>JAMXBC010000004.1:56867360-66867360 GCA_024138005.1 Lumnitzera racemosa
ATCATCATCAAAAACCAACATTCATATTTGGGTCTGTTTTTTTTTTCCTCACGGATTCGGAATTTAAACAAACACTTGAAAAATTTAACAACTAATAATCTACGTCAATAAACCCTAATAACTAACCCCTCTTTCAAACAAGCAAAAACAGAGTAAAACCCCAAAAATTTTCCAAAAAGATTTAAAAACTATTTTTTAAAAACCAAAAACCCTCTATTTTAAAAAACTAAAAATGATTTTGAATCATGACTAAGAAAAAATAAAGCTAGTTGCTGAATGGGTCCGAGCTTATAGAAAGCTTAAAAAGAGTCAAGGGGGAAAGGTACAAAAGGGTGAAAACAAATGATGAAAAAAGTAAACAAAACCCCTGAATAGCTCCAGAGGATATGATGCACTAATGGAACTTCCGAAGACTCATGGCACAATTTGATATGACGCACGAATTGGTCCAATGAGGTTATTTGCCACCTAACCTTGCTTAAGAGAAAGGATAAGAGTGATGCTGAGAGTAAACAACAGTGTTTACACAAGGAAGAAGGTACTCAAAGGTGTATTGAAGATTATCTGATGTCTTACAACTACAAGTGCAAGCGTATTTATAATTGCAAACTACGACAACTTACCAAAAAGGGAAATGACAAAAAGGACATTTCCTAAGGAGGGCAATGTACATGTTATCAAAAGCTAAAAATGAATATATAAGGAAAATAATCATTGGTGCTATAGATTCTACATGTGATACTGTATACGTAGTAATACGGTGTTGGCGAGGTCGTTAGGAGATGCGGACAAAAAGTACGGACACATGGGTTTGTCTAAGTAGGGATGGCTTAGTCAGCCTGACTTTGTCTCTCAACTTCTTGACAAGGAAGAGGCCAATTAATTGGTCAACCTGGTAACAGAGAGTAATTGTTAACTTGGCATACCACACAATAATGGGCGGTCATATAGTACGGCACTAAAAGTTACTCAGCAAGGAGGTACTTGGCCTCGGTAGAGGATTGTTAGGGCATAAGGATTCGTCATGCCAACCCCAATAGTCCTTGAACCTGGTTGCAGGTCAGGTGCCTCATAGCTTAGTTCCCATTACAGGGGCTTAGGGACTCGCGCACATACCTCTTTTCACGAGGTTGTCTACTTGCCTCTGTAGCTTAGCAGCCTATTCAGGGTTCAGTCTATAGGCAAGCTTGTTTGGTAGTGTGGCTCTTGGCTAGAGGTTAATCGTGTACTTGATGCCTCGGATTAGGGGTAGAACCTTCGATAGCTCATCTGGAAACAAATTGGTAAATTCCTTTAGCAGGGTTTTTACTTTGGTAGGTAACTCATCTTGGATCTCAACTCTAGAACTCTTTAGACTAACTGATAGGTCAGTCTGTTGAGCTCTATCTCTCCCTTTAGTTTAGCTTAGGTTAATACCAAAGCCTCCTTCTTCAAGGCTCGACGTAGTTGGGATTACATAACCTTCACCTATTTAACAGTCATAGGGCTTAATTTCATCCTTTTTTCCTTCATGCTCTAAAGAGCATGTATTTCTCCTTCCATCGTATACAACTTCTTGATCAAGCATCCATGGTCATCTAAGTAGAATGTAGGATGCACTCATAGGCAGTACATCGCATAGTATTTCTTCTTGATACCTAGTAATATAGATCGACACAAATGCCAATTTGTTTACTTGTAGGGCTCCCGTATCACTAAGCCAATGAAGCTTGTAAGGTTTTGGATAAGGCACAATTAGCAATCTCAACTACTGGACCATAAATGCAGAGGTTGCATTGGTATAGTTGCCACTGTCAACAATCAGTGCATATAGTGAGTTATTTACCTTTCATCCAATATAAAAGAGATTTTCTCTATGTTTATCTTTGGGTATAAGAATAATACTCATTATCCTCCTTAACATTAGAGTAGTCAGTATAAAGTTGCCTTCCTCACTATAGATAACTTCTTCTTTGAATATCTTAGTTTGTTTGTCCTCCTTTAACTCCTCTACTTCCTAATTAATACTATCGACCTCAATGGTCGATGCCTTACCTCTGATCACCATTATTCACCTATTCGGATACTAAGTGGTCATGTGCCTAATTTCTGGGCATTTGAAACACTTGATTTCACTGGTCTTCCTCTCTAAGCTTTTGCCTTTCTCAAACTTCTTTGGGGTTTCCTTCTCCTCTACTTCAGTAGTCTAAGCAGGTTGGATCTCAATAGCCTTTCTTAGTTCTGTTCGTATAATTCTACTCGGAATAGGTCGGCTACTGCTAGGACGATTGACAGGTAGTCGAAATCTTCCTATTTGATGCCTTTCTATCATCTAGGTGGCTCAAATTGCATCATCGAGTATTATGACATCCAAGGTTTCTAAGACATCCCTAATCTCATACTTCAACCAACTTATGAATCGAAATACAGTCTAGTCTTTTGGCTCTACAACTTCATATCGAATCATTAGCATCTAGAACTCCTTAATGTAAGCATCCACACTCAATCCTCCTTATCTCAGTTCTGTAGTCTCTTGAAGGCTTCCTGCAAATAATAGCTCGTCACAAACCTTCTTTACATGACTTCCCTCATATCATCCCAACTTCTAATCTCTCATTCTCCTTCCCTTCTTTTACTGGTTTGTAAGTTCTTTCACCATAAGGCAACATAACTAGTGAACTCCAATACAGCTAGGCTAACCTTTGTATTTTTGAGCACTTTGTAGCATTGAGATTGCTTTTCAATCTTGTCTCACCAATCTAGGTAGTCTTCAGCATCAACACTTCTAGAAAAAACTGGGATATACATCTTGAGCCCCTTGACTCTACGGGCTCGCACATTTCTTTCTTCAACTTCACAATACTCCTCTGCAACATCATCTCCTTCCACTTCTTCCTCAATCTCTTTAAGCACTAACCTTCGTTTAGCATCCCTACCAACTCCTTCAACTCAGGGTGGTTGAG
Organism: Lumnitzera racemosa; assembly: GCA_024138005.1. Lineage (NCBI taxonomy): Eukaryota > Viridiplantae > Streptophyta > Magnoliopsida > Myrtales > Combretaceae > Lumnitzera > Lumnitzera racemosa. The sequence goes on from JAMXBC010000004.1 coordinate 56,870,303, forward strand.
TTGGGGCATTAGCTTGGCTAAATTGATCATTGCCTTGTTGTTGCTACTTACATTCTCTAATAGGGCTATTTCTAGCTCGCTATCTGTCTTCTTGTATAATAGTCAACAAACTAGCTACCAAATTGGTAAGCTTAACCAATCGATCATCCATTTACTAAGGCATAAAGCTTCCCTCATGGCCTTATCCATGCTAAGTACTACCTTCTTGGTTTTCCAAAGTTCCTTGAACACTTGAGTTTGACATTTTTTATTATTTCACAATGACAAGTACACAACAAACAAATAGTTAACCACACTCTGTTTTTGTTACACAAAAATAGGGGAAGATAGAGTATAATACACTTTTTAACTAGTAAAGTTCAAAACTAACAATAAAACCAATATCTCATAGTAACAAACTACTCAAAGATCATAATAGCAGAATCCATCTTAGAATGTAGCTAAGCTTTAATACCAAGATAATACCAATTTTTGGATGAACATACGAACCCAATATCACTTGTAACCAAAGGGGTAGGTCTAAGCTGTAAGATGCCATAAAAAGTAAATGATAGTTGAGGGTGAGCAGGGGTTCCCGTACACCGACGATGGATATAATGCATCAACGCCTTACATGAGGTCAAGTTACACTTGATATGATACACAAAGGTGACTAGAGGTCACTCATCACTAGTCTGCACTCGAATGGGTTAGATAAGAGTAGCTCAAGAGTAAACAAGAGGACACTTATCTCAAGAGAGCGTAAAAAGTTCAATGTATTCTTCTGTATTTCATCTAGCAGCTATTACATTTTGTGATTATTTATCATACCTTATTAGGGTAAGTTCCACGTTATAGAAAATTACAAAGATGGATCCCTATTTGCTAAAATGAATAAAAATAGTTTACGGTGAAAATATGAAATCGTACAAAATGAAGGTCCTTTGTTAGAAAGGACAGTAGGGTTGTTAGAAAAGACAATGTGTATGAATTTTACTCTGTGATTTTGATAGTGTTGTGAGCTGAGTAGGGGTAGGCCTCTGTTTATGTATGTTTAACATCAAAAGTTAGGTACCTTGACTATTGGGGTTGGATTGGGGTTAGCTTAGGGATAGCTTACAATAGGGTTTGCCTTGGATGGTCGGCTCCTAACAGTTATTAGCTTAGCCTTGATACGATGGAGTATGCTATATTAAGATTGGTGCTTGGACTAGTTCTTAGCGAAGGGTTCGAGTCGGCATATAGGTTTGTCACCTCGGTAATACCTTAGATAAAATGGAAAGTGAAGTAGCTTGGTGGGTTGGGCTAGGATAAGCAGTGCTCCTCGACACTTAACTTACCTTAGATAACTCAGTAAACCACTTGAGAGTGCCTTCAGGCTTAGAAGCATATAATCGGTCTTTGATCCCTATTAAGGCTCGTCTTGAAGGATGGAGCAAAGGAATAGAGGGCTTATCTTAAAAGGATAAGGTAAAAAAATTAGGGTCATCTTGATAGGATGGGATAAAAGATTAGGGTGTTTATTTTGAAAGGATATGTCAAAAGATTATGGTGCTTATCTTGAAACGATAGGGCTAAAGATGAAGGTATCTACCTTGAAAGGATAGGGTAAGAAATTAGAGGGTTTATCTTGAAAGGATAAGGCAAAAGGTTAAAGGAGCTTATCTTAAAAGGATAGGGCAAAAAGATTAAGGAGCTATCTTAAAAGGATAGGGGGCTTGTCTTGAAAGGATAAGGTAATAGGATAAGTACTTATCTTAAAAGGATAAGGCAGAAGGATTAAGGGCTTATCTTGAAAGGATAAGGCAAAAGGATAGGGAAGGCAATATGCCAAAAAATTGATATTCTTAAAAGAAAGATTGGCTTATAGAAAGGATAGGTCTTTTAAATAAGAAAACGTAACAAAAGGGTTTGAAGGCACGGCTAATTGTTTTTGACACCTAAGATAACTAATGTTCCTTTATGTAGGATAACAAAAGTTCTTTTAGTAAAACTCTTTGAACTTTGAACACGAGATAACTAAAGTTCCCAAAATTTCTAAGATAGACTAAACTCTTGGCATGATGACAACGGTTTCTAAATAATCTTTTCATAGGATGGCGGAAGCTCCTCCATAATCTCATACCATTGGATAATCAAAGCTCCTAAACTAAGGATAACAAAGACTCTTGAATTATAAGATAACCATAGTCCATAAATTTACGTATAACTAGGGTTCTTGAGCGATAAGATGATCGAAGCTCCTTAAGGATGGCTAAGATTCCTGGATATAAGATAACTAAAGTTCCTAAAATAAGGATAACTCAGGTTAATGTTAAGATGACTAAAGTTTCGAAACAATCACTAAGGTTCTTGAAATTCCTTCGAAGGATTACTGAAGTTCTTTACTCGAGGGTAACTAAAGTTCATATTGCAAATTCTCAAATTTTTCACCTTTTGAAACTTAACGGAAAAAAGTGTGCTTTTATTGACAAAAAAAAATTATTCATCTTTTTCTTGCTAACATGTAATAAAATTATACCAACTCTAAATGTCATAGATAAGTGGTATGCTCATTCTTTAAGTCCATTAGACATTCATTCTTCATCTTTGATTGCTCATCTACTGCGATGATGGAATAGGAAAATAAAAACTTCAGCTGAACACCTTATTCTTCTTGCTAAAGGGAATTCTCATTCGATTTTGAGCGAAAGGCTTCTCTTACCCCTAGAGCATGCTTGACTTTTGCATCCATAAGTTTCCTACCAAGAAAAGTATCTCAATTATTTGAGTAATTTAGTCTAAGGGAACTTCCTCACACTCTTTGTTAGCTTGTTTTCACCCCCGACCATGATTCCAAAAATTGTGGTTAGTCTTATAAGTGATACATTTTGATTGATCTAATAGGTCTTTTCCTCAAGGTTGTAACATAGGCTCTTAGTCATTAGCTTAAACAAAAGGGGATATTGATGTGTTGGCCAATTTTGTTTTTGAAAAAGTTAATATCTCAACTTGAGTCTACAAGTCAAGAACATTAAAGGGCAATACTAAAATGGGCTTAGCCTAGTTTCATGAGTAATGACTGCTTGAGATAAATCAAATCCTTTAGTCAAAAGAGTTTCTTTAAGGGTAATATACTAGGTAAGACCATAGAATTAAAGTTTTAGTCCTTTGGGCTTGGAATCACTTGTTTAGGTTTATGCTTTGAAGGATATTAGGGTAAGACTTAGGTCCTTAATTTTGGAATTCATGGGTTCGGCTTTTCTAAGGTACTTAATAAGCCTTAGGCCCTCGAAGAACATTTGAGCTATTATTTAGAATGTGATCACCTTGCTTTTGTTTCCTTCTTTTTTTTTCTATCCTTCCTCTTTTTTCTTCTTGTTTCTTTTTTTTATTTACTTTTTCTTTTCTTTTCTTTTCTTTTTTCCTTTTTCTCTTTCTTTTTTTTCCAAAGGTGTTTACCCTCCATGTATTCGAGTTTTCTCTTAAAGAAATTGATGGCCTTAAAACCATAAGCTCAAAGTGTATAAGCCCAGTGAAGTAAGATATGGCTTTAAGGGGAGTGTTTGAGAAAGATCAATAGCCTTGTGGTGTTTGAATGGGTGTATGGATTTGAGTGAAATGTATAGTTTGAAACTTTTTCTTCATTCTAAAGAAATCAGATTATCTATGACAATTATTACTCACAAAATGACATGACTGAAGTAAGCACAAGTTAACTTATCCCTTTTCTACAAAATCAATGGCCCTAACCTCTAGATTGCACCAATGTAGGGTAGTTCTTAAGAAGGTTTATTTTTTTAATAACTTCCCTTAAATGGCTCAAATGGGCTTGCAAGGGATAAAAATGTATAGGAAGTGAAATGAATGCCTATCATCCTTTCAATTCATGCATCACATGTAAGATAGACTGCCTTTAAGGAATGAGTCTTATCTTCACTTTCATGTCTCCAACTCTGATGAGTGTTTTAGGGTCAATGTTTAGGATTAAGGCTTACCTCTTATCATTCTAAACACTTCAAATAATGAGATACTTTCGTCAGTGTGATAATGAAACATTTTATGTTTATTTGCCCTTATCTACCATAGTTTCACTTGATATGATTAGATATTTTGTTATGCCCTAGTGAGTCACATGCCCCTTTGTCTTTAAAAGATTATCCCATTTGTTTCTTGCTTAGCCTAAGCTCATTAGGATTGTTGGTGGAATAATTTATAGTAGAGAAAAACTTCATGCTTTGCTTTAGGGTTGGAGCGCATGGGCTAGTTTTTGTTGAGTGAGTGTTTAGGACCTTTTAGACTTGAAGAGAATCAGTATAGATGAGTAGGCTACATGTTTCGGTCCTTTTTTTTTAGTTTTTTTTTTTTTTTTTTTTTTTTTTTTGCTTAGAGTAGGTTGAAATAGGTGAGGAGCTTGGTTGTTTGTGTTTAAGCTTTTGCGTTTAAGGTTTCAGAAAAGGTCAAGTAATGGGTTTTCCTTCAAGGATTGTGTTTGGCTTGGGTTTTTCTTAGAGATGGGCTATGTCTCTATCATTTTCATGTATCAATTCCAATATGCTTTCCCATTTTGCCCCATAATATTAGGTTTAACTCATAGGCTACATAGTGCTTTGAGCTCAAAATCAGTGACTGCCAAGATTAGATTTAGGCCGAAGTCATTGTTGTCAATTATTAGATTTAGGCCGAAGTCATTATTGTCAATTATCTTAACTTAAAAAATGAATGGCTAGGGGCTTCAATAATGGGCTAAATCGCTCAAAAGTAATAACTTAAAATTCGTACTCATTAACATTTTTTTTTCTTTGAAAAATTTATGATTTTTTTTTTGAAAAACTTTATTTGAACAAAAAGCATTTGATAACACTTATTTTACAAATAGGGTCACTGACATCTCCAAATTGATTGGAATGATTGAAAAAGTTATAAAGTTGACAAGAAAGAGTGGCTATTTTCTAAAGTTAACAATTGAGTGTAATGACCTATTTACATGTAAAAATTCTTGAAAACCTTGAAGGATATTAAAGAGAATCTATACTATCAATGACTAGATTGCTAACATTTTCTAAAAAAAGAAGAAGCTAAAAGTGACATAATGAGGACGATCAAGCTACAAAAGGAAAATCGATAATTGAAAGGTTATAATTTCGCAAGAAGGATATCTAATGTTACAAAAATCTAAATGAGGAATAATATAGGAATAACGGCTATTTATAGATCATGAATAACAAATGTTTACAATTTGAAGGATTTTTACTTGTCTTTTTTTATGTACACATGGGTTATTGAACAAATTTCTAATACAAGAAGTAAGAAAAAAGAAAGGTAAATAAATACACAAATAACATACAAGTAAAGCATACCCATGCAAATGTAAGATTGGCAATTGGATAATAGAATGATAATATATAAGAAATAAAATTCAGAGTTGTAACTTTATTGAAATCAATTGAGTACAAATGGCTAGACTCTTGTTGGGTTTATAATCTTTCTATAAGTATAGACATGGACAAAGCGTAGAGAAAATTTTATAAGGGAAATTTTTTTTTTTAACATGGAAAAATTTATACGACCAATATGTCACATGAGAAAAAAATAAAGTTGCAACTCCTTACTCATGATATATATAGATATATAGATATATAGATATATTTGAAAACATTGCATTAATATTCATTTTCTTGCCTACAAAAAATTTTAATGCAATTTAGTAGGTTTAATCTTAAATCTTGTTGTGTCGCTTTTTATTTGTAAAATGAACAAAAAAAAAGCAATACATAATACCTACATTACAAAATAAAATAGGAGCAACCATATAATATATGGAAAAAAAAATCAAACATAACAATATATATACAACAAAGAATAATTTAAAATTGATGCAATTTGCTGCAAACACATGCCATGCAATAAAGGTCAGTGAATATTAAATAATAGAAATAGAATTATTATGAACCTGCGATCAAGGAATACACTTATATATAAGTAGATTCCTTGAAAAAAAAAATCATAGACACTTATATATAAGGGTATTGATTCTTTTAATTTCCCTTCTTTTTATTTTTTTGAAAAAGAAAGATCAACCAATTGTGGATTATCAAATTTTCCTATCATTGAATAATGACAAGCCTTTTTTTCCCAAAAAAAATGATACAAAAGGGTGGGATCTATGGGTTTTAGGCTCTATAACGCTAGGCATTTTTAGAGAAAAGCCTATTGGGATACATCGAAGTATAAGTGGGGTTGCTTATCATTGCTAAGTGGGGTTGCTTATCACTGCTAAGTGGGGGTAAAGACCCTAGTGACTTGAGGTTTATATAATGATGACTCTTCTTAAATTCCTAAGGTAGCCTAAGTCCAACCACATCTAAACACAAGAATGATTTTTTTCTTTTTTTTTTTTAAAAAAAAAACCTTAAATCCCAAATAATAGACCCATTGGGCTAAGCTTTTCTTAGAGGCTTGCATAACTAAAACCCGATAAATACAATTATATTACATTACATAGATGGAAAAATAAAATGAATGCCTATTAATGAATTTTTCTTTTTATGTGGCTAGCCCACTAGAGTCTCTAGTAAAGTTGCCAATTCTGTCAAGCCCTATTTCAATTTTTCTTAATTTAACTTATATTAAACCTAATCCATTTAATATAAATGACTTGATATTAAGTTAAGGAAAAAAATTTTTGAAAAAATGTTTAAAAAATAATTTAGAGTTGTCTACCAATTAAATTAATAAAAAGTTAAATTAGAGTTTTTGAGTAGGAAAACCTTAATTTAGCCATTAGGCTACAAATGTTTTAAAAAATTATTTCTTAGAAAATTAAACCAAAAAACCGAGATTTGGGGATTAACTTATTAAGACAAAAGTCACCATGTAAAAAAAAAAAAAAGAAATTAATGGGATTTTATTTTTTATAACTTTTCTAAAGATGCCAAAATTTGCAACAATATACCAAAATGCAATTAAAATGAAATTTTTAACAGTTTTCATTACGAATTTAAAAAAAAAGTTATTTATTTATTTTTTATAGTTGCTTCGAAAGTTCTTACATATCTACTAGTCGAAATCAAACTAACATAGTTCTGTCTTTTTAGGAAAGATTCAGTAAGTTGATTCTTTTTAATTTGAAAATCGAGCTAGGTTCATGTTTTTTAACCAATTTATTTTTATTAAGAAAAATCCTAAAAAATGTAATTTTTATTCCTAATTAAAAAAAAGAACCTAAATACTTAATTTTTAGAAAGTTCCTAAGTTAATATTTTTTATTTTTGGAAAAAAATAGCCATACGACAAAACTAAAAAAGAAAAAAATCCTAAAACACCTAAATGAAAATAAACAAATAAATAAATGATGCAAGTTCTATGGATTATACTAAAATGCAATTATTATTGATAATATGCCTAGCCATAGAAAATATGTTGGAATCATAGAAAATATGTCTGATTATGAAAAAGATGTCTAAATTATGGAAAAGATGCATTAGCAATGGATGAGATGCCTAACTATAGAAAAGTTGCATAAGCCATGGAAGATGCTTAAATCGTGAAAATGATGCCTAAACTATGGAAAAAATGTCTAAACCATAGAAATAGTACTTGAATTATGAAAAGGATGTCTAAAGCATAGAATAAATGCCTAAACTATGGAATAGTTGTCTAACCCATATAACAAATGTTTAAACCATAGAAAGAGAAGGTTACTAAAGATTTTTTATTTTATGGAAAACTAAATAAAAAAAATTCAGTTTTCACTAAAAATTCCTAACATGCGTAATTATGAAAAAAAATGTAAATGGAAAGTATACGATCTTATCCTAATCTTCTAAGACATGCAATTTTCCCTAAAAGACACAATTTTCAATGTAAATGAAAATTTTCTTAGAAATCGCAATTTTTAATAAAAGATGAATTTTCTTTTAAACAAAAGTGCAACTTTCTTAGCAATTTTCTAAAAGGATGTAATTTTCTAAAAATGCAATTTTAATAATAAATACAAAAATATGCAACTTTCAATCCTAAGCATGCAAAAATAATCAATCCATTGAAATTGATATAAAAGCTTGCAAAAGATTGAAGTTAGTCGTAATAAAAAAATTGTCGTGCAAAAAAAGTTAGCATGAGTTATTATTTAATTATTTGTATATTTTTTTATTAAAATGAGTAAAACCAAAGAAAACAATGCTAAAAACACTATAACTAATATTAAAGACTTGCGCTAAAAGAAAAAAAAAAGTTAGTAAAATAAAGTGATTAATTAATAAAATAAACAAATAAATAACGAAAATAATTTACCCACTTACCTTAGTGAATCGAATCACGACAATTGGATCAGGCGTGTGATTGGAGTATTCGTACCATATGATCAACGCCCTATGAAGCATAGTGTGATCGAATATGCGGTGAAGCATAACATAATTAGATATGCAATCATGCAACATGTATGAGTAGATGGTCAATGGTGTGTGTAGACATGGCTTAAGTGCGAGTGTGTAAGGGTGCTATAATGTGCAACATGCTACTGCCATGGGTATGGTGTTGTAATGTGCCAAGTAGTGTATGAGGGATGATTGGTGCATGAATGTATTAGAGCATGGACAGTGTTCGGAGGTAAATAGTAGCTTATGAGTCGTGTGAAAACGTAGACATGAAATGTAGTAATCTGTGAATTTGGTATTATTGTGAAAGCCTTCCTAAACTTTATAGCTGATTTAGTATTTATAAGCCATATACTTGAATCTTTTGGATCTTTTTGTTATGAAGATTCAATCTTAACAAATATAATATTAATAAGATATGATGAAACTCAATTTTTGATTTAGATTTATTAAATTCATTAAAGATTTAATCTAGCTTCTAAAAACTCCATTTTTATTTAAGCTATTTTAGGCCTAATTTAATCCTTTTTAATTTATCCCAAAATATATACTGACTCATTTAATAAATCCTAAGTCTATTTAGTCCAATATAAATTAGATAAAAATCTACTTTATATTGGACTAAAAAAGTATTTTTAATTGAAGCCCAACTATTTAAAGACTTGGAATTTATTAAATTGAATGTTCAATTTCAACCATCATCTAATCCGATACTAAACAACTCAACTCGACTTGACACTTTTATTAATGTCATTTCTTTTTTTTTTCATTTTTATTAGTTTTTTTTTTTAAACCTGGCTCAATAAGAAAAGAATTCTAAGGATGGCAAAAATAAGGTGTCTACATATGTGTATTCGTGGTTCGGTATATGCGTATGGATAGTGAGTGAGTGTGGTTATGAGTATATTTGTGTTTAGGGTCGGTATAAGGGCAGTTTGGTTAGTGGGAGTAGCAATTTGTATGTGTGTAGTTGTATTTTGGTGTATTTGAGATGGACCTTGTATGTATAGCATGTATCATGATGATAGACAGGGTTGTGGTAGCTTGTTATTGTTGCTATTCGACAAAGAGGGTATTACGGTTGTCATGGTTCTTATGGTTGTGTAAGTGAGGTTGGAACTTGGTTGAGTTGTACAGTAGTTGATAGAGGCAAGAGAGAGAGGTTAGGTCGTACTTTTTTTTATCTTCAATTTAGATTCTAATGTTTGGTTTTGGGGCTTTGTTGTAGTGGGGGAGCATTTGAAGAGAGAGATAAGTCGAAAGAGAGAGATCGAAAAGCCATCATGTATATGTTCCCCTTTTTCACTGTATGTGTTTATGTTTTTGGTGAGGAAAAAGTTGGCCATAGTTAATTCAAATTACTTACTTTTGCCAAATGAGTCTAGTTCGCAATGTTGACTTTAGAAAAAAAGTTTTATTTTCAAAATTTTCAATTAGATTTTAAATGCATATTTAATTGAATCTAGACTAGATTTTGGTTAAGGTTGAAACTAGGCTATGCTTAGTTTGCAAATTTGGCACTGATTTAGTCAAGATTATAGTAAAAGAGGATTATTTTTGCTGTTGAAGAAGGCCGAGTAGCTTAGTTTGCAAGAGAGAAATCTAGGAAAGGGGGAGAAAGAGAAAGGAAAGGGAGAGAAAAGTAAGCTAATGTGGCACTGACATAGCGCCATGTTAGCCGAGTCGTCCATTCAAAGCATACTACGTGTCCTCTTGTGATATGTGGCAATTGATGTGGTATGATAGATGACAGGTATATGGCATGTGGCTTGACACATAGAGCATTGCGTCAACTTGATCCACTTACTGAGTGCTACGTGTCAAGATACATGACACAATGAGATCCTGATAGTGCCAATGCAATATGTGTGTGTTTGAGAAAAAAAAAATAGCAAAAGGCATTCTTATGCCTTTGGTAAGGTTTGAACCCATGACCTCAAGCGAAATCCAAATGTAAGTCTAAGTGATTATCCACTAGGCCATTAGCTTGTGCCATGTCCATACGTATAATAAGATTAGGTCAATTTGAGCTAAATTCAAATCTAAGCCTAAGCTCAATGACCATTTCCTTATTTTAAAAAATCTATTCTATTAAACCATCTAAAATGTTTATTATCTTCTAAATTGCCTAAATCCTTTATTTTTTCTATTTTTGTGACTTTTTCTATTTTTTTGTATTTCTTTTTGTTAAATTCCTTATTTTTTCACTTTTCCTAAATTTTTTGTTTTTTGTTTTTTTATTTTTCTAAATTTCTTATATTTTGTTATTTTTTCCTAATTTATGACCCTTTATCTTATTCTAAAAAATTGAAAAATAAATGGGGACAAAAATGAGGTGTTTATAATTGGCATTGTAGCTTACTTGGTGACCTCCAAAGCCCCCTTGTCACTAAGCTATTACAGCTTGTAAGGTTTGGGGTAAGGTGTAGTTGGCAACTTCAACTGTTGAACTATAAACATAGATGTGGCGTTAGTACAATTACCACTATCAACAATAAAAGCATAGAATGTCACATTAACCTTACAATTGATGTGGAACATGTTCTCTTATTATTTGTCTTCTAGTGCTAGACTTATACTCATCACTTGCCTCAATACCATGGTTGTAGGAAAGAAGTTACCCCTCTTTGCTATTTATGACTTCCTCTTCCTTTAGACAAGTTGGTCTACCTAAACTCCTTCTATTTTTGAACTTCCTTATTAATGTTTTCGACCACAAGGGTAGGTACTTCTCCCTTCACTATTAATGTTCTTCTATTATGGCACTCAGTTTCCATGTGTCTAAATCCTTAGCACTTAAAACACTTGATCTCACTTGTTCTTCTTCCTAGGCTATGTCCTCTTTCCTAGGCTATGTCCTCTCATAAATTTCCTTAGGACTTCCTTTCTTTAGCTCGGCTAACAAAAATAAGTTGAACTTCATTAGTCTTAGTTGGTTCTAATCACATAGGTTTGCTAAGAATAGGTCAACTTAGAGGAGCTTGACTAGTAGGTCAACTAAAATCGGCTCATCTGATGTCACTCTATTCTTTAGCCAGCTCAAATTGCTTTATTTAGCATGTTAATGTCCCTCATCTCTAAGATATCTTCGATCTCATACCTTAATGCACTAATAAATTTGCAGATAGTTTGGTCTTCAAGTTCTACAACTTCACAATGAATCATTAGCATTTAAAATTTCTTTACATAGGCATCTATATTTGAAACCCCTTATCTCAACTCTTGTAACTTCTTGAATGTGTCTTACAAATAGTAACTTGACACAAATCTCCTTTTCATCTTATCCCATCCGCTAATTTCTCTCTCCTTCTTTCTCGTCATTAGGTTGCTTACAAGTTCTTCCACCATAAGGCAAAATATCTAATAAATTCTAACATGGCTAGTCTCATCGTAGCATTCTCAAGTACTTCATGACACTTAAACTTCTTCTCTATCCTATCAACTTAGTCCAGATAGTCCTTAGCATCACTGCTTTCAGAAAAGCTTAGAATATACAGTTTTAAACCTTCTACTCTAGGAGCTTAGACATTTCTTTCTTCTACTACATAATACTCTTCTTCTTCATCACTCAATTCTTCACCTTCCTCTTCTATCTTGTCCATGGCAAGTCTTTGTTGAGTAATCCTACCTAGTCTTCTAGCTTATTGAGGTCAAATTAGGAAATTAACTCGATTAGGTCGATCATTGCCTTACTAGTGTATCATATCCATGTGATCTCTATTTAGGTAACCCCTAGATTACTGCTTGTCTTTATGTACAAAAGTCACCTAGCTAGTTACCAAGTTGGTATGCTTATCCATCTTTTCTTCCGCAGACTAGGGTGTATAACTCCTCTATTAGCCTTAACTATTTCAAGCACCACTGTCTTAATTTATAAGGGTTCCTTGAACACTAGAGTTTGACATTGTCCAATATTTTAACATACTAACTCTTCTAATTAAAACAAATGGAACTTCACTAAAAAATCCCCATCAAAACTCTTCTTTAAATGATAACTCAATATCATGTACCCTAACTACTACTAAACAACACCTAAGATGGTTACAAGTCAACAGATCCTATACGCTCCATTTTGCAAGTTAAGAAACAGGGAAATATAAAGCAATTTCACATACATTGTCCACAACTCAGAATACTATGCTAATACCCACTATGTACTACAATAGTAGTTCAAATCACATAATGCAACTAGAAAAAGCACTTAAGAATACCAAAATGCTAGAAACTTACATGAACATAGCTAAGCTCTAATACCAAGATGATATAAACACTAAGGAAAGAAACATATGGTAACCGATATTACACAAACCAGGGAGTAAGTTCAAGTAGCAAGACGGTTAAATAAATTAAATGATAGTCGAAGGTTGAGTAGAGGTTCCTATGCATTGATGATTAATATGATATGCCAATGCCTTACATAAGCATGAGTTGTACTTGATATGACACATAAGCACAACAAAAGGTTGCTTGCTACTAATCCATGCTGAAATGGCCTAGTTAAGAGCACTTTAATGTTTCGGCTCTTTGTGAAGGGAAGAATGTAAGCTTAAGAAGGAAAAAAAAGAAGTTTCTATTACTAATGATTGATGATGTGACTATATATATGGCCCACTTAAGGTAAGTCCTAGGTTAGTAAAAATTACAAGAAAAAATACCTACTTAATGGGAAATAAATGCTATTTAAGGGTAAATTTATAAAACAAAGATTAGAATATTCTCGTACAAAGGACCATATGAATGTTAGAAGATGGAACACAAGTTAGTTGTTTAATCCGTAGTCCTAGGTCTATGTATGGTTCCTTGTTGAACTGTTGAGGTTGATGTCAAGGAGATAACTTGGTAGCTCAAAGATTAGAGACTATTTGCTCAAACTTTAGGAGCTAAGCAAATCATCATTAGAAGGTGAACTTGGTATTGGGTTAGTCTCTTCTTTGCTGGCTTCTTTAAGGGGACTTATGATGAGGGAGAGAGAGGTCGAAGTGAAAGGGCTTAGGAGATCTAGCAGATCAATTAAAGGAATCGCTTCTTTTCATATGTCCACTCTTGCAAAATTGCCCAATAGGCCATGTTAGGAAGCATACAAACTCGAGTCTAAGTGATCAGGCCTTGATCCCTCTTGTACTATGGATGTAAGTATAAACTTTATATAGTGGTTCAAATTTTTCCAATAAATGACTTATTGATTCAACATAGGTGGAACAATAAATATGAAAACACCTTATGAAGCCTAGACTTTGTTTGAAAGGTTGGCCATTAATAGCTATCACTAAGAAAGTGTTGGATCCAGTATAAGAATCTTGGTATGGTAGATGTAGGTGTTACCATAGCTTTAGTAGCTATGGTAGATGCTTTAAACAAGAAGTTAGATAGTGATCTTATGTTGGCATTGTATCCTATGATGATTCAAAATTCAATTAATCTAGAGGCATATTAGGATAATATTATTCAAGGTCATTTGGCAATTTTATGAATTAATGAAGATTTGAACATATGCCATTTAATGATTGTGAATAACGAGGTAAGGAGTAGTCCACTTATCCAAGAGATTATTCTTACATGTCTCAACTAAGGAATATTAATACTCATTATGGATTTTAAGGTCCTCAACAAGAGGAGACATCAAAACTGGAAGAATTGTTGATGCGATATATACAAAGTAGTGATGTTATATTAACGAGCATTGAAAAAAAAATTGAGTAACTTGGAAAACATTTCAATTGAAGAGCAATAAAAATCTTCACTACAAGCTTAAGCAAAAGCTGTAACTCTTTGAAGTGGTAAGGAATTGCAAGCTAATAGATGGCCTTAAAAAAACCAAGTCAATCTAAAGCTTATAATGGAAGAATCAAAAGACAAAGTCGTAGAAACTTTAGTTACACCAAAGGAAGAATCAGAACCCTAGAGAGATAGAAAATACAAAATGTCAATTCCATATCCCTCAAGGTTTAGGAAAGAATGCTCAAATGAGTAATATAGTAAGCTTTTAGATCTTTTAAACAATTGTACAATAACTTACTATTTATGGAAGCTTTGTCACTGATGCCTAAGTATATGAAATTCATGAAGAAGCTGCTATCATGAAGCAATAGTATCGCTGTCATGGTAGGTCGCCATGTACCATATAATGGTCTATTATCAACCCCTTTGTTGATCACAGGCATTTCATACAACACACAAGGCTCCTTCCACTCTATGATACCACTATGCCCATAGACAAGTAATATCCAGCAATTTAACTAAAATTACTTCTATGTTATAATTTAGCTCATTATGTGGGCTTGTGAGACCTATACCAAAAAATATTACAAACAAATGTAGTTCATAACACAACTGCATTAAATTTGTGTTATGAGCAAAAACATAAAAGTATCTAAACATCCATAAATCTATTACAGAATGTCCTCTTCGCTCTCTAATTGCTCCAACTCGTCCTTACACGAGACTTACCACGGGCATGCCTCGATCCTGATTAGTGAAGAGGTTTTCCTGCATCATAAAAAATTTATAGGGGTATAAGCTTAAGCTTAGTGAGATAAATACCTTCGTCAGTACCACATGACAGAAATTTATTAGATGTACAATCATATGAATGCATGACCAATCAGTATGCCAAACAACGCATGCAGTGACTTAGGAACTGCATACGACTCAAAATTACGCCCCCTAAAGTCGGGTTTTGGAGATAATTAACCGACCTAAACAAAAATTCAGGTTTTAGACCTTGGGTTTTATTTCATTTATACTATCATGCTCATGCCAAAACAAAACTCTCTCTCTCTCTCTCTCTATATATATATATATATATATATATATAAATAGATATCTATGTATACTTGCTTTACTGAAATGAAATCATATTTTAAAATCCCATGTTTAGCAGTATGGTAGCCTCTGCAATCCACAAACACACGCCTTAAGCAGAAGTCACAAGACTCGACCCCTCACCGATAGTTGGCATCTTCCAATGCCTAGTAGGGCCATCAGCTTAGGATAGGGACTCAATATATATGATGACTAGCTAGTGCGCAATCCTATAGGAAACTTGTATTTGTGTGATTACCTTCCCATCATCTGCGTAAAGCGGTAGTCGGTGTTATCCGTATGTAATAGGGGGAATGCATGATTCATTTTGATTTCTTAATCGTATAAGTGATTAACTCGATTTTTAGGGTAATCAAACAATTTCATTCCATACAATTCACATGTATATATTAATACAAACAATTCCCATTATTATATTTATAATTAACAAGTCATCACATTCATCCATAAATCCATATACATGCATCTCCCATATCCCACAAGCATCCAAATTTATATATATAAGTTTAGGTGCATCTATTCTATAAGCACAATCAAGTAAAGAGTCATTGGGGATTTACTCACTCTGCCATGTGGTCCAATCAAAGTAATCTAGAGGCAAGTCATCGAAATTTTCCTTAAGTTACACTCTTGACTAGTTTTTGAAAATTTTCCCGGTTCTACCTAAAGTTCAATCAAGTATAAATTTTTCATTTTAAATCCGATTTTTATGATCTTATAGTCAATCTTCATTGTTTTTCAGTTTACTTTAACATGGTGAGCTTAGATTTTCAAAATGAGGAATACAATTCTATCCATGGGTCAGAACAGTAGCATTCCTCATGTGTTGGAGTGTTTTTGGGCTTAGTATGGTAAATGGGCTTTTTGATAACTTGAGAAATCCTTTCGGCTTAATCTTAAGATTTTATCATAAGCATAAAATACTCCTTGAGATCACATTTATAACTTTGATTTATATTCCTAAGGCTAACAACCACTTCATGGGCCCTTTAGTGGGTTTAAGTTATCAAATGGGCTTATTTTTTATTCAAACTAAAGTTAGTGACTTTGATGGGCTCATGGGGCCTTAGGTAGATTTCTTATGGGCTTCAAAAAAACCTCTCTTGATACTTTAAGGTACTGGTCAGAATTTTATTAAAGGCCCAACTTAGAGTTCTAAGCTTGTTTTGAGAGTTTTAGGCCCGATTTTGAGTTTTAGGCTTTGTATGCTTACCACTTCATGGGCCCTTCCAGATCTGTTCGTGATGGTTCTAAGGAGTTCTTGCTTGGTTTTTCAACTTGTTTTATCATTTCCTTAAGTTTAGATGTTAGATTATGCATTTAAACTACTTGTATCCAAATCTTAACTTAACTTTTCTTCCATAAGATGATTCTTTAACTCATGCTCCACACAAAGAAATAGAAGATCTTATACTTAATACAACCTCTATATCATGGCTCATGTCATACAAAGTTGGTTTCTTCATAAAACTTCATGTGATGGATTTTTCCTTAACTTAAGTCTAGATTTGAGCATGTTTAACTTAACGGAAATAAAATCAATATTCAAATGACCTTTGAACCCTCACATCCAACATGTTCATCTTCCATTCAAGTTCTTGTTTCAAGATTTTCTCAACTTAAAATCTTCTATTCAAAGTTTTACACAAGTATCTTTACAAAATACCAACTTTATATGCTCATGTTTCAACTTCATGTAAGGGTTTCATGAGTTTGTTTCTTAAAACGATTTTTGGTGTTATAACAACTTAAACCTTACTTATATCTTCAAGAAATCAAAGTATCCTAACATAAATACTAACCCACATATCACAAGAAACACTTACTCGTCCTTAAAGCAAAGTATGGTGGTTGTGCACTAAGGTTTTACATAAGCTCTTAACTTTGCTTCCTCCTTTTTGCCACCTTTTGGAAACCCGAGTTGTTTGATCTTTTGGAATGGGGTTTGTGGAAGGTTCTAATGGTTTTAAAAGATCTTCGATGGTGAAAGAAAATGATACAAGAACAAGAGGGGAAGTTGCCGTGAGTGAAGTTGGAAAAATGGAAGGAAATTTGATTTTGTGGGGGTAAGGTGGTTTCTCCCTTTTATGTTTGTTTCAAATGAGAGAAAGAAGATGTGAAAGTGAAATTGAAAGTGAGAAAAGTAAGGGAAGGAGTGGCCGGTTTGAATGAAGAGAGAGAATGAGTGTTTAAAGTGTCTTGAAAGTGTTGTCTTGTAGCTTACACAAAAGTCAACAATTGCAACTATTGATGATGTAAGCATTAAGGAGTGAATAGTGATGTCTAAGAAAAAATGATTGATGGTTGAAAGAAAAGTGCAAGGCCCTCCTTTCTTCCTTGTTTAGATCTACTATTTAAAGTCTTTTTTGGGCCATGGAGTGGTCTTGTCTCATTTAATGAAGTTAAGCATATGAAATCTTGTGAAAAATTGTCCATATGTAGTATATGTAAAGGGGTGATAAGGAAAATGTGTTATCACTAAATTTTGATAAGTTATCAATTGATAAATGATTCCAAATTTCAATTGATAAGTTATTTAAATTGATTGGTTGATCTACTTATTGAAGTGTAAAGCTTAGGCATGAAGATAAGGGTATGGTTTTATAGAAAATGTTTTAAGGTTTCTATTTTGCATTGTTTTGTAATTTAAGATTCGATTCCAATAAAATTGTGAAATTTTCTAAAGTTGAATGAAATTATTGAAATTAAATTATTGATTAATTACTTAAGGTTAAAATTCCTTAATTATTTTAGGGTTTAGGGTTTTATGTAACTTTAGAGCTCATAGTTTTTCAAGCTTAGGTTTTATCGATAATTGGTTTGTGAATTAGAAAGATTTAATTTGTTTCTAAATCTAAACATAAGTTTTTGGTTTAATTGATCTTTGGGAACGTTTGAAAAGTACTCTTAATTACGTCTTAAGCCCACTAAAAGTAGGGTTTACATCCTTCCCCCCTTAAAATAAGTTTTGTCCTCAAAACTTAAAGACATACTTAGGACTTTAGACAATTGGGGGTACTTTCGCTTTACTTCTTCCTCGGCTTCCCAAGTAGCCTCTTCCTTTTCATGGTTTCTCCAAAGTATTTTGACATATCTTATTTCCTTGTTCCTCAACTTTTGAACTTTACTATCAGTGATCTGAACTGGGTGTTCTTCATAAGTCAGATTTCCTTTAAGTTGTATCGGCTCTAGTTCAATTACATTGTTAGGGTCAGGTACATGTCTCCTTAGCATTGACACGTGAAACACATTATGTATTCTAGATAAGTTTGGTGGTAATGCCAAGCAGTACATGAGGTTTCCTACTCGCTCAAGGATCTCAAAGGGTCTAATGTACTTGGGGCTTAATTTCCCTTGAGTTTTCACTCGATGAATGCTCTTAATTAGACTTACCTTCAAGAACACATGATCTCCTATACCAAACTCCAATTCCCTTCTCTTTTAGGCTGCCTAACTCTTTTGTCTGTCTTAGGCTTCTTTCATTCACTTTTTAATGATAGCCACCTTTTTAGCTGCCTCTTGCACCAAATCTAGTCCTAAGGTTGCCTTTTTCACATCATCCCAGAATAATGGGGATCAACATCTCCTCCCATACAAAGCTTCATATGGTGGCATTTGGATGGATGAATGGTAACTATTGTTATGTGAAAACTCTACTAGCGATAAGTGAGAATCCCAATTTCCTTTAAACTCCATAATACAGGCTCGAAGCATGTCTTCTAAAGTCTGAATTGTTCTCTCAGATTGTCTGTCTGTTTGGGGATGATAAGCCGTGTTGAACTTTAAGTTTTTCCCCAACACTTTTTGTAAACTTCCCTAAAATTTAGACACAAACCTTAGATCTCTATCGGAAACTATTCAAGCAGACACTCCATGTAAACATACTATCTCCCTTAGATATATTCGAGCCAACTTTTCTAGGGGATAAGTCATGTTAACAGGTAGAAAGTATGCTGACTTTGTGAGTCGATCCACTATCACCTATACAGCATCATGGCTTACTGCAGTTCTGGGCAATCCACGCACAAAGTCCATAGTGATTTAGTCCCATTTCTACTTGGGAATAGACAACGGTTGCAACAATCCTCCCAATCTTTTATGCTCAGCCTTAACTCATTGATAAGTGTCACGTTTGAGCACGAAATTTGCTACATCCTATTTCATCCCACTCCACCAAAAATTGTTCTCGAGATCTTGGCACATCTTGGTTCCTCCAAGGTATATAGTATATCCGAAATAGTGAGCTTCCCTTAAAATCTCTTTTCTTAGCTTAAGATTATTAGGTACACACAGACGTCCCTCCATTAGAATCATTCCGTCCTCATCTTGTCTAAAGTTTGTATACCTTCCTAGTATCATTTTCTCCCTTACATGTTGTAGAGTAGGATTTTCTTGCTGTGCTTCTCGGACTCTTTCTTGTAGTGTTAGCTCAAGGGCTAAAGTTGACAACTCGGCATCTGCCTCATGCCATGCAAATTCTAAGTTCATTCTCTCAAACTCTCTAATCAATTCTCTTTGTTCAATAAGCAGAGATGCAACTTCAGCATGATTCTTTTGGCTTAAAGCATTTGCTACTGCATTCACTCTCCTAGGGTAGTAGTTGATGTTGAGATCATAATCCTTTATCAATTCTAACCACCGTCGTTGTCTCATGTTCAACTCCTTTTAAGTGAACAAATATTTTAGGCTCTTATGGTCGATGTAAATTTCACACTTAACACCATACAAATAATACCTCCATAGCTTTAGTGCAAACACTATAGCTGCCAATTCTAGGTCGTGTGTAGGGTAATTTTGCTCATGCAGTTGCAACTGCCGTGAAGCATGAGCAATCACTTTTCCATTTTGCATCAGCATGTACCCTAAACCATTTTTAAAAGCATCACTATATACCGAAAAAGGTTCCTCATTGTTGGGTAATACTAAAACCGGTGCAGAAATTAAATGGTTCTTCAACTTTTGGAAACTTTCTTCCCTTTTCTCACTCCATATAAATTTCTCATTCTTTTGAGTTAGTTGAGTAAGTGGTTTAGCAATCTTTGAAAAATCCTTCACAAATTTTCGATAATATCTAGCTAAACCAAGAAAACTTCGCACTTCTGTAACATTTTCAGGTCTTTTCCAATCAGTGATAGCTCTTATCTTTTCTGAGTCTACTTTTATTCCTTCTCTTGAAATAACATGTCCCAAAAAGTATATCTCCTTCAACCGAAAATCACACTTGGATAACTTGGCATATAGCTTGTGTTCTCTTAAGGTTTGCAACACCAATATCAAGTGTTCTTGCTATTGTTCTGGGGGTTGACGAATATACCAAGATGTCTTCAATGAACATAATTACGCATTTATCCAAATATTCTCTAAATACTCTATTCAT
Source organism: Lumnitzera racemosa (assembly GCA_024138005.1). NCBI lineage: Eukaryota > Viridiplantae > Streptophyta > Magnoliopsida > Myrtales > Combretaceae > Lumnitzera > Lumnitzera racemosa. Next base: position 56,890,838 of record JAMXBC010000004.1, read on the forward strand.
CAAATCCATGAATACTAATGGCGCATTAGTCAATCCAAATGGCATCACTAAAAACTCATAGTGTCCATATCCCGTCCTAAATGCTGTCTTAGGCATATCCTCTAGTTTGATCCTCAATTGGTGATAACCCGATCTTAGATCAATACAGAAAAACACACTTTCACCTTGTAATTGATTGAACAGATCATCGATACAGGGCATGGGATACTTGTTCTTCACAGTGACTCAGTTCAACTCCCTGTAGTCGATACAGAGTCTAAGAGAACAATCCTTCTTTCTGACAATCAAGACAGGTGCTCCCCAAGGCGAGCCACTTGGTCTACCGAACCCTTGGTCCAATAACTCCTGAAGTTGCTTCTTTAGTTTTTTTAACTTTATTGGAGCCATCCTATAAGGAGCCTTGGAAATTAGTTTGGTCTCAGCTATTAAATCAATGGCAAAATCAATTTCCCTCTTAGGTTGTAATTCCGGTAGTTCTCCTGGAAACACATCAGGGAACTCGTTCACCACTTGTATATCCTTTATCCTTAACCTTTCTGATTCAACCTCAATTGTGCTCATCCAACTCATTTCCATCATTAACTCGAAAGAGTATAGCTCATGTTTTCCTACTACCATCAATTCTCCTTGAAATTCCACCTTAGATCCTTTTAAGTTCCTAAAGTACACTTTCTTCTTCTTGCAATCAACTGTAGCTCTTCTTGCAATCAACTGTAGCTCTACATGACGTCATCCAGTTCATACCCATAATCATTTTGTACTTGCCCAGATCAAGAATGATAAGGTCCATCATACTCTCGTGGCCTTGTATGCTAAATGAGCATTTCTTCACCATTTCCTTTGTAATAACCACACTTCCCATAGGAGTCCGTACACTGAAACTTGATTCGGTGACGGTCACAAGCAGTTTAACTCTTTGTACCACTTTAGGGGAAATGAATGTCCCTTTATATCAACATTCCCTAAATCGAATTTAAGGTTGAGTTTTCACAAGGTATAATTATTGGGCTCTAATTTTTTTGTTACTAAGTTAAACACTTTTAGTCTTTTCGTACTAAAATGTACTTCTATCATCCGACTCAACTTAAAAAGAAAGTTCCAATAATATACTTGTAATCAGCTTTGCATATACAACATCTCCTACCTCTTCATAGTAAATGACCTCCTCCGGATACTCCCATCCTCCTTCTATGTTTTAGACTCTTGCAGCATTTACAGCTTCAAGTCTCTTCCCATTTCCTCCAACAGATTTCCCCATCTTAAGGTTTCCTGCAGTCTGCATGGTGGCATTCTGGAGTTAAGGACAATTGTTAGCAAAATGTCTTGGTTGTTTACAGATGAAACAAGTGGTGGCAGTCTTCTTTGGACAATCTACTACTACATGGTTCCCATCTCCATAAAAATAGCACTTGTTTTGGAGTTGAGCACATTCTCGTGGATAGTGGTTCCCTCTGTACTTCCAACATACAACCTTTCCATTCCCATTCTTCTTTTGGATCACCTTATGGGGTCTTAAAATTTTCCTTACCTTGGAACTCGAGCTTCCTAATCCTTCAAATGGTCTTTTGCCAAAAACAGTAACTTTTAGCTTTAATATTTCTTCTCCCTATCTTTTTGCGATTTCCAATACTTTAGCCTTTTCAACTGCTTCATTGAAGGTCCTTGGTTGAAACTCTAAAACCTTCCTTTTTAGCTCGGGGTCCAATCCCCTCACAAAAATCTGCTTCGTCATCCAATCACTGTCATGGTATTCAGGTGGAACAAACTAAAGAAAGCGAGTGAAGTCCGCTTCATACTGCTCAAGAGTGTGGTTTCCTCTTCTGATCCCAAATAACTTATCACTATACTTTATTCGCAAGCTCATGGGAAAGTAGTGCCTTAAAAATTCCTCTCAGAAATCCCCCCATGTAATGGGTTATGGTAGATTCCTTCTCTTGGTTTCCTATCAAGTCCTTGCTCTCAGATGGAGCAAATAAGTGCCATAAGTCATCCTTAAGTGGTGCGACACTTCAAAAGCCTCAAAAGATCTCTCAACTTGCATCAACCAATCCTCAGCCTAATTGGGCCAGCTTGCATTCCCATCAAAATATCTATTGCACTTTAGAAATTCTGGCAATAGGTTCCTCGGTAGTCGAGGCTCATGATGAACTGAGTAAGGGTCTCTTGCTAACCCTATCGATGGTGGTGAAGGCAGTGGTGGCGCTGCTGTAAACTGGCCTTCCATATCCATAGGTAGTGGCACAGGCATCTGAGGGACTTGCTCCTTTGGTGCTGGTGGTGGATGTGTTTGGTTCCTTTCCAAAAAAGTCCTTAACAAAGCATTATTTGCTTATATAGCCATTAAGATCTCATCAGTCCTATCAATCGGCATATTTTGTTTCGAACGTTGCTTCGGTGGTGCTCTCTCTCTAAGAGGTCGTCTCCCGTGCCTATGTTCGCCAAAAATATGGTTTTTAGAGTTAGGTTCAAATTAACTCAATCCATAACTCATTCAATAAATCAATTTTTATCACTTAAGACCATATCATCTTGACTTCTCTTTAATTGTATCATCCAAAACAAGATCAAGTAAAATAAACACACACAAGAAGTCCTTTCATTAATTCTCCAAACATACATAGGGTTTAGATATAGTTCCTTCTGAAGTAACACATGTTTCCTACAATTTCTGGAATTTGAAATTCAATACAACCATAAATTGAAAAGTACATACAATACGATACAGATAACTTCGCTACACAATAACATCAACACCATAATAATAACGTTGGAAACACTTTAGAAGTTCAAGTTATCCTTGACTAATCATGCCTCGTGGAAGGTCTAGCTTCATCATCATCTAACTAGCCTGCTAGTCGAAGCTTCCTTCTAGGAAACAAAGTTGAGGTTCCTTCATTTGGATTGGGTGATAACCTTAGGCAGTAAACCACCTGGTACAGCTCATGGGGCAATAGAAGTTCACATGGTTATGGCCTGAGTGACACTTCCACTTGGTACTCTCTTAGAAAAAGACGTAATATGTTTATGTCCTCTTCAAAATCAGGGGCATTGACGTAGATATCAATGATGTCTTGCTCTACATAAGGAAAGTAAACATTGGCAGGGGCTACTAGCAGAGGTATTCCATTTTGTTCATCCATCTGGACCACTCGAGGGTGGTCAGCTCTTAGGTTAAGTGCTAAGGCATAACCCTAACCTAGTTGACGCCAGTGCTGGAAGCTAGGGGCAGCCATCCTTGGGCCATCTTGCACTAAGAATATTATTTCAGCTTCAATACTAGCCCCTTCTTCCCTTTCCATAATGTAGGTTAACTCCATATCGGATAAGATAGGTCCACGTGTCTGGATGAGTATGTTTCTATAGTGCTCTCTCCAATAGAGGCTTAATCATACCCTCCAAGATGTCTATACATCCCTTAGCCTATATGGCGTTCCTACTAGGGTCATATCTTCCCATAGGACCCAGAGTCTTTGTTGATACTTGACAAGAGTCTCTTCTTCCTGCATCATCAGAAGCACGAGGTTCCGACGAACCCTGCTTGCATTATCTTGATCAACAATAAAAATTTATTAAAGATTATACATTCTTTTAGGAAAGTTTTATCACTTGTTTGATATCTTAAAAATCCTAACCTGGTTCCATCCTACTTTTCCTCACTTGATAGGGGATTCCTAGCATTTAAGGTCCGGTTTTACTTACTTTATCATTAGTTTAAACCTAACGCTTTGATACCACTTAAACCTATCATGAACCAACAATATCGTTATCGTAGTAGGTCACCGTGCACCGTATAAAGGTCTATTGTCAACCTCCTTATTGATCATAGGCCTTTCATACGATACACAAGGCTCCTTTCACTCTACATTACCACTAAGCCCATAGATAAGTAATATAGAGCAATTTAACTAAAATTACTTCTATGTTATAATTTAGCTAATTGTGTGGGCTTATGAGACCTACACCAAAAAATATTACAAACAAATGCAGTTCATAATGGAACTGCATTAAATCTGTATTATGAGAAAAAACATAAAAGCATCAAAATGTCTATAAATCTATTACAAAATGTCCTCTTCGCTCTCTGATCACTCCAACCCGTCCCTACACGAGACTTACCACGAGGCATACCTTGGCCCGGATTAGTAAAGAGGTTTTCCTACATCAACAAAAATCTATATGGGTGTAATCTTAAGCTTAGTGAGATAAATACCCTCATCAATACCACATAACAGAAATTGATTAGATGCACAATCATATGAATGGATGAACAATCAATATACCAAACAACACATGCAGTGACTTAGGAACTGCATATTACTCAAAATTACGCCCTCCGAAGTCGGGGTTTGGAGATAATTAACTGACCCAAACCAAAATTAGAGTTCTAGACCTTAGGTTTTATTTTATTTGCACTATCGTGCTCATGCTAAAACAAAACTTTCTCTCTCTCTCTCTCTCTATATATATATATATATGTATACTTCCTTTACCGAAATCAAATCATATTTTAAAATCTCATGTCTAGCAATGTGGTGGCCTCCGCAATCTACAAACATATGCCCTAAGCAGAAGCCACAAGACTCGACCCCTCGCTAATGGTTAGCATCTCCTAGCGCCCAGTAAGCCCATCAGCTTAAGACAGGGACTCAATATATATGATGACATAGCTAGTGCCCAATCCTGTAGAAAACTCGTATTCCTGTGAGTGCTGCTTTCTAACAAGAAGAAATTAGAAGAACCATCAATAGTTATGCTAAGCAAGGAGTGCTTAGCAGTCCTTCTAAACAAGCTTCCAATAAAATTAAAGGATCCAAGGAATTTCATTGCCCCTTACTTGATTGAAAATTTATCAATCAAAACAACATTAGCTAATTTAGGAGCTAACATAAATTTAATATCATATAAATTATTTAAACAACTAAGCCTAAGAGAACCTAAATCAACTCAAATGAGTTTACAATTAGCTAATAGATTAATAACATACTCTACGAGTATAATTAAGGATATACTAGTTAAGGTAGATAAATTTATTTTTCCTATAAATTTTCTTATTCTAGACATTAATGATGATATAGAAGTACCAGTCATCTTAAGGAGACCCTTTTTAGCTACAGTCAAAGTCATAATTGATGTCAACAAAGGTAAGCTCACATTAAGGGTAGAAAAAGAGGAGATGGTAATTAAAATGAAAGAGGCAATGAAGAAATGTGGTGAATAGGATGACAATTGTTTTTGTCTTGATTTTACTTATGCCTCTATGTTTAGTGTTTTGTAAGAATTGTTAATGAAGGATCCTTTAAATTTTCGCTTAAAATAGGGAAATTAGGAAGAATCATCTTGTAATGTAGTTATCATTGACATAGAAGCACAATTAAGAAGAAGGCTTCAGAAGATTGAGCAAGCAAAAGATGAAAAATTGAAGCCTCCATCAAAGAGCCACCCAAACTAGAGTTAAAACAATTACCAGATTATCTGGAATACACTTTTCTATAAGAAAATTCAAAATTGCCTGTAATAGTATCCTTTGAATTAACTGGGAAACAAAAGGGAAAGCTTCTAAATGTGTTGAGAAATCATAAGAGAGTGATCGCTTAGAAGATCTATAACATTAAGTAAATTAACCCATCATTTTGCTTACGTAAATTTTGTTAGAAGAAGGTTATAAACTGATAGTGCAACCATAGAATCATCTAAACCCAAACATGAAAGAAGTTGTCAAAGTCAAAGTAATCAAACTATTGGATGTAGGAATGATTTATCCTATTTACGATAGTTTTTGGGTTAGTCTTGTGTAAGTTGTACCAAAAATTGAGGAATGGTGGCAGTTTTAAACATGTGGAATAAACCAATTTAGATGAGAGTAGTCATAAGTTAGAGGAGAGCAGTCATAAGTTAGAGACTCTGTATTGACTATTGGAAGCTCAGTGATGCCATAAGGAAGAATCATTTTCCTATACTATTCATTGCCCATAAGTTAGAGCACTCATTAGGTCATATCCATTATTTTTTTTAAATGGTCTATCATAAAATTTTCAAATTCATATTGCTCTAGAAGACCATGAGAAAACTACTTGTACATTTCCTTATGGCACTTTTCCCTAGAGGAGAATGTTGTTTGAATTTTGTAATGCACCCATGACATTTTAGTAGTGCATGGTAATTTTTAATGAATTTATAGAAGATATAACATGAGTATTTGTGGATGATTTCTTAGTTTTTGGGAATTCATTTGATTATTGTCCTAGTAATCTACAAAAAATATTGGCAAGATGTGAGGAGACTAATTTAGTACTAAATAGGAAAAAATGTCACTTTATAGTATAAGAGGGCATAGTTCTAGGACACAAGGTATCCTGGAGAGGTACTAAGGGAGACAATGGAAAAATTGACACCATTGTAAAATTAACCCTTCCTACATTAGTTAGAGCCATATATAGTTTCCTAGGTCATGTCATGTTTTATAGAAGGTTTATTAAAAATTTTCAAAAATACTAAACCATTACCATAGTTGTTAGAAAAAGATGCTCCATTTATGTTTTCTTAAGATTGTCTGGAAGCATTTAATACTTTGAAAGATAAATCGACACATGCCCCTATAATGGTAGTGCCATAATAAAGCTTACCATTTGAACTAATGTGTGATGTTAGTGATCATACTGTACAGGTAGTTTTAGGTTAAAGATGAGAAAAGCACTTCCATCGAATTTACTATGCAAGCAAGACCCTCATTGAAACTCAAGAAGAATTACACTACTAGAGAAAAGGAGCTATTAATAGTTGTCTTTGCATTTGACAAAGTTAGGTCATATTTAATCCTTTCTAAAGTTATTGTTTATACCAATCATTTTGCTTTGCGATATTTGTTAAATAAGACATATGCTAAGCCAAGATTGATCATATTGATATTATTACTTTAAGAATTCGACCTAGAGATTACAGATAAGAAAGAACAAGAGAATTTGGTAGTAAACCATCTCTCGCATTTGGAGAATCCATTACTAGAAAAACTAAATGAACAAGATATTAATGATGAGTTCCTAGAAGAAAGATTGCACCATGTAAGTCCTTAAGAAACCCCTTGCTTTGTCGATATAGCAAATTATTTGGTAGTTTGAATTCTTCCTAAGGGATTGGATTATAGACAAAAGAAAAAGTTTTTCCATGATATTAGAAGTTACTTTTAGGAAAACACCTATTTGTTTAAAATTGTATAGATTAGATAATTTGTATGTATATCTCACTTATAAGGATGATAGATTTTAGAACATTGTCATGTAGGCCCAACTAGAGAACACCTAGTGTAAATAAAACAACTCATAAGGTCTTGAGTTCGATTTTTATTAGTTAACACCGTTTAAGGATTCCTAAATGTTTGTTGAGTCATGTGATAGATATTTGAACAAAGACAAATACATTCCAATAATGGTAGATTATGTAGTTAAATGGGTAAAAGCTCAAGCTTTACCAACTAATGATGTTAGGGTATTGAAATTGTTGTTGAAAAGCTTATTCTCTTGAGTCGGTGTTCCTAAAGCACTCACTAGCGATAAAGGAACCCATTTTTGCAATATCCAATTAAAAAAAGTGTTGAAGCTGTAACAACCTGTAAGACAGTCTAGTAGCAATAAACCACCATATACTACTCAAAAGTAATTGGCACTTCCTTTACCAATTAATTACTTTCAAAGAGTACATGAAGCATTAACTGTAGAATAAATTGTAGAATAGCATATACTTAGTAATGAAATAAAATTTTACATCATATTATAGAACTTGTGGAGTTATGGAGTCTTTTTAATAATTAATATTACAAACCATTAGAACTAAATTACTTAAAACATAATAACTATAAATTTTAATATCCTTTTGACACTCTTCCTTAAAGCTCACTTGTATATTCTATAATGCTCACCAAAGGATTAGACCTTCCTAGATATAACTAGTAAGGTTCTTACAAAAAGTTAGAGCTATTGAGGTGTAAGCTATAACTTGCTTAATGAGATCTCCACTCATATCACGTTTCAAGCAAATCAAGCAAGTTTTCAAACATATGTAATGCAATCAATCAATCAAACATATGCAATAATACACGTGACCAACCGGTAATCGATGTGTAGTCTAAGGTATATTCCCCCCCCCCCCCTCTCTCCTGACCTTAGGTTGAGGATTAGTAGTTTCACTAGTACCAAGTGTATAAATTTAGTAATAAGAGTTTCTTGGAAATAACCATAGAATCTCAATTCTTAACTAAAATAATACCATGTCAACATAATGTTCAAGAGATGATGCCCCCTTAATTGGTCCTAGGAGAACCAAATGAATAGCATTCTTCCTAACCTCATAAGAGAACTAATCTCTTAGTTATCTAGGAGAACCAAAGAAATGTTTAACTTAGAATCTACCATAATACTTAGGAAGAAGGATCTTTCAATTAGCTAAAGGAATTGAAGGGAATGTTCATAATGGCCATGTAAATAAGTAACAACAGAAGGATTTCTTAATTGGTTTAAGAAAGGCTTAAATGAAATTTAGAAACAAATGCCTTCCCTAACCACCAAATGACTAGAAACTTATTAGATTCCTAATCGGCCTCCAGATGCATGCAAACCTAAAATAGAAGAATGGATACTGTCCCATATAGTACATTACCATCCTTAAAGTCACTTAATTTGTAAAAGATGAGGAAGGTTCTCACCTTTCCATTCCCTATATAGTAACACTAGTAGAAATAGGTTTATGTAATATGCTATGCATAACCGTTTTTATATTAGAGTTTCTACATGCTTAAGGTTGATTAATAAGTGATAAACCAAATATCAAACACTGGCATATGAAAACATCACATCACAATCATCAACTTTATTATATGGAATGTTTTATAATATTTTTACAAGCAGTTCACACAAATTAAGCACAAGCACATTCTCGATACCTTATACACAAACTAGTCGATAAGTATATTTAAAGTGACAAGAAAGTGATATTCAATGTGGATACTCACCTGCTGTTACTATTACTTGTTGTAATAGTCTTCAGGTAGCTTAAACTCCTCGTCACCTAAAAAACAAAATAAAAGATAGATGCTAAATATACATATAAGATTTCTTTGTTGGTTAGAGTCTTACAGTTTTATAGTCTTTTATTTATGTCCAAATCATCCTTCTTGTTTTATGTCCATAGTCTTTATGTTTGGGTTTTTGGTCCTTGTAATAGTTCCATTCGTTACAGTCCAAACAGTTATGGTAAGAGTATGTCCATGTGTCTAATAAGTACTATATGTCCAAATATGTTTCGGGATCATAGTTTCAGGATATGTACATGTCATAAAGATCTAAGCATGAAACTTTAACTTAATTATTTAGACATGGATCTGTCTACTTAATTCCTTTAAGTTTCTTATTAAGTTATTTTAGAAAGGAAACACCAACTTTTTAGACTTGATATTGTAAAGATGCATACAAATTGAATCCAAGAATGAATAAAGAAGGTTTTCACAAAGTTAAAGATTTCTTTTCGTAGAAAACAAACCTTATCATTCTTTGGAAACTTTTACACATAAGAAGGGTTTTTAAAATGGATTTTGACAAAGATGTTAGTTTTTAGGGTTTCTTTTCAAAAGAAGGACATATTTTAGCTAAGATAATATTTTGTTTATTATAAACTCGATTTTGAAAAATAGTTAATAAGTTTGAACCTTATATGAAGTAGGGAAGTAAATGAAAAGCTTTTGGTTATTTTGGAAAGTATTTTTAGAGGAAGGTTGTAAAGTTGAAATCATTCTTGAAAAAACATTAGAAGTTTCATAGAATAACTTTACTAAAAGCACTTCTTAATTCATTTGGGAATCTTGAAAAAACTTGTTGATAATAAGAGTTTAGAAGAATCTTTTAACTTGAAAAGAAGATTTTATGGAATCAAAGATAAGTTGTTGGAAAGTGTTGCTACCTTTTAGTGGAAAGGTGCCTTTGAAAACTCAAAAACAACCTACTAAGCTTTCTTGTTAGCATTGGGAGTTGGATGGGAGAAGTAGAATGTTGTTTGGTTTATAGAATTAAGTTAAGAGGAAAGAGATGGATGTAGTGAAAGATGTGGTCCCAAAAGTGGTATAAAATTCCTATTTATAGAAGTTGTTAGAAGTTAGTTAAAGGAATTGATGTCTTAAGGATAAGGACACATATCTTGCTTAAAGGAGTTAAATTTTTAAGGATAATATCACATGTTTTTTATGTCCCTTTCATGCTTAGTCATGTTGATGACTTGGTAAGGCATTAATGGAAGTTGATGAGCTAAATGAAAATCACATGAGAAAGAGAATTTGGAATTCTCTTCTTCCATTCACATGCCACTTGTAGTAGTTTAGGGTTCTTCCACTTATTTTGAAAGTTGTTCATTACATGTTTGAAGAAATGTTGTGATATGATTTTAGGGTGCTTATCTCTTTATGATATTGACCTAAATAATTAGTTTTAGTTAATATAAGTTTAAAGTGGCTATATGATCGGTCTTTGGTCATTAAGATGTCATTTTCCTCTTAGCCATCATTTTTTACTAAAGTGGATCAAATTTGAGTAGATTTCTCTTTATATTACTTTCATGCTTATGTGTAGATAAGTTAATAAATGGATGATGAAAGTAACACTTAGATACATAATGAAAATGACACTTAAATGTAGATAAGGTAGTAGATGGGTTATGAAAGTGACATTTAGATGAAAATAAGGTGATGAAATTGACACCTAAATGCAGATAAGATAATGAAAATAACACATAGATGTAGACAAAATAATGAAAATGACCTTTAGATGACATGATAAGGTAGTAGATAGAAAATGAAAGTGACATTTAGTTAGCATATGGATGGCACATCCTTATGCCACTTTGCCTCTTGAATCCATCCATTCCACTCTTCAATTGTTTAATAGATTTTGGTCCTTATCTTAGGTGAATTAGGATGGTTATGTTAGCTTTAGGGTAGATTTAGAATAGTTATGATGAGGTTTTAGGTTAAAATTTTTACTAAAGTTTTTGATTCCTAGAAATCTCAGTTTAAGACTACAAGAGTTAATAGTTCATAGTACTTATGAAGTTTATGTGTAGTTTAGACTATGTATTTCAAATCTCTCTTAACGATTTTAACCTATTTAGAATATATCTCTAAATCATATTCTAGCGATTTGGTTTCACAATCACCTTCCGTAATGTTATGCATAAAAATAAATTTTTCCCCTTTTAAAAAATAGTACAAATACTTTACAATAAATTGAACTCACTTTTACTCTTTTGAATAATATTTATGGAAACTACAAGCTAATGGAAAGTGTACCAGTTAATTTATAATATATGATGAGTACAAAGGTCATATTTTGTAGTGAAGGAAAAAATAAAGTTTAGAAAGATGACTAAGTAGTAGATTCTATTATTTTTACTCTAATCTAGGCAACCAATTAAGCAATTTTAAGGAAAAGAACATGCATGTTATCTAAATAGAAGTAAAAACTACAATGGAACTAAGTGTGGGTTTTAGTAATTTCTTAGTATTGAGATGTGGATTTCTTTATAAAATATGTATGAGTAATAAGTAAACAATTTTCTAAGATCGTTGTAGCCGTACTATTAGAGTATTTATAATAGTTTAAATGTGGATTTTACTCACATTGACAGAATTTATTTAACTCTCATTTCATAAATTTTATCATGTGATAGGAGCATTGTATTTTCAATATCCCATCTACACTATTAGGTAGTTATTCAAGCCTCGTCATTACTCAAATAACTATGATATAATTGATTTCTTATTCTAACCAATTTTTAGCTTTAGGTAAGTACAATGATTTAAGTTATAATTCTCAAGAATAACCCATTTAAATTAGGAATCTTAACCCAACACTTAAGTTATATCTAATTATACCATAGAACTAAGTAAATTCTAAATTTACATTATCACAATACAAAAATAAGAATAGCCACTACTACTTCATTATGTTCACATACTATCTACAAACATAACAAGCTCTATTTATCACATGTATGAAGAATAAACATTTAACACATAACACACATGAACATGAAAATAAACATTGCATTAAAGATTGAAAAAATATGGGAAACATTACCAAACCAAGCTCCTCAATCTCAACAATTGAGTTCCCTAACATTTTCCTGATAATCTTTATGGATGCAATAGAAGCCTGGCAACCTAAACCTTAAAAAGAGTTAAAATCCACTAAAAGTTTACATTATGATCAAGATAATACAAAAAAAAAAACTCTATGGAAATCATAAAACTATGTTAAAAGTAATGTAAGATAGCCTAAAGAAGAGAGAAATAGTAGAAACTAAAACCTTAAACCTTAGAAAATGCAAAGCCAAATCTACAAAAAATGAAGAGGTTTTTATATCAAGTAGGTATCGGCATGATGGTGGATACATGTCACATACTTCTTTACTTTCCTTTTAATGAAACAAGGCATTTTTGGTTCAAGGGTCAAGTATACTGTCATGACAACAACTGAATACCATCATGCCGGTACACAATTCTAGTTTTGCAACTTAATTCGATTCTGTTCTATTTAAGGTACCGTCTTGACAATAGATAGGTTTACCGTCATGTTGATAGTTTTTACTTAAAGTTTCCTTCTTTTTCTTTTTTCTTCATTTCTAGTTTCTTAAATTGAGACTACCATTATATGGTGGCCCAAGACTTGCAAGATTAAATACAAAAAGCTTAAATTCTTTAAATATATACTACTTTTTAATATCAAAACACAAAAATATGAATTACAGTTGTATTAAGAAATTATATATGATTTTAATGAAAATGTATACACTTTTCATAATATCTTAAGATTCTGGGCTAATACAATAATCTTAGGATTCAAACCTCTAAATTTAGAGCATTAGTTAATATTATTTATTTCAGTTTAAACTTTGCAATAAAGCTAGAAAATTTCAATAAAGTATCCTAGCGAAGTCAATTTTGTAAAATAAGCTATACAAAAGGATTAGATTGATAAAAACATCAATTTATCGAATAAAATTGATAAATAATCAAAAATGTGAAATTTGAACTTTTAGATATAACGAAATATTAGATATAAATTATTTAACTTATAAAAATAATGAATGAAGTGAATTATATATAATATTCATATATTTACGTGTGATATGCATTATATATCTTAGACACATATATGCAATAATAATAAATTGTCAAAAAATAAGATAAATTAGTATAAGATAATGAAAAATTAATAAAAAAAGACTAGATGAGCTATCAAATGATGTTGCAGCTTGAGAATCACTTAGAGTGATGAATCAACACTTAATTAATAAGGAATGGACACATGTCACTTAGTAGATACTAGGGAAAATAAGGAAATGACATTTGTCAACCTACTTTTTGACATGTAAAAATCCTAAACCCTATAAATATGACCCTATACCTCATTTGCAATATTTTAAAAACTTGGATACACAAGAATATAATTTTATAAAATAGGAAAAATTAGAAAAAAAATAAAAGAAAATAGTATGGAAATAGGGTAAATTATGGTTCCCAATACTACAAGCAACCTGACAAGGAGCTACTCGAGACTTAAAATTCTGGAAAAGAGAGAAAGTAGCCTAACATAAAGTGGTGGCCAAGTACCATACATTGATGATTTAAATTTTAATGGATGATTTTCATTAAAATATCAACTTAGCTTAGAAAATTATGAAATTTTCTTTCCTTAAGTTACTTTACATGTACTTTCATGTGGTAATTTTATTTTCTTGAAACAGTTTGATTTAGGGTACTTCCCTAAGAACAAGCTATGTCACAACAAATTCTAAATAAAAATTTCAAAATATTAAATTATGTTATTTTAGCCTAAAAATTTTTGTATAGAAAACTTATATAATGTATTAAATTTCAGTAATAGGAATGTTTGAAAATCTCCATTTTTACTATTTATCATATTTATTTTGAATAAAACTAGTAGTTTTGATCATTTGTTGAAATAATTAGTTTTTAATGAAATTAATGAATGAGCTCTATATGTCTTGATTTTTAAAGGTTTATAAAGATATTTGGAACACTTAATTTTTATGTTACACATAAATTTATTTATTTTTCATAATTTTGAGCTAAAACTGCTATTTTGATAAAAATTTATCATAGTAAGATTAGTATAATTGATGATCAATAATTAAACTAAATATTTTTATGAGTTGATAGGATTTTTCGTGGAATTAATTGGGCTCATATACTATTTATTGCCTATTTTCATGATATAAGCTTATGTATTAACCTAATACGTAAAATAGTAAACAGTACTATTATGATATTTGATGATATAATATAAGACTAGTATTTTAGGTATAAAATAAGCTATTGTTTAAGCTTAGAAAGTATAATTTTTAGGATTTTTAGCTTAAAACTAAAGCTTATTCGGATTAATTATAAAGTTATTGTAACGTATAGTCGAGTCAATAGCAAGAAAAAGTATTTTTCAGCTTTTAACAATATTGATTAGTCTTTTTTCTTAAGATACATTAATATTACTCTAAACAATGAGTGTAATGATATAAAGTTTACCAAAATCAGATCAATAATGAGTAAAACACAGCTAAATAAAACTTAAAAACATGATAATGAAAGCATATAAGAGTTTAGGTTTGACCCGTAGTTGATTTGAAGATCATGTTATATTTTCCTAGGTGTGATAAATATGGACTACATGGCAAAGTTTAGGATTTTGCACTACTATTAAGGCTGGGTAAGTAGATTTAACCCATGCTTAGAATAGACATATTGCTACTTATAACATTGTATGTTGTTTGATGCCATGTTGATTAGATATGGCTACATCTTGGGTGAGTTGATATGCTATTATAGTAGATGCTGATATGATGATTTTGAATGATGGTAGCAATTTCTTGGTTAAATTGTTATGCTGCCATATTAGGTGTTGATGTGGTGCTTATGAATATTGTATAAACTTAGAGAGTTGAAGGATTTCTCACTTAATCTTCTAGGTGTTTACCTAAATGAGATACTAAATTTCTGTTAGGGAGACTTCAAAAACAAGAATTAGAGAATAGGTTGAATAAAGTTTAAAGACTTATAGTGTTGAACGATATACTTAAGTTGTTACCGTATAGCATAGCATGGTATAAAAAGGACTTATGGGTTAGAATTTTCAAAATGAAGATTCTAAATGTTTAAGAAAAATCATAGCATTATGAATTTAGTTTTTGGAAGCATATAGATTCTCATTGCCCGATCATCTTGACTCTTTTGATAGTCTAATTTAGTAAACTACAATGTATAGTATAATTTTGATAAAAAAAAAGGTTGAGAGTCTTACTCCCAAGCAGCTCCTTGTTACCTTTTTGATTTGGTAGACTATAGTATGTAGTCCAATTTAATTAGGGATCCTACTCCCAAGCAACTCTTTATTGCTCTAGGTTCTTAGATATTATATCTACATGCTCGACTATGTCGTCTAACCAAATGAGGATATTGGAAGGAAAAGGCTATTTGTACTAATGTATGCCACGTACCTAAGCATGGCATGCCACATTACTAGTAATAAATGCTTAGTTAGGCCAATGTATGTATGGAGCTAGATCTATTGATTATGGTTGAAATGTTTTAGTTGTGATATTGTCTATATTGTATTGTTTTTTATCTACTCTCACTCACTTAGCTTTTGTAGTTGAAGGGTTAAAATGTTTTATCCTTAGGTTAATAGCATCGTGAAGAGCCCAACATTAGTGGGGATGTATACTAAGAGCGTAAGTTGGATTCCATGACTTTTAGATGGAACTTGTACTAAGTTAGGAATCATACTATTTTGAATATGATAAAATAAAAGGATGGTTTATGTTATGATGTAAATATTAGGCTATATGTATAGGTTATAACAAAATTTCCAACTGAATTTCAATGTAGCAACCCCATTATCACATAAATAAAGTTTTCATTTGATGAATGAGTAGGTTAAGTTAAGTTATTAACCGGTATTCCTATGTAATGGTGCTTCCTATGCTAAGCTAGGATGTGACATTCTTTAGGTTGTATCAAACTATTAATTTAGGACCATAACCTTTAGGCATGTGTGGGATGTGTAGGAAAGTTAGGTAATCATGGGTCATAGCTCAATAAAACAATTGTAATAGTTGCCAATAGAGTTTTATGCGAAGTTTATTTAGAAAGATGATTCGTAAGAGATGTAGAAGATTACCAATGAATCGTATATTTGATGAGTAAAGAGAAGAATTACCATAATAGCCTTACCTTAACCCTAAGAAACTACAACATATGGAGGAATTGGTATAATAGTTTACAACTGCATTAGTAGGAATTGATGGAGATAAGTTAGCTTAGGTACAGTAAATAGTGAAACCATTTGATGGAAAGAACACTAATCTTTTGATGGTAGAAGAATGGATTGACTTGATAGAGAAAGCCTTTGAAATTCATGACGTTGAAGAAAATATGAAAGTTGGGATAGCTACTATTCTATTAGGTGGAGATACAAATAACTGGTATGAGGCAAAGAGACATAATTTACTAGTACCTATTGGTTGGGTTGCATTTAGAGATACTTTTCTAGAACATTATTTTCCTATACATGTAAGAGAACGAATGTATGAAGAATACTATAAGCTAAGATAGCAAGGCAGGACAACTGAAGAATATGAGAGGCATTTCAATAGGTTATTGAAGTTTGCTACTGAAGTCGTATGGAATAATGAGGTTTCTAAAGTTAGGTCATTTAAGGCTAAGCTTGACTTTTATTAGTAGGTAAAGTTGAAGAAGAGTAGGATGGAAAGATATAATGATGTTATCAATGAAACTCGTTTGATCAAAGAATTTTGTAATCTTCAATAAGCTGTAGATGAGATTGAGAGTAAGAAAAGAAAGTTGGATATTGGTTTTGGCAACAAAAGTAATTAAGAGGGAAGTATTATAGGTATAGTAAAATTGGACATCTAGCCAAGTGGTGTGAAAATCTTAATTTAAGAGGTATATATTGTTACTAATGCCATTAATGAGCGCATATTGTTCGACATTGGCTAAGACAGCAACAATAGAGACCAGTTCAAAAGGAAAACCAAACTAATAGATTAGGACCACATAATAGGAATAAATGACCTAAAAGGGAAAAACCCAAGCTTAAGAAGCAAGGTAAGGTATATACTTATGCTGATTAGCAAGATAAAGTTATAAATGACTATGGTATGGCAGATACGACATCTAAACTTGATAACTTAGAGTATTCATGGTAGGGATCAAGGACTAATCATGTGCTCTCAAACTCGAAGCTTAGCTCAAATGGTTTATCAAGCAGTCTAAGGAAAATTAAGAGCTGAGGAGTAGTGCTTACCCTAGTCTAACCTACTAAACTATGTTGCTCTCCATACTATTTGGGGAATTATTAAGGAGATCAGTCGACTTGCTAAACTGACCCCTCCACCAAAAACTAGCCCAAGCACCAAATTAGGATATAGCTAACCCTATAGTTCTAAGTTCGAGCTAACAATTGTCCAGAGTTGATCATCCAAGGTTGACTCGAATGTAAGTCATCTCTGAGCCAACCCTTGTCCTGTCCTAGCAATTAGAGTTACCGAACTACTAACACTAACCAGACCTAATCAATACCTACCTTTACTTGGTTCGCAATGTTATTGGGACCACAAAATGAGCAAAAGTACACGTGTGCTATCTTCTTTAACTTTTGTATTGTTCTTTCTGAAAAAGGATATTCTTTTGGAAAGATTACATTGCTACCGTTATAAATTATTCCCCTTTTCCCAAATAGAAAAAATCTTTTTCTACAATTTCTTGTAAATTAAGACTTACTCGAATTAGGTGCTATAAATATTTGCAAATTGTAATAGCCACAAACATCTATATACAAAAAATACACTAAACTGTCTCACTCTCTCAAGCTAAGTATTCTTTCTACTTACTCTTGAGCTACTCTCATCTAACCCATTGAGTATAGACTAGTGGTGAATGTCCTCCAACCATACTTATGCATCATATCAAGTATGACTTGAGCTTATGTGAAGCATTAGTGTATCATGTCCATCATCGGTGCATGGGAATCCTTGCTCATCCTTCGACTGCCATTTATCTTTTAGACCATCTCACAGTCCAAACCCACCCCTTGGTTATGTATGATATTAGGTTCGTATGTTCATCCACAAGTCTGTAGCATTCCTAGTATCAAAGCTTAGTTACATTCAAAGTTGAATTCTACTACTATGTTCTTTGAGTAGTTTGTTACTACTTTTGTGTACTAGAGGTTCTATTGTTAACATTGGAGTTTGGTAGTTGAGAAGTGTTCTATACTCTATTTTCCCTTATTTCTAATACATAAAACAGCGTATGGTTGACTATTTGTTTGTTGTGTAAATGTCATGGTGTTGAGAGTACTAGTTATTGATCTATTGTTGTTATTTGTAGAAAAAACTTCTAGAGGTATTATTAGACAACAATTTTGTAAAGAAACCATTGATATTAGATTCAAGTGTTCAAGGAACTTTAGGAAACCAAGAAAGTGGTACTCATCATGGCCAAGGACAAGAAGGAAGCTTCATACCTCAATCAATGGGCGACCACTTGGATAGGCTTACCGACTTGGTAGCTAGTTTGGTGACTGTTATCCAAGAAAACAAGCAACGGGCTAGAAATAGCCTTACTAGAGAATGTGAATAGCAAGAGTGAGGCAATGGACAGTTTAGTCAAGTTAATGTGCCAACTCAACTATCCCAAGATGAAGGAATTGGGCAGGATGCTAGACGAAGGCTAGTGCTTAAAGGATTAAGGATGCATATTCTATGTTTTTCTAAAAGTGATGATGCTAAAGACTACTTAGATTGGGTAGATAAGACGAAAAAGCAATTTGAATACTGCAAATTGCCTAATAATGTAAAGTTTAGACTTACTATGTTGGAATTTACTAGTTATGCTGCCCTATGGTGGAAAAACTTGCAAGCTACCGGAAGAAGAGAAGGAGAATGAGAAATCAGGTGATGGGATGAAATGAAGAAGGTTATTAGGAGAAAGTTTGCATTAAGCTACTATCTTTAGGATGCCTTCAAAAGGTTACAAAAACTGAGGCAACGAGGATTCGTTGTTGAAGCTAATGTCAAGGAATTCGAGATGTTGATGATCTAATGCAAAGTTACTAAGCCAAAAGATTGAACGATATCTCAATTCATCAATGGATTGAAATATGAGATTAGAGATATCTTGGAAACGATGGAAGTTAGGTCACTTGACAATGCGGTTTGAGCTACCCAAAGGATAGAAAGGCGCTAAATAGCAAGGTTCCGACCACTAATTAGCAGACTAATCAGTAGTCAAACTACTTCAAGCAAACCTATCCGAACGGAACCAAGTAAGGTTGCTAAGATCGGACTTACTTAGACTACTATAGTAAAGGAGAAGGAAGTTTCGAAGAAGTTTGAGAATGGCCAAAGTTTGCGAAGGAAGATGAGTGAGATCAAGTGTTTCAAATGCCAAAGATTTAGACATGTGGTAGCTTAGTGTCCGAATAGAAGGATTATGGTGATCTGAGGTGAGATGCTGACTCTCAAAGTAGTAAGCATTGATGAAGAAGTAAAAGAGTTGAAGGAAGATGGATACATCGAGTTGTCTAAGGAAGATGGATAGATAGAGCTATCCAAAGAGGAAGTTAACTATAGTGAGGAAGGTAACTTTATATTGACCACTTTAGTATTGAGGAGGACAATGATTATCAGTCCTGCACTTAAAGGTGAATAAAGAGAAAATCTCTTCCACATTAGATGCAAGGTGAATGAGTCACTATGCACCCTAATAATTGATAGTAGGGGGCTATACTAATGTAGCCTCCGCATTTACTATTCATTAATTGAAATTGCTGACCAAACCCCATCCAAAATGTTATAAGCTTCTTTGGCTTAGTGATAAAAGAGCCTTACAGGTGAATAAACAAGTTTCTATGCCAATCTGTGTTAGTAAATATTGATATGAAGTACTTTATGATGTATTTCCCATTAATGTCTCCTACATTTTACTTGGATTTGTTGTAAGCAGTGGTGGCATACGAGTTAATGAAGAGAAGATAAGAGCAATCACCAAATGGATAGTATTGACCACTTCGGCCGATGTATGAAGTTTCATCGACTTAGCATCATTCTATCATAGATTTATGAAGAATTTCAGTACTATTGTGGCCCTACTCACCAAACTCTCAAAGAAGAATGTTGAATTCAGATAAGGAGAGAAAAAGCAAAGGAGTTTTGAGGAAGTGAAGGATAGGCTAATCATTGCCTTTTTCTTAGCTTTGTTGAGCTTCAACAAAGTGTTTAAAGTAGAGTGTGATGCATCCAAACTAAGCATAGGTGCTATACTGATGTAAGAGGGCTAACCCATTGCTTACTTTAGCAAGAAACTTTAAGGAGCTACACTCAACTATTCTATCTATGACAAGGGGTTCTACTCTTTAATTCAAGCCTTAATAATATGGCAACACTATCTGCTACTTAAGGAATTTGTGATCTACACTGACTATGAATCCATGAGATATTTAAAAAGCCAACCCAAGTTGTCTCGAAGGTAAGCCAAATGGGTTGAGTTCATGGAGGGTTTTTCTTACATTGAAAAATATAAGAATGGAAAGTACAATGTAATGGCCAATGCTTTATTGAGATGACATTCGCTCCTAGTTGAGCTATAGACTAGGCTACTTAGTTTTTTAACCATAAAGAAATTGTATGCTGAGGATCCACACTTTGGTCCTGTCTATGCCTGATCTGAGGAAGAATGGACATTGGATGACTATATAAGGAAGATGAATACTTGTTCAAGAAGAGGAGGCTCATAAGAGAGTTGCTAGTACATGGACACATAAAGGAGGATTGATGGGACACTTTAGCCAGCGTCGAAACTATGCAGTACTAGTTGCAAGATTCTTTTGGCCAAGAATGATGAGAGATGTTGATACATTTCCAGGGATGCACATATAAAGAAGCACCATAACAAAGCAAATAAAAAAAAAAAAAACAGGAAAAAAGTTAGCAAAGTTTAGGCAACTATCCAGTAGATATAATACACTACTCAATCCTACTTGACCTACAATCTGCTGGATATGATACACTAGTCCAAACTGAAGGGTCACTCACCATTACTCCTTACTAAAGGGAATAGATAAGAGTTGAATGATAATAAGAACACTAAGGTTGCTTAATGTGAATAATTCTGTATTGACTAGTTACTTGTCTATGTACAAGAAAGTAGTGGTTTATATACCCATCTACTAAGGTTACTTTACATGTATGAAAAGACAAAATGGTATTCTACAATTAGGTTACATGAAATGTACAAAAAGGGATAAAAGAGACAAAAAGGGATAAAAGAGACAAAAAATATTTAGTACGAAAAAGAAAGAATCATTTTAGAAGGCTGTGTTTAGGGAACACGTGTTGCTTAGTAGTTGGTCATTAGAAATATGATATAAAGAAAGCATAACAAAAAAGCATTGTAGTCAGGGGCCGACCTAATCAAGATTAGGTTGAAAGCTAATCAGTCTGGTAAAGAAGTTACCTGAATTAGAGTCAAATGCCTGTGGTTAGTTAAGGTACTCAGCTTGGCTAATCTTAGGTGGTCTTCTAGAATAAAACATCACTGTTAGGTAGGGCCAGTCTGAGATGGACTCGTAGATGAACATACGAACTCGATATCACAAGTAACTAAAGGGTAGTTCCTTATAAAATAAAACTTCGCTATTGGGTAGGGCAGGTCTGACATGGACTCATAGATGAACATACAAACCCGATATTACGGGTAACTAAAGGATATGTCCTTCTAGAATAAAACTTTGCTATTAGGTAGGGTATGTTTGGCATAGACTCGTAGATGAACATACGAACCTGATATTACAGGTAACCAAAGAGTGGGTCCAAGCAATAAGATGGCTTGAAAAGTAAATGATATTCCAAGGTTGAGCAGGGGGTTCCTGCATACTGATGAAGGACATAATGCACCAATATCTCACATGAGCTCAAGTTACACTTATTATGATTCATAAGTATAGCTAGAGGTTACTTGGGACTAGTCTATGCTCGAATAGGCTAGATAAGAGCAGCTTAAGAGTAAGTAAAAGGACACTTAGCTTAAGAGAGGGTGAACTAAAGTTTAGTGTATTTGTCTGTATATTTTTTTCTATATATCTTTCATCAACTTGTACAATATGACAGTATTTATATCATCCTGTTAGAGCAAATCCTAAGTTATAGAAATTACAAAAGAATGGTCCTTATTTGCTAAAACAAAAGAGAATAATTTACAAGGAAAATGTGAAATCGTGCAAAAGAAGGAATGCAAATGTCCTTTGTTAGAAAGGACAGTACGGATGTTAATAAAGAATAGCATGTATGCATTTTTACTATGACTTTGATAGTAATGTAGTCCAAGTAAGGATGGGCCTCTATTTAAGCCTATTTAGCATCAGAAGGGGTTGGATTGTGGTGTGTTCAAGGACAGCTCACATTAGGGTTAGCCTTGAATGGTCACATCTTGATAATTATGGTCGGCCTCGATAGAGTATTGATGCATTCAAATTTGGTTCATGCCTAGTTTGCTTGTCTTTAAGAGTGTAAGGTTAGAGGTTGACAATGTTGAAAGAGTTTAAGAATCCATATCCTTTAAGTAATTCAATCCTATAGGCATTAGAATTAATCTTTGCAAGTACGCTAAAAGGTCCGTCAGTTTGGGAGATGACTTGCTTTACCTCAAGTTTAGGAATCATACCTTGCTAAGTTATATTTTGACCAAATCGCCCGGTCGAAATTCTCTCTTCTTCCATCCTTAGCTTCACTTCTTAAGCTTAATAGTAGCTCACCCCAATTACTTAATAACCTCCTAGTGCATGATTTTAATGGCTTCAACTTTCTCAACGGTTGGTCGGTCATCTTCATCAATTCTCGGTTAGGGTACTAAGTCTAATGAGAGCTCGGGGTTGAACCTATTGGCAACTTCAAATGGAGACATGCTTGTGACACTGTGGGCAGTTCGATTGTAGGTGAATTCAACGATTGGCAAACATAGATCCCAATCGGCTATGTTTCATCTAACAACAACTTGTAACAAAGTTCCTACAGTTTAGTTGACAACTTTAGTTTGCCCATTAGTCTATGGATGCTAGGATGTGCTGTACAATAACTTGGTTCCTAATCACCTCCAAAAGTGGCTTATGAACTTCGAGTCTCGACCAAAAACTATGGTTTTGGGTACTCTATGAATCTTAATCACCTCCTATAAGAAAAGAAAAGAGATAGCTGAAGCATCATTTGTCTTGGAATATGGCTTGAAATGTGCCATCTTACTAAATTGACCCACAACCACCATGATGGAGTCCTTCCCTTAGGACATCCTTGGTAATCCTAACATGAAGTCCTTACTTAGTTAGGATCATGGTTTAGTTAGGATTGGTAAGGGTCAGTAAACCCTTGCTCGACTCGACTCTTTGCTTTGCAGTAGGACGCACATCTTTCTAGCATGGATTGGACATCTCTCTTCATCCTTGGCCAAAAGAATCTGGAAGATAATACCTCATAAGTTTAGTGCTAACCAAAGTGTCCTATCAATCCTCCTACATACACCTCACACACTAGTAGTTCTCATGTGGAACAAGTCGAGATACATAACTTCCTCTTCTTAAATAAGTAATTGTTCTCTCTATAATATTTATCTAGCATCCTTATAACAGACGTAGATAAGACCAAAGTGTAAGTCCTTGGCATATGAATTTTTTATGGTTGAAAAACCAAGTAGCTTCATCTGGAGTTTCGTTAGGAGGGTATGTTATCTCGATAGGGCGTAGGCTATTACATTGTTCTTTCCGTTATATTTTACGACATAAGAAAAACCCTCTATGAACTCAACCCACTTGGCTTGTCTGCGAGACAACTTCGGTTGGCTTTTAAGTATCTCAAGGACTCATAATTGATATAGATCACAAAATTCCTTAGGCAGCAAGTAGTGTTGCCATACCGTTAAGGCTTAGATTAAGTAGTAAAACACCTTATCGTAGATGGAATAGTTGAGTGTGGCACCTCAAAGTTTCTGCTTGAAGTAAGCAATAGGTTGGCCTTCTTGCATCAATACGGTACCTATGCCTAATTCGGACACATCACATTGTACTTCAAATATCTTGTCGTAGGATGACAAAGCTAAGATGAAGGTTATAGTTAGCCTCTCTTTTACTTCCTCAAAACTCCTCTCTTTCCCACCCCATCTGAATTCAACATTCTTCTTCGAGAGTTTGGTAAGTAAGGCTATAATTTTACTGAAATTCTTTATGAATTGGTGATAGAATGATGCTAAGTCATAGAAACTTCTCACATCAGCAGAACTGGTTGGCTCGAGCCACTCTATAATTGCTTTTATCTTCTCTTCATCAACTCAAATGCTACCTCTGCTCACAATAAATCCCAAGAAGATCACCTTGGATCGATAGAAATCATACTTTTTTAGATTGGCGTACAGTTGCTCAGCTCGGAGTTTTACAAGCACTTGTTGGAGATGCTTTTGGTAAGTATCCAGGAAGGGACTGTATACTAGAATATTGTCAAAATAAATCATGATAAACCTTCCTAATAATTCTTGTAGTACGTAATTCATAAGTCACATGAATGGGCTTAGCGCATTAGATAGTCTAAATGGCATTATAAGCCATTCATATAAACCATATCGTGTCTTGAATGCGGTTTTCCACTCATCGCCTTCACGCATTCGAATATGGTGGTATCCAGATTTGAGATCGGTCTTGGAGAACACTTTTTGTCCACTTATTTCATCTAGCTCATCATCAATCTTAGGTATGAGATACCTGTATTTGATGGTGATTTGATTAATGGCTTAGCTATCTATACACATCTTCCAAGAACCATCCTTCTTCAGTACTAATAGGGCCAGCACAGTACAGGGGCTTAGGATTTATACACATACCCTTTCTTCATGAGGTCATCTACTTGCCTTTGAAGCTCGGTAGCCTGTTCAGGGTTCAGCCAATAAGCAAGCTTGTTTGGTAGGGCGGCTCTTGGCTGTAGGTAAATCTTATGCTTAACACCTTGGATTGAGGGTAAACCCTTTGGTAGCTCCTTTGAAAATAGGTTAGCAAAGTCCTCTAGTAGGGTTTTTACTTGGGTCGACAGCTCTTCCTCCCCGGGTCTCATCTCTAGAAGTCTCCTAATAAGTAGATAGGTTAGTTCATCCAACTCCATTTCTCTTTTCAATTTAGCTCTAGTCAATACCAAAGCTTCCTTATTCAGGGTTCGGCTAAGCTGAGATTGCATGACTTTTACCTGCTTGGAAGTAATGGGACTTAATTTTACCCTTCTTCTTTCATGCTCTTCAGAACATGTGTTCCTCCTCCTGTCATACATAACTGCTCAATCAAACATCCATGGCTATCCAAGTAAAAGGTAGGATGCATTCATAGGCAGTACATCATAAAGCACTTTATCTCAATACCTACCTATACAGATCGTCACAGATACTTGTTTGTTCACTTGTAAGGCTCCCTTATCATTAAGCCAATGAAGCTTATAAGGTTTCGGCTGGGGCATGGTTGGTAATTTCAACTGCTGGACTATAAATATAGAGGTTGCATTGTTGTAGCTCCTATTGTCAATGATTAGTATACATAGTGATTCGTTCACCTTACACCCAATATGAAAGAGATTTTCCCTCTATTCTTTTTCGGGTATAGGACTGACACTCATCATCCTCCTTAATACTACAGTGGTCAGCATGAATTTTCCTTCCTTGCTATAGATGACTTCCTCTTCGAATAGCTCAGCTCATCTATCCTCTTTCAGCTCCTCTACTTCTTCATTTATACTATTGACCTCTATGGTCGGCACCTTACCTCTAATTACCGTTGTCTACCTGTTTAGACATCGAGTGGCTATGTGTCAAAATCCTTGGTATTTGAAACACTTTATCTTACTCATCTTCCTCCTTGAACTTTAGCCTTTCTCAAACTTCCTCGGTGATTCCTTCTCCTCTATTCGAGTAATCTGAGCAAGTCTGGTCTCAGTGACCTTGCTCGATTCCATTCGCGTAGGTTTGCTCAGAATAGGTCAGCTACTGCTAGGATCGTTAATGGGTGGTCAGAATCTTCCTATTCAATGCCTTTCTATCCTTTGTGTGGCTTAGATTGCATCATCGAGCGTTCTAATGTCTAGGGTTTCCAGGACATCCCTAGTCTCATACTTTAATCTGCTAATGAATCGAGACATAAGTCAATCTTCTGGTTCCATGACTTCACATTGAATCGTTAGCATTTGGAATTATTTAACGTAAGCATCTACAATCGATGCTCCTTGTCTTAGTTCTTGCAGTCCCTTAAAGGAATCATGCAAATAATAGCTCGGCACAAACCTTCTTCACATGACTCTCTTCATGTCATCCTAAATCCTAATCTCTCATTCTCCTTCCCTTCTTCTAGTGCCTTACAAGTTCTTCGACTATAAGGTGGTATAACTAATGAACCCCAACATAGCTAGCCTAACCTTTGCATTTTCAAGCACTTCATAGCATTCAAACTGCTTTTCAATCTTGTCTAATCTAGGTAGTCTTCAGCATCATCACTAATAGAAAAACTTAGCATATGCATCCTAAGTCCTTCAACTCTAAGGACCCACACATTTCTTTCTTTTACTCCGTAGTACTCTTCTATACCATCATCTCCTTCCACTTCTTCCTCAATCTCTTCAAGCATTAACTTACGTCTAGCATCCCTACCAACTCCTTAAGCCAGGGCATTAGCTCGAGGTGGTTGAGCTAAGGTATTAGCTTAGATAAATTAGCCATTGCTTCTTTTTAGTTGCTTACATTCCCTAATGGGGCTCTTTCTAGCTCACTGTCTATCTTCTTACATGACAATCACTAGACTAGCCACCAAATCAGTAAGCCTATCTAAGCGGTTACCCACTAATTGAGGTGAGAGGCTTCTTTCCTGTCATTAACCTTGTCGAGTATCACTTTCTTGGTTTCCTAAAGTTCCTTGCACACTTGAATCTGACATTGATGGTTACTTCACAATGACAATTCTCAACAAACACATAGTCAACCATACTCTATTTTGGCATATCAAAAATAAGGGAAAACAAAGTACAAAACACCTCTCACTACTAAACTTCAAAGCTAATAATATAATCACTTTCATATGAAAGCAGTCACAAACTATTAAAAGAACACAACAATAGAATTTAGCTTCAAACGCAGCCAAGCTTTGATAGCAAGGTGATACGGACTTGCGGATGAAGATACGAACTTGATATCATGGCTCACCAAAGGGGTAGGTCCAAGTTGCAAGATGGCTTAAAGAGTAAACGATAGTCCAAGGTCAAGCAAGGGGGGTTCTTGTGTACTGATGAAGGATATGACACACCAATGCCTCACAAAGGCTTAAGTTACACTTAATATGATGGACAAGTATGGTTGGAGATTACTTGCTACTAGTCCATGCTCAAATGGGCTAGATAAGAGCAACTCAAGAGTAAATAAAAGGACGCTTAGCTTAAGAGAGGAGGAACTAAAGTTCAGTATATTCGTTTGTATATTTTTTTCTGTATATCTTTCATCAACTTTTACAATATGACAATATTTATATCATCCTGTTAGGGAAAATCCTAAGTTACATAAATTACAAAAGAATAGCCCTTATTTGCTAAAACAAAAGAGGATAATTTATAAGGAAAATATGAAATCATACAAAAAAAGGAGCGCAAACGTCCTTCATTAGAAAGGATAATACAGATGTTAATAAAGGACGATACGTGTACATTTTTCCTATGATTCTAATAGTAATGTGGTCTAAGCAAGGATGGGCTTTTATTTAGGCATGTTCGCTGTCAAAAGGGGCTGGATTGTAGTTGGCTCAAGGACAACTCACATTGGAGTTTGCCTCGGATGGTCAACTCCTAACAGTTATGCTCGGCCTCGATAGAGTGGAGATTGTTGCATTCAGATTTGGTGCTTGGAGTACGGTTTAGTAGAAGGTTCAACTCGACATGCTAGTTGATCACCTCGACAACATCTTGGATAGCATGGAGAGCAAAGTAGCTGAGCAGATCAGAATGGGGCAAGCACTGTTCCTCAGTGCTTAACTTATCTCAGATAGCTCGGTGGACCACATTAGAGAGCCCTTGGGCTTTAGAGTGTGTAATGAATCCTTAATCCCTATCAAATTCATGTACAAGTAAGCTCAGAATGAAGAAAATAGCTAAAGTACAATGTTGGAAGTATGATCAACACTACTACCCAAAGAATTGCCTATGATTACAAAACAAGTATTACATTTGTGGAGAAAAAGGACAACATAGGATTCAACAATGTCCTATAAAGAATGAGGCATGCTATAATTGTAGAGATCGTGAACATGACTTTGCCTCTTGCCTTGAGAAGTAAAAAGATGATGATTCGATCTATGAAGCATATTATTGTAAAAAGTATTAGGAAGATGATAATATCTATTATCAAGCTATTAGAAGTGAAAAGAGGGATATGTGAATCTTTTAAAGTATTCTGAGTAGTAACACTAAGGTTGAGAACATTGAGAATAATGTATTATGTATTTGGATTTCAACTATAAGCTAAAAGATGATTTGAAGGGTATTAGGAGACATGATGTCACTACAGTTAAGTTTCAAGGACGAAACTTATTTGAAGGGGGGAAGAATGTAAACCCTGTAAATTTAACTAGTTAAGAATAGGATTGAACCCTAATACTATTGATGACTTGATAAGTCCTTAGAGCTAAGAAATATAAAAAATTAATAAATCATAAATTTAAATATATTATAAATAGTAAAAACCTTAGAAATTGATCAAAACCCTAAATCAATACTAAAACCCTAAAACTGCTTTAAGCACCATTACCCAAAATTGAACTCGAATTTGATCGAAACCTTAAAATTATAAATATAAACCTATAAAATAGTTAAATATTACACAATAGCAATAAAATTATAGTTGAATGCAATTTTCGACTAAATTGCCTATTTGCACGAAATTTTAACAAAATCGCCACAATAACTTATAAAAATTATAATTGTAACGGGTACCAATTAAATTGATAAAATTTTACAAAAATTTAAAAATTAATTTACAAGGGGAATTGCTATAATTTATATGATTCGAAAAATTAAATATAGTTGTTAATAATTTTTATTTTCCTTCTCTTCTATTTCCAATTTATCTCTTTTCTTTCTTCCCTTTCCCATTTCAATTCCTTCTCCTACACAAAATGTAACAAAAGAAAAATCAATAAAATGAAAGCCAAAAGAAGCAGCCCACATG
The DNA here is from genome assembly GCA_024138005.1 of Lumnitzera racemosa. Taxonomy (NCBI): domain Eukaryota; kingdom Viridiplantae; phylum Streptophyta; class Magnoliopsida; order Myrtales; family Combretaceae; genus Lumnitzera; species Lumnitzera racemosa. The sequence continues at coordinate 56,920,188 of JAMXBC010000004.1, forward strand.
ATGGATTATATTGCCAGGTGTTGGATAATTAAACAAAAAAAAAATTGTAATAATTATCTAAGATTTGGTGTAAAATCTAAGCTAATATACAAGTAAAATAAAAATAAAAGAAAACAAAATTTTAGAAACATTCAGCAAATAAAACTGAGAGGAAAAGAGAAGAAAAAAAAAACTGGAAGCAACAAAACATGAATAGAAGAAAGGAAAATGAAGAAGGAAAGAATTAAAAGAAAAAGGTAAGAGTTTATTGTTATTTTTATGTAGATGTATATTATATAGTACATACATGTATAAATATAGTATTTGTATAGTTTATTTTTAATAAAACACTACTATTACATGTATATATGTGCACAAATATATAAATTAAATTATATATGCATATATTAGGCTATGTACATATACATGTATGAACATAGGTATATTATATGAAAGAGTATGTATTATGTATTTTTTTGTAGAATACCTATAATTAGTATGAAGTATTTTGATAACTATAGAATATATATACATATTAGTACCATAAGCTACATATATATATGTATCCATGTATAATTATTTTGTATATATATACATATGTAATCGTATAGTATAAATATAGTAGTATGTTTCTATAAATAATAATATATGACATATATATATGTATAATATATAGTATCCATAGTTTATAACAAATACTACTATGTAAATATGTATATACTGAGTATATAATATAAGAATAAGTATTTGTAGATTATTTATATATTTAAGTATTCAACAATTATATATGTTTCTTTATTTATATAAATACAAATATATGAATATATATATATTGTACATAAGAGTATGTTTATTTTCAATAAATACATATATAAGGCGTATAATTTATAGTATATATATATGTAGTCTACTGAAAATATATGTAGATATATATATGTATAAATTGTGAAGTATATAAATAATAAGAAAATGAGAAATAATAAAAATAATAAAGGTCATAATAATAATACTAATCATAATAAAGTAAAAAATCTCAAAAATAGGAAAATATACTCAAAATAATAAAAATATCAAATATACAATTTAAATAATTGTTAAATCATAAATATATTAAGAAAAAGCTAAAATTGGTATTTTATAATTTTTAAAATCAAATAATAATTTTTGCGATATTTTTATATCACAATTTAAATTACGAGTCAAAACGTCTATAACGGACCTCGTTATGAGAAAATATGCTCGAAAACGATCAAAATGGAGTATAAGTTCATAACGATTCGAGCTAAAAAAGAAGTTACACGCGATTCGATAAAAAGCTAGAATCAGCAATTTTACGTAACTAAGTGAAGTAGACCTTACAAATTCTAGTACTAGTTAGCTTCAAATTCCATACCTTACAAAATTTTCATTATTCTCAAGTGATTTCAATATCAACCCTGAGCTGCTGCTAAACTACTACGACCCCTGAGCTAGCCATGGCCAAGTGAGTGTTTCCTAATGATTATATACTTGTTTGTGCTTATAGTTAGTAAACATAAATTATGAATTATAAATGAATGTGTATGGGATTGGGTTATGCTTGTGCATAATAATTGTTGTTGATGGTGAATTTACCTTAAATTACAATAATATAATGTCTGTTGCATAGTAGATTCACTAGATTGATTGTTTGTGGCTTGGAATGATCACTGAATAAATAAGACTAAATTTTATTTGACTAGAAAAGTTAACTTAGATCATACATTGCATAATTTAATTTCAGGCAATCACAATACACGGAGGTAGCGAGAGGCCATACGTAGGTTGATTATTGATTGTTATTGATTTCGTACATTACACACTTGTGATATGACCTTACCCTTGCCCTCGGGATGACTAGTCATTGGAGGCGCCAACCGCCTGGCTATGGGTAGAGTCCAAAGGCCTCCGTTTAGGGGTAAATGAGGGCTGCGTAAACTTACTCATAATCATATGTAGAACTTATTTTGATAAAGCTGGTAATGGATGTACCATTACATTTTAAATACGAAACGTGGAGTTTTGTTATGAAATAAGTTCTAATATCATACCTAGATCTAACTATACCAATGAATCTCCAAGATCTAACTATACCGATGAATGTCCAATCCTAACTTCGGAGGGTGTTAAATCTGAGTTACATGCAGTACCTGGTCACCTGTATGTATTTGTTTAACATACTATTTGCCATGGTTGAAGAAAATTAACTCATTAAGCTCTTGTAGCTTACGTCCCAATAGTTTTCTCTTATAGCTAGATGATCAGGCATGGGTTAAGAACTGAGGGTTGAGTGTCAACGTCGAGATGCACAGAATTTAGACTCTGAAGACAAATTATATGGATTATTGGAATTATTGTATACTACATTTAAATTTTGTGACTTTAGTAGGTTTGAATTTTACAACTTTACTACCCAATCTTATTATTTGGTAAGGGATACCGATTCTCTGCGGTTCTGTTGGACTGTGGCATATCGGATATCCATAGTCACATATATTTGGTTGTAAGTTAATTAAATAAAAACTTTAGTGACTAATTATTTAGAATCTTGCAACCTCTGACTTGCAAGATGATTTTCTAATCATGGATGCACACATGATATGAAAATTTTAGGCAATCCTACTAGGCGCCCTTTAGGGTCATGATATTTTCCCTCAAATCTGGAGTGGTTATTACTTCTTTTGCAGTGCATATGAGGTCTTCTTCTACTAGTTGGTGAGGGATCTGATAAGTTACATTTGAGGTGGAAGAAACAATGTAGTTATCAAGCAATTCAATTTAGTAAGCGTTATGGTTGATCTTCTTTAAGACTTTGAACGGACCATTAGCACGAGGAGATAGCTTGTTTTATCTCTAGTATAGGAATCATTCTTGGTTAAGGTGTATCCATACTAAGTCTCCTAGGTGGAAAGAAATAGTTTGGCGGCCTTGACTACCAATTTCTCACTATCTCTGATTGAACTTGGCGATCTTCTTAGTTATAGGCTGGTGTAGCTCATGCAATTCTTAAGCTCGGTCAACTTCGGATTAACTTTCTTTAATAGTTGTTAGGATGCTGATTAAATCTAGGGGAATAGCAGAATTAAGACAATAGATGACCTTGAATGAGGCCTTCCCAATAGTGCATTGGACAGTTCAATTGTACATGAACTCTACAATTGGTAAGTACATGTCCCAATCCTTCAACTTCGTCCATATAATAGCTCTAAGTAAATTGCCTAACATCCTGTTCACTATTGTAGTCTAGCCATCAGTTTAAAGGTAGCTATTGAAGCTAAATACAAGTTTATTTCCAAGTCTTCCAAAAATAGCTAAAAAATTTTGTGTCATGATTTGAGACAATAGTCTTCAGTATCCTATGTATTTAGATAACCTTTTGTAAAAAAGAAAAAACCAATAATATCTAAAGCATCGTTAGTTTGATGGTACAGAATGAAGTGCATCATCTTGCTGATGTAGTCCATTATAACAAAGATAGAATCTTCCCCTCCGGAAGTCTGGGGCAACCTAAGGACAAAGTCTATGTTGAGGTTGGCCTAAGGTAAGGTTGGTGTTGGTAATGACATGTATTCTCCATAAGGTTCTCTCTTCCCCTTAGCTCGCTTGTACACTTCACAACTACTTGGACATCCTTAGCCAAACCTAGCCAGTAAAAGTTCTCTTTCAACAAATTGGCTATCTTCGTCTCCCTAAAGTGACCTGATAATCTACCACTGTGAGCTTCCTTGATCAATAGCTCATGCACCTTCAGTCCTTGAATAGATAGCCTTCCTCAAAATAATACCCCTTAATAGCAATTCCATCCCTACTTATGATATTGTAGGGAATAGGATATCAATATTGATGCATGCCACGTGCATGAGTATAGTATGTTGCATTGCTAGCAATAAATTCCTAATTAGGCTAATGTATGAACCTACTGATTATGATTGAAATATTTCAATTGTGATACTACCTATATTATATTATTTGTTATCTACTCTCAGTTAGCTTTAGTAGCTAATGGGATAAAATATTTTATCTTCAAGTTAACAACATCATGAAAAGCCTAACACTAGGGGAGATGTATATTAAGAGCATAAGTTAGAGTAGGTGACTTTTAGATGAAACTTGTACTGAGTCGGGAATCATACTATTTTGAATATGATAAAAGAAGAAGGATGGTTCATGTTTTGATGTAAATATTTGGCTATACATATAAGTTGGAACAAAATGTCCAATTGAACTCCAATGTAGCAAACCCATTATCATATAAATAAAGCTTTCTTTTGATGAATCAAGTTGAGTTAAGTCATTAACGAGTATTCTTGTGTGATGGTATATCCTATGCTAAGCTAAGATGCGGCACTTTTTCTCAAAAATCTATTGAATTATATATAATTGTTAAAGAAATCCTTTAGATAAGTGTGTAGTTTCACATACTTATTATTATTACGGGCTTATATCAAAATTTTTAGAAGTTTACATCTTCCCGTTTTAAAAAAAGAGGTTGTCCTCAAAACTTGAACTTTTACCTAATTCATTAAATAAATGTAGGTATCTTTTCTAATTTCTTCTTCAGCTTCCCAAGTAATTTCCTCCTTTCCACGACTAGTCTAAAGTACCTTCACATAATGAATCTCTTTGTTTTGTAACTTCTGATTTTTTCGATCTATGATCTTTGCTAGATGTTCCTCATAAGTCAATTTTTCTTTCAACTTAATGGATTGTAATTTTGTAATTTGATCTAGATTGGGTAAGTGTTTTTGCTGAATAGAAACGTGAAACACATTGTGAATACCATTTAAGTTTGAGGGTAGTGCTAGATGATATGCTAATTTCCCAACTTTTTCTATGATTTCAAATGGACTAACATATGGGGTACATGGCTTCCCTTAAGTTTGTACATGATGGACACTCTTAATTGGGTTTATTTTCAACTACACATGATCTCTAACTTCAAATTCCATTTATTGTCATTTTAGATCCACCCAACGCTTTTGTCTATCTTATGCTTCCTTCATCCTTTACTTAATTACTACTACTTTTTCTGCCATTTCTTGTACCAGTTCAGGCCCCAAAGTTATCTTTTTCTATTTCATCCTAAAATAGGGAGATCTACATTTTCTTCCATATACTACTTCATACGAGGGCATCTATATTGTCGAATGATAGCAATTATTATAAGCAAATTCTATTGATAGTAAATAAGTACGCCAACTTCCTTTAAACTCCATGACACAAGCATGCAGCATAACTTCTAATGTTTGAATAGTCCATTTAGATTGTACATCTATCTATGAATGATATGATGTACTGAAATAAGGTTTAGTTCCCATTTCCTTTTATAGACTTATCCAAAATTTTAAGATAAATCTAAGATCTCTATCAAAAACAGTTCTAGCTAGGATTCCATGTAATTGAACTATTTCCTTAACATAAATCCTTGCCAACTTTTCTATGGAATAAGTCATATTGACAGGAAGAAAATGAGTTGATTTTGTAAGATAGTCTACTATAATCCAAATGGCATCATGTCCTACAGGGGTCATATGCAAAGAAGTTCTAAAATCTATAGTAATAAAATTTTCTTAACATCTCGGTACCTTTGGGATGAATTGTGTAACAAAATTAGTGTGCTTCTTTAAAATTTCTTTCCTAAGTTCATCCTTTTCCAATGCACATAATCTTTGGTTCTCTTAAATCAATCCATCTTCCTTGATATCATAATCAGTGTACTTACCTTTCTCCTTTCGTTGTTGAATGAATTGCATAATTGAATCTTCTTTTTGAGCTTCTTTGATTTGACTTGTTAATGTAGGTTTGATCATTAAGTTTGTTAGCTCCACATTTGATTCATGCCAACTAAATTCTCAGTTTAATTTTTTAAATTCTTGAGTAAGCTCATGCCGGCTCGTATGCAAGGAAGCTACCTTAGCATAATCCTTTCTACTTAAGGCATTTACTTCTGCATTTACCTTACCTAAGTAATAATTAATGTTTAGATCATAATCCTTTATTAATTTTAACCATCACCTTTGCTTCATATTCAATTCCTTTTATGTAAATAGGTACTTAAGACTTTTATGATCGATATATATTTCACATGTTTAACCATATAAATAAAATCTCAAAAGTTTCAATGCAAACACTAATGTTCTCAATTCCAAATCGTGAGTTGGGTAATTCTGTTCATGGGGTTTTAATTGGTAGCCTTGCTACCAACTAATTGGTATGCCTTAAAGTAGTAAGAATAAGGAATCCTATTAAGTAGTCAATTGTTCAAGAGGCTAGTGTCATGAACAAAATGTGCAGGGATGGATTCAACCACAGAAATCAATTGGTACAAAAATCAGTGTTAAGGTTTTCAACTAAAACCCTAATCCTCCTAAATGCCATGTTTCATTGAAATATGAAGGTAACTAAGAGCTAACACATGTCTACCAATTGATCAGTAGCCTAATTCTATAAATAGTCTCCTTTGTAATTAGAAATGCAAGCTGTAATTAGGTTTTAGAAATTTCTTAGTATAGATTTGTGAGCTCCTTATCTAATTTGCTATTTCGTTGCCTTATTTATGACATTTAGTGATTGGTATATGATTTTGATACACATTTATGTTATGTTAATGAGCATTGACCATAGTTTCTTCACATAATCTCTTATTCGTTTGTTCATACCATCTTTACTTATTAATTCATGGAGTTTTTTGTTATTTCCCTATCTTTTATTTCCATCATTGTTGACATTAGATGTGGCTAAGTTAGTTTGAGTGAGTTTGTGATGATATGGATATTATAGATGATGTAACCTTGTAGTTATAATATCGAAATGTGTGATTAGTTGGGATTACAATGATTATTATTACATTAACACTCTTTAAGATGCTTTTTAATGAAATTTTCAATGGGTTGCCTTATGAATATGAGACTGAGTGGAGATTAGTCTTATGAAGTGCCTTTGAGAGTTTATGGGGTTGGCATAATTATGAGATAGAGAGGAGATTAGTTGTGTAATTCCTAATTTGACTCATTGAATCAATGGAATATCAGTAATCGGTTCTTACACTTATAAAACTAAGAGGAGTTTAGGTATTCCTCATTGAATGAGACCGAGAGGAGATTGACCCCTTAATTCTTAGGACAATATTACTTTACTCGTAATAGGAATTAAGTAATTTAGCTCATTGTATAGGGAAATGAGATCAAGAGTATATTTTCTACTATATAGTTTAGTAAAGTGCTCTACCTAAGATTGAACTCAAGTAAGTTCCATCAAAACCTAAATAAAAACCATCCTTAATATCGCAATGGCAAGCTATCACTACTACTTCGAGAGCAAGTCACATGCTCACGCATCCTAAATTTCTGTATGTTGCTAAATTTTGTTCTTATTTAGTTGCATCTATTTTCAACTCTCTACTTCTTATTTAGTTTTCCTAGATTAGAGTAGCAAGTTAGAATCTAGTACTTAACAGATTCCTTTCCCCTAAGGAAATGCCTAGTGAATACTCATCAATTTTATTATTGCATATGATCTGATACATTGATTGGTTATGAGATTGACATTGTTTAAAAAATTTTCATTTATAAAGTTTTTTTAAATATATCAATTTTTGTTTAGTGTTCATATCGTCTTATTAGTTTTTAGTGCTGTTGCTAAAGAAAAGGCAATTATGTTAATATTAGATAAACCGAGGACTTTATGATTAGGCCTTAGTGTAGTTGTAACTTAGTTTAAATTTCGCTGATTTTGAGTAATTTATTATTAAAGTCTTGATCTATATCTACTTTCATGTACAATTGGGTTGATTTTGATATTTTGTAGTTGATTTGAGTTGATTTATAGATCAAGTTTGAACCTTTACTATTGGGTTTGTTGAAAAAATGTTGAATTTGTCCCTAGATGATTTGTGTCATACTAGGAGGAGTGCTATTTACATTTTCGCATTGAAAGTTGCAAGCTTTGGTTTTGTTGTTTAGTTGGATTTGGAATTAGATTTGTTGTTTTATATGCAAAGAGGGGTAAGAGATCTAGAAGAGGAAGTTGACCCCGAGATTAATCGAACATTTCACCATAGACTTAGAGAAAGAGGAAGAGGTGAATTAAGAGAAATGGAAAACAACCAACAACCCTTAAATGGAGGACCTAGAAATGGAAACAATGGACATAGGGGAAATGGTAATGAAAATGGAAATTGAACTTTATGAGGAATATGCATACTAAATTTGAATGAAATTGCACAACTAATTACTTAGCCAACCATTCAAGCAAATAATTTTAAACTTAAACCTACTTTGATTCAAATTATGTAACTTAATCAATTTGGTGGAATGTCATCTTAGGACCCTTACAAACATCTTCAAAATTTTTTTCAATTGTATGCCATAGCAAAAATGAATGGGGTGTCTGATTATGCAATTGGCTTGAGATTATTTCCATTTTCATTATGAAATAAGGCTAGAAGTTGGTTAAATTCCCAACCACTCAATTCTATCACTACATAGGATGACTTAGTCCAAAAATTTTTATCTTATTTTTTCCTACCAAGTAAAACAATGAGAATGGGAAATGAGATTTTTATGTTTCAACAATTTGATGGGGAGTCACTATTTGAGAGTTCAGAAAAGTTTAAGGAGTTACTAAGCAATTGTCTCGATCATGGTTAGTGTGTTGAGAGAACTCAACCTAGGAGGGTAGAGCTTAATAAGAGGAGGTCAGTCAACTATAAGAACAAATTGCATTGCTTATCGCTTAACTTACTGAAAGAGAAATAGCCAACTAGGCTAGTAACCTTAATAGTCATAAGTAGGCTTTTATTTGTTGTTTTGTATGTGGTGGAATAGGGAATTTGAGCACAAACTATCTAGTTTTAAACCCCTTTGCCCCATCAAGAGATAATCAAGCGGAATAAGTGAATGCATTAGTGAATTTCAATTAAGGGTAAAGAAATTTTAACCCTTACTCAAACATCTACAACTTAGGTTGGAGAGATCATCCTAACTTATCATGGGGAGGTAATCTAAGAGGAGGATTCAATAGAGGTTTTCAAGGACCTAGATTACAACTTGCCTAAGGCTAATCATTACCTCTACCTCCACCTACATGAGGTTCAAAGGAAGAATCATTAGACTAATCATTGAAGAATTTTATATGAAGGCATGATGCGAAAATGAATGTGCTAGGGGTTATTACTAAAGAGATGCATAATTAGATGATTTGATACCATTTGAACAAACTTGTAAGATAAATACCTAGCAACATTAAGCAAAATCCGAAAGATTAAGTTGGGACATTTGGTGGAAATGGTATGGAAGCTAGTGTGGGAGGAAAAGAATTTTATTTTAGTAGGAAACAAGTGTTTAGAGGTGAGTATTTAAGCTTAGAAGACCTCATTATGGAACAAGATGAACCTATTGGAGAAGAATTCTTTATAGAGGAAGCGTTAATAGCTATGGTTCTTGAAGGAGAATTTATAAAGGATATGCTAATGGCTCTGGTTGGGATGAGTCCTGATAATAGAGTTAAGAAGGATCTAAGTGAAGAGGAAATTGAAGAAGCACTTAGTGATGATGAGGAGTATAATTTGGAGACGAATTGAATGATGGAAATAAATGAAGAAGAGGATCTAAGCAAAGAAGAAATTGAAGAAGATCTTAGTAAGTATGAAGATGTAGGAATCGATCATGAGAAGTTGGAATCTGAAAAGGGAAGTGAACTGAGTTTAGAAGAGAAACCAAATATTGATGAGTTTAAGATTATAGACATGGTACTTGAGGAGAAGGTACTAGTGCTTACTAATTTGCACGTAAATAAGATGAACCAGGGAGATTCATTGCACCATGTACCATACAAGATAAGTTTTTCCTGAGAGTACTATTGGATAATATAACTTTAGATAATTTCATGTCGAGAAAACCTATGCAAGAGTTAGGTTTAGAGAGTTTAATTAAGATAAGCTCATATTACACTCGAACCATTGATAGAGGATGGACCATAGCTTAAGAGAACTCCACTTGATACCTATTAGTGTTAGACCATGGGCTTCCCATATGATTTCATAGTGATGGATATGAAATATGAAGAGCAACCCTTAGTTTTTAAGAGATCATTTTTTGCTACTTCGAAAGCTATATTAGACATGAAAGAGAGGGTAATTATCCTAGAATGTAAAGGAAGGAAAATGATGCTCCAATCTCAGGAAAGACTTCATAAATTAAAGGAAAGATAGTAGTAGTTAGATCAAAAGGAAGAATTTGAGAAATGTAGTTGTATGAGGAAGAGAAAGATTAACGAGAAAGGAAGGTTAAGCATGAGTTGGGGAGCTAAAGGACTTGTGCCCGAGAGAAAGTACCAAGACCTACCATGAGTTGTACAAAAAGGCCAAGTTAACGACTTAAAAATAAGTGCTTAGCTAGAGGTAACTTGACCTACCATCTTTTCTTTATCATTTTATTTAGTTTATGTCTAAGAATTTTTAATTTTAGGTCTTTTTAGTTATGTCTCTTTTAATGTTACGCATACACCTATGAATAAATGAAGGGAATGTTGAATCAATTGATTTAGAGATACCATCAACAAATTCTGAAGGGATTTGAAAATTCGGAACGTATCATGAAATAAAGGGAGTTCCGTTGTAACACTCTCTTTTACCTCCCATTATATGTGCACTAAATTGCAATATATATATATATATATATATATATATCTAAATTAATGTTGGCAGTAGAAAAATTATATATAATTAACAAAGTAATGCAGTTTTGAATGAGCAATAATAATTGAATTCTTGATTTGTTATTCTTTCTATGCATTGATGAGATAAATTTTTCAGGGAAGTTGGATTCATTTTCCTTTATGCTCTATGCCTTACTCTTTGAAGTTTGTTATCATCAATAAAGTTTGCATGAAAGAACTTAAGATGAAATGGTTAGGGCCATATTTTGAAAGAATTCCCTTGTGAATAAGTCATGAACATTTTTCAAAATTTTGTAATCAATTCATGACATCTTTGCTTTGTTTAGTTATGCGCAATTTAGCTATAGTTCACAGATTTGAAGTTAGGAAAATGTTTTGATTGGGTGTTAGATTTTAGGGTTTTTAGTAGTTGACCTATATATATACACCATTCCATTGAGTAATCTAGTCTATTAGTATTACGTGAACTGAAGTAGGTACTAGATTTTACTTGAAAGTTCCTTGATCAATGTACAATGAGTGCCTAAAGAGAAAAGATTGAAAGAAGAAACAATGGGGATTAAGATGTCATTACATATAAAAAATGACCCCATCATAAAAAGAAAATGTAGTTAAGAAAAAGAAAGAAATAGAAAAAGTGAAAAATGGAAAACCGTAAAAGAGAATAATGGTAAAGTGTGAAAGTTATTCCAAATTGAGGGAGGAGGTATTATACAATTCAGTGGTTACTCTTTGTTTACATTGCATTAGCATACTTAAGAGATTGGTAAGGAAGAAGTATATATTCAAGCCGACTAATGAAATAATGAGACCTTACATTTAGTCTGAAATGTGAGACCTCAGCTTCAAATTTCATAAGCCTTACTTAAATGAGAAGTTAACTTTTCTACGTATGGATTCCAGAATTAAATACACCATCTTTCAAAAGATTTTTGCACCACATTAAGTATATGCAAACTTTGAGTTTTCAATGGGATAGCATACTCTCAATTGTATGCGAGCATTAAGGAAATATATGCTTATCCTATCAATTTTTCTAAAAGGTTTGATTTTTTTCCTACTTACTTAAGCATAAGCATGGTTCTAAAGTTGGGGGTGATGATCGTTACTTGAAATACACAATTTCCCCACTTGAAAACCTACATTTATGCGTAAATTTAGCAAAAACCTATTAATATTATATAAATTTAGAGTTTAAGTACAAAATTGACCAACTTGCATAAAATTATAAAAATTGCATGAAAAATGATTTACTCTTGAGGAATTTGACTAGTTTGGTATCCTATATGTAGGAGCAAGGGGGTTACTATGGTCTTGGTAACCTCTACTGTTTGATCAAGGAAGTCAACATGAAGGACACTAGTGAATTTAGCTTATCGATCAATCGATAGCCTCCTTATTGATCGATCGGTATGCCTTAAAGCATCTTAGATACGTTGACCTATTAAGCGATTGATCAAGAGAGAGGCTAGTGTCATGAACAGAATGTATAGTGATCAATTCAACCATAATAACTAATCGGTAGTTTGAACACCAATCGATCAATAGAAGAAATCAGGGTTAAGGTTTTTCAAATAAAACTCTAATCCTCTTAAACGCTGCATTTCACTAAAACATAGAGGTAACCTAGAGCTAATATGTTTCTATTAATCGACTAGCATACCTTTACATCAATTGATGGATAGCCCAATTCTATAACTAGTTAAAGTTGCATCTAGAAATTCGAGCTGCAATTAAGTTTTAGACATTTCATAGTATAGATTTGCAAGCCCCTTTTCTAATTTGCTATTCAATTACCTTATTTACGACATTTGGTGATTTTTTTTATGATTTTGATGCACATTTATGTTCATTCACTGAGCATTAACTATAGTTTCTTTATATAATCTCTTGTTCATTTGTTTACACCATCCTTACTTATTCATTCATGTAGTTTTCTACTATTTCCCTAACTTTTATTGCTACCATTGTTGACATTATGAATGGTTAAGTTAGTTTTAGTAGGTTTGTGATGATGTAGATATTGCAGATGATGTAACCTTGTAATTATGATTTGAGAATGTGTGTTTAATTAGGCTTTTAATGATTGGTATTACATTAAGACTCTTTTAGGTGCTTTGTAATGAAATTTTCAATGGGTTTCCTTATGATTATGAGATCGAGAGAAGATTAGTCCTACAAAGTGCCCCTGAAAATTTGTGGGTTGTGCATAATTATAAGACTAAGAGGAGATTAGTTGTGTAATCCTTGCTTAAGTCATTAAGTTGGTGGTGTTGATAGGTGATCTTAGGTTTGAATGGTTGTCCTGTAAAGAAACAAAAAGCTTTCAACACCAGGGTAAGTCTGGTAAGGCTACTCCATTACCTAAGTCAAACAATGGCTTTTAAGAAAGACTTAGTACATAGTCGAGAGTTAATAGATGAAATCTTATAGCATTTCTTTATCGTATTTATAGGTGAATGTCGTGATTGAAGTAGTAGTTATTAGAATGATTACCGAGATACGTAGAGGCCTCTTAATTAAGACCTTCCCAAAATGTAGGGATAATAGGTAGTTATGTAATATAAATGTACCAAGCGATAACTGTTCACACCACTTCCATTGAATTTAAATTGGATACGGATCTATGTTACTCAATGTTAGCCAAGAATGAAGTTATTCATCTTCTCGGCAATCGAGTGGACGAAACTTGACTATCAACATTTGCCCTTCAACTCCCATGTTCAAGGATTCAACTAAGGGAGTAGATATTTAATATTCTAGAGGTCGATTAGGGAACTGTTCCTTAAACACCAAGTAAGGTAGGAAGACAGATCGCATCCTATTTAAAAGGTCACAATTTTCAATTTTAACTATTCCTTAAACACTAAGTAAGGTAGGAAGACAGATTGCATCTTATCTAAAAGGTCACAATTTTCAATTTTCCAGCCTGTCTAAAGACCAAATAATGGGAAGTACAATAACTGTCACCTTGATCATCATTATGCTATTGGCCTAACAACTATTAGAGACTTAACAACCATTAGATTTATATCTTGAAATATGGTCAACAATCTATACCATCATCTAAGCAGTGCATCATTTTCATTAGAGACTTATTGTGGTTAAGAGGGTAAATCATCAGTATTTAAGGAAGTTTTCAAAACTGAAAATAAATTTCTTTAGTCGCATCCACAAGTTTTCATTATTTTCTTGACATCTTGTCTCACCTTAAAATTCTTAAAATTCTATGACATTCACTATAGTCAATCAGGCATGGCTCGCAACATAATTCATTGACTTATCCTTTCAAATTTTAAAACAACTAAGTTTGAAGCAACTTCTTGCCCCTAAAATGAGACTAAGATGGTGTATTCCTTTTTTAGCTCAGTTGACAGTGTTGTAGAGCAGTGGGATAAACTCACTCGGATCAACTCTCTTGCAGCAAATGATTATCTAGAAGACAAAGATCGAAGATCGCTGATAAAGTTGTTGTATAAAAATATAATTTACTTTAGTGAATCACTAGATGGAGTTGCTAGTATTGCCGACAAAGTTTTGGTTTCAAAGTATAATAAATTCTTGAAACACCTTCCTAAAACATAGAATCTCAAGAGATTAAGAGAGGAGGAGAGGGTGTGCTTTCCTAAGGAGGAGGAGCGTGAGTTTCACATATACTTGAAATATCTCAAGTTTAGACAAAACTTCTCATTCTCAGCCTTTATTAAGCAGTTTTTCAATTATTTTTAAGTTGTGCCAAGTATGTTCTCATCCAACACTTACCAGCTTCTTGTGGCATTTGAGGTGGTTGGTGAAGAGGTTAAGGTCAAGACCATGCCTTAATTATTTCGGTACTTCTTAGCAAGTAGCTTAACGATCAGTACTTTGTAGCAATTAGGCACAGACAGATGTTGATGGATGAGTTTGAGTCCATGATTCACAAATGGCATGAAAAGTTTGTGTCTATTGTTTTAGATGAAGAGTTAGCTTTCTAAACCTAATGGATTGAACCAATTCGCACAAAGGACATTGAATTGATGCTGAATTATGCTGTCGTTGCAAAGAAAATCTAGGAAAGAGGAAAAAAGAAGATGTTTTTCTAGGACATTGAGAGAATTATTGAGCGACATGAAAAATGGGAGCCAATCTTCTCCAAAATAGAAGGTATGCTCCTAAGTATTGGCTGTGCAAAGTAGAGCTACAGGGGGAAGGGCATTCTTATTCTTCAAAGGAAGGATAATCTAGCCTTTGAGCTTCACTTGATACGGATTGTGTAAGTCTTCAATTTATGCTCATCACTAACATACTTATCTTTTATTGTCAAAATGGTTGTAAAGGATGTTAATCTTACTGAACTATTGGCTAAAGCAAAGGCTAAGAAGCTAAAAGCTAATAAGTGTGTAGCCACCACTACTGATGTCACTCGACCAACTGTTGTTGAGAAAGTAGCAAAAGAGGGTGTAATGAAACAAGTAGCAGGCCAAAAGAAGGACTTCCAACTAGCTGTGAAGCAAAAGGGGAGCGAAAAGCCTATGTTGGTCATGGCCGCACAATCTGAGACACTTCCTATAGAGAGTATTCTTCCTTTAGTAGAGCTAAGAAAGGGTAGCCAAGAGATGGTACCTCGAAAGGAGGTTGAAGTCATCAGTTTGGATATTGCCAGAGGTTCATCACTCTTAATGGAGGCTGTATCGAGTACCAACAAAAGAACTAAAAAGGAGATTGGCTAACCTCCTACAAAGAAGTCTAAGGAAATAGATGCAAAGGCGAAGGAGGCAATGCATAATAAAGCTCTTAACATCAGCAGGGTCGAGTTGTCAACGAGTACTTCATTCTATGCTAAAGTCACAACATCATATACACTGATTCAACCTTAGGCAGTTAAACAAAATCCTTAGCCTTAATGGAAGGTATCATTCTTCCTAAAGACAAGGAGATTATGAAGAAAGGCGTTGATAAGGTCGACAGTCATAATAAGGTGCATGTCACATCTAAGCTATATGATGTAAGTATCAACTAAATCTTTTCAATTTTTTTGTGAGTTTAATCGTTAACACTCTGTTTTACTTATAGATTAACAAATGCATTCTAATGGCCTTGGATAAAGCTAATAAGGAAATGAAAAAGGTAATTATAATAATAATCTTCCATGTATTCTGCTAAGTGGTTTAGAGAATTTATCATTCTATGTCTTGTTCAGAAAATTAAGGACACGAATACCTCAAAAGCTCAAACTATTGCTACCGAGAACATAAAAATAAGGGCTGGGATAGAGGCCAAGAAGTATCATGATGATCTTGTTGTCAAGAAGTTAGTGCATACCATAATGGCCAATAAAGTCTTAAGTCTCAAGGCTAAGGTTGATGAGCAGTATCAAGAGGCTAAACATGTGAAAGAGGAGTTATGCAAGAAGAAAGAAGAGTGCTGGAGTTTAGGGTAAACACTCTATTCAATGAGTGATGAGGAAGACAAGCTTAGGTTATAGATTAAGGAACTAGAGACCAACAACTCAGGGCTAAAAAGCTATGTTGTTAAATTAGAGGAGGTGGTGAGGAAAGGGCCCTCTATTGAAGAGTCACTTGAAATCGTCACTCCTAGCCAACAATACGAGAGATTATTGTGGAAAAAGTTGTTGGAAGACGTTCAAGCTGCAAGAGAGGAAATCCTTAAGTTTTACCCTGATTAAGATCTCTTGTACCTAGATTTTACCGACGTTGATGATAAAGTTAGTAGTTGTAACGAGGATGACAATGAAGATTAAGGTGTCGAGATTAATATGCAAGGTGATAACGAGACTTATACCGAGGATCTAGGGAATGAAGAGGATCGTCTTTTGAAGGAAATCCCCTATGAGTGCAAAGAGAAGTCCACCTGTTCCCAATCCCCTAGCACTAGTAAAGAGGCATGCTCTACTAAAGCTCCATGTTTTTATTAACAAAATGCTTTTGCTCAATCCAAAAATAAGTCATAGGATTATCTCTTATAGTTTTATTTTTTTTTATGGACTGTAATGGGCCAAGTGGTCGAATATTGTAATTGTAATCGTAATCGTATTTATGATGAACATGAGTCATTTCTTCGCATAACTTAGTATTTCTAGCATGTTTTAGTTCACACACTTTATCGTTTCTAGGCATGATTTATTTCATACGTTGTATTTTCCCTAGCATGTATTATTTTGTAAGCTCTTATGTCTTAGCATGTTTCATTTCACATGTTGTTTCCTCGACATGTTTTATTTTGCATACTTAATTTGAGTGTCTTATAGACATTGTCCATTAGTCATTTATGGTATGGACTAGCCATTTTACTTGGGAGTTTGTTATTTGGCTTTAGGATTGATTTACTAAGTTTGTTAACTATGATAGGCTTAAATAAATACTAGGTCGTTCACCATATAGTTTAAACTCATTAACTCATCAATCATAATAAGATTGAGAAACAAGTTGAAACTTCAAATAGAATCGTTCTGTAAAACAAGTAAGTTGTTGCCTTATAAAACAAACAAAAATGCATAACATTGAGGGAATCAATTGAAATAAAGTTTCAAGTTCTCAGAATTCCACATATGAGGGATAATAGTACCATCTAACCTTTCCAGTTGATAAGGCCCTTTGCCAACAACTTCCTAAATCCTAATAGGATCCTCCTAATTTGCACAAAGCTTCCCTTATTTTTCTCGCACACCAATTACCTCTAGCTTTTGGTAAAGAAAATCCCTAGGCTAAAAAACCTTATGCTTCACCTTTTGATTATAGTACTTGACTACCCTATGCTAATATGCCGTGACCCTTGCTCTTAAGGCATCTCCAATTTCGTCAGTTATATCTAAATTTGTCGTCAAACCAATATGATTGACCATCATGTCAAAACTCTATATTCATAGATTTGGTAAATACAACTCAATTGGTAGAACTGCTTCCATACCTTACACTAACCTAAAGGGGTTTTCCCCTATTCTAGTTCTATATGTAGTCCAATATCCCCATAAGACATTTAGCAATTCATCAGCCCATTTTCCTTTAACTTGATCGACCTTCCTTCTTAAGACGTATAAGATGATCTCGTTGACAACTTCAGCTTGCTTGTTAGGCAAAGGGACAAGGACTAATTAGGCTACATAATTCAATTGAAGGTACATTACTTAGTGCTTCATGCTTTTGGCGCAGTAGGCAATGCTGAACAGTAATTTTTGTATCCTCTTTCATAGTTGACCAATAATAGCTAAGTCACAATGCACAGATATACAACATCTATGCTTTCATGTTGTTATTGGATCTACTACCATATAGTTTAGATAATACCTATTGGGCATCTCTAGGAAGAAGGCATTGAAGAGAAGGTTAGGATATACCATGTTTGTATAGCTGATCATCTATTAGAGTATGATAAACCAATATTTGTACTTCTTTCTTGTTATTAGGGAGGATACCATCTCTTAAATAATTTATGAAGGGATCCATTTAGGACTTCTCTCTTGAACAAGGAGCTAATTCAGAGCACTATGAGACAATGGATAAATTTTTTTGTCGGAGAAATTTGACAAAAAGTTTGTCACTTAGGTCAAGAAATGTCATACCGGTATCTTGGACAACTTATCAACAGCAACATTCTTACTTCTTGAAACCTTGTAGATTGAAAAAGACTAAAATTCTTTAGCAAACATTTACACCATCACTAGGTACTTGGTCATTTCTTCTTCCCTCACCGCATAACATCCTATGACTTGATTTACCACCAATTGTGAATAAGAGAAAACTTCGAGTTTATTGGTACCAATTTCCCTTGCCAATTTAAGTCTGCCTATTAGAGCTTCATATTCTACTTTGTTAATGTTAGCTAGGAATTCAAATTTAAGGTATAATTAACCATGACATTGTAGGATCCTTATAGAATAAGGCCTATACCACTTCCTTCTCTAATGGAAGAAGCATCTACATAAAGGTACCATATGAGTTTCTCAACAATCTCTATGCTATCTTCCCTACAAGTGAACTTGCTAAAGAAATTTGCTAACACTTGATCTTTTAATGCCATTCTAGGTTTATATTATATACTATAGACACTTAACTCTAAGGCATATTTCATGATCCCTCTAAAAGAGTCTAGTTGTTGCACTGCCTATCACAATGGCTAATCTATGAGGTCTAAAATTTGGTGGGCCTCAAAATACGGTTTCAATTTCCTAACCAAGAGAACCACTGCTAATACAAAAAAATTGATTGGTAGGTATAAATATAAATTCTCTCTTATGATAGGTGTTGACGATATCAAGAGCAACATAAGGAATTCGTTAAGTTCATTGAATGTTGTCTCGCAATCATCTATCAATTTGAAATCCCTTAGACTCTTTAAAATTTTAAAGAATTTTATGTACTTATCTACACTTCTCAATGCAAACCAATTAAGGGTAGCAATTCGCTTAGTGAGTTCCTATACCTCTTTAACAGTACGAAGAGATTTCATGTTTACTTTAGCTTCAATACTACGCCAAGTGACCGCATATCCTAAAAACTTTCCCGAAATAGCGCTGAAAATGCACTTTTGCAAATTGAGCTTCATGTTATATCTCCTTAAATTGGAAAAGTTTCCTCAAGATCAGCAAGATGTCAATCCTCTATCAAACTTTTCACAATCATGTCATCAACATTTCAATGGATTTGGGATTTGAACATCATGGTGACATGCCTTTGGTAGGGTTTGTCGGCATTCTTCAACCCAAAGAGTATCATCGTATAACAATATGTTCCAAAATTCGTAACAAATGATGTGTAAATATCATCTTAATTTGGTGTAACTTGAAAAAGCATCTATGAAAGAAAGCACTGCATGTCTAGCAGTTGAATCGACCATCTGATCAGTTTTTGCAATGGAAAGCAAGCCTT
The DNA here is from genome assembly GCA_024138005.1 of Lumnitzera racemosa. Lineage (NCBI taxonomy): Eukaryota > Viridiplantae > Streptophyta > Magnoliopsida > Myrtales > Combretaceae > Lumnitzera > Lumnitzera racemosa. The sequence continues at coordinate 56,939,726 of JAMXBC010000004.1, forward strand.
AGGACATGCCTTGTTAAGATGCATAAAGTCTATGCACATGCCTTGTTAAGATCCATCAATTCGTAACTAGCATACACTTGGGTAACCAAGTTAAATAAGGCTCTTCCTGAATGAATACTGCTTTCAAGAGTTTTTGAACTTCTTCTATGGCCGCTTGCCTCTTAAGGGCAAAATGCCTTTTTTTTTTGTTAGATCACTTTCGCACTTAGATCAATCTAAAGCTTATATACCATAACATCTCTAGGGATACCCAACATATCTAAAGGGGACCGTGGAAACACTTCTTCATTTTATTACAAAAAGTTGATTAAACTTTGGCAAATGTATGCTGGCAAGGGTTTTTATATCTTGGTTGTTTTTCTAGGGTCATCTCCTAAAGAGAGTTCCTTCATTTCATTCTCGCCATTGTCTATGCCTATTGACTTTCCTTTTGAACATGCTTCTACTTGAAAAACCTCTTCTTGCCTCAAGCCCTCATGTATAAAGGCTTCGCCAACTATAGATCCCCTACACTGACTCCCATGGGAGTAAGGAATTTAGCTTTAAGATGAGCAATGGAAGGGACGATACTAAATAAGTGTTGACATGATTGTCCCATTATCATGTTGTACGGGGACCAACATTTGACCGAAGAAGTCCACTTTATCTTCTACCACATGTTGGTCATCCATAATTTGGATTGGTAGAGAAATTACTCCAATTACCTAAACGGGTTGATTATTGAAGATATAAAAATCATAATTGTATGATCTTAGTTGTGCTTTGATCTTTGGTTTCATCTAATCAAAGGTGTGTTAGAAAATAATGTCTATTGAACTTCTAGTGTTAATGAGAATTTTATTAACCTCGAAATGTTGGCAATTCTCACATTAATCACCACTGCGTTATCATGTAGTCTTTAGATGCCTTTGAAATGTTCCTCTATGAAAGAAAACATGTTGTCGAACTTAACTTCTTTACCTTGGATATTGCATACATAATTTATGTCATTAGTTAGACTCAACGAGCTTGACTGGCTTATAGTAGAAGATTTGCTAACATTAGTGTTGATTATCCCATCGGGTGCTATACTGGTACCCCATCTCTTGCATCTCTCCCGACATTAGCTAGTTAAATAACATTCTCTTGGTCTTCACATCTCCTCTGAGAGAGTCGCTCAATATTCTTGGCATCTTGTACCAAAAACTTACACAAATGCCCATGTTGATTTATATCTGCAATTGCATTTTTAAGCTAAATGCATTTGTCTATGTTGTAACCTTTATCGTGATGAAAATTGTAGTATTCGTTGAAATTTTGCTTAGAGGGGTTTCCTCTCATCCTCTCTAACTACTATAGTATTCCTCTTTGTCTATGTACCTCTAATAATTTGTCTGAAATTGGACAATTGATTAGCATGTAGGATGAATATGTTGTAATTCAATGTCTCTTTTTGTCAACATTAGGACTTTGATCATTGTCCATCCTAAGTCATTCTTTTACACTCCTTCTCTTATTATTTTTTCTATCTCCTCTATTTTAATCAACCTCTCACCGAGCCTTTATATTGTCCTCTTGTTGAATGTAGGATATAGCTTTAGCTTTAAACTTAGCAAAAGTTCTTAGGTTATTCTTCGTAAGAGACTTAAAAATGTCTCTATAGGGCTTGACTCCATCAGTAACAATGTTGAGGGCTATACTCATGCCCAATTTTGGAATTTGGACGATCTTTGCCATAAATCTTGCTAGATAATCTCTAATAAATTCATTTGATCTTTGCTTTATGGTATTAAGGACCAAAGATTCCTTAATAGGAAGCTTACTAGTAAGGAAGTATTGAAGGAACACTTCAACAAGTTCTTCAAAACATGAAATAGTGTTCATCTTCAAGTGTTTGAACCATGTACATGCCACATTCCTTAATGTCAAGGGAAAAGCTTGGCAAGCCATAGCACCACTCTAGCTGTGCAACTTAGCCATGGTGCAGTAGTATTCTAAATTATCTTCAAGATCTTTCATCCCATTAAAGGTCTCAAATTGTAGCAACTTCATGTTTCATGATATGACCTCCTTTAAAATATTAGGAATTAAAGGGCTCTTCTTAATTTAGAATTGCTTACTTATTGTAGTAAGGGTGCTAATATGTGAAGGACTAGCATGGTGCACCTGCTGCTATTGCTTACCTCTGTTAACTTTCCTGACTGTAGGAGTTGTAGGTCCTATAGTAACTTTGGCTTTCTTTTTCAACAATTTGAGTGAATAGATTGAATCATTGTTGTTCTTGGCATTGTTATCGTTGTGGTCTCTATTTTGATTTAGGAAGATATTACTATGGAGAAGATTTAGAATCTATTCATGTTTTTTGCTCAACTCTTGATTTTCTTTGGCTAAGTTGAGGCAAAGATACTCCAACTTAACTAGATATTACTTGTTAGGGTTCCTACTTGCCCCCTTAAGATGGTAGGACGAAGTACCAACACTTGTACTTTTTATTAACTTAGTTTTAGCCATGTGGTTGAGTTTAGAAAAAACTGACTATGCTAAATATTAATAGTTGATCCTAGGTTTGAATTGTTATCCTATAAAGAAAGAAAAAGCTTTCGGTACTGGGGCAAGTCCGATACAGCTACACCGATGCCTAAGTTGGATAGTGGGTATTAAGAAAGACATAGTAAATATTCGAGAGTTAACAAATGAACTCTTATAGCATTTCATTACCGTATTTATATGCTAATGTCATGTCTGAAGTAACAATTATCAAAATGATTATTGAAACACGTAAAGGCCTGTTGATCAAGCACCTTCTTAAAACATAAGGATAGTAGGTAGTTATGTAATATAGCTATACGAAATGATAACTGTTTGCACTACTCCCATTGAATTTAAATTGGATACGGATCTATGTTACTCAACGTTAGCCGAGAATGAAGTTACTCGGCTTGCCAGCAGTTAACTAGATGAGTAGAAAAAACTTGACTATCAACAAATGGAATATCAGTACTGGATTCTTACACTGGTGAGATTGAGAGGAGATTCAATATCCCCTATTGAATTCAAAATGCATTATGTGGTCTTAGTGAATTAGGATAGGTTATGAGACAAAGAAGAGATTGACCCCCTAATTCCTAGTACTAGATTACTTAACTTGTGATGGCAATTAAGTAATTTAGGTGATTGTAGAAGAAAATGAGATCAAGAGGAAATACTCTGCTACATAGTTGAGTGTAGTGCCCTACTTAGGATCAAACTCAAGTAATTTTTATGAAATCCTAGTTAAAAAATTATCCTTAATATCTTCACAGCATGCCTTCACTGCTACATAAAAAATGTATCACAAGCCTATGTCTTTAGAATTAGTGTTTGTTGTTAACTTTCATGCTCGTTTAGTTGTATCTATTTTCAACTCACTACTTCTTATTCGAGTTGCCTAGATTCGAGTAGCATGTTAAAATCTGGTGCTTAATTGAACCCTTTTCCCTAAGGAAATGACCTGGTGAATACTCATCAAGTTTATTATTACAGATGATTTGGTCTAGTGGTTGATTAGGAGATAGACATTGTTTTGAAATTTTCTATTTATAAAGTACCTTTAAATCTATCAATTTTTATTCAGTGTTCTTACCATCTTTTCATTGATCAAGTTAAGGTGAAAATTTCTCCACCCTACTAATAAGTAATTGAATGATATGTCAAGAAGATTGGATTTTAGGGATGAAAAGGAAGAGAATTTGAAGGAATGACAAAAAGGACACCGTTAATATAAAGTCTAATAATGAAAACAATTATGATGATTTATATTTCTTTTAGGTGCTCTTGTGTTGAATTTTTTTATTGAGTTGTTGGTTTCTAGCTTTTATGATTTTATTTTTTGTTATTACTTCCAAATAATTTTTAGTTAAGTTGAAATTTTTTAATTTTTGTTCAATTCTCTTTTGTTTGTTTTGCATATGCTTTTCTTTTTCTTCTCAACTTTTTAAATCTCTTTTCTACCGACTAATAGACAACATTAGTGACTACCCTTCTCATGGACTTTCATGTGCAAATTGCACTCATTTAGGGAAGTTTCATCTCTCCAATACTCTCTTCTCCATTACATTCTATTTTATCTTCTCTATTACGTTCTATTTTATTATTCTTTTATGCAATCTTACTATCTTTAAAATAAAGTATATTGGGACCAATGTACTAAATTAAGTGTAAGAAACGGGTATGATGAAAATAGTATACCTTATATTATTATTCAAGAAATAAAAATGTTAATTTTTAACTCCACTTTTTTTTTTCAAGTCTACAATCCCCTCTTATTAGTAAATAGTGCTTATATTTAATTTTTCTTAAGTCACTATTGTACATTTTACTTGAATTGAAGAATGGAATTCCTATGGGGGCAAAATTACATGTTACTTAGCTTAGGATTCTAAGGTAATAATTAAATGATATTGTGATGAGCACTAGTCATATTCTACTTTTAAAGTTTACTTAGATGTATGTTTATCCCTTTTTGATTTTTAGAGCCCTATAACTCTAAGTAAATTAGTAAATGAAACTTGTCTCTACTAAATCCTCTTGAAAATTTTAGATCGGTTAAGGAAAAAATAAGAATAAAATGTTAAGGAAGAAGTTGGTATAAGTTGATCTTAGTTCCTCAAATGGGTGAGACTTTTTCCTACCACCAATTTGCTGAAAAAAAAAGATGAAAAAGGAAAAAAATTGATATGGATTGACCTTGATCCCTCAAAAAAGTAAGTTTCATTCCTGTTATCAATATAAAATTAAAAAATGCTAAATTAGTAAAGATTAGCCTTTGTCCTTTAGAAGAGTAAGACGCTTTTCCAGTACTAATAAGCTTCAATAATTGATTAAATTAAATAGCTTCTCAACAAAATTATCTATTAGGGTATAATTAGGGGATGAATAGATACAAATGTATTTATCCTTGATTATGATGTTTAGCGAGTTAAGAAGAGATTTGTATACATCCTAGCTAATTACAAAGAGCTCATGTATAATTGTTGCCTAATTATATAAAATGGAACTAATTTACGAGAGAATACTCACTCAAATAGCATGATTAAACTTTGATTTACAGTAATTAGTTATTGAATTCTAATATATGTGTTTTGGTTTCATTGAAGGGTAGATAGGAGAAAATTGTACAAGTTGCTAATAATGTTCAATAAAAACTTTTTAGGGATAAAAACTTAGTTGTGAAGCCTTTGTCTTCAATTCCTAACTAAATTTGAAGATTTTCCGCTAAGTGCAAGATCACAATTGAACTTTACGGCCATGATCCTGAGCCATGATCTCCTTGTAATTTAATTTGAGTCAATTTTTCAAAGAAATATTACAAGGAGCAATTTGTGCCCCAACTCCCCACCTATGTTTCCTAACTGTAGACATGCCTTGATTTATGAAACATTTCATTTGAACGTCATTTTGTTTAGATCATATAAATAAAGCCTAAACATATGAAAATAAGGGGATGAGAGGTTAGAGAGAATAATAGAGGAGCTCTATAGCATTTCTTAGGGATTTTATTCATTTTATCGTGCAATTTGTCATTTTTATCATGTTTATAGAGCATATTTGTTGATATTTAGAACTATAAACCTTGAGGTAAGATGTGACGTACTCAATTGTTTTTATTCTAATGAAAATTTTCCTTTCTTATTAATTCAATTATATGTTTTATAATGATTAAGTTGTTATTTCTAACGTTTCAACTTAATTATTAAATAATATGTATTGAGGTCATAAGACTCGATACATAGATAGATATATCTAAATTGAAGGGATTTTCTATAAGCTTATAGAAATGTTATAGATTTCTTTCAGAATTAATATTATTATATTGCTTGTTTATGGAAATCTTGTTCATAATGTTGTTCTAATTTATTCTATTTTATGAGTGATTTAGATAGAATATAATTAGGATTAAAAATTAATAAAGAAGCGATTCCTATTAATTTAGCAATGGAATTCCTCCGATTAATAAGAATAGGGATTACATTAGAACCTTAGGATTACTAAATGTTAATCGCTTGGTGATTAGAGTTTACATATCATTATTCATGGTAATTTAGGTTTCTTAGTTATTTGTGCTATGTAACATTAATTTTCAATTCATCTATATTTCTTTTGATCAATTTACTCCCTTATTTCATCATTATAATTGTTATTATCTTTCAAGTAGAATAATCGAGTGTGAGCAAGTAAGTCCTTGTGGGATCGATAATCTTAGACTTCTCTATTGTCTATATTGTTGATTAAAAAGTACACTTTCTTAATATCGCTCTGTATGAGCATCCATTAGCATTCATACCATGTCACTAGGTTAGAACTTTAACCTTTCTTCCTTGACCTTTTTTCTCGATCTTAGTTGTAGCTCCAGTAAAGTGCTTAGTTACCTTCCAATTCAACTTCTTCAAGGCCTTTATTCGATCAATAGCAATGCGGTTTTCATTCTAACTAGGCAAAAGTGTTTGATCAAGAGGGTAGTCAAGATTGAACCCATAAACCAAGTTGAATAAAGACTCTCAAATGATACTATATGCTAATCTGTTTTATGTGAACTCAACAATGGGAAGGTACTATAAACCCTACTTTTAGTGGGCCTAAGACTTTATTAAGAGTACTTTCCGAAAGTTCCCAAAGATCAACTAGACCAAAAACTTAAGTTTATAATTAGAAACAAATTAAATTTTTACAATTCAAAAGTCAATTTTCGATAAAACCCGAGCTTGAAGAACTGCAAGCTCTAAAGTTACTTAAAACCCTGAACCTTAAAACCATTAAGGAATTTTAACCCTAAGTAATTAATCAATAATTTAATTTGAATAATATCATTCAACTTTAGAAAATTTCACAATTTTATAAAAATCAAAATCATAAATTATAAAACAATGTGAGATGAAAACCTAAAAATAATTTCCTATAAGGCTATACCCTTATCTTCATGTATGAGCCTTACACATAAATAAGTAGACCAACCAAACACCTTAGATAACTTATCAATTGAGAGTTGGAATCATTTATCAATTGATAACTTATCAAAATCTAGTGATAAGACAATTTCCTTATCACCTCTTCACTTATACTACATATGGACAATTTTTCACAAGATTTCATAAGCTTAACTTTAATAAATGAGACAAGACCACTCGATAGCCCAAAAAGACTTTAAATGGAAGATTTGGACAAGGGAGAAAGGGGGGCCACGCTCTTGTTTTTCAACCATCAATCACTTTCTCTTACACATCACTATTTACCCCTTAATGCTTACATCATCAATAGTTGCAATTGTTGACTTTTGTGTAAGCTACAAGACAATCAATTAAAGCTTCATGCACATACTTCTTTCCTCATTCAAAATCTGCCACTCTCTCCCTCTTTCACTCTCGTTTTCACTTCCTTTTCTCTCACTTTAAACACAAATCAAAAGAAGAAATCAAACTCCACAAATTCCCAACATTACCGCTACCATTTTTGCTTCCATACTCACGGCAATTTCTCTTGTTATTCTTTTGTTATTTTCTTTAACCATATAAGATCTTTTAGAGCCATTAGAATCTTCCATAAACCCCATTCCAAAGGACCAAAAGATTCAGGTTCCAAAAGGTTGCAAAAGAGGAAGCAAAGTTAAGAGCTTAAGTGGAACCTTTGTGCACAACCACCATAATTTGCTTTAAGGACGAGTAAGTATTACTTGTGATTATGGGTTAGTGTTTAGGATTAGGAGACTTTGATTTCTTGAAGATATAAGTAAGGTTTAAGTCGTTATAACACCAAAAATCATTTTAAGAAACAAACCATGAAACCTTTACATGAAGTTGAAATATGAGCATGTAAAGTTACTGTTTTGTAAAGGCATTTGTTTAATGCTTTGAATGGATGATTTTAAGCTAATAAAATCTTGAAATGAGAACTTTAAAGGAGAATTATCATGCTGGACGTGAGGGTTCCATAGTCATTTGGATGTTGATTTTGTTTCCATTAAGTTAAACATGCTCAAATCTAGACTTAAGTTAAGGAAAAATCCATCATATAAGGTTTTATGAAAAAACCTACTTTGTATGACATAAGCTATGATATGGAGGTTTTATTAAGTATAAGATCTTTTATTTATTTATGTGGAGCATGAGTTAAAGGATCATTTGATGGAAGAAAACTTAAGTTAAGATTTGAACACAAGTAGTCTAACTGCATAATCTACCACCAAAACTTAAGGAAATGATTAAACAAGTTGAAAAACCAAGTAAGGACCCCTTGGAACCATCATGGACAGATCTGGAATGTGGGAGAAAGAAGCCTAAAAATATGATAGAAGTGAAAGAACAAAGTGAAAAGATTAACCAAAGTAAGTATGGTAAGCGTATAAAGCCTAAAACTCAAAACCGAGCCTAAAACTCTCAAAACAAGCCTAGAACTCTAAGATTGGCCTTCAATGAAATTTTGACCAGCACCTTAAAGTATCAAGAGAGGTTGTTTTGAAGCCCATAAGAAATCCACCTAGGCCCCATAAGCCCACCAAAGTCACTAACTTTAGTTTAAACAAAAAACAAGCCCATTTGATAACTTAAGCCTACTAAAGGGCCCAAGAAGTGGCTGTTAGCCTTAGGAATATAAATCAAAGTTGTAAATCTAATCTCAAGGAGTATTTTAAGCATAGGATAAAATCTTAAGACCAAGCCCAAAGAATTTCCTAAGTTATTAAAAATCCCATTTACTAAACAAGGCCCAAAAGCACTCCAACATATGAGGAACGCTACTATTCTGACCCATGGACAGAATTTTATACCTCATTTTGAAAATATAATCTTACCATGTTAAATTACGCTCAAAAAAGATGAAGATTGACTATAAGATCATAAAAATCGGATTTAAAATGAAAAGGTTATACGCGATTGAACTTTAGGTAAAAACCGGGAAAAATTTCGAAAACTAGTCAAAAATATAACTTGAGGAAAATTTACTTAGTTTCTTAAGTTTGTTTCAATCCCTTATAAAAATTAATTCAATGACCAGGGGACACTGTTTACAGAGACGAGTTGCCTCCGGATTACTTTGATTGACCCACATGGCAGACTGAGTAAATTCCCGATGACTCTTTACTTGATTGTGATTGTAGAATAGATGCACCTAAACTTATATATATAAATTTGGATGCTTGTGGGATATGAGAGATGCATGTGTATGAATTTATGGATGAATGTGATGACTTGTTAATTATATGTATAATAATGGGAATTGTTTGTATTAATTTATACATGTGAATTGTATGGAATGAAATTGTTTGATCACCCTAAAAATCAAGTTAATCACTTATACCATTAAGAACTCAAAATGAATCATGCATTCCCCATATTGCATACAGATAAAACCAACTGCCGCTTCACGCAGAAGATCGGAAGGGACTCACAGGAATACAAGTTTCCTGCAGGATTGGGCACTAGCTATGCCATCATATATATTGAGTCTCTATCTTAAGCTGATGGGCTTATTAGGCGCTGGGAGATGCCAACCGTTAGCGAGGGGCCGAGTCTTGTGGCTTCTGCTTAGGGAGTGTGTTTGTGGACTATGGAGGCTACCATACTGCTAGACTTGGGATTTTAAAAGATATGATTTGATTTTAGTAAATGAAGTATACGTATATATATATATATATGTATATATATATATATAGAGAGAGAGAGAGAGAGTTTTGTTTTGGCATGAGCACGATAGTGCAAATGAAATAAAACCTAAGGTCTAGAACCTGAATTTTGGTTTGGGTCGGTTAATTATCTCCAAACCCTGACTTTAGGGGGCGTAATTCTGAGTCGTATGCAGTTCCTAGGTCACTGCATGCATTGTTTGGCATACTGATTATTCATGCATTCATGTGATTGTACATCTAATAAATTTATGTCATGTGGTACTGACGAGGGTAATTAGCTCACTAAGCGTAAGCTTACACCCCAACAGTTATTTTCTTTGCAGGTTGATCGATAGTTGGGAATGGGATAAGAATCGAGTGCAGAGTGCTATCATTGAATCAATGTGATGAAAAGCTTATGTAGTTCATTTGGAATGATCCGAAAAATGACTAATGTCTCAATTAAGTTTAGTATCTTTAGTAAGTTTAGAATTTTCTAGAATTGTCTATCTTATTTCACTATTTTCGTAAGGGATACCGATTCTCTGCGGTTTTGAGGAATTGTGGAAAAATGGATATGTATAATTATTTATATTATATAATGAGTCAATGAACTAAAATTGAAGACTCTAGCAAATAACTATTTAGAGTCTTGCAATCTCTGACTTGCCAAACGATTTTTTTATTATGGGTGTACACGTGATATGGAAATTTTAGTCAATACTACAAAGCTCCTCCTAGGGTCGCTACAGGTACAAGTTCTAATTTGTTAAATTCTTCCCTACATCAACTCAGAGTAAAGTTTGTAGAGTCTAGGTCGACAACTTCAACCTGACCTTTAGTTTAGGGATGGAGTGATGTACTAAACAAAGGCCTCATCTCTTATCATCTCTACAAAGTCTTCTAGAGAGAGCTTAAGAACTTATAATCCTTATTGGACACAATGCTCTAGGGCACTCTATATAGTTTGACAATCTCCTAAAAAACAATAAAGTAATATATGTAGCCTCGTTAGTCTTTTGGCATAAAATGAAGTGTGCTATTTTATTGAACTTATCTACAATGACTATAATGGAGTCTTTTCTTCAAGTTGTTCACAGCAAACCAAGAGTAAAATCTATGCTAAGCTTAGACTACAGTTTACTTAACATAGTTTAGGACATATATTATCCTTCTTTATTTTGGTTTTTGGTTGTCTTGCAAGTTGCATCCTTTTCAATCACCATGTGCACTCTGTCAAGGAATAGTTGGGGATATAGAGTTTCCACCTCGAAACTAGTGTTCCTCTCCAACAAATAATCATCTACCGTTCATCCTTTATTGCATTAAAATACTTGGCTAAAACTCACAAGGGGGGAGGGGAGGTGAAGTGAGCTTTATTGATAATTTTAGATTTCTTTTTGAAATTGCTCAATATAAGCAAGATAAAGAAACAATTAAAGGGATAGAGAAATTGAACATGGAGTTTGGACTGCTCTTAAATCTTTATGGATAAAAAATGCCTCCAATGAAGGACTTCACACTCTGCTTTATTAATCACTAAGCAATGCTCTAAGAGCTATACACTTTTGTTTACATAGATTCTCATAATCACAACTTACAAACAACTCTTTAAAGAATCAATAATGTAGTACTCCCTGATACCCTTAATACTTCCAACAAGTTGATCACAAGAATTACACTTAAAAATCTCTCTAAATAATTGAGAATTTGTATATAATAGACAAAGAGTATAAGTGAAAAGAAAACATAAGAGTATGTTTTGGATTGGTAGTAGAATGTCAATTTTTAATTATCTTTGGCTGGGTAGTTGAGCATTTGTATCATCTTCTAGAAATTTTCTCATTACAATATATTTAATGTTCTAATAGCTAGTTGAAAGAAAGTTATCACCAAGTTAGCTCTACTCAATACTGTTTGGTTAGTAGACTAAACTTGATACTAATAGCAATACCATCTTCAGGTAATTTACCTTAATGCCTTTGAGCTAGTAGGTCAAAATTTTGAAGACCTTAGATTTGGTTCTACCTGCATGTTAGTTCTTACAAGTACCACCAAGTCGATTTTCTAATTTACAACTTAACTTCCCTTATTCTTTTACACAAAAATACTTGTACATAGATACATATAATCCTTCCATTTCAATTATGTAATGATACGGATTAAGTCAAGTTTAAGAGTTAACTGCTTTCGGATAACATGTAAGTTAAAGTTCATTTAATAATTAACTCATATTCTTTTAATTAACCTAGTTGTGTTCTCATCAAAATCAAATTATGAAACATAGGTTCAACAAACACCTCACAACTAAGAAATTGGGTCTATGGGTTGGTTAGAAGCAAATGTCTTCAAAACAATCGATCAACAAGAAAACTAGTCTTCTCATTTTTATACTTGATTACATAGGAGAATCCGTCAATGAACTGTACCCACATCACTTACCTCTTTGACAACTTTGACTGGCTTCTTAAGGAGCTTAATGATGCATGTCAATGTATATGACAAACTCACCAGGCAAACAAACAGTGCTACCTGACACTTAAGGCGTAGATTAAGGCATAGAACTCTATAATATATTGAGTAGTTAAGTATGGCTCTTCTAAGCTTTCAACTAAAGAATGCAACAGGTTAGTCTTCTTGCATGAGCACAATTTTTTTTATGCTTACTCTTAATGCATTGCATTTTAGCTCAAAAAAATTGTTGAAATCAAGTATAGTTAGCACTAGGGTAATGGATAACCTCTCCTTTACTTCCCGAAAACTTCTCTACTCTTTCTCTCTGCATTTAAACTCCTCCTCTACTTGCTACAAACCTAAGAAACAATATTTCCTCTTGAAAAAAATGACACTCCTTTAGATTTCTAAATAAATGTTTAGCTTAGAGGATCTTGAAAATAGCACAAAGATGTTAGCAGTGCCTCTCCAAATCTAAGCTATATACAAGTATGTCATTAAAATAGATGACTACATTTAAACTCCTCCTCTTATTACATGGTTGAACAATCTCATGAATGAGCTTAGTCCATTGGATAAACCTAAGGGCATCACAATCTACTAATATAATCTATGCCTTGTTTTGATGGTTGACTTTCATTCATCGCCTACTCTTATCCTAATCTAGTGATATCTAGATTTGATATCGATTTTGGAGAATACTCTCACTTTATGTAGCTTCTCTAACATGGGTAAGGTATCTGTACTTGATAGTGATCTTGTTGGTAGCTTGGTTATCAACATAAATTTTAATGTTCCATGGCACTAATATGAGTGGCACAACATAAGGACTAAGAGTCATACATAACATCGATCAGTGAATTTGTTCACTTATCTCTAAAGCTTAGTAGCTTAGTCATGATTCATTTTGTGGCCTTACTTGTTAGGTAATGTAAATGTAAGTCAATGCAATGTTGTATGCCTTGACATAGGGCAATCCCCTGGGTAACTAACTCCCTAAGAAACAAGTCCATATACTCATCGATCAACTTTTGCACTCATAAGGTAATTAGACTTTATCTCTCAACCCTAACAATTTCTGGATTAGCAAAAGTATCGAGGTTTTCAACCTCATTTCATGCATTAACTCAATTAAGTTCATCACTAGTCTCTTCTTCTAAGCTTGATTTAGTTGTGTCTGTGTTTCTTTGACGTAGCTAGGAGTCATCAGATTTAGCAAGATCTTCCTTCCTTTTATGATCAAAGGCAAACATATTTCTAAATCCATCATCTACAACTCAATGGTTGAATAACTAAGGTAAGCCTAGTAAGATGTGTCATACAAAAATAGGCAAGACAACATATAAAACCTCATCTTAGTAGGCTCTACTGGAGATTGGCACTATGACCTATTGTATCACATGTAAAGCACCTTTCTTATTTATCCAATGAAACTTGTAAGGTTTAAGTGTGAAGTAGTTAGTAACTTAGATTTCTACACCATCGATGCAAAAGCCACATTTATGCAACTATCACTTATTGTTGGTGAAATTTGATCAAGGTTGTGATATGTAAAAGAACAATTGTATGGCTTGAGTGTATAAGTATGAAAGAGAGTGAGTACTAAGGGAATCTAAAGAATCTTACAGTGCTAATTTTTGCATATTTGTAAGAGCTAGTCTAATAACTATATGAAGGTAATTTAACTACCTTAAACACATGCCAACTCTTGAATTTGAGCATGTACTAATTGTGAGGAAAGTTATACAATTGCTAATATAAGTAGCTATCTAACTGTTCATGACTCCATTTGAATACTTGAATCTTGTAGATTAGGCCTTAGTGATTTCCTTAATAAAAATTATTCAAAAAAGTGTAAACCCTACTTTTAGTGGGCCTTAGACTTGATTAAGAGTACCTTCCGAACGTTCCTAAAGATCAACTAAACCAAAAACTTAAGTTTATATTTAGAAACGAATTAAATTTCTACAATTCAAAAGCCAATTATCGATAAAACCCGAGCTTAAAGAACTGCAAGCTCTAAAGTTACTTAAAACCATTAAGGAATTTTAACCCTAAGTAATTAATCAATAATTTAATTTGAATAATTTCATTCAACTTTAGAAAATTTCACAATTTTATAAAAATCAAATCATAAATTACAAACCAATGTGAGATGAAAACCTAAAAATAATTTCCTATAAGGTTATGCCCTTATCTTCATGTATGAGCCTTATACATAAATAAGTAGACCAACCAAACACCTTAGATGACTTATCAATTGAGAGTTAGAATCATTTATCAATTGATAACTTAGCAAAATCTAGTGATAAGACAATTTCCTTATCACCTCTTCACTTATACTACATATGGACAATTTTTCACAAGATTTCATAAGCTTAACTTTAATAAATGAGACTAGACTACTTGATGGCCCAAAAAGACTTTAAATGACAGATTTGGACAAGGGAGAAAGGGGGGTCATGCTCTTGTCTTTCAACCATCAATCACTTTCTTTTACACATCACTATTCACCCTTTAATGCTTACATCATCAATAGTTGCAATTATTGACTTTTGTGTAAGCTACAAGATAATACTTTCAAGACATTTAAACCCTCATTCTCTCTCCATTCCAACCAGCCACTCTCTCCATCATTTCTCTTACTTTCAATTTCATTTTCACATCTTCTTTCTCTCCTTTGGAACAAACATAAAAAGGAGAAACAACCTTACCCCACAAAATCAACTTTTCTTCCATTGTTGAAGCTTCACTCACAGCAACTTTTTCTTTTGTTCTTTTTTTCTTTTCTTTCCAAAAGGTGGCAAAAAGGAGGAGGCAAAGTTAAGAGCTTAAGTGGAACCTTAGTACACAACCACCAAACTTTACTTTAAGGACGAGTAAGTGTTTCTTGTGATATTTAGATTAGTATTTATGTTAGGAGACTTTGATTTCTTGAAGATATGAGTAAGGTTTAAGTTGTTATAACACCAAAAATCGTTTTAAGAAACAAACCATGAAACCCTTACATGAAGTTGAAACATGAGCATGTAAAGTTGGTGTTTTGTAAAGACATTTGTTTAATGCTTTGAATGGAAGATTTTAAGCTGAGAAAATCTTGACGTGAGGGTTCCATAGTCATTTGGATGTTTTGTCTCCATTAAGTAAAACATGCTCAAATCTAGACTTAAGGAAAAATCCATCACATGAGGTTTTATGAAGAAACCAACTTTGTATGACATGAGCTATGATATGGGAGTTGTATTAAATATAAGATCTTCTATTACTTTGTGTGAAATATAAGTTAAAGAATCATCTTGTGGAAGAAAAGTTAAGTTAAGATTTGGACACAAGTAGTCGAAGTGCATAATCTACCACCTAAACTTAAGGAAATGATGAAACAAGTTGAAAAACCAAGTAAGGACACCTTGGAACCATCATGAACAGATCTGGAACGTGGGAGAAAGAAACCTAAAAATATGATAAAAGTGAATTAACAAAGTGAAAAGATTAACCAAAGCAAGTATGGTAAGCATACAAAACCTAAAACTAAAAACTGAGCCTAAAACTCTCAAAACGAGCCTAGAACTCTAAGTTGGGCCTTCAATGAAATTCTGACCAGCACCTTAAAGTATCAAGAGAGGTTGTTTTGAAGCCCATAAGAAATCCACTAAGACTCCATAAGCCCATTAAAGTCAGTAACTTTAGTTTGGACAAAAAACAAGCCCATTTGACAACTTAAGCCTACTAAAGGGCCTAAGAAGTGGTTATTAGCCTTATAAATATAAATCAAAGTTGTAAATCTGATCTCAAGGAGTATTTTAAGCATAGGATAAAATCTTAAGACCAAGCCCAAATAACTTTTTAAGTTATTAAAAATCCTATTTACCAAACAAGGCCCAAAAGCGCTCCAATACATGAAGAACGCTACTGTTCTAACCCATGAACAGAATTGTATACCTCATTTTGAAAATCTAATCTTACCACATCAAATTACACTCGAAAATGATGGAGATTGACTATAAGATCATAAAATCGGATTTAAAACGAAAAAGTTATACGCAATTGAACTTTAGGTAAAAACCGGGAAAAATTTCGAAAACTAGTCAAAAATATAACTTGAGGAAAATTTACTTAGTTTCTTAAGTTTGTTTCAATTCCTTATAAAAATTATTTCAATGATTAGGGGGTACTATTTACGGAGACGACTTGCCTCCGGATTACTTTGATTGACCCACATGGCAGAGTGAGTAAATTCTCAATGACTCTTTACTTGATTATGCTTGTAGAATAAATGCACCTAAACTTATATATATATATTTGGATGCTTATGAGATATGGGAGATGATGTGTATGGATTTATGGATGAGTGTGATGACTTGTTAATTATATATATAATAATGGGAATTCTTTGTATTAATATATACATGTGACTTGTATGGAATGAAATTGTTCGATCACCCTCAAATCAAGTTAATCACTTATACCATTAAGAACTCAAAATGAATCATGCATTCCCCATATTGTGTACGGATAACACCGACTGTCGCTTCACATAGAAGATGAGAAGGGACTCATAGGAATACGAGTTTCCTACAGGATTCGGCACTAGCTATGCCATCATATATATTGAGTCTTTATCTTAAGCTGATGGGCTTACTAGGCGTTGGAAGACGCCAACCGTAGGTGAGGGGCCGAATCTTGTGGCTTCTGCTTAGGGCATGTGTTTATAGAGTACAGTGGCCACCACACTACTAGACTTGGGATTTTAAAAGATATGATATGATTTTGATAAAGGAAGTATACATATATATATATATATATAGAGAGAGAGAGAGAGAGAGTTTTGTTTTGGCATGAGCACGATAGTGCAAATGAAATAAAACCCAAGGTCTAGATCCCGAATTTTGGTTTGAGTCGGTTAATTATCTCTAAACCCCAACTTCAATAGGCTTAATTCTGAGTCGTATGCAATTCATAGGTCACTACTGCGTTGTTTGGCATACTAATTATTCATGCATTCATATGATTATGCATCTAATAAATTTCTGTCATGTGGTACTGACGAGGGTGTTTATCTCACTAAGCTTAAGCTTATACCCTTATAGATTTTTGTTGATGCAGGAGAACCTCTTCACTAATTCGGACCGAAGCATGCCTGTGGTAAGTCTCATGTAGGGACGGGTTAGAGTGATCAGAGAGCGAAGAGGACTTTTTGTAATAGAATTATAGATGTTCAAATACTTTTGTGTTTTTGCTCATAACATAGATTTAATGCAGTTCCGTTATGAGCTACATTTGTTTGTAATATTTCTTTTGATGTGGGTCAGATGAGCCTACACAATTAGCTAATCTATAACATAGAAGTAATTTTAGTTAAATTGCTCTATATTACTTGTCTATGGGCCTAGTAGTAACGTAGAGTGGAAGGAGCCTTGTGTGTCGTATGAAAGGCCTATGATCAACAAGGGGGTTGATAATAAACCTTTATATGGTACACGGCGACCTACTACAACAACGATACTGCTGGGTCCTGATAAAAAGTCTGAAGAGTCTGTGAAGTTCTAAGTTTTGGTCGGCAAAAAAGTTGATGACCTATCGATATAGGTCTAATAAAGACTATCACAAGAATAATCAAGACCATAGTCATTAAACTTAGTGGATCCCTTGACCTAGAACAAGTCGATGTTTTATCGAGCATTAGGTTGTTTGGATAAAAATCTACTACCAACATTTGCCCCCTGACTCTCATAGTTGATTACTTCGAATATAGGAATAGTGTTTAGGACAACAAGGGTTCCAATTAAAGCATGCAAGTAACCAAACTTGTACTATTTCTTCCAAAGTGTAATTATTGAGCTTCTAGTAATGTTTCACTAGTATTCATAATGAGTTAGGCTATCAAAGGGCTTAGTTTTCCACTTCAGGGGTTGTATCCTTTCAGTTCTCTACTTTCTCAAAATGCATGTGATTGATGTTGCTTCATTGATTGGTGGGCTGTATATTACTTTAATAGGCAGGTGTACTTAGCTAACTTAAAGTATAGATAAAATGGACTTTTAAGTTCAAGTGCCAATCCCATAAGGAACCAAACTTGTGAGTATATCTAATTATTTTTAGCAGTGATACCTTTAATTATTCAATCATCTAACTTCTAACAATAAAAGATTTAAAGAAATAAGCTAAAAGCAGAAAGTAAAGGTTACAATAGAGTAAAAGATTAAACTAGAAGATAGAAATAAAGACATAAAATTATGGGAAAATTGCATAAACCCCCTCTAAACTTTGATCTAGATGTGATTTTCCCCCCTTTAATTTCAAAGTGTGGTTTTTGGTCCATAAACTTTCATAAATTGGCAAAACATCCCTATAGGTTGATAATAACTCTTTAAACTTTGATTTTGGTATGTAAACATGCTCCTAAATTATAAGGTGTTTATATACAAAAATCAAATTTTAAAGAATGTTTATACACCAAAATCAAAGTTTAAAGGGCTTATGGGGGTTATCTACCAATTTATGAAAGTCTGGGAACCAAAAACCATGCTTTAAAAGTTTAAGAGAGTAAACCACACATAAGCCAAAGTTTAGGGAGAGTTTTTTCCATTTCCTCTTAAAATTAAAATAATTGACTAATAACGAAATAATTAAATGGCTTAATTTAATTAATCAAGAGATAACATTTTCCTTAGTAAATCTTTATTATTGTTCACTACCTAGTCTTAGGGGATTTATCCAATTTTAATTGCTATATTAGACCATGGAGATTCCTATTATGAACTAATTGAAATCGTATCCCTAACTACTTTCTAATCTTAAAACCCCCTCTACTTGAATTGCTTTTGAATCGAGCGTCGCATGATCGCATGATACTCTTGAATCCCATTATTAGGTTGTGCTAATCCAGAAAAAACCAATTACTAAATGTATTAGCTAGGTAATTTTTCTTAATTGTATCAATCCATCACATTGCATTCTCGCAAACTCTATAGTGAACTCTAGTAACAACTCCATCATTGGTATATTTGATTAAATCATATAATATAAACATCATAATTAAATCTTAATAAGCAAAATTGTAGACTGAAATTCATTAATAGAAATTGCCCTTAAAACATAGGATTCAACAATGATTTAGTAAGCACTAAAATAAAAACATAATAAAAGAAAGAAAAGAGAAGAAGAGAAGCCCCTTTAGTAATTCTAGAATCTAACAACTAACGCTCAATGAGCTCTTTATAACCCTAGGTTTAAATGTTCATTTATAAGAAATGGACTGAAGAATACAAAGAAAACCTAACAAAAATAGAAGATTTGGAAATCATTGCAACTCTACACTTGAAGTTCGTGGCCATGAAGCTTGGGAATATACTTGTATTTTGTTTGCAATTTCCAATGCAAATTCATGATGAAAGGATCATGGTGGAGACCACAAGCATAGTCCTTCACCGTGATCTCTACTGGACATCATTCAT
This sequence comes from Lumnitzera racemosa, assembly GCA_024138005.1. Lineage (NCBI taxonomy): Eukaryota > Viridiplantae > Streptophyta > Magnoliopsida > Myrtales > Combretaceae > Lumnitzera > Lumnitzera racemosa. The sequence goes on from JAMXBC010000004.1 coordinate 56,959,247, forward strand.
TGATCAAAATTGTTCCCCTTTGCTCCTTGATCCATGTTTTCACTTCAATTGTGCTTGAACTTTCATAAAATCCTTCTAAACATCATAAAATGTTCCTTCAGTCCTTAAGACCAATAATTAAGCAAATTAAGCTCAAAATAACATAAAATTAGTGAGAGCGCCCCCATACTTATGTTTTCGCTTATCCTCAAGAAAAATAATAAAAATCAAAGGAAAAATATTACAAGGACAAGATGATTAACTAAAATGTTAGAGAAGTGCACACTAAAAATAAAATCATTTAGCAATTTTTTTTTCTTAAATCACCATGTATGCTTAAACTTCACAAAGCCTTTGGAATACTTGAATAATAACAAACTGAGAACTATTGAATTTCAGTGATCAATCAAAATTATTTAAAGATAGCTACAATGCTTAAGTAGAAACTAAACTAGAGATTAAAGCAAACATAAATAAAAGTTATAAAGATTTTGTCTCCTTAATTCAAGAGGAGAGAAATCTTTTGTAATTACTTTAATTTTGAATACTAGAGTTGATGCATATTACATCATTTTATCCTTCGATTGTCCCTCTACTTCATCGAATTTTCAATAAGAGGTTTGTTAATTCGAATTGATATTTTTTTTTTCTTTACTGAAGCTCGATTAGCATTGGGAAAGTACCTCACTCTTTTGATGGACTAAGGCTGATCTTTATTAATTTAGCCCTTTTAAATACTTTAGTAGTAGTCAACAAGAAAACACCTCGCTCTTTTAAGGGACCTTCGTTGATCCTTAACAACTTTAATTAATTTTATTTTTGTAATTGTTAGCAAGAAAGTGTTTTGCATTTCTAAGGGACCAAGATTGATCCTTACCAAATCTTAACAATTTATTTAATCAATTCAATTCAATTATTCAATTTGTATCTCCAACTACTTTGATTTTTTAAAGGACAATTCTCATTTGTTCATCTAATCTTAGATTTTCTTCTTTTTTTTCATCCAAAAAAGAATGATAGATAATTATCATCTAAAATTAAGCTTAGAAATCAAAATAACTAGTCTTTAACCTATTTATATTTATCCTAATCTTGAATGTAAATCGAAGCTTAAGTAACGGGGAACTCTAAATCCTAAAGATTTAACCATCCAAATTTAATAGGACATTCCAAATTCACAAAAGATGTAGATAAAGTCGAAAAAAAATTTATGCTTACTTATATGTATCACAAAGGTAAGGGGGTTGGGGGATAGTGGCGGTGATGGAATGTTAACCTCTAGACCTGTCACTCGAATTCATCTTAGGGGCTTATAGAATCTTGTAAGGAGGATTCTATTTCCTCAACTCAGCCATGACGAATTCTATTACCAGTAAGGCCTGCCGTTGAACTCCTTAAATGCCCATCTCAGATGCACCTTAAACTACTTTGTCTGATGCCAAAATGTTAAGCTCTCAAACATTTTTAATACGATCGACTTGTTAAGTGTTGAGACCTCCAATGCCAACTTAACGAGTGCTAAGCACTAGAATGCCAACCTTCTAACTTCTTCCTACCGACTTGTCTCTTTACCTAAACAACTCAACTCTAATACTTTGCTGCCCTATGTATGGAGGGAATGATAGTATGCTACCTATCTCTACATTTTCTAACATTGTACTATATTCTCTTTGTAGTAATTATCCGATTTTCCCCTTTAGAAATGTACTAGGCTTTTTTACTTTATATTACTCATTATGTAATTTCACGTATATCCTTATTACCCTAAGGACTTACTGTAAATAATCCTTTGTCATTTATAGTCAGAATTATCCTTTATCATCATACTATTAATGAATATTCTCTCTTATGTCTTAAAAGCAACCCTCTCAAGATACAAACCTTCATTCTTATCTAATCTTGCTAGTAGCTTGAGGTTAGTAGGGAGTGGACCTTAGTTCTTTGCTTTTGCATCATATCAAGTTGAGACTAAATTATGTAATGCTCATTGGTGAGTAATATCCGATGAATATCCTCACAAAGCTATTAGAAAAGTCAAACCCATCCATTTGTACTTTCTTCAATATCTTGAAGGCCCATCTAACTTACTAAGATAGATCCTTATGATAACTAAGCTCCAAGACACATTATATTTCTTGGTATCAAAGATTAAGGTTATGACTAATAGCCGAGTGTTTGTAGTCACTAGTTTTTGAAGTAGATTATATACTATGTTGTACTTCATCTTCTCTATTGAGAAACAAAGTAAGTGTTGAAGCTACTATACAATATAGTGCTTAGTAATATTGTATGCAATCCTTTGCCGATTTGTGAACTTGCTAAAGTCTTTTGAGAATGCCAAATCCTAGTACATAAAGAGAGATTGGTGATGTTGAGAGTAATGCTATTGGTTGTGGTTATATCAAACAACAAATGCCTCAAACCATGGACAATCAGATATAGAAACACTACCATTGTAACCAACTTGGCTATGTCTATACAAGATTAATAGAAGCTCAACCATAAGTAAAAAATGTTGAATGTGAAGGGGTATACAAGATAGGCCAAGAGGATAAGGTGTGGAAATCCAAGCTCCTAAAGCTATGAATGCACTACAAGTGCGACCTATCTAAGCTAAAGTACATTTACAATGAATACTTAAGTTAAGAGAAGTTGATGACATGGACAATGGCGAACATAAGGATGAGTAGTTCCTTGAATATGATGAATAGGAGCTTTAAGCTCTTCAAGGAGCTAAGCACAATAAAGTGCAAGTTCCAAGATTCTCTAGATTTGGTAGTATAGATGAATATATGGATTGGGAAGAAAAAGATGAGAAAATATTTGATTTATATGATTATGAGGATACTATTCATATTTGAGTCGCTAGCTTAGAGTTTTTTAGATATGCCATAATGTGGTAGAAGAAGTTGTAGATCATATGTCAACGGGCCTAATGTGAAATACGAACTTGGAATGAGATGAAGCAAGTTTTAAGGAGTAGATTTGTTCTTAAGCACTACAAACAAGACACTTTCCAACATCTTCATGAACTCAAGAAAGGTAACTGAAGTATGGATGAGTATGCTCAAGAAATTCAACTGTTGATGATAATGAGCCAAAAGAGTGAACCATTACAAGATTCATTTCTGATTTGTGAATTGAGATTTAGAATATAGTAAAGGTACATAAACTTGGGACTCTAGATAAGACTATGTGAATTGCCAAAAGAGTTGAAAGGTAGAAGTGAAGTTAGCTTAACTTAGCTCTAAGCAACTAAATTAATATGCTGAGCAAACCTGGCATGCTAAGATAACCTGGATATGGCCAAGCCCCATATAGTTTTAAGGTAGACCACTTAGATCAAGTTTAGAGCAAACCTAATGAGGGCCAAGGTAAGACTAAGGTCGAAGAGTATAAGGTCAAAAAGGACCAAGGTCAGAGCTTAAGATGGAAGACTAGTCAGTGTCTAAATGAATGTGTGATGACCATTAAAGGTGTAACACCACAGATTGAGGTAAAGAGTACAAGTAAAAGATAAAAAGAGATATATGTTAAGAATTTGATAGAAGAATTCTAGGAAGACACAAATGCCCTAAACCGACTTAAACTAAGGCAATACTTCATCCTGGTCATTAGAAGGATTCTTAATACTTTCGTTACCAATGAAAGTAAGCAAAGAGAGAACCTCTTCCATATCAACTTCCATGCGAATGGGAACCTGTGTACTTTGATTATTGACAGAAGAAGTTGTACCAATGTGATACTACAAGGAGTAGTAAAGACTTTGAAGTTATTGACTTATCCTTATCCCTAACCATATAAGATCCATTGGCTTAATGAGAAGGAAGGACTTCTAGTTATCGAGTAGGTCAAAGTGTTGATCTCCATTGGGGATAAGTAAAAGGATGAAGTACTATGTAATGTTCTACTATTGTATGTTTCCTACATACTTCTTGGCCGACCCTTGCTATTTAACCTAAGAGTACTCTACAATGGATACAGGAATTGATGTGCCTAGGCGCTCAATGATCACGAGGACTTACCGTTAGTAACCAAGTAGGTCCTTCAAGATAATGAAGAAAACTGGGTTAGAGGGTTAGCAAACACAATAGCTTCTATAGAGCTGCTTAGAGGATATAATACACTAATGAATACAGTACGACTTAACACTTTGCTTGATATGACTCGTAAGCTAATGTTAAGATCCATTCTCTACTAATCTTGACCTACTTGGCTAGATTAGATAAGAGTATAAGGAAATTATACTCAAAGAGATATCTCACAAGAGCAAATATTTTCAATATTTGAAAGAATGTAAGATCCTTACGGCTATTGTAAAAGGACTATTTATAGTAAATCCTTTAAGGCAACAATACAAATAAAGAAAATTAAAAAAAAGATAATGAAGAAGGAGATACCTAGAATTTGTAAAGAGGGTAAATAGGACAAATGATGAAAAGAGAATATAGTACAAATATCAAAAAAGTAAGAATAGGTGGCAGCCTACCAATGGCTTCATATTAGTAATTCTTAGGACTTAGTAGTTAAGTTGCGATGAAGTTGTGGTTGTTGTAGATGGATGGTATTTGGAACTACCAAGACAAAATAGGGATGCTATTGTTCTATAGGCTAAATAAGTAGAGCTCAGCATGTTAAGGCCTCAACTTCAACACTTAATAACTCTACCTCGGTACTTTTCATGTTTGTAGATTGGAGTTAAGCTCGATGCGCAATCACCTCAGCCTTAGCATTTAGTAGGTTAGCCATAGGGTTCCATGCAAAGAAAAATGTATCTAAGCTAAGACATTGGGGAGTTCACCTACTGTCCTTCCATATATTATCACTTCTCCTTAATAAGCTGATATGAGAGCATCTTCCTTGTAAGAGACTATAGGCTTTGAAGGCATATACGAGTAAGGGGGCTATAGGTTAGTAGTCCATCAATAACACTTATATGTTCCAAAAGGACGGCAAGAAAGTTGTATTAACTCCTATAAGCCCTAAGGAAGTTTAGGAATGTCAAGTTAAGGTATCTAAATCATAATAGAAGAAATCCTTATTAATTTCCTAAGCTTAATATTCTAAAGAAGTCAAGTTAGAATCTTACATCTTTTTGTTAGTTAGAAAGTTACTCAAGCTGAAGGAAGATGGAGCCTTACCAACTGATGTGCCATCCTTACTATAAAAATATGCCAACCTATTCCCTAATGAGCTATTTGGAGGTTTACCCCTTACCACAGGTATCAAACATTATATCGACCTACAGCTCATTAAGACTTCACTGAACCAACTTGCTTATAGACTCAATCCTATGTAGGTAGTCGAGTTGAAGAAGCAAGTTGACGAACTAATTGATGGAGGGTATATTAAGGAAAGCACAAGTCCTAGTGGTATGCCTGCTATACCAGTACCTATGAAGGATGGTTCTTAGCAAATGTGCATTGATAGGAAAGCTATCAATGAAATTATTGTCAAGTACAGATATCTAATACCTTAATTGAATTACATGGTGTCAAAATCTTTTGAAAGGTAGATTTGAAGAGTAGCTACGACCAAATCAGAATGAGACCAAGAGACGAGTAGAAGATAGCTTTCAAAATCAAGGACAGTCTCTTTGAGTGATTGGTAATACCATACGAACTTATGAATACGGTGAGTACATTTTGTGACTCATGAATCGTATCTTATGATTATTGATTAGTAAATGTGTTGTGGTTTATTTTGATGACATCTAGGTATATAATACTAACCTTTCATCTCATGTCAAGAACTTGAGATCTATGTTTAGTATTCTCTAAGCTGAACACTTGTTCGATAACCTAAATAAGTGTGTATTTTTTCAAAGTGAAGTTGTCTTCCTTGAATGTGTTGTGTCTAGTAGAGGTATCGAAGTTAATGAGGAGAAAGTTTAAGCTATTCTTGATTGGCCTATTCTAATATGTGCGTCATATGTGAGAAGTTTTCATGGTTTAGTCTCATTATACTAAAGGTTCACTTAGAACTTCAGTTCCTAAGCTAACCAAGAAGAATTCTTAGCTTAAGTGATTTGAGAGAGCTTAGAAGAGTTTTGAAGATATTAAAGCCAAGTTTGCTTCTACTCTAGTACTTGCATTACCTAACTTTGATAAATTCTTTAAAATAGAATGTAATGCCTCTACAGTCGGAATTGGTGCCATTCTCACATAAGATTGCCAACCTATCACTTACTTTAGTGGCAAACTCAATAGTGTTGCTTTAAATCATTCAACATATGTCAAGGAATTCTATGCTCTTATCTAAGCTCTTTAAAATTGGCAACATTACTTGCTACCTTGAGAATTTTTTTTCTATACGAACCATGAGTCCCTTAAACACTTGTAAGGTCAACAATGACTCTTTTGGCATCACGTTAAATAGATAAAATTCTTAGAAGCCTTTTGTTATGTGATTAAGTATGAGAAGGGAAGTCCCAACTATGTCGTTGATGTACCATTACTTCAACATGTACTGGATTTAATACTTCCCCAAATTAATATAAGCAAGATCCGTACTTTGGACACATTGTAGTCAAATGTAGCTACAATAGAGTCGTAGATGGGTTCCACTTGAACCAAGGATTTTTTATGAATGGTAGATAAGTATATGTGCCGAACAGCTTTGCTAGAGAACTACTTGTTTGGGAAGCCTATGCTAGAGGCTCAACTAGCTATTTCAGAGAAAAGAGGACACTCAAACTATTGAAAGAGCATTTTCATTAGCTAAGGATGATGAAGGATGTACATAAGGTTCTAGAATGATGCGATGTGTGTAAGTGAGCTAAAGGTAGAAAGGTACCTATGGGGAGTATACACCTTTTTTTATACTTGATTGGCCAAAGAAAAATCTAAGCACAGATTTCATGTTTGGCTCACCCTAAACAACTCAAAAACATGACTCTATCATAGCAGTGGTTGATTAGTTTAGCAAAATGAGCCAATTTATTCCCTACCATAAGACTGATGATGTTTTATATGTTGCTAACGTCTACTTGCAAGAGATTTGTGGCTACATGAGATCTCTAAAAGTATTGGTTTTGATTGTCACCCAAATTTCATATGTTTCTTTTAGCAAACCCTATGGAAGAAGTTTAGCACCAAGTTGTTGTTTAGCACTTCCAACCATCCTTAAATGAATGGTCAGACTAAAGTCGTGAATAGACCAGTTGGAAGTTTACTTCAACCTATAGTAGGGAAGATTTTACATGAGTAGGATTTTTGTCTCCCATCATCAAGTTTACCTATAATCACTTGACCCATAACTCAATAGGAAAATCACCTTTCGAGATTGTCTAAGGCATCAACCCATGCTTACCTTTGGACATGATTGCCACCCGTACCTCTAGAGAAGAAAGTTAAACTATCCTTTAGTGGGTAAGAAAGTCATCGAGCAATTAGCTAAAATAGTGGCCTAATAGCAAGAACAAGGAAATTGAGGGAGAAATGCATTGTTTACAATCTCAAAGGCCTTCTTTCGGTTCATCCCAGTAAAGAGTGGTTCTTAGGAAAGAGGACAAACAAACTTTCGCTTAGTTTAGATGGTCCATTCATTGTTCTAAGGAGAATCATTGACAATGCCTACAAGATGGAATTTGCTAAAAGGATATAGGGTATCATCGACCTTCAATGTCTCTAATTCGATGCCTTATATTCCAAAAGAAGAAGCCAACCAAGATTTAAGAACAAATCTTCAACAACTCCGAGGATTCGATGGAATGCTAACCTCCAGACCTCTTACCTAAGCTTGTCTCAAGGGCTTACAAAATCTTGTAAGGAAGATTCTATCTCCTCAGTACAGCTATTATGAATTCTAGTACTAAGAAGGCCTACTATTGAATTCCTTAAATGCCCATCTCTAACATTTCTAACACGACCAACTTGTTAAGTATTAAGAACTCCAATGCTAACCTGATGAGTGCTAAGCACTTGAATGCTGACCACCTAACTTCTTCCTGCCAACCTATCTCTTTGCCTAAACAACTTGACTCCAGTACTTCACTGCCCCATCTACAGAAGAAATGACAATGCGTTAACTGTCTCTACTTTTGCTAACATTGTACTATATTCTCTTTGTAGTAATTATCTCATTTGCCCCTTTTGGCAATGTACTAGGTTTTTTACTTCGTATTACTCCTTATGTAATTTTACCAATTTCTTTGTTACCCTTAGGACTTCTTAGAAATAGTCCCTTGTCGTTTATAGTCAGAATTATCCTTTATCATCATACTATTAATGAATATTCTCTCTTGTGCCTTACAAGTAACCCTCTCAAGTTACAAATCCTTACTCTTATTGAATCTTGCTAGTAAGTCATGGTTAGTAGTGAGTAGACATCAATTCTTTGCTTATGCATCATGTTAAGCTAAGACGAAGTTGTGTAATGTTCATCGGTTAGTTATATTGGATAAGTAGTGTCATGAAGCCATTGGAGAAGTTAGACCCATCCATTTGTATTCTCTTTGATGTTTTGGAAGGATGCTTCCAACTTACTATGGTAAGACCTTATGATAACAAAGCTCTAAGAATCCAGGGGGGGTAATGTTAGTAAGGTTTCAAATTTCTAAGATATTTAAAAAATTTTGCTGAAAGCATAAGTGAGCAAGTATGGCATATATAATCTATCATTTCCTCAAACTTAAGTTATATATTGTCCTCAATTTACATAATCATGCAAATTAAGATTCTAGTAGGAGAAAAGTGAAATAAACAATAAAAATAACAAAGGAAAAAGAATTACAACTTTCCTAATTTTAGTGTTGGTCCTTGCAAAAGGAAAATTAGAGTCCAAAAGTTGATTTCCATCAAACCATTAGGCACCTAGTTTTCTTTTTGCATAAAAACAAACAAACTAAATAAAATGAAAAGAGAAAGTTAAACTAAATAAAACAACTAAAACTACTATTCCTATTCAAGTGTTTAGAAAGTAGCTTCCTTCAAACTTACAAATTAACAAAAGATATAGTTAAGAGGTAACAAAAAGTTAGTCAATGATACAATTATCTTAAGTAGAAATAGAATAAACCAAGTCTTTTTAAACATAAACTAAAAAGAAGAAATCGTGGCCTTAATTATGATGAGGTGGCCTTACCAACTGGTTTAGTTGGCGGATCTTCAAGTGCTGGTGGAAGTTGTATGGATTTGATCGCATCATAGGTGAGAAGAATAAGGGTTTTTATCAGTAGCATATGGGCCCCCATTACAAAGGCTATGAAATTTGTTCATTAGGTAAGTAATGAAGGGACCAACAAAAATAAACTTAGACCACCCTTCATTAGCTTGGTTTCCTAAGAAACAAGCCATTCTAATTCCTAAGTTAAGAGGTTGGCGATTAGCAATACTATGCAGATGCAAAATATCTCTATCATTTACAACTCCTTAACTGTGTACTTTACTAACAAAATTTCTGGCCAAAACACAATGCACTAGTCTAAAAGCAGGATTAGCTAAGTTAGAAGCTTTTCACATTCTTAGGTTAGCTCTTCCCTCACTTGCAATCAAATTCCTCTATACAAAAAACTTAGGTGGACCCTAGGGTAGTTGATATGCGTTGAGTTCTCTCTTAATATATTTTGATGATAAAAAAAAAAGTGGGAGTGTACTTAACAATTATATTGAGTGTACAAGACATCTTAGAGAAAAGAAAGGATATGAAAGAAAATGAGTTTGAAAATTACATGTCAAAATATATGTTACAATGTAAGCAAGAAAGTATATCATCAAAAGTAAACGGTTATGTAAATGGAGTATAGATTCAAGTTTAGAAGTTGTTCTTAAAATGTTTGCTAAATAATCTAAACATGTTAAGTTGTACAAATATGTAGAAGACCTAGCTCCACTTTATTGTGCATAGTTGGGTAATGTCCTCAATTTCATTTCACTAAAGTTAGATTTAGTTCATGGAGATTTAAGAGAATTCTTTTTATTAGGTTAAATATCTTGTTAGAGGTTCATTGAAATCAATCTTATGAACAAACCTTAAATTTTCGTGAAGCTTATTCAAGTTGATGACAAGACAAGGATTAAAGTATGTTGATAAATATAGCAATAAGTTCAAAAGTTTTTCAAAAGTATAAAGTTTAATGGTGTGGAGACTGTTGACATGGATGCTTGATGTTTATCAAACTAAAAAGGAAACACGGAAGTTCTATTGTTTTTTCAAAAAGGATAAGGCATATCGGTTCAAATGTTGGCAGTTGAATTGGATGAACATGAAATGAGAAAATCCTAAGATATTTTGACATTTCGTTAGCTGAATTTTTGAAAGATTTTCATCACAGAATTTTAAATAAGAAATAAACAGAAAAAGAAAGAAGATAATGTTTGCTATTATTAGGAGATATTCATGAAGACATTTATATCTTATCCAAATCTTTCCATGGTTACATTTGAAGAGAGTTTTTCGAATGTTTGAAATTTCGCATAACCAAAGGTAATCAAAGCAAACTAACATAAGTAGCAACATTTAATTAGCTCGAGTTTGGCAATAGAATACATTAAGAGTAGTAGTTGTATCAGCATTCAAAAATTTAAATTATCAATTCATATTTTTGTGGGATTTCTTCTCATCATCAAAGATAATGAAATTTAGATCAAAACTTTTAGAGAAATATCTAACTATTACATACAAAATTATATCAATTTTAATCGAAGCTACACAAGATTGATAAAGATCAAAACAAAAATAAAAAAAAAAATCTCTCTCATGAATACTATCAAAAACCCTATCAAAAACTTAGTTAGAAACTAAGTGAAAACAATTTTCTTAATTCATTGTTATTGCATTTATGCAAATGTTATAAAGAGTTCTTTGATAGTATTGCCTCATTTTCCTTATGAATATTATTGATATTATATTTGAGCGAGTGTAAGGTTAGGGATTTCTCTAATGTCTTGTGAATAGCATAAGGAGAGCTAGTGATACAGGAAAGAGAAGCGATCATAAATCCTTGTAACCTCTTGTTCATTTTTTGATTAGTGAAAGATTGGACTAATGAAATGACACCAATGAAGATAATTAGGTCCCTAGCAGTAGAACTGGAAAAGAGAAGTAAGCAAAAGGCCAAAGCTCTATAAGTTGATTGCCTGATCTTCTTTCACTTTATCCTATTTAATTTTTTCATTTTACTATCTAATATATTATTTTGCACTTAAAGTTAAACAATCAATCTTTTGCTATTTCTCACGCCATTTAAGTTATTAAAATGGCAGTTGTTTTAAAAATTGAAGAAGTTTCATTTTTTACAAAACATATCAATTCACCTCCCTCTTAATATCTTATATAGGACCTACAATATGGTAAATCCATATACTCTTACATCATAATATAATCAATAGAGTAAAGTCTTATGTAGACACCTAGATCATCAATGGGCAGGGTCACATTATGACCAAAACATCTTAAATGAAAGGTATTTTGTCTATCTTAAGCAAGGTTGTCAATACCTAACCCAAAAGTGTTAAGGAATTCCAATGTGAGCTCTTTATATATTAGCTCATCAATGGTCAACAACTTATCCCATCTGCCAAATTCGGTTAGTTGCCTAATCTTGGCTTCTTAGCCATCTTCGGCTAATGCTTTCCAATTTAGATATGTGCATTCCCCAATTTCCTTTTTGGATAGGTGCTTGAACCATTCACGTTGCTATGAATGCTCGAATGTAAGTTGAGGGAGTTGTGCAAAAGCACTCAAGTATTTATGCATAGTGTGCCTAACTCTTGGTGTGATCTAAAATCAAAACAAAAAAAGAAGTTCAAATTTAATAACAAAAAAATAAAAATCATGTTACAACATTGATTTAAGAAATGAACTTTAAAAGTCATACCTAATTCATTGCTAGTTTAGTACACTAAGCAATTAAGGTAATGAATAATTCAGCAAGATCGCACTAGACCATACTAAAATCATATATTAATACATCTATAGGATTGTTTTCAAAATCAAATCTATGAGTTTTAGCATTTATGCATAATCCCTATTAGCTTTAGGATTGAAGGTGTGAATCACCAAAATTTTGGTTTAACAATTGAACTAACAAACTTTATTAGATTAAAATATTAGGTTCTTAAACCTATGATTAATAAAATTATAAGTTACTAATTTTTTTGATGTTGAATTCAACCTATAATTTTATCATTTAAATAAAGATGAACACTAACATTCAATATATGTTTCAATGAGAAACTTTATCTTCTTAATATAGAATTCATGTGCAATTAATCCCACTAAATTCCATATTGGCAATTGTTATAGAGGTCTAGGTGGAAATTGTATACAAATATCAATTATAGAAAGTTTATAGCTCCATATGAATTGGAGTTATGACAATATCACATCCATAGTTTTCCTTCACTTTCTCCTCCTTTCTTTCTCTTTTTCTCACTCTTTCCTTTACTTTCCTTCATTCAATCTTTAACAAGCATGGATTTTCTTGAAATTTCTAGTAGATATTAGATAGATAACACATTACATTACATTATCTATGCTAGATCATTCCTAGAAATATAGATTTTCACTTATGCACCACAAGGTTTTCTTCATGAAAACCTAACTAAAAATTGGATTTTTACACGTTCTAATAACAAATATAAAGAAATAATGAAATAAAATCAATGTATGTGCCTTAGATTTGTTATGTGCTTGCCTGGATTGAAAGGATTTGTGAACTTTTAAAGGAAGCATAGAGAGAGTAAATAGAAATATGTGTATTAAAGTATGCACAAGTATAGAACGAGAATAAAAGAGGAATACTGATACTTTTTGAATTGAGAGCAAGCTATGGTTGAGACCACAACTGTGGAATGTATCTATGTTCTATACCTTCATATTGAACCATAAAGCTCTGCACGTTTTCAACCAAAGACCATAGGCGTGGTCCTGGCTGTATTTTCCTTGTCCATGCTTTTTCCAATTCCTCTCGAAATTATTTTCAAGAGGATCATGATCCAATTCTACATGCATAAATTTTAGCTGTGATCTTTCCATAGAATTGAAATTTCATACCAAGTTATTTCCTTCAATTTAGTTCCCAAAATTACTGGAAGAACTAAAAATTAGAAATAGATAAAGTACAAAAATTAAACTAAATAACAATCTAACTAGATGATAAATTAAATAGATAATATTACATAGCTAACCTTAAATCTTAGAAATTGTTTAAAGCAAGATAAAAACCAACTTAGAATCGAAAACTTAAATCAACTTATTGAATATAAATGACATAAACTAAAATAACTAAATATTAAATTATCAAACTTGGATTGCCTCCTAATGAGTGTTTTTGTTTTACATTGTTAGCTCAACAATTGCCACTTTTTTTTATTTGGCTTCACTTCTAAATCTACTAGTTTAGGATTCGATTCAATATTTTTTAGCAAGCTTCTTTGTAGCTTTCCTATAATCAATATTACTAACCAACCCAATTGGTTTTCTAAATTTCTTAATGATGCTTCTGTTCTTTGCAGTGTAGCTTTGTTAGCTTAGAATCTTACATTCGAACTCTAGATAAATAAGTTTAACAACTCCTTAATGCTAAGGGACCTACTTTGTTGTTGCACATTGTGATTCTTCTATTACTGTTAGCGTCGTCAAGAAAAATTAAGATGATTCCTCCATCCTAGGTTATTAGAGTTACTCAAAGGATTATTTGCAAAACAATTAGCGACAAAATTTACATCTTCGGTTTCCATTAAAATTTCATCCTACACTAAATTAACAAGTTTCATTAGGCCATGAATCTTTTTACTTAAATTTTCAACCTGAGCAATCAACATATTTATAGAATCAACTTCATACTTTCTAAATGGTTTTACATTGGCTCTTACATTATCCTATTATGAGTTATTCATTCCATGCCTTCAATCAACTTTTAGGCCTCCTGTAGGGTCTTAGCACTCATAGTGCCTCCAATTATAGCATCGATTGTTTAATGCATAGAATAATTTAGGCCATTATAAAATGTTTAGATTTGCATCTACTGAGGTAGTCCATCATGTGAATAACTTCTCAACAATTCTTTAAATTGGACAAAAGTAAAAATATTATTTCTAATTCTCACCATCCTAGTCACGATGAGGGAAATATTTTCCTAATAATTTTTCTACTTATGACTCCTAAGTTGTAATTAAGCCTTTTGGTAAATAATGAAGCTATTATTTAGCCTTACCTCATAGCGAGAATGGAAATAACCTTAACTTTACCACATCATCTGATACACCATTAATTTTAAATCTATCGCAAATTTCTAAGAAGTTTGAGATGTGGTTGTTCAAGTCATCATCAACCAATCTATTGAACTGGATAAATTGTTGGACCATCTAGATAACAATGGGTTGAGTATGAAAATTAGTTTGAATTACAAGTCTCGCGATACTAGATTCAACTCCAATCACCATAGGCTTTACAAACTCTATGAGTATGTTGTTGGCTTCATTGTTGTTGTTGTTGTTGTTTTCGTTATTCAAGGCCATGTTTGATTTCAATCACTTGATCACTATCTAAATCTTTAAACTCTTCTTTTAATCTTAAAGGCAATCCTTGATCTATGGTATTACAATTTATTCTACCACTCTTTCAATTTATAGATCAAAGTCTACTAGATTTCTATTATTACTTCCTATCATAAGTTGAAAAGATTCAAAAGTTAGTAATAATACAAAAAGAGAGAATGATATCAAAATAACAAAGGAAAAAAAAAATTACAGTTATGTTAAGGTAATTGATGAATAGAGCTGTTTCTAATTTTCGAGTTATACTACTCTATTTTTAGTTCTCGAGTAATGAGGCCAAAAACTTAGTGGGGCATATACTAATAGACAAATGCACTTAGTCAAGTTATAATATAAATAAAATGAATTTTTGAGTCCAACTGTTGATCCTACAAGGAACTAGACATATAACTATATCTAATTATTTTTAGCAATAATACCCTTAAATTATTCAATTATCTAACTTCTAATAATAAAAAATTTGATAACATAAGTTAAAAGTAGAAAGTAAAGAATGCAATAAAATAAAAGATTAAACTATAAGATTGAAGTAAAGAAATAAAATTAAAATAATTAACTAACAATAAAATAATTAGATAACTTAATTTAATTAATAAAGAGATAACAGTTTCCTTAGTAAATCTTTATTACTGATTACTACCAAATCTTAAGGGATTTATTCAATCTCAATTGCTACATTAGACCATGGAGATTCTTACTATGAACTAACTAAACTCATGCCTATAGGTAATTCCTAATCTTGAAACCCTCTTTACCCGAGTCACTTTTGACTAGAGTGTTGCAAGATCGCATCACATTCTTGCAACTTCATTATAAGAAACTTCTTTATGGTGTCTAACTAGCTAAGGATAAGTGCTCAAAGCACATCTTGATTATGATTTCTCTTGCCTCGTTTTCACTAATGTAGATGACAAGGATGATCATGAAGAAAATGATGAAGAAGAGGAAGAAGATGTAAATTAAGAAGAATCACAAGAGAGCCCTGTTACAGTAGAAGACTCAACCCTTATGGAGGTATATGCTCCAGTCGAAGCTCATTTGCTTATCGAATTGAAAATGACCTAATAGATCCTCTCATAGCTTAGATTTCCTTTCCCTTTTGTTAATTATTTAGATCAGGATGTCGATCTTATTTGTATATATTGGTGAAATTTGCTTAATTTTCTTTGCTTTAGATGATACACCTATCCTTGTTTATTATTTCACATGTATATTTTTACTGATGCTTATAGGTCAGCATAAGTGCAACATATGTTGTCTAAAAAGATTGAATGTCCGATATCCATATTC
This sequence comes from Lumnitzera racemosa, assembly GCA_024138005.1. NCBI lineage: Eukaryota > Viridiplantae > Streptophyta > Magnoliopsida > Myrtales > Combretaceae > Lumnitzera > Lumnitzera racemosa. Next base: position 56,975,017 of record JAMXBC010000004.1, read on the forward strand.
CTAAAACTAGGTTTGGAAATAAAGTTAACCCTTTGGGGTGTGGACTTAAAAATTCTCCATTAACTAAATAAGGTTGAAACCATTAAGTTAATTTGTTTGTCGAGTTGGTTAGAACTTTTCTAGATTCATTAGTTTCTTAACTGTAGTAGGTCAAGACATAAATAAAAACAACCTTGCAAACACTCAACATAAGTTGATGCTTCATTAAATCATCATAATAACTCAGTGTCCAAATTATAGTATGGGCTTTGGTAAACAGTGCATAAATGCCACTTGCCATTTGACTTCTTGACTAATATGCAATTAGCTAACCAAATTAGATAAGGCTCTTATTGTATAAAGCTTGCCTTCAAAGGCTTTTGTACTTCCTCCTTGATTATTGCTTGTCTTTTGGGGTAAAATGCGTCTTCATCTATTAAACGACCTTTACATTGAGATCTACCTTAAGCTTGCACATCATGAACTCTCTAGATATGTCAAGAATGTTAAAAGGAGATTGTGCAAACACATCACCATTAATTCTAAGAAATTATAATAATTCCTATTGCAGCTTAAGGGATATATATTTCCCAATTAAAGTTATCTTCTAAAGCCGAGCTGCATCACTTTAGTTCCTTCTTTTAATTTCTCCATATTCTCGATGTTTTGATTGAAGTATCTCTTAATGTAGAAAAGTTCCTCACTTTTAAGAGTGTTCACATATAAAGACCACATGAGCTATTAGTCTCCTCAACATACTCCTACTTCAATTGGAGTTAGGAACTTGGCCTTAAGATGTGTCTTAGATCGAAACAAGCCAAACATGTATTGACTTAGCCAACCTATAATGATATTATTAGGAGACCAACATTTCAAAACAAAAAAAATTAACTGTATATTCTACTAAATGCTTATCATCTCTAATTTTGATAGGGAGAGAAATTATCCCAGCAATACATACTTGTTGATTATTAAAGGCATACAAATTATGGTTGTACGATCACAATTCTATCTTGATCTAAGGCCTCATTTGGTCAAAAATGTGTTGGAAAATTATGTCAATTGAACTTTTGATGTTTATTAAGATCTTCCTGAGTTCGAAATTTGCAATCCTTGCACTAACAACTAGCAAACCATCATAGGATGTTTAGATTCCCTCAAAATCTCTTTTGAAAAAAGAGATGGACTTATTAGCCTTCAACTACTTGCTCTATATGTAATAAACATAATTAATGATGTTAGTCATGCTCATAGAGTAAGACCAACCTACTTGTGAATATCTACTAAACAATGGTGTTGATTACACCATTTAAGCCCCTACTATTTGTGTTATTACCATCATTTCTACCATTTTGCTTTGACTTAAATAGGTTACTCATCACGATCCTAGTCATTCCTTCTTCTTTGAGTTAGTCGATCTATATTTTCAACATTACAAGTATTATGACCTAACAATATCATTGTCGTGGTTGATTGCCATCTACCATCTAAAGATCTAAAATCAACCTCCTCATTGATCATAGACCTTCCATATGATACATAAAGCTCCTTCCACTCTATATTACCATTGGACCCATAGATATGCAATATTAAGCATATCAACTAAGATTTACCATTTAAATGCAAAATACTGAAGTTAAGATGTAGATTCATAGAATTTCACACAAAAATATTACAATGTAGTTAAAATCCTATAAGAGTATGGGTTATGAAAGTCTAACTATGGAATTAAGCTAAATAAGGTAAATAAATGTCTATAAGTAATTATTACAAAATTTTATCTTTGCCTCTTAAAGCTCACAATCCCATCTCAGTAGGAGACTTATCTCAAGCATTTCTTAGACCAGATGAACGAAGAGGTAGTCCTACAACCAAAAAAAGAAAAAAACCTATTGGGTTGTAAGCTTATACTTAGTGAGTAAGTCCCTTCACCATGCCATACAAACAATATAATTTAATGCACAACATATAAATGCATAAACACTTAGAATACCAACCAATACAAGCAATGACTTAAGAACTACATGCAACTCAGAATTATACCTTCTGTAGTTAGGGTTGGAGATAATTAACTAACACAAACCATCAACTGGGTCTTAGCACCTGGGTTTTTGTTTCACTTTCACCAATGTACTTAAATCAACTCAAACAAATATATAATATATATACAAACTTTACTTTTCATATGGAAAATATACTTTCCTTTTCAAAAATCAAATTTATGCTAAAATCCTAAGTTTAGCGATGTAGTGGCTCCTGCAGTTCATATCACATACCCTAATCGAAAGTCACAAGACACAGCCCTTTACTAACTATTAGTGTCCCCTAGTGCCTAATAAGGCCAAAAGATCAAGATAGAGACTTAATCATATATAAATAGCATACCACTGCATAATCCCTATAGGAGCGCCACCCCCCCCCCCCTATAAGCCCCTTCTCATCTTTCACGTGAGGTGGTAGTCGATATAGTTATAATGTAAATGTGAGAAATGTATGGCTCATTGGATTTCTCAATCGAATACTTAATTAATTCAATTTCCATTGTGATCAAACAAATTTCATTCCATACGACTATGCATAGTTATCATCACAAACAATTCCTAATATTATCTTATTACTAAGTCATGGCATTCAATCATAATAACATACACATGCATTTCTCATCTCCCATAAGCATTCAAGTTCATTATATAAATTTAAGTGCATCCACACTATAAGTAAAACCAAGCATGAAGTCATCGAGAATCATTTATTCAGCCATTGCGGATTAGACATAATAATCAGAGGGTAGGTCATCTCCAACAGTTAGGTCCCTTGAACATTACAAATATGATAATGTTAAGAGTTTGAGATAACATTGAAAGGCTAACCTAAAACTCTTTAAGTTATACTTTTAACTTAGTTTTTCATATTTTTCCCAATTTTACTTAAAACTTCAATCATGCATAACTTTCTCATTTTAAATTCGATTTTTATGATCTTATTGTCGATTTTCATCGTTTTTTATTGTACCTTAATATGGTGTGGTTAGATTTTCGAGATAAAGCCCATAATTCTATCCATTGGTCAATTTAGTAGTGGTCCTCATGTTTTGGAACTCTTTTAGGCGTTATTTGGTTATTAGGCTTTTTGTTATCTTAGGAAATCTTTTGGGCTTAGGCTTAAGTCTTTATTCTAAGCTTAAAACACTCTTCAAAATCAAAATTCCATTCTTGTCTTATAACCTTGGTGCTATCAACATTTTCTTGGATTCTTATGTGGTCAATTAAGCTTGTTTTTTGTCCAAACTAAAGTTGGTGACTTTGTTAGGCTTATGGAGTTTTATATGGGCTTCTTATAAGTCTTAAAATCACTTTTCTTAAGTGATTTAGATGCTTTTCAAAAATTTGGTGAAGGCCCAAATTGGAGTTTTAAGCTTGTTTTGAATGTTTTAGACTAGGTTTTGAGTTTTAGGCTTTATACACTTATTATACTTGTTTTCGTTGGTCTTTTCACTTTTTTTTACTTTGTATTATCATATATTTTAGTGATTTTTCTTAGGGTTCCAAATCTAGAAAATTTGGAGTTGTGGCTTCCAACTTGGTTTTCCAACTTATTTCATCATTTCCTTAAGTTTAGGTAATAGATCAAGAACCTATGCTACTTATATTCTAACTCCAACTTACCTTCTCGTCCATGAGGTAATCATTTAGCTTATGTACTAAGTAAAAGTTATGAATCAGATACTTATCATAAGTTTTATTCCTTAGTTTTCATCTAAAAAAGTTGATTTCTTCATAAAACATCATGAATGGATTTTCCTTTACCTAAAGCTAAATTCAAGAATATGTAACCAAAGGAAATAAAAAATAACATCTAAATACCCTACATACTCTACACGTCCATCATGTTACTCCTTTGTCTATACATATTTCATATTTTTCTCAACTTACAAACTTCTATCCTAAGTGTTAAATATGTATCCTTCTTGATACCAACTTAGAGTAGTTTAGCTATTTTATTACCTTATATTCATGCCAATATCTTCTTGAGAATGTAGTCTCCTAAACATAGCGTACTAGGATACTTTAATAAGGAAATAAACTTACTCATCCCAAACACTTAAGAATAGGTGGTTATGCACTAAGAGTCTTCTTTAGCTCCTTATTTTCCTCCCCTTTTTCACAAGCTCTTTTAGTAATCAAAGTCTTGATGTTTAAGATGGGTTTTAGAGATGTTTTAAGGTTTCCCAAAATATCTTTTTAAGTGGACAAAAAGGAAGGCAACAAAACAAGTTTGTGCTGTAAGTATGGGTACAAATATGTGACGGCAAGTATAAGTTTATAGGGCTTGGTTTCCTTATTTGATTTGCATGCTTAAAGTGAGAAAAAGGAAATGAACGGTGAGAGAAGAAGAGATAGAGTGTACCGGTTCAAATGGGTAGGAAATGCATCCATAAGGTTCCTTTTTAATGCATTTAACTTGTCACATAAGCCTCACTTTGTATCGATTTGATGATGTAAGTAATACAAGGTGAATAGTAGATGTGAAAGATAAATGAATTGATGGATGAATGACAAGGCATAGCCTCCCCTAAGCTCTCTTTTCAATTGGCCATAGGGTGTTTTTATAGGGCATTGTCTTGTCTTGTCACTTGTTTAAAAAAATTATTTGATAAAGTGAAAAGATAACTTATCCTTATATAGTATAAGTTAGCAGAATAACAAAACGATCTTATTACTAGCTTTTGAGAAGTTATTAAGTGATAGTTGATTCCAACTCTGAATTGATAAGTTATTTAATATGATATGTTGGCTTACTTATCCATATGTAACATAGCTAAAGATAAGGGAATTGTCCTATATGTAATTCCTTTAGGGTTTGGTTCTTAACTTAACTCATAAGTCATGATTTACTTCTCATAAAATTTTGAAACTTTCTAGAGTTGAATAAAATTATTCAAATTAAAATTTTAACTATTTAGGGTCATAATTCCTTAAATATACTAGGGTTTAGGGTTTTGGATGACTTAAAGTCTGTTATTCTTGTGTTCGAGTTTTTATCAATAATAAACTTTTGAATTGAAAAAAAAAATAGTTCTTTTTCTAAATATAACTTAAATTCTTAGTTTAGTTGATCCTTTGGAATGATCAAGAAGCACTCTTAATTGATTCACATATCCTCGTACTAAGCTTTAATATTATCCTCCTACCTTTTGTAGATGTTACTTTTTCCTTAAATTTAGTAAAACTCTTAGGGTTTAACTTTGGCAAGTGACCTAAAAAAGTCACCACGAGGCTTTACTTCATCTATCACTATGTTTAGAGCGAACTCACATCAAGATTTGGGATTTGAACCATTTTTTCCATGAATTAAGCTAGATATTCTCAAGTAGACTCATTAGACTTTTGCTTAATCCTATTAAGGATTGAAGAATCCTTAACTAGCAGCTTCGTAGCAAGGAAGTGTTGTAAAAACATTTCTATGAGATCATCAAAATAGGTTATTTTGTTAAGTTTCAATTGCTTAAGCCATATACTTACAACATTCCTTAAAGTAGATGGGAATGCTTAGCCTACAATCGTAACACTCCAACCATGCAACTTAGCTAGAGTATGAAAGTACTCTAAGTAATCTTTTAGATCTTCAATTACATCATATGTGTTAAATTATGGAAGTTTGACATGCCGAGGAATCACTTCCTCCAAAATCTTTAGAATGAAGGGGCTTTTCTTTAAGACAATCCTTTTATTAGTTGAAGCAGGAGCACCAACATGATATGAACCAGCACATTGTGCATGTACAAGAGCTTTTCCTTTATCATATTTTTTAAGAGCAGGAGCCTAAGTTTCACAAGCTACTTTGGCTTAATTAATTGCTTGTTTAAGTAATGGAGGGGATCATCAAAATCCTCCACATTATCTTAAGCATCTTGCACATGATTTTAGTTTGGCAATATGCTAACACATACTAATTCCAAAATCTCATTGTTCCTTATAGCTAACACTTGTTTTTCTTTGACTAAGTCAGTGCAAAGTTGCTCAAACTTGGCAACTTAATCATCTTCTGACTAATCTTGTCTACCCTCTCCCTTTGGTTATTAGGAGGTAGTAACATCACCATCACATTTTTTTTCATTTTTTTCTTAATTACCATGGTGGTGTATTAAGCATATACAGTGCCAAAATGTTGCTGGTTGAATTTGGATAAGGGTTGTGATCTACAAAAGAACAAACATAAGACTTTAAGGGGTACTAAAGCTATCCGCCCTTACCTCTTCAATGCTTAAGTTAGATAAGTGCTTGAGCGTATAAGTATAAAAGAGAGTAAGTAGTAAAGGAATCTAGAAACTCTTACAGTAGTAGTCTTTACATATTAATAGGATCTTATCTCATGACTATATGAAGACAATTGAATTGCCTTAAATATGTAGCAACTCTCGAATTTGAGTACGTGCTAATCATGTGGTTTAAGGACAGTTATATAGTTACCAATATAAGTAACCATCAAACTGTTGTTGTCCCTATCTAAATATTTCAATATCTAACTCCTATGGGTTAGGCCCTAATGATTTAGCCCTAATAAACTTTTTCTGGTACAAGTGTCACAAGCTAATAAAGTTTTAGGAATAGGTTTGCTGAAAAGATACCAACCTATCAATACAGGCCAAATAAAATCTATTATAAGATATGATCAGGGACGAAGTCATTAAACTTGGTGTAGCCTTTCAATTAGAACAAGTCATTGTTTTTACCGAGCATTCAACTGTTCGAATGGAAATCTACTAATACCACTAGCTACAATCAGATCACATAACTAACCCATCACTTTACACCCATTATGAAATAAGTTTTCATACTATTCACTCCTAATCAAAAGCTCAAACCTATTGCTCCCCTTGCCACCATATTCATATTCAAGAATTCTCCCGACTCGGTAAAGAGAGGTATCACATCATCCAGCACATCCTTAGTAGACCTCGCTACATTATGTTCTTTGACTTCCTCATTAGTACTTTACCTACTTTTATGACCATGGTTCGGTGGTTAAGACAATGAGTAGTTATGTTTCCAAATCCTCAGCATTTAAAGCCCTTAATCTCACTAGTCTTATGACATGAGATTTAAATTTTTTTAATCTTCCTCGCTCCTTGTGTTTTTACTACCCTTCCTTTTTTATTGGCTCATCGATTTGAGGGCTCTTCTCTTCTAATTAACTTTATCCTAATAAGTCTTCTTACCTTGAATTGAATAGGTTAACTAGACTAAGGTTAGCACTAGGAAGCATTAAAATGGCTCATATGCTTGCATTACTCAACCTTTTGTACGTCTCAAATTGCATCATTTAGTATGACAATTCCTTGAACTTATAAAATAAGGAAAATTTCAAATTTCAATCCCCCAATGAATTAGGAGATAGGTTAGGCTTTAAACTTGTTGACTTCACAATAAATTATGATCATCTGAAATTCTTTAATGCACTCATCTAGACGAGAACCTCCTTGTCTCAATTCTCAAAGCTTCCTAAACATATCTTGCAAATAATAATCTAGGACGAAAATTCACTGCATGACTCTTTTCATTTTATTTAAAGTATAGATTTCGCTTTCTCCATCTTAACACTTAGTGATTGGTAAGTTTTTCCACCAAAAGATAGCATAACCTGAAAGTTTTAAGGTTGCTAACCTCACCTTAACATTATATGCATACTCATGATATTCAAAGAGTTTCTCGACTTTATCTTTCTAGTCAAGGTAGTCATTAGTGTCTCTACTACTTATGAAGCTTAGCATCTATAACCTCATAATCTCCATTCCTCAAGGGGCTTGGTATCCTTTGTCCTTTACGTCATAGAAGTGATCTTTATACTCTTCAAGAATTTCCTCTAGCTTAATCGTTAACCTAGCTCGAACATTAGGTCTTAACCTTCCTTCAAGTAAGGTATTGTATTTTAAAGTTATTCTATGTTCATGTTCCCCTTAACCACTTGAGTATCATTTCGATTTAGGTCAGCTTAGGCATAACCTACATCTTAGTTAATGAGTTTGGCCTCAACCATCCTTTGTATGGTTATAGCTAGATCTACTACCTCAGTAAGCAAATCTCTAATTTCTTCTATATATTAAGGAGTCACAATCATTATCTCTAACACTAGTCAAACACTAGAATCTATCATTCTTGATAAACTTAGAAATTTTAACAACTTCAACACTATGAAAATATCACTAGCACACTCACAACTACTATGACCATCTTAATTGAACTAGCTGAAATAACTCAATGACTCCAATATAAACTTAGTTTAACTCTAAACTACAACACATAATGCTAAAAGAACACAACAACCATGACACAAACACGTAGTAGTAGCTCAAACAACTTCTAAGGAATACCACCTACACTTAACACAAACAATAGTAGTTCCAACAACAATAGCCTTGTTACTACAACTCTAACACGAAGATGATATGCTTATGTAGATGAATACACATGGAAATATCATATGAAAACTAAGGGGGTAGGATTGGACTAACCTATAACGAAGATAGGAATGGGTTTAATGAGGGTTTATGAAATCTTGAGAGCTATTGTATGGAAGGTATGCACTAGATAATACTTTTGAACCTAAAATCCTACCTAATATTACACATAGGTAAGAGAAGAGGGTCACTCGCCACTAACCATACTCCTCCAAGGTTCACGGAGAGTATGAAAATGAACTTGGGAAGCTTAACTAGCTTATGCAAGAGTAGGGTGTGGAAGAAAATGATGAATATTCATTAACTAATTTTGGCTATTACAATGAAGGAATAATATAGCCTTCTAGGGTTGTAAAGAAGAAACCAAAATGTCTAAAATGGTTGCATCTAAAAGAACTAAATTACATGATCTTGGATTACTTAAAAAGAGAAAAATGGAGAAGTGACAAAAAGAATATTTGCCTCTAAATAGCATAGCAAAAATAATATTAGAGGCACATATCAAGCGAGTGCTAGGCACCTTTTCTAGCATGAGATAACAGATTTTATGTAGAACGATAGCAAATCATAGGTCCTAAAAAAGCTCGGTTGATGACATGAGCAACCTGGAAACAAGTTAGATAAACTAATGGTTTAATCGGTCAATTTGTTCAAGGTGATGAAGAGGTTAGCCTCCTCTACTTGAGAGATTGTAAAGTTCTGGTATGATCACGATTGCTCATGTAGCTTAGACAACTTCAAAATCTTAGCCTCCTTTTAAGTAGACTATTGGGAAAGAGCTCCATGGACAAGGGCTACAAGGCCTCTCACTTAGGAGTGCATAATAAGACCTTAGAGTTGACTCCAAACATAGGTACTTCTCCTTAAGAGTTAAGACATCTAACATAAAATCCACCAAACTAATAAGTAAAATGTCACATAAGTATAATCTTATATAGTGATACAAAAATAGAAGGAAAAGGAAAAATAACAAAAAAAAAGGTCCCAAAAAAATTGCTTGCTCTAAATTAATCGATAAACCAATATCAATTCAATCACTACAATCTCCAAACATATTACATCTATTAAAGTTGTTATAATGGATATGTAATACTAATGAATTGATGATGGTGAAGTTAAGTTATAACATAATTAATGTTTATTGTTTTTTTATCACTTATTAATGTTTGTCATTTTTTTTACTACTTTGTGTTTTTATTGAAATTTGTTATCTTCATATTTGTAGACTAAGAATCTCGTAGCAATGGTCACATGCGTCTCATACAGTATGTACCCTCAAAAGAGTGATGTTGAATAATATATAAAGGATAATTAAGAGAGAAAGAGGCAGGGAGAAGAAGTAAGAAATCTTAAAGGCTTGAATATATGCACAATAGATGGGACTCGATATCATCAACCCATTGTTCTTAAAGAGAAGTACTGTGTTCTTGACCTTAAATGCTGCTTGATCTTTCATGGTAACAAGCTAATGGCACAATGGCATTTCTCTTTATTTCTCTTTGTTTCTTGTTGTGTCAAACGAGAAAAGACTCTTAGTATTTATTACGTTTAGCCATCGGTGTCATTTGTCAGAATATGTTGATAATCAATGGTTGAGAAGAATCCCCCTCTTAATGAAATTTTAACTGGGCTTATCATACTTCTAAGCTAGTAGATGTTTTTTTCTTAAGTATATAAGCCTCTTTAGGAAAGGTTGGGAGTAAATGGCCTTATCTAACAAATTTCTATTTTTAAGTCCACTATGCCAAATTTTCATTGACTGTCCCAAATCCATTGACCTAACTTTCTAATCCTTGTCAATTTATTGTAAAGAGTCACACCAAGGTCATTACTAGGCTTAAAGCCTAAGAATTGAGTTTAGCCTTCTACAATATTTATAACAATTTACAATTAAAATTGATTTTGACCTACAATATGATGACAATTATTATAAGCATATATGATTAATATATTTTAACTTACAAAAAAATTAGTTAAAAAGAATTTACAGGCTTCATAATATATCTTAAAACATGTAGATTTTATAGAATATGTGTTTTTAGATGATTCTAGACTATTATAGAATATGTTCTAATACTAAGTTTTCCAACCTGTGTTACGGGATTGATAAAGGTTAGAAAATCCCTAACCTAGAAACCTTATCTGCCTTACCCTATGTTAGAAACACTTACATATATGTTAAAAAAAAAAAATACTCATAAACAGATATATACAAAACTGATTCCGAACCATGAACTAATAATTAAACCGCCAAACCATGAACCACGTTTTTAACGAGCCAACAAACCATCGGCTGAACTGCGATTAAATTGGCTTCTCTTAGATCAAACAGTGTTTAGATCATTCATTACCACATACTATGAGATGGATATGAATGCCAACATGAATTTTCTTTGCTCCCATCACGATTCACGTTTGCAAATTGGAACGTAGGCCGTCCACTTTCATTTCTCTTGCCCATTTTGAAATATGAAATTTTCAATCCACTATCAAACGAATTATAACATGGATAGAAAAAATTTGTCGTGCTGCAATTTTATCAAGAAGGAGACGTTAAAATTGAATGACGCAGAAGAATTTGATATTTCGTACTCCTTTATTGGTAAGTCACAAGTATCTTCTCTTCAGACACAAGTGACAATGCACTGGATTTCTGAAGACTTTACATGAAATGATATTTCTTACTCCTTTATTGGTAAGTCACAAGGAGCTTCTCTTCAAATTCATAAAGTTTTAAAGTAAAAAATCAATAGCATGAGTTTTTCCCTTAAATTATTGGTTTGATATCTTTCACGCTATTCATTTATGTAGTGATTGGAGGATACTTCTTGTTGAAGTGGCGATGAAGCCGAAATACAAAAAATTATGAGTGTCAAGTGGGAGTGATACGTGAGGAAACAAACAAGAACACTTGGCATTTTATTATTCTCATGCAAACACAATAACTTGGGTTTGGCACTTTAATCCGTCGAATCCTGAAAACTATTAGATTTTATATGAAATAGATAGAATATATGGTAGGTGTTAACTATCACAAGACATGTTTTGTTACTAAACTTTTGTAACCTCCAACTTCACTGACTATTCATCTACGAGAATGCAACTTGACAACAACTATATCTAAGCAACTGCATCCCATCGTTGTTAGTAATATAACTTTTTTAACAACCATGGAATCGATCCTTCGAGGAACATAGCAAGAGTTACTAAGTCTCAAGTACTGGTACTAACTAATTTATCCAACGAAACGAATAAAATGATTTTAATTAAATCTGCTAAAACTAACTACAAAAAGAGGGATTTAACACTATCATGCTATTGGGATTTATATATTCATTATTGACTCACTCGTATGAATCTATAATTATACCGATGCGTGTATTGGGAAAAACATTGGGTTTTACTCGTTCGCACTCAACTACCCAAGGTTGAAATACAGCGCTCTAACTCGCATTGGGCATTGACAAATTCGAGACTACGTTAAGATTTTTTAAATGAAAGATTCGATAGAAAAGTTCAATCGATATTTTCGTTCTAGTTTCTTCCATACTTCGAAAGCAAATTCAATCATCTGACTACCATCTAAGATGGATGTTGTTATGATTAGCAAAACATTTTTTTTTTATTGACTGGTTAATTTAAGAAAAGCATTAATAAACCAAGTTTTACGAAGAATGCGTGATTTTAGAAGGAACACGTCAACAAAAATTATAAACCCGTTTGAGATTTGAGCCTCACACTACACTATGAATTCCGTAACTAATTTAACTGGACATGCTTAGAAGAAAGAGAACATGGGAACAGTCTAAATATTTAAATTATTCATGAGCTGAAGAATAGAGATGTATAATACAAGAAAATAAGATAATAAGCACTTAGTTGTGGGTACAGTTCGGTTTAATAGGGTTTGCCTTTAAATTAAGCTGATTGTCACCGTTTTTTCTTTTCCAATTGGACTTAATCATGTGGCTTCATTCATAATTTTTTCAAACCAAAACAAAAATGATTCAGCCTAGTTTAGTACGCGTTTAGACCATTATTGCTAAATTATTAAATTATGTAAATGCCTTGGTTATGAACTTAAAATATTAACTTCGAAAATCTGCACCTTAGTTTGACATTTTGCAATCATGCATGTTAATTGCATCGATATTACCTTTTAATTTATGGAGGGAGAATCTGGAAGGTAACCATTATCCATGTAAATCTTGAAACTTTTGCAAACCTTCATGATGAAAAAGCTAGGCGGACGACGATGATTTCGGTGGACCCAAACATCATACAAGTCCAAAAGAAAAAAAAAATTTACCAAGAAAAAGGGTAAACACAAACAAATAAACGATAGTCAAAATCGTTGTAGCTTAACAATAGAAGTATTGGCTTTTCAATATGAAGGATTAAGTGTAATTTCTCTTTTCTTAATTTGCAATATGTAATGTAGTTGAGGGAAAAAAAAAAAGTAAATAACTTAAATTTACATATTTACCTACCAAAAGGAAAAAAAAAAACCTTAAATTTACATTACATTTTTCAAACCCTAGGGAAAAAAAAAAAGGATTAGCTTGAAAGTAAACTGCAGAACAGTGTCTTGTTTGGTGTTCATTGTTTAATCAAAAGACCGTAGGACCGCATCGTTTGGTTTATATTTGAGGATAGTGGGTTGGGCTTTGGCTTAACAGGAACAAATTTTTTTTTTTCGTTACATATAATAATTTGAGTTCAAACAGAAACTTGAACTAAACTGCAAATCGATTTGCCATATTCAAACCAAACCACAAATCAAATAGTATTAAAAAAAAAAAATCGGCTTGTTTCACTTTGCAATTTGATCAGTCTTTATGCTCAGCTCTAGAAGCATGAATCAACAATAGCCCCATGTAAAAATCATATCAAGAAGAAGTAAGAACTACAAATAAAATATGGATAGTTGGTTAATCTTTGGAAATCTATTTTGGTCATGATTGAGACTATTAGCTTTTGTAGATCAGAAAAATATAGAGGAATTTGAAATTTTCACTATGAAAGCTCCATAGAATTCATATGTGCATGTATAATAAAATAAATAATGGAGTATAAGGAGGTTATTGTAGAGGAAAAAAAATGTTTTTTTTTTTTTTTTCTAGAGATGGAGTTCGAATGTGGCTGAGACTTGCTTTGCCTTTTTTTAAAACGTGTTTACCAAAAAACTATAATTATAGTCTTTCTAACGATATCTATATACATACTATAAAAAATATTCTAATCCTTAGGTTGCTAGATGATTTCAATTGTGATAAAATTCTAGGAAGCAACAACATAACATTTTCAAAAGTGTGAAAACTGAACTTTTATGCATTTCCATTAAACCTTTCCTGACCCTTAGAGAAGAAATGTAAAAAGGCAACTCCACTTACTATTACGAAGGAATTAATTTGCTATTGAAGAAAAAGTAACCACCATTTTAATTAATATAGTTAAAAGTGGTTATAGGTTTACATTAGACCACTTAGTAGCCAATTCTCCTTATAATTTGTCCTGTCATCAAATACATTGTGTTACTCTTAACGCATTTGATCATGCTTGAAATTATATTATTTCAGACAAATTAATTCTACTTTGAAAACAAATATTTACTTAATTTTAGTATTTGCTAAAATTATTAGTCAATAAGCTTGTTTTTATCAACTATATTATTGTACGTGGTTCTCTAGGTTTCTATACACAAAGGTAATTTATCTAGATATAGACCAAGCTACATGCTTAGTAAAAATTATTGGCCACCCATATAATAAAATATTTTGTGCCACTAACCACAATAAATCAATTACTGCGTAATCAAATCTCTTTATCAAATATATCCTAATTAAACTAATGTATATAATGCCATCAATATTCAATCATTTTACCTAGTTTTTGAGATATATTAGACTTAATAAAAACTTATCAAGGCCATAGGCTTATGAGTCACTATTAGCTCAACCAAGTAAGGATATTGATTGCCTACTCTAATAGAATGATGAATTCTCTCTTAACTTGTCACTATCTTCTCTCTATTTCACGTTAATTCCAATAACCATATTATTTACAATATAAATCAAGACTACATTTAATAGCATTAAACCATGGTATTCCATATATAAAATATATGAATGTCTAAAGTCTTGAAATTACTTATGGTCATCCATATAGAGGAGGTACCAATAATATTAAATATGTAGTATTTTCTATTAATAGGTCATGTCTAATATACCCACTTAACTTTAGGCACCACTTATATGATTTGGATATCTTTCTTTTAGTTTAGTATGATAATCTTAATTATACAATGTGTTGGTCTAAATATCCATAACCCTTTAGATATATGTCCAACTAAGGAAAACTTTTGGATGATATGACGTCTTGAATAGAGAGCCAAGTTATCATTATAGCCTTTCTTAGTTTATTTGTAGTTGAGAGGAGTAAAAATATTAGCTCTAAAGATATAATATGCCAACTAATTCACTTATGTTTTCTTAATATGGATAAATAACACCTTGAAGTTTATCCCCATCTAGATAATGTAATTATAGAAAAAGAAAAGGTCAAGCATGAAAATATTAGTTTATAGAGCCAAATAGCTAAATGGTGAAAGAATGCACCGACGTATATACTATACATTATATTCTCAATAACGATATATTATCGAATTGCTATTTTATGTGAAAGGAAAAAAAAAAGAAAAGAAAAAACGTTGAGCAAGAAAAAGGGAACAAAGTGATCACTTTTGATTTAGTTTAAATTTAATCAACAAAAAAAAAGAAAATATTCACTTAAAGGGAAATGAGAACTCCTCTAAATAACTTTTATATATAATATACTTATAGATATACAACTTAACCATTACTATACATTTCGTAGAAACCATAAGAATGCATCATCCTCATGTAATAAGGAAATTGCAAGACTCTAACTAATAAGTTTCTAAAAATATTTATTCATTTTACTTACATTTACTTATTTGTACCAATAATTAAGATGCCTAACAATCTACGGTCAACTGAGATCGTAAAGAGTTGAAATCACCTACTAAATAAAGAGATGGGATAATTAACTTTCAACAACATCACGAGTTACTAAATATTATAAAGATCTAGCTTAACTAATACAGTTTACTAAAATAATCACATCCATCTAATCCAATTGCTTAAGGAACACTCCGTACTCTAATTTTAGCCCATTCCCAATTTTTGGTTACCTGTAAAAAGGAACTATTGGGGGATGACCATACCGCGGGTCGGTGAGTTTGTCTGTTGCCACTATCGTTTAAGCAAATTATCAAGTATTATTAACAAACTTGCAATTTAGTAACATATGAAATGAGTGCACACATGGTGAATCTAAGCAATACATTCATGGGACTTAGTGAGGCAGTTTCCTTAAAGAGAACCAATAGGCTTTTAAGTGGAGGTTTATAATTAAAATGCCAATTGCATTACCCTTTGGCTTTTTTAGTTTGATTATTTAGTGCCAATGGATTTTGTTACTTCTTCTATTACATGATATCCACTTCAAGGAATTCATAACCTATGAGAATTCACTAAATTACCCTAATTAGTTATTTCCATAAAATGATATCAAACTACTTCTTTAATTGGAAAAATAAATGTAAGAAAACTTCATTGGAGGACTTTCCTCCCTACCAAATATCTATATCATGGTAAACCTAATTCATGATTTTAAAAAAAGAAAATAGGAAAACTACATCAAAAGACCTTCCTTCCCATAAAACAACTGTATTACATCCAATCCAATTCATAAATTAAAAATTTAAAGATGAGAAATTAATTAAATGACCCCACTTCCACAAAATTCCAAAGTAAGTCAAGCCTAATTCACTATAAAAGCATGAGAATATTTCATCAAATGACATTTGTTCCCTATAGCATCAATATTAGATCAAAGATATTTAATTATACTTGTGTTGCACCAGACCCAATGTATACCTTATTAATTATACCATCCTTGTAATTGTTATTTTGTATTTTTTGTTTGTTACTTGCTCCATTATTAATCAAGATTCTTCCATCTTTATCATTGAATTACCAAGAGTGAAATTAATTAAGAAAGAAAAAATTAGAAAGAGAAGAAAAACATTACGATATAATTATAATGTTAAGATTGTGATAAGATTGTGAAGACACTAAGGTAGTAATGGGGGACAGTTGAATGAGATCTATTAAAGAGTGCATGACCTATGTGGAAAGATAATGGTTGGATGTACATGTTAGTTTACAATAAGTTGCATGAGGCAACTCAATTTTGTACTTAGGTTGTTAGTTTACAATAAGTTGCATGAGGCAACTCAATTTTGTACTTAGGTTGTTAACATGATTGTTAGGAATGTAAGAATGCAAATTTGTAAGATATGGGTGGGTTGACTAATTTATCCATATTGTAAGCTATTTATATTTCTATAAGGTTTCTTTAGTATTTGTTGTTCTAGTTATATTATATTAGATTAGGCTTTAAATAGTAATTTTAACAATAAGATATAATAGGCAATTACTTAGGTATGTTTGCACTTAAATAATATAGATATTCATAAATACATTAAAAGTGTTTTAGCACATTATGTACAAATTGTAGTACTCTCACTTGCACTATTACTAATTTTCGAAACATTAGCTTAACAATGTTTATGCTATCAATTTGATAGCAACATCTAATGAATCTTTTATAGGAAATATATATAAAAAACATAGTAAGATAAAGAATGATCTATGAAGTAATAAAATCTTGCTATGATTGTCTTATGTTATTTGATATCATAACTCATTATGAATTTGCATGAGCGTATAAGTTTTGATTATTAGAAACTGATATTAGATTACTCAAAACTCTTATGATCATATTGTCATTTTGATAATAATGAAAAGGGGGAGAAAGTATGAAAGTTGATATACATATATGAAAAAAAAAAGGAGAGAAAGTACAAAATATGTCTTATAGAGAAAAAGTATGTGAAAGGATGAAAAATAACACAAAAAATTACTCATCTATTAAGAGGGAGAATGAGAAAATGAGAATTATGAACTTGATTGTTTCTAGATAGAAGAAAAAATCTTTTTATGATGATATATGCTTTGTGATTATTTCCATGTTTATACATTATTTTTTTCTTTTCAAAAATGCATATTTTATTATCACCAAAAAGCAAGAAATCTTTAATGTTAGAATAAATGTAAGGTATTTTGATGGTAATAAAATATATGTTAATAATACTAATCAAATTACCTAATGTACAGTGTAAAGAGATTTATATTTTTAAAAGGGAACTTAGTTAATCGGGAATAAAGAACAAAGTTAAAGTATCCTCTAGACAAGGAATGACTAGATCAAAATTAATCCATGAAGATCAA
This sequence comes from Lumnitzera racemosa, assembly GCA_024138005.1. Lineage (NCBI taxonomy): Eukaryota > Viridiplantae > Streptophyta > Magnoliopsida > Myrtales > Combretaceae > Lumnitzera > Lumnitzera racemosa. The sequence continues at coordinate 56,992,831 of JAMXBC010000004.1, forward strand.
AACTTGAGAAAGAAGTATTAGTACTAACTTTAGAACAAGAAATATCTATTACCAAAAAAAGGTCAACAAGAGAAATGAGCAAAATCATATAAGGAATGTTTACAAAATAGAATGATAACATATTTATCAACAGAAGCTGATGAAGAAAGAAAAGAAAAAATCAGAAGACACAATCAAAAGTATAGAATATCAAAAGCATGAGATAAGAATAAAAACATAAGAAAAGAAAATTGAAAAGAACATCTACAAGTCAAGAGCCAAAGCCGTAGAGATATATTTGGATAAGTATTTGATCTAGCCAAAGGACACAGTATTACAAATATGATGATCACAGAAGCTATGAAAATTTGTTCAGAGAAAAGTTTCTATGTATGCATGACAATTTCAAAAGAAAGAGTCATATAACAAACAAGCTAACGGCAAAGCATATAAGGAATAAATTGAACATTGAAGCTGCGACTACTTCAAGTGACAAAGAGAACAATATAAAATGGAAAAAAGAAAAAAAAGAAAAGAAAAGAAAAAAGAGAACATGAAATCGGGATCTTCTCATGTTAGGATAACTCAGAAGGTTAGTCTAGAACTCCTCCCTTTCACTGTTGTCACTTTTTTTACCATGAAATTTCAACGTTCGCTATGTTGAATTTTCCTTCTGCACAAATAACTTTCATCGCATCATTTTTCCACATAAGAAAATAATTTTTCGCTGACCAAAAAGCAAGTTTGCATGAATCTTTTCTTTCCAACCCTTTAGGTGGAGACTTGTGAGTGAAAATTGAATCGATGGCATATTTTGTGTTAAATTAATGATGTCGCTGCCCGGCATTTACCAAAAGGTTGCGATTGTGGAGAAGTAGGTTTGGATGGCGTTGATAGCGACTACAACTTGGTTTCAAGCATCCTCCATTATCCACACCAACCCCAAGCCTTGAAGCCAAGATTACATGATTATATGCATATCCTTGGTTACTTTACGTGTGCAGTCCATTATCTTGTATAACAGTAGTGATTTTTTATTGGAATGGACTATCCTTGCTTTGTCCTATCTTATGGTATGGTATTGGATAACGTCTGTTTTAATCCATTATTTGGTTTGCAAATTTACTAAAGTAATTATACAAAAAATGCCTTAAAATACTAGATTAAAATAAAAAAAATTAAATCATATATATAGTAATATAAAAATATAGAATTAATATATCTTTAAAATTTGAAAAGTAACCCAACACTAAGTTTTTAAATCACAATATTAAATTTTGTTGAATTTTATAAAATTAATAATTATTAATTTTTTTAACTTTTAAAATATTTTTTACCATAAAAATCCATGTCCAGTACTGCATATCAACCATACTCTTATGTTCTTTTTATATGTTTAGTTTTTCCTATACTGTCCGATTCTTCTACTTTTATGAACTATAAAAATTAGATGTTCACCGTATATCTAAACCATTCTCAAATTATTAGAATCCCTTAATTTAGCATGCATGTTATATACAATAATCTATCTGATGTCTCGTAGTTAATCTGATTCAAGGTCCTAAACTGAAAACTCAACTTCTAAGGTTTAGCCAATTCAATACCATCCGATAACAAATGCAAGTGGAAATGTGTAGAAAACGAATTCATCAAACAAGGATGATAGACTAGTTTGAGTATACAACAAGAGAAAAATAAATGAATAAAAAAGTAGCCCCGTAAGTTTTTAAAAGATTAGAGTCGTTGACAAGCTTTTTATGAGCATCTTTCTAACTTTAAGTGGTGAAATAAGTATCTAACGGTCATTTTCCAAATATTCGAGTCATTGCCATTAATGAAAGCGTTGATATATTGCGTCTCCAAGCGAATGTGCTTTAGCTATATTTTATCAAACAAGAAAAGCTTTTACAGGGAATTTTGGGAATGGTATCATTACATATCTGTCTTCACCAACGCCCAATACAAAATTTATACATATTTAATCTTACAAATAGAAAGGAGATACACGCGCAGAAATTGAAAAATGTTCTAGTCGACACTAGACTCGACAAAATTTTGCCACCTTTTTATTGTATTCATAGTTTTGCATTTTTGTAGCATGTTGTCATTTCTTGAACAACCTCGAGGATACTTAAAGGGACGGCATTAAAGTTTAAATTGCATATTAATATGTCACTTAAGGAACAGACAAAAGCAACCCACCATTACAATGATGGTAAATGGTGCGCCATCGTTTGCCAGAACTCTTCTTTTATTTTATTTTTGGGGTGTCCACAGTGAGATGCTAGAGGATTGTACTTTAAGAAGCATTAAAAAACCCGGCTAGCCAATGCCATATGCCGATAACGAAAACGAAACGATAAAAGGTGTGACCACTAAGCAAGTAGACGGTGGACTTTTCTCCATTCAGTCCTATTGACAATGTATTTTACCTTTTTGACCTTCGCAAGAGTTAACATAAGAAAGTAACTTAGAAGGTAAAACGCATAATTTGGATATACGGTCCATAGCAAAAATTTCAGTCCAAGATCGCCTTGTAAATGATTTTGTTAATAAATGTGTCCAGGTTAGCTGTTAAATTTACACAGTGGAAAAAGAAAAAGGATATACCATTTACGCAATAATTTTTTTAGTTTACACATTCAATACACTATTATTTCTTCTTTGGTGATTGCCATTGCCTAAAAGAATAGGCCTTAATTGACAAGTGCTCCAAGCATACTTAATATATATATATATATATATATATTTATTTGGGAAAAAAAAATAAAATACTTCATTAGTTAAGATAGTTCAACATTACTACAAGACACATCATCTAAAGGATCAAGACCCATACATCTATCTATAGAAAATAGCCTAGAAAGGTTAAAGAGGGTGTTTAACTGTCAATTCATAGGACACATCTACCTTCTAAAATAATTGGTTACTCAATCTGCAATGACATTTGCACTCCTAAAAATAGGCATTAGTGAAATAAAAGAACATCCATACTACTTGACTCTAATATCTCTTATTATTCCCTCACTGGCCCAACCTACAAACCTTAAGCCTTTATTAGCAGCATTAGCCACATTATAGGCATCTATCTCATTTACAACTGTAAGCCATCTTCTTTCTTTAACCCAGCAAACTGCATACAGAATTGCCTGTGCATCTAATTGCTTAACATTACATCCTTCTTTCCATTCCAAAAATCCCCTGACCATCTCTCTTTAAGCATCACACGCCACTCTTACAATCATATGCATCCTTCCTTTCTCAATAAAATGAAGCGTTTACATTAACCTTTATTATGCCTTGTGATGGACATAACCAAACTTTGTTTGGAGAGTTACTTCTATTTGCTCTAACACATACCCTTCTACCTTCTTCACACTTTTGTAATATCATCCAGTCTTCCATACCACAAATCATTCTCAAGATCATGCCCTCTAAATCTACCCTTTTTTCTTTCATAGATCATTGCACACCTCCCTTTCAAAATCTCCCAAGCCAATCATGCTATAGATTTACCAAGATTCGTTGTTGATACCATACCTTTCACTACCTATCCAAGATCAGGCAAAACCATTTCTAGAAGTAGTTGATGTTCTCAACTATCACCTTAATCCCTAAAAGTGCCAAACTAAACACTTAATGTCAAAGGACAAAGCAACCATGCATGTTCAATCAATTCTTTTTCACCATACAATATGCAACTATCGTCAAAGATGACTCTACGAAGATTTAATAATTCCATCACAAGTAAGATTTCCATAAAGGCTTTCCAACAAAAGTGCTTGACTTTTGGTTGTAGATCTAACCCCCATATGAATTTCCATTCTTTCTTAGATATAGAACTTGAAGATGAAAGGATTTCCTCATGCAATCGATTCTGCTACTCTAATAGAAAAATGTAGGCTAACTTTGCTGAACAAGCACCATCTTTCATATAAGGCCATATCAGTTCATCCTTTCTAGCCTTTGCAGGAAAATATATTTTATGAATATCTCTTTTTTCTTCTACTGTCAAATTGTCTATGCTTGTTGTTAAATCCCAAAATCTCCCATCTGTGTTTATCAAAGCTTCAACTTTTAAATCCTCATTTAGTACTTTGTCTCCAATTTGAAGTCTAAAACCTTCCACACTAGGAATCTACTTATCCTTCCATACTTTTATAGATTTGCCATTATTAATCTTCTATACTCCTCCCTTCAAAAAATCATCTCTACCAGCTAAAATGTTTGTTAACCCCCAAAAACATGACCTCCTTTTTTGGCTTCTTTAAACCTTGTCATAAGAAAGTAAGGACCTTTGAGGATGCAGATGCATAATGCTTCTAGATTTTTTTGCAATCTCCATGCTAGCTTAATAAGCAAGGCAATATTGAATTGATTTAAGTCTTTAAACCCTAACCCCCTCATCTCCTTCGATCGAGTTAGAGTTCTCAAGCTTAGCCAATGAATACGGCCTTCATTTCTTTGTTAGCTTAAAAAAAATCTCACAAAAGGACTACTAAGTACATTTCACCATCTTAATGAAAACTTAAAACATCCCATTTAATTAGTATCACAAAAACTACCAACTTAATCATGATTTCTCTACTCGTTTCACTAAACAAATTCCTTTTCCATCCTTAAAGCCTTCCTTTTATCTTATCCTTTACAAACCATAATGGTTCTATTTTTGAATGACTCCATAACGATGGCAAGTCTAACAATTTTCCTGGATTATCTACTGCCTTAACTTTTAGCAATCTTGCAACCTCTTATCTTACATTTTCGGAAATATTCCTTTTGAAATATATACAAGATTTCTTAAGATTCACCAATTGCCTCACTGTAAATAGTAGTTAGTGAGAGTATCCATGAAATTTACAATAATATCCTCCAAAATTTTATGAAAAATGGGAGAATCATCAGCAAAAAGGAGATGTGACTTCATAAGACACATTGGCTTAGGTTTTATTCCCACAATCCTTCCTTCTACAAAGCCCATTAAGCCTATTAGAGAGTACATCAACAACTAGAATAAACAAATAAGGTAATAAAGGGCCACCTTGTCTTAGCCCCCATGTAGGTTTCAATTTCCCCACTTCATGCCCATTAACATTCATATTAAACTCAATTATTCTTACATAAACCATTATCTACTCTACATAAGAGCTATTTAACCCCAATTTTTGTAAGAACCTTTCTAAAAAGTTTCATCCTATCTAATCATATGCCTTATTCATGTCTAGCTTTAGTACACAAGTAAAAACTTTTCCTATTCTCTTATTTTTCAAGAAATGAAATAGTTCATGAGCCACTATGATATTATCTTGTATAAGCCTCCCTAAAATAAAGATACTTAGATTTTCTAAAATGAGCTTGATAAAAAAATATTTTAATCTATTTGTAACAATTTTGGAAATGATTTTATAAAGGAAATTGCATAAACTAATAGGCCTTAAGTGATAAACTGACTTAGGTTTTGGAATTTTTAGAATCATAATCAAATCTATAGCGTTCAAGAGATTAGGAAACGTACCTTACCTAAAGAAGGATCGGATTGCCTTAACAATAGAAGCACCAACTACATCCAAGTAGTGTTGATAGAAAATCATAAGAAAATTGTTTGGTCCCAAAGCCTTCAGTGATCCCAATTAAAAAACAACTTGTACTTCTTCTTGCAATACCTCAACACATAAAATATCACTCTCATATTGTAAAAAAATAGGGTATACCTAATCTAGTACACTATCTACGTCCTTAAATCCCTTATTGTAGTATAAGTTAGAGAAATAACTTGTAAATTTAGCTGCAACTTTCCCTCTATTGTCAATCCATATCCCATCTTGAGATTTTATTTTTTCAATTTGATTTTCTTCTTTCTTCTATTTTTTATTGTTTCAAGAAGAAAAGATATGTCCCGATCACTATAGTTTAATCGATCTACTTTAGACCGCTGATGCCAATTCTCTTCTTCTCTACTCTACATCTCCTCGAGTTCTTTTAGTACACTCTCCTCCTCTTTATATCTCACATCCAAAAAATTCAATTCCCCTAATTTTTTCAACAATTCATTTATCTTTATTTTACTATTGGGCACTTTAGCTTTACTACACCCCTTTAAATGTTTTTCACAATTTCTCAATTTCAAAATAGTATTTGTAAAAAGCTCATTCCCTTCCTCTAACAACTAGCTAGTCTCTATCACTTCCTTACAACCCTTAACCAACCTCTAAAAATTTTTAAGCTTATTTTATTTATTTATTATTTTTAGACAACTACCAATCAATACAATAGCTAAAGCAATGTGGTTAGAACTTGTAATCCGCTGGTACTGCACACTTACATTGGGAAAATTAATAAGCCAATCACAAGAGTCCAAAGCTCTATCTATACATTGACATACTACAACCCATTGAATCTTCGATTCGTCCATGTGAATTTTTGTCCTTTATAGCGTAAATCTACTAGGTTAGCTTGTGAAATCATGTCACAAAATCCCTCCATTTGTTGTCTACTTATCATATTACCTCTATTCTTTTATGAGTTATCCACAAAGTCGTTAAAGTCCCCAATGCAAAGCCACATTCCATCAAATATAACTAATAAATTGATTATTTCCTTCTTGACTTGTTATTTTTTCTAAAATTCTAATGAAGAATATACCCAGTAAACAAAGCTCTTAAACCTATACAACCCTTCCACTAAGGTTACAATCATGCTATTGCTAATCTCTAAGATCTCGACTTTAACATCATTAGCCCATCAAAGAGCAAGACCTCTCGCTATACCTACTGGGTAAACATAAAATCCATCTTAAAACTTTAAAATTTTTCTTATCTTGTCTATAAAATTTCTTTTGTTTTTTGTTTTCATTAGAAAAACCAAAGAAGGATTATTTCTAGAAACTAGTGCACACAAACTTTGAATTGTTAAGGATAGACAAAGTTTTTTACAATTCCAACTTATAATACTTATGGCAACTGTATAGTTGTTGAAGGTTAGCCACCATCACCCTTGAAACTCAAAATATTACCTTCATTCACAACTACCTACATAAGGTTCCCCTCCTTCTCCATCCAATTTGTACCCTAACATTCCAGCAATACATTTTTTCTTCCTACCCTACAATTCCCATTCCCTGTAACTACACCAGATCCTAAACTAAAACCTGCCATATTACTCAAATTCAATTTAGCAAATTCAAAGCATTACCTCTTAGCTACACCAGAAAACTCCTCATCCCTATTTCTCTTAAGTTTCAAACCATTAAAGGTTCATACAATAGGGGAAGGTACCATAATATCCTTTTTAATAAGCGAATCAATTTTAGAGTAGTAGGACCCTTTGGGTAAGTCTTCTTTAGGTGGGAGTTTGACAAAATAATTGGGTTGGGATGGGTTAATACTAGTTTATATATGGTCTGTGGTTTCTATGAAGTGCTTGCTAGCTTCCTCAGGTTAAGATAGGGAATGGTAGTTTGTATATGGTCTGTATCTTCTGTGAAGTATTTGTTAGCTTCCTTCATAGGTTACAAGATAATGAGGACTTAGGTGATTGAGTATCTAAAGTGAATCTTTTGTATTGATGTATTCAAATTTGGAATTTTGGGAACATTATTTACAATTGACTTAGATTGAGATGAAAAAAATAGGTCTAAACAAATATTTTTTTTCTTGTTTTCATCAAAATTCTTTTACAATACTTTTTCATCAGCAACTCCTAATGTACCAAGCGCTGATTCCTATACCTTGCTCTAACTTCCATCCCTCTTTTTTCGTTTCTGACCAAAACCCATCTTTAATTGGTAAAGCACACGATGAAGGACCAAAATCACCATTGCCACCATTTTTGAAATTTTAGTCCCTACATAGATGACTCAATCTTCACATATAAAACAAAAATTCGAAAGCCTTTCACATTTCAAATGAATCTTATGTCTCTCGTCATCTTTTCTATAAATCCACATCTTCTTTTTTTAGTGGTTTTCTACAATCTATTACAACCCCTACTTATAGGAACCAACTTCTTAGCCTTATTTCCTTCTTCACTCTTCCATAATCAACCATTCTTCCTAATGTAGCCCTAATCTTCTTATCATTATTATTCACCATTTGATTAAGCTTAAGTCTATGGATTTGAATGCAAAATTTTGCAAAATTCAGATCTACTTCTTCAATGTTGCAATCAGATTGCCATTCATTTATTATGAACATGTGCCTATGAATAGTCCAAGGACCTTCTGCAAGTACATAATGCATTACAGCCATTGAATCAAAGTTCATAAGCAATTTATTAGCTCCTAAAGAAGTAAAATATACTTCACCTAAGTCACTAAAAAATTTCTCAATATATTCATAACAACCAACTTATTGATCTGCTTATTCACAATCACCTAACCCACCACGATAACCTTATTCTTAATTGAAATGCTTAAGTCAAGTTCTAAAATCAACCTTTCCTCAAAATCACTATCTTCACTCTGAGATGTGATTGGTTTCTTCCTCTTGTCATAGCTTCACATTAGGATATGTATAAACAAATAATGAATGGTTATTATTGATATTAATTATGCAATGTGTGTATAGGAAAAGAAGCAAGATAGACCAACATTCAAAAAAGGCAAAACATGAATAGAAAGAAAAGATGACTGCAATTTTCAACTAACCAAAAATGTAAAGGAAAGCTATTAGATATTGTAAAGTTGACGTAAATATAAGAAAGATGATGAATTTTGGCTATATGCATAATTATAAATGGATATTGAATGATTTTGATGCAATACCCAATAACATGTGATGTAGAATGAAGTTTGTCATTTGGAATATGCAATGTAATTATGATTGTTCAAATAGGCTAATGTGGCCAAGTTGCACATAAAGCACCACATGGGGTAGGGGAATCTCACTAAATGGAGAGGAAAAATCTCTCTCTAAAATAAGAGAGAGAAGGCACCACTCTAAGCATACTTACTAAAAGCTAAATAATTTAGAATTTCTAATACTAATTATATATTTGATGAAAAAAAGAAGCCAATAGATAAAAGGTCTATTTTCTTACAAATGCATCTATTATAGAGATGCAACGCATAAGCTTAAGATGGATATTCATAAGAATTAAATCTATTCCACTATCTAATTAAATGTTAATAAAGCTCATCTTAAACCGTATAATGTATCCAAAACCTACCTAAAAATCTTATAAGATTCCTAAATTAGCCGAGCCTTACTTGATAAGCTCATACCATTTTGTTGAAGTTCTTTAAAATTCATGTTTTTATGGAAAAAATAAATTATATTAGAAGGTCAATAATTTGCACAAATCAAGTTAAATCTTATATGCCATCAAGTGATCAACTTCATATTTTAAAGGTCAAATTTAAAGTATATTCATACAGTAATATAAATTTTTAAATATGTAAACTATTAGGATTAGTTTTTATATCTTTATACAAGTTTCTCAAAACCCTACTTAACAACAAATGGTTTTAAAATTTTCTCATATCCTGTCTCTACCTTATGAAAAGACCATATCAATTATCATCAATTTTGATTTGGTTTATAAGGTTATAAAAATAATGAATTATGTTAGAAGAAAAGATATGAAATCAAATAAATGACCAAAATAATGATGTAAATTAGGGAAAATATTGTTACAAATGGCATGGAGATATATCCAAATATTTGTAACAATATTTAGTACTAAACCTTCCTAGTATTTGTTAATTTCCTTGGTTTATGTACCCATAAGATCTAACCTACATTTACATCCTTAATCTATAGCTATTATCACCTTTAAAAATTAACATACAAGATTTCAAAATGTGCTGCATAATTAACAAGCATATATAAATGTTTTAAGTTATCTCTTTTCTAGTCTCCTTTATCTATATCTTGCACATCAATAATTGTTTTACAAAAATATATAACTTCCTTAAGCCGTGGAAAATGAAAACATATATATATATATATATATATATAGTAGCGGATGACGCATTCACGTTGTGTATATATAAAATAAATAAAATTATATAATATAATTAAATATATTATAATATTAATAAAAGATAATAATATATAAGGAAGAGAGAGAGAGAGATGAGGGTTGTAAGGAGAAGAATGAGGAGTAGTGCGAACATTGGAGGAGAGAGAGAATTGTGAGAATATTAAAGGAGAGAGATAGAGAGAGTGAGGAGTAGAAAAATTAGAGAAAGAAGAGAGATATATGAAATCCCTAAATTGTTCTATGTCTACAATTAAATGTGTTAAAGAAAATCATTTACTAATAATGAAAATTTTATTTAAAATGTTAAATAAATAAAAATAATCAAGATATTATTTTAATGGTTACTTAAGATTTCAAACACTTTGATAATATAAATAATCAACTAATTGATACATTGCCCTCAAAAAGAGTGGTTTTGGCCGGAACTAAAGCAATTTCTTAAAATTTGTTTGAGATATGAAACTTTTAGTATTTAAAAGTGCTTTTATCAGTAATATATCGGTTCTTCTAATGTGTTCTAATATGATTCACTCCGTTAATATTAGTGCAATTAGTTTTCACGTATTGTTACAAGAAGTGCGGCTTTTATTTATTTATTTAGGATGCTCCTTTTTCCTTTTCTCATTTTGGCTTTACATATTTACCCATCAAAACAAATATCGAAGGAGAATGGAGTTACATTTTATACTCCACGGAACTGGAGCTTCTTTTTTTTTTTTTTTTTTCACCACTATACACTTTAAATAATAAGAAAACTAAATATAAGTTCAAAGCTAACATTTTGCCTTAACCCTCTGATATATTTACTTGTCAACTTGGAACTTCACATGTAGCTTAAATCTTGAAAGAGCTGCGTCGCAAAAATGTCAAACAAAAAAACTATTGTTGAGCTTGAAATGAATCCAAGAAGCGGGAAACATTATTGGTATAGATCACGCTCTTAAATTCAGACATGCAAACAGAATTCTTTTCCCTTTTTTTTCTTTCTTTGTCTTCCTTCCCCTTTCGATTGTGGAGCAAAAGACTGTTGCGGGTGTTCCTTTCTGGAAAGGCCTTCTACTTGAGTCGACAGCTACCGACCTTCAAATTTAGGCTTACCTTGTGATGCTGTCTTATCAGATTAATATATTTTGTAATATTTCATTTTATCAATTAAATTACCCAAATCTGGTAAAAAAGGAAAAGGGGATCTTTCTGGGTTAGATGATCTTATGATAAAGTACTCATTATGGTTTCCCTTTCCTGATTGCTTTCCTCTCGTAGAATTCCATCTTTCCAACTTATGCGTATTGGAACGCCCCAAAAGTTTTAATTTTTAATAATAAATAAATAGACATGTTCATAGCAGGCATATATCGATATCTCTATATGTGCCAATCCACACAATTAACGCCTTAAATAGAAATAATTGCAAACTTCAAAGTAAAATAGAGAAGCTTACAATTTGATGATACTACTGAAGAAATAAGGAATTTTTTACTCTCTTTAAATAAAATGTTTTATAAAGTATAAAAAAATACTTAAAAATATCATAATATGTGGAAGCATTTTAAACGCATCATAAACACTAAATTAAACACATATAATTGTCCACTATAATATAGACCCCTGTTAGGGTTGATAATTTAAATTATTGTATCATATTTCTTTTTTCATATTTAAATGGGTTTTTTTATAAAAAACCTAAACTTATAATATAATCCGTTTATTAATTGTGTATGAAACCCTAAATCTATAATCTAATGTGTATGTATTCAAGTTAGACCCATTTAACCCATTTACATTAAGATTAACAATTTGTGTTTTCATATTATATCATTTTTGTATTAAGTTTGATATTATTCATCGATTAAAAAGTTGTAATTAAATATACAAAATATTTATAGATAAAAACATAATGTGTCAATCAATCGTTGTATCATGTTTATATTAAGTTTGATACTATTCATCGATTAAAAAGTTATAATTAAATATACAAAATATTTATAGATAAAAACATAAAAAAAATAATTTTAATTTTTACAAAAATAAATGACGTAATTTGTTTTTTTTTTTATTATTTTATCTTTTCTTCTTTTCCTTTTTTTATTTTTTGAAATCTAAAGATTTATGAATTTCTAACAAATGGAATCAAAGCTATCTACGAGTCCAAGATAAGATTAATATTAGTTTAAGAAGTGTTTTACGAAAATATTTGACTAGTCTGTGAAAGTTTCTAACTTAAAGGTTAAATAGGAGCCTCTTGAGGGGAACAACAGCCTCCATTTACCTAAAAGGAGAGGTTAGTCTAAGGATAGATTAGCTTCTAAGGAGAGTGACAAATTCTATTTTATCTAAAAAGAGAAGGTTAGTCTATGGAAATGGGATTTATAGTTGATCCTCTAAGCATAATTAATATCGTATAATGATATGATAGTATTTATAGGTTTAAAAATATTTACAAGTCTGAATGATTCTTCTTCTTTGTTTTTTTTTCTTTTTGTGTGAATACCTATTCAAGTAAGAGCAAAAAGAAAATATGACCGTTTCTAGAAATTAGGGAAATAAATAGACAAATAGAGAAGTACCCAAAATGATGCATGGTATGTCGATGGAAGCTAAAGGACCGACGATTAAGTAATAGTAGGATAATTTCAAAGATTTAAGATTGTGACTCTATCGGAATTTTATTATTCATATTTGAAATTAGAGGGGAAATGGAAATAGGCATGTTATTTACAAGAAAAATTTCATATTTATAGATTTATAATGGAAATTAACCTATCTAAGAGAATTAATATACATGGATTTCACATTGGTATTATAAGGAAAGTAGATTTTCAAATTTCTATTAAGAACTCTTGGTTAGCAACATCCCCTATTGCTATTTATTTACTTGTTAAATGGTTCATGTACGAAAAATGGAGAGTTTTAAAAGGTATTTAACCACAGTTGAGATAGAGTTAGGTTAAAATCATTTGGGTAGGTTAATCCTAACTTAGTTATTAATCCGTGGAAAAAATCATCTTTTGATAAAACAATTTGAAAATTGGAGAATTCGAGCCTTGAAGGTACATTATTAAACCTTATACAAGTACCACTATAACCACTCAAATTTAATTTTTTTTTTTTTCAAAATACTCATGTAATTGAAAGAACCATTATAAATTGTAAGCAAAGAAATGAATAAATTGGATTTATTTACAAGGGAAAAAAAATTGAAAGAAAAACTAAAGATATTTACAAAAAAGGAAAAGGAAAATATTTTACATATAAAATAAGCCATATCGTAGGTGCTTACCTACCCTCTAGTATAGTTCAAACTTTCCGTAGTTTATTTATTTATTTATTTTTTTTGTAAAAATTTAATGTATTGATTGATTTTAATTTAGGGAAATAGTTGGGTTTAAGTTTTTACCCATATAATTTTATTTAAGAAAAATTCTAAGAGGGTCCTAAATTTAGATGCTTACTTTTTGGAAAGCTCTAACAATCATTCGTACATTTTTCTTTTGATTTTTTTTTTTAGGTTACAAACCTCTATCTATCAAAATGAAACTATTTCTAAAATGAAACAGCTTATTTCAAAAGAAACTTTTCTTTCTTCAAAAAAATTTTCCTTCCTTCTTCTTTTTTATTATTTTATATGTAAGCAACAAATAATAAAAGAAATAAAAAAAAACAGAGAATAGTACCTGGATCGAAGTCAAGTAAAGGCACGGGTTTATGGGTTGGATTTGAGTTAGGTTTAGGCTCCAATTGGGTATTTAGGTCAATTAAGAAGGAGAAGCTAGCAAAGACAAAAATTTCCTTCTCACAATGGCTTTCGAGTAGAATTTTGACGTAGAAAAGATGTTTTCATGAGAATCTCATTGGTAATATTAGGTTTTGTACAAGTGCCACAACATATGGTAGTGTTTAGATGGTTATAGAAGAGTGGTGGCAACGATCAAGAGGGAAAGAATCCATGTGACAATGAAGGGTGGTGCACAATGGGTGAAAGGGGTATTAGGCTTGGGTTTTTCGTAGGTGACGACCTATGTGGTATTGGTGGCTTTATGTAGATGTTAGTGTTTGGTTGGTTGCGACTTAGGAGATAATAGTAGGAGAAGATGGTGGCTAGATTCAAAAGCTTAGAGCATTGGGATCTTTTATCTTTTTTTCATTTTTTGAAATAAGGACCTTTCTCTTTATTCATGAAAAATACTAAAACAACAAGTGGACAAAAATGAAGTGTCTATAAAGGGTTAGTATTAAATAGGGTAGTGTTCAATTCTAATTGAATTAAGGAAAATATAACTAGAAAATTCAGGTCCAATAGCTTAGCAACTCTATTAGGGATCATCAAGAGGATTAGCCACTTAAACATTTGAAAATTAAAATTCATTCTTCAAAATACCCCCTCTACATTATAATGTCTTTTTCTAAATGCATTGTCCATTTTTATATATTTATACTAAACCATGTAGGTTTATTAAGGGTATATGTATTTTTTGGGGGGTAAGGGGGTGGTGGTCGGGTAGCGTAGGGTAGTGGTGTAGGAAGATTGGGGTTGGGGTAGTGGTTATTGCATCATAAATGTATGTTAGATAGAGTTAGAACCAGGTCGTCCTAAAACCATACTCGGGAGACCAATGTATAGGCTTCAGATATTGTTGGATAACTATCTTATAAGGTTGAGTAGGCTACTCTACTCAAGTTTCAATGTAACTGATAAATGTTTCTTTGAAAATGTATGAGATCATAGAGCTTGAGAACCTTTTAAACCCACCCTTTCTACATATAAGAATCTTCAAACCAATGAAAATGCATTGTTGTAGCATATTAACAAAGGATCATTACTCTATCAAATTTCCACTATATCATAATAATGTTGTAATATATTTATCCTATACTACCCATGTAATTTAGCTCTTTATGTAGGATTTTTCATTATAAATTTGTAATTTCCCTATATTTTGTATTTTTATGTATGAGTCTTTTGTAAATATAAAAATTCTTTGTAAATCCTATTTCAATGTAACATTTTTAATTTCTTTATAATTTCAAATTCATTGTAATAGTGGAATTCCAAAAAAGCCATGGCCTTATACCCTTAATATTGCTACATTACTAATTAGTTGCTAATCCTTTGTATTTTCATTCATTTGCCTTCATATTATGTACTATTTTGTAAATATTTTGGTTTGTCAATAATATCATCAGCTACCTTGTAAAACACTCCACCTCTTTTAAAACTTATTCTTTAAAAATCATATCTACTCTACTTGTAAAATAATATTTTTTAGGTAGTTGCAATTTTATCACATGTTAGGCTATCATTTTGGACTCGACCCATTAGGAGATTTCATAGGCCATATTTATAAATTATTTTCTAAAAAAAATTTCATAAATTGAAAATAATTTTCTAGATTATAATGATTGCAATATTACCACCCTATAGGTAATTGTTACTCTAGATAATGCTCCTTGTCCTTTCTTATAGCCTTCAAACCTTTTCTTTTAGGTTTGTTTATAGATGTCAAAAATATTTTCTTAAGCTTTCAATTATAAATATGTGACTTCTTAAACAAGTCCACTTACCATTTCTTTCCTTTAGACTTTTAAGTTAGAAATTTTTTGTCTTCTTATAATTAATAAATCCTCACTTATCCATCCTTCTAAATGATAATATTTTCCAATTAGATAGTTATTTGTAGCTATCAAGTATCCCATAAAAATTTCCTTCTATAAAATATTCCTTTTATTAAAATTAGATAGTTATTTGTAAATATTTAGTCTTCTTTAGGCTCCCTTTCTTTTCACAATGTTTTCCACTTTAAGTTAGAAATTTTTACCCTTTCTTACGATTTATCAATCATATGGTCATATTACTCATGTAAATAAATCTTATCCTTATATTCCATTGGCTAGTTTCTTTTTATATCATTTCTTCATTTTAAAAAGTCCAATTTAATTCTTTTGTCAATCAAAATAAGGGTTTTCAAAATTAAAAGTTATAAAAATAAAGGAATTTAGAGAATTGCTAATTAAGATGGATCCTTCTCAGGAGTTCTTGAAAGTAATGGCCAATAGTGGAATAACAATATCAACCCTTATGACACTAGTCATATTGAGCTGAGGATTTGATCATTAGAGCAAGTAGTAGGTAAAATGACCAAATAGATAAACTTCTTGGTTTATAGCATAGTTTGATTCAGCGCAATATCATTATCAAATGTAAAGCACTCGAAGGCTAATGTAGGAAATTTGTTGAAGCACCACTTCTTGAATCAAAAGAGAAGATCGATCAAGCATTTGAGCCTAACACCTATTCTTTCCGAATCAACTCAAGGCCAAGTCAAGATAGCATTAAGGAGTTGAAAAGAAAGCAAACCCAATAGATAACTGAAATGATGAGAGCACTTGAAAGTGATGATGGATTTGAGCAAGTTAGGATCATCAACTTTTCTACATATGATATTAGGGATTTTCTAGTAAAATATTAAGGTACTAAAGTTTGAGATATACAACAAAATAGGGATCCGAAAGCTATAAACTAGACTTTATGTTAGCAAGATGGGCATGTGTATCCAATATGACCAACTCATGGTGCAAACATTTTAAGATATCACTAACTTAATATGCCAAAGTCGATTTGACTTAAGTGAACATATGTGAAAAAACTCATAAGAGCTTTCTATGATTAATATAAGTTTAATGTTGAGATAGCATGATGTTAATCATTAAGGAAGAGTACATATGGCAATCGATATCACATAAACCAAAGGTAGGTTTGAATTGCAAGATGTCTTAAAAGAAAGGATGGAAGTCAAAGATTGAGTAGGGTTCTCATGGATCAACATAGGTTATGATACACTAATGCCTCAAATAAGCTTAAATCACACTTAATATTACGCATAAGTGTGGCTGGAAGTCACTTGCCACTTGTCCACACTCAAATGACTAAGATAAGAGTAAAGAGAGCAAGTAGAAGAACACTTAGCTTAAAAAAGGAAAAATTTTGTATTCAATGTTCTTGATGATGTAATTGATACATTATATAGATATTTATGTGGCCTAATTAGGGCAAGTCATAGGTTATTAAAAATTATTAGAAAGATTCCTACTAGAAAAGGGAAATTAAATAATATATGAGGGAAAATCAATAAACAAATGAAAAGGAATATCCTTCGCAAAGGATTTTACAGATGTCAAAAAGTAAGCATGTGTCCACTTCTTTATTAGGTGGTCTAAATATGTATTAGTTGTTGAGTTAGCTAGGTTAGCAATTTGGTAGGTTGGGGGTTTGGGGAGCACTTCCTTTGAAAGTAGGGACATAGTAGCTTAAGCTCCGTAGGTTAGCTTGGTAGTAGATTAGCTTGAGCATAAACATTTGTGAGATCAGAAAAATGTAGTTTCAATGCTTAGCTCAAACTAGGCTTAGCAACATTGATGGGTTCTTCTCATTCCACTTGTGAAATAGTAAATGAATTAGGGGAGCTGTAAGGATATTAACTTCAAGGAACTACTCTTCTTCTAAAGTTAAGTCCTTCAAGATAGCTTAGCATACTAAGGAAGCAAACCCTCAAGCTTAAGACCTTTTAGCTAGTACTTGATTTCCATTATCCCCTCTAAGTTTATGAGATTTGGGATCAAATCATGGTTGGCTTTAGGTGAAGATTAGCAATATTGAAGTAATTAGAGACTTCATATTCCTCTATTAGTTCAACTCTATAAGCATTTGAATTGATCTCTTCAATCACTTTGAATATTCCATTTGCCCACAGAGGCAACTTGCTTTTCTTGAGATTAAGAAATTAATCCTTGCTAAGATGAATCTACATTAGATTGCCAGGCTAGAATTTTCTGACTCTTCATCCGTAGCTTTTTCTTTCGAGCTTGGAAGCAACTTTAGTAAGATTTTCCACAACCTTTCAGTGCATTGATCAAATGACTTCTAGCCTTTTGATAGCCTATGGATCTTTAGGGCGATTGGTGAAGGGATCAAGTCAAGTGGAAGCTCAAGATTATATCCATATGTAATCTTGAAGAATAACTTCTTGGTGACACTATGGGTAATCTTATTATAGGCAAACTCAATGATTAGTAAGTATGGGTCCCAATCAATTAGGTTTCTTCCAACTCTAACTCAAAGCAAGGTCCCTAAGGTCCTATTGATGACCTTAGTTTGTCCATCTATTTACAAGTAGTAGGATGTACAGTAGCTTCGTGCCCAATTTCTTCCAAAGATGGCTTAAGAACTTGGGGTCTCAATCAAATGCTATAGTTCTTAGCACTCCATACAACTTAATCACTTCATACAAAAAGAGGAAAGAAATAGTTGAAGCATTGTTAGTTTGATTACATGGCATGAAGTGTGCCATCTTGTTGAATTGATCCATGACCACCATAATAGAGTTCTTCCTATGAGGCATCATCAATAAACTTACTATAAAGTCCATACTTAGCTTAGACCATGGTTTAGTTAAGATTGGTAATGGAAGATAAGGTGCTTGTTTGGCTTAGCTCTTTGCTCAACGGTAGGTTGCACATCTCTCTAATACGAATTGTACATCTTTCATCATCCTTGGCTAAAATAATGTTGAAGCCACTACTTCATAGGCTTTGTTCTTGCTAAAATGGCCAAATATTCACCTTACATGTGCTATATGTACCAATAGTTCATGCATAGAATAGGTCAAGATACACAACTTTCCTCTTTTGAGTAAGTATTCGTCTTCCCTATGATAGCCAATGAGAGCTCTACCCTCTCTACATCTAGCATAA
This sequence comes from Lumnitzera racemosa, assembly GCA_024138005.1. Taxonomy (NCBI): domain Eukaryota; kingdom Viridiplantae; phylum Streptophyta; class Magnoliopsida; order Myrtales; family Combretaceae; genus Lumnitzera; species Lumnitzera racemosa. The sequence goes on from JAMXBC010000004.1 coordinate 57,011,539, forward strand.
ATTAGACCAAAGTGTAGGTCCTTGGTATATAAACCCTTAATTACTAATAATCCAAGAAGTCTTATTTGAAGCTTGATCAAGAGGGTATGTTATCACAATCGGGCATTAGCCACTATATTGTTCTTGTCGATTTTGTACTTAACAATATAAGAAAATCTCTCCATGAATTTGATCCATTTACCTTACCTCTTAGACAACTTAGGTGGCTCTTCATATATCTTAATGATTTATGGTTAGTATAGATCACAAATTCTCTAGGCAACAAATAATACTGCCATACAGTTAAAGTTCGGATTAAGGAATCGAACTTCTTATCATATACAAAGTAGTTAAGTGTAGCACCTTGAAGCTTTTCATTGAAATAGGTAATTGGTCACTCTCCTACATTAGCGATGTTGATGCTTAATCTAAATGCATCACACTTTACTTCAAACACTTTGTTAAAGCTTAGGAGAGCTAAGATAGGGGCAGTAGTCAACTTCCTCAAAACTTTGCAGCTCTTTCTCTCCCCATTTGAACATGACATTCTTCTTTAATAGCTTAATTAGAAGGGTCACAATGGTACTAAAGTTTCTTATGAAATGGTGATGAAAAGATGCTTAGCCATAAAACTTCATATGTCAGCAGAATAGGTTGGCATAAGCGATTCTATGATTGCCTTCATCTTCTCTTCATCAACTTATATATCTCCTCCACTCATAATAAGTCTTAAGAAGATTACTTATGGTTAGTAGAAGTCACACTTCTTTAGATTAGTATGCAATTTTTCAACTTAAAGCTTATCAAAGACATCTCAAAGATGCTTACAGTGTTTTTCTAAGTTAAGACTATAAACAAGAATATCATCAAAGTAAACAACAACAAACTTTCCAATCAATTTTCAGAGTACATGGTTCGTTAACTACATGAATGTGCTCAATGCATTTGACAATCCAAATGGCATTACTAGCCTTTTATACAATCAATTGCAGGTCTTGAATGCAGTCTTCTACTCATCTCCTTCCTACATTCTAATTTGATGGTACTTGGATTTGAAGTTGATCTTAGAGAAGATTCTTGCTCCTTTTAACGCATCAAGTGTGTCATCATGCTAAGGTATAGGGCACTTATACTTGATAGTGATTCGATTGATGGCTTGACTCTCTACATACATTCTCTATGCACTAACTTTCTTAGACAACAATAAGGCTGGTACAGTGTATAAGCTTAAAGATTCTCTCACATAGCCTTTATTCATTAGCTTGTCTACTTGCCTTTGGAGCTTGATATCTTATTCAAGGTTTAACTTACATGCAAGCTTGTTTGGTAATGCAGCTCTTGGTTGTAGATCTATACCATGGTTAATCCCTTTGATCGAAGGCAGGCCTTCTAGTAGTTCATTAAGGAATAGGTTACAAATTCCTTCAATAAGCCTTTTACCTTGGTAAGTAGTTCAATGTTCAAATCCCTTAATTCAAGCAATAATTGACTAAAAATAAGGTTAGCACTTCAAGTTTTATCTCTTTTCATAACTTGGTATAGGTCGTTAGTAGGTTTCTTTCTTTAAGGCTTTGCTAACTTGAGCCCTTATAGTTTTGAGTTATTCAGCAAACATAGGATTCAATCTTACCTTTCTTCCCTTATGTTCAAAAGAACAAGTATTTCTCGTTCTATTGTAGATCACATGTCGATCGAATATCCATGGTGTTTCCAAAAGTATATGTGAAGCATTCATAGGCAAGACATCATAAAGAACTTCATCCTAGTATTTTCCAATGCTAATTGGAACTACTGCTTATATGGTCACCTATAGGGTTCCTTTGTCAAAAAGTTAATGCATTCGTAAGGTTTAAGGTGAGTTGTAGTCAATAACTTCAACTATTAGATCATAAAAGTAGATGCCACATTAATGTAGCTATCATTGTCAATAATAAGAGTACACAACATCTCATTAACATTACAGCCAATGTTAGATAAGTTCTTATGCTGTTCATCTTTAAGTATCGAGCTAATACTCATTACTCACCTTATCACCTGGTTATAGGCATGAGATTACCTTCTTCACTATAAATGATTTCCTCCTCCTTAAATGGGTTAACTTGTTTAGATTTCTTAAGTTCTTCAACTTCTTCATCAGTACTGTTAACTTATATGGTCAGCACTTCTCCCTTCACCAACATCACTCTTTTGTTTGGACATTAAGTTGCCATGTGCCCAAATCCCTAGCACTTGAAGTGTTTGATCTTGCTCATCTTTCTTCCTAAGCTCTATCCTTTCTCAAACTGCCTCAAGGGTTCTTTCTTTTTAGATTATATGGTTGAAATATGTTGGATTTCAATAGCTTTACCTAGTTTTGATCTTACAAGTCCTTTTAGAATAGGTTGGCTAGGGGTAGCTTGATTTATAGGAGCTTGGAATTTGCTCAATAGTCATTACTCTATCCATTAAGCAACTTAGATTGCTTTATCTAAGGATCTAATATCTTTAGTTTCAAGAATTTGCCTATTTTATATTTTAACCCATTGATAAACCTAAAGATAGTTCAATCTTCTGGCTCTATAGCTTCACATTAGATCATCAACATTTACAACTCCTTTACATAAGCATCAACATGTGATTCACCTATCTCCAACTCTTACAACCTTTTGAATGCATCTTATAGATAGTAGCTTAGACCAAATCTCCTTCTCATTACTCATTTCATCTCATCTTAATCTCTAACATCCTTTTCTCCTTCTCTTCGTCATGTAGCTTATAAATTCTTCCACTAAAGGGTGACGTGTCTTGTGAATTCTAAGACAACTCTTATTTAGCATTCTTAGGAGCTTCATGACACTTAAATTGCTTTTTTATTTTATCAACCTAATCAATATAGTCCTCAACATTACCATTACTAGAGAAACTTGATACTTATAGCCTCAGTCCGTTGACTTTAGGAGCTCAGACATTTCTTTCTTTGAGCTTATAGTACTCCTCTTCTTCATCACCTAACTCCTTATCCTCTTCTTTTATTTCTTCCATCGCAAGCCTTCATTGAGCAAATCTACCCACTCCTACAGCTTGTTGTGGTTGAATTATGAAATTAGCTTAGCTAGACTGGCCATTTTCTCTTGCAGTTTGTTGGCTCAACTAAGTTAACCATTTTCTCCCTCAAATAATCTAGTTGCTCTACCTATATTTGGGTTATCTCTAGCTTATTGCTTGTCTTCATTTAAGTTAGTCACTAGGTCAGTAGGCCTGTCTAGTCTTTCATCTATATATTCGGGTATATAACTTCCTTGTTGGCCTTGACCATTACAAGCACCATTCTCTTGGTTTTTGAGAGTTTCTTAACCACTAGATTCTAACATTGTTAAATATTTCAATATACTAACAGCTAAACTACACTTAAAAAATTCTTCTTTCAATACTTAACTCAACATTTAACACTCTAATTACCACTAGAACAATATTGGTATTGCTCAACTGAGTTATAAACTAGTAAAAACTACACAATTAGTTTTATGAGTACTATAACAGGGGAAACAGTATTCAAACTTCTACAACCTAGAATAGCACTCCAACATTCACTTTAGCTACTTACAACTTCTACAACAATCTCAAGTCTCAACCTGCTAATGATACATGATACACTATAGTAAAACACTAAAGAACAAGAAGATACTAAAAACTTACATGAATGTAGTTAAGCTTTAATACCAAGATGATACGGATTGTTATGGAAGAATACATATGGCAATTGATAACATACAAACTAAGGGTAGGTCTAAACCATAAGATGGCTTAAAAGGTGTTCTTGTGTACCAACATAAGATATGATGCACTGATGCATTACATGAACTCAAGTTACACTTGATATTATGCAAAAGTGAAGTCGAAGGTCATTTGCCAATAGTCCACACTTAAATGGCTTAGATAAGAGTAAGGAGAGCAAGTAGAAGAACTGTAAATCCCAGAAAGTTTCGATCTAGTTTTTGAAATAGACTCAACTATAGTAGACAATTTAGGAGTTGACAAGGCTAATTAAAGTGAAAACCCTAAAAGACTTAATTAATCGCGTAAATAATTTTTCTACCCTAAATGTTTCTAAAAGCTAAAGATTCCTTTCGAAAGTGACAAAAACCTTAAAAATGATTCCATTAAGGACATATGTACACCAATCCATCATGATATACCCTAAAACCCTAATTGAAAATGTAATGCTTATATTTTGCAAAATCATTAGCAAAAGGTTAAAGATAACCCTCATTCTTACTTATATGATTCAAATTCTCACGTAATCCATTAGGAACTAAGATAATGAGTCATAGATTATATTTATTCCTTAAATATATGATTAAGATAGTCTTACTTAGGGTTAGAGTTATAGTTGAAGATTAGGTTACATATAGTGAACTTTAATACCCAAATTAGCACTTTTTACACTTGTTATCCAAAGTAGTTTATCAAATGAGATATATGGACTCTAAAGACCTAAAGTAAGATCTCATCAACCACATTTACACATCAATGCATCATATATCTCAATTCTTCTCAATTCCTTCATTTCTCCCCTAATTTCCCTTCATTACTACATTATGTGCACAAAGTTACACATACTTAAGGAATGTTGACTAAGATACTACATGTTGACCAAATTTCAAATGTTGACCAAGTCAACACATGTTGCCTAAAGTCAACAAAGGTTAAGAGATAAGAAAAATATCTCTTATGTAATGATGTCTTCCTTTTCTTTTCTTTTTGATTTTTCTTTCTTCCTCTGCTTCCATTGTTGCCGTCCACAAATTGTCCCCTTAACCCCACCACATATTGTCTTCCATTAAGAGAAACAAACAAAAGAAACAAAACAAAAATTCCTCTTTCATGCCGTGAACTCCCCTCCCTTCTTTCCCTTTCATTTCTTCCCTTTTGTCTTCTTCATTTCAACATCATAAAAGGTATGTTTTTAAGTGCTTTATCTTACTTTTTATTAGTCATTAGTTAGTTAATTAGATAGATTAGATAAGTAGTTATATGGGTAGTTTTTTCTTGAAGAAGAGGAAACAAAGTTTCCTTCTTTAAGTGTAGAAACTTGAAATTTGAAAGAAAAGAAAGAAAGACATGAGGATATGCTTCTATGTATGCATACATAAGGAAATACCAAGAGAGTATAAGTAGAAGAACCTTTGTACATTAGTATGTAACATGTACATAACCTAATTTAAGATCAAATCTTACTAAACATATCTATACTACACTAAATATGTATATAAGAACACAAAAACATGGAATTAGTGAGCTTTTCTTAAAGAAAAATTTAGGCATACGAAGTTTTAGTATAAAATGCGTATTCCACCGTATAGGTATACGGGTTTGTATACATGTATAAATACGGTATAAACCTAAGTCTAGGAATAAGTAATATAGTAATAGTAATAAAATACATATGTAACATAAGATATAATAAGAAAAAAATAAGAATAATAAGTACTTAGTCGATAAAATAAGAATATTACTAATTAGACATATAAGATCTAATTAAATATTGATAGCAAATGAACTAAGCACTTTCTATATTATGTATATACAATGTATACAATTAAGATATCAAGAAGATTATAAAATACATAAGTAATAAAGTACTTAGGTGGTCATAACTAAACAGTTCTATAATTAGCTCATAACATAAAATAAGTCTTAATATCCAAAACAGATATTACATGTGAAAATATGTTCAGAAACGATGAAAATCGATTATAAATTCATAAATATCAAAAATAAAACGGAAAAGTTACATACGATTGAAATTAAAGTCTTACCGGGTAAAATTTAATAGTAATTTAAGTAGAACGAGGTAATTAGCTGTTTAGAATTAATAGTTAACTCAAACACTTATTAGCATTGTTATCACATAATGATCAAGTGACTCTGAGGTGAGCGAGGACCTCCCGATCGATTACTACGATTAGGGCAAACCGCTATGGCCGAGTGAGTATTTACTCTGTGATTCCATGCTTGATTGTGATTGTAGATAGTGGACATAAATATTATTGTTATCTAACTGCTGTGTGGGGTTCGGGAAATACTTGTGTACGTAATTGATTGTTGAGTTGTGAATTTACCTTAAATTCAGAGAATGCCTTGTTTGTTGCATGGTAGTATAGAAAATGATTGTGTGTATTAATGGATGGTTACAGCATAATTTGAACTGACTTATACTCGGCTATAAAAAGAAACTGGAACATGCATTAACATGCATAGCATGGATGCTATTCCGGCCGTGACATCACACGGAGGTAAAGAGAGGCCATTCGGGGGTTGATATTATTGAGTTATTTGGTTATGTACGGTGTACTCTTACAAAATGACCTTACCCTAGCTCGCGGGAACATTAGGCGTTGGAGGCACCAACCGCCTGGCTAAGGGTCGAGTCTAGAGACCTCCGTTTAGGGGTGAGTGTGGACTGCGGGGGCCCACTCACAATTATACTAGAACTTGTGTTTTTCTGAAAATAAAAGAGTTATTTGATATAAGTACGGAACATGAAGTTCCGTAGTAAAGTAAGTTCTAGTGTAATACCCGGATCTGATTGGTGCCGTGTAAACTCCAACCCTGACTTCGGAGGGCGTTAAATCCGAGTTGCGTATATGAACTAGTTAAGTATGCGTATATGAACTAGTTAAGTATGCGTATTATCTGGCATTCTATTTGATCATTCATTCATATGCGTGACTATAATGTACTTATAACTTGCTTGTTGTGTGGCTGAGGGTTTTGCCCACTAAGCTTTGGCTTACACCCCTATAGACTTTTGTTGCAGGATAGCCTGTTCGTAGAGACAGGACGAGGGATGCCACAGGTTAGCCTAGGGACTTGGGCAAGAGCAAGGTGTCCTGTGTGATGAGAGGAAAATAGTTTATGTAGACTATTCCTCATATACTTATATTTAACTTATGTTTACCTTATCATTATGAACTTAGACATACTTAAATACTATGTAATGTAAGCTTTTGAGCTTAACTTTTATATAAATACGTTGTGTGATGATATCATGTGAATCTGGATGTACTTTGGAACTAGTAGTCGTAGAGCCTTGTATATTGTGTGAAAAGTTTTTTATTGGAAGGATAACCAATCAAGGGTTCTTCATACAGCATTCGGCGTCTGCCACGACTAGGCCGTCCTCAGTTCGTGACAAGAACAGTTAACTTAAAAAGGGAAAAATTTTGGTTTATATTCTTGATAATGAGATTGATACATGATATAGATATTTATATGGCCCAATTAGGGCAAGTTCTAGGTTACTAAAATTACTAAAAAGATTCATGCTAGAAAAAGGAATTTAAGAAATATAAAAAGACATACTAGTAAAAAAGAAAAAAAAAGGAATATCCTTTGCAAAGGATAGTATAAATGTTAGAGAGTAGGATACATGTCCACTTCTCTATTTGGTAGTCTAAATAGGTATTAATTGCTAAGCAAAGTTGAGCTAGTTAAGTTAACTTTAAGTTGGTGGCTAGATAGGTTGAGGGATTGGGGAGCACTTGCTTTGAAAGTGGGGACTTAGTAGCTAGAGCTTAGCGAGTCAACTCGACAATAGGTCAGCTTAAGCTCAAACACTTATGAGCTTAGAAATAGGCGGGTTTAATGCTTAGCTTTGATTGGGCTAAATAGTATCGATAGGTTCTTCTCCTTCCACTTGTAAAATAGTGAATAGATTAGCGAAGCTCGAAAGATATACTAGGTCAGCTCTTAGGAACTACTCTTCTTCCAGAGTTAGGTCCTTTAAGGCAACTCAGCATACTAAGGAAGCAAGCCATTGAGCTCAAGACCTCATGATTGGTCCTTGATTCTTATCGTAGATCCTAAGACAATGTACCTAATAATACAATGTACCTAGTCAACCTTAGAAAGAGGAATAATGAGACTTTTATAAGCCCCATACTTTTGCGAATATGAGTGGAGCAAATACTTTGGGACATCAATAAAAATAATCTGATTAAGTTAGAAATTTATGAGTGAGCTCGAGACTTCAAACAATGAAGGCCTATAGACTTAGATTTTGAAAATATAATAAAATAATAATATAGCTAAAATAGTGGAATCTTACTATACAATTTGATAATTATTGTAATCGAGTAGAATGGGCTTTGATAGCTCATAAACATTTAGAGATAAATTATATATGTAATAAAAATATCATATGTCATGGAATAGTATGTAGAATATATGTATATACCTCACGTATAATTATTATGTCTAATTATATACCCATAATTAACTAAAATACTCAATAAATACTAATTATGTTAAAAGAAGTAGTCAAAAATAATAAGAAATTAACAAAAGCATAGAGAACAACTAAAAATACATGAGCCAAGGCATAGAAGGATCTAAGAACAACTGTTGGTGTGTAGAATAGCAATTTAACACCTTTAAGATGTGTATGAAAGGGGATTTTCCAACAAGGATGAGAGAGCAAATCATTTTGACACCTTCCTAAAGCTTTGTAAAATTGTACAACATCTTCCATAGTATTTTACATGTAATCTAGGACTTAGGAAAAATATGTCTGGGTTGAGGAAATTGAAGAAGGAAATCTAGGAAAATTATTGAAGAATAAGCGCTAATCTTAGCGATTTGGAGTTTGAAGGCGTGAACAGAAAATGGGAACAAATAGAAAGCGCTACCTCAAGGAGAGCTAGCGCCAATCTCCATCGACAAGAATGGTGGTACTGGTGGTGACTAGAGCTTCCAATTCTGGTGAGGTTCAATTTTAGGATAAATTTCCTAAAATTATTAAAGATATAATATTTTTCTAGAAAAGTTTAGAAAAAATCATTTAACTATTTTCATGTGTAGATTTTAGGAAAAGTATTATTTTGTAAAAATTTAGTAGTTATATTATGTACCCTTAAGAAATTAGAAAAATAAAACAGTTTTCAATATTAAAATAAATTGCCTAAATAGTACAATTTCTTTTCCTAAATTTTTATATAAGCTTCCTTATACTTAGTTTAAATTTCTACATAAAGCTTTTCATTAAATCTATTTCCTATATTTTGTATAATTTTTTAGCCCCTAAATTATCACTAAAATGGTATTTTTAAGGAAATTTTCATATCTCAGCATAGTATAAGATGTACCATCAGATAGGAATACCTATCAAAAACTTAACTCAACTTGCTCATTTATCAAAAGACAACTTGTTTATATGATAAAGCAGTTGCTACATTGAAGTTCAACTAAATATTTTATTATAACTTATGTTTACAACATAATATTTACATCAAAATATGAACCAACTTTTTATTTTACCTTTGTTATCTTCATAATAATAGGATTCCTGACTTAGTATACTTCAATCCATGCTTAGCTTCATTACAACCAAATTCCTCATATCATACATCATCATTCACCAATTCCTTAAATTTACACTTTCCTAAACTATGCATTTAAGGTATATTGTTAATTTCCTATACTCTTCCCTTCAAAATCTAATCCAACAGTTCTATAGTAAATACTTCACAAATCATCGAAACTCAAAATCCAAGTGAGGCCCTTAGGAATAACATGTTATTATCATTTTAATCACAATTTAGGGCTAAAAAATTCATAAAAATTATAGAAAATAGTATATACACCCAATTTTTAACCCTTTTATTTTATTTTATTTCAATTGGATAAAGGGTCCTAAGTTAGGAAAAACACAAAAAATAGAAAATTAAAGAAAATATAAAAAATAGGAAATTTAGAAAAATAAAAAAATGTAGAAAAATAGGAAAAAGCACAAAAAAGAAAGAAATCTTCGAAAAATATTAAAAAATAAGAAATTTAGAAAAGTCACAGAAAAATATAAAAATTTGAAAAAAAAAATAAGGAATTTAGAAAATAATATCATTTTAAGTAGTTTAATAGAATAAAGTTTTTAAAATTTAAGGAAAAAACCATTGGACTTGGGTTTATATTTGAATCTAGCCCTAGTTGACCTAGCCTATATAGACAAGGCATAAGTCAAGGACTAAACAAATAAGCACATTAGCATAACATTAGGTATAACTTAGAGGTCAAGGGTTTGAATCTAGGTAAAGGCATGGAAAGCCATTATTTATTTTTTTTAAGTTGATGTACTATCATATTAGGTACTGTCACGTGTTAAGCTTTCTCTATGCTACATGTCCTAATATGTGGTAGCCTCAAATTAGCCGACGTTGATGTAGCATTACGTGGCATGCCATGTTAGCTACTATTTGTCACTATTGGACACATAGCATACTGTGATTGGACAACTTAGCTGACATAGTGCCATGGCAATGCTATGTTAGCATTTTCCCTTTCTTTCTCCTTTCTTTCCTACAATTCCCCTTATTTTCCTTAGTAAAACAACTTCGACCCCTTCACTTTGGCTTCACTTTTTTATAGTAATCATAAGCTTAATTATATTGATTAATGACTGATTCTTGTCTTATACTTGACCTACTTTTAATATAACCTAGGAATACATCCAGATTCATGCATTTGGGCATTAAAATTGAGCTCCCAAGATCGGAAAATAAGATGGAATTTTGGAATCACGCATTCATGTTCAATTCACTATTAATGGACTTTTCAAGCTTAGGCTAACTCGAATTTCTATAAATTAGACTCTTATGAACACATATGATCACAGACAAGCATCAGAATTCACTCGCAACCCCTCACAAATGTCAACTCAAGTTCTCTCTCTCTACTCATCGATCTCTTTTTCTCTCTCTAGATTGGAGAAGCTCGAAGCTTTCTCGAGTAAAGCAACAGCATGACAAACACCATAAAGCTCTAAGCTTTATAACACTACTTATATCACCCTTAGCTGTACTCTCAGATTCCATGTCCATTACCTACGCTAAAACCTTAGCCACCACGACCCATTTTGCAAAACCACCAGCTTCAGCCTTCATTAACCGAAGCTATCTACCCTAATGTGATAACCGACTTTAAGAATCCTTATCCTAACACTCACTCGATGCCCAGAAACCACCACTACAGTTGCTCGACATCTATTGCAACTGCCACTTTACATCACCCCCTAAATTAGCCCCAAACACTAAGGCAACTTCATTGTACCTATTATCTCCAATTCAAAACACACAAATCCCTCATTCCCTAATCAAATCACCCATTAGATTACACTATGAAGCCCTTCCAATCACCTCCTTCTTCTTCCCTAAGAGACTCGATCTAGCCTACTAGAGCTTCGAGATTCAACCTAAAGACCGAACCTAATCCAGGTGTCGAATATGTCTTCTTGATAAGGCTATTTTTTGAATTCCCAATAAGATAGCTTCTACTGTATTCTCTACACAATCTATCACTATAATACACTTAATGTCTTTAGTAAGAACATCACTTATGAAAGTCATCAAATCCATTTGTTACTATATAATTTATTTTCATGTTGACAAGCTTTTGAAGTTTGGTATCATTTCAACTCAATCTTACTTCTTGTACTTTCAAACCTAGGTTTTGAGTTCATACATTCTTTTGTTTTTTAGGTTATGGTACTTTCTAAGGCAAGTTTTGAGTCTCACCAAATTTAAATTGTTGTACCAAAACACATTCTGACACATCTTTTGACCTCTAAATGAATCATGGTTCTACCTTCAAGTACTTTTTGACTAAGTTTCTACGATCCAATGCATATCTCATTTCTTATGTTTACTCCCTTCGAAGCTTACTCGTATGCCAAGAGCATACAATAAGTGTATTATTTAGTACTGGTTTAACCATTTCCCATGCTTTATCCTTTTATTTTCTTCTTCAAACATGATTACTAGAAGCATATAATTCCTATACTTGTTTCTTAACCTATTCTTGCTATATAGAAATACTATTCCTTCATTTCCTTAAGTTATTCTAGCTACTTTTGATAGCCTCATACATGCATTCCTATTATTACAATCTTATCTTTACAGAGTTTCCCTAGCTCACAACTTGACTCAATCCATTTCTGTTATGTTATTAACCGTTATAAGTCTACGATTCTTCTACTCAATTCCTTCAATACAACAATTTGTTTTGGATTCACTTAGATTTCTTACTCAATACTAACTGAAGCCTATCAATTTCTCAATAGCTTCCTTAAGAATTTTGCTCAAAGCTTACATCATTCCATGTTACTCCTCATATTTTTTGTTTCTTCATCTTAAATAACCTTCATCCATGCTCCTTGACATACCTTAGATCTCATTTCCACATAAACGCCTCAACTTTTCAATTCATCACACTTCCAATCCAATTTCTTAAGCAAGTTATGATACTCTATAGTTTATTTTCATGATCTGATACCACCTTATAATGCCTTACCTTCTAGGTGTCTACTTAAAAATTTTTCTCAAACTCTTGATACTTGAGAATGGTTCATTACTGCTATCCTTGAGTTAAGGAAAAGGCAGAATTTGTATTCAACCTGCTCTTTTGTTCCATAAACAATTACTTCTGAATAATTTCTCATTCAATATGATAAACAACAACGATAGCTTTTACCTTAGTAAGCCATGCTTAGAGTATTACAGTTATGCAATTTTATCCAACATAGTAACTCTTTTACAAATGCACATATTTAAACTACTATGATTATGCTAAACCTTTAGTGAAGTAACACTTACTGCTTTCTTGAAAAGATATCTTGGTATACTCAAGTCATAACATGTAGTCAACGATTTCTCTTAAGATCCCATCTTTTGTTAGAGTTTTGAAGTCTTCTTATCACTCTGATACCTTCTTTTGACTATTTACCCATAACCTAAGGATAAGAGAAACTTATCCCCTCAACTATTGCCAGTTGAGTAAGAGTAGATAAACACACAACAACAAGCACAACAAAATAGGTACATCATTTAAGTAGTTAGTTCAATTATGTTATCTTATAGTTTCCTAACCAAACAATACAAATGCAATAAATGTACGTTGTGCTCAGGTATGTGACATGCATCAGTATCGATATCCTTACTTAACCTAGTCACTTATTCAGTTTGGTTGACTCAAACTAGGCATTTGGATAATATATCTAGGAACTTAGCAAACATTTCAACTTAGCAATAACTATATAGAGTGGTTGGAAAATCCAGCATATATTTGACCTAACAGATACAATGGAGTCTCTATATGGTAAAAAACCTAGCTTTTACATATCATGCAATACACTTGATAAACCCAACTTTTTATATGGAAATTGACCTAATAATATCTCAGTTTTTAGAAAACTTGATCCATAGGTATATTTTGTGCCATGCCATGAATGCATTAGATCTCATGGCAAGCAAAACTTAGCAAATCCAAGCAAAGTTGTTCATTACTTGTTACCTAGCCTTTACTTCACAGTTTTATTAGTTATAAGATCTTGATATCTAGTTCACTTAGGTATACAACATAAGAGATAGAGTTAGTCCTTATAGTGTTTTTCGAGATAACATAAGCCCCATCAAATGTCACATATGCATTCATCAGCATTAGTATAACCACCAAGTTTAATATCATGTCACTATTTAATCAGCAACAATTATAACTAATAGCTCCATATGGTTCATCAAATAACACATTAAATGGAAATCAAGTTCAACAAAGCTAAAACAGCACAAATCAGACAAAGTTAGGAGTAGACATAAGCTTACTCAAGCACACATAAATATCCATTTACCTAGGGTTCAATTGCTCACTAACTAACCATGCTAACTTGTTCTTGTTGGTCACCCCTCGATATTTGTCTTGATGTAGTACTTTATTCTTCATTATAAATTATGAAATATTGCTAATTCATCATCCATATAAGAATTAAGTCAGTTAGTTGTTAGGTTATTACTCTATGCCGTAAGTATTGGAAATTTAAACTGGTGATATGAGTTTATTTTATCTCTGTTACCTTCTAAGCTATTCCTTAAGCAGAGATATCATTACCGCATTTAATTGGAGAGCTTCTAAGCTACTCTTTAAACCTTATGGCATTAACGTTCAACGTAGATTTAACCTCTAAGTCAATCTTTGAGGTTGCTATATCTCTAAGATTCTTCAGTAAATACCTTCTAACACAACTTCTGAGTTCAATCAGCTTCATAAATTCAAGGATTTTACCCTTTGAATTTTCCTATAAGACTAACTACTTCAAAGGTCTTTCCAATATTCCCTTTAACTTAGTCTCTGAGATTCCCTTGCTTTACCACTCATTCATAATCTTGCCTCTGACTTAACTTCTAAGTGCATATCCAATAGAACATTTTCCCTTAACTTCCTTTGAGTTATCCTTTGCCTTTATTTAATTCCCTTATGATCAATTCATTGGTCCATTTTCTTCCAACTCCAATTAAGACTAACCAAATAACACTTCTATCCATACTTCTTAGCTTCATTACAACCATATTCCTCATATCACACATCATCATTCACCAATTCCTCAAATTTACACTCTCTTAAACTATACATTTAAGGTACATTGTTGATTTCCTATACTTCTCCCTTCAAAATCCAATCTAATAGCTCCAGTATACAACAAATACTTCACTAATTACTAAAACTCGGAATCTAAGCAAGGCCCATAGGAATAATATGTTAATTTTTACCAAAAACACCATTTTAATCGTAATTTAGGGCTAAAACATTCGTAAATTATAGGAAATATTTTTGTGAGAAATATCTTCTCAGCAATTCATTATTAATATATTGTAGTTTAGAGAAAAATTTTGAAGTTGAAAATACTTTACGAACCTTAATCATTTCAATGTCGAAAGTTGTTTAATTTCTTCGATTTCTTAAGAACGTATGCTATAGCTATTAAATTTGCACAAAATCATATTTTTCTTGAATTCTATACATGAAAATATGCAGGAATAAATTTCTTCATAATTTTCTAGATATTTTTTATACTTAAAATCAAAGTAAGATAAGATCTCACTAGAAAATGGAACTCTAACCTCCGGTTGCTCCTTTACCATTACTGGTTAGTCTGGGCACACACCATTCCTTGTACTGGTGATGTCAATTCATGCCCTACCACTCCCTACTCCAATGAACCATCTAACTCTCCAAATTACACATCAATTTTCATATTTTTACTAATTTTAGCGCCTTGATTCTTTTTGCTCACTCTGATTTTTCTTAGATCATCACTTGCATGAATAAAATGTTGGAGAGTGTTTCTAGATATTACAAAGCTATTTGGATGATACAATTGAATTTTATTTCTCTCTCCCTACCATTCTATGCTTAAGTAATATGTTTGTAAAACCTACTTTTAGTGGGTCTAAGATTTGATTGAGAGTACTTTCCGAACGTTCCTAAGGATCAACTAAACAAAAAACTTAGGTTTACATTTAAAAACGAATTAAATTTTTTCAATTCAAAAACCAATTATTGATAAAGCCCGAGCTTGAAGAACTATGAGCTCTAAAATCACTTAAAACCCTAAACCCTAAAACCATTAAGGAATTTTAACCTTAAGTAATTAATCGATAATTTAATTTGAATAATTTCATTCAATTTTAAAAAATTTCACAATTTTACAAAATTCAAATCATAAATTGCAAAACAATGCAAGATGAAAATCTTAAAATAATTTCCTATAAGATCGTGCCCTTATTTTCATGTCTAAGCCTTACACATCAATAACTAGATTAACCAATCACTTTAGGTAACTTATCAATTGAGAGTTGGAATTATTTATCAATTGATAACTTATCAAAATCTAGTGATAAGACATTTTTCGTATCACCCCTTCACTTATGCTATATATGGATAATTTTTCACAAGATTTCACATGCTTAACTTTATTAAATGAGACAAGACACTTCCATGACCCCAAAGGACACAAAATGGAAGATTTGGATGAGGAGGAAAGGGGCGCTATACTCTTATCTTTCAACCATCAATCACTTTCTCTTACACACTACTATTCACTCTTTAATGCTTACATCATTAATAGTTACAATTTTCGACTTTTGTATAAGCTACAATACAACACTTTCAAGACATTTTAAACACTCATTCTCTCTCATTCCCAACCAGCCACTCTTCCGCTCATTTCTCTCACTTTCAATTTCATTTTCACTTCTTCTTTCCTTTATTTGAAACAAACATAAGAGGAAAAACAACCATACCCCACAAAATCAACTTTGCCACCATTTTTCTATACTTCACTCATGGCATTTCCTTCTCCTTTTCTTCTGTCACTTTCTTCCAACATCTAAGCTCTTTTAGAACCATTAGAACCTTCCATAAACCCCATTCTAAAGGATTAAACAACTCGGGTTTCAAAAAGGTAGCAAAAGGAGGAAGCAAAGTTAAGAGCTTAAGTGGAATCTTAGTGCACAACCACCTTATTTTGCTTTAAGGATGAGTAAGTGTTTCTTGTGATTAGTGGGTTAGTGTTTATGTTATGAGACTTTGATTTCTTAAAAATATAAGTAAGGTTTAAGTTATTATAACACCAAAAACTGTTTTAAGAAACAAACTCATGAAACCCTTACATGAAGTTGAAACATGAGCATGTAAAGTTGGTGTTTTGTAAAGATACTTGTTTAACACTTTGAATGGAAGATTTTAAGTTGAGAAAATCTTGAAACAAGAACTTGAATGGAAGATGAACATCTTAGATGTGAGGATTCAAAAGTCCTTTGAATGTTGATTTTATTTCTGTTAAGTTAAACATGCTCAAATCTAGACTTAAGTTAAGGAAAAATTCATCACATAAAGTTTTATGAAGAAACCAACTTTGTATGACATGAGCTATGATATGGAAGTTGTATTAAGTGTAAGATCTTTTATTTCTTTGTGTAGAGCATGAGTTAAAGAACCATCTTATGGAAGAAAAGTTAAGTTAAGATTTGGATATAAGTAGTTTAAGTACATAATCTAACACCTAAACTTAAGGAAATGATGAAATAAGTTGAAAAACCAAGTGAGAACCCCTTGGAATCATCACGACCAAATCTAGAACATGGGTAAGAGACACTTAAAAATATGATAAAAGTAAATGAAGAAAGTGAAAAGATCAACCAAAGCAAGTATGGTAAGTATACAAAGCTTAAAACTCAAAACCGAACCTAAAACTCTTAAAACAAGCCTGGAACTCTAAGTTGAGCCTTCAATAAAATTCTGACCAGCACTTTAAAACATTAAGAAAGGTTGTTTTGAAGCCCATAAAAAATCAACCTGAGACTCCATAGGCCCAACAAAGTTACTAACTTTAGTTTGAATAAAAAATAAGCCCATTTGACAACTTAAGCCCACCAAAGGGCCCATGAAGTGGTTGTTAGCCTTAAGAATATAAATTAAAGTTGTAAATATGATCTCAAGGAGTATTTTAAGCTTAAGATAAAATCTTAAGATGAAGCACAAAGGATTTCTTAAGTTATCAAAAAGGCCATTTACCACACAAGGCCCAAAAGCACTCCAAAACATGAGGAACGCTATTGTTCTGACCCATGGACAGATTTTCATACCTCATTTCGAAAATCTAACCTCATCACGTTAAAGTACACTAAAAAACAATGAAGATTGACTATAAGATCATAAAAATTAGATTTAAAACGAAAAAGTTATACGCGATTGAACTTTTAAGTAAAAACTGGGAAAAGTTACGAAAACTAGTCAAGAGTATAACCGAAGGAAAATTAACTTAGTTTCCTAAGTTTATTTCAATCCCTTATAAATATCATTTCGATGACTAGGGACTACTGTGTACGGAGACGACTTACCTCCGGATTACTTTGATTGATCCACATGATAGAGTGAGTAAATTTTCGATGACTCTTTACTTGATTTTGCTTATAGAATAGATGCACCTAAACTTATATATATAAATTTGGATGCTTATGGGATATGGGAAATGCATGTGTATGAATTTGTGGATGAATGTGATGACTTATTAATTATATATAATAATGGGAATTGTTTGTACTAATATATACATACAAATTATATGGAATGAAATTGTCTAATCACCTTGAAAATGGAGTTGATCACTTACATGATTAAGAAATCAAAATGAATCATACATTCCCCATATTGTATATAGATAACACCGACTACCACTTCACGCAAAAGATGAGAAGGGACTCACAGGAGAACGTGTCTTTTGCAAGATTGGGCACTAGTTATGTCATCATATATATTGAGTCTTTATCCTAAGCTGATGGGCTTACTAGGTGCTAGGAGATGCTAACCATCAGTGAGGGGCAGAATCTCGTGGTTTCTGCTTAAGGCATGTGTTTATGGATTGTGGAGGCTACTACACCACTAGATTTGAGATTTTAAAAATATGATTTGTTATTCAGTAAAGAAAGTATACACACACACACATATATATATAGAGTTTTGATTTGGTTTAAGTACAATAGTGCAAATGAAATAAAACCCAAGGTCTATAACTCAAATTTTGGTTTGGGTCAGTTAATTATCTTCAAACTCTGACTATAGGAGGCATAATTATGAGTCGTATGCAGTTTCTAGGTCACTGCATGCATTGTTTGGCATACTAATTGTTCATGTATTCATATGATTATGGTTCTAATAAATTTATGCCATGTGGCACTGACAAGGGTATTTATCTTACTAAGCTTAAGCTTACATCCCTATAGATTTTTATTGTTGTAGGAAAACCTCTTCACTAATTCGGGCCAAGGCATGCCCGTGGTAAGTCTTATGTAGGGATGGGTTGGAGCGATCAAAGAGTGAAGAGGACATTTTGTAATAGATTTATAGATATTTAATTACTTTATGTTTTAATCATAACATAGATTAAAATCTCTAATGTAGTTCCTTTATAAACTACATTTGTTTGTAATATTCTTTTGGTGGGGGTCTCACAAGCCCACACAATTAGCTAATTTATAATATAGAATTAATTTTAGTTAAATTATTTTATATTACTTATCTACGGGCCTAGTGGTAACGTAGAGTGAAAGGTGTCTTGTATGTCATATGAAAGGCCTATGATCAACAAGGAAGTTGATAATAGACCTTTATACAATACACGACGACTTAATATGAAAACGATACTATTGGGTCGTGATAATGTTTCTTTTTGCATGAAATTTCATCTACAAAGCATGAATAGGTGTCCATACAATTCTACATGCCTATAATCTTAACTCAAGTTGTTCCCATATTTTTTTTATTATTTCTTAATGATTTTTCTATGTTATTTTGGGCCAAAATGTAAATAATAGGGTATTTTAACTAATTATGGGTATATGTATATACTTAGAGTTCTACATGACACGTGTATATATATTCCACACGTTATTTTATGTCCTCCAATAATTTTAATACATATATAATTTATCTCTAAGGTATCATGATAATTTGGAACTCTAATTTCGAGTTTCCAATAATTACCACTCATACTTGGTAAAATATGTTTTATTGAGATTAAATGATATAAATACTTTATTTTGAGAAATTGATATTACTAAGACTATTTGTCTAACTTTTATGAACTTATACTAAAATTTGGCTTAATTTGGAAAAAATTATTTAAAGGCCCTAAATCATTCTAAAGGCTATAATTTGGATTAATATCAAATAGTTTAGATAAGGTTATTTGACTTAACCTATTTCTTACGCTTCTCTTAATGACTTTACTTTATTGCTTACCTTAGCTATATTTTCTATGTTAAGTGGTTTGCTACTCTAAATATCGGGTAGTGTGTCAAAGATTGGGTCTCATACCTAGACTATAAGCTCCCAAACTAGGACATAGGCCTTGACTAAAGAATCAGGAGGCACATTGTGATTATCATATGGGACAAAATGGTCACTCCATAGGCATTTGTTGGAGGCTAGAGAATAAGTTTTAAGACCTATTTGATGTAAGATTAGTACATCTATACTCTATGTGAACTAAAATCGCAAAGGGCTTTAGCAATTCTTCATAAGACCTATCTTTTCTTTGTATTGTGGAAGTTGTTAAGATAGTTTTACCTTTGAAAACAAACGATCATATTAGTGTCTACCTAAAGAAACTAATGTTTAGGAAAAATTCCTCAAATTATTTAGCCTTGACAGGGACATGGATGTAAATAAATCATATCTATCTTATTGTTTGAAAGGTTTAGAGTGAAAAGAGGCAAATTACATCCTAAACACTAACCCTAAAACGAACTTTGAATGTTGAGTATTATCAATGTGAGGCTACTGGACTCATTCCTTCAAGGAGGCCCATCTTAAATTTCATAAGTGAATCAAAATGAAGTTAAGCATTTGTTTTCAATATCTTAAACATAATTATCTCTCATCAACCCCATTGAGACAACTTTGAATAGAGATTTTCAAAACTAAACCCTATCAAGAACTACTTTACAATGGGACAACAAGAGGTAAGGGTCATTATTCAAAAGAAAGGTTAAAATTAATTTGTACTTACCATAATTACATTAACTGTAATTATTATTTCTAGTAATTTATTTCCTTTGAAATGATGAAGTGCCTACATCCTTAATACCAAACATAGACAACACATACTTTAAGATCCTCAACACCATGCATTAGCTACATATACTTTGATTTGTAATCCAAAAGAAGAGATAGTCACCTTTTTCTTAAGTCAGAATATATATATATATATATGTATAGAGAGAGAGAGAGAGAGAGAGTGAAGAATAAAAAAAGAAGAAGAAAGAAGAAAAGAACGAGAAGAAGGAAAAACCAAAAAAAAAAAAAAGATAGTAATAATAAAAATACGTAAGAAAGAAATCAAGCACTCTATATAAGCAAGGTGATTAAACCAAAAACATAATCAAAACGTAATCATTTCCAAAACCTAAAAAGGATCCTGAGGCACATGGCTCAAAACCTATTGCCCATACATTAATGATAGCCCTCTTATAGCTTTACCCTTTTTCCAAAAATCCTCTTAATCAAAGGAAATAAATTATCCTTACTAAATATTACTTTTGAAGCTAAGGCAAGTACAATTATATTTTTTCCCATAGGTTCTTGACTTGTAAACCCATGTTGAAAAATCAATTCTCTTAAAATTAGCCTTTACACCAATATCTCTTTAATTGAGACCAATGACCAAAAGCTTATATGACATTGCAATCCAACAATGACCTAACAAATAAATAAATTGTATCACTTAGAAAATGAACCATAATTTTTGGAATTGTCGTTGAGAGTGAAATCTAAGTTGAGAGTAGAAGGAAGTCCTCTTTGACTAAATCAACCAATTATGAGATAACCTTTCCCTAGCATAAAGACATATTAAAATCATGAAGGTCCATCAACCTCATATAAATTTGTGCCCCTAAATTTTCAAAGAATACTACTGAAAGAAGAATTTACTAGATAGTCTCTTCAATTACCCCTAGGCAAGATTAGGAAAAGAGTGAGCCCTTCATTATCATAAAAGAAAAAAAAATTCCTTAAGTTTTCATCGACTAAAGACAAATTTTCCATGGTTTCTCTAAACATAAGAAGAAAACACATTTTTCTAAAATTTTGAGATTTTATCGGACATTTGTTCATTCTTCAATAAAGTCTTTAGGAGCCTTTGTCATCTTACAAAAAAAATCGTAAAGGTAAAGTGAAGCTTTCGTTACTCTTTGTCTTGAAAATTTTTGAAAAGCTAAGTAGTCTTTAAGATTGGAACTTAGGAGCTATAATTATCATTTTTCTTGAAAATTTTTGAAAACCTTAGTTATCCTCAAAATTAGAAACTAAGGGGGTTACATCTATAAAGAAAATTTGAAACATTAGGAATCATTGTTGTCCTTAAATTAGGAGCTTTGGTGAGCCTTTATTGTGAAATCAAGTTATCCTTATAGGAGCCTAAGTTATTCACAATAACTTAGCTTTTCTTGATTATAAGCTTTAGCTATCTAAGAGTCTTAGTTATCCTTAGATTAGGAAATTTGGCTATTCTCATTCTTGAAACTAAATATTCCTTCTATTAGGAACTTAAGTTATTCCATAGGAATTTTAGTTATTCTTCATTAAAAGTTTTGGCTATCTAAGAGCCTTAATTATCCTTACATTAGGAACTTTGGCTATTCTTGATCATGAAACCAAGTAATCCTTCTATTAGGAACTTAGATTATTCCATAGGAACCTTAGTCATTCTTGATTAATAGCTTTGATAATGTAAGAGTCTTAGTTATGCTTAGATTAGAAACTTTGGTTATCTTCAATTGTAAAACCATGTAATATTTATGTTTAAGAACTTAGGTTATTCCATAAAAACCTTATTTATTCTTATTTAGAAGTTTTATCTATCCACAATCATAAAACCAAGTTATCCTTACTAATAGGAACTTAGGTTATTCTACAAGAACAATAGCCATCCTTAGATTAGGAGCTTTAGATATCCTTAATCACAAAAACAAGTCATTCTTCTTATCTTCCCTTAATAATTAAAGAAACCCTAATTATCCTAAGATAAACTAAACTTAGGAGCTTTAATTATCCTTTGCTAATGTATAAGTCATCCTTAAGTTTAGGAACTCTAGTTGTCCTCTCCTATATAGTTTAAGAACTTAGATAAATTAAACTTAGGAGCTTCGATTATCCTTTGCTGATGTATAAGTCATCCTTAAGTTTAGGAACTTCAATTGTCCTCTCCTAAATGACTCAAATGACTAAAAAACCCTAGTTATCTTGAGATAAATTAAACTTAGGAGCTTTGATTACCCTTTATCGATCCTTAAGTTTAGGAATTTCAATTGTCCTCTCCTAGATATTTTAGGAACCCTTGTTATCCTTCATTAGACTTAGGAGCTTTGGTTATCCTTTGAAACACCTGAATTTTACCTTCGGATTACAAACCCATCAATTTGCCTTTAACTCTCTTCGCCTGAATACCAAGTAGATTGAGCCTAAGATAGCTAGTTGATTATAGTGCTTCTTAAGGTAATATGTCCCCAAGGTAAAAATGGTGACTTTTTTTGTCCTCTTAGTAAAATTTTTCTCAAATTTCTCTATAAAGAAAGGTAATTGTACTCACCCTGTCTTTGCTTCCCAATAATTTTTTTTTAATAATAAAAAAGTGTCTTAATTAGAAAATGCAATAAATAAAAAAAATAAAATTTATAAAAATAAAAAATATAGAATATTAAAAAGAATAGAAAATTATCAGAGAATTTAGAAAATTTTAAAAGTTTTGAAAAATTGAAATAAGTAAAAACAAAAGTAAAATTAAGATTTTTAAGTCCTAGGTTAACTATGAGGCCTTGGAATCACTTACATAAGGTCATTTCATTTTTTAGGTTGAATCAAGTTAAAGTGCACATATCCAATTTAATGGTTTTAAGTTATATTTAAGAATATTAAATATTTTTGAAAAAATAATATTTGAACCATAATTGATGTTGAATTTTTTTATTTTTCATTCATAAAAGTGAAACTAAGTTAAGTTAATCGTGGTTTCAAAGAGTGCTTTGATTTGACTTAAATGATTGATATATGAGAAAAAACAATTTTTGAATGAATTGGGCCACCAATGAAACAAAGCTCATAAAACCACTAAATTGTGTTCAATTTGAAAATTAACATGTGTAATAGGCTTGCATGGCAAAGACCATGCATTTTCAATTATTTGAAAACCAGTTTGATTAGGCCTAAAACAACTATTTTCATTTAAGGTCAGTTTAGACCACTAAAGAGCTCAAATACATTTTGTTTGCAAAAGATAGTAGGCATAGGCTAGCAACCCATCTAGTTAAGTACTAAAACATACATAAGTGAGGTTAGGGGTTCGAGGCTAGCAATGTGTAAAGCGCATTTTCCTTTTTGATCTGCATAGTTGATCTATGTGTCATGATATTATCAGAGTACATTTCACCCCATGACACATAGCAATTACCAAGTGGTGCACATAGATGATGTGGCACTACGTCATTATCCTATATACCCTTGAATTCTAGATTTTCCTCCTCTTTCTCATGTGACCTCTACACTTTTCCACTTTTTTTCAGCTTGTTCCATACGACTCCAGTAAAATTAGTGATGCAATTGTGTACTACACATGACTTACTCTTAAATCCATCCTTAAAGATGACCATCTTCATTCTTTTGGTGGATCAAATCGGCCTTGGAAATCAAGGAGAAACACAAAATCTAAGATTTACATTCATGGTTGATTAGACCAAAGATGCCACTTTCCATGCTTGCTAGAGCTTAAGCAAGTATAAAAGGACTATCACCTGTTCATTTCAATCAAGAACAAACATAAAAAATTACATAAGAGATACACACACTAGTTTCTCTCTTTAGCTGATAGTTAGCCCCTTTCTTTAAAGAAGATTGCTTGAGTTTAGAGGCAATAATAAGAGTCTATGAGTGCTAAGCTTTTAGTAGACATTACTTTTGCCATCCATCATAGTCTTTAGAAGCTTAAGCTACTACTAAGGGCTTAAATAATGGTAGCCCTAGCTAAAACCAGCACTTCCTATCCTCCTTAGTCAAAATTAACACCACGCATGAGCTCATGGAGGCTAAAAACCAAAGACCAAACTACCTTTCAAACCACAACCACCACTTCGCATGATACAACAACCACTACTAATGGCGTGATTTACAAAACCACATAAATAACCACCATTGACTACTATACAACCACAAATCCTCCTTTTACTAATTAAAATCTCACCAAACACCAATATCATGCTTGAAAAACCACTTAGAACAGCTTAAAATAAGTTCCCTTAACATTTACTTTCATTTCCCACTGCAACCTAGTTTTGGTGACTCAACTAGATTTGAAATTGGATCTAAGATTTGGAGTTTGATCTATGTCTAGCTCCTTCTACCCATATCTAGGTCCGAGCTACTTCTTCCTTAGTATTTCTTTTATGTTATTTTCTATTTTGTTTTCTTATTATTTTTCTTTTACCTTCTTATTTGTAATAGACTAAGATAAAAATGGTTGATAATAAAAATAAAAATTCCTTTCATAAATGGGGCTAAGGTAGGGTTATTCAAACTTTTTCTTTCTTTTGCTCTTTTAGAATAAATTAGAATAAAATTTATTTTCCCACTTAAAAGAAATCTATATTTTCATAAATGAAAAATAGCAAATCATTACAAAGTCAAGGCCATTTAGAATTTTAAAAAATAATATCACCCAAATTTAGGACTCTTTTTTAATTTTTTTTTAAAATAAGCTAAATGGACTAAAGAACATAAATTTGGTTGGTTTTCAATAGTAAAATAAACTCATACACTTAAGTATTCCAAACCAATCTACAAAAAGTCCCATCACTACTAAAAGGTACGTATGCACCAATAAGGTAACTCGAGATAAGGAACTTTTTTTATTTTCCCTTTTGTAAATAAATTTATCAATTTCTTTTGTAATTAAAAATTTATTCATTTGTAAATTAGAATTATTCTTTGAAATTTATAGGGTATTTTGAAAAAAAAAATGTGAATGGATAAAAGTGGTACCCATTTAGGGTTTGATACGTTAGTCCCTGAACTCAAGATCTCTAGTTTTACAAATCATTTTTCAAAAGTAGTTTTACTAAAGATTAGTAACTAAGTTATGCCCTAATCACTTAGTTGATTTTAACTTAACTCTTTCCTCAAGCTCGATTGGGTAGTAACTCCAAACATTTTTCAAAATCCATGAGAAATTACATTTTCCTTAATTCTTAGTCGATAATTAGTATTAAATAGGTTAGGGTTTAATGCTTATCGGGATAAGAAAAATAAAATAAAAAAATTTAGGCTCTATAAATATGTATTTATATTTTTTACCTACTGATCGATAAGGGAGTCCATCGATCAATCAGAAGATACATTTAAGCTTAATGTTGAGAATCCTTTAATGATGCAACACATTTTATTTTGAGGGTTTTAGCCCTAAAAACCCCTAATCCTAATCAATATTACCGATTAATTAGTAGTGAGAATCTCGATCGATTAGTGTAGCTAAGTCCCATCTGATTGACTTTATCCACATATTAACCTATGCTTTTGATCAATTATCCTAAAAGTCGGTTCATCCCTGATGCTTCAAGGCATATTGATCCATATGCTACTGATCAATTGATGGGCTTAATTTCAACTTGCCTTCCCTTCTTAGCTTCTTGATCAAAAGGTAGGCGCTACTATGATTATGTAACCTCCATACACCTATAAGCATGAGATGAAATTAATAATATTTACTTTAAAATTGTTCTTTCTTCATGTAATTTGATCAATTTTGTTCAAGTTGATACATTTTGTGTGTAAACTTGATTTTGTATAAATTCATCTACTTTTCTTGTTTACACACTAATGAAGGTTTTAAAGTTAGGAAATTTTGTTTATTTTGAACTTGGATCACCAAGGAATGCAAGTACGAGCATGAGCTCCTATGTAGTCCCAATGCTATTTATGCCTAAGGAAATTGGTTGTTGGTGTATGCATATAGACAATTAGGCAATCAACAAAGTCACCATCAACTATTGATACCTCATATCAAGACTTTTTAAAATGCTGGATGAACTTTATGGTGCTTAAATCTTTTCAATGGTTTACTTAGAATGCAAATACCATCATATCTAAATGCAACTAAGTGATGAGTGGAAAACTACTTTCATGACTCAATATAGACTTTACAAATGTTGGTTATGTCATTTGATTTAACCAATGCCCCTAGCACTTTCATGAGGCTCATGAACTACATCTTATGAGAACTCATAGAAAAATTTAAAATTGTCTATTTTGATGACATATCAGTGTATTATAGGAGCTTTTTAAAATGTATTGCTCCCTTAAGGGTCATGTTTAAGGATAAGAAAATTATGAGGATATTGAATTGCACATTTTTCAACGATGAAGTAGTACTTTTGGGGTTTGGGGTTTGGGGTTTGGGGTTTCAAGAAGAGGAGTTAAGGTAGATGATGAAAATGTAAAGGCAATTGTCAAGTGGTCTGTGCTACATAGAATGCAACTAAGCTTCTAAGGACTTTAACTTTATAGGTAGTTTGTGCAAAACTTCAACAATATTGCAACTCTACTAATTAAACTTAGAAAGAAGAATATTAACTTTAAGTGGATTGAAAAAGCCTAGTTGAGCTTTAATGAGATTCAAGCAAAACTCACATAAGATCCTATTTTAGCATTGCTTAACTCTAAGAAGCCACTCAAGCTTGAGTTTGACATTTCAAGAGTATGGATTGGTGCTATGAAGTAAAGGAAAGGTGGTTTATCACCTATTTCAATGAGAAGTTAAGTAATATAATGCTCAACAATTCAATTCACATTATGGAGCTTTACTCCTTTGATTCATTCCTTAACTGTATGGCAAAACTACCTTCAACTCCACGGGTTCATATACTACACAAACTATGAATCTCTCAAATACATGAAAGTTCAAAAAAAACCCCTATGCTCATAAGCTAAGTGGGTGAAATTCCTTGTAGGGTTTACCTACATCATTTATTATAAGCAGGATAGCTTTAATGTAGTGGTTGATGTAATATCTTATAAGTATGCAATCATTTTTGCATTGCAATTAAAGTTCTTAGGTTTTGTGTTGATTACTAAGCTGTATGTTAATGATGCTTATTTTGAGCATAGTGTAGCTAAGTGTATTGATGGAGTAGTTGTAGATGGGTTTTATGCAGTTGATGGGTTCTTTTTCTATTTTCTTATGGGTAGGGGAGGGGTGAAGGGGGAATTATACCTATCCAATGTTCTATAAGAGTTTTATTGGTTAAGGAGGCCCATTTGGGAGTGTATTGAGTCACTTTGGGGAATAAATGACCTAAAGATATTGAAAGAGCATTACTTTTAACTGAGCATGATAAAGGATGTATACTGAGTGCTAGTAAGGTTTATAATTTGTAAATAGGCTAAAGGGCAAGTGAGAGGTTTTTGAGGAGTATATAATTTTACCCATATTGTCATTTCCATGAAGAGATGTGACTATGGACTTCATCTTTGGTTTACCCAGGATGAAGAGAGGGAAAGATTTACAAATTGTCATACTTAGTTGATTTAGTGAGGTGTGCCATTTTGTTTCATACCACCAACCAAAGATGCCCTATTTATTGCCAACCTTTTTCCATAGAAAATTCTATAATTGTACACTATAACTCATACTATTGTGTCGTACAAAGGCACTTTGGTTCTTTCTTCTATAAGACACCATAAAGGTATGTTTCTTTCTTTTAGAAGACATCATAAAGGAGGCAGGGCATGAAATTCATGTTCAATGTGGTGTATCACCCTCATATAGATGGTTAAACTAAAGTCATTAACCAAATTATAATTGCTTAGAGCTATATATGGTAAGATTCTTACCAATAAGGACTTATATATACTTATTGGTCAATCCCCTTTTAAAGTCATGTATGGGTAGAAGAACCATTCTATTGGATTTGCTACTTGTATTGTCATCAAAAGAGGAAAGCCTTTGATAGGAATAAACTTAGGGCTATCTCCTAGTCGTGGTAACCCATCTTAAGCCGATGCCAACCTTTTAGAAGAAGATGCCGACCTATTCTAACCCGAGGCCAAATAGTTTAAGGCTAAGGTCAAACAGTTCAAGGATGAGGCTGAACAACTTTTGATAAGGCTAAGCAAATGACAAAAGACTGAGGGGAAAAAACGAGCCACTTGGCACCAAAGAACCACTTGGCACGAACCCTAGAGACTAGTATTGACTAATTCTAGCATTCGGTAATTATGGGCTAACCTTTCTAATGTCTTGGCCAAGTATTGCGAGAATCCAAGAGCTCCTCTTCGGATCCGAATATCCAATTGCAGAGCCTACCTAGTTTAGATCCTGCTCTTTCCAAGAAAGGCCGAGTGACTACATGCCAACTTTTATTAAATGCATAGTATTATAATCTTATGTATGTTTTTCTTTATTTTATTTATAGGGCCAATTCTTTAGGGTTTAAGGCCTTATAAATTATTTACAGTTTTGCTACTAAGGTTTATGACTTGCTATAATGGTTAATAGATAGAAAATGTATATTCTTGCGTTTTGGAATCTTTCCCTTTTTTAGCAAGGCTACCCTTAAGCTAGCATTTGCCTGATTATCGACTGTAAATCAAACTCTTTAATCTCTCCCATGTTCTTATCGATCTTAACCCTGTGATTATGGTGAACCCTTTCATTTGAATTGGTTAGTGAGTTACATCTAACCCTCATTTGAATCCTGAGAGACATTTAGTGTTTATGAGTTGCATTGAACCTTATTTCGAGCTTAAATCCTTGATAGTGTTTACGTCTTAGTATGTGACATCCATTCACATTTACTGTTGAAACCAACCATTTCATTTCCTATCTATCATACCCATTCAATCCATTTTGGGTTTTTGAGATTTGCTGCCGTTAATCCTTA
The DNA here is from genome assembly GCA_024138005.1 of Lumnitzera racemosa. Lineage (NCBI taxonomy): Eukaryota > Viridiplantae > Streptophyta > Magnoliopsida > Myrtales > Combretaceae > Lumnitzera > Lumnitzera racemosa. The sequence goes on from JAMXBC010000004.1 coordinate 57,040,803, forward strand.
TCATCATGGTTTAGACCTTTCTATTAGTCGTCATTCTATACTATAGTATGTTCGTGTTTTAATAGATGTACTATTATGCTAACTAAGTTGAGTAATAGTAATTTTAGCAATTGATTCTAGTTGTTGTAGTGTTTTTGTTGTAAAACGTATTTGTTCAATTTTATGGAAAATCATTGTATGTACAAGAATGTCGAAAGATAGTGTTAACAATAGTGGTGATAATCCCTACAGAAGCTCGAAGAGACATGTTAACAACTTAAAGTATTAGATTCAAAATCTCATTGATTCTATTTAAGAACTTATTGGTTTAGTCAGGGGCCGCAAATGTAATGGCCAAGAAGAAAGAAGTGAATGGACACCCACAAGTAGGGGTGGCTCTGATGCACTTGATCATGATAAGCGACAATTGAAAAGAGATGTCGAGTTGAGAAGGAGACAAAACTAACTTGTGCCGAGAAGAAGAAATGAAAGGAGTGTTGACTCCGAAGCAAATCAAGAAGCTCAAAGAAGGGAGCTAAGGCTGAGAAAGGACATAGCCAAGCAGAGCTTCGACAGAAGTGGCTAATCCGAAGTGAATTGACCTATTAGGAATGTAAGGGATGAACTCCGAGCACCTAGTCGAAGACTTGATAATATAAAGCTTAAGTTATCGACCTTCATTAGAAGTAGTTCACGTGAAGAGTTCCTTAACTGGATTCCCCGAGTTGAGAAGTTGTTCGAGTGCTATGAGTATGATGTTCGAACAAAGGTTAAGTTAGCTTCATTATCCCTTATTAAGTATGCAAGCCTTTGGTAGGACAAGCTAGTTACTAAGTGAGATGTTGAAGGAGAGGAGTTGATTAGAACTTAGAGGCTTATAAAGTGATTGATGAATCAGCGCTTTATGCTGACCTACTTTAAGCAAGTGATGCTCCATGAGTTCCAATACCTAAGACAAGGTCAAAATATTATTGAAGAGTATTTGTAAGAGTTTGAGACCTTGATGATTATACGTGAGATTACTGAGCCACTAAACTGTACCATTGGTAAGTTCTTGAATGGACTTCGAGATGATATTGTTGATATAGTTGAATTGTAGTTGTTTGACTCTTTAGATGAGCTAATCAATTTGGTATTAAGATTAGAAAGATAGAGGAGAAGGAGGCATCAGAAGCCAAGTAGCCGACCTCAATAAGGCAACCCAAGCTTGAGAGTTATGCAGAGAGAAAAGGGCTAGAGATGATGGAGAGAGGCAAGCCTAGCCGACCAGTCCATGTCGAGAAGAAGATTACTAAGAAAGAAAAGGCACTAGGCAACAAGGCTCGAGATGTGAAATGCTTCAAATGCTTACGTTATGAACACATTGCATCCTAATGCTCGAATAAGAGGTTTATGGTCTTAAAGGGCGAAGGGCCCAATGCTCAAATCAAGAGTCAGAGTGATTAGAGTTCAGATGACCAGTTGAGAAAAGAAGATGTCTATGTCAAGGAATTGGATAAACCCTTAGCTATGGCAACACGAGTTGACCTAAAGACTAATCTCGAACAAAGGAAAAATTTATTTCATATGTGGTCTCTAGTGAATAGGAATTGCCAACCTACCCATACCCTCGACCTTAGGGATTGAAGTAGTTTGATGACAAGGGTATGGTCTATGTGCATAAGTGAGCTTAGATTGTATTTAAGGTAGGATAGTACGAAGTCGAGCTTGATTTTGATGTGGTCCCAATGAATACCACAAATTCACTTCTTGGTCAACCATAGGAGTATGATCGAAAAATGATCCATGTGGCTTCCTTAATACTTACATTGTTCAAAAGGATGGGAAGAGCTATTGCTTGACCCTCATGAGTGTTGAGAAAATCTAGAGACACTTGGCAGCCACGGTAAAGGGAAGAGGGAAGAGGAGTTTATTTGGCATCCCAGTTCGTGCCCAATACTTAACGTCGAAGACAACTTCCTTTCAGACCCATTATACCAACGATGATAAGGATTAACGGCAGTGGATTTCAAAAACCAAAAATGGGTTGAATGGGTATGATAGATAGGAATGTGAATGGATATAACACACCTAGACATAAACACTATATGGGGTTTGAGCTCGAAATAGGGTTCGATATAACTCACGAATACTAAATGTCGCTTGAGATTCAAATGAGGGTTAGATGCAACTCACTAACTGGTTTAAATGAGGGGTTCACCACAATCTTGGGGCTAGGATCAATAAGAATGTGGGTGAGATTAAAGAGTTTGATCTATATTCAATAATCCAACAAATGCTAGCTCAAGGGTAGCCTTGCTCAAAAAGGGAAAGATTCTAAAATGCAGGAATATACCTTTTCTATCTATCGACCTCGTATCTGATATTTACAAATTTTGCTATTCATAACAAGTTCTAAACCCTAGTAGCAAAACTGTAAATAATGTACAAGGCCTTGAACCCTAAAGAATTGGGCCCATAAATAAAATAAAGAAAAAGCATACATAAGAATACAAAACTGTGCATTTAATAGAAGTCGGCATACAGTCACTCAGCTTATCCTGAAAGGAGCATGATTTAAACTGGGTGGGGTCTACAGTTGGATGTTTGGGTCCAAGAAAGAGCTCTTGGAGTCTCGCAGTACTTGGCTGAGATACTAGAAAGGTCTGCCCATAATTGCCAAGTGCTAGAATTAGTCAACACTAGTCTCTTAGGGCCATGTAGAATATGTAGCACTAATGATTATTTTTCTTATATATTCATTTTTGCCCCTTTGTAACATGTACAATGCCTCTTTAGGAAATACCCTTTTTGTTTTTTCCCTTTTGGGCAAGTTATCCTAAGTTGTGGGTATAAATACCCCTATACTTATAGTTGTAATAAGATCAGATTACCCTCAATATACTTGTGTACTTTCTTCCATACGTAAGTACTACTTATTTACTCTTAGCATCACTCTTATCATTTCCTATAAGTAAGGTTAGGTAGTGAGTAACCTCATCGAACCAATTCATATGTCATATCAAATTGTACCATGAGTCATCAGAAGTTCATTTAGTGCACATATCCTCTAGAACTGTTCATGGGTCTTTGCTTACTGCTCCATTCATCTTTGTCACCCTTTTAGTACCTTTCCCCATTAGCCCCTTTTCGAGCTTTCTATAAGGTTAGACCCATCCAACAACCGGCCTTGTCTATTCTTGGTCACAGTTCACACCATCTTGATATCAGAATAGAGGTTTTATGTGAACTAAAATTAGTTCATCTTAAATTTCTATTGTGCTCTATTTTGCTTATGTGAAACAGAGTCAATTATTGAGTTCATTTGACGGCTATGTTATTATCTGTTCACTTTCTAAAGTATTTGATTAAATTTTGAATCTGTGAGGGAAATTGACAAACCTAAATATGAATATTGGAACTGGTGATGATAGTGGAGTTATCCACTATGGGCATCAATCTTAGGGAACTCCTAGAAGCACTTATAAGAGACTCGATGAGGCAGCTAACCTCTTAGTAAATCTGACTCGAGTTATCCGTACACTATCTTACTGACCTATAAGGCCGCGCAAAATACTCCATAAGATGCTTAACCTGTTAGAGGTCGGAACCTAGCTTGACCATTTCAAGGTCGAGGAGTTAGTGAACGAGTAAGGCAAAGGATAGACATAAGAGAGCTTGATGAGGAGGAAGAGGAGTATTTTGAGGAGGAGTGTGTACGATTCCCCTAAGCATCTAACTGTGTAAAGCTTCGAATCTCGAGTTTTAATGGATCTGGAAATAGTGACGAGTATCTGGATTAGGAAGAGAAGGTGGAGCGTATATTTGATTACTAGTCATATGAGGATTACAAGAACGTGAGGACTAGTGTTGCTGAATTTTCCAAATATATTGCCATGTGGTGGAAGAACTTTCAAGCCATGAGAAGGAGAAAGGGGTATCGAGAGATTAACACCTGGCCTGAGATGAAGAGAAAGCTTAAAAACAGATTCGTGCCAAAAACGTGTCTCCAAGATACTTTCATTTGACTTCAGGAGCTGAGACATGTAGGCTAAACTATTGATATGTATTTTTAGGAATTCTAAATGCTTATGATACAATGAGAAGTAGAGGAACTACTAGGATGAACAGTCTCAAGATTTGTTAGTAGGTTAAGAGGAGACATCCGAGACATTGTGGAACTCCAACAATTTGACATGATGGATGAAGCTGTTAGGATTGCCTAGCGTATAAAGAGGTAAAGAGGAAGCTGAACAATGACTTGAATGTTGACTAATCGACCAACACAGGTAAGTAATCAGACTTTGTCGAGTACTAAGCCAAGCGGAAGGGTTAATGTCAGAGCTAAGCAAAAAAGATGACTTGAAGATGTAGTATTGACCTAAACATATGAGAAGGGGTAAGGGTTTGGTAGGAAGACTAGCTAGATCAAATGCTTCAAGTGCCAGGGGTTCAAACATATGGCTACTTAGTACTTGAACTGAAAGACTATGGTCATTAAGGGAGATACCTCGAAGTTAGACATAGAGAGTATCGATGAGGAACCTAAGGAGGAAGAGGTTCCTACCAAGAAGGAGAATATCGAGAAAGAGTTGATTGAAGAAGATGTGTATACCGAGGACTTGGACCAGCTATTCATGATTGTCCGACGCACTATGAGCATGTAACCTTTATGAAAGGAAGAGTAGAGAGAGAACTTATTTCATATCACCTGTAAGGTGAATAAACAGACGTGTGCCCTTATCGTAGATAATGGAAGTTGCACCAATGTGGTGTTAGTCGACCTAGTCTCAAAGCTAAGGTTGCCGATTGTTGCACATCTAAAGCTATACAAGTTACACTGGTTGAGTGAGAAGGAAGCATTACACATCACTTGGCAAATATTGCTGTCAATCATTAATCGTAATTACTTCGATGAAATTCTCTACGATGTACTACCCATATGCACTTCTTACGTATTTTTAAGAAGACTGTAGTTGTTTGATAAGAAAGTCATCCATGATAGTTATAGGAATAACTATATGCTCAAGAAGGATGATTTGATCATACTAAATTCGATGCTGTTAAGAGAAGTTCACATGCTATAGATGAAACTTGCTCATAGATTGAAGAAGGCTTTGGTGATGAGTAGAGTTGAGCTTCAAAAGCCCATTAATGCCAATGAGCCGACCCTCTTGTTGGTTTGGTAACTATTGGAAATGAAGGAGCAGGATGATTTACCCCAAGAAGTGAGGGAATTGTTGGATGAATATCCTAACCTATTCCCAAAACAGTTACATGAAGGGTTACCCTCGACTTAAGGCATAGAGTACTGCATTGACTTAGTACCCGATGCTACACTGCCGAACAAGCCAGCTTATCGCATGAATCCCGAGCAAGCTTTTGAGCTTCAACATCAAGTTAATAAGTTGTTGGAAACAGGATACATGAGAGAGAGTCTCAGCCCTTGTAGTGCCTGCATTTCTAGTGCTGAAGAAGGATGGAATTTGGCGGATGTATGTTGATAACCGAGTTCTAAACAAAATCACGATCAAATACAAATATCTGATCTTGAGGCTAGAAGACATGTTGGATGAACTGAATGGAGCCTAAATTTTTAGCAAGATTGATCTCAAGTCTTGCTATGATCAAATCTACATGAAGCTAGAAGATGAGTGGAAGACTGTATTTAAGACTTCACATGGGCTTTACGAGTAGATGGTCATACCCTTTGGCTTATTGAATGCCTTGAGCACCTTCTTAAGGCTTATGAACCATGTCCTAAGACATCTCATCGAAAAGTATTTTGTAGTGTACTTTGATGACATCCTGATCTATAGTGTTGACATGTTGAGTCACTTTGAACACATCCGAGCAGTCTTGAATATTCTTCATGCCAATAATTATTTGGTAACCTAAAGAAATGTTGCTTTTGCTAGGAGGAAGTGGTATTCTTGGGCTATGTAGTTTGTAGAGGAGGCTTGTGAGCCGATGAAGAGGAGATCTAAGCAATTGTTGAATGGCTAACCCCTACTACTTGTGCCGATATGAGAAGTTTCCATAGATTGGCTTTGTTGTACCGAAAGTTCATCAGGAACTTTAGTACCCTTGCTGCACCCCTTATTGAATTAATAAAGAAAATCACCAACTTTTGATGTGGAGAAAGGGAAGAGAGGAGTTTCATCGAGATAAAGAAGAAGTTGACCTCTACTACAATGTTAGTGATCCCCAACTTTGACAAAATTTTTGAGCTAAAGTGTGATGTGTTAGGCATTAGAATAGGCATTGTCTTCATGCAGGAAGGCCAACCAATTACCTTTTATAGTGAGAAGCTCCAAGGACCCCAATTAAATTAATCCATACATGATAAAGAGCTCTAGCTACTGCCGAGAGATTTCCTTGAGGGATTCAATTTTGTGGTCAAACATAAGCAAGGAAAGAGTAAAGTAGTTGCAAATACTCTTTCGAGGAAGCATGTACTCTTATCAGAACTACAAACCAAACTCTTTGGTTTTGCGAATATCAAAGAACAATACTTTGAGGATTTACACTTTAGACCAATAATTTTACGATGCATGGATGGGAGGATAGTGGATGAATATTATGTACAAGATGGCTATCCATTCTGAGGGGGGAAATTGTACGTACCAACTTGTTCCTTATGGAAATTATTAATCAGAGAAGCCCATAACAATGAACTCTTTAGACACTTTGGAGAGAGGAGGACCTATGAGCTATTGAATGGATAATTCTTTTGGATAAGAATGTGAAGAGATGTACATTAAAAGGTCACAAGTTGTGTTATGTTCAAAAAGGACAAGTACCGAGTTGAACAAAGGAAAGCAATGCACTTGTCCCAGCAAGGCCGTGGACTAAACAAAGCATGGACTTTGTTCTTAAACTGCTGAGAATTGCTCAAGGAAAAGATTTTGTAATAGTTGTCATAGATCATTTCAATAAGATGGTACACTTTGTGCCCTGCACCAAAAGTAACAATTCTTCGGCTATTATTGCTTTTTTCTTAGAGGAGGTTGTGCAGATACACAGCATACTGAGAAGTGTGGTTTCCGATAGAGACCCAATGTTCTTAAGCCATTTTTGGAGAACCCTATGGCATTGGTTGGGAACCAAATTACTCTTTAGCACCTCATGTCGGCCCCAAACTAGCAGCCAAACAAAGGTGGTTAATCGTACTTTGGGTTCATTGCTTAGAGTTGCAGTAGGCAAGAACTTAGCTAATTGGTACATTTGCTTACTAATAGTCGAGTTTACCTTTAACCTAACCAGACATAACACCAGCAAGAAAACCCCCTTCGAAGTGGTCTATGTATTCAATCCCAAGTTGCCCTTCAACCATGCCCCTATACTACTACTTATACAAAAGGACCTCGATACCTTGGTCAGAGCACAATCTTTTCAATACATTTATGACAAGGTCACTCGTCACATTGACCAGGCTATTAAAAGAATGCGTAAAAAGACCAAAGGTCAACTAGACAAATAATTTTAGCTGAGAGACTTGGTATGGCTATACCTTGGTAACGAGTGGTTCCCAAACGAAAGGAAGAATAAATTAGCTGCAAGAGCGGAAGGACCTTTCAGAATCCTCTCGAAAATCAATGAAAACCCCTGTAAGTTTGAGCTACTTGAGGACTATGGGGTTTTTGATGCCTTCAACATTATCGACCTCAGTCTATACCACCATGATGGAAGACTAAGCAAACACCATTTAGCTTTGATCCCAAATTCGAAACAACCTAGAGAGAATGATGGGAATTAAGCTATGGGATCCCTAACCTGCAGTTAAGCCCGAGGACTGGAGGGGCTAGCATGATGAATCCTTATGTTTCGACCAACCCTTACTAAGGTCAAGTATTTACTTGCCGAGTCACCTCTAATGCCATGCTGTATGACCGCCCTTTATTCTATAGCATGCCAAGTTGACAGTTACTCTCTATTGCTAAGTCACCCAATCATTCAGCATCATCCTTATTGAGAAGCCGAGAGAGTCCATCCATACTGATTAAGCTATCCCTACTCAGATAAGCCCATTTGTCAATACTTTTTTATCCTCATCTCCTAATGACCCCACCATTGTTACATCGCTACGTGTATAGTATCACATATAGAATCTATAGTATAAATGATTATTTTCCTTGTATATTCATTTTTCCCCTTTTATGACATGTACATTGCCCCTTTAGGAAATGTCCTTTTTGTTTTTTCCCTTTTGGGCAAGTTGCCCTAGTTTATGGGTATAAATACCCCTATTCTTATAGTTGTAAGAAGATTAGATTACCTTCAATAAACTTAAGTACTTTCTTCCTTATATAAGCATTACTTGTTTACTCTCGGCATCACTTTTATCTTTTCCCTTAAGCAAGGTTAGGTGGCGAGTAATCTCACCTAACTAATTCATGCGTTATATTGAATTATGCTGTGAGTCCTTAGAAGTTCCTTTAGTACATTATATTCTTTGGAACTGTTTGAGGATTTTTGCTTATTGCTCCATTTATCTTTTTCACTCTATTCGTACCTTCCCCCATTAGCCCATTTTCGAGCTTTCTATAAGCTTGGACCCATCCAGCAACTAGCCTTATTTGTTCTTGATCACGGTTTGCACCATTTATGGTCGTGTACCCTTTGTCATCAATTTCCATCAAATTTTAAAGATTTTAGACCAAGTATAAGTCCATGCCTAAACTTTACGCTTGTGTTCATACTTGTAGACATGCCATGATTTCAAATCTTCTAATTTTGTCAAGTTTCCTTTATAAATCTAAGTCAAACTCTTATAGATAAGTGTCTAAGCCTAGGTTTACAAAGAGAGTTCTCTTGGGAGGAGTTAGAGGATAGAAGTATGTTAATGGTTCTCAATATTTATTCTTATTTTCTTTGTATCATGTCTTTATTTATTATACTTAGTGAATCATCATTGAACCTTAGTTTCTATTGCAACATTTTCTTTCATTCTATATATGATTTTACCTTTGAAGATCTAATTACACTATACATAATCTTATTGAATTAGTATGTACCCAAAATATAATTTGATCTTTGAGTTTGCTGTTAAGTATGGGAGTCCTTCAGTAAGTAGACCCATGTAATTAGAGCTAATAGAAACGTTTAGTAGTTTTATTTCTATGAATTAGGGCAACCAAATTGTAATCGGTGTAATAGTAAGATCTATGCTCTTAGTACGATTCTATGATACTCTATTCTAAAAGTGATTCAAGTAGCATGGTCTTTGGATTAGGAATTAGCAAGAGATGAAAGTTTGATTAATTCATATTAGGCATCTTCATGGTACAAAGAATAGTTGAGATTGAAAGTTATATAAAATTAGTTATAAATAACAACGATTTTCTAAGTATTATATGCTCCTTAATTTAATGAATCATACTTATTTATTTTATTTAGTCTTGTTTATTTTATTTATTCTTTTTATTGTTCTGATCTTATTTGTTGTTCCTTATTTATTATTACTCCTTAGTTGAAATTTTCTTACATTGTTAAGTTAGATAATTGGCTATTTAGGGTAAATTACTGGTAATATAGGGTTCTCCCATTTATGATTACTTATGAGATTAACACTCGACTCACTTTAGTTTTAACTATATTATAACTTGACTAGGCAAACTTTCCTGCAACACAAGAATTAATAACTCCTAACTCATCTCTAACTCAATTTATGACCAAGCACTAATGGCCATTTCCATTCTATTTCATGAACTAGATGACCTTATTTTGCATAATCATGTGTAAGTGGGTTACAAGGGTCAGCTCAGCCTAGCCCACTCTAGCTTGTAGTTAAATGGGTTGAGTTTAACTGATGTAGTTTTTAAACTAGTCAAATAATCTTGGTTGTAACCTATTTTTGAAACAGGTTAAATAGGTCAAAGGTGTAAGTGGATAAAATGGGCTAACTTACATTGATCCATTTTGGCTTATGGGTTAAATAGGTCATGTTTATTTCTCCCACTCTTTAAATAGGTCAAAAAGCTCAATCCTAAGTTGATTTTTAAATGGCTATCGGCCAAAGCTCATTTGCACACCACTAACTTTGCATCACTTGAATGTTTTATTACATCTAATATTACTAACCTTAAATGATTCCTACTAAAGTTTGAACCAAACTTAGCAACTACACAATTTTAGCTCTTACTCTTACAATAAAAATAGGTTATGGATGAGGTACACAGGAGCAAGAATAAAGGTTTTGGTTTTCCCTAGCCATTATTTTATGTTACACAGACAAGAATAAGATAAACATATAATGATCTGCAATGCAATTATAATATATGTCCAACAATTTCTACAATTAATGTATAAGAGTCATAGGTACAAACCTAATAGTCTACATAATATTAAAATAAAAGGTTTACAACAGTAGATGCAATAAAATATCTTTTTAATAATGATAGTAGTAATGGTGTTGGTGATGATGATAAATGAAACAATTTATTTGGAGACATAAAACTCGCAAATGTCAGATGTTGTTTGAAAAAAATATATGTGCAAATAAAATTTCAAGAACAAGACCTAATCTCTTTTTAAAATTTTTTTATATATTATTTTTTCTTGATATTTTTTTATTTTTTATAATATTTTTGGAAAGGTTATTATAAAGAATACTTATTTGTTTCACTTTAAAAAGCTAAAGTGCCAAAATGAAAGAAATAAAATAAAATAAAGTTTGAGCACTAAAATAGAAATAAAATAAAAGTTGATATACTTATATTACTATTCCTCCATTTTAAGATAATTATCGTTACAATAGAGATACTAATTTATCTCATTTAAAAAGTTGGGATACTAAAATGAACTAGTTGAAATTTTAGGTACAAAAATGGAAAAAAAAATGTAAAAGTTAGGCAACATCTATTGGTTTTATCCTAGTTAAAATTTAACCTACTTATACCTCTCTATGGATTACTATCCTGCAAATCACTTCCTAAGTTAACTAAAGATCATATAATCCTTAACTCCAATACTACCTAAAGTTATTAGACCCAAAACCTAAATAGGCAATAACCTTGTTGCATCCTTACACCATAACATATGCATCAAGGATTAATGACAATCCAAAAACCATAATAACTATCAATTGAATCATCAAATTCTTAAATTAGTAAGTCACCATTAAGGGACATTACTCAATTTACCTACCAATTGAAGTCTCCAAAGATAAAAGAAATCAAATTAGTAGAATCTTATTAAATCTTTCTAGTATCTAAATCTCTTCTACTGGTATGTATAGTCACATCATAAATAATCATCACAATTAATCCTCTCTTAACCATCACCTAAAATAATAAACCCTTAAAGAACAATGCTACAGTCATTACCTTAACTTTACATTTTTCTTTCTTTCTTTTTTTTTTTCTTAGATTTTATGATTTAAATTCTAAGTTGTCAAATTATACACCTAATTAGAAGTTGATTGCAATCAATGCTTTGGACCCTTCACTTGTAACCAAACTAAATGAATCTAAGGCCTAACCTCGTATGCCCTAGCTCAATAGCCAATTAAGGGATGAAGACTCCCCATATGATTGAGGCTTACTTCACTTTACTTAACTAAAATACCAAGCGTTGGTCATGGAAAAATAGCTGCTAATTTACTTGAGGACAAGAGGAATGGCCTAAGGGAATAGGATGACTTAACCTTGGAAAAAACTAACTCGATGCCAAGTCTAGTGTTAACGAAAGCAATCTACCAAGATTTATATAAGGTCGATTGATTCAACCTTTATATTATCCTTCTAATTGTAAGTTGTTCAACTTAGATGTCAAATTAATAGAAGATTTGAGCTTCTTATCCACCTAAGGTCTGCTAAGCATGCTTCTCATTACGTCCATGAAAGCTTCCAACTAGAGGATGACACAACTCCACACTACATGATCCTATGATGATACTTCTTTGATAGATCCCTTGTTCCTTCACCTATTTTTTCTTTTTAGGATGTGTACTAAGAATCTCCTATAACTAATTATGTGACTTGCCCTTCTAGTCTTTTCATCTTTGTTGTAACCTTATAATGTCTAATATAAAAGGCCTTTTTTATAAACTAATGGACATCAATCCTCATTATTGAAATCCCTACATATTCTAAGAGCTTTTTCCTCTATTTTCCTTGACCCTTATCTACTCCTTTACCAAGAGTAGTGGTGAGTGCCCCTAATACCCACTTGTACATCATATCAAGCTTATATTAAGCCATGTGAATCTACTAGTGTATCAAACCTAGCTGGTTGTGCTTGTTGTACTTGAATTTTGTTAGGTTTTCCTTTATTTTCGATTTCCCATAATGCATCCTCATGTGTCGTAACTTGAATGTGCATCATCTTTGTTGGTATCAAAGCATGATTCTAGTGAAGGAGTGTGTAAGGTTTAGAGAAGTTGTGTATGTGTTGCTTTATTGGCAATTGTGCTCCTTCATAGCTACTGCAAAGTGAGAGTAGGTGGTTTTGTTTGGTTACGAGTTTGTTAGAGTTGAGTAGTGAAGTTATTATATGTGGTTGCTATAGTTGGAGGTTCTTGTGAGGTTACCATTAGTGTTGAGTGGTGGTTTAGAGGTTATTTGTATAGCGGTTAATGTTAGGTTCATCGAGTTGTTGTTGTTGCATTGTGTTAAGAAGTAATTTATTCTCCTATGTTTTGGATAAGTAAACCAAAGTTCATGGGTTGCTTTTGGGGTAAATAAGATCACTATTTGTTATTGGAAGTGTTGGGAAGTATAGTTATTGTAGTGGAGGATTATAGTCACTAGGTGTAGCAACTTAGTATAAGTAGTGGTTTAGAAAGTAGGTGCTATAATAGTTATTTACAAAGTAATCTAGTATGTTGGATTTAAGTGTCAAAGTTGTTATCGAAAACAATGAGAGTAGGGTAACAAGTTAATGTTAATAGGAGAGTTAAACCCTTAGGTCCGTTAATAAGAAAGTTGATAGGCTCACTAACCTAATGGAGTGTCTCATAACAGTTATATAGGACAATGGTTGACATACTAGTGCAAGTTGGGATGATGTTTGAATTGATTAGGCTCATGATTGAGGGAACATCCTATAGACCCAATAACCATCCAACTTAAGAAGGATGAGCTACTAAAGTTGAGAGACTTACCGGCTGAAGGCACATCTTAGATAATGTTGATGAAGTAGAAGAGGAGATAGAACATGACAAGGAATATTTTGAGGCTAAGGAACATGGCCACTAAGCTTCCTATACACCTGAAAATGTCAAAGTCTATATTTTGACCCTTACTAGTAGCAAAGATGTTGATGAATATTTGAAGAGGGAGGAAAAGGTCAAGAAGCTATTTGATTGCTATTAGTATGTTGAGGATGTCAAGGTTCATTTGGTTACCCTCAAATTCTTTCGCTATGTAGTGGAAAAACTAATTGACATCAAAGGAGAGACGAACGATGTGGTGTTAAAACTTAAGAAAAAATAAAATGTTTGTTAAGACAAAGATATATTCTTAAATCAGACCTATAGGACAAATTTGAGAGACTACAAGAGCTCCATCAGGGAAGTCGAACTATAGATGAATATGTCAAAGAATTCCAGGTGCTCATGATTTGAGCCGAAATGGATGAGTCTAAGCCATGTACTATTTTAAGGTTTATCTCTAGACTCAAGTATGACATTCATAATATGGTAGAAGTGCAGAGGTTCCATATCTTAGGTGAAGCCATTAAGTTCGCACCTAGGCAGCTTGACTACTAAAGGTTGATAAGGGTAAAGTTTGGAATAAAGGAAGAAATGAATAACAAGCTTGTTAATGGTTAGGATGACCTATTGACAAACATATTAAGAGAAAGTTTAAGAACAAGCAAACTTAAGTGAAAAAACTCGTGAAATTAGATACTACCTTACTTAACCAGCTTGCATATAGTATAAATCTTGAGTAAGCTATTGAGCTCAAGAGGTAAGTGGACAAGTTGATCGAGCATGGTTATGTTAAAGAAAGCATAAGCTTTTGTGGTATACTTACTTTACTTGTACCTAAAAGGGATGGTACATTGTATAAGTGCATTGATAGATGAGCTATCAACCTTATTACTATAAATTACAAATATCCCATATGGAGCCTCAATGACATGTTAGACGAGGTTCATGGTACCTAAGTATTTTCTAAGATCAACCTAAGGAGTAGCTACTACTAGATTCATTTAAGACATGGAGATGAATGGAAGATTACCTTTAAAATATAACATGATCTTTGTGAATGGTTATTCATGCCCTTCAACTTAATAAACATGCTGATGATTTTCATGAGGCTCATGAACCAGGTTAAGAGATTTGTGATCAATAGGTACGTAGTGGTATACTTTGATGGTATTTTGGTATATAATACTAACCTACTCAACCAAATTCAAAATCTTTGAGCTATTCTTAAGGAATCTAAAGAACTATACCTTTTGTCTACATGGAGTTGTCTTCTTGAGATATGTTGTTTTAGGGGTTGGAATTTAAGTTGACCAAGAGAAAGTCTATGCTACCTTAGAATGGCTAACACTGAAGATCATTATTGAGGTAATAAGTTTCCATGGAATTGCCTTATTCTATAAGTAATTCATTCGAAACTTTTGTACAATAGTTGTTACAAACTGAGGACGGCCTAGTCGTGATAGATGCCGTATACTATATGAAAAACCTCTGATTGGTTACCTTTCCAATCATGAACTCTTTACACAATATACAAGGCTCTACAACTACTAGTTTCCCAAGAACATATAGATTCACATGATATCATCACACAAACATATTTATATAAAATTTGAACTACAAAGCTTACAATATACAGTAATTGAGTATATCTAAGTGTATAATACTAGTAAAACAAAATTACATGAGTAAGAGTCTACATAAGCTGTTCTCTCTCAATACATAAAACAGCTCACTCTTGCCTAAGTCCCTAAGCCAACAAAGTATTATCTTTACTTAAGGTAAGTTCATAACTCAACACACAATAACATACACAAGCATTTCCCGACTCTACACAGTAGTCAATTAACATTAAAATTTAAGTTCACTATCTACAATCGAATACAAGCATGGAATTATAAGGTAAATACTTACTCAGTCATGATGACTTGCTCTAGTCGTAGTAATCAATCTGGAGATCCTTACCCACCTCGGGATCACTTGATCATTACGATATAATAACACTAATAAGTAATTAATTTAACTAATAAGTCTAAATATCTATTTACCTAAATCTACTTAAATTGCTATCAACTTTTATCCAGTTGCACTTTATTATTAATCGTATGTAACTTTTTCATTCTAATTCTGATAGTCATTTTTCATCGTTTTCGGATGTACGTTCATACGATGATGTCCGTTTTGGATATTAAGATTCATGTTTTACAAAATGGACTAAATTTATAAAAATTTTAATTATAAAAACTTAATTATTCTTATTACTTATATTTATATCCTTTGTTTATACTTAATGATTTGGCTAACCCTTAAATTCTTATACTTTGAGAATTTTACTTTGCTATTACTAATTCATGTACTTAATTAAGTGTAATCCAATTTAGGAAGTGTATTAGGGTTTACTAAGTTATTTACTTAATTATTATGCACACTTCTTATTTCTTATTTTATAAACCTATACTTATGTCATCACTTACATCATCAATCGCTTATGTCATTGCTTATGTCATCTTTTAATTACATCATTGCTTACCTCATCATTTAATCACATATGCCTTACCTTATGCTTATGTAATATCTATAAGTCTTATGTACATTTCACATAAACTACTATATACTTATACTATTACTATACTTAAATGTATACTAGTATACATATACATATACCTATACCATATTTATACTTGCACATATACCTGTATGGTCATATACGTATTTTTGTGCAAATTTTGTATGCCAAATTTTCCTCTTAAGAAAACCTTTCTAATTTCATTCTTTTTGTGTTTTTAAGTGTGTATTTAGTATGGTATAAGTATGTATAGTTAGGATTTGTCTTAGTTTAGGTTATGTATATAGTAAATACTTATATACAAAGATCTCCATACTTGTATTCTTCTAATTTATCCTTATGTACATATACTTAAGGGCATATATGCATGTATTCCTTTCCTCTTCATCATGATTCCTATCCTTCTACACTTAAAGGTGGAAACTTTATGCCTTATTCTACATGATTACACATAACATATATCTACTTATCTAATCTACCTAATCAACTAACTAATAAGTAATATAAAGCAATATATAATAACATAATCACATACCTTAATTTATGTTAGAATTCTGGAGACAAAGTGGAAAGTTTTGGGAGTGAAAGGGGAGAGGAAGTGTTACGAAAATGGAAGTGGGTTTTGCTTTGTTTCTTTTTGTTTTGTTTTGCTTTTGGAATGAGAAGATAGTGGGGTTTAGAAGAAAATAAGTGGACAGCAATTAAGGAGGAGAAGGGAAAAGGAAAGGAAAGAAATCATGAGATTGATAGATATTTTCTTATGCATTAGTGTCTTTTGTTGATTTTTCTAATTGTTGACTTTAGTCAACATGTGTTGACTTAGTCAACCTTTTGACCTTGGTCAACTTTTCATAAGCATATTCCATTTTGTATACATAATGTAGTAATTAAGGAAAATTAAGGAAATGAGGCATTTGGTGAATTGATTAGTAAAAATAGATGATGAGGTCTCACTATAGGTATTTATAACTTATATACATCATTTGGTAAGCTACTTAGTATAACTAGTATGAAAAGTACTAATTAGGATGTTAATATTTACTATATTTAACCTAAGCTTCAACTACACCTCTAACTTTATGTAATACTATCTTAATCATAACTTTGGACATAAATGTAATCTATGATTCATTATCTTAGTTTCTAAAGGATTACTAAAGGATTCTCAATATATATGGATGATTGAAAGTCATCTCTAATCTTTCACTAATGATTTGGCAAAGTATGAAGGTTATATTATCAATTAGGATTTTAAGGTATATTATGATGAATTAATGCTCATATGTCTTTAAGGTTATCATTTTAGGGTTTTTATCACTTTTGAATGAAATCTTCGGTATTTACATACATTTAAGGTAGAAAAGTTTCATACATGATTGATTAGTTCTCTTAGGGTTTTCACTTTCATTAGCCTTGTTAACTCCTAAATTATCTAATATACTCAAGTCTATTTCAAAAGCTAGATAAAAAGTTTTACGCGTTTACAATAGTAGTACCTTTAACTGAGCTTATAAAAGGGATGGATTCTAATTGGTTGAGCGAGCTTAGAAAAGCTTGAAAGAGATTAAACAAATGTTGATTATAACCTCTATCTTAGAATTACCTAACTTTAAGAAGCCTTTTGAGCTATATTGGTGCTATATTGATGCAAGAGTGACAATCGGTAGCCTGTCATGGTGAAAGATACAATGGTACCACTCTAAACTACTTCATGTACAACAAAGAGCTTTGTTCCCTCTTCGAGCTTTGACTATCTAGTAGTGCAACTTACTACCTAAAGAGTTTGTCATATATATGAATCATTAGTCCTTGAAACACCTCAAAAGCCTAAAAAAACTCTTGAAGAGGTAGCTTAAATGGCTAGCTCTTATGGAAGGACTCTCCTACATCATCAAGCATAAGAAGGGTAGTGCTAATGTTATGGTAGACACTCTTTCCCAATGGTAAGTTCTATTCGCCACTCTTTTAGCTAAACTACTTGGAGTTTTTCTCATTACCGAGTAATATGCTTAAGACTCATATTTAGTCCTATAATTGAGAAGTGTAAAGATGGAATTGTTGTTGGAGGATATTACTTGGGGGATGGATAACTTTATAAGGGTTGACAGTTATGCATATTGAGCAGTTCCATTCATGAGCTACCATTTTTAGAAGCTCATGGTAGAACCTTATTAGGACTCTTCGGCAAGATTAAGACTATTAGCCTCCTTAAAGAGAACTTCTATATGCATGGTATCACAAAGGACGTCCATGAGGTAGTAAGTAGCTATAAAACATATAAGAAGGCTTAGGGAAGAAGACAACTACATAGAGAGTATATGCCCTTGTACATATCAACCTTACCTTAGGCTCACCTAAGCATAGACTTTATCTTAAGGTTTCCTCAGACATCACCAAGATGGGATTTAATCTTTATAATTGCGGGCCACATGAGTAAAATGGTAAACTTCATACTGTACTACAAAACTAATGATGCTTTATATATTGCTAATTTGTTTTTATAGAATGTGATTAAACTACATAGAGTCCCTAAGTTGAATATTTTAGATTGTGATAGTAAGTTCTTGAGCTATTTTTGGAAAACACTATGAAGTAGAATTGGCATAGAGCTCATATTCAATTCAAGTAGTCACCCTTAGATAGAGGGATAAATAAAGGTAGTAAATAAGACCCTTGGTATACTACTTCGAGCTATTATGGGAAAGAACATAGGAAATTGGGACTTATGTTTACCTACTATTGAGTTTACATACAACCAAACTGTCTATTATACTATAGGAAAGACCCCATTTGAGGTCGTCTATAGCCTTAATCCAACCATCCCACTTGATTGGTCTACACTCAAGTAGCTCCTAAAGAGAGCTAATCTAAAGTCAATCGATCATAGGAGATGCATAAACTATACTAGCAAGTAATCGAGCAGATTGTTAAGTTTAATGAAAGGCAGCATTAAATCAATAGTCATGGCTACTGAGTTATGAGTTTAAACCTAAGTAACTTAGTTTGGATCTACCTTAGCAAGGAAAGATTCTTATACCTCAAAAAGAACAAATTGTCACCTTAAGCTGGTAAATCATTCAGGTACTAAAGAAGATTAATTGCAATTCCTCCAAATCGAGCTACTTAATGGCTATGGCGTTTCATCTACCTTTAATATATCCAACACAGTTCCTTACCAGCTAGAAAAAAGAAGAAGAAAGCAGAAGATACCTAACAAATGAAGGAGAACCTACAAATTTGAGGTTAAATATCCTAAACTCTTAGGAAGATAATAGAAATCAATACCCTAGACTCATCACCTATAGCCAATCTAGAGGACTCTAAGGCTTGACCTAGCGTATTCGACATCAGGAACCATTAAGAGATGAATCTTCCCTTTCTAACCGAAGCTCGCTTCACTTTGCATAACTTGAATACTGCACATTGGTCATAGCTAAGATAATTGCTGATCTACTTCATGACATGACAGCATGCCTAGGGTAACAAGATGGCTTAACTTGAGAATAAACCAACTGGATGCTAAGTCTAATGCCGAGCCAATCTATCTTCCAACCCAACCTAATCTCGTTTAACCTTTACATTATCCAACTCGTTGTAAGTTGTTTAACTTGATTGCTAAATTAATAAAAGACCTAAGGCTCTTAGCTAATTATATACGTATCCCCAACACGTGTAACCTAAGCCTCAACATGTATCCCCAATAAGGGTAAGTTGTACTAGGAATCTCTTGTAACTAATTATACAACTTACCCTTTCTTTCTTTTCATCTTCACTATAACCTTAGAAGGCTGAGTATAAAAAGCCTCTTTTGTAAAGTAGTGGACATCAATCCTCATTATTGAAATTCCCTTACATCTTCTCAAAGCTTTCCTCTTTGTTTACCCTAACCCTTATCTACTCCTTTAGCAAGAGTAATGGCGAGTGCCCCTAATACTCGCTTGCACATCATATAAAGCTTGTTTTAGTTTGTACGAATCAACTAGTGTGTCATATCCAGCTAGATTCACTTGGGTTTTGCTAACTCTTCCTTTGTTCTTTATTTCCCTTGGTATGTCTTTGTATGCCCTACCCCTAAGGCTCATCAAAAGTTTAGTTTCTAATGTTACTATTGAACTATTTTTCACTAATGACCACTAACCCACTGATCATTTGAAATGAATAGTATGTCAATAGAATCATTTGGTATGGTTGATTTTGCATATAGTAAGTTTTAATTTTATTTGTTTTTTTTCTTTGATATTTTACAACATCAATCTATTTTAATTTTATTACTTCAATTTTTTATTTTGCTAATTGTATAGTTTTTTCTTGATGTGGATGCATGAATGACGTTTTATTAGTAAATTACGAATTGCAAAACACAAAACTATAAATATGACGTTTTTATTTGTTATTATTTGTCTCTATGATGACTGAGTTAGCAGTTCTTAGTAGAAAAATGACAAGATAGAGATAGTAGCAACTGAAAATCTAATTTCATATAAAATTTGACAACGTTAAACTTAAGGAATTACAAGAACGTGAAAGTTTTAATAGTGATAAGGACCTAATCTTCGGCTTAATTGCATGTAACCAAGCTTGAGGCCTTAAAGGCCTTAAAGGTTGAATCTTGGCTAATCAAACAATACAAGATGAGATCCCCTTCTTTTTTTAGGCCTATCCCATTTCCAAGAGCTAAGAGACTTGACGTTCATTAAGATAAGGATATCTCCTATCTATTTATGGCCTCGCTCAACTCATCATGACCCTCCTAGCTATTTAAAGCCTAAGCATCGACATAATGCAGCTTAACTAAGCTTACTTTCCCACTACATCTACCCATTTCGAGCTATTTATACTAAACATCAAGCTATCTAAGCTATGCTAACCTTACCAACATGGAGTAGAATGAATATTACAACTTTTGCATTCTATCAAGCAAAGCTAGTTTAATGCTAACATATGTACCTCATACTAATCTCAAGGATGCTTCTAATTTAGTATACACATTTTTACCCTTTGTAACATAATTTTCAATATGTTTTATTACCTTGTTTATGTTTACCCTTTTGCCATTTCCTTTCATATGTAACCTTAGGAATCCACTATAAAAGGGATCCTTAATGTAAGCAACCATTACTAGATTAGTGAGTATACTCTGTCTTTCTCTTAAATATTTCCCTTAACCTTCTTCAACTCTTATCTAACTCCTTTTAGTAAGAGTTAAAGGCAAGTGACCTTAGGTGAATATTTTTGCATCATATTAATGATTGATTTAGATTATATAGGACTTAAAGGTGTATCATATCGACTAGGTAACTCTCAAATTTGCTAAATTGTACTTAAACCAACCGTCATTTCAAGTTTGGTCCTCTCTTGTATTTATGATACCTTAATGTACATGACCTTAAGGCATATTATCTTTATTGATATCAAAGCTAGGTTTTTATAAGGTAAGCTACTAAGTTTGTGATGCTACATTATCTTCTTAGCTCAACCATTGTTTATGAGTGCTCTTATGTTTTGAAGTTGCTCAATTTATGATGTATAGCTAGTTGTTGTAGACCTTGTGAAGTCATGTTATGTTTATAAGGTTACTACCTATATTTTCATAATTCTTTGTTATTGAGTGCTTAACAACTAAAGTCATAGTGGTGTAAGAGTTACTATGTTGTCATATATAAGTTGATAAAGTAGTTGTATTAGTCAAGCTGATATTACTTTTTTAAGTAAGTGGTGTTCAATATTTAGGAGTAGAGTTTCTACGTTAGCATTGAGAAATGTTGGACCTTAATGTTCAAGCTATATTTGGAGATAATGTAAGTGACACAACTGGTTGTAGAAGAAATGTATCCTCGAACCCTATGTTAATAGATGAATGATTTTATGAACAATAGATATGATAGTAAGTTTGTAATAGTAAGATATCTGATAATTAGATTCAAGGAGTCATGATAGTATACTTTTTCGAAGTAAGTAGGTGATAGTACTATAGTAGAATAGAAGTAAGAGTTTCTAAGAGTACTTGAGAAAAGGGCTTAAGTCAGAATATTGGAGAAATGTAAATGAACAACTTAGAGAATGATCTGAACCTAGTAAAGGAATGTTTTATGGACAATATAAGGACCTTAAGAAGGTATAATTGGCCATCTTAGAATTCCTGGGCTATATAGCCATATGGTGGAAAAACTTATAAGATACATAGATAATTGATGGTTATTAAGAAGTCAAGATGACGTCTGAGATGATGAAGGCAATGAGAGGGAGATTCATACCAATTACTATTTCCGACACATTTAAGAAACTCCAAGAACTAAAGTAAGGAGGCGAGAGTTTTGACAAATATGTTTACAAATGATGAGGTATGAAGTTGTGGAGCATGAGGCTTGAAAAATTTCCAAATTCATTGCTTGGCTATAATACGAGATTACATGTATAATGGTGGTCTAATAGATTGAAAAATTTAAGGATACCATTGAATCACTTAAGAGTGGAAAGAAAAAGGTGAAATAAGCCATATTAAGCCCAATTAAGTCTGCTTATGCCATCCAAAGCTAGCTTGATGGGAAAGGCAAATAAGAAGGAAGCCTTGAGAAAGTTATGTACCTAATTGGAGGATTAGGATATCATGCAAAAATCATCTCGATAGTTAATTAA
Organism: Lumnitzera racemosa; assembly: GCA_024138005.1. Taxonomy (NCBI): domain Eukaryota; kingdom Viridiplantae; phylum Streptophyta; class Magnoliopsida; order Myrtales; family Combretaceae; genus Lumnitzera; species Lumnitzera racemosa. The sequence continues at coordinate 57,063,116 of JAMXBC010000004.1, forward strand.
TTCTAATTCACAAAAGTTAAAGTTTTTGTATATTTAAGGAATATTCAATCATCTTGAGATGATGAACTAATTTCTATTGGTGAATAAAACTAAAATTCCATTGTTCAATAGAAATAAATTATTATTGGCTAATAGAACTAATTTCTAATTGGTGAATAATAAATCAATAAGGAATATTCTAATAATAGTGAAATATATAAAGAAAATAATTAAATAAAATAAAGAAAATAATTTAAGATGATCAAATTTGTTAGTTTTAGGAACTTGATCCCCATCATGCACCAGGGATGTTTTTTATTTAACCCCAAATCAAGTGGATGGTTAATGAAAACTTCTCTTAGATAATACACCTGCCTAGAAACATGAAATGGAAACATAAGGCTAGAACAATCATCATAACATGAGGTTTCTATCTACTCATCATGTCACCTATCTATTGATTATATTGAAGAGTAGGATATGGTATTCAATATCTCCACCTTTGAAAACTTAGAGCATTCTTCTAATATAAAAGAGTTAGCTATAAAAAGTAAAAGGGCTTACTCCACTCTTGTATTTTTATTATTTATTTCTCTTGCCTCTCCAAAAAAACTTGCTTTTCACTCCTCTCTCAATTTCTTAATCTAATCATGCAAGTCAACTCCCTCTCAAATTTTACTCTCTTAGTACTTAGCATAAGATGCAAGTGATCCCATAGAAGCACATAGGGCATAGATTCCCTCTCTTTCCATGTCTCAATCTTAGTACAATGCATGGGCATCTCCGTTTCATTTAAAACATCATATTCCTCTTTAGCCTTACAAACGTCTTCTAAGAGTGGAACATGACTAAAAAAATGTCCTCCTTCAATACTCCCATACATCTCGAGAAATAAATCAAAGTTACACAAACTCTCAATTCTACAACCACAAACTTCATCAAAGGTTTCTAAGGTTACCTCATAACAGATAAGTACAAATACAACCACTCTTCCATTGATGTCTCGAAATACTGTCAAGTCCAATGATATACTGATCAGTATTATTTTATGAACTACCAACACATATAAATATGCAAAAACCCCAATACTGTACAACTTCTCTAATAATGCACATAGTCAAAATAATAACCATATTTGCCTCCAAATATGCTCAAATATATTCATAGCCAATGTTCCAAATGACATCCATCAAGTCATTTTCACAATAACAGTAGCTTAACATTGGTTTATGATATTTTAGTTAAGGTGTGTGAGGATACAGTTTCAATAAGATTTTAATGATGCAGGAATACCTATAAGTAGATACTGCCATAGTATAGCTCAAAGATTTTAGGTACTCTAAAGTCAAAGACAATTGCTTAAAGAATTTCATCATAGTCTATGGCTCCTCCCCGTATGCAATAGTATGTTTGTCAACATTAGGATGAGTAGGCTCACCTTTAATCTTACTCATCTACCTTAGCTTTATGAGTGTTAGGTTTATCAATAGTGTTGAGAGACGCTTGTACTTCCTCTATAATTTTCATAATATGCTTCTCCTTTTTAGACACATGGTTTGGGTAATGAATTGCAAAATGCCCCAATTCTAACCATTTAAAATATTTCTTCTTGAGAAATTTATTTTGCATATGCATGTTTCTTATCTCAACACCACCACAATTCTATTTTGCACTCATTTTACAATTTGTCCTTTTACAAGGAGCTATAATTGCTTTTATTTGTCTCAAAATATTAGCACAAGAGGCTTGAAGTTTCTTATAAAGAAGGCACTCCCATTGTTGATGTTCTACTTCTTTTTCCCTACAAATAGCTTCTCTTAAGAATTAATACCCATAAGTACTCACTTCTTATGCTATCTCATCCCTTGGTCCATTCACAAATCTAACTATGGTGTGGATGTGAGGTTCATATAAGTGGTACCATTTCACAAAGTATTTGTATTCTTAAGCATACTCCTTAATGTTCAAATCTCCTTAACTCTATTTATTGGCAAAACTACTTGCTCTTGACATGCTGGTTTAAGTATTTGGGGACTTGGAGAAGTGGTGTAGGTGTCTTAGGTAAGGTATTTGGATTGATATGGGTTGAAATGCGATGTTTGGAATGGTTAAGGTTGAGATTATGGGGTTTATGGAATGGTGTTTAGGATCGGTCTTATGGTAGAAATTTGGTAATAAGTTTGTTGGTGTATGTTGCAAGGTGTTTGGGTATGAATTTCGGCTAAGGTCTAAGTGCATATTTGGGATGCAAAAGGTATTACGGTAAAGGTTTGTATAGTAGGGATGATGGATAAGGGATCTAGGGTTGAAATTCCTTTAGGGAATTTTGTAGAATACTTAGTGGGTGACTAAGCTTTCCTACTAAAAAAAAGCTCAACCTAATGCTACGATTCTTTACAGAATACACAATATAGATAATAATCTCGATCCTGCATACAAAAACAACAATTTCACACTTCAAAATCACTAATCAATTCAAACTTCATAGCACAAATTCAAATAGAACTTACTAAGTTCACATCTAGACAGCAAAACTTATGCTTTGATACTAAATTATGATGTACATAATTAATGGATTAGGATATCAAGCAATAATTGATTCAAGAATCAATTAAAGCTAGTTTAGAAAAATTAGGGCTTGGATATTTACGGATAGGTTTTTGAATGATTTCTTTATTAGGTGACTCACCGATAGATAAATCACTCTCTAGATTATTTCAATGATATGACTCATAAACAAATAATTTAATGTTACTTGCCACAAGCTCATAAGATTGATAAGAGTAGAATGGTTTGAGATAAAAAGTTTCAATATTTAATAAAACTTCGAATGATATATGTTATAATGGAATAAAGACTTTAGATAGACTCTACAGCAACAATGTCATTATCATAGAAAAATAAAAAACCTATAATTAATGTTAAAAGAACTTAATTCGTATTGGCTAATATAACTGAATTTCTATTGGTCAATAGAACTAAATTTCCATTAGTCAATTGAACTATTGGCTAATAAAGTTAATAAAATAAAAGACCAATAACTAGTACTAATACAATTTAATTCATATTAGCTAATAGAACTGAATTTCTAGTAGTTAATAAAAATATGTTATTATTGGCTGATAGAAATAATTTCTAATAAGCCAATAATAAATCACTGAGGAATAATCTAATAGCAATGACATATATAATGAAAATAATTAAATAAAACAAGAAAAACAATTCAAGATGGTCTAATTTATAACGTTTGGGAACTCGATCCCTGTTGGAAAGTTTGAAAAAGGGAAAACATTTAGGAAGAAAACAAGTGAGATTAGGTATATTAAATTTTTTGGTATGGTCATATGGCCGCATAATGTTCAATTAGGTGAGTCATGATCTTAAAGGAGAGGGAGTGGATAGTATAGATGAGGATTAGCTTGATGAGAAGCTTATGAAAAAAGAAAAAGCCTGAGTAGGTGCTTGAGGAGAGGGAAGATGTTGTGTATGCTGATCAAAGGCCACTTACGAATCTAGTCCTGAGGACAGCATTAAGTGCTATGGCAACCTCTAATGACTGATAGCATGAAAACTTATTTACAACTTATTTTATACAACCTATAAAGTGAAGGGGAACTTATGTACACTTATTTTAGGGAGCTACATCATTGTAGCCATTGCTTCTTAGATGTGACAACTAAAACTATCGACTTATAAACAATTAAAACCATATCAATTATATTGACTAGATGAAAAGGGAGCTATGTACGTAAACAAATGAGTAAAGATATCCTTACCCATTAGCAAAAACTATAGGATAAGATACTCTATGATGCCATCTCAATCTATGCATTATACATCTTGTTGAGTACTTATTCAACCAACATGTTACATATGATAGGTATGAGAATACCTATGCCTTTTCAAAGGATGGATGGATGGTTATACTTTAACCCAAGACACCTTAATTGATCAGTAAACCTTAGTTACAACTTACTTGAGCACAAAAGAATTCCTTCATTCTATCTTAAGTTAAGCTAACTGAGACATTTAAATTAGATAAACCATTATTTCTATTGATCTGGCGAGTCTTGGAAGTCAAGTAACTAACTTAATACTTAAAAAAGTTTGAAGATTAATTGAATCTATCTCTAGAGGACATACTTAAGGGATTACCCCTAGTTCAAGGGACTAAATACTACATTGACTTATAGCTAGTGTTTCCTTACTGAATCGTGTTACCTATAAGATGAACCCTAAGTAAGCAACCAAGCTAAAGAGGTAAGAACATAAGTTAATTGAGTATAGATATGTAAGAGAAAGTATGAGCCCATGTGTTATCTTAATACTATTTTTCCTAAAGAAAGATGGTTCATATCATATGTGTATTGACAATTGAGCCATCAACAAAATCATAATTAAGTACCGGTACTTAATACCAATACATAATTTAAGACAATGTATAGAATCTATGAATGGCTGGTTGTGCCCTTTCAGTTAGCTATGCACAAAGGATGTTCATGTAGTTAATGAACCATGTAATGAGACCTTTGATTAGTAAGTGTGTTTTTATACACTTTGATGATATTTTGGTGTAAAAAGCTAACTTACATGAGTTGAGTACCCAAGATCTATGTTTTATATAATTCGAATGGAATGACTATTTGATAATTGGGATATGTGGTATCTAGAGGATGAGTTTGAGTAGATGAGGAAAAGTTCTAAGTCATTTTAAAGTGACTCACCTTGAACAATGCATCAAGTTTAAGGAATTTTATGAATTAGCTTCTTTTTATAAGAGTTTCATCTATAATTTCAACACCGTTGTACTGCCCTCAACCGAGCTGAGCAAAAAGAGTATTGGCTTCTAGTAGAGTAAGCAAGTTTTAGGAGTTTTCATGTGTTCAAAGAGAAATTGACTTCCTCCCTAATTTTAGCCATACCTAATTTTGGTAAAATATTTGAGTTTGAATATGATACATTTGGGTAAGAATGGAGCTATTATGACATATAATATTGAGAAGTTGAATGGTGTTGTATGAGAATGACCTCCACTCTTTTTCATGAGCTGTTATGGTTTGGCAACACCACCTTCTACCATGAGAGTTCATCATTTATACAAAATATGAGTCCTTAAAACACCTTGACAATCAGTAGAAGCTTTCAACAAGACAAGTCAAATGTTTAGAATTTATGGAAGGGTTCCCTTATGTCATTAGGAATAAGAAATCAAGTGTTAATATTGTAGTTGATGCCTTATCTTATCAATACATGTTGCCCACTACCTCCAAGACTAAATTACTTTGATTTTTACTCATTACTAGGCATTATGCCTTAGACGACTAGTTAGGTCCTATTATGAGTTAATGTAAGGAAGAAATTGTTTTGAATTTCTATTATTTGGTTGATGGGAACCTATCTTGAGGAAAGCATTCTAAGCTCTTTTCTAATGGACTTACTTACTAGAGAGGCTTGGAGCGGGGCTATATCCAACCATTTTTAGGAGACTAAGATAGTTCAACTATTAAAAGAAAGATTTTATTAGCCAAGAATGGCTAAAAATGTCTACAAGGTAGTTGGATGGTATGGAGTTTGTAAGAGGCAAAGGAAAGGAAGGAGCCCCATGGAGAGTATTTATCATTTGCCATTCCAACTTGACATTGGGAAGAACTCATTATGGATTTTGTTCTTGGATTACCTCAACCACATCAGGAGAAGGACTCTATCTTGGTTGCTGTCGACTATTTTATCAAGATGGAACACTTTATACCAAGCCATAAGACCAATGATATACTTTATATTATTGATTTTTTCTTATAGGTGGTTATCTAGCTACATGAAGCCCACATAATATTATTTCAAATTAGGATACTAAATTCTTGAAGGTTTTGACTCGATACTAAACTTATTTTCAACTCCAGTAGCCACCCTTACATTGATAGACAAATAGAAGTGGTGAATCGGATCTTGGTAGCACTATTGGAGCCATTGTTGGGAAGAGGCTCAACGATTGGGATCTATACTTACCTGTTAAAGAGTTTACCTACAATTGAATTGCCTACAATACTACGAGAATGTCCCCATTCAAGGTTGCATATGGTTTCAATTTGACATACTTATAGATTGTATAGCAATCCTAGCCATTACCTAAGAAACTTTAAGTAGTGTTAACCAAGTTCAAGAATTGTAGAAGCTACACTAGGAGGTTACTAAACAGATTACTAACTTTAATATCAAGCAGCAATAATAAGGAAGCTAAGGAAGAAGGGTAGTGCATTTTACGCTAAGAGACTTTATTTGGATTTACTTCAGTAAGGAATAGTTCCTGTAGTTGAGAAAGAATAAGCCATCTCCCCGAGGCAATGGTCTATTCCAAGTATTGAAGAAAATCAACAACAATGCTTACCAAATTAATCACGTTAAAGGTTATAAAGTTTCTTCAACTATCAACGTCACTAATTTGGTTCCTTACATACCTAATGAAGATAAGATTAATGATGACCTTCCTGATTTGAGGTCAAATCCTCAACTCACTCGAGGAGATGATGGGGATCTAGTCTTTAGCCTAATTATATACACCCGAGCTCAAGGTCTTTAGTATACTGAATCATAGTTGATCAACTAGCACTTGATGGGATCTCCTTCTTTATCCAAAGCCTATCCCTTTTCCATGAGAAGAGATACTTGACATTCAACAAATCAATGGCATCTTCTAATCTACTTATGCCCTCACCTTACTTATCTACAGCCCCTTAAAACAATTTGAGGTCTAAGCTCCAATCTTATTCAACTCAACCATGTTGACTTTCTAACTATTCTTACCTAATTCGAGTAGTTTACATTGATTGCTAAGTTATTTTACACTACGTTGAACTTGCTAACATAGAGTAAAATGAATGTTACACCTTTTGCTTTTTATTTGATGAAGCAAGAGCAAAGCCAACATGTATCCCTAACATTGATCTTGTGGATAATTCTTTCTTGACGTTTTTTTTTTTCTTTGGCCCTTTTTAATTTTTACCCTTTATATAAAAAAATTGGACATTTGTTTTTACCATATATATGTTTTACCCTTTTATCATTTCATTTTATGTGTAACCCTAGGATCGTGCTATAAAAGGGATCCTTAATGTAAGTAGCCATTATCAAATTAGTGAATATACTCTTTGTCTTTTTCTTTAGAATTGTTCTTAAGTTTCCTTAACTCTTATCTAACTCCATTAGTAAGAGTTAGTGTTGAATGATCTATTCAAACATTATTTTAAGTTGTGTAGGACTTAATGGCATGTTATATTCACTTAGTAGCTCTTGGATTTCATAAACCCTTCTTAAACCTACCTTAATTTCAAGTTTGATCCATTTTGTTTTTATGATAATCCCACGTGTACAACTTTGAGGTACATCAGGTAGTCATCATGACATCGTCCTAACCTTTGAGTGAATAATAAAGCCTAATACAAAACCGTTACATGTAATCATAAGGATATCCCATACCATACATGACTTAGTAATTTTGTATGCAAAATTACTATTAAACCAATACATTTAACTAGTCCATTATTATCTCATAATCATTACAAAGTAAACATAGAACTGGATTCCTGAAGTCATATAATCTCTAAAGTTTATTTTCAAAAAGTTAACCTTTTAGATACTCGGTATAATCAATATTGAATAAGTACCCTTAGGTTGGTTTCCAAAAATGTAGAATCTATCGAATTCCTTAGATTCCATATGAAAACATAGGTACAAATAGTAATATCATGAGTCAATTTAGAAAAGTGAAGTGGAACTTTAGATTCAATTTTGTTAGTATGGTTTTTGTTAGTCTAGTTTAAAAAAAAAAACAAACTTTACCAAACACATCTAACATCCAACACATTTAATCCTCAATTTATAATTAGTCAATTTATTCTCTAACCAAGCAAACACGTCCATTAAACAATAATAGTTTGCATACTTGGATTCTACTTAAGATACATGATAGTGAACCAATTCATCCTAAATCATATGACATATCACAAATGAATAACTTATAAGCTAAAGTTTATCATTCTTGAGGCTATTACTTAATTTCCACTAATTGATTGATACACATTGATACATTAATTAATTGAGCTAAGGTTATATGCAAGCAATAGGCTTATAGTCTCTACCAAAGGCTAACTAAGCTTCCTAAATCGTCATATTCCTTTAAATTCTTCAAAGTTTATGTTTTTTGTTTTTGAATTCATCATAAATCCATCCTAATTGATTTTGTGAAACCATGATCTTATTCTTGATCGATGAATTCTAAGAAGCTAATAACTTTTATCTCCTATAATATGTTATGTCCCCATCTATCTATTTATACAAAAAGTCTTTTGTTATGATAGGTTATGAATTCCTTGATATGATTTGTATGATTAAAGCATTGCTCCATACCTTCAAATTATGATTAAAGCCTCAATGACACATTTGGTTAGCAGAATTGCTATTTTATTTCCTACTTATTCCTTATGGAGTGATTGTTCCTACATTTGGTTATATTTTATGCAACACTAAACAAGAATTCCCATTTTTCAAGATTAAGAATAGCCATTTCTTCCAAAAGACTAAGCAATAACACTTCTAACCTTCATTGCTGTTTTTTTTTTTCCAAAATAACCTATCATAAGTACATTATCACAACCTTTCCCTTCTTGGAAAATAAAAGATATTTGCACAATACAATACCTTAGTCACTAACGTCTTCTCCTCTTCAACATTCATTTGCTCCTTCATGCAATATCACCCTCCAACGAAGCTAGTACAATATTGTTGGCTATAAATGCAACATCTCTAGTCAACTGCATTACCTTTATCTCTAAATTAGGTTAGTGAATTCTAATGATGTTTTTTCTATAATGAAAGTTTCTACAATGAATTTTATATCTTGTTTATCCATGAAAACAAAATTATGCATATGAATGTAGGAGCACATATATATTTTGTTCACGTACATATTCTAATGCATGAGTCTTCTTCTACAAAAAAATCTTCACTTTATATTTAGAACTAAACCTCTTCTCCCCTAATTGCATTGTGATATACAAGGATATTGTGCTTTACACCCTTAGGCTTTATTTAGTTTATGTAATTATTAAACCTTATATTGTTATATAGGTGATTGGTTGAGTTTTTAGAATACTTTGTTTTGCACCAAATGTTTTCTAAATAATTTTTCTTAAACCCTATTTTGTTATGTAAGTATTATTTGTACAACTGGAATTTCTTTTGAAGATAAGTCATAAACAACGTAGTTGAAGGAAACTAGCCATCATGGGTTGTAGTTAAGATAATGTCTATAGCAGGACCTAAATAAAAGTTTTGATTCTAGTAACTAAAGCTTTAGATTCACATTGAAAGGAGCTTTTAGTTTCATTAATATGAATTAAAAAGTTTGTATAAGACATGTCACTAGCATGTCATGTCTTGTAGCAATATGGATGGCCTTTATACATCAATCTTTTTTTCTCAAACTTGTTAATGCATCTCATATATAATAGTAATTATAACAAGACACTTTTTAAAATCTTTTCTCACATGAGTCAAATGAAGGCTACACTGAAAATAAAGTACCATAAAATCTTGTATCAATCTCTAATAACAATAAATTGAATAGATGCTTGCATCTATTATTGGCAGATCTCAAATTGTTAAGGCACTGCAAGTTCATGTAACTAAAGCAAGTGAAGTTAATGGGAAGGAAGAATAATTATAATTTATATATTCTTTTAGAACTAATTTCTTAAATATGATCTCCCAAACATAGATTATAAGTCGTTAAAAATTTATCATATGTAATGTTTGTATGCCAAAATCTTGAATTTATATTATTTTCCTTTTTGATAATGTTAGTTAAAGCTACATATAAATTTACATGACCTAACTTGCAGAACAATTGCTCAATTTTTTGAACTTGAGAAACAAAGAGGTCAATTTAAGGTTAAGCTAATGAAGGTCACTCTTCTATCTTGTAACTTGGTATATACATTGATGGATCAACAACTATTGATATAGAATAATAATATCATCAATCTATAGCCTAAAAAGTATAAAAAATGAAATTCATATAGTAATACGTCAATATAAATTTATGATTGATTTTTTTCTCCCTCTCTTAATGTCTTCCTTATCATATATCCTTGTATAAGGGAAAAAGCCCCATTAGACTTGTTTGTCAATAATAATCGTACACTACATTGTCATTATGGCTATTTTTTCGTCTTCTCCTTCAATATGTTGCAAAATGAGTGAAGTCCTTTTATAAGTCAACTTGGAATGTTTGTAAAGAACTTAAAAAATTTGAGTAAAGAATAATTTATTTAGCTACACTGTGATTGAAATGGTTTTGTTAACATTTCACTTTTTTTTCTTATTAATATGATAGTTAATAGATTACTTCTTGTGGTAAATGAAAGAAATAGAAAGCTCTAAAGATACCCCAACTTGTTGCAATTTAAATAGTTAAGGTAGTTAAAAAAAAAAAAAGTTAAGATCAAGTGCTATAACATTTTTTGAAGTTGTGGTATTGCTATAGGCATTATCCTGTTATAGTTAGCTAAGTTGAGAAATATTAATGAAAAATAGAAATTTTCATTTATTTTACCACCAAAGAAAAAAAAAGTAGAAATTAACTTCCTCATTTGCATACTAGGAATTCAATTTCCAATGTCTTGTTTTTTCTGAGCACAAACATAGATTATGTTAGTAAATAATGTTGATAAGGGAGATGATTATAATAATTGATATATTCCTTTCTTTGTTTCTATTTTTGGTGATTAATGTCTCTTGTGTTTTTATTACTTGTTAGCATATACCATATACTTTGCATATAAATACAAATTATGTTTTTGTAGTGATAGATAATTTGTGCTTAACCTTCAATGATACAAGAAAGAAAAAAATTGTTGCTTATTACATTATGTGGTTATTATATTGTACAATTGGTTGTTATGTACTAACTGTGAAGTGTTATATTTCCTCTTTACATTCATCTTGATCTTAACCTAGATCTTATAAATTAAATTTCTATAGAAGACGCCTATTCACTTGAAGTCCATGTGTAGTGATTCAACTTGTATTAAGAAACTATGGATGGTTAGTCATGCATTTTTTAAGTTTTGTGAAATGTTAGAGTATTGGAGAATTGAAGCCAATATGACATATGCATATGCAAATGAGAAAATTACTGCGTTTCTACACATTCTTGCTCATTACATGAAAAATAAAGTTATTAGGCATACCTTTGGGAGATTAGGAGAAACTGTTAGTCGATATATTCAGTGTGTTGAATGCTACCATTAGAATGTACGATCACTTGTTTAGGAAACCCAAACCCATTCAATAAAATTTCATTGATGATTGATGGAATTTCTATAATGTAAATGACAATATTTTTGATATTTTAGAAATAGAAAATTTGAATAGAAATTTTGGATATAACATCTATAATCTATATTGATTTTTTAAGTGCCTTAGATGGGATACACCTTAGAATTAGAGTTCTATTTAAAGACAAACCTAGATATAAAACTCCTAAGAATGGGATTGTTACAAAAGTACTTGTGTATATACATCAAATATGGAATTTATATATGCACTATCGGGTTAAGAGGATTTTGCAGTTAATAGTAGGACTTTCGAGATGCAATTAATAGGAAATATTAGCTTAAAGTGCCACTTTGTAATTAAGAAAACACTTGTAAAAACATTTTATATGAATTATAATTAAGTTTTCTTCTCTTAAATATTCAATGTTATTATATAGTTGATGGAGGATAAATTGTGATGGCTTCCTTGCACCATGTATGAGTTAAAGATATCAATTAAATGAAAAGCATCAATGTCATCAGCTATGAACTCCAAAAAATTTGTTCAAATTGAAACATACGTAAGCACGCAATCTGATTAAAAGATGTTTTATTTATTGTAAATAAGATGTTGGAGTCCATCATTTTATCCTGCTAGAATTCACAATTGAGTTATATTTAGTTGTTGTCTTATGCATAACTTCAATAGGAAGGGAATGGCATATGATCCACTAAGGATCAACTAGATGAAAATGAAGGGAACATCAATAAAAGTGAAGATGATCTAATCATGACATTAGGGAACTATGATTCTTGGAATAATTAGAGGCAAGAGTTGGCCAATGTTTGATTAGTGGTAGGGATTAAGACATAACCATCGTTGATGCATAATTTTCCTTTGTGTTATGTGATAATTTACCTTTATGCTTTTCTATAATTGAATACCTATTAGTTTGTACTTGTAATTGCTATAGTAGCAATGGAATATTGCATATTAATGTTCTTACACACTTTGCATGTTAATCCATTTCTTAGGTTATTATAATGTCAAATTTTTGTTTTATTGTAAGAAGTCATGGAGATAATTTAAGCATCCATGACCTCTATTAATAAACAACGAAGGAAAGTAAGAGAAAATGTATGCCCATTAAGGATAATACATTGATGTTTTGTATGGTAAAGCTACATAATCTAAGGACATTCAATGTAGATATAAGTTTCAAAAATGGATATCTTAAGGGTCAAGCTCCCCAATTTTGGTTTAAAAGCTAGACCATATATTAAGTAACACATAAGAACTCAAGAAAAGGATTAAAGCATCATCTACAATATGATTTATGTAGATTGCACCAGTGGCTTCACATGTGATCTAATAGGGACAATGGTTATTATTGAACATCAAGTTGAGGAGTGTTATGGTCATTCTTCACTCCATAATACGATCTCTTATAAGACAAAAAAAAAAAAAACTTTTGAGTAGCATTAGAGGGTACTTTAATGTGGTCACTCAAACATCAAAGTCAATAGAGGTGATATAAGGATAAAACCTTAAAGAAGCAAGGAGCAATGAGAGAGAGAGATCCCCTTTTCATAATAGATGAGTCCGAGATATCTTTGGATTGGGTTATTAGAGCTCAACCAAAGTATTAGGTAAGTTAGTTTAGGCTTAGAGCCCAAGTCCTATAAAGTCCTATCGACACATACTTACCCTTCCCCCTAACTTTCTTTGGGGATGGGTTCAGCAAGGAGAGTAAATGCATAGATAGCAGCTCAAAGCCCCAAGCTAAGCTATTACCTAACAAATTAAGGTTATGGGATATCTTCTTGTTGGTACTTTTAACCTTATCCATAATTTGGTCAACTAAGGCTTTGACTTAGATTGAGTAGTAGAGTAGGCAGGATGCTTATGTTAAACATGACCTATCTTGAGTAGATTAATGAAGAAAATAGGTCATCCTAGTCAGACATAAACTATGCTAAGTAGAGCATTGGAACACTGTATATAGGGTAAGTAAAGCTAAATAGTGAGATTGGATGAGGCCAAGTCTTAGCTAATTTAGAAAAGGTGTGCTTATGGGCTTAGAGAGTTCAGGTTTGTTGTAAGGAACAAGCAAAATTCAAAAATTTACTTAGCAACCTGAAGAGGAAAAGTCTGTTGTAAAGGGCAAGAAAAGGTGTGATTAGGCTCATAGACTAAATTAGTCAATTCCTTGAAGAATTCAAGGCCTAAAGAGGCATGGACATTCTTTGAAACCTAAAGAGGTCACATCCATTATGAGTACCTGATGAGGCTACAATGCTTGAGAAGGCAAGGGTACCTAAGGAGGCTAGAGGAATTCAAGAGGCCTAAGGGGCTTAGAGGGCTTGAAGTGGCTAAAAGGCTTGATGGGGTTAAAGCATTTGAAGGGGTAAGGCCTAAAGGGGACAGAGGGCTTGAAGAAGCTTGTTGTTGGTGAATTTTGGGAATTGGAAATATCCTAAAAAGATAAGACAAATACTTAGTATTGGGGCTAATCCGATACGGCTACTTCGATGCCTAAGTTAGTAGGTTGGAATGAAAATAGTAGAGTTGAGAAGTTGAGAGTTAGTAGCCTCCTCTTACCAAGTTCCTTTTCCATATTTATAGGATATTATCTTATCTGAAGGAGTAGTTATTGAAATAACTGCCGAGATATATGGAAACTTCTCGATTAGACACCTTCCTTAAAATGTAGGGAAAATGGATAGCTATGTAATCAATTGTACTTGTAATAACCATTCACACCATGAACTTGGATTCAAATTTGCGATGGATCTAAGTTACTCAATGTAATGCCATGAATATAGGTCATTTGGTAAGGGACTAAGAATATAGATTGTGTGGCATGTCAGCAACTAAATAGACGAGTAAGATGGAGACGAAAATTGACTATCAACATTTGTCCCCCAACTCCAACATTTAAGTAATTGATGAATGGAGTAATATATAATGTACTTCAAGTTAAGTGGGAGCAGTTCTTTGGATGCTGAGCAAAAGAGGGAGCAAAGCGATGCACATCCCAGTTGAAAAGTCACAATTTTTGAATTCCTTCCTATTAAAGAGACCAAAAGGTAAGTAATATTACACCTATTGCCTCGATATCCATTGTGGCACAAACTTAATTATTGTCAAAGGGTTATTAACCATCAGATTCCAAACACATGATACGTGTTGTCAATTTGCCCTACTTATCTAATTAGTGATCATCACTATTGGAAATGCGTTTGTAGTTACGAGGGTGAATTGTCCATATTTAAAGGACTCTTTGACATCGGGATTCACTTCTATTCAAACTCAGTCTGCATAACCATATTTTCTTCCTTTCTCATCTTTACACTTATAAGTTCTTTAATTTCCGAGATAATATTCGTAGACATTTAGGTATGTTCACAGCATTGTCCATGGACTTGCTCTTTTTAACTCCAAAGAAATAGAAACTAAGGCCACTTCTCTCCCCCAAAGAAGGAACGAGGTAGCACGCTCTTCTAGCAACTTTGATGAAAGCATTAAGGTAAGGTGGGACAAACTTAGTCGAATTAACAAGCTTATTATCGAAAATCATCTCGAGGACAAAGAAGATCGGTCCTTGGCAAGATATATTTATAATACCATAGCATACTTCCGTAACTCTCTAGATGGAATCGCCACTTCCATCGAAAGATTTTTTGTCACAAAGTTCAATTGGTACTAACAAGACCTTCCCGAAGCATGGAATTTAAGGAGGTTGAGAGAGAAGGAGAGGGTATGTTTCCTAGGGGAGCATGAGTTCCATATATACCTAAAATATTTTTTATATTGGGTTACACTTCCCTTTCTCACTTTTGTTAAGGGTTTTTCAAACTATTTCAGAGTCGTGTCGAGTATATTCTCACTTAACATATATTAACTTTTGGTAGCTTTTGAGATAGTTTGCAAAGAAGTTAAAGTTAGGGCTATGCCTCAACTATTTTGGTTTTTCATCACAATTAGGAGGCAACCTAATTGGTGGTACTTTGCCACTGTAAGGCATAGGCAGGAGTTCATGGATACGTTAGAGTCTAAGATCCACAAATGGCTTGATAAATTCATGTCAATGGTATCTAATGATGAGCTAGACTTTTGGACCTAATGGACTGAGCTAATTCACACTAAAGATATTGATCTGATACCTAACAATGTAGAAGCAACAAAGAAAATTTAGGAAAGGAGGAAGAATCAAATGTTCTTCTAGTACACCGAGAGAATTATATGGCGTTATAAAAGTAAAGAACCAATTTCCTTTGAAAAGAAGGTATGCTAATGAGTTACTACCGTGCAGTATATAGCCGCAAGCAGAATGCCATTCTCATGATTTAAGGGAAGAATCGTCACCTTTAAGCCTTGCTCAACACGGAGAATGTAAGTTCAATCTTCTCTTGTATTTGATATTGACTTGTTGCACATCTCGTAGATATGCGTGCTAGTGAGGTTAATCCTGCTAAGCTATTTGCCTAATCAAGGGCTAACAAGCATATGACCGTTGCATCCATCGTTCAACTAACAACCATGAAAAAGGTGGCCAAAGAATCAACTAAGCAACCTACGGCGCAATGAAAACCTTTTTAGTCAATTGAGAAGCAGAAGAAGGGGAAGAAAGATTGCCGATCGAAACTAAAATTGCTTGTTTTGGGGAACCTATCGAGATTGTTGAAGATGTTCCACCCATTGTTGAGCCAAAAGAGGAGGTTCAGGAGAGTTGATCCCACAGTAAGATTAATGTCACTATTGCTGAAGGGTCTTCCCTAATAGTGGAGGTAGAGCTAAGTAACAATAAAAGGCCGGGGAAAGAACTCGTTGGCCAACTAGTTGCCAAAAGGTCCATAGATTTAGATGAGAGGATGAAGGAGGCAATGCCTAGTAAAACACTCATCATTAGCAGTGCTGAATCCATCCCCAATAATGAAGTTGGTGAATACTACATCCCATACATGAACTACATGATTTTAGACATCAACTTGACCTTATGTGAAAAGATAAAGTCCTTACCTTTAATGGAAGGTGTTATACTTCTTAAGGACAAAGATTTTTTGAAGAAAGATGCTGACAGAGTCAACTATTGGAATAAGGCCCATATTGCAGCCAAATTGTATGATGTGAGCATTCATAACCACTACTTTTTAATTTTCTAATTCATTTAGGTTACTGACACATTTCCTTTTCCAAATGAGTAGCCATATTCTGATAACATTGGACAAAGACAACAAAGAGGCGAAGAAGGTAAGATCCTTGGTTTTATCCATATGTTATGCAAAATCATTCTTGATTGTGTTAAATAAATTTTTGCAAAGAACTAAGGATGCATATAATGCATCAAAAGCCCAAATTACTGCTATCGAGAATGTGAGGATAAGGGCTAAGATAGAGGTAAGAAAGCTCTAAGAAGACCTTGCTACCAAGAAGTTAGCATATGACCTTGTTTCCGATGAAGTCTCGAGTTTGAAGGCCAAATTGGAAGAGTAGTACAAAGAGTTTGAAGGCCTAAGAGAGGAGTTGCAGAAGAAGAAGGAAGAGTGCTGAAGCCTGGGCCGAACTCTTAGTACAATAAGCAAGGAGGAAGATAAGCTTGGAATACAAATTAAAGAGTTGGAGACTAACAACTCAAACTTACAAAAGCCATGTAGTTGAATTTGGAGGAGACTATGTAGAGAGGACCATCATTTGAAGAGGCTCTAGATATAGTCACTCCTAGTCGGCAATACGAGAGGCTTCTACGGAAGAAGTTGTTAGAGGGGCTTCAAGCGACAAGAGAGGAGATCTTGAAGCTTCATCCTGATTACTATCTCTAATGCCTTGACTTCGCCGATGTCAACGACAAAGTCAGAAGTACAACAAAGACAAAGAGGAAGGTGTCGAGATTCCTAATAACGATGATAGCAAAGCTCATGTTAAGGATCTAGGGGAAGACAAGAGCCTATGTGCCAAGAAAGTGGCTTGCTCAGAGAAAACCCTAACCTTTAGTCCAAGAATTACTTCTACCAATTCCAAAAGTAGGTTATAAGATTCTTTTGTATTCCTTATACCTTGCCTCATCTCATGTATTTGTTTAAATGAATTGTTAGGCAGTATAATCGAAACTACATTGGTTGAATAAAATATCCTTCATATGACTCTTTTCGATACGTTTTATTTCCCACATCAAGAGTTCCCCATATTCTATTTCACATATCCTTATTCATCAACATGTTTCGACTCATACACAAATTATCTTTCAACATGTTTTATTTCACATACCTATCTAATGCTCGGCATGTTTTATTTCATATGCCCATTATTTCTCAGCATGTTTTATTTCATACGCCCAATTAATTTTCGACATGTTTCATTTCACATGCTCAATTATTTTTCAGTATGTTTTGTTTCACATACCCAATTATTTCTTGGCATATTTTATTTCACATGCCTAATTATTCTTAGCATGTTTTATTTTACACACCCAATATGTGTGTCTTTATAGCCATTGTCCATTAGCCTTTTGAAGTATGGACTAGTAGCATTACTTAGCTATAAGAATAATTTATGTAGCTCATTAGCCACAGTAGTCTAGAACTTATTGACTTGTCATTAATAAGAAGAATAAGAAACATGAAACTACAAACATAATTTTCATAAAAAAAAAGCACCATAATCGTACAAGTTTGTCTGTTGTTTCCTTATAAATAGGTGGAGCTATCAATTGAAGTATAATTTCAAATTCTCGGCATTCTACGCTCATGGGATGATAGATCCATCTAATCTTTCCAATCGATAAGCCCCCTTATCGATGACTTCCCGGATCTTGATAGGATCCTCCCAATTTTTGCCGAGCTTACCTTGATTTGCTTGCACATTGGTAGCTTCTATCTTTTAGCAAACTAGATCTCCAAGTTGAAAAACCCTATGCTTCACTTTCTAATTGTAATACCTTACTGGTCTATGTTGATATGCTATGATCATAGCTCTTGTAATATCCCAAATTTCGTCAATGGTGTCTAAATTTGCTGTTAATCCAACTTCATTAATCATAACATTGAAATTCTGAGTTTAGAGGTCTAGAAAATCTAACTCAATTGGCAACATGGTTTTCATGCCATATGCTAACCTAAAGGGCGTTTCCCTAATTGTAGTTTTATGGGTGGTTCATTACCCCCATAAAACATTTGGTAGTTCGTTGGCCCATTTTGCCCTAACTTGATCTACTTTCCATCTTAGGTTGTATAGTATGATCTTGTTTAAAACTTCAACTTAGCTATTTGTTTAAGGGTGTGCTATAGACATATAGTTGAGACGATTGCCGTGCTTCTCACAAAATGTTTGGAACTTATTGTTGTCAAATTGTGGATTGTTATCTGTAATTATCATATAAGGAACCCTGAATCTTGATACAATGGAGTCGGAGATGAACGCTTTCATTTCTGCTTGGTGATCTTCCCTACAACCTTAGCCTCTACACATTTGGTAAAGTGATCCAGAGCAAAAATGACGAATTGTCACTGGGTGGTAGACTTCGGAAAGGGTTTGAGAATATCTAACCCCCACTAAGCAAAAAGGCTAAGGGCTAGTTAGGCTATATAACTCAGTTACAGGCACATGTCTTAGAGACTCACGCTTTAGGCACTGGGGATAAGGCCAAACAACTTCCTATGCATTTGCTGTTATAGTTGTTTTGTAATAACCAAGTCACAGTACTCAGACATACAGTGTCTACACTTTTACGTGGTCATTGCATACACCACCATGTAGCTCGAATAATACCTTCTAAGCATTGCTTGGAGGAAGGCATAGAGGGTAGGGTTGTGATATGCCACGTTTATACAATTGACCATCAATCGGTGTATAGTTTACGACTTGGTATGCCAATCTCCACACTCCTTTCTTATCATCTTAGAGAGTGCCATCTCCTAGATAATCTATTAAGGGATCTATCCATGATTCTTCTCTCAGGCAAGGATCCAACTCCCAACTCTACGAGAGAGTGGATAAACTTTTCTCAAGAAGAAACTTAACAAAAAGTTCATAGCTTAATTCAAGGAATGCTATATTAGCCAACATCAACAACTTGTCACCCATAATATTCTTACTTCTCAGACTTTGTGGATGGAGAAAGATTCAAATTCTTCTAAGTGTTCATACCACCAATAGGAACTTACTCATTTCTTCTTCTCTTGCTGTGTAACTTTCCATCACCTAATTCACCACCAATTAGGAATCAAAGAACACTTTGAGTTTCTCAATACCAATTTCTTTTGATAGTTTTAGTCCAGTGATTAGAGCTTTGTATTTTACTTCATTGTTGATGGCTAGGAATCCGAATTTCAGAGCTTAATGAACTTTGACATTATGGGGGCCTTAAAGAACTAAGCCTGCACCACTTCCTTATTACGTCGAAGAACCATCTACATAAAGGAACCAAATAGGTTTCTTGACAATCTCTACACAATTTTCCTCACTAATAAGTTTAGCTACAAAATTTGCCAATAGTTGAGCCTTTAATGCCTTTTTGGGTTTATATTTTACACCATAGGCACTAAGCTCTAGGGCATACTTCATCATCCTCCCTAAGGAATCAGGCTATTGCAATGCTTGTCACAATGGCTGATTGGTGGTAATAATGATCTAGTAAGATTCAAAATATGGTTTTAACTTTTGTACTAAGAGAACCACTGCTAATACAAAATTTTCAATATTTGTATATCGAAGCTCTAACCCCTATAGAATGTGACTCACATAATAAATAGGTTAATTTTCTTTGCCGTCAATTTAGACCAGTATGAAGAAAGAGCTCAGCAGTTGATCGATAAGTACAAATATAAATTTTCTCCAGGAATAGGTGTTGAGAGTATTGGGGCTGATGCAAGAAATTCCTTGAGCTCATTGAAAGCTCTTTCACAATCATCAGTCTAATTGAATTCTTTAAAATTTTAAAGAATAATGTGCACCTATCTGCATTTCTTGATATAAATTTGCTGAAGGCGGCAATTTACCTAGTGAGTTCTTGCACTTCTTTGACCGTGTGAGGTGATATCATGCTCCTTATGACTATGATCTTCCTTAAGATGGCCTAGTCATGGCAGATGTCGTATACTGTACAAAGAACCCCTAATTGGTTACCTTTCCAATCAAGAACTCTTCACACAATATATAAGGCTCTATAACCACTAGTTTCCCAAGAATACATAGATTCACATAGTCGTGGCAGATGTCGTATACTGTACAAAGAACCCCTAATTGGTTACCTTTCCAATCAAGAACTTTTCACACAATATATAAGGCTTTACAACCACTAGTTTCCCAAGAATACACAGATTCACGTGATACCATCACATTAACATATTTATATAAAATTTGAACTACAAAGCTTACATTATATCGTAAGTGAGTACATCTAAGTCTACAATACTAGTAAAACAAAAGTACATAAGTGAAGGTCTACATCCACTGTTCCCTCTCAATACACAGGGCAGCTCGCTCTTATCCAAGTTCTCAAGCTAACCTGTGACATCTCTCGACCAGCTTCTACGAATAGGCTATCTTGTAGCAAAAGTCTAAAGGGGTGTAAGCCTAAGCTTAGTAAGTAAAACCCTTAGCTACACCATAAGCAAGTTTTAAGTACATTATATTCACACATATGAATGAATGATCAAACAGAATACCAAACAATACGTATACTTAACTAGTTCATATACGTAACTCGGATTTAACGCCCTTCGAAGTCAGGGTTAGAGTATATACGACGCCAATCAGATCTGAATATTATACTAGAACTTTATTTACTATGGAACCCCACGCTCCATACTAAAACCAAATAATTCTTTTATTTCATAAAAACTAATATCTAGTATAATCATAAGTGGGTTCCCGCAGTCCACACTCATCCTTAAATGGAGGCCTCTAGACTCGACCCTTAGCCAGGAGGTTGGCGCCTCTAATGCCTAGTGTTCCCGTAGGCCAAGGTAAGGTCATTTTATACGAGTGCACCATACAGAACCAATAAATGAATAATAACAACCCCTGAATAGCCTCTCTTTACCTCCGTATGATGTGACAGCTGGAATTGTATCTATGTAATGCATGTTAATGTATGTTCCAGTTTCTTTTTATAAGCCGAGTATACTTAAGTTCAAATTATGCTATGACCATCTAAGTACATACAATCATTTACTATATTACCATGCTACAAACAAAGCATTTTCTTTACTTAAGATAATTTTACAAGTCAACACACAAGATCATACATAAGCGTTTCCCAAACCCCACACAATAGTCAATTAACAATAATATTTAAGTCAACTATCTACAATCACAAACAATCATAGAATCATAGGGTAAATACTCACTCGACCATAGTGACTCGCCCTACTTGTAGTAATTGATCGGGAGGTCCTCATTCACTTCGGGATCACCTGATCATTATGTTATAATAACGATAGTAAGTAACTAAATTAACTAATAATTCTAGTTACCTAAATATACTTAAATTACCATCAACTTTTATCCGATTAGACCTTATTCTTAAGCATTTGTATCTTTTTCATTTTATTTCTGATATTTATAAATTTATAGTCGTTTTTCATCGTTTTCGGACGTACATTCACACGGTAATGTCCGTTTTGGGTGTTATGACTTGTGTTTTACGATATGAGCTAAATTTAGAGAAATTTTAAGTATGAAAACTTAATTGCTCCTATTACTTATATTTATATCTTTTGCTTATACTTAATGAGTTAGTTAATCCTTAACTTCTTATACTTAGATGCTTTTACTTTGCTATTATTAATTCATGTACTTAATTAAGTATAATCCAATTTAGAAAGTGTATTAAGGTTTACTAATTTAGGTATCTAATTATTATACAATCTTCTTCTTTTCTTAGTTTATAATCTATGCTTATGTCATCACTTACATCATCATTTGCTTATGTCATCACTTGCTTATGTCATGGCTTATGTCATTAAGTGCTTACCTCATCACTTACTTCATCATTTGATTACATAGCCTCACCTCATGCTTATGTCATATGTATATGTCTTATGTACATTTCACTTCTCCCCTTATGCTTCTGTACATATACCTTATACATATATATACTTATGCATATACTTAGACTTATACCGTATTTATATGTATATACATACTCATATACCTATACGGTTAGATACATATTTTTATATAAAATTTCGTATGCCTAATCTTTCCCTTAAGAAAATCCCCCTAAGATCATTCTTTTGTGTTTTTAAGTGTCTAATTAGTGTAGTATAAGTATGTATGGTTAGGTTTTGTTTTAATTTAGGTTATGTACATGGTAAATACCCATGTACAAAGATTCTCATGCTTCCCTTCTTTTAGGATTACTTTATGTACACCTTCTTATGAGCACATGTTCATGTTTTCCTTTCTTCTTCTTCATGATTCATAAATTTCTACACTTAAAGATGGAAACTTTGTGCCTTCTTATTCAAGATCATACTTAATACATGCTTACTTGTCTAATCTACCTAATTAGCTAATAATGAATAATATAAAGCATAAAGTAACTTAAGTACATACCTTTGTTTGTATTAGAATTATGGAGACAAAAAGAGAAGTGTTGAAAGTGAAAGAGGAAGAAGAAGCTCATGGCAATGGAAGGAGAAGCTGACGGCAATGGAAGGAGGTTTTTGTTTTGTTTCTTTTGTTTTTCTTTCATAATGGAAGAAAGCAAATGGTGGGGTCTAGAAGGGGGAGAAGTGGACAGCAATTGAGGAGAAAAAGAAGAAGAGAAAAATCAAAAGAAAAGAAAAGAAAAGCCATCATTAAGTGTTAAGATATTTTCTTTATCTCTTAGTGTCTTTTGTTGACTTTTCAAAATGTTGACTTTGGTCAACATGTGTTGACTTGGTCAACCCTTTAACCTTGGTGAATATGTGTTGACTTGGTTAACTTTCCTTAAGCATATGTAATTTTGTGCAAATAATGTAGTAATTAAGGAAAATTAAGGGAGAAATTAAGGAAATGAGAGGAAATGAGGTATTTGGTGAATTGATTAGTAAACATAGTTAATGAGGTCTTACTTTAGGTCTTTATAACCTATATATATGATTTGATAAACTACTTTGGATAACAAGTGAAAAAAGTACTAACTAAAGTACTAAGGTTCACTACATTTAACCTAATCTTCAACTATACCCCTAACTCTATGTAAGACTATCTTAATCATATACTTAAGAACTAAATGTAAGCTATGATTCATTATCTTAGTTTTTAAGGGACTATTTAAGGATTCAAAACATATATGCATGATTGGAAGTCATCTCTAACATTTTACTAATAATTTGGCAAAATATGAAGGTTATATTAGTAATTAGGGTTTTAGGGTATATTATAATGAATTAGTGCACATATATCTTTAAAGTGATCATTTTACGGTTTCTATCACTTTTGAATGGAATCTTTAGCATTTAGATGCATTTAGGGTAGTAAAGTTTTTTACGCGATTAATGAATTCTTTTAGGGTTTTCGCTTTCATTAGACCTGTCGACTCCTAAATTGTCTAACATAATTGAGTCTATTTCAAAACCTAAATAAAAAATTTTAGGGGTTTACAGCCTTAATGTCGCATCTAGTAACCGTGTAACCTAAAAATTTTCCTATTGTTGTGCCAAAGATGCATTTTTGTGGTTTGAGTTTCATGTTGTATCTCTCTAGTGTAGCAAACGTCTCCTCCAACTTGACAAGATGCCAATCTTCCTTCATGCTCTTCACAATTATTTTGTTGACATATACTTTGACATTTCTTTGAATTTTTGGCTTAAACATCTTGGTAACAAGTCTCTAATATGTTATGCTAGCATTCTTGAGTCTAAAGGGCATCATCATGTAACAATATGTTCCAAAATTAGTGACGAAAGACATGAGGACTTCATCCTCCTTATCTATCTTCATTTGGTTGTAACTAGAGAAAGCATCCATAAAGGAAGGTAACGCATGTCTAGCAATTGCATCAACCATTTGATCAATTTTTGGTAGTGGGAAACAGTCCTTGGGATAAGCCTTGTTAAGATCCGTAAAGTCTATATACATTCTCTACTTACCATTAGGCTTCTTGACTAGCATAGAATTAGCTAGCCAAGTCAAATAAGGCTCTTCTCGAATGAACCCTACCTTCAGTAACTTTTAGAATTCTTCTTCTATTGCTGCTTGTCACTCTAGTGTAAAATTCCCTTTTGTTGGACCACCATTAAGTTTAGATCAATTTAGAGCTTGTGTACCATAACTACTCTCAAGATACTCGACATATTTGAAGGAGACCATGCAAACACATTAGTGTTAGCCTATCAGAAGTTGATCAAACTTTATCGAGTATTTGCTGATAAGGGTTTCTTGATTCTCGTTGTTTTCCCTAGGTCATCCCCTAAAGGAATTTCCTTAGTATCACTCTCGGTATTCTCAATACTGATTAACTTACCTTTTGGATAGGTTTCAACCTGAAATACTTCTTCTCCTCTCATGGCCCTTATGTATAAGGATTGTGCCAATTACTGATCCCCTTTGCATATTCCTATCCCTATAAGAGTAGGGAACTTCGCTTTAAAATGCGTAGTTGAAGGGACAATGCCAAATAGATGTTGGTATGATAGTCCCATTATCATGTTGTAAGGAGACTAATATTTGACAATGAGAAAGTCCACTTTATCTTCTATAACATGCTCGTCATCACTGATCTATGTTAGCAAAGAAATAACTCCGACCACTTAGACAAGTTAATTGTTGAAGGCATAGAGATCATGCTTATAAGATCGTAGTTACGCCTTGATCTTAGGCTACATTTGGTCAAAGGCATGCTGAAAAATGATATCGGTTGAACTTCTTGTGTCAATTAGAATCTTCTCGACTTTAAAGTTAGCGACTCTTGCATTGATGATGAGTGCATCATCGTATGGCCTCTAGATGTCCTCAAAATCATCCTCTTGGAAATATACTATATTATAGATCCTGACCTTTAGCCTTGAATATTCTAAACATAATATTTAGCATTAATCGAGTTCGAAGAGCTTGATTGGCATATAGTAGGTTTACCAACAATGGTGGTGATCACTCCATTAGGTGCTATGCTAGAATTCACTTCCCTTGCATCTCTTATAGCTATTGTTGGCTGTGTGTCATTAGCTTGTTCATTATGTCTCCTTTGAGATGGTCTCTCGATATTCTCGACATCATGCACTAAGAACTTATGCAAGTGCCTATGTTTGATCACATCTT
This sequence comes from Lumnitzera racemosa, assembly GCA_024138005.1. Classification (NCBI taxonomy): domain Eukaryota; kingdom Viridiplantae; phylum Streptophyta; class Magnoliopsida; order Myrtales; family Combretaceae; genus Lumnitzera; species Lumnitzera racemosa. The sequence continues at coordinate 57,088,658 of JAMXBC010000004.1, forward strand.
TAATTGCATTCTTAAGTTAAATGCACTCATCTGTATTGTAACTTTTGTCATGGTGGAAATCACAGTACTTATTGAAGTTTCTCCTTAAGGGATTCCCTCTCATTCTTTTCGGCCATTGGAGGACGCCTCTCTTCTTACATACCTCCATCAAAATGTCCAAAATTAGATGATTGATAGGCATGTAGGATGAGTATGTTAGGATCCTTAGTCTCTTCCTCTTGGTATTTAAACTGTGGTCATCGTTCATGTCGAGTCTATCCTTTGCACCTTTTTGCTTGTCATTCTTTCCATCTCCTCTAGTTTGATCGACCTCTCGCCATACCTTTATATTATCTTCCTAATGGATGTACAAGGTGGCTTTAGCCTTAAACTCAATGAAAGTTTTTGCCTTATTTTATGTAGGAAACTTAAAAAAGTCTCTATGGGGCTTAACTCTATCAAGTATGGCATTGAAGGCCACACTCATATCTAATTTTGTGATTTGAACATCTTAGCCATAAATCTAGCCAAGTAGTCCCTGATTGACTCAACAGATTTTTATTTGATGGTGTTAAGGATTGAAGAGTCTGTAATAGGAAGTTTACTTACAAGGAAATGTTGAAGGAACACTTTTACTAGTTCATCAAAACAAGAAAATGGTATTTGGTTTCATAATTTTGAACCATATGCTGGCTACATTCCTCAATGTTGAAAGAAAAGCTTAATAAGCCATTACATCACTCAAATCGTATAACTTAGCCAATGTACGATAGTACTCTAGGTGGTCTTCAAGGTCCTTTGTTCCATCATAAATCTCAAACTGTGGTAGCTTAATGTGTCAAGGTGTCACTTCCTCCAAAATCTCTAAAACAAAGAGACATTTTTTAATTTGGAATCGACTTACATGGTACATTTGCTAAGGTTGCTTACCTTTGTCATTCCTCTTAAAAGCAAGAGCTGAAGGTCCTATCATATTCTCGGCTTGCTTTTTTGCAACTCAGGTGAATAAATTGAATCATTACTTCTTTTAGCATCATGATGGCCTTAGTTATTTTGGGTTAGGTTCAAGTGAATATTACCTATAAAGGATGTTAAGGACGTGCTTGTGTTTTTTATTTAATTCTCGGTTTTCTTTGGCTAAGTTAAGATAGAGTTATTCGAATCTAGCCAATCGTTACTCATCAATATGTCGTCTCCCCCCTTTAGGGTGTTGGGAGGTAATTCCAATACCTACACTCTTAAACACTCTTATTTTAGCCATGTGGGTATATTTAGGGAAAAACAAACGGTACCAAATGTTGTTACTGAATTTTGGGAATTGGAAATGTCCTATAAAGATAAGACAAATACTTGGTACCAAGGTCAGTCTGGTGCAGCCACTCCAATGTCTAAGTTCGTAGGTTAGAATGAAAATAGTAGAGTTGAGAAGTTAAGAGTTATTAGCCTCCTCTTATTGGGTTCCTTTTCAATATTTATAGGAGATTGTCTTATTTAAAGGAGCAGTAATCGAAATAATTGTTGAGACATGTGAAAACTTCTTGATTAGATACCTTTCCAAAAATGTAGGGAGAATGGACAGTTTTGTAATCATAACCATGCTTGTAATGACCATTCGCACCATGAACTTAGATTCAAATCTACAACGGATTTGAGTTACTTAATGTAGTGCTGAGAATATCAATCACTTGGTGAAGGACCAAGAATATAGATTATGTAGCTATTGGCAACCGAATAGACAAGTAAGATGGAGATAAAAACTAACTATCAACAAAGCTGGTATGTGAGTGAGTTTCTTGAACATGTGGACTTATGTCTTAGCAATGAGATTATCCGATGTGATCAGGTTGGTGGTGTTCCAACTAACAATGCCTAACAAGGTAAGAAGGGGAGTTTCTCAAATATGTGACTTATGTCCTATCAATGAGATTACCTAATGTGGTTAGGTTGATGATGTTCTAACTTACAATGCTTAAATAGGAAAGAAGGGGACTTTCTAAAATGTATAGTCTTCATGTCCTATCGACAAGTTTACTAAATGTCATTCAATTAGTGGTGCTATAACCAACAAGGCCTAAAGAGGCAAGAATGGGAGTTCTTCAACTATTTAGGCTTTTAGCCATACCAACGGGGTTACCCTAATAGGGAAAGTTAGGGTTATACTCTCGACGAGTTCCTCGGACTTCTTAACCGTTATCTATTGATAAGGATATGTAACAACCCTATCGAACTAGGTTTTTCTCTCTAATTTTATAAATTAGTCTTCTTTAAAACGGTCAATATTAAACCTTTCCCATTTAATACTAACCTTCAACTAGAGTTTAAAGAAAGTTGGTTCTTTTGTATTATGAAAAAGTTTTTAAGTTGTCACCTAATAGAAGTCTGAAAAAAAAAGTTAAGTTATAACCAATTAAGTGGATTGACTATAACTTAGTTACTAATCTTTCGATAAAATCAAATTTTTTTAAATAATTTTTGAAAACCAAAGATTCAAGTTTGAAGGCTAATTTTTTAAACTCTTAAAGGGTATTACTTTCAATATCTTGAAATTTAAATTTACCTTCCAATATACCCTTTATAATAAAATCTATCTACATGAAACTTAATTTAATTATAAAAAAAAAGTTAAAGTGATCAATTATTTACAAAAAAAGGGAAAAGAAAAATTTTCATATTTTAAGTTGTTCCGTATTTGTGTACGAATGCTTACATACTCGCTATTCGGGATCAAATTTCCATAGTTCGTTTACGAAAACATTAAGGGGGCAAGTTGATTTTAATTTTTGAAAAAAAAAGATTGGGTTTATGTTTTTACCAAGTTTGATGCTAAATAAGGAAATTTTCTAAGGGTTTTATTTTTGGAAATTCTAAAAGCATCTAAGTATGCAAAATGGTTGATTTATTTTTTTATTTTATTAGAAAATTAGGCTTCTAAGTGGTGAAATGATTTTTTTATTACTTACATTATTTTTCATTTATTTATTATTTTAATTTTTTAAAATAAATAAATAGAAACTAAACTTCATCATCTTTTCTTTTCTTTTCCCCTTTTTTATGGTTTTATTCTTTTTTTCTCCTTTTTTATTGGTTTTCTTCTTTGTCTTTTTTTTTTCTTTTACTAATCGTTATTATAAATAAGCAAAAAAAAAAGGAAGAAAAGAAAACTTAAACCCAAACAAAAGATAAGGTTAGACCGAAATTGAGTTAAGTGCATAAGTTGATGTAGTGGCCGCGGATTTTGGGTTTAGGTTAAGTCAGACCAAGGCTAAAATTCGAGTCAACTAACTCGACTATAATAGGGAAGTAAGTAGGGGCATTGGAGGTGATTTTTAAGCTAGAATTTTTTTGGGAAAAATTGATTTCATGTGTTTTTTATTGGGGTTAGGGGGTATATGAACTATACCCTAGCTAATGGCAATGGGTAAAGCTTTGAGGCTGGCGATGGAGTGGTTTATCACTTATAGTAGTGTTTGTGGGATAGAATGGCATACAACACTAGCTATGGGATTCGATGATAAAGGCTTGAATTGTAAGGGGTATACTATGTGTTATGGTGTAGCGAGGGATAAAGGTCGGTGTTTGGATATTTTGCTATTTGTGCATTATTAGGGTATGGATGTACTATTCAATGTGTCGTAAGCGTGTATGTTTGGGTTTGTAGGTTTCGAAGAGTTGTTAAAGATGGTGATTGATGATGAATAGGAGGTAGAGAAGGAAGATAAGGATTGCAATGGCCGTAACTGATCAAGGAGTGGAGCTACTGTCTAAGTTAGGGTTGGTTGCGATGGTAAGTTGTGCCCACTTTGGGGTTGTAATAATGGCTAGAAATGTATTGGTAGAGAGAGAGAGGTTAGGGAGAGTGCTACTATAGTTGAGAGAATGGGATGGTGTAATTAGCTTTGCTTATGACTTCAAGTTAGAGAGAGAGATGCTGTTCGATGGTGAAATAGTAAGGTTTGGGGGAATTGATTTATAGTTGAGAATGAGAGAGATTGAGTGGGATGTGTATGTACATAAAGTGTACAGGGGCATCAATGTGTGGGTGTTATGGATCTAGGTTTAGATTGGGTGGTACTAGGATGTATGCAAAGTGGCTCTATGGTTGGTGTAGCGTTTGGATGCTACTGTAGTAGTGGAGTAAAGCAAGGGTAAGAGAGGTCGAAGATTAGGTCTACTGTTGTGGTGATTGTTAGTTTAGTATATGTGTGATCTCTTGACATGTGGTAGTGCTTTATGTGTTGAAAAAATGAAATCAAAAGGCATTCTTATGCCTTTGATGAGGTTTAAACCTAAGACCTCCAACCAAACACAATGCAATGGCCAAGTACTTATCTGTTAGACTGTTGGTTAATGCCTTATTTATATGTGCAATTAAATTGCACATATAAACAAGGTCTATTTGGGCTAGATTTAAATCTAAGCATAAGCCTAGTACCCTTTTTCTAAACTTGATTTAAATTTTAAAAAATATCTATTCTTTTATAATATCTAAAATTATTATTTATCTATATTTCCTAAATTATCTATTTTTCAATTTTTTCTATTTTTTGTGACTTTTTCAATTTTCAATTTTTTTGTATTTCTTATTTTTGGTTAATTTTCTATTTTTTTTGTATTTTTCTAAATTTCTTTTTTTTGGGGGGTTTTCTTATTTTTCTGTTTTTTTTTATTTTTCCTAATTTAGGACCATTTATCATATTATAAAAATTTTGAAAAAATATAAAAGGGGAGGAAGGTCGCATAGGATTATCTAAAATCTTTATATTATGTATATACTTATGATATAAAGACTACCTTGCTTTTAATTAATTTAAAATACCTATGGAAGACCAACAATCTACAGTAAACCAAAATTCTAACAATCAGAAAGCTACTATCATACTCACCTTTATAAACCTATCCTTTTACTTCACAACTTAGCAAAGTACTCTATATATGAATCCTAGTCCAACCCTACCTCAGTATGAATAAAAAAAGAAACTACTTAATCCCTCCTATCATATCATCAAGGAATAACAAGTCATTTAATAAACATATGAATGCATGTATAAGTATATGCAATGTAAATAGTTTATATAATCAACCAATAATTGCGTATAGTATGGTTTTCATGCCTACCAGTGCCTAGGTTAGGAAACATTTAGGCAAGTTATGACCTAAATACCAACACCCAATTCTAATCCAAAATACGTAATCCCTTAATTCTTATGCTCCTTATTTGCCTTTAGTGTGGTTTTGAGGAGCACATGTAATCTTCCTCACCCCTAATTAGTAGCATGTCTCAACCTCAAGCAAAGGGTAGTATTCCTTAGAGCTTCTTAGATTTCAATGGTCATGGTAAGAACATTTCATATAAATGTGTTATACAATAGGAAGTATATAAGGCACATGTACAATATATAGATTCAACATCCATGATCTCTCATATTACTTCATCATGCTAATGCCCTTAATTATTTATATAAACGGATGCAATGCATGACCAATTATTAAGAGTTGAATAGTTGTTAAGTCAGATTTAAAGGTGACTTAACAATCTATAATAGACACTTCAAAATCCTAGCTATTAACTAATGCAAGAACCAATAAGCATTCAAATCTCTTAGAATATTTTATCAAGCAATAGCAACTAGGAACAAGTACATTTACATTACCTATAATTCTCCTAAGTACATCAATCTTCATTCATCATATAAGTTTTAGTGCTCTTAAGGATAAGTCAAAGCAAGGTAAGACAAGGGTAGCAACATTCATTCAACCATCATCTATGAGGCCTGGTTGTCCTTTAGAACATCAATGTCTAAGTTTAAGTCACTTAAAGAGTATAATTATAATTAGTATAAAGCGCTTCATATACTAAATTATTAACTTAACTCATTATATACTCGATTTTCCCTATTTTCATGTTTTGGTCATATCTTCTTTATTTTAGAGTGTTTGAGAGTGTTTTGCATGTGTTAATGTAAGAAAGCAATGGGAAAAAATAAAGGATAGGGTAGCTAGCAATGGGGAGAGAGAAAGAGAATAAGGGTACTCTTACTCGAGCAAGGGATAACCATGCTTTTTTGTACTAATGCCATATTATGACATTTTGCCATTCTGAGGAAAATATTGTCCTCATAAGGACAATTGGCATTAGATTTGCTAACTAATCACTTTGCCATCTTCCTCTTGATTATCGTTAGCCTAATGTTGATTAAGATGCATAGGTTAACTAGCAGATTAAGGTTTAATTAACGTACTTGATTGTGATTGAGTATATTAAGCATAATTATGGTTTATTTAGTGTTTTGTCACATCTAATCACTTTAATTAAGCCAACTAAGTTGTAATATCTAAATTATTAAGGTTTTTTAGAATTCGAACCATGGTTATCATATCACATACGAGATCAAAACGTTAGTTTTTTAAGCAATTAGTGAAAATTTTTGAATTAGCAAATAGTGTAGCTATATAATCAGGGTTTGTTTGTTAAATTAGGGTTTTAGACATTTCATTAGGGTCTTGGATAGGCTCATTATGGTTTATAGCCATTTTAGGATTTCTCACATATTAAGGTTTCTAATTAAAGTTTAGGGTTTTTAAAGGCATGATTAGGTTTTTTTTTAATTATTGTTAGGGTTTTCAAACTTATTGTTTAAGGTTTATTCATTTTATTTAAGGTTTCATACATTTACATGTTTCAATGGTTCTAAGGATTATCCATTGGCTCTTGTATCCGATTTCAAGTTCAAATCCAAAACTTAGCAAGATCTACATCTTTACCCCCTTAAAATAAGTTTCATCCTTGAAACATGATGGTAACAATCTCTCATCCTAGTATTCTTGTGTTACCTTCCAACTTCACACACATAATACCCTAAATTCTTAATTAAACATTAAGCATTCACATATTAAAATCATTTGACTTCCAATAATGACTATATATGGTCCTTAGTATTGGTTCTACTTCTCAATCATCATAATAAGCTCATAAATCTTATTTTGAAATACGTTGTCCTCTTGTAACTATTACACTTAATCCTTAAAGTTTCTTGAAAGATCAATTGGTTGCCTCTTATGTGACTTGATTTTAGGGGCACCTAAAAAGGACATGGCCACAATCTCTATAATTATAGCATACCTTATTAATCATAGGCCACTATTTGTTCCTATGTTCAATCTTCCCACACAAAAGCATTTATGTTGCAGCTATAGACAATCCTTTGAGTGGTGCCCTTAGCTATATATCCAACATTCCACTCTAAAAGGCTTCTTTATCATTGGCTTCCCTATTTGTGTGCCTAATTTCTCAATTGGTTTTTCCCTTTTGCAATTTAAGTTATATTCCTTTTGATATTCTCTTTCAAACTCACTTTAGGTGATGGGTTAAGATAAGGTCCTTTTCCTAAGATTGCACTTTTGCACTATCTTGTAACATGAAGGTGCCATAAGCCAACTTTAAGCCTTTAAGGACTTCAAAAGCCTAAAATGATGGCTTAACTCAAGCTAACCAATCTTTTGCCTCAAAGGGTCATTCTTCTTACCTATAAAAAAGCTATTTGCCCAGAAAAAGTTTGGGAACTTCTTTCTTAGTAGCTCTTGCTCTTTTGGTATATTTTCAAGATAGTCTATCCACCTTAGTCTCCTGGTGTTACGTAGCAACTTTGTTCATCTCCATAATCCATGATCCTTATTTCTTCATGCTAATATTATTTAACAATTCATTTATCAAAATGATGCATTATCACATCAATATACTTACTTTACTAGGTGTCATCATATAATTAAATTTGATTCCATTCCTTTACACATGTCATGTCTACTTTTCCATAGGTAGCCCCATACATTTCAACTTATAACTAAGCAACTTTAGGAGTAAGCTATCTCTTCAATCATATTTGAAATTCATGTAATCGTTTTTTAACTCTACATAGTTCTACAATTGTTCTTTATCTTACTTAGTGTAAAGGTTTGCAATGTCTGGTATGGGGCTTAGGTACTTAACAACTCTTGCTATAAGCTATAATTTTATGAACACTCTTGATTGAGTTCACCTTTAAGTAAACGTAATCCCTTATACTAAACTCCAAAGGTCTTCTCTTTAGATCTACCAACTCTTATAGTGATCTTGAGCTTCCTTCATTTTTTTCTTGATAATTCCTACACTGTCTACTGCCTTTTGTACCAACTCTAGCCTAAAGGTCTTAATGGTGATCAACATTTCTATCCATGGATAGCTTCGTATGGGGGCATTTGAATTGTCGAGCAGTAACTATTTTTATGAGTGAACCTTACTAACGGAAAATATTTTTCCTAATTTCCCTTGAACACAATTGCATATATCCTCGACATATATTCTAGTGTTTGAATGATCCTCATTGTCTATTTATCAGTTTGAGGGTTGGATTTTGCGCTATCTTATATCATACTGATCGTTCAAAAAGGGGTGATATACGGCTACCGATAACATGAGAACATGGGGTAGGTTCGAACCATAAAATGGCTTAAAGGATAAATGAGAGTCAAAGTTTTAACAATGGTTTCCCACATACTAATGATGGATATGATGCACTAATGCCTCATACTAGTTGAGGTTACATTTGATATGATGCATAAGTATGGCCGGAGGTTACTTACCACTATTCCATGCTTAAATGTCCTAAATAAGAGTAAAGGATAGCAAACAAGCAAGCAATACTTTACTCACAAAGGATAAAATTTTGTATTTCAAGTGATGAATGACTAATGAAACTATAATGGGAATTAAGCCAATAGGCCTTTGACCAGTAGCTAAGCTCGAGGACTAAAGGGATTAGCAAGGCAAATCCTCCTACTCTAACCAACTCCTGTAGAGGCTAAGTATCTCTTTACCAATCGACTTTGCATGCCAAGCTGAATGACTACCCATATCTTGGAGATTATGTGTCGAAATGCAAAACTCCAAGAAAATAGCTAATCCTTGCTCTCTTACTCACTCATGCTTAAGCTAACCACTTGTTCGACCTCACTGTTGCCAAAAGATAAGAGAATGACACTAGACTAATCCTCAACCACCCCTATTCAGACAAGCAATCTGCTCACACTCTTTTGTCTGCATCCTCCAACAGTATTGCCAATGTATCTTTACTACATATAGAATCTACTACTACTAATCATTTCTTTTCTTAAATATTCATTTTTTTTACCCTTTTGTATTCTTGTACATTACTTCTTTAGGGAAATAGCCTTTTTTGTCTTTTCCCTTTTAGGCAAATTACCCTAACTTATTCGGTATAAATACCATTTATATTTTGTAGCCATAATCATTAGATTACCATTAAAACACTTAGCATTTCCCTCTTGTAAACATTACTTGTTTACTTTCATTTCACTCATATCCTAACCCTTAGTAAGGTTAGGTGTTGAATAACCTCACTGGACCAATTCGTGCATCATATCGAGTTGTGCTATGAGTCCTTGGATGTTCTATCGCTGTGTCATACCCTTTGGCACTATTCGTAGGTTTTTGCTTACTTTCATCCACTTTTCCATTTCTTTTACACATTCCCCACCACTCTTTGGAGCTTTCAGTAAGCTTAAACCTATCCAGTGACCAGCTTGTCTATCCTTAGCTATGGTTCACATCATCTTGGTATCAGAGCAAAGGTTTTACTTGAGTTGTAGTAGATTATTTTAAAGTTCTATCTATACTCTATTTTGCATGTGTGGAACAAAGCAAGTTACTATGATTGTTTAATTATTGTGTTTGCTAACTATTAAATTTTTAGTTGGCAGACGTGTTTACTAAAACAACAAATTAAATATACTGGGATTTGAATCTATGGAGAAAATGACAAAATGAAGTGTTAACATTGGTGTTAGAGATGACAACAGTGGAGTTGTCCACCATGGTTGATAGTCTCAAGGAAACCCTAAGAGAATTGATAAGAGACTTGATGAGGAGGTTAACCTATTAGTGGAGTTAACCCAAACTGTTCATGCATTGGCTTACCGACTTACTAAGGCTGCAAATCACACCCCATAAGTTGCTCAACCTATGAGAGATCAGAACCTAACTCGATAAGTTCAAGTTAGAGGAGTAAGGGAACAAAAAAGAAGAGGGATTGACTTAGGAGACATGGGAGAAGAGGATGAGGAAGAGTATTATGAAGAAAAGGAGTGTGGATGAATACTTAGAATGAGAAGAGAAGGTAAGGTATGTATTTGACTATTACTAATATGAGGATTACGAGAAAGTGAGAATTGCTATTGTTAAGTTCTCTGGATATGCCACCAGGTGGAAGAATTTCCAAATTATGAGGAGACACAAATGATGTAGAGAATTAATACTTGGCTTGAGATGAAGAGAATACTCAGAAACAGATTAGTCCTGAATACTTATCTACAAGATATTTTTTCTCAACTTTAGGAGCTTAGGCAAGGAGGCCCAACTGTTGATGAGTATGTCTAAGAATTTTAAATGCTTATGATTCGCTGCAAAGTGGAGGAACCGCTAGCATGGATAATCTCTAGGTTCCTTATTAGATTGAGAGGTAACATTTAGGACATTGTGGAACTCCGACGATTCACCATAATGGATGAAGCCATTCGAATAGCTCAATAAGTGGAGGTACAGAAAAGAAGCTGAGTACTAACTAGACTGCTAACTAGCTGACTAGGGAACTCATTGAGTTATATCAAGTACTAAGTCGATCTGAAAGGTAGATATTCGAGCCGAATAGAAGGGCTAACCTAACAGTATCATACCGACCTAAACTTATGAGAAAGGGTAAGGATCTGGTAGGAAGATAAGCTAAATTAAGTGTTTCAATTGCCAAGGGTTTAGACATATGGCTGCTTAATGCTCTAACTAAAGAACTATGTTCATCAAGGGAGATGTCCCAAAGTTGGAAGTGGAAAGCTAATGAGGAAAATCCTATTGAGAAAGAAGTTCCTCATGATGATGAGCTGATTAAGGAAGACACGTTCGTTGCTGACTTATATTAGTTGGTCATTGTTGTTTCATAAACAATGAACTTAGAACCCCCACAAGAGGAGGAGCAAAAGGAGAACTTGTTTCATACTACCTATAGGGTGAATAATTAGTTAAGTGCATTAATTGTTAATAGTGGAATTTGTACAAATGTAGCCTCAACCAATTTGATAAAATTGTTAAATATTGTACACTTGAGGCCGTACATGCTATATTAGCTAAGTGAGAAAGGATCATTGCATGTCACTTAGCAAGTACTACTACTAATCACTATAGGAAATTACTCTAACAAAATTCTCTATGATGTACTGCCCATGTGAACCTTACACATGTTGCTTGGTTAACTATGGTTGTTTAACAAAAGAGTTATCTATGACGGATACAAGAATACGTATATGATTGAGAAAGATGGCTAGAAGATTACACTAAACACAATGTCACCAAGTGAAGTTAACAAATTGCAGACAAAACTTGCTTATGGATTGAAAAAGACTCTAGTGATGAGTAGAGTTGAGCTTCGAGAGGCCATTGATGTTGACGAGCTGACCCTTATGTTGGTGAGGCGCTTGCTAGAAATGAAGGAGTGGGGTGAAGTACCCCTAGAAGTGAGAGCATTGTTAGATGAGTACACTGATCTATACCCAAAATAGTTACCTAAAGGGTTGCCCCCACTCTGAGGTATAGAACACTACATTGACTTAATAGCCGGTGTCGCCTTATCGATTAAGCTAACTTACTAGATGAGTCTTGAACATTATTTTGAGCTCTATTGGCAAGTCAATGAATTATTAGGGAGAGTGTATATTAGATAAAGTGTCAACGCTTGTGCTATATTGGCGCTTCTAGTACTAAAAAAGGATGAAACCTGGTGGATGTGTATAAATAGCCGAGCAGTGAACAAGATTACATTCAAATATACGTATCCTATCACGAGATTAAAAGACATGCTAGATGCATTAAGTGGAGCTAAGATCCTTAACAAGATTAATCTGAAGTCCAACTACCATCAAATTCACATAAGGTCAAGCGATGAGTGGAAAACTATGTTCAAAACTTAACATGGACTCTATGAGTAGATGGTCATGCCATTTAGCTTGCCAAATGCCTCAAGTACTTTCATAAGATTGATGAACCATGTGCTGAGACATCTAATGGGGAAGTATGTCATGGTGTACTTGAACGATATCCTAGTGCTTAGTGCCAACATGTTGAGTCACTATAAACATCTCCGAACCGTACTGAATATCCTCCGTATTGAGAGATTATTCAACAACCTTAAGAAATGTTTTTCCAAGAGGAAGTGGTATTCTTGGGTTATGTAGTCAGTAGAGGATGCTTATGAGTGGACGATGAGAAAATCCGAGCAATCGTCAATGGCTAACCCCTACTACTTGTGTTAATGTGAGAAGCTTCCATGGACTGGCTTCCTCCTAAGAAGATTTATCAAGAATTTTAACTTCTTCATTATACCCTTTATTGAACTGAGAAAACATTGACTTTTGATAGGAAGAAAAGGAAGAGAGAAGTTTTCCCAAAGTAAAGGAAAGGTTGACCTTCACCCTTATATTAGTTTTACTTGACTTTGAGAAAATATTTGAGTTGGAATGTAAGACGTTAGGCATTAGGATTAGTGCTATCCTAATGTAGGAATGCTAACTAATTGCTTTCTACAGTGAGAAGCTTAAGGGATCTCAACTAAACTACTTTGTATATGACAAAAAACTCTTAGCGCTCTAAGTACTATAAGTATAGTAGTATTATCTACTACCAAGAGAATTTATTTGTCATCTACATTGACCATAAGTTTCTAAGGTATCTCCAAAGTCATACTAAATTGTTAAAGTAGCAAGTGAGGTGGGTCAAATTCCTTGAGGGGTTCAACTTTGTAATAAAATAGAAACAAGGAAAGAGTAATGCAGTTGTAGATGCACTTTTAAGGAGGTATGCACTCCCAACTGAACTGTAGACTAGATTATTTAGGTTTATGAGCTTTAAGGAGTAATACTTTGAGGATCTATGAGTGTCGTTGGAAGGATAATGGACAAGTACCATGGCGAAGATGGATACTTATTCTAAGGGGGAAAATTGTGTATGCCGACTTACTCTCTATGAGAATTACTTATTAGGGAAGCCTACAGTGGTAGACTTTCAAGGCATTTTAGGGAGAGAAGGACCTATAAATTGTGGAATGCTATTTCTTTTAGCTGAGAATGAGATAGGACATGCACTAAGTTATAGAAGGCTATGCTATGTGCAAGAGGGCTATATGCTGAGCTCAACAAGGGAAAGCAATGCCTTTACTTGTTTCGATGAAGCCATAGACTGAATTGAGCATAGACTTTGTTCTCGAATTACTACAAATTGCCCAAGGCAAAGATTTAGTAATGGTCATCATGAACAGATTCAACAAGATGGCATACTTTGTGCCCTACTCTAAAACTAATGATACTTCAACTATTGCGTTTCTTTTCTTATAGGGAATTGTTAGGCTATAAAGTGTACTGAGAAGTGTAGTATCAAGTAGAGACCCAAAGTTCTTAAGACATTTTTGGAGAACTCTATAGTAATGGATGGCGACCAAACTACCATTTAGCACTTCCTGTCACCCTTAAATAGATGTCTAAACAGAGGTAGTTAATTGTACTTTGGGATCGCTACTCCAAGCTATAGTAAGCAAGAACTTGGCTGATTGGGACATTTGCTCACTAATGGTTGAATTTGCCTAGAACCGAATAGTACATGACACCACTAAGTAGACCCCCTTTGAGGTTTTCTATTGTTTCAATCCTAAGTAACCCTTAAATCACACCCCTGTACCTGAGTCTGAATGAAAAGACCTTAATGCGAGAGCTCAAGTACATTCCCTTCAACACATCTACAATAAGGTCACTCAACATATTGACTAAGTCGCTGGAAGAATACAAGAGAAGGCTAAGGGTAGAATGACTAAAAAATTCCAATCAGGAGACTTGGTGGGGTATCACCTCAATAAGCAATAGTTTCTGAGCAAGAGCAGAAATAAGCTATCTAAAAGAGCTAAAAGACCCTTCAAGATCCTTCAATAGATCAATGACATTGTCTATAGGTTAGAGCTGCCTAAAGAGTATGGGTATCTAATAGCTTCAACATTGTTAAACTGGGTTTATATCACCTTGATGGCGAGATAACAAAAAACCATTCAAATTTGATCCGAAATCTAAATTAACCTAAAAGGAACGATAGGAATCAAGCTATCGGGCCTTTGACCTACAGCTAAGCTTGTGGACTAGAGCAATTGGCAAGGTGATGCTCTAGTCGACTACTACTAAGGCCGAGTATCTCTTTGTTAACCTACTCTGCATGCTGAGCCGAATGATTACCCATCTCTTAGAGATTGTGTGCCAAAATGTAGAATACCAAGACAACGACTAATCTTCACTCTCTTACTTACTCATGCTTAAGCTAACTACTTACTCGGCCTCACTTTTATCAAAAAGATGATAGAATGCCACTAGACTAATCCTTTGACATTGCCAATGTATCTTTACCACATGTATAGGACCTTTTATAGAATTTATTGCACTAATCATTACTTTTCTTGAATATTCATTTTTTTACTCTTTTATATTCTTATACATGACTTATTTAGGGCAATGCCATTTTTTCTCTTTTTCCTTTTAGGCAAATTGCCCTAACTTATTGGGTATAAATACCTCTTGTATTTTGTAGCCATAATCATTAGATTACCATTAATACACTTAGCATTTTCCTCTTGTAAACACTACTTGTTTACTTTCATTTCACTCTTATCCTAACCCTTGAGCAAGGTTAGGTAATGAGTAACCTCACTAGACTAATTCGTATATCATATCGAGTTGTGCCGTAAGTCCTCGAAAGCTCCATCGATACACCATATCCTTTAGAGCTATTCGTGGGTTTTTTCTTACTTTTATCCACTTTTTTGTTTCTTTCATGCATTCCCTACTACTCTTTTCAAGCTATTGACAAGCTTGGACCCATCCAGCGACTAGCCTTATCTATCTTTATCTATGGTTCATGTCAAGCTATTACATGTTATAAGTATTATATGGCCTATTTGGAGTAAGTCCTAAGTTATGAGAAATTGTAAAAAAATATTCTTACTAGAAAAGAAAAAGTAAATATTTTTCAAGAGAAATTTAGTAATCAAGACAAAAGGGAATATTCACGTAGAGGAAAGTATGGATGTTAGAAGGTAAGATGCATGCCTGCTTCTCAATCCGGTAGTCTAAATGATACTAGATGCCCAACAGACTAATTCAGGTTGTTTGTTCAACAAGTTGGTAGCTTGGTACTTTGGGATTTGGTAACGGTTAGCTCAATAAATGGTCACTTTCTACTTAACCTCAACTGGTCAACTTAGTAGTTTGGTAGCTCAACCTCAAACATTTTATTAACTCGATTGCATTGGCGACTTCTTCATCTTTTACTTGAGAGAGGATGAATAGTTTAGGGGAGCTTAAAAGAAGTGCTAGGTTTGCTTGAATGAAATGCTCCTCATATGGCATCAACCTTGTTTCGTTACTCAGCATACCAAAGAAATAAGGCCTTGTACCCTCAATCGAGTGATCGGTCTTTGATTCCCATCATCCCCTATGAGTTGTTTGAGATTTTGGATCAAATTTTCATTGGCATTTGTAGCTCATCCTCGGGGATGTATAGTTAGAGATCAACAATTTTGAAAGTGTTAGAGACTCCATATTCTTTAAGTAGATCAATGTAGTAGTCATTAGGGTTGATCTTGTTGATCACTTTGAAAGGCTCATCTCTTCTCTAAGATCGCTTCTTCTTCTTTATGTTGGGAAATCAGTCCTTCTTGAGGTGAATCTAGACCAAGTCTTCAAGTTGGAATTCCTTAACTCTCCTTCCTCGATCTCTTCTTTCAAGCTTAGTAGTAGCTCAGTGAAGGTTTTATACAACCTTTTGATGCATAACTTAGATGGCTTTGGATCTTTAAATGACTAAGGGTTCTTTAGTATAGCTGGATGAGAGGATCAATCAATGGGAGTTCAGGTTTATATCCATATGCAACATTAAAGGGAAGATTTCTGGTGCCACTATAGGTAATCCTGTTGTAAGAAAATTCAATGATCGATAAGCTCATATCCTAGTTGGCTAGATTTCTCCCAACAACAGCTCATAGTAGATTCCTTAAGGTTCGATTAACAACCTTAGTTTGTCTATTTGTTTAAGGGTGGTTGGATGTATTGAATAATAGTTTGGTTCCTAGTTACTTCCAATGAATCTTCCATAAATGGCTTAAGAACTAAGGGTCTCAATCAAACACCATAGTTATTTGCACTCTATGCAGCTTAACCACTTCCTATAAAAAGAGAAAAGAAACAGTTAAAGTATCATTAGTTCAATTCCATAGCACAAAGTGTGCCATCTTCCTAAAATTGTCCAAAACCAACATTATGGAGTCCTTCCTACAAGACATCCTTGATAAATTCAATACAAAATCCATACTTTAATCAGACCATGGTTTGGTCAGGATGGGTAATAATAGATATGGTGCTTGTTCAGCTTGACTCTTAGATTTATGGCAAGGTAAATACCTCTCAATCATAGATTATACATCCTTCATGATTTTTGGCCAAAAGAATTTTAAAGCTACTACTTCATAGACTTTCCTCTTCTAAATCGTTATTCGTCCTCATTGTGATAATCATCGATTACTCTATCATCTTCACAACGAGCATAGATCACACCAAAATGTGGGTCCTTAGTATACAAACCTTTAATAACGTAGAATCCCTGAAGTCTCGTTAAAGCATGGTAAAAAAGGTACATCATCGAAATAGGGCATTAGCCATTACAATGTTGTTACAAGTCTTATAGTTGACAACATAAGAAAATCCCTCCATGAATTCAATCCACTTAGGTTGTCTCTTAGACAACTTAGATTGGCTCTTCAAGTATCTTAGTGATTTGTGGTCACTATAGATCACAAACTCTTTAGGCAACAAGTAATGTTACCAAACAATTAAAGCTTAGGTTTAGGAGTTGAACTTCTTGTCATACATAAAGTAATTTAGTGTAGTACCCTAAAGCTTTTCATTGAAATAAGAAATCGATCAGCCTTCCTACATTAGCATGGCACCTATACTAATCACAGATGCATTACAGTCTACCTCAAAC
The DNA here is from genome assembly GCA_024138005.1 of Lumnitzera racemosa. Taxonomy (NCBI): domain Eukaryota; kingdom Viridiplantae; phylum Streptophyta; class Magnoliopsida; order Myrtales; family Combretaceae; genus Lumnitzera; species Lumnitzera racemosa. The sequence goes on from JAMXBC010000004.1 coordinate 57,105,747, forward strand.
ACTTTGTTTTCCTCTTCACCTCCTCAAAACTTACTTGCTCTTTCTCTCCTCATTTGAACTCAATGCTCTTCTTTGATAATTCAGTCAATAAGGTCACAATAGTACTAAAATTTCTAATGTAATGATAAAAAGATACGAGCCATGAAAACTTCACACGTCAGTAGAACAAATAGGCATAGGCCATTCAATGATCGCCTTAATCTTCTCCTCTTTAACATGTAATTCCACCTCCACTTACAACAAAGCATAGGAAGATTACCTTTAGTTGGCAAAAGTCACACTTCTTTAGATTGGCATATATTTTCTTAACTCAAAGCTTACTAAAGATTGCTCGAAGATGCTCAAATATGTTTCCAAATCAAGGTTGTAAATAAGGAAGTCATCGAAGTAGAAAACAACAAACTTTTCAATTATTTCTTAGAATACGTAGTTCATCAATCACATAAATCTGCTTGGTGCATTTGGTAGTCTAAAGGACATTATTAGCTACTCATATAACCCATGTCAAGTCTTGAATGTAGCCTTCCACTAATCTCCTTCCTGCATTTTGATTTGATGACACCTAAACTTGAGATCAATTTTAGAAAAGATCCTCATTTCATTTAGCTCATCAAGCTAGGGTATAGGGTACATGTACTTGGCAATGATCTAGTTGATGGTTCAACTATCTATATACATTAGACATGTGCCATCATTCTTAGGCACTAATAAAGCTAGGATGCATATAGGCTTAAAGACTCTCTCACATATCCTCTCTTTTGGAGCTAGGCAAGATGTTTAAGGTTCAACCTGTATGATGGCTTGTTTGGTAACATAGCTCTTGGTTGTAGCTCTATAACATGCTCAATCCCTCCTACTCCTTAAGCTAATTAGTTTGTCTTAATTCCTTCAGTCTTCAAACCCCTCTTCATACTATGGACTTTAATCGTCAGCATTTCACCCTTTATCACCATTACTAATCTGTTCAAACATTATGCTATCATGTGCCTAAATCCTTGGAACCTAAAGCACTAGATCGCATTGGTCTTTCTTCCTTAGCTCTAACCTTTCTCAAACTTCCTCGAGGGTTCCTTCTCTTCAGCTTGGGTAACTAGAATAGGTAGGAAGTTGCTCATCTTACTTGATTCTAATCACATAAGTCTACTTGGAATGAGTCTACTAAGGGTAGCTTGGCTCATTAGAGATCAAAACCTGCTCATTCAACGTCAGTCGATTCTCTAAGCAACTCGAATTACCTCATCTAATGACCTAATTTCCCTTGTTTCCAAGATATCACAAATGTCATACTTCAATCCACTAATAACTTAGAGATAGTCCTATCTTCTAGTTCAACAACTTCACGACGAATCATTAATATTTGAAACTTCTTCCATTAGATCCTCCCTATGATAACTCTTACAACATTTTAAAAGCTTCTTATAGATAGTAGCTTGTAATGAACCTCCTTTTCCTCGCTTTATTCATGAAACTTAATTCAAAGACAACAAGTCTCACTTTAGCATTATCAGGAACTTCATGATACTGAAATTGTTTCTATCTTACCTGCCCAATCAAGATAATCCTCAGCATTATCATTACCAGTAAAATTGGGAATTCGCAACCTCAATCCTTCTACTATAAGAGCTTGAACATTCCTTTCTTAAGGTTCACAGTACTACTCTTCCTCATTGCCTAACTCCTCATCATCTTCTTCTATCTCCTCCAATGTAAGCTTTAACTAAGCAATTGTGTCTACTCCTCCTACTTGTTGTTGCCTAGCTAGAAAATTAGCTCGACCAGGTTAGCCATTCCCTCCTTCAAGTAGTTCATTGGCTTAACCTCTATGTATGTTGTTTGTAGCTCCTTACCTATCTTCCTTAATAGCAATCGTCAAGCTAGTCACCAAGTCGATGAGTCTGTATAGTTGCTCATCTATAAATTGGGGTGTAAAACTTCCTTGTTATCCAAGCCCATTATGAGTACTACTTTCTTGGTTACCAAAGGTTATTGAACACTAGAATTTGACATAGTCGGCTACTTTAATATACTAAAAATTGAACTACACTTTGAATAACAACATATTCCAACGACTACTATAACAACAACAATATTACCCAACACAACGATAAACCAATTGAATACATTCAATCTATTTTGCAAACACAAAGCAAGGGAAAAACAGAGCACTAAACTTTCTTAACCTAAAATGTTTCTCCAGCACTTACTATAACTATACATAACTTCTCTAACACTTCTTAATTCTTAACTTGCTAACTACATAAACAGTATCCTACAGCAAGAGGTATTAGAAGCTTACTTGAATGTAGGTAGGCTCTAATACTAGGATAATGCAGCTCATAGGGAAAGGGATGATACACAACTATTGATATCACACAAATCAAGCATGGGTCTAAACCTCAAGATTGATTAAAAGATAAATGAGAGTTGAAGGTTGAGTAAGGGTTTCTCGCATACCGATGATGAATATGACGTACCAATATCTCACATGAGCTCAAGTCACATTTAATATGATATACAGGTATAGTCAAAGGTCACTCACCACTAGTTCATGCTCAAATGGCTAAGATAAGGGTTAAGGGTAGTAAGCAAGTAAGGATACTTAGCTTATAAAGGATAAAATTTAGTATTTCTAGTAATGAATGACTAACGCGACTATTACATGTTATAAGTATTTGTATAGCCCATTTAGGGAAACTCCTAGGTTACTAGAAATTACAAAAAAGGATTCTTCCTAAAAAAGGAAAAGTAAATATTTTACAAGGGCAATTAGGTATTCAAGACAAAAGGAATATTCTTATAAAGGATAGTATGGATGTCGAAAGGTAAGATATGCATTCGCTTCTCAATCCGACGGTCTAAATGGTACTAGATGTTGAGTAGAGCTATTCATGTTGTTAGCTCAGCAAGTTAGTAGCTCCACAGTTTGAGGTCTAGAGAAGGTAGACTTAACAAATGGTTACTCTTCTACTCAACCTTAGCTAATCACCTTAATAATAAGGTAATTGTGCTTTAAACATTTATTAGATCACCAACATGGTGACCTCTTCCCCTTTTACATGAGAGAGGGTAAATTATTTAGGGGAGGTTTAACTAATCAATGTGACAAAAAAGCCTCTCACCTTCAATTGCGTAATCGATCTTTGATTCCCATCATTGTAAATTTGTTCTCGTAGTATTTTACGAACTTATCTAAGATATAGAATTGAAGTAATGATAGCTGGCACTTCATGAAGGTAATCTATCTCCCTAGTATATAATCTAAGTAATTTTTCTTAGGAATAGGTCATGTTGATCTAATAGAAAGTAAGTAGACTTGGTAAGTTAATCTACAACTACCTATATGGCAATCGAACCCAACTATTATTCGAGTTAATCCACTCAGAAAGCTTGTAGTAATGTAATCTTATTTCGACTATAGGACTCAAAACGACTATAACATACCTCTTGAACAATATAAAGCTTGCCACATCCTATTTCATGTCATTCTACTAGAAATTTTTCTTAAGATCTTGGTACATTTTGGTTCCCCTTAAGTATACTGTGTAGCTAAAATAATGCACTTCAATCAAATTTTCTTTGCCAAGTTCTACATCATCTAGTGCCAATAACCTTCCTTAGATCTAACCTACTCTATGCTCACCTACCTTGAAATCCGTATACCTTCCTTTTGTCCTTTCCTGTCTCGTTTGTACCAAAGTTGGGTCTCTTTGTTGTACTGCCCATATCCTTTCCACCAAGGTTAGTTCAACTACCGTGTTAGACAATTACATGTTAGCTTCATGCTAAGCAAATTCTAAATTGAGATTTTCAAACTCTTCAATTAGTTCTTATTAATATGTTAGGAGAGAAGCAAGTTTCGAACAATACTTGTGAGTAAGAGCATTAGCAGCTACATTCACTTTTCTAATGTAATACTTACTGCTAAGATAATAGTCCATGATTAATTCTAGCCAACTTCTCTATCTCATATTCAACTCCTTTTATATAGAACATACTTGAGCCTCTTGTGGTTGGTGTATATTTCACATTTTTTGATGATAGGGATCACGGACCAATCAATCACTCTTGAGCTCGAGGAGTTGCCCATATGATCTGCCGAGCTATCCAAAGGTAGTTGAACTTTGACGAACAATGTATTTTCCATCATGATCAGCTAAAGGTCTCTTTTTTAACCACTCTTTGTCTCATTAAGAAGATTCCTAAGGCCCTAACTTAATTATTGAATTGACCTGTTGTTGTTACACTAATCCTAAGCCAAGCACTAAATCTACCCTACACTAAATTGATACATGTCCGAGGCCGAGCTGCCTACTTCCAAGCCAACTCGCCGAGGCTAATTGAGAGAATGGCTACCCCTTGACTAACCCTTCCCAAGCCCTTAAAAGTGGAATTGTCAATCTCATGAGCCACTAACCTGACCTACTCATTCTATTTAGAATCGGCTCTATTGTGCATACAGCATCATCTGAATCATAGAATGGATAGTAAACTTGCATCCCATTTTTCTAGCATCCGTATTGTCCTTTTTGTAAATGGATATCATTTTATCTATTTACAACTTTACCCTTGTAACCTATTGCCCTTTCCTTTTCTAGTAAGATTCCTTTTTTGTAATTTACGTATACCTAGGACTTACCCAAATTGGGCTATATAAATACTTATAATATATAATAGCCGCCATAGTTGGTGACATTGAATTTCAGATATACTTTCATTCATGAGCTAACTATCATTTGCTTACACTTATCTTGTCCATTATGAGTATGGATTAGTAGTGAGTGCCCCCTTATTACACTTGTACATAATATTAAGTATGAACTGAGCTTGTATGAGGTCTTGATGCTTCATATCTACCATCAGTGCACGAAGGCCCTTGCTCAACCTTCGACTTCCATTTAACTTTCAAACCATCTTAGGGTTCGGACCTACCCCTAGTTCAAGTGATATCGACAGCTAAGTGTTACTCCTTTCCTGGTGATCTATATCATCTTGATATCAAAGCTTAGCTATGTTTAAGCAAGTTTCAATTACTTTGTACCCTGAGTAACTTGTTATAGTGTATTATGAAAGCTGTTTATTATTATTATGAGTGTTCGAAGAGTGTTTAGTATTAAAGAAATTTAGTGCTTTGTTTTCCCTTGTTTCTTGTTCGTGAAACAAAGTATGAGTATTCGATTGGTTGATCGTGTGTTGGTTGTAATAGTTATTGGTGTGTTGAGTGTTATTTTCTTATTATTGTTTGTGCAAAGAATTTTGAGTTTTGTTTTAGTTGTTAATCTATTATACTAAGCCATAATTTCTAACTCTAGTGTCCAAGGAACCTTAGGTCACTAAGAGAATGGTGCTCATAATGGCTAGGGTCATCAAGAAAGTTTCACGCCCTAATTTGCAGATAAACAATTGTATAGAATTATTGATATGGTTACTAGTCTGGTGACTGCCATAAATAAAGATAAGTAACGAGCTCGAAATGACTCCTACAAAGGCCTAGTTAATGAGCTACCTGAGAGAGGCAATGGTTAATATGGTAAGCTAATGCCTTTTTTCAACTGCCTCAACCTAAAGGAGTTGACATAGTTGCTTGACATAGACTAACATTAGATGAGAAGGTAGGTGATGAGGAGGAAGAGTATTACAAACCTAAGGAGAGGAATATCTAACCTCATAGAGTAGAAGAACTAAGGATGTATATGCCTAGCTTTTCAAGGAGTAGTGATGTTGAGGACTACCTAAACTAAGTAGATAGGATTGAGAAGCAGATTGAGTGCCATGAAGTGCCTAATAATTTAAGGTCAGACTTGTTGTATTGAAGTTTACTAACTATGCTACCTTAGGGTGGAAGAATCTGTAAGCCACCTATTTTTGGTAAATTTTAGGATTTGAAAATGTTCTACAAAGATAAGAAAAATACTTGGTACCAAGGCCAGTTAGTATGGCTACTCCAATGCCTAAGTCAGTAAGCAAGAATGAGAAAGGTAAAGTAAAGAAGTAAAGAGTTATCAAATGTCTCTTGCCAAGTTTCATTCCCATATTTATAGGAGATTGCCATGTTTGAAGGACCATTTATCAAAATAACTATTGAGACATATGGAAGGTGGTTGATTAGACACCTTCCCTCAAATGTAGGGAGAGTAGGCAGTTATGTAATATAACTATGCATGTGAAAACTGTTCACTCCATGCACTTAAATTCAAATTACCAATGGATCTGTATCACACGACATAGTGCCAAAAATGTCGATTACTTATCGATCTACCAAAAATATAGATTACATAGCCTGTCAGCAGCTGAATAGATGAATAAGACGGCTGGACAAAAACTGACTATCATCATTTGCTCCTTAACTCCCATGTCCAAGAATTCAATAAAGGGAGTAATACATAATGCTCTAGAGACCAAGTGGGGTGCAGTTCTTTAGATGCCAAGTGAGAGTGGTTCGCATCCTAATCAAGAAGTTACAACTTTCAAATTCCTACTTGTTCAACAAAACTAAAAAGTATGTGGTATGATACCTATCGCTTCAATCATCATTATACTACAGGCTTAATAACTATTGGGGGGTTCTCAACCATTGTATTTTATCTTAAAACACATGTCAACAATTTGCGCTATTATCAAATTAGTACATCATTACCATCAAAAACAAATTTGTTGTTACAAGGATAAGCTATCCATATTTGAAGGACTTTTCAAAATTAGAATTCATTTCTACTCAAAATCACAAACTAATATTCTTGCTTTCTCGTCTTCACTCTTATGCTCTTCAACTTCTATGATACCATTCTTCATAAACATTTAAATATGGTCGGCAATGTCATTCGTCAACTTGTTCCCTCTAATTCTGAAGTAACAGAAACTGAGGCCACTTCTCCTCCCCCAAATAAAGAGCAAGTCAGCATTCTCTTTTGGTAACACTGTTGATAGTATTGAGGAAAGGTAAGATAAACTCACTCATATAAACACCCTTGTTGTGGATAATTATCTTGAGGACAAAGAAGGGAAATCCTCGATGAGATATCTCTATAATGACATAGCCTACTACTGCGACCCTCTAAATGGGACTGTCAATTCCATTAATAGAGTTCTTGGCATGAAATATAACTAGTACTAGCAAGATCTTCTTAGAACGTAGAATTTAAAGAGGTGGAGAGAGGAGGAGAGGGAATTCCTCCCAAGGGACCATGAGTTCCATATATACCTGAAATATTTAGATTTTGGGTTGCGCTTCCTTTTCTTGGCTTTTGTTAAGGGCTTCTTCAATTACTTTAGAGTTGTGCCAAGTATGTTCTCACCTAACACATATTTCCTTCTAGTGGCTTTTGAGATAGTTTGTGAAGAAGTTGAAGTCAAGGTTATGCCTCAACTATTTCAGTTTTTCTTCACGATTAGGAGGCAGCCTAATGGGTGGTACTTTGCCACTACAAGGCATAGGTAGAAGTTCATGGATAGTTTAGAGTCAAAGATCTACAAATGGCTTGATAAATTAGTGTCAATAGTATCTAATGAAGAGTTATACTTCTAGATTCAATGGACTAACCCAATCTGCACTAAAGATATAAATTTGATCTCTAATGATGTAGTAGCCATAAAGAAAATTCAGGAAAGAAGGAAGAACAAAACATTCTTCTAAGACGCCAAGAGAATTATACGGTGTTATGAAAGCAAGGACCTAATCTTTTCTAAAAATGAGGGCATGCTAATGAGTTACCACCGTACGGAGTATAGCCATAAGAGGAAAACTGTTATCGTGACTTAAGGGGGGGGGGGGGGGGGGGGGAAGGGGAGGGGAAGAATTGTCTCTTTTGAGCCTTACTCGGTATGGAGAATGTAAGTTTATTCTTTTCGCATGTTAATATTAACTTTTTTGCTTATGTTACAAATATGGGTATTGGCAAGGAAAACCTTATAATGCTACCGGCCCAGGCAAATGCCAAAAATCAAAAGCTAATAAGAGGGCATCTATAGCAGCAACAATCACTCGGCCTGCTACCTTAAAGAAAATGGTAAAAGAAGACGCATCCAAGTAGGTAGCTGTACAAAAGAAGACTTCGCGGCCATCCGATAGGTGTAAGGAGGGCGAGAAAAAAGTACCGACCGAGGTCCCTCATTCTATAAAGCCTCCAATTGAAAAATATTCAACCTTCTATTGAGTTAAGAAAGGTAGGCTGAGAGAGCTAACCCATAAGGAGGTTAAGGATGCTACCACTACCGAAGGGTCATCATTGGTGTTGGAAGCAGCACCTGTTGTTGATAAGAGACAAAGAAAGGAACTTGTTAGCCAACCCCTTGCTAAAAGGTCCAAGGGTTTAGTTAAGAGGACGAAGGAGGCAATGCACTCCAAAACTCTCAGCATTACTAGCACCTAATTCTTCCCCAACAAGGAGGTCAGTAAGTACTTCGTCTCGTATTGAAGCCAAAATATTTTGGATATTGACTCAACCCTAGGTGACAAGACAAAATCATTAGCCTTAATGAAAGGAATTATTTTGAGAGACGGCATAAAAGTGGACTCAGAAAAGATAAAAGCTATCACTGATTGGAAAAGACTTGAAACTATTACATAAGTGCGAAGTTTTCTTGGTTTGGCTAGATATTATCGGAAATTTGTGAAGGATTTTTCAAGGATTGCTAAACCACTTACTCAACTAACTCAAAAGAACGAGAAATTTATATGCAATGAGAAAAGAGAAGAAAGTTTTGAAGAGCTGAAGAACCGTTTAATTTCAGCACCAGTTTTGGTCTTACCCAACAATGAGGAAACTTTTTCAGTATATAGTGATGCTTCTAAGAATGGTTTAAGGTGCGTGTTGATGCAAAATGGAAAAGTGATTGCTTATGCTTCACGGCAATTGCGACTACATGAGCAGAATTAGCCTACTCACGATCTAGAATTAGTAGCTATAGTGTTTGCACTAAAGCTGTGGAGGCATTACTTATATGGTGTTAAGTGTGAAATTTACACCGACTACAAGAGCCTAAAATATTTGTTCACTCAAAAGTAGTTGAACATGAGATAACGACGGTAGTTAGAGTTGATAAAGGATTATGATCTCAACATCAACTACTACCCTAGAGAGTGAATGCAATAGCAGATGCTTTAAGTCGAAAGAATCATGCTGAAGTTGCATCTATGCTTACTGGACAAAGAGAATTGATTAGAGAGTTTGAGAGGATGAGCTTGGAATTTGCATGGCATGAGGCAAATGTTTAGTTGTCAAACTTAGTCCTCAAGCCAACACTACAAGAAAGAGTTCGAGAAGCACAACAAGATGATCTTGCTCTACAACATGTAAGGGAGTAAATGATAATGGGAAGTTATATAGAATTTAGTAAAAATGAGGATGGAATCATTCGAATGAAGAGACGTCTGTGTGTACCTGATAATCTTGAGCTAAGAAAAGAAATTTTAAGGTAAGCTCACTATTCCAGATATACTGTACACCTTGGAGGAACCAAGATGTACCAGGATCTCAAGAAGAATTTTTGGTGGAATGGGATGAAACAGGAAGTAGCAAATTTTGTGCTCAAATGTGACACTTGTCAAAGAGTTAAAGCTGAGCATCAAAGACCGGGAGGATTGTTGCAACTGTTGTCCGTTCCTGAGTGGAAATGGGACCAAATTACTATGGACTTCGTGTGTGGGTTGCCCAAAACGACAGCAAGCCATGATGCTGTATGGGTAATAGTGGATCGACTCACAAAATCAACATACTTTCTACCCGTCAACATGACTTATTCCCTAGAAAAGTTGGCTCGAATATATCTAAGGGAGATAGTACGTTTGCATGAAGTGCTTGTTGGAATAGTTTATGATAGAGACACAAGGTTTATGTCTAAATTTTGGGGAAGTTTACCAAAAGTGTTGGGGACGAACTTAAAGTTCAATATAGCTTATCACCTCTAAACAGACAGACAGTCTGAGAGAAGAATTCAGACTTTAGAAGACATGCTTCGAGCCTGTGTTATGGAGTTCAAAGGAAACTGGGACTCTCGCTTATCGCTAGTGGAGTTTGCATATAACAATAGTTACCATTTATCCATTTAGATGCCACCATATGAAGCGTTGTATGGAAGGAGATGTCGATCCCCATTATTCTGGGATGATGTGGAAAAGGTAGTGTTAGGACCGAATTTGGTGTAAGAAGTAGTTGAAAAGGTAGCTATCATTAAAAAGCGAATGAAAGAAGCCCAAGACAGACAAAAGAGTTGGGCAGACTTAAAGAGAAGAGAATTGGAGTTTGGTGTAAGAGATCATGTTTTCTTGAAGGTAAGTCCAATTAAGAGCATTCATCGAGTGAGAACTCAAGGGAAATTAAGCCTCAGGTACATTGTACCCTTTGAGATCCTTGAGTGAGTAGGGAACCTCGCGTACCGCTTGGCATTACCACCAAACTTGGCTAGAATACATAATGTATTTCACGTGTCAGTGCTAAGGAGACATGTACCTGACTCTGATAATGTAATTGAACTGGAGCCGATACAACTTAAAGGAAATCTGACCTATGAAGAACACCTAGTTCGAATCACTAATAACAAAGTTGAAAAGTTGAGGAACAAGGAAATAAGATATGTCAAGCTACTTTGGAGAAACCATGAAAAGGAAGAGGCCACTTAGGAAGCTGAGGAGGAAGTAAAGCGAAAGTACCCCCAATTATTTGAAGTCCCAGGTATGTCTTTAAGTTTTAAGGACAAAACTTATTTTAAGGGGGGGAGGATGTAAACCCTATTTTTAGTGGGCCTAAGACTTGATTAAGAGTACCTTCCGAACATTCCCAAACATTAAATAAACTAAAAACTTAAGTTTATATTTAGAAACAAATTAAATTTTTACAATTCAAAAGCCAATTGTTGATAAAACCCGAGCTTGAAGAATTGCAAGCTATAAAGTTACTTAAAACCCTAAACCTTAAAACCATTAAGGAATTTTAAGCCTAAGTAATTAATCAATAATTTAATTTGAATAATATCATTCAACTTTAGAAAATTTTACAATTTTATAAAAATCAAATCATAAATTACAAAATAATGTGAGATGAAAACCTAAAGACAATTTCCTATAAGGCTATGCCCTTATCTTCATGTATAAGCTTTATACATAAATAAGTAGACCAACCAAACACCTTAGATAACTTATCAATTAAGAGTTGGAATTATTTATCAATTGATAACTTATCAAAATCTAGTGATAAGACAATTTCCTTATCACCTCTTCACTTATACTACATATGGACAATTTTTCACAAGATTTCATAAGCTTAACTTTAATAAATAAGACAAGACCACTCCATGGCATAAAAAGACTTTAAATGGCAAATCTAAAAATGGGAGAAAGGGGGGGGGGGGGGCATGCACTTGTCATTCACCCATCAATCACTTCTTCTTACACATCACTATTCACCCTTTAATGCTTACATCATCAATAGTTGCAATTGTTGACTTTGTGTAAGCTATACAACACTTGCAAGACATTTAAACACTCATTCTCTCTCCATTTCCAATTGGCCACTCTCTCTATCATTTCTCTCCCTTTCAATTTTACTTTCACTTCATCTTTCTCTCCTTTGAAACAAACATAAAAAGGAGAAACAATCTTACCCCACAAAATCAATTTTTTTTCCATTTTTGAAGCTTCACTCATGGCATTTTTTTTCTTTTGTTCTAATGTCATTTTATTTCACCATTTAAGACCTTTTAAGACCATTAGAACCTTCCATAAACCCCATTCCAAAAGATTCGGGTTCCAAAAGGTAGCAAAAAGGAGGATGCAAAGTTAAGAGCTAAAGTGGAATCTTAGTGCACAACCACCAAACTTTGCTTTAAGGACGAGTAAGTGTTTCTTGTGATGTGTGGATTACTATTTATGTTAGGAGACTTGGATTTCTTAAAGATATGAGTAAGGTTTCAGTTGTTATAACACCAAAAATTATTTTAAGAAACAAACCATGAAACCCTTACATGAAGTTGAAATATGAGCATGTAAAGTTGGTGTTTTGTAAAGACATTTGTTTAATGCTTTGAATGGAAGATTTTAAGCTAAGAAAATCTTGAAATAAGAACTTTACTGGAGAATGATCATGCTGGATGTGAGGGTTCCATAGTCATTTGGATGTTGACTTTGTTTCCATTAAGTTAAACATGCTCAATTCTGGACTTAAGTCAAGGAAAAATCCATCATATGAGGTTTTATGAAGAAACTAACTTTGTATGACATGAGCTATGATATCGAGGTTTTATTAAGTATAAGATATTTTATTTCTTTATGTAGAGCATAGTTCAAGGATCATTTGATGGAAGAAAACTTAAGTTAAGATTTGGACACAAGTAGTCTAATTGCATAATCTACAACCTAAACTTAAGAAAATGATGAAATAAGTTGAAAAACCAAGTAAGGACCCCTTGGAACCATCATGGACAAATCTGGAACGTGGGAGAAAGAAGCCTAAAAATATGATAGAAGTGAAAAAAAAACAAAGTGAAAAGATTAACCAAAGCAAGTATGGTAAGCATACAAAGTCTAAAACTTAAAACCGAGCCTAAAACTCTCAAAACAAGCCTAGAACTCTAAGATGGGGCCTTCAATGAAATTCTAACCAGCACCTTAAAGTATCAAGAGAGATTGTTTTTAAGCCCATAAGAATCCACCTAAGGCCCCATAAGCCCACCAAAGACACTAACTTTAGTTTGAACAAAAAACAAGCCCATTTGATAACTTAAGCCCACTAAAGGGCACAAGAAATGATTGTTAGCCTTAGGAATATAAATTAAAGTTGTAAATATGATCTCAAGGAGTATTTTAAGCTTAGGATAAAATCTTAAGACCAAGCCCAAAGAATTTCTCAAGTTATTAAAAAACCCATTTACCAAACAAGGCCCAAAAGCACTCCAACACATGAGGAATGCTACTGTTCTGACCCATGGATAGAATTGTATACCTCATTTCAAAAATCTAACCTTACCACGTTAAATTACACTTGAAAATGATGAAGATTAACTATAAGATCATAAAAATCGGATTTAAAACAAAAAAGTTATACGCGATTGAACTTTAGGTAAAAACCGGGAAAAATTACGAAAACTAGTTAAGAATATAACTTAAGGAAAATTTACTTAGTTTCTTAAGTTTGTTTCAATTCCTTATAAAAAATTATTTCAATGACCAGGGGACACTGTTTTGCGGAGACGACTTGCCTCCGGATTATTTTGATTGACCTACATAGCAGAGTGAGTAAATTCTCGATGACTCTTTACTTAGTTGTGCTTGTAAAGTAGATGCACCTAATCTTATATATATAAATTTGGATGCTTATGGGATATGGGAGATGCATGTGTGTGAATTTATGGATGAATATGATGACTTGTTAATTATAGATATAATAATGGGAATTGTTTGTATTAATTTATACATGTGACTTGTATGGAATGAAATTGTTTGATCACCCTAAAAATCAAGTTAATCACTTATACAATTAAGTACTCAAAATGAATCATACATTCCCCATATTGCATACGGATAACACCGACTATCGCTTCACGCAAAAGATGGGAAGGGACTCACAGGAATACGAATTTCCTGTAGGATTGGGCACTAGCTATACCATCATATGTATTGAGTCTCTATCTTAAGCTAATGGGCTTACTAGGCACTGGGAGACGCCAACCATCAGCGGGGGCCGAGTCTTGTGGCTTCTGCTTAGGGTGTGTCTTTGTGGATTGTGGGGGCTACCACACCGCTAGACTTGGGATTTTAAAAGATATGATTTGATTTTGGTAAAGGAAGTTTACATATATATATAGAAAGATTTTTGTTTTAGCGTGAGCACGATAGTGCAAACGAAATAAAACCCAAGGTCTAGAGCCTGGATTTTGGTTTGGGTCGGTTAATTATCTCCAAACCCCGACTTTAAGGGGCGTAATTCTAAGTCGTATGTAGTTCCTAGGTCACTGTATACGTTATTTGGCATACTGATTGTTCATGCATTCATATGATTACATCTAATAAATTTCTGTCATGTGGTACTAACGAGGGTATTTATCTCACTAAGCTTAAGCTTATACCCCTATAGATTTTTGTTGATGTAGGAGAACCTCTTCACTAATCTAGGCCGAGGCATGCCCGTGGTAAGTCTCGTGTAGAGACGGGTTGGAGCGATTAGAGAGCGAAGAGGACATTTTGTAATAGATTATAGATATTTAAATACTTTTATGTTTTTTCCCATAACACAGATTCAATGCAGTTCCGTTATAAACTGCATTTGTTTGTAATATTTTTTGGTATGGGTCCCACGAGCCCACACAATTAGCTAATCTATAACATAGAAGTAATTTTAGTTAAATTGCTCTATATTACTTGTCTATGGGCCTAGTGGTAACGTAGAGTGGAAGGAGTCTTATGTGTCGTATGAAAAGCCTATGATCAGCAAGGGGGTTGACAATAGACCTTTATACGGTACACGGCGACCTACCACGGCAACGATACTGTTGGGTTGTGATACATGCTCAATTAATTATTGACATGTTTTATTTCACATTCCTAATTATTCTCGACATGTTTTATTTCACATGCCTAATTTGTGTGTCTTTATAGACATTGTCCCTTAGATGTTTGAGGTGAAGACTATCCGTATTAGTCAGTTGTAAGATTAATTTATGCAATTTATTAGTCGCAATAGGTTAGAACTTAGGTTAGTTCATTTACCTTGTAGCCTAAAACTTGTTAACTCGACAATTATAAAAAGAGTAAGGAACATAATGAGACTTCCAACATAATTCTCATAAAAGATGTACTGCAGTCTTATAAGCATGTAGATTATTGCCTTACAAATAAGTGGAGATGAACATCATTTGAACAATCAATTGAAATATAATTTCAAATTCTCAGCATTCCATGCTTGAGGTATGATAGATCCATCTAACCTTTCTATTTAATAGGCTCCCTTTCCAATGACTTCCATGGATCCTAATAAGATCCTCCCAATTCATGCTAAGCTCCCCTTGACTCACTTGTACGCCAATAGCCTCCATCTTTTGATAAACCAGATCTCTAGGTTTAAAACCTTGTGCTTCGGTTTTTAATTGTAATACCTTATCACTTTATGTTGGTATGCCAGAACCGTAGCTCTTGCAATATCTCAGATTTCATCAATAGTGTCCAAATTTGCAATTAATACAACTTAATTAACCATAACATTGAAATTCTACATTCGTAAATTTGGTAAATCTAACTCAATTTACAACACGGCTTCTATGCCATATGCGAACCTAAAGGGCATCTCCTTAATTGTAGTTTTATAGGTGGTTTGGTATCCCTAGGCCATGCAGAATGATCTTATTTATGGCTTCAACTTGTCCATTCATCTAAGGGTACACTACAAATGTATAGTTGACGTGAATGCCGTACTTTTCACAAAATGCCCAGAACTTATTGTTGTCAAACTGCAGGTAGTTATTTGTGATTATCATTTAAGGAACTCTGAATCTTAATATGATGGAACTGAAAACAAACACTTCTACTTTCTACTTAGTAATCTTTGCCACTGCTTTACCCTTTGCTCATTTGTTAAAGTAATCTACCGCAACGATGATGAATTATCATTAGGTGATAAACTTTGGAAAGGGTTTGAGAATGTCTAGCCCCCACTAGGCCAAGGGCTAAGGGTTGGTTAGGCTATATAACTCAATGGTAGGCACATGACTTGTTGAATCGTGCTTTTGGCACTAATGACAGTACTAAACAACTTCCTTCACATCTTCTCTCATGGTCAACCAATAATAGCCAAGTCATAATGCTTGAACATACAGTGTTTGCGCTTTTACATGGTTACTACATACGCCACCATGTAGCTCGGATAACACCCTCTAGGACTCTTTTAGAGGAAGGCATCGAAGATAAGGTTGTGATATGCTACATTTGTACAACTAACCATCAATCATCATGTAGTTCACAACCTGGTAAGCCAATCTTCATACTCCTTTCTTGTCATTTAGGAGAATACCGTCTCTCAAATAATCCATTAGGGGATCAATCCAAGATTCTTCTTCTAGGTATGGTGATAACTCGTAGCTTTATAAATGAGGGGATAAAATTTTCTGTGAAAGAAATTCGATAACTTGTAGGTAGCAATATTCTTGCTTCTTAGAATTTTGTGGATGGCGAAAGATTGAAATTCTTCTAGGAGCCTTCGTACCATCAATAGGTACTTAGTCATCTCCTCCTCCCTTACTGCATGACTTCCCGTGACCTGAATCACCACTAATTGCAAATTAAAGAATACTTCAAGTTTCTCAGCACCAATCTCTTTTGTTCATTTTAATCCAGCAATCAAAGCTTCATACTCTACTTTATTGTTGTTAGTTGGAAATTTGAATTTTAAAGTGTAATGAACTTTAACATTGTGGGGGCCTTGAAGAATAAGGCCTACCCTACTTCCTTCATTCATTGAAGAACCATCTATATAAATGAACCAAATAGGTTTCTCAACAAACTCCACATTAGCTAACTCACTAGTGAACTTAGCTACAAAATCTACTAGCACTTGAGCCTTTAGTGTTGTTTTAGGTTTGTATTGTATGCCATGGGAATTTAACTCTAAGGCATATTTCATCATCCTTCCGAAGGAGTCAGGACATTGCAATGCTTGCCACAATCACTGATTAGTGAGTACTATGATTTGGTGAGTTACAAAATATGGCTTTAACTTCCTTGCCAAGAGAACAATTGCTATAACAAGTTTTTCAATCTTTGTGTATTGAAGCTTTAGCCCTTACAAAACATGAATCATGTAATAAACGGGTAGATGCTCTCTACCATCAATTTGGATCAATACAAAAGAATAAGCTTAGCAACTGATAGATAAATATAAATATAAATTCTCTCTTGAAATAGGTGTCGAGAGTATTAGTGGCATTGCAATGAATTGTTTGAGACCGCTGAAAGCTTTCTTACAATCATTAGACCATTTGAATTCTTTAAAATTTTAAGGAATTCCACATACCTATCAACACTTCTCGACACAAATCTATTGAGGGCAACCATATGCCTCATCGCCTTACCTCATTGACTGTGTGAATGGATTTCATGTTCCTTATCACCTCAATCTTTCTCGAGTTGGCCTCAATGCCATGCCAAGTAACCATGTATCCTAAAAATTTTCCTAATGTTGTGTCAAAGATGCATTTTTATGGGTTAAGTTTCATGTTGTATCTCCTTTATGTAGCAAATGTCTCCTAAAGGCTAGTAAGATACTGATCCTCCTTCACACTCCTCACAACCATGTCATTGACATATACTTCAATGTTTATGTGAATTTGGGGTTTGAACATCTTGGTAAAAATTCTTTGGTATGTTACACCAGCATTTTTCAGCCTAAGGGGCATCATCATGTAACAATATGTTCCAAAATTGGTAATAAAAAATGTATGAACTTCATCCTCCTTGTCTATCTTGATTTGGTTGTAGCTAGAGAAAGCATCCATAAAAGAAAGTAATACATGTTTAGTGGTTGCATCTACCATCTAATCAATTTTTAGCAGTGGGAAACAATCCTTAGGACATGCTTTATTAAGATCCATAAAGTCTATGCGCATTTGCCACTTGTCATTAAACTTCTTGACTAGTACACAATTGGTTAGCTAAGTTGGATAAGGCTCTTCTTAAATAAATCTTGCCTTCATTAAATTCTATACTTCTTCCTTTATTGTTGCTTGTCTCTCTAGTGTAAAATGCCTCTTCTTTTCCTAGACTACCTTCATATTCGGATCAATCTGGAGCTTGTGTACCATAACTTCTCTTAGGATACCCAACATGTCTAAAGGGGACCATACAAACATGTCAACATTGGCTTGCAAGAATTTGATTAAACTTTTCTAAATATCTGTTGACAAGGGTTTCCCAATCATCGTAGTTTTCCTAAGGTCATCACCTAAAGAAATTTCCTTAGTATCACTCTTGGTATTCTCTATGTCGATTGACTTCCCTTCAGGATAGGTTTCCACTTGAAATACCTCTTCTTATCTTATGGTCCTCATGGTGAATAGATGCTGACATGGCCATCTCATTATCATATTGTATTAGGACCAACATTTAACGATGAAGAAATCTACTTTATCCTTTGTAACATACATGTCATCGCTAATTGTATCGATAAAGAAATTACCCTGGCTACTTAAACTAGTTGGTTGTTAAAGGCATACAAATCACACTTATAAGATCTTAACTACGCCTTGATATTGGGTCTCATCTGGTTAAACACATATTGAAAAATGATATCAGTTGAACTTCTTATGTCAATAGGAATCTTCTCGACTTTGACGTTTGCGATTCTTTCATTGATAATTGGTGCATCACCACGTGGTCAATGGATGCCCTTAAAGTCATCCTCTATGAAAAAAATTGTATTATCGATCTTGACCTTCTTGTCTTAGATGTTATAGACGTAATTTTTGGTATTCGTTAAACTCAAAGAGCTTAATTAGCCGATAGTATTTTGATTTCCTTAATTTAACCTATATTAAGCCTAGCCTACTTAATATAAATTACTCGACATTAAACTAAGGAAATACTTTTCTAAAAAAATTGGAGTTGCCAACCAGTTCAATTAATAAAAAATGAAATTAGGGTTTTCGGGTGGGAAAACTTTTATTTGACCACTAGTCTGTAGATATTTTAAAAAAAAATTATTTTTAGAAAATTAAACTAGAAAAATTGGGTTCGAGGGCTAACCTATTAAGACTAAGTTACCATGTAAAAACTAAAGAAAATTTAATGAGCTTTTATTTTTTATTACGAAATTCTAAGAAAAAGAGGCATTTTTTATTTATTTATGCGGTTGTCCTGAAGGTGCCTATATACTCATTAATCGGGATCAAACTAGTCATAGTTTTCTTTTATAAAATATTTAGTGAGTGAATTATTTTTATTTTGAAAACCGAGTTAGGTTTATGTTTATTTATTAGTTTATTATTTTCTTAAAAAAAACCTAACAAATCTAATTTTTCCGAATTAAAACCCTAACTAAATCATTTTGGAAACCCCGATTAATATTTTTTTATTTTTAAAACTAATATATATCAAAAATATCTTTTTTAAATCCTAACTATAAGATCCACTAAGATACGTATCTTGATATGTATCTTTTCCAAATCTTAATTATTATATAGGTATCTTTTCTAAATCCTAACCACAAGATATGTATCTCATAGATATGCTTATTTAAAAAAAAAATTATTTTTCTAAAAAAAATGGTTAAACTAAATTTTATTAAAAATTGGGACTATCTAAAAAAAATAAGGAAACAATAATAATAACAAAAAACTTGCACTAAAACAAAGAAAAATTAATTAGTAAAAATAATTGAATTAACTAATAAAATAGAATAAATTTTTACTAAATTGAGTCAAATGTGATCATATGCTTGTGATCACGTATGGTGGATTTTGCGTGTGTGAAGTGAGATTTCGTATGTACCGTTAGGGGTTTATTGGAATTGGGAGACGTGCATGTGAATGGCAATTTGGCGTCTGGAATAGACTTCACATTTGTGAAATTAGAGTTCATTAGGAGATTGTAGTTGCTGCGTTAACATCAAATTGCGCTCGGTTGGGGAATTAGCTTTAGTGTGAATATGGCAATAACTGAAGATTTGTCAGTTGGTGTTTATCAGCTAAGGAATTGTTGTTGAGTGTAGAGCATTGGTTTGAGGATGTGCGCATGGATTAAGGATGTTGGGGCTTCGGTTGTTTGGATCATGGATTACTATAAGCGTTGGAAATTTGGTTTTAAATCAACTTCAAAATTGACAATGAAAATTGGTTTAGACTTTTGGCTTAGTTAGACATTAGATCGACTTCAGATTTTGGCAGACATGAAGGAGCTTTGGAAATTTTGGATTTCCTAAGGAATTGGAAAGTTGGTCGTTAAAGGATTTGCTTTTTAACTTCAAATATTTGAATTTCTCAAGGAATTGGATTTCATCTAAACTTGCTTTTCAACTTTGGAAATTTGGATTCCTTAGGGAATAAAAAGTTAGAATTTAGACGATGGTAGAAATTTGGAAAGTTGGAATAAAAACCTTCTTAACTTTACCATTAAATCCTTATTTAGAAACCAAAAACTAAATCTTTCGTAACTTTTAATTATGGATTTAATCTTTAACAAACGAAATATATGATGAAGATTTGCATTAGCTTTTAGAAACCCTATTTAGGCTTTCTATTTACCGGGCCCAATCTGATTAAATTTGATTTAGTCTAAGAGCATACTTAATAAATTATAAATTTAATCCATCCCAATATAATTTAGATAAAAAAAATCTATTTTATATTGAACTGAACCAAAATTAGTTTAATAAAACACAACTCTCTAATGACTTAACATTTATTAAATTAATCATACACTGTTATCCGATTTGATTTTAAATGATCTAACTTGACTCGATACAATACGACCCTACACTTTTTTATTATTGTTATTACATTTTTTAATTATTTTCTCAATTTTTCTTTTTTTTTTATTTTTATTTATTTCTTAACCTGGCTCGAAAATGAAAAATGGCAAAAATGAGGTATCTATAAGTAGGTCCACCAAAAATGGTGTCTATCACTTTGTTAGGTGCTCTACTAGGATTTGCATCCCTTGTATCTTTCCTGGCTGTAGTCAATTGAGTGACATTCTCTTATTCCTTATGTCTTCTCTAGGATGGTCTCTCGATATTTTTAGTGTCATGAATTAGGAATTTTCACAAATGCCCATGTTGAATCACATCTTCAATTGCATTCTTGAGTTATATGCACTCATTTGTGTTGTAACCCTTGTTATAGTGGAAGTCACAGTACTTATTGGTATTTCTCTACAAGGGATTTCATCTCATTCTTTCCAACCATTATAGAACGCCTTACTACCTATGTACCTCCATGAATATGTTCGAAATTGTACAATTGACGAGTGTATAGGATGAAAACATTGAAATTCTTGGTGTCTTTCTTTCGGTGTTTAGAATTTGATCATCATCTAAGCTGAGTTTATCCTCTGCACTTTTTCTCTTATCATTTTTCTATGTCCTCTGTTTTGATCAACCTCTCACTAGGCCTTTATGTTATCTTCTTAATGGATTTAGGAGGTAGCTTTAGCCTTGAACTTAACAAAAGTTTTTGACTTGTTCTTTATGAGAAACTTGAAAAGTCTCCATGAGGCTTAACTCCATCAATTAAGATATTGATGGCCAAACTCATATCCAATTCTAGGATTTGAACAATATCAGCCATAAACCTAACCAAGTAGTCTCTAATTGACTCATCTGATTTTTGTTTGATTGTTTTAAAGATTTAGGAATCCTTAACAAGAAGTTTGCTTACAAGGAAGTGTTGAAGAAACACTTCTGCTCATTCATTGAAATAAGAAAGTTGAGGGAAAAGCTTAGCAGGCCACTACATCAGTTAAACCATGCAATTTGGTCAACATATGGTAGTACTCTAAGTAATTTTTAGGGTCTTTTGTTTTGTCATAAGTTCCAAATTGTAGCAACTTGATGTGCTGAGGAATTACTTCCTCCAAAATCCCTGGAACAAAAGGTCTCTTCTTGATTTGGCATTGCTTGCTTGATGCAGTAAGGGTATTGACATGTAAGGGGCCCGCATTGATGGGAATTAGCCTCTGACTATCCAAGCCAAGGCGTATCAATGCTTCCTGAGGCCAAAATGCACTTAGAAGGATGAAAGGAAGGAAGATGAACACTCGACATCAAGTCTGCCATTAGCTAAAGTGTCGAAAGATCACATAGTTGAGTAATCGGAACCAAAGAACCACTTAGCACATCAAAGAGGGACTTGTACCGACTGATTCTATGACTCAACAATTTTGGGCTGACCTCTTTGGTGTCTTAAGGAAGATATACGAGACATTAAGGACCCCTTCTCAGACCCGAACATCCAACTACCAACCCCATTTAGTTTGGATACTACTCCTCCCAAGACATGCCAAGTGACTACATACCGAGTTCTATAAAACGTACAGTTTTATATTCTTATACATGTTTTACTCTTTATTTATTTATGGGCTCGATTCTTTAGGGTTTAAGGCCTTGTACTTTATATACAGTTTTGCTACTAGGTTTAGAACTTACTATAAATAGCAACATTTATACTTATAAAGATAGACAGATATAGATAGATAGATATATAGAGATATATGCAAAGAGTGAAATTTTCCTCTTTTTGAGCAAAGCTATACTTAAGTTAGCATTTTTCAGATTATCGAGTGTTGATCATACTCTTTAATTGTCCCTGCATTCTTATCAATCTTGTCCTTAGATTGTGGTGAACCCCTTCATTTGAACCAATTAGTGAGTTGCATCCAACCTTTATTTGAAACCTTGAGCAACATTTAGTGTTCGTGAATTGTATCGAACTCTATTTTTAGCTCAAACCTACGATCATGTTTGTGTGTTGCTGAGTTATATCCATTCACATTCACCATCAAAACCCTTCCTATTCGTTGTACCTATTTTCCTTTTGAATACCTATTCCTATTCTTTCATTTCAGATCTGCTGCTGTTTCTTTCTTATCTTGATCCTATATCAAATTGGTATCAGAGCTTTGGGGAGACATACAAACTAGTGTTCTTTAAAGAAGATTTCTGGTTCTAACATTTCTATTAATCATTGTTCTATAGTGTAGTGTGATGTTTGTAGTAGTAAGTAGCTGTAGAAGCTAGATAGTGGTTGTTTCTGAGTAGTTGTAATTCTGTTTTGTTGTTTCTTCAATTTTCTGGTAAATTACTATATAAACAAGAATGTTAGAGGATAGTATCAACAACATTAGAGATAATCCTCTTGGAAGCTTAAGGAGACATGTCGGTAACTTAGAATACCAAATTCAGAATCTAACCGACTTTATTTAGGAGCTTGCTAGGCTAATTAAAGGCCACAGAAGTAATGGCGAAGAAGAAAGGAGGGAACAGATACCCCTAAGTAAGAGTGGCTCCAATGAACATTGTAATCATGTGAGATAGTCAAAAAGAGCTATTGAGTCGAGAAGGGAAATCCCATTAATACCTAGAAGAGGCAACGATAGGAGTATTGACTCCGAGTTAAACTATGGAGCTTAGAGAAGAAAGCCGAAGCAGATGAACCCTAAGCGACTTAGCTGAGGACTTAAGAATATAAAGCTTAAGTTGTTGATCTTCTATAGAAGTAGCTGACTTAAAGAGTTCTTTGATTGGGGTACCCGAGTTGAGAAATTGTTTAAGTTCCACAATTTGATGAACAAACAAAGGTTAAGTTAGCTTTACGATCCCTTGTTGAATATGCAAGTCTTTGGTGGGATAAGCTAGTTGCTAAGCGAGAAGCTAAAGAAGAATAACTGATCAGAACTTAAAGGCTTAAGAAAAGGTTGATGAACCAATGCTTTATGCTGACTTATTTCAAGCAGGAGATGTTCCATGCTTTCTAACACTTGAGACAAGGTCAAATACTGTTATAGTATATTTATAGGAGTTTGAGATCTTGATGACAAGATGTGAGTTACCGAGCTACAAGACTACATCATCACCAGATTCTTGAGTGGACTCCAGGACAACATTACCGATGTAGTTAAATTGCAGCCTTTCAACTCTCTAGACGAGCTAATTAATTTGGCATTAAGAGTAGAGAGGCAGAAGAGAAGAAGGCATCAGAGGTTGAGTAGTCGACCCTAATAAGGTAGCCCTAAGCTTAAGAGGTATGCCAAGAGAAGGTAAGAAAAGAAGATAGAGAAAGGAGAGCCTAGCTGACCAGTATATACTGAGAAACAGATTGCCAAGAAAGAAAAGGCACCCGATAATAAGGCCTAGGAAGTGAAGTGCTTCAAATGCTTAGGTTAAGGACACATTGTGTCCCAATGCTCGAATAAAAGGGTCATGGTCTTAAAGGGCGAAAGGCTTAAGGCTCGAATCGAGAGTTAAAGTGATAAGAGCTTGGAGGAAGGATTGATCAAACAAGATGTCTATGTCGAAAATATGGTTAAACTCTTATCCTTGACGAGTCAATAAGCTAACTTGAAGGCAAATCCTGGACAATGAGAAAATTTATTTCACATGCAGTGCCTAGTGAATGTGAAGACCTATTCCTTAGTTATTAATGGAGATAGCTGCACCAACATCATTTTTGTTAAGTTGATAAAAAAGATGATGTTATCGATCTACCAGCATCCTTAACCCTATGGATTAAAATGGTTTAATGACAAGGGTATGGTCCATGTGCATAAAAGGGTGCAGATAGCATTCAAGGTTGGACAATACAAGGATGATATTGATTTTGATGTCCTACCTATGAATGCTACAAATCCACTTCTTGGCTAACCTTGAGAGTATGACTAGAAAGTGATCTATGATGGCTTCCTCAACACTTACACCATTTGGAAGGATTGGAAGAGCTATTGCTTGACCCCTATGAATGATGAGGAAATCTAGAGACACTTGGCACCTATGGTAAATAGAAAAAGGAAAAGAAGTTTACTTGACATCCTGGCCTGTGCTCAATACGTAACATGAAGGAAGACTTCCTTTCAAACCCATGGTAATTATGGGAATCAGCCTCCGACCATACCTAAACTGAAGCCTATCAGTGGTTGCGAAGGCCAAACTATAACTAGAAAGATGAAAGAAAGGAAAATGAACACTCGGCATCAGGTTTGTCATCAGTCGAAGTGTCAAGTAATCAAAACCAAAGAACCACTCAACACATTAAAGAAGGACTCGTACCGATTAATTCTATGACTCAACAATTGTAGGCTGACCTTTCTAGTGTCTTGGGGAAGACACGCCACACGTTAGGGACCCCTTCTCAGACCTGGACATCCAACTGCTAACCCTAATCGGCTCGGATACTACTTCTCCTAGGACATGCCAAGTGACTAATGCCAAGTTCTATAAAACGTACAGTTTTGTATTCTTGTACATAGTTTCCCCTTTATTTTATTTATGGGTCCAATTCTTTAGGGTTTAAGGCCTTGTACTTTATTTACAGTTTTACCACTAGGGTTTAGAACTTGCTATAAATAGCAACATTTATACTTATAAAGATGGATAGCTATATATAGATAGATATATAGAGATATATGTAAAGAGTGAAACTTTCCTCTTTTCGACCAAAGCTATACTTGAGTTAGCATTTGTTAGATTATTGAGTGTTGACATACTCTTTAATTGTTGCTGCATTCTTATCAATATTGTCCTCAAATTGTGGTGAACCCCTTCATTTCAACCGGTTAATGAGTTGCATTTAACCTTCATTTGAAACCTTGAGCAACATTTAGTGTTCGTGAGTCATATCGAACTCTATTTTGAGCTCAAACCCATGATTGTGTTTATGTGTTAGTGAGTTATATCTATTCACATTAACCATCAAAACCATTCCTATTCTTTGTACCTATCTTCCTTTTGAATACCCATTCTTATTCTTTCGTTCCAGATCAACTGTCGTTTCTTTATTATCTTGATCCCGTATCATGCATGGTGCACCTACTGTGGTTGCTTGTCTTTATCATTCTCTTTGAAAGCAAGAGTTAAGGGTCTCGTCATAACCTTAGCTTGCATTTTCTACATCTCGGGTGATTAAATTGATTCATCACTATTATCAACATTGTGATTGCCATGCTCATTGTTCTAATTTAGATGAATATTATTATGAGGGAGGTTAAGGATCTATTCGTGTTTTTTGTTCAACTCTGAGTTTTCCTTAGCCAAATTGATGCATAATTGCTTAAGTCTAGCTAATTGTTGCTCATCAATATATTGACTCCCCCTTTTGTGGTGTTAGAGAAAGTACTAACACCTATACTCTTGGTCATTTTAGTTTTAACCATATAGGTATATTTAGGAAAAACAAATAGCACCAAATGTTGTTGGTGAATTTTAGGGGTTGGAAATATCCTACAAAGATAAGAAAAATACTTAGCACCAAGGCTAGTCCTGTGTGTCCACTCCGATGCCTAATTCAATAAGCAGGAATGAGAAGGTAAATATGTAAAGAGTTATCAGATGTCTCAAACCAAGTTTCATACTTATATTTATAGGAGATTGTTATGTCTGAAGGAGTAGTTATCAAAATAACTGTTGAGACACATTGATTGGATACCTTCCCTTAAATATAGAGAGAGTAGGTAGTAGTTATGTAATATAACTGTGCTTGTGACAATTATTCGCACCATGAACTTGAATTCAAATTAGCAATGGATCTGTGTCACTTAGTGTAGTGCTAAGAATGTCAATTACTTGGCTATCTACCAAGAATATAGATTACGCAGCCTATCAGTAGTCGAATAGACGAATAAGATGGGTGGACAAAAACTGACTATCAACACCACTCGAAGACGAGAAGGAGAACATGAAGTCAGAAATTAAGATGAAATAAAAAGAGTCATGAGGAGAAGATTTGTCTCGATCTATTATTTGTAGGACACATTCAAGAAGTTACAAAGTTAAGATAAGGAGGATCAAGTGATGATGCATATGTGAAGGAATTCTAGATGTTATGGAGTCATTGCAAAGTTGTTAAGTTTGAAGATGGAACTATATCCTAATTCATTAGTGGGTTAAAGTATAAGATTGGAGATGTTCTAGAGACTATGGATAGTTGTATACATGATGAGGCAATCTAAGCTACCTAAAGAATTAAGAGGTGTTGAGTTAGAAGATTCTTAGCTCCTATTAGTTGATCTACCCCTAGCTAACCTATTTCAAATAGACTTTTATGATCGAAATCAAGTAAAGTTGCTAAGGTTAGACTTACTCAAACTATCCGAGCGGAGGAGCAACAAATTTCAAGGAAGTTCAAGAATGGCTATAGCTTAGGAACAAAGATGAGTGAGATCAAGTGCTTCAAGTTTCACGAGTTTAGAAATGCAATCGCTCAATGTTTGAACAAAAGAACCATGGTGATCTGAGAAGAAGCACCAACCAATGAGGTAGATAGTATTGATAAGGAGGTAGAAGAACTGAAAGAAACGGACAAAGCGAGTTGTCCAAGGAGGAGGAGATCATTTATAGTAAGGAGAGTAATTTTATGCCTATAACCATTATATTTAGAAGAGTAATGAGTGTGAGTCTTATGCTAGAGGACAAGCAACATAATAATTTGTTCCACATTAGCTATAAGGTGAATGGGTCATTGTGTACATTAATTGTTAAGAGTAGTAGTTGCACTAATGCAACTAATCCAACAACTGATGGTGCCGACTAAGCCTTACATTATGCCTTATAAATTACATTGGCTCAATGATAAGGGAACCCTACAAGTGAATAAGCAAGTGATTGTGCCGATCAACATTGGAAACTATTGAGATGAAGTGCTCTATGACATGTTACCCATGAGTACATCTTATGTTCTTCTTAGACAACCATGGATGTTTGATCAGAATGTAATATAAAAAGGAAGGAAGAACATATGTTCCTTAAAGTACGAGGGCAAGAAGGTAAAGCTAAGCCCTATGATTGTCAAACAAGTTAAAAGCATACAGAATCAACCAAGTTGAGTTCTAAAGAAAGAAGCTTTGATGATGACTCGAGATGAGCTTAAGAGAGAGATGAAGCTTTAAGTGATGATCTATTTACTGGTTAGAACGTTACTTGAGATGAGAGGAATAGATAAGAAACTATTGCCTACTGAGGTGAAGACCCTATTGAATGAGTTTACCAACCTACTCCTAGGTGAATTGCCAAGAGGTTTGCCTCGATCTGAGGCATTAAACATGTAATGGACTTATAATTAAGAGCCGTACTACCGAATAAGCTTGCCTATAAACTAAATCCGAAACAAGTTGCTAAGCTACAAAGATAGGTAGATGAATCGATAAAGAGAGGGTATGTCAAAGAATCCTAAGCCCATGTATCGTGCCAACTCTGCTAGTGATAAAGAAAGATGGATCTTAGAGGATGTGTATGGATAACCTAGCTATTAATTGAATTACCATCAAGTACAGGTACCCCATAATGACATGCCCAATGAGTTAAATGGAGTAAGAGTATTCTCAAAGATGGATCTTAAATCTAAGTACCATCAAATCAGAATGTGAGAGTGAAATGAGTAGAAGACTGCATTTAAGACCCAGCATGGTTTGTATGAATGGCTTATGATGCCATTTGTCCTATCAATTTCCGCGAGCACATTCATGATACTAATGAACCATCTGCTTCAAGAATTGATGGGAAAATTTCTCGTTGTATATTTTGATGACATTTTAGTCTATAGCCTTAACTTGGAGGCTCACTTTGAGCACCTCCGAGTTGTATTCTCAAAACTCCGATCTAAGAAACTTTATGCTAATCTGAAGAAATGTGACCTCTACCAACCTAAGGTAATCTTCTTGGGATTTGTTGTAAGTAGTGGATGTATACGATTAGATTGGGAGAAAGTGAATGAAATTACTAAGTGGCTTGTATAGACCAATTCAACTAATGTACAAAACTTCTATAGCTTGGCATCTTCTTTTTTCTAATTTATAAGAAATTTCAGTATTATTGTGGCTCGACTCATTAAATTGTCAAAGAAAAAATGTTGAGTTCAAATGGAGAGAGAAGGAATAAAAGAGTTTTGATGAGGTGAAGGAGAAGCTAACTACTGCCCCTATCTTAGCTCTACTAAGCTTTGGCAAAGTATTTAAAGTGAAGTATGACATACCAAACTAGGCATAGGAGCCGTACTGATGCAATAAGGCTAACATATTGTCTATTTTAGTGAAAAGCTTAGAGGAGCCACTCTTAACTACTCTGTACATGATAAGGAATTCTACTCCTTAATCCGATCTCTAACTATTTGGTAACATTATTTGTTACCCAAAGAATTTGTGATCTACATTGATCATGAATCTTTGAGATATCTAAAGAGATAGCCTAAGTTTTCTTGAAGGAAAGCTAATTGGGTTGAGTTTATGGAAGGATTTTTCTATGTTATCAAGTACAAGAACGGTAAGAACAATATGGTGGCCAATGCCTTATCAAGATGACATTCCCTTTTGATTGAACAGTAGACCAGATTACTTAGATTTTCTATGATTAAGGATTTATATGCTGAGGATTCGCATTTTGGCCTGATCTATGATAGATGTGAAGATGGCCAAACACTTGATGATCATCACAAGGAGGACGGATACCTATTTAGGAAGAGAAGGCCATATGTCCTAACATGTTCTATGTGAGAATTACTAGTATGTCAAGTACATGGTAGAGGATTATTTAGGCATTTTGCTAAGCACCAAACTCATGAGGTATTAGGCTTTAGATTCTTTTAGCCAAGGATGATGAGAGATGTCTAAGCCGTACTAGAAAGATGTGCTACCTATTGCAGGGCTAAGAGCCAAGCTGAGCATGGGTAATATTTACCCTCACTAAGCTTGAATAAATCATAGTCTAAGCTAAGCATAGACTTTGTATTAGGATTACCGAAGATGTCTTAAGGGAAGGACTCCATCATGGTAGTCATAGACCGATTTAGTAAGATGATACACTTTGTACCCTTTCTAAAACTAATGATACATCAGCTATCTCTATGCTTTTCTTACAGGAGATCATCAAGCTTCATGGAGTACCTACGACCATTGTTTCAAATCTAGACCTAAAGTTCATGAGCCACTTCTAAAAGACTTTATAGGAGTGAATAGGAACCAAATTGTTATTCAACACATCCTTCCATCTACAGATAGATAGATAGATAGAAGTTGTTAATAGAACCTTAGGAATTTTATTTTGAGTTGTTATTTACCAAAACATGACTAATTAAGGATCTATACCTACCCATAATTGAACTTACCTACAACAAGGCCACCTATATTGTCATGAGCATGTTGCCATTTGAAATCACCTATGAGTTTAACCTTGAGCTTCAACTAGACCAAACTTCATTTCTAAGCCTAAATGAGGATCTATTAGCAGTAGAGAGATTCGAGACTATCAAGGAAATGCACCAAAAGGTCATAGAATAACTAAGTTGGGCTACCACTTAGCTCAAGAAAGGATGAAAGGGTAGAGAATTTTATCTTAGTGATTCAATATGAAACTGCCCCAGCAAAGATCTATTTCCCAAGTCCTATGAAGAACAAGTTATCTCCTAGAGCCAATAAACCATTTAAGGTACTTGAAAAGATCAATCCTAATGCCTCCATGATTGATTTACTTAAAGATTATAGAGTCTCAAACTCATTTAACATTTCCGACCTCTACCTGTATGTCTCCAAAGAAGAGCTACAATTAGTTGAGCTAGATTTGATCCCAACTCTCAAACAACCCGAAGGGGTTGATAGGGATCATTAACCAATCACTTACGGTCAAGCTCAAAGACTTGCCCATATGGTTTGCTAAGCTATCTAAAGGGAGTTAAACTTTGAAGAACAATGTATTTTCCATTGGGATATGTTTCGGATCTCTATTCCAACCACTTTGTCCTGTTGAGAAGACTTCTAAAGTACCTAACTTGATTACCAAGTTGACCTCTTATTGTCACACTAATCCTAAACTAAGCACTGAATTTGTACTTTACCAAGTTGACATACATTTAAGGTTAAGGTGACTACTTTTATGCTAACCAATCGAGGCCTATTAGGAAAATGGCTGCTTATTGGGCTAACCTTTCCAAAGCCCTAAAAAGGAGAACTACCAATCTCATGAGCCGTTAACTTGACCTACTCTACTCTATTTAGAATCCTACTCTACTCTATTTAGAATAAACTCTACTCGATAAACAACATCATCTAGACTACATAATGAATAGTAAACATGGGTCCCATTTTTCTGACAATTGTATTGTCCCTTTTGTAATCGAAGATCTTTTTGTCTATTTACTACTTTACCCCCGTAATCTATTCCCCCTTTCTTTTCTAGTAAGAATCTTTTTTTTTTGTAATTTACATATACTAAGGACATGCCGTAATTAGGCCATATAAATACTTATAATATGTAATAGCCGCAATAGTTAATGACATTGAATTTCAAATATACTTTCCTTTATAAGGTAAGTATCCTTTGCTTACCCCCGTTTACTCTTATCTAGTCTATAATAAGTATATATTAGTAGCAAGTGCCCTTCAACCACACTAATGCATAATATCAAGTACGAGTTGAGCTTGTATGAGGTGTTAGTGCATCATATCTACCATTAGTACATGAAGTCTCCTTCTCAAACTTTAACTTCCATTTAGCTTTCAAACTATCTTGAGGTTCAGACCTACGCTTGGTTCATATGATATTAGTAGTTGTGTGTCACTATTTTCCTAGTGATCCATATCATTAGCCATATAAACAGTGTCCCTAAATCTTTAAGGCAAAGGCTACTATTGCCAACTTTAAGTCATGTATGGGATAATTTTAATTCAACTCATGAGGTCTCAACTAGTGTAAATCATATGCTATGACCTACCTACCTTACATCAACACACAACTGAGCCCATTTCATAATGCATCGTTGTAAACAATAAATAGCTCATTGGTATTTGGCAACTTTACTCCCTCAAACTTTGTTCTTTCATTTAGTACATTGATACTTCACATCTTTTAGAGTTACTAGAGTAAGTGGGTTGGCTATAGTGGAGAAATCCATGATGAACTTTTTGTATACCTTACTTAGTGTGAATCATAACCAAGAATAGATAAGGCTAATCATTGGATAGGTCTGAGGTTATAGAAAGCTCTAAAGAAAGTGATGGAGTATGTGTGAAAGGACAAATCAAATGAAGGGTAAGCAAAAACTTATAAACAATCTTAGAGGATATGATGCATCAATGGAACTTTCAAAGACTTACGGCATAATCTAATATGTTACACAAATCGGTCCAGTGAAGTTACTCACTACCTAGTCATGCTCAAGGGTTAGGATAAGAGTGAGAAGAGAATAAACAAATAGTGTTTAAGTAAGGAAGATAATATAAAGTGTATTAATGGTAATCTGATTCTGATTGTCTTTATAGTTACAAGTATAGGGATATTTATACCCATAAGTTAAGGTAACTTCCCTAAAAGGGAAAAGGCAAAAAAGGCATTTTCTAAGGGGGTAATGTATAAGATACGAAAGGGTAAAAATAAATATATAAGGAAAACAATCATTGGTTCAACGAATTCTATACATGATTCTATATAGGTGGTGATGTTGTATTGGTAATGCTATTAGAAGATGTGGATAAAAAGCTATGGACAACTTACTTGTTCGAGTAAAGGTGACTTAGTTAGTTCGAACTCTTTCTCTCAACATCTCAGTAAGGGTAAAGTCGAGTAAGCAATTGACCAGGCATGTATGAGAATGAAAATGGGCTGCTATCTCAGCCTTCCACTTCTTGTCGCACGATATGT
This sequence comes from Lumnitzera racemosa, assembly GCA_024138005.1. Taxonomy (NCBI): domain Eukaryota; kingdom Viridiplantae; phylum Streptophyta; class Magnoliopsida; order Myrtales; family Combretaceae; genus Lumnitzera; species Lumnitzera racemosa. The sequence goes on from JAMXBC010000004.1 coordinate 57,138,050, forward strand.
GAGAAATAGGCAGCCATTCAGCATGGCAAGTAGAATGAGTCGACAAGGAAATACTCGAACTCCACATGAGTTATTTAGTATAGGAAGATTCGTCTTTCAAGTCCTTCTAGTCCAAGAAGCTTCACTTAGTTGTCTTTTATCATGTAGAAAAGCTACACCTTAACATGACTAGATGATATAAGTATTAAGGGGTAAATAGTGGATGTATATGACAATGGGGAGATTTAAAGTTGACAAGGCATGGCCTCCCCTACTCTACTTCGTACAACTAGCCATAATGGCTTCTTTTTAGGGTAGTGTGTTTCTTGTCACTTGTTTGAAATTGAATTAATAAAATAATGTGATAACTTATCCTTATGCAGTATAAGTTATGGTGATATATGGAAAATGTCTTGTTACTATCTTTTGATAAGTTATCAATTGATAATTGATTCCAACTCTCAATTGATAAGTTAATTAAAGTGATTGGTTGGCTTACTTATCCATATGTACAAGGCTTATGCATGATAATAAGTGGATTTTCTTATTTGTAATTCTTTTAGAGTTTAGTTCTTAAATCTACTTATAAGTTATGATTTATTACTCATAAAATTATGAAAAGTTCTAAAGTCGAACAAAATTATTCAAATTAAATTCCCATTTAGTTGTTTAGGGCTAAAACTTATTAATTATTTTAGGGTTTAGGGTTTTAGGTGACTTTAGGCCCTTTGTTCTTGTATTCGATTTTTTATCAGTAGCGAACTTTTCAATTGAAAAACTAAGTTCATATTTAAATGGAAACTTAAATTCTTATTTTAGTTAATCTTTAGGAATGATCGAGAAGTACTATTAGTTGAATCACATACTCATTAAATTATAGGGTTTACATCCTACCTCCTTAAAATAAGTTTTGTCCTCAAAACTTAGAGACATACTTAAAGCTTCAAATAACTAAGGGTACTTTCATCTCACTTCTTCCTCAGCTTCCCATGTAGCATCTTCTCTTTCATGGTTTCTCCTAAGCAATTTTATATAACTAATTTCCTTGCTCCTCAACTTCTGAACTTTGTTGTCTATGATCTGGACTAGGTGCTCCTCGTACGTCAAATTTTCCTCTAACTCAATGACATTGTCAAGGTCAGGCACATGTTTCCTTAGTACCGATGCATGAAATACATTGTGTATTCTAATCTTATTAGGGGGTAATGCTAAGCGGTACGTAAGGTAACCTACTCTTTCAAGAATCTGAAATGGTCTAATGTACCTAGGGCTTAGTTTCCCTTAAGTCCTTACCCAATGTATGCTCTTGATTAGACTTACCTTCAAATATACATGCACTCCCGCAGTAAACTCTAATTCTCTTCTTTCCAAGTTAGCCCAACTCTTTTGCTTGTCTTAGGCTTCCTTCATCCTTTTTCTAATAGTGATTGCTTTTCCAGCCACTTCCTAAACTAAGTTTAGTCCCAAAGTTTCCTTTTCTATATCATTCTAAAATAATGGAGACTGGGATCTTCTCCGATATAAAGCTTCATACAGTGGCATGTAAATGGATGAATGGTAGTTGTTATTGTATGAGAACTCAACCAACGGTAATTGAGAATCCTAATTTCCCTTGAACTTTATGACACAAGCTCGAATCATACCCTCCAATGTTTGAATTGTCCTCTCAAATTGTCATTCTATTTGGGGGTGATATGTTATGCTAAACTTCAAGTTCGTTCCAATAACTTTTTGCAAACTTCCCCAAAATTTAGATACAAACCTAGGATCCATGGTGATCTAGTCGCATTTCCACTCAAGGACTGATAATGGTTGCAACAATCCTCCTGGTCATTAGTGCTCTACCTTAACCCTTTAGCATGTGTCACATTTGAGCACATAGCTTGCAACAACTTGCTTCATTCCACTCTACCAAAAATTCTTCTTGAGGTTTCCATACATTTTAGTTCTTCTATGATGTACTATATACATAGAATAGTAAGCTTCCTTGAAGACCTCCTTCCTAAGTTCAAGGCTATTAGGTATGTATACATGTCTCTTAATTCAAATCATTCCATCTTCATCTTGATTGAAATCTGTGTATCTTCTAAGTATCATTTGTTCTCTTTCATGTTGTAGAGCAAGGTCCTCTTGTTGTGCTTCTCGAATTCTCTCTTATAATATTAGCTCAAGAACTAACTTGGATAATTCAACATCTGCTTCATGCCACAAAAATTCTAAATTCATCCTTTTAAATTCCTTGATGAACTCTTTTTGGTTGTTGAGGAGGAATGCAACTTTTGCATGGTTCTTCCGACTTAAGGCCTCGACTATTGCATTCATTCTCCCAAGATAATAATTAATGTTGAGATCATAGTCTTTTATCAACTTTACACAGCATTGTTGCCTCATGTTTAACTCCTTTTAAGTGAATAAATATTTCAAGCTCTTATGGTTAGTATAAATTTCACACTTAACATTACACAATTAGTGCCTCCATATCTTTAGTGCAAATACTATAGCTACTAACTCTAGGTCATGAGTGAGGTAATTTCACTCATACAATAGGAACTGTCACAAAGAATAAGCGATTACTTTTCCATTTTGCATCAATACGCACCCTAGACCATTCTTGGAAGCATCACTGTAAACTAAAAAGGGTTCTTCATTGTTGAGCAAAACTAGAACTAGGGCTAAAATTAACCTCTTCTTCAAATCTTGGAAGCTTTCTTCTCTTTCCTCATTCCATTCAAACCTTTCATTATTCTGAGTCAATTGAGTAAGTGTTTTAGCAATTCTTGAAAAGTCCTTCACAAACTTTTGATAATATCCAGCCAAATCAAGAAAACTTCACACTTCGATAATATTTTCAAGCCTTTTCCAATCAATGATAGCTCTTATCTTTTCAAGGTCTACTTTTATTCCCTCCCTTGAAACGACATGTCCTAAAAAGGATACCTCCTTCAACTAGAAGTCACACTTAGATAACTTAGCATATAGCTTATGTTCCCTCAAGGTCTATAATACTAGACTCAAGTGTTCTTGATGTTGTTTCGGGGTTATTGAATACACCAAGATATCATCGATAAACATAATTACGCACTTATCTAAATATGCTCTTAACACTCTATTCATCAAATCTATGAACACCGTAGGTGTATTGGTCAATCTAAATGGCATTACCAGAAACTTATAATGTCCATATCTTGTCTTGAATGATGTCTTAGGTACATCTTTCGATTAGATCCTCCATTAGAGATACCTCGATCTCAAATCAATATAAGAGAATACACTTGCACCTTGCAGTTAGTCAAATAAGTCATCAATATGAAATAAAAGATACTTGTTCTTTACGGTAACTCGATTCGGATACTTGTAGTTGATACAAAGTCTGAGAGAACCGTCTTTCTTCTTAACAAACAAAACAAGTGCTCCCTAAGGTTAGACACTTGGCCAAATGAAACCTTGGTCCAATAACTCTCATTGATGTTTCTTTAGCTCCTTTAATTCTATGGGAGCCATCCTGTAAGGTATCTTAGAAATTAGCTCAGTTTCAAGCATCAAATCAATGGTGAAATCAATCTCCCTTTTTAGTGGCAAACTTGGTAGCTCATTTGGAAACACATTAGGGAATTCATTTGCCACTTAAATATCTTACATTCTTAGATGTTCCAACTCAACTTCAATGGTTTTCTTCCAACTCGTCTCCAACATTATCTCAAAGGAGCTTAGTTCTTGTATTCTTACTGACGTTAATTCTCCATAGAACTCCACTTCAATTCCTTTTACATCCTTAAATTGCACTTTCTTCTTTTTACAGTCAATTGTAGCTCCACATGATGTCTTCCAATTCATGCCTAAAATCATCTCATATTTTCCCAAGTCGAGAATGATGAGATTCATTATACTATCGTGGCCTTGTATGATGAGTAGGCACTTCTTCACCATCTCTTTAATAGTAACCATACTTCCTATAAGGGTTCACATAGTGAAATTTGATTTGGTGACAATTACGCACAACTTAGCTCTTTTCACTAGTTCGAGGGCAACAAAGGAATGAGTTGCTCCAGTGTCGAATAAGGTATACATAAAATGTTCCTTTATATCAACATTCCTTGGATTGAATTAAAATTAAGTTTTCACAGGGTATAATTATTGGACTTTATAATTCTTGTTATTAAGTTAATCATTTTAGCTTCTTATTACCAAAATATACTTAATAACATAACTTAACTTAAAAGAGAGTTTAAGAAACATACCTGTAATCCGCTCAGTACCTACAACATCTTCTACTTCTTTATAGTAGACTATCTCCTTCTTGGGATACTCTTCATAATCCCATCCTCCCTCCAAATTATAGACTCGAGCAGCATTCACATCTCCTACTCTCTAGCCATTTCCTCTAACAATCTTGTCCATCTTGAGGCATCATGCACTTTGTACAATAGTATTTTGAAGTTGAGGGCAGGTGTTAGCAAAATGTCCTACTTATTTGCTAATATAACAAGTCGAAGTGATCTTCTTTGAACAGTTTACTACCAAGTGACCTCCCTTCCATAGAAGTAACACTTTGTTCTAAGTTGAGCACAATGTTAGGGATAATGGTTCCCCTTGCATTTCCAACAAGTAACCTTCCCATTCCCATTCCCATTCTTCTTATATATCACTTTATGGGGTCTTATAAACTTCCATACCTTGGAACACGAGCTTCTTGGTCGTTCAAACGACCTCTTGCCAAAAACAGTCACTTTTGGCTTCAATACTTCTTCTCTTTGTCTCTTAGCGGTCTCCAACACTTTTGCTTTTTCTATAGCCTCATTGTAAGTCTGTGGTTGAAATTCCAAAGCCTTCCTTTTTAATTCGAGGTCTATTCCCTTCACAAAAATCTACTTTTTCATTTAGTCACTATTATGATATTTAAGTGTAACAAACTGAAGTAGGCATGTAAAGTTTGCCTCATATTGCTCAAGAGTGCGATTTCTTCTTCTAATTCTAAACAATTCATCATTGTATTTTACCCACAAGCTCTTCGGGGAGTAATGCCTTAAGAATTCTCCTTTAAAATCTTCTCATGTAATGTGGTACCTTAAGTTTCCCCTCTTCATTTCCTACCATGTCCTGGCTCTCAGATAGAGCAAATAAGAACAATAGGTCAATATTAAGTGATGCAACACTTCAAAGGCCCCAAACAATCTTTCCACCTACATTAACCTATCCTTAGCCTCATTGAGCCGGCCTGCATTTCAATCAAAGTATCTATTGCATTTCAATAATTCAAGTAACAAGTTCCTTTGCTATCAAGGCTCATGAGGAACTTGGTAAGGGTCTCTAATTGGCCCTACTAATGGTGGTAGAGGTGGTGGTGTTGCTACATACTACCCTACCATGGCCATAGGTGGTACTAGCATTTATGGAATATGCTCTTGGTATGCCAGTGGTAGAGTTGCCTAAGTTCTTTCTAAGAAAGTCCTTAATGAAGAGTTGTTTGCTTGTATAGCCATTAATATTCCCTAGCTATGGTCAATAGGTGCATTTGGTTCCAAATTTTGTTCTAGCGACGCTTTATCTCTTAGAGGTCATCTCTCGCGCCTTTCTTCGCAGAAAATAAAATTTCTGGGATCAAGTTTAAATTGTTAATTCAAATCACAATTTACTCCATCCAATCCTTTACTTAGATGAAACAACTTTACTGCTTAGGAATCATAATGTCCTTACTCAAATCACCCATTATAAAGTACTCCTTTTTATTTGCACTTATGAAATTGGAATCAAATCATAGAAAACACACAATGAGTTCTTTCATAGAATCTCCTAATACACATAAAATTCAAGTACATACCCTTCCAGTTACACTTACTTCCTATGATTATGGCAACAATACTTAATATAACCATGAATTAAAAGTGCATAACACATAATACATAAGACCTCACTATAAATTTGACTCAAATTAAACAACAACAACAATTGAAACACTTTGAAAGTTAGAACATCCATGACTAGCTTTGCCTCATCGGAGGTTCAGCTTCATCATCATTTAACTAGCCTGCTTATCGAGACCTCCTCCTTGGGAATAACAATGAGGCATCCACATTTAGGCTGGGTGGTGACCTTGGACGATAAACTACTTAGTATAGTTCATGAGGCAACAGGAACTCATAAGGATTTGGTTTCGATTTCGCTTTCCTTTGATATTCTCTTGGGATGATGGGTAGGATGTCGATGTCATCCTCCTACTTAAGGGCTTTCGAGCATATATATATAACATTAGGCCCTATATAAGGGAAGTAAATGTTCATAGGAGCAACTAGTAGAGGAGCCCTATGTTGTGCATCCAGTTGAACCACTCTAAGGTGATTAGCCCTTAGGTCTTGTACAAAGGCACAGCCATGCCCTAACTAATACTAGTGCGCAAAGCTGGGTACAGCCATCCTTTAGCCATCTTGTATTAGAAAATCCATCTCGGCCTCTATGCCGGCTCCTTACTCCCACTCCATCACATAAGCTAGCTCTAGATAAGACATGACTAATCCAAGTTTTCGAATCAAAATGTCTCGGTAACAGGCTCTCCCATAGGGGTTCAATCTTGACCTCTAGGAAGTCCATCCGTATTGAAGCTTACATGGAATTCCTACTAATGCCATATATCCTCGCAAGAATTCTTAGTTTGTGATGGTATTTGATAAGGGTCTCTCGTTTATGCATCATTAAGAGTATAAGGTTCCTACAAACCCTATTCACGTTTCCTTAATCAACATAAAAATTTATTAAGTCTTATACTTTCTTTATGAAAAAGTCAAGTTGTCCACTTGATTGCTTAAAGATCCTAACGCCGTTTTACCTGTCTTTACCTTGCTTGGTAAGGAATCCTAATATCTAGGGTTAAGTTTTACTTTCCTTATTGTTGTTTCAAACTTAATGCTCTAATACCATTGAGATCTATCATGACCCAACAGTATCATTATTGTGGTAGATTTCCATGTACTGCATAATGATCTACAGTCAACCCCATCATTGATTATAGGCCTCTATACGATACATAAGGCTCCTTTAATTCTATGTCACAAACAAGCCCATAGATAAGTGATATCAAGTGGGATGGCCAAAATTAACATTTAATTACAAAAGTACCAAAACTAAGGGGTGGAATTGTAAACCCTAGGAAAAACAGTAGTTAAACCTTAACTCAAGTCCGAGTGTCCTAAACTGTACAATAAGACGATAAGGCTAATAATAATAAAAGAAAATGAAGTTTAATAAATCAAATATAACACCGATAACAAAACCTTCGGAATTTATTAAAACCCTAAATCGCTTACTAAAACCCTAAAACTAGTTTATGCATCATTAATCAAAATTAAACTCAAAATTGCTCGAGACCTTAAAATCATAAACGTAAACCTATAAAATAGTTAAATATCATACAGTAGCAATAAAATTATAGTCGAATGTAATTTTCTACTAAATTGCCTGTTTGTACGAAATTGTAATGAAATTACCACAATAACTTGTAAAAATTATAACTGTAATGAGTACCAGTTAAATTTCGAAAAATTACTCATATTTAATAATAACTTTCATTTTCCTTCTCTTCTATTTTCAATTTATCTCATTTTCTCTCTTCATATCCACTTTATTCCTTCCCCTGCACAAAATGTAAGAAACAAAGTTAGCAAATTGAAAGTAAAAAAGAAGCCGCCACGTAATGTTATATTTGTTTTCTTATTTACATTAATAAAAAGTTACTTAGCTTAAGACTGAAGCCAACATCATGTGAGCAAAGGAAATTAATATAAATATGGAAAAAGAAAAAAGAAATGCACAAACACATACGCACAATCTGCATACAGTAAGAAAAAAAAAAGAGAGAAGGAAGGAAGAAAAAACAGAAGGAAAAGAAGAAAAAAATAAAAACTACAAGGTAAGGAGTTTATTTTAGGAAATATATATGTATATGATAGTATACACATATAGAATTATAGTATTTTTATGGTATTTTTATGATATTCTATGGTATTTGTACATATAATACTAATAGTATATGTTTATGTATATGAATACTTAAATTTAATTATATGTATAAATATAAGATTAAGTATGTCTACATGTATGTACCGACGTATATAGTATGTATTATGTATTTTTTTTAATACCTCTAATTAGTAATTTACATAATTCTAGTATAAATATATATGTATGTACCGTAACTTTATATATATATGGGTATACATATATGATTATATATATATATATGTGTGTGTGTGTGTGTGTGTGTAGCTATATAGTATATAGTGGAGTATTTTTATAAGTATGTATATATATATATAATAGTATACGGTATATTATGTATATAATGTATAGTATACATATTTTATGATAAATACTATATATTTTATGATAAATGATAAATACTATATAAGCATATATATACCGAACATATATATATGTATTTATAGGTATGTATGCCAAATATATATATATGTATATATTTATATGAATGTATGCCGAATATATATATTTATATATATATAGATATATGAATATGTATATAAGAGTATCTTTTAAATAAATACATATACATATATCATACATATAATATATATAGTGTATATAGGTATATATGATACCGTAATTTACGATTTTACAATAACATAAACCATAAACTATATATTATAAGTATTATAATATATGTATATGTATATGTATAATCGTGAGGTACATAAAAAAATAAAAATAATAATAAAAATAGGAAAATAGGAAAATGAGAAAAATAGGAAAATATACCCAAAATAATAAAAATAATAAATAATTATTAACTTATAAATATGTTACGAAAAAGCAAAAATAAATATTTTATAATTTTTAAATTTAAATAATAATTTTTGTGATATTTTTATATCACAATTTAAGTATTAAGTCACAACGTCCAAAATGGACCTTGTTATGGGAAAATACACTCGAAAACGATCAAAATGAACTATAAATTCATAATGATCCAAGCTAAAACGAAAAAGTTACATACGATTCGATAAAAAACTCGAATCGACAATTTCACGTAACTAAGTGAAATACACCTTACACATTATAACTCTAGTTAGTTTTAAATTCCCTATCTTACACATTTTCCTTATTCTCAGGTGATCTCGATATTGACCCTGAGCTACCTACCGACTATTACGATCCTTGGGCTAGCCATGGCCGAGTGAGTTTTTCCATATGATTCCATACTTATTTGTGCTTGTAATTAGTGAATCTAAATTATGATGTATAAATGAATGTGTATGGGGTTGGGTTATGCTTATGCATGATAATTGTTGTGAATTGTGAATCTACTTTAAAGTTCAATAATATAATGTTTGATGCATAGTAGATTCAATAGATTGATTGTTTGTGACTTGGAATGATCACTGATTAAATATGACTTAACTTTTATTCGATTAGAAAAGTTAACTTAGATCATTCATGAATCATGCACTGTAAAACTAATTCTAAGCAATCACATTACACGGAGGTAGCGAGAGGCCATACATGGGTTAATTATTGATTGTTATTGATTTCATACGATGCACACATGCGATATGACCTTACCCTTGCCCGCGGGATGACTAGGCGTTGGAGGCGCCAACCGCCTGGCTATAGGTCGAGTCTAGAGGCCTTTGTTTAGGGATGAGTGAGGGCTGCGTGAACTTACTCACAATCATATGTAGAACTCGTTTTGATAAAGCTGGTAATGGATGTACCATTACATTTTAAATACGAAACGCGGAGTTTCGTTATGAAATAAGTTCTAATATGATACCCAGATCTGACTGTACCGATGAATCTATAACCCTGACTTCAGAGGGCATTAAATCTAAGTTACATGCAGTACCTGGTCACCTGCATGTATTTGTTTGGCATACTGTTTGTTCATGCATTCATTTGGTTGAACTTAACTATAGTATAACTTGATTGCTGTATGGTGGAGGGAAAATATTTCACTAAGCTAGTAAGCTTATACCCTTGTAGACTCATTTTGTAGGCCGACTTATTCGTGGAGTCAGGCCAGTGGCCAGTGTATACCCGAGGTTAGCTTTCTCTATAGGATCAATGTGGGAGCTGTTTGAGGATAGAGAGTACTTTCGATTAAATGTAGAGTTGAATATGTAATTTTTATATTAGTCTGACTTTAGACATGTTTCAAACTCTATATCTGTAAACTTTTATACACATAAATTATGTGTTATGTTTTACTATATTATTATTCGTCAAGAAATGATATGGATTAAGCTTGCGCACTCTTAGTAGTTAGTAGTAGTTGTAGCCTTGTGTATCGTATAAAAGGGTTGTTGATTTTAAGGGAACTCAATCTACAATTCTTTGTACGGTATACAGCGATTGCCACGACTAGCCCCCTCGAGTCGCGATAGGAATTGTCAAATTCCACAACAAAAAAATATTATAAGAGAAACTAAGAATCCTCTTAGCTCCTTGTTTTTCCTTCTTCTTCTTGCAAGTTCTTTTAATGATTATGGTCTTGAAGGTTGAGATGGGTTTTGAGAATATTCTAAAGTTTCTAAAAATAGGCTTTTTGAGTTGACAAAAGATGGCAACAAAATCAAGCTTTGTGCCATGAATGTAGAAGCAAAAGAAGTGGCAACAATGTAAGATTTTGTGGGGTTGGGTTTCCTCTTTTAGTTTGTGTTCGAAGCGAGAAAAAAGGAAGTGAAAGATGAGGGTAAAAAGTGAAAGAGAGTAATGGTTTTCAAAGGGAAAAAAAGTATGTCCAAGAAGCTTCTCTTAATTGTCTTTTATCGTGTACAAAAGCTATACTTTGACATGAGTAGATGATGTAAGCATTAAGGGGTGAATAGTGGATTTGTAAGACAATAGAGTGATTAAAAGTTGACAAGGAATGGCCTCCCCTATTCTATTTCTTGCAACTGGTCATAATGGCTTCTTTTTAGGGTAGTGTGTTGTCTTGCCACTTATTTAAAATTAAATTGATAAAATATTGTGATAACTTGTCCTTATGTAGTATAGGTTATGGTGACATATGGAAACTCTTATCACTAGCTTTTGATAAGTTATCAATTGATAATTGATTCCAACTCTAAATTGATAAGTTAATTAAGGTGATTAGTTGGCCTACTTATTTATATGTACAAGGCTTATGCATGAAAATAAGGGGATTATCTTATTTGTAATTCTTTTAGAGTTCAGTTCTTAAATCTACTTGTAAGTTTTGATTTATTACTCATAAAATTATGAAAATTTCTAGAGTCGAACAAAAGTATTCAAATTAAATTCCTATTTAGTTGATTAGGGTAAAAAGTTCATAATTATTTTAGGGTTTAGGGTTTTAGGTGACTTTAGGCTCTTTGTTCTCGTTTTCAAGTTTTTATCGATAGCAAACTTTTGAATTGAAAAACTAAGTTCATTTTTAAATGTAAACTTAAATTCTTAGTTGAGTTGATCTTTAGGAATGATCAAGAAGTACTCTTAGTTGAATCACATGCCCATTAAATAGTTAGGTTTATATAGCAGTTATTTAGATACCAAATAGGGTAGGAAGCAAGTTGGTTCGTATCCTAATAAGAAAGTTGCAACTTTCAAGTTCCTGCCTGTTCAATAAACCAAAATGTAGGAGGCATAACACTTTTCACCTTAGTCATCATTACGTTGTAGGCCTAATGTAAATACCCAATTTTTGCCCTTTTTATTTTTTAAATTAGGTTATAGGGTCCTAAATTAGGAAAAATTTTAAAAATATACACAAATAAAAAAATAATATAAGTAAATAAATAAAAAAAGAAAAAATAGGAATTTTAGAAAAGTGTAAAAAGATACGAAAATAGGAAAAAAGCACAAAAAATAAGAAATTAAATAATAATAATAATAATACAAAAAAATGAGAAATTTTCAAAAGTCATAAAAAATTGGAAAAATAAAAGATTTAAGAAAATAACATTTTATTATAATAGATTTGTAATTTTAATCTAGGTTTAGGAGTTGGGCCATTAAACTTGGGATTGGATTTAAATCTAGCCTAGGTAGAATGAGTCTATATGTGCAATTTAATTACACATATGAATAAGGTACAGACTAATGGCCAGATGGTTAAACTTATTGGTATAATACTAGCATTAAGCATGAGGTTTGGGTTCGAAACTTAACCAAGGCAAGGAGGTATTTTTCTGACTTTTTGTTTTTCTTACATTAGAGACTGTTACGTGTTAGGATCTGATTGTACTACGTGTCCTGACAAGTGGCATAATCGGATTGGACAATCTTTGCTGACATTATGATACGTAGCAGGTCAGGGTTTGTTGCTATGTCAGCACTTTCCCTTGCTTTCCCTCGATTTTCCACCATTTTCTCCCGATTTTCCTAACATTTCTTGCTCAAGAATAGCCCACTTCCTCTACTTTAGCATCAATTTCTACACAAATTCCACATACAGGCTTAGAGTTTCTTGCATCAATCTGACATAGCTTACTATGAATTGGTATAGAAAACGCATGTAAGTTTGGTCAATTATGCATTCAAATCGAGCTTCAAAAATTGGAAAAAAACTGAAAATTCAGCCATTCCTATTAACTTCGATCCGAGCTTTCCTTTGTTGGTAGGTTGAAATTCAAGTATAAATAAGGATGTCAATGACTAGAAGAACCATCCCTAAGCTTTAGAATCAATTCCAAAGCTCTCCTTCTCTCTCGCGATTCTCTTTCTCTCTCTAGCTCATTCTCTCTCTCTTCGCATTTCACTTCTCCGAGCCCACCACCACAACCCAACACTACGGCCGTAACCCCCACTCCATCAGCTCCCAAACACGACCTCCCTCAACCTCTGCTGTACCCCTTAGTAACATCGCCCAAGCACCACCGCCGACTACTACCTTTGACAACCACCAAACGACCACCCTAAGCCACGGCACTTAGCGTACCCTCTCTCAAAGTCCAATCCCAAACACATAAACCTTCCCTCACCCCCGAAGAATTCGGTTTAAATTGTCTTTAACCGCCCCTATCCGATATTGCTGAAGAAGAATTGCAGGCGACCCGACCCGACCCGACCCAAAGGATTGACTTGCAATCCGGTCTAGTAGTCTAACCCGACCCGTGACCCAGGTCCAACCCGCGCATCCTGCTACCTTCGCTTGATTTCTTTTTTTTTCCTTTTTTTGTTTTATTTATTCAATTATTTGTTTTATCTATGTAAATGTACTAAAAAAGAAAGAGAAAAAAAGGAGGAAGAAAACAAAAAAAGAAGAAAGAGAAGAAAAAAAGAAGAATAGAAAGTGTTTTATGTTTTTTTGTAAACGAATTACGAAAGTCTGATCTTGAATAGCGGGTACGTAGGCTCTCGTACACAAGTACAGGGTGACTTAAAATATGAAGATTTTGTATTTTTTCTGTTTTTAGATATTTATATAAATGAATCAATTTATTCACATGTATCATAATTAGATGTTTTTAGAAATTAAAAAGGGTATATTTGAAAAGCGAAGTTAAATTCGAAAAGTTAAAAAGTGGTACCCGTTTAGGGTTTAATCAATTAGCTCTCGGACTTAAGTCTCTGGTTTTCAAAAAAGCTGTTTTACAAATTGGTTTTTTAATTGATAGACCGGTAGCTAAGTTATAGTCAATCTACTAGATTGGTTATAACTTAACCCTTTTCTTCGGCCCTAGTCGGGTGGCGACTCCAATCCCTTTTTAAATTGAAAAAATGGATTTCTTTAAACCCTAGTTGAGGATCAGTATAAAACCGGTATGGTTTAGTACTGATCAGCTTATTGAAGACCTAATTTTATAAAAAGAATCAGGAGAGTAAAAAATCAAGCTCAATAACTTGGCGACTCCACTAAGGAAGTCAAGAGGGCTAATCACTTAAAAAAATTTTGAAATTAAAATCGCTTTTCAAATTACCCACATTGTTTACTTATTTATTTATTTATTTATTTATTGATTTGTTTATTTATTGTTTGCTTCATTTACATATTTGTTTTAACGAGCATATTTATTTTAGTAAGCTTGAGATTTATTTTGTTGCATCATGAATGTATGAGAGAAAAAATCAAACCTAGGCCATCATAGGACCTTAAAATGGGGAGCCGTTGTGTAAAGTCTCAAACGTAGTAAGGCAACCACTGTTCAAGGTCGATTAAGCTACCCTACTTAAACTTCGATGTGACCAAAGAACCGTTTCATTATAAATGTGTGAGGATACAGAGTTTAAGGACTATTAGAACCCACTTATCTTACATTACACTTCATAGGATCAATAAATAATTAACAAAATGGCAACATTACATAAAAAAAAAAGAGAAAAATGACGAAGATTCTAGAGTTTTTCCTTGTATCCTTCTTAGAATTGATGTACATAGGAGCTCTTGTGTATATATATATATATATATATATATATTCTTCTTGTAATTTATGCTTTCTTTGTAATGTTTCAGAAATGACTAACTAATCTAACACCAAGGTTCTCGCTTAAGAGATTCATGTCCACAAACCTACGAACCTAAAGCCTATACTTAACCAGTAGTTTCAAACCTTTAATCCAAGTGAGCAACAGTTCATTACCAATAAAATTAGACCCATAATCTCACTAGCCAAAGTGAAGTTTGACATCACGCGAGTAAGGGCCTTAGTCCATTTCTAAGAGCCTAAAGAAGTGGCTTTCCAATTTGGATCACATCTAATCAACCAACTCTAGAGGAGTACACCTAACTACTCCAAGCTCCTCCTTTGGATGAAATATACATCCCAGAACTCAGCTTCGACCCAATATATATATTCTCAAGATTCTTAGGGATCCATAAGACTAAGACAAATGAGGCCCTAAACGACTGCAACAAATATGCCATCAAGATATGGGATTTAGTCCATTGGTTCCAGAATGAGCCTAGCTCTAACAATCAAGTGTTGTTTTTTGGGAATTGGTGAGAAAATCGAATCAAGGACTATGTATTAGCTGTGCTCGCCACTATCTTGTTCCTAAGTAGGTCTCTTCTTATACACTTTAGGGTAATAGAGTTAGTGGCTCAATTCTGGGAGGGTAAATCTTACATTCCTACCCTATTTGCTAAGTAGATAAGGAATCATAATTTCCTTAAGGAAAGGGGCTATAGAGATCTCAGGTCAAGCATGGCATTATTAATGGTTTGGTTCATTAGTCACATCAAGTGCTTTGGGTTAGAATTAATAAGGGGAACATTCGCGAATAAGATTGACCTTACTGATTCTTTCGTCGATAAGATCAAATTAGCAGAAGATATCCCTACCTTTCTCTAGATAGAGGTTCTACAAGATTTCAATGTAGAAGACATACTGTAGACTACTAAGTGGAGCAATTACACTAAGGTTATATTGATTTACAAGAATTACCATGCTATACCACTGATTGAGATGAGTTAGTATACAGGCTATTATCTAAGCAACATGGTAAGAAAATTTGGAGGGATCCATGACATAATTCATAAACCTTCATTGGAACCATTCACTCTCAATCTCAAAGAGCCTTACTCTACAGAAAAGGTATCCAAACTTCACAAGATCAAAGCTTGGTGGGACTCCTAGACCATAAGCCCAATCATCAATCTGAGTGAGTTCATAGGAGAAGTGGACAAACACTGGGTCACTAAAGAGTATTTATACAATCAACTTCATAACGTAGGTATAATACAATATTGAGCACCAGAAGTCCTTCAAACCTCCCTTGAGCACCTTAACTCTGAAATGGTGACCTATATGGACTAAATGAAAGCGCATATGGAGATCCTCTATGATGAGAAAGATAAATGGGAGAACCTATGCTAATAATCTAGACAAAGATCAAACACCCTGGAACACCAGTTGAAGATGGCCGAAAAGAAAATTCAAGAGTTTGAAGAAGCAGCTAAGCATAACCAAAAGAAGAAGAAAATGTCATCTAGCCTACAAAAAAAAAAGGAAATTAGCATAGATGAATTTGTAACCTTTTGTTTCTTTCCTATAATAAGACTCCATGAATCTAAAAATAATGAATAACTTGCCATTCTATCAATCATTTGTCGATCCTCTCCTTTTCATCTATGTGATTCACTTGCATTTCATTCATTTGCATTCTTTTTCAAAATATCCCTATGCTAACTTATTGAGAAGTGGTTTTCACCAGGTTACTAAGATAGCTCCCAAACATTAAACCTTCTAGAGAAGCCCCATCAAAACTCATTCTCAAACCAAAATAGGCAACCAAGGAAATAACAACAATAACAACAATAATAACCCCAAGGTTATTGACTCCATGGAGTTGAGATTCCAATCTTTAGAATGAACAATGGGAAAGATGGTAGATCAACTGAGCTTCCTTACTAACAGTATCTCTTTGCTTAGGTCTATAGCCACATCAAATGAAGAGCACTCCAAAGCCCAATATAGAAAGAATACTAAGGCCCCACCCCTTGAAACAGAAGAAGCTTACCCTAAAGATAATTAGGGCTTTGGATCCTTTGAAACTGAAGGGGTATTTCCAAAGGCTAATCTAACCTTTGAGCTGAATACTTACTCATTCCCAATCAATCTAAAGCTTGAAGTTGACTAGGAGAAATTAAAGGAGCTTAAAGAGCAGTTAACTCGACAGATCACCGAAAAAATGAAAATGCTCAAAGGGTATGATGGATTCGAGCACGTTAGAATAATAAACTTCTCTGCTTACGATTATGAAAGCTTACCAAAAAAATTCAAAGTACCTGACTTTGAAAAATAAAATATGATTGGATGGCCCAAGATACATACCCAGTTGTATGTACGTAAGATGGGCAGGTATGCACAGTAGGATCAACTCATGGTCCAGACTTTTTAGGAAAGCCTGACAAGCCCTGCCTTAACCTAGTATGCCCAATTGAACTTAAATCAGGTGAATATATGGGAGAAGCTGGCTAAAGCATTCTATGAGCAATATAGATTTAATGTCGAAGTGGCACCAACAATGATGGGTTTGGTGGCCTTAAGGAAAAGGCACAATGAGTCCTTTAAAGAATATTCTCAAAGGTGGAGGTCCTTAGCTGCAAGGGTATCTACCCTTGTGATTGAAAAAGAGTTGACGAAAACTTTCATTAACACTCTTAAGAGGCCCTACATTGCTTACCTAATTGGACAAGCCTCTTCTAGCTTTGCAAAAATAGTGGCAGCACACTACCAAATTGAGAGAGCCATTTCCTTTAGCATGCTGCAAGAAATAGTAGATAGAAGACCACCCTCTACTAAACCCACCACCAGCAAGCTTATAGAAGCTATTGTTAGCATGGTCAACTCAAATGTAAGACCTAACTCCCAAGTTTCTTTTAAGATGAATCCCACATCAACTAAACCATAGTACAGAAGCCAGCTATAGGCTAATAGGGCCCTAAGACAGTTCACTAGAATACTAGTTCTACTTAGTTAGGTGCTCAAGAAGTTAAGAAGAGATAATCTACTACATTTTGAGGCTCCCAATAAAAAGTACAAGCCGAAGCTATTTGATCCCAATGCAAGATGTCAATATCATCTAAGGCAAGTAAGCCATTCAACTAATTCATGCTGGAGGTTGGAAAACAAAATCCAAGATTTGATCGATGAAGGTACAGTACAATTGGATTTTGTAGAGGCTCTTACCCCAAACATCAACAACAACCTACTGCCAAACCATGGACCTATCATCAATATGATATCTAACTACCCAAAATCTACCATCAACATGATCGGTTGAAACTAAGAACTAAAGGTTTATAGGTTCTATAAAAACGAGGTCCTATAAACTAAAAGGTATACATTCCACGTACCTATTACTAGGCAATAAACTAGGGGCAATCAAGCTCGCTTATAGGAGGGATCACTTGCTCCAGCAAAATCTATAATCCAAAGGAAGATTTAAAAAAGAAAGGCATACAAGAAATGCCAAACACCGACCAAGTTGAACATAAAGAAGGATTAACTGCCTTCGCTAAGATGATCATGTCTAGTAAGTACAAAATAATGGAACAGCTCGCTAAGACTCCAGCACAAATATTCCTCATGAGTCCATTGATGGCATTAGACCCACACCAACAAGCCTTATTCAAAACACTAAAGGCTGTTAAGGTCCCTCGTGAAATCATGGTTGAAAGGATTAGCTATGTCACCAATTCTATTCTTACCATAGATTAGATTTCCTTCTCCACTGAGGAACTAGGCGAAGAAGGTACCCACCACACAAAGGCTCTGATCATAATAGTAAGGATAAATAACATCATTGCAACAAGAGTACTCATTAACAACGAGTCGGCTCTAAATGTTTATCCTTCGACTACCCTAGATCTATTGGGCATCGATACAACTACTATCAAACCTAGTTCAACAACGGTAAGAGCTTTTGATGGATCCAAGAGAGAGATAATAGGGGAGGTAGACTTATTAGTTGATATCAGCCCACAAATGTTCAGTATCCCATTCTAGGTTTTAGACATTCTAAGGACCTTCATCTGTTATTGGGAAGGCCTTGGATACATTTAGTAGGGGCTATATCGTCAACTCTTCACTAGAAAGTTAAGTTCATCTTCAATGGCTAGGTCATCACAATTCTAAGTGACCAAGATTATTAAAATCTATAAAGAGACAGCCATACACTATATTAGTATAAAAGAATAAGAGGACTTTAGACTCCAGATGTTTAATGAAGTGTACATGATCAGCAATAAACAGAAGGAAGAGAGGTTGAAATACAAAGAAGGCCCGTTTAGGTCCTATGGGTTGGGGTACATTCCAACCCCAATAGAAGAATTGAAAAGAATGCAAGCTAGGGGAAAAAAAGGGTGACAAGATGTATCATGCTCCAATGAACTTCCCACCATTGTTAGAAACTTTCATCAATACCGAAACCCAAAACTCAAAGCCCGCTAAAGAAGGCACTTCCAACAAGAATGAAGGGGCTATCCTAATCAACAAAGCCCATCACTTGAATAATTGGTTCTCCATCCCTGTGAATAACAATAAGTCTTCCCTAGGGTAAAGAATGAATTATGATCTAGTATTTTATAGAATTTTGTAATAAGTTGCCTCTGTTCTCCAAATGCTTGTACTCAATAGAGAGTTCCCCAAAATAAAATCAGTTTTTTTTTTCTCTTTATTCCTACCTTACTTACACTCTTTCTTTTGCACACTTTCGTTTCTCCAGATCCAACGACTCGAATAAAGGCCATAGATACCTCGCATAGATAGGCAATGAGAATATTGATAGTACTTTCGACCCTACTAGGTTAGTCATCTAGGGTAATGTCGATGACCATTATGATGTATAAGAAAGCTAGCAAAAACATGAAATGAGTAGGATTTCTATTGATGAGCCAACAAAGATAATTAATGTCGGTACCAATGAAAACCCTAAGGTATTGACGGTTAGAGGAAATTTTGAAGAAAATCAAAACATAGAGATAACCACATTGCTATCTGAATACTAGGACGTATTTGAATGGTCTTATGACGATATTCCTGGATTAGACCCATTGATCATGGTCGATCACTTACCCACACAAGAGGATGTCAAGCTTAAGAAACAAAAGTTCAGAAGGTTCCGACCAGATATCTTGTTGAAAATAAAGGAAGAAGTCAAAAAATTATTGGAAGTCGGCTTCATTGAGGTCTCTGATTATCCTAAGTTGGTAGCCAACATAGTACTAGTTATGAAAAAGAATGGGAAAGTCAGGGTGTGTGTGGATTTTGGAGAACTCAATCAAGCAACTCCTAAAGATAATTTTCCTTTGCCCTAGATCGATGTATTGGTTGATAACACAGTTGGAAACCATATTTTCTCTTTCATGGATGGATTTTCTAGGTATAACCAGATTCAAATGGTTAAAGAAGATAAAGCCAAGACCATGTTCATCATAACTTGGGGCTCATTTTGCTATAAAGTGATGCCTTTCGGACTCAAAAATACCGGGGAAACTTACCAAAGGGCCATGGTAGCAATTTTTCATGACATGATGCACAAAGATGTCGAGGTATATTTCGATGATATGATTGCCAAGTCTAAAGAAGGAGAAAATCATATGGAAAATCTAAGGAGATTGAGAAAATTCCAACTAAAACTCAACCCAAAGAAGTATACTTTCGGGGCAACTTTAGGGAAATTGTTAGGTTTCATAATTGGCCAAAGGGGAATTAAAGTAGACCTTGATAAAGTTAAAGCAATAGTTCACCTGCCCCTACTATACACACTTAAAGAAATCAAAGGTTTGTTAGGTCGTTTAAACTATATAGCTCGATTCATATCCCAACTCACAAACAAGTGTTATCCCTTATTTAAGTTGCTAAAAAGGAATGCCAAGATCAATTAGGATGAAGAGTATGAGTAGGCCTTTACAACAATCAAAGAATACCTTACGAACCCTCTAATTCTGGTAGCTCTGAAACTTAAGAAGCCTTCATTCCTATACTTGACAATATTACTAGAGTCCATGAGGTGCATGCTTAGCCAGAAAGATGAGGAAGGAAAGGAATAGGTTGTATACTACTTAAGCAAAAAATTCACTGTAGGGCAGCAGAGATATTTAGAAATTGAAAGAACCTATTGTGCATTGGTCTTGGTAGTGCATCGGCTTAGACAATATATACTCTACTACCAGGTGCAATTACTGACTCAATACGATCCCCTGAAGTACTTGGTAGACAAACCGGCCATAATTGGTAGAATCTCAAAGTGGCAAGTACTGCTATCAGAGTTCAACATTACATATGTGAATCAAAATTTAGCCAAAGGGCAAGCATTAGCAGATCAATTAGTAGAAAACCCCTTTGATAGTACTCCTTAAGAAATATAAGTCAATTTCCTCGATGAGGGTATCTTAGTGGTCGGAGGAAATTCTAATAAAGGAAAAGATGATGAGCCACCAAAATGGAAAATGTTCTTTGATGGTGCAGCCAACATGTCTAGATGTCGAATTGGGGCAATACTAATATCCCCTGAAGGTACTCAGTATCCTGTGGCCATAAGGCTTGTTTTCCCATACACTAATAACATTGCTAATGAAGCATGCATCATGGGACTCAAGATGACCCAAGAGAAAGACATTCAAGAATTAGAAGTGTATGGAGACTCCTCACTCATTATTGGCCAAGCATAGGGAGAATACAAAACTAAAGATCCTAAGATGGTGCCCTATCATCGGCATTTGATAGAATTAACGGAAAGTTTTACAGAAGTCACCTTCAATCACGTACCAATGACTCATAACCAATTTGCTGATGCTTTAGCTACGCTAGCATCTATGATCCAAATATTTGGTAGAGTCGAGATTCATCCCTTTACTATTGAAATTGAAGACAAAGCTACCTTCTACCTAACGATTGAGGATATAAACGACCAAAAACCGTGGTATCATGATATTAAGGTGTTCTTGCAAGAAGGTACATACCTTTAAATGGCCGAGAAAAAAGAAAAAAAGATGATTAGGAGATTAGCTACCCAATTCTTAGTAAGTAAGTCCATCTTATATAGACGCTCATTTGACGATATACTCTTAAGGTGTGTGGCTGATGAAGAGGTTGAGAATTTAATGAAAGAGGTACATGAAGGAGTATGTGGCACTCACATGAATGAGTACATGTTGGCAATGAAAATCATGAGGCTAAGGTATTATTGGTCAACAATGAAAAGTGATTACATCAAACATGTTAGGTATTGTCATTTATGTTAAGTTTATGCAAATAAGATAAACACCCTACCTCAAGAATTTCATGCCCTCTCAGAACCATGGCCTTTCTCAATGTGGGGTACAGTTATCATCGACCGTATCACTCCAAAAGTATCTAATGGGCATCACTTCATATTAGTCGCCATCAACTACTTCAGCAAATGGGTAAAGGCTTTGTCATACTCGAATGTTCCTAAAGGGGTCATAGTTAAGTTCATCAAGAAGGACATCTTGGCTCGGTACGGGACTCCTAAAACAATCATCACTGATAATGGCACCAATCTCAACAACAAGCTTATGACAGAATTATGCTGACAATTTTGAATCATTCATAGAAACTCTACTCCTTATCAACCCCAAATGAATGGAGCTATCGAAGCAACAAACAAAAACCTCAAAAGAATCATTGAAAAAATGGCTGTTACATATAAGGACTAGCATGCGATGTTACCTTTCACCTTTATAGCCTATCAAACTTTCATCAGAACATCGATTGGGGCAATACCATACTTTTTAGTATACGGCACTGAAGCTGTAAACCCTACTTTTAGTGGGCCTAAGATTTGATTAAGAGTACTTTCTGAATGTTCCTAAGGATGAACGAAACTAAAAACTTAAGTTTACATTTACAAACAAATTAAATTTTTCCAATTCAAAAACCAGTTATCGATAAAACTCGAGCTTAAAGAACTACGAGCTCTAGAGTCACTTAAAACCCTAAACCCTAAACCCTAAAACCATTAAGGAATTTTAACCCTAAGTAATTAATTGATAATTTAATTTGAATAATTTCATTCAACTTTATAAAATTTCATAATTTTATAAAAATCAAATCATAAATTATAAAACAAGACAAGATGAAAACCCTAAAACAATTTCCTATAGGACCATACCCTTATCTTCATGTCTAACCTTTACACATCAATAAGTAGACCAACCAACCACTTTAGATAACTTATCAATTGAGAGTTGGAATCATTTATCAATTGATAACTTATCAAAATCTAGTGATAAGACATTTTCCTTATTATCCCTTTACTTATACTACATATGGACAATTTTCCACATGATTTCACTTACTTAACTTCATTAAATGAGACAAGACCGTTCCATGACCCCAAAGGACACTAAATGAAAGATTTGATTAAGGGGAGGGGGGGGGGGGCATACTCTTGTCTTTCAACCATCGATTACTTTCTCTTATACACCACTATTCACTCCTTAATGCTTACATCATCAATAGTTGCAATTGTTAACTTTTGTGTAAGCTACAAGACAACACTTTCAAGAGATTTTAAACACTCATTCTCTCTCATTCCCAACCAGCCACTCTTCCCCTCATTTCTCTCACTTTTAATTCCATTTTCAGTTCTTCTTTCTCTCATTTGAAACAAACATAAAAGGAGAAATTACCCTGTAAAATCAACTTTGCCACCATTTTTCTAAACTTCACTCATGGCATTTCCTTCTCCTTTTCTTGTGTCATTTTCTTCCAACATCTAAGCTCTTTTAGAACTATTAGAACCTTCTACAAACCCCATTCCAAAGGATTAAACAACTCAGGTTTCCAAAAGGTGGCAAGAGGAGGAAGTAAAGTTAAGAGCTTAAGTGGAACCTTAGTGCACAACCACCGTATTTTGTTTTAAGGACGAGTAAGTGTTTCTTGTGATTAGTGGGTTAGTTTTTATATTAGGAGACTTTGATTTCTTGAAGATATAAGTAAGGTTTAAGTTGTTATAACACCCAAAAACATTCTAAGAAACAAACTAATGAAACCCTTACATGAAGTTGAAACATAAGCATGTAAAGTTGGTGTTTTGTAAAAATACTTGTTTAACACTTTGAATGGAAGATTTTAAGTTGAGAAAATATTGAAACAAGAACTTGAATGGAAGATGAACATGCTAGACGTGAGGATTCAAAAGTCTTTTGAATGTTAATTTTGTTTCCGTTAAGTTAAACATGCTCAAATCTAGACTTAAGTTAAGGAAAAATTCATCACACAAAGTTTTATGAATAAAGCAACTTTGTATGACATGAGCTATGATATGGAAGTTATATTAAGTGTAAGATCTTCTATTTCTTTGTGTAAAGCATGAGTTTAAGAATAATCTTATGAAAGAAAAGTTAAGTTAAGATTTGGATACAAGTAGTTTAAGTGTATAATCTAACACCTAAACTTAAGAAAATGATGAAACAAGTTAAAAAACCAAGTACGAACCCCTTAGAATCATCACGACTAGATCTAGAACATAGGTAAGAGACATTTAAAAATATGATAAAATAAATGAACAAAGTGAAAAGATTAACCAAAGCTACCTAAAACTCTCAAAACAAGCCTAGAACTCTAAGTTGGGCCTTCAATAAAATTCTAACCAGCACTTTAAACATTAAGAGAGGTTGTTTTAAAGCCCATAAGAAATCTATCTAAGACTCCATAGGCACAACAAAGTCACTAACTTTAGTTTGAACAAAAAACAAGCCCGTTTGAGAACTTAAGCCTACTAAAGGGCCCATGAAGTCATTGTTAGCCTTAGGAATAAAAATCAAACTTGTAAATCTGAACTCAAGGAGTATTTTAAGCTTAGGATAAAATCTTAAGACCAAGCCCAAAGGATTTCTCAAGCTATCAAAAAGCGCATTTACCATACAAGGCCCAAAAGCACTCCAAAACCTGAAGAATGCTACTTTTTTTACCCATGGGCAGATTTTCATGCCTTATTTCGAAAATCTAACCACACCACATTAAAGTACGCTAAAAAACAATGAAGATTGACTATAAGATCATAAAAATCGGATTTAAAACAAAAAAGTTATACACGATTGAACTTTTAAGTAAAAACCAAGAAAAGTTACGAAAATTGGTCAAGAGTATAACTTAAGGAAATTTAACTTAGTTTCCTAAGTTTATTTCAATCCCTTATAAATATTATTTCAATGAATAGGGGACACTGTGTACGGAGATGACTTGCCTCTAGATTACTTTGATTGATCCACATGGTAAAGTGAATAAATTCCCAATGACACTTTACTTGATTTTGCTTGTAGAATGAATGCACCTAAACTTATATATATAAATTTGGATAATTGTGGGATTTGGGAAATGCATGTGTATGAATTTATGGATGAATGCAATGACTTGTTAATTATATATAATAATGGGAATTGTTTGTACTAATATATACATGTGAATTGTATGGAATGAAATTGTTTGATTACCTTGAAAATCGAGTTAATCACTTATACGATTAAGAAATCAAAATGAATCATGCATTCCCCATATTGCATACGGATAACACCAACTGCTGCTTCATGCAAAAGATGTGAAGGGACTCATAGGAGGACATGCCTTTTGCAGAATTAGGCACTAGCTATGTCATTATATATATTGAGTCTCTATCTTGAGCTAATGGGCTTACTAGACGCTGGGAGACGCCAATTGTCGATGAAGGGCTGAGTCATGTGGCTTCTGCTTAGGGCTTGTGTTTGTGGATTGCAGAGGCCACCATACCGCTAGACTTGGAAATTTAAAAATATGATTTGTTATTCGGTAAAGAAAGTATTCATACATATATATATATATATATATATAGTTTTGTTTTGGCTTAAGTACAATAGTGCAAATAAAATAAAATCCAAGGTTTAGAACCCAAATTTTGGTTGAAGTCGGTATATTATCTCTAAACCCTAACTACATGGGGCGTAATTCTAAGTCGTATGTAGTTCCTAGGTTACTACATGCATTGTTTAGTATACTGATTGTTCATGCATTCATATGATTGTGTATCTAATAAATTTCTGTTATGTGGTACTGATGAGGGTATTTATCTCACTAAGCTTAAGCTTACACCCCTATAGATTTTTGTTGTTGCAGGAAAACCTCTTTACTAATCTGGGCCGAGGCATGCTGGTGGTAAGTTTCGTATAGGGACAGGTTGGAGCGATTAGAGAGCGAAGAGGAGATTTTGTAATAGATTTATTTAGTTACTTTTATGTTTTTGCTCATAATATAGATTTAAAATCTCTAATGCAATTCCGTTATGAACTACATTTATTTATAATATTCTTTTGGTATGGGTCTCACAAGCTTACACAATTAACTAATTTATAACATAAAAGTAATTTTAGTTAAATTGCTTTATATTACTTGTCTATAGGCCTAGTGGTAACATTGAGTAGAAGGAGCCTTGCATGTCATATGAAAGGCCTATGACCAATAAGGAGGTTGATAATAGACCTTTATACAGTACACGGTGACCTACCACGACAATGATATTGTTGGGTCGTGATAGAAGCAGTGTTACCAATAGAGGTTGAGATCTTATCACTCAGGGTACTATCAGAAATTCATTTGGATGAAGCCGATTGGGTAAAGAAACGCATCGAACAACTAAACTTTATTGATGAAAGGAGACTGACAGCCCTGTGACATAATCAATGTTATCTGTAAAGAATGGCTTGGGCCTTCAACAAAAGGGTGCGACCTTGTAACCTCAAAGAAGGAGATTTGGTGTTAAGAAAAGCTCTCCCCAATGCATAAGACTCTAGAGGGAAATTCGCCCCCAATTATATGGGTCCTTATGTCGTGAAGCAAGTATTATCAAGAGTGACTTTGATTTTGTCCCAAATGGATGGTCCAAATTTGAGAGACCCTGTAAATGCCGACGCTGTAAAATTGTACTACCCATAAGAAGTCAATGGGAATTTTGCTCAAAACACGAAAATGCTAGTCATTTTGAATGTTATTATGGTCCAATTTTCATTATCTATAAGCAAATTTGGTATCCTTGGACATTGTCGTCATTAAAACAATCACAATCTCTATGAAAAGGTTTAACTCCCTTTACCTCATTTAATCAAACCTATATACTGCAAACACGAGAGGAGTTAAGGAATGAGATCTAGAACATTGGTAATTAACAAAATTCTTTGAATACTTTAATACGGATTAATCCCCCTCAATTAGGAGTTTTATTGTCTGTTTTTTTCAGAGGAATGTGAAACTTAAGTAAGCAATCACAATAAATAGGAATAAGGCTTTTGGATTCTAAAGAAACAAAAATAGTGAGTGGTTTTTTCTGCATCAGGCTAATTTCCTTAACTTCTTCGAAAGGAGCTAATGAAATTATGAACGTTGTATGACAAGAACATCCGAGTTTATAACAAGGGACTAAAACCAAGAGTCAGTAATCTTCTGATGGAGGTTTTTCAAACAGGTTTGATAGATTGGGCACTATCGATAAAGACTGGCTAAGTATTTTCACATAGTGTTAGCATACCAATTTTTTCTTGCATTTATACTAATTTTTACTCTCAACGATCTTTTTAACCAACCCATAAAGCATTTACTTTTTGGCCAACCTACAAAGATAAGATCCTAGCTCAGTTCATCCTTCCAATCAATAGGGTCCCTTTATTCACCAAATTTCTTGTAAGCAAGCTCTTTTCTCCACCAACTTCCGTAAGGTACTTCCTTTCACCAAGTTTCTCTTAAACGACTTGTAAAGAAATCACCTTCATCATCTTCTTAACTAGCCTTTAAAGCATTGTTTCATTTTTCTTAAGGTCTCAGTTAGGTTTAAGAGTGCTTTACCTACCTTGGTCAGTCAACTCATTAGGATACGACCAAGTTTGCTCATTCTTCTTAGGGTATTAGCCAACTCTAGGAGCGCTTTGCCCGCCTTGGTTAGTCAGCTCATTAGGACACGACCAAGTATACTCATCCTTCTTTAGATATTTGCCAGGTCTAAGAGTCCTTTGTTCACCTTGGTTAGTTAGCTCATTAGGGTACAACCAAGTTTGCTCATCCTTCTTAGGGTATTAGCTAGCTCTTAGAGCACTATGCCCGCCTTGTTTAGTCAGCTCATTAGGGCATAACCAAGTTTGCTCATCCTTCTTAGGGTCTTAACCAGCTTTAAGAGTGCTTTACTCATCTTGGTTGGTCAACTCATTAGGATACGAATAAGTTTGCCCATCCTTTTTAGGGCTTAGCTAGCTCCTAGAGTGCTTTGCCTGCTTTACTTCGGTTCATAAGAGCATGGCTAAGCTTTAGTTCTTCTTTCAATCTTTCGGCTAGCTCTTAAAGCACCACCCTTCTCTTCTCCAAATCTCTAATGGATTGGACCTAAGATAGCTAGCTAGCTGTAGCATTTCCTAGAATAAAATTTTCTCTTAGGGCAAAAATAGTGCTTGTTTTATCTTTATGGCAAAGTTTTGCACAAACTTGATCACAAAGAGGAGCAGTTGTAGATATCCAATTTTTATCCTTTTTATTTTTCAAATTAGGTTATAAGGTCCTAAATTAGGAAAAGTTTTAAAAAAATATAAAAATAAATAAAAAAGAAAAAAATAGGAATTTTAGAAAAATGTAAAAAGATAAGAAAATAGGAAAAAAGCACAAAAAATAAGAAATTAAATAATAATAATAATACAAAAAATGAGAAATTTTTAAAAGTAAAAAAAATTTGGAAAAATAAAAGATTTTAGAAAATAACATTTTATTATAATAGATTTGGA
This sequence comes from Lumnitzera racemosa, assembly GCA_024138005.1. Taxonomy (NCBI): domain Eukaryota; kingdom Viridiplantae; phylum Streptophyta; class Magnoliopsida; order Myrtales; family Combretaceae; genus Lumnitzera; species Lumnitzera racemosa. Next base: position 57,166,197 of record JAMXBC010000004.1, read on the forward strand.
ATTTTAATCTAGGTTTAGGAGTTGGGCTGTTAAAAAGAGGGTTAGATTTAAATCTAGCTTAAGCAGAACGAGTTTATATGTGCAATTTAATTGCACATATGGATAAGGCATAGGCCAATGGCTTAACGGTTAACATATAGGTATAATATTAGCATTTAGCATAAGATCTTAGGCTTGAAACTTAGCAAAGGTAGGGAGGCCTTTTTCTTACTTTTTGCTTTTCTTACATTAAAGACTACCATATGTCAGGATTTGATTGTGCCACATGTCTTGACACGAGGCATAATCAGATTAGACGACCTTAGCTGACATAGTACCAAGTGTCAGCCATGTGGCATGCCACATTAGCTACTACGTATCATTATGATACGTGGCAAGTTGAGGTTTGTCGAGTCAGCTGACGTAGCTCCACGTCAACACTTTACCTTTCATTCCCTCGATTTTCCTCACCTTTCTTCTCAAGAACAGCTTACTCCCTATGCTTTAGCTTTAATTTCTGCACAAATTCCACATACAGGCTTAAAGTTTCTTACATCAATCTCGCACTAGACATAGCTTACTATGAATTGGTATAGAAAACGCATCTAAGTTTGGTCAATTATGTATTCAAATTGAGCTTTAAAGATTGGAAAACACTGGAAGCAAACCGTGAGAGAAAAAGAGAAAGAAAGAAGAAGAAAAGAAGAGGAAAAAAAAATTGGTAACTAAATTATATTTTCTTCTAGATATATGTTATATAGTATATACATGTATAAATGAAGTATTTGTATAGTATTTTCTTTAAATATAACATTACTAATACATGTATATTTTTATAAATACATAAATTGAATAATATATGCATGTATTAGGCCATGTATGTAGACATGCATGAACATAAGTATATTATATGGAAAGAGTATGTATTATGTATTTTTTTAGGAATACATATAAGTAGTATTTAGTATTTCCATTAAATAACTATAGTATATATATACATAATTGTACCGTAAACTATATATATATATATGTGTATACATGTATAATTATTCTTGTATATATATATGTATAGTCGTATAGTATATATGTAATAGTGTATTTTTATAAGTGATAATTTATAGGACATATATATATGTAAAATATAGAGAATATATTACGGTACACCACATATATTATAAAATATATGTATAATATATAGTATACATACTTTATAATAAATACTATGTAAATATATATATATCGAATATATAATACAGGAATAAGCATTTGTAAATTATTTATATATATCTAAGTATTTGGAATTACATAAATATATTTATAAGTATAAACACAAATACATGAATATATATATGTACATAAGAGTATGTTTATTTCCATAAAATAAGTATATACATACATATAGTGTATAACATATAGTTTATATATATATAGTATATCGAAATATATATGTAATATAGTAATATCTATAAACTAAAATAAATTTACACTTATATGTAGGTCTATATATATATATATATATATATTACCGTAATTAAGGATTTTTTTAAAATAAGATAAAATTATAAAATATATTATAAGTATATTTATATGCATAAACTGTGAAGTACATAAATACTAAGAAAATGAGAAGTAATAAAAATAATAAAGGTCATAATAATAATATAATCATAATAAAGCTAAAAATCTCAAAAATAGGAAAAATATACTTAAAATAATAAAAATATCAATTATATGGTTTAAATAATTATTAAATCATAAATATGTTAAGAAAAAGCGAAAATTAATATTTTATAATTTTTAAACTTAAATAATAAATTTTGTGATATTTTTATATCACAATTCAAATTACAAGTCACAGTGTCCAAAACAAACCTCGTTACGAGAAAATACGCTAAAAAAGATCAAAATGGACTATAAATTCATAACGATCCGAGCTAAAACGAAAAAGTTATACGCGATTCAATAAAAAGCTTGAATTAATGATTTCACGTAAATCAATAATAGATTTAAGTAAATAGTATGATTTAGCATGCTAGTTTAGTTATTTAAATCCCCAAACTAATTACTTCCCATATTTCCCTAATGTTAGGCGATCCTGAGATCGAGACCGATTTTCCTTTAGATTATTACAATCCTTGATATCATTTATGACCAAGTGAGTACTCCCGATGACTCTGTGTTTGTTTTGCGCTTATAGTTAGTGCACATGAATTAAAGATTAATAACTTGATGCATGGGGTTTTGGGTTATGCATGCGACTGATATTGATTGATTACAATGCAAAATACTGTTAAATGTGATATAATTGATTGTTGCATTATTTGAATGATTTGTTGATAATGTTTGACCACCTCATAAATTGACTTAACCATATTTAACTCAACTAAAATTAAATGGTCCATGCATAAAGCACAAACATTACATATAATGTTCCGACCGTCACCTCACATGGTTGGTAATGAAGGGCCTTGGAGGGATAGATTCCTATATGATTTGATTAGTATAGTGTAGGAGCATTGGTACAACAAGACCTTACCCTTGACTTGTGGGTTCTATTGGTGCCGGAGACGCTAATCGTTAGTGGCTGGGGGTTGCATCTAGTGACCACTGCTGTAGGGTGTGAGCGTGGACTGTGGGAGCCAACTCATCGCTAGACTTACATATTTGTAAACTATTGACTAATGGAAGTAGAAACCTGTTTAGTGAAACAGGGAATTGATATATATATAATGATATAAGAGTAAAAACCTAGGTGCTAGAGCCTGGTTGTGATTGGTGCTGATGTATCTCCAACCCTTACTTCGAAGAACGTTAAATCTAATGTTATATGTAATATCGATCAATTGCATATATACTGTTTAGCATACTGCTAGGTCATGCATTCCTATGTTTAGTAATAAACCATTTGATAACTTGTTTGTTGCTATGGTACGAGAGTTAACTCACTAAGCTTTTATAGCTTACTCCCCAATAGTTTTCTTTAGCAGGTTGCTAGATGATTAGGCAACGGTTAAAAACTGAGAGTTGAGTGTTAACATCGAGATGCATAAAAGTTAGAATCTGAGGACGGACTGTATGGTTCATTTAAATTATTATATATATAGTTATTAATACTATATTTAAATTTTGTGACTTTAGTAAGTTTGAGTTTGGGAACTTTACTACCTAGTCTTATTGTTTAGTAAGGGATATCGATTCTCCGCGGTTTTATTGGACTGTGGCTTATCGGATATCTATAGTCACATATATGTGGTTGTAAGTTAAATAGATAAATAAATAAAAACTTTAGTGACTAATTATTTAGAATCTTGCAATCTCTAACTTACAAGATGATTTTAGAATCATGGGTGTATACATGATATGAAAATTTGAGGTAATCCTACTAGGCCCCTTTTAGGGTCATGACAATTCCCTAAGGAGACACATAGGTCATATGAATCCTTTGTCCAATAGTTCTCGAAGTTGCTTTTTTAACTCTTGAAGTCCTATCAGTGACATTCGGTATGGAGCTTTTGACATTGGTTTAGTGCTTAACACCAACTCTATAGAAAAATCTAACTCTCACTGTAATGCTAACCAAAGTAACTCTTTTGGAAAGATATTAGCAAATTCACTTACTACCTATATTTCTAATACTTTTGGGGTTTCCTTCTTCCCTTCTATAGAAAATATCTAATAGAATTGCCATTCTTCAGTAATTCCAATCATTTCTTCGCTTACTTCAATTACTGATAATCTTAGACTCCGCTTACCCATCTTTCCCAAAAATACTACCTTATCCTCATATAAGACTATGTTCTTATTTTGACAATCCACTTTGACTATTTGTTTAAACAACCAATCTATTCCCACAATAGCATCATACCCCTTAATTAGTAATACTATAAGTTTTATTAAGAAGTCTTATCCTTAGATTTGCAATTGCCATTATCTATTATTTCTCATGTTAACACTTGCTCTCCTATAGGTATTCTTATTCTATAAGTGGATTTAACTTCATTTGTCTTAGTCCCATTTCCTAAGATAAACTCCTGACTAATAAACGAATGTGAAGCTCCAATGTCAAACAATGCATAAGCAGTTCTTCCATTTAATGTTTCCTAAAACAATTATTATTACTATAATCACTTAAGTATTATACTTAAGTTACGTATTTTTATAGTTCTTAACACTATCTACACAAACAAAATTTGCAACTAGCTCATGAGTAAGTAAAAGTTATGAGTTAGTTTACATACCTATTACTAAGCCTTAGTTAGTTCCATCGATATCCATTTCGTCATTTGAGCCATTATGAAAGTTTTCTTCCATCCACTCATCAAAATCCTCAGTATCCTCTTTTGTTCCCTTGATTGCAAATTTCTAAGCTAGTATAATAGTGTTCTTTGCTCCTCTTGATTTCTTAGCCCTTTCTCTTGCTTAACCATAATATCTTGAGAAGTGTCCAATCTTTCTACATCTGTAAAACTTTATTGTTTTCATCTTTGGATACTCTCTTGACAAATGATTCGGATTACTACAAAGAAAACATTTGCCTCTTAATTAAGGGAATTGCTAAGGAAAATGATGTGCTCCATACTTCCAACATCTGACATTTCCTACCTCATTATAGAAACTAAATCTAGTCTTATTTGAAGTAAGGCCACTAGTCACAACAGCTAACTTCTTTCCTTTCTGACTAGAGTAACTATTTGCACCTAGAAATGTCTTTTTGAAGACAAGCATATATTGATCCTCAATTTCTTATTCCACTCATTTTGCATGGCTTGTAAACCCCTAAATTTTTCAACTTAACATCTAAAGTAGACTTAAGTATGGTAAATATTTCTAGGAGTTGACAAAGCTAGTAAAAGTGAAAACCCCAAAATAACTAATCAATCATGTAAAAAATTTTTTTATCCTAAACATATGTAAACACTAAGATTTTATCTGAATGTGATAAAAACCTTAAAACTATAACTTTAAAAGTATAAAACTACTAATTCATCATAATTTATCCTCAAACCTTAATTGATAATATAACCTTAATATTATACTAAATCGTTGGTAAAAGATTAAAGATAACTTTTATTCATTCATAAATACATATAATACTAAAGTTATCCTTTAAAAACTAAGATATTTCATCATAGATCACATTCATCTTTTAATTATATAACTAGGTCAGTATTACATAGATTTAAGAGTTTAGTTTATGCTTATGTCACATGTAGTAAGTATTAATACCCTAAATGAAACTTTCACATAATAATTACATTAAGTGGACTACCAAATGATTTATATGGGATATAAATACCTAAAGGAAGATCTCGTTATCTATTTTAACTAATCAATTCACTAAACTTCTTATTTCCTTTCATCTCCTTAATTTTCTTCCTAATTTTTCTTAATCACTTGATTATGTATACTTAGATTATATGTAATTATGAAATGTTGACCAAGTCAAAGGTTGACTAAGTCAATATATTAAAAAGTCAAAATATGTGTCATTATTAACTAGAATCTTCTCTTCCTTTCTATTGATTTCTTTTTTTTTTCTTTTAGATTTTTCCCCTTTTCTTTTCCGTGTTGCCATCTACTCCTTTCCCTACTTAGGAACCCACTTGTTTTCATTTTCAAAGCACAAAACAATACAAAACAAAGTCCTTTTCTTCCTTACCAAAACTGTGATTCCCTTTCCCTTTCACTCTTTCTCAAATTTCAAACTTTACATCCATATTTCAAGAAGAAAAAGGTATGTTATTATGTATTGTTCCATTTTATTTAATAGTTATATGTATAGGTTAGGTTAGTGTAGGAAGTTTATGTGTTATGTACATATATGTTGTTGAAGGAATAAAGTTCTAATTTTTATGCTTATAAGTATAGCATAGCCTTAGTAAATGGAAGAAAAACATGTGTACTTATGCTTAAGTATGTGTATATAAGAGTACACTTGGTAAATATATGTAAGAAGACCTTTGTACATAAGTATCCATTATGTACATAACCTAAAATGAGACATATACTAACTATACATACATATGTCATGCTAAATACAACCTTAAAGTACAAAAATATAAAATTTGTGAAGCTTTCTTAAGAGGAAACTTTACGCATATGCAAATAAGTATGTCACCGTATGTGTATATGGGTATGTACTAGTATATGTATAAGTACATAAGTATACGTACTAGTATATTAGAAGTATAAGTATAAATATAACATATGTACAAAGTGTATGCATATATATATAGATAAGAGTACATATGTAATGGGTGATGATGTGAGCAATGACATAATTAAATAATGATGTAAGCAATGATGTTATTAAATAATGATATAAGCCATGACATAAGCAAATGATGACATAAGTGATAACATAAACCTCTAAAATAATAAACCATAAGATCATTTAAGTGTAAGAATTAATGGCAAATGAAACTACTAGCTACTAAAATAGAACATAAAACTAACCAATAAGAATAATTAAGCTTCAATAGTTAGAATTTCAATAAATTTAGTCTATATTGTAAAACGGAGGTTTTAACATCCAAAACAGACATCACTGTGTGAACGTACGTTCGAAAACAATAAAAAAACACCTATAAATTCATAAATATCAAGAATAGAATAAAAAAGTTACATATGATTAGTGACAAAAGTCTAATTGCATTAAAATTGATAGTAATCTATGTAGAATTAGACAAATAGATATCTAGAGTTACTAGTTAATTTAATTTCTTACTATCGTTATTATATCATAATTATCAGGTGATCTTGACAGGGGCAAGGATCTATCAATTGATTACTACAACTAGAGCGAGTTGTCATGGCTGAGTGAGTACTTACCTTATCATTCAATGCTTGTATGTGGTTGCAAATAGTAGACTTAAATGATGTTATTAATTGATTATTGTGTGGGGTTGGGAAATACTTGTATATGTTATAATGTATTGAGTTGTGTGAATTTACCTCAAGTACGAATAATTCTTTATTTGTTGCATGGTAGTATAGACAATGATTGTGTGCACTTTTGGATGGTCATATCATAATTAGACTTAACTATACTCAGCTTGTAAAAAGAAACTAGTACATGCATCAACATGCATTTCATAGACATTCGAAGGTTGTTATTATAAAGTTATTGGTTTTATATAGTACACTCGTACAAAATGACCTTATCCTAACCCGTGTGAATACTAGGCATTAGAGGCATCAATCGCCTAGATAAGGGTTAAGTCTAGAGGTTTCCGTTTAAGGGTGAGTTTGGATTATAGGGGCCTATTCACCATTCTATTAGAACTTGGTTTTTAAGATTGATTTAAGTATGGAACGTAAAGTTCTATACTAATGTAAGTCCTAGTATAATACTTGAATTTGATTGGTATCGTATATACTCTAAATGTTACTTCGGAGGGTGTTAAATCTGAGTTGTGTATAATGATTAGTTAACTATACATATTGTTTGGCATCCTATTTGTCAATTCATTCATAAGCGTGAATATAATGTATCTATAACTTATTTATGGTGTGGCTGAAGGTTTTGCTTACTAAGCTTAGGCTTATACCCCCTTAGACTTTTGTTCCAAGATGGCTTACTTGTTGATACTAGCTTAGGAATGCTACAAGTTAGCTTGGGAAACTGGGCAAAAGCGGGCCATTCAATGTGTTGAGAGAACTGACTATGCAAACTTTTACTTATGTACTGTTGTTTTGTTAGTAATATAAACCTAGAAGTACAAAATTACTACTTACTATAAACTTTGTAGTTTAAATCTTATATAAATATGCTTATGTGATGATATCATATGGATCTGTATGTTCTTGGGAAGCTAGTGGTTATAGAGCCTTGTATATTGTGTGAAGAGTTCATGATTGGAAGAGTAACCAATCAGGGTTCTTTATACAGTATATGGTGTTTGCTACAATTAGATCGTCTTCAGTTTATGACATGACTAGTTGATTATTCTCCAATTGACGTACTTTATCCACAATTTGATGATAAGTGGTGAATCCATAATTACATCAAATCCGTTAAGGAAAAGATCCTTCTTCAGCTCTTGATTGTCTCTATATGACTTAGGTACATATTGCAACAACATATTAAATTCATTCTCGTATTAACCTACACTCATAGTTCCTTTGTTTATTTCCATTAACTGTTGGGTCATCTAATTATGTACACTGATAGGGAAATATTCTCTCTTAAATGCCTCCCGAAATACTTACCAAGTGATTGTCCTTGCTATTGAGTCTCAACAAACTCATGCTCCCATCTTTAATAAGAAAGTATCATAAGATACTTTTAATTTTTAGGAATCTTAAATCCCTTAAGATTGTACTCAATTTAAGCTAACCAATCATCAAGCAAGTTAGGTTTACCCATTTCTCCTTTAAAATACTAGTTCAACTTCAAAAACTTAAGAAGTTAACTTGCATCTAAGGGTCAAATTCCTTTAAGTTCTGCCTCTAGTGGCCTTTGGTTCACCACATTTTCACCTATGATTAAATGTTGAATTAAAGCTCCTTGCTATTAGATTATGGTATTTATAGTAGCTAACATTTACATAAACTAAGCAGGGTCTATCATATTCTAAGTAGGTGGTGGTACACCATTTCTAGGTGGTTATGGTAAATTAGAAGGGTTAGGAGGTGGTATTACTCCTTCAAGTTGATTGTTTCCATTCCCATTTCTATTTGCTTCTTCTGCCATATTTAGATTCATAACTCACTAACTATCAACGTACTAGAAGTTAATACTTGATCTAAGTGACTCATATTTACATATAGATAAATGATTCTCTGTATATGTAATACATAGTTGTAAATTCTTCAACAAGGATTTCAATCAACATAAAACTTGTACTATTCCATTTTTGTATAGAAAACAATGATATTCATATTCCATCATGTACCCAAACACACATGTATATCATGAGCACATATAAATTTCACCTGTAACATTATATCATCTATCTGCTTCATTCCTTGAAATCACTACTCATATTTATATCTCATACAAATATTGAATAATAAAGCTATGTTATACTCAAGCATGTTTGTATTAGTACATAAGATAGCTAGACTTTACATTCAAAAGTTACATCACTTTATTTACATCAGATTACATATTTGATCACTTATTTACATCACTTTCATCTATGTAAGAGTTATTTACATCATTTACATATTTAGTAACTAAAACATCAAAAGTACAAAAGTTATATTCAAAAGGACAAAAGTACATCAAAAGTCACTAGAGGGACTTAGGTACATCAAAACAATAGGTCAAATGATATCAAAAGCCTTAACAAGTCTTCTCAGCATCTTCTCATACTTTCAGTTACTTGAACTTGCTAAAGTTGTTGCATTTTCAAAACCAAACCAGTCATCTTCTCCATTCCTTTCAAAATCTAAACTTATCTCTACTAAGATAGGGGTGTCTTATATAATAGCCACTTCATGCACCTCACTTCCACTATCATGTGCTCCATTTTCAAAACCAACTTCTACTTCAGCCTATACTTCCTCTATATCCTCTTTAGGATCTTCATTATCAACTAACCCTATAGTTAGTTGAGCATCTTAAGGTAGATTCTTTGTTGGTACCATTTGGGTTTCAAGTTCTTAGGATTGTAACGATAATTCTATACCTACAATATCATCTATAGGATATTAAGGAAACTAGTCAACCACACTAGGGGGATAGTTCCTAGGAATATGTGAAACTCCTGGGGGTACTTAATCAAAACCTAAAGGGTAATTCCTACTTGCTTCTACAATAGTAGGAAAGTGCAATATAGAAATCATTAGAAATAAAACCCCATTTTCATAAAAGTACTTCTTCTCATAGGTAGCTATGGTAGTATATTCATTACATGTAAGTCCTAATTCAACCTTCATTATCCTCCAATCATCCTGCATACTAAAGGACATCCTGTGCTTATAGTTTCCAATAATCTCATCAATAACATAAAACATGCTCTAGTTAGTCATATCTAGTAACAACTTCTACAGTCGAATCCTATACTCGATAAGTATCTCATTCCCTTTCCATTCAAAATTTCACAAAGCAATTAATAAACCATTCCTATGAATTTGAAATAATTAAGTTAAAGTTAGTTTATAACCCATTTTACATACATAAGCTATATATATAATCTTGTGAATCTGAGTCTTTTTTGTTTATTGTCAACTCTACTCACAATGATCCTATTATCTACTCATTTTAATCAGGCGCTTCAAAGCTTGGTTCTTTTAGAACCTAGTTTTGATACTAACTCAAAATTGTTATACCCCAAATAAGAGAAGTCGTAACAGTCTCACCGTATAAGCTAACCTAAGATAGAAGGTGACCTTGCAATTATTATCATATATATAGTCCACATAAGGCATACACAACTCAACGAACTTAAAGCATTCATTTTGATACACGTGAATAATCAAACCTATGGTATAGTTTTACAAAATATTCATCCTATATAACATATTGTCTTAAATACAACAGTATTCACATAAACGATTCTCATCTAGAGTTATAATTTATAATCAGAGTTTACCAAAGGTAACAAGTAGGGATCCTATGGAATTCCTAGTTAGATTTCATAAAACTCAAAAGAAAAGTCAAAAGCCTAGATTTAACGAATTTCTCCTTTCATTCTCTCTTAACCAACTGCATACTAATCTAGGGATGGTGATATCTAAACATCTTGACCTTTACTCGTCACTTGCAAAAGAGTCTATAAGGATATAAGAAAAACTAGCTTAGTAAGTGAGACGGAGTAAGAAGAATACCATACAATCGTAAATGAGGTTTTTAATTATGATGAAAAGAAATGCAATCAATCACTTCAAACATTGCACAATGTTATCTAGACCATTGTGATTTTAGAGAAATTACATTTTCTCTAACCTAGACCAAGGAGTTTTATTACAACTCAAATCAGATCAAACCTAGGCTTGTACAACAAAGAATACGTTCCTCCTATTACTACCTTCATACTATGGCCCTTACCCTTGTCATAACCTCCTTGCCTATCACTTAGTTTGACTAAAAATGAGAAGAGGACTATTTCAACTATCCTCATCGAAGGGAGTTAGTATTTGATCTAATACTCTTAATCGTTCCCCTAATGGGTGCTACGCATGTCCAGTTTCGTTAGTGGTCAAATCGCCATTAGTTTCATTTAAAGGTGATCAAACAAGTTTACATAATACAAAAATAATGCAATCATGCAGAATAGCATACTAAGGAGTTCAACTCATATCACAATAAAATACCAATCACATGCATGGCATTTACATAAACAACTAATTATGATCACAAACAAAGTACTCTTCAGCTCTTAGATACTTTAATAAAGTATCCCAATAAGTAATAAAGCCACGATCCCAACTTACCTATTTAGATGATCACTATGAAAGACTCATGTCCTTAACACTCTAATCACGGAATACCCTATATATATACAAAACCTATATGTAGTTTTCATAAGAATTTATGAAAACATTAGGTATCTATTTAGAAGTATTCTATTAAACAGTTATATATATAAATATATATATCTAAAGTACATTATTATTTTCCTCATATAATTAAATATAGTCTTATTATATAAGTTAAGTTAAGTTAAGTTAATAAATATTAATAATATACGTAGTTATACTATTACATATAATATATCATTTTGATCATATCAAAACATACTTTTAGTTAATTAAATCATGTTCCAATTATAGTCAGGTTATCATTGTATGTAAATTCTCATAATATTATAGAGATATATGTTATATTACTTAAGGATGCCTGCTTTTAATAAAAGTAATATGATTGGGTTTGTATATACCTAATGATATGCATTACGGGTTTTATATTAAGAGATGACTTTTGAAGGGTACTTCAAATTTCTAATATACTTATACTTGTCTATAATAAAATCATCGTATTATACTTATTTTATGTAACTAAATTATATTTTATATAATTTGTTAACATAGCTCGACAATGTAGATATTATCTAACCCTAATATTTATATAACATACCCTAGTAAAAAAATTATCATTAAATATATTAAAAACTCATTTTCTCTAAATCTAACCAATATGTATTTGTATAGTTTCTATGTCAATATTTATCATATTTTAACTTATTATTACTAAAAACAAGCATTCATTCGTAATTTAAACTATTTACTACGTAAATTCGAAATAAATAACTAGAGCCATCAAAATAATTCCTTGAAAATTCCTATAAACTTCTAAAAATATAGAGACTTTAGTCATCACTTGGTTTCATGCCATTGGTTTGTCATCTATATACTCAAAATTACAATTTTACCCTTAAATTGCACTTAATTACCCAAATATTATTCTTTTTTTACAAGATTAGTTCCAATATATCCTAAGATCCTTATAAATAATAGAAATTAGTATCTATCCTTTTCATCGTTTCTTTATATAAAACCCATTTATTTCAACAATTTCAATTTTTACAATATTTGCGTCCAAAAACAAAATAAATATTATACATGTACATTGTCAGGACCCTAAAGGAGGCTTATCAGGATTGTCTAAAATTTCCATAACACGTATGCACTAATGATATGGAAATCGTCTTACAAGCTAAAGATTGCAAGACTCTAAATGATTTATCACTAAAGTTATTGATTTTTAAATAATTAATTTATTGTAAAATATAATTAACTATGAATGTTTGATAGCCTACAATTCCTTAGAACTGTAGAAAATTGGTATTCCCGACCAAATAATAAGATAAGATATACCAACTTCATAAAATTATAATAAAATTTAATTATATGGAATTTTAACATACAAATATTTCTTACAAATGATGTTATGTATCACCTATAAAGATCTTAACTAATTTTAATACTATCATACTTATCCTTGCCTTACACTTGGCACTTGAGACTTATCCCAATCCCAATGTAAGTAAACCTAAAAAAGGAACTAAGGGGGAATGAGCATACAACAACTCAGTGAGTTTGTTTCTCATCACTATTGTTAAGCAAGTTATCACACATTATTAACATACATGCAAGCTATTTACATACAAAATGAATGCAAGTGCGATGAATACAAATAACACATCCATAAGAGTCTGGAACTATGGAAGGCGTAGAATCATGTCATCTATACTTCGATTATCCCCTATACTTAACCATATAAGATACCTTAACTTATCTGCATGAGTTTGCTTAGGCATACCACCCTTCTAGGCGACATTCGACTATTATCCCAGTTGAGAAAAGAGTTCCAATCCAAATAGGCAAATCCCAAACTAAGACTATCCACCATCTAAGGCCCCTTAGGCACAAACATGTGAGTCCTCTCGCAATCAAAATTAAGGCCTTATAGGCATAATAAAGTGAGTCCTCTCGTTATTAATTGGAGATCCCAGGTTAGTTTTATCTTAACAATAAAATATCATTTCTAATAGTATAAACCCTAATCAAAATCGTACAAAATATGTTAAGATTAGAAAAGCTTTTTCTAAAAATAGCCTTTTCAAAATTTTGCAAAGCTAGTACTCACCATCTATACATTTACCGAGTCATAGACATGTGACGAATAGAACCGATTATTCTAGTTAGATATTTACATTTATCAATTTTAAAATGGTAATCACATAGATGATGGCATACAAGCAAAACAGTCATTCAAACATACAAGCAACAACAAGTAACAAAGCATCATACAAATAACATATACAGATATGTAGTAGGTCATTAAAACTCTCTCACCTGGATTATTGCTCATTCTCTAAGCCTTTAGGGTTTCTAGAATTCGATATTGAATTACCTAAAAGATAATAGAACTTATAAGTATCTTGAGAAACAAACTCTTTAGTTAACTAAAAGTCTATTATAGTTTGTCTACTTTCCTAATATGACCTAAGTATGGTGTATACAAGGTTTATCATACTTTAGTAGGGTTAATTGTAACTATATTCATATATTTGTAAGTTATGGTATTTATGTATTTAATTACTTATTTCTTCTCATTATCAATTTATAGGATCTATTCTATTACTTAGTTATCTTATTTATTCCATTCAATTTTATCTTATATCTTTAGTTGCGTATAGCTTTTTTATCTTAACTCTTATTTTTACAATCTTATAGTTGTTTGTTATCGTTTTCAGATGTACATTTACATGGTAAGATCCATTTTGGACGTTAAGACCCGTGTTTTACGATATAGATTAAATTTATTGAAATTTTAATGGTTGAACTTTGAATGTTCTTATTATCTATTTTATATCTTATTTTAGTATTTAATGATTTTATTAACCCTTAGATTCTTATATTTAGATAATTTTACATTATTATTACTATTATGTGTACCTAAATAAGGCTAACTCAAATTGAGATGTGTATTATGGAATTAAAGTAAGTTTGGCCCATATATGTATACATTTGTACATATTGCATATTTTATTATTTTACTGTACTATCTTTTAGTAATTTAAGTAATTATGTTGTAATTTACTCATGTACAACTTTTATACTTATGTACTTAAATATTCTATATGTATATTATGTGTATATATACTTCTAATACACTTGTATGTATACTAGTGCACTTATACATATACTTATACTTACATATATCCATATATATACATATAGTGGTATACATATTTTTGTATGCCTTCTATACTCCCTTAAGAAATTTTCATAAAATCCATATTTTTGCATCTTATGGGCTTAATTAGTAAGTTATATGTATGTATACTTAGTATACTCCTTATTTTTGTTTATGTAAATAAAAAATACTCTTATATAAGAATCTTCCAACATATGTACATGTGTTCTTCTACCCTTATCTATATATATACTTATACGTATACCATGTATTTTACTAAATTCACACATAAGTATCTCACATGTATCCATATGGTATATGTACTCATGTATTTTACTCTTATACCTAAGATTCTTACACTTAGGTACATATATATAAGAATCTTATTTGTCTCAACATACATGTACATATGACATATGAATTCTAAAACTAACCTAACATATATAACTAATTGCTAATTAAGATAGAAAACCATATAAAAACATACCTTTTGTCCTTTATATTACGTAAGGGAAGTGCTAGTACATAGTGTAGAAAAAGTTGTTAAAACATATAGGTAAATTTTGAAAAGTGGAGAGGGATGAAAGGGAAGAGGGTAATGGTTTAGAGTTGGGGAAGAAAAAGGTTTGTTTTTGTGTAATTTTGTGTTTTATAATGAAGACAAGTAGGGTCTAGATGGAGGAAAAAGTAGACAATAAAAGGAAGCAAAATGGAAGAGGAAATCATGTAAAAAAATATGTAGAAATCTAAGGAAAGTGAAAGAAAACTCTAGATGACAATGACATTTGTTGACTTTTTCAATATGTTAACTTAGTCAAATCTCTAAAAATTACATGTAATTTGTGTATACATAATGGGGTAATTAAGGATAATTGGGAGAAAAATTAAGGAAATAAAAGAAAATGTGGAGTTTATTAAAATAATTTGTAAGAATAGTTAATGAGATCTTACTCTAAGTATTTATATTCTATATGCATCATTTGCTACTTAGTGTAACTATCATGAAAAGTTCCATTTAGTATGTTAATATTGACTACATATGGTATAAAATCAACTAAACACTTAACTTTATATAATACTAACATAGTTAGGAGATTAGAAGATGAATATGATCTATAATGCAATATCCTAGTTTCTAATAGATTACTTTTATATAACATGTATTTATGAGTGATTGAAAGTTATATTTGATCTTTTACTAATAATTTGGTAAGATACTAAGAATATATTATCAATTAGGGTTTTAGAGTAAGTTATGGTGAATTAGTACTTTTATATCCTTAAAGTTATAATTTTAGGGTTTTATCACTTTTGGGTATAATATCTAGTATTTACATACATTTAGGGTATAAACTCTTAAAGTTACATATATTTAAAGTTTAAGGTTTTTGTATGTAACTAGAGTTTCTATTAATAGTTTAAGATTTTTCATATTCACTTTAGGTTTCGAATTATAATTTTTGTTAATTTTAAATCTCACTAGCTTTATTAACTTTAGGAAATCATCTACAACTATATTTAGATGACTAGATTTGCGAGGTTTACATACATAGTAAAAAATGGCTTACATACAATTAAACTACATCTAATAAGGATCTTATGGAAAATTATTAGGCATAAAACAACATCATTTGGGCAATTTTTTTTTTTGTTACAAAATTTAGATTACTGTATTGATTTATTAAGGAAGTATATTAAATATTTAATAGTTTACAAAAATAAATTCATAACATGATAGCATCCTAGAAATAACCTAGTAGTACGTTTTCTTAAAATAATTTTGGGTTCATTTAGTATTTTTAGAAAATAATAGAATAACGAGATAGATTTAGAGCTTATCATTCGTTAGAGCTTCGGTAGCCATCTATATTAGGTGGTGGTTAGAGTGGCTAAATGCAGCATAGACTCATTGTGGCCAAAATATTTAACAACAAATTGTCAGGGGGCTAGGGAATTGGAGTGGGGCATGCTGTAATTTGTTTCTTTCTTTTCTTTTTCCTATTTTTTGGTAATTTATCTAAATTTTTCCCTTAAATGTTTTGGTTGTCTAAAGTTTGACTTGAAGTATTAGGGGCTTTTTATACATGTTTGGTCGTCTAGATAATTTCCCATGATTAAATACTTTTTTTTTTCTTCCTAATTTCTAAGTTGGAGGTGTCTCCTTTGAAATAAAAGAGGTCTTGTTTTATTATGTTGATGTTGTTGTGATGTAACATACCTAGTTTTTTATTTTGCCATGCAAAGTAGATAGGCTTTGATGGAGTAATTAGGATTATTTTATGTGATTTGTAGGATATTTAGTTAGTTTTATTAATATACAGGTATAGTTGCTGCATATACATTACACATAATGTGCAATTATACAGATATAATTATATTTCTAGCATATATTTTATTTTTAAGGTATATTTTCTTATTTATTTTTATGAATTCATCACATATTATGTATTTTTATAAAATTTTGGATTAATTTATAAGTATAATTATTATATATACTAGGTATACTCATAAAAATATGTATATACTCATATAGTATATTACACTATATTATTTGATTTTATAGTCTAAATAACTTATCTCTAAGTCCTTATTGCATTCTAAGCTCGTTTTTAGAAGTTTCAATCATTTTTACACTATATTAAGTAATCACACTTCTAAGGATAAAATTGGAATATTGGATTATTATTTTTTAAATCTAATTTCACTAGGTTACTTTGACTAACTTTTCTATCTTAGTCGTAATGTTTAGGTTCAGTTGGATAACATTCTCCAAAAGCCCTAAATCTGAGTTTGGTTATCCTAAATGCAATTTTTAAGGCTTACAGTTGCCAAATGATGCGGTTACTAGTAAGAAAATCAAAGAGAGGCGAGGAAATAAAATATTCTTATAGGATTCCAAAAGGACTATATCTAGATATGAAAAGGGGGAGCCCATATTTTCGAACGACAAAGGTGAGATTTAATTTACCTTCGATGCCGAGCCAAGCCATAAGAGGAAAGCCGTTCTTATGACTCATGAGGGGAGACTTGTTGCCTTTGAGCTTCGCCCAAAATGGGTTTGTAAGTCTTTAATTATTCTTCCTTCTTTTATAATAGTTTCTCTTTTTTGTAGATCATAATAAGTTGTCGGCTCATGCCAAAGCTAAAAAAAAAAAAAGTTAGATAAGCGTATAGCTACCAAAGTTGCTATTAGTCGGCTACTAGCACCAAAGAAAGTAACTAAGGAGCAGGTCATCAAAGAGCTAGCTAATTAGAAGAAGAAGAAAGAAACCCCTCATTTTGATGGATGTTAGCTAATCGATTAAATTGACGTTATTGAGACTACATAACTTAAGGTACTTCCATAGTTAAGGATACTACTTGGGAAGTGCTGCTAGGAAAAGCTAGCCATGATCTCACTATAGAAAACAATGCTAAGGTTGTCCCTCAAATGGTTATTGATAGCTCAATAGACCAACCAAATCCTATGCTAAGCCCCAAGAAGATGAACAAGAAAGAACTAGCTAAGCAACATCCATCCAAGAGAAATAAGGGCATAGACGAGAAGATAAAGGAGGTTCTAAGGAATAAAGTTCTCGGCATTAGGTCTACCCAATTTGTTCCCAATCTATAGTAAGTGAGTTCATTATGCCAAGTTAGAGTCAAACAATCCTAGAAAATGACTTAGCTTTAGGCAATAGGACAAAGTCCTTAGCCTCAATAGAGGGAGTCATCCTTCCAAAGGACAAGGAAATAGCCAAGAAGAACATGGATAAGGTCAGTAGTTGTAATAAAGGCTATATTACAGCCAAGTTGTATGATGTAAGTTTCTCTATGACTAATATGTCTTTCATTCATAGTTCGTCTCACCATTGACCTTCGTCTTTGTACAAATTAGTAGTCATGTTTTGATGGGTTTAAACTAGGCTGAAGAGGAGATGAAAAGAGTATGCTCAATTTTTCATTCCATGTACTTGAAAGCTGGTTGATTTATTCATCTTGTTGCCTCATTGTAGAAGGTCAAGGAGGCCTATAACTCCTCTAAGGTACAAATAGTCATAGCTAAGATGGAAGCTCGAAAGTTGTAGTAAGAGCTTTATGTTGAGAAGCTAGCACATTCCTTTGTTGTTGATGAAGTTTCAAGCTTTAAGACTAAAAATAAGGAACTTTACAAGGAGATTGATCACTTAAGAGAAGAACTTAGCAAGAAGAGAGAGGAGTGTTAGGGGTTAGGACGGATACATACATTAATGAGTGAGGAGGAGGACAAATTAAGGGTCCGGATAAAGAAATTGGAGACCAAGGGCTCTATACTTGAAGATCATATTGCCAAATTAGAGGAGGCAATGAATAAGAAACCTTCCATTGAGGAAGCTCTAACAATGGTAACCTTTAGTCGGCAATATGAGAAATTACTCCAAAAAAAAAATGTTCTTGCAAGGGGTTCAACTAAAAAGAGTAGAGATTTTGAAAGTTCATCCTAACTATGAGTTGTCATCCCTTGACTTTGCTAACTCAATGATGATGATGATGATGTCGATAGTAATGATGACATTTAGTGCGAGTAAAAGGTGGTTGATGGTCAAGAGCGACATGACAATGGGCAAGCCAGCACTAAAGTCCCCATAGATGTTGAGGAACTATCATTAAAATAAAAAGAAAAACAACCCCTATATTTGCAAGAAGACCTCTAACTCCTCAAACAAAACCCTTAGTGTTGATAAAGAAATTAGCTCCGAAAAGGTCCCCATAATTCTATTAACTAAGACCATAATTCTGCTTGGTCTTAAAGAAAAAATGTATCAGACTCCTAAGGAGTTAATTGATTTATGTTTTATTATCCTAAATGATATTTTTCTAAACTTTACTTATGGTCGAGATGCTAACCCTTTGGTTGTAATTAACCTTTATTTTACATTTGACACTTTTAATTCATGGTACATTTTATTTCACAAGCAATTCGTACTTAGTGTCCTTTTGTAGACATGGAGGAAATTCATTAGCTGTATAAGACTTGAAATAAGAATTAAGGCTCATTTTCTAAATTGCAAAATTGGTTGTTTGAGGCTACTTAAAGTTTGCTAGCCCTAGTTAGTCGAAACTCTTTTCAAGGACTATTTAATGTTATTTGCTAATTAATAATAAGCTTATTCATTGATGTCATTCTAAACTTATTTGTTGTATAGCTAGATTTAGATTGATTTGTTAATCATGCATAGATTAAGAATAAAAGTAATGGTAAAGAGATACACTCATAAAATTGGAAAAAATACTTCATATTGAATATAGTCTAGGCCATTTCCTTATTTTAAAAGAAAAAATAAATGGAAACATAAAATGGTGCTAACAATCTAGGATAGTTATTCAAAATATACTCCAAGTTCTCGATAGGCCTCATCGTTTATGACTTTTTGAATCCTTACTAGGTCCTCCCAATTTACACCAAGCTTCCCTTAACTAGCTAGCATGCTTTTTACCTCAAATTTCCTACAAACCATGTCTCTAAGTTGAAATACTTTGTCCTTCACTTTCTAATTGTAATAGCTTGCCACCTTATGTTGATAGGTAGCAACTCTTGCTCTTGTAATGTCTCTTATTTCCTCAATTGTATCTAAATTGGCCATTAGGTCGACTTGATTCACCATAATGTCAAACTTCTACATTCTTAAATTAGGTAAATCAAACTTAATCAACAAAACTGCTTTCAATCCAAATATAAGACTAAAAGTTGTCCTTCCTATCGAAGTCATGGGTAGTCTTATACCCCCATAGAAAATTGGGTAATTCATCAACCCATTAAGCTTTGGCTTAGTCAACTTTTCTGTTCAAACTATATAGGATGGTTTTGTCAATACCTTCCACTTGTCCATGGGTTTAAAGGTGAGCCATTGAGGTGTAATTCAATCAAATGCCATGTTTTCCATAGAAAGCTCGGAACTTATCATTGTCAAATTGTGGCTCATTATCAATCACTATTATTGACACCTAATTTTTGTCCCCTCTATTTTATTTTAATAGGATAAGGAGTCTTAAATCAGTAAGAATAAAAAAAATAGAAAATCCAATAAAATAAATTATAACAAAATAAGTTTAGAAAAAAAAAAGATGCGTAGAAAAATACGAAAAAGAAAAAAGAAAATATAGAAAAAGCTAAAAAATAAGAAATTTAAAATAAATACAAAAAAAAAGAAGAAAAAACCTAAGAAAGAAGAAGTTATGAAAAAAAAAGAAATATAAATAATTATAAGAAAAATATAATAATAATAATTAAAAAAAAAAGCAAAAGCAAAGTAAAGTTTTTTTTTAGAGAAGTGCTAAGATTCTTACTTTATTTATTTATTTTTATTTAAGCAAATAAATTTTTATATATAAAAAAGGGAGAGAAGTGGGTCGAACCAACTTTTATTAACCTAGTCCATTTTCTTAGACCGAGTAGGGCCTAAGGCCCTACTTGCAATTGCAGGAGGGGGGTATACATTTTTTTCAAATGCGTGTGTGCATGTGCGTGGCACATGCCTTACACATGACTAATGTCTCATCTCTTTCTTCCAAATTTCTCTCCTCTTCCTTTTTTCTAGCACTTATTTTCCATTTCTCGAGTGGTCTGTTTGGGGTCATTTTTTTCCCCATTTATTACATGATTTCACTAAATTAATGGTGAAATCATGTAATACATATGGCCTACTTTTAAATCCATCCTAAAACTCATCTAAGTCTAGTCAAGATCCAGTAGCAAAATGGCTCCAAAAATGAAAAAAAAAATACTAAAAATCCAGCATCTCCATTCATGGTCGATTTTCTCCATTAATGACATATCTAGGGTCGGTCAAGCTATGTTTTGTATAAATAAAGGTCAAGAAATATACAAGGATACACAATACAAGCTTAGAAACGCTCTAGGTAAGCAAATCAATACTTTCCTTCTCTAACCCAATCCCTTTCTCTATCTACGATAGCCATCTGCACGACTATTTTCAACGAAAACCACCATTACCATCGGAATCCTCACACCCAAAAACCCTAGGTAACATACTTTGATTCGACTTTTCAAGCTGATTCGAGCGGTACGAGCTGATCGGAGTAGACCAAAGCTAACCAAGTCGACCTGTGTTAACCCAAGCCTAACCCAATCTGCAAAAATATATATATTTTAAAATTATTTATTTTTATTTTTTCATTATTTATTTATTTATCCTTTTATCCATGTACTTGTAGAAAAAAGAGAATAAAAACATGAAAAAGAGAAAGAAAAGAAAAGGGGGTCTTTTATTTACTTATTTAATTTGATAAAAGTAGATAAATAAGAAATAAATAAACAAGATAATAAAAATAAGTATATAAGTTAGTGAAAACCGTTTTGACACTTAGAAAAATCAAGTTTTCCAAAAATAAAAATAAATGAACCTTTTCCAAATTAGGACTATTTTAGAATTTCCAAAAATAAAACACTAACTAGGACTGTTTAGGAAAATTTCCTTAAATAAATAAAATTAGGTAAAAATGTAAACTCGACCTTATTTGGAACTAAAATCTATCAACCCGCTGAAGTTTCATAAAACAAGAACTACGTACGTTTAATCTCGAATAGTGGGCATGTAAGTACGTGCAAGGCGACTGTAAAAAAGTATAAAAACCTAATATTCCTTTTTTTTTTATATTATTCAAGTTATCTAATTTAGGTAAATAATTGAGTTCTATTTTTATAAAATTGAAAGGTGGCTTTTTAGGTTAAGGTTAAATTTAGAAAGTTAATGGTAACCATAAGGGTTTAAAATTTCTAATCCCCAGATCTAGATCTTTGGTTTGAAAAACTGTTTTATAAAATGGCTTAATCAATAGACTGATGGCTAAGTTATAACCAATTCATGCAATTGGTTTGGTTTTGTTATTACTTAACTCTTTTTCCTAACTTTAGTTGATTAGCAACTCTAACATGTTTTCAGAATACAAAAGAGCCAATTTTCTTCAAACCTTAGTCAAGGGTCAATATTAAACGGGTAAGGGTTTAATACTGGTCAGTTTAAAAAGACTTATTTAAAAAAACAGGGAGGTGAAAAACCAAGCCCAATAGCTTAGTGACTCCACTAGAGACGTCAAAAGGGTTGCACAAGCTTAAAAACCTTTAGAACTCACCCTTTATGCATTTATAATATCCAAAATCGACGAATAATCAAGCAAGATGGAAATAAAAATGTAGAATAGCTTAGAGTTTCCTTGATTTCCCTTATAATTTTAGCGTATTGTAAACATAGAATTTTTGTAAATAAAGTTCGGTCAATCTTATAACATATGTTTTCTTTTGTAATTCAGATTAGCAAATGTCTTATTCATCTAACTCCATCTACTTCATGGAAAAGTTTGTAGGCAAGCCCATTTGCCTCAAGCCCATCCTAGACCAATGGTTTAAAAGCTTCAATCCATGGGAGCAAGAGACTATCGTTAGTAAGATTAGGCCCATTTTATCACTTCCTAGAGTAAAAATAGAGATTAATTTAATTAAGGCTCTAACCAAATTTTGGGAACCCAAAGAAATGGCTTTCCAAGTTAGGCCTTACTTGATTAGCCTAACATATGAAGATTATACCCAATTACTTCAAGCCCCTTCTTTGGAAAATATATACACCCCAAATTTGGAAGTGGACCTCGTGAATGCCTCTTTAAGATTCTTGGGTGTTAGAAAAGCTGAAATAAACAAAGCCCTTAGAAGTTGTAATGGTAATTGCATCAAACTAGAAGACTTAAAAGCTTGGTTAGTCATTAAGCCTAAATCCAACAAACGGCGCATCTTCTGTGGCAATATCAAAGATTAGGGACATAATAGAATAAATGCCTTTATTCGGGCTACATTTGGGACCCTCTTATTCCATAATGGAAAGTTCCTCATCTATTTAAGGGTTGCTATGTTAGTGAGCCAATTTCTCGAAGGTAAATCATATGTCCCCACCATCTTCGCAGAATAGATCGGAAGCCTTAGTATTTTGAAAAAAAGAATGATGGCTTACTAAAGACTAGCATGGCATTACTGATAGTATGGTTTATGAGCCACATGAAATGTTATGGGCTTTATCTAATCTGAGGAGAGTTTTCTCATAACATCAATCTGATGGATTTGTTTATCAATAAGGTCCATCTCCTAAAAGGAAAATCCACTTACTGCTGGGTAGAAGTGCTAAGAAATTTTTAAGTCACTGATATCTTATAGATAGCAAGATATGGTAACTTCAAAAGGATAATCCTAGTTTACAAAAATTATCAAGCAATACCCCTAATTGGGAAGAAATTATGCATAGGTTATTACCCTAACAATGTGATCAAATAATTTGAAGGTACCTAAGATATAGTTTATAAGCCTTCATTGGATATCATGACCTTAGAATATGAGGACCTTTAGATTCCACTACCACAAAAGATATCTAAACTCATGGCAATCAAATAGTTATTGAAAACAAGGATTGTTAGCCTAAACATCGATTTAAGAGAATGGTTATTAGAAGTGGATAAGCATCGGGTTACCAAAGAATATTTGTATGATTAGCTCCATAAGGCAGGGGAGATCCAGTATTGAGCACTAGAGGTCATCTAACCTGCACTAATTGAACTAGATCCTGAAATCAAGACCTATATGGACCAAAAACAAACCCGAATAGAAATAATCTATGAAGAGTGGAACATGTAGGAGGATCTCTTTCGAGAATCTAAACAACATTCCTAAACCTTAGACCAACAATCGAGGATGACCTAGAAGAGGCTCAAAGAACTTGAAGAAATGGAAGAACCCAACTCAAGAAAGAGGAAGGAAGCACCAGTAAGGTCTAGTAAGCAGAAAATGGAAATGCTTGCCAAGTGCCAGAAGACCATTTAGGAAACAAATGTATTTTCTTTTAATGTAAAGGGCAACCCTAAAAAGCTACAAAATAATAAAAATTACCATCTTACTGGTTATTAGTCGATTTTGTCTCTTTGCATCCATATACCATGCATTTCTTAGTTTTTCATTTGTCACTTTTAAAAATATTTATGCACTAAATTGTTGAAAAAAGATCTTACACAGGTTGCTAAGATAGCTCCCAAATGCTAAACCTTTTAGAGAAGTCCTATTAAAACTTACTCTCAAGGAAGAATGGCTAAGTAAGAAAATGACAACACCAACTACGATAGTATCAATCCCAAAGTTATTGATCCCACTAAGATGAGGTTCTAATCATTGGAATGAACAATGGGGAAGATTTTAGATCAATTGAGCTTTCTTCTTGACAGCATAGCCTTGCTTAGGTCTATAGCTCCATTAAATGAAGAATGTTCTAAAGCCCGATATGGAAAGAATGCTAAAGCCCTACCCCTTAAAACAGAAGAAGCCTACCCCAAAGTAAACCAGGTCTTCAAATCCTTTGAAATAGAATGATAGGATTTTAGGTACCAACTTAACTCTACGTTAGGTTTCGAATCACATGGGAGGCTTGCTTACGGGCTCTGCATGAGTGGATAACCTATTTAGGTTGAGACCAAGAGTTTTGTAGTAATAGTTAGTCTGCTATTCGTGATTGTGCATGTGATTGTAGCCATCTGAGTGAAATTTAGTTTATCTTAAGAATGTCAAACCCTAGTGTATAGGAAGAGATTCGCAATGTCAAAAGTAATGCTCTTGGTCATGGTCAAGTTACCCAACAAACACCACGTTCTACTAATGAACAGATATAAGATCTTGCTGCTATTGTGACCAATTTAGCTATCTTAGCAAATCGGGTCTCAAAAAATGGATTGCATGAGAGAGTTACTGAACAAGGCCAAGAAATGAGCGATAGGCCAAGGAGGCAGATGGACAAGCGAGCTTTAGAAGCCTTTCCAGTGAGCCATGCACCACCAAAATTTTCCAATAGAGTCGTAAGGAGAAGGTTAGAGTCAGATGAAGTGGAAGAGTATGAAGAAGTAGAAGACTAGTATGTTGGGATTGATGAGTGAGAGTACAAAGCGCCAAGAGGTGCTAAACATCTTAAGGTATAGATTCTGAATTTCAATAGGTCTGATAGTGCTGATGACTATCTGGACTGGGAAGAGAAGATAGAAAAGATATTTGACTTACCTGAGGACCCGATGCGAGATCCAAATATGGAACGAGATAAAGAGAGTTCTAAGGAATAGGTTTGTTCTCGAATACTACGAGCAGGTCACGTCGTGGAATTGCAAAGTCTCATAACTTTAGATGAAACCATCCATGTATCTTAGAGCGTTGAGAGGTAGTAGTGGAACCAGGCTAGCCGAATGCCAAGTAACTAAACCAAGATGCTGAATAGGACTGAACTACTGAGTAGACTAAGGAATGACTGGCCATCAAACAGTTCTGAGGTAAGACACCGAGGTTACGTACTAAGTTGATCAAACGAGGGTTGAGGTAAGAGCAAGACCGAGGAACTTGAGATCTAAAGAGACTAGGGTCAAAGTTTAGGGAGGAAAACCCGAGAAATTAAATGTTTTAAATGTTTTGGCTAGGGACACATAGCTAATCAATGTCCAAACCGCTGAGTCATGACGATAAAAGGAGACAAGTCCCAATTTGAAGTCAAAAGTACGAGTGAAGGAGAGGAAGAAGTGGCGACTGATCGGACGATAAAAGAATTTGAGGAAGATTAAGAAGCCGAGATACCCCTTGAGGGCGAGGCCGAGTATTGCGTTGTTGTTCAGTGATCTCTCAGTTCTTTTGTAGCCAATGAAAATCAGTAAAGAGAGAACCTCTTTCATACGAATTACTGGGTGAATGGTAAGCTACGTGCCGAGATCATTGATGGAGGGAACGATACCAACGTCATCACACAAAGGGTAGTTAAAGCCATGAAATTGCTGACTATTCCACACCCCAAGCCATATAAGATTCACTGGCTAAATGAGAAAGGAGGATTATAAGTCTCGGAGTAAGTCAGAGTGCTTATTACTATTGGTGATAGGTACAGGGACGAGGTTATGTGTGATGTCTTCCCCATGTGTACATCTCACATATTACTCGGTCGATCATAGCTATTTGACTTAAGAGTATTATACGATGGGTATAGAAATACTTACATGTTTTAACAGAATGGGAAGAAAGTTATATTGACACTTATGAGTCCCAAGGAAGTGCAAATAGCCCTGGAAAAGGTTGTTAGATCTTTACAGTAGAAGTCCTTGGTGATTTCCCGAGCTCGGTTTGCATAAGAGGTCAAGGCTGAGGACTATGTACTCCTCTTGCTCAGGAGACTCTTAGAAGTTAGAGAGGCCGAGAACTTACCTGTTGAAGTGCAACAGCTACTTTAGGAATTTACTGACCTCTTCCCTATCAAGATATTGAAAGGATTACCTCCCTTAAGAGGAATTGAGCATTGCATTGATCTTCAACCTGGAGCAGCCCTACCAAATCGACTTGCCTATAGACTCAATCCTAAATAGGAAATGGAGTTGAAAAGGTAAGTTGATGAGTTAGTAGATTTTCGAATATGTCTATAAGAGGATGAGCCCATTTGCTGTCATAATCGTACTAGTGCCAGAGAAAGATGGATCATGGAAGATGTGCATTGACAATCATACCATCAATAAAATTCCTGTTAAGTATCGATACCTGATCCCTCGATTGGATGACATGCTCAATGAGTTACATTGTACATGCATCTTTTCGAAGATAGATCTAAGCAGTAGCTATCATCAAATACGAATGAGACCAAGAGATGAATGGAAAACAATCTTTAAGACTTGGGATAGTCTAGTTAAGTGGATGGTCATGCCATTTGGTTTAACTAATGTGCCAAGTACATTCATGAGGCTCATGAATCATGTGCTCAAAACATTGATAGGCAAATGCGCTGTGGTTTATTATGACAATATTCAGGTCTACAGTGATGACCTTCTCATTCATGTCAAACATTTGAGATTGGTGTTTAACATACTCCACGCTGAGAAATTATTCGGCATCTTGAAGAAATGTGCGTTTTGTCAAAGCAAGGTTGTATTCCTTGGATATGTCATTTCAAGGAGTAGAGTTCGAGTTGATGTAGAAAAGGTTAAGGCTATTAATGAGTAGCCTATACGAACTAGTGTGGCCAAAGTCAGGAGCTTCTATGGCTTAGCCTAATTCTATTGAAGATTTATTAGGAACTTCAGCATCATAACTAGGCCATTGACTAAATCGACTAAGAAGAATGTTAAGTTTAAATGGATAGAAAAGGCTTAAAGGAGTTTTGAAGATTTGAAGTGTAAGTTAACGTCTGCTCTAGCACTTGCCCTTCCAGATTTTGACAAGGTTTTTGAGGTTAAATGTGATGCGTTCAATGTTAATATTGGTGTTGTCCTTATATAGGAGCACTAACCCATTGCTTACTTCAGCGAAAAACTTCGAAGTATTATCTTGAATTACTCGGCCTATGACATGGAGTTCTATGCCTTTGTTCATATACTTCAGAATTGGCAACATTATCTGTTGTTGAGAGAATTCATTATCTATTTGGATCATAAATCCCTCAAGCATCTTTATGGGCAGTAGAAGCTTTCTCGACATCATGCGAAGTGGGTCGAGTTCATGGAGACCTTTTTCTATGTCATCAGGTGTAAGAAGGGAAGCACCAATATAGTAGCTAATGCACTCTCTCACCATCATACCCTTATTATGACATTATAAGTTAAAGTGCTTAGGTTTGGTACTGTACCTAATCGATATGAACATGACCCACATTTTGGGCTTTTAGTAGCAAAGTGCAATGATAGAGGAGCTATAGATGGATTTTACTTAAGTGAAGGGTTATTGATGAAGGGAAAGTAGATTTGCATGCTGAGTAGTTCTATAAGAGAGCTACCGATTCGAGAAGCTCATGTCGGGGGTCTAGTTGGCCATTTTGGGGAAAAGAAGATGATTAAGATATTGAAATAGTACTTTTACTAGCTTGGGGTGATGAAGGATGTGCACCGAATACTTAAAAGGTGTAACGTGTATAAGTATGTAAAAGGGAGAGATAACCCTATGGAGAGTATACTCCCCTACCAATTCCCGAGAGACCGTGGACCAATTCACATGGATTTTAAGCTTGGCTTTCCTTACATGGCAAGAAGATACGATTCGATCATGGTGATGGTTGATTGGTTTAGCAAGATGGGCTACTTCATCTCCTACCACAGAACTTATGATGCTTTATTCATCACTAACCTCTTTTTGCAGGAAATTGAACAACAACATGGAGTGGCAAGGAGTATTGTATCAGATTATGATTTCAAATTTACGAGCTTTTTTTGGAAGACCTTATGGAGGAAACTCGATACTAAGCTCCTGTTTAATACCTCTTGCCACCTCTAGACAGACTGCCAAATTGAAGTAGTTAATAGAACCGTCGGTAATCTCCTATGCACCATTGTTGGAAAGAACTCTCATAATTGGGATCTATGCCTACCCATCATTGAATTTGCCTACAATTGCTCTACTGGAACATTACCATTTGAGGTTGTTTATGGACTTAACCCAAACCTAGCCTTAGACTTAGTTAACAATCCGACTGCACAAGGAGAGAGTCAATCCAGCCTGCATCATGCCAAGGAATTTCACAGGTTGCATCAAAGAATTGTTGAGTAACTAGCAAAAACAATGGCTTAATAGAAGGAAGTAGGAAGCTACGGAAGGAAATGAATTGTTTATGCCCCTAGGGACCTTGTCTAGATCTATCTTAACAAGGAACGCTTCCTTAGTAAGAGGACAAATAAACTATTCCCCAAAGCGGATGGCCTTTACAGGATCCTAAGGTACATTAATGATAATGCCTATAAGATTGAGCTATTAGAAGGTCTCAGCATGTCTACTACATTTAACATCACCAACTTAACTCTATATGTTCCCGAAGATGACGAAGACCAAGATTTGAGGGCAAATCTTCAACAACACTGAGGAAGTGATGAACTACTAACCAACGGCCTCATTACTCCTACATGACTCCAAAGACTCCAATCCTTCAGTCAACAAATTCTCTCTCAACAACTTACTAATGACGAGAAAGTTTATGCCAAAAGAATATGGCTAAACTCCTTGAGCTCCCTTAATTGTCATACGTTGATCTATGCACTTGATAGTGATGGTGCTGACCATTCCCTTGCCAAGGACCTTGTACTGAGTAATTCGACCTACCATTATTGAGAAGTTCCGATTGAGTGATGAGAGACTCACTTAAACAACTGAATAGTTTTCTCTCTATAAGCCATCATCTCTCTTGTCCTAGCCCCTTTATTGCCGCAAAATTGTGATCTCTCTTGCTTATTATGCTCAAAGAATATTCTTATGGGACCAATGTTACACTGCCACTTATCCACCTTCTCTAACATTATACTAGTTTTCCATCTTTTCGTCTTTTGTCCTTTTTACCCTTTTTGGTATGTACTAAGAATCCCCTTTTATATATACTTTCTTGTAATTTCATTATTGTTAATGTTGCCCTAGGGACTTATTATAAATAGTCTTTTTCTTTTGTAAGCCAAAGGTAACTTACATTGTAATACTGAATATTCTATTCTTATGAGACAACTCTCTCTAGGTCCATATTTCATACACTCTTATCTAATTTTGTCAAGTAGCTCAAGGTTAGTGGTAGGTGAACCTTGTGCATCATATCAAGTATAGTATTAAGTCATGTTATGTTCATTGATGAGTCACATCCTCTGAGTGGCTTCACATCAACTACTGTTGTTCAATTGTGGACTATTTCCCCCTAATTTTCTTTAATATCTCGAAGGACCCATTTTAGTTCAAATTTGCTTCGATAAGTCCCCGTGATAATTGAGCTCCTAGGTACACCACTCCCTCCTCCATGAACTTAACTACAAAATCTACCAATACTTAAACCTTTAATGTCATTCTTGGTTTATATTGTACACCATCGGCACTAAGCTCTAAGGCATATTTCATCATCTTCCCTGAGGAGTTAGGCCACTGTAATGCTTGCCGCAATGGTTAATCGATGAGGATAATAATCTAGTGAGCTTCAAAATAAGGCTTCAACTTTCTCATTGAGAGAAATACTGCTAATATAAGTTTTCCAATCTTTGTGTACCAAAGCTCTAACCTCTATAGAACATGACTCATGTAATAAACGGATCGATGCACTTTGCCATCAATTTGGACAAGTATAAAGGAAAGTATTCGGCAACTGACTAATAGACACAAGTATAAATCTTCTCCCGAAATGGGTATCGAGAGTATTGGGGGCAAAGCAAGAAATTTCTTAAAGCTCATTGAAATCTCTTTCTCAATTGTTGGTACAATTGAATTCCTTTGGATTCTTCCGAATTTTAAAGAATTTTATACACCTATCTGCACTTCTCGACATGAATCTATTGAGGGTGGCAATTCGCTTATTGAGTTCCTACACCTCCTTGATAGTATAAGGTGATTTCATATTCCTTATGGCTTCAATCTTTCTCAGATTGGCCTCAATGCCACATTGTATGACCATATACCTGAAGAATTTCCTTGACATTGCACCATAGACGCATTTCTATAGGTTGAGTTTCATGCTATAACTCCTCAATGTAGCAAGCATTTCCTTTAGATCAGCAAGATGCTAAACTTCCTTCATGCTCTTCATAATCATGTCGTTTACATATACTTCAACATTCTTGTAGATATATGATTTGAACATCTTTGTTACTAATCTCTAGTATATGGCGCCAGCATTCTTTAGCCCAAAGGGCATTACCGTATAACAATACGTTCCAAAATTGGTAATGAAAGATGTGTGGAATTTATCCCCATTTTCCATCTTGATTTGATTATAATTAGAGAAAGCGTCCATAAAAGAAAGCAATGCATGTCCTGCGGTTATGTCTACCATCTGATCAATTTTTGGTAGTAGGAAACAGTCTTTGGGATAGGCCTTATTGAGATACGTGAAGTCTATGTACATTCACCACTTTCCATTAGATTTCTTGACTAACATACAATTTACTATATAAGTCGAATAAGGCTCCTCCTAAATCAATCTTGCCTTCAATAATTTCTAAGCTTGTTCTTTTATTGCCACTTGTCTCTTTGGTGCAAAATGTCTCTTTTTCTATTAGACCACTTTTACATTCTAGTCAATCTGGAGCTTATGTACCATAATGTCTCTTAGAATACTCGGCATGTTCGAAGGTGACCATGTAAATAAGTCAACATTGGCTTGTAAGAAGTTAATTAGACTTTATTGGACATTTGCTGACATAGGTTCTCTTATTGTTGTTAGCTTCTTAAGATCATTTCCCAAAGGAATTTCCTCTGTATCATTCTCGGCATTCTCTATGCTAATTAACTTGCCTTCTGAATAGGTTTCAACTTGAAATACTTCCCCTTGCCTCAAGGCCCTTATATATAAGGACTATGCCAATTGCCGATCCCTTCTGCATACACCGACCCTCATAGGAGTAGAAAATTTAGCCTTTAGCTGTGCCGTTGATGGGGCAATGTCGAATAAATGTTTTCATGGCCATCCCATTATCATACTGTAAGGAGACCAACATTTGATGACGAGAAAGTCTACTTTATCCTCTACAACATGCTCATCATCCCCAATCTATATAGGCAAAGAGATAGCTCCAACTACTTGGATAAGTCGATTATTGAAGGCATATAGGCCATACTTGTAAGACCATGGCTGCAGTTTGATCTTGGGCCTCATTTAATCAAAGGCATGCTGGAAAATGATATCGACTGAACTTCTCGTATCAACAAGAATCTTCTTGACTTCAAAGTTGGTGACTCTCATATTGATGACAATTGCATTATCATGCGGCCTCCAGATTCCCTCAAAATCCTCTTCTCTAAAAGATATTGTATTATTAATCTTAACCTTTTTCCGTGAATATTACAAACGTAATTCTTAGTGTTAATCGAGTTCTTCGAACTCGATTAGCCTATATTAGTTCTGCCGATAATGATATTAATTATTCCATTAGGTGCTTTGGTGGGATTAACATCCCTTGCATTTCTCATAACCATTGCTAAACCAATGTCATCCTCTTTTCCCTCTCTTCTCTTTTGAGATGGTCTTCAATTCTTTCAGTATCATGCGCTAAAAATTTTTACAAGTGCTCACGTTGTATTGCATCTTCAATTGCATTCTTGAGGTAAATGCACTCATCTGTATTGTGACCCTTGTCAAGATGGAAATCATAGTACTTGTTTGAATTTCTTCTTTAGGGATTCCCTCACATTCTTTCCAACCAATGGAAGACACCTCTCTCCCTACATACCTCCTTCAAAATGTCTGAGATTGGACAATTAATAGGCATATGGGATAAGCCTATCCTATGCATTTTTCTGTTTGTCATTCTTTACATCTCCTCTTCTTTGATCAGCCTCTCGTTGTATCTTTATGTTGTCATAATTTCGAATGTATGATAGATACCCGGCATATACTATTTTTTGTGAGAGAATTGAAAAAGTCTCTATGAGGTTTAACTCTATCAACTACGGCATTGAAGGCCACACTCATATCTAGTTCTGGGATTTGGATCATCTCAACCATTAATCTAGCCAAATAATCCTTAATTGTCTCATTAGACTTTTGTTTGATGGTGTTAAGGATTGAAGAGTCCTTAATAGGAAGTTTGCTAGTAAGAAATGAAGGAACACCTTTGCTAGTTCATCAAAACATGAAATGGTATTTAGTTTTAGGTGTTTGAAATATGTACTGGCTGCGTTTCTCAAGGTTGAGGGAAAGGCTTGACAAGCCACCACATCGCTTAAAGCATGTAATTTGGCCAGTGTACGGTGGTACTCTAAATGATCTTCAGGGTCCTTCATCCCATCATATGTTTGGAACTAAGGGTAACTTAACGTGTCGAGGTATTACTTCTTCCAAAATCTCTAGGACAAAAGGACTTTTCTTAATTTAGAAGTATTTGGTTGCTGCAACAAGGGTGCTAACATGCGAAGGTCCTACATGATGCACATTTTGCAGTTGCTTGCCCTTATCAATCTTCTTGCAAGTAGGAACTAAAGGTCTCGCTGGAACCTCAACTTAATCTTTTGGCAATTCAAGTGAATAAATGAAATCATTGACATTGTTGGCATCATGATCACCATGCTCTTTGTCCTAATTTAGGTGAAAACTTATATGAAGAAGGTGAAGGATTTGTTCATGTTTTTTATTTAACTAGGAATTTTCTTTTGCTAATCGAGACAAAGTTTCTCGAGTCGAGCCAATTGTTATTCATCAGCATGCCGACTTCCCCTTTTAAGCTGTTGGGAGGAAGTTCCAACACCTATACTTCTAGTTATCCTAGTTCTGACCATGTGGTCATGTTTAAAGAAAAATAGACAACGCTAAATGTTGATAGTGAATTTTGGGATAAGGAAAAATCCTATAAGAAAAAGTGAAATACTTAGTACTAGGGCTAGTCTAATACAGCCACTCCGATGCCTGAGTCAGTAAGGTAACTTAGTACAGTAAGTATATGAATAATAAGTGTTGAAAAACCTTACAGAGTTTCTTTATGGTATTTATAGATGGTTATAGTGTCCAAGGCAATTGTCAAGATAATTGTTAAGATACATAGAAGATTTTAGGCTTAACATCTCCCCTAATATGTAGGGGTAGCAAGTGATTGTGTAATATAACCATACTTATGATAATTGTTCTCGCTATAAACTTAAATTTAAACTAGGACCGCTTCTTATATTCTGCATAAATGCCGTATGTCATCTATCTAGTGCGAATGCCAAGAGAGTTGATTACACAACATCTCGACAAACGAAAGGCCGAGTATCAGATGAGCAAAAACTAACTATCAACATAGAGGATAGTACCTTATGGGTACAATGCTAGCTAAAGTATCCCATCAATCCTCCTCTATGCATCTCGTGCACGAGTAATTCTCTCATGGAATAGGTCGAGATACATAGCCTTCTCTTCCTAAACAAGTATATGTCCTCCCTGTGATAGTCATCCAGTATCCGTCCTTCCTCATATCGGGCATAGATAGGACCAAAATGTGGATCCTTAGCATACATATTCTTTATTGTTGAAAAACCCAATAGGCTTGTTTACAGTTTGGTTAGAAGAGTATGTTTTCTCGATAAAGCACTAGCCACTACATCGTTCTTCCCATTCTTATATTTCACAACACAGGAAAAATCCTCTATGAACTCGACCCATTTGGCTTATCTCGGAGATAACTTGGGTTAGGTCTTCAAATATCTCAAGGATTCATGATCGGTGTAGATTACAAATTCCTTAAGTAGTAGATAGTGTTGTAATACTGTTAGGGCTTAGATTAAAGAGTAAAACTCCCTATCATAGATAAAATAGTTAAGTGTAACTCTTCAAAGTTTCTCACTGAAGTAAGCAATAGGTCAACCTTCTTGCATCAGCACAGTACTTATGCCTAGTCTAGATGCATCACACTCTACTTCAAACACTATCAAAGCTCGATAGAGATAAGACAGGGGCTAGTCAGCCTATCCTCTACTTTCTCAAAACTCCTCTACTCCTTCCTTCCCCATCTGAATTCAACATTCTTTGAGAGTTCGATGAGTGAGGCCACAATCGTATTGAAATTCTTTATAAATTTATAATAGAATAATGCCAGGCCATGGAAACTTCTCACATCCATAAGACAAGTTGACTCAGGCCATTCTATGATCACTCTTACTTTTCCATCATCAACTTGGATGCCACCTCCATTCACAATAAACCCCAAGAAAATCACTCTTTCTTCACATTGGTGTAAAGCTATTCAGCTTAGAGTTTTCCAAAGACTCTTCAAAGATGCTCTTAGTGAGTCTTTAGATTGGGGCTGCATACCAAAATGTCATCAAAATAAACAATGACAAACTTTCCTATTAATTCTCAGAGCACATTGTTCATCAGGTACATAAATGTTCTCAACACATTAGACAATCTAAATGGCATTACAAGCCATTCATATAAACCATGTCGTATCTTAAATGCGGTTTTCCATTTATTACCCTCGCGCATTCAAATATGATGGTATGCAAATTTAAGATCGATCTTGGGGAACATTCTTACTCTGCTTAATTTGTCTACCATATCATCAAGTTTGAGTATGGGGTACTTTTACTTGATGGTAATTCAATTGATCACTTGACTACCTACATATATCCTCCAAGAATCATCTTTCTTTGATATTTACAAGGCTTACATAACGTAGGGGCTACACAAATCGCACACATACCCCTACTTCATTAGCTCATCTACTTGCTTCTATAGTTCAACAGCCTATTCAAGATTCAGCCTGTAAGTAAGCTTGTTTAGCAGTACGACTCCTAGCTATAGGTTTATTGCATGCTCGACACCTTAGATTGGGGGTAGACCTTTCAACAACTCTTTAAGAAATAGGTCGACAAATTCCTTTAGTAAGGTTTTTAACTTGGCAAACAACTCCTCTTCCTTGAGTCTCATCTCTAAAACTCTTCAGACAAGCAGATAAGTCAATTCTTCAATCTCCATCTCTCTTTTCAATTTTGCCCAAGTCAACACCAAAGCCTCTTTCTTCAGGGTTCGACTTAGTTGGGACTGCATGATCTTTACTTGCTCAGTAGTCATAGGACTCAATTTCACCCTTCTGCCTTCATACTTCAAGGAATAAGTATTCCTCCTTCCATCATATATCACTACTCGATCAAACATCCATGGTCATCCAAGTAGAATATAGGACGCACTCATGGGCAACACATCACAGAGTACTTCGTCTTAATATTTTCCAATGCATATTGGCATGGACACTTGTTTGTTCACCTATAGGGCTACTTTATCACTAAACCAATGAAGCTTGTAAGGTTTTGGGAGGGGCATGGTTGGCATTTTCAATTGTTGGACCATAAATGTAGAGGTTGCATTGGTGTAACTCTTGCTATCAACGATCAATGTATACAGTGATTCATTCACCTTGCATCTAATATGGAAGAGATATTCCCTTTATTGATCTTCGAGTATAAGACTAATGCTCATCGTCCTCCTTAACACTAGAGTGGTCAACATAAAGTTGCCTTCTTCACTATAGATAACTTCCTTCTTAAATAGTTTGATTTGTCTGTCCTCTTTCAACTCCTTTACTTCCTTATTAGTATCATCAACCTCAACAACCTATACCTTACCTCGAATCACCATTGTTCGCCTATTTGGACACTAAGTGCCTGTGTATCCAAATATTTGGCATATGAAACACTTGATCTCACTCATCTTCTGCCCTAAACTTTAGCCCTTCTAGAACTTGCTCGGGGGTTCCTTCTCCTCTGCTTAGGTAGTCTGAGTAGGTCGGGTCTTAGTGATCTTATTTGGTTTCGTTCATACAAATCTACTCAAAACAAATCAGTTACTGCAAGGTTAGCTAACGGTTGGTCAAAACTTTCTTGTTTAATGCCTTTCTATCCTCTAGGCGGCTTAGATTACATCATCAAGCGTTACAATATCTAGGGTTTTCAAGACATCCCTAATCTCATACTTCAATCTAGCAATGAATCAAGATACAATTTGGTCCTCTAACTCTACAACTTCACATCAGATCATTAACATTTGGAATTCCTTAACATAAGTGTCTATACTAGACCCTCCTTCTCTTAGCTCTTGCAGTCTTTTGAAGGCATCCTGTAAATAATAGCTTACCACAAACCTTCTCCGTATAACCCTCTTCATTTCTTCCCAACTCTTAATCTCTCTTTCTCCTTCCCTTCTTCTGGTGGCTTGCAAGTTCTTCCACTATAATGTAATATAACTAGTACACTTTAATACAACAAGTCTAACCTTTGCATTATTGGGTACGTCATAGCATTCAAACTACCTTTCAATCTCATCCACCCAATCTAGAGAGTCCTCAACATCACTAATCCTGGAAAAGCTTGGAATGTGCATCCTCAACCCTTCAACTCTAGAAGCTTGTACTTTTCTTTCTTCAAGCTTATAGTATTCTTCTACTTCGTCATCTCCTTCCTCATCCTCACCAATTCCTTTAAGTGCTAGCCTTCACCTAGCATCCTTACCCATTCCTTAAACTTAAGACAGTCAAGCTGGGGCATTGACTGTGCCAAACTGACCATAGCCTAACTTTTGCTGTTCACATTCTCTAATAGGGCTATTCCTAGCTCGCTACTTATCTTCTTAGATAACAGTCACCAAACTAGCTATCAAGCTTGTAAGCTTATCTAGGTGGTCACCCATTAACTGAGGTGTGAAGCTTCCTTCATTCCCTTAGCCATGTCGAGTACCACTTTCTTGGTTTCTTAAAGTTCCTTAAACACTTGAATCTAACATTGATGTTTACTTCACAAAAATCGATGCTTAATAATACCACTTGAAGATCAATAACTGATACTCCAATTATGAAAAAAATTACACAACAAATGAATAGTTAACCATACTCTAGTTTTCATATATAAAGCAAGGGAAAGTAGAATACCTTACACTTCTCAATTACTAAACTTTAAGGTTAACAACAGAACCATTATCATATGAGAGTAGTAACAAACCACTCAAAGAATATAGTAGCAGAATCCAGCTTCAAACGTAGCTAAGATCTAATACCAGGATGATACAAATTCGTAGGTGAACACATGAACCCAATATCTCACGTAACCAAGGGGGTGGGTTCAGGCCGTGAGATGGCTAGAAAAGTAAATGATAGTCGAATGTTAAGTAGGGGTTCCCATGCACCGATGATGGATATGATGCACCAACGCTACACATGAGCTTAGGTTACACCTGATATGATGCATAAGTACGGATAGAATTCACTCACCACTTGTCCACGCCTAAATGGTCTGAATAAGAGTAGCTTAAGAGCAAGTAGGAAGACATTAGCTCAAGAGGGAGTAAAAGTTGAGTGTATTCTCTCTATGTATGTATACCTTCTTATAGCTATTAAAATATGCAATTATTTATAATACCCAGTTAGGGTGAGTCCTAAATTACAGAAATTGATCCCTATTTGCTAAGCAAAAAGAAAATAATTTACAAGAGAAACATGTAATCATACAAAAAAGAATATCCACTATCAAAAAAGGATAGAATGGATATCAAAAAGGACAGTGCGAGTGTAATTTTACTCATTTTGTGGTCTTAATAGCGCTACAAGCTATGCAAAGGTAGGCTTCAATTAGGTTTAGTCGGTATCGGCAATTTGGCAACTCTAATTGCTAGGACTGGACAAAGGTTGGCTTAAGGATAACTCATACTCAAGATCGGCTTCGGATGGTCAACTCCTGACAAATGTTAGCTCATCCTCGGTACTATGTAGATGGCTATATGTAAATTTGATGCTTGGACCGGTGTATTGTAGAGGGGTTAGCTCAGTACATCGGCTAATCACCATGACAGTCTCTTAGATGGTGTGGAGAGTAAAGTAGCTTAGCAAGTCAAACTGGGATAAACACTACTCTTCAACGCTTAATTCGCCTTGGATAGCTCGACAAACCATCTAAGAAAGCCATCAGGTTTAGGAGTGCATGATCAGTCCTTGTTCCCTATTAGTTGGCCAATAATAGCCAAGTCTTAATACGCAATTATATAAAGTCTTACCTTTTACATGGTTACTACAAACACCTCTATGTAATTTGGAAAGCACCTATTAAACATCCATTGGTAAAGGACATCAAAGTTAAGGTTCTAAAAGGCTATGCTTATATAACTAGTCATCAATCAATGTATAGTTCGCAGCTTGATACATCAATCTTCGAGACTCTTTCCTATCTTCGAGAAGGACACCATCCTTTAGATAGTCAATAATTGAATCCATCTAAAATTTCTGCCTTAGGAAAGGAGTTACTTCATAACTCTACCCTATTGCCTTTCCTAACCCTTGTTATTTTTTCAATTATAAAAGATTGTAATCCTTCTATGAGCATCTGTACTATCATTAAGTACTTATTCATGATACCTTCCTTCACTGCATAGCTTCCTTTTACTTGATTTACTATTAACTATGAATAAGAGAAAACCTCAACCTTTTCGGCTCTAACTTCCCTTGCTAACTTTATCCCAGCAATAAGGGCATCATATTTGGCCTCATTATTGTTACTTAGGAATTCGAACTTGAGTGTATATTGGATTTTCATATCGTAGGGCCCTTATAAAATAAGGCTACCTACATCCTTCTTAAGTGGAGTAATTGTCTGCCTATAAATTCATGTGGGTTTTTTTGCAATTTCTATGATGTCCTCACCATTAGTGAACTTTACTACACAATCTATCAAAACTTAAGCCTTTATTAACGTTTTGGGTTTGCACTATACACCATAGGTGCTTAGCTTCAAAGCATACTTCTTCATCCTCCTCGAAGACTCTTGTCGTTGCAAGGCTTGATGTAAAGGATAATTGGTACGAACAATTATTTGATGGGCCTTGAAGTATGGCCTTAATATTCTTACTAAAAGAACCACAGCTAAAATGACTTCATAACTTTTGTATACCTCTATTCTAGGCGTTATAAGATATGACACATATATAGATTGGCTATGCTCCCTGCCATCTATTCGTACTAAGACAACGAAAGCATTCGACTACTGATTGATAAGTATAAAAAAAGTCATCCTTGAAGATAGGTGTTGAGAGTATTAGCAATGATGCCAAAAATGCTTTCAGTTCTTTGAACACTACCTCGCATTTATCAGTCCATTGAAATTCCTTTGGATTCTTCAACACTTCAAAAAATTTTGCACACTTATATACGCTTTTCAACACAAATTTATTAAGCACAGCAATTCACTAGATCAATTCTTGAACTTCTTTAACGGTCCTAGGGGACTTCATCTTCAGCATTGCATCAATCTTCCTAGCATTTGCTTCAATTCCATATTGAGTGACCATATACCCTAAAAACTTGTCAAAGTGGCCCTAAAAACACACTTCTGCAAGTTAAGCTTCTTGTTGTACCTCCTCAATGTGCCAAACTCCATAAGATCGGCAAGGTGCTAACCTTCTACCTTACTCTTTACCATCAAATCATCGGCATTAAACTTCGATATTTCAGTTAATTTTGGTTTTAAACATCTTGGTTGCATACCTCTAATAGGTTGCATTGACATTTTTAACCCTAAAGGGCATCAATGTGTAACAATACACCCCAATATTTGTAACGAATGAATTGTGAACTTCACAATCCCTCTTCATCTTAATTTGGTTATATCTGGAAAATGCATCCATGAAAGAGAGTAAGGCATTCCTAACAATTGAGTCAACCATATGATCAATTCTTAACAAGGGAAAATAGTCTTTAGGATAGGCCTCGTTTAAGTCCGTAAAGTCTATGCACATGAACCACTTGCCATTTGACTTCTTAACTAGTAAATAATTAGCTTGCCAAGTTGGATAAGACTCTTCCCTTATGAATCCTGCCTTTTACAGCTTCTAAAACTCTTCTTCTATGGCTACCTATTGTTCAGGTCAAAGTACCTCATCTTTTGTTGAACCATCTTCACATTCAAATCAATTTGTAGCTTATAAGTGATTACTTCTTTAAGGACAATAGCATATCTAAGGGAAACTAATCAAAGACATCAGTATTATCCTAAAGAAATTTAATTAAGCTTTAGCAAATATTTACTAGCAATGTCCTCCCTATCTACATTATTTTTTTGAGGTCATTCCTAAGTGAGACTTCCTATACTTCTTCTTTAGCAGTCTCAATGCTATTGGACTTCTTCTCCAGGCCAATCTCAATTTGAAAGACATTTTTGTGCTGTAGCGCTCTCAAATATAAGGATATATCCAGTTGCTAATCATTTTTGCATACTCCATCTCTAGTAGGAGTAGGGAATATTGCCTTAAGATGTGCAGTTGAGGGGTTTATGACGAGCAAATGCTAGAATAATCGGCTAATGAACATATTATAAGGGCACCAACAATTAAAAATAAAGAAGTCCACCTTGTCCTTTATAATATGCTCATCATCACTGATCTAAATAGGAAGAGAAATAACTTGATTAGCTGTATAAGTTGATTATTAAAAGCATATAGATCCTAATTGTAACATTTCAACTGTACCTTAATCCTTGGCTTCATTTGGTTGAAGGTGTGTTGAAAAATAAGATCTGCTAAACTCTTAGTGTCAACCAAGATCTTTTTCACCTTAAAGTTGGCAATTCTTGCACTGATTACTAATACATCATTATAGGGCATTTGCAAGCCTTCAAAATCCTCCTTAGTAAAAGAGATGGAATTGTTAACCTTGACTTTCTTGCCTTGTACATTACAAACATGTTGTATGGTATTAGTCAAGCTCGAAGTTCTTAATTGATCTAAAGTAGAAGGTCCTTCAAAAATAGTGTTTATCATACCATTCAATGCTTTATTATTACCTTTGTCTCTTGTACCTCTTTTAACCTAATGAGGCCGTGTTGGATTTTCTTGCTCATCTCGTCATCTTTGGGTTGGCCGTTTAATGTTCTCAACATCATGGGCAAGGAACTTACCTAAATACCATTGTTGGAGTGCATCCTCAATTGGTTTTTTGAGTTGAATATACTCAACAATATTTTAGCCTTAATCACAATGAAAATCACAATATTTGTTAGAATTTCTGCTTGAGAGATTTCCTTTTATTCATTCTGGCCACTACAACAACCCCCTTTGTTGAGTACTTCCATTAATATAACTAAGATTAGACAATTGAGTGGGTTATGAACAAATTAAGTTGAGATGCACGACATCTTCCCTTTGCGACTACTCCCTTCTGAAAATTGATCCTCACGTACACTAAGTTGATCTTTTGTGTTCTTCTTCTTGTCATTCTTTCAATCGTCTCTGCTTTGGACCTTATGCTAAGCTTTAATGCTACCCTCCTATAAAATTTAAGATGTAGCCTTATCTTTAAATTCAACAAAAGTCTTTAGCTTGTTTTTTGCTAAAGATTTAAAGAAATTTCTATGTGGTTTGACTCTAATGGAATTGTTAGTTTTTTGCTTTATGGTGTTAAGGATAGATGAATCCTTAACAAGGAGCTTACTTGCAAGGCAGTGTTGTAAGAAAATTTCTTCTAGCTCCTCAAAACATGAAATTATGTTTAGCTTCAAATGTTTAAACTATGTACTCAA
This sequence comes from Lumnitzera racemosa, assembly GCA_024138005.1. NCBI lineage: Eukaryota > Viridiplantae > Streptophyta > Magnoliopsida > Myrtales > Combretaceae > Lumnitzera > Lumnitzera racemosa. The sequence goes on from JAMXBC010000004.1 coordinate 57,208,763, forward strand.
TGCATTCCTTAGAGTTGAAGGGAATGCTTGATAAGCTATGACATCACTTAAGCTGTACAGCTTAGCCAAGGTACTAGATTACTCAAGATGATCCTCTAGGTCCTTAGTTCCATCATATGTCTCGAACTATGGCAATTTAATGTGTCATGTTATTAATTCCTCTAATATTTCATGTCATATCCCAGCTTAGCCTTAAATGCAACACTTGCAACTAACTTACTCATAGAGCAAGGAACAAGGCTTTTTGAAAATAAGATGTTACATACAAGCCTAGGGCTACAATAAGTGCCTAAAGAAGCCTAACCTAGCTTAGCTATATCTTATTTTAGAAAAATTGACCATAAGTTGTTTTCATGCTATGCCATGACTAAACCAAGAAACAAGTTATCACGATACCAAGCATATTTACCAAGTAGCACATCCTAGTTTTGTAGCATATGTTATTTAAACATTCTAAGCCTTTCTTTAATGTACTTCATCGTTATAAACTAAAACCTTGTACTAAGTTTGCTTAAGCTAACACCTTGAAGGTCGAATCATTTTCCTAGTATTTTCTAAGGTTAAAGTATGTCCTAGTGACTTCTTACAAAATCAGCAAATCATATAATCTAATTTCTCATCCAAGTTCAACCGAGTTTAATCAACCAAATACATGAACAAACATAATTAACCAAGAACACAATCATCGCATATTTAGCAACCAACACATCCAACTCAGACAACTTAATACGTTGTAGTGGAACTACACAAACTTGAATCCTATTGAGTAGACAAAAGTTTACTCCTAAAGACACAATATCCACTAACTTGTAACTAAAGCTTCCTTACATCAAGTATTGTCTTTAGGTTCTAAGTTATCTCGATGACATATAATCATGGTTCATATTTTAGTTTATGATTAAACTTCCAAGTGCTTCATTTAATCTTAAATTATCTTTATGAGTTAAGGGTATGCACCTTAAGTGTTTAGATAATAACACTTCAATAGTACGTAAGACCTTCTATACAACGTTCTACATGATACTTATATTAAGTTCCTTAGCTTTTACTAGGGTGGAGTCTTCTCTTACCTCATCAGCCATACCTTCTACTCAAGCCTTTACTTAGACCCATTTTTAGTTTACTTATTTGATATCATACAAGAAACCTTCTATTAAAGCTTCTACTGATCATCACATTAAGGCCTTCATGGTTTATAGAAGCTTTTACTTAGGTTAAATAATCCTTAAACTCACTAAACCTCCATACAATCATTAGGACTTAGTGATTTTGAACTTAAACTAGCAAAAAGATCAATTCCAAAGATGAATTCTAAATTTGGAAAAAAATTTTAAATCCCCTGCATGCTCATTTTTAATCATGATAAATTCTCCACTTGGCCACTTTTGACTCAAAATCACATGCAACTTCATGAAACATCATTTCATCAAAAAAAGTGTGAAAAGAAATTAGATTCTACGAAGGATACTTAAAGATCAACTATTTTTTTGAAATTTTCAAATTTGGCAGTTTTTGGTAAATGAAAATTAACAAAATTCTACTAAGAAAAGTTGTGAAAACTTTTGACATAGTTTAAAAATAAATATTATGAGAAGCTTATAGAAAAAGTTTCAGCTCGAAACAACATCGTTTGCTCTTTTGAAAATTAGATAAAAAATATGTTCGAAACGACCTATTTCCTAAGAGTGATATATGAGCCATACATATTTTAAAAACTAACATTATTCCATGAAAGTATACTAAAAATAATTTAAGAATAAAATTTTTCATAATCTTCTAAGTTAGTTTACTATTTTTAAAATTTTATCAAAAAACAGGTACAAAAAGGAGACTCGTTAGCACAGCTTACTCTTATGGCCATTCACGATGGAGGCTTATCAACAACCCAAACTACTGCCTTTATTGTAAAGGTATGGTGGTGGTGCAATGTCAAGTTGTCATGTGATGGTGGTTCTCCACTAAATCAATTTTTCATACTAAATTTCTAAATTTTGCTTATTATTTTCTTATATTTTCAAAAATTCCATAATTTTCTCAAAAGTTTCCTTAAGCTCTCAATCTCTCCAAAGAGGATAAAGTGAGTTGGTTTTGTGTTTATATAGTGGGCGGTGTACGAGAAAAACTTACCATGTTGCAAATGGATTTAAGAAAATCATGTTCTCATATCGTAGGCTACCCTTATTTTCTACCAAAAGCCTTGTGTTACCCTCGGTTTTCTTTTATATAAAACCACTTAATGCCCTTAGTTTAGGAAAACCACTTACGAATATTTTATTATACTTATGTCCTTCAATATTATATGTTACTCCTTATTAATACAAGTTTCTATAAGGTGTTAACTAAGATTCTACAAAGGTTTACTACTAAACCCTACTCCTTCCTTTTTCATATGCATGTAACATTTTTTTATTATCCTACTTATATTTTCTGAGGACATATTCTCTCTTAAATAATTTTCTAAGCCTAGCATGATGTGCTTAGAAGTTTCGTAATCACTAAGGCTTACCATAGGAAATACTTACCAAATAGGTCCTTCGTAATAACGAGCAAAATGAAGTGAAGAAGTTGGAAACCATAATAGCTTTCGTGAGCTGCTAGAAGGATATTACACACCAAAGAACATAATAAGACTTAACACATTGCTTAATATGACTCATTAGCTAATGTTAAGGTCCACTCACTACTAACCTCAAGCTACTTGACAATATTTGATAAGAGTGTAAAGAAAATGTACTTAGAGAAGGATATTTGACAAGGACAAATATATGTAATATCAGAATGGTGTTGGATGATTTCTACTGCAAAGAGAAAGGACTATTTATAGTAAGTCCCTAAGGCAACAAAGAAACCTAAGTAATGACAATAAATGGTAATACCAAAATACTATCGTAATACATTACCAAAAAGATAAAAAGGGACAACTAGAATAAAGGAATATAGTACAATATCATAAAAAGGAATGACAGGTGATACGCTGTAGTTAGATACACATTTTAGAATCATGGGACATTTAAGTCGAGTTGTACTAATGTTAAGGATGCTGCTAATTAAGGCTATTTAGAGTTATCGAAGTGTATAGAAGATTCTATAGCTTGATAGGCCAACTAAGTAATACTCAGCATATAGGCACTGGGCCTTAGCAATCAGCAATTCAGTATGTTAGAAGAAAGAGTTTGGTGCATAGGCACCTCAGTCTTAACATTCAACAAAATGGCCTCGATTGTTAACTAGGCAAGGGTTAAAGCAAAGTAGTGTGCATCCAAGTTAGGACTTCAGAGTATTTCCCACTATTCTTTCAAATAATGGTACTTGTCCTTAATAGGTTAGCAAGAAAGAGTTCTTCAAGTAAGAGATGGTAAGCCTCGAAGACAGGTACGAGTGAGGGGTTTGGAGGTTGGTAATCTATCAATTCCTTAGGGTTGTTGAAGATTTGTTCTCAAATCTTAGTCTTCTTCTTCTTTGGATACATTAGTGTCAGGTCAACAACATTGAAAGTAAGAGATACTCCATATCCTTGAGGTAGTTGAAGCTCATAAGCATTTTCATTGATAAACTGAAGAATCTTAAAAGGTCCATCCGACTTGGGGGATAACATATTTGTCCTCTTTCCTAGAAAACACTCCTTGCTGAGGTAAACCTAGATAAGGTCTCTTGGGATAAAAATGACTCACCTTCTCCTTCAGCTTCCCTATTCCTTTTATCGGGCAACAGTCTTTGCTAATTGCTTAACAACCTTCTGATGCAACTTCTGGAACTCCTTAGCACACTGTAAGCTTACTTGACTTTCTCCTTGGGAGGTTGGGAAGATAACCATGTACAAGGGTAAGTTCAGGTTAAGTCCATAAACAACCTCATAAGGTGACCTTCCTATTAAGTTATGAGTGAAGTGGTAAGCAAATTTGATGATGGGCAGGCAACGATCCCTATCATGGAGATTCTTTCCAGTAGTTGCTCGAAGGAGCTTGTTCACAATTCAGTTCTCAACTTTTATTTAGCCATCTATCTAAGGGTAATAAGAAGTATTGGACGTGATTTTAATGCTAAGCTTTTTCCATAAGGTCTCATGGAAGAAGCTCGTGAAACTCAAATCATGATCAGATATAAGACTCATTAGTCCTCTACACAACTGCACAATCTCTTGCAAAAAGAGATTAGCAACAAAAATAGCAAAATTACTTTTGTGGTAAGGGATGAAGTGGCTCATCTTGTTGAATCGATTAACCACAACCATGATAGAATCATGCCTCCATGTTATTCTGGGTAGGTCAAGTATGAAATCTATGTTAAAATAGGGCCATGGCTGTTTAGGTATCATTAGAGGTATATATTCTCCATACAACTCATTTCATCCTTTAGCATATTTGCACACCTCATATCGTTCAAGTGTTTGGCTTACATCCTTCATCATCTTAAGCTAATACAAATGTTCTTTCAGCATCTCAACTATTTTCTTCTCACCAAAGTAGCTGGTTAAGCCTCTAGCGTATGCCTCTCAGACAAGTAATTCCTTAATAGAACCACTTGACACATAAAGTTGCCTACCCCTCATGAGAATCCCTTAGCTCAAATAGAACCCATCCGTAACTCTTCAAACTTGCATTTAGCCACTAAGGGCGTAAAATATAGATTAAGCTCATACTAATTGAGCAAGGTGTCAAATCTGAGAATTCTAGCTTACAGTGCTGTAATGAGAACATCCAACGAAAGAGTATGTCAGCAATAATATTGGTGCTTCCCTTCTTGTATTGTATGACATAGTAAAAAGTCTCCAAAAACTTAACCCACTTAGCATGTCGTTGTGAAAGTTTTTACTATCCTTTGAGATGTTTGAGAGATTCATGGTCTATGTAGATGATGAACTCTCTCAATAGTAAGTAATGTTCATAGTTCTAAAGTGCTCAGACATAGGCATAGAATTCCTTATCATATGCCAAGTAATGTAGGGTGGCTCCTCTAAGCCTCTAACTAAAATAGGCAACTAGTCTACACTCCTACATAAGAACAGCTCCAATGCCAACTCCAGATGCACTACATCCTAGTTCAAAACTTTCTTAAAGTTGGGTAGGATGAGCATTGGGGTAGAAGTCAACTTAGACTTGATCTCATCAAAACTCTTTTAAACCATGGCAACTCCTTACTTCGACAACATTAGTTCGCATCGGCCATTCGAAAAATGCTTGGACTTTCTCATCATCAACCTTAATACCTCCCTAGAAACAACATATCTAAGGAATGCTACCTCACTCTAACAAAACACACACTTCTTCAAATTGCAAAATAATGTCTCAATACGGAGGATATCAAATACAGATCCTAAGTGCACAACATAGGGTATAAGGTCGACACTCTATGCCAAAATATCATCGAAGCACACCACAAAGCATTTGCCAATCAATGGTCTCAAGACATGATTTATGAGTCACATAAAAGTGCTTGGTATGTTTGTTAGACTAATTAACATCACCATCAACTCAAACAAACCATCCTTTGTTTTGAAAGCAATCATCCATTCATCTCCAAGTGTCATTCATATTTGATGATAGCTACTCTTAATATCAATCTTTGAAAAAAATCAGACACCATGCAACTCATTGAGCATATCAACTAACTAGGAAATCAGATAATGGTATTTAATAGTGATTTTGTTGATTGCTCAACTATCAATGCACATTATCCATAAGCTATCCTTTTCAACACCAGAACAGCCAGTATAGCATAAGGGTTCATACTCATTCTGTCATATCCATGATCATTCATCTCATCAACCCATTTCTTTAGCTTAGCAACTTGCTCAGGGTTGAGCCTATAAATAGGTTAGTTAAGTAAAGTAGCTTTAAGCTAAAGGTCAATACAATGTTCTATAACTTTGATGGGTATCAAATTTCTTGACATCTTGGCAAGAAATAGGTCGGCATACTCATGAAGTAATATTTGCACCTCGAAAGGAAGAGTTCTAGCTTCCCTCAACTCTAAGAGCTTCCTAACTAACAAGAGCATACATCCTTCAATCTTGGCATCTCTAGAAAATTGGTCTTAGGAAATCACTAAGGACTTCTAGTACAATGATCAGTAATCTTCTCTTGTGACTTTTGTACTTCCTTAAGGGTCATTAGAGTTAATATAACCTACTTCCCTTCCTTTTGGAACACATAAGTCTTTTGTTATCCATCATCTAGCACACTCAAATCAAATAGCCAAGGTCAACTACGCAAGATGTGTGACGCACACACGGGTAAGATGTCGCATAACAACTCATCATTTTATCTATCACCAATAGTAATTGGCACTTTAACTTACTCAACAACAAGTACACCTCCCATTTCATTTAGATAATGAATCTTATATGACTTAGGATGAGGGTAAGTCAGCGATTACAAGGCCTTCACCATTCCTTGAGCTATTTTGTTGGTACAACTTCCTCCATCTATGATCAGGGTACACAATTTGCCATTTTCCTAGCAATTCGAATGGAAGAGGTTCTCCCTCTACTTATTCTCGTTAGATGCAAAGGTATTGAGAGATATGCATAAGACCATACTATAGTCAGCTCCCATTTCAGGTGGGGTTATAGCAACAAAGTCATCTTGAAATTCACTCAACAAGTAACTAACATCTACCTCCTCTTCGCCTTCGTTAGCACTTTCCACCTCAAACTAAGCTCTATCTCCCTTGATGGTCATGACATGTTTGCTGGTGCATAAACTGGTTGCATGTCCAAAACCAAGACACTTGAAGCACTTAATCTCATAGGTCTCCCTCTTCGAGTTCTATCCTTAGTCTTTCCTAACCTCAAGATCATTGGCCTTCCTTTTGTCTTGGCCATGATCAGGTCTGCTTGGCATTTGCCCTTGGTGATGCACCTCAAAATTAAGATGAACTCGATCAAATCTAGGTCAGATCAACATACCACTTCTATTCTGTAAACCTAGTCAGCTACTTAGCATTTAGCTTATTTGATTGCTCCTCTACCTTTTGACCTTTTATGCTACTTAGATGGTCTCATCTAGAGTCCTAAGCCTTTATATCTCCACTATATTACTAGTTTCAAACCTTAGCCTAGAGATGAACCATACTATGGTACATGTCTTAGGCTTATTGACATCACACCTAATCATTAATAACTAGAATTCTCAAACATAATCATCCATTAATATGTTACCTTATCTTAAATCTTGGAGACATCATAGGGTGTCTTATTCATATTGTTCGAGAATGAACCTACATCTCAAGACTCTTTTTATCTCATTCTATGTTCAAACTTCACATCAGGCTCTCTAGCACATTCTGCAACTTCTTCCACCACATTACTGCATACCTAGAAAATTATAATTAACGATTCGAATACGAATAGCATTTTGTAGTCATAAAAGTATAATATCTTTTCATTCTTCTCATCCCATCTAGGTAGTCATCAACACTACCAGACTCATTAAAGTTCGGAATCTGTACCTTAAGATGATCAATTCCTCTAGGAGCTCTAAGCTCACACTCTTTGATTTCATCATATTTCTCTTCATTATACTCTTCAACTTTATCTAACTTTAGTCACCTTCTAGCAACCTTATCAGCATGTCTAGATGGAACTTGGTTTATGATAATTAGTTCTAGTGCTTGTTGCTCAGCTGTCTACCTTCTCGGCCTTTCTTTAACTTCTTGACCCCATTTAACAGCAACTTTTTCTTGTAGCATAGTTTATATAACCCTTTGTATAGAAATAGCTAGGTTAGTTACATTAGTAGCAAAGTCTTATATTAGCTCATCAGTAGTTCATGGGGTTTGTTAAGTAATACGATCATAACCACGAGCATCACTCTCAGCATCATCCTTAATACAAAGCTTTAGTAATTACTCTACTTACATAGGAAATTTCCACACACTAAGAAAATATGATTCAAATAGCAAACTACGAACTTACTTGGTGTTTTAAGTGGGAAACAAAGTATAACAGAATAAATGCACTAGTAAGAGCTACTTAGATACAACTTCTGGCCACAACCTCAAGCTTTGATACCAAAACATCATTTAAAGTGCCTAAAAGCTCAATAATTACTAAGGCTTACTGTATGGAAGAGTTACTGAATGGGTCCTTCATAATAACAAAGAAAATGAAGTGAAGAAGTCGAAAACCATAGTAGCTTCCATGAGCTACTCGAAAGATATTACACACCAACAAGCCTAAAACAACTTAACACTTTGCTTAATATGACTCATAAGCTAATGTTAAGGTCTACTTACTACTAACCTTGAGCTACTCAACACAATTAGATAAGAGTGTAAAGAAAATGTACTCAAAGAAGGATGTAACACAAGGACAAGTATATGCAATATCAAAAAGGTGCTAGATGATTTTAGCTATAAAGAAAAGGGACTATTTATAGTAAGTCCCTAGGGCAAGAAGGAAACCTATGTAATTACAATAAAGGATAATATAAAAATATTATCATAGTACATTACCAAAAGGGTCAAAAAGGACAAATAGAATGAAGGAATATAGTACATTGTCAGAGTAAGAAATGACAAGTGGTACGGTGCTGTTCAATACATGTTCTGGAGTCTTAGGACATTGAGTTGTACTAATGTTAAGGATGTTGTTAACAAAGGGTACTCAGAGTTTCTGAGACGAATAAAGGATTCTAGGCCAAGTAAGTAGTACTCAGCATGTAGGTATGTAGCCATAGCACTTATCAAGTAGGCTTCAACAGCCAGCAATTCAATATGTTGGAAGAAAGAGTTCAGTACGTGGGCACCTCGGTCTTAGCATTCGATTGATTAGCCATGGCAGTTGATAGGTTATTGACTGGGTAAGGGTCAAAGTAGAGTAATGTACTCCTAAGCTAAGACTTCAAAGAGTTTACTCGCTACTCTTCCATGTAATAGTACTAGTCCTCAGTAGGTTAGCAAGAAAGAATTCTTCGGGGTGAGAGATTGTAAGCCTCGAAGAAGGGCACTATTGTTGGTGAAGTTTAAGGGTTGGAAATATCCTGCAAAGATAAGAAAAATACTTAGTACCAAGGTCAATCTAGTACGGCCACTCCGATGCCTAAGTCAATAAACAAGAATGAGAAAGGTAAAGTAAAGAAGTTAAGAGTTATCAGATATCTCTTATAAAGTTTCATTCCCATATTTATGGGAGATTGGCATGTCTAAAGGAGTAGTTATTGGAATAACTATTGAGACATGTGAAAGCTTATTGATTAGACACCATCCCTAAAATATAACAAGAGCAAGCAGTTGTGTAATATAATCATGTTTGTGATAACTATTCATGCCATAAACTTAAATTCAAATCAACAATAGATCCTTGTTACTTAGCATAGTGCTAAGAATGTCGATTACTCGACGAGGTGCTGAGAATATAAATTATGAGGCTTGTTGACAGTCAAATGGACAAGTAAGATGGGTAGACGAAAACTAACTATCAATAAGCACGAGTGAGGGGTCTGGAGGTTATTTGTCCATCATAGCCTTTAACTTTTTATTTAAACCCAATTTTCAATTTTGGTTAACCTAAGACCCTATTTTTTTAATAAATTATTTTAAATGATCTGACTTCACGAAATAACTTCTTCTAAATTTTACAACCTTACCATAAATTTTCACTTAGTTCGGTCGATGTCAATTGATGCTCAAAATTTAAGGGCTTTGATACTTAGGGGTTAGCACATTCTACCCCTTTTACAAAAAGTCATCCTTAAAACTTAACCAAGTAGTAATAACTTATTTTGATGATTTACTCCTAGTAATAGAAACCACTAGCGAAAGGTGACTAACCTTCTACGAATAATTTGAGATACTTCACTTTCATTCGATTTGTAGACTCCTAAGTCACCTCTTGTATAGTGTGTTTATTATACAACACTTTAAAATACTTACTGTCTCTATTTTTCAATATCTAAACCTTCCCATCCAATATCCAAACTAGATGCTTTATATATATTAAATTTTTCTTCAACTCTACTAATAGTACATCTAAGATTGTCGTCAGATCTCCTATAAACTTCCTTAGATTTGATATATGAAACACATTGTGTGTTCTTTCCATTTCACAGGTAACTCCAACTCATTTGCCACTTTTCCTATCCTCTTATTGATTTGTTAAGGTATGATATACCTAAGACTTAGCTTCCCTTTTATTTCAAATCACTTTACTCCTTTCATCGAAGATACTTTTAAAAATACCTAATCTCCCTTTTGAAATTCCATTGGTTTCCTTCTAACATCATCATAACTCTTTTGTTGACTTTAGGCAACTTACAATCATTCTTTTATAACTTTAACTTTAGCCTTACGTTCTTGCAACATTATTGGCCTAATGATTTGCTTATTTCCTACTTCATCCCAATAAATTGGGAATCTATACTTTTGCCTATATAGCACTTCATATGGTGCCATCTAAATAGAACTATGATAACTAATATTGTAAGAAATTATGCTAATGGTAGGTTATCATCATAACTTCCTCCAAAATCTAACACATAAGCCCTCAACATATCTTCTAAGGTTTGTAATGTTCACTCAGATTGCCTATCACTCTATAGATGATATACTGTACTAAAGCTCAGTTTAGTCCCCATTGTCTCTTGTAATGATTGCTAAAACTCGGATACAAATCGAGTCACAATCGAAAACTATTCACACCGCTAGTCCATGCAATTGAACTATCTCCTTAACATACACTTTAGCCAACTATGAGAATGTTTCCCTTGTTTCATTGCTAGGAAATGTGCCAACTTTGTTAATCGATCAACTATAACCCATATCATGTCATTCTACCTTCTCTTTTTTGGAAAACCACTTATAAAATCCATTGTTATATGCTCCTATTTCCATTCAGTTATGGTTAAGGGTTGCAGTGATCCACATAGCCTTTGATGCTTCGCTTTTATCCTCTAATAAGTCATACATCATGATACGTATTGTGCCACATCTTCCTTCATTCCTGTCTACCAAAACTATTGCTTCAAGTCCTTATACATCTTATTATTTCTTAGATGTATGGAATGTCTCGTATAATGTGCCTCTTTCAAAATTATCTTCTTGATTTCCGAGTTTTTTGGTACACAAATTTGATTTCTAAACCTTAACACTCCTTTATCGTCAATCCTAAAGTCATGATTCTTGTCTATGTTATTTTTAATCTTTTGTAGCTCGGCAATGTATGCTTTCTTAATGCATTCCAAGAGGCTAAGTTCTATGTTTAAACTAGCTATCATGTGGTCATTCCCTTTAACTACAATCTCTAAGTTCAACTTCTCCATTTCCTTAATTAATTCCAATTTATTTGTGATGAGTGCAGCCATATTAACATAATTCTTCCTACTTAACACATTAGCCACAACATTAGCTTTATGAAGATGACGATGAATTGAAAGATCATAATCCTTTAGTCATTCCAACCGTAGTCTCTACCTTAAATTCAACTCTTTTTGTATAAAAACATATATAAGACTCTTGTGATTAGTATACACATTGCACCTTTTACCATATAGATATTGTCTTCATATCTTCAAAGAAAATATCATAGCTACAAGTTCTTGATCATGAGTCAGGTAGTTTCGCTCATGTAGTTTAAGGTGTCTTGATGCATAAGAAATCACCCTAATCCATAATTAGAGGCATCATAGTACATAGCATACTCTCTATATCCATTAACTAAAGCTTATACTTGAGCCATCACTAAACTTCTCTTGAGTTCTTGAAAACTTTCCTCACATTTATCATTCCATTCAAGATTAACACCTTTTCTCATCAATTAAGTCAATGGCAAGGCTATCTTAGAAAAGTCTTGTGTAAATTTGCAATAATATCTAATCATTCCTAAGAAGCTTCTCATTTCTACAATTGTAGTTGGTCTTGCTTACTCTATTACTGGCTTCACCTTCATAGGGTTAACCACTATTCTTGTACCTGACACTATGTGTCCAAGAAATCTAACTTATTCTAAGCAAAACTCACATTTTTTTAGCTTCATTTACAATTGATTCTCTTTAAGAGTTTGAAGCATAATCCTTAAATGTTTTGTATGCTCTTCATCATCTCTCAAATATATTAATATGTCATCAATAAACACAACTACAAATTTATCTAGATATTTCCTAAACACACTGTTCATTAAATCTATGAATGCAACCAAGGCATTAGTCGATTCAAACAACATTACTAAAAACTCGTAATTCCCATATCTTGACCTAAATGAAATCTTAGGTATATCATCTGCCTTAATCTTTAGCTGGTGATACCTAATTTGTAGGTTTAATTTCAAAAACACCATAGCTCCTTTCAATTGGTCAAATAAATCATCAATTCGAGGCAGTAGATACTTATTCTTAATCGTTACTTTTTTAGTTCTTGATAATCTATATATAATCTCAAACTCTCATCTTTCTTCATTACAAAGATCACAGGAGCACCCCATAATGTTGTATTAAGCCTAGTGAATCCCTTATCCAATAACTCCTGTAATTGCTTATTAAGCTCTACCAATTTAACTTGAGCCAATCCGTATGGGTACTTAGATATTGGTGTAGTACTTAACATAAGGTCTAGATGTGTAGTTGACCTATCCATCCCAAGTATCACATCGAATCTTGTCATTTCCAATACTGCTTATTTTGTTAGTAACCTCCTAAAATCAATATACATGCTTCTATCCCTTAAACTTTGTTGCACAACTTGTTCTTCTCTCAAAGAAGTTGACACCAATAATTCATACTAAGAAGTTTCAATCAGGAGTCTATTTTTGTCATCATATTCCTTCGATACATAAGAATGAGTGGTTCCCACTTCAAACAATGTATAAGCATATCTATCTCCCATATGTACCAATCTTGTCACAAATAATTACAGTCATGTCATCGTACTCAACAACTAAACATTGACATTGATAGGCATTCAACAAATAATCACGCATAGAATAAGTATCTTATCTAAGCAACCTTCTACTAAACTTTCTACAAGATAAGCATCATATCTAAGTAAACTTCTACTAGAGTTTCTATAAGATAACTATTATGTTCAAGTAGCCTTCTATTAAAGTTTCTAAAAGAACTCTATTGGAGGCTTACATCTAAAAGAACTTCTTTTGTACCTTCTACTAAACATTATTCTTTACACATTAAGTCAAAGAAGCTTCTACAAGAGTTCAAGAATTTCTACCTACTAGTACATTATCATCTTTAGCCTCTTCTTGCTGAACTACATATACTCTTCCATAGGCCTTAGGCTTTTGTCTTACCCTACCAAGTCGATCATTTCTATTAGCTAGTGTAGGTCTATTAACCTAAGCTTACTTTGGTCTTACTTATTGCCCTTAGGCCTTATTATGCTCTAAGACACTATGTCCAATCCTCTATCCTTGTAGTAGAATATTCCCTTAGGATTTGGATTTTGGCATTGCCTAACTAAATGTCCTACTTCTCTACATCTGAAACGTTTCCCTTTCAACTCGAGACAATTAATATCTCAGTGTCTACCATTGCATTTCCAATAAGATGGTGTCTCACAACTAGACTTTTGACTCTTAGAGTGATAGGGCTTCTTCCCTTTCATAAATCTACTACTGCTAGAGCTCCCTACAAACTTCTATTTCTTGCTCTTCTTTTCATCCTCCTTACGTAGCTTATGTACTCGTTCAATTAATTGAGTCTCATTAATAATATCATCGATTCTTACCAATCTATTCCTTTTCAACTCAACTTGGAAATAAATATCTAAATTAAGCTTAAATCTACAAACTTTAGCCATTTTGTCATTTTGTATAGCCTTTAGGACAAATTTCAGCAACCTATTGAACTCTCATTCATACTCCTCAATCATCCTACCCTATCACTTCAGCTTATAACACTTCTCTCACTCATTCAGGAAAGTATTATTCCAAGAATATGTCTCAAATTTTCTCCCAAGTGATGGGTACCATCAATAATCGCTTCTTACCTTTCCAACTATTATTTGCATCTCTATCATGTAAGATAGTAGCAATATGCACCTTCTTATTATCCTTGACTTTGTATACTTCAAACGCTTTCTCCAATGATTTAATCCATTCCTTTGTTGATACAGTGTTAGTGTTGCACCCATCATATGGCTTCACAATATGCTAAACTTTAGCTAGCTTATCCCTGTTCAATCCTCCAAGTCCTGCTAATACCATCACAAACTATTGCACCATATCCATAGCTTGTAGGGGGTTAAGCTTATTGAGACTAAGGTCCTTGTGGTTGACCTAAGTTAGGTTAAGGTCGGTAAAGTTCATCCTTTATATGGATCCTCAGTGTGGATGACATACCAAGATCTTCTCTTGTTCTTGTTTGAACCATTTTCCTAACAATCTAATGTAACAAACTTAATTACTTTCTATACAACAATCTTCCCCAAAAAAGGTTAAAACAACTTAATTCCTAGCTACCCTATACACTCACACGCATCTAGTTTATGCTCCCTAAACATGCTTTGATACCACCTAAATAAGTTGTCACATCCTTACTTAGCCTTAAATGCATCACTCACAACTAACCTACTTATAGAATAATGAGCATGCCTATTCGCACATAAGAAGTTATACATGAAAGTACCACATTTGGAGTTCAACTTTAGCTTTGCACCCTAAAAATTTCTCAAAGTAGAGGTCCAAGTCTTAACAAATTCATTTACATTATCTAAGTTCTTCTTTCTATTTACAATACAGTTACATATACATTTCCTTAATTAACAAAAGATCCTTCCAAAATAGATGACTCTAGCCTAGCAATCTCAAATTGTCTTCCTCCCCAATGGTAGCAGTGCCCCTCTTATGCTTCACCTTAACCTATAGATATAACACATAACCACTCAATTCACTATGAACTGAGTGAAAGTGGATAACAATACATAAAATATAAGCAAGTCCAATAAATAATAATCCATACAAAAGATTAGGCATTACAAGCATATATAAACATTTCCCAACCAAATATATCTTGTGAGACTTCTATGCCATGCTTATGTACATGAACAGATATATCGATACCAATATTCTAGCTCAGCCTAGGGAAACTTGAAGTTACCAAGGGATCCCTAAATAATTCAAGCCTAGGGCTACAATAATTAGCCAAAGATTTTGCCTAACTGACTACATGATGGTAAAAAACTTTATTGATGCAATCTATATGTTGAAAGAAGCCTAGCCTAGCCTAGTGATATCTTATTTTAGAAAACTTGACCCATAGGTTGTTTTTGTGCCATGTCGTACAATACCATGAATGTACCAAGAAATAAGTTGGCACAATACCAAGCATAGTTACTAAGTAACACATCCTAGTTTTGTAGCATATGTTATTTAAATAATCTACGTCCTTCTTTAGTGTACGTAATCATTATAAACTAAAACCTTATACCAAATTCGCTTAAGTGAGGAACTTGAAGGTCAAATCATTTCCTTAGTATTTTCCAAAGTCAAAGTATGTCCTAATAACTTCTTACAAAATCAGCAAAGCATATAATCTAATTTCTCATCTAAGTTCAATCAACCAAATACATGACCAAGCTTAATTAACCAAGAACATAATCCTCACATATTTAGCAACCAATACATCCAACTTTCAACATCAAACTCAGACAACTAAGCACGTTGCAGTAGAACTACACAAGCTTGAATCCTATTGAGTAGACAAAAGTCTACTCCTAAATGCACAATATCCATTAACTTGTAGCTAAAGCTTCCTTGTGTCAAGTATTGTCTTCAAGTTCCAAGTTATCTTAATGACCTATAATCATGATTCATATTTTAGTTTATTATTAAGCTTCCAATTGCTTTATTTAATCTTGAAGAATCTTTATAAGTAAAGGGTATGCTCCTTAAGTGTTTAGATAATAACACTTCACTAGTGCCTAGGACGTTCTACACAACATTCGACATGATCCTTATATTAAGTTCCTTACATTAAGTTCCTTACCTTCTACATAACCTTCTACTAAGGTAAAGTCTTCACTTACCTCATTAATCATACCTTCTACTCAAGCTTCTACTTAGACCCATTTTCAGTTTACTCACTTGATGTCATACCAAAAAACCTTCTACAAAAGCTTCTGTCGACCATTACATTAAGGCCATTATGGGTAATCTTTTATAGAAGCTTCTATTTAAGCCAAATAATGCCTAAACTCACTAAAACTCCACACAATCATTAGGACCAGCAAAAACCCACACATAGTTGCTTTTAATATATTGTCGTTCCAAATTTATAAAAATGATACTTTTAAGCTTGTAAAAATCATGATAAATCACTTACTTGGCCTCTTTTGGCCTAAAATAGCATGCAACTTCACAAAACATCATTTCACTACAAAAAAGGTGAAAAGAAATCTGATTCGACAAAAGATACTTGAAGATCAACCATTTTTCCAAAACTTCCAAATTTGGCAATTTTTGGTAAATCAAAATTAACAAAATTCTACTAAGCAAATTTGTAAAAAATTTTGACATAACTTAAAAATAAATATTATAAAGATCCTATAAAAAAAAATTTAGCTTGAAACAACAATGTTTTCCCTTTTGAAAAATAGATAAAAAAAAAATATGCCCAAATTGACCCATTTCTTATTAGCAATATATGAGCCATGCATATTTTGAAAAACTAACACTTTTCCATGAAAGTAATATAAAAATAACCTAAGATTACAATTTTTGATAATTTTCCAAGTTAGTTAACTATTTTTAAAATTTTATCAAAAATTGACTACAAAAAAGAGACTTGTTGATGCAGCTTGCTCTGGTGGTCGTCTGACGATGGGAGCTTGTCGGCAACCTAGACCATTGCCTCTACTATCAGGGTATGGTGGTGGTGTGGTGTCAAGTTGTCACACGATGGTGGTTCTCAATTAGCCAAATTTCAGTACTAAATTTCTAAATTTTCTTATTATTTTCTTGAATTTTCTAAAATTCCATAATTTGTTCAAAAGTTTTCCTAAGCTCTCAATCCCTCTAAAGAGTGTAAAGTCTATGGGGTTTCTATTTATATAGTGTATTGTTAGGACCCTAAAGGGGGTCTAGTAGGATTATCTAAAATTTCCATAACATATGTGCACCTATGATATGAAAACCGCCTTGCAAGTTAGGGATTGCAAGACTTTAAATAATAAATCACTAAGATTTTTTTTTATGTAATTAATTTATTATAACATAACATAACATATAAATATAAATAATTGTAGATATCTGATATCTCACAATTTTTCATAACCACAGAGAATTGGTAACCCTTACTAAATAATAAGACAGGATATACTAACATTATAAAAAAAAAATAGATACAAGAAAAATTATATTATAGTAAGTTTTAATATATAAATATTTTCTACAAAGGATGTCTATGTATCACCTAAAAAGTACTCAGCTACTTCTAATACTAGTATACATATCTTCATCTTGCACTCAGCACTCAAGACATATCCCAATCTCATCGTAAGTAAACTTGTAAAGGAAACTAAGGGAGAATGAGCATAAAACAACTCAGTGAGTTCATCCCTCACCACCACCATTCAAGCAAGTTATCATGCATTATTATTACACATGCAAGCAAGATATCTACATACATAATAAATGCAGGCGTGATGAATGTAAGCAACACATCCATAGGAGTTTGGAACTATGAAAGGTGAAGAATTACGTCATCTACACTTCGATTATCCGATGTACTTACTCGCACAGGGCACCTCAACTTACTTGCATGAGGTTACCTAGGGATAGCACCCCTCTAGGCAAAACTCGACTATTACCCTAGTTGAGAAAAGAGTTTCAATCCAAATAGGGGGATTCCAAACTAGGACTATCCACCCTCTAAGGCCCCTCAGGCATAAACATGTGAGTACTCTGGTAACAAAAATTAACTAAGGCCTTACAGGTACAATAAAGCGAGTCTTCTCGCTATCAAGTGAAGAACCCATGCTAGCCTTGTCTTAACAATAAAATATCATTTCTGGCACTGCGACCCTTATCGAAATCATATAAAATACGTTTAGGATTAGGAAAACTTTTTCCAAAAATACTCTTTTCAACATTTTGCAAAGCTGGCACTCTCTATCCATACCTTTACCGAGTCATAGACATACGACGAGTATAATTGGTTATTTTGGTTTGATACTTATATTTATCAATTTAAAAAGGTGATCACATAGATGACTACAAATAAGCAAAGCAGTCATTCAAACATACAAGCAACAATAAGCAATAAAACCTCATACAAGTAATAAGTACAAGCAAATAGTAGGTCATTAAAACTCCCTCACCTGGATTATTGCACATTCTCTAAGCTTTTGGGGTTTCTAAAACTCAATATTGAACACCTAAAATATAGTAACACTTATAAGTATTCTGAGAAGTCAAGTTGCTTAGTTAAATAAAAGTCTATTGTAGTTTATTTAGTTCCCTAATATACCTTAAGTCTTATATGTATAGGGTTTACCATACTCAATGGGATTAATAGTAATTAGTTTCTTATATCTGTAAGTTATGAGACTTCCTTTATGTATTTTGTAACTTTTTTATTCTAATTCTGATATTTGCCAACTTATAGTCGATTTTTATCGTTTTCGGATGCATGTTCATACAGTGAAGTTCGTTTTGGACGTTAAGATGGACATTACTGTAAATTATTAAAATTTAAATAAATTAAACTTATTAAAGTTTAATTATTCCTATTGGCTAGTTTTATGTTCCATTTTAGTAGTTAATGATTTAATTAGCCATTTATTCTTATACTTAGGGAATTTTACATTAGTATTACTAATTTATGTCCTTGATTAAGTTTGATTCAATTTAGGAAGTGTATTAGGGTTTAAAGTTTTGGATTCTAAGTACATGTACATACTTATGTTCTTCTTTTATAAGCTTATGCTTATATCATCGCTTATGTCATCAATCGCTTGTTATCATCACCCAACAGTATCATTGTCGTGGTAGGTCGCCATGTACCGTATAAAGGTCTATTATCAACTCCCTTGCTGATCATAGGCCTGTCATACGATACACCAGGCTCCTTCCACTCTATGTTACCACTAATCCCATAGACAAGTAATATAGAGCAAGTTAACTAAAATTACTTCTATGTTATAGATTAGCTAATTGTGTGGGCTCGTGAGACCCACACCAAAAAATATTATAAACAAATGTAGTTCATAACAGAAGTACATTAAATTTGTGTTATGAGCAAAAACATAAAAATATCTAAAAATCTATAAATCTATTACAAAATGTCCTCTTCTCTCTCTGATCGCTCTAACCCATCCCTACATGAGACTTACTATGAGCATGCCTCAGCCCGGATTAGTGAAGAGGTTCTCCTACATCAACAAAAATCTATAGGGGTGTACGCTTAAGCTTAGTGAGATAAATACCCTCATCGGTACCACATGACAAAAATTATTAGATGCACAATCATATGAATGCATGAACAATCAGAATGCCAAACAACGCATGCAGTAACCTAGGAACTACATACGACTCAGAATTATACCCCTTGAAGTCGGGGTTTGGAGATAATTGACCAACCCAAACCAAAATCTAGGTTCTAGACCTTAAGTTTTATTTCATTTGCACTATCGTGCTCATGCCAAAACAAAACTCTCTCTCTCTCTCTCTCTTTCTCTCTCTATATATATATATATATATATACTTCATTTACCGAAATCAAATCATATTTTTAAAATCCTAAGTCTAACGGTGTGGTGGCCTTCGTAATTCACAAGCACATGCCCTAAGCAGCAGCCACAAGACTCGACCCCTCGCCGACGGTTGGCGTCTCCCAACGCCAAGTAAGCCCATCAGCTTAGGACAGAGATTTAATATATATGATGACATAACTAGTACCCAATCCTGTAGGAAACTCGTATTCCTGTGAGTCCCTTCCCATCTTCTGCATGAAGCGGTAGTCAGTGTTATCCGTATGAAATATGGGGATGCATGATTTATTTTGATTTATTAATCGTATAAGTGATTAACTCGATTTTTAAGGTGATCAGAGAATTTCATTCCATACAATTCGCATGTATATATTAATACAAACAATTCTCATTATTATATATAATCAACAAGTCATCGCATTCATCTACACATTCAAACACATGCATTTCCTATATCCCACAAGCATGAAAATTTACATATATAAGTTTATGTGCATCTATTCTACAAGCAAAATCAAGTAAAGAGTCATCGAGAATTTACTCACTTTGCCATGTGGGTCAATCAAAATAATCCAAGGACAAGTTGTCTCCGTACACGATATCCCCTAGTCATTGAAATAATATTTATAAGGGATTGAAATTAACTTAGGGAACTAAGTAAATTTTCCTTAAGTTATACTCATGACTAGTTTTTGAAATTTTTCCCGGCTTTCCCTAAAGTTCAATCGCATATAACTTTTTCATTTTAAATCTGATTTTTATGATCTTATCATCAATATTCATCATTTTCGAGTGACTTTAACATGGTGAGGTTAGATTTTCAAAATGAGGTATACAATTCTATCCATAGGTTAGAACAGTAGCATTCCTCATGTGTTGGAGTGTTTTTGAGCCTTATATGGTAAATGGGCTTTTTGATAACTTAAGAAATCCTTTGGGCTTGGTCATAAGATTTTATCCTAAACTTAAAATACTCCTTGAGATTAGATTTACAACTTTGATTTATATTCCTAAGGCTAACAACCACTTCATGGGCCCTTTAGTAGGCTTAAGTTGTCAAATGGGTTTGTTTTTTGTTCAAACTAAAGTTAGTGACTTTGGTAGGCTTATGGGGTCTTAGGTGGATTTCTTGTGGACTTCAAAACAACCTCTCTTGATACTTTAAGGTGCTAGTCAGAATTTCATTGAAGGCCCAACATAGAATTATAGGCTTCTTTTGAGAGTTTTAGGCTCGGTTTTGAGTTTTAGGCTTTATATGCTTACCATACTTGCTTTGATTGATCTTTTCACTTTGTTCATTCACTTTTATCATATTTTTAAGCTTCTTTTTCCCATGTTCCAGATCTGGTCGTGATGATTCCAAGGGGTTCTCACTTGGTTTTTTTCAACTTGTTTCATCATTTCCTTAAGTTTAGGTGTTAGATTATGCACTTAAACTACTTGTATCCAAATCTTAACTTAAGTTTTCTTCCATAAGATGATTTTTTAACTCATGCTCCACACGAAGAAATAGAAGATCTTATACTTAATACAACCTCCATATCATAGCTCATGTCATACAAAGTTGGTTTCTTCATAACACTTCATGTGATGGATTTTTCCTTAACTTAAGTCTAGATTTGAATATGTTTAACTTAATGGAAACAAAATCAACATCTAAATGACTATGGAACCCTCATGTCCAGCATGCTCATCCTCCATTCAAGTTTTTGTTTCAAGACTTTCCTAACTTAAAATCTTCCATTCAAAGTGTTAAACAAGTGTCTTTACAAAATACCAACTTTACATGCTCATGCTCCAACTTTATGTAAGGGTTTCATGGTTTGTTTCTTAAAATGGTCTTTGTTGTTATCACAACTTAAATTACACTTATATCTTTAAGAAATCAAAGTCTCCTAACATAAATACTTAAGCAAAATATGGTGGTTATGCACTAAGGTTCCACTTAAGCTCTTAACTTTGCTTCCTCCTTTTTGCCACCTTTTGGAAACCCGAGTTGTTTGATCTTTTGGAATGGGGTTTGTAGAAGGTTCTAATGGTTCTAAAAAATCTTAGATGATGAAAGAAAATGACACAAGAACAAGAGGGGAAGTTGCCGTGAGTGAAGTTTGAAAAATGGAAGAAAAGTTGATTTTGTGGGGTAAGGTTGTTTCTCCTTTTTATGTTTATTTCAAATGAGAGAAAGAAGATGTGAAAGTGAAATTGAAAGTAAGAGAAATAATGGAGAAAGTGGCCGGTTGGATTTGTGAGGAAATGAGTGGCTAAAATGTCTTGAAAATGATGATGTAAGCATTAATAGGCATATTAAGGTATCTAATCCTTACCCATACCACTTTCTATGCCTTGTTTTGCTAGAGATTAACATGGAGTCTCAAAATATGATGGGAGATATCCTAAGCTAGTGGCCACATGAAAGGATTTAGGGGTTTCCGAGTTGTATTCTTTCATTCTTTTCAAGATAACCGACATGTTCTAATGCCTAGACATTAAGAAATTCTAAAGCTATGTTTATCGCACTGAAGAGCTGCTTAAAGGTATACATGAACCTACTTGTTACGTGTATGTAAAGGTAATATCTTTACTAGTTTTCTAATTTCTAAACTTTAAGAAGATGGAAATAAACTTACAATAAAATGGAGTTAAAGCATAAGTTAACTAACCTTTATAAAATTGGTTGATGAAGTGGTGTGCTCCTTCTTTCTCCTTATGTTTGCCAAAGATGTAGGACTCTAAGGGGATGCTTTTTGTTTAATTGACTAAAGGGGGATGAGAGAGGAAGTGGTGGTGGGTGGTTAGTGAGGTGGTGAAGTGGCAATGGGAAAAGGTGAAGGGCAATGGTGGTGCTTAGTGAAACTAAAAGGATGGGTAAAGGATTTTTTCTTTCATGGGGTTTGATTTTAGAGAGATTTAAGAGTGTTTTGCCTTTGTTAAAGTGAGAAAGAAATGGTGGAAAATAGGGGCTAGGATGGCCAACAATGGGGAGAGAGAGGAGGGACAAGGATCCTCCAATTTGGGCAAGAGAGTACCCTACTTTTTTGTACTAATGGCATGTTATAACAGTTTACCATTTTAGGGAAGATATTGTCACCTTAAGGACAATTGTCTTTTGATTTACCAACTAATCACTTTTTCATCTTCCTTTTGATTATCTATAGCCTAATGTTGATTAAGATGCATAGATTGATTAACGGACTAAGGTATAATTAGCATATTTCATCATGATTAAGCATATTAAGTATAATTAGGGCTTATTTAGTGTTTTATCATGTTTAATCAGTTTAATTAAGTTTATTAACCTACATTATCTAAATTATTAAGGTATTCTAGTATCTAAAATCAATCAGGGTTATCTAATTGCATACATGATTGGAACTTTAAGGTTTTTGAGAAATTAGTGAAATTGTTTATAATTAGAGAATGGTTTAGCCATATAATTAGGGTTTGTTAGTTAAAATAGGGTTTTAGACATTCGATTAGGGTTTTGGATAGGCTCAATAGAGTTTATAGCTATTGTAGGATTCCTTACATATTAGGGGTTTTCTTATTAAAGTTTAGGTTTTTTTGGTATTACAATTGGGGTTATTATTACCATAAGGTTTTTAAACTTATTATTTAGGGTTTGTTCATTTTATTTAGGGTTTTATCCATTTACATGTTTGTATCCAATTGATAGGGCGTGAAGAGGTAAGAAGGGGAGTTCCATCGATGTTTAGGCTTTTAGCCATACCAACAAGAATATCCTCAAGGAGAGTTAGTGCAACGCTTATAAGGAGCTGCTCAAACATCTTAACCTTAATCTATTAACAATGTTACCTAGTGTGGTTGGGCTAATGGTGTTCTAACTGATGAAGCCTGAATGGATGTTTAAATTTATATGTAAACTATGAGATATATATATATATAATATGTTGGTGATATATTTCTATTCTAATAATTTAGTTAGATATATAAATTAGAACATAGTTTCAAATTCATTTTATTTTCTAGAAACGTGAAAATAATGATAAGTTGCATAAAAGAGAATTCTAATACTTTTATTAGCTATACAACAATTTTTCTTCATAATCATTCTACTAACCAAATAGCAGAATACTAATTCTACTCTATAAAGAATAGCTACTCAAGTCCAATTCCATCACTAATCTATTACCATAAAATTGCAATTCCATTTCACTCTTAATTTTATTGATAACCAGGCATGATATAAGTATATAATACTTAGCTTAATACATAATTTGACCAAAATGCTTGACTTAACACAAAACTAAAAATGGATTTTAGATTTGCCATATGGCTATACTCAATTCTTTATTACTCTTTTAAGGTGATTGATCCTTCTCATTATGTTTTATTGAGATTAGGCTTCTTTGTAGCGAAACAATAATTTTTTATGTTAATTTTATCAATTATCCTAATTAATAAGTGAAATAAGACAAAAAAATAAAGAATGAGAGAGAGTAGAAGACCTCTAATCTCTTTTAGTTAGTTGGAGGTGGTGGTGGTGGTGGTTGGGGTGGGGGGGGGAGGGGTGGTGAGGTATGGGTGTTGTTGGGGTTGGGGTTAGGTTGGGTACTTAGGAGATAGATGATTCTTAAAATTTTTAGAAATGTAAAAAGTATAGATTAAATATATCTTTTGAAGAGAAAATTATAATGTAAAATTAGATATAGCTTAGCAATTAGGTGTCTACTTTTATAACCATGAGATTTTAGGTTCAAATCTCATGCTTAATGTTTTACATTTTCTAAATGCATTAGTAATTGAATGGCATTTGTGTTTTTCCCATTTATTAAACTTTTTTATTCAAAACAAATAACATTAATTTCGTTAATTACAAATCATATATAACTAAATAAATTCTTGTAAATTGCTAATTTTTTATTAGTATTATATGACAAATAATAATTACATTGTCCATATTGTAGATATTCCAACCATATCACATAAACTATTGATAAATAGTACCAATTATATGACTTGTTTAAGTAAATCAATCACCCTAAGTTATCATGAAAATGATAACATATTACTTATATTTATATGAGTTAGTTCTTTTATCTTTACCTTTTCACATTCATGTATATATTTTTATCTATTATTATGAAATACAAAACTTATATAAGTTTTATGTATTAATGTAATTTTATAAATTGATAATTAAATTTTTTTAATATATATGCATGGTAAAAAGATAAAAAGTTTATTCTTTTAATTTCAAGTGAAGTATTCAATCATCCTTAATCTTATTATAGGTCAAATCATTAACAAAATCCTTTTACATGTATAAAACACAATATAATATAATTATGAGAATAATTAGATATTATCCTATCAATAATTTTAATATTGACTTAATTTATCGTATCCCAGCATAACATAAAGTGAAACATCTCAAATACGAACTTGCTTACATAACAAAAGATAACTTCATTTGTACGACAAAAGAATGCTAAATCAGAGTTCAACTTAAACTTTGTTTATAACTTATATGTACATTTCACTATTTACATCTACAAATTATATATATATATATATTTTCTTCTTTCATGATAGCGAATCTTCACATTTAGTGTAGATTCCTTCCAAAAGAAGCTAACTCTATCTAATGCTCTCAAAATGAATCCTTTGGTGATGGTGCCTCTCAAACTTCTTATTTAATCTAAGGACAAAATACTTTATCCCCTTAGCTTCTGTAGTTGAGTAAGAATGAATTGCAAACAATACAGTATAAATAGAAACTATAGATCATATAGCACATATGTAGGTAGCAAACTTAGTTTTTTCTTTTTTTTTGTATATGTATTCACCAAGCCAACTAGTTTAAGCTAATAATGCAATATGCTATACTTATGCACGTGGAATATGTCAATACCAATATCCCAAGTTTACTAAGCTCACACTTTTAGTCAGTTGATACACCCGTGCATCTAGACCAAATGTCCTAGAACATAGAGATTATAAGGTATAGTCTAGAAGTTAGATCTTGTAAACCCTAATTCTACTAATTTAAACCACATAAGGTAGTTAGGTTGTTTGAGCAATGCAAGTCTATATGCTTCTAAAACTATGTAAAAAGCAACATTTTTATATTCTATAAAAAGCAGCGTTTAGGCTAAGACAACCTAACTACCTTAATTATCAAAAAGAGTAATTTCTATATTCAATAATGAGGAACGATGCTATGTATAAGTAAATAAGGGTTTATATATTAGCCCCATTAACGTTATAATACATACATGAAAAAGACAAAAGGGTATTTTACAAATGGGATACACAAGACATGTTAAAATGTGTAAAGAAGAAAAAAAATATTCTATATGAAAATAGTAAGGAATCTTTCCAGAATGTTGTGTCAAAAGATACATGTCAAAAGGCAACTAGGGGCTTGTAGTGCAACTGGCTCTACTGAAATGAATTCTTAGGTACCTTAACGATTGTAAGATCTAGCATGGAAGAGGTTAGAAGAAAGTCAACTATCAGAGATGACCTAATCTTGTTTAGATAACAGCTTAGGTGCTTAAAGATGCCTATTTTCTCTTCGAGTTGGTCAACTCGGTAGATTAGAAGGTTGGTAACTCGGATTAGATAAATGCTTAGCACTGGGTTGCTCGAAAACTATGTTAAACCTTACAATAGTTTGGCAATGGCTATCGTTGCTTTGTAAGTTAATATATTTGCTTAGTAGTTCGATTGGCTCAGTGATGGAACCCTTTTTTCTTAGTAATTCTTAACGTAGGACATATTGAGTGAGTTATGATAATCCTCTTGCTTTGCTTCAAGTGATGGGTCTGGGGAGTTGATTCCTATCATTTGCTTAGGGTTTAGTAAGATTTGTCCTCATATCAAAAGGTGCTTCTAATGGTTGCTCTCCTCTAGGTTCTTTTGCAATTTCTTTAAGTTAGTAAGAGATCAGATTGGTTATACTAAAGGTAGAGTAGGGACAATAGTTTTCAAGTAATTTGATCTAATAGGCATTGTGGTTAATTTTCTTTAGGACCCTGAATAGATAATTTGCTTGTGGAGATAGTTTGCTTTATCTCAAGTGCAGAAATCTCTCTCACTTGAGGTAAATCCATACTAAGTCACTAGCTTGAAAGAAATAGTTTTATGACCACAACTACAAATCTCTTACTTTCTTTTATTGAACTTGGTAATTTTCCTTACCACAAATTGGTGCAACTCTTGTAATTCTTGGGCTCGGGCAACTTCGAATTGAATATCTTTAGTAGCTATAGGAGAACTGATCAAGTCTAGAGGAATAGTATGATTAAGGCTGTAAATGACCTCAAAAGGGGTCTTCTCAATGGTACTATGAACAGTTTGGCTGTATGCAAACTCTACAACTAGTAAACACTCATCTTAGTCTCTTAAGTTCTTTCCTACGATAGCTCAGAGTAGATTACCTATTGTTCTGTTCACCACTTCAATCTAGCGATCAGTCTGAGGGTAGCTACTAGAGCTGAACATAAGTTTAGTTCCAAGTCTTCTCTAATGGTTCTTCTAGAAATAGCTTAAGAATTTTATGTCCCAGTCTAAGACAAGGTCTTTGACACTCCAAGTAATTTGACAACTTCCTATAAGAAAAATTAGCAATATACAAAGCATCATTAGTTCAATGGTATAGGATGAAGTGTGCCATTTTGCTGAAATAATCTACTATAGTAAAGATTAAATCTTCTCCTCTACATGTCCAAGGAAACCCTAGGACAAAGTCCATGCTAAGGTCGTCCCTAGATGAGGTCGATGCAAGTAAGAGCATATACTATCCATATAGCTCTCTCTTCCCTTTTGCTCGCTTACACACTTCATAACTTCAAACCACCTTATGGATGTCCTTGGCTAAATTGAGCCAATAAAAATTTTCTTTCAATAGTTCAACTATTTTAGTCTCTTTAAAGTGACTAGATAATCCACTATTGTGGCCTTCTTTAACCAACAACTCATGTGTGGAATAAGTTGATATGCACAACCTCTTTTCCTTTAACAGATAACCATCCTTGAGGTAATATCCTCCAACAGTACCTCCTTTTTGACACTTTTCAAGAATAGTACCAAAATGAGGATCACGAGCATTCTGTTCAATGATAAGGGAAAATCCCAACAATTTTGTTTGTAGGGTGGTTAGTAAAGTTTGCTAACTAGACAAGGCATCTACAACCACATTGATACTACCTTTCTTGTGTTAGACTACATAAGAAAACCCTTCCATAAAATCTAACCACTTTGCTTGGCTTTTCAAAAGTTTATTCTAACTACTAATATGCTTCAAAAACTCATGCTCCATATAAATTACATACTCTCAAGGTAACAATAATATTGCCAAATAGTTAGAGCTCAAAAAAGAGAGTACAACTCTTTCACATACATAGAATAGTTCAGTGCAGTACCACTGAGCTTTTTATTATGGTAACCAACAGGTCAGTGTTTTTGCATCAGGATAACACCAATACCAATGTCTAACACATCACATTCCAATTCAAATGGCTTATCAAAATCTAACAGAGCTATGATAGTGGCCGTAGTGAGCTTCTCCTTGAAGCTCTACTTAGCTTGGTCATTACATTGGAATCTTTCACTCTTTTTAGCAAGCTCAATCAATAAGGTGGCAATAGTACTGAAGTTCCTAATGAATCTTCAATAAAGAGAAGTAAGGCCATGAAAACTTGATATTTTAGTGATACTCTTCAGCATTGATCATTCCAAGATAACTAAACCTTTTCCTCATCTACTCGGATTCCATCTCCAAATACTGCATAACCAAGAAATACAACTTCACCTTGACAGAACTTACACTTCTTCAGGTTTCCATACAATTTTTCAGTATGTAGTATGTTAAAAATAGCTTGGAGGTGTTTTACATAGTCATTTAGGTCGATATTGTATACTAGTATGTAGTCAAAGTATACGAGCACACATTTTCTAATCAACAAACACATGACATGGTTCGTAAGCCACATAAATGTGCTTAGCACAATTGTAAGTCTGAATAGCATAACCAACCACTCAAAGATATCATGCTTAACCTTGAAAGCAATCTTCTATTCATCGCTAGGCCTCATACAAAATTGATGGTAGCCACTTTGTGAGTTAGTCTTCAAAAATATTCATGCACCATGTAGCTCATCTAACATATCATTGAACTTCTATAGTGGGTATCTACACTTCATAGAAATGCAGTTGATAACTTAGCTATTGATGCACATGCACTGTGAACAATCCTTCTTTAAAACTAGTAGAGCTGGTATAATACAAGGTCTCATGCTCTCTCTTACATAACCTCTCTCTATCAGCTCATATTCAGTAACCTGCTCAAGATTCATTGTGTAGACAAGTTAGTTTGGCTCCTAGCTATAAATAAATGTAATGCTCTATGCCTTAGGTCAAAGGTAACCCCTTAAGAAACTCTTTTGTGAATATGTTAAAAAATTCACCAATCAACCTTCAAATCTCATTAGGTACATCTTCTAATCTCTTATCAATAAAAACATAGGCTCATCATCCTTTTCAACAACTCGAAGCTCTTGGCAACTCATTTCTAAGGCCTTTTTCTTATTAGCTCGGGTGAGCTGGTTATTGTCTCATTCACCTAAGTTGGTGTCATAGGTAGCAATACAATCTTTCTTCGATCCTTAATAAAGGCATAAATATTCTTATATCAGTCATGACTAATACATTGATTGAATAACCAAGGTTTTCTAAGTAACAGATGTAAAGCTCCTATAAAGATGACATCACATATCATTTCATCCTTGTACACATTCCTAACATAAAAAGGTATAGATAATCACTTAGTAATGTACAAAGCAGCCTTATCATGTTGCTAGTATAGCTTATAAGGTCAAGGGTACTTATAAGTTAGTAACCCTAACCTTTGCACGAGGGACTATGCAACAATGCTGGTACAACTCCCTCCATCCCCAATGATAGTACACAATTATCCCTTAGTGGTGCACTTAGTATGGAACAAATTTTCTCTTTAATCTTCTTAGGAGCTTAAAAAGGAGCTCAACACTCGTCTTAGTACTAGTTTCATCACTTCTCCCTAATTGACATAGACATAGATCTCCTCTTCCTCCTCGGCTTCAACTCTTCTAGCATTCTTCTCCTCCTCGGGCTTGCTTTCATCGGTATTATCTACTACATCTCCTCAAAGCACCATCTCATGTCAATTCGAACACTTAGTAGCCATATGTCCAAAACCCAAGCAATTGAAGCATTTTATGTTGCTTGCCATTTGTCTAGAAGTTTTTCCTTTCTCATATGTCCTCAAAGTTGGCCCATCTTTAGCTCAACTATTCTATCTTTCCTAGCTTTTAGCAAGTCAATCATGCTTTTCCTTAGCTCGAGATGGTCTCCTTTGCTCAGCATAAGTAGGTCAGCAAAGAGTAAGAGCTTAGGAAAAACTCTACCAAGGTTTACACAAGGCATTTCTTTTCTACTTTTCAGATCTCTTCACTGCCTTAATGGCTTCCTCTAATGTATAGAATCTCTGTACTTCTACAATGTTGCAAATCTCATGTTTGAGTCTAAAAATGAATCTTGATACTATGTAGGTCTCAAGCTCATCTACATCAACTTAGATCATAAACATCTAGAATTCCCTGACATAATCATCAACTAATCAACTTCCTTTGTGAAGCTTTTGTAACTTAGCGAATGTATTCTGTAAGTAAGTCTTAGGTACAAATCTGCCTCTTAACAATTTCTTTATCTCTTCCCAAGTCTTTACACTACGTCTTCCATCTCTCGCTATAGCCACATTCAAATTCTTCCACTACATGGTAACATACCCAAAAAATTCAAGTGCAACAAGTTGTACCATAACGACATCGGTATACCTGTAACAGTTAAACACCTTCTCTACTTTCTCCTCCTACTTTAGATACTCATCTACATTTGCACTTCCATTGAAGGTCAGGATTTAGATTTTGACATTGTCAAGTCCTTGAGGAGCTCTATGTGATCATTCTGGTGCTTCATAATATTCAACCTCTTCTTCTTTCTCTCCTTCAACCTCTACATCTATCTCCTTATCAACCTCTTCAATCTCTTCAACTCTAGTCTTCATCTAGCAACTCAGTTTGCTACTCCTCCAGCTTGATGGGGTCAAACTGGGTGATTAGCTTGGTTAACTTGGTCATATTGTCTCTTAGGGACATTCGTAGCTAAGTTACAGTGAGGTACACCCTATGCTTTCTACCTATTGGCTTGTGTTGCAATAACTAGCCTCTTGACTAAATTGGTGAGTCTATCAAGCTTATCATCAACTGACCAGTGGTATTACTATCATTTAGGACATAGCCAACATGAGCACCACTAGTTTAGTCACCATTAACGCTACAACCACTTAAATCCAACATAATATAATATTTCTTCGACAATTTGACAATACAACACCTAACAAACTCTTTTGCTCACTACCGATGATCTTACTAAAACATTCTAACAACTTCAACACCTAACACAACTCAACATAATATCAAAAAAGGAACTTGCTTTATTTTCATAGTGGGAAAAAAGGTAAATTAGAGTAACAACAACAACTGCATTTACCACTCTACAAACTATCACTTCACAGCTCACAACTTCAAAACTTACTTCACTCGAACACACTATAATAAGAGGAACACAATAGCCACTAATAGCTAACACAAACAAAACATCATAAGACTTCACATACTCCCCCTCAGAACCATGCTCTAATACCAGCAAAGTTGAAGCGTTTTCAGTGTCATATGCACAAAGGCCACACCATAATGGATGAGAATAATAAAAGAAAATAGAAAGGTTAGCAAATCCGGGTGGCTACCAATTGCATATTATACACTAACATATCTCACTTGGCTTAATCCCACATAAAGTACCGCCTTTTAGGTGTTTGCTTAAAATTTTTTCTCAAACTCTTAATACTTGAAGATAATTTGTTACTACCATCCTTAAGTTAAGGATAAGGCAACACCTGTATTCAACATGCCCTTTTGTTCCATAAACAATTACTTCTGAATCATTTCTCATTCAATTTGATAAACAAAAATGAAAGCTTCTAAATTAGTGAGCCATACTCAAATTATCACAGTTACATACTTCTATACAACATAGTAGCTCTTTTACAAATACACATATTTAGACTACCACAACTATATTAAACCTATGGTGAAGTAACACCCATTGCTTTCCTGAAAAGCTATCTTCATGTACTTAAGCCGTAATGTATAGTAAATGACTTCTATTAAGATCCCATCTTTGGCTAAAGTTTTGAAGTCACCTTATCACTTTGATACCTACTTTTAACTATTCATCCATAGCTTGATTATAAGAGAAACTTATCCCCTTAACTACATCAAGTTGAATGAGAGTAGATAAGCACACAACAATAAGCATAGTAAAACAAGCACATCATTCAAGTAGTTAGTCCAATTATGTTATCTTATAATTTCCTAACCAAAAAATGTAAATGTGATAAGCATGTGTCATGCTCGTACACATGACATGCATCGATATCGATATCATAGCTTAGTCTAGCAAGTCATCCGATTCAATTAACACAAACCGGTCATCTAGATAATATATCCAAGAACCTAGCAAACATTTTAGCCTAACAATAAACCCATTATGTAGTTGGAAATCCAGCATAGAGTTAACCCAACAGACATAATGTAGTCTCTATATGTTCAAAAATCTAACTTTTACAAATCAAGTAATTCACTTAATAAACCTAGCTTTTCATGTGGAAACCAACCTAACAATATCTTGGTTTCAAGAAAACTTAACCCATATGTCTATTTCATACCATGCCATGAATACATTAGATCACATGCTAAACAAAACTAAGCAAATCCGAGCAAACGTATTTATTATTAGTTACCCAGCCTTTACTTTATAGTTTTAACAATTTTAAGATCTCGGTATCGAGTTCACCTAGGTGAACACCCTAAGGGATAGAGTTAATCCTTAGATTATTTTCTAATATAACATAAACCTCAACAAATTTCACATATGCATTCATCAACACCAATGAACTACCAAGTTTAATATCATGTCACAATTTAATCAGCAACAATTATAATAGGTAGCATCGTATGGTTCATCTAACAACACATCAACTTGAAATCAACTTAGTTGCTCACTTACTAAGCTTGCTAACTTGTTCTTCTTGGTGACCCCCTAATATTTATACCTATGTAGTACTTGATTTGCATTATAAATTATGAAATATTGTTAATTTACTCATTAATATAAGAATTTAGTTGGTTAGTCGTTAGGTTATTACTCTATGCCTTAGGAATTGGAAATTAAAAATGGTGATATGATTTTATTTTATGTCTATTACCTTATCAGCCATTCCTTGAGTCAAGATATCATTGCAATATTTAACTGGAGATCTTCTAAGCTACTTTCACTATAGATTCAGCATCTGAGTCAATCTATAAGGTTGGTACATCCCCAAGATTCTTCTATAAATACCCTCTGATATAACTTCTAAGTTCAGTTAACTTAATAATTTCAAGGAACTTAGCCTCTAAATTTTCCTCTAATACCAATAACTTCAAAGTTCTTGCCAATATTCACTCTGACTTAGTCTTTGAGATTCCCCTATTTTACTACTTATTCATAATTTTGCCTTTGATTTAGCTTTTGAGTGCATATCTAATAGAACATTTGCCCTCAACATCCTTTGAGTTATCTTCTACCTTCATTAAATTCCCTTATGATAAATTCATTGGTCCATTTTCTTTTAACTCCAATAAAGATTAAACAAACTAACACTTCAATCCATACTTCTCAGCTTCATTACATCCAGATTCCTCATACCACATATCATCATTTACCAATTCCTCAAATTTATACTCCCCTAAACTATACATTTAAGGATACATTGTTGATTTTTTATACTCCTCCCTTCAAAATCCAATCCAACAACTCCAATATGCAATAAATACTCCACAAATCA
Organism: Lumnitzera racemosa; assembly: GCA_024138005.1. NCBI lineage: Eukaryota > Viridiplantae > Streptophyta > Magnoliopsida > Myrtales > Combretaceae > Lumnitzera > Lumnitzera racemosa. The sequence goes on from JAMXBC010000004.1 coordinate 57,242,367, forward strand.
CCTAAACTTAGAATCCAAGTGAGGTCCTTAGGAATAATATGTTAATTTTTACCACAAACACCATTTTAATAATAATTTAGGGCTAAAAAATTATAGAAAATAGTTTTATGAGAAATCTCTCCATAATAATTCAATAGTAATATAAGATAGTTTATAGAAAAATTTCAAAGTTGAAACTAAGTCATTAGCCCGATTTATTTCAATATAAAAAATTATCTAATTTCTTTTATTTCTTAAGAAAGCATACTGTAGCTATTAAATTTATTCAAATCATTTTTTTTTCTAGACTCTATACATGAAAATATGGAGAAATAAAATTTTTTTCATAATTTTCTAGACATTTTTTATATTTTGACAAAATTGCTTAGGATTGGACTAAAGTAAGACCTTACCGGAAAATGGAGCTTCAGCCACCAATTGCTGCTCCACCATTGTAGGCCGATCTAAGCATAGGCTACTCCTTATGGTGGTCAAGTTAGTTCATGCCCAACAACTCCTTACTCTAACAAACCATATAACTCCCTAAATCACACATAGATTTTCATATTTTTACTAAATTTAGCCCTTTGATTCTTTTAACCCACTCTAATTTTTCCTAAGTCATCACTTGCATGAACAAAATGTTGAAGAGTGTTATTAGATTTTACAAAGCTATTTGGATGATGCAATTTATTTTTCTTTCTCTGTCCTCACCATTTTCTTTTTGCATGAAATTTCATCTCTAAGGCATCAATAGTTGTCCATGCAATTCCATACACCTACAATCTTAATCGTAGCTATCCCCTTTTTCTATCATTTCTTATTGATTTTTCTGCTATTTTGGCATAAAATGTAAATAATATGGTATTTTAACTAATTATGGTTATACATATATACTTAAATTCCACATGACATTTATATATTCCATATGTTATTTTATATCCCATAATAATTTTATTACATATATAGTTTATCTCTAAGGTATCATAATCATTTGAAACTTCAATTTTGAGTTTCCAATAATTTTAATCATATCAGGTAAAAATACATTTTATTGAGATTAAATATTATTAATAGTTTATTTTAAGAAATTACTATTACTAAGGCTATTTCCCTAACTTTTATGATCTTATGCTAAAATTTCGCTCATTTTGGACAAAATTGTCTGAATGCCCTAGTTCGCATCGATATCAAATAGCTTAGGTAGGGTCATTTAACTTAACCTATTTCTTAAGCTTCTCTTAATGACTTCACTTTATTGCTTCCCTCTACTATATTTTCTACGTTAAGTGGTTTGCTACTCCATGACTCGCATAGTAAATCGAAGACTAAGTCTCACATCTTACCCCCCTTATAGAAAGTGTCATCCTCAAAACTTCCATAATCTAAGAATTTTGAGTTCAAACCTAATATTATGCTTTCGCTATGCAACTCTAATTTTCACATCACATCACAATCATCAACTATTGTCAAAGTTATAATTCGATATTCTTCATTCTTTGTGCTATTCAATCACTTACATCTAAGTCTATACCTTTATTATTCCCATTCCTACTTTAGGGGTTTAAGTAACAACATTAATTTTACTCACTTTATCGTGTCTCTAATATTTCATCTGCTACCAAGACCTTTTGTCTAGCTTTCTAAGTCTTACCCTTGTAATTTAAGAACTACAATTTATCGTTGGCTTCAATTTTCTACACATTCACAACTTAACATAATTGCTAAGGGTATGATTACTTTGCCTTTGTGTGACTTTCTACACCTCAATGTCTTATCATAAGTAAATTTCTTACTTTGACGTAATCTCTATAATTTTGATACATTTGGCTCTAAACATCCCTTACTTTAGCTTCTATAATATCCCGTATCCTTACCAATGCTAGTAGTCTTTGTTTCCATCTCTATTCTATTTGACTTCTTATAAACTAAATATATCCTCCCTTCTCATCCTACACAGCCTCATATATAAGTTTAGCACCATTATTCCTTATTAGTGCCATGTTCAGATTTAACACTTTAAGTTTAAGGTATACCAACCTAACTACATGGAGCCTACTCATTTAAGTTTTCATGCTCTACTATTTAGATTATCTAACTCATAATTTCATTATATTGATTCCTTTGAATCAAGTTCTAAATACTTATCCAATATAGGATTTTAACTAACTAATGTCTTAACCTACTTTTTGAGTTAAGTTCTGATTTTGTTACTTTGTTCCATATCACTAGGTTACTTCTTTTTAGCTAAACTTCACTTTTCCCATCTTATGACTTTATGAACCTAATATTTCTTCTTGGTAAAGTTATTTTTAGAATACCCAACAAGATAGCTTCTAATGTATTCTTTATGATCTCTATCACTATAATACACTTAATGTCATTAGTAAGAACATTACTCATGAAACTCATTAAATCCATTTGTTACTATGTAAATTATTTTCAAGTTGACAAGCTTCTGCAGTTTGATATCATTTCAACTAAATCCTACTTCTTGTACTTTCAGACCTAAGCTCTGAGTACATACATTCTTTTGTTTTTCATGTTATGGTACTTTCTGAGGCAGGTCTTGAGCAAGTTTAAATTATTATACCAAAACACATGTTGACACATCCTCTGACCTCTAAATTAATAATGGTTTCACCTTTAGGTACTTTTTGACTAAGTTTCTACCATCCAATACATGTCTCATTTCTCATGTTTACTCAGGTCTAGTCTTAACAATATTATTGTTTTTCTCTTTTTTCAAATGTAATTTTTGACCGATCTCTCTCCTCATGCATAGTTCTCTAAGTATCACAACTACAACATAGCCAAGGACTTAAGTGCTTCATATAGTTACCACACATATGGTGTCAAGTGTAACTATGGCAAATATGAACTTTTAGCTAATTTGGACTCAAATGAGACTTGTAATGACTCTATACAATTGGATTTCATTTGAATCAAGCAAGATTGACATAGCTCTTGAACCAACAAAATACGTCAAGGAAGTAACCAATATTGATCTTATGATTGATATGACATAATTGGATCAACAGAGAAGACAAATACTCAACATAAGAAACATCAAAGTCATGATAGTCAAAGGATCAAACGAATGAAACACAAGAATCATAAATTTGCTACTCCCTTCAAGCTTACTCATGTATGCTAAGAGTGTACATGAAGTGTATTATTTAGTACTGGTTTAACCATATCCCATGCTTTATCCATTTATTTTCTTCTTATGACATGATTACTAAAAGCATATAATTCTTATACCTATTCCTTGACCTATTCTTCCTGTATAGAAATACTAATCTTTCATCTCCTTAAGTTATTATAGCTACTTTAGATAGCATCATATATGCATTCTATTACTATATTCTTATCTTTACAAAGTTTCCCTAGCTCATAACCTGACTTGATCCATTTATTTTCTATTCATAGCGGTTATATGTTTACAATTATTCTACTCAATTCCTTCAATACAACAATTTGTTTTGGATTCACCAAGATTTCCAACTCAATGTCAACTCAGGTCAATCAATTTCTTAATAGCTTCCTTAAGAATTTTGCTCAAAGCTTACATCATTCCATGTTACTCCTCATACCTTTTATCTCTCCATCTTAAATAACCATAATCCAAGCTCTTTGACATTCCTTAGATCTCATTTCCAACTTTATTTCGATTCTTTAGATCTACATAAATGCCTTAACTTTTCAATTACACTTCTAATCCAATTCCTTAGGCAAGTTATGATACATTGTGGCACATTTTCAAACCATTCTTTGATACCACTCTATAATGCCCTACCTTCTAGTTATTTGCTTAAAAATTTTTCTCAAACTCTTGGTACCTAAAGACAATTCATTACGGCCGTTCGTGAGTTAAGGATAAAGAAAAGTTTGTATTCAACCTACTCTTTTGTTCCACAAGTAATTATTTCCAAGTCATTTCTCATTCAATATGATAACCAACAACAAAAACTTCTACACTAGTGAGCCATACTCAAAATATTATGATTACACACTTCTATATAACATAGTAACTCTTTTACAAATACACGTATTTGGACTACCACAACTATACTAAACCTTTGGTGAAGTAACACTCACTACTCTCTTGAAAGACTATCTACATGTACTCAAGCCATTATGTGTAGTCAACGACTTTTCTTGAGATCCCATCTTTAGCTAGAGTTTTAAAGTCTCTTTGTCACTCTGATACCTACCTTTGACTATTCATCCATAACCTAAGGATAAGAGAAACTTATCCCCTTAGCTACTATGAGTTGAACGAGTTAGATAAACACATAACAACAAGCATAACAAAATAAGCACATCATTTAAGTAGTTAATCCAATTACGTTGTCTTATAGTTTCCTAACTAAACAATGCAGATGTGACAAGCGTGTGTTATGCTCATGCACATGACATGCAATGGTACCAATATCCTTGCTTAGCCTAACAACTCATCTAGTTTAGTTGACTCAAACCAGGTGTCTAGATAATATATCCAAGAACCTACCAAACATTTCAACCTATCAATAACCACATAGGGTAGCTGGAAAATCCAGCATATAGCTAACCTAACAGATACAATGTAGTCTCTATATGCTTAAAAACCCAACATTTAGAAATCAAGTAGTTCAATTGATAAACCTACCTTTTCATATGAAAATCGACTTAGGAATATCTCGATTTCTAGAAATCTTGACCTATAGGTCTATTTCATGCCATTCCATGAATGCAATAGATTGAATGCCAAGCCAAACCCAATAAATCCAAGTAAACTTATTCATTACTTGTTACCCATCCTTTACTTTATAGTTTTATCAATTCTAAGATCTTGGGATCAAGTTTACTTAGGTGGACACCTTTGGGGATAGAGTTAGTCCTTATATTCTTTTCCAAGAAAGCACAAACCCCAGCAAATGTCACGTATGCATTTATCAACACCAACATAACCACTAAGTTAAAAATCATGTCAGCATTAAATCAACAACAATTATAACAAGTAGCTCCATATGGGTTCATCAAATAGCACATCAACTTGAAATCAAGTCTAGCTAAGCTAAAACATCACAGAGAACATAAAGTTAGGAGTAGACATAAGTTTACTTAAGTACATACAAATATCCACTTACTCAAAACTCAATTGCTCACTAACTAAATTTATTAACTTGTTCATTTTGGTGACCCCCGCGATATTGATCTGCATGTAGTACTTGATTCTATATTATAAATTTTGAAATATTTCTAGTTTACTCATCTATATAAGAATTAAGTTAGTTAGTCACTTGGTTATTACATTACGCCTTAAGTATTGGAAATTTAAAATGATGATTATCAAGCCCTATTTTGGTTTCATTAATTTAACCTATATTAAGCTCAAGCCTCTTAATATAAATTACTCGACATGAAATTAAGGGAAATTTTTTTTTTATAAAAAAAAAATAAAGTCGCCAACCAGTTCAACTAGTAAAAAAATAAATTAAGGTTTTCAAGTAGGAAAACCCTAATTTGACCACTATTCTACTAATATTCTAAAAAATTAATTTTTAGAAAATTGAACCAGAAAGCTAGGTTCGAGGGCTAACCTATTAGGACTAAGTCACCATATAAAAATTTTAAAAATTGATGAGCTTTTATTTTTATAATTTTCCAAAAATACTAAAATTATACCTAAATGTACAAAAAATAATTAAAGTGATTTTTATTATTTTTTATTATTACGAATTTTCAAGAAAAGGAAAAAAGTATTTTTTATTTTTTATACAGTTGCCCTAAAAATACCTACATTCCCGCTATTTAAGATCAAGCAGGCTGTAGTTCTCTTTTTTTACAAAATTTTAGTGAATGTATCATTTTTATATTGAAGATCGAGTTAAGTTAACATATTTTATCAATTAATTATTTTAAGAAAACAAAGCTTAAAAAATCTAATTTTTTTTAAATTAAATAAAAAAACCCTAACTAATCAAAACATTTTGAAAAACTCAATTTAAAATTTTTTATTTTTCAAAACCACTATGTATATGTATACATATATATATGTCATCTTATATTTTACTATTTTATAGACTTATATCATCGTTTATGTCATTAATTGCTTATGTCATCTATTACATATGTCCATACTTCATACTTATACTCTTATATATTATATACATAGGTTATGTATACATACACTTCTAATGTACTAGCACGTATACTTATATACTTATACATATACCGTATTTATACCCACACGATTATAAACGTATTTTTATACATATTTTCGTATGCCTTATATATTCCTTTAAGAAACCTTTACAAAATCTATATTTTTGCACTTTATGGACTTATTTAGTAAGGTATAAGTATGTATAGTTAGTATATTCCTTCTTTTTGGTTATATACATAAAAGAAACTTATGTATAAAAGTATCTATACATGTGTACATCAAGTGTAGTCTTGTATACACATACTTAAACATATGTATATATGCTCATTCTCTACTTATTTAAGGATTTCCTACACTTATACTAAAGATTTCACTCAAACCCTTGTACATACACTTTACATGAACTCACTTATTATATGTACATATGTATTTCTACATTTATCCCTATGTATTTATACACTCCTAAGCTTAGGTATGGAGCTTTCCACCTTCAACAACACATAAGTACATAATACACAAAGTTTTTACATTATCCTAACTTATACAACTAATCACTAATTAAAATAAGAATTCATAAAAAAAAATACATTTTTCTACCTTATAATATGAAAAGGAAGACAAGTATATATGTTACGTTAGTTTATGGTAGTAGTTGAAGTTGTATGCTAAAATTATGAAAAGGTTGAAGGTGAAAAAGGCAAAGGAAGTTTATGGTTTGGAAGTAAAGGAGAAAAGAGTGTTTTTGTGTCTTTAATTGTGTTTTAAAACTGAAAACAAGTGGGGTCTAAATGTGGGGAAAGATGGATGGCAAAAAGGGGCAAAATTGGGATAAGATTACATATGTAAATGTATAGAAAGTTAAAGAAGAAGGGAGAAAATTTTAGATGATAATGACATTTTGTTGACTTAGTCAACCTTTGACTTGGTCAACTCTCTTAAAATTACATGTAATTTGAATGCACATAATGGGGTAATTGAGGATAATTGGAAGAAAAATTAAGGAAATGAAAGGAAATATAAGATTGAATAAAATAATTAGTAAAAGTAATTATTAAAATCTTATTCTAGGTATTTATATCATATATACATCATTTGGTGGGATACTTAATGTAATTATCATGAAAAGTATCATTTAGGGTACTAATACCTACTATTTGTAATATAAATATCATTAATCACTTAACTCTATATAATACTAACCTAGTTATATAATTAGAAGATAGATATAATCTACAATGTAATATCTTAGTTTCTAATTGATTACTTTAGTATTATATATTTTTATGAATGATTGAAAGTTATCTCTGATCTTTTACAAATGATTTAGTATAATACTAAGGATATATTAAAAATTAGGGTTTCAGAGTAACTTATAATGGATTAGTACTTTTATATCCTTAAAGTTATAGTTTTAGGGTTTTGATGAGATTCGGGTATGATTGCTTATATATGTGTACAGATAAAATTTAAGGTTTCTTACACGATTAAGGTTTTTATCATGTTTAGGGTCAAACTTTTACAGTTACATATACTTAAGGTTTTAAGGTCTTTGTATGCAATTAGAGGTTCAATTAGTAATTTAAGGTTTTTTTTTTCATATTAGCTTTAGGTTTTGAGTTGAAATTTTAGTTTGTTTTAAATCTTACTAGCTCTATTGACTTTAGGAAATCATCTACAATATATGAGTTTGATTATATACTCAGAAGGCTTGATTTACGGGGTTTACAGGCGTCACTGGGCAATGCTAGGCAACAGGCTGGGCACTGCTAAGCGATAGGCTGGGCATTTTTAAGCGATAGGCTTGGCGCTACTAGGCAATAGGCTGGGCAACACTGGGTGAGAGCATGGGCGGAGACTATGGTGGTTGTATGGTAGTGATAGGGTGGTATCGTATAGTGTTACGTGGTGGTTGTGTGGTGGTGCGATGGTGTTGTATATGGTGGCATGGTGGTGTCTGATTGAAAAAAAAAAAAAGCATCCCTAAAACCCCTATTGATATGCTATTTATAAGCTCAAAATCGAATCTTTCATATCAAAGATATAGAAGATTCAATTGCAATTTTCTAAGATTTATCCTAGCTTCTAGAAACCTTAGTTATTTTAGGCCTTCTATTTCTTCCAAGGCCCGATTTGATCCAATCCACTTCACTACATTTTAGCCCCAATAATTCCCTATTTTGATTTAAACCTTAAACTAGATGAATTTTATTCTATATTAGTTTGGCCTAATATTAATTAAGCCTATGTTGTCACCTAATCCAATAGTCTAACTCAATTCAATTTAACATAATGTAAGTCGACTTATGACTTAATGACTCGACTTGATATAATTCGACTTAACTCAATACAACATAACTTAATATAATTCTCTTTTTTTTTTTACTTTTTTTTTTCTTTTTAATTTTCCTTTTATTTTTAATTTTTTTTATTATTATTATTTTTGTCTACTTTTCTATTTATTTATTAACTTAGCTCAATTAATAAAAAATTAATAAAAATGAGGTGTTTATAGCTATCCCTCTTTGTAGTGAAGTTCAATTAAAACTTTGTTACAAAGATAAAAGGGATACCCATTTTTATCAGACATAACCTAGATAATCTAAAGAGGATTGATCTCTTCAAGATTAAAAATTCATTTTAGTAGATAATTTGAGGATGATAAATCTCTTTCAAAATGAGTTGTTTGAAAGGATAGATCTTTCAAAGACAAGATGAGGCAATGCTCTCATGACCAACCGATCTTTTAAATGACTAGGTGCTCCTTTGAGCAAGCAATCTAAGAAAGGATTAATAGGATAACATTTCTAGAAAGAAATAGATAGGACAACACTCCTAATGAGCAAGTGATGGGCAAGCGATCCTAGATAAGAGTGGATGGTGCTCCTATGAGTAAGTGATTTAAGAAAAGATTGGATGGTGCTCCTATGAGTAGGCAATACAGCTAAAGATTAGATAGGACAGTGCTCCTATTAGCAAGCGATCCTAAAAAAGATTAGATGGCTCTCTACTGAGCAAGCGACCCAACTAAGGACTAGATAAGACAATGCTCCCATGACCAAGTGATCCTAAAAAGGATTAGATGGTGCTCCATTGAGCAAGCAACCTAACTAAGGATACGACAACACTCTTTTGAGTAAGCGATCCTAGAAAAGATTGGATGGCGCTCCTATGAGTAGGTGATCCAACTAAGGATTAGATAGGATAGCGCTCTCATAAGCAAATGATCCTAAAAAGGATTAGATGATGCTCTACTAAGCAAGCAACCTAACTAAGGATAAGACAGCATTCCTTTGAGCAAGCAATCCTGAAAAGGATTTTGATGAGTTTTGATAAAATGATCTAGGACTTAAGTTTGAAGGATTTTGGTGATTCTTTGAAAATATTGTTCTTTGACAAAAAAAATTTGTTTTTACAGGTTTCATTTTATTTTCTTATATTTTATTTTTTATTTTTGTCAAAAGATTCAAAAACACTCTTCAATAGAAAATTATGTTGCTAAGAAGTAAGAAAGTCTTGAAAACTCTAAAGACCACAAATAAGGGGTTGGCTTGTCCCTTACTTGTTGATCACTCATTCTTTCAGTTTTGTTTCCTAGAACATAATTCATGATCTCTAAACTTTTTAGAATCAGTGATGACCATTTACGTTTTTGACAAAGTACTCAACTCTTCAATTTTCCACTAAGGGGATAGATATCATTACTTAAAATGTTTAGTCAAACTGGACTTCTTTATACTCTCATAATTATGTTTTTACTCTTAATATCGATTCCAAAAATTGTAGCCTATCTTATAAGTGGTACATTCTGGTCAATCAATAGGTCTTTTTTGGGTTTGCAATGTAAGGCCTTTGGTCAATAGTTTAAGCAAATGGATATCAATGTACTTGACCAATTTTGAAGAAAGCATATACAATCAGTCTTGAGTTTACAAGCTAAGAACCTATGAGAAACTAAACATAGGCTTACCTTAGTTTCATAAGCAAATTTTGCTAAAGATAAGTCCATTTCTTTCTTCAAAAGAGTTTTATTAAGAGTGATATAGTAGGTTGGATCATAAAATAAGGGCTTTGCTTTTAGGCTTAGGAATTGAAAATGTTTAGATTTTGGATACCATCACCAGTTTGAAGTTTAGGCTATTTTTGAAGGTGATTACCTTGATAATATCTTCAATCTTTTTTTTTTCCACTTTTTCTTTTTCTTTTTCTCCTTTTTTTTCTTGCCTTCTCCTTTTTCTTTTCTTCTTTCTTTTTTATTTTTTTTCCTTTTTTTTTCTTTGTTGTCATTAAAAGCCTTAAAACCATAGGTTCAAATAGTAACATGCCCCCTAAACTTGACTATTCAAATATGTTTCTAGCAACTTTTCCAATCTTTGTATCATGTTAATAATGGGCTCTGTATAGAAATTGGGCCTTAGATCCCTAACAAAGTCCAACTGAACCAATTTTTCATCAATCAAATCTTGGACTTTATTCATCAACTCCCTACAATGGTCAATGGCATTGCCCTACTAACCCATGTGGTACATGGATTACGCATTGGGATTATATTTCTAAGGTTTATACCTTAGTGTTGGAGTCTTAGGATGTAGCAAACCTTTTTCTTTTAAGTGGCGATAGACCCGAGACATAGGAATCGATATATGAGTGAATCTCCTTCTAGGTGATTTCTGGCTTAGCTTATTTTCCTTGAGCTCTAGACCAATGCTTAGGGCACTAGGCTCATGTATCATTAAATAGGACATTGTAGTGTTTACAGCAACCTCTAAATCCAATGGGGTGATCCCTTCCCTATCAATCTCCTCACTCTAATAACATCTTCAATGCAACGACAAGCTGTAACTAAATTTGCAAACGTAGAAGTAGTATGGCCTAAGAGGTGATTATAATAAGGTTCACCTAATGTACGGATGAAGATGTTGATCAATCCATTTTTTAGCAATCATACTGTAGCTTGAGTGGCTGTAGATCTCCATCTCTAGGCATACTCCTTAAAGGACTCAATCAACTCCATTTTCATGTTATTAAAATCCATCAAGGATGGAGCCACTTCTTCATTGAACTTGTATTGTTGATAAATGGCTCGAGCTAGCTTATCCCAAGTATTAAGCTTAACTAAGTTTTGTTAGGCATACCAAATCAATGCCAGCCTAGTTAGGCTATTTTAGAAAGTTTGAATCATCAACTACTCATGTTTAGAGAATTGGACCATCTTGTGAACATAAAGCTTAAGGTGAAGTTTAAGATAACCTATTTCATCATACTTTTCGAAATTTGGTACCTTAAACTTCTAAGGTAACCTATGATCTTCAAAAGCGCAAACATCACTTAAGCCTAAATCACTCTGCACATCATGATCCTTGAGAACTCCCATTTTCTCTTAAATTTTTTGATGATTTCTTCTTCCATCTTCATCAATTTTTATACCAATTCCTTCCTTAGGCCTTTATTGCTATTGTTGAGCTCATGAACCAGCAACTCTTCAAACTTATCTATCTTAGATGGTATGTTAATAAGCCCCTGGGCTTAGGTATGGGCCATGGTCTCAAGTTGCTTTGTATGCTTTCCAAGAACCCCTTCGATTGTGGTTATTTTATGTTTAAGTGCTTTAGACATCTTGTTTTTGAAAATGAGTGATTACGGGCTTCAGGTTAGGCTAAATCACTTTGAAAGCAATCTTTCAAAGCCTGCAAGAATCCCTTCTTGTTAGCAACACTGCATCGAGTTTTTGGTTTTGAAAACTGTCCTTTGTTTTTTTTTTCGAAACTTTTATTAGAAAATTAATTACTTATTTTATGTCATAGAAGATTAATATTGACATCATTGAATCTAAATAAAGAAAACATTAGGACTAACGACCAAGGATATAGGATGACGATAATATTACAAGGATGACATAAAGAAGCGAAAATTATTTTACAATGAGAAACTTATTGAATAAATGATACAAAGGTGACGACTGATGGAGAAAACTCTAGTAGGACCGTGACAACTTAAGAGCTAAACACGAAGGATAAGAAGTTAAACATTTACAAGATTAATAACCTTAAGATGGAAAATAATGCACAATGGAAATCTAATATAAATCTTTTATTTATTTATTTTTATTTTGTTAGTTCATAACAGTACGGTACAAGTGGGGCATTACAATAGAAATCAACTAAGTAAATAATTATCTTAAAACTAGTTTTTGATAATAAAATATCTTTTGAATTTTCTTTTTTTTTTTGTTTTAAAATGTTGGAAAGTTTTTTTTTTAAATGATAATTCTATAACAATCTTTATCATTATTAATTTCCATGATTACATGTCCTAAAAAAAATTATAACTTGATATAGAAGGTTTTTTTTTTTTTTTAACATTTGCACATGGGGAGTACTAATGATTTTAAGCATTTTATGTTAAATGTTATGTTACACAACCTATTACTAATGAAATAAAACAAAACCTAGAAGATGCATATATATTACAAAAAGATAGCATATACAAACAACTATCCAAAATAAATGTGATGCAATATGCTATACACATATACAATATTATGAGGTTAATCATTAATAATCTATAGGGGGTATGATAAATCTACGGTTAAAGAGTACCCTTATATAAACTGTAGGGAGTATATTCAAAATAAGATTTAATAAAAATGAAGCTCATGTATACTTATATATAAGGGTTACTGATTTTTTTAATTGAAAACTGATGATGAATTGACCACAAATTAAATCAAACTTTTCTTATGATTTAAAAATAACTACCCATTTTTCGAAAAGAGTGATGTAAGAGGGTAGGATTTACAGGTCTCAAGCTCTGTAGCTCTAAGACTTTCCAAAGAGAAGCTTAGTGGGCTATATTAAAACCTGAGTAGGCTCACCTATTACTGCCAGACGGAGGTAAAGACCTCAATGACTTGAAGGTTACATAATGGTGACTCGTCCTAAGTCCATTAGGTAGCCTAAGTCCAACCATATCTAAACACTCGAATGATTAGTGAAAATGAAAAAAGAATCCTCTTTAATTCCCCAAGAAGGCCCATTGGGCTAGGACTGTTTTTTTTCTATTAGGGTTTACATCACTAAAAAACAATTAGTACAACTATAATACAATACAAAAATAAAATAATAATATAAAAGCCCATTAATAATTTTTTAATTTTTACATGGCTAACCTACAAAGCGTTCCCAATAAAGTCGTCAATTTTGTCAAGCCCTATTTTGGTTTACTTAATTTAACATATATTAAACCCGGCTTACTTAATATAAATTACTCAACATTAAATTAAGGAAAAAAATATTAATAAAAAATGGAGTCGCCAACTAATTCAATTAGTAAAAAAATAAATTAAGGTTTTAGGGTAAGAAAACCCTAATTTGACCACTAGTTTGTAGATAATCTAAAAATTAATTTTTAGAAAATTGCACCAGAAAAATAGGTTCAAAGGCTAACCTATTAAGACTAAGTTACTATGTAAAAATTTAAAAAATTGATGGGCTTTTATTTTTATAATTTTCCAGAAATACTAAAATTATACTTAAATATATAAAATATAACTAAAGTGATTTTTATTATTTTTTATTATTACGAATTTTCAAGACGAGGGAAATTTTATTTTTATTTTTTATACGGTTGCCCCCAAGATACTTACATACCCTCTATTCGGGATTAAATAAACCGTAGTTCTCTTTTTTTTATAAAATTTTAGTGAGCAGGTCATTTTTATATTAAAAACCGAGTCAAGTTTACGTATTTTATCAATTTATTATTTAAGAAAAATAACCTAAAAAAATCTACTTTTTTCAAATTAAATAAAAAAAACCTTAACTTATTGATTTTTTTAAAAAAAAAAAACTCAATTTAAGATTTTTTATTTTGAAAACCACTATGTGTCAAAATATTTATTTTTATTAAAAAAACATGATTTTTCAATAAAAAAAAAAACAATTCAACTAAATTTTCTTGAAAAATAAAAAATTTACAATAAGAATAAACAACAATAAATAAATAAAAAAACCTGCACTTAAACACTAAAATAGTTAATAGAAAAACATAACTAATAAAGTAAATTAATAAAAATTAATGAAATAAATAATAAAAAAATTAATGAAAATTTCGTAAAGTTGAATCGTGTTGATGTTAGGCAGTAATGGGTAGTAGACTAGGTACTATTAAGCGACGCTAGGCGATAGATTGGGCGATGCTGGGTGCTGTTAAGCGATAGACTAGACGATGCTGGGTAAGAGATTGGGCAACTAGTAAGGCACTACTAAGCGACTGGCTAGGCAAGAGATTGGTCAACTAGCTAGGCAACGCTGGGCAAGTAGATGGGTGATAAGCTAGGCGCTGCTGGGTGACAGGCTGCATGACATTGGGTGAAAGCATGAGCGATGATTGTGGTAGTTGTGTGGTGGTGCTAAGGTAGTACTGTATGGTGTTGCGTGGTGGTTATGTGGTGGCGCGATGGTATTGCGTATGGTAGTAGTGTGGTGGTGCGATGGTGTTTGATTAAAAAAAAAAGGTCCCTTAAACCCCCATCAATATGCTATTTATAAGCTCAAAATCGAATCTTTGTATCAAAAATACAAAAGATTCGATTGCAGTTTTTCCAAGATTTACCCTAACTTCTAGAAACCCTAGTTATTTTAGGACTTCTATTTCTAGTAAGGTCTGATCCGTCTACTACAATTTAGCTCAAGAATTCCCTAATCTGATTTAAGTCCTTAAACTAAATGAATTTTATTCTATATTGGTTTGGTTCAAAATTAATTAAGCCTATATTGTCACCTAATCTGACAATCCAACTCGATTTAATTCAACATCACATGACTTGACTTATGACTCAACTTGCTACAATAAGACTTAACTCGACTCGACTCGATATAATTCGACTTAACTTGATATAAGACAACTTGATATGATTCCCTTTTTTTTTTCCTTACTTTTTTTTTTCTTTTTAATTTTCATTTTCTTACTTTTTTATTATTTTTATTTTTATTTTTTTTCTATTTTCTATTTATTTATGAACTTGGCTCAATTAATAAAAAATTGATAAAAATGAGGTGTCTATAGTGATATGACTTTATTTTACCTCAACTACCTTATGAGACATTCCCTAAGCTAAGATATCATTGTAGTATTTAACTAGAGAGCTTCTAAGCTACTTTCTAAACCCTATTGCGTTAATGTTCACCATAGATTCAGCCTTTAAGTCAATCTCTAAGGTTGGTACATCCCTAAGATTCTTCAATAAATACCCTCTAACATAACTTCTGAGTTTAGTTAGTTTAATAATTTTAAGGAATTTATCCTTTGAATTTTCCTCTAAGACCAACAACTTCAAAGTTCTTTCTTATATTCCCTCTAACTTAGTCTCTGAGATTCCTTTGTTTTACCATTCACTCATAATCGTGCCTCTGATTTAGCTTTTGAGTGCATATCCAATAAAACATTTACCTTCAACTTCCTTTGAGTTATCCTCTACCTTCATTCAATTCTCTTATGATCAATTCATTAGTCCACTTTCTTCTAACTCCAATTAAGATTAACTAAAGTAACACTTTAATGCATACTTCTCAGCTTCATTACATCCAAATTCCTTATATCACAAATCATCATTCATCAATTTCTCAAATTTACACTCTCCTAAATTATACATTTAAGGGTACATTGTTGATTTCCTATATTGCTCCCTTTAAAATCCAATCCAACAACTCCTGTAAATAATAAATACTCCACAAATCACCTAAACTCAAAATCTAAGTGAGGTTGTTAGGAATAATATGTTAATTTTTACTAAAAACACCATTTTAATCATAATTTAGGGCTAAAAAATTCTTAAAAATTACAGAAAATAGTTTTGTAAGAAATCTTCTCATAGTAATTCAATATTAATATAAGGTAGTTTACAAAAAAAATAATAAATAAATAAATAAATTGAAGGTAAAACTATGCCATTAGCCCTATTCATTTCAATATCAATAATTATCCGATTTCTTCTATTTCTTAACAAAGTATATTGTAGCTATTAAATTTGTACAAAATCATATTTTTTCTAGAATTTATACATAAAAATATGTAGAAATAAATTTTTTCATAAAATTTACTAGACGTTTTTTATTATTTAACGAAATTACTTGAAATTGGATGAGAATAGGACCTTACCGGAAAATGGAGCTCCGACCACTAATTATTACTCCACCATTGTCAACCGGTCTGGGCATCACCCACTCCTTGTGGTGGTAAGGTTAGTTAATGCCCAGCAACTCCCTAGTCCAACAAACCATATAACTCCTTAAGCCACGCATCGATTTTCCTATTTTTACTAATTTTAGCACTTTGATTCTTTTAGCTCACTCTAATTTTTCCTATCATCTCTTACATGAACAAAATATTAGAGAGTGTTTCTGATTTTACAAAGGTTTTTAGATTATGCAATTGAATTTTCTCTCTCTCCTTACCATTCTAGGCTTAGGTAAGATGTTTCTTCTTGCAAGAAATTTCATCTCCAAAGCATCAACAATTGTCTATGCAATTCCACATGCCTGCAGTCTTAATCCTAGTTATTCCCTTTTTTTATAATTTCTTGTTGATTTTTATTGATATTTCATGTTATTTTGGCCTAAAATATAAACAATAGGTTATTTTAACTAATTATAGGTAAGGTATACTTAAAATTCCACATGACACGTATATATATTTTCCATATTTTATTTTATGTTCTATAATAATTTTATTACATAAATAATTTATCTCTAAGGTATCGTGATCATTCAGAACTCTAATTTCAAGTTTCTAATAATTACTAATCTATTTAGTAAAACTATATTTTATTGAGAATAAATGTTATAAATAGCTTATTTTGAGAAATTGATGTTACTAAGGCTGTTTATCTAACTTTTATAAACTTATACTAACATTTAGCTCAATTAGGACAAAATTTTCCGAAGGCCCTAATTTGCATCAATATCAAATAGTTTAGGTAAGGTCATTTGACTTAACATATTTCTTAAGCTTCTCTTAATAACTTTATTTTATTGCTTACCTCTACTACACAAAATACAGTGTCTCGGTTTTGTTGTTTTGTATCCGTATTAAGCATTATCAATATTGTTCTAGTGGTAGCTAGAGTGCAATATATTGAGTTGATTCTTTGAAGAATAGTTTTATAATGTGATTTAGTTGTTTTAGTTGAGGCAGTTAGTATACTGAAATTATTAAACAATGTTGGACTATAGTTATCAAGAAACTCTTGAAAACCATGAGAGTGGTGCTTGTAATGGTTAAGGTCAACAAGAAAGTTATATACCCCAATCCGTAGATGAAAGACTAGATAAGCTCACCAATCCAATGACTAGCTTAGTGATTAAAGGTAGGCAACGAGCTAGATATAACCCACATAGAGGCCGAGAAGATGAACTGCTCGAGAGAGATAATGGCCATCTTAGTCAAGCTAATTTCCCAACTAAGTAACAATGAGTTAGAAGTGTAGACAGGTTTGCTTAATTAAGGCATAAAATGGAAGAAATAGAAGAGGATGAGGAGTTAGGAGATAAGAAAGAGGAGTACTATGAACTTAAAGAAAGAAATGTTTGAGCTCCTAAAGTAAAAGGACTAAGATTACAAATCCCGAATTTCTCTAGTAATGGTGATGCTAAAGACTACTTAGATTGGGTTGATAGGATAGAGAAGTGATGTAGGCAAGTATACCTATTAGTTTATAGTATAGCAGATATAAGTTCAAAAGTCGATCCCTTAGAAAGTCTAGCAACTAGTACATACTTGATCTTTATTATCTAACCGGCAAATTAAATTTCAAGAAAATTAACGATGTAAATCTAAATTACTACTAAAAATAATTTAAAGATTAACTAAGATGCAATTCATGAATTAACAACAAAGCAATTCAATTGATTCAAGATTCAATGTTGTACTTAGATCTTATTTCCCCTAGATCTAATATGTGATTTTTCTAAAGATATTCTAATTCATCCTTTAATCTTTCTTGATCAGAAGAATTCTTTACTAAAGCTAATCACTTTCTCAAGCCAATTAACCCTAACACACATATCATCTATTAAAATCTCTTCTCAATAACATGACCTAAGATTGCATTATTAAACGATAAATTCTCTACGCTTTAATTTAAAATTCAAAAGAATCTTGCAAATTATCTCTAATCTTGCAATAATTCTCATCAACTATCTCTAGATCTAATCTTATAAGAAATTTCTCGATTCTCTTATAACATATCAAACTTTAGATTACTATCTGTGGAAATAATAACCTAAATTATGAAGCAAAGATAGTTGAATCAAGAAAATAATAAAGAACTAAATTAATCAAATACTAATCATGTTACATGAATAGATATAGGTTCAACAAAACCTAGATATTAAAAATCTACTCACTATACATCACAAAATAGGAATGTAAAAACAAAGTATAGAAAAGGGTAGAAAAAAACATCATAAATTCCAAATAAAATTAAATCATGTAATCTTCTCTTCTCTCCGCTTTCTCAATTGCTTTTGGCTTCAAAAACTCCATAAAAGTCATGCCTAAAAGTTCTCTCTCAAATAAACCTTAACAAGGCTTTATATAGGAAATAAATAAATAAAAAATAAGTCAACTAGAAAAGATATGATTAGGGACATAACCGTGTCTTTTTGTCATGTACTAGGTTGTAATAGTAGAAAATCAGCTCCAATTTTGGCCAAAAACGATACAGTCGTATCATTTGATTGTATCAATCTTCAAACCTTCGTAACTTGCTCATTTTAGCTCTGATTTGAGTAAAATTTATTTCTATCTTCTTATTTTTTTACGTAGATCATTTCAAAACCTAGAAAACAAAATTTTACTTAATTAAGAATTATTATCTAAAAATAAACTCAAATATCAAGAAAAATCATCAAAAATCACTAAATAAAATATGTGCAATTAGGAACTCATCAAGAAGCAGCTTTAGTGTCATTAATATAAGCAAGTGCACCTAACAAATTGTAATAGTAGATTAAGTTTAAATGTCGATCCCTTAGAGACTCACTAGGTCTTTATTATCTAATCGGCAAATTAAATTTTAAGAAACTTAAATTAAATTGCAACAACTAATAAACTAACATTTAATTATTAATTATACAAGAACATAAACAAAAATGCATTAAAATTATAAACTACTACAAGATTCTTAAAAACATATCTAGATCTAACATGTGATTTTCCTAAAGATAATATAATTTATTCTTTAATCTTTCTTGATCAAAAAAATTCTCTACCAAAGTTAATCACTTTATATAGCCTACTAACCCTAACTAGAAAATTGCCCATTAGAATCTCTTCTCAAAATATAATCTAAGATTGTGTTATTAAACAATGAATTCTCTATACTTTAATTCAAATTTCTAGGAGAATCTTCTAAATTATCTCTAATAATGCAATAATCCTCATCAACTATGCCTAAATCTAATTTTATAAGAAATATCTCGATTCTCTTAAAATATATCAAACTATGGATTCCTATGCATAGAAATAATAACCTAAATCATGAAGTAAACGTAGTTAAACCAAGAAAAAACTAAAGAATTGAATTAATCAAATAATAATCTTGTCGCATGAATAGATATCGGTTCTACAAGGCCTAGATAGCAAAGATCTACTCTCTATATATACTAAAATAAGAATATAAAAATAAAGAGTAGAAAGAATTAGAAATAAGAATCATATAATCCATAAAAAAAAAAAGTTAAATCTTGAAATCTTAATGATCCTTTGCTCCTTGATTGTTCTATTCTTAGAAAGCTCTCCAAAAGTTATGCTAAAGAAATTCTCTCTTTAAAAAAAAACCTAACAAGGCATTATATAGGAAGTGAATAAAAAAAAAAGTCAGGTAGAAAAGACACGACTAGGGATACGATTGGGGATACGACTTAGGATATGACCATGTCTTTTGGTTGTATCTTTGGTTGTGATTCACATTTGCTTCTCTTCTTTTTTCTAAACTAGTAATCATACAACTGAGGATATGGTCGTGTCTTTTGGTCATGTACTAGGCTATAACAATTGAAAATAAGCTCCAAATGTACCTAGAAATGACACAATCATGTTGTTTGGTTGTGTCAATCTTCAAACATTCATAACTTACTCATTTTAGCTCCAATTTAAGTAAAATTTATTTCTATCTTCTTGTTTTCTCACATAGTTCGTTTCAAAACCAAGAAAAAAAGTTTTACTCAATTAAGTATTATTATCTAAAAAATATACTAAAATATCAAGAAAAATCATCTAAAATTACCGTGTAAAATGTGTGCAATTAGTAACTCATCAGCTACAAAGTTCTTAAGATTGCTAAACTAAGACTTGTTGTCCTAGAATTCATAAGATATATCATCTTATGGTAGAAGAATTTGCAAGCTACATGATGAAGAGTGATGAAAAGCATATTTCTTCTAAGCTACTATCTGCAGAATGCATTCAAAAGGTTGTAGGAGTTGTGGTAAGGAGGATAAAGTGTTGATATTTATGTTAAAGAGTTCCAAATGTTCATGATCTAATGTGAAGTTATAGAGCCAAAAGACTAAACTATCTTTACGTTTATTAGTGGATTAAAGTAAGAAATAAGTGATACTCTTGAAACTAAGGATATTGGATCCTTAGATAAAGCAATCTTAGCTATTCAAAGGATAGAGCAACAACGAATGAGTAGATTCTAAGCTTCCGTTAATCAAGCTACCCCTAGTTAACCTGTTTCGAGCAACCCTATGAGATCAGAACTAAATAATGCTACTTAAATTTGACATGTTCTAACCACCCAAGCTGAGGAGAACAAATCCCTGAGGAAGTTTAAGAAAGGACAGAGCTTAAGAAGAAAGGTAAGTGAGATCAAATGCTTTAAGTGCCAAGTATTTAGCACATGGTAGCTTAGTGTCTAAATAAAAGAGTAATGGTGGTAAAGGAAGAAGTGCCTACCATAGAAG
This sequence comes from Lumnitzera racemosa, assembly GCA_024138005.1. NCBI lineage: Eukaryota > Viridiplantae > Streptophyta > Magnoliopsida > Myrtales > Combretaceae > Lumnitzera > Lumnitzera racemosa. The sequence continues at coordinate 57,263,463 of JAMXBC010000004.1, forward strand.
TTAATAGTACAAACAAAGAGGTTGAAGAACTGAAGGGATTTGGACAAGCTAACCAGTCCAAGGAAAAAGAGGTTATCAATAGTAAAGTGGGTAACTAAGGCAAATGATGACTGTGAGCCCAATACTTAAGGATGAATAGCGTGAGAACTTGTTCCACATTAGTTGTAAGGGTAATGGAATGATATGCACTCTTATTACTAACAGTGGTAGCTATACTAATGTAGTGCCCACGTTTATGGTTTAATAGTTGATGTTATCGACCATACCTTACCCCAGACCTTATAAGTTGTACTAGCTTAATAATATAAGAGCCTTATAGGTGACTAAGCAATCAGTAATGCCAATTTGCATTAGAAAATACTAGGGAGAAGTTCTTTGTGATGTGTTGCCTATGAGTGCTTCACATATTCTTTTGGGAAGACCTTACATGTATGACCAACATGTGATCTATGATAGAAACAAGAATACCTGTTCTCTTAAACATAAGGGAAGATAGGTGAGATTAAGTCCCATGTTAATCGAACAAGTAAAAACTACATAGGATCAACTTAGCTGAGTCCTAAAGAAAGAAACCCTAAAGATGACACATATCGAGTTGTTGGAAGAGGTAAGGCTTAAAGAGCCAACCTTTCTATTGATCATAACGTTACATGAATTGAAAGATCTAAGTATTGAACTTCCAACCAAAGTGAAAGACCTGTTCAAAGAATTTGCCAACTTTTTCCCTAACTAATAGCCAAAAGGCTTGTCTCTAATTAGAGGGATCAGGCATGAGATAGAACTGTAGCTAGTAGCCACATTAACAAACAAGCCAACATATAGGCTAAACCTTGAAAAAGCCATTTAGCTCCATAAGCAGGTAGATGAGCTAATGAAAAGAGGATACATAAGAGAGTCCTTAAGCTTGTACACTATACCAGATTTATTGGTGCCAAAGAAAGATGTCATATAGCAAATATTTGTAGATAGTTGAGCCATCAACCATATCACTATTAAGTACAAGTATCCCATACTTCTACTTGATGACATGCTTGGCTAGTTAAATGGAGCGGGAATCTTTTTTAAGATCAATCTCAAATATGGGTACCATCAAATCAAAATGAGAGAAGGAGATGAATGAAAGATTGCATCAAAACCCGCAATCAATTACATGAATGGCTAATGATGCCATTCAAATTATCAAATGCATTTGAGCACTTTCATGCAGCTAATGAAACATGTACTTTAGGAATTGATTGGAAAGTTTATAATTGTTTACGTTAATGATATTCTTGTTTACAACCCTAAATTAGAAATACACTATAAGCGTCTTTGTGTTATCTTTGATAAGCTTTGAGTTGAAAAACTATATGCCAATCCAAAGAAGTGTAACTTCTACCAACTAGAGAAGGTATACAAGTTGATGAAGAGAAGTTGAGGTGACCATTAAGTAGCCTATACAATCCTATTCTACTAATGTACTAGGTTTTCTTAGCCTAACATCTTGTTATCACTATTTCATAAGGAACTTCAATACCATTGTGGCCCTACAAACCAAGATGTCAAAGAAGAATGTTGAGTTCAAATGAGGAGAGAAAGAATAGCAAAGTTTTGAGGAAGTAAAGAGGAAGTTGGCCATTGCCCTTATTAATACTCTCCCAAGCTTTGATAAAGTGTTTAAAGCAAAGCGTAATGCATTTAGAATTGGCATAATTACGTACTAACACAAGAGGGCCACCAATTGCCTATTGCAAAGAAAAGCCTCAAGCTTCTACACTTAACTACTTATGTATGATAAAAAGTTCTATTCCTTAATCTAAGCTCTTACTATTTGGCAACACTACTTATTGCCTAGTGAATTTTGATCCATACTGACTATGAATCACTAAGATATCTAAAGAACCAACCTAAGTTGTCTACGAGGTAAGCTAAATGGATCGAATTCATAAAGGAAATTTCTTATGTTGTCTAGTATAAGAATGAAAAGAACAATGTAATGGCCAATGTCCTATTATGACAACACACTCTCTTGATCGAGCTCTAGACAAAACTTCTTGGATTCTTAGGGATTAAGGGTTTATATGCTAAGGACCCATACTTTAGTTTAATACATGCTAGATGCAAAGAGGGCCGAGCTGTTGATGAATATTATAGGGAGGGCGAATACTTGTTTTGGAAAGGAAAGTTATGTATCCTAACTTATTCCATGAAAGATTTATTGGTATGTAAGGCATATAGAGGAGGATTATTTGGTCATTTTGGAAAGGCTTGAACTCATGAGGTGCTTAGCTTAAGATTCTTCTAGCCAAGGATAATGAAAGAAGTATAGTCTATATTAGAGAGATGTGTGACCTCCGACTCAATAAAGAGTCAAGCCAAACAAGCGCCTTATTTACCGTTACTAATCTTGACCAAACCATAGTTCAAGCTGAGTATAGACTTCACATTGGGTTTACTAAGGACGTCCTATGAGAGGGACTCCATCATGGTAGTCATTGTTTACTTCAGTAAGGTGACACACTTCATACCATGTAATAAAATTAACGATGCTTCTGTTATTTCTTTTTTCTTTTTATAGGAAGTAATCAACCTACATGGAGTGCCAAGAACTAAAGTGTCAAAATGAGACCCTGAGTTCTTAAGTCAATTTTAGAAGACCCTTTGGAAACGATTGGGGACTAAGCTACTGTTCATACATCTTATCACCCACAAATAGATGGAAAAATTGAGGTTATTAATAAGACCTTAGGAACTCTACTATAAGTTGCAATTGGAAGAAACCCAATTGATTGAGACATGTGATTATCAATCATTGAGTTTGCCTATAATAGGATTGTTAATAGTGTCACCGAGAAGTTACCCATCGAGGTCACGTATGGATATAATTCCAAGTTTCCACTTAACTTGATCCCCTCACCCAATTGCCCTGAAGATCCATAAGCAATCAGGAGATTAGATGCCATCCACGCAATGCACCAGAATCTTGTGGATTACCTGATCTAAGTTGCCTCTAAGCTCAAGAGAAGGGTTGAAGACAAAGAGTAAAAAATTCTAACCCAGTGATTTAGTGTGGATTCATCTTAGTAAGGATCTATTTCTTAATCTTAGGAAAAGTAAGTTGTCTCTACAAGCTAATAGACCGTTTAGAGTTATCAAAGAGACTAATTTGAATGCTTATACAGTTAAATTGCTGGAGGAGTATCGAGTCTCTAACAGCTTTAATATTGTTGATCTTCAACTGTACTTCCCTAAGTACGAGCTACCTGAATCCAACCAAGATTTGATCCTAAATATTAAATAACCTAAAGGGGACAATAGGAATCAAGAGCCAATCACAAGATTCCGAGCCTGAGGACTTGCCTCCCTAACCTACCAAGCTACCTAAATGGACCTAACTCGAAAAGAAGAGAAGTTCCTTTAAGCCAAACTAGAATACCTTCTAAGCTCCCCTAATCCATTCATCATTTCACAAGTAAAAGAAGAAGGACCTACTAACAATGCTGACCCCAATTAGAGTTGATCATTGAATACGCCTGCTTTTAAGCTGACTAGTGTTTAAGCTCAATTTGACCCATTGCTAAGTTGACATGCTGAGGCTAAGCCTACCTACTAAGCCTTAGCTACATAGTTCCCATTGTGAGAGCAAGTGCTTTCTAAACCCCTGACTTGCTAAGTTGTTAATTTGAAGTTGACTTAGCTAACTTAGCTCTGCTCGACAACTGGTGCTTATTTGGACCAAAAAATTGAGAGGTGGATGTCGAGTCCTATTTGAGTTTCCTTAATTTAATCTATATTACACCTAGCATACTTAATATAAATTACTCGATATTAAATTAAAAAAAATACATTTTTCTTAAAAATTTATAAAATTATTTTGAAAGATAACTTAGAGTTGCCAACCAGTTATACTATTAAAAAATTAAATTAGGGTTTTCAAGCCATTAGTATACAAATATTCTAAAAATTAATTTTTTTTAGAAAATTTAATCAGAAAATCTAAGCTCAGAGCCTAACTTATTAAGAATAAGTTACCATGTAAAAAAAATAAAAAAAAAATTAATAGGATTTTATTTTTTATAATTTTTCTAAAAAAGTTAAGCCATGTAAAGATATGCAAAAATGTAATTAAGATGAATTTTTTATGGTTTTTTTAATACGAAATTTCTAAAAATGGAAAAAAATTTATTTTTATTTTTTATGGTTACCTAAGAGATGTCTACGTATACACTAATTGGGATCAAACCAATAAAGTTCTTTTCTTATAAAATATTTAGTGGATGGATTTTTTTTATTTTTGAAAATCGAGTTAGATTTACGATTATTTAACCATTCATTATTTCAATAAAAAAACCTAAAAAGGATAATTCACGAATTCATTTAAAAATAAAAAACTGACTAACAAAATCTTTTTTTTAATTCCAGTTAAGATTTTATTATTTTTTATTAAAAAATCACTACGTATTAAAAAATATCTTTTCTAAATCCTACGTACAAGATATGCTAAGATATGTACTTCTCTAAAGATAAGAATTTCGAGGAAAAGATAAGCGATTTAAAAAAAAATCTATCTTTAGCTAAAAATGCAATTTATCTAAATTAATAAAAAAATTTCAAATTATCTAAAAAATATAGTAAACAATATGGCAATTAAAACAAAAAAAAAAGAAAACCTAAACGAGTTGAGTCATGCTTAATCGACGTGTTCATGTTGACCGTATCGTAATCATCTAAACTACGCTTATATGGTCGGTTATGAAGTTGTTCATGCATATGTAGCAATGCATCTTGTACAACATGCGGTGTGTACCGTGCTCATGCATGGTGGTGTATGCAACACTATGATTTGTGCAAGTCAGATTGCATGTACATCATGTGTGTGTTGTATAGTGAATTATCATGTATGTGGGTATAGCAAGGGACATGTGTATCGGGTTATGTTTATGTGATCAATGTGGTGTGTCCAACAATCAGTGTATGAAGTATGTTAGTGATTAGGTGAAAGTACTGTCAATGTAGCGTATGTGGAGTACCGTGCATCAATAGTGTGTAAAGTGGATGGCGTGAGTTAGTACAGGTTGATGGTAAGTGTTTAGACAATGTGGTAAAGCTTCCGATGTTAGTAAGTTGTGTTAGGTGCAGGGGGTCGATGAGGTAGTATGCTAGTGAGGTGTGAAGTGCTACACTTGTAATCGAGTGAATGTGCAAGTGTCAACGTGTTGTGTGTGTGACTGTATTCTATCGTATGGTGCTGGGTAAATGTAGTGCGGTAGTGTATGTGGTGAATGATGTCGTGTATGTGGTTACTGTAATATACGACATGATAGGTATAGATGTGAATGGGTACAGTCATGAGTGTATAGGCGAATATGGTTCATATGAGGCAGTTGAGTGTAGGTCTACATGGAGTATAAGTGTTATGCACATATAGTTATGTATGAGCTTGTGACATGAGGGGTAGTGTTGTGCTCGATAAGTGTGGGGTAGTGAGTATGTTGTGGAGTGGAATATCGGTGAATATGTGTTATGCATTAGGGATCATGAGAAACGTTTTAAACTTCACCATTGACTCACTAGTTATAAACCACACAATTAAATCTTTTGTATCTCTTTTAGATATAGATTTGATCTCAACAAATCGTAGATATGAAAGATATGATTTAGATTCTTTGAAGATTCAACTTAGTTTCTAGAAACCCTACTTTTTAGAAACCCTACTTTAATTTAGCCTTTCAATCTTTTAGGCTTGACTCAATCCACTTTATATCAAATTGGACTAAAATATTTTAACGAAGTCAGATCCTTCAACGACTTAAAATTTCTTAAATTAAGTACTTACCATTATCCGATTTAACCCTAAATTACTTGACTCATATTGACTTGGCATGACTTAACTTAATACAAAAGGACCCGATACAACTTGACACTTTATTTTTATTTATTTATTTTTAATTTTTATAATTTATAACTCAATAAAACTACTAAAATAAAATGGCAAAAATGAGGTGTCTATAGCTACCCCTTTTGAGAGTGAAGTTTAATTAAAACTTCGTTACAAAGACAAAAGAGATACCCACTTTTGCCAAACCTTACTTTAAACTAACAAAATGAAGATTACTAAATGGTCTGCTAAGTTGTGTTTTATCTTATAGAAGGATATTGACTTGAAAGGTCAATGCAAAGAATAAATTGCCCATCTTGAAAGGATAAGGCAAAGGAATAGGAGGGCTTATCTCGAAAAGATAGAGCAAATGATTAGGAGGACTATCTTGAAAGGATAAGGTAAATGATTAAGAGGGCTTATCTTGGAAGGATAGGGCAAAAGGATTAAGGGTGCCTCTCTTAGAAGGATATAGCTAAAAAACAAGAGGCTCATCTTAAAAGGACTGGGCAAAAGGTTAGGGGGCCAATCTTGGAAGGATAGAGAAAAGGAAATAGGTGCCTATCTTAAAAGGATAAAGCTAAAAAAATAGGAGGCTCGTCTTAAAAGGATGGGGCGAAAGGTTAGGGGACTTATCTTAGAAGGATAGGACAAAGGAATTGAGTGCCTATCTTGAAAAGATAGGGCAAAGTAAAAATCATTGGGGGTTAATTAACTTGTTTTGGTTTGGTGGATGATCTAAAGAGGATAAATCTCTTCAAGATTTCAAAAAAAGTTTTAATTCTCCTAAATATCTTTTTTAAGGACTTTTAGGATAATTTTACTTGGGAATGGAGAATTTCACAGATTGCAACCAATCGACATACCTCACGTTTACTCTCGATATTTACTCATTCAAATAGCACAATATCACGAAAGGATTGTGCTTGCTTTTTTTTGTGTGTTTTTGGAATAAGGTCTTCTTCATGATTGAAACCTTTTGTCGATGAGTCTAGTCACCATACCATGCTCATGCCTTTATTCTACTCTTGTCGCCGCCAAGTCTCAATTTCCACCTCTTTATAATTATTAAAAAATAAATCTCTTTTCGAAAAACTAGATTATATCATTATGAACATTCAATTTCAATTTATTCGATGATTCCAATACATTGGTAAGTGTTTCGTGTTTATGTATATGAGGCTAAGAAACATGGTATACAAGGATTTATTGGTAAAGTGTCTGTCGGTCGATGACCATCCATATTCATGAATATTTATGAATATCAACTTTACTTATAAACGATGAAAGATTAACCACAAACAATTCTTAAGAAAAAAAGATTGGAATCTTTATTGAATTTAGCTCTCATGGATAATACAATTTAATTGCATTTAAATTCACAAGTCCCCTTAATTCCAAACCATCCATTTCTATCAACACTAATGCACCTTCTAACAATACCCTTTTTACCACATAATGGCCTTCATAATTTAAAGCAAACTTGCCCCTAGGGTCTTTTACATTTGTCAATACTTTCTTTAACACTAAGTCTCCTTCTATAAAGTACCTCGAGCGTACTTTTTTATTAAAAGCTTAGATCATCCTCTATTAATAACACTAACCATGACATATTACAGCAAGTCTCCTCTTAACTAGGAGATTCAAATTCTCCATTTGCTTCTTCATCTACCTTGCTTCATTGAGCTAAATTTCCACTAACACTCAAAACGAAATAGTACCGCTTCAATTCCATATACCGATAAATAAAGTGTTGCACCTATAGAAGTTGTAACTGAGGTCCTATAAACCTCGAGAGCAAAGGGAAGCATCTCATGCCAATCTCTATAAGCGATCGCCATCTTCTCAATGATTCTCTTGATATTCTTATTAGTAGCTTCAACTAACTCATTCATCTGAGGTTGATATGGAGTTGAGTTTCTATGATTAATCTTAAATTGGTTGCATACTTCAGCCACCAACTCATTGTCTGTAATAATAAACTCGAGTGCACCATATCTTTCAATATCTAACTACCACTCCTCTAGTCACCATAGCATATGACATTGCTTCTACCCATTTGGTAAAATAATCGATCATGACTAGAATGAATATATGCCCGTTTGAAGCCATTCGCGAAATTGGACTGATCATATCCATCCCCCACATTGAGAAAGGCTAAGGAGCCGATAACACATGTAATTCTTGGGGAGGATCATTGATTTTATTAACATATATCTTACACAGGTGATAATGTCTTACATACATGATACAATCTGATTCCATCGTCATCCAAAAATATCTCATCCTCATGATTTTCCTGGCTAACTTATATCCATTCATATAAGGACTACAAACTCCTTCATACACTTCTTTCATTAATTTCTCGGCTTCCTCTTCTTCTAAACATCTTAGCAATGTTGTATATGGTGATCTTTTGTACAATGTAGCTCTACTTAATAGGAAATGAGCAGTCAATCTCTTTAAGACTTTTCTATCTTTTCTATTTGCTTCTTTAGGGAACATACCCATTTGAAGTAACTTTTTGATATCATAATACTATGGCTTCTTCGATTCCTTCTCTTCAATAGTCAAATAAAAAGCTAGTTTCTCCTCTCCTTCAATTTTCAATGACTAAATTTCTATCTTATCTACAACTTTCACCATTGACGCTAACGAAGAGAGTACATCAGAAAATTGATTTTCGGTTCTTGAAATGTAAGTGAATGAAATTTCTTGGAATCTTTCATTCAGCTTTCTTAATTGCTTGTGATAAGGTCTCAACTTCTCGTCTTTCATCTTATATTCTCCTAGGATTCGAAGAATTCTAAAATATAGGCTTCATATTCTACTATGTTGTCTGCGTATGGAAATGCTAACCTCATTACCACAAGGAAATGATTACTCTCCAATGATACCAATACTGCTCCTATCTCATATCCGAACATATTGGTTGCTCCATCAAAATACATATTCCATTCCAAATTTTCACTACTCATTTCATTAGTCACCATCACAATTTCATCAAGAACCTGAGCTTCCGAACTATCATCTTCATCTTCTAATGGGTATTTTGCCAATTAATCGGCCACTGCTTGCCCTTTAATTGAACTCTAACTTATGTACTTGATATCAAACTCAGAGAGCAACATTTACCACTCTAAGATTCTCTCAATCAATGCTGGCTTTTCTACTAAATACCTCAATGAGTCATGCTTTGTCAACAACTATATTGAATAATAGAGAGTATACTGCTTGAGCATGTGCATCACTCATACTAAAGTACAACATGTTCTTTCCACCATTGAGTATTTCTGTTCGCCTTCTATAAATTTCTTGCTTAAGTAACATATATGATACTCTTTTTTGCCTATTTCATCTGTCTATCTCAACATATATCCCATCAATTCAGGAAAGATTATCAAGTAAAGAATTAATAGCCATCCCAATGTAGGAGTGACCAGAATTGGCGGATTCATGAGATAATTCTTGATTTCAACAAATGCTTGCTCACACTTTTCGTCCCATTCTATCACTACATTATTCCTCAAAAGATTGAATAACAATTTGCATTTATCGGTTAGCTATGATACAAATCAAGTGATGTAATTCAACTTCCCCAACAATCCTTGAATTTCCTTTACAATCTTTAGTATAAGCATATTTACAATTGCCTTGACTTTGTCTAGGTCCACTTCGATTCCTTTTCTGCTAACTACAAAACCCAACTATTTGCCTGAGGTTACTCCAAAAGTGCACTTTTTTGGATTTAGTTTCAATTGAAACTTTCTCAATCGCTCAAACAATTAACATAAAACATCAAAATGATTCTCACCCTTCTTGGATTTGGAAATTATATTGACTACATAAACTTCGATTTCCTGATGCATCGTATCATGAAACATGGCAACTATAGTATGCTAATAATTTGCCCCAGCGTTCATCAAGCTGAAGGCATCATATGATAACAAAATGTTCCCCAAGTGGTAACAAAGTTGGTTTTGATTTTATCTTCTTTTGCCATCTTGATCTAATTATATCTTGAGAAACCATCTATTAATAAGAAAAGATGATTTCCAACAGTATTATCCACCAATACATCAATATGTGGTAAAGGGAAGCTATCCTTAAGTGTCACCTAGTTTAAATTACAGAAGTCCATACATATCTTAACTTTCCCAATTTTTCTTTAGCACTAACACTACATTGGCTACCCATTTGGGGTAATCAGACACTTCTATGAACTCAACTTCTAGTAATTTCTTCACTTCTTCTTTTATTTTAGGGAGTATATATGGCCTAAACTGCCTAAGCTTTTGCCTTTTCAATTTAATATATTTTCTTATCGACAACTTGTGAACTACAATTGATAAATCTAAACAGGATATGTCCTCATAAGACTAATCGAATATGTCTAGGTATTTCGATAACAAACATGACAACTCCTGTTTCTAATCATCCACTAAATTATTACCATTTTTCATGTTTCGCAGATTCTCTTCTATCCCTAAATTAATCTCAGCTATCGGTTCATCTATAATCACTCTCCCTTGTTTAAACCGATGCTAACTCTCTTGTATTTCGCTTAGAGTCTCAATATCATCTTTGACTCTGACTTAGCAAGGTAGAAAGTGATATTGGCACTTTCATCATTCACATGTACGAGATATCCATTATATTCATTGTTTTTATCGGATCTGAAGAGTAAAGGAAAAAGCAAAAGGATAACGAATAAATAACAAAGAACTAAAAGAAAAAAAAAGAACTAATTTTATTGAATGAATTTCAAATTTTCTAAAAGAAATGGCCTAACTAATCGGACTAATTATGAAATTGAATGCTCCTAATTTATCTAATATTGCTTTTCTAAAGAGACTTATTAATGGGAATGGAAAACTAGTTGCATAAGGAAACTGGGACACCAACATCTTTCTATTTGTCTAGGCTAATGCTAAATTACTGAGCTAAAGCCTCGGATAAACTAACTACTTCAGGTTCTTGAACACCTACTAGTATTGAGAATGTTTGGAAAATCCTTATAAGCATGGTATAGGTGATCTCTTCTCTTGCCTCTCGTTTTGACCTTCATTTCTTTGATTTCCTCTTTAATGGGCTCATATCTAGGCCTAAACATTCCAATCTACTACTTAGGTTGTTTCAAGTAACCCCGTACCCCTTGTCTTGAGACTTCAATCATGCTAAACTCATAAAATCTGCAATTCTGGCTCCTCCAATTCTTTATTATTGATATACGAAATAGCCATCTCTGTATAGATCTCATAGTCCTGTTCCCCAAGAATAGTAACCAACTACCTATTGGCTATGAATTTCACCTTCTAATGTAGACTAGATGGAATTTCCCCTACTGAATGAATCTATAGCCTTCCCAATAAAAATTGAAAGTTTAAGATATATGCAAGACTTGAAATAGAATAGTAAACATCTATGGACCGATATCGACCTGCAGCCCAATTTCTCCTAGTATCTCCCTCTTTGATCCATCAAAAGCCCTTACTGAAATCGAGTTAAGCTTTATCTCAACTGAATCTACTCCAAGCAAATTTAGGGTCGCAAGTAGACATACATTTAGTGAAGACCTATTATCTATCAACACCCGAGCAACCACTTTCCTTTTACATTTGACTACTATGAAAAGGGGCTTTATATGCTAGTTTCCTTCTTTACATAGCTCATCTAGTTAGAATGAAATCTAATTGATCATAAATATCAAATTAACCACCATTCCCAGCTTTTCCATAAAATCCTTTTAGGTACTTGGACATCTTTCAGAATTTTGTTCAAAGCTTCTTGATGAGTATTTGATGATAATAGTAAGCCCATGAGGGAAATCTAAGCTAGTACTTTACCTACCTAATCCATAATCTTATACTCATTAGCTTTCACTATTTTCTTAGCAACATTTTGATTGTTCTCATCTATATCATCAAAGATCTTTCGAGAAGCCTCCTCCACAATAGTCTTCCTCTTAGCCTCTTTACTCTGGTCATAGACTCGTCTTGAGCGCATAAGGTTACTAACCATAGGTGATGAGGACCTAGTTATCTGATTCACCATTTGGTAATCTAAAGGGGCTGCTTTGTAATTCTCTTAGGCTATTGGGATATTGAAAGTAATTTTCTTAAGATTACCCAACTCTTTAACCTTCTCAGTCTTCTTGTGGTTCTTAAAAACCAATGTTTTAGGCCCACCTCCAATCATTCCAACCATCTCAATTGTCTTCTTGGCTTCTATAATAAGTTCTTCTTCTTCCTCAAATTTAAAACCCTATCCAATAGGTGGTTCATCAGCATATATTGCGGGTGAACTAGCATAATCAACCAAGTACTCAAACTTTCTTGACAACTCTCCTAGGGTGTCAACAATCGCATCTTCGACTTCATACCTTTCTCTAAGCACCTTCTAGGTACATCTCTTTCACGGTTTTGGAACCTTCATAGCCATAATGTTAGCTTTATTTATCTTCCCATCCCTCAACAATTGTTAAATTGCCGGTCTAGTTCAGGCTCTATCTCTAAGATCATATTTTGTAAGTGTCTGGCTTGCCTTAGATTCTAAGCTACCTCTTCAATAGTGATAGGGAGACTATCTAAATCAACTTTTAGTTCAAATACTTCAGCAATTATCATATTGATTGAGTGTCTATGATCCGATAAAGGATTATTACCTACATTAGGAGCAAGAGTCTAAATGAAGTCCAATTACACTAACTCAGCATCAATAAAATCTTAGATCTTATGTTTGAGTTTCCAATACTAATCTATAGAATGCCTCACTTGTCCTAAATGATAATTGCAATGGAGCTCTAGGTTATAGTGTCTTGGTCTATGTCCCTCCTTTGGTATTTCAAAATGTCAAGAGATTCTCCTTCCTTAGTCATGTAAGAACCTAGCTTAAAGGAATGGGGATAACAGTAAACTGTCTCCTTTGTAGGCAGTTATTCTTATTTAGATTTGATGGGGGATTAGATCCTCCTAACATGGTCATCGAGGCTGCAAGTCTAATAAGGTTGCTAGTATTAACAACACTTACAGTAGCTTCCTTGGCCTTATTAGAAAATCTTGTAGGAGGCGTCTTCTTCTCAGCTGCTTCAGGATTAAGGAGCCTTGCAGTAGTGATAGCTTCCTCAATTTGGCATCCTTAAGCCATAACCTTTACAAAGTTAGAGGTAGGGTATCCTACCAGATGTTGATAAAATGGGCTTCTAAGAGTATTGATAAAGGCAAAGGTCAAATCCTTTTCTATTAAAGGTAGAGTCATCCTAGCTGCCACGCCCCTCCATCTCTAGGCATACTCCTTAAAACTTTTGTTAGCCTTCTTTCATAAATTGTTCAAATCTTACATGGATTGGGCTACCTCAATATTGAACTTATACTATTACAAGAAATCCTGGGCTAACTTATTCCATATATTGATCTTGTTTAAGTCTAGTTTAGCATACCAAGTTAAGGCAAACCTAAGTAAGCTATGTTGAAAGGTTTGGATCATTACCTTATCATATTTCTTATAGTTTCCTATCTTTCTTATGTACAGCCTAGTATAGAGCTTTGGGCAATTGGTCCCATCATAATTCTCGAATTCTAAAATTTAAAATTTTTCTGGAAATCATCATCTCCATACATCAAAACATTGATCATTCCCATCCACTCAAGCCTATTAACCATTCCAGGGTTTTCATCTTCTTAAAGAGCTTCTGCAAAAACTTCCTTTCCATCTTTCGATGTTTTTCCTCGATCTCTTTCCTCTACATCTCAACATTGGGGACTAACTCTACATCTTCTAGTTCAAGGGGAAGGATCACTTCTGCATTTCAATTCAGGTTTCCTTGAGATCCTTGTTTGTCAGTGAAAATTCTAGTAGCCTATGTAAGAGCTTGGATTTATTCTACCATCTTGTTCATGTTTTCTTCCAAGGTTGCAACTCTCGGGTTAAGCTTGGTTTGACTAACATTTCTACTACCTTAAGTCAACATTCTTATGTTGGAATAAGTGAATATCAGGCTTTTAACTAAGTTTGCTCGCTTAGGCGCTATCTTCAAAATCTTAAACAAAAACCCAAGTTTTAGACATCTTGATGAACTAAAACTTTTTGTTGTTTTTTCTTTTTTTTTTCATTTTTTTCTTCTAGTTGTTTGCTTCTTCTTTTCTTTTTATTTTACATTTTAATCTTTTTTATTTAAAAGGCAATTATAATAAAAAAATGAGCAAAAAACTGCACAATCAATAAAGGTTTTCTTTTAATAAAGCTGTAAATTTATTAATAATCATAAAATCAAACCTATATAACAAACTAAAAGAAAAAAAAAAAACTCCTAACCAATCTTCTAAAAAAAAACTCAAATCCTATATCTATGAGAGCTAATGGATATAGTTAGGAAAGGCATCATTAACTTCTCTCATAAGCTTTCGGACTATTGCATCTCTTTCTTGAATCTTACTCCTCAAAAGTTGGTTTTCTTCTAGCAATCTTCCATTCTCTATTTTTAATTCTTCAATTATTCTTTTGCATTCTTAAAACTAGGCTTCAACTCTAGCCCGTATGGTGTTTTGATAGGCTTGCTTGGTAGATTAAAGGTATTCTAGCTCTGGCTCATGTCTGAATACGTTTGGAGCTTCATATCATATATTTCCAGTCTTCTCCAACTGATCATAGATAAACTGCTTGGTAGCTCAATATTCTCCGACTTTGCCCCTCAAAGTTGCCACATTAACTATCTTCTTGACTTCTCTTCGTTCCTATAGCTTTATAAGTTCTACTAGTCATTAAATCAAAGTAACAATGAGTAAACAAGGATCTTGATAATTCAATGTAACATCTTCTAAGAAGTCTTTGTATGCTATCTCTTGAAGGGGACCCAATTGTCTAGTGACATAAGTTGGGAGATACCCTATACAACCCATAATGTCGATGAGAGGGACCTTTGCATAATCAATGTACCCTAATATGGCTCGAGTGCAATTACTTCACCTAGCTATCTACATAAAATCCACCGACTACATCTTGCTTATAACTAATACCCATCCTTTAAACTAAGCTTCTTTTAGTACCATAAGGTGACGAGAAAAGTAATCTATCAAATTCACATTTTTAGTTAAGGATGCCTTGAGAAGATTCCCTCTATACCCTTGTGTGTGATTGAGAAACCATACGATAAGGACTATAGGATTAGTTGTAAAGTACTTAAGCCCCTACTTCCTTAAGTGGGTGAGTGTCTTAAATTGCTATACCAATAACGCTGGTATATAAGATTTACTAGCTAAGAATTGGGTTACTAGTATAGTTACCCTATAATGGACTTGACCATCTATGACGGTAAACAGTATTGTCCTTAATACAACTACGATAAAAGCATTTACCCTCTTCTAGCCTAAGATTCATATCCCTTACAAAATATCTAATGATGTCTTTAATAAGTGTCTAGACTTGCAAACCATTCTACTAGCTTTAAGATACTTAGACATTTCGTACGCTCTAAAGATAAGAACAGTGCGGGGCTACCTTTTTTACTCCCAGCAAAGTCATGGAGGCTTTCTCAGGTTAGACTCTGAGATCTAAGACCGTTATGCCTACTTTAAGAGGCAAATCACTAAGTAATTGCAAGTATTCTCCTAAAGTAGGCATCAATACATGTGGGTTAACCTTGAAAGCTGTAGATTTTGGATCCCAATAATGGATAAGGGCTTGAATTAGTGGCCAGTGGAGTTATACCCACAACAAAGATATGACTAACCCAATCTTCTTGTAGTTGTGATCTTGCTTGGCAAGTGGAAGCTTATTTGACCAAACTTTCAGTATAGCCTCAAGGAAATAGTACTTATCTAGCTGGACCTCATGGATAGGCTTAGGACTGATACTATCCTAACTTTACATATCTAAATTACATAAAACAAGAAATGACACAATTATTTACAACAAAATTCATAAATTAAAAAAGGCTATATATGATATTAATAATTTTGTAGCTTCTTTAAAGAATTTTCAAATTTTTTTTACATTACATAGCCTCTTACTCACCAAAGGACAATGTAGAAAAAAAATTCATATGATATAGAAAATAACAATGATTAAATAGAAACAAACATTAGCAAAAGAAAAATCAAATATAAAAAAAGAATGCAGTATGCTACATAAGTTTGTAATGAAAGAGGGGTCGATAATTAATAAATTATAGGAATTATTATGTAGCTACGATTGAAGAGTACTCTTACATATAAGTATATTTAAAATAAGATTTAAAAAGGAATGAAGCTTATGAATACTTATAAGGGTTACTAATTTTTTTAATTTCCCCTTTTTCGAAAAAGAACAACCAATCGGTCGTAGATTAATCAGGCTTTTCCTATAATTTAAAACAAAAATGACCACCTCTTTTTTGAAAAGAATGATGCTTGAAGACAGGGTCTACTAGTCTTAAGCCTCATAGATTCAAAGATTTCTAGAGAAAAACCTAGTAAGCTACAACAAAATCTAAGTGGGCTCGTCTATCATCATTAAGCGAGGCTAAAGACCCTAGTTACCTAAGGGTTACACAATGACGACTTATCCTAAATTCCTAAGGTAGCCTAAGTCCGACCACATTTAAGTATGTAAATGATTGTCAATAAATAAACCCCCTATAAATCCCTAATAAGGGCCCATTAGGCCAATTTGGTCTTAGAGACTACATTACGAAAAACTAGTTAGTACAATTGTATTACAATAAAAGAAAAATAATAAAATATCCCATCAATTAATTTTTAATTTTTACATAGCAAGCCTACTAGGTGTCCCTAGTAGAGTCGCCAATTTTATCAAA
Organism: Lumnitzera racemosa; assembly: GCA_024138005.1. Classification (NCBI taxonomy): domain Eukaryota; kingdom Viridiplantae; phylum Streptophyta; class Magnoliopsida; order Myrtales; family Combretaceae; genus Lumnitzera; species Lumnitzera racemosa. Next base: position 57,280,112 of record JAMXBC010000004.1, read on the forward strand.
CCCTATTTGGTTTTTCCTTAAATGAATCTATATTAAGCGCAACCCACTTAATATAAATTAGTTGACACTAAATCAAGGAAAAGCATTTTTCTTAAAAATTTTAAAAAATATATTTTGAAAAATGACTTAGAGTCATCAACCAATTAAAATGGTAAAAAATCAAATTAGGGTTTTCCCACTCAAAACCCTAATTTAGCCACTACACTACAAATATTCTCAAAAAAATAATTTTTTTAGAAAATTTAACCAAAAAATCTAAGCTCAGAGGTTAACTTATTAAAACTAAGTCACCATATTAAAAAAATAAAAAAATTAATAGGCTTTTATTTTTTATAATTTTTCTAATAATGTTAAGCCATGTAAAGATATGCAAAAATGTAACTAAGATGAATTTTTTATGATTTTTTATTACGAATTTTCTAAAAAAGAAAAAAAATATTTTTATTTTTTATAGTTGCTCCAAAGGTACCTACGTATTTACTAGTCAGGATCAAACCGATGTTGTTCTTTTTTTATTAAATATTTAGTAGGTGAATTTTTTTATTTTAAAAAATTGAGCTAGATTTACGTTTATTTAATAATTTATTATTTAAAAAACCTAGAAAATGTAATTTCATGAATTTATTTTAAAAAAAAAAACCTAACTAACTAAATCTTTGTTTCTTAAATTCTGGTTAAGATTTTATTATTTTTTGTTAAAAAAAATCACTATGTCAAAAAATATCTTTTTTAAATCGAACATGCAAGCTAAGATACGTATCTTCTTTGAAGATACAGATCTCGAAGAAAAGATTTGTGATTTTTAGCTGAAAGTGCAATTTATCTAAATTAATAAAAATTTTCAAATTATCTAAATGGGTTGAGTCATGGGTGATCAGTGTGTTCGTGTTGACTATGTCGTGATCATTTAAACTACGCTTGTGTGCTCGATTATAGAGTTGTTCATGCACATGTAACAATAGATTGTGTACGACATGCAGCGTGCTTCGTGCTCATGCATGGTGATATGTGCAATAGTGTAGTTTGTGTGTGTCAGATTGTGTGTAGATCGTGTGTACATTGTGTAGTGAATTTTGTATACATAGGCATGATAGGAGACGTATGTGTAAGTTGTGTTTTTATGATCAGTGGAGTATATGCAATGGTCGATGTATGAAGTGTGTCGATGGTCAAGTGCGAATGAGGTTAGTACAACGCATGTAGAGTGGTGTACATCAGTAGTGTGTCAAGTGGATGGCATAACTCAGTATAGCATAATAGTGAGTGTTTAAGCAATGTGATGAAGCTTGCAATATCAATGACTTGTGTCTAATGTATAAGGGGTTAGTGAGGCAGTATGTTGGTGAGGTGTAAAGTGTTACGTGTGTAACCGAGTGAATGTGCAAGTTTCAACATGTTGTGTGTGTGATTGTATTATGTTGTATAATGCTAGGAAAATGTAGTATGGTAGTGTATATGGTGAATGCTATTGTGTGTAAGGTTATTGTAGTGTGTGACATGAATAGATGCAACTGTGAATGGGTACAATCGTGAGTGTATCAGCTAGTATGGAGTGTATGAGGCAGTCAAGTGTAAGGCTACATGGAGTGTAAGTGCTATGCATATATAGCTATGTGTGAGCTTATGGTATGCAGGGTAATGTTTTGTTCGGTAAGTATGGGGTAGTAAATGAATGTATTATCGAGTGGAGTATCAGTGAATATGTGTTATTCCTTGAGGATTGTAAAAAACATTTTAAACTTCACTGTCAACTCGCTATAATCATATAACCAAATCTTTTGTATCTTTTTTAGATATAGATTTGATCTCAACAAACCTTAGTTTCTTGAAACCTTATTTTAATTTGAGTTTTCTATCTTTTGGGCCTAACTCAATGCAACTTGATTTAGTCCAAAAACCCACTTAATAAATCTTAAATCTGTTCTAGCCCAGTATTAATCAAATAAAAAAATCTACTTTATATCAAACTAGACTAAAATATTTTAATGAAGCCTGATCCTTTAACAACTAAAAATTTATTAAATTGAGCATTAACCATTATCCGATTCAACCCTAAATGACTCGACTCAAATTGAATTGATACAACTTGACTCAATACGACCTGCTACTTTATTTTTATCATTTATTTTTAGTATTTCTGACTTAATAAAATTACCATAATAAAAAGGCAACAATGAGGTATCTACAACAAACACCTATCCTACAAACTAATACCGTATTATCCTTTACAAAGGATATTCCTTTCCATTTGTTTACTAATTTGCCCTTATATATTGTTTTCTTTTCCTTTTCTAGTAGGAATCTTTTTATTAACTTTTAGTAACCTAGGACTCACCTTAATTAAGCCATATAAATATTTGTATTTTCTATTAGTTGCAACAAAATCATCATCAAGAATATTGAATATAGAACTTTTCACTTAAGTGTTCTTCTATTTGCTCTCCTTACCTTGGACTAGTGGCAAGTAACCTTTTGTTGTACTTGTGTACAAGCTTATGTGTAGCATTAGTAAATCATATCCGACATCTATTTGTGAGAACCCTTACTTAACCTTTGACCTTCTATTCAATCTTTTGAGTCATGTTATAGTTCAAACCTACCCCCGATTCATGTGATATCAATTGCCATATGTAATCTTCCCTAACGATCCGTATCATACCCTCCTGACATATATCATTAGTCCCTACTTGTCAAGGATCCTAGTCATTCCTTTTGATTTTGTGTTAAAACCCCACCTTTCATAAGGCTACTAATCTTATCCTCCAATAATTCTTTTGATTCATCTTATGATTATGCTAAGTTATCATATTACTTATAAAATCCTAGTTGTGTACTACCCATTTCAAATTAATATTAGTGAGGGAATATATCAAAATAAGACTACCTAATACTAGTCTTGTTATAGTGTCATTAATAAAAATTGCCAATTTATTATATTATTCAAAATATAAGTAAATAGGGATAAATTACCTAATAGTTAGTATACGTAACCAATTAAATTGACAAAAAATACCTTTAACTCACCAAATTATACACTTTATGTTTTGATCATGAAAAATATCAAGTTAACATATTATATAGGTTTTCCCAAAAATACTAACTTTGGCTCAAGTTTGCCAAAAATTACCATAAAATAAGTAAATAAACATCCTTGACATTAAGAACAGAATATAACACTTAATTTAACATTACTCATTACTAGAAATCATTACATGGTTTTATTCAAGAATTTGTTTAAAACCCTATATTTTCTCCATTTAGAAAACTATCAGCTTAATCAAAATAAATTATAATAAATAACAAATGTCATGATTTTCAAAAAAAATTTATATTAAAATTTAATACATAATACTAGTATGCTATACAAAATTTTTTAGCTCAAAACAATAATATTCATAATAATAAAGTATTTTCTTAAGGAGGTATTATAAATCATAAATATTCCAATAAAATAAAATTTCCAAATTAAAGCATATGCAAAATAACTCCAAAAAAACATTTTTCTAGATATTTCAAATGTAATTCAATATTTTTAGAAATTGAATGGATTTTGAACTAGAATTTTGCACTCACCAGTGAATGATTTTTCAGCTGCCATCTAACTACCAAACCTTATCAACCTGCCTTTTCTGACCACCAAATGCTTAAACCTAAAGCCTCTTGTTGTCAAGTCATACATAGCTATAGGTAACCCATCACCTTGGATATTCCTTAGATGAAATTTTAGGCAATAGAGTGGAGATTAGAATTTCAAAGTGTCTATACTCTAGATTATTTAGTTTAATGGAAGCTAATTGTACTTAACCTTAGCTCATGGTACTTAATCCCAAATTTCTTAGCTAATTGCTATCCTACAGTCTTTGGAAAAACAATACATGCAAGTTGATTTTTTTTTTTTCAAATAATAGTGTGTTATAGGATAATTTCTCCTATATTTGCCATATTATATTAATATATACAAGCATCAAGTACATAACATGTATATTTTATAAAACTCTTCCTCTAACTTTTTTAACCTTTCACTAGAGTATGACTTAATTCGAAGAACATTCCCCGAAAGCCCTAAATAGTATCAATTCTAAGCAACTAGGGTCTCACGTAATTAGGGTATGTTAAACACCTTAGTTATAGGAAGAATAGCAATAGGAGTGATTAACATTTAAGAGTAAGTTCAATTAAGGGATCAACATTTTAAAAAGTTTAAATAAGAGATCAAAGTTTCAAAAAGTTCAAATAATGAATAAACATTTCATAAAGCGATTCAAATAAGGGTTCCATAATAACTAATCCATAATATTGTTTGAATCAATTTCTAAAGCATTGATCTCTTACTTAAACATTTCCAATCATTGATATCTCTCATTTAAACTATTTTATGGAACGTTGATATTTTATTTAAACTTTTCAAAACGTTGATCTTCTAGAACTTACCTTAAATGTTGATTCCCCCTGTTGTGATTCTCCCCCTAATTATATGAACCTAAGTCCATCCTTAGCTTTACCCTTGGTTTGGTTTTATTTATTTACATTTTGTATGGATTTTTAAGCTTAATTACATTTTTCAAGTCTATTTTTAATCTCCAATGGAACCATTTTTTAACCTAAGGAAGAAATTGACTTGGCCTATCAAGATCAATTACATTACCCATGTATGCTAAGTGAACTTTTAATGTAGATATTTGAATCATAAAAATACATTTGAATGATGGTTAGATAGATTCAAAACTTAGTAATAAAAAATCTAAGAATTAAATTATATATCTATATATATATATCACTAAAATGAAAATATTAAGAGTTGAATACTAATATCAAACTTGATAAATCTATTCTACATATTAATACTTTACTAGCATTTTATTCTATCTTCTCATAACACTAGTAGGTGTTGATGGATAATTTTTGCTCAAATTACACTCATCCTTTCATCAACCGAAAAGCCGAGTAATCGAATCTCTCGACATTCCTACTCTTTAAACACTTAGCAATTATGCCGAGTAGAAGAAACACTCTTAGTTTGAATTCAAATCTATGGCATAAACAATTATTATAAGCACGGTTATATTTTACAACTGCTTAGTATCCTTATATGGGGACATGTTAAGTCAAGAGCACTCCACATATCTTAACAGTTAACTCGACAACTGCTTTAAACACAACAACTGTCTATAAATACCAAAAAGAAACTTAGTAAGATCTCTCAAACACTTCTTATTCTCATACTTACTATACTAAATCACCATTCTAACTTAGGCATCGGAGTGGTTGCACCAGATTAACCTTAGTACCATGTATTTTTACTCTCTTTTGTAGGACTATTTCCTAATCCCAAAATTCACCACCAACATTTAGCGCCATCTGGTTTTCTCCAAACACAACTACATGGCTAGAACTAGGATGACATGAAGTGCAGGTGTTAGTACTTCCTTCTAACAATGTGAAGGAGGGAGTCAGCCTGCTGATGAACAACGATTGGCTCTACTTGAGTAGCTTTGTCTTGATTAAACTAAATAAAATTCTGAGCTAAACAAGAAACACAAACAAATCTTTGACCTTCTGCATAAAAATTTTCACCTAAATCAAGAAAAAGAGCGTAGTGATGATGATGCCAATAGTACAACGATTCCATTTATTCACCTGAATTACTAAAAAAGCAAGCTAAGGTTCCATCACAACCTACAGCTCCTGCTTTTAAAAAGATTGATAAGGGTAAGCAACCATAGCACATACATCATGCAGACCCTCGCATGTCAGCAGAGATGGAGAGAATGAAAAACAGAAAAATGCTAAGGATAGACTTGGCATTGACAACGACAATGGCTCAAATGCCGAGAGGAAAAGACCAACGATCCCGAAATTCTCATCTCATACGCCTATCAATTGTCTAATCTTAGATATTTTGATGGAGGTTCATAGAGAGAGAAGTATCCTCCAATGGCCAAAAAGAATGCAAGGAAATCCCTCAAGAAGAAATTTGAAAAAGTACTGTAAGTTCCACTGTAATAAGGATCACAATACGGATGAGTGCATTCAACTCAAGAATGCAATTGAAGATGCAATACAACACAGGCACCTGTGCAAATTTTTGGCGCATGATGCCAAGAGAATCAAAAGACTGTCTTAGAGGAGAAGAGAAGAACACGAGGATGACATTCGGCCAGCAATGGCTGTGAAAGATGCAAGGGATGTTAATCTCAACAAAGCACCCAAAGGAGTAATTAATACAATTGTTAGCAGACCTAATATAGGCCAATCGAGTTGTTTGAACTCAGTTAACACCATGAGTTACATTGGCAATATTTACGGAAAGAAAGTCAAAATTGATAATACATTATCTTTCGAGGAAGAAGATTTTGAGGGCATCCAAAGGTCATACAACGATGCGCTTGTCATCAATACGAGAGTTGCTAACTTTAAAGTCAACAAGATTTTTGTTGACATGGGAAGTTCAGCCGATATCATTTTTCAGCATGCTTTCGATCAAATGCGGCCTAAGATCAAAGTGCAACTGTGGTCTTACAAGTATGACCTCTATGCCTTCAATAATCAACCCATCCAAGTTGCTGGAGTTATCTCTTTACTGATATAGGTTGGCGATGACTAGCATATTACTGAGGACAAAGTGGATTTTCTCGTCATCAAATGTTGGTCCCTTTACAACATGATAATGGCACGGCCTTGCCAACATTTATTCGATATCATCCCTTCAATGGCACATCTAAAAGCTAAGTTTTCCACTCTTATGGAGGTCGGTATATGTAAAGGGGATCAGTAATTGGCATGCTCCTTATTTATATAAGGGCTTCCGAGACTTATTCGGAAAGCAAGTCAATTGACATAAAGAATGCCGAGAATGATATAGAGGAAATTCCTTAGAGAAATGATCCTAAGAAGATGACAACGATAAGAAAACCCATGTTAGCTGATGTCCAGCAAAGTCTGATCAACTTCCTATAAGCCAATGCTAGCGTGTTTGCATCTCACCATTGGACATGTTCAGTATTCCGACAAACGTTATGGTGCACAAGCTCTAGATTGGCTCGAATGTAAAGGTGATCCAACAAAAGAAGAGACATTTTGTACTGGAGAGGCAAGCGACAATAGAAGAAGAGGTCCAAAAATTGTTGACAGTGGGATTCATCAGAGAAGAATCTTATCCAACTTGGCTAGAAAATTGTGTGCTAGTCAAGAAGTCTAACGGTAAATGGCAAATGTACATAGACTTCATAGATCTCAATAATGCATGTCCCAAAGACTATTTCCCATTACCAAAAATTGATCAAATGGTAGATGCAACTGTAGGATGTGCAGTGCTTTCTCTGATTATAGTCAAATCAGGATAGACATGGCTAATGAAGTCTACGCATCTTTCATTACTAATTTTGGAACGTACTTTTATACGATGATGCCCTTCGGGCTAAAGAACACTGATACCTCATTCCAGAGATTAGTAATGAAGATGTTCAAATCTCAAATCCATAAGAATGTTGAAGTATATGTGGATGACATGATTGTGAAAAGCATGAAGGAAGATCATCATCTCACTAATTTGGTGGAGACGTTTGCTACATTGAGGAGATATAACATGAAACTCAACCCATAGAAATGTGTTTTTAGCACAATGTTAGGAAAATTTCCTAGGTAGATCACATGATGTAGCATTGAGGCCAATTCAAGAAAGATTGAAGCCATCAAGAATATGATGTCACCTTACATGGTCAAGGAGGTGCAGGAACTCATCGGGGGAATTGCTGCCCTCAATAGATTCATGTTGAGAAATCTAGATAGGTATGCAAAATTCTTCAAAAATTTAAAGAATCTAAAGGAATTCAATTGGACTAATGATTGCGAAAGAGCTTTCAACGAGCTTAAAGAATTTCTTACATCACCCTTGGTACTCTTGACACCCATTCTTGGAGAAAATTTATACCTATATCTATCAGTCAGCTACCGAGCACTTTCCTTTGTATTGGTCTAAATTGATGGCAAAGATTATCAACTCGTTTATTACATAGGTCATGTTCTACAAGGGCTAGAGCTTCGGTACACAAAGATAGAAAAATTTGTATTGGCAATGGTTCTCTCGGCAAGAAAATAGAAGTTATACTTTGAAGCTCACTAGATTATTATCCTCATTAATCAACTGTTGTGATAAGCATTGTAGAGACACAATTCTTCAAGGAAGAGGATGAAATATGCCTTAGAGCTTAGTACCTATGGTGTATAATATAAACTCAGAACAGCGCTAAAGGCCTAAGTACTAGTAGATTTTCTAGTTGAATTCATAGGGGACAAAGACTGTGTGGAGATTATCGAGAAACTTATCTAATTTCTTTATGTCAATGGTTTTTCAACATGAGAAGGGAGTGGTGTAGGCCTAGTTCTCCATGGCCCCCATAATGTCAAAGTTCATTATGCTTTGAAATTCGATTCCCAACTAGTAACAATGAAGTAGAGTATGAAGTTTTAATTGCTGGATTAAAATTGGCTAAAGAAATTGGTGCTGAGAAACTCGAAGTGTTCTCTGATTCCCAGCTAGTAGTAAATCAGGTCACCAAAAGTTATGCGGCAAGAGAAGAAGAGATGAGCAAATACCTATTGGCGGTATAAACGCTTGCAGAAGAATTCCTATCTTTTTCGATTCACAAAATTTTGAGAAGTATGAATATTACTGCTGATAAGTTGTCAAAGTTGGCTAGTATGGCATTCCCTAAGCTAAATGAGAAGCTTTTTGTTGAATTTCTCTTGTAGAAAAGCTTATCCAATCTCAAGCAAAGCTGTGAGTTAGCTCCCTACCCTAAGGAAGAATCATGGATAGATCCCCTAGTGAATTATCTAAAAGAAGGTTCTATCCCCGATGACAAAAGGGAGGTGCAAAAATTGACTTATCAAGCTATAAACTACACGTTGATTAATGGTCAGTTGTACAAGCATGGTATATCCTAACCCTACCTTTGATGCCTTTCCTTAAGGGATGCCTAAAGGGTATTATCTAAACTTTATGGCAGCATATGCAGTAATCACGTAAAGGTACAAACACAATATATTAAAGCACTACGACTCGATTATTATTGGCTAACTATGAAAGAAGATGCGAAGGATGTTGTCTAGTAGTATCCTCAATGCCAGAAGCACGGGTTGTTGAGTAAAGCACCTGTAAGTGAATTATGTAGCCTAACCAGTCCTTAACCTTTCACCTAGTGAGGGGTAGATATTCTTAAACTCTTTCCTAAGTCTATTGCCCAGCAATAATTCTTCATTGTTGCCGTAGACTGCTTTACCAAGTGGGTTGAGGCTAAGGCTGTGGCAAAGATCACTAAGCAGAAAGTAGAAGCTTTCATCTTCAACTCCATCATATCTAAATTTAGAGTTCCCTACACGATAATTACAAATAACTACCCATAGTTTGACAACAAAGAGTTCCAAACATTTTGGCAAAAGCATGGCATTCGACTAAACTATACGTCTGTAGAACACCCTCAAACAAATGAATAAGTTGAAATCGTAAACAAGATCATACTGTACAGTATGAAGTGAAAAGTAGATCAAGTCAGGGGGAAGTAGATTGATGAACTACCAAACATCCTATAGGGATATAGAACCATTCACAGAACCTCAACAGGAAAGACACCATTTAAGTTAGCCTACAGCACTAAAGTCATGTTGCCAATTAAGTTAGACTTACCTAATCTTCGTACACATAATTTTGACATTATGCTTAATCAAGCCAAATTGACAGCGAATCTAGACATTATTAAGGAAATCTGAGACATCGCAAAAGCCAGGGTTATGGCATACCAACATAGAGTAACAAGATACTACAATCAGAAAGTGAAGCACAAGGCTTTCCAACTCGAAGATTTGATTTACCGTAAGATGGAAACATTAGGCACGCGAGTAAATCAGGGAGAGCTCGACACGAATTGGGAGAATCTTATCACAATCCAGGAAGTCATTGGCGAGGGGGCCTATTGACTAGAAAGGTTGGATAGATCCATCATCCCGCAAGCTTGGAACGCTAAGAATCTGAAATTTTATTTCAATTAATGCCGGATGATATCTAGGTCACTCATTTGGTGGTAGCCAACATGCTTGTAAGATGTATTTATGACAACTATATATTTGATATCTTTGTTATTTGGTTATAATTACTGAATGAATGAGTTCTAGGCTACATGACAAATGAACTGATCTAAGTTCTAGCTTAACATAATAGAAGAACTATACAAATTAATTATATGGCTGAGTGATGCAACTAGTCTACACCTCAAACAATTAACAAAACATATAAAAATGGGCATGTTAAATAAAACATGGCAAGTAAAAATGGGCTTGTGAAATACAACATGTCGATGAAAATGGGCGTGTAAAATAAAACATACTAAGGAACAATGGGCATGTGAAATAAAACATGCCAAGGAATAGATTGAGCATGAAATAAAACATGCTTAGAAACGATTGACTTGTGAAATGAAATAGGTTGAAGGATAGTAGGGCAAGTGAATTAAAACATTTCGAGCAATAGATGAAGTGAATTAAAGCATTCCAACGATTGCGAGTGTAAAGTAACATGCATAAACCAAACAAACCATGAAAACTTAGTTACATAAAATTCACATACACTCGACATTGCCTTGATTATTTTTCAATGAATAATTATAGGAGAATACAATATGCCAATACAACAAGTCCTATGGCTTATTCTTAGATTCAGCAAAAGTGATTCTTAAATCTTTTGTTGGGGCTTCCTCGGTAGCTGGTTTCTCGAAGGGGGCAACTTCTTCAGTTTGAGCTTCATTATCACTTTGATCTATACTCTCGCCATCCGTCTCATCACCTTCGTCTTAGTCAGCACTACTAACTTTGTCGTCGATGTTAATAAAGTCGAGATATAAGAGATCATAATCAAGATAAAGCTTCAAGACCTCTTCTCTTACTACTTGAACCCCTTCCAATAACTTCTTGTGTAGAAGCCTCTCGTATTGCCAACTGGGAGTAACAAGAGCCTCTTCAATTGAAGGTCCCTTCTTCATAGCCTCCTGCAATTCGACTATATGGCTCTACAAGTTTAAGTTATTAGTCTCTAGCTCCTTTATCTACATCTTGAGCTTATCTTCATCATCACTTATCGTGCAAATAGTCTGGCCTAAGCCCTAGTACTCTTCCCTTTTCTTCTATAATTCCTCCTTTAAGCTAGAGATTTCATCGGCGGTAAGATCTTATGCCAATTTCTCAGCAACAAGTTCCTCCTTAAGCTCTCTCGCCTCCATCTTAACCCTAATCCTCACATTCTTAGCCGTAGCAGTTTAGGCCTTTGATGCATTGTACGCATCCTCAACTTTCTGCAACAAATTCAGTCATTATAATTAAGAACAATCAGATATTACATAAATATAATAGAGGATATTACCTTCTTTGCCTCTCCATCGACCTTATCCAAAGCTGTAAGGATGTGTCTACTTATCTAGAAAAAGAAAATGTGTTAATTATCTGAAGGAGCAGGAGAAAGAAAATGTTTATAGATACTCACATCATAAAATTTGGTCGCGACATGGGTCTTATTGAAACCGTTGACCCTATCGACATCCTTCTTGGCAATATCTTTATCTTTCGGAAGAATAACTCCTTCCATTAAAGCTAAAGATTTCATCGTATCTCCCAATGTCGAGTTAGTGTCTAAAATCCGATGGCTCCAGCAAGGGATGAAGTACTCGCCGACCTCTCTATTTGGTACAAATTCAGTGTAACTAATGCCAAAAGCTTTAGCACGCATTGCCTCCTTTACCCATTTGTCCAAGCCCTTAGATTTGTTGATAGGCGGTTGGTCGATAAGTTCCTTCCCTAGTCTTTTTTCACCACTTGGAGCCACTGCAATCACCTATGATGAGCCTTTCATGGCAATTACATTGTCATCCTGCTTGTCGAGGTATGTCTCTCAATGCTCACTATTCCTAGACTCAACAATAGTTTAAATAATCATGACCAAAGGCTCCTTAAAACAAACTTTGGTTGGCTATATATTCTCAATCTCCTTCACTCTCTCAACAAGCCAAGAGATCTGTACAGCTGCATGCTTTGCTGTAGCCTCCTTTAGTAGTCTTTTTGTGACAGCAAGCTGTATGATAGTTGCACAAGTAGTCCCCCTCTTATCATCTTGAAACTTCTTAGCCTTCACCTAAGCAAGTAGCTTTGTAGGATCTACCTCTCTAGTACCCATATCTACAAGACAAGTAAATTAATTAATATAAATAGGGAAAAAATATGAACTTACATTTTCTGTGCTGAACAAGACTCAAAGGTCACTATTCTCCTCTAAAGTCTCAAGAACGACTTTCCTCATGGCTATACTTGGCATGATAGCAATACATTAGCGTACCTTCTTTTTTAGAAAATATTGGTTTGCCATTTTCATAACGCCATATAATTCTCTTAGTGACCTAGAAGAACATTTTGTTTCTCCTCTCCTGAATCTTCTTCATTGCTACTGCATCACTCGGCATTAAATCTACATCTTTATATGTATCAACTCAATCCATTAGGTCCAAAAGTTCAAGTCCTCGTCAGACACTATTGATACGAACTTATCATGCTACTTGTCAATCTTAGATTCTAACCTATCCATGAACTTATACCCATACCTTGCAACAGCAAAGTACCACCGTCAAGCTACCTATAGATGGTGAAGAAAAATCTAAACAACTAAGGCGTAACCCTGATCTCAACCTCTTCACATACTATCTCAAAAGTCGCCAGAAACCAATATGTATTGGGTGAGAACATACTCGGTGTGACTCGAAGTAGTTAAAAAAGCCCCGAACAAAAGCTGAGAAGGGGAAGCGCAGCCTAAAATGTAGATACTTTAGGTTTATATGGAACTCGCGCTCCCATGAAAAGCATACTCTCTCTCCGTCTCTTAGCCTCCTCAAGTTCCATGTTTCAGGAAGATCTTGCCAATACTGTTTGTACTTTGTGACAAGGACACTATTGATGGAATTGGCCGTTCCATCAAGAAAATCACGAAAGTAGGCTATTGTGTTTTACAGATACCTTGCTAATAACCACCCTTCTTTATCCTCAAGATAATTATCCATAGAAAGCTCGTTAATCCTAGCAATTTTATCTCACCTTGCCTCTATACTGTTGGACGAATTGCTCGAAGAACATGGTATTTTGCTCCTATTTGGGGGGGGGAAGAGTGGCCTCAGTTTCCGTTACCTCGGAATCAGATAAAACAAGTCAATGAGAAATTTTGTGAACCATTCTTAAACTGTTGTATGAAATGAAATAATAGAAGTTGAAGCGTGAGATTCTAAAGATATGAAAACAAACGAAAATTTCAGGTGCAACCAAAGGAGTAAAACTTAATTGTAAACAATGCCTTATATATGGATGATTTATTCTCATAACTGCAATTCTACTTTTGAAAGTATTGATGTACTGATATGATATTCCTACAAATTATTGACGCATGTCTTATAACTAAAATCTAATGGCTTAAAACTTTCTAACAGTTATTAGGCCTGCGACAAAATGATACCCTAAGTGACAGATGTTGTGCCTACGGCTTTTTGGTTTCTTGAACGAGTGAGAGATTTGAAATGGTGACATTTCAGCTGGGATATGATCCGTCCTACTTTCCTTGTTACCCGTCATAAATTCAAAGACCCCTATCTCGGCCTCTACCGCAATATATATATACATAACTCCCTTTGTCGTCTATTCAAACACGAAAGTTGGGGAGCAATTGTTAATAGTCGGTTTTTGCTCAACTCACACTCATCCTTTCATCGGTTGAGAAGCTGGGTAATTGAATCTGTCGGCATTCTTACTCTTTAGACACTTAGCAATTGTGCCGAGTAGAAGAAACACTCCTGGTTTGAATTCAAATCAATGGCATAAACAGTTATTATAAGCACGGCTATATTTTACAACCAATTACTATCCTTATATATCAAGGGAGATGTCAAGTCAAGAGCACTTCACATGTCTTAACAGTTACCTTGGCAATTGCCTTAAATACAACAACCGTCTATAAATAACAAAAAGAAACTCGGTAAGATCTCTCGAACACTTCTCATTCTCATACTTACTGTACTAAATCACCATTCTAACTTAGGCATCCGAGTGGCCGCACTGGACTAGCCTGGACCTGGTACCAAGTATTTTTAGTCTCTTTTATAGGACTATTTTCTAACCCTAAAATTCACCAACAACAATAGGTTACAACATAACTTTTAAAGTTCTATCATAACTATAGCTTCTCAAAACCCTCCCTCATGTAAGGTGAAAAACATTTCAAGAAAGCAACACATGTTAATATTTGAATATTTTAAGAGTTTGAATGTAGTACAAAGCGATTGTGTTAATTTTCAATGCTATCTTCTTATTATGTACTCTTTTTTCCTTCTCATTTACCTTTGAATTTTTTAGATGTTATCTTCTTACTATGTACTCCCTTTTTCTTTTTCTTTCTTCTCTTTTCCCTTTAAATTTCAATCTAGGTTATATTTTTGATATAAAATAAACTTTAATTTTAATATTTGTATTAGAATTGAGATGGAAATTGGGCACTACATGTAGTTTTTACTAACATATTTTTCTTTAGCATTTATTAAATTCTACAACAATAAATTTTTTTCCTTTTTGTAATCATAGACAAAATATTTGGGTAATAGGAGTCAAATTTGTTATCTTGTCGTGAAATTTCTATTAGTTGGGCTTCGAGTTCAAAAGGGTAAAGGAAGATTAAAGACCGTTAACTCAAAGAAAGTCCTTACAATCAGAGTTGACCAAGATGTTGATTTTTAGCTAGGCAAATGGAGAGAAAAGGTAAATGAGAATTAATTCCCATGGATGACTATAAACTAGTCATTGGAATGGACTTCTTCAATAGAGTATGCGCCCGATCACTCCATTGGTGAATGGAAATTGGGCACTACATGTAGTTTTTACTAACATATTTTTCTTTAGCATTTATTAAATTCTACAACAATAAAATTTTTTCCTTTTTGTAATCATAGACAAAATATTTGGGTAATAGGAGTTAAATTTGTTATCTTGTCGTGAAATTTCTATTAGTTGGGCTTCAAGTTCAAAAGGGTAAAGGAAGATTAAAGACCGCTAACTCAAAGAAAGTCCTTACAATCAGAGTTGACCAAGATGTTGATTTTTAGCTAGGCAAATGGAGAGAAAAGGTAAATGGGAATTAATTCCCATGGATGACTATAAACTAGTCATTGGAATGGACTTCTTCAATAGAGTATGCGCCTGATCACTCCATTGGTGAATTGTATCATAATAATAGATGAAAGATAACAATGTATAGTTTCCATCATTTGTAACCCTAGCTGAACCCAAAAGGCTCTATGTTCTATGTAGTGTTAGGAAATCTTTAAATATATATAGATAAATTCAGAACAAATTGCATGTAGATATAAAACTAATAACATGTAAATCATAATATATCCATAAAGTTAAAGTAAGATTTAGGTACCTAAAATTAGAGGGATCTCCAAGTCGTAGTAGTATTTATTCTATATAGAATTCTAAAAATTGTGAGAGAACACTGCTCTCTTTCTGATAGTAAATTAAGTTAGGTTAAAACTATTTAATGGAAGAGTAGTTTTTATCTCCTTATCAGATAAGAGTAGGGAAAAGTAAGTAGCCCTATTCATTACGAGCTATCCACACTAAAAGCCCAATTATAGTATCCATATTAGTTAAGTGCTATAATTAAATAATAATACCATAATTAATTTATTAATAATTCAAAAGGATATATTCTAAATAATTGATTAATGCTAATCCACATAGTCAAATAATCTAACATTCTCCTATTTCAATACCATTAGTCAATTATAAAAAATATATGAATTATTAAAACAAGAATATCAATTATGATCAAAACACATATCAACCAACAATTTAAGAAATATTAAGTTTAACATTGTAGATATAGTATATGATAGTGATTTATACATCATTCATGTTAATATGTTTATATTTAACATAAAAGAATAATGGACAATAAAATCATAATTAAATAAGACAAAGGTGCCATATTATAGAATACCCCTAACATTTCAATAATGCTATAAGAGACATGTGTTAGATACAAATCTCAATCGTTATACAAAATCATGCATAAAAATTAGTGCAACGGAATAAGATTGAAATACCTTAGCCATTAATTATTCAATTTTCTCTCAAAAATATCTTGGTTATAGAAGCTGGATGCTTCAAACCCCTTAACCAACTCTCTTGATAATGTGTTATTTCTTTAGGGTTTTGAGAATGTAGAAGCTAAGGACTCAAGTGGGTTTCATTTACATATATATATATATATATAAATTCCTAAACTAACTTAATTAATAGAAAAATATGTAGGTCACAATTAGATAATAGGTTTAGGTTTTATGTAACTACTTTATGCATTTATATAAATAAATTACTTAAATATAAAATACGTATTACAATATGTTTATGAAAGTGATATTATCTCTTACATATCTCATAACAATTAAAAAATATACAATTTCAAACTCATATTGACCCAAAATATCAAAAGACTTAACCAAGCTCATATGAGTTATATGGATCTAAAAGCCTCCAATAGTTAAGCTTTTACTCAGTAGATCTACTAACATATTCTTTGTAGCAATATACTTCGAATATGAATATCTAAAAATTTCTATTTGACAAAGAGATATTTTATATCAAAATTCTTTAAATGAAAAAAGATTTTACTATTTGTAGAGAAATGTACAGTAGCAGTATTGTCACAATATATCACAAGTGGCCTAAATACACTTTCAACAATGTGAAAGCTAAAAAACCACATGACTTGACGAGTAGCCTCATAGCAAGCAACATACTCTCCTTTCACGGTAGAAGTACTATAAGTATCTATTTGATATTTTTCCATGAAATAGCTCGTCTTGTCATCACAAATTTAAAGCCAAAAGTGGATTTTGAGTCATTAGGATAACATGCAAAATTAGAATCAAAATAGCTAATGACTTGAGGTTAATTAAACTTCTTATAGGTCAATATACAATTTTTAGTTCCCTACAAATATCTCGTAACCTTTCCATGGCTTTCTAATGAGTTATACCTACGTTGCTCAAGCATATCCCTAGAGCATTAATAGCAAAAGCGATATTGGGATGACTAGAAACTTAAGCAATCAAACTGCAAACAATGGAAGCATATGGGATTTTTTTAATATATCTTCTTTAAGACAAGTGAAGAATGCCATGTGACCTATGATGGTAAATTTAGATGCATAGAACAGCTAAAGCATCACTAAGGTCCATGTTAAAGTGCCTATTCAAAATCTCTTTTATTTATGTCAAAAGTTTAACACAGCTATTAGTAAGAAATATATTGACATATATGACAAAAAGATTCTAAAATTGTTCTCACTATTTGTTAGTCTTCAAAGTTAGTCCATTTTGACAAAAGTTAATTGTATTGATAAAGAGGTTGGTATCAAGTCAAGAAGGGAAACATTTAATATGTACATTATTATCATACAATGTGAGAATTAAATGATTTCGTCTACACAACCAAACAAACTCTTAATACAAATTTCTTATTTATTGTGATCCCATAGGTTCTCGAATCATAATAAATAAGAAATATAATGATACAATACATAAATTTCATGTTACTAAAATTACAATACCAATAGGTTACTTGAAACAAAATTATCAAAAGAATGAAACTGATGATTACATTATATCAACAACAAATCACATTAATAATAACACATTGATAAGGTATAATTATTTTTAGTGCAATATAAATTAAAATTTAAAGAAATTGAATTAGTTGATTTGCACAAAATTTTCCACAATTGTACCCACAATAGGTAAGCTCACAATTATAACAAGTGCTAATAATCATGTCTAATAGAATATGATAATTTATATCATCCATAATAGGGCATTGAAATTAGATTAATTCTATAAGCATAGAATGAATAATTAAAATAACAATAAGGCAAAGTATGGGGATCATGCCAATTCATATACCTTACAACTTTTATTGTCCTAATTAACATTACCGATTGTTAAGAAGTACCAAATAAGATTTTATTAGTAGATAATATTGAATTGCAATAGTCTAAAAACATTAAAAAGGTAAAAATTCAATAATAATTTTTCTTATTTTTGGTACTAAAATATTTAGTGAAATGAGTAAAGTACATGAATACAGTCTACAAAGACTTTTCTATCCTTAAAGGAAAGGATTTTATTATGAGTTTTAGTAACTAAAGTAAACTCGATGTCTAGTTTTCACTTCTTGTAATTGTGATTTTTCAAAATCTTAATGGTAGCAATAATTATCATTCACACTAAAATTAACTATAAATCACAATAAGAATAGAAAAGATTAATAAATTGGTCAAAACAATTAATTTTTCCTTAAAGAAAAACTTCAAAATTTTTAATTATTTCAATGGTTTAGTGCATCACATACAAACCCCTTTAAGTAAGAATGCAACATGCATTAAGATTTCATTACATGAAGTAAACCAATAAGATACACAAACTATTGAAAATTTCTCCTTTGGGAGATAATTAAAATAACATTAAGACTCATAAAAGTTAAAAGGAAAGTTGAACCATATCTTTAAGTATAAGCAATATATATAGAAACCGATATGACCATAAAAGTTAAAAGGAAAGTTGAACCATATCTTTAAGTAAAATGATTATGTTGCTATTAATAGATAAATAAATATATATATATATAAACTGATATGGTCATAAAAGTCATAAAAGAAAACAAAGATTCATACTAGTAAGTAAATAATTATATTACTACCAATACATAAACAGATAGATTCTTAAGATATTGCATAAATCACCTCATAATCAAATATATAAGATTTAACTATTAATCCATACAATATATGTGTTAAATAGCCATAAATCTCTAAAACTATCCATAATACTTATATTCTAGAATGCAAACATAAAAGAAAATATAAGCCAATGAGCTCTTGGAGTAACACTAATACACAATTAAAGTTTTTAATAAAAGGACAAAATCTGTATTAAACATTATAAACCAACATTTCCAAGAAAACGGCAACAACATGTTATAATGACTACATGTCCATTTATCTAGACAATAGATTAACTTATATTAATGGATATCCAAAATTTCAACTCCACATAAATAATGATAGATTAAGAATTCAAAAAGGCTCAAATAATAGGATTGATAGTGGAATCTCTGACATAGTTGTTGAATGGATCATTCAGGTACATGCATAATCACATGGCCATGACAAAACATACACAAACTATTCATGAAATGAAAGCATATTTAATGTGATTTTTTTTAATAGAGGTTGATTATCTAGAATTACCTAAAAATAAAAGGTTATATAAAAGATTATATCCATTTAAGATCGATATAAGTGCACAATCTCTTCAATATAATGTAACTTATAATAAATATTACATTTTTTTAACAAAAATACTACATCAATATCAAGAAATGTTACTTATAATAATTCACACACTATTGAGAACCAGAAACATAAAATAAAAACTAAATCAAACCACATTTGATTACACAAAATCTAATTTCTTTCAATGTATTCCAAGTTTAATCATGAATAAGTCATAAACAAGAATATGGATTAATAAAAGTACGAAGGGCACTTCTTAAAAGTCACATGAGTTTAAGAATATTGAAGGCAAAGGTTTGGTATATAAAACATATATAGAGTAAAAAAAAAAAAACCTAATATAATTTTGTTAATATGGTCGAAATCAAAGCCAACAAAGTTGTGAAAAATATATAAGAGTGACTACCATAATTTGTATCTATAATGGCTTTGATACCAATTGCTAAAAAGTCTTTAAGTATGTATAGACAAATCAAGAACAAGTTACATGTAGATACAAAATTAATAACATGTAAATCATGATATATCCATAAAGTCAAAGTAAGGTTTATATATCTAGAATTAAAGAGATCTCCAAACTGTAGTGCTATTTATTCTATATAGAATTGTATAAAGTATGAGAGAATACTACTCTCTTCCTAATAGGAAATTAGGTTAGGTTAAAAATGTTTAATGAAAAAGTAGTTTTTATCCTTTTATCGAATGATAATAGGGACCTTTCATTAGGCAACAAAGTGAGTAACCCTACCTATCATGAGCTATCCATATTAAAAGCCTAATTAAAATTCCATATTAATTAAGTGTTATAATTAGTTAATAATTCCATAATTGATTTATTAATAATTCAAAAGGATATATTCTAAATAATTGATGAATACCAATTCACATAATCAAATATCTAACATATAAGACATTAGTAGACCAAGTAAGACTAGTATCATAGCCTAAAGTTCAAAGAGAGTAGAACCAAAGGCATAAGAGATGCCTAAGATAAGGGAAATGCTCAATTAGAGAGACTCAAAGAGGAGCCTAAGCCGTAACCACCTAAAGAAAGGGTGGAAGTGAAGAAAAGCCCTTAAAGGTAGATGGAAATTCTCTAACCTAAGGGGTAATAGACCTTAAGCTTAGAGAGAACTGGAGATAAATCAAAGAAGGCCTGAGCTAAGATCATCAAGCTAAATTGATGCTAAAGCAAGGAAGCCAGACCAAGAAATACTAGATGGAGGATGAGTTGCTCTATAAGAAAGGAGGAAGTATACATGTTCCAAATCATAAGAACCTTTGGATGAAGATATTGAAAAGGCATCACAACTTGAAGGACATAAGTCATCTGAATCTCTACCAAACATGAGCAAAAGTAAAGGAAGTAGAGGACTACTTGAAGAGATTACTAGATAATTAATTACCTAATAATTTACGTTTAAAATCATATTTTTTTTGGCAATGTTGATGAAACAATCATATAAAGTTATTATAAAAAGAAATATTTATTGCTTATATTTATACGAGTTTGTTATGTTTGCTTTAGTTTTTCACATTCAATTTTATTTTTCTAATCTATTATTATTAAAAAAAACTTTAAAAAATCATATAATAATGTAATTTCTTATGAATTGATAGTTAAAATTTATTTCATATATATGTATAATAAAAAAGTAAAAAGTTTTTTCTTTTAAATTATTATGAAGTGTGCAATAATCCTTGATCCTATTGTAGGCTAAATTGTTATCAAGATCTTCTTACATAAATAAAATACAATATAATATAATTATGACAATAAGTAGATTTTATCCTATCCATGATTTTAATATTGACTTAATAAGAGCAAGTTGGCCTCTTTAGTTAAATGATCTTAGGTATGTCCCTAGCTTTAGCATTGGTCTTGGTTTTATGTATTTACGTTTTTTAAGGATATCTAAACCTAATTGCATTTTGTAATTCTACTTCTAATTTCCAATGGAACCGTTTTTTTCACCTAAGGAAGAAACTAATTTTGCCTATCAAGATAAATTAATTTCCTATGTAAGCTAAGTGAACTTTTGATGAATATGTTTACATCATAAAAATACATTTGAATGATAGTTGGATAGATTCAAACCACATTCTACATATAAAGTTTTGATTTACTCTAAGTTATGTCTTAAATTAAATAAATAATAATGTAAGAGTACTAATTCTCTAACCTTGGTTCAAGCTATCGGTAAATTAAAAAAGGGTTGGCTTTAAAATAATTTCCTCATTCTCTTAAGAGAACTTAAGAGAAAGCAAATTTATACTACATCATAAAAAATATGAAATATTTGGTACTAAATCTTATAATAAAATTTATGTTAGATGATGAATTCTATACAGGAAACAGATGCAGTGAAAGCGTATGAAATTGTTGTTTGATATACAACATTAATTTAAGGATAAAATAAACATCGCCATGTAAGTTAAACTAAAGTCACAAGTGTAAAGTTAATACTTAAAATGATTTTTTCATTAATTACCAATGAAATTACATATGGAAATATTATTTTTGTAATTTAAGTTTTTTTTTTTAATCTAGAAACATTAGACTCAAGTTTATATTGTACAATGTTAATCAAAAGAAACTAATTTTTTCTATCAAGATCAATTTAATTGCCCACATATGCTAAGTAAACTTTTAATGAAGATATTTGCATCATAAAATACATTTAAGTGATAGTTAGATAAATTCAAACCTTAATAATAAAACATTTAAGCACTAAATTATATATATATATATATATATATTACCAAAATGGAAATATTGAAAGTTAAACACTAATATCAAAATTTACAAATTTGATGTATATAACATTTTATTATATCTCCTCATCCTATGATTGAACATTAGAAGATAGGTTACAACATAACTTTTAAAGTTCTATCGTAGATAAAACTTCCTAAAACCCTTCCTTTTTCTGGTGAGAAACATTTCAAGAAAGCAATGCATGATGATATTTATATGTTTTAAGAGCTTGAACGTAGTACAAAGTCATGTGCCAATTTTAGATTCTATATTTTAATATGTACTTCTTCTTTTTTCTTTCATTTCTTCTCTTTTGACTTTGAGTGCTCATAATAGGTTATGTTTTATCTGTAAAAAAAGAAACTTCAATTCAAATATTCATATTAGAATTTAGATGAAAACAAGGAATTTCGTGCAGTTTTTGCTAATATCTTTTTCTATAACATTTATAAACTTCTACAAAAATAAAAATTTTCTTTATTTTATCATAGACAAAATATATGGGTAGTCGGAGTCAAATTTGTTGCCTTGTTATGAAATTTATATTAGATAATAAAGTTGTATAAGTAAATAGCTTTTGGTCAAATGTATTATATAAGAGTTGTTAATTCATACTAGGATGTTTTAGATGTCATGTTTTGATGCTTTACAACTACATTAGTATGTAGATTGACCTTATCTACTAAGAGTGAATTAAAACTCAAAATCATCTTCATAATAGCCACATTCTAAATATAAAGTTTTGATTCACTTCAAGTATGTTTTAAGTTAAACAAATAGTAATAAAGTAAGAGTACTAGTTGCCAAACCTTGCTTCTAGCTATCAACAAATTATTATAAATTAAAAAAGAGGTGGCTTCAAAATAATTTCCCCCTTTTTAAGAAAATTTTAAAGAAAGCAAACTTGTACTATATCATAAACGTAATATGAAAATATTTGGAACTTAATCTTATAATAAAATTTATGTTAGATAATGAAGTCTATATAGGTAAGGGATGTAGTAAAAGTATATGAAATTATTCCAGCAATTAGTTCAATTATCACCAAAATCAAACCAGGGTTTTTGAAATGTAGGAACAAGAGTAAGAGGATACCCTAATCTAGGTTAAGGATGGGGTTATCCTAATCCTGTTTGTACATTTCCTAATCATGGTCAAGGATAGGTTTTAACCAACAATGAAGGAATTATAACCCTAATAAGGGATAGAGGAATCCCAGTTAGTGGAATAATCGGTGTCGAAACCTTAAGCAAGGCATACTTAAAAATCCTAACCAATGTAATAATAACCAGATTAAGAACACTCACAACCCTATAGAAGCCTTAACTAGTAGACACCACAAAGCCAAAAACCTAATAAGTGGAACCAATAACAAATGGTCTAAAAGGATGGATTGTCGAGAACCAGCAACTATTGGAATCTCCTCCTTTAGTTCTGGATTTAAAGTGATTGTGTCAAGAATGGAAAATTAAGGATGCAACAGTAATGATGAATGAAGGGGCTCAAGCAAATGTAGAATGCTTTTTTGTGTTATTTTTATTGCACAAGAAGTTGAGGTTGCTCAAAAATGCAATGAAAGTTTATGACTACTTGCAATCTACTTGTCGAGGTGATTTATAGCTAAATAACAATATACTAGATATGTATGTGAAGTGTAGGAGTATGGTGGATTCTAGAAGAGGTTTTTATCATATGCTTGATAAGAATATTGATTTATGGAATTTAATGATCAATGGCTATGTAAATAATAGGTTGGGAGATGATGGACTTGAATTATTTGAGCAAATGAGGAAGTTAGGGATGCAACCATATGGGAAAATATTTCTTGTTGTTTTATCAACTTATGACTGCACGGGTGCTATAGAAGAAGGTTTATTTCATCTTGAGCCAATTAAGAATGAGTATAATTTACTCCTAGAATTGAGCATTATTTAGGAGTTATCATTATTCTCACTTAACCTACGCATCTTGCAAAAATTGTTGAGCATATTGAAAAGATTCCTTTCAGGCCAACAATCGAGGTTTAGGAGGCATTAAGGAGTTGTGCACAGATTCATGGGGTTATTGATCTCAAAGATGATGTTGAGGAGTTGATAGTTTATATTAACCCATCAAGGGCTACTCTTAAGAAGATCCCTACACTATTGCCTAGCAGGCAAAATGCTATCAACATGCGTGAAGGAAGAAATCAAATTAGTGAGTTTATAAGTCCTCTTTACCAGGATGATGAGAAATACAAGAGCAAGAAGGAAGGTAGTTATGTGCCTAACACAACATATGTTCTTTATGACATTAGTCAAGAGGCCAAAGAGAAAGCATTGCTCTATCATAATGAATGTCTAACTGTAAACCCTACGAATTTAGTTTTCTAAGTATAGAATCAAACGCCCAAGCTATAGAAGATTTCTTGAAGTCAATAGAGCTAGTGAGATTTAAAATCAATTAAAATCTCAATTCAAAACCTAAAGTGAATTTGAAAAACCTTAAATTATCAATTGAACCTCTAACCGCATACGAAGACCCTAAAACCTCAAATATATGTAACTACAAAAGTTAACCTCGAACCTCATCGAAACCCTAAGATAATAATCAAAGACTTAATCGAGTATGAATATATTAAACCCTAAATGTGTAAAAACACTAGAGATTGTACTCGGAAGTAATAAAAACCCTAAAACTATAACTGTAAGGACATAAAAGTACTAATTCATCATAATTTACCCTAAAACCCTAAGTGATAATATATCCTCCATATTTTGCCATTTCATTAGTAAATGACTAAAGATCACTTTCAATCATGCATAAATATTTAGAATACTTAAGTGATCCCTTAAAAATTAAGATATTGCATCCTAGATCACATTCATCTTCTAAGTATATAACTAGGTTAATATTACATAGAGTTAAGGGTTTAGTTAATGCTTAGGTTAAATGTAGTAAACCTTACTACTTTAAATGATATTTTTCATGATAATTACATAAAGCGGCATACCAATTGATGTTTCTAGGATATAAATACTTAAAGAAAGATCTCATTACCTATTCTTACTACTCATTTCAACAAACCCCACATTTCCTTAATTTTCTTCCTAATTTTTCTTAGTTACTTCATTATGAGTATTCAAATTACATTTAACTCTAAGAGAGTTGACTAAGTTAATTTGACCAAGTCAATGGTTGACCAATTCAACATGTTGACAAAGTCAACAAATGTCATTGTCATCTAGAATTCTCTTCCCTTTCTATTGATTTCTTCTCTTTTCTTTTGGATTTTCTTAACTTTTTCCTCACTTCTTTGCCATCCACATCCCCTCCCATATAGACCCCACTCATTTCTTTTTTTTGGAAACACAAATTAAGATAACAAAACACTCTCTTCTTCCCCTTCTCAAACCATAAACCTACCCCCTTTGCTCTTATTATCATATTCTTTCAACACTTCACTTTCACAAATTCTACTCACATAAATCAAGGAGAAAGAGGTATGTTATCATTTGATTATTTATTTTATGTAGTAGTTAGTTGTCTAAGCTAAGTTAGTATAAAAAGTTGGTATGATATGGGTATATATGTTGTTAGAAGTGGAAGCTCCATATACATGTATAGAAGAGTAGGAATCTATATAAAATGGAAGGAGATGCATGTATATATGTTTTTAGGTAAATGTACATAAGGATATATTAGAGGAATACAAGAATGGAGATCTTTGTACATAAGTATTTACTATGTACATAACCTAAACTAAGACAAATACTAACTATACATTCCTATACCATGCTAAATACACTCTTAAAACACAAAAAGAATGAAATTAGGGAAGTTTTCTTAAGAGGAAAATTTGGCATACGAAATTTGTACAAAAATACATATATGACTGCCTAGGTATATGGGTATATGTATAAGTATACTAGTATACGTATAGGTATATAGTTAACATATGTATAAATGTACATAAGTGTACATAATATACTTAGGCATGAGATAAGACTTATGTAAGTAAAGGATGAGGTAAGCAATGATGCAATTAAAAGATGACATAAGCCATAACATCATCAAAAGATTACTTAAGCCATGAAATAAGCGAATGATGACATAAGCGATAATACAAATGATTGATGATGTAAGCAATGATATAAGTATAAGTTTATAAAATAAGAAATAAGAAGAGTGCATAAGAATTAGGTACATGAATTAGTAAGCCCTAATACACTTCCTAAATTGAATTAAACTTAATTACGTATGTGAATTAGTAACACTAATGTAAAATTCCCCAAGTGTAAGAATCTAATGTCTAATTAAATTATTAAATACTAGAATAGGATATAAACATAAGCAATGAGAATAATTAAGCTTCAATGAGTTAAAATTTTAATAAGTTTAGCCCATATCATAAAACATGAGTCTTAACGTCTAAAATAGACATCACCGTGTGAACGTGTATCCAAAAACGATGAAAAACAACTATAAGTTCGCAAATATCAGAATTAGAATGAAAAATTTACAAAATACATAAAGGAAGTCTCATAACTTACTAATATAAGAAAATAGTTACTATCAATCTTATTGAGTATGATAATCCTATACATATTATACTTGGGTTATATTGGGGCAAACTAGATAAATTACAATAAAATTTTAATTAACTAAGGAGTTTGACTTCTCAAAATACTTATAAGTTTTACTATTTTGATTTAGGCGTTCAATATCGAGTTTTGGGAAAATGAGCAATAATCCAGGTGAGGCAGTTCTAATACCCTGCTACTTGCTTGTACATGTTGCTTGTATGAGGTTTTACTACTTGCTATTACTTGTATGTTTGAATGACTGCTTTGTTTGTTTGCTATCATCTGTGTGATCACCTTTTTAAATTGATAAATATAAGTATCAGACCAAAGTAACCAATTATACTTGTTGCATGTCTATGACTCGGTAAAGGTATGAATGGAGAGTACTAGCTTCGCAAAAATCTTGGGAAAAGTGTTTTTGGAAAAAGCTTTTCTACACTTAAATATATTTTTGTATGATTTCTATAAAAGCTTGTGGAGCCATAAATAATATTTTAATGTTAGGGAAAAGCTAGTATAGGATCTCCAATTAATTGCGAGGACTCATATGTTTATGCCCGAGTAACCCTGGAAACATTAAACTCAATATTTTATTATATGTTGTTAACCAAAAGAAACTGATTTTGACAATTAAGATCGATTTAACTTTTGATCATGATATTTACATCATAAAATAAATTTGAATGATAGTTAAATAGATTAAGATCTTATTAATAAAACATCTAAGCATTAAATTATATATATATACATATATATACACACACATCTAAGCACTAAATTGTATATATATATACATATATACATCACCAAAATGGAAATATTAAATGTCGAACACTAATATCAAATTTGATAAATTTATTCTATATATTAATAATTTATTAGCATTTTATTCTATCTCCTCAACCTATCATTAAATGCTAGAAGGTAGGTCACAATATAACTTTCAAGGTTCTATCATAGTTAGAACATCCCAAAACCCTTGCTCCTTGTAAGGAATAATAGAAAACTGGAACTATATCTTAGAAGTGATCAACTCAAATAGATGCTCCTCATAAGGTTTTTTTTTTTTTCCTTTTCCTCCTCTTCCTAATGGCACATTTAGTTCACTAAACGAAATAAAGGGAGAATAGAATTATAATTACTTATAAATATTGTAGAATCCTACAAAAATTAATAAAAGAAAATAGTTATTAAGGTAATGGTGTATAAATAATTAGTTTATGAAGATAGGGGTAGTTTTGGAAGCAAAAAGGAAATAGAAAACCCAACATATAAATGTCCCTTTTACACCATTAACCATTCTATTTCCCTTCCTTGGCAATGATAAAACCTTCATAATAGTACTAACACCAAGGCAGGAATAAGGTATCCAAATGGTAAGCAATGATTTCTCTTATCATTGATTTGTAGTAATTGAAATAAATTTAAAAGATCTTTTCCTTTTAAAGTTTCATTGGAGTTATGCAGAGTAAGATCCTGCAGCATTTACTTGTTATAGATTAAGCAATTCAATAAGGTAAAGATTTAATTTTTAATGAGTACACCAATTAATTGTTAATGAAAAAGCTTCCAAAGAAAAGCATAATTGAATTATCTTTAATTTTATTGGAGGGCTTTGCAATCAAAGGAGAAGAATTTTAGATTCTTGGAGTGGTGTTTCAATTTTTAAATTGGTGCCTATCAAATCCATAATCAAGTGATTAATCAAGGTTTTTTTCAATCTTAGTGGTTGTTATTATTGTTTCAATTTTGACTTTGAGAACACACCTAAGTGTTCCATTGTGTTAAGTGATGAGAAAGATCAAAACTAAAGAAGATTTAGAATTTTAGATAAGTGAAGACTGAATTGAAATGGATTGGAGAAGTCAAAAGTAAAAAAAGAAATGAAAATATTGATTGAGGAGGACCATGAGCAAGATTACGGGCATTATCCTACCTAGAAATGCCTCGATGTAAATTTTGTTTTGGAGTAAGAAGAGAAAAAAAATTTTACAAGGACCACGATCCAAGAACACAGATATGAACCTTAGACGTGTTCTTATGACCTTTCCTTTTGAAGTGTTTCTCATTCCTATTCTTCCCTTAACCTAATCTAATCTATTCTAAATATATATAGAAGTCTAAATAGATTCTAAAACCTTAGATTAAAGCTAAGATTTAGTTTTAAGAACCTTGTAAGATAATTAAGTGAACCTAGTTAGAGTAAGATAATAAGGAAATGAAATAGAAACTAAAAAAAGTTATTCTTGTTTGTGTACTTTAGGTAATAACATTGAAAAGATTTCAAGTCAATACTTTCAATTATTTGCAGGATCTACATGCAACCTTTCTTTATTGGTTGTGCTTGTGTATCGTAACTATTACTAAATTGGATTAAGTAATATTTGGCTAAATTATGCTTGTTGTTTGTGCTTTGTTAGGCTCAAGGAATCATAATACCAGTATCCCTAAGCTGGTACCTTATTGAAATTTAGGCAATGTTATCCTAAGAAGAGTCCCCCTTGGATATGATATAAAGTAGATTAGGTTGGTGCCTAAGAGTTGTAGTACTAGTGTTATGGAACCATATAGGTTAGGTAATGTATGGGATCTATGATGCTAGTGTTCTAATGCATGTTTAGACGATGACCCAAGTAGCAGTGTACCGACCTAGGAACTATGAGGTGAAGTCATGAGTTACTCCATGTTCGAGGTTAGTTTCAATTAATTCTAAATGACTAAATGAATTGTTTAATATTCTTATTGCATAAATACATGTGAAATTGTATGTATAATGCATAGCATGCATGTATGGTTGTAGGTTTCCATACTGGTCTTCCATTCATCCATTACCATTTTTTAAGTACAAGTATTTATTGTGAAATTATAAAAATCATTAAGTTGGAAACTTTTACTACGACTACTAGGATGGGGGCAGCAATTAGGATTCCAATTATGAGGTTGAGTTTTAAGTTAACACATGAAGGATTGTTATTTATGATAGGTATTTATTGTTCAAATGTTGAAGAAATTCGTATAATTGCTATTAAGAATTAATTTGGAAAAACAAATTTCGTGAGTTTACTTGGAGACTTTTATAGGAACCTTTAAGATTTTAGTTGCTCGTTTGGCCTAAAGTATTAGTAGATTATTAGGGTTATGTAGCAGTCTCTAATAAGTTAAAGCCTTGAGCATTATAGATTAAAGTGACATTAGAGTTTAGGTTTATGATCTATAGAAGTTTTAAGGAAATGATTTATAGAACGATGAGATAATGAGAATAAGTATATATAGGTTAGCTGTTTAACTCCCTTATAAGTTCAATTCATTATATTTTGTGAATTTTTTATATATTTATTCTTGTTATTTCCTATTGAAGTTTTGAATGAAATTAGAAACTTATGTTATTCTTATCGTTAGAGACACCATGAAAAGTAAACATGTGTATAAATTTATTAAAAGAGTAAAATAAGATACAAATATTTGATTTGGATTTGTAGCTATTTATTATGTGGAAATTATTATATTTAGAGTCACAGATTTAACTATATTTGGAGACAATAGATGCACCAAAAAAAAAAAAAAAAAACCTTATCTAGCCTAAGAAAGTGAAACGTATGAAGAAAACATCTAAGGAATCATAAATAGGTTTATAAATGGGTAGAATAAAATAGTTCAAAATATTAATTTCTAATTATATATAATTTATATAAGGTAATTTGAAAGATTTTTTGGTAAATGAAAAAAGTACAAACTTAGACATGAATGCACATGAGAGATTTGCTTGATTAATAAAATGGAAAATTATAATGATAAAATTATAAACAAGAAATAACAATTGTTATTACTAGTTATGCTAAAACATGAATTCTATGTAATAAGTTGACATTCGTATGCTAAATTTTCCTCTTAAGAAAACTTCCCTAATTTCATTCTTTTTGTATTTTAAGAGTGTATTTAGCATGATATAGGTATGTATAACTAGTATAAACCTCCTTTAAGGTTATGTACATAATGGTTATTCATGTACAAGAGTTCCCATACATGTATTTATTAAGTATACTCTTATACACACATATTTAAGCCGATGTACAAATGTTCTTCTTTCCATTTAGCTAAGGATTTATACACTTATACTATGGGTTTCACTAAAACCCTAATATGTACACTCCATATATACTCATTGTATGTACATTGGTATTTCAATACTCTAAACATAAGTATAAGGATTCATTTCCTTCCATAACACAAAAGCAAAATTTACATAAAGTTCCCATACTAATCTTAGATAGATAACTAACTCACTAATTAAGATAAGAAATCATATATAACATACATTTTTCTCCTTTATAATTTGAAAAGGAAAGCAAGTAGATATAGTAGATTAGTGTGTGGTGGTATTTAAGATTGTGAAAGTGAAATTTTGGAAAAGTGAAGATGATAAAGCAAAAGGGAGTTCATGGTTTGAAATGGAAGAGGAAAAGGGAGTTGTTCTTGTCTCAAATTGTGTTTTATAAATGAGAAAAGCAAAGTCTAGAAGAGGGAGAAGAATGGATGGCAAAGAAGTAGAAAGAAGGAAGAAAAATCTAAAAGAGAAGAAATCATTACATGACTTAGATATTTTCTTAAGTGAAAGTGACTTTTGTTGACTTTTCTAAATGTTGACTTAGTCAACATGTGTTGACATGGTCAACTTTCCAAAAGCATAAACCATTTAGTATACATAATGTAGTAATTAAGAAAAATTAAGAGGAAAATTAAGGAAATGAGACATTTGGTGAATTGATTAGTAAAAATAGATGATAAGATCTTACTTTAGATATTTATATCCTATATATATCATTTAGTAGTCTACTTAGTATAATTAATATGAATAATGCCATTTAGGGTATTAAGGTTTACTACATTTAACCTAAGCATCAACTAAACCCTTAACTTTATGTAATACTAACCTAATTATATACTTTGAAGATGAATGTGATCTATGATGCAATATCTTAGTTTCTAATTGATTACTTTAGTATTGTATGCATTTATGAGTGATTGAAAGTTATCTTTAATCTTTTAACAAAGATTTATTAGAAAACTAAGGTTATATTATCAATTAAGGTTTTAGGGTATATCATGATGAATTAGTTCTCGTATGTCTTTAAGGTTATGGTTTTAGGTTTTTATTGCTTTAGGGCACAATCTCTAGTGTTTTCACACATTTAGGGTATAATATATTTATACGCAATTAAGTCTTCGATTATTATCTTAGGGTTTTGATGAGATTCGAGGTTAACTTTTGTAGTTACATATATTTTAGGTTTTAAGGTCTTTGTATGCGATTAGAGGTTCAATTGATAATTTAAGGTTTTTCATATTCACTTTAGGTTTTGAATTGAGATTTTAATCGGTTTTAAATCTCACTGGTTCTATTGACTTCAAGAAATCATCTACAGTTTAGGCGTTTGATTCTATACTTAGAAAGCTAGATTCATAGAGTTTATAGAAACAAAATGTTCTTCTAGGATGTCTAGAAAATTACATAGCATTATAAAAATAGCGAACCAATATTTTCTGAAAAAGAAGGCACGCTGATGTGTTACTACTGTGCCAAGTATAGCCATAAGGAAAGCCATTCTTGAGACTTTAAGGGAGAGAGTAACCTTTGAGCTTTGTTTGGCACGGGAAATTTAAATTCATATTTTTCCCCTGTTTATATTAATTGATTTACTCGTCTTATAGATATAGGTGCTAGAGAGGTAAATCCTGCAAAGCTACTTAATCAGGCCAAGGCTAAGAAGTCCAAGGCCGATAGGAAGGGGACCACGTCAGCAGCCACATCATGGCCTGCTATCACAAAGAGACCAACAAAGGAAGCTACAACAAAGCAAATGGCTACACAGATCTCTTGTCCTACCGAGAGAATGAAGGAAAATGAGAATATACAGTTGACCAAGGTTCGTTTTCAGGAGCCTCCGGTCGTGATTATTCAAACTTCTGTTAAGCCAAGGAATAGTAAGTGTCAAGAGACATACCCCGACGAGGAGGATGAAAATGCCATTACCATAGAAGGCTTATCATAGGTGATTATGGTGGCTCCAAGTGATAAAAAAGGATTAAGGAAGGAACTTGCCGACCAACTACCTATCAAGAAGTCCAAAGGCCTAGATGAAAGGGTGAAGGAAGCAATGCGTTATAAAGCTCTTAGCATCACTAGTGCCAAATTCTTGCCAAACAAAGAGGTCGGCTAGTAC
This sequence comes from Lumnitzera racemosa, assembly GCA_024138005.1. Classification (NCBI taxonomy): domain Eukaryota; kingdom Viridiplantae; phylum Streptophyta; class Magnoliopsida; order Myrtales; family Combretaceae; genus Lumnitzera; species Lumnitzera racemosa. Next base: position 57,313,082 of record JAMXBC010000004.1, read on the forward strand.
TTTATCCCTTACTAGAGTCATCAGATTTTAGACATTGACTTAACCTTGGGAGATAGGACGAAATCTTTACCATTAATGGAAGAGGTCATTATTTTGAAAGACAAAGATATCGCCAAGAAGGATGTCAATAGGGTCAGCAGTTGTAATAAGGCCCATGTCATGGCCAAATTGTATGATGCGAGTATCCATAAACATTGCTTTTAATTATTGAGCTCGTCCAGATAACTAATACTTTTTCTTTTTCTAAATAAGCAACCACATTCTTATAGCTTTAGATAAGGCTGACAAAGATGCAAAGAAGGTAATATCTTCTGCTATATATGTTTAATATCCAATCATTCTTGATTATAACAACTAAATTAGCTGCAGAAAGTTGAGGATGCATACAATGCATCAAAGGCATAAACTACTATGGTCGAAAATGCAAGCATTAGGGTTGAGATGGAGGTGAGAAAGATTAAGGGGGAACTTGCTACTAAGAAATTGGCACAAGACCTCATCGCTGATGAAATCTCTAGCCTGAAGGCTAAAATGGAAGAACAATACAAAGAGTCCAAAATCCTGAAAGAAAAGCTACAAAAGAAAAAGGAAGAGTGTTAATGTAGCGACCCTAGGAGGGGTCTAGTAGTATTACCTAAAATTTCCATATCACATGTGCACCTATGATAAGAAAATCGCTTTGCAAGTAAGAGATTGCAAGACTTTAAATAGTTATTTGCTAGAGTCTTCAATTTTAGTTCATTGACTCATTATATAATATAAATAATTATGGATATCCATTTTTTTTTTCACAATTGCTCAAAACCGTAGAGAATCGGTATCCCCTACCAAAATAGTGAAATAAGATAGACAATTCTAGAAAATTCTAAACTTACTAAAGATACAAAACTTAAGTGAGATATTAGTCATTTTTTGGAGCATTCCGAATTATCTACACAAGCTTTTCATCATACTGATTCAATGGTAGCACTCTACACTCGATTCCTATCCCATTCCCAATTATCGATCAACCTGCAAGGAAAAGAACTATTGAGGTGTAAACTTACGCTTAGTGAGAAAATTACCCTCATCAATACCACATGATAGAAATTTATTAAATGCACAATCATATGAATGCATAAACAATTAATATGCCAAACAATGCATGCAATGGCCTAGGAACTGCATACGACTAAGAATTATGCCCCCTTGTAGTCAAGGTTTGGAGATAATTAACCGATCCAAACCAAAATCTGGGTTCTAGACCTTGGGTTTTATTTCATTTGCACGAACGTGCTTATGTCAAAATAAAACTCTCTCTCTCTCTCTCTCTCTCTCTCTCTCTCTCTCTCTATATATATATATATATATATATATATGTATACTTCCTTTATCGAAATCAAATCATATTTTTAAAATCCCAAGTCTAATAGTGTGGTAACCTCCATAATCTATAAACACACACCCTAAGCAAAAGCCACGAGACTCGGCCCTTTGCTGATGGTTGGCGTTTCCCAGCACTTAGTAAGCCCATCAACTTAGAACAGGGACTCAATATATATGATGACATAGCTAGTGCCTAATCCAACAGGAAACTTGTATTCCTGTGAGTCCCTTCCCATCTTCTGCGTGAAGCGGCAGTTGGTGTTATCCGTATACAATATGGGGAATGCATGATTCATTTTGATTTCTTAATCGTATAAGTGATTAACTCGATTTTCAAGGTGATCAAATAATTTCATTCCACACAATTCACATGTATATATTAGTACAAACAATTCCCATTATTATTTATATAATTAACAAGTCATCACATTCATCCATAAATCCATACACATGCATCTCCCATATCCCATAAGCATCCAAATTTATATATATAAGTTTAGGTGCATCTATTCTATAAGAAAAATCAAGTAAAGAGTCATCGGGAATTTACTTACTCAGCCATGCTAATCAATCAAAATAATTCGGGACAGGTCGTCTCCCCAAAGTCAGGTCCCCTGGACATCGCAAATACGATATTATAATGATTTGAAATAAAACCTAGAAAACTAAGCTAAAACCCTTTAAGTTATACTTTGGACTTGGTTTCATAATTTTTTTTTTATTTTACCTAAAAGTTCAATCGCGTATATCTTTTTCATTTTAAATCTGATTTTTATGATCTTATAGTCAACCTTCACCGTTTTCGAGTGTATTTTAATGTGGTGAGCTTAGATTTTTGAAATGAGGCATATAATTCTATCCATGGGTCAGAACAATAGCGTTCCTCATGTATTGGAGTGTTTTTGGGCCTTGTATGGTAAATGGGCTTTTTGATAACTTGAGAAATCCTTTAGGCTTGGTCTTCAGATTTTATCCTAAGCTTAAAATACTCCTTGAGATTAGATTTACAATTTTGATTTATATTCCTAAGGCTAACAACCACTTCATGGGCCCTTTAGTGGGCTTAAGTTGTCAAATGGGCTTGTTTTTTGTTCAAACTAAAGTCAGTAACTTTGGTGGGCTTATGGGGTCTTAGGTGGATTTCTTATGAGCTTCAAAACAACCTCTCTTAATGTTTTAAGGTACTGGTTAGAATTTTATTGAAGGCTGAACTTAGAGTTCTAGGCTCATTTTGAGAGTTTTAGGCTCTATTTTAAGTTTTAGGCTTTGTATGCTTACCACATTTGCTTTGGTTGATCTTTTCACATTGTTCATTTACTTTTATTATATTTTTAAGCATCTTTTTCCCACGTTCCAAATCTGTTCGTGATGAATCCAGTGGGTTCTCACTTAGTTTTTCAACTTGTTTCATCATTTCCTTAAGTTTAGGTGTTAGATCATGCACTTAAACTACTTGTATCCAACTCTTAACTTAACTTTTCTTCTGTAAGATGATTCTTTAACTCATGTTTCACACAAAGAAATAGGAGATCTTATACTTATTACAACTTCCATGTCATAGCTCATGTCATACAAAGTTGATTTCTTCATAAAAGGTTCATATAATGGATTTTTCTTTACCTAAGGCTAGGTTTGAACATCTTTAACTTTATAGAAATGGAAATAACATCTAAATGGCTCACATGTACTCCATGTCCAGCATGTTGTCTCCTCATTCATGTACTCATTTCATGATTTTCTTAACTTAGAATCTTCCATTCTAAGTGTTAAACATATATCTTTACATAACACCAACTTAGTATGCTCATAATTCAACTTTCATGTAAAGGGGTTCACAAGCATACTTCTTAAGGTGGTCTAGCTATTTTATCATCTTATGATCATGCTAATATCTTCATGAAAACATGGTCCCTTAACATGCAACACTAAACCACTAACACAAAGAAATAACTTACTCATCCTAAAAGCGTAGAAACGATGGTTGTACAACTAAGTACCCTCTTATGTTCCTTGTTTTTCCTCCTTCTTCTTGTAAGCTCTTTTGGAACTAGAGTCTTGATCTTTGAAGTGGGGCTTTGAGGATATTTTAAAGTTCCTAAAAGTGGTTTTTGAAGTTGACAAATAGAGGGCACGAAATAAAACTTGGTGTCGTGAGTATGGAAGCAAAAATGGTAGCGGTAATATTAGGAATTTGTGGAGTTAGATTTCTTCTTTTGATTTGTGTTTAAAGTGACAGAAAAGGAAGTGAAAATAGGAGTGAAAGAGGGAGAGAGTAGCAGATTTTGAATGAGAAAAGAAGTGTGTGCAAGAAGCTTTAATTGATTGTCTTGTAGATCGCATAAAAGTCAACAATTACAACTATTGATGATGTAAGCATTAAGGGGTGAACAGTGATGTGTAAGAGAAAGTGATTGATGGTTGAAAAACAAGAGCATGGCCTCCCTTTCTTCCTTGTTTAAATCTGCCATTTAAAGTCTTTTTGGGCCATGGATTGGTCTTGTCTCATTTAATGAAGTTAAGCATATGAAATCTTGTGAAAAATTGTCCATATGTAGTATAAGTGAAGGGGTGATAATGAAAATGTCTTATCACTAAATTTTGATAAGTTATCAATTGATAAATGATTCCAACTCTCAATTGATAAGTTATCTAAAGAGATTGGTTGATCTACTTATTGAAGTGTAAGGCTTAGGCATGAAGATAAGGACATGGTCTTATAGAAAATTGTTTTAGGGTTTTCATCTTGCATTGTTTTGTAATTTATGATTTGATTTTTATAAAATTGTGAAATTTTCTAAAGTTAAATGAAATTATTCAAATTAAATTATCAATAATTACTTAATGGTTTTTAAGGTTTAGGGTTTTAAATGACTTTAGAGCTTACAGTTCTTCAAGCTCGGATTTTATCGACAATTGGCTTTTGAATTGGAAAAATTTAATTCGTTGCTAAATATAAACTTAAGTTTTTGGTTTAGTTGATCTTTGGAAACATTTAGAAAGTACTCTTAATCCAATCTTAAGCCCACTAAAAATAGGGTTTATATTTATCAATTGATAAGTTATTTAGGATGATTGGTTGGTTTACTTATTCATGTTCACAAATCTTATGCATGAAGACAAGGAGATTGTCTTATATAAAATTCTTTTGGGTTTTGACTCTTAAATTGATTTGTAAGTTATGATTTAATTCATATAAAATTATGAAAATTTTTAGTGTTGAATAAAATTAATCAAATAAAATTCTTAATTAGCCGCTTAGGGTTACAAGTCTTAATTGTTTTATATGAAGTTCTTTTTAGGGCTTGATTCTCAAATTAATTTATAGGTTAAGATTTGCTTTTTAAGAAATTTTGGAGTTTTCTAAAGTTGAATAAAATTTATTGAAATTATATTTTTAATTATTTATATAGGGTTATAGGTCCCTAATTATCCTAAGGTTTTGGGTTAGAATGAGTTTAAGTATGTTTTAGAGTTCAAGTAAGATTATGTATGTTTTAGGGTTTTTCAGCAACTCGGGAATAATTGACTTATACTTAGGAGCTTAAGGTCCAATTAGTTTAATTATTTAGGAATATCTCTTTATTATGCAACATATATATATATATATATCATATGATAGATTAAGAAAATAGAAGGAAATTGCTTAATAATATATTTATATATATACATATTATGAGGCTACTTATGTACACAAGTAAAAATAATTTTTGTAAATTTATTAATTTATTCCTTTAATTAGTTTAGTTTTGTTGTTTATTATTACTTGAAATAATCCCTAATTCGTTTATTATCAGTTTTATACAATTTTACAAAATTATTGATAATTTTATTGATTTAGGAATTTTTAAGCATTAAGTTAATTTTATTGAGTTTTAAAAATTTTTATAATTTGATATTTACAGTTCCTATTAAGTTTAGGTTTATATTTTTAAAAGTACGCGTATGTAGGGATTGGGGTTTTCTTGTATGATTAGGGTGTCCAAATTATATAATTGGGTTTTTCAAGTTTATTTTAAATTCTAAGTTTAAAATTTTAGTCGGTTTTCATTTTATGTGGTTTTATCAACTTAGGGAAATATTTACAATACTCAAGTTTGACATTATGTTTAGAAGGTTAAATTTACAAAGTCTATAGCTAGGGCTTAGGCCGAACTATTTGTAGGATGAGCGACGATGAAGACAAGCTTAGAATGTAGATAAAGGAATTAGAGACCAACAACTCGAACTTACGGAGTTGTGTTACTGAGTTGGAGGAGACTGTGAGGAAGGGGCCATTTGTTGAAGAGGGCATCTGTTGAAGAGGCTCTCGATATAGTCACTCCAAGTCGGCAATACGAGAGCTTCTATGCAAAAAGTTGTTAGAGGGAGTTCAAGCGGTAAGAGAAGAGATCTTGAAGATTCATCTTAATTATGGTCTCTCATGTCTCGACTTTGATAACATCAATGACAAAGTTAGTAGTACCGACAAAGATGAAGGTGATAAGATGGGTGCCTAAAGTATCGATCAAACTGATAATGAAGCTTAAGCCGAAGAAGTTGCCCGCTCCAAGAAGCTAGCTACTGAGGAAGCCCTAGCCAAAGATTTAAGAATCACTTCTACCAATTTCACATAACTGTGCCCGCTCCAAGAACCCAGCTGCTGAGGAAGCATCCAACAATGCTAAGTGCTTATGACTTTTTCACATAACTCTGCTTTCACGATTTGTATGATTTATGCATGTTGCTTCGCACTCTTATTCATCGGCATGCTTTAATTCACTCCATTTGTTTCTCGACATGTTTTATTTCATATGCCCTACTATCTTTCAGCCTGTTTCATTTCATAAGCTCATCACTTCTATGTATGTTCACATGCCCTATTAACTTTCGACCTATCTCATTTCACAAGCCCATTGTTTCTAGACATGTTTTATTTCACACGCCTATGCGTTTCTTAGCATGTTTTATTTCACACGCCCACGTTTATTGGTATGTTTTATTTCATAAGCCTATTGTTTCTAGGCATGTTTTATTTTACATACCCAATGTTTTATACTATCCATTAACCGTTGGAGGTATAGACTAGCTGCATTACTCGACCGTATAGATAATTTGTATAGTTCTTTTACTAATTATCCTAGAACTTAGGTCAACTCGTTTGTCATACAACATAGAATTCGCTCATTCGGCAATTATAACCAAAACACAATGAGACTTCAAATATATAATTGTCATAAGTAAGTTTTATAAGCATATTGATTGCTACTAAAAGAGTGACAACATAAGTCATTCAACATTAATTGAAATAAAATTTCAAATTATCAATGTTCTAAGCTCGAGAGATGATGGATCCATCCAACCTTTCTAGTCAATAGGCCTCCTCGCCAATGACTTCTTAGATCTTAACAGGATCCTCCCAATTCAGGCCTAACTTTCCCTAATTTGCACGTACTCCTATTACTTCCATCTTACAATAAACCAGATCTCCAAGTTGGAAAACCTTGTACTTAACTTTCTGATTACAGTATCTTACTACTCTATGCTGGTATGCTACAACCTAGCTTTTGCAAGGTTTCAAATTTCTTCAATAGTATCTAGATTCACTATCAATCCAACTTAATTAAGCATAACGTCAAAATTATGTGTACACAGATTAGGCAAGTCCAACTCAATCAACAATACAGCTTCAGTGCCATATGCTAACTTAAATGGTGTCTCTCTCATTGCGGTTTTGTAAGTAGTTTTGTATCCCCATAGGACATTTGGTAGTTCATTGGCCCACTTCACCCTGACTTGATCCACTTTCCATTTCAGGCTATTTAGTATGATCTTGTTTATGGCTTCGACTTGTCCATTTGTCTAAGAGTGTGCTATGGATGTATAGTTGAGCTGTATGTCTACCTTCCACAAAATGTTCGGAACCTATTGTTATCAAACTGCGGGCCGTTAACTATAATTATCATGTCGAGTACTCCGAATCTTGATATGATGGTATTAAAGACAAAAGCTTCCACTTTCTACTTCGTGATTTTTACTACAACCCAACCTCGGCTCATTTGGTAAAGTAGTCCACAATGATAATGACGAATTGTTGCTAGGCGGTAAACTTGGAAAAGAGTCCAAGAACATCTAGCCCCCACTAGGCAAAAGGCCAAAGGCTGGTTAGGTTACATCATTCACTTGTAGGTGCTTTACTCAATAACTCGTGCTTCTAGTATTGAGGACACTATTGGACAACATCTTTCGCATCTTCTTTCATAGTTGGCCAATAATAGCCAAGTCGTAGTGCTCGAATATGTAGTGTTTGTTCCTTTACATGATTGCTACATATGCCCCCATGAACTTCAGATAATACCCTTTAGGCATCCTTGGGGAAAGGCATCGAAGGTAGGGTTAGGATATGCTAGGCTTGTACAGCTGACCATCAATCAGCATGTAGTTTACAGCCTAATAAGCCAATCTTCACGCGTCCTTTTTGTCATTAAGGATAGTACCTTCTTTTAGATAATTCACTAGGGAATCCATCTACGATTCTTCTTTTGGGCAAGGAGCTAACTCATAGCCCTACGAGAGATTGGATAAGCTTTTATGTGGGAGAAATTCGACAAAAAGTTTCTCATTTAGCTCAGGAAAGGCCATACTAGTCAATTCAATAGCTTATCGACAGCAATATCCTTACTTCTCGGAATTTTGTAAATTAAGAAAGATAGGAATTCTTCTGTGAGCGTTTGTACCACCAATAAGTACTTACTCATCTCTTCTTCTCTTGCCACATAACTTCCGGCAACCTGATTTACTATGAGCTGGGAATTAGAGAATACTTTAAGTTTCTCGACACCAATATCTTTTGCCAGTTTCAATCCAGTAATTAGAGCTTTGTACTCTACTTCATTATTACTGGCTGGGAATCCAAATTTCAACGTGTAACGAACTTTGACATTATGGGGCCTTTAAAGAACTAAGCTTGCACCACTTGCTTTTCGTATTGAAGAACCATCAACATAAAGAAACCAGATAGGTTTCTTGGCAATCTCTACACATTCTTCGTCTCTAATGAATTCAGCTAAAAAATCTACCAGTACTTAGGCCTTTAGTGTCGTACTAGGTTTATATTGTACACCATGGGTATTGAGCTCTAAGGCGTATTTCATCATCCTCCTCAAGGAGTCAAGCCGCTACAATGCTTGTCGCAATGGTTGATTGGTAAGGATAATAATCTAAGGAGATTAAAAGTACAACTTCAACTTTTTTTCCAAGAAAAACACAACCAATATAAATTTTTCTATCTTTATGTACGGAAGCTCTAGCCCTTATAGAACATGACTCACATAATAGACAAGTCAATGCTCTTTGCCATCAATTCGAATCAATATAGAGGAAAGTACTCGGCTGCTGACTGATAAATACAAGTATAAATTTTCTTTAAGAATGGGTGTCGAGAGTATCGGGATTGATGCAAGAAATTCCTTAAGCTCGTTGAAAGCTCTTTCATAATCTTCAGTCCAGTTGAATTCCTTTGGATTCTTCAAAATTTTAAAGAATTCTGCACACCTATCCACACTTCTTGACATGAATCTATTGAGGGTAGTAATTCACCCGGTGAGTTCCTACACCTCCTTGACCATACGAGGTGATTTCATATTCCTTATATTAATGCTTGAAAAGCCATAAATCAATAAAATTATCAATAATTTTGTAAGATCATATACAATTGATAACAAATGAATGAAGGATTATTTCAAGTAATAATAAACAGCAAAACTAAGCTAGTTAAAGGAATAAATTAACAAATTTACAAAAATTAATTTACTTGTGTACATAAGTAACCCCATAATATGTATATATATAAATATATTATTAAGCAATTTCCTTCTCTTTTCTTAATCTATCATATGATATATATATATGTATGTATATGTTCCATAATAAAGCGGTATTCCTAAATAATTAAGCTAATTGATCCTTAAGCTCCTAAGTGTAAGTAAGTTATTCCCAAGTTGTTGAAAAACCCTAAAACATACATAATCCCACTCAAACCCTAAAGCATACATAATCTCACTCAAACCCTAAAACATACATAATCTCACTCAAACTCCAAAAGATACATAAAGTCACTCGAACCCAAAACCTTAGGATAATCAGGGACTTGTAACCCTAAATAAATAATTAAAAATATAATTTTAATAAATTTTATTCAACTCTATAAAACTCTAAAATTTCTTAAGAGGCAAATCACAACCTACAAATTAATTTGAAAACCAAACCCTAAAAGAATTTCATATAAGAAAATTCCTTTATTTTCACTTATAAGCCATGTTATATAGGGATAAGTTGTAAACCCTACTTTCTAGCAGACTTATGATTCAACTAAGAACACTTCCTAAATATTCCCAAGGATAAACTAAGCTAAGAAATCAATTTTACATTTAAAAACGAATTTAATTTTCCAATTTGAAACCCTATTACCGATAAAACTTGAATACGAGAACCATAGACTCTAAACCTAAAACATTAAAACAATTAAGGAATTATAACCCTAAGCAGCTAATTAATAATTTAATTTGAATAATTTTATTCAACCCTAGAAATTTTCATAATTTTATAAGAATTAAATCATAACTTACAAATAAATTTAAGAGACAAACACCAAAAGAATTTTATACAAGACAATCTCCTTATCTTCTTACAAAAAAATTGTGCACATGAAAAAGTGAATCAACTAATCATCCTAAATAACTTATCGATTGATAGATGTAAACCTTACTTTTAATGGGCCCATGATTCTATTAAAAGTAAAATCCGAACATTCCCGAGGATTAACAAAACTAAGAATTTAAGTTTACGTTTAGAAACAAATCAAATTTTTCCAATTCAAAAACCAATTATCAATAAAACCTGAGCTTGAAGAACTACGAGCTCTAAAGTGACTTAAAACCCTAAACCCTAAAATAATTAAGGAATTTTAACCCTAAGCAATTAATAAATAATTTAATTTAAATAATTTCATTCAACTTTAGAAAATTTCACAATTTTATGAATTTTATAGGAATCAAATCATAAATTATAAAACAATGCAAGATGAAAACCCTAAAACAATTTCCTATAAGACCATGCTTTTATCTTCATGTCTAAGCCTTACACATCAATAAGTAGACCAACCAATCACTTTAGATAACTTATCAATTGAGAGTTGGAATCATTTATCAATTGATAACTTATCAAAATCTAGTGATAAGACATTTTCCTTATCACCCCTTCACTTATATTACATATGGACAATTTTTCTCAAGATTTCATGTGCTTAACTTCATTAAATGAGACAAGACCATTCCATGACCCCAAAGGACATTAAGTGGCAGATTTGAACAAGGAGAAAAGAGGGCCATACTCTTGTCTTTCAACCATCAATCACTTTCTCTTACATACCATAATTCACTCCTTAATGCTTACATCATCAATAGTTGCAATTGGTGACTTTTGTAAAAGCTATAAGACAATCAATTAAAACTTCTTGCACATACTTCTTTTCTCATTCAAAAATCTGCCACTCTCCCCCTCTTTCACTCCCATTTTCACTTCCTTTTCTCTCACTTTAAACATAAATAAAAAGAAGAAATCTAACTCTACAAAATCCCAACATTGCTGCTACCATTTTTGCTTCCATACTCACGGCACCAACTTTATTTTGTGCCCTCTATTTGTCAACTTCAAAAACCACTTTAGGAATTTTAAAATATCCTCAAAACCCGACTTCAAAGATCAAGATTCTAGTTCCAAAAGAGCTTACAAGAAGAGGGAGGAAAAACAAGGAGGAAAAACAAGGAACATAAGAGGGTATCTAGTTACACAACCATCGTTTCTATGCTTTTAGGACGAGTTAGTTGTTTCTTTGTGTTAGTGGTTTAGTGTTACATGTTAGGCAACCATGTTTTCATGAAGATATTAGCATGATCATAAGATGATAAAATAGCTAGACCACCTTAAGAAGTAAGGCTGTGAACCCCTTTACATGAAAGTTGAATTATGAGCATGCTAAGTTGGTGTTATGTAAATATATATGTTTAACACTTAGAATGGAAGATTTTAAGTTAACAAAATCATGAACTGTTTACATGAATGAGGAGACATCATGCTGGATGTGGGTACATATGAGCCATTTAGATGTTATTTCCATTTCTATTAAGTTAAAGATGCTCAAACCTAGCCTTAGGTAAAGGAAAATCCATTACATGAAGCTTTAATGAAGAAATCAACTTTGTATGACATGAGCTTTGATATGAAAGTTGTAATAAGTATAAGATCTCCTATTTCTTTGTGTGAAGCACGATTTAAAGAATCATCTTACAGAAGAGAAGTTAAGTTAAGATTTGGATATAAGTAGTTTAAGTACATGATCTAACACCTAAACTCAAGGAAATCATGAAACAAGTTGAAACGCCAAGTGAGAACCCCTTGGATTCATCACGACCAAATCTGGAACATGGGTAAGAGAAACTTAAAAATATGATAAAACCAAGTGAACAAAGTAAAAATATCAACCAAAGCAAGTATAGCAAGTATACAAAACCTAAAACTCAAAACCGAGCCTAAAACTCTCAAGATAAGCTTAGAACTCTAAGTTGGGCCTTTATTAAAATTATGACCGGCACTTTAAAATATTAAGAAAGGTTGTTTTAAAGCCCATAGGAAATCCACCTAAGACTTCATAAGCCCACCAAAGTCACTAACTTTAGTTTGTACAAAAAAATAAGCCTATTTGACAACTTAAGCCCACTAAAGAGCCCATGAAGTGGTTGTTAGCCTTAGGAGTATAAATCAAAGTTGTAAATCTGATCTCAAGGAGTATTTTGAGTTTAGCATAAAATCTTAAGACCAAGCCCAAAGGATTTTTCAAGTTATCAAAAAGCCCATTTACCAAACAAGGCCCAAAAGTACTTCAAAACATGAGGATTGCTATTGTTCTAGCCCATGGGCAGTTTTTTGTGCCTCATCACGAACATATAACCCCACCACGTTAAAGTACACTAAAAAACAATAAAGATTGACTATAAGATCATAAAAATTAGATTTAAAACGAAAAAGTTATACGCAATTGAACTTTTAAGTAAAAACGGGAAAAATTATGAAACCAAGTCAAAAGTATAACTTGAAAGGTTTTAGCTTAGTTTTCTAGGTTTTATTTCAGATCCTTATGGTATTGTATTTGCGATGTCTAGGAGACCCAGCTTTAGAGAGACGACCTATCCCAGATTATTTTGATTAATCCATATGGCTGAGTGAGTAAATTCCTGATGACTTTTTACTTGATTTTGTTTGTAGAATAGATGCACCTAAACTTATATATATAAATTTAGATGCTTGTAGGATATGGGAAATGCATGTGTATAAATTTATGGATGAGTGCGATAACTTGTTAATTATATATAATAATGGGAATTGTTTATACTAATATATACTTGCGAATTGTATGGAATGAAATTGTCTTATCACCTTAAAAATCGAGTTAATCACTTATACAATTAAGAAATCAAAATGAATCATGCATTCTTTATATTGCATACGGATAACACCGACTGCCGCTTCATGCAGAAGATGAGAAAGGACTCACAGGAATATACCATTTGTCATTAGACTTCTTGACTAGCATATAATATGCTAGCCAAGTCATATAAAGCTGTTCCTAAATGAATCTTACCTTCAATAATTTCTAGACCTCTTCTTCTATTGCCGCTTGTCTCTCTAGTGCAAAATGTCTCTTTTTTTATTGGACCGCCTTTACATTCGGGTCAATCTAGACCTTGTATACTGTAATGTTTCTTGGAAAACCCAGCATGTTTGATGGTAACCATGCGAACATGTCAGCATTGGCTTATAGGAAGTCAATCAGACTTTACCAGACATCTGCTAACATGGGTTTTCTTATCCTTGTTGTCTTCTCTAGATCATCTCCCAAAGGAATCTCCTCTGTATCATTCTTAGCGTTCTCGATGCTAACTAACTTGCCTTCTAAGCAAGTCTCGACCTAAAACACTTCTTCTTACCTCAAAACCCTTATATATAAGGAGTGTACCAATTGCTGATCCCTTCTGCACACACCAACCCTCATAGGAGTAGAAAACTTGTCTTCTAGATGTGCTATTAAAGGGATGATGCCGAATAAATGTTGGCATGGTCGTCTTGTTATCATGTTGTAAAGGGACCAACATTTGGCGATAAGAAAATCCACTTTGTCTTCTACAACATGTTTGTCATTACCGATCTGTATTGGCAAAGAGATAACTCTAGCTACTTAGGCCTCATTTGATTAAAGGCATACTGAAAAATGATATCGACCGAACTTCCTGTGTCAACAAGAATCTTCTTAACCTCAAAGTTAGCAACTCTTGCTTTGATGACAAGTGCATCATTGTGCGGCCTCTATATGCCCTCAAAATCCTCTTCCCTGAAAGATATTGTATTGTCAATCCTGACTTTCTTTCCATGAATATTGCAAACGTAATTCCTGGCATTAACCAAGTTAGAAGAACTCGATTGGCCTATACTGTGTTAGCCAACAATTGTATTAATTACTTCGTTGGGTGCTTTGTTGAGATTAACATCCCTTGCATCTCTCACGGCCATTGCTGGCTAAGTATCATCCTCGTGTTCCTCTCTTCCCCTCTTTCGACATCATGTGCTAAAAATTTTCGCACGTGCCTACGTTGTATTAGATCTTCAATTGCATTTTTGAGTTAAATGCACTCATCTGTATTGTGATCCTCATCACGATGGAAGTCGTGGTACTTGTTCAAATTTCTTCTTGGGGGATTCCCTCGAATTCTTTTTGGCCATTGGAGGACACCTCTCTCCCTACGAACCTCCATCAAAATATCCGAGATTGGACGGTTGACAGGCGTATAGGATGAGAATGTCAGGATCCTCAGTCTCTTCCTCTTAGGGTCTAAGCTTTTTTCGTTATTCGTTCTAAGTCTATCTATAGCATTTTTCCATTTGTCTTTCTTTCCATCTCCTCTGCTTTGATCAGCCTCTCGTCATACCTTTATGTTGTCTTCTTATCAGATGTATGAAGTAGCTTTAGCCTCAAACTCAACGAAAGTTTTTAGCTTATTCTTTGTGAGAGACTTGAAAAAGTCTCCATGAAGCATAACTCCAATGATTAAGATGTTGAGGGCCACACTCATATCTAGTTTTGGGATTTGGACCATCTCAGTCATAAATCTAGCAAAATAGTCCCTGATTGACTCATTAGACCTTTGTTTAATGGTGTTTAGGATTGAAGAATCCTTAATAGGAAGTTTGCTAGCAAGGAAGTGTTAAAGAAACACTTTGCTAATTCATTGAAACATGAAATGGTATTGGGCTTCAAGTGTTTGAACCATATGCTGGCTACATTCCTCGAGGTTAAGGGCAAGGCTTGACAAGCCATTACATCGCTTAAACTATGCAACTTGGCCAGTGTTTGGTAGTAATCCAAGTGGTCTTTAAGGTCCTTCGTCCCATCATATGTTTCTAATTGAGGCAGCTTAATGTGCCGAAGTACTACCTCTTCTAAAATCTCTAAGATAAAAGGACTTTTCTTGTTTGGAACTATTTGGTTATTGAAACTGAGGTATTGACATGCGAGGGTCCTGTATGATGTACGTATTGTGGTTGCTTGCCCTTATCAATCTTTTTGAAAGTAGGAGCTATGGGTCACATTGGAACCTCAGCTTGCTTTTTTGGCAATTTAAGTGAATAAATGGAATGATCAGTATTGTTGGCATCATGATTGCCATGCTCATTTTCCTAATTCGAGTGAAAACTTTTCTGGAGAAGGTCAAGTATTTGTTCATGTTCTTTGTTTAACTCAGAATTTTCTTTGGCTAAATCGAGATGAAGTTGCTTGAGTCGGGCTAATTGTTATTCACCAGCATGCCAACTCCCTCCTTCAAGGTATTGGGAGGAAGTACCAGCACCTGCACTTCATGTCATCCTAGTTCTAGCCATGTAGTCGTATTTAGAGAAAAAAAAATGGTGCCAAATATTATTGATCAATTTTGGGGTGAGAAAATATTCTTGCAAGAAAGAGTAATATATTTAGTACCGAGGCCAATCCAGTGTGGCTACTTTGATGCTTAAGTTAGAATGGTGATTTAGTATAGTAAAAATGTGAATAAGAAGTGTTAGAGAGCTCTTACAGAGTTTCTTTTCAATATTTATAGATGGTCATTATGTCTAAGGTAATTGTTGAGGTAACTATTAAGACACATAGAGATCTCTTGACTTGACATCTCCCTTAATATATAAGGATAGCAAGCGGTTATAAAATATAACCATGCTTATGATAACTGCTTGCACCATAAATTTGAATTCAAACCAGGAGCGTTTCTTGTACATGACATAAGTGCCATATGTCTTCTACAAAGGGCGAATGTTGAAAGAGTGGATTACCCAGCATCTTGGCCGATGAAAGGATAAGTGTAAGTAGAGCGAAAACTGACTATTAACACATCTCTTACCTTTTTTCAAGTGTAAGCATTTGTCATGGAATTACAAAAATCATTGAGTTAAAATCTTTCACCAAGGCTACTAGGATGGGGGAGTGACTAATAAAATTCCAATTATGAGGTTAACTTTTTGAGTTAGAATATAAAGGATTGTTATTTACGATAGATATTTATTAATTAAGTATTTAAGAAATTTATGTAAGTGTTATGAATTAATTTGTAGAAATAAATTCCATGAGTTTATGTAGAGAATTTTACAAGAACCTTGGAGATTTTAGCTGCTCATTTAGCCTAACATATCAGTAGACTACTAGGGACACATAGCAGTCTATGGCATTTTGAGCTTAGAGAGTTACAATTGGAACGAAGGTGTAATAAGTGGATGATAGATATAATGGTGTTTAATTGGGTATAATTGAATTGATACGACAATGTTCATAAAACTTGACGAGGAAGAAGACATTAATTGAAAGTAAAATACCTAAAATACCCCTACTTAAATGAATAATAAAATATGAAAAACAAAAAGTGAAATGGAAAGAAAAATTAGAAGACATGCCATTCCTTACGTTGGCATTCATCCTTCATGATTTTCCCTAACCCCAACCTCACAACGCTACCCCAATTGAAATCTTAACCCTAATCTATGAGGAAATCAAAGGCTCTCTACATAGAGATGACTAGTATGTTGTTGTTTTCTACATTGTCATTGTTGAAACCCTAACTTGTATAGAAGACAAGTTAATTGATTAACTGTTCAGATTAGATATGAAAACCCTAAAGGGAATGTGAGTTTTGAGTTTGCTTACCTTCTCATTGTGAAACAGACAAGGATCATGGTGAGATTAGATGACAAAGAAGGGGTTGCTAGTTAAAGAATGGGAGTAAGGAGACATGGACACATCTAATTACCTAAGGTTTCTAATGGGGCTTGTGTTAAAGATGGGCATAGATGGTGATGGTGATTAAGATTACGATCTAGATCTTAAGTCACGAATGAGATGGCCTATTTTAATTTTAAAGTTGAGTTTATGATGTGTATTTTCATTTTTCAATGAGGGTATTATAGGAATAAATATGGGGATATAGATTACGAATTGAGATCATGAGGATTATCTCAAAGTCGTTATTACTTATTTTTAGGGAATGTAGATTTCTTCAAAAATCCCATTTACGAAGCCCATAACCTAACCGAACATAGTAATAATGCCCATGTGAGGAATGAAGGGGGAATGATGATTCCATTCCCACTAAGTGAACTGGACGTAAGAGTTTCAGTGTAGTAAAAAGTGACTATGTAATTTTTAAATGTTATCTTCTTATTGCATACTTCTTCTTTTTTTTCTTTTTTCTTTTTTTTTTTTTCTTCACTTTTCCCTTTGAATTTTCATAATAGATTATGTTTTATTTATAAAACAAGAAATTTTAATTCAAATATTCATACAAGAATTTGGACAAAAATTAGGTGCTTCATGTAGTTTTTGCTAATATATTTTTCTGTAACATTTATTAACTTCTACAAAAAGAAAAATTTTCTTTATGTAATCACAGACAAAATATTTGCATAATAGGAATCAAATTTGTTATCTTATTGCGAAATTTCAATTAGATAACAAAGTTTTATAAATAAGCAGCTTGTGGTTGTATCTATTTGATAAGAGATGTTAGATCATATGGAAGTTTTGGATATCATGTCTTGATATTTTAAGATTGCAACACTATGTTGAATGGCCATATCTACTAGAATGAATTGAAACTCAAGTTCATCTACGTAATAACCACATTCTAAATATAAAGTTTTGATTCACTTCAAGTATGTCTTAAGTTAAACAAATGATAACAAAGTAAGATTACTAATTCTCTAACCTTGCTTTAAGATATCAATAAATTATAGTAAATTAAAGAAAAGGGGGCTTCAAAATAATTTCCCCCTTTCCTTAAAAGAACTTAAGGGAAAGCAAATCCATACTACATCATAAACATAATATGAAATATCTAAAACTTGATCTTATAGTAAAATTTATGTTAGATGTTGAAGTCTATATCGATAAGGGACAGAATGAAAGTGTTTGAAATTACTACTTGGTGGACAATGGCAATTTAAGGCTAAAATAAGCATAAAATGCAAGTTAAACTATTGTCAAAGTGCAAAGTTAATAATTGGAATTATTTTTTTATTAGTTGCCAATAAAACTCCATATGAAAATATTATTTTTCTAATTTTTAGCTTTTGCTACTTTAGAAACATTAAACTCGACATTACATTATATGATGTTTATAAAAAAAAAAATGAATTTGCCAATCAAGATCAATTTGATTGCTTATGTATGTTAAATAAACTTTTGATAAAGATATTTGTGTGATAAATTACATTTAAATGATAATTAGATACATTAAAATATTTCTAATAATACATCTAAGCACTAAATTATATATATATATATAACCCCAAATGAAAATATTGAAAGTTGAATACTAATATCAAATTTGATATTATTCTATATATTAATAATTTATTAGTAGTTCATTCTTTCTCCCCAACCTATTATGTAAAGGTAAGTTGCAACATAACTTTCAAAGTCCCATCATAGCTGGAATTTCCCAAATCCCACCCTTGCCTAAAGTGAGAAACATTTAAGGAAAGCAACACATATTGATATTTGAATGTTTTAAGAGTTTTCATGTAGTACAAAGTGATTGAGTTAATTTTAGATGTTATCTTAAATAGTACTTCTTGTTTATGTTTCTTCTCTTTTCCCTTTGAATTTCCATTGTAGGTTATGTTTCATGTATAAAACAAGAAACTTTAATTTGAACATTTGTATTAGAATTTGGACAAAAATTAGGCACTTTATGTAGTTTCTGCCAATATATTTTTTCTGTAATATTTATTAACTTATTTAAAAAAGAAATTTTTTCTTTGTGTAATCACAGTAAAAATATTTGGATAGTAGGAATCAAATTTGTTGTCATGTGAAATTTCTATCAAATAATAAAGTTATATAAATAAGTAACTTCTGGTTAAATTTACTAGGTAAGAGTTGTTAGTTCATACTTGTAAGGTTTAGATGTAATGTCTTGATATTTTATGATCACAACACAATGGTACTAAGAATGAATTGAAACTCAAACTCATCTACATAATAGCCACATTGTAAATATAATGTTTTAATTTCCATCAAGTATGGCTTAAGTTAAATAAACAATAACAAAGTAAGAGTACTAATTCTCTAACATGGCTCTAAGCTATCAATTAATTATAGTAAATTGAAAAAGAGAAGGCTTCAAAATAATTTCTCCCTTTTTCTTAAGAGAAGCTAAGAGAAAGCAAATCTATACTATATCGTAATCATAATATAAAATATTTAGAGATGTTAATGTAAAATTTAAAGATGAAGCCTATTTAGGTAAGAGATACGATGAAGTTTGAAATTACTACATTATGCACAATATTAATTTAAGGCTAAAATAAGCATCCCATGCAAGTTAAACTAAAGGTAAAAGCATAAAGTCAATACGTGAAATGATTTTTTACCAGTTACCAATTAAATTCCATATGGAAACATTATTTTTCTAACTTTAATTTATATTATAAGATATTTGTCCCAAAAAAATAAATAAATAACTTTGCCTATTTAGATCAATGTAATAGACCATCTATACAAAGTGAACTTTTGATGAAGAAATTTGTGTCATAAAATATATTTGAAAAATAGACAGATTCAAACCTTATTAATAAAACATCTAAGCACTAAATTATATATATGTCCGTAAAATGGAAATATTGAAAGTTGAACACTAATATCAAATTTGATAAATTTATTCTACATATAATACTTTATTAGCATTTTATTATGTCTCCTCATTCTATCATTTAATGTTGAAAGGTAGGTTACCACATAACTTCCAAAGTTCTATCGTAATTGAAACTGCCCAAATCCTTCTCTCACTTAAAGTGAAAAACATTTAACAAAGCAACGCACTTTGATATTTGAATGTTTTAAGAGTTTCAATGTAGTACAAATTGATTGTGTTAATTTTAGATGTTATCTTTCTATTATATACTTCTTCTTTTTTTCATTTCTTCCATTTTTTTCCTTTGAGATTTCATTATAGTTTATGTTTTATTTATAAATCAAGAAACTTTAATATAAATATTTGTATTAGAATTTGGATGAAAACAAGGCTCTTTATGTAATTTTGCTAATAACGTTTTTCGTAACACTTATTAACTTCTACAAAAAGAAAATTGTTTCTTTATGTAATCACAGACAAAATATTTGAGTAGCGGGAATCAAATTTCTTGTCTTGTGAAATTTTTATTAGTAATAAAGTTTTTTAAATAAGTAGCTTGTGGTTAAATCTATTAGATAAGAGTTGTTAGTTGATACTAGGAAGTTTTGGATGTCATGTTTTAATGCTTTAAAATTACAACACCATCTAGAATAACCATATCTACTAAGAATATATTAAAACTCAAAATCATGTAAAAATGAAGTAGAACTCAAAATCCTATATAAAAAAAAAAAACCACATTCTAAATATAATGTTATGATTCACTTCTAGTATGTCTTAAGTTAGATAAATAATAACAAGGTAAGACTACTATTTCCCTAACCTTGTTTCAAGATATAAATAAATTGTAGTAAATTGAAACAAAAGTGGTAAAAAAATATTTTCCATTGAAACGGATCAAGGTTCAAATTCTGCCTATCTCAAGTTATACAATAGTTGGTAAAAAAAAAAAAAAAAGAGGTAGCTTTAAGATAATTTCCCCTTTTTCTTATGAGAACTTATGAGAAAGTAAATCTATACTATATCATAAAATATGAACATATTCAGAACTTAATCTTGTAGTAAAAATTATGTTAGATGATAAAGCCTATATAGATAAGGGATAAATTGCATGAAATTACTATTAATGCATAGTATTAATTTAAGGCCAAAATAAGCATTGTTATGTAAGTTGAACTAAAGTCAAAAGTGTAAAGTCAATACTTCAAATGATTTTTTTATTAGTTTCTAATGAACTATGTAGGTATGGAAAATTTTTTTTTTTTCTAATTTTAAGTTTTTCTTACACTAGAAACATTAGACTCAAATTTGTATCATATGATGTTAATCAAAAGTATGATTGATAATTTTGCAACAAAAAACTATAAAAATCTTAGTCTCCCATTTTTTTTTTCTCTTTTCATAAGTTATAAGATTCTGATTACAATTGTTGTTTAAAAATAAACTTATTAGGTAAATATAGTAAGTCTCAATAAATAGAGATATAATTTCTTTATGAAAAGAGGAAGATAAAAACCATATTTCGGTTAAAATATACTCTAATACTAGACTCCACATCATATTATGCGAAGTTAATTAAAAATATGGCTCACAATTTTATAAAATAATAAAGTCTTTTTTTTTTTTTTTTTACTTGTAAGTTACAATTGCATGATAAGAGAGCCTTTCAAGATCTCAATCTGTATGGTCTAGGATGAAAACCTTATTTTAAACTAAAATAATCTCTAATATTATATCATATAATGATAAGTTAATAGTAAATATGATTAATAATGTTGTAACAAAAAATTTAAAAGCCCTTGGTTTGATTTTTCATCCTATAAATTAAGGTTGTCTAATTAAAAAAAAAAAAAACTTAACATTGAAATATAGTAAATCTTAAACTCTATTTTCTAATCAAATAAAAAGAAAAAAAGAAACCTATTTGAGATAGAATGATAAGAAATAGGAAAATTACAAATATATCATTTTATGTTTGCTTCATGTGCATTTAAATCTCTTATCACACCTTAAAAGATATCTCAATCACGGCAGCTCACTGTATACTACCTTAAGCACTTGAGATAAGCCTTATAACTAGTCCCAAAACCTTCAACATAATATACGAGGCGTTTTCCAATACCGAGTAGCTTCTTAGGTATAACTCTTAAGTAGATCAAAACAATTCAACATTTAATTAAGTAACATAATTAAATAATAAACATAAGTAGGAATACCAACCTACCAAAAATAGACTAGGTACAACACAAATTACAAGAAAAAAAGAAAAAAAAAAGAAAAAAAGATCTTAGGGTATCTAACTAAACATTACATATTACAATCAAAGATTTTCAAAGGAGTCTATACTAAGAAGAATAATAAAACTTCTCTCAATTACTCTTTGTTGTCTCTTACATCCCAACACTCGGTACTAACCAAAAGCAAGCACATCTTGGTATGAGCCATAAATCATCTTGCATCAAGAGATTAGATGGGTGTAAGCTTATAACTAGCTTAATGAGTAATCCCTCCAACTACACCTTTTACGCAATAATCAAGCAGTTAAATTATGCTGCCATATAAATGCAAACAACCATATGCTCAAATAAATATATACAACTGAACCAATAACTATATATATAGCTCAAGATTTCGCCCTTGAAGCTAAGGTTGGTGTTACTTAAGTCGTCAAACTTAGATTCTAAGCACCTTTGATTACTAATCACACTTGTCTCACATTCTTTTTGTTCTTTCTTTCTCCTCTTACAGTTCCGTATATATATATATATATATATATATATAATATATTATATTAATTTCAAGCTCTCAATCCTTAAGCTGATAGTATAGATGTGAGTAGTACACACAGTCTACTCACTCCTAAGCGATAGACTCTAGGACATGACCCATTACTATGTAGTTTGTGTCTCCAGTACCCAATAAGCCCGCAGGTGAAGGTAGGGCCACATTGCATGTGTGCATTGTGAGAAAAAACTCATGTAATAACATCAAAAACCCCATAAGACCTCTCCATTCCATACACATGATGTAATGACCAACATATAAATTATGTAAGTCATGCCATGCTTGATTAGGTTTAATTAAGGTCAAATATCATTGGATCCATTTTATTTTAGTGACCATTCATTATTAATAGACAATTGCAAGTTATACTATGAGTATCTAAACAACAAACAATTCATTATCTTATATTTAGGTGTTTAACACAATAAGCACATAATGTCATACACATGCCTATTCTTAAGTCCCTAAGCATACCAATTATCATCTAAATTTTAATGCAACTACTCTACAATCAAATACAAGCATAACTGTCATTGGAATATCTACTTGGCTATGATGAACTATAGGTCATAGTCATCTGTAGGCAGGTCCAAATCAACGTCAGGATCGCCTAAAATAACTAGGAAGGAGTATGAATAAGAATGAAGGTAATTGCTTACTAAGCTAACTATCTTCGCTATAATTCCTGGTTTGACTTAAACTTGTTTTCACCATGATTTCTTCATTTTAACTCCAATTTTCATGTTCTTATTATTCTTTTTTTTTTTAATCATTTTCAAGTGTAGATTATGTTGGTACAATTCGTTTTGGCAAATTGTAATCACAATTTGGACAGGTCTAAAAAGTTACCAGCATCCTTAATTATTGAGTTTAATGGTTTTATTTTGTGTTGTTTTGGCCTTTATTTTATACACTTCCAATTTCTAGCAGGTATTAAATTCTTATTTGGGACTTAGGGTTTATTTGGGCTTAATTCTTTAAGGGTCCTTATTTATTTGTTGCCTCGACTTTAGTATTTTTCTCTTTGTATTCTCTTGGTTAGGTTTTACGCCTTGTTGTTTAAGCCTCTTAGGTAGGGCTTTCTTATTTATTCTTCAAAGATTTTGGATTATCAAGTTAAGCCTTAAATTTGACAAAAAAAAAATCTAGAACATGTTAATCACTTTGCTCTTTTGGTTCAAACTTTAATTAGTTCGACCTGTTTTATGGTTTTTGACCTGTTTAAGCCATTTAAGTTCTAAAGCCTAAGCCCAACATGCTAGCTTAAGTCTAAAAATTACTCCAACACATTTCTAAGTTATTTTTTTAAGTTTGGATCAATTCTGTCCAAGGCATTTTTAGGGCTTACTCTAGTAGGTTTTAAGCTCGTAACAAGTTTTTGACTCAATTTTACCTTCTTATTTGTTCTATATAAAGGCTACTAATTTGGTAATTTGATTGGTCGTAAATTAAAGTTCTAACTTGGAGTTTATAGAAATGAAATTATTCACTTACTGAGTTAGTATTTTATTTTAATCATCTCTCAAATTTCGAGTGCTAAAATATTAAAGATTTGAAGTTTTATAATTAGTAGGCTTTATTAATGCTTTAGGACTCTATTTGTTACCCTTTTTCTACAAATATGAATTCATTTTTATCAACCAAATTTTAAATACTTAGCTTGTCAACTCTAGTGAATATTAAGACCATTTGCTCTCGATTCCAAATCTTTAGTAAAAACTTACAAGGTTTACATCTCTATCTTTAGAATTAATCATTGAGTCCAAAATCTTCAAAAAGTGCTTTTAAACCACCTATATGACCAATTTACCCTTAAAAAGAACTGCTAATTGCCTTACTATGAGTCTATATAATTTTAATAATTTTAAATTATTGTCAAATAATTTTATTTTAGGAATAAAATAGTAAAAACGGTAAATAGCATAATTGCAATTCAAAAGAATATCTTTTGATTTGGCAACATAAGAAAAAAAACAATAAAAAAGGACTTTCTAGTGGTCAATAAGGTTTATTCTATATATCATTTTTTATTTTTTTTCATTATTTGAGATTTTTTTTTATTTGTAATTGTATGGTCAAATAGTTACATTTATTACAAAAGTAATAATGATATTAGTTGTGACCAATTGCAAGCAATGTGTCTTTGATTTTATGTCAACATTCAACATTATTATCATCTATCATACTTATAATTGAATTTTAGCATGATAAACAAAAGTTGACATAAAATTAGTAGAAGATTAGACATGTATTATCATATAAAACTCTTAAAAAATAACAACTCTATGTATTAAGCTCAAGCATGAGTATGAAAATCTTTTAAAGGTTGCAATACATTCCATAGTTTCTATTATTACATACAACTTGTTGCTATAGTTAGGCTATCATGTTTCAATAATATTATGTATACTAAATTTACATTCAAAGACCATTAGAATTTCTATATCAATAGGCAGCAACAAATAATATATAAAAATTTAACTAAGGAAAATTATTAATATCTTAGTGTTTTGAGTTGCAATATTTTTCCCTTAAGAAACAACATATATTTTTTCAATTAAACCAACATTATACATTTGATCAAAATAAAGGTTGAAATATCATAAGTCAAGGGAAAATGATGAAAATAATTTGACAAGATATTTTATATAATGAGGAAAATGCAAATAACCCATAAACATTGACTTAGGTGTGAATTGACCCTCTAAAAATTTACAGTGTACTTTAAAACCCTTAAACATTATTAAATTAGCAAATAACTCCCATAGGTTGAAAAACTTTAATTTTGGTATGTAAACACTTCTTAAACTTATCAAAATATACTTTAAGACCCTTTAAACTTTGACAATAGTGTAGGTTTTTCTAACTAAAATTAAAAATGTCCATTATGTTGCCAATTTATTAAAATTTAAGGGATCTTAAAGCACTCTTTGAAAGCTCAAGGATCAATCAATACCTAAATCAAAGTTTAGAAGAGTTATTTAAAATTTCCCTTCAAATAATTAAGTAAAGAATAAATTTAAAAACTCAAAAATTTCAAATACATAAGCTATGCGAAAAAATAAGTAATTATGAAAATAACCATGGCTATAATTATTCTGGACGAAGTATTCTAGTAATTTACTTACATGTCTTATTAAGGAGGTAAATTGAGAAGTCACCATCTTAAACTTAACTATTGTATAAGTTAGGTGAGGGTAGTTTAGTAAAATACTTTGTGTAAGTTTAAGGAGGAGAATGGAATTAATTATTAAATCGATCCATTTTCAAAATCTAGAAAAGTCTAAAACCCTTTATTAATCTCTCTTTCTTTCATGCCACCTATAGAAGAAGAGGAATCAATTCCCACTTCATATGATCATTTCTACCTTAATTTGGAGAATTCAAGCATCAGCTAAGTACACGAAGTTTACTTAATTTGGTGCATAATCATTCATTAAGCTCATTTAAAGTTCAAGATATGATTTAATAAATTAGTAACAATTTCCCTTTAATCTCAAGGAATTTGAATAAATTGAAGAAAAATAAGAGGAGATCTAGCCCATAGTGAGCTTTACATGTGAATCATTGAAGGATTGGGGAAGTTTAGTTAATTTCTTTAGTTCTACATTGCGACATTACAATATAGGTAGTAATTCTTACATGTCTGTTAAGGTAGATCACATTGCTAATGAAATTCTTATTTTATTTACAAAAATTATATTGGATGAGTGTAGATCTACCAACTTAGAATTCAATTCTAGCTAAGAAACAAGTTAGAGCTACAAATCAAGGTAGGAGTTTTAGATCTCTAGTTTAATTTAGTAGATTTAGTATTTAATTGCTTAGATCTATCGATAATATATCTTTAGGAGTTATGATTAAGTGAGAACTGAAGATGTGTGTCGGAGATTGAGTCTTTCAAGTGTGACACTATTACGAATAATGATTTAAGTGTTTGATTTATTCTTTTGTATGATATGTTAATTGATTCATGTTATGTTGAGTAGTAGAATACGATTTAATTGAGAAGTTAATGAATTGAAGTGGATTTGGGATTACAAGACATAAGTTCTTGAGTTATGTTTAGGAAATGGATGTAATTTTGATCTTGATCTTACTCTTTGATTCAATTATTATTTATCCTAATGTAACTAATATATGTAATGTAACTAGTATGTATTATGATTGCAAATTTATTTGAAGTAAAATTAAAAATGTTTATATTTAGAATATGAGTAATCAGTATCTGTAGTAATATTTAGGTAAATAGATATAAGATGGTTATGATTATGTTAATGGTATGTTATTGATTGTTAGAGGTAATAAAAATAACATGCAATGACTCTTATTGAAATATGAAGGAGTAGTTAAATTCAGAAGTTTAATATCTTATGAAATTAAAGTTTTAGACAATTTAGTGAAGTTTCAAGTTTTATTAATTTTCTAGAAATTTTGTAGACAAATAGTTCAAATTTGATGAACTTGAGTTAAATATGTTTATGTGATCTTCATAATGATAATACTAAATTCAAAGTGTTCTAAATTAAAAATATGATTTATCTTATAAATCTAGCTATATTTAAAGTCTATGCATTAGAGCTATGTTTTTCAAAAAATTTACGATAAACTTAAATATATATATATATATATATATATTTGAGTGTTCTTACTATTCTAGATATCTTCTCATTGATATTCAATGTGTTGTTGGTAGATTTTAGTTGATAGTAAGTTTGACAACAACCTAATAAAAGAACAAATGTAAGCTACGGGGACTACTAAAGTTGTTTTAGTGCAACTACTTCAATGCTTAAGTTAATAAAGTATTTGATAGAATAAAGAAAGGACTAAAGAATGTAAGGTTTTTGGCCCCCTCACCATAGATATATTCAATATTTATAGATCAACATTGTAATCTTTTCTAAGAAGATATCTTATGTCTTGGAGAGATAAGTTTCATATCAAGAGATTTGTTCTAGATGTTGTAGGAAAAATCTTAAGTTCAACAAGTGTTAGTTATGTACTATCCTAATTTAGTTAGGAAATTTTGATCTCATTATCTTTCAATCTCGTAGACTAAGCCTATGCATCATTTTCTTAACAATACAGGACCCAAGTGTTAGAGCACGAGGGGGAATTAAGTTTGTACTTTCTTTAGAGATTGGTAGAGCTCATAGATTCTCATCTTAGGTATCAATAAAGTTGCCTTAGTGCTAATAATAATGGTTATAATGTGAAACAAGCTTGAAGAGTTCAAGAAAGCCCCTAAGGACATGAGCCTAATCATGTAGAACTTAGCTCTTAAACTAAGTAGGTTAGCCTACAACTAGAGATCCATGTTTAAGATGACCTGCCAATACTTGCCCCATAGTCACATTTGTAACTAGCAAGCATAGAGATCGAGCCTTAGGTAGGGTTTTAGGACCTAAGGCAAATTGCTAGAGTTTATGCTCAAGGTGCCCTAGTTTGTTGCTAGGCTTTTCCTCTTATACCAATGAGCACAACTTATGAGTAATGAGGTAATCAAGCAGGTAAGAGTCTAAGGTGAAGTGAACTCAAGTTAAGAAAGTAGATTGCATGCAGTCTAGATTGAGTTAGTGCATCATGAGACATGTCTCATAACGGAATATCTAAGCCATCTTATACTTTTGACCTTAAGGATAGAACTACCCAAGATGTATTGATTTATTTTGAGGTCTAGTGGAGTAAGCTAACCTTTTAATGTCTAACAGTCTATCAAAGAAGTTTTGTCTTGTTTTTTACTCACTTATGTACGTACAAATTCAAAGTCTATTAACTATCACATATCATGTCCATAGGTCATGGTAATGCGATACAAATCCTGCTTTAGGAGATATAGATAATGAGATCCAGTTGTGGCTTGTCATGTTAGTTCGTTTATCAAGAGCCATCATGTAGTTATCATGCATACCTACAAATGGGAAATCATGCACTTAGAATTTGCTCTTACTTCCTTCTAAGAGCTTCAAGGATTTCTATTTGAGAGTTTAGATCATGCTTGGACTCTTTCCTAAGACCGTTTGTCAAGATTGGAAAAATCACCAGTTCTTGCAATTTTGATTCACATATGAAAGATATGGATGCAATCTCCTCTACTTCTTCCCATATTCCTTTACGTAATAAAGGGGAGCTTGCTCCTAAGGCTACTACCTCTACCCTTGCCCCAACAGGCAAAGGCAAAGGAGGCAACAATATCAGTTAGTAATAATAGGACTAATATGGACAAAGTTTTTGTGAAGATGGAAAGTTTCCTAAGAGACGTATATCTAAATGATGGTGAAGGCGCAAAATTGCTAAATGATTTATGTACTATGGTTGAGTTGAAGAGTGTATGAACGGTGGTTGAAGCAAGATGGCTAAAAGTGAATTTAAAGATTTATGTTCCTATTTTATGTCTATGCATAATACCTTCTTATAAATAATAGAATAGAATATGATTAGAGTTACAATAAGTGGAAATTTAAAATTTTGAACCTTATATTTCATAGATAATTAGTCAAATAAATTTTTTGTAGGAATCAAGTTTGTTAAAAATATATATATTAATATTAAAATAAAAAAATTTGGAATTTAAAAATATAAAATAAGCAAAGAAATATATATATTTTTTTTATAAATTATAGCATTCAATTATGATACATAGTCTAGTGTAAAAGTCAAAACTCAAAAATATTGTATTTTCAATACTGAAGAGCTAACTAATAAAGGAACTAATATCAGTGTATCAAAATATAGAGTAGTAGCATGAAAATATTAACTTTAGTACAGTTTCGCATTACGTAATAAATTTTAAGCTTGTTAATAAGTTTTTGTTGAAATACAATGTAAAAATAATTTTGTCGCGTATATGACTTGTATGCATATAATAAAGTCAAATGGACAAATATTTTGAAATTTAGCCACCTGCAATGCCTATTTGTTTGAAATTTGGACTGCTTAACAATAATAGCCCCAAAATATTGACATAGGAAAAATGTGTAAATCACTATCCAATCCCTTAATTCACTCACCATTCAACATGTGTCACTTTTGACATATGATTTTTTCAACAATCTTATGTGGAAGTTTTAATGCCTTTATTAACTCCACGTGGCATAATAAATTCCAAAGCCTTTTCAACTTCACTCTTGATAGTGAATAAGCTCGACTCCCTATTTTCCTCTCATTTTCTTTTCATACTTGATTCCACCACTAGCAACAAGGTGTAGCCACCACCATATTCTTAGAAACCACTCACAAAGATAGACTCGCAAGCTGACCAATGAACACAAAAAATTTTCTAAGCGCCAAAAATACCTCTTTGACTAGACTACTTTAAGCTTTGATTTCTTTCATTAATGGCCACTACATGGAGAACCACCACTAGCACTCCTCTCTAGGCATGGGAGACTTTTGATAAGGTCTTTTGGAAGTACTTGAAAATAATTTTATGGTAAGAAATTTAAGGTAGAAATCTAGAGTTCCCCACTTTATACAAAGACTAACACTTACTATAAAAAAATTTGTAGTTTTAGCCTCTCCATACCCTCTACATTGAGCAATGATTTCTCACTCCTTCAATGCGATCTAACATTAACCACGTAGTAAGAAGCTGAGCCTAAAACTTAGCATTTCATTTAAAAAATCTGCACAATTATGCTTTAAGTATGCATGAATAACCTAATAAAGTTTCAATTTTTATGAATGAATGTTCACATGAGCCACATGTGACAAAACTTAATACATATTAGAAGGTGTGCAAAGCAATTTTATTGCAAGAAAATGCTTAGAAATGTTTGAACATTTAACTTCGAGTCAAAAAAATACTTTTGCATTTTTGCAGCTATAAGGCCTCTTTAACCCATGATTTGATTTGGTTTAAGTTTGTTTTTGTAAGGATTTTCGCATGAATGGAAAGGTATTATAAACTAGTTTCTTGAAATAACATCTTCTTTTGATTTAGAGGTGATTCAAGTAGGGAACAAAGATAAAAGATGAGCAAAAATTAATTGCTGCTGCTACAAAAAATTCGTGACAGCCCAATGGGGGTCATTTTGATCCATGTTATGAGTGTGTTCAGGTAATTTTCTGGAGAAATCTTTACCTAATATGAATATATACTTGTAATGGGATCAAAACATGGTGAATATATGAAAATTTGAAGTGAAATTGAAGGATAAAAATCACATTAAATTTGGTAGTTCCCCTTTGTGCAACTAGAATTTGCAAAAGCAAACTCCACTCTAAATTATAAGTCCCACATGGAAAATATAAGAGGGAAAAGATCTCTATATATTAAAAGATGCTATATCCTAGTTTAAGAAAAATGCAACTAAGAGACTAACCTTACGGGTATGTGCCTTATCACTTATGTATCTGGTCTAAGTATTGCATCATGTTGTGGGTCTAGTCCAGGTCTTTGATAATACATCAAGTAGAACTTTTTTCGAGTCTTGTGTGATATTCCTATGTGATAACACATCAAGTAGAACTTTTTTCAAACAAAGGAGTATTTTATATAAAAAGTACATCCATCAAACTTATCCAAACTTAAGATACAGTACTATATATATATATATATATATATATACAAATCCTTTATAAAAATAAGAACAAAATACTACAAGACATCTTCAAAAGTGGCTGACTCTATCTTAAACACTCTCAAAAGACTTTTTCACCCAACTAATGTTGCCATGTCAACTCTCTTCATAACCTGAGGATACACAAGTATCACTTCAGCTCTCTATGAGTTAAGTGGGAGAAGATAAAACAAATACAGAATAAGTATAATACGTATTCACCTAGATCAACATTATAAGGTATTCAAACCTAAGATACAATACTTTATATATATATGTATGTATGTATGTGTGTGTGTGTACAAATCCTTTATAGAAATAAGAACAAAATACTACAAGACATCTTCAAAAGTGGCTAACTCTGTCTTAAAAACTCTCTCAAAAGTCTTTTTCACCCAATTGATGTTGCCTTGTCAACTCTCTTCATAACCTGAAGATACACAAGTATCCCTTCAACTCTCTATGAGCTAAGTAAGAGAAGATAAAACAAATACAGAATAAGTACAATACACATTCACCTAGATCAACACTATAAGGTATTCAATTTCATAATCAAAGTTACCAATACAAACTGTTTATTTAGGAAACTCATAGCATGCCTGTGACATGCATCAATACCGATATCCTATACTTTTCTAATTCTTCATCTTATCAGTTGACATACTCAAGCATCTAGATACTACATTTAGGAACCTTGGACAACAAAGAACTGCTTGGGAGTAAGACCCCTAACAAAAACTACCTACTATGGTTTGAAAATCCAATACATAGTCAGTCACAAATCGTAGCCAAAATAAGTTAAGCAATGCAGTTCTATATACTCAAAAACCAACTTAACAATTTTGAAGCTTTTAGAAACTTGACCCATAGGTCTTTTTGTGCCATGCCATGAATGCAATAAACAATATAATAACCCAATATCAAGTACTAATCTCAAGTTTCACATTATAAACAATTCAACTATCTCAACTTCAGCATTGTTTCTTAGTTTTATATTGCATTCCTTTGCATAGGGTTCACTTAGGTGAATACCCTAAAGAACAATTCAGTTTCTGCGTTTTCTAAACAAAAATATATATCAATGAATTAGTCATACACAAGGACACATTTTATTTTTTCAACACATATTCAACAAAATTAGGTATCCAATCAATCCAGCGCATCATTACAATTCACAACACAATTGACTCTAAGTTAAGTAGACATAGGTCTACTTACATGAAAATAGAAAAATCCACTTACGCAACCTTGATAGTGGCGTAAAATCCTAAGCTTTACGATATGGTCCTTCTTTATCTATCACTTCTAAGAAAATACATATAGACTCGAAGTCAACTATGAGTTGATACTAAGTTCTTATTCTTTTTCACTATTGTGTTTCCAAGCTTATTCCGATTGTATCTTATTCATTTCTTTTAGATATCTTAAGAATCATGATTAATCAATATTGTCAAATGTCTAAAAATGCACTTTCATATTACCGATTCGATCGTACATTAATATAACTTCGTAATTATCTCAAATAAACCCTAAATCTAAATAAAAATCCTATAATTCCATATTTCCCAAACCAAACAACACCTATTATGTTCCCAAAATATCGTTCTTTTACAATTCAATAAATATCTCGCTAGAACTAATTACTATATCATATATTAGGCTAATAAATAAATTTATATCATGAAAATATATAATAAATAGTATACAAGCTTGATTAATTCCATGAAAAATCCTATAGAGTCAAAAAAATATGCAGTTTAATTATTGACCATAAATTATATTAAACTAGTTATTATATATTCTTACAAAAATAGCAATTTAAACTCAAAATTAGTAAAAATCGAACAACTAAGTGAATTTAATCACAAGATAGAAATAAAGTGTCCCAAAATTCATTATGAATTTCTAGAATCACAATATATGGGGCTCATACTTTGATTTTATTAAAAACTAATTAATTCAATAAAATAGTGAAATTATCAATTTTATCCAAAAGGATTACAATAAATAGTAAATATGATTATTTTTAAAAATTCTTATTAGTAAAATTAAATACATATATTAAGTATGTTATGTACAAATTTTCAAATTGAAAGAATATTATTTAATATTTCTAAAATTTATTCAATTTTCATCCAAACAAAGCCATTTCTTAAGGACCATATATTTCCAATAATTATTTCACTAAAATAAAATTACAGCATTAATCTATACATAAAATAACTCTAGAAAATCAAGTTTGATAATTAATTAACATCACTTGTTATTTTTACAAAATTTACATAGTTTTGGCCGGAACTTTAATTCACCTGAACTAGCCACCAGCCTTGTTAGAAGAACCAACCGCACCATCCTCTCTTTAACCCTAAACCACTCCAAGCCAGCTTGCTCCTAACCTTTTGAACCAGCCTACTCAGATTCCATCCTTAATTTTCTCCTGTTTTTTTTTTTCATAATTTTTTTGGTCCAATTTTTCTAGTGCTTCTAAATTTCTAAATAACAAAATGAAGTATAAAAGGTCAATTTGTAGTTTTAGATATGATGACATGTCAAAAAATAAGTGCCATGTGTCAAAAATGTAAAAATCCTTAGTGTCCAACTTTGTCAGGTGTCATTTCCTCGTTTTCTTAACTTTTAACTCCTCATCCAAATTGATCCTAAGCAACCAAATGGGTACAATGACTCATCTTTTCTTTTTTATATTAATTTACCTTATTTTAATAATAATAATTTATTATATATACATGTATTTAATACTAATAATGCATATTCTATGTTAATTCATGTATATTACATATAAGTCAATTTCATTTATTATTTTTATAAGTTAAATAATTTATCTATAATAGCTCACTATATCTAAATACTCAAATTTCATATATTTTATATTTATCGACTTTAGCGATAAATTGACCTTTTTAAAATTAATATTTTTATATAGCTTATCTTGAGAAATTGACTTTATTTAAATTACTTTATCTAACTTTTCTAACCTTATTCTGAAGTTTGAAATTAAATAGATATTATAGTCTGGCTCCCTAAATTTAGGAACTTAGATCCTAAGTTAATTGTATGGGCTTCAAATCCTAGGGTATTACATTTATGGCTATGGCCTTAAAAAAAAAAGAAATTATTGTCCTTTTTGTTATTTTTAGCTAATAAAGCAACTAAAAACACTTAAATATACATATTCAAATAAGATATATTTTAGGAGGTGTGTAACTAATATTTTGAAGAATACTTTTTACTATGATTGTATGTGAACAAGTATATGTACAAAACGTTGTATATATATATATATATATATATTCTTTTTCTCCATTAATATATATATATACAAAGATGGGACAATATTATTAATAAGAAATAAATTTTGGTAAGTTTTAATAATTGAGATTACTTATTATTTTATGAAGATCACTTCTTAGAATATATATGGAAATAATTTTTAGAATGGGGCTCTTAGCTAATATTCGTTACTTTTGAATTAGTATTAAATGTAATGATGATGAAAAATTCACATATATAAGCTTGTAAATGTAGGATGATAATATTAACAGAATTGATAACAAGATAAAGAGGCTTAAATAGAATTCAGTTAAATGATTCATTTCTAAAATCTCACTCCATTACTTAAATTATATATATATATATATATAAGTGACATCACAGATATGGTGGACTATACAGTGAGTACCCCTTTCTTAATTGTCATAATGCGAAGTGGTTATAAAATTAAATAACCACTCATTCTTTAAACAAGATATTTCGATATCACTAAAATGAATTGTATGACTTGATGAACTTATAAAAGTTTGTTGTGATGATTGATTGCCATGTGGTTTTGTTAGTAAGAGTAAGTAATGGACATAGTTTAGATATAATGACTTGAGCATAGAATTATCTATCATATTATTAGTGGTATTATATGAGTTGTGAATGGAAGTGAAGTTATCATAAATTGATAATTAGTGTTTCAATTGACATATACTTTAAATTACAAATATTGCTTATGGATAGTTATTACTTAGCTACTATTGAAATTGACTCATACATGCTTGAAATTGTTGCTCAATTATCATTAAATGATTTACATCACGTACATCCATAACATGGCATGGCATGAAAATGGCCAAAGAGCCATATTTTATAAAGCTTGGTTTTGATTTAAGGACCCAAGGGTCACATTTAAAAAGCTCAATTTAAGAAAAGATTACCTGAGGGTCACATTGAAAACTCATTTGCATAAAGGGAACAAGTTTTATAAAGCTCGGTTATTTTTAGCATATAAAATTGCATGCTCAGTTTTGAGCCACCAAGTGTTGCTCAAATAATTTGCTCGGAAGCCAAGTGTTGCTTAAATATTTTGCTTGGGAGTCACTAAGTACCACTCATTATCTACTTGGTTAGGATACTAGCCAGTACATGTCATGTGTACTAACATGGCTTAACATTGCATACATAAGCATCTATTGATTGGTAAATTATAGTAAGCTCGGTTAGGATTGGTCCTATTATTTGCTAAAATTGTTGTGACGTTGATATTAAATTATTGTAAGCTCATTATTTGTTATATGCTTTGTCTCACTTAGCTTAATGCTGAGAGGTTAGTTTTGTTCTAACCTTAGGACCTAAAGATGGAGATAATGTTGGTGCCTAAGTGAGGATGGGAACAACAAGAGCAAGGATTGAATATTATTATACTATAAAATAATGTTGAAGGACTTAATTAGTTCATGTTCAATTTATGAGACCTTAATGGCCATATGCATTATGGTGCCCTTATGTTGTGCATCCTAAAAGACAATTCCACAATTCTCTATAATTATGTGTTATTATAAATTTTGAACTATTATTGGTTTACTCAACCTTATCCTTAGCTTGAGAACGACATAGCAATCCATCTCCTAAGTACCCATATACTGGATAAATAGGCCCTAGGAGATGGGGCATTACACTATGTACCTTGATTAGGTGTTTAAAAGGGTTAGAAGGAATTAAAGGGTGGCTTTGATGACAAGGAATAAGTTCTACTTATATAGCAACCATTTCAAATATGGTCTTCATGATACCTTTAATGATTTATTAATATCTTTCCTCAATTACCATAGGGTGAGTCTATACCAACTTTAACTTAACTTAATTTGCATTCTTATCGAATTCAAGGTCTGTATCATAGGTTGGTGTATAAAGTGACTTAAGAATTGTTTTGATATTTTTATGTGTTGAAAAAAATCTAGTAAGAACTGCTATTATCTTGTGAATCAACCGAAAAGGAAGTTGTTTAAAGGGATGACCTTATACATCAATGGGTAGAAAGAGAATTTTTTTTTTTTCCCAATTAGTTTTAAAGCAATGTCAATTTTTAGATCAAATGGGTCAAGGCCATAAGGCTAAGTAACATATGCCTTATACTTGATGATAAGGTAATGGCTAATCATATTATGAGGGAGCTCAAGAGTAGAGTTCAGCCTTTTAATGTTGAAAGAGAGGTGTGTCGATTGCTTGGCATGGGGTCAATTTTTTAGGAAAGAGTTATTGAGAGGGTTAGTAGAGGTATTTACCTAAGGCTTATGCCAAAGTGCTGTGGCCATGGGGGTTACTCATTGTTGGCTTATTGTTTTAAGAAGTCCTTTAAAGCTCATGCTTAACATAATGGCTCACAAAGCATATATATTTGTTTGTTTGATTAATCCTTATTGTCTAATTTTGCATGTTTATGGAATTTGATATGTCTTCATTTAAAGCCTTTAGCATAGGAACAATGAAGACTAAGGAAGGCAAAGGTAGTTTGATGCCAAGACAAATCATAGATTAGCTGAGAGATGGAATAGCCCCTCAAAGGATCGCAAAGGTGAATTCTACACCTAATGTCGAATAGTCTAGTTGAAGAATAAGAGTAAAGTTAAAGCCACCAATAAGGGGTAATAAATGCCAAAGGGAACACGAGAGCATATAGGTCTCAAAGGCCTTTCATGAGGTTATCAACTGATGTGAAGAGGAATGATTGTCACAAAGGCTTTTAAATAACTCAGTCATTAAAAGGAGAAAAGGTATGAGAAAGCATTGGAAGACGCAATGATATTGAAGCCATCATCACATCCAAAGAAACTTAAGGTTTAGTGTTTCATCCAAAATACGACATCAGCACAAACGATAAGGGCTTAGGTAGCTTAAGGTATGTAGAGAGATCCTCCAAGGATTTTTCCTTCTTTGTAACGTGCCTTAATAGGGATCATGGACCAATCACTCACTCCTAAGCTCAAAGACTCGCCCATATGGTTCGCCAAGCTGCTCAAGGAGAGTTAAGCCCCAAAGAACATTGTATTTTCCATTGTGAACCACTAAGGTACTCTGCTCTGACCACTTTTTTGTCTCATTAAGAAGGTCTTTAAGGTGCTTAACTAATTATTAAGCCGACTACTTATTGTTATGCTAAGGGCAAGCATTGAATTTGCATATGGCCAAGCTAATATGCATCTAAGGCCGAATTATCCACTTCCGATCCAATCAGTTGAGGCTGAGCCAAAGAATGGTCATTTACTAGATCAACCATGCCCAAGCCTTAACTAGTTGAGTTGCTAAGTATCTAACCTAATGAACACTACTCAAAATTAGCTCTACTCAACAAGGAGTACCATTGGGACCACAGATTGGACAATTGACATGCGTTTCATTTTCTAACATCTATTTTCCTTTGTAACTAAATATTCTTTTGTTTGTTTATAACTTTACCTTGTAATCTATCACCCTTTCCTTTTCTAGTAGGAATCCTTTTTGTAATTTACTTATATTTAGGACTTTCCCTAATTCAGCCATATAAATAATTGTAATTTGCAATAGCCACACTCAATAGAACAGTGATATTGAAATTCAAACATTTGACCTTTCCTTCTTCTTGAGCTTATGTTTTCTTAGTGCGGATTGACATCTTGAAGAGCTCTTATTTAGGTTACTAAGTGTAAACTAATAGCGAGTAACCTTATGTTATACTTATATTTCATATCAAGTATAGTCCGAGCTTGCATGAGGCATTGGTGTGTCATATCCATCGTTAGTGTACAAAGGCCCCCACTTAACCTTTAACCTCCATTTATCCTCCAAACCATCTCATAGTTTAAACCCATCCTTTTGGTTCACATGATGTCAATAGTCGTATGTCATCCTTTCTAACGATCTATATCATGCCTAATTTAGAAGTTCTCACTAAGGAGTTGATACGTGAAAAAGTTTAAAGATTTGGTTTTTGCCAAGTGGTATGACATAAGTATCTTCTTACTTTTGAAGTTGCTAGTTAGTAGCACAATGTTGATAACTGCGTAAGTGTTTCTATAGATGAGTTTCCATATAATAGATATGATTAAAGCATGAAGAGCCAATAGGGAAAAGGTACTTCGTATGAGTGTCAATCTTGATATCAAGTGCAAATCGAGGGATGACTAGTGTTCTAAAGCAAAAACTTTATTACATAGGTCGTAAGATGATGAAAAAGATCTAGGCAAACTATAGGGGAAGCTCATCAAAAGAAAGTTGAGGCTAAAGATCCTTAAGAAGAAATTATAGGCTAAGGAAACCTATCTTTGAGAGCAAATCGAGTCAATAGCTAAGTGATAGGAATCAACTCCTTGAACACTCACAAGTAGCCGAGCTAAAGGACTGTAAGGACTCATATGGAGAATACTAGCTTAAAAACCCATTCATAATGAGGATTCCTATTATGATCTCCATCTTTTACACTACTACCAACCTGAGTGTCGAGCTCTTTTAAGTACCAACACAGTTTTTGAGCTACCACGCGATCATGCCGACCTACTAAGCATGTATGCCAAATAGTTTAGCAGCCATACCTATTGCCAAGCTCATACCATATTCTAAGCAGCTCTTGAGTCAACCAGCATTAGACCTCTGTCTGAGTTAAGCTACCGAAACACCTAACCTAGAGAGGATCAGAATGCCCTTCAGTACCCAAGCTCTAACTTGAACCAATCCAAGTTAGCTTTGACCGTTGACTTTCTTCTAACCTCGCTCAAGTAGGATTTTACAACTACTAAACAACCTCATAATTCATTTCAGCTTAGTTAATAGCACTACAAGCCTATAGTCACCTCTTAACACATGTCTTCTAACAGATTATTCTAGAATGATTCTTTACTTTTCTGTATAGTGTATTATTTACCACCTTTAGCCCTTTTGAGAATACCTTTGGAATCTTTTGTACATTATCCATTTTTGTCTTTTCCTTATTTAGTATAACCATTTTTTATGTTATATAAATACCTCACTTCCTTATACGTAGACAATACATTATTACATTATTGATCATTACTATATTCAACTTCAGTGTTCTTACTCTCTATTAACTCTGATCTATTCCTTTGGCAAAGAGTAATAGTGAGTGACCCTATAGTTTAAACCGATAAGTCATATCCAATAATTGTAGGCTAAGTAGGATCAATTGGTGTCTCATATTCGATTAGTAGGTGCCTAGATTTGTTAACCCCTTTTACTTTCTATTGTTTCTCATATGTTATGGTACTTCTTCATATGTAAGACCTTAGAGACGCATCAGTTTCATTGGTATTAGAGCATAGTTTTGAGAGAGAGAGAGAGAGAGAGAGAGAGTGTGTGTGTATGTGTGAAGTATAGTAAAGTTTTGGTTTATTTTTGCTATTAGTGGCTACTATATCCCTTCCATAGCTACTACAGTATGTTCGAGTGAAGTAAGTTTTGAACTTATGAGTTATGTAATGAAGGTTCATAGATTAGTAAGTGTAGTTTCTATTGTTACTTTGTTTTCTACTATGAAAACAGAGTAAGTTCATTTCTATGTTATTTGTATGTATATATGTCAAGTGCTGAAGTTGTTAGAGTATAAGTTGTTAAAGTATGTTAGTAAAATTTTAAGTAGTGAGTGGAAGTGTTTTTCTAGGCATTATGTTGTTGACTTATCGAAATAGTATTACACTATGTTGGATTCAATGTTCAAGGTGCTATTAATGACTTAAGTAGTGGTGTTCATGCTAGTTAACGTCAAAATGGTAGTAATACCCTTAGGTCAATAAATGATAAACTTGATAGACTCACTAATCTTATTGAGAGTCTAGTTACTGCAATGTAAGTCAACAGGCAACAACCATAGGACATGCCTCATCATAACCTACCTAGAATGTTCTTAAGAGATGATATGCCAAGGTGACTGAGCAACTCTCCCGATTCGACCCTATTAATTTAGAGGAGTTATAGACCAAGCTGCTAAACAAAGGTTAAGTTAGAAGAGATTAAGGATGATAACAAGGAGGTAAATGTAGAAGAGTGTGAGAGGAAGAAGAAGAGGTTGATATTACAAAGCACTAGGATGCCAAGCTCCTTAAAGACTTGACATTGTTAAGGTCTAAATTCCACCTTTTAGTGGAAGTAAAGATGCAAATGAATATTTAAAGTAAGAAGAGAAGGTAGAGAAGGTATTTGACTATTATGTTTATACAGATACAATTAAGGTTCGACTTGCTACACTTGAATTTTCTAGATATGCTATCAAGTGGTAGAAAAATCTAAATGTGGCTAAAGGTAAGAGATGGAAGAGAAGGTATGTAAACATAGGAAGAGATGGAGAGATTGT
Organism: Lumnitzera racemosa; assembly: GCA_024138005.1. Lineage (NCBI taxonomy): Eukaryota > Viridiplantae > Streptophyta > Magnoliopsida > Myrtales > Combretaceae > Lumnitzera > Lumnitzera racemosa. The sequence goes on from JAMXBC010000004.1 coordinate 57,353,674, forward strand.
TGAGGGGAAAATTCATACTTGAAATGTACTTATAAGATACATTTGCCAAGTTATAAGAGCTTAACCAAGGAAGTTGATATATTGATCACTATGTGAGAGAATTTCAAATGTTGATGATCTAAGTAAATGTGGAAGAGCCCAAAGCATATACTATATCTAGTTTCATTTATGGACTCAAATATGAGATTTGTAATATTATGGAGGTACAAAGGTTTTATACATTGGAAGAGGCCATTAAAATAGCATAGAGAGTTGAAAAGCAAAGGAGAAATGCTACGAGTAAACCTAGGCCAGCTTTTTCTTAAGCTCTTGTTCCGCTTCAACCTGCTCATGCCAAGCTAAGGAGACCCTCCCTAGGTAAGGAAAAACATGACTAACCTGATGATAGCCGAGTAGGCTAAAAGAGCTAAGCCGAAGATAAGCCGATGTTGAGGACATATGAGAAAGGATAGACCTATGATGGAAAACGGGTGAGGTGAAGTGTTTCAAATGCTTAGGTTTTGGACATATGGCTATTGAATGCCCAAAACCCCATGCAATGGTGCTCTGAGGAGATGTAGTGGATGGCACTAACAAGAGCAAGCTAAAGTAGGATAAGAATCTTAGAAAAGCTGAAGCCAAAGAGGAAGAGGAGACCTTTATCTATGTTGACTAAGGAGAAGTGGTGACACTAGTACCAAGACAAGTGCTAAGCTCCATTCCGAGCTCTAAGAAATATCAAAGAGAAAATTTATTCCATACAAATTGTACCATTAAAGGATAGCTATGCACCATCATTGTAGATGAAAGGAGCCGTGCCAACAATACTACATAGTTCTTTTGCAAAGGTTAAGACTATTGACTTCTAAGTATTTTCAACCTTACAAGCTAAATTGGCTTCATAATAAGGGTACTTTATACGTCACTAAATAAGTATCCATACCTTTTAGTGTTAGGCATGTATATAAGGATGAAGTGGAATGTGATGTCGTCCCTATGGGAGCTTTACATCTATTACTTGGAAGACCTTAGTTGTTCAATCGACGTATTACTCACAACGAATATAAGACACCTATGCCTTTGTCAAGGATGGATAAGAAGATTGTACTACAACCCATGACACTAAATAAGTTAAATGAGACACATAATCAGCTCACCTAAGCTAACAAAAAGAAGGCCTTGATAATGAGTCACCGAGAGCTTCGAGTTGCTGTGAAGGCTGATAAGCCTATGTTTTTATTGATTAGAAGGTTGACAGAGATAAGAAATCTAGAAGATGTCCTTGATGAGATCTAAAGATTAATTGTTAGATTTTTCAACATGTTGCCCTAAGAGTTGCATAAGTGACTACCTCTAATCTAAGGCATGAACATTGTATTGATCTACAGCCAAGCATAGCCTTACCAAACCAACCTACCTATAGAATAAATCCTAAGCAAGTTGTTAAGTTGAAAAGGCAAGCAGATAAGTTGATAGAGCAAGGATATGTGAGGGAGAGCATGAGTCCTTGTGCTGTACCAACTCTACTCATCCTAAAGAAGGATATTTCGTAGCATATGTGCATCAATAACTATGCTATCAACCATATTACAATCAAGTACAAATACCTAGTATTGAGGCTCAATGACATGTTAGATGAGCTTTATGACACCAAGATATTCATAAAGATTAATTTACGAAGTGACTACCACCAAATTCATATGAGTGGAAGACTACTTTCAAGACGAAGCATTATCTCTACAGGTAGTTGGTTATGCCATTCAGACTCATAAATGCACTAAGAATATTTATGAGGCATATGAACCATGTAATGCATCCACTGATCATGAGATGTGTGGTTGTATATTTTGATGACATATTAGTGTACAATGCTAACTTAAACAACCATATTCAACACCTTTGAGCTATTTTTAACATTTTACGTGCTACGAATTTGTATAGGAAACTAAAGAAGTGTATGCTTTGTCAAGGAGAAGTTGTCTTTCTTGGGTATGTAGTATCTAGAAACGAAATTTGAGTAGCTGACAAAAAGGTTCAAGTTGTCTTAAAATGGTCGGCACTGAAGAATATCATTGAAATACAAAGTTTTCAATCTTTCTTCTTCATTAAAAATTTCAATACAATTGTAGCCCCATTAACAGAGCTGACAAAGAAGAATGATGGATTCTAATAGACTAACCAAGCTGAGCAAAGCTTTAGGTAAATGAAGGAGAAGCTCACAACTACCCTTATCTTGTCCCTACGAGATTTTAACAAGCCATTTGAGTTAGAATGTGATGCATCAAGCATAGGCATTGCTGCAATTCTGATATAGGAACATTAACCAGTTGCTTACTACAGTGAGAAGTGTAGACACCTTAGTTTTGTCCCCGTTTTATTTTTCAAAATTTTTTAAATTAGGTTAAAGAGTTCTAAATTAGGAAAAATACAAAAAAAATAGAAAGTTAAAAAGAAAACCAACAAAATAATAAAAAATTAGAAAAATAAGAAATTTTAGAATAATACAAAAATAAGAGAAAGCACAATAAGAAATTTAGAAAAAATACAAAAAAAAGGAAAAAAATTTGAAAAATTGAAAAGTCACAAAAAAAGTAAAATTTGAAAAAATAGAAGATTTAAGGAATTTAGAAAACATGTTTTTTTAGATAGTTTAAATAGAATAGAATTTTTTAATTTAAATAAGGAGATGACCATTACGCTTGGAGTTAGATTTAAATCTAACCTAGGCTAACCTAGTCCATATGTACAATTTGTACATATGGACAAGGCACAGGCCAATAACCTAACAAATAAGCACATAGATTTGACACTACATATAGCTTGGAGGTTCGAGGTTTGAGTCTCACCAAAGGTAGAAAAATGCCTTTTGTTTTTTCTAAAAAAACATACCTACTACGTGTCATGATATTATTGGGCCATATGCCCAATTATGACATGTGGTGCTTTACAAGTGCACCACATCATGCACACATGTCAACCGAATGTCATGATATGTTTCAGCCACATGGCGTGATGCGTCAGTCAACTATGTATCATTTTGGACATGTAGCATTTCACTATTGAACCCCATGGCTGATATAGCGCTACATTAGCACCACGTCAACTATCCCCTTCTCTCTCTTTCCCTCTTTTTCCTTTTCTTTCCTTAAATTTTCTGTCTACTTCTCTACTGGGCAGCTTACTTTCACGCTAATTTTAAGACTTTCTTTTTCCAATTTCACTACACCAATAAGGCTATCATGAAGTTAACACGGCCTACTTAGAATCGAACCCAAGAATGAATCCAAACATGAACGTTTAAAGGGTTAAAAGGCGAATTGAAAATGGCTGAAAATTTGTGAAGCCCAAATTTTCTTCCATTTTACCTCACGCGGATTAAGCTTCTTTAGAGCAATCTAAAGTTTTTGTGAAGTATTTTATGCAAGAATGAAGATCTAGCATCTAAACCACAACAAATTACATCGATTTTGGATCATTTCATCAAAAGATCCATTAATTTGAAATCTCTACATCATTGCAATTCCAAGCTTTCCATACATCATAAAGCTATAACAATTATAAATAGGGCTTCTTAGAGCATTTTCCAACATCAAGAATCACTCGAAATCCTTCCACTAAGTTTAAGTTTGAATTTTCTCTCTCTATAGGAACCCCAACTCGCGAGCATCACTCCCTCTCTCTCAGAGCCTTTTTTTTTTTTTAAACAATAGCAATAACATGGACACAATAGACTTACTCTGGCTCGAAAAAAACACAGCCACACATACAGCAAGGTAAGGGATCTCTCTCTCTTAACCTATCTCTCTCTCCGAACACATCCACACCATAACAGCATAGCTTACCCTCTCTTACTCGATACACGAATAGGTGCCCTTTATAGCCAATGACCCACAACCTATCTTCATCCTTACCCCCAACAATCAACAACTCACTATAGCATCATCCCAGTCAACATAGAGCCCCTTTACGTACTATATAGAAGCTAACACCGACGACTGATCATCGCCCCCGAAATACTAACCAATTGCATCTTCGACCATGGCAAACCATCATTACAATCCTAATCCCAACCACCAAGCAATGACGAATGCTATGTTTCAACACTCACCCAATAAACAACATTCACGTCCATCCACCATGCATAGTACACAAGTAGCTATAGTCATACACAATATACATACAATTTCGTCCCCTACTGTTGCTTCATACTCTCTCACTCTCACATCCACCTACTATTGGCTACAACTCCACCACTATAGCAAGACCTAACACAATAACCTTTTACGTACGAACCAACTCCATACCAAAACCCCATTATCAAACCTTCATTCCAGTAACCCTTGACCTCTCTCTCTCTACAACTTATCCATAAACCCTAACCACCCTAGTGACTACCATATAAAACATCCAACACCACTATCATCTGATGCGATCCCATTATTATAGGATGACTCACTACTATCAACAACCCCAAACTGACATCCACAATCATCTCAAGCATCACCCCTTGCAGCTATATTTAGATCTCTCTCATTTTCACCAACTAACTTTACCTCTACTTCCCCAAGCATCAACCACCACCAAACACAATGGCATTGTTCTTATACCCCCCAAGTCCAATAAATCGCCCATGAATCTACCCTCACTTATATCAGATTCGACTGAGAACCACACTAAGCAAGCCTTGTCACAACTGCTTTCCTTCTTTAACCATTATACGCACAGTGTACGTAAGCTGAGTTAGGCAAACTAACCTAACCAACTCTTTGACCTGGCCTGACCAACATGGTCGACTCCTTAACCCGTACCCCCCTACTCTAAGTTGACACATACGCATATGCTATTGCCTAACTTTATTTCATGTTTTTTTTTTATTTTATTTATTTATTTATCTCATTTTATTTACTTCTTTATTTATTGTAACTAGAATTTGTAAGTTGTAATTGTAAAAATAAAATGAAAAGAAAAAGAAGAAAAGAAAAGCAAGAAAAAGAGAAAAAAAAAAGAATGGTTTATTTTTTATTAAAGCATGAAAGAAATAGATAAAATAAAATAAATAAATAATATTAGATAATTATAATAATAAAAATAAAAATAAATAAATAAGTTAGTAAATGAAAATCGTTTTGATACTTAGAAAATCAATTTTCTAAAATAAATAAAAGTAATTGATCATTTTTCCAAAATAGGACCTTTTTCTTACAATTTTCCAAATAAAATTCAATTTAGGACCGTTTAAGAAATTTTCTTTAAATAAATCAAAATAGGTAAAGAACATAAACCCGATCTACTTTCAAAAATTAAAATCAACTTAACCCACTAGTGTTTTGGCGAATGAATTACGAAAGTTTGATCTTGAATAGCAGGTATGTAGATACCCGTACACATAAGGCAACTTAAAATATGGAAAAATTTGTTTCCCCCATTTCGTAATTATTTCTTTAAATCCTTATCTTTCATAAATAGGAATAATTTTAATTTGAGATCGTAAATAAATATTATTATAAGGGTATATTTGTAAAGAAAAGTTAAAATAAGAAAGTTAAAAAGTGGTATCCATTTAAAGTTTAATAAGATGGCCCTTAGATCCAGATCTCTTGTTTAAAAAACAGTTTTAAAAATTGGTTTTATCATAGACTGGTAGCTAAGTTATAACCAATCTACCTAATTAGTTATGGCTTAACTTTTTTCCAAACTTTGATCGAGTAAAAACTTCGATCGAGTAACAACTCCAAAGCATTTTCAAAATATAAAAAAACTGCTTTTTTGTAAACACTAGTTAAGAGTCAATATTAAATGGGTAGGGTTTAATATTGATCGATTTAAAGAAAAATTAATTTAAAAAGAACTGGGAGGAAAAAACTAGGCTCAATAAGAAGCTCAATGCTGCCATACCAAACTATTCTATATGTAAGAAAGAGTTATACTCTCTTTTTCCAAACTCTCACTATTTGGTACCACAATTAATTAACACGAAAGTTTGTAATTTATATAGGCCATGAGTCCTTGAAGTATCTTGAAAGTTAGAACAAACTTTTAAAAAGGTAAGAAAAATAGCTAAAATTTAAGGAAGCTTTTTTCTATGTGATCCAACATAAGAAAGGTAGTGCCAACATGGTCATAGATGCCTTATCACATCAGCAAACCTTGCTAACCACCCTACGGACAAAATTACTAGGATTGTCCCTTATCACTGTATAGTATGCTCGCGATCCCCATTTCAATCCTATTCTTGAGTAATGCAAAAAGGGAGCTGTTATTGGACAATATTATCTCAATGATGGCTATCTGTTTAAGAAAAGAAGGTTATGCATACCAAGTTGTTCCACATAGAAATTGTTAGTTAGGGAAGCTCATAGTAGTAGATTATTTGGTCATTTTAGAGAGACCACAATAGCCAACCTATTAAAAGGAAGCTTTTACTAACTTGGTTTGGCCAAGGATATCCATTAGGTAGTCGGTAGTTGCTAAGTGCGCAAGAGGGCCAAGGAAAAGAGAGAGCCACATGGAAAGTATATGTCTTTACCTACATCAACCTCATCGTAGGCCAACCTCAACGTAGACTTTGTCCTAAGGTTGCCCTAGACATCTAGGAGAAAAGATTTAATCTTTGTTGTAGTGGACCGCTTCAACAAAATAACACACTTAATCTCATACCATTGAACTAATATTGCTTTATATATTATTGATTTATTTTTATAGGAAGTTGTCTAACTACATTGAGTACCGCAGACTATTGTTTCAAATCGGGATACTAAATTCCTTAGCTATTTTTAGAAGACACTTTGGAGAAGACTTAGAACTAAACTTATATTTAACTTTAGTAACTAACCTCAAACTAATAGCCAAAACAAAGTAGCGAACATGACATTAGGTAATCTACTCCGAGCTATTAGGGAAAAGAACTTAAAAGATGGGATTTATATCGACCAATTGTAGAGTTCATATACAACCAAACTATCTATGGCACCATTAGGAAAACTCCTTTTAAGGTCGTTTATAGCTTCATTCCTACTATTCCCCTAGATCTGATTAGTACACCAATAGTTGTTGAAGAAAGTCAATCTAGAAGAGCCTAATCTCAAGAATTATAAGAACTATACTAGTTTAAAGCAAGGAAGATCACCAAGTTCAATCGGAGATAGTAAAAAATTGGTAGTCGTGGGTAACTTAGTATAGATTCACCTTAATCGAGTTGAGACAAAGCAAGCTATCTCTACAAGTTGATGATCTATTCAAAGTCTTGAAGAAAATCAATCGCAACACCTATTGGATTAAATTACCCAAGAAATATGGTGTTTCCTCTACCTTCAATGCGCTTGAACAAATTCCCTACTGACCAAAAGATGCTAAGACCAATTACATGCAGTTGAGCTAAAGGATTATAAGGACTCACACGAAGAATACTAGCTTGAAACCCCATTTAGGATGAGGATTCCTTTTCCAATCTCCATCTTTTACACTACTACCAATGTGAGTGCTAAGCTCTCATAAGTATCAATATAGTTTTTGAGCTACCAAGTAATCTACTGTCTAGCTGACCTGCCAAGCATACATACCAAACAGTCGAGCAGCCAAAGCTATTGCCAAGCTCATACCATGATCCAAGCAGCTCTCGAGTCGACCAACATCAAGGTTTTGTTCAAGTTGGCTGTTGAGATACTTTACCTAGAGAGGATCATAATGCCATTTAGTACCCAAGCTATGACATAAACCAGACCAGGTCAACTCTGATTGTTAACTTTCTTCTAACCTTGTCCGATTAGGATCCTATAACTACTAAGTAGGCTTACAATTCATTTCGGCTTAGCCAACAGCATTATAATCCTCTAATTGCCTCTTGACATGTGTATTCTAACACATTATTCTATAATATTTCTTTACTTTTCCGTACAGTGCATTATTTAACACCTTTATCCCTTTTTATAATGTTTTAGGAATCTTTTGTACATTATCCATTTTTGTCTTTTCCTTATTTAGTATAACCCTAGTTAAGTTCATATAAATACCTCACTTCCTTATACACAAGCAACATATTATTATGTTATTGATCATTACTAGATTCCTTTCATGAGCAACCTTAGTGTTCATATTGTCTATTAACTCTTATCTATTCACTCTTGCAAAGAATAGTAGCAAGTGCCCTATAGTTCAAACCGATGAGTCGCATCTGATGAATTGTAAGCTAAGTAGGATTAATTAGTATGTCATATCTAACTAGTAGCTACCCACATTTGCTTACTCTTTTGACTTTATTTTGGTTCTCATTTATTGTGGTGCTTCTCCGTATGAACGATCCTAGAGGTGCAACAAAGAATTACACGAAGTTCAATAACTGCACTCTTAATCATAACTTATGAAGGCTCTTGTTTGAACAGTATTTTTAGATTGACATTTTAATTGCCAACCTTTTCTTAGAACTTTAAGAGCTTGCTATATTTTTGTTGAATAAGGTACTTTACAGTCGAATTGTTGAGGCCTAGCCCATTAATTTTAAACATTCAAATGTCAAGATAGGGGTGAGAATACATCGATAGTTATATGTCACATTTTTTGTCGTATATTTTTTATGAATGTAATGCCCCAAGTAGTAAATTGTAACAATTCTACTATGCGAACCATTCTAAGAGAGAAACTAACCTCATCGTCACTACTGTAAATTTAGTTCACATAAGGTGGACATAACAATACAACTTCGAAATGCCCAGCTTAGTACCTACATTTTGGTGAAACTTGTATAGTAGTACTTTAACTACTTCTGATAAGACTTTCTTAAGCTTGGTTTTTCACCTCCCGGATTTATAAATTAGATTTCCTTTAAACCAATTAGTATTAAACCATTACTAATTCAATACTAATCCTTAACTAGGGTTTAAAAAAATATCGTTTAAGTTGAAATTGTATTAGAGTCACCACCTAACCGAAGTCGAAAAAAATAGTTAAGTTATAATCAATTTGTTAGATTGGTTATAACTTAACCACAAGTCTATGATAAAACTAATTTTTGAAATAGCTTTTGAAAATTTCAGATCAAGATTCAGGGGTTAGAAATTTTAAACCCTTATGGTTACCATCAACTTTCTAAATTTAAAATTAAACTTAAAATCACCTAATAAAACAAAACTCAATCATGGATAATTTAAGTAATCTAGGAAAAAGAAAATTGTATTTTTTTATTCTTATCGTCACCCAATAAATGCTTACGAACCCACTATACAAGATTAGTGTAGAATAGAATTAGAGCCAGAAATCACGTCCCTATATATGAGATTTGTATTGAAATTGGTACTCATGGCCACATCAACCATACTGACCAATCACAACATGCCACGTGTTATTGTATAACACTGTAGACACATAATTTTTGCCCCTTTTTATTTTTCAAATTAGGTTATAGAGTCCTAAATTAGAAAAAAATTTAAAAAATAGAAAATTAAAGAAAACCTCCAAAAATTGAAGAAATTTAGAAAAATAAGAATTCTAAAAAAAAGAAAATAGGAAAAAAAGCACACAAAATAAGAAATTTAGAAAATACAAAAAAAAAAAAGAAAAAGAAAGAAAGTAGTCCATTTATTTACTTTAATAGAAATAGATACAATAAGTATAAAATAAATAGGATAATAAATAAAAATAAAAATAAATAAATAGGTTAGTAAACAAAAATCTTTTTCACACTTAGAAAAATTGATTTTTCTAAAAATAAATGAAAATAAATAAATCAATTTTCAAATTAGAATCATTTAGAATTTTCAAAAATAAAATCTAACTTAGAACCCCCTATAATCTTTTTTTAAATCAACTCAAAATGAGTAAAAACGTAAACCCGACAATTTTTTCAAAGTTAAAATCAATCAACTCGCTATATTTTCATTATATGAACTATAGAATTCTAATCCCGAATAGCGATTACGTAGGCACCCATACGCAAGTATAGAACGACTTAAAATATGGAAAGTTTTATTTTTTTTCCATTTTTAGATATTTATGTAAATTAATCAATTTAGTCGCATGTATCATAATTAGATGTTTTTAAAAATTAAAAAGAGTATATTTGAAAAGCAAAGTTAAATTCGGAAAGTTAAAGAGTGGTACCCATTTAGGAATTAATAAATTAGTGCCTAGACCTGAATCTTTGGTTTTCAAAAAAGTCGTTTTACAAATTGGTTTTTTTAATCAATAGACCAATAGCTAAGTTATAACTAATCCATCCAATTGGTTATAACTTAACCCTTTTTCCCAACTCTGGTCGAGTAATGACTCCAAATTTTTTCAAGTTAGAAAAAATAATCTTCTTTAAACCCTAGTCGAGGGTCAATATTAAATGGGTAGGGTTTAGTATTGATTGGTTTAAAAAAGACCTAACTTTATAAAAAGAACCAGGAAGGTGAAAACCTAGGCTCGATAGCTTAGCAACTCCACTGGGGACTGTTAAGAGGGCTAACCACTTAAAAACACTTCAAAATTAAAATCACTTTTCAAATTATCCGCATTGTTTGGTTATTTATTTATTTATTTATTCTTTTATATATTGATTTGTTTATTTGATTGCTTTGTATACATATTTATTTTAATTAGCATATTTATTTTAGTAAGCATGAAATTTATTTTACTACATCTTGAATGCATGGTAAATATGGTCGAACCCAGGCTATCATAGGACCTTAAGTCGATGAGCCATTGTGTAAATTCTCGAACATAGTGGGGCAACCACTATTCAAGGCTGATTAGGCTACCCTACTTAAACTTTGATGTGACCAAAAAATTGTTTCTTTATAAACGTATGAGGTTATAGAGTTTAAGGACAATTAGAACTCACCTATCTTGCATTACACTTCTTAAGGTCAACAAATAATTAGCAAAACGACAATGTTATGTAAAAAGAAAAAAGAAAAAATGACAAAGATTCTGGAGTTTTTAGTTTTCCTATATTCTTCCTATAATTGATGTACATATTAGTCTTTTCCATGTAATTTATAATTTCTTTGTAATGTTCCAGAAATGGCCAACTCATCCAATGCTAGGGTTCTCGTCAAAGAGATTCATGTCCACAAACCTGTAGACCTAAAGCTTATACTCAACTAGTGGTTTTAAACCTTCAATCTGAGAGAGCAACAGTTCATTACCAACAAAATTAGATCCATACTCTCACTAGCCAAAGTGAAAGTTAAAATCATGCTAGTAATGGACTTAGTCCATTTCTAGGAGCCCAAAGAAGTAGCTTTCCAATTTGGACCACATCTAACCAGCCCAACTTTAGAGGAGTACACCCAATTGATCCAAGCTCCTCCTTTGGTTGAAATATACGTCCCAGAACTCAGCTTCGGCCTAACATATATCTTCTCAAGATTCTTAGGGATGCGTAAGAATGAGATAAATGAGGCCCTAAACAACTACAACAAATATGCCATCAAGATATGGGATCTAGTCCATTAGTTCTAGAATGAGCCCAGCTCTAATAATTAAACACTATTTTTTGGGAATTGGATAGAAAACTGAATCAAGGCCTATGTGCTAGCTATGTTCACTACTATCTTGTTCCCAAGTGGGTCTCTTCTTATACACTTTAGGGTAATAGAGTTTATCACGACCCAATAGTATTGTTGTCGTGGTAGGTCATCGTGTACCATATAAAGGTCTATTATCAACCCCATTGCTAATCATAAGCCTTTCATACGACACACAAGACTCCTTCCACTCTATGTTACCACTAGGTCTATAGTCAAGTAATACAGAGCAATTTAACTAAAATTACTTCTATGTTATAACTTAGCTAATTGTATGGGCTCTTAAGACCTACACCAAAAGAATATTACAAACAAATGCAGTTCATAATGGAATTGCATTAGAGATTTTAAATCTGTGTTATGAGCAAAACCATAAAAGTAACTAAATATCTATAAATCTATTACAAAATGTCCTCTTTACTCTCTGATCGCTCCAACCCGTCCCTTCACGAGACTTGCCACGAGCATGCCTCGACCCAAATTAGTGAAGAGGTTTTCCTGCCACAACAAAAATCTATAGGGGTGTAAGCTTAAGCTTAAGCTTAGTGAGATAAATACCTTCGTTAGTACCACATGGCAAAAAGTTTATTAGATGCACAATTATATGAATGTATGAACAATCAGTATGCCAAACAACGCACGCAGTGACCTAGGAACTGCATACAACTCAGAATTATGCCCCCTGTAGTTGGGGTTTGGAGATAATTAACCGACCTAAACCAAAATCCGAGTTCTAGACCTTAGGTTTTATTTCATTTGCACTATTGTGCTTAAGCCAAAACAAATCTATATATATATATGTATGTGTACTTTCTTTACCAAATAACAAATCATATTTTTAAAATCCCAAGTCTAGCAATGTAGTGGCCTTCGCAATCTACAAACACATGCCTTAAGAAAAAGCCACAAGACTCGGCCCCTCGCCGACAATTAGTGTCTTCAAGCCCCTAGTAAGCCCATCAGCTTAAGACAAAGACTCAATATATATGATGACATAGCTAATGCCCAACCCTACAGGAGACACGTCCTCCTGTGATTCCCTTCTCATCTTCTACGCAAAGCTGCAGTCGGTGTTATCCGTATGCAATATAGGGGATGTATGATTTATTTTGATTTCTTAATCGTATAAGTGATTAACTCGATTTTCAAGGTGATCCGACAATTTCATTCCATACAATTCACATGTATATATTAGTACAAACAATTCCCATTATTATATATAATTAACAAGTCATCGCATTCATCCACAAATTCATATACATGCATTTCCCATATCCCACAAGCATCCAAATTTATATATATAAATTTAGGTGCATCAACTCTATAAGCAAAATCAAGAAAAGAGTCATCGGGAATTTACTCACTCTGCCATGTGGATCAATCAAAGTAATCCAGAGGCAAGTCGTCTCCATATATAGTGTCCCCTGGTCATCGAAATAATATTTATAAGGGATTGAAATAAACTTAGGAAACTAAGTTAAATTGCCTTAAGTTATACTCTTGACTAATTTTCGTAACTTTTCCCAATTTTTGCTTAAAAGTTCAATCGCGTATAACTTTTTCGTTTTAAATCTGATTTTTATGATCTTATAGTCAATCTTCATCACTTTCGAGTGTACTTTAACATAGTGAGATTAGATTTTTGAAATGAGGCATGCAAACCTGCCCATGGGTCAAAAAAGTAGCGTTCCTCATGTTTTAGAGTGCTTTTGGGTCTTGTATGGTAAATGGGCTTTTTGATAACTTGAGAAATCCTTTGGGCTTGGTCTTAAGATTTTATCCTAAGCTTAAAATACTCCTTGAAATCAGATTTACAACTTTGATTTATACTCCTAAAGCTAACAACCACTTCATGGGCCCTTTAGTGGGCTTAAGTTATCAAATGGGCTTGTTTTTTGTTCAAACTAAAGTTAGTGACTCTGTTGGGCCTATGAAGTCTTAGGTGGATTTCTTGTGGGCTTCAAAACAACCTCTCTTAATGTTTTAAAGTGCTGGTAATAATCTTATTGAAGGCCCAACTTAGAGTTCTAGGCTTGTTTTGAGAGTTTTAGGCTAGGTTTTGAGTTTTAGGCTTTGTATACTTACTATACTTGCTTTAGTTGATCTTTTCACTTTGTTCATTTACTTTTATCATAATTTTAAGTATCTCTTGCCCATGTTCCAGATCTGGTCGTGATGATTCCAAGGGGTTCTCACTTGGTTTTCAACTTGTTACATCATTTCCTTAAGTTTAGGTGTTAGATTATGCACTTAAACTACTTGTATCCAAATATTAACTTAACTTTTCTTCCATAAGATGATTCTTTAACTCATGCTTTACACAAAGAAATAGAAGATCTTACACTTAATAAAACTTCCATATAATAGCTCATGTCATACAAAGATGGTTTCTTCCTAAAGCTTCATGTGATAAATTTTTTCTTAACTTAAGTCTAGATTTGAACATATCTAACTTAATGGAAATAAAATCAACAGTATCTTTACAAAACACCAACTTTACATGCTCATGTTTCAACTTCATGTAAGGGTTTCATGAGTTTGTTTCTTAGAATGGTTTTTGGTGTTATAACAACTTAAGCCTTACTTATATCTTCAAGAAATCAAAGTCTCCTAACATAAACACTAACCCACTAATCACAAGAAACACTTACTCGTCCTTAAAGCAAAATATGATGGTTGTGCACTAAGGTTCCACTTAAGCTCTTAACTTTGCTTCCTCCTTTTGCCACCTTTTGGAAACTTGAGTTGTTTGATCCTTTGGAATGGGGTTTGTAGAAGATTCTATTGGTTCTAAAAGAGCTTAGATGTTGGAAGAAAATGACATAAGAAAAGGAGAAGGAAATGCCATGAGTGAAGTTTGGAAAAATGGTGGTAAAGTTGATTTTTTGGGGTAAGGTTGTTTGTCCTTTTATGTTTGTTTCAAGTGAGAGAAAGAAGAAGTGAAAATGAAATTGAACGTGAGAAAAATAAGGGGAAGAGTGGCTGGTTAGGAATGAAAGAGAATGAGTGTTTAAAATGTATTGAAAGTGTTGCCTTATAGCTTATACAAAAGTCAACAATTGCAATTATTGATGATGTAAGCATTAAGGAGTGAATACCGATATGTAAGAGAAAATGATTGATGGTTGAAAGACAAGAGTATGGCCCCTCTTTTCTCCTTGTCCAAATCTGCCATTTAGTGTCCTTTGGAGTCATGGAATGGTCTTGTCTCATTTAATGAAGTTAAGCATGTGAAATCTTGTGAAAAATTGTCCATATGTAGTATAAGTGAAGGGGAGATAAGGAAAATGTCTTATCACTATATTTTGATAAGTTATCAATTGATAAATGATTCCAACTCTCAATTGATAAGTTATCTAAAGTGATTAGTTGGTCTACTTATTGATGTGTAAGGCTTAGACATGAAGATAAGGGCATGGTCTTATAGGAAATTGTTTTAGGGTTTTCATCTTGCATTGTTTTGTAATTTATGATTTAATTCTTATAAAATTTATAAAATTGTGAAATTTTCTAAAGTTGAATGAAATTATTCAAATTAAATTATTGATTAATTGCTTAGGGTTAAAATTCCTTAATGGTTTTAGGGTTTAGGGTTTTTAAGTGACTTTAAAGCTTGCAATTCTTCAAGCTCGGGTTTTATTAATAATTGGTTTTTGAATTGGAAAAATTTAATTTGTTTCTAAATGTAAACTTAAGTTTTTAGTTTAGTTGATCCTTGGAAACGTTCGGAAAGTACTCTTAATCAAATCTTAGGCCCACTAAAAGTAGGGTTTATAGAGTTGGTGGCTTAGTGCTAGGAAGGTAAACTTACATTCCTGCCCTACTTGTTGAGCAGATAAGGAATCTTAACTTCCTTAAAGAAAGGGGCTATGGAGATTTTAGGTCAAGCATGGCATTATTAATGGTTTGGTTCGTTAGTCACATCAAGTGCTTTAGGTTGGATTTAATATGGGGAGCATTCGTGAATAAGGTTGACCTTATTGATTCTTTTATCGATAAGATCAAATTACCAGAAGATATCCCTAGAGGTTTTACAAGATTTTCGAGTATAAGACATATTGTGGACTGCCAGGTAAAGCAATTACACTAAAGTTATTATAATTTGCAAGAATTACCATGCTATACCACTGATTGGGATGAGCTGGTGTACAGGCTACTAACTAAGCAACATGGTAAGACAATTCGGAGGGATCCAGGACATAGTTCACAAACCTTCACTGGAACCATTCACTCTTAATCTCGAAGAGCCTTACTCCATAGAAAAGGTATCCAAACTTCATAAGATCAAAGCTCGGTAGGACACCTGGACCATAAGCCCAAACATCGATCTAAGTGAATTCATAGGAGAAGTGGATAAACACCGAGTTACCAAAGAGTATTTATACAATCAACTTCATAAGGTAGGCGCAATGCGATATCGGGCACCAGAAGTGCTTCAAACCTCCCCTATGTACCCTGACTCTGAAATGGTAACCTATATGGACCAAATGAAAGCGCGTATGGAGATCCTCCATGATGAGAAAAATAAATGGGCGAACTTATACTGAGAATCTAGACAAAGGTCACACGCCCTAGAACACCAGTTAAAGATGGCTCAAAAAAATTCAAGAGTTTGAAGAAGCAGCTAAGCATGAGTAAAAGAAGAAGAAAATGTCATCTGGCCTATAAAAAAGAAGGAAATTAGTATAAATGAATTTGTACCTTTTTCTTTCTTTCATATAATAAGACTCCAAGAATTTAAAAATAATGAATAACTCACCGTTTTGTTAATCATTTGTCAATCCTCTCCTTTTCATCCGTGTGATTCACTTGCATTTCATTCATTTGCATTCCTTTTTTCAAAATATCCCTACGCTAACTTATTGAGACGTGGTTTTTGCCCAGGTCACTAAGATAGCTCCCAAACGTCAAACCTTCCAACTAAGCCCCATCAAAACTCGTTCTCAAACCAGAATGGCCAACTAAGGAAACAACAACAATAATGGCCATAGCAACCCCAAGGTTATTGACTCCGCAAAGTTGAGATTCCAATCTTTGGAACGACCAATGGGAAAGATGGTAAATCAACTGAGGTTCCTTGCTAACAGTATCTCTCTGCTCAAGTCTACGGCCCCATCAAATGAAGAGCACTCCAAAGCCCAATATAGAAAGAATATTGAGGCCCCACCCTTTGAAATAGAAGAAGTTTTCCCTAAAGGTAATCAGGGCTTTGAGTCCTTTGAAATTGAAGGGATATTTCTAAAGGCTAACCTAACCTTTGAGCCAAATATTTACTCATTGCCAAACAACCTAAAGCCTGAAGTTAACCAAGACAGATTGAAAGAGCTCAAAGAGCAGTTAACTCAACAGATCACCGAAAAGATGAAAACGTTCGAAGGGTGCGATGGATTTGAGTACGTTGGAATAAGAGACTTCTCTGCATACGATTATAAAAGCTTCCCATAAAAATTCAAAGTACCTAACTTTGAAAAATATAATGGGACTGGATGCCCCAAGCTATACTGTAAACCCTACTTTTAGTAGGCCTAAGACTTGATTAAGAGTACTTTCCGAACGTTCCCAAAGATCAACTAAACCAAAAAAATTAAGTTTATATTTAGAAACAAATTAAATTTTTCCAATTCAAAAGCCAATTGTCGATAAAACCCAAGCTTAAAGAACTGAAAGCTCTAAAGTCATTTAAAACCCTAAACCTTAAAACAGTTAAGGAATTTTAACCCTAAGTAATTAATCGATAATTTAATTTGAATAATTTCATTCAAATTTAGAAAATTTCACAATTTTATAAAAATCAAATCATAAATTACAAAACAATGCGAGATGAAAACTCTAAAACAATTTCCTATAAGGCCATGCCTTTATCTTCATGTATAAGCTTTACACATAAATAAGTAGACCAACCAATCACCTTAGATAACTTATCAATTGAGAGTTGGAGTCATTTATCAATTGATAACTTATCAAAATCTAGTGATAAGACAATTTCCTTATCAGCCCTTCACTTATACTATATATAGACAATTTTTCACAATATTTCATAAGCTTAACTTTAATAAATAACTCCATGGCCCAAAGACTTTAAATGGCAGATTTGGACAAGGGAGAAAGAGGGGACATGCTCTTGTCTTCCAACCATCAATTACTTTCTCTTACACATTACTATTTACCCCTTAATGCTTACATTATCAATAGTTGCAATTGTTGACTTTTGTATAAGCTACAAGATAATCAATTAAAGCTTCTTGCATACACTTCTTTCCTCATTCAAAATATGCCACTCTCTCCCTCTTTCACTCCCATTTTCACTTCCTTTTCTCCCACTTTAAACACAAATCAAAAGAAGAAATCAAACTCCACAAATTCCCAACATTGCCGCTACCATTTTTGCTTCCATACTCACGGCAATTTCTCTTCTTATTCTTATGTCATTTTCTTTCACTATCTAAGATCCTTTAGAAACATTAGAACCTTCCACAAACCCCATTCCAAAAGACCAAAAGATTCGGGTTCCAAAAGGTTGCAAAAGAGGAAGTAAAGTTAAAAGCTTAAGTGGAATCTTTGTGAACAACCACCATATTTTTCTTTAAGGACGAGTAAGTATTTCTTATGATTGTGGGTTAGTGATTATGATTAGGAGACTTTGATTTCTTGAAGATATAAGTAAGGTTTGAGTTGTCATAACACTAAAAAAATCATTTTAAGAAACAAACCATGAATCCTTTACATAAAGTTGAAGCATGAGCATGTAAAGTTGGTATTTTGTAAAGACACTTGTTCAACACTTTGAATGGAAGATGTTGATTTTGTTTCCATTAAGTTAAACATTCTCAAATCTAGACTTAAGTTAAGGAAAAATCCATTACATGAAGTTTTATGAAGAAACCAACTTGTATGACATGAGCTATGATATGGAGTTTGTGTTAAGTATAAGATCTTTTATTTCTTTGTGTAGAGCATGAGTTAAAGGATCATCTTATGGAAGAAAACTTAAGTTAAGATTTAGATACAAGTAGTTTAAGTGCATAATCTACCCCCTAAACTTAAGGAAATGATGAAACAGGTTGAAAAACCAAGCGAAAACCCCTTGGAATCATCATGAACAGATCTGGAACATGAGAAAAAGGAGCTTAAAAATATGATAAAGTGAATGAACAAAGTGAAAAGATCAACCAAAGCAAGTATGGTAAGTATACAAAGCCTAAAACTCTCAAAACAAGCCTAGAACTCTAAGTTGGACCTTCAATGAAATTCTAACCAGCACCTTAAAGTATCAAGAGAGGTTGTTTTGAAGCCTATAAGAAATCCACCTAAGGCCCCATAAGCTCACCAAAGTCACTAACTTTAGTTTGAACCAAAGACAGGCCCATTTGACAACTTAAGCCCACTAAAGGGCCCATGAAGTGGTTGTTAGCCTTAGGAATATAAATCAAAGTTGTGAATCTGATCTCAAGGAGTATTTTAAGCTTAGGATAAAATCTTAAGACCAAGCCCAAAGGATTTCTCAAGTTATCAAAAAGCCCATTTACCATACAAGGCCCAAAAACACTCTAACCCATGAGGAACGCTACTGTTCTGATCCATGAACAGAATTGTATGCCTCATTTCAAAAATCTAACCTCACCACGTTATAGTACACTCGAAAACGATGAAGATTGACTATAAGATCATAAAAATCGGATTTAAAACAAAAAAGTTATACACTATTGAACTTTTAAGTAAAATTGAGAAAAATTATGAAACCAAGTCAAAAGTATAACTTAAAGGGTTTTAGCTTAGTTTTCTAGGTTTTATTTCAAATCCTTTTAGTATCGTATTTGCAATGTCTAGGGGACTCAGCTTTAGGGAGATGACTTATCCCGGATTAGTTTGATTGATCCTCATGGCTGAGTAAGTAAATTCCCGATGACGCTTTACTTGATTGTGCTTGTAAAATAGATACACCTAAACTTATATATATAAACTTGGATGCCTGTGGGATATAAGAGATGCATGTGTATGGATTTATGGATGATTTTGATGACTTGTTAATTACATATATAATAATGGGAATTGTTTGTACTAATATATATACATGTGAATTGTATGGAATGAAATTGTTTGATCACCATAAAAATCAAGTTAATCACTTACACGATTAAGAAATCAAAATGAATTATGCATTCCCCATATTGCATACAGATAACACCGACTACAACTTCACGCAGAAGATGGGAAGGGACTCACAAGAATACGAGTTTCCTACAGGATTGGGCACTAGCTATGTCATCATATATATTGAGTCTCTGTCCTAAGCTGATGGGCTTACTAGGCACTAGGAGACGCCAACCATTGGCGAGGGGCCGAGTCTTGTGGCTTCTGCTTAGGGCTTGTGTTTGTGGATTGCGGAGGCCACTACACTGCTAGACTTGGGATTTTAAAAATATGATTTGTTATTCGGTAAAGAAAGTATACACACACACACACGTATATATATATATATATAGTTTTTTTTTTGGCTAAGCACAATAATGCAAATGAAATAAAACCTAAGGTCTAGAACCCGGATTTTGGTTTGGGTCGGTTAATTATCTCCAAACCCCGACTTTAAGGGATGTAATTCTGAGTCGTATGCAATTCCTAGGCCACTGCATGCGTTGTTTGGCATACTGATTGTTCATACATTCATATGATTGTGCATTTAATAAATTTATGTCATGCGATATTGATGAAGGTAATTACCTCACTAAGCAAAAGCTTACACTCCAACAGTTCTTCTCTTTGCAGGTTGATCGATAGTTGGGAATAGGTTAAGAATCAAGTGCAGGGTGCTACCATTGAATCAATGTGATGAAAAGCTTGTGTAGTTAATTCGGAATGATCCGAAAAATGACTAATGTCTCAATTAAGTTTAGTATCTTTAGCAAGTTTAGAATTTTCTAGAATTGTCTATCTTATTTCACTATTTTGGTAGGGGATACCGATTCTCTGCAGTTTTGAGGAACTGTAGAAAAATGGATATCCATAATTATTTATATTATATAATGAGCCAATAAACTAAAATTGAAGACTCTAGTAAATAACTATTTAGAGTCTTGCAATTTCTGACTTGTAAGGCGATTTTCTTATCATGGGTGCATACGTGATATAGAAATTTTAGGCAATACTACTAGACCCCTCTTAGAGTCGCTACATATATACCCAGCTATATGTAAGTAAAATGGGCAATTATACACAGTATGATCAACTCATAGTCCAAACCTTTCAAGACAGTCTAGCAGGCCCTACCTTAACCTAGTATGCCTAGATGAACTTAAATCAGGTGAATACATGAGAGAAGCTGGCTAAAGCATTCTTTGAGCAATATAGATTTAATGTCGAAGTGGCACCAACAATGATGGATTTGGTTGCCCTGAAGAAAAGACACAATGAGTCCTTCAAAGAATATACTCAAAGGTAAAGATCCTTAGCTGCAAGAGTATCACCCCTGTGATTGAAAAAGAGTTAAGGGCAGCTTTCATTAACACTCTTGAGACGCCCTACTTTGCTCACCTGATTGGACAAGCTTCTTCTAGCTTTACAGAAATAGTGGCAGTAGGGTGCCAAATTGAAAATGCCATTTCCTCTAGCAAGCTGCAAGAAACAACAGATAGATGACCATCCTCTGCTAAACCCACCACCGGTAAGCCTAAGGAAGCTATTATCAACATGGTCAACTCGAATGCAAGACCTAGCTCGCAAGTTTCTTTTAGGATGAATCCCCCACCAGCTCAACCACAGTACAAAAACTAACTACAGGTAAATAGGGTCCCGAGACAATTCACTAGAATACCTGTTCTACTTAGTCAGGTGCTCGAGAAGTTAAAAAGAGATAATCTGCTATGTTCTGAGGCTCCCAGTGAAAGGTACAAGCCGAAGTTCTTTGATCCCAATGCAAGATGTCAATATCATTTAGGGAAAGTAGGCCATTCAACTAATTCATGCTGGAAGTTGAAAAACAAAATCTAAGATTTGATTGATGAAGATACAGTACAACTGGATTTGGTGGAGGCTCCTACCCCAAACATCAACAACAACCCACTACCAAACAATGGACCTATCATCAATATGATATCTGACCACCTAGAATCTACCATCAACATGATCAATCGAAACCAAGAACCAAAGGTTTATAGGTTCTATAAAAAAGAGGTCCCACAAACTAAAAGGTACACATTCCATGTATCTGTAGCCCCTAAAAATTATAAAGCTACCCCCTTTAATTATCAGGCAATAAACTAAGGGCAATCAAGCTCCCTTGTAAGGGGGATCACTCGTTTTAGCAAAATCTACAGTCCAAAGGAAGACTTGAAAAAGAAGGGGGTACAGGAAATGCCAAACATCGAACAAGCTGAACATGAAGAAGGATTAACTGCCTTCACAAAAATGATCAAGTCTAGTAAGTACAAAATAATGGACTAGCTCGCTCAGACTCCAGCACAAATATCCCTCATGAGCCTATTGATGGCATTAGACCCACACCAATAGGCCTTATTCAGAACGCTAAAGAATGTAAAAGTCCCTCGTGAAATCCTAGTTGAAAGGATTGGCTCTATCACCAATTCTATCCTCAACATAGATCATATTTCCTTCCTCACCGAGGAACTAGGCGAAGAAGGTACCCAACACATAAAACCTCTATTCATAATAGTAAGGATAAATAACATCATCACAACAAGAGTCCTCATCAACAATAGGTCATCTCTAAATGTTTGTCCTTTAGCTACCCTAGATCTATTAGGCGTCGATACAATCATTATCAAACCTAGTTCAATAATGGTAAGAGCTTTTGATGGATCTAAGAGAGAGATAATAGGGGAGGTGGACTTGTTAGTTGATATCGGCCCGCAAACATTTAACATCTTGTTCCAGGTTTTGGACATTCCAAGGACCTTCAATCTGTTATTGGGAAGGCCTTGGATACATTCAACAGGGGCCATACCATCAACTCTTCACCAAAAAGTTAAGTTCATCTCTAATAGCCAAGTCATCACAATTATGGGTAACCAAGATTATGAAATCTATAAAGAGACTGCCATATCCTATATCAGTCCAGAAGAATAAGAGGACTTTAGACTCCAGATGTTTAATGAGGTGTGCATGATCACCAATCAGCAGAAAGAAGAGAGGCTGAAATATAAAGAAAGCCAGTTTGGTCCTATGGGTTAGGGTACATTCCAACCCCAACAGAAGAATTGCAAAGAATGCAAGCCAGGGGTAGAAAGGGTGACAGGTTGTATCACGCTCCAATGAACTTCCCACCATTGTTGGAAACTTTCATTAAGATCGAAACCCAAAACTCAAAGCCCACTAAAGAAGACACTTCCAACAAGAATGAAGGGGCTGACCTAATCAACAAAGCTCATCACTTAAATAATTGTTTCTCCATCCTTATGAATAACAACAAGTCTTCCCTAGGGTAAAGGATGAATGATGATCCATTATTTTATAGAATTTTGTAATAAATTGCCTCTGTTCTCCAAATACTTGTACTTAATAGAGAGTTCCCCAAAATAAAATCATCTTCTTTTCTCTTTATTCCTACCTTACTTACACTCTTCCTTTTGTACACTTTCTTTTTCTTTCCAAATCCAATGACTAGAATAAAGGCCATGGATACCTCGCACAAATAGGTAATGAGAATATTGATATCACTTTCGGCCCTACTGGGTTAGTCGTCAGGGGTAATGTTGATGGCCATAATGACGTACAAAAAAGCTAGCAAAAACATGAAATCAGTAAAATTTCCATTGATAAGCTAACAGAGATGATTAATGTCAGTACCAATGAAAACCTTAAGGTATTGAAGGTTAGGGGAAATTTGGAAGAAAATCAAAAGATAGAGATGACCACATTACTATCCGAATACCAAGACGTGTTTACATGGTCTTATGATGACATGCCCGAATTAGACCCATCAATCGTGGTCCATCACTTACCCACTCAAAAGGATATTAAGCCTAAAAAACAGAAGATTCCGACCAAATATCTTATTGAAAATCATAGAAGAAGTAAAAAAATTATTGGGAGTCGGCTTCATTAAGGTATCTGATTATCTTAAGTAGGTAGCCAACATAGTAACAGTTATGAAGAAGAATGGGAAAGTCAAGGTGTGTGTAGATTTTCGAGACCTCAATCAAGCAACCCCTAAAGATAATTTTCCTTTGCCCCATATCGATGTATTAGTTGATAACATAGTCGGAAACCATATCTCCTCTTTCATGGATAGATTTTTCGAGTATAACCAAATTCGAATGGCTGAAGAAGATAAAGCGAAGACCACGTTCATTACGACATGGGGCACGTTTTGCTACAAAGTGATGCCTTTTGGACTTAAAAATGCCGGGGCAACTTACCAAAGGGCCATGGTAGCAATTTTTCATGACATGATGCACAAAGAAGTCGAGGTATATGTCGATGATATGATTGCCAAGTCCAAAGAAGGAAAAAATCATATGGAAAATCTAAGGAGATTGTTTGATAGGTTGAGAAAATTCCAACCGAAACTCAACCAAGAGAAATGTACTTTTGAGGAAACTTTAGGGAAGTTATTAGGTTTCATAATTAGCCAAAGGGGCATTAAAGTGGACCCTGATAAAGTTAAAGCGATAGTTAACCAGCCTCCACCACGCACACTTAAAGAAATCAGAGGTTTGTTGGGTTGTTTAAACTATATAGCCTGGTTCATATCCTAACTCACAGATAAGTGTCGTCCCTCATTTAAGTTGTTAAAAAAGAATGCCAAGATCAATCGGGATGAAGAGTGTGAGCAGGCCTTTACAACAATCAAAGAATACCTCAGGAACCCTCCAATTCTAATAGCTCCGAAACCTAGAAAGCCTTTATTCCTATACTTGACAATATTACCAAAGTCCATGGGGTACATGCTTAGCCAGAAAGATGAGGAAGGAAAAGAACGGGCTGTATACTACTTAAGCAAAAAATTCACCGAAGGGGAGTAGAGATATTCAAAAATTGAAAGAACCTGTTGTGTGTTAGTTTAGGTAATGCATCGGCTCAGAAAATACATACTCTACTACTAGGTAGAATTACTAACCCAATATGATCCCCTAAAGTACCTGGTAGAAAAATCGGCCCTAATTGGCAAAATCTCAAAGTGGCAGATGCTGTTATCAAAGTTTGAAATTACATATGTGAACCAAAATTCAGTCAAAGGGCAAGCTTTAGTAGATCAATTAGCAAAAAACCCCTCTGATAGTACTCCCAAGAAACACAAATCAATTTTCCTAATGAAGGTATCTTAGTGGTCAAAGGAAACTCTGATAAAGGAAAGGATAACGAGCCACTAAAATGGAAAATGCTCTTTAATGGTACAGCCAACTTGTTTAGATGTGGAATTGGGGAAATACTAATATCCCCTGAAGGTACTCAGTATCCTATAGCCATAAGGCTCGTTTTCCCGTACACTAATAATATTGTTGAATATGAAGAATGCATCATAGGACTTAAAATGGCCTTAGAGAAAAACATTCAAGAATTAGAAGTGTATGGAGACTCCTCGCTCATTATTGGCTAAGCACAAGGAGAGTACAAAACTAAAGACCCCAAACTGGTACCTTATTACAGGCATTTGATGGCATTAAAGGAAATTTTTACAGAAGTCACCTTCAATCACGTATCAAGGACTCATAAACAATTTGCGGATGCTTTAGCTACGTTAGCATCTATGATCCAGATATCTGGTGGAGTCAAGATTCAGCCCCTTACTATTGAAATTGAGGATAAACTTGCCTTCTGCCTAATGATTGAGGGTATAAACAACCAAAAGCCATGGTATCATGATATTAAGGTATTCTTACAACAAGGTACATACCCTAAAAAGGCCAAGAAAAAGGCAGAAAGATGATTAGGAGACTAGCCACCCAATTCTTAGTAAACGAGTCCACCTTATACTGACGCTCATTTGACAGTACACTCTTAAGGTGTATAGATGATGAAGAGGTCGAGAATTTAATGAAAGAGGTACATGAAGAAGTATATAACCTTCACATGAATGGGTACATGTTGGCAAAGAAAATCATGGAGCTTAGGTATTATTGGTCAACAATGGAAAGTAATTGCATCAAACACGTTAGGGACTGTCATTTATGCCAAGTTTACATGAATAAGATAAACGCCCCACCTTATGAATTGCATGCCCTCTCAGCACCATGGCTTTTCTCAATATAGGGCATAGATATCATCAAACCTATCACTCCAAGAGTGTCTAATGGTCATCACTTTATATTAGTCGCCATCGACTACTTTAGCAACTAGGTAGAGACTTTGTCATACTCAAATGTTACTAAAGGGGTCATAGTTAAGTTTATCAAGAGGGACATCTTGGCTCGGTATGGGACTCTTGAAACAATCGTCATTGATAATGGTACTAATCTCAACAACAAGCTTATGATAGAATTATGCCAACAATTTCGAATCATTCACAAGAACTCTACTCCTTATTGACCCCAAATGAATGGAGATGTTGAAACAGCAAACAAAAACCTCAAAAGACTCATTGAAAAAATGGTTGTTATATATAAGGACTGGCATGAGATGTTACCCTTTGCACTCATAGCCTATCGGACTTCCATTAGAACATCAATTGGGGCAACACCACACTCTTTAGTATACGACACTGAAGTAGTGTTACCAGTAGAGGTTGAAATCCCATCACTCAGGGTACTATTAGAAATTCATTTGGATGAAGCCAACTGGATAAAGAAACGCATCGAAAAGCTAAATCTAATTGATGAAAGGAGATTGACAGCCCTGTGTCATAATCAATGCTATCAGCAAAGAATAGCTCGGTCCTTCAACAAAAGGGTACGACCTCGTAACCTCAAAGAAGGAGATTTGGTGTTAAGAAAAGCTCTCCCCAATACACAAGACTCCAGAAGGAAATTGGCCCCCAATTACAGGGGCCCTTATGTCGTGAAGCGAGTATTATCAAGAGGGGCTTTGATTTTGTCCCAAATGGATGGTCTAGATTTAAGAGACCCTGTAAATGCCGACACTGTAAAATTGTACTATCCATAAGAAATCAATGGGAATTTTGCTTAAGATGCGAAAATGCTAGTCATTTTGAACGTCATTGTGGTCCAATTTTCATTATCTACAAGCAAATTTGGTATCCTTAGCCATTTTCATCGTTGGAATAATCACCCTCTCCATAGATAAGTCTAATTCCCTTGACCTCATAGACTGCAAACACAAGAGGAGTTAAGGAATGAGATCTAGAACATTAGTAATCAACAAAATTCTTTAAATACTTTATTATGGATTAATCCCTCTCAATGGGGAGTTTTATTGTCCATTTTTTTCAAAGGAAGGTAAAACTTAAGTAAGCAATCACGGTAAATGGGAATGAAGCTTTTAGGTTCACAAAAGTTCCAAAGAAATAAAAACAGTGGGTAGTTTTTCCTGCATCGAGTAAATCTCTATGATTTCTCCAAAAAGAACTAGCAAGTTTTGAACATTGTATGTCAAGAACATCTAGGTTGATAAAAAGGGACTAAAACAAGAGTCAGTAATTTTCCAATAGGGGGTTTTCAAAAAAATGTTTGATGGATTGGGTGCCATCGATAGAGATAGTGTAAGTATTTCTACATAGTGTTAGTATACCAATTTTTTCTTACATTTAGACCACTTTTACTCCCAACAATCTTTTTTAACCAACCTAGAGGCGTTTACTTTCTACATTTAGTATTTGGCCAACCTATGAATACAAGATCTTAGCTCCGTTCATTCTTTTAAATTCCTTGCAAACAAGCCCCTCTCCTTACCAAGTTCTATAAGGCACTTTCTTTCACCAAGTTTCTCTTAACCGACTCATAAAGCAATTCCCTTCATCATCTTCTTAACTAGCCTTTCAAGTTTACTCATTCTTTTTAAGGTCTTAGCCAGCTCTAGGAGCGCTTTGCCCACCTTAGTTAGTTAGGTCATTAGGGTATGACCAAGTTTACTCATTCTTTTTAGGGTCTTAGCCAGCTCTAGGAGCACTTTACCTACCATAGTTAGTCAACTCATGAAGGCACGACCAAGTTTCCCCATTCTTTTTAAGGTCTTAGCCAACTCTAAGAGCGCTTTGCCCACCTTAGTTAGTCAGCTCATCAAGGCACGACCAAGTTTTCTCATTCTTTTTAGGCTCTTAGCCAACTCTAGGAACACTTTGCCCACCTTGGTTAGTCAGCTCATCAAGGCACGGCCAAGTTTCTTCATTCTTTTTAAGGTCTTAGCCAGCATTAGGAGCGCTTTGCCCACCTTGGTTAGTTAGTTCATCAAGGCACGACCAAGTTTCCTCATTCTTTTTAGGGTCTTAGCCAGCTCTAGGAGCGCTTTGCCCACCTTGGTTAGTCAGCTCATAACCATGTTTCCTCGTTCTTTTTAGGGTCTTAGCCAGCTTTAGAAGCATTTTTCCTACCTTGGTTAGTCAGCTCATCAAGACACGACCAAGTTTTCTCAACTTAGTTTAGGGTCTTAACCAGTTCTAGGAGTGCTTTGCCCACCTTGGTTAGTCAGCTCATCAAGGCAGGACCAAGTTTACTCATTCTTCTGAGGGTCTTAGCCAACTCTAGGAGCGCTTTGCCTACCTTAGTTAGTCAGCTCATCAAGGTAAGACCAAGTTTCCTCATTCTTTTTAGGGTCTTAGCCAGCTCTAGGAGCACTTTACCCACCTTAGTTAGTCAACTCATTAAGGTACAACTAAGTTTTCTCAACTCAATTTAAGGTCTTAGTCAGCTCTAAGAGTGCTTTGCCCACCTTGGTTAGTCAGCTCATTAGGGCACGACTAAGTTTGCTCATTCTTTTTAGGGTCTTAGTTAGGTCCAGGAGTGCTTTGCCCACCTTAATTAGTCAGCTCATCAGGGCACGACCAAGTTTCCTCATTCTTTTTAGGGTCTTAGCTAGCTCTTAGAGCCCTTAGCCCGTTTCACTTCACTTTGTTAGTTCATACGAGCATGACCATACTTTAATTCTTTTTTCGTCTTTCAGCCGTCTCTTAAAGCACCACCCTTCTCTTCTCAAAATCCCCAATGGGTTGGACGTAGGATAGTAAGCTAGCTATAGTACTTCCTAGCATAAAATCCATTCTTAGGGAAAAAATAGTGTCTGTTTTATCTTTGTGGCAAAGTTTTGTTCAAACTTTAACACAAATGGGGGCAGCTATAGACACTTAATTTTTGCCCCCTTTTATTTTTCAAATTAGGCTATAGGGCCCTAAATTAGAAAAAGTTCAACAAAATAGAAAATTAAACAAAGCCCCAAAAAAATGAAGAAATTTAGAAAAATAGGAATTCTAGAAAAACATAAGAAAATAAGAAAATAGGAAAAAAAAAGCACAAAAAACAAGAAATTTAGAAAATACAAAAAAAAAAAGAAAAAAAATCTTGAAAAAATAAAATATAAATAAATAAATAAAAGATTTTAAAAGATAATATTTTGTTAGATTAAATTTAGGTTTAGAAGTTGGGCCATTGAATTTAGGCTTAGATTTAAATACGGCTCAAGCTAACCGACTCCAATTGCACATATGAACAAGGCACAAGCCAATGGCCTTACAGTTAAGCATATGGATATAACATTAGCATTAAGCATAAGGTCTTGGGTTTAAAACTTGGCAAAAATAAGGAAGCCTTTTTCTCATTTTTTTTTGTTTTCAATCACATCAGGGACTGCCACGTATTAAGGTCTGATTGCGCCACGTGGCGTGCCACGTCAGCTGCCACATGTTCATAAAATGATACGTGGCATGCCGGAGTTCGTCAGTACGCCTGACGTAGTGCTACATCAGCTCACTTTTTCTTCCCCCTTCCTTCCTTTTCCTTTCTTTTTCCTCTCTTTCCCTTGACTTTCTCTAGGTTTCCAGCACTTTCCGCTTCAAACTACCCACTTCAGCATGATTTTTAGACCCTTTCTCGTTGCAATTTCACCAAATCAATAGTGAAATTGCAGAATAGACATAGCCTATTGTGAATTGGTACAAAAAAACATGTCTAAATATAGTCAAAGGAGCATTCAAGTTGAGCTCCAAAAATTGGAAAAAATTTGTTTTCCTGGGCATTCTTCATTAATCCGATTCCAACTTTCCTTTGTTTTTAGGTTGGATTTGTGTATAAATTAATGATTATGGGATATAGATGAACACACATAACGAACAGAATCAATCCCTACACTCTCTCTATCCATTCCCGATCAGTTTCTCTCTTTAACCCACTTTCTCTCTCTTCGATTCTCTCTCTTCACTCAACCCGAGCTAAGTCAGCACTCTAGGAAGACTACCTGCAGCTTAAACTCTCTAACCCAGCTATTTTCGACCTTCGCCGTGACCCCCAACTACGCCTCCAAGCAACCACCATCGAACCCTAACCACCTCCTCTCTCTCTCTCTTCGAACCACTACCCCCCAACCACCCTCAAGCGAAACTAAGCCTATAGCCAAACTCCCTACACTCTAAAAAACCTATCCCAACCCATCCATCATACCTAGCAACCCCCATACAGCCGAACCATCACCGTCGCCCATGGCAAACTTTCGAAAACCACCCAAACGGCTCCAAAACACCAAGGCACTGAACCACCCCCCCCCCTCCCCCCCCTAAAATCTCCAATCCAATACTCATAAAAAGATTGTCACCCCCTCATTTTGGTAGACAAAATAAGCTTAATCTTGCCCCGCTAGTACTGGAGAAGAAGAAGAAGCCAAGATCCAACCCGACCCAATCCGATCCAACCCATCCAACCCACCCAAGTCCGACCTGTGCATCCAAATTCATCTGAAGTTCTTTTCTTCTTTTTTTTTAATTCTTATTTTTTTGTTTTATTTTTATTTATTTGTTTTGTGTAAATGTAATAGAAAATACTAAATAATGAAAAAATATATATATATAAAAAGAAAGGAAAAAGAAAAGAAAAAAAGAATGAAAAAGAAAAAAGAAAGAGAAGAAAAATAAAAAGAAAAAGAAAAAGAAAAAGAAAGAAAGCAGTCCATTTATTTACTTTAATAGAAATAGATAAAATAAGTATAAAATAGATAAGATAATAAATAAGTTAGTAAACAAAAATCATTTTTACACTTAGAAAAATTAAGTTTTCTAAAAATAAATGAAAATAAATAAATCAATTTTCAAATTAGAATCATTTAAAATTTCCAACAATAAAATCCAATTTAGAACTACTTATAATCTTTTCTCAAATCAACTCAAAATGGATAAAAACGTAAACTCGGCAATTTTTTCAAAGTTAAAATCAATCAACTCACTACATTTTCATTAAACGAACTATGAAGGTCTGATCCTGAATAGCAGGTACGTAGACACCCGTACGCAAGTACAGGATGACTTAAAATATGGAAAGTTTTATTTTTTTTTCCACTTTTAGATATTTATGTAAATTTATCAATTTAGTCGCATGTATTATAAATAGATGTTTTTAGAAATTAAAAAGGGTATATTTGAAAAGCGAAGTTAAATTTGGAAAATTAAAAAGTGGTATCCATTTAACGTTTAATAAATTAGCCCCTAGACCTAAATCTTTGGTTTTCAAAAAATCCATTTTACAAATTGGTTTTTTTAATCAATAGACCGATAGCTAAGTTATAACCAATCTACCCAACTAGTTATAACTTAACCCCTTTTCCCGACTCCGGTCGAGTGGCGACTCCAAATTTTTTCAAGTTGGAAAAAATTATCTTCTTTAAACCTTAGTCGATGGTCAATATTAAACGGGTAAAGTTTAGTATTGATCGGTTTAGAGAAGACCTAACTTTATAAAAAGAACCGGGAGGGTGAAAACCCAAGCTTGACAAACATATATCGCCACTTCAGCCATGTTGACCAATCACAGCATGCCATGTATCATCATGTGATACGTAGCACCACGTCAGCACATCGTCCAATCCAATGATACCACATGTCAAGATATGTAGCACAATCAAATCCTAATATATAGTAGTCCCCTAATGTGATAAAAAATAAAATAAAAAGGCATTTACATACCTTCACCAAGATTCGAACCTAATGCATATGTCCAAGTATTTGTCCATTAAGCCATTGGCCTATACCTTATTCATTGCACATATGGACCAGATCAGCCTAAGCTAGATTCACATCTAAGCTCAAGCCCAAGGCTCGATATCTAAATTTATTTTAAAATTAAAAATCTACCTTATTAAATTGTTATTTTCTAATTTACCTAAAATCTTCTATTTTTATTTTTTTAATTTTTTTTTATTTTCTAAATTTCTCATTTTTTTTAAGTTTCTTTCTAAATTTTCTATTTTTTGATCCTTTTACAACTTTCTCATTTTTTGTGTTTTTTTCTTATTTTTGCTTTTTTTTGCATTTTTCTAAAACTCTTATTTTTTTCTAAATTTCTTTATTTTTTTCTTTTATTTAATTTCCTTTTTTTTTCCTAATTAGGACCTATTGGATAAAATAAAATAAAATAAAAATAAATGGAGCAAAAATTAAGTATCTACAGCTACCCCTCTTTGTGGTGAAGTTTGAACAAAATTTTGTCATAAAGACCAAGAAACACTATTTTTTCCCCTTAGGATGACTTTAAAACAACTAATTAGCTATCTAAGAATTGATCTATTAAGGGTTTTGTGAAAAAATGAAACCTAGTCATGCCTCTCTTGGCTCACTAACCTAAGTGGAAGTATCTCTAAGAGATAAGAAATCCTATTCTGGAATTGATCTAAAGGACCCGATCGTACCTCATTAAGCTCACTAACTTAAGTAAGAGCATCTCTTGAGGACTACCAACCCTAAGTTGGGATCGATCTGAAGAATGTAGTTGTACCTTACTAGACTCACTAACCTAGGTGGTAGCGTCTCTTAAGGACTAGCAACCCTATGATAAGATCAATCTAAAGGACTTGATCGTACCTCCCTAGGCTTACTAACCTAGGTAGGAGCGTCTCTTAGGGACTAGTAACCCTAAGTTAGGATCAATCTAAAGAACCCAATCGTACCTCATTAAGTTCATTGACCTAGGCAAGAGCATCTCTTGGGGACTAAAAACCTTATGATGAGATCGATCTAAAGGACCTAGTCATGCTTCACTAGGCTCACTAACTTAGGCAGGAGCATCTCTAAGAGACTAGCAACCATATACTAGGATCAATCTAAAACCTATTCATGCCTTACTAAGCTCACTAAACTAGGTAGAGCATCTCTCAAGAACTAGTAGCCCTAATATAAGATCGATCTAAAACCTAGTCATGCCTCACTAGGCTAACTAACTTAAGCAAAAGTGTCTCTCAAGAACTAGCGACCCTAAACTGGGATCGATCTAAAACCTGGTCATGCCTTACTAGGTTCACTAACCTAAGCAAGAGCATCTCTTAGAGACTAACAACCCTAAACTGAGATCGATTTAAAACCTAGTCGTGCCTCACTAAACTCACTAACGTAGGTGGAAGTATCCCTTAAGGACTAACAACCCTAAACTAGGATCCATCTAAAACCTAATCATGCCTCACTAGGCCCGTTAACCTAAGCAAGAGTATGTCTTGAGAACTAATAAACCTAAACTGAGATTGATCTAAAACCTGTTGTACCATACTAAGCTCACTAACCTAGGCAAGAGCGTCTCTTGGGGACTAGCATCCCTAAACTTCGTCTTAATGTTATAACCTATGGGCTCGCCAAAAGGAACTAATAAAGTAAAGTGCCCTACAGGCTTGTTAAGAGAAACGTGATGAAGGGAAGTGCCCTTATGGGCTCGCTTGAGAGAAATTGGCAAATGCCTTAGAAATTGAGTTAAGATCGTGTCTTCAAAGGCTGGCCAAACACTAAATGTAAAAGGTGAGTGCCTCATGGGCTTGCTAAAAGATCTTTGAAAAAAGAAGTTCCCTGTGGGCTTATTAAAAGAACTTGGTGAATAGAGGGGCCCAATGGGCACGTTAAAGGTAATTAAGCATCTTATGGGTTTGCTAAAGACCTTAAAGAGAGTTGAATGGGTAGAAGGCAGGATAGCCCATTTCAGAGTTGGCTAAGATTAGACTTATCCAAAACACTACCTGATTTGAGGAAAATATTTACAGATAAACCCTTTGGTGAAAAGATCTGGATTGGATTGAAAACTGGGTCACTTGGGCCAACATGGACTTGGAAAAAAAGATACTTTCTCTCTCTTTTTCTTTTTCCTTTTTTTTTAATTTTTTATTACCCTTTTTTTTTTCTTCTTTCCCTCTCTTTTTTTTTTAGTTTGCTAACAAGTAAAGAACTCTTCCTTAATAATCACATAGGGCTTGTTATGTTCCCCCTAACCTGGATGCCAAGTCACTTGGTAAGGCATTGTGATTTCAAACACCCTTATTTTTTTAAGGAAAAGGTGACTCATGACTAGTTTAGTCGAAGAGAACTTCCTTTCAAAATCTTAGCTCAAATATACTCTTAATTATAGTCCCAAAATTGCAATCCATTTTACATGTGATACGCCTTGATCAATGCATTAAGTCTTTTTCGGTTTATCATTATGAATTTAGGCTTTTGGTCTAGAGGTTTCAAAAGGGACTAATGAAGAAGCCTATTTTGAAAGAAATATTAATCCCGGGTGTACAAGTTGAGAACTTTAGGAAAAATTAGAAATATGCTTGCCTTAGTTTCAAAAATGACTTTTACAAAAGATTACTTTTTAAGATTAGAAGAGCTTTTATTCTGTAAAGGTAGTACTATAAGTAGGAAGGCCTAGTGTGATTTAGCATAAGAAAGGCTTCAAAGTAGATATAGAGCTTTTAGGTTTCTTAGCTCAAAGCTTTACATCTTTGGGCTTTGACTTTTGATTTGATTTGGCTACTCCTACTAGGATATAATATATCTCTTAGGGCCTTTGACTTACACTTAGGCCCAATTTTCCAACTTCTTTTTCTTCATCTTTTTCTTTTCTTTTCTTTTTTTTGTTGTTATTACTTTTCCCTACTGTTCTTTCTTTTCTTTTAGTCCTACAAATGTTTGTCTCCATTGTCAAGCGATTCAGGGCCCTAAATCCATGGATTTCTATTGTAAGAGCTGGGGTGAGGTAAGTATAAACTTGAGGTGTTTAACTTATAAAGAATAAAAGTTGCTTTTGAATTTAATGTTATTGAAGCAAGCACAAACCCATTTTAATCCTTCTCTCCTTATCAATGAACCTAACCTCTGAATTGCCCCATTGTAGGGTGGTTCTCAATAAGATTTAATTTTGAAAATTCTTCAAATGGGTCCAATGGGGTGAACAAGAGATGATCATGTTTAAGATTTGAAAATGAATGCCTAACTTTATTTTAATCTGTGTATCACATTTAAAGTGGACATCCTTTAAGGAATGAGTCCAAAGTATCCTCAACTTTATGTTGCTTAACTCTCAAAGTATTTCAATTTAGTGTATGGAAACTAGTTTACCTCTTTTCATTCTAAACCTTTAAAAGTAAGTTACCGATTCCTTAAGGAGGAATTTATTTTCCCCAATAACGTTGCAATCATTCAATTGAAAAGGCAATTGTATTATTCTAGCTATTATAGACTTTATTGAAAACAACTTTCTTTGCCTCTATCTTAACAAGTGTCCAATTACTTAAAACAACCCGTAAGCTTATCAAAAGGCATTGGTAAGCTCAAAAGAAATGGAGCCTTAGGCGACCTAGTTAGATTATCCCTATGACTTGAAGAAGGACCGACTTGTTGTAGCTTTAGCTAAATGACTTTTGCATCAATCAAGTCTTCAAATATTATTCTTCAATCTCCAGCATTTTTCAGTAAAGTGACCCTTCTGACCCATATGATAGTCACATCGTGCTTCTGGGTCAAAGCTATATGGTTTGTAATTCGGATTAGGGGCTTCACAAGCTATAATCATTGCTACTTTCAAATGATGAAAGATTTGGATAGTTGAGATCTCTAATCGAGTGAATTGTCTTCTTTTGAGTCCCTTGGGCTTGTTTTTTCTCATTCCTCCTTAGTTGTTTTCTTGTTAAGCCTCCTTCATCACTTGGGTTTACTAACATTTGATCAATATTGAACATCGGGTGTTGAAATCTTCTAGGCATGGGGCCTATTGCCATTTCTAGATCTATAAAGTTCTTTTGTAGCGTAGCTAACTTTTCTTACAAATTCAAAGTCTCCATTCAGGCTTAAATCTTGGGACATTTGGAGAGTGGTAATCATTGGGAATAAAACTTACTATTGTCGGGGCATCGAATGTATCATCCTTTCTAGGGAGGTGAGTATGTCATCAACCATGTAAACCTAATTGGAAGAATTCTTTACTAATCAGCAACCTTTCTTTTATTTTCTTTCTTTCTTTTTTTTATTTTTGAGCAAAATCACTCATTTTTAAGAAAGAGAAAAGGATATAAGGATAAGACTTATTTATAAGTTGTGAGAAAGGAGTAGAAAACAATCCTAAGGGATCATAGGCCTAAATATTTTACAATCCTAAGAATGTATAAGAGAAGAGATTAGAAAGGGTTAAAGTAGAAAGTATAGGGAAAAGAACTTAGAAACTTAAAGACATGACTAAACAGAAACTAATGTATATTTACATGCATAATATTAAGATGATGTCAATGCAAAGAGGGAAATTGGCAAACTAACTACGATGTGGCAAGAAAAGGATTTTTATTGCATCCTTGAAGTTTCCCTTACATTATTCAAAAATTTACTACAAATAATCCTTAAATTCTAGATCCTCTTTTTCTTGTGAAGTCTTGGCTCCTCTTCAATCTTATTTCTTTTCTTTAACTCAGCAACTTGAATCCATCTAGCAACTTGAGAAATATCTTCATTATAGAACTTCTAAAAAGCTTTGACCCAGTAATAGGTAGTAATACCATTGGTGAGTTCATTGACAACAGCGAATGCATCAATGGGATTCATCTTCTAAATGCTTTATCTATAAAGGAAATCAAGTTTAGGGCTCTAAGTATGGCTGATAAATCAAACCATAAGTAAGGTCATATTAGTCTTTAATTCTCGATTCTTCTCTTCCTGTAAACAACTGAGCAACCTGGTTTGTGCTGCTAATAGTGTTGGGACATAAGATTTCCCCACTAAAAATTGGGTTACAAGGTCTATAGTCCTATGATATATGTGAAATATCTCATCAGGAAACAAAATAGTTGCAAATGCTGCCAAGATATAGGCGTTGATCCTATATGCTACCAATCTTCAATGCTGCCATAGAAGAGTTTCTAGTTGTAGTTGGATGGGGTTGCAAACTAAGCAAAAAGATTATCTAACTTAATAATTCTTTTATGGGGATCTATCCACATTCTGCATAGTTTAGATTTACGGAGGCTTAAGAGCTTTTTGAAAATTTTTACAGGGCTAACCATGATATTTGGGACATATTTTTCATTTCCAATAGAGGTAACTCCTAACAGATGGAGTATTCTTCAATAGTTGGGCTCAGTCAACATAGGCCAAAGTGAAAAGACTAATTCTGAGGGTCCTAGAAGTAAACTAAAGCCTGTACCATGGTAACATTAGTCTGGACTTTAGGCAAAGAGAAGATAGGCTTAATCTTGTCTTCAAAAAATTGAAACCATCTTTTAAGTATCCCTTCAGGCTCTAAAGGCTCATAGATATGGACTTCCATGAAAAGG
The DNA here is from genome assembly GCA_024138005.1 of Lumnitzera racemosa. Classification (NCBI taxonomy): domain Eukaryota; kingdom Viridiplantae; phylum Streptophyta; class Magnoliopsida; order Myrtales; family Combretaceae; genus Lumnitzera; species Lumnitzera racemosa. The sequence goes on from JAMXBC010000004.1 coordinate 57,390,759, forward strand.
GCCTATATAAGAGAGGATTTAATCATTTTCTACAAAAAAGGATGAAAAGAGAACTTACATCAAAATTATCTTCTTTACATAGGGACTACATCGATATTTACAGGAAGAAAACAGTTATAAGTAAAAGACTAGGAAACTTCATAGATTTTTTTTTTTTTAGTTTTGCCACATCATGTCAATCTGTCAATTTTAGAAAAAGGTCTCATGAATGCAATTAGAGTAGTTTCTAAAAAGGTCCTTAAGCTGTGTGACCTCACTTATTAAAGAATACTTTCATTAGTCACATTGAGCTTAAGTGAGGTGGCCTAATCAATCCCAAGCGGTGGTTACACTACAACACCCGAAGCCTACATAATGGCCCTTCTCCTAAGGTCTTAAGATGGTCTAGGTCTAACCACATCTACTTTGCAACAAACAACCCCCCATATCCCAATGCATGTGATATGCAAGATAATAGTATAGACATGAAGTTAATAATAGAAACTGAAAGTGAATTCTAGGAGAAAATCAAGGAAAGAAGCTTCAAGTTTGTTTTTTATTTTATAATAATGTCGTCTTATTAGCTATTCGCCAAACCCTAAAGAATGTATGCAAGAAGGGTAGGTTCTAGAGGTCATTAAACTCTGTGACCTTACGCGTTTATGAAAAACCTGTTCCTTGGTCACATCGTAGTTTAAGTGCGGTAGCCTAATCAACCTCAAGTGGTGGTTGCCTCACTACTCCTAGAACTTACACAATGGCTCCCCGTCCTAAGGTCCTAAGACGGCTTAGGTTTAACCATATCTATCATGCATTCATAGTACAAGAAAATAAATCCCTCCCTCAAAATAATTAAATACATAAAACTAAACTTGTAAAGACATTAGAATAGTTATGATAAAAAAAAATGAAAGAAAATAAATAATTTAGCCTAAGGTGATTTTTAAGTTTAATTTTAAATTTGGAAAGGCAAATGGTTAACCCTCTTAAAGTCCCTACTGGAGTCGCCAAGTTGTCAAGCTTAGTTTTTCACCTCCCAGATTTATAAATTAGATTTCCTTTAAATCAGTCAGCATTAAACTCTTACCCGTTCAATACTAATCCTTGACTAGGGTTTAAAGAAAACCATTTAATCTGAAGACAAATTAGAGTTGCCACCCTACTAGAGTCGCCACCCTACTAGAGTTGGGAAAAATAGTTAAGTTATAACCAATTGGATGAATTAGTTATAACTTAACCACTAATCTACAATAAAACTAATTTTTGAAACAACTTTTGAAAACCGAATAACTAGATTCAGGAGTTAGAAATTTTAAACACTTATGAGTACCATTGACTTTCCAAATTTAAAATTAAACTTAAAATCACCTCATAAGACAAAGCTTAATCATGGATAACTTAAGTAATCTAAGAAAAAGAAAAATTAGATTTGTTTTATTTTTATCGTCACTCTATAGATGTCTACATACTGGCTATTCAAGATCAGTGGTACGTAGTTCTTTTTTGTAAAACTTTAGAAGGTTGGTTTTGTTTTATTTTGAAAATAATCAAGTTTATGTTTTTAGTTCAATTTGATTTATTTGAGAAATTTTCTAAAAATGAAGGTCCTAAATTGGATTTTTTATTTACGTTATAGAGATATTAGGATTAGACAATACCTATATTATGGGTTATATTGACAAATTAGGTAAAATATAGTTTAACAGCATAAATTACGGCTAGTATGATAATATTTGATTAGATACATATAATTGTATTAAAAACTCAAATTACCCATTAAAAGTCATCTCTAGAATTTAAAACTTGTAATGAGTGTCATTAAGTTTGTGCAAGCCCAACGACACTATTTTTACTAAAATCAAATAAACCTAGGTAATATAACCTATATCTCTACAATATTACTGATTTACGTACTATTATAACTCTACCGTAATCAAAACGTGATTTAAACGACTAAAAATACATTTTGATACAATCCAAATAATATATTATACGTAATAGTATAATTGTATATATTATTAATACTTAATAACTTAACTGGACCAATATAATGAAATTATATATTATTATATAATAAAAATGATAATATACTTTATATATATATATATATATAGTTGCACTAGATAAGACCCTAATGTTTTTGTAACCATTACAAAAATTGAATTTAGGTTTTGTATATATAGGGGCTCCCAATAATCAGACCGTTGACGAAACGAGTTTTTCGAAGTGAGTGCCAAGACAAGTAAGTGGGGTTAATGCTTTACCACTTTTTAGGATATTATAATAAAATATCTGAAGACTTTGGTATGTATTGGCTTGTGATTGTAGTTAGCTATTTGTGCGTATGCAATGCTTATAGTTAGGTTTCAATTTGCTGTAATGGGAGTTGAGCTCTATGATATGATTATTTTATGAATATTATTATTGAATTGTTTGAGCTTAGTTGATTACCTAAAAAGATGAACTAAATCAAACTTGGCTTAACATCTAATTTAATATGCATCGTAACCCACTAAAGGTAATGACTAGAATTCTCAGGCCAAACACAGATTCCCTTTGACGAGGATAGCTGAAATGATCCTTTCCATTGCACAAGCCCTGGTTTGGCTTCAATCCGTGAGTATATGACGTCAATCTCCTCAACCCAAATTAGAACAGATGAAATTTCTCTAATCTCACAGCAAACTGGATAACGTCGTGCAATGGCATTTACTTATATATACTTTGCATCTAACCAACTTGATTAAAAACCCCGGTTATGATGTATTGAATGCATACTTCTGTCTCCACCCCCACTTACTAAGCAAGTTATTGTTCATTCTCCTATAGTTTGTTTTATAAGTTCCAAATGGTATATAAGTGCCTACCTAACACCAGAACCTTAGTAAATTGGGATAGGGAGCGAGATATAACAAGAAATGCTTAGTTATTACTCTTAGTATTAACTTTTTATCTTTTAAGGAAAACTATACAAAACTCATCAAAAGGCTTAGTAGTTTTTAATATTTTAGTTTGTATATGAAATGACAGGTACTTGTGGGATTTACTACTACTTTTTTTATAAGGTTAAATGATAAGTTTATTATTACAAATTATTTCACAAGAGTACTCTATAAGTTTATATCAAATAGGTATCAAATTGGACACTTCAAAAGAGTAGAGTCAAGTATGCCTTGTATGAAGGTCGAAGATAGTAGCTATGAGGACAGTTTCTATCTTAGGATGATTTACATGGCAGGACTATTACGACTTCACCTTTTCAGGGCATAACAGATGATCTAGTAGGTTAAGGTCATTTTGGTTCAAAGTATCGTGTATTTTCATGTCTATGAATATTTAATTTTCAATTGTGCAATGTAAGCCTAAAATTTATGAAGTTATGTTGTTTTCTTGTAAAATTCCTTTTTACGTGAGTGATTAGCTTTCTGGAGAGATTTTCATAATTAGAACTCAATTCTCATCACTAAATATTAGTGCAGCAATATAAGTGGTTTAAGTTCTTATCAATCTGATTTATCCGATAAATTGTGGCAAATATGCCAAGTCAATCATACACATAGTACCATTAGTTTATTGTGCTCAATTGACTTGCTCTTAAGATAATGATATCTTATCAATCTTATAATGCCTTAAAAGGGAGGTATCGAACCTTATTTCGGTTTTTTCTTAATTTAACTTATACTAAGCTAATCCACTTAATATAAATTACTCAACATAAAATTTTTAAAAAAAAAATAACATTTTTCCTTAAAAAAATATTTAAAAAATAATTTGGAGTTACCAACCAATAAAACTGGTGAAAAAATAAGATTAGGGTCTTTAAGGGGAAAAACTCTAACCAAGTCGCTAACCTACAAATTTTCTAAAAAACAATTTTCAAAAAATATTAACCAAAGAGCTAAGCTCAAAGGCTAACCTATTAAGACAACATCACTATATAGAAATTACAAAAAAATAAAAAATAAAAATAAAAATAAAAATAATTAATGGTCCTTAATTTTTATGATTTTCCTAAAGATGCAAAAATGTGAAAAATGCACGAAAATTATCTTTATGATTTTTTATTACAACTTTAAAAAAAAAATTATGATTGCCCCAAAGATGCATACTTACTTCCTAATCGAGATCAAACCAATTATAGTTCTCAATTTAAAAAAAAAATTAGTGGATTAGTTCTTTTATTTTAAAAAATCGGACCAGGTTTACATTTTTAGCTAGTTTATTTTTATTAATAAAAAATTTTAAAGAAATGCTAATTTTTATTCACAAATTTAAAAACCTTAAAAAAAAAACCTAATTTTAAAAGAGAACCCAATTAGAAACTTTTATTTTTAAAAAAACCTAAAAAATTTCCCTAAAATGCCTAACTCATAAAATGTAATCTTAATAAAACTCATGTAATGTTAATGGAAGGATTCAAAATATGCAATTTTTAACAAAGATATGCAAGAGAATACAATCTTTTATGAAAGATGTAATTTTTTGTGATCAATGTTAATTTAATAAAGAACCTACAAAAATCAAGTTAGTATGAATGCCATATGCACTAATTATGCAATTTTATTCTAACCAATGGACACAAATGTTACATCGATAAAATGTATATAAATGCTCATAGACCAAACAATAATAATAATAATAATAATACATTAAAACTAATAACATAAGACTAAATACATGCATAAATAAAACAACCAAGTTAGTACTAAAAATTATAAAAATATTTCAAAAACAAAAACTAGTGACGTAAAAAGAAATAAAACACAAAACAAGTAAGGATCTACCAATGCTAATGAATGTAGGTTAGATCTAGTCAAGAGTAGATGACTTCGCGCATAAGTCAGACTTGGATCTGAGTTGTGCTTTACAATAGCAGAATTCACTACGTATAAGGAGTTTTGGTGGTCTTTTCTAATCGAAAAGTGAAGTTTCATGGCATTGTCATTGATAAAACTCCAGTTAGACACAACACCCTAGACTAGTATGATAGTTTTGATGGTTGTTGAAGATTGATGCCGGCGGTGGTCGGCGTCTACTGTACAAGTGCATAAATGTTGACTTAGGCTTATCTTACATATGGCCCTATGTTATCGTGTGCTGTTATTGTCAAGTTTGCATGCAACGATAGAGCTATTGAGTGGTTTTGCGACAAGGATGAAGGCGTGTACCATAAGTCGGGTCATCGGATTTGGGGTCACTCACGTGGATGGGGAGAGTTTGGACTACTACTGTCGTGGGTATAAGGTCACAACGAGTGGCTGGGTTATATACTAAGGTGCAGTGATGGGTAGTGCAACATCGTGCATTGGTGGGCTTACACAAGGGGCTGTCAATTTGCTGTCAATGGTCGGTTAGTGACAATGGTCGAGAGAATGGGGACAAAAGGTGTTGGTTGCCATGTGTATGCATGTATGGTGCTGTGTATTGGGTGTGCAATAGTCAAGAAGGTCACAACGAGAAGATAGGTCGATCGTGGATAGGATACGTGGCTGCTACTAATGGTTGATGTTAGGCATGTGGTACTGTTTGTTAGGTTGTTTATTGCAGCAATGAGGAGTAGGGGTGGTTTCTGCAACGAATGTCACGATGGGGCTAATTTTGTTGTGCGCATCTGCCGATGTAGTGGCTATCGAAAGAGAAAGGGACAGCAGTTGGGCGTTGGCTGCCGTATGCCATCAAGTTGAGGATGGTGAAGGTGGATGGATATGGTAATGATGTTATTGTATGTTTATGTTTGTTCTGGATCTAAATCGTTTCACCCTACCCCCCACCCAAGATTCTACCAACCATGGATGAATGCATCTTTAATTTCATCAAATCTTCTTTTTACCAATATTTGCATCAATCTCTACAAGATTTAGATGTTCCATTAATAATTTTATAAGATTTCTTCTAACTCCATTAACGGATCTTGAAGACTTGATAAAATTGGTTAGGATTTGAGAGTTTTATACAAATAAGGCCTTTTTCTGAAAAATATTATAGAAATGGCTTGTTTCAAAAAAAAAAATACAAATATGGTATAATAAAGGCCCACGTAAAGCATATGCCTTCAGTTGTGGGTAGTTTTAATACTGAATGCACATTCAATACACTAAAGGCTCATCCAATACATGTGCCTTCAATTTAATTCCACACATCATTTAATTTGTAATTAAAAATAATTGTTATTAAATGTAGTAATTTCCTCCAATCCGAAACAATAAAGTAATGTTCTTTTAACCCTTAACTTCTAAACTAAATGGAAAGTTTGATGCAGTAATTAATTGCATAAAATCACAATTGGTGGAATGCCTCAACAAAGATAGCAAGTAAGGAAGAAATAGGTGCATAAGATGATCATCCAATGACCATACGAGTCAGATACAAGAAAAAATAATTGCAAATTGTAATACTAGGATAAATAAACAATGCATTGAACTGCAATATTTGATAAAAAGTAAATTATATTTCAAATTATCAATATTAACACAAAATTTGTAATGAGTCAATGATAACATCAATATAATTGCTAAAATAGCAAGAAACAAAAACAATAAACAAAACATATCTACTCTCACCTACACCGTGTAATGGTTCTCACGGTACGGAAAAGAAGTGAACGCTCCCATTTATTGTGTAACTGAGTAGGTTGAGGTGGTGGATCATAGAGATCAAGTTCCCTAGGAGGAATTAGGTCAACTGGATGGGCCGGATGCAGCTGAATGACACCTTCACTAATGGATGACTGTATAGGGGTAAAATGTCGCTTTTGAGGTGCCGGTGGAGTCACAAAACCAAGATGTTGCTAGAACTCAAGAGTCATGTAAGAGTTAGATCTAGCCCTAAAGTTGGATTCGGCTCCTAAGGTAGAGGAACACCTAACCTAAGGTATGTGCTATATCCCCTATTGATATGCCTTGGGTCAACAAAATGACATACATATGATGAGATATCGTCATCGAGGTTTGCCCAATGACATCCCACTCGAGCCTTGTCTCCTCAAACTCTAGCTCTACCCCTAGGTAATGCACAAAGTGCTAGCATATCCTTGTTAGGGGTGGTCCTTATTCCCTACCGTAGTCCATATGAGGTGGCTCATGTATGCCCTCCTACTGTAGGTAGAGGATAAGGTTATTGTACTACTCAACAAAATGAAGTACCCCATCTGCAATACCTACCGCTGTAGGATAGTCAAGTGTCGGTCTAACACTCCTGAGCGAGTTTACTTGAAATACATAGAAAAATAGTTGTTAATAGATATGATAATAAGAATGTACAAGTGTAAAAAAAATAATGGACGATTTTAGATATATGTACCAGTTGACCGATGACAGCTCCGTGGTGTGAAATGTAATACTAGGTGATCTGTCTATACTATAGCCAGTAACTCTCATCAACCCTTCGAGGACCCTGGATGTGTACTAGGAATTCGTATCTCTGTCCCTAAGCCTGGATATAGGAAAAGTGTGTATTGATCTGATCAACATCCATCTTACCCTAGAGGTATAGCTAATGGAGCTACTCTAAGGTGTCAACCTCCTATAGGACGTATTGATATCCACTAAACTATCAAACGACATGGTTTGGAAAGTAGCACTCAATGATGTGGAAACAGATGAGTACCTAAGCAATCCAAATGTGTCACCCAGCAATACAGAAGTGAGCCATCAACTATAGCAACTCCTCTACATAAAGCTCCCAAACAACCTAATGAAAACAAGAAAAAGAAAAAGGAAAAAAAAAACAATCAATGAAACAATGATGATTATGACTTACAACCAAGAAAAAGACAGTAAAGAGGATAACTTATCATATCATACTTGCTACGTCGTTTGCGCTATGTGATACGCATCTATGACATGCATCGAATGCTAAGTCGTATCCCGTACTACCCTTCATTTGGTCACTAATGGCCTATCCCTATCGATAATAAACCCATATCGACTAAAGGGGGCAACATATGCAAATTTATCTCAAGCCTAAACCTACAGTTGAATCATGGCCCCTACAAGCTCATGCATGTCAAATGATAAGATAGAGTACAATTATTGGTATAACCATGCCAAGCAAGTGCTACCTCAGTTAAATAGCTCAGCTACTAAGAAGTCCTCTGGCAATGGCAAGAACATCAGGTGAATAAGGTTAGAGGATTTATCAGCAAAGATGAATCCTCCCATCAAGCTGAGTATGTATGTATGCACGTACAGTCAAATTGTCTCGTCGTCCACCCTATGGGGAAGTATTCGAAAGTGCTCTGATAACAACATCAAAGATAAATAAGCACCCCTCATCCTAATAGGCCTCACGCCCAGTAATCTCTCCCCTTTGTCAACCCAGCTCTTCTCATCATCTGTCTCTATCCGGCCCGCTACCGTAAACCCTACAATTGGAAGCCTAAGTTAGACCTCAACATCCTGTAGTATGATGGTCACCTCTCTAGTAGGTAGGTGGAATGTGTATGTCTTGGGCCTCCATCTTTAGATAAATGCCATAATCAGATGCCAATCCAACATAATAAATGGAAGTTGTGCAACTCCCTAAAACCCAACCTCCTATATGTAAAGCTTTACCTTAGGATGTATAAGATTATCCCACTCATCCTTACGTAATGAGATCTCACTGTACTGTACTCATCGTGTATAGGCTGCCTCTTACACAAACATTCAATGAAGTTAGTAAGTAACACATCTTTAATAAAAGACTTTATTGTAAATGATAATGACATTACTCACCCTGCCCTCCTAAACGACCTCTAAAGGTGACTGGCCTACCTCGCAAGTACGTATGAATCAATCGGTCCTAGCTTCATCTATCCTATGAACACATACCAACATGTTTAGTAAATCAACAAAAAATTATTAATCATTATACCTATGCATGTATTATAATATAATGCCTAGATAGAAAGGGAATATATACCAACCTATTAATCTCCGAACACCTCCTACTATTATGTGCTTCCTACCCACATGTACTACATCTAGTTTTGTCCGATTGCTCTCAAACGTCCATCTCCATGTGATATCACTTACGCTTAAGTTTACATTTCTCTCATAGTAAGTTAATATTCAAGTAGAGATAAGGGAAGCTAACTTACGACTAGTTCAGCTTGTCATCAATTAGGTAGAAATCAGCTGAATAACAATCTATCTAGTTTGCCCACTTATACCATAGTCTTATTATCGATTTGTTGTCCACCCTCATACTCGTTGCAGCAAAACATGCATGGGAGCAAAGGATCCTATATATTTGCCACTTATGACAAGTGTAAGTATGGTCCCTAAAGTCAATTGTCTATGTCCTTCCTCCTCCCTTCAATCCTATCCTCGTCATTCGACTACTAGTTAAAACCTCAAAAATACCATTCTAGAAGCTAAATGAAATGATTTTATGTGTACTTACCCACCCCCTCCAAGTTTCGTACATCTTAAGAGAGTAATCAATGTAGGTCTTGCTAAAATTGATTGCATCCTAAGTGTCCTTATGCCTCTCTTCCCAATAAGCAAGACGGTTGTAAAATATCTTCTTCTTTAATGCAGTGATGGGTAATCCATACACTGATTTCAAAATGGAGTTATAACTCTTGACAATTCTTAATGTCATGTATCCAAAATGATAACATCTATCATATGCAAGAGTCTACCAATCCAAATCAATATTGTCAAACTACATAGGAGCGTCCTCTTTAGCCTAGGCCAACTTCTCCAACATTTGAATCTCCTTTATTGTGTCTGAATACCTATAAACCATATAAGTTTCTTGCATAAATGGTTTTTATGGACCATTTTAAAGTTATTTGCAATATGTTGCACACAATATCTCTAAAATGCAAACAGTAGCTACCATCCTACTGATGGTTCCTTATATGTGGAATCAATACCAAATGCCTTGTCGGATATAAGACATAAGGTTTCCCCCTTTTGGCCAACTACATACACTTTAAGCTTCCATATTAACCACCCCCAGGTTTCTATCGATTTTATGTCAACAAAAGCGAAGGCTAATGGAACTATTTAATTGTCCCCATCCATACTACAAGCTACCAACAACTTATGCCCATACTTTCCATATAAGAATGTGCCATTGATACATATAATAGGTCGATAGTATTTAAATACTTATATACACTGCCCAAATGTCCAAAAAACCCACTTGAACTAGGATTGACCTTGCTTTAGCAAACTACTCCACCCCTAATCTACTTATGTCCCCAAGTTACTCAACTTCATTACTTTTAATAGTCTTGGCAACTCATTATACGACTTCTCTCAATTACTATATACCATCTCAACAGCCTTTCGCTTAGCCTCAAAAACCCTTTTATTGCTTACTGTATACCTATACATAGTTTGCACATTAGCTGTAAGATCAGTTATCTTAGCATCAAGCTTATTCCGTATACTATTGATGAATAGTATAACCATTATGTTGCTGTCAAGCTAAGGATGATCCTGGTTTATCATCAGGTTCACACAAGTGTACAAAACCTCTAGAATTGTTATTTTAAATGGACCCTCTACTTTCTTCAAACAAGCCTGTAGCCTCTACTTACAACCCTATTCTTTCTTGTTACAATAAGACACGTACACAATCAGTTTTGAAATGTCCACATGAAAATTACAATGATTCCTTAGGTGGAACGACTTAACTGCATCTATAAGATCCTTCTTCGTATTGAAACGCATATCGATACTTAAGTCATTAAAGCTGATGATGTTGCTACACATTTCATTAACATCTCTCTCAAATGTTACGTAACCACTGCCATCGTACTGGCTGTTGTAATATGGGGTAGGATCTCTTATAAGCCTATCAACAAGTTCGTTTATTTGTGAAAAGTCTTGAAACTACCTACTAGACAATACTTCACCAGTTCAATGGTAAGGCCTACTCAAGCCATCACCGTGAAGTGGCTAGACCAATATACTACTCCCACCAACATATGGTCTCACTTGTACCTCTCCCAAATCCTTAGCATAGTCATCTTCAAACTCAACATCATCTTCATCACCATCCCCATCATCCTCATCACCATCTACATCTACCGCATTCTACCTATTATCCACATTTATGTCCATGTGCATTTTCTCTACATACGGATCATAAGACTCTTCATGTTCAATAATAGGACCCAATGCTTTGTCAAGCTACTCTCCTGTGATATTCTGGTGCTCATGCTCAGAGAAATCCATATACGGTTCATTTTACTAATCTACATTTATTTACTCCGCACAGGTCATTATTAAATACACATTAAGATCTAAAAGGGTTAGATTATCTACTTCATGTATTTCTTGCTCGTCCCAAGCACTCAATTCCCCACTATGCCTTATGTACACTTCCTGAATACTCTATTGCCCAAAAGACTCTACCATCTTAATGAAATTCTCAACATCCTCATCATCTCTAATGGCCATCAACTTATAGAAACTTCAACATCATGGAAAAAGGGATGCCTGTGCACAAGTTCAACACTATACGAGTCAACTCCAATGCATCTACGAATTCTCCAATTGAAATGAGAGAAGTTCAAATCCTTCTTAATTTTCAACTTCTTAACGAGCACTCTATCATACTCCGGCCCCCAGTTACCCATCACTATATTTCCGTTCGCATAAACAATAACTTTCATATAATGTACCATATCTACCTTAGTAATGCCATTATGAACTGAATATTTAGAATACATTAAAAACTTTATCTATACACTGAGCGACAACTTTACAAAATACACTTAGTCATCTCATTAAGCTACATCACATACTACCTAACTTTAACTTTTTAATTCAACCCAACACAATAAAAATGCCAAAAAATATATATATACACAAAAATTCCCACCTACATTCCAACATTTTTAATACTCACATTCATATAACTTATGTACCATAATACAAAAAATTCCTAAATTTAGACAACATTTAATAAATTTTCATAAAATATTAATAATTTATACAACTTATAGTATATCTATGATTACAAAATCTACGCAATTAAGTAACAAAATTTTTTCTTAAAAAATTTGCATGATGTCGATTACTATTAAGATAAAAAAAAAATCATGCTTATAGGTTATAGATGATTACCTGTTTTAAATGTACACTTGGATTAAGAAATGGCCTGGTACTTCAACTATGGGTTTTCTCGAGTTTTCTTTGTGTTTTAGAAATTTTAGAAATTAATATAGGTAAAAATGGAGTATAGCCGCATGGATTGGTATTTATATAAGTAATATACATGCGCCTTCAATTATAATGAATTACACTAAAAGCAAATTCAATGCATGCACTTTTAGTGTAAAAAAACATAAGTGAAGGCATATGCACTACATTCGCCTTTACAATACCATATTCATACATTTTTTTTTAAAAAAAAAAAATGAGCCCTTTTTATAATATTTTTTGGAAAATGGTCCATATTTGTATAAGACTCCAAGATTTAGAGCCATTAAGTCCTTCACTCATGGTTAGAATTAGGTACAAGCTGTTAGGAAGGAGTCACGTAATTGGCACATCATAGGGGGGGAATTAAAATAAATAAAAGTAAGTGAAGCACACTTAGTGAAGCTCAAACCCAACACCTTCAAATCTTCCTCACATGCTCTTGCTAGCTGAGGTGCCCTTAATTTTGAGAAATTAACAAAACCTAATTCTATACATCCTTGTTTGCGGGCCAAATTTCTGTTAAGGTTTTAAGCCCAAATCTAATTTGATCTAATTCACTTAAAATCAACCTAAACCTAACGTTAAATATATTTCAAAACCTCCTTTTTAAAAATTTAATAAATATGCAACCTTATTTTAATAAATCTCATTAAAATATTTTTAAATTGGACAAAAATTCATTTTAATATTTTATCAGGATGTTTTCCTATTGAAGCCCAAAAGTTTTCAAGACTCTAAATTTATAAAATTACCTATAGATTTTGAACTTTACCTAACTCAACCTTAAAAAATTAACTAATTCGATTCGAACACTTTTTATACCTTTTTTTTTTTCAATTGTTTTGTATTTTCTGTATTTTTCATTTTTTTTCTTTTTTTTTAAGCTTGGACCAAAATTTATTTTTAAAAAAAAAAAAGGAAAAAACCTAAAATAAAAGGGTAGCAAAAGTAGAGTATCACTTTGAAGCTAGTGGGATTACCTAAAATCTTTATAACACGAATGCACTCATGATATGAAAATCATCTTATAAGTTAGAGAATGCAAGGTTTTAACTAATTACTCAATGTGGCTTATAATATTTAATTTATCAATTTAACATAAAATGTAAATAACTATCAATACCCAATATTCTATTATCCATCAAGATCGTAAAGAATCGATATCTTCTACCAAACAATGAGATTAGTTAAGTAAATTACAAATATTTATATTGATTATTTAGAGTTATAAAAGTACCATCTAGCTTATTCAATTATCCTTCTACTCCTATTCATCTATTATTCCATTGGTTGGAACACTCTATGTTGCGAACAGTGACCAAGAACTGATAAGGCCGATTGTTGGATGAGTCCAAGCTTGCAAAAAATATGCAAAAGGAATGAACAATGAATGAAAAGTAAGCAAAACCCACAAACAATTCCAAAAGATATGACTTACTAATGGAACTTTTGAGGACTCACAGCATAATTCGATATAATGTATGAATTGGTCCGGTAAGACTACTTTCCACCTAACATTACTTAAGGGAAAGGATAAGAGTGATGATAGGCATAAAACAGTAGAGTATTTACACTAAAAAGGAAAAATACTCAAGTGTATTAATGATAATGTGTCTATCTACGACTTATAAATACAAAGGGTATTTATACCTAAGAATCTAGGACAACTTTCCTAAAAGGGAAAAGACAAAATGAATATTACCTTAAAGTAGAAATGTACAGCAATACAAAAGGGTAAAAATGAATATTCGTAGGAACAATAATCAGTGGGGCGGATTCTATACGTAATCCTATACACGTGGGGATGCAATATGGGTGAGGTTGTTAGAAGTTGCAAACAAAACAGTACAGCCGACTAGCTTGTCTGAGTAAGGATGGATTATGTAGTTAGGGGTATCTCTCTCGGCATCTTAGCAAAGGTTATGCCAAGTAAGTGGTCAAGCATGAGGGAGGATTGGATCCTTTCTTGGCCATTCATTTCTCGACATTCTATCTACGAGAGATTGGCAATCATTTGGCACAGCTTAAGGAGTGACTTGACAAGGAAGTACTCGGCCTCTATAGGTATTGGCTAGAGTAGAAAAATTCGTCTTGTCAGGCATTCCAGTCCTTGGGCTCGGTTGCAAGTCAACGGGCCAGTAGCTTGATTCCTATCATTCCTTCCAAGTTGATTTAGATTTGGGATCAAATCCGAATGCTTCTCGATCAATTCTCCGTCAGGGTGATATGGACTAAGGTCGGTAATATTGAAGGCATCAGAAAACCCATAATCCTCTAGCAACTCTATCCTATAAGCATTATCATTGATCTTCTAAAGGGTCCCTCAACCTGTGCGGATAATTTGTTCTTCCTCTTGCTCGGAAACCATTTCTTGTTGAGGTACAGCCATACCAAGTCTCCTGGCTATAATTGCTTAACCATACTACTCTTAGTTTTCTCTTGCATTCTTCGAGTAGCTTGGTTGATGTACCGAGCGACCTTATAGTATATGTGCTGAAGGGATTGTGTTTTGCCCAAAGTGTCAAGGTCCTCTTATAGGTACTGGTACAAGGGAATGGTCGAGGGACAACTTAGGATTGAATCCATAGACTACTTAGAAGGGATCCTACTTAGTGGTGTCATGTATTATTTGGTTGTAAGCGAACTCAACCACTGGTAATTAGACATTGTAATCAACTAAGTTCTTGTCCACTACAACTCGAAGCAGTGATCTCAAAGTGCAATTAACCAACTTTGTTCAGCCATCAGTTTGGGGGTGACATGAGGTACTGAAGAGTAATTTAGTTCCCAGCTGATGCCACAAGGTTCTTTAGAAATGGCTTAAGAACTTTGAGTGTCTATCAGAGATTACACTTCTCGGCATACCGTGTATTTACACAATCTCCTGCAAGAAAAGAGAAGCAATAGTCGAAGTGTTGTTAGTCTTAGTGCAAGGCACGAAGTGTGCCATCTTATTGAACTTATCCACAACGACTATTACAGAATCTTTGCCTCAAATAGTTCGTAGTAGTCCAAGAACAAAGTCCATGCTCAATTCAATATATGGCCTCGTTATAACAAGTAAGGGCATTGTTCTCCCTTGCTCAGCTTAGTACTTGGCCTTCTTGCACACAACACAGCTTTCGACAACTTGATGCACATCTCTCCTCATTCTTAACCAAAAGAATCAGCCATTCAACAATTCATAGGTCCTCCTTTCTCTAAAATTTCCGAAGAGTCCTCCACTATGAGCTTTCCTGATCAATAACTCTCTTAGGGAACAAGTTGACACTCACAATTTCTCACTTTAGAACAAGTAGCCATTCTCCACATGGTACTCATCCACTATTCTTCCATCAATACATCATGCAAGTATGGGTCTAAAGTACTGCTCTTTAATGCTTACAAACCAAAATAGCCAGGTCTACAGTTTAGATAAAAGCGTATGCCTTCTCAAAAGAGCATCTACAACTACATTACTTTTTCCCTATTTATATTTTATTAGAAAATTGAAGCCATTAAGGAATTTAACCTATCTTGCTTGCTGCTTTGACAACTTAGTCTAACTTCCGAGGTATCTTAATGATTCATAGTCAGTATATATGACAAGTTCTCTAGGCAATAAATAGTATTGTCATACTTGCAATGCACGGATCAGTACCGAAAGTTCTTTATCATACACAGAGTAATTCAATTAGGGTCCTCAAAGCTTCTTACTATGGAAGGCAATTGGTTAGCTTTCCTACATTAGGGACAACACTTATTCTAATACCTGATGAGTTACATTTCAGCTTAAAAATTTTATCAAAGTCAGGTAGCATTAACACCGAGGTGGAGTTCAATCTTTCTTTTATCCCGACGAAACTCCTCTCCTCCCTTTCTCCCCATTGGAAGTCAGTGTTTTTCTTTGTTGGCTAAATAAATGGTGCGACGAGAGTGCTGAAATTTCTGATGAATAGCCTATAGAATGAAGTCAGTCCATGGAAACTTCTCACGTCAGTATAAGTAATAGGAATTAGCCACTCGACAATTGCTTGGATCTTCTCATCATTAACTTGCAAGCCTCCTCCACTAACCATATAGCCCAAGAATAGCACTTCCTCTTGATAAAAGCAACACTTCTTTAGATTACCGAATAGTCTCTCGACACGGAGAATATCTAGGACTACTTTAGGATGTTTACAGTGACTCAGCATATCAGTACTGTAGACCAGGATATTATCAAAGTACATCATGACATACTTCCCTATGAGATGTCTCAGGTACATGGTTCATTAGTCTCATAAAAGTGCTTAGAGCATTCAAGAAGCCGAAAGGCATGACCATCCATTCATAAAGTCTATGTCAAGTTTTAAACATAATCTTCCACTTATCCCCTAGTTTCATATGAATTTGATGGTAGCCAGATTTAAGATCAATCTTGCTGAAAATCTTAGCTCCACTCATTTCATCCAACATGTCTTCTAGTCTCGGGATTAAATACTTGTATTTAAACGTAATCTTGTTCACAGATCAAGTGTTTACATACATCTACTAGGTTCCATCCTTCTTTGGTACTAAAAGTGTTAGCATAGCACAAGGGCTGAGACTTTCGATGACGTATCCTCTCTTGAGCAACTCATTGACTTGACATTAGAGCTTAGAAGCCTATTCAAGATTCATCAAATAGGTAAGCTTATTCGATAGTGTGGCACCAGGTACTACGTCAATGCAATGCTCTATGCCTCGAATTAAGGGTAATCCTTCAGGTAATATTCTGAGAACAGGTTGGCATACTCATCCAACAACTCTTTGATTTCCCAAGGTAGTTCACCCCACACCTTCATTTCTAAAAGTTGCCTAACAAACATAAGGGTCAGCTCGACTGCTTTGATGACCTCTCAAAGCTCGGCTCTACTCATCACTAGAGCCTTCTTTGATCTACAAGCAAGTTTCATATGCAACTTACCAACTTCTCTCGATGGCATCGAGTTTAATGTGATCTTCTGATCATCCTTCTCGAACATATATGTATTCCTATAGTCATCATAGATAACTCTCCTATCAAATAGCCATAGTCTACCTAGCAATACATGGGAAGCACAGATGGGTATTACGTCGCAAAGAATTTGGTTAGAGTAGTTCCTAATAGTAATTAGCAGTAGTATTTACCGAGTGACATGTAATACTCCTTTCTCTCTTAACCAGTACAACTTGTACAACTTTAGATGCGCAACAGTCAGTAACTTCAATTTTGAAATAAGATCGGTTGATGCCACATTAGTACAACCTCCATTATCCACAATGAAGGTACATACTTGATCATTCACCTTACAGGTGGTATGGAACAAGTTCTCTCCCTACTCCTCCTCTCGTGAAGGTTCTACATTCATAGTGCATCAAATAACCATGAGTAACTTGTCCAAGTCTTTAGTAAACATGTCCTCCTCAATTAACTCTTTCTCGACAAAGGCTTCCTCCTACTCGGTTCCTCATCTATACTTTCTACTTCTAGCTTCGAGACTTCCCCCTTTAATAACCATTATCCTATGATTCAGGTACTGAGCAGCCATATATCCGAATCCTTGGCACTTAAAACATTTGATCTAGCGCATCTTCCTTCCAAAACCTTATCCCTTCTCATAAGTTCAGGTCAGCACTTCATTGCCAAATCGGCCTTTCTGATCGGCTCGATACTCAGCAGAATTCGTTAACTTCCCTATTAAGGTTGGCTAGTCAGCATTTTGGTCAGCACTTAGCCTTTTATCTACCTCTCTACTCATTGGGCGGTCTTAACAACTTCATCTATTGTGGTGAATCGTTAAAGCCCCACAAAGTCCCGAATATCACCTCTCAATCCAGTAATAAATCTTAACACAATTCGAGCTAGTGGTTCCTCCACCTCGTAACGGATCATGAGCATTTGAAATTCTTAAACATACTTGTCAATAGTTCAACCTCCTTATCTCAGCTCTTGAAGCCAAGTGAAAGTATATTAGAGATAAGTTCCTGAGCATTCTCTTCATATCGGGCTAAGGATTAATCTCTCAAGAGCCCTCTCATCTCCTCATCACCTGAAAATTCTTCCACCACATGGCGGTATATCCGGAGAACTCAACAGCAACAGTTCTCACTTTCTCGTAATCCTTATACTAATAATAATCAAACACACATTCCACCTTCTCTTCTTACTCTAGATATTCATCAGCATTCCTAGATCCTTTGAAACTCGAAATCCGAAGTTTCACATAGTTAAATGCTGTAAGGACTCGTACGCACTCTTCTTCGAAATACTTCGCCAAGCTCTCTCAAGTCTATTCTTCGCCTTACTCGTCTACCTACTCCTCCACTTCAAACTGGTCAAGCTCGGTTCTGACCTCTAACATGTTAAGTAGCTTGTAGGGTATTTTACGCAGTCTTAATGAGTCAACAAGCTAGCACATGAATAGCTCGGGTCAGATCTACCAAGAGGTTAGCCACCTCATCAAGTCTCTCATCAATCCTTCTCAATGTCTCCTATGACTGTCATCAACAGTGAACAACTCCACTATTGTCATCTCAAGTACCAACATTTATACTCGAGTTAGTCATTTTCTTTATTGATTCAAAGTTCAAATGAACACAGTAGCTTACTCTACTTCACACACATAAAATAGAACATGAACAGAACTCTAGAAAAACCAACAACTCAAACAAAACCTCCATTCTAATACCAAAATGTTACGAACTATAACTAAGAACTAACAAGGCTGATAGCTGAATAGGTCCAAGCTTATAGAAAGCTCGAAAGGAGTAATGAGGAAATGCGCAAAAGGAATGAATGATGAATGATGAATGAAAAGTAAACAAAACTCACGAACAGCTCTAGAGGATATGATACACCAATGGAACTTCGGAGGACTCACAGTACAACTCAATATGACACACGAATTGGTCCGGTGAGGTTACTCGCTATCTAACCTTGCTTAAAGGAAAAGATAAGAGTGATGATAAGCGTAAAACAACATAATGTTTACACTAGGAAGAAAAAATACTCAAGTGTATTAATGATGATATGTATATCTGTGGCTTACAAATACAAAGGGTATTTATACCCAAGAATTTAAGGCAACTTATCTAAAAGGAAAAAGATAAAATGGGTATTACCCTAAAGTAGTAATGTATAACAATACAAAAGGATAAAAATGAATATTCATAGAAGCAATAATTAGTGGGGTTAATTCTACACGTAGTTTTGTACACGTGGGGATGCAATATTGGTGAGGTTGTTAGAAGATACAAACAAAACAGTACAGCCGACTAGCTCATCCGAGCAGGGATGGATTATGTAGTCAGGGGTGTCTCTCTCGGCATCTTAGCAAGGGTTATGCCAAGTAAGTGGTCAAGCATGAGGGAGGATTAGATATTGTCTTGGCCAGTCATTTCTCGGCATTCTATCTATGAGAGATTGGCAATCATTCAATACAGCTTAAGGAGTGACTAGACAAAAAGTACTCGACTTCAGTAAGTATGAGCTAGAGTAGAAGAATTTGTCTCGTCAATCATTCCAGTCCTTGGGCTTCACTGCAAATCAACAGGCCAATAGTTCAATTCCCATTACTCTACACTCGAGTCTTATCCTAAATCACAACTTTTTAGTTAACCTGCAAAATAAAATATAAGGGGGTAGCTTAGTTAGATATTCCTCTCATTATACCTTTCAAGAAAAGCAAGCAAGTTAAGTAACAACCATATAAATACAAATAAATCATATGCAATGTAGCAAACATATATATATTTATATATATATGCTACCATATGGAAACTATATATAGCTTAGATTTTCACCCACCATAGCCAGGGTTAAAGATGATGGTCCATCAGACCTAGATTCTAGTGATCCAGTACCTAATCTACCAAATAGCATCATACGGTGATCAATATTATTCTCCCTTTTTTTATGTGTGTGATTCAACCTATGCCACAAGTATAGATATGAGTAACATATGCAATCTACTCACCCTTAAGTGGTAAAGTATAAGACATAGCCCTTAGCCAAGCAATTGGCATCTCTAGCGCCTAACAATCCTTTTAGCTAAGGTGAGGCCATGTTATACATATACATCATGTGAAAACTCAAATGATAATAATCTTAACCCCTACAAGACCCCTCCATCCTACACAGCTGATGTGATAGCCAATATGTCCCTAATTATGCATGGAATGCATGCCCATCTAATTTAATGAGTTAAATATAATTAAGTCCGATTTACTTATGTGTTCAAACAATCATCATATAAAAAAAGTTAACTCATCTATCAATTCGATTCATATATTTTATGATGTTTCAATAGTCAACGTAAGCAATAATCAATCGCATGCACAATATAGAAATCCCTATCCTATTAGTTAATAGTAATTATATAATTAAGTGCAACTAAACTACAAGTACAATCAAGTATAACAGTTATCAAAATACTCTCCTAGTCAAGTCATCCTTTAGTTGTCATAATCCAAGAGTAAGCCTATGTCAAGGTCGATATCACCTAATATTAATAAAGGAGAATACCAATAAATGTTTGAATAACTACCTATCAAATGGCCTAAATTCACTATAATTCCTAATTATTGCTAAAACTTGTTTTTATTATAACTTTCTCATTTTAACTCCAATATTCTCACTCTTATGGTCAATTTCTATCATGTTCAAATGTACTTTCTCATGATGAGGTCCTTTTTACTATATGGGACTTCCATTTTTCAATAATAGGCTAAAAAGTTATGGACTTCCACTAACTTAGGCTTCTTTTGCATTATTTTATGTTTTATTGGGTTATCTTAGCTTTTTTTAATTTTTGTAGGGCTTTTAACTCTCGCTAGCCCTTGATTTTGTGTATGGACTAAAGTTATAGGACTTATATTTATTCTTTAGCCCATTTTGTAATCTTTTAATTCAAATGCCTAAGTGATAAGCTTATGGTCTCATTTTGCGTTAGTATTTTAGGTAGGCCTATGTATTGTTCTAATAAGTTTAAGGAAGTTTTAAGGATCCTCTTAGTAGACTTTTTATTTTAATATAGCTACTAGTTATGTTATGATTTTAGGCTTCTTTTACATATTTTGGCTTAGTTTATGGTTTTTAATCTAGTTTAGTTATCTAAGGTCTATTACTTAGGATTGACTTATTTATTTAAACCTAAAACTTAACTTAATAGATTTTATTAGTGTCATTATGTTGTATAATAGATCTATTCAGTAATTAATTTGGACTTTTTAGCCAAATTTTCAAGTCCAAATTAGTGATTTTCAACTTACTTGTCAATTTGAGGACCTAACTAGTAATTTAACCTACTAAACATGCCTTAATCTTTTATTATCATTTCTAAATCAACATTTTTATGAAGAAACAAGTCGGTCAGCATTTGCCCAACTTTGCCATGGGTTTTAGGTCAATATTTCTAGGGTTCTCCTCATTTTCTCTCAGGATAATTACATCTACTCATTAATGGAACATCTGAGTGCATATTTTGACTATAATACCATGAGAAATGTTAAAAATGATATTAGGAAAGCTCTCTAACCTACACACCCAACTTGCTTACTATGCATAACATGGTTTCCTTTGGGTTTCTTCAAGATCACAAGTTCATAAACTTCACTATGACACTACGTATATGAAGTTCCTACATTCTTACATGTGATAATCTTCAAAGACCTACATGTACAAGTGCTTACAAGACAAAACCTTGCAAGAAAGTGTACATACACATTTGTAGATCTTATTTTATCCCTATCACATCAAGTACTAAGATAATATACATAAAGAAAAAGGACTTGCAAGAAAGGACTATACTAGACATGTTAAAAGGGTGGCACCTAGGTTAGGTCTTCTTAGCTTCAATATCGGTTCCTCTTGTGCATCCCAATGTCTCCTCCTTTGTGCTACGATTTAGAATTTATGTGGGGTGAATTTGTGGTTGCTCGTTAGGGAAAAAAAGTGATGGTGAGAAAGTAGTGTTTGGCGATGGCTTTAGGTGGCAGTTTTAGTGATCAAATGGTAGTTTTTTTTTTTTTTTGGTAGGATGTGATGGTGTTTTGGGGTGATGCTACTATGACAAGGAATAATGCTTAAGAAACTCAAGAAAATGAAGACAAAGTGGAGTGTAGATGGGGGAGAATGCATCTGGTTAGAGGAAGAAAAAAAGGGTGAGCTAGCCTTTTGTCTTATCTAACCTTAACAAATTTTACAAAGCATTTTACTTATTTAGGTAATGGGACAAGTTGTGGCTTTCGAGATTAATATGAAAATGCAAGACTAAAATCTGCACTATATTGTCACTTCTCCTAGGAGCTCACATGTATCTTCTTAGTTGGTTTATGACTAGTTTGGTTGGCAATTGGCTAAAGGGATTAGCTTAGTTTAGTTATCCTAACTAGGAGCCTAAATGGAGGTTAAAATATTATGCATTAAGTGTATGTGTGTGCATATAGGGTGCTATATAAAAAATAATAATAATTAAGGCATGGTCTTAACTACATTGATTCAAATTGTTCAATGCCATAATTTAATTAATTGGTATTGTTTAGTAATTGATATTATTTATTGGTAGTTAATTATATAAATTAGGGTCATTTAAGGTTAAGGGTTGTTAAATTAAATTGTTTGGAAATTGGTATTGATTATCAATGATTGATTACATAAATTAGGGTAATTTAGGGCTTAGAGTCATTAAATTGAATTGTTTAGGCCCCTTTTTCTTTTTGTTCAATTGTTCTAATTAGGTATTAATTAATTTAATGTAATTATTTAGTATTATTTAGTATTTTACTTTGATTCTCTAATATTGAACTGGATAGGTTAGAGAAATTTTGAGGTTTTGACCAATTTGGGGTTTTAGCTAAATTTAGGGTTTTACATTTAAGGTCCTATGATTTAAGGTATAGGGTTAAGGTTTTCGAATCATTATTTAGGATTTTAGTGTCTAGCTTTTATAATATCTAAATAAATTCATATATATGTATATATATATATGGTGCGTTCATATGCGTAAGGCGGAATTATGATTTCACTGGTCTAATATTTTAATTGGTTTAGTTAAATGAATTTAACATTATAATGCTTCGTACATTTTAAAATATGTGATCAAATTATATTGTACGTAAATGTATATATTATGTAATTATACATGTACAGGTAAGGATACATTTTATAAATCGAATGCTTTAATTGGTTCTATTTAAATCAAAAGAAAATTATACGTGTACATATACACGTATAGCAAGCACACATTAGTAGGCATAATTTCTTAATTTTATTCATTAGCTAGGTTAATTTGGTTCATTACTATTATTTAGGGTATCTTTAATCATTTGATATCGAATTTGCATAGTTCTTCAATATCTAAAGTCAATTTACTAATTTTAGTGTTTTAATTTGTTCTATATTATGCCAATTGATATTATTACGGTAGATCTTATAAATATTTGTATGTAAAAGGAACTGACATATGTATAGCACCATGTATACTCATGGGGGAAAATTAATAATTTTATTAATTTAATTACCTTAATTGGTTTAATTTAGCTAATTGTTATTCTTTAAGAATATCTCTAATTGATAAATATCAAATTTTCGTAATTTGATGAAATTTGACTCCAATTTTTCATTTTACTGTTTTCTCTGTGTTTAGGGTTTAATTTAGAATTTAGGGTTTCTGTATGTGATTAGTTTTTTTTTTTCAATTTTTCATTGAGGTTTTCAAGTTCGTTTTAAGGTTTGTGTAAAAGTCTTTATTGGTTTTAATTATTTCAATCTCATTAAGCTTAGAGAATATCAATTGGTACTGAAGTTCAGTTCTATATCCAAAACAACAAAATTTGTGAGGTTTACAAATCTATTCCAGATTTGATAGATTGTGGCAATTCAATCAAATTACTTAAGTTTATGGTACCATAAGCTTACCAAACCTAAGCAATTTGAAATCTGGGACTAATAGCTCAAGTTACAAAATAATCCACATCTACTTCCTATATCACAATTTGAACAATTATCGTGCTTGGGGTTATCTAACGATGATATAGATTTATTGTTCCACATATTATCACGCCCCGAAGCGGTAGAGTCGTAATAGCCCCGCTGTGTAAACCATTTTAAGATAAAAGTTGGACTTACAGCCGTTATCTTAGACCTCATATACACAAGGCGTCAACGACTAACCCGCTTTGAAGTAAACAGTTGTAATTTAAATAAATCATTTATCTAAGAAAGTAAGAAAATTATATATATATATATATGTATATAAATATACACTAGAATTTAGTTATTACAATTATCGTTTTCAACGATAATAGCTTAAACCTTAAAAATATATGTCTATTCTTCAAATGTTTTTCCTCACTTTCTAAGATCCAGCAGTTGCTAGCTTCAGGGTAGTTATATGCCACTTCTTAGCCAACACCTGCACGATGTCTATAGGGATGTAAGCAACCACAGTTCAGTAAATTAAGATGGAGGACTTAAAACTATACCATAAACATAACAAGATTATCAACCAACTTATTAAGTACAATGCATGTTCAATCAAATGCCATCGTACGACGTTGTCCATCCCCTCGTGAGATTAGAGAAATTGCGCCTGCTCTAATCCTGGTTAAGGAGTTACCATTAATACAACAGCTCACAACCAAACCCGAGCTTGTATAATGGAGACCTCGCTCGTCCCACGACTACCTTCAAACCATTGTCTTCACCCTCGCCGCGACGTCCTCACCTATCACTTAGTTCGATTGAGGATGAAGAAGGGACCCATTGTAATCCTGCGCTATTCCTTTCGAAGGGGTCAGTATTTGGCTGGAGAATCCTAGGTTTCCCCTAATAGGTTGCCATGCAGGTCCGATTATGATTACAGGTCATATATTTGATTAGGTCCAGTTTAGGGTGATCAATCATTTCATACAAATCATACAATACAAACTAGAACAACAGACAAAATCATAGCATCACTCATAATCAAGTACATGCACATAACCAACTATCTAACAAGCACAACTAAGCATAATCTCAAGCTTCCAAAAAATAGCAAAGTATTAATCCCAACTTATCTTGACTCTTCGTTCACTCACTCGAGGTCGGACTTGCTCAGGCTATCGCCGATCATCCCTATAACACAAACGTGGTTTCAATTTTTCATATAACTATTATAAGTTCATTTTATCCTATAACGCTTATTGTTATGTGTTGTTTAGGGCTTAATATGCCTAATTATCTAGGTCTTAAGTCTTTTACAATTATTCTAGGTTTAGGATTAGATTTGGCTTCGGTTTCTGTACCGATTTCTAAATTAAGTTCTTGTTCGATTTTTAATTATTGTTTTATACTCGAACCCTAGAAATTCATTTCAACTCATAATGTGAAATTAATCACATTACTTCCCCATCTCCTAAATACCATCATTACCTATAATTAGTATTTTATTCCACCCAGTACACTTAAATCCTTATTAGTGTACCGAATTTACTCCTAATGTAAGAAATTTTTACATTTTTCATATAATTACATAAATTTAAGTTTTCTATCAGTTTTATTATATATCTCAATTATTTATATAATATCAATTTTTATCCTAATATTTTCTATTTATTATAATTCCAAAAATTATGTGTTATTACTATTACTTATTATGTACATAATACATATCTAATATTTTTATCACTTTAATTACTATCTCCTAACATCAATTATCATTTCAAAATGTATAAATTTATCTTAAATCGGATTTTACATCTAATTACCCTAATTTACAAAATTAACTTAAAATTTACTATTTTTCCCTATTACTCGTTTACTACATAATTAACCTAATAATTACATCTAACGCCTTAAATGCTTCAAGTATCATACTTCATCAGATTTTAATATCCTAAAACATATAATTATTCACTAAATTAGTAATTCACCATTTAGTTATTTAATTAGCCCTAAATTACTCATTTTATGCCTCATTTTAAGGCTTAAAAATTATCTAAAAATTTATAAAATTAATTTTCAAAAATGAGATTCATATCACTATTCTATATTATCTAAGTAATCTACAAAAAAATTTTGGGCTCAAAACTACACTCCTAGGGTCATTTATTTCTAAATCGAAACATACTCGGTTTTGCATGATTTATTAAGGACTATATATCACGGGACATATTTTCATTAAAATAATATTTTTCCTAAAAACGACATACAAAAATGTTCTAGAATAACAAGTTTCATAATTTTTTAAGAATATTTACTATTTTTACAAAATTACACAAAATCAGGCTAGAAATTGAACTCACCTATTTGGGTGGCTCGGCCACCTTCGGTGGCCATAGGTGTATCAGCCCACCTGGGCGCTGCCACTACCGTGTGGTGGTGGTGGCCATCCACTCCCTGATGCTCGTCGGGTCTGGGTTCTCTTTACAAGCCCTAACTATACAGTTTTCCTTTTCTTTTTTTTTTTCTTTAGTTTTTCCCTTGACTTTTCGAGTCTCTCTATTTTTTTCAAATCTCTAACTATCGAAAGGAGTTCTCTAAATTTTTTTCCTATTTATAGACATTTTTGGTAATTAATATTCCTAAATATTATTTATGTCATCTTATAATTTTTAGTGTACATATAATTTATCTCTAGTAATTCGTTAATTATTGGAATATATTTTACGCATTTCTGATAAATAACGAGTTATATACTTAAAATTTAGAATTTTTATATTCTTTTTATTTTATTGCTTATTTTCTTAAATTCAAACTTACGAGATCATTTTACTAATATTTCTAGTTTTATAATTTAAGCTCAATCGGATCTTTCGGCAGATCAAAGCCTTGAGTGATTGGTTGTAAGGCTTACACATATAGTACTAAAACTATTGAGTTTATGATTGTTAAATTTTTAAAGTTCAATGTTCATAATATTGCATGTGATGAAACTTCTAATATAGGTTAAGGTGTGATGCGTTAATCACCCATCGTAATTTTGTTGAAAAAAAAAATGATCAATGCATTTATTTCAAAGTCAAAGAAAGTAAAATCTTCAGTTCTTATTTTAAACATTCTGATATTAAGGATATGTATGTTGATCCTTAACCAAGGTTTTGAGACCCATTGTTTTTCAAAGACATGTTAAGAATATGGATATTTTAGAATTATTTGATTTACTTAAATAGTGAGAGTATAATTTGGTTGTATATCTTGATTTGTTCACTTGATGTCATTTGCAAATTTATGTTTATTCTATTTGGTACTTTTCACAAGCATGCTTGTAATTTTATTAACTTATATGTGGACAATACTTTGATAATATATACATATATATATATATATATTTGTTATAGTATGTCTTATTTGCTCCTTTAAATACATAAAGAATGTTCTTTTAAGCATTTGTAGATTTCTCATTGCAAATCATTGATTAAGCATGTGTATTTTAGGAAATCATGTATGGAGGACTAATATGTAATAACATAAGATTATTTATGATGTTGTTACTTACTACACTACCACATCTTAATCCATGTCAACATTAGTTTCACATTTGTGATCATGGAATGTCCCATGACAATGAAAGCATAATAATTGCCATGGCTTCATATTTGTTATCCTTATTGGACTAAGTTGTATTTAAGATGTACTTTCATATTATATTAGAGTTAATTATGGCCGCCTTTATGATGCCCTTAACAAGTGGAGTCATAAGTCTCACCATGTAAACTATTCTAAAATAGAAACCAATTTCATAGCTGCTATAGCCTATACAAGGTATACTTAACTCAACTAGCTTAAAGCATTTAGCTGGGCACCTATTATGGATAGAACATACCTTTCCAAAACACTTATTCAAAAAGACTTGTGGTACAATTCTTAACTCATGATTAATATTTACACAGTTATACATACATCAAAAGACTCAAGTTTCCAAGAGAGATTACAAAGCCATAAGTTCAAATGCTTATTTGTATTCAAAGTAAAAGGTTAATGGGTTAACTATGGTGACCCAATTAGTTTCCTCAAAAGAACAAAAAACACAAAAGTTGTTCATACCTAGCCATCTTCATATTTTTCTTCACTTCTTAACCCTTTATGTACTAACCTAAAAATGATTATATTGCTACATCTTCAAGATCCATTCACTTAGCTAAATGGAAAAAAGGGGGGATTGAATTTTAATTCATAAATAATATAATAAGGGGGAAATCACTGTTACGTTGTTTACTTGGGTAAAAATGCTTGTAAGGAATAGACTAGTAAAAAAAAGTGAATGACTAAATTGCCCTTGTTACTTTCTTCTTCCACATTTACATCTTCATTTCATAATACATACTACCAACTAAAAGAAAAATCACAGTTATAAAGCCTACAACAAAACACAATAGATCACTTAACCAAATAATAATAAATCCAAATTATTGATCTTCTAGATGAAACCACAAATTTTCTAGACGAAACAACAACAAACACATTTAAGAAGAAATAAAACAAGAATGAATTTTCCATATGAAACAACAACAAATCCAAACAATTATTTTTAAGGTTTCATTCCCAAATGAAATCATGAATTCACAACATTGAAGTTGTTAAAAACCCATTTAAGATGCAAACAAACTTAGTTGATGGACAACATGGTGGTACGAGTTAACTTCGATCTAGGTTGTTTGGAGTATTCAAAAACACAGCTGAAAGTTTCCTTGAACTTGAAGATCTAGTCATCTATGAGTTAATCAACAATTTTTTCTATTTAATTTCTCTGGCAAAACAAAATTAAATGGCTTGTTGAGAATGAGAAGAGAGAGAGGATAAAGAAGATTTTTTTGGTTATGTTGGTGAATAAGTTGTTTGTCTAGGTTTGCAAGGTGGAGTCATTGATCTAAGTTTACGAGATGAAGAGGGTAATGGAGGTCATTATGCCATTGAATTGCAATTCTTTACTTCGGTCAAGTAATGGCCATTCTTACTTTTAATGAATTCCAATTCCTTGTAATTGCAATTCAGCGAAGAAAACAAAGTAACAAGGCTCTTTTAAATAATAAGGGAGGAATGAAAATTCCATTCCCCCAAAGTGAACTAAGCATTAATTTTCATCTGTAAAAGATTCTATAAGGATACAAGAACAATTAGCTCAACAAGTAGGAAGAGATAAAAGAGTACAAAACAAACACAAACACAAACAACATTATTAATCATTAATGAAATTCAATTCATTGCACAGAGTTAATCAATTCATTATAAGGTTAGAGAAATTACTTCTACTCTAACTCGAATTGAGAAGTTTCAACGTGACTCAATTTAAACTAAATTCAAGCTTGTATAATGAAGAATACCCTAAGACTACCTTCAAACCATTGTCTCCAATCTTACTACGACTTCCTCTCCTATCGCTTAGTTTAATTAAAGGTCAAGAATGGATCATTTCAGCTATCCTCAACAAAAGGGTCGGTATTTGGTCTAATGTTCTTATTCGTTTCCCCTAATGGGTTGCCATGTCTACTAAGTTAGGTTATAGGTTGGATTTTAGTCATTTCTAATTAGAGGCGATCAACAAATTTTCAAGCCAAAGCAAACAATACAAATTTATTCAAAACAGCACTCTAATGAGTTCAACTCCCAATTCATAATTCAATACTTCAACCGTACACATTGCATGTGCACAAACAACCAACTACAATCACAACAAATACACTCTCAAGCCTCCAAATACTTTAATATAATACCCCAACATGCTACAAAGCGTCGATCCCAACTTACCTTGACGTAAAAGCGCATCATCCTTATGCATTGTGCTTGTCTTCGTTAACTATCCCTAAACATTTAATACAACAACTTTAGGTTTTAATCATCATATGAAATAAAAGTTCATTTCCATTATTTAGGCATGATTTCCATTTAACTTAAGTAAGTTTCCTAAGTCATTTATTAAATATTAGTTAGTAATGTAGGTTCTGACCAAGGTTATAACTTGGTAGTTTAACTTAGGTTCTTGCTTAAGAAGTTTTCAACCTAAGTTCTAACTTTGATAAGTTATTAGAGTTTATATGCAAAAAACTTTCTAGCCTATTCTCTGACTCTAGGTGTGATCAAATATATTCAATACCAATCTACCTTCTAACTATGCTTCTAACTATTATTATCATAATTATATTTCGGTTTCTTTCATTCGCTACCTTTGGATTAAGTTTCTAAACCTACTCTTGCTTTTGTATTCCATTAATCACTTATAAGTTTGACTTTCCCTAAGTTAAAAAACCATGCTAAACTTATTTTTACAACATTCAAACATCTCAACTATAGTCACTTATTGTATTCTTCTCCAAAATTTATTAATTTTAAGAGGAACTTTAGAGTTAATTTTATAAATCATAAGTTTTAACTTAAACTTCCATTTAAGTATAAAATCCTCAACTTAATATAACTCACTTTTAGTGGTTGTACATTGGTGGAAACAAATTATGATAGAGTTTTTGTAAAATCAAGTAAGCTTTCCTTAGGAAAATTTACCACCAACACATTGTTTTAAGTAAAATCAAAATTTTTTCAAAATCTAACTACATAACATGAAAATATCATCCGTTATGAGCTTCCACATAAAAATCTAAACTGAACCAACAATATTTAAACTTTTGAATATATGATACAAAATTAACCATCGAGACATTTTTCTTATGGAACACATACTTAGCACTTAAAATTTCAAAAATCCAGTTTGATATTTAAACTCTTCATACAAAAATACTTCAAAAAAACAAGTTTCATAATTTTTTAAAATCATTTATTATTTTTAGTAAATTTTTTTATAAAATAAAAGAAATTAGACCCGTAGTAGAAACCGCGTCTCCAACCACCATCAGTCGCCCTAAGTTTGTCTACCCTCTAAGGCATGGCACTTTCCTTCCAGTGGTCATTTTGTTTTACTCCTAAGTGTTAATCATATGAAGGAGCCCTTTAATACCCGAATTGTAGTGTTTTCTTAAAAATTCTTCAAAAATTGCATATTCCACTCAAATCCTCTTCGTGATTTTTCAAAGTTTCCAAGTGAGTAGATTTCTCAATGAAGGTCAATTTGAGTTTTTACAAGTTAGAATGGGTAGCTTATAAAATTTTTATTTCCCTGACAACTATAATAAAGGCTTGCTAGGTACCTAACTTTTAAAATTTACAACCACTAATCAATTTTAATCAATTCCTATAGCTTGCCACACCTCTTTACATTTTTGTCATGGAGTCATATTTTTTTTATAATTATTTTCTATTTTCTTTCATTAATTTAGTGTATTTTTGCTTATATTTGAGCATTTTGAATAATTACGAGTATACATATTTATATAACAATTATATTCTATGTATATATATGTTTTCATGCTATTTGATATCATTTAATAATTTTATTACTCATATAATTTATCTCTAAAAGTTCGCTAATTATTGATATCTATTCTATGCATTTCCAATATTTATATAATGATATAGTGAAATTCATTATTTTGGCTATAATTTTTATTAGTTTGTTATATTTTCAAGGTCTAAGCCTATAGGATCTCCGACTAATGTTCCTCATCCACTTATAAATTTTAGCTTAATCGGGTTATCTTTGCAAATACTTTAAATCAATCACTCAAAATCCAATTGCGAAAGTATATGGCTTACAACATTTAAGTTTGTTATTTGATCTATTTATGATAATAATGTGGCCCAAGTGAGAAGATGCTTGAAATTTTTCTAATTTATTGTACTTTTGCTAATTGTCCAAAATTGAAAGTTGAATAATTATAGTTTGAAGAGATTTATTTATTTGATCCATTTATGTGTTAAGTCCATTTTCACTTGATTTAAAAATGTAGTTGATGGCTTGTTGTAGATTTTGAGCCTAAGAATTGACCTACGATGGAAGGGCCTTATTATATTATTTTAGATAGGCTAGACCAATTCTTCGCTCCCTACTTATCGACAAAAACCTAATTGTTTAGTCTCATTGAAAACAAATATTGTTAAACCCGAGTTAACTCATCTAGTTGAACTTGTTTCAATCTAAGCTTTCCATAAAATATGTTTGAGTCTCCTCACTAACCCTTTTGATAATTATCTTGATTAGACTTAATTGACTTGATTGGTTCCTATGAGAACCTACCAAATTTTCCCAAGTTAAAATATACTATTTTCATTTGTATTTTTTGAAATAAAACAATTTGTTAAAAAAATGTAGATAAAAGAAAAAAAGTAAACTATGAAAAGCTTTTAACTTTCAATTCTCAAGCATATAAATAATTTTTTATTACTTTGTAAATAAATATAAATTATATTATAATATTTTTATTAACCCAAGGTTGATCTTAATTCAATCCCAATTTAACCCTCTTAATCCCTGACCCCTTTCTTATTCTTGGGTCAACCTTCAAGTTCGAATTTAGCAATATTATTGAAACCCTTATGTCATGTTTAGTATGCGAGAATGGGTCGAAATGAAATCATAATTTCAAATTCAATTCTCTTTCCTTACGTTTAGAAATATAATTTGAAGATGGAATCGTCGATTCTACCTTTAAAGGGAAATTCAATTTTGCCTTTAGAGAACAGAATCACGATTCCATTTCACTTCTATTAATTAACATTAACTTAAAATTACCTATTTAACATTTAAATAAATTATAACATATAATAATTAAGGGTATTTTTTATAATTAATAATATTTAATCATTTAATGTTATTCCATTTAATTGTCATTTTTAAATACAATAAATGATTTATCATTCCAACGATCATTACATTCCATTTTAAATTATTTCTATATATTAAATGTGACATTAGTTGCAAAGAAGAAGGAAGCGAATATTTAGTCATACTCATTAACACTACCTAGAAATTGAATATCTAGCAATATAAGTACGCACAGCATAATTACTTATATATAATATTCTAAATTCATATATGAGATGAGAACATTTCTTACATTATAAACGAAATCATCCATAATTGATATGTTTTTTCTTTAATATTTCAACGTTTTTATCTTACCTGCGTTTACTTATATTGTGTCTCTCGGTTTTACTCGTAGTGACGTATTTAGTTTAACGTACTTGAGGTTCCCATGTGTAATTAGTCGTGCGCGATTGCCATGTCCTAGCATTCGTGGGATCCACGAGAATGGAACCATTCAAAATGAAACCACGTTTTTAGCATTCACGTTTCATTTAGTTTTTTAATATATATTTGTTTCTGATGCCCCTAGCGTATTCCACTTGCCATATTCTATGGAATAATTTATGCTTTTTCCGGTTTTCGGGAAATGGATAGGTGACGGACCGTGACGACATCACCACATAACAGGGAAGATTTCGGACAATTAGATAATTCCCTGTCCTCCCAAAAAATAAAAAAAAAATAAAGTTGAATATACGATTACAGTTTTAAAAACCTTTTACTGTTATTTGTGATCTTATGCTTCGTATTCATACTTCGTACAGCTCTATTTTTAAATCTTTTATATTAATATTTAAAAGATGAGTGCTAGAATAAAACAACAAATTCCATTTTACCTTTTCAAAAGTTGTTCTATAATTAATTAAGAAAAACATATGAAAAGATGAAAAAAAAAATTGCCTTCTAAATTCTCACGATGTGTGTACGTAGCAATTAGCAATTATCATCAATATAGATAAATAGTAAGATAGACAAGAATGCACCAAATAATTTGGAATAGAATAATTAATAAGCTATATATATATATATATATTAGTTACATGAATTTGCCTTTCTTAATAAGATTTATTTCAATAATTGACATAAATATCCACATTATTTAATTAACTAAATATCTTGTGCTTTGTGTATATGTGTGCATATATTCTTGTATGTATATGCGTATGTGTACGCATATACATGTGCATGTGCATATGTGTGTATAGGTATGGGTGGGCCTTAGGGTAGTTTGGGGTTTAATGGTTAGATTCCCTAGGGCTACAGGAAATCTACACAAGGAAACAAATATAAGTTCAAAGGGCATTGAAGATGGTTATGATGTGATCACTCAAATATTTAAATAAAAAAGATATGAGAGAAAGCATAAAAAGTATGTAAAAGGTAAAGGTTTTGGAATCCTTTACTAGTATTGTTGATCATCTCTATTTAAAGAAGAGTCTGTCAAGCTATTTAATAAAGGAAATAATCTTCTCAAGATCCTCTCTTTGATTTCGGATTTTGTAGAGAGGATTTTGGGGATAGGCTTATGCCAACTATTGACTTTTAATATATGTTTGAGTTATTTCTACCTAATCTTC
This sequence comes from Lumnitzera racemosa, assembly GCA_024138005.1. Classification (NCBI taxonomy): domain Eukaryota; kingdom Viridiplantae; phylum Streptophyta; class Magnoliopsida; order Myrtales; family Combretaceae; genus Lumnitzera; species Lumnitzera racemosa. Next base: position 57,425,115 of record JAMXBC010000004.1, read on the forward strand.
ATTCAAATTTGTATACTAGGCTTGACCAACTTAAGCCTTGAGGTCCAAAACCCATGGTATATATTAGAGACAGGAGCTTAGGCTAAAGTTCAAGTAAGACATCCAAGCTTTGAGGAGATTAATCCGTGCTCTTAGGAGATCATCTTGAAGTTAGAGGTATGGCATCTAATTAGGCGTGGTCGACCAAGCTTTAGGCTTCGACAAGGTTAATCTATGCTCTTAAGGCTTAATCCATGTTCCAAAGAAGTCAACTTAAGCTTAGAGGACCACATCCAAAATAACTTATCAAAATTAACATCGTAATTTTGATATTAATTTTGATATAGAGGTTAACCAAAAATGGAATATGAAATAAATTTAGGTATTAAGTTAAATTATTTTATCCTTTTCCATTTTTTTTAATCAAATGTTGAGCCCTACTTTTCAAGTAAAAGAGGTTAAAGATTAAACTATGATCATATAAAATGAGTTAAACCTAATAATTATCTCAGTCAATGGAATTATTGCCAATATCTAATTGATTAAACTAATTCTATGGGATAGTTTAGATAGCTTTGACTTAGTAGTCTTGAAACATGATCTATTAAGATTAGTTCATATCTATAAACTCACGTATTCAGCATATTCTTCTAAATGTATGCACCTTCCATAAACTTTATCAATATGGACAAAAATACTTAGTTAATCTCATCCCCTCATCAAACATTGCTTAACATGGTTATTCGCCTCTAAGTCCTATAAAAATACCAACTAGTTTCTCCTCCTTAGGCAAATCATTCAATCATCAAACTTTCGAAGATTAAGCTTTGAAACTCAAAATTCAAGATTTAAGAATAGAAGATTAAAAATTATAAAGTTTAAATTATAAGCTTTTCCAGCAAAAATAAGTACACAAGTCTACTGCGACCACTTATTTCTAAAACTTTTAGGAATCCTTCTAATTAATGTCATTTGATATAATTGTATTTAATTTTATCACTCCTTCATACTATAGCATTCTCTATATGATAAAGAAAAATTAGTTTATTAATTCTTAAGAGAAAAATTTGAAATTATGTTTACATTATTGAGATGGATAGATTCAAAGTATACCATCAAAAGTTATAGGCCGATTGTAGTTACATTTGTAATAGAGAATTTCCCAACATGCATTCAGTATTTGGTAGATTTGCTCATGACATCCGAGGATTTTTTTTTTTAGAAAAATGCTTACTATATCATAGGTATATTTGTAAGTTTAAATAAAGTAGTTAGGAGAAAGGTAAAATACTACGGTTTATTTTTCAATTAATAAGATTAGATAACAACATCTTTGTAATAATAATAAACATGTGAATAAAACCATTTAACTACTTAATGCTTTTCTATAGCATAAGACAATTAAAACACAGTGTTAAGTAATCTTATAAGTTAATAAGACGATTCCTTGTTGTAATTCAATCCTTTGATAAATCAAGACCTAACCGAGTATCCTTACAAGGATTTAAATTGACTACGTTGATTTTTATTGGAGATGGTGATGCAAATATTAAGTAAAGCTCTAGGGTTTCATGTTCATTGAGGTAAGAACCTAAAAGATTAGCAACTAATTATTACTAAATCAAAAGCACCAATTTGTAGTTTTTATAATGAAATTGAAAAGGTAATTATTGACAAAGGATTGTGTTAGTAATGATTACGGATATACAATCTTGATAATTTTATCAATTTAAGGTAATTGTTTTGATCCATTACTAGAAGTTTTATTTATGGAAGTTGTAGTTCATGGCCTAGTACACAAAATTATGGAAGAACAAATAATTAAAAAAGAAAAGATTTAGTTATGATTATAATTATTGTATGGAAAGATTATGTTATCTTCATTAATAGGCTTGTGTAAACAACAATAAATATCAAAAGATTAAGAACCTACTTAATTCCGAGAAATCACGTTCCTTAGTTAGTCATTCTATAAGTGATGAATTAAAGATCTTTTAGAAAAAGCCATTTTAGATTTAGAAGTTGAAATTTTGTTCAAAAGATTATTTGGTTTTATTAATTAGTAGAAGAAAGAGATATACATTTGATAATAGGAGATTATGGGAACATAAAAGTTGTTCATAGAAGGAATAGATAAATACATAATTTGATTCATTTAGAGTTGGATGGAAAATTTGTATTGAAAAGAATGATGGTTTTGGTTGATTTATTTGTGTTGGTCCCAAACCAAATATCATGAGGGAGGGTGAACTGATATTTTTAAATTTTTGAAAACTTTTTTGATATAAGAAAAGTATCTCTCTTAATAACTTATATCAGTGAACAGTGGTATTTTAATAATTTAACACACAACATTTAATAATGCAAATTAAAAGGATAAAGAAGAAGAATATCGAGCTAAGGATTTATAGAGCTTTGGCCTTCTATTTAAAGCTCTCTTCCAACTCTACTGTTGGAGATTTGGTCTACTTCACCGGTATCATTCCCACTTAATCCACTATAACAAAATCACGAGAAAATTACAAGTAATTACCACACATAAGCTTTCACAACACTTTGCTCTACTTATCTACCATTTTTATAATCTTGGCTAATATTGATTTATAGAATATAATCTGATTTCTCTCAACACTCAAACAACAAATAAAACTTACAAATTATAAGTGAGAACAATAATATAAGTCTCAAATAATTTTGCACTAAATAGAAAGAACAATTGATGAATAATTCGATGCAACTTTCTTAAGAAATATTTGAGAAACTTTCTATATCTTTTCAAAAGGTAAAATTTGATCATGATTTTTAAGTAACAAAAATTTTCTCAAAGACATATCTAATGCTTTGAATCCTTTCTCCTTTTATATCGAAATCTTCTAATAACTAATTTATTGAAGATTATCTTCACTTTCATATTTATCCAAAAATTTAATTAATAGTGATAATCCTTAGATATTTTTTAAGAAGATATCGACATTTTGAATTTTAAAATCAGCTCTTTTAATCTTGACTCAATTGGATATTCTTTGATCTATAACCTTTAAACAAGCTTCAGATTTGAAATTGATGAAGAGATATGCTTTATCAGCAATTTTTAGATAAAGCTCATATTCAAAAATTGAAATTCTACAAAATCCAAATCAATCTTATCTTTATCCATTCTTGTATATATCTTGATTTATCAAAAATAAATTCACTCAAAGATAATCTCTATGGATCTTAATTCCATATTAAGTGAAACAAGATAAAGTGTTTTTTCCTAATACACTCAATTTAGTAGAGCTAAAACTTGTTTAATTGGAATTTGATATGAGTTAATTTTCAACATTATTTTTCTAGACCAACTTTTTGAATAACCTTCTGAAGAGTAACAGTTTTCTTTTTTCTAAAGTATCTAAACAAGTTTCTAAAGTATTATACCAATTCTTCTTCTAAAAGTTTCTAAAACACTTTTTGAAAATTTTTAAACTAAACTCTTTTTTAATCAATTCAAAACTTCTAAATAAGTTTCTGAATGTACCACAATTTGCAATTTTATGCCTTCTGAATTCATGCATACTTATTAATTCATTAATATTTCTCTCTTTTTGTTATCATCAAAATCTATAAGGGATATCTAACTTTCTGAATAAGTTATGATGATGATTATGATGATAATAATACTAGCAACTTAACTAACCCTTAAATAAGTAATTAAAGAAAATTTTTATTTCTATACGCACACTCACATGAGTAGTCTTTTGACCTAGAAGAGTAAATCAACTAAACATAAATTGGAAGATCATTTAGCCATGTGCATGTGCCCACCCACATGCATATGTACATATGTGCATATATGTGTAACAAGATAAAAACTTTTCTTTAATTATTTATTTAAGGATTAGTTAACAAGTTGTTGTTGTTATTATCATCAACATCATAGTCATTATCATCACAACTTCCATTGTCAACTTCTCCAAAAATAACTTCTTCTATACCATCATAATTTAGTATTATATGGTTGCTTAATTAATTAAATCCTTACCTTATAGTTAGTTATTAAATTAATGAGTCATTAGATAGTTAATATGATAATAACGTATTAGTTAGTTGAGCTCAGTTATTTAGATAATTATTAAATAGTTAATGAGTAATTAGTAATAAGTTACAAGATTTAACTACTATGTTGTTAGATGTTTTCTTTTTTTTTCTTTTTCTTTTTTTGCTAGATTAATATCTTGGGGAAAGGGGGCATTCAAACTAGATAATACCATTAGACTATAATGGTCTTGACTACTAATTTATTAGATTAAGTACTTATATAGTAAATAGTTGTTAATTCCTAAGTTATATTAAACTTAAGTCAATTATAGAATTAATTAACTAAACTTTTCATATGTAAATCTTTTGAGGTATTTATTAGAAACTTAAATTTAAATTATGATCATAGCATCTATGTAAGCGTAGATATGTATATGAGCATTATATAATATAATATTATTAGTACTAAATGCTATTAGTAAATTGAGAAGTTTAGACACTCAAGACATAGTAGGTACATGACTATAGTTTCTAGCTTAATGTTTGATAGGCTTAGTTAATAATGAACCTTATGTAAAAAGAAAACTTAATACATAATTGCTTATACTTGGGGTAGACCAAGGAAATTCGAGGCGACAAGTCACTTAAATATCTACTTAGTGATCGAAAACTAGCCATCAAATATCCTCCTAAGGAAGAGATCTAGTTAATTAGACATCGATATCCTTAATTGATTACTAGTCATGATAACATTGTAAATGGGTTAGAGTACTAAGAAGAAGCTTTAGGTGGGTCATACTTGTGGTTATAAGATGCCTTCATACATGTCTATAATGCATTGATACAATAATCGTTCGTGGATGTCTATTATCAATTTTGGCTTTGGTTTTGATTCTACGTTAGGGGTTTGAAACTCATAAGGAAATTTAGGGATACCCATGGTTATATGCATGTTAACTTAAATAAGATAATCAAGGTACATTTTCTACATCATAATAAGTTTATGTATATCATTGTACTTTTGCATAGCATGTGCATGTGGTTATCAATTAAGTATTAGGCATTTTTTGTTCAAGAACAAGTTTATAGAAATCATAAAACAAACTGAAAAGTAGGAAATTGAGAAGATGTTCCAATATGGAATTATATGTAAATTTAAGATCATAGTAGCTGTCACGAACTGAGGACGGCCTAGTCGTGGCAGACACCGTATACTGGATGAAGAACCCTTGATTGGTTACCCTTCCAATCAAAAACTCTTCACACAATATACAAGGCTCTACAACTACTAGTTCCAAAGTACATCCAGATTCACATGATATCATCACACAACATATTTATATAAAAGTTAAGCTCAAAAGTTTACATTACATAGTATTTAAGTATGTCTAAGTTCATAAGGATAAGGTAAACATAAGTTAAACATAAATACATGAGGAATAGTCTACATAAACTATTTTCCTCTCATCACACAGGACACTTCGCTCTTGCCCAAGTCCCTAGGCTAACCTGTGGCATCCCTCGTCCTGTCTCTACGAACAGGTTATCCTGCAACAAAAGTCTAAAGGTGTGTAAGCCTAAGCTTAGTGAGCAAAACCCTCAGCCACACGACAAGCAAGTTATAAATACATTATAGTCACGCATATGAATGAATGATCAAACAGAATGTCAAATAATACGCATACTTAACTAGTTCATATACGCAACTCGGATTTAACGCCCTCCGAAGTCAGGGTTGGAGTTTACACGGTACCAATTAGATTCGGGTATTACACTAGAACTTACTTTACTACGGAACTCCATGTTCCATACTTATATCAAATAACTCTTTATTTTCAGAAAAACACAAGTTCTAGTATAATTGTGAGTGGGCTCCCGCAGTCCACACTCACCCCTAAACGGAGGTCTCTAGACTCGACCCTTAGCCAGGCGGTTGGCGCCTCCAACGCCTAGTGTTCCCATAGGCCAGAGTAAGGTCATTTTGTACGAGTGCACCGTACATAACCAAATAACTCAATAATATCAACCCCCAAATGGCCTCTCTTTACCTCCATGTGATGTGACGGCCGGAATAGTATCCATGCTATGCATGTTAATGCATGTTCCAGTTTCTTTTTATAGCCAAGTATAAATTAATTCCAATTATGCTGTGACCAACCATTAATACACACAATCATTTTCTATACTACCATGCAACAAACAAGGCATTCTCTGAATTTAAGGTAAATTCACAACTCAACAAGCAATTACATACACAAGCATATCCCGAATCCCACACAGTAGTTAATTAACAATAATATTTAAGTCCACTATCTACAATCACAATCATGCGTGGAATCACAGGGTAAATACTCACTCAGCCATAGCGGTTTGTCCTAATCGTAGTAATCGATCGGAAGGTCCTCGCTTACCTTAGAGTCACCTAATCATTATGTGATAACAATACTAATAAGTGTTTAAATTAACTATTAATTCTAAACAACTAAGTACCTAGTTCTACTTAAATCACTATCAACTTTTACTCGGTAAGACTTTAATTTCAATCGTATGTAGCTTTTTCGTTTTATTTTTGGTATTTATGAATTTATAATCGTTTTTCATCGTTTCTGAACATATTTTCACATGGTAGTATATGTTTTGGATATTAAGACCTTTATTTTATGTTATGAGCTAAATTTATAGAAAGTTTTAGTTATGAACATCTAAGTACTTTTCTTACTTATGTTTATATCTTTTATTCCTTAAATTCTTCTAATGAAAGAATTTTACTTTGCTATTACTAATTCATATAGTGAATTAGGTATAATCTAATTTAGAAAGTGTATTAGGTTTTACTAATTTAGTTACCTAATCACTTACATTTTTCTTAGTTTTCTTATTTTCTAATTTTATGCTTATGTCATCGCTTACATCATCACTTGCTTATGTCATCACTTGCTTATGTCATGGCTTATGTCATCATGTGCTTATGTCATCCTTTACCTCATCATATGCTTACATAAGCCTTTCATCATGCTTATGTTATATACATATGTATTATGTACATATTATCTCTTTTTCTTATACTTATGTACATATACTTTATACATACTTATACTCATACCTATACTAAGGTTTATACCGTATTTATACATGTATACATACCCGTATACCTATACGGTGGAATACGTATTTTACACTAAAATTTCGTATGCCTAAATTTCTCCTTAAGAAAAGCTCCCTAATTCCATGTTTTTGTGTTCTTATGTACATATTTAGTGTAGTATAGGTATGTTTAGTAAGATTTGATCTTAAATTAGGTTATGTGCATGTTACATACTCATGTACAAAGGTTCTTCTACTTATACTCTCTTGGTATTTCCTTATGTATGCATACATAGAAGCATATCTTCATGTCTTTCTTTCTTCTCTTTCAAATTTCAAGGTTCTACACTTAAAGAAGGAAACTTTGTTTCCTCTTCTTCAAGACAAAACTAACCATATAACTACTTATCTAATCTACCTAATTAACTAACTAATGACTAATAAAAAGTAAGATAATGCACTTAAAAACATACCTTTTATGATGTTGAAATGGAGGAGACAAAAGGGGAGAAATGAAAGGGAAAGAAGGGAAGGGAGCTCACGGCATGAAAGAGGGATTTTTGTTTTGTTTTGTTTCTTTTGTTTGTTTCTCTTAATGGTAGACAATATGTGGTGGGGTTAAGAAGGAAATTTGTGGACGGCAACAAGAGGAAAAGAGAGAAAAAGAAAAATCAAAAAGAAAAGAAAAGGAAAACATCATTACATAAGAGATATTTTTCTTATCTCTTATCTTTGTTGAATTTTCAAAATGTTGACTTTAGTCAACATGTGTTGACTTGGTCAACATTTGAAATTTGGTCAACATGTATTATCTTAGTCAACATTCCTTAAGTATGTATAATTTTGTATACATAGTGTAGTAATTAAGGGAAATTAGGGGAGAAATGAAGGAAATGAGAAGAATTGAGGTATATGATGCATTGATGTGTAAATGTGGTTGATGAGATCTTACTTTAGGCCTTTAGAGTCCATATATCTCATTTGATAAATAACTTTGGATAACAAGTATAAAAAGTGCTAATTTGAGTCTTAAAGTTCACTATATGTAACTTAATCTTCAACTATAACCCTAATCCTAAGTAAGACCATCTTAATCATATATTTAAGGGATAAATATAATCTATGACCCATTATCTTAGTTCCTAATGGATTATTTAAGAATTTGAATCATATAAGCAAGAATGTGGGTTATCTTTAACCATTTACTAATGATTTTGCGAAATATAAGCATTATATTTTCAATTAGGGTTTTAGGGTATATCATAATGGATTGGTGTACATATGTCCTTAATGAAATCATTTTTAAGGTTTTTATCGCTTTCGAAAGAAATCTTTAGCTTTTAGAAACATTTAGGGTTGAAAAATTTTTTACGCGATTAATTAAGTTTTTTAAGCTTTTCACTTTAAGTAGTCTTGTCGACTCCTATATTGTCTACTATAGTTGAGTCTATTTCAAAAACTAGATCGAAACTTTCAGGGGTTTATAGTAGCTAAAGAACTTAACTTCATTTAGGTTGCCTAAAGAAAGCCAAATAATAGGTTAATTAAAGCTAAGTTAACTGAACAATTGACCTAAGGGTAGTTAGTTACCCATGATCAACCAATCATGTAACTCAAGTCATGCCCAGAATAGCTTAGATTGTGTTTACGTACATGATTGGACTTAGCTATTTTTCATTTATTTTATGTCATTTCTTGCTATTTTAATTAGGACTATTAGTTATGGTTCAAGTCATATATTTTCATAATTTTCCTTTTATGTTAACGGTCATAGGTTTTATTTACGAGGTTATATGAAAAGGTAAGTTATGTAATAAGTTGGACAATTGAGTTTTGAGTTATCTTTTGATATTGAAACCTTATCTTTGAAACTTATTATTTATTAAGTAACATGTTCCCTCTTTATTCTTAATTTGTGTTCGTATTAATTAAAATCTAGATTATGGGAAACCAATTGTTGATTCAATATGTGATGAATTAACTCTTTAGAACTCCTGAATGTTTCTTCACAAATTATACATCGATTTATGATTCAATTGCAAACTAGTTCGATTTTGATATTTATGCATAATGTCAGATATTAGTCTAGTCCATGTCTTTCATTTTCATGCATTTATAAATACAAAAACCTTAAAATTATCTAAACAATTCTAAAAACCAAAATTATAAATTAGATGTTCTGAAGCATAACTAGACATGCATCATAAGTGATGCTAGAAATACAGGATTATATTCTTATCTTGGGTATAACGTGTGATATAGGGCCGATGATAGCACAACTAGAGATCTTAAATATTATGAGGATGATTAAAATAAGAACATATAGTTTTAGGTTAAGACTTTATAAATTAACTTGATTGAAACTTGTTTATTTTAAACTATGATGATCTCTAATTATAGTTTATTTGGTAGGTTAACTTAAGTTGTTGATTAGTAGACTCAAAGTCATTTGTAGATTTAGTTGGCTTTTCTCATAATTAATTATTGAATATAATCAAGTGCGATGTATCAATATGTAACAAGCATCTGTGCTTTAACATGTGTTCTTTATCATGGATATATGATGGAGTTATCAAATTTCAAAATTTAGAGCATGATAGTAAAAATGAGAAAGAAAGAACCTTAAGGACAACAATTACCACCCATACCATACACTACCCAATTCCATCTCTAACCTACTCTTCTCATCTCTATCCACCATTTCTCCATCTTGATCTTTTCATCTCTACCCTCATCTTGTTTTTCTATTAGCTTTAACTCTTATCTAATTTTTGACGTATTGCTACTCATTGTACCCCTTCCTACCTCAAACAACTCAATCATTCTCCATCATTATCACTTATACCATCAAGGTTGGGAAAAGTCTTTATCTGATCACATATGAGCCGTTGCTAGTTTTCCTTTGGATATTTTGTGAATTATCCCATTGAGATTGTAAATGTAAGGATTCAATTGTAATGACCACATGTATGTTGCATGTCCTTCACACCATATGTGCCTTTAGAAGAGTAACTTGGAATGATTCGCATGGGATAACTAAGAGTGACAAATAAGGAGGAGAAGCAAGTAGTCTTAAGGACTTAAACATACATATGACATATGGAAGAGTTATAAAGCATCAAATCTACTATCCTTAAAAAGAGGCAATGTGCTTTTCTATCTAAGCCTAGTTTGATCTTTGTGATAACAAATTGATAACATATTAATGTTTCTTTGAATTTCTAAGTTAAATCTAAATCGGAAGAAGCTCATAAGTATTTATAAAATTTGGGTGCCAATAATGTTCATTGGATTGTACTATTAGTTGATGGTTAAGATGAGTTTTCCTCTTAATGGATTCTGATAAAGGTATATTTTTCATATTTTAATGTGCAAATTGTAAGCCCCAAAGTTCAACTAAGTAACCGTAGGATTGAACTTAGAACCCAAGGTTTAGGGTGATCGGCTAAAGGATCCGATCATACACAAATTATAAACTATTGAGAGAAATATTAGTAAAAATGACCCCGTAAACTTAAATTTAAGAAAATAAATAGTAAAATAGGAGACTATAAAATTTTCAAATTTTAAGCATAATAGGTATTAATCATCGAAAATGCGAAAAGTGTAATGAAATAACTAATAAATTACTAGAGATAGATTATATGTATACTAAAAATTTTAGAATGACCAAAATAATATTTAGGAATGTTCACGTGTACCCCACATGTATTTACGTGTAGATAAAAATACGCGTAATTACCTAAGTTGGCCAAAAACTAAGCAAATAATTAAAGAAAAATATAAAATAATTATGGAAAAATCAGAAAAAAATTAGAAGAGGATAAGCTGCAACAAGATAAGGTCGTGGTCAGCAAGAAAAAAAATAACCAATAAGAATTTGACAAACAAAAAGCCAAAAATCATGGAATTGATGTAAAATCCCATCAAATTAATGCACATTAATTTCTAAAATTGTCTATAAATAGGGGGAAAAAATTCCAGAAGTCCTTTGGTCAGTTTATGATTTGAGAAAAATCAAAACACCGAAAAAAATCGAGAGAAAATCAAGAAAAATAAAAAAAAGGGAAAACTGTACAGTTATGGATTTTAAAGGGAACCCACACCAGACGAGGAGCTGGGAGTGGACGGCAACCACCACCACACGGTGGTGGCAGCGCCCAGGCCGGCCGACAAGGCCACGGCGGCCTGCGGTGGCCGGAGCCACCAAAACCGGTGAGTCCAAATTCCAGCCTGATTCTTGTGAAATTTTGTAAAAATAGTAAATATAATTAGAAAATTATGAATTTTTTTATTCTGAGATATTTTTGTATGTAGTTTGTAGGAAAAATATTATTTAGATGAAAACATGTCCCGTAATATAGAGTTCTTAAGAAATCATGCAAAACCGAGCATATTTCGGTTTAGAAATAAATGACCTTAGGAATGTAGTTTGGAGCTCAATTTCTTTTTGTAGGATGCTCATGTGATATAGAACAGCGCTATGAAGCCATTTTTTTAAATTTAATTTTCAAAATTTTTAAGTTAATTTTTAGCCCTAAAATGATGGAAAAATTGGGTAATTTGGAGTTAATTAGGTGATTAGGATATTAATTACTGATTTAGATAGTAATTAGATGTTTAGGGATGTTAATCTCTGATGTGGAAACCTGATCCTAATGTATGGAGTGTTAAGTATAAGTAATGAAGGTGTTATGTGGTAAATGTAGAAAATTAGGGATATGTAGAATTAAAAATTAATAAATATGGAAAAATTAGGTTTAATTAGATAATAAAATAATGAAAATCAGAACATAACAAATATGAAACAAAATTTAATTTTTGGTAATTATATGAAAAATGTAAAAATTTCTCACAACATGAGTAAATTCGGTACACTAATACGGATTTAAGTGTACCGGATGGAATAAAATGCTGACTAGGGGTAGTAATCGTATTTAGGGTATCTAGAAATAATGTGGTTAGTTTCACATTATGAGTTGAAACAAATTTCTAGGGTCTGGGTATAAAACAGTACCTAAAAATCGAACTAAAAACCTAATTTAGAAATCGATGCGAAAACCGAACCTGAACCTAACCCCAACCCTAAAATAATTATAAAAGACTTAATATCTAGATAATTAGGTATATTTAACCTTAAACAAAACCTAACAAGAAGCATTATCGGATAAAATGAACTTATAATATTATATGAAATACTGAAACCACGTTCTATTATAGGGATGATCGGCGATGGCCTGAGCAAATCGAACCTCGAGTGAGTGAACGAGGAGTCGAGGTAAGTTGGGATTAATACGATGCTGTATTTTGGAGGCTTAAGATTATGCTTGGTTGTGCTTGTTAGATAGAGAATGTGTGCATGTGCTTGATTATGGGTGATGTTATGATTCTGTTTGTTGCTCTGGCACATATTGTATGACTTGTATAAAAGGATTGATCACCCTAAACTGGACTTAATTAAATATCCGACCAGTAATCATAATCGGACATGCATGGCAACCCGTTAGGGGAAATTAGGACTCTCCATCCAAATACCGACCCCTTCGGAAGGGATAGCGCAGGATTGCAAAATGGTCCCTTCTTCATCCTCAGTCGAACTAAGTGACAGGAGAGGAGGTCGCGGCGAGGGTGAAGACAGTGGTTGGAAGGTAGTCACGGGAGGAGCAAGGTCTCCATTACACAAGCCTAGGTTTGGTCGTGAGCTGTTGCATTAACGGCAACTCCTCAACCCGGATTAGAGCGGGCGTAATTGCTCTAATTTCACGACGGGCCGGACAACGTCGTGCGATGGCATTTGCTTGCACATGCATTGCACCTAATAAGTGATTGAAAACCTTGTTGTGTGTATGGTATAGTTTTAAGTCCTCCGTCCTAACTTACTGAGCTGTGGTTGCTCACATCCCTATAGACGTCGTGCAGGTGCTGGCTAAGAGGCGGCAACCAATTACTCTAAAGCTAGCAACTGCTGGATCCTGGGGAGTGAGGAAAAACATTGAAGAATAAACACATCTTTTAAGGTCTAAGTTTTTATTTTAGAATTCTTTTTAATTTCCGAATGATATAATACTAAGGAATATACTATAGAGAAATGTTGTAAACTTTAACTGCAATAACTGAATGATAACAGATATATATAATTCCTCACATTTATAGGTAAATGATTTATTTAAATTACAAACTGTCTACTTCAAAGCGGGTTAGTTGTGGACGCCTTGTGTGAATCAGGTCTAAGATAGCGGTTGTGAGGCCAACTTCTATCTTAGGGCAGTTTACACGGCAGGGCTGTTACGACTCTGTCGCTTCGGGGCGTGATACAAATTAGATAGAATTATTAATGATTTTATAGAAATCATTAAGAAATGATACCTAATTATTTTCATTTGGACATTTTAGGAATTGGAAGATTCAAAGTGGAAATACGGATGATTTAGAGGAGTTTTATACAAACAAAAAGGCCTGCAACGAGCTATGGCACAATTAGAATTCAACATAGCCACCCTATCTGGCAACTTGCACTTACACCGGTAACCTTTGAAGTCTATGCTACCGGCCTTGAAGCTTACACCGGTGGCCTTTGAAGTCTATGTCGTCGACCTTGAAGCTTACACCGCCGACCTATCAGCCAGACTTTATTAAAAAGAAGCCTTAAGCGAGCCAACCGTAGTTTTTCTTATAAATAGCCTTATATTTCACCGTTTGAGAGACTTGTTTTTGAGATACATACTTTCCTTAGACTGAGAGAGTCATAGAATAGTCATTAGATAATTCTTGAAGAATTCTTTTATAGAATTGGTTAGATCATTAAGAAGATTTTGCTTTAGAGACCAAGTTTTGGAGTTGCAATTGAAGTTTATCTTTTCTAATTACAGGATTGGTGACATCTATTTTAATTATATTTATGCAATTCTGTTAATTATTCATGCTTTCAATTATGAATTTCCTTGCAATTTCAATTAGTAGTTACGCTTTTGTTTCAAATTCTATGGTTAGCTAAATTTATTTGTGGGAATTGATGAAACTCTACATAGCTAAGATGATGATTGTGTTCATGTTATAGGATTAATAGATATAGGGATGATTCATGATTGCAATTTCTATTATTTCAATTATAGTTATTTAATTGATTATAATTGTTAGAAACCCAAGTAATACGGGAGTTGATGTAGGGTTTATAACAAATTCTTAGTTAATTTGATTAATTAATGTGCAAGCAGCATTAATTGAATTAATTAGAAATTATCGAAAGATTAATACAATGTTTGGTGATTAATTATTCGCTAAGACATTAGGAATAATTGATTTAGAACATTAGGTAATTATAGTATCGAAAGATATATGATTGTAATTTAGAGTCTATTGTTAATTAGAGATGCAAAAGCTGACTGACTAATTAGGGGTTTAAATCCTTAAGTTTTAAGATATAATAATTTCACTTGAATAACCATATAGCTAATAATCTATATAATATAATAACAATTTGATTTGTGTAATCTAGGGTGGATTCTACTTTTCTCACATTTCTCAATTGATTGCTTAGTTTTAGAAATTTAATAGTTATTTTCTTTTCAATACTTTTAGTATAATTATAAGATTAGCTAATTTATTTTTTATTATCTTAATATCGATAAGAACTATCATAGGTTTAGTAATATTATAGTCCTTGAGGAATCGACAATCTTACTTACTCCGTATTACTTAATTCCGACCAAGTATACTTGTTGAAGTATTTGCAATTTATATATATATATATATATATATATAATTTAAGCAAATCAGATTCCTCCATATGCACTTCTTAAGTTCAAGCCAATATAAAGTACCCCTAAGTGCATAAGCTATATTGAAAATGGTCAAAAGCAGCCGAGCTAGTCTAATAATTCTCTCTTGAAGTTCACCATACCAAATCTCTCTTAAATCATTCCATGTCTAATAGAGATCCTAGATTATTAATTAACCATTCACTTTACCAAATGAACTAGACTTATAATAGAATTCCAATTCTAAGGAATTAAATAAGCCCATAATAACTATTATGGTGTTCACTTGGACAAGAAAACCATAGATACGTAATGCAATTAAAATTAAAATAATACCCTCTTCTTCTACTTCCTCTACAAACCTTAACTCCACCACTATATATAAAATTACAAAGAAGCTAAGTTATATTTATACTCTCTCTCTCTCTCTCTCTCTCTCTCTCTCTTAAAATGTTGATTCTAGAATGTTGGTAGTAAAACTTAAAGAGCACCACAAGACCATAACCAAGAAGCTTCTTAACTAATTCTATTAGATTAGGTGTTTTTTCCTTTTGCAACGTTTTCTTCTTCTTAGTTGATTTTTTATTGTAGAAATTAGGTACAATAGCAAGATATGCAATAACTTAGGGGAGAACTCTAGTAACTTTTAGTTCGATGGATCTGGTTTGATTTAGTCCAACAAATTCTACTTGGTGGCCATCACGTGGTCTATCATATGTAGCTATATGTAGAAGTTGTCAAATGGTTGCATGTAGTCATTAGAGAAGAAGGTAAAGGAATAGCTTTGGCGACTGTGGCATAGTTTGTCATGTCTAACTCTGTACAGAAGCTACCAGTGGTTGTGTGTGGTCATCAAAGAAGAAGGTCAAGAAGTGGTCTATGTAAGCCCCACAACTAAGCAATCCGAGGTTTTGATCGGTTGAAAGACCCGATCAAACCTAAATTATAAAGTAAAACTAGAAATATTAGTAAATCGATCACATAAGTTTGAATTTAAGAAAATGAGTAACAAAATAGGAGACTACAAAATTTTTAAATTTTAAGTATATAATTCGTTATTTATCGAAAATGCGTAAAATGCATTCTGGTACTTAACGAATCGCTAGAGATAAATTATATGTATATTAAAAATTATAAAATAACCTAAATAATATTTAGGAATATTTATTTGTACTATATATGAATTTACATATAGGTATAAATACGCGTAATTAGTTAAAATACGCGAAATGTGCTAAAACGATACTAAATAATTAAATAAAATTCATAATTAATTAAGAAAAAAATCAAGAAAAATCAAAATCAAGTCGTGGCAGGTCATAATCCATAAAACAAAAATTAACCAATTAAAATTAGACAACACAAAAGCAAAAAATCAAGGAAATTGGGCAAAGTCATGTCTAATTAATGCACAATAATTACACTAAAGCTCTATAAATAGCAAGAAAAATTCAGAAGCTCATTTAGACAGTTAGAAATAAGAAAAAATTAGGAAGAGGCGAAAATTGAGAGAAAAACCAAAGAAAAAAAAAAGAAAAGGAAAACTGTGCAATTAGGGCCACAAAGGAGAACCTAGACCCGACGGGCAGTTAGGGGTGGACGCCCACCACCACCACACGGTGTTGGCAATGCCCAGGTGGGCCGACACACCCATGGCCACCGGCGGTGGCCGGAGCCACCCAGATCGGTGAGTCCGATTTCCAGCCCGATTCTTGCGTAATTTTGTAAAAATAGTAAATATTATTAGAAAATTATAAAACTTGCTATTATGAAATATTTTTGTATGTAGTTAATAGTAAAAATATTATTTTGATAAAAATATGTCTCGTGATATAGGGTTCTTAAGAAATTATACAAAATTGAGCATGTTTCGGTTTAGAAATAAATGACCTTAGGAGTGTAATTTTGAACCCAAAATTTTTGTATAGATTACTTAGATGATATAGGATAGTGCTATGAAGCCCATTTTCAAAAATTAATTTTTGAAATTTTTAGATAATTTTTAGGCCCTAAAATGAGGCATAAAATGGATAATTTAGGGTTAATTAAGTAATTAAATGATTAATTACTGATTTAGTGAATAATTATATGTTTTAGGATGTTAAAATCTAATGGAGTATGATACTTGTAGCATTTAGGGTGTTAGATGTAATTATTAGGTTAATTATGTAGTAAATGATTAATAAGAAAAAATAGTTAACTTTAAGTTAATTTTGTAAATTAGGAAAATTAGGAATAAAATCTGATTTAGGATGAATTTAGATATTTTGAAATGATAATTGATGTTTAGGGATGGTAATTAAAGTGATAGAAATATTAGAAATGCATTATGTACATAATAGGCAATAATGCATAATATGTAATTTTTGAAAATATAATAAATAGAAAATATTAGGATAAAAATTGATATTATATAAATAATAAGGATATATAATAAATTTGATAAGAAACTTGAATTTGTGTAATTATATGAAAAATGTAAAAATTTCTCACATCAAGAGTAAATTCAGTACACTAATAAGGATATTAGTGTACCGGATGAAATAAAATACTGACTAAGGGTAATAATGATATTTAGGAGATGGGGAAGTAATGTGATTAATTTCACATTATGAGTTGAAACGAATTTCTAGGGTTGGAATATAAAACATTACTTAGAAATCGAACTAGAACTTAATTTAGAAATCGATGTGGAAACCGAACCCGAACCTAACCCCAAATCTAGAATAATTATAAAAGACTTAAGACCTAAATAATTAGGCATATTAAGGGATGATCGGCGATGGCCTGAGCAAATCGGACCTCGAGTGAGTGAGCGAGGAGTCGAGGTAAGTTGGGAATTAATACACTGCTGTATTTTGGAGGCTTGAGATTATGCTTGGTTGTGCTTGTTAGATAGTTGGCTGTGTGCATGTGCTTGATTATGGGTGATACTATGATTCTGTTTGTTGCTCTATCATGTATTGTATGACTTGTATGAAATGATTGATCACCCTAAACTGGACTTAATCTAATATACGACTAGCAATCATAATCGGACATGCATGGCAACCCGTTAGGGGAACTTAGGACTTTCCGGCCAAATACCGACCCCTTCGAAGGGGATAGCGCAGGATTGCAAAATGGTCTCTTCTTCATCCTCAATAGAACTAAGTGACAGGAGAGGAGGTCGCGGCGAGGGTGAAGACAATGGTTCGAAGGTAGTCGCGATAGGAGCAAGGTCTCCATTACACAAGCCTGGGTTTGGTCGTGAGCTGTTGCATTAACGGCAACTCCTCAACCCAGATTAGAGCAGGTGCAATTTCTCTAATCTCACGACGGGCCGGATAACGTCGTGTGATGGCATTTGCTTGCACATGCATTGCACCTAATAAGTGATTGAAAACCTTGTTATGTGTATGGTATAGTTTTAAGTCTTCCATCCTAACTTACTGAGCTATAGTTACTCACATCCCTATAGACGTCGTGCAGGTGCTGGCTAAGAAGCGACAAACAACTACTCTGAAGCTAGCAACTGTTGGATCCTAGAGAGTGAGGAAAAATATTTGAAGAACAAACATATATTGTTAAGGTCTAAGTTTTATTTTAGAATTTTTTTTTCATTTTTGAAGGATGTAATAACTGAATTATAGTATATATATATAAATTTTCTTACTTTCTTAGATAAATACTTTATCTAAATTATAAACTGTTTACTTCAAAGCGGGTTAGTCGTGGATGCCTTGTGTATATCAGGTCTAAGATAGCGGTTGTAAGACCAACTTCTATCTTAGGATGGTTTACACGGTGGAGCTGTTACGACTCTACCGCTTCGTGGCGTGACAGTCTATAGTGGAAATGGGTCGTAATAGTCATATTAGGAAAAAAAAAGGAGACATCTCATAAAGAATAAGGATTCTTTTGTAGAATGAAGGAACATCTATTACTTGATTTTAAGTAATAAGAATTCCTAACGAATTGCAATTCTAAGACAAAAAAGAAGTAAGCAATGTAATAAGGAATAAGTTATTTTCCCTAAATAAACAAGGCATAAAAGTTTTTACTATCTATATTTTGTTTCATTTCCTTTTTTGGTAAAAAATAAATGGAAAGAGAATATATCATATAAATACTCATACAAATGTATCATATGAATTTCTTATCTTTATTTTTTTTTAACTCTTTTATGAATTCAAGGTTGTGAATGTACATAAATTAGTCTCCATAATAAATTTGTATTGAAGTGATGCTAAAGAATGGCTATGATACTACATAAAGTGTTTCATCCTTAAATATGTTGTGTTAAAACTAGGTAGATGAAAACATCTAATAGTATATGTAAATAATTAAATTTCATTTTAAATGTTTGTGTTTAATATGTATTATGCCACAAGTTAGGGAGTTGTAATAGTATCATTGTGTAAACTAATATAAGCTAGAAGTTAACCACTTAAGCCATTAACATAGGTATAGTATACACCTAATATACGTATCGTGACCAAGAACAGATAAGGTCGATCGCTGGATGGGTTTAAGCTTACTAAAAGCTTGAAGGAAGAGTGATGGGGAATGTAAAAAAGAACTGCAAGTAAATGAAAAGTAAGCAAAACCCACGATGGTCCGGTGAAGTTACTCGCTACCTAGTCTTGCATAAGAGTTAGGATAAGAGTAAAATGAAAGTAAACAAAAGTGTTTACGAACAGAAGAATAAGCGATTGTATTAATGATAATTTGATATTTACAGCTACAAATACAAAGGGTATTTATACCCAAAAATTTAGGACAATTTGCCTAAAAAGTAAAAGACAAAAAGAGTATTGCCCTAAAGAAATAATGTACAAGAATATAAGAGGGTAAAAATGAATATTCGAGAAAAATAATGATTAGTATGGCAAATATTACACGTGATCCTATATACGTAACGAAGATACATTGGCGAGGTCATTGGAAGATGCGAACAAAAGAGTATGATCAGATTGCTAGTCCGAGCAAAGGTAGTTAAGGATCAGTCTAGGGTCTCTCTCTCAGTACCTCGATAAGGGTAAAGCCAAGTATTTGGTTGGCTCGAACGTGAGTGAGTACTCTCGAATGGTCTAGGTATTGTCTTGGTAATCTATAATTTGGCATATTTCAAATAGATGAGCAGTCATTTGACTCGACGTATAGAGTGAATTGGTAAAGAGATACTCGGCTTCGATAGGAGTCGACTAGAGTAAGAGGATCTACCTTACCAATCCCTCCAATCTTAGGCTCGGCTGTAGGTCAAAGGCCTAGTAGCCTGATTCCTATCATTCCTTCTGAATTGATTTGGATTTAGGATCAAATCTAAATTGTCTTCGATCAACTTTCCATCAGGGTAATATGCATTGAGGTCAGCAATATTAAAGGTGTTAGAAACCCCATAGTTTTTAGGTAGCTCCAACCTCTAGGCATTGTCATTGATTTTTTGGAGGATTCTGAAAGGTCCTTCAGCTTTTGCAAATAGCTTGTTTGTCCTTTTACTCGTAAACCTATCCTTTCAGGGATGTAGCCATACCAAGTCTCCTAATTGAAATTGCTTAGCCATCTTACCCTTAGCCTTCTCTCACATTCTTCTAGTAACTCGATCGATCTGCCAAGTGACTTTGTTGTAGATGTACTGAAGGGACTACACTCGAGCTCTCATACTAAGGTCTTCTTGCTCAGATTTAGACACAGGTTTATGATCAAGTGGCAACTCGAGATTAAAACTATAGATAACCTCAAAGGGGGTCTGCTTGGTGGTATTAAGTATTGTTCAATTGTAAGCGAATTTGACCACTGGTAAACAAACATCCTAATCAACTAAGTTCTTGCCTATTGTAGCTCGGAGCAACATTCCTAAAGTATGATTAACTATCTTTGTTTGGCCATCCGTTTAGGGGTGATAGGAAGTGCTAAATAGTAGTTTAGTCCCTATCCATCGCCATAGAGTTCTCAAAAAATGGATCAAGAACTTTGAATCTTTATCTAATACTATGCTTCTCAATAAGCCGTGTAACCAAACAATTTCCTACAAGAAAAGAGCAACAATAACCGAAGTATCATTAGTTTTGGAGCAAGGTATAAAGTGTGCCATCTTGCTGAACCTATCCATGATAACCATTACAAAATCTTTGCCCGGGCAGTTTGTGGTAATTCAAAAACAAAGTCTATGTTAAACTCAATCCATGATTTCGTTAAAATAGCAAAAGGCACTACTTTCCTTTACTCGGTTTGGCATTTAGCCGTCTTACACATGGCATAACCTTCAACAACTCAATGCACATCTTGCCTCATTTTTGGCTAGAAGAAATGATCATTCAACAGTTTATAAGTCCTTCTTTCCCTAAAATGCCTAAAGAGTCCTCCACTGTGGGCTTCCTTGATCAGTAATTCTCTTAGTGAATAGGTCAACACGTACAATTTCCCTCCTTAGAACAAGTATCCTTCTTCTACATAATACTAGTCTACGATCCTTCCATCAATACAGCGTGCAAGTATGGGTCTAAAGTATAGATCCCCGGAATACTACTCCTTAATTCTTATAAACCCAAACAATCTAATTTGCAATTCATTCAAGAGTGCATGCCTTCTCGAAAGAGAATCTGTAACCACATTGCTCTTTCCTTATTTATACTTTATCACAAAACTAAATCCTTCAAGAAATTCAACCCACCTCGCCTACCACTTCAACAACTTAGTTTGACTTCAAAGGTACCTTAGGGACTTATGGTCAGTATAAATGACAAATTCTCTCAGCAATAGATAATGCTGCCATACTTATAGTGCTCAAATCAATGCCAAGAGTTCTTTGTCATACACAAAATAATTTAGCTGAGGTCCTCTGAGCTTCTCACTATAGTAAGTAATTAGTCGACCTTCTTATATTAGGACAATGCCTATTCCAATGCCTGACACATTATATTCTAAGTCAAATATTTTCTCGAAGTTAAGTATAACTAATACAGGGATGGAGGTCAACCTTTCCTTTATCTCAACAAAACTTCTCTCCTCCTTTTCTCCCCATCGAAAGTTGATGTTCTTCTTCATCAGTTCAATAGGGGGTATAGCGAAGGTACTGAAATTCCTAATGAATCTTCTATAGAAGGAAGCCAATCTATGGAAACTTCTTACTTCAACATGAGTAGTTAGCATCAGCCCCTTGATGATTGCTCAAATCTTCTCGTCATCCACTCATAGGCCTCCTCCACTTACTACATAACTTAAGAATACCACTTCCTCCTGGAAAAAAAAAAAACACTTCTTAAGGTTGCCGAATAATCTCTTGACACGAAAGATATTCAGTAAAACTTAGAGTTGTTCACAGTAACTCGGCATATCAACACTGTACACAAGGATGTCGTCAAAATACACCACAACACACTTCCCCATTAGATCTCTTAACACATGGTTCATTAGTTTTATAAAAGTGCTCGGGGCATTCGATAAGCCAAATGGCATGACCATTTACTCATAAAGTCTATGTTAAGTTTTGAACACAATTTTCTACTCATCTCCTAATCTCATGCAAATTTATTGATATCTAGACTTTAGATCAATCTTGTTAAAGATCTTAGCTTTGCTCAATTCATCCAACATGTCTTCTAACCTCAAGATAGGATATTTGTATTTGATCGTAATCTTGTTCACAACTCAGCTATCAACATACATTTGCTAAGTCCTATCCTTTTTTGGCACTAAAAGTGCCGATACAGTACAAACGCTGAGACTTTCCCTAACATACCCTCTCTTTAGTAATTCATTAACTTATCGTTAGAACTTAGAAGCTTATTAGGGACTATTAGATAAGTTGGCTTATTCGGTAAGGAAGGCTAAGTATTAAATCAATGCAATGTTCTATGCCTTAGAATGGAGGCAACCCCTCAAGTAATTATTCTAGGAATAGATTGAAATATTCATCCAACAACGCTCTCACCTCTAGGGGTAGTTCACCCTGCTCCTTCAATTCTAACAAATGCCTAACCAACATGAGGGTTAACACATTAGCATTGGGGGCCTTTCGGAGCTTGGCTCTACTCATCATCAGAGTTTTCTTTGATTAGCAAGCAAGTTTGGCTTACAATTTATTAGCTTTACTCAACGACATCAAGTTTAACGTAATCTTCCTACCATCCTTCTCTAACGTATACGTGTTATAGTATCTATCATGGATAACTCTCTTGTCAAACAACCACGTTCTGCTTAGCAGTACGTATGAAGTGTACATAGGAAGTACGTCGTAGAGAATTTGGTCAGAGTAATTTCTAATAGTAATCGACAGTAGTACTTGCCAAGTTATATATAGTGTTCCCTTCTTACCCAACTAATGCAACTTAATGGCCTCGAATGTGCTACAACCGAAAATTTCAATTTTATGATCAGATTAGTTGAATGAGGGTACACACTTGATTATTCACCTTACAAGTGGTATGAAACAAATTCTTTCTCTACTCCTCCTTGCATAAGGGTTCCATGTTCATTATGCATTGGATAACCATCATTAATTGATCCAAGTCCTCAACAAATGCATCCTCTTCAATGGGTTCACTTTCCTAAGACACTTCTTTCTTGACAATGCCTTCCTCCTTAAGTTCTTCATTAGTATTCTCCACTTCCAACTTCGAGACGTCTTCCTTGATGATCATAGTTCTTTGGTTCGAGCATTAAGTAATTCAAAACCTTAGCACTTAAAGCACTTGATCAAGCTCATTTTCTTACTAGATCCTTACCCTTCTGTATAAGTTTGTGTTGGTACATTACTGTTAGGTCAACCCTTCAACTCTACTCGAATATCCACCCTTCAAATCAGCTTAGTACTTGACTAAGCTTGGTGACTTCCCTATTCTAGTTGTCTAGTCAATAGTCTAATCGGTACTTAGCTTCTTTTCTGCCTCTCCACTTGTTAGGCTACTCTAATAGCTTCATCTATTGTAGTAAATCGTTCGAGTTCCATAATATCTTGAATGTCATCTCTCAATTTAGTAAGGAACCTAGAGACTATTTATGCTATTGGTTCCTTTACTTCACAACAAATCACAAGCATTTGAAATTCTTGAACATACTCATCAACAGTTTGGCCTCCTTACCTTAGCTCCTAAATCCGAGTAAAAGTGTCTTGCAGATAAGTATCCAACACAAATAAGTTTTTGAGTATTCTCTTTATCTCAAGTCAAGTATTAATCTCTCTGTATCCTTCTCATCTCTTTACAGCCTGAAATCCTTCTACCACATGATAGTATATTCGGAGAACTCAATAATAGCAGTTCTCACTTTCTCGTAATCCTCATATTGGTAATAGTCAAACATACGCTTCACTTTATTCTTCCCATTCTCCGTATTCATCTACACTCTTAGATCCATTGAAGCTCATAATCCAAAGCTTCACATAGTTAAAAACTTTGGCTGCTCGAGCTCACTCTTCTTCTTCATAATACTTTTCCTTATCCTCTTCACCCATATCTCCTAAGTAAATCTTTCTCCTCATTCGTTCACCAACTCCTTCACCTCGAACTTATTGAGCTAAGTTTTAATCTCTCGTAGGTTGAGTAGCTTGTGGATTGTTAAGCGTGGCTTCAATAGGTTAGTAAGCTAATACATGAACAACTCGAGTTAAATCCACTAAGAGATTAGCCATCTTATTGAGTCTCTCATCGGTGCTCCTAGGGATTCCTTGAGACTGTCGGCCATGATGGACAATACCATCATTGTCATCTATAGCACTAACATTAATACTCAGGTTTGACATTTTTTTCCAAAGATTCAAATCTCAAACTCTTTGATTAGATGTTTCAGTAAACACTTCTACAAACCAAAAATTTAATAGCTAGCAAACATAGCAATTAAACGAACACCATAACTTGCTATGTTTCACACGTACAAAACAAAGTACAGACAAAACTTCAAAACAACTATAACTCAAGTGAAAACCTCCACTTTGATACTAGGATAATGCGTACCGTAAGTAAGAACAAACAAAGTTAGTTGCTAGATGGGTCCAAGCTTTTCGAAAACTTGAAGGAGGAGTGATAGGGAATGTGCGAAAGAATGGAAAGTGAATGAAAAGTAAGTAAAACCTACGAACAGCTCTAAAGGATATGACACACCAATGAAACTTCTGAGGACTTACAGTATAACTCGATATGACATATGAGATGGTTCAGTAAGGTTAC
The DNA here is from genome assembly GCA_024138005.1 of Lumnitzera racemosa. Lineage (NCBI taxonomy): Eukaryota > Viridiplantae > Streptophyta > Magnoliopsida > Myrtales > Combretaceae > Lumnitzera > Lumnitzera racemosa. The sequence continues at coordinate 57,450,100 of JAMXBC010000004.1, forward strand.
TCTCTACCTAGCCTTACTTAAGGGTTAGGATAAGAGTGAAATGAGAGTAAATAAAAGTTTTTTACGAAAAGAAGAATAATCAATTGTATTGATGATAATTTGATGTTTATAGCTATAAATATAAAGGGTATTTATGCTCAAAAGTTTAAGGAAACTTACCTAAAAGGGAAAAGATAAAAAGGGTATTACTTTAAAGAAGTAATGTATAAGAATATAAGAGGGTAAAAATGAATATTTAAGAAAAGGAATAATTAGAGTGACAGATGCTACACATAGTTCTATATATGTGGTAGAGATACATTGGCGAGGCTATTAGAAGATGTAGATAAAAAAAGTATAATCAGATTGTTGGTTCAAGCATAAGTGGCAAACAATCAATCTAGGGTCTCTTTCTCGGTACCTCGGCAAAGGTGAGGCTAAGTATTTGGTCGGCTCGAACATGAATGAGTACTCGTAAATGTTCTAGCTATTGTCTCGGCAATCTACAATTTAACATACTTTAGAGAGACAGGCAGTCATTCGGTTTAGCATACAAAGTGATTCAACAAAGAGATAATTAGCTTCGGTAGGAGTCGGCTAGAGTAGGAGGATTTGCCTTGCTTAATCTTTTAAACTTCGAGTTCGATTGCAGGTTAAAGGCCCAATAGCCTAATTCTTATCACCAAGCTTTTACTACTCTACAACTTTGAGTCATCTAATTTAGTATCTGTTTGGTATCAACTTATGGTGTAATTTTCTAAAAATAGTTTTTGAAGGAGCTTTTGTAGTAAAGCTTAAAAAGAAATCAAGTTTTATAAATAACCTTAGAAAAATGACATAATAAAGATTTATAAAAATCCACAAGTTTATAGAACATATTACATGTATCGATAATTGAAATCCAAAAGGTTACCTGAAGAGACCTTAGTAGTTTTCCTATAGGTTAATAAAGTCAATAAACAAAATAAAAATCTAATCAAATGCTCTTGAATCTCATTCTCCAAACTCGTTCTTTATACTTTTGAAACTTAGAGTAATATTAGTGTATTTACTAGGAAACCTACAAAATAACTATAGGGGAATGAGCGATAACTTGCTCAATAAGTGAGACAAAGACAATAGCACATATTCGATACAAAGCAACTAGGGTTTTCAAGCAAGGTTAATTAGATGCAATGCATGTTAAAGCAAATACCATCTCATAACATTGTTAGTCGTCGTAAAATCAGAGAAATTGTGCCCACTCTAATCTGAGTTTTAAGGATTTTGAAATCGTACACTACACGAATTGGAACCAAAATAGGGTTTATGCAATGGAGAAATACGCTCCTCTTGAGACTTCCTTGGAACCACTATCTCCAATCTTGCCGCAACCTTCTTTCTTATCACTTAGTTCACCTAAGGGTAAGGAAAGAACCAATTCTGCTATACTCATCAAAGGGTTCGTGTTTAGCCTAAGAATCCTAGTCATTCCCCCAGTAGGTCGCAATGCATATTCGATTAGAAGTTAAACCAAGTTTTAGTTAGATTGCTTTTGAGGTTATCAAACAATTTCAAACAGTTCAATCAAGCAACACCATAAAGCAACTAATACATAAGATCCAGTGCTAGAAATAGCAAAACATTATTCAAGCACATACATTGCATATAATAGGCAACTAACTTACAATCACAACCAAGACATATACTAAGGCCTCTAAGTATCCTTAATAATACTTGGTATAATATTGATCCCACTTACTTAACATGTGATGCCCAAGAGTACTGATAGTTGTTTTCATCTGCTTTAATTGTTGTCCTTAAAATATACAATATAATCATTTTAGTTTTATTAAATATAAAGTAAGGAAGTCCGTTTTAATAATTTAAATGTGGTTAAGACTTATCTTTAGCAAGTTGCATAAGCTTTATATCAAGTTCCTACTTGTTGTTGAAGTCCCTAATCAAGGTTCTAGAAGCTTGCTTAATACTACGTTTTGGTCTTAGAACCTTTTAATAAGATTTCTAAATGAATGTTGTTAAACTAGTAATCTTTTAACCAAGTCTTTAAAATTATCCTAATTATACTTCAAATTCTATGTACCTCTAGACAAGCCTCTAAAGTCATTCCCTCTAAGCATTCCATACCATCTGATTCTCGAATCAAGTCCTTGAAGCCGTTTCATTTATATTTCCTTTGCCAAAGATTTCCTAAACAAGTCTTTAATGGGGGTATAGTTAAGCCCCTTCCAACTTTCTGATCAATTCTCTAAACTAGAGATTAAGTCTCCTTTTTATAGACTGTCATGCCTTGAAGGGCAGAGTGGTAATAGCCCCGCCGTACAAACCATTTTAAAATAGTAGTTAGCCTTACAACCGCTATCCTAGACCTGATCTATACAAGGTATCTACAACTAACCCGCTTTGAAGTAAACAATTTATAATTTAAATAAATAATTTACTTAAGAAAGTGAGAAAATATATATATATACTGAAATTCAGTTATTACAATTAAAATATATGTTTGTTCTTCAAATATTTTTCCCCACTCCCCAAGATCTAACAGTTGCTAGCTTCAAAGTAGTTGTATGCCGCTTCTTATCTAGCACTTGTATGACATCTATAAGGATGTGAGCAACCACAGCTCAGTAAGTTAGGATGGAGGACTTAAAACTATACCATAAACATAATAAGGTTATCAATCAACTTATTAGGTGCAATGCATGTTTAAGCAAATGCCATCGTACGACGTTATTTGGCCCATCACAAAATTGGAGAAATTGTGCCCGCTCTAATCTGGATTGAGGAGTTGCCATTAGTGCAACAGCTCATGACCAAACTCAGACTTGTGCAATAGAGACACCGTTCCTCCCATGACTACCTTCGAACCATTGACTTTACCCTCGCCATGATCTCCTCTCTTGTCACTTAGTTCAACTAAAGAAGAAGAAGAGACCATTATAAAATCCTACGCTATCTCTTTCGAAGGGGTTGGTATTTGGCCAAAAAATCTTAGGTTTCCCTTAATGGGTTGCCATACAAGTTCAATTATGATTATAAGTCATATATTTTATTAGGTCCAGTTTAGGGTAATCAATCATTTCATACAAATCATATAATACAGGCCAGAATAACAAACAGAATCATAACATCACTCATAATCAAGCACTTGCACACAACCAACTATCTAACAAGCACAACTAAGCATAATCTCAAGCTCCAAAATATAGTAATGTAGTAATCCCAACTTACCTGAACTCTTCGCTTACTCACTCGAGGTCTAACTCGCTTAAGCTATTACCGATCATTCCTATAACACAAACGTGATTTCATTTTTTCATATAACTATTATAGGTTGGTTTTATCCTACAACGCTTATTGTTATGTTTTGTTTAGGGTTTAATATATCTAGTTATCTAGGTTCTCAAATCTTTTACAATTACTCTAAGTTTGGGGTTAGGTTCGGCTTCAGTTTCCGCATAGATTTCCAAATTAAGTTCTAATTCGATTTTCTAAGTACTGTTTTATACCCGAACTTTAGAAATTCGGTTCAACTCATAATGTGAAAATAATCACATTGCTTCCAGATATCCTAAATATCATCATTACCCTTAGTCAATATTTTATTCCATCCAGTATACTTAAATCCTTATTAGTGTACCAAATTTACTCTTAATGTAAAATTTTTTTATATTTTTCATATAATTACATAAATTTAAGTTTTCTATCAAATTTATTATATACCCCTATTATTTATATAATATCAATTTTATCCTAATATTTTCTATTTATTATATTTCTAATAATTACATATTATGTATTATCACCTATTATGTATATAATACACATCTAATATTTCTAACACTCTTATTACCATCTCCCAACACCAATTATTATTTCAAAATGTCTAAATTTATCCTAAATTAGATTTTACACCTAATTACCTTAAATTACCAAATTAACTTAAAATGTATTATTTTTCCCTATTACTTATTTATTACATAATTAACCTAATAATTATATCTAACACCTTAAATGCTACAAGTATCGTACTTCATCAGATTTCAACATCCTAAAACATATAAATATTCACTAAATCAGTAACTAACTATTTAATTACTTAATTAACCCTAAATTACCCATTTTATACCTCATTTTAAGGCCTAAAAATTTCAAAAATTAATTTTTGAAAACAGGCTTCATAGCACTGTTCTATATCATCTAATTAGTCTACACAAAAAGTTTAGGCTCAAGTCTACACAAAAAGTTTAGCCTCAAAACTACACTCCTAAGGTCATTTATTTCTAAACCAAAACATGCTAGGTTTTACATGATTTCTTAAGGACCATATATCACGGGACATATTTTCATCAAAATAATATTTTTCCTAAAAAATAAATAAAAAAATATTCCATAATAACAAAATTCATAATTTTCTAAGAATATTTACTATTTTTATAAAATTACACAAAATCATACTAGAAATTGAACTCACCGATTTGGGTGGCTCTAGCCACCGTCGGTGGCCATGGATATGTCGACCTACCAAGGCATTGCCACCACCATCTGGTGGCCGTCCATTCCTAGTTGCTCGTCGAGTTTGGGTTTTCCTTACAAGACCCTATTGTACAGTTTTCTTATTTTTTTTTTCCTAACCCTAATTTTTCTCTCAATTTCACATCTCTCCATTTTTCTCACTCTCCAAATTGACCAAATAAACTTCTAAAAAATTTGGAGTATTTATAGAGTTTTAGGATAATTATTGTGCATTAATGAGACAAGACAATTGCCTTATCTCTTCTTTTTTCCACTTTCTATTTGTTGCATTTTAATTGGTTGATTTCTTTTTTCTTTAATATTAGATTGTCACGCCCTACTTTTGGACTTTTCCTCATTTTTCTATATTTTTCTTATTTTTTCTTAATTAATTATGAATTTTATTTAATTATTTATTAATATTTTAACACATTTCGCGTATTTTAGGTAATTATGCATATTTCTACATACATATAAATTCATATATAGTATAAAGAAATATTCCTAAATATTATTTAGGTTATTTTATGATTTTTAGTATACATATAATTTATCTCTAGCGATTCGTTAATTATCGGAATGCATTTTACACATTTTCGATAAATAACGAGTTATATATTTAAAATTTGGAATTTTTATATTCTTTTATTTTATTACTTATTTTCTTAAATTCAAACTTACGAGATCGTTTTACTAATATTTCTAGCTTTGCTTATAATTTAGGCATGATCGAATTTTTCAACTGATCGAAACCTTGAGTAATTGGTTATGGGGCTTACATAAACTAACCCTTTGAAGATGTCTCTGAAACAATTTAATCTAAGCCTTCTAAACTATCCAACCCTCTAGTCAAATCTCTAAACTTAATATAATCACCCTCTTTTTCCAGATAACTCCTTAAATAAGGATTCAACATATTTAGAGTTAAAGTTCTTTTATCCACTAATCTTTTGAACATGTCTTTAAAGTTATCATAACCATGCTTCTTTACCAAAGATTGTCCTAACCAAGACCTTAACATTATCATATTCAAGATTCTTTTACAAGTTAACCTTTTGGCTAAGCATTTGTACTAAGATTTTAAGTCACTCTTTTACCAGATCAACTATCTAAAAAACCCTCTAAACATATCTAATCACAAGTTTATTTTGAGAGACTCATTCCATCATCATGTTTCTGATTATACACTTGTTAGTACATTATCATTTAATAGGTTCATCCAACTCATTAACACCATTTTACCAAAACTTCCAAACCCTTACTTTTCAACTTTAATGCATGAAACCCATACTTAGTAATAAGTGTGTGGTTCAAATTTACTTCAACCCCTTAACTCTAGATCATATCTTATAGTAGAACATAACTCATATGAACTTTAGAATTAGTACAAATTTATTTCCTCAGAGCTAATTATATAAAATCACCCAAATAGAGCATTTTTCACTAACTTAAGGAGCCCAAAAATTACTAAAAATTATGGAAAATATTTTTAGCCAAAATCTTTTCATAGAATCCATATATGTAGTATAAGGAGGTTCTAGAAAAAAATTGGCTTCAAAGCAACAATATTAGGGTTATTTAAAATAACTCTAAAAATTGATTAGTTTCGCACAATTTATTAAGAAGACCATATACTCACTTGAAAACTGTACAACCTAATATTTTTCTTGAAAAGTACATATAAAAATATTTCAAAATAAATCTTTTTAGAATTTTCAAAAGTAATTTAGTATTTTTGGAAAGTATAGAAAGTCAAGATTCACCAAAAGTTGGTCGTCTGGCTACTAGTAGCTACCTCCTCCTTGTTGGCCTAGTTGGGCGCCGCCACTACTGTTGGGTAGTGGTGGTGGTTTGGTCCTAGATTGCTTTTTTACCCTAGCTCCATGATGGTGCTCAGTTTATGTAGGTTCTTCTTTTTATTTTTCTCTAATTTCTTCTTTTAACTTTTACTAACTTATCTAATTTTTCTATAACCCAAACATCCTAAAGAACTTACAAGGAGCATTCGAGAATTTTCTAAGAATTGTATACTTGAGAATGAGTACTTTCTCTCTCTCTAAGCTTCAAAGACCTTCCCTTTCAAGTTTAATTAGGTGTCCTCATGTGACGTTTCTCAAACAACACTTGTCTAAGAACTTGACATGCTTAAGGCCACTAGAATCTGCTATCCTTACCATTTTGTTATAATTTTGGCTATTTTTCCTAATTATTTAAAGTTAGTTTTATATAATTTCGAGTATTTTAGGCATTTTCAAGTATATTATTCTATATAATAATCATACTTAAGGTACACGAACCATATTTATATATTATTTTATGTAATTTTATAATTTTAGTACTTAAATAATTTATTCCTAAAGTTTCATTAATTTTTGTTACCTAAATCACGCGTTTATAGTGGATAAATTACAATATAATATAATTTTGTAAAATTATCTAGTTTTTAATTATAACAATATTATTTTATTATGTTTCTATATTCTGGGCTCATAACATGCCATCGTCTAACTCCTAGAATTCATAAGTGAAATATCATATCTATTGGCCTACTTTCGCATATGCCCTAAATTATTTACTCGGAAAAACTATGTGAAACTATGAAGCTTACAATACGTAGCTTAGAAAAGAAATGAAAATTGTTTCCTAGTTTGATATTTTAGAGTACATGTAAATCGGAATACACTGTAGAAGGTAAATTTTCAATTACAATTCAAACCGTTATTCCAAAAAGATTAAGCTATTTATCTTTGGTTTGATTAAGTTAGGAATCAAATGTATGGTTTGGTTCGAATTTATGGTTAGGTTTGAATTTATAAGGAGGAAAAACTTGAATGGTATTATATAGTTTGGTTTGGTGAGGATGAATCATATAGAATCGAGTTATGCCCACCCCTATCTATCCCCTATCTATCTCTCTAATCCTTATCATTTAGCTAAAATAGTCAAACCCATGCCATCATTGAGTTTAAAACCCAAAATATATTTTTAGCCCTTTACATATATTTTATGTTTTTTTTGTGCTTTTATTAGTATTAATATCCTCACTCATATGAAGTTGTTTGTAGTTTAAAAAAAAAAAGAAAATCATTATTCTAATATCTATGTAGCTATTTCTACTTGAAAAGGACAATTCATACCCTATTTTATTAAAGAGATGAATCAATTTCCTATTAGATATTTTGGCGTTTTATTGCTACTATTTTTAAATGTTCCCTTATATATGAATCCCCTACTCATAATACTATTTGACTCTAATTAGGGAAAATGTGTACAAGGTAGATGGAGTATGGGGTTTTTACCTAAAACCAATATTATAAGTACCATTTTATAAATCTTGGACCAAAAACCTACTTATAATACGTAGGAATCAGCTTAGAATTAGTACCTTATAAAATTTATGAAACACATGATACCTTAAAGAATTTGTGACATGTGAGGTAAAAATGATTGACCTAAAATATTTTTAAGCGTTATAATGGCAACAAAAGTGAAAGTTTAGGAGCTTACTACGATATCCTATGTTTACACTGTGCTTATTATAAATCTCATATGAAAGGCAGCTCCCATAAAATAGCTTAAAATCATAACAAAACTTTAGAATGATTAATTATGTAATTATTATGTATAACTAAATTAAACAAACAACTTGCCTTCAACATTCAAATTGATTATATAATTGACACTTGAACAAGAGTCATACTAAGACCATGAAAATATTTAGTTTTTTTTTTAGAAGAAAACAATTTAATCATAGTGATTTATATTGAACAAAAACTAGTACCAACTTACTAAAAAATAAGCTAATCTAGTTTACAGTAAAGTGATGGATATTTGCAATCATAGAAAAAAAAAAAAAAGATAGAACCTTAAGTAATAACGACAAAGTATGGGAAAAAAATGAGTTGAGATCATTGAAGTTGAGAGAAAGTGATGGTGGTAAAAAGAAACTAGAGGCGACAAAAAGAAAATGAGAGGCAACAAACAAAAAGTAAGTAAAAAAAAAAAAAATTGAGAGTCGAGAGACTATGATTAATAATAGTATTTCTTAAGAAAATCATAGATGGTAAGGAAATAAAAGTTGTAATGTGCTTTAAAGTTTCCTAAATGGACATCAACTTAAAATATGTGTTAAGTTAAAAATATTATATAATTAAGAATTTATAAGGTAGTCATAAGGGTATTATAGTACATCTCTTTGTATGTCTTAAGAGTACAAATTGTAAATAGATACCTTACTCTTTGAGAGCAATTTCAAAATATCAAAATTGGAATTTTTCTTAAAATCTTCAATATCAATTTGAAACCTAATTTTTTATATAGGATTAAAGAGACTCTAAATTCCTATACAATTATTCATCAATGTCAAACAATTTTTGTTGTAGTTTTCCATATACCATCATGGATTTTAACATCTTGACATTTTTTTCTAAGATTTCTCCTTATACATTTTTATGGCTTGTAGTAGTCTCAAATCCTCTTACAATGTTAAATCACTGAACCATCTTCCAAATATTTTGAGAATGTCATTAGGAAGTTTCAAGAATGAAATAATAAAAGCTTTTGTTCATACTTAATTCTCGCTCGACTTAAGACATAGTTCTAATGGAGGCCATAGAAGACCCATCAGCTCCTAAAGGAATAATCCCCCCCTAACCACACCCCCCCCCCCCCTCCCCCCATGTTTTCCAACTTACTTTAATACCTCGATCATCCCTGAGCCTCATGAGAAGCAACCTATCGAACACCTACCCTAAGAACTCAAGTAAGTGCCATAGCAAGCCCAAAGTCAAAATTCTCATTTAACGTATAAGGCTCTATCAATGGACCAATCGAGCTCAAAGTATGAAGAACCCTTCTTTTGCTAGGTTTGAGTACTACAGGTGATGATACCTCTAGCATTACGAGCTCCCTAATACCTGACTCGTTGCTCACAGTACACTCATACCACCTTAGCTAACTCTTCGCTCCCTCTTTTGTCCCTATCATCAACATCCCATTCCAGCTCATTAATTACCACCTAACATGTGTTGTACAGCTAGCACACCTGACATGCTCTAAGAATGTTAGACTTGCAAATCACAAACGTGACTGCCAATTAATAATAGTCGACCAACTCCTAGAGCTACCTTATTAGTTCCATATTGCATGTCCTCTGCCAATAGTTGGTACAAATGAACCTTATGTTAACACATGTCCAAGTGGTTTTACTACCTAACACTATAAATATTTTAAGGAAGTCTATAAGTAAGGGGATTCTAGATTCAATTCCTACATCAAAACTACTCACTCTTCTCTCTACACTTCCATGACCTCTTAGAACTTTCCTAAAAGGCCTTAGATGCCAGTAACTCTTCCTTTCTTTTTTATAGTCCTCCTTACTGAGTTGAGCATTAAAAGGCTCTCATGGATATACGTACAAGGAAGTAAGGAGCATCATGCTTGATCTTCATCAAAATCGAATCAGCTGTATCACTTGAAGTTGGTCCAACTACAACCAGCAGCTTTAATTTTAATATTTTCACTTTCTCTTGCATTTAACATAGAATCATATTAGGTATAAAACGTGCTAAAATTGTCTAAGCACTTATTTTAAGTTCATCCATATTCCCAAATTATAAGTATTCCTAATTTATAAATTTGAAAATGTAATATGATTTTATTAATAACTTAAAATATAACCAACCATTTATTAATTATTTGATTTACTCCCAATTTCATGTGCAAATAAATAGGGGCAACAATTCCATATCACGTTTTGTGAACTATTTTGCACCACTAACAGTAGGATCCACTCGTTTGATATGCTCAATTCTTAAACCATTAGGAATCAATGAGCTCGATTATTTAAATCATGAAAATGACTTTACGTAATCATGTAGGTTTTGTCACATGATTGCACTAGCTATTTCTTCTTAGACACTGATGTCTTGTAAAAATAATAAGAAAAAAGAAAAGAAAAGAAAAGAAAAAGTTGTCTTGGAGGTTTCATTATCATTCCCCTTGGTTCTTCGTAGGAAAATTTACTTTAACTTATATTTAGGAGATTCTCACTCGTAACGATGGTGTTTTATTTTATGCCATTTCCATAATATTTGTTGTTTTATATCTTATTAATTTTGCCAAGTCTAGTGTACAATAATGACATAAATATTGATATCCTAATGGAATAATGTTCGAGATCATAAAGTTATATTATATAAAAAAATTGGAAAAAAAAATATTAACTTCTTTATTAGTTTAAATCATGATCTATTTTGATGATTAAAAACTCCAAAACAATCCGATCAACCATACATTTACGCAAAAGATTATTATAATTTTAGCATGTTAATAATCTGTCTATAAATTGTTATAAGGTAAATAATAGTATTTAATCATATAAAAATATAATATATTAATATTTTATGTGGCTATTAGCATTGAGGTTTTCTAAGAAATAATGTGTCTTTTAGAAAAACTTTCAAAATTAATGAGTGAAACATAACGTGAAAAGTTGTACACATGCAACGGATGCAACAATTCTAGATTTACATAACTTACACAAAAGGATATGTTTTTCAAATGAAACTTGTAAAGCCAATAATTTAGGTCTAACCAAGGTTTTGAGTCTTGTTTTAGTGTTTCTTTTTTTTTTTTTTGTCGAAATGAACAAAATTAACTAACAATTAATATTTTTAAGTTATAAGATAATGCGAATTATATAAGTAAAAGAAAAAAGTTCACATATGGTAGGCAAATGAAAAACTCTACCATATAAATATGTGGGTTCCGTTGGTTGAAATGGTTTGATATGGAGGCAAATCTAGGGAATGTGAGAAGGGGACCACATAACCTGCAACGTAAACCAAACCACCTGATTTTTCATACCTTCAAATACAATTATTAATAATTACAGCTAAAAACAGCACAAAGAAAGAGAGATTATTGATTCAGAAGAACCGCAGCACAAGCGCCACGATACGCGCTTCCCATATGGCCGGTGTAGTACACTTTTTACTCTCTTGAAATACCTAGATTTTGTGCAGTGATATGAATATTTGTATGTCATTAAACGAATGGATGGTATTCATCGTTAAAAAACACTAGATAAATTTGACTATACTACAAACGATAATTGGTGTAATTATAGGAATGATTGTAGAGGTAAAAGAATAAAAACCACACAGACTTCATCATAAATAAACACGATTTCAATATAACTAGTTGTTTAAAATCTCGATTTAATTTTATGTATCGTTTATTGAAATTGTTGCATAGTAAAAAATACTGGTTACTTCTATGTTTTTCATTGCACAACCATATAAACCATATACGTGTGTGTGAATAATAAATATTAACATTGCTCGCAAAATATCCTCTTACCATATATTTTATTTTATTTTTTCACCAACTGTTATACAACTTTTTTGTGATAATGAAACTTGGTAAGCAAATTTAAAGAGCTAAATCAGTATATTTTACCACTTGTGTATATTGCTTGTAAGGAAAACAAATATCCGCAAAATTTTAGCTTTTTCTTAGTATGGTAGCCATGATGTTGCTTGCTTGTACAGACGTTAACAAAAATCCAATAAAAGTGGCCACGTGTTTTTATTCTGTACTTCTTTTTTTCTTTCAGAATTTCGGGATTCACATCCATGTTAAATAAGATAGAACTGATAAATATTCTATGTATTGTATCCTTTAAAAACTCTGTAATAATTTATTTTTCTCAACTATATCATAATACAATTTTGATTTAATAATATAAACTGATTCAAATTTAACAGGTCATTGATATTATTGAGATATTGGTAGACTCTACGAGAAAAATAGGAAAACTTTTACTTATAGCGCATTCTTCTTGACCTATCTTACACGTTATATATATAATATATATAAACAATAAATATACCTAATACTATGGGGACTGGGGTCACACAACTCCTTTTTAGAAGTGATTATCACTCATATTTCATATTTCATAAAATATGTCCGCCTAATAAAAAGCAAAAACAAAAAGAAAAGAAAACTTGAAGTTAGGAAAAGCATGAATTTTCCTACAGCCCCACTCTACCATTACTACTCGCTACTCTCTCTCCATTCCATTCCTTCCCTGTGTGAAGATGAAGGGCTGACTACTGCATATTCATTGGTTTCATTCATTACTCGTTCGTTACCTCTTTATTTTATTTTATTATTCAAATTTTAACAGCCAAAGCTCCATACCCGAAGACCTTGTCATTGCAATTGCAAGGAGACATTGTTAGATTCAGAGCAACTCAACGAATTCACTCAATTAGGGTTTTCGAGTTGTGAATTGAGGGAAGAACTCAAACTGAAAATGCCACTTGTGAAGTACCAGATAAGGAATGAGTACGGCCTGGCCGATCCGGAGCTCTACCGAGCTGCCGATAAGGATGATCCAGAAGCTCTCTTGGAAGGCGTCGCCATGGCCGGTCTAGTCGGTGTTCTTCGCCAGCTCGGTGACCTTGCTGAGTCTGTCTCTCTCTTTTTCTCCCTTCAATCGTGCTTCACGTTATGAATTTGTGAATAATTGATGAAATTCTAAGTACTTCTGTCTATAGTTAGATTAGTCCATTTTTTTTTTTTTTTTGCCCAAATAGATTAATCCATTTTTAAGTTTGTAAAATTTTGGAGTTTTTTAGTTTGTAAAATTTTTAAGTTTTGAACTTAATTGGGATGGTGGATTTACTCTTAATTGTGATGAGAATGCATTGTCCTAATTGGAGTTGGAAATTTAAATGTTTGCTCTCTTTAAGTGTTGCTTGATTTCTAGTTTAGTTGTGAAATTCCAGTGTCTTGTTTCCTTGATCCAATTGAATATAGTTCAGGAGCAAACTGAATTGCGATTGGGAATTGTCATCTCGTTGCATTTGCTGACCGGTTGAAAAATGTAGAGAGGTCGATTCTTTTCTATATCGACTATAAATGGAAACATTATGTATCTGGATTCTGGAATCACTGCAATTACCAAATCTGTAGCTGTTTCTCAGCTGAACTGTCTGTCGAAATCTGGGATTTTACTTGCTAAATGGGGATACTCATTATCATTTAGTTTACTAGTTAACAGGTGATCCATGCAGAGATTTTTCTCACGTATTCTAGCACATTTAGAGCTGCACTCACCAATCTGTTGGACAAAGTCTAACACCTTTCTTAAGCATATGAGCATCATGCCCTTCCTTTGGCAGACATGCTTCTGAATTAATTGCTGTGATGCATGTTGACTTCTGCATTTGCTTATTTTTGAGCCCAGATGCTCTTAGTTGAATATCCCTTGTGCCGATCTGCAATATCATCCATTCGTCTCATCTTGGTTTAATAATTGCTGACACAAATTCCTTAAGCAGAGCATCATTAATCATGGTGGCACCATGATTTGCATTAACTCTTTCACTTGAAGTTATCCTTATTGCTGTTGCATTCTTTCTTCAAATTCTAATGTGATACTACAATTTGTTAATTTTTTGTGGATCAAGATTCGCTGCCGAGATATTTCACGACTTGCATGAAGAAGTTTTGGCCACAGCTGCAAGAGGCCATGGTCTCATGGTGCGTGTGCAACAGCTAGAGTCTGAATTTCCTCAAATTGAGAAGATATTGCTGACCCAAACAAACCCACTGCCGTCTGTTTCCAATACGGGTGAGATTACACCAATGAAGCTAATTTTGGATTATTCCATTAAATTATGAATATTTTCCTTGTTTGCACTTCCCTATCTAAATGTTAATGCACCCATAACAAAATTTTATAGACATATTTCGCAGGAACCACAACATGCTGCATCACATATTTCCAACTTTCAGCTATAGCTAGTGAATTGTAATGGTATCTGCTTCTTATGTACTTTAAACAAATAATGAAATATCTGTGCTATTCTTTTGAATCTAAAATTAACTGTTAAGTTCATAACAATATAAATGTAACAAGGTTTGCTGAGTTTTAAGGTCTGCTTCTTATGTACTTTAAACAAATAATGAAATATCTGTGCTATTCTTTTGAATCTAAAATTAACTGTTAAGTTCATAACAATATAAATGTAACAAGGTTTGCTGAGTTTTAAGGAGCTGCTGCTCAACTTGTTGGAAATTAAGGAGAATGTTTGCTGCAGAAAAATCTTGTATATGGCACCATATTTTTTATGTTCTTGTAATGAATTCTGAGCTAGATTTTTTTAAAATTAATTAGACACATGCATTGGATCACCTCAGTTGATTGAAGGCATGAACCTACCAACTATGCTGTAATGCAGAGCACTAAGGGCGTAGAGGAACACTGGTCTTTGTGGTTGCTTTGGTTGGAAACTGCAAAATGAGATAGTTTGTCGGTTAACTTTTGAGGAGGTATAGAAAAAAGCATTTGGTACAGATGAGAACATTTTTAGAAGGAAAAAGAAAGTGGAATTGAACCTATATGTCTAAGTTGTTGAACATGTAGCATACAAGAAAATGAATATCATTTCATGATTTAAGGATCATTCTTCCCTTTCATTACTCAATAATTAAATCTTGACTTTTGAGATGTTATAACTCTGAGGAGGGATGTGAAGCAATTTTGCATCCATAGGTGCCTGATTGACATTAAGTTGTTATTTTAGACTAATCAGAATGCCTCCATACATATAAAAGATATGAATATATCATTCCAGTGGGGAAATTTCCGATTCCTTTAATTGACATAGTTTGAGCCCTCGAGACTCACCAAGCTTTTGCTGGTCCAAAGAGGCTACTTCACAGGTTGACTAGCTGCCTATGAATTTTCTTTGGAAAAATCCCACAACTCTTTTTTGTTTTGATTCAGAGTTGAATTAGTACCATATCCTGGCCTCTACTTATTGAAGTAGCATGTTTGTCTATTAGCTTTTTGGTTATATAACACTTTGTTTTCCTGGAAAAAATGCATTTAACATCCATTTGGTCTATTCTTTTATTTAGAAATTTTAATATACTAAAATTTCAAGGGAAGCAACTAAAAATAACTATCCTTTATCTTGTCATTGATTTCACTTTTCCAGATCCTTGCCTTTCTGCTTTTCTGTTGTATTTGTCATAGTTCATCTCTACCATAAATAAAATATGTGCTCCTTGCTTGTAAAATTAAACTTCTTTTCTCATTTGAATTTATTTTTTGCTAGTGAGTCGTAATATAGGTGTTTTGAGACGAAATTTCCAGAGATCAGAGAACGAATTTGTGAAGATAGCTGAAACAAACTCTTTATTCAATAAAGCAATTTCAAACAGTTTTCATTAGCATCTGTTCAATTTATTCAACATCTCCATTTCAAAACACTTAAATTCATTGCTTTTATTACTTTCCCAGGAGGGTAAGTCACTTTCCACTGGTAATGACTAGTAAATGAGATCTTTCCACTTTATTGAACTTTCCTCATTTTGCTTAGAAAGGTGGGGTTTTTTCTTTCTTTCTATTTTCTGTTCTTTTTGTTGTTTTTGCTTCTGCTGTTGTTGTATGTTAGAAGTTCTTGTAATGATTGAATAACTGCTTATCTCATAATGACTATTCAAGAGATCCTGATGTCATTCCTAAGTCCTAAGAAAGGTCGCAAACTATATTTGAGTTGTTTGAAGTTGGTTTTTTAGTGTAATTGGACATGCCTTTTAAGTATCATTGCAACAGTTCTCTCCTGAGCCTTTTCAGGATATAATACATGCCATGGAGATGGTTCCAAATGCAATTATTCTTTTCTGGTTTGTTTTTCGCCCAAGGGTGGGCTATTCCTTTTTGTAGTCTATTAATAACAATTTTCACTAGGCACATAGAGAAGTGGCCACTGTAATTTTCCTATTTAACTTCACAACAATATTCGCTATGCTTTTTAGTAGATAGATATGTAGTGTGGGTTTATCATCTTTGATTCTTGTTTCAAAATCTTACTCCACATTGTTGGAAGGGATGCCTTTGTTTTACTTTGCCACCTATATTCCTAGAAAGGTATGTTGTCTGCTATGTGCTAATTTATATCAATGTACATTGTGATAAGTGTTGACATGTTCACTTACTTTTTGAATTTAGAGATGATTGCTAAAAGCTGACAGGGTGTGAAATAGTATATAAGCAGGTTTATTGATGGCTATTTATACTATGGTTATATACATTGTAGGTGTTGACTGGCATCCTAACCTGCACACAAAACAAAATCTGATTTCTGGGGGAGAATTGCCTCGATTTGTCATGGACTCTTATGAAGAATGCCGTGGTCCTCCACGATTATTTCTTCTGGACAAGTATGATAGTCATGATGAGGAACCAATTACGTGGATCTGATGCATCCTGTTCATAGCATAAAAAAGCTATAATGAATTTTTTTTTTTTCAATGACAGGTTTGATGTTGCAGGGGCTGGGGCTTGTCTGAAACGTTATACCGATCCCTCAATCTTTAAAACAGAAGCTCCAATTGATGAGGCCCAGAGGGAAAAGAAAATCCGGAAATTAAGGGTACTAAATCATCATATAATTTATCCAAAAAAAAAAAAAATCACCATATTATGCTTTATCTGATTCGATAAATTTTACCACTGCTTGTTTGATATCCTATCCACAAGCATGATATTGTCTCATTATTTTGAATGCTTTCTGTTCCTTGGATACAATTAAATTGTAAATATTTCTTCTCATAAACTGATTGACTATATAATTGTATGTGAAGTGTCAGTTATATGCTCTTAACCTCTTAGGAAAAAGCTGTTATTTGCTTGTGGTTGCTTTCAAACCGTTGTCACTTTGATGTACTCAAATGCTAGTTGTTTTGGGTCCCACATGCTTAGGGCATGCATAAGCATTTAATGCCTAAACAATCTTTCCAGTTGACGATATATTTTATCCATAAGTTGCTCAAGTTGGAAAATGATATCGTCATATCTGGACAGTCAGCTGACAAGGTGACTTACTGTGCTAGATGTATCAATTTATGCTATTGAAATGGTAGAACCGTATATAGATCAAGGCAGGTGTTGCATGTCATAACATTAATGATTTTTTCATTTTTTTTTCCTCTTTTCCTTCCCTTTTGGGATCTTATAGAGGAAAGGTCTGAATGGGAGAAATGGAGAAACTCCAGATATTACAGCAGCATCACATGCTAAGTAAGATTTGTATTTTCTTTCCAGCATCTTTTATGTATTCCACCTTCTATTGCAATTCCACATGTTTTTCGTTTTGTTTTTTATAGACAGGGACTGATTTTTCCCTTTACATCATACAGACTTCATCAATTATTTCTGGTGGAGAGTATTGAGAATAGGTATAATGACCCTGCGAGGATTGTGAAGTTGAAAAAAAGGCAGTTAAATGAATCTCCATTTGATTCAAGGAATGGGAGAAGTTACATGGAGGACTTTGTGGAGTCTTTTTCACCAGATAGTAAGACAGTGCATGAAGTTTCTGTTGCTCCTCAACCTTTACCATGGATTCCTGATCATACCACTGAAGCAGGTAATGATATCCTGGAAGTCAGTGCCTCAGTTCCTGTTAAAAATTTATCAGAACAAAATATCACTTCATCACCAGGTAGAAAAGAACTATCTCCAAGACCATCAGAGTATGAACTGGGTGGTGATGCCATTCATGATATAGTGGAGGAGCATTTTGAAACAGCCTTTAGAGAAGAAACAGATAAAAGTCCTCTGCTTTGTGAGGTTGACAATATAAAATCTTCTGAAGAAGTTAAGACAGAGAGTAGTGTAAATGGGTGCCATTCTGATGAATTGACTAGTGAGGTGGAAAATTACATGGATGCACTCGCTACAATTGAATCTGAAACAGATACAGACAATGAATATAGGAGAAGAGCTGATAAGGGCTTTGTAAATGTCAGAAAACATGGGAAAGGTTTTGATGCAAATGATGACCAGCTGGAACTTCAAGCTCAATTTTCAGATACGCAATCAGTGGGCTGTTCAGTTTCAGATGATGGAAACAGTTACTTTAGAAAAGGAAGTTCCAATTTTTCCTTCTCTGATAATCAGAGCAATTCAACAGAGAACCTTCCATCTGAAAATGATGGAATTGCTAAAGCTATTCATTATCTTGAAACTGATCTTCATGAGTCTGAAAATGGGATGCATGATGGATCCGAGGAGGATTCAGGTATAAAGGATGATTTGGCCACAGAGGGAGAACTATCAAAACTTCAGCCTTCAGTTTCTGAATCAGATTTATTGGCAAAAACACAAGCAGATGAAGTACTTTTAGATGATGCCAAGTTTGTTCCAGGAACTTATCAAATTGATGAAGCCAGAGAAGATGTTAGGACCATTGGATATACTTTCAATTCAGTTCCAGGTGAAGGTGTGACACAAAAGTCAATAGATGGTTTAGATGATGTGCAGTTTTTATCAGACATAACGGAGCTGGTTTCTGAAAGAAAGAATATTGAACATGCTTACAATTCGGTTTCACATGCAGGTGTGACACAGAAGTCAATAGATAACTTAGATGATGTGCAGCATTCATCAGACATAATGGAGTTGGCTTCTGAAAGAAAGAATAGTGAGGATCATTTGGAGAAAGTATCTGATATCATTCATGTAAATAATGAAAGTTCAGGGGGCACTAATATTGATTACCCAGATCCCAGCATACACTCCGCCAAAGAGCAGCTTAACTTCTCAGCCTTACCTGAACAAATTGAGAATTCGGACCTTGCATCATCTCTTGAGAATACTCCTGCCTCTCTTGCATGTGATTCCAACAAGACTTTTGTTGCTGCTCCTGCTGAAGTTGATGATGATTTGACAGCTGGAGAAATGATCCCAAAAGGCCTAACAGTGGGGTTAGATATGCAACAAAACAATTTCTTAGAGCAGCAACCTTGCAATATAGCAGATGGAATTCCACTAGATAATGTGAAACTGCGAGATTTCATTGCTCAACATGAAAGGAAAGTTGAGTTGGAAGAGCCCTCTGATGTTGTGCATCCTGAGGATATAAAATTCACCCAAAATACAGAAACAGTGGGAAGTGAATCTGTTCCTCTTGAATTGCAGTCTCACACTCAAAGTCAGGAGGAGCATGTGTATGAATATGTAGATGACTTTGTAGCGGGAAGAGTTTTACCTAAAATTGGTCCTGCAACACTCACTGTTTATCCTGTTGACAACATTTTGCCACCTGCAGATATGATGTCCTCTTCTATTCAGATAGAAGAATTTGCTTCTAACAAAAGATCTTTACCTGAGAAAGAATTTTCAGAGAATGGAGCAGCTTCTTCAGAATGCATTGAGAAGATAGAGATGACAGAAAAAGTAGATGAGTCAGATGTTGCTTGTGTTGGATTCAACTCTCTCCATGCTTCCATGGAACAGCCCATAGAAGATATTGATATGCAAAATACTTCTTTGGTGGAACATTCACAGACTATATTATGTGAGGACAATATCATGGAAGCCCCAGCAGATTCAAAGCCAGGCAATGATTTTGAAGTAAAACCTTCAAATGAGACTGAAACAAGCAGAGAAGATGCTATGTCAAAATCTCAAATATGTAATGCAGAGCATGAAGCACATTTGGAAAAGTCCAACAAGCTTGAGGGTGCTGAATCAGAAATGAAAATTTTGCATAAAGATGAAGGTGGTACTCCCACATTGAAAGCTCAACCTGCTGAGGTACTCCAGGTCCATGATGTAGAGCTTCTGCCCACAGATGAAGACAGTGCTAAGTTGTTTGCTCTTCATTCTGAACCTTTCTTGAATGGCACGGATCAACAGAAGCATGATGATTCCTCTGCTTTATCTTTTGTACATGGTCAACCATGTCAAAGTTCTTCATCAAACTCTTTAATACTATCTGCACATTCAGAAGGCCCAGATAAAGATAGCATTGATCAACCCATGATTCCATTGAGTACTAATATTCAAGGCACAGAGTTCCATCCTGATGTTAATGAAGTCACCCCAGAAGACAAGTCACCCCAGAGTTCTTCATCAAAATCCTTAATACTATCTGCACATTCAGAAGGCCCCGATAAAGAGAGCATTGATCAAACCATGATTTCATTGAGTACTAATATTCAAGGCATAGAGTTCTGTCCTAATGCTAATGAAGTCACCCCAGAAAATGAGCCACCACTGCCAACTTTGCCTTATGTTCAGTGGACAGATGGAGAGCTTCACCCTTCTTTCCTTTCTTCCCAGGAGAACTCAAGCAAGAATGGCCTGCATGCATTACCATCAAAATCTTCATTTGTTGCTTATGTTAACACTCCAGCTGATTCCCAGGTCTCAGACAGAGAAGTAATGCAATCTGGTGGAGCATTCCCAGCCATTACAGATGGAGAAGAAGAGAAGCTGCAGCATGTTTCAGAGAGTACAAAAGATGATTTATCAAATGAATGTTTGCTGCCTTCAAAAGCACCAGATGTTGATTCCTCTGTTTTGGATAATGATTCTACAATGCAAGGTGCAAAATTGTCAATGGAGTCTTCAGCAGAGCCTACAACAATCATGGAGCAATCTGAGCTCACGCTAGATTCTGGCAGACAGAGTATACAGTTTGGCACAAATGCAGTGTCACCATCACTTGCTGATGAAGAAAGAAACTTTATGCGGGATCAGGTATCTCCACAGCCTGTTTCTGTCCCTGTTGATTCACCAGCACCATCAGCTACAATGGTGGTAGATCAGCAGCATATTTCCAAAAATCTAGAAGTGGATGGTGAGAGTCATGTTGCATCTGGCTTATCATTGCTGATGCAAGATGAGCATCTTAAGCAAAATTTGATACTTACAAATGATGAAGATTCATGTTCCACGACTAAAGAATCCCTCCTGGAAAGTGATGCTGGAAAAATTAATGGAAGTTTAATCAACAATATTCCCCGTCCACCAAAACCACTCATAGAAGCTGTCGCTGCTCATGACAGAAGCAAGGTAAGGTTCTGAGATACAGTTTACTTGCATTTATTGTTATTATCTTGTGAGGCAATTCATGTTATCTTGTCCTGTCTAATTCATAAAACGTTTCTGATTCAGTTGAGAAAGGTTTCTGAAATGATTCGGCCTCAAATTGGACCAAAAGTAGAAGAGAGAGATTCACTGCTGGAACAAATACGAACAAAGGTTAGATTTATTGTTTCCATAGAAAAGCTATGAGTTAAATTATAAAGCATTTTAATTTAAATTTTATATTTGTATATTCTATCAATAAATAGAAGCAGAGATTAATGTTTGTTAGGGCAAATCTATCCCTGGAGGTCATTAGAGTGTCATATAAGCATCTTAAGTGATTCTCCTCTTTAAGGTCCTCTCCACTTTATTTTAAGGTCTCTCAAGAGAGTTCTTTCTCTATCTTTGTTTTAAAAATTTTTGAGAGTTCCATATATTCACATACTTATAGGAGATAGAAAAACAAAAGAAAAGAAAAATAAAATAAAATAAAATAATATAGCTATTTAAAAATTCAATGGACAGAACCTGTGCATCCGCAAGAGCCAAGTTTGAAGCGACAAGAGCTCTAACAAGTTCAAAGCTGGAAAAAAAATAATAAAAAAATACACAGGGAGAGTCCTTGTTAGAGGATCCCTCCCAGAACCAAGACCTCCCCACATTTACTCTTACGTAAATAATAAGAGGGAAGCATGAAACTGCCCTCTCCCATCCTTGTTAATGAATTTTTGCACCACCCCTCCCCTCCCCCTTTTTTTCTCTTAAAAATTATTGTATTAATTACTAGGTTAAGCCTATTATTTGTATGAATTTGACTTCTTATATAAAGTGATAAGACTTAAGGAATCCAATCCATATAAATTGGGATAATTCAGGAAATTTTGACTTGGTGGGATTCAAATAGGGATAATTGAATTGGTTTATTTGCTTTTAGCCCCTCTTAAGCAGGCTCCTACAATAAGGTCAGCTACCAGCTTTGAGCTCATAGTAGGCTCATGAAGGTAATTGTGAAATGAATAAATGATATTAGATAAGTGTACCTATCAAATTATAATAAATGAATTAAGTTTATGACTAAGGACACGGTTTTATCACTTACTGCTATTCCTTCTCATCTTCTTTTATTTATTTTTTTTAATTTTTAAATTGAGTCGTATTACTGGCTATGATACTTGAAAATTGACTATAAATTCACTTGGAAACGATAGTCATATCTTTTGGTTATGTCAATTTTTCATCCTTCATAGTTTACTTACTGTAAATCCAAATTAAATAAAACTTATTTTTATCTTTTTGTTTTCTCTCGTAGATCGTTTGAAAACCTAAAAAAAAAGAAATTTACTTAATTAAATATTATTATCTAAAAATAAATTCCAATTTTAAGTGAAAATCATGAAAAATCACTAAATAAAATATATGCAATTTAAAGCTTATTAGTAAATCTTAATTTCAACCGTCGATTATTAACATAAGGAGATGGACGTTATCAAGCTTGAGAGTCTATGAGTATTAGCGTTGTCAAAATCAAGTTAACCTTCTCAATCCAACTCAATTAGGCTTGTTCCCTTCATAAAACTAATCTAAGTATGAGACGATGGACGTCATCAAGTTTGAGAGTCTATAAATATTTGCGTTGTCAAAATTGGGGTTGTGGTTAGACTTAATCCTTTTATAAAACTAGTCTGAGTGGATCATTTAATTCTCATTGACAGTGACTTTGGTTAAAAATATTATTTTCTCTTGTATTTTCTAGAAAATACATTAATTTGTTAAAAAATAAATATAGATTAAAGAAAAACAAAAAAAAAATAGATTGTAGAAAGATATTAACTTTCAATTCTCAATAAAGTTGGTATTTTTTATTACTTTATAAATAAATATAAATTATATTATAATATTTTTATTGATCTCAGTTCAATTCAGATTCAATCTCAATTGATCTTCTCAACTCTTAACCCTCTCTCATTTTCGGGTTGAACTTTTCTGTTTGAATTTGACAACATGGAGAAATGGCGAATCATGTCTCCTCATAAGCGGCTTTTTAAAAGCTCTAGAGACTAGACAAACAATGTTATCTTGTGAAATCTTTGTTCTCAAGGGTTAAAGCAGTGCTCAAACAAAGAACAAGTCACTACTTAACAATGCGCCACAACTCCCTCACCTGTCACAAGTTATTGAGACTACTTGTTCCTCCTTTCAGCTATTTTTCTCTAAGTCCTACTTGCAAGTGTTATTCATGTATGGCTCCTTTGAGGTCACGCATATATCATGACATTTATGCAACTTTAGAACTCCACATCCATAGTTTGTTTTGAGAGTGATATGATTGAGATCCCTTTGTGTAAAAATTGGCTACTTTAAGTGATAGCGACTTATTGCTAAAAATTAAGCTATTTTTCCAGAAGAAATGACACTTTAAAAGTTGAACACTTTCTGTTTTTTATTTTTTTCTGTTTGTTCTTTTTATTATGCTAGAAGTCCTCTGTATTTTGATCGAGAGTCATTTAAATCCTTTATGTTTGTCTTGTTACACTAATTAAGTCCTTTTCTTAGTACCTTCAATGATGTATAACTATACACAAAGGACTTAAATGGTATGATAAAAAAACAAAGCACTTAAATGGCTCACTTAAAAAGTAAAGAATCATAAGACTCCAAATATACTTATCCCCCTCCTTTTTGGTCAGAATCCTCATTCTCTTTGGTAGAAAATACTTCCATAAATTAACTGGTTGAAGAATTAGGAGATATGAATATGGATTTATGTGACAGCTACTGTTGATGTCAATTTGTACATTTAGTAGTAGAGATACATATATGACAGATGAAGCTTTAATTGATGCCAATGCAACATTTGTTGGGATATCCTGGATAGAATTTTGTTTCCTTTTGGTCGATAGCTAGGTCATGAATGATACCTAGGTTGAGCCAGAGACCATAGACAATTATGTGGAGATCTGAGCATGACTCAGTCAGAAAGGGAGACATAACGTTTGATGATGCTGTGTAAACAATGTTTTCCAAGCTGTGTAGGAACTAGCCTTCCATTTCTTTGAACATAATTTTCTCGAAATATTGATCGCAATTCATTGGAGAATTTATGAACTGACCAGAATAATAGATTGAATCCGTGACCCAGGTTGCACAAATGTATATTTTTGTTTTGACTTCTTGTTTTGCAATGATGATCATTTGCACACCTTCAGAGAGAAGCACTCTCTCTCTCTCTCTCCCCCTCATCATTTATCACAAAGCGACTTTCCTCTTTTGGCAGTCATTCAACTTGAAACCTGCCCTCCTTACAAGGCCAAGCATGCAGGGTCCTAGAACAAATCTGACAGTTACTGCTATCCTGGAAAAAGCTAACGCTATGCGACAGGTCTCTCTCTCTCTCTCTATCACAGGTGTGGCTGTGGGTAATTGAAAAACTTCTGCCCCTTATGCAATGAATTAACTGCGATTTATGTTTATCGCAGGTGTTGGCTGACAGTGATGAAGATGATTCAGACCGTTGGAGTGATTCTTGAAAAGGTTCTTTCAACATGTGCTCTTCACAGCCGCATGTTGATCATTCCGTCAACATGGAGAAGGGTACGTGCTATCCACAGGAAGATTCTCTGCACAGGCATAATGTGTATAAATTTCAACCTGGCTTTGTGCCAAAAAAGAAGGAAGAGTTTATCCTTCTTGTATCTTTTTTCCGCCTTTCCTTTTTTTTTTTTTTACCCTCATGCTTATTGTTACCGATACTTTAATTACAAAAGAGATATAGTTGTACACAAAGGGGACTATGGATGGATAGCGTGCAAGCGCTGTACCAGGTTAGTTACTCTAGAATTTCCTGAAATGTATAGTGTTGCAATTGTGTCTGTAGTATTTGTGGTGCGATTTTGTAAACCTTTATCTGATAAAATGGCGAGGCATAAATTTGTTCATATATGATATATCTTGTATTTCGTGGCAATGTTTTGTTATTGACTTTTTATGAATTACGTTATCTAGTTTATTCCAATAGCCGCTAAAAAATCGAATGCTTGTATGGATTGGATGGGTGGCAAATATGGATTAGCCAGGAGCCCAGGATCTGTCTCATGACGCTTTGGAACTTGATGTTAGCTCGAAGCCTCTAAAACTTTCTTGTTGGTATAAACTTTTTTTTTTTTTCCCCCGCAGCGTAGAAAACGACCTTCCTCGAGCTGAATCTTTTTTCAGCCGTTCTGCGATAATTTAAATAAACTATTTTCAGCTTCGTTTTGAAATGAAATGACTCCAAAAATAATTTGAAAGGAAGGGTATGTAATATTGTAATTTAATGGAGGCGTAATTCAAGTCTATCATGTCATGTTGTATTTTGTTTTAGTATCTAAATAGGTTCATATTCATGACACGATCATTTCATTAATCATGTATAAAAACTTTAATGTATAACTTAAAATGTCTTGTATTTGAGTTGGATTCATTTATCTCTTATCATAATTGTATGTATTTATTAAAATTTATTAATTGTATATAGTACATATTTATCAAAAGTTACCAATTAGGCAATTAGATGATTTACTATTTTATTAGTACTTGTTAGAATAATAAATAATATAAAACATAATATCTATATTAGACTCTAAAATTAGACTTCAGGTATTTAAATTGGACTCTAAAAATCACATTTTCAATGGCTAAAAGTATAAAAGTAATATAGAAGTCACTTAAAAATTAACGCTCTCCAATCACAATCATGTCCAAGTCTAATTACATGTCCACTCAATAAGGCTAGTATTCCAACTATCTACAGAGCTGCTATGAACATCCTCGACCAAAAATAAAAAATAAAAAAAACCTAATATCATTAAATTAACTAAAATCGTGGCTTAAAGGAAGCTTACTACTAGTGTTTATTTCTAAATTTATAACATTTTTTGTCAAATCTTCAAGAGAAATTTTCAATGAATTTGCACTTTAAAATTAAAAAAAGGAATCTTATGAATAATATGTATTATGTTGAACATTCACAAAGAATAGATTAGTTTACTATCCTTTTTTCTATAAAGTCAATCCTTTGTATATAAAAAAGCTTATATGGTTTCTAGCTTTAATGAGCTACGATATTGATCAAGGGTTTGACCTTTAGTACTAAATGTTGATTCTAAAGCTATTGTGGAAATTGTTATGCTTAAGAGATCGTGTACCATTCTTGCAACTTGAGGATATTGAAATTGATTGGTTTTTTAATAACTTAACACATCTAATTCAACCATCATATGTTGCTCCTCATCTAAATATAACTCTAATTTAGATTTGGTAGTACTTCTAAAGATTCGTATGCTTTTAAAAGATTGAAATTCTTATACAAAGTAAAATATTGTAAGTATCATATGAAATAAAATTAACTTTAAAAGTGTAGAAATATTCATACAACCATAAAAAATAAAGTTACCTATAAGTCGTCGCTCCATTCATCATTTATACATTCTTTGCCTTTTGATTTGCTAGTACCTACATCTTGATTTGAAGTTGCACCATCTTTCTTTACATATTCATTGAATAGAGAGAATAATGCTCTTTTAACTTTGATAAACTCATTTGAGTCATTTCCATAAATCCTCTTATAACTCTACTAGACAAAACCAAATTTGTATCATAGGTCTAATGTAATAGCAATTGCCAAAATCAAATTAAACTCATACCAATACTTTTCAAATTTTACAAACATCCTAATTACCATGTCTCTCAAATACGCATCACTTCCACTCATATTATTTGTCAATGATCTATATGCCCTAAAAACCAAGGGAAAGTACAAGTTGGCGGTATGATACTTTGTTCTAGAAATTGATAAGTAATATCATACAAACACTTCAAAAATTTGCTCATTTTCTCAATCTTTTCCCACTCTTTCAAAGAAGAGCAATGCTTATAATTCAAATCACTTAACTCTTAAGTGACAAAATGCGCTTTTATAATAAATTGCATTCTCAAGCATAAGATATGTGGAGTTCCATTGAGTTGGAACATCTTGTCTCAAACCTTTATCTTTAGATGAATACAATAAACTTATACATTTAGCAAACTTCATCTTTTTTGTTTGAAACCCTTTCACTTACTTTATGCTTTTCCTCACCTTATCTATAGTACTATCAATCTCCTTTAAACCTTCTTGAACAATTAAATTAAGAATGTGTGCACAACATCTAATATGAAAATCAAGACTTGATGCCAATAGTCCACCTCACATATTTAATTGTCTTTAATAAACTCACAAAAAGATCATTAGCTAAAACACTATCCAAAGTCACACAAAATACTTTACTTTCTATACCCCAATCAATAAGCAAATTCATTGCTCTTTCAGTCAATGCGACACCTGTATATGGAGGTAACATATATACAAAGCTTAAAATCCTCTTTTGCAAGACCCAATTTTTATCAATAAAATGTGCAGTTACAAATATAAATATCCATCAGTGTCCACAAATCAAATATCAAGCAAATTCTACGAAGATATTGCAAAAGTATATCCTTAACTCTAGTTCTTCCCCTCTTAAATATTTTCATCAAATTGACCTTACAAGTATTCCTAGATATGTGCACCACATTCTCATTTAAATACTTAAACAATGTTCTTGTTCACCAAACTCCACAAATTAAAATGAAAGTTCGTGCTTAACAACTGCAGCAACTAATAACTCACGAAATTTTCTCAAGATCAAACTTTTTACCAAGTTTTGTGTTTGTAAACAATAACATTTGACAAACATCTCGAGTATTACGTTTACAACATCTTTTCACATGCGTTTTTAAATTTCTTATTCTGAACTTACTATAACATTTTATCTTAGTCCTACATGAATTACATATAGCTTTTGCAACCATTTTTCCATCTGGTTGTTTCTCAAAAGCATGAGTAAAATAATCTCATACCTCAAATATAAGTTTTCTTTGTCGTTTAGAATCAATAGTTGATGTTAAAGGTTCAACTTCAACAACATCATCATCTTCATCTAATCCTAGCACCTCCATCTCTTCAAAGTTGAATAGATCTTCTATAGGTGAATCCATGTGTCATGAAATAATAAAATTAAATAAATGTAAACAATTCATATCTAAGTGAAAAACAATCAACAATATAAGAATTAAGTTAAAGAAAACATATATTTTATAACTATTCCTTTATAGAGGAGTAATAGTAGTGGCATTGTTGACTAGCGAAAGTGCTTTACAAATAGTAAGGACCATTTTTTAAGAACAATATCTGATGTACACATCAGTTGGTCCAATGATAATTTTTAAAGTGTGAAAGATTCATTTTCCTATCAGTTTGGGGAAGTAAAAATCAATTCTCAATCAAGAAATACAAAGATAGAGCAAAGTAAGAAAAAAGAAGAACTTAGAAGTGCTTGGATTCATCTAAGGATTAGTACTTGAAGGGTTTCAATAGGGAAATCAAACTTTGGCATCACACAAATCTAGATTTGAAAAAAAAAAAAAGAAAAAGAAAGAAAAGGGAAAAAGAGAGGGTGTGAGCAATTATATTTTCCAACTTCAACCATACATCCCTTAAAATGTTAAAGGACTCACACTAATGAATGATAACTGAAGTCTCTACCAATAAATTCAAATACGTCTAGGCTCTACTTCGATACTACTTGAAGACGCGTCAGTATTGTTTGGGGTCGAGTTGCTTGTGGATAGGAACTCAAAGAATAGCTACAACCTTCTCAATTTGTGATCAATGCACTGATGGAAGAAGAACTAAAAGTAGGGCAAGAACTAGTGAGTGAAGGATCAAAGAATGTAAGGGTAACCTATAGGAGAAAAACTTAAAAAGCAAAGTTACAAATTGTGTAAAAGTAAAACCCTATCTTTTGAGCCATTATTATTAGGGAGGAAAGGTACAAATGATAAAATATTATTTCTAATATTAAACTGGTTTGCAGGTTATACCCGAACCTATTTATGAGACCTATTTATTTAAACTAGTCTAAAACTTAGACACAAAATGATACGGACTCGTGGATAAACACATGAACTCGATATCAAGTGTAACCAAAGGGGATAGGTCCAAGCTGCAAGATAGCTTGAAAAGTAAATGATATTCAAAAGTTGAGTAAAGGGTTCCCATGCATCAACGAAGAATGTAACACACCTACGCCTTACACGAGCTCAAGTTACACTTGATATGCCACATAAGTATAGCCGGAGGTCACTTGCCACTAGTCCATACTCAAAAGGGCTAAATAAAAGTAGCTCAAGAGTAAGAGAAACACTTAGCTCAAGAGAGTGAAAAGTTCAGTATATTCTCTGTATTCTGATGCTCAACTTTTACAATATGACGGTATTTATATCATCCCTTTAAGGCAAATCCTAAGTTACAGAAATTACAAAAGAATGGTCCTTATTTGCTAAAAACAAAACAGAATAATTTACAAAGAAAATATATAATTAGACAAAAGAAGGAACGTAAACGCCCTTTATCAGAAAAGACAGTACGGATGTTAGTAAGGGATAATACGCACGTGTTTTTACTGTAATTCTGACAATATTGTGGTCCGAGCAAGGGTGAGCCTCTATTTAGGCCTATTCGGCATCAGAAGGGGTTGGATTATGTTTGGTTCAGGGACAGCCCACATTGGGTTGGCCTTGGATGGTTAGCTCCTGATAGTTCTGCTTAGCCTCGGCATAGTAGAGATCGCTATACTCGGAATTGGTGCTTGGACTACGGTTTAGTGGAGGGTTCGACTCGGCATGTTAGTTGATCACCTTGGCAATATCTTAGATAGCATGGAGAGTAAAGTAGCTCTGCAAATTGGATTGGGGCAAGCATTGCTTCTCGGTGCTTAACTCATCTCGGATAGCTTAACGGACCACCTAAGAGAACCTTTGGGCTTGGGAGCGTGTAATCAGTCCTTAATCCTTATTAGGAACCTAAACACAAATTTAGATGTATCTAAATAGGTTTGAATCATTCATATCTCGCGTCAATTTTTTTTAAACACTAACCCTTTTAAATCCTATTGTGTTGTATTTAGGTCTATCGTATTCAGTTCCCAAATTGCCAGCCCTAAAAGGACTATAAAGAAAGGTTGATAGTTATAAAAGAATAAAATATGAAGCAATATCAATCTTATAATATTGAATCAAATATAAGCCTAGCTTTATAGGTAGGAAACAAACCTTCTTTATTCCTTACTCTAATGTGTTATCTTATTGCGCTATAAACAATGAGAAAAGGAGAAAAAGGATGAAAAAGCTCTATTAACCAAGTAATCCTAAATTTTAAAATCTTAATTATACGAACAAGAGATCGAAACTTAGATTCATAATTGTTATTACTTGTCATTCCGATAATTGAAGATCATATGAAATTAGGGTTTTTGCAACTCTATAGTTTTAATGAAACTTTGTAACAACAATATAGCGTGGATAAATAGAATTAATGAATTAATCAAATTAAATCTATAAGTAAAGGTATCGATGGAATCAAACAAGAGTAAAATTAGGATTTATGAATTGGTTAAACTCATATGATATGTATTGAATTAAAATTGATAGAGTTGACTTCAAGAGTATGTAGGAACAAAGATTGCAAATCAATATAAAACACCATAATTAAGTCGTAATATAAATACATGAATAAGTTAGGTGGAAGAATTAGATTGAAAAGAAAGATTTGTTGAACTTTTTTTCCATGTTCGATCATATGCCTATATTAGTCGATCATTGTTCTAAGCTAATTGTTTTAATTCTTATTCAACAATAATCTTTTCATCAATTTAAAATCGAGAATATAAGTTAAAATAGTAAATTCAATGGAAGTAGATATGGAACATAGGAATAAGCATACACTAAAACACAAACGTTGAATTATGAAGCAAATGAGGAACTCATGTTACAACCTAGCATCATAGTGACCCAGAGTACATGATGTTATTTATAATTAATCGATGCAAGGCACCTAAGCAACCAACATCTATAGTTTAGAGAACTAACTTATTCTTTACTCGATGCTTGGCAAGTAATAAGGTGTGTTCTATGGTGATTGATAATGGTAGTTGCATAAATGTAGCTTTTATAGCTTTTGCTCATGCTCTAGGATTGAAAATGACATCACATTTACAACCTTATACTTTGCATTGATTTGGAGAGAAGGGTGGCTATATGTTAATAAGTAGGTCAGAGTTCCACACCGGATTGGGGATTTTATGGATGACTTATTATTTGATGTTGTAGTTATAGAGGTTGCTTATATTCTTTTAGGTAGACCTTAAATATATGACATGCGTTGCGTATGATAGGTTTAAAAATGTTGTCATTTTTGTTAAGGATAGAAAGAAAATTGTTTTAACCTTAATAAGCCCCAAAGAGATTAAGAGAGAGATTCTTATGGGCAAACTGAAGAGGGGAACAAAAGTTTGTTTATATGGAGTTTGCATCTTTCTTTTTGTAGGACAAGGTAACTCTAGGATTCTAGGACAAATCATTTGCAACTCAGGATGGATGAAAGGAATCAAGTTTCACATTAGTATTTGTGAAGTCTAAGAGGGACTTAAAGCACTTGAAATCAACTAAGGAGCATCGTGTACCTTGAAGCTAAGTCATCACTATGTCTTACCATGGTTAGGTAGGTCTCTTCAAGATATGGAAGAAAAGCTTGATGGAGAAGGTTTGAATGTAGTAGCCACATGAAGCTACTCTATAGATATGACTCATTGGAGAGCACAACACGATTGGTCCTCCCTTGATATGACTCATAAGCTAAGAATCCAAGTTCCACTCACTATAAATCTCAAGCTACCAACAAGACTGGTAAAAGATTGTGCAACTTGGAGAAAGTGTTCTCTCAAGAAATAAGGGGAATATTCATTTAATAATTAGATAATCATATGGCTTACATCAACATGGAACCTTTATAGAGGGTTCCTAGGATAAGCAAGGCAACGTGGAAATTACATAAGGGTAAAATAAAGTGTATTTACCTTAAACATTCAGAAAAAGGAAACAATGGAAAAATACAAAAAGGAATAACAATATTACAAAAAAGAAAAGGATGTGTGTTGTGATTAGGTTGGCATAGTACTTTGGGATAGATTCAGTACAAAGGTAAGTCACTCATGTGTAGCTAAGCTGTGGTAGGTCCGTACCTGGCAAGTTTGGTAGGCATAAGGATAGGTATTCTATCTATTCATGGTGAAATAAGTTGGAAATGGTAACCAAGTTATTTTCGTACCTTACTGAGCTAGATGAATTAGTAGAACAAACGGTAGGAATCAACTTAATGGTTTAATCACCAAAAGCTGAACTAGAGGTCTGCAAGGGGCAACCCAACAAGTACTAGCTTGAGAGCCATTGAAGGACGAAGATTCCATCAACATCTAAGGCCTCCTACACTTGCACTTTACCTAACTTGAATGTCAAACAATGGTCATGGTTGGGATGTTCTCGAACGTACTTCAAGAGATGTCGGTAATACTGAGGTCACTAGATAACTCAACTCTACTCAATGAAGTCATTGACACCAAATGTTGAGCTGATCAACATGCTTATCTAACCTTACCTAAATCAATTCAATTGATCCATCCAACACTCTTCCTTATTCCATGCTCAGTTGTCCTTAGATTCTAAGCTATCCCAGTTACTAAGTTCTTCATTTTCTAAGATTAGCTTAACATCTTTTCTTTCTCTTTTTGTTACAGCATTCATGAAAAGCCAACACATGTTCATTTGGCTTATGATCCCATGAACATTCACTAATAAGTTCTATTTTATTCATTGTCATTTTTACCCTTTTAGCATGTACTAGGAATCTTATATGTATATTACTTATATTTTTCTCTTTTGTCTTTTCCCCCATTTTGTGGTCTTAGAAGCCAAATATATAAGCCTCATTTCTTATAACAACAAACAACACTTCTTACATATTGAATATAGGATTGCTTAGAGAGTAAATTCTCTTCCCCTTTTTAAACTCTTATCTATCTCCTTTAGTAATGGAAAGTGGCGAGTGACCTTAATCAAAACCTTATACGTCGTATCAAGGTCGAAATTAAGCCATATAGGACTTATTGGTGCGCTATACCCTTCAAGTTACTCATAGGTTATGCTAAGCTTTTTTCTTTGTAGATACACCATTTTCACCCCCTTTATTTTTTAAAAATTTTTAGGATAGAATAAAGGATCCTAATTTAGAACAAAAATATACAAAAAATAAGAAATTTAGAAAGAATATAAAAAAATAGAAAAATAACAAAAAAAACCCAAAAAATAAGAAATGCAAAAAAAATACAAAAAAGTAGAAAATTTACAAAAGAAAAAAAATCAAGAAAATTTAACAAAGCAAAAAAAAAAAAAGAAATTTAGAAAAAAATACAAAAAATAGAAAATTTAGGATAAAGCAAAAAAATAAGAAATTTATAAAAATATAGAAAAATAGAGGATTTAGGAAATTTAGAAAATAATAATTTTTAAATAGTTAAATAGAATGGAGTTTTTAATAAAAAAATAAGGAGAGGGTTGTTGCGCTTAGGTTTCGATTTAAATTTAACTCAAGCTAACTTTATCCAAATGTACAATTTAATTGCACATATTAACAAAGCACAGATTAACAACCTAATGGTTAAGTGCTTAGACTAATATTTACATTAAGCTTGAGGTCTTGGGTTCGAATCTTAGTAAAGGCATATAAAGTCTTTTATTTTTTTTTTCAAAAGACACATTACTACATCATCTACGCCACACCGCTACATGTTAGGATCTCATTGTACCATGTATCCTAACACATGGCATTTAACA
This sequence comes from Lumnitzera racemosa, assembly GCA_024138005.1. Lineage (NCBI taxonomy): Eukaryota > Viridiplantae > Streptophyta > Magnoliopsida > Myrtales > Combretaceae > Lumnitzera > Lumnitzera racemosa. Next base: position 57,484,280 of record JAMXBC010000004.1, read on the forward strand.
AGTGGATTGAGCTGATATGGCACTCCATGTATCAAGCCACGTGGTGTACACGTGTCATCCACCATGTCGCATCAACTGCTACATGTTACAGTGAGACATGTGGCACACAACCACTGGATGGCACAGCTGACGTAGCATAATGTCAGCACTATGTTAGCACCTCTTCTTCCCCTTTCCTTCTCTTTCTCTCCAAGTCCCTCTGATTCTCGTGCAAACTTCGCTAGGGTCCTTACTTTAAGCCCATTTTCGACTCTTTTTTCTTCGTGATTTCACCAAATTAATGGTGAAATCACAAAGATGGCATAGAGCACTGTAAATTAGTACAAGCAAAAACGTCCAGATTCAGTCTTTGCAAGGATTAAATGGGGTTTGAAAATCCAAAAAAAAAATTGAAATTTTGGAAATTTATGTTCATTTTGATTTTCAATTTTTCAAACTTAATTAAGCAATTTTAAGTATAAAAGGGGGGGGGGGGGGGGGGGGGGGGGGTGTCTAAGACCTTGTTTCAACATATACAATCACTTACAAACACTCTCTCCCCCTTCCTTGACCTCTCTCTCTCTTTGATCCTCTCTCTATAGCTACTCTCCCTCAAAACCACTACTACGATTGGCTTCATGGTGGCTAAAAACCTAAGACTCAACTATCCATCCACCCTTAGCAACCAATACGTAGCTGAGCCACCATCACCTCCGCCGGCTCTTCATCCGACCACCTCTAAACACTACCCTAACACTACGGCATTGTGTTAACCCCCCCATCCCCCCGTAATCCCAATCAAATACTCATAAAAATCCCCTTTCCCACTTCATTTGGTGCTTGTATTGTTTGGAATCACCTTTTGCCACCTTTGCAATTGGAAACGTTAAAGCCTAAATTGGATCCAAGATTCAACCCACACTTCGACCTGAGCCATTCACCTTTTGTTGGTCTGACCCTCCTCCAATCTAGATTGCTGTTATTGTTTACTCTTTTTCTTTTCATTCTTTATTTATTTCATTGTCATTGTAAATGTAAACAAAAAAAAAAAAGAGAGAAAAAAAAATAAGAAAAAGAAAAGGTAAAATGGCTTAGTTTTTTTTTAATTACTTTTACTTACCCATTTTCGATTAAGGCTTAAATAAGAAAAAATAAAAAGGACAATGATAATGAATATAAAAGAAAAGAATGAACACAGAAAATAAAATAAATTAAACAAATCAACTAACAAAAAAAGGATTTTGCCACTTAGAAAATCAAAATTTCCAAATAAACAAAAGCATAAACCATCCTTTTCAAAAATTGGGGCCTTTTTTTTTTAGAATTTCTAAAAGCCTTAATTAGAATCCATTTTTAGAAAATTTCCGTAAGCAAACTCAAACCAATTTAAAAACATAAACTTGGCCACTTTTTTTTTAAAAGCAACCTACCCACCTAAAGTTTCTTTCAAATAAAAGAACTACGTACGTTTAATCCTAAATAGTAGGTATGTAATCACCTACGGGGTGATGATAAAAAACAAAAAAAAAAAGCTATTTTCCAATTTTAATTTAAACTATTCAATTCATTAACCAATAATTGAGTTTTGCTTTATAGAGTAGTCTTTTGAAAGATGATTTTTAAAATTAAAGTTAAAACTAGAAAGTCGATGGTACCGGTAAGGGTCTAAAAATCCTGACCTTCGAACTCGTTTCTCTGGTTCCTAAAATCGTTTACAAAATTGTTTTAATCAAGAAGACCAGTAGCTAAATTATAACTAATCCACCCAATTAGTTATAATTTAACTCATTTTCCTAACTCCAGTTGGATGGCAACTCCAAAAACATTTTCAAAATATAAAAACTAAGAGGAAAAAACTAGGCTCGACATCTTTGTTTAATTGAGGTACATTCTTGTGTATTTAACCCTGATACGCATCAATTTTGCTGGTATTAGAGCATGGTTCAATTGGGAAAGTATGTGAAGTTACAATGAAGTTTTTGTTTGTGTTTGCTATTAATGGCTACTGTAAACTGTTCGTAATTTTTGTAGTGTTATTAAGTGGTATGTTGGAGTAGTAATGAGTGGTTATAGTATCCCTGTAGTTGAGGAGTAAGTCATGAAGTAATAAGGTAGTGGTTCATGGCTGTGAGTGTAATTGACAATAATTGCTTTGTTGTCCCTTATTTTCGACATCGGAAATAGAGTGAGTGAGTTTACTTTGTTAAGGGTATAGCTATTGGCTATTGGAGTATGGTGTAGTACGGTTGTAGTTTTAAAGGTTATTGTTACTAGGTTTAGTAAAGTAGCTATTGGTAGTAGTTTTAGAGTAGGGTTTATAGCCTTAAAGCTTGTCTCAACTAAGAAAGTGGTTTCTGTAGAGTGAAAATGTTAGATTCAAGCGTTTGAGGTACTATCGGAGAAAATGAGAGCAGAGCTCATGGCTAGGGCCAGTTAGGGGGTAATACTCTAAGGTCCCTAGAAGACAGACTTATTAGGCTTATTGACTTAGTTGAGAGCTTAATTACTGCAATGGAAAATAATAGTCAGTAACATAGAGACACATAGAACCAAAGACAAGTTGAGGAACAATAAGATAAAGGTTCTGGCTATGATGGCCGACCTAATCACCTTGCTCAAAATGCTTGAGCTAGAGGAGTAGACATACTTACTAGGCAATGGCTTGCATTGGATGAGATTGCGTAAGTGGACAAGGAGGTTAAGGAAGATGTCAGAGAAGAATTTTCTAAAGGTGAAGCACAAGAACGCCGAGCTCCTCAAGGACTTAACAAGGTTAAAATCCACATTCCGACCTTTTCAAATGGTGGAGATGCAGATGAGTAGCTAGAGTAGGAAGGAAAAAGGTTAAGAAAGTGCTTGATTGTTATCAATATGCCAAGCATGTTAAGGTCCATCTAGCTACCCTTGAATTCTCTGGTTATGCTGCCATGTGGTGGAAAAATCTAAATGCAGTCAGGAAGAGAGACACTTGATATGGTATATGAATTTAGGAAGACATGAAGAGATTGTTGAGGGGAAGATTTATCCTCGAGTCTTATGTGATGGACACTTTTGCAATATTGCAAAAACTCCAGCAAGGTAATCGATCTATTGATGACTATGGCAAAGAGTTCCAGATGCTAGTGATTCAAACTAATGTTGATGAACTAAAAGCTTGCACTATTTCAAGATACATTTATGGACCTAAGTATGAGCTCAAAAATATGAACTCCATAATGTAGTAGAGGTCCAAAGATTCTATACTCTAAAAGAACCTATCAAGATTTCCTAAAGAGTGGAGAAGTAGAGGCAAAATGCTCCATTCCAACTAAAACAAGCTAAGTTGCTATTTTAAGCTAACTTAGTCCTTTTGAACACCAAAGGTTAGTGAAGGTAGAGGAAGCATGTGACTATCCTATTGATAGTCGAGGTGATTTAAAGGGCCAAGCTGTTGATAAGCTTATTGAAAGAAAATTTAAGAAGGGTTGATCTTCGAGAAGGAAGACTATTGAGATTACATGCTTGAAGTGCTAAGTTATGGACACATGGCTACTTAGTATCCTAATCGATGTGTTATAGAGATGAGAGGAGTGATGTTGACGATACTAACGAAAGTGAGCTTGAGAAAGATGTGAAGGACATTAGAAAGTTAAATTGGAATATGAGGAAAAGACCTGTGTATATGCTGATCAAGGAGAAGTTATAACTTTAGTTTTAAGATAAGTGCTAAATTCAATTCCAAGCCCTGAGGAAGACCGAAGAGAAAACTTGTTCCATACTAAGTGTAATATTAGGTTAGAAGTTGAGTCAATTGACCTTTAAACATCCTCAACCTTATAAGTTATGCTGACTTCATTATAATGATGTTTTGCGTACTACCAAGCAAGTGACTATACCATTTTCTATAGGAAATATATACAGGGATGAAGTGAATTATGATGTTGTCCCCATGGATGCTTCACACTTATCAATTGGAAGATCATGGTTATTCGATTGACATGTTATCCATGATAGATACAAGAATATCTACCTCCACCAAAGATGGCAAGAAGATTGTGTAGTAGCCAATGACTCTTAGTCAAGCAAGTGAGACTCATAACTAACTCTCCCTAGCTACTAAGAAGAAGGCTTTAGTATTATCTCGTAAGGAGTTATGATCTGTTGAGAAGGTCAAGGAGCTTATGTTTCTATTGCTTCATAGACTATTAGAGCTAAGAGACCTAGACAATGTGCTAAAAGAAGTCAAGAGATTGATTGATGAGTTTTCCAACATGTTCCTTAAAGAATTACCCAAAGAAATGCCTATGATCTGAAGAATTGAGCACTATATTAATTAATAGCCCGACATTACCTTATCAAACCAACCTGTATACAGGATGAATCTAGAATGGGTTGTCAAGCTAAAGAGACAAGTGGATGAGCTCGTTGAACATGGTTATGTAAGAGAGGGAATGAGTCCATATGTTGAACCCACTCTACTCCTACCCAAAAAGGATGGTTCACGATACACATATATTGATAGCCGAGCTACTAACCGCATTACTATAAAGTACAAGTATCCCGTACCTAAGCTTAATGATATGTTGGACGACCTTAATGGTGTCCAAATATTTTCTAAGATTACTAATAATGCAAAAATAACATTATTTTCCATGGCAATCTTGCAATAATTTTGACTTCATTCTTGTTAATTTTGTGATATTTTGAGCTTAAATTTTTTATTTATTGTTTTCAAGGACTCCAAAAGTACTTATGAAGATTTTAAGGATTCTTAGGCAATTTTGAGCATATTGGAGTAAAAATAGAGGTAATGGAGTAAAGTAGAAGAGCTTTAAGGAAGGACTGAAGTTTAGGAATGACCATGATTGAGGACCATGCTCGTAGTCCCTACCTATGATCCTTTTATCAAGAATTTCTTTTAAATTTCAAGTTTTCACATGAAAAAAAAACCACAATCGACCACCACAACTGTATACTTCAGGCGTAGGGATATTGCGATTTTCTATCTTCTATTTTTGTTAAGTTTTTGTTATAGTCTTAAGATCATTTATTATAAATAGATTCTGTAGCTTAAGGTTACGAGAGAGCTCCTTAAGCAATTGTTAGGTTTTAGAATATTATAAGGGGACTTCTCCATCTTTTTTTTTTTTTCCTTTTTTGTCTTTATTTTATTAACTTTGTAAATCATTGTTGAACCCTACATTCAAAGGGTGGCCTTATTTTTGAAATTCAATCTATGATTTTATTTCCTATAATCTAGTTACACTATTTTTATTGTTTTTAGGTTAATATTACCTAGGTATTAATTTAACATCTAAGTTTGCCATAAAGTCGCGATGCTTGTTGTGAGCAAATAAGTTTAATTAAAAGAGATTAAGTGAACTAAGAGATTAGGTATTTAATCTTTCTATATTAAGGTAACCTAATGGCAGGATATAAGAGCTTCAAGCGATCTTGGAACACTTCATTTAGAAGCGATTCAAGTAGAGAGGGTGCCAAGATTAGGAATTAGCTAGAGATGCAAATCTAGTTAATTTAGAATCCAATCTCTAATGAAATAAGGTTAAGAATCTATATAGTCCAATATAGTAATTGAGATTGAATGATCCCTTAGAACTAGGTAGTAAACAACAACTAAGATTTACTAACAGAAATGTCTTTGTTTTTATTAATTAATTGATGTCAATTTTTATTTAGCTCTTTAGTTGTTTAATTATTTTGTCATTCCATTATTAATTAACTGTCTTTATCTAGTTTCTCTATCTTTAGTTTATTATCTTATTCTATTGTAATTTTTATTTTTTTGTCTTTAGATTATTCTATCAAATCTTTTATTATTTTAAGTTAGGTAATTGAATAATCTAAAAGGGTATATTTGCTAAAAATAATTAGATATGCTTATATAACTAGTTTCTTATGGGATTGACATTTAAACTCAAAATTCATGTTAATCTATACTATAACTTGACTAGATGCACTTGCCTGTTAGATCGATATACGCCTCATCAAGTTTGTGTCATTGTTGACAAGTAGCAAAAAATAGAGTAGTTTAATTTAGAAAATAGCATAACCCTAGATTTATTTAATCCTTAACATAATTGTAATATATGTTTTCCTTATTTATTTAGATATCATATCTCTTTCTATTATATTGCTAACTCTTAATTCTTTGCAACTTATGACAAGAAGTAGCAATAGGAATTTAGTAGACTTTGACCCCAAAATTGAGATGACAGTGCGACATCTTCTTAGAAGAAATTACAACACTATGGATCAAAGCTTGCCACTCAGATTCAAGGAGTCAGAAAATTCAAAAAGTAAGCAAGAAGACATGGCCTGATAAATAGAAACAACAACAATGGTGAAGTCAACAAAACATTAATGGAATTCACAAAGCCAAGGGTTACTGGAGCTGAGTACAGCATTGCAAGACTTGCAATCTTGACTAATTTCCAAATTCAACCCAACATCACCTAAATAATCCAACAAATTCAAAGGGTTAGCTTACGAGGACCCCAACACCCACATTTCGAACTTCTTAGAAATCTACAACATGTTCAAAATTAAAGGTGTTTCAGATGACACGATAAGGTTAAAATTATTCCCATTCTCCCTATGACGTAAGGTTAAACTTTGGCTTAATTCATTACCCAAGGGCTCAATCACTACTTAGGAATCATTAATAGAAAATTTCTTAGGAAAATATTTCTTAGCCTCAAGGATGGTGAAAATTAGGAATAATATTTCTTCTTTTGTTTAATTTGATGACGAAATTCTTTATGACACTTAGGATAGATTTAAGGAATTATTGAGAAGGTGTACACATCATAGACTACCTTATTGGATGCAAATCTAGAAATTTTACAATAGACTCAATTATTTCAAATGTCAAACCATTGATGTTGCAGCCAAAGGCAATCTAAGTGCTAAGATATCAGATGCTATGAATTGACGAGAAAGGCATGATACATGACTACCAATATCATGTGAGTAAAGGGTAGGTCCGAACCGTAAGATGGTCTGAAAGATAAATGGAAGTCGAGGTTTGAGCAAGATTCCTCATCACTTACGGTGGATATGACTCACCAACACCTCATACGAGCTCAAGTCATACTTAATATGACACACAAGTGTGCTCTAAGGGTCCTCACCGTTAATCCATGCTCACAATGATCTAGATAAGAGTAAACGAGAGCAAGCTAAGGATACTTAGTTCATGAAAGGAAAGTATGTTTGAAAGTTCAATGTTACTATTTTGATTGATTGATTATTGTAACCATTACATTTTACAGTATTTATATGGCCCAATTAGAGCAAGTTCTAGGTATATATAATTTAAGAAAAGGATTCCTACTAGAAAAAAAAAAAAAGATGCATAGTCTACAAGGGCAAAACTGTAAATGGAAAAAAATGATATTCAATTATAAAAGGACAATATGGATGTCAAAAAATGGGGCGTATGTCAACTATCCATTCTGTAGCACCCAAGATGCTATTTACTGAGCAAAATAGTATCTAAGTAGATCAGGTCAGGGTTAGATGCTTAAATGTTCCGGATTAAGGAAGGATTGGTCTAGGAGGTAGCCCATTGTCTAGTCGTCTTCAGTTGATCGGCTCAAGATCGAGTCAACTCAGCCTAAGTGCTATATCAAGTTGATAGTAGGCAAGTTCAATGCTTAACCTTGGATTATATGTTGAGAAGGGGTCAGCTCAACAACAGGTCAGGTGCCTTTTGAGTTTCTTTAATGAGATGGAGAGTAGAGTAATTCGATAGGTCAGACTGGAGAATGCCTTGTTCTTCAAAATTCAACACTCCTTAGATAACTTAACGAACCATATGAGTGAGTCCTCAAGCTTGGGAGCGAGTGATTGGTTCATGATCCCTATCATTGCCTTCAGACTGTTTGAGATTTGGGACCAAATTTGGCTCAATTGATTGTTGCTCATCTCTGAGGACATATGGATGGAGGTTGGTGATGTTAAAGGAGTCTAAGACCCCATAGTCTTTAGGTAATTCAATCTTGTAGGCATTAAGATTGATCCTTTCAAGTATTCTAAATGGTCCATAGCCCTAGGAGATAACTTGCTCTTCCTCAAACTTAGAAATCAATCTTTCCTAAGGTAGATCTATACCAAATCACTAAGCTAAAATTCATTGTTCTTTTATCCTTTACCTTGTCTCTCGAGCTTGGTGGCAGTTTGGCTCAGTTGTTTTATGAACATTTAGTGCATGGCTTTAATAACCTCGAATCTCTCTATGGTTAGTTAATCTTCATTTTGGTTTGGAAAGGGTACTTGATCCAGTAGAAGCTTAAGGTTAAATCCATAGGCGATCTCAAATGGTGACATACTCGTAGTGTTATGGGTAGTCCTATTGTAGACGAACTCAATCATACGCAGGCATTAATCTCAATTAGTTATGTTCCAATCAATAGTAACTCAGAGTAGAGTTCTTACTGTCCTATTGACAGCCTTGGTTTGTCCGTCTTTCTGTGGATGGCAGAACTTGCTAAACAATAGTTTGGTTCCCATTCACTTCCATAGTATTCTCCAAAAGCAGCTCATGAACTTTGTATTTTGGTTTGAGATAATGGTCCTAGGCACTACATGGAGCTTTACGACCTCTTGCAAGAAAAGAAAAGACATAATCAAAGCATTGTTAATTTTGGAATAAGGTACAAAGTGTGCCATCTTGCTAAATCGATTTACGACCATCATGATGGAGTCTTTCCCTTAAAATGTCCTTGGCAATCCTAACATAAAGTCCATACTTAGCTCAAACCATGGTTTGGTTAGGGTCTGTAAAGGTAAATATTACCCTTGCTTGGCTGGACTTATTGCCTTTTGTAGGTGGTACATCTTTCCAGTACGGCTTAGACATCTCTCGTCAACCTTGGCCCGAAGGAATCTAGAAGATAGTACCTTATGAGTTTGGTGCTTGCCAAAATATCCAGATAATCCTCCAACATGCGCCTTGTGTACCAGTTGTTCTTGCGTAGAATAGGTCGAAATACACAATCTCCTCTTTTTGAACAAGTATCCGTCTTCCCTATGATAAAGTGTTCGACTTTCTTCACATCTGGCATAGATTAAACCAAAATGTAGATCCTCATCATATAAATCCTTAATCATAGGGAAACCAAGTAACCTAATCTACAACTTAGTTAGAATGCTGTTTTGATAGGGCATCGACCACTACATTGTTCTTGTTATTCTTGTACTTCACGACATAAGAAAATCCCTCCATGAATTTTACCTACTTGGCTTGTCCTAGGACAACTTAAGCTGGCTCTTTAGATATCTCAAATATTCATGATCAGTATAGATTACGAATTCTTTAGGTAATAGGTAATTTTGCCAAATAATCAAAGCTCGAATCAAAGAGTAAAACCATTCACCATACACAAAGTAGTTGATTGTAGCTCCTCTAAGCATTTTACTAAAGCAGGAAATAGGTCGGCCCTCCTACATTAGCATAGCACCTATGCCTAGTCTGGATGCATTACGCTCCACTTCAAATACTTTGTCAAAGCTTAGTAGAGCTAAGACAGGGGCAATGGTTAACTTCATCTTCACTTCCTTAAAATTGTTTTACTTCATCTTTCCTCACTTGAACTTGACATTCTTCTTGGACAACTCGATGCGTAGGGCCATAATAGTATTGAAATTACTTAGAAATTATCTATAAAATGATGTTAGGCCCTAGAAGCTTCGCGCATCGACTGAGCAGGTCAATACAAGCCATTCGGTAATTGCTCTTACCTTCTAATCATCAACTCATATACCAACACCACTGTCACGCCACGAAGCGGCAGAATCGTAACAGTCCCGCCACAAAGCGGTAGAGTCGTAACAGTCCCGCCGTGTAAACCATCCTAAGATAGAAGTTGACCTTACAACCGTTATCTTAGACCTGATCTATACAAGGCGTCTACGACTAACCCGCTTTGAAGTAAAAAGTTTGTAATTTAAATAATTCATTTACCTAAGAAAGTGAGAAAAGTTATATATAATCACTATAATTTAGTTATTACATTATTCAGAAATGAAAAGTAATAACATATGTATTGATTCTTCAATGTTTTTCCTCACTCCCCAAGATTTAGCAGTTGCTAGCTTCAGAGTAGTTATTGCCACTTCTTAGCCAGCATCTGCACGATGTCTATAGGGATGTGAGCAACCACAACTCAGTAAGTTAGGACGGAGGACTTAAAACTATACCATATACACAACAAGGTTTTCAATCACTTATTAGGTGCAATGCATGTGCAAGCAAATGCCATCGCATGACGTTGTCCGACCCGTCGTGAGATTAGAGAAATTGCACCCGTTCTAATCCGGGTTGAGGAGTTGCCGTTAATGCAACAGCTCACGACCAAACCCAGGCTTGTGTAATGGAGACCTTACTCCTCCCACGACTACCTTCGAACGACTGTCTTCACCCTCGCCGCGACCTCCTCTCTTGTCACTTAGTTTGACTGAGGGTAAAGAAGGGATCATTTTGCAATCCTGCGTTATCCCTTTCGAAGGGGTCGGTATTTGGCCGGAGAGTCCTAAGTTCCCCTAACGGGTTGCCATGCATGTCCGATTATGATTACTGGTCATATATTTGATTAAGTCCAGTTTAGGGTGATCAATCATTTCATGCAAATCATACAATACATGCCAGAGCAACAAACAGAATCATAGCATCACCCATAATCAAGCACATGCACACATCCAACTATCTAACAAGCACAACCAAGCATAATCTCAAGCCTCCAAAATATAGCATCATATTAATCCCAACTTACCTCGACTCCTCGCTCACTCACTCGAGGTCCGATTTGCTCAGACCATTGCCTATCATCCCTATAACACAAACGTGGTTTCAGTTTTTCATATAACTATTATAGGTTCGTTTTATCCTATAACGCTTATTGTTATGTTTTATTTAGGGTTTAAGATACCTAATTATCTAGGTCTTAAGTATTTTATAATTATTCTAGGTTTGGGGTTAGGTTTGGGTTCGGTTTCCACATTGATTTCTAAATTCGGTTCTAGTTCGATTTTTAAGTAATGTTTTATATTCCAACCCTAGAAATTTGTTTCAACTCATAATGTGAAATTAATCACATTACTTCCCGACCTCCTAAATATCATTATTACCCCTAGTCAGTATTTTATTTCATCCGGTACACTTATATCCTTATTAGTGTACCGAATTTACTCCTGATGTGAGAAATTTTTACATTTTTCATATAATTACATAAATTCAAGTTTCTTATAAGATTTATTATATATCCTTATTATTTATATAATATCAATTTTTATCCTAATATTTTCTATTTATTATATTTTCAAAAATTACATATTATGCATTATTGCCTATTATGTACATAATGCACTTCTAATATTTCTATCACTTTAATTACCATCCCTAAACATCAATTATCATTTCAAAATGTCTAAATTCATCCTAAATCATATTTTACTCCTAATTTCCCTAATTTACAAAATTAACTTAAAGTTAACTATTTTTCCTTATTAATCATTTACTACATAATTAACCTAATAATTACATCTAACACCCTAAATGCTACAAGTATCATACTTCATCAGATTTCAACATCCTAAAACATATAATTATTCACTAAATCAGTAATTAATCATTTAATTACTTAATTAACCCTAAATGAACCATTTTATGCCTCATTTTAGGGCCTAAAAATTATCTAAAAATTTAGAAAATTAATTTTTGAAAAAGGGCTTCGTAGCACTGTTATATATTATCTAATTAATTTACACAAAAATTTTTTGCTCGAAACTACACTCCTAAGGTCATTTATTTCTAAACCGAAACATGTTCGGTTTTGTACGATTTCTTAAGGACCCTATATCACGAGATATATTTTCATAAAAATAATATTTTTTCTATTAACTACATACGAAAATATTCCAAAATAACAAAATTCATAATTTTATAATAATAATTAATATTTTTACAAAATTACACAAAAACGGGCTAAAAATCGGACTCACCGATCTGGGTGGCTTCGGCCACCGCCGGCCACCGTGGCCTTGTCGTTCGGCATGGGCACTGCCACCAAAGTGTGGTGGTGGTGGCCGTCAACTCCCAGCTGCTCGTCTGGTGGGGGTTCCAGTCAAAGGCCCTAATTGCACAGTTTTTTCTAATTTTTTTCTAAACCGAATTTTTCTCTCAATTTTTGCCTCTCTCTAATTTTCTCTGATTTGTATCTAGCCAAATGAGTTTCTGAATTTTTCTTGCTATTTATAGATAATTTTTGTAATTATTATGCATTAATTTGACAAGACTTTGCCCATTATCCTTGATTTTTGGCTTTTATGTTGTCAAATTTTTATTGGTTTATTTTTCTTTTGCAGATTTAGACCTACCACGACTTGATCTTGATTCATCTTATCCTATTCTATTTTTTTCTGATTTTTCCATAATTAATTTATAATTTTCTTTAATTATTTGCTTAGTTTTTGCCCAATTTAGGTAATTTTGCGTATTTTTATCTACACGTAAATACATGTAAGGTACACGTGAACATTCCTAATTATTATTTTAGTCATTCTAAAATTTTTAGTATACATATAATCTATCCTTAGTAATTTATTAGTTATTTGATTACACTTTTCGCATTTTCAGTGATTAGTACTTATTATGCTTAAAATTTGAAAATTTCATAGTCTCCTATTTTATTACTTATTTTCTTAAATTCAAGTTTATAGGGTCAGTTTTACTAATATTTCTCTCGTTAGTTTATAATTTGGAGTTTGATCGGATTCCTTAACCGATTGTCCAAAACCTTAAGTTCTAAGTTCTAAATTCAATCCTACGGTCAATTGGCTTAGCTTTGGGACTTACAACCACTCATAACAAATCCCCAAAAAAAAATTATTTTAGGTCAGCGAAAGTCACATTTCTTTAGATTAGCATAAAGCTTCTCAACTTAGAGTTCTAAAAAAACTACTCAAAGGTGCTCACATTGAGTCTCCAAGTTAGACATGTAAACTAGAATGCCATCAAAATATACCACCACAAATTTCCCCATCAATTCTCAAAGCACATGGTTCATTAGTCTCATGAATGTGCTCAACGTATTCAATAGTCCAAAGGCATTACAAGCCATTCATATAATCAATTGTCTGTCTTGAAAGCGGTTTTCCACTCATCTACTTCTCATATTCGAATCTAATGGTATCTAGATTTGAGATCATTCTTGGATAATACTCTTACTCCATTCAATTAATCAAGCATGTCATTAAGCCTTAGTATAGGATACTTGTACTTGATGGTAATGTGATTAATTCCTCAGCTATCTGCACACATCCTGCTGTATCCCATCTTTCTTTGGCACCAATAAAGCTAGTACAATACATGGGCTTAGGGACTCTCATACATGCCTTCTCTTATTTAGCTCATCTACTTACTTCTACTACTCAGTAGCTTGTCCAAGATTTAGCCTATTAGTAAGCTTGTTTGGTAGAGCGGCTCTTGGCTGCAAGTCTATCATATGTTCAGTGACTCAAATGGGAAGCAATCCTTCTAGCAATTCGCTTGGGAATAAGTCAACAAACTCACCCAATAAGGACTTTACCTCTGTATGTAGTAGTTCCTCCTTTGATCCTCTCATCTTAAGCAACCTTATGATCAACAAATAGGTTGGCTCTTCAAGCTTCATCTCTCTTTTTAGCTCAAGTCAAGTCATTACTAGAGACTCTTTCTTTAGGACTCAACTCAGTTGAGTCTACATATTTTTAACTTGTTCAGTAGTCATTGGGTTGAACTTTACCTTCTTACCCTCATACTCTAAGGAACATGTGTTCTTCAATCCATCATATACTACATTTCGGTCAAACATCCATGATTGTCTAAGAAGAATATAGGATGCACTCATGGAAAACACATCACAGAGCACTTTATCTTAATAGTTTCTAACACTAGTCAACACAGTCACTTGTTTATTTACTTATAAGGCTCCTTTATCATTGAGTCAGTACAATTTATAAGGCTTAAAGTAAGGCTTGGTTGGTAACTTCAGCTATTAGACCATGGATGTGGATGCTACATTGGTGTAGCTACTATTAACAATCAATACACACAACGACCCATTCACCTTATAGCCGATGTAGAACAAATTTTCTTGCTGTTCGTCCTCTAGCATAGGACTCATACTCATAGCTCTCCTTAATACCATGGTTGTGGACATAAAATTACCTTCCTCAGTATAAATGATCTCCTCCTCCTTGAACAGCTCGATTTGTCTAGTCTCTTTCAACTATTCCACCTTCTCATCAGTATTATCTATCTCAATCGTTGACATCTCTCCTCAAATCACCATGGTTCTTCTATTCAGGCATTGAGTGACCATGTGTTTAGACTCTTGACATTTGAAGCACTTAATTTTACTCGTCTTTCTTCTTGAGCTCTATCCTTTCTCAAACTTCCTTGAGATCTCTTTCTCTTTTACTTAAGTAGTTTGAACAGGTCAAACCTAGGTAACTTTGCTTGGTTCCAATCGCACAGGTCTATTCAAAATAGGTTAATTAGTGGTAGGTCGATTGTTAAGATCTTGGAATCTTCCTACTCAGTGTCTCTCGATTATCTAAGAAACTCGACCATCTTCATCAAGCAAACTAATATCCATAGGCTCTAGAGCATCTCCAATCTTGTACTTTAACCCATTAAAGAATCAGGATACAGTTCGATCTTTAGGCTTAACAACTTTACAATGGATCATTAACATCTAAAACTCCTTCATGTATGCATCAATACTTGATCCTCCTTCCTTTAACTCCTATAATCTTTTAAATGTGTCCTACAAATAACAACTCGAAACAAATCTTCACCTTATGACTCTTTTCATTTCATCCCAATGCCTAACTTCACGTTCTCCTTCTCTTCTATCGATGGTTTGCAAGTTTTTCCACCATAAGGCAGCATAGCTAGTAAATTCCAACATAGCAAGTATGACCTTGGCATTATCAAGGACTTCATGAAACTCAAACTGCTTCCCAATCTTATCTATCCAACCTAAGTAGTCCTCAGCATCACCACTCCTAGAAAAACTAGAGATATACATCCCCAACCCTTCTGCTTTAAGAGCTCAAATATTCCTCTCCTCTGCTTCATAATTCTCTTCCACTTCATCACCTACTTCCTCATCCTCTTCTTCGATCTCATCTAACACTAGTCTATGTCCAACAACTCTGTTTTCTCCTCCAGCTCAGTATGGTTAAATTGAGGCATTAACTCGACCATAATGGATATTGCCTCTCTCGGGCTATTCATTAGCTCATCCTCTATGAGGATCATTTCTAGCCCATTGTCTATCTTTGTTTATGGCAATCACTAGACTAACCACCAAGTTTGTAAGTCTATCTAATCAATCATTCATAGACTAAGGTATGAAACTTCTTTATTGACCTTAGCCATTCCAAGCACCACTCTCTTGGTTACCTAGAGTTCCATGAACACTGGATTCAGACATTGTTGTCTATTACAAAAGATTAATAATTGAAACATAACTTAAAATTTCCTCCCACAAACTACAACAAAACAATGCCTAACACACTAATAGCTATTACAACCAATAGATAATAAATCACTTGAACACTTGGTACTCTGTTTTGCGAACAAAAAATTAGGGAAAATAGCGCACTAAATTTCTGTAGCACTAAATACTTTCCAAACACTCGCAACACTGATAAATAGCTTTCACAACACTTGTAACAAGTTACTCAAAGTACAAAGTAGCAAAGACTTACTCAAACATAGCTAAGCTCTAATACCAAGATGATACGGATGACTAGGAAAGGGGTAACACATGGCTACATAAAACTTAAGAGTACACATACTACATTACTAGCTTATCTTGATACAACTTTACAACTCAAGAGTATACATTATAACTAGAACTTTTATAGAAGGAATAAACTACTTCATAATTTTACTTTACATCAAATAATTACATTCAAAGTGAACTTTTTACATCACTGGTTACATATAAACATAACCGTATAAGCAAAAATTACATCGAGACTTCTTAGTACGTAAGTTCTAGATACATCTTTCTTGCCTCAAGTATAAAAGTATATTTACAATTCCAAAATACTATTTACATAAAAAAAGGGCTAAAACATTCAAATAACAAAATACATAATATAAACCACACAATCTACAAATTCTGAAAGTAGTCAAACTTCTATTCACTTCATCCATTTGATTCATCCAATGCTACAACACCTTCCAAAGGCAACTGATTTTCATAAGCATTTAACTATGTATTTTCATTTCCTAATTCTAAGTTAGAACTTACCACTATATATTCAGGTATCTTAAGAACATATATGACTTCCTACACATCCTCACTACGTTCATTCACCAACTCAGGTTCTCCAACTTAGTTCGCTTCTTATCCTTCATTAGCTTATATTTGAATTCCTACTTGACCTCTAGAATTAGATACTAATAAGAGTGAAATATTCTATGCTTTTAAGGCATAAATTGTTCATAATTGTGATTCAATCCTTAAGTGTTAGTACTTAATTGTGTAATGTATTAATTTCAGATAAATCATAAGCAAGGGGATGAAATTTATACAAGAACAATCACTTTTGAGGCAATCACGGCCATGAAGATAAGAAAACCTTGAAGTAGAACCAAGATTCACTCAATTACGGGCATGATGAAGAAAGATTGTATTAGCTAGCATTGATTACGTCCTTCATCACATATGTGATTGAGGAAGTTCTAATGATCCCCCTATCAATTACGTCCATGATTGTTTAGCAAGAGGGTGATCACGCCCTCAATTACAACCATGATGATATATAATAAAGCGATAAGGAGTTCACATCCATGGTTACGGTTGTAATTGGTGTAAAATCTTGTTTTCAGAGACTCTCACTCCTTGAGTCACGGGCGTGATGGGAGTGAACACAACTGTTTTTCTTCAAATTTTTCATACAAACTAGTATGCAAAACACGTCTTAACATCAGGCAGTATCTTGAAGTGGTATATTCAAGTCCTTTGATGAGAACAGTATAAATATATGATGACTTTTAGAAAAAAAAAAAAAAAAGAAAAGAGAACACCAGATCAAGATAGAATTTACATCAAAATAAACATCATTAAGAACATCATATCACTAACCAATATCATACCATTTCATCCATCTTTGTACCCATTATATTTCCATCTTCGATATAGTTTTTAAGTGTTATACCGTACTTTTCCTGGAATTAATTGAGAGAGTCAATTGGAATTCATCATTAGTTGTTGTAACGATTTATACAATGGAATTTAGAACGGGGTTGTATTTTTCTACCTGTCTTATGTTAATTTCTTTGTTATTTCTGCATTTTGTTGATACATTTTGTTATTTCATCATGTATGAGTAGTAATTAGGACTTGCTACATCAACTTGGTATGAATAAGTGCGTAAATTAGTGAGTTACTGATATTTGTTAGTTCCAGTGAATTGAACTTAATTAATCTAAGTATAGTATAATACACAACATTGTCTTAGGCTAGATTTCAATAGAATATGTCAAGAGATAATTCTATTGAATAGATTTGATTCGTTGGAACAATTTACTCCTAATAATAGAGATATTATTAGGAAAGTTACTGCATTCTTAGGAAAATCGATAAATTAACATGACATTAATGTGATTCGAATTGGCTGTTAATTCAAAAGAGATTCTAATGGACACAATTAGGATTAGAAGTAAGTAGTTTTAAGAAAAATGCTTACATACCTATAATTTCTTGCAAATAACAAGAATTAGGATAAAAAGTATATTGGCAATATCATATGAAGTGGTGAAACAAATCTAGATGTTAATCATTGTAGTGTTAATAGTTTTTGTAGCATTTGTGTTAGATAAAAGTTGTTATAGATTAGTGTAGTTTAGCTAGTAAATTAGATAATTTAATCTTTTTGTCATTTGATAAATTGGGTTACTAGTTGCTAGGAAGAATAATCGGTACTAGTGTTAGAACCCATTCCCACTAGAGACGACCCAATACTTATCCATAACATAAAACGATAAGTATACTTGCCTGTTGAGCCGAGTTTAAGATAGAATATAGGTTTATAATTTTTAAAACTTAGAAACTCTAATTAGAGGCAATTAAGTTTTTAGCACTGTTGCTGGGGATACAACATCATCATTAGGAATATTAAGATTCTTATTCTTCTAGCATTTGTTTTCTTTTATATTTGTTATTAGTTTAATTGAAATCTTTGTGCTCATATTGGCTTATTTGTTGATTTGTAGTTTGTGACTTGGAGCAGCATGACTAATCCAGCTGACTTCGATCCTGAACCCAAGAGAACACTCAAAAGTAACTTGAAGAAAGTTTGATAGTATTTTGAGAAGCAAGCATCTAGTAATAAGGAAGTAAGAACATGAGAATCGTTGAGAATTAGAATAGAGTCATTTGAGTCATCTAAAATGAATAATCAAAATAAAATAATGGAGCCACCATTAGAAAACCAATTCTTGAATCTAAAAGATAGTATCCAAAGATGTGCTATTGAATTTGGACCCACATCTTGATGAAAATTGGAATGTACTACAAGCAAGAAATGAGCTAGGAGTAAATCCACATGTGGCTCCAAAGATAATGTTGGATTACTGTAGGCCCAACCAAGAAGGAGCTAGTACTAGCATTGCTCAGCTTAAAGTTCAAGCCAATATGTTTTAGATCAAGCCGAGTATCATTCAGATGATCCAATAATGTGTTTAGTTTGATGGGTTCAGTAATGAAGACCCCAACAACCATTTGCAGCAATTCTTGGAGATTTGTGATACCTTTAAGATAGGTAGAGTTTCAGAGGATGCTATCTGCCTTAAGCTATTCCCATTTTCATTAAGATCCAATGCCAAGTGGTGACTGAACTCTATGCTAAGAAATTCCATCAATACCTCACAAGAGATAGCTAAGCTATTGATGAGAAAATACTTCCCACCCTCAAGAATGGCTAAGCTAAGGGCGAATATCTCTTCTTTTGGTCAGATGGATTTAAAGACTCTATATGAAGAATGGGAGAGATGGAAGGATTTATTAAGGAAGTGCCCCCATCATGGGCTTCCAGATTGGCACCAAGTTCAGACCTTCTACAATGGTTTGAATTATACAACTAAGCAGTGTATTGATGCAATTGCTAGAGGAATCCTAAACCATAAGTCATCGAAGTAATGTATTCAATTATTTGAAGATATGGCCAATAACCATTATCAATGGTCATATGTAAGAGGAAGAGAAAGAAGGTCAGTGAGAAAACATGAGTTGGATGCCACTTCCACTCTTGCACATAAGGTGAAGGTGTTGATAAGGAAACTTGATAGTCTCACAATGGGTCAGAGAAAAGCTTTGGCAATTTCAAATTTTGAGATGGCAAGTTTATCAGAGATTGATCAAGTGGAAGAGGTTGACTATTGATAAGTGTAAATTACTTTACACTTTCAAGGCATGTTTACGTATAGAATTGATCATAATTATGATTTAATTCTTAAGTTTTTTGTACTTGATTGTATAATATTGATTTCAAGTACATCACAAGCAAGAGGATGAATTATATACAAGAACAACAACTTTCTAGTCAGTCATGGCTGTAAGGGGAAGAAATTGGTGAAGTAGTATAAATCACAGGCGTAATAACGAAGCAATGAAGAATCTAGCCCTAATCATGTCCTTAATCATGACTATAATTAAGGAAGTTTTGTCAATCCCCTTGTTAATCTCAATCGTGATTGAATAGTAGGAGGATAATCACACTCCCAATCACGAGCATGATGAGGTGTAATTAGGCAACAAGGATTTCATGGCCTCAATAACGATCGTGATTGGTGAAAAATATTGTCTTCCAAGACTATCACATCCCCAATTATGGGCATGATGAAAGGGATACAACTATTCTTTTCAACCTTGTCACACAAACCAATACGTAGAAAATGTTAAGTGGTGCTGTGAAGAGGTAGATTTGAGTCCTTTGACGAGGAGAATATAAAAATACCGTAACTAATCAAGAGAAAGGATCTTTGAACATCATCAAGAACAATACATCACCTACTCACAACACATCCATTCACCCATCCTTGTACCCAGTTTGTATTTTTTCCATTTGTCTTATATATAGTTTTCTAAGTGTTGTACTGTACTTTCCCAAAATTACTTGAGAGAGACGACGGGAATTCGTTGTTTATATATTCATCAAACTTCTTAAGTGGAATAAAAAGGGGGTTTTGCTTTTAACTTATTCCATGCTTTATTTCTGTTTAATTATGTTGCCCATTAGCTTGTGTTATTGTTTTATCATATGTGAATAGTCCGTTAGGGCTTGCTATTATAGTTGTTAAAATCATGAGTCAAAAGTACAATTCTACAAGTTTATGATTTTCTAATTTTTTTTTCTTAGTTAAAATGAATATAAAATCATTTATGTATAAACTTTTGGTAAAATTATGAACTTTTATGTACAATTCTATAAGCTTACGATTCTATGGGTTTTATACGATTCTACCAATTCTATGTTGTCAAATGAATAATAGAATCGCGATTTTGACAACTATGCTTACCACATTACTTAGTATGATCAAGTGCATGAAAAGGTAATTTCCCGATGTTTGTTAATTCCGACGGATGGCATTTAATGAATCTAAGTATGGTATAGTGCACAACATTGACTTAGGACAAATTTCAATAAAATATGTCGAGAGACAATTCTATTGAATAGATCTAGTTCATTGGAATAATTTACTCCTAATAATAGAGATATTATTAAGAAAATTGTCACATCCTTAGGGGAATCAAAACATTAACATGGCATTAATGCAATCTTAGTTGTCTGTTAATTAGGAAGAGATTCCAATCGATATAACTAAGATTAGAAGTAAGTAGTTTTGAGAAAAATGCTTATATACTGTAATTTTTCGTAGTTAACAATTATTAGGATAAAAAGTATTTTGGTAAGATTATGCTAAGTTGTGAAAAAAATTTGCATGTTAAGTGTATTTTTTTGTAATTGTTCTCGTAATCATTGTATTAATTTCATTAGTTTGCAAATTAGTGTAGTTTAGTTAACAAATTAGAGTCTTAATAATCTATCACTTGATAAATTTGACTACTTGATAATAGGAAGATTATTAAGTACTAGTGTTTGAGTCATTTTCTTAGTGGAGACAACCCTATACTCATCTGTACTATAAAACGATAGGTACACTTGCTTGTCGAACCGAGTTAAGGATAGAATATAGGTTTATAAATTGTAAAACTCATAAGCTCTAAACAGAGGTAATCAAGTTTTTGGCACCGTTGTCGGGGAAAACTGACATCATCATTAGGAACATTAGGATTCCCGTTCTTCTAGCATTTTTTTTTCTTTTATAATTAGTAGTTTAGTCAAAATACTTGTGCTCATATTTGATTATTTGCTTAATTGAAATTTATGACCCAAAGCAACACAATTGATCCAGCTAACTTCAATCTTGAACCTAAAAGAACACTTAGAAGTAACTTAAAGAAAGTTTGAGAGTATTTTGAAAAGCAAGTATCAACTAATAAGGAAGTAAGAGCATAAGAACCATTGACATCCAGAATGAATAACCCAGATCAAAATGCCAAAGCCCTAGTAGGAAATTAGTTCTTGAATCTAAAAGATGGTATCTAAGGTGATCCACCATTGAATTTGGACCTAAATCTTCTTGGAAATTAGAATGTAGTACAAGCGAGAAACAAGCCAAAAGTATATCTGCTTGTGGCTCTCAAGACAATATTGGATTATTGTAAGCCTAACCTAGATTGGGCTAGTACCAGTATAACTCGACCTAGAGTTTAAGCCAATACATTTGAAATTAAGCTGAGTATCAATGAAATGATCCAGTAACTTGTTCAATTTGATGAGTTTAGTGTTAAAGAGCCCAACAACCATTTGTAGTAGTTCTTGGAGATATGTGACACATTTAAGATATATGGAGTTTCTGAGGATGCTATCAGACTTAGGCTATTTCCGTTTTCACTAAGGTCCAATGCAAAGCAATGGCTTAACTTTATGCCACGGAACTCCGTTAATACTTAGAAAGCAACGGCAAATTTGTCTATGAGAAAATACTTCCCACCCTCAAGGACAGTTAAGCTAAGAGCAAATATTTCTTCTTTCAGTCAAATGGATTCAAAGACTCTATATGAAGCACGAGAGAGGTGGAAGGAGTTGTTAAGAAAGTGTCCTCATCATGGTCTTCCGGATTAGCATCAAGTTCAGACATTCTATAATGGACTGAACTACACCACTAAGCAACTCATTGATGCAACTGTTGGAGGAAGCCTAAATCATAAGTCACCTGAGCAATGCATTCAATTGTTTAAAGATAAGGCCAATAATCATTATCGTGGTCATATATAAGAGGAGAGAAAGAAAGCCAGTATGAAAACATGAATTGGATGCTACTTCCGCTTTAGCACATAAGGTGGAGATGTTGACAAGGAAGCTAGATAGCCTCACAATGGGCCAAAACAAGGCTTTGGTACTTTTAGATTCAAAGTTGGCTAACACTTCAAAGATAGATCATGTGAAAGAGGTCGACTACATGGGGAACCCAATCAAACCTAGGAGTGATCCTATTAGCAACACCTACAACTCAGGTTGGAGAAATCATCCAAATTTCCAATGGGGCAACAACATCGATCAAAGTTTTAATATGCAACCTCCTGGATTTCAAAGACAAATGCCACCTCCTTAAGGTAAACCAATGTCCATTGAGGAAATGTTGGCTTAATACATCAAGGCCTCTAAGAACCACTACCAAGCAATAGAAGCAATATTAAGAAATCAAGGAGCCTCAATACATAACTTAGAAAATTAGCTTGGGCAGATCTCTAAGATGTTATCCAAAAGAGCTCCTAGATTGCTATTAGGCAATACGGAGGCAAACTATAAGGAGCACGTTAAGGCTATGACTCTTAGAAGTGGCGAGGAGTTAAAAGCTTCTGAGAGGATCCAAGATAGTGGAAAAGAAGTTGAGACCATGAATGGGGATCATCCAGTAAATAATGGATTACCTAAAGAGGAAGTCTTACCAATAGCGTCAAAAGAATATAAGCCACATTTGCCATACCCTTCTAGACTAAGGAAAGATAAGGATGATGAGCATTATAAGAAGTTTTTGGAACTATTCAAGGAATTCTACATCAACCTTCCTTTGGTGGAAGCTCTAGGCCAAATGCCTAAGTATGCAAAATTTTTGAAGGAGGTTCTTTCCAACAAGAGGAAATTGGAGGAACTTTCTACTATTATCTTGGGTAGAGAATGCTCTACAGTTTTTATGAACAAGTTACATAGGAAACTCAACGATCCTAGTAGCTTTATTATCCCTTGTTTGATAGGAGACCTTCTAGTAGAGAAGGCATTGGTAGATCTTGGAGCCAACATCAATTTGATTCCCTATAGTTTATTCAAGAGATTGAATTTAGGGGAGGCTAAAATTACTCGAATGAGCATCCAATTAGCAGATAAATCCATGCAGTTCCCAAGAGGAGTTATGGAAGATGTATTGGTTAAGGTACGTGACTCTATTTTTCCTACAGATTTTGTAGCATTGGATATGGATGAAGATATCGAGGTTCCACTCATATTAAGAAGACCATTCTTGGCAACTACGGGTGCTGTGATTGATGTCAAGGGTGGGAAGCTGGTCCTTCAGGTCGGAAACAAGGAAATGGTGATCAAAATGCCCAATGTCTTTCAAAAATCAATGAGCGGTGATGATGAATGCTTTGCTATTGATTCGTTTAACTTTACCATTTTTGAGTTTTTGCAGGATATCTCAGGTAAGGATCCTTAAGAGTCATGCTTGATAAAAGGAAATGAGGTAGATGAAGTCAAAGAAGTGAAAGAGATGATCACTTAGTTGGATGTATGTAGTATATAAGTGAAGAATTTTGGGATTGAAGAGATTAACAGGAGTTTGATTACTCATATAAAGCCTTCGATTGAGGAGCCCCCTAACTTAGAAATGAAACAATTGCCTACTTATTTAGAATTTGCTTTTCTATTTGAAGATTATAAGCTACCAGTGATCATATCATCAAGGCTAGATTCTTACCAAAAAGAGAAACTTTTATCAATTCTAAAAGAACATAAGAAGGCAATTACATGCAAGATATCAAACATCCAGGGAATTAGTCCCTCCTTTTGTACACATAAAATTTTGATGGAGGATGGATGTAAATCGGTAGAACAACCTCAAGGGAAGCCAAATCCCAACGTGAAGGAAATCATTAAGAAAGAGGTAGTGAAGCTAATGGATATAGGACTCATTTACCCAATATCAGATAGTACATGGGTGAGTCTGGTTCAAGTAGTTCCAAAGAAGGGCAGCATGATAGTAGTGCAAAATAAGAAGAATGAACTGATACCAATGTATGCTGTGATTGGTTGGAGAGCATGCATTACTTTTAGGAAACTCAATGACCCCACAAGGAAAGACCACTTCCCACTACCTTTTATTGATCAAATGCTGGAGAGATTAGCAAGTTGTGAATACTACTGTTTCCTAGATGGGATGTCCGAGAAGATTACCTTTACTTGCCCCTATGGTACTTTTGCATACTGTAGAATGTCGTTTGGATCGTGTAACATACCTGCTACTTTCCAGCATTGTATAATGGCTATTTTTAGGGATTTAGTAGAAGATGTGATGGAAGTCTTTATGGATAATTTTTCTATATTTGGTAACACATTTGATGGATGCCTTGCAAATTTAAAAAGGGTACTATAGAGGAGAGAAGAGATGGACTTAGTTCTCAACTGGGAAAAGTGTCATTTTATGGTACAGCAAGGCATTGTATTAGGATACAATATATCAAACAAAGGCATCAAGGTAGATAAGGCTAAGATTGAAGTGATATCAAGGTTACCACCACTGTTATCTGTGAAGGCTGTGAGAAGCTTTTTGGGACATGCTAGATTTAATCAGTAATTCATTAAAGACTTCTCTTAGATAGTGAAGCCATTGACAAAGCTCCTTGAGAAGGGCGTATCGTTTGATTTTAACACCAATTGTTTAGAGGCTTTTAATGTTTTGAAAGAAAAATTTACCAATGCTCCTATCATGGTAGTTTTGATTGGACCATGTTGTTTGAATTAATATGTGATGCCAGTGACTCAATAGTAGGACCGGTATTGGGGCAAAGAAAAGACCGACACTTTCAACTGATACATTATGCTAGGAAGACACTGACTCCTACTTAATCGAATTACACTACAACTAAGAAAGAATTGTTAACGATTATCTTTGCTTTTGACAAATTTCAACCCTATCTAATTCTCTTAAAAGTGATTATTTACACTGATTACTCGGCTTTAAGATACCTTTTATCTAAATCTGATGCAAAACCTCGGTTGATTTGTTAGGTGCTGTTGCAATGAGAATTTGATTTAGAAAAGGGGAGCAGAAATTTAGCTGCAGACAATTTGTCTAGGTTGGATAATCCACATCTGGAAGAATTGGATGAGGATGACATTAATGATAAATTTCTCGAAGGAAGCTTGTTTTCCCTTTGCACAATAGCAACCCATAACATTCCATGATTTGCTAATATAGCAAATTATTTGGTTGGGAAGGTTTTACCGTGAGATTTGGATCACCATAAGAAAAAGAAATTTTTCTTGGAGTTAAAACGTTACTTTTAGGAAAATTCTTTTCTTTTTCAAGTGTGTGCTTATTAGATTATCCGACGTTGTGTATCACATGAAGAAGGATAGAAAATTTTGTTCCATTGCTATAGTGGACCAACAGGTGGTCACTACAGCATAAATAAAACAGCTTAGAAAGTGTTAGAAGCTGGTTTTTACTGGCTAAGTATAGTTGAGGATGCTCATTGTTATGTTGCAGCTTACGCTAGGTGTCAAAGATTTAGGAATGTTTCTAAGAAGGATGAAATGCCACATAATTATATATTAGAATGTGAAGTCTTTGATGTTTGGGGAATAGACTTCATGGGATCATTCCCGAGTTCATATGGTGATAAGTACATTCTAGTTGCAGTCAATTATGTGTCAAAGTAAGTTGAAGCTCAAGCTTTACTGATAAATGATGCTAAGGTGGTAGCAAAATTTTTGAGAAAGTTATTTTCCAGATTTAGAGCACCCCAAGCATTGATTAGTGATAAAGGAACCCACTTTTGCAACAACCAGATTGAACGAGTCCTTAATAAATATGGGGTACACCATAGGACGGCCACTTCTTACCATCCACAAATAAGTAGCTAAGTGAAGGTATCTAATAGGGACTTAAAATGGGTTTTAGAGAAGATTGTAACGCATAACAGAAAAGATTGGGCTGATAAGCTAGATAGTGCTTTATGGGCATACCAAACTGCTTACAAGACTCCATTAAGTACTACTCCTTATTGATAAGTGTATGGTAAGGCCTGCCATTTACCAATAGAGATTGAGCATAACGCTTATTGGGCTTTGAAGACGGCAAATTTTGGATTATGAAGTAACCGGTAAACTTAGGCGTTTCTAACTTAATGAATTGGATGAGTGGCATTAGATAGCTTATTGAACAATCGAATGTATAAGGAGTGAGCCAAACATTTTCATAATTCAAGGATTAAGCACCCTAAGAAATTCAATGAAGGCGATTTGATACTATTGTGCAATTCTAGAATTAAGTTATTTCCTAGAAAACTTAAGTCTAAGTGGTTAAGTTCATTTTTAGTGAAAAAGGTATTTCCATTTGGAGTAGTGGAGGTTGAACACTCGAAAAAGGGTACATTCAAGGTTAATGGGCAACGGTTGAAAATATACCATGGTGAAGTGAATTGGAAAGAAGGAAAGGAGGAGTTAACACTTCTCCAATTCAAGGAATGAAGCTGCATACTTTGGGAACGTCGAGCTTAAGACATTAAACAAGCATGTTTTTTTTTTATTATTTATTAGACTTTCAATTTCATTTTTTTTTTGTTTAAATACTTTGAGAATTGTTGAGTTTTAATTTTAATTAATTGTTGCTATTGTTAGTGGTTTGGATTGTTTTAAGTGTTTTGTTTATAATTTCATGCATAAAGAAAGAGATCATAGAGTGAAAGTCATGGCAATTCATAAAGAAGAGAAGAATTCATAAAGTATGGGGACATGGATGGAAATTGGAAGCCTAATACGCATCTTAGCCGTAATAAAGGTAAGTATTTGAATTTTTTAAGTAAAGCATCCATTAGGAGATCAATTACAGTCATGATAAATTAACAGGGCTAATCCACCTATCCATCATGTCTATGATTAATTCCCTGTAAGAGTTCACACCTCAATCACGGCTATGATCAATACTCTGGGAGTTTTCATGTCATCAAAGTTGTGATCTAATAAGATAATTGTGAAATCTAAGGCCACAGTACTACTCACGAGTATTATTACACCCATAGCTATAAAAGGGGGAAGGTCGTGATGGTTTAAAAATATTGATCATTGAACTTATCACGGGACTCATCACATCTGTAAACAAGCTTAAAAAGGGATTACGGCCCAAGTCACAATCGTGATCATGTTCCTATCACCCTACTATATAAGAAATTTCTTTCTCTCTCTCTTCGTTTCTCACATTTCAAAATTCCACCTCGTGATAACCTTCTCCAATTTTGTTCCTCATGAAAAACCTGCATCATCTTTGTCACATAAATGCTTAATCTAACCCATTCTAACACTTACACAATCATTTTTATCACAATAACACTCTTCTAAGGTATGATTTCCCTCTTTTTCTTTCATTTTTCTTTATGTGTATAGTGATTTCTTTCATGTAACTTTAGGGTTTATCCATATATGTTTGTTATGATTTGTGAAAGTGTTGTTATAGTAATTGTAGTATGTTTGTATCATCCTTAGACTTTGGATTTGCATGAATTTTTAATGGAAGATACTTATTCAAAATGAAACCCTAAGTCCAATGGATAATGTTAGAGTTGAGGATTATTGCAATTTGAGCCTAAGTTGATGAATTTGTCTAATCATAGTACTTACATGTTTTGTAGAATTGTATTTCTATTTGCTGTTCTATATGATCGAAGTGTTGTGCTTATGTATAATAATGTAACATTAAGTGTGTTTAGTTGAGGGAATACATTCATCTTTAGTTGATGTTATGGCTCCAAGTTGAGTCATGTTGAATTCATTTATAGTGAGTGTGTGGAAGTTGGATAGGGTTGATCATGATTGGTCAATAGATGCATTATGTTTGTAAGTAGCAAGTAGTTGAATTAGGTTTGCTTAAATTGAAGTGTGCTTAAAGTTTGAACTAACAATTGATATTTGTAGATGGCATCAAAACGTTCAACTACTTCTCAGTAAAAGAGACCAAGGGTTGATCGGTCTCCTTCTCCTCCTCCCAGACGTTCCGACATAACAAGTTCCAGTCACTCGATTGCTCTACCAGTCGATATGACTGATGAGCAAAAAGATAGATTCAAGGAATTCATCACAAAGAAGCTTATTAAGAGACATTATGTGGTAGATTAAGACGTGCTGGGGGAGCATGGCTTAAAGATAGCCCTACAACGGTTGTTAGGAAATAGACTGTGGCTAAAGTTGTTTACAGTTTAAGAAAAGACATATTGGCAAACAACTCTAGCTTTTCTCTCATCCTTCAAGATTAAGTAAGAATATATCGACTCCAAGATGAATAATGAGGTGGAGTTCTTTGCATTTAGAAGGTCTCATACCTTTGACATGCTAACATTCATATGAATAATGAGGTTGTATTATCGCGTTGAGCTTAAAGATCAGGAATTTGTTGACTTACCCATGAGCTTGCCCTGTAGAACTTCAGTAACTGAATTTTGGAGAAAAATCTCCAATGAAAGCAACTTTAGGTCGAATAAATCAGAAGCTTTTACTTTAAAGAAGATTAGTACTCGAGTCTTCCATTATATTCTGGTAGGACAATCCATAGGAAGCACAAAAGCCCTGGAGCAGTAGGGGAGCATGATTTATTACCTTTATATAATGTTTTAAAGGGGTTTCTGGTAAATGTGGGCATCTTAACCGCATTTGGACTTTGCCGGTAGACTTTTGATAAGAGTAAAAGTATATTCGTAGGGGGCTGATCACTAGGATTCTAAGGAATTTGAGGTTGTAGCCTATAAGTAACAGGTCTAATGACTCTTGTGCTAATCCTGAACCACTTCCAAGAGCCCCTTTTAATCAATAGGGCATCACAAGAGTCTCGAATCCTGATTTAGATCTCGAAGAACCTAAAGCTCCTGATTTTGCACCATCAACTTATAGCTTCTCAGTCAGGAATCTAAAGAGATTAAAAACCAAAGTGGCTAAAATTAAGGAAACTCAGAAGGGGATTATCGAGCTCTTGAAGAATATAGCCACCATAGTAGGCGTGGCTATACCTTCTTGTTTCCCTCGTCCTCAATCCCAGGAGGATGCTAGTCCTAATCAACCTCCGGTTTCCTTACCAATCTAAGCTCCCCAATAAGAAAAATCAAGCAATGAAGAGTCTAAAGAGGAAGAATTTGGTGATGATGAAGATGAGTCAGATGAGGCAAATAGTGATGATGACCAAGAAACTGACAAAACTAAACACGCATCAGTTAGATAAGGTAATGGTGGTGAGAGTGAGGAGGAGTCATTTGATGAGGGTAAAGACGGTTCGGATGAGTAGACCGATGCCAATGATGACTAACTTGTTTCTTTCTTGTTTGTTTTTATTTTATTTTGTTTTCTTTGTTTCCTTTTGATGTATTTTGTTATTTTAAGATGATTAATTCATTGAGAGCTTACCATTCCTAATGTATTTTTTTATGGAGATTCTCATATCATGAGATCGTTGTTTTCTTTTTCTTTTTGTTTTGTCTTGATAGTCAGATGTCTTTCATTGTTTGAGTTGTCTCGGTGTTGGAAGATGTACTCTTTGATCATTTACGAATCAAATGAATTGCTTGAACTTTGTGTTTCAAGGAAGGCTAGTTGTTGTTGTTTCTTATTTTTCATCTTTCTCATTATTCAAATTTTATGCCTATTCTCTATTTACTTCCTTTCAACAGTAAGGACAATATCTCTCATTAAGTGTGGGGAAGGGTAAATTATATCTATCAAAAATCCTCTACTTAAGTTAGTTTATTTCAAGTCATGAATTGACTTAATGGATTGTAGATTTGACAAAATAGCAATCAATTTTGTGAGTTAATTTTATACCTTACTCACTTTTTGTAGACTTAGTTTACCATATCAAGATTATGGGATAAAATCTCAGTGAATCACACTTACTTGCTATTTAATGAATGAGTTTAAGGGTTAGAAGTGAATTTTAGTCTTTGGTTCAAAGCTAATTGGTTATACTTCTATATTTTCTAAGTCATATATCTACTTTTTGATTGCTTTTAAGAGATCATTTAATCATGAATGAAAAGGGCAAATGAAGTAGTTCACTTGTTGATACTTCTTGAGAATCTCTTAAAATTAGAATAAATTAAAGTGTTTAAGGACTAAATTAGTAAAGGCAGGCTTTGGTCCCTCAAAAGAGCGAAGTCTGACTCCTCTACTAATTTTTTTCTTTATAACTTTTCAATAAGAAGTTATAAGGATCAAATTAGTAAAGGCGGGCTTCAATCCTTCAAAAGAGTAAAGTATGACTATGCTGCTGAACTTTGACCTTATAACCAAGTTAGTAAGGGCAGGCTTCAGTCCCTCAGAAAAGTGAAGTCTAACTCTGCTACTAAACTTTGACCTTATAACTAACTTAGTAAGGGCAGGCTTCGATCCCTCAGAAGAGCAAAGTTTGACTCCGTTGTTGATCTTTAGTATTCTTATGTGTTAAAGAAAAAAAAAAGAATGAAGAAGAAAAAGGCGAATGCAATATGTAAGTCATATTGGAGAGATTAAATAAAAGAAGTAGAAATATAAGGGAAAGATAGATGTAATATACTTTTCTTCTAGATTAGTGTTTTTTAGGAAGTGATTGAAAGGTTTTTATACACTTAAGGAAGTATGAGGTATGACCAATTTTTCGTTGATCTATTTGGCTCTGTTATTGACTTTAGAACTTTGAAAAATTTTGCTAAATATTAAGGGTGAATTGTGTTTTACTTTGATTAGTCTTAGAATATTGCTTTTGTATTATGAGAACACAATGGGATATGCATAAAATTAAGCCACTATGGATGTTTTGTCAAATATGCAATTAATTATTTTGAGTGTTTGCTTAAGGATAAGCAGAGGTTAAGTGTAGGGAAGTTTGATAACTGCAAATTACTTTACACTTTCAAGACATGTTTAGGCATAGAATTAATCATAATTATAATTTAATTCTTAAGTTTTGGGTACTTAATTGTATAAAATATTGATTTCAGGTAAATCACAAGCAAAGGGATGAATTATATACAAGAAATAACTTTCTAGTCAGTTACGAAAATGAGGGGAAGAAATCGGTGAAGTAATATAAATCACAGTTATAATAATGAAGCCATGAAGAATCTAGCCCTAGTCACATACTCAATCATGGCCGTAATCAAGGAAGTTTTGCCAATCCCCCTATCAATCATAGCTGTGATTGAATAGCAAGAGGATGATTACACTCCCAATCACAGGCATGATGAGGCATAATTAGGCAACAAGTGTTTTACGGCCTTAATAACAGCCATGATTGGTGAAAAATATTATCTTCCAAGACTATCGTACCCCAAGTCACGAGCTTGATAAAAGGGGCACAACTGTTCTTTTCACATGAACCAATACATAGAAAACATCAAGTGGTGCTGTGAAGAGGTAGATTCGAGTCCTTTAACAGGGAGAATATAAAAATACCACAACTAGTCAAGAGAAAAGATCTTTGAACATCATCAAGAACAACACATCACCTACTTACAACACATCCATTCACCTATCCTTGTACCCAGTTTGTATTTTTGCCATTTTTCTTCTGTATAGTTTTCTTAGTGTTGTATTGTACTTTCTCGGAATTACTCGAGAGAGACAATGGGAATTCATTGTTCATGTATTCGTCAGACTTCTTCAGTGAAATAAAAAAGAACTTTTACTTTTAACTTATTCCTTATTTTATTTCTATTTAATTATGTTTCCTGTTAGTTTGCGTTATTATTTTATCATATGTGAGTAGTTCGTTAGGGCTTACTACATCACTTAGTATGATTAAGTGCATGAAAAAGTAATTTCCTGACATTTCTTAATTCTGATGAATGGCATTTAATGAATCTAAGTACGATGTAGTGCATGAAATTGACTTAAGACGGATTTCAATAGAATATGTCAATAGCAAATTCTATTAAATAGATCTAGTTCATTGAAACAACTTACTCCTAATAATAGAAATATTATTAGGAAAGTTGGTGTATCCTTAGGGAAATCGATACATTGACACAACATTAATGTGATCTTAGTTGGTTGTTAATTCGAAAGAGATTCCAATAGATACAATTAAGATTAGAAGTAAGTAGTTCTAAGAAGAATGCTTATATATTGTAATTTTTAGCAATTAACAAGTATTAGGATAAAAAGTATTTTGGTAAGATTATGCTAAGTGGTGAAGCAAGCCTGCATGTTAAGTATATTTTTTTCGTAATCGTTCTTGTAATCATTGTATTAATTACATTAGCTTATGGATTAGTGTAGTTTAGTTAACAAATTAAAGTCTTAATAATCGATTACTTGATAAATTTGACTGCTAGATAATAGGAAGATTATTAAGTACTAGTGTTTAAGTCATTTTCCCAGTAGGGACGACCCTGTACTCATCCGTGCTATAAAACGATAGGTACACTTACCTATCAAATCGAATTAAGGATAGAATATAGGTTTATAAATTGTAAAACTCAAAAGCTCTAAACAAAGGTGATCAACTCATGAGGAACCCGATCAGACCAAGAAATGATCCTTTCAATAACACATATAATCTAGGTTGGAGGAATCATCTTAATTTTAGATGAGACAACAACACCAATTAAATCTCTAACATGTAACGTCTTAGATTTTAGAGATAAATGCCTCCTCCTTAGAATAAGCCAATGTCCATTAAGGAGATGTTAGCTTAGTACATCAAGACCTTTGAGAATCACCATCAAGCCACAAAAGCAGCCTTAAGAAATCAAGGGGCATCAATACATAACTTAGAGAATCAGCTTAGGCAAATTTCTAAGATGTTGTCTAAAAGAGCTCCTAGGTTGCTACTAGGTAACATCAAGACAAAACCTAAGGAGCATGTTACGGTTATGACTCTTAAAAGTAGCAAGGAGTTACAAACTCCAAAAAGGATCTAGGATAAGTGGAAAGAAGTTGAGGCTAGGGTTAAGGAGCAAGTAGTGAGTAATGCATCACCAGAAGAGAAAGACCTACCAGTAGCACTAAAAGAGTATAAGCTACCTTTGCCATACCCCTCTAGACTAAGGAAAGACAAAGATGACGAACATTATAAGAAGTTTTTGGTGCTCTTCAAATAGTTGCACATCAACCTTCCTTTGGTGGAATCCTTGTGTCAGATGCCTAAGTACATAAAATTCTTGAAGGAGCTCCTTTCTAACAAGAGGAAATTGGAGGAATTTTCTACTGTTATCTTGGTTTGAGAGTGCTCTGCAGTTTTGTTAAACAAGTTGCCTAAGAAACTCAAAGATCCTAGTAGTTTCACCATTCCATGTTTGATAGGAGACCTTTCAGTTGAGAGGGCGTTAGCAAATCTTGGAGCCAACATCAATCTAATGCCCTATAGTTTATTCAAGAGATTGAATTTAGGAGAACCCAAAAGCATAAGAATGAGCATCCAGTTAGTAGATAGATTCATATGGTTTCCAAGAGGAGTTGTGGAAGATGTTTTAATAAAGGTACATGACTTTATTTTTCCTATAGATTTTGTAGTGTTAGACATGGATGAGGACATCAAGGTTCTACTCATTTTAGGAAAGATCGTTCTTGGCAACTAGGGGTGCTGTAATTGATGTCAAGGATGGGAAGCTGATCCTTTAAGTTGAAGCGAGGAGATGGTGATTAGAATGCCCGACGTCTTCAAGAAATCAATGAGCAATGATGATGAATGCTTTGCTATTGATTCTTTTGATTTCACCGTTTTTGAGTTTTTGCAAGATGTTTTAAGTAAGGATCCTTTGAACTCATGCTTGACAAGAGGAAATGAGTTAGATGAAGTTGAGGAGGTGAAAGAAGTGATTGCTAAGTTAGAGGTGTGCGCTACACAAGTGAAGGATTTCGAGGTTAAGGAGATTAACTAGAGTTATATTACTCATTTGAAGCCATTGGTTATGTAAACCTTACTTTTAGCAGTCCTATGATTTGACTCAGAGTACTTCTCGAACATTTCTAAGGATTAACTAAACTAAGAACTCAACTTTACTATTAGAAACAAACCTATTTTTCCAATTTGAAAGCCTATTATCGATAAAACTCGAACTTAAAAGACTATGAACTCTAAAGTCACCCAAAAACCTTAAACCCTAAAACAATTAAGGACTTTCAACCTTAAGTGAGTAATAGATAATTTAATTTGAATAATTTCATTCAACTCTAGAAAATTTCATAATTTTATAAAAATTGAATCATAGTTTACAAAACAATTCAAGAAGTAAATCCTAAAACAATTTTCTATAAGACAATGCTCTTATCTTCATGCCTAAGCCTTACATATAAATAAGTAAACCAACCAATCACCTTAGATGACTTATCAATTGAAATTTGGAATCATTTATCAATTGATAACTTATCAAAATCTAGTGATAAAATACTTTCCTTATCACCCCTTCACTTATATTACATATGGACAAATTATCATAAGATTTCACATGCTTAATATTAATAAATAAGACAAGACAATTCTATGCCCAAAAGGACACTATATGGCCAGTTGTACAAGTTAGAAAAAGGGGGGCCATACTCTTTTTTTTCATCCATCAATCACTTTATCTTACACTCCACTATTCACCCCTTAATGCTTACATCATCAATAGTTACAATTGTTAACTTTTGTATATAGTACAAGACAACAAAATCAATCTTCTTAATCACACAATCACCCCATTCCCAACCAGCCACTCTTTCATCATTTTTTCTCACTTTCAATTTCATTTTCACTTCCTTTTTCTCTCACTTGAAACCAACCTAAAAGTGGAAACACAAATCTTACTTTGCCGCTACTTTCAAGCATACCCATACTTACAGTACACTCGATTCCTTCTCATGTCTTTCTTTTCCAACATTCAAAGCTTCTTTAAGACCCTTAGAACACTCCCCAAACTCTACTTCAGAGGACCACAATTTGAGTTTCAAAAAGGTGCAAAATGAGAAAGTAATATAAAAAGCATAAGTGGAACCTTAGTACACAACCACCATACTTTTGCCTTGTGGACGAGTAAGTGTTTCTTTGTATTAGTAGGATAGTATTCATGTTAGGAGACTATGACTTCTTGAAGATATGATTATGATCATAAGTTGATATAATATCTAAGACTATTTTAAGAAACAAACTCATGAAACATTTACGTAAAGTTGAAATATGAGCATGTAAAGTTAGTATTTCGTAGAGATACATGTTTAACACTTTGAATGGAAGATTTTAAGTTAAGAGAATCTTGAAATGAGAACTTGAATGGAAAAGAAACATGCTGGACATTAAGATTCAAAGACCATTTGGGTGTTAATTTTACTTCTATTAAGTTAAATATGCTCAAATCTAGACTTAGGTTAAGAAAAAATTCATCACATAAAGTTTTATGAGAAAATCAACTTTGTAAGACATGAACTATGATATCGAAGTTGTAATAAGTATGAGATATGCTATTTTCATCAAAAATATGAGTCAAATAATCCCCTCATGGAAAAGAAGTCAAGCTAAGATTTGAATACAAATAACCTAGGTTCATGATCTAATACCTAAACTTAAGAAAATGATGAAACAAGTTGGAAAACCTAGTTAGAAGCTCTCATATTCAAACCAACCAGATCTGGAACATCCTTAAAAGACACTTAAAAATATAATAAAATTAAGTAAACAAAGTGAAAAGACCAACCATGGTAAGTATGACAAGTAAATTAAGCTTAAAACTTCTAAAACGGGCCTCATACATCAAGTTGAACCACCCTTAAACTTCTGACTAGCAACTTAACGCATAAATAAGAGTTGTTTTAAAATTCTCAAGAATCCCACAAGTTACTCCCTAAGCCTAATAAAGTGGTTAAATTTGAGTCAGATAAAAAACAAGCCTATTTGACAGCTTAAGCCTACTAAAAAGCCCAAGAAATGGTTGTTAGCCTTAGGAGTGTAAATCAAAGTTGTAAATCTAACCTCAAGGAGTATTTTGAGCTTAGAAAGAAATTTTAAGGCTAAGCCCAAAGGATTTCTCAAGTTACCAAAAAGCTTACAACCAAACAAAGCCCAAAAACACTCCAAACCATGAGGACTGCTATTGTTCTGACCTATGGACAGATTTACGTGCCTCATCTCAAAAATCTAACCTCACCACATTAAAGTACACTCAAAAGCGATGAAGATTGACTATAAGATTATAAAAATAGAATTTAAAATGAAAAAGTTATATGGATTGAACTTTTAAGTAAAACCGGGAAAATTTGAAAACTAGTCAAGAGTATAACTTAAGGGGTTTTTAAGCTTGGTTTCCTATATTTCAATCTCTTATAGTATTATGATTTCAATAACCAGGAAACCTCGCGTTCGGAGACGACCTGCCCCCGGACTACTTTGACTAACCCACATGGCAGAGTGAGTAAATTCCCAATGATTCTTTACTTGAATTTGCTTATAGAATAGATGTACTTAAACTTATATATATATAAATTTGGATACTTGTGGGATATGGGAAATGCATGTATATGAATTTGTGAACTGATTACTATGGCTTGTTAATTATATAATAATGGGAATTGTCAAGTGATTGGAATTTATGAAATTTTCTGTTCACCTTGAAAATCGAGTTAACCACTTATACGATTAAGAAATTAAATGGATCATGCGTTCCCCATAATTGCATTCAGATAACACCAATTGTCGCTTCAAGCAAAAGATGGGAAGGGACTCATAAGAGGAAAGCCTCTTGTAAGATTGGCACTAGCTATATCACCATTTTATAGGGTCTCTGTCCTAAGTTGATGGGCTTACTAGGTGCCAGGAAACACCGACCGTCGACAAAGGGCCATGTATTGTGGCTTCTGCTTAGGGCATGTGTTTGTGGACTTCGGAGGCCACCATACTGCTAGACTTTGGATTTTAAAAATATGATATATTATTCGGTAAAGAAGATATATACATATATATATAGTTTTGTTTTGGATTAAGCACAATAGTGCAAATGAAATAAAACCTAAGGTTTAGAACTCGGATTTTAGTTTAGGTCGATTAATTATCCCTAAACCCCGACTACAGGAGCGTAATTCTAAGTCATATGCAGTTCCTAGGCCATTGCATGTGTTGTTTAGCATACTGATTGTTCGTGCATTCATATGATTGTATATCTAATAAATTTCTATCATACAGAATTAATGAGGGTATTTATCTCACTAAGCTTAAGCTTATATCTCGATAGATTCCTTTTGTTGCGAGAAAACCTCTTTGCTAATTCGGGTTGAGGCATGTCCGTGGTGAGTCTCATGTAAAGATGGGTTGGAGCGGTCAGGTAGCGTAGAGGAGATTTTGTAAAAACTTTTGTAGATAGTTATTTACTTTTATTTTATTCATAACATAGTTAAAAGCTTATGATGTAGTTTCTATTATGAATTGTATTTGTTTGTAATATATTTTTGATGTGGAACTTACGAGTCCATACGTTTATTTAGTTAATTTACACCATAGAAGTTAATTTTAGTTAAAATTGCTCTATATTACTTATCTATAGGCTTGGTAGTAACATATGGAGGAAGCAGCTTTGTATATCATATGAAAGGCTTATGATCAACAAGGGAGTTGATAGTAGATCTTTATACGGTACATGGCAACCTACAACGACAACGGTACCGTTGGGTCATGATAGGTTAAGGAACCCCCTGACTTAGAAATGAAACAATTGCCCACTTACCCAAAGTATGCCTTTTTGTCTAGGGATTCTAAGCTGTCAGTAATCATATCATTCGAGCTAAACTCTTGCCAAAAAGAGAAACTTTTATTTGTCCTAAAAGAACATAAGAGGGCAATTGCATGGAAGATATTGGACATCAAGGGAATTAGTCCCTCCTTTTGCACCCACAAAATTTTGCTGGAAGATGAATTTAAATCAGTGGTTCAACCTCAAAAGAGGCCGAATCCTAACATAAAAGACGTAGTTAAGAAAGAGGTAGTAAAGTTGATGGATGCAAGGCTCATCTACCTAATTTCAAATAACTCGTAGGTGAGTCCATTTCAAGTAATTCTGAAGAAGGGCAGCATGACAATAGTACCAAATGAGAGGAATGAATTGATACCAATGCGCACTGTGATTAGTTGGAGAGTATATCGGGCAAGTGCACCTATCAGTTTTAATATAGCGGATGTGAGTCCGAGTCGATCCCTCAGAGACTTCGAGTACTAATATTAACCTTAGCTTTATTATCTAACCGGAAAATTATGAAAGTTTGAATTAATTAAAAAATACTAAAATTAACAAACCACTTTAATTAAAAGACCTAATTAAGCAATTGAAAAAAACGATAAAATCAAGAATGACTTCAAGAAAGTAATAACGTATTTAGGAATTATTTCTCCTAGAGTTTAACATGTGATCACTTAAAATATATTCAATTCGGTTTCTATATTTCTTGACCGGAGAGATTCACAACTAAAGTTAATACCTTTCTCAAGCATATTTACCCTAATCATAAATTATTTACCGGAATCTCTTCACTTAGTAATATAATTTAGAATTACATTAATGTATAATGAATTCCCATACAACTAATTAACTTTCCGGAAGAAACATGTATCTTATCTCTAAGTATACATGTAATTCTCTTCAATTATGTAAAGATCTAATTACACATTCAATTTCTCAATCAACATGCATA
This sequence comes from Lumnitzera racemosa, assembly GCA_024138005.1. Classification (NCBI taxonomy): domain Eukaryota; kingdom Viridiplantae; phylum Streptophyta; class Magnoliopsida; order Myrtales; family Combretaceae; genus Lumnitzera; species Lumnitzera racemosa. The sequence goes on from JAMXBC010000004.1 coordinate 57,523,271, forward strand.
ATATCATATATTGATATTCTAGAAATATCAATCAATAATTAACGACATAATTAAATCAAGTAAAGATAGAAACTTTATTGAAATTTCTAAATCAAACTAAGAATCACATGAAACCCTAGGTTCCATAATCCTAAATACTCGAATTCTAAGCTATCATAATGAGTTTAAAAACGAGTTTCATCAATAATATAAAATAAAACATGGAAACCCCTATTGATTGATGAACAATCTCTCTAATCTTGAAGTTGATGTTGTTTCCCTCTTTCTTGATGTTGTTCCACCTCTTTCTTGATGTTCTCCTTAAGTCTCTTTCTCTTCTCTTGTATCTCTCCATTTCCGTAATGTCTCTCATGTCTTTTGAAACCCTAATATGTCCTTTTATAGTGTATGAAAAGGATTCTATTTTCGTCACTAGACACGACTTGAGACATGACCGTGTCCCCAAGTCGTGTAACTTTCTGCACTAAGGCAAAATTTTCTGCATAACTTCAAAATTTCATAACTTCAAAATTTCATAACTTCTTCATTTGAACTCCGATTTGAGTGAAATTTGATTCCTTTTCTTTCTTTTCGATCCTAGAACGCGTTCAAACCTAGAAATCAAAATTTTACTCAATTAAGTATCAATTTCTTTAAATAAAACCAAAAAAATGTAAGTTATCAAATTTCCCCACACTTGAGCATTTGCTTGTCCTCAAGCAAATAAATCAAAACAAAACTTTTGGGATAAGAAACGCTAAACAAAATTTATCACTATTTAAGAAACCGGTGAACAAATACACTTGACCCGAAGAAAAGTAAGAAAATCATTCTCAAATAACTTGCAATAATAAAGTCAACCAATTTCATCTGACCATATTCGAATGCTCCAACAATACTTAATACTAGAGTTCACTAGTTAATTTATGAAAATCAAAGTTTACCCAAGACATTTAACCAAGGATTCTTAAACTAAAAATTGGATTTAACATCTCGCCAACCAAGAAAGAGTCATAAAAATTTTGTCCATTTGACTAAAGTGTATACAATTCTCTTTTTCATCTCACCAAGCATCATAATCTAAAACAAACACATTTTACATCCACTCATCATCTGATCATCCCCCTATCATGCTTTTGTTGAGAGGTCTTTTTAAATTTACCTTATTTAAGCACAATTGTGTTGGTAGCGGGAAAGAATCTCGCCCTTCTGACAGACCAAGACGAATCCTTACCAATTTTTTCTATTCTTACTCTTGTTATTACTTTTGACCTCTAATCATTGTGATTTTTCAGGGGTTTCTCAAAAGAAGAATTTCATTTGTTTGTTTGCTAAAAATTATTGGACTCTTAAAAATTTCTAAGATAAAAGTATACATAAAAGTAAATTTAAAAATAACCATGACTAACTCTCAACTAGTAATGTTGCTCCAATCTCAAATCCTAAAGTCCGAAGCTAAATAACTCGTAACTTTGCCTTCCACAAATTTGACTAATCAATTCTAGTAAAGTATCATAAGATCAATAATAATCAAGATGAAACAGTTAATTTGGTGAAACACTTGTTAATCACCTATTGCAAGTTAACTTAAAAATTAATTGAGTCAAATGTGAATAATTGGTCTCCTAAACAGTAATAAATTCATATATATCCCTTCCCCACACTTAATAATGTACATTGTCCCTAATGTATGACTAAAAAAACATAGCAGCACGAAATGAAACAAGAAAAAGCAGCCTAGAGAAAAAGGAAACATATATATGGAAAAGAAACTAATACTTCCCTGCCAGTCGAACAGAAGCGCAAAATGAAGAAGCATCATCATTATATAGCTGAGTTCACAAGCCTTGGCCAACCAAAAGAGAACACAAAAAAAATAGGAACTAAGAAGAGGGATCGGAATCCGTCTCTTCATTTGCCTCATCAGACGATGCCTCAACCATCGTAGCATCATCATCGTCATCATTGGCCTCGACATCCTCATCACTTTCTCCAACTGCCTCATCCTCATCACCCTCATCATCCTCTTCAGCCTCATCACTTAATAATCAAAAGAAATTTGCAGGCCAAATGGAAAAATGGGGACATACAAGAGTAAAATTGCAAATAACCAAATTGCCTAATCATGAGGAAAAGAGAACAAAATTAAGTAGGAAACTTACTTGGATCAAAATGCGGAATGCAAGAATTATGGAGAGAAGAGGGAGAATAAGAGAGAATATGAGAGAGAGATGTTTGATTGGGAATGTGTGAAAGGGTGTGTTTAATTTAAATAAAATAGGTGTGTGCAAAATCATGCAAGGTTAGGTCGACATCTGCTGGGACACGACAATGTCCCTCGCCCGTGTAACAATCTGTATGAGTCGTGTGGAGTCTGGTCAGACACGGGTTGGAACATGACCGTGTCCCTTGCCCGTGTAACATTCTATTCCCGTGCATGAAAACTGGACGGACATGGGCTGGGACACGATCGTATCCCACGCCCGTATAACATTCTGTTCGCAGGTGGGAAATTCTGGGCGCACACAGGTGGGGATACGACCGTGTCCCTCGCCCGTGTAACTTTCTGTAGGTGGGCAGTTGTGAAGGTTTGGATGGACACGGGCTGGGACACGATCGTGTCCCTTGCCCGTGTAACTTTTTTTCCCTTTTTTTTTAATCATGAATTTAATTTAAAATAAAAGAAACTTAAAGAAATAAAAGTAATTAAACTAGAAAAATAAGAAAAAGAAAACTAAAGAGAAGAATAAAAAATGAAATTAAAAGGGAAAAGCCTATGACTAAAATTAAAACAAATAAAAGAAGCAAAGCAAAGTTAGATAAAAGAAAAATAAAATGAAATAAACTTAAAGAACTAAAGTGTAAGCAAAGTTAGACATGGATTGCCTCCCAAGAAGCGCTATAGTTAACGTCAATAGCTCGACGAGATACGTCTTGTAATTCATGATTCTTCATCCAGGTGGAAATAGAACTCCTCCTGTATCTCACTTTCGAACTCTCCATACAAGTGTAGATTTACCCTTCGGCCATCGACCTTGCCAATTCCATTTCATTGATGCATAACTTCCATAGTTTCTCTCCTTATCATGCCACTTATCAAATTCATATAGCCTAAACTTCTTCGTTTTGTTTGCTTTTAACTTAGATACGGTTGTCATTGGGGGTTTTGAACTTTTCACCGCAAAGACATGTTCCAAATGATTTCTTGACAGTTTTGGTTCCAAAATTGGTGGCTTCTCTTTGAAAGATTTTAACCTAAGATCCTTTGGCTTGTGGAGTGGATCAATCCCTTTCTTGTCCATACTGGATTCATGAACTTCTGTTTGAGCTGCCACTTCTGCACAATTGGGCTTAATCACCAAATTTTCATCTCCCTTTTGCAAAGCTTGAGGAATCTTTGGCAAGCGTTTCCTACATACATGTAGATGTAATGACATTAGTGACATTAACATTGTAACTTATGTCCTTTGAGTCAAGAAATTTGTTCGTTGCCTCTGGAGTTTTAAAAACTATTTCATCATCCCCGACCTGTAATATCAACTTATGCTCACTAACATCAAAAACAGCCTTAGCAATGGCTAGGAAGGGTCGGCCTAAAATGATTGGCACCTCAATATCTTCATCTATATCAAGTATAACAAAATCCACCGGAAAGATGAATTTGTCTACGTGCACTAAAACATCCTCTATGATGCCTCTAGGGTATGTGATAGACCTATCGGCTAATTGAAGGCTCATACGTGTTAATTTAGGTTCTCCTAACCCTAGCTTTTTGAACAATTTATACGGTATCAAATTTATACTGGCTCCTAAGTCTACCAAAGCATTATCTACTAACAAATTGCCAAGCATACAAGGAATAGTGAAACTCCCTAGATCTTTTAATTTTTTTGGTAGCTTTTTTTGGAGAAGTGCCGAACATTCCTTGTTTAAAGTGAAGGTTGTAAGCTCCTCCAACTTCCTCTTGTTCAATAGAAGATCTTTTAAAAATTTCGCATACTTTGGTATCTGCAAGATGACATCAACAAGAGGTAAGTTAATGTGTAATTGTTTGAAAACATCAAGCAATTTACCGAATTCCTTATTTTGATCAGTATAACTTTGCTTAAGGCGCTGCGGGTAAGGGATAGGAGGCTTGTACTCCTTCACTTTTGGTGATTCCATACTTTCTTTTTATTTTAGCGGCTTTGCATCTTCCTTACGGTTGACTTCCACTTCCTTCTTAACTACTTCCTCACCATCCTTCTTCTCCACTTGCAGTTTTCTACCACTTCACAAGGTCACAGCATTAACATGTTCCCTAGGATTGACCTCGGTAATCCCTGGGAGTGTCCCTTGTTGCCTCTCAGAGATCATTTTTGCAAGTTGACCAATTTGATTCTCAAGATTGCGATTGGAAGCCTCTTGATTTCTCAACGATGATTCAATGTTGGATAAGCGAGCCTCATTACCTTGAATATATTTTGTGAGAAGTTCTTCCACATTGGACTTCTTTTCTTGAGGAAGAGGAGGTAGGAATGGTCTCTAAAATCCAGGTGGGCCAATGTAAACCCTACTTTTAGTGGGCCTAAGACTTAATTAGGAGTACTTTCCAAATGTTCCTAAAGATCAACTAAACTAAAAACTTAAGTTTATATTTAGAAACGAATTGAATTTTTACAATCCAAAAGCTAATTGTCGAGAAAACCTGAGCTTGAAGAACTACGAGCTCTAAAGCTACTTAAAACAGTAAACCTTAAAGCCATTAAGGAATTTTAACCCTAAATAATTAATCGATAATTTAATTTGCATAATTTCATCCAACTTTATAAAATTTCACAATTTTATAAAAATCAAATCATAAATTACAAAACAATGTAGGATAAAAATCCTAAAACAATTTTCTATAAGGCTATGTCCTTATCTTCATGTATAAGCCTTACACCCAACCAATCACCTTAGATAACTTATCAATTGAGAGTTGGAATCAATTATCAATTGATAACTTATCAAAATCTAGTGATAAGACAATTTCCTTATCACCTCTTTACTTATACAAAATATGGACAATTTTTCACAAGAATTAATAAGCTTAACTTTAATAAAGGAGACAAGACCACTCCATGGCATGCAAAGACTTAAAATGGCAGATCTAAAAAGGGGAGAAAGGGGGGCCATGCATTGGTCATTCACCCATCAATCACTTTTTCTTACACATCACTATTCACCCCTTAATGCTTACATCATCAAGAGTTGCAATTGTTGACTTTATGTAAGCTACAAGGCAACACTTCCAAGACATTTAAACACTCCTTCTCTCTCCATTTCCAACCGGCCATACTCTTCCCCATTTCTTTCACTTTCACTTTCACTTTCACTTCATCTTTCTCTCTTTTGAAACAAACATAAAAAGGGGAAATAACCTTACCCCACAAAATCAATTTTTCTTCCATTTGAAAGCTTCAACTCACGGCATTTTTTTTTTTCCTTTGCTCTTGTGCCATTTTCTTTCATCATTTAAGACATTTAAGACCATTAGAATCTTCCATAAACCCCTTTTCAAAAGACCAAAAGATTCGGGTTTTAAAAGGTAAGCAAAAAGGAGGAAGCAAAGTTAAAGGCTTAAGAGGAACCTTAGTGCACAACCACCAAACTTTGCGTTAAGGACGAGTAAGTATTTCTTGTGATATGTAGGTTAATATTTATGTTAGGAGACTTGGATTTCTTGAAGATGTGAGGAAGGTTTAAGTTGTTAGAATGTCCAAAAATCGTTTTAAGAAACAAATCATAAAACCCTTGCATGAAGTTGAAATATGAGCATGTAAAGTTGGTGTTTTGTGAAGACATTTGTTTAATGTTTTGAATGGAAGATTTTAAGCTAAGGAAACCTTGAAATGAGAACTTTAATGGAGGATATGCATGCTGGACATGAGGGTTCCATGGCCATTTGAATGTTGATTTTGTTTCCATTTAGTTAAACATGCTCAAATCTAGATTTAAGTTAAGGAAAAATCCATCACATGAAGTTTTATGAAGAAACCAACTTTGTATGACATGAGCCATGATATGGGAGCTGTATTAAGTATGAGATCTTTTATTCCTTTATGTGGAACATGAGTTAAAGGATCATTTGATGGAAGGAAACTTAAGTTAAGATTTGTACACAAATAGTTAAGTACCTAATCTACCCCCTAAACTTACGAAAATGATGAAACAAGTTGAAAAATCAAGTGAGGACCCCTTAGGACCAAGATGAACAGATCTAGAACATGAGAAAATGAGGCCTAAAAATATGATAAAAGTAAAAGAACAAAGTGAAAAGATTAACTAAAGCAAGTATAGTGAGCATATAAAGCCTAAAACTCAAAACCGAGCTTAAAACTCCCAAAACAAGCCTAAAACTCTAGGATGGGCCTTCAATAAAAATCTGATCAGCACCTTAAAGTACCAAGAAAGGTTGTTTTTAAGCCCATAAGAAATCTACCTAAGGTCCCATAAGCCCACCAAAGTCATAAACCTTAGTTTGAACTAAAAACAAGCCCATTTGACAACTTAAGCTCACTAAAGGGCCCAAGAAGTGGTTGTTAGCCGTAGGAATATAAATCAAGTTGTAAATCTGATCTCAAGGAGTATTTTAAGCTTAGGATAAAATCTAAAGACCAAGCCCAAAGGATTCCTCAAGTTATCAAAAACCCATTTACCAAATAAGGCCCAAAAACACTCCAACACATGAGGAACGCTACTGTTCTGACCCATGGACAGAATTGCATACCTCATTTCGAAAATATAACCTTACCACATTAAATTACACTAAAAAACAATGAAGATTGACTATAAGATCATAAAAATCGGATTTAAAACGAAAAAGTTATATGCGATTGAACTTAGGTAAAAACCGGAAAAATTACGAAAACTAACTAAGAATATAACTTAAGGAAAATTTACATAATTTCTTAAGTTTGCTTCAATTCCTTATAAAAAAATTTTCAATGACCAGGGGACACTGTTTTCGGAGACGACTTGCCTCCAGACTACTTTGATTGAACCACATGGCAGAGTGAGTAAATTCCCGATGACTCTTTACTTGACTGTGCTTGTAAAGTAAATGCACCTAATCTTATATTTATAAATTTGGATGCTTGTGGGATATGGGAGATGCATGTGTATGAAGTTATGGATGAGTGTGATGACTTGTTAATTATATATAATAATGGGAATTGTTTGCATGAATATATACTTGTGAATTGTATGGAATGAAATTGGTTGATCACCCTGAAAATCAAGTTAATCACTTATATGATTAAGAACTCAAAATGAATCATGCATTCCCCATATTGCATACGGATAACACCGACTGCCGCTTTACGCAGAAGATGGGAAGAGACTCACAGGAATACGAGGTTCCTGCAGGATTGGGCACTAGCTATGCCATCATATATATTGAGTCTCTGTCTTAAGCTGATGGGCTTACTAGGCGCTGGGAGACGCCAACCGTCGGCGAGGGGCCAAGTCTTATGGCTTCTGCTTAGGGCGTGTGTTTGTGGACTGCAAGGGCCACCACACCGCTAAACTTGGGATTTTTAAAGGATACGATTTGATTTTGGTAAAGGAAGTATATATATATGTATATATGTAGAGTTTTGTTTTAATATGAGCATGATAGTGCAAATGAAATAAAACCCAAGGTCTAGAACCTGGATTTTCATTTGGTTTGGTTAATAATCTCCAAACCCCGACTTCAGGGGGCGAAATTCTGAGTTGTATGCAGTTCCTAGGTCACTGCATGCGTTGTATGGCATACTGTTTATTCATGCATTCATATGATTGTGCATCTAATAAATTCCTGTCGTGTGGTACTAATGAGGGCATTTATCTCACTAAGAGTAAGCTTACTCCCCCATAGATTTTTGTTGGTGCAAGAGAACCTCTTCGTCAATCCGGGCCGAGGCATACCCGTGGTAAGTCTCGGGTAGAGACGAGTTGGAGCAATCAGAGAGCGAAGAGGATATTTTGTAATAGATTATAGATATTTAGATACTTTTATGTATTTATGCATAACTTAGATTTTATGCAGTTCCGTTATGAACTGCATTTGTTTGCAATATTGTTTTGGTGTGGGTCTCACAAGCCCACACAATTAGTTAATTTATAACATAGAAGTAATTTTAGTTAAATTGCTCTATATTACTTATCTATGGGCCTAGTGGTAACGTAGAGTGGAAGGAGCCTTGTATGTCATATGAAAGGCCTATGATCAGTAAGGGGGTTGATAATAGACCTTTATACGGTACACGGCAACCTATCACGACAACGATACTGTTGGGTCGTTATAGCCAAAGTTGGTCTTTGGCTGGCCTTGGTTTTGATTTCCCCATGAGAAATTGGGGTGATTCCTCCATCCTGGATTATAAGTGTTGTTGTAAGGGTTATTTTGTTGCTTGGGTAGATTTCCTAAATAATCAACCTGTTCCAATTATTCAGGTGCTCCATACCCCTGAATACCAAAATCACTTACATCCGATTGCACTTGTTGAGGGCCAACTGAGAGTGCATCAATCTTTTTACTTAATAAGTCCACCTTGGCTGCCAAAGCAGTGGTCAAGTTTACATCATAAATTCCCATAGCCTTTTGTTTGGCTCTAGTACTTTCCCACTGATAATTGTTCATCGCTATTCCTTCAATCAAGTTTTGTGCTTGCTCAGGTGTCTTTGTGTTCAAAGTACCTCCTGTAGATGCATCAATCATCTGTCTAGTGGACAAATTGAGACCATTGTAAAAGGTCTGAATCTGCATCCATAGTGGGAGGCCATGATGTGGGCACCTCTTGAGCAAGTCCTTAAATCGCTCCTATGTATCATATAGCGTCTCCGCTTCCAATTGAGCAAAACAAGAAATATCATTCCGAAGTTTAGCGGTCTTTGCAAGTGGAAAATACATTTCCAAAAATTTCTCTACCAATTCATTCCAAGTTGTAATTGAATTTTGTGGTAGAGAGTTCAACCACTGTTTTGCTCTACATCTCAAGGAGAAAGGGAATAACATATTTAGGTAGATAATCTTTATCAGGTTCCACTATATCAAGAAAGTACAACACTAGGACCATCATAGATACGATTCTCTTATCATACATATATTTCTTCTCAAAAGCTGCAATTGCAGTGTATTTATTATATAAAGGGCCTAACTCATCCTCTATAAACTTCCAATCATTCCTCATACTCCAAGATAGTCCCCTCTTATAAGTAATTACAATCTCATATATAGTGTAGAATATCATCCAGTTAGCTAACTCTAATAACATATTTTGTAATCGAACTCAATAATCAATAGGAGATCCATCTCCTTCCCAACAAAAATGTAATGCTTCTAAATCTGAAAGTAAGTACAACACAACACAAGTTAGATTAGTATTATCTTTTACTTTTTTTTGTTTCATGTTATTTAGGTTCTTATACATAAGTAACTTAGATATACACTTATAGGTCTAAGTCTTTTATGCCCTACTTACTTTTCCCCAACTCTCAGTATTCCTAATGTCTTGTTTATTTTAATTACATGCATTAAAGCTTGGTTCTTTACGAACTATGCTCTGATACTACCCAGAACTATCACATCTCAAACTCAAGGAGTCATAATAACCTTGCTATGTAAACCAACATAAGCGAGAAGCTATCCTCCTTAGCTGCTAACGTAAGTATAGTCTACATAAGGCAATCAATAACTCAACCAGCTTTGAAGCAGTCAGATGAGTACCTGTGATATATAATACCTATAGAGTAACACTTTAAAAATATATAGTTTTCTATATTTATAGATAGTTCAAGTCCTTTACATAGTTTTATATACATCGTAAGTTTTTAAGACTTTCAAAGTATTGTATAACTCCATAGAAAGACCTCACTTCGTAACATAGATACATCAGCAATCTAATGAAAACTATATGGCCTCCTAAGAAGACCTTATAGTCTTCCCCCAAAAGAAAAGAAAAAATGACATGAACAATGGTCCATTCATTAATCTTCAACTCCTCAATCCCTGGCCCATTAGAACTAACTTGTGGATTATTGTAACGAGGAATCCTTAGGTACTACTCTACACTTGCAAAACAATCTTTTGGGATGTGAGGTCAACTAACTTAGTAAGAAGGGATGGAATCATAAGAGTATATTAGTAAACATAGTTGTTCAATCATTAATTAAATGCAATTTTAACAAGCAAATGATATATCGTCCCATAATGTTTAACTAGTTCATTGTGAAGTTAGAGAAATTTTCTCCACTCTAACCTAAATTTCGAGGAGTTTCAATGCAACATAATTAAACTAAATCGAAGCTTGTGCTATGGAGATACTTTCCTCCCTAGATAATATTCAAACCATGGTTCCCAACCTTGTTGTGACCCCATTTCTTGTCACTTAGCTCAACAAAGGATCAGAAAAGGACCATTTCTGCTATCCTCACCAAAGTGTTGGTATTTAGTCTAACAACCTAATCATTACCCCTATTAGGTTATCCTAAATGTCAAATTGGATCTTAGTCAATTCAAGATTAGTCAAGAGTATGAGGTGAGCAACCAAGTTCATACATGCTATGTTCAAGTAGAAAACAATACCCAGAGTTCAACTCCCAATCATTAATCAGCATTACAAGCGCACACATGGCATACACACAAAACAATCTAACTACAACTACAAACGTGCACTCTTAATTCTCCAAGTATCTTGATATGATACTCCAATATACTATTAAGTATCGATCCTAACTTACCTGATGTTAACACGAATTAATCCTGCTTCTTATGCTCAATTCCTTCATAAGTCCCTAAATAATCAATATAAATATTTTAGTTTTTGCTAATTAGAAAGTGCATGATTACTTTTTAATGTATTACATATAGATTGGATAGGTTTATTAAGTCTTGGGTTAAGTTTTAACTTATTACTGAAGTCTCTAAGTACGGTTTTGAGCACTAAACTTAATGTAGTTTTTACCTTGGAACCTTCTGAACAAGTATTTGATCAATGATGTTAACACAATTTTTATTCTAAAACTCTCTATGAAAGTATTTGAAAACAATTTCATTAGCTAGGAACTCCTTGAAGAAGTATCTAAAAACAACCTTACTAATTAAGAATTATCTAGTTAACCTATGGATGCTATATTGACCAAGTATTTTATATCATACAACTCTCTAATTAAGTCTCTAGACTAAAAGTTATCTCACTTTTCTAACAGACTAGCCTTCAAAAGAATTATCTTAACAAGGTTATTTTACAAGTTTACTCGAAAAAACTCATCCAACCTCATATTCTAGATTATAGAAATGTTAAATCATGTTTATATATTAGGTTTATCATACCAAGTAATCATCATAGTATTAAATTCCTCAAATTCACATACTTACCTATTAATACATTAAGCCTATATTCACCAACTTGCCCATATCACAACTCTAAAGTATTCTTCACACTAGAATGTGATCTAAGTAAACCTCAGACCCTGACACTAAGGGTTTCATCAAGCTCTATACACAAAATCCTAAAGAAAATGGCATTTTTTAATCCAATTTAAAGGCCCAAAAATCCCTAAAAATTATGAAAATCATTTTTGCCCAAAAACTCTTCATACAATATTCATATATGATATAAGGACTTTCCAAAAAAAAAAATTCATTAAAACTACATCAATAGAGTTATTCAATTAAACTTCAAAAATCTATTCATTTTACTTGGTTTCTTAAGGAAGTACTCTATCCACTTAAAAATTTTTTCGTCTATTATAAAAATATGTACAAATAATTTTTTTTCATAACTTTCAGAGTTTATTTGATTTTTTTTTTCAAATTAACTAAAATCAAATGCAAAGTTGGACTCACCAAAAAATTGGCTTCTAATCACCAATGGCAACCACCACCCTATTGGCACTCCTTGCCACTGCCTCCATTGTTAGGGGGTGGTGGCAATTTATGCCCAAGTAGCCTCCATACTTAGGTTACGCCAAATTGCTCGGTTTGCATAGTATTTGTTCTAATTTTTCCCAGAATTTTCTCCTCCTTCATTTTCCTGTTCTTGTAATTTTCCTAAGTTACTAAAGAACTAAGTGACATTCTGCAAGAACCTAGTGATATGTCCTTGCTTATAGATTATAGAATGGCATTTTCTCTCTCTAAATTTCCTTATATACCTATCCTCAATGCATGTATATATGCCATAAGGGAGATTTAATCCTTCAAAAGTTGTCCCTTACTAAACTCACGCCCTAAATCATTGCAATTATGGTGTTTTATCAATTTATTATTATTTTTTATTTTCCTACAATTATTTAGTTAATTATGAGTATTTTGGGGTATTTTAAATATTTTTGGGTATATAAATATATATAATAATTATGCTCAGGGTATACGTATTATATATATATATATTATTTTAGGTCACTTTATAATTTTTTATCTAAATAATTTATTTCTAATGTTTGATTATTTTTTGGTACCTACTTTACATGTTTATAGGGGCAAATTATAATATAAAATAATTTAGTAAATTTATCTATTTTAAAATATAATTTTACTATTTTATTATACTTAAATATTCTGAACACACAACGTACCATCGTTTAACTCTTAGGACTAATATGTGAAATATTACCCTAATCGATTAACTTTTACGTATGCCTTAAATTATTTGCTCAGATTCCTATACATAAGACTATAAGGTCTTTGAATCCATTCTGTAAGTTTAAAGGGCTCACATTTCCACCCTCCCTTTAGAAAAGTTTTATCCTCAAAACTTTGATTATCCATTCTACTTAATACAGCATCTAATACTCCAACATTTATCCAATTATCATTAATTAAAATATGAGAATTTACTGAGCTAATTTCTAGAATAACCATGGGTATTTCTTCTACATTGCTATCTTTGGTTCCTAAGTCAATTCTTGAGGGCCACTTCCCTAACAAACCTTCACATATTCCACATCTTAGTTTCGTAGTCTCTAAACTTGCCTGTCAAGTATCTGAATAGGTTGCTCTTCTACGTTATAATCCTTTTGTAGGTCTATAAGTTTTATTTCCACTACTGAGTCCGAATTCTCGACAAATTTTCTTAAAATTGATGTATGAAACACATCATGATATCTTGATAAACTTAGGGGTAAAGCAAGTCTATACACCATATTTCCAACTCTTTCCAATACTTCAAAGGGTCTAATATAACGCGAACTTAACTTTCTAATTGTACCATATTGCTTAAATTCTCAAAATGGACTTATTTTCATATGTACATGGTCTCCTACTTAAAATTCCAACGGCCTTCACTTCATATCTGCTTAACTCCTATACAATCTTGGGTTGCTTTCATCTTTTGTCCAATAATCTTCACTTTATCATTAGTTTGTTGAATCAATTCAGGTCTTATCATTGCATGGTCCTCATTATGCCAATATAATGGTGATTGGCACTTCTTTCCGTACAACACTTCAAATGGTGCCATCTATATGGTTACTTGATAACAGTTGTTATAAGCAAACTCTACTTATAGCAAATATTGATCCTAATCTCTTCTAAAGTCCAGTATACAACCTCTAAGCATGTCTTATAATATTCAAATCATTCTCTCTAATTGACCATCCATTTATGGATGATAGGCTATACTAGAGAGAAATTTCATTCCCAAAGATTGATGTAAGCTTTCCCATAACTTTGATACAAACTAATTGTCTCTATCAAATGTGATACTTTTTGGTATACCATGCGACTAATTCTCCATTGAATCACCAGTTCGATAAGCCAAGAAATGTGCACTTTTTGTTAACCTATCAACAACTACCCAAATAGAATCATGTCCAACACTTGTTCTAGGAAGTCCTACCACAAAATCTATCGTAATATGATCCCATTTCCACTAAGATACTTCTAATGGCTGCAACATTCCACTAGGTCTTTAATGCTCAGCCTTTACTTGTTGATATATAGTACAACTTACAGCATATTGAATCACATCCTTTTTTATTCCCTTCTACTAGTATGTGGTTTTCAAGTCTCTATACATCTTATTTCCTCTAGGATGTAACGTATATCTAGTCACATGTGCTTCATCCATGATTTTTTGTTTCAATTCTACATTATTAGCCATATAAACTTGATTTTTAAATCTTAATAATCCTTTTTCATCACTATGAAAATCTAATACTTCCTCCAAGTTTAACTTTTCTTTCACCAATTTTAAACTCAGATCTGATCTTATTCTTATTGCATCTTAACTCTCTCCAATAGGGTCAGTTGAACAATTAAGTTTATCGATTACACCTCATAATTATGCCACTTAAACTCAATTCTCAATTTCTCAAATTCTCGAATCAATCCCTTTGAGTAGTTAATAAGGAAGCTATTTACTCATGATTTCTACGAGTTAAAGAATCTGCTACTACATTTGCTTTGTTAGGGTGATAGTTAATAGTCAAATCATAGTCCTTGATTAGCTTTAACCATCCATTTTGTCTCAGATTTAATTCTTTCTAAGTGAAAAAATATTTCAAACTCTTATTATCAATGTAAATCTCATAATGTTGACCATACAAGTACTATTTCCATATTTTCAAAGCAACTACAACAATTGCCAATTCTATAACATGTGTTAGGTAATTCCTTTTATGTGGTTTTAACTACCTAGACACATAAGCAACTACTTTACAATCCTTCATCAAAAGACATCGTAACCCATTTCAAGATTCGTCACTATAAACACAATAAGACTTACTTGGATTAAGCAAGGTAAGTATTAGAGTTGAGATTAGATGATCTTTTAACTTTTGAAAACTTTGCTCACATTTCTTAGTCCATTCATACTTAACATCTTTCTGAGTTAAGTGAGTTAAAAGTTATGCTATCTTTGAAAAATCCTTAATAAACCCTCTATAATATCCTGCCATTCCTAGAAACTTCTTACTTCAATAACTGTAATAAGTTAATTCCAATCAGCTACATTCTTAACCTTTTATAGATCCACCAAAATCCCTTCACCAGATATTATATGACCCAAGAATGCTATCTTCTCTAACCAAAAATCACATTTGCTCAACTGTCGATATAATTTATTATCCTTAACTTCTGTAATGCCAATCACAAGTGATCAACATGTTCCCTCTTTGTCTTTGAATAGATTAAAAAATCATCAATAAACACCACTACAAATTTATCCAAGGTTAATAAATTCGATTCATTAAGTCCATGAAAATTGTGGGGACATTCGTCAATCCAAATGGCATCACCATAAATTCATAATGTCCATACCATATACGGAATGCCATCTTAGGTATATCTTCCAATTAATCCTTAATTGATGGCATCCTGACCTTAACTTAATCCTTAAGAATACCGTAGCTCCATGTAACTAATCAAACAAATTGTCAATTCTGAGTAATAGGTATTTATTCTTAATGGTCCCTTTATTGAATTCTCTATAATTGATACATAGTCTCATTGTTCCATCCTTTTTCTTCACAAATAGCATAGGGGCTCCCTAAGGCAACACACTAAGCCAGATAAATCCTTTATCCAAAAGTTCCTGTAATTGTTGCTTCAGTTCCCACAACTCCATTGATGACATCCAATAAGGGGATTTAGATATTGGCTCAGTTCTAAGAACTAACTTAATAGTAAAATCCAATTCCCTGTACGGTGTTAAACTAGGAAATAATTTGGAAATATGTTAGGAAATTCACAAACTACTGGTATTTTCAACACACTTTACGTTTCCTTCCTCCCTTCTAAGGCAAACACTAAGCAATACTGCTAATCTCCACTATCTCCTTCCACTTCTTCAATTACTTCAATGATTGCCAACTTCACACAACAGCTCTCAGTCCTACTAGAAAATATTATGTTTCCATCATCTAGTATTACTGCCTTATTCTAACAATCCATTTTTCCTTTATGTATAGATAACAGATCAATTCCCACAATAACATCATAACCACTTATAGGTAATACTATCAATTTAATTAGAAATTCCCTTTCTTGAATTGTCACTTGCCTTTTATTTACTACTTTTTGAGTCGATGCATGTTCTCTCGTAAGGATCCTTATTCTATAAGTGGCTTTCATTTCAACTGCTTCAATTATGTGGTTGGTCACAATTTCTTAACTGATAAACGAATGGGAAGCTCCTGTGTCAAAAACGCATACGCAACTCGTCTGTTTATCTTTATGACCCATTATACTATTATTATAGTTATTTACAAGTTTTAAGAATTTATTAGAATACTACTAACTACTATTCTACTTAACACATAGGATTATCTCATTAAATATAATTTACACTATAACTCTTAATTAGTAGTTAATGTTAATGCGTGTACCTAATACTAAGCTTAGTTCACCTCGATCTATGCCATTATCATTATTATCCAAACCTTTACAAAAATATTCTCCCATCCAATTGTCAAATTCTTCAGTGTCTTCATCCATACTTTATAACATAAAAACATATCTGGGAACCATCGTAGTATCCACTCCTCTAGCATTCTTAGCTCCCACTCCAAACCGCGTACAATATTTGGGAAAGTGTGCAATTCATCTACAACAATAACATTTCACATTCTTCATCCTTAGGAACTCTCTCGATATATGATTTTTATTTCTACACAAATAACATTTTCCTTTCAATTACGCACATTAGTAAGAATAGTCTTGGTCTCCACATTTCCAACATTTGATATTTCCATTCTTATCATAGAAATTAAATCCTTTGTTCAATTGTGCTACTCCGCTAGTCATCGTATCTAACTTCTTTCCTTTTCTATTTAAGCTTCTACTTCCAACGCCAACGAAGGATCTCTTAAAAGTAGGCCTAAATCAATTCACCCTGCTTAACTTCTTGTTCTACTCTGACTACATCAATATCAGGTTGTTTTCAAGCTGATGTACCTTATCTATTACTTTATTACTTAAGTTTGCATCTCATCGTAAGCTCGATTCCTCTAAGAAAAAGATCTTTCTTAACCTTTAGGTTGTCTCAATACGATTGCACTACATACTGAATCAATCGATTAAACTCTGTCTCATACTTGCCATATTTATGGCATGCTTTTTTAAACTCATTAATTCTTCAGTCATTTGGTTTTGGACACTCACAGGGAAATACTTATTCTTAAGTCCTTCTCTAAATATTTGACATATAAGTGGTCTTAGCAAAGTCCATGCTTTCGAGTCCTACCATATCCGTACTCCCAACAAGAAGGTTCCACATGAGAGCTTTTGTGCTAGTACTCGAAAAGCTTCAAAACTTCGCTCAATTTGGGCCAACCAATCATTAGCTACAACTGGTTTTCCTATCTCTCCTTTGATGCCTATTCTATCATAGAAGCTTTCCATCACCAAATTCTGTTTTTGTAAATATCTAACTTATAAAGTTTTCCAAAATGATTTCATCACCTTGATTCACTTCTTCAATTCTTCTTTAGAGTCTTAGCTAGCTCTTAGAGCATTAACCTATCTTCCTTCTCTTTTAGGGACCTAACCAACTCGTAGAGCATTGTCTTGTCTTACATATCCTTCAGGGTTTTAGGTAGCCTATAAGGCGCTTCCCTTTCACCATTATTCTTAAGGTC
Source organism: Lumnitzera racemosa (assembly GCA_024138005.1). NCBI lineage: Eukaryota > Viridiplantae > Streptophyta > Magnoliopsida > Myrtales > Combretaceae > Lumnitzera > Lumnitzera racemosa. The sequence goes on from JAMXBC010000004.1 coordinate 57,540,836, forward strand.
CTTAGCTAGCCCATGGGGTGCTTCCCTTTCACCAGTTCTCCTTTAAGGTTCTAGCTAACTCATAAGAGCATTGTCCTAACTCACACCTCACTTAGGGTTCTAATCAGCTCATAAAGCATTGTCTTAACTCATGTTTCTATTAAGGTTTTTAGCAAACGCATAGGGTACTTCCCTTCATCAATTTCTCCTAAGATTTTAGCAAGCTTGTAGGATACTATCCTTCATCAATTTCTCTTAAAATTTTAGCAAGCCCGTAGGGCACTCCCCTTCATCAATTTCTCAAAAGGTTTTAGCAAGCCCGTAGGGCACTTCCCTTCATTGACTTTTCTTCAGGTTTTTGCCAGCTTATAGGACGTTTCCATTTTACCAATCTCTCTTAACATCTTAGCCAACCTACAAGGCACTTCCCTAATTCCAACCAGCCTTTTAAGAATAGTAAGCTCAAGAAACCCCTTTTCTGCCTAGGTTAGTCAACTTAGAGGAGCATTACTAAGTTTCAAGTCAATTTATAGTTTAAGGTTGCTATCTCCTAAAGATGCTCCTACCTAAGTTAGTCAGCTTAGAAAAGCATTGCTAAGTTTCAATTCAATTTATCATTTAGGTTTACTAGTCCCCTAGAGATGTTTTTACCTAAGTTAATCAACTTAAGAAATCACTATCAAGTTTTAAGTCAATTTCCCATTCAAGGTTGCTAGTCCCCTAAAGACGCTCTTACCTAGGTTAGTCAACTAAGAAAAGCATGGCTAGGTTTTCTAAAATCGATTTTCATTTAGAGTTGCTAATCTTTTAGTTACGCTCTCACCTAGTCTTATCATCTTAAAGGAGCACAACTAAATTCTAAACCAATTTCTTGCTTAAGGTTACTAATCCCCTAGAAACTCTTCCACCTAAGTTAGTCAACTTAGAAAAGCACTACCAAGTGTCAAATCGATTTCCCAATCAGGGTTGCTAGTTCCCTAAAGACGCTCCCACATAAGTTTGTTAGATTAGGAAGGCACTACCAAGTTTCAAATCGATTTTTCATTTAGGGTTATTAGTCCCTTAAAGATACTTCTACTTAGATTAGTCAGCTTAAGAAAGCACTATGGGATTTCAAATTAATTTACCATTCAGGGTACTAGTCCCCTTAAGACATACTTACCTAGGTTAGTCAACTTAAGAAAGCACTATTAAGTTTCAATTTGATTTCTCATTCAAGGTTGTTAGTCCCCTGGAGACACTCCCACCCAGGTTAGTTAGCTTAGGATAGCACTACAAGGTGTGAAGTTCATTTCCCATTCAAAGTTGTTACTCCCTTAGAGATGTTCCTACCTAAGTTAGTCAGCTTAAGAAGGCACTACCAAGTTTCAATTCGATTTCCTATTTAAGGCTGCTAGTTTAGCTAGCTCATAGGGTGATACCCTCCATTCAGTATCACTTTAGAGTTCTTGCCAGGTCATAGAGCGCTGCCCTCCATTCAATATCATTTTAAGGTTCTTGCTAGCTTATAGGGCACTACCCGTTATTTAGTTTCATTTTAGGGTTCCTACCATTTCTTAGGGTGCTACCCTTTACTCAAGGTCTTCTTGCCAGCTCTTAGGGTGCTACCCTTCACCTAATGTTACTTTTAGGGGCTTGCTAACTTTGAAATCGCTTCCCTTTCTTCAGAATTCTCTAAGGCTATAGTCAGCTCATAGGGCACTATACCATTCAAAAAACCTATTGTTATGTCTTGACCAGTTCTCGAAGCACTCTTTCTCTTTTAAAATATTCTTCAATGTTCACCAAATCCCTAGTGGATCAAACCTAAGATAGCTAGTTGATTGCAATGCAAGTTTACCCCCAAGGTAAAAATGGAGTGATAAGAATCAATCCCTTAGACCGATCACTAGCCAAGCTACACGACTTTAAGGACTCACTTGGAGGATACTAGCTCTAAGCTATAGCCAAGATAGGGATTCCTATCTTAAGCTGGTCTCCTACCAAGCTGATTATCAGATCCTTACTTATGTCAAATTTGCCCCTATCCAGCAACGATGCTTTATCCTAGAAGACAACCCAAGAATAGCTGAGGCGAGCTTGCGATTCGACCACAAGCATCCGACCCCGAATCAAGCTGACTTCTCTTCAAAAGAACTAATTGGTCCTCAGCTTGTTTCAAATCAAGTCGACCCCTAACTGCAAACATTATCCTGCTTTCACCTACCTTGTATCATATTCCTAATGTCCAGCCACCAAGCGATACATGTCCTTTGATACAATATTCCAGAATGATTCTTTCTTTTCCATACTGAATATTCTTTACCCTTTTACCCCTTTTAGTACGTTTTATGTAACCTAATTGTAAAATACCCTTTTGTCCTTTCATTCATGTAAAGTAACCTTAGTAGATGGGTATATAAAACCCTGCTTTCTTGTATGTGGGAATCAACTAATCAATGTCAGATTATTCAAACATCCTTTAAACAACCTTAGTATTCTCATTACTCTTCAACTCTTATCTATTCCCTTTAGCAAGGAATAATAGCAAGGAATAATAGCAAGTGACCCTTCAGTTTGGATCGGTGCATCATATTCGGCGAATTGAAGAACATGTAAGATCTTGTTGGTGTATTATATCCAGCTAGATAGCTTACGAATTTGCTAAACCCTCATTTTAATTCCTTATTCTTGCTCATTGTGTTGTCTCTCCGTATCTATAACCCCAGAAACACATCATGGAGTCTTGTTTTGTCTTTATAGTAAAGTTTTACTAAAATTTCACCATAAAGAGAAGCAACTATAGATACCCCATTTTTACCATCCTTGTAATTTTAGAGTTTTTCTTTAAATAAAGAAAAGGATCTTAATTTAAAAAAAAAACACAAAAAAATAGAAAAAACTAGAAAAGTACAAAAAATTGAAAAATTAGAAAAAGCAAAGAAATTTTTTTTCTTTTTATTGGAAAAATATAATTAGAGAAAAAATAAAAAATGATGATTACAAGAATAAAAATAGTTTAGAATTAGGTTTATCATACTAATATTGTGCTTGTAATACATTAAGAGTTTCTCAATTATATTATTTTTAACTAAGCCTAAGTAGATAAGATTAAATAAATTTTTTTTGCATAAAATAATGCAACACGAGCCAACTGGTCCAATGGTACTACACTTAGTCTTGGCATATGGAAATAGTTAGAGGTCCTAAGTTTGATTCCATCATAAGGCACTTTGTAACTTTTTTCTTTTCTATCTTATGATCCCAAACGGCCACATATTAAATAGCTTCTAGGCTACCTATCTACTGAGCCACATAGCAACTTTACACTCGACCACGTAGCAAACATGGTACCCATGTGGCGCCACGCTAGCAACTTTTCTTTTTCCCTTCCCTTTCCCTCCTTTTCCTACTATTCCAGCGCAAGAACTACTTAGGGTACCCACTTTCAAGGCCTTTTTTTATTCCTTTTTCTTCACTGTTTCGTCAAATTAATGATAAAATTACATAAAAGACTTAAAGTACTTTGAGTCAAACCCAAGAACTCGATTAGAAACAATCTTTGAATGGGTCAAATGTAGACAAGAAAATTCAGAAAATTTTAAATACACATATTTTCCTCCAAGTGTAACTTCCATGATTCAAGCTACTACAACGAAATATGAAGTTTCTAATGACTATTTTAGGCAAAAACAAGTAACATGAATCATGTTTGACTACTCATTTCATCTAAAATCAATATATAGGATCAAAAAATATCAAGACCCGTTAAACTTCAATTTTTCAATTCAATGCTTTCCCTCTATAAATTAAGTTTGAATCAATATAAAAATGGGTTAAAGAGCTCAAATCCATCATCAACTCTCACTAAAATACACCAGAAACACATGCATGCAAGCTTTCTCTCTTTAAGCATTGGACCCTTCTCTCTCTCTTTAAATTTCCTTCACTACTTTATTAGTCGAAGGAAACTAACACTAGACTTAGTTTCCCCATGACTCAAGCTCTCTAAAGACACTAAAGTCATAGTCCTTAAACACTCTTAGAAGCTTGGACAACTATCTAGGATTTGAAACCCTCGTATCCCTCTTCGAACCACTACTCTCAGGTGGTTACTACTTCAAAATACCACCATAGTTAACTTGGCAATATCCTAAAACCTAAGGACACACCAATCGCTCATCTCTAGAAGCCACCATGCGAAGCGTACAATCACCACCGCTAACAACCACTACCTAAACACCACCATTTGGCTATGACACCTCATTTACCCCTTACTCTCCAATGAAAAATTCATAAATCTACTATTTCCCCTCCGTTTGAATGCTTTAAACCGTTTGAATCGACCCCTATCATCACCTCCTCCTCCTCCCCTCTCTCTCTCTCTTTCTCTCTCTCGGCTTGAATACATGCAAGTCACAAGGACCCAACTCAGACTCACCAACCCAATCTGCGCCCACATTAGTGTAAACCGTAACCAAGAACAAATAAGGTCGGTCGCTAGATGAGTCCAAACTTACATAAAACTCAAAAAAGGAGCTAATAGGGAAAGGTATGCAAAGAGTGACAAAGATGAATGAAACAGTATGCAAAAACCCACCAACAGTTCTAGAGGATATGACGCACCAAAGAAACTTTCAAAGACTCACGGCACAATTCAATATGACACACAAATTGGTCTGGTGAGATTACTCGCCACTTAACCTTGCTTAAGGGAAAGGATAAGAGTGATGCCGAGAGCAAACAAGCAGTGTTTATGCAAGGAAGAAAGTATTCAAGTGTATTGAAGGTAATCCGATGTTGTTACAACTACAATACAGGGGTATTTATACCTGCAAACTAGAGCAACTTGCCTAAAAGGGAAAAGACAAAAAGGGCATTTCCTAAAAGGGCATTTCCTAAAAGGGCAATGTACATGTTACAAAGGGGTAAAAATGAATATATAAGGAAAATAATCATTGGTGCTACAGATTTCACATGTGATACTGTACATGTGGCAATGAAGCATTAGCAAGGTCGTTAGGAGTGAGGACAAAAAGTACGGACAAATGGGCTTATCTGAGCAGGGATGACTTAATTAGTCCGGATTCTCTCTCTCAGCTTCTCAGCAAGGATGATGCCAAGTGAATGGGCGGTTCGGCAATACAGAGTAATCATCAACTTGGCATACCATAGAATAAAATGCAGTCATACGTTACGGCTTTAGAGGTGACTCGGTAAGTAAATATTCGGCCTCGGCAAGGGTTGGATGGAACATAAGAATTCGTCATGCTAACCGCTCTAGTCCTTAGGCTCAATTGCAAGTTAAAGGTCTCGCAGCTTGATTCCCATCATGCATGCAACAAACTAAGTCCAGCCCCCCCCCCCCCCCACCTTTTCTTTATTTTTCTCTCTCTCTCTTTCTTAATTACTATTTTTTTTTCCTTTCCTAATAAAAATTTGAAGGAAAATGGAAAAATTATATATATATATATATAGGAGAAATTATTTTCTTATTAATTGTTTTCAAGAGTTTTTATTTCGAATAAAGCATTTTTTATAAAATAAATAAAAATAATACGAAATGAATAAAAAATATAAATATAAATAAAAAAAGAAAAACAAGAAAAGAAAAAAAAAGTTTTCCATTCTACAAAATATTAAAAAAAAAACTTTTCAATCATTTTTCTTTTTTTCTTCTTTTCTTTTCCTCTTTCACACTTATAAAATATGTTTTAGAAAAATAATAAATACTTCTCTAAGATTAGGTTTGTTTAGATAAAAAAAAAAAAGAAAACAAAGAGAGAAAAAATATGCTTTTATCACTTAGAAAATTTTGTCTTTTTCAAAAAAAAAATTAATAAACCCTTTTTCAAGTTTAAGACTCTTCTCCTTAGAATTTTCCAAAATAAAATATACAAAAATTAGGACCCTTTTTAAGTACTTTTCTTAAATAAAATAAATGACTAGGAAACGTAAAGTCAACTAATTTTAAAAATTAAACTAAACCAATACACTTAAGTTTTTGTTAAATAAACTACGAAAGTTTGATCCCCAATAGCGAGTACATTAGCACTCGTAGGAAACTCCGACGTGACTTAAAATATGGAAAATTTATTTTTTTTCCCCTTTTGTAAATAATTCGTCAATTTCGTATTTCTTGTAAGTAGATAGGATGTCATTTATCTATGAATAGATATCATAGCCAAAAGGGAATATGAAAAATGAAATTAAGTATAAGAGACTAAAGTGACACCTGTTAAAGTTTAACAAGATAGCCATCAGACTTAAGAAATATGATTTCTTTGAAAAATTTTCAAAAGTTTTCAAAAACGCAGGCTTCTGGCTAAATTAAAATCAATTTACCTCATTGTCTTTAATTTAAGCACTTTTCTCGATTTTACCAAGTAGCAACTCCATAATATTTTTCAAAATGAAGAAACCAAATTTCATTTAACTTTAATCAAGGGTTTAAATTAAATAGGCATAGGGTTAAGTTTAAATTATGTTAAGGGAAATCGATGAAAAACTAAAAATTCAAGCTCGACAATACGACTTTTCCATATAAAGTTTCCCTACATTTCTATAATTGTAGAATTCCATGTAAATCTCATTTCGATGTAACATTTTCAATTTCCTTATAATTTCAAATTAGTTGTAATAGTGCAATTCCAATAAAGTCGTAACCCTAAACCCTTTATCCCACTACATTATTATTTAATCATCGATTCTTTGCATTTGCATCCACATATTTCATGTTACATTTTTTTATAGGCTTTATTTATTTGTAAATATTCATGCTTGTTATTTAAGTCTTAATTCCTAAAATTCATATTCATAAATAATCATAGTTAACCTAAAAAATAACAATCATATCAATTCTACTAGTAAAATATTTAATTTTAAGTAGTTGTCATCATTTTGGAATGGGATAGATGCATTAGCTTTCAAGTTAGAAAATTTTCATAGGCTACATATGTAGATCATGTTTTAACTTCTAAAATAATCACTAGTTCTTTAACTTTAGAATTTTCTCACTCTTTGTAAATATTTATAATAAGTTGCAAATTCATGTAAGCAATAGGATTATACCCCAACTCCTCAAATTCATCAAACTCCTTCGACCATAAATAGTTATCTTAGAATAAATCTTGTAAATATGTCCACTCACTAGTTAGAAACTAATTATCTTTCTTCTCGATAATTCAATTCTTCATGATAGGTACCCATTAAATTTTCCTTTTGTAAGATAAACTAAAATGCATTTCTTATAGGTACACTTTTAAATGCCTACAAGATTATAAACATTTTTCTTTAATAGCCTCCTTTTGATTATAATTCATAGATCCTAGGGTCATTTCCCTATCTCCTTATTTTTCCACTACCTCATTTCTCTATAAAGTAATTTGTAAATGTTGAGTACATCACTAGTTTATTTCAAATTAAATGTTTTCAAAAAAAAAGGAGAGAGAACGAGAAGAAAGAAAAAAAAATTGAGAATTGCTAACAGGGATGGATTCTTATAAGGTAATCTTAAAAGCAATGGCCAATGGTGGAAACAATGAGAACCACCTTGATGACACCAACCCAAGAAGCTAAGAATTCACTCATTAGAACAAATTGGGGGAAAAATGGCTAAGTAAATGAATTGTTAGTTTACAACATAGTTATACTCAGAGCCATAATGCCATCAAACAAAGAGCACCCAAAAGCTTAACATTGGAAATTTGTTAAGGCACCTCCTCTTGAAAAGATCAATCCAACTTTTAAGCTTACCACTTACGCTTTCCTAAGCAACAAAAGATCAATCCACTTAGAACTAGATCAAGAAAGCATCAAAGAGTTGGTAAGGAAATTGACTCAATAGGTCATCGAGAAATTGAAAACACTCGAAAGTTATGATAGTTTTAAGCAAGCTAAGATCACCGGCTTTTTAGCATATGAAGTTAGGGCTAACTTAGAAAAATTGAAAGTACAAAAGTATAAAAAGTACAATGGGATTAGATGCCCAAAACTACACATTAGATTATACATTCGCAAGATGGGCACATATGTTCAAAATAATTAACTCATGGTACAAACATTTCAATATAGTTTGATAGGGCTTAGATTAACTTGGTACGCCTAGCTCGATCTCAGCTAGATAAATACGTGGGAAAATTTGCCTTAGGCTTTATATGAGCAATACAAGTTCAACATTAAGACTACTCCCTTAATTTGGGACTTACGTACATTAAGCAAGAAAAACAATGAGTCCTTTAAGGAATATGCACAAAGGTGAAGGAGCATGACAACTAAAATTATCCCTCCTTTGCTAAAGAAACAATTAAAATCTGCATTTATCAAATACTAAAGCCATATTATGGACATCTTTTGGGAACACAGCTTCTAACTTCGCAGGTATTATGGTGGCAAGGGGTTAAATTGAGGCAACCTTGCAAGCTAGAAGATTGGAGGGGCCAAAACATAAGAAAGGGCTTCTAGAATTTTCACAAAGGAGTGCCATTAATGTGATAAGTCTCGAGGGAAATGCTATAAAACCTAGTCCAATAACCCAAGTGGCAGCCAAAAGCCTATGCAAGTCCAAAAGGCCTAGGGAAGACATTTTACTGCAATTCTTATCGCTCTCTCTCAAACCTTTCATCAGTTGAAAGATGCAATTGTCTTAAACGATGAAGCTTCCAAACCTAGATATAAGCCTTAAAGCGGAAATCCAAAAGCACAATGTGATTATCATATGGGGCAAAAGGGTTACCCTACAGATACTTGCTAGACATTGAAAAATAAGATTCAAGACCTAATTGATGCAGAGTTAAAACACCCAACTCTATGTAAGCTGAAATGCCAAAATGCTCTAACCATTCTTCATGAGACCTGCCTTTTCTTTGTATTGTGCAAATTGAAAATAAAAGTTCATATTGTTGAATAAACAAATGTTTTAAGTAAATTTTTCAAGGCTATGAATGTAACTAAGTTGTTTCTATCTCATTATTTGAAAAGTTTAGAATAAAAAGAGGCAAACAATATTCCAAACACTAACCCTAAAATATACCTTAAGAGTTAAGTGTCATTAATGTCAGGTTATTAGACTCATTCCTTAAAGAAAGTCCATATTGAACTTGATATGCTGTCACGCTCTGAAGTGATAGAGTCGTACCAGCCCTACCGTGTAAACCATCTAAGATAGAAGTTGGCCTTACAACCGCTATCTTAGACCTGATCTACACAAGGCGTCTACGATTAACCCGCTTTGAAGTAAACAGTTTGCAATTTAAATAAATCATTTACCTAAGAAAGTAAGGAAATATATATATACACTATAATTCAGTTATTGCAATTAAAGTTTACAATAATTCTCCGTAATATATTTCCTAGTTATTATATTATTCAGAAATGAAAAGTAATAAAATATGTGTTGATTCTTCAATGTTTTTCCTCACTCCCCAGGATCCAATAGTTGCTAGCTTCAGAGTAGTTGTTTGCTGCTTCTTAGCCAGCACCTGCACAACGTCTATAGGGATGTGAGCAATCACAACTCAGTAAGTTAAGATGGAGAACTTAAAACTATACTATAAATACAACAAGGTTTTCAATCAACTTACTAGGTGCAATGTATGTGCAAGCAAATGCCATCGCACAACGTTGTCCGGCCCGTCATGAGAATAGAGAAATTACATCCGCACTAATCCGAGTTGAGGAGTTACCATTAATGCAACAGCTCATAACCAAACCCAGGCTTATGCAATAGAGACATCACTCCTCCCAAGACTACCTTCGAACCATTGACTTTATCCTCGCCGCGACCTCCTCTCCTGTCACTTAGTTCGACTAAGGATAAAAAAAAGGGACCAATTGCAATCCTGCGCTATCCCTTTCGAAGGGATCGGTATTTGGCCGGAGAGTCCTAAGTTCCCCTAATGGGTTGCCATGTAGGTCTGATTATGATTATAGGTCGTATATTTGATTAGGTCCAGTTTAGGGTGATCAATCATTTCATACAAATCATACAATACAAGCCAAGACAACAGACAGAATCATAGCATTACTCATAATCAAGCACATGCACACATCTAACTATCTAACAAGCACAACTAAGCATAATCTTAAGCCTCCAAAATATAGCATCGTATTAATCCGAACTTACCTCGACTCCTCGCTCACTCACTCAAGGTCCGACTTACACAGGTCATCGCCAGTCATCGCCAATCATCCCTATAACACAAACATGGTTTCAATTTTTCATATAACTATTATAGGTTCATTTTATCCTATAACACTTATTGTTATGTTTTGTTTAGGGTTTAATATGCCTAATTATCTAGGTCTTGAGTCTTTTATAATTATTCTAGGTTTGGGGTTAGGCTCGGGTTCGGTTTCCGCATCGATTTCTAACTTAGGTTCTAGTTCAATTTCTATGTCCTAAATATGCTCGAATCCTGATGTGAAATTAATCACATTAAGCTCAAGTATTCAAATATCCTATTGGGTCTTAATTTAGTATTGTAAACTATTCGGTACACGCTATTCCTAATTAGGGTATCGGATTTATCCCCGATGTGAGAAAATCTTACATATTTATAAAATTACCAAAAATTAAATCTTATTTCAGAATTAGTATTATTATAATTTCTATTATAATATTATCCTAACAACCCCAATTTTTTTTAGATTTATTAATTTTCAATTCCATATATTACTAATTTCTTACAATAACTACCTAATTTCCTAAATTTACTATGCTTAATACTCCAAAGGCTAAGATTAGGTTTCCACATCAAAGATTAACATCCCTAAACATCTAATTACTATTTAAAACAGTAATTAGTATCTTAATCACCTAATTAACCTAAAATTACCCAATTTTTCCATCATTTTAGGGCTAAAAATTAACTTAAAATTTTCAAAAATTAATTTTAGAAAAATGGCTTCATAGCATTGTTCTATATCACATAAGCATTCTACAAAAAAAAAAAAAAATTGAGCTTCAACTCCTAAGCCTATTTATTTCTCGTTCTAATCATACTCGATTTTGCTCAATTTGTTAAGAATCCTATATTATGAGACATATTTTCATCAAAATAATATTTTTCCTAAAAACTACATACAAAAATATTTTGGAATAACAAGTTTCATAATTTTCTAAGAATATTTACTATTTTTACAAAATCACACAAAATCGGGCTAGAAATCGAACTCACCGATTTGAGTGGCTCCTGCCACCATCGGTGGCCATGGGTGTGTCGGCCCACCTGGGCACTGCTACCACTGTGTGGTAGCAGTGGCTATCCACTCCCAACTGCTCGTCGGGTCTGAGTTCTCCTTTGTGGCCCTAACTGCACGGTTTTCCTTTTCTTATTTTTTTTCTCTAGTTTTTCCCTTGAATTTTCGAGTCTCTCTATTTTTTTCACTCTCCAAACTAACCAAATAAATCATTATTGAACTCTATATTTTAGTGTGATTTTTGTTATTTGTATTGTGTTTATTTCGTCTTTAATTCCATAGAGTTTCGAAAGCATAAAATATGATTGATTGGTATAATTAGACAAAACTAGCTGACTAAAACTTTTAATAATTTGGTTTTTCCGGATTAAAGCAACCTAATAGTAGGATTCAAGGGTTTCATGTGATTATGCAATATGTTATTCCATAAGTGATTCGGGTAGAGTGGTCTTAAGATTAGAAATTAGCTAGAGATACAAGTCTGGTTCGTTCATAATAGAATCCTTATGGTTTAATATAGCAATTGAGTTTAAATAAGTCACTTAGAATTAGGTAGTAAATAATAGTAAGATTTATTAACAAACATGTTTTCTTCTTTATTTTAATTGTTCTTGTTTCTGTTTATTTTTTATTTATGGTTATATTTCTATTATTTTAATTACTCTATTAGTGCAATTTTACTTTACTATCTTTAATTATTCAATTATATCTTTTACTATAAAATTTAGGTAATTAGAATATTTTAGGGATAATAATATTGTTAAATAATTAGATATTACTCCCATTTATGATTCCTCATGGGATTGACACCCGACTCAAATCCAAATCTATGCTATAACTTAACTATGTGTACTTGCTTATGCTAAGCTTCGTAGGATCAACCGACCTTATCTTCTCATAGTTTGCTGAGCATCGAATCTTCTGACCCTCCACTAAGTGCCACGTGCTCACCTACTCATAACATGCCTCCTAACAGCCCAATACTCTCTTTCTTAATAGATTATAGATTTGTCTTTTGTCTATTGTACTATCTAATCTATATAGTTTTACCCTCTTTAGTAAATTTGAATCTTATGTAAACCTAAAGTGTATGGGTATAAACCCCCCTTGATAGATGATACGCTTAACCTAACTTAACTTTTTATAACAAATATAAAAGCATATTTTTACTAGTAAGTAACTAGGTCATGTATACAGTAACAAAATTGGTAAGAACCAAGTTAAACTTATAGGAAATGACATCTAATTTTTATTAATATTAATCCCATCTAAATCTAGATAAATAAAATAAAGGGTTTCAAAAAATAATTAAATTCTAAAAACTAAATTAACAAAATAAATAATTTGGGATATTTAACATCTTCAAAGATTCAATTGTAAACAGATAATTAGAATACCAGTTAATGATAAATCAAAGTCATTAACAGGTTTAGCTTTAAAACAATTAAGCATTAGGAATTTATAAGTGTGATTTTACACTCATCCATTATGTTATTTTCCCTAATATTTTGAGTTACTTTGATTTAATCTTGATGAATTTGCTATAGATTTGGATCATTTCGTGATTTCAAGACTTAGATAAAGCAATAAGGCGAAAAAAAAAAAGAGAATTTAGGTGATTTTTTGAAGGAATTTGCACTTATTTTAAAGGATAAATTAAGGATAGCAAGTGTCGAGGAGAATTCATCTAAGGATGAAGCGAAGAAGAATACTACGATCAATTTTCATGCTTGTACTCCTTGATCATAAAGCTTACATCCTTAAATCCCAATTGAAGCTTGAAGAATTTTTGGCTAAGTATAAGATAATGGTCCAATTCCACGCCTATGTTCTATACTTATGATCCTCTCGTCATTAAGATCAATACAATTTTTTGAAGATTATTGCAAGGAGAAGTCCCAAACTCTATGGTCATCTAGTTACCCATAGACTTGCCATGATTTGAAAACACTTACCATTGGAAGATTAATTTGTTCAAACAATACAAATAGATGTAAAAAACATGTATACAAGAGAGGAGAGACGTGATAGGCTAGATAGAAGTCTTTTTCTATGGTTTTAGTCAATTTTTATCATGAAAGTTGTTATTTTTATCTTGTTTGTAGTATAGACGTAGCAATATCTAGACTTGTAACCTTGAGGTAACATATAGCATACTCTGATCATTATTATTCTAATGAAAAATTTTTGTTTTTATTAATTCAATTACGTGTTTCATTTTGATTAAGTTGTTATTTTTAGAATTGCAACTTAATTATTAGATTTTATGTATTGAAGTTATGAGGCCAATGCATAAATAGACATATTGTAATTAAAGAGATTTGCTTTAAGCTTAGAGATAAGTTATAGATTTCATCTGGAATCAAAATTTGTTTATTATTTGGTGTTATGGAATTCTTGTTTTAATGTTTTTCTAAGTAGTTCTATTCCAAAAGCAATTCAAGTAGAATGTAATATTAGATTAGCGATTGAATTCCTTTAATTAATAAGAATAAGGAATACATTAGAAACCCTAACATATTACATGTTAATCTCTTAGTGATTAGAGTCTAGATATCACTTTTTATGGTTAATTAGGTTTTGTTCATTAATTGCATTCATAGTTGTTAATTATTAATTAGTTCTCTTTTCGCAACATATATCTAATTTATCATTAGTATTTCTATTAATTTTAATTAGAGTAATTTAGTGCAAGTGAGTAAGTATTCGATCATCTTAGGAACAAAAACCCTTAACTCTATAAGTTCTTTATACTATTACTTAATAGATACACTTGCCTAATCAATCATTACATGCCCCATCAAGTTTATCATACCATTATCGAAAACTATTGATTAGGAAAGCTCGTTCCTTTATTACTTTATTATTATTCTTTTTGTTGTTTTGCTATTTCTTTTTTCTTAAGTTAATCTGAATCTAATTTAAATTTTCTTGTTTATGCTGAGGAAACTAGAGCAGTGGCCAATAATGATGAAGCATCGAAGACTATTATTGATGGTCGAATTTCATTCATTACATTCACTTAGCAACTCAACTCCTATCATGCCAAATAACTCACTTCTTGGCAAATGCTGATTAATATAGATCTGTTATCTAATTTGAACTTAAGGAAAGTGATGTAAACAGTTATCACTTGGTAAGGTTATATTGCATAATTGCCCGCTATTCCTACATTTCAGGAATGTACCTGATCAAGAAGTCTCTACGAGTCCCAATAATCATGTGATTAACTACTATTTTAGACACTCGACATTCGCCTATAAATACGAAGAACAAGTATTGTAAGAATCATTTGACAACTTACTACTTATCTAACTTTCTTTAAAATTCACTTACTTAGGCATTGGAGTGGCCACATCAGATTAGCCTTGATATCTTTAGTTCTTTGCACTTTGCAAGAAGAAAATCATTTAAAAACCATGCAACAACATTTAGTGTCATCTATTTTTATTTTTCTTATACACCCACATGGTAAGAACAAGATTAACTAGAAGTACGAATTCCAGTACTTCATCCCACCACCTTAAAGGGGGAAGTAGGCACATTGATAAACAACATTTAGCTAAGTTGAAGTAGCTTTACCTCAACTTAGCTAAAGAGAATCAAGAGTTGAGCAAAAAACATGAAGAAATTCTTAATCTCCTCCAAAGTAATGTCCACCCAAGTCAAAACAAAGAACACGCCGATCACCATGCCGAGAATAGTGATCACTCGATTTATTCTCTTGAATTACCGAGAAAGCAAGCCAAAGTTACGATGGGACCTTCAGCCCTTACACTTAAGAAAACTGACAAGGGGAAGCAACCATAACAAGTGCACCATGCTGGACCCTTGCATGTTAGCACCCTTGCTATGATAAGTAAAAAATTTAAGATCAAGAAGAGCCCTTTTATCCCCAAAATCTTGGATGAGGTGATATTACGGCACATGAAGTTACCGCAATTTAAAACCTATGATAGAATGAAAGATCCTGAAGATCACCGTGAGTCCTACCATACTTTAGCTAAGTTGCATAGCCTAAGTGATGTCATAGCCTGCCAGTCTTTTCCCTCAACTTAAGGAATGCGGTGAGTACATGGTTCAAACACTTGAAGCTGAACACGATCTCATGTTTTGAGGATTTGGAAAAAGTGTTTCTTCAATACTTTCTTGCAAGTAAGCTTCTTGTTAAGGATTTTTCTATCCTTAACATGATAAAGCAGAGATCATATGAGTCTATTGAAGATTACTTAGCCAGGTTTATGGCCGAGAAGGTTCAAATTCTAGAATTGGATATGAGCATAGCTCTCAATGCTATTATAGAAGGTATCAAACCCTATGGAGACTTTTTTAAGTCTCTCACCAAAAATAAGCTGAAAACTTTTACTGAGTTCAAAGCCAAAGCTACATTTTACATCTAATAAGAGGACAACATAAAGGCTTATTGAGAGGCTGATCAAAATAGAAGAGATTGGAAAGGTGACAAAAGGAGGAGTGGGAAAGATCAACTCTGAATGGATGATGACCAATGTCCTAATGCCGAGAGAAAGAGGCAATGAATTCTAACATATTCAATCTATAGACTGGTTAATCGTCTAATTTCAAACATATTAATGGAGGTGTTTAGGTAAAGAGGCGTGTTGCAATAGCTAGAAAGGATGAAAGGAAACCCATCAAGATGAAATTCCAGTAAGTGTTGCGATTTCCATTGCAACAAAGGCCATAACATTAACATATGCATTTAATTTAAGAATACAATTAAGGATGCAATTTAACGAGAGCACTTCTGCAAGTTTGTAGCGCTTGACACCGAGAATATCGAGTGACCATATCAAAAGAGATGAGAAGATTGGGAGAATGTTACCAACCCTACTATTACCAAGAAAGAGGCGAGAGATGGAAGCACTAATAGGGCATCTAATGTCAAAATCGATAGCACAATTTCTATCCCAAAAGGAAGATTTTGAAGTTATTCAAAGGCCTCACAATGATGCACTCATGATTAGCGAGAGAATTGCCAACTTAGAAGTCAAGAAAATACTCATTGGCATTGGAAGTTTGGCTGACATTATTTTTCAACATGCTTTTAATCAAATGAGAGCGAAGATGAAGGCACAATAAAGATCCTACTGCTATGATTTGTATGCCTTTAACGACCAACCCATTCACATTACTGGAGTAATTGCTCAACCATTCTAAATTGGAGATGATGATCATATTGCATAAGATAAAGTGGATTTCCTAGTTGTCAAATGTTAGTCCCCATATAATCTAATCATGGGAAAGCCATGTTAGCACTTATTTGTCATTGTCCTTTCTATTGCCTACTTAAAGGTTAAATTTCCTACTCCCACTAGAGTTGGGGTATGTAAAGGGGATCAACAGTTGGTAAGGTTATTGTATATGAAGGTGTTAAGGTGAAAAGAAATTTTTCAAGTTGAAACTTGTCTAGAAGGAAAGTCAATCGATAAAAACAATGTTGAGGATGAAAATAAGGAAATTTCATTACTTTATAATTTAGGCTCAATCGGGTCTTTCAACCGATCGAAACCTCGAATTGCTAGTTTTGGAGCTTACATATGCTAATCAAAATGATATTAGGCATTTATTTCTTATCATCCTAAACAGGAGTTATCCTTTATCAACTTGTTTAAGCCTATTTAAGAAGTATTTTCAAAATTAAACCCTATCAAGAACTAACCCATGATGGGGCAAATAAGTGGTTAGGAGCATTAGTGAGGAGAAAAGGTTAAAACTTATTTATGTTTGCTCCAATTGTATCAATTCAACAGTGATTATCACCTTTGCCAACTTATTTCCTTCAAGATAAAGAAGGTCTTCCATTTTGAATAATATACCTAAACCACATGCACTTTAAGACTGCAAGCCAAGAAAAGGGATGAACACCTTTTTGTTGAGTCAAAATAAATAAAAAATAAAAAATAAAAAAAAAAAGAAGAAGAAGAAGAAGAAGTGAAAAAGAGGACAAGAAAAAGGAAAAGAAGTAGAGAAGAAAAGTGGCAAGAATGAGAAAATTGAAAAAAGCGATCAAGCTCAAAACATAAAGTCCTAGGGGCATATAGCTCAAAAGGCCTATTCCTAAAGTAAGGGCCATCCTTCAAAATAAGAACCCCTAACTCTAAAATAACCGGGTTAAAAAAAAAAAAAAAAAAAAACCAAGACTCCTAAAGTCCACTTCTTTTGCAGACTAAAAGCCTGCCCACATTTCCACCCCTCCTTAAAAGCCTTTTTTATTGAAAGGGACAACTTATCCTTGGTAAAAGTTGCTTTTGAAATTGGGGCAAACACAATTTTAGTTTTTCCTAAAGAGTTCTTAACTTATAAATCCAGTTTAGATGAATGAACTCTTTCAAAAAGACCTATACATTATTATCTACTTATTTAAACCAATGACTAATTCTTTATTGCATTACAATCGAAAAAAGACCTAATAGATTGATCATAGTGTATCATTGACAAGATGAACTATAAGTTTTAGAATTATAGTCAAGAGTGAAAGGTAAGCTAAGAGTTCAAGCAAGTCCTCTTTAACTAAACCAATCAATTATAAGATAGCATTTCCTAGACATTTTGGAAATCATGAGTCCCAATGGCATTATTGCCTCGAAAGTTTTGATAAATGTCTTAAAAAGGAGGATTTGTTAGATAACTATACAGTTATCTATTATCCCTAAGGAAAGAAAAGAAAAGAGTGGGCCTATCATCCATCGGTAGCTATACGGATCTATGAAGAATCCATACTATTAGCAACTCTTAAAAAAAAAAAGAAGAAAAAGAATTTTCCAAGTTGTCATAGAATAAATATGTGTTTTTTCAAGATTTTCTTAGACATTTAAAAAAAATGTTTTTAGGAAATTGAAACTTTACCTTTGTCATCCATTACATTAACCTTAGGTTAATCTTTGGAAAAGTTGTGAATATTTGAGTTATCCTTAAGATTAGGAACTTAGAAATCTTTTCTATTTTGCAAACCTAAGTTATCCTCAAGTTTAGGAACTTAGGGTCATCAGTTATTCCTTTTAGGAAAAAAATATTAAAAGCTCCAAGAACCTTAGCAATCCTTAGACTAAGAGCTTTAGCTATCTCTAATCGTGGAAACCAAACAATCCCTCCATTTAAGAGTTTAGGTTATTTCACAAAAACCTCAATTATTCTCAATTGGAAGCTTTGGTATCTAGGAACCTAGTTATCCTCAAATTAAGAACTTAAGCTATCCTCAATTCTAAAACTAAGTAATACTTAGGAACTTAGCTATTCGATAAGAACCTTTGTCATTCTTATGAAGAAGCCCTAGCTATCCAAGAACCAAGTTATCCTTAAATTAGGAACTTAAGCTATCCTCAATCCTAAAACTAAGTAATCCTTCTTTTTAGAAACTTCGCTATTCAATAGGAACTTTGATTATTCTTGTCAAGAAGCTCTAGCTATCTAGGAACCAAGTTATCCTTAAATTAGGAACTTAGACAATCCTCAATCCTGAAATTAAGTAATCATTTGTTTTAAAAACTTAACTATTTAATAGGAACCTTAGTCATCCTTAACCTAATTGAATCTGGGAGCTTTAATTATCCTTTGAAACACTTAAATCACACATTTGAATCGATAACCCATGAAAGTATCTTCCATTCTCTTCACCCAAATCCCTAACTGATCAAATTTAGGATAGCTAGCTAATCAAAGTGTTGTCTAGTCCTTCCCAAGGCAAAAATGGTATCTATTTTGTCTTTATGGTAAATTTTTACTCAAATTTCTTTACAAAGAAGAGCAGTTGGTAGACACCCCATTTTTATCCTCTATTTTTATTTTTATTTTTTGGTAGGCAATAAGAGGGTCCTAATTAAAAAATACAAAAAATTAGAAAATTTAGAAAAAATACAAAAATAATTAAAAATTAAAAAAATGAATTAGGAAGTTTTAGGAAAGTAAAATAAATAAAATTTTAAGGTGACAAAATAAAACATTAGAACAAAATAATAAATGAGGTTAGGTGCATTTTGGGCTTGCAATAAGTAATTTTAGCCCGAGCCAATTTTAGAGTTTATATTTAATATGTTTGCATAACAAAATAAGGTATAAGATTAATGGCCTAATGGATAAAAGCTTAAATTGAGAGGCAAATTAAGTGTGAGATCATAGGTTTGAACCATGCAATATGTGCATTGCGCATTTTCCTCTTGTATCTAGCTTAGGCCACATGTCACGTTTCTATTGGATATTTTCCTTCCATAATGACACATGGCAAGCAATTATAGGGCCACATAGTTGACGTGGCACCTACATGTCACTATGTCAGCAATATTTTTCCATCCTTTCTTAGCATTTTCCTTCCCTTTCTCACCTTAGACCCTTCTATTTGTCACCAAGATTAAATCAATTTTCTTCATGATTTCACCATTAATACCAAGAACTTAGCCAAATACATTCATTTAAGTTATTAAATTATCCAACAAAGATCGATAAAAATATGAATCCAAGTTTCTCTCCTTTATCAATTTAGAAAATCCAAACATTAGAGGAAGAAATTGAAGTTTCTATTCCGTTTTTTTTTTTTTTTTTGACAAGGATATCACCTCATGTGTATTCAAAATTTCCTAAATCAAGTGTCTTTTACCCATTTACAAAGATTAACCGAACTAAAGCTTTCATGACTGATTTGATCTTTCACAAGATTTCTAAACTTATCTAAGCTCGAGACAGTATAAATAAGACCTCCGACCTTCATTTCCAATATCAAGAAACAATCGAAACACTCCATACGATCTCAAGTTGGAGCTTTCTCTCTCTACACCCCAACCACAATACACTACTCTCTCCCTCTAAAATTCCTCTTGATTTAGGCATTGTCGAGCAGAACTAGCATACCCATGAGAATCACCAAGGAACAAGATTTTAATCTCATCTACCCCCTTCCTTAGTCATGTTTTTTGGCTATCTCCATGAACCACCAAGTGTTTCACAAACCCTAATAGCGACCTTAGCTTAAGAACACTACCTATGTGCCTTCATGGTCAAAACTGACACAATAACTGTGCTTGCAGTGTCTAAAAATCCAAACTCAAACTTCCTTCCTAAGCTCAGCTGCCCCTATGAACTTAAGCACCACTATTACTAATTACTAAGCACCAACAACCCCAAAATGGCCACTAAATACAGTGGCACTTATACAACACCCAACATCCCTAATAAAATACACATGAGAGTGAAGTTCCTTACTTGAAATGCCAAAGAAAACCACCCTATTGTACCCTTTCTACCACCAGTTTCCTCTCTTAACTAGTCATGTATCTTGCACATAATAAGGTCGAATGACTCAATCGTCCAACCCCTACCTACTTTACTCCAACCCGCATATGCAAGCTTATCGGGTTTGACCCATTTGCTTCTTTTTTTTCTTTTTATTTTATTTATTAATTTCAATTTCATTTTTTCATGTTAAAAAAAAAAAAAGAAAAAATGTTTGTCCTTTTGTTAAAATGAATAAATAAATAAAAATAATAAGTTCTTTTGTTGAAATATTTGTTTATCCTCTTCTTTTAAAGTTTAAAATAGATTTTTTTTTTTATGTAAGTCCTAAAAGTAACCAAAAAGGGGGATAAATTGGTTACTATAAAATTTAAAACATTTTTGAAAAACAAGATTAAAAATGAACTCTTTGATTATTTAAGAAAAATTAGCCGTGAAACAATATATGATTAATAATAAAATACGACGTAAAGAGAGAATAGGATTAAGAAGATCAAGCAAGAGGTTTATGGTGCTTCGGCCTTCGTCCTTATGCCTACTATATTCCTTTAGCTCTACTGCTAGGGACCTAGTAATCCTAATCAATGTCGTTCTATTAAGAGAGAAACAATTGAACACAAAGCCTATCGCACAAACAATTGTATTTATAGAAGCTATAAGGACATAATACAAAAATCCTCTCAAATCAAATACATAATAAAATTATAAAATAAAATTAGATTAAGCAATATTGTATGTGAATTAAATTCTAAATATGATTTTGAATTCTCTCAAGTATCAAGCTTTTAGAAAATATATGCAACTCTGATTTGATGATCTGTATTTTGAAAATTTTGAACTTATCTTCTTTTTATATTCTCTAATGAAATGTCTCTTTTCTAAAATCTTGAATAATTCTTGATAGCTTTAAAAAAGTCGTTGATAGATGCAATCTCTTAAAATATAGAAGCCAAATCACACAAGAAGTTGAATTCAATCTAAACATCAAACTACTACTCTTTTATTTGAAGAAATCTATACGTATTCTTGAACAATTATCCTAGTTTCTTCTCATGTTTCTCTAATATAATTTTTAAAAATGGAATCCTTTTTAAAAATAAAAATCTTCTAAAATTTAGGAGCAAATTTTAATGCCTGATGCTTTCAAATTTTTGAATCTTGAAGCTTCTAGAATAATCTTGCTATTATCTTGTTAGTAAGTATTCCAGCAAGTCTGGTATAGTTGAATAAATATTCTTCAAAAATATTTGTATAATAGCTCCTTTGAATCTGATAAAAATCTATATCAACAAAATAAAGTTTATCCTTATCCCAATATATCCTCATATATGTCCTTATCCTTTCTTTTTTTGAAAGCAAATAAAATCCAAATTGAATTTCTTAAGTTTTTCCATATATCTTAATAATAATCCTTCAATAATCTAGTGAAAACTATTACAAAAATGCCTTTAATAATATCTGCCTACTGTCATAGGATATAATATCCAATCAAGCTTATCCTTAAAATAAATATTTTAAATCTAACTTAATCACTATGGATTTAATTAACTAACTTTGTGGAACATATTAGATACATTACACAAATATATCCAATAAGTGAAGTTGGACCTTCAAACATGCATAAGCCCAAAATACTTTTCAAAATATTTAGCTTTGTAACTTTCGATACTGTACTTAAGGGTCTGAATTTTTCACTAAATTTGCTTCTAATTTTCAAAATCAGCACCAAGACAAAATTCTTATGTCTTGTTTATTTACCTACACATTTAATAAACTTGGTAGATATCTTGACTCTTCTTATTATCATAAAAACATTTATAAGATAACTCAACATTTTACAAAAATAAAAACAAATAAATAAAGGGATTTTGTCACCTAGAAAAACTCATTTTCCAAAATTAAAAAAAAATTATCATTAATAAACTCTTTTCAAAAATTAGCTCATTTCTAGAATTTTTCAAAAAGCATCAAATTAGGATCCTTTTTAAAACTTTTTTGAAATAAAAAATGTAAATTTGGTTATTTTCTTAAGTTAAAATAAACTAACCCACTAATGTTTTTGGAACTAAATTAGGGAAAGTCCGATCTCTATTAGAGAATATGTAAGCACTTGTGAGGCAACTTAAAATAAGGAAATTTTTTTTTTCTTCCCTTATGTAAATAAGTAGATTTAATTTTTTTGATTTCTTATTTTTCGTAAATAAAGTTAATTTTCTTTCTTTTTTGTAAATTAGAATTATTCTTTCATGTAAAAAAAGGGTATTTTAAAAAATAAAACTAAAATTGAAAGGTTAAGGTGATACTTATTTAAAGTTTAATAAGTTAGCCCCTGAATCTAAAATCTTTAGTTTTCAAAAAAAAATTTCAAAATTAGTTTTTACGCAGTCTAATGGTTAGGTTAAAATCAATCCACCCAATTGTTTTTAATTTAACATTTTTCCCAACCTCATTGAGGTAGCAACTCCAATTTCTTTTTAATTTTATTGAAAATCTATTTTCCTTAATTCCTATTTGAGGGTCTACATTAAATAGGTATAGGGTTTAATATAGATTGAGTTAAGGAAAATAAAAACTAAAATTTTAGGCTCGATAACCCTTAAGCCTCCTTTACTGATAATATAGCTTAGGAATACTACATCTTCCTAACAAAAACAATACTTCTTAAGATTCGCAAACAACCTCTCAACTCATAGCACCATAAAAACAGCTCAAAGGTGATCTATACCACTTAATAGGTTAGGGCTATATACTAGGATATCAAAATAGACTATGACAAACTTCCCAACCTAATTCCTCAGCACATAATTCATTAATCTCATAAATATACTAAGAGCATTCGATATTCCAAAAGCTATAACTAACCATTCATATGACCCATGCTTTGTTTTGAAGATAATCTTCCATTCATCACCTAGTCTCATGTAGATTGATAGTATTTAAATTTAAGATCAATATTTAAGAATAGTTAGGTTCCGTATAGCTCATCTAACATGTCATCTAGTCTTGCAATCAAGTGTCTGTACTTGATGGTGATCTTGTCAACAATTAGGCCATCTTCACATATTCTCTACATCAACAACAACATGTAACCAAGCATCATACAAGTAACACATAGAAACAAGTAGTAAGTCATTAGAACTCCCTCACCTGGATTATTGCTCGTTCTCTAAGTTTTAGGGTTTCTAGAACTCGATATTGAACGCCGAAAAAAATAGTAAAACTTATAAGTATTCTGAAAAGTCAAACTCCTTAGTTAACTAAAAATCTATTGTAGTTTGTCTAGCTCCCCCAATATAAACCAAGTATAATGTGTATAGAGTTTACCATACTCAATGAGATTAATAGTAACTATTTTCTTATATGTGTAAGTTATGAGACTTCCTTTTATGTATTTAGTAACTTTTCATTCTAATTCTGATATTTACAAACTTATAGTCGTTTTTCATCATTTTCGAACGCACGTTCACACAGTGATTTCTATTTTGGACATTAATACCCTTATTTTATGATATAGACTAAACTTATTGAAATTTTAACTTATCTTAATTATTCTTATTGTTTATGTTTATATCCTATTCTAGTATTTAATGATTTAATTAGCCATTAGATTCTTACACTTAGGGAATTTTACATTGGTATTACTAATTCACATACTTAATTAAGTTTTATTCAATTTAGGAAGTGAATTAGGGTCTAAAGGATCTTCAACCCCTAAATACATGTATACATATAGATGTTATATTCTTATGTAATCTTATAATTTATTATTTTACAAGCTTATGCTTATATCATCGCTTATATTATCATTTAATTACATCATTATTCAATTATGTCATTGCTTACATCATCATCCATTATTATCCTTATGTATTCATACACTTTATACATATGTTATACATATACTTATACTTCTCACATACTAGTATGTATACTTATATACTCATACATATACTAGTACATATACCCGTATACACATACGATGACATACATATTTTCGTATGCCTAAAATTCCCTTTTAAGAAAACTTCACAAACTTTATATTTTTACATTTTAAGGGTGTATTTAGCAAGGTATATGTATATATAACTAATATATACCTCATTTTAGGTTATGTACATAGTGGTTATTCATGTATAAGAGTTCCCATACATGTATTTATCAAGTATACTCTTACATACACATATTTAAGCATATGTACATTCTTCTTTCCATTTAGCTAAGGATTTATACACTTATACTATAGGTTTCACTAAAACCCTAATATATACACTTCATATATACTCACTTAATGTATGTACATGGGTATTTCTACACTCTAAACATAAATATGGGGCTTTCTACTACCAACAACACATATGGACATGTCACATAAGCGTACTATACTAATTTAGCCTATTCATCTAACTACTAAATAAGTTAAGGAATTACAACAACACATCTTTCTCTTTCTTGTTATATGAAAAGGAAAGCTATTATATATGTATTATTGGTTTGTATTGGTAAGTAGAGTTATGAAAGTAAAATTGGAAAAGTTGAAAGGGACAAAGCAAAAGGGGAAGCTCACGGTTTTGAGGAAGGAGAAAGAACTCTGTTTTGTTTTGTTTTTGTGTTAAAAAGATGAAAACAAGTGGGTCTAATGGATGGGGAAGTGTACGGCAAGGATAAGAAAAAAAGAAAGACAAGTACAATGTGATAATTGAATTGAAAAATAAAGAAAGTAGAAGAAGACTCT
The DNA here is from genome assembly GCA_024138005.1 of Lumnitzera racemosa. Taxonomy (NCBI): domain Eukaryota; kingdom Viridiplantae; phylum Streptophyta; class Magnoliopsida; order Myrtales; family Combretaceae; genus Lumnitzera; species Lumnitzera racemosa. Next base: position 57,565,968 of record JAMXBC010000004.1, read on the forward strand.
AAATGACAATGATATTTGTTGACTTTTCAACCTTTGACTTGGTTAACTCTTTGAAATTAAGTGAATTGGTGTGTACATAATGGAGTAATTAAGGAAAATTAGGAAAAAAATTAAGAAAATGAAAGAAAATAAAAAGTTTAGTGAATTGATTAGTAAAAATAGATAATGAGATCTTTCATTAGGTATTTATATCCTATATACATCATTTGGTAAGCTACTTAGTATAATTATTATGTAAAGTATCATTTAGAGTATTAATATTTGCTACATGTAACCTAAGCATCAATTAGACTTTTAACTCTATGTAATACTAACCTAGTTATATACTTAGAAGATGAACGTGATCTATGATGTAATAGCTTAGTTTCTAAAGGATTACTTTAGTATTATAAATATTTGTGAATGATTGAAGATTATCTTTAATCCTTTACTAATGATTTAGTACAATACTAAGGATATATTATCAATTAGGGTTTTAGGGTAAATTATGGTGAATTAGTACTTTTATGTCCTTAAAGTTATAGTTTTATGGTTTTGATTACTTTCGAGTACAATCTCTAGTGTTTTTACATGTTTAGAGTTTAATATATTCATACGCGATTAAGTCTTCAATTGTTATCTTAAGGTTTTGATAAGATTCGAGGTTAACTTTTGCAATTACATATACTTGAGGTTTTAGGGTCTTCATATGCAATTAGAGGTTCAATTAATAATTTAAGGTTTTTCATATTTGCTTTAAGCTTTGAATTAAGATTTTAATCGGTTTTAAATCTTACTGGCTCTGTTAACTACAAGAAATCACCTCCAATTTGGGCGTTTGATTCTATAGGGGTTTACATAACCTCCTTCAATGAGCTCCTATATTTACCTTTGAAATTCGGTAGCTTGTTCAAGACTCATCATATAAACTGGTTTGATTAGGCAAAGCAAATTCAAGCTGTAAATTAATACAATATTTTATCCCACATAATAGTGGTAAGCCTCTAGGTAACTCCTTGGGAAATAGGTTGGTGAATTCATCTATCAACTTCTTGACTACTTCTGTAAAGTCAATATGTTCCTTCAATTCCAACAATATCTAAATCAACAACAAGGTTGGCTCATCAAACTTCATGATTCCTCTTAATTTAAATCAACTCATCACTAAAGTCTTCTTAGTTTGTCAACTCAACTTAAATTGCATATTGCTGACCTAGCTAGGCTTCATCAGATTAAGAGTAATCTTTTGATCGTCTTTCTTGAATGTGCAGGTGCTCTTAAATCCATAATGCAAGATTTTGCGATCAAAGAGCCAAGTTTAGCCTAGTAAGATGTACGAAGCATACATCAACAATACATCACATAAGATCTCATCCTTATAACTCCCAATTAAGATAGGAATCAATACTTGACACGAGACCTATAATGAACCCTTCACATTTAGTTTATGCATCTTATATGGCTTAAGGTATAGGGAGGTTAGCAATTGTAATTACTTCACCAAGCTAGTAGAGGCAACATTTATATAACTCCCACTATCAACTATTAATGAACATAACTAATCCCTTACCTTATATGTAGTATGGAACAAATTCTCTTATTGCTCATTCTCCTTATTAGGTTCTAAGCTTATTGCTCGAAAAATAACTAATCTTATCATTTCTCCTTCCTCTAGATAAATATCATCTCCTATAACTTCCACCTTTAATCCATCCTCTAGTTCTTCTAAGACTTCACAAAATTCTTCATTGGTATTGTATGCTTCAAAGGTTAGAACATCTCCCTTGATCACCATGGTTCGTTGATTAGGACACTAAGCGGCCATGTACCTAAATCCCTTGCATTAGAAGCACTTGATCTTACTACTCTTTGTCTCTAAGGGTTGTCCCTTTTTGAACTTTCTCTCTTTTCCTCCTTGCTTCGTCCCAACTTCTTTAGTTTGTATTGGTTATCCCTCCTTCTTGCTCGATGCGTAGCCACTAGGCTTCCTAACACTTCCTTAAATAGGTTAGATTAGGTGAATAAGTTATATTGGTTGACCTCGATAAGGTTGGCTCTTTCTCTATCTCTCAATTCATTAGATAGCCTTAATAACTCCTTCGAAAGTATTAAAGGGTTGTACTTCAACTATGTCTCCAAGTTCATACCTTAGGCCAAAGACAAATCTAAAGATGGTATAGACTTCAATTTCATCCACATCACATTGGATCATAAGCATTTGAAATTCTTATATATACTAATCAACAATACGGTTCCCTTATCTAAGATCTTGCAGCTTGGTAAAATGTATCTTGAAAATAAAAATCATGAATGAACCTTTCACGCATTATCCTCTTCTTTTCTTCCTATGTCCTAACATCTCCTCATCTATCTCTTCTTTGTACAATACATAACTTCTTCCACCAAATACTAGCATACTTAGTAAATTCTAAGGCAATAAGTTGAACTTTATCTTCCTTAACGTATCGATAGCATTTGAACAACTTTTCCACCCTTTCTTCCCACTCTAAATACTAGTCAACACTTTTACCTCTAGAGGAGATGGAAATTTGGCATTTAACGTTATCAATGCTTCTAAGAGCTTAATGACATGTTCTTCTTCCTCATAATAGTCATCTTCATCTAACTCCCTATTGGTATCATCATGAATAATTCATCGACGAGCTGCTTGCTCCACTTTACTTCTATAAGAATGTCGAGTAGGGTACTTAACTCTATTAGGTCAAACATCATATCTTCCACCTCGTAAGGCTCATATTAATCCCTCATTGGCCTCAGAAAACTCTTCGCCACCACTTTCTTATCCTTCTTTAGCCATTTCTAACCTCTTGTTAATCCTTCAATTTACTCCTCTAACTCAAGCATAGTGAGCTAAGTAAACTTCCCTTCCGCATTGAACTTTGTTAATAGGTTGACCAACTCCATAATCAACTTGGGGTTCTTCATGGACTACCTCATTAGTTCATTCCTCATCTCAGTAAGCTTGATCAGTGCAAGCTTTAGTTTTTCCTTGCATAACGATTAACATATTCTCTAAGAGCTCAATAAATCGGTCTATCTACTCATCGGTTAACCTCAAGGTCTACTCTACATGGCACCCCCTTCCTAGTGCATCACTTTCATTATCACTAACCATCACATTCATACCAGGGTCTATCATGCTTTTCACTCAGCAACACAATACACACTTCTCTTTCAACCAACAAATCTCTAATCTATTTATAAACTCTCGAAAAATTAATAAATCAATTTAGGAAAACCTTTGGATACAAAATTATTTTTAGAGAAAATACTAGTTAATATTGTTGAAAATTAGAATACAAAAATAGCTCATGAAAAACATTTGGAAGATTTTAGTTGGACTAGGGTGCAAATGTCATAGAAAAAATTTCGAAGTTAATGAATTAAACCTGTTCTTAACGAATGTAAGATGTGACATTTATAAAGGACACTCTAAGTATAAGATGTACCTTCAAAAGATTTTATATTAAATGCACTAATATGCTTCTTACATATATATAGACTTATGTTGATAAAGTGTTTCAAAAGGTTTTTTTTTTGTGGCAATTATATGAAATTTGTATGATGTCCGTATGTATGCATATAAATATGAATGTATGTATGTATTTATGTTTGTATATCTTCTTTTGTTACTACATAAGAGTGCAAGTTATATGTACAAGTTAATTTATATGTAAAAGTTAATTATATTTATAATTTAAGAATTGTCCTTACTCATTAGCATACTCTGAAAATGGGTATATATACGCTTAGGTATATTTATTGGTATCATTTTGAAGTGTAGTTAGTGTTTATATAAGCATTTCCAACACAACCTACAATAATGTTTCCTCCTCAATATAGCCATTACTTCCAAAAATTTTCATAATTACCTAATTAACTAGTGTTTTGTGTGTAAACCTTAGTCTTGTACTTTGCATAACAACTCTCCAAAGAACTAATATATATATAGTTGTAATTTATAAAGTATCTATATAGATGTATTAGAATACATGAACAATAACATATTAAAAAGTTCAAAAAAAAAAAACTTCCTCACTGTATTACTAATAGAAACTTCATTGATAATGATCAATTTATAAATAATAATAAATTGATATGACTAAATATGATAAAACTAGATAGGCATAATAAAAGATTGAAATAGTAATTAAAATCGATCACGGAACAGAAAGAGAAATTTCTAAAATGTAATTGCTAATTCCTAAATATAGGATTTTACATGTTGGTAAATTATAAAACAAAACTTTCCAATTTAGTAAATTATAAAAGTCAAATAAAATTTCATTGAATTATATTATAAAGAGTATATTTGAAAAACATGTAAATAAATCTTCATGATAAACCATCACGTGTGAGTTTGGTATATATAGCTTAAAAAGGAAAGGAACAAAAAATATTAAATAAATGATAATAATAAAATTTTTTCTCAATAAATAATCTTATAACTGGTAATATCTATAATGATGTCATAATCTTACTTTATTTCAATATCTAAGACAATCTTACGGAATCCAGCAAGGGCAAACAAACCTGCCCTTTGCAGTGACCATATCTTACTCAGGGTGGCCATAAACAAATTTAGGATGACCTCCCATCTTGGAGCCTGTCGCCATCTCGTCATCACCATCTCGTCATCAATCTCTCTCTCATGCTGCAACACCTTTCAGTGATCTTCTCTTCCTCCGTTATCTCTCATTATCTGCATCTCAACAATCTCTCTCTCCTAGCCTTTTTTTTTTTTTTTTTTTCCTTTCCTTTCCTACTCCATATCTCGCTAATATCTCGCTCCCCTAGTGTAGACATCTCTTGGATGCCTGGTCGCAGCTCTCAGACATACTTCCTCTCATGATTTGTTGCGAGTGTGTGCAGAAAATGGCTGAGATTTTCATAGCTCATTAACGCGCGCGTGTGCGAAACTTTGGTCTTGATTACGCATGTCACACTCTCCCATCTCGGCAACGCTTGGAACAGCCCCTGTTTTGACAGCCAAAGGATCAGTGCACTTTGTATCAACGGGAGAGCCCGGACAACAGATCCAACGGAGCACAATAAAGCCTATAACCACTAAGTCTGAGTTAAGGAAAAGTTCTTGCTTCATCGAGCGTTGTTCAGAGTCAATTCGTGCATTAAACTTATGCTCTCTTCTCTCCAATTTCCGGTTGAAACCGCCACTGTCTTGGGGTACAAGAACAGGGCACTTGGAGTGACGCCAAGAAGCTCCAGCGAAACCCGACGAGCGGGGTTGCGATTACCAAGACCCACCTAGTTAACCATCTAACCACTTATTCGCGTTTACTCTCTCTTCAAACTGATCACTCTGTCCTGATCCTTTGCTGGCCATTCCCCATTTCACGTAAGATAGACCATGGCGATGAAATTCGGGCGACCAAGTTGTTGCGTGGTGGTTGTTTCCGATAACAGAGGAGGACGTAGAGGAGGAAGATTTCACCGATCGAAGCAGTGGCTGGAGTACCACTGGTGGATTTCTATAGTCCAGCACGGAGTCCACGCGGTGTCACGACGAAGCAAACGATGGAGATGGAACTTTGGTGGTAAGGATTCAGTTGATATAAACTTTGTAACTTAAAATAAGTTTTAATCATCTAGTTAATTTTCCTCTGGGATAATAAGAACCTCTTAGTACTTCAAATTGCCAAGTAGAGCTGTGTTTATTTGTAGTCTCCGTTTTTCTGTTGTAGAAGATGACGACCGAGGTTTTATTCCCAATAACCGAATTGGAGTGGCATGTCTGGTGGTATTAAAGATGAACTGTTGATTCTATACATATGAAATATTTGTCATACTATAATGCATTAATATTAAAATATTTCATCATACATAATCGATAATAACGTTAAATACTTTTGTAGTATTTATAGTCAATATCGATGACATAGGACATACATATGTATATTGATATAACAATATATAAATAAAAATAGCAATATTGTAATAACATGCATTACGTATTTTATCACAATTGCAATTATTATATTATTTATATTATGTTATTTATTAGAAAGAAAAAGGAAATTCCTATGTGAAGATTTTGATGACTAACAACATTAAGATATTCTCTAATGTTAACTCATCATTGATATGTATGTCTTTTATGTCGTGTATAGAATTTCATACGTTAAAATATATTAATAACAGACTACAAACTAATTAATGAATCTTTAGAAAGTTTAGGTGTAAAAATTTCATTTCAAAATATGCCATATTCATCTTTAATAAAATAGGTAGAGATATTGTGAGCCTCATATATAAATATCTTCTATATATACATTTGAGTATATCCATATAAACATAACAATACATTGTTAATATAGAAATATTATTGATAATAATAATAACAGTATATGTTGTACACACGCAATAATTGAGAATATTCATATAAACCTATACTTGTTTCGTTAATAATTATAATAGTAGTATTTTATATATTATAGCTTTAGTAACTGAGACATTGAATTATATCTATATATATATTTATTTATTTATTTATTTATTTATTTCAGTTCGCTTATGAACTTTAAAATAACAGTTACGAAGTCTAATCTATATAATAACTGTATGAGGAGCTTTCTTTAGTAGGAAAATTAAAAGTTACACAACGTCTAGTTTACTAAATTGATCATGATCTAATAATATAACAACAACATACAATTAACTTAATGATCCAATATCGTATCTTATTTACCAAGCTAAACATTCATTTGATTCCGTATAAGGAGGACAATACTTTACATGGAGTTAAAAGGAGTAAGTTATAAGTAATTCCAAAACCTTATTGATGTTTTTATTATTATTATTATTATTTAGACCAATTTTGAGAAGCAATCTACTCGTTTATGATTTTGGAAGAACTAGTGACTTAATCGATAAAGGAGAAGGTGAATAGAATGTAAGGTAGATGCGAGTTAGAAAAGTTAGAAATTAAATTGCGGAAGTTAGAAGTTGAATTGGAAAATGTAAAAGCTGGATTGGAAAAGCAAGAAGATAGTATGCAATGTTATAAATATGATATTATAGAGTAGTATAGAGACTCCTTGCAGCAAATTAAAAGATCCATGTGAAAATTTAACTTATCATGAGTAGTGCTTAAATAAGTAATTAAGAATTTCAAAAGAAAAATAAAAGACAATAATAACAATAAAATTAAATTAAACTAAATAACAATTAAGACACACAAAGAACTGGAACCCAAATAAAAAAAGTCTAAAACATTGAATTTGGGTTATAATTGGAAACTTGGTAAAATATGATAGAGATTTAGTTATAATTCTTCCAAATACTTATACCCATTTTTATTATCCCTTTAGGTGACATTGATCTTGAGGACCTTTTTGTTGATATCTTGCTTGAGGATTATTGCAATTGAGTATTATAAACAAGTGGGTAACTCTTTATTATTACCATACTTGCTTATGCTTATAGTTTAGTTGCACCTAAATTATAATATTTGAAATGGAATGTGTAGGGTTATTTTAAGGATTGCATGTGACTATATTTGTTTGTTTTAATGTACCAGGAGACCCTAACATATGAAAATCCAATGTCTTTTTCATATCATATTTCACATATGTTTATTGTGTCGAGTGTTTGTGAACTTATTTGGTCATTAAACAAAATTATTTCATGAATATCGAAACTAAAACGTGAATTGGACATGCATTGCACGACTACATAAAGAAGGTTGTCATCATCACACGGTAGAAAGTGAGGTTTTGTCCATAACCTCACCCTAACCTTTGTAAACTACTATGTATTGGGAAATGCCTTCCTTTGATTGGGACATTGTTCACTAATACAACAGCTTAGGGCTACCCATACTTTCGAGCCTATATGTCTTATTAGATTGTTATTTTAGTATATATAATTAAAATCTTGCTTGAGCCGGACTTAGGGTATTTTGATATATTATCATTAATTAATAAGACAAAGCATTAAGGGCAATTTTGCTTGGAGTGATGGCGCTTGGTGTAAGCCCCAAAGCTAAGCTAATTGACCGTAGGATTGAACTTAGAACATAAGTTTTGAACGATCGGTTAAAGGATCCGATCAAACCCAAATTATAAACTATTGAGAGGAATATTAGTAAAACTAACCCCGTAAACTTGAATTTAAGAAAATAAGTAATAAAATAAGATACTATAAAATTTTCAAATTTTAAGCATAATAAGTATTAATTACCGAAAATACGAAAAGTGTAATGAAATAACTAGTAAATTACTAAAGATAGATTATATGTATACTAAAAATTTTAGAATAACCAAAATAATAATTATTATTGTTCACGTGTACACCACATGTGTTTACGTATAGATAAAAATACGCGTAATTACCTAAATTGGCCAAAAACTAAGCAAATAATTAAAGAAAATTATAAAATAATTACGGAAAAATTAGAAAAAAATTAGAAGAGGATAAGATGAAGTAAGATCAGGTCGTGGCAGGCCAAAGCTGCAAAAAAAAAAAAAAAAAAAAAAAAATTAGCCAATAAAAATGAGACAATTTAAAAGCAAAAAATTTGGGGAAATGGGCAAAATCTTGTCAAATTAATGCACATTAATTACAAAAAATTTCTATAAATAGGGGAAAATTTTCCAGAAGTCTTTTGGTCAGTTTAGCATTTGAAAAAAATCGGAGTACAGAAAAAATCGAGAGAAAATCCAAAAAAATAAAAAAAGGAGGAAAACTGTGCAAATTGAGCACGTGAGCTAAACCCACTACTCACCACCACCTGGGACCAAACCACCACCACCACCACCACCCTATACTAGAACCACCGCCTAGACCGGCTGACAACCTTGGACCGGGCTTAGTCGGCTAGAAAGCTTTGGATCGGTTAGTCTCTTAAATGACCCGATTTTGAATAATTTTGTAAAATTAGTTATTTTGCCCAAAAAATTATGAAACTTGTTATTCTGAGGTTTTATTGTATGTAGATTTAGGAAAAAATATTGATTTAGTTTAATTACATCTGAAATTATAGAGTTCTTAACAAATTGCTCAAAACCGAGCATGATTAGAACCGAAAATAAATAGGCTTAGGAGTATAATTTGGAGCTCAAATTTTTTCTGTAGGATGCTCATATGATGTAGAACAGTGCTATGAAGCCATTTTTTCAAAATTAATTTTCGAAATTTTTAAGTTAATTTTTAGCCCTAAAATGATGGAAAAATTGGGTGATTTAGGGTTAATTAGGTGATTAAGATGTTAATTACTGATTTAGATAGTAATTAAATATTTAGGGATATTAATCTCTGATGTGGAAACCTAATCCTAGTCCATGGAGTGTTAAGTGTAAGTAATGAAGGTGTTATGTGGTAAATGTAGAAAATTAAGAATATGTAGAATTAAAAATTAATAAATATGGAAAAATTAGGTTTAATTAGATAATAAAATAATGAAAATCAGAACATAACAAATATGAAACAAAATTCAATTTTAGGTAATTATATGAAAAATGTAAAAATTTCTCACAACATGAGTCAATTTCGGTACACTAATACGGATTTAAGTGTACCGGATGGAATAAAATGCTGACTAGGGGTAGTGATCGTATTTAAGGTATCTGGAAATAATGTAGTTAGTTTCACATTATGTGTTGAAATAAATTTCTAGGGTACGGATACAAAACAGTACCTAGAAATCGAACTAGAATCTAATTTAGAAATCGATGTGGAACCCGAACCTAAACCCAAACCTAGAATAATTATAAAAGATTTAAGACTTAGATAATTAGGTATATTAAACCCTAAACAACACATAACAATAAGCGTTATAGGATAAAACAAACTTATAATAGTTATATGAAAAACTGAAACCATGTTTGTGTTATAGGGATGATCGGCGATGGCCTGAGCAAATCGAACCTCGAGTGAGTGAGCGAGGAGTCGAGGTAAGTTGGGATTAATATGATGCTGTATTTTGGAGGCTTAAGATTATGCTTGGTTGTGCTTGTTAGATAGTTGGATGTGTGCATGTACTTGATTATGGGTGATGCTATAATTATGTCTGTTGCTCTAACATGTATTGTATGTTTGCATGAAATGATTGAACACCCTAAACTGGACTTAAGCAAATATATTACCAGTAATCATAATCGAACATGCATGGCAACCCGTTAGGGGAACTTAGGACTCTCCAGCCAAATACCGACCCCTTCGAAAAGGATAGTGCAGGATTGCAAAATGGTCCCTTCTTTATCCTCAGTTGAACTAAGTGACAGGAGAGGAGGTCGCGGCGAGGGTGAAGACAGTAGTTTGAAGGTAGTCGCGGGAGGAGCAAGGTCTCCATTATACAAGCCTGGGTTTGGTCGTGAGCTGTTGCATTAATGGCAACTCCTCAACTCGGATTAGAGCGGGCGCAATTTTTCTAATCTCATGACAGGCCGGACAACGTCGTGCGATGGCATTTGCTTGTACATGCATGACACCTAATAAGTGATTGAAAACCTTGTTGTGTGTATGGTATAGTTTTAAGTCCTCCGTCCTAACTTACTAAGCTGTGATTGCTCATATCCCTATAGACATCGTGCAGGTGCTGGCTAAAAAGTGGCAACAACTACTCTGAAGCTAGCAACTACTGGATCCTGGGGAGTGAGGAAAAACATTAAAGAATCAACACATATGTTATTACTTTTCATTTCTGAATTATATATAACTTTTCTCACTTTCTTAGGTAAATGAATTATTTAAATTACAAACTGTTTACTTCAAAGCGGGTTAGTCGTGGACGCCTTGTATAGATCAGGTCTAAGATAGCGGTTGTAAGGCCAACTTCTATCTTAGGATGGTTTACACGGTGGGGCTATTACAACTCTGCCACTTCGAGGCGTGACACTTGGAGCTGACGAGTTTGTATTTATTCCACAATCATTGGCGACCAGAGAGTGTAAATTCGGGCTATATATAGTTTTCAGGTGACTATGTATACTCTTGCATTCATATAGTTGTTTAATGCATAGCATATTAATGATTGATAACTTATTTGTTAACTGGTTATTGTATAGGCTAAGGGATGATCTCCTTGAACTGTAGTTTTCCTCATTCCCTAATAGTCTTCCTTTAGGTACTTAAGAGCTACAAATGGGCTAGGATCAAAGGATTGTTGTCCCTAAATCCAAGTCTAAGAATAGATGGTGTAGAAGTAGTGATATGTTGTGCTAAAGACAACCAAGGTTGTCATATTTGGGGGATGGATCTAAGCTCACTAAAAGCTCGAAATGAATGATGAATGCATAGAAATGAGATGAATAAGCAAAACCTACAATCGATTCTAAGTATATGATACACCAAAGAACAATCGAAGACTCTCGAACTAGCTTGATATGATGCATGAGTTAGTTCAAAGAGGGTACTCACCATTTAGCCTTACTCAAGGGTTAGGATGAGAATGAGTAAGCAAGTAAGCAAGTAAGCAAGCTAAAATTAACTCACAAGAAGAAGATTCATTATATTCGATAATTGCAAAAAGATCATTACGACTGCAAAATACAAGAGTATTTATACCTGAAAGTCTAAGGCAACTTACTAAAAATAAGAAAAGATAAGAAGAGTATTATCCTAAACAAGTATTGTATAAGGAATGTAAAAGGGTACAAAAGAGAAATTAACAAGTAGAAGATTCGTGCAATAGATTCCATTACGTAAGAAGTTTAGACACAGGGCTAGCAACTATTGGCAGGCTTTTAGCAGAAATAGACAATGTAGTATAGTCAAGTTAGTAAGTACCGAACTAACTTGTAGGCTCCATTAGGATGGGCTTAGCTTAGATGTTATCTAAGTAGCTTGAGCAAAGTTGGCTAAGCTGATGAGTGAGTAAGCAAAACAATTTACTAAGCATTTCTTAGGTTAGCATTTGAAGATCAACGATAGTTATGGGATAGTTCAACTCAGTGGTAGCAGTAGATCAATAGTTAAAAGTAGTTTGAATTCCTCTGTTGTAGGTCAAGAAGAAAGAATGCATCTTATTAAAATCTAAAGGCCTCACACATGTACTCGGGTCAAGGATCCTGTAGTTTAATTCTATCATTCCCTCCCAATTAATTTGTATTTGGGATCAAATCTAGCCGATCTTCTTGTTGTGCTTCCTCAAGGTAATATGGGCTAAGATCGACAGTATTGAACACATTAGAGACTCCAAAGTCATGTGGCAATTCTATTCGGTAGTCATTATCATTAGTCTTTTGGAATACCTTGAATGGTCCTTTAACTCGAACATATAATTTGTTCATCTTTCTACTTAGGAATCTTTATTTGCTAACATATAACCATATTAAATTTTAAGGCTGAAATTACTTCACCTTCCATCCCTTCCCTTTTTTCTTCCATCTTCTTAGCAACTCGATTGATCTGCTAAGCAACTTTCTAGTTGTTGGAAGGATTGAGCTTTGGCTCTAGCTTCTTAGTCTTCTTGGTCGAATGACAGCATTAAAGTGTGATCAAGAGGGAGTTTAGAATTAAAGGTAGACAACCTTAAATGGTGTGTGTTTAGTGGTGTGATGTTCTATTCGATTATAAGTAAATTTTACTACGGGTAAGCATACATTAGTCGGCTAAGTTTTTTCCCACTATAGCTTGAAGCAGCAAATCTAAAGTGTAGTTGACGACCTCTACTTAGCCATTGGTTTACAAATGACATAAGGTGCTGAAAAGCAATTTGTTTCCATCTAATGTTGGAGAGTTCTCTAGAAATAGCTCGAGAACTTTGGGTTGTGATTTGATACCGCACTCCTCGACACTTAGTATAAGTGGACAATATCCTATAAAAAGAGAAAACCAATAACCAAAGCATCATTAGTTTTAGTATAGGGCACAAAGTATGCCATCATGTTGAATCTATTCATGATGACCATTACTGAGTCTTTGCCTTAGGCAGTTTGGGTTAAATCGAAGATAAAGTCCATGCTCAAATCAACCCACAGTTTGGTTAGGACAAGTAAAGGCATATCTTTCCCTTACTAAGCTCTGCTTTTCGCTCTTTTTAGATCATACAACCCAACTACGCAATGTACATCACACATCATCTTAAGCCAAAAGAATCTTGCATTCAATAGTTCATATATCCTTCTTTCTCTAAAATGTCCAAAAAGACCACTAGAATGAGCTTCTCTCACTAATAATTCTCTTAGAGAATAGGTCAACATACATAACTTGCCATTTTAGAATAAATATCCATCCACCACACAATACTCATTTACTATCCTTCCTTCTTCACAACGTCTATATATGAGACCAAAATGAGGATCTTAAGGATATTACTCCTTGATGCTTATAAATCCTAACAATCTGGTTTGTAATTCAGTAAGAAGACCATGGCTCCTCGATGGGGCATTGGCAACCACATTGGTCTTGCCTTACTTGTACTTGACTACAAAGTTGAATCCTTCCGAAAATTCTATCCATTAAGCTTGTCTCTTAGAAAGTTTTTCTAACTCTATAGGTACTTCAAGGACTTATGATCAATGTAAATGAAAAACTCCCTTGGTAGAAGGTAATGTTACCACACTTGAAGAGCTCAAATTAATGCAAGGACTTCTTTATCATATATAGAGTAATTCAACAATAGTCTTCTTAATTTCTCGCTATGATAGACAACAGGTTAACCTTCTTACATTAGTACAAATCCTATGCCAATTCCTAAAGTGTCACATTCCAACTCAAACACCTTCTCAAAGTTAAGCAAAGCTAACACGAGTACAAAGGTCAACCTCTTCTTCACCTTAGCAAAACTCCCTTCTTCTCTCTCTTCGCTTAAACTCAAGATTCCCCCCTATCAGCTCGGGAAGGGGTACAACAATGCTATTCAAACCCTTAATGAAGTAGTGATAAAAGGAAGCTAATCTATGGAAACTTCTCACATTAGCATGAGTGGTTAGGGTCAGCCATTCAACAATAGCTTGGATCTTCTTGGTATCAACACGTAGGCCTCCTCTACTTACAACATATCTAAGGAAAACCACTTCTTCCTGACAAAACAACACTTCTTCAAATTCCCAAAGAGCTTTTCAACTCGAAGTATGTCAAACACAGTTTAAAGATGGTGGACATAGCTAGTTAAGTTAGCACTATACACAAGAATATCATCAAAGTAGACCATAACAAATTTTTCGATCAAGTCTCGTAATACATGATTCATCAATCTCATGAAAATGCTCGGAGCGGTAGATAAGCTAAAGGGCATGACCATCCACTTATATAAACCATGTTAGATCTTGAATGTAGTTTTCCATTCATCTCTTTGTCTCATGTGAATCTGATGATAACTAGATTTGAAGTTGATATTATTGAGGATTCTAGCACCATTCAATTTGTCAAAAGTATCATCTAGTCTTGGAATAAGGTACCTGTACTTGATCATGATATTGTTCAAAGCTCTGCTATCCACATATATACACTAAGTACTATCCCTCTTTAGCACAAGGAATGCTAATGTAGTACAAGGGTTAAAGCTTTCTCTTACATATCCTTTCCCCAACAATTCATTGACTTGCCTCTAGAGCTTAGCAGCTTGCTCAAGATTCATCCAATAAGTAAGCTTGTTCAACAGGGTAATATTAGGTATCAAGTCAATGCAGTGCTCAATCACTTAAAAAAGGGGCAGTCCTTGAAGTAACTACTTAAAGAACAGGTCAGCATACTCTTTTAATAGTTCTTTGCTCTCTTTAGGTAACATAACTTGCTCCTTCAATTCTACTAGCCTTCTAATCAATAGAAAAGGTTGGCACATTAGATTTAATGGCTTCTCGAAGCTCGAATTGGCTCAAAACCAATATCTTCTTTGCTCCTGAGGCTAACTTAGCCTATAATTTACTCGCTTGCCTTGAGGTCATGAGGTTCAAAATGATCCTCTTTCCATCCTTTTCAAATGTGTACATATTCCTAAACCCATCATATATGACCCATTGATCAAATAACTAAGGTCAACCCAATAATACTTGTGATGTGTACATAAGCAGTACATCACATAGAATTTCATCTAATTAAGATCGTGGCAGTACTTGCTATGTGACATATAGTGCTCCCTTCTCGTTTAGCCAATGTAACTTACATGATTTTGGATTTGATAAAGTTGGCAACTTAATCTTCCAAATCAACTTGGCAAATGCCACATTAGTGCAACTTCCACTATCTATAATGAGTGTACATACCTAATTGGCCACTTTGCAAGTGATATGGAATAGGTTTTCTCATTACTCGTCCTCAATAGTTGGCTCAATGTTTAAAGATCTTGAAACAACTAAAGTTAGCTTGTCTAGGTCATTAGCAAATACGTTTTCGTCCATAAACTCTTTGCCATTTGCCTTAATTTCCTCTTTCAATGTTACCCTTTCTTCAAGTTCCTCATCAATATTATCTACTTCAATGGTAAGGACCTCACCTTTGATGATTATGGTACATCGGTTGGGGCACCAGATGTCACGCCTCGAACAGGAAAAGTCATAACAGTCCTACCATGTAAACTAATCTAAGATAGAAGCTGACCTCACAGTTGCTATCGTAGACATAATTTACACAAGACGCACAACTCAACCAGCTTGAAACGTCTATTTTGACACTTGTTAATAACCAAACCTGTAGTAGAGCTATTACAAAATACCTGTTCTATACAACCTGTTGTTTAGTACCACAACAGTATTTATACAAATGTTTCACGTGCATAGGTAAAGTTTACAATCAGAGTTTATTAAAACCACAGGTTTTACGATCTATATACAATAAGTTAGAAAACTAGTGGGCTCCCAGGGAATTCCCAATTAGTTTCCTCAAAACTTAAAGATAAAGTCAAGAGCTCAGGTTCAGTTAATTCATCGATCCTCACTTTCCCACATAGCAACATACTAACCTGGGAATAGTACTACCTAAACATCCTGTCTTCACTCAATACTTGAAAAAGAATCTATAGGGATGTGAGCACAACTAGCTCAGTAAGTAGGACGGAGTCAAAAGAGTACTACACAATCACAAATAAGGTTAAATAATTATAATGAAATGCAATGCAATCACTCAAATGAAACATCGCACAGTGTTAACCAGTCCACTGTGAGGTTAGAGAAATTACATCCGTTTCAACCCGAATTGAGGAGTTTCATCGTAACTCAAGTCAAACCAAACCTAAGCTTATGCAATGGAGAACACCCTCCTCCCATGACCGCCTTCGAACCATGGCCCCTAACCTTGTCGCGACCTCCTCGCCTATCACTTAGTTCGACTAAGGATGGAGAAATGACCATTTCAGCTATCCTCATCGAAGAAAGTCGGTATTTAGCCTAACACTCTTAATTATTTCCCCTAACGGGTGATTATGCATGTCTAATTATATTTTAGTCGAATAACTGTTAGTGTTAATCAGGGGTGACCAACAAGTTCACACAATACAGAATCTATGAAAATATGCAGAATTGCACACCAAGGAGTTGAACTCCTGTCACAACCGAGTATCATTTACACATACGGCATGCGCTAATCATCTAACTACAAACACAACTAGAAGTACTCTTGGGTCTTCGAGTACTTTAAATAGTACCTAAATAAGCGGTGAAGCCACAATCCCAACTTACTTATTTAGATGTTCGCTATTACTGACTTGAATTGTCAACTGTCTTTGTATTGGAAGGTCCTAATTACACAAAGACTCAAATTCAGTTTTCGTAATAATTACGAAAACATTAGGGTTTAATCTAAAATGGTTATATATATATATATTATTTCCATAATATACAGTCATGTCATCACTATATATCGAATTAAATTATTAATTATTGATACTGTACATCATATATACTATTACATATTATATATCGTTTCGATTGTATTGAAACATACTTTTTATTTATTAATTCACGTTTTAATTCCGGTAAGGTTACCGAAATATGTATATTCTTGAATATGATAAAGTCATAGGCTAAATTACTTAAGGTTGTTCGATTTTAACAAAATTAGTGTCATTGATTTTATATAGACCTAACGACACGTTTTACGAGTCCTGTTTCTAGAAATGGCTTTTAACGGGTAGTTTGAGTTTTAATACAATTATACATAATTATATAAAAATGATCGTATTATACGTGATATATATTATTAAATTGTATTTTATCTAATTTGTCCCTATATTATAACAATATAAGTATTATCCAATTCTAATACACCTAAAGTGTATCCCGATCAAAAAATATTAATAAATATAATAAAAATATCCATTTAATCCAATCTGATCAGCAATCTTATATATAGTTTTTATTTAACTATTTAATTCATTTTAGCTTATTAATATTACAAATACACCCCGACTTGTAATTTAAGCTATTTTACTTAATAAATTCGTAATAAATAGTTTGGGCTACCAAATAATTCCCCGAAAATTTCTATAGACTTCTAAAAATATAGGGAATTTAGTTATCACTTGGTTTCAAGTTTCCGACCTATTGCCTATATTTTCATATTAACGATTTTACCCCTACATTATGATAAATTATCAAATCATAATTCTTTTAGCACCAAATTAATTTCAATCTAACTCAATACGGTTACTATTTATTATAGACCAGTACATGTCCATTTCATCAATTAATTTCATAATTTCCTATTAAATTCATAATTTCAGCCTATTTTCGAGCTATTTTCAGGCCTAAAAATGCAATAAATATTAAATTTATTCAAATCAAAATTCAAGCTACATAGCAATTATCTATATATCATACACATCCTATACAAAAATTTTCGGCTAGAAACAACATCATTTAGTACATTTATTTACAAATATAAATTTAGGTGAATAGTAGATTTCTTAATAAAGTATATTAAATGTTACGAATTTTTAAAAAATAAAAATATCACATAAAATCATGTTTAAAATAACCTAAGTATAAATTTTTTCATAATTTTCTGGGTAGATTTACTAATTTTTAAAAAATTATTGAAAAATAGGGCAAGAATTTGACCTTGCTATTCTTGGTATCTCCGGCAGCCGTAGGGTGGTGGAGGTAGGTCGGAACACCTAAACGTTGGGGGTACTCCTTGGTGGTGGAGTAGCATAATAGCAGATCAAAGGAAACCCTAGGAACTAACTCAGCTCGGTAATTGCTCTATTTTTCCTATTTTCTTTTCTATTTTCTACGATTTTTTTTCTAATTTTTCTTTTTGTTGTTTCTAGTTTCAAAAGATGTAAAGTGATGTTATTCAATAGATTTATAATGGCCTAGGTCGGCTTCTTTTTTTTTAAATTTTTTTTCTTGCTTTTTCCTCCATTAATTGTAAGTAGGAGGTGTCATTTGTTTATAGATTCACCTTTTGATTCAGCAATTGTCCAACTTTGATGATTTCCAGCGGTTTTCAAAATTGAATCAGCAATTGGAAGGCTTTTGAATAATATTTTGCAATTATTTAAGTATTTTGAGTATATTTTATTAATACTTAATATTTACTTAATATACGAGTATATATCCCTTGTAAATATCACGCATAATATACAACTATACTCATATAATTAAGTTTCTAACATATCTTTTACTTTTAGGATAAGTTCTAAAGTTAATTTTATGATTTCAACAAAATATATATATAATTGTGTAATTTAGGGTTAATTTACGAATATAATTATTATTTATACCGGGTATACTTATAAAATTATGTATATTTTTATGTAGTAAATTATACTATATTATTTCATTTTATAACTCAATTAACTTATTTCTAAGTTCTCGTTGCAACCTAAATTCGATTTTAGGAGTTCTGAACATTTTAGTACTATATTAAATATTCCTACTTCTAAGGGTAAAATTGGAATTTTGGGTCATTATTTTTAAAATCTAACTTCATTGTAATATTTTGACTAACTTTTTTTATTATAGTCGTAAAATTTGGACTCAATTGGATAAGTTTCCCTAAAAGTCCTAAATCTAAGCTCGATTGTCCTAAACTCAATTTTGGGAGCTTAAACTAGGTAGCCATGTGGCAAAAACCCTAGTACCTAAAACATTTGATTTGACTAGTCTTTTTTTGAATCCTTACCCTTTCTCATAAGTTCTCTTCAACAATTTATGGTCGACAGGCCAATTCTTTTACTTGGACATGACTTCAATCTTCCTATTAGGCTCATTACTGTATTGAAGTCGGTTGCTACCTTGGGTAGGTTAGCTAACTTAAATAGGTTGGCTTGGCCTATTCCTCTTTTGTTGCTCCAAACGCTAAGCAATTCTTATGGCTTCATCTAAAGTGATGAATTGTTGCAACTCCACTATTTCTCAAATGTTTGTGCTCAACCCAGTTAAGAATCTAGATATTGTTCAGGTTAAAGGTTCATTGACATTGCATCTAATCATAAGTACCTAAAACACTCGCACTTACTCATCGATAATGTGGTTTCCTTACCTTAATTCTTGGAGCTAAGCAAAGTATCTTGTAAGTAATTTTTTGGCACAAATTCGACTATAAAGACTCACTTTATTTCAAGCAAAGTACTAACCTCTCTTATATCCATCTCACCTTCTCATGGTTTAAAAGTTTCTCCACCACATTATAGCATAGCCTAAGAATTCAATAGTAGTAATTTGAACCTTACTATAATATTCGTATAGATAGTATTTGAAAACTCAAACTACTTTCTCTTCCTAATCCAAATAAGGTGGCTTAAGATACATGAGCTCTATCTTATGCTTTGTAATACTTATCTCTTTCCTCTTCATCTACTTCACCCATATCTAATGTTCTCTACACATGTTCTCCTACTCCTCTAACTTATCTACCTAATTCTTGCCAAGTTGGGTATTGCCTATGCATAAGTTAGGCCTCTTATGGAGAACCTTCAACTTCAGGAGCACCTTAGGGAGTATTTTGATTGTTCTTAACAAGTCGGGAAACAAATGCAAGAACTCCTCACTTTAGCTCCACTATCATAATTGTCACGAACTGAGGACGGCCTAGTCGTGGCAGACGCCGTATACTGTATGAAGAACCCTTGATTAGTTACCCTTCCAATCAAAAACTCTTCACACAATATACAAGGCTCTACAACTACTAGTTCCAAAGTACATCCAGATTCACATGATATCATCACACAACATATTTATATAAAAGTTAAGCTCAAAAGTTTACATTACATAGTATTTAAGTATGTCTAAGTTCATAAGGATAAGGTAAACATAAGTTAAACATAAGTACATGAGGAATAGTCTACATAAACTATTTTCCTCTCATCATACAGGACACTTTGCTCTTGCCCAAGTCCCCAGGCTAACCTGTGGCATCCCTCGTCCCGTCTCTACGAACAGGCTATCCTGCAACAAAAGTCTAAAGGGGTGTAAGCCTAAGCTTAGTGAGCAAAACCCTCAGCCACACGACAAGCAAGTTATAAATACATTATAGTCACGCATATGAATGAATGATCAAACAGAATGCCAAATAATACGCATACTTAACTAGTTCATATACGCAACTCGGATTTAACGCCCTCCGAAGTCAGGGTTGGAGTTTACACGGCACCAATCAGATCCGGGTATTACACTAGAACTTACTTTACTACGGAACTCCATGTTCCGTACTTATATCAAATAACTCTTTATTTTCAGAAAAACACAAGTTATAGTATAATTGTGAGTGGGTCCCCGCAGTCCACACTCACCCCTAAACGGAGGTTTCTAGGCTCGACCCTTAGCCAGGCGGTTGGCGCTTCCAACGCCTAGTGTTCTCGCGGGCCAGGGTAAGGTCATTTTGTACGAGTGCACCGTACATAACCAAATAACTCAATAATATCAACCCCCGAATGGCCTCTCTTTACCTCCGTGTGATGTGACGGTCGGAATAGTATCCATGCTATACATGTTAATGCATGTTCCAGTTTCTTTTTATAGCCGAGTATAAATTAGTTTCAATTATGCTGTGACCAACCATTAATACACACAATCATTTTCTATACTACCATGCAACAAACAAGGCATTCTCTGAATTTAAGGTAAATTCACAACTCAACAAGCAATTACATACACAAGCATATCCCGAACCCCACACAGCAGTTAATTAACAATAATATTTAAGTCCACTATCTACAATCACAATCAAGCGTGGAATCACAGGGTAAATACTCACTCGGCCATAGCAGTTCGTCCTAATCGTAGTAATCGATCGGGAGGTCCTCGCTCACCTCAGAGTCACCTGATCATTATATGATAACAATACTAATAAGTGTTTGAATTAACTATTAATTCTAAACAACTAAGTACCTAGTTCTACTTAAATCACTATCAACTTTTACTCGGTAAGACTTTAATTTCAATTGTATGTAGCTTTTTCGTTTTATTTTTGGTATTTATGAATTTATAATCGTTTTTCATCGTTTCTGAACATATTTTCACATGGTAGTATATGTTTTGGATATTAAGACCTTTATTTTATGTTATGAGCTAAATTTATAGAAAGTTTTAGTTATGAACATCTAAGTACTTTTCTTACTTATGTTTATATCTTTTATTCCTTAAATTCTTGTAATGAAAGAATTTTACTTTGCTATTACTAATTCATATAGTGAATTAGGTATAATCTAATTTAGAAAGTGTATTAGGTTTTACTAATTTAGTTACCTAATCACTTACATTTTTCTTAGTTTTCTTATTTTCTAATTTTATGCTTATGTCATCGCTTACATCATCACTTGCTTATGTCATCACTTGCTTATGTCATGGCTTATGTCATCATGTGCTTATGTCATCCTTTACCTCATCATATGCTTACATAAGCCTTCCATCATGCTTATGTTATATACATATGTATTATGTACATATTATCTCTTTTTCTTATACTTATGTACATATACTTTATACATACTTATACTCATACCTATACTAAGGTTTATACCGTATTTATACATGTATACATACCCGTATACCTATACGGTGGAATACGTATTTTACACTAAAATTTCGTATGCCTAAATTTCTCCTTAAGAAAAGTTCCCTAATTCCATGTTTTTGTGTTCTTATGTACATATTTAGTGTAGTATAGGTATGTTTAGTAAGATTTGATCTTAAATTAGGTTATGTACATGTTATATACTCATGTACAAAGGTTCTTCTACTTATACTCTCTTGGTATTTCCTTATGTATGCATACATAGAAGCATATCTTCATGTCTTTCTTTCTTCTCTTTCAAATTTCAAGGTTCTACACTTAAAGAAGGAAACTTTGTTTCCTCTTCTTCAAGACAAAACTAACCATATAACTACTTATCTAATCTACCTAATTAACTAACTAATGACTAATAAAAAGTAAGATAAAGCACTTAAAAACATACCTTTTATGATGTTGAAATGGAGGAGACAAAAGGGGAGAAATGAAAGGGAAAGAAGGGAAGGGAGGTCACGGCATGAAAGAGGGATTTTTGTTTTGTTTCTTTTGTTTGTTTCTCTTAATGGTAGACAATATGTGGTGGGGTTAAGAAGGAAATTTGTGGACGGCAACAAGAGGAAAAGAGAGAAAAAGAAAAATAAAAAAGAAAAGAAAAGAAAAGGAAAACATCATTACATAAGAGATATTTTTCTTATCTCTTACCTTTGTTGACTTTTCAAAATGTTGACTTTAGTCAACATGTGTTGACTTGGTCAACATTTGAAATTTGGTCAACATGTATTATCTTAATCAACATTCCTTAAGTATGTGTAATTTTGTGTACATAATGTAGTAATTAAGGGAAATTAGGGGAGAAATGAAGGAAATGAGAAGAATTGAGGTATATGATGCATTGATGTGTAAATGTGGTTGATGAGATCTTACTTTAGGCCTTTAGAGTCCATATGTCTCATTTGATAAATAACTTTGGATAACAAGTGTAAAAAGTGCTAATTTGAGTCTTAAAGTTCACTATATGTAACTTAATCTTCAACTATAACCCTAATCCTAAGTAAGACCATCTTAATCATATATTTAAGGGATAAAATAATCTATGACCCATTATCTTAGTTCCTAATGGATTATTTAAGAATTTGAATCATATAAGCAAGAATGTGGGTTATCTCTAACCATTTACTAATAATTTTGCAAAATATAAGCATTATATTTTCAATTAGGGTTTTAGGGTATATCATGATGGATTGGTGTACATATGTCCTTAATGAAATCATTTTTAAGGTTTTTATCACTTTCGAATTGAATCTTTAGCTTTTAGAAACATTTAGGGTCGAAAAATTCTTTACGCGATTAATTAAGTCTTTTAGGGTTTTCACTTTAATTAGCCTTGTCGACTCC
Organism: Lumnitzera racemosa; assembly: GCA_024138005.1. Lineage (NCBI taxonomy): Eukaryota > Viridiplantae > Streptophyta > Magnoliopsida > Myrtales > Combretaceae > Lumnitzera > Lumnitzera racemosa. Next base: position 57,589,215 of record JAMXBC010000004.1, read on the forward strand.
TATATTGTCTACTATAGTTGAGTCAATTTCAAAAACTAGATCGAAACTTTTTGGGGTTTACAATAATAGTTACTTCACCGATCCATTCATCGAAACTTATAAGGGTGTTTTGTTGACCATGGTGAATGACCCTATTATTATCGTCTCCAATATCAGCATTAACACTTGAATAAGTCATTCTTTTACTCAATCCCATGCTCAAAGCAAATAGACAACATTCGTATTTCTTAGAAAACTACATACTCATAGACTCCAATTAGTTAACACACTAACTACACAAAACACGCTCAACTTCTTTTTAAACAAAAATCAATGTGCCTCACTACAAAGATTCAACATCACAGCTAACTAGGTTAAACCTTACACAGAAATACATAATTATTACTTACTCTACTTTTCACAAATCGAAATAAAGTGAAACAGAGTGCTACTCAACAACTACTCATAATAGAGCAAAACCACTAATTTTACTACTTACCCAATATTATAGTTAACTCGCAACAACCATGATAGCTATTACACCTACTTCAACACACTCAACCACAATGGTACTTAACACAACACAATGATAACATAACACTATAAGAACTTACCTATGTGAACCTTTGCTTTAATACTACGATGATACGTTGCGCCAAGGACAAACAAGGTCGGTCATATTCAGGGGATGGGCTCGAGGTCACCAAAAGCTTGAAATGAAGGATGAATGCACAAATATAAGACAAATAAGCAAAACTTATGATCGATTCCAAGGACATGATGCACCAAGGTGAAGAACACTAGGCTAAACTCAAGAAGAGGGGTGAATTGAATTTTAAGGACAAATTATAATTCTTTTTCGATATAAACGACTAAATGCAATAATAAGAGTAATCAAAGTAATAATAGAATAATAATAAGTGCAGAGATTTAAAGAGATATGGATAGAGAAGATCAAGCCCAGATTTAACATAGAGTTCAGACTACCTCCTAGTCTCTACAGACACATAATGCCTCCAACTGAGGACTTCACTTCACTTTATTGATTTCACAACCCAATTGCTCCAAGAGTTACACAAGCTTACATAATCTCTAACTCAATTGTATCACTTCCTTCACTTAAGATTACAAGTGTGAGAACTTTTAAGCACCATAACTATGTCTCCTTTTATTTGATAGCAAATAAGTATACAAAAGACCAAAGAGAAGTAGAATAAACTCAAGAATGTAAGAGAATGTTTTTAAATTGCAGTAGAATATTAAATCTTGAAAGCCTTTGGTTAGGTTGTTGAGCTTTTATAACAACTCATTAAATTCTTCCTGTTACCGTGCATTAAATGCTCCAATGACTACTTGAAACATGCCGGTACTTTGAACTACCGACAGGTTGATAAAAAATACTTTACCGGCAAGTCAACCGACAAGCCTGCTCATCGAGGCCAGTGAGCTTTTCTTTCTATTTTTTAGGTCTTTATACTGTCAGCTTGGTTCTACCTTAAGCCATCAACCCGGTAGACTAAATATTACCTGAAAATTCTTTTCATACACAATAAATAAATACTCTTTGCATTCTAACTTCAAGATCATTTGATCACCACTCAAAAGATTAAATTTCTTATAGAGATAATTGATATATTTAATCATTAAGTAAGCTAATTAATCTTATTCAATTATCTCAATATAATCAAATAATACTTAGTTTAATTATTTACTTTTTTTTTTGTTCTCTTAAAAAACAATATGTTTAGATATACACTTTTTGTTTTGTTCTCATCAAAATCAAATAATAAACCTTAAGTTCAATACAAGGAACTATTAAGGATTCTTGAACTAGCTTAATATAATGTATGAGTTAGTTCAAAAAGGATACTTGTCACCTAGCCTTGCTCAATGGTTAGTGATAAGTTCTAAATTAGATATATTTTACATGGTGATTTTTGATGATTTTTGATGATTTTCCTTTGAAATTTGAGTTTGTTGTCAGATATTGATGCTTAATTGAGTAAATTTTTGTTTTCTAGGTTTTTTAACGATCTATGTGAGAAAATGAGAAGATAGAAATAAGTTTCACTCAAATTAAAGCTAAAATGAGTAAGTTATAAAGGTTTGAAGATTGACATAACCGAATAACATGGCTGTATCATTTCCAAGTGATTTTAGACCAAATTTTCATTGAGCACATCCAGTTACACGACTTGGGGACATAATCGCATCCCTAGTGGTGTTGTTTCTAGATTTAAAACAAAAAGAGAGGGAAGAGAAGCCATTCACAGCTAAGTATACGACCAAGGGACATGATCATGTCCCCGGTTGCATGTTTTGCAGTTACCAATTTTTTTTACAAAGTCTATATAAAGCTTCTTTAGGGTTTTCGCAAGATTAATTTTAAACGACTTTTGGAGAGCTTTTCAAAAGAAGAGCACTCAGGAGAGTAAGACACAAAAAAGACTTAATGACTTCAAGATTTAATCTTTATTAGATTTCATGATTCTTTCTTTTATTTTTCTCTATTCTTTAATTCGAGATTGTTGCTTTATGATGTGTAGAGAGTAGATTTTTAATATCTAGGTCTTATAGAACCTAAATTTACTCATGTGAAATGATTTTTTTTATCAGAACTAATTGATTCTTTTTTTTTTTTATTCAACTATGTGTGCTTCATGATTTTAGATTATTATTTTCATAGATAGTAATTTAAAATTTGATATCTTATAAGAAAATTGAGAGATTTCTTATAATATTATATCTAGGAATAGTTGATAAAGATTATTGAAAGATTAGAGATAATTTGCAAGATCTTTTTGGAATCTTGAATTATAGTGTAGAAAATTTGTTGTGTATTAATGTGATCTTAGATCATACTATTGAGAAGAGATTCTAATGGGTAATTTTAAGATTAAAGTTAATTGGCTTTAGAAAATGATTAACTTTAGTAGAGAATTCTCCTGATCAAGAAAGATTACAGAATAAATTATATTATCTTTAAAAGAAATCACATGTTAAATTTTGAGGGAAACAAAGATCTAAATACGATTTGTGAATCTTGAAGTAGTTTATAATTTTATTGTTTTCTAGTTTTAGTTCTTAAACAATTCTTATTTGGTGATAATTTATTATTTGTTGCAATTAATTTTAGATTCTTTATATTCTTAAACTCAAATTTATAGGTTAGATAATAAAGATCTAGTGAGCATTAGTAGTTGAAGTCTTTAAGGGATTAGCACTTAAACTTAATCTACTTATTACAATTTGATAAGTGCGCTTGCCTAGCATCGATTAAGATAAGAGTAAGTAAGCAAGTTAGCTAAAGTTAGCTCATTAGAAGAAGATTTAATATTTTGATAATTGCAAAAAGATTAATGCAGCTATAAAATACAAGGCTATTTATACTTGAAAGTCTAGGGCAACTTATTAAAAATAGGAAAAGACAAAAAGGGTATTTAACCTATACAAGTATTATACAAGGAATGTAAAAGGGTACCAAAGATAAATCAAAGAATAGAAGATTGGTATAGTAGATTTCATTACGTAAAAAGTATAGATACGTAGCTAGTAGCTATTAGTAGGCTTTTAGCAAAAACAAACAATATAGTACAGTCATGTTAATAGGTGCCAAGTTGACTTGTGAGCTCTAAGATGGACTTTGTTGTCTAAGCAACTCAAAACAGGGTTGGCCGAGCTAATAGGTGAGTAAGTCAAATAGTTTGCTAAGCATTCCTCTAGTTGACGTTTAGAGATTAATGATAGGTATGGGAGAGTTTGGCTCAATGGTAGCAGCAAATCAATAGTCAAAAGCAACTCAAATTCTTCTAACATAAGTCGAAAAGAAAGAATACGCCTTGTTAAACACTTAGCACACGTACTTAGGTCAAGGGTCCTGTAGTTAGATTCCTATAAAGTATAATCTGGTTAACTTGAACTTAGATTGTGTGATAAATAATTTAAACTTGGTTCAAACCAATACCCTTTTGAAGATTTGACTATTTAATCTTATTGTTTGGTAGGAGATTATAATTTTCTACGATTTTGGCGAATTATAAAATATTAGTTTTCTAGTTATTTTCATAAGTAATTAAATTTACGTATTATGATTAAATGTAATGAGAGATTATTTCGTTAAAGTTTTACAACCTTGGACTTAGAAGATAGTTTTCATATTGTGGGTACATATGTGATACGATGATTTTAGTGCATTCTATTAAGTCCCCTTTAGAGTCATGACACTATTTCTAGGGGTGAAAATAAAGCACAACACTACATTGCATAATTTCCAATACCTCAAACCAACAATCACAGCTCAAACTCCATTTACACGTAAGACTCAAGAGTGCATTACCTTACTTAGGACCTTATGCTCTAATACCAAAAAGATGATGCAACACAAATGGGTGTAATGTTGTGTGAAGGATTGCCTATGACTAAGTCTTATCATAACATGGATGGGTCCTTTGAAGCTATTAAAGAAAAATTTAATTGGTTTGGGTAGATTCATAAGTAGAAGGTAAGCAATTTGTGAGCTATTCAAATGGATGTGATGCACCACTCAAACCTTATATGGCCTATGACTTGTCGAATGTGACTTATTGGTCCAAGTCAAAGGGTTGCTTGGTACAATCCTTGCTTAAGTGATTAATAAGAGCAAAAAGAGGTTTAGGGTTCCTCACAAAGAGATGAAAATATTAGTATCTCATTAATATTGGAAGAAGATTTTGATTACAACTGTTCTATAATGGGGTATTTATACCTATAGGCTAGGATCACATGATGCTAATTTTTTTTACTAAAAGGAGTAAACTAATATGTATAACTTTGTTACAAAAGGATGGATAATTCCATAATCTCTTTGAAAAGAACATTTTGGTGGCAGAATATATGACTCGGGTAATGGGATATGTGTTGCTTGGGGAGAGGTATCGAGATTTGCTGCATAGTGTGTTCTAATTTGTCTAGGTAAGGTTGGCAACAACGGGTGCTCTAAATAGCTTGACATTTGTACCTTGGCAGTTTTAGACTTATAAGGTAAAATGGTCTTCAAAATAGGTTGGTAATGAGAGATGGGAATTGTTAAACGGTTTAGACTAACCTTGCCTTTATGTTAAGATGATACTCTACCTACCATAACCCAAATACATGATCAAATTAGTTCGGCTTAATAAGTTGACTTCTTTGAACTTGAGTGATGGTTAAGAATCCGATAAACCATGTTTGTTAGGCCTTTAGCTTAGGAGTGAGTAAGGGGTCTTTGGGGCTGATTCTTATCATTAGATTCTTGTTTGTATAAGGATGCACGATAAAGATATCTAAATTGATAGGTGAACAAAGCAAATCAACATTCCAAAGAACCTTATAAGGCCTTAAGCTATGGAGTATTTGGTACATCATTTTGAGTTGTTAGAGCTTAAAGAGATTAAACATTTGAGGTAATGGAAGAAAATATGCATAATGTGATGTTAGATAATCACAACAAATGGAGCAACATACATGGCAGATTTGATGAGATGGACGATAGACTGGATAATGTTTATGCTAGATGGATAACTTGAGAGCTACAAGTAGTACATCTCATCTTTACCATTCCCTTTGATTTCTTCAATCAATTGTTATTCCAATTTTGTGCATCTTTTAGGATGCAAACACTAAGTGTGTACTTTCATCTCATAGACTTATTCATATTTTTCATTTCCTTCATCATTGGATTCTCAGTCATGCTTTTGTTCATTTATCATTGTATTACCTTTGATCTTGATGGTATTCAATAATCTTAATGTTTGTAAACTCAAAATCTTTATTCAACTTTAAATGTAGCTAATGATTTTAATTTATCATATGTTACTATTTCTAGAAGAGGGTTCACTACAATCAAATAAATAATTGATAAAAACACAAGGCTAAAGAGGAAAGTAACTTCACTTAATAATTAAAGAAGACTCTTAATATAAGGAGTAAGCTTAACTTAATAATATAAATATCTTCGAGTAATTAATGTTAGTTGCCGTTAACATAAATATAATATTTATACTAACATTAAACCCTAGTGGTAATCTTGTAAATATATACAAAAAGTATTAAACCTTAAAAGTGGCCTAAACGAGTGATTAGGCAAAAATAACAAAGCTATACATAAAGCTATTTATGTTGTGCATGGGTTAGAGTAAGAAAGTAAAATTGATTAAAGTGGACGATTTGGACGTAGGTCTAAGCTATGTGATAAGTGGCCTTGAGCTAAGTAAACTAAGCTTGAGATGGCAAGGTTTGGTATGGGTAGTTAGGAATTTAGGCTTTGAGCTAAGTTGAGAAGTATAAGTTAGGTTAGTGACCTTCTCCTATAGTTAGTCGTCTTAGTTAAGCTTGTCCTTATTGTACGTAGTTGAGCTTGAAAGACCTTCTTCGATCAGGTTAGCTTACTTTAGGAGTCTTCTTTAAGATTAAACAAGCCTTTTCAAATTAAGTTTGAGCTTATTAAAAATAATTTCCTATAACATACTTCCATTTCATTCTTTTTCTTTTCTCTTCTCCTTTTTCTTTATTTTTTTTCACCCCTCCAAATTCTACCATTCCATTCAACTCAGTTAATAAAAACCACCAGTTGTCGCTGTGGTTATTCGGTATATCGTCGAAGTTGGCTATAGTTAGATATATAATTTTGAGCTTGACACGTCTCCAAAATTTACTATGTTCGACTCCAAAGTCTATATTGTTACTTCACCGCCACATAAGATGAATATATAATTTTAAACTATGTTTGTTGGCGGGAACACGGGCTATGTCTTCTCCATCAAGTCCAGCTTCCATTGCATTTTACCAAGTCACTATCTCAGAGATCAAGAACCACCTTCTCCAACTCCGAGGCCTCGACAACTCCTTAAAACTCCTCAAGCATGTCCATGGAGCTTTGTTCCGTCGCGGCCTTCAGGGAGACAACTTCCTCCTCAATCTTCTCTTACGTTGTGCCTTGGGTTTCGGCGACACCGGCTACCCTCAGCTTATTTTCCAATACACCAAACAACCCAACCTGTACTTACACAACACTATGATCCGGGGGTTGGTTTCGAATGACCATTTCAAGGAAGCTACGTCCATGTATTATTCCTTGAGAAAACATGGGCTTTCACCGAACAATTTCACTTTTCCTTTCGTGTTCAAGGCTTGTGCGAGGCTTTCCGATTTCAGACTAGGTGTGAATACGCATGGTATTGTGATTAAGTTGGGTTTTGATGATGATGTGTTCGTGAAGACTGGATTGGTTTGTGTGTATGCAAAATGCGGATATTTGGAGGATGCGTGTAAGTTGTTTGATGATATTCCTTATAAGAATGTAGCTTCTTGGACAGCGATTATTAGTGCATACATTGATTTCGGGAGGTTTAGAGAAGCTGTTGAGACGTTCAGAAGGTTCTTGGAGAAAGGTCTGAGACCAGATAGTCTTAGCCTTGTCCGCATTTTGTCAGCATGTGCTCATTTAGGGAATTCAAGTAGTGAGGAGTGGATCTATCGATATATATCAGACATGGGAATGGGAAGGAATTTGTTTGTTGCTACATCTTTAGTAGACATGCATGCCAAGTGTGGAAACTTGGTCAAAGCACGGAGTATCTTTGATTCAACTCCTGAAAGGGATGTAGTGTTGTGGAGTAGTATGATTCAGTGCTATGCATCTAATGGATATCCCAAGGAAGCTTTGGAAATCTTTTATCAAATGCAGGGAGAGAATGTGAGACCCGATTGTTATGCCATGGTTGCAGTTCTTAATGCTTGTGCAAGGTTAGGGGCACTGGATTTAGGTGAATGGGCAAGGAGTCTGATAGATGAAAATGAGTTTTTGGATAACCCTATATTAGGCACAGCATTGATTGACATGTACACAAAATGTGGGAGAATTGCTCAAGCTTGGGAGGTTTTCAAAGAGATAAAGAGGAAAGATTGTGTGGTATGGAATGCTGCCATATGTGGTCTTGCTATGAATGGACATGTCAAAGTTGTATTTGGGCTATTTGCCCTAATGGGAAAACTAGGACTTCGGCCGGATGGGAACACATTTATGGGGTTGCTTTCTGCGTGTGCACATGCTGGTCTGGTTGACAAAGGCCGACAGTATTTCAAGTCCATGGAACAGGTTTTCTCTTTGTTTCCTACTTTAGAGCATTATGGATGCATGGTGGATCTTCTTAGTCGTTCTGGTTTACTAGATGAGGCGCATAGCTTGATAAAGGGTATGCCAATGAAGGCAAATACAATTGTTTGGGGTTCTCTGCTGAATGGATGCAGGCTTCATCAAAATATCCTGTTGGCAGAGGAAGTTTTAAAAAACCTTATTGAGTTGGAACCTTGGAACTCGGGGTATTATGTTCTCTTATCAAATATTTATTCAGCAAGTCATAGATGGGATGATGCAGCTGAAGTTAGATCAAGAATTATTGATGGAGGGATGCAAAAGCTACCTGGGTATAGTTGGATTGAAGTTGATGGTCACGTTCATGAATTCCTAGTCGGAGACAAGTCTCATCCCTTGTCAGATAAAATATATGCAAAACTTGATGAGTTGGTGAAGGAAATGAAAACAGCTGGTTATGTTCCGACAACCGAATTCGTTTTATTTGACATAGAAGAGGAAGAGAAGGAACAGTTCCTCAACTGGCACAGTGAGAAGCTTGCCGTTGCTTTTGGCTTAATTGCTACAACTCCTGAAAGGGTCATTCGAGTTGTGAAAAACCTCCGTGTATGTGGCGATTGTCATGAGGCCATAAAGCTGATCGCTAAGCTTACTGGCAGAGAGATAATCGTGAGAGATAACAACCGATTTCATTGTTTCATTGGTGGTTCATGTTCGTGTAGGGACTATTGGTGAAGAAACTAATTTGGACAGCCAAATATAGCTCTCATTGAAGTGCTTGCTTTGATATTTGAGTGTTTTGGTTCGACAGTGATCAGTGATTGTGCAGTATACGATGCTTGCCTCAATGTAAAAATAAGAACAGGAAGATGTGACTCACTCAATGGAACCTCAAAATTTTGGATCTTTTCTGTGAGTTCCATGCAAAACAAAATCATTGTTTGACTGGCTTCGGAATTACCTAGGCAGTAAAGAGGCACTTATGGACCCAAGTCACACAAGTACTGCATTGTAAATCACTGTAATAAAAAAGAGGTTAGTGAGGGTCTGGAATAATTAGATTCTGTTCTGCTGTTGCTTTATCATATTCTAACTGTGCCTCCTTCTTTCCTATTGGAGGTAAAATTTGTTTTTCAGATCTTTTGCTGACTTAATTGAAGCAGTTTGGTGGAAGCTGCTAGAAGTTGTGGTCTTGTGATCGGTGTAAAGGCTGGAAGAAAGCATTGCTCTCAGGAATAATCATTTCATGGTCTTGGTTCCAGGTTAGCTGATCATCTTAAGATTATCAAATTAATTCAGTGCAAAACCGCACGACTCATATCATGATCACTGTTCACTCTTCATCTTATATAACTGTTAGTCATCTAACTTAAGGTTGGGACTGTAAAATGCTCTTTTGTCCAGGGCTTAGCTATTAAGCATTATAGGAGTTAATGGTGAAATAGATGCTTATCTGCTGCAGCAGGTGAATACTGTTATTTTGTTTATTGTATAATTCTATGCAATATCAAAAACAGTGTTTCCCAATTTCAGAATAGGGGAAAGAAGGATATATGAATCTGCCACACATTTTGGCAAATCTACGATAACTGGCACAAATATTTACAAAAGGAAAACGCACAACCTGGTACATTATTCTGATGTTATTCTGTGTAATGTTGGCTATTCATCTGTAAAAGAGTATGAGGTTCACCCTGATTATGACCAATTGGCTTATTATTTAGGCTTAACCTTTTTAGCATGGCCTTACTTGAAGCGCTTTTCAGAGAACTGCATGCAAAGGGGACTGCCATAGGTAGTGTTATTAGCACGTAATTCTTCTTTGTAGATCTCATAAAGGATTAATTATTTGATGCCTGTATCACTACCGATATAATTTGACCCAAAGAAATTCAAAGTTTGTTTCCTAACTTTTGGTGATTTCCTATTCTAGGCTTCCAAATTTAAAACGTTTATTTCAGCCCCTCACTTTTTTTGACATGTGACAAAATAGTCTCCTTACATTGACATTTTATGTTAACCATGGACACATTTTGTTTTGTTTTTATATATTTTCTTAATAATATGGTTATTCTATGGTCTCATCTGTAGCCTGTATTTTGTGGTTGAACTCCCCATTATATTAACTCTAATAGCAATTTGAATGATTAAATGATGTGTTGGATGGTCTCGCTAATGAAATTGTATAAGTTTCCTATGATTCACCATAAAGTTTACAAAACAAACTGAGCTTGGTGAAAACTATCATAATTTTACCCTTCTTAAAATCCTAACTCAATAAACTAGAAGTCTTAAACCCAATCTTATTTGAGATGCATGTAATGCAAAATGGCATTCTTTGTGAGGAAGCATGGTCTTCCATGCTACAAATCTACCGTGGTTAAGCTGTTTTGTGAGCAGTCTATGGTAACACAAGTTAGCATTACAACTTTTTCCCTTTTATTATCTTTTTATTCCCCCTTAGGTGCAAAGCAACTTTGTTGGTTGAAATCACATTGATCTATTAGATAATTATGTAAATAGCTCAATGCAAATCTTTAGAAAACTCCCAATTTTATTATCACAATTCATCTTCATGTCAGTGCCTTTGTAACTTAACAGTATAGATGCTCGTCTCCTAATATGATGAATTAGGTTGGATTTCCCCTTTTCCTATTGTAATCATCCCATAAAGTAATCTATCTTCATGTTATTTGAAATTAGGATATTGTTTGTCCTTTTAAGCGTTTTGCTTAATGAGAAATACGAAAAAATAAAAGAATTTGATGAATTAATCGAAATGTTGTACATATGAGAATCATGGGAATTTAGTCATAGCCCCTCATTTATTCCATCCTTCAATAGTTCTCTCTTGATTACCATAATGAAGGTCAATTTTAATACTAAATCAGTTAATTCAATTCATAGCATAATTGTATCGATCCCTATCACATTTTCATGAGGGATGGTTAGACTTAGATCTTTAATAATCCTTCTAAAACAATAATTTTCGTATTCAAACTTATTGTTCCCAATCAATCTATTTTGTCTTCCTAACTTAACAAGTGAAATTCACTTGTTAGTTCCTTAGAGTTTTGAGGGTTCTTTCAATATTAGGCATAGAGGTTGCTAATTTGTTCCAATTCTCAAATGTGACATTTTTACCGAGACAAAATTTAGCTAGCTCTAACTTAAACCAATCTCATCAACAATAGAAAACAATACACCTAAGAATTCTAAGAATTGTGCTCGAGTGTGAGTATCTATAAGAACATAAGCTTAAGCTTTTACTCATCAATAAGAAACAAACGGCTAGAAGTGAACTAGCTAGAAACCAAAAAGCAAACAAATAAATAATGAAAAAGCAAAAGATGCAAAATTTATACAATTTATATAAACACACATACATACACACACATATATATATATATATATATATATATATAATCAACAATCAAATTGAGAAAACAAACTAATTCTTAGCTAAAAAAAATGGAACCGATACTAAAAGGACAAAAGGATGGAAGCTTTATATAATTTATATTAGGACACTGTAATTGACATGTCCACAAGAATAGCTTACTCGTGATGATTTACCATGTACAGTATGGAAGCTAAGGAATAATACCTTCAGTTGTGCAATGACTTCAATTCTGCATAAGGCATCTTAATCCCTTAGGAAATTAGGCAAAAGTGTTGTTTCATTAGGCAACAGAGAAAAATTCTTACAATCATACTAATTCATAACTAAGCAAGAAATAGTAATTAAAGTCTTATAAAGTAATCCATAGAGGTCTTATTAAAATTCAAACATAGTCAATTAAATATATATAAAGTCTTCTTCCTTTCCATACATCCTTGACACAGCATTAAGGCTCTCCTCATAATAGGCATAGATCATCTTGGAAAATCCAATTAAAGACTTAAAATGGAATATTATGGGGATATAAGCTACCCCAAGTTAGCGGGGTGCTCATTCATGTTGTTTTCAAGTAAGATAAACAAGTTATCATAACATATGCTATAGATGAATAGCTCTATGTAATGCAACAAAATATATGGTAATTGGAAAACCATATACAATAAGGATTTGAGCCCTCCTTTACTGAGGTTAGGAAATATTCCACAAGTTAGATCCAGGTTCCAATCACTAAGGCCTAAAGCTCTTAATATCATTAAGATTTACCAAATCAAAACCTTGTTTTGTATATTAGGAAAGTAGGTTTTTAAAAGATACTACATATATGCCTTAAGATGTAGATATGAGGAGCACCTGTAGTCTCCTAATCACCAATTAGTTCCCCTTCCTAGTCGAGGTAAGTTCATATAGTAGGAGTCTATCATACTTTCAATTTCATTTAATATAATATAAGAATGGCTATTCCCAACTCACTTAATCATAGTAATGGCCAATGATCTTTTTTACTATCTACGTGATGCTGACGACCTTTTGACATGCAAAGTCATGCAATGCATGCCTTGATTTGATTTAAGTTTCAATATGCTTATCCTTTCTCTTTGTTTACAAGTGATCAACACATATAGTAGACACTCAACAATGCTTAATATAATTAGTGCACAAGTAAAGGGTGTCAATAATCAATTAATCCATTTATAAATCAAGAGCAAGTAATACAAACACAAGCATCTTCCCACATTTATGTATCCCTTATGCAATTTCAATTATTAGATCCTTTTATATGAGAGTTCAACTAACTATAACCATAAGCAAATGATAGTCGTAGCAAATACTCATGCCGTCATAATGGTCACTTGTTGTAATAGTCCTCGAAGTAATTGAATGTATCGTTAAATCACCTATAGGAAATGAAATGAATAATATTTGTAAGAATATAGAGTATTTTTAAGTTCCATTATCTTTTTTTTAAGGATTTAGTAGATTAGGTGTGTCTTCTTTGTTTTAGGTCATTATATGAGTTAAATAGTCGTTGTGAAGGTATTGAAGTGTATTTTCACATGGACTAAGTTGCAAGGCTATATGCAATTTGGTGCAATAACTATAGGAGTGTAACAATCCATGTTTAGTGGTTTTGGTGAGATTGTTGTTATTCCTCTTAGATGGAGTTATATTGCTTGAATTTCTTCAAAATTGAGTTTGGTATGATAAATTTATTATTTATATATGATCAATATAAATTAGATTAGCCTTTAGTTCCTAATATTTCATATTAATCATATCTTGTTAATGGCCTTTTTCAGCTAAGGTGATAAATTATTATATCTTACTAGTTGATTAGTTTCTTATCTTCTCTCTAATGGTATGCCATTACCCATGGCATAGTTTTCCTTCCATGCTTAAGTTCATATTAATCTATCTCCATCTAATATGTTTTGAAATATATTTCTAGAGTTTAATTCACCCATTTCCGTGCAACTCCTTCATGAACTTCTAGATATCAACTTATACATGACACCCATGAGTGTAACAACTTCCTTCTTGTATTTTTAACTTTGGCACACATATAACATACTTCTGCTTGTGCTTTTCTTCATGGTTCTTTTTACGGTCTAAGTTTCTCCAAATATATCACTATTCTACATATTATCCATACTACATAAGGACTAATTTATGATTAGGGATGAAATACTTCGATATTTAAGTTTAGAGAAAAAAGGTCCTTGGCTTTGGACCTACCACTTACAAGAGTAGTCTTCTTGTAATTTCTTCGTTTTGCTACTCTTCCTTAGTCCATCAAAACCCTACCCTTTCCACTTTCATATCTCGCATTTTAGAGGAATATGTTAGGGTTATCATCTTATAAGGTTAAAAAAAAAGTAAAACTAAAGGATTTCTTGTTACCTTAGAAGAAACTGCTTGTTAGGGCTTGAGATATCGAAAGCTTGTCCTTAACGCATGAAACGAAGAAGATTGAAACTTAACTAGCTTCTCATCTTGGTAAGCAAAATGGAAAAGGAAAAGATGCATGTTTTTCCTTACCTAATTGATATCTTTTTTCATCATCAAGCCTAATGTGGTTACCTAGTAAGTGAACAGAAGAGTTATAGAATTCCTTCTTAGAGTTGACAAGATAAGAAACAAAGGAAATGAGGTAAAAAAACTTATACTTGGGAGTTTAAAAGTGGCGCTGCAGAGCTAGATTTAGAAGAGATTTATGTGAATGAGTTTGGTCTAGTTGAAAGAACAAAGATGACAATTAATGCACCTTAATTACCCTTATCCTTCTCTCCTTAAAATGAAGGATATTTGTCCTGAGTAAATCATTGCTCTATAGATCATTATAGAGCTCATGTATAGCTCCTTAAATGAGTTTTAGTTAAGTTGGAATTGGGTTTAAGAAGAATTAGGTGAAAATGTCTGTCCCATCTTCTTAATGTTTATGATAAATACTTTGCTTGCACTTGGTGTCTTTATTTTGTGTTATGAAACTTGTTTCTTACATTTCAAAAATGAATGTTTGAACTGAAGATAGTATGATACATACGCATCTAAGAACCCAAATTTTCTCTTCCTTATACTACCCTTCTCCATGTGTGCTTTCAATGGAGCCATAAATGAAGTGTACCTTCATTTGTTCTTTCTCACATGGTTCATTAACTTTCCACAAATGGCAAGTACTTCCTTTGTACTTTTGTATGTGTTCATTAATCATGCCATAAGTAGTTTGTACATTTAGTACTTTTCTTCGCTAATTTAGGGGATTTTCTTCCTTTAGGCAATAGTTATACCAAGCTTATTAAATTGCTACATGTCATGTATATGTGTAATATTGGTGTTTTTCTTGGTCTTGTTTTTCCTTATTCGGCATAGCTCTATTCGTATGGGAATTGTACTTACTTCGGAGTATTATATTTTATATCACTTGGTTTTTGTTAGGGTTCACGCCAGTTTAAGCTATTGATTGAGTTTTTAGATAATGTTTGTTTTAGTTTCTATTTTATTCCTACAAATGCTAATCAATTAGTAAATTAGGTAGTTTCTAATTTTAGGAGAGAATTTACCCTTGCTTCTAGTGGTTTAACCTCCCGTTGTATCTCTAGAACCTACTTCATTTAGGGTCTTTTAGTTTATTATGTTGTTTTATAAACTTGATTTGTAACTTATTGAATTATGGTCGAGTTTTAACAGACTTACTTTTCTTTGCTACATTTCCCTCCTTCCCCACACCCTAACTTTTATTATTGGTTGTGATTAAAATGTTAATGTACTTGGTCTCAATTGACTAACTAGGGACATGTAAAGAGTTTATCATGGTATTTTCAGTTATATAAATTTAATATAGTTTTGGGTAATCATTCTCTATATTTGCAAGATGAAGTTAGTTTAAAACCATTTTTTGTAGGTTTATATATAGCATTTCATAAAAAGAATAAATTTGATTATCATAATTAGGAACTTGAAAGCAATTGTGCAGTTGTTCATTTTGGTACCATGACTTAATTCATCAGCATATGAATTTACTTATTAGTACTATATGGCAAAGCCAATATTGATGTTCTATTAATTTGCTTCCAATCTTGCCGTTGTTAAAGACAGTTAGATGTGGCAACCTAGCCAATTTAATGATATATGAATTTGCAAAAGGAGATGGAAATACAATGAGGTATTAGGAAGGGTTACAATTCTTTGTGTGATTTTTCTTTTTAACTTTTTCTAATTGAAAATATTCGATAAAATTATTTTATTAAGTTAATTATTATTGATTAAGGACAAAATAAGATGAATACTTCGACTATAAGAGAGTGGAATGAGCAAAGAATCCTATCAAGGTTTTTTACTGTATTGCCATTCATATTAAATATTTTCTAAAATATTTTAATATATAATAATAAGTAGACTTGTACAAGTGGATGAAATATGTCAATTTGGCCTAGTTTACTTTGGTCTTGAGGGTCACATAGATCAGATTCATTTGGATTGCTTTTTAAATAAATAAAAAAATTTTGGTCTTAAATTTTCTAAAAAGCATGTTAAGTATATTAGTCTGCAAGTTAAATGTATAAATATGTTAAACAAATTAACCTAAATTTACTTGTTTTGGCTTGTAGATTAAATGAGTTAGATTTATTTGAATTACTTTTTAAATAGATGAAAAATTCTCGACTTAAACCTATTGAGTTAAATGGGTTGATTTAAGGGTTAAAACTCATTTGTATATTTTTAATAATTAGAAAATTCTAATTACTAAGGAATTTGTAATTATAGTGTCATCATTACCTTTCTTTAAAGGTATACCAAATAATAAAGCATAGTAATGTATTAACAAAAGTTAAAAAGAATGATCAATATAATTAAAAACACGATATAATTATTGAATCAAATTATATAAATAGATAGTCTAAGGGGAAAAAAGAAAATAATGCATAGACAAATAAAAAAAAAGCCTGAAAATTGTGATGTATTTCATAATGGATAAAAAACACTTATTATAGTAACCCATTTGTCTTATTTTGAAAGTTTCAATTAAATTTATTAAAAAAAAGGTCTTGGAAACAATAGGATTTCACTTTTAAGTATTAGCAAAATTAAAAAAAAAAATGTTTTTAATTTAAAGAGTGATTGGAGGAATAAAGGTGGCAAAAATTAATTATTGGGATATAAAGTTTATAAAGATGTATTTACTTAATAACATAGATGATTAATAAAAATGAGAACAAATGTCAAATTAATCGTTAGTACAAAAATATCATGAGGAGACTCATTAAGTAAACTATTCAAAATTATAATACATAGAATCTCATGAATGCGTGCAATTAGTTTGCACTATAATTAGTAATAAAGTTACGATAAGTCGAGGGGAACTCTCATGGAAGAAACCGATAAAACCAAGAAAAATCACCAGAAAAGGAATATGAAAAACAAGGAAAAGGAATAAATGATAAAGCCATCTCCATCTCCATCTAATTATTGCTCGCCATCACACGTCTACCCCGTTTCCAACAGACACGTGTCCCCACATCAACAACAAAAGGACATGCCCCATGTACCTTACCGTCCAGAACCTACTTTCCTTCTCCAAAATTCCAAGTATCACATGAGTGGAGATGGTGGGTGGGTCTCGCTTCACTCATGATTCACCAAAATTATATGGTCCCCATCAAAACGTGATTTCCCACAAAAAGTCTCTGCTATTTTAATTTATTTCCAATGAAGGGCACCTCGATTTTATATTATTTTCACCAGCCAATCCCTGAACAATTCTATAATTACACAAGAAACAGAGGGCATTTAGGAAATAAAATATTCCATGAGTATTGGGTAGGACCTGCATGAGTCACTACTTTCCTGACCAGAAAAACTTGAAACCTTTTTTTTTTTTTTGTGGACTCCACTTGTGTCTTTGGTTGTTCTGTCTCTAACTATATGTTATTATTATTTATTTTTCTCTCTCCTCCTTCCGTTCTTATCTGAGTAAGGTTGGTACTATACAAAGGCCTGTATAAGTACGGCAATATCACACTCCCCAATATCTTTCCTATTTTTCGCTTTTATTTATTTTATTCGATTCCGTGAGCCCCAACATGTATACGCCGTTACGCACGCAACCAGCTATGTTTTTTTTTGCCCTTTTTCAATTTGTCATTTTTTTATAACAAAAGTGGAAATAATTACAGTAGCAGATGCGCAATTACTTTCAAACCCACGTACCTCAAAGAATCTGTACGTTTTCTGTGAGCAACAAGGAAATTATTATAAATAAAATAAAGTAAAGATAGTTTAGCAGGAGATTGAGTTATGACCCAAGTTCCTCGCTCTAACTAAATTGCTCCATCAGGGGTGTCTCAAAAGAATATGTACTGTTTCAATAATACTAAAGTCGGCCGTAAATTTCACTTAATATATATTATGGGATTTTATAACTCTCTACAATAACTGCATCTGCTCAATCATACATTTATGATCCAGTTATACAATTATACTCGTATGTATTCTACACATCATCTGTTGCAAATTTATCATTTGTATAAATTAAAGATAAATATATATTTTGGTTATATATTTGTTATTTATGCTTAAAAAAAAGGTAAAATTATATCCTCTGCCATAAAAACAAACTCATCACATGTTGATTATGACGTTTCTTTCTCTATGATTTTTCCTAGAAGGAAAATAACATTCTAACTCAACTCATACTTTATATTTCTTCGGTGAGTTTCAATATAAGAAAATAAAATAATTAAATATTATATATTTAGGTTATATATATTATCTGTTATTTATCGAAAATAAATAAAATAGATTTTAATAATTAATAAATTGATAAAAATAATATATATTTGTATTAAAAATTATAAAATAATTTAAATAATATTTAGTAATATTTATTTATATCATATATACATTTATATATAAGTAAAAGTACTTGAAATCACCTAAAATAACTACTATATCCTAAAAATACTAGATAAATTAAAGAATATTAATAAAAATAAAAGAAAATCAGATTTCACTTTGGAAAAACCTGATGGCAGTGAGGGATGGTAAATTAAGGGATTTAAAAAGTAGATTATGACAAGCTAGAATAAATTTAGGACACTTGTCCTTTTGCTTTTTTTTTTTTTTTTGTTTTTTCCATCGCCTCATGCAACCCTATAAATTTAGAAATCCACGTCTGAAATTTACTTTTTGGTAGATCAACATCCAACAAAAATAGAGAGAGGTCAACAAGTGTGGAATGTGTATTTTTAGAAAAAAATATACAAAATATAGTATAATTATGGTAAGATAGGGGATTGTACACCAAACCAAAATCTTACGTGAAGCCACCACCATCACTCCATAGAGGAGGAAATGGCTAGTCTTTCTAACAACATCCCCACCACTAGCAGTGGTTGGAGCAACCAATGTCGGTAAGTCCTTAATTTTAATAGATTTTACTTAATTTAATAAAATAGTAATTTTTAACCAAAAATTGTGGAAAATTTTATTTTTTCCATATGTTTTTATATAGTTTTAGGGAAAAATACTATTTTGATGAAATTGAGTTTCAAAATATATCACTCTAAACAAATCTCAAAAATCGAGCCATTTTTTATTTTATTTTTGGAAGCCTATTGATGTTATTTTGGCTTTCAAATTTTTTTATAAAACATCTATTATATATGTTAAATTGCTATAACAAGCTTTTGTGAAAACTAATTTTCATATTTTTATTAAAATTTTAGGCCCCAAAATCATGTTAAAATGACTATTTATCAGCATATAATTAGTAATTTTTCAAGTAATTGGCTTGAATTCTTATATGGGATGAATTATGATATTTTGTAATATTGAATAAAGTTAGCTGATGAGTTTTGTGGTGTTCGAAATATTGGATTTGAATATTATGGATTTCAAGTATATATATGTAATATGTAAAGTATTTAAATGAGGGAGTCAAGTAGAGTTGATTAAAAATGAAGTAGAACTAAGCTGTATGATAAACTTTAAATCTAATTATGAACCAAATTTATGAGTAATTATGTTAAAATATAGAGTACTCTCGGATCATAACTTGATTCAAAAACAAAATCAGAAACAAGATTAGTAACAAGTAGTTAATAAAAACTTAAACCATAGGTTACAATCACTTAAATAAACTATACGATATAGGTTAGAAAGTATTTATAAGAATTTTGAATAAGGGATAATCAAGAGCTAAATTAGAACCTGATTTAGAGGTTAAATGAGAGATGAAACTAAAAGCAAAAATCAGAACCTAGTTGAACCTAAGAAGTTATCACAAGAGACTTACAACTTGAATAATTAAGTATAGTAATACCCTAAATTGATGATAACAATCTAAGTTACACAATGGAACCTATATACAATAATTGTATGATTATTGAAATAATATTTATGTTATAAGGATGAGCGACAATGTTGCACCATAAAATTACACCTTAGGTGAGCAAGTGTAAAAATTCAGATAAGTTTGAGATTAATACGTTACTATATTTTGGAGTACTATTTTATAGTAATCAGAGGCCTAAGATTGTACTTGATTGTGTTTATAGGTATACTGTATGTGTGCATGTTTGTATGTGCTTTTCTTAACTTGAATATGTACTTCTGATTTGCTATTTTAGAATTTAATTACTTGTATTGTGTGGAATTGGGTGATCACCTTAAAATGGGCTTAATTATATTGGACATGAAACCTTCAAATGGACATGCATTTGCAGCTCATTAGAGGATGTTTAGGATTCTTTAACCAAATATCAACTTTTTCGAAAGGGGTAGTACTATACTACAATGGTCCCTTCTTTATTTTTAGTCAAATTAAGTGATAGAAGAGGAAGTTACGATAAGGTTGAATGCAATAGTTTAAAGGTAATCACGAGAGAAATAATGTCTCCATTACATAAACTTAGGTTGGTTATGAGTTGTTTCATTTGTGCTAAAACTCCTTAACTTAGATTAAAGTGAATGGATAATCTTACAAAGAACATGACAATACTGTGTGATGGCTTTGTTTGTTGCATTGCATTCAACTAATTGCTTGATAAGCCTGTTTGTGCTTATATATAGTCTTATGTCTTCATTCCTACTTACTGAGCAATTGGTTGCTCATATTTTTATAGATCTTTTTGAAGGTGTTGATTAGAATGTGATGTACCTAAAAGCTCAATAATCACTAGGGCTTACCATAGGGAATAGTAACAAAATGGGTCCTTCTTAATAACGAAGAAAATGAAGTGAAGAAGTTGGAAACCATAGTAGCTTTCGTGAGCTGCTAGAATGATATTACATACCAAAAAAATATAATATGACCTAACACTTTACTTGATATGATTTACAAGCTAATGTTAAGGTCCACTTGCTGCTAATTTCGAGCTACTTGGCAATATTAGATAAGAGTGTAAAGAAAATGTAATTGGAGAAGGATATCTTACAAGGAAAAGCATATGCAATATTAGAAAGGTGTTAGATGATTTCAATTACAAAGAAAATGGACTATTTAAAGTAAGTTTCTAAGGTAACAAGGAAGCCTAATTAATTACAATAAAGGGTAATACAAAAATACTATCATAGTACATTACCAAAAGGGTAAAAAAGGATAAATAGAATAAAGGAATAGAGTACAATGCCAAAAAAAGGAATGACAGATGGTATGCTGCTGTTGGGTACACATTTTAGAGTATTGGGATGTTAGAGTTGAGTTGTATTGATGTTGGGGATGTTGCTGACGAAGGGTATTCAGAGTTACCGAAACGAATAGAGGATTCTGAAACTTGATAAGCCAAGTAAATAGTACTTAACATGTAGGCACTTGGCCTTGGTGCTTATCAAGTCGGCCTTAGCAGTCGGCAGTTCAGTACATTAGAAGAAAGAGTTCGGCACATGGGCACCTCAATCTTAGCATTTGATAGATCAGGCTCGACGGTTGACAGGTTGTTGACTGGGTAAGGGTTAGAGCAATGTGTGTTTGAGTTGGGACTTTAAAGAGTTCACCCACTGTTCTTTTATGATGTATCTAGGAGCTTAGTTATCACTAGGACGTATCATAGGGGAAGAGAACCAAATAGGTCCTTCGAAGTATCAAAGAAAATAGAATGGTAAGATCGGCAAACTAAATGTAGTGGCTGACGTGAAGCTGTTTGAAGGATATGGCTTACTTACGAACACAACACGACTTGAGACTTCACTTGATATAACACATAAGTTAATGCCAAGGTCTACCTACCATTAATCTTGAGCTACATGGTAAGAGTAGATAAGAGTGTATGGAAATGGACTTGGAGAAAATGTCTTGCAAGGACTAAGTGTATTCAATATGTCTGTAAGGAATGATAGATATTCCAGCTACAAGGAAAATGGAACATTTATAGTAAGTTTTTAGGGCAACATTACAAATGAGAAAAATTACAAAAAGGCATACATAAAAAGGAGATTCCTAGTACATACGAAAAAGATAAAAGGGAGAAATGACAAAACAAATAAAAGTACAATATTAGGTAAAAGGGACAGGTGGTAGCTTATTAATGGATTTGTACAATGGAATTTGTGCATACAACAACTGAGCTAGAACATGTCGTGGCAGCCTCAGAGTTACCGAGATAAGTAAGGGATGATGAAAGAATGGAGGGGAGGGGTATAGTGGGTGTCGAAAGATAAGTACTTGGCTGGTAGAAGCCTGTATCTCGTCACTCAACAATAAGTAAGGATGCAATTGGGGCGAGTTTGGAACGGGTTTTGTAAAACCTTAACCTACCCCTATAGAGTTTAACGTTTTCTAAAATCCTATAAAAACCCTATAGGGTTTTACCCTCTATTTCCAAAACTCGACTCTATAGGGTCCTTGAGCCTATAGGGATAAGTTTTTATAAGATTCAAAAGACCCTATAGGCGTGGATTGTTATAAGTTTTATATGAGATTAAGTAGAAAATAGAATAAAATAGAAGAAGTTAATAGGATTAAGATCATACTTACTAACTTACAAAATAAAAAAAAATGAGAATTAAATGTGTTATACAATATAAAACTTGTATAAGATATGTATATTGTATAAGTTAAAAGTAAATATTTTTATTAATATATGCTTTTTTTTACTAGATCGAATTTTTCATCAGTTTTTTTTTTTTTTTTGGTTGTAATCCTAAAACCTGACCTTAAACCTTATACGGTTTTAAATCATATCCTAAAACGCCGACCTTAAACCCTATAGGGTTTTTATCGGGTTCAGCTGGTTAGGTACCCTTTAATGACTTGTCCGATTACATTCATAGCAGTAAGCTCTTGGCAATTAGAGGTTCAAGCAGGAATTGGCATAGGGCCTTGGTTCTCATCATTCGGTAAAGGGTCCTTGATAGGAGAATAGTCGGCATGGTATAAGTAATAGAGCAAAACAGGGTGTACCCACCCGTTGCTCTCAAGGAGTCCAGCCACCATTCTTTTATGTACTATTTCTTGTCTTTTCCAGGATGATAAGAGAAAATTCTCATGGTAAGGGATTGGAGGCCTTTAAAACATGTACAAGTAAGTGGGTTAGTAGTTGGTAACTCATCAATTCTCCGGGGTTGTTAAAGCTTTGACCTCAAATCTTGGTCCTCTTCCTCGTCAGATATATAGGTCATTAGGTCAGCGACATTGAAGGTAGTAGATACAACTTGTCCGTTAAGTAGCTCAAGCTTATAAGCATTATCATTGATGCACTCAAGGATCTTAATAGGTTTGTTTAATCTAGGGGAAAGCTTATTCATCCTCTTCCCAAGGAAACGCTCCTTGTTGAGGTAGACCTAAACAAGGTCTCTGGGGTCGTAAACCCTTCATTGACTTCTTTGCTCTTTTTGTCGGGCCATAGTTTACACCAGTTGTTCGGTAACCCTTTGATGTAACTTTTAAAATTCCACATCATGTTGCAGGCTGAGTTGACTTTCCCATTGAATGGCCAGGCTGATAGCCATATTTAAAGATAAGTTTGAGTTAAGTCCATATACTACCTCAAAAGGTGACCTCCCTATTGAACTGTAAGTCGATTGGTTGTAAGCAAACTCAATGACAAGTATGCATATGTCCCAATCATGTAAATTCTTCCTAACATCAACTCGTAAGAGATTTCCGACTGTCCTGTTAACTACTTTTATCACCACCCAATAGTACCATTGTCATGGTGGATTACAGTGTACTACATAAAGATCTATGATCAATCCCTTTGTTGATTATAAGCCTTCTATACGATATACAATCCTTCCACTCCATGTCACCATTAAGCCCATAGGTTAGCAATATCAAGCGGAATGACTCAAATTAACATTTAATTAAGAGAATACCAAAGTTAAGGTATGGAATCATTGAGTTCCACAAAAAAGAATATTATAATATACTAAAATCTATAGGATAATACTGAATTAAGAAAATCTAATTAAGTAAATACATTTACAAATTTACTATTTACACAAAAATTGTCTCTTCTTATCTTAAACTCATACCTCATCTCAGCACAAGAATCACCTCGGGTATTCTGTAGCTCGGATGAACAAAAAGATGGCCTTATATCAACAAAAATCTATCGGGATGTAAGCTTATGCTTAGTAAGTAAATCCTTCCATTATGCCAAACAGACAATATCATTTAGATGCATAACATATGAATGCATGAACCCTTAGAATGGTAAACAATATATGCAGTGGCATAGGAACTGCATGCAATTCAGAATTACACTCCTTGTAGTCGGGGTTGGAGATAATTAATCGACATAAACCATCAACCGGATCCTTAGACCTGTGTTTTATGCCACTTGTACTATTGTGCTTAAATTGAATAAAAACCATAAATCTAACATATATAAACTTTCATATGGAAAATACTCTTTCTTTTTCAAATATCATATTCTAAGTTAAAATTCACAAGTCTAGCGGTGTGGTAGCCTCTGCAATCTACATCACACACTCTAAGCGAAAGGCATAAGATATAGCCCTTCTCTATCTGTTAATGTCCCCTGGCGCCTAGTAAGCCTGATGGCTTAGGACAAAGACTCAATGATATAAATAGCCTATTGGCCTAAACCCAGTAAGAGACTCTGCTCTTGTGAGCCCCTTCTTATCTTCCGCGTAAGGTGGTAGTCAGTATAGTTATATTGCAAATATGAAAAATGCATGAACTTCTTGATTTTTCTTAGTTGGATACTCAATTAGTCAAATTTCCATTGTGATCAAGGAGTATCATTCCATACAATCCATGCATAGTATCATCACAACAATTTCCATTATTATCTCATTAGCAAGTCGTGGTATTCAATCATAATACAATACACATGCATTTTAAATATCCCAAAGCATTCAATTTCAATATGTACATTTAAGTACAACTGCACTACAAGCAAAATCAAACATGAAGTCGTTGAAAATCACTCACTCAGCTATGGTGAATCAGTCGTAGTAATTTGGGGGCAACTCGTCTTTTACGATTGGGTCCCTAAACATGCAAATGTGATACTATAAGGATTTGAAATAGAACTTAGAAAGCTAAGCTAAAAATCCTTTAAGTTACATTTTTAACTAGGTTTCACATTTTCTCCCAATTTTACTTAAAACTTCAATAGCGTATAACTTTCTCATTTTTATCCGATTTTTATGATCTTGTAGTCGACTTTCATCTTTCTTGAGTTGACTTTAACGTAGTGAGGTTATATTTTCAAGATGAGGCATGCAAATTTGTCAATTGGTCAGGACATTAGCAATCCTCATGTTTTGGTGTATTTTTGGGCATTGTTTGATTGTTTAGATTTTTTGATAACTTATGAAATCTTTTAGGCTTGGGCTTAAGATTCATTCTAAGCTTAAAATACTTTTTAAGGTTAGATTTCTAACCTTGGTTTGCACTCTTGGTCCTAACAACAACTTTTTGGGCTTTTATGTGAGCTTAAGTTATTATATAGGTTTGTTTTTTTATCCAAACCAAGGATAGTCACTTTGTTGGGCTCGGAGAGTGTTATGTGGGCTTCTTAAGGGTCTCAAAAAAACTTTTATAGATAGATTAAGTTGTTGGTTAGAAATTTAATGAAGGTCTAACTTAGAGTTCTAGGCTTGATTTAAGGGTTTTAAGTTTGGTTTTGAGCTTTAGACTTCATATGCTTATTATACTTGTTTTGGTTGGTCTTTTTACTTTGTTTACTTGATTTTATTGTATTTTCAAGTGACTTTTCTTATGGTTCCAGATCTAGCCGTGAGGTTTCAAGAGTTACACACGTGTTTTGTCATTTCCTTAAGTTTAGGGGTTAGATTATGAACCTATGCTATTCATATTCCAACTTTGACTTAACTTTTTTTTCATAAGGTGATTATTTAGCTTATACCTTACATGAAAATGATAGATCTCATACTTATCATAACTTCTATGCTATGGTTCACATCTTACAAGGTTGATTTTCTCATAAAAGTTTTATGTAATAGATTTTCCTTTATCTAAGGCTAGTTTTGAGCATATTTAACTTAATAGAAGTGAAAATAACACTTGAATAGCTTCCTTATACTCCACGTCCAGCATGCTTTTCTTCATGCATGTACATGTTTGATGACTTTCTCAACTTAATATCTTCCATTCTAAATGTTAAACATACATCCTTACATGACACTAACTTAACATGCTCATATCCTAACTTTCTTGTGAAAGATTCATATGCTTATTTTTTGAAGTGGTTAGCTAAGTTATCATCTTATGCTCATGCCAACATCTTCATAAAAATATGGCCTCCTAACATGGCTAGATCACATAAACAAGGAAACAACTTACTCATCCTCAAAAGTGTAAATAAGGTGGTTGTGTAACTAAGTATCCTCTTAGCTCCTTGTTTTCCTTCCTCTTCTTGTAAGTTCTTTTGAAAGCTAAGGTCTTGATCTTTAAGGTGGGTTTTTGGAGGTATTCTAAGGTTCCTAAAAATAGCTTTTAGAGTTAACAAATAATGACAACAAAATCAAGCTTTTATGCCATAGGGTATGGGGCAAAGAAGTGGCGGCAAGGTTTGGATCTTGGTGGGGATGTGTTTCCTCTTTTGGTTTACGTTTAAAGTGAGACTAAGGAAGAAAAAATGAGATTAAAAAGAAAGAGAGAGTGGCCAATTTTGATAGGTAGAGAAGTATGTTCAAGAAGCTTCAATTGGTTGTCTTTTAGCATGCATAAATGTCAACTTTTGATAAGACTAGATGATATAAGCGTCAAGGGGTGAATAGTATATGTGTAAAACAATTGAGTGATGGACAAATAACAAGACATATCCTCTCTTTTCCTTTCCTTCCTTTCCAATAGGCCATGTAGGGAGCAAATAGGGTATGGTGTTGTCTTATCACTTATTCAAAAATTGAATACATAAAATAATGTAATAATTTGCACATATGGAGTATAGGTTATGGTGATATAAGGAAAGTGTCTTAGCACTAACTTTTGATAAGTTATCAATTAATAAATGATTCTAACTCTCAATTGATAAGTCATTTAAGGTGATTGGTTAGTTCACTTATTCACATATACAAGGCTTATGTATTAGGAATAAGGGAATTGTCTTATATATAATTCTTTCAGGGTTTGATTCTTAAATTAACTTGTAAGTTATGATTTAATTCTTATAAAGTTATGAAATTTTCTAGAGTTAAATAAAATTATTCAAATTAAATTTTTAATTAATTAATTAGAATCATAAGTCCTTAATTATCTTAGGGTTTAGGGTTTTTGGTGACTTAAGGTCTACAATTCTCATATTCGAATTTCATTATTAATAAACTTTTGAATTGGAAAACTAAGTTCATTTTTAAATATAAACATAAATTCTTAGTTTAATTGACCTTGAGAACATTCGGGAAGTACTCTTAGTTGATTTACATGCCCACTAAAAAGTAAGGTTTACAACTTTAGTCTAATTGTCTGTCTGAGGGCAGTAAGAAGTAATGTACATAAGCTTAGTGTCGAGCTTCTTCCATAGGGTCCTCTAAAAGAAGTTAGTAAACTTCGAATCATGATCAGATATAATCCTATAGAAAGAGATTAGCGATAAATAAAACATCATTAGTTTTGTACTAGGGAATAAAGTGGCTTATCTTATTAAATCGATCGACCACCACCATAATTGAGCCATGTTTTCTTAGTATTTAGGGACGATTGAGCATGAAATCCATACTTAGGTCGGTCCAAAGGCGCTCTAGTATGGGTAGGGGTGTGTACTCTTCATATGGTTCTCTTCTTCCTTTATCATGTTTTCACACCTTGTACCTCTCAACAATTCGGTGCACATCCTTCATTATCCCAGGTTAGTAGAAATGTTCTTTCAATATCTTAGCTATCCTCTTTTCTCCAAAATGGCTAGCTAAGCCCTCAACATGAGCTTTTTGGATGAATAGCTCTTTAGCCGAACTACTTGACACATAAATTTCTTCTCCTTCATCAGGAACCCTTAGCTTAAATAGAATCTATCGATAGCTCCTCCAATGTTGCATTTGGCCACTATAGGCCCAAAATAAGGGCTATGTTAATATTGATCGGGTAGGGTGCCAAACCCTAATACCTTAGCTCACATGGTCATGATGAGAGTGTGATGACAAGAAAGAGTGTTAGCCATGATGTTTGTGCTCTCCTTCTTATATCTGATGACATGGCAGAAAGTCTTTAAGAACATGACCTATTAGTCAGCGTGGGCTACTCGAGAATAACTTTGACTTTCTCGTCATCAACTTGGATTCCTTTTTTTGAAATAACATTCCTAAAGAATACAACCTCGTTTTAGCAAAATACGCATTTCTTCAGATTGTTAGACAATCTTTCGGCAAAGAGGATGTCAAATACTAATCTTAAATGCTTAGCATGGGCGATGAGGTTAGTACTATAGACCAAAATGTCATCGAAATAAATTACAACACATTTTCCAATTAGTGCCCTCAGTACATGATTCATGAGCCTCATAAAAGTACTCAGCACACTCGTCAAACCAAACAGCATCACCAACCACTCAAACAAACCATCTTTTGTTTTGAAAATAGTTTTCCATTCGTCACTAGGCCTCACTCGTATCTAATGATAGCCACTTTTCAGGTCAATCTTTGAAAATATGCGAGCACCATGCGACTCATCAAGCATATCATCCAATTATGGGATTGAATATCGGTACTTGATAGTAATCTTGTTAATGGCATGGCTGTCAATGTACATTCTCTACGGCCCATCTTTCTTCGGTACTAGAATGGTAGGTACGGCACATAGGCTTATGCTCTCTCGAACATACTTGTGATTTACCAATTTATCCACTTGTTTCTTCAACTTGACTGCCTGCTTAAGATTGAGCCTATAGGTAGGTTAGTTTGACAACATTGCTCCTAGTTGAAGGTCAATGCAGTGTTCAATGCCTCTTATGGGTAGTAAACCTTTTGACATCTCAGTATGAAATAGGTCGGCATACTCTTCTAATAGCGTTCTCACCTTGGCAGGTAAGTTCTCGGCTTCTCTCAACTGTAGAAGTTTCCTTACTAAAAGGAGTACATGCTCCTCGGCTTCAACTTCACGGGCGAATTGAGCTCGGGAAATCACTAAGGACTTCTGTTGTAGTGATTTGGAAACCTTCTCTTATGTCTCCTGCCATTCCTTAGGACTCATAAAGGTCAGTATATCCTTTTCCCCCTTTTTTTGGAACATATAGGTATTCTTATATCCATCTTGTAATACCCTTAAGTCAAACAACCAGGGTCTGTTAAGTAAGATGTGCGAAGCATACAAGGGTAAGACATCCCACAACACCTCATTCTTGTACTTATTGCCAATGGCAATCAGTACTCTAACCTGCTTAGCAACTAGCAAACCTCTCTTTTTGTTCAACCAGTAAATCTTATATGGCTTAGGTTGCAGAAGGTTTGGCAACTTCATGGCCTTCACTACTCCCTACACTATAACATTGGTATAGCTTCCTCCATCAATGGTTAAAGTGCATAGCTTGCCATTCACTCAGTAATTCATGTAGAAGAGATTCTCCCTTTACACATTCTCGTCGATTACAAAAGTGTTGAGAGATCGACACACAACAAAATAGTACTTGGCTCCTGCTTTAGGAGGTATAAAGGCATCGGGGTCTTCTTAAAACTCCTCTAGCATTAGGCTAACTTCAACCTCCTCCTTTCCTTCACTAGCACTCTTTACTGATATGTCAGTTCATAATTGAGACATTTAAAGCATTTGATCTCTCACGTGTTCCTTCTAGAGCTCTGACCTTGGTCCCTTCAGATCTTAGGTTCCTCGGCTTTACCCTTACTTCGGCCTTCTTCAAGTTGACTCTGAACTTGTCCTTGATGGTCCACTTCGGAACTATTTGGTGCTTAGCCATAGTCTGATTGGCTCGACGTGCCACTTTGACTCAACTATCCTAGTTGGCCAATCTTGCTTTACCTCTACCTCTACCTCTTAACCCTCTATGCTACTCGGATGGCCTCATCTAGACTCTTAAGTCTTTACAACTCCACAATATGACCGACCTTGATCTTAAGGACAAAAATGAATTGAGCTATGGTTTAGGTTTTAGGTTCATTGATATCACATCAAATCATTAGCAACTGGAATTCCTGTATATACTTATCTAGTCTTGCTTCAAATCTTCGAGGCATTAGAAGGTGTCTTGTTCATAGTACTTTGAAACAAACCAATTTCTCAACTCTCTTCATTTCATTCTATGTCCAAATCTCTAAGCGTGCTCTCTAGTACACATTTTGCAACTTTTTCCACCACATTGCTACATATCCAAAAAACTCCAATGTAGCAACTTTAATACGAACAACATCTTCATAGCCATAGAAGTCAAATATCTTTTTAATCTTTTCCTCTTAATCTAAGTAGTCATTGGCACTGCTAGATCCATTAAAGCTTGGAATTTGCACTTTAAGATGCTTGGCTCTACGGGGTGCCTTCAGGTCACTCTCCTCAATGTTGTATTGTTCCTCCTCATCAAACTCCTAAATTTCATCTAACTCGAGTCTTCTTCTCGTAACTTTGTCGGTACGATAGGGTGAAGCTTGGTTCATATGAATCAGCTTTGGAGCTCGTTGTTCATCTATCTGTCTTCTCGACCTATCTCTCATTTCTTGGCCATGTTCAATGACAACTCTCTTTTGTAGCATAGTCTCTTAGACTCTTTACACTGAGACAACTAAATTGGCTACAATAGCAGAAAGGTCTTATATCTGCTTATCAGTAGTACGTAGTATTCGTTGGGTAATACGACCATGACCATGAGCATTACTTTGGATATCGTTAATCTCTTCTTGGATGTTAGGATTCAACATTCTCATAACAAAGCTTCAGAAAAACACTCTTTACACAAGAGATTCCTATATACACAGAAATTACCAATCAAACAGTGAACTGCAACTTACTTTGTTCGTCTAAATGAAAAGAGTATAACGAACAACAAACTAATAGGAACTATCACAATATAGCTCTCGGTCATAACCTTATGCTTTACTACTAAGAAATATATGATGTGTCTAGGATCTCAATAATCACTAAGACTTACTGTAAGGGAATAGAACCAAATGGGTCCTTTGAAGTATCGAAAAAAACATAATGGTAAGGTCGGCAAATTAAATACAATAGCTAATGTGAACTACTCAAAGGATATGACTCATCTACTAACACAATACAACTTAGTACTTCACTTAATATAACGTACAAGTTAATGCTAAGATCTACCTACCACTAATCTTGAGCTACTCAGCTAGCAAAAGCCTGTGTCTCATCACTCGATAGTAAGCTCTTAGCACCTGGAGGTTCAAGTAGGAATTGGTGTAGGGCTTTAGTTCTCATTGCTTGGTAAAGGGTCCTTGGTAGGAGAGTAGTCTGTGTTGGTACAAGGAATAAAGCAAAATAGGGTGTACCCATTTGTAGCTCTCAAGGAGTTCAACCACCATTCTTCCGTATACTATTTCTCATCCTTGGTAGGATGATGTAAAAGAATTCTCATGGTAAGGAATTGGAGGCCTCTAAGGTATGTGTTAGTAAGTAGGCTAGTGGTTTGTAACCCATCATTCTGTGTAATGGCACTCATCCTCGGTAGGTTGGTAAGAAAGAATTCTTTGGGCGAGAGATTGTAGGCCTCAAAGACAGGCATGAGTGAGGGGTCTAAAGGTCAGCAATTTATTAGAATGCCACATTATAACTACTATAAGGTTACTTACTGCTGGATTCTATGGAATAAGGTCATAAATGAAAGAACCATTGAGCATTTGAAGCTTTTGTCCTTCCCTTTCTATCTTTTGTAAATAAATTATGTGAATATTTTCTGATATAACTACTGAGTTCTGTAAATATTTTATGAACTATTGAAGTTCTTAATATAAGTTCAGAGTTTTTTGCATATAAGATAATGATATTTTCATAGGAACTGTTTACTTTAAAGCGGGTTAGTTATGGATCCCTTGTATAAATCAATCCTACGATAATGACGTAAGGTCAGCCTCTATCTTAGATAAGTTTGCATGGCAGGACCATTATGATTTTGCTGCGTCTTATTAGAGCGTAGTTCAAGTGAAATCACTATAAAGCATTATGATTAAAAGAAGTAGATGACCTAGAAATACATTAAGAGTAGGTAATAATAAGTGGGTAGTAATAAGTGGGTGATAAGAGATTGCATTGTAAATTATAAAGGTGATTATAATACTTAATTGGAGCAAATGCTAATTGGTCTTAAATCTAATTACAAGGTCGTAAGGGTAAATTAATAGTCAGTTGGTTGCCATTTAAATGGAATGGTGAAGAATCTCTTATTGAAATCAGGTCAAGATGTAACAATTGTTGTTAGAAATGGAAAATTGGAATATCTTTAGAATAGTGGATGAGATCATTGATAAGTTTATTGATGGAATGCACTATACTTAGCAAGATTTGTAGGAATTAATGGACGTTAATCTAGGTCCTCAATACAATGGGTATACCGCAATAGTAGCTTTTGAACAAAGATGGTTGGATAGGGAAGGAATTATGGCCAATGATGGCCATAAGATACCTTCTAATGAGATTAGAAGAATGGAGACCTTATCTTGCTAGTACCTTATATTCTTAGGCATTATCCTCCAGGAATCATTGACTGGTTCCCATGTTTTCCTGAACCAATAGGAGTAGGTATAGGGATACCTTTAACACCAAATGAAACATACCCCTGAACCTATAATACTTGAACCATCATAGGAAAATCAGTATGCTATAGGATACTCAAGATGTTGCTCAATCAAGTATATAGAATAATCATGAGCTGGATATGGGTAGTATGGAGGAGGATCCAAAAGAAGAGGATCCTGAAGAAGAAGAATCGAAGCAAGAGAAGCAAGAAAGAGATGCTAGTGAGGACTTGCATGATGTAATGATGCAAGCCATAGTTGATGTTAAAGTGAATGGAGTGGTAGGAAGTGGCATAAGTAAGTAGTCAAAAGAGGATCCAAAAAGTAATTCAAAACCTATATCAAAGGCTCATCTAAAACCTAATTCAAAACTAAACTCTATAAAGAATGTGCATACGATATAAGAGATAAATGTCAATAATGACATTGAGGAGTTTGATGATGATAAGGTATACGAAATAATTAATATTCTTAATAGTCCTATGTAGGTACAGTTAGGTGTTGAATCTGCAGATGGAGAGGAGGATAATATGGTAAGAGGGCATATGGAATGGATTCCTTTCGAGCAAATGGTTACAACTTATAGTTTCGATGACAAATAGTTTTGGATGGTTGAATTTGTTTTGTTAGACTCTTAGAGACAATATATTTCTCGAAAAAAAATAATAAACAAAAGATGAAACATAAATCATGAATCAACTAAGTCATCTCGAGGGCTTGCTTAAGAATAAGAATGATCCTATGACACTTTTGAATGAACTTGATGTAAATTGTAATCTCTTGATGTATTGTTGATCTTTTGATGTATTTTATAGTTTTTGATCATGTATAGATATTGTAAATAGTATATGTAGTCAAGTCAAATGTAACTTAATGTAGTATGTAAATCTTTTGTAATATAAAGTTATAAATATCAAATATGTACAATAGATGTAAATAGTGGTGTACTTAAGTTATAAATTTTATGTATGTAAGCAAAAGTTTATTAAGTTTGTAAATTTTGTTTTCTGAAATTTGTAAGCAAATGTAAGATGTAAAAAAAGTATCAAGTGAGTAATGGAAGTTATGCATATCATGTATGTTGGATGGTAACTATCATTATTTTGTATAAAGATAAGTCATAGGGATTCAACAATTTATGAAATATTACAAGAACATGATATTGGATGACTTATGAATGGTTATGTGTGCAAGTTTTATAAGTTATAAATATTAAGTGAATAATGGCTGGAACTGGAAATTGAAGTTGCAATGGAAGGTCTAAGGGAAATTAGGACCTTCTATCGTAAACTCCATCATTAGCAAGGGAGCAACCTAGGCAAGATATGCCCCTACCTCCATAAGAAGCTATTCTCATTAGACAATTGCTTACTAGTATGAATACAATAATGAGACAACAGGGAATGTTAATTCAGTATCTTATTATTGGTGGTAATATGAGTAATAGGAGACTTTAGGAGGCTAAACAAAGAATAGAACGGCCTCAAGATGTAGGTAAGCTTCCTGAGTCCATAAAGGAAAATTGGTACTTCAAAGGTGAAATAGGTAAATCAGCCTTGGCTGATGACTGGTTGGCCCAAACTGAAAGGAGTTTTGAGGCTTTTAGAATTCTAGAGTCCTGTAAGTTAGCATACAGTATTCTTATGTTAAAATTAGCTACTTGAGTTTGGTGAGACTCAAGAGTGAGATGATTAGGAGATAATATTACTTGGAAAATGTTTAAGGAAGAATTTAGGAAGGAGTACTTCTCTCACAGTATTTAGAATAAGATGGTATGACACCTATTTAAGCTTAAGAAAGGGGGCATGAGTGTTACTCAATATGAAATTGAGTTTAATCTATTATTGTAATATGTACCTACTTCTTATGGGGATAACTGTAAGCAAAAGAAGGATTTGTTTCTTATCAGGTTTGATCCTACTACGTGTTGCAGGTTGGAGGACTATGGTTTCACTACTTATAATGAAATGGTGGACAAGGCACATCAATTAGAAAATGATTGTTTGAGGATGCAGTCATTATGGAGCCAAAAGGTCAGTAGGGGCTTTTGGCTAAGTTCCTCATTTAAGAGGTCATATCCAAGTGCTATTAGTAGTTCTGGGCAGAAAATGAAGAAGCTAACAATTTTAATTAGTAGCCCTGCATAATCGGCACCTAGCTTGAGTTTCTATGATAAGGATGACAATGTCAAATGACGGAAATATGAAGCGAATCATTCCCTAGATAGTATGCTCAGCTGAAGGGAAAGTACTTCATATGTAGTGATATGAATCATGTGCTTCATGGTTGTCTAAGGATGATATTATTTAAGTGTAACAAATGTAGTAAGAATGGACATTTCTCCAAATATTGTCCATAATCTAGGTAAGGAGCCGGAAGAGTTAGAGGTTTTGGTAAATACAATTGCACCTACTTATGCTTTTGCAATAGAAGATGTAAATGATGATGGAAAGGACTTTGCAGATTGGATAGAGGAGTATTATTATGATGAGTCCATGGAAATTATGGAAGATGAGGAGGAAACTGATGAAGGACTTGTAATAGGTACATAATCAAATTATTTATTTTGATAATAAATAAAATGTAAGTTAATATAAGGTACTTAGATTCTAAGAATTGTAAATACAAAGTTGGTTAGTAATCATAGTATTAATATATTTCAAGAGATTTACTTATACATAGACAACTTGAATTTGTATTATTTGATACTGGTGTGTCTCATTTTTTTTTAAGTTAGAAGTTTGTGGATTGGAAAGGGATTAATGTAATTGAAATTAATACTACTTATAGAGTTAGAACACTAGCGGAGAGAAAGTAACAACTTAAAAAGTTGTAGATAATGATCGAATTATAAATCAAGAAAAAGAGTATCCTATTAGTCCTGTAGTATTACCTTTATAAGGCTATGATGTGATCGTTGGAATAGATTGGTTATCTAAGTATAAGGTAAATATAGAATGTAGAAGTAAGACTATAACCTTAAATGGAGGAGAGGTGGTGTTTTAAGGAAAAGCTGGTTAGGGTAAACTAAAGTTAGCTGTTATTGAAATATGTGATGAAATAAGGAAGTAAAAATAAAAGAAAATAATTGGAAGTTTTGTTGAGTAGTTGCTACTGAAGGGAAGAAAGAGACACCAAAATTGTATGATATACCGATAGTATGCGAGTTTTTGGATGTGTCTTTAGAAGATCTACCGAAGTTAGCTCTACATCGAGAGTTTAATTTCACCATTGAGTTAATCCCTAAAATTGAGCCTATATTCAAAGCTTTGTACTGGATGTCACCAATGGAACTCTAGGAGCTAAAGAAGTAACTTTAGGAACTATTGGACAAAGGCTTTATCCCTCTAAGAGTATCACCCTAGGGAGCACTTATACTATTTGTAAAGAAGAAGGATGGTATTATAAACAAAGTCGCTATTAAGAATAAGTATCCTTTTACATTGAATTGATGATCTGTTTGATCAGTTGCAATGTGTGACTATATTTTCCTAAATCAATTTGAGGTCAGGATATCATCAATTGTGAGTTAAGTCAGAGGATGTACCTAAGATTGTATTCATGACTTGATATGGTCATTATGAGTTCTTAGTGATGCCTTTTGGGTTAGCTAATACACAGATTGTATTTATGGATCTGATAAATCATATATATCAACCATATTTAGATAAATTTGTTGTAGTGTTTATTATTGACTTATTCAAAAACTAAGGAAGAGCATACATAACATTTACAATAATCATTGCAAAAGTTAAAAGAAAATAAATTATATGTTAAGTTAAGCAAGTTAAGAAGTTTTCTAGGCATAGCGCGCTATTATTGACAGTTTATAAAGCATTTCTCTAAGATTGCAAGATCGTTGACTCGATCAACTTAAAAGGATGTTGAATTTGAGTGGAGTAAGGAATGTGAGCAAAGTTTCCAAGAATCGAACAGGCAACTTTTTATAGTACTAGTATTGACACTACTGATCCGGATAAGTTGTATAGTGTATGATGGGTATCAAGGACCAATCACTTGATCCCAAATGTGTAGCTTAGTCTCCCTAGTTCACTAAATAGTTAATAAGAATCTAACTTTGGAGGAGGAGTTGTTTGTTCTAGTGGACCTGACATGCCTCCTGAGCTCCTTGAACTTCATCTTCTTACAGTTAAAGGGAAAAGAAGACCCTAATACTACCGAGTTGAAAGATGCTTGAGGTTGAGTTGCCTAATCATCGAGCAGATCTACTAATGTTGATGTCGACCTACCTCCTTTTGAGCCCAGGCAATCAAATGTCCCCCTTTTGTTATGTTGAGGTCCTAGAGTTGCTTAGTTGTCGAACTAGCTAATCTAGCTCTACTCAACAATCTATACCGATTGGGACCATAAGAAGAGTAGTTGACACGCATCCATTTTTCTAACATCAATATTGTCCTTTCTATACTCGAATATTCTCTTGTTTGCTTTATGAATTTACCCTTATAAACTATGTATCTTTCCTTTTCTAGTAAAAATCCTTTCTGTAATTTACTTTAATCTAGCACTTGCCTTAATTGGGCCATAGAAATACTTGTAATATGGAATAGCCATACAGTCAGTAACACTGAATTTCATAAATTTTCCCTTGTGAGTTAAGTATTCCTTACTTTTATTTA
Source organism: Lumnitzera racemosa (assembly GCA_024138005.1). Taxonomy (NCBI): domain Eukaryota; kingdom Viridiplantae; phylum Streptophyta; class Magnoliopsida; order Myrtales; family Combretaceae; genus Lumnitzera; species Lumnitzera racemosa. The sequence continues at coordinate 57,626,464 of JAMXBC010000004.1, forward strand.
CTCTTATCTAGTCCATTGTGAGCATGGATTAGTAGTAAGTGACCTTTGGCCACACCTATGTATCATATCAAGTGCGAGCTGAGTTCGTGTGAGGTGTTAGTGAGTAATATCCTACATCAGTACATGAGACCTCTACTTAACTTTTAACTTCCATTTAGTTTTCGAATCATCATAAGGTTTGGACCTACCCTTGGATTGTGCAACATTGGTAACTGTATGTTACCTTCTTAGCAATCCATGTCATCTTAGTATTGGAGCTTGTCTATGTTCGAGTGAGTTTTTGGTACTTTGTGCTTTAGCATGATTTACTATACTACATCGTGTGTGATTCGTAAGTTAAGGATTGGAGTTGTCTATGAAGTTGTGAGTGATTGTTGTGAGTGGTTACGATGTTGATTTGGGAAGTGGAAGTTGGTACTCTGTTTTCCCCTATTTTGTTTTCTATGAAATAGAGTGTATATAGGTAGTATTGTTGTTATTGTTGTGATTGTTGTAATTGCTTACTATATTAAGACTATTCAAAGTGTGATTTTGTGTTAATTTCACAAGTATTAGACAATGTCTAATTCTAGTATTCATGGAACTCTTAGAACCTAAGAGAGTGATGGTCGAAATGGCTGAGGTTAACAAGGAAGTTATATACCCTAATTTGCAGACGATAAACTAGATAGGCTCATCAACTTGGTGACTAACCTGATAACTACTATAAATGAAGATAGACAACGAGCGAGAGAAGCTCCAAACAAAGTTTGAATGGATGACTTGCCTGAAGGAGGCAATGGTTAACTAAGTCGGGCAAATGTCCTAATTTGACCACCCTGAGCTACAAGAGTAGGAAGAGTTGCTTAACGAAGACTTACCTTAGAGGAAATCGAGGAAGAAGGAGATGAGGAAAGAGAATATTGTGAACTTGAAGAAAGGAATGGTCGAGCTCCCTTGGTCAAAGGGCTAAGATTGCAGATCTGGAGCTTTTTTAATAGTGGTGATTAAAAGACTACCTGGATTGGGCAAATAAGATTAAAAAATAGTTTGAGTATCATGAAGTGCTTAAAAATGTTAAGGTTAGACTTGTTGTACTGGAATTTACTATTTATGTCACCCTGTGGTGGAAAAATCTGCAAGCCATTAGAAAAAGAGAAGGAGAGCATAAGGTAAGGGATTGGGATGAAATGAAGAGAGTGATGAGAAGAAGATTTGTTTCGAGCTACGATCTGAAGGATGTATTCAAGAGGTTATAAGAGTTGAGGCAAGGAGGATCAAGTGTTGAATCACATGTAAAGGAATTTCAAACGTTGATGATCTATTGTGATGTGGTTGAAACTAAAGATCGAATTATATCTTGATTCATTAATGGGTTGAAGTATGAGATTGGAGATATTTTGGAAACTGTGGATATTAGTTCACTTGATGAAGCTATTCGAGCTACTTAGAGGACTAAGTGTCATTAGATGAACCGATTCCAAACCTCACTAGCTGAGCTCCTATTAGCTAACCTATTTCGAGCAAACCTTTGCAATTGGAATTGAGTTGAATAAGTGACATTTAACCTTGATGCATCTTTGGGGTTAGATACACATAGAAACACCATAATGAAGAGAGAATAAAAGGAAATAAAGAAAAGCTAGTAAAGTTCGGGCAGCTACCAACTGGATATGATACACCAATTGATCCTATTTGGCCTGCAATTCACTAGATATGACTCACTAGTCCAAACTAAAGGTTTACTCGCCATTACTCCTCGCTAAAGGGAATAGATAAGAGTTAAAGGGTAATGAGAACACTAAGGTTGCTCAAAGGGAAATTTGTATAAATTTTGATAATAAAGTTATTGTCTACGTACATTAAGTAGGGTCATCCTATCAAGATTACTTTACATGTATTGAAAAGACAAAAGGGTATTCTATAAATAGGATATATAAAACATATTAAAAAGGGTAAAAGAGAGAAAGAATATCTTATACAGAAAAGTAAAAAATCCTTCTAGAATATCATGCTAGAAAACACAAGTCGTATGGTGCTCGTAGTTCTGAATTATAGTAAAAATTAGATGAAATGAAGAAAAGAGGGAGTTTGTAGTCAGGGGCTGACCATCAGGTTAGAGCTCGATCAATCATTTACTAAAGAGTACTCAACTTGGGTTGGGGTCAGATGTTGGTGAGCAGCTCAGATATTCTTTGGAGGTTATCTGCTTAATGTTTCATCATAACATAATTGTTTGATAGGTCTAGCGCATGTGATAGCCGGGTAGTCAGGTTAGCAATAGTGGGAAACATAGACGTCGAGGTAGGAATTCCTGTCTTGGATGGGGCTTCAAGATAATATTCTTTGGGTAAGTCCTTAGAGTCCTCTAGTTCGGCTATGTGTGGTCGGTTTAAGGGGTTGATTCTTATCATCTGTTGGGGGTTATAAAGATTTGTCCTCAAATCTGAAGTGGTCTCTAGTTCTTGTTCTTTTAGGGCACTTGTAAGCTCTTCTTCTTCTAGTTGGTAGGAAATCAGGTCAGATACATCGAAAGTAGAGGAAACACCATAGTCATCAGGTAACTTAACTTAGTAAGTGTTGCAATTGATTTTCTTTAGGATCTTGAATGGACTATTGGCTCAAGGAGATAGCTTGTTTTGTCTTAAGTGAGAGAATTGTTCTCAACTAAGGTAAATCCATACTAAGTTGCTTAGCTTGAAAGCAGCCTTGATTACTAATCTCTTATTGTCTCTGATTGAACTTAGCAATCTTCCTTGTTACAATTTAGGATAACCCTTGCAATTCTTGGGCTCGATTGAATTTTGATTGACTTTCTTCAACAATTGTAGGAGTATTGATCAAATTTAGGGAGATAGTGGGGTTGAGGCCATAAACAACCTCAAATGGGGTCTTTTCAATGATACTATGGATGGTTCGATTGTATGTGAACTCTACAACCAGTACACATTGATCTTAATCTTTCAAGTTTTTTCTCACAACATTTTTGAGTAAATTGCCTAGTGTTCTGTTCATTACTTCAATCTAGCCATCAATTTGGAGATGGCTACTAGAGCTGAACACAAATTTAGTTCCAAGTTATTTCTAAAGAGTCTTCCAAAAAGAGCTCAAAAATTTTGTATCTTGATCTGAAACAATAGTCTTTAGCACTTCATGTAATCGGACAACTTTCTACAAAAGCAAATCAACAATATATAATGCATTGTTAGTTTGATGACACAGAATGAAGTGTGCCATTTTGCCAAAGCGGTCCACTAAACAGAGATAGAATCTTTTCCCTTAGATGTTTGAGGCAATCCTAGGATAAAGTCTATGCTGAGGTCGGCGTAAGGTAGGGTTGGTATTGGTAGGGGCATATAATCTCCACAGGGATCTCTTTTCTCCTTAGCTCTCTTACATACCTTATAACTTCCAATTACCTTATGGACATCTTTGGCCAAAGTAGGCTATTAAAAGCTTTCCTTTAATAGATTGGTTGTTTTGGTTTCTCTAAAATGACCAAATAACCCACCATTAAAGTATCCCTCATTAATAGCTCACGCGTAGAATAGTTTGGTATACATAGCCTTTAGTTCTTAAACAGATAGCCATCCTTGGGATAGTATCCTTAAACAGCAACTCCTTCTCGGCAATGCTCAAGAATGGGACCAAAATGAGGGTCATGAGCATACCGTACGGTGATAAGTGAAACTCCCAACAACTTTGCCTGCAAAGTGGTTAGTAAGGTTTACTGACGTAATAGAGCATCGGTGGCCATGTTTGCACCTCCTTCCTTATGTTGGATTACGTAAGAGAGGCTTACATCTTTGAAAGTTTGTTCTGACTTTCAAAATGCTTCAATGACTCATGGACAATGTAAATAACAAACTCTCGTTGTAGTAAATAGTGTTGTTAAATAGTAAGAGCTTGAAAAAAAGAGTACAACTCTTTCTCATGCACGTAATAATTCTGGGCAACATTAATAAGCTTCTCACTATGGAAGGTGATGGGTTGTTATTCTTGCATCAGGATGGCACCAATTCCAATGCCTAATGCATTACATTTCAATTCAAAAGGCTTGCCAAAATCTAGTAATGATAGGATAGGGGCAGAGGTCAACTTCTCCTTGATCTCCCTAAAACTTTGTTTAGCTTGATTACTCCAGTTGAACCCATCACTCTTCTTTGTTAGCTCAATCAAGAGGGTGGCTATGGTACTGAAGTTTTGAATAAATCACCTATAAAAGGAAGCTAAGCAATAAAAACTTCAAACTTCAGTAATATTCTTCGGCATCCACCACTTCAGAATAACTCGAATCTTTTCCTCATCTACTTGAATTCCTTCCCTTAACACTATAAACTTAAGCAAAATCACTTCATCTTAGCAAAATGTGCACTTCTTCAAATTCCCATATAATTTCTCAGCTTATAGAATATAAAAAACTACTCGAAGATGTTGAATATGGTTGTTTAGGTAGATAGTGTATACTAATATGTCATCGAAGAACACAACCATACGTCTTCCGATTAGAGGGCACATCACATGGTTCATTAATTGAATGAATGTGCTTGGCGTATTAGTAAGTCCAAATGGCATAACTAACTATTCATAGAGACCATGCCTAGTCTTGAAGGCAGTCTTTCACTCATCACTTGGTCTCATGCGAATTTGGTGGTAGCCACTTCGCAAATCAATCTTAAAAAATATCTTAGCACCATGAAGCTCATCTAACATGTTATTGAGCTTCAGTATTAGGTATTTGTACTTGACAGTGATATGATTGATTACTAGACTGTCGGTGTACATACGACATGAACCATCCTTTTTTAGGATGAGCAGAATTGGTACAGTATAAGGGCTCATACTCTCCTTTATATATCTTTGCTCTATGAGCTCATCCACCTATCTTTTCAGCTTAATAGCCTGCTCAGGATTCATCTGTATATAAGTTAGTTTGGCAAGGCAGTGCTTGACTGCAAATCAATATAGTGCTTTATGCCTCGAACCAACGGTAGTCCTTTAGGTAGTTCTTCAGGAAACAAGTTAGAAAACTCATCATTTAGCCATCAGATTTCATTAGGAACATCTTTTAGTTCTCTCATCTCTAGTAACCTTCTAATTAATAGAAACATAGGCTCTTCAACCTTCTTAGTAGCTCGGAGTTCTCTTCGACTCATTACTAGGGCCTTCATCTTACTTGCTTGGGTGAGCTGATTATGGGTCTCATTTACTTAGGTTAGGGTCATGGGTTACAATACAATCTTCCTTTCATCTTTAACAAAGGCATAGGTGTTCTTGTATCCGTCGTAAGTAATACGTTGATTGAACAACTAAGGTTGTCCAAGCAACATATGTGAAGCCCCTATTGAGACAACATCGTACACTACTTCGTCCTTGTACACATTCCTAATACTAAACATCACAGTTACCTATTTAGTCAAGTGCAAAGCACCTTTATCATGAGCTAATGTAGCTTGTAAGGTCGAGGATGCTTAGAGGTTAGTAGACCGAACCTCTGTATGAAGGATTGTATAACTATGTTAGTACAACTTTCTCTATCTATTATGATAGTGCACAATTGTCCTTTGATGGTACACTTATTATGAAATAAATTTTCCCTTTGGTCTTCCCTAGAGTTCGATAGGGAACTTAGTACTCATCTTAGTACTAGGGTCATCACTTCTCCTTGGTTAACATAGATACAGGTCTCCTCTTCCTCCTTAGCTTAGAGTTTTCCAACATTCTTCTCCTCCTTGGGCTTGCTCTCGTCGATGCTGTCCGCTACATGTCATCGGAGCACCATGACATTTTAGTTTGGATACTTAATAGTTACATATCCAAAGCCTAAGCATTTAAAGCACTTTACCTTGCTGGTCTTCCATTCAGAGGTCTGCCATCTTTCATGTCCTGGGGGTCGATCTAGCCGGGGGTCGGTCTAGCTAGTCTACGGTCAGCTTAGCTAGTCTACTTAGCTATTGTTAGGTTGGTCATTCCTCTCTTAGGTTCAATACGACCTCCTTGACTTGGCTTGAACAGGTCAGAATAGAACAGGGGCTTGGGAGAATGTTAGTTTAGGTCGACTTGAAGCATTTTTTCTCTATTTTTCAACCTTTTGTGCTATCTTAATTGCCTCTTCCAATGTGTAAAACCTTTGCATTTGCACAATGTTGTGAATCTCATATTTGAGCCCAAAAATGAACCTCGATACTGCATGAGCCTCTAGTTCTTCTACGTCAGCTTGGATCATAAGCATATGGAATTCTCTCACATAATCATAAAAAAATTGACTTCCTTGGCAAAGTTCCTAAAATATTGCAAATGTATCCTACAAGTAGGTCTCAGGCACAAATCTACCCCTTAATAACCTCTTCATCTCATCCCAGCTTCTTACACTTCGTCTTCTATCCCTTACTTTAGTTGTACTCAGATTTTTACACCACATAGTTGATGGGAATTAGCCTTCGACCACCCCCAAGTCAAGGCAGACTTGTTCGAAACTAAGGCCAAATTGAAGCCAAAAGGACGAGAGGAAGAAAGACAACCACTTAGTAAGATGTCCGTCGTCAACCGAATAGTCGAGAGACTACGTTGCCGAAAGTGGGATCCATTTGGCATGATAGGGAGAGAATAATGCCGATTAACTTTAGCACTCAGTAATTATGGGCTGATCTCTTTAGTGTTTCGGCCAAGTCATGCAAGGCTTCTAAGATTCCTTCTCCAACCCATACATCCAATTGTCGATCCCGTTTAGTTCGGATAATACTCCTTCTAGGACATGCCGAGTGACTGCATGTCGACTTTCCCTGTAAAACGCACAATTTTGTATTCTTATACATGTTTTCCTTTATTTTATTTATGGGCTCAATTCCTTAATGTATAAGGCCTTATACATTATTTATAGTTTTGCCACTAGAGTTTAGAACTTACTATAAATAATAACATTTGTAAACATCAGATATATACGAAATATAGACAGAAAAAGTATATTCCTGCGTTTTGGAATCTTTCCCCTTTAAGCAAGGCTACTCTTGAGCTAGTAGTGCTAAATTATCAAGTGTAGATTAAACTCTTCAATCATTCCCGTGTTCTTATCGATCTTGTTCTCAAGATTATGGCGAACTCTTTCATTTGAGTCGGTTAGTGAGTTGCATCTAACCCTCATTTGGACCCCAAGTGACATTTAGTGTTCGTAAGTTGTATCAAACCCTATTTCGAGCTTAAATCCAAATAGTATTTGTGTCTTGGTATGTGATATTCATCCACATTCACCGTCAAAACCAACCAATTCACTTCCTATCCGTCATACCCATTCGACATATTTTAGGTTTTGAGATTTGTTGTCATTGATCCTTATCAATAGTAGCAAACCTAGTAAACTATAATGTAGTAAGTTGGATCTTGATAGCATCTATATATCTATCACAATCAAACACCTTCTTGACCACCTCTTCTTACTTCAAGTATTTATTTGCATCTTCACTTCCATTAAAGGGAATAATTTAGACCTTAACATTATTAAGTTCTCAAGGACTTGGTGTCTTCGCTCTTGTGCTTAATAGTACTCAACCGCTACTTCTTCCCCTTCGTCAATCTCCACATCTACTTCCTCATCATCCTCTTCTATCTCTTCCAACTCTATCCTTCGTCTAGTAGCTTGGTTTGCAACTCCTCTACCTTGCTGGGGTAGAACTAGGCGATTAGCTCGGCCACCTTGGCCATAGCCTCTTTTTAGAATATTTTCAGGTAGGTTGCACTGCGACATACCCTAAGGTTGTTGCCTATTAACTTGCATTGCAGTAACCAAACTCTCAACAAGGTTAGTAAGTTTGTCAAGTTTGTCATCAACTATCTTAGGAGTGTTACTACCTTTTTTACTACAATCAGGTTGAGCACCACTACTCTAGTCTCTAATAACACCTTAAACACTTAATTTTAACATTGTATAATACTTTTCAAACATATTAACAATACGAAAACAATGTTACCTTACTACCCAAAACTTTAATTGATACACTAAGAACTTTAACACCCAATAATCACTCGAATAGGATAGAAATGAACTTGCTCTGTTTTCATAGTGAAAAATAGAGTAAGAACAGATTAAGAAAGAATTACACTTTTCTAGCACACGAACGTACGGTAGCAACTACTGAAGAAACACAGTAGCCATTAATAGCAAGCAAACCAAAACTTCACTGCAACTTCATACCTTCTTAGAACCATGCTCTAATATTAGTAGGGCAATGTGTTTCTAAGGTCAGATACGTAGAGAAATACTATAACAAAGAGAGAACAAAAGGAAATAAAGAAAAGCTAAAAAGTCTAGGTAGCTACTAACTGGATTGATACATCAATTGATTCTACTCAGCCTACAATTTGTTGGATATAACTCATAGGTCGGAACTAAAGGGTTACTTGTCACTACTCGTTGCTAAAGGGAATAGATAAGAGTTGAAGGATAATGAGAAAACTATGGTTACTCAAATGGAAACTTATATAAATTCTAATAATGAAGTTGTTGTTTGCATACATTAAGTAGGGGTTATATACTCATCTTATTAGTGTTACTTTACAAGTATAAAATAACAAAAGGGTATTCTATAAATAGGACACATGAAACATACTAAAAACGATAAAAGAGACAAAGAATATCTTGTAAAGAAAAGAAAAGAATTCTTCTGGAATGTTGTGCTAGAAGATACGTGTTCAATGGTGGTTGGTCATTCTAAATTGTAGTACAAATTGGATGAAATGAAGAAAAGAGGGAGTTTGTAGTCACGGGCTGACTTGATTTAGATCAGGTCGGAGCTTAGTCAATCATTTGCTAGAGAGTACTCAACTTAAGTTGGGGTCAAATGTAGGTGGGCGGCTTGAATAGTCTTTAGAGGCTATCTGCTAAGATGTTGTGTCATGGCATAATTGTTTGATAGGTCTAATATACGTTACAGCTCAGTAGTTAGGTTGGCACTAATGGGAAACATAAAGGTTGGGGTACGAATTCCAATCTTAGATGTGGCTTTGAGATAATATTCTCTAGATGAGTCCTTCAAGTTCTCTAGCTCGGGTACTAGTAATCAGTCTAAGGGGTTAATTGCTAGGAGGGATGTCGAAAGGCGTCTGGGAGAAGATGACCCCAAACCTGCTCTAATTGCTCAAGCAAAGGGGAAAGAGGCTTTAAGGAAGTTTGAGAAGGGATAAAGCTTTGGTTGGAAGACGAGTGAGATTAAGTACTTTAAGTGTAAACCCTTAAATTTTTTAACCTAATATCTGAAGTAGACTCAAGTGTATTAGATATTCCTAAGGGTCGATAAGGTTAGTTAAAATAAAACCCCTAAGATAATAACCGAAGATTCAATCGTGTATAAAACTTTTATACCCTAAATATATCTAAACATTAGAGATTGTACCCAAAAGTGATAAAACCCTAAAACTATAACTTTAAAAATATAAAAGTGCTAATTCACCATAACTTACTCTAAGACCCTAATTGACAATATATCATTGTTATCTTAGTAAATCATTAGTAAAAGATCAAAAATAACTTTCAATCATTCATAAATATACATAAAACTAAAGTAATCCATTAGAAACTAGGATATTGCATTATAAATCGCATCCATCTTCCAATTATATAACTAGGTTAGTATTATATAAAGTTAAAAACTTAGTTGATGATTATACTACGTAGAGTAAGTATTAGTACCCTAAATGACACTTCATGATAATTATATTAAGTAGCCTACTAAATGATGTGTATAGGATATAATTATCTGAAGGAAGATCGCATTACCTATTCTTATTAATCATTTCAACAAACTCCATATTTCCTTTCATTTTCTTAATTTTCTTCCCAATTTTCTCTAATTACTTCACTATGTACACTTAAATTACATGTAATCCTAAAGAGTTAACCAAGTCAAGGGTTGACTAAGTCAACATGTTGAAAAGTCAATAAATATGTCATTATCATCTAAAGTTTTCTTTTTTTTTTTCCTTTAACTTTCTACACAGTTGACACATGTAATCTTATCCCCTTTTGCTTCCTTTGCATCCATTTTCCCGTACACCTAAACCCCATACATTTCTTTTACAAAAACACAATTAAAGACACAAAACACTCTTTTCCCTCTACTTCTAAATCATAAACTCCCTTGCCTTTTTCACCTTCAATCCTTTTCATAATTTCAACTATACAATTTTAATTACTATCATAAACTAACATACCATATATACTTTTCTTCCTATTCATATTATAAAGGAGAAAAAGGTATGTTATTATGTGATTTTCCATCTTATTTAGTAGTTAGATGTACAAGTTAAATTAGTATGAGAACTTTTATATAATATGTACATATGTGTTGTTGAAGGTAGAAAGCTCCATATTCATGTTTAGAAGTGTAGAAATACTTATGTACATATAACAAGTGAGTACATATAAAGTGTACATATGAGGGTTTTAGTGAAATTTTTAGTATAAGTATAAGAAATCCTTAATTAAAAGGAAGAGTAATACATATACATATGCTTAAACATGTGTATGCAATAATACACTTGATGAACACATATATGAATACTCTTATACATGAGTACCCTTTACGTACATAACCTAAAATGATGAATATACTAACTATACATACATATACTTTACTAAATAGGCCCTTAAAGTGCAAAAATATGAAATTTGTAAACTTTCTTAAGAAAGTATACTAAGCAAATGAAAAGACGTATAAAACTATGTATGCAACCGTATGTATATATGGGTACATGTACTAGTATATGTATAAGTACACAAGTATATATACTAGTTTATTATAAGTCTAAGTATATACATAACATTTGTATTAGTATGTATAAGGTAAATAAATACATAAGGATAAGTATGAACATATGTAACCAATAACATAAGGAATCAATGACATAAGCAATAAGATAAGCATATAAAATAGTAAAATTTAAAATGACATAAGGAAATAATATATATATATGTATACATGTACATATATGGGTCAAAATTATTATAAGCCCCTAATACCCATCTTAAATTGAATTGTCCTTATCTAAGCCCATAAATTAGTAACAACAATGTAAGATCATATAAGTGTAAGAATTTAATGGCTAATGAAATCATTAACTACTGAAATAGGATATAAAACTAGCTAATAAGAATATTTAAGCTTCAATAGTTAAAATTTTAATGAATTTAGTCCATATCATAAAACACGGGTTTTAACTTCCAAAATGGACATCACCATGTAGATGAACATCCAAAAACAATGAAAAACAACTATAAGTTTGTAAATATTGAAAATAGAATGAAAAAGTTACATACTATTAGTGATATGGTTCAATTGAATAAAAATTGATAGTAATTTAGGTAGAATTAGATACTAGGAATCGCTAGTCAATTCGGTTACTTATCACTATTGTCATCTCGTAATGATTAGGTGATCTCAATGAGAGCATGGATCTTTCGATTGATTATTATGACTAGAGCGAGTCGTCATGACTGAGTGAGTATTTACCTTATGATTTCATGCTTGTATGTAATTGTAGCTAATGAACTTAAATGATTATGTTAATTGAATGTTATGTGGGGTCAAGAAATGCCTGTGTGTGCTATTGTGTGCTAATTTATGAATTTACCTTAAATATGGATAACAAATTGTTGTTGCATAGTAGTATAAGTGACGATTGTATGCGATATTGTTTGGTCATAATATAATTGGACTAAACTGTAATTGGCTAATAAAAAGAAACTGGTACATGCATGGACATGTATCACATTAACCTAAATTACGGCTGTCTAATCACACGAGGGTAACAAGAGGCCATTCGAGGGTTGTTATTATAAATTTATTGGTTTTGTATGGTACACTAATACAAAATGACCTTACCCTAACTCGTGTGAATACTAAGCATTGGAGGCGCCAATCACTTAGCTAAGGGTTAAGTCCAAAGGCTTCCGTTTAGGGGTGAGTGTGGATTGCAAGAGCTCACTCACGATTATACTAAAACTTAGTTTTTATGAAAATAGAGGACTTGTTTAATTTAAATACGAAACGTGGAGTTCTGTAGTAAAGTAAGTTCTAATATAATTCCCAGATCTGACTAGTGTCGTATATACTCCAACACTAACTTTGAAGGGCGTTAAATCTAAGTTACGCATTGTGACTAGTTAATTATACGTTTTTTTTTTTTTTTTACATTCTATTTGTTCATTCATTCATATGCGTGAATATAATGTATTTATAACTTACTTATGGTATGGTTGAGGGTTTTGCTCACTAAGCTTAAGCTTACACTCCTTAGACTTTTGCTGCAGAATGGCTTATTAGTTGAAGCTGGCCGGGGGATGCTAGAGGTTAGCTTAGGGACCTAGGCAAGAGCGAGCCGTTCAATATGTTGAGAGAACTAATTATGTAGACTTTTACTTATGTACTTTTTATTTTGTCAATATTATAGACATAAACGTACTAAATTACTGCATATTGTAAACTTTGTAGCTAAATATTATATAAATATGTTATGTAATGATATCATTTGAATCCGTATGTTTCTAGAAAGCTAGTATATTGTAGAGCCTTGTATATTGTATGAAGAGTTCTTGATTGGAAGGGTAACCAATCAAGAGTTCTTGATAAATATATAGCGTCTGCCACGATTAGACCATCCTTAGTTCGTGACATCAAGGGTTTGGACACATAGCCACTCAATATCTGAATAGAAGAACTACAGTGATTCAAGGAGAAGTATTGACCATTAAGGTCCATATCACTAATGAGGAAGTAAAAGAGCTGAAAAAGACTGGACAAAGCAAACTGTCTGAAGAAGAGGAGATTATTTACAATGAAGAAGGGATTTTCATGCTTATAACCATGGTATTGAGGCGAGTGATGAGTGTGAGCCTAAGGCCAAAAGATGAGCAACAAGAGAATTTGTTCCACATTGGCTGTACGGTAAATGGGTCATTGTATGCATTAATTGTTGACAATGGCAGCTACATCAATTCGGCATTTGCTTTCATGGTCCAACAATTGAAGTTGTCGACCTTACCCTACCCCACCCAACCTCAGCATAAGCCATACAAACTACATTAGCTCTTGATAAAGGAGTCATATAGGTAACTAAGCAAGTTGTTATTTTGATGAACTACCGACCAACGGTTCCATTACTCGCGTACGGCTCTGAGGACTCCAATCCCTTACCTGGCGAATTCCCTCCCGATAACTTACTAATGACGAGAAAGTTTATACTGAAGGAATGTGGCTAAACTCCTTAAGCTCCCCGAATTGTCATACATTGATCTATACACTCGGTAGTAATAATGCTGACTATTCCCTTACCAAGGATCCTGTGTTGAGTAATCCAATCAACTAATGTCAAGAAGTTCTTGTCAAGTGATTAGAGACTCACTTAAACGACCGAATAGTTTTCTATCGGCATGCAACCATCTCTTTTGTCCTGGCCCTTTTATTGTCACAACATTTTGAGCCCTTTTACCTACTGTGCTCAAAGAATATTCATACGAGACCAATGTTGCACTACCACCTGTCCACCTCGTCTGCCAATGTACTACTTTTCTATTTTTGGTCTTTTGTCCTTTTTACCCCTTTTTTTATGAACTAGGAATCCTCTTTTTGTATATACTTTTTTATAGTTTCTTTATTTGTAATGTTGCCTTAGGAACTTACTATAAATAGTCCTTTTCTCTTGTAAGCCGCAGATAACTTACATTTTAATACTGAATAGTTTGTTCTCGTAGGACAACCCTCTCCAAGTCCATTTTCCATGTAATCTTATCTAATCTTGTCAAATAGTACAGGATTAGTGGGAGGTAAGCCTTGACATCAACTTGTGTGTCATATCAAGTGAGGTGTCAAGTCATGTTGTATTCGTTGATAAATCATATACTTCGAGCAACTTTATGTTAGCTATTCTTATTCGTTTGTAGACCATTCTCCTCTAATTTTCTTCGATATTTCGAAGAACCCATTTCAGTCAGATTTGCCACGGTAAGTCTTGGTGATAACTAACCTTCTAGGTACACTATATTCCAATCTGTATTGGAAATTACCATAATGAAGTGCTCTATGATATATTTTCTATGAGTGCATCTCATATTCTACTTGGTAGACCATGGGTGTTTGATGGTAGAGTTATGTATGATGGTAAGAAGAACACCTATTCATTAAAACATAAGGGAAAGGAAGTAAAGATGAGCCCTATGATAGCCAAGTAAGTTAAAACCATGAAAACTTAATTGAGTTGAGTTCTAAAGAAGGAGACCTTAATGATGAACCAAGCCAAGCTAAAGAGGGTGACAAAGTTTGAAGAGCTTACCTATCTACTAGTTAAAAGGTTGCTTAAAATGAGGGACTTGAATGTTGAACTACTTGCCGAGGTAAAGTCCCTAACGGATAAGTTTGCTAACATGTTCCTAAGTGAATTGCTAGAAGGTCTGCCTCCCATCTATGGCATTGAACATGCAATAAACTTGCAGCTAGGAATCCCACTACCAAATAAGCTTACCTACAAGCAGAATTTGGAGCCAACTGTCGAGCTACAAAGACTGGTAGATGAATTGGTGAAGAGAGGGTATGTTCAAGAGTCCTTAAGCCCATGTACTGTACCAGCTTTATTGGTGAAAAAGAAGGATATGACATAGAGGATGTGTATATATAGCTGAGCAATCAATTGCATTACCATTAAATATAGGTATCCCATACCTAGTCTTGATGACATGCATGATGAGTTGAATGGAGTAAGGATGTTTTCCAAGATCGATCTCAAATTTAGATACCAATTGATTAGAATGTGAGAGGTGGATGAGTGGAAAACCACAATCAAGACCTACAATAGATTGTATGAATGGCTTGTGATGTTATTCAGACTATTAAATGCACAAGCACATTCATGAGACTGATAAACTATGTGCTCCAAGAATTGATCAGGAAATTTGTTGTTGTATATTTAATGACATTTTAGACTATAGCATTGACTTGGAGACTCGTTATGAGCATCTTTGAGCTATTCTCTCAAAGCTCCAAGCTAAATAGCTCTATGCTAATTTGAAAAAGTGTAACTTCTACTAATCTGAAGTAATCTTCTTAGGATTTGTTGTGAGTGGATGAGGTATATGAGTGGACAAGGAAAAGGTAAAAGCAATTACTGAATGGTTGGTGTGATTCAATTTTGTTGACGTGAGAAGTTTTCACGGCTTAGCATCCTTTTATCATCCTATCATGAAGAATTTTAGCACCATTGTCGCCTTACTGATTGAGCTGTCTAAGAAGAACATTGAGTTCAAATGGGGAGAGGAGCAGAGGAGTTTTGAGGAGGTGAAAGAGAAACTAACTACTTCCCCTATCTTAGCTCTTCTGAGCTTTGACAAAATGCTTAAAGTGGAGTGTGATGCATTTGGATTGGGTATAGGAGCTATGTTGATGCAAGAAGGCTAACCTATTACTTACTTTAGTGTAAAACTCCGGGGAGCCACACTTAACGATTCTATATATGGTAAGGAGTTCTACTCCTTGATTTGACCTCTAACAGTTTGGCAACATTATTTATTACCTATAAAATTCATGATCTACACTAACCATGAATCATTGAGCTATCTGAAGAGCCAACCTAAGTTATTTAAGAGGTAAGAGAAATGGGTAGAATTAATGGAGGGGTCTTCTTATGTCCTAAAGTACAAGAATGGCAATAACAATGTAGTAGTTGATGCCTTATCAAGATGACATTCCCTCTTCACTAAACTTCGGACTAGTCTTCTTAGATTTTCTATAATCAAGAGTCATTATGCCTAGGATCTACACTTTGGAGCAATCTATGCTCAATGTGACAGTGACTAAGCTATTGATGACTCTTACAAGGAGGATAGATACTTGTTCAGGAAATGAAAGTTATGTATCTTAACCTGTTCTATAAGGGATTTGTTGATGTGTAAGCCTGTAAGGCAAATGGAGAAGGACTATCTAGTCATTTTAGAATGGCCAGAATGTTCAAAGTACTTAGCTCAAGATTCTTTTAGCCTAGAATGATGAAGGAAGTGTAGTCAATACTAAAGAGATATGCAGCCTGCCAAAGAGCAAAGAGTCAAGCTTAGCAAGCACCTTATATGTCGCTACCCATCCTGACCAAACCATGGTCTAAGTTAAGTATGGACTTTATGTTAGGATTACTGAAGACATCTCGAGGGAAGGGTTCCATCATGGTGGTCGTAGATCGATTCAGTAAGATCATATACTTTGTGCCTTGTCAGCAAATTAATGATACTTCAGCTATCTCTTTTCTCTTTTTATAGGAAGTGGTTAAGCTACATGGAGAATCGAGAATTCTAGCGTCTCATTGAGACCCTAAGTTCTTGAGTCATTTTTGGAAGACCCTTTGGAAGTGACTGGGAACCAAGCTACTGTTCATTACATCATGTAACCGCAATGTAGATGGACAAATTGAAGTTGTCAACCAAATATTGGGAACCTTGATCAGAGTTACTAGTGGTTAAAACCCAACTGATTGGGACATGTTCCTACCAATCATTGAGTTCTCTTACAACATGACTATTCATAGTGTCACCAAGAAGTCACCCTTCAAGGTCACCTATGGATACAATCCTGAGTTGCCGCTTGACTTGATCACCCTATCCAGCTGACCTGAAGACCCTCAAGTTGTTGAATAATCTAAAGCCATCTAAGCTGTGCATCAGAATGTTATGGGTCACCTAACTTAAGCTACATCCAAATTTGAAAGCAAGAGCCAAGGATGAAGAGTTAAAAGATTTCAGCTAAGAGATCTGGTGTGGATTCATCTTAGTAAGGACTGGTTTCCCTACCTTAAGAAGAGCAAGTTATCTCTACGAGTAGATGGACCATTCAAGGTGATCAAAGAAGTTAATCCAAATGCTTAGAGAGTTGAACTGCTAGAAGAGTATGGGCTCTTCGACTCTTTCAACATTGTGGATCTCTAACCTTATGTCCCTAAGGATGAGCTACCTAATACTCAGCCAGATTTGATCCCAAAGGAGATGATAGGGAATAGGGATCGATCACTCGATCTCAAGCACATGGCTTAGTCTCCCTAGTTAACCAAATAATTGATAAGAATTTAACTTCAGAGGAGGAGCTATTTGTCTAAGCTAACTTGAGATGTCTTTAGCATTCCCCTGACTTCATCCTCTTACAATTGAAGGGAGAAGAAGACCTTAACATTGTTGAGTTGAAAGATGCCCGAGGTCAAGCTGGCCAATAACTAAGCCAACCTACTATTGCTGACACTAGCCTATTTCCTTCTGACCACGAACAATTAGATGTCCCCCTCTTATTAAGTTGAGGTCCCAGAGTTGGTGGGCTATTAACTTGAAGCTGACCTAGCTAGTCTAGCTCTACTTAGCAATCCATACCATTTGGGACCATAGGAAGAGCAATTGACACATATCCATTTTTCTAACATCTATATTGTCCTTTTTATACTTAAATATTCTCTTGTTTGCTTTATGAATTTACCCCAATAAACTGTATATGTTTGCTTTTCTAGTAGGAATACTTTTTGTAATTTACTTTAACTTAGGACTTGCCCTAATTGGGCTACAAAAATACTTGTACTATGGAGTAGCTACATAGTCAACAACATTGAATTTTAGACATTTTCCTTGTAAGTTAAGTGTTCCTTGGTTACTCCCATTTACTCTTATCTAGTCCATTGTGAGTATGGATTAGTGGTGAATAACTTCTAGCTACACTTGTATGTCATATCAAGTATAACCTAAGTTCGTGTGAGGTATTAGTGCGTAATATCCTCCGTTGATGTGTGAGACCCCTACTAAACCTTTGACTTCCATTTAGTTTTCAGAACTTCCTGAGGTTTGGAGCCACCCTTAGTTCATCTGATATTGGTAGCCGTATGTCACCTTCTCAACTATTTGTATTAGTATATACGGTGATGCTTCTCAAAATGGATTAGGCTACGTGTTAATGCAAGATGGAAAAGTTATTGCATACGCTTCAAGGCAGTTAAGGCTACACAAAGGGAATTATCCAACTCATGACTTTGAATTAGTAGCTATAGGGTTTGCTTTAAAAATTTAGAGACAATATTTATATGGACAATGATGTGAAATATATACTAATTACAAAAGTTTGAAGTATTTCTTTACTTAGAAGGAGTTAAACTTAAGATAAAGAAGATGGCTGTAGCTGATTAAGGATTACAATTTGAATATAAATTATCATCCTAGAAAAGCTAATCTCGTCGCCGATGCATTAAGTCGGAAGAATTATAAATAGGTTGCATTCTTGTTAACTACACAATGTCAATTGGTATGAGAGTTAGAAAAGATGGAGATTTGGTTTGATTGGAGTGAACCTAATAGCCAACAAAATGAATTTAGTTATGCAACCTGCTCTATTGGGAAGGATCAAGCAACAATAAGAGGAAGATAAGAACTTAAAGGAAATAAAAGAAAACTTAAACAAGGAAAGTAATGTTGATTACAAAGTTGATGAAAGTGATATATTGAGATTTAAGGGAAGAATTTATGTGCTACAAAATCTTAACTTAAGAAGGGAAATTTTGAATGAGGCATATATTACAGGTTATATAATAGATCCGAGAGGAAATAAGATGTATTGTGATTTAAGATCTATGTTTTGGTGGAACGGAATAAAAAGAAATATGGTATGATAAGCAGTTGAATGTACTATGTGTCAACAAGTTAAAGTAGAACATTAATGACCTGATGGTCAATTGCAACCTTTGGAGATACCAAAGTGGAAATGGAATCATATTATAATGGACTTTGCTGTAGTACTTCCTAGGACTAAAGCAGCCTATGATTCGATGGGTGATCGTGGATAGACTAATGAAGTGTACACATTTCTTACCTTACCAAACAAGATTCAATAGAAAAGTTAGCTAGATTGTATATTTGAGAGGTACCCAAAGCATTGTTTTTTATCGAAGTAATCAATTCATGTCCAAATTCTGAGAAAGTTTACATAGAGCTTTGGGCACAAAGTTATTATTTAGTACAGCTATCATTTGCAAACGGATAGACAATCTAAGCAAATAATTCAGACTTTAGAAGATATATTGTAAGCCTATGTACTGGAGTTTAGTGGTGATTGGGATTAGCACTTACCATTGATAAAGTTTGCATATAATAATAGTTATCAAGCAACTGTACATATAGCACCTTATGAAGTCTTATATGGAAGAAAGTATAGATGACCATTGTATTTGTCATGAACTGAGGACAATCTAGTCGTGGCAGATGTCGTATACTGTACGAAGAACCCCTAATTGGTTACCATTCCAATCATGAACTCTTCACACAATATACAAGGCTCTACAACCACTAGTTTCCTAAGAATATACAGATCCATATGATATCATCACATAAACATATTTATATAAAATTTAAATTATAACGCTTACAAAACACAGTAATTTATTACCTCTAGGTTTATACTATTGCTAAAACAAAATTACATAAGTAAGAGTCCACATAGTCTGTTCTCTCTCAATACACAGGATGGCTCACTCTTGCCCAAGTCCCCAAGCTAACCTGTAGTATCCCCTGATCAGCTTTTACGAACAAGTTATTCTATAGTAAAAGTCTAAGGGGGTGTAAGCCTAAGCTTGGTGAGCAAAACCCTCAGCTATACCACGGGCAAGTTATAAATATATTATATTTACGCATATGAATGAATGATTAAATAGAATGCTAAACAATACATATAGTTAACTAGTCTATATACGTAACTTAGATTTAACGCCCTCCGAAGTCAGGATTGGAGTATATACGGCACTAATCAGATCCAGGTATTATATTAGAACTTACTTTACTACGAAACTCCACATTCCATACTTAAATCAAATAAGTCTTTTATTTTCATAAAAACCAAGTTCTAGTATAATCGTGAGTAGGCCCCCGCAGTCCACACTCACCCCTAAATGGAGCCTCTAGACTTGACCCTTAGCTAGGCGATTGGTGCCTCTAATGCCTAATATTCTTGTGGGCCAGAGTAAGATCATTTTGTACGAGTGCATCGTACAGAACTAATAAATTAATAATATTAACCCCCAAATGGTCTCTATTTACCTCCGTATGATGTGATGGTTAGAATTGTCTCTATACAATGTATGTTGATGCATGTACCAGTTTCTTTTTAGGAGCCGAGTATAATTAAGTACAATTATGATGTGACCATTCAATAGTACATGCAATCATTTTCTATACTACCATGCAACAAACAAAGTATTATCTGTACTTAAGGTAAATTTATAAATCAGCACGTAATAACATACATAAGCATTTCCTGACCCTACACAACCATTTCTCGACCCCACACAACAATCAATTAACAATAATATTTAGGTCCACTATCTACAATCACATATAAGCATGGAATCATAGGGTAAATACTCACTTAACCATGATGAATTGCTCTAGTTGTAGTAATAAATTGGGAGATCCTCGCCTACCTCGGGACCACCTGATCATTACGATATA
This sequence comes from Lumnitzera racemosa, assembly GCA_024138005.1. Classification (NCBI taxonomy): domain Eukaryota; kingdom Viridiplantae; phylum Streptophyta; class Magnoliopsida; order Myrtales; family Combretaceae; genus Lumnitzera; species Lumnitzera racemosa. The sequence continues at coordinate 57,646,937 of JAMXBC010000004.1, forward strand.
ATAACGTTAGTAAGTAATTAAATTAACTAGTAATTCTAAATATCTATTTACCTAATTCTACTTAGATTGCTATCAACTTTTATCCAGTTAGACTTTATTACTAATCGTACGTAACTTTTTCATTCTATTTCTAATATTTATGAATTTATAGTCGTTTTTCATCGTTTTCGGATGCACGTTCAAACGATGATGTTTGTTTTGGATGTTAAGACCCGTATTTTACGACATGGATTAAAATTATGGAAATTTTAACTATGGAAACTTAATTATTCTTATTACTTATATTTATATTCTTTGTTTGTACTTAATGATTTAGTTAGCCCTTAGATTCTTATACTTAGAGAATTTTACCTTATTATTACTAATTCATGTACTTAATCAAGTTTAATCTAATTTATGAAATATATTAGGGTTTACTAATTTATGTACTTAATTCTTATGTACTCTTCTTATTTCTTATTTTATAAACCTATGCTTATGTCATCATTTACATCATTAATCGCTTGTTATTTGCTTATGTCATGGTTTATGTCATCTTTTAATTGTATCATTGCTTATCTCATCATTTGCTTACATAAACCTTACCTCATGCCTAAGTGTATTATGTATACTTATGTACATTTATACATATGTTAAGTTTATACTTATACCATTACCCTACTTGTATGTATACTAGTATACTTATACTTATACTTATACTGTATTTATACTTGTGCATATCCTTATATATACATACGGTCACATATGTATTTTTATACAAAATTCGTATGCCTAAATTTCCTCTTAAGAAGGCTTCTCTAATTTTATTCTTTTTGTGTTTTAAGAGTGTATTTAGCATGGTATAGGTATATATAGTTGGTATATGTCTTAGTTTAGGTTATGTACATAATGAATACTTATGTACAAAGGTCTCTATACTTATATTTCTCTAGTATACCCTTATGTATATATACTTAAAGACATATATACATGCATCTCCTTCCACTTCACCATGATTTCTATTCTTCTACACTTACAGATTGAAACTTTATGCCTTCTTTAACATATATATACATAACACATAGCTACTCATCTAATCTACGTCTTCACCTAACTAGTAAATAATATAAAGTAATACATAATAACATACCTTAGTTTGTTCTTGAAATATAGAGGCAAATTTGAAAAGTTAAAAGGAAAGGGAAGGTCACGGCAATGGGGCAGGGTAAAGGTTTGATTTTTTTTTTTTTTTTTTTGTGTTATGTTTAAAAAGAAGAAGATGGTGAGGTCTAAAAGGAAAAGAAGTAGACGGCAATTAAAAAGAAGAAAGGAAAGAAAAGCTAAAAGAAAAGAAATCATTAAATGACTTAGATATTTTCTAAAGTGTAAGTGTCTTTTGTTGACTTTTCATATGTTGACTTGGTCAACTTTCCAAAAGCATATGCCATTTAGTATATATAATGTAATAATTAAGGAAAATTAAAAGAAAAGTTAAGGAAATGAGACATTTGGTGAATTGATTAGTAAAAATAGATGATGAGATATTACTTTAGGTATTTATATCCTATATACATCATTTGGTGGGCAACTTAGTATAACTAGTATGAAAAGTATCAATTAGGGTATTAAAGTTTATTACATTTAACTTAAGCATCAACTATACCCCTAACTCTATGTAATATTATCATAATTATATACTTAGAAGATGAATGTGATCTATGATATAATATCTTAGTTTTTAAATATATATGCATGATTGAAAGTTATCTCTAATCTTTCACTAATGATTTGGCAAAATACAAAGGTTATATTATCCATTAGGGTTTTAGGGTATATTATGATGAATTAATGCTCGTATGTCTTTAAGGTTATAGGTTTAGGGTTTTTATCACCTTCGAATGAAATCTTTAGTGTTTACATACATTTAAAGTAGAAAAATTTTATACGCAATTGACTAAATGTTTTAGGATTTTTACTTTCATTAGCCTTGTCACCTCTTAGATTATCTAATATACTTAAGTCTACTTTAGAAGTTAGATCGAAAAATGTGGAGGTTTACAGTATTAGGATAAGGAAGAGTATGCAATGATTAGATTAGATATGATTAACTAGATGAATGAGAAAGTTAAGATTATTCAATAGTAAATGAAAGAGGCTCAAGATTGTTATAAGAGTTAGGTAGATATGAAAAAAAGGCCATTAAAGTTTGAAGTCAAGGATCATGTTTATGTTAAGATAAGTCCAATCAAGGGACTTAAGCGATTTGGCTCAAATAAAAAGTTAAGTCATCAATAAATTAGTCCATTTGAAGTACTAAAAAAAGTGGGTAATGTATCTTATAAAATAGCCTTACCCCTCAGTTCATCAAGCTATCATGATGTATTTCATGGCTTAATATTAAGAAAGTTTGTTAAGAATCCAAATACATCAATAAATATAAAGCTAGTACAATTGAAGCAGAATTTTAAAGTTGTGAAGAAACTTATAAAGATATTAGGTAATTGGATTTAGAAGTTAAATAATCGAGAATTCAAATATGTAAAGGTACAATGAGGCGAAGGACTAGATCTAAAAGCTACCCAGGGGCTTAAGACAACAATGATGGAGAAATATCTATGGCTCTTCTGATTTAGAGGTTAGCAAAGTAATATAGTGATAATAAAGGTTTTACAATAAATAGTTGGTATACAGAAGTTTTGAGGATAAAATTTTTCCGAAGGAAGGTGGAAATGTAAGTCCCATAATATGACATTTTTTATTTAATGCCGAAAATTAGAAATATTAGAAGTAGTGATCCTGTGAGTTTGGATTTAGAAAAATTAAATAATTTAATAATTAAATATTATATATTTATGTTATACGTATATTATTCATTATTTATCAAAAAAGCGTAAAACAGATTCTGATAATTAACGAATTGCTATAAATAAAATATATGCATACTAAAAATTATAAAATAACTTAAATAATATTTAGTAATATTTATTTGTATTGTATAAACATTTATGTGTAGGTAAAAATTACTTAAAATTATCTAAAATACCTATATATCCTCAAATATACTAAATAAATTAAAGAAAATTAATAAAAATAAAAGAAAATCATATCTCACTTTGGAAAAACTTGGAATGTCTCAGAGCAATGAGGGGCGGTAAGTTAAGGGAATCAAAGAGTAGATTATGACAAGATAAAATCAATTTAAGACACTTGTCTTTTTGCTTTTATTTTCGAAAACCCTATTGATGTTGTTTTGGCTTCGAAATTTTCCTATAAAACATCTATTATATATATTAAATTTCTACAACAAGTTTTTGTAAAAAGTAATTTTCATATTTTTATTTGAATTTTTTGCTCTAAAATCCTATTAAAATGGCTATTTATCAGTATATAATTAGTAATTTTTCAAGTTATTGGCTTAGATTCTGATATAGGGTGAATTATAATATTTTATAATGTTGAATAGTATTAAGTGATGAGTTTTGTGATATTGGGAACATTAGATTTGAATATTAAGTGGAGTTAATTCAAAATGAAGTGGAACTAAGCTGTATGATGAACTTTAAATCTGATTGTGAATCAAACTTATGAGTGATTATGCTAAAATATAAAGCACCTTCAAATTAGAATCAAATTTAGAAGCAAAATCAGAAATAGGGTTAGTAATAGGGAGTTAATTAGAACCTAAACTAGAGGCTATAATCACTTGAGTAAGTTGTAGGAAATAGGTTAGAAGGCGTTTATAAGAATTTTGAATAAAGGATAATCAAGAGCTAAATTGGAACCTAATTCAGGGGCTAAATCAGAGATGAAATCAGAAGCAAAAATCAATACCTAGCTAAATACGAGAAGTAATCACAAGAGACTTTAAACCTAAATAATTAAGTATAGTAATACCTTAAATTGAGGATAACAATCGAAGTTACAAAATAGAGCTTATATGTAATAATTGTATGAATACCGAAGTAATATTTATGTTATAGGGATGAATGACAACACTACATCATAAGTTATACCGTAGGTGAGCAAGCGTAAGAATCTAAGCAAGTTTAGGATTCATATGTTACTTTATTTTAGAGTACTATTTTGTAGTACTTGGAGGCCTAAAATTATATTTGATTTTGTTTATAGGTAGACTATATATGCATATCTCTGTGTATGCTTTTCTAAGCTTGATTATGTACTGTTGATTTGCTATTTTGAAATTAATTGCTTGTATTGCATGGAATTTAGTGATTACCTTTAAATGGACCTAATTATATGACATGAAACCTTCAATTGGACATGTATTTGCAACCCACTAGGAAACGTTTAAGGTTTTATGATGAAATATTGATCCCTTCGAAAGGGGTAGAGCTATAGTATAATGGTTTCTTCTTCATCTTTAGTTAAACTAAGAAACAAAAGAGGAGGTTACAATTAAGGTGAAGGTAATAGTTTGAAAGTAGTCATAAAAGAAACAGTGTCTCTATTACACAAGATTGAAATTGTGAGTTGTTGCATTCGCATTGAAACTACTTAACTCAGACTAAAGTGAGTGAAATTTCCCTAACTCACAACGGATAGGACAATATTCTGTGATGGCATTTATTTGCTACATTGTATTCAACTAATTGCTTGATAACCTTGTTTGTGCTTGTGTATAATCTTATGTCTCCTTGCTTACTGAGTGGTTGATTGCTTATATCTCTATAGATCTTTTTTTACAAGTATTAATTAAAATGCCACACTATAACTACTCGAAGGTTAGTCATTGTTGGATTCTAATGTGTGAGGTCATAAATGGAAGAACTATTAGACTTTTGAAGCTTTTGTCTTTCTCTTTTGGTCTTTTGTAAATAGACTATGTAAATATTTTTTTTTGAAACAACTACTGAGTTATGTAAATATTTTACGAACTATTAAAGTTTGTAATATAAGTTTAGAGTTTTTTGCATATGGAATAATGGATTTTTTTTATAAATTGTTTACTTTAAAGTGAGTTTATTGTAGAGGCCTTATAAAAATTAAGCATACAATAGTAGTTGTGAGGTCAACTTCTATTTTATATTGGTTTACACGACGAAACTGTTACAATTTTATTGCTTCGAGACGTGACAAAGGCCTTCTTCTTCTTCTTCTTCTTCTTCTTCTTCTTCTTCTTTAATAAATACAATTATATATTACAACTCTTTCCAAAATACTTAAAAATGGAATAGATTTTTGTGGTCATTAACAAACAAGGGACTAGAATTTTTCATTTCATTCTCAATTGCATTCCATTACAATTTAGAACACCTTAAGAAATTATTTAAGTAATTTAAGTTGTAGAAATGAATGACTCATGTAAGTATTATTATCATGCTTCATGCATGATAAGATAAATTTAGGGTTAAATAAATTTAAATAGAAAATTTTTTTACTAAAGGGATAAATCTATTATGAAATTATTTGTTGCAAAATAATTCTACATTTAAACAAATTTGAAATGGGAATTGTTCAAGTAATATTAGACTTAGGCCTCCGAAAGCCCATTCTAACCTTTCTTTATTGTAGGTCAACCTATTGATGGCCTAGGAACGGGCCTTATAGACTTGGATTTAGTCCTTTCTCTAAGTCACCCGACCTACATGTAGCCCTCAATGCTAAACCCAACCTTCTTGAAGGTTGGTACTTTGCTTCATTAAGAGTCTTCCTGTGATCTCCATATCTAGAGCCTCTAAGGGTTACTGGATGGGTCATAAGGCTTAAAGGTTGGTTGATTATGGGCATAGGTGTGAGATATTAAGCTATGCATGATTCCAATGCATCAATTGTCACGTCACCTACGTAAATCTTTGAACTTGCCTAAAATAAAGAAAATACACTTTCTTACTTAAGTGGGATTTGACTATATCTACTTTCCATATATAATGCTACTGCCGCGAATATAAATTAGGGGTCACCTCTTATAGATAATCTTATCTAGATTCCCCCAAGTTTTTGCATACTTTAGTCTCGTAATCTTGTTGACTTAAGTATTAGAGTGGCTAGGTAGGACAATCCCATGGTATTCATGATGGTGTTTTCTTTTGCAGATCTTAAGCCCAAATTCAAGACTTCCAATTTTTTTTTTTAGATGACAAGGAGATAAATGATATTTTGTGATGGATAAAATATATTATTTAATTATTTTAGCAATTTAAGGTGTCAAAAATGATTAACTCGATACCATGGTTTTAAACTGATATAATCACCTTGATATACTATTAGCATTTATAGACAATCAACACAATCATCATGATTTATATATGGAAAAATGATATCACATTTAAATAAATATAAGATCGAAACATAATTTGTTAAAATATTGATATTGTGCTATCTCCCTATAAAAAAGATATTAATATTTCTTTATTTCACCATTTTTGTCTCTTTCTCTCTCTCAACATGTTTGTATGCTATTCATAATTCCTCACCATATTTTCATCTACAATATCTCTACATTAGTATGTGTATGTGTATATATATCCTAAGGAAACATATGATCCTATAAAACATAGGAAAAAGAGTAATAAAAAGAATTAAATAAATAAAATAAAGGAAAAGTTCCAAGGATGATATAGCTTACTATTAACTTATGCATATAAGGGCATTTTAGTTAATAGAAAAATTAGGAAGCCTTCCTATTAAAAAAGAGAGGTTAAAGATAAACCCTATCCCTAATTACCCTTTTTCCTCTTTGTTTAACCCTTACCAGAAACCTCTCCAGTGAACTTGGAATCCAAAATTTGAATCTCTCACTTTTGGTTATCAATGATTGTAAGGAAGTGTCAAATTCACAAGGGAACGAGGTTTTTATGTAAGTTTCCTATGTATGATGATGGAAAATTCTTTTTTCCTCAACAAAGACTGAAAACCTTAATAGATTTATGTTTTTTAGTGTTGAGAAGACAGTGATTTGTGTTTTTAGTGCTACTTTATTAAGAAAACAAGTAACTACTCTTAATCCTTTGGTTTCATTTCGTTTATGTGAAGAATAGATAAAGTTGGATTGAATTTAATAGTAAAGGAGTTCTGGAGGTTTGAGTTTTGATGTTTAAGGAGATTTTGGGTGATTACTGGTTGAGTGTTGCTAGTAGAAGGGTATTTAAAGGTAGCATCTTGTAGTTGGGATCAAAGTTAAGGTGAGTATCGCATAGGATCATGAATTGGAATCTACAAAAAATTGCAGATTTTAGTTGGCATCCAAACGTCTTCACGGCTAGCGTTCGGATGCTAGCCCCTTGTACTTACATCAAGTGAGTTCTTTTGTGGTGTGTAGATTCTAATCATGCTAACATCTAGACACCATGTCTGTAAGGGTAAACAGTTTGTTTCCTAACCTATTTCCTTAAGTTTCCTTATAGTATTTTCGATTCTTAAACATCTCTAACATGTTTTTAACCAACATTTTGCATTAAAATAGTTTCTAAAACAACTCCTTTCCTTTAAGCAAGTCTCTCTTTCTCTTATAGTGGTCTATGAACAAGTGAAGAGTCAAGTGGTTAGGATAGATAAGAGTTTACTCTAAATTGAGTTTGAAGACTAAGTTAGTGTTAATTTTATTGTTTTGTTAGGTTGTAATAAGATGGTTTCAGTTAATGATGAGTCACTTAAGACATACACAAACAATTGCTTAGTTGTTGTGCTTACGTAGGTTGTCATTATACTATGTAACCGGAATTAATATAAACTTGACTTAATTAATATGGTACTGCTTGTACTTGGCTTCGCCTCCTTTTAGTAAGGTCTAAGTGTGTGTATGTGTTGTATGCATAAGGGTCATGAGTTACCCTGAGTCCTAGGATATTAGGATTGTATTGTATGCTGGTTAATAAATAAAATAATAAATTGTATTTGTAACATTAATATATTTATGCCTGTATGTGAATTATCACTGTGTGTATACACACGCATGTGTATTTGGTGTCCCGTACTAGGTATAGCTTACCCTTTAAGGACTTATTGTTTTTCAATTGTACGTATAGGTTCTATAGAGAATGTTATGTTTATTGAGGAGACTTACTATTGTTACTTTGACGATGGGATGGGATTCTCCTAGAAGTTAGACTTGTTTTTATTAGACATTATTGGAGAGTTATGTATAGTTATTTTATTATGAGTTCTATTTTGAGGATAGTATATGGGTTGCCTATGACTCCTTATTTGATTTTATGTATTTTTGGAGTATAAGACTCCTTGGCTAATGTTATGAGTTTTATTTAAATTGGATAAGTTGAAGAGGTTTCAAAATTTGAACAAGGTACTTATTGATGGTATGTATTTGGAGATACATAGCTAATTAAGCCATTCTTTATTTTATGTTAATAAGATATTCATTGTGAGTTGGTGGCTATCTATTTGTTTGTGAATCATAGATAGGTGGCAAGTTACCTTAATACTTTGTGTCCTTTGGACATTGGGAAAAAGATTGAGTATAAGAGTTAAGGAAGTTATTTAAAGAAAATTGATTGAATTTGCAAGTTGAATTTTTGAAGGTTAAGTGTAAATTTTAGTCAGTTTCCTAAGCAATGATGGTTTTAACTTAAGAATTCTTGTCTTGATTTTTATTTGATTTATTTGCTTGAGGACAAGTAAATCTTAAGTGTAGGGAAGTTTTACATTAATTAGTGATTTTTAATGATTTTTAATGATTTTTCTTGAAAAATGAGTTTATTATTAGATAATAATACTAAATTGAGTAAAAATTTTCTTTTTAGGTTTTGAAACGATCTATGCAAGAAAATGAGAAGATACAAACAAATTTCACTCAAATTGGAGCTAAAATGAACAAGTTATGAAGGATTGAAGATCGATACAACCGAACGACATGACTGTATCATTTTTAGGCGAATTTGGAGCTTATTTTCAACTATCACAACCCAATACATGACCAAAAGACATGGTTGTATCCTCGATCATATCTTTTATAACCGACCTATTTTTTTATCTTGTCCTATATAAGGCTTTGTTTAAAAAAAAAAAAAAAGAACTTTTTGGCACAAAATTTAGAAAGTTTTTGAGGCTAAGAACATTCAAGAGAGCAAAGAGAAGAGAAGATTTCGAGATTTGATTTTATTTAGATTTTATGATTCTTTCCTCTACTCTTTTCTATTCTTTGATTTTAGATTCTTATTTTAGGATGTATAGAAAGTAGATATTTGGTATCTGGGTCTTATAGAACCTAAATCTACTCACATGACATGATTATTATTTGATTAGTTTAATTCTTTAGTCTTTTCTTAGTTTAACTGTGTTTGCTTCGTAATTTAGGTTATTATTTATATAGGTAGTAATTAGTATTTGATATTTTATAAGAGAATTAAGAGATTTCTTATAAGATCAAATTTATGCATAGTTTATGAGAGTTATTGCAAGATTAGAGATAATTCACAAGATCTTTCTAGAATTTTAAATTAAAGTATAGAGAATTCATTGTTCAATAATGCAATCTTAAATCATGTTATTAAGAAGAGATTCTAATAGGTAATTTTAGGGTTAGAGTTAATTAGCTTGAGAAAGTGATTAACTTTAATAGAAAATTCTCTTAATAAAAAAAAGATTAAAGAATAAATTAGATTATTTTATTGCTTTCGTGTTTAAGTTCTTAAATAATTCTTAATTAAATGTTAATCTATTAATTGCTACAATTTAGTTTATATTCTTTAAGTTTCTTGAAATTTAATTTGCTGGTTAGATAATAGAGACCTAGCGAGTATTAGTAATTATAGTCTCTAAGGGATTAACATTCAAAGTTAATCTACTTTACTATAATTTGATAGGTGTACTTACCTATATTTCAAGACTTGAGTTTATAGCTTAGGAGAATAGATGCCACTTCTATGCATTACTTATCCCTATAATCTTGACTGTTAAGATTCTTCATCTCAATGAAGTATAGTATCTATCCGAGTTGCTTAGGTAAAAGCCTCATCATATAGATGCTTGCAAGATCTACTAATCGCCGCATCTCCAAGCTTCAACTTTAGCTCTAGTCACACAATCTATTCTGCAACAAGTTTGATTAGATACTCCTCCTTTCCTTGTTGGCCTTCAACACCCTCCAATGATCAATTACTTCTCTTTTAGTTTTTTGAGGTAGAGCCTTCTTTTTCACCATGGTCTTCTTTTTGCCTTACTTGTTTTCTAATCAATAAAAAGGATAGCATTATCAGTTTTCTCAAGCTCCATGCTAGTAAAGTAAAAGATACAAACTAATGGCATGTAAAAAATAAATGAACTTGTGAGACATGTTACTAAGGATGATGATAAGAATCCAGCCTCTCCACCACTTGTCAACCTCCAAATAATATATGTCAAGTTTTGGATCAATTACCTAAGGTCGACTTTGTACCCTGCATAGGCTAATTTCTAAGGTCCTTAGTGGCCACATAATTAAAGACGAGCAGGTTTATGCCTAAGGATTCTCTTTGCACCATCTGTCAAGTTGTTCATCCTTCATTCAAGTTGCCAAACCCATCCCATATAAGTTACCGACCTACTTGAGGAGCCTTCATAGTTCAAACCACCAAACTAGTCTATTTTTTGACCTATTTCCAAGCTATCTAGCTCATTTGCCAACTTATTTAAAGGCCTTCCTTATGCCTAACACCAAGCCACCAATGTACATCCTTGTTTGTTTTTGCTAAGGAAAGTGTTAGTATCCACCCAACGTATGCCCTAAAATTCCCTTTTGCCTATGCATGATCCCTAGAGGATTCTTTTGTTTGTTTCCATTTGTACAATTGTAAATTGCATGAACATTACTACATTTAGATAATACCTTATTAGAATTTCCTTATAAGTTTCCCTAGATTAACTAATTATAAATAGCACTATATATAACCCGTAATCATCATGTTGAATATTTGGAATATACTCCATTTTTTGTGTTTCTTATAAGTTGAGCTCCAAATTACTTTTTTTTTTAAACTATTATCTAGTTTCTTTAGCAAAAACTAGTGGCAAGTATCCCTTTCCTTACATTTACGAGTCGCATCGAATGCTAAGTTAGGTTTTTGAGTAAGTTACGATGAGTCATATCCTTGAGTCAATTTGCAAGTTTGCTAACTTCCACTTTATATTTCTTCTTGATGGGGAGGACCCATCATCAGACTTGATAAGCTCTAGTAATTAATTTATCTTCTAAGCATATCACATGAGCTCTAAGTGAACTCCATGCCCTCATCTAGACTAGTAAAACAATGATCCACATTGTTAGTCGATGTTGGTGCAACGAAGGTGGAGATCAATTCACCTTCTTCGCCTGAGCCATCTAAGGTAATCGGTTCCCTTTGATGTTTTAGTTGGCTATCAACTCAACATCCTAGAAAAGACTTAACCTATTACTTAGCTCAAACAATAGATTTTATCATGTTTTGAAACTGTAAAGTTGTAACAGTTTTATTATGCAAACCATTCTATGATAGAAGCTAACATTATAGCTGCTATCTTATACTTAATTTACACAAGACATTCATGACTAACTCGCTTTGAAGTAAACAATTCATAAATTAAACATGTTATTTATCTACAAAAATATGAAAAATACATACTAATATTTAAATATCCCAAGTAGTGTTTCCAAGATTCAATAACCTAATCTTACTTCACTTAAGTAATACATAAAGTGATATTAAAAGACTTAAAGTTAAGGCCCAAACTTCAAGAGTTTGAGCGATCCTTAGTTTTATATCTTCACTCCTCAAGACTCAATAGTTGCCAGCTTCAAAGTAATTATATGCCGCTTTTTAGCTAGCATTTGCAACAACATCTATAAGAATGTGAGCAACCAACTACTCAGTAAATTAAGATAGAGACTTAAAACTATATATCAAACACAAATAGGGTTATCAACCAAATTAGTTAGATATAATGCATGTTCAACCAAATGCCATCACATGACATTATGTGATCCATTGTGAGGTTAGAGAAATTACACCTATTACAGTCCAGTTTAAGGATTTTAGTGCACATATCAACAACTTATGACTAAACCTAGGCTTGTGTAATAGAGACACTACCTCTCCCGCGACTACCTTCAAACTATTGACTTAACCCTTATCATGACCTCCTTTCTTATTGCTTAGCTCAACTAAGGATGAAGAAATGACCCATTATGCTATCCAATGCTACCCGTTTTAAAAGAGTTAGTATTTGGTTGGAGAACCTTAAACATTTCTCCCAATAGGTTGCTATGCGGGTTCGTTTAGACTTATAAGCCATATATTTAGCTAAATCTAGTTTAAGGTATTCAATTATTTCAAACAAATCGCACAATTACAATCCAGAACATTAAACTAGAATCACACAATCAAACCTAGAAACATACACACAAAGGCATGTGCATAGTCAACTATTTAACAAACACAACCAAGTATAATCTTAAACCTTTGAGTATTGTAAAATAGTACTCTAAAATACAGTAACATAATAATCTTAACTTACTTAGACTTCTTGCTTACTTACTGAAGGTATGACTTACAATAGGTCGTCATTGAAAATCCCTATAATACAAAGGTTGTTTTAGTATTCATATAACTACTTAATATAGGCTTTATTCTATAACTCATTATGTCTATAGTTTAGAGTTTTATTATATCTAATTATTTAAGTTTTTAAATATTTTACAATTATTTTTAATTTAGGTTAGGTTCTGATTTAGTTTCCAAATCGATTTCTAAATTAGGTTTTAATTTAGTTTCTAATTACAGGTTTTATACATAAACTCTAAGAACTCATTCTAAACCATTATGTGAAATTAATTATATTATCCTTAGGTATCCTAAATTCTGTATTTAGTCTTTAACTAATATTTTAGTTCCTACAGTATACCTAATTCCTAATTTAAGCACCGAATTAGCTTTCGATGTGAGTATAACCTACATTTTTTATATAATTTCCTAAATTTACATTCTAAATTAGATTAATATAATATTTCTAATATTTTAATGTTATCAATTTTAACCTAGTTTATTTTACTCATCTAATTTCCCTCTTGACATATTATTCACTATTTCCTAATTTACACATCTAACACATATCCAACCTCTCCAACATCACTAATACCATCCTTAATCAGTATCTAACTCCTTAAAATATCTAATTACACCTTAATCATAAAATTAACTTAAATATCTTATTTTACCTATTATTTCTTTATATTTATTTATTACATAATATGTATATTGCATATAACCAATACCTTAAACTCCATAAATATCATCCTACATCATCAACTATCATCTAAAGATACTTAATTAAATACTAAATTAGTATTTTCACTAAATTAAGCCCATAAATTACCTTTTATGCGTGATTTTAGGGCCTAAAAATTAAATGAAATTTTAGAAAATATTTTTTTAGTAAAACTCATCATAGTGTTGTTATATATATCCTAAGTAGCCTACACAAAAATTTTGAGGTCAAAACTATATTATTAAGGTTATTTAAATCAAAATCGAAAATTAGCTCAGGTTTAATTATTTCTTAATAGCAGTATACCTCGAAACCTAATTTTATCGAATTGATTTTTTTTTCCTAAATTTACATACAAAAATATTGTAGAATACCAAATTTCATAATTTTTCATACATATTTGATATTTTTAATAAATTAAACAAATTCTTAAGGGAAATCGAAACTCACCAATTGAATGGCCTCCAGCCACCAATGGTGGCTCCACCATTATTGGCATCACTAGGCGATGGATTTTCTATTAGGTGGTGGTGGTAGCCCCTCTCTAAGTGGTCGTCTAGTATGTATTTTCCTCGCATGCCCTAATTATACTATAATTTATTAATTTTTGGTAAAAATATTCTCCCTTTCTCTTTAATTTTTCTAGACTCACAACTGACCAAAATGATTTTTGGAAAGGAGTTTCTAAATTTACAGTAGTGTTTAGGGTTTTACTTAATTTTTTAAGTGCCATATGCCCCTTATCTCTTCCTTTTCACTTTCTAATTGTCTTAATATTATTGGTTGTTATTTTTTTTTCTTTAATTCCTAGCATGCCACACCTATTTCTAGATCACTCTATACTTCCCTTGAATTTTTATTAATTTTTATGAATTTTCTTTAATTAATTATTATTATTTTGACATATTTTAGGTATTTTAAGTAATTTTGCGTATTTTTACTTACAGGTAAATATATCTATGGTACAAATAAATACTCGTAAATATTATTTATGTTATTTTATAATTTTTAGTGTATATATAATTTATCTTTATCAATTCATTAGTTGTCGTAACTCATTTTATGTGTTTTTAATAAATAAGGGTAATATATATAATTCAATATTATAATAATTAATTATTTTATTATTTATTTTCCTCAATCCAAATTCATAGGATTACTTTTATTTATATTCTTAGCTTCATCATAAAATTTGAGCTCGATCGGACAACCTATCTGATCGCCTTAAATTTTACGGACTAAACCTCGAACACTTGATTGTAAGGCTTATAGATGCTAAGCTACTTTATTTTCATTTTAGGTTGTAGCTTTTTAATGGTCGAGGTCCTTATCAGCTTAACCCCTCTGGTCTGAAAGTCAAAGTCATTAATCAGCTTGACCATAAGAACTTGCTCTTTTAGTCTTATATCGGAAAACTCCAACCCCTCCTTAACTTTCTTCTTGATCGGCTTGTAAGGTAGTACCAGTTGTCTTGGGAGTGTTTTACTCCATAGAATTACTTCAAGAATTGGGGAGTAACCTTCAAGACAAACTACTTACATAAGGCCTTGAATGCTATTAAGAAGCGGTAAGCATGAGGTATGAGTTGACTCAACTTAGTTGATGGTAGTTGAAGAAGGCATTTTGGAAGTTAGAGAATGGAATCTAGAGCTTGAATTCAAATTGTTTGTAATATAAATAAAAATATCTTCCTTAGATTAAAACCACTCAATCATCTCTTTGGTGTTTCATCAATGACTAACCTAAGGATAAGGAGTGAAGTACGACATCAACGGTTCCCAACCTGTTCATAATGATGGTGCTCTTAATTCCATTTGGTATGTTCTCATTAGCCTTCATTGTTCAAGGGCTCTACCAGTTGGTTGCCTTTACCATCATCGAGATAAATATACTATAAAAATCCTTCTATTTCTGCTAACCAATTGATTACCCTACTTAAATTCTTAAACTTTTACTTATTGACATCATTATACTAAAAGATACAATCATTAGCATTGCTTAGGGGAAAGGAAGAAGCGGGGCTAGGGTGGTTTGGAAAGCAACCTTTCCTAGGTGCCTAGTATGATCATTGCTCTCTATCTTTAGAGATGTTAAAGAGATAGTCTCTATATCTTGAGTCTCCAACCTGATTAATAACAAAAAAGATCAAGAAAATTTTAAAATATGATGGAGTTTGGAATGAGTTCTAGAAAGACATTTTAGAGTTTGAGTTTGAAGAAGAAGATAATATGAAGTGAAAAGAAGAAGAAAAGAGAATGAATCAAGGTCTTAACTATTTATAAGAGGAGTGCATCAAGAAAGAAAAGACGGCCATGAGAAAGGGAAAGATGCAACCTTTTTGTCTTTCCAATCTTGTCACGTACCTTGTACAATGATTTAATAGCTCAACTTGCCTTGGCATATCTTATGCGCATAGACGTACTCAATAGCAAGTTGACAGCTATCTTAGACAATAAATGTACTCAGATTTGTATGTTGGAGATAGATCAAATAAAAGCTTCCTCAAGAATCCATCGTCCCTCAGATCAAACATCATCCAATAAGATTGAAGTGCTCTATTTGATCAAATCCAACAATTAACCTTCTTGTAGCTCAGGCAAGTTGATGTAGGGGGTAGGTGGGGATGAGGGAAGGGACTTGAATGTTACTCCACAAGTTACTTACTTAACTTTACCCTTAGTTCACTATCTCAGCATAAATTGATAGCAGCTTTTATGACCCATCATCTATTAAGTAATATATTTACACTTTTACATATTTTTAGCCTATTCGATTACTTTACCTAAGTCAAAGCTCCAATTCACCAAGT
Source organism: Lumnitzera racemosa (assembly GCA_024138005.1). Lineage (NCBI taxonomy): Eukaryota > Viridiplantae > Streptophyta > Magnoliopsida > Myrtales > Combretaceae > Lumnitzera > Lumnitzera racemosa. The sequence continues at coordinate 57,662,919 of JAMXBC010000004.1, forward strand.
TATTGGCAAAGTTGAAGGCACTAAAGCAAAGCTTACCCTTTAATACTAGCTTATCTCTACTGCATAATAGCTTGACTCTCAGCCTTGGGAGCTTATCCATATATACTTATTCTCCTTGATGATCCATCACCAATGAGAATTAGGGGACAAGTGTTGATAAGCCATTTTTGACAAGGGCTCTTGGGCCTAAATCAACTTGTTCTAGGCATGTACTAAACTATCAAAGCTTAATCTAACCTCTTGTCTTGAGTTGAGCTCCCCACACTTTGGATGTCAATCTCAAAACCAAGGCTAAGTTATGAAAGTATTGTATCAGCCTCACTTGAACCATCAACATAGAGCTTGCCCTGACTTGAATGAGATCTTTAAGTCCTTAAGGACCTAGGCTTCTAAGCTTAAGTTAGCTAAGCTTAGACCATAGAGTTTGAATTATGTCTTATGGGAACAGTTTGACATAAATGGAAAGTAGACAATTATCTTTAACTAATTTAAAAAAATTCGGAGCACGTCATGGCATCATGATGCATTTACTAAGAATAGCTTAGTATTATCCACTACAACTAGAGGAGAAGGCCTTCAAGATACGTACTTATACTTCGGTACAGTTTTTGCTTACATCATGCTCATTTTTCCTCTCTCTCACATATTAATGTCTTAAGTATCGAACTAACTATGTTGAAACACCCTTGATGTCTCCTTTTTCTTGATAGTATTTGATAACTCTAATTTTAAACATATTTCATAGGGTGATTTTATAGTATTTTCCGCACATTTTTGGTTTTCTTTAAAGAAATTGATACTTAATTGAGTAAAATGTTGATTTTAGGGTTTAAACACGTTCTAGGCTCGAAAACGAAGAAAAGGAATCAAGTTTCACTCAGTTCCGAGTTTAAACGAAGAAGTTATGAATTTTTGAAGTTGTGTAGAAAATTTGCCTAAGTGCAGAAAGTTACACGACTTGAGGATACGGTTGTGTCCCAGGCCATGTCGGGTGACGAAAACAAAATTTTTTTGATACACTATAAAAAGACATATTAGGGTTTCAAAAGAAAAAAGAGAGACATTACAGAAACGGAGAGACACAAGAGAAGAGAAAGAGACTGGCGGAACAACATCAAGAAAGAGGCGGAACAACATCAAGAAAGAGGGGAACAACATTAACTTCAAGATTAGAGAGATTGTTCATCAATCAAAGGGGTTTCCATGTTTTATTTTATATTATTGATGAAACTCGTTCTTAGATTCATTATGATAGCTTAGAATTCGAGTATTTAGGATTATGGAACCTAGGGTTTCATGTGATTCTTGGATTGATTTAGAAATTTCAATAAAGTTTCTATTTTTACTTGATTTGATTATGTCGTTTAATTATTGATTGATATTTCTAGAGTATCAATATATGATATTATGCATGTTGATTGAGAAATTGCATGTGTAATTAGATCTTTACATAATTGAAGAGAATTACATGTATACTTAGAGATAAGATATATGTTTCTTCCGGAAAGTTAATTAATTGTATAGGAATTCATTGTACATTAATGCAATTCTAAATTATATTACTAAGTGAAGAGATTCTAGTAAATAATTTAGGATTAGGGTTAATATGCTTGAAAAAGGTATTAACTTTAGTTGTGAATCCCTCCGGTCAAGAAAAATAGAAATCGAATTGAATATATTTTAAGTGATCACATGATTAACTCTAGGGGAAATAAGTCCTAAATACGTTATTACTTTCTTGAAGTCGTTCTTGATTTTATCGTTCTTTTCAATTGCTTAATTAAGTCTTTTAATTAAAGTAGTTTGTTAATTTTAGTATTTTTTAATTAATTCAAACTTTCATAATTTTCCGGTTAAATAATAAAGCTAAGGTTAATATTAATACTCGAAATCTCTGAAGGATCGACTCGGACTTACATCCATTATATTAAAACTGATAGGTGCACTTGCCTCATATCAGTATTTTTTTATTTGTATTCAATCATTCACTTAGGATGACCCTCAAATGCTTTTTTGATATCCATAAACAATGGGTATTGAAATTGATAGTTTCGAACTTTGTGGATAATTGATTGAAAATTCATTAAAGTTTAGTATCAAATATGATATTATTTTTTCAATCTTCCTCTATTGTTGAATTTTATCGTATAATTAACACTTAAAAGACACTTTGGATTCTTCTATTATAAAGATAGATAGCAGATAAATGATAGAAATGATAGATACATAATGCTAAGGTTGACAATTTGTGTTAACATATCATTTCTCATATACGTTTCTAAATGGGTTCATGTGTTGAAAACTTTAGCTTGTAACTTGACTCATTGAATAAATATGTTTTGTATTAGTTTGGAGTTACTTATTGATTAAAAAGTTATAACTAAATCTATACGATAGTTATAGGGAAAGATGAAAATTATGAAATTAACATTTTGTAAAAATAAAAATGATATAGTTAGCTCTTATATATGAAATTATAACCCCGAAAAAGTTTAATAAAGTAAAATCTAATCAAATATAACAAATCTAAATGTTGATTAACTATATAAAATTTTGATATTAAGTTGAACAATGTTTTAATGGTATAGAGACAAACAAAATTCTATATATAAAAATTGTATTAGTAAAAAATAAATGATGTTGAAATATATATAAATAATTTAGTTTATTGCATTCTCAATAAAACCAATTCTTTATAATTGATACATAAAAGGGTTTTGCAGTTTTTAACTTCATAAGCAGCTACATTGATCGAGAATTTGACCATGTATTAATTGCGGATTTTGAAACTATTGTAGAAATCAATATACTTAAAATGACCATTTTTGTCACTTAAGGATTTTGAGAATGATTAATATTCTAATAATTTAAAATATTATGTTCAACCATCATATGATGCTCCTCATACAAATATAACTTCGATTCAAATTTATTGTCATCTCTAAGTATTTGCATACTTTTAAAGGATTAAAATATCTAGATAAGGTAAAGATTATAAACATCATAATAAATTAATTAAATTTAAATCCACTATAAATATTTAGAAGAGGTAAAATTACTTGTAAATTGTCCACTCATTCTTCATTAATATAATCCTAAACTCTAGAGTCATTGCTTACTAATATTTGGACTGCTACTTGTGTCATCTTTCTTCACTTATTTTTGAAAAAGGAGGAAACAATGCTCTAACTTTTAAAATACTAGTTATTTCAAAATTAAACAGCTTCATTGGTAACTATTTATGAGTCTTGTTTATTAAATGAGTTTATAAATAAGTTTCAAATTCAGATATTAATTTTATCATGTTTAATGGGGTTTGATTTATTTGTATCTTATGTGTAATTTTTTTTATATGCAAATTCATTTCTAAACGTGTTGTAGATCTATAGATTCTTTCAACTTACCAGCCTCATATAACATGGCAAATAATGAATAAATGAAAATCAAATCCGATAACATCAGGTGATAATAAATATATGACGAAGAAAAGGAGATAATAAATTTCTTACGGAATATTAATATTTCCAAGAGATCAGCTGGTCCTCGCTCTCTTCCCCCCCTTCTCAGTCTCCTCCCATTCGCCATGATATGCATGGAATAAAATAACAATAAAATAGGCTGTTTTGCTTTGACGTATTTAGTATTCACGTTCGTACGACCTGCACTTTTGAATCTGTCCTTCCCCACATAGTCCTCCCCCAAATAACAAGGTTGTATGTTGTAATGTATGCTGATTGCTGGTGATAAGACGATTACTTTCCAAAATGACGAAACTAACCTCCACCCTTTTCCGTCCTTCCCGTCCTTTCCCGTACGGAGATCACCGGTCTTGCCGAAAGACGCATTTATCCTCCTCGTAATGAAAGACTGCCATTTTGCCTCGTTCGTTGAATGCTCATTGGTCATATTTTTCTACGACCATGTCATGTTCTTACGTATATCTAATTCGCCAGCCAAAAGATCATCATTTTCATGATTCAGTTGCGTAAACAGTTCTACATCCTCAAATTATTTCTTTCTTCCTCTTTTATGGTTAGGAGGCATCCAAGTAAAGTTAGAAGAAAATAAAAATAAAGAGGTTTAGACTCCTTTAAGAGCTTTATTTGTTTCAATTTTTAATAAGGATTCAATTTAAATTACTTAAAATACCTTGACTATTGATGTTAGTCTGTGACCTAGAATCCTATATTTCCCTATTAGTAGGGTGAAAAATAGAGTGAGATTTTTTCTAATACTTTACCCTTATTTCTTTGTAATAGGCCAATTGAGTAAAAATTGCACACATTCTTTGAGATTGCATCATATTGCTCAATACCACATGAAGCAATCCTTAATAACAAAATTAACTCCAATATTTATAAGTAGTTTATATCGATTTATTCTAAAAACATTTGTGACAAAAATAGAAAGATTAATTTTCTTAATGTGAGTATTAAATTACCTCTTCTACAAAATTAATGATATTTTCATAAACAAAAATCCACTTTTAATTCAACAGGTATTCATCCCATTTTGATAAATTATGTGAAATATTTCATTTTATTATATTCAAACCTCGACGCAGCACTTTTCAATGGAAATATTATTAGATGATATCATACTCGAATTATAAATTTTTAAAAAGATTTAAGATTAATATTAATAGAAAAACTAACATATGTAATTAAAACATCAATTATTAAAAAAGGGAGAAAAATAATACAAGAAAAGGTATATGATTATCATCAAATGTTATACGAGATTCAGAATATGTTTGTACTTTATTAGTTTAGATTTGTTTAAATTTAGAGGTTCTGAAAAAAAAAACAAAAAAAGAGGTAAGAGGGGCAGTTTTGTCATTGGAGTAGTGAAGAGAAGCGACCAACCAAACGACCAAAAAAAAAAAAAATGTCCAATTTAGTAATTTCAGAGGCCACTTTGCTTCTAACACCAGTGGGCAATATCTTGGAAGTGTTAACCAACATCAACAGCCAACTGAATTAACAAAAAACCTGGTTCCTCCATCCCCCCTCTTTCTCTCTCTCTCTCTCCCTCTCTCCCTCCCCACGCTTCATAAAAAGCAGAACTTTCACAATATACAAAACCCATATGATGAAGAAACAAAAAACAACTATGGAGCAGTTGGAAGCAGAATCACCATCAACATCTTCATCATCAGAATCACCGCCACAACCACAACTACAACCACAATGGTGTTTGTTGGACCTTTTATCAGAGGAAATCATGTTCACAATCCTAGACTTGTTAGAACCAAACCCACTAGACAAGAAATCCTTTTCCTTAGTCTCTAAAACCTTCCACCTCATCGAGTCCCGCCACCGCAAGTCCATCAAACCCCTCCGCTCCGACCACCTTTCTTCCGTCCTCCGCCGCTACCCAAACCTCACCCACCTTGACCTCACCCTCTGCCCGCGCATCACTGATGCTTCTCTCTCTATAATCTCCTCCTCCGCCGTCTCCGCTACCCTCCGCTCCCTCGACCTCTCCCAATCCAGGTGCTACACCAGTAATGGGCTTCTGGGCCTCGCCACCAGGTGCCTCAACCTGGTGGAGCTGGACCTTTCTAATGCGACGGAGATGAGGGATGGTGGTGCAGCGGCGGTTGCGGAAGCCAAGAATCTAGAGAGGCTGTGGCTGGCAAGGTGTAAGCTGGTGACTGATATGGGTGTTGGGTGTATTGCTGTTGGGTGTAGGAAGTTGAAGTTGTTGTGCTTGAAGTGGTGTTTGGGTGTTGGTGATTTGGGGGTTGGTCTGGTCGCCGTTAAGTGTACTCAGATGCGAACTCTGGATTTGTCTTATTTGCCGGTATTGTGATTTCGGTTGAATTGAATTCACTTGTTCTTGATCGGATTGATCTGCTTATGGTAATTTTGATTTGTATTATTAGTTATAAACGAAATTAGGTTTGCAGTTTCATCTTGACAGAATAACTGTGCTTTCTTTTAGAAATGCAGCTAATTCTCCGTTTGAATGAGTTTTTTATGTGGAAAGATTGTATGATTTATGCTTTTCTCTGTACATAACGTTTAGATGTTTATTTGCATATGAAGACAAAGTTTCAATTATTTATTCCTTTTTTTAAATTGCGATTTTCGTGTTTTGCAAGTGTTTATTGATATCTAGTGGAGGTGGTATTTTTCGTTCTTTAATGTTTTCTTCAGCTACAAAAGAGCACCATGTCAAGTATATGTGTTATATATAATGGATTGCTTAAGTTGCCTATTGAATTTTGGGTTTGGTGGTGATGATATGCAGATTACTGGCAAGAGCTTATCATCTGTCTCACAATTACCGGATCTGGAAGATTTGATTCTAGAAGGATGCTTTGGTATCGATGATGAAAGCCTTGGAGCACTGAAAAATGGTTGCAAGTCATTAAAGGTACTTTGTTGATAGAATCTTTTTGCTGGCTTTAAGTTTGATGGCTTTTTGTGCCATGTTTATTGGCAAGAATCAATTTGTAAACTAAGATAGTGCCTTAATGAGTGTCCATGGGGCATCATTAACTTAATCCAATTATTAATAATGATACTCAAGTGTACCCATTTTTGTAAACCAAAAAACAAAAAGAAAAAAAGAATAAAGGGACAAAACTTGGAGCATCTTCCAGCTAATATTGCATTACATGCATCACTTTGAAATATGAACAAAGGTAATATGTGTGTCGCTGATATATCTTTTAGTGGATCCGTAAAATCATTTTTTATCAAAGTAATAGTTGTATTCATTTATTTTCTGATTTAGTTTTGTTTTGGATAAGTGAAGCTAGGTATTTTGTCATGGAGTGAGTTAGTAATAAGCACAGAAGAGTCATAGGCTAAGGCCTACCTATCCCGATAGGACCTCATAAAGGCACAGGAGCTATTGAGAGGTCAAATAATTTATTGTTATTCATTTTGGTTTTCTTCCATGCTGAGTGCTGATTGCTAGTTTGTTTTCCTGCTGTAGACTCTTGATGTATCAGGCTGTCAAAGTATAAGTTACGAGGGGTTGTCTTTGATAACAAGTGGCAGCGAAGGCCTTCGACACCTCACTTTGGCTCATGGTTCATCTGTAAGTGTTGCTTGCCCGATATTTAATATCTTTTAAGTTTTAAGCTAGCTTAGGCCACCTGGTGAGAATAGGGCATGAGTATGATTGCTGTCATCGATGTATGATGCCAGATCATTCATAAAATGTTCTTGTTTTATTCGTGATTCAGGTCACTTTCGCTCTAGCATCCACTTTGAAAAAGTTTTCCTCATTGCAATCAATAAAATTAGATGGTTGTCTGGTCACTTGTACTGGTTTGAAGGCCATTGGAGATTTCTGTGTATCATTGAGTGAGCTGAGCTTAAGCAAATGCTCTGGAGTAACTGATGAAGGGCTATCTTCCCTCATAACAAAGCAGAGACGGTTGAGGAAGCTGGATATCACCTGCTGTCGCAAAATTACGGAGATTTCTCTTGGTCATATAACAAGTTCCTGCACTGGTCTCACTTCACTTAGGATGGAGTCCTGTAGCCTTGTTCCTGCAGAAGCATACATATTGATTGGTCAGAGATGCCACTCCCTTGAGGAGCTTGACCTTACCGATAATGAAATCGATGATGAAGGTTGCTAGCTTTGATTTTCTCTGCTTTGGTTTAGCTTCTAAGATTTTCATATATTTTGGATACTTAATTTTGTAGTAATGCAGGTCTCAAGTTCATCATGAAATGTTCCAACCTCTCCATTCTAAAGCTTGGTATTTGCTTAAAAGTCACTGATATGGGGCTTTCTTACATTGCAAAGTCCTGTTCGAAACTTGTAGAGCTAGATTTGTACAGGTTTGAGCTCATCCATGCTTCACTTTTAACTTTTTTCAGTCATATCTTGCATAGACAGAAGCTAATTAGATATCCACTATTTCTTCCAGGTCCAGTGGAATAACAGATTTTGGCATTTCAGCAATCTCACATGGTTGTCCAAGCCTTGAAATGATAAATATATCCTATTGCAATGAAATGACTGATGTGTCTTTGATGTCTCTGTCAAAATGCTCAAAACTGACCACCTTGGAGTGCCGAGGCTGTCCAGTAATGACATCTTTGGGTCTAGCAGCAGTTGCTGTGGGATGTAGACAACTTAGCAAGTTAGACATTAAGAAGTGCAGCAACATTGATGATACTGGAATGATTCCACTTGCTCACTTCTCTCAAAACCTTAGACAGGTAAAAATGAGTTCACGTATATGTCTCATTATGCTAGGATAATCGTGTGATGCTCACACAGGTATGCTCTGTCTTTATTGCTGCAGGTCAATTTGTCATATACTTCAGTCACAGATGTGGGGCTTTTATGTCTAGCCAGTATCAGCTGCCTACAGAGCATGACGATCCTGCACTTAAAGGGTTTGACGCCTAGTGGATTAGCAGCTGCATTATTGGCCTGTGGAGGTTTGGTAAAAGTGAAGCTACAGACCTGTTTTAAACTGTTGCTTCCATATCCTCTCCTTGAGCACTTAACAGCACGTGGATGTGTGTTTCATTGGAGAGACAAGGCATTTCAGGTTTGTGGACCTCTTGTCTTGTCTTAATTTTCTTTAATTAATTATCAGGAGCGGTTCTCTGTTAAAATTGAGGACCTACAAGAAAATATAGGAAAAAAAAAAACTGGTTTTGAATGATTAGAACGTAAGATAGCAGCTACTACATGGTCGTGAAGGATCTGATGTTACCTCTGTACTGTTACCAGGCTGAATTAGATCCAAAGTGCTGGAAGCTGTAGTAGGTACGGGTTATGAGATCTAAGCCATTGGAGGTTGTTTGGGAGAAAGAAGACGAATCTTGCTTGGATGGCTAAGATCTATATGGATTGCAGTATTCATGCTATGTTCTCTCTGTCAAGAGTCTAGCGGCACATGGTTACACCCTTCCCTGCTGCTGCAGTAGTGTAGTTGCTGCTGGTGTGGTTGGAGTGTGGAATTTCAGAAACAGGACAAGGCAAAGGAAAAGTTTACTCCAGTTGGGTAATTCTGCACTTGGTGTGTAATGTTTTTGACAAATCATAGATATACGAGATACCTGTATAATAATATATTCAGAGTTTAGTTTCCATTTGGAGTTGATGAAATGGGGGCGAACTTGTATTTGTAAATCCCTTTTACCGCTAAATTTTGACTCCGAAGAGACAAAGAGAAGTGACTAATCATTGATATGCTGAAATTCACCTTTCCATTTCTAGCCGAGTTTTTCCCTTTACATTGCGATTACCTGGTTAATTGGTGAGAATAAGTATTTTGGCTTGTATCGATACAAGCGAATGGCTCATGAAGTTATGCATGCCCTTTCATCCATAGGATCCTATAAAGTTCTTTGGAAAAGACGGATTGCATGCAAAATTCCTCGAAAAAGAGCCACTGACCTCATTTCCCCCATCTTCCCGACATGGTCTTATCCCACCCAGCTTGAATGAAAGCACTCTTTGTACTTATCCTGAAGTACTTGGGTGCTAGCCAAATCACGCAATTCCATTTTCTAAGCTTATGTAACACAACCCACAAGCATGTCATCAAGTCTAGGTAAACCAACTCCAACCTCTTGGACTGCTTCATACATCCAACTCGAGCAAGTTTCATCCTAAAAGGTCAGTTTCGGATAATATCTTACTCCTAAATGAGCTGCGGCACAGCTTCGAGCCTAATAAAAAGCTTAATGACGATTGAAAGTGACGTTGAGAAAACTTAGATAAAATAGAATAAGATTTCCTCTGAAATGCTCTTCTAGCCCTATATCTTCCACACACATGGATTAATCCGATTAAATCACGTATAACCCCCGTCTCAAGCTAACTCATTTTGAACGGCTCAACTTTACGGGCATTCTCTCCCATAAGGAGTATACAACAAGGACACCCCATCTTGCCAATCTCTTTATCATTTGACTAAAAATCCTTGGCCGCTTAATTAATTACAATGTTCTTGAAAGAAGCTTGGAGACCAATTTCTTATACAAAGGCCGACCTAATCCTCTCCCATATTCTTTGCTAACGACATAATCCTCCCCTCGAAGGCATGTCCCTCAGCGGCTAAGACCTTCTTACATACCGTTGAAACTTCTGAGGCATGGTCTGGTTTAAAAGTTAACTACAGCAAATTGTCCATCTTCTTCTTCTAGGAACAGAAATGAGCATACCATGAAAGAAATAACACAACTACGAGGTCTCAAGGCCTCTACCACCTTTAGTAGCTACTTGGGATTTCCAATTAGCAAAGGGTGCCAACCATAATCAAGAGACTTTGATGCACAATGCCAACAAAGTTGGCCGGAGGGGAAGGGAAGCTACTTAGCATGGCGGAAGAGAACAAATCTTAATCGATTCAACCTTATGGGCCCCAATAACACATCTTCTGCAAGTCGCTGACCCACCCTTAGGAACCCTTAATATGCTTGATTTTTTGACAAAATATGAAAGGTACAAGCAATGTTAGGAAGCTGACTTAGGTGCCATGGAATCATACATATGCAGACTACAAGTCAAGGAGGTTTGGGGTTTCGCAACCTCAAAACAAGACATAAATCCTTTGAAATGAAGTATAGAAATTTCATCAAGGAACATCCCTTCAGAGTAGACTTTGTAAGACCATGTATTTAAAAATTCCTTTACACTACCACATCAATTTTTGAACAATCTCTCTCTCTTCAGGAACTTTGCACTTTATCTGAAATTCCGTTAACAAAGTTTCTTTATAATATTTTAAAAGTTTTATGGGTCTTATATTATTATTACCTTAAAAACCACTATCATTTATTTAAAAAAAAAAAATTAGTTGTGGACCGAGAATGTTCTCAGTCAGAAGAACGTCCCAACCAAAAGGGATGCCATGCATGCATGCAACAACAGTGAAGAAACTCAGGCTCGTGGCTTCCCGCATAGGGATACGATCAAAACTCGACCGTTGTACATGCTCTAAATGGAAGAATTGGAACTACATTAGAGGGAATAACCTACTTCTGGTATCATCCTCATACCTAACAAAGAAAAGCCTTGTACAAGGTCATCATAATGCCTTACAACGTGGACAAACCCTCATTGGTTAGCACCAAATGGATTAGCACCAAAACAATTATATTAACGATTCATGATCCATTGGGAAGAAACAAAGAACACATCGATAGCCATGGCTTGGAAGGACTTCTCCACTTGGAATGACAACTTGTTAGGCTTCGGTATCTCTACTTTCCCTTTTAGGAATTTCGGCCCTTATGTATTGCAACGAAATATCAAAGAGACCTTATTGGAGAACTAGGCGTCATGCTCATCCAATTTGCAGCGTGCATATGTTTATGTCACAATTTTGACACAAACTCTCTTCCTAACACTTCATGGATTTGGAAATTAGCAGTAGCTCCTAAAGTGCAACTCTTCTTATGGCATGCTTGCCAAGACGCACTACCAGTAGCTATAAATATGGTAAAAAAACACCTTCCCCTAATGTGTCACCCAAGATGTTCCTCCTCCCGTGAAGACACTACGCATGCCTTACTTACATGTCTACCCATGTTAACTCATTGCTTCATGAGTTAAGTTTTTGTGTCAATAGCATAGATGATCTCAACTCTTGGCTGAAAATGAACTTGGTTTATAGTAGAGCATCTTTAGCCCACCTCTACCTACTCAGACGAATCTTCTTAGCGTTCCTCCTATGGCTTTGCTGGAAAAATAGAAATGACCTCATTTATAGGCCCACTCAAATATCCTTAGCCCTGTCCAACATAAGGACCGAGGCTAAACACCATCTTCACGGATTGTGGGGTCATAAGATCTACAAGAAGTCAAGAAAGAAAATCGTTGAAACCATCAACTTCACATGGAAGCCATCATAGGAGAATTGACTAAAACTTAATGTAGGTGCCTCTTATTCATCACAATTGAACGAAGCCACTATTGGATGAGTTGTGTGCAATACTCAAGGACAATGGATGTTAGGCTTTATGAACAAAAATTAGGTTACAGAGACATCCTTAATGCTGAATTATGGGGCCTTCTTTGGGGTTTGGACTTTGGTGCCAAGCTCAAGATCCATAATGTTGAGATCGAAATGGATTCTAAAATGGCTATTGATATGCTTTTGCCCAATGTGTACACCAAACTCGCTTCTAATATTCTTCTTGCCTGCAGTATAATGCTTGGAGACTTCAAGCAAGTGAACTTGTTTTTAACCCTACGAGAGACGAACAGGGTGGCAGATTACCTAGTGAATGCAGCACATGACATGGAGGCAAATGATTCAGTTTCGTTTATCCTTGTCCCTTACCCCAGGAATTTTTAGTATGTTATTTAATGCTATAACGCCTTACACAACCCCTAGGAAAACTAAGCTTAGTGTGACTCGTGGTAGAGACTGTGTGAGTATGTCCTCTCTATCTGTTGCTTTTGACGGAGGAATGCCTCCTCAATTTCTTTGTAGCTGCTCTTTATATACAAAGATAAAATTAATCTGTTCACCAAAAAAATAAAGATAGGTTTTTGATTAGACGATGGAAGGAAAAGTGTTAGAGAATTCTCTTATTTATAGGGAAAAAGGATTTTGGCATTGCTTTCTTAAAAAAAAAAAAAAGGTAGACACGTACTTGATCTAGGTGTAGAAAATTAAATATAGTGATATGATTAAATTTAAGGTGTAAAATAATTTATACATCAAATAGTTGGATGAACTATGACTGAAAAATGAGAAAATAGTTTTACTTCAACTGTCTTCATAAAAATGAAAAAAAAAAATGTATAACTATAATAATACATTATGAATGCATTCATAAAAATAGATTGGAATAATATTTTTCATACTAATAGTGAATTTTCATTGCCTCTTGCGGGAGAATCATACACGAATTGTAGGAGTTTGTTTCTGGTATGGTAAGATCATTCTTTAATAGAAACTACTTAGACCAAAAAAATTAGAAACATAATAAATTAGATTATGATATTCTACATTTATTTGCTAAAAATGATGTGCAACTTTCCCTCTATTTGCTTCCTAAAAAATATGCAGTATCTTGGCTTCTGAATAATTCTCTATACTCAATGAAAAGACTTACAGGGAGAACATAAGAGTTTAATGAGGCGTGCAACATGTTCTACCAAGCGCAAGGGACTCTGTTTCTTTAGCTAATCAAGATTGCTTGTGCCTATTTGAGGCTAGTTTTCTTTAATGGTGTATTCAAGGAAGCCTACCTTCTTTGCTCGAGACAAAAACTTGAATGGTTACTTCCCACAGCAAGAGATTATGATTTATTGTCCAATGGGTTGCCCGCTAGTTCAGATTCTTAAGGCATTCCCCAATTAGTGACTCTAACCACGAACTTCAAACTTTGGAGTCATGTGGTCAGCTGATATCGCTAACAAATTACAAGGCTATTCATCCCGGAGTCTGCCTGTTCTTTTCTCCTTCTCGCAATCCCAACTGAGTTATCACCCCCAGTTGCCTATTCTGTTGGATAGATTGTTTAGAAGAGTTTTAGGCTTATGCTTTCGTCCTAATTGTAAATTCTATATGAGAAGTCTTAAGACAAAGTCTTAACCATCCCAAGATCAACATGGAATTACTTAGCCCGGTGAGAAGCCAGGGTCACCAGCAGAGGTAGAGATATTATAGTGCCCTTCCCCCAATGTAGCATATCAAGATTAGTTTAAATGTACTTGCATCAGAGAGGTAATGATCACTTGGTTGAACTTCTTTCTTTTGATGATTATTTGTTCTATTTCATCATGTTCTTCCTTTTGCAAGGCTCTACTCACTCCAGCTGTCAAGCTGAATATATAAAGCTTCCATGAAGAGATTATTCCACCCTGTTAACTGAACAGGATGACAATGAAGATTTAATTAATTATGAAAACATCCCTGTGCTTTATGACCAAGAAGAAAATGATGCAAATATGGGTGCTTCGGCCAAATTTGATGAAATGGAAGATACCGATGCATTATTTATGTATAAATTGTGATCATTTTAATGAAAAATTCATTAATTACATCAATATAAATGTATCTTAAAAGTATCTGCATATAGCATAGAGGTTTGTCTAGTAATATATGCATATTTGGATTTTAGTAGGTTACTAATATTGCGGTATGGATATATAATGAGGTTGTGAAAACTCAAGTTCAAACATGTGACATTAACTTATTAATGAAACCTTTAGACAAAAGATCGACTTGCATATAGAAAATGAGGAGACCAGGATTTTCCTCCTCGCATTACTTTAAAAGCTTGGCTTTCCAACCAATATCCACTTGAGGAGAACACGATTTTCCTTGCTGCTATGCTCGGTGCTTTGCTTTCCAACTTGAACCCCCTCGTGTGGTTTAAGGGCTTAATAATATTAGAGATGCATTCCCACGGGTTTTTATAGGGTACTTAATTTGTTTAATCTATTAATTACCTTTACAAAGTAGTTCCCTGTAGAGTTTAGGGTAAGTTTTAAGTTCTTTTTTTTTTTTTTTTTAAGGAATCCTGAAGTTTTGGTTCAAATATCAAGACAAATCTTGAACCCATTGGAAAACCTAAACCCTATTATATTTAAAAACATATATAATATAACAAGTTTGTTAAACATATAATATATTGTTGCATTGATATGTTTTAAAGAGAACATACTCTAGACCTATGACATGGGCCAAACTAGCTTAGGCCCATTAGTTCATGAATCTTCAAGTGATGACTTGTGATTAGTTGAGAAGAGGGGTAGTTCAATGGCTCATAAATTGGTTATCAAATTTTTTTAAATAAAATTTTCTACAATTTTTTTTTTCTTCTTTAATTATCGGTAGTTTTTTTTCCGCAATTTTCTTTTCTTTTTAAATTCATGACTTCAATTCATATTGAAATATATTTCTTAAATATACAAATATCCATTAACATATATTTTGTGGTATAATAGACCTGTTACACTGGATTAATTATAATTACATGACTTGTATTTTTGTACTTTTACAAAGAGCTAAACCCTTGAATTTTTCTTTTGACAAATGCATAGCTTGTGCTTTTAAGCATTTGTTAATATGTATAAGGAACATGTGGCAATCCCCTCAATGGTTGAATCTATAATTAAATAATTTTGGTATTATATTAGAAAAAAATATTTAAAAAATAAAAACTAAAAAACCTTTAAAAAGAAACCAAGCAATATGTCTTATCTTCTTCCTCAAAACCATTATATTTAGGGCTTGGGATCTGTAACTTAACAGAGGACAAAATTTAGTTAATTTATTTGGCAATAGAAAACTAACGCTATAGCATCGTGATTTTCCAGTAAATTATGGAGGCCATCATATAGTTTAAGACCTTGAGGAACGAGTTCCTCATCCTTATGTCGTAACCCTTTATACATGAATTTCCTCAAATTCATGATGTGTAGTTTATCAATGAAGGGAATATTGTGAGTAACATAAAAATTGAACTCACTTAATTATATTAAGCTTTATGGTTGGATTTTGGTTAAGTGAAAATACTTAAGCTTATCTCCTTCACCGACGAGCTTTAATTTAAGCTTATCTCAAGCTCCAAAATGATACGGGTTGCACATCTATAAATAACAAAGCTTGAGAAACATATTGTGACCCTCAATTTCATTCCATTCCACATAAATTAAACACAATCATCACACATACTCTCTTTAAAATTTTATAGCGAATGGTTCAACCCTCTTTTTAGGTTTTCTATCTCTACACTTACTATTGAAAAAGGATATGGAGGTATTTAGGTTCGTGAGGATATGTAGATTAGAAAAAATTTAATATTTGCTTTGATTCTTCATTGAATCTCTAAATTGAAGAGTTATATTTATATTAGTTTGCTCAATGACAAGACCATTGTACTACGTAAGTTGAAACTGTTGATGAGCAATTTTAGTCCATGGGCTACCAAGGCCCATTTCAACCTCTAGGGACCGTCGGTCGACCTTTCGACCTATGACTTGTCCAAGGTAGCCCAAGTCTCATACTCAAAAGACTGCCCATGGTAAGAACAACCTCAACCTTCCTTAGACCTCTTAAAGACTAAGTTGAGACCTTGACTCTTGTACTGTAGTTAGACCTGTGACATCCATGCAAGTAAGGACCTTGGACTTCGTTAGTCTGTCTTAGAAGCTTAGACCTTAGGTATCAAGAAACACTGTAGTCTTATCACTTCATTGAAACAAATAAGGTGCCACGTTACCTCTAAGTATCTCGGACCATATCTATTTAAAAGATACATTTGCCTATTTAGGCAAGATATGTATCTTTAAGAGATTCCCTCCATGAAACTTATAAATAAGGGACAAACTATATGGATAAGATACTTTTACACATACTTTTACTGCCCTCTTTCAATCTTGCTTCCCTTAATCCTACAGACTTGCTAACTTAAGCATTAGAAGGGCTATGCTAGACAACCCTCAAAGGCCCATTGACTATATTTTGTCTTACAGAGTTAAGCCTACCTTCTAAGCCTAAGGCAAAATCTCTACTAGTGAAATTTAGATGACAACACTTCGCTATTTGTAGGAATTGTTGCATTCAAGATTGATAGCGTTCTACCACTTGAATTAAGATTTTGAGAGTGAAGATGGCAAGAACCACTAGATCCAAGAAATAATAATTAGCTGATCTAATGGCCACCAAGGTCGTTGAGCCCGTCAAAAGCCATTTAACTAACATCAACAAGGAAGTAGATGCTAAAGACAAAGAAATAT
Organism: Lumnitzera racemosa; assembly: GCA_024138005.1. Classification (NCBI taxonomy): domain Eukaryota; kingdom Viridiplantae; phylum Streptophyta; class Magnoliopsida; order Myrtales; family Combretaceae; genus Lumnitzera; species Lumnitzera racemosa. The sequence goes on from JAMXBC010000004.1 coordinate 57,679,611, forward strand.
GTTTTGGGGGAGGGCGCGGCATGTGTGATAAAGACGCCATCATGGTAACTAAAGGAGGAAATTAGGGCGATCCTACCTAGGACCCCTAACTTGCTCACTTGATCTAGTTGGCAAAGACATCGATAGTCTAGAATGATGAACTCTAGACCTTGATTGCTCAGATGAGTGGATAAAATGAGTTACTCAAGGAGTAGGACGAGGCATTTAGGATGTAAATACATGGAAGATGAAGGTTCCAATGCTAAAGGTCCCATACGTCTTGAGAATATAATGAGGGCTCCAATAGTCCCCATTGCCAAAGCTTTATATCTGATTGCTAGGCTCCTTATCGATAAAAGAATCATCTTAACTAGGTGAAGAGCCCTACACAAGCTAAGAACAAGCATGACTGAGCTAATGAAAACCGAGATAGAGTTCAGTAACTAAGAAGTCCCCTCTGCAAAGCATAATTGAGGAGAAGGGGAAAATTTTTTAGGTATCAATTACAACCGCCCAACAAATCTAGTTGCTTAAAGGATGTCAGGCACATATGGGAGCAAAAAGATGGAGGCAGCTTCAAGTAATGGCAACAGAACTCCGTTCTCTCAAGAGTTACAAGTGCAAGTGCTCCTAAGTAGTAAGAAGGTCCTGACATTTAAGCCATATGACAGGACTATTGATTTGGAAGACCATTTGATGCACTTCTAGAATTTAATGGACTTTTAAGACCATAGTGATGATGTAAGAAATGAGGTTTTCTTGATTACTGTCCATAGGGTTACATATACATGGTTCAATCACCTATTGGGAACTTAATTACCAGCTTTGAAGAGCTTACTAAGAAGTTTGTCCTTCACTTTTAAGCAAGTAAGCCAACTCCAAAGGAGAATTAATCCCTTTTATCTCATTAAACAGTAATGTGTCTTCAAGTTTGTACACATCACACCACAATGAAGAGGAAACAAGAAAAAGAGAGGGGTAGGTGGGTTTAGGTGAGGGAGGGGTGTTGGGGAAGGATGTTTACCAACAAGATTCTACACTCATCGAATGTGACTCATCGGTTGGAATTATATGGTTGCTCACTACAATTCTAGCTAAAGGAATTGATAAGAGTCGATACAAAGGAGCTTTCTAAGATAAAAGACTCAAGGGTTTATCATTAATATGCCAAAATCTATTTAAAAGCCTATACAAGTGTCCATATTTATACATAGTAACAAACTTTTAAATAAAATGACTAAAAGGATACCTTAGCGGCATATTTGTAAATACAAAAACAAACAGGAGGGTAATTTAGGAGTAAAATAAGAAATAGATAGTCCAAATAGATAGCGACTAATGATAGCAACTGCACGTCCAATTTCCTTCTAATGATAGCTCCGAAATGCAGCTCGGTAAAGTAACACACTTCGATATTGGTACTAAGACGAACAGCAATCAACTGAAGCCCAACACTTCTTGAAGAATGGACAGCACGGATCAAGTTGGCCACGGCTGAGAAGTTAACTCAGTTCGGGAGCTCGGATTCTTGCTCAAATCAAGACGAATTCGCTAGAGGGCTCGATAATGTTGGTAAGGTTGCTCGGTTTCAACTTAACACACTATCTCGGCATATACACAATAATTTAGTTGGGCAGCTTTTCTCTCACGCAAGACCATATTAGAATGCTTATAATCGCACTTGTCCACAGCTCGGATATGGTGCTCAGTTCGCACTTGGCAATGAGCTCAGGATTCCTCTACTGTGATAACACTCGCATCTACACTTTCTTGCAGTTACGCATCGTACACTCAATTCACAGTTGCACTTTACGATAGCTCGGATACGCACACTTTACAGCAGCTTGGCAATTTTGACAAAGGACAGCTCGACACAATAATTTTAGCTCATCTAATTTGGAAATATACAGGACGGATTTGTAGCTCAACTTGGAATCTCAAGTTCAGCCCGGTTCGAAGCACCTTGTCAGCTCGGATATGCACCACTCAGCTCGGCTATTGTTCAGTTTAGTGCAGATCTCTACCTCCAATCAAGAAGTAGCTTGGCACTTTGGATCATAAAGTTCAGCTCAAAGCCGTACTGCAGGAGCTCGGCTCAGACACTTAAATCATCTCGGACACATACTGCTCGAGTTGACCTTGGGTGCTCGCGATAGCTCAGTAACTGAACAGCGGTATAACTCAGATCAGCTCGGCACAATTTTGCTCTTGCAAGTGCAGCTCGGCATGTATACAGAAGCAACAATGTAGCTCGGCTACTACAGCATAGCTCAATAACAAGTCGGCATTCAACCTACACACAAGTTAGCTCGGCCAGTTAGTATTAACGACTTGACAACTTTCAATTCAGCATAAGCACGTTAGTTCAGCAAATTGTAAGAGATCAACACGAAAACTTAATACACCCACTACACGAAATTGCAAAACACACACATACAAACATGACCAACACATGATTTATGATGGTGTGAAACGACGACACCACCACTCTAGCACACTTCGAACATAGCACGCTCACCACCAATTCAACTCCGACGACCAACACACCCAAACTCACATACCCACTCATCAATACAGTCACGTGCATAACACGATACTGCACAAATCAATAGGCACTTACACTAATGGATGTCCCATCACGTGACCTCTCTTGAAACTGTACCAGTGTTAAAGTTGCATACGCACACAACAGGCCACTGTTACAATTTCACCCCCACGTGGCTGCGACTTAAATGCAGCTTTACACAACATAACTCCCCAAACGCGACTTTGATAGCCACCAAACACTACAAAATAATATCAAACACTCTCTGGTCTCAAAACGAGCAGCCACAACATGCTCCACCAACTACCCTTGCGACAATACGGAGGAACCCCATTGAGTACCTCTCCATCTGAATTCAACTATCCAAACTAAAAATTAGAGCACCTTTTGTCAGAAAATCAAGTAACCACTTCTCAATTTGAGCACCCAATTTGAATTCCTTATGATTGTCGCAACTACTCACTCGAAATGTTAAACCCTAAGTCACGGTCCTCTTGATATAAGACTTAAACCCATGAGCATCCACGTGTAATGCATTCACCGAATCTTAGGAGGAGTATACTACTACTTCTTAGGTGCTTTAACACTTTGTATTGGAAACACGAACAATTTTAACTCAGAAATTTTTTTTCTTATGTCAAATATATTATTTTTCGTGAAAGAATCATAAATACTCAAAACACAAATCGTCATTGACCCAATGGAATATTACAGATAACCCAGTGAGGTTCCTCAACATATGGAATTAAAACTAAATCTCTAATCTCCAATAAGTGAATCTTTGATAACACAATACCAACCAATATACCTGTACTTTCTCAATTTTAACACATTTATTATGATAGCCACGGAAAAAACACAACAATTACTAATAGTTCGCACACAAAAATTTTACTAAATCTCATATATTCTCTCTCGGAATCATACTTTAAATACTAGCGAAACTAATGTATCTTTAAGATTGTACACATGAAGGTTATACCACAATAAAGAGGAAACAAGAAAAATAAAAGGGATGTGTGTATGTGTGTGTAGAAGCTACCTAGTTAGATATGACGCATCAATAAGATTCTACACAACCTACAACTTAGCATTCAACTCACCAATTGTAACTCATCGGTAAATAGATTAATAAGAATTTTTCATGAGAAAAGACTCAAGGGTTTATCGTTAATATACTAAAATTTGACTAAAACCTTACATAAGCGTCCTAATTTATACATAATAACAAACTTGTAAATAAAATGACTAAAAAGATACTTTAGTGGCATATCTGTAAATACAAAAATAAACAAGAGGGTAATGTAGAAATAATACAAGAAATAGAAAGTCTAAATAATACAAGTAAAAATATATAGTCAAATGAGCTATTCAGGTAAAGAGTTGATGAGCTGTTGGAGACTCCGAAGGCTTGATTTAAGTAAACATGAAATTCTAGCGTAGACCTAGTTTAAGTTGAGCAATCTTACCAAGCAAAGCTAATGTCCTGCCGAGCAGACTTGTCTATCTTTGATGATTTTATTTGCAAAGAGCTCATGTTCAAGTCTTCGACACATGTAAAGCTTTTGAATAAGTCTTAAGCACATATATAACTCATGAATAGGTCTCTACAATAGCACAAAACTTGACATTTGGTTAGGTCAGTACCCCAAAGCCTATCAAATAGCAAAGAGGAGAGTCCCTTCGATTGTTCATCAACTAGTTTAACAAGACAATAGTAGAAATACCATTATTAAATGAAAGGGGTAATCATCCAAGCAGCTACCTTAGGAATGATCTCAATGGTGATTTCTTCAAGTTTGTAATGAAGAGTAAGCCAACTACCTTGGCAGAGTTTTGAAGGAAAGCTTAGAGGTATATTGATAAGGAAGACAACATCTAAGCATAGCGTGAAGGTGACTTAGGGAGATTAGGCAAAGGGAAAGAAAGAGAAGGGGAAAAGGTCTTGGTAAAAGATTGTTTATGCCCTAGAATTGATACCCAAGGCTTAAAGGGCTAGAAGTGATCTAACCCCAAACTAAGATATGATTAGCGCATACCCCTGACCTCATCGAGAAGGGACATCTTCATGGAGTTTCATAACCTCGAGTTGCCATCGAAAACTGAGATGATGAAGACTAAGTCTATACATCGTGATGACAACAAGTATTTCTAGTTCCACAAAGTTACGACATAACATGCAGGAATGCTATTAGTTAAAGAATGTGGTGGAACACGTTATCTAGTACGGATTTATACATTGTCATTCAGCAAACTAAGGTAAATGACCCCTTCAAAGGAGAAGAATTGAAGAAGATCGTTAAGGTGGCAAAGATCGAAATGACTAATGTCGAAATAGACTTACATTCCAAGAACAAATCAAATCCCTCCAGGTCGGGGTTTACCCCAAGCAATAAGAAAGTTTATGAGGTAAGAGGGAAGGGACAAAAGATTGACACCTATATCTCTCTTACAAACGAAGACCTTTAAGGAATTGAAACTTTGCATCAGGATGTCTTGGTAATTAACACCCACATTATTAGGTTTGAGGTTCAAAAGATGATGGTAGACATTGGAAGCTTGATGGACATCATCTTTAAGCATGCATACTATTGGATGAGAGAGAAGCTTCCGACTTAGATGAAGCCGTATCATCATGATCTTATGAGCTTCAACAATCAAGCGGTGTGATGCAAAGGCATAATAACCTCAACATGGAGCTTGAGGACAATGATAATGTGGCTGCACGCCCGATAGAGTTTGTAATAGTAGATTGCTAATCCCCCATTAATGGGACCATCAAGCCACCAAGCATGAATGCCTTCGGAATGATTGCCTCTTCCTTAGATCTGAAGGTAAAGTTCCCATCCTCGATAGGAGTTGAAGTATGCCAAGGCAACTAAGCCTTATCTCAGGAGCTTTACACCAAGGCCTTAAAGTGGGACATTGTTCTCTCTTTAGAAATCGAGCCATAATAGAAGCTGACTAAGAAGAAGCCACGTCTGAGAGAAGTTATTGAGGAGATCCAACGCGATGCTAAAGATAGGCAAACCATCCACATTAGTAAAGACTTTCCCAAAGGTTTGAAACAAGGCATTATCGATCTCCTTTGAGATAAGTTGTACTAATTTGCATGGTCACCATCGAGCATGTCAAAGATAGGTAAGAGGATTGTCAAGCACAAACTTAAGATCAATTTGAAAGCCAAGCTAGTAAAGTAGAAGAAGAGGCATTTTGCTCCAAAAAGGTAGATAATGGTTGAGGAAGAGGTACAGAAGTTGTTAAAAGCCGAGTTTATCTAAGAAGAGAGGTACCTAACCTGGCTAGCCAATGTAGTCCTTATGAAGAAGGCCAATAAGAAGTAACGGATGTGCGTAGACTATATGGACCTCAATAAAGCTTGCTCGAAGGATTATTTCCTATTGTCAAGGATTAACCAATTGGTTGACTCAACCTTAAGTCATGCTCTTTTAAGCTTCATGGATGCATTTTCTAGTTATAACCAAATTTTGATGGTTTTGTAGGATAAGGTATTCGCATCCTTCATCACAAACATTGATACGTATTGTTACATGGTAATGCCTTTTTACCTTAAGAATGCCAGAGCTACCTACTACAGGATGGTTACTAAGTTCTTTAAGTCTTAACTTAGACAAAACATGGAAGTATATATAGATTATATGATGGTTAAGAGCAAGAAGCTTGAGGACCATCTCATAAACTTATAAGAAGCCTTCGACTAGATGAGAAAGCATGAAATGAAGCTGAATCCTTACAAATGTATTTTTAGGATGACATTCGAGAAATTCCTCGACTACTTGGTGACTCAAATGGGGTGTTGAGGCTAACCTTGAGAAACTCTAAGCCATACTTGACATGAAGCCCTAAAGTAGTGTAAAAGAAGTCTAAAAGTTAACAAGACGAATAGCTACACTTTGATGTTTTATGTCTTAGAGCTCAGACCGATGCATTGAGTTTTTTTTTTAAGAAGCCCATGAGTTCAAATGGAATCTTGCATACTAAAAAGCTTTTAAGTAGTTTAAAGAATTCTTCGCCTTCACACTAGTGTTCTCTAAGCCAATACCCGAAGAAGACTTATTTATGTACTTAGTAGTTAATATCGAGCTCTTTCCTCGATCTTAGTCTAACCAAAGAGAAGGAGCATAAGCCAGCCTACTAGGTTAACCATATTCTACAGAGAGTAGAACTCTAGTATTCTAGGATAGAGAAGGCTACTCTAGCAATGTTCATCTAAACTAGGTGGCTTTGATTGTACTTTGAAGCATATTAAGTGATCGTCTTGACTAACCAACCCCTACACTCCGTACTTTAGAAGCTAGACACCTCAAGGAGGATGATCAAGTATGCCATTGAATTTAGTGCATATGGAATCTAATATGAACCTCAAGAAGCTTATAGGGCCCCAAGTCTTAGTTGACTTCGTAACCTAGTACACTAAAGAGGAACCTTTGGAAAAAGAAAGCTAAAAGCCTATGTGGACACTTCATGTAGATGGGTCATCTAACCGAGAAGGGTACAAAATGAAGCTAGTATTTCGATCCCTATGGCATAACAATTTGCTATGCCTTTAAGTTCAGGGTTGATGCCAATAATAGCAAGGTCAAATTAGAAGCCTTGATTATGGGATTGAAGTTGACAAAATAAGTTGAAGTCGAATCGTTAGAAATCTTTTAGATTCTATGCTTATAGTATAACAAGTAAAGTGCAAATATGAAGCTAAGGGGGAAGGGATGATCAACTACTTAGAGTCAGTCAGATCCCTAGTAACGGAGTTTACTTTGTAGATTATAATAAGAATCTCCTAACTTGAGAACTTAGAAGTGAGCAACTTATCCGAATATGCATCCATAAGCATTTTAAAGCCCTTAAACAAGATCAAGAAGATTTTTGTGGAATACTTATTAGAGAGGAGTACAAAACAACTAGTCCAATAAACTTTAGTGGTATATGTACATACAATCAAACCATGTTGGATAGACCCAATCGTCCAACTCCTGAAGCATGGTGTCATATTTCAAGGACTAAGGTATAGGGCAGCTGATTACACCTTACTAGAAGAGACCTTATATTAGTAAGTTCTCAGTCTTCCCTTACTTTAATTTCTCTCTCAAAAGAGTTACATGTAGGCGTATGCAAAAACCATGTCAAAGCTTAAGCCCTTTATATTTGAGCCTGGAGGCTTGGATACTACTAGCCAATAATGAAGCAAGATACAAAGTAATTTATGTAACAATGCATACAATGCTAGAAACATGCGCTTGGTGCCCATCACCTACTCTCCAAGTAATACTCTACAACCACTCACCAATCCATAGCCCTTTATACAATGGAGCCCCAATATCCCCGGCCCCTTCCCTTAGGCCACCAAAGGTAAGCAATACATCATAGTTGTTGTGGACTACTTCACCAAATAGGTAGAAGTAGATGCCACGACAATGACCACTAAAAAGAACATGGAAAATTTCATTATAAACTCCATACCAACCAGATTTGGTGTCCCCTAAACAATCATCACAGAGAATAGGCCTAATCTCAATGGCTTGAAGTCTTGTAATTTCTACTAAAATTATCATATTAATCTCCACTACACCTTAGCGATCCATTCGTAAATCAATGCCTAGTTAGAGACAATAAACAAGACAATCTTAGTAAGCCTTAAGAAGAGAGTTGACAAAGCCAAAGGCACATGGGTGGATCAACTCCCCTTTATCCTATGAGGTTACTGAACAACCCATAGGACGGTGATTGGAGAAACCCCTTTCCCCTTAACCTTTGGCATCAAGGTTGTATTACCAATTAAGCTTAAACTTCCTAACATTCACACTTGGGGATTCGACCCAACTATTAACCCAAACGATTTCTTTGCCAAGCTCAATGCCATCGAGGAAGTCCGTGATATAGCTAGCTGATTGTGACTATTAGGGTAATAAGATACTAAGATAAGAAAGTTAGGAATAAAATATTTAAGCTTGGGGACTTAGTATCCTAGAAGCTTAAAGCTACTGAACTGTAGGAAGGCCAGCACAAGTTGGTACCAAATCGGAAAGATCCCTTCGAAGTAAAGGAAGACTTATGGAATGGGGCTATAAGTTAGAGAAACTAGATGAAACAGAGGTCCTTAGGACTTGGAATGCCGACAAGTTACAGTTACTTTTTTACTGATTATGCTCTATCATATTATGATGATTGTTAGTGGAATGAAATTCTTTCTCCTCATATTATATGTCCTTTTAATCCCCTAACCCTAAGCAATCCTACCCAAATTATCATTACTATCAGATTGGCATGGGATAACCTAAGCTCTATGGAATTTCTAAGGTCATAAGCTCAAGAAGATCCTTGGGAGCTGGTTTCCTATGCTCAACTCAAAAACACCTACTTGCTTAACTAATGAGCCCGTATTTAGTCGCTAAGGAAATTCCAAGGTAAAGAAGCCCGAATAATCCTTAGGGGCTAAGTCCCCAAACCTGGCCTAAGAAGACCTAGTAAATATTAATTATAATGAATACTTAGGTGCCGAGGAAATTCTGAGGCTAAGAAACTTAGGCTAATCCTTAAAAGCTAGTCCCCCAAAGCTAGCCCCCCAAAGCTAGCTTGGGAATGCTTAAGGTTTACATAGGCTAGAACCAAGAAAAGTTTAAAAAGCCTTAGGGTAGTTAGAATCGAAGGTGAGAAAAGCCTTACTGCATCAAGGATTAAGGAGATCATATATCAGATAAACCCTCCCCCCCCATTCCATACCTCTACACGAGATAATGTAAGCAGGGGAACCTTAAGGCATCTAACACTTGAACAACCCTTAGGTCGAAGCCTCCAAGCCTGACTTAGTTAAGTTTGACACCTTAGCTCCAAAATACATAATATGAAAACTATTAAACAATAAGCAAAAAAAAAAAAAAAAAAAAACAAAGACTAAGGCAAAGATGCCTTGGGTTAGGAGAAACTGAAGCTAATAGAGTCTTGTAGGGGATCAACAAATGTAAGGCAAAGAAGCCTTGGATGTGTTAACCAGAGGATAAAAAGCTTATTACATTCTAACTTATAGCCGACAAGCTCAAACTATATAAGTCCGTAAGTAAAAAATTGTAGGACTAAGGGGTCTCTAACAAAATGTCTCAGATATCACTACACCAAAAATCTAAAATATATCATTTGTGAAATAATGAACAAAACAAAACATAGACCAAAAAGGAATGAAATGGGCATTTCATTAATTTGTAAAGATTACATTTTTAAGAACAAGAAACAAAATACATCAACAAAGAAAAAAAAATCACATCTAGTTAGGTTTGAGGTGCTTCTAGAGGTCCTTCAAAATTAGATCACTTTGAGAGCTTTAGATAGGCTGGCTAGATATGGTAGTTGCTGGATCTACAAGAGGAGCAACTAGAGGAGTAACCTCTTGACCACGAGTTACCGACACTCGGGGATTCCCTAAACCTACTCTATCATCCCGTTCATCCTCATTCCTTGAGTTATCTTCAGACTCTGGCTCAGGTGGTAGTGGATCCAGGAACGAGAGTCATTTCAGGTTGAGTCTCGGATGAGCTTTTAGTACAATCTACCGAGTAAACTTCATCCCCTTGACTGATTGTTTCTTTTAGAACTCCTTCTACTATGGCCTAGTGGTAATAGAGTGGAAGATCTTCTACTTCGCAACCAGGGTGAAGTTATCATTGGCCTCTAGTATGGCCACTCGCCTCTACAACTAACCGATCTCCTTAACGATAACCTTCTCCTACTCAACAATGGAGTCCCATGCTACATGGGACTTCTTTCTCTCTTCCTCCAATTCCTTGGTCAAGCGGACAACCTTAATGTTGAGCTAGACATTACATTCTTCTATCTTCTTTAACGTAGTTTGAGTATCTTGTACCTCTTTAGAGGATGCAACCACCTTCCCCTCTAGCTCTTTAATTTTTGCTCTAGTATCTTAAAACTTTTTCTTAACTTCAAATAAAGTAACCTTGGCCTCCTTTACTTCCTTGGACCTTTACAGACAATGAGTTAGAGGCATAATCTAAGCCACTCAATAAAGAGTGAAGGTCAATAGCAACTTAGCTACCCTTTTCTCTTTAGGACCTCTAGTAACCTATAACCTTGGATAGGAATAAGGACTCCTACAAAAAGGCAACATATGGAGTAATTACTAGTTAAGGAACTCAAGTCTGCCTGTACATGCTCTTTACCTCATGGCTTTTGGTGGACATTATAAGTTTTACTTGCTCATCGATCATTCGTCCCAACAAGTCATCCAGTATGGTACTATCATAAGGTAGGACAATACTTCGGATCAATTCTTTGCTGGTAACCCCATTATTAAGGCTCATGTCTCCTGTATATATTGACCAGTTGGTTCGGTAGACATTACCCAAGGGCAACACAATTGGTACTAGTGCGTTGAAGCAATTGAAGTCTTTGGAAGTGCTAACTCCTACTACTTTAAAATGTTGAACCTTAGGACATAATCCCTCGAGTATATGATGTTTACGGGGGGGACTTGGATCCCACCCCAACCCTTAATTCTTTTTCTTCATCGAGACAATTCGCCGAAAGGTTACCTTAACCTTAATAGGCATGGTAATATAGCCATAGCTATATACATCCTTGTCGCCTTCGGTTCCTTAGGAACCAGCTATTACAAACCTCCCCTTAGCATCATGTTGAAGGGGGGCTTTCCTAGCATCTTTAGGGGATTTCTTCCCTTTCCCCTTGGTCTTCTTGGCCTTGGTGCCTTAGGTGCTTAGCCTCAATTTATTTAGTCATAAAGTTTGTAGCATTGTAGATTGTGAGCATGGGACCTACAATGCCAAAAATACATTTAGAAAATACTTAAAGAAACCCTTAGAATGACTCCCTAACAAGACCATGCCGGGCCTAGGCTCTAGGAAGCTCCTCTCGACTTTAATGGTCAATTACCACAACTCTACGCCCACCTTGGCACGGCATCAAAGAGGAGAGTTATGGAACTCCTATGTCTCAACCTCTTCTTTGTCATTAAAGAGGATCAATTTACCATGGTGGAGCTGACCTACTAGTGTCCTAAATTTTAAGGGACGTCACACCAATGTTAGAAGTAGAGGCGGATTCGATTAGCTGTACAATTGTCTTACTCCTTTAAGAACTTGATGGAGCTTATCAAGACTAGAACCATCCACTTCCTCTCAAACTCTAATTTCTAGTATGCTTGGATCAGCATAAGCTTCTTTTTCCAATTGCAAAGGGAGGAATCTAAACTTTCTAAAATCTTCTTACTTAGGCAGTTCAAGATGTAGATCTATCCATATTGATGTTTCCTTAGGAAAAAGAAATATCTACAGAAGGTTGGTGTAGCCCTTACTTCCAATGAAGTGCATAAGGCCTCAAAGGCTAATAAAATATGGATGTTATTAGGGACCAACTACATTAGACAGATGTAGTGGTAGTAGAGAAACCTCATCAAAATGTTTGAGAACAGATACCGAAGTCCCCTATGCTTAATTGGTCCCAATAAAGGTAGAACATTTTAGTGCAAATCAAGGCAACTCGATCGCCTTCTTCAGGCATGTATGCATGTAAGCCAGCTAATTTATCCGGAGAAATACATAATGAGAAAATGGCTCACCTCCACTTGGGAGATCTTACTATCTTGACTGTAAGGAGTGAGCTCCATGTCAGTGACTTTATCAAACGTCTGTACGACCGCTTCCTTTATGCCATCATCATCCCCATAAAGATATTCATCTCAAGGAAGTACAGCTACCCACATTTGCTTCCTCTTGAACATTGATAACACTCAATTAACGGATGATTTGTATGATTTTGTATATTAATTCAATTACTTTTATAGTAAATTGGGGCTTAATTCGTTTAAATTTCATTCCTAGGAACTTTGAAAGCATTCAATGGATTTTTGAAGTTTTTTTTATCAAGTTTTGGTGCTCAATTGAAGAAAAGCATTAATCAAGGAATTAAAGCAGAAGAATTTCAAGTAAGAAATAAAGTCTAAAGAATACCATGGGTAAAGACCATGGGCGAAGACCACAACCATGTTCTCTAGCTGTAGACCTTTCATAATTAAGTTCTATCAAAATTTGAAGATTTCAAACAAAGTGCAAGGCCATGCCCAACTCCAAGATTGTGATCCTAGGGCATAATGATTCTTCAATTTGCAAATCTTCCATTTTTTTTTCTCAAGTTTTCTTTATAAATCTAGGTCCAACTTTTATAAATAGGTGTCTAGGCTTAGGTTAATCTGTTGGAGGGACTCAGCATAGATTTAAGTTGGTTGGGTGGGTTAAGCTATTGTTTGAGTATACCTTTGGTTGATAGCTGGAAACTATTGATAAGTGCAAGCAGGTTTGGTTCGGGAAGGGTATCAAGTTGGTAGATTGCAACAACTCAGACTCTTCAATTGTAGGGAGTAAAGAAAGAACTCGCCTTACCATACTCTGTAGTCTTCGAGCTCAGGTTCGGGGTTTGGTGACTTGATTCCTATCATCCTTGTTAGGTTTATTTGGATTTGGGATCAAATTTGGCTAGTTCTCATCCAAGTCCTTGTTGGGTTGGTAAGGACTGATAACACATCTAATACTCAAAAGCCCTTAGCAACTCTAATTGGTAAGCATTGTCATCAACCTTTTGGAGGATCTTGTAGAGTCCATCTGCTCTGGCAAATAGCTTGTTCTTTCTCTTATTAGGGAGTCTCTCTTTACTCAAGTATAGCCATACTCAAACTTCAGGCTAAAACTGCTTAGTCTTCCTTCCTTTGCCTTTCTCTTTTACCTTATTGGCAACTCGATCAATGTATTGGGGGACTAGTTGGTAAATCTGTTGGAGGGACTCATCTCTGGTTATTGTATTGGATCTTCTTGGTTGGTCGAGGCATTAAGGCATGATTAAGGGGCAACTCGAGGTTGAAAGCGTAGACGACCTCAAATGGGGCGTATCCAATGGTGGCAGGTACTGTCCTATTGTAAGCAAATTTTACCACAAGTAAATAGACATCTCAATTGACTAGGTTCTTTCCTACTGTAGCTTAGAGTAGTAACCCTAGGGTGCAATTGACAACCTCTGTCTAGCTGTCAATTTAGGGATGGCAAGAGATACTGAATTGTAGTTTAGTTCCCATCTGATGCTAAAGAGCTCTCTAGAAATGGCTTAAGAATTTTAGGTCTCTGTCTGATACCACACTTATTATCATTCTGTGCAAGTGAACTATTTTCTATAAAAACAAAGAAGCATAACCGAAGCATCGTTATATTGATGTAGGGCACAAAATGTGTCATTTTGTTGAACTTATCTATGACAACCATTACAAAGTCTTTCTCTTAAGCAGTTTAAGATAATCTAAGGACAAAATCCATACTCAAGTCAGCCTATGGTTTAATTGAAATGGCAAGGGCATCGCTTTCCCTTATTTAGCTTGGCTCTTAGCTTTCTTACAGGTAGTGCAACCTTGAATCACATGATGCACATCAAGCTAGGAGAACCTGTCATTCAATAGCCAATATGTCCTTCATTCTCTAAAGTGGCTAGAAAGTCCTCTACTATGTGCGTCTCTCAGAAGCAATTCCCTAATTAAATAAGCCAGTACACAAAATTTACCACCTCAAAACAAATAACCATCTTACACTTGGTATTCATCTACTATTGTCCCCTCTTCACAGCGGTTGTATATCGGACCAAAGTGAGAATCATATTGATATTGTTCCTTAATGCTTACAAACCTTGATAGTCTAGTTTGCAACTTAGTGAGAAGAACTTATCTTCTTAATAGAGCATTAGCAACTACATTATTCTTGCCTTGCTTGTATTTGACAACAAAGTTAAACCTTTCTAGAAATTCAATCCACTAAGCTTAGTGTTTGGAAAGCTTTGATTGGCTCCATAGGTACCTCAAGGATTCATGATCTATGTTATGACAAATTCCTTTGGTAGAAGATAATGTTGCCATATACGAAGAGCTTGGGTTAATGTCAAGAGTTCTTTGTCATACATAAAATAGTTCAGTTGTGCTCCTCTAAGCTTTTCACTATGATAAGAGATAGGTCAACTTTCTTACATCAATACAGCTGTGATGCCAACACTTGACACGTTACATGTAAGCTTAAACACTTTATCCCAGTCTAGCAGAGCCAAAACTGGGGTAGAGGTCAACCTCGCTTTCACCTCGACAAAACTCCACTCTTCTTTCTCTCCCTACTTGAACTATATATTCTTCTTTGTTAACTTAGTCAAAAGTGCTACCATAGTATTGAATCCTAAGATGAAGCGTCATTAGAATGATGTCAATCCATGGAAACTCCTCACCTAAGCACATGAGGTTGGGTTAGCCACTCAATAATGGTTCAAACCTTCTCTTTATCAACTCTCAGTCCTCCTCCACTAACCACGTAACCTAGGAAGATAACTTCTTCTTAACATAAACAACATTTCTTTACGTTTTTGAATAATCTCTCTGCTCAGAAGACATTGAAAACAACTTAGAGATGATCAATATGACTCACCATGTTAACATTGTAGATAAGGATGTCCTCAAAGTAAACTATGATACATGTTCCAATTAGATCTCTCAAGACATGATTCATCAACCACATAAAAGTGCTTGGTGTGTTTAATAACCCAAAGGGTATAACCACTTGCTCATACAAGCCATGTCAGTTCTTAAAAGAAGTTTTCCATTCATCCCCTTACCTCATTTGAATTTAGTGGTATCTTAATTTCAGGTCAATCTTGCTTTATACTCTTGTACCACTCAGTTTGTCTAACATATCATCTAGCCCCAAAATGGGATACCTATACTTGATCGTGATCTTGTTTACAGCTTTATTATCCATAAACATACACTAAGTACTATCCTTCTTCGGTACAAGCAATGCAAGCATAGCATAGGAGCTAAGAAATTCTTTTATATACCCCTTTTCTAATAGCTCGTTAACTTATCGCTATAGCTCTACAACTTGCTTATGATTCATTATATAAGTTAGCTTGTTTGATAGGGCAGTGACAGATATCAAGTCCATGCAATGCTCTATGTCTCGAAAAGGGGGTAACCCTTATAGCAGCTGTTTTATAAATAGGTTTGCATGCTCATCTAATAGCTCCTTAATCTCTAAGGTAGTTTAACTTGTTCCTTTAGCTCCAATAGTTGTCTGATCAATAGAAGGTTGGCGTGTCAGATTTAACAGCTTCTCGAAGCTCAACTTGACTTGAAACCAAAGCCTTCTTGGTTTCTTAAGCTAACTTAGCTTGCAATCTACTCACTTGGCTTGAAGTCATGGGGTTCATGGTAATTTTCCTACCATCTTTTTCAAATACATGCATATTCCTGAAATTGTCATGAATAACCTCCTAATTAAAAAGCCAAGGTTGACCTAGCAATATATGAGAAGCCCACATGGGTAGCACATATCAGAATAGTTTCTACTTGAGATGAGCAGCATCAGTTGTTAAGTGACATGTAGTATTCCCTTCTTGTTCAGCCAATGTAGTTTATAAGGCCTTGAATGTGAAATGGCCAGTAACTTAAGCTTCTTAATCATGCTAGCAGGCATTACATTAGTGAACTTCTACTATCTATGATGAGCATACATACTTGCTTATTTACCTTGTATGTGACGTGGAACAGGTTCTCTCTGTACTCCTCCTTAGTAGAGGGTTTTATATTCATCGTATGTTAGACAACTAAGGTTAGTTTGTCTAGATTCTCAATAAATACATCTTCCTCAACTAATTCATCATTAACCTTAACCATTTCCTTTGCTTCTCTTCTTTCCTCAGGTTCATCATCTGTGTTATCTACTTTAATCTTCAAGGCATCTCCCTTGATGATCATAGTTCTTCTATTTAGACATTGGGCAGCCATGTATCTAAACTCTTGATACTTAAAACACTTGATCTATCTCATCTTCCTCCCAGATCCTTAGCCCTTCTTATAAGTTCTTAGTTGCACTTCTCTATTAGCTGGTCAGCTCTTCTGTTTAGTTCTAACATTAGTTCTTCTACTCAACTTGGTATTTTGTTGAGCTCAGTACCTTCCCTGATTGGGTTAGCTTGATTGTACAAGTTGGCTCAGCCTATTCCACTTTTGTCTTTCAATTAGTTGGGCTATTCTTATAGCCTTATCTAATGTGATATACTATTGAAGCTCTATGACATCTTAGAAGTCGCCTCTTAATTTAGTGAGAAATCTAGACATTGTTCGGGTTGATGATTCATCCACTTTACATCAAATCATGAGTATTTGGAACTCCTGAACATATTCATCAACAGTTCAGCTTCCTTGTCTTAGTTCTTAAAACTAAGCAAAAGTATCTTGCAAATATGTATCTGGTACAAATCTGTTTCTAAGTATCCACTTCATCTCGGGTCGAGTGCTTACTTCCCTATATCCTTTGTTTCCTCATAATTTGGAAGTTCTTCCACTACATCATGGCATAACTCGAGAACTCTACAATAGTAGTCCTCACTTTCTCGTGGTCTTCATACTGGTAATAATAAAAAACTCACTTTACCTTCTCTTCCCAATCTAGATAGTCATCGGTGTTTCCAAAACCACTGAAGCTTTACATGGTCTGCAGCTTGGGGTGCTTAAGCTCCCTCCTCTTCCTCATTGTACCCTTCTTCTTCCTCTTCATCCATATCACCTAACTCAATTCTTCTCAGCATAGGTCCTCCTACACTTCTACCTTAATCTTGTCAAGTTAGGAGATGACAGAAATAGTTTTCTCGATCCATATCTGTCAAAAATCCTTCATCAAAAGAAAGAACTTGTCATTTATTTTCAATTTTGAAATATGAGTTTAAATATAAATATAAGTACTTTTTTACTAATCTATCTTCTTGCAAGTTGAGCGACTTGGGGAGTATTTTATATGGCCTTGGTAGGTCAAAAGGCCAATGCTTGAATAGCTTAGGTCAGATCGACTATAAGGTTAGCTATCTCATTAATTTGCTCATCTGTATTTCTAAGGGTGTTTTAGGGTTGTCACCCAACATTGACACTTAGGTATATCATCTTGAAAACAAAGCTCAGTAAACAAACTTAAAATTTTCAAAACAATAGACACCATCCTCTTAATCTTAACAAATCACACACACACAAACTTCCCCATACAAATGTTCAACTAATCTGTGAATGCAACAACTATTCCGAAGAATAATAAACCTAATTGAAATTTGCATTGTTTTTGTATGCACAAAACATAGTACACAACAGCAATAAACTACTACACCTCTTACTTACTCAAACGCTCGCAAATAATCTCTACGTAACTACAACACACTACCATACAAACACTACTTACAAGAAAGCTTAAACATAACTTACCCAAATGCCCCTCTGCTTTAAACCAATATGATACAATCTGCACCAAGGATTGACAAGGCTAATCGTAAGGGGTGGGTCTGAGCTTGTAGAGAGCTTGAAAATAGGAGTAGAAATGCATGAGAACAAGGAAATAAACAAGCAAACATCAATTTGCTCTAAGGATATTACGCACTAAGGAACTACCAAGGACTCATGACTCAACTTGATATGAAGCATAAGTTAGTTTAATGAAAGTACTCGCCACCTAGCTTTGCTTAAGGGTTAAGATAAGAGTGAAGTAACTAAGCAAATAGAAGGCAACGCTTACAAAAAGAGAAGTATATTCAATATCAGGTTATATTTTGTGATTACATTTACAATGAGTACTTTTACCCGAAATATTAAGGCAATTGCTACAAATGGAAAAGACTAAAAGGGTAAATCTAAAATAAGTAAGATACAAGGAATGTCCGAAGGGTAGAAACAAAAAATCAGTTAAAATAGGCATTTTGTATAGAAGATTTTATCGTTTAGGAAGCTTAAATATGTGGTAAATGGTTGTGCGCCTAGTAAAACAATCAAACTGTAAAGCTAGCTTGGTTATGGCTAAGTAAGGAGGCCGATCTAAGTGATAGTTCAACATTGCTAAGTTGAGCAGGTAATACCTTCAAAGTTAATTCAACTCGGATGTACTCAGTATAGCTAAGATTCAGGTCGGCTGGATAAATGGCTGGGTAAGTTGAGTTGTTGTCAGAGTGTACCTTTGGTTGACAACTGGAGACTGTTGATAAGTGCAAGAGGGTTCGATTCAAGTAGGTCATCAAGTTGGCATACTGCAATAGCTCGGACTCTTTAGCTGTAGGGCATAAAGAAAGAACTTGCCTTGTCATGCTCTATAGTTCTCGAGCTTAGGCTTGGGTCAAGGGTTTGGTGACTTGGTTCCTATTAACTGCTGGCTCTCAACTCTAATGAAGAGATAGAAGATGAGATAGTTGATTAAGAGAGTAAGGAGGAGGAGAGTGAAGATATGGAAGAGGATGAGGCTTGATATTCTTTTTCTTTCTATTTTCCTAAAAGACTTTGTTTAATTTTCCTTTTTATTTAGATTACTATAACTTCTTAACTATTTACTGTTGCTTTTCCTTTTGATAACTGTTTAACTTCTCATGGTCTGTTAAGTTCTACAAGGATAACTTTATGATACTTGAATTAATAACCTTAGTATTATTTAGCTTTGTTATGTTTGTTAACTTCTTTTTCATTTTGTAGTTAGTTCATTTTAGTTGATACAAAGGAAACTTCGAGCTTAATCGACTTGAATGGAATTCTGATATCTAGACTTTAAAAAATTTCAAGATTAATGCCAAAAACCAAGGAAATCCTAGTTTCTTTTTCTTTTTCACCCAATTTATGATTATTTTTGTATTGCTATGATAATATAAATAGAGGATAATATATAACTTAAGTATAGGTAGAAAGGATAAGATATATATGTTAATGAATTGATTGAAATATATATACTTAAGCTTTTAAGTTTTTAATGAAATAGAAGTTTTAGAAATTTATACCCCTATATATAAGCAATCAAAATTTTGTTTTGTATTTTCCCACAACTTCACTATGACTTTAGTACACTTTGCTAAATTTGAAATTAAATCCCAAAGATTTAAAGCTCCCTTTTGCTTAAGTTTAGACTTAGACTCGGGATTACGAAGATAGTTGTCTATCTTTCTTTTGCAAAAAAAATAAATAAAAATAGATTGGATGAATAAAGGAGATTTTTCCTTTAAAAATCTTTGGAAAAATCAAAGTAATTGGACATAAAATAAGAAAGAATTGCTTAAAATTGATAACGATCAATTTGGAATCTTCCGAAGAGCTCTAGCCGAGCTTTTTATTAAGCTTGAAATTAAGGCTTGGACTTGACTTGTTTATTGATCAAGCTTAAGTTCAATCAAGCTTAGCCTAAAGTGAACCAATTTCAAGCTTATTAACAAGCTAAGTATACAAACTTAATAAATATATAAATAAACAGATTAATAAATAATAAATACGATTAAATTATATATTATATATTATCCTATAATATATTATATACATTATATAGATACTAGCCTTTAGATTTTAATAATATATAATATCTATTATATATATAAAATTTGTAAACCTACTTACGAGTATAAATGAGTCGGCTTGCAAGCCTAAGTGTATAAGCTCATGAGCCTAAATTGGAGCTCATGAGCTTCATCTCATTTACTAATTAAGCTTAAGCCAAGTTAAGCTTTAAGTGAGCTAAGCTTGCAAGTAACTCGGTTAACAACTCGGCTCATTTGCTACTCTAATTTCAAAATGGAAATTAATTTGAAAATTGTTAAGGATTGGCCTTGGTCCTTCAGAAGAGTGAGGTTCTTTCCCAGTGCTAATAAGTTTTGATAAAGAAATTAATTCGAACTAAAAAGCCTCTTAATGAAACTTCAAATAAGAAAAGAGATGATCAAAAGATGAATTAATGTAACATACATCCATTTTAAGTTTCTGTAATAAACTAGTTTAGGGAATATTTCCCTCCTCTTTAGGTAGAATTGTGAAATATCTATGATTGTGTCTTAACTTGTTGATGTTTGCTCCAATCTCTAGTTTAGATTTTATTTAAATGATAAGGATAACTATAAATTATTGGAATTGATTGTTGAAATATGGTAATTCTTAAAGAGTTATCATTTAAGTGTTCTAAAGGCATTAACAAGATAAGGAGAAAGGGTAATTTCGGAGAAAATCTTGTGAAGCTTCCTAAATTCAAGGGTGTACTTTTCTAAAGAAAATTTTTGTTAACCTTGCCCGTAAGATATTTTTGCTATGATATTTTGATTGTTTTATTTAAGGATAGGTAAAAACTTAAGTTTAGGGGAATTTGATGCCACTCAACTAGTATACATATTTTAGTATAATTTTGTGTGATTTTATATATTAGTTTAGTTAATTTTATAGTAACTTAGAGCTTAGTTTGTTTAAGTTTTAGAGCTCAATTGTAGAAAAGCATTGATTAAAGATTGAAGTGGAAGAATTTTGGGTAAGGAATGAAGTCCAAATATGACCATGGCCATGATCTCTAGTCATAGACCTTTCATAATTAATTTCCATCGAAATTTGAAGATATTAAAAAAAATGCAAGACCATGCCCTAACTCTATGGCCATGGTCCTAGGGTATGGTGTTTCTATAATTTGTGAATCTTCTTCTTTTGTCAAGTTTTCTTTGTAAATTTAGATCTAACTCTTATAA
Source organism: Lumnitzera racemosa (assembly GCA_024138005.1). NCBI lineage: Eukaryota > Viridiplantae > Streptophyta > Magnoliopsida > Myrtales > Combretaceae > Lumnitzera > Lumnitzera racemosa. The sequence continues at coordinate 57,700,705 of JAMXBC010000004.1, forward strand.
ATAGGTGTATAAGTTTATGTTTATAAAGCGCTCCCCTCCCTTAAAAAGAGTTATAGGGCAAAGTTATACTGGAGGTCTCTCATCTTTATCTTCCTTTTGTTTTATTGTATCACACTTTTAGTTATTTTTGGTAAATCTTAATTGAACTCTAGTTTCTGTTGTAACATTTTCTTTTGTTCAATCAATGAATTGCCTTTATGATCTACTTGCATTATGTATATTGCCATTGAATTAGCATTTACTCTAGTTATTAATTCAATGTTTGAGTTTGTTGTTGAGTTTATGAGATCCTACAATAAACAGACTTGTGTAATTAGAAGGAATTGATAAGCTAAGCAATTAGGTATTTGATTTCTTCAGATTAAGGCAACCTAATAGTGGGATCTAAGATCTTAATTAAAATCTTGAGATGCTTTTATGTAGAAGTGATATGACTGGAGTAATTTCAGGGTTAGGAATTAACTAAAGATGTAAGTCTGATTAATTCATATTAAGCATCTCAACGGTCCAATAAGTAATTGAAATTGAAAGTTGTATGCAACTACATAGTAAATAGCAACAACTTGCTAAGAATTATGCATTCTTTAAGTTAATGAATCTTATTTATTTTATTTAGTCTTGTTTATTTAATTTGTTCTTGTGTATTTTATTGTTCTTATCTTGTTCATCGTTCTTTGTTTATTACTTGTTAATTAAAATTATTCTACATTGTTAAGTTAGATAATTGATGACCTAGGGTAACTTGTTAATAATATAAGGTTTCCTTATATTCATGGTTTCTTGTGTGATCGACATCTAGATGCACATCCATTTACTATAATATAACTTGACTAGGTGTACTTATCTACCGATGATCATACATACTTAACCTCCATAAGCCACTACCTTCTCCGTCCTACCTAGTTGTCGTTACCTTTGTCGATGGAGGAGCTACCTTTTCCATTACCTCATCGTTTACGTCACTCTTTGTCATGCAAGTGTTGAAGGAGCTATAAGACTTTGATCTTAAATCATGGCTTAGATCTACCATATTTGAGTCGCAAGGAAGATGAAGAATTCCTTAAAGCTAGTTGAGAGAGTTTGGTTGTAGAAGAAAAGATTAGAGGAGTTGCAGATAGTAAATTCGTATAAAAGGTGGGAATTTTGTGTTTTAAAACTCTTTTATAGGTAAAACATTAGTTTTAGGCCTCGATGAATATGGGAAGTCCAACAAATACAACATATATGTCCTTCGAATCATGCCACAAGGCCCCTAATCACCTCAAATGGCCAAAGTTCTCAAAACATTAAAGGATAGTCACAAAGTTTGACTAGTTGCAACTCACCATCTATCCGACACCTTGAACATATAAAAGAATCGTACCATAAAATTCAAATTTGAAAGAATCATCTTTGAGAAGCTACAACACTTGAATCTAGTGTAGACATTAGAAGTCTATTGAGTGGGGCACTCGAGCAAGATCACTATAGCAATGAAGGCACTCCATGATGGATGTCTAAAGTCCATCTCAATGCTTAGAAGCATGATGATATGGTGAGCTTTGAAAAAGCATTGGTAGCTCATCCTTATGTCTAATCTTCTTATCAATGCCTCGCTAACGAGATGGAAGAAGGGGGGTGGGGCTGTGTTATTATTGATGGGCAATTTTGTTTTATAGGCTACCAAAGCCCATTCCAATTTCTAGGGACCATAGGCCGACTTCTCGAGCCATAACTAATTCAAGGTAACCTAAGTCTTAGCTTTAAAAGACTGCCTATGGTGGTACCAACCTTGAGCTTCCTTAGACCCCTCGGAGATCACGTTGAGATCTCGATTTCTATACCTTACCATAAGGACCTTATACCTTAGTAGTTCATCCAGGAAGCCTAGATCTCGAGTATCAAGGAACACCATAATCTTATCACTATGTGGGAACAACCAAGTTGCTATGTCACCTTTCAAAAGCTTAAATTGTATCTATTTAAAAGATACACTTTCCTATTCAAGCAAGATATATATCTATCAAAGATTCCCTCCATGAAACCTATGAATAGGGGTCAAACCCATCAGATAAGACATTTCTACACTCATTTGCACTACCCCCCTTTCCTTCTTACTTCCTATAATCTCATGGACTTGCTATTTTAAGTATCGGAGTAGCTGTGCCGAACAACTCTATAGGGCTTACTAACTGTGTTTTTTCTTGTAGACTTAGGCCCTCCTTCGAAGCTCAAGGTGAAATTCTATTAGCAAAATTTAAGCGACAATAGAAATCACCACTACATTGGTGCTACTCGCCGCTAATAAGTCCAGGTGGATGAACTCGTGCATTCCAATCATCATTAGGAAGCTCCAACGAAGGCCAGTCCATCTCCCTATGTTTCCATTGGTTCATGCCTATTAAATGTACTTTGTTTCTTCTTTTTTTTTTTTAGTTTAATTTTTTATTTTTAAATAATTTTTAGTAATATAATAAGTTAAACTTATTTAATTATAGATTAAAAAAAAATTGTTACATGTACCTCATATAAGATTACTAAATCACTAGGGATCTCATTGCCAAGGTACAAAAACATAGATTATGTATTTGTAATAAACCTTAATATATATATATATATATATATATTAACATATCACATATATATCTTGCATATACATATAATACATATGTATACCATTGTCCATATATGCATTAGTAGACTTTAGCATTTGCTTTGTTATGAAAAATGGACAAATACATAAAGAATGGTTATTAATTAATTCCACACATTCGATATCATAAGATATACCTTACAAATTCATAATAAAGATTCAAGGTTGATACAAATATGTTGTACAATTGTATTTTTATTGATATTTACATATAAGATACATATTACAAAATTAACGTCATTAAGAATCTAAATTACAACATTACAATACTTTCGAAATACTAAAGGAGTCATCTATACAAGAAGTAATTAGTAAAATGCAGGGATTTTTTTTTTTTGTTTGTTATTTCTAAGGTAGATCCCAAAGGTACTTACATATCCGTTAACCAAAGTCAAACCATCATAGGTTGGTATAGTTTTTTTTGAAAACCTTTAGCATGATTTTATATCAGAGGAAAAGATGTCAAGTTTACGTGATTACTTTTTTAATTTTTACTGTAAAAAAAAAATTATATGAAACAACTTAATGTTCATTTGTTCGCTGCTTTGAAGACCCTAAGATTGACCTTTAGCTTTGGGGGCAAAAAAAGATCAATTTGTTTCTTTTGTGGTAATTTTGAAAATACTTATTCTAGCTAATAAAACATTTGCAATTGAGAGAAAAGTATGGTTAATCAATCTGACCTTGTGTGCAATCTGGAATAGAGCCCGACTTGAGCTTTACTCTGATTTGTTCAAGTCTTTGAAGTACTCGTCTTCCTTAGTTGATGTCTTGTATGGATCTTGCTCTCTATAATCCACTTTGTACCAATCTTCAATATAAGCAATTACTTTAACATTAATAGTAGAGAAGGAGACTCACTGAACACCAAGTATGACGTTTATCGTACAAAATGCCTATTTAATAGCTACCGTCGATACTAGAATGGCAAGAAACTATTAAGTAGTGTAGGATAGGATTAGGTAGCTCTTCACATGCACCCTCTACTAACCAAGAATATCAAAATCTTTAGTGTTAACATTGTCACTGAACTCGAAGTTGATGCTTAGGTAGTGTCAAAGCTCAGTTTGATGCCCTCAAACCCATGTCTTTTTTTAATTTTTGAGCGAACAATTGTTCTCTTGCAAATGAGTAAACGTGATAGGTGGGTAGTGGTGAGGGAGTAATTGACATTTGGCTACTATACATGAATTGGAATCATGAAAATAGCTCTTTCAAGTCATTTAACACTGTACAACCTCTATTCATGCATCTATACTATATATGTCTTATACATATGACAATGAATCAATAAGATTTTAATACACTTTAATATAGTCTTCTAGTACATCAACTTTACATTTAAGATGCAAAACAGTAGCAATAAGATAAATGAGAAGAATTTTAGTATAGTATTGCAACAATTTGTACATCATTTAAAATGTACTTTTTTGAAGGTCGAAGTCTCCATACGCTTCAATCAAAACAAGAATATTAATGGCTTCCATCACAAAGTGGTGCATACTGGTCTTATAAACTTGAGAAAATGTTGTAGTAGTGATAGGAATCAACTATCCAAACCAATCACATGTAGCCAAGCTAGAGGGCTTCAAGGACTCATGAGGAGGATAATAACTTGTAGCCCTATCCAGGACAACAATTCCTATTCCAACCTCCATGATTTACGTTATTGTCAACCTAAGTACCGAGCTCTCTTATACACTAACATTATCTCCGGAATTGCCAAGAGGACGTGTCGACTCTCCAAGTAAGTATGCTTACTTGCTAAGCAGCCACACATAATCCTAAAAACATTCAAACATACCATCTTCAACAACTATCCGAAGTCGAGCTCTCAAATTGATTAGGATCCAAACCCAATCTAAGCCAAATATTTATTAATGATTAATTAGCTGAGGACCAACCTGATCTAAAGCAGGTCGGCTTTTACCGTATACCCTTTTTTTCTTCATTCCGTCTGAGTTGTACTATATTCTAGAGCGACCAATGACTAGTTACCGTGCAACACATGTCTTCTAGCACAATATTCCAAAATGCTTCTTTACTTTTCTGTACTAAATATTCTTTATCTTTTTTACCATTTCTAGTATATTTTATGTATCTTATTAGTATAATACCCTTTTATCTTTTCATACATATAAATAACCCTAGTGGAATGAGTATATTAGCCCTTACTTAATGTATGCAGACAACAACTTCATTATCAGAATTTGTACAAGTTTCCCTTTAAGTAACCCTAGTGTTCTCATTACCCTTCAACTCTCATCTATTTCCTTTAGCAAGGAGTAATGGCGAATGACTCTTCATTTCGAACCAGTGAGTCGTATCCAGTGAATTTTAGGCTAAGTAGGATTAATTGGTGTGACAAATCTAGTTGGTAGTCGCTTGAACTTTGCTAGCTTTTCTTTATTTACTTTTGTTTTCTTTTTGTTGTACTATTTCTCTATGTATTTAACCCTAGAGACACATTAGCTTCACTAACATCAAAGCATGGTTCTAAGAGGGAGTATGTGAAGTTGTAGTGAAGTTTTGGTTTACAAGCTATTATAGCTTATGTGTTTCTTCCATAGTTACTTCAGTGTGTTTATGTGTTGGTAAGTGTAGTTCTTTGCTACTTTGTTTTTCACTACAAAAACAGAGCAAGTTTATTTATGTCCTATTCGAGTGATTATTGGGTATTAAAGTTGTTAGTGTGTTAGTTGAAGTTTTGGATAGTAAGGTAACATTGTTTTCTTGTATATTATGTTGTTAATCTGTTTGGAAAGTATTATACCATGTTGGAATCAAGTGTTCAAGGTGTTATTAGAGACTAGAGTAGTGGTGCTCAACCTACTTATGGTTAAAATAGTAATTACTTCTGGGTCAATTGATGACAAACTTGACAGACTCACTAACCTTATTGAGAGTCTAGTACCTGCGATGCAAGTTAATAAGAGCAACAACCCTAGGGTATGTTGCAGCGTAACCCACCTGAAAATGTTCTAAAGAGAGGCCATGGCTAAGGTAGCTGAGCCAACTGCCCAATTTGACCCCAACAAGTTAGAGGAGTTGTAGATTGAGTTGCTAGACGAAGGCTAGAGTTAGAAGAGATAGAAGAGGATGATGAGGAAGTAGATGTGGAGAATGATGAAGGGGAAGAAGTAGAGGCTAAGTACTATTAAGTACGAAAGCAAGGACGTTAAGCTCTTCAAGGACTTGACAATATTAAGGTCCAAATTTTGCTCTTTATTGGAAGTAGAGATGCAGATGAATACTTAGAGTAGGAAGATGAGGTTGAGAAGGTCTTTGATTGTTATAGATATATAGATGTTGTCAAGGTTCGACTTACTGTATTGGAGTTTACTGGGAATGCTACTATGTGGTAGAAAAATCTAAATGCAACTAGAGCAAGGTGGAAGACGAGGTGTAAAAACTTGGGATGAGATGAAGAGGCTATTGAGGGCTAGATTTGTGCCCAAGACCTACTTGCAAGATACATTTGTAAAGTTCTAAGAACTTCTCCAAAGAGACCGATCTATTGATGATTATTTGAGAGAATTCCAAACACTTATGATTTGAGTCGATGTGGAAAAACTAAAGGCTCACATAATATTGAGGTTCATTTCTAGACTCAAATATGAAATTTGCAACATTGTGGAAGTGCAGAGGTTCTATACCTTGGAGGAGGCAATTGAGATAGCACAAAAGGTCAAAAAACAAAGGGAAAGTGCTTTAAGCCGACCTAGACCAACATTCTCCCGAGCCTTTGTTTAGCATTGACCTGGCCAAGTTAAGTCAAGGAGAGGAACGACCAACTTAATGATAGCTGAGTAGGCTAGCTGAGCCAAATTAAGGCCAGACTGACCCGATGACATATGAAAGAGGTCAAACTTCAAGACAAAAGACCAGCGAAGTGAAGTGCTTTAAATGCTTGATGCATGGCTGTTGAGTGTCCAAACCGACGTGTCATGGTGCTTCGAAGGGATATAGTAGATAATACACATAAGAGCGAGGTTAAGGAGGAGAAGGATGTTAGAAAAGCTAAAGTTGAGAAGAAAGAAGAGATCTGTATCTGTATCGACTAAGGAGAAGTGATGACCCTGGTAATAAGATGAGTGCCAAGTTCCCTACCAAACTTCGAGGAAGACTACAGGGAAAATTTATTCCATACTAAGTGTACCATCAAAGGACAATTGTGCACAATCATAGTGGATGGAAGAAGTTGTACTAACGTAGTTGTACAGCCCTTCGTGCAAAGGTTAGGTATGCTTACCTCTAAGCATCGTTGACCTTACAAGCTACATTGGCTTTATGATAAGGGTACTTTGCACATGACTAAATAAGTAACTGTGTCGTTGAGTGTTAGGAATGTATACAAGAATGAAGTAGTGTATATGTCGTCCCCATGGTGGCTTCACATCTATTGCTTGGACAACCTTAGTTATTTAATTGACATGTTACTCACAATGGTTACAAAAGCACCTATGCCTATGTTAAGAATGGAAAGAAGATTATGTTGCAACCCATGACTCTAACCTAAGTAAATGAGACCCATAATTATCTTACCCGAGCAAGTAAGAAGAAAGTCCTAGTGATGAGCCGAATAGAATTCCTAATTGTTAAGAAGGCCGATGAGCTTGTGTTTCTATTGATTAAAAGATTGCTAGAGATGAGAGATTTGAAAGATGTCTTAGATGAAATTCGAAGGTTGATCAATGAGTTTTCCAACCTGTTTCCTAAGTTACTACCTAAACCTAATTTGAGGTATGGAGCACTATATTGATCTATAGTCAAACGCCACCCTACCGAACTGACCTGCTTATAAAATGAACCTTGAGTAGGCCGTTAAGCTGAAAAGATAGGTGAATAAGCTCCTAAAGCGAAGATATGTGAGGAAAAGCATGAGCCCTTGCATCATATTAGCTCTACTAGTCCCAAAGAAGGATAGTTCATAGTAAATGTGATCAACGGCTAAGCAATCAATCTTATCACTGTTAAGTACAGATACCCAATACTAAAGCTCGATGACATGTTGGATGAGCTTCATAAAGCTAAGATATTTTTAAAGATTGACCTGTGAAGTAGCTATTACTAAATTCACATGAAGCCAAGAGATGAGTGGAAGACTGCCTTAAAGACTAGGCATAGTCTCTATGATTGGTTGATTATGCTATTCGGACTTACTAATATGCCAAGCATATTCATGTGATTAATAAACCATGTGATGCGCCCTCTGATCAAAAGATGTGTGGTCATGTACTTCAATGACATATTAGTATATAGTACCGACCTGAGCAACATGTTCAACATCTTTGAGTAGTTTTTGATATTCTACGAGTCGAGAAGTTATATAGGAATTTGAAGAAGTATACATTTTGCCAAGATGAAGTGATTTTTCTTAAGTTTATAGTGACAATAGAAGGAATCCAAGTACATGAGGAAAATATGTGAGCTATTCTAAAGTGGTCGACGCTAAAGAATGTCACTAAAGTTCGAAGTTTCATTAGCCTAGCTTCTTTTTATAGGTAATTCATTAAAAACTTCAATACCAAAGCCACTTCCTTGACCAAGCTGACAAAGAAGAGTGATGGGTTTAGATGGAGTGACTAAGTTGAACAAAGCTTCAAGGAAATTAAGGAGAAGCTTGCCTCCACTTATGTCCTATCATTACCAGATTTTGACAAGCCCTTTCAATTGGAATGTAATGCATCCAGCATTAGAATTAGCATTGTCCTAATGCAAGAATGATGACCAGTCACCTACTACAGTGAGAAGCTTAATGGTGCTACCCTGAATTATTCTGTATACGAGAAAAAAGTTGTACTCTCTTTTTTTGAGCTCTCACTATTTGGCATCACTACTTATTGCCATGAGAGTTTGTTATTTACAATGACCATGAGTCATTGAAGCATCTTGGGACTCAAAACAAACTCTTAAGGAGGTAAGCCAAGTGGTTAGAATTTATGGAAGGTTTCTCATAAGTAATCCAACATAAGAAAGGAAGTGCCAACATAGTCGTCGATGCTCTATCACGTAAGAAAACCTTGCTGACCACTTTATAGACCAAGTTACTAAGATTTTCACTTAACACCGAACAGTGTGTTCATGACCCTCATTTTAGTCCCATTCTTGAGTAGTGCTGAAAAGGAGTTTCTGTTGAAAGATATTATCTTAGAAATGGCTATTTGTTTAAGGACCGAAGGCTGTGTATACCAAATCTTTCCACGCATGAGCTGTTGGTGAGGGAGGATCATAATAGTAGATTATTTGGTCAATTTGGAGAGACTAAAATAGGCAATCTGTTTAAGGAAAACTTTTACTAGCTTAGTTTAGCCAAGGATGTTCATAAGGTAGTTAGAAGTTGCGAGGTATGCAAGAGAGCTAAGGGGAAGAGAGAATCTTATGGAGAGTATATGCCCCTACCAACACTAAACCTAAGGTTGGTGTCCTAGGGTTACCTTAGACATTCAGGGGAAAAGATTTGGTCTTCATAGCAGTAGACTGTTTTATTAAAATGTCACACTTCATCCTATGCCATCGAATTAACTATGCTTTATACATTGTTGATTTGTTTTTGTAGGAAGCAATCCGACTACACGGAGTGCTAAAAACTATTATTTCAGATCGAGACACAAAATTTTTAAGCTATTTTTAGAAGACCCTTTAGAGAAGACTTGGAACTAAACTTATGTTTAATTCCAATAGCCATCCCTAGACTAATGATTGGATTGAAGTGGTGAGTAAGATACTAGGCAATTTACTCAATGTTGTTGTAGGAAAGACGCTATTCGAGGTCGTCTATGGCCTCGATTCCACTATCCCTCTAGATCTTATTAGAACCCCTGTAGTTACTGAAGAAAGTCAATCCAGAGTTAACTAAGCCCAAGAATTGCAAGAGTTACACCAGATTGTGAAAAGGAAGATCGCTAAGTCAATCAAAGACAACAAAAGATTGGTAGTCGAGGCCATCAAACTATTTCTTTCAAGCCAAGAGACTTAGTATGAATTTACCTCATCCAAGAACGATTTTCGCACTTGAGATAGAATATGTTATCTTCACTAGTTGATGGTCCATTCAAAATTCTGAAGAAGATCAACTGCAATGCCTACCAAATTGAGATGACTAATGATAATGGTGTTTCCTCCACTTTCAATGTGTTTGACCTAATTCCCCATTGATTAGAAGAAGAAGATCCCACAAGTGCCTTAGAAGAATAGGAACTAAAGACCACTTTAGATTTAAGAGAAATCTTCTCGATACCTAGGAAGATGATAGGAATCAACCTTCAAAATTGATCATGAGCAACTAAGCCAGAGGCCTCTAAGGACTTACGAGGAAGACAATGGCTCGTAGCCCCATCTAAGACAAGAATTCTTATTCTAACCTCCATGATTTACACTATTGTCAACTTGAGTATCAAGCTCTTTCGTACACTAACATTGTCTTTAGAACTGCAGAGTAAACATGCCGACCCTTTGGGCAAGCATACATACCTACTAAGCAGCTACACAATAATCTCGACAACATTCAAACATACCAGCCTCAACAATTGTTCGAAGCCAAGTTCTCAAACCAACAAGGATCTAACCCTAGTTCGAGGCGAATATTCATTAATGACTGATCAGCCGAGGATCGACTTGATCCAGATCAAGTCAACTTTGACCACCTACCCTCTTTTTCTTCATTCCGTCTAAGTTGTACTATATTCCAGAGTGACTAATGACCATCCACCATGTGACACATGTCTTCTGGTACAACATTTTAGAAGAATTCTTTACTTTTTTGTATTACATATTCTTTATTTCTTTTACCCTTTTTAGTATATTTTATATATCTTATTTGTAGAATACCCTTTTTTTCTTTCCATACATGTAAAGTAACCCTAGTGAGATGAGTATATAAACCTCCTCTTAATGTAAGTAGACAACAACTTCATTATTAGAATTCATACGAGTTTCCCTTTGAGTAGCCCCAGTGTTCTTATTATCCTTTAACTCTTATCCATTCCTTTTAGTAAGGAGTAGTGGTACATGATCCTTCAGTTTGGACTGATGAGTCATATCCAATAAATTATAGGCTAAGTGGGATCAATTGGTATGTCATATCTAGTTGGTAGCTACTTGGACTTTGCTAGCTTTTCTTTATTTCCTTTTGTTTTCTCTTTGTTATAGTGTTTCTTCGAATGTCCAACCTTAGAGACGCATTAAGTAGAGTCATAACGAACCTTAAGAACCTTCAACAATTGGTTATATACATCTTAATTGATCAAGTGAATTTGTATTTCTAGTAAGTAATATATAGCAAAGTTACATAGAAGATCCTTATAAGGTACTATGCTTTGTAACATTTTATATGTAGGATTCCATCGATATTTAACATTCATGTTAAATTTTTTTAGGCCTTTTATCGTTTTAGTAGTAATGGTCCCTCCATAACTTATGTATAGAGGGTCTTCCAATTGTTAGTTCAGTCAATTGTTTATCGAGGACACTTTATCTTGCAAAGTAGACATTCCACCTTTAATACATAAATTTAAAATATGGTATGCAAATCTTATGTGAAAAAATGTTCCACTAAGTTTTGGCTTGTTGAGTTCTCTCTTACTATGGGCTTAAAAATTGCTAATTTATATATTAAGTGTTTAGGAAAAATTATGTTAATGAAATTGTAGAAGTTTGATAATATGGGATTTTAAGGATTTTGGGTCTATAGACCCTTTGATAGAAGCTGAAAGCCAATAGTTTATAAAGAAATGAAGCTATAAAAGCTCTAACAGAAGGTTACGAAATAAGCAGATTAAATTTTCAATGCTTGTAGAAGTTTCGGGTTAGAAAAATGATAAGAGGAACACTTGTAGAAGTTTTAGTTAAATTGATATCCGAGAAACATCTGTAGGAGCCTAAGTATAAGGTAACTATTCAAGCAAAATTAAAGCATGGCTACAAAACTCTTATGGAAGCTTTAATAGAAGCTTAAGGATAACATGTGGCTAAGAAGCTTAGTAGAAGCTTGAGTAGAAGATTTGATCTAGAAAATGTATCAAGTACCTATAAAAGCTTCAATAGATAGTAATGAGCCATAACATACTTACTATTAGAAGGTCAAGTAAAAATTTTAGTTTGGACTAAAATAATTTTGGTAAGAGAATAACTATCTAAAAAATTTTAAGTTAGATTACTTTGTTTAGAAAGCCTAGCTCCACTAATTAAATATATGTAGGTAACATGTTTAACTTGTTCCACCAAAGTTGGAATAATATCATTAGGGATTATTTTTCAAAAAGAATTAAAAGTAGATTAGGAATATGTTCATCTTAAAGACTTTAATGAATAGACTAAATGGATTTAAGCTTATCCCATTTTTAATCTAATAAGAACATATCAACATTCATGAGATTACAGAAGATATTTTAAAGATTCATTCAAATCTCAAATAGCAAAATAAGATAAAGGCATCAAGATACACGAAGGATTTTTGTGCAAGAAAGCAAATTTAACAGCTTCAATAGACTAAAAAAAGTCGATAGAAAATCAAAATTATATCCATTAGATAGAAATTTATATATGTTGAAGCTTTCAAATAAATATATAAGACCTACTAAGTTACTTAAGCAAACACAAAGATATAAACCTTAAACCCTAGGTTCATAAGGACCTAAAACAAATTCAATTGCCAACTTACCATCCCTAAATAACCTTGGAATATGAGCATTGATTGGGAAACCGTCTCATCAATAGAATTAGGGTCTACAGAGTTGATAATAGTAGAAAGCACTAAAACTAATAGCAGAAATTATATTAGTAAAAGAAGAAAACTTTGGGTACTAAGAAAAATTAACTTAACAATTACTTAGTAAAGAAAGTTAAAATTAATATTATAACCCTATATATATAATAAGTTATAGAAAGTAGAAATTATTAACAAGTAGTAAAAATAATTAGTTATTATAAGATAAAAGTCAAGGCATTAATTATAAAGCATCTACCAAGGATTGAAGATGATAAAAAATGAGAAAAAGATCAATTTTCCATTAAAAGTAAAAGTAAGTAGTAAAAAGTAAAAATAGAATAGTAAATACTATACCGGTAATGAAGCAAAGTAAATAAATAATAAATAAAGGTAAAAAGCATGATAACGACCAATACCTCTTACATATAAGATATCATCAGAACGTGTCCCTAAATAAAAATAAAGGATATATTTATAAAAGTAAATTAAATAATAAAATAATTGGGTAAAATGCTAAAATATGATAAAAGTATAGTAAAATTGATATCAGGCAAGTGCACCTATCAGTTTTAATATAGCAGATGTGAGCCCCAGTCGATCCCTCAGAGACTTCAAGTATTAATTTTAACCTTAGCTTTATTATCTAACCGAAAAATTATAATGAGTTCAATGAATAAAAAATATTGAAATTAATAAACTAAACTAATTATGGGAATTGATTAAGCAAATTAGAAATCAATAAAACTAAGAACGACTTCAAGTATGCAATAACGCATTTAGGAATTATTTCTCCTAGTGTTTAACATGTGACCGCTTAAAATATATTCAATTCAATTTCTATTATTCTTGATCGGAGGGATTCACAATTAAAGTTAATACCTTTCTTAAACACATTAACCCTAATCCTAAATTATTTACCGGAATTTCTTCACTTAGTAATATAATTTAGAATTGTATTAATATATAATGAATTCCCACACAAATAATTAACTTTTCGGAAGAAACATGTATCTTATCTCTAAGTATACATGTAATTCTCTCCAATTATGTAAATATCTAATTACACATGTAATTTCTCAATCAACATGCATAATATCACATATTAATATTCTAGAAATATCAATTAACAATTAAACGACATAATTGAATCAAGCAAAGATAGAAACTTTATTAAGAATTATAAATCAACCCAAGAGTCACATGAAACCTTAGGTTCCATAATCCTAAATACACGAATTCTAAGCTATCATAATGAAACTAAAAACGAGTTCCATAAAAAACATAAAGTAAAACATGAAAAAACCCCTTTGATTGATGAAAAATCTCTTCGATCTTGAAGTCGGTGTTGTTTTCGCCTTTTTCTTCTCCTTTTCCTCAAGTCTCTCCTCTTCTCTTCTCTAATGTCTCATGTGTCTTGTGAAAACCTAATATGTCTTTTATACTGTATTATAAGGTTTTCGTTTTCTTTACCAGACACGACCCGGGACATGACCGTGTTCCCGGGTTGTGTAACTTTCTGCTCCTAGTTAATTTATCTACATGGACACAGCCTGGGGACATGGTCATGTCCCAGACTGTGTAACTTCAAAACTTTTTCATTTGAACTCCGAATTGAGTGAAATTTGATTCCTTTTCTTCATTTTCGATCCAAGAACGAGTTTAAACCTTGAAATCAAAATTTCATTCAATTAAGTATCAATTTATTTAAAGAAAACAAAAAATATAAGAGAAATACTATAAAATCACCATGTAAAATATGTTTAAAATCAGAGTTATAAAAAATACCTAAGAAAGATCAAACCAACACTAACTCTACAAATGTTAAACAACTAATGGCGTATCATAAAAATCTCCAACAACTTGTAAGAAAAGTAAATAAAAATTTATAAAATCTAAAAATGTTAAAAAATTATTAAAATATATTGATAACTTCTTCAAGCATTCACCAAAATTTATACAAATGGTGAAAAATATTGAAAAATTAGCTGGAAACATGTCTTAAGGTTAGGAACACTTGGCAATTTTTCCATCAATTTACACTTATTTGAAAATAATTAAAATATTAGATAACTTTTCAAAAATTCACCAAATTTTATGCACCTATCCAAAAATTATGAAACTTTAATGGGAGATGTGTAAAAACATAAGGAATATGTGTTTAATTTTTTTTATAATTTTTGAATATGTCTACAATTTAATATTAATTCCTGAAGACTATAAATAACCTTCTCCTAAATTCAAAAATTCACATCCCTCAAACCAAGCCTCCGAAATTTGGGGAGAAATTTATCGAGCTTCTCAATATTCCTCCTAATAAGTTAGATAAGGTTGGAGTAGTGGTGTTTGCTGATAGTGGTGGTTTAGGCTAATTTGTTAGTTTTAGCTTCGATACTCTTGAAGCCTTTAATTCATGTTGTTTCAAGGAATCCTTTTACCTGTAAGTACTTTATAATCATATATTATTGTAATAATTTTCTTAGAATTAATTTTATATGATTATTATTTTTTTATAATTTTTCCAATTTTCTACCCATTTTATTAAAAGATGTCTATTTTAAACAAAAATAAAAAAACACAATCTATTCACTTTTTAAAATCCCCAAACTTTTTCTCATTCTTTCTTATATCTATATGAAATTTTGGTTCCATCCTTGATAATTGTTAAAATATTTTCAAATTCTTGGTATTTTGGCCTAATTTTCACTTTAAAATATTGAATAGATAATAAAATGTATAATATATTGATACTCTTGAATAATAGCCATTACTAATTCTCATATATTTTAAGTTTTCCTAAAACTTTATTTTACCATTTACAAAAGCTATACAATAATAATAATAATAATAATAATAATGATGATGATGATGATGATGATGGTGATGATGATGATAATAATAATAATAATAATAATAATAATAATAATAATAATAATAATAATATCTTATCTTAGTTTATTTATGCTAATGATCATAAAACTATGCTCCAAAATCTCAATATATAAATACCATATATAATAAATACATTCCTAAAAAAGTTAATTTTTTTTAGTCAATATTTGTTCTTACTTCCTTATAAGTACATGATAAAGTACTAGGATTAATAAAACGATATAAATTAAAAATTACTAATTTACTATTACTATGGTATAAAGTAACTGAACTCTAAAATATAACTAATAGGAAACTTTTTATAGGATTTCAACTCAACTTTTAGAGAGATATTAGGCATCTATAATATAAGTATGTCGCTTACCTTAAGTTAGTTTTTTATCGTATTAATAAGGATTGTAAGTTGTTATATGGCTTGTGCCTGTAATTAGCTATTTGTGCATATGCAATATATGTGATTGTCAAGATTGTAGATAACATTTTGTGTTGTTTGGCTTATGCATTCAATATTTTGACTTAGAATGATCCGTCTATTTCATCACCCAAATAATCTACTAATGTAATATCTAACTCTTAAAATAAGCACATGCATTACATTTCCACATGTTAGCATTTTTCTCATTAACACCACTTATACAGTAAGTAAACAAAGATGTTTTCTTCTTTTCAATACTACAGAACTATGTAATAAGAGAGGAGGTCATCGTTTAGGTTTGAAAAGTATCAATGATAGTTAGGAATGGGTATAGGAGGGACAAATAAATGTCCATTACACATCTTCATACTAATGAAAAATTATTCGTGAAGCAATTGGTTTGTGGTTTGTAAAACTCCTTCAAACCTATACTAGAGTAGGGTTAATATCTTAAGTCTCATGACGTACTAATTGATGTCATACATATGACACTCTGGCTATTGCATTCATTACATTTTAAAAAGACTTGATTGTCTTGCTTATTTACGTATGATGTTTATCCCTTGCCACTTACTAAGTACACGATTTCACTAACACCCATATAGTTATTCTTTTGTAGGTTAACTCTATCAAAGCTTATGATAGGAATATTAAGTGAGGTTCAATCAATAGAAATTGACACACCACTCTGCTAAGTAATTAAAATAAGAACTTTAAGATAAAAGAAGCATTGTTCGTCAGGATTATTGGTAGGCATGCTTCACTTCCACTAAATACTACCGGCTCAAATGCGAAGTCTTATGTATATCAATAGCATAATAATAGCTATGGGTCCTACGCTATCATTGGCCATTGGTATGCATGGCAAAACTGTTATGATATAACCACTTGAGGCATGATAGAAGAATATACAAGAATAAGGCATATGAAAGAGAAAATTTGCACTGTTATGCTAAAAAAAGTTTACATTTTGTTGTTTCATTTATTTGCGCTAAAGTTTAGAGGATCTAATATTTTTCCCTCATTATTTTGTTCACTTATTTAAGTGAGGATTTATTGTAACTTTGAGATAGTGGTTAAATAGTTATAGCTTGTGATGAGCTTACATAAAAGTTAGTGAGACAAGGCAATGTGATTATGGTTTAGGTGACCAAGTGTTTATACTCTTTCAAAATTGATTGAATGATATAGTAGAACAATTAGTGAAGTCGATCGAATCCATATTAAGGGAGATAGAAGGGAGAATTGATGCACAACGTGAAACCTCTATAAAAATATCTACCTAATCTTCTTCTCCCTACACTTTTACTTTACTATTGTTACTCTTATGGAATTACTTAATGCCATTCATAATCACTCAAAGGGATAACGATTTCCAAAAGTTTTTAAATCTTTCCATTGTAAAAAATTTTAAATTTACAATAATCAATTCATCCCCATCTTAATTGTTAAGTAGGACCAACATGGTTGACATAAGTTCTTAAGCTCATTGATGTAGGGTTTACACTTGCATTAACTAACCCAATGGAAAAAACTTTTTTAGTTAATTGATACTTGTCTAGAATAACACTTGTAATCCATGTCTATTTACCATAATCGCTATTAATCTTTTACTTAATTGCACGTTATCGTCTATATTAATGACATGTTATGCCCATATATAAATTATCTTGCCATAGATTACACCATATATTTACACAAACTGAGACCTGTATGTCTATGGAAGTGAACTTACTTGTCAACTCTTACTTACCTTTGTGGTACAACTCCCAATTAGCCTTAGGCAATACCTTTATGCTCATCTTGCTTGCACCAGGATTGAATGTTTGTTTTTCATATCTAGATTACTACATGCTCATACTTACATTGAACAACAAGTGCATATTTATACTACTCTTGGTTAAACCAAAATAATGTATGACCTTGTGAACCATTGCTTGGGCGATTTGTTGTTGCAATTTGTCTATCCTAACCTCTCTAGGGTGCTTTCATTGTAAATGCCTATTTAAGGCATTGTATCCATCACCTATTCTTCAAGCCTAGTTTGTTGTGCAGTAGTTGTAAAATACAAGAAAATTCCCTTCTGCATATATACCTTTTTAAAAATGTTTAGCAAATATATTGGATTTGCTAGGTCTAGTAGGCTTACTTACACTACTACTCTATTGGCCCATCATTTCCTCTTTTTTCTTTGAAATTGTTTCAACATCGTCATCCTCTATTGCTTCCTCATCTTGCAAGATGTCCTCAATAGCTTCTGCACTTAATTGAGCAAGATGAAATCCTAATGGAGGTGGAATATTTCACATCTTCTACTCTATCATTGGTGAAGTCATGGAACGGTTGAACGTCCACAAACTCTTCAAACGTAAATGAAGATGCTTTTCCTTTTTCCATATGAGCCTTTTACCTAAGCTTACTTTTTTTTTTAAGGTCAAAGTGTGAAAAAAAAAATTACCTATTGTAGTTTACAATATGTTATACAGGAAAAAAAATTATGATGAAATAGATATTAAATTTAGAATGTATGAAGAGAATGTTAGTTTTTACTGAAGATGCACAAATGTAAAAACAAATGCCTATTTATAATACTACAATTTTTTTTTTTGGGAAACTAATTTGTACAAGAAAAATTATCATACTGTTGAAAGTTGGAACGGATAAAAAAAAATTAGATGAAGGAAGTAAAGAATAAAGTCATAAAGAGCAATATATGTAATGTGTGATAGTTAGGCAGTAAAAATTGGAGGAAGTAAATATGTGATTTGAGAAGAAACTTATGGCAAATGCACCGTATATTTATATTGCTACTTGTAATGTTTAAATTTCAAACACCGTTCCTTTACTTGCAGTGTCTTCTCAATTCTTTTACTTTTTAGAATCTCTGACTCTCCGTATTTAGCTCAGTATTTTAGAGTGGAGTAATAGAGATGGAGTAATCGATTAAATGAGATAAGATTGTGTAAGCATAGGTCATATCTTTACTTGTCAATGACAATTCGCAACTCATAAGAAGATAAGGGATTTGTCCTTTTTCGGCTTGAAAATTCAATAGCTACAGTACATACAACACTTAGCAATAAGTGTAGTGTACTAGTGTATTGTCATTGTCCTTTTTTGATTTGTCCTTTTGCCATGTGTCTATGTTACGTGTAATGTTACTTTGCTTCCCTACATGTGTGTTGTGTAATTGTATTGTGTCTTTTTTTTTTCTTTTTCATTTTTTTTTTAAGATGGTATAGTAAGGTCTAATCATTAGAATGTGGTTTATGTAAGTGTTAGTCAAACAAGTTATATCACAATAGGTATAGTGTAGTGTATTGTCTTATCACAATATATAAGTTATATTGTTATGTGTACAATAAGGGCAACATCATAGTTTACACCTTAACTTTACCATATTTTGCAATTACACATAAGAAATTTCAGCTATTCTAATTATACATCTAATTAAAGGTCTAGTGTTATTGTCTATACCTTAGTTAACTTCTATTTACTAACAATAATCCATTCAACATGATAAATTAATGAGGTGATTATCAACAACCTTAGGAGGGTCATGTGATTCCCCTAAGGCTATGCGTGGCCATCAATGGCCGCTAATGGATTTTGTAACCCACATTTTATAGGTAGGTCATAACCCACTATTTTGCAGTGGGTGGCCAACCGCCACCTATAAAGGGTCGTAAAACCTCCCTAAAGCCATAAGCAACTATCCCATCGGTTTATCGTGCTGATTAGATGTGAATTATCATTAATTGAGATGTAGGTTGTAACAACAAAATCTTTTATTGAGTGTATAATTAGACAAGTTAAAACTTCAAGTATATAATTGAAAAAATTACTAAAGTTAAGATGTAAACCATGATAATGACTTGTGTACAATATGTGCTATTACAAAATGTAGGAGATTAGATAAGTTTAAACTGTGTTTTTAGCCTTTTACCTCTCTAGTATTATTCCATTCACATTATTATTCCTTTACCTTTTTAAAACATTTCAACAATTAATTTTAATACATTAATATCACTTCAAAGGATTTAACTTGAAATCCTTATTGGTAATTGTACATATATACATACATACATACGTACATACATATGTACAATTAACAATAACGATTTCAATATATATATATATATATATAGACACATTATATTTGTAATATATCCATATAGACACTAGCATCTCATTATATATATATAATGTTCATTTTTTTTCTCTTTCATAATTTTTTTTAATTACTAAGTTTGAACTAATGGGTCGGTCCATAAGTTTATAGGCCCGCCAATTTGGCAGGTCCTATAAGCAGAATCGCTTCGACTTGTTAAGTATAGCGAGTTAATTAGCGATTCAGGCCTAACCAATCTAGGCCTCAACTAAATCATAGTTTGAAACTAACTATTTCCCAAGTTAAATCTACTTTCTTATATTACATTATTAACTATGCTTACTTGCTTATCTCTCTCTTAGTCTCTATTTCGTTACTATGAGTTTGAACCCAACATCAGTCCTACTCTTCTTGGTCTCATCTCTCATCTCTCGACTCTTATCTTTGGCAACAACTCGCTCTTAGCTCTGACATTTCTTCAATCTATTCTAGTAATCATTTAACAAGTCATTCTTTTTCTTTCTATTTTATATTGCTATTGTTTTCACATGTGTTTCTATAATTTATTGTGGGTCATCTTTTGTAAAGATTGGTTTTATATAAACTTTAAATTATGTTGGGTGGAATTGGTTTTTGAATCAAGTTTGACTTTTTATTCCTTTTAATGTTTGTTTAGTAATTTTTTTTTTTCAAACATCTTGATGTTAGGTGTTTATTTTCTAGGTGTCTAATGTACAGTTATAATTGAAACTTTATATGGATATAAAATGAGCTGATGCTTTTTTATTCTAACAAAAAGTTGTATAATCTCAATATGATGATGATTCTCTAAATTAGCAGTATCTAATTAACTTTCATACTTTATCTATGTTTTGTTCTTAAAGTATCATTTATTTTCCCTCTCCTTTCTTTTTTTTTTTGTTTAAATATAATAAAAGCAACATGAATTTTCTACTTGCAATGTCTAAGCATTTTGCCTAAGTCATTACTCCTATTTTTAGGTGACTAAAAATACAATCATGCGAATAATTTGGCATCATTCTAATGGTAGCTTTCCTTTTTGTGTTAGTGATTTGATTGAATCCATGCAATGTTGTGTAATAGCAATTAATATTTACAATTTTTAACCCCTGTAGACCTTGATTTTGGGGGAGAAAAGAAAAAAAAATGAATTTAATAGATGATAGGTAAGGAATAGTATATGGGTTAAGTTTCATTGTCACTCTACAAGGCTCAGTTTTGATTTTATGATACCCATCCTAATCCCTACATTTGATACCAAAAGTTTATTAAAAGTGACGTAACATCCATATGGCATGGTATCCTAAATATCACATGCGTATACTATGATGTTCTTTATGTACTTGAATTCAATTTATTATCAACCTTAGTTTAATATATAGAGGGAAGTGTATTGAGTATTGGCAATGTGGGACAACGGAAATAAACGGTTTGAAGAGTTGCTTCCTTTTAGTTTGTTCAAACAACTTTGTTATATTTTGTTTTTCACTTTAAAAACGGAAAAAAAACTTTCAATGTCTAATCTACTTTACGAGATCTTTCATAACATATAATTTTTTAAAAAAAAACACTCTTCCAAAAGGGGTGTAAATAATGAATCAAAATAGACCTAGTAGAAATATAGCAAGTGAAAGAGCTATTATCACTTTTTTTCCCCCTTTATAGGAGCGAAATACTTATAAGTCAATGGAAGGTTAGGTTGTATTGCAATATGGAAATTGGACATTATTAATAGAAAAATCTTAAAGGTAGAGCCTATAAGTTATCTTCAATTTTGTTATTGTATGGATTGGTAAAACAATATGATATTGATAATGTATATCAATTGGCTAAGATATTTGCTATTTTCATATATAATCTACGTAATAACACCTCTTAAAATAAGTGATATATAAAGTATTATAAGTTTCTTTTATAGCAAAAGAAAGTGTTATAAAGTATTTTCATTTATTTCTTGAAAATAGTCCAATTGCTATAATTTTTTCAAAAAATTAGTCTAGTAACCTTATTTTAATCCACTATTTATACTCATTTTGTAAGAGTTTTAGAGAAATTTTTATATGATATGAAAAATCTCATAGAGTAATTAGATATTGAGAGTTTGTTTTTTATTTTTGAAGTAAAACAAGATAAGAGAGGTGTAACAAAGTTGTGAAAATAAATTGAAAAGTAGCAACTCTTCAAACCCTTTGTTTCCATTGACTCACAGTGCCAATTGATAAGATACTTTCCTCTATATATTAAATTTAGGCTAACAATAGATGAAGTTTCAATGCATAAAGAACATCACGGTGCCTTCACATGATAAAAGCGGATTAATTTTTTAGAATGCCATGCCATGTCACATCACTTTGTTTTCCATGTAACATATTGATTATGCTATCGCTACGTGTTCAAGTTTAGTAAGATAGTATAAATGATTAAGATAACTTTCATTAGATATTAAATTGATATTTTGAAACTTCAAATACCAAATAGGATGTCTACTCTAAATATGTGAACGTGGAAAGTGGAGCTAACGGTTGACAAATGGCTTTCCCTTCTTTGATTCTGGGCTCGACCTTATGACAGACGCAAACACATTACACACCGTTTTGGGCCCTCACACGACATGTAAATTCACAAGCTTAATTGTGCCGGACCTATCTCTGTTTCGCCCATTCCTCAAACTTTGGGCCCATCCGCCCACATGCCCCCAGTTCACCCTCGACTCTCTTTTGAATCTGAACCCGAATCACAGGGTATTCATTCTGTCATTGATTTTTTTGTTTCCTTTGAAGGGTTTTGGTTTTTTTCTTTGGTTAATCGTATTGGTGCTGACCATCCAAAGGTAGGACTGAGACGAGATAGCAGTGGAACATTCGCTCGCTGAGGTTGGTTGGTCTGCTGTTTCAATTGGATAATATGTTATTCTCGTTCCATATGGAACTATCAATCCATCATCCTATGCATTTGACCTGGCTCGTTTTCTCGTACTTATTTATTTAGTAAATTTTCACTCGGTGACCTTGGTTTTGGTATCGTGGTTGTTCTTTATACATGTGACGCAATTACTATTAGTTTTGTTGTTTGAGAATTTGAGGCTGACATCCAGCAGAACGGAACCACTTTTCAATTTAATTTCAGTTCCGAATTTTAATGTGCTAAAAGTATCCGCTAACCCTTACCCAACAACTAGTGGAATTCTGTTTATATGATTATCTATATGTCCATGCATTGTTCTGGCTGGTGATTGCCAAGAAACCAAACCCTTTATGGGTGGTTCTGTCTGTGTGACCAAGTCTATTAAATTTCGCTTTTTTCTCTTTTCTGTAGATAAATGCTGGGGATTTCCTATGGAGAGCTATTTCTCATACTTGGTGCAACTGCTGCGCTTATTGGTATGGAGGGTTCTCGTGCTGAAAGTTTCCCCTTTTCTCCACTTCATGGATTGGATAATCTTTTTCTTTATCTTTTCATTTTTCATATCCGAATATTGAATGGTTATAGGAACCAAGGATCTTCCAATCATTGCTAGGACTGCAGGGAGGTTAGCTGGGCGAGCAATTGGCTATGTCCAATTAGCCCGAGGTCAGTTTGATTCTGTCATGCAACAAACTCAAGCTCGTCAGGTAGTTTCTTTTCAATCTATTAGTTTTTGTGTCTACTTCTTTGTGGATGTTTGTGTGTTTTGTGTGAAATTGTTGATACATAGACAGACTAAACAAAAAATGAGAAATTTACTTGTAAAGAAATCTCCATCTGTGAATTGTTTTTTGGCCCATTTTTTATGGATAACTGCAGATCAATCACAGTTTAGTTGAAAATCGGGATAAACCTCAAAAGGAATGTAAAATTAAGCATGATTCCAGTTGTTATTCAAAGCTTTGTTCAATGGGGAAGCTCTAGCTTTCTTTTGTTCTTAAAATCACCATAAATTATTTATGTTCAAAAGATCCATATACAATTATAATTTAACGAACTTTTTGGCGTAGAAAATTATGGGAGGTTACTTCTGGATTCTCATATAAATATACAAAATGGTATTTGAGATCAGAGTGGATATATCCTTTGATTGCATTTGTTCTATTACTAGATAAAAGTCCATTTGCTAACATTTTTGTTCCACAAACAGGTGCACAAGGAACTGCAAGACACTATAGCACAGTTGGAAGCCATACGTCATGAGATCAGAAGCATATCTTTTGTCAATCCTAGTCCATTGACACGGAATTTGATGGACAACCCTGAGAATACACTTGCTACAAGTGGTAGATCTTTGCAAAAATTCTGATAAACATACTCTTATTCTTCTATATGGATATTCTTTCTCATTTTATTTGCCATTTTGGCATAGGCAATAAGCCTCTAGACTCACCACAGACGATTGTCAAACAAGGGCCAGATCCACAAAGGTTCTACTATTTGCTGGTTTTGCAGATTGAATTAAATGTTCTCCACTTCCATTTCAGTGTGTAAGAGTTGTGAATATTGACAGATTTATTGTAGGTTAGCAGCATGCCTGCTTCAAATTTTGGTAATATGCATGGCCAAGCAATTACATTTGGAAAATTGGCTGAATCTCCTACCATAAGGTCACCAGAAAGAGATAACGATGTAAAGAAACTTGATGAAGATTCTGGTATTCCTGGAATTTTGCCTGTGTCTGCTGAAACTGCTGGTTTGTTGCCACACCGTAAAAGTAATAATATTTGTTTTGTTCTTATTGGATTTTGCTTACCAATGCAATAGTTTCTAAATCTATGTATTGCTTCATGAGCTGCCATGAATCTTATTTTTAAATGCCCTGTATCTGCTCCATGGATGGCTTGCTGCAAAATTGTTGATTCCTGTACTGCTTGTTCTTTTGAGAAAAGCCTGCTGCCTGTTTGATTTGCATGCACTCTTATAATCTGATAATTAATGCATAATCATTAGTAGGAAGATTGGATAATTCACAATATATGGCTTCTGCAACTAGCCATTATCCTGTATTGTATTAATGTTAAACAGGTTCATTAGTTGGATTTTGTGTGTATGTGCATGCGCGCGTGCGCTTATGTGCTGATGCACCATAGGGTCAATACCTTGATGGATATTTGTTTTTTGAGTATTAATTTTCTTTTTAATTATTACAAATATATGAGACCCCTATTAGTATAATTCTTATAAGATATAATGTGCTGTTCTCCTCTTCTATGGAGAAAAGATATCTATGCTTTAATTTGTTCCCTCCGACATTGACAAGTTCTTCTCACCCAAAATACTAACTTTGTTTCCATCCTGTTGACACCATAGGATCAATGCATAAAGAAACTTACATCAATCTTCGAATTTCTAGTGGTAGTGCTTAAATTTTTAGATTAGCAAGATCCTCACTAGTTTATTCATAATAGAAGAGATGCTTCCTTCATTGTCTTTTTGGTAGAGAGGGGTTTCTTCCCTGCACTGAAAGGTTCTTCCAGCCATATCAATGCTTAATATGGCCGTTTCCCACATAGAAAGTTATATACATATATAATGTTAGTGTGTTTTTTTTTTCCTCCTCCCCCTCTCCTTTTGGCCTGAGATCCCCTTATTTAAAAACGTGCACAGACAGGTGTATATTATATGGTGTTTCTATCTTGTTTTGGCTCTAAATTAGGACATGCAATAAGTCAAATTATCTAATTCCTTTTTTTTATTTAATAAATTATTTCATTATTGTTCTGGCTTTTGGTTAGTTGGTGTTTTCTTGAAATTTTATTATTTTCTTTAGGGTAAAATAGTAAGGTGAGGGTGTAGAAGCATGTTGGTATTTACCCATAGTCTAGATGAACTTGCGGAGTTGAAAACTTGTTCAAGTGTGTTTTGTTTTCTTCAACATTAGTGTGGAATCTTGTGTACCGTCTGTAACAAGTACATATTGTGCAATTACCCTCTATAGCAAATTCCCTCTCCTCTCTTTTGCTATTTGTTCACTTGCAGCCATGCCAGTGGCAGAGTTGCATGTAAGTTTTATGTATTTGCCAAAAACCTTTCTGGAGCGTTGGTCTTTCTTTGATCTCCCAAACATTGTTTTACATAACTCTTGACATCTATTTTCTTTTATGACGACACAAGTTATCTCCTTTTTTTCTTTTTATTTTTTCTTTAATAGAAAGAGTCTACTTATCTTTTCGAAGGCTTGCAGGCCACAGATTATTTGAATATTTCCCACTCTTAGAAAAAGGTTGAATTTTAGACGTTGGAAATCGGGAATTCTATAATATTTATGGAACTGTTTTAAGGTGAAAGAAGTTTCCTAGTTATAATTGATTTAATAATATTTTATTGGGATACCTAGCAACAGGGCACCAAAAAAGTTCTTCGTGTTTGCTGTGAAAGCACCTTGTTGTAAGCTACTCCTTTAGATTGACAAGAAATAACAAAAGGGGGAACTTTTAGTTAGACTGATGGAGTAGGAAAGAGGGTATAATCTTATGAAATCTCAAAACAACAGTAGCTTGAAGTTATCAGATGGTAGCTTATCCCGGGGGAAAAAATCGGATATGACTCCAGCTTTAGTTGGTGGAAAAGACTAATTATGAGTATTTTTTTGGATCAGAACTAATTACAAGTATTGTGCTTTGGAAAGTTGGAAATTTAATATGGAGAAATTACTGAAATGTCTTCTTTATAGAAACTTTCATATTTGCAATATCTTTGATAATTCTAGATGATGAATATGGATGGTCCTCTAATCATCATTTGCATATCAATATTTTTTCACAATCTAGCAGCATATTATATTCTATCCTCGAGGCTCACCTCAGTTATAACTTCATTCGAGATTCTGCAAAATGTCTTGGTCTTGATATTTATTAAATTTTAGTGCTTTGGTTTACCTGGCTTTTCCTTTTTTTAGTTTGGTCGATGGTTACACTGCAAATTTTTGAACAACACTCGTGCATTCAACTGTAGTGCTTATATGGTAATATGAAACCTCTCTATACTAAATTTGTAGCTTATGGTTGGTTCAATTGAAGTGTATTTGGTAGTACAGATGATCTTGTTTCTGCCTATCATTTCTTGGGAGGCATGTTGTGATTTCTTTTATGGCATCCAGCAGCATTTAGGTCAAAGCTAGAACTAATATATGGAATTGAGTATTACCCAAAAGAATTTTAATTTACCATATATATATATATATTTACATATATAAAATATCTTATACTTGTAGAGTTGCTGTTGCCAGCATGATACTGGTCTCTAATCAGTCAATCTAATCACAGCAGGTGATGTCAAGGGATCTGATATTGTTTTGGAAGCAATAGTGGAGGCAGAGGTGGCGCACAATGCTAAAGAATTTTTTGCTCGGGCTGAGAATCAGATAAAACATGAGTGACATGGTGTATACTTAACTGATTTTGATATGCTTCCTTTATCTGACATTATTTCCGGAAGTTAATAATTGGATCCTGTATCCAGGCTCTTCCTGCCCAAATGAACTAGGGATTCATAGAGGGGAAGGACTTTTATTCCGTTGATCAGGAGTTCACTCTGGCAGTCTTGTGGTTAGATTCTGAATGGACATACCGTCTTAGTATGAAAATTTAGAAAAAACCTTCTTCATGGGCATACTAGTCATATTCCGTGTGCTTGTGACTTGTGAGGAAATGTTTGAAAATTTTGGCATCCAACTTTTGTTTGTACTTCTGCCATTATTTATTTTGGGGATTCTGGTTGGAAAAGCTGGGTCTATTGTGATTTGCTTCTTGTGCAGAAATTTTGAAAACCTGCTGCCTGGGCAGGGCACAATGCTCCTATTTCCTGTGCTTTTGACTTGTGAGCATTTATCATCGAAAATTTTGGCCCCATCGTGTGTTTAGACTTTTCTTCTCAGTTGGAACCTGATGAAACAGCGGTGATTAATGAAGAAAACTAAGGTATTTTATTGATTTTTATGGAAAAATTTCGGTTACAAACCCCAATACCTTTAAGGTGAAAGTCCATGAGCTAAAAACTTACGAGCATATCTGCTAATTACTGACCCACTGATTTCTAACAAAATGACTCATTTCCCCTCCCTTTTATTTCCAATTCCTATTCATAACGTTCTACTTCTACATATTTACAATTATGCGGTAGCACTTGTCTCCTTTACCTTTATTACAAGGGTCTCCAATCCGCTCAGCTCAATAAAAACTCCATAAGCTATTACAAAGGTACTGAATCCACCAAATTTGATAAAAGCCCTGTAGGATTTTGGTTGGGTTATAGCATTTGAGATCGGATTTAGAGATTAGAAAAAAAACTTGATAAAAAATCCAACTTAGTAAAATATATATATTAAGAAAAATATTTATTTTTAATTTACACACTATGTATATTTTACATTCTTAATTTTTATTATTTTTGTATAACTTAGTAAATGTAATATTGATCTTATTTAACTTTTTTTTTTTACTCTATTCTCCTTGAACCTTGTGAAAACTTGACCCTATAGGGTTTTTTGAACTTTATAAAAATCTATTCTTATAGAGTTTTTGATTTTATAGGGTTGGGTTTTGAGAAAAGGAGGTAAAACTCATACTTATAGGTTGTTTTATAGAGTTTTAAGAAATATTAAACCTGCATGTTCAGTTTTTACAAAATATATTTTGAATCCGCCTCAATTGGATCTCTATACAAAACACTATACAAAAAAAGAAAGTAAAACACCTAAAATATTAAAATGTGCACTATGCATTCTTTATACGCATCAACACTGAAAACAACAGCATCCTAAGATCTTATCAGAACATGACGTGATTAGACGATTATCATCATCATCATCATCCTGGTTTCTCTTTGCCCTTACTTAATCGAAAATTGGTCTGTAGCTTGCATTTTCTTGTCCCATGAGAAAATCCCTTCAGCAGTTTTTATGGGCTTGCAGATTTATTGGGACTTTACATATCCTGGAACCCCAATTAAAATATAGAATGCCCTTCTGGTACTTCTATGTAGCTAAAGCTCTTTGAAAAAACCCTACACAGCTTGTACGTGTTATATTCCAATCTTTTGTTTAGACAATTTCAATACATTCAATTGTGATAGTGAGCAAAAATTAGATGGGTCTTGTCTATTTGGGCGGAGGGGGAGCTTCTTAGGTGTTCTGTTTCCTTATAGTTCAAGAAATCCCAATTTGAGCATTTCACGTGCTTCTCTCCGATGCCCAAGAGTTGCTGCATTTTATTCAGTTGCCTACTTTTCCTCGCTCATTCTTTAAATATGCTTATCCACCTTTTCGGTAATCGAAATACTTTTTAAAACACTGATTTCCAAGTGTTATGTAGAATAAATATTATATATTAGCTTGACAGTGGTCATGTAGCCATATGTGGGAATGAACACCTTCAAACCAAAACATTACAAACATTCTCCAAACACTTTTCTTGCTCTTATTGCTTACCACATCTTGCTTTGTGGATCCAAACAACCAATCCCTGAATGACCAACCCCCAGATGCACAAACCCTTGAGTAGCAATTAGAGCAACTAGAGCAACTAGAGAAGCTACTTAAAGAGTTCGTTGTTCACAATAGGGAGCCTTCAAACTAGGCTTAATGGAGTTGAGAGGCAAAGCAAGCATACTCGATTGCTTGCCTCAAACACCCATAATAGGCAGGACAATCAGCAGTAGTAGCAAAATGGCTCAAAACATTAGTATAGGAGTAGCACGTGTGGTCCACGATTAAGTATAAGGATATTAACTATCCAAGCTCACCTTTACGGGGATTCAAAGGCTAGAAGTGAAGGATAGGAAGATATTCATCGAGTACTTGCTAGAGAAGAGCATTGCTTTGAGTAGAGTTGAGATCTTTAAGCTCAATACGACACCAACAAAGCTGAGCTAGATGAACCTCATTAAAAACTACTTAAAGCAGAGCTCATTCCCAGCCAACATAAAGGAAGCCAAAAAATTGAGGTACTACGCTACCAACTATATGTCGATCGATGGTATCCTGTACTAAAGAGGAGTCAACTTCCCCCAATTGAGATGCCTTTGACCTGATGAGGGGTTGTACGTCATAAAGGAGCTATACACAGGAGTGTGTAGTAATCACTTCCAATCACAAGTCCTCTTCATTTGAGCTCTTTAGCTCGAATACTACCAACCTACTATGAGGTAGGATGCAAAGCTAGTAACTTAGAAATGCCTTCAGTGTCAAAAGCATGCTTTGATTACAAATGGTCCTAGCTCAAAACTTTAGCTTCAAATGAGTCTATGGCCCTTTGCCCAATAAGGCATCGACATTCTTGGCACCTTCTTAAAGGCATTTAGAGGATGACAATTCATCATTATGGCCCTTAATTACTTTACTAAGTAAGTTGAAGCCGTAGATATTGCCAAGGTAATTAAGAGAAGCATGGAATCATTGATTCGCAATAACATCTGCTTTAAGTTTAGGAATCTGAACCCCCTATTATGGAAAATAGGAAACAGTTCGACAGCCTCAAATTTAAGGATTTTCGTACAAAGCATCATATCATACCTCCCCCTCCCCTCTTCACTTTCCTAATCCAACGATCAAGTTGAGGCACCTAGTAAGATCATCTTCGATGGTATCAACAAGAGGGTCAACCAAGTTTAAGGTAAATGGGTAGACAAGCTACCTAACATTTTGTAGAGATACAAGACCACTTATCATACTTTCACAAGTGAAACGTCATTTTGCTTGGCCTTTGGTCTGGAAGCTATCTTTCCTATTGAACTGGAGCTTCCCAACATCCAGACTTAGTCATTCAAGCTATCATGAATGAGTCACTTTTATAGGCTAGTGTGGACACTATAGAGGAGATTGGAGACCTTGCTACAGTATGTGTGGCTACTTATTAGTGTAGTATAGCCAGATACTATGAAAAGAAGGTTCGATATAAGGAATTCAAGCTAGGAGATCTAGTTTGATGAAAGCTCTAAGCCATTAGCTCATGAGAGGAATAAGGGAAGCTAGCCCCAACTAGGAAGACGTAGTCAAAGTTAGAGAGAACTTAGGGGATAGAGCATACAAACTAGAGAAGTCGAATGGAGAGCTCATCCTGTATACATGGAATGTCGACAATCTTTAGATATATTTTAACTAAAATATTATAAATGCAAATGAATTTTTTCTACGAAATTACTAATGAAAGTTCCATTCTCCAAAGTTCTTATGCGCCCTTTTTACTTTCATTTTCAACTCGTCCCTACCCAGAATGGGTGAATGTACCTGTAACTTATAAGAAGTCCTCATAAGGACTCCTAACTTGTATGCCTTTTTAGGCATGGCCAAGATGGAACATCATTGACCTAGCTTCCTCTAAGATAACCTTGACAATGCGAAGCACCCCTTACATAACCAAGGAACTCCCATAGTGCCTACTAAAACACTACCAACTCGGCTCGTAAATCAGCCTAAGCTATTAACCACTAAATAGTCTTTGAAGAAGAGCAACCACAGCTCTTCCCTAACAAATGCGACCTAAGCTACTGACAGTTGAATAGTCTCTAAAGAAGAGCAACCCTAGCTCTTCCCTAACAAATGTGACCTAAGCTCCTAACAGTTGAACGGTTCTCTAAGAAGAGTAACCCTAGCTCTTCCTTAAAAACAAAGTGACCTTACCTTCTTGTAGCTAAATAGTAAAAAAAAAAAAAAAATAGCTCTAACCTTTTAGCTGAATTAGTTAAATATGAGTAAATAAAAAATATAAAGATAGAAAAGAAAATGCATTGTAGCAACAAAGCGAAGCCTTTCATTCAACTAAGCAAAACATTTACAATCATAAAGGTTGGCATACTGACCTAGTACATGAATTCTCTTCATTTACTAAAATTGAACAAGCAAAAGAACAAGAAAGAAAAACACTAGCTTGTCATTTTAGATAAGCCTACTTAGGTAATTTGAAGAAGTTCAAGTGCCAATTTGTTCGAAGGGCTAATCTACTTGAACTTGTGGGTCTTAAGCTAAGGAGGGAGGAGGAAGATCCTATTGGCTCTGGTTGGTAAGAGGGTTACCCTGACTCTGATCCTTCTCATAAGTGCCTTTGAGGATGACCTCCTGCGGAACTACTAGGGTGAAGGAGGATATGGGAGCGTCTTAGACAACCTCGACAGGTTGATTAGCTGTCCTTTCCTTTTCTTTGGCTTCCCTCTCCTTTCGATGAGTCGGATTGTCTAGGAAGTCTAGAAAAGTCCAAGTCCAGGTTAGGCCTAACTCAATGGAGATATTCTTGCACTCGTTAAGCTATTACCTTGTTTTTAACAACCTCTTAATCTTTAAATAGCTTTTTGCTCAACGGTGGAGCTTATGACATCCCTATTTTCAAAGCTAGAGATCAACTCCTTTATCTCTTTAACCTCTTTTTGAAGCTCTTAGATCTTCCTTTCCAACTCTGTCTTCTAATTAGCTAACTTTAGCAAGTATATTTTGGCATTCTTACATTCATCTACCTTAATTGTCAACTTAATTTGCATCCTTAAAACCAACGCACTCCATTCATGGTTACATCGATTGAGTTGTTCCTTAGTCTTGTTCTCCTCTTCTAACCTCTTAGATAGTTTAACCTTATTTTTTTGCTCTTCCTTTAATTGCTTTTTGAGCAAGGTGATCTCTTAGGTAGGCCCTTCGGCCTCCTTTTGCCCCTCCTCCTTATGTAACTTACCTTCCAATTCTACCTTTTGGACAATAAAGCGACGAAGACATCCATTAACTTTGCAAATTTTCTTATAATGATGCTTAGAAGAGGAATCTACCCCTTTACAGCAATTCTGTATGCTAAATACCTCTTCATAGAGGACCTTTACCTTATTCAGCAACTGGTCACAATGCTTAAGACAGAATAGCACTTGCCTATGGTACTATACCATATAAAGCGAACCATGGGCAATTAGACAAAAAATTTTAAGTATGATAAAAATAAAGTCACCTAGAGAAATGAAGACTTACTTGGTGAACCAATGAGCTCAAGTAGCACCCCATCCCCCCCATATCAAAGGGCGTACCTTCTTAGGCTTCTGCCATCTTCTCCAAGATGGCTTAGTTAAAAGGAGTGTACAACCCCATCGAAGCTTGTAAACTGAGCACTCAATAGCGTAACATCACATTATTAGCTTGGACGTCCTACTATAGGTTAAGGAGTTTCCTCCTAGCTTACCCAGTAGCCAACTCATCAGCCCCCATGAACATATAGCTATTCTGGGACTCATACAGAGCAGCCTTGAATGATTTTGACACTGTCCCCATTCGCCGGTGTTAGTTAAACATCTCTTAGTAGTCCTTCGCCATATCATCAAAGCTAAGATACGAGTGATTAGAGGGGGAGTCACAAACATTGGATATACTGAGTGGTTCCTTCACTTTCTCCCTCTTCAAATTTGGGGCACTCATTAACTATACTTTAGGGGTCTTCCTCTTCTAGGCCCTTTACTCTACTTCTATGTCCACTTTGGGCCCTTTGTCTTTGCTCTTCAAAGGAAGAGAAAGTACCATTAGTTTTAGCTCATCAGCAACAAGAACATCCTCCTTGCCAGTGATAATAGGCTCGAATGTCAAAGTGAAATCGGATCTTAGAGCGACCATGGTCAATGGTTCGGTAACTACCACCTCTATAAAAGGGATGTTGATTAGGACCCCTTAAGACAAAGCATGTAGCTCTGTCTTATTGGTCTCTCCTACCCCTAACTTGAGCTTCATAGCCTTTTTCTTAGGGTTGGAATCCTTTTTCTCTAGTTTTGTCTTGGACTCCCATTACCTTAGGAGTTTCAATCAATTGGGTCAAGGTAGTTCCCTAAACTTGGCAAGCTTCTCACCTACAAGAACAAATAGGTAACATCAATGAAATGTAAAGGACAATAAGTACTTACACTCTCCACCATGACTAGCATGAGCAAAGAAGACCCCCTATTCTTCAAAATGACCACCGATGAAGGACACGACTTCTTGCAAGCCTATACTGGTATGATGGATGTATCATTTTATGATGAAGTTGGACCTGTATCTCCTAACCATTTTTTCATCATGGATTTCTCTATGTTGGGAAAGAGCTTGGCCCTTTTGAAATACCTCTGTATGGTCATCTTGATGTTTATTAACTTATAGTACCCAAGTGCCATGAAGGCCTCAATCTCCTGCATTGCCTCAAAATCACTTAGGCCAAGCTTCTTTAGAGCTCCAGTCTTGATCAGTTTACTCCATCGAATCCAGAAGTTAATGTGTAAGGGTAACTCTACCACCATAAACTCATCATGCTAGTTCTTCATAGAAGAGTCAAGCCCCCTAAATAACTTCTTCCCCTAGTGATGCTGGAGATATGTCTACCCGTTTAGGGTCTTCCATGAATAGAAATACTTAAAAAACTCAGGGGTGGCCCATACCACTAAATACCCGCACAAGGCATCGAACACCTTCAATCCCTCTCAAAGTCAATAAAGAGGAGGCACATGCAAAACTCCAAGCACCTTTTGTGGGTAGCAAAACGCCTCCCCCATAGTAAAGGCACTTTTTCCTCATTTCTTGGCACCCACACCGCTAGGTCAAGCAATTCTCCTATAACATAGCATACGATAGTCAACTTACTCTTGCTTATTTGGCTACTTGGTCCTCTATTGTTCCCAGTCCTGTCAAACAAATCAATAGCATCTATTAAACGATGATAAGGATAAATGTCTCGAGAGATGGCCTTTATGATTTTTGCCTCATCTAGCCTCTCTAACACCTTCCTTAACTCTTTTTTAACTGTGCCAATGTGGACAAAACTTCTCCGTCTTGATTTGCAGGGGGAGTATGACTCTTAATTGCCTTTGAATATGAAGTTAGGCAATATTTAGATGAACAAGATTGTGTTTGTGACTCACCAGAGTTTGTGCGGAAGTTGGTTGATGAAGAAGAAAGTGGAAAAGAAATAGATTATTTATAGTTGCAATGAAAGAACAAGATGTTCAAGTCGTGTAAAGTGTTTGCCTGGCCAATTTAAGGGGTATTTATAAGCCTTAGGCTTTAGGAGATGCATTAACGATTATGGGGATCTGTATGGCTGCAATCCCCTCAACGTATTATAATGTAGACACTTGGTGATGGTTTCAATTGGACGACCACAATTGAATGACAATACAACTGCAGCTATATACATGTTTGTGTAGATATGATAGTTGTCATGTCGTATTAATTGTGCTTTGGAAATGCATGCCAACACAGGTATTTGAAAAGGTTAACTTCCGAAAGAAGCCTAAACGAGGTCCCTTCTGCTTCTTCACCTACTACAACATCTCCTTGGTATAGCAGCTTAAGAAGCCTTCATGCTCACTATGACCAAGGTATTTAAATTTAGCTTTACCCATTTGACCTCACCTCCGATTGATACGATTGCATGGGACCTCTACTAAACTATCTCTTTTGCTCAACACTTCGCACTGCTCAAGGAGGTCGGTTCCTTTGATCTCCAACTCGACACTTAAGTACTCAGCTATGCCCAAAGTGTAGCTAACTTGAATTACTCTATGAGGTATCTCCTTAGAACAGACCCCAATCATGCTATGTTGGCCTCTTCCCCTTGGATATTATTGTATCTTCCCAACACTACATAAGTGCTTCAAGCCCAACTTGGCCATATGCCCAAGGAGTCTATCCATTCTCTCTCCTTGCCACCTTGATAGCAATGAGACTAATGAGAGAGGGTAAGTGTTAATAGAACATTTTAGACTTAGGCCCCTTAAGCTTATACCAACCTACTCAAGCTCATGGCTTAGCTTGACTTAGAAATATTTAGCCACAATGTCTTCTTAGTCGACCTCGACTTAAGCTTATTAGATGGCCTGCCCAGCTACTATAGGCTAACAACAACTAGCAAATAACAAGATAAAGCCTAAAGAATCAGTAATGGCCATTACCTAAGAAATTTGGACCATGTTAGATTGCACACTCCCATTACCCGTAACATGCGGATGTGAGAAATACTTCTCTAAGTCTCTTAACTTTTGGCTCCCTCTTTTGTAAATACTAACCAACATCTTAATGGTAAATCACTTAAACTTTTTGCGTACTTAGCCTATATTTGAGCATCCTTATGTTCTTATAATTACTTTGTGCATCATATTAACTTAAGTATCGAAATGACTACGTTAGATAATATCTTGTTGCTCCTCATTATTCTTTGTTTTACAAGCTTTCAATTTAAGTACAAAACCCAAATTTTCATTACTCTACTAATAGAATCCTATAGACAATAATAGAAATATAAAATTACACTTTATTATTATTAGTTCAAGAGATTTATCTAAGTCACAAATTGTTTGGAGAATAGTGGAGGGTGCATTTATGGTAGGATAAGGGACCACCGAAGAATATGTCAAAAGATTGTTTTGACAAAATCGTAGGAGATGGTACTTTTTTTTTCTTTTTCTCTCAATATCAATTCTTTATTCACAAATTTCAATTTGATACTTGTGACTTACGGGCACTTTCTGATTTCCATTTTGAGGCGGATAGTGTTGTATAGTATTTGATTAAAAAAAAAAAAAAATGAATCCATGGCCCCATGACACGCATCTCTTTCTTTGAAACGCTCGTCTTGTATTATCAAGATTAACTATTTGATTTGTTGTGCCAGGTCTCGGGATACACGGCTTTAGTGTTTAAATTCTTTTTAGTTTCTTGACATTTTAAAGTGAGAAAAGTAAACGTCTTCTTCATAGTGAGCATTATTCCTGTATGAAATAAAAATTCCAAATTATCTAAACTTTGATTTTTTTTTAAAAGATTACATAACGGCGCCCCAACACAAATTTTTTTCTTAATTATTTCCTCAACTTTTTGAAGTGAGACATATAGATGACCTTTGATATCAATCATTCTAAACTATTAAAAACAATTAATAAAATAATCATAAAAATAATAATAATAAACATACATTAAAAAAAAGAAAGAAATAGCTATAATGTGGAAAAATTTATAATTTTTATTATATTCACATATGATACCAAATATTAGGGGTTAGTCAGTAAAGAGTAAGTAGGAGACTCTACTTGTACTCTATCACGTTCCAAGTTTTTGTATTCGGAATTTATCCTGTGGCACTGTGAAACCACCATGTATTCTATAGATTGTGCAAAGTATACGATATCTTGTGAAATCTATACTTTTTTTTTTCTCCTTATCTTCTTTTAAAACCTTTTATATTTTTTTTCTCCTTATCTTCTTTTAAAACCTTTTATTGAATGTATAATTAATATCAAATAATAACTATACTATCGTCTAACCATAGGTAATATTTTGTATAAATTGCTACATATTTTAAATTAAGATAATGTAAAAATTTGATAAGTAAAATAGAAAACATTTCTACAGTTGAAAATGTTCAAACGTTTGGTTAGATCATATCAAAATTTCTTTTATTTTTTATTTTTAAATCACAAAATAAAATTTTTATCAAACTATAAGATTATTATATGTGGAATATAAAAATCATAAGTGAATAATTTTGATATTATAAATTGAATAATAAATTAAGAATTGAGATATTTTTAAAATTTTACTAGACTATAGTTAGTAAAAGAAGAAGGATGGGGAAAGAAAAAAAGAAAAAGAAATAGTAAAATAAGAGAAAGGTTTTTATTAAAAGAAGAAGAAGAGAAGCGAACTAGATAATAGATAGAAGAAGCATATAGTAGTTTACCATAAGTTGAGTTTTTATTATTATTATTTTATTTATGACTAAAAAAAGATAAGTATTCGTTCTTTTAATTATTAATATTGTTTAATTATTAATATACGGTAAGTAAAGATATCATAGAGCACGAATTCTATAAATTTCAACCAAGTAGAATAGGGTATCCTATATTAATATTCGTACCCTATCATTTAGGAATAGGTTCCAAAAAATTATTATACGGAACTCATTTTATGAATTTTATTACCTACCTAGAACTTACCAATAGAGTTTGAGTAAGTATCATGTATAATAGGGGTCTCTGCTCACCTCTATCAAGTATACATCTTTAAATATATTGGTACAATAAACTTAAATCAAATGATTCCAAGTTACTCTTTAAAAAAAAAAAAATTACATAGACCGATTTTAAAATACTTATTATATGCAAATTGTAGTTCAAGACGTGAGTTGTTCAGGGTTCAAGACATTATCTATATTTCTTTTGTATTATTTTATTCTTGTAACTCTATAATCTCTATTTTTCTTAATTTCTCTTTTCCAAACAATAATTTTTTCTCAATATATTCACTTTTCTCAATTTTTTCTTTCTAAAAATTTAAAATAATAAAATATAAAAGAGATAAAATCGGAAAACACGTGAAACTTCGTAGTTTCACTTTTGCCATCTCATTTTCTATCGACTGCTGTAGCAAAGTCATTTATTTATCTCTTTTTAAAAAATTGAGGCACTCGAACAACGAGAAAGAAAAAAGAAAGAAAGAAAAGAAAAGAAAAGAAAATTAAAAATGGAGCACAGATGGGCAAAAAAGCATAAAAGAGTAAAAAATTTAAGCACTTCTTTGGCCATTGCCTTTGGTTCCTTATGAAAGCAGGGATGGTGATTTTTATGTAGGCGGAACCCATTTTGTTTTACTTTCATCTTCCTTATCCATGTGCTTATCAAAATTGACATAAATAAATTACGAATGGAGTAAAATGGTAATAAAATAAATAGTAGGTATAAATATTATATGAGAAGGTACATTTACAAATTTCTGAAATGCACGAACAGTACATACCCCACACAAATAAAATTGGGGTGATAATATGTGTAATAATAAATATAACATGAATAAGTTGTTATGATTATAAATTATTTTTCTTGCGTGACTTAGCCATCAGATATCCGATTTAAATGTCCATAATTATATTAGGAATTGAATGATAGTGATTTTGAAAGTACGGATCATTTTACTTAATATGTGTTGGTAAAGGAAAATGGGAACTCCGAACTCTGTTATTGGACAGTTCATCTTTTTTTTTTTTTTCTTTTTGGGTAAGAAAAAAAAAGAAAATATTTTGAAAGTACAAATCATTTATGTGTTTATTTTTTTTTATTTTATAATTCAAGCTTTAGGTTGTGTAGATTTTATACTCAATCGAATCCTTACTTCTCAAACTTACCATCTTGCATAAACTTTATGCCCTTTGACGAATGATTTTGGTTTTATCATCTGCCTTAAAGATGACAAAGGCAATAAAATATAATAAATAATAGTCAATTAAATATGATAGTAATTTTAAATTTTAATGTTAAATTTGATGATAAATAAAAGTTTGATTAAATATTAGTAATTTTAAATTTTAGCTGTAAATTGTAAAAAGTATATAAAACTCAGATAGTGCTTTTAATATTAATTTTTTTTTTTAAAAAAGGAAAGATATTTGTAGCAGATGATCTACGCTCCATCATCCTAGTAGAAGGAATTATTCCTTGGATAGCACAAGAGCACAAAGGTTCGACAAAGCCAACATGTCGGTTGTCTGACTAAGCAACCAGATTATGATGTGCCCCCCACTCAAGTCGGGCGATGTCAAACCAACCGTGTCTTGAGAGATCTGCCTGGTTTTTATTTTAAATTATATTGACCCTCTCATTAGAACAACAGCTAGTGTCAGCTAAGGATAAATAAATGTAAAATGTTATTGCGGAAAATCTTGAGCTCTTGTTCCCAATTTGAAACATGTATCTCCACCGTATACATCATAATTATTATTTGTAATTTATTTAAAATTGCAATTCAACCGTTTAGTTTAAACAATTTTAGCTTAACTTCAAATACGAATCATTGTAATTTCCCATGTTTGGAGTATTTTTTTTTAATTTATTTATTTTTTAGGTGAAATACAAATAGTTCCATTACTAGGGAAAAGGAAAAAAAAAAGAATAAACAAATAAATAAATAATTACAAAAACCGAGTTCATAGTCATGTTTTTTCCATGATTACTTCGAAACCTCATTTTGAAATTTCTTACCTGTAAGTCCATTTTTGTATCATGCCATGCTGTAGTAACTTAAGAATATCAATCAGTACAATCAATCTTTAAGTTTTATTAAACCTAATGATTTGATTCTGATTTTTGAACTCTCCCAAGTGGAATTATAGTATCTTACTTAGGATTCACTTAGGTGAACACCTTAAAAGATTGAGTCAACAATCACTCGACTTCCCTAGTTAATATAATTATTTGTAAACATAATTCATCATCTAACGTAGCAACATAACAATTCAATAAAGGTACAGTTATTGTCATTTATAATTACCACATTAGTATTTCACCATAGTAGCATATCAATTCACCCAAGATATACTCATATTCAATCAATACAGCATCAAACAACACGTAATGTTATGAGTAGCAATATATCTACTCTAAGCATTGTTAAAATCTACTTACTTGGGCTTAGTAATAGTGCAATATCTTATACTTCATAACGTGGTCCTTCCTTACTTATCACACCTATGAAAACATAGCACAGTCTTTAAATCAAGTATAGGTTGAACCCGAATTATAATAAGCTTTCATTTTTACGTTTTTAAACTTTATTTGATCATATCTTACTCATTTTTCATCCGATTTTAGTAAACTTTATATCGTCACGTTCATTATTTTAAATATTATTAATATATATTAATAAACAAGATTGATCAATATTTTAAAAAACCCAAAAATATACTTTCGTATTACAACTCAACCATACTTGCCCTAATTTCGAAATTGACCCGAGTAAGCTTTAGTACTAAACCAAAAAAATCTAAAAGTTATACTTTTCAAACCTATCTAACAACACTTATTATACCCAAAAGTGTTCATTTGACACGGATTTAATAAATATTCTGATAATACTAGTTATTATATTATATATTAAGCTAATATATGAGTTTATATTAGGAAAATACATAATAAATAGTATATGAGCCCGATTAATTTCACGAAAAATCCTATAGACTTATAAAAATATGTAGTTTAGTTATTTATCACCAATTATACTAAATTACTTATTATCTATTTTTACAAAAATAGTAGTTTTAGCTGTAAATTATGAAAATTAAGGAAAATAAATAAATTTATGTGTGAGATAAAAAATAAATGCTCCAAATATCATTATAAACATTTATAAGTATAAAAATGTAGGGCTTATTGCTTAATTTCATCAAAAAATAATTATTTCAATAATTTGACAAAATTGGCAGTTTATTCGTAATGATTATAAAAAATTGTAAACATAGATATTTTAAAATATCATCATTATTGAAATTTAATGTATTATATAAATGTGTTATAAAAAAATTTTGAGGCCAAAGTAACATTATTTAATATTTTGAAAAATTTATTTAAAATTCGTTTAAACATGACATGTTCTTGAGCAAGTATCCTAAATCAATGTTATTTGAAAAAAATAAAATTAACACATGAAATTACATGTAAAATAACCAAGGGAAACTAAATTTCACTATTTTCTAAGCTGATTTGATATTTTTAGTGAATTAATAAAAATCAATTAGTGAAATTTGACACATAGGCGTATGGTGCTCCAGCCACCCTCCAATCGCCACTTTATGTTAGCCTACCTTCTCTTTCTACTTTAAGTTTAAGTTATAATTGGTTCCTTGTTAGGTTACTTATAGTCTTAGGAACCGTAATTCATTATAATTTTTCCACTATTTTCTTTTGTTTTTTTCAATTTATTTGAATTTTCTAAAATTATGTTCTTGTGTTTTTAGGTTCCAAAATATTGTAAATGGTGTTTGGACCCCTATTTATAGGTTTTATAATTTTTGCATGTAAAAAAATAAAATTACGCATATCAATTTCATGTTTTCCTAAACGCCATGTGTCATTTTTTAGTTAATTAGGTATACACTCATCACTTCCAATTAATCCTAGTTTAACAAATCATTTGGTGACTCATCCCTTTAATTTTTTATTAATTTTAATAATAATTTATTATTATTATTATATATATACGTATTTAATACATATAATGCATATCACATGTAAATACGTATATATTATATATAATTTAATTTCATTTATTACTTTTGAAAGTTAATTAACTTATTTCTAATGTCTCGTTATATCTAAAAGCTTAAATTTCTCGTTTTCGATAATTATCAACTTTTATCGGTAAATTGACGTTTTTCTTAAATTAATATTTTTATATAACTTATTTTTAGAAATTGACTTTACTTAAATTACTTTATTCAACTTTTCTAATTTTACTATAAAGTTTAAAATAAAAAAAAAATATATTATAACTCAACGTCCTAAATTTAGGAGCTCAAATCCTAAAATTATTAAAATAGTTGGAAAAACCTAGGGTGTTACACTTAAAACTAATCAAAATAGATAAAAATCATATACTTTCGTAGTAAGTTTAAAATAACAAATCATATACAAACATACACATTTATCAAATAATTTATCGATATCTAACATTATACTATTATACATTAAGTCATAACACTATTTCTTCATAAAACATATGTTTAAAACGAATCAAAACGAGTAAAAATCATACATTTTTTTATTTTTAATGTTTAGAGAGAGAGTAATGATATTGCATCAATTATCTCCCTCTTTCCAAAAAACTTCCCACAAAATCAATCTACACTACACAACTACTTCGATTTTATGATTAATTCATAAAGAAATGGAATTAAATTACTGATTGGTGAAGTATTTTCTCGAATGATTGAAGAGAGAAAAAGAGAGAGTACGGAAGATATTCTTCATGCAGAATAGAAAAAAAGGATTGGATGGATTATATGCCCGTGGAAATGACCACTTCAAAAAATGATTTCAAGTGCTATAATTTTTTGGATAATTTTTTCATATGTCACATTTTCGTAAATTCTTTTCTTCACATTTTTCTTTCTTTCCCCATTACCAGACTTAATAAAAAAACATCGGTCAGGTCGCATAAAACCCTGATCCATACAATCCATAACATGATTAATTACGGCCGAACTGCCCATGTCCTTGAAGAGTTTAAGGATAAAGACAAATTAGAAATAGAAGAAGGTAACTTATTAACATTATCAAGACACCAATCTTCATCTGCTTCTCTTGCAATCTTAGCAACGGCATCCGACTCCTTGCCGCAATCACGGGGAATCCATTCTATTTTCTTCCTCCTCAGCATCTGAATCTGCGGCTCATAAAAGAAGACAATATTGTTGAAATGTAATTTGCAATTGCTTGTCAAGCGGTGGCACTTTTACTTCCTTTCGAAGAAATTATAGACAAAAGTGATGCTTTACTTTTTACAGCTGAAAGTTACCTAGATATTAGGAAATTATAGTTTTCTTTTTTTAATCTTTATCTAATAGCTATAAGCTAGCTGGCTTTGTATTTACTTTTCTTTTCTTCACCGTGAGGGCTTTTGCTGCCCACCAAGCATTATAAAAGTAGATCATGTCCATCATTTTGTATTGTAAGATTTAGAATATAAAATAATCTGTAAATTCTTTCACAGCTGTATTCCCTTTTGTTTCATTAACTTACTTCTATCATTCTTCGGGAGTAAGTTTTTATTGCACCCAACATATTTTTGGTATTAGAGCCAAACCCCTTCTATCCTATATTCCTAAATATACAAACATATATACAAATAAACTATAGCTATGGATTAACTAGCAATAACACAGCATTTAATTTTTTCTAACAAGACATTCCTATGTTTATTGGTAAAAAATATGATATATAAAGCATAATAATGAGAACATTATTTATCTTACCAAACTTGTGGGATATTGTTGGAAACGGTTATGAAACCGCTATTACAAGTTTAGAGGTAAAAACAATATAGACTACGCTACAAAGAAAAGAGTTGTATAGTTGTTAAAACTGCAAGTTAAAAACGAGTTTATGATTTTTTAATTTTTTTTAGTTAAAATGAATGTAAAATCGCTTATATGCAGAATTTTAGTAAAATTATAAATTTTCATATAAAATTCTATAAATTTATAATTTTACTAGTTTAATACGATTTTATATGATTCTACCATATATATAAATGAACAGTAAAATTATAATTTTGACAACCATAAGAGCACAAGGAAAATGCTATGAAAAATGTTAAAGTATTGTCTTTTGTTCAATAAAGGGTTAGTCGATCGATTTTTCCACAAATTATAGGTGCAACTATATCACATGATGCTTAAGAAAATTTGAGGAAGCAATATGGAGGTTATGGTAAAGTAATTTCCATTAAACTCCAAAATCTGTAGAGAAAGTTTGATAATTTATATATGAATGATAATGAGGTTGTGTAACAATTCTTCTCTATAGTTTCAATTATCACCAATCAAGTCAAAGGATATAGAGATACTATTCTTGATAAAAGAATTGTGGAAAATGTTTTGAGAAGCTTACTTGCCAAATTTGAGCATATAGCTGCTGGTATTAAAGAATCCAAAGATTTATGAAAAAATTTTTTTGGAAGAACATATGGGATCAGTTGAAGCCCAAGAGAAGCATATATGCAGATTCTCTAGTCAAAATCTAAAGCAATCCTTATATTTGAAGCTTA
The DNA here is from genome assembly GCA_024138005.1 of Lumnitzera racemosa. Lineage (NCBI taxonomy): Eukaryota > Viridiplantae > Streptophyta > Magnoliopsida > Myrtales > Combretaceae > Lumnitzera > Lumnitzera racemosa. The sequence goes on from JAMXBC010000004.1 coordinate 57,744,966, forward strand.
ATATCAATAAGTAACGCAACTGGCAAGATAAAAGTGAAATAATGATGGTAGTTCCTCTAATTATGCTCATAGACGTGCTAAATTCCAAATTTCTTGAGATCATGGTAGAGAAAGAAAATTCAATTCTAGGAGCAATATATCTTAATGCTTAATATGCAAGAAATTTGGGTATGATTCTAAAAATTATCGTTTTTGATGTAACGGATGCAAAAATCCCAATCATTCAAAAAGAGAGTGTTATTATAATGATCAAGAAGATGATAAAATGCAAATTATTATGAAGAAAATCAAGAAAAGCAAGTATTATATTCTTGCATGAATGTTGAGTAATCATATGAGAATATTTGATACATTGATAGTGATTGCAGGAATCATATGACTAGAAACAAACAGTTGTTTATAGAGTTCAATGATAAATTCTCACGTAAAGTAAAGCTTGAAGATGGTAAGACTGATGAAATTATTAGAAAATGAGCTATTGTTGTCGACACAAAAGAAGGTAACCTAAAACCAATTTATGATTTAATTATGTCCCTAGACTAACTTAGAATTTATTAAGTGTTGGTCAATTACTGCAAAGAGGCTATAAGGTTAATTTAATAATGATAAGTACATGATTATTGATAAGAAGAAGAATTCCATGGTAGCAAAAGTGGAAATGAGTAAAAATAAAGTTTTTCCTTTATTTATACTTTTTAATGAAGAAGTTGCTTTACAAAGTGTGAAAAATGATGAGTCACATTTATGGCATTTGAGGTATGGTAATTTGAATTACAAGGGACTTCAATTAGTAAAAAAGAAAAATATGGTGATTAGTTTGCCAAATATTTCATCATCTAAGAAAGTGTGTCAAGGATGTATATATGAAAAAATGCACCAATTGCCATTCCCAAAAACATCTTATAGAGCTAAAGCCCCACTCAAGTTAGTTCATTCTAATATATTTGGACTAATGAGAACACCATCATTAAATGGCTATAGGTACTTTATCTTGCTTGTAGATGATTATACGAGGATGATGTGGATATATTTTTTAAAGCATAAGTCAAAAGACTTTTCCACCTTTCTTAAATTTAAAGCTATGGTGGATAGACAAAGTAGATATAAATTGAAAATTCTACAAACTGATCATAGAGGAATATACATCCATTGAATTCCAAAACTATTGTAAAAAGGTTAGAATCAAAAGACAATTGAGAGTGCAACATACTCCACAGCAAAATAGAGTTGTAGAGCATAATAATTGTATAATTGTGGAGATGGCTAGAAGCATGCTAACAAAGAAAGGTATTCTAAATAGCTATTGGGTTGAAGTGGTTAATACTACAGTTCATATATTAAACAGATCTCCAACAAAAGCAGTTTTGAATAAGACTCCTTATTAGGCTTAGTATAGGTGAAAACCACAAGTTAATCTTTTGAAGATATTTGGATGTCTTGCATATTCCATTATTCCATCACAAAAGAGAGAAAAAATTGATGAGAAAGGAGAAAAATATATTTTTACTAGTTATAATGATAAATCTAAAGGATGTCGTCTTGTTAATCCAAAGGTGAATGAATTGAGTATTTCAAGAGATGTTATTTTTTATGAAGATGGAGCATGGGATTGAAAAGCGAAAGCCCCAGTTATTTAATGGATCTAGCCTAGAGGATCTAATATCATACAACCAAATCTTCAATTAAGTTTAGGTCTAAATTCTCTCGATATTTCAAGTATGCTAACCGATCCAACCACATTTGCACTAGTGAGTGTACAAGATTTTTATCTAGAGTTAGAAAGCCCAATCAAGAAGGTGCGCAACTTGCAAGATATTTATGAATCATGTGAATTTGCTTTTTCACATGTGAACCACAAAATTATGAAGAAGTTGCAAAGGAAGAGATATGAACAAAATCCATGGATGAAGAAATGGCAACTATTAAGAAAAATTATATTTGGGAGCTTATTGATCTTCCAAAAGACAAAGATGTTATAAGATTGAAATGGGCCTATAAGACCAAATATAAAGAAATGGGTCAATTCAGAAGCATAAAGCTCGTCTTATGACTAAGGGATATTCACAACAACCAAGCATTGATTTCAATGAAGTTTTTGCTTCAGTGGCATGCATGGAAACTATTAAAATTGTTCTTGCTTTAGCAACTCAATTGGAATTACCAATATTTCAACTATATGTTAAATCAACATTCTTAAATGGAGAATTACAAGAAGAGGTTTATGTAGAGGAACTTGAAGGATATATTATCAAAGGCCAAGAAGATAAAATCGTCTGTACAAGGTATTCTATGAATTAAAGCAGGAACCTCGTACATGGAATAACGAAATTGATGGGCTATTTTCAGAAAAATGGTTTTCCAATGAGTCAAAGTAAACCTTCTCTTTACATTAACAAGGAAGGTACATAGAATTTCCTTATTGTCTATTTATATGTGGATGATTTGATATATACAGGGACAAGTCAGTTTATATGTAGGGGTAAATTATCATAATCCCCTCTTGAAATCCATTCAACAACTTCCCTTTTTTTTCCCTAAAAAGATAATCACTTTCATCATAAATATAAGCGTTCAACACCATCAATGATCTCTAAACATTGTACAAAAGAGTTAACACGATGAATATCTAAAGAGATAAAAGAGTCAAGTGCGGGTGGTAGGATTTCCATCTAATTAATAGGGAATTTTCCTTTTTGTGTGCAATTAGCAACCTGGTTAGCAACTTCATTAGCTTGATGGTGGATAAGCTTAAATTCATAAGGGTTGAATCCTCTTAGTAGGATTTTGATATCAGAAATGTAGAAATGAAGATACCATCATACTTTGTCTTAGGAAGTTAGTGCATTGAAGACCAGTGCACTGTATGTCTCTAAAAGGATGTGCTTCTAATTGCATTAAGGTAGTAGCTACCTCTGTTTCCTCGGGACTATGTACATCACAACACTTGCTAACCCTCAAACGATATTTCCTTCTAAATCTCATGCTACAACTCCCATTGCAGTAGTGTTTAGGCGAAGGTCAAATGACCCATCAAAATTGATTTTAATATAGCCATCATAGGCAACCTTGGATACATCCAACAAAGAGCTTAATGAGGCTAAGGTGCTATTAGGCTTAGTTACGAATGCTTGAGGGGTAATTGCAAAAGGTTGTTGAACCTGTCTTTCGATAGTGTCAGTTTGCAACAACGAACTAGATATGTGGTTCTGTGGGGAAAAGGAAGGGTCAGCTATGCTTCTAGTTAAAGACCCATCAACTGATGGTAAGCAAACTTGATTGGTGCATATTGATTCCTACTGGTTACTATAAACCTTGCAAATCTAGCCTTTTAAGTATAAAACCAAACCTTCAAACTGTGGATGATTTCCTGAAGTCAATAGAGCCAATGAGATTTAAAACTGATTAAAATTTCAATCAAAACCTAAAGCGAATTTGAAAAATCGTAAATTATCAATTGAACCTCTAATTGCATACAAAGACCTTAAAACCTTAAGTATATGTAACTGTAAAAGTTTGACCTCGAACTTGATAAAAACCTCAATCATGTAGGAAAACCCTAAATTTCATCCGTACATACATAAGGGAAATCAAACCTGAATCTCATCAAAACCCTAAAACTATAACTTTAAGGATATAAAGGTACTAATTCACTATAATTTATTCTAAAACCCTAATTGTTAATATATTCTTAGTAACATAGATGACCTTTAGTTATTCATAAATGTATACAATACTAAATTAATTTACTAGAAATTAGGATATTGCATTATTGATCATATTTACTTTCTAATTATATAACTAGGTTAGTATTATATAGAGTTAAGTGTTTAGTTGATGTTTATATTACATGTAGTCAATATTAATATCCTAAATGACATTTTTATTATAGTTATATTAAGTAGCATACCAAATAATGTATATAAGATATAAATATCTGGAGAAAGATCTTATTGACTATTTTTACTAATCATCTCGATAAACAACATATTTCCTTTCATTTTCTCAATTTTTCTCCCAATTATCCTTAATTAACCCATTATATGCACAAAAAATTATATGTAATTTTAAAGAGTTGACTAAGTCAACATGTTGATAAAGTCAACAAATGTCTCTTTCATATAGAAAATTCTATCAATTTTTCATGGATTCTTCTTCTTTTTGCACATGATATTTTCATTTCCCCCCCTTCTACCCCTCCCTCTTGCTGCCACACATGGAGTGCTCTATAACTCCTTTTCTTGTCTTTTAAATTTCCATTTGGCTATCACAAAATCTCCTTTCTCTTCTGCACTTCAAAACCGTAACCCTCTATTCATCCTTTTCTTTTTTAACTTTCATTTTCACCTTTTATTTCCCTTTCATAACCAACTTAAAATCCTTACTTTTGAAATCATAAACCTCATCCATTTTGGAAAGCAAAAGATGTACATGTAACGCACTTATCTTTGTATTTTCTATAAAGTATGTTTATGATCTCTCTCTATATCTAATTGTGAAGTGAGATAGTTAATAGTTATATGTGCTATTTTAGTTCTTCCAAAAATTTCTATGTTATGTACATATACAAATACATATAGGAAATAAACATACATGTACATATATGGGTGTAGAAACACATGTACACATATGGTACACATATATTTATATGGACTAAATAGGTATACACTAGTAGAATACATAACATAAGTATACATATACATAGATAAGAATAAGAAAACTATTTGTACATAAGTATAAAAAACCATATACATGAATACCCTTTATGTACATAACCTAAAATAAGGAGTATACTAAGTATATACACAAATAACTTACTAAATAAGCCCATAAGATGCAAAAATATGGATTTAATGAAGATTTCAAGAGAGAGTATAGAAGGCATACAAAAATATGTATAAAATACATATACCACCGTATGTAATATGAATATATGTACGCATATAGATACGGTATATGTAAAAGTATATAAGTATACATACAAGTATATTAAAAGTATAAGTATACACGTAACCTATATATAGAATACATAAGAGTATAAGTATAAAGTATACATAAGTGATGATATAAGCATAACATAAGCATATAAATTAATAAAATATAAGATAACATAATAAAATAATATATATATATACATGTACATATATGGGTCGAAATTATTAGAAGCCCTTAATACACATCTTAAATTGAATTAGTCTTAATTAAACACATAAATTAGTGATGACAATATAAAATCATCTAAGTGTAAGAATTTAATAGCTAATCAAACCATTAAGAACTAAAATAAGACATAAAATTGGACAACAAGAATATTTAAGCTTTAATAGTTAAAATTTCAATAAATTTAATGCTTATCATAAGACATGGGTCTTAACGTCCAAAACGAATATCACTATGTGAACATGCATCCGAAAACGATGAAAAATGACTATAAGATCGTAAATACCAAAGATAGAATGAAAAAGTTACTTACGATTAGCAATAAAATTCAACCAAATAAAAACTAATAGTAACCTAAGAAGAACTAGGTAGATAGATATTTGGAATCACTAATTAACTCAATTACTTATTATCACTTTTATCTTATAATAATTAAGTGGTCTTAACGAGGGTTGGGATCTTCTTAAGGACTATTACGATTAGTACAAGACGTTATAGCTAAGTGAATACTCACGATGACTCTATACTTGTTTGTGCTTATAGTTAATGCACTTAAATTGAATATTAATAACTTTATGCATGAGGTTCGGGATATGCATGTGCTTGATATTAATTGATTACTGTGAAAAATATTGTTAAACATGATAATTGAATATTTGATTGTATGATTGATTGTTACATGATTTAGATGGTTTATTGATATTGATTGACCACTACATAATTTGACATAATTATATTTGACTTATCTAAAATTATTAAAAAGGTCATGTATCAACCATGCATTGCATTTCGTATTCTGGTCATCACTTCATACGAGGTAAAGAGAGGCCATGCGGGAGTTGTTTATATACATTGAATTAAAGTGTTTAGTACGATGTACTTGCACAACATGACCTTACCTTAGCCTACGAGCTTACTAGGCACTAGAGATGCTAACCATCTAGTTGAGGGTTGAGTTTAAAGATCTCTGCTATCAAGTATGAGTGTGAATTGCGAGGACCACCTTATTGCTAAACCTGAGATTTTGGTGTACTATTAGACTTCTTAGAAATGAAAATGTATTTTGTGAAATACAAAATTTAAACTTATGGTTAAAAACCCAGGTGGTAGAGTCCGGTTGTGATCGATGTTGATGTATCTTCAACCCTTATCTCGGAGAGTGATAAAACCTAATGTTATATGCAGTACCGGTCAACTGCATATATTGTTTGGCATATTGCGTTTACATACATTCATATGATTGTAATAATTTGTTTGATAACCTGCTTGCTAATATAGTATGATGGATAACTCATTAAGCTTTTATAGCTTACTCTCCAATAATTTTTCTTTTACAGGTTGATAGATAATTGGGCATAGGTTAAGAGTCGAGCATTGAGTGCAAGTGCTAGGTTGTTTAGTTCATGTAAAACTTTAAATGTAAATGCTATTTATATATTTAGATTTATCAATTTCAATAAGTTTGAATTTTAAGTTTATTCTATTTGATCTTATCATTTGATAAGGGATATCGATTCTCTACGGTTCTAAGGAACTATGGAATATTGGATATTCATAGTTATTTATATTTTACAATAAGTCAATTAATTAACAATTCAAAAACCCTAGTGATAAATTATTTAGAGTTTTGCAATCTCTAATTTGCAAGGCGATTTTCATATCATGAGTGCATACATGATATGAAAATTTTAGGCAATTCTACTAGGCCTCCTTTAAGGTCCTGATAGTTATGACTAACACTTGGATCACTTGTATCATGTTCAACTATTTTAAGAAGGAAGGTTAGAGAGGATTTGTTGTTTAAGCTTGTAGATAGGGGGTTTTGATTGGAGGGGTCATGTGTGAGTTACATGAGTATCGGGTTATATGTGGCCTTAGAGTAATGATGTGGAGATGGCACTTAATGAGATGATTAGAGAGAGAATGGAAGGGAAGAGGAATAGGAAACCTGAAGTCTCAAATGCACAAGTGACATACAAGAGAACTTAGGGGACCCAAGACATTAACCTTACAGTTCTTGAGCAATTGAGATCATTCTTTACTTGGATGTTGTTTGATCTTAGATAGTAAAGGTTCTATAGTAGAACACCATTTCTCTCATCTTAGAACTTGTGTCCAATAAGGAGGAATAGCTTATTATTTTTAATTTTTTGGACTTGATGACATCCGTTGGATCATCTTAGTAATTGACAGAAAACATGAAATTTTACTCATTCCATAACAATTTGGAATGAGCTTCTAAAGGGGCCCAAGGCTAGTGGCCTTCCTCATGACGCATAAGCCTACTTAGGAAAGGTTGGGGACAAATGGACTCGTCAACAATTTTTGTTCTAAGCTTACCATGCCAAATCTTACCCCTTTATAGAGCTTAACTAATCCAATTTCGAAAGTGCTAAATAGCATGACATGGCTGAAGCTGAAACATTTAAGCTTTTGGATCCATAAACAACATTGCATCGAAACTTCCAAATGTACCATAAAACTGTACATATCTTTGCAAATACAGGGGGTTTTCTTGCTTACTATCCCTTCTACTCCTTACTTAAGACATTATCCACTTGTCTAAGGGAAGTACATGATTGATCTCAACAAAGATACCCAAAGTGTTATGCCACATAAAGACATTCCATGGCAGCACAACAATATTGTTCATTTGACTTGATTTTTTTAGCATAACTTACATTACATAGAGTCAACAACATCTCTTTTGCTTAAGTTGGTTTGTAGGGGTAGCGCATTGTTTAAGGCCCTCCACATGAAGTGTTTGACCTTTGCTAAGCATAGGCAATTCCAAATCTAATTCCAAACCACCTTCTCTACATCATTAAAGGAAGAGTTGTTAGAATTATGCAAGTGGGAGCTGCATCTAATGAAATTATAAGATGATCTAAAAATGCTTTTCCTATCCTTCTCATAGGCCCACATAAGATGATCCTGCAAGTTTGAGAAAGGAATTAGTATCACTAAGATTGCCTTAATCGTGTTTTTGTCAAACCATTAATGGAGAGTCTGGACTTTCCAACATCTTGATTCATGATAAATAAAACTAACACTCTTAAATCTAGAAGAGAAACTCCTTCCTTAACTATTGAAACATGTCTCTCCAACTTTAGTATCCTTCTGTCTGATACGGCCCTAATAGAAGCACCATACCCAACTTACCAAATAGCTCCTTACATTAAGAGATTGCTTCCATGTAAAATGCTTACCTAGCCCCAAGAGTTTCGAGAACCTCTAGCTACCTACAAAAGATTGGAGTGAGGAAAATAAATTCCTTTAAGTACCTTTACCTAGAATGCATTTTCATTTATCAGTATTCTCTAGGCTAGCTTTATCAAAAAAGCCAAATTGAAGTCATTAAGGTCCTTGAAGCTAAGCCCCCCTCTCAATTTTGGGAGAGTGATCTTTTCCCAATCCATGCTTTTTGCATTAGCTTTTGCATTTGGAACTCCTTTGAAGGTGGATGAATTAATAGCAAATCTTTCTCGTCCTTCATTAGCTAAGCTTCTTGTAGAAGTTGATGTTTCTAAAAAGCATAAAGATAGGATATGGGTTGGTACCGAAAAAGATGGTTTTTATCAAAATGTTTGCTTTGAAAATATTCCTGCTTACTGCTTTGATTGTTTTAAGATGGGCCATTCTTTTGAAAAATGCTTTGCAAAGTCCCCCATCGTAAAAGAGTTTGATTAGGAAAAAGCTCAAAAAACCTCTAAGGTTGATAAAATTCTTCCATCCTTAAGAGAGGACAAAAATAAAAATGTTAAGCAATTATATATCCAAAAGATAGTTGTTAGATCAAAGGAGAAATGTGAAAATACTATCAACTTAGGATAATGCTCAAAGAATGATACTACTAATACAAAAGTGAATGTGGATGAGCACGTAGGTACTAATGATAAGGCTTCCCCTAACTATTCTACTAAGGAGGATGAAAGTGACTTTGATGGCAACAAAGAAAAGGAGGATGTAAAGGAATTTTCTTCCTCTCCTCCTCTTTTGGACAAAGGAAATAATGATTCAAGTGACAAAATCCATCCCTCTCAGAACGAAGAGATCATTCAAGATTATATTAATTAATAACAAACATGTAATGAGCATAATCTCAATAATATTAAGAGTCAAATTAACTTTGTTTTAGATGACATTCCGTGTAATGGATCGACTGGAGACAAAGATGAAGCAATAGATGATCTATTGGATTTGGTATCTAAAATGGAGGGTATAGATTAGGAAGAGGTAGACGATGAAGATGATTTTGATCTTGTTTCCAACTCTTATAGACTCAATCAAAAACATATTTCGAGAGATGATTCAAACACTAATGCAACCTTAGCTTCTTTAGCTAAGGAAAGAGGTATGTCTTCTCTCCTTACATCTCCTAGGCGTACGTAGGAAAGTGTAAGATTATTTGCCTAACATAACCAATTACCATGAATCTCTTTTGTGGAACATTAGGGGTTTAATAGATGGAAGATCAGTTAAAAGATTACATAAGCTTGCTATCCTCCATAAATTGAATTTAATCATGATTGATGAACCAATGACTTCAATTGATAATTTGGAAAAGATTGTGAAATCCTTAAGATTTAAAAACTTCTATGCAAATAATAATTAAAAAATATAGATTCTCTAGCATGATTATCTAAAATGTGATATTTTGAAAGAAACAGATCAACTTCTTCACATGACATGTACAATGGCTTGTTTTCCCTTTCCTTTCTATGTTAGTGTGGTATATGCTAAATGTTCTAGAATGTTAAGGAAATTTTTGTGGGAGGATTTAGCATCATGAGATCACTAATGGCCCTTGAATGGTCATTAGTGATTTTAACATAGTCCTATCCCCTCATGAAAGGAAAGGTAGAAAGAAAAATGAATCAGATTCCATGCGGGATCTCTAAGATATGCTTCTTTCATATAATTTGTCTGATGCTGGATTTTCTAGGAATCCGTTTACATGGTCAAAGAATAAAACACATGTTAGATTAGATAAGGCTTTAATTAATGCTGATTGGGTTTCCAATTTTGACTCCTTTCACATCTCGCATTTGAACAAAACATGTTTTGATCAGTCCCCTCTTCTAGTTGAATTTTCTAGAAAGAATGGTGCTAAAGGTTCTAAGTTTAGATTTCAAAATATGTGGATTAAACACCATTCTGTTTAGATATGGTCAAATCTTCATGGAAAGAAGAGTATGGTGCCTAGGTATTATTAAGTTTTAGCTTAAGCTTTACAGGCTTAAAAATGCTCTCATTACCTGGAATAATGGAGTTTATGGTAATATTTATAAGAAAGTGAAGAAAGTCGAAGAAAAGGTTAATAACTTAGAAACCTGGCATATGTTAGATAGTAAAGATGAATCTTATCTTAAACTTCAAAAAGCTAAAAGAGACCTATTGAACCTTATTGAACAAGAAGAAATCTTTTGAAAAGAAAGATCTGAAGTAAATTGACTAAAAGATGGGGGACAAAAACACTAAATATTTTCTTGCAGTAGTTAAAGAAAGAAGAGTAAGAAATGCTATGTCAAAAATTAAAGATCAAAATGGTGATTAGGTTGAGGGAGATGCGCTTAGCCCTTCTGCTAGAATTTCTTTCAGGATCTCTTGTCCAAAGATCAAGATGTAGAACAATTCTAATGCCCGAATTAGTTATCTAAAGTGATAAATGAAGATGACAACAACAATTTGATTAAGACACCATCTTTCAAGGAAGTTTCACAGGAATAATTGATCATGAGCTTGATTATGAACTCAGGCTAGATAGGTTTGGTGGCCTCTTCTTTAAACATTATTGGAAGATTACTGGTAAGGACTTTTACAAAGTTGTCTTGGATTTCTTTTAAAGATATCCCCTCCCTAGATTTTACTCTTCTGCCACCATTATTTTAATCCCTAAGAATTCTAACCCTCAATCTTGGAAAGATTTCAAGCCTCTTAGTTTATGCAACACAACTTCAAAATTTTTTCAAAAATCCTCAATATTAGGCTAAGTGGAGTCCTTCCTAAGATCATCTCCCTAAATCAATCAAATTTTGTTAAAAGTAGGAACATTCTTGACAACTTCTTTTTGGTCAAAGAGTTATCATATGATCTAAATCACAAAGTAAGGGGTGGTAACACTATTATGAAACTTGATATGGAAAAGGCCTATGATAGGCTTGATTGGGTCTTTCTCTTTTCTATGCTTGACAATTTGGGATTTCATTAGAAATTTAAATATATGGTTAAAAGAATCATGTGCAATAGCCAGTTCATTATCCTTGCTAATGGAAAAAACTCTAGTTTCTTCACATCTACTAAAGGTTTTCGTCAAGGATCTTCTATCCCCTTTATAGTTCATTTTAGCTACTAAATATCTATCTTAAGGGTTAAACAATTTATTCGAAAGATACTCATCTATCAAGTCTAGGACTTCCTCTCCAATCTGGATTTCACACCTGTGTTTTGCAAATGACTGTATTCTGTTCCTTAATGGTTCTTCTCCTTCTATCTTTAGGGTGTTAGAATTCCTTCATCACTATGAGAGGATATTGGATCAAAAGATCAATAACCACAAAAGCTCCCTCCTAGTACCTGAAAAGACCATAGCCGCCAAGAAACAAACTCTTAAACTCCTTTCAAGGATGAATCTTCAGTATCCTTCAATGGTTAATCTTGGTTGTCCTCTTGTTATCGGTCAAAGAAATAGACAAAAATTTAATGACATGTTTGAAAAAGTCTCTCAAAGGCTTAATAACTAGGCTAATTTTTTGCTCTCTACTAGGGGTAAAATCATTCTTATCAAAAGCGTCTTAACCTCCTTATCTCTTTGTTTATTCTAAGCCATCTAACATCCTAAATAGGTGATCAAAAAGCTTGAAGTATGTTTGCAAAATTCTTTTGAAGGGATTCTATCGAGTTTAGAGCTACCTATTAGGCTTCCTAGGATTAGTTATGCCTTCCTGTGGAGGAAGGGGGGATTAGTGTTAGATCTCTTAAGGACTTCTCAAAATCTTTTGAAAATAAAATCTAGAGGAAATTTAGAACCGAAAACTCCATTTTTTCTCAGTTCATGAAATCAAAGTACCTTAAAGGTAAATACCCTTCTAAGGTTAATGCTTCTAAAGTCTCTTCACCCTTATGGAAAGGAATCTTAAAAACTTGTGATATGGTTGAAAAGCACATTTATTTTAGCTTAGGTAGGGGTGATGTAATTTTTTTTTTTTTTTTTTTATCAATGGTACCCCTGAAGCCATCTCTTTTCTCAATTCCCTATTATTTCTCCTCGTATTTTGGTGAAGGAGCTTTAAATCAATGATAGGTAAGATGTTGATAGGCTTTGTAGATTACTTCCCCATGATGCTATTAAGGAGATGTTATATGTCAATTTAAATTAGTAAGTAATAGACTCTACCATTTGGAAAGCTTTGACTGATGGTCAATTTTCAGTATCTAGTCCTTAGAATCTTGTCAAGACTAGGGCTGATTAACTTAGCACTTACACTCTTTTCTAAAAAACAAATTCCTACCTATTAAAATATCTTTCTTCATTTGGAGGGCTGTTAGATTATTAATACCTACAAAAGATAAACAACGTACTTGGGGTAGGGCTCTAGCTTCTGAATGTATCAATTGTCATAAGGATGGTGAATCAACTATTCATGTTTTTTTTTTTTTAATTTGTTGTTATGTTAGAGATGTTTGGAATTGTGTTGTTTGTTACTTTGGAATTTTCTTAGTTCAAAACATCTTTGTTGTAGATGCCATCTTAAAGTTTCGGGAAAGCAAAGCAGGTAACATTTCTAGTCATGTTAGAATTGTTGTTCCTTTGATTACCCTACGGCATCTATAGGGTGAAAGGAATAATTGTAAACATAGAAATCTGAACAACCCCCCTCACATTCTTGTCAATCAAATCATCAAGGATCTGATTATGTTTAGGAGAGCTAACCCTCTTCCTTTGCAACAAATCGAAGATGATGAGAACATTTTTAAATGCATTGCTAAACCATCAAAATAGAAAAAGCTATGTTCTCTCTCTTGGGATTGTCCTCAGAAAGATGTTGTTAAATTAAATGTTAATCATAGTTTTTCAAAAGGTAAAGGTGGAGGCAACAAGATGCTTAGGGATTCAAATGGTATGTTAATCTAGGGCTTTGGATTTAAGGAGAACAATAAATCAATTGAAAGTATTGAATTAAAGGCTCTTATGAAAGGTTTAAGTTATGCAGACAATTCAATATTACCAAGGTGTGCATCGAGATAGATTCTTAGGTGGTACTAAGGTGGTTAGTAACAGTAGTCACTAGATGGGACATTTAGAATGACATCTCTTAGGTGAAGAGACTACTAGTAGAAACGTAAGGCTATGTTAACCATGTGTTGAGAAAGAAGAACAATGTAATTGATTAGTTAGCCAAACAGGTTAGGGAGACACAAACAAATTTCCTCCTTACAGATTTGGCCCAATTAGGTCCTTAGCTGAAGAGAATTCTGATGCAAGACTTGCTAGGGATGTCATATCACCGGATCATTACTTGTTAGATTGGTTCATCTTTTGGTCGTATCTTGTACATTTTTCATAGTTTTGATCAGATTGGGTTTGTTTTAGGAGAGTCTCCTGTTTCTAAATGTTTAATCTGTAGGTCATCCTTTTATTGTAAGGTGAGTAGTATTCTTTTTTCATTTTCTTGCATGCAGCTGACAGGTGTTTGTATGCTGAGAGGTCAATTTGATGTCCCCCATGCTCATATATTTCATTTTCTTGCATGCAAGATTCTATATTTCATTTTTCTATTAGCTAATAGATTCATCTTTCATCCTTTGTTTGATCACACAATTATTGCGCTATCATTTGTCTATTTCTAAATTTAAATAGCTTCCCTTGAATCATCTTCTATTTTTAGATCTAACCATCCTTTCTATATTGCTATACGTATCACCTAATAAATACTCCATATTTCCACTTCTAGTGAAGACACCATACCTAATCTCTTAGTAAAACCTCCTAAATATTGCCTAGACAAGTCATTCAAGATTTCCCATGACCTTACTTTCAAGTTATTGCTTATAAAAGAGCTACCATAATTTAGTTTAAACCGCTCAATCAGTGGTGGATCCCATTTTGGTTTATCCAAGTTATCCTATGTATGCCTTCTTCCTTCCATCATGAACCTAAAATTCTACGATAATAGCTATAGAATCCGCAACTCAGTTTCGGTTGTCGTTTTTTTTTTATTTAAAACCTGATAACAATTTGTGAGTGAAACTTGATATGACTCATGAATCATAGACATGAGTTATGCTATTATTTATGAAACAAATTGATAAGTGCAAAGGTTTACTACAATCTTAAGGATTGATAAGAATAGAACAATTAAGAAGAAACTCAATCACCAATATTGATTCAAAGGAAGTTTAATAATCATCATTATTTTCTTTCCTAGAGGGTTATATGCTTATGCTAAAGTGGTTACAATATGATATAAATGTTTAAAGAAAAGTTACATGGAAAAAGAAACAAAACAACTATAAGAAAGGAAATAAGACATCTACTCTACTATTTTTCTAATTAATTGAACTCTATAACATTCCCTTTCTAAAAGTAGTTATGGAATATTAAGTGATCCTTTTGTGAATATTTCTTGCCTGTCAACTACTAGAAATAAACTCTTCGAATATTCTTCACCAATTCAAGCCTTGGATTCCAAAGCTCTTTCTCGTACTATAAATCAAAGCTATCAATTCAGAAACCAAGTCAAGCATGTTTTTGACACATTTTCTCTTACATGGAAACCTACATACTTCTAATTCTAATGACCTCCTAATACTTTGAAACGTCTTTACTTTCTAAGCACTGTTCTAAAAAACTCCTTTAACTCGCTTCTACTCTATGTTCTTGACATTAAAAGTTCTCCTTACTCAAGTCTGCCTACGTATTTGGTTTAGATTCATTCCTTTTAAACCTTTGCTCTCCTTAAGCCTTTTGACTTCTCATCTTTACTTCTGACTATGAACTGCATTCCTATCATATAGTCAACATGTAGAATAAATAAACAAATAGGAACAAAAAGAACTTATGGAAGAGCACGAGTGGTTGGCTACCTACCCATGTTGATCGACCATGACTATAAGTAAGTTAACTACTCTATTTTCCCTCGTCGATTGCATAACATGATGAACAACTAGATAATTCTTTTAAAGATCTGAATCTAATAGTAACTAAAGGACTTACTAAAGTTAAGACAATCTTATTAATAAGAAGGAAAACTTAATAATCAAGGATGAAGTTTATTTAACTTATTATTATTGAAACATTTTAGGGAAGAAAAGATCAAGCAATGGTTCTTCAAAAAAGTAAAGTAAATAACTATGTTATTGTATCATATGTGCTTATATGATTATAATGAAATGAATTTAATAACTATATCTAGCAAAAATTAATAATTCTATATAGACATGTTCATATGGTTGAACTGGTTCAAAACTGCCAGTTCACAGGCCAACTCTAAGGTAAATCGTGATTGGCTCGTATGGTAACAGGCCTGGGCCAATTGAACCAGCTTGCCATGGACCCTTGAACTGAGTCATCATTTTTTTTTCATAAATTCATTGCTTTAATAATTTCAAATTTTTTATTTCTTTCCATATTCTTAGAAATATCTATTAGTATTCTCCCATACTTGTATTTTATTTTGAAGATTATCATAAAATGTTATGTGTCATTTTCATAATATGTATTGCTACGTATATGATTAACTGATATTTTTTATTGAAATTTTACTCTGTTCCAAAGTAATTGGTTTAGCTAGCGTAAACTTGATATTAGTGCAATATTAAAATATTAAGTGATGTTAAGCAAGTCGAGAGAAGTTACAAAGGATAAATAATTCTAATTGGTCGTAGAATTTTGGAAAGAAATAAATTACAACACCACTATTAATTCTAAATTGTGGTGATACTTACAAAAAATTATCTCTTGATTGGAGTATAGTAATCGAGTAGAAATATAAAATAAAATACTATCCACTTTTAGTGGTGATATAAAAAATTATTGTAAAAGTTTAGTTTTAGAGAATTTAAGGGTAAGGAAGAATTTTTTTTAGTTGAATTTAAGGTTACCTTAAAGATTACTACATATTTGTTGGTCAGAATCAAGCTATTGTAACGTAATGCCCCACAATCCAAACCTATTAGTATTTGTGCAATTATACTTTTTATAAAAGATATAGTATCATAGACTATGTTAATAAGTATATACAAAAATTTTGAAGTACTTGCTTTACCAAACACCTATTAATAAAAAATAAAATATGTAGTTAGGGTGTTATCTTGAAAATGTAAGACTAATAGGTTTCGAATAAGACTAGATAATAATATGAGTTCCTCAGAAGTTAGAAAGAACAGTCATACAAAGTTGAATTTTAAAAATAAATTGAAATTCAATCAATATAAATTATAATATAAAGTTTATTGAGTTAAATCTTAGTTAGTCTAGAAATAGGGATTTGAGATTAGAAGTATAATATAATGTTTGACTATTTTTGAAGTATATTATGAAATTTTTACAAACATTAAATTGTGGTAAAATTATACTTAAAGAGTGATGTAAAATTGGATCAACATGGAGTGATTATCTAAATTCCAACCCAAATCCAATCTCATCACCTATAGCTTACCTTTGACATTTGCCATACATAGTCAATTGGAGGAGATGGGTTCGCAACTTTGATAATAAATGGATAAAAATTATCTATATCTATTTTTTTAAAATAATAATATAATATACAAAAAAAACTACCGCCTTGACTAAGGCTGTAAATCTCACCCTATAAGTATAAGGCTAATAAGCCATTTATGAAAACAGTAAGTAAACAATTAGAGAGAGAGAGAGAGTGCGTGTGTATATGTGTAAGAGGGGGGGGGGGGGGGGGGGGGGGGGGGGGAGGGGGGGGAGAAAATAAAAAGAATATTCATTTTACGTCAGAAGTAAATGAGGATATATCCAATAAGCAAATTTTCATCAAAATTGTAGTGGAATTTAAGGTAAGTTATACTTATGGAAATATTCATAAAATTATTTGACATTCTATATTGTTGAACATGTATGTAATATGACTAAGTTTAGATAAATATGTTACAAAATACATAACTCCTAATGTTTACAGAAAGTATGATTTATGTTGACTAGTTTAAAACAAACTTGATTGTGATTTTACTAAAAGGATTCATGTTTCATTATTGACAAAACAACATACCATAAATAATATTTGATTAGCTATATTTAAAGTTTACTTGCATAGTAATTCCATATGTATATGTGTACAAATATACATATGTACGATTATACTAAACCTAAATAGAGTATAGTTTTATGCCCCACTCCATTAATAAATATATATATAGATAAACTTACATAAAGAAACTTACGGGAACAACTTTGAGATTATATAGTTAGAATATACTTGTGTACATAAAAATATATATATATATATATACGTTTTAGCATGCTAATGTACTTAGAGAACATATTATTATTAGATATATATATTATGGTATATATATTCTTAATATATACATTCTTATTTTATCATATAAATAACTTATATTATGATATAAATTTTCCTTATAAATCTAAAGTTCGTTTAAGGAAAACTAGGTATTTGGGGGCAAATTTATAAGTTTATAAGAATAATTGTAGGTCCTGTGAGTTGACAAAATTTCTAGTATTGCACCTTGTACTTTTCTTAGAAAATATAAAGTGATAGCTGTAAAACTTGTGTATCATTAGCATTGATTCTCAAATTAAGTGGATCTCTAATAATAATCCTAAGGATATAGGTCTATGAGCATAATTATCAAAACTATTAGCACTGAAAAATACATTTTTACAAATCTAACATCATTACTTTCATAAAATTTGAGTAAATACATAATTTTTTCTTAAAAAGATAGAAACTTCAAGTAATACTAAAAACCAGTTGTTATATAAATTTTAAATGTAAAGGTAAGATTACAATAATATTACATAATAAGTACCTATGACTATATTGATCTAAATCAAAAGAGTATACATAATCTATTAGGTCAATCTCATCCAAGTATTATATCTTTAATTTCTACTTTATCTTGTATCAAATACGTTAAATCTACAATCTTGTTAAATGCTTCTGCGAATGATTAGCTAGGATGCTAGGTAAGTGAGATTTGTAGAGACTGGAGTATATGTTCGCTTACGGTAGTAAGTAGTTGTTTGTATGCACGCTACGCTTGTGTTTGATTATTGAGATGTTGATCGGTAGCTCAGCTACATGATTTGCTGTGTTAATTGACCTTGTTTAGTGTGTTATAAATTGGTTGATCACCCTAGACCGGACTAATTGAAACTCAAACTAAAATTATAAATGAACATGGATTTCATCCCACTAGGGGATGGTTAGATTTCTTTGGCTAAATTCCAATGCATTCGATGAAGTTGCAGTGATTTGGCCTTTCTTCACCCTTGATCAAACTAAGTGATAGGAAAGGAGGTTACAGTGGGGTTGAAGGTAATCATAGGCTAAACAAGAGCCTCCATTGTACAAGCCTGGAATTAGTCATGGAGGGGCCTTGTGGCCTTATGATTGGTATTGTGGTCATCATATTATAACTCCTTAACCTGATTTAGAGTAGGTAAAATTTCTTTAACCTCATAACAGACTAGATAATGTCGTATGGATGACACATTACTTGTTCATGCATTGTACGTAACAATTGATTGATAACTTATTTGTTTTGATCAACTTGTATATGTTTTTTGTCTCATGGCTCTTATTGAGCCTGTAGCTCTTTGGCTCATTCCTCTATAGTTTCTTGTAGGATAATGAAATTAAACCATGGGATGGGCTGAGATCTTAAGTGCACGAGAGTTTTTATAAACCTAGCAGGAGAACTTATGCCAGGATGTGGATGTAGGTTATGAGAGAAAAGCTAGCTTAGATTTGCTTTTATTACCCATTTTACTGTTTAGTGGGGGATTTTGATTCTCTACGATCCTGATGGTTATATGATAATGAAGAAATGCCTCATCATATTTTTATAAGCACATGTATTTATATTTTATTTTTATGGAATATCTAATAGCTTGTGTGTTAAGTTAGAGCCCTTGTTATCGAAGGAGACATTGAATCCCAAAGTTATTTTATATCGTATACATATATATGTAATATGATTAGGTAAAATGATTAAATAAATAAGTAAAATCTTGTGATCTCTGACTTATAGAATGGTTGTCATGTTATAGGTACACACGTGGCATGATGGCTTTAGATTGTCTTTACCAAGCCCCCTTATGGGGTGTAACATTGATAAGTGTGTAGTTTTACACACTTATCTAAAGAATTTCTCTAATAATTATATGTGGTTCAATAGATTTTTGAGTAAAAATGTATCAATTTTCATTAAAATCACATATAATTACTCAACACAAGTGTAATTCATATTTTTGTGTTTTGACGCTCAAAAGTATCATATATTTAAAGAGTTTAAGCTATTCATGTTTGATTTTATAGGTCCTGAGGCTACCATCTAATGGTAGCCCTAATTCATGAAGCTAGAAATGAAGGAAAAAGTAAAGAAGGAAATCTGGAAATTATAATTGTTGACATGTCGATAGGCTTATCTACCATCAAGACGGTACTTAGAACAAAATCAAATCAACTTGCAAAACTAAAAGGGTATACCAGTATGCTTGTACTAAGATACCAGTATACTTGACTCTTAAAGCAAAATCGTGCCGTTTCACTAAAAGAAAAGAAGAGAAGTGTATGACACGTATCCATTGGCATGCTGGTACCCTTGCTTACCGTTATGCTAGTAATGACCTAATATAAAATCCTCTTCTTTTTCATTTTTTGTAGATTTGGCTTTGTAATTTCTAGGTTTTAAGGTTCTAGTTTCCGCCCTTTCTCTCTTCTTTAAGTTATCTTAGGTTACTTTTAGCATAATTTTATGATTTTCATGGAGTTTTCTTGTATTTTCATGATCATAGTGTAAACTATTAGTAGATTTTAGCTCTTTTCAAGATTTGAGTTTTATGAATTTCCATTACATCCATAGAGATTATTAGGAGAATCTTGAGGAACTCTATTGTTAAGGTTAAGGAGCTTGGTTTTGTAATGTTTCTCATACTTTTTCCATGTTTAATTTCATATTCATGTGTATTGTATGTTAAATATTTATTCTTCATGAATGTGATAAACAGAACTTATCATGCTTATGGGTAGTGTATGAATATGATGAAGTAGTTGTGGCTATTGATGTTTTTGTACTGTGATAGTGTAAATTTGGAATTTTACTTAGTTCTATGGTTTAATTAGGTACAACTTGAGTGTTAGGTTAATGTCAAGCTAGATAGTGTTTCCTACACATTAAGCCTCCCCCTTTATTCTTCTAATAAGATCTAAATACCGTAATAGGATTCAAAAACCCCAAATAGAGGATAGGATTCCTAATTTGCATAGGTAATTCTTAAGAATTAGGACTTAAATCCTTATACTCACCTAGAGCAAAAAATTGATTAGAATGAGAAATTAATTCTAACATGGTTATTTAAGTAGTGATGGCACTTGAATAACTAGCTAGTAGTGTAGATGAGATATTGATAATGCAATACTCTCATTGTACGATAGAATTTACCAAACGAGAGTTAGATAAATTATGTGAATGTGAGTAAAATTCATTTTTAGAATATTAAAAATACTCTAATAGCATGGCTACAACGATTTTAGACGATTGTTTACTCGGTACTTGTTACTCATACATCTTTTACAGAGAAATCTACATCCCAATATCAAGAAATTGCTAAAATCCACGCTTAATTCCATTATAGTTTTTACTTCTATTTAGATAACTTGCACGTTCTTTCCTTTAAATTTTGTTCAATCGATTGCCTAAATTAGAGTAGAAATAGTAGAATCCAGTACTTAATTATCTTGCTAAACCCTATTCTTTCCTTCACCATAAAATATAACCTTAGTACTCATTATGTACTTAATTAACCAATATGCTTGCTGTTAGCTCGTGATTTCCATAAATATTTGCAAATGATTTCAAGTGAGTTCAATTTATTTTATAGTGTTTCCATGATTTTTAAAAAGGGGGAAATTTTATATATGTGATTGACATTGTGGAAGGTGATTGCGACACCAAACATGTAGTTCATTTTGCATTTTTAGAAAACATTTAGTATATTGGTCAATTTTAAATTAGGAAAAAGAAAGCCAAGTGTATGTGATTATTTCTTTTAATTTTTTCAAAGAAAAATAATTTTACTTGACAATAATTTTTAAAAAACCTAAGGTTGGATCGCTAGTTTTGGAAAAACTATACCATAACCTTTTTTGGGATAATTGCGAAAATAATTTTAGTAGGTGATAAAACTTTTTTTAAAGGAACAAAAAGAAAAATATAGAGAAATTTTTTAGTATGTACTAGGTGTCACCTTACGTCGGTGGCTCATGCTCAAGACTAATATTAGCGGTCGAGCTTGAGCTTCCATTAGATTTATTCCGATCCTGTAAGGATAGTCATGTATAAAGGTTCAAATCCAGCAGGTTATGTACTCATGTGTAGAGGTTCGAGTCCATGAGATAGTGTACTTCGATAACTCATATGTTGAGGTTCAATTTCAAAGCTAAGTGGTGGTATACCTTAACGTTAGACATTTTTCATCACCTCGTATACCATCTCCTTATTGAGGTCGTACTCGTACTTTGAGTACGCTGGAACATCATTGAATTGCTATGGTTTAAATGATGTACTAGTTCTTGTGGCCTTCTCCTTAATTTTCCCACTTGAAGAAGATCTGTACTTCTTCCTAGAGAAAGTACGTCACAAGAATCGTTCCATAAATATAAGTTTGTTTTTTCTAAAAACGAAGTTAAGAGAAGAAAAATTTTTATGGAAGAAATTTATAAGGACGGCAGAATGACAAAATCTAAGCGAAATATAAAATTTCAAAGATACTAGTTAAGTTGGTTATTAGGGAGAATTACAATTTCAAAAAAGATAACACCGAAAGAAGTAAAAAAAAAAAAAAGGATAGCTTTAGATCAAGTGTAGTGTATGGACAGGAAATATTCAAAGTCGAATGCAGTTAGAAAGTGTATATATTTTAGATTTCAAAGAATGAAAGTTTGTGTGAAACTTAAACAATTTATAGACATACGAAGTGAAAAATTTGTCGTTTTGTGCATTGCATTCCTTCTCAAGTAATTCCCTACCTTTGTTATCAGCACAAAATGTGTTGAAAATATTCCTACTTCTAAGGTTGACAAACTTTTGACTCTA
This sequence comes from Lumnitzera racemosa, assembly GCA_024138005.1. Taxonomy (NCBI): domain Eukaryota; kingdom Viridiplantae; phylum Streptophyta; class Magnoliopsida; order Myrtales; family Combretaceae; genus Lumnitzera; species Lumnitzera racemosa. The sequence continues at coordinate 57,767,433 of JAMXBC010000004.1, forward strand.
CCTAAGATTGCTAAAGGTTAGTAGAATCGAAACATGAAACTAAAACGTAAAAACGTAAGTTTCTACAATCTATATAAGATAGCTTTAACTTATAGCAATTATTCAAAACATGAAATACATGATAGAAATAAAAAAAAATGAAATAACTAAGTCATTTTTATGAAAAAATTCTTAATAATATATAATTTAACACATATGGTAGAATAATAAATAAAGTCAAAACTAAACTTTTTCTATTTTCTTTTTTGAAAGAAACAACGAATCAAAGAGATCCAAACATTTCAATTCATTTGAAATTATTGATGGTATAAACTAAAATATATAGTTTTCCATTTAATCTTTGCTATTACGGTTGAGACTTAGATGAAAGCTATGAATATAAAATAAGAGACTAAGAGAGAGAGAGAGAGAGAAAGAGAAAAAAAAATTAAAATAGGATAGGGAACATAGTGTAATACTTTAATAGTTAATTTCTTGTAAAAGATTAATTATATATATATTTTTAGCTTATTTAACTCATTTATGCAAAATCAGTAAACTTAGTAAAAAACGTAAGCTTTTATTGAATTTATATGTAAACTAGGTTAAAAACGTAGATTTCCGTACTAAAATGATTTTACGTAGAATTAATTTAGAAGGGCCTCTTAAAATCGTAAACTCGTAGAATTGTATGGGTAGAATTACGATTTTGATAACTATGCTTACTACTACCGTTCTAACAATTGCAAACGCTCCATATGTTAGAACTTTCAAATTTGAAATTCATTTCTCGTAAATTAAGGATGAATTGGAGTGTTTGGAGTAAATAAATTGACTAAATGCATGTTAGAATTCAGATGCATTATTGATTTTTTAAAATGTGAAAGTGTGTGTTGATGCGTATGGGTGTGAATAATTGAAGTAGAGCGAGGTGTTGCGTTGTGTGATGTCAGAAGTGTGATTAAGAAAGAGAGATTTAGTGGGAGTGGAATGATTGGGAGGGAGAATAAGTGGAAGATGAGAGAGAGAGAACGATATAATTGGGAAAGGAGAGATGTTGTATTATAATGTATGTTATTTACTTTTATTTTTAATTTTTTTATATAGAGGCAGGTCAAATCGATCGAGCCTACTCATCGATTTAATAGCCTACTGGTTCGACGAGCTGACTAGGCCAAACCGCTTGGGCCCTTATGACCCAGTGGTTCCAAGGACGGTCAGCCAGTTCACGGTTCGGAATCGATCCTTGAACAAGTCTAATTCTGTGTTAATTATTTTCAACTTGATGTTGAGATCTACAGATAACGCTCATGACTGAAGGTTGAGCTATAACAAGATTGACTCTTTAAAGTGATATGACCTTTAGCTATGTGGTTTAGCAAGCCGCTAATGTGAGGAAATTGTTGTAGATATAAGTTAGGGCATCCATAGAGAAGTTATAAACAAGTAATATTAGTGGCATGGGACATGAATATAGACTGGTACAATAAATTGGATTATCTATGGGTAACACAAGCAGTAACCTTAGTATAAAGTGATAGCCATTATGGTACTCGTAGGACTTAGATTGCCACTTTCAAATTTTTGTATCGGTGATGGGATCATATTACCTTTCACATTGGATAAGTGTAAGCTTGGGATATGACGACCATTTGTATGTATTATGTATTAAGACTATTAACTAGAGCTTGTTAAGGACCAAGAATTGTGTTGTTTATGAATTGCTTGTTTCATATAGATAAAGTAGGTTTGTATGTCTATTTGGTTTGATATTTTTATGTGCATGTTGTATGGTTATCTTGTTGAGCTATTTGCTCATCATTTTTGGTGAATTCCTTTCTAGAAAAAGTTAATTTATTCGACTTTAAAATATAAGATGATAGTGTCAAGCCTTCCATAATCTTATCAATGTGGAGTATGAGGTGGCTGGACATACCATCGAGCTTGGGGTGTAATAAATATTACTAAATAATAAAAATATATATATATATTATAAAAATAGAAAGACATTATAAGAGTAAAGGAAAAGGTCGGAAAAATATTTTTCAAACCCTACGATGCGTTGATCGACCACCTTAAGGACTGGGACAGCTAGTTATCACTTGAAAAGGATCAAGTAAGCCTCAAGTTAATAGTGACCTACTTCTATCCATATATGGTGCTGGAAGGCTAATTTTCTCAATTGGTAAATAGCACGACCTATCCCAAAGGCTAGAATGGTCACCATACTTGAAATAAAAAAAAAAGAAGAAGAAAAAGAAGAAATTCTTGTTGTAAAGTTGTAATCGGATTTCATGGATTTAAACATTAAAAAAAAATTAAACACTTAAATAGAAAAATAAATTACTTTATCCTTTTTATAAAATGTCTCTTATATTACAATAATCATGTGACTCATCTAGTTAGAATACTTTTAAAATTGTAAAGTTTATCTACCATATGCTTATATAATCTAAAAAAGAAACTACTTTTTTTTTTTTTTCCTGAACGTTCAACAGGTGCGTTAATGTACACTCGTTGCTCGGATCCTTTTATATTAAATAAGGAATATAGTCAATTCTGTGTTTCAAGGACGATCTAGAATGATTAACATAAAAACACTTTGCCAATATAAGCGTCAAGTACGTGCACTCGAGAGTTGACGCTGCACAAGGCATTATTTAATTATTTATTATTTAAAATTTGGGTTCAGAATCAGTTCTAAACAAGTTAAAGAGCACAGTAGAATCTAAGTCTAGATGTTGGTGGATTGGTGGGCTGGGGTGCGTATATTGAAACTGAAAGAAGAAGCCCTTTATTGTAGCTTGTTATGCACTGAAAATTGCATAGGAGACAAGACAAACTTGACCGAATCAACTATGGAAAGCCGCCTTTCTTACATTACATGGCAATCTTAGTCCAGTCAAACCCACAACCTTTGACCAAACCCCATTTTCCACGGTCAAACTTCCCTTCTACCTTCACAGAAGAATCATAAGTAGAACTACTGCGTTGTAAATATGTCCATAACTCTCATGATCTACTTGGACCAGACCAGCCAACAACATACACAACACCCATACTTTAACACAAGCCCTTCAATTTGTATTGTGTGTATATATATATACACATTGAGCTCACTTTTTCTCTCAACACCATGGCTTCTTCTTCTTTCATCGACCTTCTTAATACCCCCAACACAAACGGCAACGGCAGCAGCAGCAGCAACAACAACAACAATAACAACAACAAACACCTTAACCTAGGCAGTTCTTACAACCAAGAGAGAAGAAGAAGTAGTAGCAGTCATACTGATTCTAACGTTAGTGCAGTTTCATGGGGATTCTTTGAGCGTCCGGTCCCAAGTGATCCCATGGGTACCATGTACATGCAAGCACCAAAGTTCAAGTCAATTGCACCTCCATCATTGCCTTTATCTCCTCCTCCTGTTTCTCCTTCTTCTTACCTGATGACACCAACTTCTTTGACCCCTTCCGAGCTCTTGGACTCTTCACTTCTATTTAACAATTCATTTGTAGGTCTTCATCTCCATTCCCCCCACCCCTCCCTTTTTTCTTTTTTTTTTTTCTTTTGTCTTTTCCAGATATCCATGAAATGGCTTATTGGTAATGAATATATATATATATATATATATATATATATATATTTGATGGGGTGTATTTGTTTTTGCAGGTTTCTTCCCCAACAATTGGAGCTTTTTCTGGTGAAGCATTCAATTGGAATTGTAGCAGTAGCAATAACTATGTGGAAGAGCAGCAGGGTCTCAAGGGAGAAGAGAAGGAGTATACTGATTTTTCTTTCCACACCCAAACCAGGCCTTCTTCTACCACTACGTCAACCTCCGTCTCTCAATCTTCCTCTACCCTGGTTTCTGTGGTATGTCATCGTGTTCTTCTCTCGCTTTGATTGATAATCTTTTCCAATTGGACGATTAAAAGTTCAAATCATTCTTCTTCATTTAAATTATTTTTTTAACTAAACCCATGTTAGTGATAATTATTAATAAACAATTAACGGAGGGTTGCACAGTTCTTTTGATAATTATAAACTAATTGAAGACTACAAAGGACGAATTCGTATTGAAGCCAAGCCAATCTTACCACGGAAAATGAGTTTTTTTTTTTTCATTTTATATACCCAGGTCAAGTTGGGATTTGACAAGTCAATGCACCAAAGTTCTCTCTCTCTCTCTCTTTTTTTTTTTTTTTTTTTTAGACCCTCCCTCAAACCTAGTAATGTACGATTAGAAGGGATATTATACAAGAAGGAGCATAACAATTTTCAAATTTTAAAGTACGGAAAATGGAATTGGTCTATTAAGTGTTCTAGATTCATAATCAAAATCTTCATCACCTTTATTATTATAAAACGAATAGGGTAAGTCATTCTATGGTCTTCGATACAAGTAGAACCGGTCAATTGGTTTTGCATAAGCAATAACGTGAAGCATCAATTAATGCATCTAATTGGATAATCACCAAATTGTAATAAATTTTGTTGCTATATTGTCGGAGGCAGCGTCTATTGAACCCTACAACAAGTTTTTTATTTTTTTTAAATATATATATATATATAGTAATCAATTTCTATGGACATCACGTTTTGTTATATCGATTACACTTTTTTTTTTTTAAAAAAAAAAAAAAAACAAGTGTAAGAAAAATGAAAAAAATCTTTTTATTTAGTTCATTAACAGTGTTCCTTGGCACCGTTAGCATTTTATTAAATTGTTTTTTTATTTTTATTTTTTATTTTCATAACAACAAAACCGTTATCTTGATTTACTCAATGTAAAACGCGTTGGTTAAACTGCAGAAAGACCCCGTGTGGCAATACCACCAGAATTAATAAATTGATGTTCAAAATCAACTGACCTAGTCCCGATTTCTTAACAAATCGGTCTTGTTTAAATTCTCACAATATATATATATATATATATATATATTTTATCGTCATGTTACTTTAGTGAGAAAGATTTAGTAGTTGGTTGGCTTCGCAGAAAATGCAAAAAGCCAATACAAAAAGAGATGATGCGTCAATAATTATATTAATCTAGGGGAAACGTCCTAGACCTGTGAGTTTATTCTAAACCTGGAAAGTTTCCCTTTAACAGGAAGTACTACCAAAACGGCAAGAAACATGGAATTTATTGGAGAAAGCTCCCGAATCCGGTTCGAGGCAGAGCTTCTCTTCAGGAATGGCCTCAAGCCAGACCAACAGTCATGGCATTATTGGCTCTGAACCTGCTGGAAACATTAGCAATCCTCAGCCATCGTACTTTATCAGGGAGCAAAGAAGATCTGATGATGGATATAACTGGCGGAAATATGGACAGAAGCAAGTGAAAGGGAGTGAAAATCCGCGCAGCTATTACAAGTGCACGTATCCAAGTTGCCCAACAAAGAAGAAAGTTGAAAGGAACTTGGATGGGCAGGTTACTGAGATTGTGTACAAGGGAACACACAATCATCCGAAGCCGCAATCTACGAGGAGAACAAGCTCTCAAATGTCCATGCCCTCTTCCCAGAGTTACTCCGAAATTTCTGATCAATCGGGTCAGATGTTTGGGATGGGACGGGCGGATCCTGACAATGCACAACAAGATTCTTCAGCCTCGATCGGAGATGAGGAATTCGATGAAAATTCTCAAATGAGTAACTCGGCAGGAGATGATAATGATGAAATTGAACCCGAGGCTAAGAGAAGGTACATATACATATTTTGTATATATATTTCACGTCAAAACTTACTGCTAGACTGGTTTTGGATTTGATCATGTCCTTAACTTTTTTTATTGTATTTGTCAGGAAGGGAGAGAATGAATATGAGTATGTTTCGACCACTGGGAGCGGAGCAGTGAGGGAACCGAGAGTGGTGGTTCAAACAATGAGTGAGATTGATATACTAGACGACGGGTACAGATGGCGAAAATATGGTCAGAAAGTTGTCAAGGGAAACCATAACCCAAGGTAATCTTGGATCCGTAATATTTCTTCCTTGATTCTTAATTTCCATGAAGAAATCGAAGATTTTTTTCCGAAGTCGGTGGTAACACTGGGCAATTTTATTCATTAGGCATGCAAGTAATTTATCAGTAAATGGTATCCAGAAGTTGCTGCTTCTCATTTGTGCGCCATTTTCTCTTTGTCGAGCAGGAGCTACTACAAGTGCACATATGCCGCTTGCCCTGTGAGAAAGCATGTGGAACGAGCGCCTCACGATATGCGTGCAGTGATCACCACCTATGAGGGGAAGCACAACCATGATGTTCCAGCTGCAAGGGGCAGCGGCAGTCATCTAATCAACAGGCCTCAGCCTTCTAATAACCCCACCAACATCGTGCCGACGCCTCTGAGGCCGAGCGTATCCAACAATGCAACTTACTCGGCATCCACAAACGATACGAGGTTACCAATGTCTGGAAGCCAAGCACCATACACACTGCAAATGTTGCAGGATGCGGATTGCTTTGGGTTCACGGAGTCCGGGAAATCAAGCGGATCCTTCATGAATCAAACGCTAAGCCTGGATGACATATTCTCTCGAGCCAAGGAAGAACCGAAAGACAACATACACATGGATTCATTTCTATCCTAGACCAGACCGGACCGTAGGATCATGACAAAATTGGGATACTGTACATCATAGTGTAACTTAGTCAACACCAAATTTGCTTTCCCCTTTTTGAAGTCAGTTTAATTTTCATTTGTTCATTTGTTTGAGGCCATTTGCACAAGTGCCCTCTTTTGAATAAGTAGAATTGTTTTTTTTTTTGCCATAAGAAACATTAAGTAGAATTAGTAGAGGGTAGCTCAAACATATGTACTTTCTTGTTCAGTGACAACACTTGAATTAGTGAAATTTTCTTCATTCAAATCCAGCTGAGTGATGGTCCCACTTTTTTTTTTTTTTCTTTTTCATCTTTTTACTTAATCTTTAATTAATTAATTAGGATATCCCCTATTTCTTACTATCTTCAATTAATTAATTAGGATATCCCCTGTTTCTTACTATCTTCAATTAATTAATTAGGACAGCCCCCCACCCCTTCTTCTTCTTCCAAAATATATATATATTAGAGATTTATTTACATGATTAAAATTTTACATGGTAAAACAGCACAAAACTTGATAAAAAAAAAAAAAAAAGAAGTATGGAACAATAATAAGACATGTTTTTATTAAGTGTTATAAAAAATTTAAGAATGTCAAATATATAAATTTTTCTATAGTAATGGTGGCAATATATCATTATTGTAATATTAGCCAATGTAATATGTTATAAGAGGTTTTTTTTATTATTATTTAATATTATTTGTTAATTAATTTTTTTATTTTTTTATATGTAAAACTTATTAACCTGTTATCTAGGTAACATGCAAAGTTATTTTAATAGAATAAATGGTAGAAATTAAGTTTTAACAAATAAATGGTTTTGATTTGCGAGCATTAAAATAATATTATTTTATTGTTTCTTCATTTCCTTATTGTCTTAGGAAGAATGTACATAAATAGTAAATAAAAGCACTTACAAAGTTATTATTAGTGTCTTCTGATTAAGAAGGAAAAAACCCACAAAATCAATATAAAAATCGGAGAAAATTTTGTTCAAAAAAAAAAAAAAGAATACAAAACTTAGAGAGAAAATGAAAGAAAAAGGAAAAGGAATTAACATAACATTCCTTCAAAAATTGATATCTAAACTAGGTTTCCTAAACAATTCCTAGCAAAAAATAAATTTTTTTAATTGATAGGATTTAACGGCACAAAACAAAAGTTTCATATTACCATTTACTCTTATAGAAATTGGGACATTGTCTCATTTTATTCCATCAAACGAGCATTGCGGTTTCAAGTTAGGATAGAAGAATCAAGTCTAAGTCAAACGAGTATGGAAGGAGGAGTAGTTTGGTGGGGTTGGCATGGGGAAGGGGTAGGAAAAAAAATCAGACTTAGAGGGAATAGAATTCAAACGCTTTATTTATGGTATGCACCTTATCATGCTTCTATGATTCTATCTACAAATTGCAAGTTTTTTTTTTTTTTTAACGCTAAATTTTCCTTTATCTATAATATTAAAGCTAAAAACACCATTTTCATGTCTTTATTGTTTTGATATTTTATTTTATTTAGATTTTACTAAATAACCCTTATATATATATAATAGTTATTAATAAATCATTGATCTGCTATGGTTATTGTGGTAACAAACTCTCTATATAAAAACTAGTATTTAACTTACAAATCCTCAACAAAAAATAATATCTAAACTAAAACTGTTCCATCAAAATGTCAGCTTCCTACTATAATTCCAATATCTATTAATCTTAATAATTCTTAAATCAAATTTCCAACGATTACAATATCCATAAGACATAATACTTAATTAGTATTTTTTTTTTCAAACTTAGAAAAAAAAAGGTACATATTTCATAAATGGTTTTTTTTTTGTTTCTTTTAAAACTTTCGCAGAAGAAGAACTATGTGCTTATTTCACAAATAATCACCATAAAGTTTAATTGATAATTATTTTTTTTTTTTTGTGATATGTTCAACTATGCTTATTTCACAAATGGTTTATTTGTTTATAAAATTTTAGCAAAAAAAAAGTTATTGATAATTAAACTATTTTTTATTTATTCAATGATATGTTACATTGTGCTTATTTTACAAATTGCTTATTTACTTATTAAAATTTTAGTAGAATGTAAAGTTTATTTTAGAAATGTGGTTGCCATAAAAAGTAATTGATAATTAAATTATTTTTTATTTATTAGTGATATGTTTAATTGTAAATATGAAGTTGGAAATGAAATCGGATTATGCAAATGCATCACAGTTGCATCTCATCCATTAATCAGTTTCCCTGTATGAGTTCTTAGATATTACGTCCTGAAACAGTAGAGTCGTAATAGTCTCGTTGTGCAAACCATTCTATAATAGAAACAAGTTTTATAGTCTCTATCTTATACCTAATCTATACGAAGCATTTATGACTAACCCACTTTGAAGTAAACAGTTTATAAATTAAATAAGTTATTTACCTAAGAAAGTATGGAATTATATACATATACATATACTAAGATTCAAGTATTACAAATAATGTTTATATGATTTTATTATCCTATACTTCATAAGTAACATATTATTTGAAAATGAAAGATTTTAAATAAAAACTAAAACCTTAAAGATATATGTAAGCTCCATAACCAGTCACTCAGGGTTTTGATCGGTTGAAAGATCCGATTGAACCTAAATTATAAGTAAAACTAGAACTATTAGTAAAATGATCGCGTAAGTTTGAATTTAAAAAAATAAGTAATAAAATAAAAGAATATAAAAATTCCAAATTTTAAATATATAACTCATTATTTATCGAAAATGCGTAAAATGTATTCCGATAATTAACAAATTGCTAGAGATAAATTATATGTATACTAAAAATCATAAAATAACCTAAATAATATTTAGAAATATTTATTTATACTATATATGAATTTACATGTATATAGAAATACGCGTAATTACTTTAAATACGCAAAATATGCTAAAATAATAATAAATAATTAAAGAAAATTCATAATTAATTAAGGAAAAATAAAGAAAAATATAGAAAAATGAGGAAAAGTCCAGAATTGGGGCGTGGCAATCTGATATTGAAGAAAAAAAATCAACCAATTAAAATGCAACAAATAGAAAGTGGAAAAAAGAAGAGATAAGACAATTATCATGTCTTATTAATACACAATAATTTCCCTAAAGCTCTGTAAATACTCTAAATTTTTCAGAAACTCTTTTGGTCAGTTTGAAGAGTGAGAAAAATGGAGAGAAGTGAAATTGAGAGAAAAATTAGGGTTAGAAAAAAAAAAAACTGTGCAGTTGGGCCTTGTAAGGAAAAGTTATACCCGACGAGCAACTGGTGTAAGCCCTACAACCAGTTACTCAAGATTTCAATAGGCTGAAAGATCCGATCAAGCCTAAATTGTAAGTAAAGCTAGAAATATTAGTAAAGATAATCCCATAAATTTGAATTTAATAAAATAAGCAATAAAATAAAAATATATATAATTTTCAAATTTTAAGTATATAACTCGTTATTTATTGAAAATACGTAAAATGAATTTCGATAATTAACAAATCGCTAGAGATAAATTATATATATACTAAAAATCATAAAATGACCTAAATAATATTTAGGAATATTTATTTGTACTATATATGAATTTACATGTAGGTAGAAATAAGCGTAATTATTTAAAATACGCGAAATGTGCTAAAATAATACTAAATAATTAAATAAAATTCATAATTAATTAAGGAAAAATAAATAAAAATCAGAAAAAATAAGAAATGATCCAGATTTGGTTGTGGCAAGTCAAGAATTGAAGAAGAAAAATTAGCCAATTAAAATTAAGTAACACAAAAGTCAAAAATTAAGGGATTTGAGCAATGCCTTATCCAATTTAATGCACATTAATTATCATAAAACTCTATAAATAGGGAAAAAAACATAGAGCTTGTTGGACAGTTAGAAATTAGAGAAAAATTAGGAGTATCGAAATTGGAAGAAAAAATTCGGGTAAAAAAAAAAGAAAATTGTGCAGTTGGGGCTTGTAAGGAGAACTTAGACCCAACGAGCAGCTGAGAGTGAACAGCCACCATCACCAAACGATGGTGGCAGTGCCCAAATGGGCCGACACGCCCATGGCCACCGATGGTAGCCGGAGCCACTGAAATCGGTAAGCTTGATTTCCAGCCCGATTTTGTGTAATTTTATAAAAATAGTAAATATTCTTAAAAAATTATGAAACTTGTTATTCTAAAATATTTTTGCATGTAATTTTTAGGAAAAATATTATTTTGATGACAATATGTCCTGTAATATATGGTCCTTAAGAAATCATGCAAAACCGAACATGTTTCGATTTAGAAATAAATGACCTTAGGAATGTAGTTTTGAGCCCAAAATTTTTGTGTAGACTACTTAGATGATATAGAATAGTGCTATGAAGCCCGTTTTCAAAAATTAATTTTAAAAATTTTTAGATAATTTTTAGGCCTTAAAATGAGGCATAAAATGGGTAATTTAGAGTTAATTAAATAATTAAATAGTTAATTATTGATTTAGTGAATAATTATATGTTTTAGGATGTTAAAATCTGATTAAGTATGATACTTGTAGCATTTAGGGTGTTAGATGTAATTATTAGGTTAATTATGTAGTAAATAAATAATAGGAAAAAATAATAAATTTTAAGTAATTTTGTAAATTAGGGTAATTAGGTGTAAAATCTAATTTAGGATGAATTTAGATATTTTGAGATGATAATTGATGTTGGAAGATGATAATTAGAGTGATAAAAATATTATATGTATATTATGTATATAATAAGTAACTGTATATAATGTACAATTATTAGAAATATAATAAATAGAAGATATTATAATAAAAATTAATTTTATGATAATCATAAAAATATATAATAAATCTAATAGAAAACTTAAATTTATGTAATTATATGAAAAATGTGAAAATTTCTCACATCAGGAGTAAATTCGATACCCTAATACGAATTTAAGTGTACTGGGTAAAATAAAATACTGACCAGGGGTAGTAATGATATTTAGGATATCGAGAAGTAATGTAATTCATTTCACATTATGAGTTGAAACGAATTTCAAGGGTTCGGGTATAAAACAGTACTTCGAAATCAAACTAGAACCTAATTTAAAAATTAATGCGGAAACTGAACTCGAACCAGAACCTAACCCCAAACCTAGAATAATTGTAAAAGGTTTGAGAACCTAGATAACTAGAGATATTAAACCCTAAACAAAACATAACAATAAGCATTATAAGATAAAACCAACTTATTATAGTTATATATAAAAAAAAAAAAAACTGAAACCACGTTTGTGTTATAGAGATGATCGGCGATGGCCTGAGCGAGTTGGACCTCAAGTGAGTGAGCAAGGAGTCCAAGTAAGTTGGGATTAATATGATACTGTATTTTAGATGCTTGAGATTATGCTTAATTGTGCTTATTAGATAGTTGGTTGTGTGCATGTGCTTGATTATAAGTGATGCTATGATTCTGTTTGTTGTTCTGACTTGTATTTTATAATTTGTATGAAATGATGCTTGATTACCCTAAACTGAACCTAATCAAATATACAACCTGTAATCATAATTGGAACTGCATGGTAACTCATTAGGGGAAACTTAGGATTCTCCGGCCAAATACCGATCCCTTCGAAAGGGATAGCATAGGATTGCATAATGGTCCCTTCTTCATCCTTAGTTGAATTAAGTAACAGGAGAGGGGGTCGTAGTGAGGGTGAAGTCAATGGTTCGAAGGTAGTCACGAGAGGAGTGGTATCTCCATTGCACAAGCCTGGGTTCGGTCGTGAGCTATTGCATTAACGGCAACTCTTCAACCTAAATTAGAGCGGGCGCAATTTCTATAATTTTACGATGAGCCGGATAATGTTGTGCGATGGCATTTGCTTGAACATGCATTACACCTAATAAGTTAGTTGATAATCTTGTTGTATTTATGGTATAGTTTTAAGTCCTCCATCGTAACTTACTAAACTGTGGTTGCTCACATACCGATAGACATCGTACAGGTGTTGGCTAAGAAACGGCTTACAACTACTCTGAAGCTAGTAACTGCTGGATCCTAGTGAGTGAGGAAAAATAGTTGAAGAACAAACATATATTTTTAAAGTCTAAGCCTTTATTTTAGAATTTTTCTTTTCTAAATAATGTAATAACTAGAAAATAGATTACGGTGAAATATTGTAAACGTTAATTGTAATAACTGAAGTTTAGTATATATATATTTTCTCACTCTCTTATTTAAATGATTTATTTAAATTACAAACCGTTTACTTTAAAGCAAGTTAGTCGTTGATGCCTTATGCAGATCAGGTCTAGAATAGCAATTATAAGGCCAACTACTATCTCAGAATGGTTTACATAGCGAGGCTATTACGACTCTGCTCCTTCGGGGCATGATGGCTAGGAGTAGAAGGCCACCACCACCACGTGGTGGTGGCAGTGCCCAAGTGAACCAACATACCCATGGCCACCGACGGTGGCCAGAGCCACCCAAATCGGTGAGTTCCATTTCCAGCCCGATTTTGTGTAATTTTGTAAAAATAGTAAATATTCTTAGAAAATTATAAATTTTGTTATTCTAGAATATTTTTGCATGTAGTTTTTAGGAAAAATATTTTTTTGATGAAAATATGTCCTGTGATATACGATCCTTAAGAAATTATGCAAAACCGAACATGTTTCGGTTTAGAAATAAATGACCTTAGGAGTGTAGTTTTGAGCCTAAAATTTTTTTGTAGACTAATTCGATGATATAGAACAGTGCTATAAAGCCTGTTTTCAAAAATTAATTTTTGAAAATTTTGGATAATTTTTAGGCCTTAAAATGAGGCATAAAATGGGTAATTTAGGGTTAATTAAGTAATTAAATAGTTAATTACTGATTTAGTGAATATTGATATGTTTTAAGATGTTGAAATCTGATGAAGTATGATACTTGTAGTATTTAGGGTGTTATATGTAATTATTAGGTTAATTATGTAATAAATAAGTAATAGGAAAAAATAGTAAATTTTAAGTTAATTTTGTAAATTAGGGTTATTAAGTGTAAAATCTAATTTATGATGAATTTAGATATTTTGAAATGACAATTGATGTTGGGAAATGGTACTTAGAATGATAAAAATATTAGATGTATATTATATACATAATAAGTAATAGTATATAATACACAATTATTAGAAATATAATAAATAGAAGATATTATAATAAAAATTGATATTATAAAAATAATAGGGATATATAATAAATTTGATAGAAAACTTAAATTTATGTAATTATATTAAAAATGTAAAAATTTCTCACATCATGAGTAAATTTAGTACATTAATAAGGATTTAAGTGTATCGGGTGGAATAAAATATTGACTAGGGGTAATGATGGTATTTAAGATATCTGGAAGTAATGTAATTATTTTCACATTATGAGTTGAAATGAATTTCTAGGGTTCGAATATAAAACAATACTTAGAAATCGAACTAGAACTTAATTTAGAAATCGATGCGAAAACTGAACTTGAACCTAACCCCAAACTTAGAATAATCGAAAAAAATTTGAGAACTTAGATAACTGGATATATTAAACCCTAAACAAAACATAACAATAAGCGTTATAAGATAAAACCAACTTATAGTAGTTATATGAAAAATTGAAACCATGTTTGTGTTATAGGGATGATCGGCAATGACCTGAACGAGTTAGACCTCGAGTGAGTGAGTAAGGAGTCTAGATAAGTTAGGATTAATACGATGCTGTATTTTGGAGGCTTGAGATTATGGTTTGTTGTATTTGTTAGATAGTTGGTTGTGTGCATGTACTTGATTATGAGTGATGCTATGATTCTGTTTATTGTTCTAGCTTGTATTGTATGATTTGTATGAAATAATTGATCACCCTAAACTAAACCTAATCAAATATACGACCCGTAATCATAATCAGACCTATATGGCAACCCATTAGGGGAAACCTAAGATTCTTTAGCCAAATATCGATCCCTTCGAAAGGGATAGCGCAGGATTACATAATGGTTCCTTCTTCATCCTTAGTCGAACTAAGTGATAAGAGAGGAGGTCGTGGCGAGGGTGAAGTCAATGGTTCGAAGGTAGTTGCGGGAGGAGTGGTGTCTCCATTGCACAAGCCTAGGTTTAGTCGTGAGCTGTTGCATTAATGGCAACTCCTCAACCCGGATTAGAGTGGGCGTAATTTCTCTAATCTCACAATGGGTCGGACAACGTTGTGTGATGGAATTTGCTTGAATATGCATTACACCTAATAAGTTGATTGATAACCTTGTTGTGTTTATGGTATAGTTTTAAGTCTTTTATCCTAACTTACTAAGTTATAGTTACTCATATCCTTATACCAGGTGCTGGCTAAGAAGCGGCTTACAACTACTCTGAAGCTAGCAACTGTTGGATCTTGGGGAGTGAGGAAAAACTTTTGAAGAACAAACATATATTTTTAAGGTCTAAGATTTTATTTTAGAATTTTTCATTTTTGAATAATGTAATAACTGAATTATAGTGTATATATATATTTTCTCACTTTCTTAGGTAAATGATTTATTTAAATTATAAACTGTTTACTTCAAAGCGGATTAGTCATGGATGCCTTGTGTAGATTAGGTTTAGGATAGCGGTTGTAAGGTTAAATTCTATCTTAGAATGGTTTACACGGGGAGGCTGTTATAACTCTGTCATTTCAGGGCGTAACAATATATATGTGCTTCAAATGTATTTCCTCTCTCCTTAAGATCCAACAGTTGCTAGTACCTGCAACAACGTCTATAAGGATGTGAGCAACTATAGCTCAATAAGTTGGGACGGGACTTAAAACTATACGGCAAACACAAACAGGATTATTAACTAAATTAATTAGATACAATGTATGTTCAAGTAAGTGTCATTGCACAACGTTGTCTGCCCCATCGTAAGATTAGAGGAATTGCACTCGCTCTAATCCGAGTGGAGAAGTTTCCATTAATGCAACAATTCACAACCAAACCTAAGCTTTTGCAATGGAGACACCATCTTCCTGCAACTACCTTCAAACTATTGACTTCACTCTTACTGCAATCTCCTAACCTGTCACTAGTTCAACTAAGGATGAAAAAGAGACTAATTATGTTATCTAACGCTATCATTTTCGAATAAGTCACTATTTGGCCAGAGAATCCTAAGTTTCCCCTAATAGGTTGCTATGCAGGTCCAATTTATGTTTACAAGTTATATATCTGGTTAGGTTTAGTTTAAGGTGATTAATTATTTCATACAAATCACACAATACGAGCTAGAGCAGTAAACTAAATCACATCATCAACTTAGAAACAAACGTATGCATACAGTTGACTATTTAACAAGCACAACTAAGTACAATTTCAAGCATCCAAGTACTACAAATTAGTATTTTAAAATACAGTACGTATTAATTTCAACTTACCTAGACTCCTTACTTACTCACTCAAGGTATGACTTGCACAGGCCGTCGCCACTAAACCCTATAATGTAAATGTTGTTTCAGTACGTATATAACTATCTTATATAAACTCTATTCTATAGTACTTTTATGTTATCTTTAGTTTAGTGTTTAATATATTTAATTATCTAAGTTTTTTAAGTCTTTTACAATTATTCCTAATTTATGTTGAGTTTTAATTCAGTTTTTTAAGTCGGTTTTTAAATTAGGTTTTTAATTCAGTTTTCGATTAGGGATTTTATATGTAAATCATATGAAATCATTTCGACTCATAATGTGAAATTAATTATATTATTTTCGGATATCCTAAATATCAACCTTAACCCTTAACTAGTGTTTTAATTTGTACAATATACCCATTTATCCTAATTTAACTATCGAATTTACTTCCATTGTAAAAAAATCTTACATTTTTCATATAATTACCTTAATTTAAATTTCCTACTAGATTTATTACTTATTTGTATTATTAGAATAATATCAATTTTAACCTAATATTTTCTTACTCATCAATTTCTTATAATTACATATTATACATTATCACCTAATATGTACATAATATATACATATAATATTCCCATCACCTCAAATATCATCTCCCAATATCAAATAACATTTCAAAATATCTAAATTCACCCTAAATCAAAATTTATACGTAATTCCCCTAAATTAAAAAATTAACTTAAAACATACCATTTACCTACATATTTAGTACATATTATGTATAATGCATACCACTAATGCCTTAAACTTCAATAAAGCTACAGAAAATATATTAAAATCAGTAAATTATGGTTGTTATATTATAATTATAAAAAGTACTAAGACAGTTATATATATTATTCTTTAATATCCTGATTTTAGGTTTAATTTTGCTAAAAATTAGCTTAAATTGGGTAAATGACCAAATAAAATTGAAAAATTCAAATTAAATATTCCAAAAATCATAAATAAGCTTTAGAAGTCATTACAAATGAGGTTCATTAAGGAATTTAATTAAAAACCTATTATTTCTTCCATATGAAAAACAGGGCAGATTCAACAAAATAATTTTAATAAATTCTAAACATATATTTTATCAAAATTATTTTTATGTAAATTAAATATATCATATGTGGAATATGTACACAAAAAACTGGATCAAAATAATACTATTTAATATTTTTGAAAATTCATACAAAATTAGTTGGAATTAAGCCTGTTCTTAAGGAACCTATATAAGAACTTATAATTTTAAAAATATGATTTGATATTATAATTTTACATGTAAAAAAACCTAAGGAAAAAAAAATTTCATAATTTTCCATGATTATTTTATATTTTTATTAAATTAAACAAATTCAAAAAAGAAATCGAAACTTATCAATCGATAAGCTTCCAGCCACCAGCAATGGCTTCACCATTATCTATAGCTCTAGACATAGGGTCCACTATGTAGTGGTGGTGGCCGTTCCTCTCTAGGTGATCTTTGGGTATGGGTTTCCTTTATAAGCCTTCAATGCACACCATTTTGTTTAATTTTGCTAAAATTAGTTTTTCGTCTCTTCTCTTCTCTTCCTAATTTTTCTTAAGTTCCAAACTTACCAAAATGATATTTGAATGGGTTACTCTAAATTTATAGTGTTTTTAGGTATTTTTTCTTTAATTTTCCACTTGACTAGTGCCCCTTATCCTCTTCCAATTTACTTTTTATTTGGCCTAATTTAATTGGTTGATTTTTTTTCTACATTCCCTGCTTGCTACGCCCCTCTTCTATAAAATTCCATATTTTTTCATAATTTTATTGATTTTCATTTAATTATTTATGATTTTTTAATTATTTAATGTTATTTTAACATATTTCGAGTGTTTTAAATAATTCCATATTTTTTTACCTACACTTAAATACATATATAGTACAAATGAATACTCTTAAATATTATTTATGTTATTTTATGATTTTTAATATGCATATAATTTATCTTTATATATTTATTAGTTATCGAAACTCGTTTTACGTGTTTTTGATAAATAACAAAAAATTTACTTATAATTCAATATTATAATAATTAATTATTTATTATATATTTTTATAAATCCAAATTCACTAAACCACTTTTACAACTAGTGCTAGATTTGAGCTGAATCAGACAATTTGCTCGATCGTCCTAAATTCTATAAACTAAACCTCGAGTACCTGATTGTGAGTCTTATATTAGAGACATGAGAAAGTGTTATGCTCATCCATGTTATCCTATATTCATTTCTTCTGCACAATTATCTATATGCTTGATTAAGTTGTTGATAAGAATCAACTCCTTAGACCAATCACAAGAAGTAGAGCTAAAGGACTCCAATGGCTCGTATGGAAAATACTAGCTTTAAGCTATAGCTAAGATGGGGGCTCTCATCCTGATCCGACCTCCTACCGACTTGTCTCTTAGATCTTTACGTGTGTCCAACATGCTTTTGCCCAACAGCGAAGTCATAATCTAAAAGATAGCCCCGAATTAGCCAAGCAGAGCTACTGACCTAACTTACTAGTGTTTGACTTCAAGCTTTTTGCTAGACTGATTGACTCCGGACTTGATTTAGATCAGATTGGCCTTTGACTGACAACACTTCCTATTTTTGCCTGTATATCATACTCCAAACGTACAGCCATTAAGTGACACGTACCTTCTAACACAACATTCCAGAATAATTCTTTCCTTTCCATACTGGATATTCTTTATCATTTTTACCCCTTTTTAGTATGATTAATGTAACGTAATTGTAAAATACCCTTTTGTCTTTTCATACGTATAAAATATCCCTAATGGGAAAGTATATAAACTCCCACTTTCCTTATATACAGACGATCATCCAACTTTCAATACAAAATTATTCTCTTTAAGCAACTTTAGTGTTCTTGTTAACTCTCAACTCTTATTTATTTCCTTTAACAAGGAGCAGTAGTGAGTGACCTTTCAATTCAGGCCGGTGTGTCATATCTGGCAGATTGTAAGTTGAGTAAGATCGAGTGGTGTGTCATATCCGTTCGGTAGCTACCTAGACTTTGCTAGCTTTTTCTTAGTTCTTTTTAGTTTGCCTCGTTGTGATACTTTCTCCATATGTCTGACCCCAAAGACGCATTAATTGTTCCCTTTGATTTTCCATTTTTTTTTCCCATATATAGTTCTTTAGCATTAGTAGTTTTCACTAATGAAATGATGTATAAGGAGATTGATAACAAAATGATTAGGTAATATCAATTTGTGTCATCTTGTTCTATGCTATATTTCAAGTTCCCTAATTAATGTATATTTCATTGTTTTGTAAAAAAAAAAAATGAAAACTTCTTAGATGAAGAAACTTAACTGTGATTATCATAGCTTTATGTATATGAACAAAATCATTAGACATATTACTTTTATTTTTCTTTCTCTATTGTTTATGGATTTTTAATTTATCACTATTGTTGGATTGATCTATTTTTAGTGCATTTAATCTTTTCATTTAGTTCTTTCTAACTACAATTTTTTAATCTATACAAATTTCATTAATATTCAACCATGCATATTACTAGCAAGTAAGCATGAATGAAAAATATTTATCTTAGATTAAATGTAACTACTTTTACACTTTTAGCGACGGTGCATCCTCCGCTCGTTCACCATTAAAATAAATATTTTAGGGTAAATCATATATAGTAATCATTAATAACATTTTGACTTTTTGGTATTTCTTAGAATTTATGATTTAAGGCTTTTTTTCCCAAATGCATTACACTTGTATGTCAATATTAGTTAGGGGACTTGTATTAACATTTTAGTGATCTATAATAATTAAATTAATTAGATGATATCATTTTGCTACTAAGTATCCTAAGATTAACACATAGTATTAATGCATAGGTCATGTGTTGGTTAGAAAAAAGAAAATGATCATGAGTTTGCAAAAGCGCCAAAGCACATATCATGTTTTTATAATTATTCCTTTATATAATGTCATATGTAATAGCAATCAATGACCGATTACATACTCCTGAGCTCGAGGGCTCTCTCAAGTGGTCCGCCAAGCTGTCCGAGGTGAGTTAAGCACCAAGGAGCAGTGCTTACCCCAATCCGATTTGATGAGCTACTTTACTCTCCATGCCATCTAAGATGTTGTCGAGGTGATCAACCAGCATACTAAGTGGTCTAATGAGGAAGTCATCTACAATGAGAAAGGTAACTTCATGCCAACATCTTTAGTATTGAGAAAGACGATGGGTGTCAATCTTGTATCTAAAGACAAACAGAGAGAAAATATCTTCTATATTAGGTGCAAGATAAATGAATCACTGTGCGTGTTGATTATAGACAATGGGAGCTACACTAATGCAGCCTCTGCATTTATGGTCCAGCAGTTGAAATTGCCGACCATGCCGTACCTGAAACCTTACAAGCTTCATTAGCTCAATGAAAAGGGATCCCTACAAGTGAACAAGCGGGTGTCTATATCGATCTGCATTGGTAAGTATCGAGATGAAGTGTTATGTGATGTACTGCCCATGAGTACATCCCACATTCTACTTAGTGAACATAGATGTTTGAACGAGCAGTTATGTATGATGGTAGGAGGATCACATGTTCTGTAGAGCATGAAGGAAGAAGGGTGAGATTGAGTCCCATGACTATCAAGAAAGTAAAAATCATGTAGTCCTAGCTTAGTCAAACCCTGGAGAAGGAGGCTTTGATACTGACCTGAGTTGAATTGAAAAGAGAAATGGAGTTAAAGGGACTTACCTATCTGCTTGTCAGGAGGCTTCTGGAGATCAGACCCAGAGAGGAAGAGTTGCCGACCAAGGTAAAAACCCTACTAGAGGACTACACCAACCAATTTCCAAAAGAGCTACCGAAAGGTCTACCCCAAATTCCGAGGCATAAAGCATGCAATCGACTTGTAGCCAAGGGCTGCCCTATCGAACAAGCCTGCCTATAGGCTGAACCTTGAACAAACTTCCAAGACATAGAGGCAAGTAAACGACCTCTTGAAGAAAAGGTATATGCGCAAGTCCCTGAGCCCCTATGCTGTGCTAGCCCTGTTAGTGCTGAAGAAGGATGGTTCTTGGAAGATGTACATGGATAGTCAAGCCATCAATTGAATCACCATCAAGTACAAGTATCCCATACTTAGGCTTGATGGTATGCTAGACGAGTTAAGTGGAGTAAGAATGTTCTCTAAGATTGATCTCAAATCTAGATACCATTAGATCCGAATGCATAAAGGAGATAGGTGGAAAACCACATTCAAGTTTAAACATTCAAGACACGACATGATTTATATGAGTGGCTTATAATACCATTTGGACTATCTAAAGCGCTGAGCATATTCATGCGACTTATGAATCATGTGCTCCAAGAGTTATTGGGAAGGTTTGTCGTGGCTTATTTTGACGACGTTCTAGTATACAATCCCGACTTTGAGACACACTAAAAGCATCTCCAATGAGTGCTTGCAAAACTTCGAGCTGAACAGCTTCATGCCAATCTGAAGAAGTGCAATTTCTGCCAATCCAAGGTGATTTTGGGATTTATTATAGGTGGAGGTAGCATTTGAGTTCATGAGGAGAAGATAAGAACAATTATAGAATGGCTCGAGTCGACCTATTCTATATACGTAAGAAGTTTCTCCATCTTGGCATCATTCTATCACCAATTCATAAAGAATTTCAGTACGATTGTGGCCCTGCTCATTAAACTATCGAAGAAGCAAGTTGAATTCAGATGGGGTGAGAAAGAGAAGAAGAGTTTTGAAGATGTGAAGGAGAAGCTAATTACAACCCTCGTCTTAGCTTTGCTAAGCTTCGATAAAGTATTTGAAGTAAAGTGTGATGCGTATAGACTAGGCATAAGTGTTGTGCTGATGCAAGAAGGCCGAGGAGAAACTTCGAGGAGCCATACTCAACCATTTCGTCTATGACAAGGATTCTACTCCTTAATCTGACCCTAATAGTGCGGCAACATTACTTGCTACCCAAGGAATACATGATCTATACCAATCATGAATCCTTAAGATATCTAAAGAGCCAACCGAAGTTGTCCTGGAGACAGGCCAAGTAGGTTGAGTTCATGGAGGGTTTTTCTTATGTCGTAAAATACAAGAATGGAAAGAACAATGTAGTGGCTGATGCCCCATCAAAACCGACCGAACTACATACTAGGTTACTTAGTTTTTCAACCATCAAGAATTTGTATATCGAGGACCTACATTTTGGTCCCATCTACACCCGTTGTGAGGAAGGACGGATGCTGAATGATTATCACAAGGAGAACGAATACTTATTTAGGAAGAGGAGGCTATGTATCCCGACCTGTTCCATGCAAGAACTACTAGTCTACAAGGTGTATGGAGGGGGATTGACAAGATACTTTTGCTATGCTGAACTTATAAGGTATTATCCTCCAGATTTTTTTTGCCAAGGATGAAAGAGATATCCAGTCCATGCTAGAATAGTATACAACTTACCAAAAAGTAAAGAGTCGAACCGAGCAAGGACACCACCAACCCATACTGACCCCAACCAAACCATAGTCCAAGCTGAATATGAATTTCATCTTAGGGTTACCGAGGACATCTCAAGGGAAAGACTCCATCATGGTAATTGTTAATCGATCAAATAAGATGGTACATTTCATGCCCTATTCCAACCTAGAGGAGATAATAGGGATCAAGGATTGATTACACGCTCCCGAGCCTGAGGGCTCTCTCAAGTAATTTGTTGAGCTATCCGAGGTAAGTTAAGCACAGAAGAGCAGTGCTTGCCCCAATCTGATCTATCGAGCTACTTTGCTCTCCATGCCATCCATGATGTTGCTGAGGTGATCAACCAACATGCCGAGCCAAACCTTCCACTAAACCGTAGTCTAAGTGCCAAATTTGAATGCAGCAATCTCCACTATACTGAAGCCGAGCAGAACCGTCAATAGCTGACCATCCGAAGTCAACCTCAATGTGAGCTATCCTTGAACCAACCACTGTCTAGTCCATTCTAATGCCGAACAAGCTTGAACCAAGGTCCACCCCTGCTTAGGCTACAATACTGTTAGAATTACAGTAAAAACGCTCGCGCATTATCCTTTACTGACATATGTATTGTCCTTTCTGATAAAGGATGTCCACGTTCCTTCTTTTGCATGATTTCATATTTTCCTTGTAAATTATTCTTGTTTTTAGCAAATAAGGATCATTCTTTTGTAATTTCTATAACTTAGGATTTGCCCTAACGGGATGATATAAATACTGTCATATTGTAAAAGTTAAGGAGATTAGAATATAGAGAATACACTGAACTTTTTTTTTACTCTCGAGTTAAGTATTTCCCTTACTCTTGAGTTACTCTTATCTAACACATTCAAGCATGAACTAGTGGTAAGTGACCTCCGGCCATACTTGTACGTCATATCAAGTGTGACTTGAGTTCGTATAAGGTGTTGGTGCGTTATATACTTTGTCGGTGAATGAGAACTATTACGCCCTAAAGTCACAGAGTCGTAACAATCTCACCGTGTAACCCATTCTATAATAGTAACTGGCTTCACAGTATTTATTATAGACATAATCTACATAAGGTGTCGATAACTCTTCACTTTAAAGTAAACAGTTCAATTAAGAGTTTAGCTAAAGTTATAGTAATTATCAAGAATTTTAGGTCAACATACATAATTATATGTACATTCCATGGTACTTCCCAAAAAATTCTACATTAACATAACAATCCACTAATTTACATAACTATCAATCTTTCATTCTTAAGCTATTAAGGAGACTCTAGCTATACATCCACTACGAGGCAAATTGATCCTTACACCCCAAGCTTTAAAAGAACTAACGTCTAGATAATTATAGAGCGGCATAATACTCGGAGTATTTAGAAATCAAGACCTGCAAAAGAATCTATACGGTATAAGCAACTACAAGTCAGTAAGTTGAATTAGAGACTCATGAATGTATACAAACACAAACAAGATTATGAAGCAATTATTTTCATGCAATGCAACAAGCAGGTGTCATCACACAACGTAGTCCGGTCCGTTGCAAAATTAAAGAAATTTTATGCACTCTAATTCGGGTTGAGGAGTTTTCATGTTATGTAATAGCTTACAACCAAACCGAAGTTTGTGCAATGGAGACACTGGTCCTCCTAAGACAATCCTTCAAACCAATGCCCTCATCCTCACTATGACCTTCTCTCCTGTTACTTAGTTCGGCTAAGGATGAGGAAAAGATCAATTTGTTATCCAGCGCTATCTTTATCGAAGGTATCGATGTTTGGTTAGAGAATCCCAATGCATGACAATTTAGGTCATTAGAGTCGAATAAGTTTAAATTTCATTTAAGGTATTCAAACAATTTTACACCAATCTAGTCATAACACAAAATCAATCACAACACAAATTTCAACATGAATTCGAATACTCAAACACATGCATAAATTACTTATAATCACAATCATACATAATCCTAAATCTTCAAGTACCATAAAATAGTACTCCAATATAGTAAGTAATAACCCAACTTACTTGAAATTCTCAGTCACCCAATCACTTAATTGCAAGTTGGTTCGTCTCTAGGTATCTTATAATACAAATACGTCTTTTTAGTACTTATACTTTGATGATTCATATTCTAAGTTATAATTTAACTCGTTTCTCCATGTATACCTATTATTTAGTAATGATTCATTCTACCTTATTTCGGGGTTCGATTTCTAAATTAGATTCCAGTTTGGATTCTGCATTGTCTATGACTACAAGGAATCCTAAAGATGCTTGAATCCTAATGTGAAATTAATCACATTAAGCTCGAGTATTCTAATATCACATTGGGTCTTAATTTAGTAATTTAAATTATTCGGTACACTCTAATCCTAATTGGGATAACGGATTTACTCTTAATATGAGAAAATCTTACATTTTTTATACAATTACCTAAAATTAAATTTTGTTTTAGATTTATTATGTACTGATTATTATTATTATATTATCTAAATAAACCTAATTTTTCATATTTATTAAATTTTCAATTCCTTATATTCCTAATTTCCTACAATTACTACATAATTTCTATATTAATTACACTTAACACTCCAAAGACTAGGATTAGGTTTCTACATCAGATATTAACATCCTTAAACATCTAATTACCATCTAAATCAGTAATTAATCACTTAATCACCTAATTAACCCAAAATTACCCAATTTTCCCATCATTTTAAGGCTAAAAATTTACTTAAAAATTTTAAAAATTAAATTTAAAAAAAAATGGCTTCATAGCACTATTCTATATCACTTAAACATTCTACAGAAAAAATTTGAGCTCCAAATTACACTCCTAAGCCTATTTATTTCTAGTTCTAATCATGCTCAGTTTGGCTTAATTTCTTAAGAACCCTATATTTGTAGATGTGATTAAACTTAATCACTATTTTTCCTTAAATCTACATACAATAAAACCTCAAAATAATAAATTTCATAATTTTCTGAGTAAAATAAATAATTTTAAAAAATTGTACAAAATCGGAGCAAATGTGAAACTCACCCAATCCAATGGCTTTTAGGCCTCCAACACCGATTCAAGTGTGTCAGCCGGTCCAGGCGGTGGGTCTAGAGTGGGGTGGTGGTGGTTCGGTTCTAAGTGGCGGTGGTGGTGGTGTGTAGGTTCGATTCACTACCCTTTTGCACAGATTTACTTGACAATTTCCTAAACCTTAATTTTCTTCTCCAAATTTTGGTGCCCTCAATTTTTTCTAACTTCTAACTGTCCAAATGAGTTCTTTAATTTTTCTTGCTATTTATATAGCTTTGTAGTAATTATTATGCATTTAATTAAACAAGACATTGCCCAAATCTTTTTAATTTACTTTTTATGTTGCTTGTTTTTTATTGGTTATATTCTTCTTACTTCCTAACTTGCAATGACCAAATCTAAGTCATTCCTATTCCTTTGATTTTTTCTTAATTATTTAATAATTTTACTTAATTATTTAATAAGTTTCTAGCTAATTTAAGTAATTTCGTGTATTTTTATCTACACGTAAATACATGTAGGGTGCAACTGAACATTCCTAATTATTATTTAGGTCATTCTATGATTTTTAGTATATATAGAATTTATCTTTAGTAATTTATTAGTTATTAGATTATACTTTTCGTCTTTTTGATAATTAACAAGTATTATACTTAAAATTTAAAAATTTTATAGTTTCTTATTTTATTACTTATTTTCTTAAATTCAAGTTTACGCAGTCATTTTTACTAATATTTCTATCTATAGTTTATAATTTAAGTTTGATCGAATCCTTTAACCGATCACCCTAAACTTTGTGTACTAAGTTTAATCCTACGATCATTTGACTTAACTTTAAGGCTTACATACTTTTACTAACCTAGAAGTTAGAAAAGCCATAGATACTGCTTCACCATCGCTACTTTTGGCTCCTAAATCATCTTCAAGTCTAGACCTTCATTCCATTGAATCTTCACGTACTCCATATCTCTATTTTTTAACTTCTAAACCCGACTATCCAGTATTTTTATGGGTTGTCTTACAAATTGAAAATTCCTTATTAACTCCACTGGCTCTATCTCTACTATCGTATTCAAGTTCTTAACAAATTTTCTTAACATGAAAACATAGAATACATTATGATATCTCGATAAACTTGGAGGTAAAGTTACTCTGTAGGATACATTGCCAACTTTTTCCAGTATTTCAAATGGACTAATATATCGTAGGCTCAGTTTTTCCTTTGAGCCATACAATCTATGTCCTTTGAATGGGCTTATTTTAATATAAACATGATCACCAACTTCAAACTTTAATGGCCTTCTTTTCAAGTCTGCCCAACTCTTACATCAGTCTTGAGCTTCTTTCATTCGCTGTCGAACAATCTTAATCTTCTCACTTATTTGATTGATCATGTCTGGTCCAATTATGGCATACTCTTCGTGATCCCAATACAGTAGTGATCTATACTTTCTCCCATATAATGCTTCATAAGGTGCCATCTGTATGGTTGCACGATAACTATTATTATAGGCAAATTCTATCAATGGAAAATATTTATCCCAATCACCTCCAAAATCTAGCACGCAAGCTCACAACATATCTTCTAAAGTTTGAATTGTTCACTCAAACTGCCCATCTATTTACAAACGATAAGTTGTACAAAATTGCAACTTTATACCCAAAACTCTACGTAAGCTTCCCAAAATTTAGATACAAATCGACTATCCCGATCAGAAACAATACTCTCAAGTACACTATGTAATCTTACTATTTCTCGAACATAGAGTCTAGACATCTTTTCCATTGAATCACCCATCCAATTAGGTAAAAAATGTGCACTCTTTGTTAATCTATCCACAACTACCCAAATGGAATCATATCCAACTTGAGTCCTTGATAGTGCTACTATAAAATCTATAGTAATATGATCCCATTTCTATCTCGATACTTCTAAAGGTTATAATAGTCCACCCGGTCTCTAGTGTTCTACTTTAACTTGTTGCCACGTAATGCATTCTGATACATACTGTGCCGCATCTCTCTTAATTCCATTCCACCAATACATGAGTTTCAAATCTTGGTACATTTTATTTCCTCTCAGGTGCACAGTATAACCAGTAATGTGCGCTTTATCCAAAATTTGCTTCCTTATGTCAAGATTTTGTGGTACACATATTCTTTCTCTAAACTTTATTATACCTATTTTATCCACTTTAAAGTGAAGATCTTGTTTGTTACTTAATTTCTCTTTTATCTCCATCAGACCCTTATCTTCCTCTTGCTTCTGCTTTATTCTCTCTAATAAAGTAGGTTGCAGTTCCAAATTCATCAACTAACTATTAGGTTCACACCAGTCAAACCCAATTCGTATCCTCTCAAATTCATGTACTAATGCACATTGGGGTGTTAACAATTAGGCAACCTGTTCATAATTCTTTCAACTCAATGCATCTTCCACCAAATTGGCCTTTCCAGGGTGGTAATTTATATTTAGATCATAATCTTTAATCAACTCTAACTATCTTCTTTGCCTTAAATTCAACTCCTTCTGAATAAAAAAAAATACTTCAAACTCTTATGATCTATGTACATCTTGTACCGTTGTCCATTGTCTTGATTCCTACAGTTGTCTTGATGCATATGCAACAACTTTTCTATCCTACATCAATACGCAACCTAATCCATTCCATGAAGTATCACTGTATATATTATAAGGCTTATCCAGATCAGGTAATGTTAATACCGGTGCTGTAACTAGTCATTTCTCCAACTCCTAAAAACTCATTTCACAATCTTTACTCCATTCAAATTTTATATCCTTTTAGGTCAATCAAGTCAATGATGTGGCAATTTTGAAAAAATCCATTATGAATCGTCGATAATATCCAGCCATACCCAGAAAACCTCTTATCTTAGTCACAGTAGTTGGTTGCTTTCAATTCATTACTGCTTTCACTTTATCAGGGTCTACAGAGATTCCTTCACCAGATATAATATGACTTGAAAAAAAAATTCTATCCAACCAAAAATCACATTTACTTAACTTGGCATACAATTTATTCTCTCTCAACTTCAGTAATGTCAATCGTAAATGTTCTGTATGCTCCTTCTTGGTTTTTGAATAAATCAAAATATCATCGACAAACACCACGACAAACTTATCTAAATATGGCTGATATATGCGATTCATCAGGTCCATGAATATCGCCGAGGTATTCATTAAGCCAAATAGCATAATCAAAAATTCATAATGACCATATCGAGTTCTAAATGTGGTCTTATGCATATCTTCTGGCTTAACTCGTAGTTGATGATATCCTGATTTCAAATCAATTTTAAATAACACAGTTGCACCTTGTAGTTGGTCAAACAAATCATCAATATGTGGTAACAGATAGCTATTCGTAATGGTAACCTTATTTAACTCTTGATAGTTTATACACCATCTAATAGTACCATTTTTATTCTTCACAAACAATACTGGTGCTCCCCATCGTGAAACACTTGATTGAATAAACTTCTTATTCAATAGCTCCTAAAGCTGCTTCTTTAGTTCCTAAAGTTCCATAGGTGACATCTGATATAGAGCTTTAGAAATAAGCTCAGTCCTAGGAACTAACTCTACAGTGAAATCCAACTCTCGAGATGAGGCTAAACCCAGTAAATCCTTCAGAAATACATCTGGAAATTTATTCACTACCCATATGTCTACTACCTTGGGTATCTCTTTCTTTACATCCATAGCAAACACCCAGCAAAATTTCCAATCATTCTCCTTTACTTTTATCTCACATAGTTCATCACATATCTCCATCACAGATAAATTTAACCTACTTCCACCAGCCTTTCCTTGAAATATCGTTTCTCCCTCATTAAGATTAATAATTTTATTTCTATACTCCACAATAACTTTATTCTTAGACAACCAATCTATTCCCATTATTACATCATAACCATGTAAAGGTAATATTACAAGACTTATAGTATACTCCTTCTCTTGAATTTTTATTCTACCATCAACTACTATTTCTCGGGTTGTTACTTTCTCTCTAATCAAAGTTCTAACTTTATAAGTTGTATTAATAGTAACCGTATTAATCTCTTGTTCATTTACAAATTTTTAACTTGCAAAGGAATGAAATACACCAATATCAAACAGCACAAAAGCAGGTTGTCCATTTATCAGCACATGTCTTGGAATATACTAATACTATGATTACTAACTATACTAGCATTCATAAATTTGGAAATGTAAATACTTTAATTTAATTCACACTTATAAATATCATTACAATAGATAGTTTAAGTATATACCTGTTACAAGTCCTTTATCATTTTCTTCTTTAACTCCCATGATCTCCTCGACATCATCATGGTAGTATTTCTCCATCAAATATAAGAAATCTTCATTCTCCTCAACACTCATATCCTCTAGAGCAAAGACATGAATAGGTGCAGTAGTGTTATCACAACCTTCCGTCTGCTTAGCTCCTTATCCAAATTGTGGACAATATTTAGAGAAATGCCCCTTCCTACCGCATTTGTTACACTTCACCAATTTCATCTTAGGGCATGCCTTCAGCACATGTCTCCACATATAAAACATTTTCCCTCGAGTTAAGCATAATTCCTTAGAAAATGATTTGCACCACACTTCTAGCATTTGACATTACCATCCTTGTCGTAAAAACTCAAACTGAGTACTGATTGTGCTGGGCTATTAGCCAGAGTTGCTATTCTCCTTCTCTTTTATCTAGAACTACTATTGGCAATGCTAGGATATGGTCTCTTAAATGATTGATCAAGTCGATATCCTTTGTTAATCTTTTGACTCTATATTACTTACATCCTTGTATGATTATCTTCCAGTTGCCTTGTGTCGAGCCTGATTTTTCAGTTTCTTTTATTTAAAAATTAATTTCCCCATTTTCGATTAATACTAAATCCTAACCCATTTAATATTAATCCTCGACTAAATAAATTGAGAAATTCCAGTTTTTTTATTGAAAATAATTTTTGGAGTCGCCACCCGATTGAAATCGGGAAAAGAAAAAGAAACCATAACCAATTTGTGGATTGATTACGATTTGGCTACCGGTCTTTGATTTCAATTTTAAATGAAAAACTAGAGGGTTCCAAGTTCGAGGGCTAACCGATTAAACCCTTAACGGGTACTACTATTTATTTACCGAAATTAGGATTATTTTTCTGATTATAATATTTAATAAATAAATAAATAAAATCAAAATAAAAAAGAACCTAAGTTTCTACATATTTTATCATCACCCCGAAGGTATCTACGTACTCGCTAGCTGGGATCAGACGATCGTAGTTCTTTCAGAAAATCTTTAGTGTGTTGATTGATTTTAATTTTGAAAACTGACCGAGTTTACATTATTATCAATTTAGTTTTTTAGAGAAAACTCTAAAAGAGCCTTAATTCACTAAGTCTTTTATTTTATTTTATAAAAAACTCTCTAAAATTTCTATTTCTATTTTTTTTTTAAAGAAAGGGGGTTTTATTGTTTTATTCTTATTTATTTACAAAATAAATTTTCCTAAGTGAGAAAATCCTAAAGTCATAATGCTAAAAATATACCTAAGCACATAAATACATACACATATATCTATTTACCTATCATGTCATAAACTTAACTAAATAACTAAGGGAATTATAATGATAAATAAAGAGACAAATAAATAAATAAAATAAAATAATCAAAACCGAACTTGACTTGGGCTATTCGATGAAGTGTTGGTGTTGGTTCGTCGAGCGTGGAGACGTGACGGTTAGTGCTGAATCGTACGCTGTGGTATTGTTATACAGAACGTACTGCTGTTCGCCTGACGTTGCTGTCCACTTGGTGTCGTTGCTGTCCGTCTGGTGTCATTGCTGTCCATCTAATGTTATGCAACAGTTTGGGATTTTCGCTGGAGTGTGCAGGATAGTCATTGATTGCGAACAGTAACCGCGCTGGAGTGTTTTGTTGGCAGAGAGGATGGGCTGCGCTGATCATGTGTCATAGTTAGCGAATGTGCGTGTATGAACTACCGCAGCGTATGGGCATCAGTAACGTGTGTTGTTGGTTGCTAGGCGTACGCGAATTGGGCTGTGGGTGGGTCGCCACAGTGGTGTCATGTACGTTCTGTACTGCTGTAAGCGTGGACTGTCGCGCGGCTGATCGAAGATTGTGAGGATTCAGTGGAGTTGTAGATGGTGAACTTGAGGACTGGTCGACGCTGTTGGGCTTATTGGCTTCGGGTCTGTCGCGAGTGAAGCGTGCGTGGCTTGGAGTGATCAGGCGAAGGATTGTTGGTCGGCGTTTCGTTAGGGGATTGGGGATGTGTTTGGTCTTTATTCAAGCGTGATTCTCCGTATGTCTTCGTCATCCACGCAGTGCTAACTGTTCAGTTAGAAGGTGTTGTATTCCAGCATTGGACATCAAGCAATTCGGCCAGGGGATTGAAGACGGTGGACTTGGACTTAATTGAATTAGAGCGTCAGGGACTTCATATCACATCTTATTATATCTGATTTAGTAACTAAACTAGATTCAAATGAATTCAAATCCGATTTAACTAAATTCATATGATTTAATTAGATATGAACCATTTTCATCTCGTTTCTGTAGAGATAGAAAATAAAGACATAGATACCTGCTGAGACTCGAACCCAAGATCTCAAACTAAATCCACTCTTAAATACCTCGATACTTATCAATTAGGCTGTTAGCCTACGCCTTGACATTTAGTACAATTAAACTATACTTAAATTATCCGATTCCCTAAAATAAATTTTTTTTAACTACACTAAAACTAAAACTATTTGTTTCCAATATAAGTTATTTCCTAAAATCTACAAAACTCTTTATAATAATTTTTTTCTTTTCTTATTTTTTGGTATTTTCATCATTTGTTAATTATTATTATTTTTATCTTTAAAATTTTTTTTTGTTATTTTTATTTTTTTGAATTAGGACCCTTTTTGTAAAAATAAAAATTAGGACTACAGAGGGGCAAAAATTAGGTGTCTACACCTTGCCTTATCTACTACTTCATTGTAAGTGATGAAACCATAATCTAACAACTTGCAACAAATTATGGGGTTAAATCCGGTAAGAAACAAATCCTTCTTCAACTCAATATTATCTTGGTATGAGCTAGGTACATATTGTAACAATCTATTAAACTTAATTTCATATTGGGTTACACTCATACCTCTTTTCTTTAGTTCAAACAAATCTCGTACCATTCTGTTTTGGATACTATGAGGAAAATACTCCTTCTTGAATTCCTCCTTAAATTGTTGCCAATAAATGTTATTCCCAAGTTGCCTTGCTCTCGAGACCCACTATACTCTTGCAGCTAACTTTAACAAAAACATGCCATAAGATAACTTTTGAGATTCACGGACTCTAAAAGTCCCAAAACTCCGTTCAAGATTCAAGTGACTTCCAGTAATACTTATGCATCATATCAAGTATGACTTGAGTTCATATGAGGCGTTAATGCGTTATATACTTCGTCGGTACATGAGAACCCCCTGTTCAACCTTAGAATATCATTTACCTTTTAAGCCACCTTGTGGCTTGGACCCACCCCTTTGGTTACGCCTCATATCGGGTTCATGTGTTTATCTACAAGTCCATATTAATATGTATCTACGATACAATATAATATATTTAGTTATAATATGTACATTAGTATTAGGCAAGCTTAACTATTGATAGTAGTATAGTTCGATGAAAAACGAATATCATTCTCATGAAAATTATGGTTACTAATATTAACTATTTTTTTATTATCCTAACCGGTGAAATATAAACTCAAGAAACTAAAAGAAATTAAATTAAATTATTATTAATAACTAAATTAACAAATAACTACGACTTGACTAAAATAAGTAACAAAAAAGCAGTTACTTTGGAAATTAACTTCAAGATTTAACTTCGTATCTGGATCTTGCTTCCCCTAGAATCAATTATCCGACTTTTACAAAAGATAATTTAATTAAATCTCTAATTTCTTTGATCGGGAGTATTCTCTAATAAAGTTAATAATTTTCTCAAATCTATTAACCCTAATATTTAAATTATTTATTAGAATATCTTCTCAATAGCATAATCAAATATTGTATTAAAAGACAACAAATTCTCTTAAACATAACAATCAACATCTAAAAAGACTTTGCAATTTATCTTTAAATATGCAATAATCTTCATCAATTATACCTAAATCTAATCACATAAGCAATCTCTCGATTTTCTTACACAATATTATATTTTAGATCAATACCTTAGGAAACATCAATCTAAAGCAATTAAGAACATGTACTTGAATAAAAGAAAATAAAAACTTTATTAGATCTAATAAACTCAACATCATATACCAATTGTAGATTTCACAAAACCTAGATATAATGAAATTATGTGCAAATCATGACAAAAGAATAATCTTGAATAAAATCTAATGAAAACACATAAAAAAACAGCTATGAAAATTAATAAAAATCGCTTGAATCTTGAATATTAGAGTGTGTCTCTTTCTTGTGCATTTCTTCCTTAAAGTCTCCCTAAATGTCATATGAAAAGTGTAGCAAAAAATCCCTAAGGATGCTTTTTATCAAATGTGTAGATTTCTCTTCTTTGCAACGATACGACTGAATGATACGGTTATATCACTAGTCGTGTCCCAAAGATTCACCAAATCTTTACAAATCTTTTCCAAATCTACCACTGACATGACTTGAGATATGGTCATGTCACAAACTGTATACTGCTTTTCTCTGCTAAAAAATATTTCTTGCA
This sequence comes from Lumnitzera racemosa, assembly GCA_024138005.1. Lineage (NCBI taxonomy): Eukaryota > Viridiplantae > Streptophyta > Magnoliopsida > Myrtales > Combretaceae > Lumnitzera > Lumnitzera racemosa. The sequence continues at coordinate 57,801,827 of JAMXBC010000004.1, forward strand.
ACTAACACATTCATGTCACTATTCATGTCAATTCCAAACTTCATAATTTCTTCAATTTAACTCTAAATTAAGTAAAACTTATTTTTGCTTTCTCGTTTTCTTCTAAATAATAACCTAAAACTTTGAAATCAAGATTTTACTCAATTAAGTATCATTTTCTTAAAATAACCCAAACTTTTAAGGAAAATCACTAAAAATCAGTTTATTAAATATAGCCAATTGAAAGCTTATCATACATACTATATGTAATGTATAAAAATAAAACGTAGACAAAGTACTATAGTAACATGTAATTACATACTATATGTAATATCTTAAATGGGGACACATTTAGTGATTGTTGAAAGTTAAGCCAATATTTTTTCAATTAATGGTAAGATCAACATATCAAAATATAATTAGTGTCAGGCTAAATAGACAAATAAAGTTCTAAGGCTCTGGAAAAGATGGCTAGTGTACAAATTGAGGAATAAGAGAAATACTTCCAAAGAGATTAACAATTTAATATAATATAAATAGTCAAATGAAATACATAAAAGAGCATTTATAAGACTCCTTAGAAACTCTAATTGAAAGTGTAAAGTACAAAATTAATAAGATTAAAAAGTATATAGTTAACCATCAAAGCTAACATTCAATTAGTTGATCGATCAACTCATGGTTGGCCAAATGAGGCATGGTGTGATCAATTAGTTCATCTCTCGCTTAACCTTCCCTTTGCATTTGGGCCTTGCACTAATCTCCCCTTGTTAGAAAAAGTCAATCATATGATCAATCCTACAAATGGTAATTCCCAATCAATCAATGGTTCTGATGAATGCTAATATGTGATGTCCTTTTTCCTAACACATGAATCCTTCTATAATACACTTACATTGTATGACTTCATTGCTAGTAATCTATAAATTGCTTAATCCTTCTTGACTTCATACGCATTAAACCTATTAGAATACTATGCATCTATATCGTATTGCCATAGTATATCTAAGATCATCATATGAGAATCTATTCACATTACACAAACCTCGTCTTTAAAAGTATAAAGTACAAAATAATAAGAACAAAAAATATAATGATATGTTATATTGCTCAATAGTCTATACCTACTTTTCCCCTTTACAAAATAGTTCTAAATTTTTCTCAATGGATTCACTAATATCATTTGTTCAATAGCTATTACTAGTACAAAGTCAGGTAATCAATTAGTATTAATGTATGTGCCTTTGAACACCTTTTATTATTAGTTTGCTTTCTCCTATTTGCATAGGAATCATTATTAGTTTAGTCTCCCTCTTTAGAGTTTCATGTATCAAGTCTATAAAGCACCATTACATCATTTCTCTCCACAATATGGTTATCTTCCTTTCTTCATAAATAGTCACTTGACCTATGTGTTGGTCAATTACACTTTTAATAGTTTACAATCATAAAATTTGCTTAGGGTTCTCATTTTTGCTTATTTTTCTTCTTAAACACCTATTGTTTACTTGTACCTTTCAATTTCATGAACGTTTATATGGTAGTAGCAACTTCACTTTTTCCTCAAATTCAACCCTCACATCAATGATCTTACTCAACTTAGCCTTATCATGTACTTAGTTAGTATGCCTTCTTTACTGCTCCTAATACATCGGTTCTATTTTCAAAGGCTATGTTTTGGCTTAGGTTGATGTCTACAATACCTAATACCAAAAAATCTAATGAACTACTAACCTCAAACCTAATGTATATGTTACCACCTATAAACCCTATTACATAATCCATTTTGCTCTTAGTATAGACTCTACAATATACTTGTGCACCAATCTTTTACCTTTGCAACATCTATGATACCATTGAAATAATATTTGCTCATAATCTAAAGATAGAACTCTTTCAAACAATATTTCATAGACCACTAATTCAAAACATGATCTTTCTCTTCATGGATTCACCCATTCTACTATCTTTTCACCATACAAAAACAACATTCTTATTTTATTAAACATCTCCATATAATCAAAGAAGCTATTTGCATTAATAAACTATTGTTACTCTTCTATATCTAAACCCCCTTTCTTCAAGATAGCACTTATCATGTTAACTAACCATGTAGACATGTCCTCTTCAAGATAGCACTTATCATGTTAACTAACCATGTAGACATGTCCTTTACTCATACGATCACCTTGGCATGTGGCTTGCACCTTATAACTAACAACACTTCCTTCTATACCCAATCCATATGAACCAATAGTTTTACTAATTTAATATAACAACACTTCTTATTGAAATTATCAGTTTTATATCGACTTAAGGTTTCAATTTCTTCGCTAATATTTAAAGCTTAATTCTTTGCTTATTAATGTAGGAAATATGACTATCATCATTAACTAACATAAAAGCTCTAGTATCACCTTACACAATGTATGATGCAAGTAATAATGTCATTATAGATCGAACTACATGTCTTTGCGCAATTGGTCATAAAATAGGAATAAGAGAAATGAGGATTCTCGATTTGATAATTGATAAGCCATCTAATATAATAGATGCAATGAGTATTTATATGTCTCTAAGAGTACAAAATAGGATACTAATAGGAACATGAAATATCTAAATGAATGAACTTTCTAAAGCCTATAGTTGACTATGGCCACCTTCCTATTCCTCCCTTCTTCCTCTCCCCTCTTTTCCAATCAACAAGCATGATTACCAAACAACTAGCCAATTAGTTGAGTCATGGCCAGTTCATTACTATAAGTCTCATGTAAGATATTAAAAGGAAGGGGATGGGTTAGGTGAGGAATGGGTTAAATTGATATCTTTAGAAAATTTCAAACTTTTTCATTTTGTAAAATGAAATTCTCTCTTAATAACTTAACTTCGATGATTTGCGATAATTTAATAGTTAATTGTACCAACACAATAAAAATACAACATTAAATAAAAAAATAATCGAGAAGAGACTCGGGTAAGAGATTTAATGAGCATTGACACTATGCTTATTGCTCTCTTTCAACTCGTCTATTAGGAACTTGGTCTTCCTTACCTATGCTATTTCACTAATCAGCTTAATCCAAAATTCAAATGTAAGAGAAGTTATAACAGTTTGCCAACCCTTGGCTTCAACAAACCATGCTAATTAGCCTTACACATAGCTAACTTCAGATCTAAAGAGATCTAACCTAACTCCTCTTATACTCATAGACAATTAAACAGTTTCAATTAAGTATAAAAGCAAATAAGATAAGTACAATGAAATTTTCGAAGAAATTCGCTGAAGAACAAGACAAGAAAAGATGAATATAAAACTTCAAGAAAGTCTTTAACTAAGTCTCTTATTGAATCTAGTAAAGTTTTTCTCATAGATTAACTTTTTCTTTTTAGTTGTCAAAAAGTGTACTTTTGATTCAAACAAGCTTTTTTTTTTTATATACTTTGATACTCCAACAGCTAATTATTGATTTTTCTTAAGCTTAGTCCTTTATCTTTTCAAAATGATACATCGCTTCCTCTTTATTTATAGAAAAAAATATTCTGTTTTGAATTTTGAATGAAAATTAAACCTTATCTTCTCCAAAACATTTTCTAATATATGTTACAGAGATTCAATGTATCTTGCTAAAGAACAAGACTAGATAACTTAATTTTATCTCCACAAACAAATCTCCATAAAATATGAGATTTAATTTTGAATTTGAATTTGCATTATAATCCTATAGTAATCTTGATAAGAAGATTTATTATCTAAAGATATATCTCTTATTCTATTGAAAACATTATAGCTTATTAGAAAAATCTTTGAATTTCAAATTTAGAAGATATCATAATAAATTTAGATGAATTTGAATTATACTCCCATCCATATCCTTTTTAAATCTTGAACCTTATCTATATCTTCATGAGCTTTCTCTAGCTATATCTTTGTCTCTTCAATAAATTCTCTGAGTTATATTAGCTTCAAATATATCTCTTGAATAGACTCCATAGTAACAGAACTTAGCTACCAACAAATTTCTCGAACTTTGGCAAAACTCTTTGTTTCTAGAATAACTCTTCTTTGAGACTCACATAAGCTTTGTTTCAAAACCTATCTTTTATAGCTTTAAACTTATATTAATCTTGAAGTTCTGTAAAATATGAAGTAATTCCAACTTAATCAAACATTAATTTGTAATTTGATAAAATAAATTCCCAATCTTAATCAATTTATCCTCCTTAATTAAGATTAAGCTTCATGGATTCAAATCTAACTTATGTGGAATGAACTTGAGTGCATTACCCAAATATACTCAATAAAGTGAAGTTGGGTCTTCAATCTTGAACTTAGTTCCATCTTGTAAGTGATTTTCCTCTTATCTTTTTCTTTGAATTTTTTTAAACAACCATTTGACTAAGTCTATGACCATGTATTGAACCTGTTTTTTATTGATTGCAAATGAAGTCTTTGATCAAGGTTTTAACTAAATTTAATATGCTAACTTAAGTCTCTAACTTACTCTTTGAATAATATTGAAACTCAAAATTTTCTTAACTGTTTCAACTTAGATTTCTTGCACACTCAGTTAGATATGTTAGTAAACGTATTCTTTTTACTATCATCAAAATTTATGAAAAGAGAACTTAACAACTATTCATGAGCCGATTGGCTAATTCAATTCTTCATTAGTTAGCTGATGTCTTAATTGTCACAACCCTTCACTTTTGATCCACATGCTAAGAAAATGCAATAAGGTTCTTATATTTTTAGAATATACAAATAGACCCTTCAACTTTGGAAGGTCCTTATTTGACCCATTTATTATAGGGAAAATTGTACTAATTATCCCTAGGAAACTATTGAAACCACAAATTGAATATTTGTAAACCTCTTAAAAGGAAACAATTCCACATTTTAAAGAGCACCATTGAAAAATTGGTAAAACTCAATTGGCTCCAATCTTATAATTTACTTCAAACATCAACTATTATAATTAGAATATGTACATTAGAAGGCCTTTTTGTTTATGATAAAACTAAAAAATCCTTTGGGTTTTAATTGAGAAACTTTAATGCATTAAGTTAATCTCAAAACTCAATTAAGTATTTTACATTTTATGTGAGCCATTAAACACTTGAATAAATTGCAAATATATCTATTTATATTTTCTCTGTATGTCCTTAGCGTCTTTATATTTGAAATGGACCCTTTTCGCCCCCTCAACAACAACCCCCTCAAAAAAGAAAAATAAAAAATAATAAAGTACAAAAGAAAGAACTTACTTTTTTATTCTTTTCTAGTTTGCACATATGTCATTATATTTAATGTTTTAAATTACTTTTTTCCTTGCAGCAAAAGCATCCAGGCATCCAAAAGTACCATTTTGAAGATTCCAATGTCCAAACTGTTAGTTTAAAAAATAGCGAGTCAAAGTGCACATAGAGTAAATATAAAGAGATGGAGTTTGAGTTTGCTAATAGTCTTTTATGTTTATATAATACCAAGTTCTTGTAGTAGTATTTCCCATGATGTATAGCTATATTTTTGTATCACTTATTTGGTGTAATAACGTAAAAAACACATATCTCAAACGACATACTTAAAATATAAACAATTTATTGAATTTCAATATAAATGTAAATAACTTAAATTCCACTTAAGGTTTGATCAAAACTTTGGTACAAATATATTACCCTTATTATAGAAGAATGGTTTATTTTGACCATATTGAAAATCATAGGGACTTATTTGTCAAATACAATGGGTTTAATATTTTCTTTTATCCTATTTTATCTTACACATAAGATGACGGGTGCAAAATAGCTGGAATTGAAATTCAGTGATTGCGGGGCGAAAGAGAAATTACGTATGAATAGGGAAATGAAATTGCAGAAGTAGTGAAAGGAAAAAACTATGTATGAGTTTGCATTTAAGATTGAGTAAATAAATGATATCCCGAAATAATTGATGACCCAGCAAGTAAGAAGAATCCCAAGAAAGACATGGTGATGGCAGAAGCAGAGGAGTCCGTGAACAGATTGTCCCCACCCTCCCTCAAGTTATTCGTCAATGGAATTGCTGCTGACGCTGATGATATCAATAGGTAGGCCATTACCTATAAATTAAATTACATATCGTACAATATCATCATCAAATTTTGGCATCAGTATATTTTCTTTTGGCAAATTGATCGGTATATAAAAACAATTCAGAGATTAATGGTTCTCGAATTTACTTGTCTGGGAGTTATGAATAGAACTTAAAATTATTTGAAAAATTATGTGTCTATATTAATAACACTTGCTGGCATATCAAAATTTAAGTATGTGCAATCGTTTATTCACGTATCATGTTAATTGCACTAAAGTTTTTCTTGCTTATATGTACCCGAACGACATCTGCAACACAGCCCCTCCAATCTTGACACCATTAATAAAGTCAAAGTTTTTCGGGTAAGTAGAATTTGATGTATCGAGAAGGCTTGAACCGGCTTGTGGTATCACGCAGATGACAGGTGTTGCCCTATCCCATGTGTAACATATGTATCGGGACACCATGTGTCTTCATACATGTTTGATGTTTCATGGTTGACTAAAATACAAGGAAACGAAAAAAAAAAAAAAAAAGACCAGGAAACCGAAAATCTAGAGAGTCAAAGTCATATGCATGGACTCTATTGTGTTACTGTTATGTAGTCATGTTGACTCGGGGGGAAGAACATACCAATTCCACTCACAATGTGTATTCATTATATTACGCTCGATATAATAATTGATCCATATGACGCGACTTAGCATGTTGATTCTTGGCTTAATCTATAAACGGAAAAAAGGTACTATTACTTCCCACAGATTCAAATGGAGGGCAAGTTTGAAATTGGATTACTAAAATTCGATATCAATATGATACTCCATTCTGTGTTTTAAAATCTATTTTAGCTCTTCATAGGGTATTATAATATGTATTTAAAATTCAGTTGTCAGAACATGTTAGCATAATCGATATCGTTCAAATTTGACTAAATAAGCTAATATAATTTAACTAAATACCTCATAATTCATATTCTACAAATAATAATAACAATAATAATAAATCTTCTTAATAATATTTGTCTATGTTATTATTTTTTTAACTTTTATTTATCAGGCTTACATTCTTATTAAATACTTAAAATTTCTGAAAACTCAATCCAAACCCTATAAAATGTTAAAAGGTTTCCTAAAACTCATCTCAAACCCTTAAAAAGAAAAAAAAAAAAATTGTCGCATTAGATTTTTATCGAGTTCATTGGAATCAACTGCTCGTGTCCCTAATTACTTCAGTCATAGTCATAGCACATAAAGTCAAAGTTTGATTAGTAAAATTGGAAAAAATGCATGATCCCCTTTTTTACTTTCTTTCTTTCTTTCTTTCCATGTGCTTTCAGAATTTCATTTCTTTCCTTTTTTTCCTTTTTTCTTTTTTTTTTTTTTCCTTCGCCAGCTCTTTCGGAACTTTATTTAAGTGTGAATCTATGTTTTAAAATCTCCAAAATTGCTTTAGCGAGGAAATCCAGAGAATAAACTGGATCATTTTCGTCGGAGTTGAAGTTGGATGCATTAAGTTAAGCTTGTATGTTCACCCCAATCTGAAAATGGAAAAAACAGAAAAAAAAAAAAATCGAAAACCTCTGTGTAATGTAAGGGATCATTTAAAGATCCAAAGAAGGAATACGTGAATCAAGTTAACGACATTTAGGAAGTATCCATAGCAATTTATGAAGTTTTCAAGTTGAAAATCACGTTTTCTTTTGAAATTAAAAAAAAAAAAATTACATCTCTCCCATGGAGTGCCTAGCTCAAAAAGAGTCGTGACCGAGCCAACTTAATATTTTTCAAAATTTTTGAAATTTTACAATGTTTAAACATATAAAAAGAGTCGAATATTTTAAGTTTTGAGCTACGACCCTGCTTTTTATTTGAGACGTTTTTTATCATTAGAATACATTTAGAGAGTATCAGCGGAATTTACCTAATGCAGCTTAAAGTTCGAGAATGAAATATCTCACGCTCTTAAATTCTAGAATATACACACTTCAAAAGATACATTTAATGAAATTGAATTTCGATACTCTCTTTTGAGCAAGATAAGATAAGGTGTATGGTAAACACCCAAAAATATATAATAATAATAATAATAATAATAATAATAATAATAATAATAATAAATAAATAAATAAATAAATAAATACAACAACAAATCTTTTAAAAAGATATATCTTCAGATTCTATAACTATTCAAATCTCTTAAAATTTTATATATATATATATTTAAACTTTCGCTATTTTCTCTAATACTGTTTGATATTTCCTTTCCCTTCTCATAAAGTTTCTTATTCTCTTCATTGACTTAGTGTGTTGAGTAACGAATTTCCCACAAGGAACATGGAAATGGGGAAAACAAATCAAGGGGAGCTTAGTTTCTTGGTAAATTTATGGATCGAGACTTTTAAAGTTTGTTTCTTTGCAACAAAATTCTGAGAAGACAAATTTTTTTATGTGTTTCTCCGTAAGCTTTCGAGTTCTTGCGCGTATGTATTATGGAGTCTACTATTGTTATTGTTTACATAAGTTATACTCTTATTATAATCTGGTCCTTATTTGTTTTCTTTATTTCCAAATGTTTGCAAATCTAGGGCTGAGTGGTGTATATGTGGTATATAGTCATAAGTTTTAGACATACATAGTGTGGTTAAACCTAGTTCTGAATCGTGAACGAGCCTGGAATTGGCCCGACCTAAAAGTGAGCGGGCCAAACCGCTAAGCTTTTAGGACCAAGGTGATTCAAGAGAACAGAACCACCTAAATTAATGAGTCGCAAATCGCCAAGCCGACTTGCTATTGAACCGGCGAGTAGGCCTGACTAATTTACCCCCTTAAAAAAAAAGAAAGAGAAAGAGAAAGAGAAAGAGAAAGAGAAAAGTGATATCACTAAGTTGAAAAAAAATAATTTGATAATATCTAATAAGTTATTGCATGTTAAAGCTGCTTTATTTACAATAGTAAAGGATAATTTAAAAAAAAAATATCATCGAACTAATGATAGACAACTAAGTATAAGTTAATTGTGTATTAAGGATAGATAGAAAATTTGATTTCAGTTAATATAAATCTTTTTTATAAAACTTATCAAATGTTAAGAATTTGAATATAAGAAAAAATAAAATTTGAGGGAAAAAATAAAAAAAAATAGAATCACATTAAGTTGAAAATTAATAAAAAATTAAAAATTATTAATGAATTAGTAAACTTAAATAAAAAAAGAGAGAAAAGAGATTACATTATAAAAAATTATTAATTTATTAAAAAAGAAATTAATTAAAAAATTAAATATTTAAAAAAAAACCTGTTCAAAGGTTTCGAACCGGCTAAATACTGTTAGCTTACAGGATAATCATGATTCACTGTATTACCGCTTTATAAACCGGCAGTTTAAAGCTGGTTCGGGACCAATTCGGTCCGATGCTTAGGTATGGTTGTGTACATTTTTCGAAGAGACGGCGACTGTGAGCAGATGAAGTTGAAGGCTTTGCATGCGTACTCGTGTAGAAGGAGATGGTCGAAATATTGTTTACTTTCTTGTCAGCTACCAATTCTCTTCAACGAAGTTGGACTGTGGTTGGTTTCGTGTTCGTAAACTTATTCACATATAATATATTCTATACCATGTTATAATGATAATCTATAATATGTTATATTATGTGGTATGATGTATTCTATTTCATAATATATTATATTGTACTCTACTCTATAATATGTTATATTACATTATAAAATATGTTTAGTACATGGCTTTGGGGTTATTATGAGGAAAAAAAAATTGGGGATTGGAGAATTGTCATTTCGTTGTCGCATCGGTGATGTGGTTGGCAAGAAGGAGATGCTATCAAGTCTTGGCTGCAAGATTATAAGTTTCATCCTCTACTTATGTTATATAATACGCTATATTATATGCTACTCCATAGTATAATATATTCAATATTGTATTCTATAAATAATGTTATGTAAATGTAAATATATAATGTGAACATATAAATGTACACACTAATGTATGTTTATATTATGTAAGATGATGATAATTATATTTTAACTTATTATTTATAATGTATCACAAATTGTATATATTATATGTTATGAAATAGATAAATAACATCAAGTACCATGCCATATCTATGAATTGATAGGTATGGCTTATATAACATAAGTTAAGCAAATTATATAAAAATACGTTAATATATTTTATTGTCTTGATTTATACTAATTATATTATTATAATATGTAATATATAGATATAGACACATGTATATAAGTAATTAAACTAAATAAGATATAAGTTAAGTAGTTAACAAATTACTAAGTTAGAAAATATTATGTTGAGCAAGTGCTAGATTGTATTACTTAGATTATCAAGTTAACCCTACTGCGATAGGTACATATATACTTGGTAGTTGATGGTGCATGTTAGGTTAGTGAATAAGAACAAACTAAAAATTATATAGCCCATAAATGCTTGCTACATGTGCTTAACTCAGCTTAAGGGCCCATAGTAGCAGATCCCTAGAAGGTATCCCATTGAATGATAAGTGGCATTATCCTTAGTGCAGTCATCTATTGGCATTATACAAATAGATTTAGAGACTCATGGGTGTTAAGGCTTGAGTAGCAGTTCCAATTGTCATAGTATGCATATATAATATACATATTGTGTGCTGAGGTTATGAGTTATTTCAAGTCTTGACATGTCAAGACTGTCTTGTTTGTTAGACTTAAATGGAAAGATAGTAAACTAATGCATCATTTATTTATCTGCATTTATGCATGTGAGTATGAACTACTTGTTATGAGCATGTGATTGTTGTATACACATATTGGGCATTAGCTCATCCCTTAGGGATTTTTTTTTTTTAGGTGCAAATCAATTAAATGAATTGATAAAATTGATTGGTATGGAAACAATTATTATTATCACTGGGATCGGAAGAGTGGTGATTACTATTATTAGTATGACGATGACCAACAACATTAATGTTTATTACTAATAGTTAAAGATGTAAAGTTTAATTGATAACTTTATTATATTTACGCTTCTCCTGACTCGTTTGCGAGTCATTCAAATTAGATTAAATTATTAAGATTTGTTAATTGTAACTTTTTGAAGTCATACAAATACTTTTGAGAACGTAGTAGAATAAATAGAACCTGACATATCAATAGATAATAAAGATACGTGGTAGGTTGTAGCATCCTAAGTTTTTGAGGAGTTACGATATTTCTCTCCCTTGAAATCCTTAGCATATTTTTCCTCTCTTAAGACCCTTACAACGGTTTTTATCCCTCTCTATCTTCTTCTTTTTTAAACCTTATTCTAATTCTTCTTTTTCTTGTCTTGACATTTGTTAATGTTTTTGCTGATACTTATAATTGAAGATGAGCTAACACAAGATGGATGGGGATATAAGATTTTACTTGTATACTATCCTAAAAGATACCTATCCTTAAATGTTATAACCAAAACCTACCCTATAACACATTAAATATAGCCTAAAACTTGTACCCCATAACCTAAAAAATATGCGGTACACTATAAAACTTGTAAATTTTTCCTATTTTCCTGTAAATTTCAAGTTTATGTGATATCAAGAAAGTAACTCATATGTAATGTAATAAACTCTTCTATATGTGAAACCAATGAAACCCTATAGCAAAACCTATAGAATTTATAACAAAGCACGTGATAACATAAATGTAACATTTTTTTATCTTCAATATTTCATTATGTGATATTGAATAAAACTTGTAAAACTTATAACAAATTATAGTGAAAATTATCCTTTACCTAAGGAAAAATATCACATACAAGAGCTTTTGGTTTAGGGTTTATATTCAACTTAAGTTGTTTCTTTTTTACATAAATATAGTATATTGTTTTTATTCTTTTCTTGATAAAAAATGAAGTTAATTTTCATTTTGTTAATATATATTATATCATCTAATAAACTTTATAAGGTTGAGAATTGGATACTCTAAAACATTTACCCCCTGTACCTTTGAGTATAAGTTCCAAAATGGTCATAAGACATGAAGATATCACTCCCATAACCTACCATGTGAGAGCGAATTCCAAAACTTGTTACCCGAAACATGTTCTATATTCTTCAATACACTCTATTGAGCTTATTCTATGTGACAAGATTTCTTATTTATCCTAACTTACAATCGTATTTACTTGAAAAATTCTCAATTGCACATATTGTATACGGTGATTTTTATGATTTTTCTTAATATTTGAGTTTATTTTTATATAATAATACTTAATTAAGTAATATTTTGTTTTTTAGATTTTGAAATGATCTGCAAAAGAAAACGAGAAGATAAAAACAAATTTCACTCAAATCAGAGCAAAAATGAGCAAATTATAAAGGTTTGAAGATCAACACACTCAAATGACATGACTATATTGTTTCCAGGCAAAATTGGAGCCGTTTTTCGACTATTACAACTTAGGACACAACTATATCATCGGTCATGTTGTTTTTAGTTTAAACATGAAGTATAGTCAAGTACACGACCAAAAAACACGATTATGTCCCTCATTGTATCTTTTCCAACTAACCTATTTTTTTTATCTCTTTCTATATAAAGCCTTATTAGGATTTGTTTAACAAGAGAACTTTTTGTCATGAAATTAGAAATAGCTTTTCAAGACAAGAATACTTAAAGAGCAAGAGGATCATCAAGAATTCAAGATTTGATCTTATTTAGAATCCATGACTTTCTTTTCTATAATTTTCTACTCTTTATTTTCATATTATTATTTTACGATGTGTAGAGCGTAAATTTTTTTATATTTAAGTCTTATAAAACCTAGATATATTCATGTGAAATCATTAGCATTTGATTAATTTAGTTCTTTATTATTTTTCTTGATTTGATTATGTTCACTTCATGATTTAGATTATTATTTCCATGGGTAATAATCTAAAGCTTGATATTTTATAAGACAATCGAGAGATTTCTTATAAGGTTAGATTTAGATATAGTTGATGAGGATTATTGTAAAATTAGAGATAATTTGTAAGATTCTTCCGGAATTTCAAATTAAAGTAGAGAGAATTCATTGTTCAATGATCCAATCTTAGGTCATGCTTTTGAGAAGAGATTATAATAGGTGATTTTAGGGTTATGGTTAATTAACTTGAGAAAGTGATTAATTTTAGTAAAGAATTCTCTAAGTAAAAAAAAGATTAAAGAATAAATTAGATGATTTTTAGGGAAATCAAATGTTAAATCTAGGGGAAGCAAAATTTAAGCACAACATTGAATCTTGAATTAATTTCCAATTAAATTACTTTCTTGTTAATTTTTGAACTGCGTCTTAGTTAACCTTTAAATTAGTTTTAGTAGTAATTTAGATTTATTTCTTTAATTTTCTTAAAATTTAATTTGTCAATTAAATAATAGATACCTAGTGAGTACTAGTTGTTAGAGTCTCTGAGGGATCGACATTTTAACTTATATCTGCTATATTATAAACTAATAAGGTCACTTGCCTAACATATCATTACCTTAACTGTTAAACAATAATGATGAATAGCTATACATGTTATGTTACATTTAAAATAAAATTCTGCTCTAAAATTGTACTCTTATTACTACAACTTAACAACTAAGCTTGAAGACCTAAAATTTTATTTCCAATTAACTGAAGATTTATTCGATCAAAATTTATTATGTTTAATGTAAATCCGATACTTAAATCAACATTTTTCTTTACAAACTTTAAGCCCAAAGTACTCAAATATAAATCTTCGATAAGTACACAAAAATAAAAAATATATATAGATAATGAACTTTGGGATAAAATTAACTTAATAAAACTTTATAAAATTAAATAGAACAAGCCAAAATTATTTGCCAAAATAAAAGTGAAAACATTTACCCAAATTAAGAAAAAAAAAAGAAAGAAAATCTAAAATGCTTTTTTCGTTTTTTTTTTCTCTAATCTTTGACAAATTTATTTTACAAAAGCTCAGACTAATTTCTTTTTACTTTCTAAATCTTCATTCAACCACTTTATAGTAACTAATCATATTATTCCAAGATGACTAACCAATAGCCATTTTATTGTAATTTAATAATAATCCCCTTGTCTTCTAGTTTGAAACCAATCATGCTCGTCATACTTAGGTGCTACTATTAGAAGCCAAGCACAATCAAAAGTAGCTTCTTCAAGCAAAGTACTAGTGCAATGAGAGATAACCTCATCCTACCATTTCTTTTAACAGCCCTGTTTCTATCATACATAATCAAACCCTTTAAACATTTATAACACATCCAATTAGCACAACTAAATATAATAAGAATAAAGCTACTATTCTTAAAGAATATGATACAGTTGCTACGTTGTTTCATTATATTAAAATTGACAGTAGTAATGTCTTATGATAAATCTAAACATATTGATATACCCCTATTCAGTCCATGACTTAACTATTAGGTAGAAGTATCATGGATAATTATTGAAAATATGCAAAATGTTATAAAATCGAGTCTTATACAAGAAAGAATTATAGAGTAAAGAGATAAGAAATAAATAAAATATAGAGAGGAAGTGATAAATTTCTTATTTTAATCTCTTGTATATATATATATATATATATATTCTAATGCTCCATACAATTCTCTATTTATAGATATACAAACATAATGATGGGTGATCTAAAAGTTAAGAGTTATAAAGAAGATACAATGATAAGAAAAAGGACATTATGCAAAATAGAAAAACTTAAACATAATAATAAATTTCTCTGCATAGCTCGTTTAATTTTATGAGACCAACATAAGATGACTTATAAAAATAATGTGATTACATTGAATAAATAATAAGTTTTAAGGAAAAGTATATAATTAGCTTTATGGTTAAATATAAATGTTGAGATCATATATTAATTGACACATAAATGCACTTAGATATCTAAGAGAAATAACCCGAAAGCAACTAAAAATCAACATACTAGTAAAAGTTATTCTAATGCCCAAAAAGGAAAATGTTTTGAAATGAGAGGTATTTTAGTCATTTGAACAAAACACCCCCACCACTCCTCCTTACTCCCTAACCAACCCCACCCTATCCCCCTCCTCCCCCCTAAACTCAAACCCAGGCAAGCATTTAAACCTATCATTTTCAATTGTATAAGTGTCTAAAACCTAAGTATTACCTCATAAACCTCTCTCTCTCTACTTTTTCTCTTCTCTTAATTTAAGCTCAAAGGTAGGATTGTGTAAATAAACGCCTTTCTCTAGCTATCTTGGTGAAAAACTCCCATTTCAAAGGAGTTTCTAAGCTTTTCCCCTGCATATTCGGGTTATAAGAAGTTTACATGCATTTCTAAGCAAGTTTTCTTATCTCCCTCTCTATCTAGCTTTTGGGTTTTAATAATTTTGGAGTTAGATTGGAGATTTCGAGCTAAGTCTTATAGTTAGGATGAAGTAAAATCGTACCTAAGTTTTGGATACTCAACTATTTGAAGTAGATTGTGATGGAAGTCGAAGGATGGGAAAAAGCTATAGAATATTGCAAAAGCTTGTTGGTACTTGTAAACCAAGGAAGCTAAAACATTATTGAACAAGTTTGATGGTTCATTATTGAACCAACTAGCCGATCATGTTCTGAATTGTGCAAGTTTTTCATTTTCTTGCCATTTCGTCAATTTTAATTAGGTTTATATTCTTCTTTGATTTCTATAAACTTTTAACCTATTTTTGTGAATCAAAACCAATTTTAAACGACTTTCAAAATTTAATCTTGAATCCTTTGTTTCTTCAAGCTTCTAATTCTTCTTCTAAGTCTTCCCTTTACCTGATTCTTGATTAAAGATCTAAACTTTACCCTTTTCTCTAGTTATAGTACTCTTAGAAGTTAAGATTAAGTTTAAGGAGTTGTAATTGAAGTCAAGTTTAAGGGTTTATATAAAGTTTGAATTGGATTAACTTGAATCATGGATTAAGAAAGACTTGTAATTTTAACTGTCAAGTTGTTAGATTCGATTTTCATGGTTATCTTGGGCTTTATAATTGTTTTAGATTTGACTTTCCATCTACGTAATGCTTATTTGATGGACGGTAACTAAACTAACTCTTACTCGACCTATTTTACTGGTTTTGCTAGCTCATCCTCTAAGTCCGCAATAGTAGATCCTTAAGGGACAAAAGCTGATCTTCATGTGACATTTTCCTTAAAGGAATTATGTGTTGAGATGATATAACTAGATTTAAGTAGATTATAGATCATGCGTTCTTAGATGTTGAGACTCAAATAGTGGTTCCTAATATTGTAATATATACATTATATATATTTATGTACTTATATATATAATATATATTTGAGTATATAAAGTATGGTGGGGTGATGAAAGCCCATTTGATGGTTTCTAGAATAGATTAAAGATAATAAACCCTAATGTTTCTTATTCTCTTACATAGAATGTATGTGTATGATCATGTGTACATGCATGTGGGTATACATTATGTAGTGGGCTTCCGCTCATTTTTTTTTTAAATTTTTTATAGCTGCAGGTTGATTCAATGAATTTGCTACTTATGATGTGTAGGGGTTATTACTATCAGGTTGGGAAGAAAGGCATTTAGAAATTTTGTTTTGATGATATTGTTAATGATCTATTTGGAAACTTGTTAAAGGATCCTAGTTTTGATTTGTAAAGCTAGAGATCTGGTTATTGATTATGTCCTAGATATAATAACTCACCTGTAAGTCATTTGGGTTGTTGGAGATGAGGAGAATTATTGTTGTTATTAATGTTGATAGTTAATATAGGTGATCTTAGAGATTGAAGAAGGTTTGTTAGATTCTCATCATGTTAATAGATAATAAGGACACGTAACGAATTGTTACACCTCAAGTTCAAGAGTGTTATAGCTTAAGTGGTAAGGGTAGGTGTGGTTCAATTTAGTACAGTTCACTCTTTCTTACCAAATCAAACATAATATAATGGTTTGGTTTTTTTCTTTTTTTTTTTAATCGAATCTAATCATATGATTTGATTCATAAATTTTTTTAATCTAATTAAAACCGGTTTATGTTGATTCAATCTACGATTCAAACTATTTATAAGAAAAGGACAATTTTAAAAAGGAAAATTTCTAAATATGAAATTTGTAATAAAACTCACTCAATTTACTCTTAATAATTGACCTATAGATAAGATAAGGAAGGACATGATATGAAAAACTTGATGAAATTCATAAAAATTGATTTAAAAAATATATAAAAAGTAAAAAATAACTGTATGAATTTTTTTTATTTAACTAATTGGTTCGGTTTAGCTCAAAATGGTCCAACTCAGTTTGCTTTTTTAAACCAAACCGTGAACTATTTATATATAATCGAATATAATTCACTCAACGTAATTTTAATAATTGACCTATATATAAGATAAGGAACTATATGATATGAAAAATTTGATTAAATTCATAAAAATTGATTGGAAAAAATACATAAAAAGTAGAACACAATTGAATGAATTTTTTTTTTTTGTTTAACTAATCGATTTAGTTTAGTTCAAAATAATCTGATTCGATTCACTTTCCTAAACTGAACTGCAAACCATTTATATGCAATTGAATCAAACAGTTTGCCTAAAAACCGATTTTCAGTTTGGTTTGATTCTATTCACAATTTAATCCGCAGC
This sequence comes from Lumnitzera racemosa, assembly GCA_024138005.1. Lineage (NCBI taxonomy): Eukaryota > Viridiplantae > Streptophyta > Magnoliopsida > Myrtales > Combretaceae > Lumnitzera > Lumnitzera racemosa. Next base: position 57,819,535 of record JAMXBC010000004.1, read on the forward strand.
TTACAGTTTTTTTACCTAACCTTGTTAAATGGTCACCAAGCCTAGGTTGTATGATTTCTAAAGAGCTTAAGTGTATGAATCAAATAAGAAGCTTGAGTTTATAATTCCTAAAAGAGTTTTAGGTTAATGGATCATAGAAGAGCTTAGGTTAAAGGGTCATAATAGAGCTACCTAGGTCGGTAGATCATAAGACAAATTAAGTTGATGGATCATAGAAAGACTTAAGCTAATTGATCATAAAACTACCTAAGTTGGTATATCATAAAGGTTTAAGATGATTGATCATGAAAGGAATTAGGTTAACTAATCATAAATTAGTTCAAGTTGATTGATCTTAGATTAAACTTAGGCAATAGATCAATAAAACTATAAACAAGGAAGACAAAAAGGTAAAACATGGGTGAGATTTGAGTGTAAGTGATTAGTTATCTTAGTTCTTGCGCTCATAGATCTCGTTTCTGCCTTTACTCTTACATTCTATTTGACTTATCTTTCTGCTTTCATTTGTTACTATGAATCTATGCTTACTTACCTATTTTAGTTACTTGCTTCTCTTTATTGTTGTTTCTTTCAATACTTTCTTATTTTGTTGCATTATGTCTACGTGTTGATTTATGGAGTTGTTGAAGAAGTCGAATGGAGAATAGTGATAGATGTGGTTGAGCCTATCCCCTTTGTAATGCATGAATTAAATTTACGAAATCGAGAATCGACATAAAATGCTTAGGGAAAACTTAATCAAAAGGGTAATACCTTGTCGTGGACCAAAAAATAAAAACAAAAGGCTTGAGAAATAATCCTAAAAATACATCTCTACCTTTACTTAACCAACATAAATAGACACAGTTACTAGACTAACAAACCTAACACTTACATACGAATGATCCAAACTTAAGACTAATTACCAAACATTGCATAGTAAACAGTAACACATAAGAAATGGAATATGGAGCAAAAGACTAATTTAAGAAATATGATTAAAATACTTGAAGAAACTTTGCATGTGTACACTTGCATTGGGACTGATGAATGATTCTTTGTTCTCATGTCATAGCATGTTATGTTGGTTATGTCAAGTCAATAAAGGCCATGTTAAGTTTGTCAACTTGAGTAGAGTCAAGTTTTGGTCAATTAAGTTAATGTTTAGTTGACATTCATCAGACCCATTATATGCATACTTATGTCGGATTGTAAAGTTATATAACCATTACAACACTAACTGAAGACAAGGGTAATAAAATGAATAAAAAGAATGACTAGATCATATGGAACTCACAAGATTAGCTAAACTTCATTAAATGAGACAAGATATACATAAGCTATTACTAAAAGTTGGAATATTAAAAATAATCTTTGATAATGACAACTTAACCAATAAGCTCAATAATTAAGGTAACATAGCATTATAAAACTTATAGACACAAGTGCAAAATAATGACAGTAATAATCACCTCTTCAAATGCTTAATAATATTGAGTTAAGGACAAGCAAAAGGGAAATTTGTATATGATTCCATAGTAGAGTGTATTACTAATGTAGGAGTATAGAACTTAAGAATATTTGAAGTTCGGTGTAGTAGAAGATGATTGACGAGTAAAGTTAGAGGTGAACTTTGATAAGTAACAATTTGATAGTGTATTGTGTGATGATATGAGATATTTGGCTGAAGTTCGATTTAGATAAAGGAAGTAAGAGTTATTCACCATGGAGATGTCGAATATGTTGAATATGTTATTTATGAAGAGCTAGTAGTAGATGTGGCTCAAGAGGATGATGTAGTAGATTAAATGTACTATTATGGAGACTAGGGTTCGAGCTTATTTTGGGAGATTTTATAGGGATCGTGATTGTTTATTGGCGTCACTTATGGTAGTTAATGGTCTTTTGCTGGATTATGACTTGTGGTTCTTTTTCATATTTTGATAGATATTTTTCTAAGGAGTTGTGCAGAGATAGGCTCTAAGAGATTATTTAGTTTACTTAATGACCGTTGTTGAGGAGATAGATTACCTTAAGGTTATTGATTTTATTTTGTGTTACTAGTTTTGAGGATGTGATAAACTTCTTATTTTATCAATTTTAGTCTTTTGATATGTATTTATAGAGTGAGTTGTTTTCTCCACTTAGACTTAGTATTGGGGTTATGCTATTTAAGTTTTAATGATCGTTCCAAGTTTCATGGTATGTTTTGAGATTGCTCAAGAATTCATAAGAACCGATAAGTGGTGTCTTTCTATTATTGAATGGTGCCTAAAGATTTGTTTTGGGATAATGCAACTTAATGATGTTATAGTTGTTTGTTACTTTTTCTTTTCATGGTGTAATAGATGGAAATGATGTTTTGGAGTCAAAGTATGTTGATGATTTGGTTATTAAGACAAGGGATGAAGTGCCATGATAAGGTTGCAAGTTGGAAATTTTGAAGAGAAGTAGGAAGTAGTGTGAGTCAAATGGAAGGAAACCTTATGTCAAGTGTTAAGAAAAAAGGTAATTCCCTATGAACAAGTTCAAATGGCAAAACAAATTGAAAGAGAAGCAAATTGAGAGGTAAAGATTTGAACAAGGAGAAAGTAGCTAAAGTCATTATAAGAACAAGGCAACTTTTGAGGAAAAAAGTTCTTTTAAGGAGGAAAGATATAATGCCTAAGTTTATTAAAAAGGAAAATGTTTTAACATAAGGGGCGTCATAGTCATTTGATAACTAAATTCCCCTTAAACCCTATCATTTTCAGCTACATCATAGTCATAAGCCTTTCTCTCTCTCTCTCTCTATACTCCTTCCCTTGTCTTTACTCTCTCCATTGTCAACTAAAATTAGCTCATATAGCACTCATATTCAAGGAAAATTTGAATTAATTTAAGCTCAAAGGTAAGGTTGCATAACTAAACTCATTTCTTTAGCTATCTTGATGAAGAACTCCCATTTCAAACAAGTTTCTAAGCTTTTCCCTAGAAATCCAAAATTATGTTGGATGTTTATTACAACTATACATTAGATCTCACTTCACACTAGGATTACAAGAAGTTTACATCCATTTCCAAGTAAGTTTTCTCATCTCTTTCTCTATCTAGCTTTTAGATTTTTTTTTTTTAATTTTGGAGTTAAGTTGGAGATTTTGAGCCGAATCTTGTAGTTAGGATGAAATAAAATCTTACCTAAGTGATGGGTGCTCAAGTATTTAAAGTAGAAATCTTAGGTTCAAAAAGAAACTCAAGGGATAGGAAAAAGCTATAGAATGCAACAAAGGAATTGGCCTATCGATGCTTTTAAGTCAAGGTGGCTACAACTTTGTTGAACTACCAACTAGTCATGTTTAGGACTTTGCAAAATTTTCATATTCTTCTCTTTTTGTCAATTTTGAATGGGTTTCTATTCCCAATTGATTTCTACAAACTCTTAAACTATTTTTATCAACCAAAAACAATTTTAAACAACTTTTACTCCAAGTTTAATCTTGACTCCTTCATTTCTCCAAGCTTCCAACTCTTTTTCCAAGTGTTCCCTTCACTCGATTCTTGGTTAAAGATTTCAATAGTACCCTGTTCTTCAGTTGTAACGCACTTTGGAGATAGGGATAAAGTTTAGGGAGTTTTAATTAAAGTTAAGTCTGAGGTCTTAAAGTTTGAGTTGGATTAACTTAAACTATGGATAAAGAAAGGCTTGTGCTTTTAACTATTAGATTGTTAGATTCAGGTTGGTTTTACAATTGACTTAAGTTTTGTAATTACTTTGGATTCAACTTTTTAGATACAGAATTCATATTTGATGAATGTGCTTGTTAGGATGGAAAATGATAGAATAACTCTTACTCGACCTAAAACTTGTTTGCTAGTTTTGCTTAACTTATCTTCAGGCCTGTAGTGATAGATCCTTAGAGGGCATATGATGATCTTCGTGTGATATTTTTGCAATGGAGTTGCATGTTGAGACAATGCAACGAGATCTAGGTGGATCATAGATCAAATGTTCTTGGGTGTTAACACTTAGAGTGATAGTTCCTAATACCATAGTATATACATATTATAAATATATATATGTACACACACATCTATATAAATGTATAAATTGTGGCAAGGTGATGAGAACCCTTTTGATGGTTGCTCGAGTAAATTAAAGACACTTAACCTGAATATTTGTTATTCTCTTACATAGAATGTATTTGTATGATCATGTATGGCATACACATTCAAGTGTGCATTGCATACTAGGCTTCTACTAATTTTTATTTTTTATTTTTTATAGTTACAAGTTGATTCAATGAGTTTGTTGCTTGTGACATGTTGTGAGGGCTATTACCATTATGCTAGGAAGTGAGGCATTTTGTAATTCTATTTTGATGATGTTGTTAATGATCTATTTGGAAACTTATTAGAGGATCCCGATTTTGATTTGTAGAAGTTAGAGATCTAGTTATCGATTATGTTGTGGTTAGAATGACTTGTCTGTAAGTCATTTAGGTTGTTGGAGATGAGGAGAATTTTTGTTATTGTTACTGTTAATAGTAAATATAGGTGATCTTTGAGACTCAAAAGGGTTGTTAAAGCCTTAACGTATCATTACATACTAAGGATATATTGCAACTTGTGATGCTTCGAGTTCAGGGGTATTACAACCATAAGAAAGATAACAATGTAAAAGAAAAAAAAATTTGCAAAAGTGAAACCTCTAGGCAAAAAGCCATGGAAAAAATGGTAAATGTTAGATTCTAAAATAATCTCCCATTGGAATTACCTAACTTTGAGTTAAAATCAAGAAAGATATGAAAGATAAAAATTTATGTACATAGGGGTTGCAGTGTAAGAAATAAATTAACCACGAAATATAAAATAAAATTTAGATGTAAAAAAAGTGCACTTTTACGAGAATTCGGACACCAAGATCATCAAAATGCGAGTTTAGAGAAGTAAGTTTTGATTTTTTTTTTTAAAGTTTACTCATTCCAAGTTGAAATAAAAAGCTATAGGGATTTATATTAAATTAATTACTTTGAGATCCATAGGTAATTTACTAATTTTGGAGGGTTATCATATGGATATTTCGACAATCAAAGCTATGAACCAGTGAGTACTCAAAGATTTACTATTTGCTTGTTTGATTGTGGCTTTACGTTTACGGGTCGTTGTGTAATTGATTTATCACCACACCATTAACTGTTTAATTTCTTCCAAGGTGGGTAAGAACCCTTAGCCCACCATGCATTGGATGACGCATAAACGAAATGGCCTTTTACCTCTCCATGATAGCTTTGGTAACGGGTAGATACAGCACAGTCTTGCTCCTCCTTAAATTTGTAAGACGACCAAGGAGATCTCACATCAATTGAAGGATCTAAAATGCTAGTGCCATTCACATGGGTTTGAGTTGTAACATGATTACCTAAACACTAGGTGACTATCCTTAAACGTGGTCGAGGAGGGTCTTGCATCCTTAATTATCAGGAAAATTGATGTGTGATGTTTACGATTATACTGATTTTCATGCGCAACATACTTACGTTTAAGAACCTTGTCGTGCTATCTTTGTTTCGAAGATAATAATAAGGATGGAATATCATCAGTAAATCGGCTCACCGGTTTACAACTCAAAAGCATAGGACAGGTCTAATCAAAGCGACATTTAAATGAGAACAAAAGGGAGGACATTAGTTGCTATGTCAAGTAAAAGTAGGTTTTAGCAAAGCCTTATGCAGTGGTACTTATTTTTCTTATAAGAGTGCTATAGAAATAAAGACAGTAGTACTATATTATTTGAACTCTTATTTATGAAAAATGATGCATGTTTACATTTTAGATGCCTTATTATTATTATTATTATTATTATTATTATTATTATTATTATTATTATTATTATTATTATTATTATTATTATTATTATTATTATTATTTATTAATTACATCGTAACTTGTCATGATTCGATTACTTCAACATTAATTATGTAATCTCTAGGCCATTAACGTCTCTGTCTAACTCTTTGTCTTTTTTTATGTTTGATATTATGGCCTTTTGTCCAATTCTATACTCTCTTTTTTTTTTTTTTTTTTTTTTTGTGTTTTGTAACCTATAACAATTATCCCCATCTTAAGAGCTTAACATTGTCCTCGGGATCAAATCTAGGATAAGTAGCCCGAACATATAATATCAAAGCCTGATCTATAAAACCACATAACTTTTTAGTATAATCAACATTCGTAGTAATAGACATTAGTAGCTCGTTACTAACGAACTCAGGCAACTCATCTTTGGCCTTCGTTAATAAAGACACATGAAAGACATTATTTATCTCAGCTATAAGTTAACATGACCTATCCCTTTAATTACTGGAAAGGGTCCATAAAATCTATAATCTATGATAGCCAGATTAGCAGCTAAAAAATTTTGGTGCTCATGACTGTTAATTTCACAAACACATGATCCATTTCATTAAACTCTTCCTCCTTGCAATTCCAAACTACCAACTGCTTCATTTTGTCCCTAGCTTTATTTAGATTATCATATGCTCTCTATTCTATTGATCCAATTCCATAACACTAGCAATTTAACGTTTTAAGTGTGGCAAATCAGAGAGTACGAACATCAAATAAACGGAGACTCCAAATTGAGAGGGATATATAAATTCAAGCCCTTAAATGCATATTCAATAAATCCAAGTTCTTTTTGCATCAATAATACAAATGCACATTCTTTTTCTACATTCTGCCTTACAAAGTATGTCCCTTTCTCTCTTGAAAACTTATAACCGTATTTTTTTTTTATTCTCCTGTATTTTCCTATTCTCTAAAACTCTACTCTGTTTTTCATTTTTAGTTTTTTCTTTTCTTTTCTTTCGGTGAACGTTTTTCTTGTTTAGTTGCTACTCACTAAATCATACTAGCAATAGTTCTAACGTTTATTTTTGTGAGGTATCTCTTGCTTTGATTTGCATGCAATGAACTCTAAAGAGTGGAAGTAAAAAATAAAAGCGAAAGCTTTCTGGCTCTAATTTTAACAATAAAAGGCGCATGTCCTTGTTTTTCTTTCCCTTTTTTTATTCTTGCTATTTACTATAACAGAGATTCATTGCCAGTTTAAATAGCTGTAATTTCACATATTATAACTAATATTTACAATTATGACCACAGGTCTAGAATTGTACTTCTTCTTTTTTTTTTTTTTTTTTGCTGATGTTAATGACTGGATAGCTAATCCGTACAATCTATAGACCCATTTTGGACTTCCAACTCTTTGCTCTTTCTTGAAAGCTACGCAATCACCAAAAACAAAAATACAAGAAACCTATACCTACACGCATCCATATATATATATATATAATATATATTGTAGGATTTAAGTATCTTTTATCATATTTGAAATAAGGAATTGATTAACAAAAATAGTCTAACGATCGAAATACTAATGTTTCGACTGACATTTTAGTTTCGATTCTCCTTCTTCTTCAATAATTCTGATATGTATACTAGTTGGAGGGGGAAAAAAAAAAAAAAAAAAAAGGAGGAGGAGGAAAGAAAGAAGTTTTGGTGGAGGTTGGCTCCTAGGATTGTCATCTCACTTCAGCTAATCACCCCCGTAACGTAAGTCAAAAGTGTCCTAGAATAACTCATGTTTCGAGGGTCCTTAAATCCTTTACTGTGTTCAACCAATTACAACAACCGAGGAAGAAGGAACGGGAAAAACAAAATGCAAAGAACAGAAGAAAAAAGAGAACATAATTAAGTACCTGGTCGCCGGAAAAATCTATCATAGTGGAAGTACGTTGCTGGTACAGTAGCTTTCCGGTGGAAAGTCGATACATGTGGTGTACTGATTGTACTCCCGTGTATAGGGATGACAAAATTGCTATAGCCAACAAGTACCTATAGCTCCGTAAATGCTCATCAATCGTAAACCAACGAACGACAATTAAGAAAGGGATAAGTATATTTCTATATTGATAAAAATATCCTACGTTATATTTTCATATGACAAGGTTAAAGATTCATGGACGACATCGTGATTAACAAAAAATAGAAGTTTTACCTGTACTCTTCGTGCTTGTCGAAATCTTTCCCACCTCCATGTCGGTTAGTTACCATAATAAAGAAAGAGAGCAACGAAAACAAAAACGCCAGTCCTCTCAGTGCCGGAGAACCTTTCCCCATTAAATCTTGCCTCCCCCACCGCCACAAGTTGGCTGAGAAGCTGAAAGCAGCCGTCCCCTCTCCCTGGTTTTCCAAGTCTGGTGCCGGACGAGTTGGTGGCGGCGAAGCCATTGGTGGATTTTTTTTCCCCTCAGAATCTTCTATCATCCTTTATTTGATGCTCATCCTCGAGTAATTAAACTAAATCTTTCGAAGAAGGAAATATAATTAATTTTCAAATGTTTGATAATTCGAATAAAACGGAAATATTTTGACAATTTGGAGGATACATACGAAAAAGAAAAACAGTTTGTATTATAATATCAGAACCGTTGTTTATTACATTTTTCTTAAGAGACCTTTCCACCGATATAAGCAAAGCAACGTGATCTAAAGAATAATCTGTCATTTTTGTGGAGAAAAAACAAAGGAGGATGAGATGTTTATTTTTAAGACCTTGTTTTCTTAGTGATTGTATATATTATCAACAATTTTATGGATGACTAAGAAATAAACTATTACAAACAAGCTTTGGTTAAAACGATCTCAAAAAAAATTGTCCATCGGCGGGCCAGGAAGATCTTGTATAGAATATAGCTGCGAGGTGAACATAATAATACATTTATTTTGTACATGTCTTGTCCGATGATTTCGTAAGTGTAGTGTCGCAACGTAAGAGAGCATCTTTATCAAAATATATTACATTATATTTTTCTTGAAGTTTTTTAAAATTATAAATTAATGATTATTATGATCTAAATTTTTGAAATATTATGATGTTACCTTTTTCTTAAAAAAAAATCTAAACAATAATAACCACTAATTTATAATTTTAGAAACTTTAAGAAAATTTTTTTTAGAGGATCTAAATCTAAATACATTATAGGAAAAAATTAAAAAAGATAGTCTTTAATCACTTCTCCATTTCACTCATCCAGTTTTTTTTTTTTTTATCTTTTTTATTTAAGTTTACTAGCTCTTCAAAATAACATGTTTAGGAAAGAAGCTTTAAGTTGTTCTATCTTGATATTTTAATTAAAATTTTAACTTGTGAAAATCTCATTGGTGTGATATTGAACTACTTTGGCATGTCTTATGATTTTAAGAGTGGCAAATATTTTTGTGTTAGTAGCTATTGCTTTTATGGCCTATTCATTTGGTTGAATAGAATTAAGGGGAAATAAATTCTAATTCCTTAGGGATGGAGTAAGAATGCAATTACTATTACGTTATTCACCTAATTAAAAAAAATCAATATGAAGAATATACCTATAATATAATTCAAATGACTAAGTTACCCTTGTCTTCTTCCTTAGTCATAATCTTCAATACATCTTTTTAGCCTTAACCCTAACTAACCTAAATTACTAGAAGACAAAAGACAAATCGCAGAGACCAAAGAAATTGAGCTAGCATAAACCTACTACTGAAGAGTAGATTAGAGAAAAGAATAAAGAAGAGTGAGAGAGACGGATTGAATAGAGAAATTTAACCACAATACCACCATTTCTAGGTTTGTTTTCATGGAAACTTGCTCTTTCACCAACTTCTTTGTTCATGAGCCAAACAACACCATAAAGAAATACATAATGAATTGAAATTGGAGAACATGAAATAAAAAAGAATTGGAGTTAGTTTAAGCAAACATACAGTGACCTTCAAGTTTGCAAAGCTTCCAAGTGAAAATGCAAATCCAAAGTAGAAGGAAGCAAGAAGGTCTTCATGATCATGGTTCCTCTAAAGAGACTTAAACTTATCAAAGGTTTTCTATGTTAATGGTGGTGTCTATGGTAAAGCCCATAGTTTAGGAAAGAGGTGAAGAAGATAAGAGCATGGAACTTTTTTTTTTTTTTTTTTTTTGCTAAATCCTAATTCTTAACTTTGAGGAAGGAATTTCTATTACTTGATTTTAAGTAAAAGGGATTTCAAGAAAAAAAAAATGAAGTGAACAGTATAATAAGGAGTAAGGGGGAATAGAATAGCCATTCCCCTAAGTAAACAAGTAACTAATAATCTTATATGAATTATCATTGGTATTTTCTGTAAATATATAGCTTTATCCTTGTGTTTATGTTTCCTTTGTTTTTCATGTTTGTCTTCTAAGCCTTATAGAGTTAGATTTCATAAGCTTCTGTGTTTCTAAAAGCCTATAAATAGGATAGTGAGGGAGTATAGGACATTAGATCAAATATTGGTTAGTTTATGAGCTAGTTTGAGAGCACTATTTCTCTTGAGGAGTCATGGTCAGCTTCCATGTACAATTTTCCATTTCAATCAATAAAATATCCTTTTGTTTTTTGCCCAAATTAAACTTAAGTGTAACAATTTGGCATTGTTGCTTGAAAGTGGCACCAATAGATGAAAGAGTTCAATCTTTGGAGTAATCAATTTTGGATTTGACTATTGAGATGCATCAATCTTGGCAATTGGTCCAAAATTTTGACTAATGAGCTTACATCATCGATTCTTGATCTTCATATGTAGCTTTTGGAAGTTATTCACCAAAATACTGTTCATAATGAACAACTCTCTAAAATATGCCCAAATCAAGATGAGTAAGTAATGTCCTAAAACTCTAATGGGCATCATAACTTACCATGTGTCCTTACTAATCAAAGATACGCTAAGGCTCCATAAATCTTCAAGTAATCATTAAAATCTGCAATAGCATCATTAACCAAGTCTCATCTCCAAATTAAATAAATGAGTAGGAATAACCATCCACTTGAAATCTTCACTAACCTAAAGACAAGTCAAGTAACAACATAATATGGGAACCAAACTCATCCCCTAACACAAGATCAAAACATAAATGTCTCCAAGGAGTCTGACATGCTTCTGATATCATAAGTAACCACTAGAATCTCAAGGTGTCTATCATGATCCTACATACTAAACCTCAATAACAGTCAAACAAAATGTCAAGGAGTCACTCATTGGACTCAAGCAAAGTAAACATTAAAAACAAAATATAAGATAGTCTCAAGTTGACACAACCAAGTCTCTTATCTCTAGTAATACTCATCAGCATCTATTCCCTAATACTACTCTAATCACCATAGAAATAAAGGTAATCAATCCATCCTCCTTTGGAAACTCATTCACAAAAGGCTCCTCATAAAGGACATAATCTTCACTACATGTGCCTAAATAGGAGAAGAATGAGATAAATCCCAGTACATAGTGCACGAGCACATACACGCATGTTAATTTGGACACATCACATGCACATAATGCAAAAATAAATAAGCTACCAATTATTCTCTTGTATATTAGCAAATATGCATCAAAGGGGCACTCAAGACCTTGCTGAAACATGATCTCTTAAATATATATGTATATATTTATATAAGTAGATATAATATTATATAATTATTTTAATTTACTACATACATATTACAGTGTTAGTTAAGTTAAGACCACAACAGCTATGAACCAAGAACCATTAGCAACCTAAATCTAGCTGTATCATCTTAATATATGAGTCTACTAAGCAAGCTTCACATAAAGATCAACGTTAGCCCCCTATACATAAGGATAAGCCAGGAAAGCAAAATTAGCAAATAAGTTATTGAGTCAAATATAAGTTAACTTAGTTTATTTCTAGCCTAACAAGCATAATCAACAAACATATGCTACATACCTAGACTTTAAGTAATCTACTACCAAGCTCAAATTGGATCAAGTACAATTCGTATATAAGAACCTAGTTTCAAAGAAAACTAAACTTACTTAGATTACACTATTGGTCCAATTTCTAAGTTAACATCTTCTTAGCTTATCTATCCAACCCCACCTAATAACTTAATTTGGACCATCCATTAACATGTTTCTTCCATCTCAGAATGAAATCTCTTTATCTAAACTTTATAAGTCTAAACCAAAACTACTCTTGAATCAACTTAAGCAAATCATGGTGAACCAAGATTTAAGACTAAGCTTAAGTCCCCTTATACTCTTTAACTAACCCAAAACCTCACAAAGAACAACTTAAGAAAATTAGGTAATCTTTTCAAAGTTTGAATCTTTTTTGCAAAGGAAAAGTTAGGGAAAACTTAGTTAGAAGAATGGACTTAGAAGAATACAAGAAAACTAAGATATCTTAAGTAGGGGATGGCATATGAATGCTACAAGAGCTAGCACCCGTATGCCCTGAGGAAAACAAAAACCTAGTTAGAATAGAAGGCTAACATTCGGATGCTAACAACCATAGAGTTTGGATGCTAGTAACTATTTTGCAATTTTTTGTAAGATAGCTCATATAACTCCATTCCCCAACTTCACTAAGCCTCCATCCAACTTCAATACACATCAAACCACAAATATAGGTCCAAATATTAGTTATGCTTAACTCAAATCCTAACCTAAGTCATGACTCTACTCCTTCACAAACTACCCTTCAACATCAACCTTTAACAAAACCCATTATTAGATAGATGAAAGGGGTAAGAGAACTTACTTGATAGGTTGATTAAGAGTTGGAAATCTCTAAAAAGAAAGATAAAAACCTAGAAGTTTGAGTTGTAAAACCACCTTGAAGTTCGAATTTCAAGACCTTAGCTCGTAGAACCCATTGAATGGAAGTTTTTAGCCTAGAAAAGCTTAAAAATGGAGTTTAGAGACTTGACTTACCTTAGAACCAAGATTAGTACGAATTTCTTCTTAAGTTTTGAGTGCTTAAGAGTCCCTTACAGCTAGGTTTTGGAGAGGTTTGAGGAATGAAGAGAAAAAAGGGTTTAGAATGGCTAAAATGGGCTTAGGGTTTAAGAGAATGGATAAGGAAAATGGTATACAGTAAATGGAATGGTTATGTCCAAATGAAATATTTACTAAATGCCATTCACTTTAAGACAATTTTTCCTCGATTTCTTTTGAGCATTACAATAAGTTAACGAAGCAAGCTCAAGAGGATATGCATTTGGTGTTATAAGCATTATCAAGTGATCATAGTGTTTCTTCTGATTAAATGGAATCTTTGATTAGCTTCAATGACTAGTTTGGTCATCATCTAGCACCTTTCAAATTAGTTCTTCTTCATGACAATACGATATAGATCGCCATGTTAATCATACTTTAGATTGCAACTTTTTGCCATGGCTGTACTAACTTTAAGGTATGACTTTTTTCTTACTTCAGATGTTCGTTTTAGCGATCACCACCTGATATTCATACTTTTTTATGTTTGAAATTGTATGAGTAATAAATCTGTGCATCACTGTTCTAGGAATGATTTTCTTTATCGTCATTTAGATGTCTAATGAAATGTTTAAGCTAACAATCTACTTAATACTAGACTTGCACATTGAAAGGATTTTGTTAGAGCTTCTAAATCTTTCATTCTCTTTTCATGTTTTAAGGACTATGTCAACTCACATAAGGATTTGTTTTCATCTTCTATAGAAGGTTATGACTATAATTCGGGTGATCAATTTGTTGATTCCACCTTCTCCTTATGGAATCTATTACCAATGCTTAATGATATGTATCCTACGTTATGGTTAGCCACAATTGAATAATATTTTGACACTAATAGAAAAGAGCCATAAGAAAATTGTATAGTCTCTACGTGCATGCAAGGCTAGACTATATATTGGATTAAATCATTACATAGGAATTATCTAAACTTAGATTGAAGTATGTTTGTTTGTAAGTTCTTATTATGATTTAGTAAGAGCTTAGCCTCTAATCCTTTTGTAAACTTGTCTATCCTACATCACACTTCAATAGTGGAACAGTATATTGACGAATTTGAGTCTCTCTCTTCATGAGTTCCATTAATTTTAGAATTACATTTTCTTTCTTATTTTCTCAATTTTTTGGGGAAGATGTTTTTGTGCTTGAGTGATTACTCTTGGCCCTAAAGCATTAGATAAAGCATTGGAGTTGGCCTACAATGTTGAAAAAGAATTTAATTTAGGAACTTTTCTATCTTATAACATGAGAAAGGTTGATAATTGGAGACTAATCAAATTTGATGCATCTTCTTCATAAGCTCCATCTTCATTCACATCTATTGTTATAAGTGCTCAACCTTATTTTAATTACCAACATCAATTATGTAGTAATTAATGTCCCTAACTCTAATCTTTCATCTTTTAAGGCCCATGAGTAATGTAAGTGTCAAACTTAAAAAAATTTCTCTTTAATCATGCAAAACCTTAATTCTCATATACATCATCTACCTTCTTCCGTCAATGGTATAGTAGAAACGGATAACTCCAAAACTTTTGCGTCTTATTTCAAAATAGAACCATTGTGTTTCAAAGTAAAATCATCATGTTCTCTAATTAAATAGCCAACAACATATAAAGGAGAACCAACTCTTTTTTTTTTTTTTAATGGAAGAAGAAGAAGATGAATTATCCTCTAATTTATGGTTGGCGCAAATTGGTAAATTTTCATATGGTAAACCAACCATGGTAGAGATTAGATTATTTTACATTTCATTAGGTTCAAAGGGAGACTACCATATGGAGTTAATTGATAAAAAGCATATATTAATGAAGTTCAAATTGGAAGAGGACCATTACGGGATTTAGAGAAAACTAGTTCAAATGTTAAGAAGAATTTATATGAGACTAATGAAGTAGATAAGGGATTTTTCTCTAGAGATTAAATGCCTTGATGTTTCAATATGGATGGCTCTACTACAGTTAAAAATGCACTTATTTGACAAACCAATCCATTTTCTCCATTACTTCAACACTTAACCATCCCCTATGGATTGACGACGCAACTCAAACATTGATAAGGCTATTAATGGCACACATCTTTATTAAGTGGGATATTTCAGTTCCTCTAAAAAATAGGATCCAGATTAGTGGTGAGAAAACAATGTATTTTCAAGAAGTAATTTATGAGAATATTCTTAGTTATTGTAATCATTACTACAAAATAGGTCATAATATCAACGACTGCATCATTAAATATGCCCCCCTAAGGCAACAAGAAAACATGAAAAAGAAAGTAAGAATATAAGGTAAAAAGGATTATTTCAAATAACACAACGTTAAAGATAAATAAAATATTGAAGATTATGAACAACATAAGAGAAGTGATGACAAGATAAGCAAACATGTTCAAAACCCAATGAAGTTTCCTTGAGCTAAGAAAAATGGGACCTAGAAAATAGCAAGAACAATACGATTAATGATGATCAAGAAGATAGAGAACAAAGAGAAGCAAATGATCTATTGTCAATACAAGACCTAGATTCAAGAGAATTGAATGGATAATAGAATTATAAAAGTGACAACAACTTGGAAGATAGGTTGGATCACTTGGTAAGGAAGTAGCAATAAAAAAGTGATTTGTAATCTTAACAAGACTAGCAAAAAAAATTGAAATGAAGGAGAAAGAAGGTCTTGAATGTTCCATAATCCTTAAGGATAACATGAAATTCTTCACAAGAAAGCACACTTGTTGCAGATTCTAATCAATAAATTATTTATTCTAGAATATAAGAGAAGTAGGAAATAAAAGATCGTAGAGAAAGTTAAAGAAATTAACTAAGATGCATAACCTTCTCATTATTGCTTTGATGGAACCAATGCTGGTTTTAAATAAAATTCAGCAAATAATTGAAAAACTAGGATTTCAAAGAGGTTCAATTAATTGCAATTCAAAAATCCGATTGCTTTAGAGAAGATTGACATTAATGAATGTAGCAAATGATTGTGAACAATAGTTAACCATAAAGTTCAAGCACCTAGAACTTAAAGCTTATTTTATATTTGGAGTATAAGTAAATTGTACAAGCAGAGATAGACAAGAGCTATGGATAAAATTGCTCTATGGGCTAATAACTGCATACCTCCATAGATAGTAAGAGGAGATTTCAATTATATAAGACTAGCAGGTGAATGTAAAGGAGGTAACCCTCCTAAGTTGAAAATCCATGCATGAATTTAATGAAATGATTATTATAAAAAAAATCTTGAGGAAATAAGATTTAGAGGCTCTTCCTTCACATTGCATAGAAGTTCCATATGGTAAAGATTAGATCAAGAATTTGCAAACCTATTGTAGCTAAAAAAGAAGAATATCAAAGTCATTCAATTGAATCGTATTTTTTTAGATCATTGCCATCTCCTATTAAAGTGTAAAGAATTGCAAGAAAAACCTCTAAGTGCTTTCTATTTCATTAACACTTGTTCGAAACAACTAAACTTCCTTTAAGTGGTCAATGATAGTTAGAATGAAGGAGTAAAAACTAAAGGATTGTTGAAACTTCAATAGAAAATGGTGAGATTGAAAAAGTGATTAAATGAATGGAACTTTCAAACATTTGGAAATGAATTTGACAAAGTAAAAGAGTATGAAGGAGTGTATGACAACTTAAAGTTCATTATACGATTGACCCATCATTAGAAAGAAGATGTGCACTTAATGAGGGTCAAGTGCAATTATCATTTCAATTGGTTTATAGAGAAAGTTTTTTGAAAAAAAAAATTAAGTAGATCAAGGAGAATGATAGAAATACAAAATTTTTTTATGATTCATTAAAGCAAAGATACATTAAATCATGAATAAGTAGAAATCAAAAGCCTAGATAGAGAACGATTGGAAGAACAAAAGGAAATTGGAGATTCAAAAATCAAAAGCCTAGATGGAGGATGGTTGGAAGAACAAAAGGAAATTGGAGATTTAACAATAGCTTAATTTATAAACTCTTTCAAAAAGAAGAAGTTGAAGACTCTGTCAAGCCAAACCAGTTTCTGCCTATCAAATATGTTGGATAACTTAGGGTTCTACTTAGGTTTCAAGTACATGATAGGTTAGCTCTTTTTAATTGTTGGTTCTCATTGAATTTGAATGGCAAAGTGCATGGTTTTTTCAAGTCAACCAAAGGATTGAGCCAAGGTGACCATTATCATTGCTAATCCTTTTACAAATTTTTCTATTCTATGTCAAATTTCAATAATGGAATAAGATATTGATAAATTTGAGGCTCTCTCTTCACGAGTTCCACTAATTTTGGAAATACAATTTCTTGGTTGTTTAAGGGAAGATATTTTTCTACTAGAGTAACAACTCCTTCCCTAGAATATTAGAAAAAGCAATAGAGTTAGCTTACAATATTGAAAAAGAATTTAATTTGGAAATTTTAATATTTTTTAATATGAGAAAGGTTAATAATTAGAGACCAACTAGATTTGACACATCTTCTTCTAAGCTCCACCTCCATTCACATCTTTGGTTGTAAGTGCTTTTAAGGACCAACAACAATAATATGGTGTTGTGCAGCATGCCAATGATATTCCTAGATATGATCTTTCTACTCATGATGCCTAAAGGTCCATGAATAGTACAAGTGCTGAACTTAATGTTGGCTCAATAGTTAAATGCTTTGATAATAGGGGTATTAAAGGCCAAAAGCAATTGTCATAAACCAAATAATCATATAAGAAAAATAAGTGCTTATGCTTTAAGTATGATTGGCCTTTTTTCTCCTTGACATATATGCCCTAACAAGTCCTTATGTGTTCTTATTTTAGAGGATGATGTGAAGTACAAAGGGATAAAGGGGAGGAGTAGGTAGATGTGGAACCAACTTGTGTTATGGTTATGGAGTGTAATATAACAATTGAATTTAAGGTCGAAACTACTGACATAGGCTAATTATTGTCACTCTTTACAATCTATGCTAGGGGACAATAACAATCTTTTAGTAGGGGCCATTACTACAATTAAGAGAGTTGCCAAGTATTTTTAGTATTAGTATCTGCTAATTCTTATATCGTTGTACAAATTACTATTTGCATGTTTTTTACATGTATAGCTTTAGGTTTGTGTTTTTTGTTTCATTTATTTTGTATGTTTGACTTCTATAACTTATATAATTGGGTTTTAAAAGCTTTTCGGTGTTTTTAAAGGCCTATAGATATGCTTGGTAAGAGAATGTAGGACATTATAACAGATTTTGGTTAGATTGAAAGTTAAGTTATAACACTTTTAGTCTTTACTTATAGTTGACCTCCATGCCATTTTCCACTTTCAATCAACAGAAAAATCTTTTTTTAATTTTTTCTCTTTTGCCTCTAATTGAAGCCGAGGTGTAACAAGTCACAAAATGTGAAAATTCTCTAACTCCCTTTTCAAAGCATTAAAAAAGAATTAGGGAAAAAAAATATATAAGGGAAAATGTATAAAACCCCCCTAAACTTTGACTCAAGTATGAAATGCTCCCCTAAAATTTTAAAGTATAGTTTTTTACTCTCTAAGCTTTTATAAATTGGAAAATAACTCCTTAAATTTTGATTTTGGTGTGTAAATACCATTTAAACTTTCATTTCGGTGTATAAACACCCCATAAACTTTAATTTTCATACGTAAATACCCCTTAAACATCATATAGTTTAGGGAGTGTTTATATACCAAAATCAAAGTTTACGGGTCTATTCTCAACGTAAAGGGTTGTTTGCCAATTACCAAAATCAAAGTTTAAGAGGTTATTCTCAACCTAGAAGGTTATTTAACAATTTATAAAAGTTTAAGAACTAAAAACCATACTTTGAAAGTTTAGGGAGGCAATCCACACTTGAGTCAAAGTTTAGAAGGGTTTTATGCAATTTTCTTAAATATATATATGTATATATATTATTTTTCATTTAAGTTTTAAAGTGAATAAACATTCGAAAGAATGATAGCTTTCAATTTTAGATATTATCATCTTATCCCTGTAACTTAAAAATGTTAGCTTTCATCTTGCCAAAAATAAATAAATAAATAAATGTTAGCTTTCAATTGCAACACTTGTATGGGTTATCTCTTAAGAAGAAATTTTGTACAAGTGGAGGAATCTGATAAAGGTATTTCATAACTTGAAACATACAAGGGGTTAATTTGTACAAAAACAGATAAAATTAATATTCCTTTTCATGATCATAAATCATGTTGCTTCCATGTCGGCATCTTTTTATGTACTCTCATTTGTTAGTTATCGTTATTATATAAAGGTGCTTGTGATTCGATTTGGTCCAAAGGTCAAACTGTATGAATTACATATGACACTTTAAACCTTCAATAAATTGAGTTGCTTTAAAAGTTTGGGGTTTTAAACCAAACCACTTTCAATGTAGTTTGATTTGAATTTATTTAGTTCAAACGATTTTTAGGAACATCTTGTTTTAGTTAATAATTTTGGTAGTCATTGGAGATTCCAACCAAATATTTATATTTAAATTGAGGAAGCTTACACAAGAATTAAAACCTTGTAACATTATATGTAACTCCTCTACCAAGGTATTGTCCCTTTTAGAGTGGTATGCTAAACAGTTTTATCCCTTAGTGTAGCTGCTTACTAGAGGAGGTCATCTATTACTCCCCCCAAGCACGCTTAAACTTTAGGTTCTATACACTAAAAGGTGTCTCGATGATTGAAATTCCATTATCTTCTATTTAAGAGATCATATTCTATTATCGATAAAACTTATATCTTCATTAGTTTTGTTATACAAGTTTAAGGCTACACATTAAGCGAGGAAGACTTTAGAGTTGGTCCTTTACAAGCTCAAGAGTTTCCTCTATATGTGGCACTTTGCCTTATGTGACACTTAGCTCCCCTACTTTCAACTAATGTATCGCTTTGTTATCACTTATAACGACTCGATTGGAATTACTCTCACTAAGTTATTATCCACTTTAACATAGCATAGCACACTATTTTTTCCCTCGGTGTAGCTGCTTCCTAGGATGTCACCCATTGTTCTCCCTTGAGCATACCTAACCTTATAGTACTAATGAATTCTATGTCGCTACACAAAAAGGTGTCTTGTTGATTAAACTTCCTTCATCTTCTTTTTATGAGATACCATACTATATCACGGTGATATTGCATCATAAACGAGAGTGGAGATGTGCAGGTCTACTTTAAAGATGAGAAATGGCGCTGAAGGAAAAGGAATGAAATGTAAAGGTTGAAAGTGAAATGAGAGATAATAAAAAAATGTAAATAATATTATATTGAAATTTGACAAGGTTTAAAATTAAATAATGTTGCTTAATTTTCATGTTTTAATAAGAAGCGAGTCAATTCGAGTTCAAGTAATTTGGTTTGATTTAACCCTTGAAACAAACTATAGATTGCTTAGACCCTCTTCAAACCAAACTACAAATTGAATCAAAATGTAAACAAATAAAATTTTGCAAACTAGTCAAGCTTAGATTTAGTTCTCAATTCAATTCGATTTAGCTTAATGAACAACCTTACTATTATGTGAGATGGGATACTAAGTGTTTATAGATTCGACTAATTAATTTACTAGAAAAGGGCTTTCTTTCTTTTGAAATGTATAATTGCTTTTAGTTGCATTAACTAAATAAATGAAACCTAATATAGACATTTTATAACATGGAATACATGATGCATTTGTTTAATTATAATGAAGAACTTGTATTCTTATTCTAAAAATATCCTAATATGGACATAACATAATCCATGTATATCATCAATATACCTAAGTCATGAAGCAAAAAAGAAAGCAATTCAAATATAACAAGTCTATGACTAAAGCAATAATAACTCTGCTCATAAACTAAAAAACAAACATAACTACACTTCATTAGGGGGAAAACAAAAAAAAATTATCATTTATTTCACGTAGTATTAGTTTCATAATTCTAATTACTTACATTACTTTGCTTTTGCTAGTGAATGGAAAATGCCTTTTTTATTCATTTTACGTAAGTTGCATGCTTGGATGTTAACAACAAAAATGCTTATGCCAAAACCCATACCCTAGCCATTGTCCAACCTTAAGCTCAAAATAATCTTGACTACAAGTGAAGGTCTACTTAGTAGTGACAAGTGTAGTATCACATAAGATTGTAACATGTATAGGTTGTTTATTTGACTAATATAGGTGCAAAAAAGATGGTTCACAAGAGTGGGTATAGTTTAAGCATGGACTTAGTTCAAGTAAGGGTAAAGTTTGAGCTTGAGTAAGTCCAGTCTAATGGTACTAGGTATGTTCGATTCATCCTCTACTTACATAAGTCTGTTGGCATAAATTGATAGTAGTACATGATTTGTCATAGTCTACTGTAGGAGTGGGACGTACACCCAATTACACTTATTTTTCAACTTATATTAATCTTCTATTATATATTTAGGCATGTACATGTAAGATAAGATTACACATGGATCATTTTTTTCTATATGTGAAACACTCTTTTAGAACTGTTTTTATTTCTATCTGTAAGCAAGCTTATCATTTTTTTTTCTTTTGAATCAAATGGTCCAAAGGTTTAGTTTATTGATGGGGAGTCCATGGTTATAGTAGGTCTAGTCGGAGTGACTTCATGATAGTAGCAAGCTCGTAGTGGTGATGGTTTTAGTGGGTGTTAATCTATGGTGATGTATCCATTAAGCATGATTTCATGATGGTGTTAATAGTGCAAGGTAGTCATGATCACTAAGCAAATTTGATGGTGGGGTGTATTTAGTGACTAAGTTAACAGAGGTAAGTTCATGGCAATAGCTTAAATGATTGGTTGTTTTAAGTTTGTGGTTAGGCTTCAAGGACCATGATAAAATGGATTAAGGAATAATTAGGTAATCATGGAATAGTTATTGCATCCTTATAACCTTTATAATAGATCTTTAATAAGAAAGATAAGAGAAATCAAATTGCTATTCCCTCTGTAAAGTAAATGTAAGGAAAGTGCATTAATCATATTGGCCACTTATACTGTCATGCTCCAAAGTGGTAGAGTTGTAATAGTCCCGCCGTGTAAACCATTCTAAGACAGAAGCTAACTATACAACCGCCATCTTAGACATGATTTACACAAAGCTTCCACGACTAACTTACTTTAAAGTAAATAGTTCATAAATTGTTTACTTATGAATTTAAGAAAAATAAATATTTACATTAAATTAATCTAAGTGTATTTACAAGATTTAGCAATCTAATCACAATCTAATTGAGTAATTTGTAAACTAATGTTAAAAGCTTTAAAATAAATCTAACTAGAGAATGAATTTAGTCTTCTGTTTACATCCTTACTCCCCAAGATTTCGCAATTACTAGCATCAAGGTGATTATAGACCATTTCATCGCTAGCACCTACAACAACGGCTATAGGGATGTAAGCAACCACAACTCAGTATGTCGGGATGGAGGACTTAAAACTATACCACAAGTACAACAAGGTTATCAACCAAATTATTAGGTGCAATACATATTCAAGCAACCACCATCGCACGATGTTGTTTGACCCATCGTGAGATTAAAAAAATTGTGCCCGCTCTAATTCGGGTTGAGGAGTTATCGTTAATGCAATAGCTCACGACCAAACATAGGCTTGTACAATGGAGACACCGCTCCTCTCGTGACTATTTTCAAAACATTGACTTCACCCTTGCTGTGACCTCCTCATTTGTCACTTAGTTCAACTAAGGATGAAGAAGGGACCAATTATACTATCAACGCTATCCCTTTTGAAGGGGTTTAATATTTAGCTAGAGAATCCTAGGTTTCCCCTAATAGGTTATTATGCAGGTCCCCTTTATGTTTACGGGTCGTATATTTGAGTAAATCCAAT
Organism: Lumnitzera racemosa; assembly: GCA_024138005.1. Taxonomy (NCBI): domain Eukaryota; kingdom Viridiplantae; phylum Streptophyta; class Magnoliopsida; order Myrtales; family Combretaceae; genus Lumnitzera; species Lumnitzera racemosa. Next base: position 57,842,197 of record JAMXBC010000004.1, read on the forward strand.
TTAAAGTGATTAATCATTTTATATAAATCATACAATTCAAGCCAAGCAGCAAATTAAAATCATATCATCAACTCAGAACAAGCGCAATCAAGTAAAATTTCAAGCCTCCAAAATACAATACTTTACTAATCCTAACTTATCTCAACTCCTCGCTTGCTTATTCGAGGTGGGACTCATTCAATCCATCACCAATGATCTTTATAATACCGACGTTGTCTCATTTTTTGTATAATTGTTATAGGTTTGTTTTATCTTATAATACTTATTATTATCTTTGGTTTATAGTTTAATATGTCCAATTATCTAGATTTTCAAATTTTTTATAATTATTCTAGGTTTGGGGCTAAGTTCTGGTTCAATTTCTACATCAATTTCTAAATTAGGTTCTAGTTCAGTTTCTAAATACAGTTTTATACATGAATCCTAAAAACTCACTTCAACCCATAATATGAAATTAATCACATTATTTTCAAGTATACTAAATACCATAATTACCCTTAATCAGTATTTTTTTCCACTTAGTACAATCAAATCCTTATTAATGTACTAAATTTATTCTTGATGTGAGAAATTTTTATATTTTTCATATAATTACCTAAATTTAAGTTTTCTATCATATTTATTATATATTCTTATTATTTATATAATATCAATTTTTATTTTAATATTTTCTATTTATTATATTTTCAATAATTGCATATTATGTATTATCACCTATTATGTACATAATACACATCTACTATTTCTATCACTCTAATTATCATCCCCTAACATCAATTAACATTTCAAAATGTCTAAATTCATCCCAAATTAGATTTTACACCTAATTACTCTAATTTACAAAATTAACTTAAAATTTACTATTTTCCCTTATTACTTATTTACTACATAATTATCCTAATAATTACATTTAACACCCTAAATACTACAAATATCATACTTCGTTAGATTTCAATATCCTAAAACATATAATTCTGTACTAAATAAGTAATTATCTATTTAATTACCTAATTAACCCATTTTATGCCTCATTTTAAGGCCTAAAAATTATCTAAAATTTTCGAAATTTCATTTTTGGAAAAGGGTTTCGTGGCACTATTTTATATCACCTAAGTAGTCTACACAAAAATTTTGAGTCCAAAACTATACTCCTAAGCCTATTTATTTTTAATTCTAAACATGCTCAATTTTGCTCAATTTTGTTCAATTTTTTAAGGACCATATATTACGAGACATATTTTCATCAAAATAATATTTTTCCTAAAAACTAAATACAAAAATTATAACGACCCTAAGAAGAGCCTAGTAATATTGCTTAGAATTTCCATATCACGTGTGTACCTATAATAAAAAAATCGTCTTGTAAGTCAGAGATTGCAAGACTCTAAATAGTTATTTGTTAGGGTCTTTAATTTTAGTTCATTGACTCCTTATATAATATAAATAATTATAGATATCCATTTTTCCATAATTCCTCAAAACCATAGAGAATTGGTATCTCCTACTACAATAGTAAAATAAGATAGACAATTTTAGAAAATTCTAAACTTACTAAAGATACTAAACTTAATTGAAATATTAGTCGTTTTCTAGAGCATTCTAAAGTAACTACATAAGCTTTTTATTATACTAATTCAATGGTAGCACTCTGCACTCAATTTCTATCTCCGTTCTAACTATCGATCAACCTGCAAAGAAAAGAACTATTGGGGTGTAAGCTTATGCTTAGTAAGATAATTGCTCTCATTAATACTTCATGATAGAAATTTATTAAATGTACAATCATATGAATGCATAAACAATCAGTGTGCCAAAAACGTATGCAATAGCCTAGGAACTGTATACGACTTAGAATTACGCCCCCTGTAGTTGGGGTTTAGAAATAATTAACCGACCTAAACTAAAATTCGAGTTCTAGACCTTGGGTTTTTATTCATTAGCACTATTGTGTTTAAGTCAAAACAAAACTATGTATATATATACATATATATATTTTCATTACCGAATAATAAATCATATTTTCAAAATCTCAAGTCCAGCGGTATGGTAGCCTCCGCAATCCACAAACACATGCCCTAAGCAGAAACCACAAGACGCGGCCTCTTACCAATGATTGGCGTCTCCCGGTGCCTAGTAAGCCCGTCAGCTTAGGACTGAGACTCAATAAAAATGATGACATGGCTAGTTCCAATCTTGTAGGAAGCTCGTCCTCCTATAAGTCCCTTCCCATCTTCTACGTGAAGTGGCGGTTGGTCTTATCAAAATGCAATTATAGGGAATGCATAATTCATCCTATTTCTTAATCATATAGATAGTTAATTTGATTTTTTAAGGTGATCAGACAATTTCATTTCGTATAATTGCACGTATAAATTCATCACAACAATTCTCATTTTTATATAATTAACAAGTTATAGCATTTAGTTCACAAATCCATACTTATGTATTTCCCATATCCTACAAGCATCCAAATTTATATATATATATATATATATATATAAGTTTATGTGTATATATTCTACAAGCAAAATTTACTCACTCAGTTATGCGAATCAATCAAAATAATTCAGGATAGGTCATCTCCCAAAAGCCGGGTCCCCTAGACATCGCAAATATGATACTATAAGGATTTGAAATAAAACTTAGAAAACTAAGCTAATACCCTTTAAGTTATACTTTTAACTTGGTTTCATAATTTTTCCTAGTTTTACTTAAAAGTTCAATTGCATATAACTTTCTCATTTTAAATTCGATTTTTATGATCTTATAACCAATTTTCATCATTTTCATATGTACTTTAACATGGTGAGGTTATATTTTTCATGATGAGGCATGCAAAACTACCCATCGGTCAGAACAATAGAGATCCTCATTATTTGGAGTGCTTTTAGGCTTTATTTGGTTAACGGGCTTTTTGGTAACTTGGAAAATTCTTTGGGCTTAGGTTTAGGACTTTATTCCAAACTTAAAATACTCCTTAAGGTCAAATTTCCAACTTTAGTTTACACTTTTAGTGCCAACAACAACTCCTTGGGCTTTTATGTGGGTTTAAGTTATTAAATGGGTTTGTTTTTTGTTCAAACTAAAGTTAGTGACTTTGTTGGGCTTATGGAGTCTTAGATGGACTTCTTATGTGCTTTAAAATAACCTTTCTTAATATTTTAAAGTGCTGGTCATAATTTTAATAAAGGCCCGACTTAGAGTTCTAGGCTCATTTTAAGAGTTTGAGGTTCAGTTTTGAGTTTTGAGTTTTAAGCTTTGTATACTTGCTTTGGTTAATCTTTTCGCTTTGGTTAATCTTTTCGCTTTGTTCACTTGGTTTTATCATATTCTTAAGTGGCTTTTGCTTGTGTTCCAGATCTGGTTGTGATGAATCGAAGGGGTTCTTACTTGTTCTTTCAACTTGTTTCATTATTCCCTTAAGTTTAAGGGTTAAATCATAAACCTAAGTTACTTATATTAAAATCTTAACTTAAATTCTCTTCCATGGGATGATTACTTAGCTCATACTTTATATGAAAATAGTAGATCTCACACTTACCAGGACTTCCATATTATAGTTCATATCTCACAAGGTTGGTTTCTTCATAAAAGCTTCATGCAATGGGTTTTCATTTATCTAAGGTTAGGTTTGAGCATCTTTAACTTAATAAAAATGGAAATAACATCTAAACTACTCACAGACACTCGATGTCCAGCATGATGTCTCCTTATTCATGTATACATTTCATGATTTTCTTAACTTAAAGGCTTTATTCTAAGTGTTAAACATATATCTTCACATAATACCAACTTAGCATGTTTATATTTCAACTTTCATGTAAAGGGGTTCATAAGCTTACTTCTTAAGGTGATCTAACTATTTTATCATCTTATGATCATGTTAATATCTTATAATCACGTTAATATCTTCTTGAAAACATAGTCTTTGAACATATAATACTAAACCACTAACACAAAGAAACAACTTACTCGTTTTAAAAGCATAGAAAATGATGGTTGTGCAACTAAGTACCCTCTTATGTTTCTTGTTTTTCCTCCTTCTTGCAAGCTCCTTTGAAAACTAGAGTCTTGATCTTTGAAGTGGGGCTTTGAGGATATTTTAAAGTTTCTAAAGGTGGTTTTTTAAGTTGACAAATAAAGGGCACAAAATAAAATTTGGTGCTATGAGTATGGAAGCAAAATAGTAACGACAATGTTGAGATTTTGTGGAGTTAGATTTCTTCTTTTGATTTGTATTTAAAGTGAGAGAAAAAGAAGTGAAAATGAGAGTGAAAGAGGGAGAGAGTAGCAGATTTTTGAATAAGAGAAAAAGTGTGTGTAAGAAGCTTTAATTGATTTTTTTTTTAGTATGCATAAATGCCAATTTTTTTATAAGACTAGATGACGTAAGCATTAAGGGGTTAATAATGTAAGCATTAAGGGGTTAATAATGTAAGCATTAAGGGGTTAATAGTAGATATGTAAGATAATTGAGTGATTGAAAGTTGGCAAGGCATGGCCTATCTTTTCCTTCTTTTCCAACCAGCCAAGTAAGGAGCAAATAGGGCTTAGTGTTGTCTTATCACTTAATTAAAAGTTGAACATATAAAATAATATGATAACTTATTTATATGTCATGTAAGTTGTGGTGTGATAATGGAAATATCTTATCACTAGTTTTTAATAAGTTATCAATTGATAAATAATTCCAACTTTTAATTGATGAGTTATTTAGGATGATTGGTTGGTTTACTTATTCATGTGCATAAGTCTTATGCATGAAGATAAGAAGATTGTCTTATATGAAATTTTTTTGGAGTTTGTTTCTTAAATTGACTTGTAAATTATGATTTAATTCTTATAAAATTATGAAAATTTTTAGAGTTGAATAAAATTATTCAAATTAAATTATCAATTAGCTGCTTAGGGTTATAAGTCCTTGATTGTTTTAAGGTTTAAGATTTTGAGTGACTTAGAGTCCATGGTTCTCATTGTCGAGTTTTTATCGATAATAGACTTTTGAATTGGAAAATTAAATTCGTTTTTAAATGAAAACTTGAATTCTTAGCTTAGTTTATCCTTAGAAACATTTAGGAAGTATTCTTAGTTGAATCATAAGTCTACTAAAAAATAGGGTTTATAACTTATCTATATGTAATATGGTTTATAAGTGAAAATAAGAGTATTGTCTTATATGAAATTTTTTTAGAGTTTGGTTCTCAAATTAATTTGTACATTGTGATTTGCTTTTTACAAAATTTTAGAGTTTTCTAGAGTTGAATAAAATTTATTGAAATTATATTTTTAATTATTTATTTAGGGCTTTAAGTCCCTAATTATCCCAAGGTTTAGGGTTCGAGTAAGTTTAAGTATGTTTCAGGGTTTTTGACCAACTCGGGAGTAATTAACTTACACTTAAGAGCTTAAGGTTTAATTGGCTTAATTATTTAGGAACATCGTTTTATTAAGCAATATATATATATAGATAGATTAAGAAAAGAGAAGGAAATTGCTTAATAATATATTTATATATATATATATATATATACATATTGTAGGGCTACTTATGTACACAAGTAAAGTAATTTTTGTAAATTTTATTAATTTATTCCTTTAACTAGCTTAGTGTTGTTGTTTATTATTACTTGATATAATCCTTAATTCATTCGTCATCAATTTTATATGATTTCATAAAATTGTTGATAATTTTATTAATTTATGGCTTTTCAAACATTAAGATAATTTTATGGAGTTTTTAAAAATTTTTATGATTTGATATTTACAATTTCTATTAAGTTTAGGTTTACATTTTTAAAAGTACGCGTATGTAGGGATTGGGATTTTTTTTTTACATAATTAGGGTTTCCAAATCGTATAATAGGGCCTTTCAAGTTCGTTTTAAGTTCCGAGTTTAAAATTTTAGTCGGTTTTCATTTCATGTAATCTTGTTGACTTAAGAAAATATTTATGATACTCTAGTCCAACACCATGTTTAGAAGGTTAAATTTACAGAGTCTACAAAAATATTTCAAAATAACAGGTTTTATAATTTTCCAACTAATTTTGATATTTTTAATAATTTAAGAAAAATCGGGTAGAAATCAAAACTCATTAGAACTGGTGGCCATTGGTATGTCGGCTCATCTGGGCATTGCCACTACCGTGTAGTGGTGGTGGCCATCCACTCCCAACTGCTCTTCGGGTCTAGATTTTCCTTAAAAGCTTTAACTACACAAATTTTTTGTAAAACTCAAATTTCCTCTCAATTTCGCATTTCTCTAATTTTCTACAATTCCAAGCATCTAAAATGAGCTTTTGAAAAATTAAGAGTATTTATAAAGGTCTTAGAGAATTATTGTGCATTAAATTAATTTGACAATTATCTTATTTTCATCTAATTTACCTTTTTTTGTTGTTCTAATTTGATTGGCTAATTTTTTTCTTCTTTTCCCCCAGTTGCAACGACCTAAATTTGGATCATTCCTTATCTATTCTGATTTTTCTTTATTTTTCCTTAATTGATTATGAATTTTCTTTAATTATTTAGCATTATTTTAACACATTTCGTATATTTTAAGTAATTGTCATATTTCTACCTATATGCAAATTCATAAATAATACAAATAAATATTCCTAAATTATTTAGGTCATTCTATAATTTTTAGTATATATATAATTTATCTTTAACGATTTGTTGGTTATTGAAATATATTTTACGTATTTTCGATAAATGATGAGTAATATACTTAAAATTTAGAAATTTTATATTCTTTTATTTTATTACTTATTTCTTAAATTCGAACTTACAGGATTACTTTTACTAATATTTCTAACTTTATTTGATAATTTAGGTTCGATCGGATTTTTTAACTAATTGCCCTAAATTCTACGAGCCAAACTCCAAATAGCTGATTGTGAGTCTTACATATACTAAAAAAGCAAAAGTATTATATTTTGTCATAAATATGGTTTAATTGTATAATTGAAATGCTTTAGAAAATTATCTTATAAATAATGACAATTTGAAAATTATCCCTCATGGCCTTTTAAGAATCAAACCAAGGCTCTTAAAATTGTCCAAATAACCATTTTTCTCTCTTTTGTCACAAAGAAGAAAATGCCTTCCTCTCTTTATCCTTTCATCTCCTCTAGCGGTGCCTTTCCCTTTTCTCTATTCCCTAGGATATCAAGAATGTTTCCTTTGTAACAATCTTTATATGCAGGTTTATCAATCTATTGTACAATTAGGCATTTGATAACTACAATACGTGTTTATCCCAAGAGTTGAAGTTTGATTTTAACGAGCACAACCTAGGTACATGGTTATCTTGTTTGTTCGATGTACTTAGTAGTTTAGAAATTAAACAAATCTAAGTATATCAAAACCTTAAACTAATGTTGGTTTTTTCTTTTTTAACCCAAGGTTGAAAGGTCAAGTTACTAGTGATCAAATATCATAACCACGAACTAGTAATTGTATTGTTTTAAGTGGAGCAATGTTTCAAAATGATGTGGTCAATTAGACATTAATGTCACCTTATGCATGTGTTCTGGATTGGTGGATTATTAATTGGAGTGTTTTGAAGTTATGGTTAGTTTGTTGGAAGGATGTTATTGTTAGGTTACATTGGTTATATGAGACACCTTCATAGATAATTGTAGCAAAACAAAAATACTATTGGCTCGTCTAATAATGGTCTAGGATGATGAAACTCAATGTTTGATTCTTGGGTGTTAGGGAGTACTTGCACCAACATGTGTGTTTATGTACATGTTTGTGTATATGCAATAAGAAGTTATGACTTATGAGCTATTTCAACTCTTGTTACACTAAAATCATGTTGTTTGACACATCTAATTAAAGTTAATAACCTATGTTTATTGCATTAATTATAAGTTATATGTGCTAAGTTGTGTATGCTTTTAGTAATTATATGATATGCTCCTATTCACCTCTTGTGCAACTTTGTTTTTCAAGTTCAAGAGATGCCATTTTGCTTTGAATTATGAGTCTAGACATGATATTAAGATCGAAGTTAGCACACTAAAAGAGTTTAATACATAGGTTGTCAAGATCTAAAGATTAGTGGATTAAATTTCTTAGTTGTACTAATTTTATAGGTTTATTTTGTTACACACAAAAAGATAATGTTATGAGCATGGAAGGGGTTACCATTATATATATTGCATGGTTTTAGCGGGGTTCTAAACCTTTTGCATATTTACACTTGATATTAATCTGTGGTAAATTATTCATATTTCTAAATGTTGAGGCATGACAAAGTCTATATGAATTCGCTTCACCTTGACTTTACATCTAAATTAGGTAATTGCTTTCTCTATCTTTCTATCCTACTATAGAAGAATTTTGAAAAATAAAACCCCTTTAATGAATACATTAGAATACTGGTTAGGAGGTAAGGAAAAGGAACTTTTACAATTTCAAATTGATTACATACTTCAAAAGTAAAAAATAATAATAAGTGCATGTAAATGTAAAATATTTTTCTTTTGGTGACTTACTAAATGCTTTCAATCTCATATTATAGTTTTTCCAAAATATGATTAGAAGAAGAGGTAAACAAACTAATCAACTTTTTCTTCTTCTTCTTCTTCTTTTTTTTTTTATTTTTTTTTATAAGTACAAACTTATCCACTTACTTCAAAATATAAATAAATAACTACTTTAAAGTAAAGTTACTTTTTCATCTTATAGATTTTAAAAAACTAATTCACATATTTTCCTAACTTATCTGCTTTAAAAGTTACCTGATATTATTCCAAGCTAGAAACTTGCAAATTACTCTAAACGTACAAACACATACTTGAAATGAGAAGTGAACAATAAAAGTGAAGTTGAAAAGATTGCCATGGGTAAATGAGCCCTGGCATTATAGGCTTATAAGCGACAACTTTTGACGACTGAGGTAGTTGAAGATTCTCCCCCCAAACAATATTAGGTGAGTTTACCTCCAAAATTACCAAACATGATATCATCTCCTAACTGTAGAAAAAAATCACCAACCCTTTCAATCACCACCAAATCTCATAACATCATCACTATTTATGTATCCTTTAACAATGAAATATATATTTAATAATGGCTTAAAAAGTAGAATATGTATTTAAAAAAAAAAAAAAGAGACAAACTTACTTCTTTGAATTTATAGCAGTTATTTGCACCCAACTATTCTAAAGTAATGTTTACAAATCATCCCTTGCATCCACTTAATAGACTTACCTACTACAGAATAACGTAGACTTATTTTGCCTTAGCGATTCCATCCCCGGCAGGCATGTAACTATACTAACTACTAAATTAAGATTTCTTCATAGGACAAGTACCGAGAAGTCTGGGAGCGGAATTCCAGAGAGCTTTTGTTTATTGTTTTCTATTTTCAAATAAGAACATATCAGCCTTAATTTTAATATGATATCGAAGAAATACATGATCAAAATGGATATGATGAGCCTTTGTGCTTCCTTGGTCTACCATCTCTAAGAGGCTCGGCTCTATCCCCGCAGTTAGTTATCAGCGTCGGCACTGTATTCTTTTGAAATATCTGCGTTCTCTGTCCCTGAAGTTATTGACTCTTTATTTCTAAATTGAAGCTATGGATGGAAAAAATAAAAAATAAAAAATAATTGAAGCTAAGGAAAATTTGATTTACCTTGTTTGCTTTTTAATCCATCACCTCTTTTTCCATATGCTATCTAGAGAAGGGTCTACTACATGTTAGAAAAAAGAGGGTCGTAACAATTTAGTTAGTTCAGATTAATGATAACATCCTCCGATGGTCAACTATTGAGGCTAGCTTGCAACTTTTCCTTTCAAATTATGCAGATGTTGAATAACATGTCACAGAATTGCTTTCTTGTGTCGGATCTGAAAGGAGACATATAATGAAATCCCTCCAAAAAGTCACACAAAAAGGAAGCAGCATCATGACCCCCATGACCTCTCACCAAAGATAAATCTACTTTCCTTTTGTATTAAGCAAATATCATTATCACCAAATACCATTACCACCAGATTTTATACATTACTTCAGTACATTACCGCATGCTTTAAAAACATAATTATAATTAACCTCGCGATCAACAAGAACAGAGAACAAAACCTTTTAAGAAAACAAAACAACCTCCCAGGATTCTCTTGTTAGCTAGACAAAGACGATTTTCGGACCATGTAACGGTAGGCAGCGACCTTTTTCCTCCTAGAAGCAGTGTTATCCACTGAAATGACCAATTTTCCAGCTTCCATGGAAGTAAATGTGTCATGAATTGCTTCTTCGGATGGGATGACTTTCCTCGGCTTCTCGACGACAATGGTGTAGCTGCCTTCAGCATCCGGCACAAATTCAGCACTGTATTCCAAATCCCAGCCGCCCACCACTATGTCCCATGTAATGGTCGCATTAGCCTAATCAACCGAAAACCAGCAGGCAAAACCGGAATCACAAAGCTTTGCCATTAATGAAAGCACAATCATCTTACATTATCAGCAGCATTAATGTCTTCCAATTGGAACTTACTAAGCTGTCATTCTTGCTTGTACAAATTGTGATTAAGAGCCACATTCTATTGTTAATTATCAAATCCACAACATATGTCTTATCCAATTGATTCGTGAAAGATTTTGTTTTCAAGGTCACTCCATCCAACCATTCCAAATATAATAAGAACTCAAAATTAAACAAGTGAAAGAATATAACAAAATCAACATGAACCTCAATCCCTTCGATCTGTATATTGACTCTTTCTGCTCCTTTCACGGTAAATTCAGACGCCGATTTCGGAGGACCATCGTGCAAATCGCTTGGTCGACTCAAGCCACCATATCGAACCGGAATTTCCTCGGGCTTTATAAACCTGATGATGAAACAAAACCCAACTTGGAAGGGAAAAAATTGATAAACACATTTGCTCAAACATGACTTTACATTCGTTACACGGGAGAAAGAAAATCCGGTATATCATCTAATAACAATGTATGATAATATCCTGTATAAATTCAGTGTTTGAAAGAATCTGTGCAATTAACAAATTTACTGGGATTATATAGCATACAACACTTGATCTAAACATAGCATTTCAAAAGATTTACTTGTAAAGTGTCTCCGAAACAGCAACATTTCCTTCTTTCGCTACCACAAACTTGTTCTTGGTTCTCTGGGTCAAGAATGGACTAAACATGGAGTACAACATGCTGAAGTACCATGGAACATTGATAAAAATCTGCATCCAGAATAACCCAATAGTAAAATAACTTAATTTAATGAATTCAAAGAATGTGTGTACCGAATATCAATTTCAAACATATGTAGCAAAAAAATGGATACCTTCCTGGCTACCATTTCAGGGTAGTTATCTTGGAACAGAGAGAGTATTTGATTATAAGCAATCCTAAGTTCTTTTTTAGGCATGTCCTTAAGATCAATGACCTGAATGATAGAATTAACACCACCAGGCTTAAACTCCAAGAAATCAAGAATCCCTTTCTCCAGCACTTGGACTCTCCATCTCAAGAACTTGTTCAGCTTATCCTCATCACCAAACACTTTCTCATACGCACCCTTATCTTTAAACACCCCATAAGAGTTATAACAAACTGGGTGTCCTTCCCTGTCGAAACCGTGCATATAAGCCACAACACCTTCAAAATCCTTGAACCCCAGGTCCTCATTGATAATATTATCAGCACCAAACTCTTTCCTCCAGGACAAACATTTGTTTAGCATCGTGAGAGTTTCGGGCACCTTGAAGTCTCTGGCGATGAGGAACTTGAGAAGGACAACATCGGCCTTTTCGGTGTCGCCGAGGAGAGGAATGCCCCAAATGGAAGGGTTGTCATGGGAAGAGAGGTGGGATTTGAGGTCTTGAAGGGTTTTTTGTTGAGAAGGTTTGAGATGGGAAGTGAAGTAAGAGTAGTCTTCTTTGAAGGGTTTTGGGGAGGTATCTGGGGGAGTTGTGGAGATGGGTGATGGGAATTCCATCTCAGAGCTGATGAGTGATGATTATCAACTGCAACTACTAGTTCTAGTGTAGTAGAGGATCTTTCGAGGACGAGAATGTATGAGTAGAGAGTTATTTATTAGCATGTCTGTGGAGTGTGTGATATGATAGGGTATGGAATGTTACTGTAATGTGAAAGGGAGTAGAGATCAGATTCATCAGAGCAGGTTCAGATGAAGCACGCGGTGGTTTTTATTTTTTATTTTTTTTTAATTTTTTGACAGATTAACTTTATCTGAGTTCCAACAAAGGGACAGGGTTATGTAGAAAGTGAAGTGAGCCGCGATTTAAGTTTGAATGTTGGGGAGTTCCGACAAAAATTTGAAAAGTAGAAGTGGAGGAGGCTGCATAATACTCATGCGCAGTTCGATACAAAGTGTGGGTAATAATTATCCTATGCCTAATCAAAAGTTTGGAATAATTGTAACCATTTTTAAGAAAAAAGCTATATGGGAGACGTGAATTAACCCTTCAGATATTTAAAATGTTTTATCTTTTAATAAAGCTATTCCAATCATTAGACCTTTAACTTAGTTTAATACCAATACTGTTTAGACTTATAACAAAGCTTACAGAATTAAACTCAATTTAAGAAAATCTTAAGAAGATCTAATACGAGTGGAAATGGAAATCCTAAGGTTAATTTATTGACTCTCAATCTTACTAAATTATCTTGTGATAACAATGGACCTCAAAGAAGGCCTTTTGATTTTATAAAGTTTGAACTTGTTTTATAAACTTTTAGGCCTACGGTATGAAAAGCTTCCTATTATGGCATCAATCCAAGCCATTGAGAAATCTAACTAAGAGTTCCTGCCAAATGATAAATAAAAAAAAATGTTTAGTTTAGTTCCAAAAACTATGAACGAAAATGCAGGGAATTGAGATGTTCCAACTGCTTTTATAGGTGAGAACAATGTATATTAAATCACTCGAAAGCATGGTCAAAATTGTGGTGCAACATATATCCCTCCTTGTTCCAGTTATAGAATAGATGAAATAAATCTACTATTGGGGTCTTAGATTAGTGATCTGGATTCGATTACAGCAAATGACACATGCTTTAGTTTACTTTATATCTGGTTATTCTAAAAGTTTTAGACTTATTTATAAACCTTAGGATTGGCTAATCCATCTTTATTTAAAAGCCCATAAGAATGAAGGATTAAAGAGTTTCAATCTCATCTACTAATCATTGAACAACCAATGGTTTTTATTAATATCCCATCTCATCGATTTATCTCAGTATTTCTAATTAGGATTTAGTACTAAAGTCTATAAATAAAAGTCTCTTACTCCTCATTTGCAAAATTTGGAGTCATTGCAAGTTTGAAAGAAATTTTGGCCCTCTGTTAGAATTACTCTAAACATGATCAAAGCATTAGATTAGTCAAGAACAAGTAAGAATAAGAGAAAACATTTAATTCAATCTATGTGATCTATGAAACCAAGTTTGTTTGTTCTTGCTCCCATTCCTCTCTCTAACGACATCTCTAGATCCATTATTAACTCAAGACTTCTCTAAGTACACCTTCATGCATATCATATGCGATCGACCAACTTCAAAATCCCATTATATACTATTTGGCGAATCCACTAAGGATTAGAAGTACTAGACAATATGATACTTGCCCACAAAAAGAGTTGTGTAAGTAGGAAGCTCCTAAGATAAAATTCCCATCTCAACTTGCTCGAGTATATTCAAGTGGACGAGGAGAACACCATATTAGATGCATTTATCACTATCGTTTTGCTAATGGTATGCAATATGCAAGAGAGCATCCATGTTCTCAACTAGTTTCTTAACACTTTCATGTAATTCTTGCTAGAATTAAAAATTACAACTACCGCCACTACTATTAATGTGTAATTTAGATTTGTTCTACCAAGGATGTGAATGCAAGCTTCTAAATCTACCCCAATAGTTATTAATTAGAGGGTATTCGACACAAATAAGTTTAACAAGCCTTTTTAGAAGTTAAAAGGATGTAATAAGAGGATGCTGCATAGGTACTGCTATTACCAACCCTAAATGACTTAGTGCCAACTACTTAAGATGCATAAATTTATCTTAAGGTATCTTCATCTTTCATAAACAATGTGCAAACACTTACAACTGAATAAGGAGACTCATCTCAACAACCATCCAACAAATTCTTCCAATAATTGAGGACAATATGGGGCCTATCATAACACATGCTAACTCCATTGATGTCTTGTTCATAATACATATGGTGTAGATGAACACTTGCATCCTCAACTAATTGGAGTACATTCATGCCAAGAATAGTTATTGTTGATTGCTCCACCAACTTATTTACCTTGATGGTGCCTATTGTACTAGCATTTAAACTTATGCCTCTAACTATTACACTAAGTGTTCATCAAGATTTGACTAATGAAGAACCTATAAGAGACAATGATGTGCAATAAGAAGATGGTGTACTGTTGATCTACACTCTTTAAAGCCCTTCAAATTGGCTTAATTGTTAGTTGTCTAATCTTTTAGAAATAAGAGTGTATTTTTCAGCAAAAGTTTGTGAATACCTCAGCTTTTACAAGAATAAGTAAAGACCTTTTAGAAATTTTTGGAAGGAAATCATAAAAACCTAGCTTTCAAAGAGTTTATTGAGTCCCTTGAGTTTGAATATAGATCAATTAGCTATTTTAGTCGTCTAAATTCGTTAAATTTATTGAATTTAAATTGGTTGCTCTTTGGAGCATTATCCACTTTTTAGATTCTATATCACCTATTCATAAATTTGTTATCTAGTCCTAGCTTTGTTCATTGGCTTACTTATAAAGAGCATTTCCCTATCTTGTCTTTGGTAAATTTGTAAAAACATTACTTTATCATGTTTTCCCTAGATTGCTTTTTTATTAGATTATTATCTCATCTTACTTTTAATGTGTCACTTGCTCACAAGAGAGCTATTTATCTTTTCTTGGATCACTTATTCGTAAGAGTACCGTCCTTTTTTTCACCGGATCCCTTGCTCATAAAGAGCACTTTCATATTCTTCTTTAGACTACTTACTCATTAGAACACAATTTGATCTTATTTTACCTAGATGACTTGCTCATAAACGCTTTACCTTTTTATTTTATGGATTGCATGCTTATTAGAGCATTACCGGTCCAACTCTCACTGGTCTCCTGTCCATTAGAGTGTGATTTACTTTTCCTTACAAAACCTGTTCTCTGTAAGAACTATCTTCTTTTGAAATTCCCTTTAAGAACGGTGTTCCTTAGTAAACTTGTTTCTTTTAAGAGCAGCGCCCTTCATACTGGCTATTGAGAATGTCATAAAATCTGTCTACCAGGGTGTGGATGAGTTTTGAGTTACAAATAACTACAGATAGAATAAATTATATAACGTGATAGAAGAGAATGATTGTCCGAAAAGGATTTATGAGATCAAAATATAATTGGCTTAAGCTGTGAAAAGGTGAATTCGGATGGATGTGTAAACGTTCATTTTAATTAAGTACAAATTAAAAAATAAGTTGTTTTTTTAATTGTATAGTATTAAGAAATAATATATTTCAAAAACTTTTTGCTATGTCGCTAAACGTAGTTTACGAAATAAGATAATTTTAAATTGAAACATTTATTTACTATGATGATATGGATACTTACGAGTATTCATCCCCTTTTTTCTGTCAAGTCGCCTAGTAATAGAAATTCTATTTTTTCGTTCATTACATTTGTTTACAGTTACATTATATTCGTCATTAATAATATATTTTAGTTCATATTACTAATTAAAAGTTCAAATTTAAAATTAATCCCAATCATTTATTATATCTTCCACATTTTTATAAAATGTTACGCCATTTAATAATAGTTGACCCTTTAAATTGTGAAAATGCAATATTATATGCCAAGGATTGCATTATTTAATGCAAAGATTGTAACTCATCATCCAAAGGTTACTACCCCTCCAACGCCATCAATATCAAATAGAACATGTTTATTCGATACATGATCTTAAATAATAATAATAGTAGTAGTTCGAATTGACAAAATAAAAAACAACCAGAAATTATTATTAATGAAAAAGGTTATAAGTTTCTACAATTATCCATGTAAAAGATTAGCCCATCTAGATTGTTCTTGAAAAATAATTAGAAAAGAGAGAGGATAATATTTCTATTGGATCTCTATTACCAAAGCCTTCACATTAAACATTTGCAAAATAACTTTATTGGAGAAATTTTAAGATACTATGGTTGATTTCTTTCTTTTTACTTCTTTCCAACTATATTACAACTTGAGAGGATTTGAATTTGATCCGTCTCATTATAAAACCGTTGTCCATATCATTAGGTTACAAGAGACTTAACTCTTTCTCCTTACTTCAACATATATTCCTTTTCACTTGAAAGCAAACAACATTTCATACAAATTATTTAATCTAAAAAATATCAAATATCTCATATCGAATATGTTATGCCCTTAAAAAAGGACTAAAAAAAACATAAAAAATTAAAAAAATAAGTTAAAAAAATCTTAAATAAACATTCTACTCTTACCATATCTCCACCTCAACTACATTATCAAACTATTATAAAGGACATTGCAATCTTGCAAATGAATGAAACTATGATGCATAAATGAGATTTCTACAAAAAATGCACAAAGAACACTCCTTGATAAGTAACCTTCACAAAAATTAAATTGATATCAAATAAAATTGAAACGCATTCTTAGTGACAAACATAATAACACCATAAATTAATGATTTAAAATTTGAATTATTGATGTAAATTAATATAATAGGAATTAAAACGTATTACCAATAGAAGAAACAAGGATGCTATAAATAAATATAGTGACAAAAAAGTAGAAAAAGAAAACGTAAATTATTTGCATATAACAATAGGTATTTTCTCAAAAAAGAAAATGAGAAACACTGAAGATAACATAATTAATAGGGATTACAAACCAATTATTCGCTCTCAAATTTGAGGACTTACTCATATGGTTCACCGAGCTATCCAAAGGAAGTTAAACCTTGAAGAATAACATCTTCTCCACCCCAACTTATTGAGGTACTCCATTTGATATCTCTCTATCTCATTTCGAAGATCTTCAACGTATCCAAGCTAGCTACCCAATCGACCTCTTATTATAGTATTAGTCCTAAGCCAAGCGTAAAATCCGCCCATTATCGAGCTGATACATGTCTAAAGCTGAGCTACCAACTTTTGAGCCTACCAACCAATGTCGACCTAAATAATGGCCACTTAGTGGACCAACCCTAACCAATCTCTAAACAGCTAAGCTACCATACAACCAACCTAACCCACTCTATTTTGAATCAACTCTACTCGTCATATAACACCATCTGGACAACAGAATGGATAATAGACATGCGTCCTACTTTTTTTACATTCGTATTATCCTTTTTGTAACCGAATGTCCTTTTTTTCTATTTATAACGTTACCCTTATAATGTATTCCTTTTTCTTTTTTCGAGTAGGAATCTTTGTTGTAATTTATGTCAACTTAAGACTTACTCTAATTGGGTCATATAAATACTTGTAACATGTAATAGCCACAGGAGTAGTGGCATTGAATTTTAGACATTATTCCTCTTTTCTTCTAGAGCTTATGTTTTCTCGTTGAGAACTAAGGCCTTGAAGAGCTCTAATAAATCCCCTTAGCAAGGATTGTGGTGAGCAACCTTCGGCTTAGTGCTCATGCATCATATCAAGCACTAGCTTAAGTCCGTGTATAGTTCTACAATATGTCATATCCATAGAATTAGGACACGAGACTATTAAACCATCGACTTCCATTTACTTTTCGGGTTATCTTGTAGTTTAAACCCGTCTCTTGATTCACGTGATATTAGGAGCCATATGTTATCCCTTCCCTAGTGATAATCTTGGTATTAAAGCTTAGCTACATTTGAGTAAGTTTCTTTTACTTGGTACTTTGGGTAACTTACTACTATTGTAAGTGTGTCTTAGAAATTGTTTGTAGTTATTGTGAGTATTTGAAGAGTGTTTAGTGTTAAAGAAGTTTAGTGCTCTATCTTCCCTTGTTTCTTATGCGTAAAACAAAGCGTGAGTGTTCATTTGGTTTATCGCGTATTGGTTGTGATCGTTGTTGGTGTGTTAAGTGTTGTTTTGTTGTTATTCACAGAAAGAATTTTAAGTTATGTTTTAGTTGTTAATCTATTGTAATAGACAACAATGTTTGAATTTAATGTCCAAAGAACCCTCAGTAACTATAAGAGTTGTGCTCGTAATGGCCAAGGTCATTAAGGAAGTTTCATGCCCTAATCTATGGATGATCAACTGGATAGACTTACTAATCTGGTGATTGCCATAACTGAAGATCAGCAACAAGCTTGAAATGACCCCTACAAAGGTTAAGTCAATAAGCAGCTTGAGAGAGGCAATGGCCAATACGGCCGAGCTAATGCCCCAGTTTGACTACCTTTACCTAGAGGAGTAAACAAAGTTGCTCGATGTAGACTAACATTAAGGAAGTAGGTGATGAGGAGGAAGAGTATTATGAACCTAAGGAGAAGAATGTCTAAGATCCTTCAGTAGAAGGAGTAAGGATACATATTGATAACTCTAATTTTAAACATATTTCATATGGTGATTTTATAGTATTTTCCTCACATTTTTGGTTTTCTTTAAAGAAATTGATACTTAATTGAGTAAAATTTTGATTTCTAGGTTTGAACGCATTCTAGGATTGAAAACGAAGAAAAGGAATCAAATTTCACTCAATTCGGAGTTTAAACGAAGAAGTTATGAAGTTTTGAAGTTACACAGTCTAGGACATGACCATGTCTTAAGCTGAGTTCATGCAGGGAAATTGGCCAAGGGCAGAAAGTTACACAACCTGGGGACACGGTCATGTCCCAGGTTGTGTCTGGTAAAGAAAACGAAAACCTTTTGATACACTATAAAAGGACAGATTAGGTTTTCACAAAATAAGAGAGACATTAGAGAAAACAAGAGACTGGAGGAAAAGGAGAAGAAAAAGGCGAGAACAATACCGACTTCAAGATCGAAGAGATTTTTCATCAATCAAAGGGGTTTTCATGTTTTATTTTATGTTTTTGATGGAACTCGTTTTTAGTTTCATTATGATAGCTTAGAATTCGTGTATTTAGGATTATAGAACCTCAGGTTTCATGTGACTCTTGAATTGATTTAGAATTCTCAATAAAGTTTCTATCTTTGCTTGATTCAATTATGTCGTTTAATTGTTAATTGATATTTCTAGAATATCAATATATGATATTATGCATGTTGATTGAGAAATTATGTGTATAATTAGATCTTTACATAATTGGAGAGAATTATATGTATACTTAGAAATAAGATACATGTTTCTTCCAGAAAGTTAATTAATTGTGTGGGAATTCATTATACATTAATGCAATTCTAAATTATATTACTAAGTGAAGAGATTCCGGTAAATAATTTAGGATTAGGGTTAATATGCTTGAGAAAGGTATTAACTTTCATTGTAAATCCCTCCGGTCAAGAATAATAGAAATTGAATTGAATATATTTTAAGAGGTCACATGTTAAACACTAGGGGAAATAATTTCTAAATACGTTATTGCATACGTGCAGTCGTTCTTAGTTTTATTACTTTTTAAATTGCTTAATCAAGCCCCATAATTAGTTTAGTTTATTAATTTCATTATTTTTAATTTATTCAACTCATCATAATTTTTCGGTTAGATAATAAAGCTAAGGTTAATATTAGTACTGGAAGTCTCTAAGGGATTGAATCGGATTCACATCCGCTATATTAAAACCGATAGGTGCACTTGCTTGATATAACATATCTTTAGTTTTTTTTTTTTTTTTTTTTTTAAGGGAGTGGTAATGATGAGGACTAGCTGGACTGGGTGAATAAGATTGAGAAGTAGTTTAAGTGCTATGAAATACTAAGGTTAAGCTTACAGTGGTAGAGTTTACTAGCTATGCTACCCTATGGTAGAAGAATCTATAAGCCACCCAAAAAAGAGAAGGAGAACGTGAAGTTAGGAATTGGGATGAAATGAAAATAGTCATGAGAAGAAGATTTGTCCCAGACTATTATTTGCAGGACACATTTAAGAAGTTACAAGAGTTGAGGCAAGGAAGATCAAGTGTTGATGCTTATGTAAAGGAATTCCATTATAAAGTAGTTAAACCCAAGGGCCAAACTGTATCTAAATTCATTAGTGAGTTGAGGCATGAGATTAGAGATACTCTAGAGACTATGGGCATCGATATACTTGATGAAGCTATTTAAGCTACCCAAAGGATTAAGAGGCACCAAGTTGAGAGGCTCTAAGCTCTTGTTAGTTCGGCCTATACCTAGTCGACTTGTTTTAAGCAAACTTATACGATTAAAGTTGAGCAAAGTTGTTGAGGTTCGACCTACTCAAATTACTTGAGCAAAGGAGAAGGAGATCTCGAGGACATTCGAGAAAGGCCAAAGCTTAGGAAAAAAGATGAATGAGATCAAGTGCTTCAAGTGTCAAGGTTTTAGACATATGGGCGCATAATGTCCGAACAAATGAGTGATGGTGATCAAAGGGGAGATGCTTTCTATTGAGGTTGATAGTATTGATGAGGAGATTGAGGAGCCCAAAGAATCCGAACATCTAGAATAGTTCGAGGAGGAGGAAATCATTTATACTGAAGAGGGTAATTTTATGCCTACAACCATAGTATTTGTAAGCCTCACAACTAGTCACTTAAGGTTTCAATCAGTTGAAAGATCCGATCAAACCTAGATTATAAGCAAAACCAGAAATATTAGTAAAAATGATCTCGTAAGTTTGAATTTAAGAAAATAAGCAATAAAATACAAGAATATAAAAATTTCAAATTTTAAGTATGTAACTCGTTATTTATCGAAAATGCTTAAAATGCATTCCGATAATTGACGAATCACTAGAGATAAATTATATGTATATTAAAAATCATAGAATGACCTAAATAATATTTAGGAATATTTATTTGTACTATATATGAATTTACATGTAAGTAGAAATACGCATAATTACTTAAAATATACGAAATGAGCTAAAATAATAATAAATAATTAAATAAAATTCATAATTAATTAAGGAAAAAAAATAAAAATCATAAAAAATAAGGAATGATCCAAATTTAGGTCTTGG
This sequence comes from Lumnitzera racemosa, assembly GCA_024138005.1. Classification (NCBI taxonomy): domain Eukaryota; kingdom Viridiplantae; phylum Streptophyta; class Magnoliopsida; order Myrtales; family Combretaceae; genus Lumnitzera; species Lumnitzera racemosa. The sequence continues at coordinate 57,863,351 of JAMXBC010000004.1, forward strand.
AAGCTGGGGAAAATAATAAAAAAAATTAGCTAATTAAATTAAAATAACACAAAAGTCAAATTGGAAGAAGATAAGGCAAGTCTAATCAAATTAATGCATAAAATTTCCCTAAAACTCTATAAATACTCCAAATTTTTTAAAAGCTCATTTTGGATGCAGGAAGTTTAGAAAAATAGAGAGAGGTGAAATTGAGAGAAAATTAGGATTTTACAAAAATTTAGCAAAAATCTGTGCAGTTGAGGCTTGTAAGGAGAACCAAAACCTAACGAGTAGCTGGGAGTAGACATCCACCATCACCACACGGTGGTGGCAGTGCCCAGGTGGGCTGGCCTGAGCCACCCAAATTGGTAAGTTTGATTTCTATCCTGATTTTGTGTAATTTTATAAAAATAGTAAATATTCTTAGAAAATTATGAATTTTGTTATTATGGAATATTTTTGTATTTAGTTTTTAGAAAAAATATTATGTTGATGAAAATATATCTTGTGATATATGGTCCTTAAGAAATCATGCAAAACTGAGGATGTTTCGGTTTGGAAATAAATGACCTTAAGAGTGTAGTTTTGAGTCCAAAATTTTTTTGTAGACTACTTAGATGATATAGAATAGTGTTATTAAGCCTGTTTTTAAAAATTAATTTTTGAAATTTTTAGATAATTTTTAGGCCTTAAAATAAGACATAAAATGGGTAATTTAGGGTTAATTAAGTAATTAAATGGTTAATTACTGATTTAGTGAATAATTATATGTTTTAGGATGTTTAAATCTGATGAAGTATGATACTTGTAGCATTTAGGGTGTTAGATGTAATTATTAGGTTAATTATATAGTAAATAAGTAATAGGGAAAAATAGTACATTTTAAGTTAATTTTGTAAATTAGGGTAATTAGGTGTAAAATCTAATTTAAGATGAATTTAAACATTTTGAAATGATAATTGATGTTGGGAGATGGTAATTAGAGTGATAAAAATATTAAATGTGTATTATGTACATAATAAGTAATAGTACATAATACATAATTATTAAAAATATAATAAATAGAAGATATTAGAATAAAAATTAATATTATGATAATAATAAAAATATACAATAAATCTGATAGGAAACTTGAATTTATGTAATTATATGAAAAATGTAAAAAATTTTCACATCAGGAGTAAATTCGGTACACTATTAAGGATTTAAGTATACTGGATATAATAAAATATTAACTAGGGGTAGTTATGGTATTTAGGATATATGAAAGTAAGGTGATTAATTTCACATTATGAGTTAAAACAAGTTTCTAGAGTTCGGGTATAAAACAGTAATTAGAAATCAAATTAGAACCTAATTTAGAAATCGATACGGAAACTGAACCTGAACCTAACCTCAAACCTAGAATAATTGTAAAAGATTTGAGAACCTAGATAACTGGATATATTAAACCCTAAACAAAACATAACAATAAGCGTTATAGGATAAAACCAACTTATAATAGTTATATGAAAAACTGAAACCACGTTTGTGTTATAGGGATGATTGGCGATGACTTGAGCGAGTTGGACCTTAAGTGAGTGAGTAAGGAGTTCAGGTAAGTTAGGACTAATACAATGCTGTATTTTGGAGGTTTGAAATTATGCTTGGTTGTGATTGTTAAATAGTTGGTTGTGTGCATGTGCTTAATTATAAGTGATGCTATGATTCTATTTATTGTTCTGGCTTATATTGTATGATTTGTATGAAATGATTAATCACCCTAAATTAGACTTAATCAAATATACGACCTGTAATTATAATCGGACCTACATGACAACCCATTAGGGGAAACCTAGGATACTCTGGCCAAATACCGACCCCTTCAAAAGGGATAGCGTAGGATTGCATAATGGTCCCTTCTTCATACTTAGTCGAACTAAGTAACAGGAGAGGAGGTCGGGGTGAGGGTGAAGTCAATTGTTCGAAGGTAGTCACGGAAGGAGCGGTGTCTCTATTGCACAAGCCTAGGTTTGGTCGTGAGCCGTTGCATTAATGGCAACTCCTCAACCTGGATTAGAGTGGGCGTAATTTCTCTAATCTTACTATGGGTCGAACAACGTCGTGCGATGGCATTTGCTTAAACATGCATTGCACCTAATAAGTTGATTGATAACCTTGTTATGTTTATGGTATATTTTGAAGTTCTCCATCCTAACTTACTGAGCTGTCGTTGCTCACATCCCTATAGATATCGTACAGGTACTGGCCAAAAAGCGACTTACAACTACTCTGAAGCTAGCAACTACTGAATCTTGGGGAGTGAGGAAAAACATTTAAAGAATAAAAATATATTTTTAAGGTCTAAGCTTTTATTTTAGAATTTTTCATTTTTAAATAATGTAATAAATAGGAAATATATTATGATGAAATATCATAAACGTTAATTGTAATAACTGAATTTTAGTGTATATATATATTTTTTTCTCACTTTCTTAGGTAAATGATTTATTTAAATTACAAACTGTTTACTTCAAAGCGGGTTAGTCGTGGACGCCTTGTGTAGATCAGGTCTAGGATAGCGGTTGTAAGGCCAACTTCTATTTTAGAATGGTTTACACGGCGGGGCTATTACGACTTTGTCGCTTCGGGGCATGACAGTATTAAGGACAGTGATGAGTGTGAGTCATATGTTAGAGGATAATCAGTAAGAAAATTTGTTCCACATTAGGTGTAAGGTAAATGGGTTGTTGTATGCATTAATTGTTGATAGTAGCAGTTGTAGTAATGTAACATCTGCATTCATAGTCCAACAACTGTAGTTATCGACCAAGCCTCACCCCAATCCTTATAAATTGCACTAGCTTAATGACAAGGGAGCCCTACAAGTGAATAAGCAAGTGACTATACTAATTAATATCGGAAACTATGGAGACGAAGCACTTCATGATGTGTTGCCCATAAGTGCATCTCATATTCTTTCAAGATGACCATGGATGTTTGATCGAAATGTGATATATAATGGAAGGAAGAACATGTGTTCCTTAGAACATGAAGGTAGGAAGACAAGAAGGTAAAGCTAAGCCCTATGACTACCGAACAAGTTAAGAACATACAAAATCAATTGAGTTGAGTTCTGAAGAAAGAAGCTTTAATGATGGCCCAAGTTAACTTGAAAAGATAGATGAAACTTGAAGAGCCAACCTATTTGCTAATTAGAAGGTTACTTGAGATGAGAGGATCAAATGAGGAATTGCTACCTGCCAAAGTGAGAACTTTATTGAATGAGTTTGCCGACCTATTCCCCAGTAAATTGCTAGATTGTCTACCCTTAATCCGAGGTATTGAGCATGCAATAGACTTATAATCAAGAGTTGCATTGCCTAATAAGCCTACCTACAAGTTAAATCTTAAACAAGCTACTAAGTTGTAGAGATAAGTAGACGAACTATTGAAGATAAGGTATGTATGTAAGTCCCTAAGCTCATGTGTTGTGTTAGCTTTGTTGGTGCCAAAGAAAGATGGGTCATGAAAGATGTATGTAGATAGCCAAGCTATCAATTGAATCACCATCAAGTATAAGTATCTTATACCTAGACTCAATGATATGCTTAACAAATTAAATTGAGTGAACATATTCTCTAAGATTGATCTCAAATCTGGATATCATCAAATCCAAATGTGAGAGGGAAATGACATTGAAAATCGCATTTAAGGTTCACCATGGATTGTATGAATGGCTTGTAATTCCATTAGACCTGTCAAATGCCTTGAGTACATTCATGAGATTGATAAATCATATGCTCCAATAATTTATTGGAAAGTTTGTTGTTATGTATTTTGATGATTTTCTTGGCTACAACCCTGATTTGGAGACTCACTATGAACATCTTTGAGCAGCTTTCTTAAAACTCTAAGTTGAAAAGCTTTATACCAATTTGCAGAAATGTGACTTTTGTCAATCTAAAATAGTCTTCTTAGGGTTTGTTGTGATTTTCTTGGCTATAGCCCTGATTTGGAGAGTCACTATGAACATCTTTGAGCAGTTTTCTTAAAACTCTGAGTTGAGAAGCTTTATACCAATTTGCAGAAATGTGACTTTTGTCGATCTAAAATAGTCTTCTTAGGGTTTGTTGTGAGTGGAGGAGGTATACAAGTAGACGAGGAAAAAGTGAAGGCTATTACTAAGTGGCTTGTATCAATAGTTTAGCTAACATACGAAGTTTCCATCTCTTGGCATCATTTTATTGTTGATTTGTAAGAATTTTAGTACTATTATGGCTTCATTCACTAAGCTGTAGAAGAAAAATGTGGAGTTCAAGTGAGGAGAGAAGGCATAAAGGAGTTTTAAAGAAGTGAAGGAAAAGCTGACTATCGTACCAGTCTTAGCTTTACTGAGCTTTGACAAAGTAGTTGAAGTGGAGTGTAGTTCATCCAAACTATGTATAGGAGGTGTGCTGATGTCGGAAGGCCAGTTTATTGCTTATTTTAGTGAAAAGCTTAGAGGAGGTACACTTAACTACTTTATATATGATAAGGAGTTTTATTAATTGATTCGAGCTCTGACTATACCTATTACCTAAAGAATTTGTAATCTACATTGATTATAAATCTTGAGATATCTAAAGAGCTAACAAAAGTTCTCTCGAAGATAAGCTAAGTGGATTTAGTTTATTGAGGGATTTTCTTATGTTGTCAAGTACAAGAATGGTAAGAACAATGTAGTGGCCGATGCCCTATTACAACAACATTCCCTCTTAACCAAGCTGCAAATTAAATTACTTGGATTTTCTATGATTTATGATTAAGGACCTATATTATGAGGATTTGCACTTTAGCTCAATCTACACTAAGTGTGAAGAGGACCGAACACTTGATGACTATCATAGGGAAGATAGAATGGATCTAAGGGGAGTTAAACTCTAAAGAACAATAACTTCTCTACCCAAACCTATCAAGGTACTCCATTCCAATCTCTCTCTGTCTTATTTTGAAGACCCCTAAGGTATCCAACCTGACTACCCAACCGACCTCTTACTGTCGCACTAATCCAATGCCAAGCACAGAATCCACCCACTGCTGAGCTAATACATGTCTGAGGTTGAGCTACCTACTTTTAAGCTGACTAGCTAAAGCTGACCCAAAGAATGGCTGCTTAATGGAACAACCCTGCCTAAGCCCTAAACAACCGAGTTACTATGCAACCAACCTAACCTATTATGTTTCGAATCAACTCTACTTGACATATAACATCATCTGGACCACATAATGGACAGTAGACACACGTCCCACTTTTCTAATATTTGTACTGTCCTTTTTATAATCGAATATCCTTTTTGTCTATTTACAACTTTACCCTTGTAATGTATTCCCTTTTTGAGTAGGAATCTTGTTTGTAATTTATGTCAATTTAGGACTTATCCTAATTGGGTCAAATAATAAATACTTGTAACATGTAACAACTATAGGAGTAGTGACATTGAATTTCAAACATTAGTCTTCTTTTCTTCTAGAGCTTATGTTTTCTCATTGACGACTGAGACCTTAAAGAGCTCTTAACAATCCCCTTGGCAAGGATTATGACAAGCAACCCTAGGTTTGGTGTTCATACGTCATATTAAGTACTGGCTTAGATCCGTATGTGGATCCATGGTGTATCATATCTGTAGAATTTGTGTGCAAGACTACTAAACCATTGATTTTCATTTACTTTTCAGGCCATCTTATGGTCTGGACCCATTCCCTTGGTTTACGTGATATTAGTAATCGTATGTCATTCCTTCCCTGACGAGTTGTATCAATAATAATGTCATTGTCTTTAATATTATAGATAGAAAAAACCATCAATAACCATATTAAATTAACATATAACACCATATTTATGACAATCTTTGAACATATAATATTAAAATGCCAATTATGACAATTCTTTTTGTAAACATTTTATTTTCATTGATTCTGTATTCATTTCGGAACAAATCTATGCATAGCACCAAAAATTAACTAATCTTCCTATATAGTATTTGAATTTTTTTCTTTCTTCTTTGTTCTTTTCATATGAATTACGTCCAATAGACATATCATTTGAGGGAGAGGAAAAGAAAGACAACTGTATTGTAACCTTTATGATATTGTATAAAATAATATGACTTAACATTCATAATATTGTATTCCTATATTTTAAAGCACTGCAATAATTTTGAAATGGCATGTTACTTCATTAAATATAGAAGCCTATTTGACTATTGTGATATAATTATATTATATAAAGTTATTTGTAAAATTAAATAAAAAATTCAACGCCATATTTATAATACTTTTGATGATGGTTGATAATCATAATAAGGTCCCATAGGTCAACTCTGAGTCGTTCTTTGGTTGCAGCTAAAGGGAATCCTACAAAAAGCATCTTGTAGCTAAGCTGGTGAGGGCTTTTCGACACTTAAGCTAGCAAGGAGAGAGAGAGAGAGAGAGAGAGAGAGAGAGAGAGAGAGATAATGCAGGCAATAAGTAAGTCCTCAGGAGAGGATTAGAGGGTAACAAATATTGATCCTTTTATCTAAAGAACTTACTCTTATTTATAGGTTTGAGGTGCTTACTATTGTGGACACATGGTTGATTCTAAATAGCTAGCACGAAATTTGATGAGATGATGCTTCTTATGCCCGATGGTACATCTTCCCTTTACCAGTTGGTAAAGATGAGAAGGATGAGTCTATCCCATTAGTAAGGGGTAGCCACTCTAGCTCGGCAGCTAGTTAATAGGCTACATGATAGGTAGTCAATTAGCATTAAATAAAGAGAGCCATCAGTAGATGGAGGGTTAGCTTGGCTCAAGGCAAATGCTCCTTTAGTTACATCCTGCTAAGGGACGGGAACCAACTTGATGTGAACATTACGAATAGTAGTTGGGTAAGCTTGTAGTGCCTAAAGATTCTCATAGTAGGGGGTAAAAATGGGTTTTTCTTAGGGTGCTTACAAGCAACTAGATGGGCCTACATGGCCTAGAGTAGGCCTAAATGGTAATTTATGAGTCCTAGGCCTAATGTTTCAATAGGCTTGAGCCGTATTAGCCCCTGTGGTAGGAATTGACTATCAACATTTACACCCCGCCCCTTCTTCCGCCCCCCTCCTAATCATTTGGTTGATGAAGAGAGTATTAGTACTCTTAGGCATGAAAAATGGAAAGCATATGCTTATTCGGGAGCTTAAGCCTTGCCATGTGGAGATTGCTCTTCTAAGGGTTATCTTTGAGAGATGACGGTTGACATGACCGATGGTGGTAGTCTCTTTGTATTTTTATATCTTCCCAGTACCTGTGTCTTTTCCAATGCATGGTGATGGCGCTTATGCAACACATATGCATCATTAACTATATGGGGAAATTGTTGTCTATTATTAATGCCCTACTTAATGCTTAACCTATCATTATTGTTCTTCCCTAATTGTTGGATGGGTTGGTTGGTTATCCATGGAAGGATGGGATTTTCTTACTTTTTCCTATATAAGGAGGCTATGGGGGACCATCTTGTTTCATTTTGTCTAGTCTTAACTTCAACCATTATGTGATCTTTCACTTTGGGCAAACTCCCATTGAGAATGAGTGTAGCTTAAATGATCCTCTTGAGTGGGAGAGAGTTGAGATGGGGGCTCCACCTTACTGGTGGAGCATGTGAGCACTAATTGAGGGGTGTAAAGGGTCATCCAATGATGTAGGGTAGCCCATGAGCGATGATTGAAGGGTGTACGAAGATTCATTCCCTCGATTAGCAGTTTGTTGTCCTTATCACATCACGGGACACTTGCACCATTAGTATCTAAGTCCTGAGAACATATTTTTGGGCAATTCCTAAAGTTGATGGTGTTTATGATGTTGAGAAGGAGAAACTCTAGTAGCTTGAGGCTTCTTGACCTTCGTCGACCAAAGGACTCTTGAGGAGCCTAGCAAGGCCTTGAAAACACGATGTGGCAGCTTGATTCTTTGCCTTGCAATGGTTGTTCCTACAAGCTTTGAGTACTTAGGTAACTTCCATAGGCTCTTTGGTGTCCTTTTGGTTTAGTCTTCTAAGTTGGTCGGGTGTAGCTTGCAAGTATAGGAGGTACTCCTTCTTAAGATAGTCGTAATGGCATAAGCTCATCGTTAGAATGAAGTGCTACCACAGTCTTGCCTCATAGTGACTATGGCGGTAGAGGAGGAGCAACAATCACTATTCTCTAAAGTCCTCGATCATCTGCTCAAGGTAGCTCAGGTCGAACTTGATTTGTCAGTGTGGAACAGTGAGCCGAGTTCAAGTTGCGAGATTAAAGACTGGAGTCCAGTAGTAGGATAGGGGCTTTGGCTCATATAGTATACTTTATATTTTTCATTGTAATTTCCTTTGTATTTTTTCGCCATGGCACCTTGTATTCAGGGCTAGTATGCCGACTTCTAAGTCTTGTAATGAATCTTGAAATTTAATGAAAGTCAAATCCACTTTTTGCATATTCGTATATTTCTTTACTCTATCCTTCTTGGTTAATTGGCTACACCTTTTTACTTTGTCTTTTCTTCTTCACTCGATTTTTCTTCCACATTCTACCCAACTACCATAACATACTTGTAGTTGGGTGCCTTTGGGAGCTTACATAGATGCTTATTGGACCCTGCCTTTCAGAGTGCTCGGAGATTGGGGCTCTTTAGTAACCATTAAATAGCTCGTATAGGTCTGGGCTCAATCTTGACTTTTAACGCGCTTGAGGATCCAAGCCCTACTCGTTCTAACATGATTGTTAATGTGATTGATGCGCACGCAATTAATACCTTTTCATGCTCATGCCCGGTGAGCAATCCATCTACTCTCTTAATCTCCACAATTGGTTTAGATATCTAGATACATGTTTGTTTATGGGAGCACCTGTCATAGCGATGCTTCGCTTGGTCTAACCACTTATATAAGGGCATGGGGGTAATCACTTTCCACTTCTCTAGTTTTTACTTTGCTAAAACTACTTTAAAGCACTCTCTCATTTCATCAACATCTTTCAACCTTTGTTTTCCTTTTGCGTTCTCCATTTTCTTTCATTTTCTTCTAACTTCTCTTAGAAATGCTAGTAAAAAAATCAAGAGAATTGCTTTGAAGGTGAGCAAGGCACAAATCTTGGTCGAAGGGATGAGCCAGTCCCTACTCTCCTCGAAATGTGAAGGATGTTTGCAAAGGTGAAGGATCAATATGAATACTCATCTAAAAAGGAGGAGCCAAGTGAACCCTTATTACCTACGCATGGAGGGAAGGAGATTCTTACTAAGTTGGAGTACATAGATAAGGAAGATCAGTAGCTGAGAGTGTATGAGGAAATAGGTTGCAACACAAATGCATGAGAAGTGTGTTTACTAGAGAAAGGAGATTGAGCTTGTGGTTATGGTGAAGACGAGCACTCATTCTGTTTGTATTGGCAAGTAGTGGAGATAAGGATGCGTTGCCCTTTACAAAGTTCTAGCTAGAGGTTTTTAAGTGCTTTTGGGTGAGTCTGGGGTCTCTATACCCCAATTTTTAGTAGACATTAGTAATCTTCGAGGCTATATGTATCTTCCATATGAAGGGGTTGATCGCAAGGTTATTTTGATGTTTCTTTCAATTGAAGGGAAATAAATTTGTTAGGTGTATATGCTAATTAAGGGGCTCCAAGGAAGTTATTTAGCGGGCAGAAAAGTAAGGTTGAGGGATAGAGATACCGGTTTTATGAGATAAGGGCACCCTATATCTTGGATTTCTTAACCAAGTGGATGAAGCCAATGTATACAACGTCAATAACCCATTTGAAGGAGGTAGACATGGAGCTTCATAGTGGGATCCTTGATATTAGTTGGTGGAAGTGTCTAGGGTTTAATTTTGCTGAAGTAATGGACTTGTATTTGAAGGGTGAGATGCTTGACATTTGGGAGACAGGTATGGGTGTTGTTGTAGTCAGGGAAGGTAGTAGTTTATATGCCGTCACTAATGGACCATAGGGGGCTTAGGGCTACTCTCCTCTACAGGTATGTTTCCCTTAACACTTCCTCTAGTTTTTCTAAGTATTTTTCTATTAAGAAATAGATGAAGCAAATCTGGAAGGAAAGGCATCATCTAAAAGGACATAGGCTGGAGTAAGGAGATGAGCCTATTAGTGGCATAGCCTTAGACTTAGCTAAGGAGGCTGTTAAGGAAAGTAAGGAGAAAGAGCTTGCTGTTGCTAAGAAGAAGAAGAAGAAGAAGAAGAAGAAGAAGAAGAAGAAGAAGAAGAAGAAGAAGAAGAAGAGGGTGGCTAACTTGAGGACAAGGTTGAAGAGACTGGCAATAGAAGGGTCAGAGAGCATTCCAATTAGTATGCCCTTGAATGCTGTTGAACAGTGTGAAGCTGCTATGCTTGTGTTTGGGGAAGAGGTACCCAAATGAATTGAATCAAAGATTGTTGTACTTGCATTCAAGGGAAGGGGGTCCAAATGGACTGAACCAAAGGTTGTTACACTTATGTCTGAGGTAGGGGAGCCGGATGGATTAAGCCAGAAGTGTGTGTTGAAAAGGGTCTCGAATAGACAGGGCCAAATGCTATTATTAGGAGGGTACCTACCTAAGTACTGGGTGAGTCGGCTATACCTATGGAGGGTGGTTTAAGGGATTAAGCGAGCAATAGGTACGAAAGTATGGAGCCCATGATAGACTTAGAGAGGTAGCCTAGTAGAGAGGGAGGTTTTGGTAAGTCAATGTTGCGTTTGGATGCAGAGTCAGGAAGACGCGCGTTGACTAGGGGGTTGGTTAGGAGAGAGTCCAAATGATAAGGGAACGACCACTGATTAGTACCCATGTGCAGTGGGTACAGGATAAGACATTTAATGAGTGCTCATTACTGGCCTTAAGGGGATTAAGGGAGGTAATGAGTCTTTATCACTACTCTTTCATGATAGTAGGTTGGCTCCTTAAGGAGATATGTCCCTAAATTTATGTTTGATGTCTTTATTTTATTAACTCAACTTTGTGGATTTAACTTTGGCAAACTTTATTGTAGGCTAGGTGTAAGCAAGGAGGTGGTGAGGAGTGCAAGTGATTGAGGCAGCAAGTGGATACAATGAGGAATGAGAATACACGTCTACAAGAAAAGGGTAATAATCGAAGGATTGAAAAGTTTTAGCAGGAGAAGGAGGTTGATGCTCTTCACTCAAAACTTGGTTAATACAAGAAATGGATTGAATATTTGGATGAGAGGTGCAAGGCTTGGGAACAGAAGCTTACGAAGGCTGGGGGCTAGGGTAAGGATGAGAAGTTGGCTAATCATGAAGCAAAGGCTACTAAAGAGGAGAAAAGGGCTACAAAGACAAAAGCTGATGCTACTTGCACATGGGAAGAGGCAGCTAAGGTAGAGGTTGATTTGCTTGAAGGGGTGAAGGTTTGGCTATGGAGGAGGTCGATTGGTTACGAGGGGAGCTTACTATTGCTTGTGCTAACTTTGTGAAAAGGGAAGAGGAGCTGAAGGATGGATGTGATCTTACTTTGACTACAATGAAGAAACTATTTAATGAATTTTCATTGAGTCGAAAGTATAGGAATGCTATGTTTAGAGCTGGTCAGGATGGTGCCAGTATGGTGAAGGACAATTGTAGGGAAGTATATCCTGAACTTGACTTTAGCTTTCTAAAGTATTTGATATAAGATCATCTTGAGGAAGATCTAAAGGGTAGTGGTAGTGAGGTTTGGTCGGACATTACTAATGGAGTAAGGGACTAGGAAGAGGCCTGACTTGTTACCCATGTGTTTCTTTTTCTTTTGTTTTATTTAACTTGGTTATAATAGCAATTTTGTGTTTTGGTGGGATAGTTGTAGGGTTTTCCTAAAAACTTGTATAAGCTTAATGAATGATATGATGGTATGTCTATGTGCTTTGCTTCTGTTCCCTTCTTCTTGCTTCTTTCTTTCATTATTTTGGTAGTTAACTACTTAATTGCTGCTTGTGTTTTAAGACATGAACTCAGCATCTCCAGGTCCCATAAGGATTGGTGGGTTCTTAAGACTTAAGCTCTTTTAGGTAATCGGTCTCATACTCATTGATACTACCGAATCTAGTGAAGCTTGGAACTTACACCTCAATGTGCTCAGTCCTTCAAGGAGTTTAGAGTTTTTGCTTATCATACTCAGGAAACTGCTCATCATCACCTTCATTATCTTTTACCTCCTCAACTTCTCCTAACTTAAGTTTTTTTCGTACACATCCTTTAGCTCGATTAAGTCACACTTGTGGCGCTTTCATAGCACCAAGGGCTCGAATTTCTACACCTTGCCCTCTTATCCTATCTTACATACCTTGTCCTTGTTCGACATTTCTTTCTTGAGGTTGAGCTTCCACTAATCTTTGTACTATCACAACAAAGTTGGTCACAATGGCAATGAGGTTTTGTATTTGTTCATCTGTAGTTTGAGGAGCCTATTATTCAATACGACCACAATTAAGAATATTACTCTCAACATCTCCTATCTCTCCTTATACATCGAGGTTTGACATTTTTCACAACAACACTTTAAAAAGTTCACAACTCAACAGGAGATTCCTCGCAATGCTTACTAAAACTATATCGTAGAAACTTCAATAGTTTGCTCTATTTTAGAAAGAGATAAACGAAGTAAAATAAAGGATGAGAACTACTCCAAGAAACAACAACTACAACGCTTAGCTTTTCGATTGTAACCTCAATTACTGATACAAGAATAAATATGATGTACTTAAGAACTAAGTTATCACTAGGGCTTACCACAAAGAATCAAATGGGTTTTTTGAAATATCAAAGAAAGTTGAAATGGGTTTGTTGGCAAACTCATACAATAGCTTTGTGAGGTTACACTTCGGATGTAACTTACTGAAGAACATTACACAACTCAACTCTTACTTGATATGACTCACATTACAGCTTAAGTAGGGGTAGCCTAAGCAACCCCGAGTGGTGGTTACACCATAGCACTCGGAGCCTACATAATGTAACCCATCCCCTCGCCTAAGGTCCTAATATGATCTCAGTCTAACTGCATCTACCTTGCATCCTTGATTCATTTATTCACCCTCCAATGTCCTAAGAATGTTGCATGTGAAATGAGTATAGTAATTAAAACAAAATATATACTCGAAATGAATAGCAATGAATAAATAAACGGACAAATAAATAATATGGGTATTTTGAAAGGCACTTTTTATTTCGAAAGATTTTTAAGTGACTAACTCTCTTAACATCTCTAGTGGAGTAGCCAAGCTGTCGAATTTGATTTCTTTTCAATTTTTATTAATTTTTCTTCACCCGATTAGTATTAAACCCTAACCTGTTTAATACTTAGCCTTAACTAAGAGTTAAGAAAAACTTGGTTTTTATTTTAAAAATTGTTATAAAGTCACCACCTAACCGAAGTCGGGAAAAAGACGGCTAGAGTAAATTGATTAGGTGAATCGATTTAATCTAGTCACTGGTCTACTTAGAAAACTAATTTAAGAAAAAAGGGTTTTGAAAACCAAAGATTTTTTAGTCTAGAGGCTAACTTTTTTAAACCCTTAATGGGTACTACTTTTTTTAACTTTACGAGTTTAAAGTTATCTTCCAATAATACCCTTATGAATAAAATCTATCCACATGCAACTAAGTTAATTCAATTGAATCTATAAAAGGATAAACTGAAAAATTATTTATAAAAGATGGACAAAGAAAATTTTCCATATTCAAGTCACCCCGTAATTGCTATGAGTACCTATGTGCCTATTATTTGAGATCAGACTTCTGTTGTTCGTTTTTATAAAACTTTAATTTGTTGGTTAACTTTAATTTTGGAAATATTCGGCTCTAAGCTCTTTAGCCATATTAATTTTATTTAAAGAAAATTTTTTAAAAAGGGTCTTAATTTGGGTGTTTTATTTTGGAAAATTCTAAAGTAGCCATAATTTTGGAAAAGGGTTAATTATTTATTTGGAAAACAATTTTTCTAGGTTATAAAACTCATTTGTTTACTATTTTATTTTATTTATTTATTTTATATAATATATTTTTTATTATTTTTTATTGTTTACTTATATATCGAAGCAAAAAGAAGGAAAAAAAAAAGAAATAATGAAAAAAATAAAATAAAAACAAAGCTTCCCCTCATTTCCTTTTTTTTTTTCTTCTTTCTCTCTTTTTTTTTTTTTCAATTACAGTTACAAGTTCCTATTACAAATAATTAAAAAAAAAATACAACTCAAAACAAAAACAAAAGAGTCTAACCAAAGATGTAGCAGGTGCAATTTGGACTGTGGGTTTGGAGCATTAGGGTCAAGTTATCCGACTCGATTGACGTGCCTTGTACATGCGTGGCTTGGAGAAGGAAAGCGGCAGCACGAAGATCTTCTAATGGGCAGCTCTTAGCGGTTTTTGAAGTAGTAAACACCAGTTTCATAGGTTTTTGATTGGGAAATGTAAGGTTTGGTAGCACCACCTTAGTCAATGGTGGTGTATTTATGGTGGTTTGAAGTTGGTAGCAATAGTAATTGTTGTATGGCATGTATCGCAATCAACTTGAGTCCAAAGATTGGTTGAGGTTTAGGTTTTGGACCATAACAAAGTGCATGGTGTGGTTGTTTCAGCCTAAAATGGTGGCTAGGGTAGTGTTTCGAGTAGCGATCGCAAGGGCTCAAACCTTAAGTGGTTGCCGAAGGGGATAAAGGCCATAGCTGAAAGCAAGAGAGGTTATTATGTAGAGCTTAATTCCTGTAGAAGCTTCTTAAATGGATGTTTTTTCTCGAACTTCTTCAAGCTCGAATAATTTCTAGAGAGAAAGAGCTCAATTGTAGGTAGAGAGAGAGAGTAGCATTGTTGAGTGTGTTTAAGAGATTAAGAGTGAAGAAGGACGTTTAGAATAGGTTTAGAGATCTCTATTTATAGTGGTCCTAGCTTGGTTTCGATTGGAAAATCCAGAAAAATGAATTAATTCGCAATCTTCAATTTAATGAGTGTTTAACGAGGTTTGAATGTGAATTACTATTGATTTGATGAAATGATTATTCAAGCTGCAGTTAAGGACTTCAAATCCTCTTATAAACACCATCAAAAGCTTTGATTTTCAATTCAATAGCTTGAATCAAGCTCCATTGAGATTAAGCTTTAATTCTAGGTCCGAACTTTTTCTAGATTTCAAGAGTTGATTCGATTAATTAAATGATCCTATTTGGATGAGTTTTTGGCCTCATTCCAAAGCACCCCAAGCTATCTACGTGATTTCACCATTAAATCAGTGAAATTATGTAGATCGCTTGGGGTACTTTGGATTGAGGCCAAAAACTGAAATCACATAGAAAGATTGATGAAAACCAACCATGAAAGGGAGCACCTCGAGCTGACTTCACACGATAAAGAAAAGGAAAGTCTAGGAAAGGGAAAGAAAGGAGGAGAATTGGATGCTAATGTGGTGCCATGTAGGTATTTTGTTAGCCACGTGGTCAAGCCATTACATGCTACGTGTCAAGCGTTGACACGTGGCCCAATGGCCCCTTGCCATGTATGCTTTGTTGTGAAAAAAGAAAGAAAGAAAAAGGCACGAAGTGCCTATTAAGAGATTCGAACTCAACGCCTTTAACCTATATGCCATGCTAAGTCTAAGTGTAATATTGTTAGGCCATTAGCCTGTGCCTTATCTATATATGTAATCAAATTATATATGTGGACTAAATTAGCTTGGGCTAATTTTAAATCTAAACCTAAGCCTAAAATCCCTTTCGTTATTTTTATTATTTAAGGCCCAAAAAATCACTAAAGCTATTATAAATTACTATTCTTATTTTAAACTATCTCTTTTTTTATTTTCTATTTTTTGTATTTTCTTTAAATTTTCTATTTTTTTTTTGCTTTTTTCCAATTTTTTTTTTGTATTTTTCCTTTTCTAAATTAGGACCCTTTACCTTATTTTAAAAATTCTAAGATTACAAGAGGGAAAAAATGAGGTATCTATAGCATCATCTAAGGTTTCGAGTCTCTACACCTCTATAATGTTTCTAATCTCAAGATTTAACCTAGAAATGAACCTTCCCATTATTCACGCTTCTAACTCATCAACATTACATTGAATCATTAGCAATTAGAACTCTCGGACATATTCGTCCACAAGTTGATTACTCTGCTTGAGTTCTTAGAGGCGTTGGAAGGTATCCTGTTCCTAATGCTCAGGAACAAATCTACTCCTCAGAACTTGCTTCATCTTGTTCCAAGTTTGTATTTCTTGTTGGGCTTGTTGATGTATAATATACAACTTCTTCTACCACATTGCATGCATACCTAGAAAATTCAAAAGCAATTACTTAAATATGTACTAAATATTTGTAATCATAGAAGTATAAAATCTTCTCAATCTTTTCTTCCCATTCCATGTACTCGTTGGCACTGTTGGATCCAATGAAGCTCGAAACTTACACCTTAATGTGTTCAGTCCCTTAAGGTGTTTAGAGTTCACGCTTGTCATACTTAGGAAACTACTCATCATCACTGTCATTATCTTCTACGTCCTCAACTTGTCTTAACTCAAGCCTTCATCACACACATCCTTTAGCTCGAACAGGTTACACTTGAAGTGCATTCATAGCATTAGGGGCTTGGATTTCCACACCTTACCCTTTTGGCTAATCTTGTACAACTCGTTCTTGTTCAATGTTTCTTTTTTGCAGTTAAGCTTCCACTAATCTTTGCACGGTCACAGTCTAATTAGTCAAAATGGTAGTGAGGTTTTGTATCTATTCGTTCGTAGTTCAAGGGGTTTATTATTGAATACAACTATGATCAAGAACATCACTCTCAACATCACCTATCTATCATTGTACACTAAGGTTCAACATTTTTTACAACAAGACTTCCAATAAGTTTGCAACTCAATAGGAGATTTCTCACAATGCTTACCAAAACAATATCGTAGTAACTTCAATATCTTGCTCTATTTTAGAAACAAAGAAATAAAGTAGAACAAAGCATGAAAACAACTTCAAGAAATAATAACTACAACACTTAGCTTTTCAATCGTAACCTCAAGCTTTCGTACTAGAATAAATATGATGTACCTGGGAGCTAAGTTATCACTGGGGCTTACTATAGAGAATCAAATGGGTCCTTTAAAATATCAAAGAAAGTTGAAATGGGTTAGTCAGCAAACTCACAAAGTAGCTTCATGAAGCTTCCCTTCGGATGTAACTTGCCGAGGAACACTACATGAATCAACTCTCACTTAATATGACTCACAAGTGAAAGTTAAGGTCTACTTGCCACTAACCTTAAGCCATTAACAAGATTAGATAAGAGTGTAAAAGATGCGGTTAGAGAAGAGTATCTCACAAGAACAACAAGAACAATATTCATTAATAGTATGATGATGACTAATCTATTATGGTTACAAAAGACAAGGGACTATTTATAGTAAATTCTTAGGGCAACAAGAAAGTACTGAAATTATATAAAAGGGTAATACAAAATTAAAGAAACCTGCTACATTGCTAAAAGGGGTAAATGAGACAATTAAGGTGAAGAGAATATAGTATAATGTTAGAAAAAAGTGAAGAAGAGTGGCGAGCTACCATTGCATCTGTACAGTAAGCAAAGAAGTATTAAGGTCGAACCATGTAAAGGTAGCAACAAGTTGGTAAAGGGAAGAAGTAGGGAGGTCGACTTTCAGGTTCTTGACACTTGATGGGTCATCATTAGGGTGCTTTGTATATGGGTAGGTGGCAAAGCAGATCGGAGTTCGTTCGAGATGGGTATTCAAGGAGTTCACCAAGCCTTCTTGGTATTGAAGCTCGTCTATACCCAACTGAGTAGATAGGATTCTTCTTGTTAGACCTTATAGGCCTTTGAGACTAGCATAGGTGAGTGGTTTGAAGGTTAGCATTCCATCTTACTCGTTTTGGCGCAAGGTCCTACGAGTTGATCCGATCATCAACTTGATGTGTTTGGCACTAGGAATTAAGTCCTTAAAAAAGAATGCAGTTTATAGAATAAATAGCGCTGTTTCTAACTAAGTTTCTCAAAAGATACATATTTTTGCATGACTTATTTGTATGATTTACATAAAGTATGGTTAAAGGTTGGTTACATTCCATGCCGTGGAGATAAGTTGCCCATCAAGAGTTTTTATTTTATATGCCATACTACTTACATCTGCTTTGACATAGATAAGGTCTTCCTAATTAGGGGATCATTTTCGTTATCCTTTGCAAGACCTCGTAGACTCTAATTTACCGCATATGAGATCTCCTAGTTGGAAAACCTTATGCTTGACTTTCTTATTATAATACTTGGCTGTACGCTATTGGTATGTAGCCATTCGAGTTTTCATGGCTTCCTTTACTTCCTCAATGTTATCTAAGCTAGCTTGGAGAGCAATGCTATTAACGTCAATGTCAAAGTTTTCGGTCTGCTCATTAAGAGTTTGAGCTCTATTGGGAGTATAGCTTCAAAACCAAAGGTAAGGTGGATTGGGGTTTCACTTGTAGTTGTGCCATGTGTAGTTTAAGAACCACAAAGGATGGTAAGGAGTTGATCTACCCATTGCCCGTTAGCTTGCTCGACCCTTTTCTTTAAGCTACCGAAGACAATCTTGTTGATTGCCTTAACTTGCCCATTGGATCATGGGTAGGCGACAAAAGTGTACCAGAGTTGGATTTGGTGTTTTATGTAAAATTCTTAGCAGCATATGCTATCAAACTATCCTCCATTGTCGATGATGAAGGTGTGAAGGATCCTAAACCAGGTGAAGATGTTTGTTAGGACAAAACCTTCTACTACTCGTGCTGTGATAGTAGTGATGGCCTATACCTCGACCTACTTGGAGAAGTAATCTGTGACTTCTAAAGTAAATTGCCACTTGCCTAATACTTTAGGAAAAGGTCCTAAGACATTGAGTCCCCACTAAGCGAAAGGCCATGGGCTGGTGATGGGGTAAACATCTAAGCTTGGTGCTTGGTCGACGAGCATGTCCTTCTAATAGGCATGGCATCATTAGACTAAGGCTTACACATCTTGCTTCATGGTTGGCCAATAATACCCAAGGTAAAGGGCTTGGATATATAAGGCCTGAGCTTGTCCATAGTTGCTACAGATGCTGGAATGGAGTTCTTCAAGGATACGGTACCTTTCTTCAGTAGATAAGCATTGAAAGGAGTAGCAAACCATGTCTATATCTGTATAGGATATTGTTTATAAGAGTGTAGCTAGAGCATTGTATGCAAGTTTCTTGGCCTCGACTCTATCTTTAAGGAAGATGCTTGTATTAAGATAGTCTGTAATGGGGGTCGTAACTTCAAGAACTTGTTAAAGGGATTCGTTTACTATATTCTACGGCATTAATTGGAGGAATGCTTATTTGGTAAATTTCCAAAGGGTAGGTAATGGTATGAAAGTGAGCTTAGAGAGCCTACTTGCCTTGAAATTTCGGATTTGAGGTATCTTAGTGATTGTTTATGAGGAGAAATTAGCAATTAGGTCTCGCACAGTCTAGAGGTTTCTTATCATACTTTCTCCCTTCATCTTATAGTCCCCTTTTACTTATTATACAACTAGCATAGAGTCGGAGTATATATTGATCTTCTCAGTGCCCACATCTGTTTCGATTTGTAATCCTACAATGAAGGCTCTATATTCTGCTTCGTTATTGCTCGCATAGAATCCAAATTTGAGGGCGTATAATACTTTAGTACCATAGGGGCCCTATAGGACTAATCCTGCTTCATTCCCCACTTTGGTGGAGGACCCGTCAACATGAAGGGTTAAAACTGGAGTATCGACCGAGGTAGATGGTTCTTTTTTGCTTGTGAATTCGATGACAAAATTTGTAAGCACCTACGCTTTAATGGCCTGGCAAGCGTAGAATTGGACTTCATAGGTACTAAGATCGAGGGAATACTTGACCATTCACCTAAAGTGCTAGGCTTCTATAGGATTGTTCTTATGGGTTAGTTAGTTAGGACGACTATAGGGTAAGCTTAGAAGTATGGTGGAGTTTTCTTGCCATAATGACAAGCGTAAGGGTAAACTTCTCAATTCAGGTATATCTAGTCTCGAGGCCATAGAGGATGTGACTTACGTAGTATACCAATTTGTGCTTACATCTCTATACTCAGACAAGTACCAAGGATAGAGCTTTGATCGCTAATGGCAAGATATAAGTAGAGTTCTTCACCAAGGATTGGTATTGACAACACTAGTGGGTTCTACAAGAATCTTTTTAACTTCTTGAAAGCAGTCTCATAATCAAGTATCTTATGAATTCTATTGGATTCTTAAGGAGTTTTAAAAATTTAGAGCATTTATTTGCTCTTTGTGAAAGGAAGCGATTTAAGGCAGCAATCTTATAAGTAAGTCCTTAGACTTCTTTTATTTTTTGCCATGCCTTCATGTCTTTGATATCTTAAATTTTGTCAGTTTGGCTTTGATGCCTCTTTCTATGATCATGTACTCAAGGAACTTACCAAACCCTATCTAAGGGTTAAGCTTCATCTGGTACTTTCGTAGCGTATAAAATATTTTACGAAGGTTGACAATGTGGTCATCTTTTAACTTACTTTTGACTATCATGTCTTCAACATTTCTTCCAAGCTAAGGCTTGAAGACTGCAATTACTAGGCATTGATAGGTGACCCCAGTGTTCTTCAGCCAAAAGGCATGACCTTATAACAATACATACTAAAGTCCATGATGAATGAGGTATAGACTTGGTTTTCGAGGGCCATACAGATTTGGTTGTAACCATAATAGGCATCTATGAAACTTAGTCAAGCATAACCCAAGTTAGAGTCGATGAGCTTATTGATTATTGGGAAAGGGAAACAATCTTTCGAGCATGCCTTGTTCATGTCGATGTAGTCTATGTACATTCTCCATTGGCTACATAACTTTTTAATGATGATCGTATTGGTAAGTCAAGTGGGGTATGATGGACTGCCAACCTCTGGCCCTATTACTCGCATGCATGCTTAAAGGCCTTTAGTCTCTCACTAAAAGGATTCTCTCTCATCAACCTACCAAAGACGAGACATGGTACACAAAAGAACGGTAGGCAAACTCCTTAAATACTCAGCTTAGATACACCTTGCTTTGTTCTAATCTTTGTACCATTGCCGACCTATTGAGTGTTGAGGCCAAGCCCCCACATACATTAAGCCTTACTCCAATCACCCAGACCCTCATGTGCCAAGTGTCAAAGCCAAGGCCCTTGCATGTCAGATCCTTCTCTTCTAACCTACTGCATGGTAACATCTCTTATTCATTTTAGTAACTCTTAATACTACCCATCCACAATTGCTAAACCATGAGCCCAGCTTAGCTGTTATGCCCAAGGATTCCCTAGTACAAACCATTGATGAGTTGCCTCATATCCATCACTTTTTTCTACCATTGTACTATTATTCCTTTTAGTCATTTGTCCTATTTACCCCTTACATACCTGTTAGGAATCCTTTCTTCTTTATTCGTTTTGTAATTTTCCTTATTTGTAATATTGCCCTAAAGACCTACTATAAATAATCCCTTTTCTCTATAGCCAAAATATCTTACATTTCTCTCAAATATATATTATACTGGTTCTTGTGAGATATTCTTCTCTAAGTACATTTTTCTTACCCTCTTATCTAATATTACCAACTAGCTCGAGATTAATGGTAGGTAGACCTTGACATTAGCTTATGCATCATCTTACATGAAGTGTTATGTTCGTTGGTGTATCACATCCTCCGAGCAACTTCACGTAAGCTACTATGTTTCTCTCAACTTCTTTACTTCATTTTCTTCGTTATTACGAAAGACCCATTTTGTCCCCTTTCCCTATAATAAGTCCTAATGATTACTAAACTCCTAGGTACATCATATAATCTTAGTATGAGAGCCTGAGGTTATGACCAAAAGCTGTATTGAAGTAGTTCCAACTAGTGTGTTGTTTTATTATACTCTGTTTTCTACTGGAAGAATAAAGCAAGTTCACAATTCACTATTTGATTCGTATTTTCTAAGTACGTATGGGAATTTCTTATGTAAGGAGTGTTTTCTAAAGCTTTGTATTGATAATATTAAATCTTAGTGTTCAAGAAGAGATTAACGATGCCGAGAGTGATGCTCATGATTGTGGTTGTGTTAACTAACAAACCCCATGAACTATTGATGAGTAGATACAAAATCTTGCTACCATTGTGGCCAATTTGGCTATCTCTATACAAAAGGGTCTTAGAGACTAGACCTTAGGAAAAAATTGTTATTGAACAAAGTCGAGAGGTGAGTGAAAGGCCGAGAAGACAAATGGATGAGCAACAAGCATTAGAACCAATCATTATGAACTAAGCTCTACCCTGATGCACTGATAAAGTTGCTAAAAAGAGACTAGAGTTGGATAAAGTTAAGGAGTATGATGAGGAGGAGCAATACGATCAGATTGAGAAGCGTATGCTAAGAGCTCTTAGAGGGGCCAAGCCTTTTAAAGTATAGATTCTTAGCTTTAATGGGTCTGATAATGCTAATGACTACTCAGATTGGGAGGAGAAGATCGAAAAGATATTTGACTTCTATGATTATGAAGATGTTGTTCGTATCAGGGTAGTTGTACTAAAGTTTCTAGACATGCAGCAATGTGATGGAAAAAGTTATAGAATGCATACTAGAAAGCTCAATGTAAGATCTAAACTTAGAATGAAATGAAGAGAGTTTTGAGGAGTAGGTTTGTTCCAAAATACTATGAACAAGACATATTCCAACCACTTCAAGACTTGAGGCAAGGCAGCAAATCAATGGACAAGTCTGTCCAAGAATTCTAATTGTTGATGATCAATGTGATGTTGATAAACCTAAGGCCCAAACTATAATACTATTCATTTCTGGGCCTAGACCTAAGATTAGCCATGTGTTGGAGTTACAAAGGCTTGGGACTTTAGATGAGGCCATCAAAGTGGCACAACGAGTTGAAAGATAAAGACAAAGCCAGATAATCTGAGTGTTGATCAATTGATCAGGATTGCCAACTATAAGTGGTATGCCAAGCTGACCTAGAAACAATCGAATACTAAACAGTTTTAAGGTAGATCACCAAAGACAGGTGTTAAGCTAACCAAAAGATGGTCAAAGCAAGGGTAAGGCCAAGGAGCCCGAGGTTTGAAAGGACCTAGGTCAGTGCTCAGGGAGGAAACTCGAGAGATCAGGTGTTTCAAATGTCTTGGCTATGGATACGTAGCTAGGCAATGCTCGAATCGACATGTCATGACCATCAAAAGAGATGAGCTCAAATTCGAAGTGGAGAGTGATAGTGAAGAAGAGGATGAAGAGGGAGTCGACTAGGTGT
The DNA here is from genome assembly GCA_024138005.1 of Lumnitzera racemosa. Taxonomy (NCBI): domain Eukaryota; kingdom Viridiplantae; phylum Streptophyta; class Magnoliopsida; order Myrtales; family Combretaceae; genus Lumnitzera; species Lumnitzera racemosa. Next base: position 57,886,621 of record JAMXBC010000004.1, read on the forward strand.
TAAAAGGATTTCTGGAAGATCTTGATGTTGTGACCCCACACAAACCAGGGGCTGAGTACTGTTTCATCATTCTAAGATCTCTTAGTAGTTTTATCACCAAAGAGAATGAGCAAAGGGAGAACCTCTTTCATACAAATCACCGAGTGAATGGTAAGCTCTACACATTAATTATTGATAGAGGAAGCTATATTAATGTCATAGTACAAGCAGTAGTCAAGGCCTTAAAGTTGCTAACTTATCCGTTCCCTAAGCCATACAAGGTACATTGGTTAAATGAGAAGGGAGGCTTACCTATTGCCGAGCAAGTTAAAGTATCAATTACTATTAGTGGCAGGTACAAGGACGAAGTGCTATGCAACGTCCTTCCCATGTATGCTTTATACATCTTACTTAGTTGACCTTAGCTATTTGATTAGGTAGTGTTACATGATAGATGTAGGAACACTTATATGTTCCAAAAGGATGAGAAGAAGATTATACTAATGCCAATGAGCCCCAAGGAAGTATAGGAGTCACAAGAGAAAATTACTCGATCTCTATAATGGAAATCCTTGGTGATTTCTTATGCCTAATTTTCCTGAGAAGTCAAGGTAGAAGAATGTGTACTCCTATTAGTTAAGAAACTCCTATAGTTAAGAGAAGCCAGAAGCTTACTTGTCAAGGTGCAAATACTATTACAAGAGTATATCAACCTCTTTCCACCCGAGATGCTGAGAGGTTTGTTACCCATCAGGGGTATAGAACATTGTATTGACCTTTAGCATAGAGCTGTTCTTCGAACCAACTTGCCTACAAGCTCAACCCTGAGTAGACAATCGAGCTAAAGAAATAAGTAGACTAGTTGGTGGATCATAGATATGTCCAAGAAAGCATGAGCCCATATGTTGTGCTAGTTGTCTTAGTGCCGAAGAAAGATGGCATTGGAGAATGTGTATTGATAACCGAGCCATCAACAAAATTACTATTAAATACCAATATCCGATCCCACAATTGGATGATATGATTGATGAGTTACATGGTGCCTGCATCTTTTCTAAGATTGATCTGAAGAGTAGCCATCATCAAATACAGATGAGACATAGTAATGAATAAAAGATGGCCTTCAAAACAAGGGATGGTTTGTTCGAGTAGATGGAGATGCCGTTTGGTCTGACAAACGTGCTGAGCACTTTTATTGGACTCGTGAATCATGTCTTAAGAACATTAATTGGTAAATGCATTGTGGTGTACTTCAATGACATTTTAGTCTATAATGTGGACCTTAATTCTCATGTCGGACATTTAAGATTAGTGTTTCATATCCTCCATGCCGAGAAGTTATTCGAAAACTTAAAGAAATGTACGTTCTGCCAAAGTGAGGTTGTATTCCTCAGATATGTTGTTTTGGAGGGAGGAGTCCAAGTTGATGACGGGAAAGTCTTAACTATTCTTGAGTAGCCTACACCAACTAACATTGTTGAAGTAAGGAGTTTTCATGGTCTAGCTTTGTTCTATCGAAGATTCATTCAGAACTTCAATTCCATAACTACTCTACTAACAAGCTGACCAGGAAAAACTCTAAGCTCAAGTAGTTCGAGAAGGCTTAGAAAAGCTTTGATGAGATAAAGTCCAGGTTGACATCAGCCCTAGTACTTACCTTGCAAAATTTTGAGAATGTTTTTGAAGTAGAATGTAACACATCAAGAGTCAACATTGGTGTTGTTCTTATGTAAGAGCATTGACAAATTGCCTATTTCAACAAGAAACTTAGAGGAGTTACCCTAAATTACTTGGCATATTACAAGGAGTTCTATGCCCTTATCTGAACACTGCAAAACTGCCAACATTACTTACTACCAAGAGAATTCATCATCTGCATAGATCATAAATCTCTCAAAAATCTTTGAGGTTAACAAAAAATTTCTTAGCATCATGCTAAATGGGTTGAATTCCTAGAGTCTTTTTGGTACGTCATTCGGTATAAGAAGGGAAGCACCAATACTATAGTTGATGCTTTCTCTCATCGACATGTCCTCATTATGACATTGCAAGCCAAGATACTTGGATTGGGCACCCTACCTAATCAATATAAGCATGACCCATATTTTGGGCCCTTAGTGGCAAAATGCAACGTTAGAGGAGTTGTAGATTGGTTCTATTTGAGCTAAGGGTTTTTAATGAAGGGCAAACAAGTTTGTGTGCCAAGCGATTCAATTAAAGAGTTACTTATCTAAGAAGCCCATGCTAGAGGTTTAGCCAGCCACTTCGTAGAGAAGAGAACGGCTGAGATGCTAAGAGAACATTTCTATTAGCCTGGAATGATGAAGGATATATACCAAATTCTTGAGAAGTGCGAGGTGTGTAAACATGCAAAGGGGAGAAAGGATCCGTATGGAGAGTATGCACCTCTACCTATACCTGAATGGCCATAGATCGATCTAAGTATAGATTTCATGCTTGACCTACCTCAAACTCTGAGAAGGCATGACTCTATTATGGTGGTGGTTGATTAGCTCAACAAGATGAGCCACTTCATAGCTTGCCATAAAACCAATGATGCTTTATTTGTTGCTAACCTCTTTTTCCAAGAGATCATGCTGTTACATAGAGTACCAAGTATTGTGTCCATGTGTTAATCAAAGTTCATGAGCTTTTTCTAGAGACCCTTATGGAAGAAGTTTGGTACTAAACTCATTTTCAATACTTCTTACCACCCATTAATAGATAGCCAAACAAAAGTTGTAAACAAGACAGTCAACAACCTCTTTCGAGTTTCTATTAGGAAGAATTTACATGATTAGGATCTATGCCTACTCGTCATTTGAGGTCATTTATAGAGTTAACCTAAACTTACCCTTGGATATTATTATCAGCTTGACCACCTAAGGAAAAAATCAATTTGGCCTACAGTACACCAAAGAGTTCCAGAAATTGCATCAGAAGGTTACCAAAAAACTGGCCAAGACTATAGCTCGATAAAAAGAACAAGGAAGTTGAGGAAGAAGGTGAGTTGCTTGCAATCCTAAAGACCTTGTCTAGTTCTACCTTAGCTAGAAGCGTTTCCCTAGAAAAAGGACGAACAAGCTATCCCCCAAGTCAAATGGGCTTTATAGGATCCTTAAGCGTATCAATGACAATGCGTGTAAGCTTAAGCTGCTTGAAGGATATGGCGTATCCCTTACTTTCAATGTCACTCATCTAATGTTGTCCCCTACTTTCAATGTCACTAATCTAATGCCTTATGTACCAGACGAAGAAGAAGACCAAGATTTGAGGGCAAATCTTTAAAAACCCTATGGAATTGATGGACTGTTGACCTATGGCCCTCTTACTTATGCATACCTCAAAGGCTTTTAGTCTCTCACCGGAAGGATTCTCTCTTGTCAGCTTACTGAGGACGAGATACAATACATAAAAGAACAGTAGGCAAACTCCTTGAGTACTTAGCTGGGATACAACTTGCTTTATTTTAATCTTTATGTCGTTGCCAATCCCTCATTTGCTAAAGCCAACTTATCAAGTGCCAAGGTCGAGGCCCATATACATCAAGCCCTACTCCAACCACCTAGACCCACATATGCTGAGGCCGACCTGCCGAGTGCCGATGCTAAGGCCCCTGTACGCCGAATCCTTCTCTTCTAACCTATTACACAATGGCATATCTTATTCACCTCAACAACTCTTGATACTACCCATCTACAGTCGCCACGCCATGAACCCAGCTCAATTGTTATGCCTAAAGATTCCCTAGTACAAACCCATTAACGAGCTACCACCTGTCCATCACTTTTTCTAACATTGTACTGTTATTCCTTTCCGTCATTTGTCTTATTTACCCCTTACGTAAATACGAGGAATCCCTTTCTTCTTTATTCTTTTCGTAATTCTTCTTATTTGTAATGTTGCCCTAAGGACTTACTATAAATAGTCCCTTTTCTTTGTAATCGAAATATCTTACATTCCTTTCAAATATTGAATATACTTGTTCTTGTGAAATATTGCTCACCAAGTACATTTTTCCTATACTCTTATCTAATTTTACTGAATAGCTTGAGATTAGTAGCCGGTGGACCTTAACATTAGCTTATGTGTCATATCAAGTGTAGTGTTGAGTCGTGTTATGTTCGTTGGTATGTTGCATCCTCCGAGTAGCTTCACATAAGCTACTGTTTTTCTCTTAACTTCTTCACTTCATTTTCTTTGTTATTATGAAGGACCCATTTGGTTCCCTTTCTATCTACAGTAAGTCTTAGTTATTACTAAGCTCTTAGGCACGCTATGGTACCTCTCCTCCCTTACGAAATCGACCTTCAAAAGTTTTTGCACTTCTTGTTCGAAGGTAGCTTGTCATTTTGGTGCAAAGTATCTTCTTTTTTGTTTTACAAGTTGGACGCGTGAATTAACCCTTATGTGATGTGTATCTTCAAGAATGTTAATTATCCCTAGCATTTCATTTAGGGATGTCACAAAGACGTCTAAGTTGTTACGTAGGAATACATTCATTTATTACTTTTCATTAAGGGATAGAGATGTTCCTATCCAAGTTTTCAGATTGGAGTGGTCACCGTATTGAATAAGTTCAATCTTGTTTATAGGTTCACCACAAGGGGCTTGTGGAGTCATTGAGGAGGACTCAATGTGCATGACTTTATCATAGGAGAGTTGCTAAGGTACAAAGTTCGGGATAGCTACTGGTTTTTGCATGGAAATCCAATCCCTATGGGTATGGGAAACTTTATCAAGAGTCATCTTTAGCTTATGCATGCATCAAATTTATTAAGGATAGGGTGTCCAAGGATGGCACTGTATGATGACCAGTGGTTAATGACTATGAAATCCCTGAGGTACGAGACAAAATGGCCGTTATCGCCTGATCTGACAGTAAGTGTGATAAGTCCTTTTGCTGGGACTGTTTTTCCTTTGAAGCTTGCCAAGCTCTAGTTATATGGTTGCTTATCGAGCTTGTCCTTCATCTACTCATAGGCCAAGAAGAAGAGTATGTTAGTTGAGCTGTTGTTATCTACGAATGTTTTGGGTACATTGAAGTATCTTATCTTAGCATTGATGATTAAGGGGTCGATATGAGGTTATGAGATGTCTGCTTCATTAACTTCAGTGAATGATATGGTGGTGTTAAGGTGTGGTTTCTTTTATCAAACTAAGAGTACTTCATGCTGTGGTTAGGCAGGGTATCCCTCATCTACGAGTCCAAGTCGACCAATTATTGTTTGTAGTTACTCCTTGCGACCTCTTCGCTCTATGTTATCTTTTCGGTTTTGCTACTCGGGTTGTGGTTGTTGAGGCTCCTATGTGAAATGCCTTTGGGTTGGACAGGGGGAGTTTCCTTTCATTGGTGATGAGGTGGTCGATGCAGCTTGTGTAAACAAGGCCTTCTCTGCTTTTTTTAGGTGCATGCATTCATTGATGTTATGGCCCCATGCTCTATGGTAGTCATAGTATTCACTTGAGGTAAAAGCTTCAGATGTTTCTTAAATGGGTGACATAATGAGAAGGCATTTGCTGACTTCGTAGTAAACTTCATTAAGGGAGTAAGTAAGTAGGGTGTAAGTAGGGAAGTTCGTAAATCTTTGCCTACATATCTCTCGTCATTCTTAGGAGGGGCAAGGGCAATCATCCCCAAGGCTAAGATAGTCCTTCGTGGATTTAGCGTATTACTTGTTACTTTCAAGGTTAGCTCGAAGGACATCCTCTTGTGCTATACTCCTCAAAGGTCTCTAGTTGATGTAGTACTGTGGCTTCAAAGAGCTTACTACTTGGGTCCAAACCATACATGATGGCTTGAAGTACTGTACCTGACTCTACTTTTATGATAAGGAGCTTAGTGTCATTGAAGTACTCCAAATATACTCGAAAGGCTTCATTAGGATGTTGTTGTACGTTATATAAGGTAGATGAATCCCTACATAATACTTACTACTCAAGAAGTATTCTTAGAATCTAGTGGCTAAGTTATTGAAAGAACAGTTGATGTTTCTTGGAATTTGATTGAACTAAACCAGCGTACCCTTTGCCAAGGTGCTTAAAAAGGCCTTACACATTATTGCATTGAAGAAGTTATGGAAGTTCATCATGGTGCAAATATGTGCTAGGCGATCGTTTGGATCACTAATTCTATCATAACTGTTGAGGTACGAGAGGCACACGCCTTGTGGTAAGGTTTCACCGAAGATGTCAATAATGAATGGGCTTTTACTAATAGCTACTCCCGATAGCCTTACGGAGGACTCAAGGCATTTTTGGTTGCGCAGACTGGATGCATAGTGTATGTGCTCATCGAGATCCCACTCATTCATGTCATATAAGTGTTTAGGCAATTGTTTAAGGGAGCGGTGTCTTTGAGCCTCTAATAAGTTACAGGGAGGTATACCTTGCCATAATTATTATTAAGGTGTTCATGCAATTCCGAGAGTAAACGTTGCTCATTAGGAGCAACATTATGTAGGCAAACAAGGTTTATGGGTAATGTAAGTTTGGGGTGCTTACTTTAGTGGCTAAGAGAGCTGGTAGCTATGTCTTTAAGGTAGACTTTATCATTGGGGTTATTTTTTTCTTTTTGTTTTTAGGTGGTATTAAGTTGTTATCTTAATTGTGAATTTATTTAGAGTTAGTCTCCATAAGTTATTAAAGCATGGTTTTTACTTGCTCCATATGCTAGAGTTGTGATTATGTTGGTAGTGGTGGTATGTTTGTGTTGGTTTGATCACCACCGCCTGTTAATGTGGGAGTAAGTGAGTGTTTTTGCTCCTTGCCATTGTGAAAAGTTTGCTTAAATGGTAGGCACCAAATGGTGATCGTTGATAATCACAATAGGGTCCCCTATGTCAACTTCGAGTTGTCCTTCAACTACAAACAACGAGAATACTACAAAAAGCCTTATGTAATTGAGCATGTGAGGGCCCTCCAATACTTAAGTTAGCGAAGAGAGAGAGAGAGAGAGATATGTAGGTAGTCAATGAGTTCCCAAAAGAGGAAAAGAGGGTAACAAAAGCCAATCCTTTTACCTAAAGAACTTACTCTTATTTATAGATTTGAGGGGGTTACTATTGTGGATACGTAGAGGATTCTGATTGGCCAACACACGATCTAACGAGGCAGCACAACCTGCATTCTATGGGACATCCTTCCCTTTGTTGATTGGTGGAGACTGGAGGGATGAGTTTGTCCTATTAATAAGGTGTAGCCACCTTAGTTCGATGGTTAGTTAATAGGCCATGTAATAGGTGGTCAATCAACATTGAATGAAATGGAAGGTTAGCTCAGCTCATTGCAAATGTTCATTTGGTTACAGCCTGCTAAAGGACGGAATCAACCTAATGCAAACATTGCAGATAGTGGTTGAGTATGCTTAGAGTGCCTAAGGATTCTCAGAGTAGGGGGAATAACTCAGTCTTACACGGGGTGCTTACGAGCAGCCTAATAGGCTTATATGGCCTGAGGTGAGCCTAGATGGTGATCTATGAGACCTAGGCTTAGTGTTTCAATGGGCTTGGGCCATGCAAACCCATATGATAGGAGTCAACCATCAACAACTTTATAAGCATAGATTGTTGTTATGTTAATCGTAGTAATAGTTCCAATAAACTTATCATTTTCATTAAAATAAAATAATCTTAAAATTGATATTATATTAAATAAAACTAGATGACCTCTACACTCATCAATTTACTTAAAAAATGGACATTGAGGAAGAAAGTAATGAGATGTTTAGTTTGAAAATAAAATAAAATAGCAATGGAAATACAATTCTTAAGGAATGGAATATGGATGTAATAACTATTCATTAGTAGATTCTTTAATGTCTCATGACTAAACTTATGCTAAAAATGATCGAAGTTGGCTATTCCTTTGGTTTAATGAAGGAATTACAATTCCTCATTTCACAACAATACCAATTCCATAGAATACCAATTCTACTAACCAAAACACGAATAAATCTATAGTAAAGGGCAATTATTCTATTTTACCTTATAAAATCAACCAAATGTGTCACAAAATACAAATCTACGCAAGGTAATCCAAAGGTAGAAACTAAACTCTTAGGGCTCTTATATGTTTAAAATTGGAAGTTAATAAAGCTCCAAAATTTGTAGGACATAGGTCAAGTAACATACTTCCTTCTATTAGTTATTCGTGAATTTCTAGTTAATGGTCCTCCACATAAATGCCCCTACCCTTAGAGATAACTACAACTTAATCCATCATCTGTTAAACCACCATTAACAAAGCTAACCATCTCTAGTGACCTTCTACCATCTATGAACACAATCATCTCCAATTACCCATCTCTTTCTTCTCTCTCCCCATAATGAAAAAAAATTAAAGAATAAGCAGTCTTCTCACATTCAAAATGCATCTTCTTTGATTGATTTGCATTTAGTAAATTGATGTGCTTTTTCCACTTCTTTTTAGTTTACTTATGTTATTTCAAAGAAAATTTTCAAAGTCAACAACAACGTTTACCTGATTGTTAACATTTCTTATCAATAACAATCCAAATCATACAAATACAAGATATATATTCTAGAAGAAGAAGAAGAAGAAGAAGAAGAAGAAGAAGAAGAAGAAGAAGAAGAATTGTTTTACTTATTAAGGTATATTCTAAAATGTAATTTATTTCATTCGTTTCCTCTTTACTTTTGGTTGTTAATTTGTTTGGAAATGATAGTTTAGTGACGGATAAGATTTCTAGAAGAAGAAGAAGATATAGAGATAATTAGGTTGTTAGGGTTTTAGTTGCACTATAAGGGCATAATGGATATTTTGCTTTTATTTCCAATGTAACTCCTCATGTTATTTTATATCAGCTAAATTATGTGTGAAGATTCTACATTAGATTAGTGTAAATATATTTTGTTTAGCAGCTTATGTATTACATCCTAAGGTTTTCATGTGTATTTGTTATATTGGTCCACTTGTAATTCTTTTAGTTAGTTAGAGTAGTTTTTTTTTTCCATGTACAAATTTTACTAAAGAAGGAACAGTTAGTCTGAAGCATAACTACCCAACTCAACATCTAACAACACAAACAGAACCAAAGGAAGAGAAGAACCATTGTAGATAAAAGTTTTTCCCAATCTACATGATTATTGCCTTTTCAATTAACAAAATTAAAACTACTAAAAGAAAAGAAAGGAAGCATCCAATGGATCTCATCAACAATATGCCAAATTCTCTATAAGTAGTCATCTGGCTTCCTTAAGATGTCAACAACAGCAATACAATCAATCAAATTCAAAAGCAATAGTTTTCTATCCTTTTAAAATTGCAAACCAAACTCCCTTTAGGATAGCTAAAGCTTTGACAAACTCTAAACATGATGCAAAACATGAGAAAATTACTTATTTACAATCAAAATTAAAAAAAAATTACCAAAATACAAATTGTATAAAAATAATTATCAAAATATCAAGGTTATGTCGTATCTTCAAAATATAACATAACTATTTACACTAATGTCGCATCTTCAAAATGTGGCGTTATTATGATAGCTATGTTGCATCTTAAAGATATAACATTAATACAAATAGCTATGTTGCATCTTCAAGATATGACATCAATTTTTGTGTATCGTGGCTATGTTGTATCTTGAAGAGGTGACACTAAAAAAAATAATAATGTCATATTTTAAGATGCGACATAACATCAGTATTTTAGTAATTTTTTTTATATAATTTGTAATTATGTGTTTTTTTTCTAAAGTCAGTAGACATGTATTTTACCCTGTAAAACATTGTTTAAAAGATGCGACAAGTAAATCTCCACTAAAATCTCAAGTGACAACACCTACTCTACTCGAATTAGTTATCACTATATAAGTGCCATCAAAGTTTCATTTAATCATGCTACTACTAAGAAGGTTCTAGAATTGCAAATGTGAAGAATAAGTAGGCATTAACGCAGTTAGTTAGAATAGTTTATTTGGTTAGACTTGACTTTATCATATAAATAGCAAAGTAGTTCTCGACGAACTCTAATTTTATTGATTTTCATTTTCTTCAACAAGCACTGTTACATTGCTGAAGTAAACCTTCTTTTATGGCTTCTATGAATGTAAGGGTTGATTGTGAGTATTGTGTACATACAATATGCATCCACGCACTTCATGTAAATTAAAAAGAGTTAGTATTGTGATAAAACAAAAAAATAATAATGAAGTAAGCGAGATAGGTAATCTCAGCAAGCATAGATCCAAGTGATGGGTAATATAGTGGAAGGTTAGGGTTCTCATTCCCACCTCCTCACATAAATAACACATTTGTAATGAGTCATAAGTTATATTTAATATCAAATTGCATGGGCTATCAATGAACAATATTAGTTAGGGTTCAGTAACCTTAGTTAGCTGAAGAGAGAATAACAAAGCCCAATTATACAAAATGGAACCCAATGATACCCAAGTCTACTAAAAAAGGTTAAAAATATCAAAGACAATTTTAACAAAACCTACTATGAGCCCATCAATCTAAAGCTCTCAAAATATTCCTAAATTAGGTATAATTATTTGAATTCTATCACCAATTCAAATAATTAGCCTAAACATAATTTTGCTAATTTTGAGCTGGGTTCATAAAATTATATTATTAAAATTTCTTCATCTACATTTTATCTCTTACCTAAAATTTCTTTTCGATAGAGGAGAAAGGGTTGTTGGGCATTCCATGAGTACTTTTAATGCTATGTTATGACTTCGCAAGCATGCTATTTAACGCTTGCATAACCACATAATATTCTCATGTTGCTTAAAATTGAGTATGACTTCTATACAATATGCATATATGACTTATACTATCTATGCTGCAGCTCATTATGCAAGTCACTTAACTATGTAATAGTTTGCTTGGACAAGTCACATAATCATAATGAAATCAACAAGAATTTTTTTTTCCTTTCGTACATGGTGTCATATTTAAAGAATAAGAATGCATATTTACTTTACCCTGTTTTCAAATAGAGAGAAAGATTGACCAAAAAGCTATATATTTGTCACAAAAAGTATCATTTTTTCTCTTTTTTTAATGCGATAAATGAATAACATTCTTATTTTTTATAATAATTATGTAATGTGACAGGGGTCTATTGTACTAACTTTCCCTAGTTAACAACATTGCATATAAAGAGATGTGATAATAACTATTTAAATACGTCATAGAAGAGAATAAATAATATTGCAAAGAGATGAATATCTTAGCAAGTAAGTTTTATCTAAACTTGTGTCTCATGCAATAAGCATTATGCACCTAATACACCATAAAGAGCACTGTTTAGTAATCTATTGTGAACACAATAAAGTTTATAAAGGTAAATTTATATAAAACAAAGAATATAATCAAATCTAGGATTATAAAGTGCAAGTAACATTCTATTGCTCATCCTTGAGTAAGACTAACATAGTATAAAGCATATGTAAGAGAAAGTAAGAAACATTATTTGTTGCCATATAATTTAAGCTTAGATACTAGTTGATTGATATATGAATGGAAGTAGTCAAATATTAGACATAAAGAAAATATTGTAGGCCTTATATCATTGCTACATAGAAACTTGTTAGGGATTTCACAACACTTTATGCACATGGTGTATCTTTATGAGAGTGACCATTAATATTTATATGGCTTCTATCTGTAGCCATTACTTTACTTTCTCATCATAGCCAAAATTTATTATTAATTGCCACAAGCATTCTATTCTTGGGTATTTGATATGCTTAACCTAAATTTACTTTTTATAATAAACACAAAAGCGTATTTTTACTAGTAAGTGTACCAGGTCACGTATTTAGTAATATTATTAGTGAGAACCAAGTCGAACCCACATGGAATGGCGTCTAATTATTAATAGTATTAGTCCTGTCTAAATTTAGGCAATTAAAATAAAGGGTTTATGAAATAATTAAATTCTAAAGCAAAATAAATTAATAAAACAAATAAATCAAGATATTCAACATCTTTACAGATTCAATTGAAACTAAATAATTTGAAATATATCAATTAATATTAATAAAGATGTCTTTAATAGGTTTAGTTTTGAAGCAATTAAACGTTAGCTATTCTTTTTCGAGAAGCAAACATCCAAGGTTAACCAATTTATCCTTTCTATTGCTAGATAAGAGATAAACTAAATTAACATTTCTTATTCCTAAATTTTAATTAAATTAAAGAGCTTATGTTATGCTCTTTTTAATTTAGATCATCCAGTTCGTAGTAAACAATTAAAGGAGTTCCCGTCACTCAATCCTAATTAAGACGCATTCTAACAAAGTCAAAATACATATTATTGTGATTAAGGAATTAAAGACTTTAAATAATAAGCACAACTTATTAACTAATAATCTAAAGAATTCAATAAGTAATGTCATTAAAGCACAAAACAAATAATAGGGAAAACAATATCTGAATTGATAATATAATAAGAAGAATGAAACAACCTGTAAAGAGTTCCAATCCTTGATTTAAGATCAAATGTCATCTCATATTATTTCCGATATTGAAATCCAAAAAGAAAAAAATAAAAATATTTTAAAACCTTAATCTAAGTTGTCTTCTCTCTTCTGTATACATCTCTTTTGTTTTTCTTTTTTCTTCTTTATTCCTTTTACAAGGCTTTCTATTTATAATATAAGGAATCAGATCTAAAATTAGGCTCACAAGATATACTTGAATCTTTCTTGAATGACTTCAATATTTTCAATAATAATCTAGAATAACCATACCCTATAACCATGGCTATGGTCTTTGCATATAGCCTTTTTATACTTCAATTCTTGTATGGAATAAAAGATACACCATATATGTGGAATTGAGAACTTAGCTTTAGTCAATAAGTAACACATGTCCTCCATTCATAGAATGATCAAAACCATAGTCCTTACGTATGGAGCTCTCGACCTAATTTCTTTTCCTTGAAATTTCACATATCTTCATCACCATGTGTATATTTTCTAGTACTACATATTTTTCCCATCAAAAATATAAATATATACAAATTAGGATAATAAAGTCTTAAAATAAAATTTTAACAAATAAAGTACTAAATAGATACAATTAAGCTTTTTTAAATTTCCCTACACTTAAAGTTTTGCTTATTCTTAAGCAAAATAAAAAAAATAGTGAAAAACTCTAAAGAACAAAATTCATTGAATGCTCAAATTATAAAATAAAAAATAAATACCCTACATAGTCTATTCAAGGAAAAGAGTGCACACTCTTCTACTAAAATTCACCCTTATAAAATATTAAAACTCAATGCTCCAATAACTTTTCATTTCATAGAATTTCACTCAATCATATTTATATGTCCTTAAAACATAAGTACACAATACATGTATTAGCAATGAACTCCATACTATAATTCAATAATTAATCTATGTAAATTGGAGTCAAACCACATCATTTAAACAAATATCACACTAAGAATCAGAATAAACATAAATGTAATCAAGAAAAAGTTATCCACATTTAGGGACACAACCGGGTAGGTCGATAAAGGGTACTCAACCCATTAAACCTGATAAAAACCTTTTAGGATAATGTCGTATGGGGTTTGGGGGTTAAGTTTTGGAATATGATTCAAAACCCTGTAAGATTTAGGGATTACAAAAAAACCCCGACGGGAAACCTAACCTAGTAAAAAAAAGTATATATTAATAAAAATATTTACTATAACATGCATATTTCATATAAATTTTACATTATATAATGCATTCAATTCTCAATTTTTATTATTATATAAGTTAGTAAATATAATCCTAATTGTACTTAACTTCTTTTCGCTTTATTCTCTCCTTAATCCCATCTAAACTTTATAAAAACCTGCCCTATAGGATTTTTTGAATTCTATAAAAACCTGCCCTTATAGGGTCAATAACCCTATAGGGTCGGGTTTTAGAAAGAAGATGTAAAACCTTATAAGGGCAGGTTTGAGTTTCACAAAACCCATCCTAATTGCATCTATATCTACGTTTTAAAAACTAAAGGATATATACTCCCCCTTCACTTCTATAAGAACAATAATTAAAAATAAATGCATGTTATATCAGCCAATCCCTTAATCGTCTCCTTCTTACAATTTTTTCCTGAAAAGCTTTCAATTCAATTCCTTTATTTAAACATAAATATTTTGGTAATGAAAAAGAACTTTATTCTTTTGATGGATCAAGGTCGATCCATATCATTTTAATTTTCGAATTGGCAGCGAAAAATTACCTCGCTTTTCTAAGGGACTAAGGCTAATCTATATTTTAGGTCTCATGTAAGGTATCAAGAGAGGGGTGAATTAATAACTTTTACAAAAATAAAAGCTTTTCAATTTCTAAAATAACTTCTCTCTTAATAACTTAAATATGGCATATAAGTAGTCAAGTATTAATGTTAACTTAGGCACCAAAAGAACAATTTAAATAATAAAATGCAAGAAATAAATAGAAGAGAGCGAGAGAGAAGATCAAGCAATTGATTTAAATAGCTCAAGCCTTTTGCCTACCACTTTCTTCCAACTCTATTGTTAGGAACCCGATCTTTCTGATCGGTACCATTCCAATTTTTCAATAATAAAAAATTAATCTTGATTTATAAGGGTATCCAATCACTTCTTTGTTTTGTCTCATTATGTAAACCCTAAAAAATCGATACTCTGAACCCTAATTTAAGTACGAGTGTCCTAAACTATGTAATGAGTCGATAAGGCTAGTAACAATAAAAGATTATGAAATTTAATAAATTGAATATAACACCAATAATAAAAACCCTATAAATTGATCGAAACCCTAAATCGCGTACTAAAACTCTAAATTTTATTTATGCACAATTAACCGAAATTGAACTCGAATTTGATTGAAATCCTAAAACTATAACTTTAAGCCTATAAAATAATTAAATATCACTCAATAGTGATATAATTGTAGTCGATTGCAATTATCGATTAAATTGCGTAATCGCATAAAATTTTTAATGAAATTGTTAAAATAACTTGTAAAAATTATAATTGTAACGAGTACCAATTAAATTGATAAATTTACATAAAATTCTAAAATTAATTTATGATGATTATTTTCATGATTTTTATGTTTAGAAAATTTACATATATTTATTTTTAATTTATATTTTCTTCCTTTTTCTTTCTTTCTTTTTGTCTTATCTTCCTTGTCTTAATTCCCTAAGGTTGCCACGTCCTGGAAATCAAAAAGAAAGGATCAAAAGCTAGCAGCCCATGTGAGAGAAAGAAATTCTAGGTGTTGCAATTACAAAAAAAGTTCAATTATAAATGGGTTAAGTTGTCTTGTCTCCATAAATGCTAAATCTATTAGATTTTTTTGCATCTTAATCCATCTAATTCCTTAACCAAGCTGGGGACGTCTGGAAAAGTTAGAACAAAAGAGAGAAAACAGAAAAAAAAAATTCCAACAAGATATCATGCACACATACACGAAATTGGAAACAAAGGAAAAGAAAAAGAAAGAAAGATTTAGAAGAAGATGAAGAAGAAGGAAGAGGAGGAAAAGAAGAAGAAAATCAAATATATTTAGATAAGTATAATTATTTTGATTGTACATATGTATATTATATGGTATATACATGTATATACTAAGTATTTTTGTTGTATTTTACTAAATAATTCATTACATATACATGTACATATACATGAGTAGATAACTTAAGAAATATATATGTATCTCTTATGTATGTATAAAGATATGTATGTAGACATGTATATATATATATATATATACTAATAAGTAGAATATACGGTATATGTATATACATGTATGTATAAATAGGAATATATAGTAAATATTTGGAAATCTTATTATTTGAATATGATATACATGAACATGAAAAAAATAAAAAATAAAAATAAATAAATACCTAGATGTATATATAAATAAGAGTACATATAATATGTATTTAGTATTTTCACAAAATAAATATAGATATATATACATCTATGTGTACACGTGAAAATGATTATATATGTATATGTGTATACAATCTTTATTTTCATATGTGTATATGTATAAGGATAAGTATTCGTATATTATATACTTGTATTTTGTATTTATATATTCATATATACATGTAAGCTATATTTTATATACATATATATATGTATATCGTATATTAAGTAGTATATATGATACAATAATATTTGATAAATAAAATAAATTCATAAATATGTAAGAAGTAGGTATATATATACATTACCATAAATTAGGAATTATTAATTAAGTAAATTATAAAAATTAATCAAATATAGTAATAAGTATATATATATATGTATGTGTGTGTGTGTGTGTGTATCGTAAAATGCAAATAAATAATAAAGGTAACGGTAATAATAATTGTAATAAGTGTAAAATCTCAAAAATAGATAAAAATAAGTAATTAAGGTAAAATATGCTTAAAATAATAAAATTATCAATTATATGATTTAAATAATTATTAAATCATAAAATACTAAGAAAAGAAAAAATTAATATTTTTAAACTTTTTAAAATTAAAATAATAAATTTTATGATATTTTTATATTACAATTCAAACTACGAGCCATAATGTCCAAAACGAACCTCACTACGAAAAAATACGCTCGAAAACGATCAAAATAGACTATAAGTTTATAACAATCTAAGTTAAAACAAAAAAGTTATACGTAATTCGATAAAAAACTTGAATCGACAATTTCAAGTAATTAGGTGAAATAAACCTTACAAATTACGATAATAGTTTAATTTTAAATTCCTAAACTTATAAATTTTTATTATTTTCAGGTGATTTTAACCTTGACCCTAGGCTGCTACCAAATTATTACGACCCTTGAGTTGATCATAGCTGAGTGAGTTTTCTTGATGATTCCACACTTATTTGTGTTTATAATTAGTGAATATAAATTGTGATCAATAATTGAATATTGTATGGGGTTAGGTTATGCAAGTATGATAATTGGTTGTTAACGATGAATTTATTTTAAATTGCAATAATGTATTGATTGTTGCATAGTAGATTCACTAGGAATTGATTGTTTATGACTTTGATTGATTACTGAATAATAAAACCTAATTTTACTAGACTAGAAAAAGTTAACTTGAAACACGCACAATCATACACTAAATAACTAATTTTAACAGTTACATTATACGGAGGTAGCGAGAGGCCATATATGAGTTGATTATTTAATTGTTATAGATTTCATATGGTGTACATATGCGATATAACCTTACCCTGGCCCACGGGATTATTAGGCATTGGAGGCGCCAACCACCTAGATAAGGGTCGAATACAGAGGCCTTCATTTAAGGGTGAGTGAGGGTTGCATGAACTTACTTACAATCATATGTAGAACTCGTTTTTGATAAAACTGATAATGGATATACCATTACATTTTAAAAATGAAACGTAGAGTTTCATTATGAGATAAATTCTAGTATGATACCTGGATTTGACTCTGCCAGTATATCTCCAAACCTGACTTCGGAGAGCATTAAATCTGAGTTGCATGTAGTACGTAGTCACTTGCATGTATTTGTTTAGCGTACTGATTGACATGCATTCACTTGATTGAACTTAATTATTGTATAACTTGATCGCTATACGGTTGAAGGGATTATCTCACTAAGTTAGTTAGTTTATACTCTTATAGTCTCCTTTCACAGGTTGAGTTATTCATGGAATTGGACCGTCGTATACCCGAGGTTAGTTATTCATCAGGGAGTTGATGTAAGAGCAAGACGTGTTTGGAGTGTTCATATGACTGTTTATCTAGATTATAGATCTGAATATGTGATAAACTAATATTAGTTTGAGTTAAAAGTTCTAAAGACTTTATATCTATAAATTCTTATATAAATAGATTATGTGTTATGTTTCTATATCTTATTATTGTTATCATGAAATGATATTACTTATACTTGCGCAACTCTTAGTTGTTAGTTGTAGCTGTAGCCTTGTATATCGTATAAAGGGTTGTCGATTGTAAGACAATTCAATCTAAATCCTTTATACAATATACGGCAACTGCCACGACTAACCCCTTCGAGTCGTAACACACTAGCTCTCAATTACAATATCAATAATGTTTACAAGGAAAATAAGATGATATAATCAAAGATCTTTTTACAATATTCGCATAAAAACAAGAATAATAAAATGAGAAATCTGCTTTGGCTCAATTTCTAACACAATTTTTAACAGTTTGCATGAGATAGTTTTTTGAAATTCAATTCTGTACTTAGTGTATATCTGTTGTTTCTTTAGTAGCTCAACTTATATTCTATCGATCCTCCGAGTAACAATAAAAATAACGACTAGTTGATGTAGAAAAAATTGAGGATATTTCCTTTTGGTTGTTATCTTAACCAAACACTTTGTAACCAAGTGGAGAAAATCTCTCATGGGGTTTTATCTTTCAATTTTGAATTTGAATTTGAATAATAGCTTATATTGCTATAGTGATAAACTTTCACTAAATTAGGAAAAGATGTTATTGTGACTATTATCTTAAAAAATTCGTCACAAAAAATCAGCCATAATTTTCTCTTCATAAACTTCATTATAAAGCTTAAATATTGACTAAAAACTTATCTTTTCCATAAATAAATATATCCTACTCATTTTGAATTTGAAAGCCCTTGAAAATCTCCACCATTTATTTATGATTTGAACTTCAAAAATATATCTCAAAAAAGAATTTGTACCATATCATTATCCTTATCTTCATCTTCTCTTACTTGAATTTGAATCTAAGATATTTCTTTGAGCTTAATCCATATCTCATATCTTTTAAATTGAAATAATATCTCCAAATAATTATCCAAAGATAACATATCAAAATAACCGATATAATCCATATCTTATCTCCCTTATCCCGAGGTACCAGTTTAAATCCTATGTAAAAATCGCATATCAGCTTCTTTACATAATTTGCTATTATAGACATTCTTTAATCTTCGAAGACATGCTAAAGTATTCATTGAGCCACAAAAAGGAAATACTCCATTGATTTGCTATGCACGGATGATCTAAACATTTGAATAACACCTTGAAGTTGATAATAAATTGACAGCACTTTAACATAAGTTCTTGATTAATAATCATTCTTTGATGTTTACCTTACCTTAAGAGATGCTTGAATTGGCCATAAAAAGAAAAGATCAACGCATACCATGTTGAGACTTGAGCAACCAATAATTTAGTCTTCATTAATTTAAATTGCTCCAAGCATGTTACTATCAAATTGTGATATGGAGATTTGATCAAATTGCTCAAAAAATATTGCATTTCATGTCGATAGCCATTAGTCATAAAATTCTCCATGTTGAAAATACTTCTCCAACTATATAACCAATATATTCAAGCAATTATATCCCAAATCTTCATTAAACTTCCATAATTAAAATTGATCCCTACAAATATAATTAATCCAACTTATTTATCCATTGAAATATTCCACCTTAATTAAAACTATCCTCCTTAAAAATCCCCATAGATATTAAACCAACTTGTATGGAATGGGATTGAACATATTTTCCTAATATATTCAATCAAGTGGAACTAGGCCTTCATGTCATAAAATTATTTAATTAATATGCATACTTAATAAAAATATTAGTATAATATAGCATATGTTTTGTTATTATCAAAACCAAATAAGGAGACTTTAACACATATCATTTTTAATCAACCACTTTTCTTAAGTTGGAAGCAAGAAAGAACCTTACATTTTTTAAGGGATCAAGGTCAATCATTACCAACTTGTATTATTTTTATTGTTATTATTATTATTATTATTTTTTATCGCTTCTACTATTTTTTATTTTTTAGGAACCTTTCAAGTGATAAACATCATTTATTCATTTATTAGAAATTAGATGACTCTTAGGACTTCTAAGGAGTACGTATACACTAAAGTTAACTATAGACAACTAGCTTCTAATCAACAATGTTCAACCCAATTCTAACTCTAAATCTAAGCTTAAATAACAAAAAACTTTACACTTCACATAGATTTCATTATTCAATCTTAGTATTGTGTAAAAAAGTCATTATGATCAAGCAAATTCTATACTAAAATTGAAAACATTATCTCATAAAATTGCTTCTTTAATTAAATGAAAAATAATGGTGAATAGATGTATAATACAAATAAATCGATTCTATATTTTTGGAAAAAAAAAATTATTTTTGCAAAAATCATAAGTGTGGGATTTAATCAAATCAGCTCATATGTTTTTATTGATTTTTTTTACTAGTACCTAATTATTGTATTCCTCCTCCCCCCAACTTTAGATTATACATTGTCCCTAATATACAAAAAAATCACTAAAAAAAAGCACAAAAATTGATAAGGAAAAATAATAGCAAAATAAAAAAAAAAAAGGAAGATGAGACTTCACTAATTTAAGCTATGATACAGAATTCTAATACTATGGGATTC
Source organism: Lumnitzera racemosa (assembly GCA_024138005.1). Classification (NCBI taxonomy): domain Eukaryota; kingdom Viridiplantae; phylum Streptophyta; class Magnoliopsida; order Myrtales; family Combretaceae; genus Lumnitzera; species Lumnitzera racemosa. The sequence continues at coordinate 57,907,042 of JAMXBC010000004.1, forward strand.
CTTATTCCATTGAAGTCCATACAGACCTTACAAAAGAAAAAGAAAAAGAAAAAGAAAAACAAAACAAAAAAAGAAAAGTAAAAGCATCTAAGAAGACAAAAATAAAACCAAACTAAAAATACATCCTAATGTTACTCTTCCTGCATAGATTAATGTTCAAAAAGCAGTATTAGAGTTAGTAAGGCTAATCCCTTGCTAACTACAAGAGATATAAAATAAAATATACAAGTTAGCAATTATTGTGAACTTACATCCTACTAATCCACGAATTGACAAGTCAATTGTAGTGGCTCTTTTCTTTTCTTTTTTTTAACTTAAGAATTTTACTCCTCAGGAGGATAACAATTGAGGACTATAGGCATGATCCTTACCCGTGATTCTATCGATACTTTTTTTTCTTAAAAAAAAAAAAACTAAGGAACTACATGTACCTAACGAGAGGAGTATGCCTAACACTATGGGCATGGTTCTTGCTATGGTCCTTTCATATTTTTAATTACTTTCAAATCCTTAACTATGATGTAAGAAGATCAAACCCTAGATCACAGGTGTGTTTTTTCACCCATAATCCTCTTAGATACTTAGTTCATCTTCCACTTTCTTAATGCTTCCTTAGCCAAATTTTTCCACATTACACCTACAATGCAAATACAAAACACCACAAAAATTGTAAGGAGATAGAATAATTAGAAGCTCAAAAAATTTACTATAAGTTGCTAAATGAAATATATATGTATATATATATATATATTTGCAAATGAAGTTATTAACTGAAACCAAATAAACAATCCTAGCAAGTGCATGGCGATTTTCTTATTGATGAAGCTCAAACAATCTTCTCAGAAAAGTATCTACAAAATAAAATAACAAGAAGTACAAATATGATACTAAGAAGGAATTAAAAGAAAATAAGAATGAATATTAAAATAAATAAATAAAATAAACAAAACAAAACAAAACAACTAGCTCTAGACAGTCCTAAATACTGAAATTAGCGTAAAACATTTCCTAACAACGGTGATAAAAACTTGATATGCTTAATCTAACTATTTACTTTTTATAACAAATACAATAGCCTATTTTTACTAGCAATTACACTAAATCGTGTCTACAGTAATATTACTAGTGAGAATTGGTCAAACCTATAGGGAATAATGTCTAATTATTAATAGTATTCTTTCCATCTAAATTTAGACAATTAAAATAAAGGGCTTATAAAATAATTAAATTCCAAAGAAAACTACATTAACAAAACATATAAATCAGGATATCCAATATATTTAAAGATTAAATTGCAACCAAATAATTTGAAATATTAGTTAATATTAACAAAGATGTCTTTAACAAGTTTAGTTTTAAAGCAATTAAGCACTAAGTATTCCTTATTGTGAAGTAAATACCCAAGATTAACTGATTTATCTTTTGTATTGCTAGATAAGAGATGAATTAAATTAATTCGCTCTTGTATTAAACTTTAATTGAATTAAAGAGCATATGTTATGCCTTCTTTAATTCAAATCATCCAATTTACATTAAACTCCCAGAAGAGGTCTCACGACTCAATCCTAATTAACATGTATTCCAACAAAGTCAAAATACATGTTTTTGTAATTAGAGAATATACTTTAAATAATAAGCACAATTCATGAATTACTAATTTAAAGTATCCAATAAGCAATATCATTAAAGCACAAAAGAAAGAAGAAGGAAAACAATATCCAAATTAGGAATATCATAAGAAGAATAAAGCAACCTATAAGAAGTTCCAATCCTTGGTTTAAGATCAAATATCATCTCCTATTATTTCCAATGATGAAATCCGAAAAGAAAAATATAAAACTATTCTAAAACCGTAATCTAATGTGTGTTCTCTCTTTTATCTACATCTCTTTTTTTTTTCCTCCTTTATTCTATTTATAAGGCTTTCTATTTATAATACAAGGAATCACATCTAAGAGTAGGCCTACAATGATGTGAACCATGACCAAGAACAAACAAAGCCAGTCACTAGATGGGTCCAAGTTTACTGAAAGCTTGAAAAAGTGGTAATGGAGAATGTGTGAAAGAGTGAATGGAAAGTAAGCAAAACCTACGAACAACTCCAAAAGATATGATGCACCAATGGAACTTTTGAGGACTCACGAAACTTAATATGATATATGAATCGATCCGGTGAGGTTACTTGTCACCTAGCCTTACTTGTCACCTAGCCTTACTTAAGGGTTAAGATAAGAGTGAAATGAAAGTAAACAATCAGTGTTTACGAGAGGGAGAATATTTAGTATATTAACGGTAATTTACTCATTTGTGGCTTCATATATAAGGGGTATTTATAACCAAGAATTTAGGGAAACTTGCTTAAAAGGAAAAAGACAAAAAGGGTATTATCCTAAAGAAGTAATGCACAAGAATACAAAAGGGTAAAAAATGAATCTTAAAGAAAAACAATGATTAGTGTAGTAGATTCTACACGTAGTCTTATACATGTGGCAAAAATGCATTGGCGATGCCGTTAGAAGATGTAGGCAAAAGAGTATGACCAAGTTGCTTGTTCAAGCAAAGGTGACTAAGTATTAGTCAGGGGTCTATCTCTCATCCTTTCAACAAGGTTGATGCTAAGAAATTGGTTGATTTGGACGTGAGTGAGTGAGTGTGCAAGGCCTAGTTGTTGTTTCGGAAGTCTACTATTCGACACAAAGCTTCCAAAAGATGGGTTGTCATTTAGCTTGGCATGTAGAGTAGCTCGGTAAAGAGATACTCAACTTCGGTATGAGTTGGCTAAAGCAGGAGGACCTACCTTGTTAGTCCCTCCAATCCTTAGGCTTAGCTATGGGTCAAAGGCCCAATAGCTTGATTCCCATAATACAAGATATACTTGAACCTTCTTGAATGGCTTTAACTCCTTATAATAATAATCTAGAATGACTATGCCCTAAAACCATAGTCATAATCTTTGCAAATGGTTGTTCTATGCTTTAATTCTCGTAATGGAATAAGAGATGCACGACATTCCTAGAATTGGGAACTCGGCTTCATTCAATAAGTTACACATCTTCCTCTATGGAATGACCATGGCCTAGGACTACAGATGTAGTCCTTGCCCATGGAGCTCTTAACCTAATATCTTTTCCTTGGAATTTCACGTACCTTTGTCATCACATGTATATTTTCTAATATTATGCATTTTTCCTATCAAAAATATAAAAATGTACAAATTAGTCTAATAAAGTGTTGAAATAAAATTTTAACAAATAAAGTATTAAATTGCACTAAAATTAAACTAAAAGCTCTATAAAAACAATATAAAATCTACTTATAAAATATGTACAATTAAGTTTTATCAATACTACATACCAATGTGACTGCTACTACCTAGTAGCAAAGAATTACCAAGTTGTCAAAAATTTTATAGAATTAGATTGATGCGATGCCAAATATTACTTAGGCTTGATATTGTACATCAAGGAGAATGTTCCATGGCTTTATAGCTAAAATCATAAAAAGGTTTCGATCAAGTCATGAATTCATTATTTACAAGGTAATATTAATAATTGTCAAACATCCAAAATTGCATGAACTTAGTACACATCAAGGCGAGTTTATCCCTACTTGATAGTATAAATAAATAAATAATCAATGTCAGAGACTTCCTGAAACTAGTAATATGTTTACTAGATTTATCGATAACTTAACACCCAAAATCATGAGGAAGTATCGAAAATTTCCTTAGCTTAATGGTATTTTCAAGATGATTCCTACAACTAATAATAGTATGATCGTAATGCGAAGGATTTATTAAGATAAATATCATACTCTTACCATAAGGAAACAATGACAACTCGACATATTAGGGTTTACCTAAGTTTATTGATGTTTATCAAGTAGATTGCTCTACTACATGATAGTGAAGAAACAATAATAGATGGTATAGATTTATTTGAGATAAGTATTATACACTAAGGAAATTACTCTATTTTAAGGCAACAATAGAATTGTAATATATGTCTTACTTATCCTAACATAGTAGTACTTATTAAGGGGATGGTTCACTACTTAACAGTAAAAAACAATAGGGGATGTTAAGGCATTGCCTAAAGTTTAGAAGTATAAAGAATATATAATTTCAATACCTAAATATCATGTTAAGCAAACATCATAATGTAGATTGAGTGTTGCTACCAATGACAATGTAGATGGTTCATTATCATAACACGCGATCGTCGTAGCATGAACAATGGATCATTGCAACATGTAAGCATCGCAGTGCGAACTGTAGATCATTGTAGTAGGGACCGTAGATCATTATAGTATGTGAGCATCACGATGCTGACCGTACATCATCACAACAAATGAGTCTTGCCATAAGGATTGTGCATCACCACATCAAATGAACCAGAAAGCATAGACCATACATTATCGCAATAGGTGATGTTGCAGCATAGTTCATGCATCATTGCAACAGGCAAGCATCACAGCATCGATCATACATCATTAAAGTAGATAAGTGTCATAATGTATAAGTGTTGTTGTGACAAGCTAGACAATTTATATATTAAAAATTAGTTTATGATATCAACTCCTCATAACTTAGGTTTGTCGAAAATAAAATGGTAGGGATACTATAAAGAAATGACAAAGGAAAAATATCATGTCTCATTTTTTCTATAACTTTGTTTTTTTCAATTCACCCTTTATGCATTAACGATCCATTTACTTCACCATGTAGAATAGACACATAATAGAATTCCTATTCTTTAGGAATGAATAAGGCCTTAATTAATATTCCCATGTTTACTTGAAAAAAAAGAGCATCCAAGTAATAGATTTGTAACATAAATAAAATTACTTTTCTACCCTATCTTCAACCCTAGTAAAGAAGTACCTTCTTAACCCTATCATATAGCAACTGTTGATGTCCATCATCTTGGCTGCAACAACTGGAAGGATTGTAACTAAATTTCTTGCCTTCAACTAGAAACAACTTGAGCACTTCATCTTCTTTGCGGCATTGATCATCCTAGCTTCAACTAAAAATAAGTCCTCATGCACCTCATCTTCTTTATGGTGTCAATCCTATAAATCGTTTCTCCACTTTTTCCTTCTTGTTGGTTATGACATACGACTTTGTCACCATCGAAATGATTGGAAAGTATTTTGCTTTATCTCGTTCATACACATTGGACATTGCTTTGCCTCTCGCTCTCTCTCTCTCTCTCTCTAGAACTTTATATTCTTGAAGTCACTTTGCTTCCTATTAGAGCCTAATGGTGGTGCATAGTGTTGGTGGTGGTAGTGTGTGTGGGGATGATGATGGTGTCTCAATTATGGTAATGGCGTATGTAGTGGTGCTAATATATAAAGAAGACAAGGGTATACAATTTCTATTAGTGGTTGAATCCTAATTCTTAACTTTAAGGGTTAAATTCTTATTACTTGAAATTAAGCAATATAGATTCCTCCTAAATCTCAATTTTGTAATAAAAACCCAACTGAACCATGTAATAAGGGATAAGGGGGGAATGTTTATTCCATTCCCCCCAAGTAAACAAGCAGTAAGTGTATGCATTTCTCATACTTCATTTATAGAATAATTTTTGCATCTGAAAGATAGATAAATACTTTTACTCTCCAACTTCATGATATCAGATAGATAGTGTTATTGATGATGATTGCAACTTGTCAGAACAAGAAACTTTAACTATTTACATAAGGATAAAATTGTCTTTATAGTTAGGTCATTAAATGTCTAATTAAGGACTTATCTCATGCCGAATAGCAACCATATAGCATCGAGGTCTCTTATTTGCAACTATAGAATTTTTATCTTCTATAAACATTCCTATATATATATATATATATATATATATGCATAATTATGGAAGAAAAAGGAATTTGCTAGATATGTATCCTATTTTCAACATTGAAATATTGCATCACCTTAAAGTTTAATTTGTTAATATATATAGAAAAATTCTATAAGAAGATAGCTACTAGAAGATGAAAAGGTTGAATTGTAACCTCTTTCAAGTAAAAAGAGCACCCAAATCAACAAAGATCATCTATTCATCATAGTCAATTTCTCCTATATGTTAAACTATAAAAAAAAAATTATGAAATTGAAGAGAAAACAGTAAATTAAACTCCAAATAGAATCACAATTGAGGTATATCAAATACATATAATCTTAATCATACAATAGCATTAGAGAAAGATACTTAACTTTTAGTGTTCAATATGATAAATAAAAACAAAAAAAAAAGAGATGAAACTCTTCGTTTTTGTAATACCCCTAAAATGTTAGGTAACAGACTATAGTCATTGAATAAGTGTTAACAAGGTTGACCCATAATCATGTTATAAGGAGAACAACACTTAACAACAAGGAAATTTACCTTATCCTTTACTACATTTTCATAATCACCTATCTAGATTGTAAGAGAAATTACACTAGATACTTGCATTGGTTGGTTGTTAAGAGTATATAAATCATAGCCATATGATCACAACTGTACCTTGATCTTTGGCTTTATTTGGTCGAAGGCATGTTGAAAAATAATGTCTGCCGAACTTCCTGTGTCAAATAGAATTTCTTCCAATTTTAAATAAAATTTTCTTGACCCTACAGTTGCCAATCCTTACACAAATTACCAGTACGTCATCATAAGGTTTTTACACACCTTTGAAATCCTTTTATGTGAAAGAGATGGAATTGTCGACCTTCACTTTCTTACCCTCCCTATTATAAACATATTATATGGTGATAATCAAACTCGTTGAGCAAAACCGGCCTAAAGTGGAAGGTCCTCCATTAGTATGTCTAATATTGAGTGGTTAAGAGGAGTGTAAATGGAGTAAGTTAAAATGCACAGCCTCTTCTTGTCACTATAACCACCTCCATAATACTAGTTGTCACAATCACCAAGCCAATCTTTTAGGCTCTTCTTATTCTTGTCATTATTTTGATTAGATTTGTTTTGATCGACCACATTGGGCTTTGATATTATCTTCTTATTAAATATAAGATGTAGCTTTGGCCTTAAACTTTGCAATTAGTCTTTGGCTAAGGACTTGAAGAAATCTCTGTAGGGGCTTAACTCCATCAATCACCACATTTAAAGCAACGCACATATCCAATTTAGGAATTTGGACCATTTTACCTATAAGCCGAGCCAAATAATCCTCAATAAATTCATCAGATCTCTGCTTTATGGTGTTAAGGATGGATGAGTCCTTAATTGGAAGTTTGCTAGCAAGAAAGTGTTACAAGAACACTTCTACTAAGTCCTCAAAGCATGAAATAGGATTAGTCTTGAAATGCTTATACCGAGTATTCATAACATTCCTCAAAGTAGAAGGAAACACTTGGCAAGTTATGACATCACTTAAGTTATGTAACTTAGCTAGAGTACTATAATTCTCAAAGTGATCCTATGGGTCCTTTGTTCCATCATATGTCTCAAATTGTAGCAATTTGATGTACCATGGTATTACTTCTTCTAAAATCTCAAGAACAAAAAGACTCTTCTTAATTGTAATTTTGCAACTAGTAGTTATAGGGGCGCTAACATGCGAAGGCCCAACATAATGTGCCTGCTCTAGCTATTTTCCCTTATCTAAATGCTTAAGTGCGGGGGTTGAAGTCCCATGCAGTGCTCTAACCTACTTCTTTGGTAATTCAGGAGAATGGATGGAATTATCAAAGTCTTCAGCGTTATCACCTTCGTACTCCTTATTTTAAGTTGGTAAATTGTTCTTCCAAATAAGGCTTAAGATTTCATCATTCTTTTTAGATAGCTCTTAATTTTTTGGCTAAATCAACACAAAGTTTTTCCAACCTAACCAAATGATCTTCCTCAAGATGCATACTCCCTTACCTTTTCCTTAAGTATACTGAGGAGTATTGGTAACACCTACACTTTTAGTCTTTTGTATCTTAGCTATGAGTAGAAAGGGTCTAAACAAACAGCGCCAAAATTTTGTTGGTTAAGAATGGTGAATAATTTGGATCCTATAAAAGAGAAAAGGTTATGCTAGAGCAGGTGCTAGGGTTGGTCTAAAATAGCTACTTCGATGCCTAAGTTAGCTTGTGAGTGAAAGATTAAGTAAAGGAGTAAGAGAGAATGAGTATTTGAAGTGCGTAAAAAGTTCTTACAGTACCCATGTTTCCATATTTATAGGCATTTGTCGAGTAATTGTGTTGTCTAATAATCTAAATTCATGGACCCTGTGGCATTTCAATAATTTATGCACATGTCTAAAGACATGGAGTAGTAGCTAGTTATGCTATTAGAGTTTATGGGTATTTAACTGTCCGTGCCTCTTTTTAAACTCAAAGTGCTTAAGTGAGCAAGCTGGACTTTCTAACCCATCAGAGTGGCCATGCCCATGTTCCTAGGTAGTCATAACAGGTTGTAGCATTGGGCATAGCAAAGTAGATCAACTCGATAGGGAAAACACCGAGTTATGCTTAGGGAAGAAAATCTACTATCATCAGTAGTTGATTTTTCTATTCTTAAAAACTCAGTAATAAATATATGTTTTACTTAAAAACAAAGAGGGAGTTAAGAGTAAGACTTGTAGAGATAAAATATTATTACATGACATTTTCCAAAATCTTGTAAATATTACATATATAGGAAAAAGGAACAATGGTATATCTGCAAATAACTCCAAATAAAATGGTATAAAATATGCTAGCCTTTGATAAACAATTTTGGATTTAGGCCTTCTAAGCCTAATCTAACTTTACTGCTATTCTTCAGTGACTTGGGAAGGCCTATTTTGACGAGGGCTTAGCCCTCAATTAGACTAATGCGACCTACTCCAAATCAAATATAAGCTCAAGTCCAACCTACCCCATAAATTGACCTCATTTCCTATTTCAGCAAAGTTCAACTCTCCTCTTTTTAACAAGCTAACTTGCCCTATTATCCATTAGGGGGCTTTATACTTCATGTGGTTGTCTCCAACCAAGGCTCATAATGAGAGCTCTTGTCAGTTCATCCCAACCTAGCACCTAGCCCTGGTTGAATCAAATACAAAGAAACCTATATTTAGGTTAAATCTATGCTAAAGACATACTTTAACTTTTAGAAGATGCGTATTTATTGAATTAAATATACTTCTCTATTTGAGAAGATTTGACTCCAGATTTGGCAACATGTCTTTCCTAAATATCCAACCTCATCCTTTATAAATAGGTGATAAGGCCCTAGGTATGATCACCTTTACTCATATAGCTATTATTCTTTTACTTTTTTATAGATATTCTAAATTAAGCATCAAAGTGCTCACACTAGACTAAACCTCAGTGTGTTTTTACAGGTTACATTGTTCTAGAATCAAGCTTTTGAGCCCACAATTACCAAAGATTTAGGCCAACCATCTTAGTTACAGTCTCTAATAAAGAAAACATACAATATTAGCAAACCCTTTTATGATCTTAGATTTAGGCTTTCAATAAATAAATAGATAAATAACACAATATATAAACCTAAATACCAAGCCACTTTCAATATATGCTAGCAAAATCTATTGGATTAGCTTATATATTTTTGTTATTATTTTCATAACTTTTCAATAGCTAATTAGAAGGGGAAATTCGTTTCCTTTTCAATTATTTATTTTCCAAATATCTTATCTAAAATATTTTACTTTTAGTTCAAACATATTCCAATATATAACAAATCATCTAAATCCATTAATTTCCAAATTTATCTTTTGTAGCCTGTAAGTTACTATGTATGTAGATAAGTGCATATCGTCGATTTTTCTTTTTCGTTTTTTTTTAAATTCCAAACATGAATCACTCACATTACAGTCGTTGCATAGCTTCGAGTAATGTATGCTACTGTATGGAGTCCCTTGCTTCTCTTATCTTTACTTTGCATAAATTTTCTTTTCTTTTCTTTTTTTCTTTAGAAGAAAAAACCATAAATTTTCAATGATTGTTTTTTTCATTGAGACTAATAGTTGTCTTTCTAATTTATTAACTTAAGATGAGCTAAGATCGTTAAGGCCATCGTAGTCTTATTACATGAACATAAATCTCTTAGTAAGATGGATTAAGTTCGAATCTCTCATCTCCCAAGTTATAATATAGCTAGCAACAAAGAAAAAAAGAAGGAATAACTGCGATACTTTGTATATTTTACACATATAAAGAGATGTAGCTGATTCAAAGTTTATATAAGAAATATGTCATAGATAAGAATTAAGTTATATATATATATATATATATATATATATATATATAGATAGATAGATAGATAGATAGATATACGAGGATTTCATTGAGATTATAAGGTAAATTTGGTGTAAGAGTTAATTTAGGTTTATTGATATTTTTTATGAATTCAAGTTTTTTATTATCATTTGACAATTGGTCAATATTGCGAAGAATTTCTTCTTCTTTGTTTGTTAAAACATTAATTTGATTTTCTTCTTTAGATGATGAAGATGACGTAGAACTCATTTTATTAGCTTGAATTCCATCATTACAATCATTTTCTAATGAAGAGGATTCATTTTCGCAAAATATTTGCAAGATGTTTTCCATTGTTTGTTTATCTAGATCTAATTCATTAAGTTTATTATTGATTTTGTAAAAATTTGCTGTGTAACCAATTTTCTTATATTTATAATACCTTAATTGTTTATACGACTTTCTTTTATATTTCTTATCTTTTCTTTCTTTATTGAATTTTTCTGGTTTTTCAAGTTTTTTAGAATATTTTATTAAAATTTCTTTGGGGTTTTTTTATGTAAGTATAAGAAGATTTTTTATTCTTCTTTGATTTCTTACTGACAAAAGAAGGATCATATTGGGTACAAAAATCACCAAGGCTTTAGTGTTTTAAGCACAATTCATTTTTTTAATTGTTTTTATAATCTTATTTTTGGTACACAAATTAGTTCTAATTTTATTAACATATGATGCTAATTCTCCATATAATAAATTATCATAGGGAATTTCACCATCATTTTCTTCTTTAAGTTTCTTATTAACTTGTTCACCTATTAATTTTGATAAACTAGCTAAAAATTTTTCCTTCCAATGATTCGGATATTTAGCTTTCACCTAGGAGACCTGAGTTCAATTCCTAACAATGGAACCAGAATTAATAATGAATTCCTCTAGAAACAATTGCATTATTTGATACTGGTACAGATTTAAATTGCATTAGAGAATGGTTAATTCCAACAAAATATTTTGAGAAAACTACCCAATCTTTAAGTTTTGCATCTGGTAGCATATTACGCATCAATTATAAATCATTCAATGCTAAAGTATGAAAAGACAATGCTTCGTATAAAACTTCTTTCATACTTGTTAAAAATTTAAATGAAAATGTCATTCTTGGAACTCCTTTCATAAATTTAATTCAACCATTCTCTATAAACAAAGATGGAATTGAAACACAATATTTCAAAAAGAAAATTATATTCGATTTTATCACAAAACTACAAACCAAATATATAAATGAATTAAAAGACAATGCAATTTCTGAATTAATTTGCTTAATTCAATGCAAAGAAAAAGATTTAATGTATTTAAAAAATAATCTTAAGTTTAAAAGAATTGAAACTCAACTCAATAATAAAAATTTGAAATAAACATTTCAATTTGTTCCATACTTCCAAATGCATTTTGGAATCGTAAGTCACACATCGTGGACTTACCATATGAAAATGATTTTGATGAGAAAAATATTCCAACAAAAGTCAGACCATCCTAAATGAATAATGAAGTTTTGAACCATTGTGAAAATGAAATAAATGATTTACTTAATAAAAGATTGATTCGAAAAAATAAATCTCTATGGAGTTATTTTGCTTTTTATGTCAATAAAAATGCAGAAATAGAAAAAGTTATCTCAAGATTAGTAATCAATTATAAGCTTCTAAATACTGCTCTTAAATGAATTAGGTATTCAATACCTAATAAAAGAGATTTACTAAATAGGTTGAATAATGACAAAATAGTCTCAAAATTTGATATGAAATCTGGATTCTGGCAAATTTAGATTTAGAATAGTGATACGTACAAAACTTCCTTCACAGTTCCTTTTGGTCAATACGAATGGAATGTTGTGCCATTTAGATTGAATAATACTCCCTCCGAATTTCAGAGAATAATGAATGAAATATTTAATGACTTTTCAAATTTCATAATTTTCTATATAGATGATGTTCTAATTTTTTCACCTAATATAGATCAATATTTCAAACATATAAAAATTTTCATTAATATAGTTAGAAAAAATAGCTTAGTAGTTTCACTTTCTAAGATTAGTCTTTTCCAAACTAAGATTAGATTCTTAGATTTCAATAACCACAATGGAATAATAATTCCTATTCAAAGATGCATAAAGTTTGTAGATAAATTTCACAATAAAATTAAGGATAAAAATCAACTCCAAAGATTTCTAGGAAGTTTAAAATATGTTGCAGATTTTTTCTCAAATCTTAATATAATCTGTAAACCATTATATCAAAGGTTAAAACAGAATATACCTCAATGGTCAATTGAACATACAAATGCTATCAAATTAATTAAACAAAAAATTTAAACAAATTCCTTGTCTGCACATTACAGATCCTTCCCTGCCAAAAGTGATAAAACTGATGCTTCTGATTTAAGATTTGGAGGAATATTAAAATGGAAACAAAACAATAAAAAAATATGTTATTTAATTTGTGTAAAAAAATTGGAATGATTGTCAACATAATTATTCCACAATCAAAAAGGAAATTTTAGCAATTATTTTAACAATTTCCAAATTTCAAGGAGATTTGTTAAACCAAAAATTTCTTTTACGTATTGATTGCAAAGCTACTAAAAATATTTTAATAAAAGATGTTCAAAACATTGCATCTAAAGAAATTTTTGCCTAATGGCAATCAGTTCTTTCTGTATTTGATTTTGAAATAGAGCATATTAATAGATCTTCCAATTCTCTTCTTAATTTCCTTACTCATGAATTCTTGTAAGGAAATGCCTCCCAAAAAAGAGAAGGATAAAGGAAAAGAGAAGGTTTCTTCAACCTTTGACAAGGGGTTGACCAATATTAAATCTTGGTTAGATGTTTATAAATCATCTAACACTCCATTAACAACCAAAGAGGAATCCTCTTCTAATATCCCTAAATATTCAGTCATCTTCCATTATTCAAACACAATCTAATTAAAGTCTTTCTTAAGTGGTCGATATGGCTATCACTCCTAAATTGCTAAAATCAATTTCAATAGCTTTACAAGGAAAAAATGAACCCCAATGTTGCCTGGAATTCCTCAGCAAATAGAAACTCAGAGGAAAAATCGGAATATCCAGATTATTGAAGTAGTATCTTCAATACCTTCTACAATAACCCTTGCAAATCAAAGGTCCAAATTTTTTCAAAAATCTATTTCCATATATGTTTTCCTTGTTAAAGAAAACGTATTTGAAAAGAACCCTTTGAATTTACAAGAACAATTTTTACGAAAGATTTCTTTTTTTTTTTCCATATGATATTTACAAACCCATCCATCCAATTTTATGAAAAAAATTTGACTAAATCTGGATCAATAAAATTTAAACAATTTGAAAAAGAAGGAATGGTCAGTTATTCTATGGCTAAAATACTAAAGGTATTTAGTCTTAAAGAATGGCAAACCCATTTAATGACCCTAATAAAACTCAATATAGAACTTTTTTCAGTACAACCAGGTTATCGAGCTAGTTATAATTATTATGATTATAAACAGGCTTAGTGGAATGTTTTCTATCGAATGAATGCAAAAAGGTCACTTATGTAGCTATTTTTTTTTTTTTTATAATTGTTCATCAGAAAATCTTCCTGACTAGTTTGCACACTGGTGGGAACAATTTGGAGCAGTTCATGAAATTATTCATGAAAATGCTAGAAATGGCTTCAATAATTTCATGAAAAAATATAATCCAACACAACATGAGAAAAATTTCCAAAAGGAAATGCTATATTTTATACATATCAGCATATCTTGGTCAAATGGTGGGACAATTTCAAAATGTGAGATATACTTGAAGAAGACTCAATTTTAAATTAGATCAAGAATAAAAATTCTTCAATCACTCCTACCAACATTTTGACTCCATAATTCCATAATAGAAGTTTTTTTATCTCTTCTCTAGCCAATGCTAGTACCCAGATCAAATGAAGCAAATTCTAGAAAGGGCATTAGCCAATATCAATGAGTCAACCCAAGGATCAAGCTTAGATTCAAAATCAGAATCTCATTACAACGGAAATTCAAATGAAGATGATTGGTATGGGATAGACTTAAGTGATCCTTAAATATTGTAATATTAATATAATTTTGTTTTTCAATTTAATTTTGCACTTTAAAATATAGTAGGAATATAGTATTTGTACATATATACCACAGTGCACAATATAGTCATTAATGATGTTAGCACCTACTATTTGACATATTACTGTTCACTACAGTAAAATGTCTCAATACTTTCACTATTTCTACAATACCCTATCAGCCACAGTACCACTGTTCACAATAGTAACCGATTGGCTTTCCTGATTATAAAACCTCACCTTCTCTACCATTTGAAACCAAGATTGAAAAATCCTCTCTCTCATTTCTCTTACATACACACATCCTCTCTCTCTTCTCTCTTAAGATCTCTTCTTCTAATCCTCTTCTTCCATCTTCTTTCCACTTTTACTTACATACTATCCGATTTTACCCCTATCAACCAATTTTCTTTCAAATACCAAATACCTTTCACTTTGAAGCATATTGTTTGCTTCATTCTTGAGGTAGTATATCATTACCTCTCAACATCCTCGGATCTCTTCGAAACATTTTCAATATTTCAAATTATTCTTTGAATATCTATATATACTCTTGTATTTTGTACAAATTGTTTTAAATCAATAAAATTCAAGTTTGTTTATCTCTTTTATATTATATCCCGTATAGGGAATCTCCAAATAATTTGGGTGTAATTCTACGAGATCTATTTAATTACTTATCAATTGTTTAAAACCTCACAATCGACTGGTATTACTGCCTTTAGAGGTTTCATATTTAAAATTTTGCATAAAAACCCCACTAACCTTGGCACTATCACCTGTAGTGGTTTTCTTTGTAAACTGTTCACATATTTGTTTATGTCTCAGCATATACCACAATCTGTTGTTCATATTTATAATTATTATTAATGCAATAGAGTTTCTTGAATGGTATTATACTTCTATAATTAATAGCGATTGGTACTAATAACATGTTTTATTCTATAGATGTCTAAGTAATATAATCCTGAAAATTGAGTAGAAGAAGTTAAAGTCTTATAACACTTGTTTAGTGCTACTGCTTAGCTACAGCATTTTCATAAATATTTCATTTAGCTTATTAGATATGTATCTTTTATTTTAGATAATTGATAAATAATAATTACTTAGTCTGTTTATATCTCTCATATTTTCTTTAATCTATGTCCCCAAAAACTAAAGATAATAATAGTGATAATCTAATTGAATATAACCAATATTTAGAAGATGAAATAGAATTTTTGTTATACATTGTTTGGGCCTATTCTCTGCTTGGAGAAAGGTTTTATCTAGCTGGTATATATTTTAGAAGGAACTAAAATATAAAAATAAAAATAGTTATATACTCTCTAGACCTCTTAGTTTCATCTCTATAGTTCAACTGTATTTTCTACCTATCGTTTAAGGTAACTCCTCCTGGTTGCTTTGTTGGTATATATATATAACTTAATTCTTATCTATGACATATTTCTTGTGAAACCTCATAAAATCAACTACTATGACACTAGTACTTACAAGATAAAGTGATTAGTCAAAACAATCCCAATAGTTTGGATTTTGAAAATGAAATAATAAAAGAGTAATATAACTAAAAAGCTAGATATAGTTGTATGAAATAAAGATGTGATGTATGTATACTAAATATATTTTATGTGTTATATATATATATATATATATATATATCCTTATCCATTAACAACAATCGTCATGACACAATGAAACACTCAATGAGCTAACTGCAAGGACTCTTCCAATGCCATCTTAGAAGAGGATCCTCTATCTACCCTATCACCATACCCTAAACACATGTAATTTGATGATCCTTAAACACAAAACTTATTATGAAGCTTTATCGAAAAAGACTTTTTCCTGATCGAGCTTCATAGATTAGGAAGTCCTAAAACTTTCCAACAGGGAACATGAAATCCAAGCTATGGTCAAGAGAGGGGGCTGGGATAGCTTGCTCACCATCCAAGAATCGGTCTACAAAGAGTTAACACTTGAATTCCTAACAACCATGTCGCTAGACCATGACCAAGTCCCATGGCATCGAAACACAATTTCATTTTGACTCTAAAACTCTGAATTCAACCTTTCCATCACTAAATTTGGGGTCTTAATGGGAATTTATGACAAGGACTTTGTCCATTTACCAAAGTTCTACACATTTTTATCTGAATTGGCTTGCGATGCTACCCCTGCAATATATTGGCTTAAATTGAGTGGTAAAAAAATTTATAATCTTAAATTTGCAAGAGAATCATACCTAATTAATTGATCCATAATATCCCCCATTGGCTTCTCCCTTGCATAATTAGTGGAAGAGGGAAAGGTATTGGAACAATGGCTATACATGAAGTTTTCTACCTCTATAACCTTGTAAAGGGGTACCCCATCAACCTTGTAGTCGCGCTTGCATTTTACATGCAACATAAAGTGATGAACTCTTGAGTAAATCAATTAGGTTGTAGACTTATGTCACCATTTTAGCCAAACAACTTAAACTTCTAATGGACAACTCTCAATTCACATGATCCAAAATGCTGCCCCAATGAGCCTCTCTACATTCTATCAAATGGGACTTCTTCTTGACAAGGTTGATAAGTCACCTCCTAAAGGAAAAGAAGTTGAAACCTCCTCCAGTGATGAACTTGTTAAGGAGAAAAAGAAACTTAAAACATAAGTCCAAAAGTTGGTTAAATCTCAAGAGATTGTAGAATAATCTTTAAAATGATTGTTTCGGAGACAAAGCCAAACGATGGAGTTTTATAGCAACCTTGTCGATCAAGTTAAAAGGAAGATCTCTCTACCTACGGATGAGGAATTGATCAATGTAACAAGAAGGATGAATTTAGGAGATGATGAGGAAGAGGAGGAAGCGGCATTAAAGGCCAAACAGGAAGAACCTTCCAAGGGCAATGAATGAACCAAATCGATTGATGTAGATTCAGACGATGAGACCATTGTGAAAGATCTAGATTTCTTTTAGGATTAGTTCTAATTAATTTTGATGCCTTTAGATTTTTGAGATTTTTCAATAATTGTTTAGTTAGGCCAAATGTTGATCCTTTACAATTTTCATGTTTTTGCTAATTCCATGAATTAATAAAAGTTTTATTTTCCCATATGCTCTTATCTCTTCTTTTAAGTGTGCTAACTTAGATCGTGAGCATTGATAAAATTCGACAAAAGTCTCGATGGATAAGCCAAACAAATTCCACACATTTAGGGGAATATTATTTTTCCTATATTTTTTAGTACTTCTCTACAATTTTGTTGCAATAGTTTTTTCTACGATTTAGAATTTAGTATATTGAGGACAATGTACTTAATTAAGTGTGAAGAAGGGTTATATTATTATTTAAACACTATTGTTTAGGAATCGTTGTTTAAATTATTTTGCATCATTTATTTTGACCCTAAAAATTTTTTGTAATTCTCATTAACAAGGAAATAGTGTTTATACTAAGTTTTTCTTAAGTCACTACTACATGTGGAACATATTATTGGAATTAAGTTGTGAAATTCTTGTAGAATGGAAGTTATGTGTTATTTAGCCTAGAATTCTAGCATATTATTTAATCATTGAAGTTAAACTTTAGTCATATGTTACTTCTAAAATTTACTTATATGTATATTTATCCCTTTTGATTTTTAAAATTCTGTAATCTTGAGTAAATAAGTAAATGAAACTTGTCACTTATCACCTGTAAATTCCCCTTTAAATTTCAAGTTTTGCTAAGGGCATAATTAAAAATAAATTGATGAATATTAATTGTTAATGATAGGTCTTGATCCCTTAGAAGAGCAAGATTCTCTCCTACTACCAATTTACTAGAAAAGAAAAGGATAAAATAGAAAATTAATGATGAAAAAATTGATAATGATTGGCCTTGGTCCCTCAAAAGAGTAAGGTACTTTTTCGCTATTAATGTTAATTATAAGAATAGTTGAATAAGTAATGATAGACCTCAGTCCCTCAAAAGAGTAAGGTTCTTTTTCGCTGCTAATAGAACTTGGATGATTAATTAAATTTAAAAGCCTATTGACAATATTTTATGCTAGGGGGATGAGTAGATATAACATATATATACTCTTGATTATGGTATTTGATGGCATTAAGAGAAGGCTATATACATCTTAGCTAAATGGAAGGGAGTTGCATATGGTTTTTCCTGAACTAAATAAAAATTAGACTAATTCAATAAGAAAATCATTAGTTAAATGATATGATTGAACATCAGTTTACAAGAATTAGCTATTGGATTCTAGTATTGATGTCCAACATGCATTGAAAAGTGGACAAGGAGAAGAAGTGTGTAAGTGACTAGAAATTTTTGAAGAAAATGCAGTCCTATTTGTGGGGGACAAATTCCTTTCTATTCATAAATAATAGTGGTCTATTTTTCAAATTCTTGTCCTTATTTTTTTTTAATCAATCCTTACTAAGGATCAATTTATTCGCTTGAAGACAAGCAAATGTTCAAGTGTAGGGAAATTTGATGAGTGTAAAAGTACACTCATCTAGCATAATATTTTCCTGAAAATTTTGAGCCATTCTCATATTAAGTGGTTAAATTTGCTACTAAATTGAGTTATATTTTATTTTAGAACTTGATTAAAGTAATTTGATGAAAAGATGAGAATTTGGGAGATTTTTCGAAAGGATTTTATCAATTTTAAAGGATGAAATGAAGATGGCAAGGATTAGAGAAAATTTGTTTAAGACATAAGCAAAGAAGATGCACTACGACCGTGTTCCTTGATCATGGAGCTCTTGTCTTTAAATTACAAATTGAAGTCTGAAGGATATTTAACAAAGGCATGACTACAATCACCAACTAGAGGCATGTTTCCCAACCATGTTACCCTCGTAAATGATTTCAAGACAATTCTTGCAAGAATTATTGCAAAGATGTCTTCAATCTTAGCTACCACATCGTGTTCTTGGCTATATACGTCCAATTGGTTATAATTGCCATTTGAAGATAGAAGATTATTCTTTCCAAATATTATAAATAGACAATAGACAATTCTAGAAAAGAAAGAAGAGAGCCCGAGCTTAAAAGAAGAGGGCATAGAAATATTTTTGTAATTATGTAAGTTGTCATCTTTTTCATGATTACAACTTAGAAGCAACGATATCTAAATCTGTAAACCATTGAGGTAACAATGTAGTGTATAAGAATCATTGTTTTAATGTAATCTTCCTATTTTTATTAATTCAATTGTGTGTTTAAATTAAATTAAGTAGTCATTTTTAAAGTCTTAACTTAATTTATATGATATTATGCCCTGAAGTCGAGAAGTCAATACATAATTAGATTTACCACAATTAAAGAGATTCGCTATAAGTTTGTAGATAAGTTATAGGTTTCTTCTGAAATTAATTTAATATTTTCTTATGTGCAAGATTCCTGTTCTTAATGCTCTTCTAAGAAGTCTTATCCTAGAAGCGATTAAGGTAAAACATAATTAGGACTATAATATAGTAGAGAAGCAATTCCTATTAGATTAACACTTGAATCCCCCAGTTAATAAAAATAAAAGATTCGTTAAAATACTTAAATACCCTACATGTTACACTTATGGCGATCTACATCTAGATATCCAAATTTGTATTTGTTTGGTTTTATTTTAGCACTGCTTTATTAGTTATCTTTAGTTAATTTTATATTTCTAGTTTTTTTCTGAATCCTCACCAATATTGTTATTGAATTTGATTAAGAGCAATTAGAACAAGTGTACAATCCTTATGGGATCGACAACCCAAGACTCTTGTAGCTCTCTATACTATTACTTGATAAGTGCACTTGCTTAATAGCGTACGCTCCATCATATATCAAACCATGTTTTTATCATACTCATTCTTAAGCAAACCCCTTATGAGCTTTGGAGAGGAAAAAAGCCTAACATATCTTACTTCCATCCCTTTGGTACAAAGTGTTTTGTGCTCAATAATGGTATGGAACAACTTGGTAAGTTTGATTTTATCTCCAATGAAGCTATATTTCTTGGTTATTTATTAACTAGTAAATCTTATAGAGTTTTTAGTAAAAGAGCATTAGTTGTAAAAGAATCAATTCATATTGTATTTGATAGTGCATTGGCATGTAGAGAACCTAATATGATATTGATAATGTTAATGCTCAATTGGATAGTTTTAGTCTTGACAAAAATCAAACTAAATTAAATGATAATGAAATCTCAAAGGAAGATGAAGTAATCAATCAATCTAATGTGAACTTACCTAGAGAATGGAGATCTGTAAAAGACTAACCTAAGAACTTGATCGTAGGTGAACCATCTAATAGATTACAAACTAGTTCTTCCCTAAAGAACTTAAGTAATAGAGTGTTCCTATCCTAAATAGAACCTAAAAATGTTAATAAGTCTCTAAAAGATGAGTTTTGGATCCAAGCAATATAATA
This sequence comes from Lumnitzera racemosa, assembly GCA_024138005.1. Classification (NCBI taxonomy): domain Eukaryota; kingdom Viridiplantae; phylum Streptophyta; class Magnoliopsida; order Myrtales; family Combretaceae; genus Lumnitzera; species Lumnitzera racemosa. Next base: position 57,927,785 of record JAMXBC010000004.1, read on the forward strand.
AGAGCTAAATCAATTTACTAGAAATGAGGTACGACATTCAATGCTTGGGCCCAATGATAGATAGGTTATTGAAACCAAATGAGTGTTAATAAACAAGCTATATGAAACTAGTATAATAACTAGGAATAGGGTGCACTTAGTTGCTAAAGTTTACAACCAAGAGGAAGGAATTGATTTTTAAATTTTCAAATGGATGTCAAAAGTGATTTTCTAAATGGTTTCATTAAAGAAGAAGTATATGTAGAGCAATCGTCGAGTTTTAAAGACAGTGAATTCCTCAATCATCTTTATAAGCTCAACAAAGCTCTATGTGGACTTAAACCAACTCCTAAAGCTTGGTATGAAAAATTAAGAAGGTTTCTAATAAATAATGGTTTTTTTAGAGGAAAACTTGATACAATATTGTTTACCAAGTAACAGAAATTACATATGTTAATTATTTGAATTTATATTGATAACATTGTGTTCGGTGCTATTAACATGAGCCTTATTGAAGAGTTTGTTAAATGAATGACAAATGAGTTTGAAATGAGTATAATGGGGAAATTCAACTATTTCTTAGGCCTCCAAGTCAAACAAATTGAGAATGGAACTTTATCAACTAAGCTAACAACATTAGGGAACTCTTGAAGAGATTGATTGATAATTGCAAGAATGGGCTTGTCACAATGAGAACTTCATTAAAACTAGATAAAGATAAAAATGAAAAATTGATATGTGAAAAGATGTATGGGGTTATGATAGGTATAGAGGGCTGAAAATTTATTATATTACTGTATTGGCCTAAACCTAATATTAATCCAGCTTAACTCTTTGGGCTAGATGATAAGGTCTAAAGAGTCCCGTCTATATTTGAGATGATTCAAGAAGAATTTCATTAGACGGGTCCGTCCACCTCCAACCTTTCTTAAGCAAGCTCATGCACCTATAAGTAAAACTGTTAGCTTGGGCATATTAGCTAGCTCATTCAAGATATATATGAATTGATAAAGCTTCATCTCATCCATCAATTGCCAAGATGATCCAACAAATATCATCAAGCCTAAGAGTCTATAAATACTTAGTCTTTCCTCCTCATTTAATATAACTTTAGAGACTAGAGAAACGATGTTCCACTATGAAACCTCTACTCTCTAGGATGAAATAATGTTTAGGCAAAAAATCAATCTCAATTACTCAAGAATTGCATGGTTGATGTCCTAGGTCTCTTAGGCTCTCTTGCTTGTCACTTGTGCATTTGAGATTCCCAAATTACTTGTTCTTCCTCCACATCATTCTCTTTCCAATCATCCCATTGAATGTCATCTCCACGTCACTACTCCAAAGCCACGTATAGCTCAACACTCGCATGACTCATATGTGATCGTTTTAGTTGGAACCCCTTATCTACATCTTAGTAACTCTTCTAGGGACAAATGATTGTAAAGTCATGGCAACTCCTAAGAAGAGAATAACTGGAACATCTTATATCACATCCTAAAAGCTTGACAGTAATGTTAAGTTTACCAACTAGAATCCACTCTCATCACATGAAAATGCTAACCAAGACCATCCGGCACCTAAGGCTCCTCTAAATCTTGTACAGACAATGCAGGAAATGCAAGAAGCCATTAGGTCTTTAAACCAGTTCATAGTTATGTTTTAAGCTACGCTTAATAGGATGGTTACCACTATTGTTGTGCAATAAGATGTGGCTTTGCCAAATCCTATAGTTGTTGTAATACCCTAAGATTTTAAACCAATACAATTACCTTAGGATCCAAGCTCCTAAATTTAAGGCATTGGGTTATGTTATTCATTTAATTTCAAACATCACAGTAAGGTTAGAAAAATTAGATGAAGTAATTTAAGTAAAGTCAATTTCTCAAAAATAAGCTATATGAAAATATTAATTTAAGAAAACTTCAATTTATCACTAAAGCCAATAAATATCGAAAATATGAAATTCAAGGATTTAGATATAGTGAGATATTAAAGATAAGTTATTTAACTTATAAAAATATTAAATGAAGTTTATTATATGTAATATACATGTATTAACATAGAAAATGCATTATATGTATTAAATACATATATATAATAATAAATTATTATTAAAATAAGGTAAATTAATATAAAATAATAGAAAATTAATTAAGAAAATGAAATGGCGAGTCATCTCATGATGGAGCAGCCTAGGATCAATTACGATTAATGAGTCAAAAGGTAAAAAATAAGAAATTGACACCTCTTGCATTGAAAAATCAAGAAAATGATATGTATAAGCCACATATCTAATTTTTATTAATCCTAATCCATTTGGAAATTATAAATGGGGCATACACGCTTCAAAAACAACATTTTCGAAGTTTGAAAATATAAAAAAATCACTCAAGAAAATTTTTTTAAAAATTAGAAGAAAATAAGAAAATTAGAGCAAAAATAAGACACGGATATGATCTAAAGCGATTCAATAGGTCGTTGGTGTCTAATTATGGTAGCCATTTGCAATCAAAAAAAGCACCACTAGAGGAGGTGTTTCGACAAAGTTGGGTGGCTAGAGGGTGGCCGAAGGGTAGCTAGAGGCAGTCGGTTCAGGTGAACCAATTTTCGGCCAAAACTGTGTAAATTTTGTAAAAATGGCAAATGATATTATTTAATTATAAAACTTGGTTTTCTAGAGTTATTTTATGTGTACATTGATCGAGTAACTTTATTTTAATTATTAAATAATGTCCTTTCAAGTTGAAAATTTGTATGTAACATACCTAATATATATATTTAATTGTAGTAACAAGAATTTTTTAAAATAATCATGTTTACTATTTATGTAGTTATTTTGGATAAAATTGGCAATTTCGCTATTTTATTGAATTAATTAGTTTTTAACAAAATCAAAGTATGAGCCCTCTATATTATGATTTTTAGAAGTTCATAACGATGTTTAGGAAACGTAAATTTTATCTTGTGACTAAATTCAATTATTTGCTTAATTTTCACTAATTTTGAGTTAAAATCGCTATTTTTGTAAAAATAGATAATAGCTAGTTTAGTATAATTCATAGTCAATAATTAAACTACATATTTTTGTGAGTCTATAGGATTTTTTGTGAAATTAATTGGGCTCATACGCTATTTCTTATGTATTTTCATGATAACAACCTATATATTGGCCTAATATATGATATAATAATTAGTGCTAATGTGATATTTGTTAAATATGTAAAGGATTAATATTTTAGGGTACATAATAAATGTTGATTAGCTCAGGAAATGAGGAATTTTAGGATTTTTAATTTAGATTTAGGGTTTATATGAGATAATTACTAAGTTATATTAACGTACAGTTGAATCAGTAATATAAAAGCGTATTTTTTGACATTTGACAATATTGATTAATCATGATTCTTAAGATATCTTAATAGTACTTAAAATAATGATTGTGACAATATAAAGTTTATTGAAATCGAATAAGAAATGAATAAAATATAATCGAAATAAGCTTAGAAACGTAATGGTGAAAACGTTTAGAAACTTAGTATTTACCCATAGTTAACTTGGGGTCTGTAAGTATTTTCCTAAGTGTGATAGGTAAGGAAGGACCACATCATGAAGCTTCGGATTTTATGCTATTATCAAGCTCAGGTAAATAATGAATTGTATAATGTGTTGAATTGACTGAATACATGATTCTATTGAATGTGTGTTGACTGAATGAAATGTTTCCTCATATATAACTTATTCATTGCTATGTTTCTTTATTTGGAAAACTTGGAAACTAAAATGTTCTTTAGGGTATTCACCCAAGTGAACCCTATATGAAAGAATGTAATGTAAAGTTGAGAAACAAAGTTAGAATTGAGATAGTTGAATTATTTATAATGTAGAACTTGAGATTCATGCCTAATACTAGGTTATTGTATTGTCTAATGAATTCATAGCATGGTACGAAAAGACCTACGGCTTGAGTTTCTAAAAGCTTAAACATTGTTGAGTTAGCTTTTAAGCATATAAAACGACATTGCTCAACTTATTCTTTCCATGATGTGTAACTGACTATGTGTTGGATTTTCAAACTATAGTGGGTGCTTTTGTTGGGGGTCTTACTCGTAAGCAACTCCTTATTACCCTAGGTTCCTAGACGTAGTATCTAAATGCTCTAGTATGTCGACTAACCGGATGAAGAATTGGAAAAGTATAGGATATCGATACTGATGCAAGTCATGTGCATGAGCATGGTACGAATTTTCTATATAAACGGTTTATATTAGTAACTTGAATTATAAAATTGAATATCTTACAGTATTGATCTAGGTGAATACATATTGTTCTTGTTTTGTGTTTTATTTTATCTACTCTCACTTAGCTCACAGAAAGTTAACGGGATACTTGTGTATCCCCAAGTTATGAAGAGAATTAACAAGGCAACGTTAGTTGGGGGGAAAAAGTTTTTTGAGAGTACTTAAGACAAAGTTAGCTGCTTTTGAAGAAGTTTTGCAGTATTTTGTTCTTATTTTTATAAAGGATCTGTACATATGAAAAAAAGAAAAAAATACTCCATTTTAGGTTTGGATAAGTTTGACGAATGTATTTTTTATATAAACAAGTATAAGGCTGAACTCCGTTGTAATACTCCTTTGTTATAAATAGAACTTTTGTTGAGTATAAACAAGTATTCTTGTGCAATGGTACATCTTATGCTATGTTGGGATGGAATAGTTGCAGCATAGCTAGGCGCTACTACCTTTACTCAACTGGCTAATCCTCCAACTGTTGAGGAAGATTTTCATCAAGGAGGGAGGTGATGAAACCCCTTTGCCATAACCTACATAATAACCAACCCCTGCAAAAGGGAATGTAAGAGTCCAGTTAAGTGGCTCTTCTTCCTTATGCATGATTACTCCTCCATCCAATCCCACTATCCTAACCTTAGGTAAATGTACTTCCTACCCCAATGCTACTCTTACTCCATTAACTGCGTCTATGGCCTCTACTCCAAGAACTTCCTTTATGACAAGCGAAGACTTGGATGTTTATATGACGGAAATACAAGCTAAGTCATCTATGGGAGTACCAAAGCTAAAGCTCCCATATCATCAATGCTACAACAACTCAACTCTTAAGTTTCAAGCCTAGGCAATGCCCTAGCATGTTGACTTCTATGCCTCAAGCCCGAGCAACACCCTAACACATCAGCTTCCATACCTTAAGCCCAAGCAACATCTTGGCATCTTGCCTTCCATGCCCCAAGCCTAGGAAATGCCTTAGTACATCAACTTCTATGCCTTAGTACATCAACTTCTATGCCTTAGCATCTCAGCTTCCATGCCTCAAGCCCAAGCAATGCCATGGTACATCGGCTTCCATGCCTTAAGCCTAGGCAATGCCCTGGTACATCGACTTCCATGCCTCAAGCCTACGCAATGCCCTGGAATCTTGACTTACAATGCCTCAAGCCTAGTAATGCCTTGGCATCTCAGCTTCTACCCCTCAAGCTCAAGCAACGCCTTAGTATATTGGCTTCCATGCCTCAAGACAAAGCAATGCCCTAACTTCCACATCTTACATTACTACTGCTTCAAAGTGCAAGATGTCTTCAATTAAATGACTTCTATAGTTAAGCAACACTTAACTAAACATCATTACTGACTGGTAAGAGCATAGACTCCCAAGCGTGTGATGAAAAGATAAGCCTATATAATGCAAATTGGTAAGAACATTGCCTCGTAGGCACATCACAAGTTGTTGCAACTAAGTAAGACAATTCTAAATAGCCAAGTAGTAGGAAATACCCCCTCGACTAATGAAAGAGAATTATCGATCTCAAACAATGCATGTTATTATTGCTACTTTAGCATAATTGAATACCTTTTTCAAAAAGGATTGCTTAAATATTATCACTCCAAGTGAGAGCTTTTTTTCGAATCCATAAGATGACTTTAGAAGGTCCTTAGATCATAATAATCTAAGTATCCTTATATTCATGACAATCCTCCAAGTAGCTCCTTAGATCACAGAAGCTACTCAAATGCTACAAGCTCAATGACCCAGAAGAATGCCAATTATAATGACTTCCATTGTTGCTGCTAAGTGAAGGCATCACCTCCTAAGCACATGATGATTTTGCATCATGAAATGAGATAGTGTAACAAGTTCATCAAAGCATAAAGTTCCCTTGGATGAAGGAACAATCACTTGAGTTGTTACCTAGTCTCAACAAGACATGTTAGCAACTAGGGGAGGAAGGATATTGATAGGTGCAACGCATTACTCACCTTTATATGCACTTGAGCGGATAACGCAATAGAATAAGTAATAACCTCATCTTTCTTTCCCTGACTAATACATTAATTGAAAGAGCAATGTCAACTACTTCAGAGGAATCCATTTGTTTCTTCAATGTCATCGTCATCACCACCATTGCCATCATCTAGGGATTACATATAATCCATCAAGTCTAAATCACCATTTATTAGCCTTAAGACGCATTCAGGCTACCCTCTATATCAAATAAGGAAAACAAGCTCAACCGACATGCCTAGTGCCAAGTCCAACCTACTGAATGCCAAAGTTGAGGTAATTGTGCATCGAGCCTAACTTTAATCTACAGACATGATAAGTACCGAGGTCGAGTTAACAAGTACCAAGGCTACGGCCTCAACATGCCAAGCTCTATTTATTCAGCCTACAAAACTATAACATACCTCTTTCGTCTCAACAACTCTAAGTAACATCCATCAATAGTAGCCACAACATCCATATAGCTAAGCCACTACACCTCAAGATTCCCTAACACAAACCCATTGACAAGCTAGCACTTATCCATTACTCTCTAACATCTATACTATATTCCCTTTTCATCATTTTTTTATTTACCTTTTTTGTACATACTAAGAATCTCTTTCTTCATTGTCATTCACATAATTTTTCTTATTTGTATTGTTGCTTTAAAGGACTTACTATAAATAATCCTTTTACTGTAGTCGCAAAAGCATCTTATACCTTTTCTGATATTGCATATACTTGTTCCTATGAGATAACCTTCTTCGAGTATATTTCCTTTACACTCTTATCTAATCTTGTAAAGTAGCTCGAGATTAATGGTGAGTAAACCTTAACATTAGCTTATGAGTCATATCAAGCAAAGTATTAAGTTGTGTTGTATTGTGTTCGTAGTTGTGTAATATCCTTCTAGCAGCTTATGAAACTATTGTATTTGCCAACTTCTTCACTTCATTTTCTTCATTATTATGAAGGACTCATTTGGTTACTATTCCCTTCGTTAGGCCCGAGTGATCATTGAGCTCCTGGGTACATCATCGCTCAAGGTATACTACGGTTGAAGCCTACTAAGACTTACCATGCTTGAAGTGTGCTTGCTGGAAGTCAGTTCCCTACCAAGGAATCGCCTAGCCAACTTTGATTCTTGAAGTAGATATTGAGATTGATCGAGTGCATTATTAATTATGATATTGCACCTATAAGAATAAGGGAAGAAGTTAGCAAGACAAGACATATATGGTACTCGCAAGAAGAAGAAAAAAAAAAAGAAGAAAAGAAAAGATTGATTGAAGCAAAACATCCAGATAATAAGAGGAGTCTTACCATCCTTGTAACAGTATTGAATTCTAAATATGTATGGATGATGTCTTTGCAAACTTTGGAAACTCCACTGGAAAATGATAGCCCATAATATTTCCATTTTGCTTGTATGTAGGAACCACAATTGAGTAAAAGTGGTAATAGCATGGAAGGATCTAGTTTTCTTTAGAAGAAATGTATATTTGGGTTTCTCTTCAATGTACTTCACCTAATCATATCATCTAGAAGCTAGATCCTTCAAAAACGTAAATTGGGTATTAAAGAGAGAGTTAACTCTCTCCTCTCGTTCCAAAGCACAACACTAAATCTCTCCTGATGGTGTCTCTAAAATCGGCATGAGGCTCGTACCCGATAAACTAGAGACCACCATTAGTGCGAGGTATTGTGTAGGCTTCTCAACACTTGGCTTTATCCTATGACATATCTTTAGAAATAGTCTTATCCAACCCCTTGTTCTAAGGACACGAGACTAGGAGCAGACATTTATCTTGATTCACCAACAAGTTCTTGAACTTCATTACTTCTATGCTTCAACTTGGATCCATGTTCATCTCTTCCTGGAAAAGCACAAAAATCAATATATTCTTTAAGTCAAGATCCTATGTTACAGAGAAACTAAGTGGAGATATGATAATAATATATGTTAGAAAAACAATGAACTAAAGGACCGACAATAGTCTTGTTACTTTGGTTTAAGTTATCAAGTTCTTCACATTGATGGTTATGCATAAGAAGAGGAAAAACTCACAGTAACTAATAGAAGGCAGCGGCAGCATAAGAATAGGTAACGTAAAGGCACCATATATTAGCACCCATAAGGGGTTATAAATCTACATGTAAGCCCTACCATTAAGTTAATGTTTAGACATCATAGGGATGATAGCCAACATGCTAATGACAAATTAATTATTGTCACATGTGAAAATTTACATCAATATGTGGTACACATAAACTCTCTCATGAATGGCCATCAGTCCAAGTATTATCAACACATATAAAGTAACTGAAAGGAGCTTAGGACATACTAAGTCTTTTAATTGAAAAGAGATCATGTTTCCATTGTTTAGTGTGCTCAATTTATATCGACAACTATGTCAAGGGTGATAATGTATGTGTATGTATATATACATATACAAATATCAAGCTTCTTATGCCATCATGTAAGTGCAAATCATAGAAGTCATCTAACCAATGTTAAGGAAAACAACACCAAGAAAGAATTTCTATGATTGGTTTAAAAAAATAATAATAACAAGAATAATAAAGCAAAGGCTAAGAATGAGAAAGAATTGAAGCTAGATATTTGAATACCAAGTCAACGAGCTCACTATTCGAAATTAATGCGAGGACGGCATCCCAAGGCTTAGCATACAATCAAATGTTTTGAAGAAAAAAAAACTATAATTTATAAGGAGTTGAAACTTAACATATCAAAGATGCTTCTTAGTTTACATCAAGCTTCACTATTAGATATGAATTGGTCCTGTTAAAGCATAGTTCATTCCTAAAGCTTTTATGAGAGGATGACAAGATATATATACATATATATATATAAGCATTCATATATGTGTTGTTAGTTGCTTCGAAGACATATATTAATGGAGTTTTGGGATATTAACTTGACATATTTACTGACACTGACAAAAAGGAAAGGAATACCATAAACACTCATCCCTCCATAAACTTCAAAAAGAGGATAAAAAAAAAAAGGATTATGTTGCTAATGGAAGATAATTACACTGGATCAATCCGTCCACCTCCAACCTTTCCTAGGCAGGCTCATGTACCGATAAGGAAGGCTACTAACTTGAGCCCATTAGCTAGCTCATTTAAGATAATTATGAATTGAGTAAGCTTCATCTCATCCGTCAATCAGTAAGACGATCCAACAGATATTATCAAGCCTAAGAGTCTATAAATACTTAGCTATTCCTCCTCAATTGATAAAACTCTAGAGATCGGACAAACGGTATTCCACTATAAAACCTCTAATCTCTAGGATTAAATAGCATTTAAGCAAAGAACGATCTCAATTGCTCAAAAACTGCAAGGTTGATATCCTGGGTCCCCTAGCTCCCCTACCCATCACTTGTGAATTTGAGACTCCTGAATTGCTAATTCATCCTTCCTATTATTCTCTCTCCAATCATACCATTGAGTATCATCTCCATGTCACTATTCTGAAGCTACATGTAATGCAACACTCGCGTGACTCATACGTGATCACTTTAGTCGAAACCCCTCATCTACAATAGGTTTGTCGTATTCAACCCTCTCTAGATCCAATATCATTTTTGTCATATGTCTATGTACATGATTTCGACCTTACCCTAAATAATCACACTTAAGTGCAATGAAATACATCTTCAAGTATCGTTCAGGTACGATTAAATCAGCTTATGATACCCTAAGTTTACTTCTTTCACTCTAGTAGGATATTTTGAAGACGACTATACCGAGTGTAAAGCTAATTGAAAAAGGACGAGTGGCACATATTACTTTCTTGGCAATTCATTCATGTCATGGCATTCAAAGAAGCAAAACTCAATAGCACTATCAACCACCAAAGCCAAATATGTAACTACCAGTAGTTATTATGCTTAAGTCCATTAGTTGAAACAATTCTTACACGATAAAGATGTTAAGGATACTAATGTCCCAATTTGATGTGATAACACAAGTGCTATTAGTTTAACTAAAAACTCAATCCAACATTAAGGGACTAATCATACAGAATTTGTTGATACAAACAATTAAACAGCGAATATTTTTACAAAACCCTTGAGTGAGGATCAGTTTTGTACATTAAGAAGAAAATTAGAAATGATCATGCAACATAAATGCTAAAGCATTAAGAATCAAGATAGTGATTTTTGCAAAAATTGAGTTCTTCAATGAATTGGCTAGCTTACAACGTGATGTTAGGCCTAGGTTACATGTTCATATACATTTCATCCATTAATTTTGGTATTTGACTTATTTTGGGCGCACTTGAAGTTAATCATGCATATTTAGGTTCATAAGTGCACAAATTTTTCATGTTTTGGTTTCCATGCCTAAAATCGATTCCTAGATGTTTAAATTTTCCCATGTATTGTGCTTGCATGGTTAATCGAGCTAAATCATGTGTTGAAACAAATATGACCACATTAGACCCTTGTAGGCTCTTTAGAAAGTCATAGAATATTTTTGCATATAGACTTGGTTCATATCTTGTTTTTGCCTCTATCATGCTTGTTTGTGCCCATTTAATATGCTTGAAGTACCAATTTCACTTAAAATTGAGTTAGTGATCATGTTTGATCTTAAGTATTTATGTGTTCATTACTTGGCTTTAGGAAACTCAAGTAATGATTTTAAAATTCATTTAAGTTTTGTGACTAAATTTTGTTGTTAAGTTACTTAGTAGTATAAATGGAGTTTGCTCAAAGCCTTCATTTAATATGGTCATGGCTCAATGCTTGAATTTAGCAATTTATGGACATTATAACTTACAATTGTATTCTAATCAAGTAAGCCAATATTTTGTAAATTCTAGCAACTTAAGTTAGTTGAAGTGTTTAAATGTTGTCTACAAATCCAAATAAAAGTGCTTTAAAGGATTAAACTTATTTGAAATTGCAATTTAAAGTTGTAGAATTTTCCTTAACAAAGCTACATTTTAGGTGCTACAAAATTCTACACAATTGCAAAATTCTAAGCTACTAATTAGTCGGTAGCTGCCACAACGATTAATCAATGGTAATGAACACTAATTAATAACTTATATGTTAAACAGATTCAAACCAATCGATTGTTATGTCTTAGACAGATCAGTTGGTCCCAATCTCTCTTTGACTAATCAATCGATATATCATATATCTATAGATTGCTAATTAAGTCTAACTTCCAATGCCAACATGTACCTATTGATCGGTATGCATCCTACCAATCGATTGATTAAACAAAAACCCACCATACTATATTCTATCGTACAATATCTCTCTTCTCATTTCTCACTTACAAAATAACATTAACACATTGTACTTTCTCCGAACTCCCTACGACAAACCTTCACCAATCTCATACTCCAATCTTAATCACTCCAAAACTTCCACTTTTCTTCATAAATCCTCTGCATTCTTCACCAAAACAACTTTCCACATAACATCTTTCATTTTTCCCTCTCTATCTCATACATTCTATTCTCTTCAAACCCTAAAACTCCAACACTTACCAACCATTTGACAAAATTCCTAAATGGCTCCTAAGATAAAATTTGGAAAGAAAGCTAAGCAAGCTAGCCTCTCTCATGACCAACATAAGTGCTCGATATGAGGAACATTACGAGCTTTTCAAAGATTTAGAACTGCACATTTGTCAAAATTTCTCAGATGTTTTGATACATAAATTCTATATTGATCGCATTCTCGAAGTTGCTACATAATTTAATTGTAATGAATGTCAAGATACAGATCAACAGCCTAACGAATTAGATATAATTACATATGATATGATATGATTTGGTTAGACTATATAAGCACTTCATGAAGTTAGAAACAAAAAAAAAAAAAAAAAAGAACAGGAGATAAGAGCCCCTGCAAAAACAGAAACAGAAAAAAGGCTCCGACAAGAACTAAAAATACTCCACGCACAGCAGCAGAGTGGGTCTGTCTCCTGTCGCCGCAAATCTACTATCAATAGCAGTCTGTCTGTCTGTCTGTTGTCGCAGCGAAATAGCAGCAGAACAACAGCCATACAGTAGCAGAACAGCAACCCCATAACAGCCCAGCCAGCAGCACCGTTGCAACTTTCAGATTAACCTGCCATACCAACGTCTGCAGCAGCAAGCCAAACCGAGTTCCAACATCCAGCCATACGCTTCACGCAAGCCACTACAGCCGTAAATCCATCACTGCTACAAACATCCAATTGATCCAACGCTGCTTCGAACGACAGTATACGCATGCCGTAGTGGGCATCATCAGGTTCAGTTTCTGTCTAAATTTTTTCTTTATTATTACTATTTCTGATTTATCCTTATCATACTATATTATTGCTTTTAGGATTTTTGTGGTTTAACATGTTGTGCTATATATATATATATGTATATATGTGTATTTCTTAGTTTGAGATATTTCTTTTAGCATTAGCTTTAATATGGATTAGGTATATTATGATAATATAGAGATATATAGACCTTAGAAGATTGTTTTTTTTTTTATTTATTATTATTATATGCCTTATTACATTATCTATTAGTGATATAATATATATATATATATGTTAGTTTAGGAGTTTAGTATTAGTTCTTGTACAAGTTTATTATATGTAATTAATTTATTTTGATAGATAATTGTATACATTAGTTTCGGATTGTTAGTATTGGTCATATTTTAAGATTTGGTTTTATTTAAGGATTTATCGCATAGAAGGTTGTTTTTCTTTAAATGAAAATTAATAAAAGACCCTTTTTAAAAATAGGATTGTTAGGGAAAATTTTTTTATAAAACAATAACATTTAAGAATTAAGACCCTTTTTGTAAAAATAAAAAAAAAATATTCTTTAATTGACTTCTTTTCTATGGTTAGACATCTTTTCTATGGTTAGACATTTTTTCTATGTTTAGACATCTTTTCCATAGGTTAGGCTTGTTTTCTATAATTTAGATGTTTTTCCATATTAGATGCGTTTCATAGTTAGATTTTTTCCATAGTTATCTTTTATGTTTCGACCATTCTTTTTCTTATGAAATTTTGAATATCTTTTTTATGATTTAGACATCTTTTCTATGATTCAAATTTTTTTTCTATGGTTTAAACATCTTTTTCATAGTTTAGGTTTCCTTTCTATGATCCAAACATTTTTTCTATAATTTAGAATTTTTTTCTATAGTTTAAATATCTTTTTCATAGTTTAAATTTCTTTTCTATGGTTTAGGCATTTTTTCTATGGCTAAGCATCTTGTTTATGTTTAGACATTTTGTCTATGATTAGACATCTTTTCCATAATTTAGGCTTCTTTTTTATAGTTTGTGTATCTTTTCCATGATTCAAACGTCTTTTCTATAATTTAATTTTTTTTTATTCTATGGATTAAACATTTTTTTCATAGTTTAGATATCTTTTCTATGATTAAGGCAATTTTTCTATGATTAGGAATTTTTTTTTCTTTCTTTTTTAATGTTTTAAGCATCTTTTCTATATAAGAGTTTCATCATCAAAAATATTGCATATTTCATAAAATCTTTAAGGTTTTTCTTGAAAATAAAAAAAAAATTATCAGTTATTTTTAAATAAAAATTTTAATTTGGCACTTTTAAAAAATTAGAAATAAAAATTAGGCTTCTAGGGATTTTTCTTAATAAAAATAAAATGGTTAATAAAAACGCAAAATCAACCAATCATTTTTTTTATAAAAAGAACCAACACATTAAAGTTTTTTGAAAGAACTACGATCATCTGATCTCGACTAGCGGGTACGTAGACATCTTCGAGGCGACGATAAAATATGTAAAAACTTAGGTTTTTTTTTTCTTTTGATTTTATTTATTTATTTTTTTAATATTATAATTAGAAAAATAATCCTAACTTCGGTAAATAAATAGTGGTACCCGTTAAGGTTTAATAGGTTAGCCCCGGAATTCAGAACCATCTGGTTCTTCATTTAAAATTGAAATCAAAGACCGGTAGCTAAATCGTAATCAATTCACCCAATTGGTTACGGTTTCTTTTCTTTTCCCGATTTCGGTCGGATGACGACTCCAAAAAACTATTTTTAATAAAAAAAAATGGAATTTCTCAATTTCTTTAGTCGAGGATTAATATTAAATGGGTTAGGGTTTAGTATTAATCAAGAAATGAGAAATCAATTTTTAAATAAAAGAAATCGAAAAATCAAACTCAACAGTTTGGTGACTCCACTGGGGACCGCTAAAGTGCTAGAAGTTGCCGAAAATAGGATTATTTTTCAAAAAAATAAAAAGGTGAAATAATAAAAATAATAAAAAACTTAAGTATGTTATTTTATGTATTTGTTTATTTTATTTGTTACTTTTACTAACATGTTTTGATGTGGCAGTTTATTTAAGGGGAAATTTCGACGGGTTTTACTTTTATCTTTTATTTATTTATTTATTTATTTTTATTATTTTTTCTTTTCTGCATCATAAATGCATGGTGGACATGGTCAAAACCAGGCTGTCTTAGGACCTTAGGAGGGGAGCCATTGTGTAAGCTTCGGATGTTGTGGGGTAACCATCTTCCGAGGCCAATCAGGCTACCCCACTCAAGTTCAGATGCGACCACGGAATCGTTACTTTGAAAAACGTAGTAGTTGCAGAACTTGAGGAACTTTAGAACCCACCCTTTTGCATTACACAAAACCTTTTTTTAAAAAAAAAAATCACAAGAACCTATGATATGGTTGACCTAAATGGATAAGGGCAGTTGTGAAGTTGTAGTTGTAATATTTCCTTATACATAATTTGTAATAATTTTATGTAAAGTTTAGAATACGTTATAATTGTAACTTTAATTTTAATTTTGATTAGTCATGGCTAGATTGAGTCAAGGGGCTTCCAAACAGATCCACATCTACCCACCTCATTGGCATTAAAAGATACTCTAGATGTGGTTTTAACTTTTTATCCCAAATTAGTAAGAATTTATATGGAACAAGATTGAGCTCATCTTGCCCCTATAAAAGAGCCCTATAAATATTACTTTAGTTGCAACCTTAGTACATCTATTAGGGCTCGAATCTATTACTTTTCGTTTGGGCCCATATCAGTTGAGCCCAACCTTTATAGAGTAAATAAATAAAAAATAATAAAAACAAAAAAAAAGAAACAAAACAAAAGAATCAAACCTGTAAAATAATAGGTAATTATCATTGTGCCTAATATTCTACCAACCGGAAATATTCATTCTTTTAGGTAAATTCAACATTTTGCAAATAGCCTTCTTCATTTGGAATAAATATGGTTTAGATTTTTATTTTTATTTAGCCTTTTTCCTTTAGAATTCCCCATTTGTAAATAGACCCTCAGTAATGTTGTTCTAGGTTTGTATATAGAATTCTAATAAAACAACCCTCCATTTACAATTCCATCACTCGGTCTTTGTAACACAAAAGCCCTAACTTTTCCTCTCTCTCTTTCAAAAAAAAAAAAAAAAAGAAGGAAAAAAAAAAAGAAAAGAAATTTGCTAATGGTTACAAATCCTTATAGGGTTTGGGAGAAATACAATTACTTGGCCCGTTCAGGTAACTAACCTAAACAGATCCACTTGGCCCGAGAAAATAACCAACCAAACCTGAACCCTAACCCATCAAGATGATTCAACCAACTCAATGCCCCTGAGTCATCAAGTCCAACCATGAACCGAACCAAAACACAAAGCCATTAAACACTATCCTAAGCTTGATCCTCGGTACAAACAAAAAGGGCAATTCATTAATCCCTTCTACTTCAAAAGTTATTAGTTCCAGCCCATTTGAACTCAAAAGAACCTAACCCAAAGTCACATATGGAAGCTTAAGGGAGTTAAGACCTATAAGTCTAGGGCATGGGGCATTTAGTCGTTGAAATTTCATAACTAGGGCATGTTCCAAAGAATTGGGGAGTAAGGTCAATACCCCAAGGTCAATCAATTCTTATGTAAGGAATTGGTAACTCACTTTTAAAAAGTTTTGAATGAAAAGAGGTGAGCTATATCCTATACACTAACCCTTAAACACTTTGAGAGTTGAGAGATATTATGGTGAGGATATTTTGGACTCATTCCTTAAAGGAGGTCCATTTTGAATTTGATACGCAAATCAAAATGAAGTTAGCCATTCATTTTCAAATCCCAAACACAATTATCATTTGATAACCCCGTTAAATTGATTTGGAGTCATTTCAAATGTAAACCCTGTCAAGAACCACCCCATAGTGGGGCAGGTTGGAGGTTAGAGTTATTGATTAGGAGAAAAAGATAAAACTGGTTTGTGCTTACCCCAGTAATAACAATTCAAGGATAATTTTTATTTTCGAGAAGTTGTTCTCTTTGAAGAAGAGCTAACATTTTTTCCAAATGCCCTAAAGGCCACACATACATTACCCAAGCCAATGCACTCTGAACTTATGGATTTAGGGCCTTGATTAATCTAAAGACAAAGACTTGATAAAAGAGATAGTTATTTTTGGGGAGAGAAAAGAAAGAAATGAAACAAAATAAAGAAAAAGAAAAAGAAAAAGAAAAGGAAAAAGAAAAAAAAAGGAAAATGAAGAAATACCCAAATATTGGGCTTGAGAAAATCCCCAATCAAAGAAGGCTTAAGCTCCTTTAAAAACAAAAGGCCTTGAATCGCATTTCTAACAAAAAATACAAAACCTCATATTCATTCAAAATCACGTTCTCTACCACAAACCAAAAACTCTATATTCAGTTCAAAATTACACTCCAAATCATGAACATAAACCCTTTCTATCCACTCAATTCTCAAACACAAGACCTTCCCACCCACAATACCTCCCTACTCAAAGCTCTTCCAATTTTGAAGAATAATTTATCTAAGATAAAAATTATTTTTGAAATTGGGGGCAAGCGTACATCTAGGTCATTTCTTAAGGGTTTTTAACTTGTACACCCGGGTTAGATGAAAGCACTTCTCTTAAAATAGGCCTTCTCAATTAACTTCTTTTGAAACCATTTAACCAAAAGGCTAATTTATAATATTAAACCTACAAGGACCTAACAGATCGATCAGAGCGTATCACTTGCGAATTGGACTATAATTTTTGGAATAGTAGTCAAAAGTGACCTCTAAACCAAGAATGCGTAAGGAAGTCCTCTTCAACTAGACTAATCGTGAGTTACCTTTTTCTTACAAAATGAATGTTTAAGGCCTATCTAAGAGGCTCATTGTCCAAGTTACAAACTAGGGTAGATATGAGATACTCTACATGATTATTATGTTCGCCTTTTGTATTCGTTAGCAAAATTTTAAGGAAAAGGAAAAAAAAAAAAGAGGAAAAAAAGAAAATGAAAAGGAGAGAGAGAAAGTGGAGGCTTATTACAAGTTTTTCCATTCATTTTCCAGTCCATTTCATCTATTGTAGCCAAATTTTTAATTCATGTTATAAACAGTTTTCACCAAATCCTTTGTTTGTAAATTTCTCAAATCAAGAGTTTTTTTTAAGTTGGCTATGTTACTCGGTTTACTTTCAACTCTCAATAAAGCTTAAGTGAGTCCAAAGGGTGCTTACCCTTTATCCATTTTCTCAAAGATATAGCTAGCGCATAGAGCACTGTTCCTATCCATATCTTCTTTAGCACTTTAGTCAGCTTATGGAGCACTATCTAGATTCATATTCTCATTTAGGGATCTAGCCAGCTCATAGAATACAGCCCTAATCTAAAGCTTCTTAAGCTTCCGGTTGGCTTCCAAAACACAGTCCCAATTTATAATCTCTTAAGGAGCTCGCCAGCTCGTGAGTATAGTCCCGATACAGAGTTTCATAGGCTCCTAGTTGCCCAACTCACAGAATGTTGCCAACTTATAATCTTTTAGGGATTTAGGAAGCTTAGAAAGCGCAATCCCTAGTCAAGTTTTCTTCATATTTTTAGGTCTTAGGCAGCTCATGGGGCGCTTTGACTGCCTTGGTTAGTCAGCTTATTAGGGCACTACCAAGTTTCTTCATTCTTTAGGTCTTAGCCAGCTCATGAGGCGCTTTGACCGCGTTGGTTAGTCAGCTCATTAAGGGCACTACCAAGTTTTTTCTTCATCTTTAGGTCTTAGCCAGCTCATGGGGCGCTTTGACCGCCTTAGTTAGTCAGCTCATTAAGGGTACTACCAAGTTTTCCTTCATATTCATTAGGCCTTAGCCAGCTCATGGGGCGCTTTGGCAGCCTTAGTTAGTCAGCTCATTAAGGGCACTACCAAGTTTTCCTTCATATTCTTTAGGTCTTAGCCAGCTCATAGGGCGCTTTGACCGCCTTAGTTAGTCAGCTTATTAAGGACACGATCAAGTTTTTTCTTCATCTTTAGGTTTTAGCCAGCTCATGGGGTGCTTTGACTGCCTTAGTTAGTCAGCTCATTAAGGGCACGACCAAGTTTTTTCATCTTTAGGTCTTAGCCAGCTCATGGGGTGCTTTGACCGCCTTGGTCAGTCAGCTCATTAAGGGCACTACCAAGTTTTCCTTCATATTTTTAGGTCTTAACCAACTCAAGGGGCGCTTTGACCGCCTTGCGCCTTGGTTAGTCAGCTCATTAAGGGCATGACCAAGTTTTTTCTTCATCTTTAGGTCTTAGCCAGCTCATGAGACGCTTTGACCGCCTTGGTTAGTCAGCTCATTAAGGGCACGACCAAGTTTTTTCTTCATCTTTAGGTCTTAGCCAGCTCATTGGACGCTTTGACCACCTTGGTTAGTCAGTTCATTAAGGGCACGACCAAGTTTTTTCTTCATCTTTAAGTCTTAGCCAGCTCATGGGGCGCTTTGACCGCCTTAGTTAGTCAGCTCATTAAGGGCACGACCAAGTTTTCTTCATCTTTAGGTCTTAGCCAGCTCATGAGGTGCTTTGACCGCCTTGATTAGTCAGCTCATCAGGGTACGACCAAGTTCTCATTATTCTTTTTAGGGATTTTTGCCAACTCACAAAGGCGCTATCCCTCGCTATTCTTCACTTCAAACTAACCTTCATCAAGTGATTTAACGTTCCTTTGAATAGAGTCATTCTAAGGCAAAAACGATATCTCTTTTGTCTTTGTGGCAAAGTTTTGCTCAAACTTCACCACAAAGAGGGGCAGCTATAGACACCTAATTTTTGTCCTTCCATAGTTTTAATTTTTATTTTTACAAAAAGGGTCCTAATTTAAAAAATAATAATAATAAAAAAAATTAATAAAAATAATAAAAATTACAAATAATGAAAATAGCAAAAAAATAAGAAAAGGAAAAATCATAAAAATTTCGTAGATTTTTAGGAAGTAATTTATATTAGGAATAATTAGTTTTAGTGTTAGTTTTAGTTTCAGTTTCAGTTTAGTTAAAAATTTTATTTTCGGGATTCAGATAGTTTAAATATAATTTAATTATAATAAATGTCAAAATACAGACCAACAGCCTAACGAATCAGATATAATTACATATGATATGATATGATTTGGTTAGACTATATAAGCACTTCATGTAGTCAGAAACAAAAAGAAAAAAAGAGAAAAGAACAGGAGACAAGAGCCCCTACAGAAACAGAAATTGAAATAAAAACAGAAAAAAGGCTCCGGCAGGAACTAGAAATACTCCACGCACAGTAGCAGAGTGGGTCCATCTCCTGTCGCAGCAAATCTACGCGTAACAGCAGTTTGTCTGTCTCCTGTTGCAGTGGAACAGCAGCAGAATAGTAGCCACACAGCAGCAGAATAGTAGCCACACAGCAGCAGAACAGCAACCCCACAACAGCTCAACTAGCAGCACCGTCGCAACTTTCAGATTAACTTGCCATACCAACGTTTGCAACAGCAAGCCAAACCGAGTTCCAACGTCCAGCCATACGCTTCACGCAAGCCACCACAGCCGTAAATCCATCACTGCTGCAAACATCTGATTGATCCAATGCTGCTCTGAATGACAGTATACGCAGTTGTAGCTGGGCATCATCAGGTTCAGTTTCTGTCTAAATTTTTTCTTTATTATTACTATTTCTGATTTATCCTTATCATACTATATTATTGCTTTTAGGATTTTCGTGGTTTAACATGCTGTGCTATATTTATATATATGTATATATGTGTATTTCTTAGTTTGAGATATTTCTTTTAGCATTAGCTTTAATATGGATTAGGTATATTATGATAATATAGAGATATATAGACTTTAGAAGATTTTTTTTTTATTTATTTTTATTATATGCCTTATTACATTATCTATTAGAGATATAATATATATATATATGTTAGTTTAGGATTTTAGTATTAGTTCTTGTACAAGTTTATTTTATGTAATTAATTTATTTTGATAGATAGTTGTATACATTAGTTTAGGATTGGTCATACTTTAAGATTTGGTTTTATTTAAGGATTTATCGCATGGATAGTAGTTTTTCTTTAAATAAAAATTAATAAAAAACCTTTTTTAAAAATAAGATTGTTAGGGCAAATTTTTTTATAAAACAATAACATTTAAGAATTAAGACCCTTTTTGTAAAATAAAAAAAAAAAATCTTTAATTGACTTTTTTTCTATAGTTCGACATATTTTCCATAGTTTAGACTTGTTTTTTATAATTTAGATGTCTTTTCCATAGTTTAGATATCTTTTTCATAGTTTAGATATTTTTTCCATGGTTTAAGTTTCTTTTTTATGATTCAGACATCTTTTCTATAATTTGAACATCTTTTTTATGATTTAGATATCTTTTCTATGATTCAGATTTTTTTTCTATGGTTTAAACATCATTTTCATAGTTTAGAATTCTTTTCTATGATTCAAACATCCTTTCTGTAATTTAGATTTTTTTTCTATAGTTTAAATATCTTTTTCATAGTTTAAATTTCTTTTCTATGGTTTAGGCATTTTTTCTTTGGCTAGGCATATTTTCTATGTTTAGATATCTTTTCTATGTTTAGATATCTTGTCTATGGTTAAACATTTTTTCCATAATTTAGGCTTCTTTTTTATAGTTTATGTATCTTTTTCATGATTCAGATGTTTTTTCTATAATTTAGATTTTTTTTTACTACTATAGTTTAAACATCTTTTTTATAGTTTAGATATCTTTTCTATGATTAAGGCATTTTTCTATGATTAGGAATTTTTTTTTCCTTTCTTTTTTAATGTTTTAAGTATCTATTCTATATAAGAGTTTCATCATATAGAACATTGCATATTTCATAAAATCTTTAAGGTTTTTCTTGAAAATAAAAAAAATTATCACTTAGTTTTTTTTAAATAAAAATTTTAATTTGGCACTTTTCAAAAATTAGGTTTTTAGGTTTTTTTTTATATAATTAGGAATAAAAATTAGGCTTCTAGGGATTTTTCTTAATAAAAATAAAATGGTTAATAAAAACGCAAATTCAACCAATCATTTTTTTATAAAAAGAACCAACACATTAAAGTTTTCGGAAAGAACTACGATCGTCTGATCCCGACTAGCGAGTACGTAGACACCTTCGAGGCGACGATAAAATATGTAAAAACTTAGGTTTTCTTTCTTTCTTTTGATTTTATTTATTTATTTTTTTAATATTATAATTAGAAAAATAATCCTAATTTCAATAAATAAATAGTGGTACCCGTTAGAGTTTAATAGGTTAGCCCCCGAATTCGAAACCCTATGGTTCTTCATTTAAAATTGAAATTAAAGACCGGTAGCCAAATCGTAATCAATCCACCCAATTGGTTACGGTTTCTTTTCTTTTCCCAATTTCGGTCGGGTGGCGACTCCAAAAAACTATTTTTAATAAAAAAAATGGAATTTCTCAATTTCTTTAGTCGAGGATTAATGTTAAATGGATTAGGGTTTAGTATTAATCAAGAAATGAGAAATTAATTTTTAAATAAAAGAAATGGAAAAATCAGACTCAACAGAAATCAATGAAGAAGTAGTTAAATTATTCTACTATAATTTGACTGATTGCATTGATAAGGATGATAACTTGGAAATCAGGATTAAGTTGCATGATAAAGTACCGAGAAAGTTATTTACTTATGTATGTGGTACTCGAATTGAAATTCATCAAGAAGATATTTGTGACATCTTAGGAGTTAAGATGGGTGGTTTTACCTATATTAATGGTTTTCAAGGAACCTAAGTGGTTGGTGCAAATTGAAAAAGTGAAAAGAATCTTAGAGCACACCATTTACCCTACAAATAAAGAATTCTTCACTACTGTCTAAGAGATGGATAACATTAGGATCTCACCCAAGTGATCTTTAGATTATGGCCTATTTAATGAGGAATATCACAATTCATTACTTTGATTTGGTGCTTAATTGCTCCAATGGTCTACTAGAAGCATTTTAAGGTTGTCTAAGCTTATGACATCATTGTTGAAACACAAAGGTGTAGAATTCCCAATTGAGCCTCACATTGTTAGTCCACCCACTTACAACTTTTCTAATATTTCCTAAGCTGGTTAGAAACAAAATGTAAAGCATTGGGAAAGAAATGGTAGAGATCTCTCTCCTCTCTATGGCGGAGGAGAAATCTAACATGAAGCTCGTGTATTTAAGGATCCAGTTGAGCGGGGAGTCTAATTTTATGAGTGTAGAAGTAGAAGATAAAAAAGCTACTTCCATGTAATCTTATTTTTTCCCCTCTTTCATCCTCAATAAACCCCTTGAAACCCAACATCCAATTTATCAATATACTAAGGGTCGCTTCTAAGAGCTCCAGAATGAAGTGCATCATCTTAGGAAAGAGGTTTAGCAGAGTTTCTCTAATATTAAACAAGTTTTTCACTTCAATTTTAGTGATTTCTATGCTCATTTCAAACTTACCTAACATTGTCCTTCATTTTCTTCTTTCAATAACAAACCTGAATCTTAGGAGTTAATTAGATTTCCTTATTTTTATCACTTTTCTATGGACTTAACCTTGGCCTTATTGGCCTCTTTTGTTACTTTTGTTGGACGTTTTGGCCATGTAGCCTTTGGTTGTATGCACTCTTCTCAAATTATTGTTATACTCTCTATGAATCTATGATGCTATTATGTCTTCGGGCTGGTTGATTTTTATGGAAGTTTGTTGGTTTTATGATGACATGGGGATTGAGATGTTTGTGTTGTACTGTAGTTGGCTTAAAGTTAAAGCGCAATAACATATTTTTTGAAGGTTTTTTTTTTTCCCGTTATCTGTAGGGAGCATATCCTAAGGGTTAAGTAAGGACTATGCAGAATTTTTTACTTAACATTTATCTTCCTCTTCACTATATGGAATCTCATCTTTCTGATGAAGTCAAAGGGGCAAAAGAATCTAAGTCACTTAGAGAATCATATCAAAATTTGAAAATGATCTTAAAAACTGCAAATTGAGTTTTGTATCCTTTTTAAACTAATACTCACAAATTAAGCATTTAATTTTGATCTTAAACATTTGAAAATCATCTCACATATGGATGCTTAATTGAGGGGAGGTACTGGATTTCTTTTTTTTTTTTTTAATTTTAGGGTGAGGAGAAGTGGTGGTTGGGTGGTAGGGGTGGAAGATTTTCAAAATAAGTCTTAAGTGATTTTGACAAACTTAATTAAAGTTAAGATTGTTCACATTAAGCTAAAATTGGTTAAATCATGATAATATATTTTGGAGTTACATGTTTAATATAACTTGAAGGGTTAAATTCATGTTGGCATGTATTTGGTGGCTATGCTATTAGAAGTATGTTTTGCCTTGTTGTTCATGTGCTTTTCGACTCTAGGTAATTAGATGTGTAAAGCAGTTGCAAGGTATACCGATTGATTGATAAGAAAAATTCCATAGGTTGTAAGATTTTATTTTACCAATCGATCAGTATCACCTAAGGCGATCAATCGACAGCGCCTAAAGCGATCGATCAGCAACCTTGACGTAAAACTGGAGCATTCTAGGATTAACCTAAGGGCAAATGTATGATGGAATGATTGATCGATATAAGGACTAATGTTAGTGACTTTGTACTACCAATTGACTGGTAGCCTGTCTAGCGATTGATAGTAAGGTAAAGAAACTAACCTTAGCTACGTTAAACGTAGGTAATTGGAAGAATTTACTCCAAGGCTACAAATACCCTACTACTCATGAAAGAACACTTTATCAATATTCCTCTACAAATTTCCTACATTCTCGTACATTATTCTTATCAATCATACTTATTATCCCTTAAGCTTTATTTTGCTATTTATGTGAGAGAAATTTGAAAGTAATACAAAAAGTTCTCTAACTTACAAACTTATCATACTAAAGCACTACACCAGAGATTAAGATTGTTATTAAGTTGTATGTAGTGATTGTCATATACTTGAAAATTAGTGTAGGCTCTTATTGAGCATTGTGTTCTTGGTAAATAATAAAATTGGATGAAGTCCTTGATTAAAGGTGATTGGTGTTTGTAGAGAGTAGGAATGGTCTAAACTCTACATTAAAACTAGGCTTGATTTCTCTTTCTCTATCTCTGTTATTTTTATTTTTATTTTTTTGTTCATATTGTTTTGTGTTGAGTTGAAAATTCAGCTTCTCCCTTTTCTTAACTCGATTTATATTAAACCTATCCCGCTCAATATAAATATCTCAATTAGGTTAAGAAAAGGTTTTATATGAAAATAAATTTGAAAAAGGAGTTGCCACTCAACTAAAAAAAAAAAAAAAAAAAAGTGAAATTAGGGCCCATAAGTAGATAGACCCTAATTTCAACTATTAGTCTATAAATTTTATAGATACATAATTATTGCCCCTCTATAGTCTTAATTTTTTATTTTACAAAAAGAGTGGTAATTTAGAAAATAAAAAAAAATTGCAAATGATAAAAAAGACAAAAATAAAATAAAATAGAAAATTGTTGGAAAAAAAGAAAAAAAAACTAAAAAAGAAAAAAATTCGAAAAAATTAATTCGATGGAATCTTGACTAAATAATTGTCGAAAAAAAAAACAAATTTGATACGATGACATTAAATCTAATAAAAATCAAGATTTATAAGATTTGAATCTATTTTGGATCTTTATCAATTTAATTCGATTCGATTTAATTCGATTCAAAAGATTTGTTTTTACGTTTTATAAATAAGGGTTGGATGGTGCGAGTCAGAAAAGAACAATTATACATTTGTTAAAAACACGCTCGAACTAACTCCTTAGACCAATTCTATAATTGTACGCACGATAAGACTGGGGTCCAATATGTTCCCTTTCATCAACTTTGTGTGCTTTGCCTTGCAAGTACATAATAATGGTATTTAATTATTGTCTATAGCTTATCTTATTTATTTATTTTTATCACACTTAGTATATGCGCAGTTATTTTCAAAACTTGTACTAATTTTTTTTTATTATGTCTTTAATTGCTAGTAATTAGTTATAGCATTAGTGTCTAGTGAATATGTATTAAGTTAAATTTTAGTTTTTTTATTATTTTTATTAGATTTCATAATTTCAAAATAACATTTTTATAAAATCTCATATTTTATAAAATCTCGTTCTTTGCATATTGTATTAATTTAGAAAAATTGCATTAAGCATGTTAGGGTTTTCTAGAAAAAAAAATCACTTTGATGTTCATAAAATAAAAAAAATCTTTAATTGACTTCTTTTTTACGGTGAGACATCTTTTCTATAATTCAAGCTTGTTTTCCATAGTTTAGATGTCTTTTCTATGGTTTAGGTACCTTTTCCATGGTTTAGGTTTCTTTTCCATAGTTTGAACATTTTTTTTATAATTTAGACATCTTTTCTATGGTTTAGATATCTTTTCTATGGTTACACATCTTTTCCATAATTTAGGTTTCTTTTATGTTGTTTAGGTTTATTTTCCTTTGCTTAGGTTTCTTTTCCATTATTTAGACATCTTTTTTATAATTTAGATCTTTTTTTTCTATGGTTTAAACATCTTTTTCATAGTTTAGATATCTTTTCTATGGTTAGATATATCTTCTATGATTTAGGTATTTTTTCTATAATTAGGAATTTTTTTCCTTTCTTTTTTTACGTTTTAAGCATCTTTTCTATATAAAAGATTCATTATATAGAATATTGCATATTTCATAAAAATTGCATATTTCATAAAATCCTTAGGGTTTTTCTTGAAAATAAAAAAAAAATTATTATCACTTAGTTGTTTTTAAATAAAAATCTTAATTTGGGACTTTTCAAAAATTAGGTTTTTAGGTTTTCTTTTTTATATAATTAGGAATAAAAATTAAGCTTCTAGGGTTTTTTTCTTAACAAAAATAAAATGGTTAATAAAAACACAAATTCAACCGATTATTTTTTTATAAAAAGAACCAACACATTAAAGTTTTCGGAAAGAATTACAATCGTCTGATATCGGTTAGCGAGTACGTAGGCACTTTCGGGCCAACGATAAAATATGTAGAAACTTAGGTTCTTTTTTCTTTAGATTTTATTTATTTATTTTTTAAATATTATAATTAGAAGAATAATCCTAATTTCAGTAAATAGATAGTAATACCCGTTAAGGATTTAATAGGTTAGCCTCCGAACATGAAACCCTCTAGGTATTCATTTAAAATTAAAATTAAAGACCGGTAGCCAAATCGTAATCAATCCACCCAATTAGTTACGGTTTCTTTTTCTTTTCCCAACTTTGGTTGAGTGGCGACTCCAAAAATTATTTTCAATAAAAAACTGAAATTTCTCAATTTCTTTAGTCGAAGATTAATATTATATGGGTTAGGGTTTAGTATTAATTAGGAAATGAGAAATCAATTTTTAAATAAGAAACCAAAAAAACAGGCTCAACAATTTTGTAAACAAAAACTTTTAGAAAAATAGAAATTAGAAAATATTAGGTTTGAAGACTAACTTATTAAAACACAAAGGTTTTTACAAAAGAAGTCCATGAAATTACTTATTTAGCCTTAAATATATTTTCAAATAAATTAGGTTTTTTATCTTTTGTTAAAAAAATTATTATAGGTTGCTCAAAGTGCTTACGTACCCGGCAAAGTAGGATCAAGCCCACGTATTTCTCATTTTAAGAAAACTTTAGTTGGTTAGTTTATTTTATTTTCAAAAAACTTCTTTTCACTTTAAATTTATTATATTTTCTTAATTTTAAAAAAGGGTTTTGTGGTCCACTTTTGCAAAATTCTAAAAAAAAAAGAATCTTAAACCATAGAAAAGGCCAATTTATTTATTTTTTATTAAAAATTTTTGGAAAAAGAAAAAACTATATTTATTTGAAAATATTATTAAGGCCCACAAGGAAAAATTAAAATCCATCATGTCACCAATTATTAATAAGAACATATTATCATCAACTAAATCACAAAAAAAAGGGTCATTGAATTTGTTATCAAACTATGTTATTAAAGAAACTATATTAACTAATTATGATACTCACGCGAAGTTCAACATAGACATATTAAAATTTATTAACTAACACTAACATGTTAATTTTATTAAAGCCTACAAAACATTAATATATCAATAGTTAAAACCTACTTAGACTAAGCGACAATTAACATTAACATGACATGATCTATTAATCCTAACATAACATAATCATGTAATTTAAAAAGAAAAAATTATTACAAACGCATTATGACCATGGAAACAAATTAAAATAAGATCAAAACAAGTTCATCAACATTTTTTATTTTTGTGGAATTTTATTTTACTTTTTTATAAGAAAATCTATAAACACTAAAACAATATGGAAGACTAACCTGTATAGCAGAAAAAAAAAAAAAAAATTGGTCAGTTTGGGTGGTTTTCTATCGGTTCTTAGGGTGTAGTTGATGGCATTGGACTCCAAGGACATCGACCTTCAAAAGCCCCAAATCAATTTTTAGAAAACCTAAGCTTTCCCCCTTCGATTTTTCTAGAAAAGACAACTCAATGCGTAAGAACTTCATTACAGTTTTTTTTTGTTTAATCTTTCTCCTCAAAATTAATCAAATATCCACAAAAATTAGATGAAATCAAAGCTTGGGATTTGCTCATAAACATGAATAGAATGTTGTCAAGAATTTTCTCTTATTGATTTTCTCTACAATGAAAGATATTAAATAGAGATAGTAGGTTTACACTTACAAACTCCTAGAGTGAGAAACTAACATAATATGAATTTGTGATCAATTTCAAATGTGTTTGATACTTTGAATGTGTAGAGGAGGTATTTATTTATAGCTTAATGTTTAGACTCCTCCCAAAGAAACTTCCATTTATGATCAAGATTCAATTTATACTCATTAATGGCACCCGAGTTCTTTTTTGAATTTCTTCCATGTTTGGCTCAAATTTATCACGATTTCATGGAAATTTTAGATAAATTAATTTCCCTTTATTTCATGGTGGATGTGGCTTCTAGTTTTGCATGGATTTATTTAGGATTATTGCAAAGAAATCACCCAGATTTGGTTATTTTGTTCATGTTGTATTGAATGGGTATTTATTTGACATCCGAATTTATTATTTTTATTTCTCCCATTTTCCTTAATAATAATTCACAACATACACTTTCCCAAAAAGGAGACTTCCCAAGCTTTTGTTTCCATATTTTTCATATTTTTATTTAAAAAATGATGCATAAAATTGGATATAAAAAAATGGGTAAGTTTCCTAAAATTAACCTACCTATTGTTTGCAACATTTTATGCATCAAGGGGGGGTAGAAAGCAGGAGAAAGGAGAGGATCAAATGGGTTAACCCTTGTTACCACGTATCACTACATTGTTAGTCCACATGGCAGCCATGTGGCTAACACATGGCACCCAAAAATAAGTACTCTAAGGCACCTCTAGATGGTGGCACCGTCACTACTAAAAGGTAACACATAGGAATGGAACCAATGCGAGTTTTATGAAATACGAACTTGTCCTTATAGAATTTAGCATTTCCCAAAACTCTATAGAGTTTTACTTCCTATTCTCAAAATCCAATGGACGGGTTTTTATAGAATTCAAAAGACCTTATAAGGGCGTTGATAACTCTTATTTTAAATACATTTCACATGGTAATTTTATAGTATTTCTCTTACATCTTTGGTTTTCTTTAAAGAAATTGATACTTAATTCAGTAAAATTTTGATTTCAAGGTTTGAACACGTTCTCGGATTGAAAACGAAGAAAAGGAATCAAGTTTCATTCAATTTGGAGTTCCAATGAATGAGTTATGAAGTTACATAGACAATAGAAATTTTGGTCAGAAAGTTACACAGTCTAAGACACAACTGTATCTCCAGGCTATGTCCATCCAGGAAGATATGCCAAGGTCAGAAAGTTATACGACCTGGGGACACAACTGTGTCCCAGGCTGTGTCTGGTGACGAAAAAAGAAACCTTACAATACATTATAAAAAGACATACTAAGGTTTCGCATATAAGTTTAGACATTCAAAAGAGAAGAGACTTGAAGAAAAGGAGAAGAAAAAGGCAAAAGAAACACCTAACTTCAAGATTGAAGAGATTTTTCATCAACAAAAGGAGTTTTTCATGTTTTATTTATTGATTTTGTTGCAATTCATTTTTAGTTTCATTATGATAGCTTAAGATTCTTGTATTTAGGATTGTGGAACCTAGGGTTTCATGTGACTATTAGATTGATTGATAATTTTCAATAAAATTTCTATCTTTTCTCGATTCAATTATGTTATTTAATTGTTAATTGATATTTCTAGGGTATTAATCTATGATATTATGCATGATGATTGAGAAATCACATGTGTAATGAGATATTGACATAATTGGAGAGAATTACATGTGTGCTTAGAGATAAGATACATGTTTCTTCAGGAAAGTTGTTCTTTCGTATGGGAATTCATTATACATTAATGCGATTTTAATTATATTACTAAGTGAAGAGATTCCACTAAATAATTTAGGATTAGGGTTAATATGCTTGAGAAAGGTGTTAACTTTAATTGTAAATTCTTTCGGCCAAGAATAATAGAGATTGAATTAGATATATTTTAAGCGGTCACATGTTAAACATTAGGGGAAATAATTCCTCAATACGTTAGTTGCCTTCTTAAAGTCGTTCTTAGTTTATCGCTTTTTAAATTGCTTAATCAAGTCTCATAATTAAGTTAGTTTGTTAATTTTAGTATTTTTAATTCATTTAACTCATCATAATTTTCCAGTTAGATAATAGAGCTAAGGTTAATATTAGTACTCGAAGTCTCTAAGGGATCGACTCGAACTCACATCTGCTATATTAAAACTGATAGGTGCACTTGCCTTGTATCAGGTAGATTTTTATAGGGTTTATATCGGATTAAAGAGGAGGAAAGAAATTAAATAGGATTAAGATTGTATTTACTAACTTACAAAATAATAAAATTTGAGAATTAAATGTATTGTACAATGTAAAACTTATATAAGATATGCATAATACATAAGTTAAAAATAAATATTTTTATTAATATATATATTTTTTATTAGGTTGGGTTTCCCATCAGGTTTTTTGTAATCCTAAAACTTGACCCTAAACCCTATATAATAATACTTTATAGGGTTTTTATCAAGTTTGGCAAGTTGAGTACCCTTTAACAACCTACCTAACTACATCCCCAATGACACATGCCACCTTTCTCTCTTTTGTTTTTTTTTTTTTTTCTTGTTCTTTCCTTTTTCCACTATTGTACTGGTTCCCTATTTTTGTTCTTTTCATTTCCAATTTTTTCCTTTTTCTTGACACTTGAAATTACACTCAAATAAATACTCGACTTCTAAAAAATGCACTGCTTCCTTGAAATAATTATGGAGTCCAATAAATATATGTTTAAAATATTTTCAAAAATTTTCCAATTTGATCAAATTAGGATCTTCATTTCTACTCATATTTGGCTTTTATTTAAAAACTTCAAATGTTCACAGAATATTCATATGAACTCTAATTGAGGTGCGATTTAAAGCCATAATTTCTTAGAAAAGTATACTTTCAAAATATTTTAAAATGAGTAGTTTAAACCTACGACAAAAAAAAAAATTTGATTTTTAGAAAATGTCCATTTTTGTTTGAGATTTCTAATTCAATTAAATCACATATATTTATTTTGACTCTAAAAGCAATTTTGAAGTTTAGAAAAATTATTAATTACCCAAACTCATCTAAATGGACCAATGCACAACATTTTTTATGATTTTTCTTTCTTTTATTTTTTTTGAATTTTTCTAAGTCCCTCCCCTAACCCCCCTCCCCCATACCCTTTGGCTTTTTCTATGAAAGGGTTTCTAAATTAGAGATGAACTTAAGGAGGGACAAAATGAGGTATCTATAGTTACTCTTCTCTGTAGTAAAGCTTAGTAAAAACTTTACCACAAACACTAAAAAGAGACTCTATTTTTGCCCTTGTAAGAGAAGGAAATCTTCTTAATGATGACTTTTAAGAGATAAAATAGGCTACCTATAGAATAGACTGTAGACTCTGTAAATTTAACCTTCTAAACACGGTGCCAGACTCGAATATTATAAATATTTTCCTAAGTCGACAAAACCACATAAAATGAAAACCGACTAAAATTTTAAACTCAGAACTTAAAATGAACTTAAAAGATACTATTATACAATTTGGAAACCCTAATCACGCAAGAAAACCTCAATCCCTATATGCACGTACTTTTAAAGATGTAAATCTAAACTTAACAGAAACCGTAAATATCAAATCATAAAAATTCTTAAAAAAACTCTATAAAATTATCTTAATGCTTGAAAAGCCATAAATCAATAAAATTATCAATAATTTTGTGAGATTTTATACAACTGATAACAAACGAATCAAGGA
The DNA here is from genome assembly GCA_024138005.1 of Lumnitzera racemosa. Lineage (NCBI taxonomy): Eukaryota > Viridiplantae > Streptophyta > Magnoliopsida > Myrtales > Combretaceae > Lumnitzera > Lumnitzera racemosa. The sequence goes on from JAMXBC010000004.1 coordinate 57,959,771, forward strand.
TTATTTCAAGTAATAATAAACAACAAAACTAAGCTAGTTAAAGGAATAAATTAATAAATTTTAAAAAATTAATTTACTTATGTACATAAGTAGCCCCACAATAGATAAATATATAAATATATTATTAAGAAATTTCCTTCTCTTTTCTTAATCTATCATATGATATATATATATATATATATGTGTGTGTGTTGCATAATAAAGCGGTATTCCTAAATAATTAAGCCAATTAATCCTTAAGCTTCTAAGTGTAAGTAAGTTATTCCTAAGTTGGTGAAAAACCCAAAAACATACATAATCTCACTCGAACCCTAAAACATACATAATCTCACTCGAACTCCAAAAGATACATAAACTCACTTGAACCCTAAACCTTAGGATAATCAGGGACTTATAGCCTTAAATAAATAATTAAAAATATAATTTCAATGAATTTTATTCAACTCTAGAAAACTCTAAAATTTCGTAAGAAACAAATCACAACCTACAAATTAATTTGAGAACCAAACCCTAAAAGAATTTTATATAAGATAATTCCCTTATTTTCACTTATAAGCCATGTTATATATGGATAAGTTATAAACCCAACTTTTTAGTAGACTTGTGATTCAATTAAGAACACTTCACAAATATTGCTAAGGATAAACTAAGCTAAGAATTCAAGTTTACATTTAAAAAAAATTTAATTTTCTAATTCGAAACCCTATTATCGATAAAACTCGAATACGAGAACCATAGACTTTAAACCCAAAACCTTAAAACAATTAAAGACTTGTAACCCTAAGCGACTAATTAAGAATTTAATTTGAATAATTTTATTCAACTCTAGAAATTTTCATAATTTTATAAGATTAAATCATAACCTACAAATCAATTTAAGAGACAAACTCCAAAAGAATTTTATATAAAACAATCTCCTTATCTTTATGCATAAGATTTCTGTACATGAATAAGTAAATCAACTAATTATCCTAAATGACTAATCAATTGATAAATATAAACCTTACTTTTAGTAGGCCCATTATTCAATTAAAAGTACTGTCCAAACGTTCCTAAGGATTAACAAAACTGAGAACTTAAGTTTACATTTAGAAACAAATTAAATTTTTCCAATTCAAAAACCAATTATCAAGAAAACCTGAGCTTGAAGAACTACGAGCTCTAGAGTCACTTAAAACCCTAAACCTTAAAAACAATTAGGGAATTTTGACCCTAAGTGACTAATCGATAATTTAATTTGAATAATTTCATTCAAATTTAGAAAATTTCACAATTTTATAAGAATCTAATCATAAAATACAAAACAATGCAAGATGAAAATCCTAAAACAATTTCCTATAAGACTATGCTCTTATCTTCATATTTAAGCATTACACATAAATAAGTAGACTAACCAATCACCTTAGATGACTTATCAATTGAAAGTTGGAATCATTTATCAATTGATAACTTATCAAAATCTAGTGATAAGACATTTTCCTTATCACCCCTTTACTTATATTACACATGGACAATTTTTCACAAAATTTCACATGCTTAATTTCATTAAATGAGACAAAACGATTCCATGACCTCAAAAGACACTAAATGGCAGATTTGAACAAGGGGAAAAGTAGGGGGGGGGGGTATGCTCTTGTCTTTCAACCATCAATCACTTTCTCTTATACACCACTATTCACTCCTTAATGCTTACATCATCAATAATTGCAATTGTTGACTTTTGTGCAAGCTACAAGACAATCAATTAAAACTTCATCCACACACTTCTTCTCTCATTCAAAAATCTACCACTCTCTCCCTCTTTCACTCTCATTTTCACTTCCTTTTTTCTCACTTTAAACACAAATCAAAAGAAGAAATTCAACCCTACAAAAATCTTCCATTTGGCCGCCACTTCTAAGTCCCACTCACAGCACTTTTTCTTGTGTCATTTTCTTCCAACATCTAAGCTCTTTTAGAACTATTAGAACCTTCCACAAACACCACTCCAAAGGATCAAACAACTTGGGTTTCCAAAAGGTTACAAAAGGAGGAAGCAAAGTTAAGAGCTTAAGTGGAACCTTTGTGCACAACCACCATATTTCGTTTTAAGGACAAGTAAGTGTTTCTTGTGATTAGTGAGTTAGTGTTTAGGTTAGGAGACTTTGATTTCTTGAAGATATGAATATGATTTTAAGTTGTTATAACACCAAAGACCATTCTAAGAAACAAACTCATGAAACCCTTACATGAAGTTAAAAAATGAGCATGTAAAGTTGGTGTTTTGTAAAGATACTTGTTTAACACTTTGAATGGAAGATTTTAAGTTGAGAAAATCTTGAAACAAGAACTTGAATGGAAGATGAACATACTGGACGTGAGGATTCAAAAGTCATTTGGATGTTGATTTTATTTCCATTAAGTTAAACATGCTCAAATCTAAACTTAAGTTAAGGAAAAATTCATCACATGAAGTTTTATGAAGAAATCAACTTTGTATGATATGAGCTATGATATGGAAGTTGTAATAAGTGTAAGATCTCCTATTTCTTTGTGTGAAGCATGAATTAAAGAATCATCTTACGGAAGAAAAGTTAAGTTAAGATTTGAATACAAGTAGTCTAAGTACATGATCTAACACCTAAGCTTAAGAAAACGATGAAACAAGTTGAAAAAACCAAGTGAGTACCCCTTGGAATCATCACGACCATATCTGGAACATAGGTAAGAGACACTTAAAAATATGATAAAAGTAAATGAACAAAGTGAAAATATCAACAAGTATAGTAAGTATACAAAGCCCAAAACTTAAAACTGAGCCTAAAACTCTCAAAACGAGCCTAGAACTCTAAGTTAGGCCTTCATTAAAATTTTGATCAGCACTTTAAAATATTAAGAGAGGTTTTTTTGAAGCCCACAATAAATCCACCTAAGACTCCAAAGGCCCAACAAAATCACTAACTTTAGTTTGAACAAAAAACAAGCCCATTTAACAACTCAAGCCCACTAAAGGGCCCATGGAGTAGTTGTTAACCTTAAGAGTGTAAATCAAAGTTGTAAATCTGATCTTAAGAAGTATTTTGAGCTTAGGATAAAATCTTAAGACCAAGCCCAAAGGATTCTCAAGTTATCAAAAAGCCTATTGACCATACAAGGCCCAAAAGCACTCCAAAACATGAGGAATGCTACTGTTCTAACCCATGGAAAAATTTGCATGCCTCATTTCGAAAATCTAACCTCACCACATTAAATTACACTAAAAAACAATGAAGATTGACTATAAGATCATAAAAATCGGATTTAAAACGTGAAAGTTATACACGATTGAACTTTTAAGTAAAACCGAGAAAAAATTATGAAACTAAGTCAAAAATATAACTTAAAGGGTTTTAGCTTAGTTTTCTAGGTTTATTTCAAATCCTTATAGTATCGTATTTGCGATATTCAGGAGACCCAGCTTTTGGGAGACGACCTATCCTGGATTATTTTAATTGATCTGCATGGCTGAGTGAGTAAATTCCCAATGACTCTTTACTGGATTTTACTTGTAGAATAGATGCACCTAAACTTATATATATAAATTTGGATGCTTGTGGGATATGGGAAACGCATGTGTTTGAATTTGTGGATAAATGCGATGACTTGTTAATTATATATAATAATGGGAAATGTTTGTACTAATATATACGTGCGAATTGTATACAATGAAATTATCCGATCACCTTGAAAATCGAGTTAATCACTTATACGATTAAGAAATTAAAATGAATCATGCATTCCCCATATTGCATACAGATAACACCGACGGCCGCTTCACGCAGAAAATGGGAAGGGACTTACAGGAGGACGTACCTCCTGCAAGATTGGGTACTAGCTATGTCATCATATATATTGAGTCTTTATCCTAAGTTGATGGGCTTACTAAAAGCCGAGAGACATCAACCGTCAACGAGGGGCCGAGTCTTGTGGCTTCTGCTTAGGGCGTGTGTTTATGGATTGCGAAGGCCACCATACCACTAAACTTGGGATTTTGAAAATATGATTTACTATTCGGTAATGAAAGTATATATATGTATATATATATATAGTTTTATTTTGACTTAAGCACAATAGTGCTAATGAAATAAAACCTAAGGTCTAAAACGCAGATTTTGGTTTGAGTCGGTTCATTATCTCCAAACCCCGACTACAAGGGGTATAATTCTGAATCATATGCAGTTCCTAGGTCACTGCATGCGTTGTATGGCATATTAATTGTTCATGCATTCATATGATTGTGCATTTAATAAATTTCTATCATGCGGTATTGATGAGGGTAATTATCTCACTAAGTGTAAGCTTACACCCTAACAGTTCTTTTCCTTACAAGTTGATCAATAGTTGGGAATGGGATAGGAATCAAGTGCAGAGTGCTACCATTGAATCAGTATGATGAAAATCTTGTGTAGATAATTCAAAATGCTCCGAAAAACGACTAATATCTTAATTAAGTTTAGTATCTTTAGTAAGTTTAGAATTTTTTGGAATTGTCTATCTTATTTCACTATTTCAATAAGGGATACCGATTCTCTACGGTTTTGAGGAACTGTGGAAAAATGGATATCCATAATTATTTATATTATATAATGAGTCAATGAACTAAAATTGAAGACCCTAGCAAATAACTATTTAGAATCTTGCAATCTTTGACTTGCAAGGTGATTTTCTTATCATGAGTACACACATGATATGGAAATTTTAGGCAATACTACTAAGTTCGTCTTAGGGTCGTTACATAGACCCTTTTAACGAGCTATTAATCAAGAGAAGTAGAAAGAGTTTCTTAAGGTTTATCATAATGAAACCCTTTGACGAGATATTCTTTCCTAAAGGGAATGATAGCACTGATACTATCTGGAGACAAGGCTCCTCGTAATCTATCTAAACGAAACCCTATGGTAAGATATCCTATCCATAAAGGGAAACGACAACACTAAGCCTGTCTAGAGAATAGAAAGAGCTCTTTGCAGTCTATCTTAAAGAGACCTTTTAGTGAGATATGTTATGCTTTATAGGAATGCTTTAGTGATTAAACAAATAGCATAAACCACAACATTATAATTTAAATGCACCATAAGCACACTACGTAGGTAAACTCAATCACCAAAATCATATTTTCAATTACACACATCGCATGTGCACATACAATTATTAGTTACAACCGCAAACAGTATAATAACTAATAGTTCCTTGTTATTGCGATGAAGCAAGCTAACTTTCGTACTATGTAATTTTTTTATATACTTGGAAGTCAAAAAGGAATTTATTAAGTTAGTTAATATAGTACTCGCCCCTTAATCGTATCACTAAAAATTGAATATGTTCGTTCTTGATTTGTAATTCACTTGATATAGCAATATTTTCAGTTGAAACGTTAAATATAGGTTATTGAAATATAATAAGAATGTGGAATTATAAAAGTTGAGTTGATGGTATTAAGGGCCTAATCGCGGTATATTAAAAATGAGGTATAATTAAGGATATTGATAGAGATGGAGATATATTAATTAAATAAAGTTAAAAATAGTGATTACATATTCATACTAAGTGTTTTAAGTTATATATATCATTTATATATTATTCTAAAAATTTTATAAATAACCTCTTTTTTGGTGATTTACTTAAAAAATGAGTCATAAAATAGTAACAAATAGAGAGTAGTTGGAAAAATAGTACTTTTTACATAAAATAGTCATAAATAATATACTATAATATAGAAAAATTCATGGTAGTATTATAAGGTCAATAGCTATTTATTTGAAAATTTTTTTGAAAATCAGGTTTTAAGCATTATTGGGTAAAATCTTACAAAAATTATTAAATATATCATACGTGCAAAATAATTTTTGGAAAAATATCCATATATTATTACAATTATAGAGTACTTACTATAAAAATTTCAAGGAGAAAGGAGCCGTAGTGCTTCCCAATAATTTGCTCTCTCACAAAGCCAACACCACCATACAACGTCACCACTACCTCCCCAACTTATTGGAAACCTAGAAGAGAATATAAGGATGCTCCAATTCAATTTTGGTAATTTTTTGAGCTGTAAGCGAGTGCGTTGAAATTTTACAAGCAAGGGGCTGTATTTATAAGCATATCCCCTATTGTAAAAATTAATTTTTTATTAATCGCTTAAGAGTTAAGGTCTAAGATTTTTACTATAGTTTCCTAAAATACTTACATGTATCCTATAAGTTTTATAGAATTTTAGGACATTTGAACAATTTTTGCTGATTTTTTTATATATAAAAAACGTAATAATTAATTTTTCTAACAAAACTCTAACTTTGTAAAAGTTATTTCCTTTGTCCCCTAGATTTTTTTTACTCATTAAATAAGTTTTTAGGTTTGATGTGACATTTCCTTGCATGTTGATTAATTTTTTGTAATGTTTCCTATTATTTAGGGTTATTTTGGTAATTTCACTACTTAATTAATAAATACTGAGATTATTTTTACTAAAATATAGCTAAATTATCTGATATTACTGATTTTATATTTAATATGTGAAAGGATTCTACCCTACATGCAAAAGATATGAGTTATGATGTCATAAATACAATTTACCTTTATTTATTATTTTACTATCTACTATTTTACTTTTACTTTTTACATTTTACTTCTTTACCTTTTACTTTTATTATTAATTTTTTATAATGTAGGGCATTTTGGTCCTTTCTACTTATTTTGTTTCCTTTATCCTATAGTATATGGTTAAATAAAACTTATTACTATAGTAATTTTGATTTATTTCCTAACCACACCTTCCTTAAATCTTTTAGATTTTACTTTTTTATTCTTATAACCCCCTACATATGTGTATGGTTATCATCCCTTTAATTAAAGTCTTTAAAGAAAAGCTATGTTTAATGTATCTATACAAAATATATAGATAATATATATATACATGTATATATTTCTTAGGGTTTTAGTCGATCAAGCCTTAACTCCTATTCAACTGTTTAACAAATCTTAAAGTTAATAAAACCAAACCTTATTTATTGTCTTAAATAAATATAGACCCTAACAAGATATTCTTCTTAGAAAAGCAATAGCGTTGAGGCTATCTACAAGTTAGGCTCCATGCCATCTATCTTAACAAGACACTTTCACAAGATATCTTATCCAAAGGGATATCAACACTAATGCTATCTTTAGGGTGGACGAACTCCTCGCCATCTAGTGAGACTCTTTGGTGAGATATCATTTCTTAGAAAAGCAATAGTGCTAAGGCTATCTACAAGTAAGGCTCCTTATGGTCTATCTTAGCGAAACCTTTTTAGTTAAATATCTTATCCTCGGAAGGAAGGGTTAAGCATTTGACAAGTCAAGACTTTTATGAAATATCTTACCCCTAAAGTTTTTAATGAGTGCCATACCTGTTTTTTATCAAGTTGTCAGTAGATCTTTCTCTAGAGGCCCATAATTACCCCTTGACTTAGAAACTTGATGGTCCGGCTGATCTTCATTAGGGTTAGACATGGGAATTTACAAACTTAACCGACCTTCTTCTTTCTTTTTTGTCTTCCTTTAGGGTCGATTCCATTTCTTCTTAATCTATCTGGACTAAATATTGGAAAAGGAAATATTAAAGCATTGTATTCAAGGAGTTTTAGTAGTTCATTAGTGTTCATGATTAAAGGTTTTTTTTTTGTATATGTTTAAGGAGAAATGCATGGTATAGTATGGAGTTAAGATTGAGAACAACTTGTTAATGTAATGGAAAGTAGCAATGACTAATCTAATGTCGATGACTATTAGGGAAATCTACTTTATGCATAAAGAAGCAAAAAGTCAGTACATAAACTATTCAAAAGTAAAGACAAAATAACATCATTCCAGTGATTTTTAAGGATAGTATATCTTGATTGTGTTAATATTTACAAAATTCCTCAAATCTGAGCCATCTATTTGAGAAAAAATTAATGCTCCCCAGACAATATCCTTCTTACTGTATAAGGACCTTCATAACTAAGGGCAAACTTCCCTCTAGGATCTTGTACATTTTGGAGGACTTTCTTTAACACTAGGTCTCCTTCTGTAAACTATCAGGGTTATACCTTCTTATTGAAGGCCTAGATCATCCATCACTAATAGTATTGCCTGTAGCATAATGCAGTTATCCTTTTTCTTATCTACCAAGTCCAATTACTCGATCCTTTTCTTAACCTACTTGCCTTCGTCTAGCTAGGTTTCAACCAATACCCTTAAGGAGGGTATTTCTACTTTAATAGGCAAAACTGCCTCAATCCTATACACCAAAGAGTAAATCATAACTCTCATTGATACCTTAGAAGTCTTGCAGGCTATGAGTGCAAAGGTAACATCTCATGCCAATCTTTATAGGTCATTGTGATCTTCTCGATAATCTTTTTAACGTTCTTGTTAACGGCCTCCACTATCCCATTCATCTACGACCTATACAGTATAGAATTCGTGTAAGTGACCTTAAATTGTTGGCATAACTCCATCATGAGTTTGTTATTAAGGTTCATGCCATTATCTTTGATGATTAACTCTGGCACTCCATATTGGCCATTTATATCCCATTTCAAAAATTTGGTTACTACTCCTTAGTGACATTCACATAAGAGGAAGCTTTCAACCCACTTTATAAAGCAATCAATGGCTAGTAGGATAAATTTGTGCCAATTTGATGACTTCAAGTTAATTAGACCAATAACATCTACTCTCCACATAGAAAATGGACATCGTGAAGACGAAGCATGCAACTTCTAAAGAGGATTATTCACCCAGCTAGAATATACTTAGCACAGGTAGTAGTGCCTTTATCTATGTGGTGTAATTCAATTCCATTGTGGGCCAATAATAACCCATTTACATAACTTTTCGACTAAAATATACCTATTGATATGCAAACCGCATGCTCTTTCATATACCTCCTTCATTAGAATACTTACCTAATCCTCATCCATGCATCTCAATAATGTCGTGTCAAATAATCGTCGATATAACATAGCACCACTAAGAAAGTGGCTTGCTAACCTCCTTCATATCTTCTAATCCTTTTTACTTGTACCTTTTGGTATGTGCCAATAAGAAGAAAGGTTTTGATATCATGGAACTAAGGCTTCTTATCTTTGGCTATTTCTATTACCAAACAAAAAGCGGGGATATCTTTTACCATGATTTTCGATTGTTGTACTTCCATCCCACCTAACATACGAACAATGGACATCGGTGTAGTAAGGGCATCTGAGTTCTTAGTACATATGTGAAGGAGTCGTTTTCGAAATTCTCTACTAACTCAGCAAGATGCTGATAGTAAGGCCTAATTTTGGATCATTCATTTTGTATTCACTAGTTGTTTGAAGAATAATCAAAGAAGAGTCTCGGTAGACCTCTAAGTCATGAATCCCCATATCTATAGCCTCCTTGAGGCATAAGAAACAAGCCTCATATTCTGTAACATTATTGTGTAAGAAAATTTGAGCCTAGCCATGATAGGATACTAGCTAAGTTCAAAGGATATTAATACTACCCCTATTCTATATCTTAATGTATTGACTGCTCCATCAAAATACATCTTCTACTTAAGAAGGTTTAGATCATGTTCTATTACCAAGATATTCTCATTTAGGAACTGAACCTCCCTATCCTTAGATGCCTCTTCTGTAAGGTATTCGGTTAATTGATTTGCCAAGCTTGCCCCTTAACCGAATTTTGGTTTACATAAGTTACGTCAAACTCAAATAGCACCATTTATCATTTAGAGACTCTTCTGATCAAAGCTAGTTTCTTAACTAAGTACTTAAAGAGATCATGCTTTATTAACAACTCAACTACAGAATATAAGGTATATTACCTGAGTTGATGCATCACCCATACTAAAGCATACCAAGTCCTTTCTATGTTAGAGTACTTCTACTTTCCTTCGATAAACTTCTTACTCAGGTAGTAAATAGCCCTTTCTCTTTCTTCTTTCTGCCCTAGTATACACCCTATGGACTTCTAAGGATAGTGAGATATAAAAACATGGTCAACTTGGTTTTGGGGCAACTAGAACCAAGGGATTCATACAGTATTCCTTAGTCTTACGAAAGGCCTCCTTGCAATCTTCATCTCAATTTAGAGGAATGTTCTTCCTTAATAATCTGAACAAAAGGCAACACTTATCTATGAGTTGTGATATGAACTAGGTGATATAATTTAGTTGCCTAAGTAAACTTCTAACTTCTTTAAGTATGTATGAGGAAGGTAGTTCTAGAATCACTTTCACCTAATCTGAATTAACTTTAATACCCCTCTAGCTAATTATAAACCCAACAACTTCCTTAACGTGACCCTAAACATACACTTTCCTGCGTTTAGTTTCAACTAGAACTTATGCAACCTTGCGAACAACTTCCATAATACTTCTAAACAATCCTCATTATCTTAGGATTTGGCGATTATGTCATCTATGTATACTTCAACTTCTTTGTGCATCAAATCATGTAAAAGAGTCACCATTACTCTCTGATAGGTTGTCTTAACGTTTTTGAAGTCAAAGGGCATCACCTTGTGGCAAAATGTTCCCAATGTTGTGATAAAAGTAGTTTTAGCTTTGTTTTCTTTGGCCATTTTTATCTAATTGTACCTTAAAAAGCCATCCATAAAGGAGAATAGATGGCGTCCAGTGGTGTTGTCTACTAAAACATCTATGTAAGGCAATAAGAAATTAACTTGGTGAGTAGCTTAGTTTAAATCTCAAAAATCTACACATATCCATACTTTTCCATTTTTCTTCAAAACTAGCACTATGTTTGCTACCTGTTAGGGTAATCCAATACTTTAATGAGCCTTACCTCCAACAACTTTTTAACTTCCTCTTTTATTTTTAGTGAGATATTGACAGAAGCACCTAAGCTTTTGTCTTTTGGGCTTGATGTCATCACTAATAGGTAATTTATGGACCATAATTGACGATCTAACCTTGGTATGTCCTTGTAAGACCATGCAAATATGTCAGTATATTCAGCTAATAACTTAGTCATCTCATCAGTCAATTTTGACAATAAATTGCCGCTAACTCTTAAGTTCTTGGGGTTATCATTTGAGCCTAAATTAATCAATTCTACGAACTCATCAATGAATACGTGATCTTGTTCATATCTTTGTCAACCCGCCTAAATTTCTCTATGACCGTCAACATCATGGTAAGATTCCACAAAATAGGTTATTAACTCAAATTGGCCAGTTTGAAAGCCATAGGTAAAATTTAGGACAATCTCATAAATTGTCCGATTGAGTCCGAATTTTATAATGGAGTTGAAAATATTAATAGGAGTGACCTTGTAAGTTTGGATTTAGAAAAAAATAAAATAATAACATAATTAAATAATATATACTTAATTATACGTATATTACTCGTTATTTATCGAAAACGTATAAAACGAGTTCTAATAATTAACAAGTCGTAAATATATGCATACTAAATTTAATAGAATAACATGCATGATATTTAAGAGTATTTATTTATAGTAAATATGTATATACGTATAGGTATAAATACCTAAAATACCTAATAACTCCTTAAATATGCTAAAATAAATAAAGAAAATTAATTAAAAAATTAACAAAACCCACCTACCACTTAGGAAAAGCTTAGATTATAGGGTAGCAAGGTAAACACCGGATTAGGGTATGATTAGAATAAGACAAGGACATTTAACATTAGGTGACTATTTGTTAACTTGATACGTGTGAGGGAAAAAATTAGCAACCGACCTAAGTTCTCTTTTATAAATTCAATTCAGGACAACACTTCATTAGCCCATTTGGTCACTCTAGCATGTAAGAAAAATAAACGAAGGGTAAGGAGACTTAAGTTAGTATTTTTAGAAAAAAAAATATACAAAATATAGTGAAATTGGAGCTAGATAAGGGAACGCATATCAAAACAAGACCTACAAGTAAGTGGCTGCCACCACTTGATGGAGGAGGCAACATATAGTGCCCCCAATAACACCCCCATGCCGGTAAGTGCCTAAAAACCCTTTGATTTTACCTAAATTAATAAAAATGCTAATTTTCACCTAAAAATTATGAAAAAAAATTATTCTTGTACATTTTTGTATATAGTTTTAGGGAAAAATATTGTTTTGTTTAAATTAAGTCTCAAAATATATCGCCCTTAACAAATTATTAAAAACCAAGCTAATTTTTCTTTTGTTTTCAAAAACCCTATTGATATTGTTTCGACTCCAAAATTTTTTTATGAAACACCTCTGATGTATATTAAATTATCATGAAAATACTTTCATGAAAACTTTTTTCTATTCTTTTTATCTAATTTTTAGGCCTTAAAAATCCCATTAAATGACTATTTTCTGAATATACTTAATAATTTTGTAAGAAATTGAGCCAAATTTTGTTTTGGTGAGCAATACGACATATTATGATGTTGGTTAATGTTGGAATAAATTGATAGTGTTGGGGGTATTAGATTTGTATATTGAGAGGATAGTGTTGATATTTGTGATATATATGTAAAGTGCTCAAATAGTAGAACTAAGTATGGTTGGTTTAGGTTAGAGTAGTATTGGACTATATACTATAATATTTTGATCTTGAACTAAATCACGGGGAAATTATTTGCAAATATGGAGTATGTATAGATCAGAAGCTAATTTAGAAGTTGAATCAAAGACAAGGTAGTATAGTATACAAAGGAGTTTATCCGAACCTAAATCAAAGACTACATTCACTAAAGTTAGAGTTAGCCAGACTTTGTAGAATAAGTTAAGAGGCGTTTTTAAAAATTATAAATAAGGTATAATCAGGAGTTGAATTAAAACCCATTTCAAAGGTTGAATTAGAGATGAAATCAAAAGCTAAATTAGAACTTAGCTAAAAACAAGAATAATCACAAAAAGACTTAAAATATGAATAATTAAGTATAATAAAACCCTAAAATAAAGATAATAATCTAAGTTGCAAGAATAAAGATTATACATAGTAGTTATATAAACACTAAAATGACATATGCATTATAGGGGCTATTGATGAAGGCTTGTTGCTAGTCACCCCTTAAGTGCATACAGGAAGTCCAAGTAAGTTTAGGATCAATACGTAACTTTATTTCAGAGTATTATTTCATAGTACTTAAAGGTATAAGATTATACTTAGCTATACTTATAGATAGCTTAATCATGCGTATGCTTGTGTATTCATATTTCTAAACTTAGTTATATACTACTAGCTTACTGTTTTGGTTCGCAATTGTTTACATTACGTGACATTAATTGATCACCTTAAATTAGACTTAATGATATATGACCCGTAATCTTAAGCGGACGTGCACTCCAACCCTTTAGGAGATGCTTAAGATTCTCTTATCAAATACCAACATCTTTAAATGGGATAATACTGGAGCATAACAGTCCCTTCTTCATCCTTAATCGAACAAAATGACTACAAAGAAGGTTGTAGAAAAGGTGAAGGCCGTAGTTCAAAGGTAGTAAGGGGAGGAGCAATGTCTCCCTTGTACAAGCGTCGGTTTGGTCATGAGCTATTAAACATGCGTTAAAACTCCTCAAGCTAAATTAAAGTAAGTGTAATTTCTCTAATCTCATGATAGATTGAGCAACATTATGCGATGGCATTTGTTTGTTGCATTGCATTTAAATAACTGTTTGATAGCCTTGTCTGTACTTAATGTATAGTCTTATGTATCCATCCTAGCTTACTAAGTGGTTGGTTGCTCATATCCCTATAAATGCTTTTGTAGGTGCTTACTAAGAAGCCACACTCTAACTACCCTAAAGTTAGTGACTGCTGGATCTTAGGGAGTAAGAATATAAACTAAAGAATAGTTAAACCTCCAAATTTTCGATTCTTGTCTTTTAATATTTTTAGTACTGAATTATGTACATATTAAATCATTAGGTTATATAATTTTTATAAATAATATTGGAATATCTGGATTTTAAAGTAAGTCTTAAGAATTTAGCAAGCTAAAATCTTATTATTTTCTTGTGAACTACTTACCTCAAAACGGATTAGTCATGAATGTCTTGTATAAACCAGGTCAACAATAGCAGCTGTAAGGTCAGCTCCTATTTTAAGGTAGTTTACATGTTAAGACTATTACGACTCTACCATTTCGGGATATAACAATTATCCCCAACGACTAACCCAGTAGGGTTAGACATGATATCGATATTCTCATCATTTATAGATGTGAGATATCCTCGGCTTTCATCAAGAACATTAGATTTGAAAATATAGGCAATAAGAAAAATAGATAAGTAAGAAAGTGGACATGAAAAGGAAAGATAATCTTGTTGACATATATTTCTCAGGAAGATCAACTAAAAGGACAAATTTAATTGATGGAGCATCAAGCTCAATCATAAACAATGAGAACTAAAGAAAAGGAAATAAAACTCATTGAATACCATGCCCTACTATAATCTTTGCTCCAAAGTAACTTTATTCATCAATAGGAGAATAAATTAATTTTATAATGGCATTAGCTCTTCAGACTGGTCTCCTTTTTCTATTGTTACTTTTGGCGATAGTCCAATGAAGCCTTTCTTAAGTGGTAGAGAAGTCATAAGGGTATTGTATAGCCAATCACCCTTTTTCCCTCTAACAAAATACATTTGGGTTAACTCCTTTCCTTTAGGCACATACCTCAAATCAAAATTCTCATTCTATCCTTTCTTAAGTATAGAGCCTTTGTCTTTGTCTTTCTTCCCATTAACCATACATACTTGGTCAAAAATCTACAACCTATAGTCTTCGGGTTCTTCTCTCGCAATCTCCTTGTAGATGTCATGATCATGCTTTCCTAAGATCTTGACTAACTGACCATTAGTAATAAATTTGATCTTTTGATGCAAGCTAAAAGGAATTGCACCAGTTGTATGAATCCAAGGCCTTCCTAATAGTAGGTTGAAGGTCCTAGGGATGTCTAGCACTTTGAATGTTACACTAAATATCTAAGGCCTAATCATTACTTGAAGCTCCACTTTCCCACAATCTTTCTTTTGGACCCATCAAAAGCCCTTATGACTGTAGAAGTTGGCTTAATCTCATTAGCTCCTATCTCAAGTTGACAAAGGGTACCTAAGGGACAGACGTTCAATGAAGACCCATTGTTATTAGCACTCTAGCCACAATCTTATCTTTGTATCTCACCACTATATATAAAGGCTTAGTGTACCAATTCCCTTCTTCTCCTAACTCTTAAGGTGAAAAGTGATATGATCAATAGCGAATATGGAAAATTTATGTTGGCTTGATGATAAAAGAAGCCCCATAAGGAAAATTTAGGTTGAAACCTTAGTTAGCTAGTCTACACTCTTATATTCACTAACCTTGATCATCTTATTGAAAGCATCCAACTTAGATTCCTTTTCTCCTTGTGCTTACATGTTTTTTCTCACTTCTTCTCTTAGGTTGTAAATCTAGCCCATTCTAGTAATCCCTACAACTAATGTTGTGGCAATCTATGACTGGTTGAGATTCTAGTAATCGAAAGGTACCACTTTATAATTTTTGGGAGGAATTAGGACATTGAACACATACATTTTGGTTTTGCCATACATAGGTTATTCCCCGACTTACTTGTTGTATTGAATCGTAACTAGTTTTAGGCTTGACCCAATCATTCGTACCATGTGACGTACATTATCTTCCTCTTCAAACTCAGGCCCCCGTCTAATTGGCGCATCTTAGTATATACTATGAGTACGACCCATGTATCCACCAGGTACTTGAATTCTCCTCAACTCTAACTTAGTGATACAACCATAGGGTCTCTTGGTAGCTTGTGTTCCTTCAAGAGTTAATAGGTAAGGTTTCAAGGTTTGGTTATTGTCATCTCCTGTATTTCTTCCTTCCTCACCTTGCCTTCTTGGACTAACTGATAAATAGCCAACTTGTTGCAAGTTATGCCCCAAAGATTAATTCCTTATAAATATCCTTTTTCTCTAAGGAACCAAATTGTTCAATTAGGATAGGTAACTCATCTAAATCCATCACAGGCTCGAGCTCCCCAACATTAATCATGTTGATCACGATAACATGATTTAGGAGAAGGTTGTTATTAACATTAGGGGTCTCAACAAAGTCCAATTGTACTATCCCAACGTCAATTAGGTATTGAATATTGTTTTTAAGCCTCAACACTTATTATTGGAATAACCCACTTGTTCAAGGTAGTATTCATATCTAGTATTAGGGTCAAATTTTCTAGGTTTGTATCTTTCATTAGGTAATTCAAAGTCAATGAGACGATCAACTTTTAAGTAGGTCAAGACTTGGCTTAGGGGAACTGGGATATTGGTGAATCTTCTAGGGGCAGGTCAATTGGATTGGGCTTGTAATGGTTGGGTTGGTTAGGTCAGAGCTATGGGGTTTGTTGGGCTTGGAGTTATCTAATAAGATGTTTATAGGTTAAGAGCTAGGTTTCAATTGATGGTCACCATGCTTACAGTAGGGTTTTTCCCTTAGCTACTAGGCTTGGTAAGGGCAGGTTTCCTATCTTGGGTGTCTAAAGTAGGTAATTTGTGAATGTAATAGCGCTTTCTATCCTACATCTTCTTATTACCACTTCAACAAAGCTGGTTGAGGTAAGTAATATGCGATGAGTGAAATAAAACTTCTCTAAGGTATTAACAAAGGTGAAGGTTAGTTCTTTTCCGAGCATTGGGTAGATACCCTTGCAGCTTGGACCCTCTATCTTTGAGTTTATTCTTTAGAAGATTCACTAAGCTTCTTACAAAGACTTCCCAAATCCTACATAAAGAGGGCAACTTCTACTTTGAACTTATACTGCTCATAAAAGGCTTAGGAAGGCTTTTCTAAGGTGTTGACTTACTTGAGATCAAGTTAAGCATACTAAGTCACAATCGAGCTGATCAAACTATCAAGGAAAGTTTGGACCATGAAGTGATCATACTGGGCATACTTGCTCATTTTTTTGACATGTAACCAGGTATACAATTTCAAGTAGTCAATTCCATCATAATTCTAAAATTAGGTACCTGAAATTTATCCAAGAATACCAAGTTATCTTATGCAATTATGTTATAGCACCTACTTATTTGAACCCATCTTGCTTTTCAAAAACCTTCATCTTATCATTCATTTGCTGTAATAACTTCTTTTCCATCTGTTTCTACTTCTCCTTAAATTCTTTCCTTAAACCTTTGGAATCAACCCCATATTCTACCCCTAGTTGCAAATATTATAGGTTTATCTCTTCACCTTCTTGTGGGCTTACAACAATCCCTTTCCCATGTAGTTTGGAGTTTTCTACAACAATTGGTTGAGTTGCTTGTAAAAGACTAAAACTGTCAATCAAAAAATCCATTTGTCACCTATGCTCTTTATTGATTGTTCCAAAAGTCCAACCCTTACTTCAATGGGGACATCATTGTTGGTGTTGCCAATATTGCTGGTGTTTCTTGTGTTACTGGTGTTAATAACCATTCTAGATCTTAGCCAACTGATTATGAGACTTCGTTTTGGAATATACTGCTCACAAGCTATTTTAGAAAAACCTAAATAGAGGCAAATACTCAAAACATATTTTAAAAAATCCTCCTATGATTCTCTTTTCTTTGATAACTTTCTTCTTTCTTTTTTTTCCTCTTTTTTCTTTTCCTTTTTTTGAGTTGTTTCAGATTTATTGAATTTTTTGTCCTTTTCTATACATATAATAATAAAGATTAAACAATTGAATATGAAATAAAGGATGCTTATGAGAATACAGGATGTTGATATTAGAATTAGCAAGTAATCCATAATGGGGAAAAATATTATTTTTATTAAGATTGCAAATGACGGAGCTTGATTGTAACTTTTTATTTTAAAACTGAAACAAAGACTTCTAAACTAAAATGCCTATTTGCTAAATCTTCTCTTGGTTGGTTGGTTGAGTCCTACTTCATTGCTTCTCTTTTTTCTAGGAAGGTTAAGGTCCGCTAGTACTTCCAACTTTTGGATCCTCTCATGGGCTCTTATCAGCCAGTCCTTTAAAATAAACATCCTGTATTTTTCCCCATTATGGACATACACCTAAATAAACATCTGCTCAGCCAAAAGGGTTGAGACATACACCTAGTTCCTTTTCCAATCTCTATCCAGCTCTTTTGTCTCCATGTATCTACTCTCTTCTCCTTTGTATTTTGGTGTTCTATAAATATATTATAGATGAAGTAGTATGGCATGTTTTTATAGGTTCTCCTCTAATATATCCTCGCTGTGTTGCCCATGTTTTATAAATATAAATAATGCAAATCAATTTCCTATGTAATAAATAATAAAGTAAAAAATAGTTCTTTGGAAAAAAATAAAAAAAAAATAAAAAATTTTCATAAGTCGAAAAAAGGGTACCTCATTAGAGTAACAAGACAGACTTTGAGTATATGGCTAAAAACTCTATAAGGTTTTACAACGGGTCTAAGAACCCTATTAAGGTAATAGGACAAGTCTTAGGTTCTCATAACCCTTGCTAAAGTCGCCCCGTTTACATCCCCTCATTTTTACTTATTCTATCTATTATATTAACTTAATACTCCTTTTTTAGTTACATATCCTCCAAATCATAGTTTGTTTACGATATTCCTTAATTTGTCCTCAAAATAATTATCACATATCCTTTTTTATCATCAATAATTACTTAAATATTTTCAAGTAATTTCCTACTCCCACCTTATAACAAGTCCCTCTTTCTATATTCAAATTATAATAATATTCATTTATACAAAATAATGACAAGGCAAAATGATTAATGTATCCTATATAGTTACACTATAATAATACACATTAATTTATATCTATATAATCAAGTGAATAGTCCTAAATGTAGATAAATAATTTTACATTTTTTATACTAAATATATTAATTTTTAAAGAGATTGGATCTGATATTGTTCCCTCTATTAAGTAATAACACAAGATATTATCCTTTTCCTTTTCACATCGTGCTTTTATTAGTAAAAGGATATAAAAGTTTTATACTTTTTCCTTTTAACATATGTTTTTTTCTTTTTATTAGAAATATAATATGAAAGTTTTTCATTTGTGTTTTCACACTATATTTTGGTTGGTAAAAAGATATAAAAATTTTATGTTTTTCCTTTTCACACATGTGTTTACTAGCAACAACATAAATATTTCATTTAATATTGAAATGCAATAAAGGAGCAATCACAAAATAAATTTTCATAATATTTTATCAATCTAAAAATGTTTCTTTAAGAGAAAGCATTATGCTTTAAATTTTGATTTTCTTTCATTTGTGTGCTCTAAATGTATGACATAACATGTCCAATAAAATTGGTACTAATTATCAATGTTATTATGTCTCTCCCTCGATAAATACCAGTTAGCCCAAGTTGTATAGAATGAGTGATTAAATAAAATTGTTGTTTCTCTATATTGGTTTAATTTTGTATTTTGCAACTATTTAATTAGTTACTTTATTGTATATTCTAAATTCTATGACACTGTTATGTTTATTATTTCCACACACATTGCTAGTGCGCATTTACTAGTTGGGTTTAGCTTGTTTAATATATTCATGTCTTAACACTGTAAAAATTGTAAACTTGTATTTCCATGATTCACATAAGATTGTAACTTTTCGTTTAATTAACATATCATTTGATATGAATTTGAAAAATATCCATATTTACATAAAAATAGTGAATAATATGTATTTATTAGTAGCACTCATTTTATATTTATAATAGTTTAGAAATATATATTGGGAATGGATTAATTATAAGAATGTTTTAAATGAAACTATTAGTTGAAAATGGGACATCGTATCAAGTTTATAATGTTTGACTAAATGTTAGTTGACACAACACTCATGATGTGTGTACAAATTTAATTTAGTGGTATAATCAAATTCAAAATATAAAACAATTCCTATTGAACATATCATAATTACATGTATAAAAATTGCTAATGACATAATATAGATAATAATTATTGAATAATATAGATACAAATATGGTTTCCAAATTCATATAAACCAATTTTCATAGCATACGACATATCAAATATATATGTAATTTACATCAATATTATAAGAAGAATACACACATAATTTACGTTAATATTATAAGTAAAACTATTGCTTGTAAAAAAGAGGAGATAGTGGAAGTAAGCTATAGTTAAGTAGCAAAACTATTGCTCAGAAAAAAGAGGAGATAGTAGATGTAAGGTGTAGTTGAGTAATTTATTTAGAAACGGGTTAATATCAAATTTTCTAGCTAAACTTTACCTAAATTTACAATCTATTACCTACTTATATGGTATTATTTAATATTATTATTATAATATATTAATTATTATTAATTTCATGCTAACATGGTAACCACATATTAAGCCCATTCATTCAACATTCTTTTTTCTTTACTGATGATTCACTCAATTAATACTCATTCTATATTTCATTATATAATGAGATAAAGTTTATGAAATGAGCTATATGGGATAAAAATTATAAATATATCATTCGTAGTCTTTATGAAGAATGTAAAACCAATTTTTAGCTCTTTACTAATCCTCCCTTACGTATGCAACTTTAAAGGTAAGACTTTAAATAAAAAATACTCCATACTCTCAAATTGCCTCAAAATCACCAACAACCACCAAATACCACCATCTTACTGAAAAATGCTTGCAAAATAGATCCATTGGACTGTTTGTATTATTTAGAAAATAATTTGGAGGGTTTACTTTGCAAAGAACCAAAAACAGCTTGGGAATATATTTTACAAGTATTTTTCAATGAGATGGTGGTAATTGGTGGTTTTAGGGCAACATAGTGTATGCAATATTTTTTTATTTAAGGTCTTACCTTTAAATTTAAATAAGCAAGGGGAGAGAACTAAGAGTAAAAAAGTTGGTTTTACACTTCCTTATGAACAAAGAGAATGATACATTATAATTATTGTCCCATATTGCTCATTTTATAGATTTTATCCCATTATGCAATATAATATAAAATTATCATTGATTAAGCAAAGCATTGCTAAAGGGAAAAATGAGGCTTCATATGTGCCTTGATGGGTTATATATTTTATTTGCAATATATGATAATAATGCTATTTGTAGTCAACGTGAAATTGATAATAATGATTAATATGTACATAGTCACCAAGGTACCATGTAGATGTTACATCAACATTAAATTAATTTTAATAATAATATGATTACAATAACAATAAGTTGTGTCATGTACGAATGAAAATATTACGTAGATGTTATATAAGCATACAAATGTCACGTCAAAGTGAAATTAAAAATAATAATTAATATGTGAATTTTATGAAGAAAAAAAAAAGGAGACAATAAGAGTAGGTTTCTCAAAATCTCGAGCTTAAATTATATATATCTATATTATTAAAGCAAATAAGAGCTTAAATAACCATTTTTTTAAAATTACATATTTACCCTTTATTTATTATTATTTAACAATAAAATAAACTATTAAAATTATAATTAATAAATAAATATGTCTATTTACTTTTTTTTTTCTCTTTCTTCATTTCTCTATTCTCTCCAACTTTTTCCACTATCTCGCTTTTCTATTCCCACTAAGTGTACTTACATATCTCTTCTTTCTCGCACTTTTCCATAGTTTTCCACTAATTGCATCTACATCTCTCTTTTTCTCTCTATCTCTCCTCTTTTTGTATTTTTTTATACATGTAATGCAGGTATATTAACCATTAATATATACATATCTATATTATTAACGAGAAAGGAATGGGTTTGGTATCTTTTTTTTTTATTTTCCCAAATTGCCAATGAAAATATTATTATTTATGCATTTATTATATGAAATATTATAATAATACATGCAATACTAACATTTATTTAGGCTATAAATGTTAATTACTTTAAAAACGGTTATTTTTATATATAATATCTCTTACAATTATTATTATTATTACTATATTTATGATGTCATTATTACTATTAATAATATAGTTATTCCTTTATTTATCTATCAATATTAAGCCATAACCAAATAATTTGAGGGCGTATAATTGCAAAATCCCTCCATAACCAACAAAAATGTTCCCACTTTCCTAAATTCTATTTTTTAAGCATTTTTTTGTATCCATACATTCTCTACAATTGTTATTCTTTGTCTGCTCTTCCAGCTACGTTCACTCTAACCTACTTATATAATGTAATTAGCTTCCTTTTCAATTACATTGTAATTTATGAAAAGCAAGCAACAAAAATCATAACTTTGAAGAACCGATGGTCTAAGAGCCCAGTATGAGGATTTGGAAATAAAGGCGCTTGATGGAATTATTGATTTTTCTTTTTTCTTTTTGGCTTTTTGATATTAAATATAATATGTTTTGTAGTAATTTTGATTTTTTTTTTCATTTGTCATGAAAGATGTTTGGTACTATTATCATATTAATTCTTTACATCTTTTTTCAAAATAAATAGAGAGAATGATATCACATGTAATTCTTGAGTTCCTTTTTTTGCGGTTTTTTATATTAAATATGATATGAGTTTGTAATAATTTTTTTTTAAATGGAAGATATGAGTTTTATTAGTTAATATTTTATAATTTGCTTGGCATTGTAATTGTACATTTAAGTGTATATTGAAATGAAAGGTAAGATGGAAGATAAAGTAGAGAAATTGATGAACTTTGTGTTATATATATCTTCTTAGATCTTTTTGTTGTCCATTTTGATGCTTTACATGAATATACTAATCTCAATTTGAGAAAAAGAGTGTAAACTTTTATTTTTTTAATCATTTATTGTATATTTTTGTTTTAATATCTTTTGTTTTTCACTTAATATTGTTTATCATATATGATATGTTTTTATTTTAATATCTTTTGCTTTTAACTTCAATATTGTTTATCTTCTTCAAACTAAATTTCAGTATAATACGATTTACATTTTTTTGACATTATTTCATTTTATGGGAATTTTTAGTGTTGTTTAAACATGTTCTAAAATCATTGCTTTTGATAGGCACTAGTAGAATTATTTGATATTGAAACTGTAACACAATGTTTGAGCAAATGGAAAAAAAAAAGAGAGAGAGAGAGGATAGGGAAGGAATGAAAATTTAGATTTCTCATTATTTTGAAAGAATGTTTAAAAATGAAGGGAATATGGGAGGATTTAAATCCATAAGATACAAATATCATTTTTGTTTTAAGTAGAAATGGATAATCATTCGACTCTGTTTAAAAAAAAAGAGCGGCCAAATAAATACATAATGAAGTCATTTGGTGGTTTTAATAAAATAGAAGTAAGGATTAATACATGCAGCAATTTCCTAATTAGTATAATAGAATATTTGGTGATGCTTATTGTTATTAATGTTTTTATGGTAAGAATAAATAGACATCATAAGTAATGTAATTTTAATTTTTTAAATTTAGGTTATGATTTCAAGTTTGCCGAGTAAGAACCTATTTATTATAAAAACTATGAAAAAACTTTATTATAGGACTGTACTATTTAATTGAGGTGATAGAGATTTAACATTAAATTTATTATGTTTTATTAATCAAAAATTAAAATATGAGGGAGCCTAAATTAATTCCACAAAAATTCAAATTTTCATTAATTTTGAAAACGTTTATTTTTTTTATAAAGAGGTAACATGTAGAAATAAAAAATTAATATTTGGAAAAGTAAAATTCCCACTCAGCACTTTGTTTTCACTCGCTTTCTTATAAAAAAAAAAAGCAATAACATTATTCACATTTAAAACAATAAAAATATATAATCTGCCAGTATACAAATGATGGAAAAGGGAGAAAGATGCCCATGAAAATGAACATTCCAGAAACATTATTTCACTGGCCATAAAAAAAACACGTATAAAAAGAAAAACAACGAGGGTTTTCTTCTCATCTACGAACCGACCAAAAAGTTGCAGGGAGATTACAGAATAACATTGGGAGTTAAGTGAGAACAGTGAAAGAGAAGACGGGATGCCTTGCCTGAACCTCTCCACCAACGTCAGCCTTGAAGGCGTCAACACCTCCTCCATTCTATCCGAAGCCACCTCTACCGTCGCGAAGATTATCGGCAAGCCCGAATCTGTATGCTCTCTCTCTCTCTCTCTCTCTCTCTCTCTCTCTCTCTCTCTCAATTGCATGCTTCCTAATTAATTATCAGAACTTATAATTTTCTTAATCCGAGACCACTGATTCTTATTTTTGGGTCGTTATCGGTCTCGGCGATTTATATGTTATCTGCACACTTTAAGTACGAAATAAAACCCTTATGCCTAAGTGAACCAGAGTTTGGGGTTTGTAGCACGTTTCATGTGGCCGGGGCTAGCCGGTCTAATTAAGGAAGTGAAACCGGGCATTGCATGTGAGAAATGTTGTATCAGTACTCCATTTTACCATGTCCCCGTTGTTTCTTCTGGCTTCTAAATACCCTCAGAGATGTTAGAAATTTATGTTTCCATGTAGCAACTGCTTTGCAAGTTGAACTTTCTGGTGCCTGATCTTGCATATATAATCACATGACGTTATTGAAATTTTCTCAGAAGAAGTTAGAGGTGAAAAATGGTT
Organism: Lumnitzera racemosa; assembly: GCA_024138005.1. Lineage (NCBI taxonomy): Eukaryota > Viridiplantae > Streptophyta > Magnoliopsida > Myrtales > Combretaceae > Lumnitzera > Lumnitzera racemosa. The sequence continues at coordinate 57,984,348 of JAMXBC010000004.1, forward strand.
GCTATAGTCTCGATTTTTATTATATGGATGGTCGACCTGTTTCGTGATGGGAATGGGTGACATATGTTTCTATACATGATTGATGAAGGGTTAAATTTTTTATTTTATTATTATTTATTTATTTATTTTAATGTTGTCTAGTTGGAAGCACTGAACATGTCTTAATATTATGCTGTTATTTTTATGATGTGCAATTATCTAAAACTAACGTTTCTTAAGAAATCACAAAAAGAAGGTTGGGAAGTTTTATTTCCCCCCTTGAGGCAAGGCTGAAGTTCAAGAAGTAAGAACTGGGGTGACTGAGCTGAATTGGTAGGTTGGGGTCTAGATTTGAGCTTGAAATCTCATTTTCAGTTTTATCCTGTTAACTTGATAATTTTCACATGTGTTCATAATTTCCCCCACAACCCCACCACACCGCCGCCCCCCCCCCCCCCCCCCCCCCCTTCCTTCTTCTTCTTTTATCTGGGGAAAATAGCCGGTCATGATTTATCTTTCAATTTTTTCAGATGGTAATCCTATTCAAATCATTAGAAACATGCCTATTGTTGCTGGAGAAAATGCAGATATTTTGAGATCTGCAGTGTGGTTAACAAATTGGGTCCTTCTCTTTATATCTGTTTCTTTATAGTGTACTGTTCCTTGAATCCAATAAGTTACTAATATTTTGATGATTGTTTGGGATTTTGTTTAGCTATCAATCAAAGTGGGTAGTTTTAGTGAATTCTTTATAATATATACTTGAGGATATACTTTAATATCCTCACATTTCTTCAGTTAAGTTTAATATCCTGCAATAACCAAGAAGAAATTCAATATCCTGCTTGTACCTTGCAACAGTAAGTACTAAGTACCATTTGTCAGGAGAACTGCAGAAGGCCCTTATGTATGTCTTTTAACCTGTATGTCCACGGAGTTAATTGAAATTTCAAATGAGCATTGTGGAAATATGATAAGCTGTTTAGTGTAATTGGTTAATGGATCTTATTAAAAGCTAGTTTCGCAAATCTGAAGGGCCATCTAAGGTATGTGCATTTCATTTCTTTCATGATGGAAATTGGCTCAGAGTTGAGTTTGATTTGGGCTGGCTTAAGGTATCCATCTGAAGAGCTTGAATATGGTTAGAGCAAAATTTAATGTCAGGTTAAAACAGTCTGTTACTTAGATTTATGATTCGTGTAATGCAGTATGTGATGATTGTGCTGAAAGGGTCAGTTCCCATAGCTTTTGGTGGAACTGAGGAGCCAGCAGCCTTTGGAGAGTTGGTGTCCATTGGTGGTCTTAGCCCTGATGTGAATAAGAAACTCAGTGGTGCTATTGCAGCTATTCTTGAAACCAAGTTATCCATCCCAATATCGCGTTTCTTCCTGAAGTTCTACGACACCAAGGCAAGCTAGCTTTACTTCAATTTCTAGTAGGAGAGGCATCTCATGCACTTTTCTTTTTGTTCTCATTGCATTCTTCCTGTTTTTTTAGGCACATCAAAGTCAAGAATATGCACAGTGTTTGCATGCTTTACATCAGAACTAGATCATGTAATTAACAATACTTTACTATCAAGACCTTGAACTCATAACTTATTGTTTTCTGGATTCCATCTACTGTTTTTAGAATACCTGATAGTGTCCACCGGGGGTTAACTAGTTTTTTGCGTATTTTGCAGGGATCCTTCTTCGGATGGAATGGGTCGACTTTCTAGTTTCCGGGCTGTTTGGTCTATCCATGGCAAATGAATGCTTATTTAGACAGCACCCTGCTTCTTATTGTAGTCTGGGTTATCATAATTGTTTTCAGTGATGCCATGAACTAGTCTATGTTGAAATATGTACACCTGGAGCACTGATACTATGGGGTATGGATGCTTCCTACTAAGAAACTATTTGATTGGTATTGTAGCCAATGATGTAGATTCTGTGGTGGATCTTCCCTTTAAGGTTTCTGACTTTATCAGGCTTTTTATTGAACTGAACTGAGAACCAAATCAAACTGAAATGCGTTTCTTTTATATTCGGTTTTGGTTCGAAAAGGGTACAAACGATCAATTTTGGTTCGGTTCAAAGAATGTTCAAATAATTTGCACTTTTGCTTGGAAGTGAAATTGAGTTGAACGGTTTAAATTCATATATATATCTATATATATGTTTGTGTTCTGTCCAATCTTATTTGCCTTTTACCTTTTTACCTTTTTCTTTTATATCGTGTCTCATGTTACTGTGCTATCCGTTTTTCATTTTTCATCTCACAAGCAAATTTGAGCATAGTCATTACCTTAGATGTAATGTCTCCATATCACGTGGTTTAAATTATTGCATGATTTTTCTTAATTTGGTTAAAAGCTCCTATAACAATTACATCTATCAATTATGATAAGGCGCTTTTATCGAAAGACATTCGACGTTAAATGTTTGGAGCTACTTTCGCATATTAAAATTATTGGTATTTTCCTCGGGTGTACCATGCACCAGATATTTGTGAATGTTCAGTTGAACTCTCTTATTGCGGTGTACCAAGTCCGTGGTTTCTTCTTGGTCACTTCACCAACAGCTGGGGAATCTGGTCGTGGTCATCGTGCTCACCCGACGCTTGATGGCTAGATGAGGTGTTTTCAGCATTGAACGGGGAAAACTTGTGCCATACCACCAGCCAGATATATGCAATTGACGCTGCCTTGCATGAAAAGCTGCTTGTAAAAACGATGCCTATTTTATGATTTGCAACTCTAAAATGCAGTCTTCGACCGTTTGTTATAAGCTAGCTCTTTGTGCTTGTAATTTTCCATTGTTGTTGATTTCTTAAAATCCCATCTATTTCTCTTCCTGAATAAACGTTGGGGAGGGAGCATAAATCTTTGTTTGCTACAGGGGAAAAAAATAGGAAGGAAAGAATTAGAAAAGAATTTGGGAAGAAAGAAGTAAAAACAAAAGAATGTAAAGGATTATAATGAAAGGAAGGAAAAGTAAAGAAGATATAATCATTACTAAAGACAAAAATGTGTGTAATGTAAGTTTACTAATATGTCAATATAAAATAATATTAAATAAAAAGATAGGTGGATGAAAGATATATAATTGAAAATTGTACAATAATTTTTTTTTTTTTTTTTCACTTTCCCTTTCATCTCTCTCTAATTTAGGAGGGATAGAAGTTGCTTTGGTGTGAGAATTTTTTTCCTGCCCTTTTCTTTCCTAATTCCATCCTTCACCAAATAATGGAATTGAAAAGCTTTCCTCTCTCTTTTCTTCTTCCCTCTCACTTTTCCTCATTCCAAACAAAGGGTAAAAGTTTTGGCATGTTTTGACAGGAAAAAATAAATTTGTAAAAACACATGGTATCAATTTTCTAGCATATGAATGTGTAACGAACAGAAATGCATTACTCGCAGTTGTATTTGCACAGACAAAGGAAATAACTTGCACTAGCAAAAAAGAGTGGAGAACTGTTATAGTAAAATATTATTATTAACTTAATATATATATTTTTAACTTTTAAACAAAATTAATACAATATTATTCTTTAAAATTTAAGCCATAGAACATGCTTAGAGCTCTTAAATCTTTTTTATTCCCTTTAAAATTCTAAACAAGATATTAGAAAGTCAGAAATCTTTTGGATGAATTTCTATGACAATTGTTGCCTCAAATTCTTAGCTCATAGAGTTCGATGGTTGATGGGCTCTCTAAGCTAAGTAGGTTGTGGTTTTAGGTTGCTTAAGTTAACCTACAATACAGATAAGAGTGAGTAAAGCAACTAAAGATTATTTGGGAAATTTATTATAATGCTTAAGTCAGTAATATTTTTTAAGGAGCGAACGTTGCATGTAAGAGCTTAATAAAATAATAAAAGCAATTGGGAGTAACAAATGAGTAGAAGTTTTAAGTGTTACCTTTGACGAGTGTAGACCAAATGTTTATATTCTTAACTTTTGAGCCTTTGTTAACGTGTAATACTTTGCCCTTTGTTTCATTGTGGCCTTATGTTTCATAAAAATCTGAGCTAAGTAGCTAAAATAATTATACATGGGTTCTGTTCCTGTTTTTTAATTAATATTTATGGCTAATTTCCTAAATTGCAACTGTTTTTTGGCATAAGTATTTTTGTTATCTAAAAAGATTTGTACTAATTTGACTATTATATCATTGCATATCATCTATTTCTTTTCATCTCTCCTTAGTAAAATCTGTAAAAACCTGTATATTTTCTAATTCCATTAATTCTTACCCAAATACATTTTGACTAATTCTTTTTGGCCATACATTTTTACTTATTAATAGTAGAATATCATGTTTGAGTGTTGATTTACCCACCACATGAAAAACAGAACAAATTCAACTTTTCCTTGTGCAGGGAAACTTCAAAAACACGTTCAAACTCAGCTCCGAAAAATAACAAAAACACGTTCAACCATAAGTAAAACAAATCTCTCATTGGACGAAGGCCCTCTTCCACCGTCGGATCAACCGCGGATTGTCCGTAGAAATAAATCTAATGGTGATAACAATATTCCAACACAACATTGAAATCTAATTGACGCAAACCTTAAAAAAAAAAAAAAGAAGAAGAAGAAGAAAATTCCTCCCAATTCTCTTATTTTGTCGGCGACACCTAAAAACGAAGAAAACGGACTTTCCACCTCCCATAATTTTATAAAAAGTTCTCTCTCTCTCTCTCTCTCTCTCTCTCTCTCTCTCTCTCTCTGTCTCTTTCCCCGAGATTTATATTGAGTCAGATTCCTGCTTTCCGCTTCGTCTCTCTTCTCAAAGATTTCAAAGAAAAAATTTGTACTCAACATTTCCAAAATGTCATCCACAGTGCCACCAGTCCTCCCTGTCACCAACAACAACGCCCAATCGGAGGCGCCGATCGCCACCCCGGCGTTTCGTTCTTTCATCAACTCCATCACGGAAACCGTCCGCAATGGCTTCTCCCAGCGCCGTCCCTGGTCCGAACTCGCTGACCGCTCGGCTTTTTCCAAGCCGGAGTCCTTCTCTGAAGCTGCCCTCCGCATCCGCAAGAACTACTCCTACTTCCGCGTTAACTACCTCTCCATCGTTGCTCTCGTCGTCGCTTTCTCTCTCATCACCAATCCTTTATCTCTTCTCCTCCTCGCCGGACTCCTTGCCGCCTGGCTCTTCCTCTACCTCTTCCGCCCGTCGGATTCGCCTCTTGTCATCTTCGGCCGGACCTTCTCCGATCGCGAAACCCTAGGCGTGTTGGTCCTTTTCAGTATCGTGGTAGTTTTCCTCACCAGTGTCGGATCTGTTCTGATCTCGGCTCTTTTGGCGGGAACCGCTGTGGTTTGCACGCATGCCGCTTTTAGGGCTCCGGAGGATCTTTTCTTGGATGAGCAAGAGCCTGTAGCCACCGGATTCCTGTCGTTCCTCGGAAACGCCGCTTCGAGCGCTGCAGCTGCTCCGGCTGTCGCCGCTCGCGTCTGATCGTGAGGTTCTTGATACAACTACCTGATGTTAATATATTTGACAGATCTGGATCCGGATCTGCATCTCTATCTGTCGGTTAATTGAAACGTTTTTTTTTTTTTTTGTTCTAGTGATCTCTTATCGTAGATTAAGAATAAAAAGAAAAAAGAATGAAATTAATTGCAGTTTTTGATGACCGTTCGTTGAATATAGATTTCTGATACTTTTTCTTCTGTTCTTTTTTTTTTTTTTTAAGTGTATTTTGCTTCTATTTTTGTAATGGGTCTTCTATTAGTTGGATTATTATGAAAAAAGAAAAAAATGCGAGTTCATTCTTTACGTGTCTCATGTGAATCTACCACTAATATGGATGCCTTATTCTTTGAATGATTATGTTGATGTTAGCGTAATTTATTCTCCTTTGTCAATGTATACCTTGTTCTTGTGGTTATGACTGAATCGATTTCTGATCCGAGAAAGATGTGTTAGACATCTTGTCTGATATTTGATTTGTATGGTTTGGTGCAAATACAATTAGTATTACGTCTCTTGTTAGTAGCCTTGCGAGCGGAGAGATCTTCATGTTGGTGTTATGATGAGGTTGAATTTTCTTGGCCATCAACTAGGTGCATGCCTTTCCCACGGCTTGCATTGTGTGTCGGTGCAAGATCAGGACCTAGTGGTGGGGTTAATTCTTTCCTTACTTGTCGTTATGGTTTCATCTGTTCTTGGGGTTACTGTTCCGAGATTATGATTTTGTTCTAACAGATTCTACTGGACCTCTCAATGAACTTAAACAATGTAATCTCTCATGTAGGGAGGTTGAATTTCAACGACTAGGCAACTGGTTTTTGAACTCTTGTTGGATGCTAAGTTCCTAATGATTACATATATAGGTTCTTGAAAGTCTGCGGCCCTTGTGACTTAAGCCCAAAGGATGAAAGGAATCCATTTGATGTGATGAAGAAACACGTTTGAGGTCTTATTACTACTTTAGAATATGTATTAGGCTCTAGCTACCACTCATCCAATGTCATATTACTGGGTTTGGTGCTTTTTTGAGGAATTGCTGATGTCTGCTGCTCGATAACTTCATCACAACCTTGTGTATGGATTGTTTCTGCAGATATGCTGGTGGGGATGCCTACTTAATCTTCTTGTCGTAATGACCTTCCTGCTGCATTTACCTGTTATGTACATAAATGGCTGCATTACCATGATTGATATGAATGCACGGAATGAACAAATAAGATAAGCAAATCATGACCGAGTGTTGACCATCCTGCATTCCCAAGCCTTGTCCATGCAAAGCACCACATGTGGTTGCTCTTGGCACATAATACATGTAGGTCTTAATGATGCCATACATCTTCGACAACTCTGAGCAATGATAGGATCTTAATTGTTCACAGGTCTCACAGAGATTTGGTTTTTGCTGTTTGAGATGTTTTCCAGGATTAATTCTGTTTTGCCGGATTCTTCGGCTCCTGCATTCTGCATACAGCCTCAGATTCATTCTGAATTCACTGATTGGGTAAATATGAAGTCATTTGCTCTCTAGTTGGGCTTTGAAAAAGAAATCCCTTGCCTTGAGCATAACTTTTATGGTGGGGATCTTCAGTTGCACACCAGGTAGCTAAGCTTTTATATATATTTATCGTTTAGTTATTATATTCATATTATATCTCTCACCATTATGCCATGACAATATGATCCGTGGGTTGTTTTACTTGGGCATGGCATAGGCACGTCTTTTAGTTCCGGGGACCCAAAAGAATTGTCATAGTTGCGGTGGGAAAGGGGAAAAAAGGATAGTAAAGGAAAAAATACTTCTGTTTTTTAAAGAGAGTCCCTCAAATACGATTCCAAAAAAGGAGGGAAAATAATCTCGAGGATTACGATACTTGAAATCTTGTATTGAACAAATGGTTTTATGAGAAATAAACAAAATTACATATTGAATGTGTGAGATATTTTTTATTCGACCTAACTTTTCAGGGTGAATAGTATGGCAGTGAGTGCTTCAAATCTATTGACTAATGGTGCCTCTCTTTATGAATATTTGATGTAATATTGGCAACATGGTGGAGGAAATTTGAATAAATTACCAATTATGCGTTTGAAATTATTTAAAAAAAAATATGTTTAAGTGGACCCTTGAAGTATCGAGGGTTTGGTGTTTACTTAAAAGGTAATACGAAAACTAGACATCCAGTCGAGATTCTGATCCAGTAAAAGTGCTTTGGGATTTCATGCGTGTTCCAATGTAATATGGAGATGGAAGAAGTGCAAATAAGCATTTTGGTTGAATCTTTACATGCAAAATTCAAAGTTTTTTTTTTTTTTTGTCTTGTAAATTAGTTAAAATTTCACTTTTATGGGATCCAAACAAATGTTATTGAGAGCTTGGAGAGATTCAATAGAGACTACATTCATAAGATGTGTATACCATTCATATGAAATATGCATTTGGAGAGTTTCGTGGTTGCTCAAACTAGTAACATACTTCATTCATGATAAAGTATCTCATATTGCTTTAGTAGAGCTTTATGTCTACTCAAAATTAACAAGTTTTACTCAAAAGAAGTGTTGTTTTAAGTAACTAAATTGTTTTTAAAAGTGCAGATCTTATTATAGCTAGACATGTCAAATGGTTAATTGAGATGAGTTTGAGTTTTATAATATTCAACTTAACTAATTTACAAACCTAATTTAACTCGAGTTATGTATAAAAACTAGTTGAGTTCAATTGGGTTAAGACACTAATATTATTTTAAAATATATGTATATTTTTGATAAATTAATTGTAACTAAATCAGAGTATGAGTTTTTTAAATATTACTTTAAATTGAGTTTGAACTTGAAGAGCTTGACTTTTGAAATTTTTAATCAAGCTTGAGATTGACATAACACTTTATTATCTCGAAGCTTAAAACGAAAAACCTAGGAGATCGAACCTAGCATGCTATTTAGGAAAAAAAATTGCTAATTTTGTTCCTATATACTTGGTTGCATTATGGAAGACACATGTTTATCTTTAGCAAATTTTATGTCTATATATAGTGATTATAATGTTGTAAATTCAATATGTAGATGTTACACATGTTTAGGAAAGAAAATAAGACTCTTGATGAATTAGCGTATTTAGCTAAAAATAATTTAATGGAATTCCTTCTTAATTCTTTTTCATTCATTTAATTTTGATCCACAATAAGGACCATTTTAGCTTTTGATAGAATGGGAATCCCTAGTATAAGATCATAAAGCCTTGATCTTATGTACACATTGACATATATAAAGAAAGATAGTCATTCATTTATAAAAAGGCAAAATGACTTGAATTGACAACTAATAGAAAGGTTAAATATGATTGAAGCCCTATTCAATTTGATCTAATCCATACATGTTATGCACAAGTAACCGAAATGATCAAAGCTTTGAAAGTTGTTTTGACTTTGATTGGCTTGGTAATTACTTGTTAAAAGATATGTTAACTCAACAAAGTACAATGTTAAGCCAAATAATCATCTCATTAGCTAAAACCACTATAATTAGTGGCAGGAATATTAGCATAACAATTAGGAATGCAACTAGGGTGAGTTTGGGATGAGTTGACAATTTTGGTACTCGTCTTGTTACCTATAGAGTGATCCAAAACTTACTTAATAAGATCTTGAGGGTGTTACTCAAAATTCGCCTAATAAACTCATTGGGAAACCTAGTTTTCGAACTCAAAACCCCTTTTTTTCTTTTCTTTTTTTTCCTTAATAGTAAGTTATGTAAATTTAATTACATAAATAGATATGGAATGTAAAGATTAAGAAAAACAAAGTATTAAAAATCTATAGATATAAAGTAGTACTATACGAATCAACAATTAAATATTGAATTATAAATTGGCAAGAATTTATTTCAAAAAATAGTAAGCTCCACATTCTTGTTATAAGTAAAAAAAAAAAACCTCCAAAACTATTGCTTGATGAAATCATATTGCTTTCTTGTTCACAAAAAAAAAAAAAAAAAAAAAACTTTTATACTATATAAACAAAAGAATGACATACATTATAACATAAATATCTTTATAATTATTATCCATATAGTTTCACCTTACAATAAGAAGGAAAAAAAATACTTTCTTGCTAACAAAAAAACAATAATAATAATAAATAAGTCATAAATGAAAGAATTAGCTCCTCAAGTAAAGCAAAAATTGATACTTACATTTCAAAATATAGCAGCATCTCTATAATAGTGTAAATCCATAAAAATAAACTTTTTGTTTTATTATATTAGATTTACCGTAATCAAATATAATGATATTATATTCATATTTAATCAAAACTATGAAATCTAGGAACTTATTAATTTTCTAGTCGATGGTTTTTATTTTCTATAATATATAATACTTAAATTACTTCTTATCGGATACATACTTAATCAAAAGTATAAAATCTAAGAACTTACTAGTTTTCTAATTAATTTTATTTCTTATAATCTATAATACTTAAATTATTTTTTATCGAATAACAGGTTTTTCAACATAGGTCTTTTAAAATATCGAAAATCCATCTTAAAATCTTATCAAGAAATTCCTTATAAGTTTTTTACTGGATCGAACGGGTCGTGAATCTTGTTACGACTTGTTCGGTTGTATTTCTAATTACGGCAAGATAGGTTTGATTTCTCCTTCAAATATTTTCGAGGGTCCTCTAGAAAAAAAAAAAAAGAAAAGAAAGAAAGAAAGAAAATCATTGGGTTTTCAACGGATAAATTGCAGTCTAAGTGGCCCATGGGCTAATCGAATGGGCAAGTCCACCTGGGCAATCCTGTATGCAAATAGTAATAGTATATATACATATAATGTCAGCCAAGCTGGGGCCATATTCATAGGATCCTGTCGCCATCAAAAAAGTAGCCGTTTGAGGTTAGGAAGGTGAAAAAAAGAAAATTAAAAGAAAACAACAACACAAACACCCAAATTAAGTGAGGACGACCAAGTCTTCACAAATGACCGTTTATTTGCATAACACAACACAACGTTAGTTTCGGTTTTTCACATTTCCACGACCCGTCAGCCCTCGTGTTAATAAGTCAAGCCCTATACCTTAAGTAGACGTTACAATTGTTCCCTTCCCTCTCTCCCATATGCCTTCTGTCAGATTCACATCCTCTCTCTCTCTCTCTCTCCTCTTCTCTTTTATACTTCCCTCCTTTCCTTCATCCTTACTTCTCTCTCACTCTTCTCTCTCTCTCTCTGCTCTCTACTTCTGCTGTCTAGTGTAGTATAGAGTAGTCATTATTATACCTCTCCATTTCACTGCTCTTCTCTCTGTTACTTGTTACTGCCCATTTCCACATTGCCAAAAACAGAAAACTACTGCGAAAACACTGGGACTAGGACGAACTAACCACACTGTTTGGCTGAATAGCAAAGAACAGAGTTCATATACTTATTAATCTAACCTTGCTTCCATGTCTCGTATGTTCATGGAAGATGGAAACAACTCCAAACGATTCCACGCTCACTATTTCAACGATGAGAATACCAAAACCAGTCCCGTTCCCCCTCGTAGATTGCTATTCTTCTTGCTTGGTTTATTACTGGTACTTTTTCCAATTCATGCGACTTCTTCAACTGGTGACTGGGATGGGGTTATCGTTACTCAAGCCGATTTTCAGTCCCTTCGAGCTATTAGAAACGAGCTCATCGATTTCCGGGGAGTACTTAAATCCTGGAACGACAGTGGCTATGGAGCCTGTTCGGGTCATTGGGTTGGAATCAAATGTGTTAACGGACAAGTTATTGCGATCCAGCTTCCTTGGAAAGGACTAGGAGGTCGAATAAGCGAGAAAATTGGGCAGCTTCAATCTCTGCGGAAGATTAGTCTTCATGACAATGTGCTTGCTGGCCCTGTCCCAAACTCACTTGCATTCCTTCCCAATCTCAGAGGAGTTTATCTCTTCAACAACCGGCTTACGGGTTCCATCCCGACTGCTATTGGTAACTGTCTTCTCCTCCAGGCTCTTGACTTGAGCAATAACTCATTATCTGATAGTATTCCTCCTAGCATTGCAAACTCCACCAAGTTGATTAGACTCAACTTGAGCTTCAATTCATTTTCTGGATCCATCCCTAATAGTCTCACTCAATCAGCTTCCATCATTATACTTGCACTTGATCACAACAACATCACAGGCCCTATTCCTGATACCTGGGGTGGATCAGGAAACAGAAATTACCAACTTCAGACCTTGGCACTGAGTCACAATCTCATGTCGGGTAGTATCCCAGTCTCTCTTGCGAAGCTGGGTTCCCTTCAAAAGCTCAATCTGAGCCACAATCAGATTGAAGGCAACATCCCCCTGGATTTTGGGAATCTTTCTAGGCTTCAAGAAATGGACTTGTCCTTCAATCGCATTAGTGGCAGTTTGCCTTCGAGTTTTCCTAGCATGTCTTCTCTAGTTATGTTGAACTTAGAAGGCAACAATCTTAACACTCACCTTCCCGAGGACATGAGCACAATGCAAAATCTTTCAGTGCTGAACTTGAAGAATAACCAATTTCAAGGCCAAATACCTTCATCTGTAGGAAACATCTCTGGACTCAACCAGCTCGATTTGTCACAGAATAATTTCACGGGAAATATCCCAACATCACTTGCCAGTCTTGTGAACCTCACTTCTTTTAATGTTTCTTACAATAGCCTCTCTGGTCCTGTGCCTTCTCTTCTAGCCAAAAAGTTCAATTCAAGCTCTTTTGCTGGGAATATTCAACTGTGTGGATTCGGCACTTCCTCTCCATGTCCTCCACTATCTCCACCACCTGAGGGTCCTCCTGCAGAGCCTCCACAGCCATTAGAATCGCACCACCACAGGAAACTTAGCACCAAAGACATCATCCTTATAGCAGCAGGAATACTCCTGGTCGTTTTGCTACTGCTATGCTGCTTTCTGCTTTGTTGTTTGATTAGGAAGAGGTCTGCTGCCAAGAAGAAAAATGGCAAATCAGCAGAAGCACCCGAGATCTCTGACAAAGCTATTCCACCTAGCATCGATGTTGAGTCTGGTGGTGGAACTGGAGGAAAATTGGTGCACTTTGATGGCCCTTTCGTTTTCACAGCCGATGATCTACTGTGTGCCACTGCAGAAATCATGGGAAAGAGCAGTTATGGTACAGCATATAAAGCAACACTTGAGGACGGAAAACAAGTTGCTGTGAAGAGATTGAGGGAAAAAACTACAAAAGGGCAGAAAGAGTTTGAAAGCGAAGTATCTGCGCTTGGAAGAATTCGACATCCAAACCTCCTAGCCCTAAGAGCTTATTATTTGGGACCAAAGGGAGAGAAGCTTCTTGTCTTTGATTACTTGCCCAAGGGCAGTCTTGCATCCTTCCTACATGGTAAGTACTTGAGCTATATTGAGATCATATGTTCTATGTATGTATGTATCGAGATCATATGTTCTATCATCTAAGAAACAGCATTTTGACATTGGTAAATTTAACTCGGTTTTGCTCATTTAATCATGGTATTGTATTCGGTTATGCTCCTCATCTATTGCAGCCCGAGGACCTGAAACAACCATCGATTGGCCAACAAGGATGAACATAGCCATTTGCGTGTCAAGGGGCTTAAATCACCTTCACACACAAGAGAATATGGTACATGGTAATCTCACATCCAGCAACATCTTACTTGATGAGCAGAACAACGCCCACATTGCAGACTTTGGCATTTCCGGGCTAATGACAACTGCTGCCAACAACACGACCATGGTGGGTACTGCAGGAACGGTCGGGTACCGTGCACCCGAGCTACCAAAGACAAAGAAGCCTGACACCAGGACAGATGTCTACAGTCTAGGAGTGATGATACTGGAGTTGTTGACGGGGAAGTCTCCAAGTGAAGGGACAAACGGCGAGGATCTGCCTCAGTGGGTGGCATCCATAGTTAAAGAGGAGTGGACTAATGAAGTGTTTGATTTGGAGCTTATGAGGGATACGCCAAGTATAGGAGATGAGTTGCTCAACACTCTGAAATTGGCTCTGCATTGTGTGGATCCCTCACCGGCAGCCCGTCCAGAAGTTCAACAAGTACTTGCGAAATTGGAGGAAATCAAGCCAGAGTTGGCTTCCAAGCCTCCTAAAGATACTGAAGCTGATATCCCACCACAGAGTGGATGATAAAAGAGGAGGAGGGTAGTAACACTAGAAGAGTTTTAAACAGTTGGTTTGGTCTTGGCTAGGTGAAGTTATTTAGTCTTGTTTGTTGGATTGTACATTGTTTTAATAGTGCAAGAATAAGTTAGATTGGATTAGAGAGTTTTGGAGTAGGTACGGTTCTTTATTCTTTCATTGTTTGATTCATATCCTATGTAAGTGTATGTATGTATACAGAGATTGTCAGGGTGCTCATGAAACAAATAGATTATAATGTTATGGTGCTCATGAAACAAATAGATTATAATGTTATGGAATATAGTTGTTAGTTTTCTTAATCCTTGATTGTACATGGCATAGTTGATATTGATCTTCCTTTATGGCCAAAAGAGAAGGATCTTCTTTTCAAATAAATCTTTTTGTTGGGTTTACTTTTTAGTAGTCGTTAGTTAAAAAGCATTCATTTCACAATACTTCTAGAGATGCTTTCCTGTAGAAAGAGTGAGTGAGTATAATAAAAAACCAAAGAAACCATAAATCAGATCTAATAAAACCGTAACTCGTTTCTTTTACCAGATCCAAACTTAAGCTAAACCAAATATTTGCAATGGGTGAACTGAAAAAAAAAAAAAACAAACAAAAGGTGATTGCTGCCTTTTCGTGTATACGAGTTATGTGTGCAAGAAATATGCTTTTGCTTTTTTTCTAAAGGGAGGATTAAAAAGGAAGAAAGGAGAAAAGAACAAGAGGAAGATCATGCTTTTATATGCTATACCGTAAAACGTAACGAATTCTTAATTAACATTCGTAAAGTTACACTCTTTTGCGACTCCAAATCATGTCATACATACATGCTCGCATGCATACTGCTTACATACATATATATATATATATGAAAACTAATAAGTTATTGTATGTGGCTATGACATATATATATTTATATAATTAAATAATACTCTTGACACCACATTTATAACAACTTAAAAAATATAAATAATTCATGTGTTAATTATGATTATATTTTTAGTAAAATCAATATTTTCATTACCATAATTACATAATTTAGATCAATATTTATATATTTAGTCGACTTATATAACAATTAACGAGACGTTATGAATTGGTTAATTTAAAATTTTACTCGTAAATTTTGAAAGGAAAATAAGTTAAAAAAACATTTGAGAAAAAGAAATCCGTCAAATGAGATTGCACCAAAGTTCCACCATTCTTTTCATCTAAAGTTGAAATAATATTTAAAACATTGAAAGCTCAAAATGCACAATATGCGCGGGGGGAGTCAAATAGCATAACATCTAATTTGGATCTTCACATCCATATGATGCAAGCATTGTCCTTCTACAGTCATGAAAAATGCTTGATTCTTGCGCACCCATCTCCTATAAAATGCAAGTTTAAAAAAAAGAAAAAGAAAACTAAAATAATATTAAGACTTCTTAAGCACAAGATTCAATTAGAAGTCTTATTTAACATACTAAAACAGTTCTTTAATTGGATAATAAACCTAATTAATAATACTCTGTTTACGTAAAATTTTTCCTAGTTTAGTCATTTTGGATGCTTGTGTGTGTGTTCAAATCTATAAAAATCCTGCCGAAGTTGACCGAGAAAAGGAATGAAGAACATCGTACTTACAGCTGATGCATCAAGAATTTGAATCTAAAGGTCTTCGTTTGAACGAAGTAGAACAGAAAGACCACCAATTATTAGTGCTCTTAATACAATGGTTAGCGATATCCTTTTGCAATATTTTTAAATTAATGAGGAATAGGCAAGAGGATGGTAGCCCCCCACTCGATAAAGGGAATGCGCTAATTATGAGTGCCTATATTAATGCATTCATTAGTAATATCCTTTTTAAATATTTATAAATCAACGAGGAGCAGGCAACAAGATGGTTCAATAAGAATAATTGGCTTTCCTGGCTTTTCAAGATAAGGCAAAGGTTGGTTCAGTTAGGAAACTATAAAGTGTTTCTAGGTCTAAATTTTTATATCTCATTTATTTGGTTGAATCGAATAAAAATAGAATAGAATCATGATTACATAGGAGTGAAATTAGAGTGTAACAGAGTGGTGACTAAATATTATGGTGTTTAGATGGGTATAATTAAATCATTATTACTTTGTTCACTTGATTGAAACTCGTTAAGAAATAAGGCACGAATAAAAAGTGAAACATCGAAAATATCCCTTATGTAAATGAATAATAAAATATTAAAGCAAAGGAACCATTGCTATTTATAATGAGAGCAATAATGGAACAAAAATGTCATATTTGAGTGGGAAACACAATTCTTTGCTCTTACGATGGAATTCAGATGCAAGGATTGTAGAAGCAATTGCAATCAAAAGTTAAGCAATACCAATCTTGCTGAATGTTCGTAAGAGAAATGAGAGATAAGCCATAGAGAGTGTGTTTCTATAAAGTGTCAATTCTATTAACTAAATTGAGCAGTTGTTCAAGTATTTATACAAAAGAAGTATACTAACTACTATAATTAATTGAAACTAACTATTTTGCACATGGACTAATACATGGAAATAAATAAAATACAATAGTCCCACATCACCCACCCACCCCTCCCCCCCCCCCCCCCCCCCCCCTCTCTTAAAGTTGGAGCCGATCTAAGGCCTAATTTAATAAGAAAATCAGACATCTTAGCAGTAAGCAGTTGCTTAGTAAGGAGATTTGGCAGTTGTGAGTGAGAAGTAAGATAAGAAGTTTGTAAAAAAGCTTTAGCTATATGATCACAAATGACATGAATGTCCACCTCAATGTGCTTAGTGCGATTATGAAAGCAAGGGTTGTAGTCCTTTGAATTGAAGACTTGTTATCTCAATGTAAAGGAATAGGAAAATCAATTGGAACATACAAATCCTACAAAAGATATTAAATCCAAAGTAATTCCTTTTTGGCTGTACTCATGCTCCGATACTTAGCCTCAAAGGTGGATGTACTAACAATATGTTGCTTCTTAGTCTTTTAAGAAATAAGAGATTAACCAAGAAGAACACATAACCCAGAAATAGACTTTCTGTCAAGTAAAAAAGAACCCTAATTTGCGTCATTATGGTATGCTAACTCTAAGAAAGAAGAAGAAGAATAAAATAAACTAAGTGAAGGATTGCCTTTTAAGTAGCGTAAAACATGTAAAGTAGCATTTATGTGAGTAACCTGTGGTCTAGAAAGGAATTAGCTAAGATGATGAACGAGGAAGGACAAATCTAGCCTTGTAATGGCTAAGAACAAAAGACACCCAACAATCCAATGATATGGTAGAGGATCAGAAAGAAAATCATTAGTATCCTTAAACAAATTCAGCCTAGTTGATAGAGGAACATTAGAAGGTTTACACCTAGTCAATCCAGCATCAAAGATGAAATCAAAAAGGAATTTACGTTGATTAAGGAAAATGCCCAATGATGTGTAACATATTTCCAAATCTTAGAAAGAACCATGCCTCTCCTAAATCTTTTATTGTAAAGGCAGCATGAAGATCCTATTTGAGCTGCCGTATAGTAATAAGAGAAGTTCCTGTGATCAATAAGTCATTTACGTATAAAAGAAGAACAGTGAAATCTAATTCTCTATGTCTAACAAATAAGTAATAACCATTCCTAGATTGAATGAAACCTTATTTAATAAGAAATTGGCTTATCTCCGCATTCCATTGCCTAGAGGCCTGTTTAAGACCATATAATGACCTCTTTAATTTGTAAACTTGCCTAGGCTTTGCTTTAAAATACCCTTTAGGTAAAGTCATGTAGATTTCTTCTTCAAGAAAGTTGTGTAAGAAATCATTATTGATGTCTAATTGATAAAGAGCCAACCATAGACAAAACAGCAAACGAACAATTCCTAATTTTGCTACAGGTGAAATTGTATCATAGTAATCAATACCCTCTATTTGAGTGTAACATTTAGCAATCAACTAAACTTTATATCACTTAATACTACCATCAACTTTATACTTTATCTTATACACCCATCTATACTTTATTGCTTTCTTGCCATTAAGTAATTAAGTGAGTTCCCAAGTGTCATTTAACTCTAAAGCTTCTAACTCCTTGTTCATAATAGTAATCTACTCATCTATCTTAGCCACTTATGAGGAAGACGTAGGTTCTTTAGTAGTTAATAGTAAAGCAACTAAGTGAACAAAATTAGATGGGAATTTAGTGAAAATATGTTTAGAAAAATATGGATATGGACATGGGTAAATGATAGATGTAGTAGACATGTTGGTGAGATAATCTTTTAGCTAAGTACGTAGCTTAATAACACGTGAAGACTTGCATACAACAGTAGATATTAGAGTAGTATCAATAAATGACAGAGGAAATGAAGCAGGGGAAGATGATATAGAAGACATCTCATCAGAAGGCAAATAAGAGGTAACAGAGGGCTTAAACATTGCTTAAAGAAAAGATGACTCGGTAGGAAAAGGCATGGATGGTAAGGAAGGCTCAAAAGAACAATCAATTGTATGAGTGAATTATAAGGCAAAAGGAAATACATCCTCACAAAAGACTACATTTCTGTTGACAAGTATTTATATAGAGGAAGTACACTAACTAAAACTAACTATTTTACATGTAGACTAATATGTGGAAATAAATAAAATACAATATTCTTACAGGGATGGAGGGGAATTCGCTTTCTAGTCAAAATTGAAATTACGCATGTGCAAAGTAACTGAATAATGGAATAAAGGGTAAGGATAGTAATACAATAGGAATGGGCATTCCATTCAGCTCAACCTAACACAGTATTAAAATTGTGATAGAGTTAGGTGAATACTTGCATAACTCCTTTTTTTTTTTTTCAATCGGTGAATACTAACTCAATTATTAGAATGAACACTTAAAATAAGAATGAGCTGAAAGCTTTATTAAGAATAACTAAATCTCTTAAGAGAGGGTCACGAATGAGCTGAAAGCTTTATTAAAATTAACTAAATCTCTTAAGAGAGGGTCACTAAGTACTTATTGCCTTAATTTTTAAGGTTATTTTCAATTTTAAGCTCATTCATTAAAATGGAAGCAACATTCTATTAAAATTAGGAATTTAATTATGATTTTTCATTAAAAAAAAACAATTTGGTTGAACTTAGAAAAGAGAAATTGCCATATTTCTTTGGAGGTCCATAAAACATCACTTAGAGTAAATATTTCAACAACCATAAGAGAAAAATCTCGTCGTCAACACATTTTTTACCTTTTTTTTTTTATGATTACAATGATGGATGGAAGATTTAAAATTGATTTATCTCACCAAAAGATCAACGTCTATGCCATTAAACTACAAGGCCCTTAACCATACCTTTTACTTTGATCACTTACTTGATCTCTCTTGTGTTCTTGTGGCTACATATCTCTAAAGAGAGAAAGCATACTACAATAAGTTATATTTTTTTCAATTTGTAAAAACACTACTGTTATAATTGTTGAGAGCTTTATATATATTTGATCATTAAAAACCAAGATCAACAAGACATCTTGATAAAACAATTTGAGATTGTAGAGAGCAGGGGATTATATGAACATCAGGTTAGATTAGGCTTAATTCTTTTACCTCTTCTCTTCCTATTTTTTTGCTACAATTTATTTTATTTTTTCTTGTTTGTGTTAATTTGCATCAAAATCTGTTATTTAAATCTAGCCATATTTGAGTATTTCATATTCTTCTGCGTAATAAGGCAATTTGATGCTTATAGCTCTCTCTTTATCTTTTAACTTCATTATTTCTAACCTTAAAACCAACAATAACAAAATTAATGTGTGAATATTTCACACAATTTTTTACTCTTTTTAGAAAATATTCATGTCTAATTAATAAACATATCTAATAGAATTCTACATGGTTGTTGATTGGCAAGCACAACCGGTGTAGAAATAATTGGTTTGATTTTAAGCCAATTTAAGGTGCTAAAGTTCTATATTTTCTTTTGTACTAACAAGTGTACGTTTATTGATCCGACCATTAGGCTTGATAAATCTCGAAAGATAATTACTAACTTATTCCTTCATTTAAGCCGATATTAAGCTTACATTATATGATATGTTATAATCTTGTTGCAGGATGTCTTTTTCTTCATGCCCTTGTCCGCATTTATGGAACTTCTAGAGTTGGTGACCACTCCTCACCCTGCTAAGAAAAATTATAGTAAGTAGTTTTTGTTAATAAGTTATGCATTGTATTTCTTTTTTTTTTTTTTTTTTGAGGACAATACTATAGTTTACACTTCAACTTTACCACTTTTTGTAATTATACATTTAAAATGTTAACTTATCTAATTATGTATCTAATTAAAAATTTAATTATCACTATTTATACCTTATTTAACTCCAAATCATATCATTGGCTCAATTATTAGAACAATTAAAGGGTTACCTGATCTCCTAAAATAGTGATTGGTCACTAATAGGTCTCATAACTCACTTTTTTAAGTAGGTCATGACCTATGGTGATTGTCCATCCATAGTTGGCTAATCATATACTTAAAAAGCTTTACCTATAAACTTAATAAAAAGATCAATGTTAGATAAATTTATTTTCCACCATTTATAATCTCAATATTTTGTATATGTGAATTGGTATGGCATTAGCATTTATTTTGTTCTCAAAAAAAAGAAAAAAAGGTAAGTAAGACATTTATTTGATATTATTGGTGCGACCAACAGTACACAATTTAAACAACTAAAAGAAAAAAGAAAGAAAAGAAAAAGGTGTAACTTTTTAAGTTCCTTAAAGCATCTCCATTGCTAAGGAGCTAGTTAGGGTCAATAATACCATATCAACATTCTAAAAAACTCTTTCTAAAAACCTTTCTACTTTATTTCTATGTTTTTAAAACAAATTCCCTTACATTTTATTTATATTGTTTATGAAACACACAACAAATAAATTTAAATTAAAATAAGACTAAAAAAAAGGTAAATATTTTTGTATCCTTAGCCAAGGTCTCTAACTAAGGACATCTATCCATTACATAAGAACCTAAGCAAGTTCTGCCCTTTTGAGTTAGAGCCAAAGATCTTGAAAATGGGATGCTCTCAATTAAAAGTCTCAACTTTTTGAGCGGCCCATCATTAATGAATAAGAGCATGTCTATGATGAAAAAAGATTCATTAATATTAACATATTAAGTGTCTAGATGAGTGGTGGATAAGTATTAATAATATTTAAACATATATCATTAAAGCCTTCACATTAATCAGGATGTTTGGCACATATTTCCACACCAAGACACCACTTTTGTTGATAAAGTATAAGCATCTTAGGATTTTTATCTCTCATTGATACCTAATTTGGTATTACATATATTCTCTTGTCACCTTTATTGTTTTGTGTCGTTGCATTATATTAGCTATGTATAATTTATTTTTTGCTATCTTTTCCTCTAATATAGACCTACAAAAAGTTTAAAAATTTATTAAGTTACTTTGATAGACCCCGAATCGATAAAGTGACAAATTACTTAAAAATGAGAGTTATTTAAGATGTTAATATAATATTCTAAGCACCTCCTTAGATACCTCATTGATAAACATGCTTTAAGAACCAAAAATGAGTTCCTTAGCAATTAAAGTGTATTACCCATTGTGATGATCTAAAACTATATTATATAAATTATGTAAACCACCCTGTAAACTTTCTTTATTGTATAGATACCCCTCATTTATAAAATTAAGCACTTATACTTCTTGAATGTATATGGGGCCTAGATGTTTCAATTATGTAGCATTTAATCTAATGTGGAAATATTTCAAAATAATAAAACTTCTACATTATTTAAATTTGTTGATATGGAAAAATCTAATTTAATCAATCAATAATATCTGGGTACCTACTTTTAGGTCATCAGGAGTGTTAACCACTTAGTTGACCTTGTATTTCTATTTTTGAAGAAAATTGCTTTTCTTGTTGTAATAGACATTCATCTTTAATAATTAATATCTTTCAGGGATGTACTTTCCATTCTTGAATTTTTAAATATTAATATCACTTGAAGTAGACAAGGATAAACTTCATGCAAACAAAATACGATTTTTGTGTTTTTAGGGAGAGGAAAATGAACAAAAAAACTCATAATACATGAGTTGTTACAATGTATCTCTCTATTAGCATTTTATGTTCTACTTTTAATTAAAAACTATTTTTAAATGTTTCTAACAGTTAGAACACATAAATGAATCATTTAGTACCTACTTTATTTTTTAAAAAGACAGTTTTAATTAAATTGGATTTTATCATGTCAACAATTTAAATAATGTGCCAAAAGAATTTTATTTTGAAATTAGCAAAAGTGTCCACATTACATGCTACATAATTGAAAAATCTAGGTCCTACATCCATTTGAGGAGTGTATTTACTCCATTTTAAAAATGAGGAATGTTGGTATAATTATGAAAACTTACTGAGATGGTCCCTGTAATTTAGCCAACTACATTTAATGCAAAGGAACTCATTTCAAATGTTTAGGTGTTACGTCAATATTTTAGAGAACTCTCTTCTTCGAAAAGCTCATCACTTTCTAAGTTTTCTTATAAAAGCATTTTAGGTTTTTTTTTTTTATAAGTTTTTATAGATCTTGCAAGGGAACATAAGTAAGAATTATGTGGTATCACATTATTTCAACGCAAAACTCGACACATAAGTATCTTAGATTACCTACAATTTGGGGTCAGTCCAAGGCAGCTGCTCTAGCTTTTATAAATAAGAAGATAGGACTAAAGTGACAAGTTTGGAAGAGTGTGCTTTTGTCATAAGGTGGTAAAGAAACATTAATAAAATTAATAGCTTTTGTGGTTCTCACTTACTCCATAGGAGTTTTCAAGTCCCTTAAGTCTTGGTGCAAAGACATGTCATTACTGGTTAGAAATTTCTAGTAAGGAGATGAAGGCTGAAGATAAAGGATTCATTGACAAGGTTAGGATAAGTTGGCGATTGAAAGGACAGGGGTAGTCTCAACTTCAAGGATTTGGAGGCATATAATAATGCATTGCTTAGAAAATTAGCATAGAGTCTTATGCAAAATCAGGACTAGTTATGGGCTCGATTGCTAAAAGGAATATATTTTCTTGAAGAAGATTTCATGTAAGTAAGATTGGGTGGTCGAGCATCATGGGTATAAAGAAGTGTATTAGTTGGTCATGTGGTTATACGAAGTTCATACAGTTGGCAAATTGGTGATGGATAGTAAGTTGACATTTGGCGTGATCTATGGATAATCAATGTTGGTAATAAGAAGACATTAGATGTTTGTTGTTTAAGAAATGATGAGCTGGAGAAAGTAAAGGATATCATAACGCTTAAAATAAGATGTTGGTCTAGAAATATCATTGGGAGACATTTTCCTCAAGAGATTGTAGAAGAAATATACAAGATTCCTTTGCCAAAAATATCAACAAGAGATAAGATGATTTGGTCAGCTTATTGTATGCCAATTATTTGGCCACTTAAGAAGAATGGAGAATGTAGTGTCAAGTCTATGTATCATACTATTTTCACACCCAATGCGGTTACCAATGCAGAGAAGGCATCATCATCACACATCTTCAGCAACGAGGCATGGAATTTAATTTGGTCAGCTCATTGTATGCCTAAGGTACATCATATCCTTTGGTGCTTATGCACTGATACACTTAGTACAATGATGAATCCTTGGAAGAACCATATTAAAACATCAAAGGAATGTTTATTTTGTGGTTTAGATGAGACAACTGAACATATGGTTCTATGTTACGATTAGGTTAAACAAATATGGTTGGAAATACTTAGCAAGGATTTAGCCATGGAGAAAATACCGACAATTGATAGATGGTTGTGTTTTAAACAAAGTGGTAAGGGTAGTAAGCATAAGCATTATTTATAGATAATAGTAGGAGAGATTGGGATGTGTCTTTGGCTTATTTGGAAAAGCATATGTGATTGTCTTTTATAACACAAAAGGTCTGACCCACAAAGGCATATAATTATTATTAAGTCAACAATATAGGAGTTTTAAATAAAGTTGTGCAAGTGAGCTTTAATTAGCTAGATGGCAAGTTTAACCTACTTTTTAAATAAGTTTAAGTTAAGATTTTTTTGCTCATTTAAAAAGTAAGCTAAATTAGCTCGATTTTTTTAATCTATGGATCAAAGTAGGTTAGTTTGGGTCTACCTGTTTAACACATTTATGTTTTTAACTTGTGGCTGATTCATTTAATCCACTTTTTAAATAAGTTATTTTAAATAAGTTAGGATTGGAGTTTTTTTGCTAATTTAAAAAATAGTTCAAATAAGCTCAATTCGTTTAACTCACAGGTCAAAGTAAGTTAAACTAAGTTGGCCCATTTATCCCACCAACATACCTATAGTTTTAAAGCATTACTAAGCAAACAAAGTTAAGACACACTCAACAACACTGTGCAAATAATTGATCAATGGCAACCTCCTCCATTTGATTTCCTCAAGCTCAATTGTGATGGAGCTTATAGTGATAAGAGAAGAACAGTAGGTATGTATGCTAAAGCTGCTATACTAAAGGAGGCATTAAGCTTGGCCAAAGTTAAAAGGATGGCGACAAGTTGTTATGGAAATGGATTCATCAGTGATCTTCAACTGTCTGATGGAAAAAGAAAACCATTGGGCTATTTCGGCTTTTATTAATGATATTTTGGTTACGAAGTTAGACTTTGATGTTTGTTTGTGTATGCTAATCCATATAAAAGCAAATGCTACAGCTGATTGAGTTGCATCTCAAGACACTGTATACTCGTTTTAGGGAGTATTCTCCCTCAACTCATTTATTATGTTTGTTGTTGTCTGATCGTCTTCCGGAACGTTGTATTCTAGACTTATCTAGTCTAATGGAATTTGCTTTGATAGGGCAAAATAAAAGAACCCGAACATGACCTCCCATAAAAATCTCTTTTATGCTCGCGCGATAGGTTCTTTTTGCAGCGTCATGGAATAAATTCGGATTCAACTCCATTGTGCAGTTCAATGAACTTCCCGATCTACTGCTACGCCAGCACGGCCCCACTAGCAGAAACCAAAATGAAAACGGGCTCTACTTCTTCAGAAAGAATAATGCAAAATGGTAAAAGACAAAGTAACTTTTTCCTGTTATTATACATCGCATATTAATCCAATAGGTTGATGTTATTTATAATACCGGATTGGTGAATCGAGTATACACCATTAATGATATCTATGTATCTTAGGTGAAGTGATAAATTTTTATAAGGATAAATGTTTGTGTCGATTTTTATATTTAATTATATAAAATTTAAAAACATTATTTTACTATTTATAAACTTTTTGAATCATTTATACTATTTGAATTAGATAACTAATGGCAAAATAAACAAATCACAGATAGTTAATTGCCAAAATAGCAAAGTTTAAGTAATTAATTATAAATGTTGATAAAAATTAGACATCAAGTTAATAATTTTAAAATTCAAATAATATATGATAAAAAATATATGACATCTATTTTTTTATAATTATACATTTACTTTTTTTATTTAATTACTTAAACGTTATTTCTTACGAATATTTATTGAAATGTCAAATAAAAAGTTTCTGATAATTTTATACGTATTATCTATAAAAAATTATAAGTCTGTCTTTTAGAGCTTATCATACCATAGTAGTGGTTAAACGAACCTACATTAAAATTCTAGCCTTATTAAGGAAAGGAAGAAAAGGCAAATCTTCGTAGACAAGAAAATAACGATGCAAAGGATGTCGCCAACAAGAAATGGGGTGTTGACACGCAAACGACATGGTCATCACAGAACAGCCACGAAATATCTGTCCAAAGCCACGTAATCGTTTTATCCACTTTGGGAATGCGAAATTCACTTTTTTTCAGTAAATTAATATTCAATGAACCCAAAATTTTATATAAAATCAGGGATGGTGACTTCTAGAATGCCCTTTTCTTACTTTTCCCCCAAGAAAACCCCCTATGGACCCGAGTCCCGGTACTATAAAGCCACCATTCTAGGCGACTTCATTACGAAGTTTCCGAGTTTCAACTTGTTATATCAAAAACCCTAAACCCTATCTATAGTATATACAGTAATCGAACAACTCAAAACCTCAAAAACCTACTGAAATATTTAGCAGAACCACGCAGAAGAATCACACGCACACAAACACGGTGAAACCAGCGAAGTTCAAGGATTTCCATTCCTGGGTAATCTCGAAAAGAAAACTTTGGGATAAAGTTCGTCTGTCTACACCATAGAAAAACCATGTGCCTACGCTTTCCCGTAAGTATGACATGTAACCCAGCAAAACAGAACCCTTATTCTACGGCTACTACAGTCAATGAGTTCACACCCAAGACCAAGAGGGTGAGGAAGAGAAGGAGCGATTCGCTGGAAGATACTCTTGCGAAGTGGAAACAGTACAATAACCAAATGGGACTCGAAGATAATGGAATGGGAGGCGGTAGAGTCCCCGCGACAGGGTCGAAGAAGGGGTGTATGAGAGGGAAAGGAGGGCCAGAGAACTCTGTTTATAGTTACAGAGGAGTGAGACAGAGGACTTGGGGAAAATGGGTTGCTGAGATTAGAGAACCTATTGATAAGAGAGCTGGAGGAGGGAATACTAAAGCTAATAGGCTTTGGCTCGGGACTTTCCCAACTGCAGAGGAGGCGGCTCGGGCTTATGATGAGGCTGCTAGAGCCATGTATGGTCCTCTTGCTAGAGTGAATTTTGCTTCTGAGGAGTTCTCCGATAGGAGTTTCTCGTCGAATAAGTCGGTGGTTTCATCGTCGGATGGCTCTACTGCATTTTCAATGAGTCGGTGCAGGGATGACAGTATTGGTTTGGAGAAAAGTGATACTCATGAGGTCAGCAGCAAGGAGCAAAATCGTCATGAGGCTGTCGGGAGCATTCACGGACAAAATTTAGAGCATGATGAACATCAACCTGTGGTTAAAAGAGAAGAAAATAAGAGTAATGGAGGGGTGTCAAATGGTGGAGCTTGTGATGAGTTTAATGGACAGGAGTTGATGCACTATGATAATGGCAACTATTTGAAGAACAAATCTACGGGCTTGGTTGGTTCTAGGGAACAAAATTCTCCACGGAATTTATGTCTTGAGAAAGCGAGTAGTCCTGCTATTGTGGACTCTAGCGAAGTAATAGATAGAGGAATGCTTATCGATGCAGATACTCAAAATTCGGGTGTAAGAGGAGGAGACCTGGATGATGAATTGTTAGCTCTGATGGATTACCTAAACAGCTTTCCTGTCAACATGGATTTCGGTCCTGAGAATCATCCTAACATTTCTAGTGATCTTAATCTTTGTTTACCTCCAGCTGCAATAAGGCCAGGATTGAATGCTGAAAATGTAGTTTATGGGAAACCGTTTTACTCTAGTTGCTTATTTGATGATGATGATCAGTACAATGTGGATCAAAAACAGATTCAGAAAAGCTTCATTGGTGGGAATGACCGTCGGATCACCAACGTTGGCGTTGGGGACGAGAGACTGAAAAAGATGGAAGTACTGCAAGCTGGTGGCTTTGAAAGCATCAATGCAAGGCTTGGTCATCCTATGTATGGTTGGTCGTCAGCGATGCCCGTCACTGATGATTCCTTTAGTATTAGCGATAATTGTGAACTGAGAATCCAAGCAAACTGGAGTGGGTTGATGGGTAATTCACAAGCCAGCTTGATATCAAATAACAACTTTACTACACGGAAAAATGAAGCAGATTCGTCCAGGAACTCGAGTCAAGTAGTGAAGCAAGAGGAAACCGGGTTTGATGACTATAATTTTCTGAGGCCCGACTATGATTTTGGATTGATTGAAGAGCAAGGGTTGCTTAATTCTTGGTTCCAAGACGAGCGCTCATGACTTTTAAGGATGGGTTCTTAGCAAGTTGCAAGGCGTTTGCTGGACAGATCAATAGAGCTTTTCATGCAGGGTGCTTTTTAATCATCAGGATATTCTGATTACAGTTTCCCTTGCATTGTCAAGATTAGCACTTTAGCAGCTGTTGATACAGTTGTAGCCCAAGATCTGTTTCGTTTGATAATTTGTGTAATCTTTTTATCATTTGCATCGCTTCAGAGCTGAATGTGATGTATATATTTACTATAATTTTGTGGGACATTCACACGAGCTTTGGTTATATGTTTCCATAAAAAATGTTTCGGAACGTTGCATTCGTTAAGAGTAACGATTACTATGCCTTTGACTAGCGGCCGCCCCCCACACCCAAAAAAAGGGGCGAAGATTATCTCCCGCGACGGAAAAATAATTTTTTATTTTTTATTTTTTTATTTTTCCCTAACAAGCGAGTGTCTAGCTAGATAGTATGTTAATCTAAATCAGACCTTTTCTTTTTCAGATTGTTCTTAAAGAATAACTAAATGAAGATTAGAACAATAGCTTATTTGAAATCTTAATAAATGGCACTAACATATTAAGGATATATTACATTGTCTTGCTTGCTTTATTTCAGCGAGTGTTGGTGACATGTGCTGGCAAAACACGTGAACAAGATGCGATACACTACGCCGGCGCATTACGCAGGCTGAGGCCTATGGCCTTCTCCTAGTGATGTTGATTTGATGGATAATGGTATTGGTGTCTTTTTTTGTGTTCCTAAATGGTATGCGCATGAAAAATCAATCAATCCGGTTGGTAAGATATAATGTGTGATAGGACAAGCGGGAGAGCACCCATCGAGTTTCCATATCCATATCATCCAAAAGCTCCGAATGCCTCGTAGACTGAAGGTCATCTTCTCCGTCTCGTCTCGTCCCATCGATCGCCTCCAGTGTTTCTACTTCCTCGTCCTCCTCCTCGTCGTAACCATCGCTGCTTTGTCTAAAGTTCGAGTCCTATTAATAATTTTCTATCATCACGTGAATATCACGTGCTTTCTCTTTGTCTGTTCTTCCACTTTCTTTTTAATTCTTTTCCCTTTTTTTTTTCCACTCAATCTATGCTTCCTGCAAGTCCATGCTCCATCTTAGGTCCTATTCCTCCTTGCACATGGTTGTGCTAAGCAACATCATAAAATGTTTATTTTATATTATCGATCTCTAAATATTTATCGACAGTGATTGAGTTCTACAAATTAAGAGCCTACAAAATAAAACGCAGTAAGAGCATATCAAGATATTGTTCAACGTGGTTACTCTGATATTTCAGTTAGTAGCGAGTTTTTAGAGAGTAGAAAGTGCTTTAGACTAATGAGCAAGCTTAGTGTACAAAGTATAGAGAAATTTATCCTTAGGTAGTGAATTGATATTTATAATGAAGTGGCATTGGCAGTTGGAGAATAATTAGTGAAGAGAGATCTTCTCCTACAAATATGAAAGAGTGGGGTCATGATGTCCGACATGTCTCACTTATCTCAGACGTGATTGTTAACTTCGTATCTTATCCTTATTTTGTGCATTCTAACCATTATAGGGCTTCCTAGGCTTAGTCAATCCAAACTCAGGACTTAAGCTCATAGTGACAAGGCCCAAGCAATAAGACACGTTATATCCAGATGAGTCTGAAGGGCCATGTCAAAAGAATCCTGTCAATACTTGTCCCCCCTCCCCCAATAGTTTGGTTGCCGAAGCGAAGGAAAGGAGATGGGATATATGGGTTGCTTAGGTATGTTTGGTCTGACTTAAGAGGCTTGACCAGACACTACAATACCAACATGGCAAAGGTATAAGTCCAAGTTAAAAGCGGGTAGAGAAGGAGATGTCCGAGGCAATAGATACTTAGGCTGAAGATGTTTGAGGTGGGATAGATTGAAGTGGTCAGCAACTATTCTGAAGCGAAGTACTGAAGACCCTAGCAAGACGGAGCCTCGATTAGCGTATTAGAGCAAGACACCTTCACATCTCACTGGGTAGGTGATTCCAGGCTCAAACTAGTCAAGCCAAGCAGCATTCATCATGGACTAAGTAGGTGTGATTAGGTCATGCTGCTATTATGCCAACTAGGTGGAAGTTGGAAGGATCATGGGGAAACTTCTTGTGAAAGAAACTTTTTCAAATTTTGACTTAAGCACACTCGTTTTTCTATGCATTTAAGGTGATGTGATAAGTGTCATGTCCTAGCAAACTATCATGTAGCTATATACATTTTGCCTTTTAAAGGAGGCCGTCCGATCAAAACTCACTCCACGTGTCTACTCAGTAGCATTCTAAGAGATTTGTTCTTATACAAATCCTAATAACCACCTATACGGTTTCCCAAGCGTTTTGCCTATAAATAGTACAATCACAACGAGAGACCACTTTTCTATAATCTCTCTATTCTACTATCATGAATTCCACTTTCTTGGATTACATCAAACTTCCTTTGAAAGATTTCAAACTCCCTTCTCCTTCGTCACCTTTTGCAATCATATCAACAAACACAAGTGAGGCGAGTTGTAACTTTTCATGGTTCAACCTTATTGACTCTAAAATAACAAGGAGTAATCCCTTACTGCCCTCTCCCCAATAGAAGAGGACAAAGTCTCATCACTAGCATAACTTGATGAACCTACTAAGATCACCGTAGAACTACTAGATAGGGCCAGGATTATCAATGCCACCTTGAAGGATGTATATACATACCTTCCCCCACCCCTTCCCAAGGATTTATGATGCACTTAGGATGGGTAAAGGCCCTAGTGGCTGATTAAGTAAGAGCAAACAATCCATCCCCAGTTGGATTCTAGTTAACTTTGTTGTTGAGATGATCCTTAGGTAACAGATAAGGTTGTTGAGTAGGGATGACTGGGTAGCCCTACTATCAGGGAGGTGCTTCATGGTGTTTGAGAAGTACCTAGAGTTTAAGTAGCGCCTCCTTTCGAGTCGCTTCAATAAGGAATCCTTTAACTACCTCCAATACAATCTGTCGCAGGTCCCTCCCAATGGGTGAAGGGTGCTAAAGGCTTTCCAAGCATTGTATGAATACCTGATGGTTATTACGCCCTGAAGTTACAGAGTCGCAACAGTCCCACCGTGTAAACCATTCTATAATAGTAACTAGCCTTACAGTACCTACCATAGACACGACGTACACAAGGCATCGATGACTCTTAGTTTTTAAGTAAACAGTTCAATTAAAAGTTTAGCTATAGTTACAGTGATTATCAATACTTTTAGATCAACATACATAATTATATGTAAATTCCACAGAACCTCCCAAGAAACTCTACATTAACATAACAGTTCACTAATTTACATAATGGTTATCATTTTTTCATCTTTAAACTATACTCTAGCTATACATTCACTGTTAAGCGAATTGATGCTCACAGCCCTGGCTTCAAAAGAACTAACCTTTAGATAGTTGTAAGGTGGCATAATACTTGAAGTATTCAGAAATCAGGACCTACAAAAAGATCTATGTAGGTATGAGCAACTACAGCTCAACAAGTTGAATTGGAGACTTATGAATATATACAAACACAAACAAGATTTATCAAGCAATTATTTTCATGTAATACAACAAGCAAATGTCATTACACAACGAATCCAGTCCATTGCGAAATCAGAGAAATTTCACTAGCTCTAATCCAGGTTGAGGAGTTTTCATGTTATGCAATAGCTCACAACCAAACCCAAGTTTGTGCAATGGAGACACTACTCCTCCTAAGACTATCCTTCGAACCAATGCCCTCATCTTTACCGCGATCTCCTCTCCTGTCACTTAGTTCGGTTAAGGATAAGAAAAAGAACAATTGTTATTCAGCGTTATCTTTATCGAAGGTGTCGGTGTTTGGTTAGAGAATCCTAATGATCCCCTAAAGAGTTGCAATGCATGACAATTTAGGTCATTAGAGTTGAATAAGATTAAATTCCATTTAAGGTGTTCAAACAATTTCACACCAATCCAGTCATAACACAAAATCAATTATATTACAAATTTCAGTACGAATTCAGATACTCAAACACATGCATAAACTACTTACAATCATAATCATACACAATCCTAAGTCTCCGAGTATCATAAAATAGTATTCTAATACAGTAAGTAATAACCCAACTTACTTGGAATTCTTAATCACCCAATCACTTAATTGTAAGCCAGTTCAGCTCTGGTTATCCTATAATACAAATAGGTCTTTTTAGTACTTATACTTTAATGATTCATATTCTAAGTTATAATTTAACTCGTTTCTCCATGTATATCTATTATTTACTGATCATTCATTCAACCTTGTTTTAGGGTTCGGTTTTTAAATTAGATTCTAGAATCTTAAATATGCTCAAATCTTAATGTAAAATTAATCATATTAAGCTCAAGTATTCTAATATCATATTGGGTTTTAATTTAGTATTTTAAACTGTTCGGTACACTCTAATCCTAATTGAGATACCGGATTTATTCTCAATGCGAGAAAATCTTACATTTTTTATACAATCACCTAAAATTAATTTTTTTTTCAGATTTATTATATTCTGATTTTTATTATTATATTATCTAAATAACCCTAATTTTTCATATTTATTAAATTTCCAATTCCACATATTCCTAATTTCCTACAATTACTACATAATTCCTATATTAATTACATTTAGCACTCCAAAGGCTAGGATTAGGTTTCCACATCAAAAATTAACATCCCTAAACATCTAATTACTATCTAAATCAGTAATTAATCACTTAATCACCTAATTAACCAAAATTACTTAATTTTTCCATCATTTTAGGGCTAAAAATTTACTTAAAAATTTCGAAAATTAAATTAAAAAAATGACTTTATAACACTGTTCTATATCACTTAAGCATTCTACAGAAAAAATTTGAGCTCTAAACTACACTTTTAAGCCTATTTATTTTTAGTTCTAACTATGCCCAGTTTTGCTTAATTTATTAAGAACCCTATATTTTCAGATGTGATTAAACTTAACAACTATTTTCCTCTAAATCTACATATAATAAAACCTCAGAATAATAAATTTCATAATTTTCTGAACAAAATAAATAATTTTAAGAAATTATACAAAATCAGAGCAAATGAAAAACTCACCCGATCCGATGTCTTTTGGGCTTCCAACACCGGTCCAGGTGTGTCGGCCGGTCCAAGTAGTGGGTTTGGAGTGGGGTGGTGACGGTGTGTAGGTTTGGTTCACTAGCCTCTACTACACAGATTTCCTTATTTTTTTCCTAACCTTAATTTTTTTCTTCTAATTTCGATGCTCTCAATGTTTTCTGACTTCTAACTGTTCAAATGAGTTCTGTAATTTTTTTCCCTATTTATAGAGCTTTGTAGTAATTATTATGCATTTAATTGGACAATGTATTGCCCAAATCCCTTAATTTTTCCCTTTTGTGTTACTTGATTTTGATTGATTGATTTTCTTCTTCACTTCATAACTTACCATGACCAGATCCACATCATTGCTTATTCCTCTAATTTCTTCTTAATTAATTAATAATTTTCTTTAATTATTTAATAAGTTTTTAGCCAATTTAAATAATTTCTCGTATTTTTATCTATACGTAAATACATGTGGAGTACATGTGAATATTCCTAATTATTATTTAGGTCATTCTATGATTTTTATTATACATATAATCTATCACTAGTAATTTATTAATTATTAGATTACACTTTTTACCTTTATACTTAAAATTTAAAAATTTTATAGTCTCCTATTTTATTACTTATTTTCTTAAATTCAAGCTTACGGGGTCATTTTTACTAATATTTCTATCTATAGTTTACAATTTAAGTTTGATCGGATCATTTAACCGATCGTCTTAAACTTTATGTATTAAGTTCAATCCTATGGTTATTAGGCTTAACTTTAAGGTTTACAATGGTAAGGACTACTCTTGAGCTCTTCAATCACTTTCACATGCGGAAGAGTGTTAGGGGGTAGCCATAACTCTAACCGCGTCTGGGAAAGAAGTTGTTAGATAACCTCGTAGATTCAGTGAAAGGTTAGCAGGACGAGTACGTTGTAATTAAGTTGCTTGAGGAGGCAGACTTTTAGACTTGTTTTGTTTTTTCCCTCAACTCACCCCTCTTTCCCCTCCCCCTCCATCGGCCTCTCCAATGGGCTTATTTCTAAGGTGAAGATGCCATCTCCTTTTATAGCCCTAACGTATAGCTCTTACGAGAGCTTTTAATCACACCTACATACTCCTACCTCGGTTGGGGTAAAAAAATTGGCATTTAGATGAAGGGAAGATGTAATCATCCCAAACGCATTTTTGGCTTAGCCTTCTAAGAGCACACTATAAGGGGAAAGGAAATCAATTACGACGAAGTCTACTGATCATCATGCCACGTGGTTATCATCATCAAGTTCCATGTTTAGCGTGATGATCCCCTTAGCTCAGACCATACTTCTGTTGAAGCCAATCAGATTATTGTGGTATGACTTTATTTTTATTGGTAGCTTCTTCCACATCCTTTTATAAGTATGGAGGGAAAGTATGTCGGTGGAATTGCTAATGTCCACCATAATCTTTAGGACCTCAAAATTTGAGATCCTCGCCCCTATCATTAAAGCATCTTGATGGAGTGTATTGACCCCTTCAAGGTCTTCATCGAAGAAAGAGATGAAAGTATCCAACTTCTATCTCTTCTCCCTTACGACCAATACTTAGGATGAGGCGTTAACCGAGCTACTAGTGCTTGCTGGCTACTGGGGTGCGGCTTCTCCATAATTACATTAATAAAACCATTGGAAGCATAGTCATTGTTCTTCTCAGTATAGGCGTTCTCGATCTGTCACCTCTGAGGTGCCCTATCTCCATCATTGTCAGAGCAGTTGTTGTTCCTCGGATGGGTCACATATTCATTGAAGAAGCCATGTTGAATAGCACATCTAATAGCATTCTTCAATTGGAAGCACTCTTCAGTGGTGTAGCCGTGGTTGTCGTGGAACTAACAGTACTTGTTAGAGTTCCGATGATTAGGGTTTCCCTACATTTTCTACAGCTTCTAAAGTAAATTCCAATGCTTCACTTCAGAATAGACCTGAGAAATGAGTTTATTCAAAAGCGTGTACTGCGTGTAAATAGGAGGAGGGAGCAAGTCATGCTTGGATCAACATGTCTTCTTTGTAAAGTTCTCCCCTTTTGATCTGCCCGGCAACCTACCATTGAGGCAATCATTCATGGACAATTTTTCTTTGTCCTACTTTCTGCCCGACCTCTTTCAATTGGTATCGTACCTGGCAGGAATGTTATCTTCTTGATCGATGTACTTTTAGGCTTTATTCTAAAAGTTGGCTAGGGTTTTTGGCTTGCTCTTTGCAAGTGATCGAAAGAAGGCTCCTGAAGGTTGGATGTCGAGTTAAGCAACATGGACAACAACTCCCTCATCCAGCTAAGGGATCTCGACTATGGCATTGTTGAACTGGGTTATGTAGTCACGTAGGGACTTACCTTTACCTTGCCTTATGAGGTATAAGAACAATGTGTCCTTGGATGGGGGCTTGCTAGCCATGAAGTGGAGACAAAATCTCCGTGCCAACTTGTTAAAGGAGCTGATGGAATTGTTAAAGAGATGGTTAAACCATGTTCGAGCTGCCTTCCTCAAGGTGCTTGGGAAGGCCTTGCACATTATAGTATCCCCATGACCATGGAAGTTTATAAGGGTACAAAAGTAGAGAAGGTAATCATTAAGGTTACCCGTACCATCGTACTGGTCCAGGGATGGAAGTTTACCATTGGAGGCAGCACTTCATCTTGCATACCCTTGGTGAAGAGGGTCTTATTGCTGGCGACTAACCCAGCGTCACCAGCAACCTTACTCTCCTGCTACTTGAATCGTTTTGTTACCATAGCATAGAGCTTGTTAAAGTTGGCATCATCTGCCGAGTGAGCTCGGTATGCAACTAAGTGAGCCTATACTCGTTGCAAGTCGGCTTCTTACTTATTCCTAGCCAAAGCTCAGTCATAGGTGGCCGTAGACCTTACTGGCTGTTGTTGTAAGGGTGGATCAGGTTGCTAACCCCTGCCATTTTGCTGCTGTTATAAGGGATAGTTTTACCCTGTGCAGGCATTTTAAGCTTCGAAGGGGTGGGTTTATGCGTTGTACCTCTCTACTTCTTCAAATTGAGTGTGGAGTAGCCTGTTTTGCATAGCACACTCTTCGACCAAGTGCTTCATGCACTTTAGGCAGTCCTCCAGTGCAGCCCTTGGGAGGGGTTGGTTGCCCATGGGTTAGTTGTTTACTAACTAATGGTTCTCCTATCCATCGTGTTGAGACATAATGTCCGGAAATTGCTTGTGGGGTATGTGTTTAATGTGTTTGAGGTTTTGGGTGTAGCAATTCAGTTTCCTACATACAGCACCAAATGTTGTCTATAAGTATTTATCGACAGTAATTGGGCTCTACACGTAAAAAGCCTCTAAAACAAAGCACAATGAGAGACAATTATTTTTTATATTTCTCAACTTATAAAGTGTGCAATGTTTATACGAAATTTCTAGCAAAAACAAAAGAAGTTTTAATTTCAAATCAAATTAACAACTTTTAAATAACTCATAACCTTTAGTTTTAATTTCTAGCAATATGATATCTCATATACTATAACATTTATCAAATCAACATTTGGACACAACAAGAGATATATCAAAATATTATACTATGTGACTATTTATCATCTGGTTAGTCCAATAATTTGTATTCTAAGGTTGAATAAACACAATTTACAAGTTCTAATTATTTTAAAATTTAATCTAGTTTCAAACATTATTGTTGAAACATGTACTAATATTGTGAATTCTCTTGAGTTTTCGATATTTTCATGCCAAAGTTTCCTTAAAAAAAAACAGTAATTTATTTCAACAACTCTGTCCAATATAAGGTGCTCATTCTAATGCTTAATTTATCTCTCAATATTGGTTAGTTATGGCTTATAAATTGTCTAAGGTGAATAGTAAATTCATAAGGGTGCTCAAAGTCAAGAGCACAGACAAGTTTCACACAACATAAACTAACACCAAGTATGTAAATCATTAAGTTCAAAGTATGTAAGTACATTACAGCCTCTATGATTATCTAATAAGAAAGTAGAATAAGTAAATACATATGTGCAATTGAGAAACATAAGTAAAGCCCGTAAACAATAGAGCTTAGAAAGTGAAAGTAGGTACTTAGCTTGAAGAGGTATGAGATCTACTAAGTAGGAGTTGAATCTACTTGCTATTCCTTAATTGAGCTCCCTTATTCCAAATTGGGCGTCCTATACAAAAATTGAAGAGCGATAGTAATTCTTTACATGCCTTACTTAGGTAGTGCATTGGATATTGTATTATTAGAGTGGGTTTCTGGCCAATTTTAGAATAATGAAATCCTTCATTTAATTTTCAAAAGGTCGATCTTGGTTAAAAAGAAAAAAAAAGTTTAGAAAGTTGCTTGGTTACAATAAGTGTGTAGTTTAGGAAATGATAGTAATACTTGAACGATTTTCAAAGTTCACAAAACATGAGCACTGAGTTTCAAATAAAGATAAAAATATAATGAGGATTGGTAAGCCCACAAGTCAACTTCAACAATGGTTCATAAATAACAATCTCTAAAATGTATAAAGGGTCTAATACAAAAAACAAAACTATATGGATATACGGTCTATATAAACACTAGGTAATAGGTATAGCAAGAGCAAAAACCAATGCAACTAAGTGTCATCGCTAAAAATCATCAATTCCATTATCCGATACATCATCAAAGCCATAACCAAGCAAATCATATACGAAGCCACATTAAAGGTCCTCACTTATAAAGTTATAAAAGAGAGCTACAGGAAACTTAGTACATTAATAACCACAAGCACATGCATCATGCCCTTCATAGATAGATAAATGCGATCTAACGGGATCATTTAAGATGTATAATTAGGTGGAGCTAAACAAGAAATACACAAGTACTCTTGACTCATAAGCAACACAACAGGGGTACACAGTGTGCACTCGCATTGTAGCAGGTTATTTGACATAACGAGAGCAACTAGATTGTATGCCCGATAGAGAAAAATGAATAGTAATCTCCTACAAAGTTCGCTACTGGTATTCAACGTCAAGAATTGTAGTTTACTCATAACGTAATGCACATGCTTCTTCCTTCGTACAATACATATTGTAGATGGAGGGATTTAGTTGCAGTGGTCACATGTGTGTCATCTAAATCTCGCGCTACTTATGGCTTTAAAGGAATGACTTAGTAATGATACACAAAGAAAAACGTAGAGAGAAAGAGAAAGGAAGGAGAAGTAGGCTATATTAGGAGCTTGAATGAGCATATAACAATCTAATAGCACTACAATGTTTCTTTAATCTCTAAAAAGTTATGAAATGGGGAAAAGCTCTTTAGTATTTATAGAGTCAACCCATCAATGATGTCCATCAAGTCACTTTAACGACCAATAGCCAACATAAGTCCTTTTGTTAATAGGTTCTTCCATGGGCTCTTATTAAGTTTAAGTTCATGAGTAGCTTTTCTGAGTGCATGACCTTCCTTAAGAAATGTTGAGAATGGATAGATCGATCCAATAACACTTACTCTAAGCCCAAAGTACCAAATCTTACTTAATTATCCCATTTCATGGACATAACTCTCTAGACCTTATCATTTAGCTCAAAGAGCTAGCCTATGTTATTAATAGGCTTAAGGCCCAATAACCATTTTTAGTTGTTCACATTTTGCTCCTAACCAAAGTCCTTCAAATGGAGCTAAAGGGATTTGGACATCAATTGCAAGCTATGAGAACTAGGTTGCTACTTGACACATGCGCACTATGGAATAGAAACATCGCTGCCAAGTGCATTCACATAGCTTTTTTCTTTCTTTAGTATATCATAATACATGAGCCTAACACTAGTGTTGCAATCTTATTAATTCTTTCTTTTTTCATTGTTAGAACTTATAGGACCATTTAATTACGTATGTTTCTTTAAGCTTATTAGAGTAGCTTTTGCCTTCAAGGTGGTAGAGATTGAATAATTCTTCTTTGATAAGTATCTTTTATACAGGTTAATCTGGTTCTCTAATTAATTCATTTTTTAGTCACTAGTCTCACTTAGTTAACTCCCGTGTATTAGCTATTAGCTTCATCTCAAGGATTTCAACTAATTGCTTCTTCTTCTTTTTGTTTTTTATAATTTTATTTTACTTTATTTAAAAGCTTCAGTTCATTAAAGTAAGCTGATGACTTCCAACATTGTCCATATGCTTGCCTCTAAGAAACCTTTGTTACTTTGTTAAACTTAATTAATTTGTAAAAGCTCATGCCAAATAAATGTTTTTTTAAATTAAATTAGGGACATTTTGCAACTTTTTTAATTACCACCCCTTGACTTTATAAATTTTTTTGATTGAACTTTGAAAATCTGTTCTTAATCATTAATTTGATTTACTAGATTAGGATAATTCATTGGGTATCAACAATACCTAATTCTTGTCTAGCCCAAGGCCTAACATGCAAAGCCCATTATGTGGGAGATCGAAATGTACGTAAGCAAACAATGAGCTCATCATTTACACCGTATAAATACCTCATTTTTGCCATCATTAGAATTCTTTCTTATCAAGCCATATTAAAAAAATAATAAAAATAAAAAAAAAAACTAAAAAAATTGAAATAAAAAAAATATATAACATGTCAAGTCGTTTAGGGTCATATTTTGAAGATGTATATTATAAATTTTAAGCCTTAAATTGTTAGGCTTCATTAAAAATATTTTTTATTCCAATCCAATATAAAGCAAATTTTTTATCTAATTTATATTAAGCTAAATAAACTTAGGATTTATTAATGGGTTAGTGTATATATTGGGCTAAAATAAGACAGACTGAATCGGGCTCAAGATAAAAAGCCCAAATAAGTGTAGGGTTTCTAAAGATTAGATTAAATCTTTAATGAATTTAATAAATCCAAATCAGGTATCATCATATCTTAGATTTGTTAAGATTAAATATATGTCCAAAAAGATCTAAGTGTATGGCTTATAAATAGTAGTTTTTGGTTGTAAAAATTTGAAGTTTTTCACTCACAAACTCCATAAAGACAATCACTTTTCACAATCTCCATACATCTGGACACAACATTTACTGTCTTCACAACCAGAACACACACAACACTCTAGACCACTTATGATCTCACAAATTCACTCACACATAGCCAAATGCAATTACAACTACACAATCACTTCTAACCCCCATACCTCATAACCTAAATCCCTCACTCTCAAATAGCATTGTCATATGACAATCACAACAAACAGAATCCTACTTGCACTATTCCTATTCCCATATACAACAACATATCCATGCCTCTATACGATATACTTCACACAACTCTACGCACACATGTACAACCCATATACAATTACTCTTACATATAATTCCACAAACGCAGTCTACACTCTTGATTATGCACACTCCATAAAATCTGATCCAATCCCACATACATACATCTAACACGTACAACTCTATGGCAATACATGTATGCATCGCAACAACTCTATGCAATTAGCAACTACATGATCGGCATCCTAACAACCAACAATTCCACACAAAGCTAAACAACAACACAATCCATATAAGTTTTCTTCCTGATTCGACCCGCATTGTAAAGTATAGGTACGTTTTGCTTTTTCTAGTGTAGTTATATTTATTTTTTTTCCTCTCTTATTTTATTTGTTTTTCTTATTTTGATTTAGATAATTTATTTTATTAATAACCTACGCTAACTTTAGTTTATTTTTATGTAAGTTTTATTTTAGTGATAGTTTTAGTTTTTTTTTAATTATATGATTTATTTATTGTTATTTTGTTAGTTTTATTATATAGGTACATTAAAGTGTTATATTGGTTTTATACGATTAAGATTTTATGTAAAATTATTACTAATCTGAGTCTTCGCAAGTCTTTAATGTCAATTCCCATTAATTCATGCCTTTCGCATCTCTTCCATAAATTACATGTTTTAGCATAAAGTTCCATACTTTTAGTCAAAATTGCACATTTTAATAAAATTTGATACTTTTGTTAGAAAGTGTACTTCTATAGGAAATTTGCATCTTTTGTTTAAATTTACATGTTTTTCATTAAATCTACTATTTCAAATAAAGTCAGTGTTTTAGGGACTTTTAGAAAAATTAGTTTGTCACTTATTAGTTTTTCATAAAATAAAAAAATTTTAATTGGCGTCTTTTCTATAATTAAATATCTTTTCCATGGTTTAGACTTCTTTTTTATCATTTAAATATTTTTTTTTTCATAATCTAGACATCTTTTCCATGGTTTAAGCATCTTTTCTATTATTTAGCCATCTATTCTTTTTCATAGTTTAAATATCTTTATCATAATTAGGCATATTTTCTATGATTTAAAAGTATTTTCCATGGTTGGGCGTATTGTCAATAGTAATTGCATTTTTTTTTCATAAAATGACACATTTTTCATGATAATTGCATATTAGCATAATTTTATAAAACTTACATCTTTTATTTATTTATTTATTTTTCTTATTTAGGTGTTTTAGGATTCTTTTTTAAAGTTTTGTCACGTAGCAATTTTTTTAAAATTATGTCTTTAGGTTTTTTTTTAATTGGGAATAAAAATTGATTTTTTAGGATTTTATTAATAAAAATAAATTGGTTAAAAAACATAAATTTGACTTAATTTTCAAATTAAAAGAAATTAACCTACTAAATCTTTTCTAAAAAAACAGAACTATTTTGATTTGATCCCGACTAGCAGGTATATAAGTACATCCGAGGCCATCGTATAAAAATATTTTTTTTCCTTTTTTAGAAAATTCATAACAAAAAGATCATAAAAAATTCATCTCAATTACATTTTTGCATATCCTTACATGACTTAATATTTTTAGAAAAATTATAAAAAAAAGCCTATTAGTTTTTTTTTTTTATCTTTACATGGTAACATAGTCTTAATAGATTTACCTCAAAACTTAGATTTTCCGATTTAATTTTCTAAATATTATTTTTTAGAATATCTACAAACTAGTAGCTAAATTAGGATTTTCCCACTTGAAAACCCTAACTTGATTTTTTTACTAATTTAATTGATTAGCAAATTCAATTTTTTTAAATATATATTTTTAAATTTTAATAAATATATTTCCTTAATTTAATGTTGAGTAATTTATATTAAGTGATGTGGGCTTAATATATATTGAATTAAAGAAAACCGAAATAAGGCTCGATAGAATTGGTAACTTCACTGGAGATACTAGTAGGCTAGCCATGTAAAAAAAAAAAATATTAACAAGCTTTCATTTTTAAAATTTTTTTTATGTTTATATTATAATATAATTATATTAACTGAGTTTAAGTAATATAGGCCTCTAAGAAATGCTTAGCCCAATAGGCCCTTTATTGGAGATTTAGGATTTTATTTTTTTAAGAAAGAAAAAAATCATTCGTGTACTTAGATGTGGTCGAACCTAGGCCGCTTTAGGAACTTAGGACGAGCAACCATTGTGTAACCCTCGAGTTGTTGGAATCTTTACCTCCGCTTAGTTGTGATAGGCGAGCCTACTCACGCTTCAATGTAGCCTACTAGGTTTTTCTTTGGAAATGCTTAAAGTTACAAAGTTTGAGACCTATAGACCTCACCCTCCTGCATCATTTTTTTTTTTTTTGAAAAGAAGGGTTATTCATTGTTAAATTATAGGAAAATTTGATAATCCGCAATTGGTTGGGCTTTCTTTTTTTTTTTTAAAAAAAAAAGAAGGGCAATTAAAATAATCATTACCCATATATATAAGTGTCCTTGGGCTTCATTTTTTTTTTATTTCAATCTACTTACACATAAGTATATTTCTTGACCACGGGTTAATAATGATTCCATTTCAATAATTTAATATTTACTGACCTTTATTGCATGGCATATGTTTATAGCATATTGCATTAATTTTATACTATACTTTGTTATATATATATTGTTATCTTCATTTTTTTTCTGTATTATATAACTACCGATATATTATCTTGTAATATAGGTATTATGTATTGCTTTTCTTTTTCTATTCATTTTACAAATAAAAGGTGGCACAACAAGATTTAAGATTGAACCCACTAAATTGCATTAAATTTTTTTTGGATAAGCAAATGAATATTAGTGCAATGTTTTCAAAAAATATATCATAAGTAAGGAGTTGCAATTTTATTATTTTCTTATGTGACATATTGGTTGTACAATTTTTTTTTTCATGTATTTTCTTTCATGTCAAAAAAAAAAAATTCCTTATCAACTATTAAAATCTCTACACTTTGTCCGTATTTATACTCATAGAAAAATTCTATACCTAACAAAGTCCTAGCACATTTGTACTCAAATTGATATAATCATGGCTCATAATAAACTTGCAATTCGAAAGTTTTTACGATAATAAATTATTGTACTATTATCCAGTTGCTAGCCTAACATATGCATGTGTACCATTTTATATGTTAATTATTTGTTATTTTTGTTACTCTATTGTTTAGTGTTGCTTATTTCTATTAATTTTTTTTTTTACAATAACATTCTTTCGTGTGAATTAAAAAGAAAGAAATTGTAAATATCATCCCTAGTATATCTCTTAATTATCTTTTTGTAATATTAAGTGCTCTCTCTTATAAAATTATCACCTTCCAATTATCGGTTATTCTCTTTGAAGCTTTGTTGTCCTCATCATGTCATCTTTATCATTTGGTGTTTTCTATTCTTCATGCAATATAGGCAACCCAATCATATATAGCATAGGGCCTCTTTAGCTTCCATTAATTAGTAGGGCTTGTAGCTTTTCTATCTTCATTATCTCATCTTAGTAATTGATTTCTTTTATTTTTTAGGTAGTGTTAACAATCCAGTCATCTATAGTATAACTTCTCTTTAGTTTCCATTAAATAAGAAGGTTTTTTAGAAGTTTTTCACAAAAATGTTTTTTACTTGTAAATAAATCATTACCCTCAGTTGTTAACTTTGTAAAATAGCCACTTTTTCTTGTCAACTCTATAACTTTTTCAGTCATTCCAATCAGTTAGGAGATGTTGGTGACCCTGTTTGTAACATAATTTTTTGTAATAAGTGTTTTCAAACACTTTTTGTTATAATAAAGTTTTTTTTTAAAAAAAAAATCATTCAAAGAAAAAAAATCTACTAATAAGTATGAAATTTATGAACTTTGATTTTTTGCTGTTAAGCGGTTTATCCCATTTTTCTAAAGCCTATGTTCCTTCTGAAGTAAGACGATAGACAACAACGATAATTCCAACCAAAGCCTAGTTTGATAGTCACTTCTTTTAAGCTTAGGGCGCCTTATAGTTTATCAATTGGGCTTAATACTAAAATTGATGCTGAAGAACAAAAGAGGAATGCACATTGGAAATTGATAAATGAGAATAGTGGAGACACAACTCATTTACCCATTCCAAAAATGAACATTACTCTTGATTCCGTAGGAAAAGCCTAGACCAAAAACACAATCCTTGAAGAGAAGCTCGTTACCAAACCTTTTCAAAATCCTTAGATAGAAAAACCTAAAACACAGATACTAGATCTTCACATCTATTTCAACCCACGCTAAGAAAAAAAAATAATAAACACATGACCTACTAACTTTACATAGAGCTTTATCCATCTACATTAATCCTCTCTAAGCCTAGAAGGTCCTAAACATTCACTCTACCAAAACTGGCCTACTTGCTCCAATCCTTGAATTGAACACGA
Organism: Lumnitzera racemosa; assembly: GCA_024138005.1. Classification (NCBI taxonomy): domain Eukaryota; kingdom Viridiplantae; phylum Streptophyta; class Magnoliopsida; order Myrtales; family Combretaceae; genus Lumnitzera; species Lumnitzera racemosa. Next base: position 58,028,610 of record JAMXBC010000004.1, read on the forward strand.
AGTTTGTCTCCACTATGAATCATTCAATCAATAATCTTAATGAGTTGGGCTAGTGAGGCAACATATAGGGCAATCTTTTAAAGGTAGGGGGGCATGTGACCAGCTAGGGTGTAACAGAATATTCAATCTTATTAGATGAGATTGGGATAGATAAGGGCAAACATAAAGGCATAAGATGTTTCGTTCTCAAATTAATGAAAGCATCTCATTGTTTGAAGCATTTAGAATGATAAGAGGCAAGTCTTAACCCCAAACACTGACCCTAAAACACTCATGAGAGTTGAGAGACATGAAAGTGAAGATAAGACTCATTCCTTAAAGAAAGTCTATCTGGCATGTGATACACAAATTGAAAATATGATAAGCATTCATTTTACTCCCTAAACATTTTTATTCCTTGTAAGCCCATTTGAGGGAAGTTTTTTCAAAAAAATAAACCCTATCATGAACCCCCCTACACTGGGGTAATCAAGAGTTAGGGTCATTTTTTAGAATCAAGAAGAGTTTCAAACTGTACATTTCACTCAAATCCATACACTCATTCAAACAACGCAAGGCCATGAATTTTTCTCAAACACTTCCCTAAAGCCATACCTACTTCACTGGGCTTATATACTTCAAATTTTTGGTTCTAAGGATTTGAATCTCTTCAAGTGAAAACTCAAAAACATGGAGGGCGATCACCTTTGGAAAATAAAAAAGAAAGAAAAAAATGAAAATAAAACAAAGAAATGAAAATAAAAAAAGAGAAAAATAGAAAAAAGAAGAAAACAAAAGTGTCGTGATCACATCCCAAAGGATAGCTTAAAAGCTTTTCAAGGGCCTAGGGATCGAGTACCAAGGAAAAGCTAAATCCATTAATTCCAAAATTAAGGACTCAAGTCTTCCCCTAATATCCTTCAAAGCACAAAACTTGAGAAAGAGATTCTAAGCCCAAATGAATGAAACTTTAATTTTATGGTCCTACTCACTATACTACCCCTAATGAAACTCTTTGACTAAAGAATTTGATTTATCTTAAGCAATCATTGCTTATGAAACTGGGGCAAGCCTATTTTAGCATTTCCCTTTAAGGTTCTTGACTTGTAGACTTGGGTTAAATTATTAATTTTTTTTTTTTAAAATTAACCAACGTATCAACATTTCCCCTTTGTTTAAGCCAATGACCAAAATTCTATGTTATAACCTTGAGAAAAAAGACCTATTGGATCAATCAAAGTATATCACATACAAGATTGACCACAATTTTTTGAATCATAATCGAGAGTAAAAACAAGCTATTTGAGAGTGTGACAAAGTCCTCTTGGACTAAACAATTCTGATAATTGGGATACTTTTTCTAATATGAAACTTATGGATGCAAAAGTCAAGCATGCCCTAGGGGTAAGGGAAGCACTTCACCTTAAAATCAAATGGGAATTCCCTACAGCAAGAACAAGGTCTCCAATTGAATTTTTTTCCTCTTCCCCCATCATAGCGAATAAGCAATCAAAGATGAAGAATGAATGATCGATGGGCTAAAAGAATGAGCATATCGCTTATTTGTAATATTCTAAGTCAATATAATTTGCTTACTTATTAGTGAGGAAAAGATAAACCATTTTTTGAATAAAACACATTTTTTCCTTCGAGTTCATAAAAATAAAAGATTTGAGAATTTGCAGTGAGAAGTATAATCATCTTCGAGTTAAGAACTTTAGTAATCTCTTATAAATCAAGAGCCTCAATTGTTTATTCGAAACTTTGGTTATTTTAATAGGAACCTTAGTTATCCTTTCTGAATTTTGGTTATCTAAATAGGAGCCTTAGTTATCTATTCAAAACTTTGGTTATCTTAACAGGAACCTTAGTTATCCTTATCTTAGGAACATTGGTCATCTTATATCCAAGAATCTTAGCCATCCTCAAGGAGTTTTGATCATCTAATCTAAGATTCTTAGTCATCCTTAGTTCAGAAACTTTAGTTATTCTATGGTATAAGAATATTTAGGAGCTTCAGCCATCCTATGAAAAGAATATTCAGGAACCTTTGTCATCATGCTAAAAGCTTAGGCTATTCTAAGAATTCTTGGAACTTTAATTATCTTGTGTTCAGAGTTCTAGAAGTTTCACTATAGGAACTTTTTTCATCCTACATCAAGGAACATTAGTTATCTAAGGATAAAAAACAATTAGCCATGCCTTTTAACCCTTTTGCTAAGTTTTCTTCTTTAAAAGATCTATCATTTTGAGAAGCTAATTTTTCTTTTAAGAACATCAATTTTTTGGCATAGTACCCACCTTAACTTTTTTACTACGTCTTTTCAAGATAGGCTCCCTTCATTTATTTATTTATTTATTTTTTTGCCTTGTCCTTTCAAGACAGGCCCCTATCTTTTTGCCCCGTCTTTTCAAGACGGGCTTCCTTAATCCTTTTGCCTTATCCTTTCAAAACAGCCTCTATCATTTTGCCCTGTCCTTTAAAGACAAGCCCCTATTGTTATGAACCATAACCAAGAACAGACAAGGCTGGTTATTGAATAGGTCTAAGCTTAATGGGTCTAAGCTTGTAGAAAGCTCAAAAAAGGTTAATGGGAAAGGTATGAAAGGGGGCAAAAATGACAAATGAAAAAGTAAGCAAAAACCTATGACTAGCTTCAGAAGATATGATACACCAATGGAATTTTTGAGGACTTATGACACAATTCGATATGATACACGAATTGGTCTAATGAGGTTACTCGCCACCTAACCTTACTTAAGGGAAAGGATAAGAGTGATGGCAAGAGTAAACAACAATGTTTATGCAAGGAAGTAAGTACTCAAAAGTATATTGAAGATAATTTGATGAATTACAGCTATAAGTACAAAGGTATTTATACCCGCAAGTTAGGATAACTTACCCAAAAGGGAAAAGACAAAAAGGACATTTTCTAAAGAAGCAATGTACACGATACACGAATTGGTCCATTGAAACTCGAAATCTGAAGCTTTACATAGTCGAATGCTTTAGGGACTCATACACGCTCCTCTTCAAAATACTCCTCTTCCTCTTCGTTAAGCTCTCTTAAGTCTATTATTCGCCTTACTAGTTTACCAACTCCTCCACCTCAAACTGGTTGAGCTAAGTCCTAACCTCTAATAGGTTGAGCAGCTTGTAGAGTATTATGTGTGGCCTCAGTAGTTCGGCAAAACAGTACATGAATAGCTCAAGTGAAATCTACTAAGAGGTTAGCTACCTCATCAAGTCTCTGATCAATACTTTTAGGAGTTCCCTAAGATTACCATCCATGGTAGACAACTCCACTGTCATCACCAGTACCAACATTCATATTTAGGTCTCTCATTTTTCCTCACAGATTCAAAATTCAAACAAACACTTTAGAAAGTGAACAACTAATAACAAAGCAATCAAATGAACACAATAACTGACTCTATTTCACATACGCAAAATTTAGTACAACAGAACTTCAGGAAGAACTAACTATAGTTCACACAAAACTTTTACTCTGATACCAAAATGTTGCGAACTGCGACCAAGAACAGACAAAGTTGGTTGCTGGATAGGTCCAAGCTTATAGAAAGCTCAAAAAGGGTTAATGGGGAAAGGTACAAAAGGGGGCAAAAATGAAAAATGAAATAGTAAGAAAAAACTTACAAATAGCTCCAGAGGATATGACATACCAACAGAATTTCCAAAGACTTACGACACAATTCAATATGACGCATGAATTGGTCCAATGAGGTTATTCGCCGCCTAACCTTGCTTAAGGAAAAAGATAAGAGTGATGCCAAGAGTAAACAACAGTGTTTATGCAAGGAAGAAAGTACTCAAAAGTGTATTGAAGATAATTTGATGAATTACAGCTACAAGTACAAGAGTATTTATATCCGCAAGTTAGGACAACTTGCCCAAAAGGGAAAAGACAAAAAAAGACATTTTCTAAAGAAGCAATGTACACGATACAAAAGGGAAAAAATGAATATATAAGGAAAACAATCATTGGTGCTACAGATTTTACATATGATACTGTACACGTGGTGATGCTGCATTAGCGAGGTTATTAGGAGATGTGAACAAAAAGTATGGATAGATGAGCTTGTCTGAGCAGGGATAGTAGTTCGGACTCTCTCTCTCGGCTTTTCGGCAAGGAAGATGCTGAATAATTGGTCGACTCGATGCTAAAAAGTAATCATCAACTTGGCATATTACAAAAAAATGAGCGGTCATATGGCATGGCATTAAAGATAACTCAACAAGGAAGTACTCGGCTTCAGTAAGCATTGGTTAAAATAGGAAGATTTATTGTGCCAGCCCCTCAATAATCTTCACCCTATTAATTCAAGATAGGATTCGGCAAAAATGGGCATCTCTTTTTTCTTTTTAGCGAAGTTTTAATCAAACTTCACTATAAAGAGAGGCAACAGTAAACGCCTCATTTTTACCACCGTTATGATTCTTTCTTGTCGTTGCCAAATTAAAAAAATAATAAAAGATGAAAATTGAAAGAAAAATAAAAAATAGAAAGTGTCAAGTTGAGTCGAGTTGAGTCATTTAGGGTCGGATTAGACAATGGTTGAAGATGTACATTCAATTTAATAAATTCCGAACCTTAAATAGTCGAGCTTGATTAATTTTTTTTTTTAATCCAATCAAATATAAAGCTAATTTTTTATCTAATTTATATTGGACTAAATAGTCTTAAGATTTATTAAATGGGTTAGTGTGTATATTAGGCTAAAATAAGACGGACTGAATCAGGCCTAAGATAGAAAGCCTAAATAAGTGTAAGGTTTTGTAGAAACTAGATTAAATCTTTAATGAATTTAATAAATCCAAATCGAGTATGCTCGTATCTTGGATTTGTTAAGATCAAATCTATGTCCAAAAAAATCTAAAAAGATCTAAGTATGTGGCCTATAAATAGTAGTTTTTTGCTGTAAAAATTTGAAGTTTTTCACTCACAAACTCCACAAACACAATCACTACACATCCATATTTTCACAATCTCCACGTGTTTGGATACAACATTCACTGTCTTCACAACCAGAACACACATAACACTCTAGACTACTCACGATCTCACAAATTCACTCACGTACAGCCAATTACAATTATAACTACACAATCACTTCTAACCTCCATGACTTATAACCTAAATCCCTTACTCTCACATAGCATCGTCATGCGACAATCACAGCAAATAGAATCCCAGTTGCACGATTCCTAATCCCACATATGCCAATACGTCTATGCCTTAACACGATCCACTTCATACAGATCTACGCACATACTCCAATCACATACACACACGGCCTACACATGATCACTCCCATGCATACTTCTTCGGGCACATTCCACACTCCCGATTATGTACACTCCATGCAATCTGATCTAGTCCCACATACATACTTCTAATCATGTATAGCTCTACGGCAATACATGTATGCTTTGCAGCAACTCCACGCGATTAGCGACTCAACGAATAGCAATTCCATACAAAGCTAAACAACAACACAATCCATGTAAGTTTTCTCCCTGATTCAACCCACATTATAGAGTATAGGTGAGTTTTTCTTTTTCTAGTATAGTTATATTTTTTTCTCTCTTATTTTATTTGTTTTTCTTATTTTGGTTTAAATAATTTATTTCATTAATAACCCACACTAACTTTAGTTTATTTTTATGTAGGTTTTATTTTAGTGATAGTTTTAGCTTTTTTTTTAATTATATGATATATTTATTTATTGTTATTTTGTTAGTTTTATTACATGGGTATATTAAAGTGTTATACTGGTTTTACATGATTATGATTTTACATAGAATTATTACTATTCTAAGTTTTCGCATGTCTTTTATATCGATTTTCATTGATTTGTGCCTTGCACATCTCTTGTATAAATTACATGTTTTAGCATAAAATTACATACTTCTATAAGAAATTTGCATCTTTTGTTTAAATTTACATGTTTTTCATTAAATCTACATTTTTAAACAATGTCAGTATTTTAGGAATTTTTAGAAAAATCAATTTGTCACTTATTAGTTTTTCATAAAAAAAAAAATAAATTAATTGGTATTTTTTCCATAGTTTAGGCTTCTTTTTCATTATTTAGCCATTTTTTCCGTAGTTTAAACATCTTTTTCATAGTTAGGCTTATTTTCTATAATTCAAATATCTTTTTCATAGTTTGGCATATTATCAATAGTAATTGTATTCTTTTCATAAAACAACACATTTTCCATGATAATTACATATTAGCATAATTTTATAAAACTTACATCTTGTATTTATTTTTCTTATTTAGGTATTTTAGGATTTTTTTTTTAAGTTTTGTCGCATAGCAATTTTTTCCAAATATAAAAACATACTAACTTAGAGTCTTTTAAAAAATTAAGTCTTTACTTTTTTTTTTTAGAATTTTTCTTAATAAAAATAAATTAGTTAAAAAATTAAATTTGGCAATTTTCAAATTAAAAGAAATCAACTTACTAAATCTATTCTAAAAAAATATAACTACGTTGGTTTGACCTCAACTAGCGGGTACGTAGGCTCCTCTAAGGCAACCGTATAAAAACAAAAAAAAAATTCCTTTCTAAAAAGTTCGTAACAAAAAAATCATAAAAAATTAATTTTAGTTATATTTTTGCATATCCTTACATGAATTAATATTTAGAAAAATTATAAAAAAATAAAAGCCCATTAGTTTCTTTTTTTTTTTTTACCTTTACATGTGACTTAGTATTAATAAGTTGGCTTCCGAACTTAGATTTTCTGGTTAGAAAACATTATTTTTTAGAATATCTGCAGACTGGTAACTAAATTAGCGTTTTCTTATTCGAAAACCTTAATTTGTTCGAAAACCCTAATTTATTTTTTTTTATCAATTTAACTAGTTAGCGACTCTAATTTTTTTAAATATTTTTCTAAAAAACTTTTTTAGGAAAAATGTTTCCTTAATTTAATATCGAGTAATCTATATTAAATGGGTTGGGCTTACTATAGATTGAATTAAGGAAAACTAAAATAAGACTCGATACACCGTAACCTACACATAGAGCCATGCAAGTACACCAAGGTAGACACAAGCTAGCAGTAAGCTCATCTCCTATAATGCAACCTGCTTAGCAAGCTATATAATACCTTACCCCAGTAAATTGGCTTAACTATCAAGCCGGTATACACCGACCATCTAGCATCAATTCGGGCCTCAACTCACCCGCAACAAGCACTAACTAACCCCTTCCTTAGCGTCTTGACCCGACCTTTGTCTTCAATGCCTACTTTCCACTGCAGCTCATTAATGAGCATCTAACATCCAAAGTATAGCTAACACAGCTGATAACCCTTATGACTATCAAACCTCTAAGTTATAGATTTAGTTGCATGGCTGGTCACAACTAACCGTCTACAGAGCAGCTCAGTCTCTACCGAAGAGCATACTGTTTGCCGGTGGCCGGTATAAACAAACCTTAGACCGCCATGTGTCTAAATAACTTACATAAAAGGCGCTAGGTGCTATATAGTGAAGGGAGCTCTCTTCTTTCCCTTTTCTCAAAAATCCACTTTCATCTCCAGGAATACTCTTATTCTCTCTATCCAATCTAAATATACTACCCATATCATACGTATTTAAGATTAGCACTATCCCTTGGCCCTTTAGTGCTCGCTCCTTCTTCCTCTAAGTCCTCCTTACTAACTTGAGCATCAGAAGGCTCCCATAGCCACACCCATATAAGGCTTTTTCATAGGGATCAAGAATCAAGAGGCGAGATCCGAGGCCATGTCACCTAAACTCCATATGGGCCCACTTATCCTGATTGGTTCAACCACAATCAATATTTTGCCTACCGTTTCAGGCCACCATGAGAACGATGGCTAAAAGTAAAGAGACTACTCCATAAGCTTAGTAAATAGGGGATACTAACACATCTCAACATGATGGAGGGCATGAATCTACTGCAGCCTTGCACAAAGATGTTATATTATTTAAAAACGCATCCAAAAATCACCCAAACAAGGAGGTGACTATCAATTCCTCCTTATAACCAAGCAAAAATGAAGATTTGTGCACCATATGCCTGATGCGTCTAAGTAAGCAAATTCAACATGATCAACAATCATATGAAGATCTGTGCAAGCAGCTAAATCGCAATTGCAACAAAATGCAAGTGCAAGGTGAACGTACAGCAACAAGTAAACCAGTGGACAACCTATCACCAAAGCAGTCTCTAAAGACTACAAAGACATGAACATGGAGGAACTAAATGAGCATATCTACTATACCTCCACTGCGTGCAACCAGAAGAAAGTAGAATCATCTGCACAAGCATCACACTTAATGCGAACAAAAAAGCCCACTCATCGCTTCTATCCTCGAAGAAACACTCCCTAAAAGTGTAAGGTACTACACCTAAACACTTATGATGGTACTACCGACTGAGATGATCATCTCATCCACTTTTGGATGATAATGAGACATCATGTACGAAGCCTTTCCCAGCACACTAGCAAAAGCTACCTTGCTCTAGTTTTATAATCTCCCTGACGCATCTATCACTTCATTTGATAACTTAAGAAGCAGATTCCAACAACACTTGCTTGGTTCTCAAGTCCTACGGAGAGAGTCTTCCATTCTCTACAGTGTTAGGTAATGCCCCAACAAAACTCTGCGAGCATACCTCGAACGTTTCAATCAAACAAAACTATAAGTTTCTAAGTTGGATATTGGGATGGCCCTGTAAGCACTCCTAATAGGCATAGACCTTAAGAAAGGCTCTTCAATGCAATCTCATTGGACAAACCTGAATCATTGGATGAGTTCATGTAAGTAACCAAGAAATACATAGCATAAGAGAATACCATAAAAGCTTGTTTCAAGGTGGAAAACAGCACGCGCATCTCAGCAAAGGACCACCTGGGGCCTCATGACCTTAAACTGCAACCCTCAGCATGCTATAGACGTAATAAGCAAAGACAAAATTTTAAAGACCATACCTTATACATACCCCTTAGTAGACTATTCAGCGAAATCATGTACGAAGTCTAGGAGCAACTCCTGCAACTATGCATTCGCGAAACACCAAAAACAATGAACTCAAGAAAATATTGTAAGTACCATACGATATATGGACACAACATCGACAAGTACCACTACCTTAAGAAAGCAGTCAAAGGCCTTATTCACAAAGGCTACATTGACCACGTTGTCATAGACGAGAAAAATTAAATTCAATGGCCAACCTAATGCCACCGAGTAGAGCATTAACAACAACATCACAATGAGTAAGTTAATGCCCTTGCAGACAAATAGAACTGCGGGGGATGATGAGGCCAAATCAATACTATATTTGGGGGACTTAGTCTCCTCTTAAATAATACAACCATAGCAGCCAAACACAAGTTATACCTCGTAAGAGCTAAGAAGTTGAAGACCAAAATTGAAATCACTTTTACCAAAGTAAACGAATAGGGAATCAACTGACCCTACAGTAATGTAGTCATCATAAACGCTGAAATTGGGTACTTCGATGTCCCTAAAATGTTTATCAACAATGAAAGTTCAATCGAATATACTTTTCTACAACACTTACAAGCAAATGAAGGAAAATCTTGAAGAGCTTTTGCAACCATACAAACACGGCCTCACAAGCATCGGAGGTAGCAAACTAGTGCCCGCCAAAGGAATCTTCACCCTACTCATCCAGCTAGGCAACAATTGTACATCACTAAACAATCGATAGACTACATTGCTGTTGATATATGGTCATCATGCAGTGTCATCCTTGGCAGACCAAGCATTAGAAAATTTGACATGCCCATCAACCAAAAATTCCTTAAAGCGAAGTTCATGTCACCCACTGGCATTAGTGAGGCTAAAGACTGCATAATGTTATAAATAATGTCAAGAGCACTCCACCTCAAAACCTAATCCAGAAATAATGTCATTAACATCGAATCAACCAACTCCTCTACCTCTACCTTATAAGCAGTGCCTACAAAAAAGACCATAGAAGTCAAGCTATCTGATGCCTTAGGAGTTATAACCAAAATAATGGTAGAATTGTTAAACGACAACAAGGCCGAACTCACACATTTCCTCAAGAAAACTCAAACGTCTTTATATCTACACCAGAAGAAATGCTAGGAGTCACTAAGATAGTAGAGGCCACTCATCACTTAAATGCCAATCCTACTGTCTGACCTGTTAAGCTAAAGAAACGATGCTTTGCTCTGGAACGTCGTGCTATGATTGAGGAGGAAGTGCAAAAGTTGCTTCAAGCAGGCTTCATCAAACAAGAAAAATACCCTACCTGGCTTGCTAACATAATACTCATCAAGAAAGCAAATGGGAAGTAGCAAATGTGCATCGAGTACACCAACCTTAACAAGGTGTACCCTAAAGATTACTTTCCCCTACTATACATAGATCAACTCGTCGACTCAACGTCCAATGATGCACTCCTTAGTTTCATGGATGCTTACTCTGGATACAACCAAATTCAGATGGCTCTTAAAGATGAAGTCCACACATCTTTTGTCATAAACTTCAAGACTTATTGCTACAAAGTAAAGCCTTTCGATCTTAAAAACGCAGGAGCCACGTACCAAAGGTTGGTTACCCACATCTTTAAGCCATAAATAGGTAAGAACATCGAGGTCTATGTTGACGACATGATCACTAAAACCAAAACTAGAAAAGGCTACATCAATGACCTTCACAAGACATTCCAAACCCTTTGCTAATTCTAAATGGAACTTAACCCCCAGAAATGCGTCTTTAGAGTCACATTAGGGAAATTTCTTAGTTTCATGGTGGTAGAGCTAGAGATAGAAGCTAACTCTAACAAAATCAAAGCAGTCCAGGACATGCAAGCCCCGACCAAAATTAAGGAGGTGCAATAATCAACAAGAATAATAGCCGCCTCAATCCCTTTGTATCTCGAAGCACCAATAAATACATCAAATTCTTCAATCTATTAAAATACCCTCCCATATTCAAGTGGACACCTGAATGTCAGTAAACATTCAAAGATTTGAAGAATTTCTTAATGACTTTACCTATGCTCTCCAAGCTAATACTTACAAAAGAGTTATACTCATACCTTGCAGTCAACGATAGGGTATTATCCTCAATGCTTATATGAGCAAATAACCAAGAGTATGAACCAGTCTACCATGTTAGTCACATCCTATAAGGGCCAAAGCTTAGATACACGAAATGGAAAAGTTCACCCTCACGATGGTCATTGCGACTCGAAAGCATAGGCCCTATTTCTAATCACATTCAATTGTCATTCTAATAGATATACCACTCAAAACTACATTGCAGAGGCCTGACATATCAAACAAAATGTTAAAGTACTCTCTCAAGCTTAGCACTGACGGGGTCTAGTTCTGCCTAGGAGCAATCAAAGCATAAGTCCTTGTACTTCATAACTAAACACATCGGAGTGGATGAGCAGCAACTCAAGCTCACCATACCTACCTGGATACTCCACGTTAACAACTTTTCCACTAAATGGGGAGTGGGATCAGTATTACACTACAAGGCCCACATAAAATGAAAATCCTCTATGCCCTAAAATTCAGTTTTCCATTGAGTAACAACGAAGCCGAATATGAGGCACTCATCACCGGCTTAGAAATTTCCAAAGACATCAAAGTAGAAAAACTCAATATACACTCAGATTCCATGCTAGTGCTACAATAAGTTAAGGGAGAGTAAAGAACCAAAGGCAAAACAATGATCAAGTAGCTACATATAATGTAAGGTCTGCTCACAAAATTCAAGTTTCCTTAATTTAACCTATATTAACCTCAACTCGCTTGCTACAAATTACTCAACAAGAAGAATAGCGATAATAACCTAAAATTTTCTTTAAAAAATGTTTTAAATGATATTTTTTAGAATAATTAAAAGTCACTAACTAGTAAAATTAGTAAAAAATGGATTAGGGTTTCTTAGGTGGTGTCAAGCTTGGTTTTTCACCTCTCGATTTTTTTTTTAAATTAGGTCTTTTTTAAATTAGGTCTTCTTTAAATCAATTAGTATTAAACACTTATCCGTTTAATACTGACCCTTAACTAGGGTTTTAGAAAAACCAATTTTTATATTTTTTTGAAAACCATTTTAGAGTCACCACCCGACCGAAGTTGGGAAAAAAGTTAAGTTATAACCAATTAGATAAATTGATAAAAAAATGGATTAGGGTTTCTTAGGTGGTGTCGAGCTTGGTTTTTCACCTCCCAATTCTTTTTTAAAAAATTAGGTCTTCTTAAACCGATCAATATTAAACCCTTATTCGTTTAACACTGACCTTTGACTAGGATTAAAAAAAAACTAGTTTTTATATTTTTTGAAAACCACTTTGGAGTTGCCACCCAACCAAAGTCAGGAAAAAAGTTAAGTTAGAACCAATTAGATATATTGGTTATAACTTAGCTACTAGTCTATCGATTAAACCAATATTAAAAAATGATTTTTAAAACTAGAGACTGGGATCTAAGGGTTAGGAATTTTAAACATTTACTGGTACCATTAACTTTCCAAATTTAACCTTAATCTTTAAAAAATTTCCTTTTAATTTCACAAGACAAAACTCAATTTAATTACTCTAATTGGATAACTCAAGTAATCTAGGAAAAAGGAAAATTATTTATTTTTTATTTTCATCATCGCCCCATAAGTACCTACGTCCTCACTATTCCTACGTATTCACTATTCAGGATCAGATGTAAGTAGTTCTTTTTCGTAAAAACTTTAGTAGACTGGGTTTTTATTAATTCTAAAAATATATCGGACTTACGTTTTTAACCCATTTTGATTTATTTAAGAAAATTTCTAAAAAAGTTCCTCAATCAAATTTTTTATTTATTTTTGAAAAAAAATATAAAATTTCTTATATTTGAATATGGATTGTTTTATTTCTCTTATTTTGGAAATAAAATTTTTCTAAGTGACAAAACAATTATTTATTCATCAACCTACTTATTTTATTTTTATTTATTTTTTTCTTATTTACTTATTTTTTTATCTATTTCTATTATACTAAAAATAAATAAACTATTTTCTTATCTTTCTTCTTTTTTCTTATTTTTTTTCTTTTTTTATTTACATTTATATTTACATGGATAAATAAATAAGAAAAAAATTACAAAATCAAAATGAAAACAAGGCTTGGACCAAGAAGGGGATACGAGTTGGTTCTAAGTATGGGTCGCGGGTTGGATCTCGAGTCAAACCTTAGATCGAGTTGGGCTCCAACGACATTAGCAGTGATGAACGATGTTTTAGCTAGCTTTAGCTACTAAATCAAAAGGGAAAGGGGAGTTTTGTACATATTTTATTGAGTTTGTGCAGGGTAGACAAAGTGCCAAGACTAGTGGAGCTCAGCTTAGTGGTTTTTCAAAAGCTATGGCTGTGGTAGAGTTTAGGTCTTAGCATTTTGGGTTTGTTAAAACCAAGGGAGGTACAGGGTTGAGTTTGTCGGGTGGCGATGCAATTGGCCGTGGGGTTAAGTTGGGCTCAAATTGGTGATTCAAGGGTGGTGGTTAGGGTTTGGGTTTTGTTAATTCGGCAGTGCTGCTAGGGGATAAAATGGTAGACAAGGGTAGTTAAGTTTAGATCCTCAAGTCCATAGAAGCTCAGCCATAGTGGTGAGCTTGGTCGAAAGTGGCTAGAGAGAGAGATTCGAAGAGAGAAAGAAGGTGTTTTTGAGTGATTCTGGAGCTCGTGTGTGATTATAGATGATCATTTGTGTCCCTAAGCCTTCTATTTATACATGAATTTAACCTAGAAATTGAGGAAAGCTCAGATTCAGATTAAAAGACAACATTCGAAACTTCAGCTTTTTTCTACTTTTTGGAACTTGATTTGAACGTGTTTTTTATTGCAATCCATAGTAGGCCATGTCTAGAATAGAATTGGAGCAAGAAATCACACCTCAATGTGTGAGATTTGTGGAAAGATTGGGTTTAAAGTGAAGGGGTCGAGCTGTTTTTCAGCTAAGAAAGAGGGGGAAAATTACAGGAAAGGGGAAGAAAGAGGAGGGAAAGAGACAGAAAGTGCTAACGTAACACCACATCAGCCATACCAACTAATCATAGCATGTTACATGTCATCACGTAGAAACTGATGTGACATGCTATGTGGTACTACATCAACACACATGCAATCCGATGATGTCACGTGTCAGGACACATGGCACAATTAAATGTGATACGTGGTAGTTCCTAATATGATAAAAATGAAAAAAAAAATTTATATGCTCTCACCAAGATTCGAACCTCGAACCTCGAACCTCTAACCTCTAACCTTCAAGTTAAACCAAATGCCATGTCCAATGCTTTATCAGTTAAGCCGTTGGCCTGTACCTTATCCATATGTGCAATTAAATTGCATTTGTGGACTAAGTCAGCTTAAGCTAGATTCAAATCAAAGCCTAAGCTCAACGGTCCTCTATTCAAGTTTATTTAAATTAAAAATCTATTCTATTTAAACTACTTAAAAATTTTTGTTATTTTCTAAATTCCTTATTTTTTTTCAAATTTTTCTATTTTTCCATTTTTTTGTATTTTTTTTCTAAATTTCTTTATTTTTTTCTTTAATTTCCTTCTTCTTCTTTTTTTGTATTTTTCCTAAATCTCTTATTTTTGGGGGTTTTCTTTAATTTTAGGTTACTAGCTTGCAAATTTTTATAAAAAATTTTAGAAAAAATTAAACCAATGAAACTAAATTCAGACTATCCATTTCATGGATAATACAATTTAACAACATCTAAATTCATAAGGTCTCTTAAATCTAGACCATCCATTTTTGTTAATACTAATACACCTCCTAACAATACCCTCTTTACTATATAAAGGCTTTCATAATTCGGAGCAAATTTTCCCCTAGGGTCTCTCACATTCTTTAGTACTTTCTTCAGTGCCAAATCTCCTTCCTTAAAGTATCTTGAGTATACTTTCTTGTTAAAAGCCTTGATTATCTTCTGTTGATAACACTAACCGTGACACATTACTGCAAGTCTCCTTTCATCCAAGAAGATCAAGTGCTCCATTTGTTTCCTTATCCACTGTACTTCATTAAGTTAAGTTTGTGCCAACACTCAGAACAAAGGTATTTCTATTTCTATAGGTAGTATCGCTTCAATTCCATACACTAATGAATAGGGCATTGCACCTATAGAGGTTCTATAAGCCATGAAAGCGAAGGGAAGCATCTCATGCCATTCTTTATAAGTGATCGCCATCTTATTGATGATCCTCTTGATATTCTTATTAGCTGCTTCAACTGCCCCATTCATTTGAGATTAATATGGAATCGAGTTTCTATGATTGATTTTAAATTGGTCGCATACCTCAACCAATCCATTGTCTATAATAATGGATTTAGGCATACCATATTTGGCAATGATGTCTCTTTTCAAAAATTTGATCACCACTCCTTTAGTCACCGTAGCATACAATGCTGCTTCTACCCACTTAGTAAAATAGTCAATCGTGACTGAAATGAATCTATGCTCTTTTGAAGCCATTAGTAAGATCGGACCAATCATATCTATTCCCCACATTGAGAAAGGGTAAGGAGCTGACAATACATGTAAATCTTGAGGAGGAGCAATGATTTTATTAGCATACACTTGACATAGGTGACAATGCCTTACGTACTTAATCCAGTTTGACTCCATTGTCATCCAAAAATTCTCATGATTTTCCTAGTCAACATATTCCCATTCATATGAGAATCACAGACCTCTTCATGCCTTCTTTCATTAATTTCTCGGCCTCTTTTTCATCTACACACCTTAATAATGTTGTATCAGGTGATCTTTTTATAACATAGCTCCTCTCAATGGGAAATGAGCAATGAGCAACCAATCTTCTTAATGCTTTTTGTCCTTTCTATCAACCTCATTAAGGAACTCACATGTTTGAAGTAACCTTTTGATATCATAATACTGGGGCTGCTTTTGTTCTTTCTCTTCGGTGGCCAGGTAAAAGGCAGATTTTTCCTCTACCTTAGTCTTTAAGGGTTGAATCTCTATCCCATTTATGACTTTTACCATCGATGCTAATGTGGCTAGTGCATCGAGATATTGATTATAGGTTTTTGAAATGTAAATGAATGAAATTTCTTGGAACTTTTCAATCAACCTCCTTAAATGTTCATGATAGGGCATCAAATTGTAATCTTTCATCTTATATTCTCCTAGAATTTGGAGAATTATAAGAAAGCAATCTCCGTATACTTCAAGCCTTTATATTCCCATACCTAATGCCATCTTAGGCCCTAAAATGCAAGCCTCTAATTCTACTATGTTGTTTGTATATGGAAATACTAACCTGGCTGCTATAAGAAAATGGTTGCCCTTAAGTGATACTAGTATTGCCCTACTCCACATCTAAATACATTAGCTACTCCATTAAACTACATTTTCCATTCCGGTCTTTTACTACTCAGTTCACCTACCACCATTACATTTTCATCAGGAAACTGGGCTTCAGAACCATTGTCACCATCTTCTAGCAGGTATTTTACCAACTGATCCGTTACCATCTACCCTTTGACTGAGCTCTAATTCACATATTTGATGTCAAACTTATAGAGCAGCATCTATCACTTAGATATTCTCCCAATCAATGTTGACTTTTTTGCTAAATACCTCAAAGGTTCATGTTTTGTCAACAACTCCACTAGGTAATAGAGAGTGTACTGTTTGAGTCTTTACATTACCCAAACTAAGGTACAACATGTTCTTTCTACCTTTGAATATTTCTTCTCGCCTTTTGTGAACTTCTTGCTTAGGTAATATACGGAATGTTCTTTTCTACCAGTTTCATCTCTCTGCCCTAACATACATCCCATCGATTTAGGGAGAATTATCAAATAAAGTATCAATGGTCATCCCAGTGTAAGAGTGATCAATACTAGCAAATTCATGAGATACTGTTTATTTTTGCAAATACTTGCTCACATTTTTCATCCCATTCTATTGTTGCATTCTTCCTTAAGAGTTTAAATAACGACTTGCATTTATCAATTAGTTGTGACATAAATCGAGCAACATGAGTCAACCTCCCCATTAATCCCTTAACTTCTTTTATGGTCTTCGATGTAAGCATACCTACAATTGCCTTGACTTTCTCTAAGTCCACTTCAATCCCTTTTCTACTAACCACAAAACCTAACTATTTGCCTAAGGTCACTCCAAAGGTACATTTCTCTGAATTCAGCTTTAGTTGAAACTTTCTCAACCACTCAAACAGTTTTCACAGAACATCAACATGATTCTCATCTTCCTTAGATTTGACAATCATATGATCTACATATACTATAATCTCCTGGTGCATCATGTTATGAAATAGTGCAACCATAATGCATTGATAAGTTACCTTAGCATTTTTTAATCTAAAAGGCATTACACAATAACAGGATGTTCCCCAAGTGGTAATGAAAGTGGTATTGGTTTTACCTTCCTCTACCATTTTGATTTGATTATATCTCAAGAAACCATCCATAAACGAGAATAGATAATTTCTGGCTATGTTGTCTACCATGACATCAATTTGCAATAAGGGGAATTTATCTTTAGGTGTAGCCTAATTTAAGTCACAGAAGTCTATACATACCCGACTTTCCCTTTTTTCTTAAGTACTAACACCACATTGGCTACCTGTAAAACTCTAGGATTTAAGCCCTTAAATTTAGACCGTCGGACTAAGTTATCATTTTTATTTCAAACTTTACAGTAAAGTTAGAAAAGTTAGATGAAGTAATTTAAGTAAAGTCAATTTTTCAAAATAAGCTATATAAAAATATTAATTTGAGAAAAATGTTAATTTATTGATAAAACCAATAATCGTAAAATTTAAGATTTTAGATATAGCGAGATATTATAGATAATTTAATTAACTTTCAAAAATAATAAATGAAGTTGAATTGTATACAATATATATGTATTTACATGTGATATACATTATATGTATTAAATATATACACATAATAATAATAAATTATCGAAATTAGGTAAAATGAAAGAAAATTAATAAAAATATTGAATGGATGAGTCACCAAATGATATGTCAACCTAGGATCAATTAGAAATAACGAGTCAATACTTGATTATTTAGAGAATGACACATGGTATAAAGGGAAAATGGAAAAATGACACGCGTAATTTTACTTTTTTACATGAAAAAATCCTAAAGCCTATAAATAGGACTCGAAAC
Source organism: Lumnitzera racemosa (assembly GCA_024138005.1). Taxonomy (NCBI): domain Eukaryota; kingdom Viridiplantae; phylum Streptophyta; class Magnoliopsida; order Myrtales; family Combretaceae; genus Lumnitzera; species Lumnitzera racemosa. The sequence goes on from JAMXBC010000004.1 coordinate 58,046,825, forward strand.
CTTATTTGCAATATGTTAGCAACCTAAAAACACAAGAACATAACTTTAGAAAATCGAAAAAAATTATAAAAATAAAGTAAAATAAAAATAGAACAAGAAATAGGGTCGAAATGGGTTTAAAGCAGTTCGTTTACTAAACCACAACCTGACTTAAAGTTGCTTAGAGGTACAATAGACGGTGGCTGAAGAAGGTGTTCTGACAAGTTGCAGTAGCTAGGTGGTGGCTGGAGATAGCCGATTCAAGTGAACCAATTTTTCGCTCATAACTTGTTTAATTTGCCAAAAATATCAAATGTTATTAATTAATTATGAAATTTTTTTTTTCTGGGATTATTTTAGGTTTAGATTGATGTAGTAATTTTATTTTAATTAAATAATTAGTAGAAATATGGGGTCCTTAATAAAATGCTCTATTTAGGCAAAATTGAATAAATTTTTATAAATATTAGATGATGTTGTTTCAAGCTCAATTTTCATATATATGATACACCTATATATATTTAATGATGGTAACAAGAATATTTGAAATGAAGCATGTTTACTATTTTTTATAATTATTTTGAATAAAACTGCTAATTTTACCGAATTATTGAAATAATTAGTTGTTAATGAAATTAATAAATGAGCTCCACATGTTTAGACTTCTGGATGGTTATAATGATATTTGGAATTTTTTATTTTTATCTCACAAATAAATTTGTTTATTTTCCCTAATTTTTCGTAATTCCGAGTTAAAACTGCTGTTTTTGTAGAAATTAGTAAGAGCTAGTTTAGTATAATTGATGATTGATAATTAAACTACATATCTTTGTAATTCTATAGGATTTTTTGTGAGATTAATTGGGCTCGTATACTATTTATTACATATTTTCCTAATATAAGCTTATATATTAGCTTAATATATAATATAGTAATTAGTACTAGTAAGATACTCATCAAATTTATGTAAAATGAACACATTGGGGTATATTAAGGGTTACTGGACAAGTTTAGAAAGTATGACTTTTAGAGATTTTAGTTCAGTTTAAAGCTTACTTGAGTCAATTACGAAGCTAGGATAATGTAAAGTTGAATCGTAATGAGAAAGGGTATTTTTGGACTTTTGATAATACTGATAGACTTTATTTTTAAGATATCTTAATAGTACTCGAAATAACAATCATGAAGATATAAAGTTTGCTGAAATTAGATTGGGAATGAATAAGATACAGTTACAAGAAGTTTAAAATCGTAGAAATGAAAGCTTATAACAATTCAGGTTTGACCTATACTTGATTTAAAGACTGTGTTATATTTTCATAGGTGTAATAACTAAGGAAGGACCACATTATGAAGTTTAGGATTTTATGTTATTATTGAGTCCAGGTAAGAGGATCTAATCCATGCTTAAAGTAGATATATTGCTACTCATAACACTACGTGTTATTTGATGCTGTGTTGATTGAATATGAGTATATCTTGGGTTAACTAATATGCTACTATGGTGGAAGTTGATATGGTGATTTTAGATGAAAATAGTTGTATCTTGGTTAAAATGTTATGTTGCTATGTTAGGGATGATTTGTGCTTATGAATGATTGTGCTAACCAAGAAAGTTGAATAATTGCTAACTCAATCTTCTAGGTATTCACCTAAGTAAACCCTAAGTATGATATTAGAATTCTGCTAGGGAGAGTTCAAAAACTAGATTCAGACCACTAGGTTGAATTAAACTGAAAGACTAGTTATGTCGAGTGATATACTTGAGTTATCATTGCATATCATGGCATGGCATGGCATAACATAAAAGGGGACCTACATTTTAGGATTTTCAGAATGAGGCTTCGAAGTGATTATAAAAAAACATGGCTTTATGAACTTAGGTTTTGGAAGCATATAGATTGCATTGCCTGAACATTGTGACTATTTTGATAGTCAAATTTGGTAAACTACAGTGTATGATCTAATTTGGCAATATTGCCACTTTGATTTAGTAAACTACAATATATAGTCTAATTTTGTAAAGCAAAGTTGGGGAACCTACTCCTAAGTAGCTCCTTGTTGCCCTTTTTAATAACAATAGACTATAGTATATAGTCCAATTTGGTGGAGGTTTTACTCCTAGGCAGCTCCTTGTTGCCTATAGGTTCTTGGACGTTGTATCTAGGTGCCCAACTATGTCAACTAATTAGATGAAGATTTAAGGGCTTAGGATATCGGGTACCGATGCATGCCGCATGCATGAGTATAGCATGCTGCATTGTTAGTAATAAATGCCCGATTAAGCGAATGCATATGTAAGGATTGAACTTGTAGGTTATGGTTGAAATGTTTCAGTTGTGATTGGAAATATTATCTATATTATATTGTTTGTTATCCACTCTCACCCAACTTCAGTAGCTAAGAGGATAAAAAGTTTTATCCTCAAGTTAACTGCATCCTAAAGGGCCCAACACTAAGGGGGGATATGTATATACTAAGAACGTAAGTCAAAGTCAGCAATTTTTGTATGAAACCTATACTAAGTCAGGAATCCCATTATTGTGAAGATTATAATGAAAAAATTCGGTTCATGTCTTGATGTAATTATTATGTTTTACACACAAGTTGTAATAGAATGTGTAGTTGAACTCCGATGTAAAAACCCCTTTATCATGCAAACAATGTTGTCTTTTGATAAATGAGCAGGTTGAGTTAAGTTTTTAACAAGTACTCCTGTGTGATAGTGCATTTCATGCTAAGCCGAGATGTGACACTACCCATTCGGGGTAGTTTAATACTTCTATAAACCCAACTTCTAGTAATTTCTTCACTTCCTCTTTTATTTTAAGGTGTATATCAAGCCTAAATCGCCTAAGATTTTACCTTTTGGGTTTAATATCATCTCTTGTAGCCAACTTATGAACTACGATCGATGAATCCAAACAGAGCATGTCTTCATAGGAATAGACAAATATATCTAAGTATTCTAATAATAAATGTGATGACTACTGCTTTTGATTGTCTGTCAAATTACCCCGAATTTTCAAGTTATGAGGATACTCTTCTATTCCTAGATTAATCATAACTATAGGTTCGTTAATAATCACTCTGCCTTGTTCAAATCGATGCCAACTCTCTTGTATTTTTTTAGGGTATCAATATCATCTTCGTCATTTGGCCTAATTAGGCCAAAGGTGATATTGGTGCATTCATCATTTACAGGCACAAGATATCTATGATTGTCATCATTTTTTTTATTTAAAAAGTAAAGAAAAAGGTAAAAAGTAACAAGTAATGACAAGAGAAAAGAAGGAAAGAAATAACTTCATTAAATGAATTCAAATTATCTGAAAGAAAAAGCCTAACTAATCAAACTAATATTGAAATCGAATTCTCCTAATTGATCTAAGCTACTTTTTAAAATAAATCCATTAACAGGAACAAAAAACCAGCTGCATAAGGAAACTAGTGTGTCAATATTTTCTCCTCGTCTAGACTAATGTTGCATTGTTAAGCCAAAGCCTTGGCTAAACCGTCCACTTTGGGTTCTTGAATGTTTGTAGGTGCTAAAAATGTCTTATGGATGTTTGGAAAGTCCATATGAGCATTGTATAACTTATCTCCTCTTTTTCCTCTGATCTTGGCCTTCATCTCTTGAACTTCTACTTCAATGAGCTTGTATCCTAGCCCAAATGTTCCAATCTGTAGCTTAGGTTGTTCTGAATGACCCCATGCCCCATATCTTGGCACTTCAATTATGTTGACCTCGTCAAAAATCTATAATCCTGGTTCTTCCAATTCCTCATTCTCGATCTACAAAGTAGCTATCTCCTTGTAAGCCTCATAATCTTACTCCTCAAGAATAGTAACCAATTGCTCGTTGGCTATGAATTTCACTTTCTAATGTAAACTTGATGGAATTGCCCTTGCCAAATGGATCCAAAGTTTGCCTAACGATAGATTGAAGGTTCGCAGTATATCCAGGACTTAGAATGGAATAGTAAACATCTGGGGGCCAATCTCAACCTGTAGCCCAATTTCTCCAAGAATATCCCTCTTTGATCAATTAAAAGTATTTACTACAATCGAGCTGGGTTTTATCTCAATTGGATCCACTCTAAGCAAATTTTATGTCAATAGCGAACACATATTCAATGAAGAGCCATTATCAACCAATACCCAAGCAATGATTTTCCCTGCACACTTGACTACTATGAAGAGGGGTTCTGTGTGTTGATTCCCCTCTTACCTAACTCATCATGTGAGAATGAGATTTGATCCATTGTAAACACAGAATTGACTACCAATCCCAACTTTTTAGTGGAAATCCCTTCAAGTACTTTAACATCCTTTAAGATGTTGATTAAAGCTTCTTAATAAGTATCAAATGAAAATAGTAAGCCCATCAAGGAAATCTAAGCTGGTACCTTAGCTAGTTGATACATAATCTTATACTCATTGGCCTTCACTATCTTCTTAGCAGCGTTTTAATCTTTCTCATCCGTATCCTCAAGGATCTTTTAGGAAGCCTCCTCTATAGTAGTCTTTCTCTTAGCCTCCCCGTTCTAGTCATAGACTCGTCTTAAGTAAGTAAGCCCTCTAACCATAGGTAGAGCGGACATGGTTGTTTGATCCACCGCCTAGTAATCTGAAGGAGATGCTTTATAATTCTCTAAGACTATTAGGACATTAAAAAAAATCTTCTTAAGTTTACCCAATTCTTTAACCTTCTCATCTTTCCCAGAGTACTCAAAAACCAAATGCTTATGCCTGTCTCCAATCATCATAGCTACCTTCTTAGTTTCTACAATGAGCTTGTCCTCTTCCTCAAATTCGATACCTTATCCAATGGGTAATGTGTCAGTGTATATCACGAATGAACTGAAGTAATAGACCAAGTACTGAAAGTTTCCCAATGGCTCTCTTAGTGTGTCAACTATTAGATCTCTGTCTTCATACCTCTTTTTAAGCTCCCTCTGAGTACATTTTTTTTTTTTGTGGTTTCAGGACCAGCATAGTCATAATGTTAGCCTTCTTTATTTTCTTATCCTTCAACAACTGATAGATTGCTAGTCTAGTCTGGGTTCTATCTGTGAGATTCATTTTTTATAAGTGTTCAGCCTACCTTAAATTCCAAGCTACCTCTTCAATAATGATAGGGAAACTATCCAGATCAACTTCCAGTTTGAACACCTTAATAATGATCATATTGATTGAGTGTGCATGATCAAGTAAAGGATTATCACCCACATTTCGCCCAGGAGTATAAATGAAGTCCAATTAAACCAACTTAGCATTAATAAGATCTTGGATCTTATGCTTGAGTCTCCAACACTAGTTTATGGAAGGCTTACCTGCCCCAAATAATATTTGCTATAGAGTTTTGGGTCATAGTCCCTTGGCCTCTGACCTTTATTCAATATTTCAAATGTCAAGAGATTCTCCTTTCTTAATCGTATGAGAACCTAGCTTATAGGAATGGGTATCTCAGTAAACTATCTCCTTTGCAAGCAATTATTCTTATCTAAGTTCACTGGGGGATTGAGCCTCCTGATATGGTTACTGGGCTGTAAGCCTAGCAATGTTGCTAACATTGACAACACTTCTAATGGCCTCTTTAGCCTTATTAGAGAATTTTGCGAGAGGCGTCTTCTTCTCAATTGCTTTAGGATTAGGGAGCCTTCTTGTAATGATAACTTCCTCAATTCGGTACCCTGTAGCTATAATCTCTCTAAAGTTAGAGGCGGTGTAACCTACCAAATGTTGATAGTATGGATTGCTAAAAGTGTTAACAAAAGAAAAGGTTAGATCCTTTTCTGTTAGGAGAAGGGTAACCTTAACTGTCATGCCTCTCCATCTTTGAGTATACTCCTTAAAGCTCTCATTGGCTTTCTTACATAAGTTATTAAAATCCCACATAGATGGACCTACCTCAATATTGAACTTATATTGGTTATAGAAAGCCTAATCTAACTTATCCTAAGAATTGATCTCGTTCAAGTCCAGTTGGCCATGCTAAGTTAGGGATGGCTTAGTTAGACTATCTTAGAATGTTTGGACCATCACCTTGTCAAACTTTGTATATATTCCCATCCTTCTTATGTACAACCTGGTGGAAAGCTTCGAGCAACCACCGTCATATTTGTCAAATTCTGAAAATTTGAACTTTTTTCGAAAAGGCATCGTCTTCATACTCCAGCAAATTAATCATTCCCATCTACTGAAGTCCACAACTACTTTCTAAGGCTTTATCTTCTCGGTCAATTTTTGCTTAAACTTCCTTTCTACCTCTTTTTGTTTTTCCTCGAACTCTTTTCTCTACATCTGAGCGTTGGGGACTAATTCCACTTCTTCCAATTCATGAGGAGAGATCATATCTATGTTCTGATTTAGGTTGACTTGAGATGCCCGGCAGTCATTGAGAATTTCAATAGCCCGAGTGAGAGCTTGAATCTTTTTTGTCATACTGATCATGTTCTCTTTGAGGGATGTAACTCTTAGGTAAAGTTTGGTTTGCCTAATGTTTTCAACACCAAGATTCGACATTTTTGCTTTAGAACGAGTGAATATTGGGCTTCTAACAAAGTCTACTAATTTGGATGCTATCTTCAAAATCTTATAAAAGCCCAAGTTTAAAACCTTTGTCGATCAGATTTTTTTGTTTTTCCTTTTTTTTAAGACATCTAACAAAAGCAAAAGTAAAGGCAATAAACACAAGAATGAGTAAAAACTGCACAAGCAATAAAAACTTTTATTCAAATGAGCTACAAATTTATTAATAGTCATAGAATCAAGTCTAGACAATGGGCTAAGAAAAATGTCTAACTAATCTTCCTAATAACTAAAAAAAATTGAATCCTCTATTTATAAAAGTCGATGAATCTAGCTAAGGCAGGTTTCATCAACTTCTTTCATAAGTTTTCGGACGGTAATGTCTCTTTCTCGAATCTTTGCCCTTAGGAACTGGTTTTCTTCCAGCAACCTCTCATTCTCCATTTTTAATTCTTCAATGATCTTTTTAACTTCTTGAAACTAGGCTTCAACTCTAGCCCATATGGTGTCTTGGTATGCCTGCTTAGTAGGTGAAAGGTGTTCTGGCTCTAGTTCAGGTCTGAATATGTCTGAAACTTCATACCGGATATTTCTGATCTACCTCTTTTGGCACCTTAAGGCGACGAGCAAAGTCTTCGATTAAGTTCATATGCCCAGTCAAAGATGCTTTGAGCAGGTTCCCTTCATACCCTTGTATGTGACTGAAGAACCATACGATAAGGATTATAGACTTGGCTATGAAATACTAATACATCATGCTGAGAGCTGACAAAGGCGGAGATATTAGGATAGTTCTGATCCTGTAGAAAGCTTAAAAAGAAGTGGGAAAATGCACGAAGAGCAATGAAAGTAAAACAAGCATACCCTCGAATGACTCCTAAGATGTGTGATAACTCGGATTTTAAACATATTTCATATGATGGTTTTATAGTATTTTCCTCACATTTTTTGGTTTTCTTTAAAGAAATTGATACTTAATTGAGTAAAATTTTCATTTCTAGGTTTGAACGCGTTCTAGAATCGAAAACGAAGAAAAGGAATCAAATTTCACTCAAATCAGAGTTCAAATGAAGAAGTTATGAAGTTTTGAAGTTGTATAGGAAATTTTGCCTTAGTGCAGAAAGTTACACGACCTGGGGATACGGTCATGTCCCAGGTCGTGTCTGGTGATGAAAACAGAATCTTTTTGATACACTATAAAAGGACATATTAGGGTTTTAAAAGACAGAGGAAGACATTACAGAAACAAGGAGACACAAGAGAAGAGAAAGAAACTTAAGGAGAACATCAAGAAAGAGGCGAAAACAACATCAACTTCAAGATTAGAGAGATTGTTCATCAATCAAAAGGGGTTTCCATGTTTTATTTTATATTATTGATGAAACTCATTTTTAGATTCAATATGATAGCTTAGAATTCGAGTATTTAGGATTATGGAACCTAGGATTTCATGTGATTCTTGGATTGATTTAGAAATTTCAATAAAGTTTCTATCTTTACTTGATTCAATTATGTCGTTAATTATTGTTTGATATTTCTAGAATATCAATAATTAGATCTTTACATAATTGAAGAGGATTACATGTATACTTAAAGATAAGATACATGTTTCTTCCGGAAAGTTAATTATTTGTATGGGAATTCATTATACATTAATGCAATTCTAAATTATATTACTAAGTGAAGAGATTCCGATAAATAATTTAGGATTAGGGTTAATATGCTTGAAAACGGTATTAACTTTAGTTGTGAATCCCTCCGGTCAAGAAAAATAGAAACCGAATTGAATATATTTTAAGCGATCACATGTTAAACTCTAGGGAAAATAATTCCTAAATACGTTATTACTTTCTTGAAGTCGTTCTTAATTTTGTCGCTTTTTCAATTGCTTAATTAAGTCTTTTAATTAAAGTAGTTTGTTAATTTTAGTATTTTTAATTAATTCAAACTTTTATAATTTTCCGATTAGATAATAAAGCTAAGGTTAATATTAATACTCGAAGTCTCTGAGGGATCGACTTAGACTCACATCCGCTATATTAAAACTGATAGGTGCACTTGCCGGATATCAATGTGATACACCAGGGAACTTCCAGAGACTTAAGGCTCAACTTGATATGACGTACGAGCTGATCGAATGAGGGTACTCACTACCTAGTCTTGCTTAAGGGTTATGATAAGAGTAAAGTGAGCAAACAAGCTGCAAGCAAGTTCACAAAAGGAAGTATATTCAATATTCTGAAATATGGTGATATGAGATGATGCGGCTACATTACAATAGGGTATTTTTACCCAAAATATTAGGACATCTTACCCAAAATGGAAAAAACTAAAAAGGATAATATCTAAAAGAAGTAATGTACAAGGAATAATAAAGGGTATAATTGAAAATAAAACAAAAATGGGTATCTTGTATGGAGGATTCTGTCAAGTGAGTGCTCAAACATATGGCTTCCCATAGATAGGTGACTTTTTGGCAAAAGAGGACAAACTGTATAATCAAGTTAGTGACTACTAAGTCGAACTGCCGAGCAAAGGTGGTAGGTTAGCTATGCCGAGTTGAGTAATTAGTTATTCTAAGGTAAATTCAACTTAAACATATTTGGTACAGCTCAAATTCAGGTCGACTAGGTGGGTGGTCGAACAAGTCAAGCCATTGTTCAAGTGTAGCTTTAGTCGATAGCTAAAGGCAATCAATGAGTACGAGAGGACTTAGCTCAGGTAAGGTATCAGGTCAACAAATTGTAGCAACTCAGACTCCTTAGTGGTTGGTCCTAAGAAAAGAACTCACTTAGTTATGCTTTCTAAACCTCGAGCCTAGACTTGGATCAAGGGTTAGGTGGTCCAATTCCTATCATCCCCGCCTGGCTGATTAGGATTTAGGATCGAATCTAGTTGGTCCTTGTCTAAGTTTGCCTCAGGTCAATAAGGGCTAAGGTCAACAACATTAAATACTTCTGACACTCCAAAGTCTTTTAGAAGCTCGACCTGGTATGCATTGTCATTAATTTTCTGGAGTATCCAGAATGCTCCTTCAACTCGGGAAAACAGCTTGTTCTTCCTTTTATTAAGGAATCTTTCCTTACTTAAGTGTAGCCACACTTGGTCCTCAAGTTGAAACTTCCTAGTCTTCCTCCCTTTGCTTTGCTCTTTTAGATTTCTAGCGGCTCGATTAATTTGCTAGGTGATTCGTTGGTAGATCTACTGGATGGATTGGGCTTTGGTTCTACTTCTAGATCTTCTTGGTCAATAGACGACATGAGGGTGTAATTGAGGGACAGTCCAAGTTGAAACTGTCGAGCCTGGTTTTTTTTTTTCCCCAGTTTTTATAAATAAGTCTTCTTTAAACCAATCAATATTAAACTCTACCTATTTAATATTAACCCTTGATTAGGATTTAAAGAAAACCAGTTATTTTAACTTTGAAAATGTTTTTGGAGTTATCACCCAACCAAAACTGAAAAAAAGAGTTAAGTTATAATTAATTGGATAGATTGATTATAACTTAACTACTGATCTTTCGATAAAACACATTTTTGTTAAAATGACTTTTGAAAACCAAAGATTTGGATTCGAGGGCTAATTTTTTAAACCCAAAACGGGTACCACTTTTAATCTCTCCAAATGTAATTTTACCTTTTAATATACCCTTATAATGAAATCCATCTACATTCAACTTAATTTAACTAAAAAAAATATATAAAACAATCAATTATTTACAAAATATAGAAAAAGAAAAAATTTTCTTGTTTTAAGTTGCCCTATACTTACGTACGAATGCCTATGTACCCGCTATTCAAGATCAAACTTCCGTAGTTTGTTTAACGAAAACTTTAGCGGGTTGGTTGATTTTAATTTTGGAAAATGATCGAGTTTACGTTTTTAAACCGGTTCGAGTTCACTTAAAGGAAAATTTCTCAAAAGGTCTTAGATTTTATTTTTATTTTTTGAAGGTTCTCAGAAAAGTCCTAATTTGGAAAAAGGGTTAATTTAATTTTATTTATTTAGAGAATAGGTTTTTCTAGGTGATAAAATGGTTTGTTTTTTTTATCCTTTTTACTTTCCTTATTTTATTTTATTTTTCATTTTCTTAATAAAATATACAAAAATAAATAAAGAAAAACTATACTTCTTCCTCTTTTTCTTTTTCCTTCTTTTTTCTTTTCTTCTTCTCTTCTTTTTTCTTTTCGGTTTTTCTCTTTTTCTCTATTTTCTTTTTTTTTTTACATTTACAAATACATGAGTAAAAAATAAAATTAATAAATAAAAAAAAGTGGCAGATCAAGTCTGCTTAGGTCAGCTTCAGATTGGCTCCAATCTGGAACTGCAACAATCGGTGAAGTGTACTTTCTAGTCATTCTAGGTACCAAAATGAGTAAGAAAAAGGATTTTTGTAACTATCTTATTAGGCTTGGAGTTGGAGGGGGCGCGCAGGGAGGCCTTGATGCCTTAGTGATTGGAGTCCGTTTGGGTGGTAGTTAGATTTGGCCACCAGCGATGGTGGTGGTTGACAAAAAATGGTAATTGCTGGGGACAACTTAATAGTTTGGCTTGAGGTTTTTTACTATTGCAAGTTCAACCATGGTGGTAGTTTTCTTCGAAAGTGGTTGTGAATATCGAATTCCTAAAGAGAGAAAGGGGGCAGTTTAGAGAGAGAGCGAGCTCTAATTTTAGCTTATCATCGGGTGTTTTAGAGCTTTCTTGTATGTTTTTGTATGTTTCCCGGCCCCTATTTATACAAAGCAAAGCTTAGAAAGCTCATTAATGGAAAAATCAACCATGAATAGGGATGCCAAACTTTTAGTTTTTTTCCACTTTTGGAGCCAATTTGATGTCGAATTTTAACTAAATTTAGACAAAATTTAGGTCTCAATTCAAAGTATGTCATGTGTATTACACGATTTAACCATTAAATTTAGTGAAATTGTGTACTAAATGAGGTCAAAAATGACCCTAAACCAAGCGCACAAAGGAAGAAAAATGCTAGAAATAGGAGCTAAAATTAGGGGGAAAAAATACTGCGCATGCCACGCACCCCCATGTATGCATAGCGCACTCTACCCGACCTGATTCTCTCTTTTTTCATCTTTTCTCTCTCTCTTTTTTTTTTTTTGCTTTATCTCGTCTTTTCTTTTTTTTTTTGTTTATATATATTTTTTTTAAAAAAAGTAAAAGGCACTCTTGTACTTAGATGGAATCGAACCCATGACCTTTAGTTAAACCCATGTCGATTGTCCAAGTGCTTATCTATTAAGTCGTTGGTATATGCCTTATTTATATGTTTAATTAAATTGCACATATAAACAAGGTCTACTTGGGCTAGATTTTAATTGAAGCCCAAGCCTAACGCCCTTTTTCTAAACTTGATTTAAATTTTTAAAGAATCTATTCCATTGTACTATCTAAAATTATTATCTACATTTCTTAAATTCTCTATTTTTTCAATTTTTCCTATGTTTCTTATTATCATTATTTTTGGGTTTTCCTTAAATTTTCTATTTTTTTGTATTTTCTAAGTTTCTTATTTTTTTTGTTTTCCCAAAATTAGGACCTTTTATCCTATCCTAAAAATAAAAATAAAAATAAATAAAATAATAATAAAAAGAGGGGGGTGGGGTGGGGGCATGTATTATCCTGTTGTAAGCAAACTCAACCACAGGTAAGCAAACGTCCCAATCGGTTAAGTTCTTTCCTACTACAACTTAGAGTAGTGATCCTAGGATGCGGTTGACCACCTCTGTCTGGCTATCAATTTGAGGATGGCAAAAGTTGTTGAACAGTAACTTGGTTCCCATCTAACACCAGAGGGTTCTCTAAAAACAGCTTAGAAATTTTGAGTCTCTATCGAACGCCACACTCTTTGGCACTCCATGCAAGAGAACTACTACCTATAAAAACAAAAAAGTAATAGGTGAAGCATCATTACATTTGGTGTAAGGCACAAAATGTGCTATTTTACTAAACCTATTCATGACAACTATTATAGATTCTTTACCTCAAGCAATTTAAGGTAATTCGAGGACAAAGTCTATATCATGCCCTGAAGCGGCAGAGTCGTAACAGCCCCGACATATAAACCATCCTAAGATAGAAATTGGCCTTACAACCGCTATCTTAGACCTGATCTACACAAGGCGTCCACGACTAACCCACTTTAAAGTAAACAGTTTGTAATTTAAATAAATCATTTACCTAAGAAAGTGAGGAAATATATATACACCATAATTCAGTTATTGCAATTAAAGTTTACAATAATTCTCCGTAATCTATTTCCTAGTTATTACATTATTCGGAAATGAAAAGTAATTCTAAAATAAAAGCTTAGACCTTAAAAATATGTGTTTATTCTTCAATGTTTTTCCTCACTCCCTAGGATCCAGCAGTTGTCAGCTTCAGAGTAGTTATTTGCCGATTCTTAGCCAGTACTTACACGACGTCTATAGGGATGTGGGCAACCACAGCTCAGTAAGTTAGGATAGAAGACTTAAAACTATACCATAAACATAACAAGGTTTTCAATCAACTTATTAGGTGCAATACATGTGCAAGCAAATGCCATCGCACGACGTTGTCCGGCCCATTGTGAGATTAGAGAAATTGCGCTCGCTCTAATCTAGGTTGAGGAGTTGCCATTAATGCAACAGCTTACGACCAAACCCAGGCTTGTACAATGGAAACCTCACTCCTCCCGCGACTACCTTCAAACCATTGACTTCACCCTCGTCGCGACCTCCTCTCCTGTCACTTAGTTCGACTAAGGATGAAGAAGGGACCAATTGCAATCATGCGCTATCCCTTTCAAAGGGGTCGGTATTTGGCCTGAGAGTCCTAAGTTCCCCTAATAGGTTGCCATGTAGGTCCGATTATGATTATAGGTCATATATTTGATTAAGTCCAGTTTAGGGCGATCAACCATTTCATACAAACCATACAATACAAGCCAGGACAACAGACAGAATCATAGCATTATTCATAATCAAGCACATGCATACATCCAACTATCTAACAAGCACAACTAAGCATAATCTTAAGCCTCTAAAATACAGCAACGTATTAATCCCAACTTACCTCGACTTCTCGCTCACTCACTCGAGGTCCAACTTACTCAGGCCATCGCCGATCATCCCTATAACATAAACGTAGTTTCAGTTTTTCATATAACGATTATAGGTTCATTTTATCCTATAACGCTTATTGTTATGTTTTGTTTAGGGTTTAATGTATCTAATTATCTAGGTCTTAAGTTTTTTACAATTATTCTAGGTTTGGGTTCGGTTTCCGCATCAATTCTTAAATTAGGTTCTAGTTCGATTTCTAAGTCCTAAACATACTCAAATCCTAATGTGAAATTAATCGCATTAAGCTCGAGTATTCAAATATCCTATTGGGTCTTAATTCAATATTCTAAACTATTCAGTACACGTTATTCCTAATTGGGGTATCAGATTTATCCCCCATGTGAGACAATCTTACTTTTTTATATAATTACCTAAAATTCAATCTTAATTCAGATTTAGTATTATTCTGATTTCTATTCTAATATTATCTAAATAACCCTAATTTTTTAGATTTATTGATTTCCAATTCCACATATTACTATAACTACCTAATTTCCTAAATCAACTATACTTAATACTCCAAAGGCTAGGATTAGGGTTCCACATCAGAGATTAACATTCTTAAATATCTAATTATTATATAAATCAATAATTAGTATCTTAATCACTTAATTAACCCAAAATTACCCAATTTTTTCATCATTTTAGGGCTAAAAATTAACTTAAAAATTTTGAAAATTAATTTTTAAAAAATGGTTTCATAGCACTATTCTATATCACATAAGCATTCTACAGAAAAAAAAATTGAGCTCCAAACTACACTCCTAAGCCTATTTATTTCTCGTTCTAATCATGCTCAGTTTTGATCAATTTGTTAAGGAACCTGTATTTTCAGACGTAATTAAACTAAATCACTATTTTTTCCTAAATCTACATACAATAAAACCTCAAAATAACAAGTTTCATAATTTTCTGGGCAAAATAACTAATTTTACAAAATTATTCAAAATCGAGGCAATTAAGGGACTCACCGGCTCGATGCTTTTGGCAGTCCAAATCTGGTCTAAGTGCGTCGACCGGCCTAGACGGTAGGGCTGGACTGGTGTAGGGGTGGTGGTGAGGTGTGGGTTTGGCTTACTAGCCAAATCTGCACAGTTTCCTTTTCTTCTTTTTTTTTTTCTGGATTTTCTCTCAAATTTTTTAAGTTTCCTATTTTCCTCTGATGCTCAACTGTCCAAAGGAGCTCTCTGAAATTTTTCCCTATTTATAGACATTTTGGGTAATTAATACGCATTAATTAGACATGACATTGCCCAATTTCCTTGATTTTTGGCTTTTATGTTGCTTAATTCTAATCGGTTAATTTTTCTTTTTTAGATTCTGACCTGCCACAACCACAATTGCATAAATCCACACTCTTCTGATTTTTCTTAATTAATTTAATAATTTTCTTTAATTATTTACTGAGTTTTTAGCCAATTTAAGTAATTTCGCGTATTTTTATTTATACGTAAATACATGTGGGGGTACATGTAAACATTCCGAATTATTATTTAGGTCATTCTATGATTTTTCGTATACATATAATTTATCTCTAGTAATTTATTAGTTATTAAATTACACTTTTTGCCTTATTTATAATTAACAAGTATTATACTTAAAATTTGAAAATTTTGTAGTTTCCTATTTTAGTACTTATTTTTTTAAATTCAAACTTACGGGATCATTTTACTAATATTTCTAGCTTTACTTATAATTTAGGCTCGATTGGATCTTTCAGCCGATCGAAGCCTTGAGTGACTGGTTGTGGGGCTTACAGTCTATACATAGGTTAGCCCATGGTTTGGTCGAAATAGGTAGAGGCATCACCTTTCCTTGCTCCACTTAACTATTTGCTTTCTTACAAATGGCACATCCTTCAATCACACGATGCACATCACATTTCATTATATGTTAGAAAAATCTATCATTTAGTAACACATACGTTCTTTATTCTCCAAAGTGTCTAGAGAATCTTCCATTATATGCTTCTCTCACTAACAACTCCCTAATTGAACAGGTTGGGACACATAACTTGCCACTTCAAAACAGGTAACCATCCTCTACATAATACTCATCTATTGTTCTTCCTTCTCTATAATGTTTATATATAAGGCCAAAATGAGGATCATCTTGATATTGCTCTTTAATGCTTGCAAATCCTAACAATCAGGTTTGTAACTCAATGAGAAGAATAAGTCTTCTAGAAAAAGCATCAACAACTATATTATTCTTTCCTTGTTTATATTTGATGACGAAATTAAATCCCTCTAGAAATTCAATCCATCGGGCTTAGCATTTGGAAAGCTTCAATTGACTCCACAAATATTCTAAAGACTCATGATCTTTGTATATGACAAATTCCTTTGGTAGCAGATAATGTTGCCATATACAAAGAGCTTAAATCAAGGCCAAAATTTATTTGTCATAAATAGAATAGTTTAATTGCACTCCTCTGAACTTCTTATTATGATAAGTGATAGGTCAACCTTATTGTATCAGTACGGCTCTAATGCCGACTCCTGACATGGGGCATTCAAGCTCGAATACTCTATCAAAGTCTAGAAGAGCCAAGACTAGGGTAGAGGTCAACCGTACTTTTATCTTGGCAAAACTCTTCTCCTCTTTCTTTCCTCACTTGAACTCTACATTCTTCTTTGTAAGCTCAGTCAGAGGTGTGACTATGGTACTAAATCTTTAGATAAAGCATCAATAGAATGATGACAATCCGTAGAAACTTCTTTCCTCAGCATACAAAGTTGGGGTCGACCATTCAACAATGGCTAGTACATTCTCTTCATCTACTCTCAATCCCTTTCCTCTAACCATGTAACTTAGGAAAATTGCTTCCTCTTGACAAAAACAACATTTCTTCAAGTTTCTAAACAATCTATTTACTCAAAGGATATAAAAAATAGCTCTGAGATGTTCAGTGTACATTGCTAGGTGGGTACTATAAACAAGAATGTTATCAAAGTAGACAACGACAAAATTCCCGATCAGATCTCTTAAAATGTGATTCATTAGCCTCATTAAAGTGCTTGGGGCATTTGATAGTCCGAAAGGCATGACCATCCACTTGCATAAGCCATGTCGAGTCTTAAAAGCAATCTTCCATCCATCCCTTTGTCTCATTTAGATTTGGTGGTATCCAAACTTTAGATCAATCTTACTAAATACTCCTATACCACTTAGTTAATCCAACATATCATCTAGTCTAAGAATAGGATACATTTACATAATGGTGATCTTGTTCACGGCTCTACTATCTACATACATATGCCAAGTACTATCCTTTTTTGGCATAAGCAATGCAGGTACAACACAAAGGTTGAGACTCTCCCTTACATAACCCTTTGCTAATAACTCATTGACTTGTCTCTGAAGTTTAGCAAGTTATTCGGGGTTTGTCCAATAAGCTGGTTTGTTCAGTAGGGCAATGCTGGGTATCAAGTCAATGCTGGGTATCAAGTCAATGCAATGTTAAATACCTCTTAAAGGGGCTAATCCCTTAAGCAACTATTCTGGAAACATGTCTGTATACTCTTCTAGCAACTCTTTAACTGTTAAGGGTAGTTTACCTCGCTCATAAAATTCTAGCAATCGCCTGATTAACAGAAAAGTTGGTGTATCAACCTTAATAGCTTCTTAGAGTTCGACTCTATTCAACAACAAAGCCTTCTTTGATCCTCAAGCCAATTTGGCTTGCAATCTACTTACTTGACTCGGGGTCATGGGTTCAAGGTGATCTTTCTATCATCCTTCTCGAACACATAAGTATTCTTGAATCCATCTTTGATGTGCTTAGGAGCTTAGTTATCATTAGGACTTACCATAGGAGATTAAAACCAATGGGTCCTTCAAAATATCGAAGAAAATAATATGGGTCAGTCGGCGAACTGAATATAGTAGCTAACATGAAGCTTCTTGAAGGATATGACTCACCTACGAACATAACACGACTTGGCACTTCACTTGTTGTAACGCATAAGCTAATGCCAAGGTCCATCCACCACTAATCTTAAGTTACTCGACAAGACTAGATAAAAGTGTATGAAGATAGACTTGGAGAAAAATATCTTGCAAGAATAAGTATATTCAAAAGTTTTGTGAAGAATGTAAGATATTCTAACTACAAGGAAAAGGACCATTTATAGTAAGTCCCTAAGGCGACATTACAAATAAAGAAAATTTCAAAAAGGCATACATGAAAAGGAGATTCCTAGTACATACAAAACAGGTACAAAGGACAAAGGACACAAAGGAATAAAAGTACAATATCAAGTAAAATGACAAGTGGCAGCTCACCAATGATCTCAAACTAAGGAATCTTTAGATACAGCAACTGAGTTGGATCATGACATGGCAACATTAAGGTTACCGAGATGAGTAAAGAATGCCGTAGGTATTAGTAATAGGTTGAAAGAGAAGTACTCAGCCAATAGGAGCCTATGTCTCGGTACTTAGCGGACAGTCCTCAACACATGGGTCTTAGCAATGGCGTATAAGATCACACAAAACAGGGTATACCCAAGTTAAGTACCTAGGGAGTTCACCCACCATTCCTCAATGTACTTTCTTTCGTTTTCAGTAGGTTGATGAGAGAGAATCCTCCTCGCAAGAGATTGAAGGCCTCGGAGGCATGTATAAGAAACAAGGCGATAGGTCGATAATCCATCAATCTTGCATAACCTTGCAGTCAAAAAGCTAAGGTTGGCCTAGTAATACATAAGATGACCACATAGGCAAGACATCACAGAGAATTTCATCAGAGTAATTTCCAATAAAAATTAGTAGTAACACTTACTGTGTAACATGCAGTGCTCCCTTCTCGTCCAACCAATGCAACTTATATGGCTTCAAATATGAAATGGTCATCAACTTTAGTTTCTTAATCAGGTCGTCAAATGTTATGTTGTGCAACTCTTACTATCCACTATAAGTGCATATACCTGATCATTCACTTTGCAAGTGATGTGAAATAAGTTCTCCCTCTATTCCTCCTTAATAGAAGGTTCCAAACTCATTGCATGTCAGACAACTAAAGTCAACTTATCTAAGTCTTCTGCAAACACATCTTCCTTAATCAGGTCGGCATTAACCTCAACCTCATCTCCCACTTCTTTTTCCTCCTCCGGTTCCTCATTTGTGCTATATACTTCAATTTTCGAGACATCTCCCTTAATAACCATAGTCCTTTGGTTCAGGCACTAAGCAACCATGTACCTAAACCCTTAGCATTTAAAGCATGACTCGTCTTCCTTCTAGATCCTTGCCCTTTCTCATATGTTCTCGTTATCACTTCGCCATCAACTTATCGGCCCTTCTATTCGACCTTAATTTCTGCCCTTCTGGTCAACTTGAAACTTTGCTGAGCTCAGTAACTTCCTTAAGCAAAGCAGCTCACTAAAAGTTAGGTCAGCCTATTCCTTCTCTAGCTCTCTACTCGCTAGGCTATCCTTATAGCCTCATCTAATGTAGTGAACTACTGAAGTTCTACGATATCTTAAATGTCTTTTCTTAATCCAATAAGAAATATGGATACCATTCGAGCCAATGGCTCACCTACTTCATATTGGATCATTAACATTTGGAACTTTTAAACATGCTCATCAACAATTCGACTCCCTTATCGAAGCTTCTATAGCCTAGCAAAAGAGTCCTATAGGTAGGTATTTAGTACAAAACTATTTCTAAGAATCCTTTTCATCTTAAGCCAGGTATTCACCTCTCTACATCCTTCTTGCCTCCTTGTGGTCTGGAAGTTCTTCCATGATAATGCAGCATACCTAGAGAATTCTACAACAACAACCTTTACCTTCTCTCGATCCTTATACTGATAATAGTAAAAGACATACTCAACCTTTTCCTCCTAATCCAAATAGTCATATACATCCCTAGAACCATTGAAGCTCGAGATATGAAGCTTCACATGGTTGATAGCTCAGGGTGCTAAGCTCGCTCTTCTTCCTCATTATATATCTTCACACTCATTCTCCTATCCTTCTACCTTAAACTTTTCAACCTAAGATTTATCCTCTAATAAGTCGAACAGCTTAAAGAATGTTCCGCACTACCTTAGTAGGTCAATAAGTCATTGCATGAACAGCTCGAGTCAAATTTGCTATGAGGTTAGCTACCTCATCAAGCCGTTCATCTGTACTCCTAACGATATCTTAGGGCTATCAGTCATGGTAGACAACACCACTATTGTCATCTCCAATGCCAGCATTAACACTAAGATCCATCATTCTTTTGACAAAACTTAGTAAACAAACTCAAAAACAACAAAAACTACTTTCCTAATTCGAATAAACCACACACACTTCCCTTCACACGAAAGTTCAAGTTAGCTATTAACACAGCGAATGCCTCCAAAGAACAACAAATCTATTCAAAAACTTGCTATGTTTTCGTAGAATCAAAACAAGACAAAACAGCATATATAACCACAGTGAACAACTATTCCTTTGGCTTACCCAAATATGTACAGTTAACTTCTTAGGCAATTACAACATGCTACTACAACAATCACTACTCACCCAAAAGTTCAAACATAACTTACCTAAATGAACCTCCACTTTTATACCAAGATGATACACCATACCGAAAGCTAACAAAGGAGACCATATCGCGATAGGTCCAAGCATGTAGAAAGCTTGAAAATGGAGGGAAAATGCACAAAGAGCAATGAAAAGTAAAACAAGAAAACCCTTGAACAACTCCTAAGATGTGGCACACCAAAGAACTTTCGAAAACTCACAACTCAACTCGATATGACTCATAAGCTTATCCAATAAGGATACTTGCTACCTAACCTTACTTAAGGTTTAAGATAAGAGCGAAGTAAGTAATCAAGTTATGAGCAAGTTCACGAAAGGAAGTATATTCAATATTCTAAAGTATGGTGATATGAGATGACACAACTACATTATAATAAGGTACTTATACCCAAAATATTAAGGCATCCTACCCAAAATGGAAAAGTCTAAAAAGGATAATATCTAAAAAAATTAATGTACAAGGAATAATAAAGGGTATAATTGAAAATACAACAAAAATGGGTATCTTGTACGGGGGATTCTGTCAGGTGAGTGCTTAGATACATAGCTTCTTGTAGATGGGTGACTTTCTAGCAAAAGAGGACAAACTATACGATCAGGTTGGTGACTGCTGAGCTGAGGTACCGAGCAGAGGTGGTAAGTTAGTTGTGCCAAGCTAAGCAAATAGTTTTTTTGAGGTGAATTCAGCTTGAACGTATTTGATACTACTTAAATTTAAGTCCACTTGGCAAGTAGTCAAATAGACCAAGTTGTTGTTTAAGTGTAGCTCTGGTCAGTAACTAAAGACAATTAATGAGTATAAAAGGGGGTTAGCTCAAGTAGGGCATCAGGTCAGCAGATTACAACTCAAATTGCTCAATAGTGGGTCATAAGGAAAGAATTTGCTTGGCTATGCTTTCTAGGCCTTGAGACCGAGTTCAAGTCAAAGGTTCGATGGTCCAATTCCTATCAAATACCCATTCCCCTACTTCCTTAGATGGGTAAGTATCCTAAATTGCTCTACCAATAATACCGGTATATAGGATTTACTAGGTAAAAATTGGGTTACTAGTTTGGCTACCCTAATATGGACCTAAACATACCTAAAAGGAAATAATACCATCTCAAATACTACTAGGATAAGATCATTCACTCACTTTTCAGTTCACCATTCATAACCCCCACAAAAGATCTAACAATGTTTCTGGTAAGCATTTGGGCTTAAAAACCACTCAACTAGCCTCAAGATATGGGTACATTTCTTAACCTTGGATGATAAGAAAGGGGCTAAGGTTGTTTTTTTTTTTTTTTTTTTTTACTTCCAAGAAGGTCATGAAGGCTTTCTCAAGCTGGACTCTGAGATCTAGAATTATTATTCCCGCTTAGAGAGGTAAAGCACTAAGTAATTGGGAATACTCTTCTAAAGTAGGTGTCAACATATGTGGGTTGAACTTAAAAGCTGAGGATTCTAGGTCCCAATAGTATATTAGGGCTTGGATCAGGTGTCAATGAAGTTAGATTTGCATGAGGGACATGACCGGCCTAATCTTCCTGCAAATGTGGTCTTGCTTGATAGGTGGGAGATGATTCAATCGGTCTCTCAATATATCTTCGGGAAAAGAGCAATTGTCACGCTAGACTTCATAGATGGGCTCGAGATTGATGTTGCCTTAGCTTTCCATGTCTATAATACATAAAATATGAGATTACCCAATTATTTACAAAATAACTTAAAAATACAACAAAATTTAAAATAAGGCTACATATGATATCAATAATTTTGCAACTCTTCATGTCTTTTAAATTGTGCCACCTTTTACTCATAAAAAGAAAGATAAACTACATGATATGTATACTTTATAAGACAATGTGAAAATAAAAAAAACATATATAATATAAGCAAAGGCATACAACATCAAACGTTAGTACATATAAAACAACAAATAAATTTAAAAAAAATTCTATGCAATATGCTGAATGTGCATGCAATGTAATAAGAGTTAGTAATTAATAAATTATAGGAATTATTATAAACCCATGATCGAGATTACACTTATATATAAGTGTATAAATTCATAAAATAAAACTTTTGGAAACATGAGGCTCAAGGACACTTATATAAGTGTATTGATTTGTTGGATTTCTTTTCTTAGTGAAAGCCCATTTAATCACAAATTATAATAATTAAGTTTTTGCCTGTTCTTATAATTTAAAAATTACTAACCCCCTTTTTTTCGAGAAAAAAAATAATGTAAGAGAATGGAATCTATGAGTCTCGAGCTCTATAGCCACAGGTACTCCCAAAGGAATGCCTAGTGGGCTACATTGAAGCTTAAGTGAGCTTACTTATCACCACTAGGTAGGGCTAAAAACCTTAGCATCTTGAGAGTTACATAATCACGGCCCATCATAAGTTCATAAGGTAACCCAAGTCCAACCACATCTAAGCACACATATAATTTAAAAAGAAAACTCAAACGCCTTCCCTAAAAGGCTTGTTAGGTTAATCTTTTCTTAGAGGCATGCATCACTAAAACTCAGTTAGTACAACTATATTATAATATACATTAAATAAAGGTTAAATAAAATAAATAAAAGCCCATTAATTAATTTTCTAATTTTTACATAGCTAGCCTACTAGATCCTTAGTGGAGTCATCAATTCTGTCAAGCCTTGTTTTAGTTTTCCTTAATTTAACCTATATTAACTCCAACCTGCTTAATATAGATTATTTGAAATTAAATTAAGGAAAAATATTCTTTAAAAAAGATTTTATATGATATTTTTTAGAATATCTCAAAGTCGCCAACTAATAAAACTAGTAAAAAAATGGATTACAGTTTCTTCAATTGAAGAAATCTTGATCAGGTCACTTACCTGCAAATTTTTTCTAAAAAAATTTAGAAAACATTAAACTAAAGAAATCGGGTTTAAAGGCTAATTTAGGTCTTCGTGTAAAAAATTAAGAAAGAAAACAATGGGCTTTTATTATTATTTATTTTTAAAAAATATGAAAAACATGTAATGATGTTACAAATGCATAAAATTGAAATAAAAAAATATTTTATAAATTTTTACAATTGCCTCAAAGATGCCTACATACTCACTAATTAAGATCAAACAAATTGTAGTTCCTTTTTTAGAAAAGATTTAGTTAGCTGGATGCTTTTAATTTGAAAATTAAGCTAAATTTGCATTTTTTAACAATTTATTGTTTTTTTAAAGAAACCTAAAAAGAACTAACTTTATTCCCCAATTTTAAAGAACCTAAACGATCTAATTTTTTAAAAAGTCTTCGGTTAATATTTTTATTTATTTATTTATTAAAAAATAAATGACTACGTGCTAAAAAATTTTTTTTCTAAAAACTCTAAAATGCAAGATTTATGCAAATCTACTAAGATATGAATTTAGATACACATATTTATTAAATATATGAATCTTGGAAAAAAAAATATACAACTATATTTAAAAATGCAATTTTTATGAAAAATATGCAATTTTATATATAAAATGCAATTTATCTAAAAATGTGATTTTAATAAAAGTATGAC
Source organism: Lumnitzera racemosa (assembly GCA_024138005.1). NCBI lineage: Eukaryota > Viridiplantae > Streptophyta > Magnoliopsida > Myrtales > Combretaceae > Lumnitzera > Lumnitzera racemosa. The sequence goes on from JAMXBC010000004.1 coordinate 58,070,531, forward strand.
ATATATGTAATTTGTGTAGGAACTACTCTATTAAAAAAAAAACTAAACTAAAAGCTTACATTAAAAGACAAAATAAAGTTCGTAAAATAATATTATTAACTAAATAACTAAACTAAATGAGAGAGAGAGAAAAACAACTCACTCAATTACTCAGGTAGGTTAGATTAAGAGGAAAACTTGAGCAGGTCAAGTTGAATCCAATCTTAATGAGTTAGCTCAATTTTGTTAGCACAACAAACAATTTGACATCATAAGGAGCGTTTCAAGCACCAATTTAAGCAGGAAATCACACTTTTGTGTGCTTCATATTATGGAAAGTGTGTTTGATGCCAAAGCCTTAAAGAATAGTGCTTGTTTTGAGGTAATTTAAAAAATGGGTAACGATGGTGCTTACCTTCTATAGTAGTCAAGTGTTGAGGTTCATTCAGGGGTTGTTTGTATATGCGTTGTGTGTTGCTATAGTAATATATCGTGTGTGAATTCGTTTGCTATCATAGATGCTTGGCTACTTGCCTGTGTATGTACAAGAATGGGTTTGGTTAGAGTACTATCACGTAAGATTGGGGTTCATTAAGTTTAGGTGATAAGGGTGTATGTGAGTAGCAATCAAGAGATTGGGGTTGATTGGGCGTTGACAGTGGTTTGCTGTACATAAGAGAGTGGGTCTACGAGTGGAGTGTAATGGTGCTACTATGTGTGACATTGGATGTAGATCGCAAGAGCGTATTGGTGGTTGTCGGGTTTGGTTAGTTGCATAAGGTCGTGATTAAGCTTGCTACAACTAGGTTGGTTCCGACAATAAGTTGGGGGCTATGGTTGTCGTAGTTGTTGGTTAGTGATGAAGAAGGTGTTGGTCATGCCATTGTAGAAGAAGGTTGGGAGTGGTGGTCGAAGGGTGTTCTGTGTTTTCAATTAGTGGTATGTAGTAAGCATCGCTAGTTTAGGGTTACAATGGAAATGATTGTTATTACTGTGTTTGATGGGTTAAGTGGAGACGATGAAGATGGGTTTGGTCGAGTGGGTTGAAGATGCGAACAATGAGTGTGAGGAAGGGGATGGGTCGAAGGATGATTAATCGTGGATGTGATTGTGATCGGAAAAAGATAGTGGCTTGACTGTAACTAATCGACATGTGTATATGTGTATGAATCTATGTAGATGAAGCAAATGAACCCTCCCTTTTATAAATTAATAGTCCTAGTGTTGTTGAATCTTTTAAATTTCTTTAAATCTTTCGGGATAAAGATTCAATTTTGATTAGGGTTTTAATGAATCTTTCATTTAATAAGATTCAACGATATTTCAGTTAGATTCATTAATTTCCTAATGATTTCATCATGATCTTATTAAATCCATGTAAAATAATGGAGTTTGATACGTTTTGTTGTGGATTTAGATTTTAATTGATTTTCTTGTTTTGTCTATTCATTTCTCAACCAAAATGGGGAAGAAGATATGGTTATGTGCTTACAAAAAAGAAACAAAAAATGCACATAGCACATGGCTGGGGATCAAACCTCTAATCTCTTTCTACCCTCTAGCACTAAGTCAATATCTCTTGCCACCTCTCTTAGTCTTTGTTCTGGTTATTAACTATAATCCATTTATACTTAAACTATAAAAACTAAAAACCTTAATCTTTACTTTCAAGTCCAAGCCCATTGACTTAGATGACCCGAACTTATTAAAATAGCCTTAAAATATATATGCTAGATATATTTCAACACCACTTTTGGATTTAGTAAATTTAGAGTTTTATTTTAATTAGTTCAATTAAAATATTTTCTTTATAAAAAAACTCAAATATTTTACTAGATTATTTAAAATAAAATTTGTTTTATGAAGCCCAAAAATAATAAACCGCATGTATATTTTGAATTTTACCCGATCCAACCCTAAACGACTTACTAACTTGACTCAAACTCTTTTTAACACTTTTATTTTTTAATTTTTTTTGTTTTTTAGATTTTTGTAAACCTAGCCCAAAAAAAATAAAAATCCTAAAATAAAAGGGAAAAGACAAGATCCTAAAATAGAAATGTGGTAAAGATTAGGTGTCTACAAACAGGTCAACATACCAACCTTAATTACATCTAAAAGGAAAGTAAAAATACAAAGGCATGAAGCCACATCCTACGCTATAGCTGCATGTTTGACCTGAACAACCACTCTCAATTCCAACTTAGCTCCTCGCTCCAAACTCTTCTCTAAGAGGAACTACTCTCAACTTTGACTCAACCCACGAGCTCCAAAAAGGTAGCTGTGACTACATTAAATTCATACAGTACTAAGCTCTAAGCTGTAGGACTCCCAATGATGCTCGACCTCTAAGTGAATGTCCCCACTTCACCTTGCAAAACTTCTCTTCTACAAAAGCAGCAAAAGGGATAGTTGATCCAACTACTCCACTCAAAGCACTAAGCTCTAGTGGCCCTATTGACGTCAAAGTAAGGTCGATGCTTCACCTCAAATGAACCAAAGTACTAGCAAAGCAAAGAATTCCCAACGAATTCCTTGGTTAGCAGTTCTTGGTGGAGAAAAGACCTCCTTTGCTGCCATAGACACCATAATCACCCTCACCTGTTCGAAGTCATCTATGACAGCACGTAGCATAGCCACCTAAAACCTCCTACATACAAGCGCCTCTATGATGAGGCAACTATGAATAAGCTGTGAGTAATACCCAAGCATCCCCCTACCCCCCACTCTTTTGCTTGTTATTATTGGGAATAAAGAGGGGAGGACCTAAAGGCCAACGTACACTTCCCGATCATAGCTTAGGAGCCATCCCCCACTATCAAGCGACTATCTATGCCTTACGATCACAACTTGAAGGGAGGGTTTTGAAGGATGTCTTCCCTAACTCAAGCACTCTATTCCCCAGCATGATTGCCTAGACATACTCATGTCAACTCTCGACTATATCCTACTAAGTTACTTGATGTTTGGTGTAACAAAGCAAGGACCCACGCACCCATTATATAAGAACCATGGAGCACCCCCAACCGTATGCATAGCAACCATCCAACGACCATAACACCTGAGGAACACAAGCAATTCCTGGGAAAACAATAATGCATCATACACACATTATATGCTTTCTAAAAGACGCCCTGCCCAAGATGATACACCAACTAGGTATGCACATTGCCCAAAATGAACTCTACCGAGGAGATATCTTGCTGTCAAAAAAGATCCACTCTAACAAGATTGTACTACTAAGGAGATCTCATGACATCATCACAAGATCTACTCTAACATGCTCATCGCCCCTAGATAACAAGCCCTTGCAAGAACCTAAGAAGGAACAATCTACTTGAGAGGCAAGATGTGTTGACTTACTAGAAAACATCATTGTAAGAGCAATACACTCAAACACAAAATGAAGATTAAGTGCAAAGTAACCACTCGCGGGCAATGAAAGAGGCCCCCAAAGGAGTACCAACGACCAAACAAACACCTCCTATTCGAGGATATGGAACTCAGGAAATTTCAAGAGAGAACAAGATGCACCACTCTGCTTGAAAGCATCATCTTCAACACAAAAGACTTAGAAAAAAATGATAATAAATAAAGTCTAAGTGTAAAGCAGCAACAAAACTGCAAGGAAAGATAACCAAAGGAAATGGAAAATGAATGTAGAGATAATGACAAAAGATCTTGTCCATTAAGGTCTTCAGTAGTTACATTTAAAAAGGGAGGCTGGCATCCCAACCCCACCAAACAAACATATGATAAGAACAAAATTAGAAACGGGCATATGTTACTGGAGCTACTAACTAACAATGGGAAAAATTAAAGCCACTCCTAAACCTCCTCATTGACAACAATCCATTGCTACTTAGCCTATTGTCCATCCTCTTCATCTCCCCTTCCTCCTTAAGGCCAACAATAGGACCACTTCTAGAAGCTCCCGATGAGTCACCAAGCCACTCGGCCCCCAACACACCTCCAATAATACCTTCGGGCTTATCCAACCAATGTAAGAAAGACAAGTCTACCTTAGGCATATTTCAACAAACTTACTTTCAAACCTCCTCTGCCATCACATAACCAACTATAGTGATGGCCTTCTCGATTAACTACTTGACCTTAAGTGCCAAGCCCTTGCCCTTCAAGAGCTTGAACCCTCTTTTTGTGAATTCAACTTATACCCTGTCTAACTCTTCCCCTTAACCTTCAACTCAGCAAACAACCTCTCCTCAATAATCTTGCTAGACTCCTTAACCTTCTTCATGTTGTCCTTTAACTTGTCCATTTACCCAATAAGCTCCTTATGGTAGCGTTCCAAATTGCTCAACGCAATAACCAAGTCACCGCGCACCTTTCTCTCCTCCTCCAACACTTTTTAGAGCTTCCCTATCTCAGCCTGTACCTAACTTTCTGCCGATTGCTACTATGCCTAGTTATTTACAAAGATGAAATCCAACAAATTGTACAACTACGAGCATAATACACAATCAATAAACAAACTAAGATAAAGTACTTCAACAAAAGTACAAGTACCTCACCTCGTTATGTCTCCTCAACAATTCCACCAAGGCCTTTATGCTGTCCTTCCTTGAAACTAGCCGTCTAAATTGCAACTACAGTTGCTTAAACCTCCCACGATGGACCAACAGCAAAATGTCTTCGTCATCGAGAATCTCGATAAAAAGGACCCCAACAATTTGAAAGGTCTACTCTAAACCCTCCTATTGCATGTCTACTCAACCACTTACTACTTAAGCCCCGTATACAGCAACTGCAACCTCGACCTAACACTCTTAAATCAACTCACCTCTAAATGCCACTTAATCGAGCCTCAAAATAATCAATGGGACACCTATAGAAATATCGCTAACACCTTGTTGCACGATCTTGAGAAGCATCTGCTGCCTTCCACCTTTCTTCTTGGACTTTTTTTAAAGGCGCCGTGACGTTTCCCCCTCCCCCTCTAAAGAAGGTTGTTTCATCTTCTCAATAGGCCTCGAAGCAAGTTGAAGCTGCTTGTTCTACACAACAAGAAGCTTCACCTATATGCCCTCTATAGCCATCTCCAAAGCTATAAGAGAACCAACAAACTTATTACGTAAACAACTTAAACGAAGACAATGTAACTCTCGGACATAGTCATCTACAAACCCGTTACCTTGCCTCAAGTCTTGGAGTCATTGGAAAGTATCCTGTTATTAGTGTTCGGGAACGAACCTATTCCTCAAAACTCTCTTCATCTAGTTCCAAGTTCGAACCTCGCATCAGGTCCTCAAGCAAATATTCTGTAGCTTCTTCCACCACATTGCTGTATACCTAGAAAATTCTAACGCGACCACTCTAATGCGAACAGCATCTTCATAATCATAGAAGTCAAATATCTTTTCAATCTTCTCTTCCTAGTCTAGGTAGTCATCAGCACTACCAAACCTGTTGAAGTACGGAATCTATACTTTAAGATGTTCAACATCTCTTGGCACTTTAAGCTCGTGCTCATTAATCCTAATATATTAGTCATCTTCTTCTTTGTATTCTTCTACTTCGTCCAACTCTAACCTTCTCTTCATGACTCTGTTGGCATGTCACGATGGTGCCTCCTCGACTTATCTCTCATTTCTCATCCCTGCTCAATAACTCTCTTACGCGGTCCATTCTCTAAGACCCTGTTTACTGAGACAACTAAATTGGCCACAATAGCAATGAGATCTTGTATCTGCTCATTAATAGTACATGGTGTTTGTTAGGTAACTCGACTACGACCATGAGCATCACTTCCAACATTGTGAATCTCTCTCTATACACTAGGGTTTGGCATTCCCAACACAAAATTTCAATAACTACACTTCACATGAATGGCTACAACACACACAGTATCTCAGAAGATGTGACTCACCAATGAACACAACACGACTTGACACCTTACTTGTTATGACACACAAGTTGATGTCAAGATCCACCCACCACTAACCTGAGCTATCAGCAAGATTAGATAAGAGTGTATGAAGTATGGACTTAAAGTGGGTTGTCTCACAAGAACAAAGTATTCAGTATTAAAATATAGGTTATCTACAGCTTACAAGAGAAAAGGGACTATTTATAGTAAGTTCGTAAGGCAGCATTACAAATAAAGAAATTACAAGAAAGTATATACAAATGGGAGATTCCTAGTACATACGAAAAAAGGTAAAAAGAACAAAAGACCAAAAATGGAAAAGTAATATAATGTCAGACGAGGTGGATAGGTGGTAGTGCAACATTGATCCGATACGAATATTCTCTAAGCACAACATGCGAGAGGAGTCAAAATGTTACTGTAATAAAGGGGCTGGGACGAGAGAGATAGTGGCATGCCGAGAGAAAACTATTTGGTCGTTTAAGTGAGTCTTTCATCACTCGGTAGGAACTTCTCGGCAATAGTTAGTCGGATTACTCGGCACAAGGTCCTCGACAAGGGAATGGTTGGCATCATCACTACTGAGTATATAAATCAATGTATGACAATTCAGGAAGCTCAAGAAGTTCAGCCACATTCCTTCGGCATAAACTTTCTCGTCATCAGTAGGTTGTCGAGAAAGAATCCATTGGGTAAGGGATTAGAATCCTCAAAGCCGTATGCGAGTAATAAGACCGTTGGTCGGCAGTTCATAACCTATATCCCATTTTTTATCCCCATAATACCCTTGTTGGAAAACAAAAATTACACTCCATACCCCATTTAAAAATCAAACAAAAACCCTCATTTGTCACCCAACATTAGAGCATAACCCTCAGCTTTGTAACCCCTAATCCATCGCAGCCACTCATGATTATGTTGTTCTCCTCCCCATGAAATTGAGGTAAGATTGAAGGGAAAACCACCACATCATACTCCTTATACCGCAAATTTGTAAGGAAATGTACAGGTTTGTCGTACTCCATCCTTTCCTCACATTTGTGTCTTGTTCTCACTTACTTCCTCTTCTATTTGTTATTTTTTGTCGATGTAGTTGTGTTTGCAAGGTTGTGATGGTGATTTGACCTATTAATCTTTAGTTTTTGCTTGAAAAGAACATATGGTCATAGGATTATGGCAAATCTAAGTATCTATAAGCTTTGTCGTTGGTTATTGTTAGGCATGAGAACATATGCAACTTTAAAATGGTAATATTGCATTCGTATATAGCTATTTGTTTGTCTTTGTAGTATTCTAGATTTTTTCATCTCATACAATGCTCCAAGAACTGATTTTTTTAAAGCATTTGAAAGTATCGCCCTAATAATGGTATATCTTGTCCTATTTGGTAGTCATTTAAGTTACAACTATTGGTGTAATACCATTGTTGTAGTAACCTTTTTTTTTCTTTTCCATCTCAATAGTTGTGGTTGTCTTACCAGTTGAGATCCCTTTACATTTGAGTCCACATTACTTAAAATCATACATGTGACGTCAACTTACAAAATAATGGGTAGTTGATAAGAAAATGTCATATTACTAATCAGATTAAGGGACATGACTCTAACTCAGTCCATGTAATAGATCTTGTTATTTTTTAGACAGATATTTCCTTTCAATTATATGTGTTCCCTCATTACTGTGATCACTTATCAACTTATGTGCCTAAGAATGACAAGAATCGGAATTTTTCTTTTTCACCACTAGTTAAGATCCCTTTAAATTGGACTTATGTGACACTTATGTAACAATAGATGTAGTAGATTAAACTTATGTGGTGCTTAGACATGCCATTTATGTTGTATTCCTTTAAGAAAAAATTACCCTTCATTTCATTATCTACAATCTTTGACATATTATGCCAACTTCAATGAGGATATTTTCAGTAGTTTATGAGACTATTTTGCTTTACTCCAGTCGCTTCCCCACTGGCCCTACTTGTTATGTAAGCATATTTTTGTTTATTCTAGTTATGAATCAATTAAAGTTCCATGAGAATGAGATACAATGGAAAAAGAAAATTGCATGTTTTTTGGTAGCTTTATGGTTGCAATATTGTACTGTTGCATATCGCCTAATGTATCAATTGTATACTTTGGCTATATTTTATCACCATCCCCAAGTAAGGTCATATGAGTTGAATTTTTACCAACACTGCGAAAATATCAAAAGGTTAGTTCATAGTGATGATATCACATGTATCGAGTAACTACGGTTAAATAGGTGTACATTTTCCAAACTATGTGAAATGTCAGAGGGTACAGGAGGTCTAAAGTCAACTAAAAACTTACTAGTTGATGAGTAAGTTGCCATATTCTTGCACATACTTGCTCACCATAAAAAAATAGGGTCATTAAGCACAACTTTAAGCGATCAAGAGCAACAATGAGCCGATACTTCAATAGTATCTTGAATGCAACTTTGCACCTTAGTGCTCAACTACTAAAAAAGGTTGGACCCATGAATGAGAATCATATTGACAATCGGTGGAGACATTTCCAAGTATGGCGTTGCTATTGTTTCCTTATTGTATAATTTATTCCATTGTGGACATTACATGGGGAGCCTAATGCTGTTTATGATTGCCCTTTTTTTTAGTGTTTTTTTTTTCCTTTACAAAACTACTTAAGTGCTCTAGATGGAACCCACATCTCCATTAGATTATTGATGAAAGACAAGGCAAGATATCGAACCCACAAGAATGAGATTGCAACTAATATACTTATAGTTTGCACTCCAAATGTTCTCTTTATTGACGTATCACTCGGTTGGGAGGGATATACAATAGATAGTAAAGTTCTCAGAGATGCAATAACCAAGACACATGGTTTGAGAGTTCCACAGGGTATGGCTTCTTTGGTTATCTAAAATTAACATTATTTCCTCTACATATCCAATAAGGATATAACTAAGATTTAAACTTTGTCTCAGGATGCTACCATTTGGTGGATGGTGTCTACCCAAACTAAAAGGGTTTTCTTGCACCATTTAGGTATCAGTAGTACCACTTGAATGAGTGCCGGCAGAGCCAACAACCTAGAACTCTAAAAGAGCTCTTTAACCTAAGACATGCATTTGCACATAACGTGATAGAGCGATGCTTCGAGCATTTAAAAATGAGGTGGAGTATACTTAGAAGCCCTTCTTTCTACCCAACGAGAACTCACAACCAAATTATATTGGCTTATTGCTTACTCCACAATTTCATTTGGGTAAAGATGACCTCTAATCCCTTAGAAGATGAGGTAGATATAACAATGGAAATCAATGAGGATGCGATTGATGATCCAATCATGACATTGGGAAGTAGTGATGCAAGGGTACTTAGAAGATGAGGCTAGCTAGTGACATGTTTAATGATTGACATACCTTCAGGAATAGTTCTAGTTGAATTTCCAATCAAGTGTTATAGCTCCTTTTTGTGCCTTTGCTTGTAAGGGAAGAACACATTCTACCATGTCTTTGATTGTGAATTTGCAATCACTTTGATTATCACGTATACTTGTTAAACTTAATGTTTCCTTTCTAAAGGCTTATGTGTTATGTGTTGCAACTTTTTGTATTATGCAATTTAATCTAACTTGTGGTTAACATATGTACAGCCCATTTTACTTTCCATTTGTAGACTTGGCTTAATGGAGGAAGGGCAATTAGCAAGTACAGTTGTTTACTCCAGCAAGTACAGTTGTTTGCTCCAACAAGTAGCCTAAGAGGAAATGGACTACTATGGAAGACAATGCTTTAGTTGCCTCTATGTTGGATTTGTACCGATGCAAGACACATAATATTGATACAGATTTCCAAAGTGGGTATTTATACAAGTTAGAGTTGATGCTTCAATCAAGGTTGCCTAATCGTGAACTGAAGGCCAAACCTCATATAGAGTCATGCATCAAGACATTGAAGAAAGATTGGTGCATAGTGTACAATACAGTATATAGCAAATCGACTAGCGGGTTCGATTGGGACGACGACCGAAAGATGGTGACGACTGAAAAGGAAGTATAGGAGGCTTACTTATAGGTATGTTATTCTTCAGATGTGTAATTGTGAGTGTTTTTGTTGATTTCAACCTTTCTCACTATTGCTATTATGCAAAGCCACAAGAATGCTACTCCATTCATGACCAGGAGCTTTCCATATTTAGTTGAGTTATCCACCATATATGGGAGAGATTGTGCTATAAGAGAAGATGACCAAATGGTGAAGGATGTGATCGAGGAGATAAATAGAGAGCAAGCTACGATAAATATGACTAAGGATGAGATGCTACCTAAGGAGGAAGGTAAAGAGATGTCTATCTGTCACAATACAACTCAAACTAGTTCTAAGAGGAAGAGGACAACTCATGAGGAGGAAGCAACCTCTGAGATGTCATCTTCCTTCAAGAGCTTTGAATCCGGTATGAATGATATGTAGATCTCTATTCAAGAAAATGGTGGAGTGATTGACAATAGACAAGACAAGCCAGAACATGGCGGATTTAACTACTTTTCTCAACAGCATTGATGGGCTCACCGAGGATGAAGTCTATGATGCCATGATCAAGTTGCCTAATAAGTCGTACAATGTTGTTGTACTTTATAAGTTGGAGGCGATTAGGCGCTTAAGTTTTTGCAATATATCTGATGCAGTTGGGTTTCTAAGCTTGTGTTTTTTGGTTGCCCAAAAATAGAATGTATTTTTGTTATCCTACTAGTGGCTTGTTAGTTATGTCTATATCCGAGTAACGTAATATATGTATTTTGGTTGTATAGTCAAGCAAGTTGTGTTGTATCAACAGCAATTGGTCTATTTGAACTATGTGAAGATCTTAAGTCTTTGTACCTATGTACAATTTTTTATTTTTTTATTTTTGGCCTTTGTGACAAGTATTGATATTGTTTGGGAAAGAAGTTCTTATTAATTTTTTGCCCTTGATTTTTTTTTTTTCTTTTTCCCTCATAGGTTTTGCTTTAGAAGTGCTTGTTTACATTCTGGTTTTGGAATGGGTAGAGGACTTGCTTAGGATCTATAGGAGATGTGATAGCTTTGTCCTTGTTTTCTGTAATTATTTGAAAGAATGTTCCTGTTGCTTTGTTCTACAGTATAAATTTGTGGCTGCTTTAATTTTCTCCTCAGTGGAAATGGAAATTTCCATCTTTTAGTCACAAGAATTTCAAGGAGAGCTAATTTCATTTCATGGAATCTACCGTTAAAGATTTACCACTAACAAACTACTACATCTTCTTCCTTTCTGGCAATATCGGCAGAGTTGGAATACTCAAAGAATTTGATTAGTAAATAGACTGTGCCAAGAAGCTATGCAACTATGATGATAGGTGCACATATTGAATTCCATCCATGGTTGAATATGGTAATGATAAGTGGCATTTTGTACATATTAGGTTAGTAAGGAACAAATATATTATTACCACTAACGTGTAGTTATATAATGAGCATCAAATTTGTAGCATATAAGGGTGGATTGGTTATGTGGAAGAGGTTCTTCTAGATATCAGTCGATGGCTTCTGTTTGCGTTGCTAGGGAGGAGGTGTAATATATATAATATGTATTTTTGGATTTTTTTTTTTTAATAAAAATTATAATACCCCTTTAGTATTCCTTAGATTTTATAGTAATATCCCTTAATTATTCATTTCTTCTTTATACAAAGGGGAAGAGAAACAATCAAACAAGTTGCTCCCTGTATACACAACATTGCATCACGCTCCGATGCCATTGATTTGCTTGCTACAAATTTGTACATGCGTGTAGAGTCTAGGCTTTCAACATGAGCACTTAAATGGTGCTGTATAAATTAGTGGTATTACATGTCAAGTTCTTACTCTGAAGGTAATATAAATTATGTTTCTCTATTGTTTACTTGGTTTTCTGCTCAATCTTGAACATATTAGTGAAAGTACACTTGTCCAAAAAGCACTAACTTGCAGTTAAGGTATACAAGTTGCTATAGAGTTTTACGTCATTAGAGTTTGTTTATGTAGTGGTATTATTGGCTCTTGGTCCATGGCTAAATAAAAGACATGCCTTTCATCCTAACAATGGAATATAAGATATTAGAGACTCCCTTGTGTAAAATTAGAAGTTCTCGATATATAGAGAAGAAAAAAATGGAAAGGAGTCCTCTGTATTTGACATGAAAATTATGTAATATCCTGCTAGGAGAATCCTCTACAGTGCATGAACTATTTTTTAGCAATGAAGCAGTTAAATTATATAAACATGACCGTACATACAAAATTTTGAAGGTACTGGTGAATGGTACAAGAAATTCACCTCTTCTGGAATGGATTATCATAACCTCCTTCAAAAGTTTCTATTGCCATAGGAGGAGATGCCCAGTTTCATTCCTCCACTTACATTTAAACTAAAAATAAAGAAAGAAAGAAATCACAGCAAGCATTGTTATGCCTTCATAGACATCTTTTTCCTACAATATAAAATAAGACAAATGGACATTAAAATTGTAAATTAAGGGTGGGCAAAAAAACTGAGAGCCATTAATTGAACCGCGAGTCAAGTCAAACCGAAAATCAGTTTTTTTTTTTACGATTAGGTTCAGCATAGGAGTTTCGATTCAAAGCAGCAAACCAAACCAAACCATTTCATTAAAAAAAAAAAAAAAAACAAAAAAGAAGAAGAGGAAGAAGAAAAGCAAAAACACGTAACTTGAATGGCTACTAATTTGTGAGTTGTGAGGTCAATCTGTGTTCATCATTATGACTGCATAGCTGGATTCCTAAATAACTTAAATCAGAATTTTTCAATGTATAGTTTAATGAAATCTCAAAAAGCAAAATATCACATGTTAATACACAAGCAATTTCAAAAGAAGATTCTATCCTTATGCAGAAAATTTTATATCATTTTTATTTTGTCTAAAGTTGGTCCACTATTTCCTAATTTAAGAATCGTTGTTTGTAAAATCAAATACACAAAACCAAGAAAGAAGTATATGGAAACTTTCAAAATAATTAGATTCTTTTCCAAATTTTACAAACTCATGAAATTTTTAGTTTAAGCCTAAAGAAGCAACAAGAAATTTGTAAACTTTGGACTCTTCCAAAGTCAAGAAATTTGTGATATTTTATTAAAAAAAAAAAAGTTCGAACTATGAACCGAATTATATCGAACCATTTACTTATAAGTTCAAAAAATTTATAAACCAAACCATTAATTTTAGATTCGATTCGATTAGTTCAGTTCGATTAGGAGAGTGAACCGTACCTAACCGAATCGCACACATCTCTAATTGTAACACACCACAACACAATTGATAACCCCTGCGTTTTCTTAAGCCTGCAACAAAGATTTGCACATGCGGTGTGGAGACCCTTCCCCCATTCTTTGGATAAATGCAACTCAAGACAAGTATACTAGTTGTTTCCTTATGCTCCAGCTGCCCCTCTAATTGCTTCTCCAACTACTCATCGTGTCGTACAACTTTCTTGCCGAACCTCAGCCCGTTAACGCATGCTGGAGGATCCAACCATTCGAAAAAACTACAAGAATCTCCGTCATGCGTATTACACATAGGTAGGGGTTAATATATTGAGGAACCAAACCCAAGAAGATAAATAGATATGAAATGTTTTCTTACCAAATAGTTAAGACATCCATGGAATATTCTTCCAAACGATCAAGGCTGCCAAGATGACACATGTACGGGCTGCTTTTCCGCATGCACAAGTGGTGCTTATCGCCTTTGAATTTATGGAGCTCTTTGAACTTGAACAAGATGACATTGTTGCTCCCTACATGGAGACAGACCAAAGGTACAGCAACCATAGCAAAAGAAAAAATTTGCAAACAATAGCAGCAGTACGCTCATCCTTATCCAACTAGGCAATATGAATATTTATATACTTCTAGCACTTTATTTGAAATCCTATGCAGCGGCTATCATTGTAAACTATACTTTTTTTATGCAAAAATTTAAGAGTGTTCCAGTATACGTGCTCTTTTTCTTTATTGAAAATATCGATTCATCCAATAGAAGCGGGGAAAACTGCAATACAACAGAGATCTAGCATAGACAAGATTCAGGCAGAAGCATAGCTACCCCAGTTTTTATTTACATCATGCAATTGTAAGGTAGGAAATGAGGAGTCATCTAGTTCTCCAAGTTTGTACGTAGAATACTATGCATATGCTCATATAAAGTAATTTCCTATAATCCCTTTTGGTTCGATAAAGTACAGTTGCAACTGTCTTATCAATCAACCCCTGCAATATATATTTTTTGTAAGGGAAGCTTGAAGAGAATAGTTGAACAGTATATAAGATGCAGCATAAAAAGCATACCATGAAGTAGTTAAATCATTGAAAATCGCTTCATATATAAAATCATAGATGCACAAAGAACTAGATTACGAATTTATCAATCACAAAATGCTATTTAAATGTTTAAAATCGAAGGATAATAACAGCTCCAACCCAACCAAATTAAAGAAAAGTAAAAAGAAGGAACAAGTAATTGTAGAAGAGTATTCGGTAAGTTGGAGGTTCTTCTTTAACAGGACACAAAGCACAACATATGCTACAACCATGTTTCACTAGGAAACGAGTGAGCCATCTCAATTAATATCTAGTTAAGCTTACATCCTCATGGCCATCATAGTGTCAAGGGAATTTAAGAAGAAGTCTAAACCGATTTTAACTCTGCCACAATGCGACTCATAAGATTGGAAAATTCAACAATTGAATTGTAATATCGAATAGTAACCTTACTTAAAGAACTTCAAGTTAATTTTTTTTATAGGAGTAATCAGGTGGCATTATATGACTAAACCAGAAACAGAAGAAAATCAAATAGCATAAGATGGAAAACTAACCATTACCACAACGTACTGAATCATTCAATTGCACATACAAGATAATTACTTTCACGTATATGAAATTAATGGGTTCGAATAGGGGCAAGGGAGAATAAAAATAACAGGTCATAAAGGTAGGAGGATGGAAGGCATAAGCAAAGTAAATTGCAACATGTGTAATTGAGTGAAAACCCAGTCGTGAGGTAGGGTTTAGGGAAAATAAGGAAGAATGACGATGTTTTCTAATATCTGTTCCGTCTCACTTTCTTTGTTTTCTATATTTTATTAATTTTTTTAATAGGGGTATTTGAGATATTTCACAGTCTATTCATATCTTATTCCCATCAAATTTTATAAAATGAACATTGTTATGTCTATTCTCTTACACCAAACTAAACATCATTGTATTCATTCTCCACTTACTACACCTTTATTGTATTCATAAGTAATAGTATTTTCCATTCTCTCCTTATTCCATTTAGCAAACTAAACATGTTATAAGAGTTTTATCCAATCTAATATCATATAAAATTATGTAAACTAAACACAACCTTTTAAGAGTATGATAGTGTTTCTCTTAATTCCTTCATTGTCAAATGAGGAGTAGCTCTAAGTGTCTATAAAGTAAATTGTTGGTAGACAACATTCCATGAGCTTTGCTTAAATATACGCACATTGAAAGCCTTTTTAGTGTATGAACTTCATAAAAAATTGTTGAAGACGGATAATTATTTAATTATTCATGCTCCAAGCTTACCATTCTATATCTCTTATTATTATTTTAAATTTATGAACTTAGACTTTTTGAAGTTTATCCAAAAAGTAAAAACTCTATTAGTTTTTTTTAATGAGAAAAATAAAGTAAAATTTATTCTTTACAAACTTTTAATTCCGAAGATGCACCAATCATAGAGTAAATAACACCGGAAAATTTTTCCTTCCTTTCCAATCTCATCTGATCCCAGTAAATCAAACTTAGCAATGGAACAGTCAAAAGGAAAGTCTCGGACCCAATAATGAGTAAACAGTGAACATCTGCCGCAGCCTTATCTTTTCATATAAATTAAAGTGATAGGATGTTGCGATTTCTTACCTCTCTATCTACTTTCTTCTCATGAAAAAAGCCAGAAATCTGATAAATTAAAAGAAAAGAACTCAAATGCAAATATTTACTTACGATTTTGTTGCTTACACTGTGTTTGGATGGATGCAATCATGTGAAAATCAACTGAAACGATAACAAGTATTGGTCTAGATAACTTAAAAAGGGATGGAAATGGGATGAATGCAGTGGAAATGTGTGAAACAAATTCTATTTAAAAATCTTTCTTTCTTCTCTAAATTTGGGAAGAAAGCTGCGAAGCTTCTTATTGTTCAGAAGAAAATGAATAAAGACATAATAGAGGTAGTTTAGTCTAAGTTAAAAAAATATTTCTAATTATTTACTACCATTTCTATATTTTATATACGAATAAAAATAAATATTTTCACTCGTTTCTTTTCTATTGATTTCTTTTTCGCTATTTTTTTTTTTTCCTTTCCTTCCATTTTTCACTGTTAATGCAGTAACCAAACACACTGTTAATGCAGTAAGTTAGAATATTATATCAGTTACAAATTCCAAGTTCTATCACGCATCAATATGAATGGTAATTTTCAAAAACCATTAACTATGCGTCTAAATTCTATTGCTACTTCTTCACTATTCGTTTAAATATGCAGTGTACTAATATCTATATATCTTTTTTCTAGGAAGAGGGGTATTAGATTGACCTCTGATTGGTTTATTTTCTGCAGGCGGTTCCATAACATGTTGATGATGTTGCTGATGAAAGGGCGGAAAAAAAAAAACAAAAAAAAAAACGGTGAAGGGTGTTTAATTCAGGTCACTGAAACTCTGGCAAGCCTAACAATTTAAGCTACCGTAATGATTTTAGATGGCTGAATACTAGATACGCGAAATACTACAGGAAACAGCAAAGAAACCAAAAAAAGCTAAGAAAAATTCTAAAACATGTCTATGTGATCTGGGCAGTCCGTACGGTGTGCCTTTTGTTTTTTTTCGTGTGCCCTTGCCTGAACAGCTTACGGGACAGATCTAGATGTCGGTGTTGTTGTGCTTGTGCTACATACCCGGACCACTTACCATGCCTGCTATGACTGTGTTGCCCCGGTACAGATCATTGAATATAAGCACAGAGAGAGAGAGAGAGAGAGAGAGAGAGAGAGATGATGATGATGATGATGATGAAGCACGAAGATCCCGTGAAACTCAAGATGGATAGCGCCAGAATACATCAAATTCCTAAAACAAAAGGGACCTTGTGAATAGGCGCTATCCCTCCTGAGCTTAACGGATTCTTCTGCACTGAGCACCAAAAGTTACTGCTATATAGCCGAAGGAAAAAGAGAGAATGTTCATGGTTGCCATTCTATTTGCCGAGTTATTTGATGAGAGAACAATGGCGATGGGCGAGTTGTGTCAATAGCCATCTGGGGCTGAAAAATTTGAAGTAGTTTCCACTGTGTTTGAAAAAGTTGATGGTTGATAAGGAGGGCAAAAGAACGTGGGAAATCCAGACTGACGTCACCAAATCCTAGAGGTTCGACCGAGTAGACATTAATCTGACGCTATGTCTAAACTACAGTCCAATAATCTGTCCTTCCCAAAGTCTTCCTTCGTTGTCTTTGTTTTTTTTTTTTTTTTTCAAAGTTCCGCCAACTAAGTTGCATTCCCAATGGACAAAGCTTGGTTCATGGCATGAGGTTATTCCATATATGTGTCACACATCGGAGGCCCACCGTCCACGCCGAATTCCAATCCTAGATAAAAACATCATTGTACTGATATTGTTTCTTCGTACATGTACCTTCACGTTATGCTTGGATAGAGATATGAAACGAAGAGGGGACGAAAAAGTTCAAATTTTAAGTGATTTTCATTGCTTAGTGAAGAAAGAAAGCGATGAAGGAATCAATTTCGAAGGCAATATTTTTTTCTTGGATCCACAATAAACATTCTCTTGAATGAGAGGGCGTTGATTTGAATTTTACATTGTTACCCTTATACATTGGATATTATAAAATCTTATAAACTTTTTTTATAATAAATTAAATAATTCTATTACTAATTTTCTCCTCATTTTAATTCTTTTCTTATTCAAATAAGAGAACTCATATTTTTTCATCGTACTTTCATTTCTTTTTATTCCTCTCATTCTTTTCTTCCTAATTCTTTCTTTATGTCTAAATACAGTATTATTCATATGTTGTCATGTATAAAAAATATGATAAAATTAAAAATGCTATTGAGGACATATTTGTGATAAAATTTACAAAACTAAAACCTAATCAGTTATCTTATAAGGATTCATTCGTAAATTTTATATAATTTATATCTTACATCCAAATCATATTTTGTAGGTTTTTTTTAATCCCACTAATGGACTTGACCTAATCAACCAACGATAACATTTTTTTAATTATAATTAGTTTCCATTTGTAGTTCTCATTGATTTTATGTATTTTGTTTTGATTCGAAATTTCATCTTCTATTTATACTAATAATTTACTTAATTTTATTATATATTTATAATTGTTATCATTTAATAGCATTTATATGACTTTCTTCTTCTTTTTTCTTTGTGGAACACGAACTCTTATATTTTTTTCATTATTCTACCTACAGATGAATAGTCAAGTTCAAGATCCAATACTTACTTTTTATTAAGAACCTGAAAGATCATTTCAAATCCACTCAATCTATTAAAAATCTTTGTAGGTCATAAGGCTATCATCTTTACATGAAAAATCTTTCATCTTACCATTGTTTTGTTTTGACTTTTTTTAATTAATTATATATTATTTACTTTCTTATTGGGTTCGACTTTTTCTGTCCGATTTTTTTCAAATCCCAAAGCCTATCCCAAAACATATCAAGTATTATGTTAAAGGGTACTTATTAGGTTGAGCAAATCAATTATTGTATAATAATCCGCCAGTAACAACCCCAAATAAAATATATGTAAAATACTCTTTATTATATATGTATATATATATATATGAGATTGAACAAAATATGGAAACTTTATTATTCAATACAAAACTTCGATTTATGCAACAAGATTGTTGCTTTTCTAAATTCGGATATGATATGATCCATGTAAATTTTTCCTTACAAATGCATGAAATAGAAAACTTCGTTGGCAAAGAAAATCAAAAGTAAAGAAAGGAAACGGAAAGAAAAATAATTTTTATTTTATACTAAGAGAAATAAGAAGGAAATGAAAATTTTGCTATTTTCGATGTTTGATTTACATCACAAAAAGGAAATCTTTGGTGAGAACACATAAAAGAAATTAAAAGGGATCACTTGTTTACTAGAAAATATTACTCTTCATTTTATTTAATTAACTTAGATATGAAGGGTGTTTTTATAATTTAATTCTTATTTCTACCGTCTTCTCTCCAATTATGGAGAAAAACATAATGGCTTCGAAACCTTCCATCGAATTCCCTTCATTTTCTTATGATGCGTTTCATTGTTCAACAACTTACCAAAATACAATAATCAAGAGTAGCAACAAAACTAATAATTCTTTATTAGGATTTTTATATAATAAATGTATGAGACTCTATCGACGTGATGCATCTATAAAGATTATACTATACTCACTTTAAGTCGATATGATGCATGGATTGAGCGAATAGATTGTTCATCCCAATAGATGAGATTTATAAGAACTTAAGTTGAGAGAAAATGACTCAACCCAAGGATTATTATTGTTCGACAAATATATATCAAATATAAAGGAAAACTCTTAATAACATATAAATTAATGACATGAATGTAATAAGAGTTAAGACTTATGTCACGTTTAGAGTAACTTTACTTTTGTTTTAGTGATAATTAATAGATTTTTCTGTAAAAATAAAACGGAATGGAATTAAATAGAATAAAATGGATTGGATTAAAATTAATTGAATGAAATGGAATGAAAATCAGAAATCTTTTCTATGTTTAGAATAATGGGTTGGGTTTGTGGCCATGGAATGGAATAATATATATGTATAGATATATATATATATATATATATTGGAAGATAAGGTCGTGCGGTGAGAGAAAAAAACAAAAGATAAAAGAAGGTGGGAAACCTGGTTCGTGATTTCAGAAAAAGAAAAGGAAGAAAAGAAATAACGGTGAAAAGGTGACGTAACTATTGCAAAAATTTGAGAATCCATCTCTACGGGCTTCGAAGTCGAAAAATATCCAGTAGAGCAATTTGGATCCACTATCCAACAGCTTATTAAATCTCCATTGCGATAAAATTTTAGCCATTGGATTCATAACGTGAAACTTATTTTTATTCCAAGTAAAAATTTTAGCATAACGAATTCAAATTTTAGCAATTTGAACTCCTGTTTTCGCGATTTCACAAATCGGTTTATATAGAGATTTTATTTATATATATCATTTGTGATGAAAACTATTTATCTACTAGTATAATTAGTGAAAAGATAATATATAAACTCATCATTGTGGATAGAGAAAGATTTTGCACTACGCGATCTCGTCATTTTTTCTCTACATTAAGGTTTTTTATGTTAAATCATAGTATTCTTTATATTTTATTTTCATTTTATTATTATTATTTTCCTAATAGTTGGTATCAGAGCTAAGATTGAAAAAGAAAAATATTACTGGTTTTCTATTTATAAATATGGCAAAAGTATTAAGTTTTTTTATAAAATTAAATTTATTAAATTATTTAATTTCGAAGTCAATGATGAAAGACCTTCTATATCATAGAGATCTGTATATACCTTTAGTTGGTGACAGTGCAAAATCCAATGATAAATCTAATCAAAATTAGGGGGTTATGCATTGAAAAACTATTGGTTATATTCCATAAAGCGTTAATCACAATGTTTATCATTATATTACTTAGGAAACCAAAGCAGATACTCTATGGAGGAAATTAGAGTCCATGTATAAAAAGGAAACTACCTTAAATAAAACCTTCTTAATTAGAAGATTAGTGAATTTAAAGTACAATGATAGATCAAAAACAATAGAAGCACTTGAATAATTTTTAGGGTCTTATAAATCAGTTGACTGTCATGAAGCCAGTACTTAATGATGAAATTCAGGCACTATTATTATTAAGTTCACTACTAGATAGCTGAAAGATACTTATATATTAGTAGTTCTGCTCCAAAAGGAAAGCTCACCCTTACAATAATGAAAGACAACTTGATGAATGAAGAAAATAGAAGAAAAGAGAAAAGTATTAATTCTAATACCTAAACACTTATTACTAATAAATAGGAAAGACATGGAAGAAGTAAGACAAGAGATTCATATGATAAATCTGATAGATTTAATAAATCCAAGGAAAGGTCCAACTCAAGAAGAAGAAATATTAAATGTTATCACTGTAACAAGCCGGGACATATAAAGCAAGAGTGTAGAATACGGAAAAGCGAACATGGTAAAGATAAAGACAATGGAAAAGGTGAAGATGTGATAACTACAATAGTAGATGGTGAAGTTGTTGCCTAGGATGATGATTATGTTAATCTTACATGCCATGACAATGATTAGGTTATTGGTGCCTTCTTTCATGTAACATTACATGATGAATTATTTTCTAACCTATATTGTAATTATGGTAATGTAAGGATTAGAAATAAAGGAATATCTAAAGTTATTAGCATTGGAGATATTATTTTGAAAGCTAACACTGGTTGCAAGCTCATTCTCGAAGACATTAGACATGTCCCAAATATTCGCTTAAACCTCATATATACAATTAAGCTTGATGATGAAGGATATAGTAGCTATTTTCATGAAGGTAACTGAAAGCTTACCGATGATTCTTTGATTGTTGCTAAAGGAAAGAATAGTAATACTCTTTATTTAATGTCAACAAAGTTAACTAAAGGAGAAGCGAATATGATTGATAAATCATCTACTGAACTTTGGCATAAACGCTTGGTCAAATGAGGGAGAAAGGACTCCAACTACTTGCCACGAAGCAACTTATCTCTCATGTGTAAGGTACTCCTCCAAAAAATTGTACTGATTGTCTTATTAGTAAACAACATAGGGTTGCATTTCATAGATATCCACCTCCCAAGAAATCTAATGCATTTGATTTAGTTCATACTGATGTATGTTACATGAAAGATAAAACATTTGATGGTGCACTTTATTTTGTGATTTTTATTGATGATTACTCTAGAAAGTTACAAACTTTTGCTTTGAAATCTAAAGATCAAGTTTTGGACTTGTTTAAGTAATTCCATACTAGAGTAGAGAGAGAAACAAGTAGAGAGTTGAAATGTGTTTAAGGAGATAATGGTGGTGATTACAAAGGTCCCTTTGAGGACTATTGCATAACCCATGTATTAAACTTCAGAAGACAATACTAAAGACCCCACAACAAAATGGCATCACGGAAAGAATGAACCACACTATTATATAAAGAGAGTTAAGTGTATGTTATCTCATGTCAGGTTACCTAAATCATTTTGAGAATAAGCAATGAGAACAGCAGTTGATTTGATGAACTTATCTCCTTCTTATGCTTTGGATGGTGATATCCTAAAGAGAATATGGACAGGTAGAAATATTTCTTATAAGCAATTGAGAGTATTTGGTTGTAGGGTATTTATGCATATTCCCTAAGATGAAAGAGCAAAAGTTGATGTAAATTTAAAGCAGTGTATTTTTCTAGGTTATGCACATGATAAATATGGATATAAATTATGGGATCCAATAGAGAAGAAAATTATTAGAAGCAGAGATGTAGTCTTCCTGGAAGATCAAACTATTGAAGATATAGAGAAGTTAGAGAAGTCTAAATCCTCAATCGAGATCTCTATTAATGTAGATCCAGTGTCCATACTTGAAGATTCTACTAATGATGGGAGATAATTACAAGATTCTATTAAGCATGAGATAACACCCTAAGAACCTAATCAATAAATAGAGTTGAAGAGATCCTTAAGAGAGTGAAGATCATCTACTAGATATACTCTACATGAACGTATGATGCTAACAGACAGGGGAGAGCTAGACTGTTACGAGGAGGCTATATTACATAAGTAAGAGAAAGAAAGGTGAACGTCGTACAAGAAGAGATGAAATCCTTGCATGAGAATCAAACTTATGATTTAATTTAATTATATAAGGGCAAGTGACCTTTGAAAAATAAGTGGGTGTATAGGTTGAAGACTGAAGAGAATAGCTCATAACCAACGTACAAGACAAGATTCGTTGTAAAGGGGTTTAACCAAAAGAAAGGTACTAACTTTGACGAAATTTTCTCACCAGTGGTGAACATGTCTTCCATTCATGTTGTGAAGATTAAATAGTTAGATGTAAAGACGACATTCCTTCATGGCGACTCAAAAGAAGAAATTTATATGGAGTAACCCGAAGGGTTTAGTGTTAACAGATTGACGAAGAGCTTATATGGGTTGAAACGGTCTCTAAGGCAATGGTATAAGAAATTTAACTCCTTCATGACTAACTAAGGATATACCGGGACTACATCAAACCATTGTGTTTTTATAAAAGGTTTGATAATGAAGAGTTTATTATTCTTTTGTTATATGTGGATGATATGTTGATTGTTAGCCATGATACTAAGAATATTCAAGATCTAAAGATTGCATTGAGTAAGTCTTTTGCCATGAAAGATCTAGGACCTATGTACCTATTTCTCGATATGAGAATTATATGTGATAGGAAGAGCCAGAAATTATGATTATCATAGGAAAGATACCTAGAGAAGGTGTTAGAGAGATTCAACATGAGTAAGTCAAAATCCGTTTGTTCTTCACTTGCATGTAACTTCAAACTCAGTTCTCAACAGCGTCCCAAAGGTAAGGCAAACAAAGTATACATGAAGAAGATATTGTATGCTTCAGCTATTGGTAGTCTAATGTATGCCATATTATATATTAGACTAGATATTGCTCATGCTATTGGTGTTGTTAGCCGCGTATCTCTCATATCTAGGTAAAGAGTACTGGACTGTAGTTAAATGGATTCTTAAGTATCTCAAAGACACTTCTAGATTATGTTTGGAGTTTGGTGTTGTAAATCAATATTGCAAGGGTTTACAAATACTAATATGGATGGAGATCTTGATTTTAGGAAGTCTACATTAGGTTATCTAATTACTTATGTAAGGGGAGTAGCGTCTTGACAATCTAAATTGCAAAAATGTGTTACATTATCCACCATTGAAGCTGAACATATTGCTATTACAAAAGCCTGCAATGAAGTCTTCTGGATGAAAGAAAAATTCGGAAGAGCTAGGTCAAGATCAGGAAAATTTAAATTTATATTATGACAACTACAGTGTGATACGTCTCAATAAGAATCCTACTTTCTATTCCAGATTAAAACATATTGATATTACATATCATTAGATTAAAGGAGAACCAATTAGAGAAGATCCACACTAATGATAATGATTCAGACATGATGACTAAAGCCTTATTCGGGGAAAAACTTATTGTTTGTCAACAAATAGTCTGTGTGATGAAACCCCACATATCAGTTGGAGGGAGAGATTGTTAGGCTTATGAATCCGACTCATATGTAGACTCATAGTATTAACAAATAATAAAAGAAAACATAGAAAAGTAAATCCTAATATATCTATATATGTGTTATATATATATTGGAAGATGAAGTAGTATGATGAGGGGGGAAAAAAAAGAAAAAGATATCAACAAATTACGATCGCCAAGAATTGAAAAACGAAGGTGGAAAGACTGGTTTGTAATTTTGGAAAATGGAAAAGGAAGAAAAGCAATAAAGATGAAAAGGTTACGTCACTATTGCAAAAATTGAGGATATATCTCTATGGCTTTGGAAGTGGAAAACTAATCCAATAGAGCGACTTTAGATCTATGATTGGATGGCTTTTTGAAACCTGATTATGATGAAACTTTAACCATTGGATTTGTTGTGTGGAGCTTTAAAAGATTATTATTTCAGTTCTTGTTAAATCCTTCTCAGTTGTTAAGATTGAGTTTGTGTTTTCGCAATTTCAATAATTGGTTTATATTGAGATTTAATCAATATCCACCATTTGTAGTGAAAATTATTTATCTACTATTATAACTAGGGAAGAGATACTCTATAAGTCCAATATTATTGATAGTAGAAGTTTTTTTGCTGCGTCGTCCTATGGTTTTTTTTCTACATTAGGTTTTCTACATTAAATCTTGGTATTCTTTATATTTTATTTTCAACTTATTTTTTTAATATAATATAATGATATTAAATGGATAAATAGTATTAATTGTCAAACACATCCTTAATTAGGGTAAAACAAATGGCAGAATTGAATTTTGTCTTAATTACACTTACAAACACAAGGAAAGAGATTATAACTCAGAATTGCCATTTCCAACCCATTTCCATGTACCAAACATCACATTAAAAATGAATAAAAAGAGAAAAATGTAATAGAATACCTATTGGATGTTGTTAGTCGGTAAAATGGCATGGAAGTAGCCACTCAGATGATGCACAAAACGTTATGTGGACTTTAGTTTATGGACTAGCAATTTAGATGGCTAGGGTGGTTCAAGAGGATGAGGCCCTAGAAAATGCGACCATTCCAAAGGCATGCAAGGACACCGATCGAATTAAGCACAAAACAAAAACATTCTCTGGATAAATTGCCATTTAAATGAATTAATCTATCTCTTGACTCTATCTCTATATCTTGATTCATTTAGTACTTATACGTTGATGCGTTAAATGATATTTGCAGTTTGAATAGGACTTTTTTTTTTTAAGATTTAGGGACGGATTACTTAATTTTAAATATAAACAAATTAAGTGCACATGATAAAAATTTATGAGAATATATATAATTTACCCATAGTGGTAAAGTAATTGAAGATGATAAATGATACAAATTAATTTTGAATTTAGTAAGTAAATCTAGTATATATGGTATCAAAAGTCATATTTTCTTTAAATTTAGATTTGAAAGGGTTTAGGATAATTTCAAATACACCATCATATCATTAACTAAGATACAATAGGTCTCAAAACTTTTATACTGTAAGTTCATCTCCATAATTAAAAAAAAAAGTAATTCAAATAACTATTGAAGTATTACTAGATACCAAAAACATGGCTAAAAGAACTATAAAATCGACAATTTCGAGGCTTTATGGCAATATGAGATTATGTGTATATTTTAAATAGGAAAATTGTGTAGACCACCTTGAAAACTATTAAAATTACACAGATCCCTAATTTTTCCACAAGTCAACACTGACCACCCGTAAAACAAGCGTAAGCCCTTTTTTCCTAACTATGCTGCCATATGTGAAGTAAGCTTATACAGACAATTATATGGAATATACTAGTCATTTAACATATGTGTCCATATATTTAAATTATTTGATTTAAATCTCATAGTTAGTTTGCTACTTAATTAGTTTAGAGATTTAAACTGGTTTCATTCAACTAAATGTTGTTAATTAGATAATAGAGTAAAAGTTACTAATAGTATTTATAATTTTTGAAGGATGACATTCATATTCATATCATTATATCACAATACCGATAGGTATACTTATCTTACATCAATAAGTTTTTGAGCAACTTGAGTGTTATATCTTTAGTATTATCTAAGCCTATGCTTAAGGAAGACCTATACCTATAAACCTAATAAATTTTCTAAATAGGCAGTCGAAAGTTAATAAGATTTTTCAAAAGATACCCTTAGTGTTGGCAAGGGACTAACCTTGAACCCAAGAGACTACGTTCAAAAACCCTAACTCAAACTCCTAAAACCTTTAATGGTAGCCTTAACCCTTAGTTTAACCCCTACACTTAAAGTCCTAAAATCCTATAAATAAATACTAATAACTAATGTTAACTCCCAAGGTCAGCATAATCTTACAAAACCAACCCCAAACCCTAATAAGAAAAATACTAATGGTCGAAGCCCATGAGAATTCCCTAAAATCAATAAAGGATAAATTAAGCTAAAAATGAATACCGATATAGAAAACCCTAACAATAAATTCAAAACCGTAAAATGAATATTAAAACCCCTAAATGAACCTTTGAATTCTAAAACCCTAATATAGTGTTGAAAACCCTAACCCGACTAATGAACTCTAATTAAGTAATAAAATTATTCGCTAATCATACACTAATCACTTAATTATCCTAAAACCCTAATGATAGGGATCAAGGACCGATCACTTGCTTCCAAACCTGAAGGCTTTCTTAGGTGGTTCACCGAGCTATCCAAGGTGAGTTAAGCGTTGAGGAGTAATGTTTTCCCCAATCTAATCTACTGGGCTACTTTGCTCTTCGCACTATCTAAGAAGCTACCAAGGTGATCTGGCCGCATGTGCCTCCACAACACCCCAGTCCAAACGCCAAATCAGGAAAACAGCCATCTCTACAATGCCAAGGTCGAATTGAGAATTGTCAAGAGTCGACTATCCAAAGCTGATCCAAAAGTGAGTCATCCCTTGAGCCGACCCTTGTCCAACCCAGTAATCTAAGTGTTGAACTGCCGACGCTAACCAGACCTGATCAGAAACCCTTCCCTGCTCGGCCTGCAGTATTATTTGGACCGTAGATTGAGTGAAATGCACACGTGCCGTCCTTTCTGACAGTAAATATTCTTTTGCAAGATTACTTGTTTTTCCTGTAAATTATTCTCCTTTTTTTTAGTAGTTAAGGATCTATTTATGTAGTTTTCTATTATTTAAAATTACCCTAATTGGGTACTATAAATATTTGTATAATTTAATAGCCACAAGATTGATACACAGAAAGAATACACTGAAATTTTATTCCTTCTTGAGCTAAGTGTCCATTTTTACTTACGCTTGAGCTACTCTTATCTAACCCATTTAGCGTGGACTAGTGGCAAGTGACCTTTGGTCATACTTGTGTGTCAATCAAGTGAGACCTGAGCTTGTGTGAGGCATTGATACATCAAATCCATCGTTGGTGTACGAGCATCCCTCAATTACCATTTACTTTTCAAGCCATCTTGCAGCTCAAACCTATCCTTTTAGTTACACGTGATATTAAGTTTGTGTGTTCATCTGCAAATCCGTATCATCTTGTATTAAAGCCTAACTACATTCAAAGCTAGATTATGTTTCTGTGTTCTTGGAGTGGTTTGTTACTGCTCTCGTGTGATAACGATTTTATTCTAAAGCCTGACTGCTCGTTTGTTATGCAATTGTCGTGTGAATAATCCATCAATGTCAGACTCAAGTGTTCAAGGGCTTTTGGGAAACCAAGAAAGTAGTACTCAACATGGCTAAGGATAAGAAGGAACTAGTTTGGTGATTGTTATCTAAGAAGATAGACAGCGAACAAGAAATAGCCCTACTAGGGAATGTGAACAGTATGGGCAAGACAATGGATAGTTTAGTCGAGTTAATGCTCTAACTCAACCACCCTGAGTTGAAGGAGTTGGTAAGGATGCTAGACGAAGGCTAACACTCAAAGAGATTAAGGAGGAAGCGGAAGGAGACGATGAGGTAAAGGAGTACTACCAACCTGAGGAAAGAAATGCACGAACCCCTAGATTCGAAGGATTGAGAATGCGTATTCCAAGTTTTTTTAGAAGTGGTGATGCCGAAGACTACCTAGATTGGGTAAATAAAATTGAAAAGCAGTTTGAATACCACGAAGTGCCCGACAATGCAAAGCTTAGACTTATTGTGTTGGAGTTCACTGGTTATGCCGCCTTATGGTGGAAGAACTTATAAGCCACCAAAAGAAGGAAATGAGAATGAGAGATTAGGAGTTGAGATGTGATATCAGGCAAGTGCACCTATCAGTTTTAATATAGCGAATGTGCATCCAAGTCAATCCCTCGGAGATTTCGAGTACTAATATTAATCTTAGCTTTATTATTTAACCAGAAAATTATGATGAGTTGAATGAATTAAAAATACTAAAATTAACAAACTAACCTAATTATGAGACTTGATTAAGAAATTAGAAAGCGATAAAACTAAGAACGACTTCAAGAAGGTAATAACGTATTTAGGAATTATTTCCCCTAGTATTTAACATGTGACCGCTTAAAATATATCCAATTCAATTTCTATTATTCTTGACCTAAGGGATTCACAATTAAAGTTAACACCTTTCTCAAGCATATTAACCCTAATCCTAAATTATTTACCGAAATCACTTCACTTAGTAATATAATTTAGAATCGCATTAATGTATAATGAATTTCCACACAAAAGAACAACTTTCCTAAAAAAACATGTATCTTATCTCTAAGTACACATGTAATTCTCTCCAATTATGTCAAGATATCATTATTCATGTGATTTCTCAATCATCATGCATAATATCATAGATTGATACTCTAGAATTATCAATTAACAATTAAATAACATAATTAAATCAAGAAAAGATAGAAACTTTATTGAAAATTATTAATCAATCCAATAGTCACATGAAACCCTAGGTTCCATAATCCTAAATACAAGAATTTTAAGCTATCATAATGAAACTAAAAACGAATTGCAACAAAATTAATAAATAAAACATAAAAAACCCCTTTTATTGATGATAAATCTCTTCAATCTTGAAGTTAAATGTTGCTTTCGCCTTTTTCTTCTCCTTCTCCTTCTCCTCAAGTCTCTTCTCTTTTGAATGTCCAATGTTGTGTGTGAAACCCTAGTATGTCCTTTTATAATGTATTGTAAGGTTTTCGTTTTCGTTACTAGACACAGCCTGGGACACAATCGTATCCCCAGGTCGTGTAACTTTCTGACCTTGGCAAATCTTCCTAGATGGATACAACCCGGGGACACAGTTGTGTCCCAGACTGTGTAACTTCAAAACTTCATAATTAATTTATTTGAACTCCAAATTGAGTGAAACTTGATTCCTTTTCTTTGTTTTCAATCCAAGAACGTGTTCAAACCTCGAAATCAAAATTTTACTCAATTAAGTATCAATTTATTTAAAGAAAACCAAAGATGTAAGGGAAATACTATAAAATCACTATGTGAAATGTATTTAAAATAAGAGTTATCAGGATGAAATGAGGAGAGTTATGTGGAGGAGGTTTGTGCCAAGCTATTATCGGCAAGATGCCTTTGAAAGACTACAAGAACTGAGACAAGGAGGATCAAATGTAAACATTTATGTTAAGGAATTCTACATGTTAATGATCCGATGTGAAGTCGTAGAGCTAGAGGACCAAACTGTATCTCGGTTCATCAATGGATTGAAGTATGAGATTGGGGATATCCTTGAAACCTAGGATATTGGAATGCTTGATGATGAGATTCGAGCAGCCTAGAGAATAAAAAGGCACTAAACAGAAAGGTTCCGACTGCTAGTCAACCGATTAGGTAATAGCTAAGCTGTTCCAAGCAGACCTATGCAAATGGAACCAAGTAAGGTTACTGAGACCCGACTCGTTCCAGCTACGCGAGTCAGGGAGAAGGAACCCTCGAGGAAGTTTGATAAAGGCCAGAGTTCATGGAGGAAGATGAGTGAGATCAAATGTTTCAAATGCCAAGAATTTAGACACATGGCCTCTCAGTGTCCGAACAGGCGAACAATGGTGATCCAAGGTGAAGTGTCGACTGTTGAAGTCAATAGTATTGATGAAGAAGTAGAAAAGTTAAAAGAAGACGAACAAACCAAACTATCTGAGGAGGAAGTTATCTACAACGAGGAAGGCAACTTTTTGCCGACCACTCTAGTGTTGAGAAGGACGATAAGCATTAGTCCCGTACCCAAGGATGAATAAAGGGAAAATCTTTTCCATATTGGATATGAGGTTAATGAACCACTATGTGCACTGATCGTCGAAAGTGGAAGCTGTACCAATGCAACCCCTGCATTTATGGTCTATCTATTGAAATTGCCAACCAAACCCCACCCGAAACCTTACAAGCTTCATTAGCTTAGTGATAAGGGAGCCCTATAGGTGAATAAGCAAGTGTCAGTGCCGATCTTCATTGGCAAGTGCCGAGACGAAGTGCTGTATGATGTACTACCCATTTGTGCATCCCACATTCTACTTAGACAACCATGGATGTTTAATCGAGCTGTTACATACGACAGAGGGAGGAATACATGTTCTGTAAAGCATGAAGGCAGGAGGATAAAATTAAGTCCGATGACCACCGAACAGGTAAAGGTCATGCAGTCTCAACTTAGCCGAACCCTAAAGAAAGAGGCTTTAGTGATGACCCAAGCCAAACTAAAAAGGGAAATGGAGCTCAAAGAACCGACCTATCTGCTTGTCTGAAGAATTCTAGAGCTGAGACCCGAAGATGAGGAGTTGCTTACCAAGGTGAAAACCTTATTAGAGGAATTTGCCGACTTGTTTCCAAAGGATCTGCTGAAAGGTCTGCCCCCAATCCAAGGCATTGAGCATGTAATAGACCTACAGCTAAGAACCGTACTCCCAAACAAGCCTACGTATAGGATGAATCACGAACAGGCTGTCGAGTTGTACAAGCAAGTAGATAAGCTAATAGAGAAGGGGTATGTATGTAACTCCCTTAGACGTTGTGCCGTTTCAACCTTGTTAGTGCCAAAGAAGGATGGTTTTTCAAGGATGTGTGTAGATCACTGAACGATCAATTGAATAACCATTAAGTACAAGTATCCCATACCGAAGCTTGATGACATGTTAGATGAGTTAAGTAGAGCAAGGGTGTTCTCCAAGATCGATCTCAAATTTAGATACCATCAAATCTGAATGCACGAAGGTGAAGAGTAGAAGATCGCATTCAAGACGCGACATGGTTTATATGAATGGCTTGTAATGCCATTTGGATTGTCCAATGCGCTAAGCACGTTTATGCGTCTAATAAATCATGTGCTCCGAGAATTCATAGGAAGATTTGTCGTAGTTTATTTCGATGACATTTTGGTATACAACCCCGTATTAGAGACTCACAAGGAGCATCTCCGAAAAGTCTTTGCAAGACTCTTAGCAAAATAGCTCTATACCAATTTGAAGAAGTACAACTTTTGTCAACCTGAGGTGATCTTCTTAGGATTTGCTGTAAGTGGAAGTAACATCCAAGCCGATGATGAAAAGGTAAGAGCAATGATAGAGTGGCCTAAGCTAACCTGTTTTGCGAATGTAAGAAGTTTCCACGGCCTGACATCATTCTACTGTAGATTTATAAAGAACTTTAGTACGATTGTGGCAGAGGAGTTTTGAGAAAGTGAAGGAGAGGCTAACTATAGCCCCCATCTTAGCTCTACCGAGCTTTAATAAAGTGTTCAAAATAGAATGTGATGCGTCCGGACTAAGCATAAGTGCTATGCTAATGCAAGAAGGCCAACCTATTGCTTACTTTAGTGAGAAACTTTGAAGAGCTACACTCAACTATTCGATCTATGACAAGGAGTTTTACTCCTTAATCCGAGCCCTAATAGTATGGCAACACTATCTGCTACCCAAGGAATTTGTGATCTACACCAATCATAAATCCTTAAGACATCTAAAGAGCCAACCGAAGTTGTCCCGAAGATAAGCCAACTGAGTCAAGTTCATGTACGATTATTCTTATGTCGTAAAATACAAGAATTGAAAGAATAATGTAGTGGCCGATGCCCTGTTGAGACGACATACCCTCCTAACCAAGCTGCAAACAAGGCTACTTGGTTTTTCAACCATAAAGAGTTTATAGTTAAGGACCCACACTTTGGTCTTATCTATGCTCGATGTGAAGAAGGATAGGCATTGAACGATTATCACAGGGAAGACGGATTCTTATTTAGGAAGAGAAGGTTATGTATCCCAACCTGTTCCATGAGAGAATTACTAGTACGTGAGGTGCATGGAGGAGGATTAATAAGACATTTTGGCCAGTATGGAACACATGAAGTACTCTTTGTGAGATTCTTTTAGCTAAGAATGATGAGAGATGCATAGTTTGTGTTAGAAAAGTATGCGACCTGCAAGAAGGCGTAGAGCCAAGCTGAGCAAGGACATTATCTACTCTTACCTGTCCGAACCAAACCATGGTCCAAGCTAAGTATGGACTTCATGTTAGGATTGCTGAAGACATCCCGAGGGAAGGATTCCATCATGGTAGTTGTGGATCGATTTAGTAAGATGGCACATTTCGTACCCTATTCCAAAACTAACGATATTTTGGCCATCTCTTTTCTTGTCTTGTAGGAGATTATCAATCTTCATAGTGTGCCTAGAATGTTTCAAACCAAGACCCTAAGTTCATAAGCCACCTTTAGAGGACGATATGAAGGC
Organism: Lumnitzera racemosa; assembly: GCA_024138005.1. Lineage (NCBI taxonomy): Eukaryota > Viridiplantae > Streptophyta > Magnoliopsida > Myrtales > Combretaceae > Lumnitzera > Lumnitzera racemosa. Next base: position 58,103,546 of record JAMXBC010000004.1, read on the forward strand.
AGATGGGAACCAAGCTATTGTACAACATGTTTTACCATCCATACACCAATAGACACACCAAAGTTGTCAATAGAACTGTAGGAACTTTGCCACAGGTTGCTGTCGGACGAAACATGGTCGATTGGGATCTTTGCCTACCAATCATTGAGTTCGCCAACAATAGGACTACCTACAGTGTAACTAGCATGTCTCCATTTGAAGTTGCTTATGGGTTTAAGCCTAAGCTCCCGATAGACCAAGCACCCCAACTGAAGCTTGATGATGATTGACCAGCCATTGAGAAAGTTGAGGCCATCAAAGCCATGTACTAGAAGGTTGTAGAGCAATTGAGCCGAGCTAATACTAAGCTCAAGAAGCAAAGCCAAAGACGGAAGAAGAGAGAATATCAGCCAGGTGATTTGGTCTGGATACATCTCAGCAAGGAATGATTCCTAACTTAAGGAAGAGCAAGTTGTCTCCCAAAGCCAACGAACCTTTTAAAGTGCTTAAAAGGATCAATTCTAATGCCTATAGGATTAAATTACTTGAAGGATATGGAGACTCAAACTCCTTCAACATTGCTAATCTCTAACCTTACACTCTCGAGGACAAGTAACCTAAAGCCAAACCAGATTTGATCCCAAATCTCAAACAACCCAGAGGGGATGATAAGGATGAAGGACCGATCACTCGCTCCCAAACCCGAAGGCTTTCTTTGGTGATTCACCAAGCTACTCGAGGTGAGTTAAGCACTGAAGAGCAATGTTTTCCCCAGTCCAATCTGTCGGCTACTTTATTCTTCACACTATCCAAGAAGCTACCAAGGTGATCTGCTAGCATGTAGAGCCGACCCTTCCATAACACCCCAATCCAAACACCAAATTAAGAAAATAGCCATCTCCATAGTGTCGAGGTCAAGCTGAGAATTGTCAAGAGCCAATCATCCAAGGCCGACCCAAAAGTGAGTCGTCCCTCGAGCCAACCCTTATCCAGCCCAGCAATCTGAGTGTCGAACTGCCAACGTTGACCAGACCTGATCAAAGACCCCTCCCTGCTTGGCCTATAGTGTTATTTAAACTGTAGATTGAGTGAAATGTGCGCATGCTATCCTTTCTAACATCTGTACTATCCTTTCTGACAGTAGATATTCTTTTGCAAGATTATGTGTTTTCACTATAAATTATTCTCCTTTTTCTTAGCATCTAGGGATCCATTTATGTAATTTTCTATTATTTAGGAATTACTTTAACCGGTTACTATAAATACTCACATAATGTAATAGCCGTAAGATTGATATAGAGAAAGAATACACTAAACTTTTATTCCCTCTTGAGCTAAGTGTCAATTTTTGCTTACCCTTGAGCTACTCTTGTCTAGCTCATTAAGTGTGGACTAGTAACAAGTGACCTCCGACCTTACTTGTGCGTCATATCAAGACTCAAGCTTGTATAAGGCGTTGGTGCATCATATCCATCGTCAGTGTATGAAAACCCTTGCTCATCCCTTAACTACCATTTACTTTTTGAGCCATCTTATAGCCCGGACCCATTCTTTTAGTTACGTGTGATATTGGGTTATGTATTCATTCGCAAATCCATATCTCCTAATCTATCCTCTAAAATATACTTAAGCAATAATAATTGGTCCTAATTCCTTAAACTAATTGGGCAAAATGAGCCAATGGGCTTAACTAACTTAATTTGATACATTAAGCCTTAAATTGCACTTAATTAGTGTCAAGTGTACTGGTTTTTAATATTAAGAAAATTAATTACACCTTAATCCACTAAAAAAGGTTTTATATCATAATTAGCTATAAGTCAATAATAATCGATCATATTAGAGCTATGCAAGTAGGATTGAGCCTATGGGTTTACCCGTTTAACTTACTTTAAAAACAGGTTTGGGTTAATGATTTAAGCTTATTTAACCCATGGGTTACAATGGGTTAACCTACAACTGGCCGAGTTGGCCCACTTTTTTTTTTTTAATAAAACCTTAAATACAGTAGTAAAGTAACATACTATGTCATGCTTATCACTACCAAAAGCTAACTTAATACTTAGTAGTTAATTCTATATATTTCTACTACACGTAACACACTACAAGTCTATAATCAATAACTCTAGTAATGTGAGCGATGAGTATACTATTTAGTTGAAAAACAAAAGCTAACTTAATTATAGTATTCTACTATACAGTAACACAAATTAATTTATACATAAAATAATAATATTTTATTTTTAAAAATCAAAACCCTATTTACTACTACACATTACAGATCTCAATAGTCATGGACTCACAGTATGCAAACACAGCACTTCTTCTCCTTTACTCCTCTCCTCGATTCAAACCTTAGTAGTAAACTTTCTCAGTTCTCACGAGTATTAACACCAAAACCAAAGTTCTTTTTGTTCCTAGTTCGCAATTTTTCAACGCTTACCGGTCACGACACTGCCATCTACCATCACAATATGCACCAATTAATCCGGTTTAGTTTTTATATTTTAATATGTAAATCTTTTATTCCCTGATTTTGTTTATATGTTGTAGTAGAATTCTTGTTTAGTTGTTTTTATTGTAAAATCACATGAGAAAAATGAAAAAGGAAGGAATTAATTCTAATATCCTATGACACGGTCTTTTTTTTTTAGTTATTTATACTATTATTTGATAAATTAATAATTATTTGTTAATTAGGAGTGAATTAATAAACAAGTTAAGAGGTCATATTAATTTATGAACCATATAAGCGTATCCAGTTTATGCCCCAACATTTGAAGTCGTTTGCGAGGTTCATTAATAAATAGATCCTATTGATGTGTGAATCTAACCTATTAAACCATTTAATATTTTGATGATTATGATTCCAAATGGACCAATGGATAACTGCTAAATTATGTCACAAATTACATATTTTTTTTGTTAATTTAAATCTAACTCATTAAAGTGGGTTAAATGAGCCGAGTTAGCAGGTTAATCGATTTAACTTGCCAACCCACAAGGGCTAAGCTAGGCCAACCAAAATTTGGCTCGTTTAAAAGTGAGCTAAAATAACTTGGCTCATTTAACCCGTAAGCTAAAGTGGATCAAGCTAATTTGGCCCATTTAATCTACTTACACACCTCTAGGAGGTCAAGAAGTAATGTGATTAATTTCATATTATGAGTTGAAACGAATTTTTAAGGTTGGAATATAAAACATTACTTAGAAATCGAACTAGAACCTAATTTAGAAATCGATGTGGAAACCGAACCCAAACCTAACCTCGAACCTAACCCCAAACCTAGAATAATTATAAAAGACTTAAGACCTACATAATTAGGCATATTAAACCCTAAACAAAACCTAACAATAAGCGTTGTAGGATAAAATGAACCTATAATAGTTATATGAAAAGCTGAAACCACGTTTGTGTTATAGGGATAATCGGCGATGGCCTGAGCAAATCGGACCTCGAGTGAGTGAGCGAGGAGTCGAGGTAAGTTGGGAATTAATACACTGCTGTATTTTGAAGGCTTGAGATTATGCTTGGTTGTACTTGTTAGATAGTTGGCTGTGTGCATGTGCTTGATTATGGGTGATACTATGATTCCGTTTGTTGCTCTGTCATGTATTGTATGACTTGTATGAAATGATTGATCACCCTAAACTGGACTTAATCTAATTACAACCAGTAATCATAATCAGACATGCATGGCAACCCGTTAGGGGAACTTATGACTCTCCGGCCAAATACCGACCCCTTCGAAAGGGATAACGCAAGATTGCAAAATGTTCCCTTCTTCATCCTCAGTCGAACTAAGTGACAGGAGAGGAGGTCGCAGCGAGGGTGAAGATAGCAGTTCGAAGGTAGTCGCGGGAGGAGCGAGGTCTCCATTACACAAGCCTGGGTTTGATCGTGAGCTGTTGCATTAACGACAACTCCTCAACCCGAATTAGAGCGGGCGCAATTTCTCTAATCTCACGATAGGCCGGACAATGTCGTACGATGGAATTTGCTTGCATATGCATTGCACCTAATAAATGATTGAAAACCTCATTATGTGTATGGTATAGTTTTAAGCCCTCCATCCTAACTTACTCAGCTGTGGTTGCTCACATCCCTATAGACGTCGTACAGGTGCTGGCTAAGAAGCGGCAAACAACTACTCTGAAGCTAACAACTGCTGGATCCTGAGGAGTGAGGAAAAACATTTGAAGAACAAACATATATTCTTAAGGTCTAAGTTTTATTTTAGAATTTTTTTTTCATTTTTGAAGGATGTAATAACTGAATTATAGTATATATATATAAATTTTCTCACTTTCTTAGATAAATGCTTTATCTAAATTACAAATTGTTTACTTCAAAGCGGGTTAGTTGTGGACGCCTTGTGTAGATCAGGTCTAAGATAGCGGTTGTAAAGCCAACTTCTATCTTAGGATGGTTTACACGGCGGGGCTGTTACGACTCTGCTGCTTCGGGGCGTGACAAGTACTACAATTAACTCTCCGAAATTAGATTTAACTTTCAAAATCACTCTTTAAAACAAAATTTAATCACTAGTAAATGAATTGGATTGGATTTATTCTACAAATAGATGAGCTATAATTTAAAAAATGAACCAAAAAACTAAAATTTTACAAATTTTACGTTACTCCTAAGGTGTCTACGTACCTGTTACTTGAGATCAGACTTCCAGAGTTAATTTCCAAAAATGTTAGCAGGTTAGTTCATTTTAATCTTGAAAAATAGTCGAGTTTAGATTTTTAATCCAGTTTGAGTTATTTAAGGAAAATTTCTAAAGGATCCTAAATTCGATTTTTATTTTTGAAATTTCTAAGAAAGATCCTAGTTTTGAAATGATCAATTTTATTTTTGATGAAAAATGATTTCCTAAGTGATAAAATGATTTTCAATTTTTTTTATTATTTTATTTTTCCTTTTTTACTTATTCTAAAAAATAAACTTCCCAACATTTTTTCTTTTTATTTTCTTTTTCCTTTTTTGGATCTTTTTTACAATTACAATATATTTTCAAAATATAAATTAAATAAATAAATAAATAAAAACAAAAGAAAGAACCAAAACACAATACAAAATAGACAGCCAAACTAAAGACTAGATGCAGCACATAGGCAAACGAGAAAACTTCGGGTCAGGTTAGAGTCCAATTGGGTACAAACCAGGTTGCCGAATAGAGAAGGCTTCAATAATGGTTTTGATGTCTCCGAGAAGCTTTTAGGTGGACTTTCGAGCAGGTGATCGTGCCATTATGAGTTTTTAGTTTGTGAAAGTGGATTGGCATTGGTTCAATGATAAATGGTAGCCGATTAAATGTTGATGAGGAGTGGCGGTGGTAGTAGGTTTGGGTTAAGGCTTAAGAGGTCGTGGCCAAGCATAGTGGTGGTCGGAAATGGAAGTTAGAAGCTTAGAGAAGTTTATTGTAGTAGTGGTTTTATTCGACTTATAAGACAACTGAAGAAAAGTTAAAGAGAGAGAGAGCTCAAGTCTAAAGTGAGAAAGTTTGATGATAGCTTGAATGAGAGGGAATTGATGATTGTTAGATATCCAAAAGGCTTATTCAAGCTCCAATTTATAGTGTTGGAGCTCGAATTGAAGATAGAATGTTGAAACAGCCATAAATCCGAGCTTGAATGCCCAAGCTTTGACCCATCTTGACTGTGTGGTTCAAATGGGAAAATGGTTTAATTTTCAGTCAAAATGATCCTATTAGAGTTCAATCTTGCCATTTGAATTGATTAGAAGTTTCAAAATTCATTAATGGAGCTTAAATGAAGCTTGGTTCAATGGCAGGTATTTAAGTTTTTTTCAATATTTGATTTTGAATTTGACTTGATAAACCTTCGATCTAGACATGTTTTTAGGTAGAATTAAAAGCAGGTCATGCATACTATACAATTCCATCATTAATTTGGATGAAATCGTATAGTAAATACCCAAAAAGATGGCTCAAACAGGAGCTACCAAGTTGTTTCTTTGATGGAAGAATCTAGGGAAAAAGCAGGAATAAGGGAGAAAAAGACATAAGGAGATGAAAGTAAGCACATCATGTACGAGGCATACCTACCCAATACATGAGTTATACGAGCTACATTTAAAAAATAAGGCAAGTGTGTACGCTTGCTTAGGCTTTAAACAACAATTAGCGCTTTGACTCTGATTCCAAACGTAGACCAGGTCTTGTACCTGGTCCAACTTAGTAGCCTTACACTTTTTAAAAATAAAAATAAAATAAAGAAATGATAAAACAATAAATAAAATAAAAATTATATTAACCTAATTCTAACAAAGAAATAACTTTACTTGACTGGAACTAAAATAAAATCACATACGTACACATTAAATAAACACATAATAAATAATTTTGAAATCGTGCCCAGTGAGATGACCCATTTCAAATGATCCAATGACTTTAACAAGATCTATCTTTCTTTTTATCTTTTGTTTTTGTTAAATTTTCTATTTTTTGTACTTTTTCTAAAAATTCTTTTCTTTTGTGCTTTTTTCTAAATTTTTTATTTTTTTGATATTTTTCTAAATTATGACCCTTTTCCTATTCTAAAAAATTCTAAAACTATAGAGGGGACAAAAATGAGATGTCTATAATAATGTAGAAAACCATGGATAATGGTGTTACATGACTCTATAGTTAAGTAAAATCACTAATATATATAAATATGTAGGAATAAGTAAGTGATGGTAGAAATAAGTAACAAAACACCAACAAACCCCCATGCCACTCACATGTTGCCCCATGTAGGTGATGTTTTCTTCACGACCAACATTAATCTATTGATAAAATTGATTTCTTTTAGGGAAGAGCCTAGCTTAAAGTTAGATAATATACCATAAAATGAAGAGTTCTATGAAAGTTGGTTGAAAACCTAAGAAAACCCCCTTAGATGCCACCTTTAGAATAGGGAATAAGTTGTAACTTTGAGTTTATTAACTTAATGATGTCATTAATTAGTGAAATTTAAGTTTAGGACTTAAATAACAAAGTTTAGTAGGCTAATGATGGACTAAAAGCCTAAATAAGCTTAAACGGTGATTTGAACTCTTAAAACTTAATTAGAAGCCCAATATAAGATGATGACCAAATCTAGACACTTATGAAAAACGAGGTATTTAAAAGACTTATAATGAGTTAAGGCCCAAGAGAACACATGGAGTTGGGCTTAAGGCCTTAAAATAAAAGTTAGGCCCAAATCCTACTAAAAAGATCCAAAATGAAGCTTGTAATTAGACAAAATAGAACTAACCAATAGCATGAGTGTAACTAAAAGAATTAAATTAAAAACCCATTAGGCCCAATAAGACACTTAGGAAAAGCCCTATAGGCCCAACTTGAGGTTAACATAAGAAAAGAGTGAAAAAGGACCAATTTAATTTATAAAGTGGACCTAAGGTCCAATTGAAAACTTTAAGGGTTAAATCTAAAATGTTTACTTAAAATAATTAAATAAAAGCCCAAGAAACCAAGAAAAAGGCCTAATACCCAAACCTCAACTCTAGGCTTAAAAACCTTAAGAGCCAAATGCCAATCTTTGACCAACGAATTGAATTGGCCCAATCCATAAAGTTGCAGTTCCAATCTAACCCATTGGACCCCACCATGTAGAAGAACACTTGAAAACAATGAAAATCGATTATAAGATTACTAAAATCTAACTTAAAACGAACAAAGTTATGGCCAAAATACAAAAACAATGAAAACGAGGTATTATAACGAATTAAGTTAATAAATAGTATAGAATAGGAGTCTTATATGCTATGATTACATTCTTCAGGTGATTTGGATCCAAAGATTGACTTGATTGAAAACTATTGGAACTACTAGATATCATCATTGAGTGAATACACTAACTCTTGTCTTATCTTATATTACTTGTAGTGTAAATCACTAAATGTGCTTAGGGTTCAAAATTCTCACATGTGTTCATATTTGGATGCAATTGCTTAATAAGAGACCATATCATATTGGAACCAAGATTGGTTGTTGCAATCTAAAGTGTCTGTCTTGGTTGATCACCTATAAACTAAACTAACAATTATCCAATCTTTAAGTGAATCAAACATGCATTGCATCTTACTGCATTAAAAGTCAAGGTGTCAACACTATGCAATGGAGCAAAAGATAATGCATGTAGATCCATTTTGATTATTATATGACGTATTATTTTTATCACACAACATATTCGTACAATATACTCTTACCTTGACCTTTTAGGAACTAAGTGCCTCTAGAGAGTGTCACTCACTACTTCAAGCTGAGCCATATCCACTACTTTAGGTCTATTAAGAGAACAGGCAATGGAATTTACATAAAGACTCAAGTTTTAACGTATCTAAATACTTCTTAAACCGAAATAACAATTGGCATAAAACTATGCCTTAATAATCACCAGTAGGCTATACCTAATGTGTTCATAGTGTTTACATTTATACGCTTATTTACTTCACTTTCTTGATCTTGTACAAAACCCGAATAAAAGGGAAAATAATAAATAAATGGCAATTTTCATTCAGGGCATAAATTGACATTATCTAATAGCAGCTGTAGACATGTCATAAATTGCCCTTGTAAAATAAAATATTAAATTGCCCTTATAAAATAGAAGACTTCTTGTCAATTCATTGTTCGGGTCAAAAATGATATTTTCCTTAGCTACGATACACATGCACAGTTTGATAGTTTTGGGGTTTTAGAAATTCAATTGTAGTCTAATTAAATTATTCTTAAAATAAACTTGGAGCATTTGAATTTCAACTAGAGCCTTAATGCTACTCAATTGAATAAAAATTGGATCAAATTGAATTGGAACTTAAAAAATGTCAAATTAATCTTTCATGAGCAAAAAAAAAAGTCATTTTGCACTTAAGTGTATTTAATTTTTTTTTTTTTTTTAAAAAAAAAAACGTTTGCTTTTCGGCCTGAAATAATTAAACCAGGCCATTAAACGAGATGTAGTTTTTTTTTGCGCAAAGACGCAAGACTAGCCAATTGGTTCAACAGCAAGGAGAAGTGATAGAGAATTTGAAGGACCTAAGATCGATTCTTAGCAGCAGCCCTGATGCGCTTTTGATTTTCCCCCAACTTCATCGTGACCAACACGTGCTCTTTGTCTTCTCCAGCGAAATGATGTCCGAAACAGACAGCAACAACAATGGCGAACAGCAGCACTTCGATGGCCAATTTCTCTCTTATTTTATTTGCCTTTTCATCCGAATTAACAAAAATCCATCCTTTTTTTATTCAATTAAAACCATTGATTTGAATTTTGAAGCCGATCGCCGGAGTTTAAAATTTGAAACTCCGGCGATGTTTGTCTCTTTGCGAATCCGTGCTCAAAATGACATGGATCGTGTCCAAGACCATGATCAAGGGAGGACATCAATGTTTATCTCATTTCATCTTTTAACAACCCTTGGATTAATTTAGCCGCGGATTAAAGATTTAAATTTCAACTTCATTGAATCCGGGGACTTAATCTTGGAGCTTATCCTCCATCGTTGAACTTGGCTATAAATAAAGGACCTAGAATCCTTCCAGGGAACCCATTCACCATAAGCTCTCAATCCATCTGCAATGCCATTTCCTTTAACCATCGGTTTTGCCGAAGCTTTGTCGTCGAGATTCTCAGCCATCCCATTCGCAATCTAATAACCAATCCAAGCACCCACCTCCAATACGACAATCCTTTGCTAGCAACATCCACTCAAAAACATTAGGAAAAACCCCAGGTTTCCGATTCTTCGATCATCTCCGCTACTCATTGCCGACTACACTCAGACGCTATCTTCAAACTTGGCTCAAAGGTCGATTGTCTCCGTTTCCGTTCTTTCGTGAGTATCAGTACTCAGTCGGGCACTCATTATCCGAAAGAAAGTGAACCAGAGCGAATAAAGAAATTCTTGTCTTGTACAATGGGAAGAGACCTCAAAGCACATTTACTGATAGCAGAATCGACTGCTTACGGACCCCGGGGGGGGGGGGGTGGTGGGGGTGTGGTGGGCGGTGGGTTTAAAAGAAGTCAATTGGATTAATTCTCGAGGTTCGCATCTACTGTGGTTGCTGAAGATACTCACCAGATTGAGTAGGAAGAAGGAGCGCTCGATATCCGTATTGAGTTCGAACCACATGCGAGACAGGTAAGTTTTCTTCCATCTTTGTTTTAATAAAAATGTTATTATCGAAAAAAGACTTAGTAATTTTTTTTTTTTCCTTATAACTTTCAAACAAAAGATTTAATGACTAAGAAGAAATTTTTTAAATTAAAAATAAAGGATACTTATCTTAAAAATTAAGGAAAAAAAAACCTTCCTTCCATGTTCATTAGTTTGTTTTAAGTGATAATTTTTCTCTTTTTCTCACTTTTCTTTTTATTTTTTCAAAAGAAACAAAATTGAAATTTAAAAAAAAATAAATAAATTTCCTTTCACTTGTTCTCTTATTTGATTTTTTTAATCACTTAAAGTGAAAGCCTTCTTTTGAAAAAAAGAAAAAAAGAAATGACCCATGCTAAAAAACTTCTAAATGAAAAAAAATTATGTACGATTTGATTCCAAATAATCGATATGTAGGCACTTACGATATCTTAAATAAAAAATTTTATTTATTTTCTTTTTCCTTTTCTTAATCTTTGTCCTTTTTTTTTCCTTATGAACTTAGCTTTCAAAGATATAGGTTTTAAAAATAATAATAAAAAATTTCTTTTCTTATATATTTTCTAGTTAATTATTATTTTAGCCCTTATTATTTTAGAATCTTTTATTTTTGTAACCTCTATGCTTTTAAACACAAGTCTCTGAATCCAAAATCTTAGTTTTCGAAAGATTAGTGTTTCTTTAAAAATTAAAATTAAAATCTTAATTTTATGAAAGTGTTGATTAAATAATAGGAAGTTAGGTTGAGATTTGATAGTAGAATTGAGTTTGGTTGGTGTTCTAAGGAGTGTGTAAGGTTGATATTGGTATAAGGACTAATCGAAAGGTGGGGGTTGTGTAGAGTTAGAGTTGTGTTGCAAAAAGGATGAGCTTAGAGAAGAAAATTTGAATGCAGTAAGGAATACAGTTTAGGAACACAGGCGTAGTCCTTGCTTATGGTCCCTAAGGACATGTAACGTTAAGCATGTAAGAGAAAACTTGAAAATTTGAGGACAAGAGGACTACGGCTATGGTCTTCGAACTTGGTTAAGTTTAAGCTTCTTGTAAGGAATCATAGCTAAGGTTTAAAACCATGATCTCTAAGCATGGCTTTAAAACCTTTTCCTCTCTCCTTAAATCTTATTGTTTAACCTTCTAAGTGCAATCAAACTGTTTCTACGCCAGTTTAAGTGTTCATCCGAGTCCAAAACTTAAGGAATGCTGAGTTTAGATTCAAAAACCCTATTTGGCCAAGTTAAAGGGAATTCTAAGTATTTCCTTATGTTATATTATAGGTTTTGATTCTAAGAGGATCTCTGATATAAACATTATTAGTTGCTCTCAAGAAACAGGTATAAGGTATTATGTACTGCTTGTGTTTGTTAAACTAGAACTTAATAAAAGGACTTAATAACTATTTGGCTTAAATAAAGTGCGTAGCATATGCTTAGTCAAGCCCAAGCGACTAGAAGGACCAGTGACCTTGGGATAGTACCTTAATAATCTTAGTGTGATATTATCTTGATTGAAATCTTACTTTGAAATGATCTATATAGTTTTAGGTATTCATTGGTTCCTAAAATATTGGGGAGGACCTAATACCATACTTACATATATATATAAATATATATTTGTGGGCAGGAGTCATGAGATACTCCAAGTTTTGGGATGCTGGAACTATATTGCTTGATCGACTTAATAAAAGATAAGAAATTGTTGTTGTTGTATATAACAATTGTGAACTAATTAACATGTGTGTTTATGCATTTATTGTGTGATCATGTGCATGTGCTTCTTACCTTATACTGGGCTTTGCTTACCCTTCAAGGATTTCTATTTTTTAGATGCAGGACCAGGTGATGAAGAATACGAGGATTTTGACAGTGTTTACAACTATTATGGTGATGCAACAAATTATTATGAATACTACTTTGATGACAAAAATGGTTTAATGTAGTTTGAATAGGTTTATGAACTCGATTGAAATGTGTTGTTAGATAGACAGTTATTCATTTGTGTTCTATAATTTACGTCATAACAAGTTACCTAAGACTTCTCTTGTCAAAGTTTGGTTTTATGTTATTTATCTGTTTGGCGAGTTTGAGACTTGAATTTATTTTTGTATTTATGTTTCTTTAAGATAGGAATATTGAACTAAGTTTCAAAACTTATTTTCATTAAATAAATTAATTAAGGAGTTGATCGTTCTATATTGTTGGTGAATTAAGGATGTTAAAGACATCCGTGACAATTTTGTTCGAGTTATTATAGGTTATTGATGATTGTTAAATTTGTGAAAAAGTCAACAAGTTGAATTAAGATACTTGACATGTCAATAGATTGTCGGAAAACATGACAAGCTATAATTTCCCAAGTTCTTAGGCGTTACAATTTTAGTGGTATCAAAGCATAAGTTTTAAATCATGGACAACCTAGATATGAATCTCAATAGGAATAAGATATGAATCAAAGTATAGTAACGTAATGTAAGGATAAGATGGGTTGCATGTAAAGATATACTAAGACTTGTGATTGAAGTTGTTTCTTCTGCATTATGCTCTTAGCAATTCCTTTCTATCAAGTTATTCATTGTATACTCCTAATGTCTAAACTTCCCTTATGAACTTAAAGTTATACTTACACAACTTTATTTATGTATTCTTTCTTGTAGTATACCTAGACGTAGTATAACTTCCAGCTCTTCCTCTCATCTTCAAGGTGATAGAGACATCAACTTTGGCCATATCCCTATGCTAAACCAAACTGAGATGACCTTACCACCACATGGGTACAGACATCTACCATTAACCCAGGGAAAACTTGTCCTTAACTAGACTTAGGCCCAACAACACCAAGGCTAAGAGCAGGCCTTTTTGCCTTGGGACATGCCTCTACCTAACCAGACTTATTCTTAAAATGACCAAGGTCAAGGATCAAATACAATGATAACTGCCCAAGTTTTGAATTCTATGAATGCAATGATTAAGGTGTTGGTGCAACAAAAACAGCAAATTAGAGAGATATGCAAGTGATTCAAGCGAATGCAAAAATATGGAAGCAAGAATGGCAAGCTACTATAGATGCTAATACAGGTAGTCATACCAATGGAAACACTTTTGATCAGTTTGTGAAGATAACCTACGACTTCCACCCTAAACCTAATGACCCAATAAGACCTAAAGAGTAGATTATTGAGGTAGAGAAATGATGGACTACCGATTATTGGTCTTCTCACTCGTGCGTGCCTTTAAAGCCTTCAGTCATTTGCCATAAGAATTCTCTCTCGTCAACTTGCCGATGATGAGAAATTGTATACATAAGAAGGGTGGCTAAATTCCTTAAGAGTTCCGAAAGGTTACACCCTACTCTGTTCTCTCTCTTGTGCTGACGCTGACTATTCTCTTGCCAAGGTCTTTGTGTTTAATGATTAAACCTTCAGTTACCAAGAGCTTCCTACGAAGTGACGAGACATTAGCTCCTACTAGCCGAGTACTTCTTTTCCAGCCTCCTACCAATATTTACTGCATCCCTTTTCGCCTTAGCAATCCTTGATGCCACCATATCTTGATTCCACTCAACTATTGTACTCAAAAAATCTTTGTACAAAACCGATGTTGCGCTGCCACCTATCCATTTCATCTAATACTATATTATTTTTCCATTTCTGTCATTTGTCCTATTTACTTTTTTTTCATATGTACTAGGAATCTCCTTTTTGTGTTTGCCTTTTTGTAATTTTCTTTATTTGTAATGTTGCCTTAAAGACTTACTATAAATAATCTCTTCTTTTTGTAGCCGATATCATCAGACATTCCTTACAAACGTCTTAAATATAGTTGGTCCTTGCAAAACATTCCTCTCCAAGTCCATTTTCCATATACTCTTATTAGTCTTGTTTAATAGCTCAAGATTACTGGCGGGTGGACCATAGCATTAGCTTATACGTTACATCAAGTGAAGTGTCAAATCGTATTATTTTTGTAGGTGAGTCGTATCCTCCAAGCAGCTTCACGTCAGCTACCATATTTAATTGCTGACCTTACCAAACTATTTTCTTTGATATTTTGAAGGACTCATTGGTTCTAACCTTTTATGGTAAGTCCTACTGATAACCGAGCTCCTAGTCACATCATTTAATCCTGGTGTCAGAGCATGAGGTTAAGACCGAAAGCTGTATTGTGATAGTTCCTAGTAATTTGCTATTAGATATACTCTATTTTCATTTGGAAGAACAGAGCAAATTCATTGTTCACTATTCATGTGGTATTTTATGCTTGTGTAAGAGTTTCTAGTGAGAAGAGTATTTTCTGAAATTTTGTTTTGAGAATGTTAAATCCTAGTGTCCAAAGAGAGATTAATGATGCCAAGAGTAATGATCTTGGTCATGGTCAAGTTACCCTATAAACACCACGTATTATTGATAAGCAGATAGAAGACCTTATTGTTATTGTAGCTAATTTAGATGTCTTAGTACAAAGAGTCACAAAGTTTAGGCCGCGAGAGGTGAGAGATAGGCTGAGAAGACAAATGAATGAACGGTGAGCACTAGAGCCCATTCTTGTGAACCAAGCACTACCCTGACGTACCGAAAGAGTAGCAAGAAGGAGGTTAGAGTTAGATGAAGTGGAGGAGTATGTAGAGGAAGAACAGTATGATGGAGACAATAGGAGTGAGATTAGAGCTCTTAGGGGCACTAAGCACCTCAAAGTACAAATTCCAAGCTTCAACGGGTCTGGTAATGCCAACGACTACCTGGATTAAGAAGAGAAGATCGAAAAGATATTCGACTTTTATAATTATGAAGATGATGATCATATTCAAGTGGCTGCATTGGAATTTTCTGGGTATATAACAATATAGTGGAAAACGCTGCAAAATGTTCGCCAAAGAGCCTGATGCAAAGTCCAAACATAGAATGAGATGAAGAGAGTCCTGAGAGGTAAGTTCGTTCCTAAACATTATGAGCAAGACACTTTTTAACACCTCCAAGACTTAAGACAAGGTAACAGATCGGTAGATGACTATGTTCGAGAGTTTCAATTGCTCATAATTCGGTGTGATGTTGACAAGCCTAAGATACGAACTATAACACGGTTCATTTCTGGGCTAAGAACTAAGATTGGTCATATTATGGAGTTACAGAGATTAGGAAGTTTAGACGAGGCCATCCAAGTAACGCGAGGGTTGAGAGGTAAAGATAGAGCCAGATTAGTCGACTACTCAACCATGGTTGTGCTTTGAACAGTTTCAAGGTAGACTGCCGAGGACATGTTCTAAGTTGACCTAAAGAAGGTCGAGGTAAAGGCAAAGCTGAGGAGACTAAAGTCCAAAGGGACCATGGTCAAAGCTCAGGCAGGAAGACTTGAAAAATTAAATGTTTCAGATATCTTGGGTATGGACATGTAGCTAGTCAATGTCCAAACCAACGGGTCATGACTATAAAGGGAGATAGGCCCTAGTTTAAAGTAGAGAGTACGAGCGAAGGGGAGGAAGAGACAAGACTTGAACAGATGCTGGAAGAGCTTTAAGAAGACCTCGATGTTGTGACACCACCTGAAGGTGGTACTGAGTATTGTTTTGTTGTGCATCGATCTCTTAACACTTCTATGGTTGACGAAAATATGCAAAGGGAGAATCTCTTCTACTTGAATTGCCAAGTGAATGGCAAGCTATGCACCCGAATCATAGACAAAGGAAGTTGTACCAATGTTATAGCGCAGGGAGTAGTCAAGCTATGAACTTGCCAACCCTTCTGCACCCTAAGCCATATAAGATTCACTGGCTGAATGAGAAGGGATGCTTACTTATTGCCGAACAGGTTAAGATACTGATTACCATTGTTGATAGGTACAAGAAGGAGGTGTTGTGTGATGTCCTTCTTGTGTGCTCTTCTCACATCTTACCTGGCCAACCTAGACTGTTTGACTTGAAGGTATTACATAATGGGTATAGGAACACCTACATATTTCAGAAGGACGAGAAGAAGATTATACTGACCTCCATGAGTCATAAAAAAGTGCAGGAGGCACAAGAGAATGTTCCTAGATCATTGCAGCGAAAGTCCTTAGTGATTTCCTGAGCTCAATTTACTTGAGAAGTCAAGGCTGAAAAGTGTGTACTCCTTTTAGTTAGGAGACTCTTTAGGCCAAGAGAAGCCAAAAACTTACCTGCCAAGGTGCAACAGCTACTACAGGAGTGTGCCAGCCTATTTCCTACTGAGATACCGAAAGGTTTACCTCCCTTAAGAGGCATTAAGCATTGCATTGACCCCCAGCTTATAGCTGCACTACTAAACCGACTTGGTTATAGGCTCAATCTTTAGCAAGCAGCTAAGCTAAAGAAACCGGTCGTACTAGTACCTAAGAAAGATGGGTCATGGAGAATGTGTATTGATAGCTATGCCATCAAAAAAATTACTATTAAGTATCAATATCCGGTCCTACGATTAGATGATATGCTCGATGAGTTGCATAATACTCGCATCTTTTTAAAGATTGACTTGAAGAATGGCTACTACCAAATATGAATGAGACCTAAAGATGAATGGAAAATGGCCTTCAAGATAAGGGATGGTATGTTCGAATAGATGGTGAAGCCGTTTGGTCTAAGTAATGTGCTAAGTACTTTTATGCGGCTCATAAATCATATATTGAGAGTACTGATCGATAAGTGCATTGTGGTTTATTTTGATGACATTCTGGTATATAATGCCAATCTCATTGCCCATGTTGAGCATTTAAGATCAGTATTCGACATTCTCCGCACCAAGAGATTATTCAGCAACTTGAAGAAATGCGTATTCTACCAAAGCGAGGTTGTATTCCTCGAGAATGTTTTTTCAAGGAAAGGAGTTCAAGTTGATGATGACAAAGTCAGAGCTATTTTTGAGTACCCTACGCCAACTAGTGCTATTGAAGTCAGGAGCTTCCATAGTTTAGCTTTGTTCTATCAGAGATTCATTCGAAACTTCAGTTCCACAACTGTGCCTTTAACCAAATTGACTAAGAAGAACATTAAGTTTAGGTGGTCAAAGAAAGCTTAGAAAAGTTTTGAAGATATAAAATCCAAATTGACATTAGCCCTAGTACTCACCCTCCCTAATTCCAAGAAAATTTTTTAAGTAGAATATGATGCATCCAAAGTCGGCATTGGTGCTATCCTTATGCAAAAGCATCGACCAATTGCTTATTTCAGTGAGAAGCATAGAGGAGTTACCTTGAATTACTTAGAATATGAGAAGGAGTTCTATACATTTGTTCGAACACTACAGAATTGGCAACATTATTTATTGCTGAGAGAATTCATCATCTACGTAAATCATGAATCTCTTAAACACCTCTAAGGGCAACAAAAAATTTTTCAGCGTCATGATAAATGGGTCAAGTTCTTGGAGTATTTCTACTACGTCATCCCATATAAGAAAGGGAGCACAAATACGATGGCTAACGCTCTTTCTCATCGCCATACCCTTATTATGACTATGCAAGCCAAGGTACTTAGATTTAGCATCCTGTTCGATCAGTATGAGCATGATCCATATTTTGGGCCCTTAGTAACCAAGTGCAACATTGGAGGAGCTACAGATGGGTTCTACTTAAGTCAGGGGTTCCTGATGAAGGGCATGCAAGTTTGTGTGTCGAGTGGTTCGGCTAGAGAGCTATTCGTCTATGAAGCTCATGCTAGGGGCTTGGCCAGCCATTTTGCAGAAAAGAGGATGGCTGAAATATTGAGGAAACATTTCTACTAGCTTAGGATAAAGAAGGATGTGCATTGAGTTCTTGAGAGGTGAAGGGTGTATAAATATGCAAAAGGAAGGAGAGAGCCTTATGGAGAATACACACCCTTGCCCATACCCGAGCGCCCATGGACCGACTTAAGCATGGATTTCATGCTTGGCCTTCTTCGAATACCAAGAAGACATGACTCGGTTATGGTGGTGGTCGATCGATTTAATAAGATGGGTCACTTTATTCCTTACTACAAGACTTATGATGCTCTATTTGTTGCTAACCTCTTTTTGCGAGAAATTGTATGATTGCATGAATTGCCGAGAAGTGTTGTGTCTGATCGTGACTCGAAGTTCACGAGTTTCTTATGAAAAACCCTATGGATGAAACTCAGCACTAAGCTTATGTACAATACTTCTTACCACCCTTAGATAGACGGCCAGATCAAGGTAGTAAACAAGATAGTCGGTAACCTTCTGCGAGTGGCTATTAGGAAGAACTTACATGATTGGGGCCTATGTGTCACACCCTCGAAAAGGTGAAGTCGTAACAGTCCCGCCATGTGAGCCATCCTAAGATAGAAATTGTTCTTACAGTTGCTATCTTAAACCTAGTTCATACTAGGCGTACTCAACTCTATCCCTTTGAAGCGTCCATTTCATTACTTATGTGATATAAACCTGTGGAGTAATCTTCTGAAATAATTTATCAAAGATAAACTTATAATTTGATTTTATAAAAAAGTGGTAGTAAATCCTACAGGTACTCATCATTTCATATACAAACCAAAATATTGAAAACTACCAAGTCCCTTAAAGAGTCCTATGTAGTTTTCTTTAAAAGATAAAAAGTTAATACTAAGGGTAATAACCAGCCATTTCTTATTGCATCTCACTCCCTATCAGTTTACGACTATTCTAGTATTGAGTAGGCATTTGTAATCCATTTGAAACCTATAAAACAAAATATAAGGGAATGAGCGACAACTTGCTTAGTAAGTAGGGCAAAGACAAAAGTATGCATTCAACACATTATAGGCAGAGTTTTCAACCAATTTGGTTAGATGTAATGCATGTATAAGCAAATGCCATCACATGACGTTATCTGATCTGTCGTAAGATCAAAAAAATTGCAGCTACTTTAATTGAGTTGAGGAGATCGACGTTGCACACTTACAAATCAAAACCAAATTGGAGCTTATGCAATGAAGAACACCCTACTCTTGTGATCACCTTTGAACTATAGCCCCTAACCTTACCGCGACCTCTTTTCCTGTCACTTAGTTTAGCAAAAGGTAGGGAAATGATCATTTCAACTATCTTCATTGAAGGGAGTTCTTATTTGTCCCAAGAATCCTAACTATTATCCCTAATGGGTTAAGATGCATATCAAGTTAGATGTTAAGTCGAGTTTGAGTTAGTTTGCTTTTAAGGTGATCAACCAAGATTAAACAATTCAAGTATAATAATATTCACAAATAATAATATTCACAAAATAACCATAATATGGAGCTCAACTCCCATCACAACAAATCGAAACTCAATCACAAACACTGTATACGCATAAACAGCACAATTACAAGTCAATATATACCAAAGTCTCCAGATATTTTGAAATAATATTCTGTGTGAAGCATTAATCTCACTTACCTGTACTAAAGCTTACTCCAACAAATCTGAAACATTAAGGCTTTACTCACTCAAAGTCCTATATATATGCCAAAGCTTATATTCAGTTTTCGTAAGATTTACAAATACATTAGGGTTTTATCTAGTATTTATTATTTATATAGTTATTCAGTAGAGTTTTGTATATATATATATGTATATATATTTATATACATATATTATATATATATACATATATATTTTAAGTATTTTATTTTATCATATAGGTTATAGCAATTTACTTATTAATATCTAATCTATACAGTTTTATTACTGCTTATATTATATCGTTTCGATTTTATTGAAACATCATTACTATTATCTATAATATGTTTTAATTATGGAAAGATCATCGTAGGACGATATTTTTTATAATATTATAAAAAACATCTGTTTTATTACCTAAAGTGATTCAACGTTAGTAAGATTAGTATTATAGAGTTTGTATGAGCTCGAATATACGTATTACATGTTTCATTTAAAGGATTATCTCTAGAGGGTGTTTTTAATTCTAGTATACAGATAAAACTATACAGCAACCAAATCATGTTGATATCGTCTTATTTTATATAAATGAAGAATATATTTTCACATAATTTTGCAACAAAATTTAATAAATTATATATATTATATATATATATATACTCAAACTTTTCAGAAGTAATGATGTTAAATTTGTAAAAATATAAAGTTTGATTTTAATAGTTCTAGTAAATAATTATTACTAGAGATCTGCTTATTTTAAAAAAAAGTGTTAATGATATACAAGTTTTACAACTATCAATATTCTAAGTTTATAGTTACAAAAGAATGAAACAGTACATATGAAATACTCCAATTTGGAAAATAATAAAATAACGGATTTTTATTTTCTATAACTATTAAATATATAAAAAAAACACTTATAATTTATAAAAATGAGGTTACCTAAGAGTATTGAACACTGAGAAATAAATACTTTAATCCTCTTTTCTTCTTCTTGTTCTTCTTCCCTTCTTTTTCTTTTTGTTTTTTTTTCTCTTGCCATTTCTCTCTCTCTCTCTCTCTCTCTTCCCCTTTCCTCTCTTTCTCTCACTCTATCCCTTTGTTGCAAATTCTTGTGGCATAAATGGCTTTTATAGCCATGAGCATTTCACTGTCATACAATTGCCAGTTAGCATAATTATATATATTTTTTTAAATTATACAATTAAGCTATATTATATTCTATTTAATATTTGTCCAAATTCTTAGAATATTCTTTATTTTTATCACCAACATTATTAATAAAGAATAATTCATAGTCTAAATTTTCTTTTGCTATGTATCATTATTTTAGGTAAGTTTTAACGAAATTATTAGTAAAAATATTAATAAAATATAATATATAGTTAAGTTATATTAATTATTTGGGACTTGTTTATATAAATCTTATATGACTTTTATTCACCAATATTAATTATTATAATCACGTAGTTGATTCTAAAAGATTTATCTTAAACTATATTTAAAATTGCGAAACTCTACGTTATAGCGATTATATCTGATAAACTTAATATTTGTAAGTTTCATGTAAATGAGCTTAAATTGAAAAATTAAAGCTATATTGTTACTTTGTTTAAATTTTCTCCTAATCATAAGATAAGGAGATTGTTTTATATGAAATTGTTTTGGAGTTTGTCTCTTAAATTGATTTATAAGTTATGATTTAGTTCTTATAAAATTATAAAAATTTCTAGAGTTAAATAAAATTGTTTAAATTAAATTCTTAATTAGCCGCTTTGGGTTACAAGTCCTTAATTGTTTTAGGGTTTGGATTTAGAATCTATGGTTCTCATATTCGAGTTTTATCGATAATAAGGTTTCGAATTGGAAAATTAAATTCGCTTTTAAATGTAAACTTGAATTCTTAGCTTAGTTTATCCTTAAGAATATTTGGGAAGTATTCTTAGTTGAATCACAGGTCCGTTAAAAAATAGAGTTTATAACTTATCCATATATAACATGGCTTATAAGTAAAAATAAGGGAATTGTCTTATATGAAATTTTTTTAGGGTTTGGTTCTTAAATTAATTTGTAAGTTGTGATTTGCCTCTTAAGAAATTTTAGAGTTTTCTAAAGTTGAATAAAATATATTGAAATTATATTTTTAATTATTTATTTAAGGCTATAAGTCCCTGATTATCCCAAGGTTTAGGGTTCGAGTGAGTTTATGTATCTTTTAGAGTTTGAGTGAAATTATGTATGTTTTAGGGTTTTTTTTTACCAAATAGAGGATAATTTACTTACACTTAGGAGCTTAAGGTTTAATTGGCTTAATTATTTAGGAACATTGCTTTATTATGCAATATATATATATATATATCATATGATAGATTAGGAAAAGAGAAGGAAATTGTTTATTAATATATTTATATGTATATACATATTATGGGGCTACTTATGTACACAAGTAAATAATTTTTGTAAATTTATTAATTTATTCCTTTAGCTAGCTTAGTTTTGTTGTTTATTATTACTTGAAATAATCCCTGATTCGTTCATTATTAGTTTTATACAATTTCACAAAATTATTGATAATTTTATTGATTTATGGCTTTTCAAGCATTAAGATAATTTTATTGATTTAAATATTTATAATTTGATATTTACGGTTCCTATTAAGTTTAGGTTTACATATTTTTAAAAGTACGCGCATGTAGGGATTGGGGTTTTCTTGTATGATTAGGGTTTCCAAATCGTATAATTGGGTCTTTCAAGTTCGTTTTAAATTCTAAGTTTAAAATTTTAGTCAGTTTTCATTTTATGTGGTCTTATCGACTTAGGGAAATATTTACGATACTCGAGTTTGACACCATGTTTAGAAGGTTAAATTTACAAAGTCTACAGGCATTAAGTATTACATATTTTTAGACTTTTGAGTTAATTTACGGGTATATTTATTATATATAACAAGTATATTTTGCTATATTTTTCCTTTTATAACTTAATTAACTTATCTTTGGGGCTTCGTCACATTTCAAGCTCGATTTTAAAGATTTCAATAAGTTTTACGTTATATTGAATAACTATACTCCTAAGGCTAAAATTATATTTTTAGGATGTTATTTTTAAAATTTAACTTTACTGAATTACTTCAACTAACTTTTCTAGCCTAGTTGTAAAGTTTTGACTTAATCGAAGAAGTTTTTTTGAAAGCCTTAAATCTAAGTGCAGTTACTGTAAATATGACTTTAGGGACTCACGCAAAATAAATCTTGACTACTTTAGTTATATTTTTGATATTTTATTATATTTTTTACTTCCAAGCCTACAAGAATTCCTCAATTAGAGTTATTATGTCTCTTATAAGTTTCTAGCCTAATCGAGTCACTTTCTTGAAAGCCTTAAATCGACTGTCGACCCTAATTGTACAAAAATAGGGTCTTACCTTAATATTTAAACGTTCATATTCAAATTGCTAATTTTTGGGATATCACACTATACGTACTTGTCATTGAGTTCGCTTGCAATTGATTAATTCACAGCTTGACAGGAAGGTTATCTTTTAAGGTCCTCTATGGACTTAACCTAAACTTACCCTTGGATATGGCTATCAGTCCAATTGTTCAATGGGAAAATCAATCCGGTCTGCAACGCTCCAAGCAATTCCAAAAGTTACATCAAAAGGTTGCCGAATAATTGACACAAACAGTAGCCTGACAAAAGGAGCAAGGAAGTTGAGGAAGGAGAAGAGTGGCTTACAGCCTCGAAGACCTTGTTTAGGTTTACCTCAGCAAGGAACATTTCCTTGGGAAGAGAACGAACAAGCTTTCCCCTAGATTGAATGGACTTTTTAAGATCCTTAGATACATCAATGACAATGCATATGAGCTTGAGCTGCCCAATGGATACGATATATCTGTTGCTTTTAATGTGGCTGACCTGACACCTTATGTACTCAATGAAGAAGAGAGCCAAGATTTGAGGGCAACTCTTCAACAACCCCAAGAAACTGATAGAATGCCGACCACTAGTCCTCTCACCCGTACGCGCCTCTAAGGCATTCAGTCACTTGCTAGAAGAATTCTCTCTCGTCAACTTGCCAATAACAAGAAACTGTACATAGAAGAAGGGTAGCTAAATCCTTGAGAGCTCCAAAAGGTTACACCCTGTTCTGCTCTCTCTTTTAGGCTGATGTTGATTATTCTCTTACTGAAGTCTCTATGCCAAATGATCAAACCTTCAGTTGTTGAGAGCTTCTTATCCAGTGACAAAACATTGGCTCTTACTAGTTGAGTACTTCTCTTCCGGCCTCCTACTAATACTTGCTGCATCCTTTTCTCGTCTTGGCAATCCCTGATGCCGTGACATCTTAATTCCACTCAACTGTCGTACCTAAAGAATCTTTATATGGAACCAATGTTACACAGCTACTTGTCCATTTCATCTGACACTGTACTATTTTTCTGTTTTGGTCATTTGTCCTATTTAACCTTTCTCGTATGTACTAGGAATCCCTTTTTTATGTATGTCTTTTTGTAATTTTCTTTATTTGTAATATTTCCTTAGGGACTTACTATAAATAGTCCTTTCTCCTTGTAGTTGGAATCATCAAACATTCCTTACAGACATCTTAAATATACTTGGTTCTTACGAGACATTCCTCTCTAAGTTCATTTTTCATACACTCTGATCTAGTCTTGTCAAGTAGCTTAAGATTAGTGATGGGTAAACTTTGCCATTAGCTTGTGCATTATATCAAGTGAAGTGCTAAGTCGTGTTATGTTTGTAAGTGAGTCATATCATCTAAGCAACTTTACGTTAGCTACTACATTCAATTGCCGACCTTACCATACTATTTTCTTCAATATTTAGAAGGACCCATTGGTTCTAACCTTCTACAATAAGTCCTAGTAATAACCAACCTCCTAGGCACATCAAGAAATTATTTGTCATGGTATAGGTACCAAAAAACAAAGAGGTAACCTATGTTGCTTTCTTTTTAAAGGGGCTTATAACTCAATGGTGGGAGAATGCTCCCAAGACAAATAAGATTACAGTTGGTCCTATCACCTAGGAGAGGTTCAAGCAAATGTTCTTTGATAAGTTCTTCCCTGATAGCACCAAGGAACGGGTGGAGCTTACTTATCATATCTTGTAGCAAGGTAATAGGTTAGTATCTAAATATGAAGTAGAGCTAAATTTCCTAAACCATTTCCTATCAGAACCTATCAAAAGGGATAAGAGATCAAAAGCCAGATGGTTTACCTTTAGGTTGGAGCCCAAGCTGCAAGAAAGAATGGTTAGGTTCAAAGGCACTACTTATGCTAAAACAATAAAAATGGCCAAAAGCCTAAAGCAAGGTATGAAGAGAAAGGAGGAGCTATTGGCTTGCGAAGAAAAGAAAGCTCTTGGTAAGAGGCCTATGTAGAGTTATGGACCACTAAAGAGGTTCAAAAGACAAGCCTAAAGTATCATGATCATAAAGGGTGGTAGAGTACCATATGTACTACCTGAGCTAGTTATGTAGCCAACTCTAGTACTAACCCATTTACCCGTGCCAATGCCAGCCTAATGGACCCGGAGCTTTAGACCAAATGATGTTCTAGAGTGTAAATGGACTCTAGATGCATGCTTTTTAAGTGGTAAAACTAGGCATATCAGTAAAGACTATAATGAACTAACTGATGCATTAGGGCTTTTGTTTCAGATGTAACCTAAGGTGGCATCGAGCAGTTGACTGTAAAGATACAGGGAAGTAGCTAGTTCAAACTATTCGCGTGGTTACCACTTAAAACACTGCTTCTGCTATTTGATTATAGCTAAGATCCTACTAAAGAGCTCCGGCTCGAGTCTTTGCACTTTAGCATCAAAGGAAAAGTTAGGATGCCACAAATGTGGACACTTTGGCAGGTATACTCACTATTCTTAACTGGATTTTTCATGTTCTTTTTTATACTAGAGCTTCTAATTCTTGTGTTCTTGAATCCCTTGTATGTGTTTGTCAATTATGTACTATATCCTTAGGCAACCCTTTAATTGTTAATATACCCTTGGGAAGTGAAACTATTATAAGTGCAATATGTCGGGATGTAATGATTTTGGTAGAAGGGAGGATCTTACCAACAGATTTATTGATATTAGTTATGTCATATTTTAACATAATTTTAGGTATAGACTAGTTGTCAAGGCACTATGCAACCAGTGATTGCTACAACATGGTGATCACCTTTGAGCCTCTAGGAGAAGTATCTTTTCAGTATCAAGTAGATATTTAGAAGCTTGTGAAGAACATTACCAAGAGTTTTGGGGGAAGCCTACCCTAGTAGCTTTAAGTACAAAGACAATGAAGTGTTGAAGCTAGAATAGGTACCGTTAGTATAATAATTCTTAGATGTCTTCCCAAACGATCTACCTAGGTTACCTCCAAACAAAGAAGTAGAGTTCAAAAGAGATTTGGCACTAGACACCAAACCTATTCCAAAATCGGCATAGAAGATGGTACCTACTAAGCTTATAAAGTTGAAGAAGCAACTACAAGAGCCATAAGATAAAAGTTTTATAAGACCGAGTTCATCTTCTTAGGGAGCCCCAATGCTTTTTCTAAAGAACAAAGATGGGAGCATGAGAATATGTGTAAATTATAAAGATTTGAATTAGGTGACAGTAAAGAACAAGTATCCATGCCCCGAATAAGTGATTTGTTTGACTGGTTACCAGGAGTACAGGTATTCTCAAAAACAAATTTGAGGTCAGGCTATTATCAGTTGAAGGTAAAAAGCAAAGGATATAGAGAAGATAGCTTTTGAACTAGATATGGGCTACATGAATTTCCGGTTATGCTGTTCGGCCTCACTAAAGCAATGGTAGCATTTATGGACCTTATGAATTAGGTATTTCGAAAGTTTTTAGATAAGTTTGTAATGGTTTTCATAGATGATATTCTCGTTTACTCTAAAAGCAAAGAAGAGCATGAGCAGTATACAAGGATTGTGTTGAGTAAATTAAGAGTTGAAAGGTTGTATGCTAAATTTAGCAAGTGTGAGTTTTGGTAAGATCAATTTCTAGGTTATGTTGAAAACAGAGAAGTTATAGTAATGGATTTGAAGAAAATAAGAGCCATAGTGGATTGTTTAAGACAAAAAATGGTGATCGAGATCAAAAGCTTTCTAGGGCTGGCAAGTCATTACAAGAAGTTTATGGAAAGATTCTCCAAGCTAGCAGCACCTTTAACTCGGTTGACCTAAAAAGGAGTGAAATTTGATTGGAACGGTAGATGTGAACAAAGCTTTCAATAGTTGAAGGAAAGAATTGTGATAACCCCAGTGCTATTCTTACCTCGTAGTACAGAGGAGTTCATTATTTATAATGATGCCTTGATTCAGACTAGGGTGTATATTGATGCAGAACAATAGGGTAATAGCGTATGCTTCATGTCAACTCAAGCCTTATAAGAAGAATTACCTAGTCCACGACTTGGAGTTAGTAGCAGTAGTCCATGCCTTAAAACTTTGGAAGCATTATCTAGTAAGGGAAAGGTGTAAGGTATATACCAACTACAAGAGTCTGAAGTATATTTTCACTCAATGGGATTTGAATATGAGGCAAAGAAGATGGCTAGAGCTGATAAAGTAATATGATTTGGTCATGCACTATCACCCAGGGAAGGTTAACATAGTAGCTAAGGCTTTGAGTAGGAAGCAACATTGCAATCTAGTTGGTTTAATCACGACGTAGAAGATATTATTAGAAGACATTAGGAGATTGGAATTAGAGGTTTTAACCAAAGAAGTAAGAGTCAGGTTGGCGAATATATGGATTTAACCCACTTTGGTAGATAGGATTAAGATGGCTCAAGTTGAAGATGAAGGTATACAAGAAATTAAAAAAAAAAAAGACGAAAGTGGAAAAAGCAATAGAATTTGCAATAGATGCTAAAGTAGTACTTAGGTATAAATGCCGATTATATGCATCCGTATAGCCAAAACCGATAAGTGAACTATTGAAAGAGGCATACTACTCAATATATACAATACACATGGATAACACAGAGATATACCAAGACCTAAAAGTGCACTACTAATGGAATAATATGTAGAGGGAGATTGCTAAGTATGTATCAAGGTGTCAAACTTGTCAACATATAAGAATTAAGCATCAAAGGTAGGTAGATGAATTACAACCATTACTAGTTGTAGAGTGAAAGTAAGAATAGGTCACCATGGATTTTGGAACAGCCCTACTAATGACTCTGCGTAAGTATGATGCAGTTTAGGTAGTCTTAGATGGACTAACAAAGTTAGCTCATTTCATCCCTACTAACATCAATTACTTGTTGGAAAAGTTGGATAAGTTGTATATTAAGGAAGTGGTGAGATTATATGGTATACCACTGAAGATTACAGCAACTAGGGACACTCATTTCATAGGCAAGTTTTGGAGGAATTTACATAAGGCTTTAGGTACAAAACTTTAATTTAATATCGTCTTCTACCCTTAAATCACGAGGTAATCTGAAAGAAAAATATAAATTCTTAAGGATTTATTATGAGCATGCGTACTTGATTTTGGCGGCCATTGTGATAAACACTTGCCCTTAGTTGAGTTCGCCTATCACAATAGCTATTAGGCGACCATTAAAATGACCCCTTATGAAGTCCTATATGGAAGGAAGTACAAATCACCCATTCACTAGGTTGAAGTGGGAGAAAGGCAAGTTTTAGGCCTAGAGTTAATACAGGATGCAGTAGACAAAGTGAAACTGATCAGGTAGGGAATAAAAGCCACACAAAGCCAACAAAAGAGTTATGTTGACAAGCAAAGACGCCCATTAAAATTTCAAGTAGAAGATGAAGTTTTATTGAAAGTATCTCCCACTAAAGGAACTTTTAGATTTGGGCTAAGAGGAAAATTATCTCTAAGGTATGTCGGACCTTTTAAAGTTATTGAAAAAATTGGGAATGTAGCATATGAATTGGAGCTCCCTCCTAGATTAGAAGGAGTCCACAATGTCTTCCACATGTTGATGTTAAGGAAATTTAAGCCCAATCCAAAGGAGGAGGCAGAAGACACAGGATATAGGTAGTGGACTTAGAAACCTTGGAGTTGCAACCAGACTTGTCTTCTATAGGGTTGCCTATAAAGATTGTAAACACTATGGTCTAAGGACTAAGACAAAGGCAAATACCCTATGTTAAGGCATAGTGGTCAAGTCGTTCTAAGAGGGAGGCAACTTGGGAGTTAGAAGAAGAAATGAGAAAGAAGTATCCAGAGTTGTTTTAGGAACAAGGTAACTAAAATTTTTCAACTTTCGAGGAAAAAAGTTTTTTTGAGGGGTGGGGGGAGGATTATAAAACCCGAATATAAGGGAAAATAATAAATAAATGGCAATTTTTGTTAATGGGATAAGTTTACATTATCTAATAGCAACAAGGGCCGTCTAAGCATAGGAAAATTCCTACAACCTTAAGTATAAAAGTCAAGAGTGCTCATTGGAAACCCTTTTTTGCTTTTGTTACACATGTGCAGCCATTATGGATTAGGGTTCTACGCGAGACTAAAGATAAGAAGGGAATTCAATGTGTACAAGAGAGATCACTAGAAACAAAAAGGGAATTCAATGTGTATAAGAGAGACTAAGTGATGTGTGAAAAATAGGCAAGGGCACCTATTATGTAGTAATATAGTTCAAAGAGTGGATGTCGTCCCACAAAGACTATGATTACTAATACTAACTAATTCTCTATTATTTAATCGACAAATTTGAATTCAAGAAACTTAAAGAACCTAAACTAAATTGCAACAATTAATTAAGATTTAATCAAGAAACTAAACAAGAAAGCAATCAAATTATAGATTAATTGAAGATTCTATCTCGTATCTAGATCTTTGTTTCCGCTAAACTTACATACACAACTTTCATGAAAGATCATCTATTAGAATCTCTTCTGAATAGCATAATCTAAGATCATATTAAAGTACGATGAATTCTCTAACAATAGTAATCAAGATTCTTGAAAAACTTTATAAATTATCTTTATTTTTACAAGAATCTTTATTAATTATGCCTAGATCTAATTATACAAGAAACCTTTCAATTCTCTTGTATAATATCATAATTTACACAAATACCTACAGACTTACTAATCTAAACAATTAAGCATACATAATTGAATCAAGAAAAATTAAAGAAATTCACTAGATCTAATAAAAACCAATGTCACATGATAGATCTAGGTTCTATAAAACCTAGATACATAGGATTTACTCCTTATTCATAACAAAGCAAAAATTTTGAATGACATCTAAGAGAAAAGTAAAAGAATAAATCATTGAATCAATGTAAAATCTTGAATCTTGATGTCTTGAAGCTCCTTACTCTCTTGAGTGTTTAGCCCTAGAAGTCTCTCATAAGTTGTCTCTCATAATCTAATAAAAAGTCCTCAAAGAAGCTTTAAATAGGCGGTGTAAAATTAGGGTAATGATACCAACAATACGAGTTGGGGACACAATCGTGTCCCTAGGTCTTACAACTTTCTGATCATCTCTAAAATTGCTTAAAATCCTCTTAAATAGTCATGTCAATTTTTAAAACTTCATAACTCCCTCATTTTAAGTTCGAATTGAGTGACTTGTTTCTATTTTCTTGTTTTCTTTCATAGATCATTTCAAAACCTAGAAAATAAGATTTTACTTAATTAAGTATCATTTTCTTAAAAATAAACTCAAAATTTAAAGGAAAATCATTAAAAAGCACTATATAAAATATATGCAATTAGGAGCTTATCAAACTACCCTACATTTAAGAATTTGATTATCTTCAAGCAAAAAAATCAAAGAAAAACTAGGATAAGAATTCTGTAATTAAAAATTATCACTAGCCAGAAGATTGACAAAAGATTAACACTTAACCTAGAAAATAATTCAAAATGTCAACTTACATATTCACTCAAAAATTCCTTAACAACTTCTTTATCTCCATATAATAAAATACCAAAGTTAACGTTTAGTCGGATCATTTCGCCAAGAATTCTCATACTCAAGATCAAATTTAACATATCACCAACCAGGAAAAAGTATAAAAATTTTAACCTACTTAGCTAAGATGTATACAACCCTCTCTTCAATCTCTTTAAGCACCAGAATTTAGAGTAAGCATATATTATATCCACTCATCCTTTAATCATCCCTTTAATCCATGCTTTCATTAGGAAGGTTTCAAATTCATTGAATTTATATTATTAATTAAGCACATTATTTAAGGACGATTGTGTTGGTAGCCGGAAAGAATCTCACTCTTCTAATGGACCCAAACCAATCCATACTAACTTAGCCCTCATATTGATAACAGGAAAGAACCTTGCTCTTTTGAGGGCTAAGGTTGATCTATGCCAATTTATTCGTCAAGCTTATTCTAACATTGGCAGTGGAACTCAACCTTGCTCTTTCGAGGGACCAAGGCTAATTCTTACCAATTTTGCCTTTTTATTATTGATTATTCATGCAATTATTATCACTTTCTTCCTCTAACTATTCCAAGTTTTCAGAGGTTTCTCAAAAGACAAATTTCATATGTTTGTTTGCTAAGGATTATAAGGTTCTAAAGTCATCTAAGAGGAAAGTATACATTAAAGTAAGCTTAGAAAATAGTCATAACTAACTCCTAACTAAAGATGTTGCTCTAATCCTAAATCTTAAAATCTTAGGCTAAATAACCCATAGCTTTACTACATACAAATTTCACTTATCAACTCTGGCAAAGTGTGACTTAATCTTCAAAGATCAACTATCAATTCATATTTAATTCATTCAGAAGTTGTCAACTTCTCAAATAATTGCAAGTTAACCAAAATAATTAGATTAAATACAAAAAAAAAAAAATTGGTCTCTTAAATAGCAATAATTTCTATATCTCCTTCCCCATACTTAAAATCATACATTGTCCTCAATGTACTAAATAAGTCATTTGATGGGAAAATATATTAACCATATACATACAAGGTAAGAAGATATAAAAGAGGGAAAAAGAAAACTAATGCTCTCATGAAATTTGAGTAACACAATGTATCAATGCAAGAAGTTTGAAGTCATCTTATCCAAATGCAATCTCCGACATAAGCTTCAAAGTTCCAAGACCTTGACCTCATAACATGACTCACTAAACATAAAGAAAAGAAAATAATAAGCAACTAATAAAAGAAAATCACGAAAGTAGGAAAATAATCCAATAAATAAACTAAGTCTACGATGAGCCAATATAGATGAATTGAAGAAAAAAAAAATCAAATAGCCAAATCCATGTCTCAATCCTCTTCATTAAAAGTATCATCCTTAACTTCATCCTTGTCTTCATCATATTCTTCATCCTCTTTTTCTTCCTTATCCACTTCTTTTGAACTTTAAGCTTAGTTTGTAATGCCATGGTCCTACTCAAAAGAAAAGAAAAATCAAGTTACTATTTTGTTGACCAAAAGTTTCTCTACATTTAGAACAAAGAACTGTATGCAAATCATAATTAAGTGTGGAAGAAATAACACTATATCTCATTTAAGACTTTTATCAAACACTTGATATGCATGCATGATGTAATTGTGTTCTTGAGCAAGTCTTTCATGCAATCCTCACAATTATTGTTAGACAAGAAATTTCAGGCGTGCTTAATCACCAAATCTTGCGATTACATGAATCAGTAGCACATTAATGTTGATTAAACACTAAAACCCTAAATGCTAAAATGAAGAACAAGGTATGTAAATCAAGACAATCCAACACTTCCAATTATGAAACTTGAAGTCTGTCGTAACCAAATCATATTTGTTACACTATGATTATGGTGACCCTGCTAGTTGGTTAGTAGGCAGGCATTAAGGGAATAGCATCCCCTACGAGTTTTCTAGTGCAGCACCTTAAAAACTAAATGAATTTTCAAATTGACACATGTAACACAATATTTGAATTCAATTTAATCAAAACAAGCATGAAACAAGTGGAGATCAAGGTATTTACCTTGTTCTTGAAGAAGTTGAACTTAATGGGTAAAAGTGTGATCCCTTTGTGATGCAGGAATTGAAACAAGTGTATATGGTATAGTATATAGGCATAACAAAAGAAAAGAGATGTGGAGAGTATGCTTTGTGTTTGTGACCTTTGAAATGAGGAAGTGAAGGAGAGAGAACTAACCTCATGCTTAAATAGGATATCCGATACAACTAAGAGACACGACCATATCTCCTAAGTTGTATACTTGGCTATTTAACTTCGAAAATATGCCCTGGGAATCACATAGCTGAAAGACATGATTGTGTTTACCTAGTTGTGTCCTTAACTGTGATCACACCTGGGGTAAGCCTATGAATGATATGATCAAGGCATAAGGTCGTGTCTCTTAGTCATGTACTCTACTATGGATGCGCATTAGGGGGCCTTAGAATGACACAACTGTGAGATACGGTCATGTCTCTTGATTGTGTAACTAGTTATACATGATTTTTTTGTTCATTTCAAGAAAATTATTCCTAACTTAATTGCATAAATTTAAGTGAATAAAAAAATGAATCTAAGAGCTATAAAGCAGAAATTAAAGTGCCAATGGAAAATAACCAAAAGTTGCTAAAAAAAAATAAAGGCTTGGGTTGCCTCCTAAGAGCGTTATGTTTAACGTTGATAGCTCAACGAAGTGTATGACTAACTTATCTTAGTTCGGGTAGAGATAGATCTCTTCCCTTACCTCGCTTTTGTATTCACTACATAAGAATACATGGCAAGGTCTTTCTTTATGCCCCACAACTAACGAGTCTAAGCTGCTGCAGTCTATCGACTTGCTACCCTACTCGAGTTAAACCCTCCTGTGCTTGTCAATAGTCTCCAACTGCCAACTCGAGGTACATTTAGATAAAAATTCAACCCATTCAACCATCTACCCAGCTAACTTTAATCTAAGCTACTCCGATCACATCTAAGCTGAATTCACCTCAAAAGAGTTATCAGCTCAGCTCGGCAACTTCGAACAATCAACTTAGCTCAACATCACTATTAAGCAATAGCTATGCTAACTGCACAGATTGTCTATTTTGGCAGAAACGCAACCACTGGCCTTCCACTACCTAGTTGAGCACTCTTTATGATAGAATCTTTTGTACAGAACGCTTGCTTTGTTTAATTTTTATTTCCTTGTATAATACTTATTTTAGACATTACCCTTTTTAGTGTTTTCTATTTATAGTAGTTGCCCTAAATTTTCGAGTATAAAAACCCACTATACATGTAGCCGTAAGGAATTATCAAACATCAACATAAATAATATATTACATTTCGTAGGCATTTCCTTTACTTGCTTGATTCACCCTTGTCCTAACTCTTAAGTAAGGCTAAGTGGCAAGTGCCCTCACAGAGATAGCTCATGCATCATATTGAGTTTGCTTTGTGAATCCTCAATAGTTCCTTAGTGCATCATATCTTTGGAGCTAATTATGGTTTTGCTTGCTTACTTCGTTGCTCTCGTACATTTCCATTATTGTTTTTCAAGCTTTCTATAAGCTTAGATGTATCCCTTACAACCAACCTTGTTAGTCCTTTGAGCAAATCATATCATCTTAGCTGACATACTGACTTTTCTATTGGCCAGGTGACAATTAGAGCTAAAGGAGAAAGTTGAACTACCTCCAAAAGTTAATGACCTATTCGGTAAGTATGCAGACTTGTTCTCGGAATAGCTACCAAAAGGCTTACCTACTTTCTGAAGCATAGAACATCACATTGACTTAATACCCAGCATTGCCTTACTGAACAAGCTAACTTATTGGATGAACCCCAAATATAGCAAAATGCTCCGATACCAAGATGATATGATCTGTACTAAGGATTGACAAGGCCGGTTGTGAGGGTTGGATCTAAGCTTATAGAAAGCTTGAAAAAC
Source organism: Lumnitzera racemosa (assembly GCA_024138005.1). NCBI lineage: Eukaryota > Viridiplantae > Streptophyta > Magnoliopsida > Myrtales > Combretaceae > Lumnitzera > Lumnitzera racemosa. The sequence goes on from JAMXBC010000004.1 coordinate 58,137,947, forward strand.
GAGGGTAGAAATGCATGAGAACAACAAAGTAACTATAGTTAGCTCCAAAGATACGACGCATTAAGGAACTATCAAGGAATCACAAAGCAAACTCGATATGACACATGAGCTATCTCTGTTAAGGTAATCGCCACCTAGCCTTGCTTAAGGGTTAGGATAAAAGTGAATCAAGTTAGCAAAAGAAATTTCCACGAAATGTAATATGTTCTATATTAATGATGTTTGATGATTCCTTACGGCTATAAGTACAGTGGATATTTATACTCCAGAATTTAGGGCAACTACTACAAATGGAAAAGACTAAAAAGGATAATGTCTAAAATAAGTATTATGCAAGGAATGTTTGAAGGGTATGAATGAAAATTCAGAAAAGCAGGTGTTCTATACTGAAGATTTTGTCACAGGGAGTGCTCAAATACAGAGTGGAAGGCCAGTAGTCGTGTCTTTGCCAAAATAGACAATCTGTATGGTCAATGTAGCTATCGCTAAATAGTGATGCCAAGATGAGATGATAACTCCTCTGAGGTGAATTTAGTTTGGACGTGATCAGAGTAGCTTGGATACAAGTTAGTTGGGCAGATGGTTGAATGGGCCACGTTGTTGTCCGAGTGTATGTCAAGTCGGCAATTGGAGACTATTGACAAGCACAGGAGGGATCAACTCAAACAGGGTAATGGGTCGACAAACTACAGCAACTCCGACTCCTCAGTTGTAAGGCGTCAAGAAAGAACTCTCCTTACCATGCTCTTTAATCCTTGGGCTCGGGCTCGAGTCAAGGGTCTAGTAACCTAATTCCTATCATCCCTGCTGGGTTGATTGGGATTTGGAATCAAATTCAACTGGTCCTCATCTAAGTCCTCCTTGAGTCAATAAGGGCTGAGGTTGACAACATTGAATAGTTAGACACTCCAAAGTCTTCTGGTAGTTCTAGTTGGTATGCATGTCATTTATCTTTTAGAGTATCCTAAACGGTCCTTCAGTTTTGGCAGACAACTTATTCTTCCTCTTTTTAGGAAACCTTTCCCTACTCAAATATAGCCACACTTCGTCGCTTGGCCGAAACTGCTTGGACTTCCTTCCTTTGCCTTTCTCTTTTAGCTTCTTGGTAGCTCGATCAATGTGTTGGGCGACTCATTGGTAAATCTGTTGGAGGGATTGAGCTTTAGTTCTCGCTTCTAGATGTTCGTGGTCAATTAAGGGCATTGGGGTGTGATCAAAGGGTAGCTCAGGGTTGAAACCATAAACAACCTCAAATGAGGCATGTCCAGTGGTGGTGTGTATGGTTATGTTGTAAGCAAATTCTACCATTTGGACGTAAACATCCCAATTAGCTAAGTTCTTTCCCATTATAGCTTAGAGCAATAACCCTAAAGTGTAGTTGACAACTTCTATTTAACTATCAATTTAGGGATGGCAAGAAGCACTAAATAGTAGCTTAGTTCCCATTTGACAACAAAAAGCACGCTATATATGGCTTAGGAATTTTTTTATCATGGTTTGATACTACACTCCATACGATCGAACAATTTCCTATAAAAATAAAAAAGCAATAGCCAAAGCATGGTTAGTTTTGGTATAGGGCACAAAATACTATCTAGCTGAATCTATCCATGATGACCATAACAAAGTCTTTACCTCGAGCAGTTTGTGGTAATCCGAGTACAAAATCTATGCCTAACTCAATCTAAGGTCTGGTCGGGACAGGTAAAGGCATTGCTTTCCCTTATTCAGCTTGGCATTTGGCTTATTTACAAGTAGCATAGTTCTCAATAGTCCAATGCACATCTTGCTACTTCTTAGGACAAAAGAATCTTCCATCCAATAGCTTCTATGTTCTCTTCTCCCCAAAATTTCCAAAAAGTCCACCAGAATGTGCTCCTCTAACAAGTAAACCTCTTAAAGAACAGGTCAGCACACATAACTTACCTCTCTATAATAGATACCCATCTTCTATGTAATAGCCATCCACTATTCCTCCTTCGACACATTGCCCAAATATAGGACCAAAATGGGGCTCTTAATGATATTACTCCTTAATGCTTGCAAATCCTAAGAGTATCATTTGTAGCTCAGTCAGAAAAACATATCAGCATGATAAGGCATTGGCAACCACATTAGCCTTGCCTATCACATCTTAGCTTAGCACGAAATGTATCATCACATAGAAATACCTATTTAAAACTTAAATCAACCTACTCATTCATCAAAAGACAACTTTGTTTACATGATAAAAAGGTTGCTACATCGGAGTTTAGCTGAATATTTTGTTACAACTTATGTGTACAACATAATATTTACATCTAAACATGAACCAGTTTTTTCCTTTGTCTTCTTCACAATAATAGGATTCTTGACTTAGTATAGGTTTCAAATAATCATTTCTTTGAAAACTCATAAAGTCACAAAGCTTGAGAACTTTTCAAACCCACCCTTTTGTACATACACAACATTCAAAACCAAGAAATAATCAAGCAAGATGACATAAAAGAGATGGTAACCCAATGTTTCCTTTCCTTTTCCTTGTAATTTTATTGTAAACAATGATACATATTCAATGTAAATAGGTTTTTATATGTAAAAAAGAATTTTGTTGTAACTAGTCTTTTTTATTTTGGTAGTTCCCTTTTCTTTGTAATTATTCTAGAGATGGTCGGTTCTTCCAACTACATGCATTTTAAAGAGAACTATGTTGCTAAGCCCATCAACCCAAACTTACTTTGGATCAGTGGTTTCATACCTAAACCTAAGGAAGCAAGAGATCATCACCAATTAGATAAGGCCTATTTTGTTACTCTTTAGGGTTAAGATTGAGATAAACTTAATTTGGACCTCACCTGATTAGCCTAATACTTAAAGAGTATACTCAACTACTTCAAGCACCTTCTTTGGAGAGCATATATACTTCAAACCTGAAAGTTGACCCAGTTAATGTCGTTTCAAGATTCTTAGGGGTCCAAAAAGCTAAAGTAGACAGGGCCTTAAAAGATTGCAATGGGAATTGCATTAGATTAACAGACTTGACTTCCTAGTTCGCAACTAAACCTAATTCTAAAAAATGGACCATCTTTTGTGGTGATCCGAAAACTTGGGGCAAAACAAAATTAAGACTTTTATCCTGATAGCATTTGGCACCATCCTATTCCCAAATAAGACCTTCTACATCCACTTTAGGGCCATAATGTTAGTAAGCCTACTTCTTAAAGGAAAGTCCTACATTCAAACACTACCCGTGGAACAAATTAGAAGCCTAAACATCCTAAAATGAAAAAAATAATGGCGGACTCAAAATCAACATAACATTGCTAAAGATCTGGTTTGTGATTCATATGAAGTGCTATAGGCTTGATTTGATCCAAAGAGAGTTCGCTCATGAGATCAACTTGATAGGCTCATTCATTGATAAGATCCATTTGCTAGAGAAAAAAATCTACTTATTGTTAGGTGGAATTCCTGCAAAAGTTCTAACTTGATGATATTTTATAGATAGCCAGGTGGAGCAACTTCAAAAGGATAATATTAGTTTATAAGGATTATTAAGTAATCCCCCTCATTGGGTTATAGTGGTGCATGAGCTATTACGGAAACAACATGATCAGGCAGTTTTGAGGATTTCAAGATATAGTCCATAAACACTCACTAGATATTACCGCCCTTAATTATGAAGATCTTCATCTCTCAACATTGTAAAAGGTATCCAAACTCCAGGCAATTAAGGAACTATGGGAAATAAGAAGAATCAGCCCTAACATTAATTTAGGAAAATGGATGGGCGAGGTGGACTATATAGGGTCACAAAGGAATATATATATATATATTATTAGCTTCACAAGGCAAGGGCAATCCAATACCAAGCATCGAAGGCCTTACGACTCACACTTGCAAATCCAAACCTTAAGATGAGAACTTATGTAGATCAAGTGCAGGCCTATGAAGAAGTTGTTTATGAGGAGTGTGATATGTGGGAAAAACTCTTCTAGGAAACCAAACAGCAATCTCATGCCCTGGAATACCAATTGAATATGGCCTAAACCTTCAACCCTAATAAAAGATATTAAGTTATTGTCGAATGATGTTGCTACTGCAAATAAAATTCAAGATAAGCGGCATAATAAGATGTTTTATTGGAATGCTAAGAGAATTATTCAACGATACGAGAATGGAAAGTTGGTCTTTTGATGAGGACGAAGGTACAGCTCGTTCTTCTTGCTATGTCAAGCTGAGCTGGCAATGAGGAGCTGATCTAGATAGTTCATAAGGGGACTTTAAGCCTTTAAGCTAAGCTTTGCTTAAATTGGTCTTGTGAGTTTTCTGTACTTAGGATTTTTGAATTTTTATAATTTTCTTTGTTGCAAATATAGGTGTAGGAGATGTATACCTAAGAAAGTTATTAGCTTGGGCAAAGGTTAAGAAGAAGAAGAAGCTGGATACGTGCTGTGAAGGCTACAGTTAAATAAGGAGAAGTACAGCAAACTAATAAAGGTTAAGCCACCAAGAAAGAAATGGCCTCAAAGTAGAGAGATGTCTTGAAAGTTGTAAGAGAAGGTGCCATCTGAACCAAAGAAAACTACATTAAAAAACCATCCAAAAGTTCCAACCAAGTAGCTGTGACTAATGATGTCATGCCAAGCTCTGCTGTTATGAGTCGGCGTTATCCAACTTGAACTCTTTGCAAGACCCAAAGAAGAGGAAGGGAAAGGAGCTTAAGGTAATTCCTCCCACGAAATGGTCCAAGGATCGTAACTTAGATAGTTTGACTAAGATCCTAAGGATAATGCTCATGAGGCTTCTCTATTGTGTGTTGGGAAGGCTCTTATGATTCTATGTAGTGAGTTCCTTTCTCACGAGGATGACAGTTTTTATTTTTTTTCCATGTTGGAGTCAAACAATTTTTAACACTGATTTTGCCTTAGGGGATAGGATAAAATCCTTAGCTCTGATGGCAAGGTTCATCCTCCCTAAAGACATGAAAATTTTGAAAAGAGATGTCGAGAGAACTGAGAGCAGCATAAAACGCCATATTTCTGCAAAGTTGTAAGACATAAGGTTTTAATTTTACAAAGTGATTTAATTTGCAATCCATATATGACTGCTAATTTTCATTGTCTCTACTCTTGTAGGCAAGTAGAAATGTGACAACCATTGAGGAAGCTAAGGAAGAGATTAAGAAGGTAAATATTATGTTTGCTCTCTTTGTTTTACGTGATGTTGCCAGCTAATATTTTATCATATTTGTATAGGAAGTTGAGGAGGCTTATAATGCCTCTAAGGTATAGACAATAATTGTCAAGAATGTAAGGATTAAGGTTGCAATGGAAGTTGAAAAACTTAAGGGGTTGTTAGAGTCTAAATAAAGAGCCCGTAAGGAAGTATCTAAAGAATTTCTAACATTGAAAGCTTAAAACGATGAGCTATTTAAGGAGATCTAAGAATTAAAGGATCGGTTGTAAGAGCAAAAAGAGAAACGTTGGAGCTTGGGATAGACCATTGTTTCCATGGGCAAAGAGGAGGATAAGTTAAGGATCCAGATAAAAAATTTGGAGATTAACAACTCCCATCTTAAAGCCCAAGTTGCTGAATTGGAGTGGGCCTCTAAGGTAAAACTTTCTATGGAGGAAGCCTTATAGATCGTTTCACTAAGTAAATGATATGAGAGGTTATTGCAATTGAAAGGAGTACAACTTTCTAGGAAGGAAGTACTAAAGGTTTTCCCTGATTATGAACTTTCCTACCTCGAATTTGCCAATGTTGGCAATGATGAAGGTAGCAGTGATGATGAAGAAGACATTAGCGTAAAAGAAGGAGGTGATGATAAAGGGCAAGATGGTGATCTCTCTACTGCTGTTGAAAACCCCTTACCTTCTAAAGACCCTACACCAAAAGAAGTTCCTTCTTCTCTAATAAAGACGTCTCTTGCTCCAATTGAAGTAATTAATGATGACTAAGATCCAAGTTTAGTCGATGTCATCAAGGAGAATGTTGTTGATCAATCGTCTAACCAATTAGTTGTTTGTGATTAGAACCTCATCAGGTTAGGATGCCAACCTTTCTATTTGTAATAGTTGGACTTATTTTAATTTTTTTGCTAATGTATTTGTATGTTTAATTTTAGTATGTTTTACTTCACGCACTTAAAGATTAAAGTATGAAATTTGCTTAAGAAGGCTTCAAATAACTCAAGTTTGAATCCTTGTTTCAATGAAGGTGATAGATATTTATCTATTAACCCTTATAAGTGTAGATTTAGAAAGTTTGTTAACTGTATTAGATCAGAACTTACTAATATCACCTAAGCTTGTTGACCAAATTGGATCCAAGCTTGCTAGATTGCTTAAGTTCATTAACCGTATTAGGTTGGAACTTATTAAGAGTGTTTAAGTTCGTTAATCGTGTTAGGTCGAAACTTGTTAAGATTGGTTCGTTCACCAATTAGGCTTGAACTATTACACCTCGATAGGTACCTTAATTGTAGCAGCTCACCATATACTGCCTCAAGTATCTTATATTAACCTTAAGACTAGTCTAAAACCCTTAACACGATATACAAGGTGTCTTCTAATATTAAGTAACTTTCTAAGTGTACATCATCTCAATAGAAATAGCAGGTATAACAACAAAATCTAGAAATAAGTTATAGGGCGTCTCTAGCTAAGTATCGCAAAATACATATAAATTTTCTCAAAAGAGTCTATGATAATAATCATTCTCTTAGTATCTCTCTCCCCTTCTCTCATGTCTTGATTCCTAGCACTAACCTTACGCATAACTTGCCTTAGGACGAGCCACAAGTCCTCCTACAATAGAAGACTAAAAGGGTGTAAGCTTTCAACTAACTTGGTGAGTGATTCCTACAACTACACCTTCACACAATAATCAAACAAGTTCAATTATACAACCATATGAATGCAAACAGTCAAATGCTCAACAAATATATATACGGCCAAATTAGTAACTGTATATAGCTCAGGATTACACCCTTGAAGCTAAGGTTAGAGATATTGAACCGTCAAACTTGGGTTCCAAGTGCCTTCTGCTACTAATCACATACATACCTCGCATTCTCTTTGTTCTTTCTTCTTACACAATTCCTTTAGATGTTATTAATTTCAAATTCTCGATTCCTAAGCCAAAAGTGTGGATGTAAGTAGTACACAGAATCTACTTACCCCTAAGCGATGGACTCTAAGACACAGCCTTTGACTACATTGATGGCATCTCCAGTATCTAGTGATCTTGTAGGCTAGGGTAGAGTCATTTTACACTTGTGCAAGATGCGAAAACACATACAATAAATATCATGATCCTCATAAGATCCCTCCATCCCATATGCATGATGTAATGGGCAACATTTATCTAATGCAAATTGTTCCATGCATGATCCAATTTGGTTATAGCCAAATATTATTAACTCCAATTTAGTTTAGTAGCTAATCAGTACCATTAGCAATCACAACAGGTATATTATGAGCAACTAAGCAACAAATAAAATTTACTATCTTAGATAATGTATCTTAATACTTCAAGTACGTAATTTCATGCACATGTAGTTCTCAATCCCCCAAGCATACCAATTATTATCTTAGTTAAGTGCAACAAATCTATAAGCAAATAAAAAATATAGCAATTATTAGAATACTCACTCAGCCATGTAATACTATGGGTCACAATAATCTACAGGCAGGTCCAAATCAAAGTTAGGATCTCCTGTAATAGCTAAGAAGGAGTATGAATACGAAAGTAGATAATTGCCTACTAAACTTACAATTCTCGTTACAATTCTTGATTTTGACTAAAACTTATTTTTATCATATCTTTTTCATTTTAGCTCCAATTTTTGCATTCTTATAGTCGTTTTTCTATCATTTTTGGATGTAGAATCTTGTGGCGTGGTCCAGTTTTGCATTTTGTAACCATAATTTTAGCTGTAGGCCTAGAAAGTTATAGACCTATTAAGTTGTTGGGCTTCTTTGTTATATTTTCTGTTCTTTTGGCTTTTACTTAGTATAATTCAAATTTCTAGCTAGTTTTAAATCGTTATTGGGCCTTAGTGTAATGTTTGGGCTTAATCTTTATGAGTCCATATTTATTTCTCAATCCAACTTTAATATTTTATTCTAAGTGTTCCAATAATCAAGTTTTTAGGCCTTATTACTAGAATTCTTTGAGTTATGCTTCCCTATTGGTTCTTTAGGCTTAAGTATTATTTTAATGAGCCTTTTATTTAATCCATAAGATGTTGCAACTTGCTGGTTCTTACAAGTTTTGAGCCCAATTTATTGGTTTTGGCCTTATTTGTTGTTTTTAGCCCATTTTAGTTATTTAAGACCTAGGGCCTAGACCTAACTTGTTTATTTAGGCTTAAAAACTAACTTGACATGTCTTAAGAAGGATTTTAAGTTGTGTTTTGAATCTGACTAGGGTCCTTTTTGGGGTTGCTCAGGTTAATTTTCGGCCTAATGCAAGACTTTAGCTCAATTTTAGCTTCTAATGTCTTAATATATCAATTATACCACTCGGATAAGTCCTAAGGAATCCTAATCTTATCTAAGATACCGTTATATTAAAAGATTAAGTTGAGGATACATTTTAAGAGTTTAGTAAGCTTCCAAAATAAGTGTTTTTCTTAACTTTTTATTTAAACAGCCCGATGTACACACTAAAGAGGTATTAGGAGGCATTTTTAGGTTAAGACATTAAGATAAAAACTAACAAAACTTGGAAAGAGCCCTAATATGTATCATGTTCAACATGCTTCTACATGTGTAATAGAGTTTTGTTCGATCATCTTTCAAGATACAAGCTTGCTACTTTGCTACTTGAACATATACTTTTGTTCCAACACTCTACATGAAAGAACCCTTTAAGACTTGATTGTACAAGTGCCTAAAAAATAAGTTCTTATAAGAAAATGTGCATACATGTGTATTTTCCTTATTTTAGCTCCTAATACAACAAGATCTAAGATAATATACAAAAAGGAAGGCTTATGCAAAGGGAACTTTACTACTAGGCGATGGCTCCTCCTTGTTTTCTTTTATTACCACTTGGTGGTAATCTTAAAGCACTCTAAGCTACACTACCTATTGTCCTTCATCCTTGCTCTCCTAAGAGGTTGAGAAGACTACTCCATATGGTGTTTTGTTTGAGGAAAACAACTCAAGAAGTTGTGCTTGTGTGGGACTCAAAGGGTGGTTGTAAGAAGGATGTAAGGTGGCTACACTTAGATGGTTTGATTCTCTCTTTGTTGTAGCAAGGTGCACCTAAAATTTGTTAGGTTTGGAAGTAGTTTTTCGAGTGGAAAATGTGGTGGTGAAGGAGGTGGCTTAGAGCTCTTGGTAGGGGTTTGAGGTGGAATGGTTGGAAGATGGTTTGAGAGAGTGATAAGATGAAAACAAATGAAAAAAGGTGACTTTGCCCTTCGAGAACCAAGTTGGCGTAAGAAGCTTGTAGGGGGGTTTAAAGTGCTTTTGAATATCTACAATGGGAGTGAAAAATATTAGGTTTTGAGGGGGAGATTTGGCTTGCATTTAGGGAATAGATTAGAGGGGTTTAGGATGTAATCTTTCTTTCTTTATACCTTAGCACTTACTCCAAATGGAAGCTTGTCCAACTTATACTCCAAGGGTTTCTATGTAGACGAAATCCTAGGCTTTTTATGGCAATTGATGGGGCTTTTCATGGTCTTTTCATGTAGCAAAAGGAGCCTCAATATTTTTAAATTAAAGTGATCTCGTAGGGTAAATCCATACCAGCTCAACTTGTCACATGAAAACCAAATAGGAAGAAGGGGGTGGTGCAATTTCTGTACCAACATGCAAACCGATTTCTTTTTATTTATTTGTTTGTTTATACTTTTGCCTAATCTAATTAGGAGCTACTAACTTAGTAACTTGCTTATTGTATTTTAGAGTTCTACTTAAGAGTTTACGGAATTGAAATTAATCACTTAGTTAGTTAGTATTTTATTTTAACTAATCCTTTGACTTCTAGTCCTAAAATATTGGAGGGTTTTAGGTTCTATAATTGAAAGGGTTTGGTTAAGTTTTAGGATTTCATATTTTGGGCTTTCTTATGTTTACGAGTTCGAGTTTATTGAGCATATTTTAGATATTTAGCTTGTCGACTTTCGAGAATATCAGTGACTACTTAAATTGGACTCCAAGTCCTTAGTAAAAATTTATGAGGTGTACATGAACCATATCATTCGCGAATCGTGATTTGATTTAAAAAAAAATTAAACATTGATGTCATGCTATGTAGTGGATTAGAGAACAAACTTGTCGTTTCATTATAATAGGGGCTATTAACTGTCATAAGTCTAAAAACAATTGTTAAAGCTAAGACATAAGATCGGCACACACCAAATAGAAAATCAAATGCAATTACTCGAAGTATAGTTTCAAATTCTCAACTTTCCATGCTTGGGGAATGGCTTGCCCATCTAACCTCTCTAATCTATAATCTCCATTCCATATAAATTCTCAAACTCATATTAGATCTTCCTAATCAGCAAAAAGTTTCTGTTGGGCATCTTATACATCGGTCGCTTCTATTTTCTTATAAACCAAGTCTCCAATTTGAAAGACCTTATGCTTAACCTTTTGGTTATAATATTATGCTACCCTATGCTAATATATGGCAACTCTCACTCTAGCAATTTCTCAGATTTCCTTAATGGTATCCAAATTAGCTATTAGGCCAACTTGTTTGATTATGATATCAAACCCTTTTGCTCTTAAATTAAGCAATTCTAGTTCAATATGTAAGATAGCTTCTAACCCAAATGTCAACCTAGACGCGGTTTCCCTGATCGATGTCCTATGGGTGGTCCTATATCTCCACGAAATGTTAAGGAGCTCATCAGCCCATTTTCCTTTGGCTTAGTTAAGCCTTCGCTTTAAACTATACAGTATGGTTTTCTTGACAGCCTTCACTTACCCATTAGTTTAAGGATGAGTGAGTGAATTGTAATTCAATCATATGTTATGCTTCTCACAAAAAGCTCTAAATTTGTCATTTTCGAACTATGGTCTATTGTCAGTTATAATCATGTAAGGGATTCCAAATCTTGTTAGGATGCAGTTCGAAACCAACGACTCAACCTTCTGTTTAGTTATCTTTGCTACTTCTTTGGCTTCAACCCACTTAGTAAAATAGTCTATTGCAACCAATAAAAATTGTCGTTGCCCAATGGCCTTGGGAAATGGTCCCAGGATATCTAATCCCCATTGAGAGAAAGGCCAAGGGCCAAACAAGCTAGGTAGCTCACTTGATAGAGCGCATCTTCCTTGGATGCGAGTCTTAATGTACGAATGTACAATATCTAAGCTTTGACATGGTTACCACATATCCTTGCATTCAGTTTAGCAAGAACTCATTATGCCTCCTTGGGCACAAGATAAGGTAGATACAACTAACTAGAACAATGCTTATAAAAGCTCGTTGTCAATCATAGTGCAACTTATGACTTGATATGTAAGCCTTCAAGCTTCCTTCTTGTCAAAAGGAAGTACTTTATCCCTTAGATACTCATTGATTAGATCCGTCCAAGATTTTTCTATCGAACAAGATCATACTTCACAACTCTGTTCCTATACACCTAGGCTTTTATCTAGTAAATACAAAATAAAGAGTTTATCATTTAGGTTTGGAAGTGATGCACTAGCCAACTTTGATAGTTGGTTGGCAACAATGTTTCGTACCCTTGGGATCTTCACAATAGTAAACAATGAGAATTCCTCCTGTCAGCACTCGTACTATAGCTAAGTGCTTGCTCGTTACCCCTTCTTTTGCCATATAATCTCCTTTAACCCGGTTGACGATTAGCTGCGAATCTAAGAACACTTCAATTATTTCAGCTCCAACTTCCTTTGCCAATCTCAATCTAGTAATTAAGGCTTTATTTGGCCTAATTGTTGCTCATTGGAAATCCAAACTTAAGCGCATGGCAAAATTTCAAATTATGTAACCCTTGCAAAACAAGTCATACTCCACTACCTTCCTATGTTGAATAATCATCCATGTATAAATTCTAGACAGGTCTTTTAAACAGCTAGACACTATCCTCTTCATCTATGAACTATGTCGCAAAATATGCCAATGCTTGTGCTTTTATTATCGTTTTAGGTTTGTACTGAACACCATAGGTACTTAATTTAAGGGCATACTTCATCATTCTTCCTGAAGCATCAGGTTGCCGTAAAGTTTATCATAGTGGATGATTTATAAGGACTACAATTTGATGCACTTCAAAGTACAGTTTTAGCTTTCCGGATGATATTAACATAACCAATACAAACTTTTTCAATTTTTGTATACTACTACTTCGAGCCTTGTAAGACACGGTTCACATAATAGATTGGTCGGTGCTCTTTCCCCCTCACTGTTAACTAATATAGAGGAAAGAGCTCGGTTACTAACAAATAAGTAAAGGAATAGATCCTCTTCAGGGACCAGTTTTGAAGATATTGGTAGAGATGATAGGAAATTCTTTAACTCCTTAAATGTAGCCTTGCATTCATCAGTTCATCTAAACTCCTTGGGGTTTTTCAAGACTTTGAAAACTTAGCACATCTATCTGCGCTCTTCGAGACAAACTTATCCAAGGCTACAATTTAACTTATTAACTCTTAGACTTCCTTAATTGTGCTTAGGGACCTCATATTTTTCATAGCTTTAATTTTCCTTAGGTTGGCCTCAATGCCTCGTTGGATTACCATGTAACCCAAATACTTGCTCGACATGGCTTTAGAAACATATTTTTTTGTAGGTTTAACTTCATGTTGTATCTCCTTAAGGTATCAAAAGTCTTATAGAGATGGGTAAGGTGCTGATTTTCCTCCTTGCTCTTAATTATCATATCATCGACATATACACCAACATTATGCTAAATTTGAGGCTTGAACATCTTCATCACCAATCTTTGATAGGTTGCACCAACATTCTTCAACCCCTAAGGCATGACTGCATAACAGTATGTTCCAAAGTTTGTGACAAATGAAGTGTGCACTTTTTCCTCTATTTCCATCTTGATTTGATTATATCTAGAAAATGCATCCATGAAACTAAGCAAAGCATGTCTAGCATTCAAATCTACCATATGATCGATCCTCGATAAGGGAAAACAGTCTTTAAGGCAAACCTTATTCAACTTAGTGAAGTCTATGCACATACGCCATTTGCCATTCAGCTTTTTTACTAATACAATTTACTAACCATGATAGGTAAAGCTCTTCCCGTATGAATCCTACTTTCGACAATTTTTGAACCTCTTCTTCAATTGCAGCCTACCGTTTATGGGCAAAATGCCTTTTCTTTTATTAGATAACCTTTGTATTAGGGTTTATTTTCAATGTGTGTATCATGGCATCTCTTGGGATGCCCGGCATATCCTTGGGGGCCCATGCAATAACATTAACATTATCTCGAAGGAATTTTTTTAGATCTTATTTGAGTATCATTAGCAAAAGCTTCCCAATCTTAGTAGTCTTATTAAGCTCGCTTTTAAGTTAAACTTCCTCAACCTCATCTTCGATACTTTTTATGCTGCCCGGTTTACCTTTAAGATTAGTTTTGATGTGGAAAACTTCTTCACACTTAAGTGCTCTTAGATATAATGATTTTGCCAATCGTTGATCCCCTTTGCAAACTCCAACCCCAATAGGAGTAAGAAATTTGGTTTTTAAGTTCATAATTGAGGGAACTATACCAAATAGATTCTAACAAGGTTGGCCCATGATCATATTGTAGGGCAACCAACATTTAACGATGAGGAAGTGTACTTTATCTTCTTCCACATTATTATCATCCCCAGTTTGAATTAGGAGCATGATTACCTCAATCACACATGCAAGTTGGTTGTTGAAGGCTTATAAGTCGTAAATTGTAGGATCTCGATTGTGCTTTAATCTTTAGCTTCATCTGGTCAAAGGCATGCTAGAATAATATCGATCGAACTTCCTGTATCAATTAAGATCTTGACTTCACAATTCATGATTCTCACGTTGATCATTAGTACGTCATAATGAGGTCTTTGTATGTCTTCAAAGTCTTTATGTGTGAAAGTTATAGAGTTGTCAATATTCATTTTTTTTCCTTGTACATTATAAACACAATTTATGGCATTAGTCGAGCTCAAAGAGCAAGACCACCCTAAATTTGATGGTTTACCGACAATGGTGTTTATGACACCATCTGGGGCCTTGTTGTTACCTCCTTTTCTTGACTCCCTTCTAGCCTAAGCAGGGCGATCATCTAGATCTTACTTATCCATTCTCCCTTAAGTCAGCTGCTTGATATTATCGACATCATGAGCTACGAACTTTCTCAAGTAACCTATTTGAACTGCATGCTTAGTAACATTCTTGAGTTATATATAATCATTTGTACTATCTCATCTATCGTAATGGAAATCACAATACGTATTCGAGTTTCTTCTCGATAGGTTTTCCTTCATGTGTTCAAGCCATTGCAATATCCTTTATGATGCGTCTTTAGGGTTCGATATATGAAGGAGCACCATAACATTAACAAACCAAAAGGAAAAAGAAAAGCTAGTAAAGGTCCGAGCAATTACCAACTGGATATGGTACACCAATCAATCTTACTCAGCTTACAATTTGTCAAATATAATTTATCGGTCTAAATTGAAGGGTAACTCACCACTACTCTTTGCTAAAAGGAATAGATAAGAGTTGAAGGGTAATAAGAACACTAGGGTTGCTTAAAGAGAAACTTGAATAAATATTCTAATAATGAAGATTGATCACCTACATACATTTAGTAGGGGTTTATATACTCATTCTACTATGGTTACTTTACATATATGAAAAGACAAAAAGGTATTTTGCAAATAGGATACATAAAGCATGCTAAAAAGGGTAAAAAAGATAAGAATATCTTGTACAAAAAAAGTAAAGAATCATCCTGAAATATCGTATCAAAAGACATGTGTCGCATGGTAGCTGGTCATCTTGAATTATAGTAGAAGTTGGAAGAAATGAAGAAAAGAGGGAGTCTACAGTCAAGGGCCAACTTGGTCTAGATTAGGTCGGAGTTTGGTTAAGCATTCACTATAAAGTAATCAACTTGGGCTGGGGTCAGATGTCAATGGTTGACATGGTCAGCTTAGGAGTTCGGCTCGGATAGCCTTAGGGCTATCTATTTGGATATTTTATCATGGTACATGATGGGAATCGATCTCTGACTACGTCCAAGCCAAGGCGACCTGTTCAAAGCTGACGCTGACCCTTTAAAAGAAGATGCTGACCTGTTCCAACCTAAGGGCGAACGGTTCAAGGCCGAGGCTAAACAACTTTTGCCGAAGCGAAAGGGAAGAAAAGGAGCCACTCAGCAACATGCCTATCATCTACCGAGAAAACGAGAGATCACATAACTGAGGACTCAAGACCAAAGAACCACTTAGCATGACCCCAAGAGACTAATGCTGTGGGCTGACCTCTCTAGTGTCTCGGCTAAGCTACATGAGACGTCAGGGGCCCCTTCTCGAACCCATACATCCAATTGCCGACCTCGTCCGGTTTGGATACTACTCTTCCCAGGACATGTTGAGTGACTACATGCCAAGCCCTAGAAAATGCACAGTTTTGTATTCTTATATTTGTTTTCCTTCATTTTATTTATGGGCCTAATTTTTAAGGTTTAAGGCCTTATATATTATCTACAATTTTGCCACTAGGGTTTAGGACTTACTATAAATAGCAACTATTGTAAACATATATGGAGAATTAGACAGAGATAGAGAGAGATATATACAAACAGAAAGTATATTCCCATATAGAGTGAATCTTTCCTCTTTTGAGTAAGGTTATACTTAAGTTAGCATTTGCCGAATTATTGAGTATTGATTAGACTCTTTAATTGTCCCTGCGTTCTTATCAATCTTGTTCTTAAATTGTGGCGAACCTCTTCATTTGAACCGATTAGTGAGTCTCATTTAACCTTCATTTAAAACCCCAAGCAACATTTAGTGTTCATGAGTCGCATCGAAATCTATTTCAAGCTCAAACCCCCTGATCGTGTTTGTATCTTGGTGAGTTATATCTATTCACATTCACCATCAAAACCTTCATGTTCTTCATACCCATATTTCTTTTGAACACCCACTCTTATTCGTTTCTAGATCCACTGCCTTTTCTTCTTTGATCCTTATCAATACAACTGTTTAGTAGTTCGATACAAGTGACAACTTAGTGGTCAATCGACAAAGGAAGGAAACATAGAGGTTGAGATAGGAATTCTCATCTTGGATGGGGCTTTGAACTAGTATTCTCAAAGTGAATCCCTAGAGTCATCTAGTTCGGCTACGCGTGATTGGTTTAGGGAGCTGATTCTTATCGTGTGCCTAGAGGTCGAAAAAATTTGTCCTCGAATCTAAAGTAATCTTTGGCTCTTGCTCTTCTAAGGCACTTATAGGGTCTTCTTCTATTAGTTGGTGGGGAATCAAGTTAGACACATTGAAAGTGGAGAAAACACCATAGTCCTTGGGCAACTCAATCTGGTAAGTGTTGCAATTGATCTTCTTTAGAATCTTGAATAGACCATTAGCTCAGGCAGATAATTTGTTCTGTCTCAACTGTAGAAATCATTCTTAGCCGAGGTGAATCCATAAGAAGTCTCTTGGCTAAAAGAAACAGTTTAGCGGCCTCAACTACCAATCTCTTGTTATCTTTGATTGAACTTAGTGATCTTTCTTGTCACAGTTTGGTGTAGCTCCTGCAATTCTTAGGTTCGATGGACTTTAGATTGACTTTCTTCAGTAGTTGTAGGGGTATTAATTAGGTCTAGCGGGATAGTAAGGTTAAGGCCATAGAATACTTTGAATGGAGTCTTTCTAGTGGTGTTGTAGACAATTTGATTATATACGAACTCCACAACTGGTAGACATAGATCTCAATCCTTTAAGTTCTTTCCTACAACAACTCTAAGTAAGTTGCCTAGCGTTTTGTTTACCACTTCAGTCTAAAGGTAGTTATTGGAATTAAATGTAAGTTTGATTCCAAGTCTTCTCCATAGAGTCTTCCAAAAATAGCTTAAGAATTTTGTATCCCGATCTAAAATAAAGGCTTTTGGCACTCCATGTAGTTAAATAAATTTTTGCAAAAATAAATCTATAATATATAAAGTATCATTAGTTCGATAGCATAAAATAAAGTGTACCATTTTGCTGAAGTGGTCTACTACAACAAATATATAATCTTTTCCCCTAGATATCCGAGGCAACCTTAGGATAAAGTTCATGATGAGGTTGATCCTAGGTAAGGTTGGTGTTGTTAGGGGCATATATTCTCCATGGGGCTCTCTTTTCCCCTTAGCTTACTTGCACACTTCACAACTACCAATTATCTTATGGACATCCTTGACCAAACTAAGCTTGTAAAAATTTTCTTTCAACAGATTAGCTATCTTGGTCTCTCCAAAGTGGCTAGATAATCCACCACTATGAGCTTCCCTAACCAACAGCTCACGCATGGAATAGTTTAGTATGCATAGCCTTCGGTTCCTAAACAGATAGCTATCCTTGAGATAATAACTTCTAATAGCAACTCCTTCTTGGCACTGCTCTAAAATAGGACCAAAATGAGGATCATGAGCATATTACTCAGTGATAAGTGAAAATCCCAGCAACTTTGTCTATAAAGTGGTTAGTAAGGTTTGTCGATGTGAAAGAGCATCGGTAACTATGTTGACGCTTCCTTTCTTGTATTCGATCACGTAGGAGAAACTTTTCAAAAACTCTAACCACTTGGCTTGCCTCTTCGATAGTTTGTTATGACTTTCAAGATGATTTAATAACTCGTGGTCAGTGTAAATAACTCTTGTGGTAGCAAATGGTGTTGCCAAATAGTAAGCCCTCGAAAAAGAAAGCACAACTCTTTCTCATACACAGAATAGTTTAGGGCAGCACCACTAAGCTTCTCACTATAGTAGGTGATGACTCATCATTCTTGTATTAGAACAGTGCCAATTTCAATGACTGATGCATCACATTCCAATTCAAAGGGCTTATCAAAATTTGGTAATGATAGGATAAGGGTAAAGGTGAGCTTCTCCTTAATCTCCTTATAGCTCTATTCAACTCGCTTGTTTCATCTAAACCCATCATTCTTCTTTGTCAGCTCAATCAAGGGGGTGGCTATGGTACTGAAGTTTTTAATAAATCGCTTATAAAAAAAAAAGAAAAAGCTAGGCCATGAAAACTAGGCTTTCCGACCTTTTTAATAGCTTAGAGTTCTCTTCAGCTTAACACTAGGGCCTTCTTCTTACTTGCTTTGGTGAGTTGATTATGGGTCTCATTTACTTGGGTTAGGGTTATGAGTTGAAACACAATCTTCTTTCTATCTTTAACAAAGGCATAAGTGTTCTTGTACCCGTTGTAAGTAACACGTTCATTAAACAACTAAGGTCGCCTAAGCAACAAATGTGAAGCTCCCATAGGGATGACATTGCACACTACTTCATCCATGTACACATTCCCAATACTAAATGATACAATTACCAGTTCTGTTATGTGCAAAGTACCCTTATCATGAAGCCACGGTAGCTTGTAAGGTCGGAGATGCTTAAAAGTTAGCAGACTTAACCTCTACACAAAGGACTGTGCAATTACGTTAGTACAACTTTATCCATTCATTATGATGGTGCGCAACTGTCCTTTAATGGTATACTTAGTATGAAATAAATTTTTCTTTTGGTCTTTCTCGAAGTTTGGTAGGGAACTCAATACTCGTCTTAGTACTAGGGTCATCACTTCTCCCTAGTTGGCATAGACACAAGTTTGCTCTTCCTCCTCAGCTTCAACATTTCGAACATCCTTCTCCTTTTCGAGTTCGCTCTCATTGATGATATCTATTACATCTCCTTAAAGCACCATGACATGTTGGTTCCGGTACTCAGTAGCCATGTGTCTAAAGCCTAAGCATTTAAAGCACTTTACTTCGCTTATCTTCCGTCTGAAGGTTTGCCCTCTTTCATATGTCTTCAAGGTCAGTTTAGGTTTAATTTGGCTCGACCCTGCTGGCCTATCCAACTATCATCAGATTGCTTATTCCTCTTTTCGACTTGGTATGGCCTCCTCAGCTAAGCTTTAACAGAGGCTCGGGAGAATGTTGGTCTAGGTCGGCTTAAAGCACTTCTTCTCTATTTCTCAACCTTCTGCACTATCTTAATTGCCTCTTCCAAGGTATAGAACCTCTGCACCTTCACAATATTGCAAATCTCATATTTGAGTCCAGAAATGAACCTTGATGCTATGCGAGCCTTTGGTTCTTCCACGTCAACTTGAATCATAAACATTTGGAACTTTCTCACATAATCATCAATAGATCGGCTTCCCCGGTAAAGTTTCTGCAACTTTGCAAATGTATCCTACAAGTAGGTACCGGGCACAAATCTACCCCTCAACAACCTCTTCATCTCATCCCAAGTTCTCACAACTCATTTTCCATTCCTTACTTTGGTTGCATTCAAATTTTTCCACCACATAATGGCATACCCAGAGAACTTAAGTGTAGTAAGTCAGACCTTCACAACTTCTATATATCCATAACAATCAAACACCTTCTCGACCTTCTCTTCCGACTCTAAGTATTTATCGGCATCTCCACTTCTACTAAAAGTCAGAATTTAGACCTTAACATTATTAAGTCCTCGAAGAGCTCGATGTCCTCGCTTACGTGCTTGATAGTATTCAACCTCTACTTCTTCCCCTTCATCAATCTCCACATTGTTCCTCATCATCCCCTTCCTCATTAATCTGTAACTCCTCCAGCTTGCTGGGATCAAATTGAGCGATTGGTTCGGTCACCTTAGCCATAGCTTCTCTTAGAAGATTTTCAAGCAGGTTGCGCTGCAGCATACCCTAAGATTGTTGCCTATTAACTTGCATTGCGGTGACCAGACTCTCAATAAGGTTAGTGAGTTTGTTAAGTTTGTCATCAATCGACTTAGGAGTGTTACTACCATTTTGACTATGACTAGGTTGAGCACGACTACTCTGATCTCTAATAATACCTTGAACATTTGATTAAATAGTATAATGCTTTTTAAACGGGACTAATAACACTACCTTACTACCTAAAACTTCGACTAACACACTAACAACTTTAACATCCAATAATCACTTAAATAAGATAGAAACGAACTTACTCTATTTTCATAGTAAAGAACAGAGTAACAATGGAACCACACTTATTAACACACAAATCTTTACTATGCAACTCACAACTCTAAACTTACTACACATGAACACATTGAAGCAACTACGGGAGGAACACAATAACTACAAATAGCAACTATGAACCAAAACTTCACTATAACTTCACATACTCCCTCTTAAAACCATGATTTGATACCAGCAAAGCTGATGCATCTCCGAAGTCGTACACACGGAGGAGCACTATAACATTAACTAATTGAAAGGAAAAAGAAAAGCTAACAAAGTTCTAAGTAGTTACCAACTGGATATGACACACCAATTGATCATAATTGGCCTATATTCATTAGATATGACCAGTCTGAACTAAAGGGTCATTCGCCACTACTTCTTGCTAAAGAGAATAGATAAGAGTTGAAGAGTAATGAGAGCACTAAGATTGCTCAAAGAGAAACTTGAATAAATATTCTGATAATGAAGATTGATCGTTTATGTACATTTATTAGGGGTTTATATACCATTCCACTAGGGTTACTTTATATATATGAAAAGAAAAAAAGGGTATTTTGCAAATAAGATACATAGAACATGCTAAAAAGGGTAAAAGAGACAAAGAATATCATGTATAGAAAAGTAAAGAATCCTCTAAAAACACCATGCTAGAAGATACATGTCACATGGTGACTGGTTATCCTGAATTATAGTATAAGTTGGAAGAAATGAAGAAAAGAGGAAGATTACAGTCAGGGGTCGACTTGATTTGGATTAAGTTGAAACTCGATCAGCTATTTGCTGTAAAGTAATCAACTTGAGTTAGGGTCAGACATCAGTGGTCGACATGGTCGGCTCAAATAGTCTTAAGGCTGTCTGTTTGGATATTCTATCATGGTATAGTTGTTCGATAGGCCCAACGTAGGTAACGGCTTGGTAGTTAGGTCAGCAAAAGAAGGAAACATAGAGGTTAATAGGAATTCTCGTCTTGGATGGAGCTTCGAACTCATATTCTCGGAGTGAGTCCCTAGAATCCTCTAGCTTGACTACATGTAATCGGTTTAGGGGGTTGATTCCTATCACTTTGATTATACACTTCCATCATTATGTTTAATATTAGGCAATTTAGGGGAGTATAAATAGAATAAGTCGGAATTTGTGGCCTCTTTCTTTTGTTACTACCCCCTTTCTAAGTATTGATCATCTTAACCACCAAACCGACCTTTTGCTCTCTTTTTGTTCTTGTCACCCTACCAATCAATTCTATTTTAGTCGACCTTATGCCAAGCTTTTATATTGTCTTTCTGTCAATGTAAGAAGCAGCTTTGACCTTGAACTCCACAAATGTTTTGGGTTTATTCTTTGTTAAAGACATAAAGAAGTCTCTACGAAGCTTCATTCCATTAATCACTAGATTCAAGGCAACGCTCATGTCTAACGCAGGGATCTGAACCATTTCGGCCATAAATTGAGCTAAGTATTCCTTAATTGATTCATTAATCCTTTGCTTGATAGTGTTGAGGGTAGAAGAATCCATAACAGGTAATTTACTTACAAGGAAGTGATGTAAAGACATGTCTATCAGGTCCTCGAAACACGTTACAGTGTTTGGCTTCAAGAGCTTAAACCATGTACTTGTAGCATTCCTAATGTTGATGGGAACACTTGACAGGCTACCACATCACTCAGGTTATACAAGTTGGTGGGAGTGCAGTAATATTCCAAGTAATCCTTAGGGTCTTTTGTCCCATCATAAGTTTCAAACAATGGAAGCTTGGTATATCGAGGTATCATTTCTTTAAGAATTTCTAAGATAAATAGACTCTTCTTTATAATAAATTGTTGACTAGTTGATGTAAGGGAACTTATATGCGAAGGGCTAACATAATGCGCCTAATATGGTTGCTTTCCTTTATTTGCTTTCTTTAGTATAGGGGTTAGAGTTTCATATGTTACTCCAACTTGCCTACTTGTTAGTTCAAGAGAATGGAGTAAATTGTGAGAATCTTCAGCATTATTGTTCTCTTGCTCGTGATTTCGGTTAGGTAAACAATTCTTTCAAATCAAATTTAAAATCTAATTATTTTTCTTAGACAATTTTTTATTTTCTTTGGCTATGTCAATGCAAAGCTTCTCTAACATAGCTAGTCAGTCTTATTAGGGTGGTACTTACTCCCCCTGGCCCCTAGCAACTATTAGGAGGCAATTTTAGCAACAACACTTTTTGTAAGTCTTGTCTTAGCTACCATCGAGATGGTTCAAAGTAAATGGTTCCAAAATATTGTTGTTAAAAATTTGTACAAACTGTTGATTGCTGCAAAAGTGAATAAGTAAGGCTTTGAGGGTATTAGGGCTAATTTAGCGTAGTCACTCTGATGCTAATTCAAAATGTGTTTTAGCATTTAAAGATATAAGTGAGTAAGTAGTTAGATTGTCCAGATAATTCTTATAAGTGGTCTTTGTCCTATATTTATAGGCATCTGTCTTGTAGCCATAATACTCAAACCATTAAACTATCCGAGATATGTGGTGACTATTAAATTTAATCATACATCAGATTCTTAGGAAAGTAAGTCATTATGTAGTTGGAGGCTAGTAATAGCGAAACTGTTTGCACCCTTCCTTTTGAATTTGAATGTTTAACTAAGGCAAGCTAAGCGTTCTAGTCCACCAAGTAGTTAAGCCCATAATTCTCTAAGCCGTCAAACTAGGTAGGAAATGTAGGCATGGCATTGGGACCAATTTGGCAAAGTGCCGACTTATTGTTAAAGAGGATTAAAAAATTCACTAGTAACATGGTATATATATATATATTTGTTGTTTGTGCTATTAATATACAATTTATACGTTATACATACACACACACATACACATTTGTTATACATACTATGTTAAAAATATATACATGTTATAGTAATCCATAGTTCATATATATCATCTATTTATTTGTTGATATTATAAGTATGTTGCATAATGCGTATTAATTGTATATGTTGATATGTATGTGCATACATAATACACATATATAGATACTAGTAGAATACACACCGATGATGCATGTGCACAAAAAATACTTACACACACATATATATATATATGTAATGTGTCAAGTCAAACAATAAAATAATTACATATAACTTGAATACAAATTTTTATGAAAATGCAAAAAAAAAAGAGCTAATATCCTTAAAAACCATATTTGATAATAGTCATCATAAAATGGGAGAATGTAGTTAATGATCCTTCAAAAATAGAGAACATAGGCAATTAAATTGTACATAAAATATAAAAATAGAAGTTAAATTTTTTTTTTTAATATATGATCTATAATATCGAAGTGGATTGGTGCCTTTCTTAATTTTTTTCTAGTTACATTATTGCATTAATTATACATGAATCTTATTACTTAGGATTGATTATTAAATCGTTGTTCAAGATAGTGGCTATTGAAACATATCATTCTTCGGGTTAAATCAATAAATCAACCATTATTTTTAACTATCAAATCCAACCAAATTTTACTTTCGTTAACAGATAAGGTAACCTAAAATCTCCACTAGCCTACTAGCTTCTTTTCTCTCCCATCTAAACTGCCTTAACTATCATTTAAAATGGTAAGAAGAATTTAACATTAATATATTTTGGTACAGAGGAGAGATTGACTAAATTTCAATCTTTATTGACATAAACATCAAAAGGGACATATTTTTCCAAAATGTTATTTTCCTTTTTTCTACTTTAATATTTTCTCATCGTGCATGCAATGTATAAACTAGGTTGGTTTAAAATATATTTTCTATGCACACACTAGGCTCATGGTCCATTAACATTGTTTAAAGAGGGTATGATACCAAAAGGTCTCATCTTCTTTAGTGTAATATGCATATACACATACACACAAATACATATACGTACATATGTATTTATGTATGCATTCTAATATGATATAAAGCTACGTATATGTTAATAAACTATTTTGAACAATGGCCTCTAAGCTTAATTTAAACTCTACAAAGCACAAGTTGAACCCTAAGAGTCAAGACCGATCTCATTGGACCCTATGCTAAGCTCCCTAAAGCTCAGTTGACCTAGCCAAACTCCATACCAAGTCCCCAACTTTAGGCAAACCTCTTAAGATCTTGCTAGCCCCATTAAGGATCTTACTCGAGCTCTTTTCTTCGGTCTATTATGTGGAGCCTAGACCTTCATGCCTAAGTTAGTTAAGCTTAGCTCATAAATTTGCACGAAAACTAGGTGGGAACAACTTAACTTAGCTAAATAAGGAAAGTTAGTAGCTGGCACAAGCTTATCCTCAAGATCCTCCACAATCCAGAGCTAAAGAAAGATACTCAAGAGGATTATTTCTTTCCTAAAATAGCTTGGAAGACTTCTCTATAAATAGAAGATTGACATTATAGTAAAGGATCTCAATCCTTACTCTTTACATATATTATATACTTTGTCTTTCTCGTTTCTGACTTAAGTATTGAAGTGACCGTACGAGAAAAACCTTTAGTGCCTTATAAAATGTTACCTTGTTTAGGTTACTCATTGCATAATGAAAATCAACTATCACTAGTATATAATATACATGTTTTGCTACATGGTGATATGACATGTTGCTAGTGTACATTAGTTGTTACAATTCTATAAATTCTGTAACATTATATATGTGTTTATATATATATATGTTATATCATATAAGATTTTGTTTTAAGTGGATGATTTTGTTAGTTGATGATTTTATTGAAGCACAATCGTCACATTACTTAAAGATTTTATTCTATTAGAGAGCAAATAAAAAATATTATCAATAACTTATAAGAGGTAATAATTTTTTAAAAAAATAACAAAAAAGGAAATCATTGTAATAAGATATTGGGAATTGGACTAAAAATTTTGAGTTTTATACAAATACGAGGCTTTTTTTGAAAAACATTATGGAAAAAGACCCCTTGGCGATAAATGTTTAGATTATGGTTTGATGTAAAAAATTCCACAATTTGTGGAAAGTGCATGCGCCTTTAGTATATCCCAATTATATTGAAGGTGCTTACAACACATGTGCCTTCTTCCATACCCACTTGTAGATCATATAAAAGAACTAAATTAAACCCGAAACACTATTTCCTACAAATGCAAACATAACCTACAAATAGTATACAAATACAAGCTATAGATAGTCAAGCTTCCCCCCTTTAATAGACCGACTTTAATTATCGAAAGGCATAAGAATAAAAGTCAACATATATGATAAAAATCTACTTCGCATAAGAGATTAAGAAAGTCAGAAATCATGCAACATAGTTTAAGACCAAAAGCTTGCAACACATATTAAGATTTGATAAAAGCTAAACTTATATTCTTTCAAGAGTATTTGTATGTAATAGTTCTTTGTTTTTATCTATACAAATAATTTTCATGTCTATCTAACCTTTCCTACAACGCGTAAAGGTTTTGACAGTTAGAGAAAGCATGGAATGCCTCTGGCACTTTAGAGACTATGAAGGCTCTGCTGGTGTGTTTGTTTAAATCATAGGGAGGCATTGGACTGATAGAAGGAATCGGCTCTACTTAAATAACCTTCTTACCCATAGAAGATTGTGAGTAGCCTAAGCATCACTTTTAAGAATTAGGTAGAGTGATGAGTTCCAACTAATGATAGAACTCAAGAGTAATGTATGAGTTGGATTCACTCCTTGAGTTGGAAGCAACTTTGGAGTTGAGACTTACATTGTACCTGGAGTCAATGTTGCTTGGGTCTACAAATGCTAACCTTGTGACCTGGTCGATGGACACCATGACTATGCCTTAGTCATGGCCACCATGACCACACCTTGGCCGAGTGATGCCTCTTCGAAGTCTGGCTCTACCTCTAAGTGGTAGGCAAGGAGGCAAGATAAGCTCGGCTATAAGTGCTCCCCGATCCTCATCATATTTGCCATGGTGTTGCTACTACTTCTCTTTGTGCTGTGGGTAAAGTATGAGGTCATTATGTTCCTCAACGAATTACAGCGCTCCATTTGCTATGGTGAGTACGGATTGATAGTCTCCTACCAACCGTACATCCTAATGTGAGTCCACTTGAAACAAATAGACATGAGGATGTTAGTATACATAACATAAGATATGCATACATAAAGAGTACGATTAATGAGGAACAAACACTTACCAGATGACCTATGACAACTCCTAAATGTATGATATAATGGCAGGTAATCTTCTAGTATTAAGGCTAATAGCTAAGGTCAACTCTATTGAGACCCTGGATTTATATGACGTAATAAGCCTGTCAACCCATAATTGAACAGAGTGGTCATGGACGTAGGTCCAGTCTACGTCGATCTTACCATAGAGGTCAATATGATGGAACCAATCGTTAGTGTCTATGTCTTGTGATGGGAATTGGTACCTACCAAACTGCCAAACGACTTGGTCAAGGAAACACCACCCAACGATGTGGAATTGCTTACACACCACCAAACCACTTTATGGTGTCCTCCTTTACTCATCCTAGCTAATCCATGAAACCTTTAAATTTTCTCTCTTGGGCTCGATCCCCTACAAACTACACAAGTTTCTTAAATAGCTAGTTTTTGTGAATTGTGTTGAAATTGCTTACAATGTATCGTAGATAGTATCTCTACACTGCAAACGGAGGTAGCAACCCATTTGTAGGTTCTTTATATGTTGAGTCGATATTGAATTGTTTGTCAGAAATAAGATAAAGGGTTTCTCCCTTCTAACCAACCATATGCTGTTTAAGTTTCTAAAGGAAACATTCATATGTTTCCGTTAAATCCATAACCATAAGCGCAAAGGCCAACAGAACCATGCAATTGTTTCTATCCATATTACATGCAGCTAACAACTTATGATTGTATTTTTCGTATAAGAAAGTACCATCAACACATACTAGAGATTGATAATATTTAAATGCCTCTACACATGGGCCAAACTTGATTTCAGTGATGTACTCCACCCCTAATCCACTTGTGTTCCTAGGTTACTTATCTTCATTACATTTAGTAACCTTGAAAGCTCATTGTATAACTTCTCTCAATTGCCATAAACCATCTCAATTGCCTTCCTCTTGCCCTCGAAAACCCTTCTATTGCTTATAGTATATCCATACATGTTTTGTATATTTGCTATAAGATCGACAATTTTCACATCTACGTTATTCCATATATATTGATGAAATTTCTAACTACAATGTTGTTACCAATCTAAGGATGATCCTAGTTCACCATTAGATTTATGCAAATGTGCAGTCCTTGTAGAATGGTCATTTTGAAAAGCTCCCTTAACTTCTTCAATCATACCTATAACCTCTACTTATAACCTTTATCATTCTTTATGCAATACACTGCATATATCATCTTGTTCGATATGTCGACATGAAAATTGTAGTGGTTCTTTATGTGGAATAACTTCACCACAACTACAAGATCTTTTTTTTTTTATGTTAAACCACATGCCTACACTCAAGCCATCACTTATGCTGATGTTGCTTCACATTTCATTGACATCCTGCTTAGATGTCACATATCTATTGTTGTCATAATGGCTATTGTAGAAAGGGATAGGATCTCTAACAACCTTGTCTATCATCTTGTTTTATTATGGAAGTTCTGGAGTTTATGTAGCGAGCATTGACACTTGAGGAGGGTGACGAAGCGTTGTAGGCATGGTCTCATAAGTAGGCCTAACTGGTACATTACTAACATTTGGGATTCACCTTGGTTCTCCCACATCTTCTCTCCATTATCTTCCTCATCGTTGAATCTAACATCTTCATCTTCATTGTCACCAACAGGCTCATCATCTCCATTGCTGTTTCCATTTATGTCTATGGGCATTCGCTCAACATAAGGATCATATGACTCTTTATGTTCGATAATTAGACTGAATACTTTGTCAAGTTACTCGTTGGTGGTGTCAACATATTTAACTTGGCAAGATCCAGGTAGGGCTCATGTGACTTATTCAAATTTAACTACTCCATATCGGTCATCGTATATTGCACTTAGAGTGTTGAAAAAGTTTGATTGTTTGCTTGAGATACTTTATGCTCAGCTTGAATACTTGATTCCCTAAAGTGCCTAATGTATACATCTTAGTTGTAACTTTACTGTCTCAATAAAATTTTCAATGTCTTCATTGTCTCTAATGACCATTAGCTTATAAGCAACTCTCCTATTGTAAAAGAAAGGATGCCCGTATATGATTTTAACCTCAATTGGGTTAACTCCAACACATCCACAAATCCTCTGAAAAAGGTAGGAGAAGTTTGCGTCCTTTCTTAGCTTTAACTTCTTAATGGGTTCTCTATTATATTTTAGCTTGAGTTGCCATTGACAATATTTCTATTAGTGCACACGATTACTTTCATATAATCTGCCATATTCACCTTAATAATATCACCATTAACCAACTAATTAGTTAACAAAACTACCAACTCTCAAAACACTGCATGTCAATGTAATAATTTGCATTCGCACATCTCCTACAAATCTATGAAGTTATGAGGTAAAACTCTATTGGGAATTTTCTCAAACATACGACGCATAATGAGTTTCAATTCTACATTTGCTAGTTACACCTAAGATTTCATGTTAAAAACTACACAATACATCAACTAACATGTGTTTTTACTATTTTTAACATTACTTCTTGCTATAGCATGATCAATATTATAAAAAATAATAAGGTTTAACAACTGTATATAATATGGGAATGATTATTGAGAAATTATTTGGAAAAAAAATAAACATGAAATGGAGAAAGAATTAACTTACCAATACCATTGGAGTGAAAGATCGACGGAATCGAGATGGAAGATGAATATATCATATAAGGGAGGGAGGTGCATTTCGGTGGATATGAGGGTTTTTTTTTTTTTAGCAAATGGCATTTTAAAGTATAAAACGCAAGTAGCTGTTGTTTAAATGTTTCGGTCGTGGAAGATGCATCTAATGTGCGAGGTGGCTTCTTGATTTTTCAAAATACAAAGAAAGCGCATGTTGAGAGTAAATTTTAATACATGCACCATCATTATACTAAAATATGTATATTTTTTTGCTTAGAGTTCTTTTTGGTAATATTTTTTGGAATGAGTATTATACTATAAAACTTAAAAATTTGTAACGCACGCGGGTTAAGTACCGAGGGAATTCTCAAAGCCCGTATGTTTAGGATCCTTACGTGGAAAGGCACCTAATATCCATTCCACGTGGGAACTATGCACACACGGTGCTGTCCCGTTTTCAACTTTCCCGCCAGAGAGAAAACTCTAGGCTTAGCTCATATCCTTCCACAAATTGCAAATCCCTAATTAGGATACTTGTTCCCGAAATCAATCGTCGTTCCCGAAATCAATCGTCGCCTGACGATGTCGACGTGGCGTCTACTTTCCGACGACGGAAGCAACTACTACTGGGAGTTTTCCGGTTGTTATCAGAGAGTCATAGCCGAGAACACACTAAGTGGAGCTCCGGTTCACTCCCTCTCCCGTCTTCCTTCAATGTCCGATCTCTTACTCAAAGGTATTAAGATATGTTCACCATCGTTTGTTTCATCATGCTGATTACGTGCTGAAGTAGTGAAATTTTGATTTTGTGATTTTGCAGGAGGTTCGGAGCTTCTGGAGATCACTAATGCAAATGCTAAGAACGAGACATTACCGGTGTTCCGTACGGGATCGGGGAAGTCGGTGGCTATTAAGCAGTCTTCATTAGCCAGAGCGTTATCTGTTCTCGGTGGTGATGACGAGTCTGGATGTGATATACTGTACGCTGGTAAAATCTAATTGCTTGGATTGTTTCCTTTTTTGATTTCCTTTTCATACAAATAAAAATGTTCCCCACATTTTGGAAGCATCTTAAAAAAAAAAAAAAGTAGCTTGAAACCTAATAAAATCAAACATTTCAATTTTTTACACTCATGAATAAGAAAGCAGTGGGGTCAAAAGATTAAACATGCAATTACATGCTACTTAAGAGTTAAACAACTCTTACCGCGTGTAGGGAAAATGTTGACATGACCCTTTGTAGAGTTATATAGCTTTGAAACAAAGATTTCTGACTTTAGCAGATCTCTGTGAGCCTTTTTCTCCCATTCGTAAATCTCTTTCTCAAGCTTTACCCACTTAACATGTAGACTTTGTTTAGTTAGGTTTTATGAAAGGAACGAGAATTGGCATTTCTGAACATTGATGAAACTCCAATGTCCATGGAGACAGTCTAGGTCCTAAAGATAATTGCTATGCAGGTGAGGGGAATGACAAAAATGCTTATACTCCATTTTTCCAGACTGGTTCAGGGAAGATGGTCAATGTATCTACTGCAGGACTTCTTAGAGCTAAGGCACTGTTGGGACTGGAGGATGATAATGATCAATATGATTCTAAAAGTTTTGGATATAGTGGGAAAATTTCAACAATGAATAATGCATATAGACGTCAAACTCCATCAAATTTCTCCAGGATGACAGACCCTAACAGTTCTACTTGTGTGGATCAAGCATCAGGCTCAAATTGCTTATTTACTGGCAAAAGCAGTCATTTAACAAGTGAGGTGAAGGATCTTAGTGAGCCTAACTTTATGCAACCAAATATGATGCATGACGTTCTGTCTAAGTCAGCCCCTATCAAGTTCCAGACAGCTGGTGGGAGATCTATATCTATTTCTGGTGACGCACTGAAGCGTGCCAAGAGTCTTCTTGGTAACCCAGAAATAGAAGGTTTTTGGAATGAGGAGAATGATCAAGGGTTTACTTGTGATGTGTCAAACAAGGAAAATGTTCCTTTTGTCTCATTTCTCTATCAGGGGCCACCAAACAGAAAAGATATGTCTAGAAGTTTTATATCTCCTCTGTGTTCAAATTCTAGCATATTGCATACATTTGATGCTTCAGAAAGACCAAACACAGGGATTAATTTGATTGGTAAGTTTGATGAAGTTTTACATGATCGTGCTCCTAGGTCTGATGGTGATAGAGTTTCTCTTTCAAAAACCTTAAGGGAGGGATCTTCTGCACCTAGTCCTGTCAAAAACAAAAGTAGCAGAAATGATGGGACAAAGAATTTTCAACATGTAAGGCCATTAAGTGGGCCATTGGCTGATATTTCAAATAAAACAGTCCCATATCATAAATCCAATGGAAAAAGCTCAAAGAGGAGGATATTTAGCACTTCAAGTTCTGTGTCTCCATTTAAGAGGCCTCGTAGTTTGGAATTTTCCACACCTTTCAAAAGAAATTGTACATTTCTTCCAAATGGTTCATCAAGTTTATTACCAGAGCATTCACTCTCTAAGGGAAGGCTGTGCATGCAATATCCATTTAGGAGTCGAAGAGTGTATATCAAGGAATATGTCAAAGGCCCTCCAGTAATTGATAAGATGGTATTTGGACTATAAATAATATTTTGCCATTCATCTTGTTACTTCAATCCTAATTACATTTGCTTGAGTTGCAGCAATGCCCTAATCTTTTAAGGGAGATCAATTCAAGAAATGCTGATAAATTCATGTTTCATGATGACTTTGGCTTGGAATCCACTGGGGCAGAGTCTTTCTTTCAAATGATAGTTCGTCATGGAGCATCCTCACAGTATGCATCTAAATGGTACATCTACTAATTCTCTTTCTTCGTTCTTTGAACTTGACATTGTAATTGAATTTCCATGTAAAGTAGCACTAATGTTTGTGCATTTTGGTGCCAATGCATGTTTGAAGTTTTTCTTCAATGCTATCTAAATTTGAGCCCTCCTGGGGCTTATATCTATCTATTGCTTGATGAATGCTGAATATTCTCTTCCTTTATGAACTACACTGTCCAGGTGGGTCACCAATCATTATAGGTGGATTGTGTGGAAGCTTGCTAGCTATGAGAAAGGCTATCCGGATATATTCTCTGGAAAGCTGTTAACAGTTACAAATGTGCTTGAAGAATTGAAGTATAGGTATAAGACTTGTTATGAGCAACATGTTTGTCATGACTTTTTGAAATAGATTTGAGGGAACTGAATTAATGCAGATATGAAAGAGAAGTAAATCATGGTCATCGATCAGCAATTAAGAGAATTCTCGAAGGAGATGCATCGCCTGCATCAATGCTTGTTCTATGCATTTCAGCTATCCACTCCAATGGGAACTTGAAGGATGCCAGCTCTTCTGCTAAAGTGGAACTAACGGATGGCTGGTAATGAAACTATGGTACTTATGAGTCTACCTGTTCTGCAGTCGAATTTGGATGTCAAAATATAGTTTACAGGTATGCAATTGATGTGCTTTTGGATACACTGCTATCAAAGCAGCTTGCTTTGGGGAGAATTTTTGTGGGCCAAAAACTACGGGTAAGATGTTAAGCTTTCTGTTTTCTTATTTTGTTTTTGTGTATGGAGGTGCTTTAGAATTCCAAATAGCCTCTTCCTTACAGTTGAAACATTTTTATGAAGATTTGGGGAGCAAGATTATGTGGTTGGGCAGGACCTGTGTCACCTGTTGAGGTTATTATTATCTTTTACTCTTTCATGTTTTAATTTAAAATATATGCAACTTTTCAGCATAGCCATTATAATTTCTTAACTTTTACATTCAATTTCAGGCTGCTGGCACGGTTTCCTTATTGCTTCACATGAATGGGACATATAGAGCTCATTGGGCTGTTAAGCTGGGATTCTGTAAGCATAATATAGTGTTTTTATTGTTTTTCTTATTTAAAATCTGTGTGATGGCATGTCCCTTAGATTTTGTTGTTGAAGGTAAGGGCATTGGTGATCCACTGGCATTTAGATGCATCAAGAGTAATGGGGGTCCGGTTCCTCAAACAATTGTTGGAGTTAAACGGATATATCCTGTCCTCTACAAGGAGAGGTGCTATGATTATCTTTTTTACATATATCTTTTGATAAGAATCTATTCTACATTTATTTTAAAGTAGTATAATGCTCACTTTTGAATTGAAAATTTAATTTCGGTTCAGGTTAAGTGGAGGAGGTTCGATTGTGAGATCAGAAAAGATGGAGATGAACATTAGGCAGCTGTTCAATCAAAGGTTAGTTCTCTGCTCTAAATGACACTATCAAGTTAATTATCTTTTAGCAAATTTATCGTTGTGGAAAGCCTTGCTGCCTAAGATTATATGGTTTTTATAGCTTGCTTGTATATATTATTTTTGTTTGTTTTCAAAAGAGGCAAAGATTGTAGCTAGTTTATAAAAGCCTCATGTCAATATTCCAAGTTAATAAACGCAGTTTCCTTCTTATAAACAATTTATGAACTAAAAGGATCTATATTTTACCTAGTCTCTACCTCATAAATCATATATGCAATGATGATTGTAATAGGAGGTGATAGACGTCTGGTAAGTACTAAAGCAAGTACAATCATAGTAAGCCATTTTGTAGACCTTCTGAGCTTTCAAGGTTGATGTTTGTGGGCCATTAAACCAAATGTTTTAAATGATTCTTAAATGTTTAGAAGCTTAATAATAATTAGAGTGTGGATTCAACTAGTGTAGATTGATTCTTTCTTGAAAGATGATGCGATATGTTTGAAAATGTTACCTTTGGGAATGCTTTCATTTTTGACTTAGTTTTTCAAGATAAGGTTGGTGTAGAGGGTAACAAAGACTAGGTGAAATTTATGAAAAGTGGTTTTGAGAGAGATCCACCCTTAGAAATCATAGTTCCTAGAGTTTAACCGTTAACACTTTTTCAATCATCTCATATCACTTCCATTTTCCAGTCGATAGATCTCCTCCCCATTCATCTCTACCTTCATTTTCTTTGATATTATATGCTGATCTTACTCTCTTTCACCGTTCCGTGCATGCTGACATGCTTATTATTTCATAATGGTGGTGCAGTAGATTTACTTAGGTCTGATGATGAAGCTTATGAAAAGTGCTTACTCAAGAGAAAATCTTTGCCTTCTCATTGGAAATACATTGTAAGAAACTTGAAAGTTTGGATAATTTCGTGATATATTTTTATAGTGAGTACAAGAATGAGTCATGCATTCATAAGGAAAGAAAAAAGGCATCACATAATACTACCTAACATTACCTATCACAATCTACCAACAACATTTATTTTATACAATAAAATCAATAACAAACACAATAATTAAAAAAATTAAGACATTTTTGATACTCCCCTCAAGTTGGCTTGTGTCTTTCATGGACATCTTGCTTATAAATAGTTAGAATTGAAGTTTTGTGTAATTCCTTAGTTAGGATGTGTGCTTTTTGCTTAGACGTGGAAATATTTATGTTGATTATGCCCTTTTCCAGTTTTTCCTTAGCAACATGTTTATCGCTCTCCACATGCTTAATATTGTCATACAAAATTGGATTGTGATTGACTAGTAATATGCCTCTATTGTCACAGTGAATCTATAATAGATCACCATGCTTGATCTTCAACTCTTTCATTAGTCCTTTTATCCATAGAACTTCACAAATCCTATGAGCTAAAGATCTAAACTCCGCCTCTGTACTAGTCCTTGCAATTGCATTTTGGTTTTTACTTCTCTAAATCACTAAGTTACCACCAACAGGTGTACAGTAACTTGAGGTTGACCTCTTGTCACATTTCTACTTCTAACCCAATCAATGTGAGTGAATGCTTCTATACCATATGAAAATGTTCTTGTTTCTTAAAAACAGGCCTTCACCTTGATTCCCTTTCAAGTATTGTAAGATCGTATAGACAGCTTTGAAGTGTTGTCTCCTAGGTGAGTGCATGAATTGGTTGACACTACAACAAATGCAATATTGAGTTGTGTGTGAAATAGATCAACCTTTGCACAAGTCATTGATATCGACCAACATCTCTAACCTCTTATGCTGATGTATGTTTCAATAGTACATTTGGATTAATTGGTGTTTTTGTAGCTTTGCTTTTGAGCATGCTTGTACATAGTCGTAGATCAAGTGCATACTTTCTTTAGCTCATGCAAATGATATCCTTAGTCCTGACAAATTTTGTGTCATGAAAAATTTTAAGGCCCCATATCCTTAAGTTTAATATGTTCCTTATTGTCTTCTTAAGATCATCAAATTCATTGATTGCATTCCTTATAGCAATTCTTTTACCGGTTGAATGATTATAGAGCAAGATATGTTTGAATTACTTTGAGTGTGTCCGAAATCCTTTACAACTTTCCCAAACCACTCAAATAAGCATAGGTTGACTAAGGCCTTTAATTTTTAGCAAGTCTTCATTGTAGCATAGCCCTTCTTAAAACCAGGTCATAAACAATGCCTTCTCATTCAAGCTTCCATCCACAAATGCATACTTTGCATCGATCATTCTTTGCATTGAGTTGATGTGAAGGCTAGTTGTAATTCACTGCTAAAGAGAGCAAAATGCAAACAAAATTCAACTTTCCTATTGGTGCAAATGCATCTTTAATCTATCCTTATCTGTGTAAATTTCTTTGCAACTAACCTAACCTTATACCTATTAACACTACCATCAGTTTTATATTTGGTGTCAAAAATTCATTTATGCCTTATTATTTTCTTCTCTTAGCAAATCAACGACATTTGATGTTTTATTCTTCTTTTGAGTAGGATGGAAACGGGGCGAGTTTGGGATGGGTTATAAGATTCTAGAACTTTGTCTCGTAACAATAACAGGGTTCTAAAGCCTGTCCTAAGATCTTATAGGGTTTTTAATCCTATATCCAAAACTCGTTTTGCTACCCTAATAAGCTACTCGCTTTCCAACTTAATAGACTTGTTTATAATTTTTTTTTGGGCCAAATGACTTTTTCCTATCATTAGTCATTATATGAGAAATTGATTTGTATTATTTGTAGAACATGGGTATTAAGGAATCTATTTATTGTACCCTCTTTACCCTATGTATTTTGTCATGGCATTGATGGAGCACTTGATAATATTGTTATATAATAAGTTTAGTGATTTATGTAGGCTTTATCTTGACTTTTCTATATATTTTGATTTTAAATATATGGTCAATGTTTATATTAAATTTGTTATTTACTTAATTATTTCTCTTTATTATATAATAAATACACAACTATTTTCTTTTAGTCGATTAAAAAAAAATCACATAAATACATATTTATAAATACTAATAGCAAATAATAAATGTGATTAAAGTTGTTATTATCAATGTTTTTATCTATTCATTATTTTAGGTATTAGAAAATTTAGTTAATATTGTATTATTAATTTATTATTTTTCATTTGGTAATAGGTTTCTTATCATGTTTGTTTAAAATCCCATAACTTATTTCAAAACTCTAATGGGTTTCTAGCTATATCTTAACTTGTCCCAAAATTCTAATCTCTAATGGGTTTCTAGCTATATCTTAACTTGTCCCAAAATTCTAAGGGATAGTATTCTATAAGGGTTTTAGAGAGTGAGACGGATTGAGCATCCTATAACGATTCGCCCAATTATATCCCTACTTTTGAGCATGCATCTCCTTTAGGATGATTACTTCAAATTAGGATTGTTCAAAGCCTCCTTGATTGTTCTAGGCACAAATAGGTTAGAACCTTTTGACATAAATGCTCTGTATCTCTTAGAATGGTTATTAAAAGATAAAACATTAACTATTGGGTGTTAGGTATAGGAATGAGTTCCTTTTCAAACCATAGTGAGTAACTTAGGAATATCAGATTTTTGACTAAATATAATGTTTGAGAAACCGGAACTAGGATTACTTGGATGGTCAACTATAGAAGTTTAGATTGACCAAGCCGTTGGTTGGTTGGTCTTTGTTCCTATCAAGCATCTTTTTGCAAAGGGAAGGGATGAGTCATCAACGATTTAGTGATGGCTCATATTTGCAATATGGCAATCACACTCTCTTAATCACAACGAATTAAAATGCCACAGTGCTTGCAAGTGTGCCCACTTTACATGTGCTTCAATATTCATCAAAATAAAAGTTTGGGCTTTAGTCAAATGATTTCTTCCTCTCTTAGCTTTGGGAAAGATTTCCACTATCTAGACTAACTGTGAATGTACAAGTGATTGAATCTCTCTTTTTTGATATCTTAGATCAATATGTGCATGATTATATTATTATGAATTGGATCCTTTTTGCTTGGTTCACTTGAAACAACTTGAACTCTATTAACCGGCCACAATCATGAGCTTCAATGTTGGTTATGTTTAACGTAGTAATCTAAGATATATAATCTTTTGAATGGGAGATGAATGAATTCTGGCTTAACTTGTCTCTATTTGCTAGTTGGTGTCTTACCTAATGTTTGGCTTGATAATGATTCAAGAATAAGCTGCACTTTATCAATACCGAAGTTTGTCAATCCATACTTTGAATGCATGATGATTATAAGCCTAGAGATTTATCACACTAGTTTACAAGGGAATGGATCTATGAAGAATGATTATAGTATTCCCATAATTTTGACTTTAGTTACCCATTAAATGGAGCTTCCCTATGTCTCTTTCCTAAGCGCAGTTTCTCGGTGAACGAGATTAACTTGGGACGTAGTGATCTCATGGTCATGTTTTCTTTAAGAGCTCACTCAATCATGAACCATTCTAAGATTAACTATAGGAAATTCATCTAGCTTATATAAAGTATTTTATCATATTTATTTCTTTGTTTTCTTAATTCTATATATTTAACATGGTATACATTTCATTCTTTTTTCGTTTATTTTTTATTTATTGTCTTTCTAAGGTGCTATATAACATTTATAGAAATAGAGATTAGTTTTGATTTTTTCTTTTTGGGTGAAACTATCCATAAGTGAATAGGCTCTATCTTGTGTATCTATACCTAAAGTTATCTAAGTAAAATTATGAGAGTTTTACTTCAAATTTTCTTCATAGTATCAAAGTTAGTTAGTTCTTATCAATCGGAATGGAATTAAAATGGGTAATACAACTCTAAATAGCGAGGAATTTTCACGTGGAACTAAACTTAAGTTTAGATTTTGTAACCTCAGAGGGAAAACCTATATGTTACGTTTAGTTAAGGGAATGGTTTGGTACGGAATCGATGGAGTTGGGATGAATGAAATGGAATTAGGAGTGGAATCATGAATTTGTTCCTCTTTTTGGACATGTTCAAGGAACGGAACGGAATGTGTGTATAGTAGTGTTTATAAAAAATACTTTTAATTATTAGATGTTATAATTATGTTGAAGGTTAAATAAGTAATTTTTCATAATAATAATGAATGAGTGAGGAATCAAATCGCGATTCTACCTTCTCAAAAGTGGAATTGGAATTGCGATCCTATTTTGATTTGGTCCTGCAGACTAAACTTGACAATAATGTATAAGTTGTCGGAACATCAATCTTTTTGGTTGAAAATCATCTTCCATGTCATAAGGAAGTGCATGCAAAAGTGAATTTGGTAGGAACTTTTGGCGTAGGTTGTAGTGTTGTATTGTATTAAGAAGATTATATTGTACAAAGAAGTATAAATACAATATTTATATATAGTATAAACCTAGACTTGGAGTAGCAGGAAAAGACTAAAATGTCCCTAGGCAAATAATATTACAATAATAAAATATACATGTATAATAATACAAGTCCTCAATCTTAAGATGCCCTCATCAACGTCAGATTGGAAAATGATAAAAAAAAGGTTGAAGTAGAGGGGTTCTTAGTGAGAATGATAGTGTCTTGGGTATGTGCAGGTATGTAGCGAACCATAATCTGATTAGAGGCAGAAATTTCACTAATAAAGTGATAATTTATATCGATATGCTTGGTGTCATTATGCTAAATAG
Organism: Lumnitzera racemosa; assembly: GCA_024138005.1. Taxonomy (NCBI): domain Eukaryota; kingdom Viridiplantae; phylum Streptophyta; class Magnoliopsida; order Myrtales; family Combretaceae; genus Lumnitzera; species Lumnitzera racemosa. Next base: position 58,176,868 of record JAMXBC010000004.1, read on the forward strand.
GATTTGCTGAGACATAAATCAAACTAAGGTTTTCATAGCATAGAATGATTGGACGTTAGATGTGAACTCCAAGTTCATGAGCAAGGTGATATATTGATAGACATTTTGCATTTGCATAGCTAAGAGACTTATATTTAGCCTCAATAGACTTAGTCAACTGCTTCTTAGATCGCTATGAGATGAGCTTAAGACCTAAGAAGAGAGCATAGCCTATCATGGAGTGATAAGTGTTAGGAAACCTAGCTCAATCAACATCAGCAAGGTTGTTAGAGTAGTGTAGGATGTGTAAGTGACTGAAAGCCCAATCTTTTGCATACCCTAAAGATATCGAAGTATATATTTGCTACGAGCATGTAGTTATAGGATTGTGCATGTGATGACTCAACTGATTTACCATAAATTTGATGTCCTATAAAGTGATTAAAAGATATTGCAGGTCACCAACAATCTTACATATGTAGTGGGGTTTGGTAGTGGGGTTGAGCTTTAAGTACAAAGATAGGTCTTGAGAGACAAGGGTATTTTGACTAGTTGAGATAGATGCATATGATGACAATCAAGTTGATGGATGTCCTAACGAGAGGAGATACAATGAGTCATTAGATAAGGCAAAACGAATGATGGTGGGTTTGATAATAGAACTAGAAGTTTCATTGTAATTGATGTGTTCTCATTGAGTGAAACTTTGGGCAATAACATGTGCTTTGTGACACTCAACTGCTTGTGAGCATTATATTTTAAGTGAAATTTCCAAGTTTTGCCAATAATGTTTTGATTGGGTTATGGAGGTGCCATAATACAATTTTTGTTTCTGAGAAGAGAATCACCCTCTTATTTAATAGCTGATGGGAATATTAGGTCACGAGGAGCTGTGGGTCTCTACAATTGAGGAGTGTGTATGAAGATTGAAGATGGTGCGAGGTTTTGTGGCACTAGATCTAGAGCATGTTTACATAGAGTAAGTAAGGTGGGAGGAGTTTGGTAAAGAAGTAGGGGGTGGAAGGGGTTGGGAGGTATAGGATAGGAGATGGTGAAGTGGAGGTGGAAGAAGCTACTACTGATGTTGACAAGACAATGGTCAAGATAGGTAAGGTAATAGGTGCATGTGCATGAGTTTAGAACGATGGTAAATGTAGAGTATGGGTGAATGAGGGTCAGTTGGGTTAGATTGGGAGGAGGTAGATGCTAGATGGATAGTTGTGGTCATTATTGGGGTGTTATGGTTGGAGGGGTGTTAAGAGAATGTTGGGGATGAGGGAAATGTAGCATTGGGAGGATAAACATTTGGAGAAGTAGAAATAGGTAATGTGAGAGTGTAAGTAGGAGAGGAGGTGGCTGTCTTGGTAGCTAGGGTAGATGATGAAAGAAGGTTGGTGTAGGTAAAATCAGATTCAGGGAAGACCACAAGGTGGCTAACATGAACTCGGCTGGAGATAGGCTTAAGGTAGTAGCCTTTGTGCTAGTATGGGTAACAAATGAAGATGTAAGGAGTAGCAAGTTTGTTGTGGGATTAAGGGATCAAAATGGGAAATCATAGACAGCTAGATGTGCAATGGATTGAATAGTCTGGTGGCATGTTATGGAGGAGCTTAAAAGGTGATTTGTGATTAAGTGTTGTTGATGGTAAATAGTTAATGGTGTAAACTATAGTAAGGACAACGTCTACCTAGAATGCGGGTGGAAAGGTAACGTGCAGATGAAGGGTGCGAGCTAGCTCATTGATATGGCAATGTTATGTTTAGCGAAACCATTTTGTTGTGGTGTATAGGGGTAGGAGACTTGAAAGCGAATACCATTGTCATGCAAAAAATTAGCAAGTACCTTACTAAAAAATTCACCACCACCATTGCAGTGAAAGTTTTTAAGGTGATTGGAGAAATAATTTTTAACTAAAGCTTAGAATTACTGAAAATGGGATGGAACTTCACTTTTATTGTGCATTAGAAATTATCCATGAATATGTGGTACAATTGTCAATAAAGAGTACATAGTAATGAAATTCTAGATTAGATCTAGTTGGCGACTGCTATACATTAAAATGAATAAAATCTAGAGGCTTTTTAGTTTTGATCATTGAAAGGGAAGACTAGTAGACTTTCTAACACAGCAGCAGTGATGTGTAGGTGGATGCTGAAAAAGACTTTTCGGTGAGATGATGCTGAGCAATCTTATTGAGGGCTTTTGTGTGAGGATGACACAAATGGAATGCTTAGGGACTGCTGATGCAAGGAGGGACTGGTGGGGCAAAATTGGAATAAGAGTGATACAGTAAAAAGGATGCTTAGTTGGATGTTGTACAAGTGTGGTTCCTGTCTGAGTGTCCTTGATAGAAAAGAAAAGTCATTAAAGCTAGCAGTACAATCATTATCTTGACATATGACAGACAAAAAATTATGGGTTAGCTTTTGTATGAATTGTGAGACTGCTAATGTTAGATAGAGGGACACATTTTATTATTGTAATACTGGTGAAGGAGCAGCCTTAACAATAAAACAGATTGCATTACTGCAACAACTTCTAGGGCAAACTAGAATCTCTACACCCAACAGTAAGACCAGTAAACCTTCACCGACGTTCATTGCTCAGACGTTTTCTCTTGACTGTAACCAAACACTTGGTGAATGGAATATGGATCATATATGTAATTCGCACAAAAATTTATTTGAATCACTGGCCATGTGTGATAATGTGAGTAAACTCTTTATAGCTAATGGTTAGTGTATTGTGGCTAGAAGAAAGTAAATAATGTGTTTGAATGACATGAAGTTAAATGATACTCCCTTTGTTCCTAAATTACAATACAATCTTTTATTCGAAAGAAGGTTAAGGATTTGGATTATCTAGTGGTTCTTTAATTTCAGTGACATGCCCGACCTATGAGAAAATTTGAACACATTAAATTGATTGATTAAGGAGATTGGGTGTTAGGGTTTGTGTTTAAATGTTTAGGGTTTTAATCGGGTTAATGCAACCTTGAATGGGATATTACAAACTAGCTCATCGGTATTTCACTCTCAAGAAATCCAGTATGAGGCATGACATTTGATATTTGTGATTATTAGCCACAATCCATTAATCGATAATAACAATTTGACGATCAAACTCAATATTAATGTTGTTTCTTCATAAAGAAATTTATTACATTAGTAAACCCTTTCTAAGATTGTCACTAAAGTCAAAGCCGTCGTTAAGGAAAGTATAGTAAACTACTTAAAATAAGAGAAAAATAAGTACGTGTATATTTTTGGAAAAAAGAAAAAAAAAAGTACAGCTGTATTGACTGCAACAGTCATGCCAGATGGCTGGTAGATCAAATTTGCAACTGCCTGTGAGGTAGGGGACTCTAGGGTTCGAGTGCTGCACTGCACCTTTTGGTGGGTGAGTTTGGATCTGCCATTCGGTCAGTAAGGGTAATATCAGCCAATTGGTGGACTCCATACCGAAACTCTACATTCTGTGAGTGAATTTGGCTCTACCGTCTAGATGGTAGCATAGCTATCAGTAGGATGGTAGCTGCATAAATTGCAGACTGTAGTTTCTGTTATTGCTGTACAAATATGAAGCCTTGTCCTCTATCCTGTACACCACTTTTTGACATCAATTAAAAATGTTTCTAATGCTCTTAAATGCATAATGACAAATTAACAAAATGCTACTCATCAATAGTTGGCTCATTCAACAAGATTCAATTGGTGAGGTTGCTCGAGCTCTTGTGATTGGTTTAGGAGTTTGATTCCTATCAGTTAGTATCTAATGGGCCTAATGTAATGTTGTGGTATAAGCATCTTAGTCATTCCAATTTTCTCTAGATGAGCCATTTGTATCTACAACTTTTCAAAAATAAAAGAATTAGTGATTTTAGTTATAGCTTGAGATTGAAGAGTTAGCATAAGTGTGTGCAAGAAAAGAATAAGAGTAGACATATGTTGTTTGATGAAATGTGTGACTTGAACTATACTCATTCCTTGGCATGTGATTAGTACTATTTTGGCAAAGCTAAGAAAAACTTTTGAAGGGATTAGCTATTGATTGGCCACCGTACCTTTTCATCAAGGCACGCTTCACTGGCTCCCAATTGAGATCATGTTCTCTTCTCTTTAGCATTATAAGCTAATGTACACGAGGATCGTGCATATAAACTATAACTAAATCAACCTTCTTATCTTCTCTTGTTCATTGCACTTCAAAGCATTGACTTGGCATTGAAAATGAATGTTGGAGCTTTCCTTCCTAGACACACTTTCTTTTTATGGTAACTTGGCTTGGAAAGCTTCATACTCTTGATAAGCTTCTTTCATGGGGTATAGCGACTTTGAAAAATTGCTGTTTTTGTATAAGTGGCCATGATCATCGACATAGTTTTTGAATGCCTTTTTTCTTCACTAGTTTGGAAGGAAGTGGTTCAAAGATTGGAATGTCCATTGTCCAATTGTTCATTGCAAGGAATTACATCTGATCTAGTTGCAATGACATCCTCTTCATCTCTTTGCATCATTAAATGGAGAGTGCGTTTGGCAGCATCAGTATACAACTTATGGAGAGCTAGGAATTTTGGTTTGCTTGGGATCAACTTTTCCTCATCCAAAGGCTCTTGTATCATGTATCTTGTCATATGTTGTTCTATAATGTCTAACCTAAGAGTGGTTTTCTCTTGATGACTCTTATATCACAGTGATCTTACTTTTAGTGAGCTTATGTCGTGGATAGATTATTTACATTCCTAAAGGGTAACCTTTTGAGCGCCTTAAGAGATTGGTTAAGTAAGTTGCAAACTAAGGAGGCCCACTTAGAAGAATTATGGATGAAGATGTTTAGAACCAAGAAATGCTTTAGATCCTCGAATGTTCCATAAGATTCAGGAACGTCTTGGATCCTTATATCATGGTAGATGGGCTAGGTAAAGGCGGTAGTTGGGTTGGTAGAAAGGATTAAATTGTAGTCTTTAGATTGGATAGATTTTGGCTATTCATTTCCAAATGCCACTTGTATATATAGGGGATCTCTTATCATTTGTAATCATCTATTCTTCAGTGAAAGGAATTCGTTCACTTAGAACTTCTCTTTCTACTTTTTCTCTTTACTTGTTTGTGTAGTGTTTTTAAGTCAACTTAGTACTCTAGTTAGGTTATGAGTGCTTAAGTGCCGCATGGGAGCGTTTGGAAAGTTACGATTGTGACAAGTGGTATCAGAATAGGGTTTTGAAGTAGTGAGAGTGGAGATGTCTTTTGATGGGGAGAACAATGATACCTAGGTTGTGATGGAGAAGACCGGCCATGATGAAGGCCTATTTACTAAGCAAAGAGCTCGATCGAGGGATTTGATGATGGCACTTGGCGTTAAGCTCAATGAGGTAGGCTTTTGCCTTGCTGAGGTGAAAGAGGGGTTGGAGGAGTCATAAGCTTACATGGGAGAGTTTGTAGAGGAACTTTGTAGTGAGTTATAGGGTACTTTAACTACATAATGGAAAGTTTAACAGTGTTAGACAATGTCATTATGACTCATATGGAGGACTTGGGGGTTAGCTGCATTAATGTAGAAGTCAAGGTAGTTATAGGTTGAAAGAAAGAACGAATGTAATTGTGACAGCCTTAAAAAAGGAGATAGCAAATCTTAAGGTTCAGTTGGTGACTTGTAGGACAGTGTTAACTAATGGTAGTAGGGCTCTTGTAATGTTTTTGGATGGGTTGAAGCCGTGGACTAAGCTAGAGTTGAAACGACAAAGTGTGGAAACCATTTCCGAAGTAATTGCCACAGTAGAGGACTTGGTAGGAAGATCAACCTTCCATGAATTATGAAGGGGAAGAAGATGAGGAAGGTGAATGCGATGGTAGACAAGGGAGCTTTGCATTTATTCATTTCGAGGGATGCTGTTAACAAGCTTTAGTTGAGGGTTGAGAAGAGTAATACTTAACTCAAGACTGTTAACTCTAAGGAAATACTAACATTAGAGTTGCTAAGAATGTAGGATTTAGCATTGGAAGTTGGCGTCAAAAGAAGAATATAGAGGTAGTCCTTAAGGATGAATTTGAGTTTGTCATCGGTATGGATTTTTTAAAATAGGATTGATGCTGTTATTTTCCCATAACCCAACTATATTTGCTTGCTTAGCGTAAAGTCCTGGTGTTTAGTTCATCAAACAACAAAGCTCTTTACGGCAATGTACATCATATTAAAGGATGAAACAGGTAAGTTGACATCCCCTAAGGAAGGGGATGGTTCATTTTGGTAGGGGAGGCTTTAAAGGAGTTAAAAAGCGAAGCTTGGCAACGTTCAATATCAAAAGACTTATTGAAGTAAGAGGAAATCCTAACAGCAGGGTGAAAAGTAAGGAAAGTCAAGACCGTGCAGTAGGCTAGATGGAGAACGAAGTCTATGGAAGTAGTTGTTAGGAAGACGTTGCTGACAAGAAATTGAGGATAAAGAGCAGAGTAAACAGGGACTCAATGAGGAACCTACGATGACTGCATCTTTGGATTGGGTGGGGGAGAACATCATAGTCATAGTCATGTTATTTAGAGTTTATAGGGCAACTCCTTAAGCACCCTGTGAGATTAGTAAAGTAAGTTGCTAGCCAAGAAGGGTATCCACTCGGAAGAATTATGGATAATGATGTTTAGATCAAGGAATGCTTTAGATCCTAGAATGTTCTAGAAGATTTTGAGAGGTCCTGGATCTTGATGTCACAGTAGGTAGAATAGGTAAGGGTGGTAGTTAGGTCATAAATAGGATTCAATGGGTGTTTTTTTGTGTTTATCCATCTCGCTTTTTGCGGTCGTATATTCTCCTTACATCAATAAAATTTCATAGCTTATCCCCCCCCCCCCCCCAAAAAAAAAAAAAAGTATTGTTCAGCATTGTTGTCTAAGTAGCAAGATCAACACCATCAAATAGGGAATTACAACATGAGTCGCATTAGTTTTATAGCCACTACTAAGCTTGACATCACCAACTCCAATTGTCCATTCAGTACGTAAAGGAGTTCTGCAATCTCCATCATCATTGCAACCCTTTCCCTTAGTGGCAGAGGTTAACAAAGGTTTGCCAAGTGCAGCTCCATTGTTGTGACTGAGATTCCACAAATCTTGCAACATTTTCTTTAGCATTGTTGATATACTGCCTTCCATGTTTTTCTGGTTTTGGTCAACAAGAGCAAATTGATGCTGAATTTTAGCAATTTCACCTAGTCTTTCTTACTTATTTTCCCAATTCCATGAACTTATGCTTTGATTTGTGTCATGCTTTGCTAAATTTCCACAAAAACACCAAGAAAAACCAGCAGATGGCTTCTAATCAATAGAAGCCAAAATGGATATGATGAATTTCAGTGAAGTGAACTAATGCTATTGGGGTTTTGATGAAAAAGAATTAGGGCAGAAATGCAGCTCTTTCCCAGACTTGTAGATAATGAACTTCCTCCCTCTTAAATAACTTCACTTCCCTTCTTTATAGTTGATGCATTTTAGATGACTGTCATTTAACTAACAATAAGTTCTAGACTTTTCTGGGATAAGCCTCACTACACACACCACACGCTACACATAGATTATAAACACAACAACCCACACCTATATACAGTACAACAATGTATCCCACACCCATACAGCAACTCCAACACGGTACTACTGACAACACACATGTGAATATCACTACAAATACACCACTATACAGCATATTACGGAAGTACAACACACCACACATACAACACTACACTATACAACCTACATGGCATACATAGCACCACGGCAATAGTAGGAAAACTAAGTAGACTCAGGATGTATATCCTAGCTCTCCTTTCGTATACTTGGAATATATTGGAGGTCTGACTTGTGGAATCATATCATACCCTTACTTGGTGTTGCCTTGAGATATCGAAGAACTCTTTGAGCTGCTTGCAGATGAACTTTCTTTGGACTACGAATGAATTGAATTGACTAATTACACTCTCTGCATCTCTTTCAAGAAATTATCTTGTTATACTATTCCAACAAGTCAAAGCAAATTGTGCTGGCTCACCTATAATGGTTATTATCCATTTTCCTTTACTGAGTGCAGTCGTGCTAAGGTCATAGAGGGTGTCATCTCTGAATTTCAGAAAGGTGGCCAGGACAATGCTCTCTTTGAAGATAGCGAGAGTGAAGGGGCAAAAATATCTAAAATTCTTGAAAGTGCTGCTGAACCTGAAATTTTAATGGCAGAGATGAGCCCTGAACAACTAAATTCTTTTGCAGCATATCGGTCAAAGATGGAGGTACATTGTTCTTTGGTTGATTGATTATGGAGAAGAATATTACTGACTGGGTTAACTATGATCTCAGGCAATCAAACAGTTGGACACTGAAAAATCGATTGAAAAAGCTCTGGTAGATGCGGGCTTAAAGGAAAGAGAAGTTACTCCATTTATGAGGTTACGAGTAGTTGGATTAAGAAGTAAGAATCATGATCAGAAGATTGGTCCCGAGGAAGGATTTATGACAATTTGGAACCCTACTGAACAGCAGGTAAAAAGTTTACTGCTGTCACATCTCCTTTCTATTTGATTTGATGGTTATTCCAGTCTGTCTATGGATAGGTTTTTTTCTTATTGTCATTTGCATTGTTTAGTTGTTGCTTGAAAAAATGGGCACCATCAATACAGATTTCCATTGACAAATTAAAAATCCATGGCAGCAAGGTTATATGGTGGAGGGCCAGGCATATGTTATATCAGGGCTCACTCCCATCCAGTCTGATTCAGATACCCTTTATCTTCAAGCAACAGGCTCTACAGCAAGATGGCGGCATTTATCTCCATATGAAGCTGGGATTTTCTTGTAAGAGTTTGTTGCTCTGTTTGCTGTACTCATAATGTAAAAAGACTCTGGTCCAACTGATACATTTTCTACAGGCCATTCTTTGAACGTCGCAGGCCTGCATACCTCTCCAATTTGGGTGAAGTTCCTCTTTCCAGGTCTGGCATCATCATCCATACAGTGATGGTTCCTGTTGTTCTCACTCTCTCTCTCTCTCTGTGCATTTTCTTTTGCATGCTGCCCAGCTGCTAATTTTTTTTTCCTTTTCTACATTCATTTCCTTAAACATTTTGGTCCAGTGAATTTGACATTGCCGCATATGTCATATATGTGGGGGAGGTTTATGCGAATGCTTGGCAAAAGAGGCAATGGGTGTTTGTGACAGATGCTTCAAGTGCTGAGCTACAAGCAGGAGAATTATCAGAATCTGTACTTGCCATCAGCTTCGGCTCCCCATATGTTGATGACCTCTCATTCCCTCCTGTCAATGCTAATCTAGCAGGATCTACAGTAAGCATTTTTCAACAAATGACTCCGCAAAGATATTTTGACTATTAAAATATGATGTCATAAAGTTTTCAAAGGCATAGTATGACAAATATCATCTGCTTTTGTTATTATAATCCTAGTTGGCAAGTGCTAAAAGGTTCTAGAACCTTGCCTCAATATGTGGAAGATTTTATTACAGATCTCTATGTGCAGTCCATTTATCTAAAACTTCCCGAAATAATGTTGGCGATGCACTTATTCAAGGTTAAGATATACAGCAAATCTTATTCTATACCATTTAGATAATGATTGAGAGATAAGAAATTTTGGAAGATCGTTGAGTTTCTTAAGCAGGGAACATGGAATAAACTTTCTTGTTTTCCTTGCCAATCACATCCTTTCACATATGGTGTATATGGGATGTGAGTCCTAGCTTTTACTCTTTTATTTGTACATGATAGTATGTGATTGTGTAGATATGGATTCATTGTAGGCCTCATGCCTCATTAAGCTATTGTACATCGACTATAGGTGGTTTAGCAACCTTTGTTGTTTGAAGGCATTTCTTTACCTTCAATGGTGTGATAAATTGCTGTATATTCTCAATTGCATGTACTAAATTTAGCATGAGTGGGTTAAATATGCAATTTTAAGATTCAAACACAATTGACATTTTAATGTAAGTTCATTACCGTATTCAGGACTGATAACCTTCCACCTTTGAGGGCTAGCTAGGAAATGACAGAGGCTCATTTCCTTTGACAGAAGCTATGACCAAAACTGACATATGGCCCATTCTGTTATGGTTAATCCATAGTAGAATGATGGTATTGTATATTGTTTGAGTGCTGATGTATACCATTGTGTGCTGTGTTATGTGTGTTTGTAATATTTGTGCCCTAGTGTGCTGCATTAACTAGTATAGCAGTAGATTCTTAGTGTTGGTTCCTTGTGTATGTTTTTTTTGGGTAAGATGAAAATAATCAATTTGTACATGGGATGTGTACAAAAAGAGCACACAAGATACGTATAAAATCAATCAAATTATCTATATCTTCAAAAAAGATACCGAGCTCGATTAAATGCCTATAAACAGCTCTAAGGTGCTCATCAAATACAAAAATAATATGAAACTACTCTAAAAAGGTTTTCTATAGGGGTTGCTATATCTTCTATTCTCTTGTTTCTTTCTTTCCAAATATGATAACAACCAGCAGTAAAGGCTCTTTTGTGGATCAGTTTGAGAGTCCTTTAACTTTTCTGGTGTCAAAAAATTTGCGGAAGTTCTAGCTTTAGAGGCTTTAGCTAGTGTCTATCCACTAGCACTTTCTATGTTGTTCTATAGTTTTGTGAAAAGGCACAAAAAAAATAAAAAGTGATCATGAGATTCTTCTTCCTTTTGACACAACCAACATCTATTGACCTCAACTGTGCCCTAAGCTATTAATTTGTCCATCGTCAACAACTTTTGCTGTATTGCTATCCAAAGAATATAGGAGTGCCTAGGTAAGATTTCTTTGTACCACACAAGAGAGTACTATACAACCTTAGGTTCTTTCCTTTTAGATAGGAAGTATGCTGTTTTAATGGACAAATCTTTCTTCTCTCCTGTTCTCCATATCATTTTATCCTTTTCTTCCTCATTTGGCTTCAAGGTTCTAAGGGAGCCAGTAACCATTAACCATCTCTCTTCAATTGGCCAAACCTAGTCATTTCCTTCAATGAAGATCCCTAGTAGTGCTTCTTTGAGACAACCTAGGTGCATGGTAGCTTGAGAACCTATCCAATCTATAAGTGGTCCTTGCATACACCAATCATCAAACCAGAATGATATGAGCTTACCATTTACCATATCCGACTTGGGAAGTTGTTTAGCTAATGGTCTTGATTGAAGAATTTTCCTCCTAGCTCGTGACACATCACTTGGGACGTTTACACTCCAAAAACTTCTATCCCTCAATAATTCTTTCTTTACTCTATTCCATAGCTTGATGTCAATGACTCTTAAGCCTTCCTTTATCTTAGGCTCACATATGTCCTTTCATTTCACCTTAGCCTTACCTTTTGATTCATCATTACCATTCCACATAAACCTCTTTAGCTTAGTTTCAATACAATTTGACCAACATGCTTAGAGAGAGAATAAGACACTCGTAATAAGTTATAGGTGTCTTGTATAAGATAAAGATTTAACTATCCTGTGATTGATTCTTGCAGTGAATTTATTCACTAGCATCATACAATCATTTTTTGATAAACTTATAAATGATAGCGGAACTCCTAAGTATTTCACTGGGAGAGTACCTAAGTCAAAACCCAATAAGTCTTAAATCTGTCTCTTTATGTTAGGATTCACTACACTCAAGATGTGGCTTTTCTAAGGATTAGCCTTTAGCCTTAAAAACTTATGAAAAATATGTAGTCCCTCTTTTATGAGCTCCATGGATCGAAGTTCTCCTTTTGTAAAAAGCAATACATTATTTGCAAAACACAAGTGGTTCAATTTTTCTTTTTTACTCTAATGAAATCTAAAATCCTCGTGCTCACCCTTTTCCTACATGATGGGTGTAAAGATTTCCATAGCTAAAACAAATAGGTAATGAGAAAGAGAATCTTCCTGGTCCAATCCTTTAGAAGTTAGGAAATACTCAATAAGCTCATCATTTATATTAATAGAGAATACAGCGGTTATGACACATGACATAACCCAATGGATGAAATGAGATGGGAAACTGAACATCTTTAGAATATGATGGAGGAAATTCCATTTGACATTATCATAAGTCTTTATTAAGTTTATCTTTATAGCACATCTTGGTCCCTTCTTATCATTATGATAGCCTTTGAGTAGTTCATGTGCAATAAGAATGTTGTCCATAATTTTTCTACCTTTTATAAACGTAATTTGTTCTTTACCTACTAAAGAGCTAAGAATAGTTTTCAACCTTTCAGCCAAGATTTTAGAGTTGCACTTATACAAGGTATTACAATATGCAATAGGTCTAAAATCCGCAAAGGAGGAAGGTTTATCTTTTTTAGGGATTAAGGAGAGATAAGTAGAGTTGAGTTCTCTTAGCATCTTATTGGATGCAAAGAAAATTTTGATAGTCACACAGATATCTTCCCCCCATAACATCCTAAGAATCATGAAAAAAGTTTTCACCATATTTATCTAGATTCAGGGCTTGATCTCTAGCCAAGGACCATATAGTGTGCGTAATTTCCTCATTTGTGACTGGTTTAACCAGTACATCTCGGGCTTTAGTTGTAATGCAACTAAGACGCAAACTGTTAAGTTTACTAAAGTCTTGAAGATCTGAAGAAGAATCTATCATCATGTTTTGGAAGTAATGCATAGCTAGTGATTTGATACCCTCAATAGAGTCTACTTAGGTACCTTGATCATCTAAAATACATGCGTAGTTGTTCTTATACTGCCTTTGCTTTAAAGAGTTAGAAGAACTTGTTGTTTCTATCCCCCAATTTTAACCATGTAGCTCTAACTTTTTGTGTCAAGAAAGATTCCTCTAAAGCATTCCAATAGTAAAAGTCAGAATAATGCAATTTCTCTTGTTGCCAATTTGTAGAAATAAGATTAGTTCTGTTTAGATTTTGTATTCTTTCAAGATTTTGCTTTGCCCTTTTAGCACATCGAGGGAGATTAGAGAAATGGTTGATATTTAAGTTCTTCAATCGACTCTTCAACATTTTGAGTCTCTTGCATATACTAAACATGGCTATCCCTTCAACTCTTAGTTTGCCATACTTCTCTTACAATATGGATAAAAGAAGGATACCTTTGCCAAAAATCAAAATATTTGAAAAATGGTTTTCTCCTTACATTAGCATGCCAAGCTAAATCCATCGCAAGAGGGCTATGAAAAAAAAATACTTAGATTGTGCACATATTTTTAAGTATTGGAAAGAGGCCGACCAATGATTGTTTATTAATCTATGATCTAGTTGATGCAAAACAAGATAGGAATCATTTCGGTTGGACCAAGTATATAAGGGTCCCATAGTAATAGCTTCTTCTACTTTTAAGTGGAAACAAGTTTTATTAAAGCTCTCCATACCTCTGGAAGTTGATTCTATTCCTCTAAATTTCTCTTCCATTGATCTACATTTGTTGAAATCCCCCATGGTGAGCTAAGGACCATGTACTGAAGCTTTCAAAATTAACAAATCCCTCTACGGGCTTGTCCTTCCTACTTCATTATTCATAGCATAGATAAAGGCGACAAGGATTGTAAAACCTTTTATAAGGTTGCTGCAAGAGTAATGTAAAAATTGATTTGAAAAATCCAAAATTCGTACATCCCAGACATTAGGCTTCTAAGCAACCCAAATATGTTTACAACATTTGGAATCTACATTCCAACTTGGCATCTACCTTCCTGTAATTCTTCTAAACATTTGCTCATTAACTTTAGTTTCCAAGAAGCCCAAAAGAGAAATGTTATCCTCACAACAAAATTTATTAACTTTCCTATATTTTGTTGGGTCATTCAGCCCACGTATATTCTGTATAGTTATCATAATTATTTACAAAAGATTTGAGGGTATGACACTAGATCAACACAAAAGGGAAGTAGCATTCCCACCATTGTTCTTATCTCCATCTCTCTTCTTCTTTGCTTTCTTCTTTTTTGGAGCTTCAGTCCACTGTTCATCATGGTTCAGCTATGGGCTTTGAGAGGTAATCACTAGGTTAGCTTTGTCTACAGAAACTGACTCCTCCTCTATAGAATTTGGAACAAAGGAAGAGGAACTTGGACCTTCTGTAGAAAAAGACAGGATTTTGTCATGATAGAAAGTACCAGCATCTTTCTTTGAATTGTCCTTTGATAATTCCTGTTCTGATGGTTCTAAAGTGGAATCTGAATTGAGAATAGCAAATTTTGAGGAGGTTGGGATTGGCTCTGAAATAACTGTTTACTTAATAGCCTTCCCTTTGCTAGATGTGTCTAGCACTTTTGGTTTGGTTAACTCAATCACTCCTTCTCTATCACAATACCTTGCTGTTTAGGCTTAGAAGAAGGGATTTGCTGGTTATGTAGGACACTTTTGCCTTCTCTTTTCTACTAGCAGCAGGGTCGCTATAGTTTTCTTTTTCTGGTGAACTCACAATATCTTGATATTCTAGGATAGGATATCTAACATCATCATGTCCAAATACCTTACAATGGATGCGTCTTGGAGGAAGAACATGGTACTCCACATCCACTCTATGTCTTGATCCATCCAAACATTCCATCTCTAATGATTTAATTAAGTCCCCATCAGCTTCCATTTCCATTGAAGCATAAGCATATCTTACTCTTTTGTTCTTTGCAGTCACCATATCAACTTGTAACGGTTTTCCAATAGTATTAACTGCATAGCTAACTCTCTCATTATGCAAAAATTCCATTGGGATACCCCAAAGTTTCACCCAGATAGGCATCTTTTTCGATCAAACATGAGATAAGGACATACCAAGTCTCCACTGTTCAAGGACTAAAAGTTGTCTTGTAAAAAAACCAAGGTTGTTGAAGAATATTTCGAAATGAGTCTTTATTTACAAACTTAAAGAAAAAATGACCACAATCATTGGTTAGAACTTCCAATAATCTGTCTTTGCTCCAAGAAGATAATGCAATTTTTTGTACCACAGGAAAAGCAAGATTGCGCCCTAAAAAGTAACCAACAAGTGTGTTTCTTCAAATTTTTTCTCCTACCTCGGAAATCGATCTAGGGGGTTTTACAACAATTCTACCACCTTCACGTGTAGGAGGAAAAGCAAGAGCTATAGTGATTTTTTGTGGGTCAACAGAAGCACTAGAGTTTGCAACTACCTTAGCATAAAAGGGAGCAGAAGTGGTTTTTGGAGAAGGGTGATTTTCCAAAATTGCTTTACTGCCCAACTTTGATTGGCTTTCTATGTTAGCTGCTACTTTGGACATGGCCAATAAAGTATCTTCACTAAGGGAGTTTTGACTTTCCCAAGGGAGGGAAACTTCTCCATCATGCTCTTGGTTCATAGGTTTAGTAGTTACACCAGAAAAGGAAACTTTTTAAAGACTTTTTGTCTTTTTTTGAGGATGCTTTTTAGAAGGCTGCTAAATTGCATTCTTGGGCCCCACACTTGTCTACGCATTATTTGAATGGATAGTTGCCAAAACAGCTTCTGTTTCTCTAGAAACCACCTTCTTAAAAGATGACTCCTCTGAAGATGAAGGAATAGCAAATTTCTTCTTGTTCTTCTTACCATTGGGATCAGACTCCTTGACTAAGTAGGACTTGATAGATAGCTTAAGGACTACTAGCTTCTTGTTTCTCCTTGTAAAGGTCCTCATGTCTGAGAGAAGCAAAAAGACACCTCAAAACCAGGTGCAAAAAGGATAAGGCCACATTACCACACTTGGACAGCGGCCAAGGCTTAAGTCCTAACTCGAACAACTTGCTTTGATTAGAAACCTAAATGCAACTGGAGAAACACCTCAAAACCAGTTGCAATTGGAGAGGGCCTCACTACCACACTTGGAGCCAAGACCCTAACTTGAACCGCTTGGTTCCGACCAAAATACTAAATGCACTACCCAAAAAAACTACATCCAGCACCAAAACGAGAACAAAATAGGACGGAAAGGCTAACAAACTAGAAGAAATTGAGAAGGTAAAAACAAACTTGACTAAGAAAGGAAGAAAGGAATAAAGGAAGAAAGGTTAAAAAGCTCTAGAAAAAGTGGTTTTCTAGAGGGAATTAAGGGAGTGGGGGAGAAGAATGAATGTCTAGAGAGAAGACAGAGTATTTTATCTCTCTAGACAATTTTTCAGGTACTTGTGTTTATGTTGTTACATAAATGGAACTTATACACCATTTATGGATAGTTTAGGGAAGTTGTGCAGTAATATTATGCTTCAAAAAAGAGTGAAATTAGGAATAATAGTTGCCTTATAACTGCCCTTGTAATTCTACCATTAAAGGGCAACAAATGAATGAGAAAAGCTAAGTCCTATCGTTTTCTAGAAATTTAGAGCTATCAAATTATAAAGGAGATAGTAAGGTTCTCATCTAAAATTGATTCTCTTAATAAGCCAAAAAATCGCTTTTTCTGATCCATCCTATAGCAAAATTTTATTAGAGCTGGCTTTTATGGAAGAAATTAAGCAATTACAACAGCAATATGAAGCATTTGTGATCATGTGCAAGGAAATTAGGAGCAAATGGACGTGAGGCAGCATCATTTATGATTCAATTGGTCAGTCTATCCCATGACTTGACTAATTGGCATGTTGGAGAAAAAGGGTAAGAGGAAGCATAGGCTCAACATCAACTTATGAAAGGTTTGGAAGCAGAAGCCAAGGAGAAGGAAAGTGCTGAAAATTGACATGGTGACATGAAGACTGACTATTCGAGGGCTAAACCCAAGCCAAGGAAGAGAACAAAACAGGCAATGTTCAACTCTTTAAAGAAAGGTTCTTTAGCTTCCTGTAGTAAATGTGCCGAAGAAGAATCTCTTATTAAAGGTGGCATCTCATATGATGCAACGAAGCAAAATGACTATTTTGTGGCAAATAATAGGAGTATTGTTCTTGAGCAAATATGTGGTGGGAGCTAAATGGAAGGAAAAGTCATGATCACAACATCACCAATGGAGTGGGTGTTGGCCATAAAACTAAAGAAGTTACAGAGGGGGAATGTTTGGTCCAAAGATTGTTTCACTTTATTATCGGTTGCCACTAGAGGATGCAGTATTATGTGCTGTAGCTTATGCATACAGTCTAAATTGGAGCCTGGCTAGTGGTGTATTATATGACATATTTGCTGGTGGGTCCTATCGAGGAAGAAATTAGTGGGAAACCAGGGGATACTTGTGCCTGAGGAGTGAGGACAGTCACGCCTCCAAGGGGGTAGTGATTTATGATTAATCCATAGTAGTATGATGGTATCATTTATTGCTTGAGTGCTGATGAGTATCATTATGTGCTGTCTTATGAGTGTTTGTATTTAATATTTGGGTCCTAGTGCACTGCAATAACGTGTACAACAGTAGGTTTTAATTGTTAGTTACTTGTTGTATATTTTTGAAATAAATGGCAGTTACATGCCATCCATGGGTAGTTTATGGAAGTTGTGCAGCTATATTATGTGTCAAAGAAGAGCGAAATTAGTAGTAGTTGCATCATTTTCCAAAAATTTAGAATTATCATAATCTAAAGGAGATTACATGGTTTTTTTTTCTAAAATTGAGCCCAAAAAGAGATCCTTGGGCTCTCTCTTAATGCGCCCAAAAATTACTATTTTTAATCGACCTTCTTCATTAGCTTGACCATAGCCTAGAGGACAAAATTGTTTGGAGGCACGTGATTTCCTAGCAAGCCTTTTTAAGGAAATCTAGAATATCCTTTGGAGGGGTAATGGGCTAAGATATGGAAATTTCCTAGTGTTATAACAGAAGCTCTTGCACATATTTGACCTAAGTCAAAAGCTTAGTTCCCTCTTATCATAGCAAAAAGAGACAATGATAGATATTTTGCGTTTTTGTAGCCCTGTTCGAATTGTCTTTCTCTTGGCTAGAAGACCTCCCTTCAGATTTACAAGTTATAAATTGGGGACCTTGGTTTAGTCTAGTTATTGAGGATTTGTGGCAAAGGTAAGTGCACAAATCTGTGGTTCAAAGTAGTCACTAGGTCGAAATGGTTGAAAATCGATTTTAAAGGGCCAAATGGAAGAAACTATTCTAATCTTACTTGTAAGATTCAAGGGAGGAGCTTAAGAAGATGTGGGAAGTAAATAGGAAATCTGATTTAGAGTTTGCATATTGGCTCAAGGATGATGAAATTTTTGAGAAGTTCTACAACTTGGCAGTTTTGGAAGAGGATTTCTTTAAGCAAAAGTCAAGGATGAATTGCTAAACTGAGGGATAGGAATGCTTATTTTGTTAAGTTTGTAATTCAATGAAGTAATACGACTAACAGCACTTTCTTGCTGAAGGAGAATGGTCTCTAATTTTTGGAGATTAAGAGATTGAAGAAGAGGTCTCAGGACTTAAGAGGGCCCTATTTGAATCCTATGATTTTGTTGGCTTTGGAAGAATTGAGAGCCTTGTCTTATTATTAGCAATTGAATTGATCATGGAAGTTACTCTTGATGAAATTCATGGTGTCCTCTTCTCTATGGCAAAGGATATGGCTCTGGGTCCTAATGACTTTAATGTTGGACTTTTCACTAAAGTTTGAGATATTGTAGGCAAAGATATACTGGAAATTAGGAAAGGTTTTTTCTTCTCTAGAAGACGTCTTAGAGAAATATATGGCACCTCTTTTACGTTGATTTAGGCAGATTTTTTTTGGGGAGCAAAGAGTGTTTGTGCTCTCCTTGAATAAAAATGTCTAGAGCTTGAATTCAAGTTCCAATGGTTTTGTAAGAAAGAGTGAATTAAATTAGCTTTGCAGATGGCCTTTTTATCTTTTACAAGTTGAAACTTGCAGTTGTCCTTGTGAAAGACTCCCTACAAGAGTTTAAGGCGATGTTGGGGTTGTGTGTTAACTTGTTGAAAAGCCAGGCTTTTATGTGTGGTTAGCCACCTCAGATGGAAGAAGAAATTATAAGGAGGTTGGGTTTAGTGAAAGGCTTGTTGCTGATCAAGTACCCAGGAATGCGTTTTTCATCATCAAATTGACCAAAAGCAGTTGCAAGCCCTTGTTTAACAGAATGTCTTGGAAAATTGGCCATTGGACTTGTAAAATTTCGTTTCCTATGCTGTGAGGTTCTAGCTGATCAAGTCCATCCTTTTTAACATGCAAGATTACAGAGCTTCCACTGTCATCCTCCCCAAATCACCCAAAAGTGGTTCAAGCAACGAAGGTCAGATTCCTCCGGAAAGGCAGTGGTAAGGGGAGAGCCTCGTCAAAAATATCTTGGGGTCAAAACTGGAGATCAAGGAAGAAGGTTGAGTGGGATAATCTGTATTTTCGCTTCAATGAAGACTAGGCAGTTAAAGCATATTTGGCAGCTAAATGAAGGAGACTTGTTGGCTAATTGGGTGAAGATGTACTTACCCAAGGGTAGAAGCTTTTAGTACGTAATTATCTGGGAATTCGTTATGGGCATGGTGGAAGCCATGACAGTTGAGGTGAGCTGAAATGAATTATTTGGTGGGGGAAATGGCTGAGGGTAATCTTGTTGTCTCTGGTGCAACAACTGTCATACCAAGTGTCCTTTGGACAATTGGGTAGGTGGGTGATCCATTTATGATTGTGGCTGTCTCAAAGATTCTCAACTGTGTTCTTTAAAGGACAATGGGGAGTGGGATTGGAGATCTGATGGGAATTGGATCTGCACAGTTTTCCATGGTAATAGGGACGATAATTTGTGTGGAAAGAGGGCACATGAAGGAATTCACTATTAAAGAGACTGTTTTAAAACTACAGTGTTCACAATCCTGTGCATTAGGATGACATAGTTTGGTTTAAGAAGCATATTCCAAGGCATGCATTTATCCTGTGGATAATGGTGTAAGGTAAATTGTATACTCTTGACAGATTACAAGCATGGAATGCCACTCAATGGAGCACATGTTACCTTTGCGAAGTGTAAATGTAATTGCATTATCATCTCTTCTTCTCTTGTGAGTTGGCTAGGATGGTAAGGAATAGAGTGGTGAATCTGTCATGTTGGCCAAACAACCTTATAAACCTACAATATTTATTGGGAGTGATTAACTGCTGTTGCAATGTTGACTAGATAAAAGCAGAGCCTATATTTTGGAGTTATTATTCATTATGATTGGAGTGCCCTAAATGAATTCTGGGCGAATGGATATGGTCCCAGGGAGAATTTTCTTGTCCACGAGATAGTCTTCTTTGAGTTTTGCTTTCTAATATCTCTAATAGTATGATATGTATTTAGAAGCTTGATTATTGCATTCCTACTTGAAATGTTGAGCTATCTTATGCATTTCTCAATGTTTTGCTGTGTCTTTGTAAAGTTACACTATGCAACTATGGATCAAGCTATACATCAATGTATTCACCGAACCACCCCCAAAAAATATACATAGGGGGCTTTCAGTAAAAGAACAGTAAAATAGTGATGTTTAAACTTACAAATTGCAGCTGTAACATTTATGTAAGATTACAATTATGAGTGAGATCGGTATTTGAAGGACGGAAGCTTTTAATTTGATAACTTTTGCTAAGAAATTGCAGCTTACAAATACGGTCTGCTAATTGGCTTGGCACAATTATAACTCTGAATGTTGTAATCATCCCTCGAGAATTGCTACTTCTCATGATTGTTGTATTCACTGCTTACACAGCAGCAATTAGCAATTGGAAAAGATTGCGTTGCCTGCTCATTATTATGACCTTAGTCATTATGCTATAACAGCATCCTACTCAGGTTCTTGCAAAGTTTTCTCATCATGTAGTATATGCCTTAAGAAATTCTTACATTGTATATTAATTCTTCTGATATCAGGGTTATTTCACTTTTTTGCTATAATTCATGGATTAATTTTCCAGCTGTCTCCATTATGGCCTTGTGAATCACCTCTTGTCACGTATGATAAACATTTAAGGGCTCTTTACTTTGCCATTATGTTCATGCGTGGCACTACGTGATTGAAAAGAAAAAACATGGGGACTTTAAATAAAACTGTCGAAACTTACGGCTATGTCATCTATTACATTGAAACCATATTTCAATTGTAACAATATACTGGGTTACAGCTCATTTCTAGTAGCTTCAATACATATTTGCAAAGTCACCACTCATATCATAAATGCGCTCATGCAATTGTAGCTAGGCACTGTTGTGACTCTCCAGGAGATATTATAACATCAGTCTTTAAGCCTTTTTATTGAAATGCTGGCATACCTAGAGTTATTGTTACTTGGCATTAATACTATAATTGCCCTAAATAGTGACTCAACATTTATGACAATATTCAACATGCATAACTTACCTAGATAAGTTACAACCATAATCTTTTTTATTACACATACCCCATGTTGTATCTTTTCTTTTCTTTTCTTTTTCTTCAATCTTCTTTTCATTGGTTAAGTACCATGGCCTTTCCAGGCTAATAACCATTGTTGCCAACAATGCAGACATGGTTGTTACTGCAAAATGATCAGATTTGTGCACCTGAGCTATCGAAGACAAAGAAGCCTGTAGCTTGATCTTTTCTATTACAACCATACAGCAAAAATATATATCTGCTGAAGATATAATAATTTCCAAACTATCTTGTAACTTCAGGAAACTGTTTATATTCCTTATGATATATTGTAAAATTTCATTTTGGTAGAGTAGAATATTCAATAAATCTTACCTGTCAGGTAAAATTATGGTGATCGGCAGTCAAGGGCTCTCCAAAAATGGTCAATGTTGCATGCTACTTGATCTGCTATATCAGTCTTGCTGTTTGCTTGTTTTTTCTTCTGTATTCTTCCTCCATTAGAGAACCTGTAGCTTAGCAGTTTGCTTGGCAGGTTGGCTTCTGCAATCTTATAAAAAGAGCCAAGGACCAAATAAATAATCTCTGGGCGGCTGAAGCAACAGAGAATTCAACATATTTTGTCAGTCTTGATCATCGGTATTGCTCACACCTTAAAGATGCTGCTGCAAATATAGAAAGATGGGCAAGAAGCTCTCAATTGGTATACTGTTCTGAATATTCATAGCATTTTAACTTTGACATGAAGTCTTCACTGTCCAATAAACTTATGCGTCAACTTTCATGCAGACAATCAACAGATTAAAGGAGAAAATTTTATTTATCACTGGGGATTGCAAGTAGTAGGCGGTGAAGAAGCAGATCTGACTTGGCATGTAAGTTTCCGTATCTCTTTATACTTTGCTGTGAAAAATTCCCATGATCTGTAGAAGAATTCAAGTTTCTGTTTTGATTTTTGTTGTTTGAATCTTTTTTGTCTGGGCAAGTTTAGATATTTTCAGGTACCATCCACCATGCAAGATGTTAGTTGAGCCACAAGATCAAAACGAGTATCGATCAATCCACCAGATTACATTTATTGATATTCCTAGAATTACAAGCACAACACTCTTAACTACTTTAGTACAGAATAAGATTCTTCTGAGGATTTGCTCAGAATCTATCTTGGGCATTGCTTGTAATTATTTCATTCCTTTCTACCAAATGTAGTAGATTATGTTCGCAAAAATAACCTTCCATTTAGAGCTCAGGTGTGCAAAAGGTCCTGATAACAGGCTAGAACATAGTCAATGTCTCTTTAGGCCAGCCTGAATTATATATGACTCTTTCCAATACACTCTATTGATGCTACTTGTCATACCAAAGAATTTTCTATTTCCACCTTAATATCCCAACTCAAAAACTCTGAGCTAAAGGTTTGAAACCTTTCTTTACTTTTTCCTTTTCTTTCTTCCCCCCCACCACCAAAACCAACCTCTTTTTTTTTTTTCAAAAATCATTGCTGGAACTGTTGTACTCTGGCAATTCTAGGAAGGCCTATCCCTTGCTCACGGTCTTGCCTCCTTGACCTGGGCAAACTAGCTCCACCATATGCCTCCTTGTCCAACTGCTCTAGTGTGGCCAAGGATGATGTAAGACATCTTTTCAAGTTAAACTGTATCCTTGATGTGGTTGCACTTCTCCTAAAGATAACTCACATTTATTGAACAATGAGTTCATGAATATATTCATAAATTTTAGATCTTCAAGTTTATATCTGATAGATCTGATATGATTACTTTAATACAGATTGTTGATACCGATTGTTAGGTGTTATGCAACACAATTTATTATTTTTATTTCTTAT
Organism: Lumnitzera racemosa; assembly: GCA_024138005.1. NCBI lineage: Eukaryota > Viridiplantae > Streptophyta > Magnoliopsida > Myrtales > Combretaceae > Lumnitzera > Lumnitzera racemosa. The sequence continues at coordinate 58,199,940 of JAMXBC010000004.1, forward strand.
TATTATTTATATCAACTATACAACTTCCCTGTTATGATGTTCGATATTGACTTGGTCCACTCATGCCTCTGCCACAAGTGAGATGTTAACATACTCATAATGGCAATCTACCCTTAGCATGCACATTGTGAATTAAACCCATGGCCTTAGGTTTGATGTCAATGATAAATTTTAGACTACAACCATCTATCGGAAAGTTTAATCCTACAGGAAATGGTGTAATTATATGTTTATTGGTTAAAATGTATTATATCAATATTAAAGTAATTTTAATAGACTTGACTTGCTGATGTACTATACTGAATGTTTTAGAAGGTTTGCTTGTTATCCTTGTATTTGATCCATGCTGAAGTGGTGTTATGGTGGGAACTCGTCTTTTGTATTGAATTTGTTAAATTCTATGAGCCTGGTCCTTGTGCAGGAAAAGTACATAAGCTTCAAGACAATGCAAGGACCAAAATTTAGCTAGCCTTCATGTTTGTGGTGTTTCATTTTTCCAGAGGTATTGAACTTGCCCCGTAGTGGCTTGTTTTTGCACCTAACTAATTTATGCTGGCTCAGTTATGCTAATTCTTACGGCTGTAGGAAGGTAATATTGAGGAAGCTCTGCTGTCTGTTCTGGATTATGGAGTAGCTCGGAGGAAGATTAATTTAAAACACGAGCGGATGAGCGGTAGTCGCTTGCCTTTCCCCCTCCTTGGGAGAACATGCCTTCTCTAATGTATATAACTAGATGATATCACTCGTTTCAAAGCAAAAGCCTTGTCAATTAGTTCTGTACTCGGCAAATGGTTCTTGCTATAAAATATCCTTACGTATCGTTTGGTTTGGTTATATTTTATAGTACAATACTTGATATATTTTTTAATTTATTATTTGATTTGCATACTCGTGAAAGTTAATGGATAAAGAGCTTAAGTTATTGGACTAAAATTAAAATTATTTTATCATATATTTGATTGGTATAAAAATCTATTTTATAGTACATAATAAATATAATTTTAAAATTCTAAAAATAATTTTATACTAATTTTTTGTCACAGCATTGAACTTTATTGTAATTTGTAATATGAATAATTAATTTTTTTAATTACAAAATTCTATATTCAGTATTATATACACTAAATATGGCACTAGAAGTTGTAATGTTCTTATTTTCCTTGTATTGTATTGTCTTGTTCTTAGGGGATTTTACGGTTTTATCTTTTATTTTGATAAGATTGGTTTTCCTTATTATCTTGCTTTATTTTTATTTTCTTAATTTGAATACGAAATTAAAAGTGAGATAGATAGTAGTATCAATTTTATAAAATAATATTTCAGATGAATGCCTTGTTACCGTACCGTTCAATCCTATCAATCAAACTCTTTCTTAACGTCTTATGGTCTAAATGGTTTACTATTACTATGTGTTTATATTGTAATCTGCACGAGTAAAATTGAAGGGAAGATCCTTGAAATTGATTAATGGAAAGTCAACTTGCACTTGCTTTGCTTTGCAAATGGGAAATGCTATTTAATTCTTCGAAGTTCGATAATGGTTACGCTGGGAGGTGGGAACTACTAAACTACATTTTCGTTTTATACGCGAGGAATAATAAGAATTTGCACATTAATTGACTATTAAGTAAATCCACGTGTGGTCCGGGGACTTAAAATCATAAAGTCAATGATCATATTTGGGTGACTAAATTGTTATTAAGAATTTTGGCCAAAAAAAGAAAAAAAAGAAAATTGCTATTTAAAAATGTGCTCTAGCGGCATAGCATATTAATGGGGAGGGGAGTTGCTCCAGTGCCTCCTTTGCAAGTCTAATGTTCATTTTTGACGTATAATACTGTTTTTTGACGTATAATACTGTATTTTCTGAAACTCTACTGTAATCATCGCACTTTACATGTTATGTATACAGTAGTGTATTTACTTATTGGATTGCTAATAGGGTTCAAATCCCAGATCATAATGTATGTAAACTTCTTGCATCTCCAATTATATTTATGCCATTTAACACAAGTTCTTTGAGTTTGAATATACTATTATTGCTGGAACGAATTATTATTTTCTGGTCAATGCAGTCAAGCTCTAACCTTAATTTTTGCTTCTTCACAACCGGTTGTCGCCATCTTCTTTTCTGGTAGTGCCGCCTGACTTCCTCAACCCCTTCTTCAGCTTATGTATAATTGAATCTATAGTTTTGATACATATCGTTTGTAGATTATTGTACTCAATTTTCTTGTATCTTTCGAATGTATAAAAGGGTAAAGTCGCATCTAACTTTAAAGCTTCTCATTCTTTAGCTGAAAAATATACGATCATTAAACCTTGTCACAGTGATGATAGTATGTCTACAGCGTGCTATCCAAAAATCTTTGTAATTATGAAATTCCTCTTTTAACTTACACGCCTTTGTACCTTAACAAATTGGAATTGTTAAGCACAAACACCAATCTGCTATTGAATTAGCTTAAACCATTTGGCTATAAGTCAATTTCTCACAAACCCTCTAGGTAAATGCTATGTCGGTTGTTTCTTATAGGTTTTGTTTGGTTTATTTTTTCTATTTTTGGATATTTACTTGAGATTTGCATTTGATAAGGATAAGACATTAAAAAAATAGAAATATAATTTCATATATATATATCTATTGTCTAAAATCAAATACCTAACAAATTCTTATAAAATTAAATTTCTTTATCATTTATTTTATTCGTATTCACAAAAATACCAATTAAAATGATCATCTCCAATCTACAGATTATATTTTTTGAGATATTTTCTTTTAAAAATATGTGAGTTTTCATTTTTCAATTTTGATTTTTCAATCACTATTTTTATCATATTTATCATAGTTATAAAGCATAAATTAACAATACACCGATAAGGTAATTTTCTAAATATCGGATTTTAAATAGATATAGATAAAATTTAGAAAAAAGAAAAAGAAAAAAAGACAATTCAAACTTAATCATATTATTGATAGTAGGAATCAATTGAATAAAAAGAGGGAAATGGGCCTAGATTTCTTGGGGGAAAGTGCTATTGGACTTGAGAGAGTTTGTTACACTCCTTACTCTTTGGTACTTACAAGAAGCTCCTGGTGAGTTGGTTCATGAAGGCCTTTTGACGCTTATGTTAGTGAGGAAGAAAAGATGAAAGGGTTAAATGCGCTAATGTATGGGTGATAGGAATCAGTCCACAATGATCTCTAAGCCAAGGTTGACCTGTCTTAAGCCAACATCGACCTATCAGAAGTTGAAGCTAACCTGTCTTCACTCTAAGCCATATTGTTCAAAGCTAAGATTAAATAGCTTTTATCGAGGTTAAGCTAATACCAAAAGACCGAGGGGAAGAAAAGGAGCTATTCGGCCTCAAGTCTATCATTTGCCAAGAAGCTAAGAAACCATATGGCTAAGCACTTAAGGCTAAAGAATAGTTCGGTACAGCGCATGAGAGTTCATGCCAAGCAATCCACAAGTACAGCAACTGTGGGCTGACCTCACTAGGAGCTCGGCCAAGCACAATAAGACTTCCAAACATCCTACCCCTGCTCGGACACTCGACTGCCAACTGGCCCTTAGTTAGGTTCCTAAACAACTCATTAAAAAATGAGCATTTTGATTATGAGCTATTCTTTACGGTTTAAGGCCTTATACATTATTTATAGTTTTACCACTAAGGTTTTAGGACTTATTATAAATAGTAACATTTTTAATTATCAAAGAGACAGACAGTGAAGAATATTCATACAGTGAATTTACACTTGAATGTTCCTTTGAAAGTAAGGACATTCTTGAGCCTTTTGAGCTAGCGTTTTGGATTATTAAGTATGCCGTACTCCTTAATTTTTTGTGTTCTTATCAATCTTGCCTTTAAAATTTTGGTGAACCCTTTATTTGAGTTAGTGAGTTGCCTCTAACATTTCATTTGAAACCCGAGTGACATTTAGTATTTGTGAGTTGTGTCGAATCCTATTTCAAGCTCAACCCTTGATTGTGTTTGTGCCTTCGTATGTCATATCTATATACATTCGCAGTCAAAACCCCATTCTTACTTCCTGTTCCTTATTCCCATTCAAACCCCATTAGCGTTTAAGACCACTATGTGGATTACGCATCAATGGGGGATCTAAGTACGACTTTCAAGAGAGGAGAAATAGTGCTCAAATTGCTATATGAACAAATATTGCATGTTAATGAGGTCGAAAGAGTAAGTTTTAGAGTCTAAAGTTTGGATCCTTTATAGTGCAAGGAGCTTACCTATTTATAATGCATGTCAACTTAGGGTCGCCTGTAGGGGGCATGCATTGCAAGAATGACGGAGTGGCTTTGAGTCCCAGTTGATTATGAACACGCTAGTAACCATATCTGAAGCTTGCTACACTGACATTCTTAGGGGATGTTGGGTATCTTAACTGTACCACAGGTGTTAGGTTGTAATTAATGAGGAGAGAGAAGGAGGGGGAGCAAAAGACAAATAGCTTCGAAAAAGAGAGAGATCTAATTGACCTACGAGTTGTGGGTTGACTTTTTGTAGGACGCCCATAAGGAAGCAGGTGTCTTTAGTGCATGTTCGAAGGTTGGAAGGGGCCATGTTGCTTAGGTGCATCTCAGCAAGTGGTAAGGTGCTTAGTGACTCAGTGTTTGGAGAGTAAGTACTTAAGGCGTTTAAGTAAAGGTAAAGTACTTGGGGAATAAGGCACTTGGATGAGAAATGAGGTGCTTGGTCACTTGATTGCTAACGTGCCTTAGTAGGCCTTTACTTGGATTGGTCCTCGAATTGGGTTAAAAATAGCCTGTCAACACTTACCCCCCCTACTCTCCTTAATGTCGAGGAGATAGGGAGAGTAAGTGTACTTCAAACTCTAGGGTTCGAGCTTAAGGCATTAATGGTTGTGCTTTTCAAAGGGAGTATTTGAACTCGTTATTAGCCTAAGTAATGTTTGATAAGACCCGTTGCACCATATAGTAACCTTCAGCTTGATTGATGTGACAATTGGCTAACTTGAGGTACAATGATAGATTCTTAGGAAGGACAACATACGTAAAACTTTAGCGTACGTAGAAATTGTTAGTAATCAACGTCTGTAGATATCTAAGCCATTGATTGACGAACAAAGGCACATGGACGGTGGAGATGCGATGTATGTCCTAGTGGTTAAAGCACTTGGATCCTTACCTTAGCTAATCCAATGTTGAATGTTGTTGGTAATACATGGTAGTACTGCATTAAATATGATGCCTTAGGAAAATTCCATTACTTAGAGATTGTTTAGCTATTCAAGGGTTCACTTAGTGGGTTATCATTGGCTATAGTGAGATATTAAATCCTATTGTCAATTTGAAAACAATTTGTTTTGTTTTTATACATGCTATTTCATTTTGCTAGATCATTTGGCAATTGGATGTTGGAAAAGCATTTTTTTTTCTTGTGATTATCTTTTTGAACAAGTGTTTATGAAATAACCATATGGTTTTGTTAATCTCATATGTTTATATATTCTCCATTAGTTGCAAAATCTCTTTATGGTTTGGAATAAGCCCCTTATGCTTGGTTTTATTTCTTTTAGTTGTTTTTCCTTCATATTCGCTTCATTGTCTATAGTTGAGATTTCGATATTGTCGTATTTCTTCAATATTTACTGATATGTACTACTCTCTCCCTCCTTTCTTACTTAGACTTAAACTTAGAGAAGAGTTAGGTCTAGCTTGTGAATTGGCTTGGAATTGACTCATTGGTTTAATGAACCAAAAGTCGATCTGTTGGGCTTAGCGGGTTATATTGAACCAAAGGTCGACCTTCTACTCCTAGTGGGTCATGGTTGTTCATTAATCGGGTAGATGAATTAGCAAGGTTAAATCGGTTGTTTAACCTGTCGGTTCAAATTGTCGACAATAAAGGGAAAAAAAAGAAGAAGACAGAACCTAGCATTATCAAGTTACATTTAGTAGCTTTATAGTTAAGACAAGGAAAATTTAATTGACTTTTAGTGTGTGTATGTGTCAATGGGTAGAGGCAAGATAAATAAGTGTATGTGTGTGTGAGAGAGAGAGACATGGACGTGCTCATGATTTCGGAAATTTCTAAATGAGTCGAAGCAAAGGAAGATTAGAAGAGAGCAGATATACAATAATAGAATTAAAAAATTAAATGTTTGAATTTGAATGTTAAGAAATGTGAACATTGAAAGGTTGAATTCTCATATTTGAATTACTGAATCAATAAGATAAAAAATTTCCACAATACATTTTACGCAAACCAAATTTGAAAATTAATGTTTGGAAGTGTAGTATAAATTCATCATCTTTTGCCCTTTACTTCTTTACATTATTGTTATCTGTCAAATTTCAATACTCAATTCTTAGTCCTTCACATACATTTGTACATTGTGTGCTATTCTCTAGAGTTACTTCCTTATAAACCATACTGCACTTACACAATTTTTTGTTTATTCCGATATCGTTCTTATTTATTTATTTACTTTTTTACAAGTCAGTTTGAAAATAAAAAACTAGAAAATTGCTACAGAAAAAAAAATAGCTATTATGCTTTTTATTCATTTCGATACTGTACTTGATAAGCAATTTTTTGTTTCTATTTGCCACATAAAAAAAAGGATTATTGTTTTTTTTTTTTTTATTCTTCCTCTTAGAAGAAGGGTAGTAAAGGAAAAGTAAAAGACGTCTAAAGCAAGTAGTTTATTAATATGGAAAATCATGCAGTCTAATGCAACTTCACTAGTGATAGAATAGACAATCTATTTGACTCTCCTCCACTCCTCGTGGATACCATAATGTAATGTTGCATGCTGGAGATAAGGTTGGGGAGGATGAAGAAGCCAAAGATATTCTAGAAGATGACATATGAGAGCTTTAACATGATGATCTAGGTAAGCTCCTTAAATTGGTGAAGTTGGTTAAATCGATTAAACATTTTAGTAAAATTGTAGATGAGAAAGGGAATTTTCGAATGTAATGTAACTATTGCACTTTGAGCTATGCATGAAAAAAAAGGGGTTGCGATACCTTAATAAGATACTTGCAAAGGAAGCACCCTATAGAATATGGAGTAGAAAAATTTTAGTAGCAAATTGCACGTGCTAGTAGTTTGTAGTCATCCACTCTATTCTGAATAATGTCAAGTAGTAGAAACTAGCCCTTACACAACACATTACAAAAATGTACATCTCCTGGAGCATAGATAAGTGCAGATCTTAACTATGGTACGAAAAAAAATCATTAAATCCTAGCTCGCATTCATTTGATTCCAAAACTTTGTGCAAACCCAATTGGGAATTGTATCATAAAAGTAAGTGAGCTAGTAGCTATGTTTAGTTCCCTAAACACAGAATTTTCAATATGTATAGATATATGAAGGGATAGGTGGTAAGAGAATTCTTACATAGGAATAACCTGTTACTAGATAGATGATAAATGGTAACTTAATAAAAGATTGTTGTTCCTTAAGGTATTTAATTGATGATAAATGGCACAATATATATATATATATATAGAATTATATATGTTATTCTAGATGAGTATTGTTTGCCTAGAAAAGTTTTTTCAATTGGTTTTAATAATACTAGCGTAAATACTGCATTCATAAAGGAGCTTAAAAACCTGTGCTGTCCTACATTAGGTGGAGCATTTTTCCACATCAAATGTGTATACCATATTTTGAATTGATGTGTTAAAAGGGAAATGAAGAGTCTAGAATATAAAGTTGCTAATCAAATTAGTAGTTAAAACCTTGATCGAGAGACTTGTTGTGGATAAAATGTAGATGAATTATTACTTGTAAAATGGTAAAAGATACAAAAAATTTAAAAAGGATGTTAAACATTGATGGAATTCAACGTATCAAACAAAGTACGATTGATCATAAAAAACCTTTGTGTAACTTTTGTTTGCACTACTTACCAAAAATTCAAATCTACCCAAAAGATTTGCAAATATGTAATAAGTTGTTGCAAGTACTTAAAGTTTTCAATGAAGGTATTAACACTATTTCTTAAGTTCACAAGCCTAGGATGCACAAGTTCATAATGGAAGCCATCAATATAATTATAGTTCTACTTGATGCGTATAGGGACCCCATTCTCCAAAGTTGTGTTGTTGAAATGGTTATATTATTATAGGGAAATTCATTATATTGATCTTATTTCTACTATTTTTAGACTTGCAATGTAAAATAGATGTTTTTCTAAGACTATCTCAATATGTATTACAAAATTATTAATAGCTATGCTGATATTCGAGACATGCATATTGTAATAATAGTTGATAAACTTTGATAAGTGACAAATAAAATGAATGAGCTGTTTTAACTTTTTTGGTATGTGTATAATGGTTAGGTTGCAGTTACTCCCTCGCTAATGCTACGGTTATTCTTTTGTAGTCTTGAAGTTGAAGAGACATAAGTTTAGAGGTCTGTAAATAGAAGCTTTAGCACTACCTCAACATCAACTTGAGTTTAGTGTCAATATTGACATTTGCAATTCTGACATTCACGAATAGTGGAAGATGCATAGAAAGACATATCGATCCTCTTCCTCATTGCTTGATAAGTTTTTGCTTGATAAGTTTTTGCTATGCTGAGTTAACGATTGCAATGGAATGGGCATATGGCACTCCCATCCTCTTGTGAGCCTCCCTTTCTCTTATCAATGTTGAAGTTATGACTTGCAATGAAGATCGGTAAAAAGTGGCCACTAGAGGCTAGGAGACTGTTAAGAAGTCTTTTAAGGAAGACGATTAACTCACTGAAATGAAGTGTAGGCTTGACTTTAGATCACTGTTATACACAAGGTGATAGCGATTAAACAAAAAATTTCCATTTGATTAAAAGTGTTTTGTCTCTTAAATAAAAGGGTTTTTTTTTTTTGAAAAAGAAACCATTAATTAGTTGTTTTCAAAATTAAGACTTCTATATTTAGATTATATTTTTAAAAAATGGGGTAAACAAAAAATTAGCGTGTTTTTGTAGGAGTTGTTCTACAATATAAATTAACTGGCTAATAACATAGATTTGCCCTTTTCTTTTTGAAAAACAAGATTGACTAACATATTAAAGTTTTTTTTTTTAAATAAAAAGCAAATTACAATAGTTTGATACCTGTTACTTGATACATAAGCACTTGTGAGGAGACTTAAAAGATACTTTTACCTAACTAAATACTTGAACATTACAAATAGCTTAGAAAATTTTTAATGAGAATCATTGAGATCATGTATTGAAATAATTTTTTTTCTTTTTTTTTTTGTCATTTGTGTTTCTTGTATAACATATGTAAAATTATTGTAACATGTAAATTTTGGTTAAACATAATTGCAACCAATTTGATTATTTTTTCATTATTTATATTTCTCGTATAACGTAGATGAAATTTATGCAAAATGTAAAGTTTTATTAAACATACTTGTAAATTTCTATTGAACATAACATATATGTGACACATGTAAAAAAATAAAAATTTGAGACATTTTTATTCAAGATGAATCGCCTTGGAAGAAGAAAATATTGATAGAAATGTAATACGGGTCTCTAGAGAGAAGAGATCTGGTGGGTAATACACCTTATATGGATGTATACATGGTATGTAACTATGAATGATTTTCGAGCATATGATAATGATAGTGGGTAATTTTTAAAAAAACTATCATTTATATTGTTATATGTACAAATACTACTGGCAGTTATACACTATGTGCGATAGACTAAATATATATAAAAAAAGAGAAAGAGAAATATATATAGAAAGAGATTAAATGCATTTGCATTTGAAACTTCCATAGAGTACCATAAATTCAACCATTAGGTCTCTATTTCCTTACACTACTCACTCTCATTTTCTGCTTCCAACTTTTAGTCTCTTATGTATACTCCTATATACGCAACAAAAAGGAGATGAATAAACATTTTTGCATTGTTGTAAAAAAGATGAGATTTCCTTGGTGTATTGTAAGTAGTATGAGGAAGCCCACCTATAGCAAAAAAGGAGATCAATACGCATATCGGAACTTAATAAACCATATGAAATTGAAGCAACTAGTAGATTATTGATTAGAGAAATTTTTTTCCAAACTAGGAAAAAAAAATTAGTTCTTTTTAAAGTTAGGGCTTTTACTTTTGATGATTCCATGCATTCTCTTCCTTTTCTATTTGAAGGAAAATCTAATTTTGTAAAGTATGTATTGGTTTGGATAATTTGGTTGGTTGTGTATTTCTGTGTCAATTTCTATTTAAGATGTTTGTATCAAATTTTTATTGGTTAGAATAATGTACATACTTTACTTTTTTACATAATGTACATGTTGTATAAATGCATATTGTCAATTTGGTATACATAATATATGACTAAAAATATTGCGAAGAAAAAATAGAAACTAAAAAAGTTTATTTCGGCAAAGAAATAAAGAAAGTATTGGATAGCCGGTTCACGGTAGGGATGCAATTGAGGTGGGTTTGGGACGGGTTTGGCAATCCTAATACTTGTCTTGTTACTTGAAACTTGCCTAATAAGCTTGTTAGGAAACCCGTTCGTTACGAAACTCGGTTCACGAACCTTGAACCCATTTTTCTCTCTCTCTTTTTTTTTTCCCTCTTAATGATAAGTTATGTAAATTTAATTGCACAAATTAAATAGGTAGTGTAAAGATTAAGAAAAAAAAAGCATTGAAAATCTATAGATTTAAAGTAGTACTACGAATCAGCAATGGAATGTTGAACTAGAAATTGTTTAGAATTTATTTCAACAAACAGTAAGCTTCTTATTCTTGTTACAAGCAAAAAAAAACTTCAAAAACTATTTCTTGATCAAATCTCATTTTTTTCTTGTTGAGAAAAAGAAAAAAAGCTTTTATATCATGTAGACAAAAGAATGACATACATTATAATATGAACATTTCTATAATTGCCATCCACATATTTTTACCCTATAACAAGGGGAAAAAATGCTTTCTTACTGATAAAAAAAAAATCATAAATAAAAGAATTAACTCTACATGCAAAGCAAATTTAATGCTTGTATGTTAAAATATAATAATATCTTTATAATAGTGTGAACCCAAAAAGATAAATGTTTTACTTTATTATATTAGATTTACTGTAATTAAACATAATGACATCATATCTACACTTAATCAAAAGTATGAAATTTAGGAACTTATTAGTTTTTTGATGGATAGTTTTTATTTCTTATAATATTTAATATTTGAGTTGCTTCAATGGGTTTCCTAACGAGGTTTTAATAAAACTTAGAACCCTTCCCAAAACCTTATAAGAATTTTAGGTATTTTCTAAAACCCTATCAAGAAATTCCCTATAGGGTTTTTACTAGGCTGGGCTGGTTGGGAATCCTATTATGACCCATTCAGTTGCATCCCAAAACTGCTATACCTTTAGCTCGGCTCGGAATCGACCTTATATGAGAAGTATTTTGACTTGCTTATAGGGCCCCAACAGCTTAGATTGCTTGACTAAGCGACTTTCCAATGTCTTTCTAAATTGTGTAAATTGAGTGGCAACATGTTTGGAGAATTTCCTCTTGCTTAGTTCTAAAAGTAGTCGCTATACTTATTTGTCTTCTATTGCCAAACAATTTGCCAGTGCCTAAGTACTATGTGATTCGATAGACCATTAGTGTACATTATCTATTAACAATTATTTTTTTGGTTGTTTTCCCCCCTTTACCTAGATTGTACATGTGACATTTCTTATTTTTAGATGTACCTTTTTAGTTTTTTCTTCTTTTAAAAGGTTACCCTAATCAAAGCATGTATAAATAGAACCTTTGTATAACCTTAGACATGATCATCTTCTTCCTAAACATTGACTACACTTTCTCATATTTTCTTACAAGCTTTTTGCTTTAAGTCTTTGTTTCACTCTTATCTATTTCTTAGCAAAGAACTAGTGGTAAGTAACCTTACTACCATATCCATGGGTTATGTCGGGTATTGTAGCAAGTCTATGTGTGGATTGTGGTGTATCATATCCATAACCTAGCTTTTGGGTTTTTGCCATTTCCATACCTTACTTTCTTCTCGAAGGATCCATTTTGAATACTTGGTAAGACCTAGTGATAACTTAGCTTTTACACACATCAAATAATATTTATATATTTTAATTCCAAGTCTTTTGAAGTACTCACATGAATAGCATCAATGTCATGATCATCCAAACTATCTTGAATCAATTTCTATAACACTGCAAATCTATATATGCACAAATTTTCTCCATAATATTACATTAATCTTATTCCTTACTTCTTGCACTTAAAAAGATATCTAATGAATCCCCATTCAATGAACCAAATATATCTTCTTCTTCAACTATCCATTAATCATTAGATGAGATATCTTCATAGGAAAGCTAGTAAATTAATCAATTTAATAAAACAAGCAAATATTATGTCTTATGGCTCATGATTTCACGAACTTGTTTTAAGTTGTTATATAGCTAGGTTATTTTTTTGGTTTTAATAATCCATTCAACCTAAATCAAGATAAGATATAAAATTGGTAATATCATAAACTTATGAAAATAAAAATTGGCATAATGCAAAATCATATACCTAAACCAATGATTCCTCCATGAGTGTACACTTAAAGGATCTTGTTTCGTTTTAACAAGGAAAAGCCTCATATACTGTAAACTCATATAATTAAATGTGCTAACTTGCAATTTCATAATCATACACTTGACTTTGTTTCTCATAGCACTTGACTTACACTCATTGCAATCAGATCTCACCATGGAAATGGTTTTACTTGAATTACTAGTATTTAGACCAAACAGCCATAGGACACTAACTTTCTAACACGAAAAGCTACGAATTCCTTCTTGACACATTACGACCTTCTTTATGCTTTGGATCATGCACATGATTGCACTATTAATGACCTATATTTTAGGATAACTTTTAGTTACTATCAAGATATAACCCTAACCCTATCAAATGAATAAAGGCTTTAGGTTAAGGTTATTTATAAAGAGAAACAACTAATGACACAACTTATATGAGGTGCTCTCTTTTAATGTGTCTTGTTCTAGTGTACCATAACTTGGAGATCTAACTCGAATGATTCGAACAAAAGTTCCAAGTTCTAGTAACAGTGAGTTTATATATATATATATACTAGTATGAGACCGGTTCCTATATCCTGTCCAAATACAAAACTAACTAGGGATATAATTAGAAATTTAGAATGGCCTAATATCGATTCTTATAGATGACTATCTTATTAGCTTTGGTTAATTAAGGAATAATACTGTAAATAAAATCCCATCACAAAAGAATTTGAATGAAAAACACTCAATTATAAAGTGTTAACAGGTACAATACTTAAGCACTTGGTGCATAAGGTACATACTTACAATGATTAAGTTACTAAATCATTAAAGAAAATTTTATTAGTTCTCGTCATTGAAGCGTAAATTCACTGTAATAAATTTCTATACCAAGTCAATCGTTAATTTCAACGCTATTGCCTTACAAAATTAGTGGTGCCATCTTATAAATTTCCATGACTTTTTGAAACGACTTCAATCATGCCCAATTGTGTGAAATAGTTATGACAAACAATTAAAACCTTTTTAAGTAAAAATGTAAGCTGAGGAGAAATCTTAGTGGTTCGGTTTTGTAGTATTGCTTGATTTTCAGACGATTCGAGATAATTTTGATGGTATTGGTTCTTTCCCGGTGGATGCGCGATACGAGACCAGCTTTATCCCTGGTTTCCTCGCCTACGTGTAGGAACACACTACTGTTCTTTTGCAATAGAAAAGTCCCTACACATGGAGATGTTCCTTTAATAGGGAACGTCCCTCTTGCTTTTTTTTTCTATATATATATATTTATTTTGTAATATTTATTAATAATATAATACTATTTATTATATTGTACAAATATTATATTTATTGATAATAGAATTATATTTACAAAATATAAAAAGTAGTAATTTAAAAGTTATAATATACGACTTATTAAGATATTAAAAAGTATCAAGAACTTTTATGAAGGAACTTAGAGATAAAGTATAGAGTTCCTAAAAATCAGTTCTCGAAAAAGCTAATGTCCTGATATAACGAACTTTTAAAGTTCTTATGGGATAAAGTTGGTCTAAGAAATACCATATATCAATCTACTTGCTTATTGATGTCGCTCAAAGGTGATGAGAGGGGTGAATACATAATCTATTGTATAAGGTACCTACTTATACCTATCTTACTTGATTGGGTAGGTTTTAGGTGCATATTAAGGACCATAAAGTAAGTTCCAAATATAGGTTTTTCCTAACATGATCTTATATAGTGGGATATGAGTACAAGACCTTTACAATAATAAAAGATAATATCTTATTTTTCAACCAATAAATGTTTTAGTAAAAAAAAAAAAGAATAAGGAACCTAAGCCCATAGATTAATGATCCTAAATTGCTACACCTATTGCCGTACCTCTCACTTTACGATTTTCATTTTTTTCCCCTTATCCTTCACCCTTTTCCTCTCTAACTTCACTATTTCCATCTTTCCCCTTATTATTTCTCATTTGCTAGTAATAAAGTCACGTAAATTTAAAATACTAAAGGTAGGAAAAATCACTTTTTTTTTTCTTTAAATTCACGTATTTTATTATAAGTTTTGTATATGAAGAACTTATAGTATTATATATCGATTACTCTTTTTGATATTACAAAAATTTGAAATTTATTGGAAAAAAAATTACAAGTTCCATAGAATACCATGTACCTTATATATTTTATAAGATATAGGATTTAGGATGGTTTTTGGTACTATAGGGTAGGTTTCGGTTCCAAAAATTTGGAACTTATACATAAGGATGGGCATTGTTTGGTTTGGTTTGGTTTGGTTTGATTCAAGTTTCTCTAAATTAAACTAAACCATAAAGATACGGTTTTTTTTTTTTAAACTTTAAACCAAACTATATAGTTTAGATTAGGCGGTTTTTTCAAATAATAAAACTTTGGTTTGGTTTATAGATTGAACTATATTTCATAATCAAGGAAAGTATATTTACACAATTTATAATCTCATATGAAAAGTACACAATTCATTTAATAGTAAGTATTGATATTATAAAAAAAGACTGATGAAGTCAATATTCATGTGACTAAAAAGCTATTAATAACTACTTTTATTCATAAGACTAGCATATAGCATATATTTTGAGTCAATATATATTTGTAATTTGTAAAATAATGGAAATAAAGCCAAATACATATAAATTTCAATAAATATAAACTAAAGATTATTTTAAGTGTTGTATTATTTATAAAATATTGCTGTTTGTAAAAATGAATTGGTTTTGTCTTATGGTTTAGTTTGGTTTAATCTTCCAAACTAACCATAATTTTTTTTATTTGGTTTGGATTTAAAATTTTTAGATCATATTGTAGAAAAAATAATATTTTCGATTTGGTTTGGTTTATGAATTAGATTGATTTGGTTTATTTTTTTGCTTACCCTTCTTAGTACCTTATAGGATAAGGTCTCATACCCTACCTAGACGTATGTATAGTTTGACATTGACTTGAAATAGGACTTACACTTGTTGGGTAACGGTTCCAAAATCTTGAAATTGACATTGAACACAATAGGTCGGTTCATGGGCTTATTCCATGGAACCAATGATTCACAAGTCGATTCGTAGACCAATGAATTGTAATATTGATTTCCTTTTTTTCTTTTTTAAGAACAATAAAACTTAATTGTTAACATGAAATAAATTAATAGAATTTTAAACTAAAGAAAGAAGCCTAAGGACTACGTGTCTTTGGCTAATTTATAAAATAGTTATTGAGGTGTATATTTATTTATACATAACTATATCCAAATTGAGTTGTAGTATTATGAATATAAGACAAAAAATATTGAGGTTATGAAGAAGTTCGAAAGATGAAAAATAGTCTTACGTTGCTAGGAAAGGAGATGTTTCTTCTGATAAAAGTCTACATATATTAAATCAAACATACTTTTAAATTACATTTATTCATTGTGTTGTTCAATAATATATTAAATGTAGTGAAAGAGAATTATTATATTTTTATTCACACCAAATTAGTTTTAAATTTCAATTTTCAATGTTATTTAATATTTGAATTTCAATTTAATTTGTTCTTTGTTTTGCTTTCTTTTTTTTTTTCATGCATTTTTTTGAATGGGTCGAACCTAGTGTGTTGGATGGATCAACATAATGACTTGCCAAGGACTTGCCATTTACCGAACTAGTAAATCCCTTAGGTGGGTTATTGTATCGCTAGTTCCATAGCAGGTCATGGAACCTATCCTATGCTCCCTAGTGGTTAGGGTTGGGCAAACAAAATCGCGAATTGCGGATCAAACTGTGAATTGAATTGAATTGAATCGATTGGATTGATTTACGGTTTGGTTTGATTATATATAAATGGTTTGCGGTTTGGTTCGGAAAAACGAACCAAACCGTATCGTTTTAAATCGAACCGAACCGAACTGTTACTTAAATAAAAAAAAATTCATACAATTATTTTGCACTTTTTATTTTTTTTTTTCATTAATCTTCATAAATTTCATTAAGTTTTTTTATATTTTGATATTCTTTATTTTAATTTTGTGTAAATTATTAATATTAATTTGAGTGAATTATATTTTAAATTTCATATTTAATGAAGATAAAAATGTTTTGTGAAAATTTGATATAAACGGTTCGAACTAAACCGAACCGGTTTTAATTAGGTTCGAAAGATTTATTAACCAAATTGTATGATTAGGTTTGACTTTAAAAAAAAAAAAATTGAACCATTATATTAGGTTCGATTCGATTCGATAAGAGAGTCGAACCGTATCGAACCGAACTGCGCTCACCGTTATTAATGGTGTTAGTATATATACATGAAAAAGAAACGCATTAGTTATTGATGCTACGTAATACGTACATATACATGTGTATATATGGACATTTTGGAGTAGCGGTTAGTTTATGGCTTTCTTAATGTTGGAGTTATTGTAGAGAATGTATTAAATTTGAATATGAGCTATGTTATTGAAAGTAGTTAAGACACGATTGCCCGTTGAATCTATGATGGATAATGTAATGTAAATAACAAATTGAGGAGCCTATTGAATGTTGACATGCTTCGGAAATTTATGGTCAATACGCAGGATCCAATATTGTATTGTCAAGCGTAATTTATCAACGCTAGCGTTTGATAAACATGCATAGCTTTAACTTTCTCATTTGATATTCCTTTTCGGTCGTTTGTTCACCATCGTCAAGTATCATGGTGCTCGAGAAATCGTTCTGTTAATTCTCATAATGATCATACGTACCTCCTAAATGTTTTCTTTGTAGTTCGATTATTGGATCCAACATTATTTCAGGAACCAGACAAACAGAAATATCTTCATCATGAGAAAACGTCACCTTTTTCAATATTTCATATATCTATCATCAAGTAAATTTTTACAGAAGTTATTTCAAATCAACGACCTTTCTTTCTTGGCCAGTAAGCGAAAATTTAAAAAGAAAAAGAATGCATTTACGTAGATTCCAATTGAATTGGAAAATCCTGCAACTATAGCTTTGGCAGATTCTCAAAAGTTCTGTCCAATTTGGGTATAGAAATGTTGAAAATATAAGTATAAAGAATTTGGTTCCAAATATCGGGGACTCCAGGGAGGCACCAATGGAAGCAATCTGCATAGCCCATAGGGTTGGCTAATTGCTCTTGAGTCAATGGCTCCCATTGTCTTCTATAAATTGTAGGGTGCGCGTCTTTGCGGTATTCAGATAGTTGAGTTATGTTGAGGATTTGAATTGTAAGGCCTCTATCTTTGAGCTTGTCGATTACAGACTCCACCACACGCATCATTCCAATATCAGACCCACTTCCCCAGTAGTCTGCTTTACTTATTGGCTCTGTCTCTGCGTAGCAGTTTCGTCCAGCAATCCCACCCCATTCCTCTGCCCTGCATTCACAGCAAATCCAGTATTACATATTACCATTTTTCATTAAGCCATTCAATTTTATGGACATATTGATTACTGATTACAGATCATATGGGTATGCACTTGTGACAGCATATGCCTTAAAGATAGAAAATATTAAATATAATCTGAATTTAATCTTATTATCCAAAATTTGAGATCGATGTATAAGATGGTAAAAGCTACTAAAGTGAAGAAAACTTCTGGTTTATTAAAATCAACCTTTAAATTTTTGTGAGATAAGATGCGTTGTTTTTTTTTTTTTTTTTTTTCTAAAAAAAATAGTTGAAGGCCATTGAATAAATATATTGGTATAGAATTAATTTTTAAGAGGTGTGGCACCAAAAACCAACCTCTTACAATACCATTTTTGACCCTCAAATGCCATGACACACTGTTATTAGATCACTTTTTGCTATTTATATAGTAGTTAACATATTTGTACTTATACCAAAAATTCCATGATTTCATCTCTTCCTCTTTCTTTCTTTCTTTTTTTTCTTTTTTTTTTTTCCCCTTCTTGTTTTCTGTATTTGTAACTTAACTCCTTTTAAGTATTGATTTTACAACAGTTGTTATTGCTAAATTAGGGAGTAAGAAATAAAAGCACCAATCAGAAAAAGTAAAAAAAAAAAAAAGGAAAAATTGTACTTTTGAAAGGTTTATAAATAAATTTTTAGGAGCTGAGAAATCGTGCGGAATTAAAAGTCAAAACGGATGTATAATTGCATGCAATTATCCCTGTTGTTCGTATTATGTCCCGTGAATCAAAAGAATCTGTAAGCACTAAAAGCCATATGTGAAAATATTAACGTCCTTCGTGCAAAATAATCCAAAGGGAAAATCGACATCTCCTCACTAGACATTTAGTAATGAAGTAGAAAGGAAATTTACCTTTCATGGGTCGGAGACATGCTCGTGAAAAACAGTTGAGTCTTGGTTCTATTTATGTGAATTTCCAACCAGTCTGACCATGTGCTTAGAGCCATCTCAAATGCACGTGGCATTGTTACGTCCTTGTAGATCCCATCCGAACTCTCGAATGATCCCCACCTAAAATCATTCCCCCCCCCCCCCCCCCCCCCCCCCCCCCCCCCCCCCAAAAAAAAGAAAAAAGAAATTGCATTCATAAATCAATCGAAGTATCCATAAAACAAAATCATGCAGGTACTTGGCATTATTGTTGTTATTATTATTTCTGTGAAATTTGTAATTGTCTTTCAAAATGTAGAAGTTCTTTTTCTTTTCCTTTATTAAGTTCCTTAATTGGTAGCATCCGAGACTCTCAAAAATGGAAGTTAGATGCCCCTTCGGTAGAAGTACTCACAGAACTTTCATTTTGGATCTTCGCCACCAGAGGTAGGAATCGAAGACAAGAATGTCGGCGTCGGTCCAATACTTAGCGTGCTTTTCGATGGCTTGGACTCGGACTATCCGGTCAGGGACCCGGTGATTAACGGGGTCGTCGGAGTTGGATTCCACAAGCAATGGTTCCCAGTAGTACTCGATGGATGCGTTGTACTCCTGCACATTTATTGCTTATTTATTACCGACGTGGAATATTATCGTTCAATAATACAGTTTAATTGGTCAGTCAAAACTCAGCCTTCAATTATAAAAATATCATGATGTATTGCCAAAAAAGTCATTCATCATCTTCTAGGGATGAGGCTTTTCTATGTCAATTATTATTAGGCCTGTTAGGTTAGATTAGAGTATTTATGTGTGACTTGTGAGAGACCAATGATATACTTCCGCGTTCCGCCCATGGAAAAGAGGTCATTTGAGCATGCCTCCCATTTATTAAGGATTCAGACTCTTTTTTTCAGTGTCTTTAAAATTAAGTGTTGAGAAGTTTGTCTTAACTACTCTCTTACATTAAGTAAAATCATATGTAACAAAAAAGTAATTAAAATAATTATAAATTCTCAAATCAATTATTAAATAAGGTAGACCTCTTAAGCTTGTTGTGTATAATTTCATGTTTACCTAACTTCTAAAAACATGTACGTACTTTTAAATTGTAGTTGAAATACTAAAATTATGCTAAAAGGGATATAAATTACAACCATTTTTGGGTTTTAACGATATATTTGTAAAATTATGGTGAAATTGAAGCACACTTTAAGAATCTACAATTGGATAAAAGAAAGCACAGGCAATTCTGTCCTATCCATCATTCCTTAGGAAGTAGTAGAAAAAGAGTCATCGTTAGTAAACAATTTTTTCATCAATTGGATGACCAACAATCCTCTATGTGGCAGGTAATCCCCATGCAACTAATGGTTTGGAAATCTATCAATATCTAATCAATAATGAAAGGATTATATTTGCAATTTGGCCATCAACATATAGTGATTGGTGAATAAAAAGCTTTAGAAAGGAATTTGTCTATTAGATTTAAACTTTTTTTATTGGAAAAAGTAGATTTTTCTCTCTTACTTACTTTTTTTTTTTTTTTGGGTACGGACATCGCAAGCATCTTATTTTGCGATGATGGAATAAATATGAAATTCGCCTTCATATTTTGACATCCTTCTGAGCTTATAAAAAAGGTATAAGAAAGCCGTAAATAAAATGGAAGGAAAAAAAAATATATAAATCGAGAATTGACAGCTGTTTATCAAACATCCTTGCTGTTATTTGCTTATAGTAGCAATTTTTAATCGCTTGTCAGAATAACTTTGTGTACTAATGGCATATTTCATTATTAACAATACGAAAACTAATAGTAAAATTTATCTTTCTGGTATTTCTCCTGATAATTAAAGTTATTGTACCAATCCGACAAAAATTACTAACATCTATAACTAATAAAAAATTTCTATTACAAGTTATAAACAATAATAATTATTGATAGCCTCCAAAACAGACACTTCAATCCTGCTGCTCTATTTTTTTTATTTTCTTTTTATAGTAATATTTATTTGATAATCATCCAAAATACAGAAACTTGACCCATCGAAATTTTATTCAAAAAGGAGGGGTTCTGAAAATCACAAATTGTGTTTCCCAAGGCAATTTTATATGAAACCTCTTGGCTCCTGGTACCATTATTCCTGCAATAATATATCTATAGATCGGATCTACTTCTAAATAACTGGATGGCCTAGTAGGATGCTTAAACTGGTGGCTTCATTGATGGAGACCTTAACAACATGGAGCGACTTGCTTAAGACAATTTTCTAGACAGTTTTGAAAAACTTATTATTCCAATTTTAAGCAATTGTTTTTGTGGTTAGTTGGTTTATCTTAAGAGGTCAATAGTATGGAATCAGAGTGCAATTATTGCTCCAACTATGGAGTCCATGAATATTTTCGCCACAAAAGAGTGCGGGATTTGTCTAATTATTTCACACTATTATCCACGTTTTAACACATGATGAGCTGTTTGTGTCTAAATGTTTTATAGATCCAATCTAAAACTTTTCTAAAACATCCATGCTAAGAATATATTTCACATTCTTTACAAAAATACGTGGTATCTTTCTAAGAAAAATAAATACATTCATATCATTATTTTTTCGTAAAATATATAATTAACCTGATATAAAAAAAAGAAGAAATTAAGTGCTTATAGCTAGGCATTCATCCATGGAATTTTATTAATAATAATGGACTTTTTCCTAAGAAAGATAGCGCAGCGTAGCATAGGATAGACAATTGGCACATTTTGGAACTTTGAAATCCCAAAAATCAAAGCATAAGCCCTGATGTGATTAAATGACCGAATATATTATTAACCTTCTGCGCAACATCCTCTTAATTAGATTACTCCGCTAAAAGTTAACACGTAGAAATCAAATACTATAAATTAATGACCATAGTAGGTGACATTTCCGCACGATAAACTATAATCAAATGAAGAAGCTAGGTAGGAAGAGACAAAGTTTACGAAGTAGACTGATCGTTTAGGATTAAGTTGCTTGTTAGAAACTCTAGATTAGCATTACAACTTCAACTAATGGTTTTATAATGAGGAAAAAAATTATATATATATATATATAAAAGTTATCTGTAAAGTTGAGGAATTGGTCTAATAGTTTGAAATTTAGGGATTAGTTGTACTTTTTTGAAAGTTTCAGGGGATCGGTCATATTATTGTGTAATAGGTTTAATTTTCCATTTTCACCTTTCAATAATTCAATCTGCACTGCAACTACTCCTACTTGCTCCGGATACACAACGCGCGCATTTAACATTATTGTTCCCGAACCTTGTTATTGATGTCAGAAGGGTCATTATCATACATTATCTACCGATTACCAAATCACCTGTTCATTGCAATAGTTATAGATATAGGTATAACTAATAATAGCTCTAAGAGGCGGTTTTGCTAAAATAGATGATAATGGGATCGCTATTTTAGTAAATGACATGAAAAATGATAGACATCGATTCACAAACTTAACTGTAAGACGAGCTGATGAGGTGTGTATGAATAATAAAATTTTTTTTTTTTCTATTTTACGCTTTGAAAAGGGTGCTCCTAGTACCTGTTAGCGTTTTCCATTTATTGATGAATGGCAAATTATTCAACGTGTTAGGTAATAATTGAGAGGAAAACGAGAAACAAAAAGGTCAACGCAATAAATTACACTTACAGAGGCCTTGAAAGTGATCAAGGAGCCATTGTAATGGAAGGACATGGACTTGAGATTCGGTGGTATGACTGATTCCACCAGGCAAACCATTGAAACCCATTGGCCTCGATTTAGGGAGTCTCCGACGAAGACTAGCCTCCTGTTCCTCAGTCTCTCCAGCAACGCTGTCGCATTGAACCTACCTTATTATCAACCAGCAAAAACAACCATTCCGCCATGGCTCAAATACGCATGCACACATCATAATTAAAACAAATACCATTGTTAACTGAATTTACATTTCATGAACAAAAAAAAAAAAAAAAAAAAAAAAAAAAATCCATTCTAAAAGAAAGTAGAGGATAAAAATTAAATTGTATGAAAACCTTGGAAGATCACAGTCATGCGGTTGCCATCTCCAGTATTGGTAATTCAAGTCCTTACGTCCGTACTTCTGGCATGCCAGTTGATCAGACATGAACTTGCACTGCTGCTCCTTGTATAGAGGATATGAAACGTTGTCAAACACCCACTTGCCCGAGAACAGATCACATCGCGACTGCGGCGGTGCAGGTGGTGGCAACGGTGCATATGAGGGTGGTGAAGATGGCAGTGGCAACTGCAACTCATCATCCCTTAATTTTTCAACTGTTTCCTGCGCCTCCTCTAGTGGTGGCTCACTATCTCGGGTAAGGTAGATTACGATGACGACGACGGCGGCAATTAGAAGAGCCATTAAGGAATGAA
The DNA here is from genome assembly GCA_024138005.1 of Lumnitzera racemosa. Taxonomy (NCBI): domain Eukaryota; kingdom Viridiplantae; phylum Streptophyta; class Magnoliopsida; order Myrtales; family Combretaceae; genus Lumnitzera; species Lumnitzera racemosa. The sequence goes on from JAMXBC010000004.1 coordinate 58,223,253, forward strand.
AGCTGCTCCTGATCACTCCCCATGAACCAGGGACTGCTTGTTGCTTGTTTGCCATCATTCTATCTCTCTCTCTCTTTGCTCTTCTTCTTCTTCTTCTTTTATAAAGGAGGAGGGTTGTTATTTTTATGGATGATTGCTCATCCTTGAAGTAAACGAAGTGGGGTAAGATGGTTCTTTTATATTTTTTTTTTCATAAATTATTTTCCTTAAGTAGGAGTAGTGGAAACAGGTACCTTTGGTTGTTTAAAGAAAGCAACTGATGGAGAAGGATAGCCTGATACAGTTAGTCAATTGTCCCAAAACACCCTTACCAGTTTTTTTTTTTGTTATTTTGCCTTCAGTCGTCTATTAATCCTTTCCAAGTTGGATTAGTCACTTTCAAAGGTCACACTCATACCTATCCTTTAAGAAATGCACTACACATTACATATTTTATGGAACGCCAAGTTGATTTAATGAAATAAGTGTGAGAAAAATAAAAACTTTTTAGTGTTGTTTTATTTTATTTTTTATGATTTGGAATATCCCTGAAAAAAAAAATATATATCTCATGTGAAATAGTAATATTCTACTGAAGAGACTGCATTATATGGAATATACATTACTTATGGTATAATTTTTTTGCAACACAAAGAGGGAATAAGTACTTCGCAAATAATAGGAGCATAATAGTGATTCCATTCTATTTAGCCAAACATAGCGTAAATATCTTTGAAAAATCCTCTAAAGAAGAAGATATATAAAATGCAATTATGAAAATAGTAAAAGAAAACTTCTATTTGTACTATTTCCTCCTAAATTCAATGGCGTAATTTTCTTTTCTAATGGCTGGAAAAAAAAAAAAAGAAGAATAATCTTGATCACTAATTGTGGGTTGGAATCCTTGGGAAGTTCATCATGATAGAATAATTAAGGAGTTGATAATATGCTGATTGATGAAATGATGGATCTATGATATAATAAGTGATTTGCAATATTGGAACGTGATAAATTAATTTGGACTAAACTTTAGGCAAAAATAGTAGATTTTGGCATGAAACAAAAAAAAAGAGAGAGAGAGAGCCTAGTTTATGACTTTAGGTTAGATAAGGTTAACCTATAGCTTAAGCCCAGTTGATCGACTGGTCGAACTCGATCAATTCCTTTGTGTTAGTGATCATTTAGTTGACCTTGTCTCCTAAGTCAACCTTAGGTCAATCAAGAATTTTGAAAAACCTAGAACTAAGGTTAAGAAACGCAATTTTATATTTATAAGTGTTTAATTCATGTTACGATGTAAATTCAGAGCTTTTAAGAGCTAAGTAGAAACTAGGTATGTTGTTGTTGCTTAAGACTATGGATTCTTACCTCTTAGTAGTTTAAAACTTCCCAAGCATCTTAAGTTTACCCTCATATTAGTGGATCCATACTTCCTCTAACCCAATCTTTACCATTAATATAAAAGTTAATTAGATTTCTACTGTAATTCAATGGATCGATTAGAATTATTTTCTATATCTCAATATGTCTTAATCAACCTAAGGATTCAAGCTAAACTCATCTAATACTTAGTGGAACACTATCTAATCTACCAATAAGTCTTCTTGATCCTTTTAAATTCTCTCAAAGTTCGTTGAAATTAAAGACATAAAGTTACTATTCTCATTATTCATTTTAAATTAAGCTTAATTACACTAGAACAGTCATACTAAAAAATTATGTTGTAATCTTGATATAGAAGCTTCTAAATCTTTTACATCCTCCAAGAATAAGTTAAATGATTGAATTGATGGAATTATTGGTCTCCTTCTTTTGAGTGGCATAAACTAAAGAGAGAGAGAGGATATTAGGTTTTAGACCCTTTTTAAAGTTTGCAATCAACTATCTAACTAAATTTCTCTCCATTGAAGCTAGGTTGTCACTAATATATCCTTAGCTATTAAGAATAAGGTCAAGGTCATTTAGGTAATTTACTCTATCTTCCTTATTAAGCCTTTTGCTACCTAATTGATAAAACACCCTTATTTAGATCATTATAAGTAAGGTTATTTTAGTAATTAAATAATTAATTGAATTTACCTATAAATTATTTAATTGAATTTCAAATTTTCGAAATTATCCTTCACAAATTACTTGAAATCCTATTTAAATTATTTTATAAATTTATTCCCTAATGTAGCTAATCTCATATGTGTTAGGCTTTATTATCCACTCTTTTGGGATATTTTCCTTTGGGTGATTATAAGGACTATGATTGTCATGACTATTAAGGATATGATATGTATGGTGGAGAAGGGGATAGTACAATAACTACGATGGAGAGGACTATATGGATTACATAGGATAGAGAGATTATAATATGACTTTTTTAATTTTGGTTATCATATCTAACTAATAGGATTTTATATTTCCAATCAGTATTTGAAAACTTTTCTTTTAAAATCTTCTTTTATGTTTCAATTATAAATCTAAAATGAAGATGCAATTGTTGTATGCATCTCTTTAATTAATTTATAAATAAGCATCCTTGGCTAATTTCTCATTCACAACCACATAACCACAACTCTTCTTAGAAGAATCATCTATATATTTTTCCCTATGCTCCTTCAAAATCTCTTCCCTGTTATAATTTTCCATACAATATTAAATTTGATAGCTACTTTACAACGGGGTTTTGTAATGGACAATGACTTCTCTTTTAGTGGTGCTACTTTTGTAATCTTTCTTTAATTCTCATGATGTTCAAATAGATGATTGATATCAAGTAGAATGCATAGGCTAAGGAAATGAGAAAGAAGAAGACGATTACTTTAATGAAATGTGGATTTCAGTTCTGATTTTGATGGTGGTTGTGAAATTAAAAAATGAACGGAAATATTTAGAGCTAAACATATATGTCATCGTTATTATTGTCTCTTTTTGTAGTACTCCTTTATATGAATTAGCTTAAGTCTTTGTTATTCTCTATCTTCTATAAATCATCTTCTTCTTAATTTACTCTGCTTTAATCACTTTCTTGAACATTCGACCATTCAAGAAAAGCCTAACTCATGTTGATATTTGAGCAACTAAAAGAAGAGAAGAGGATAAGATAGGAGAAAATTGGTAGATAATAGAAATGTTGAATACTTACACTTAGCTGATACTGGTAGGGCTACATAAAGAGATAGTTTTGTCAATTACAATATATATTTAACTTGAAATATTTTCCATGGTTTCCTCCATAATTTGAAGCACTTTATGGCATAAATAGTGAAATCAATAGAACATTAAAGTAATCTTCATCTCAATACGTATCATCATACAAAGGGATGTTAATGGTTTGTGAAACGGGTTATAAAGGTACTTGTCAAAATTTTCCTATGCATTCTCAAACTTAAGGTTTTTAATACTTAATACAATTAACAACAACTTCTATATTTTAGTAGCCTTATTGTTTTCCTTTTCTTGTTATTTCATGTAAGGACAGAAGTACTACATTGTTATTTTTAGCATAATTCTATTTTGTTGTAAATATAACATATGGAAAATTATGGAATATAGTAAAAGATTAAACAAAACTATTAGCTTGGTGAGTCTAAAAACCATTGATGGACCCATAGGACCTGATGGATTCCCATCTTGGTTTGATTATCTCTAAGCACACGAGTCATCGAATCTTGGTAGGTTGAGTTAGTACGAGCCCTCATGCCTATATCTATATCTAGGGTTTGACCATAAAAGGGTACAAAACTTGTATCATCTACAATATAGATGCATCTAGTAGGCATCTTATAATGAATTTCATTATAGGGGTCATAGTTGGTAACTATTCACGGGACATTAGTGGTCTTGTAATGACGTAAAGTTTGATGGATGAATAGAGGAGCATGATATCACAAGAATTTTCCATTGAAGATTGATGCAATCAACCTATATAGAAACATGTTCTATGAGAGGATAATTAATAATTAATAAGGAAAAATAATGAATGTACCATTTGGTGCAAGAAAGTATTCTTTAAGAATTGTCGTACTAGAAGTATTTGATACTTTTCATAACATCTCAAAGGATCAACATTATGTCTAAAGATATAGATAAGGCAAGAGTATTATCATAGGACATGAAAAATAAATACGCTTTATATCTTATAACATAAGAGGATTGGATTGTAAAGCCATTGGCACTAATCACATTGCTCTATAATCATGCGAGGAATGTATGTAGCCAAATGAAAGATTTTGAACTTCAAGAAGATTGCTTTGATTATATCATTGTAGTAAGTTAGTTTAGGATAAAGTCTTGAGGAGCTGAAAAGCTATATTTATCAATTGACCCTTGGATTTGGCATCGTTCCAATAACCCATGTAGAACGACTAGAAAAAGCTCACTACAAATGGAAGAAGCATGATTAGGTTGGGTATAATAATAAAGAACTAGACTAGAATAATTAGCTCAATCGAATAAGTATTATGGTGAATCTTTTGAACCACGTTCTTATCATCAATACGCTTCTTGTTTCATTTTATTCTGATCTTGTAACACCTAAAATAAAGGAAAAATAATGTATAAAAATAAAAGGAAAAGAGTAAATAATTAGCATTTTCTATAAGGGCATAAGACGGTATTAACTTTTAATAGTAGGGGCACTCTAGGTATATGGGAATTTCTACAACCCTAGGAATATAAGCCAAGAGATGCTTATTATAATCTCGTTTCCTACATTGGCTACATGTGTGTAGCCTTTACAAAGTAGGGTACTACGAGAATCTTGAAGCAAAGAGGAGATTTCAATGAGTTTAAATTAGATTGGGATCGCAAGAACCAAGGTAAGGTTTAAGGATGCATTTTTATTGAAGAATTTTAGTGGATTCTCAATAAAAATTTGTTTTCTTTGTAAAGCATCATGAAAAACGAATTTAGGGTGACTTATTGGGAGTCCTATAACAGTTTCTAAGTGGTAGAAGTAGAGATTTTAGATTCTTAAGGTAAGATCGTGCCTAGACTCCATTGTGTGTTATTTCTTTGATATATGTTTTGATTTCAATGAGAGAGATGGATTAAGATTTGATTATAGAAAGATGTTAGAGGTTGTTCGGACTGGTATGGAGTTGTTTTGTTGATGGGTTAACAAATTAGGAGCAATAGTTTTTAAGGTTGGTAGAAGAGCTGGAGTTTTGGGGGATGAAACGTCGCTATAGCATCTGGATGTTATCACCGTTTAGACGCTAGGGAGTAGACTGCTCCCCAATCATGGCATCTAGATGCCACTTGTGGTAGCATTTATATGCCATGACCCCTATTACGTACAACAATGTTTCCTTTAGTTCCTAGGTGTTTTCCAAGCGTGTTTTTCCATTCTAAATCCTTTCGAAACATGAATCATCACCCAAAATGCTTTATAAACTAATACATCATCGTAGTAATCCTAAGTTCTTTAAGAGACTTAAGTTGCAAGAGTGAGACACTTAAGTTACTAAGTTAAAGAGCATTATTAGATAAGCCTAGAGACTAAGTAAGGTGTTGATCTAGTATAAGTATAGGTCATAATTTGAGTTTGGTATTTATGTTATAATGAGTTCTAGAGAGGTTAATGAATGAGTTTTTAGTAAGTCAATGAAACTAAGTATGGGATATTTGTTTGTTTGTTGTGGTTGTTAGGCTAAATGATAAAGTCGAATTAAATAATTATTTGACCTTAATTGTATTATGTTGCTTATGCTTAGTTAGGCTCAAGGGACTGGGAAGACTAGACCTTAGGGTAGTACCCTAATGATCCTTACATGACGTTATCCTGAGTGAAGTCTCGCTTGGAAATGATTCGAGTAGATTTTAGGTTGTTCCTTGGTTCCCAGAGTATTAGGGAGGATCCAATACCGATACTATATGGTATAAGTATATTAAGTGTGTCGGGATCGTGAGTACTCTTATATTACTTGTTGGATTTAAAATAAAGATAATTAAATGGTTAGTTGTTACATTTTGCATTTCGTAATCATATGTGATTGGGAATTACATGTTCATGTGCATATACTTATCATATTCCATATTGGGTTTCGGCTAATCTCATCTTTAATTTTTAGTTACAGGCATAGGTCATAGCGATTATGAGGATTATTATCATGATATTGATTATTATGATGATGCAACAAATTACAATGAATACCTTATGATGTTGGGAATGGCTCTGTATAGTTTGAGTAGGATAATGGAATTGGCTAAGTTTGTTAACATACTTTTAGTAATTTATTTCTATTTTGTATTTTGGGTCATAAGAAGTCACCTAAAATTTCTCTTGTTAGAGTATGTGGGTTATTGATACCAGTTAGCTATTGTGATAAAGGAATCTAAAACTTTGTTATTTAGTTTCCTTGTGATAGATTTATCAAATGAAACATCCTAGCACAATGGTGTGGGACCTCATAATAAGGTTCTTAGCTCTTGGAAACAGTACCAAGATCATTCGCACATTGAGGATTCCTTAGTGGATAGTCATCATGATCACCTATAAGCCTATGCTATCCTATCGTATGACTATCTTAGCATGTACTATCCTAATTCAACCTAGTGCCTATAAATGCTACATATAACAATAACCATGGCCTATGAGAGAAAGTGTATAGATTGTGATATAATTTCAGCTATGATCATCTTAGATAAGGGGAAAATGTAGAGTGGTATTACATCACCACTTCCATAAGTGACACACTAATTAGAAAAGTTGGCTCCTTTTTATAATAGTGGAATCAATATACAACAAATTGATCAAGCTTGCAAATTTTGATAAATACTTTTGGCAAGTATACCGTTCAATTAGTAGTATAGGGTAAGCTTTAAGGTCATATTTCCCAAAGGAATGGTGTGCTAGCTCTTAGCTGTTTTGTGCCATTCATAACTAAGCATACCTAATAAAAGTTAAATTTTATTTAACTAAAACTAACAACTACCTAAATCGATAAACTTTACTTTTGTATTATACTAGAACTGCTAGCTAGCCTAAATAAGCTACTTGGGAATTTCAACTCTATGAAGAGATATAATTATGAACCAATGGTTGAAATGTCTAATAGCCTAGTAGTTATGTCATTCCAATAATTTGTATTATGAGAGAGCTATTAAACTAAGCCTTAATTGAATTAGGAGTTGTTAATTCCTATTCCATATTAGCCATTCATGAAATCGATACATGATTCTAATCTACTTAATGTTCCTAAAGCGAGACATTAGCTCTATGAACAAAATCAATAACCTACAATATACAAACATAAAGAGAAACAAGAAAACCACCATTAAACAATCTAACCACTATATTAATTCACAATCTCATTAAGTTTAAACGGTCAAGAGTGTTAAATGACAACATCTAAGCAAATACAAGTACAAAAGTGGAAAGAAACAATTTGAAAATAAGAGTTCCATGTTTGAATCCATGCTTGAATGGTGTTTCCTAAGCACCTCCAGGTTGGATTCCCTTCTTACATTGTAAAAATGAAGATAAAAGGACCTAAAGTTTGAGACCTTAGTAAACAGAATAAAGAAAATTCGAAGGAAAAAGAGAAAGAAATGGGAAATGGGTCTATTTGATGCACTACATTTTAGTAGCTTTTTATATCAAGAGGGTACCATGTTGACGATACATACCATCATGACAATAGCTAGGACTATTGTTGGAATGGTATGGTCCATTCTTTGTGATACTTGCAAAGTTTTTGTTCTAGATGGCAGTAAGAGTATTAACTTGATGGTTGTTTAAGTTGGTGTTCTTCTTATCCTTACCTTCTAGCTGGTAGTTGAAACTATTGGCCAAACATTATGTCTTAGTTTGTAAATTCTTCCTTTTTTGCTTTCATTTGGCAATCGATCAACGGGGCTAGCAAGTAAATGCTAGCCCTTAGGACTTGCAAAATATATGAAAAAAAAGAAATACTAAGTTTAAGATCTAAAATATTGAACCTTTTGTGCTAAATTGATCAAATCATAATTTTTATGTGTAAATCACTTATATGTGATTTTTACACAAGTTAATGCTTTCAAATTCATTTTCACCCAAAATCAAATACAATTTAGAGAAAATTATATACAATAAGTGTGAGATTTTTTACACTTATCACTTACCCCCAACTTTAAAATTTGTTTGTTCTTAAGTAAGCCAAAAATGATAAAAGACCATTGGGTAAGTTCAAATTCTCTATTTATGGACTTAGTGAATTTTATCTCACCCGAGCAAAATGGAAGTTCACCAAGTTGCTATCTATATATAGAAGAGATCTTTGCAAGCAATTAGTTATAAATGAATTCTTGAGATGCAGGATTACGTGTGCCTAATTATACATATAAGTGAATTCATAGATTAATCTATGATTCATATAATTAATCCTCCCATTTAACTAAGGATTGGACAATTTGAGAATAAGTAAGATGTTGCCAAGTAAGATGCCTTTACATTTTTATGGATTGATCAATATGTATAAAGTCCTCATCTACCCCTTAAGCTAATCTTAATTTGGTAAAAATGACAAAATCGAGTCTTTCTTTACCTAGATTTCCCTGTAATTTTCATTTTTACTTTAGCTAATTAAACTCATGCATCCTGAACTTATATTGAAGGGAGCTTTTTATTTCTCACCTTTTTCATAGTATGGGCATTAGGAGCTCATGAACCTGTCTAAGAATTGTTCGTCCAAGGAGATGTGCCATCCTCCTATTGGGTGCCCTAAGTGTTCATTTGTATCCTCTTTTATCGTTCTTTCTCTATATTATTATTTTTTTATTAGGTTTACCCCTAAATTTTGATTTTTTTGCCAATTTTCCTTCTACTTTTGGTTAAGAAATCTTTTTAAGACCAACTTAATTTTAATATTTTTGCAAGCACTATAATTAGCTACTTGAGACATTAGAGAATGTGATACATATCAGTTAATGGCCTAAAATGCAAAGACCTAGCTTACAATAATGATATCATCTTATTTTCAAATCATGAATCAAAATTTAAATGCAAAGTTAACTATCTAAACTAAATATTTCATCAATCAATTCTAAGGTAGTGTAAATAGCTCACTACACTTCCATCCCTATTTATTCATAAAATAAAAATCCTTTGAAATTGCTTGCTCTTCAATGCATAACTTAAAGAGAAAATTTTGAAAAATTATCAGTGATTTTTGAGAAAACTTCACTAAATTGATAAATGATTAACACAAATGTATAATGAAGCACAATGATGGAATTTTTTTTTTTAAAAGCGTGTGAGGGTAATGAGCAGAACCAATGGATATCAACAATTCGAAACTCCATGCCATTAATCCCAACTTCACAATTCAATCACAACACCTCAGCTTCAATCCCAACTTCTAAAGATATTTCTAGCCTTAACTTCAAACTCATAATATCTTTTTAGTTGAAACACTAATACAAAATATAAAAGAATGGGACTACACTGGAGATTAAGCCAAGTTGCCATCTTCTAGCACTTATTAGCTTGCAAGTCCAATCTTTATTTATGTACATGCCTGTGATTTGCAATAAGGAAAAGGAAACATCTCACAATACCTTATTCAACTAAAATCGAATAAAAGTGAAATGAGTAAAAGATAAACTAATAGTTAAGAAAAATAAATCGTAGTCTACAAATGGTCTTAAGAACTGAAATTAGCACCATCCATTCTTTTGCAACGGTGTTAAAAACTTGGTGTCATACTTATCACTTCTGTTAATATCACACATAAATATAAAATTTGCCCCCCTTCTTAAAAACAGTAGAATACTATACTACCAATTGACTCACTTGTAAATAAAATAGTTGAATTTTATTGGAAATAGTGAATGCTGGCAAGTGTAATAGTCTATTGATAATATAGGGAGAGTAATCAAGGTTGTATTTTATGATGAAGGAAAGAATAAACTTTAGAAAGATAACTAAGTAATGGATTCTAATATTTTTACTCTAATCTAGGTAACTAATTCAACAATTTCAATGGAAAGAATATGCAAATTATCTAAAATAAAAGGAAAACCTACAATGGAATTAAGTATGGATTTTAACAAATTTCTCAGTATTAAGATATGAATTTCTTTATGAAAAGATATATGAATGGCAGGTAAATAATCGATGAATTAATTGTAACCATGCTATTAGACTATTTATGATAGTCTAAACATAGATTTACACTTACAGAATTTATCTCACTTTCGCTTCATAAATTCTATCATATAGCGAGAGCATTGTATTACTAATCTCTTATCTCCACCAGCAGCTAGTTGTTCAAGTCCTGTCATTACTTAAATAACCATGTCAGAATTGATTTCTCATCCTAACCAATTTTTGCTTTGTGTGAGTACAAGGATTTGGGTCTCATTTCTCAAGAATTACCCATCTAAATTAGGAATCTTAGATTTTATTCTGAATTTTTGAATCTTATTGCTATACTTAGACCCTATTAAGATAACGGGGGGGCTAACGTGTGAGAACTGCTATGTAGCTTGACATTAACCTAACACTCAAGCTATACCTAATTATTTCATAGAACTAAGAAAAATTCTAAGTTTACACTATTACTATACAAGAATATCAATAGCTACAACTACTCTATCATGTTCACACATTATCCATAAGCACAAGAAGCATAATTCATCACATTCATAGAGGATAAGCATTTTGCACATAATACATAAGAAAGTGAAAATAAGCATTGCATTAAACATGGGAAATGTAGAGAAGATTGTAGAACTGAGCTTCTTAATCTCAATGATCGAGTTTCTTAAGAATTCTCTACAAATCTCTATGGATGTAATAGAAATCTACAAATCTAAATTTTTAAAAGAACTAAAATTCACTAAAACTCTACGCTACAAGCATGAAAATACAAGAAAATGCCATGGAAAATATAACATAACCTTAAAAATAGCCTAAGATAGCCGAAGGAAGAAGAAATTGGTGGAACTAAAACCTTAAATCATAGAAAATCCAAAATAAAATATACAGTGAAATAAAGGAGAGAATTACAACAAAGGAGATCAATATTTAGGGGTAGGTTTAAATAAGGGGGTTAACAATTTAAAAAGTTCAAATAAAGGGTTAACATTTCATAAAGTGGTTTAAACAAGAGATCAACATTTTGAAAAGTTTAAATAAGGAATCAATATTTCACAAAGTAGTTTAAATAATTTTATAAATTAGTTATTATGAATCCCTTATTTGAATCCCTTTATGAAATATTAATCTTTTATGTGAAACTTATCCCTAAATGTTAATTCCCTCAATTGTAATTTTTCTCAAAATAAAGGAGTTTTTATATCAAGGTATTACTGTCATGATGGTGGACATGTCTCGTCTATCGCTTCCCTTTTTGTTTTTTAATGAAATGGTGCATTTAATTAGGGTTTAATATACCATCATGACAATAAAGATAGTAGTACACTCTTTGTGATACATGAAAACATTTTACTTTGGATGCTACCAAGTGTATTAGCTTGATGGTTGTTTGAGCTGGTTCTTCATGTCTTCTACCGTCATGACAATACTACCATCATGAAGGCATAGTCTAATATTTTGGCCACTTGATTCCTTTCTGTTCTAGATGCTGTCTTAATGGTGGCTAGGATTATGGTCATGCTGACTTCATTTCTTAATCTTATCCTTTCTTTTGGCTTCTTAAATGGGGCCTAACATCACATGGTAGCATTAGGAATTGCAAGAACAAGCACAAAGAGTTTAAATTTGTCAAATATATATAACTTTTGAACACTAAAATAAAAAAATATGAATTACACTTGTATGGAGACATTATATGTGATTTTAATGGAAATTCATATACTTTGACTTTAAAATATATAGAATTACATATAATTATTAGAAAGATCTTTCAGATAAGTTTATAGAGGAAAGGCCTACGTATGAGCAGTTCTTGCAAAAAAGGCTTGGATATTTTTTAACATGCTTTTGATGGCTTGTGCTTATAAGTTATCCTTAGTTAAGGGCTTTTGTTCATTTTCCATTAATAGGATCCAACATGGCATAGACGGAGGCCCTCAAATAAGGGCAATTTATAAATACATGCTCTTAAACGCATGGTTAAAAAATTGAGACCCTCTTATGCAAATTGAAAAAATATGGGCCCTTCATTTACGTTTTTCCAGATAAATCACAATTAAATAAATAGAATGTTTTACTTATAATATTACACTTAAACATTTTATTTAATTTATTTTATTCAATTTCCTTTCTAAATTTTTTTAGATAACTATTAATGTATATAGTTCTTGATGGAATAGTATGATACATAATTATATATGAATATATATAGTAAGTAAATTAATTTTCATTAAAGACTTAATGATTAATATTAGAAAAATATAAACATTATAATTTTTTGGACCATCAACAATAATTTGATCAAAGAATATTTAGGTATATGAATTGCAAATATTTAAAATTATCATTAGTTTGAATTTAGTGCGGGTTATTTGAGATTTGGTTTAAAGGCAATGGACATAAATAAATTAATAAATAAAGTATAAACAACATTAAGGAGAATGAAAAAAAAAAAAATCATTTCTCATATTCACATGAATGTTAGTAATTAAAGAGATTTGCTTTGTTTTTAATGTGTGTCTTAATGAGGTTAAAAATTGAAATCATGTGGAAAAAAGCATTTATGTGCGTACTAATTATATATATATATATATATATAAACTCAATTCCTTCCTCTATATTTTTCCCTAGCAATATACAATTAGTACTTACATGGTTGTTTGTTTTGCATGATTTCAGTTTCTAACTCATTAAGACACATTAGAGACAAACTGAATTTCATTGTTCAACAATACCCTTATCAATAAGTTTTTTATGTAAGAGATTTGTTTTCTCTTTAACTCATTAAAATACATTAGAGACAAGCCAAATCTCTTAGCAATTTCCTAGAACTTGCTTTCTTATGGTAGAGTACAAGTATAACGTCAAGGTATTTTGTACTTATCTTGGAACATATACTTTAAAGTATATAGGGTACAAATTTTAAGGTATGCTGTATTTGCTTTGTAATAATAATTGAATAATATTAATAAACAAAATATTAATACTATTGTATTTTTTTAACCTTAAAGAAAATAGCCAAAAAAAACCTAACCTATAATGAAACTTTAAGATTACATACTCTTGTATCTATTATCTTGTTTGCCTCTTCTCTTCTTCTTCTTCTTTTGAGGTAAAATGCTCTTTTTTTTTATTTACTATCTCATTTTTTACATTGCCTTCTTCTTATTTTACTTACACTAATCTAATAAGGTGTTAAGAATATTTTAATTCTTAACTTATCGTCTAATATATTTTATTGGGATTACTCAGTATATGGTTTTTGTATTGTGTATAATAATTTTGTGATTTAATAAAAACTTTATTTCATGATTTAAAAAGAAAAGATAAAATAATATTTACCATGACTTAACCAAGGGTTGAATGTCTTTAATAATAAGAATATTCTCTATTCTATCCATCAAAGTTTCATATTGTTACAATTAAATATGTTGCAAATATAAGAACCTTTGAAATTATTACTATTTAGTCTATTAGTGTAGTTACGGGTTTGATAGTGACTATGTGTGTATACAATATTTTGAAAGAAAATAAAGTTAAAAAAAAAATAAGTTCCATAGGGTAAAATATGAGTAAGGTGTCAAGTACAAAAATTTCAGAATCTGTACTTATAACGTAAGGTACGGCATCCAGGACATACCAGGCCCTAGATATAGATAGAAAGAAGTTTATTCCGTTGGGAATTCGATCCTAAGGCTTTTTTTTTTCGGTAGAGTAAGATGTAATATCCTATTCATCTTATATTTGCTCGTCCCTACTAATCAATATAGGAAATGATTTTTTTTTTTCGTTTTCCTAGTAATTTATGCTTTATTTATTTCATTTTTTTATGTTTATTTCCTTAAACCAACATTTTAATTAGAAATAATGATAATTCTAAACAATAGTAACTCATATACCCAAAATGTTTCTTAATCCAATTATTGTCCATATATATTTACATTTTTCTAATATTAATTATTGACTCTTTAATAAAAAGATTAATTTACTTACCATATTTATCTATAAATATTATATCATTCCATCTAAAACTATATAGATGAATAGCTATCCTCCAAAAAAGAAAAAAAAAACGAAGGGAAATTGAATAAAATAAATTCAATACAATGTGCAAATGTAATATTAAAGTATAGCATTCTATTTATATAATTATGATTTATCTCGAAAAATGTACAAAAGGCACATATTTTATAGTTTTGCAATTCAACTATGCATTTATAGTCTTAAATTTATAAAATATCCTCATTTGGGGGTCTCTATTCATGCTATGCTATATCTCATTATGGCAAATGGACAAAAGTATTTAAATGATGATAACTTATAAACGAATTGTCAATGCATAATTAGAAAATCCAAGTCCTTTTTTGCAAAAACTACACAAGTGTGGGCTTTTTTTTTATTTTTTTTGCAATTTCCCCCCTAGATAAGATATGTTTTTCCTTTGTTAGTTTAATGGCCATTATGTATCAAAGACTACTATTTATAGTACCAGGTATTCTTTTAATTTTTCAATTTTTAAATTAATATTTTGATTTTTGATTTGATAATTGTACTTAATTTGAAATTCAAAATAATTTATTGAATTATCAAAAAAGTAAAAAGGGGCTATTTTCAAGTAAATTAGCCAATTAAATTTACTCAAATAGAAAGCAAATTTGAAGATGATAAAATACACTTGGCCATCTAAAAACCAAAAGTAAACCCTAAACCCTTTTATAAAATTTGAAATCATTCTCTATAATTCATTGTGCTCAGTAAATTATCTAAGAAAAATAAAAAGAGACTACAAAGAGTAAGTTAGATAATTTTAGCAAAATTAATAAAAATTGAGTGCAACTAGGGCATGTAAGGGCATTCTAAACTCGATGGCTACTTAGAACTAAATGACTACCACCACTATACCCTATTACCACCACCCCATCTTATTGACAACCCTAGCACCACCTGCAAGTGGCTAGAAGCCACTCAATTAGGTGAGTTCGATTTTAATTTGATTTTGTTAAATTTAGTAAAAATACTAAATGTGTTTAGAAAATTATGAAATTTAGTATTATAAGGTTTTTATGATGTAGATTTAGGAAAAAAATATTAGTTTAAAGAATTTAGATCTGTAAATATATGGTGCTTAAGAAATCTCAAAACTCGAGTTTATTTTCGATTTAGAAATAAATAATCTTAATAATGTAATTTTGAGCTCAAAATTTTTGTGGAGGCTATTTAAAGTATTTAAAATAGGGTTGTGAAAAGATTTTTTAGAAATTAAATTTCAAAAATTTTAGATAGCTTTTAAGCCTTAAAATGATATATAAAAGAGTGATTTTTGGCTTATTTTGGGGGTGAAAATTCTGATTCATATAATTAGGTGTTTTAGGATGTTAGTTTTTAATGTAGTATGATATTTGTTGTGTAATATGTAATTATTATGTGTAATATGTAGTGTATATGTGTAAATTAATAATAGATAAAATTAGAAATGTAATAAGTAGAAAATATTTGGTTGAAATTGGTAATATAATAGTAACAATAATAATAAAATACAATAAATCTGATATGAAACTTAAATTTATGAAATTATGTGAAAAATGTAATTTTTTTTTTCATATCGGGAGAAAATTTGGTAGTTAAATTAGGATTACGATATATTGTACAGATTAGAATATTAATTAAGGGTCAAATATGACATTTAGGATATCTGAGTACAATGTGATTAATTTCACATTATGGTTCAAAACGAGTTTTTAGGGTTCGTGTATAACACTAGTAATCGAAAACTAAATTAGGACCTAAATCGGAAACGGATTCAAAAACTAGCCTAAAATAGATTGGTAATAAGTAATACATATATATTTGGAAAATTGAGTCAAATCATAATTTAAAGCTTGTACATCATAATGATAAAAATATTAAAAGAATATCTATATTATAGGAGTTGCGAAGATGAGTTGACTTGCAGTAAATTTAGTGAACGAAACGGGGATTTTAGATAAGTTTGGTTTAATACATTGTTGTATTTTAGAGTACTTTATTAAAGTACTTGCACTTGGAGGTTTAGGATTGCATGTGATTGTACTTATAGATAGTTATATGTGCATGTGATTGTGTGTCTTTAATTACTTGCTGAAAATTGATATTGTGTTTTGTTGTGAATTGAGTCGTGTGAGATTGTTTAGTCATCCTAAATTGAACTTAATTATAAGTGACTTAAATACCTCAATTAGACATGTATTACACTCTTTAGGGGATTATTAGGATTATCCAACCAAATATAGATACCTTAAAAAAAGATAGCACTAGATAGCATAATAGTTTTTTTTTTTTTTTCATTCTTAGTTGAACTAAGTGATATAAGAGGAGGTCGCGGTAAGGATGAGGATAATAGTTCGAAGGATAGTTATAGGAGGAGCAATATCTTTATTATATAAACCTGAGTTTGGTTGTAAGTTGTTGCATAAATGTTGAAACTCCACAACCCGGATTAGAGAGATTACTTTAATTTCACAATGGATTAGATTATGTTGTGTGATGGCATTTGTGTGATTTCATTGCATTTAATTAATTTTTTGAAAACCTTGTTTGCATTTATTATGCATTCTTAATTCTCCATCTCAACTTACTGAGCTGTTGGTTACTCATATTCTTATAGTTTTTCTTTTTTAATAGGTTCTGATTGAGATGCTACGATATAACTATCTTAAGGTTAGTTTCTTTTTAAATTGCCTTGGGAGAGTAAGGATCAAATTCACTAAACAATCGTGTCCTTTAGAGTTTTATTATTAACTCTTAGGTTTATGTAGTAGTCTTATAATACTTATCAAACTACTATGACATGCAAATATTTCTTTGGATCAAAGACAATATAAGTATTTTTATGTAATTATGACTTAAAGTTTCCAGTTATATATATATATATATATATATATATGAATTTTATTAGTAATTATGAATAAGCTGTTTAATTCAAAATAAGGAGTTGTTGAGACTTTGTGTAAATTGTATCTATGATAGTAATTGTGAGGTCAGTTGCTATTATAAGTTGGTTTAGATGGCGGGATTGTTACGACTCTGCCATTTCGAGGTGTAACATTGACTAGTTGATTCCTTTTTTTTTTTTTCTAGACACTATCTTGATGGTGGCTAGGATTATGATCATGCCAATATTCCTGACTTCATTTTTTTTATCTTTTCCTTTCTTCTAGCTTCTTAAACGGGGGCTATCATCACATGGTAGTACCAAGAATTGCAAGAACAAGCACAAAGGGTTTAAATTCTTCAAATATATATAACTTTTGAACACTAAAACAGAAAAAAATATAAGTTACACTTGTATTGAGATATTATATGTGATTTTAATAGAAATTCGTACACTTTGACTTAAAAATCTATTGAATCACATATAATTATTAGAAAAATCCTTTAGATAAGTGCATAGAGGAAGGGCCTATGTATTGGCAGTTCTTGTAAAAAAAAGCTAGGATATTTTTTACCATGCATTTAATTACTTGTGCTTATAAGTTATCCTTATTTAAGGGCTTTTGTTCACTTGCCATTAGTAGGATCTAAAATTGCATAAATGAAGGCCCTTAAATAAGGGCAATTTATAAATACATGCTCTTAAATGCATGTTAAAAAATTGAGACCCTCTTATGCAAAACTGCAAAAATATGGTCCCTTCATTTACGTTTTTCTAGATAAACTGTAATTAAATAAATAGAATGTTTTACTTATAATATTACATTCAAACATTTAATTTAATTTAATTTATTCAATTTCCTTTCTAAAATTTTTTAAATAGCTATTAATCTATATAGTTTTGGATGGAATAGTACGATACGTAATTATATATGGATATATATAGTAAGTAAATTAATTTTCATTAAAGAATCAATGATTAATATTAGAAAAATATAAGCATTATAATTTTTTGGACTATTGACAATAATTTGATCAAAGAACATTTAGGCATATGAGTTGCAAATATTTAAAGTATCATTATTTTAAATAGTATGCGTTATTTTAGATTTGGTTTAAAGACAATGGACATAAATTAATTAATAAATAAAGTATAAACATCATTAGGGAGAATGAAAGAAAAAAATATCATATTTCTCGTATTCATAGGGATGTTAGCAAATAAAGAGATTTGCTTTGTCTTTAATGTGTGTATTAATGAGGTTAAAAATTGAAATCATATGGAAGAAGCATTTATGTTCGTACTAATTATATATATATATATAAAATTCAAACCCTTCCTTTATATTTTTTGTAAATCTCACAACCAGTCATTCGGGGTTCTAATTAGTTGAAAGATTTGATCGAGTCTAAATTATAAGTAAATTTAGAAATATTAGTAAAAATGATTCTGTAAGTTTGAATTTAAAAAAAATAAACATTAAAATAGAATAATATAAATTTTTAAATTTTAAGTATATAACTCGTTATTTATCGAAAATGCATAAAATACATTCCAATAATTAACGAATCGCTAGAGATAAATTATATATATACTAAAAATCATAGAATGACCGAAATAATATTTATTTTTATTATATATAAATTTATATGTAAGTAGAAATACACGAAATTACTTAAAATAAGCGAAATGTGCTAAAATAATAATAAAAAAATTATAAGAAATCATAATTAATTAAGGAAAAATCAAGAAAAATCCAGAATTGAGGATTGGCAATCTAGAATTGAAGAAACAAAGTCAACTAAATAAATAGAAAGTGGAAAAAAGAAGAGATAAGATAATTGTTTTGTCTCATTAATGCAAAATAATTTCCCTAATGCTCTATAAATAGCAAGAAAATTTCCAAAGCTCATTTGGTCAGTTTAGAGAGTGAGAAAAATAGAGAGAGGCAAAATTGAGAGTAAATTAGGGATTTAGAAAAAATCACAAAAAATCTATATAGTTAGGGCTTCTAAGGAGAACCCAGACTTGACGAACAACTGGGAGTGGATGACCACTACCATCACATGGTGGTGGTAGCGCCTAGGTGGGTCGATACACCTATGGCCACCGACAGTGGCCGGAACCACCTAAATCAGTGAGTTCGATTTCCAACCCAATTGTGTTTAATTTTGTAAAAATATTAAATATTCTTAGAAAATTATGAAACTTGTTATTATAAAATATTTTTATATTTATTTTTTAAGAAAAAATATTATTTTGATGAAAATATGTCTTTTGATTATAATCCTTAAAAAATTATGCAAAACCGAGTATGTTTTGGTTTAGAAATAAATGACCTTAGGAGCGTAGTTTTGAGCCCAAAATTTTTGTGTAGACTACTTAGATGATATAGAATAGTGTTATGAAGCCCGTTTTCAAAAATTAATTTTCTAAATTTTTTAGATAAATTTTAGGCCTTAAAATGAGGCATAAAATAGGTAATTTAGGGTTAATTAAGTAATTAAATAGTTAATTACTGATTTAGTAAATAATTATATTTTTTAGGATGTAGAAATCTAATGAAGTATGATACTTGTGGCATTTAGGGTGTTAGATGCAATTATTAGGTTAATTATGTAGTAAATAAGTAATAGGGAAAAATAATAAATTTTAAGTTAATTTTGTAAATTAGGGTAATTAGGTGTAAAATCTGATTTATAATGAATTTAGACATTTTGAAATGATAATTGATGTTGGGAGATGATAATTAAAGTGATAAAAATATTAGATGTGTATTTTGTACATAATAAGTAATAGTGCATAATACACAATTATTAGAAATATAATAAATAGAAGATATTAGAGTAAAAATTGATATTATGATAATAATAGAAATATACAATAAATAAGATAGGAAACTTAAATTAGGATAATTATATGAAAAATATAAGATTTTCTCATAACGGGGGTGAATTTGGTGATTAAATTAGGATTCGAGTATACCGCACAGACTAGAACACTAGTTAGAGACTAAAAACAATATTTAAGATATCTGAATATAATGCGATTAATTTCACATTATGGGTCGGAATGATTTTTTTTTAGGGTGTACGTATAAATCTCTAACAAAAAATTGAGTTAAAAACCTAATTTAGAAATCAATGTGAAAACTAAAAGAGAACTTAACACAATTCAAGAAGAATTGTAAAAGACTTAAGACCTAGATAATTAGGTATATTAAATCCTAAACAAAAGATAACAATAAGTGTTATAGGATAAAACCAACATATAATAATTATATGAAAAACTGAAACCACGTTTGTGTTATAGGGATGATTGGCGATGGTCTGAGCGAATGGAACCTAGAGTAAGGGAGCGAGGAGTCTAGGTAAGTCTAGGTAAGTTGGAATTAATACAATGCTGTATTTTGGAGGCTTGAGATTATACTTGGTTGTGCTTGTTAGATAGTTGGTTATGTACATGTGTTTGATTATGAGTGATGTTATGATTCTGTTTGTTATTTTGACTTGTATTGTATGAAATAATCGATCACCCTCAATCGAACTTAACAAAGATATGACTTATAAACACAAATCGAACTTGTATAGCAACCCATTAGGGGAAACTTATGATTCTCCGGCCAAATACTGATATTTTTTGAAAGGGATAGCGCCAGATGGCACAATGGGTCCCTTCTTCATCCTTAGTTGAACTAAGTGACAGGTGAGGAGGTTGCAGCAAGGGTGAAGTCAATGGTTCGAAAGTAGTCGCGGGAGGAGCGGTGTCTTCATTACATATGCCTGGGTTTGGTTGTGAGCTGTTATATTAACGGCAACTTCTCAACTCGGATTAGAGCGGGCGTAATTTCTCTAATCCTATGACAGGTCGAATAACGTTATGCGATAGCATTTGCTTAAACATGCATTGCACCAAATAATTTGGTTGATAACCTTGTTTGTATTTGTGGTTGTGTTATAGTTTTAAGTCCTTCATCCTAACTTACTAAGCTGTGGTTGTTCATATCCCTATAGACGTCGTGCAGGTGCTGGCTAAGAAGCGACTTACAACTATTTTGAAGTTAGCAACTGTTGAATCCTGGAGAGTGAGGAAAAACATTTGAAGAACGAACATATATTTTTAAGGTCTAAGCTTTTATTTTAGAATTTATCATTTCTGAATAACGTAATAACTAGGAAATATATTATGGTGTAACGTTATAAACGTTAGTTGTAATAACTGAATTATAGTATATATGTATATATTTTCTCACTTTCTTAGGTAAATGATTTATTTAAATTACAAACTATTTACTTCAAAGCGAGTTAGTCGTGGACGCCTTATGTAGATCGGGTTTAGGATAGCGGTTGTAAGGCCAACTTCTATCTTAGAATGGTTTACATAGCGGGATTGTTACGACTCTGCCGCTTCGGAGCGTGACATTTTTCCTTAACAATATATAATTAATACTTACATGGTTTTTTGTTCCATACAATTTTTGTTTTTAACTCATTAAGACACATTAGAGAAAAATCGAATTTCACTAGTCAACAACATCCTTATCAATGAGGTTTTTACGTAGGAGATTTGTTTTGTCTCTAACTCATTAAAACACGTTAGAGACAAACTAAATCTCTTAGCAATTTCCTAGAACCTACTCTCATATGGTAGAGTATAAGTATGACATTTAGATACTTTGTACGTATCTTAAAAGGTATACTTTAAAGTATATAAGGTGTAGATTTTACGGTATGCTGTACTTACTTTATAATAATAATTGAATAATATTAATAAATAAAAAATTAATACTATTGTATTTTTTAACCTTAAAGAAAATAGCCAAAAAAAACAAACAACCCAACCTATAATGAAACTCTAAGGTTACACACTCTTGTATCTACCATCTTTTTCACCTCTTCTCTTCTTCTTTTTCTTCTTCTTCTTCTTCCTTTTTTGGTGTAAAACCTTCTCTCTCTCTCTCTCTTATTATATATACTATGCCTATTTTACTTATACTAATCTAATAAGGTGTTAAGAACATTTCAGTTCTTAACTTATCATCTAATATATTTTATTAAGGTTACTCAATACATGGTTTTTATATTGTGTATAATAATTTTGTAATTTGAAAAAAAATTTATTTCATGATTTAAAAAGAAAAGATAAAATAATATTTATCATAACTCAACCAAGAGTTGAATGTTGTCAATTGTAGGAATATTCTCTATTCTATCCATCAAAGTTTTATATTGTTATGATTAAATGTGTTGCAAATATAAGAATTTTTTAAATTATTACTATTTGGTCCATTAATATAGTTACGGGTTTGATAGTGACTATATGTCTACACAATATTTTGAAAGAATATAAAGTTAAAAAAAAAGAAAGAAAGGTTCCATTAGGTAAAGTACAAGTAAGGTGCTATGTACAAAAATTTTGAAACCTATATTGATAGGGTAAGGTACGAATAAGATGTAATATCTTATTTATCTTGTATTTGCTTGTCCTTACTTATCAATATAGGAAATAATATTTTGTTTTCATCTTCCTAGTAATATTTATGCTTTATTTATTTCATTTTTTATGTTCATTGTCCTTAAACCAACATTTTAATTTGAAATAATGATAATTCTAAACAATTGTAACTCATATGCCCAAAATGTTCTTTTATCTAATTATTGTCCAAATAAATTGTAATGTTACGTATTTCTAATATTAATTATCGACTCTTTAATAAAAATTAATTTACTTGCCATATTTATTTATAAATATTATATCATTTCATCTAAAATTATATAGAAGAATAGCTATCCACAAAAAAAAGAAGAAGGGAAATTGAATAAAATAAATTCAATACAATGTGTAAAGGTAATATTATAAGTAAAACATTCTATTTATTTAATTATGATTTCTCTTGAAAAATGTAAAAAAAGCACATATTTTTATAGTTTTGCAAAAAAGGGGTCTCCATTTTTAAACTATACGTTTACGATCCTATATTTATAAAGTATACTCATTTGAGGGTCCCTATTCATACTATGTCAAATCTCATTATGATAAATGGACAGAAGTATTTAAATGATGATAACTTATAAACACGGGCTCTTTAATGCATAATCAGAAATCTAGATCCTTTTTTTTTTGGCAAAAACTACAAAAGTATGGGCCCTTCTTTTGCATTTTTTCCCCTAGATAAGATATGTTTTTTCCTTTGTGGGTTTAATGGCCATGATGTATATAGTACCAAATATTCTTTAAATTTTTCAAAATTTTAATTAATATTTGGATTTTTATTTGATAATTGTATTTAATTTGAAATTCAAAATAATTTATCGAAGTATCAAAAAAAGTAAAAGGGGGCTATGTGCAAGTAAACAAAACAAGTATATTCAATATGAAATTGACTTTAGAAATTAATTTAATAAAGAATATAGCAAAAAACGAAAATGATTGGGCTGTGGCGGTAGCTTTGCTGCTTGCCACTATAGCCACATGTAGTGTTCTGACATTGTGATGTAGCTTTTATAGGAGGTTATTGACGCGAAGAGCTAATTGGGCAAACCTTTTATAAACACCTTCATGGTGATTCTATTGCACAAAAACTGTTCTGTAGCGAGTTTTAGAAATTTTGAAATCAACCAAGCCCATCGGACTAACGGTTATTTCTTATAACGTGGGATATTAAATACCTCAACTCCAGTAGTGTTTTTTTTTTTTTTTCTTTTTTCCTTCCCCTTTCCAACCATATATATTTTATAGGAATCAAAGTATTCAAATATAATGATAGAATAGTATCAATGTCATTGTCATATATTCTATCTTAATAGCGCCTTAAGTTTTCTCTCTAAATTTTCTAAAATGAAAAACATCTCACATGGCATACATTTAGAAGGAGTTGTTAAACATTGCGACTGGCTTATTTCACTTAATGGACCGTGAGTCGTTTTCAAAAACATTACTATTCTAGACTCTATGTATAAGAAATATCGTCCTACTGTGTTTCTAAGTAAAAAAAGAAATTTTAGAGGCGCAAGATATATTGGATTCTGCTGAACATACCAGTAAAGAATAAAGTAAGAAATGAACTTCTAAAACAGATTCGGTTGTGAAATATCAAACTAGAAAACTAAGTCTTAAAGTTTATTGATTTATTGGTGGGTAACTGAGAATGGAGGATGAGGGGCAAAATGGGAAATGTGCTGAAAGGAAAACAGCAAAGGCAGCCGAAGAATCGTTACAACTTGGGTACGGGAAGATTAAGTTAAGGCTTGAGGAGCGGTTGATGTTTCGATATCCGGATTCTTTGTCTTGAAGGCACCTCAAGAATTTTTCAAACCACCGTTTATTCTCTATATGTTTCTGGAATTGAATTCGCTGGGATGGCAAGTCAACCTTTTTCTAATAAACAATACATATAATATTTATATATGAGGTTTCTTTTTCATGTGTATCAAGTGGATTAAGTCTTGGATTGAACGTGGTGCCACACTTACTTGTCTTGTTAACTACTAGTTTCCTGGTACGGTGAAAACATGAATTCCAAGAGAAAACCAAAGTTGTTTTGTAGTGGAATGAAGACAAGTATCTACGTCAAGTTTAACTGTCTCAAGACATGGAAAAACCAAATTATATGTAAATGCTTTAAATAAGTTTCTTTCTCTGCCAAGGTGTCTGTTTGGGGAGGTTTTAACAAGATTTACTGAATGATTAATACTAGAGAGTGAACGCAGTACCCTTCGCTCTTCCACATTTTATCTGTTCTTGTACCATCCTCAATGTTGCATCTTGACCCAACTTTCAAGACTACCCCTTTATAGGTCCTTGAATAATAATATGGAGTTCTTCCACAAGGATAGGTCCTCTACCGAGAACGAAAACCTTCAATTTTATTTATTTACTTATTTATTTATTTTTACTATTAACGTAACACCCCAGAATCGATGATATCACAGATCGCCACGTGTCTCTCGTTTCTAATGATACGTCAAGCATAACATTTAACTAAAAATTTTAAATAATACTATAAAAGTTTTCAAATAATCTTATATAATTAAATATTAAAATAATGCTAGAATAACTTCTCATTGAGAAATATTAATATCCAATAAATCAATACTACCACATAAGACTAAATAACCTTATCAATTAATTTCTTAGGATATTTTTCAATACATACGTCGTCCTCACTTTTCCTATTCCTATGGCAGTAACAATTAACTTCATAAATTATTAAAGTCAAGTAGTACAATAAAAATTTGATAAAGTGAGCGCAATACACAATTACATGCGCGTGATCAAACGGTACATATTCACATGCGTATGAATGCAACAACAAGTAAATCACATAATTCATTTAATTATCTTTGCATTTAAGTCAGTCATATAAACACACAATAACTAAGCACACAATAATGGTCCTTCACAACCTAATCACATCATAATTCATATCACAACTTAACGTTTGGGTATACCTTTTTGGACCTTTTACAACCTCACGTTGGGCATGCTTCTTTAAGCCCCTCTACAACACCTAGATCTACTCTAGATCAGTTTCAAGTGAGACTCCCTTAAGGACAATGCATCGTAAGGATCATTGGGGTTGTTCCCTAAGGATTTGCCACTCCGGGCTCTTAGGACGAGCCAAACACAAATAACAAAAAAGATACATAAGCTGGATATGTATTTAATTCATTTTAATATTTGTTATTTTAACACTTATATACAACAAGCAAGTGTCACGTACTTTGATATTCACAATCTGTTATCAACGAACCAAGCCTAGCTTTAAATCCTATAAATAATAAATGCTCATTAAACTTCTTTAAATAATGAATAAACGTTGTATCTTAGCTAAAACTCACTTTCATACCATTTAAATCTCTTTAAATTCACTTAATGATACATTTAAGGGATTTACTTTAGAAGTAACAAAGGAAAAAAACAAAAAAAAAAAAAGGAAAAAACTTAGCTTAAAGGAGTAAATCCTATGACATAGTCAAGGACACAATCGTGTCTTTTGACCGTATAACTTACTGAGTTACAGTTCATTACTTCAAGGGGCACGACTAGAGACATGGTTGTGTTGTTCGATTGTGTAACTTTCTAGTCTATCAACCCATATTACCCACTGCAAAGGATACAACTAAGGATACGGTCGTGTCACTTTCTGGTTGATCAGCCTACATCATTTATTGCAAAAGACACAACTAGGGACACGATTATGTCTTTCGGTCGTGTTACTTTCTAGTCGATCAGCCCACATCACTTATTGCAAAGGATACAACTAGGGACACGGTTGTGTCACTTTCTGGTCGACTTTTTTTTTTTTCCACCTAAAATCTTTCTAAACCCAACAACAACACTCCAACACCTCAATACGTGGATCGATATACCTTTAAATTTTTAAAGCTTAACTTTACAATATAATCTCATCAACACACTACTTATATTTCACATCTCTAACTCTTATTTCAAATTAATACTATTGAATAAATTCTATCATCGTATTATTTAACATCTCCAAAACTTGTCAAAGAATAAAAACAATAGAGATTCTACAGACTACAAGATATATATCTTAATTTCAACGATCCTTTAGGGTTTCTTATTTTTTCTTAACGGACTACGCAAAATCCAATGTCCTTTTTTGGTTGCATAAACCTTATGTTTCCCTTCTCCATACAGCTACTCTTACTCCACCATAAAAAGAATTCTCACATCAATCTAAAATTTCCCCTCTTTAATAAAAAGGAAAACGGTGGAATTTCCTCCTTATCTTAAGGGTTTCCAGAGTTTATTAGAGCAGAGTCTAATCTTATAGTGCACAGTGAGTCAATTTGTGCATAAGCTAGGTTAAGATCAATTTGCAATACTGTTAATACTCTTTATTAAATTATGGCTTAAGACCTTAATACCCCTTACTTATTACTTAATTACCTTTTATTTTATGATTACTTTAATTAATTAATTACTCCTTTTTTTTTCTTTCGGGTATTATATTCTCTTCCCCTTTAAAGTACTTTCGTCCTTGAAACTTACTTGAACATTGGGGCAACTTCGGAGATTTATTCTCACAAGTTTCTTTGACTTTAAGGTAAGTTGCTCCCTTGAGCCTTATTTATTAATTATTTCTTCTCCCTAAGATCACCTTTACATATCTGACTTTCTGTTTCGTTACAAGATTATTCCTAAAATTATTACTACTATCCACCAAATCTCCTATTATCATCATAAATCTTCAATTACTTAAGGTTTTTTCTTTAGCCCGTCTTCCGTTGTGCTACTGTTATTATAATTTAACCATGGAATTTTGATCACTTTTCCTTATAACTTATCTCCATTATTATGGCTCTACGTAGCTTGACCTTTAGCCCACTTTGATTAAAAGAACTTAAGATTACTTGGATTATTTCCTAATAACATTAGACTATGATTAGATTCTCCCAAAAAGTAGTCTTTCTCTTTAAGTCAACTCCTAACAACTAAACTCCTTTTATTTATTTGAGAGCTCCAACTTTATTAGTTTAAGAATATCAATCATCAGTTTCTAAGTAATCTTTTATTCATTGTGGTTACTCTGCTACACCTTAACATATGAATGAATTCATCTTCTCTAGACTCTCTTAGGTACCCACGATTTCACCTAAATACCCAATTATCTCTCTTTCCAACTCCGACATAGACTTTAATCCCAATCACTAAATTGCTTAGGCCTTTTTAACCTCACAATAACTTCCGTCCACTTATCTCATGTTACCTTCCTACTACTCATTTACCTGTTGACCAACTTGCATTAAATTCACCTCATAGCTCACTAAATTTTGTAGTACCTTAGAATTCAATAAATTCAACTTAAACCTTATATTTTCTTCTTTTATCTCTTTTATATTTAAATATTCTCTTCGTCCTACCTTCTTGTATCATTCACTTCCCATTTATTAATCGTTTAACTATAATACCACTAGCATTAGATGAATAACCACAACATTAATAATATGAGTCACACCAAAAACATTTCTTATAACCTCATTTCTCTCACCATTCTATAACTCCCAACATATTAGAGACTTAATCAAACAATAGGAGTCCTCAACTTTTAGATCTTATAATGTTTGAACAATTCTATGACTCTAGGAAAGAAAGTTTATGCTTTCAAAGTTTGCTAAAATTCTTCTCTTTACCAACCATCCTCAACCATCTATTTTGAGAGTTCTCGCTATTTAGCACTTATACTATTGCTACCATAATTTAATCTTAAGTTACTTATTCTCTTGTGACTTGCATTGAGCTCAAAGCTGTTAGATTAAAGATGATACACTTAATTGCTAACTTAATGCTTTTGGCGTACATATGTTTAATTAATTTTATCATATTATTATAATTGTTATTATTATAAATTATAATGTAGTTGAAATATTTGATGCATTTGGAGTTGTTTAATTGAGCGTGAAAGAATTTTGTTAAATTTTTACCATACTTTATTGCTTCTTGCTATTACTATAATTGCTGTTACTTGTTGTTGCCATTATTAAATTTATAGGCTACTTTGTTCCTTCCCAAGATTTTGTTGTAGATTAAATATTTGATATTTATCAATTGAATACTTTTATACTTTTGTTGCTTTTAGTTAATGTTGAGTAGTTTACATATGAAGCATTTCAATATACGTATACATAGATATGGGCCAATGATTAATAAGACATGATTTGACTAAACCAAAACATGACCAACAACCTAACTTAACTTACACAATAAACACGATATGACGCGATGACACTGTTGACAATACTTAACATATTTAACATGACTTGGACCTATCATAAGATAGAAGAAAAACTCGTCAGCCCCATCGTGTGCACACATGCACTAAACTTTATTATCATCATTATT
Organism: Lumnitzera racemosa; assembly: GCA_024138005.1. Taxonomy (NCBI): domain Eukaryota; kingdom Viridiplantae; phylum Streptophyta; class Magnoliopsida; order Myrtales; family Combretaceae; genus Lumnitzera; species Lumnitzera racemosa. The sequence goes on from JAMXBC010000004.1 coordinate 58,252,079, forward strand.
AGTGAGAACTCAATGAACTCTTTGTTATCGTTAGTTATGTTACTGCCTACCATAGATAGTCTAGTGAGACAGCTTTACTATTAGCATTGGTATCATTGTTATTGTTAAAGTGCTTAATTATTATTATTAACATTAATAATATTGTTATTATTATTGTTAATTATGATTATGTTCTTGTAATGTCTCCATCTAGATGGAATGTGGTTAAAAATGGATTTTAATTTTTTGCAGGGAAATTATAATAAATTTTTGGATGATTGGTTTACGATTTTGATTCTTTATTTCACACTTTTCCAATCTATACAATCGGTCATTTGTTATTTCTTACTTGCTATTTAGTAGCTTCTTAATTTGCCTTATATTGGTCATCGAAGAAAAATTGACGTATATTTATGAATACGTAGATATTCTTGTAATATTTACATGTATTCTTACTATATTTACTACTTTAACAATTTTCAACTTTCCATATAGTCAATTAATAGTCAATAACTCTTGTATAAGGGTTACATTTTCTCTACTGTATTTTCCAAAAATACTTTTACTTCTTGCTTTGTTATACATATGCTATTAATTAGAGTTATTTATAACCATTTTGTATTTTCCCCTTTCTTAAATGTCTTATTAATTCCATGTTTTATTATACTGGTCAAAGATAATTTTATAAAAGTTTATGAATTCACATAGATTTCGATGGCATTATTATTAGCTACTATATATTACATTATCATCATTATTGTTTCTTCTTTTATTCATTAGTCAAAATTATAGGTCAAAAGAAACTTGATATGCTTCTATAGTTATAAATTCCATAATCATAATACCGTAAGACATTATTTGTAGTGTATATCCCTTCAAGCTATTTAGTAGTAAACATTTTACCTTGATTTTATGTTTTTATATAGTAAAGGTTCCTATTTTTTATTATCTTATCCTATTTTTTACTATATAACTCTACTCTGAAGTATAATACTCCTATTATTTTTATTAACCTCCTAAACATAACTAGAAAATTATGTAAACATCTATTATTTTCAAATAGTTAAATGAAATCTCGAAAATAAACAAATAACTTAAAAATAAATAATGACATCAAACAATATAACTTCACATAACTACCAATCCAAAACATAAATTTCTTCTTACGGTCAAACCTATCCCATATTCTACCCCTTTCATAATTAAATCATCCTATTGATTTATTACTTCTTACTATATTTTTTTCCCCTAGGATTCATAACTTATTGTTCTAATACTATTTTATTTGTAACGCTCTAGAACCAAGGACATCATAGGCCGCCACATGTCCCTAATCTCTAATGACACATCAAGCACAACGTTATACTAAAAACTCCAAATAATATTATAAAAGTTTCCAAATAATCTTATACAATTAAATCTCCAAATAATGCTAGAATAACTTCTAGTCAAGAAGTATTAATGTCCAATCAATCAATGTTACTACATAAGACTAAATAGCTTTATTAATTAATTTCTTAGGATATTCTTCAATACCATACGCCATCCACACTCTTCCCATTCCTAAGATAATATCAATTAGCTCCATAAATTATTAAAATCAAATAGTACAACTGTAAGTCTTGTATTTGAAAATATGATAAAGTGAGCTAAACCCCAGTATACAATACACAACCACATGTGCGTGATCAAAAGATACAATTCACATGTATTTGGGTGTACCTCTTCGACTACGTAAATCACACAATTCGTTTAATTATCTTTGCATTTAGGTCGGTCACATAAGCACACAATAACAGTCTTTCACAACCTGATCACATCACAATTCATATCAAAACTTAACGTTTGGGCATGCCTCTTCAAGCCTCTCTACAACTTAACATTGAACATGCTTCTTTAGGCCCCTTTATAACATCCTATTGTTAAGCGTACCTTTTCAGGTCCCTCTACAATACTTAAATCTACCTTAGAACATTTTTAAGCGAGACTTTACTAAGGACAATACGTTGCAAGGATCATCAAGGTTGCTCCCTAGGGATCAGCCACTTTGAGCTCCTAGGATGAGCCAAACACAAGTAACAAAAAGATACATAAGCTGAATATGCATTTAATTCATTTTAATATTTTCTATCTTAACACTCACATACAATAAGCAAGTGTCATATACCTTGATATTTGGAATTTGTTATCAATGAATCAAGCTTAACTTTAAATCTATAAATAATAAATACTCATTAAACTTTTTAAATAATGAATAAATGTTATCTCTTAGCTCAAACTAACTTGTAGACCATTTAAATCTTCTTAAATTACGTAATGATACATTTAAGGAGTTTACTTTAGAAGTAACAAAAGGAATAAAACAAAAAGAAGAGGAGAAAACTTAGTTTAAAGGAGTAAAGTCTATGACATAGTCAAGGACACAATCGTGTCTTTTGACCGTATAACTTACTACCTTATACTTCATCATGGCAAGGGATACGACCAGGGATAAGGTTATGTCTTTTGGTTGTATAACTTTCTGGTCTATCAATTTACATCACCTATTACAAAGGACACAACCAGGGATATAGTTGTGTCACTTTCTAGTTGATCAGCCCACATCACTTATTGCAAAGGATATAATCAGGGATACGGTCGTGTCACTTTTTGGTTAACTTTTCTTTTATTTTTTTGCACCTAGAATCTTTCTAAACCCAACAACAACACTCCAACACCTCAACACATGGATCGATATACCTTTAAATTTTTAAAAGCTCAACTCTACAACATAATCTCATCAACATACTACTTATCTTTCACATCTCTAACTCTTATTTTAAATCAATACTATTGAATAAATTCTATCACCACATTATTTAACTAACAAACATCTCCTAAACTTGTTAAAAGAATAAAAACAATAGAGATTCTACAAATCACAAGATGCATACCTTAGTTTTGACGATCCTTTAGGGTTTCTTGTTTTTTCTTAACGAACTACGCAAAATCCAATGTCCTTTTTGGGTTACTTAAACCTTATGTTTCCCTTCTCCACACGGCTACTCTTACTTTACCATAAAAAGAAATCTCACATCAATCTAAAATTCCCCTCTTTAATAAAAAGGAAAATGGTGGAATTTCCTCCTTACCTTAAGGGTTTTCGGAGTTTATTAGAGAAAAGTCTAATCTTATAGTACACAATGAGTCAATTTGTACACAAGCTAAGTTAAGACTAGGTTAAGATCTCCTTGCAATACCGTTAATACCCTTTATTAAACTATGGTTTAAGACCTTAATACTCTTTACTCAAAACTTAATTACCTTTTATTTTATGATAACTTTTATTAATTAATTACTCCTTTTTTTTTCTCTTGTGTATTACAATTAAAAATTTGACTTGTTAAATATCCGTTGGCTCAATTTTATTTTATTTTCTCTCTTTTTTTTTTTCAACTATTAGTTTATGAGAAATATTACTTTACATTAACTACTCCAAAACTTGATCATAATTTTACAAAAAGGATTTACATTTTGATATGATCGAAATGGTATAACATAAATAATATTTAGTTAGTTGTAATTAAAGATTGCTCATAGAGTGTGTATATATTCTACATATAGCTAAGTTTACGTACATATGCATGATAGTATGTTAATATACAATTAAAAGTATGTGATATGAGGCAAGCGCACCTATCAATTTTAATATAGCGGATATGAGTCCGAGTCGATCTCTCAGAGAATTCGAGTATCAATATTAACCTTAGCTTTATTATTTAACCGGAAAATTATGAAAGTTTGAATTAATTAAAAAATACTCAAATTAACAAACTACTTTAATTAAAAGACTTAATTAAGCAATTGAAAAAACGATAAAATCAAGAACGACTTCAAGAAAGTAATAACGTATTTAGGAATCATTTCCCCTAGAGTTAATCATGTGATCACTTAAAATATATTTAATTCGGTTTCTATATTTCTTGACCGGAGGGATTCACAACTAAAGTTAATACCTTTCTCGAGCATATTAACCCTAATCCTAAATTATTTACCGGAATCTCTTCACTTAGTAATATAATTTAGATTGCATTAATGTATAATAAATTCCCATACAAATAATTAACTTTCCAGAAGAAACATGTATCTTATCTCTAAGTATACATGTAATTCTCTCCAATTATGTAAAGATCTAATTACACATGCAATTTCTCAATCAACATGCATAATATCATATATTGATATTCTAGAAATATCATATATTGATATTCTAGAAATATCAAACAATAATTAACGACATAATTGAATCAAGTAAAGATAGAAAATTTATTGAAATTTCTAAATCAATCCAAGAATCACATTAAACGCTAGGTTCCATAATCCTAAATACTCGAATTCTAAGCTATCATAATGAATCTAAGAACGAGTTTTATCAATAATATAAAATAAAACATGGAAACCCCTTTTATTGATGAACAATCTCTCTAATCTTGAAGTTGATGTTGTTTCCCCCTTTCTTGATGTTGTTCCGCCTCTTTCTTGATGTTGTTTCTGAAGTCTGTTTCTCTTCGTTTCTGTAATGTCTCTCTTGTCTTTTGAAACCCTAATATGTCCTTTTATAATGTATCAAAAGGATTATGTTTTCGTTACTAGACACGACCTAGGACATGACCGTGCCTCAGGTCGTGTAACTTTCTGCACTAAGGCAAAATTTTCTACACAACTTTAAAACTTCATAACTTCTTCATTTGAACTCTGATTTGAGTGAAATTTGATTCCTTTTCTTCGTTTTTGATCCTAGAACGCGTTCAAACCTAGAAATCAAAATTTAACTCAATTAAGTATCAATTTCTTTAAAGAAAACAAAAAATGTGAGGAAAATACTATAAAATCACCCTATGAAATATGTTTAAAATTAGAGTTATCAAATTTCCCCACACTTGAGCATTTGCTTGTCCTCAAGAAAATAAATCAAAACAAAACTTTCAGGATAAGAAACACTAAACAAAATTTATCATTATTTAAGAAACCAGTGAATAAATACACTTTACCCGAAGAAAAATAAGAAAATCATTCTCAACTAACTTGCAATAATAAAGTCAACCAATTTCATCTGACCATATTCGAATGCTCCAACAATACTTAATACTAGAGTTCACTAGTTAATTTATGAAAATCAAAGTTTACCCAAGACATTTAACTAAGGATTCTTAAACTAAAAATTAGATTTAACATCTCGCCAACCAAGAAAGAGTCATAAAAATTTTATCCATTCAACTAAAGTGTATACAATTCTCTTTTTCATCTCACCAAACACCATAATCTAAAACAAACACATTTTACATTCACTCATCCTCTGATCATCCCCCTAGTTCATGCTTTTGTTGAGAGGTCTTTTTAAATTTACCTTATTTAAGCACAATTGTGTTGGTAGCGGGAAAGAATCTCGCTTTTCTGACGGACCAAGACCGATCCATACCAACTTATATCTTATATTGATAGCAGGAAAGAACCTTGCTCTTCTAACGGACCAAGGCCGATCCATATCAATGTTTTTTTTCATTTGAATTGGCATTGGGACTCAATCTCGCTCTTCTGACGGACCAAGACGAATCCTTACCAATTTTTTCTATTCTTACACTTGTTATTACTTTTGACCTCCAATCATTGTGATTTTTCAAGGGTTTCTCAAAAGAAGAATTTCATTTGTTTATTTGCTAAAAATTATAGAACTCTTAAAAATTTCTAAGAGAAAGGTATACATAAAAGTAAATTTAAAAATAACCATGACTAATTCTCAACTAGTGATGTTGCTCCAATCTCAAATCTTAAAGTCTGAAGCTAAATAACTCGTAACTTTGCCTTCCACAAATTTGACTAATCAATTCTAGTAAAGTATCATAAGATCAATAATAATCAAGATGAAACAGTTAATTTGGCTTAATACCAGTTAATCACCTATTGCAAGTTAACTTAAAAATTAATTGGATCAAATGTGAATAATTGGTCTCCTAAACAGTAATAAATTCATATATATCCCTTCCCCACACTTAATAATGTCCATTGTCCCCAATGTACGACTAAGAAAGCACAATAGCAAGATATCAAACAAGAAAAAAAACATCATAGGGAAAAAGGAAATATATGTATTGAAAAAAAAACTAATACTTCCCTGCCTTGAAGCATAAGATACTCTAGTGCAGAAAGAGTGGCTAGTAGCTCGACAATAGTGCCCTCATGAGTGGAAGATGATGTAATAGATTTGGACCTCCTTTGAACAATCTACTTTTCACGATTTTTCATTGATGACCTGAGAAGAAACATTGGATCCGGTTGGATTTGATGAAGAAATATGTTGATGAAAAGTAAATCGTAAGGAAAAGAAGAAGAGAAGAGAAAAGAAATATGTGTTGATGTGTGGAAGTGTATGAGAGAGTGTGTTTAATTTAAATAAAACGGGCGTGTACAAAAAATGTGTAAGTTTGGGTCGACACGGTCTCGGACACGACCGTGTCCCTTGCCTATGTAACAATCTATGTAAGTCGTGTGGAGTCTGGTCGGACACGGGCTGGGGACACGACTGTGTCCCACACCCGTGTAACTCTCTGTGCACGTTTATGTAAACTGGACGGACACGGGCTGGGGTACAACCGTGTCCCACTCCCGTGTAACTTTCTGTGCACTGGTGGAAAATTCTGGGCGTACACGGGCTGGGGACACGACCGTGTCCCACACCCGTGTAACTTTCTGTTTGCTCGGAGTATAACTAGGCAGACACGGGCTGGGACACGACCGTGTCCCATGCCCATGTAACTTTTTGTGGGTATGGCAGATTAAAGGGGCCTGGATGGACACGGGCTAGGACATGACCGTGTCCCTTGCACGTGTAACTTTTTATTTTATTTTATTTTTATTAAAAACAAAAGGAAACTTAAAGAAATAAAAGTAATTAAACTAGAAAAATAAGAAAAAGAAAACTAAAGAGAAGAATAAAAATAAAATTAAAAGGGAAAAGCCTATGACTAAAATTAAAACAAATAAAAGAATCAAAGCAAAGTTAGATAAAAGAAAAATAAAATGAAATAAACTTAAAGAACTAAAGTGTAAGCAAAGTTAGACATGGGTTGCCTCCCAAGAAGCGCTATAGTTAACGTCAATAGCTCGACGGGATACATCTTGTAATTCATGATTCTTCATCCAGGTGGAAATAGAACTCCTCCTGTATCTCGCTTTCGAACTCTCCATACAAGTATAGATCTACCCTTCGGCTATCGGCCATCAACCTTACCAATTCCATTTCATTGGTGCATAACTTCCATAGTTTCTCTCCTTATCATGCCACTTATCAAATTCATGTAGCCTAAACTTCTTCGTTTTGTTTGCTTTTAGCTTAGATGCGGTTGTCATTGGGGGTCTTGAACTTTTCACTGCAAAGACATGTTCCAAATGATTTCTTGACAATTTTGGTTCCAAAATTGATGGCTTCTCTTTGAAAGATTTTAACCTAAGATCCTTTGGGTTATGGAGTGGATCAATCCCCTTCTTGTCCACAATGGATTCATGAACTTCTATTTGAGCTACCACTTCTACATAATTGGGGTTAATCACCAAATTTTCATCTCCCTTTTGCAAGTAATAGCTTGGGGAATCTTTGGCAAGAGTTTCCTACACACATGTAGATATAACGACATTAGTGGCATTAACATTGTGACTTATGTCCTTTGAGTCAAGAAATTTGTTCGTTGCCTCTGGAGTTTTAAAAGTTATTTCATCATCCCCGACTCGTAGTATCAACTTATTCTCACTAACATCAAAAATAGCCTTAGAAATGGCTAAAAAAGGTCGACCTAAAATGATTGGCACCTCAATATCTTCATCTATATCAAGTATAACAAAATCCACGGGAAAGATGAATTTGTCTATTTGCACTAAAACATCCTCTATGATGCCTCTAGGGTATGTGATAGACTTATCGGCTAATTGAAGGCTCATGTGCGTTAATTTAGGTTCTCTTAACCCTAGGTTTTTGAACAATTTATATGGCATCAAATTTATACTAGCTCCGAAGTTTGCCAAAGTATTATCTACTAACAAATTGCCAAGCATACAAGGAATAGTGAAACTCCATGGATTTTTTAATTTTTGTGGTAGCTTTTTCTGGAGAAGTGCCGAGCATTCCTCGTTCAATGTGACTATTGTAAGCTCCTCCAACTTCCTCTTGTTCAATAGAAGATCTTTTAGAAATTTCGCATATTTTGGCATATGCAAGATGACATCAACAAGAGGTAAGTTAATGTGTAATTGTTTGAAAACATCAAGAAATTTACCGAATTCCTTATTCTGATCAATGTAACTTTGCTTAAGGCACTGCGGGTAAGGGATAGGAGGCTTATACTCCTTCACTTTTGGTGATTCCATATTTTCTTTTGATTTTAGTGGTTTTGCATCTTCCTTACGGTTGACTTCCACTTCTTTCTCAACTACTTCCTCACCATCCTTCTTCTCCACTTGCAGTTTTCTACCACTTCTCAAGGTCACTGCATTAACATGTTTCCTAGGATTGACCTCGGTATTCCCTGGGAGTGTTCCCTGTAGTCTTTCAGAGATTAGCTTCGCAAGTTGACCAATTTGGTTCTCAAGGTTGCGATTTGAAGCCTCTTGATTCCTCAGCGATGATTCAATGTTGGATAAGTGAGCCTCATTGCCTTGAATATATTTTGTGAAAAGTTCTTCTACACTGGGCTTCTTTTCTTGAGGAAGAGGAGGTGGGAATGGTCTCTGAAATCCAGGTGAGCCAAAGTTGGTCTTCGGCTAGCCTTGGTTTTGATTTCCCCATGAGAAATTGGGGTGATTCCTCCATCCTGGATTATAAGTGTTGCTGTAGGGGTTATTTTGTTGCTTGGGTGGATTTCCTAGATAATCTACCTGTTTCAGTTTTTCTTGTGCTCCATACCCCTGCATACCAAAATTACTTACATCCGATTGCACTTGTTGAGGGCTAACTGAGAGTGCATCAATCTTCTTACTCAATAGGTCTACCTTGGCTGCCAAAGCAGTAGTTAAGTCCACCTCATAAACTCCCATGGCCTTTTGCTTGGCTCTGGTGCTTTCCCACTGATAATTGTTCATCGCTATTCCTTCAATTAGGCTTTGTGCTTGCTCAGGTGTCTTTGTGTTCAAAGTACCTCCTGCGGATGCATCAATCATCTGTCTAATGGATAAATTAATACCATTGTAAAAGGTTTGAATCTGCAACCATAGTGGGAGGCCATGATGTGGGCACCTCCTGAACAACCGCTCCCAAGTATCATATAGCGTCTCCGCTTCCAATTGAGCAAAACAAGAAATATCATTCCGAAGTTTAGCGGTCTTTGCAGGTGGGAAATACTTCTCCAAAAATTTCTCTACCAATTCATTCCAAGTTATGATTGAATTTCGTAGTAGAGAGTTCAACCACTGTTTTACTCTACCCCTTAAGGAGAAAGGGAATAGCCGTAGTCGGATGGCATCATCCGTGGCTCCGTTGATTTTAAAAGTATCACAAATCTCTAGAAAGCTAGAGATGTGGGCATTGGGATCTTCATCTTAGAGACCGTCAAACTGAACATATTGTTGCACCATTTGTATAATGTTAGGTGCAATTTGGAAGTTGTTAGCCGCGACGGTTGGCCTTGCGATGCTAGAGTCAGCTCCAATAAGTGTAGGCCTTGAATAATCGGACATGGTTCGATTTGCTTCATTCCCGCTGCTAGCCATGTGTGGTGGATCTTCCTGCTCGATGAATTGAGTGTTGGTCTCTTCACCTTCTTCCTTGATTTCAATGATTGACTCGTCGTCAATGGTTGCCACAATTTGTCTATGTCGTGATTTCAAATTTTGAAGGGTAGTTCTCTCAATTTCAGGATCAAGTTTTACCAAATCTTTCGGGTTACTTCGAGTCATGCACTGCAAGGGTAAGAAATATAGAATCAATTGCAGCTCTAGCTAATGAAAATAAATAATGAAAACAAAAGAAAAAAAAATGGTTAAAGTAATAAAGCAACTAGTGTTCTTAATATCGAAAATTCCCGGCAGCGGCGCCAAACACTTAATATGAGGCAAGCGCACCTATCAGTTTTAATATAGCGGATGTGAGTCCGAGTCGATCCCTCAGAGACTTCGAGTACTAATATTAACCTTAGCTTTATTATTTAACCGGAAAATTATGAAAGTTTGAATTAATTAAAAAATACTAAAATTAACAAACTACTTTAATTAAAAGACTTAATTAAGCAATTGAAAAAACGATAAAATCAAGAACAACTTCAAGAAAGTAATAACGTATTTAGGAATTATTTCCCCTAGAGTTATCAAGAACAACCTCAAGCATATTAACCCTAATCCTAAATTATTTACCGGAATCTCTTCACTTAGTAATATAATTTAGAATTGCATTAATGTATAATGAATTCCCATACAAATAATTAACTTTCCGGAAGAAACATGTATCTTATCTCTAAGTATACATGTAATTCTCTCCAATTATGTAAAGATCTAATTACACATGCAATTTCTCAATCAACATGCATAATATCATATATTGATATTCTAGAAATATCAAACAATAATTAACGACATAATTGAATCAAGTAAAGATAGAAACTTTATTGAAATTTCTAAATCAATCCAAGAATCACATTAAACGCTAGGTTCCATAATCCTAAATACTCAAATTCTAAGCTATCATAATGAATCTAAGAACGAGTTTTATCAATAATATAAAATAAAACATGGAAACCCCTTTTATTGATGAACAATCTCTCTAATCTTGAAGTTGATGTTGTTTCCCCCTTTCTTGATGTTGTTCTACCTCTTTCTTGATGTTGTTTCTTAAGTCTCTTTCTCTTCTCTTGTGTCTCTCCGTTTCTATAATGTCTCTCTTGTCTTTTGAAACCCTAATATGTCCTTTTATAGTGTATCAAAAGGATTCTGTTTTCGTCACTAAACACGACCTGGGACATGACCGTGTCCTCAGGTCGTGTAACTTTCTACACTAAGGCAAAATTTTCTGTATACTTCAAAACTTCAAAACTTCTTCATTTGAACTCTGATTTGAGTGAAATTTGATTCCTTTTCTTCGTTTTCGATCCTAGAACGCGTTCAAACCTAGAAATCAAAATTTAACTCAATTAAGTATCAATTTCTTTAAAGAAAACCAAAAATGTGAGGAAAATACTATAAAATCACCCAATAAAATATGTTTAAAATTAGAGTTATCAGTATGCAAATATATATAACTTTCCTTCTTAATGTTGATCTATGATCAAGGAATAATGTGTTGCAAGCATTATATGATAACTTTACGAATTATATGTTATATATATGTTTCTAATATTAGGATATATATGTAAGTGCTAACCCCTACTATAGTTTTACATGAGTGAAGTTACATTGAACTATATTCCATAATGTGCTAGTATATATAACATGATTATATGTATGCCTCAGTTATTTATAAACATATATAAATGATTTGAGATTGTAAATGTACATATAATATTAACACAACTCTTTATGATATATGTTATCTAAACTTATGGGTAGCTAGTAGATGTTTATATATGTGTGTGCATGTGTGTAAGTTAACGTGTTAATTGAAGGATGGATATAGTATTATAAGCTATATATATTTTCCTAAAACATGGTGTCTTGTGATAGGGTTATAAGCCTATTCTTTTATGAAAGCTTGTGATAAAAATAAAAAAAAAAATATTGAAAAAACATTTATGAAAGACTTCAGGATAGAGTAGTGTCATTTTAGGATATCGAAAGGATGTTTGAAGGTGTTGAGAGAGTGAATGAATGCTTGCAAAAGAGTATACATAAACTATAGGGGGTCTCAGGGGATGTATTAATGTGGATACTTCGATATTTAACTTAATATTGTATTGAAGAGAGGAGAAAGGGACTTAATGTAGGCTAAAGTATGTAAAAGTGCATGTGTATTTACCTTAGCGCTTCATCTTCTACTCATAGAGGATGAGATTGAGCTATTCTCAATGAGTCCACCATGACCATAGGATGTGTTCCGGATTTTGTTGGAGTAGGTAGAGATGATTGTCCACTTGCTAGTTATCCTGAATTATTCCTACATGGCATGATTTGAACTTTATGGGTTATGCCTAATTAACTTAGGCTAAGGGGGTCCTTAAGGGCTTGGAGATCTTCTTCTAGTCAGGTTAGAATCTGTATTAATCCTTTGAGTGAGGTAAGAAGAACTCTATCATAGCTTAGCCTTGATTCTAAGGAAGACATCCAGCTTGTAGGTTTCTTAGCTTGGGATAAGAGGTTAGAATAGGTTCTAAGAACTCAATCCATGCCTTGGATAGGTTGATCTAAGCATAGGGGCCTACACTCAAAATGGCTCATCGACAAGTGGAAAGGTTCTTAAATGAGAAATTTCATTCAAATATTAATGTAGTACAATGGGATCCTTAGTATTAGAGATGGTCTTATCTCAAGTACCTTTTGAAGCATGCTTAACTTTTTCCTTCAACATTTTCCTCCTACCCTATGTTTCCTTTTGCTAAGGAAAAGGGATAGAATGGTCTAGAAAAGATAATACATGACTGTGCAAGAATTTTTTTTTTCTTTTCCTAACAAATATGTGAGCTTCTTATTCCATCAAGAAACTTGTTCCCATATGCTTAAAAAATATTGAGAATCATCGATGATACTAGTCCTTAGTTGAATGCCTTATCCATTTCCTACTAAACTCGCTCAAAGGTGTAAAAAAATTCTATTGGTGGAGATAATAAAATATTAAAATAAGTGTAATAAGCCTAAAATAATAAAGTAGCAATTTCCAAATCAATTGAAATAGAATATTAAAAGTTGGTTGTTTTATGTATCGAAATTTTGGATTATGAAGCAATAATGAATGTGTCAAAGTACATTTGGAAATTGGTTCAAAGTAGCTTCCCCATTACATTGTAGGTAGAAGACAAAACATGTTAGTAAAAATTGTCTCTAAGCTACAATGATGCCAAACCATTCATCAGTTTCTAGTATGCTTTGTGCATCTTTAAATGAAGTGAAAACTTGAAATTTGTTTCCAAAATTTTCCTAGGAAAGGATTCCATTGAAACATCATACGTAGGATTGAGATCAATACCAATTCGCTTTATGAAACATCCCAGTTAGTGTTAATGTTTTGCAATATTATGTCGATCAATGCAAAATGCGTCGTCTCCTACTCGCCTAATTAATGACTGTACTGACAAATTAGTATGCTTCGTACAAACTAATAGTTGCAGAAACTACAATATCTTTAAGTCAATTTCTTTTATATCTTCATGATTATAAGGTAATCCATCTACACCTCCAAAACACACCTCTACCCCCCTTATCAATGTCAACTGACATCACTTCTCTAACAGTTCCATAACAAGAGTTGATTGGTCGAATGAAAGAACCATCTGGATTGGTGGAACTTGAATTTGTATGGACAGTTCTATCTATGGAAGACATAATACTCCACAAGATTTTCTTGAGGAAAAAAAAATAGTAAAGATTTTGCTATTTTCTTTTCAAAATTGAAATGGAATATGCTATCACAACTTGAAATTCAAAGTAATCTTGAAATTATTCTGACTACTCAATTGAAAAAAATCATTGCATTTATAGAAGGCTATTTTTTAATTAGGCTTTTAACTCATTTTAATGCCATGAATTGATTTCTTGGGTTAGTGGTAGATTCTAAGAAATTGTGCCCAATTAGAGATGCCTTAGAGAGATTTGATTTGGTAAGCTTGGATTAGGGATTGCTAAACTAGGTTTTTCGCCTTGGCTTACTTGGTTATCTCATGTACTAAAAAGTGGATTGGCAAATGGTTTTCTGTAGCTCATTTAGGCTTTGTTTGGCCTCAATGGGCCTCAAGAAAGCTTAAAAGTGGTTTATGTAAGGACCCTAAGAGAGTCCTAGTAGTATTGCCTAAAATTTCTATATCACGTATGCATCCATGATAAGAAAATCACCTTGCAAGTCAGAGATTACAAGACTCTAAATAGTTATTTGCTAGAGTCTTCAATTTTAGTTCATTGACTCATTAAATAATATAAATAATTATGGATATCTATTTTTCCACAATTCCTCAAAACTGCAGAGAATCTGTATTCCCTACCAAAATAGTGAAATAAGATAGACAATTCCAGAAAATTCTAAACTTACTAAAGATACTAAACTTAATTTAGGCATTAGTCGTTTTTCGGAGCATTCCGAATTAATTACACAAGCTTTTCATCATACTAATTCAATGGTAGCACTCTGCACTTGATTCCTATCCCATTCCCAACTATCGATCAACCTGTAAGGAAAAGAACTGTTAGGGTGTAAGCTTACGCTTAGTGAGATAATTATCCTCATCAATACCCAATGATAGAAATTTATTAGATACACAATCATATGAATGCATGAACAATTATTATGTCATACAACGCATGCAGTGACCTAGGAATTGTATACGACTTAGAATTATACCCCTTGTAGTCGGGGTTTGGAGATAATTAACCGACCCAAACCAAAATTCGGGTTCTAGGCCTTGGGTTTTAATTCATTAGTACTATTGTGCTTAAGTTAAAACAAAACTATGTATATATATACATATATATACTTTCATCCTCGAATAACGAATCATATTTTCAAAATCCTAAGTCTAGCGATGTAGTGGCTTTCGCAATCCACAAACACAAGCCCTAAGCAGAAGTCATAAGACTCGGCCCTTCGTCGACGGTTGGCGTCTCCCGATGCCTACTAAGTCCATCAGCTTAGGAAAGAGACTCAATAAAAATGATGACATAGCTAGTGCCCAATCCTGCAGGAGGCACGTCCTCTTGTGAGTCCCTTCACATCTTTTGCGTGAAGCGGCAGTCGGTGTTATCCGTATGCAATATGAGGAATGCATGATTCATTTTGATTTCTTAATCATATAAGTGATTAACTCGATTTTTAAGGTGATCAGACAATTTCATTCCATACAGTTCGCATGTATATATTAGTACAAACAATTCCCATTATTATATATAATTAACAAGTCATTGCATTCATCCACAAATTCATATACATGCACTTCCCATATCCCATAAGCATCTAAATTTATATATATAAGTTTAGGTGCATCTATTCTACAAGCAAAATCAAGTAAAGAGTCATCAGGAATTTACTCACTCAGCCATGCGGATCAATTAAAATAATCCGGGATAGGTCATCTCCTCAAAGCCGAGTCCCCTGGACATCGCAAATACGATACTATGAGGATTTGAATTAAAACCTAGAAAACTAAGCTAAAATCCTTTAAGTTATACTTTTGACTTGGTTTCATAATTTTTTTCCCGGTTTTACTTAAAAGTTCAATTATGTATAACTTTCTCGTTTTAAATCCGATTTTTATGATCTTATAGTCAATCTTCATCATTTTTTAGTGTACTTTAATGTGGTGAGGTTATATTTTTGTGATGAGACACGAAAAACTACCCATGGGCCAGAACAGTAGCCATACTCATGTTTTGGAGGACTTTTGGGCCTTGTTTGGTAAATGGGCTTTTTAATAACTTGAGAAATCCTTTGGGCTTAGTCTTAAGATTTTATCATAAGCTCAAAATACTCCTTGAGATCAAATTTACAACTTTGATTTATACTCCTAATGCTAACAACCACTTCATGGGCTTTTCAGTGGGCTTAAGTTGTCAAATGGGCTTGTTTTCGGTTCAAACTAAAGTTATTGACTTTGGTGGACTTATGGAGCCTTAGGTGGTTTTCTTGTGGGCTTCAAAACAACCTCTCTTGATATTTTAAAGTGCTGGTCAGAATTTTAATGAAGGCCCAACTTAGAGTTCTAGGCTCGTTTTGAGAGTTTTAGGCTTTGTATACTTACTATACATGCTTTAGTTAATTTTTTCACTTTGTTCTCTTAATTTTATTATATTTTTAAGTGTCTTTTACCCATGTTCCAAATCTGGTTGTGATGATTCCAAGGGGTTTTCACTTGGTTTTTCAACTTATTTTATCATTTCCTCAAGTTTAGGTGTTAGATCATGCACTTAAACTACTTGTATCCAAATCTTAACTTAACTTTTATTCTGTAAGATGATTCTTTAACTCATGCTTCACACAATGAAATAGAAGATCTTACACTTATTACAACTTCCATATCATTGTTCATGTCATATAAAGTTGGTTTCTTCATAAAACTGTATGTGATGAATTTTTTCTTAACTTAAGTCTAGATTTGAGCATGTTTAACTTAATGGAAATAAAATTAACATCTAAATGACTTTTGAATCCTTACATCTAGCATGCTCATCTTCCATTCAAGTTCTTGTTTCAAGATTTTCTCAACTTAAAATCTTCCATTCAAAGTGTTAAACAAGTATTTTTATAAAACACTAACTTTATATGCTCATGTTTTAACTTCATGTAAGGGTTTCATGAGTTTGTTTTTTAGAATGGTCTTTGGTGTTATAAAAACTTAAAATCATACTCATATCTTCAAGAAATCAAAGTCTCCTTACATAAACACTAACCCACTAATCACAAGAAATACTTACTCGTCCTTAAAGCGAAATATGGTGGTTGTACATAAAGGTTCCACTTAAGCTCTTAACTTTGCTTCCTCCTTTTGCAACCTTTTGGAAACCCGAGTTATTTGATCCTTTAGAGTGGGGTTTATGGAAGGTTCTAATGGTTCTAAAAGAGCTTAGATATTGGAAGAAAATGACACAAGAAAAAGAAATGGGAATGTCGTGAGTAAGACTTAGAAGTGGCGGCCAAATGGAGGATTTTTGTAGGGTTAAATTTCTTTTTTTTTTTATTTGTGTTTAAAGTGAGAGAAAAGGAAGTGAAAATGAGAGTGAAAGAGGGAGAGAGTAGCAGATTTTTGAATGAGAGAAAAAGTGTGTGCAAGAAGCTTTAATTAATTGTCTTGTAGCTTATACAAAAGTCAACAATTACAACTATTGATGATGTAAGCATTAAGGAGTGAATAGTGGTGTGTAAGAAAAAGTGATTGATGGTTGAAAGACAAGAGCATAGCCCTTCTTTTCTCCTTGTTCAAATCTGCCATTTAGTGTCTTTTGGGGTCATAAAATGGTCTTATCTCATTTAATGAAGTTAAGCATGTGAAATCTTGTGAAAAATTGTCAATATGTAGTATAAGTAAAGGGGTAATAAGGAAAATATCTTATCACTAGATTTTGATAAGTTATCAATTGATAAATGATTCCAACTCTCAATTGATAAGTCATCTAAGGTGATTGGTTGGTCTACTTATTTATGTGTAAGGCTTAGACATGAAGATAAGAGTATGGTCTTATAGGAAATTGTTTTAGGATTTTCATCTTGCATTGTTTTGTACTTTGTGATTCGATTCCTATAAAATTGTGAAATTTTTTAAAGTTGAATGAAATTATTCAAATTAAATTATTCATTAATTACTTAGGGTTAAAATTCCTTAATTATTTTAGGGCTTAGGGTTTTAAGTGATTTTAGAGCTCATAGTTCTTCAAGCTTAGGTTTTCTCGATAATTGGTTTTTGAATTAGAAAATTTTAATTTGTTTCTAAATATAAACTTAAGTTCTCAGTTTTGTTGATCCTTAGGATCATTCAAATAGTACTTTTAATTGAATCATGGCCTCACTAAAAGTAGGGTTTATATTTATCAATTGATAAGTTATTTAGGATGATTGGTTAGTTTACTTATTCATGTGCACAAATCTTATGATTGATATGGAGATTGTCTTATATGAAATTCTTTTGAAGTTTGTCTCTTAAATTGATTTGTAAGTTATGATTTAATTCTTATAAAATTATGAAAATTTCTAGAGTTCAATAAAATTATTCAAATTAAATTCTTAATTAGCCGCTTAGGGTTAGAAGTACTTAATTGTTTTAGGGTTTTGGGTTCAGAGTCTGTAGTTCTTGTATTTGAGTTTTATTGATAAGGTTTCGAATTGGAAAATTAAATTCGTTTTTAAATGTAAACTTAAAATCTTAGCTTAGTTTATCCTTGGGATCATTTGGGAAGTATTCTTAGTTGAATCACATGTCCACTAAAAAGTAGGGTTTACAACTTATCATATATAATATGGCTTATAAGTGAAAATAAGGGAATTGTCTTATATGAAATTCTTTTAGGGTTTGGTTCTAAAATTAATTTGTAAGTGGTGATTTGCCTCTTAAGAAATTTTAGAGTTTTCTAAAGTTGAATAAAATTTATTGAAATTATATTTTTAATTATTTATTTAGGGCTATAAGTCCCTGATTATCCCAAGGTTTAGGGTTTGAGTGAGTTTAAATATGTTCTAGGATTTTTCACCTACTTGGGAATAATTGACTTATACTTAGGAGCTTAAGATTCAATTGGTTTAATTATTTAGGAATATCGCTTTATTATGCAACACTCACACACACACATACATATATATATCATATGATAGATTAAAAAAAGAGAAGGAAATTGCTTCATAATATATTTATATGTATACATATTGTGAGGCTACTTATGTACACAAGTAAAATAATTTTTGTAAATTTATTAATTTATTCCTTTAATTAGTTTAGTTTTATTGTTTATTATTACTTGAAATAATCCCTAATTCGTTCATTATCAGTTTTATATGGTTTCACAAAATTATTGATAATTTTATTGATTTACGGCTTTTCAAGCATTAAGATAATTTTATTGATTTAAAAATTTTTATGATTTGATATTTACAGTTCTTGTAAAGTTTAGGTTTATATTTTTTAAAAGTACGCGGATGTAGGGATTGGGGTTTTCTTGCATAATTAGGGTTTCTAAATCGTATAATTGGGTCTTTCAAGTTCGTTTTAAGTTTTGAGTTTAAAATTTTAGTCGGTTTTTATTTTATGTAGTCTTATCAACTTAGGGAAATATTTACGATACTCGAGTCCGATACCATATTTGGAAGGTTAAATTTACTGAGTCTACAATTTAAGCTTATTTATTATAATAGTAGGCTTTCTTTAATTATCATAAGCCCTTAAATACATATTCAAATTCATATCTATGCCCATGAAGCTAAAGGAGAGATAAGGCTTAATCTTAGCTATCCATTTTGGAGCTATCTCATGGATAAGATTGATCTCTGAAACATTACGAATAGGATTCTCTTTCTCTCATTTGCAACATTAACAATATTGGCTAACTTGAGAGAAACATCTAAGGCTCTGCTAGAATCACTCCTTAGGAGATCAAATAAGCAATTTATCAAGAACAACCAAGAATGTTGAGTTTGATCTATTTTCATGTGCATACACTTGAGATACCGAGTTTGCTTGTTTCTCCTCCTATGCCTCTTTTTAACATCTCTCTATGTGTCATCGATTTAAAACGCCTTCTAGGTTGGCCTGTATACCTGTTACATGTGATCAACTAGTTGTAGTTACGCTACCATACACAACCAAAAACCAACTCCTAGTTGGACCATAAAAAAGAGGAAAAATAATTTCAATCCTTGATCATTGGGTACATGATAGAAATCAAACTATTTATTAGTACATAAAATCTAGCTCGACGATTTTTTGCCTTAGTAAATCTAGTTGAATTTGGTGCGAAAGCTTGTGCTTGTATTGCATTAATTTGAATTACAGGACAATTATCAACCCTAACGAAGCTGGTGTAAATCTTGATGAATAAGTTAACTTTAAGTCCCTTTGTTTGCCTTACCTAGATGTGATAAGGAATAAATTTGTTGAATAAGTGAATTAATTGAATCTTGCACATGCCTTGAATTATGTCGCATAAGATCAATAGAGAATTCCTATTATTGTGCTTTAATTAACTATTATGCTTCGAGGTTAATGATGTAGAAAGTTTTCTACGTACTCATATCACGTTATGAGTATAAGCTCATAATAACTAAAATCTATAAGTTATAAATATTTCGCAATTATTTCAATGTCTCACATGGATGTACTCTATTAATTTACAATATGCAACTCTAATAATTAAAAATCTAAGCTAATATAATTAATTGTAAATGATAACAACCTGTTTTGTCATAAGTCTTAATATATTGGCACTAAACTCAATCCTAAGAAATGCAGTCATGATCATAGCATATAAGCTTCTTCTGCATATGAAAGTTTTCTGTAAATAAGGTGAGTCAAAACCCTATACATAACCATAAGTACATACAGAAACTCCATAAAACAAGCAAACACACACATGACTTATTATAATACTAAAATCAAAGGATTATTATTTTCTAATGCTAGAGCCAAACAACATAGTTTAGAGTTATGTGCATCTAAATCCGAACCAGCAGATATGACTCTAGTAAAGACATACAAGGAATATCACAAAGGAATCGAACTAACAAAGAAAAGTTTAGCGAACTTGAATGCAACCTCTTTGATGTGATGCATCAGCAAGAAGGCTTTTTATGCCTAACCGCAATGATTAGTACAAATATGGTAAAAGACTAAAGGGTAAATTACATGGAATAGTATAAGAGGAATCCTAATATATATTCAAAAAGGGTAAACTAGAGAAAAGGAAAAAAGAAATATTCCATCAAGCATCATCGGGATTTGTAACTTAAGACAAAAGCCATGCCAGGATTGAACTTTTTGACATAAGTGAAAAAAGGAGAATATTTGGCTAACCTTAGGTTGAGATTGATGCTTGGATCTTTAGGTAGCTTGATGGCCTGGATAAGTAGCTCAAAAATGGAAGAATAGTGTATAGGTTGAGTTAGTCGACCTGGCAGAGGTTGAGTTAGATTAATAAATAGCTAGGCTTGGTCTTCGGTGAGCTCAGCAATAAGGAGGTCTATAGTAAGCCAAGTCATCTGACCTTCCCTAGTCTTTAGACCTTCCCGAGGTCATGTCTATATTGTCCTTGCCTGGATTAGTGTTAAATACTCAGCTTGTTTTAAGTGTAGCTGGTCTTGGACAATGCAGGAATCTTCATCTCACATGGGTTTTTGACCTCAAATCTATATAGTTCTCTCTGTGCTCTTCTTCTTCTTTTAGGTAGTAAGGAATTAGGTTTGATACTTTAAAAGTGGAGGAGACATTGTATCCATCAACAACTTGATCTGGTAAGCATTGCAGTTGACATCTTTAGGACCTTGAGAGGACCATCAACCCTTGGAGATACTTTGTTCTTTGCAAGAGTTGGAAATCTCTCCATACCAAGGTGAATCTAAACTAAGTTGCTTAGGTAAAAGTGCACAGGTCTCCAACCTTGGCTATTAATTTGTTGTTGTTGTTTGTTAAACTTAGTGATTTGCTTAGTCACTCATCGATGTAGCCTGTGCAGTTCTTGAGCTTAGTTGACTTTGGACAAACTCTCTTAGGTTGTTGTTGGGTCTCAACCAAGTCTAAGGAAATGGTTGGGTTAAACCTTAGGTTTTTACCTATAACAGCTTAGAGTAGGGCACTAAGTGTCCTATTCACCACCTTAGTGTATCTATCAATTTGAGGGTGGCTCGTAGAGTTGAACACGAGCTTCGTGCCAAGTTTCTTCCATAGTGTTCTCCAAAAAAAGCTTAAGAAGTTTGTATCCTGATATGATATTATTGACCTCGAGACTCTATGTAGTTAGACTACTTTCTACAAGAATAAATCAACAATATACAAAGCATAGTTCGTTGGCATGTTATGAAGTGTACCATCCTATTGAAGTAGTCTACAACCACAAGATTGAAATCCCACTCACTTTAAGATGAATTCCATATTGAGGTCAGCTTATAGATTAGTTGAAGTAGGCAGCGGCATGTACTATCCATAAGGTTCTTTCCTTCCTTTCGCCCTTTTACGTCTCTCACAACTCTTAACCACCTTGTAGATATCCTTGGCCATCCCTCGCTAGTAGAAGTTTTCCTTCAATAACTTGATAGTCTTGGTTTTACCAAAGTGCCTAGATAAGCCATCACTATGAGCTTCCCAAACTAGCAACTTTCTAGTAGAACATCTCAGGATGTAAAGCTATTATCCTTGGAATTGGTATCCTTCCTTCACATAGTAACCCCTAATAGTAGTCCCATCCTTGCTTTTCTTAATAGTTGGACCAAACTGGGGATCTTGAATATACTGCTTGGTGATCAATAAAAACCTTAATAATTTTATTAGGAGAGTGGTAAGCATAGTGTAGCATTGAGAGAGAGCATAGGCAACCACATTGGAACTTCCCTTCTTATTCTTAATAACATAAGAAAATCTTTCCATGAATTCGAGCCACTTTTCTTGTCTCCTCAAGAGTTTGTTCTAGTTACTCAAGTTCTTCAAGGATTCATGGTTTGTGTATATCATAAACTCCTTTGGTAATAAGTAATGCTACCATACTATGAGAGCTCTAACTAGGGAGTAAAGCTCCTTCGCATATACTAAATAGTTCAAGGTAGGACCTCTTAACTTCTCACTAACCTCTCTCCTGCATCAGAATGGCACTAAGCCTTATGTTGAGGGATTACATTCCAGCTTGAATTGCTTCTCAAAGTTAGGTAAGGCCAATACTGCTGTTGAGGTTAATTTCTCCTCAATTTCCTGGAAGCTCTTTTCATCTTGCTCAGTTTACTAGAACCCATCCCCTTTCTTAGTCAGCTTGGTAAAGGGGATTGTGATAATATTGATGTTTCTTATGAATTGCTTGTAAAAGGAGGGAAGTCTATGAAATTATTTACCTTAGGAACATTCATCGAGGTTGGCCACTCGAAGATGGCTCGAACCTTTTTCTCATTAGCTCATATTCCATCTTTAGATATGATAAAGCTAAAGAAGATAACTTCGTACTAGCAAAACGTATATTTCTTTAAGTTCCTATACAACTTGTCAGTATAGAGTATGTTAAAGATAGATCAAAGAGGCCTACATGGTTGGTTAGGTTAGTGTTATAGAATAAAATATCATCAAAGTATACGACTAAGCATTTCCAGTTTAGAGGTTGCATCGCGTAGTTCATTAGTCTCATAAATGTGCTTGACGCATTTGTCAAACTGAAGGGCATGACTAACCATCCATAGAGGTTGTACCTAGTCTTAAAGGTAATCTTCCACTCATCTCCTAGCTTCATTAAATCTAATGGTAGCCACTCCAAAAGTCAATCTTTGAGAATATCCTAATGTTGTAGAGCTTATCCAATATGTCATCGGGTCTGTGTATTGGATACCTGTAGTTCATAGGTAATATAGTTGATAACATAGTTATCAATGCATATGCACCATGAACCATCGTTCTTGGGTATATGCAAAGTTGGTAAGACATACAGGCTCATACTCTCTCGAACAAAGCTATGCTTTATTAACTCGTCCATTTGTCTCTTCAACTTGGCAACTTGCTTGGGGTTCATTCTATAAGTAGGTCAATTTGGTAGGGTGACATTGGGTTAAAGGTCAATATAGTGTTCTATTCCCTAGCTTGTAGGAATTCTTTAGGTTTGTTTAGGGAATAGGTCGGCAAAAGCCTCAATTAATCTTCTTACCTCTTCGAGCATTGATTCTAAATCTCGTAATTCTAGCACTCTTTAGATCAATAGGAACATTAGCTCATTAGCCTTTATATAACTTCCTTTAGTTTACCCTAAGAAAGGATCAAACTTTGACTTGGAGTCATAGATTGTAACATGATCTTCTTTCCATCTTTGTTGAAAGCACAAGTTTTCTATATTCGTTGTATATGATACATCAGTTAAACAACCAGGGTCTCCCTAATAGCATACGTGAAGCATGCATAGGGACAACATCACATATCACCTCATCCATGTACATGTCTCCAATAGAGAATGGTACCCTGACTAGTTTGGTAACATGTAAGGCTCCCTTATCATGTAGCTAATGTTGCTTATAGGGCTTGGGGTGCTTAGAGGTTATTAGGCTCAACCTTTGCACTAGTAATTGTATGACCACATTGGTGCAACTTCCTCCATCTACAATGATGGTGAATACGTAGTCCTTGTTATTGCACTTAGTATGGAACAAATTCTTACATTCTTTATCCTCAGA
Source organism: Lumnitzera racemosa (assembly GCA_024138005.1). Taxonomy (NCBI): domain Eukaryota; kingdom Viridiplantae; phylum Streptophyta; class Magnoliopsida; order Myrtales; family Combretaceae; genus Lumnitzera; species Lumnitzera racemosa. Next base: position 58,276,038 of record JAMXBC010000004.1, read on the forward strand.
GCTTAACATAACAATTACCACCCTAACTTAAGACTTCACCTTAGTCGATGTAGATACAAGCTTCCACTTCAAGCTCCTCTTTGAGCTCTCTTTCAACTGTCTCATTCACCATAAATTCATCCTCATTAGCTTTGCTTCTATCCACTTTGTTGCCCTTCGTGATTATAACATGCTTGTTTTAGCATTGGGCTACCATATGTCCATGTTTAAGACATTAAGCATTTGATCCCACTAATCTTCCTTTTAGAAGATTACATTCTCAAACCTCTGCTTAATAGACCACTCAAAAAGTCAGTATTTCTTCTCCATCCATCCTTCAATAGCTTGGACTATGGGTTCTTCCTTACTTCCAAAACCAATTCTTGCTAGCCTTTTATGTTCTAATTGCATAGCTTAGCTAAATGGAATTGGTCAACTAGGACTTAGTTGGATTAGATTATTGTTCCTTTGTTTCTCAACCCTTTAGGTAATCTTGATGCTCCTTCCAACATGAAGAGCCTCTAGACTTTAACTACATTTTTTATTTCATACCTTAGTCTCAAAATGAACCTTGAAATAGTTCAGGGCACAGATTCGTCCACATTACAGTGTATCACCAACATTTAAAACTTCATGACTTAGTCATCTATAGTTTGACTACCTTGTCTAAGCTCCTGTAAATTCCTAAAGGTGTCCTGCATATAGGATTTAGGAATGAATCTATCCTACAATAGCCGCATCATTTCTTCCCAGCTCCTTACACCATGTTGACTATCCCTTATTCATGCAACACCAAGTTCTTCCATGACATTGCTACATACCTAGAGAATTCTAGGGTGGCCGGATGAACCTTGATGTCTTTAGCATGTTGGTAACAATCAAAGACCTTCTCCACCTTCTCTTCCCATTCTAAGCACTCGTCTGCATCACCATGTCCTTAGAAGGTTAGGATTTGGACCTTAACATTTCCAAGACCTTAGGGAGCTTAAACACCATGCTTCTTTACCTTAAAAAACTCCTCATCATCTATCTCATCTTCCTCTTCCACATTACTAAGAATGATTCTTTTTTGAGCTAGTCTCCCAGCTCCTCCAACCTACGCATTTTGAGCAAGGTAATTAGGTTAGTTTCCTTAGAAATCTTACCTATTTTGCACTTCATTAGCTCAAATATCGTCTTGAGCAGATCCATTAGGTCAACCATTGTTTCACATGGCCATTAGCATACCTTCCATTAGGTTAGTAAGCTGGTCTAATTTATTATCAATTGATCTGGGAGTCTGGTTGGACTATCTTCTATGGTTAGACACTTTAGTCTCATTATCACCCACCACAGCTTAAATAACTATAGAATACTCCATTCACAACAATACAATGACTTCAACAACTTTGTACCCACCTTACTATGGTAGAACCACCACAATTGTAAATTGTAGAACCAACTTAGACCACCACTTATGATAGGAATCAACCTACGATGATCCCTAGGCCAAGGACGACATGCTAGGATTTGAGGCTAACCAATAAGATGCTGAGGACTACCAACTCTTACTAAGGCCACACTAATAATAGAAGCTCGAGGGATACTAGTACTACTTGGCAACTGTCCTATTGTCTATCGAGAAGCCAAGAGACTACACAGTTGAGGTCTTAAGGCCATATATCTACTTAGTATGGCATAGAGGGGTTAGTGCCGACTAATCATAGAACTCAACAACTGTGGTCTGACCTTTCAAAGTATCTTGCCTAAGCATTGTAGGCCTTTAGGGGTTCCTACTCAAACTTGGACATCCAGTTGCCGACCTTGCCTAATTTGGGTCCTGCTCCTTCCAGCATGGCTTGAATGACTACATGTCGACTTCTTTTACTAAACGCACAATTTTGTATTTTTGTACATATTTTCTTTATTTTAATTATGGGCCCATTTTTTAGGGTTTAAGGCCTTGTATATTATTTACAGTTTTGCACTAGGGTTTTAGCACTTGCTATAAATAGCAACATTTGTAAGCAGCTAAAGAGGAAGAATATACATATAGTGATTACACTTGAAACTTTCCTCTTTCAAGTAAGGTTATTCTTGAGCTCTTAGAGCTCGCATTTGTCAAATTATTGAGTGTTGATTAACTCTTTATCTTTCTTGTGTTCTTATTAGTCTTGACCTTAAGATTGTGGTGAACTTCTCATTTGAGTAAGTTAGTGAGTTGCATTTGAATCTCGAGTGACATTTAGTGTTCATAAGTCGTATTGAGCTCAACTCCTAATTGTGTTTATGTTTTTGTACGTGATATCCATATACATTCACTGTCAAAACCTTCCATTTTACTTCCTATTCTTCATGCCTACTTGAGCCTTAACTACCCATTCCGATTCCAGCCCGTTGCATATATACTGAGCAGTAACATCTTGGTATCAGAGTAGCTTTGAAAAGATATGCATGTTAGTGTTCTTCAGAGTTTAGTTCGTGATTTGAACATTGTTGTTTATCGTCATTTTGTAGTATAGTAAGTTATTTAAGTTCTTAGTAGTAATTTTTGGGTTATTGCTAGTTGCATTTTGTTGCGATAGTATCTATGGAATTGTCTTAGTGGTGGTTCTAAGTTAAGTACAATTGAGTATATCACGTATTTGTTCAATTTGCTTTGGAAATTACTATACAAAAAAGAATGTTTAAGATAGTGTTAATAACAGTGGAGATAGTCCTCGCAGAAGTTGAGGCAACATGTTGACAACTTGGAATATCATATTCAAAATCTTACTGACTCTATTTAGGAGCTCATGGGTTTAGTCACAAGCTATAGATGTGTTGGTTGAGATGGAAGAAGGGAACAAACACCCATCAGTAGAAGTAGATCCAACGAGCTTAATGATGATGAATGATAGCCACGAAGGGCTACTGAGTCGAGAAGGAGAGAAAACCCACTCGTATCGAGAAGAAGTAATCACAAGAGTATCAACTCTAAGACAAATTAAGGAACTCGAAGAAGAGGGTTGAGGCCGATAAGAAATATGGCCAAGCAAAGGACTTAACAACATCAAGCTTAAACTGTTGACTTTTAGTAGAAGTAGTCAGCTTGAAGAGTTCCTTAACTAGATTCCCCTAGTTGAGAAGTTGTTTGAATGCTACGAATGTGATGATAGAACAAAGGTTAAGCTAGATTCGTTATCCCTTATTGAATATGCAAGTCATTGGTGGGATAAGTTAGTGGCTAAGCGAGATGTTGAAGAAGAAGAGGCGATCGGAACTTAGAGGCTTATGAAAAGATTGATGAACCAATGCTTTGTGTCGACATGCTTCAAGCAAGAGATGCTCTATGCTTTCTAATACTTGAGGTAAGGTTGAAACACTTTTGAAGAGTATCTGCAAGAGTTTAAGACCTTAATGACAAGATGTGAGATTGCCGAGCTATAGGACTACACAATTACTAGGTTTCTAAGTAGACTCCAAGACGATATTGTCGACATAGTTGAATTACAACCGTTTAACTCATTGGATGAGTTGATCAATCTGGCATTGAGAGTTGAAAGACAGAGGAGAAGAAGGCAACAAAGGCCGACTAACTAACCTCAACAAGTTAGCCTTGAACTTGAAAGGTATGTCAAGAGAAGGGGATCAAAGAAGAAGATTGAGAAAGGTGAGTCTAGCTGACCTGATCAGGTCAAGATAAAGAAGATAGAGAAAGAGAAAGTACTCGGCACTAAGGCTCGAGAAGTTAAATGTTTCAAGTGCTTAAGCTACGGGCATATTGCTTCTCAATGTCCTAATAAAAGGGTTATGATCTTGAAGGGCGAAGGTCTCAAAGCTCAAGAAGAGAGTCAAAGTGACAAGAGTTTGGGAGATGAGTTGATAGAAGAAAATGCTTATGCTAAAAATCTAGATGAACTTTTAGCCATGACGAGCCGATGAGATGACTCGAAAGTAGATTCCAAACAAAGGGAAAACTTATTTCATATTCGATACTTGGTGAATGGGAAGACTTGTTCTCTGGTTGTTGACGGAGGAAGCTACACGAATGTCATTTTGTCAAGTCAGTAGAGAAGATGAAGATGCTGACTTACCCGCATCCTTGACCTTATGGATTGAAGTAGTTTAATGATAAGGGTATGGTCTATGTGCATAAAAGAGTTCGAATAGCATTTAAGGTTAGGTAATATGAGGATGAAATTGACTTCGACGTAGTGCCTATGAATGAAGCAAATTTACTTCTTGGCCAACCTTGGGAGTACGATTGGAAGGAGGTCTATGATGGCTTCCTTAACACTTATACAGTTCAGAAGGATGGAAAGAGTTATTGCATGACCCTTATAAGCATTGAGGAAATCTAAAGCCACCCGGCACCCATGGTAAAGAGAAAAGGGAAGAGAAGTTTGTTCATCATCTAAGCTCATGCTCATTGTTTAATGTTGAGGACGACTTTTCTTAGGACTTGTAGCAATGATAAGAATTAGCTTATGATGATCCCCAGTCGAGGACGACATGCCTAGATCCAAGGCTGACCAATAAGTTGTCGAGGACTACTAACTCTTACCAAGGTCGCACTAATAGCAAAAGGTCGAGGGATACTAGTACTACTCGGCAACTGTCCTATTATGTATCGAGAAGCCAAGAGACCACACAGTTGAGGTCTGAAGACTACAGATCTACTCAGTATGGCATAGAGGGGTTAGTGCCGACTAATCATAGAACTTGGCAACTGTGAGTCGACCTTTTAGGTATCTCAACCAAACACTACAGAACTTCAAGGTTTCTTACCCAAACTTGGACATTTAGTTGCCAACCTCACCAAGTTCAAATCATGTTCCTTCCAGGACTGCCCAAATGACTCCACGCTAACTTCTTCTATTAAACATATAGTTTTGTATTCTTGTACATATTTTCTTTATTTTAATTATGGGCCCATTCTATAGGGTTTAAGGCCTTGTATATTATTTACAATTTTGCACTAGGGTTTTAGCACTTGCTATAAATAGCAACATTTGTAAGCAGCTAAAGAGGAAGAATATACATATAATGATTACACTTGAAAATTTCCTCTTTCGAGTAAGGTTATTCTTAAGCTCTTAGAGCTCGCATTTGTCAGATTATTGAGTGTTGATTAACTCTTTATCTTTCTTGTGTTCTTATTAGTCTTGACCTTAAGATTGTGGTGAACCTTTCATTTGAGTCAGTTAGTGAGTTGCATTTAACTCTCATTTAAATCTTGAGTAACATTTAGTGTTCATAAGTCGTACCCTATTTCGAGCTCAACTCCTGATTGTGTTTATGTCTTGGTACATAATATTCATATACATTCACAGTTAAACCCCCCATTTTACTTCCTATTCTTCATACCCACTTGAACCCTAACAACCCATTTTGGTTCCAGCTTGTTATATACATTCCGAGCCATAACAACTCACGACTAATACCTCTTAATAACTTCAAAACCTACAACTACTAGTACCTATGACAACTAATCTTATGCTCCAATACATCTGCAAACCTAGTAACTATACCCAATAGTATTACTGTAGACTTTCCTTCCTACGCTCGAAATAGGGAATACACTCTTTAGATTCTACTGACATAACCTACCTACATTAATATACATACTTCAAGCCTAACAATGAGTTTAACACCACCCACAACAACTTTATAACTTCAATACACTACTACAAACTAAACCTATCCCATTGCAATAGCTATGGATAGGATACAACAGTTGCCAATAGCAACAACATTCACTAAAACTTCATCGAATCTTTACACATTCTCTTATTAGAACCGTGCTTTGGTACTGGCAATGCTAATATGTCTTGAGATAAAGACATACAAGGAACATCATAAAGGAATCAAACTAACAAAGAAAAGTTTAGTAAAGCTAAAAGCAACCTATTGGATGTGACCCACTAATAAGTCCATACAAAGCTCAAGAGCCGCTTAATGTGATACATAATCAAATGCAAGGGTCACTTGCCATTACTCTTACTAAAAGAGTAGATAAGACTTAAGATTCCTAGAGGAATCTCTTATAATGAAGATAATATGATTAATGGAATGTTCATGCTATGATTAACATACAAAGGCATATGTCAGTATGGTAAAAGACTATAAGGGTAAATTACATGAAATAAGTATAAGTGGAATCCTAATATATATTCAAAAGGGGTAAAATAGAGAAAAGGACAAGAGGCATATGTCAGAAAGCATTATTTGGATCTGTGCCTCAAGATATGTGTCGTGCTAGGATTAGACTTCTGTCAAAAGTGCAAAAGGGAGGATATTAGGCTAACCTTAGGCTGAGATTAACACTTAGGTCCTCAGGTAGCTTAGCGGCTTAGATGGACAGCTCAAAAATGGAAGAAGTAGTGTGGAGGTTAGATAAGTCGACTTGGCATAGGTCGGGTTGGATGGATGGATAACCAAGCATAGTCTCAAGCGAGCTAGGCAACAAGGAAGTCTATAAAGAGGTCAAGTCATCCGACCTTCATCAAGTCAAGTTGGTAATTGGCCTTAATTGAATTGGTATCATATTCTCAACTCGGTTCAAGGGCAACTGGACTTGGATAGTGTAGGAATCTTCATCCCTCATGATTTCTTTAGTTAAGACTTATTGGGTAAATCTTTGTAAGACCTTAACTTGACTTTGGGTGATCAATTCAAGCTTAATTCCTACTACCTAGAGTATGTCATGTATCTGCAAAATAATAATATATGACATTGATAGTGACACCAATAATGACTTCAATAACTACAACTTTAGTTACATTGTCCATAGTTAACACTGGATTAGTACATTAGGAGGCCAGTCCACTCATAGATGTCCATTGTAGGCTTAAGATAACTCTCATAATAACCTAACCAATAGCTTCTCTCTACAATCATCTTAAACTATTCACAACATTAATTAGCAACCTTTTGAGAACATCGTTGCCTAAATCTAATAGATCATTTCAGTGTACAATTTCACTAACAACAATGTGATAGACTAATCATTAAGTACCACGTCAGTTCGTAAAACATTTAGATCTTTAGTGACAGCTAAACACAAGTTGCAAGCAATTATGCCATAAGTTTAATCATGGTTTGCATCTATCGCTAACATAATAAGTACAACATATTAACCATGGTGTTACATATGTGGTTCTTGATTGTTTGAAGTTTCTACTTCCCTTGTTTCAATTAAACTAAAGTAAAGTATATATAACTCATAGTACTAAACCAAACTTATTTGTAACTTGGATTATTACCTACATATTAGGTCATAATTAAATTTCTACTGTTTCATTTAAGGAAAAAAGTAACTTTATACCTAAATAATTTATTTTAACTTAGGGTTAAAGTTTTCATTATAGGTCATTACTTATGATCTATCTATTAACCTTAATAATCTTTGTCCTAATAACATATTAACTTATTTTTTGAAATCAACTAACTAACAACTCTTAGTTTATTATTTAAATAGTTAAAATAACTAATCTATTAAGTTTTATTAAATAAATAACTTACCATAACTGACTTATAATAAATTATCATGATAAAACATAAGCTTATCCTAATAAAACTCGACTTATTATAACAAACTAAATTATTATATGAATCTATATACTTAACTTATTATAGTTAACTTATAAATAACATACTAAAACAAATCTTATTTTTTTATAACTAATAACCTTAACCCATAATAATAATTGTTCAAATATTAATTTTTAATTAATTTAATTTTTTTCTAAATTTCAAGACTCCAAAATGTTCACAATGTTGATAGTCAAATTCATTCACTAGGTTACTTGGCTGATAATAAGCCGAGTAACTCTTTTTTCGACTAACGTCAAGTAATATAGATCTGTATCTGATTTGAATTTAGGGAAAGTGGCATGAATATTTATCACTTGGTATGGTTATATTATATAATTGCCTACTATTTCTACATTTCAGGAACGTACTTGATTGAAAGGTCTCCACATATCTCAATAATCATGTGATTAGCTGCTGTTTTAGATACTCGATATTCACCTATAAATATAGAGAAGAAACACTATAAGAATTAATTGACAACTCACGACCACCTATCTTATTTTTCCACTAAAATTCATATAATGACTTAGGTATTAGAGTGGCCACATCGGATTGGCCATAGTACCCTTTAGTTCTTTGTACTTTCCAAGAAGGAAATTATTCAAAAATCACTCAACAACAATATCTCCAAATCAAACTCCGTCCCATAATAATTCAAAACTCTGTTTCTCATTCATAACATAATTCACTACGTTTTTTATTCGTTAAACCAATTTATCATTTCATTATAACATATCGACTATAACTCCTTAAAATTCTATAACTCATATCTCAACAAGAACCTTAGATAACAGTTGATCAAATATGATTTTTAATCATATTTTTATAATCTACGTTATCTTATAATCCAATTATGAAATCAAAAATTAGTTGTATAAATTTCATAATATAACATAGCAATTTTTTGTTAAAACTCTAATTCTTCTCATGATATGTTTCCCTATCATATAAACCCTAATGCTATAACAAAGTTTCTAAACCAAGGATTTGAGATTTACAATCAACTTGGTTCATAATATCTAAACTATAATAAATTCTTGATTAAATTGGAAATTACATCTTTAACACCACTTTGTACTTTTCTTCTTTATATCTTAACAAGATTGAATATTTTCTTTAAAAAGAATTCAATCTACCCTACCTGTCTATAGATACTTTACTTAAAACATGCAAATAGATCCAAATACCTTTCTTGCATCAACTTTTGTAAATTCTAGATATAGTGCTAATACCACCACTCTTCAATTTGTGACTCTTGCTAACAAATTCTCAAATTAGAATTTCCATACGTTTATGATTAGCAAATACCTTCATTACAACCCATACTTCAAATTGTACAAACTTTAAACCTTTTCTAAAAATTGCACTACCCCTATAGTCCTCCTTTAAGGCCTCTCATGAAAATAGATTGAAATGTCAAGATTTATCATTAATCCCATACGTATCACCAAATTGAAATCACATAATGAAACCTTGTCACCTTAAGTTGTTACTCTTATTAGTTCTTAATGTAAAACATAACTTCTTTTAATTTTCACCTAATTAGTGAAATGTAAGTCATTAGATTATGCTTAGGAGACTCCCGTAAGAAATTTTGCAATTATCATTAAATTACATCATTATTCATATTAATATTAGAAATAATTTAAGGGAGAATTTACGAAGATACTTGTAATTTTAAAATTATTTTATTGAGATATTTCACTAATTCTTGTTAATGACTTTACTCAATTATATTATTTTACTTATTTATGAGCAATTCCTCTATTATGGTTGAGTATTTTGTATCTTTTACCATTGATACACTCATTAAGAGGGCACTAATGTTCCTCTTGTAGTGTAGCTTTCAACTTCTTCTTGACCCACAAGTCCTAAGCATATAGATATACTCTTTTATAAATATAATCTTAAATGACACTGTCATTAGGGTTTTAAATTTATAAAGTATCCATAAAATTTCTATAAAGGTTATTTTGGTAATTAAACTTTTAGCCCAATTTAATGCCATGGATTGGTTTCATGAGTTAGTAATAAAGTTTGAGAAATTAAGCCAAATTAGGGATGTCTTGAGAAGATTTGGTTTGGTAGGTTTGTAACTAGGGTTGTTCATTAAATTGAATTGAGAAATAAACCGAACTATACCATACTGTATGGAACCACAAAATGCGGTTATTTTATGTTTTGATTTGGTTTATATTTCGGTTTGAAGAGGTCCAAACGGTTCATAATTTAGTTTGAAGGGTTAACTAGAACTGAATTGCTTGAACTCGAACCAACAGTTTCTATTAAAAAATAAAAATGTATACTATTTTTTTAGTTTTAAATCCTGTTAACACTTCAGTATAATCCTATTTACATTTTTTATTCCATTACTTATTTTATTCTTAACTTTTACAATTTACTCATTTTCCTTCACCATTGTTTCTCATATTTAGCTAATTCATATGCCTTCACTATTTAAGATGCAATATTATGTGGCTTTTATTTTTATATAATGTACCTTAATTTGGACATTAGTATTAGATAAAAACTTCAATAACTATTAATAATATTAAAAAGAAAATGGTATTGATATTAGCTATATAATAGTTTAGAGTGATCCCATAACCAGCTTGGTAGCATAATGCTACTCTATTCATATATCAAAGTCATCTTCATTTGATTGTGAAGTTAATGCAATCTTAGTCTTAAAGGTTCAAAGAAAGTGCATGATAGGTTTGGTAGTCCTAACACACCTCATCTTAGTTATAAAAGAGGAAGCAACTCTAAATAGATAAAGATTGAACCAATCTTGCTTGTCAACACTAGCATAAATATCTCTCTTACAACATCTGTTGTCACTTGGTAATAGCATTTGCTCCTAAGCATAAGGCTATCTTAAAGGAGTTAAAGTGATGCATATCGCGAAAAAAGGAACTTGGAAGGAAGATGATGGAATCTAGGTTCGAGTGAGAATTGAAAATAGAGGGCGAGAATGGGGAGTTTTGAGTGTAAATGTGTAGATATCACGCATTAAGGCATAAACACAGTCAGGGGTTTGAGCTCGAAATAGAGTTTGATACGACTCACGAATACTAAATGTTGCTTGAGGTTTCAATAAGAGGTTAGATGCGACTCACTAACTCACTCAAATGAAGAGTTTACCACAATCTTAGGGTTAAGAATGATAAGAATACAAGAAAAATTAAAGAGTTACTCAGCACTCAATAATCCAGCAAATGTAGGCTATGCTAGCTCAAATATAGCATTGCCTAAAAGAGGAAAGTTTCACTGTAAAATATGATCATCTTCGTATTCGTGTATGTGTCTGTACAAATGTTATTATTTATAACAAGTCCTAAACCCTAGTGGCAAAATTGTAATTAATGTACAAGGCCTTAAACTCTAAAGAATTGGGCTTATGAATAAAATAAAAGAAAACATGTACAAGAATATAAAACTACGTGTTTTATAGGGAAAGTCGGCATGCAGTCACTCGGCATATCCTAGAAGGAGTAGTATTCGAACTAGACAGGGTTAGCAATTGGATGTATAAGTTCAGGAAAGAGTCCTTGAAGTCTCGTGTTGCTTGGACAAGACATCAGAGAGGTCAACCCATAATTACTGAGTTCTATAGTTAGTTGGCATTAGTCTCTCTGTACCGTACCGAGTGGATCTCACTCTCGGCAACGTGCTCTCTCGGATACTCGATTAACGACAAACTTGTCACCGAGTGGTTATTTTTCTTCCCCTTATCCTTCTGGCTTCAGCTCAGCCATGGCAAGCATTAATTGACCTTGGCTTTGGATAGGTCTGCCTCAACTTAGATGTAATTAAAGGCTAATTCTCATCATTGATGTAACTCTGTAATGTGTGTTAATTGATGATTAATCAGTCATATAACTAAGTGTGAAAGGATTCACATGAGGGGATTTGAGTTATCCTTTAATTCATGAGTTATTACCCCTTCATATGATGACATGTTATCAACTGGGGGAGAAGAAGCCAAACTTAATTGAACATGTGACCAAACTTTCGAAGAATTCTTGAAATTTTATTTTATTTTTCAAAGATTGATAGAAAGCTAAATGGAGTGTGAAGCATACTCCTAAACTTTTGAAGGTTGATTGAAAGCGACTATGAGACGTACTCTTAAATGAAGCATATTAACTTTTAAAGCTTCATGGAAAGCTAATGTGAAGTGCATTCTTGAAATTGCTGCATGAAGCATGACTAGAAGTCTTCTTGGAGGACTCTGCTTGTTTGGCAACTTTGTTGGGACTCCTACGTAGTAGCCTCCTCTAAACTTGCTATAGATGCTTCATTAGAACTCTCTTTATTTTTTTGGTAACAATTTCTCTTTGACATAGAGAGATAATTTTTTTGTTTGTTGATTAAGAAGAATAACATGGTGAAGTCTAACCCCTCTAGGTAGCAGTCCCTTGTTTGCTGAAGACAAGCATGAATGAATGATGCTTAGCAAACTTGAATGGCGGTCTTACACCTGTAGAATATCTGGACAATATATCCCTTATTGATACTCAATATTCTGATGCAACGACCTTGCACTTATAAAGATTATCTTTAGACGGAGTCATCTCTCTCTCTAAGTAGTGGCCAATAGTATTTCTAATGGTTATCCCTCAAGTATAATGAGAACAACACATGTTGATGAGAACTTGATACTCTAAGAGTACAAGGCTCAAAGTTTAGTAATGCTTGATGTGAGCTCTACTTACCTTATAAGTTATCATGTCGTACAATGATGATGAAGACATTTAGAGTATGCTTGATGAATGGATGGAGTTCTATAGTTGGATATGGACCCTTAAGGCATCAACTTAACACTTGGTTAGAGACGGAGGAATTGGGAATATGAGAAGGTACTTGAAGTAAACCTTAGGACCATATGAAAGAGTGGATACCGGGAACCTAGGTGAGATATAAGGTTGACCATGGATCCATGTATTCCTAGAGTGGCTTTACCTGGTGTAGCGCTACTCATTATTGTTGAAGAAGTTGAAGTTTGAGTTGGGTGTTGTAGCTTGTAACTGAGTTCCAAGTGAATTAACGCTATGATCTTAGGTGCACTACTATTGAAGTAGTTGAAGCCTGAATGAATTTAGAAACTTAGAGTTGAGTTTCATGTAGGTCGACTTTGGGAATCTAGGTGAAACTCAGGGTTGACCTTAGATTTTCCTTTTATTGTAGTAGCCTTATTTGCAAGAGAAGCACCAAGAGATAACCTACACACAAAAAGAAAAAAGAAGGAATATTGTATTATTAGTAAAAAAAAGAAAAAAAATATTTGAAAAATAAAAGAATAGAAAGGATTGATATTTAATAAGGAGGAGTAAGACATCATATAATTTTAGTATAGCATATACAAGCTAGATCATGGCCCATATTCCGCACCCATATTAGACTAAAGCCTAAGGTTCATCTAGATAATTTATCTTTAGCCAACACCTAACTATATGAAGCTAAATAAGCTTGAAGCAGATAATGGCCATAGCTTTGGTACTATTGCTTTTTTACACAGTCCTACAATAGTATGTTCAAGGTGGAATTTTGCAAAAACAATAGGCACCCATTGTGGAGATTGTTGATAGCTAGATTTCATTCACTCGGCTACTCAGTTGCTGACAAGCCAAGTAACTAAATTCTCAGCTAATGCTAAGAATGTAGATCCGTATTTGATTTGAATTTAAGGAAAGTGACATAAACAGTTATCACTTGGCACTGCTATATTACATAACTGCCCATTATTCCTACATTTTAGGAATGTACTCGATTGAGAGGTCTTCATGTGTCCCAATAATCATGTAATTAACTACTATTTCAAACACTTAGCATTCGCCTATAAATACGGAGAAGGAGTATTATAAGAAGTTTTTGATAACTCATGCCTACTCATTTAGTCTTTTCCAACATTTACTTACTGACTTAAGCAATGGAATGGTCGCATCAAACTGGCCCTACTATTTTATAGGCTTTTCTTCCTTTATAGAAACAAAGTCCTAACCTAATATCACCTGACAATATTTGGTGTCGTCTATTTTTTCTTACTGATCCCTATGGTTAGGATAAGATTAACTAAAAGTGTAGGTGCTGGTACTTCATCCCATCACCTTGAAGGGGAAAGTAGGCACATTGATGAGTAATGTTTGGCTAAGTTGGAGCAACTTTGCCTCGACTTGGCTAAAGAAAACTAAGAATTAAGCAAAAAATGAAGAGGTCCTTAATCTCTGTCATAATAATTTTTACCTAAATCAAAACAAAGAGCATGATGGTTACAACACTTAGAACAGCAATGACTCAATTTATTCATCCAAATTGCTGAAAAAGTAAGTCGAAGTTACAATGGGACCTTCGGCCCCTACGCTTAAGAAAAATGATAAGGGTAAGCAATCACACAGGCGCACCATGCTGGACTCTCGCATGTTAGCACCCTTGCTGCAACGAGTAAACAGTTTCAAATTAAGAAGAGCCTTTTCATCGCCGAGATTTTGGAGGAGGTTATACCACAGCACATTAAGTTGTTGCAATTTGAAACTTATGATGGGTTGAGAGATTCGAAAGATCATTTTGAGTACCACTATACTTTAACCAAGTTACACGGCTTGAGCGATGCAGTGGCCTGCTAAGCTTTCCTTTCGATATTGAGGAATGTATCAAGTACATGTTTCAAACAATAGAAGTTGAATACTATTTCGGGTTTTAAAGACCTAGCAGAAGAGTTCCTTCAACACTTCCTTGTAAGTAAGTTTCCTATTAAGGATTCTTCAATCCTTAACATGATAAAGCAATGATTGCATGAGTTTATTAGAGATTATTTGGCCAAGTTTATGGCTAAGATGGTCCCAATTCCAGAACTAAACATAAGTCTAACTCTTAATGCCATCATTGATGGTATCAAGCCCTACAGAGACTTTTTCAAGTCTCTCGCCAAAAATAAGCCAAGAACTTTTGTCTAATTTAAGGCCAAAGCCACGTCTTACATTTGATAAGAGGATAATATAAAGGTTTCGCGAGAGGTTGATCAAAGTAAATGAGATAGGAAAAGTAACAAGAGGAGAAGTGCGAAAGATTGACTCAAAATGGAAGATTATCAATGTCCTAAGCTTGAGAAAAAAAAGGCTACAAATTCTAACATATTTAGAATACACACCAGCTAATCATCCAATTTTAGATATATTGATGGAAGTGTATGGATAAAGAGGCGTATTGTAGTGGTCAAAGAGGATGAGAGGAAACCCATCAAGGCGAAATTCCAACAAATACTACAATTTCCATCACGACAAAGGCCATAACATTAATGAATGCATCCAACTTAAGAAAGCGATTAAGGATGCAATTCAGTGAGGGCACCAGAGCAACTTTTTGGTACCAGAGCAACTTTTTGGTGCATGATGCCAAGAATGTTGAGTAACCATCTTAGAGGAGATGAGAAGACTAGGAGAATGTTACTTGACTAGCTATTACCGGGAAAGATGCAAGAGATAGGAACACAAGTAGAGCACCTAATGGAACAATCAACATTATTGTCGGCGAACCTTTTGCTATAGGTTAGTAAAGTTCTTTGAGTTCAACTAATGCCATTAATTATGTTTACAATATCCAAGGAAAGAAGTTCAAAATTGACAATACGATTTCTTTCGTAGAAGAAGATTTTGAAGGCATTCAAAGGTCACATGATGATGCACTTGTGATTAGTGCGAGAATTACTAACTTCAAGGTCAAGAAAATTCTCGTCACACTAGAAGTTTAGCAGACATTATTTTTCAACATGCTTTTGATCAAATGAGACCAAAGATTAAAGCACAACTGAGATCCTATAGCCATGATTCGTATGTTTTTAACAATCAACCCATCCGAGTAACCGGAGTAATTTCTTTACCAATCTAGATTGGAGATAACGAGCATGTTGTGGTAGACAAAGTGAACTTCCTTGTTGTCAAATGTTAGTCCCCATATAATATGATCATAGGATAGCCGTGTAAACTCTTATTCGACATTGGTCCTTCTACTACTCACTTGAAAGCCAAATTCCCCACTCCTATTGGAGTTGGTGTATATAAAAGAGATCGATAGTTGGCAAGATCATTGTACATAAGGGAGTTAAGGCAAGAAGAAATTTTTCAAGTCGAGACTTGCTTAGAAAGAAAGTCAGTCACATAGATAATGTCAAAGATGAAATGAAGGAAATTTCATTGGGAGATGATTCTAAAAAGATGACCAAGATAGGAAAACCTTTGTTGGCAGACATCCGTAAAAAGTTAATCAACTTTCTACAGAATATTATTGATGTATTCGCATGGTCCCCCTAGACATGTCGGGTATCCTAGAGATGTTATGGTACATAAACTTCATATTAATCCAAATGCAAAGGTGATTCATTAGAGGAAAAGATATTTTGCCCTTAAGAGGCAAGCATCCATTGAAGAAGAAGTCTAGAAATTCTTGAACGCAAGATTCGTTTGGGAAGAGCCTTATCAGACTTGGCTAGCCAACTGCGTGTTAATCAAAAAGTCTAACGGTAAGTGGCATATGTGTATAGACTTCATGGATCTTAACAAGGCTTGTCCCAAGGATTGCTTTCCCTTACCAAGAATTGGTTAGGTGGTTGATTCAATTGCCGGGCATGCCTTGCTCTCTTTCATGGATGCTTTTTCCGGTTACAACCAAATTAAGATGGATGATGAAGACGAAATTCACACATCATTTATCACTAATTTTGGAACATATTATTATATGGTAATGCCCTTTGGGCTAAAAAATGCCAATGCAACTTATCAGTAGCTTATCACTATGATGTTCAAACCTTAGATACATTAAAATGTTGAAGCGTATGTTAACGATAGGATTGTGAAAAGCATGATAGAAGATCGGCATCTTGCTAATCTTGAGGAGACATTTGCTACCTTAAGGAGATATAACATGAAGCTGAATCCACAAAAGTGCGTCTTTGGTGCTACTTCGGGAAAGTTCCTAAGGTATATGGTCACTTGGTGTGGTATCGAAGCTAATTCGAGAAAGATTGATGCGATCAGAAATATGAAATCTCCCTGTACTATCAAGGAGGTTTAGGAACTCGTTGGGCAAATAGTTGCTCTTAATAGGTTTGTGTTGAGAAACGTGGATAGGTGTGTAGAATTCTTTAAAATTTTAAAGAATCTTGGAGATTTCAAATGAACGGATGATTGTGAAAAGGCATTCAATGAACTTAAAGAATTTCTCGCGTCACCCCCAATACTCTCGATACCTATCTTAGGAGAGAACTTATATTTGTACTTATTAGTCAGCTGCCGAGCACTCTTTTCTGTATTGGTCCAAATCGACGGTAAAGAGCATCAGCCAATCTATTACTTGAGTCTCCAAGGATCAGAGCATCGATATACCAAAATTTAAAAATTTGTGTTAGCAATGCTTTTCTTAGTAAGGAAGTTGAAACTGTATTTTGAATCTCATCAAACTATAGTCCTCAATGATTAACCCATTGTGGTAGGCATTGCAACGGCTAGATTCTTCGAGAAGGATGATGAAATATGTCTTGGAGCTAAGTGCCAATGGTGTACAGTACAAACCTAAAACGACATTGAAGGCTCAAGTGTTGGCGGATTTTTTGGCCGAGTTCATAGGTGAAAAAGATAGCATGGAAATTGCCAAGAAACCTATATGGTATTTTTATGTCGACGGATCTTCTACTAGAGAAGGAAATGGCGCGAGCCTTATTTTGCAAAGACCTTACAATGTCAAGGTTAATTATGCTTTGAAATTTAGATTTCCAACTAGCAATAATGAAGTGGAATATGAAGCTTCAATAGTCGGACTTAAGTTGGCAAAGAAAATTAGTGCCGAAAAAGTTGAAGTTTTCTCCGATTTACAACTTATGGTAAATTAAGTCAAGGGAAGTTATGTGGTGAGGGAAGAAGAAATGAACAAGTACTCATTAATAGTAAGAATGCTTATTGAAGAATTTTGGTCCTTTTCAATTAAAAAAAAATACTAAGGAGTAAGAATATTACCACTGATAAGTTATCCAAGATGGCTAATATGGCATTTGCCGATCTGAGAGATAAACTCTTTGTCAAGTTTCTCCCATACAAGAGTTTATCCATTGTCCCACAGAGCTACAAATTAGCTCCTTACTTAAGAGGGAAGTCTTGGATGGATCCCCTTCTAGATTATTTAAGGAATGGTGTCCTCCATGATGATAGGACAGAGGCTCGAAGATTGGTTTATCAACTAATAAATAATTAGCTGTATAAACGTAGTATATCCCAACCTTATTTTCGATGCCTTACTCTAAAAGATGCCAATAGGTGTTATCTAAACTATATGAAGGTGTATGCAACAACCACATAAAATCACAAACGTTGTATATTTGTGCGTTGTAACTCAGCTATTATTGGCCAACAGTGAAAGATGATACGAAAACAACTGTTAAGCATTGTCTATAATGCTAAAAGCATGAGATGCCGAGTCACGCACCTTTTATTGAATTGTGCTATTTAACTAGTCCTTGACCCTTTGTTTAATAGGGATTAGACATACTCCGACTATTTCCGAAGTCTACAGCCTACTGACAATTTGTCATTGTTGCTGTAGATTATTTTATAAAGTGGGCAGAGGTTGGAGCATTGGCAAGGATCACTAAACAGAAGGTCGAGACATTTGTTTTCAACTTCATAATATCAAGGTTCGAAGTTCCATTTATGATTATCATAGAAAATGAACCATAATTTGATAATGACAAATTTCGAGCATTTTGTGAGAAATACGGCATCTACTTGAATTATACATCTATAGCTCACCCTCAGATTAAAGGGTAAGCGGAAGATGTTAACAAGATCATCTTAGACAACTTTAGGAGGAAGATTAATCAAGCTAAAGGAAAATGGGTTAACGAATTGTCGGAGGTTTTATGGGGATATCGGACTACTTACAGAGCCGCAACAAGGGAAATACTCTTTAGGTTGGTGTATGGTACAGAAGCAATCTTGCCAACTAAGTTGGACCTACCAAATCTATGCACATAGAATTTTGACTTGATGATCAATCATGTGGGTTTGATGACTAATTTGGATACAGTTAAAGAAATCAGAAATGTTATAAGAGTAAGAGTTATAGCATATCAGCATAGGGTAGCCAGGTATTATAATCAAATGGTGAAGCATAAGGTTTTTTAGCTTAGAGATTTGGTTTGCCAAAAACTAGAAGCGACTAGTGTATAAGAGAATCAAGGGAAGCTCGACGCAAATTGGAAGGATCTTGTTAGGGTTCGGGAAGTTGTTGGCGAAGGGGCTTATTAACTAGAAAGGTTAGATGGAATAGTTATCCCTTGTGCATGAAATGCTAAGAACTTGAAATGTTATTTTAATTAATTCCCTTGATGTCGTAAAGCATTTCCATTTGTTTTGTAAGGCAATGGGCTAGTTATTTCGAAAGACAATTATGTTCAAAGTTAACTTTGATCTGTTTCTCTACTCGATTCTTTTTATGATCGATAGATTATTAATAAGTTCAAACTATACGGCAAACAAACTAGTACTTAATAAGTTCAAACCTATCGCGATCAACAAACTTTATAAATTAGTGGAAAAGCCAAATAATGAACTTTATAATAAGTTCAAGTAAGACGGCTAGTCTACGTCTCAAATGACTAAAGGATAATGTCTTAAAAAAGACACCTAAATATTGTATGTGAAATAAAACATGTCGAGAAAATATCAAATGCGAAATAAAAAATACTGAAGAAATAGGGCTAGTGAATTAAAACATGTCAAGAAACCATAGAGCGCACGAAATGAAAATGCGAAAACCACTCTTGACACATTATAGGAAATGTTGGTGATATTGATTAGCATGAAATGTTTAACCATTCGGTTGAATCATGCCTATACAACATATATAAATATAAATATATATATATATATATATTAAACAACGATCTTAAGGCAATAAGTTCTTAGATTGTGCGGAGGTATTTCCTTGATTGGAGGAAGGGACATTATTGGAGCATATCTCTTTTTCGGTGCTTGGGGTTGTGGAATAAGTAGATTTCTCTTTACACGTGTAAGGGATTTCCTTAGGTAAACAATCTTCCTCATTGCTAGGATCTTCGGCACAAGCCTTGTTATCACCTTGCATAGTGATCTTAGCACCTGAATCTTTGTTGGCTTCTTCATCACAACTACTAACTTTATCATCGACGTCAGTAAAGTCTAAGTACGAAAGATCATAATCAGGGTAAAACTTATGAATCTCTTCTCTTGTTGCTTGGACCCCCTCCAATAACTTTTTTCTCAGTAATCTTTCGTATTGTTGACTATGAGTCATGATTTCAGGTGCCTCTTTAATAGAAGGCTCTTTTCTCATTGCTTCCTTTTACTCGACAATGTGGCTTTGCAATCTAGAGTTGTTAGTCTCTAGTTTCTTTATCTTCATCCTAAGTCTATCTTCCTCATCACTCATTGAGTTGAGTGTTCGACCTAAACCCTCGTACTATTCTTTTTTCTTACGAAGCTCTTCTTTTAGGTTTTCAGCGTTTTTGTATTGCTTATCAACCTTAGCCTTGAGGCTTGAGACTTCATTGGTAGCAAATGAATGAGCTAATTCCTTGATTCTCACATTATCAGTAGCCACAGTTTGAGCCATGCATCTTCGATTTTCTACAATAAGTTGGCAATATGGAATGATGAATTCGCTAGACCACTTAGCAGAATATATAAAAAATTATTATCATTATTACTTTTTTCATTTATTTGTTAGCTTCATCTAATGCTGTTAAAACGTGGTTGTTGATTTGTAAATAAATAGGATTATTAGCAATCAAACATGTGAAACAATTAAAAGGATTCAATTGATACTTCCATCATATAGTTTGGCTTCGATGTACGCCTTATTACAATTTCTAACTCTGTTGACATCCCTTTTTGTAATTTCCTTATCATTAGGAAGAATGATGCCTTCCATCAAGGCTAGGGATTTAGTCCTATCGCTTAACATCGAGTCAGTATAGAGGATGTTATGGCCCTAGAATGGAACAAACTACTTACCTACCTCATTATTTAGGCGAAATTCGGAGCTCCTGATGCCAAGAGCTTTATTCCTCATTGCTTCCTTCGTCCTCTCATCTAAAGTCTTAGACTTCATTGATGGAAGTTGGCTAGTAAGCTCTTTGCCATTTCTTTTGTGGGGACTTGGTGCAACATCCACTTGAATTGACGGTCTCTCGGTAGCTTCTAAATGTTTAACTTCATTTTCGTTGCAACTGTCAATTTCTCAACTTGGTTCTCTTGGCTCTTGAGCTTAAGGAATACCTTCTTGGGTTGTTACTTCTTCGATCGGCGTAGCCATACCAGTCCCAATTTTCTCACTCCCTTATCGGTTCTCGATTGGACCAAAGGACTTCTTCGAGGTAGCTACTTGTTTCACTACCCCTTCTTTTACTACTTTCTTGACAATAGTCGCCCGAGTAACAGTAACCGTAGAGGCTACATGTTTGTCAGCTTTGGATTTTTTATCCTTGACTTGGGCCAACAGCTTAGTAGGATTTATGTTGCTTACTCTTAGGTTTGCAATAAAAGATAATGTATTAACGATAAGTATAGAGAAACTAACGACTTACATATTTCGTGTCGAGTGAAGCTCAAAGGTTAGATTATCCTTCCCCAGAGGAACGAGAACAGCCGCCCTCTTATAGCTCCATTCGATACGGCTATCTCTCAATAGCATACCTTCTTTTTCAAAGAAGATTGGCTCTCCATTTTCATATTGCCTAATAATTTTCTTAGTGTCCTTAAAAAACATCTTGTTTTTCCTTCTCTCCTAAATCTTCTTTGTTGTAGTAACATTATTCGGCATCAATTCAATCTCTTTGGTATGGATTAGTTAAGTCAATTGGGTTTAGAAATCTAACTCTTCATACAAAATGATAAACAAAAACTTATCGTATCACTTCTGGATCTTAGACTCTAATCCATTTATGAATTTTTGCCCACGCATAGCAGCCTCAAAGTACTAGCCATCGGGCTGCCTCTTAATCATAAAGAAATATTGAAATAATTGAGGTATAGTTATAACTTCAACTTCTTCACAAACTATCTTAAAAGCCACGAGAAGTTGATACGTATTTAGTAAGAACATACTCAGCACAATTAGGAAAGAGTTGAAGAACTCCTTGACAAAAGTCAAGAATGCAAAGTGCAGCCTAAAGTTAAGATATTTTAAATAGATATGAAACTCATACTCTCTTAGAAATCACACTCTTTCCTCCTTTTTTGGCCTCTTAAGATTTCATGTTTTAGGAAGTTCTTACTAGTATTTGTTATATTTCGAAACAAGAACTTTGTTAGCAGTACTGGCTACTCCGTTTGGTGAATCACTGAAATAAATTATATTATTATACGAATATCTTGCCATAGATCTTCCTTCTTTATCTTTTGGATAAGTATCTGCTACAAGAGAGCTGATTCGAATAAGTTTGTCCTACCGCTCTACTATACTGTTGGTTGAGCTACTTGAGGAACATGCCTTCTCATTCCTTCTTTAGGAGGGTAGGTGGTGAGAAGTAGCCTTGGTCCCAGTTGCTTTAGAATCTAAAAGAACAAGTTAACGAACTATGTTTTAAACCATACTTAATTTTGACTATAATGAATGTCATCGAACTTTTTGAAGAAGTTTGAAGGTAAAGACGAAATGTCGAAAGTAAGCGAAAGATTATGGATGAGAATGAAGATGAAATTTGTTTTCAATCCGAAAAAATTCCTTAAATATAGATGATTTATTCTCGTAACTACAACATGTTTCTAACTGAAATGATGCGCTACTTAGATGATGACATGGATTATTGACATGTGTTTTGAGACATAAATCCAGTGGTTATCAAGGCTCCGATAGTTATTAGTGCCTGTGGTGTAATTATGGCTAGGGTGATAATTGTCATACGTGCCACCATTTAGTCTTCTAATAGGCGGGAAAATTGAAAAGTCGCAACCTTTCAGATAGGATACGATTTGTCTCTTCTAAATGAAAATCAAGAAACTTCCCACATTACTTGGCATTTGGGAAATTATTCCCCACTTAACCCCACTTAACCCCATAAAGAATATTAAAATGTCTACTCTCTTAGTCGAATATTTCATAATGAGAGTTGGGAGGTAAATGTTGATAGCCAGATTTCATTCACTCGGCTACTCAACTACTGATAAGCCAAGTAACTCAATTCTTGGCTAAAATCAATTAATGTAGATCCATATTTGATTTGAATTTAAAAAAAGTGGTGCAAACAGTTATCACTTGGCACAATTATATTATATAACTATCCACTATTCTTACATTTCAGGAATATACTTTATCGAGAGGTCTCTACGTGTCCCAATAATGACGCGATTAACTGATGTTTCAGACACTTAGCATTCACCTATGAATACAGAGAAAGAGCACTACGAGAAATTTCAGATAACTCATACCTACTCATTTAGTCTTTTCCAATATTTACTTACTGACCTAAGTATTGGAACGATTACATTGAACTGGCCTCGGTACCTTATAGCTTTTTCTTTCTTTGCAGAAACAAAGTTTTAATCCAAAATCACCTAGCAATAGAGACCACATTGATGATGCCTAAAGAAAGTGATAACTTAGAACAAAGTTACATGGAAAACAAATCAAAACCTTCAAAGGAACAAGGTAGGTGCAATTCATAGGAGATGGTAGAGTTGATTAGTTTAAATTAATGCTGAGAAAAAAAAAACAGTAAATAAATTGTAGACAAGCAAAGCAATCAACCTATAATGCTGATGAAGAACAAAATGTATTTTGATAAATGTTGAGACCCCAAAGTTTCCGAAATCAGTCATTGGAAATAAAAGAAGAGAAAAGTAAGACTTGAGACATATATTTATTTACTGGGTGTACAATTGATTTGGGCAGGAAGGAACATGCCTCAACTCTATTGTTTTTTTTTTTTTTTTTTTTTTAATAAATCTAATATTTTATTAAACTCCAAATCTAAACCTCCGGACTTATGTTCATCCTTTTGAGTCTCGATCCAAGAAGATAATTTTCAGGGTCCCATCAAGAATGTCAAGAAGAAAAGAAAGAATGCGTGTGAAATTCCATGGAAAAGACCTTTCTTCTTCTTTTTTCTTTTTTCCTTTACCCATGAGAAGAGTATGGGATTAAAAGGAAGGTAGTGTTCATTCTCTTCATTGTGAAGACGAACAACGACCAACAAGGAGAACCATTTATTTAACAGCATGCAATGCCAAAGCTTGCCGTCTATTGAAAACTACTCATATGCCGTTAAAGCCTGTTTATAAACCGTGACCGTCAAGCTTTGCTACTAACTACCCAACAGCTTAAAAGTTTTTCGTTACTGTCGGCTGCATCTCCGATGCAATGCGTAAACAATTCGATGAGGAAGTGATGGACTTGATGATTGAATCTTTTGTCAAACTAATGGCACTAGATTGAAGCTACAAGCCTTTAGTGACCAGGACAAGTTGAATAAGTGGAAGAGAATTGCCACTATTAGAAGTTGTGACCTTTTTTTTCCTCCTTTCATAGGATTAATGCTGATTAAAAGTGGGAACTAAAAGCCACATTCAACCTTTATTATTTCAAGCGTTACTAATGTTATCCAGGCTCTGTTACAAGTTCAGCAAATTAACGTAGTGTCCGTGACCTGCTTCATGGTTTGCAGTTAGCGTAAGCCATCAGCTCGTGTTCACACGTAGACGTGTTCAATAGAATATCTTGAAGCCCACATTTGAATTTGGTTAATTTGAGTTCATGCCACGTTTGGAATTATATAATATATATATATATATATTCCTTTTTTTTGTCCTCCACGTTAAGAGCATCCCATTTCCCAAGTAAGGAAGCCCGTTTTGGTAAATTTAAACACCATAAAAATATGTCCAAGCAATATTTCTAAATGCAAAGCACCGTTTGGCAATTATTGAAGGCAATCCATTGCCAATCGTGAGTCTAAATGAAAATGAAGGTCCAAGCCCATATTTATTAGGTTCTATGGATCCATGAAAAAAACATGTTTTGGGCCTTTAAAAGCAGCAACAAAGCTAGCTTTTCTCAAGCAAATGTCCAAAGGCTTAAGTCGACCTTCCATCAAAAATTAAATGAAGCCATTCATGTGTAAAGCAAACTAAGTCCATAACAATTAATTACATGGTCCAACTCAATGCCATCTTCGTCCAATTTCTTTCAAAAGCCTCGTGTACTTGTGATGACATTTTCTATTAGCTCAAGAAACATCACAAAATCTTTGCTGACGCAAAACTAATTTATTGAAGCTTGATCAAGAAAAAGTAAATCATCACGTGGAAAGTTCATCAAAATAATGTCTACCAACAAATTGCTTAGAGTTGAGGACACTAAGCAACACTTAGGATATTTTAAAAAATAAAAAATAAAAAAGAAAACTTCTTTTCACAAGTTCGTGGACGAAGAATGAATTATCATGAAGTTCCGATTATCTAGAGCTATTCAATGACCAGCTTGTTCTATCAAGGCTCCATGAGCAACAGCAGTTTGAATCTCAACAAGTACAATAAATGTATTCGTTAAAAAAAATGAAAAAAAAAAGATTCTTGAAGCAATGAAATTCCATAAATGCGGAGAGTTCTCTCTACAAAATCTCTTGAAGAAATAATTTACTAAAGAGCTTTGAGTTATAAATGTCATGCCATATATGTTCAATTATTATATCAGGGCAACGAAAGAAAATGTTGCATATTGAAAGGCAAATACTTCAGCAACAACATAAATTCCATGTTATTCTATTACAATTTATTGATGAGTAGGAAGCAATAATTCTATAAACAAGTGAAATCTCACATATGCTCTACAATAGTTGAAGAGACTAACTTCATCAAATGCACAAAACTCCTTCAACTTCATCAAAGAAGCTTTTGATTATGAGGCAAAATATAAAGGGCTATTTTGGTACTTAGGCTTTTAGTCCGATTTAATGGGCTAATAATAGTGTCTAGGAAACTGGGCCCAATTAAGAATATCTTAGGAAGCTTTTGGTTTGGTAAACTTAGAATAAGGATTATTAGATTGATTTAAATGCTCTCCACCTTATTCAGTTGTCTCGCACACCAAAAGTAATCTTTGAGAAGTTCTTTTTTACTATTTGGGACTTATTTAGGCTTCATAGGCCTTTAAAAGACTTATATTAGATGATGGACTCTTTTACATAAAAAAGGTACTAAGCCTTTTATAAACTTAAGAAGACTTAGGCCTAAGCCTAGCCCAAACCAGTAGTGCAAAGTTTATGGTTCATAAAGTTAAGGAGGTTTCAATCTTAGCTATCCATCATTTAATATGATCTGACATTCATCATCAACAACTTATTTGGTCTGCTTATTTTAGCTTTATCTAATAGTTGAGATTAAGGACCAAAATCTATATATAGAAGTTTTTTCTTCCTCATTTATAACATTTGAAGCATTGGTAAGCTTCATAAAAACACTATTACTTTGCTAGAATGACTTCTCAGAAGATCAAATCAGCTATTTTATGAAGAATGAATCAAGAACACTTAAGAATGTTGAATTCAATCCATTGTCATATGCTTACATTATAAGACATCGAGCTTGCCTATTTTTCCTCCCATGCCTCTTTCTAAGATTATTCTTTCATGTGTCATCAAATTGAAACTTCTTTAAGATCGATTGTATGCCCATTATACATAATCTATCATCAATAGTAACCCCTATACTACAGTTTCCTAAGTGTGGTATAAAAGTTGACTTTACTCTTCTTCTCTTCATTGTCCTTCTTGAGGTAATGTCACAAAACTTAAAACATTCTATTTACTCTTGTGTATAATCTCTTGTGTCCTTACATGGTCTAAGTAAAGCTATGCAAGTGAGTTAAATAGGTTAATCTATCTTGATGCACTTTAACCCATTGATTGTATTAGTAAGCCTGTTGACTTATTTAATAAATAGATTAGGATTTTAAGTACCACCCCATTACCACGAGTTGGTAGGTTACATGGAATAACTTCTTGTGAGTCAGTTCACTATTGCAGCTCCATTGTTTAGGATCCAGTCATCTATAATGATCATTCTATTATGTAAAAAAAAAAAAAAAATTGAGAGTATAAAATAAAACCACTTTGGCTATAGTCACTATACTAACTATCTGACTACTTTTACTCCTATTAAAAGTTATGCAAAACTATTGCAAGAACGTTTCAAATCTATCACAAATGATTCAATAAATTATTAAGGAGTAAAAGTAAAATCCTAACAAATTTTTCTCAAAATACAACTTCTATATTTAATTGCTAAGCTTCCATAGTTAATAAAAGAAAAGTATTTATACAAAGCTATTGTTGCTTTTTTGTTTTTCAAAGAGAGCTTAAGGATATCATGCATAAGTCGGCACGTAGGCGAATTAATATTAAGTCTTATTTGCTTAGTAGATAACTAGTTTGATTTACACCTTTACCACTTTAAAACTAAACACTATAATCATAAATGGAAAAAAATTGGTACATTTACATTGTTATTCATATATACAAGTGCCATAAAAAACTTAACACTATTGGTACTTATACTTATTTACATCTTTACTACTTTTACACAAGTGTTACGAAAAATTAATACTTTAACTACAAATGCAAAAAAATTGGTACCATTTATGCTATTACTTATTTATGTAAGTGTTATTAGAAACCTAATACTATTACCTGATAGCGAATAAAGTTGATACTTGTGTTCTATTCAAACCTTTATCACTTTTATATAATTATTACTAAAAAGTAAATACTACAACCATAAACACTACAACTATAAATAGCAAGAAATTAAGTACATTTTCACTCTTATCTATTTATGCAAATACCATTAGAAACTTAACACTGTTATCAGAAAGTGTTACCGGTTTTATAGAAACATTACCAAAAGCTAAATACTATAATCATAAATAGCAAAAAATTTTGATACTTTTTCATTGTTACAGAATTATGCGTGTTATTAAAAATTTAACACTATTAATAAAAAGTACTTATAATCCATATACACATTATAAAAGTGTTACCAAAAGCTAAACATTATAACCACAGGTGGTAAAAATCATGGTACGTTTCCACCGTTACTCACTGGTTGAATGGGCTGAAGATTAAATGCCTAAAAAAGCATTAAAGTAATCTAGCGGCCTATATTTTATTGCCAGTTATGCAAGTGCTCAGAATTAAGGCTTGAGATCAAGTTGTAAGGATGCATTCTAGTATTTTTCTTATTAACAGCTGGATGAGGTGTGTGTTGCGCGAACTTGAAATGCCTTTTAAGTACTTTACAATTACCGACCACTAGATGATCAGGTCTTCGAAACAATAGGCTTCTTGACCGTTGTAAGAACTACTTCCTTCAAATCCGAACTGGCTTGAGCAGCTATCGTATTAGCCGTTGAAGTATTTTGACCAAGTAGTTGCTTCTTTTTGAAAACACAGCTAAAAACTTTCCATAAAATCTGATAAAATTTGATGTAGAATAGTACAGAGAATGGAAACGATATTTAAAGTACGAAAATTGCAGAAGAATATGAAAGTCGAAAAACAATAAGAAAAATAATCTAAAATAGTAATATGCTAAGAATACAAAAAAAAAAAATTAATGCACCGAATTTTATACCTGATAGCTTAAAAATAATTAAAAGTATCTTAAAAAATAGTGGGAACTTTTAAACTAGGAGTATCGCCCAAAGTTCTTGACAAAAAGATAACCTCGCCGAATAAGTTTAAATGTTTTGACCAATTAAAGTTCAAGATCTCTTGTACGCTGCACAAATCTCTAATTTCTTAACATTTTTATTCTTAAAGTTAGTTAATGTAGGCTTTGTTTTTCTTTTTTTAATAAATTTAAGATTATGGAGATAGTATGTTATTTAACAAAAATGAGGCATATGTGACGATAGAGATGGACCGAATGATATATAAATAAAGGGAACTAATAAGTTTAAAAATAACGACACCCAATATGTATAATTAATAGCTAATCATAAACAATAATAGATAGATGGTTTATGTATTATTAAATATAGGAAATTACTCCTAAAAATATACTATATTTGTCCAAAATTACTAAAACTACATTAATGATTCCATTTAGACCTAGACACCGGTTTAGCCTGGCCTTGAACTACCGGTTCATGGGTTGGTCACGGTTTATGGGTTGATTAATGGGCAAAGGTCACGGTTGGCTAAGGTTACGTTGAATCGTGACCAGCCCATGAGCCGACGATTTAAGGCCGGTTCATGTAGCTTGTTGATTTAAGGGTTGGCTTAAAGTCTTTGAACCATTTTTTTTTCTCATATCCTCTTTTGTAAATCTTTACATGATTTTTTTCCCCTTTTTGCCTTACCGATCCTTTAATTATTTTTTTTTCTTCAATCTGTCCATAAAATATACATTGAAAATGGATAGAAAATAAAATATAAAAAAAAATCTCTTACGGTATGAATACGTAATGTCCTTATCTAATTGAATAGAATAAAATAATTGGAGGGAAAATATTTTTTATAATATTTTACGGTCTTTCATGCTTGTGTATCCGCTAATCAAAATCAAACTGCAGTAATTCGGTTTAGATTTTTAGAAAACTTTTAGTTTGTTGATCAATTTTACATTTTCAGAAAAGTATCAAAGTATACATAACTATGTAAGTTAAATTTTTTTAATGAAAAAAATTTCAATCAGTTATAATCTGGAAAAACCTAATGCTATATCAACACTTTTAGAAAAACCATGCCATTTAATTTTTTTGGACAATTAGAAGAAAATATTTTTTTATGTGATAAAACTTATTCGTAAAGGATGAAAAAAAAATTGCTATATGTTATCTTGAGGTAACTATTCATGTTCATGAGTAGGAGTGGAACTTGTGGGTAAGCTTGAGCCTCTATCAAATTGGTTTCAGTCACTGAAGTAATCATTCTCCTCACTTGATGTCCTACATAGTTTTTGTCATTTATAACTCGTCTTATACCAATCTTCTATGCAAGCATTTGCCTCAACACTGACAATAGATAAGGAGGCTCATCATTCATCGACAATTAAGCCTACTGTACTAAATGCTTGCTCAAAAACAGCCATTGAAGTTGGAGTAGCAAGTACTTCATAGGCGATGCGAGATAGCAGTAGGTAGTCACTTCTATGCCTTTACCATTACTTTAAAATATTGAAGTCTTTGATGGAGATATTTTTCTAAAACTCGAAATTTGTATTAATGTAGTGCTACATATTAGACATAGGACTATTAGACTGTTGACTTTTCAATTTTTGTGCTAGTAACTATTCACTTATAAAAGAGTAATGTCGTTCCTCGGTGGGTAGCAAAGAAAAGACTGATGACTAACCACCGTACTAATTTTGATAGTAGTTGAGCATCTTTTCTATGTCGGTTGTCGCTATTAACACTTTTTGCTGTGCTTCCAAGCTATACAAGTTTTGAGAATTCGTTAGATTTTGAATGTAACCATAATAAGTTTTCGAATATATTAGTAATAATTTTGTTTCACAACGAGGGTCTAGAATAGTTGCTACGAGATAAATACGAAGAATTTCTTTATAATAAGTTAACCACTTTAGCTTCATATCGTATACGCATGCGTGTAGGTTTGAGTCCTCATAACCTTAAATTAGTATGCCAAGTATACTAACGGCTGACATAACAAACAAGTGAACACTATGCCTGTAAACTTGTGAAAAAGTCTTAATAGCATCATGAAAAACTTTCAAAATTTTAAGTAATTGGATGTAAATATCCTAATTACTGGGGAAAATGTCAACTCTCTATATGTTGTATATTATGAAGTTACATAGCAGTTCGCTATAAGGAATTGAGCTATGTAACAACTCGTAAGTCAAGCTCCAGTGATGTTGCACATCCATCTTAAACTTTTGAGGTCTCTTCTTGTGCTTCATGCAAAAGTTTCTCTACTTTTTGTGAAGAGATGGCTTATCTATTATTGTTTTGACAACATTTTTTATTGTAGTTATATTATCTTGCAAAGCTGCAATGCCATCCTTAACACATAAGTTAAGAATATGACATGCACAATGTATGTGAAAAAAAATCCCTCCCAACGCTAGTTGACAATAATTTTGTAAATCAAATATTGATGTAGTATTAGTAGTTGTATTATCAAAACTAGCTAATCCGTATTCATTTAGGATTTCTTTAATAATTTTATAAATGTTTTGTGCCATGCATCGATCGTTAAATACCCTTAAAGCTAATAGTCATTTATTAAGTTGTCAATTATCGTCTACCCAATGAATAGTAATATCCATAGAAGAATTATTACGAAAATGATCCATCCATATGTTTATATATATGGATATTGGCGTATCGAGGGAAGCAAACTTACTTGTAAGCTCCCTCTTACCTTTATGGTAAAGCTCTTGCATGACTTGAGTTATCATTCTGCAGTTAAGCTGTCGCGAGTTGGGGTTGAATGTCTTTCGCTCGTATTGACTTTGTTACTCTGATGCACCCGCATTGAATGAGAGGTGCATGTTCGCTAGGTACTGTGTCAGGTTATATTTATGCCTCTGTTCGTCATACCTTATTAGCATTTGTTTGGATGAACCACCGTTTCGGGTAATCTATTGCTACGTTCTATCTATTCCCACCTCCTCGGGATGCTTTGACCTTAAGTGCCTATTAAGGGTATCATATCTAAATTTAAAAAAAAAGGTACTATTGGTAATGCTAAAGATAGATTATATGACATATGTAAGTAATATAACCCATAAATTGCCGTAATCAATGTAACATGGCATGACTTTGGGGTATAGGTCCATTCTTCTATCAACTTAATGACACCTACAACAATGATAATGAAACTTTAAGAAGTTAAAAGATATATAAAACAGACACATACCTGCTCTTACTAGTATTAGGTTCTCCCATTCTCATTGGACTGCCGGTGGAAGTTAAAATAGAGAAAGAAGGAAACGATCAATGACTTGCATTTTCTCACGTTACGTCTCATTGAAAAAGCGGTTTGTCTTTAAACTCCTTAAGCTTAGGAAATGGACGGTTTATGTCACCAACTAAGACTAATCTCTCCTTCTCAATTCTTCGCACAACCTCGGTTCCTTTCTCTTACAAGCTATTTCCTTTGGCGTCATGTTGTATCACTACATCGAATGTCCCTAATCAAGCAAATATCACCACAAGTAAGATAAGAGTTTTGTTATCTTATGTTGTTTTTGGGGAAGAGGTTTTGTTTTCATATGTGTAAGCATTCGTTTATTGTGCTTAAAGGGAGAAATAATGATTATAAGTTGGAAATTATTGATTATTCTCAAAACTCTTGATGGATTTAACCTGACCATAAGTAAGATGCATAACACTATGTTGATTCTCGAGAGTTATTGAAATAGTATGTGCCGAGTGTTTGTGTTAGAACAATGATTATGTGTAGTAGGGAAATGACTATATTCTAATGAAATTTTGTGTTGGGACTGACAACAAATCATGCTTATAGATTTGAAAATTTTATTACGATTAGGTAATTAAATTGTCCTATTTATGCAATTTACATAGTTGTTTAGGGGTAAAATGTAATCTATCGGAGGTGAGGAGAATCGAGTGGCGAGCGAAACCAAGCATGATCTTTGTCGAGCTTCTAATTTGGTATGTCGGGGGTATGGTAGGTTGAGTGGTGGTCTTCATCGAGCTTCCAATCTAGTATGTTGGGAGTGAAGCAAACTGAGTAGCAAGTAAGATTAAGCATAGCATTTGCCAAGCTTTCAATCTAGGGTGCTAGGGGCGAGGCAAACTAAGTAGCTAATGATACTGAGCATATCTTTGTTGAGCTATTCCCTAGCTGGTGTGTTGGGAGCTGGCATGCCATGTCGGGCTGGTACCTTGTCTCCCTGACTGGGGTGTAGTAAGGCATATCGCCTAAGCTTTTAAGTTGAGGTTACACTTCTTTTGATAGTTGTTGCCCATTGATTTGAACTTCAAATTTGTATTTTTGCTTATGAAGAAGCACAATTCCATCTACCTTGTATGCGTATTTCAGGGCATTACATCTCATGGCTACCTGTTGACTGTAGAGAACGTGCAAAAAAAGGGGGTCAACTTTCAACCATTTTCACTACATTATGAGGTTTAGTTCAATTCTGTGCTATGACATGTGGGTGGCTTGGAGTAAAGGAACAAACCTAGGGGTTTAGATTGTGCAAAGTCACGTCTTTTCACCTTGCAGTAGCTTTTGTCATATCTCCCCCTATATAAAGGGTTCGCAGGAGTTGTAGGCTTTCTTTAACCTTCATTTCCAACTTGAACTATTCATAAAATTTTTTATGTGGTATCCTCGCATTCTCTTTGAGCCTTCTTAGTTTTCTTCTTCCTTCTTTCAACTTATCTTTTAATCAAGTTTTCACTTTCAATCTTCTATGTCGATGAGTATGGCTAGCTCTTTGTGTTCATCTTTAGTTTCCTTTGATCCTTTCATGGAGAGGCTTAGGCATTAGTTGGGTGGTACTTTGGATGATGGCCTTTCTAGTCCCATTCCCTCGGTGGTGATAGACACATCATCGTTTAGGCCGACTCCTATGGCATTAGTATTAACAATGGTGTAGGATGAAGCACAGTTGGAATAGATGGTATCAGAGGCGGATGTATCATTGGAGAAAGGAAATTCTTCTGGGGATGCTAACATTTTGGCAATCCTTTGATATGTTAGGCAAGCGAGATGCAGTAGCCAATACCCCAATAGAGAAGAAAGGTAGTGGATGCTACAACACTTCTCACTCCTTAGAGGTTGTAGTTACAGGATAGTTACCTTGAAGAAGA
Source organism: Lumnitzera racemosa (assembly GCA_024138005.1). Taxonomy (NCBI): domain Eukaryota; kingdom Viridiplantae; phylum Streptophyta; class Magnoliopsida; order Myrtales; family Combretaceae; genus Lumnitzera; species Lumnitzera racemosa. The sequence goes on from JAMXBC010000004.1 coordinate 58,309,407, forward strand.
AATGAGGGTGGTTAGTGGGGAATGAGGGCTTCCCTTGGTAAGATTAAGGAAATTGTATGTTTATTATTAACACGTCAAGTTTCAATTATGAATCCCTTTATTGGACTTCATGAAGTTGTGTACAACCACTATCACCTGAAATTGACTTACATGAGACAAAAAGTATGCTTGATAGTAGTGGCGTTTAAATGGCTCAGCGATTCCTTTCACAACGTACCCATTACTCTTCAACTATTTCTTTGAGCTTAAAAGGAAGCTAATGATAGGGTATGATTCTTCCATTTGGGGATAGAAGCAAAAATTCCTAGTAGTTATGTTCGATTGGAATTTTGACTTTTTTGGATTTAATGAGTGAAATGGAATTTTGACTTTTGGACCCAATGGATAAAATAAGTCTAGTTGGGCATAGATAAGTTGTGATCGTATGACCAAGAGGAGGCAGTTGACAAGTTGCTTGAGCATGTGACTCGAAATGGCCTACTAGAAAGGCTATAGATCAAAAACTATAGGTATTGTACTGGGCAACGAAAACATTGAGGAAGGGGGAGGAGACGCAAAAGAAAGAAAGCAAATTGAAGAAAAATATAAATGGGAGGTTATAGGTTGTAGACAAAAAAGAAGTTAATAAAAATGGGGGTATATTACCTATTAACACTGATTGGGTAGATAGAAATCGATAGGATATAAAGGAGATATAAGGAAATGAAACGAAATTATTTATTTGATTAAAATTGAATGAGATGAAGTGGATTAAAACTAATAGATTGTTTCTACTTTAATGTCCTTTTATTTTCTTTTTCAAATTTTGAGAGAAATAAAAAGAAATAGATGAAAGGTTTATGAAACTACAAAAATAGCGTTAAGTATGAGAAGCAAATAGAAAAAAAAAAACTGTAAAAAAAAGGTAATTTAGATAATAATCATTATGTTCATAAAACATTTCTACCTATCTCCACCTATTTTCACTCTTTACAACCAATACTTCTTTTGTTTTCCTTTCTTCACTTTTCCTTTCCATTTCCACTCTTGTCAAAGTCTTCAAACATAAAGTAAACCGATAAAAGCAAGCTATAAGATAAATATATGACCGAAAAAAACTGTATCCATATTATTGACATTTAAAAAAGATATATATAATTAAGTAATCCTCTAAAACAAGTACTCAAAATATACATATCTTTATATAACAGCTAATTAAAATATCCAGAATAACTAAACTCTACATATTATTTTTAATTTATTTAACTAAAATTTTGTAACACATGAACACTATATATACCTCTATATCTAAAGGGGAAACCGTACTTTGGTGTCATAAAGTTATTGGAGATTTATTTTCTCGTTCCAATATCCCAATTCAAGAAAGCCATACTCTTTATTTTTATTCCATTATCATAATACCTTTGATTTTTTTTTTTATTATCATAATATGCTAATTCCACGATTGTTTCCTATTATGTTATTTATGTTTAATTTATTGTAGCACACGTATTGCAAGTATATGTTTGACTAATATATATGTGTATCTTTGTAAAACCACTATATCATTTATATTATTTAAACCAATAAGCTACGAATTATTTGCTAACTGTCTATAACTATTTTTGGTCTCTACTGTATACTAAAAATATAAGCTACTAATTATTTGTTAATTGCCTATAACTATTTTTTGTCTTTACTGTATACTAAAAAAATTAAATATAAAATAGATATATGTTATTTATTTTTTTATTAACCACCCTACATTTTATTACTACTTTCTCAATTACAGAAAAGGTTACTATTTTCTTCCCTAAAAAATGGGGTCAAAACTATCTAGCAAGGTAACTTCCAAATGGTTTCCACTTTCACAATTCATAACTGACTCATTTTTTATACCTTTTAATTACTGTTATATATAGAGTTATCATGTTTATTTCTCTCTGAAAATCTTTCTCTGAACTAGCAAATCCCACCTTCACTGATAAACCGTCTTATCCATATTCTTTTTTTTTTTTTTTCCTTTCATTTGTACTTTAACGTATTAACGTTTACATATGAATTTATCTATTTTGCTGACTTAAGGTTAACGGGCAAATGGTCAATTTCCGGGGACCAACAGCCAGCAGGCCCAGCACTCGTACAACTCCACGAGCAAAAAAAATATAAAATAAAAACTAAAAGTCTTCATCCACGAGCTCTCTGTCGCTCTATTGTTGGGGACGGAGAGAGAAAACCGCCCAAAAAAAAAAAAAAAAACCACCATAAGATTTTAAATTAGATCTGTTAAATCAGATTACACAAAAGTTTTTGCCAAAGGAAACCATGGATCAAGTACTGAACAAGGTTGGTACGTATTGGTTCAACAAGAAAGCAAGCAAGGAGATTGGTTCCGTCGGTGATGACATCAATGTACGTTTTTTCTCCGTCTCTTTCTTCTACTGATTCTATTCTCACTCTCCGCATCGTTTAAATCGCTATTCTGATGCATATTTCAGTTATAATTCGTCGAATTAGGGTTTTTTGGGTGTCGTTCTTTAGAGAAACTGGTTCTTTACCCCTTTTTCCTTGTATAGTGTTCTGTAAATTCTTTAATTTTCGGAGATAATTGATCAATGTACATTGAAGTTGGCATTGTATAACGGGAATTGCATTTAAAACCTGTTTCAATTATTGCTTAGAATCTTTTTTTTTTGTAAGCTAATTAAAATAGGGTTTCGTTCCTTTTAGTCCTGATCTTTTAGTGTTTATTGCTAAAGCTCGTATAAAGTAGATTTTGCAATCAATTGATTTGGATATTCAGCATGATATTCCAAATAAGATCATTCAAAACCATAAGTTTTGTTCCATTTTTTTTCCCTTACTCTATAATTACACAAGAAATTTTTTATGAATTTACTTGTCAATCAGATGTGTTCATACTCTCGGATAGCTTATCCATTGAGTGGCAGGGACCAATGTATGCCAATACATTGTATTATGACTCATTAAAAGATTCCATGTAATTGTGCTACCGAGGCGAATCTATTTTCATGGAGAATTGTGTTACCACTTGCGTTAGAACTCTGAGCTTGTGCTTCCACGTCCAGGTTATGATGTTTTGCTTGGAGCTTGTAAACTTCTTTTGGAATATTCTTAGTATTGTTGTGAATCCTTGATAGAGTTTGCCATGTAAAGGTGCATGAGAGTCATTACATTGCTTCATTTCAAACCCCCCCTTCCCCCACTTCCTGGTAAAACCACCTTTGCTTTTTGGAAAATAAAAGCTGTTGTTCATGGTAGTTAATATGTCCAATGCCTTTAAAGTCCTAGAGCAAAAGATTGCCTTATGCAGCTTGTTAATTGTTTCAGTTCATTTGGGGTTTCCATTGGGTTCATATCTTGGATACATATAAGAATTATGTGTAAAACCTATTCAATGAAAGTTGTATGTATTGTTTGGAGGTAGTTTTTTTATTTCATTTGCAATGATAAGGGAATTCAAAAGCTTTGTGATTTGTGAATTTGTTCACAAGGGGTAAACGTTGCTTTTTCTTGGATAAAAAAAATATTGATCGGTGAAAAGTACAATTTCAAATGCATGCAGTCTTACTTTTCTGTTATTCTTAAATATCTGATTATTTTTCAGTTGAAGTTAATGGATCTGATCACAATAATACTATTAGTCATTTACTCAAAGAAATAATAATATTACTGTTAGTCTGTCCTAATATTGGGCTTTTTGAATTGTAAGCCTATATTCGAATAAACTGCCGATGTTAATGTGCATCTTCACATACACTCTGCGAGTTATCAGTTTGATTTTTTTTCCCTTTTTTTTTTTCTTTTTATTAATTTTACGTCACTATGGGCTATGATCTCATTAATTTAGTTAAGGTTGCCTGTGGTTGCATGGTAATGATGTTGTTGCTTGCCATATAAAGCATTCTATTAATTCTGATGCAACCTGACCTGTTATTTCTGGCATAGTCAATTTCAAGTAGCATTGAAGGAGGAGCAAAGTGGTTGGTCAACAAAATTAAAGGTTTGCTTCCCTGATAATTAGCTTGTACTTTGTCATTTGCGGTCTTGGTTAAGAGAAACCAGTATTAAGTTGTTATCAGCAATGTCATTGTTACCCATGGACTGTCACTGGAACATATATTCTATATTTGTATCTACTTCTAGTGCAACCAATTTTCATAGTTGCAATATGAAATCAGAATCTGTGGTCGTATTCTGTTTCCGTATGGAAACTATCCCATGCTTGATTTTGAAAAGTACTAATTCTTTTCAAGCTATTGCTGATTCACAGCACATAAGACCAATTTTGATGGGTAAATACTATTGGCCATGATTATGACAAGGGCAATCTATTACCACAATGCATGAGAACCTATCTATGTTTGATTTAAGTCCATAGCAGAATTCCATTCCTTTGTATGTATTAGCATAAAGCAATATCATGTCATAGGATTGATAATTTTGCTTGTCCTTGTGATTATAAAGTTTATGATGTGGATATACTGCATTCTTCTACAGGGTCAATGCAAAAGCCACTTCCTGAGCTCTTGAAGGATTATGGCTTGCCAACTGGGATCTTTCCCCGCGATGCAACGAATTATGAATTCAATGAAGAGACTGGGAAGCTGACGGTCTTTATACCCTCAATCTGTGAAGTGGGCTATAAGGATTCATCTGTTTTACGATTTAGCACAACCGTCACTGGATATTTGGAGAAAGGAAAGCTAGCTGATGTAGAAGGGATGAAAACAAAGGTGATGATTTGGGTGAAAGTGACATCAATATCTGCAGATGAATCCAAAGTTCATTTTACAGCTGGGATGAAGAAATCCAGGAGCAGAGAAGCTTATGAGGTTCTCAGAGATGGAGTAAATGTAGATAAGTTCTAAAGTGACAAGATTCTTGTGTTATGATGAATGATGTTAACTGGGATGAACCTGTTTTATGTACTTGGTCTGTCTCAGCCTATGTTGTTTCTAAGGAAATGGATGTATGTTCGTTCAATGTAGTCCTGTTGATATTAAGCTCATATCTCAATCTCTTGTTCTCTTTTGGAGCTGTTGATGAAATATTATGATTTGAGTTGTTAGTTTTTGGAAAAATTTTGTCTCCTCTCTTTGTGTAGCAGTATCAACTTATATATACCGATTTAATGGCGCTTGTGACCGAAACTTTTTAACTTTTGCCCTCTATTGGCTCCAGAATCTTTGCATGTTTTTGTGAAGGATGTGATGTTGTGATCTCTCGTGATACTCTTTCTTGTCGATGCAAATTCTTTCGTGGTATGTCGTAGAAGATATGCTAAGGGAAACAAACAATGATGAGGAAAAAAAATTGTTCTTTTTAAATCCTTTTCTGCTAATTTTCCATTTAAGTTCGAAAGATGGACGTATTTTCTATGGGAAAGTTGACATGTGTTGTGCTTTTCTGTGATATTTACGTTATATTTGACAATTTTTGGGAGAAAAGAAATGGGAGAAATAAGTGGAAATTAAATTAAATAAGCAGAGTAAGAAAGAAATATGATTCTCATCGTGTGTTATTTCAAAATACTGTAAAGATATGAGGAGAAAGATTCTCGTTTATCTTTGTTCTGTTGATATATGAGGATGAAAAAGAATGGAAATGTGATTTGATAAAATTATCACCATTTTTTGAAATTCAAAAATAGCCATAAAGGGAGTTTTGGTAGCGCCATCATAATTTATTTTTTTATTTTTATTTAAAGTGAATATTTTCACTCTTCTTATCTTTCTTATGTCACTAAGTACTGAAGTTCCATTCATTTCTATTGATTTTCATCAATCCAAATTATGTCATCAGAAATCTTTTTCTTATTGTCAAATATATTAACAGGATTAGAAAATATATGTAAAAAAAAGAATTAATAAAGAAGAGAGAAAATTGGCCATACTATTCATCTCCTCTGTCCGCTTCACCATGGACGAAGCAGTCGTCTCACAGGAGAACCGTCAAAATCCCAACACAAAAACAACTCAAATCTATAACTGATGAAATAAAAATAAACTAAATCGCCCAATATTAAATCTGGACAAATTATATCCTAGACAATTTTGATCACGGATTAGAAAAATGAAATAAATTGATAGATTATATTATCATGAAAAAAAATTGAGATATAAAACTAAAAGGAACTTAAGATTTTAAAGATTTCCGTGATAAGTTGTAAACCAACTAACTAAATAAACGATAAATGGTTGTAGATAAACGAAATTAAGGAAATGTTGAAAACTAGACTAGTGAAAAGAAAAACAATAATAACCAAAACGGTCAACTTCTAAGTTTTTTGATGGTTGATCGAAACAAAACAAAAAGGGGTTTTGATAAACCATATATTAGGTCTAAGCAATGGTTTTTTTACTCTTTTTCTATCCTTTCATTCATGCCTTGTCCCGTGAAACATTCTGCACCAAAAATAGATCATAGCCTAGATTCATAATTTCATGAACTATTTTCTTAGATATCAATTCAACCTTAATTCATTTTGATAAAGAGAGTATAGAGGCTAAGTCTGAAATTGGGCCTTAATCTTATTACTTAATTGGATTTGATTTTTCTGACTAAAGTAATAGGGTTTAGAGAGTCAAATATATATATTTGAAATAATTAAAGAAGATTTGACGTAGTGATATTGAAGCATGGTTCGTTAAATTAGCTTATTTAATACCAATATTTCTCAATTTAATTCACATTAAAAATAAGGTATTGTTATCTCGAAACCCATGAAGAAGATCTACTTGAGGTTTAAATGGGCCAATTCTAACTATTGATTATAATCATGATTAAATAAATAAGATCATTTGATAACTTCTATAAATACTTTAACTCTCTTTTTTATTTGGACAAGAGAAAATTTTTATATAAATATTATTGTACTATTAGATTTTCATCTTAAAGAATCAAGCGCTTGATTATATAAAAAATATGATCCCATTCGTTATTAATAGCGGAGTTTGATGTCATTGAATTTTTTTTATCATCGTACTTATTTAAGCATTTGAGGTTGTTCATTTTTTTCCCCTTTCTTTTCTTTTCTCTTCTGATCATCTTATTCACGCCATTCAAATTATTTCCCTAATTCACGTATGATGTGATAATAATGCGGCACATTTCGTTCCGTTCACATCTGGACCTCTTATATATCTCTTCCTTGGTAAACTTGACAAGTGTGTCCGACCATCGTTCCTTAACCATGTAGGAGCATTTTTGGGCCAGTATAGGAAGAATTACTTTCAAGCTCGGACCATTTATTGACTTGTCAAAAGGTGGAGCAAAAATTCAATAGTAGTATAGAATTATGAATACCGACTCTGTAGGGACTAGCAAAATCAGATACTTCATTCATGGCAGATGCCTCCAAACCGTGCACAGTACTCAATCTGGAAATTGTAGTAATTAAATTAACCTAACTCTAATTAATATCGAGATAGGTGTCACTCATCACTAGCATAAATTCTTCTTGGAAGAAGAAAAATCGTTTAGTAGATTATAATGGATATAGCAGAAGGGTGAGAAGTAATAGATATTGAACATGAAAATGGGTGCAATGCATAAAACCAGTAAGTATCCCAAGAGTATTTTCCAGTAGGTATAAATCAAAGAATGGCTTCTTTCAGGAAACAAAATAAATAGATGGATGATAATATAATTTTGAAAAATAGAAATTGTAAAAGCCCGGTAATAAAAAATAATTATAGATATACAGTAACAGGAAATTACAGTGTTAGAAATTTCTTTCAAGAATTATAAACCAACTACACTGGGGTTACAAGGATTCAGCAAATAAATCGAATTGCGAATAAATGGAATGAAGGAACAATTGGAATTGGAACCATTAATGACACCAAAAGCGATAAAAAAAAAAGAAAAAACTGTAAAAGGTCAAACTTCGATAAAAGACAGTTCACTGAGACAAGATTGCAAGACTTTTTCAATAAGCCAATTGTAGCTCGAGGTTGTGTGACTTTACCGATCCACTGTTTTTCCCATTTGGCCTTGTGTAACCGGCCAATTTGATATTCTACATTGAAAGTCGATTAGTCCTAATTTCACTCAATGTGAAATTTGGTTTATTAACAACTATTATATCCAACTTATTGATTTAATCCCAATTTAATTTACCCCCACCCCCTCCCCTCCACATTTAAAAAAACAAATAAAATCCGCAAGCCCTTAATAGTTTACACTATTATTTAGGTTGTCATGTATAGTAATTACTTATTGCTAAAGAGTATTACAAAGCATAACCCTAATTATTATGTCCTTCAATCTCTATTTTTTAAAATAATTATGGCCTACTTACTTGAAGATAGTGGAATAAATAGGTAATAGAAAAATTATGCTTTGAAAATGATTATTATCTATAATACGTTATGAGTTTCTATTCAGTGTTTAATTTATGTAATTTTTTATTATAAAAGTATATTTATTTTATTGATTATAGTATTAAGTTAGGAATAAAAGAGAATTATTGATTTTCCCTATTTAGTAATTTTGATGAAAACACAATGATTATAATATTTGAACCTTTTATGTCCTGTGTTGAGCAAATAAAAACTGTCACCTCTTTTTAAGTAATATCTATTCCTAATGAAGTGAAAATATAAAAAAGTTAGAAATTATTATTTCCTACCTATTTTTTCAAGTAAATAAGGTAGTTAATAATTGAGAGAAGATGATTATTCTATTTATCTCTATTACCTTTAAGTAAACGACCAATTACTTTTTTCTAATTGATAATTCAAAGATACAATTTCTTTATACTGCACTGCTTAAAATTTTGATCAAGTTCTAGATTCCAAATTCTTTAAGTTGAATTATGATGGTGTGACTTATCTTGTAATGCAGTTGATAGGCAAAGCATGCGGTTTAGTTTGAAAATATATTCGGGATGGTATAGTTTATCTTTCCTTTACTTTTTTTTTCTTTTTGTTCCCAATCAGAAAGATCTTTCATTGTAATTAACTGAGAGAGTATAGGAACATGAACTCTACAAGCCAGGGTAGAGCCAACTGCAGAAAAATTCGACCTTAAGAAAGAGGCCAAAGACGAAGGAGGATTGACAATCCAATCGATGGACAATTTTCACTATCAAGTTTTCATATTTGGAAGAAAGACACATGGATGGTGACAACAATAACCTAATTTCAAATTTCAAAAATTAAGAAAATAAAAACCATTACTTTTATACATGACAAGAAGTTTCACATACACTATCATATATGCTCCTTACAAGGGTAATAATTCATAACCAAAAATAAAAAAAAAAGTAAAAATAATTGACTTGTAAATAAAATTAACTAAAAATCAAGAAACAACAATGGAGTTAAAAACTTAATTTATATAAATAATTTCAAAAGCTTTTCTACCTGTTGCTTATCATTAAAAGAAGCCTTTGGCTATTTGTTCAGTTTTATATTGCTTTTTAACTTGTCATTATTAAATATAATTTACTTTTTAGTTATGTAACTAAGAGACATGTGGAAGCATTTCCTAACCTAAGCATTACATGAAATGAAATTGCACAACCTTCATACATACCTATTTGAAGGATTACAATTATAAATGGTATATTTCATATAAATAAGGACAATATGATGAAAAACATGTATAACCTACATATATCATGTTTATGTACAATGAAACAAAAAGTGTTCATACTTATCTTATTATAATTTTATTAAAATATCAATTGCGATCAATAAAATAAAATAAAGAAGAAAGCTCATCAAAATCTGCCTTAATCTGTCGTCAAATAGCTATTTCTCATGAAGTTATTGGCATTGCTACTAAACCATCAAACTACCTTCTTTTATTGGATACTTTGGACTCAGGGATGCTAGTGAGCTTTCACAACCCTCTTACAGCCCAAGTCCACTTGAATGTGATATAAAAAATGAAGACAATCCCTAAGTCGCTTCCTCAATCTCTAAGTTCAAAGGTAATGACTTTCTCTTTTTTCTCTTCTCTCTGCTACTTCTTCTTCTTCTTCTTCTTCTTCTTTTTTATTTTCATTTTTATTATGAATCGATTTTCATAGATCTAACTATCTTATCTTCTTGATGCAAGATTATGGATTTCTTGATACTTTGATCAATTAGGTAATTCCAAGAAGGAAGAAAAAGAGATAGGATTTTGTTTGGGGTTCAATGGCGGTATCATCTCCTATCATTACATCTATTTATACTTTCTGTCTGATTTGGTGCATGTAACTATTTTTCTATTTACAAACTAGCAATTTAGTTACACATTTGTAACTATAATTGTGTAATTCATGGTATGCTTAAGTCCATCTATATGTGGCAATTAAATATAATCTCTTAATTACTCTAGCCCCTTTGGTACTCTTTTAAAAATATTCTTCTCTTACTCCACTTGAGTTATAACAAATTCCTTCCTTGATGGAAAATACACCTTGTCCCTAAGGTGAAACTTTGGATAGGAAGCATAAAATTCTTCAAAATCCATCTAAGTCACATCCTTAGGCAATAATGACTCGTAGTGAATTAGTGTCACGCCCCAAAGTGGCAGAGCTGTAACAGTCCCACCGTGTAAACCATCCTAAGATAGAAGTTGGCCTTACAACCGCTATCTTAGACCTGATTTACACAAGACGTCCACGACTAACCCACTTTGAAGTAAACAGTTTGTAATTTAAATAAATCATTTACCTAAGAAAGTAAGGAAATTTATATATATATATATACTATAATTCAATTATTACATTGTTCAAAAATGAAAAATTCTAAATAAAATAAAACTTAGACCTTCAGAATATAAGTTCGTTCTTCAAATATTTTTCCTCACTCCTTAGGATCCAGCAGTTGCTAACTTCAGAGTAGTTGTTTACTGTTTCTTAACCAGCATCTGCACGACATCTATAGGGATGTAAGTAACTACAGCTCGGTAAATTAGGATGGAGGACTTAAAACTATACCATAAATACAACAAGGTTTTCAATCAACTTATTAGGTGCAATGCATGTTCAAGAAAATGCCATTGCACGACGTTGTCCAGCCCATTGTGAGATTAGAGAAATTGCGCCCGCTCTAATCCAGGTTGAGGAGTTGCCATTAATGTAACAGCTCATGACCAAACCCAGGCTTGTGCAATGGAGACCTCGCTCTTCCCGCGACTACCTTTGAACCATTGACTTTACCCTCGCCGCGACCTCCTTTCCCGTCACTTGGATGAAAAAGGGATAAATTGCAATCTTGCGCTATCTCTTTCGAAAGGGTCGGTATTTGGCCGGAGAGTCTTAAGTTCCCCTAATGGGTTGCCATGTAGGTTCGATTATGATTATAAGTCGTATATTTGATTAGGTCTAGTTTAGGGTGATTAATCATTTTATACAAACCATATAATACAAGTTAGGACAACAGACAGAGTCATAGCATCACTTATAATTAAGTATATGTATACATCCAACTATCTAATAAGTACAACCAAGCATAATCTTAAGCCTCCAAAATACAGTATCGTATTAATCGTAACTTACCTCGACTCCTCATCACTCACTCTTTTGGACAAACAAATTTGATTGGCTAATTACGTAGAGTAGACATTTCTTTCAAGAAATAAAATTGATCAATATGGTAAAGTCCTTTTGACAAAAAAAATTAAACTATAATGATCTAATTTCAGTTAGCAGATATGTAAATATCTTTGGGGCGACCAAAAATTGGTAAAAATTATTTTTTTCCCGACCTGCTAAAGTGAAAATTACAACTTACGCATTTGCTGTACTTATGAGTGAACTGTTTAATGTGAATTTTTCAATAATTCATATATTCTTAGTAGTGTATGTAAGATTATTGGAAGACATAAACTTGAGGTGACAAAGGAAAGTGTAAATTTTTTATATTTGTAAGTGTTCTACAACATATGTCAAATTAATTAAAAGGGAAATTTTTTTGTTATTTATAAGGGTTTTACACATATAACATACATCAAGTTAATGAAAACTACAAAAAAAATTATACATACTTGCAACATTCAACTGTAGGAAGCATCTAAGTGACACATGGGAAAAAAATTGACACACTTTTATTCGATGTGAAATGTCCTAGTACAAGGAAATATGAGTACAAGTAATTATTGTTTGAGTGTAGGGTGGGAAAAGAAAACAACAAAATACTCACCACTCAACACCCTCAACAATGAATGAGAGATAAAATAATGAAAAGAAAGGAAGACAGATGATGAATGTGAAATTGAGACTTTAGTGTCACTTAAAAATGAGAGAGAGGAGGGAAAGAGATAAGTATAAGTGCGATAATTTGTTATATATAGATATACAAGAAACATTAAGATAAAGGATCCATGAGTTTCTATAAATTTAACCTTCATGCCTCTCTTTCATTCACACAGTTACACTACTTGCTCTCATTTGCTACTTTCAACTCTTAATCTCTTTAGTATACTTGAGTGCATTGACAAAAAAGGGGACGGATAAACATTTTCATTTGATTTGAGACAAAGAAGACTGTGACTTTTTACTGGCTCACTACATGCACTCTGAATATGTCAACTTGTATGATAGAGGAGATCATTCCTCAAAGGGGAAATTATTCCTTTATGTGAAATCGAAGCCTAGAGAGTACCACCACTTAGCAAAATATTTGTCCCAATCATCACAAAAGAAATAAGGTATTGTATTTATAGCTTGGGCTCCTATATTTCACGTCCCCATGTTTGAATAAATTCGTAATGTGTATATTCATTCAAATAATTTTTCATTCGTATCTCTCTACGTTGATTTCTATTGAATATATTCGTGTCAAGTTTGCCTTTGTCTAATTCAACTTTTATGTATCTCAAACCTCATTGGATGGGAGAAGTAAAACACCGTATGATGTTTTGCAACCACAAATAGTTAATTTGGTAAATTGGTTTGCATAATTTATGTTTATAATTGTATCGAACTGGAAATAAAATGTGCAAAAAATTTACTTTTGTCCGAAAAAATAATGTAGGCAATTTCTAGAAGGAATTGAAAAAAAAAAATCCAAGCCAATTCGGGAGAAAAATTGCCAAAAAAAAAAATGGAAAAAAAAAGAAACTAAAATAAAAAAAAAGCCACCTAACCCTTGTATGGTGGATTCTTAAATATTAATCTAGAATTGACCTTCTATGTACCGGTCGAACTGACAGTTCCGATCCGATTCTGAGCTGATTTTGACCGGTTCTCAGTCAATGTTGGAGTCACAAAGAAATGCAACATCACATATGCCCAGACGTCACGGAACCCGACAAAGCCATACCCCAGTAGAAACATAGTAAAGATACAAAGATCTTAGGACTTAGAGATGTGTAAGCTTAGTAATATAGTAAGCCGGAAATTGTATGGACTAAATTTTTCCTTTCCTTATATTTATTTCGTATGAAAATATTTCCATAGGTGTTTCTCTCCGTCATTTTTGATACTCGTCTCGTTTTGATCCCAAAGATTAATCCCACTCCTTTTCATTACCATTAAACGTGCTCCTATTTAAGTCTATTTTGGATGCTTGTTACTCTTTCTTTCACTTGTAGGCCTTAAGATAGCGAAGTTTCCTCCAAATCTATGAGTATCATTTTAATTTTAGGACATTGACAGACTGATACTTTGAAAGAACAAATATACAAGTTAAATATTGGGTAGATATTGAGACCCTTATATCACGTTTCAAATAAAAAAATAAATTAAAATAGAATTGTAATTCCTAATTTTATTTTTTCATTTCTAATATTTGAAAATATATTTGAAAACTGAAATTGTGAATTCACTATTCCAGGGAATTCAATTCCACTATTGATAAGACGGAGTCTCGATTCTAGTTACACTTTATTAATTATGATATTACTTTTTTATCATTCATAGGAAATATGGTATGTAATAATTAAGAGTATTTTTGATAAATAATATTATTTAAGTATTTAATATTATTTTATTTTATAGACATCTTCAAATATAGAAAATGATTTCTCATTTTATTTCATTACATTTTATTCTAAATCATTCTTTCACCAAATATGATATTATAAATTAGTGATGTAGATAATAGTTCATAATAGAAGAAATAGATTCAAACCGCTGGCCCTTATTTTAACCATTAAAGATAAAAAGGAAAAAAACGACGATACGTCATTAATTGCGGTCATTCATGCGTCTAAGGTAGGCAATGACCCACTTCTTCTAATTAATTGCAACCTTACTTAAAATAACATCACTATTTATTACGGTCAGATTGGTATCATTTAAAGTGAAAAAGGGGCTGCTTATAGATTAAGGTCTTTATTTTCGTGTACTTATTCAATGCGATTCTGCTTCATGCTGCTGGAATGATGAAACAAAGCAATAATTATTGACAATCTTTCTTGAAGCTATGAAATTCGGATTTGCGATCCTCTTGTTACTTAAATTAAAACGAGCAAGTCAATAATTATTCAACTATGAATTTATGGTTTTACGTGGTCTGTGAATGAGGTGACAATACTAAATTTGAGTTCTGAATTATTCTAACTCAGAATTTTAGTTGATCTTATTGTTTTATCCTTGAACTTGACTTAAAGTAGTATTAATAAGCTTAACTCAATTTAAGTAAACTTATTTAAATTCAAATTCTCTTAAAAGTATTATTCATTAATTTGAAATACAATAATATTGATATTCAAACTCGATTTATAGTCAGACTAATATTTAGGCTCAATTGGAATTGAATTAAGTTTGTGGCTAATAGAGTTAAATTTCATAAAACTCGAGTTTAACTTAATAAAATATTTTAGTAACTTTAACTTTGAGCTATATTTCACTATATATAAATTGAATTTAGAATAAATATCGAGTCAAATTTAAATAGATTACGAATATGTTTTCCACAATTACACCCCAGTCTAAAGAGTAAGAAGAATTAGAATACAGAAATGGTGGCGCTTTTTATCAATCACGAGAAAGATATTATCATTGAAAAGGTATGCAAGAATATTATAGAGTGACGTGGAAGATTGTTTTAACCTTTAGTTAGTGGGACTGTGGGAGCAACAAATTTGTATATATATATATATATGCACATAAAAGTTGTTTCATGCAGGAGCTCCAATAGAATACAATACATAGTGCAATGCCAATGGCTTCTTCTCGCTCCCTCCCCTTCATCCTGCTTATTGCGTTCTTATCACTGCTCTTATCCCCATCCATGTCTTATCCTTCTGTTGCTACATTTTCCGACCCAAACGCATCCCAAGACAAAGTGAATTTGTCTCTGTACTATGAAAGTCTATGTCCAGCTAGTGCGAATTTCATCTTCCATGATCTCGTGGAAGCCGTGAAGACAGATCTTATCAACATCATTAATCTTAGGCTCGTCCCTTGGGGCAACGCTATGCTCGAAGAACCATCTAAGCCTATCGTTTGTCAGGTAAACAACATATCACTTGCACGTTTGTAAAGTGTGCAACAGGACAGAATCTATCTTAGCAATAAATTTTTGGATTGCCAGTAATTAATAACTTCCAACAATTTGGACACGCATAACTCATCTCATTTTATATAGAGAAAACTATAGTATGGAAAAGGGAATGCTTAAAAGAGCTCGGACCAATGCCTCAACCATTAAGGCGTTATCTCAGTGGTTATATAGGATTAATGTTTAATGATTGATGAATTATTGAATAATGTTCATAGCATGGAGAAGATGAATGCTACCTCAACACCGTGGAAGCATGTGCCCTTCATATTTGGCCTGATGTGGTGAGGCCTCTCTCTTTCTTTGAGTCACCGCACCGGTGTGTGGTTTAATAATAATCAACTTAATTGTTAAAGACTTGTTCCACTTGTAATGTAGTTTACATACTACAACTTTACGCGTTGCGTGGAGTCTCAATTCCTTGAGGATGACTCACGTGCATCGCCAGAAGCTGCTTCAGTAAATAAGCATTCCGAGAAAGTGGAGAAGACATGGAAACATTGCACAGCACATCTCAAGTTGGATGAAAACCTCATTACAAAGTGTCTTACTGATGGAATGGGAACAAAGGTCTGCGTTCTTCTTAGTAATACTTTGATTCACCATCTACATGAGTTATGTAGTGGAAAAATAATTTACTTATGCAGCTTGAACTGCGATTCGGAGAGGAAACGGAGCGGCTTAATCCACCTCATGAATTCGTTCCATGGGTGGTGGTGAACGGGCAACCTATACAAGAGGTGAGCACAAGGATTATCGCTTCTCCGCCGGGATGCCTCTCACTCTATCTAACTTATGATCGGTTGATGCAGGACTATGAGAACTATATTCACTATGTGTGCGAGGCTTACAAAGGGAAGCAGAAACCTAGGGCTTGTCCATCGACTCTATCAAGCCCCAAGAAGCAATCCAAGTCGATCCCTACTGTTTCCTTCTCCATCAAGCAAACAACAAGTAAAGAAAATTAGCATCGAAACTTCTGCAAGATATTCTTACACCTTGCTTTTGAAATGCTCAGGATTGAGCCAATAGTTCTATCTTGCTCCTTGTTGCCAATGAGCTTCTACTCCTAATACATGAATAGGAATCCCCAAGTTTTCAATCACTGCAAAAGAATAAATTGTAAGAGGTCAATGGCGTATCTATGTGACAAAGACAAAACCATGGAAAAGGCCACGTTTTGCCCATTAAATTTTCTTCTAATTCGGATGTGTTGTTCACTGTCCCGCGGGACTGTCTCTAGAGCTAAGCTGAAAACGAATGATGTTTCTGATTGAATTTGGAGGCAAACAATACGTAAATAAAGTAAAATGCGCAGCTGGCCATCAATTGCAGAGAAGATTACCCCATCTATTTCCCCAACTCGCATAAGATTAACCGAAGAGATAAATTACTTGCAGAGCATGATCCAAAGGAAAGAGGCTTTGCGACCTGTCGCTTCTGGTCGAGCGGGAACGGGCCCGGGCCAGGGCCACGTGCCTTCGGTACTTTTGATGCACAACAATGGACATTGATGAATTGGAACTCGTAACATTAATAATACTAGTAACTAGATAATTTTCTAATTTTTGCGTTTTCATTATCGTCACTACTTCATACTGGATTTTTATGATTGAGAAAACTTAAAACAATATTCTCCTATGCGCCTCAAGACCACGTACACTGCGCGTTCTTCGCACGTTTTC
This sequence comes from Lumnitzera racemosa, assembly GCA_024138005.1. Taxonomy (NCBI): domain Eukaryota; kingdom Viridiplantae; phylum Streptophyta; class Magnoliopsida; order Myrtales; family Combretaceae; genus Lumnitzera; species Lumnitzera racemosa. The sequence continues at coordinate 58,326,541 of JAMXBC010000004.1, forward strand.
CCATATTCAAGCAACCCTTGCGCGTTCCTTTGCTGCTGCCGCATGTTCTTCCAACTAGGAACGGTTTTCAAGGGCTTTTTCTTTCTTTTCTTTTCTTTTTTTTTTTCTTTTTTTTTTTTTTTTCTTTTTGATTGGTTAGAGTTAATTACTAGTACCCACCAAAAAAAAAAAAAAATTCATGAAAAATAGTGAAGAACTTTTATTAAGGAACTGAGGAATAAAAGGTAGAGTTCTTTAAAAAGAGATAGTTTTTTTAAAAAATTAGCTTGAGAGTATTAAGAAACAATCAGGATTCCTTAGAAATGTATATGGTCTAAATTATTCATAACACTATTCAGTGACAATATATTGAGAAAATACAAGAGATTCATCATAAATATTCCTTCTTTCATTTCATAACCATAGAATGTCCTTTATGAAGTACGAACACCTTCTTTAGAAATAACGCAACTACGTGCTTCCTAGAAGGAAGCTCTATTCCAATAAAAGATGGTGAATGATCCAACTTGCCCTTATGTGATAAAATAGAATTTGACGGCTATAATTTTCTGGCTTGCTCATGTCAACAAAATAGGCAACAATTAGTCCTCACCGACAGTAATGATAGGAAACGTTGAAAATTTATCAAGCTTATAGGCTATATAAGGTTTAAAATTTACCATGCATATTTTTACATGTATAAATACAATTTCATACATTCATGGTATTTACATTAGAGAATTTATCTATAAATGGATCTGTCTCTTGCATTTGGAAATCATCCTAATAATCTCCAAATATCTCACTTCTTGAGTTTGAGAGTGAAGAAGAAAGGAGAATAGCAAGTTTTCTTCAACTATAGAAGAGATAATATTGAGTATTTCCTCTTTTATAATAGAAAGTGAAATTCTTCTACCTATGTTTATGGTTTTTACCTTAAATTATTTTAGGGTTTTTGCTTAAAATCTATGTGTTCATTTTCATCATTGTTATTATTCTCAAATTATTAGCTATAGCCTTTCTCTATTCGAGCCTATTCATAGGCAATATTTCCCAATAAGTGGAATTAGATATATATTTACTTATCATATGCTATATGGTTGTCACTCAATGTAGATTCTCTACACCAAAAAGCAAGTTCAATATTACTCACCCTTTAGTAGGTATTGGGTGCTATTCATATAGTCATTAATAGTGCATATGAAATACTGTAAATAATTTTATTGGCTCAATAACTACAGTAGAAGTAATGGTGGCAAAATTTGAGATTAAAAAATTTAATCGAAATAATTTCTTATTATGGAAATTGAAGATAAAGATAATTCTATGCTAAGATAATTGCATAGTGGCTATTAACCAAAGGCCAATAGAGCTCACAGATGATGGTCGGTGGAATGAAGTGGATGGGAATACTATTGCAAATCTTCATCTAAGACTAGTATATAGGGTATTTTTAGCATAGAAGAGAAGATGTTAAAGGATATTTAGGATCATCTCACCAAATTATGTGAGGCCAAATCACTTTACAATAAAATTTTCCTTCAAGGGAAACTTTATACTATTCGAATGTTAGAGTCCATTCTAGTGATAGAGCACATCGACACTTTAAATACTCTACTTTCTTAACTCACATAATTTGATTACAAAGTATAGTCAATTGAGCATGTTGAACTTCTACTTCAAAGTTTACATGATCACATGATTAACTCATCATTAACTTGACAAACAATGTCCTTATAAACTACCTAGTCTTTGATGATATTGTAGCTAGATTATAGAAGTAGAGAATTAGACCGAGAACAAGAAAGACAAACAAACAATTGCACAACAAATGGTTGCATTAATGGTCATGCAAGGGAGATAAATGGAATGTAGCTTAAGTAGAAGCCAAAATCATGATAGATTGAAGTTAAGAAATAAAAAGAATTTAAAAAACTACAACTATGGCAACAAAGGTCACTTGAAAGGGAATTGTTGGAACTTAAATGAGAAAAGTTCCAATACTCATGGAAAAGTAGCAAACACTACAAATGATGGAAATGCTTTATGTTGTGAAGTAGTGGAGACAACTGAAAACAAGATAAGTTTTGTTGACATGTGGCTTTTCAATTTAGGAGCTACTTTTCATATGACCTCATGGAGAGAATGGTTCCATCATTATGAATCTATCTTAAGAGGATCTGTATATAGTTGTATTGATCATACTTTAAAGATTGTTGGTATTGGGAGGATTAAGTTGAAGAAGTATGATGGTGTAATATGTACTATTCAAGAAGTGTAACCTGTGGAGGGCTTGAAGAAGGATTTATTGTCTTTAGGATAAATGGATGTTCTTAGATGCAACATTGAAATAAAAAACAAGATCATAAAATTAGTCAAAGGAGTGCTTACATTTATGAAGCGAGAAAAGATAGCTATAAATTTGTACATGTTGAAGGGAGAGACTTTAAAACAAGCAAAAGCATCGATTACTTCAAGTAGCTTAATTAAAAGATCTACAATGATGTGGCATTAGAAACTTGGCCCCATATTCAAACAAAAAATGAAAGTTTTTACTGAGAAAAATCGATGTCCTCGTCTTACAAAGGTTTCTTTACCTTCATGTGAGTATTGTATCACTAGTAGGCAATATTGATTGAAATTAACACATCGAATTTTAGAAGCAAGATCATTTTAGAATTGGTTCGTTTTGATGTATGTCAAGTACTGGTTTTGTCCTTGCGAGGAGCAAAGTATTTCATATCTATCATTGGTGATTATTCTCAAAGATGTTAGGTATATCCTATCATGAGGAAGGTGGATGTGTTTTCAGCCTTGAAAGTTTTCAATGGCCAAGTTAAACTTGAATTTGGAAATAAGATAAAGTGTTTGACAACAAACAATTGAGGAGATTATACGGGTGATGAATTTGACAAATTCTATAAGCAAGAAGGCATTAAAAGACAGTCCACTACAACATACACTCCTAAACAAAATGGAGTAATAAGGTAGATGGACTCTGTTAGAAAGAATAAGAGTAATGTATGGAATTACAAGCTTAGTTAAGGCATTTTGGTTAGAAGTAGTTGACATTGCCTGCTATGTGAGAAATCGAGTCTCATTAATAATAATTGAGTTGAAGACATCGATGGTGATGTGGGCTGGTAAACTAGTTGATTGTACAAACCTCTATATATTTGGAAGTTTAGTGTATAGATTTACAATCCTTGAGAAACAACAAAGTTTGATCCAAAATCTAAGGAATAATATTTGTTCTTGGGGTATGTTGATGATGTAAAGGGGTATTGCTTATACGACCCCACTGCCCATAAGGTCGTAGTTAGTAGGGATGTTATCTTTACAAAAGATAAGCTACAAAGTGAAGAGAATAACACTTCAAAAGAAAATTTAATGACTACAACTTATAGGTGAAGAAGGAGTTTAAATAAAATGATTGCTTTGAAGTAGCTCTAGAACATAAGGAATAAGATACAATAATCTTAAGGCTCCAAAAATGTAGAAGTCAAATTGTAGAAGGAAAGCAACAAGTTAGCATTTCAATTATATTATCAAAAACAATGTTGCATACTGTCTTCTAATCAAGGATGGAGAGTTGTCAACTTTTCTAAAAGTAATGAATAATTTATCTTAATGGTTAATAGCAATATAAGAAGAGATTGAAACTTTTCATAAAAACAAAACTTGGGAGCTGTGCCACTACTACAAGGAAAATATCCCATTGGAAATAGATGTGTTTCTAATAGTATTGATCAAGTAGAATGATATCATGTAAACGTTGTGGTAAAATGATATACTTAAAAGGAAGAGATTGACTTTAATGAAATATTTTTCCCAATAGGGCAATACATTACAAACCAGGTGGTCTTAGCAACGTGTGCTACATTTGATTTACATGTGGGGCAATTGTATGTAAAAACAACTCGTTTTTCATGGAGATTTAGTAGAAGAACTTTATATGCTATAACTAGAAGGATTTGAAGAAATAGGAAAAGAGAACTTAGTTTGAAAGTTGAATAAATCTTTATATGGTCAAAAACAAACACCAAAGTATTAGTGCAAGAGATTTCATTCCTTCATAATGTTCCTCAAATACAACATGCGTAATGTAAGGCCTTGTACATATTACAAGAGGTTTGGAGAATTGTTTTGTTAGCTTGTTATTACATGTAGACGACATGATAGTCGTAAGCCCTAACAAAGATCATATTGAGGAAATTGAAAGCATAATTGACTAGGGAATTAAAAATGAAGGACTTAGGACTAGAAAACAAGATTCTTGGGATGCAAATTCATTGAAATAGAAATTATAGGAAATTTTGAATTTCTCAAAAAAATTATTTGAAGAAGATCTTGTAGTGTTTTAATATGCAAAATTGTAAACTAATCTTTATCCCACTTCCTGTAAATTTCAAGTTATCATCCAGTACAAGTTTTGGCAATAAAGAAGGAGAAATGAGATGTCTTGAGTACTATATGTATCAACAATGGGAAACATAATGTTCATTATGGTATGTACAAGATCAGACATTGCACATGTAGTGGGAATGGCTAGTCAATACATAGCGAATCTTGGTAGAGAGCATTGAAATGGTCAAAAGGAATCCTAAGATATGTTACTAAGGCCTCAAATGTTGCATTACATTATAGAAGATCTACGAGCTCTTAAATTGAGTTTAGGATAATCAAGTTTAGATTTAGGGTTTTTAGGGAAAGTTAACTGATTAAGTCTAAACGTTACGATCAAGATAAAAAAGTTATATGAAGCGACAAAGTGAAGTTAAATTTTAGAAATAATGACTTAAAATCCTAATTTTGCCCTTAGAAGTAGGATTATTTAATATAGTACTAAAAATACTCGGAATCCCTAAAATTAAGCTTAGATTACGATGAAAGCTTATTAATAAGTTAATTAAGCTATAAAATGAGATAATATAGTATAATTTACTATATAAATATACTCGTATTTTTATGAGTATACTTAGTATAAATAATGATTATACCCGTAAATTAATCTTAAATTATATAATATTATATATATATTTCATTGAATTAATGAAATTAATTAAGAGAACATATCTTAAAAATAAAAGATATGTTAGAAATATTAATATATGAGTGTAACTACACATTATGCTTGATACATATATAAGAAATATATATTAATAAATATACAAAATATTAGCATAATATACATATAATACTATTAAATAAAGTAAAAACTTATCTAAATGGATGCATCAACCTTGGATTCAATTGGATAATTTCCGTGGCAGCTTCATAGAAATCTAAAGGGATGACTTACTAACAATTTAACAGCAAAGGGATACCTCCACCTTAGGAATTAGGGAAGAAAAGAACTAAATATTCAGCCAACTTTAATGCTATAAAAAGGAAAGTGACTATAGACATGCCTATTTTAGCAAATTAAGATCTAGGGAGTGATAGAAAGCTTCAACGAGTTAGGGAAATTAAAAAAAAAAAATACACCAACAGAAATAGGGGAACTCATTGTACCTTACCAATTCTAAACCCAGATGACCACCTGACAACAAATCCGACCGGCTGCCATAAGTCCAGGTAACGACTAGGCTATTTGACGTAACCTTAACTACCGCTGACCACTGGAGATCCTAAGAATAGCTAGGTCGATTTTCTACCTTATTTTTCAATAAATTGTTAAAATTACCTAAACCATATAGAAAATTATGAAAAAAATTTGTACTTAGGTTATTTTAATTATGCTTTCATGTGATATTTTCATTTTTTAAAAATTCGTAATATTTAATATACCTTCTTAAGAAATATACTGTTCATCCAAAAATGGAATTGTAAAATAAATATACTAAATGATGCTGTTTTTAACTGAAAATTTTTGTGTAGGATATGTATGATTTATTGCATTTTTAGCCAAAAAAATAGCTCAAAAATAGGTTGAAATTATAAATTAAATATGAAATTATGAAATTAATTGATGAAATGGACACTTACTGATCTTTGGTGAATAATAATAATGTTGGATGATATTAAAATTAATTTGGTGTAAAAAGGATTACAACGGAGTAATTTAGGGGTAAAATTATAAATATAAACATACAGGCAATAAGTCGAATACTTGAAACCAAGTAATTGCTAGGTTCTCCATATTTTTAGGAATCTAGAGAAATTTTCAGGGAATTATTTGCGAACCTAGACTTTTATTACAAATTTATTTAGTAAAATTGTTTAAATTATCAATCGGGACATATTTTTAGTAATAATAAGTTAAAATGAATTAAATAGTTAAATAAAAACTACATATGAGGTTGTTTATTAGATTGGATAAAAAGAGTATTTTTAATATAATTACTGATATTTTATTATCGGGATACACTATAGGTATATTTGGATTAGGTAATACTCATATTATAACGTTATATGAACAAATTAAGTGAAATATAATTTAATAACTTCAATTACATATAATACGATAATATTTGTATAGATACGTATAACTATATTAAAAACTCTAACTATTCGTTAAACGCTATATCTAAAAACAGGACCTGTAACACGTGTCGTTAGGTCTATACGAACCCAACAACACTAATTTTATAAAAATCAGACAATCTTAGGTAATATAATATATAACCCTATAATGTGCATATTTTGGTAACCCTATCAGAATTAAAACATGATTTAATAAATTGAAAATATGCTTTGATGCGATCAAAACGATATATATGTATGGGTGTTGGGTACAGTTCTAGGTGCCATGTGCGTGCCGTGTGCGAAGTCACGCTATGCGTGACTAAGAACTTGAGTGACTCGTATGAGATGATCAGGAGAGAACCATAGGGAGGAGGAGTAGGCGATCTTAGTTAAGCTCTAATAAGTATGGTGATAGGTATAGGAATACGATGGCATCAAACTCTAAGATTAATGAAGAATGAGATGGTGTTCTTGATGTGTTTGAGTGTTTAACCTTTGAGGCAAAGTTTTGGCAAAGTAACGGTGTTAATGTAGGTTTTTTTCCTCCTCAAATGAGGATGTGAGCAGGGTACTTATAGGAAAGGGTAATTGATCACATCCGTTAGATCATGATGGTCATCAATGGCTGAGATTGAAGTCCCTTATTAATGGACCTTAAGTAGGCTATTTTCATCGATTTAGGCCTAAGTAAAGGCTTTATTTGTTATTCTAGTGCGAGCCAAACCAAGAAAGGTTAGATTGGATAGATCGATCCAACGAGCCTTACTCTAAACCTAGTATGCTAAGTTTTCCTTGATCATCCCGATAATTTATGGGGTTGGCTCCTCGAGCCTTATCACCTTCGCTCAAGGAGTTAAATCCATTTGATTATTGAGCTTAAAGCTCAATATTAAATTTGGCCTTTTACATTTTGCACCCTTGAACAAAGTCCTTCGGACGAAGTTGAAGGGGTTTAGGCATTGAGTGAGCCTTTTAGATGACTCAGGCCTGTGCGTACTATTAAACAGTTATGTTGTTACCAAATTAATTTGAGAATTGTTTTAGTACACGAGTCCGCAGTACCTCTTAATCGTGTGTTAAGCCTCAGTTGGGTTACATTGTATGTTACCCCTAAGGCAACACTCTAAAATAATTTTTCTTTAAATTGTCTCTTCTTGAGCTGATTTGTCTTTTTGATTTGATTCATATGACTTATTGACTCTCTTAAGTTGAATTTGTACGCTAAGCTCACATTAGTGATCTTGTTGGGTTGACTCCATGTATCAATGCCACCTTGATCTTCTTCTCCTATAAGGGCATCTTTCTTGTAAAGTCTTTACATATCATGTAAACGAAATGCCAAATCTCTATTTAAAGAAATTCTTCGAAAATATTTCAAGAAAGCATTCTTATCAACAATTGACCTTCCATTTTTCATCCTTCGTTGATCAAACTCTGAGTATTTGTTGCCATCATCCTTAGCCAATTGGGTTAGTCTTCGCACATTAGCTCCACATTAGCAAATGACTCTCTTGTGTGAATATTATCATGATTTTCTTCAAATATAGAAGAATTCTTCTTGTAGAATCTTCATATATACATGGTCATCGAATGCCTTGAATTATGGTTATAGGACCTAAACTATAATAAGGTGAAATATTTTGAGAGTTCGACTTAAAAGTAAATTTATTTTCAAACCCTTGCGGTATAAATTGACTTCATGTCTTTTCTTAGTTTTTTTATTTTATTTTATTTTCATTTCGTCATTCATTTTTTTTTTTTTTAAATCTTACTGCTCACCATGCGTTGGATACAAGTATTGCCAAATGGAGTGTCCCCTTACTCCTTTAAGACTAATGATGACTTAGTCCATATTACTACTATATGGACATTACCTTCATGTGCCTCCGTGCTATGTTTCCCTACTTCAACTATCGATACATCAATCAAGTATTATAAAATTTTCCAAATTCCCATTTCACTTCCTCAGGTAGAAGAAAAAGATGGGAAACAAGATTTAATTTTCTTTTTCATTTTCTTCTCCCATTAAAAAGTCAACAGGTGTCCCATTACTTTTTCACTACGACACAGGGCTTTCCCAATTCTTTTTCTGTGGTCTTCCATTTCATTGTCGTACATCCAATTTCTTCCTTTCTTGTTTTAACCATTGCCACCATCGAATGTCGTTGTCTTCATAGGATTTTTGTCGAAGTATATTTCAAAACAAAAACTCCAATCTTTTGAACTTCCCTCTGGTCATAAGTTCCTGTGACCCTTGTTGTACTAAACCTCAAGCTTCCCATTTTTGTTCAATCAACTGGATGCCTGAGTTTCGGTAGCGAAATTCATGGCACATTCTCTTTTCCACTTTCATCTGGTTCACCAAAGTGAAGAATCTCTACTTTATGAAGATGCTTAAACTCCTTTACTAGATTATTGTCATCAGACCAGCAAACTAGACTGAAGGAAGGGTGTAATGACACCCATTTGTTATGGCAAGAAGGTAGTACCCTGAAGTCTGGTTGTTGAAGACGTTGCTTAATGGAAAAAAATATCTTCAAGGTACACTTTTGCTGATTTTAATATATCTGCTAACTTAAGAAAAACGCTCAAAACATAGTTAGCTAATTGGATGGGTGAGAGGGAGCTTAATGCATGCAGCAATATCTGAAATTAATCGGTAAAAGAAGGAATCTCATTTACTTCGCACATGTTAACAAAAAGTTGTGCAGGTTAGGATACATATATATTGCACGATGTCTTGCTTAATGGCTCATGCTGTATACCTACAAAGCCACACTGATTAGATTCTTCCACTGGCCCCAAAGAGCCTGTTGAATCATGCCAACAAACTTCTTTTGCAGAAAAAAAAAAAGAACCAGAAACTAACTCGTCATCCCCAAAATCCTTTGATAAAGGCACATATATAAAAGGTCCAGTAAGAAGTTCTTCTATTTGTATCGGTTTTGAAGTACTTATTTATTTCCACATGAACATGTATAGCCTGGACATTTGGGCAAAGCTGGCCTTGAAAGGACTCCATTGCAAAGCTTACCATAATGCAGAGTCATGACATTTTCATCGTCAAGGATCACTACTCTGTTTCTCACTTTAATTCATAGTAGGTAAAGCAATCACTAAGTAAACTTAGTTTCATTTCTTCCATTACCATGTAAGCATATGTTTCGTCCTTACCATCCATTTTCTATTTGCTAACATATAGTTTTGACAATTTACGGCTGGGATTCCTTTTCTGTTTCATCAATTCTTCATCCCATTTTTTTTTTTTCTTTTAATTTCGTTGAAGTTGTTGTTCGTCCACTTGTCGAAACAGTGAAGATTAAATCCGTCTCATTTGCTCTAGGTCTCGCCTGTGAATTTCGACCACTAGTTGCTCAGTGGTTCCTTAATGCTTACTGTGTACATACGTGGATAGCTTAGACTCGGTTCAGCAGCCTAGTTGTGTAAGTTACATCTCCTTGTCTTGCTTCCTCTTTGAGTTTTAGGTTTGCTGTTCATGTGAGTTAAGATCTCCCTTGAAGATATTTTCCTTTATGATGCCGTCTCCAATGCAGAATGGCTTTTCCAAAATCTTCCCTTGCTGTTGTCCATTTACATAAGCTATTGAGCCTTGAGTGAAGAGCTCTAATTTTTTGCATCTCTTTGCAAAACTCATTACATAGAGAGGTTCTTTAGTGTTTATACCAATAGCAACATCATATCTCTCACCAAATGTGTTAGCGGCCGAATTCACTATTATATCAATTTCTTTTGCAATAAAGTCTGCCATATCTTCAGCTAGTCCAAGATTTGGTTCAGATATGTCTCCAGGAACAAGTACCAGTTTGTTCATTATGAAAGCTTCATAGGATTTTCTGTAAGTTTGTTGTAGATTCTTGAAGAGCCCTAAAGTTGTGATTTCATTGATTAGTCGTGGCATTGCAGCTTCCTTATTTGTTGCTTTGATTAATAGATATAACTTACCCACATTTGCACTGTCCTTAGGATCTTCTTTATTAGAGCTTTTGCTAAAAATCCAGTTGCACCAGTGATGAAAAAAAAAAAAAAACTCTTCCCTCTCAAAAATCTGACTATTCCTATGCCATCATCCACCTCTACAAAAGAGGTGGTTTGTTCTTTGTAAGGCACTGGTTCCTTCAACTTAATCTCTGCCTAGATCAATTGCAACTTTGCCATTATCTGACCTTAACCAATGCCGATCTCGCTATCAACATCGACGAAAGTCCAATGGACTTAACCACGTTCCCTCTCTCTTAACAGTACACCAAATTTCTCTTCCACGACTATCGGAGTTTATTTGATGCATTAGGGACACAGCCTAAGGATAGAGCCTCCATATCCAAATCAAACTATGCAGGTTCTAATTTGCATAGACCGATGAGACAAACCTAGAATTTTGTTTGGTTGAAAATGGTTGGCTTGAAACAAAGCTGCACACCTGTATTCAACCCCCTTCTTTCAAATCGCCTCATCACTGCATGGTAATTGAAAACTCTCTACAAGTGAGCTTGCTTCATAAATATATGAATGAGTTGAGCATATACTATAGGCTTCATGACATTCCTCAAACGCATACACTTCCCTTGGTAAATAGAGCTCTCTTTAAAGTATTGTTGGTTTTAGCACTTTACATTTGGTTATAATACCAATTCATTCTTCCTTCTCCTTGTTTTGCTGTATGGCTTTGGATAATTAATTATAATATCCTTCTCCTCCCCTTTTCCTTTAAATTTTGAAACTGACATCTCCTTATTTTCCATACTCTGCAGGTAGCATAATCAATACTTGAGAATTGGTTTAAAGAAGATCTCTTCATCGCTTAGATTGTAGCCACTTGCAATTGAAGGCCAAAAGTCTGCGATTGCAACTTGAGGACCACATCTCAAACTAGCAATAGTTAGCAAATCGACATGGTTTAAAGAGGGTAGACTCTTTATTGCTCGGATTGTGACTATTTGCTAACCGAAGGTCAGGAGTTTGTGGTTGTGGCTTGAGTACCGATCTTCATCAATGGGTGATAGCAAAAGAGGTATAACACTTAGGTCATATGTGGCCTCCTTTTGTAACCCCCATAAAGCTAATTGTAACTTGTAACATGAATTGAACGTGAATTTCGAATCGTAGAGGTATGCATACATAAGTATATGAGAGCCGAGCATAAGTTGAGTACCTACGATTTGAACACGAGTTTGAGACGTGAGCATATGAGAGTAACACGCTTGAGTTGGACATAACTTTCCTTTAACATAAGTACTTATGAAGTAATATGTAAAACGAACTTCATTGCCCCTCAATAGAAACACTCATGGAATAATCATGTAGAAGGACAATGAGGCCTTCACATATCCATAAAATGTGAATTTGAACATAAACCTTTAACATAAGCACATAAGACTAGAGTGCAAGTTTATGAGCTCAATGTGACATAAATCTTTCACTTGAACACGTAAGGATTGAATACTTTAATTCAGTATAGTCTCTTTGGCACGAGCATATGTATGCTTTCATCATGAGCACTTTTAAACTTTCTATATGAGTATGCGCGAGTTGAGTATGCAACTTGAGTACAACACTTTTGGTATTCAAGCTAAACATGAGTCTCATCATATGCATCGAACATAAGCCTTAATACACGAGCCTTGATCATATGTGAATGCAAGGGTCGCATCTGAACCTTGAACATGATAGTGAATATGAGTATTAAATGTTAGTGTCAAACGTAAGTGAGTGTAAGCCATACTCACAAATCTTGAACTCAAAGTGAATCTTCAATACAGTACAATCTATGAATGTAACATGGGCTTTGAATATGGAATGAATCTTAAACATGTCACATATATTAAACATGATATCGCATGAGGCCTATACGTGACGTGAGGCTTGAGCACAACATGAGCTTTGAGCATGATGTAAGGTTTGAGCATCACATGAGTCTTGAAAACCACATAACTCTTAAGAACAACGTTGGACACAATGTGAGCACTAAAAGTGATGTGATGTCCTACTACACGAGTTGAATATAAGGCATTGAACGTTAGTCATCGAACATGAATACGTATTGGAAAATATCCTTTAAACATCATCATAAACATGTGAGTTGGGCGCAGTATCACTAATCTCACATGTGAATTACATATTGTCATCAATTATTGCAAGAATCCTTATACGTATGTATCATCTCTAGTTTTCATAATTGGATGTCATACTTTTCGAATGCACCTTACTTCTACTAGCTACCTTGCTCCCCTTCATTTATAGGTGCTCACTTTCTTTCATCTAGACATCACTGTTACTTTTAGGGATCATTGACATGGGCAAAGAATCTGATAAGAGCTGTTCTTACAGTAACAATATTGATAAGAACAATGAAATTTTGGCATATTCTAAGGATCACATCCCCACAGCCCCCTTACCTCAAGATAAGTGGGTAGATCCAATTATTGAAGGTGACTTCTTTTGGCGAGATATAAAGAGATAAGATACATATCCACATCTACCTAAGGATGGTAAGCTGCATTTCATAAGACAAGAACCTCTAATACATAAGAGGGTTGAGATAGAAGCAGATTATATATTGTGTTTTAGGAATTAGAGGAAAGAAATCCCTCTTTCAGATAGCAGTTTTGATGGCCTTAAGCACATAGTGAATGGCTGGTTGTCTTAAGTGATGTACATTTTCAAGAATCCCACATACACATCCATTTTGGAAGAGGTGGGGGCATATTACCCCATATGGGTGTCTTCTTGTTTAACTTTGCACCACCCGTAAGAAATAGAAACTTGGCGAGCTATCATGTCCCGTTGGAGTACTCACTCACATACCTCTGTGACAACGTAAGGTGAGATCACTCCAATACTAGAGGATGTTACAGTCCTTCTGAGCCTTCCTAATCTTAGATTGACTGACATCACCACAACTTCAATCTTGGAAGATGATTGAGCCTTGATTGAACTATAAGAAGTGGACAAAAGAGAAGCTCTAGATACTCGTAGGCATGGTACACTTAGTATGTAGATCAAGCATTTCTTTAGGCTAGACAAGGGTGATAAGATGGGGCCTCGATATCAGTATAAGTAAGTTCGTACATTTCGATGTAGCATAGTCATTATTTATCCTTTTTCCTGTTGATATTTACTTTATAACCCTAACCTAATCTGTCTTTCCTTACATTTCAGGTACGAGTTGAAAGCTTTCATTGCTTGTTGGTTATCATCATTTATGCTCCTAAGGGGCTCTGAAAAAGGCGTTAGTCCTCGACTCTTCCACTTGGCTATTTGTATCACATAAGAGGAACGTTTTGCTTTGGAGCCTTTCTACTTGGGCTCCTTCTATAGGAGTTTGGACCTCTTTTAGGAAGCTTCGATACGTTCGCAAGGGAGATACATTGTGGTGTTGTATGTGGACTTGGTGTTTCTTCATATGTTCTTTTGCAAGTGTTATAGGAGATATTCTGGTCTCTTGTTTACACATTCTAATGTCTTCAGGCCCTAGGCTTAGGGATAGGTCATTAGAAAACTCCCAAGTACTTTGAAGAATGTCATTGATACCTGTCACGAGTTCATCTTTCATCCATATATAAAGGAATTGCCTGAATATGAATGGTACTCAAAAATCTACCCTTTTGGTTCAAAGGATTCGGTAAATTTAATAGAGCTTCATGATGAGCTTTCTGATGTCAAGATAGAGTTTATCTTATGGAATACACCTGAGGGTCTTCTGTCACTTCATGGTTAGGCTGATGCTTCCAATTGCTTCCTTAAGTGTAGTGTCATGAAATATTCACCTTATCGGGTTGCTCGACAACTAGGGTTTGATCAAAGAGTGCCTTATGATTTGGTCATTAACCAAAGTTTTGATGAGTGTTTCAAGATGTTCAAACTTGAGAACCGGAAGAACATTCATGGGAAGATTAAGTAATCATTATTTCGTTCTATGAGTCGTTTTGGGGTTGCTTCAAGTGGCTGGCTTACATGTTGGAAGAATTGCTTAAATGGGTTTAAGAAATATGTCTCAGAGACAGTTGAAGGGGATTTACCTAAAATAGTCATCCAGAGATATGAATTTCACTTTTGACTCAAAGAAGACCTAAAATCATCTAATAATGCGAATTTGTCTGATGATGCTTGGGGTAAATCACAAAGTGAATGCTTACCCTCTCCCCCATTGATCATCAAACAACGCAAGTGTAGCCGCATTCATGAGGTAGCATTATCATTACACTCTCCTTCCTCCTCTTTTATATACTAATATTTTCTTGAAACTTAGTCTCCTTAGTTTTCTCAATTTTGTGTATGTCACAGAAACAAAAGGGAAAGGAGAAGGATGCCACTTCTACTAAACAGAAAGTGATCAAGCATCATCTTGATGGAGGGAGCGGTAGCGTCCCTTAAGGAACTTCTTCAAGTTAAAGTATCCCTCCTATCACTCATCCTTTTCCAAGTTGCTACGGTATGGGAAAGGTACTTTAAGCTAAAGATTCGACTGTTGTTACCGAGATTGTGGACAAAGGAGAAGATGACATTGAGTTGGTTGATTATGGGGATTCTCTTAAACATGTAGATGACGTTAGAGAAAATTCTGTAACAGACATTGATGATAACCAAGAGGGACAATTCAATGATAAAACAGACTCTACAAAATAGGTTAATGAAGACACCCATGGTAATATTAGAATCCTCGATGTGTTTAATATCATTGACTATTGTAAAGATAACGAATTTTTACTCTTAGAGGAAAGTGTGATCTAGGCGTTTACTGATGCTTTGATGGGTGTAAGGTTTTGTAATGAAGAGATACATGCTGCTCCCAATGCTTCCATGGATGCTATTGTAGTTAACAACGTTCCTACCTTTTGTAGTGACGCGACTTCACCTGTTCCAAGGGATCTTACATCATCACTTCCCCTAAAGATTAGAACAATACAACATGGAGATAAAGGATTAGCAACTAAGATGGTAGCGAGCTCAGAAGAAACTTCCTCCTTTCATAGCTTCACAATACCTTCTAAACCTCCTAGCACCACTTGAGCGCTTACATAGGATGGAGGGGGATTTTTAGATAAGATTGGTTTGTTTGGGTTCCAATGTGATTACTTATATCTTGGGCCTACTTAGGCAAGCTATAGGGCTATTTGATGAGGCTTGGCGCTCGTTATCTATGGAAAATCTTGAACTTTTGATTAGTAGTGTCACTACAGCACGTGCCTTCAAGTTCAACAAGATGGAAATCTTTGCAACTGAACCTCAAAAGGTGTTGGGCAGTTGAGATGTTGAGGAAAGATGTGAGCTACTCAAAGCCAAACTTGCAAAGGTAGAACTTGAGAGAGAGGAGCATCTGGTAGGCACAAATCTTGATTCTACTGTAGCATATAGTGTAGAGTATTGACCCCCGCTCCCTCAATTTTTTTTAATGGAATGTAAGGAGTTGTTAAGCTCAGTATGTGTACTTTTGCTTCTTGCTTATTTGAAATCCATGCCTTTACATGGAACATCGTAAATTGACGTGAGTTGTTTGTTGATTTAGTAAGCTCTTGAAAGTTCACATCATTATGTGCTTAGAAAACATTGTATTTCCTTAGCAGCACTTTACATGATAGCTTCCTTCATGGCTTGATAAATTTTCAAGAAAACCTTACGCAATAGAAGTGTATTCCGTTTGCACGCAAGGATTCGAATATATGATCTAACAGTATGGACATGTTGATTGAAATGAGGAATATTAGTTCCATTAGATAGTCACGTCGTGAGTTAAGGGGTTATTACCCACTACTTAACTATTTTTACATGCTCTATGAATGTATATTCAAATAGTGCAAGTCATTATCTTATTCGATAGAACATCGTATAGTGTGCCTAGGAGTCAAAGCTTCAACTAGTTGACAACTCATATGATAGATATATATTATGCACTTGGGAGACAAGTCTCTTACCAAGAAGCAGCATTACAAACACCAATACTTTATTATTATTTTTTTTTAACCTAAGGTACGCAAAAAAGATAATAGTAGGAATAGATATGCAAAACAAGTTCGTACAGCTCGAGTTGTAAGTTTCATTCATTTAACTTTACCATAGTTTCCTTTTTACAAATGGAACTTTTTGATATATTGAAAATTGACAGGAGTAATGATAGCATCCGTGCTAAGATTCCTGAGTTTCAATATCTACTTTCGTACACTTCTTCAACTATGAAAGGTCCTTCTCATTTTAGTGTAAACTTGGGCATTAGGGTACCATGGCACACATGTTCGGCTGCACAAAGTATGACGCCACTTTATTGGAATGATCTCTTTCTCACCAGACGGTTATATGCCACTTCAAGCCTATACTGATAATTAATGAGATTATGTTTAGCGATATCACGCCTTTCATCTAATGCTTCCAGATCCATTACTCGTAATGTGTCAAGTTTGAGCTCAACATTGATTGCCTACCTAGCAGATGGGATTAAGACTTCTATGGGAACTACTATCTCAGTCCCATATACTAGAGAAAAAGGAGTTGCCTGCATTGACCTTCGTTTATATATCCTATAGGCCTAAAGCGCTAATGGTAGCTTGTCATGCCATGCCTCATGATTATTATAAACTGTGCGACTAAGAATCTTCAATAAGCTCTTATTAGTGGCTTCAGTTTGTCCATTTCCTTTCGAGTAATACGGCGTAGACTTTACGTGATCAATATTATAGGAAACTAGTAGTTGGCAACGTGTGAATTGATAAAAGGAGTACCATTGTCAGATAAAATATGCTTCGGGATTCCGAACCTACATATGATATTCTCCTTCATGAAACCCACAACTGCTAGTCTTATAGCCTTCCTTAAAGGAGCTGTTACGCCCCAAAGTTGCAGAGTCGTAACAGTCTTGCCGTATAAGCTATTCTATGATAGTAACTGGCCTTACAGTGCTTACTATAGACATGATCTACATAAGGTGTCGACGACTCTTCACTTTGAAGTAAACAGTTCGATTAAAAGTTTAATTACAATTATGATAAATATTACAAATTTCTAATAAACATGTATAATTATATGTAAGTTCATAGAACTTCCTAAGAAATTCTACATATTCACAACTGTTCACTAATTTACATAATAACTATTAGTCTTTCATCCTTAACTACAAAGGACACTCTAGCTACACATCATTACTAAGTAAATTGATCCTCACACCCCTCGCTTCAAAAAGACTAACCTCTGGGTAATTATAGGGCAGCATAATACTTGAAGTGCTAAAAAATCAGGACTTACAAAAGGATCTATAAGGGTATGAGCAACTACAGCTTAGTAAGTTGAATTGGAGACTCATGAATGCATACAAGCACAAACAAGATTATTAAGCAATTATTTTCATGCAATGCAACAATTAAGTGTCATCGTATAACGTAGTCTGGTCCGTTGTGAAATCAGAGAAATTTCATCCACTCCAATCCGGGTTGAGGAGTTTTTATTTTATGCAGCAGCTCACAACCAAACCCAGGCTTGTGCAATGGACACCTCGCTCCTCCCACTACTACCTTCAAACCATTGACTTTACCCTCGCCGTGACCTCTTCTCCTATCACTTGTTCAACTAAGGATGGAGAAAGGACCATTTTGCAATCTTGCGCTATCCCTTTCGAAAGGGTTGGTATTTGGTTGGAGAATCTTATGATCCCCTAACGAGTTGCAATGCATGACATTTTTGGTTATTCGAGTCGAATAAGATTAAATTTCATTTAGGGTGTTCAAACAATTTCACACCAATTCAATCAATCACAAAATCACTCACATTACAAATTCAGATACATCAAACACATGTATAAACTACTTATAATCACAACCATATATAACCCTAAGTCTCCGAGTACCATAAAACTAGTACTCTATTACAATAAGTAATAACCCAACTAACTTGGAATTTCTCAATTGCCCGATCACTTAGTTGCAAGCCGATTCGTCTCTAGGTGTCTTATAATACAAATAGGTCTTTTTAGTACTTATATTTTAAGGATTCATATTTTAAGTTATAATTTAACTCTTTTTTCTATGTATACCTATTATATACTAATAATTCTTTCTACTCTATTTTGAGGTTTATACCTTAAATTAAATTGTAATTTTGATTCCTAAGTCCTAAATATGCTCGAATCCTAATGTGAAATTAATCACATTAAGCTCGAGTATTCAAATATCTTATTGGGTCTTAATTTAGTATTTTAAACTATTCGGTACACGCTATTCCTAATTGGGGTATCGGATTTATCCCCGATGTGAGAAAATCTTACATTTTTATACAATTGCCTAAAATTAAATCTTATTTCAGATTTAGTATTATTCTGATTTTTGTTCTAATATTGTCTAAATAACCCTAATTTTTTAGATTTATTAATTTTTAATTCCATATATTACTAATTTCTTATAATAATTACCTAATTTTCTAAATTAACTATACTTAATACTCCAATGGCTAGGATTAGGTTTCCACATCAGAGATTAACATTCCTAAATATCTAATTACTATCTAAATCAGTAATTAGTATCTTAATCACCTAATTAACCCAAAATTACCCAATTTTTCCATTATTTTAGGGCTAAAAATTAACTTAAAATTTTTAAAAATTAATTTTAGAAAAATGGCTTCATAGTATTGTTCTATATCATATAAGCATTCTACAGAAAAAAATTGAGCTACAAACTGCACTTCTAAGCCTATTTATTTTTCATTTTAATCATGTTCGGTTTTGCTTAATTTGTTAATAACCCTAGATTTTCAGACGTGATTAAACTAAATAACTATTTTTCCCTAAATCTACATATAATAAAACCTCAGAATAATAAGTTTCCTAATTTTCTAGACAAAATAACTAATTTTACGAAATTATTCAAAATCAGAGCAAATAAGGGACTCATCGGTTTGATGCTTTTTGGCCGTCCAACTCCGGTCCAAGTGTGTTGGTCGGCCTAGACGACGGGGCTAGAGTGGGGTGGTGGTGGTGGTTCGGTCCCAGGTGATGGTGAGGTGTGGGTTTGGCTCAATAGCCCTATCTGCACAGTTTCCTTTTCTTTTTTTTTTTTGGATTTTCTCTCGAATTTTTTAAGTTCCCTATTTTTCTCTAATTTTAAACTGTCCAAAGGAGTTCTTTGAAATTTTTCCCTATTTATAGACATTTTTGGTAATTAATATGCATTAATTAGACATAACATTGCCCCATTTTCTTGATTTTTGGCTTTTGTGTTGCTTAATTCTAATTAGATAATTTTTCTTTTTCAGATTCTGACCTATAATGACCAGATTTGCATCATTCCACACCCTTCTGATTTTTGGCCAATTTAAGTAATTTCGCATATTTTTATTTACACGTAAATACATATGGGGTATATGTGAACATTCCTAATTATTATTTAGGTCATTTTATGATTTTTAGTATACATATAATCTATCTGTAGCAATTTATTTGGTATTAAATTACACTTTTCGCTTTTTTGATGATTAACAAGTATTATACTTAAAATTTGAAAATTTTGTAGTCTCCTATTTTATTACTTATTTTCTTAAGTTCAAGTTTACGCGTTCATTTTTACTAATATTTCTCTCCATAGTTTATAATTTAGGTTTGATCGAATCCTTTAACTGATTGTCTTAAACCTTGTATTTTAAGTTCAATCCTACTGTCTCTTGGCTTAACTTTAGGGCTTACAGGAGCTACCTCTACCCACTTCGTAAAGTATTCTTTTCTTGCTAAAATCCAGATGCATCCTCTTGATGGTGGATGTATAAGTCTAATAAAGCTAAAGGCCCATGTGTGAACAGGACAAGGGGTTGTAATGCTATGGAGTGTGACTGCAGGAGCATGAATGGCATTGCCATGCTGTTGATAGACAACACACTTCTTAGTGAAGTTGAAATCATCCATTTCCATTGTTGGCTAATAGTACTCTATCGAGTATATAATAATATAGTTTCCTTCCTCCTTGATGCTCCCCGTACTCTCCAACATGCACCTCAGTCAAAACTGTTTCCATTTTAGGAGGAGCGATACATAAGGGTTTTCCCAGAAATGATACTTTGTAGAGCTCACCTTTGTGCATAAGATACTTCCTAGCCTTTTGCTTTACAAGCTTGGTGTCTGTACTATTTGTCCGTAACACATTGTTCCTCAAGTAATCGATGTATGGGTGCCTCCAGTCTCTAATACTAGATACAAAATCACACGCACTCTAGTCCGGAAGCTCAAAACACTTAAGGCAATGTACTTGCACTTGAAGTGCATCTTTAGCCATCAATGGCCAATAATACCCTGCATACTGAATACGACGATATAGTGGTGGCCCTTCCTCCCCACACCAAATCTTGTAATACTTGTCTAACTTGAGACGAGCTTCCTTAGAACCAATACATTGAGAAAGAACACCTTCTAGACCCTTATAATATAACATTTCGTTGATTTTTATAAAATTCTTCAAAGCCAAAATAGAAGTTGCATTAGGGTGCGCTAACTGTTCTATGAATGGGTCATGCCAATCGTTTTGCATGTTTTCATCCTCATTAACGAAATTTAAAGCCATACATGGGATACATTTCTTGATTACTTGGATATTCACATTACCACTAGACTCCACTAGGGATGTGAGTAGGGTACTTATAGGAAAGGGTAATTGATCATATTTGTCAGATTATGACAGTCATCAATGGTTGAGATTGAAGCCCTTTATTAATGGATCTTAGGTGAGTTATTTTCATGGGTTTAGGCCTAAGTAAAGAATTTATTTATTATTCTAGAGTGAGCCAAACCAAAATAGGCCCTACTCTAAGCCTTCCATGACAAGTCTTCCTTGATCATCCCGATAATTTATAGGCTTGGCTCATTGGGCCCTATCACCTTAGCTGAGGAGTCAAAACCATTTGATTAATGGGCTTGAAGCCGAATATTAAATTTGGCCTTCTATAATATAATACATAATAATATAAATGACATATAGTATCAACAATTAACAACTTAACTCGATACTTAATAATAATACGACTATATTTTATAGAAATAATATATATATATATAACCGTTTTAGATCAAACCCTAATGTTTTTGTAATTATTACGAAGACTGAATTTGGGTCTTTTATGTAAATAGGATCTTTAAGTACAATGACGATTGATGACTCGAGTCAACAGTAGCAAGTGTCTAAACAAGTAAGTTAGGATTGTGGCTTCATCGTCTATTGGGAAGCTATATTAAAGTATTTAGAGACCAATAGTAATTTTGACTGTATTTGTAGTTAGTTGACTGTATGCATGCTGTGTGTGTATATGATACTCAATTGTGATAGTAGTTAAACTCCTTGGTGTGTTATTTTGTATGTTTATATTGTTTCTATATTATATGAACTTGTTTGGCTACTCCTAATTAAAAACTAATGTCTATTTTACTAAAACAAAACTGGACAATCATAACGCCTATAAGCGGAAACAATTAAGAGTGTCAGGGTAAATATCGATTTCCTTCAATGAGGATAGCTGAAATGGTCCTTTCCCCATTCTTAGTCGAACTAAGTGACAGGTGAAGAGGCTACGGCATGGGTGGGAGCCATGGTTTGAAGGTGGTCATGAGAGAAGGGTATTCTTCATTGTATAAGCTTATGTTCGATTTAATTTTAGTCATAATAAAACTCCTCAATTAGGGTTAGAGTGGATGAAATTTCTCTAACCTCACAGTGGACTAGATAATATTGTGCGATGTTTCATTTGATTAATTGCATTGCAATTCATTTCATCATAATTAATAACCTTACTTATCATTGTATGGTACTCTTTTGACTCTATCCAACTTGCTAAGCTAGTTGTGCTCACATCCCCAAACTTTTTTGTAGGTATTGAATGAGGATCAAGATGTTTTAATACCACTGCCCCCAAGTTAATGTACTGTTATTTAGGAAAGTGAGGAATAAGGAATCAATTGAACGTAGGCTTTTGATTTTTTTTTTTTTTTAGTTTTGAGGAAACCAATTGGGAATTCCTTAGGATGCCCACTAGTTTCCTAACTTATTGTATATAAAATGCAAAACCTATGGTTTTTGATAAACTTTGATTGTACACTTTAACTTTGGAAGTGAAATGTTTGTATAAATATTATTGAGTTATGAGATAACAGGTTGTATAGAACATGTATTTTATAAAGCTCTACCACAGGTTTGGTTATTAATAGGTATCAAAATAGACGTTTCAAGTTGGTTGAATTATGAAAGTCTTATGTGAACTGTATCTACGATGACAGCTGTGAAGTCAGCTTCTATCTTAGATTAGTTTACATAATGGGACTGTTATAACTCTGCCTGTTCAGGTCATGACAAGATTAGATTGAATTGTTAGAGGCTATCATTACAATAATTTCTTACCAAACCTAGAATATATATAAGACAAAATTAAAATTGTCAGATTAATTATAGTTGAGGGAACCTTTATTTTGTTGAATTAGTTGAAAAATAAAAGAGAATATCTTGGCTAGTGCTAAATTGTAGTAAACAAAAGGCAAACTTATCAGAAAAGATTTAACTTCTTTTATCATGTAACTTTCTTATTATTAAAAAGCTTTTTACTGATTGGGAAAAAAATATTCCCTAATATAACAATACCTAAAGTATACCTTATTCTCTCTCCTCTTTGTTTTTATCTATAAAAGATAAAAAGTGAAGAACAATGGAGGTTTCCTTCATCTTTGAACCTTTTCAACTACTAGTCAAAAACTCTATTGCAGTATTCTCTCCATTGGTATTGTCTTCGATTTCAAGTAATTAGTGTTTTTTTTCTTATAAATCTTATTAGCCAAATAAGGGTTTGCTCTTATTAGGGTTTAAGATTTTGACCATACCTATTTAGTTTCATGTAATAGTGTAATGCCCTAGAACCAATGATGTAACAGACCACCACGTGTCTCTAGTCTTTAATGACACGTTAAGTGTAACATCTAACTAAAAACTCCAAATAATACTATAAAAGTCTCTAAATAATCTTATACAATTAAATCTTCAAATAATACTAAAATAACATTTAAATAAGAAATATTCATGCTCAATTAATCATCGTTGCTACATAAGACTAAATAACCTTATCATTTAATTTCTTGGATATTCTTCAATGCTATACTCTGTCCTCACTTTCCCATTGGCAAAGCAATAACAATTAGCTTCATAAGTTATTCAGGTCAAGCAGTATAATTATGAGTCCTACAACTAAAAATATAATAAGGTAAGTGAAAGCTTAGTACACAATATACAACCACATGCGCGTGATCAAACATCGCATAATTACATGCATTTAAATGCAAAAAGTGTAATTTACACAATTTGTTTAATTATCTTTACTTGTAAAGTAGTTACACAATACATGATAATAGTCCTCATGACCCAATCATATCATAATTCGTATCATAACTTAGCGTTTGGGTATGCCTCTTCGGGCCACTTTACAACCTAATATTGGGCATGCCTATTTTGGCTCCTCTATAACAACCTAGATTTACCCTAGATAATTTCCAAGCAAAACTCTACTAAGGATAACGCATCGCAAGGATCATTGGGGTTGCCTCTTAGGGATCTAGCACTCCAGGTCCCAAGGATGAGCCAAACACAAATAACAAAAAGATATATAAGTTAGATATACATATAATTCATTTTAAATTTTGTTATCCTAACACTCACATACAACAAGCAAGGGTCACGTACCTTGATATTTGGAATCCATACCAATGAATTAAGCCTAGTTTTAAATCTTCAAAATAATAGGTACTCATTAAACTTCTTTAACTATTGAATAAATGATTTCTCCTAGTTAAAACTTACTTTTAGATCATTTAAATCTCCTTAAATTCAGTTAATGATATATTAAAGAGATTTACTTTAGAAGTAATAAAGGAATAAAACAAAAAGAAGGGCAAAGACTCAATTTAAAGGAACAAAGCTTATGATACAGTCAGAGACACAATTGTATCTTTTTGGCCACGCAACTTATTGAGTTACAGTTCATAATTGCAAGGGACATGACTAGGGACATGGTCATGTACCCTTTTGGTCTACCAGCCCATGTCACCTATTGCAAGGGATACGACTAGGGATACGACTAGGGATATGGTCATATAACCTATCGTTCAAACTTTTTTATTTTTATTTTTTAATTTTTTTTCTTCCTCTTTTGCCCAAAACCTTTGTAAATCTATTTTATCCTCCAATACCTCAATACAAGGATAAAAAACACCCTTAAATTTTTAAAAACTCAACTCTATAACACAATCCCATCAACAATACTTCTTAACTTTCTCATCTTTGTTTCAAATTAATATTATTCAATAAATTCTATCACCACAATATTTATCTAACAAACATCTCCTAAACTTATCAAAAGAATAAGGATAATAGAGATTCTATGGAACATAAGTTACATACCTTAATTTCAGCGATCCTTTAGGGCTTCTTGTTTTCTTTTTCCTTAACCAACTATGCATAATCCTAAAAGATTAACATAAAACTCTTAGCCTTCAAAAAGAAATCTTGAATTCTGTAAATCAGATCTTCACTTATCAAGGTCCTCTAAGGTTGCATTCCTTACACAGACTACTCTTACTTTTAAGGGCTTTTGGTAATTGTAGGAGAGAAGTCTAAATCTGTAGTGCATAAAGAGTCCAATTAAATGGTGAATTGTGCACTAATTTGGTTAAGGTTTCTTTTTAATTCTTTTTTTGAATTTCTGATATCATCCTTCATTAAACTATGGCTTAAGACCTTAATACCCTTTTCCTAAAAACTTAATTACCCCTTTGATTTTATTATAACTTTTATTATTTAATAACTCTCCTTTCTCTCTTTTTTTTTTTCCCTCGAGTATTACATTCTTCCCCTCTTTAAAGAACTTTTGTCCTTGAAAGTTGCTTGAACATTGGGGTTACTATAAAGACTTATTCCTACATTTTTCTTTGACTTTAAGGTAAGTTGCTTCCTTGAGCCTTGCTTATTTAATTATTTCTCCTCCTTAAGATCACTTTTACATATCCGATTGTTTGTTTCATTACAAGATCATTCAAAAAATTGTTATCTACTATCAACCAAATCTCTTATTATTATCATAAATCTTCAATTATTTAAGGTTTCTTCTTTAGCTCGTCTTTCACTATATTACTCTTATTATAATTTAACTATGGAATTTTGATCATTTTCTCCTATAACTTATCTCTATTATTGTGGTTCTATGTAACTTGATTCTTAGCCCACTTTGATTCAAAGAACTCAAGCTTACTTGGTTTACTTTCCTAATAGCATCAAACTATGACTAGTTTCTACTAAAAAGTAATATTTCTCTCTAAGTCAACTCCTAACAACTAAACTTCTTTTATTTATTTGAGAGCTCTAACTTTACTGGCTTGAGAATATTAACTTTAATTCTTAAGTAACTTTTTATTCATTGTCATTGCTCCACTACACCTTAGCATACAAATAAATTCATCTATTTAAAATTCTCTTGAGTATCCACGATTCCACCTAAATACCCAACTATCTCTCTTTCCAACTCTAACATGGACTTTAATCCCAATCACTAAATTGCTTAGGTTCTTTCAACCTCACAATAACTTCTTTCTACTTATCTTATATTACCTTCCCACTACTCTTCTACTTGTTGACTAACTTACACCAAATTTACTCCATAACTCAATAAATTTTGTAACACCTTATAACTAAAAAAATTTAACTTAAACCTTGTATTTTTTTTCTTTTATCTCTTTCATATTTAAATATTCTCTTCATCCTACCTTCTTGTATTATCCACTTCCCATTTATTAATTATTTAATTATAATACTATTGGTACTAGATGAATAACCATAACATTAATAATAGGAGCCACACTCAAAATATTTCTTACAACCTCATTTCTCTCACCATTCTATAACTCTCAACATATTAGAGATTTAATCAAACAACAAGAGTCCCTATCTTTTAGATCCCATAATGTTTGAACAATGCTGTGACTCTAAGGAAGAAAGTTTAGGTTTTTAGAGTTTATAAAAATTCTTCTCTCCACCAACCATCTATTTTGAGAGTTCTTACTATTTGACACTCTTACAACTACTACCATAATTCAATCTTGAGTTACCTATTCTCTTGTGACTTACGTTGAACTCAAAACTGTTAGATTGAAGGGGATACGCATATTGCAACGTCATGCTTTTGGTGTATATATATTTGATTGATTTTACCATATTACTATAACTATTATGATTATAGATTATAATATAGTTGAAATGTTTGATGCACTTGGAGTTGTTTAATTGAGTTTCAAAGAATTTTGTTAATTTTTAACCTTACCTCATTGCTTCTTGCTATCACTATAATTATTGTAGCTTGTTGTTACCATTACTAAATTTATAGGTCTACTTTGTTCCTTCCCAAGATTTTGTTATAGATTAATTATTTGATAATTATCAATTGAATACTTTTATACTTTTGTTGCCTTTAGTTAATGTTGAGTAGCTTACATATGAAATATCTCAATATATATATACATAGATATGGGCCAATGAGTAATAAGACATGATTTGATTCGACTAAGACTTGACCAACAACCCAACTTGACTTATATAATAAATGTGATACGACATGACGACACCATTTACAACACTTGACATATTTAACATGGCTTTGACTAATCATAAGACAGAAAAGAAAGTCATCAAACCTAGATGCATATTTGCATTAATGTACATATGAAACATCCCATTAAACTCTATTATTATCACTATTAGTTAAAATTCAATGAACTCTTTGTTGTCGTTCTATTACTACTAACTATGGATGGTCTAGTGAGACAGCTTCACAATTATTATTGGTATCAAACTCTATTATTATCACTATTAGTTAAAATTCAATGAACTCTTTGTTGTCGTTCTATTACTACTAACTATGGATGGTCTAGTGAGACAGCTTCACAATTATTATTGGTATCATTGTTATTATTAAAGTGCTCAATTATTATCATTAATGTTGATATTATTATTATTATTATTATTATTATTATTATTATTATTATTATTATTGTTAGTTATGATCATGTTCTTGTAACATCCTCATCCATATGAAATGTGGTTAAAATGGACTTTAATTTTATGCAGGGAAGTTATAATAGATTTTTTTTTTGGTGATTGCTTTATGATTTTGATTCTTTATTTTGCACTCTTCCAATCAATATAATTGGTTGTTTCTTATTTCTTAATTGCCATTTAGTAGCTTTTTAATTTGCCCTATAATGGTCATCCAAGAAAAATTGGTGTATATTTATGAATACATAGATATTCTTATAATAATTAAATGTGTTCTTATTATATTTACTACTTTAACTATTTTGAACTCTCCATATAATAATTTGATAGTTAATAATTCTTTATATAAGGGTTGTGTTTTATCTCGTTGTATTTTCTTCCAAAAATATTTTTGTTTCTTACTTTGTTATACTTATGTTATTAATTAGAGTTATTTATAACTGTTTTGTATTTTCCCCTTTCCTAAATGTCTTATTAATTCTACGTTTTATTACATATTTGTCAAAGATGTTTTTATAAAAGTTTATGAATTTACATAGATTTCAATGGTATTATTATTAGCTACTATTTATTACATTATCATTATTATTGTTCCTTCTTTTATTCACTAATCAAAATTACAGGTCAAATGAACTTAATACACTTTTATGGTTATAAATTTCATGATCATAAGACATATAACTTGTAGTATATATCCATTCAATCCATTGAATAATAAACATTTTACCTTAATTGCATGTTTTTATATGGTAAAGGTTATCTTATCATGGTTGTGACTGTATATCTCTACTCTGAAGTATTATACTCCTTTTTTCTTTTAACCTCTTAAACATAACTAGACAATGATATAGACATCTATTATTTTCAAATAGTTAAATAAAATATTTAAAATAAATAAATAACTTCAAAATAAATAATGACATCAAATAATATAATTTCATGTAACTACATATCCAAAACATAAATTTCTTCTTAAGATCAAACCTAACCCACATTCTACCCTTCTCATCATCAAACCGTCCTATTGATTTATTACTTATTATTATTTATTTCCAAGGATTCATAACCTACGCATTGATATCACTTTATCTGTAATGCCCTAGAACTAAGGACATAACAGACCGTCATGTATCCCTAATCTCTAATGATACATCAAACGTAACATCCGACTAAAAACTTTAAATAATACTATAAAAATCCCCAAATAGTCTTATATAATTAAATCTTCAAATAATACTGAAATAACATCTAAAAAAGAAATATTGATGATTAATCAATCATCATTATCACATAAGACTAAATAACCTTATTATTTAATCTCTTAGGATATTCTTTAATACCATAAGTTATTGAAGTTAAACAACATAATTGCTAATCTTGCAACTAAAAATATAATAAAGTAAGTCAAAGCCTAGTGCATAACACACAACCACATGCGCGTAATCAAACATTGCATAATCACATGCACTTAAATGCAAAATAAGTAATTCACACAATTTGTTTAATTATCTTTACTTTTAAGGTAGTTACACAACACATGATAATAATCCTCATGACCCAATCATATTACAACCTAACGTTTGAGTATGCCTTTTTGGGACCCTCTATACCAACCTAGATTTACCTTAGATTATTTTCAAGGGAGACTCTACTAAGGATAGCACGTTACAAGGATCATTAGGATTGCCAATAGGCATCTCCCATTCAGGGCCCTATGATGAGCTAAACACCAGCAATAAAAAGATATATAAGCGGTATATACATTTAATTCATTTTAAATTTTGTTATCCTAATACTCATATACAATAAGCAAGTGTCATGTACCTTGATATTTAGAATCCATTATCAATGAATCAAGCCTAGCTTTGAGTCTTAGAAACAATAAATACTTATTAAACTTATTTAAATATTAAATAAACAACTTCTACTAGTTAAAACTTACTTTTAAATCATTTAAATTTCCTTAAATTCACTTAATGATACATTAAAGGGGTTTACTTTAGAAGTAATAAAGGAATAAAACAAAAAGAAGGGTATAAACTCAACTTGAAGAAAAAAATCCCTTTGACATGGTTAGAGACATGATCGTGTCTTTTTGGTCATGTAACTTACTGAGTTACACTTTACAAATGTAAGGGATTTGACCAGGGATATCATCGTGTCTTTTGGTCTTGTAACCTTCTGGTCTACTAACCTACATAACCTATTACAAGGGACATGACTAGTGGTCATGCAACCCACTAGTCAAATTTTTAATTTTTTTTCTTCTTCTTTTGCCTAAAACCTTTTTAAACCTATTTTGTTCTTCAACACCTCAACATATAGATCAAAACAACCTTAAATTTTAGAAAACTCAACTCTATAGCACAAACCCATCAACAACATCCTTAACTTTTACATCTTTGTTTCAAATTAATACTACCCAATAAGTTCTAGTAATGCAATATTTATCTAACAAACATCTCCTAAATTTATTAAAGGAATAAGGATAATAGAGATTCTATGAAACAAAAGTTACATACCTTAATTTTAGCTATCCTTTAGGGTTTCTTGTGTTTTTTTTCCTTAACCAACTACACATAATCCTAAAAGATCAATATAAAACTCTTAGCCTCCATACAGAAATCTCAAATTCTGTAAATTGGATCTTCGTTTACTAAGGTCCTCTTGGATTACATTCCTCATATGACCTACTCTTGCTCTTGAGGGCTTATACTAATTGTAGGAGAGAAGGCTAAATTTATAGTGCACTAGCTAGGTTAAAGTTTTTTTTTTTTTTCAATTCTTTTCTTAAATTTCCAATACCACCTTTTATTAAACCATGGCTTAAGACTTTAATACCTTTTTCCTTAAAACTTAATTACCCCTTTGATTTTTTTATGACTTTTATTATTTAATGACTCCCTTTTCTCTCTCTCTCTCTCTTTTTATCAGGTATTACAAATAAAATTTGAATGTCAATGATTATTACATGGGTAATAATCTTGTTAATGTATTTCATGAAACTTGTTCATTATTCTTTGCAAGTTGACATAATAGGATTTGTAATGTAAAGTCTGTATGAGTCATTTCACATGTGTTTAACCATCAATGTAATCAATTAAAATTTTGATTTTTAGATAAGAAAATTATTTGCTTAAGAGGCACACATGGAGTAAGACTAAAGTAATCATACATTAGGCTAAAATAGTTTTTTCTTTAGCTAATAATTTTATTGAATGTGATGACATTTAATGCTATATGTTACCTTTGAAAGTGCTATGCTTGAAAAATTCCAGATAAATTGTTGTGTAGGTAACTTTTTCTCTTGAACACAAAAGTTATATCTACATCAATTTGATGGAAGTTGCTTGCAGCTAAAACTTGTTAGTTGTTCTAATATAACTAATGGATAGATTTTTTTCCCCTTTTTATTTTTTTTTAAATTTTAATTCTATTAGTATTTTAAGAAGATTAACTTTTTATCATTTAATGTTGTGTTGACCAAAAACTAATTCTTAGCATGCTTTGAATTTTCTTTGTGTTTACTACTAGTTCAAAACAATACCTTCATATATGCTCATGTTTAACTAAATTGCCAATTGCACAAAGAATGAACTAAAATAGCACATTTAGCTTATGGGTTGTTTTTGTTCATATTTGTTCCTTAACTTTTTTGTTATATTTTTTTTTTGTGTGTTTTTTGCTAGTTGAATAGATACAATAAGTTAACATGTAAGAAAGTTTAGGATCATTTAAACAATAGGTTTTATATGAAACAAGTTTTTGTTAACAGTTGTAATTCTAGATGCTAGAGTTTGCAAAATTACTAGTATATTCATCATCGTATTCTCTTTAATTGCATCACCTCTTGATCATTTTCTATAAAAATTTCAATGCATAATATGCTAGACCAAAGAAATCTATAGGAGCTTCGTGGATTTTGATTCATATCAAAACAAAGGATGATTATGAGTTAAGGAAAGTGCCTTTTCTTTTTCCTTTTTAACATTTTGAAAATGTTTTCACTTGTAGTTTAGTTAATTTAGAGTTTTATTCTCTTTTATCAATATTTTTTATAATTATAATATTTGTAGTCATTTTTTTTTTCTCTGAATTTATGTTTTATGATTTGTTTTTTCTCTTTTTCTTTAAGTTGCATTATCCTTGCTTGATTATCAATCAACCATGACTTATTTGATTTGAATCACCTTCCTTCCCAAGTACAATTCTTATCGCTTTTCTCTTATGTTATATGATTATTAGTATTATTCTTTTTTTGCAAAAAGAAAAGAAAATTGTGATTTGTGAGATCTAGTTGAAACATATAAATAGTAATGATTGTAATTTGTATTATACTACTTGCATAATGAAATCTTAACAATTTTTTTTTTCTTTTGCTATTTAATGTCGTAATAGAGTTGGGTGTAACCAATGTGATTTTGTGTAACTTGAGAAAATTAAATGAGACTTGTTAAGATAATTATTAAGAGAATGCGTGTAAAGTTTAAATAATCTCAAATTTTATTGTTGAATTGCGGTTGATTTGGATGCTAGTAGGAAATTAGTAATAAATGCTTACTAATTATCAATTTGCATGTAGTTTGTGGAAAGCATAAGATTAGTTTGACAACTTAGAAGTTTTTAAATGATAAATTTTAATTGATTGAACATATACAATCATCAATAAAATGTTTGATATAAGTTAGATTCGAACATCTAATTGTAGTATGCAACAATACATAAATGGGGTTTAAAGTAGGCGAATTGTCTAGTGCTTACATTGTGATTGTTTGAATAAGACATAGCATACTATAGAAGCAATTGAGTACAATTCAATGACAAGAGGCATTGCATGGTTCTATTCGACTTAGATTTACTATGGAGAGATATCTTACATAGATAAGTTTTAAAGGATAGCGCTAAGAGTGGTATCAAACAAATCAAATTATGATGACCTTGATGGGAATGAATTGGATAGGGTTGAGAAGGCCATTATTATTAAAAGATGTATGTTTAAGGATTAAGTTAACCAACAAATTTTAAAGCACATAGTTGGTATGGTTAGTGATTCTAAAAATGATAAACTTGATGACGTTATAGGTGATGAAATTGAAATAGATAAGTTTAACACCAAATTGAATGATGCTAAATGTGAGGTATACCTTAGGTATAAAAAGTTTTCATTGCTGTTACCTACAATCAAGAAAATGCACTTAAAGATGGATGATTGACAATTGATTAAGAGTTTTAACATGTGGTTAGAATTTCTCTAAAGCATATTGTTGAAGGGTAAAAAGCTTCCATCGACATATTATATAGTAAGGAAGATGCTGTGCGAATTAAGAATGGATGAATATTCAATTCATGCTCATAAGAATGACAGTATGTTTTATTAGAAGGGGATTCAAAATTTAGATCATCGTTTAAGGTGTTATGGGTTGAGGTGGAAGATTGATAATAGGAAACATAAAAAAAGTACTAATAAAAGTTTTAAGATATTTTCCTTTAAAACTACAGCTTCAATAACCGTTTATTTCCAAGAAAACATCTTTCAATATTAGATGGCATAAAGAAGGGACATTAGTGAAGAAAATGTGCTATGATATCCTTTTAATTTTGAAGTATGGAAAACCTTAGATCACTAATTTTCTCATTTTGCTTTTGATGCATGTAATGTGTGACTGGGTCTTGCTATGAATGGTTTTGATCCTTTTGGAAACATGAGTATAATATGAAGACTATGGTTAGTAATAACTTTCCATATAACCTACCTCCATGGGACTTTATGATAGATCCATATATGTTTTTATCCCATTTGATCCTAAGTTTTAAATTACATAGAGAAGAGATTGATGTCTTTCTACAATCATTAATTAATAAGTTGAAGGAGTTATGGATGGAGGGAGTAAAAACATTTAATGTGGTATTAGGTCAATCATTTCATATGCATGTAGTATTTTTGTGCACAATTCATGATTTTCCTACGTATGATGATATATTGGGTTTGATTACAAAGGGTTATAAAGTTTATCTAGTATGTAATGTAGATGGAAGTTATGTGCACTTGCAATGTAAATTACGTTACATAGGTCATAGGCAGCTTTTGGCTGATGACCATAAATGGTAACGTAGTAAAAGTTTTGATGATAAGATTAAGAACTAATCACCCTTAAGAAATCTCAACAGCCAAGATATATTGATGCAATTTAGCCTTTACAAAAATGTTACAATAATAGAAAATGGAATTCAAATGAAACTAACTAGTGGAAGAAAAGTATATTATATGAATTACCCTATTGGTATAAGTTGGTTTTAAGACATAATCTTGATGTAATGCACATTGAGAAAAATATTTGTGATAACGTTGTTGTAGCTCTCTTAAATATAAAGAATAAAACTGATGACATCGATAAGATAAGGAAGACCATAGAGGAGATCAAAATTCATGATAATGAACATCTAATTTGCTAAGGTTACCGATTAGTTAAACCTATGGCAAGATACAATTTTCCTCAAAGTAAAGTTGAGCTATTTTATGATTTTATTAAAAATATCAAATTTTGCGATGGTTATTCATCTAATATCAAATTGCTTTGAGCAAACATAATTATCTCTTAAGGGGATATCACAAGCATCTCTCAAGGGGTTAAGGAGTCATGATTATCATGAATTGCTACAAAGAATTCTTCCAGTGGGTTTATGTAGCCTTTTGAATGATGAGGTATATATATAATCATTGAACTACCCCCTTTTATTTGTTTATTTTTTTGAGAACTATGTTATAAGGAATTGAAGATACAAAAGGAATGTAAGTTAGGGAAACTTTACCTAAAAGGGAAAAGATAAAAAGAACATTTCCTAAAGAGGCAATGTACACGATACAAAAGGGAAAAAAATGAATATATAGGGAAAATAATCATTGGTGCTACAAATTCTATATATGATATTGTATACGTGATGATACTGCATTGGCCAGGTTGTTAAGAGATGCGGATAGAGGGGTTTGTCCAAGTAGGGATCCGGATTCTCTATCTCTTAGCTTCTCGGCAAGGATGATGTCGAGTGATTGGTTGACTCGGCGCTAGAGAGTAATCACCAATTCGGCATACCGAAGAATAATGGGTGGTCATACGGTACGGCATTAAAGGTATTGAATAGAAGGATTCGTCGTATTAACCCCTCTAGTCCTTGGGCTCGACTGCCAGTCAACGGTTTGGTATATATGACAGATTCTCTCGGCAATAAATAATGTTGCCATATCTGTATCGCTTAGATCAGTGCCAAAAGTTTCTTGTCATCCATAAAGTAATTTAGTTGCAATCTTTGGAGATTCTTACTGTAGAAGGTAATTGGCTAGCCTTCCTACATAAGGAAAACACCTATTTTAATGCTTAATGTGTCACATTCTAGCTCAAAAATTTTGTTGAAGTTAAGTAGTACTAATACCGAAGCGGAGGTCAACCTTTCTTTAATGTTGGCAAAACTCCTCTCCTCCCTTTCTCCTCGTCGGTAGTTGATGTTCTTCTTTGTTAGCTTGGTAAGTGGTACGGTGATGGTCATGAAATTCCTCATAAACCTTCTATAAAATGAAGCCAATCTGTGGAAGCTTCTCACGTTGGCATAATTAGTAGTAGTCAGCCACTTGACAATTGCTCAAATCTTTTCATCATCAACTCATAAACCTCCACCATTGACTATGTAGCTCAAGAATACCACTTCCTTTTTGTAAAAACAACATTTCTTTAAATTGCCGAATAATCTCTTGGTATAGAGGATATCTAAGACTGCTTTAAGATGTTTACAGTGACTCGGTATGTTGGCACTGTATATCAAGATGTCGTCAAAGTACACCTCGATACACTTCTTAATGAGATGTCTCAGCATATGGTTCATAAGCCTCATGTAAGTACTCGGGGCATTCAACAAGCTAAAGAGCATGACCATCTACTTGTAAAGTCCATGTCGAGTCTTGAATACAGTCTTCTACTCATCTCTTGGTCTCTTGCGAATTTGATGGTAGCCAGATCTTAAATCAATCTTGCTGAAAATCTCAGCTCCACTCAATTCATCCAACATGTCTTCTAGCCTCGGGATTGGATACCTGTATTTGATTGTGGTTTTGTTTATAACTTGACTGTCAACAGACATTTGCTAGGTTCCATCCTTCTTCGGTACTAGAAGTGCAAGCACAACATAAGCATTGAGACTCTTTCTTACATCGCCTCTTTCTAGCAACTCATTAACTTGACGTTGGAGTTTAGAAGCTTGCTTAGGATTCATCCAAGAAGCTAACTTATTCGGTAATGCAGCGTCAGGTAATAAGTCAATGCAGTACTTTATTCCTCGAGCTGGGGGCAACCCCTCAAGTAACTGTTCTAGGAATTAGTTGACATGTTCATCTAGCAGCTCCTTGATTTTTAGGGGAAGCTCACCTTGCTCCTTCATTTCCAATGTTCGCCCGACTAACAATAAGATCGGCTTGTTAGCAATGATAATCTCTTAAAGCTCGACTCTACTCATCACTAGAGCTTTCTTCGATCTGTGAGCGAGTTTCATTTGTAACTTGTGAACTTATCTTAATGGCATCGGATTCAGCGTAATCTCTCGATCATCCTTCTCGAACATGTATGTGTTCTTGTAGTCGTCATGAATGACCCTCCTATTAAACAACAATGGTTTACCTAGCAACATATGGGAAGCATACATGGGTAGTATGTCACAGAGGATCTGATTAGAGTAGTTCCCACTAGTGATCGGTAGTAGTATTTGTTGAGTGATATGTAATGCTCCTTTCTCACTAAACTAATCTAACTTGTATGACTTCAAGTGTGCAATAGTCTGTAGCTTCAGTTTTGAGATAAGATTGGTTGATGCTACATTGGTGCAACTTCCATTATCTATGATGAGGATACATACTTGATCATTCACCTTGCAGGTTATCTGAAACAGATTTTCTCTTTGCTCCTTCTCTAGTGAAGGTTTCCATGTTCATAGTGTGTTGAATAACTTGGGTGATTGGTCCAAGTCCTCGGCAAACATATCCTCCTTAATTAGCTCCTTCTTGGCATTTTTTCTTCTCGATAGGGACCTCCTTCTCCTCAAGTTCTTCATCTATGCTCTCTACTTTTAGTTTTGGGATATCTCCCTTAATGACCATCGTTCGTTGGTTCAAGCATAGAGTAACCATATGTTTAAAACGCTAGCACTTGAAGCACTTGATCTGGCTAGTCTTCTTACTAGACCTTTGCCCCTTTTTATACGTTCGGGTTTGCACTACATCTTTAAGTCTACCTTTCTGCTTGACTTTGACGTCAATCCTTCTGCTCGGCTTGGTACTTAACTGAGCTTAGTGACTTGCTTAACAAAGTCGGCTAGTTGGCATTTTGGTCATTATTCAGCTCCTTCTTTGCCTCTTCACTCGTTGGGCAATCCTAATAGCTTTATCCATTATGTCAAATCGTTAGAGCTCCACTATATCTCAAATGTCTCCTCTCAACTTGGTAACAAACCCTGAGACTGTTTGAGCTAGTGGTTCCTCCACTTCACAACACATTATAAGCATTTGAAATTTTTGAATATACTCATCAATAGTTCGGCCCCCTTGTCTCAACTCCTGAAGTTGAGTGAAACTATCTTGGAGGTATGTTTCTGGCACAAATCCATTTCTGAGCTCTCTCTTTATCTTGGCATAAGTGTTAATCTCTTGGTACCCTTCTCGTCTTCTCATGGCTTAAAAATTCTTTCACTAAATGGTAGCATGCCAAGAGAATTCAAAAGCAGTAGTTCTTACTTTCTCATAATCCTCATACTGATAATAATCAAATATATGCTCTACCTTCTCTTCTTATGCTAGATACTCATCAGCATTCTTAGATTCATTGAAACTCAAAATCTAAAGCTTCACATGTTCGAATGCTTTAGGGACTCATACATACTCCTTTTCAAAATACTCTTCTTCCTCCTCATCAAGCTCTCTCAGGTCTATCCTTCACCCTACTCGTCTACCAACTCCTTCACCTCAAACTGGTCTAATTAAGTTTTGACATCTAACAGGTTGAGTAGCTTGTGGGGTATTTTGCACGGTCTTAGTAGGTTAGTAAGACAGTATATGAACAGTATGGGTTAAATTAACTAAGAGGTTAGCTACCTCATCAAGCCTTTCCTCAATACTTTTAGAAGTTCCTTGAGATTGTTGTCTATGGTGGACAACTCCACTATCATCACCAGCACTAATATTCATACTCGAGTTTGTCATTTTTCTGCATAGATTCAAAACTCAAACAACACTTCAGGAAGCGAATAGCTAATAACACTACATTCAAATGAACACAATAATTGACTCTGTTTCACATATGTAAAATAGAGTACAACAGAACTTTGAGAACTAACTACAGTTCATACAGAATCTCTACTCTGATACTAAGATGTTGGAAATGATGACCAAGAATAGACAAAGCCGGTCACTGGATGGGTCTAAGCTTATATAAAGCTCGAAAAGGAATATTAGGGAAATGTATGAAAGGGTGAAAGTGAAGAATGAAAACAAGAATCAAAACCCACGAACAACTCTAGAGGATATGACATACTAATAGAACTTTTAAGGACTCATGACATAATTTGATATGATGCATGAATTGGTCCAATGATGTTACTCGCTACCTAACCTTGCTTAAAGGAAAGGATAAGAGTGATGCTGAGAGTAAACAAATAATGTTTACGTAAGTAAGAAAGTACTCAAGTGTATTGAAGGTAATGCGATGTTTACAACTACAAGTATAAGGGTATTAATACCTATAAGTTAAAGCAACTTTGCCTAAAAGGGAAAAGACAAAAAGGACATTTCCTAAAGAGGCAATATACATGATATAAAAAGGTAAAAATGAATATACAAGGAAAATAATCATTGGTGTTACAGATTCTACATATGATATTATATACGTGGCGATGCCGCATTGGCTACATTATTAGGAGATGCAAACAAAAAGTACGGATAGATGGGCTTGTCTGAGCAGAGATAGCTTAGTCAGTCCGGACTATCTCTCTTGAGAATACTATGGATCCTATCAATTGATCAAATAAGTCATCAATCCTAGAAAGTGGGTATTTGTTTTTTTACCATCAATTTGTTCAATTCTTGAAAATCTATACATAACTGGAGACTTCCATCTTTCTTTCTAACAAATCGCACAGGTGTGCCCTACAAAGATGTACTCGACCTTATGAATCCTTTATCTAGTAGCTCTTGTAGTTGCTTCTTCAATTCCACTAATTTTGTAGGAGCCATTTAATAGGGTATCTTAGAGATAAGTGTAGTACCTAGCATACAATCTATAGTAAATTCAATCTCCCTATCTAGTGGTTGTCTAAGTAAATCCTTAAGAAAAACCTCAGGATATTTAGATACTATTGGTATATCTTCTAATCTTACTTCTCGAACTTAGGTATCTACTACTGAAGCTAGAAATTCTATGTTACCATTTCTTACTATCTTCTAGGCTTTACTTATCGAAACTGTTTGAGGGGTTGCCTTTTTAGAGCTTCCTTTAAAGTGAAATTCTTCTCTATCGGGAATCTTAAATACCGCTATCTTTCCTTCACAATCCACATTTGCTTGATGCTCAATTAGCTAATCCATTATCAGTATAGTATCAAATTCTTCCATGTCTAATACTACTAATTCTGTAGGCAATTTACATGGATCTATACATACATTGCCTCCCCTCAACTTTTGTTACACTACTTGCTCTCCTCTATATGGAGTCATCACTATTAGAACATACCTTAGAATCTCTATTGAGAGCCTATTCCTATCAACATAGTCCTTAGATACATATGAATGTGTTGCTCTCGTATCAAACAATGCATAAGCATAGTTATCTTCTAAACGAACCAATCCTAAAAATAATAATGACAATTATATAATTATTCCAAGGTACAAAGTTTAAGTAAACACACAACACATGATCATATGAAGAAATCTTGAAATCATAGGGTTTAGGACTTATACCAACAACAATGTTATCATCTATACCTTTCTCATCCAAGATCGTATATACCCTTCCTTGAATTCTAGGTCTAGCTCTAACCTCTCTTGGTCAATTATTTCTACTGGTGGGTCCTGGCTTATTGGCTTAAGTTTGGTCTAGTCTTGCTTGCTAATCTATGGTATACTGAGTGGCATTATGCCCCATTTGACAACATTTATCATAGTATATACTTCTAGGATTTAGATTCTAAAATTGCTTAGCCATATGCCTAGCTTCTCTACACCTAAAACATTTCCCTTATAGTTCTAAACACTGCATAGTTTGATGCCTATCATTACATTTCCAGCAAAGTGGCATAGCTCTACCTAGCCTTTGGTTCTTATTAGGGGGTTTGGTTCTTAATTGCCTTTTTCCTCATAATATTTTATGGTTACTGATAGAACTCCCTATGAATTTCCTTTTCTTACTTTCTACTTCTTCAATTGCCCTTCGTAAGTCATGAGCTTGCTTAATCAAATGGGTCTCATTGATCATGTCAGCATATCACACCATCATTGTCCTTTTTAACTCAGCATGAAAATAAGATGAAGTCCAGCCTTAAATCGACCAACCTTAGCAAGTTCATTAATCTGTATTGCTTCCTAGGAAAATTTCAACAATCTGTTAAACTCCCGTTCATATTCTTCAATAGTCCTACCAGCTTACCTCAACTTATAATATTCTTCACACATTTTCTCCTTCATACATTTAGGGAAATACTAATAAAAAAATGCATCCTTAAAGGAATTCCAATGTATGGGTTCTACCATCATCCGTTTCTTACTTCTCCACTAATTATTCACACATCCATTCAATAAAATAACAACAATCACTACCCTTTAATTATCTTCAACCTCATGTACTTCAAAAGGTTTTTCCAACGAATTAATCCATTCTTCCACAACTAAAGGTTCAGTTATTGTCCCATTAAAAGGTTTCACTATATGATGCCCTCATTGTAACTTACCCCCATTTACTCAACCAGCCTCAACTAAAGTAGTTGTAAGTTGTTGTACTACATCCATTACTTATATTGATGAAGCTTAATTTAGTTGAGGTTGTTGTTCTTCCTTAATATGTCTCCTAAGAGCAGTTAATGAACTAGGATCCCCACTTGCACATGTTTGCATCATTTTCTAGATAATAGCAAATACAATAGGTACAATGAGTTTTCTTATATTGGGCACTACTAACAAAGTTAAGTTCTTATGGTACTTACCTACCTTGTACACTTTACATGCATCTAACATTATGATTCCTAATTTATACTTTAATACCACCTAAAGGATGTCACCTCTCAGCATAGTATAAGATGTACCATCACACAAGGATATCTGTTTATATTCAATAAAAGTTCTATTTATAAAAAAGAGTACTATAACAGAGTTTAGCTTTATACCTATTTATACAAAAGATTATATTTTCCAAAGCTAACAAAACTAAA
Source organism: Lumnitzera racemosa (assembly GCA_024138005.1). Classification (NCBI taxonomy): domain Eukaryota; kingdom Viridiplantae; phylum Streptophyta; class Magnoliopsida; order Myrtales; family Combretaceae; genus Lumnitzera; species Lumnitzera racemosa. The sequence goes on from JAMXBC010000004.1 coordinate 58,367,496, forward strand.
AATATAGTACTTTTTTTTTTCTATTTCATATTTACAGATCCTTCATGGAACTAAGATCAAAATACAACAAGACTTCCTCAAAAGTGGTTGACTTTGTCCTATGCACTCTCAAAAGACTTTTCCTTAACTAATGTTAATGCCTAGTCAATTCCCTTCATAACTTAGGGATACACTAGTATCCCCTTAGCTTTCTGTGAGCTCAGTGAAAGTTGATAAAACAAAGCATAGAAAAAACATAATATACATTCAGAGAAATTAGTACCATAGAGCATTTGATTTCATAACCCAAGTTATCCATACAAATTGTCTATGCAAGAAATTTATGCCATGCTCATCGTGTAACATGTATCGATACAGATATCCAATATCTTTCCAATTCTTCATCCAATTAGTCAACATACCGGGGCATTTAGATGCAATATCCAAGAACTTAGGGCAACAAGGAGCTACCTAGGAGTAGCAACCCTAATAAAAACTACCCATTGTGATTTGAAAATCCACCACATAGTCAGTCTAGCTAAAACCACACATCGTAGCTAGAATAAGTTGAGCAAAGCAATTCTAGATGCTCAAAACTCAACTTAATAGTGTTTAAGCTTTTAGAAACTTGACCCGTAGGTCCTTTCATGCATGTTGTGAATACAGTAAACAATACAATATCCTAATATCAGGCATAGATCTCAAGTTCTACATCATAAACAATTCGACTATCTCAAACTCTAACTTTGTTTCTCAACTTTATAATACATTCCTTCACTTAGGTGAATACCCTAAATGACAGTTCAGTTTCCAAGTTTTCTAAGTAAAAATATGCATCAACAAATCGGTCATACATGAAGAAACATTTCACTCAATCAATATACATTTAACAAAATTATGTATTCAATCCATCTAGCACATCATTACAGTTTATGACACGATTGATTCTAAGTCAAGTAGACATAGGTCTACTTGTACAAAAATAGAGATAGCTACTTACCTGGGCTTGACAGTAGCATAAAATCCTAAGCTTCACAATATGGTCCTTTCTCACTTATTATACCTAAGAAAATACTTACAGACCCCATGTCAACTTTGGGTTAATATTAAATTCTTATACCCTTTCACTATCATGTTTCCAAGCTCATTCCGATTATATCTTATTCATTTCTTATCCAGTTTTAATAAACTTTATATTGTTGTGATTTTTATTTTGAGTACTATTAAGATATTTTAAGAATCAAGACTAATCAATTTTGTCAAAAGTCCAAAAATACCCTTTCATATTACCGATTCAAGTGTATGTTATTGTAACTTAGTAATTAACCTAAGTTAGTCAACATTCATTATGTACCCAAAAATACTAATCCTTTACATATTTAACAAATGTCCCATTAGTATTAATTACTATATTATATATTAGGCTAATGTAAAGGTTTATAATACGAAAATACATAATAAATAGTATATGAGCTCAATTAATTCCACGAAAAATCTTATAGACTCATTAAAATATGCAGTTTAATTATTGATCTTGAATTATACTAAACTAGCTATTATTTATTTTTACAAAATAGCAATTTTAGCTTGAAATTGGTGAAAATTGACTAAATAAGTGAATTTTAATCACAAAATAAAAATCAAGTGTTTCAAACATCATTATGAACTTCCAAAAATCAAAATACATAGGGCTCATAGTTTGATTTTTTCAAAAACTAATTAATTCAATATAGCAGCAAAATTGTTAGTTTTATCCAATATAATTACAATAAATAGTAGACTTACTTATTTTCAAAAAATCTTATTACGGTAATGAAATACATATATTAAGTATATTTTGTACAGAATTTTAGCTTGAAAGGGCTTTATTTAATATTTCTAAAATTTAATCTAATTTTCATCCAAATAGAGTTATTTCTTATGCACCTTTTATTTCCATTGATTATTTGATTAAAATAAAATTACTATCTTCATCTACACATAAAATAACTCTAGAAAACTAAGTTTTATAATTAACTAACATCATTTACTATTTTTAGAAAATTAAGAAACTTTCGGTCAAAATTTAGTTCACCTATATCGACCGCTTTCGGCTAAACCACCGTACCTTATCGGAAATGCTTCTCCTACTACCCTTTGTTGGACCCCGAAGTTGCTCCAAGTTAAGTTGTGGATAGCTTATGAATCGCCTTGGCCCAATTCCAACCATATTTCTTGTTCTATTTTATTTCATTTTTTTTCTAATTTTTTTCAATTTTCTAAAATTATGTTGTGTTTTTAGATTTCTAAAATATTGCTAATGATTTTTGAAGTCCTATTTATAGGCTTTAGGATTTTTACATGTTTAAAAGTGAAATAAGACATGCTATTTTTTCATTTCCCTAAGTACCATGTGTCATCCCCTTATTATTTTAGTGATGACTCATGTTTTTTAATTAATCTTAGGGTGCAACATCATTTAATGACTTATCCATTCATTTTTTATTAATTTTCCTTTATTTTATAGTAATTTTCCTTATTTTTTATAATTTATTATATTATATACATGTATTTAATACATATAATGTGTATCACATGTAAATACATGTATATTATATATAATTTGTTTCACTTATTTTTTTTAAGTTAAATAACTTATCTTTAATATCTTGCTATATCTAAAAATTCGAATTTTATGTTTTCGATATTTATTGATTTATTGATAAATTGACGTTTTTCTTAAATTAATCTTTTTATATAGCTTGTTTCAAGAAATTAACTTTACTTAAATTCATTCATCTAACTTTTCTAACTTAACTGTGAAGTTTGCAGAAAAGCAGATAATATAACTTGGCTTCCTAAATTTAAGGATTCAAATCCTAAAGTAATCTTATGGGCTTGAAATCTTAGGATATTATATGAGTTGACCTATTATGCTTAAGGTCAGCTTTGCTTGACAAGGAAAATCATTAGGACTACAGGTTGGATAGTTGACATGTACCCCTTTTTTCTATCATTCATACTATCTTTTTTTGTATTTGATTGTTTCTTTTTGTTTGTTTACGACTTTATCCTTGTAATCTATTCCTTTTTCCTTTTCTAATAGGAATCATTTTGTAATTTATGTAAACATAGGACTTGCCCTAATTGGACCATATAAATACTTATAACATGTAATAAACGCATCATTAGTAATATTAAATTTCAAACCTATTCTCTCTTTTTACTTCCTTCTTGAGCTTGTGTTTTCTTATGAGACTGTGCACTCGAAGAGCTATTATTAATCCCTTTAGTAAGGATTGTGGAGAGTAACCCTATGTCTAATGTTTATGGGTCATAACATGCACTAACATAGGTCTATGTTTGGTTCTACAGTGCGTCATATCTACGGATTTAGTGTACAAGACAGCTAAACCATCGACTTTTATTGACTTTTTAGGCTATCTTGTAGATCGGACCTACCCTTGGTTCATATGATATCAGTGGTCGTGTATCACTTTCCCAGCGATCTATATTAATGGATAATGCAACAGTAGAGACAAATGTTGCCTAAATGGCAACATTTTTAATTTGAAATTAAAAGCCAACGGTTTGTGCATATGTACTGTAATACTTTTTATATAAATATGCAACAGTTTGTTCTATTACATAGGCAACAATTATGAGGGATAATGCAGTGATTGCACAATAATATTTAACAATGGTTACAATCTTTAAAGAAGGGTTTGAAAGGAATAAGACGTAATGGTTTTTGATAAAGGCAACAGTTCGTGCAAAGTTTTAGTAACGGACAATTAGGTAAAAAGCAACGGTTTGTAGATTCCAAAGGCAATGGTTACTTTCATAAAGGCAATGATTTCATGCATGTAGAAAGCAATAGTTCCTATAATAAAAGGTAATGGTCCAATAATAATTGAAGCCAATGGTTTTACTTTATATGTAACATTTTAGACTTTTAATATGGAAAACTTGTAGATATTATAAATGATCATATCACAAAAGCAACATCAGCAATCACTTGCAAACTTATGTGTAACATTTTGAACTTTCACAATGAAAAACCTATAAATTTTATAAAGGATAATGTCACAAAGGTGACATCAATAGCCCATTGCATACTAGAAGTTTGCATTCAATTACCATCAAAAGGATTCATAACTACTAACATACTTAAAATATATAATTAGTTAACCAAACAACTAAGTTCTAATAAAATGCAAATTGTTTAGACAAATATTCTAAAGTAACAAAAACAAGTTCAATGATATCATTTGACATTTCATACAAAAAATGTTTAAAGATATCTCAAATATTTTTGTCTCGCATAGACTTTGACATATATTCAAGCGCAATTACATTCAACATTTTCATCTTATAAAAAATAGAGCAATAAAAAATAATTGTAAGTCTATATTAAATATAATTAACGTTATCTATGAAAAACCATATATATCATATAAAAACTCATATCTTATATAATATAGATTGTATATAATTACTTGAGTAAGAGGATTGTACATGCCATTTTAAGACTACATATTACCAAAAGTAATTGATAAGGCACCAGAAGCATCTCTAAGAGACTTTGTTAGTAGAACTATGCTACTAAAATTGTTAAGATCAATATTTAAATTAAGATTGACCCTTTGCAATTGTGAAACAAGCATGGACATGATATCTCTTGTCATTTTAGTTCTCTGTTGCTTCATTCTCCATTTCCATTCTATGTCCATTTCTTTCTTTACCTTTACCCTTACTATGATAGACTCTATTAGATCTTAGGGAGCTTTTATAGATGGTTTGTAAGCAACTCCCTTTCCTTTCAAATTAGATCGAGTAACTCCCCTCTCATAAAGTCTAACACATTCATTATGTTCTTGTCCCATTACTATAGATGAAGATAAGGATGATGGGACCAATAACCATGAGAATGGTTGGTATGAGTAATTTTCAAATAAGAACGACAATAGGATTGGGAGTGAAAATGAGGATGGGGTTAAAGATAAGAGTCAGAATGAGAATGACAGCGAGATTGAAAACGATAATGGAAATGAGACTAGTGCTAGCTAACCAAGAAAGAGATGTAGTAGTCCTTATCGGGGTAAGGTAGTAGAGGATATAACTAAGAGGACTAATAGAGGGCAAGAATTACTACGTACACCAGGTGCAAATTGTCCCATAAAGGAGAATGTAAGATTACTTTTTCAAAGAATTTAGAGTTATGCATTGTCGGAAGTCACCCTTGTTTGTGGAGAATAGTAATGGTAAGGCTTAGATTGTGATCGACATAGATTATGAGGGTATATTATGGAAAATGTAGCAATCAATAAATTCTACATCAAATCTATTCTTTTTTGCCTTCAAAGCATATTACATAGTTCATCATATTCCCTTCTCTCTTTCTTCTTCTTCTTTTGCTTTTTTTTTTTTGTTGCTCTATATTTTCATTGTTCATGCCTTGGAGATGAGTGAAGAACAAATGCTAACAATAAGTAAATTTTAGCTCCACTTTATTATTGAACTCCTCAATTTAATGTTTACCTACCATTATCCTAATTTGGTTCACCGTGTGTGTTTTCTCCTATCATTACAAATTGTATGTATGATATTAGCTTTCTTGTTTATGTAATAATAATTAACATAGGTCTGGACATGGAAATTTCATCAATATATTGATGCTTATGGTTGTAGCTTTGTTATACTATTGATATTTGTTGTATGAATTCAATTATTTGTTGAACGAGAATTTTTATTACTATCATATATAATCAAAACTAACAAGTTTGATGTTAACTTTCTAAAATTACTTTCTTGTAAATAACATTTGGAATTTTGCATAGTCATAATAAAAAGTGAATGTTAGGTTCTTTTTCTTTGTAATATGCTATTCTGAATTAAATAGCAATAAAAAGATGTATAGTTTTATAAGTTCCTATGGTTGTTAAGCAAAAATGAGATTGAGAACTTCATGAGGGAAACCAAAATTTAAATCCCCTAATGAGTTATGATTATGCTTTGTAAATTTATTCATCATGTTATTCGATTAGCTCTTGAAGTATCAACATAGTTTCCAATTTTTTACATTTATTTTTTATAATTGTTATGAACACATTATACTAAGGTATGATAGGAATTAAGGAATAACATAATTCATTTTATTCTCTTACAAAGATCTATCTTGCTTACTTGTTAAATTTTTATCTTTAATGGCTAGAAATATGAGAAAGAACTACAAGAGCATAAAAGGGCCAGACAATCATATCCAATGATGATATGCATGTATATATGTATGTATTTTCACTTTTTTTTTTCCTTTGTTTCTTAGGTATTTTTTTACTTATGATGAAACTTATTATGATTGCATGTTTTGTATACTTTTTAAAGGTGGTTAAAATAATGCTAGTTTGACACCATATATAGGAATTGGAAAACAAAGCATGATAAGCAACTAACTCGCTGATGCTTCATTTAATTTGCAACATTGCTAGAACAAATTATGGTGTTTCATAATTTTTGAATTAGTAAATTGATCTTTTTTTGAACTATATGCACAATTAATAATTTTTCTCTTCTTTTAGGAAATAGGAGAGATCAAGACATTTTGGGCCACTCATGAGAAAAATGGAAGATGGATAAATGAAACAACGTGACAAAAATATGTAACTTTAGTATCAATTAGATTTCTTTTTAGATACACATTTTTTTCCTTTTTCTCTCTTTACCTTTCTCTCTCTCTCTCCCTCTCCCCTTTTAATGATGATTTTCCTTTATTTGCTAATGCTACAAAAACTACACCTGAATCTATGAAATCTATTTCAAAATATTTTGCTTATTCATCATTGTTGACTATGTCTGCTCTTAAATCCTAAGTGTTATTCTCTAGCAATCAGCTATCGCCTTAGTAAGAATTGCATAATTTATTATTGCATGAGGTTGGTTTTTATTCTTTCTAAACATTTCATTAGTGATTCATAGGTTATTTCTTAAGGCTAGATCATGTTCTTTCTTTCCATAGTCTCTATTGTAGGTCTTTATTGTAGATCGCTTATGTATGCACCTATGAGTTCTTACTCTTTCTCTTTCACAAGATTTCTAGGAAATTGTAACTCTCTTTTTCTTGAATAAGTGTAATAAGTTTTGAGCCCTCTTTTCTTACGAGGAAAATTTTTAAACTCGTGCCTTCATTACTTAGTTATTAATTATCATATGGAACAATGAATTTAACCAATGGCATACAAATAATACTTTTATAAGTGTAGGAAGCTGGATATAATGAAATCATTTGCATTTGACCATTGACTATGGTTATTTCATACATTCCTTTAAGCAAGCCCTCATTAGAATCCAACAACTCCATATTTAGGTGTGGAAAAATATTTGGCATTAATTCTTAATGACTAATTATTTTATTTTGCTTAATAGGTAGGGAACCATGAAACAATAAGATAGCTATTATTTTTTTTCCTTTCTCTTTACATAAAAGGTGATAATTTAGAGGTTGGTCATTGGGAATTTTGGTTAATAGTCAGCTAGGATTTTGTTCTAACTTTTTGGAGGAAAAAAATAAACTAGAAAATGGTACTGTTAATTGATTGGGACTTCCTTATGTAGATAATTTATGCAAATACTTGGGTTTCCTAAAGACTAAGATTGTTGCATTGAAGATTGCTACTTATTGCTATGAGAATTTCATTGTGACTTAGATGTTAGTTATTTATATATGATTTTTTTTTTGTAAAGATATAATGGACAACATAAGAAATTTAAAATAAGAAGGTTAATTTATATATTTCTATCTTTATTATACAAGAAGAAATGGTGAAGGAATGTAAGCTATCTTTGCAAATTATAGAGTTATAGAGTAGTACTCCATTAACGGAGGCAAAGGTTATGGTGTAAGTATTCAGGGTACAAATCTGGCTATAGTCATGGCTTAAGATATGGTATCCTTAAGCTATAACCAATATGGCCACCTCATTATCGAGCCACCTTTCTTTCTGGACCAATTGTGTTGCTTGAGGATTTTCAAATTTTGTAAAAGGATTTTAACAACTTAAAGGACTTTGTCAAACAATTTATGCAATTATAGGTAGAGATTCCCTTAATTCCAACATCTCTATCGATCATAGCACTTGTTTAAGTATGAGTTTCATTACCATAAGTTTTCTACCCATAATCATCAACATACCTAGTAGAAGGAACTAGGGTACTTAGTGAGTTGTTTGGGCATACACAACAATTTTGTCAATTTCTTTTGCAACATGCATTGACACCTCTACCATAAGCAACTCAATGACTTAGTGGTTCATTTAGGCTTATACTAACTAATCAACTCCTCATGCAAAATTCATTAGCAACTCCATTACTAGGACCTTTGAGACTTAGTAGATCATTAGGACTTCCATAGCAATCTTATTAGCAACCAATTTCTTTGGGACATACATTTACAACAAACTACTCTTGCATAACCTTAGCATAATTTGCCTACATGACATGCATAATAGTGACTACCTACATTACAATATACTCAATAGTAGTCATGTCTTCAAAAGTTTGGCATTAAGCGGTTAAAGCATCCAACAACAAATTAGGCTATTTTAAATTTATACTCGTTTTTGTTTTTTTTTTTTCTTTTATTTCATCATTTCATTATGTAGATAGAAATATTATATAGAGATTCTATTCTTGTTGATTTCTTCTTGTAAATATGTGATTTCTCATTATACATATGTGTTGTCCATTTCTTCTTATAAATATAACTTATTATTTGATGTTAAGTTCATTTTTCATTTTAAGTGTAGTTGGTCTATTCAATTTTTTTTATTTTTATATATAATTTTTTTTTGTACAACAAGGATGAAAGTACTAGAAAAATCATATGTCATGAATATTAATAGTAGAACATTATTAATAATAAATAAATAATATAATGTTAGGAGTTTTCTTTGCATTTAGTCATTTTATTCTTACTAATACTTTTTGCATACAAGACATAAGTCGATAATGTAGAGGAGATATCATGGTCTCCAAATGTTTAGCATATTTGCTAATTTGAGAATGTTCTTAGGAAGTAGAGCCTATAAAGTGGATGCTTATTCTCATACAGTATAACATAAGGTGACAAGGTTATTCAAGAGTATATTTTCTTGGATATATCCTAATATGAAAAAAATTTCAATTTAATCTAACAAATTATTTTGTAGGGTAAATAGAAAATTGTTGTAGTGTATGTTGACTTTGATTATGCAAGAGATCTTGCTAAAAGCAAATGCACTACAAGTTATGTGTTTACACGTGCTAGCATAATTGTAAGTTGGGTTCTAAAGTAGCAGTTAGTTGTAGCTAAATCACAGTAATAGAAGAAAAATTTATAACAACTAGACAAGCTAATAAAGAAGCAATTTGGTAGAAAATGGTCTTAGAAGAACTTGGACATTACCATTAGATAGTCACATTGTCGTATGATGGTCGAAGTGTGCTGCATCTTGCAAAGAATCCAACTTATCATAAAAAACAAAACACATTAGGGTTTAATGTCACTTTGTTCATGAGAAATTTGAAGAAGGAACCATGGATATACAGAACATCTACACCGAGGAGAAGATTGTAGACTTTATGACAAAGGCAATCAACAATGAAAAGTTTGTATGGCATCGACCCTCTTGTAGCTTAACAAAAGCATAAGTAACATGGAATGGCAAGGTAAAAGGAATGGTGTGAAGATATGATTTATCCTTAATGAAATTTTTAAGTGCGAGATTATCAACAAAATGAACAACAATTAATGCTCATTGACAATTAATGTGATTAGGAGTTAAGTTGATCTTTAGGACTTACCATAGAAACTATAACCAAGTGGGTCTTTTGAGATGTCAAAGAACGAAGGAATAGAAAGTCGACAAATAGAGTAGCTTCTATGGAGCTACTCGAAGGATATGATGCACCAATAAACACAACATGACTTAGTACTTCGCCTAATATGATCATAAGCTAAATACTTAGGTCCACTCGCCATTAATCTTGAGCTACTTGATAAGATTAGATAAGAGTGTAGAAAAAATGTACTTAGGGAAGGGTATCTCATAAGAACAAGTAAATTCAATATTTGTAAAGTGTAAGGTGATTATGGCTATAGTAGAAATACTATTTATAGTAAGTCATTTAGGGCAATAATACAATAATGGAAAGTTACATAAAAGACAAAAAAGGGAAAATATGACAAATGACAAAAAGGAATATAGTACGAGTGTCATAAAAGTAGAGGATAGGTAGTAGCCCGTCAATGGGTTTATATTATAGGGTCTTAGGACATTATAGCTAAGTTGAAATGATGTAGGGGCTATTGTTGAGGAACTATGTTTGGAGCTATTGAGGCGATTGAATGACGTTGTAGTTTTGTAGGATGGAAGAGTATAGTTCAACATGTAGTGACCTCAAATTGAGCATTTGGTAGGTTAGCCTTAGCACTTAGCAAGTTAGCTTTGACATTTGGCTAGTTAATGGTTGGGCAAGAGTTTTAGGAGAGTAGGGTATGTCTGGGTTGGGCCCTTAGACAGTTTTCCCATAGCTTTTCCATGTACAGGAGCTTGTCTTTGGTAAGCTAACAAGAGAGAATCTTCCTAGTAAGTGGTGGTGAGTAAGAGTGTTGGTTCTGGAGGTCGGCAATCTATCAACAGTAACGATAGGAAAGGAAGAAAACTTACCAAGCTATAGGTTATTAGTTTGAGAATTTACATGCACATTTTTACCATATATAATACAATTTTATGCATTCATATATAGTGTTCACATTAGAGAATCCATCTATAAATAGGTTTGATTCTTGTATTTAGAAACCATCCTAACAATCTTCAAACAGCTTACTTCTTGAGTTAAAGAGCTAAGAAAAAGAAAAAAGTACTAAGTTTTCTTCTATTGTATAAAAAAGAATATTGGATATTTTCTCCTTATTAGTAGAAAAAAAATCATAGTCATAGCCTATGTATTATCTTGTAGCTAATGTGTTAGACATAAAGTAGAGCTCCCATTTATGCATTTGGTCATGGCATTGGAATAAAGATACACCACCCCAATAGCCTATAACTTTTGTTTTGAGGTTTAGCCAACAAACATTATTAGCTATATATATATATATATATTATGATTTTCAACTCATCGATGTAATAGCCACTTTAATAAATTGGAATTGCAAGAACGATCATGGTGAAATAAGGTTTTTTGAACTTTTACCAATAGAAAAATTACTGTTGAAATATGGTAGGTGATTTTTTACATGGTGGTTCTTTTGGAACTAAGATTACACTACACCATAGGAAGGGATACACATAAATATATATTCCTCTTTTAACATTCATCATGACATGATGGAGTATTGAGGATTATTCACCATCAGTATTTCAATAACGCATGCATTAGAGTTAAAGCTAAGTTCAAGAAGGAGGGGATAATATACATACATATATATAAATATTTCCACATTGCAGAGCAAACTAAAAAGGAGTATGGTGGTAGACATGATCCTTAGTTTAGAATCCATTTGCAACATAGAAGGCAACTGAGTATTAGGAAAAAAAAAAAAAGAATAAAGAGAAAGAGAGATCAAATGCCCCTTTTGACATCTTTTCCCCTCTACTTTAGAGGCTCTACCTAAAAAAGTCTAAAACTTATCCCTTCTAATCTCTTATTACACCGATTTGACCTCTTTCTTTAAAAAATAAGAATATAGCATATCCCTTGATAAGGATCATGAATTGATCATGTGCTCCCAAGCTCGAAGGCTTGCTTAAATGGTTTGCCAAGCTGTCTAAGGTAAGCTGAACACTGAAGAGCAGTGTATTCCCCAGATTACTCTATCAAATTACTTTACCCTCCACATTTAAGAAGTTGCTAAGGTCATCAGCCGAGGTTCTAAGTTGACCCCTTCGAAACACTCCTGTTTGTACAACAAATCAGAATGTTGCCAACTACATCCATGCCAAGGCCGAGCTGACAGTTGTTAAGAGCCGATCACCCGAGGCTGACCCAAAGATAAGTCACCCATAATTTGAGCTATTGAATTGCCGATGCTAATGCCAACTTGATCGAAGCTACCCCTATTCAACTAGCATTGTCATTGGGACTACAGAATGAGCAAAATGACGTATGTCTTGCCTTTTTCTAACAATTGTACTGTCTTTTAATAGCTGGATATTCTTTTTGCACTATTACATTGATACCCTTATAAATTATTCCCCTTTTCCTTAATTGGTAGGAATAATTTTTCATAATTTACTCTAGCCTAGGATTTACCCCAATTGGGTCTTATAAATACTTGTATATTATAACAACTATAGTAAATGATACATTGGAATTTTTTAGACACACCCTCTTGAGCTAAGTATTCTGTTGCATACTCTCAAGCTACTCTTATTTAACCCATTGAGCATAGACTAATAGCGAGTAACCTTTGGCTACACTTGTGATCATATTGAGTATGACCCGAGCTTGTATGAGGCATTAGTGCATTATATCCATCATCGATGCACAAAAACCCCTACTCAACCTATGACTCATTTACTTTTCAGACCATTTCGAGGTTCAGGGCCACTTACTTTAGTTTGTGTGATACCAGACATCATATGTTCATCTATGTTAGATTGTATCATCCTGGTGTTAGAACCTTGGCTATGTTTGAAAACTAGTTTCTACTACTTTGTTCTCTGAATAATTTGTTACTATTTGTGTGTTTGAAGACTTGTTGCTAAGATTAGGAGTTTAGTAGGTGAATAGTGTTAAAGACTTTTGGTGCTCTATTTTCCCCTATTTTTTATACATAAAATAAAGTATGGTTGTTTGCTTGTTCATTGTGTGTAGTTATCTTAGTGTTGGGGGTATTTGTTATTGTTTTGGTGTTGTTATTCATGGAGGAAACTCTGAGTGGGAATTTAAACATCCATTTTGTGAGTTAACCAACAATATTAAATTTAAGTGTTTGAGGAACTCTAGGAAATCAAGAAAGTGGTGCTCAAAATAGCCAAGGATAGGAAGGAAGCTTAATACCTCAATCAATAGGTGACAAGCTAGGTAGACTCACCAACCTTGTGGCTAATTTGGTGATTGCCATAAATGAGGTTAGGCAACAAGCCAAAAATGACCCATATAGAGGATGTGAATAGCTAAGGAGAGGCAATGGCCCATTTAGTCAAGTTAATGCCCTAGTTTGATTGCCTTAAGCTAAAGGAGTAGATAAGGTTGCTAGGCATAGGCTAGTACTCAAAGAAATCGAAGAAGAAGAGGAAGGAGATGATGAAGCCAAGGAATACTATGAACCTAAAGAGAAGAATGTTTGAGTCCCTAGAGTTGAAGGGTTAAGGATGTTATTCCAAGTTTTTCTAGGATTGGTGATGTCGAGGACTACCTAAATTGGGTAGATAAGATTGAGAAGCAATTTGAATCCTACAAAGTATCTAATAATGCCAAGGTTAGACTTGTTGTACTAGAGTTTACAGGTTATGTTGCCTTGTAGTCGAAGAACTTGAAAGCCGCTTGAAGAAGAGAAGGAGAATGAGAAATTAGGAGTTGGGATGAAATGAAGAGAATCATGAGGACAGTCATTAGGACAGTCATGGGGAGAAGGTTTGTACTGAGCTATTATTTGTAGGATGCCTTTAAAGGATTACGGGAGTTGAGGTAAGGAGGATCAACTGTTGAAGCTTATGTCAAGGAATTTCAAATGTTAATAATTCGATGCAAAGTTAGTTAGTTAGAAGATTGAACTGCGTTTCGATTCATTTATGGATTGAAGTATAAGATCGAAGACCTAGTAACCATGGATATTAGATCGCTTAATGATGCAATTAGAGCATACTAGAGGATAGAAAGACATCAAACAGGAAAATTCTGACCTCTTATCAGCTGACTTGGCAATAATTGATCTATTCCAAGCAAACCTGTATGGATAGAACCATGTAAGGTAACTGAAGCCTGACTTGCTTTAACTACCCGAGTAGAGGATAAGGAGATTCCAAGGAAGTTTGAGAAAGGTCAAAGCTTACAAAGGAAGATGGGTAAGATTAAGTGTTTTAACTGCTAAGGATTTGGACACATAGCTGCTCAGTATCTTAACGGGAGAACTATGGTGATCTAAGGTGAGGCATTGATTGTTGAAGTAAATAGTACTGATGAGGAAGTAAAGGAGCTAAAAGAGGATGGAAAAACCGAGTTGTCTAAGGATAAAGTTATCTACAGTGAAGAAAGCAACTTTATGATGGCTACTCTAGTGTTGAGAAGAATAATGAGTGTTAATCTTGTATCCGAAGATGAATAGAGGAAAATCTCTTCCACATTGGATGTAAGGTGAATGAGTCACTATGTGCCTTAATCGTTGACAGTAGAAGTTGCACTACATTTGTGGTCCAAAAATTGAAATTCTCGACCAAGCCCCACCTAAAACCTTATAAGCTTCATTGGCTTAGTGATAAAGGGGCCTTATAGGTGAACAAACAAGTATATGTACCGATCTACATTGGTAATTATCAAGATGAAGTGCTCTATGATGTGCTTCCCATGAGTTTATCCCACATTTTACTTAGACGACAGTTAATGTTTGATTGAGCTATGATATATGATGGAAGGAGGAATACATGTTCTTTGGATCATAAAGGCAACAGGGTGAAATTAAGTCCTATCAAAGGCAGGTAGGTGAGTTATAACCATTACTGGTACTAGCGTGGAAATGGAAACAAGTCACCATAGACTTCATGCCAGCATTACAAAAGACTCTAAGTAAGTATGATGCAATTTGGGTGATTGTAGATCGGTTAACTAAGTCAATGCACTTCATTTCCATTTACATTAGTTATATGTTAAAAAAGCAAGCTAAGTTATATATTAAGGAAGTAATGAGGTTACATGGAGTATCGGTAAAGATTATATCATAAAGGGATTCGCAGTTTGTTGGTAGATTTTAGAGGAGTTTACATAAGGCCTTGGGTATGAAGTTATAGTTTAGTACCACCTTCCATCCATAATCTGACAGGCAATCAGAGAGAACCATATAGATACATGAGGATTTTCTTTAGGCTTGTGTACTTGATTTTGGTGGCCATTAGGATGAGCACTTATCCCTAATTAAGTTTTCCTATAACAACAACTACCGGGTGACTATTCATAAGGGCTCTTATGAAGCTTTGTATGGTAAGAAGTGCAGATCGCCCATATACTAGGATGAGGTTAGAAAAAGACAGGTTCTAAGTCTAGAGTTAGTACAAGAGGTTGATAGGAATCAACTTTCGACCATATCCAAGCCGAGGCTTATCAATGCTTACGAAGGTCGAGCTATAGCCAAAAGGATAAGGGGAGGGAAAATAAACACTTGGCATTAAAACTATCATCAACCAAGGTATCGAAAAACCATAAGGCTGCGTATTCGAGACTAAAGAACCACTCGGCACAGCATCGAGAGATTTATGCCAACTAATTCTAGGATTCGAAAATTATGGGCTAACCTCTCTAGTGTTTCGGCCAAAGCCATACAAAATGTTAGGGACCCCTTCCCGAACCCGTACATCTAATTGCCAACCATGTCCAGTTCGGATACTACTCTTCTTAGGACATGCTGATGACTACATGCTGAGTTCTATAAAACGTACAGTTTTGTATTCTTGTACATGTTTTCCCTTTATTTTATTTATGGGCCCGATTCTTTAGGATTTAAGGTCTTGTACTTTATTTACAGTTTTGCCACTAGGGTTTAGGACGTGCTATAAATAGCAACATTTATACTAATAGATAAACATATACAAACAGATAGATAAAAAAAGTGAAACTTTCCTCTTTCGACCAAAGCTATTCTTGAGTTAGCATTTGTTGGATTATCGAGTGTTGATTAGACTCTTTAATCGTCCCTGCGTTCTTATCAATCTTATTCTCAGATTGTGGTGAACCCCTTCATTTGAGCTACTTAATAAGTTATATCTGACCTGCATTTGAAACCCCGAGCAACATTTAGTATTCATGAGTTGTATCGAACTCTATTTCAAGCTCAAACCCATGATTATGTTTGTGTCTTAGTGAGTTATATTCATCCATATTCATTATCAAAACTCTTCTTATTCTTCGTACCCATTTTCCTTGAATACCCATTCTTGTTCATTTTAGATCTGCTGCTGTTTTTTTCTAAATCGATCTTTTGATTCCTTTGCATCTTGGCATCGAAGATTCGATCCATATCATAATGTTATCAAAGCTTTGGGGAGATACATATGTGTAAGCCCCACAACTAAGCACTCCGAGGTTTCGATCGGTTGAATGATCCGATCGAGCCTAAATTATAAAGTAAAGCTAGAAATATTAGTAAACCCATTCTGTAAGTTTGAATTTAAGAAAATAAGTAATAAAATAAGACACTACAAAATTTTCAAATTTTAAGTATATAACTCGTTATTTATCGAAAATGTATAAAAGGCATTCCGGTACTTAACGAATCGCTAGAGATAAATTATATGTATACTAAAAATTATAAAATAACCTAAATAATATTTAAGAATATTTATTTGTACTATATATGAATTTACGTGTAAGTATAAATACGTGTAATTTCGTAAAATACGCGAAATGTGCTAAAATAATACAAAATACTTAAAGAAAATTCATAATTAAATAAGGAAAAATTAAGAAAAATCCAGAATTGGGTCGTGGCAGCTGGGAAAAATAAGAAAAAATTCGGCTAATTAGAATAAGCTAACATAAAAGCTAAAAATCAAGGGATAAGGCAATTATCTTGTCCCATTTAATGCACAATAATTCCTCTAAAGCCCTATAAATAGCAGGAAAAATTCAAGAACTCATTTGGACAGTTAGAAATCAGAAAAAATTAGGGAGAGACGAAAATTGAGAGAAAAATTTGGTTTAGAAAAAAAATTAGAAAAATTGTACAATTAAGGCTTTCAAAGTGAACCCACACTAGACGAGGAGCTGGGAGTGGGCGGCCACCACCACCACACGGTGGTGGCAGCGCCCAGGCCGAACGATAAGGCCACGGTGGCCAATGGTGGCCGGAGCCACTCAAATTGGTGAGTCCGATTTCCAGCCCGATTTTGTGTAATTTTGTAAAAATAGTAAATATTATTAGAAAATTATGAATTTTGTTATTCTGGGATATTTTTGTATGTAGTTTGTAGAAAAAATATGATTTTGATGAAAACATGCCCCGTAATATATGGTACTTAAGAAATCATGCAAAACCAAGCACATTTCGGTTTAGAAATAAATGACCTTAGGAGTGTATTTTGGAGCTCAATTTTTTTTTTTAGGATGCTCATGTGATATAGAATAGTGCTATGAATCCATTTTTTTAAAATTAATTTTCTAAATTTTTAAGTTAATTTTTAGCCTTAAAATGATGGAAAAACTGGGTAATTTGGAGTTAATTAAGTAATTAGTGAATAAGTAGATGTTTAGGGATCTTGAAATCTGATGGAGAATGATACTTGTAGCATTTAGGGTGTTAGATGTAATTATTAGGTTAATTATGTAGTAAATAAGTAATATGGAAAAATAGTACATTTTAAGTTAATTTTGTAAATTAGGGTAATTAGGAGTAAAATCTGATTTAGGATGAATTTAGACATTTTGAAATGATAATTGATGTTTTGAGATGATAATTAGAGTGATATAAATATTAGAAGTGTAATATATACATAAAAAGTAATAATACATAATAGGTAATTATTGGAAATATAATAAATAGGAAATATTTTAATAAAAATTGATATTGTGATAATAATAAAAATGTACAATAAATCTGATAGGAAATTTGAATTTATGTAATTATATGAAAAATGTAAAAATGGTCCCTTCTTCATCCTCAGTCAAACTAAGTGACAGGAGAGAAGGTTGCGGCGAGGGTGAAGACAGTGGTTCGAAGGTAGTCGCGGGAGGAGCAAGGTCTCCATTACACAAGCCTGGGTTTGGTCGTGAGCTGTTGCATTAACGGCAACTCCTCAACCCAGATTAGAGCGGGCGCAATTTCTCTAATCTCACGACGGGCCGGACAACGTCATGCGATGGCATTTGCTTGCACATGCATTGCATCTAATAAGTGATTGAAAACCTTGTGGTATAGTTTTAAGTCTTCCGTCCCTACTTAATGAGCTGTGGTTGCTCACATCCCTATAGACGTCGTGCAGGTGCTGGCTAAGAAGCGGCAAACAACTACTCTGAAGCTAGCAACTGCTGAATCCTGGGGAGTGAGGAAAAATATTGAAGAATAAACACATATTTTTAAGGTCTAAGTTTTTATTATTTTTCATTTCCGAATAATGTAATGATATAGAAAAATACTATAGAGAAATATTGTAAACTTTAACTGCAATAACTGAATTATAACAATGTTATGTTGAAACTACCGACCTTTCGGTTGAAGTAGCCAGCCTAAAGAATTCCTTGACTGGGTTCCCCGAGTTGAGAAGTTATTCGAGTGCTATGAGTGCAATGATTGAGCAAAGGTTAAGCTAGCTTCTTTATCCTTTGTTGAATATGCAAGTCTTTAGTGGGATAAGTTAATTACCAAGCGAGATGCTAAAGGAGAAGAGCTAATTAGGATTTAGAAGCTCATGAATAGATTGATGAACCAACGCTTTGTACCGACTTATTTCAAGCAAGAGATGTTCTATGCTTTCCAACACCTGAGACTAGGTTGAAATATTGTTGAAGATTATTTACAAGAGTTTGAGACCATGATGACAAGATGTGAAATTGTTGAGCCACAAGATCGTACCATTACTAGATTCCTGAGCAGACTCCGAGATGACATTGCCAATAGTTGAATTGTAGTCATTCAACTCTCTAGACGAGCTAATTAATTTGGCATTAAGAGTAGAGAGGCAGAGGAGAAGAAGGCATCAGAGGCCAAGTAACCGACCTCAACAATGCAGTCTTGAGCCTGAAAGCTATGTTGAGAGAAGGCAAGAAAAGAAGATAGAGAAAGGAGAGCTTAACCGGCTAAACCAAGCCAAGAAAGAAAAGGCACCCATCAATAAGGCTCAAGAAGTGAAGTGCTTCAAATTCTTAGGCTACAAACATATTGTATCACTGTGCTCAAATAAAAGGGTCATGGTCTTGAAGGGAGAAAGGCTCAAGGCTCAAATCGAGAGTTAGAGTGACAAGAGCTCAAATGACCAGTTGATAGAAGAAGATGTCTATCTTAAGGACCTCGATAAACTCTTGGTTTTGGCAACACGAGAATGCCTAGTGAATGGGAAGACTTGTTATATGGTTATTGATGGAGGTAGTTGCACCAACATCATTTTTGCCGAGTTGATAGAAAAAATGAAGTTGCCGACCTACTCGCATCCTCGATCCTATGGATTACAATGGTTTCATGATAAGTATATGGCCCAGTGCATAAAAGAGCGTGAATAGCATTTAAGGCCAGATAATACGAGGATGGCATTGATTTTGATGTCGTGCCTATGAATGCCACAAATCTACTTCTTGGCCGACCTTGGGAGTATGATCGAAAAGTAATCCATGATGGCTTCCTCAACATTTACACCATTTGGAAGGATAGGAAGAGTTATTGCTCGATCCCTATGAGCGTTGAGGAAATCTAGAGGCACTTGGCACCCATGGTAAAGAGAAAAGGGAAGAGAAGTTTATTTAGCTTCTCGGCTCGTGTTCATCAATTAACATTGAGGGCGACTTCCTTTTAAACCTGCAGTAATGATGGGAATCAGCCTCCAACCATATCCAAGCTAAGGCCTATCAATGCTTGCCAAGTTCAAGCTATAACCAGAAGGATGAAGGGAAGGAAAATAAACACTTGGCATCAAAACTATCGTCAGTTGAGGTGTCGAGAAACCATAAGGCCAGGTACTCTAGACCAAAGAACCATTAGGTACATCATCGAAGGATTTGTGCTGATTAATTCTAGGATTCGGCAATTATGGGTCGACCTCTCTTGTGTCCGACCAAGCCATGAGAGACATCGGGGACCCCTTCCTAAACCCGTACATCCAATTGTTGACCACGTCTGGTTCAAATACTACTCCTCTCAGGATATGTCAAGTTCTGTAAAACGTACAGTTTTGTATTTTGTACATGTTTTCCTTTTATTTTACTTATAGGCTCGATTCTTTAGGGTTTAAGGTATATAAACTCTCAACTTTTGAGGATGAAAGCTTTTGTAAGAGGGGGCAGAAGGGGGGAGTTATAAGAATAAGAGGTTTTATTTTTTAGGGCAAGTTTGGTATTAACTATACTAACAAGGGGTATTTTGAGTATAGGAAAATGTTTGCAAACCTTGAGTACAATTGCTATACTAAACGTTTGTGAAACTCTTTTCTTGTAAACCTCTCACGTTCCTCCTTGTATATGTGATAGGTTTTTTAACCTAGGAAGGTTCTACACATTTCAAGAGAAACCAATCATAAAATAGGTATCGGTAAGTATATGAGTCCCTTTTCTTATAGAGGTTTTTAATCAAAGATTGTTGAAAATATTTTTTTCTTTCTTTCCTTTTTTTGGCTAGGGTAGTAAGAAAAATAAATTTGGAAGGGTATTTAAGGAGCTCTACCATGGATCTATGGTGGTGCAACAAAGCCTAAGGTAAGAGACATTAAGGTAAGGTGGTTTATAGTGGATTCTAATGGATTTTGGTTTAAACTCCTAAGATCTTTTGTTTATATCTATATTGGTCATGTAGGAAATGAATTTGGGTGTTGTGTTGTAGACCTTATAGCAATTTTTTGGTGGTAAAAGTGTTTTGGATAGATCACAAAAGGTTATCGATGTGGTTAGTATAAGTGTGTGTTCATATTTGAGTTTGGTTATTGCAAATTATTAAGGTTAATCTACATTTGTGGAGTTTTTGTAGGTTGAGAAGGTGTTTGAATTGATATGGTGATGTTTTTATATTAGGATATCGATTTGTGAGTGTAAGTTTACGATATGGTGAAGAGAGGTGTTATGTGTAAGGGATAAAATGCTATTGCAATCTATAGAATTTTGCAAATTGTAACTAGCATCTAGATACCATCCCCTTTAGCATCCAAATGCTAGGTGCAAATCTATACCTTTCAAACATGGCATTTAGACACCATTTGAACTAGCATCCAGAGGCTATGATGCTTGGTACATGTAGCAATGTTTCATTGAGTTCTAGACACCATCCCCCTAAATGTGCTTTAATATCCTAAACTTACCATAAGCTCAGCCTATCTTCTTAGCATTCCTAGGACCTTAAAGTGTTAAGATACAAGTGAGTATGTATTGTGTTTCTAAAATAAAAGTTGAAGCTAGGTAGCATTAGAAACTAAGAAGAGTGTTGTTTCTCTTATGAACAGGTTATGAGGCACTTAATACAGATTTTGAATAGACACTTCAATTAGGTGTGGGGTTATATGTTGTTTTTGCATGTAGGACTAGTATTGCTAAATGGACTTAATAAAAACATAGCTTAAATAAGTATGTTACTTATGCTAGGCTAGGCCTAAGGGATTAGGAGGACCAAACCTTGTGGTGGTGCCTCGATGATCCTTACATGATGGTATCTTGATTAGAGTTTTGCTTAGAAATGATTTAGGTAAATTTAAGATGTTCCCTAGTTACAAAGGTATTAGGGAGGACCTAACACCAATGCTTATATGTATTATATATTTGTGTTATGGAGTCATGAGTTACTCCAAGTTCAAGGATGTCAAGACTATATTGCTTGATGGACCTAAACAAGATAATAACCGGCGATTGATGCATATAGATATTAAATTAGTTGATGTATGTGCTAGTGCATATAATATGTTCATATGCTTTTTATTGCACCTTATACTGAGCTTTGCTCACTATTACACCACCCCTTACCTTGCCTTCCCTCCCCTAAGTTCTCATGTTTTTAGATGCAAGCATAGGTTTGGGTAGTTACGAGGAGTATTATAGTAATTATGGGTACTATAATGTTGAAGCTTATTTTTATTACTATTATTACAATTTTGGAGATGGTTCGGTGTGCTTGTTAGGATTATGAAACTTGTTAAATAAGTCACCAAACTTGTTTCATTTTCATTTTATTGTAACTTAGGTCTAGAGAAGTCACTTGATACTTCTCAAGTTCATATTTTTTGGCAGTACTTACTTGCCAAGAGTTGAAGTTATAAGATGTTGAGTTTTGGTTCATGGTAGTTTGAGACAAATGTTATTGAATCAAGTGAGTAAAAGAATGTTATAATATGATCTTGTTGTAAATATTGGTGAATGGTAGATGTATTTAACACATCCTTAAAATATTACATGGGAGTTAATATAGGTGATAGTTGATTATTAATATATGTAGAGATATGAACAAGTGGATTTTAGATGCTTGATGTGTCAGTAGATTATAGGGATATGTGGTAGGCTGTAATTTCCTAAGTTTTGGGACATTATAAGTGGTGCTAGTCTTAAATCTTCTCATGGTACACGATAGTACTACCACTACTTAGCTACCCCTTAGGTTGTGATAAATACCATAGTAAAAGATGACGAAAAGGCATAATTTGAATACAATGAAGATTTGGTATTGATATTGAAAGACTTTATGGTATAGTAGGAAACGTACTTGGGAAGACTAAGAATGAGCTATAATGAGATGGTGAATGGACAAAATGCCAAGTTCTCTAATTAAAGCTAACCTCTTCAAGGTGAAAGTTTTTTAAATAGGGGGACAATTTTAATAAGTAATAAAGTAATTTTAAATACTTTATTTTACATTCTTTTGTTAATTTGATAAATATGTTCAAAAGTAGGGACATTTTTGTAATTTTTCCCATTTAAAATCTCAATTGCCTTACTCCTTAGAAAGTTATATATATTCCTCTCTTCTTTTTGTTTTGCTCTTCTTCTTACATTTCCTTACTCTCTTTATATCTAACAAGAACTAAAGGTAGGTAAGTTGTTATTTTGAGTATTTCCTCTCTTTTCCCTATATTTCTAGTGTATAATGTGATAACTAGGATGTAGGATCAACTTTTTTTACATTATTTTAGAGCTCCACTAGCTTGAATAGCCTTTTTAGAAATATTTGTTGTAGTAGGTCCTACTTTTAGCGTTTATGAAGTGGGATATGAATGATTTTTTACTAGGGAACATTTTACAACTAAAGAAATGATTAGACTTGCTGTTAGAGCACTCAATCTTATAAGAAAGGTTCGAGAATAAGAAGGTTTCAAGACTATGGAGTGAATTGTTGCTTTATATGGCTTTAGAGGATCAAATTGTGTTAAACTAAAGTTTGTTTTAGGAATTCAATGATGGAGGATAGGCTTAGGATGTTGCTTTGATTGATTGCTTGTATATTTTGGAGTGGGTTAAAGGGATGTGTAGGTTTTGGGAATTCATAGGAAAAAATTCTAAAAAATTGCAAAATTTAAGATGGCATTTAGATGGTAGTTTTCCTACCATCCAAATGGTAGAGCCAAGAGTTACCATTTGGACGATAGTCTCACTGCCTTAGTATTGAAGGGAAAAGAGTACTTGGCAAATTATCTTCTAGATTGTCCATTCTTTAGCATCCATGATGGAGATACCCTAAGTTTGAATAAAAGTTTATTGAAATTCATGCTTCTTCTAGCTTTAATTAGAGAATGACTTTAATTAATTGTTATCTAATCTTAATTACTTTCTAATACTTTGTTGAATAATTATACTTGATTTTGAAAGATCTGTACCTTGCTTCAATTAAGAAGTTTTAATTTATTATTTTGACTCTCTCTCTTTGTAAACATGATCACAGTGATGTAGTGTGCTTTAATTTTTAGAGATTTGTTGTCCATCCTTTTTGTTTTATATTCATTTGTCTCTACTTACCCGGTGTCTTCCCTTGGATCATCATATCTTTCCTTTATTTGCATATCTTTTTCTACCTTAGTTGTCCTTTTCCTTTACATTATTATTTAGTTTCATTGTAATCTTTATTATCTTCTCTCCTTTTGTCTATGTTGCCTTTTTGTTCACATTGTTTTCTTACTCTACAAATCTTGTTGGTCTTATGTTTATGTGGCTTTCTTGATACAACAAGATGATAAGGAAAAAGATGAATTAAAGATCCTAAACTTGGACAAGTTGGACTCATTAAATATTATTTATTCGATGGGCAAAGTTCATATTAATAAAATGTTTGTAACGTCCTGATACGATTTGGTGTGAATGAACACAAGACGTCCAGTATCACATGAACTAAAGGGGGTAGGTCTAGACCACAAGATGGTCTAAAAAGTCAATGAGAGTCATGGGTTGAGTAGGGGTTTTATGCATCAATGATGGATATGATGCACTAATGCCTCATACAAGCTCAGGTCACACTTGATATAATGTACAAGTGTAGCCAGAAGTCACTTGTCATTAGTCTACACTTGATGGGCTAAATAAGAGTAGCTTGAGAATAAGCAACATAATACTTAGCTCAAAAGGGTATATCTGAAATCTAATGTCTCATACATAGCTGCCATTATAATATACAAATATTTATAGGACCTAATCAAGGTAAATCTTAAGCTAAAGTAAATTACAAAAAGGATTCCTACTTGTTAAGGAAAAGGGAAATAATTTACAAGGGTACAATGCAATCATGCAAAAAGAATATCCGGTTGTAGAAAAGGACAATACGATTGTTGAAAAAAGGCAGGGTATGCATCATTTTACTCATTCTATGGTCCTAATGACAATGTTGTCGAGTAGGGGCAGCTTCAATCAGGTCAACGTCGACATTGGTAGTTTGAAAACTCAGATAGTTGGGATCGGACAGGGGTAGGTTTATGTGCGACTTATAATTGGGTTGACCTCGGGTGATTGGCTCCTGACAGTTGTTAATTCAACCTTAACATGGGTATGGTTGGCAATACTCTAATTTGTTGTTCGAACAAGAGTGTTTCAAAGGGGTTGACTTAGCACCTCGATTAGTCACCTTAGTAACTTGAATGTGGAGGGTAAAATAACTCAGTAGAGCGGTCAGGGGAATGCGCTACTCCTTAGCATTCAACTCACTTTGGACAACTTGGCAAACCATTTGAGTAAGCCTTTAGGCTTAAGAGCTCATAATCAGTACATAACCCCTATTACGTCCTATTTTCTAGGTATTTACTTAAAAAATTTTCTTAAATTTTGGTACTTAAGACTATTTGTTATTGCCATCCTTAAGTTAAAGATAAGGTAGAATCTATGCTAAATCTATTATATGTCAAAATAAAACTCCTTATTATCAATACACTTCACATCTAATTTAACAAGCAACTGTGAAAGTATTTCTTAAGTATGAGCCAAATCAGGAGTATCGCAACTATAAATAGCATAAGGGTTTATGTCGTCGAGCCTCGATATTGAATATCTATACTTAATAGTAATTTGGTTCATTGCTCAACAATCATTCTTTAGGACAAGCAATGCTGGTACAGTACAAGGGGAGAAATGATTGACCTGATGATAACCGAGCAAGACAGCAAGGCCAAGTAGGCCAGCCAAGGTAAGTTGAGGGTAAGCCAACCCTGAGGACACATGAAAGAGGACAAACATCTAAACGGAAGACAAGTGAGGTAAAGTGCTTTAAATGTTTACGTTTTTAACGCGTGGCTACTGATTGTCAAAACAAACGTGTTTTGGTGATTTAAGGAGATGTAGTCAATACTACCGATGAGAGTGAACTCTAGGAGGAGAAGAATGATGGAAGGATTGAAGCTAAGGAGGAAGAGAAGAATTGTGTTTATGCTGGCTAGGGAGTGTGATGACCTTAGTATTGGGATGAGTACTGAGTTCCATATTGAACTTTGAGGAAGACCAAAGAGAGAGTCTGTTCCATATAAAATGTACTATCAAAGGATAGTTATGCATCATCATAATGGACATAGGAAGTTATTCTAATGTCATCATATAATCCTTTGTGCACAAGTTAGGACTGTTGACCTCTAAGCACCCCTGACCTTACAAACTATATTGGTTTTACGATAAGGGTGTTCTGTACATCATAAAGTAAGTAATTGTGCTATTCAGTGTTAGGAATGTGTATAAGGAAGAAAAGTAGTGTGTGATATTGTCCCTATGGAAGCTTCACATTTGTTGCTTGGAGGACCATGGTTATTCGACTGACATGTTACTCACAACAAATACAAGAACACCTATGCCTTTGTTAAGGTTAGAAAGAAGATCATGATATAACCCATGATACTAACTTAAGTAAATGAGACTTATAATCAGCTCACTCGAGCTAATAAGAAGGCCTTAATGATGAGCCAAAGAGAGCTCTGAGCTATTAAGCTGGTCGAAGAGCCTATGTTCCTATTGATTAAAAGATTATTGGAGAGGAGAGATTTAGAGGATGTTCCTAATGAGATTTGATGCTTGATAGATGAATTTTCCAACTTATTTCTTGAAGAGTTGTCTTAAGGACTACCTTTGATTCAAGATATAGAACATTATATTGATTTGTAGCCAAGCGCTACCTTGCCAAACTGACTTGCCTATAAAATGAACCCTGAGCAAACTGCCGAGTTGAAAAGACAAGTGGATGAGCTCATAGGGAGAGGATATGTAAGGGAGAGGATATGTAAGGGAGAGCCTATACTCTTGTGCTATACTAGCATTGCTTATCCTAAAGAAGGATGGTTCATGGCGTATGTGCATTGACAGTTGAGCAATGAACCAAATTACTATCAAGTATAGATATTTGATATCGAGGTTCGATGACATATTAGATAAGCTTAATGGCACCAAAATATTTTCAAAGATTGATTTGCAAAGTGGCTTCGACCAAATTTGCATGAGACTAGGTGATGATTGGAAGACTACTTTCAAGACAAGGTATGGTCTTTACAAAGGGCTAGTTATGCCATTTGGACTTACAAATACGTTGAGCACATACATGGAATAGTTTAGTATATACAGCCTTCGGTCCTTAAATAGATAACCATCCCTAAGATAATATCTTCTAATAATAAGTCTTTCTCAGCACTTCTCTAGAATAGGACCAAAATGAAGGTCATGAGTATACTGGTCAATGATAAGTGAAAATCTCAGCAACTTTGTCTACAAAGTGACCAGCAAGGTTTGCAAACGTGACAGAGCATTAGCAACCATGTTACACTTCCATTCTTTTATTAGATCACATAAGTGAACCCTTCCATAAACTCTAGCCATTTAGCTTGCCTCTTTAAGAGTTTGTTCTGACCTCTAAGATGCTTCAATGACTTTTGGTCAATGTAGATCACAAACTCTCATAGCAATAAGTAATATTGTTAAACAATAAGAGCTCGAAAAACAAAGAGTACAACTCTTTCTTATACATAGAATAATTTAATGCGGCACCATTAAGCTTCTTACTGTAATAGGTAATCGATCAATATTCTTGCATCAGGATGGCACCAATTCCAATGCTTGATGCATTACACTCCAATTCAAATGGTATGACAAAATTTGGTAATGATAGGGTAAGGGCAAAGTTCAGCAAGTGATTTGTTAATTACTTTATGTTAGTGTGAGAAACTTGTGTAAGATGTACATATATGTTATTACAAGTAGGAGTCTTTACAGCCATACATATAAGTGTAGAAATACTTAAGTATATAAGTGAAAATACATATGTACGTATAGCATGTGGATACATGTGAAGTATTTATGTATGGATTTTAGTAGAATATATAGTATAACTATTTATATATATAGGTAAGAATAGGAAATATACATGTACATATGTATGCATATCCTCATACATGAATATCATTTATATATATAACCTAAAATAAGGAAAATACTAAGCATACGTACATATAGCCTGCTAATTGAACCTATAAGATGCAAAAATATGAACTTTATGAAAATTTCATAAAGGGATATGGAGGACACACGAAAAATACATATACAACTGTATGTATATATGAGTATATGTACAAATATATAAGTATACATATAGGTATGTTAGAAGTATATGTATAGACATAACATACGTATAGGTTGTATAAATACATAAGTATAAAGTCAATACGTATGTAAATTATAACATAAATATCTAATATACTATAATATAATATAATAAAGTAATAATACGTAATGTACATATATATGTAAGTATGGGCCGAAACTTGTAATGGGCCTATAATACATAATATCAATTTATATTAACCTTATGTAGATACAAATAATAACAATAATAATATAAAATTATAAAATATAAGAATATGGTAAATAATTAAATCATAAAGTAATAAAACGAGATACAAAAATACTAAATAAGAATATTAAAGTCACAACAATTAAAATTATAATGAATCAAACCTATATTATAAAATATGAGTGTTAACATCCAAAATGGATCTTGTTACGTAAACATACATTCGAAAACAATGAAAATCAATAATAAGATCATAAAAAAATCATAATTATAATGAAAAATTATATATAACTAAATATTTAAATCGAAAAGAATAAATATAATAACTAAGTTAATTGATCCTATAAATTGATAATGAGGAGAAATAAATAGCTCAATACATAAAGTATTATAACTTATAAATATACAAATATAGTTACTATTGATCCCATTAAGTATGGTAAATCCTATATACGCCATCCTTGGGTTATATTGGGAAAATCGACAAACTACAATAGGCTTTTAATTAACTAAGAAATCTAATTTCTCAGAATACTTATAAGTTTTATTATCTTTTAGGCATTTATATGTTGAGTTCTAGAAACCCCTAATGGCTTGGAGAATGAGCAATAATCCAGGTGAGAAAGTTCTAATGACTTATTACGTGCTTGTACATGTTACTTGTATGATGCTTTGCTACTTCTTGTTGCATGTATATTTGAATGACTATTTTAATTATTTGCTATCATCTGTATGATCACCTTCTTAAATTGATAAATATAAATATCTAACCAAAATAACCGGTTATTTCGTTGCATGTTTATGACTCAATAAATGTATGGATGGAGAGTGGTAGGTTTGCAAAATTTTGAGGAAAGTATTTTTTAGAAAAACCTTTTCTAATCTTAAACATATTTTCGTACGACTTCTATATGGGCTCGTGGTGTCGTAAATGATATTTTATCGTTAAGGCAAAGCTAATATGGGATTTCCAATTGATAGTGAGAGGACTCGCTTTATTATGCTCATAAGGCTTTGGATAAATTTTGATTGTGAAAGGACTTATATGTTTGTGCTTGAGGGGCCTTAGATATTGGATAGCCTTAGTTTAGGGTCCACCTATTTGAGTTGGAACTCTTTTCTTGACTAAGATAATAGTCGAGAGTCGCTTGAAAGGGTGGTGCTCTTAGTTGGCCTCATGCGGATAAGCTGAGGTACCCTATGCGGATAAGTATAGGAGATAATCGAAATGTAGATGACATAATTCTATACCATTCATAGTTCCGAACTCTTATGAATATATTGTTTGCATTCATCGTTCTTACATTCATTATATATGTAGATAACTTACATATGTGTTAACAATATTTGATAACTTGCTTGAATGGTAGTGGAGAGAGATAAACTTACTGAGCTGTTTTATGCTCATTTCCTTTTAGTTTCTTTTGCAGGTTTACTTGTATTGGGATTGGGATAAGTCTTAAGTGCCGAGTGCAAGGTGAAGATAAGTATGTTAGTTTTAGAATTAATTAAGACTTTTATAGGTTTTATAGAAACATCCTTTATAGAAAATATTTGTATGTTAGAATTCAATATAATTCAATATTTATTATAATTTTATAGTGTTGGTATATCCTGTCTTATTATTTGGTAAGATTTACCGACTCTTTATGGTTCTGAGGAACTGTAGGACATTGGACATCGATAGTTATTTATATTTTACAATAAATTAATTAATTATAAATCAGAAATCTTAATGATTAATCATTTAGAGTCTTGCAAACTTTGACTTGCAAGGTGGTTTCCATGTCATGGGTACACATATGATAAGGAAATTTTAAGCAATCTTACTAGGCCTCCTTTAAGGTCTTGAGAGCCGAGCTACTTTGTTCTCTACACCATCTAGGAAGCTACCGAGGTGGTTAGTTGATACGTAGAGCTAACCCCTTCGCAGTACCCCAGTCTAAGTACTAAATTAGGAAAATAGCCATCTCTACAGTATTGAAGCCGAGTTAACAATTGTGTAGAGTCGACCAGCCAAAGCTGACCAAAATGTGAGTTACCCCTAAGCCAACCCTTATCTAGCCCTAAACGTTAGGGTACCAAACTGCTAATGTCGAATAGACCTAATTAGAGGATTACCCTTACTCAGCTCACAATATTGTTAGAATTGCAAACTGAGTAAAATGCGTACATACTGTCTTTTTTATACATCTGTACTATCCTTTTTTATAATGAATATTCTTTTGGCATGAATACGTGCCTTCCTTGTACATTATTCTTCTTTTCTTAACAAATAGGGATCCATTTATATACATTTGTGTAATTTAAGACTTATCCTAACTGGGTACTATAAATATCCTCATAATGTAATAGCTAAAAATGATATACAGAGAATACATTGGATTTTACTCTATCTCTTGAGCTAAGTCTCCTTACTCTTGAGCTACTTTTATCTAGCCCATTTAAGTGTAAACTAGTAGCAAGTGACCTCCGGCTATACTTTTGCGTCATATCAAGTGGGACCTGAGCTCATATGAGGCGTTGGTGCATCATATCCATCGTCAGTGCATGGGAATCCTTACTCAACATTCGACTATCATTTACTTTTTGAGCCATCCTACGGCTCGGACCCATCCTTTTGGTTACACATAATATCGAGTTTGTGTGTTCATCTATGGAATCATATCATCTTGGTATTAGAGCCTAGTTACGTTTAAAGCTGGATGCTACTATGTTCTTTAAGTAGTCTATTGTTGCTCCCATGAGATAACAATTCTTTTGTTAACCTTAAAGTTTAGTAGTTGAGTAGTGTTTTATACTCTATTTTCCTTTTTTTTCAAATACATAAAATAGAATGGGGTTGACTATTCACTTGTTGTGTAATTGTCATTATAAAGTAACCAACAATGTCAAATTCCAGTGCTCAAGGAACATTAGGAAACCAAAAAAAGTAATACTCGACATAGCCAGGGACAGGAAGGAAGCATCATACCTCAGTTAGTGGGTGATCACCTAGATAGGCTTATTAACTTGGTAACTAGTTTGGTGACTGTTATCCAAGAAGACAAGCAGCAAGCTAGAAATAACCCCACTTGGGAATGCGAACAGCAAGGATGAGGCAATGGTCAGTTTGGTCGAGATAATGCTTTAGCTCGACCACCTTGAGCTGAAGGAATTGGTAAGGATAGTAGATGAAGACTAGTGCTTGAAGAGATTGAGGATGAAGTAGAAGGGGATGATGAAGTAGAGGAGTACTATGAGCTTGAGGAAAGAAATGTATGAGCCCCTAGAGTTAAGGGATTAAAGAAGCGTATTCTAGGTTTCTTTGAAGTGATGATACCGAGGACTACCTAGATTGATTAGATCAGATTGAAAAGTAGTTTGAATGCCACGAAGTGCTCAATAATGCAAAGGCTAGACTTGCTGTGTTGGAGTTCACTAGTTATGCCGCCTTACGGTGGAAGAACTTACAAGCTACCAGAAGAAGGGAAGGAGAACGAGAAATTAGGAGTTAGGAGTGTCAAGTAGAGAAGGTTTGTATCAAGCTATTATTCGATGTAAAGTCGTAGAGCTAGAAGACTAAATTGTATATTCTATTCATTGTTGGGTTGAAGCATGAGATTGGGGATATCCTAGAAACCCTAGACATTGGTACACTTAATGACACAATTTGAGCCGCCTAGAGGATAAAAATGCATTAAATAAGAAGATTCTAAACACCCGTCAACCGTCTTGACAAAAGCTGACCTATTCCGAGCAAACCTGTGTAAACGGAACCAAGTAAGGCTAATGAGACTTGACTTGCTTAGACTACTTGAGCAGAGGAGAAGGCAACCCCAAGGAAGTTTGAGAAAGGCCAGAGTTAATGAAGAAAGGTAAGTGAGATCAAGTGTTTTAAATACCAAGGATTTGGATACATGGCCGCTCAATGTCCAAACAGGGAAATAATGGTGATCCGAAGTGAGTTGCAGACTATTGAGGTTGATAGCATTGATGAAGAAGTTGAGGAGTTGAAAGAGGATGAATTGACTAAGCTATCTAAGGAGGAAGTTACTTACGGAGAAGAAGGCAACTTTTTACCGACCACCTTAGTGCTAAGGAAGATAATGAGCATCAGCCCTGTACTTGAAGATGAACAAAGAGAAAATCTCTTCCATATTGGATATAAGGTGAATGACTCACTATGCGCGCTGATCATTGACAGTGAGAGCTATACTAATGCAGCCTCTACATTTATGGTTCAATAATTAAAATTGTCAACCATGCTACACTTGAAACCTTATAAGCTCCACTGGCTTAGTGACAAGGGAGCCTTATAAGTGAGCAAACAGGTGTCTATGCTGATTTGTATTGGCAAGTATCAAAATGACGCACTCTATGATGTATTACCCATAAGTATGTCACATATTTTACTTGGATGACCATGGATTTTGATCAAGAAATTGTATACAACAAAAGGAAGAATACATGCTCTGTAAAGAATGAA
The DNA here is from genome assembly GCA_024138005.1 of Lumnitzera racemosa. Taxonomy (NCBI): domain Eukaryota; kingdom Viridiplantae; phylum Streptophyta; class Magnoliopsida; order Myrtales; family Combretaceae; genus Lumnitzera; species Lumnitzera racemosa. The sequence goes on from JAMXBC010000004.1 coordinate 58,400,027, forward strand.
GGAAGGAGGATGAAATTAAGTCCTATCACTGTTGAATAGGTGAAGGTCATGCAGTCCCAACGAAGTCAAGCCCTAAAGAAGGAGGCCTTAATATTGACTCGAGCCAAATTGAAGAGAGAGATGGAGTTTGAAGGACTGACCTATTTGTTGGTCTAAAGAATTTTGGAGTTCAAATCCAAGGAAGAGTTACCTATCGAGGTAAAGACCTTACTAGATGAATTTTCCAACCTATTTCCAGAGGAGTTATCAAGAAGTTTATACCCAATCCAAAGTGTTAAGCATGCAATCAGCCTGCAGCCAGGAGTTGTACTAGCAAACAAGCCTGCCTATAGGTTGAACCTTAAACAGGCTACTAAGTTGCATAGACAAGTAGACAACCTTATGAAGAAAGGGTATGCGCGTGAATCCCTTAGCCCTTATACCATTTTGTCCTTATTGGTGCCAAGGAAGGATGGTTCTTTGAGAATATATGTTGATAGCCGAGTAATAAATTGAATCACCATCAAGTATAGGTATCCCATACCCAAGCTTAATGACATGCTAGATGAGTTAAGTGGAGCAAGAGTGATCTTCAAGATTGACCTTAAATTTGGATACCATCATATTCAAATGCATGAGGGTGATGAGTGGAAGACCACATTCAAAACAGTTACGAAGAGTCCTCATGAAACTCTAAGTTGAACAACTTTTTCCAATCCAAGGTGATCTTCTTGGGGTTTGTTGTGAGTGGAGGTAGCATTCGAGTTGATGAAGAGAAGATAAGAGCGATCATAGAATGGCTCGACCTGGCTTGTTCTATCGATGTGAGGAGTTTTCATGGCTTGGTATCATTTTATCATAGATTCAAAAAGAATTTCAATATGATTGTAGCTCTACTTAGCAAACTCTCAAAGAAGAATGTTGAATTCAAATAAGGAGAGGAACGGAAGAGTTTTGAGGAAGTGAAAGAGAGGCTAACTATAGCCTCCATCTTAGCTCTGTCGAGCTTTAACAAGGTGTTTGAAGTAGAGTATGATGCATCTAGACTAAGCATAGGTATTGTACTGATGCAAGAAGGCTGACCTATTGCTTACCTCAGTGAAAAATTTTGAAGAGCTACACTCAACTACTCTATTTTTTATAAGGAGTTCTACTTCTTAATCCAAGCCCTCACGGTATGGCAACACTACCTATTGACTAAGGAATTTGTGATCTATACTGATCATGAATCCTTAAGATATCTAAAGAGCCAACTGAAGTTGTTCAAAAGACAAGCTAAGTGGATTGAGTTCATGGAGGGTTTTTCTTATGTTGTAAAGTACAAGAATGGAAGAAACAATGCAGTGGCCGATGCCCTATCTAGACGACATTCCCTCCTGATTGAGCTACAAGCAAGGCTACTTGATTTTTCAACCATAAAGAATTTGTATGCTGATGACCTACACTTTGGTCCTATTTATGCTCGATGTGAGGAAGGATGGACATTGGATAACTATTATAAGGAAGATGGATACTTATTCAGGAAGAGAAGGTCATGTATCGCAACCTATTCTATGAGAGAATTGTTAGTATGTGAGGCACATGGAGGAGGATTGTCTAGGCATTTTGGCCAACACTGAACCTATGAAGTATTGTTTACGAGATTTTTTGGGTTGACAATGATGAGAGATGTGTAGTTTGTGCTGGAAAGGTATGTAATCTTTAGGAAGTCAAAGTGCCAACATGAGTAGAGACATTATCCACCCTTGTCTATCCTAACCAAATGATGGTCTGAGATAAGTATGGACTTCATGTTAGGATTGTTGAGGACGTCCCGAGGAAAGGACTTTGTTGTGGTGGTTGTGGATCGGTTTAGCAAGATGGCACATTTTATGCCCTACTCCAAAACTAATGATGCTTTGGCTATTTCTTCTTCTTCTTCTTTTTTTTTTCTTTTGCAGGAGGTGATTAAGCTTCATGGTGTGCCCAGAACCATTGTTTTGGATCGAGACCCCAAGTTAATGAGCTACTTTTAGAGGATACTATGGAAGCGAATGAGAACTAAGCTATTGTACAGTATGTCTTGCCATCCATAGGCTAATAGATAGATCGAAATTGTTAACCAAATTGTGGGAACTTTGCTATAAGTTGCTGTCAGATGAAACATGGCTAATTGGGATCTGTGTCTACCAATCATCAAATTCACCTACAATTGGACCACTGACAGCATAACAAACATGTCTCCAATCGAAGTCACTTATGGGTTCAACCTAGAGGTCCTAATGGACTAAGCACCTCAACCAAGGCTTGATGATGACTAGCTAACCATAGAAAGAGTCAAAGCCATAAGAGTTATGCACTAGAAGGTTGTGAAGCAATTGAGCCGAGCTAACACTAAGCTCGAGAAGCGGAGCCAAGGATGGAGAAAGAGAGAATTTTAACTAGGTTATTTAATCTGGATACATCTTATCAAGGATCGACTCCTACACTTGAGGAAGAGTAAGTTGTCTCTTAGAGTTAACGGACCTTTCAAAGTGCTTGAAAAGATCAATCCTAATGCCTATAGGGTTGAATTGCCTGAAAGATATGGAGTCTCGAACTCCTTTAACATTACTGATCTCCAACCTTACACCCCTAAGGATGAGCAACCTAAAGCCGAACCAAATTTGATCCTGAATCTCAAACATCTTAGAGGGGATGATAGGGATCAAGAACTAATCACTTGCTCTTGAGCTTGAGGGCTTTCTTACATGGTTCACTAAGCTGTTTGAGGAGCAATGTTTTCCCCAATCCAATCTGTTGAGCTACTTCACTCTCCATACTATCCAGGAAGTTGCCAAGGTAGTTAGTTAACACGTGGAGCAAACCAATCCCCCTCCCCCAACAACACCCTAGTCTAATACCATCCAAGAAGTTGCTGAAGGTCACTTGCCATTTGAGCATAGACTAGTGGCAAGTGACCTTGGGCTATACTTATGCATCATATCAAGTGGGACACAAGCTTGTGTAAGGCGTTGGTACATCATATCCATTGTCGGTGTATGAGAACCCTTGCTCAACCTTCAACTCTCATTTACTTTTCGAGTCATCTCATGGCCCCAACCTATCCTTTTGGTCATGCGTGATATCGTCGAGTTCATGTGTTCATCTATGGATTAGTATTAGACACTTTGGAAAAGACTTGAAAATAAACTTTTGTTTAGCTCCAGTAGCCACCCCTAGACTAATGGCCAAATTGAAGTGGTGAATAGGATGCTAGGTAATTTACTTAAAGCTATTGTAGGAAAGAACTTAAAGGATTGGGATCTATGTCTATTAGTTGTAGAGTTCACATACAACTAAACCATTCATACTATTATTGGAAATACCCCATTTGAGGTCTCTATGGCTTCAACCCTACTATCCCCCTAGATTTGATCAGTAGCCTTACAATTGTTGAAGAAAGTCAATCTGAAGTCAATCGAGCCTAAAATTTGTAGGAGCTATGCTAAATTGTGATAAGGAAGATTGGCAAGTTCAATTAAAGACAACAAGAGATTGGTAGTTAAGGCCGCTGAATTGTTTCCTTCAAGTCAGGAGACTTAGTATGGATTCACTTTAACCAAGAATGATTTTCACACTTAAGACTGAATAAGTTATCTCTACGAGTTGATGGTCTATTCAAGATTCTAAAGAAGATCAATTGTGACGCTTATCGGATCAAGTTACCCGATGATTATGGTGTTTCCTCCATTTTCAATGAATCGGACCTAATTCTCTACTAATCAAAAGAAGAAGATCCTGCAGGTACCCTCGAAGAAAAGGAACTAGAGATCGCTTCAGATTTGACGTTAAATCTTCCCGACCTCTAGGCATATGATAGGAATCAACCTTCTAGATTGATCATGTGTAGTCGAGCTAAAGGACTCACAAGGAGGAAAATGGCTTGTAGCCCCACGTAAGACATGAATTCATATTCCAACCTCCATGATTTACTCAGCTGCTGACCAGAGCAATAAGCTCTTTCTTATACCAACACTATCTTTAGAACTATCGAGTAGATGTGTTGATCTTTTAGGCAGGCATGCCTACTTGCTAAGCAGTTGTACCATAATCATGACAACATTCAAGAATACCAACCTCAACAACTATTTGAAGCTAAGCTCCTGAAACGACTAGGATCTGACCTTAGTCCGAGGTGAATATTCATTAGTGACTGATTAGCCGAGAATTAACCAGATCTAAATCAAGTCGGCTCTAATTGCATACCCTCTTTTTCCTCACTTCATATGAGTTGTAATATATTTCAAAGTGACCAACGACCTGCCATTGTGTGACATGTGTTTTGTAGCACAATATTCCAAAAGGATTCTTTACTTTCCAATATAGAATATTCTTTGTCTTTTTTAGCCTTTTTAGTATCATTCATGTAACCTAATTGTAAATTACCCTTTTATCTTTTTCATGTATGCTTGTAACCCTAGTAGAGCTGTATAAATACCCCATTTTTGTTTGCAAACACAACTCTTTGATCATCAAAATACATAAGTTTCCCTTATTTAGTTACCTTAGTGTTCCCATTTACCTTTAACTCTTATCTATTCCTTTTAGTAAGGAGTAGTGGTGAGTGACCCTTTAGTTCAAATTAATGCATTATATCTGGCAGATTATAGGTTGCATAGGATTAATTGGTATGTCATATCTAATCAGTAGCTTCTTGGACTTTTGCTAGCTTTCTTGTTTTCCTTTCTATTCATTAACGTAGTGGTGCTCCTCCATGTATTCGACCTCGGAGACGCATCACAAGGTTAATATCTAATCTCTTTCTCAAGTTAGTATACAACCAAGCACCTTAGAATCATGCAACAACCTAACAACATTATATATTGCATACATGAAACATGAATCAACCAACAATACATATACCCAGTAGATTAGGAATCATCCCAGCAACTCAACAAATAACATATCACATTCACATACTAGCTCGATCACATTCATTACAGTTAGATAACTTAAAATCTACTCTAGAATATAAGCAATTTACTTACCTAAGCTACTTAGCAAATTTCTGTAACTCTTATTCCTAAACCCGAGGCTTTTCCTTGCTCAGATCTCTTAAGCAAAGCATATATGCTACCCTAGCTAATATATATGAAGTATAAACAAAATTACTAATTCACTTACACTTAAGGCCTAATTCTCGATGTAATTCTTTTATTAACAACTTTGGTTTAAGATATTCTTGATGTAATTTTTTTATTAACAACTTTGGTTTAAGATATTTTCTACCTACTTTTTGACTCTCCTTTTGTATATAAGGTTTTTCCAACGTACTTTCTAATATAGCTTCTAACTACTTATCTATTATATAAACATTACTATGTCTCATTTCCTTACTGCATCATTTTAGTTCTAAGGTAAGCGATGTCAATATAGCTCTTGCTAAATGTCTAATTTCTATAATACTATTAATATATTGCTTAAGTTAGCTTTATGGCTAAATGTTTATGGACATAATGAATTATTTTAAAAAAACATACACATGTTCAAATTGGCTAACCCCTACTTCAATTTCTTGAACTAGGTTCTGTATATGGTGTTATTTCAAATTTCACTTGATTTATATTCTAACTGACATTATGAATTGTATCTAACATTATTTAAATCATCAAATTACTCAATTCCAACACTTACTTCCATATTTCTACACTCCACTAGAATAATAACCAGATTATACCATGTGCAAATCAAATTACTGAAGGAAATATTACTTTCATACATTTCCGACCCACTATTTCCATATTAAGTTGAAAATACTCAAAATCCAACCCCATAGTTTTTTAAAAATATTTACACAATATTAAAATAGATCATTTGAGGAACTTATATACAAAAATTAGAGTAGAAACTACATTGTTTACTATTCCAAAATTTATTACAAAATTCGTTTTTAAACTCGATTTCTTAAGAAACACATATTTCTACTTTAAATCTAAAATATTTGGTTTGATATTTGGATTTTTCATGCAAAAATACTAAAAAAAACCAAGTTTCATAAGTTTTAAAAAACAGTTGCTATTTTTAGAGTTTAGTTGAAGGGTTTAGGAAAATCAAACACTTACTATTACTAGTTTTTCTGATCATTGTCTGGCCTCCGGTGTTTCTCAGTAACTCCAATCAGTCTATTTCCCTTCAAGTGGTGGTTGTCACTTATTGTCAGGTTGCTTAGTAGGTCGTTATTCCGACAACCCAGAAAACATATCATTTTATGATATCAACACTATACTTCCTAAAAGCTCGGATCCGACCATGGTTAGCTAATTTTGCCCTTGAAAATTCACTAAAACTTCAATCACTTTATCAAACATCCATAACAGCAACTTCCCAAAGGTAGTAGCAAGTTCTATTGGTGGTTTTCCTTTCTCCTTGGTGTTGACATAGACATTGGTGGTGACGCTTTCCTTTTTGTGCCTAACTATGGTGATTTCGGAGTAGCCATCTTTTTTTTTTTTTTTTTTTTTTCCCAGTTCCTGGTTGTTAAACACTCTGCATTGAACTCCTAAGTTGCATGCATGTAGATGCTAGGCGGTAGGAAAAGGAAATGCCAAAATCCACGTGTTACCTTGCCCTGGCTTCCTCCTCTTGTATGCTATGTGTCCATTGCCTCCATACCACACATTGGCTAATTTTCTGTCTTTGTTTCATTGTCTGTTGTCATGTCAAACACCAAACCATGTTGGCAACTCTTTATCATTTCCTTTTGTATAATAATAAGTACAAACATGTATCGCTTATAGATGTCATGCCCTTGTGTGTATTCTTAATTCTAGTTAATTTAGGATGTTATCTTGGCACTTCACTTACATGACAAGTAATCCCTCTACGTGGTAGTCATTGAAAATTTATGATATCAACTTAAAAATATGTTAAAAATAACCTCACATCTATTTATGTTTGGTAATTATGTACTTATACGTAGATAACTATTAAGTACCATGCACACTTGGAAAATATACTTGTCTCGCAAATATCACATTATAGCTTACCGTAATTTTTATATGTTATTTACTTATCTCTAAAGTCTTGAGTTTTGGGTTATATTCACTGTCAATAAGAATACGTTTTTATTAATTTCAATATCTTGTTGACTTAAATTTACAAAATATATTTTATTAAGGTGTTTCTTTAACTTTCAAAACTCTATCTTAAAAATTTATTTGATATTCTCGAAATCAAATAAATTTTTAAATATTCAAGCGAATATGATTATATTATATAAGAGTATTCATGAGCATTTTATTTTCCTATTTTCCAAGTCACATTTTTTAAGTTATATATTTATTAAAAATGTGTTTTTATTCTGAGTACCCAATAATTAATTGAAAATCGAGATATGTATCACAAAAAAGGAGTTATTAATATTTTGAAATGAGTATGGTGGAGATTTTGATATATCATATTTTAGGGAGAATTTGTTAGTTGATTTCTACCGAGTAAGAGAATTTTTTCAGAAAGGTGATTGACTTTGGCCCTTGGCCAGTTATGGGCAATCCTCTGGTCATTAAAAAATGGGAGAAAACACAACAAGCTAGAAGAATTGTGTTTCTCGCACGTTAAGATTTGGGTGTAGATTCATGGCCTTTCTTTAGCCATGCTATCTCAAAAAGAAAAAAAAAAAAAAAAGCAGGAAAACTGGAGAAGTGGTTAAAGTTGAATCCTTTCAAGTTATCAAGAAGATCTTCTTAGAGTGCGAACCCGGTTAAATCTGGCAAACCCTCTAATGACTAGTGCATGGGTTAGGACTTCATAAGCTTCAAAGTCATGGGTTGAGTTTAAATATGAAGCCTTTCGGATTTTTCATTAGACACCTTGAAAATAGATGCACACTAAGCAAGGTGAAAAACTCGTGGGATAGAAAATTCAATTATTGGCTCGGAGCGGAGAATAAAAGTAAATCTAGTGTGGATGAGCATAAGGAGACAGATAAGAGGCCCGGAGGATGATTAAAGAAATTCATCAGAGATCGGTGACGACGAGAGTAATTCAGTTTGAGAAAGTGCAAATGAAAATGAAAGTCAGCAGGGTATTTGAAGTGCATTGGCCTAAAATGGAAGTTCGCGTTCTATGGCTTTGTTGAACAGCAGGTCAAAACATTTGCATTATTCCTTAACACTTTATAAAATAGAATAAGAAAAAAATAGACTTGAAATTCTATAAGAAATGAAGTAAAAATATAATATATATTAGTTTATAAAGATTTATAAGCAATTTAAGAATTAATATATAATATAACTTTAGTGATTAAAATATTCTCGTTATTTTTCAATTAATCATAAAATAATAGGTAGCAATGGCAGCAGTAATAGTAATAACAGTATTAATGATGATTAGGAGTAGTGGTAATAGCAATAATAGTAAAAATTGTGGTGATAATAATAAAAGTGATTACGATTGTGACGATATCAATGATAGTAGTCGTTCATGATGATAATAATGATAACTATGACGATATTGGTGGTAGTGACGGTAGCCATAGTAATGGTAGTAAGCGGCGGTAATAGTGGTAATGATGGCGATTGGCGATAGCGACGATGACGATGATGATGGTATTAGTGTTGATAGTGATGATAATGGTGAGAAATTGTAATTTTTTGATTTGATTAAGGAATTTGTATTATTTAATTTCAAATAATAAGGATTATTATAGAATTTGAATTTTGTAACAGAAAAAAAACTAAGTGGATTGATAATGGCATAATAAGAAGAGAGTAGAATTTTAATTTTATGAAGTGAACCAGGCATAAATGTTTCAAAAGAATTGATCCCCCTTTAGACACGTGGGATAAGAATAGCGTAGAGAAGGCTAACAGCGATTTAATGAATGGCAATAAAAATCAAGTGACGTGGATATGAGATCAGAGGACAACATCGTCCGTCTGTCCTAATCAGCAAGGCATAGTGAAATTCCCCATGTGCCTCCTCACTCGAACGAAATAGCCCAACAGCACCTGATATGTAATGCGATTGAGGTCATTACTGTTGACTTAAATTCACCAACTAAAGGTGCTCTGCAACAGTCTCCTGCTTCTATACTTTATTTAGACCCATCCTCACCTTACCGTCCCTTGATCTTAATCTTCCAGTCACTACAACTACCAGCTACACCACCGAACAAGATTCTTTGCAACCACGTAAACTGCGATTACCTTGCCTATACACACCTTTTCACCACAAAACCCATCTTGCTATCTACCCTCTTCTTCTACCTCGGCCTTGCAAACCCTCCAAAACGCAAAAACTGGACCCTATTCAGTCTTTCACCTTAACTCTTCTATACAACCTTTGAACCATGTTCCTAACGTTATATTTAAGAATCATAGGGCAGATTGTCTAAGGCATGTCATATGTTTGATAAAATGCTTGAATCATCAAGCAGCCTTAGCCCCTTCATAATGGAAGAACCAGATAGCCCAATCAAGGGCTTGCATCTAATGAAAGCAGATGCATATCCAAATAATGCTAACACACATCTACAGGGTAATGCTTCTTCTCCTGCAAAAACATTACCTATTGTTGCTAGTTGCTAGTGCTTCACCTCTAGCAAAAGACCTTAGATGCCTTTCGATTAAAAGGCGTTGAGACAATGTGGAGGATGTAAGAAACGTTGATTTGCAATGGAAAAGAGGTTGAACATCGACTGTTGAAGAGTAAAGTAACAAGAATGTGGTGAGGAGGCACTTTAGAAGTATTGGTATTCAAAGGAAAAAGGTGGTGCTCGGATGTCTTGAGTTTGAGTTCGAATTAATGGAGGTTAATGTTGAAGAGTCTGACATGTTATCTGCAAATGGCCGTGGTGGCTGGCCTAAAGCCACCAAGTTGCCATGATAACTATAGGTTGGAACAATCAAGGCTTGGGTCAGCCTTCGATGGTTGATGAGCTGAAGAGCCTTATTAAGTGATATAGACCCAACCTTGTATTCTTAATAGAAACAAGGAATTCTTCCGAGTAAAAATGAGCCATTGCGTAGAAGACTGAAGTTTGATAAAGTTTACTATGTTGATACCATTGGTTTGTCCATTAGCCCTTTGGTGGAAGAGTGGTATTAACGTGAATATTTTGGAAGCAGATGCAAATCTTATTGATGCATGGGTCTGGGATGAGGGTATTAATGAGGGTTGTAAAATTTCTTGGTGTTACATACATCCTGAGTTCTATAGTAGATTGGGCATTTGGGAATGATTGAGAAATTTGGCTTCATATGTTAATAAACCTTGGTTGGCAATAGGTGATTTCAATGAGATTTTGCATTGAGAAGAGAAGTCTGGAGGAAGAGATAAACCCTTGAGGCAAATTTTGGGACTTCAGGATGTGCTTTATGATTGTCAACTAGTTGACTTAGGTTTCCAGGGGAAGTTATTCACATGGTGTAATGACACAAAAGGGGAGTTAATCAAGGAAAGATTGGATCGTGCTTTGGGTAATATAGATTGGGTGCAATGCTATCTAGAAACCCAAAACACTAACCTTGAAGCTAATGGTTCAGACCACTCACCTCTGATAATAGAAACAAGAAAAATGGATCGGAAGAGTCTCAGGTTATTTAAATTTGAAAACAGTTGGCTGGCTGTTGATGATTGTAAGTGGACTGTTGAGAATGCATGGAAGGAGAAGAATGACTGATCTGATTTAAATGGACTCATGAATACATTAGCTGATTGTAAGAAGGCTCGATTGCAATGGAAGAGGTTGAATGTACGGAATAATGCAAAGCTTATACATTAACTTAGGGAAGAGTTAAGGAGAGAACAAGCCAAGCTGGTTAACAATGCAGACCCTGCTGTAAAGAAAAGTGTGAGATATGAGCTAGCTTGGGCAGTTAATCGGGAGGAAATGTATTAGCCACAGAGGTCAAGTGTAAATTGTCTTAAAATTGGGGGGATCAAAGTACAAAGTTTTTCCATCTCTCAACTTTGATGAAGAGGTTTAAAAGTAAAGTTTTCCAAATAAAAAATGACCAGAATGCTTGGATTCAGAATGAAACAGAAGTGTTGGCAGCTTTTGCTGATTATTATGAGAAGCTTTCTCAAAAGGAAAGGGTGATAATGGTGAGTGATGTTGTGGAGGCCATAGAGCCAATTATAACAGAGGAAATGAATGAATCACTAGTAAAGGATATTGATGATGTGGATATTAAAATTGCTGTCTTATAACTTGGCTCTTTGGAGGCTCCAGGTCCGTACGGCTTTAAGGGCATTGCTTTCCAATCCAATTGGAGCGTCTTGGGAGATTTGGTTTGCAGGTCAATAAAGCATTTCTCATCCCTAGTGAGTTGCCTCCTGAGTTCAATGAGACTGATCTTATCCTTATCCCTAAATCCCCTTGCACTAATTCTATATCACATTTTCGTCCTATTAGTCTTTGTAATTTTGCATATAAAATCACATCTAAAGTCATGGCTAAGAGACTTCAGGCCTTCATGAATAAAATTGTTTCTCCGAATCAAAGTTCATTCATTAAGGGTAGGCTCATTCAAGATTATGTGATCATTGCACATGAAATATTTGATCATTTAAAATTGAAGAAATATGGTCAACATTATGAGTGTGCTGTAAAATTAGATATGGCTAAAGCATATGATAGGGTTGATAGGAATTTTTAGAGCCTTGATGCTAAAGATGGGGTTTAGTGATATTTGGATGAATTGAATTATGAAGTGTGTTACATCTGTTTCTTGTAATTTGTTAGTGAATGGAAAAAGAGTTGGAAAAATTATACCCTTTGGAGGAGTAAGATAAGGAGATCTTATATGTCCTTATTTATTTATTTGTGTGGCTGATTCATTCTCTTTGCTGATCTGGAAAGCACAAATGAATGGTTTTCTTAGGGGGATTTGAATTAAGGAGCATTGTCTCTGAACTAAGCCACCTATTCTTTGCAGATGATTCATTATTATTCTTGGAAGCTAATATGGTTGCGTTAGAAAATTTGCAGCGGTTGCTACATGTATAGCTCAACATCAGGACAAAAAGTGAATTCCCAAGTATCGTCCGTATCTTTTAGTAGTAATACTCCAGATGGGTAACAGCCAATTGTTGTAACATACTGGGTATTGTTCTTTCTCATCACCTAGGTAAATACTTAGGCCTCCTTATTCAATGGGATAGGTATAAATGTCAAGTAATGAATACAAGATAGAAGTAACTTGTTATTAGAAACATCTTGAGTTGTACGCTACGAGTTGATTTTATGTTTAATACCAGGGTATAGTGTTAAAAAATCTCTCAAAGTGTTAGTGTAAAAGCCCATTTTGGATATGTGATTACCTTGTTTTTTGCATGAGTAATTAATGAACCTAAAATTATCTTGCCTATTAATAATTGTGTTGTTTGAACGAGTACCGATGATTTTAGGGGTAGTATCTTGATAATCCATAAGTGACGTTAGTCTGTGTGGAGTTGTATATTGAAACGATTTCAGTATGACTCATGAGTGTTTAGAAGTACCATCATCGTATACACAGTATTATATATGTGAGTGTAATTTGAGGTCATGAGTTACTCTAAATCGTGCCACGCTGAAACTGTGTTGGTTACCACACCTAAACAAGAGATAACTAAATGGTCGGTTGTGCATTATTCTATCTGTTATTGCATGTATATGCATGGCTAGTTGCATCAGCATATGGTTGTGGTATTTTGCGTACTAGGCATTTAGTTTACCCCTCATAGAAAACCTTTTTTAATTGCAGGTGCCCCAAATGATGTTGACCTTTATGATGAGTTATGATATGACTCGGTGAATGATTTGGGAGACCATGTGGAGTATGTGTACTTTGATGAGTATCTGGGTGGGATTCGCTAATAGTGCAGTGTCAATGGACTATTTGACGTTGGTTGTACTAAGAGGTCGGACTTCATTTCTAAATATGTTTAGTTATGTTTGTTGCGTTCGATTTTTGTTTTAGGTATTATCAGATGTTGTAGGAGCTAGTGAGGACTCGACTTTTATGATGTGTGTTGTGTGGTTTGATCATTAAAGTAAGATCCAAACGAGTCCTTTAGAAATGTATATATTTGAGTTTATTATGGGTGATTGTGCATATTTTAAGTCTTTACTTATCATTACCTAGTATTTACTTGTAGGGAACTGTAACATTTTGGATTCCAAGGCATTACACTTTAAATAAAACCAAAATTAAATAAACTTTTAATTTGAAAACAACCATTTTATTTACAGATGAAAAATCGTTACGCTTCGAATTTAATTGCGGAGCTCTTTCTACATTTCCTAGTATAGAACATCAATAATATGGATTTGGTTAGTGACATGTATTTACCAAAATAAATTAAAAGAAAATCTATATGCCTTTGAACCGTCTTTAGCAAACTTCATCTTCTCCAAGATGAAAATCTGACCAATGGAACATCTCTCCACTCTAACACCATCTCATTCTCACCATCTCCATTCTTCACCTTGTAACTACTCTTTCCTTTCACTATTTCGCTCGCTTCACTGAAATTTTCTCTACTGATTCTCAAACCTTTTAGTCCAATTCCAGCGGATAGGTCCAAAACTGCCATTGATTCCTTCCATTTCTTCACATAATCATGAGAAGAGATGAAGGGTGACGCAAAAAGGGACTCGAGAGCAACTCTTGCTTCTACAAATTGACTTGAAAAATCTGCCTCAATGGACTCCAATAGTGCCTTGAAATGTTTTAAGTACCCCTCAAAAAACTGGCCAAACTCGAAACATCTTGATTTTTCGCATGGTTGTGCATTGCCAAAGGTTATCATCCCCTTATTGTAATGCATAATTATATCCTCAGCTATTCCTAAAAATTCATTAACGAGTTTTGTACTTCTCACTCTTCCAATATGTGGAAGACCTGCCATGCAATTGAAAACCATGTACTCTTTCGCGCAATCATTTTTATTGTTTTTCCTCACCTCATGCACCAAGTCCTGCATCCTCATCTGCTGCACAACCAATCTTACTCCGCAAACTTTGGCATGTTCGTAGAGTCGTCTTCTTGTCTCATCGAAACTCCACCCCGGCTGTGAAGAGCGATTGTTGGCATCACCATCCTCACCCTCATTGTCGCATTTTATCGATGTTAGCTTCAATGTTCTGTTCAGTATTTTCATAGACTCAATCACGGCGGGCCATTGAATACCTTCTCCTATATCGAAATCAATGAGATGGAGAATCTCAGCATCACGAGGGATTGATTCAATTATCGCTGAATTCGCCGCAAAATGGGCAAATTTCCCATATGGGGAAATTTGGTAAAAAGCCTTGAAAGCTGTTTCCGCGTTCTTCAAAGCTTCATGCTTGATGGAGCTTGTTTGTTGTTGATGTGGGTGTTGGAATAAATTAAATGCCAAACGCTCCATGGTTTCACCAAAGGGGTTGGCTTTCTCGCACACACATCTAGAGATCACCTCCATGAGCTCACTTTGCCCATTTTCCGTCGCCTCTCCATAAGCTTTAAAAAGATGTTTCAAGCTGATTTGGGCGTCGACCTCCATGTCTTCTGATGGTAAAACAAGTGGAGTTTCTTGAGATTGGACTACTGTGGAAGAAGGTGACGATTTTTGTATTTCTTTGACTGTGGATGATGATGGGCATGGACTCCAGCCAACGGTCTCTGGAAACGATGAACCATAAATCGTGTCGATTTCAGAACAAAATCCATCAAGGTCACTTGAGAGATCCTCCATGGGGTATGGAAGAGCTTGGAAAGAATCATCAAAAACCGGAAATTGGTCAAACTCCATATCAAAAATTGTGGGGAAGAAAGTGGATGATAGAGAATCAGAGCAAGAAGAATCATTTCCTGGGCTAGACATCTTAAGTGATGAGGACCATCCAAAGCTGCCAACATAAGGTTGTTCTGAATCTAGACCAGGATTTTCAATCATAATTTGATCTAGATTTGACAAATCAAAACATGACCATGTGGGTCTAAGAACTTCTGATTCCATCATCCTTTTTGGTCTCTTTGTACTTAACACTCTTGTTTTTAATAAATTCTTCTTTTTCTTGTTATCAGGTGGTGCGTGTTGGTTTAGTCTGGTTGGGGTCGGGGAGAATGGAAGGAAATTTATATTCGACATTTGCTAATAATCCAAAGAAAGGATTTTAAAAAATTGTTAAAAGCACCAATCACTTTCACCTCCCTTTTGGAGAGTTTCACTCCCAAGAGTTTTTTATTTTTTGAACAAATTCCTTCCTAAGAGTTTAAGCTTTCTATTTTCTTGGCAGCTTCTAGGAGGATGTTATATTTAGGTTGCATGATGCCATGATACATATCAATATTTATTTCTGATGCATACTAGCATTATTAATTAATATTAAATAATTAATTTTCATGTCATTTCAAAGTAATTAGTTACCAACCTGATAGAGACAACTCCTGATAAAGATAACTAATAAAACAAAATTAGCTAGATGGTGGCGTTTGGGTGGGGCTCTTTATTTTATTTTAATCCACGTCAAACGTCTCCATGAAACCGTATTTTCTATGTTATTTGAGCCGTATTTTCAATACTGTTTTAATCTAATATAACACTACATACCTTACATAGTATATCGTTTAAAATACAACCTACCTTAATATAATGAAGGGAGTCATAAAATTAGTTGTTAGTCTTTTTAATCAGTTTCTTTTATTTTTTTTTTCTCCATAAAATAAGTTTCATGTATATTGGATAATTTTACTTTTTAATTTTTAAGCACACACATTGGGTGTATATTTTCAATAATTTTTAATATATGGAATAGGAAAGGGACACAAACAATGAGAGTCCTCTGGATAGAAACCATCATTCACGTCAAACTATTTAAATAATCAAAATAAAAGATAGGAGTATATGACAAGCAAATCCAACCAGTTATTGCACAATTAATTATTCTTCATGGGCTCATGCAATAAAAATCGCGTTAGTTTTCGTCTTCCCATGAATATTAAATGGAGTTTAAGATGTCTAAAACTCTCCTTATGACATGGATTGGGAAAGGCCCAATTTTACATTCAATATGAGCGGGTAATTAAGCTACTTAATATTATATGATATATGTCTATTTTTTATTTTTGGGCAGAATTTGATATCGGTATTAAGACTCCTTTAATATTGAAATAATTCCCTTTTTAAGAGTTTTCAACATATTTTCTTGCCGAAACTATTATATTTCTCGATTTTCCTTTCGTCAACAATTGTAATATATATGACATATTCACTTTTTTTCTTTCCTTTTTCTCCCCAATCGAAGATAACAGAAGTTGTGCATCATTGCCCACGGGGTTGGAAGACATCATAGAGCATCTATCTTCAATCCTTAAAAAGCTTATCTAATAAAAAAGTTTACCATATTGGGCACGAACATAATTTTGTATTCTTTCACGATGACTCATTCTTTGTCAAATTTTTTTATTTTTTGTTTTCTTTATAAAGGAAAGATTTCATTAACAAAAAAATAGTTTGGTATAATATCCTTATCCGGGGCTCAAGTCACCCGTATTCATTCCCACCAAAACATGACTATCAGTAAAACTGGAAGCTATATCCTCCCTTACAAAAGACGATACAGAAGGTCGGAGCAGCCTAGCCAAAAACTTCATCAGCATAAGCTGTAAGTCCTTCCTTCGCAAGGCTATCCACCACTCTAATCACCTCTCTGGCAGCTCTGCAAAACACAATGCAATTAAATTGCAAGTTCATTACATGAGAATAGTTCATTAGGATACAAATTACAGTCAATCAAGTCATACGTGATCCATTTTTTAGTTGTCATGGAATCTGTTTTGAACATTATCTTGTCCCATCCCTTCTACTTAGCCATCTTCATCCTAAAATAACTTACTTGCCCAAATTTCCGCTTCAACCCTGCATTCAGCTAATTTATATGGCCTTGAACATTGACTCGAATTTTCGGTACCTAAATTTTATTTATATCCATATTTAACTACTTGAAATTCAAAAGTAGTAATTTTGTGCTTTAATTTTTCCAATTTTTTGCAATTAATTATCAGAATTCAGCTCTTTTACGTAATCTTTTACTTTGCCCGTGTTATAATTAACTACTTAAATGGACTTACTCGATACATTATAAATGATGTTAAAAAATTTGTAGGTTTGATTGTTATGTAGCTGAAACATTGACATAACAATGTAATGTGGTCATAATAAAAATATTTATAACATTGGCCGTATTTATTTTATTTTAGCTTTTCTCTTTACGACCTCTTTTTGGATATCTCCTCGTCTTGAGTTGAAGAAACATTCACTGGGCTATGATGTCTCATACTCTTTATCACGCTGGCTATCCATCGCTCTCCAATATTTTATCTATATATTGAAGGAGTCACTATTGTGAGCTAAAAAATTAAAATTAAAATATTAACCTTCTTGATATGCCAATCCTATAATAGACTCCTAAGCCCAAACCAACCGCCTTTAGACATGAACTGAGCTCTTCGGGCCAAATCCGACCTCCTATCTTGTGCCGAGCTCCCAATGGTTCGGATATCTTACGTAGAACCAAAGCCAAGTCTAGAAAGAGGTCTTCCAACCATGCTCGAATCATCAGCATGGAGTCCAACATCACCAAATTGAAGGGCCTCCAATCTCCCAGTTCTCTGGCTTGGAAAACCAAGAAAGCCAGGTGTAGCCTTAAGAGTTCTAGCTTAAGTCCCACTCGTACAGTGTGGTACATTAGGCAAGTCAACTATTGTCACTATCCATCCCATAAGATTTGGAGCATACCTCAGTATTTAAATTCATAGGTCAAAAATAGCTTAGCCTCACTCCTTATAAATAGGAGCTGAAATCTCCTAATAAAGGACCTTAAATCTTCTATACACCTTTGTATTCTTTTTATCCATTCACTTTCCTATATTATTTTATATTAATTATACTAATTTAGGTATCAAAACATACGCACCGAAGTAATCTTTAACAATGCTATAATCCTATTTTCTATCTTACAAGATGATCTTACCATGGATGAAGTTCAAAAAATAAAAAACCCTTTTCTATCATAAGTGAAGATTAATAAATGCGTCTTTCTAGATTTTATTGTCCACAACAAAAGTCATGGTTATTGACCTAAGCGTCTGAAAGATAGAGTTTGATGCAACTGCAATTAGGATAAATGCGTACATAGATACAAACATATTAATAAATGTTTGTCCAATATTTTCTATTTATATGGATAGAAAAAGAGATAAAATTAGGTCTGTGTTTAACATCTTTATTTTGAATTTGACCCAATGAAATCTATTTATTTTTCTAACAATAGATATAGATATATTGAAGAAAATTAAGAGGAACATTTTACAAATTGAAAAATGTCCATAAATTTATCAATAAGTAAGGCTATGTTTATTGTAGAGGAGAAAAATTCCACATTATGTATTTTCAGCGATCTACATTTTTGGAATAAATATTGATGAGCCATTAGAACTATCCTTGTAGATGAGAGCTCTCATAGTAAATTTATATCTACATTTTTGGAATAAACACTGATGAGCCATTAGAACTATCCTTGTAGATGACAGCTCTCATAGTAAATTTATATCTACTAATTGAATTTTTTTCCCCCCACAAGTTACAATTGATATTTGAGACTAGTTGATGTGGGCATCCTTAAAATA
This sequence comes from Lumnitzera racemosa, assembly GCA_024138005.1. NCBI lineage: Eukaryota > Viridiplantae > Streptophyta > Magnoliopsida > Myrtales > Combretaceae > Lumnitzera > Lumnitzera racemosa. The sequence goes on from JAMXBC010000004.1 coordinate 58,418,626, forward strand.
AAAAATTAAATGGATGGTAGCTAATTTTGGGAAAAAGAGACCACATCAATATAACTAAATACTTACAAGTGGATAGTTTTATAACATTGATACATTTTTACTTAACATATGGGTGTTTGGGAATAAGGATGCAAACGGGATGAGTTTGGAATGAGTCATAAGAATTTATAACCTGTCTCGTTACATTGACAAGATTTCCAAACTTATTCCAAAACCCTATAAGGTTTTTAGCCCTATACCTAAAACCTATCCCGTTACCCTGATTGAGTACTCACTTTTTGATCCACTAAATTCGTTTATATATATATATATATATTGCCAAATGATTATTTTTTTCTTTATTAATCATAATGTGAGAAATTGATTTTCATTATTTATACAACATAAGTGACATAAAGAGGATTATGGAATTTATTTATTGTATCCTTTTCATCCTTTATGTCTTATCAAGGCATGGATAGAGCACTTAATAGTATTGTTATAAAATAAGTTTAATAATCTTTATAGGCTTTATCTTGACTTTTTTATATGTTTTTATTTTAAGTATATGTTTAATATTTGCATTAAATTTACATCACTATTTTCTTTATACTATATAATAAATAGACAACAACCTTCCCTTAGCCTATTAAAAATAAAAAACTTACGTAGATATATATTCATAAATACTAAAAAATTAGTAAATGTCATCAAAGCTATTGTTATCCTTATTTTTATCTATTTATTATTTTAGGCATTAGAAATTTTAATTAATATTATATTATTAATTTTTTATTTTTTATTTAGTAATGAGTTTCCCATTAGGTTTTTTCAAAATCCCGTAACCTATCCCAAAACTCTAGTAGGTTTTTTGCTATATCCTCAAATTCATCCCAAAACCCTATCAAGTAACATCCTTTAAGGCTTTTAGCAGTTGCATGAATTGAGTACCTTATAATGACCCGTCCAATTACATTCTTATTTGGGAAATGAAAAAGGGTATGTTTTCGCAATTACTAGTAAGGTAATGTTAAGGCTTTAAATATGTGAAAATAACTATAATAGCATTTGGGACTAAGATTTGTATTATTAAAGTCGATAGACCTTTGTGTAACCATTTTCTTTGAAATTATTATTAAGCCCTTTAACTAAAATTTTATAGCAAAAAAACTAATACTAAGAACAACTTATAAAAACTATAAATATTTTATGGTAAGAATATTATAGTAATTTTAATAGATATTTTGATGTTTCATTACAGGACGCTTTCTCTCTCACTTCCTCAATTTTCTTCATCTTCCTCTCTCCCACCTTTCCATTTCTTTTAAATCGTTTCGTTACCATTTTCAAATTTTGCTTTGGACATACAGAGAATTAGATATTAATAAAATAAAACAATGAAAGAATGCAACATATATAATGTGGGAACAAAAATAGGATTTAAAAAGAAAAAAAAAACGCAGGCAAGATACGAAAGTGGAACACCCATGTCTCATTGTCATTATTGGACTTCTTCCCAGTATCTTATGGACAACTAGGCACAAAGGATGATTAAAACTTTAAGAACTCATGCAATTGCAAGCAAGAATTATTATTCATAAAAATATAAAATAGATTTTTTTTTTTTTTTACAAACCGTTTGATTATGATTTAGTTCATTTATATATATATGAACTACAGTTTGAATTTGAACAAAACCATTTTAAATAGACCCGAATTATTTAGTTAAATCAAAATAATTTTTATGTAATTATTTTTTTATTTCTTTATTTTTTCATCAATCTTTATGTATTTTATCAGATTTTTCATATCTTCTTCTTTTTTGTCGTATTTTTAGGTAAATTATTAAGAATAAGTTGAATGGGTTTCATCTAAAATTTCATATTTAAAATTTTTATAAATTTTTCTTTTTTAAATTGTCATTTTTTTATAAGTTTTCAAATCAAAGATCTCACCTTGGTACATTTCACGTATCTCTCATTTTTTTTTCTTTCTTTAGTGTCTCTTTTCTTTTCTATGAATTGTTTTTTGATGAGTAGCTTTTTTTTTTTTCTCCTAGTTCTTTATTTGTTAAAATAGACTCTCTTATCCTCATTCAATTAAGTTGAGTTTATTAAAATCTTATACAACTTTTTACTAAGTACCATTACTCATGATAAATATACAGGGAATTAATTGAAAATATATGAAAGTTTAATAGAAAGGAAAATATGTTATTAAAGATAAAAAAAAATGTAGTGAAAATTTAACATAAATGATTTGAATCGTAATTCAAACTAGACTAAATCATTTTTAATTAGATTTGAAAATTTTACTAATTGAACCATATAGTTAAGTTCGATTTTCAATTAAACTGAACCATACTCTACCCTATTTCTCACCAATGTCTAAAGATATATATATATATATATAAATATATATTATTAAAACCCTAAGAGGCTTGAGTAATCCTCATACTTTTTTTTTCTATAAAATTCCTTAAAATAGCCATAAATCATATATTGTAAAATTAATTACTATATATTAGGTAATATTTGATTCATGAATTTTATGGTAATTTCACAAGTTACTAGTTTTTCCACCAACTCAAATTTCATGCCTAAAAAATCAAAGAAAACTTACCATCTTCATCAATGTGATGAAAACTTTCTCATATTTTAAGAACCTACCTTCCAACTCTACCATTTAGTTCATACACATTTCTATCATTTTTATTTTTACTTTCCCTTGCATTCCTTTACTCTATATTTCTTTTCATGATGATTTCTTTGATAAACGAAAATAAATGCAACTGGTAATATTTTTTTCTATTTTAACAATGACATATATTGTGATGATAGTTTTTTTTTTTCGTTTGTCCTTTTTAGAACCATTCTAATATTATTTTTTCTTTAACCTTTCAATATTCATTTATCATGTGCATAATTTAATTTTGTAATTCTTTTATTTATTATTTTGGATAAACTAATTTCTTTTATGTTTTAAACTTTACTAAATTGTTGATTTATTTTATGTATATACAATCTAGGTACATGTTTGCTAGTGATATATAAATACAAATTTATTAGGTTCATAAGAATATTCAATAAAAGTTCTTATGTTGTGCTCTAAAGTCATTGGCTAATAATTAGATTAATATACAATGTAAACTAAATCAATGCTCTTGAAAGTGATTAAAATTATAGAAAAAAATACCAAAATTTTAAACTATTATATTAGGGTAAAGTTGTTGTAACTCAGTGGTATTACTACTAATCTCTTTTCGAGATAGATTAGGATTAGAATATTTCATTCCTATAGCTTATAAAAAAAAAAGAAAAACTATTATATTAGAAAAGTTTTTCCTCAATATAATATGAAATCAATATTTTGCACTAATATATTCTTCTAATTATTTTAAATCAATTCATTAAAAGATCAAAGGATGTTTCCAACCCACCATTCCCACCCCAACGCGGAAAAGTTTGGACATATTCCTTGTTTTTCCCTTTTTAAAGTTAGCCTACAATATAAGAAGGATTTCATATAGATGACTTTTTGGAGGTGGCTAGTGATGAATAGGACCGGCATATATAGCGGTAGCTACAATGATATTTATCTGGGACCATATTGGTGAAAAAGATCGGAATATTATAATATATTTATTATAATATTCAAAACTTTTAACATTTTATTTTATACTGTTTCATATATGACATTTACTTATGACATCATTCAAATGACATTTTTTTTTTCATTATATTTGCCATTATAATCACATTTATTTTCTATTATGTTATTCTAGATTTGTAATTAATTTGCCTAAATTGACCATATATAGAAAAAAACTTATTCCTTTCATTTGATTTTTTTTTCCCTTTTCCCTAGTACTCTATAAATTAGATACTGATACCAAAACTTCGGTCCAGAGAAGTTGAAGATAATTACCGCATTGATGTAATTCTTTTATATATTACAATTTTCACTTTAATATGTTTAATTTATCTCGCTACCTTTTATTTATGCATTTGTTTGATAAGTTTTAATTATTTTGCATTTTGCTAAATCAATCATTAATTGAAAATATGGACATTATGGTGACAATAAGATGAATTAGGTGATGTAAAAGTAGAGGATTATAGAGGTTGATCAATGTATTAGTTTCAGCAATGTTATTTTTTTTTTCTTAACAGTTATTTGTACGAGATAGAAATTAGAATCGTATTTGTAAATTTTGATTGATTTAATATATCTTCAATAATAGTTGTTGTACTTGATAAACTATTATTAGCAATTTGTCAATATAATATTATACTGAATATGATCCGATCTATTGCATGAAATTCGTTTTAGTTAAATTTATTCTATAATTATTAATTCAAATATTGTTTGCATATACTTTGCGCTAACCTTAACTATTTTATACAAATAATTAAACGGAATTATATATCTTTATTTTTTATTATGTTATAGCATAGGTAAGTGACCAAGGTTAGTTAAGAGTGAAAAAAAAAATGAATAAACAATTTCATATATAAATGAATATGTATATGTATATATATAATTAATAGTTTATCTTGGGCTATTAGGATTTACTCATTGCGGTAAAAAATTGGCTTGAGCTCAATTCTTATGCCTAGCACAATAGAAAAAGTCTTCTCGCACGATAGATCTCCGAAATTGAACATGAATTTACTAGTTTTAGGTTGCTGAATCACCTATCTAGGTCTAGATATGTCTTCAAACATCCAATACCATATTATGCTCACGAAATTGTATGGTTTTCGCATGCACGTCTCTTATGGGGAACTGTTGGCATTAATGTGTGTGGAGGATGATTCTAATGGCACGTGTATTTAGAAACTATTTTTTTCGTTTTTTTAATATTTTTTTGGGGTAAACCGTCTATTTAGAATTTTAGGGACTCTGAAGTAATCCCATATAATAGCATTTCTCGTGGTTTTGAAGGCCGTAAAACGGGATCTTTTTTGTTTTTTTTTTGGTCCTGAGCTTTTCTTTATCGTCCTTCCCTAACAATTATTCTTATTCCTTATAATTGCACGAGGTTAGCTACTTTTTAATAACTTAAAATATTAAATGGATAACGACTACATAATAAATTAGATATCAATGGGAGACCACTGTATAATTGCATGATATTTGGTAGGGGGACAGCTGTATAAACAACAAAAAATTGCATGATATTTGGTAGGGGGACAGCTGTATAAACAACAAAAAATTGCATGATATTTGATAGGGTGAATAGGTAGAAATTGGGCAGAATAGTGCACTATTTATATCCTAGTCTATAGGTATAATGAAATGCCCTAAAACTGTCTTTTATTTATTTTATAAAGTAACTCTAATTCATCTAAAAATTTATAAATTATTTAAATAAGAAACCCCATCATAGAGGATTTATAACCCAAATTCTATTTTATTTAAGTTAATATGGTTATTTCTAAAGAGCTTTGAAACACCTACCTTTTACAAATAATAAAAGAATATTATTTGTAAACACATTTTAACGAAAATCCTTTCTATAAAAGAAAATATATTTTGACAAAAATCATTTTATGAAATAGTTTTAATAAGCCTTTTATAAAATATTTTTAACAAACATGTTTATTATTATTGCTAATAGCCTCATAATTTTATTTAAGTGTTAGGAGAATTCTTGACCTTTTAATAACTTTTAAAAACCTTAAGCCTTCATACTTTATAAACTCATCTTGTAATATATTCTCCTCCATTTTCTTTCTCTATTATATTAATACCTTGGGCAAACTCTCGACCTTCACCAATTGCCACTCTAAACTAAAGACCTCTCTCTACATTAACTAGGAAAATCAAAATAGGAATCAATTTAAGGAGGATCATAATCTAAGTGTATCATTAAGGATTGTTAAAGAATTATTAGAAGAATTCCCTAGTTAAAAAAGTTTCTATTGTTGTTGTAAATCCACATAATGATTATAGGGTGCTTGTATGCAAACATTTTGTTTTGAAGTAAGATTTCTATTTCCTCTTCATTTCCTTTTTGTTTCCATTATTTGAGACTTATTCCTAAGTGTTTAGAGTTGCGTTTTTCCTTTAAGATTGTTGAAGTGTGCGGTTGCAAAATTTAAGATTTGATATTGGTGATTGATGATGGCATTGAAAATAGAGATTTGTATATGAGGTGTAGTGGAGGTTATGGAGTGTGAGATCGAAAATTGTTGTGTTAAGAATATGTAAGTGTGAGCTTATACGGCATATGTGTGAGGTATGCTTACAAGCCATGCATATGTGTTATGTGTAGATGTATGTAGCATGGAAATACATGGCTGTGTGCATAATTGTCAAAATCACCATTCTACCTAAGCCATTATAATAGTATACGATTTTAAGAGGTATTTCCAAGTTAACTTAGGCATAAAATCTTTTTCATATAGAATCTTACATTTTTAATTGAGTTAGTTACCAAATTTAGTAGAAACTTACGTTTTAATTGAATATACCGATTCTATATATTTGAATTGAATAAGCTAAAAAAAAAAAACATTCAAAGAAGCTTTTACAAGTTCTTGATTATTAGGGTATTACATCATCTTCCCTATTTTATTCTATTTTTTTTTTTTTTACCTTTTTTCACTCTCTTTTAGCCCTTTCTTTGAAGTTCACAACATTCATTTGGGTTTTAGTTCCAATAGAAGACTATATATTTTAATTTATATCATTAATGACTTAAATTGAATTGAAAGATTTGGTTTTTTTGTATTTTATTACATTTTTTAATTAAAAAGGAAAAAAGTTAGTCATGTCCTTCTTTCGTACACATTAGATTATATATTAAGGACTTTTTATGAAAAAAAAATTAATTTCCTTATGTCCATTATGTATTTTAAGTTTTTAATAATTACTATAAACATATTTACAATTTTTTGAAAGTTATTTTATATAGGTTGTAAAAACTTATTTTTTTACGTTTTAACTTTACAATAAGAGTTTATAGATCTTTTAGCAATTTTAGGTGGATTCGCGAGTTTGACAACCTTCGTTGTGTCAGTGTGAGTGGCATGTGATAGATGCTACGTATCTTTTTTGTGTGTATATGTGCATGTGGTGAGAAGTATAGACACTATGCATTCTATGGGTACATATTATGTGTAAGTGAGTAACTGATGTGGAAAATAAAGAGTGTGTTTGGTCTTTATGTTTAAGAAAGAAGATGAAGGATGGTTTAGGGGAATAAGTAGTAGTATGTCAAAGTGAAAATTTATTTATTATTTATGTTTGTGATCAGGTACTAGGAGTTTTTAGTTATCAGGTTTTGTTGGGTCAAGCAATCTATGTACAGGATATATGTTTGCTTATTATGCTTCCTTAGAGTAGTTGTTTAATAGGGTTAATTTTCAAACTTAGACTTAATAAATTTTGCATTGCTTGTGCTTGCCTTCAACCTCTCCTTAGTTGGGTCCACTTGAGTAGGTAAGGCACCTAGCGATCATATGCGACTTGCCCTTAGTGGAAGTTTCGTATTGAGATAGCCTAGTTAGATTTTAAGAAGGGTTACTTTGGTGATGTGTGGAATCCACACCAATATTTATGTAGTTTCTATATATATTTGCTTTCTTAAGAGACATGAGTTACCCAAAGTCTCGGGACGTCAAAATTATGTTGTTTGCTAGCTAATTAATTAAAAATAAATAAATGGTATTTGTTGCATTAGATACTACATGTTATGCATGTGACCTTACTGGTTGTTTAACTCATGTGTATTTGTATGTTATAATTCGCACTAGGTTTTTGCTCACCTTATAATATTTTTCAAGTTTATATACTTGAGTAAAATTAAAAATATTTGTTAATTTGGATACCATAAGCAAGATTTTTAAGTTGGGAGTAGCGACAAGAACTTCCATTGTGAAAATAAAATTTTAATTAGGACAGTTTGAGTTTGTTTCACTATTAGCTTTTTAAAACTTGTGAAATTTTACTTTGTAGTTATTGTAAATTCTTTGAAGAATTATATTTTATTGAAATTATTTGGAGATTCCAATAAGTAATTTTGGTGAATATAATAAATGTTTATTTTTGACACATCAATAGATGATAAGGATACGTTATAAGCTATAATACCCCAAGTTCTAGGGTATTATAGATAAAGTGGTATCGGAACATATGTTATGAATTACTAGAAAATCCATTAAGTAGTTAATCTATAAGACAGTAAGATATGATGAGAGTAGGTAGCATAAGGGCTAAGTTTAAAATTGTATGAGTAGTGAGGACTATATGGGTAAGGAAAAGTTCTTAGTACTAATAAGTTTTGCTTATATCTATTGTTATTTCTATTTTCTACCTTTATATATGACTTTGCTATTTTATCATTTCCTACTTTTTCTTTTTACCTCAATTCCATAAATTTTATCTTTATTCTCCTAATCCTATTATCTTCTTTCCTTTGTTCTTTTTATTCTTTTGTAGTAAGCTTAAGAAAAATAACCTACAAGAAGTTCTTTTTCTTCTTCTATAGTAAGCTTTAGAAAAAGACTTACATGAAGTTTTATTAAAGAATAATAAGGAAGCTAATAAGCTTATCCTCTTAGTAGGCTCATTACTAAATCAAAACATATGTTAACCCATATTTAGGCATAAGTTATCTAAAGAATTAGGTAGAAAAAAAAATAGACGAAGGGATATATGATGAAAGTAGTAAATACATAGGTAAGTAATAGAATAACTTCAAACCCTATAAATAGAAAATTTCAGAAATTCATAATTGGAACTAAATGAGAGGAAGATAGGTAAATAGCAAATGCCCACCATGTAAACAAAAGTACACACCATGTACGTTTTATAACCAAAAGTATACACCTTGTACATTCTAAAAGCAAAATGCATACTATGTATATTCATTAAGCACTTACACGTCATGTATTTGTTTAAAGTATGAAATACATAGCATGAGTTTTTCCTTTTTTCAAAATATACACCATGTAATTCATCTTTACCAAAGCACATATCAATTGCACTCTTTTCATTTTTTAAGCCAAACAATAGTGAATAGAAATGCACCAATAAAATAAGGATGGCAAGCTAAAAAATATATATGCTATAAAAGCATAAAAGTATCTAGCGAATAATAGTAGCACTTGTAATTTTTGTAAATGTAAATCAAAATTATACATGTAAATCAACATGTGTACACTTGTAATGGGAATAGTAGATTTCCTTTCTTGTACTTAACCTATGCCATGGCATATTGTACTAAGTCCCATCTATTGTTTAATAGTGTCGTGTCGAGTCTATCTTGGTGAGTTGAGTCAAGACGTCATTTACATTCATATTAAGTTGAGTTTGGGTCACATCGATACTCGTTAACCCCACTTAAATGTAATTTTTTTTTGTTAAATAAGGCATAAATTCCTATTTAACTAAACAATAATTAACATAAAAACCATAATTTTTATATTAGTTAGAAATGAAAGAGAGAATAAAAAATAGATAGAAAATAAGTAATTGCTAAAAAGGATGAGAAACAATAATGATAATATAGATAACAAGAGATGAAGAGTTAATTTTAAAAGAAAACTTATTTAAATGAGATAAATATGCATAATCTATTAAAAGAGAAAAAAAGAAAAAGGTCAATATCACAGTAACATCATAACTTATAAATTTAATACATAATAGAAGATTTTCAACTGTATGAAATATATGCATAATTTGTGAGTATTAGTGTGATAGTAATAATATAACTTAAGGGTATGAGTGTGTACGATGTGTTTATGTTAGAGTATATGTGTGTAAGACATCTTTATATAATATACGTATGTACTGTGTGGAGGCATATGTAGCATAGGAATATAACTATGTTGTGTGTATAGGTATGAGTGGCGTGTAATATACATTTTGTATCTCTTTTGTGTGTATGTATGTACGTGTGGTGAGGTATGTACACGTCGTATGTTGTGCATGTATATATTACCTGTGAGCAAGTAATGATTGTTGAAGATAAAGAGTGTATTTGTTCTTTGAGTTCAAGGAAGGGGATGAAGGGTAGTTTAGGAAAATAAGTAGTGGTATGTTAAAGTGAAATTCAGACTAATTATTTATGCTTGTGATTAGGTATTAGGAGTTCTAGGTTACTAGATTCCATTGAGCTAAGTAATTTAGGGATGGGATACATGTTTGTTTACTGTGCCTCTTTAAAGTAATTGTTTAACGTAACTAATTTTCAAACTTGGACTTAATAAATTTTGTGTTGCTTGTGCTTAGCTTCAACCTTCCTTTAGTAAGGTCTAATTAGGTTGGATGAGGTATTTAGTGATCGTATGTGACTTGTTCTTAGTAGAAGTTCTATATTGAGATTACCTAAGTAGATTCTAGGAAGAGTTATTTGGATAATGAGTAGGACCCATACCAATATTTATATAATATCTATATATTTACTTGCCTAGGGGTCATGAGTAACCTAAGTCATAGGATACCAAGATTGTGTTGTTTGCTTACTAATTAATTGAAGATAAATAAATGGTGGTTGTTGCATTGGATTAATATTAGTGGATGACAGTAATTTAGGAAGAAATTAAAACTCTTCATAAAACAAAACATAGGAGCTTATGTCACTACCATATAGAAGATATCCCATTGGAAATACGTGGGTTTATAAGATGAAGAAAAACAATGATGATCAAGTAGAATGATATTATGCAATATTGATTGTGAAAGGATTTGCTCAAAAGGAAGGGATTGACTTCAATGAAATATTTTTCTCTGTTGCATGACTTACAATAGTTCAGGTGGTCCTAGCAATGTTTGCTACATTTGATTTACATATGGAGCAACTAAATGTAAAACTATCTTTTCTTCATAGAGATTTAGAAGAAATTTATATGCCCCAACCAAAAGGATTTGAAGAAAAAGGAAATGAGAACTTGGTTTCTAGGTTAAATAAATCTTTGTATGGTCTAAAACAGGCATCGAGGTGTTGCTACAAGAGATTTAATTCCTTCATAATGTGCCTTAAATACAATAGGCTTAATACAAACCCTTGTGTATATTATAGATGTTTGGAAAAAAAGATTTTGTTAGCTTACATTGTATGTAGATGACATGTGTTAGTAGCGAACCCTAACAAAGTTCGTATTGAGGAATTAAAGGCACAATTGACAAATGAATTTGAAATGAAGGACTTGGGATTAGCAAACAAGATTTTAGGAATGAAAATCACCAAGGCAAAAATAATAGGAATATTTAGCTTTCTTAGAAAAATTATTTGAAGAAAATCTTGTGGCATTTCAATATGCAAGATTGTAAACCAATATCTATCCTACTTCCTATTAATTTTAATTTATCCTCCAGTATGAGTCTTAGTAATGAAGAAGAGAGGAATTTGATGTCCTAAGTACTATATACATCAGTAGTAGGAAGCCTAATGTTTGCTATGGCATGTTAAAGGCCAAACATTACACATACAGAGGGAATGGTTAGTCGGTACATGATGAATCTTGGTAGAGAGTATTGAAATGCTATAAAGAGGATCTTAAGATATATTAAAGAGACCTCAAATGTTTCATTATGTCATGGAGGATTAGATGCTTTGTTGATTCTAATTTTGTAGGAGATCTTCATAAAAGTAAATCTACTAGAAGTTATGTGTTTACACTTACTAGTCGAATTGTAAGTTAAGTTTCAAAAATGTAGTTATCATGACTCTACAGGGGGCCTAGTAGGATTACCTCAAATTTCCATAATATGTGTACACTCATGATATGAAAATCGCCTTATAAGTCAGAGATTATAAGACTCTAAGTGATTAATCACTAAGGTTATTGATTCTTAAGTAATTAATTTACTGTAGAATACAAGATATCCCACAGTTCTTTAGAACTGCAGAGAATTGGTATCCCCACTAAATAATAAGATAGGATATATCAACATTACAAAAGAAATACAAGAAATACAAGAAAAATTAAATTATCAACAAAAGATATTTATGTATCATCTAAGAATACTTAACTATTTCTAATACTAAGATACATATCTTCATCTCATACTAAGCACTTAAGACTTATCACAATCCCAATGTAAGTAAACCTGCAAGAGAATCTATGAGGGAGCAAGCATATAACAGCTCAGTGAATTCATTCCTCACCACTACCGTTCAAGTAAGTTATCACACATTATTATCACACATGCAAGCAAGTTATCTACATACAAAATGAATGTAAGCATGATGAATGCAAGCAACACGTCCATAGGAGTCCGGAACTATGGAAGGTATAGAATTACGTCGTCTATACTTCGATTATCCCTTGTACTTACCCGCACAGGGTACCTCAGCTTACCCGTATGAGGCTACCTAAGGGCCTCACCCCTTTAAGTGGCACTCGACTATTACTCTAACCGAGAAAAGATTTCAATTCAAATAGGGTTTTCCAATCTAAGATTATCCATCCTCTAAGGTCCCTGGGGTACAAACTTGCAAGTTCATCTCGCAGCCAAAATTAACTAAGGCCTTACAGGTATAATAAACGAGTCCTCTCGCTATCAAGTGGAGAACTCATGCTAACTTTGCTATAATGATAAAATATCATTTCTAGAACTACGACTCTTATCAAAATCATACAAAATACGTTTAAGATTTGGAAAACCTTTTTCCAAAAATATCCTTTTTTAACATTTTGCAAAGCTAGCACTCTCCATCCATATACTTACTGGGTCATAGACATGCGACGAATAGAATCAATTATTTGGGTCAGATATTTATATTTATCAATTTAAAAAGAAAATGATCACATAGATGATGACATACAAGTAGAACAGTCATTTAAACATACAAGCAACAGCAAGCAGCAAAACATCATACAAGTAACACGCATAAGCAAGTAACAAGTCATTAGAACTCCCTTACCTGGATTATTGCTCATTCTCCAAGGATTTGAGATTTCCAGGACTCAATATTGAATACCTAAATCAAAATGGTAAAACTTATAAGTGTTCTGAGAAGTCAAACTCTTTAGTTAACTAAAAATCTACTGTAGTTTATCTAGTACCCCAATATAGCCCAAGTCTTATATTTATAGGGTTTATCATACTCAACGGGGTTAATAGTAACTATTTTCTTATATTTGTAAGTTATGAGATTTCTTTTATGTATTTTGTAACTTTTGCATTCTAATTTCGATATTTGAGAACTTATAGTCGTTTTTCATCGCTTTCAGATGCACATTTACACAGTGATGTCCGTTTTGGACATTGTGACTCATAATTTAAATTGTGATATAAAAATATCACCAAAATTTTTATTCAAGTTTAAAAATTATAAAATATTAATTTGAGATTTTTCTTAACATGTTTATGATTTAATAATTATTGAAATCATATATTCGATATTTTTATCATTTTGAGTATATTTTCTTATTTTTGAGTTTTGTAACTTTATTATGATTATTATCATTATTATTACCTTTATTATTTTTTACTATTTCTCATTTTCTTATTTATTATTTCTCTTATGTACTTCACGATTATACATATATGTATATTCATATACTTATAATACATATTTTATAATTTATTTTATTGAATAATCTTTAATTATGGTATCATATATATATATACATATATACCTTACATATTTACAAATTTAGTAAATATATTATATATGCTAATACGTATTCGGTATACTACTTATATATATATACACTATATTATACGTATTGTATATGTATTTATTGACAATAAACATACTCTTATATACATATTCATGTATTTGTATTTATTTATATATAAGTCTTACATATGTACATAATTATAAATACATACATATATATTTGGTATATACATATAATTACCACTCATGGAGGTATACTACTATATAAATATATATATATACCATACGATTATATATATATGTAGACTAAAGTAATTATACATGGATATACAAATACATATATATTAATTACAGTACACACATATATATAGATATACTTATAATTATTTTATTGAACTACATAATACTAATTATATGTATTCCAAAAAAAATACATAATACATACTCTTCCATATAATATACCTATGTGCATATATGTATATATACATAGCCTAATACATGCATATATAATTCAATCTAAGTGTTTATATATATATATATATACATATACTAATAATGTTACATGTATAAAAATACCTTACAAATACTATATTTATACATGCATACACTATATATTATACATCTATACTACTAAAATAATCACTTACCTATTTATTTAATTTCTCTTCTTCTTTTTCTTCTTTCTTTCTCTTTTTTCTCTCACAGTTTTGGTTTGTGCAGGACGTTCTTTCTCTCTCTCTCTCTCTCTCTTTTCCAGATTTTTCTTCTATGGTTTTGTTTTATCTTTTTCTTTTTCTTTTCTTTTTATGTGAGTTAGCTTAAAATTTAAGCTAAGTAATTAGCCAATTTTTTTCTTTTATTTCCTACTCAACACGTGGCAAATTTTTTCTTCACGTGGGCAGCTAAATTTGCTTCCCATTTCCAGAATGTGAAGTTGGGAAAAAGAAGAAAAGATAGAAAAGAGATAAAATGAAAATGAAAGAGAAAGAAAATAAAAATTAATAATAAATATATGTAATTTTTCGAAACATATAAATTATAACAAATCTCATCATAAATTAATTTTTAATTTTTTGTAAAATTTTACCAATTTAATTGGTATCCGATACAACTATAATTTTTACAAGTTATTATAGTGATTTCGTTATAATTTCATGTAAATAGGTTATTTAGTCGAAAATTGCAATTGACTATAATTTTATCATTATTGAGAAATATTGATTCTCTCCATAGACCTAAAGCAACAAATACGGCTCAACCTTAAGTAGAGGGTAGCACTTCCTAGAGCCAAGTAATTCTTAAAGGTTGAGGTAAGAATATGTTGTGTAAGTACATCATATAATACAACAACAACACATAATAATAATAATATATTCAAATACATGATCTCTCACTCTACTGCGTAGTACTAATGCCCTTTTATAATAATGTAGTAGCGTGTAATGCATGGTTAGTTTTATTTTAAAAGTTGGATAGTTATTAATCTAGTTTACAAGTGACCAACAAAAATATAATAAACACTCTAAATTCCTATTAGCTAATGTAGCAAGCAATTTTTGATTTTGATATATTATGGTATTTTATCAAGAAATCGAAATCAAGCATAAGCACATCTAAGAATCCCAATTCCCCCAAGCATAGCACTTTTCCATCGATATATTTTAGATAGTGCACTATGCTATAAGCAAATATAATGACAAGATAGTGGTCGATAGACTCACCTAGCCATTGAATCTAATAATCTTAATAATCTTCGACTACGTCAATCTTAAGGTCTACGTTGCCTAAAGAATACAATTAACAAATATATAAGTATCGTACTTATACGAACTATTTACTCCTCATCCTAACTTCCTATCTTGATCATTTTCGTATATTGGTTATAATTTCTTCATTTTAAGTCCATTTTTAATGATCTTGTAGTTGTTTTTTTATCATTTCCAAGTGTTCTTTCATTTGGTGAAGTCCTTTTTAAGTGCTTGGGTTGGTAAAGTTTTGATTTAGGCTTATTAAGTTTGTTGGTCTAAGGTGCTAGTTTAACCAGTTAGGGTTTAGGCCTAGTTTTTGGGTTTCGGGCTTAGTTTTTGGTATTATGCCTTACAGTTGACTTTTTAGGCTTTTATTTAAGTAGTCTAAGTTATATTTTATGTCCAAATTTCATAACTTCCAATTTGAGCTCTAATAATACTCTTGTGGGCTTAAATGGGCTCTTTCAATTAGTTTAAAGCCTTAACTCATTAAGGGAGGTATAGAAGATGTCTTCAATTGGCCTTAGGACCTAATGGGCTTTTTGTATATCATTTTAGGAACCTTTAGAATAGATTTCAAATCTAGCCATTCAGCTATTGGGCCTTAGACTTAGGTCTTTTAGGGCTTTTAGGCTTATTTTGCATTTTAGTGCCTTAATCCTAATTCTACTTATTATTTTAGGCTTCAGCCCCCTAAAAGCCTTAAGTTTGGTCCACTTTTACTTACTAAGGGTACAAATCTGGTCCTTATCATTAATGGGGCATTTAATAACATTTTTAAGTCTCTAATTACCAACTAAGTTAGTTTAAGGTGCTAGCTCATCATTACTTTACTTAACTTAGTTAATCAAGTCCTAAGCCATACTTAACATTAATTAATCTTGTCATTACACTAGTTAATCAAAATTCTAGCTCATTAAGTTCGTCAATAGTGGCAACCAAGTAGCGGTTTTCTAGGGTTTCTTCAACTTCATCCATCCAATACTTATTCTAATGTATTCTCCTCATTATTAACCACATTTCTACTTGGTTTAAGCTAATAATATCACATAACATGGTGAAAACAAGATGGATACATATCAAGAAAGGGTTAACTTGCAAAGAAGTTGGGTTCTTAATGTTTTCTCAACTTCTTTTTAGTTTATCCATATATATTTATCTCCTATACTGCTATAATGTAAGTAACAAACTCGCTAAGTACATGAATGAATGTGTAATTATATGGCTTTAAAATGGCATGTATATGATTATAATATGTTTATCTAGTATTTCTAAAAACTCTTAAGATATAGTGTAAATAGAAAACTTAAGTTGTGTGAATTTACCTTAGACCAGTTTGCACGAGTTCTAACTTTTTCACTAAAAAATGAAGTTAAAATGTGCTCCTTTAGAGGCAAAGGTTTGTCGGTAAAACTAAGGGATGTGTGTGATTTTTGGGTGTGGTGTTTTGTGATTTGGGAGTCATGTGGTGGTGGTAATCTCAATAGGTGCTAATGTACATAGGGTAGTCTAGTAGCTTCTTTTGTTTTTCTTTCCTTTTTCCATTGGATTTTGTTTAGGTTTCTATAAAGTGTTTCCTAAGGTTTTCTAAAAGTGAAGAATGAGATTAAATGAGGGTTTTATTGGGGTGAAATGGCAAATATTAAAGGTAGGATAAGGGAGACAAGAGGTGCTAATTTGAGAAGGGAGTACTTAGTCTCTTGGGGACCATTGTACTTCTTGTTTCTTTGCTAAACAAGGGAAGATCTTGTCTCCCTAAAGGAAATTATCTTTTTTATGTTCATTTATTCCTTGTCCTTTCTTCTTTAATTAAGTTTAACTTGTTACTAATCAAGATGTAATGAGAGTGGGTTGTAGGTTAAGGTATAATTAAGGTAATTAATTGTGATTATGTACGATTAAGCATATTAAATGTAATTAAGGTAAATTTAGGGCTTTATTATGTTTTGTTGCTTCAATTTAGTTGTCTTGAGTGTCCCACACATGTACCAAGGGTTTTATGTTCATTTATAGTTATCTGATTGCGTATGTGCTCAGAACCTAGAGTTTTAAGTGATTGGTGAATTCAATTACTTTTAGCGAATTGTTTAACTATATAATTAGGGTTTCTTCATTATACTAGTGTTTTAGTCATCTAATTAAGGTTTGCTAGACCTTTTAGGGTTTTGTTGTCGTTCTAAGGTTTCCCATGTATTAAGGTTTTCAAGGTTTTATGCGTACAGTTAGGGTTTTAAGGTTTTACTTCCTTTAGGGCCTTTTGGCTTACTATTTAGGATTTTAATCATTATATTTAAGTGTTTCTAAGGATTATTGGTTGACTATCTTACTTAGCTCTGCCTCCAAATACAAAAACCTGTAGTGTTTATGTTCTTCCTACTTCCTAAAATAAGTTTTGTCCTCAAAACTTTAGATGGCATACCTAATGACTAAAACAACTTTGAATACTTATGTCTCACCTCCTCCTTAGCTTCCTAGGTAGCCTCTTCCTCTTTCCCTTAGTCCTCCATAGCATCTTGACATGCTTGATCTCTTTTGTTCTCAACTTTTAGTCTTTTGATTAGGATTCAAATAGGGTGCTCATTATAGGTGAGATTCTCCTTCAACTATACTAGCTCCAATTCTACTACTTGGTTTGAGTTCGGTATATGCTTGCAAAGGATTGATACATGAAACGTATTGTGCATTTTTTATAAGTTTGGGGGTAATGCTAGTGGATAAGTAAGGTTTCCAACCTAATCTAGCATTTTAAAAGGCTTAATATATCATAGGCTTAGTTTCCCTTATGTCCTTACTTGATGTATGCTTTTTATCGATTTTACTTTAAGGTATATGTGATTACCTACCTGAAACTCCACCTCTCATCTCTTCAAATCTATCCAAATTTTCTATTGGTCCTAGGTATCCTTCATTTTTTGCTTAATGATGACTACTTTCTTAGTAGCTTCTTACACTAGATTAAGTCTTAGTGCTAACCTTTTAGCTTCATCCTAAAACAAAGGATATCTATACTTCCTTCCATATAAAGCTTCATAAGGAGGAATTTAGATACACTAGTGAAAGTTGTTGTTGTACAAATGACTTAATAAAGGACAAATACATGTCCCAACTTTTCTTAAATTCTATGTC
Organism: Lumnitzera racemosa; assembly: GCA_024138005.1. Taxonomy (NCBI): domain Eukaryota; kingdom Viridiplantae; phylum Streptophyta; class Magnoliopsida; order Myrtales; family Combretaceae; genus Lumnitzera; species Lumnitzera racemosa. The sequence continues at coordinate 58,437,061 of JAMXBC010000004.1, forward strand.
ATAGGCTCTTAGTATGTCTTCTAAGGTTTATATGGTTCTTTCTAATTGTTCAACTGATTGGGGAATGATAAGCGATATTGAAGTTTATTGAGTACCTAATTGCTTTTGTAGGCTTCCCTAAACCTTAGACACAAATTGAGAATCTCTATCTAAAACTATGCTCACAAGAACAGCATAGAGCCTTACAATTTCCTTCACATAAATCTCTACCAGCTTTTCTATTGAGTAGGTCATATTGATGGGAAGGAAGTGTGCAAATTTAGTAAGTTTGTCTGCAACTACCTAAAGAGCATCAAATCTAGCTTGAGTTCAAGGTAAACCACTTACAAAGTCCATGGTAATTTGTTCTTACTTCTACTTAAGAATTGGCAATGTCTATAACAATCTGGTCTCTAGTGTTTGACCTTAACCCTTTGGCATTTCTTACACTTTTGTACATAGTTAGCTATATCCTGCTTCATGCCATTTTACTAGAATTTTTTCTTGAGATTTTGAAACATCTTTTTTCCTCTAGTGTGTGTAGAATAACTCGAATTGCGAGCTTCACTCAAGATTTATTTCTTAAAGGAGGCATCTTCTAGCACACACAATCTGTCCTTCAATTGAAAGACCACCTTTTCTTGAATCCTTTTTGTTATTGTGGGTTTAACGACTAGATTTGACAATTTAACATTTCCTTCAGCCCAAGTGAATTATATATTAAGACTTTCAAATTCCTTAATCAACTCTTATTGCTCGATGGAGAGTGAGGTAGCTTTTGCATAATTCTTATGGCTTAAAGCATTTGCGACGGCGTTTACTCACCTTGGATAGTAGCTAATCCAAGATCATAATCCTTGACCAACTCAAGCTATCTTCTTTGCCTCGTATTTAATTCTTTCCAGGTGAAAAGGTACTTAAGACTCTTGTAATTTGTATAGATTTTGCACCGTTGGTCATATAAGTAGTATCTCCAAATCTTTAGGTGAAGATCACTATTGCTAATTCTAAGTTATGTGTAGGATAATTTTGCTCATGAAGCCTTAATTGCCATGAGGCATATGCTATGGCCTTCCCCCCTTGCATTAGCACATAACTAAGTCCATTCCTTAAGGCATCATTGTATACAGTAAATGGCTCATCAATATTTGGTAAGACCAAAATTGGTGCGAACACTAATCTGTGCTTCATCTCTTGGAAGCTCAACTCTTGCTTGTCAGTCCATTCATACTTCACATTCTATTCTATCAATTGAGTGAGTAGTAAAGCTATAGTGGAGAAATCTTTGACAAACTTGCTATAGTACCTTACTAGCCTGAGGAAGCTACGCACTTTAGTAACTATCTTCGACCTTTTTCATTTAACTATGGCCTTGATGTTCTCAGGGTCAACTGTTATTCCATCACATAATATTATAAGTCTAAGGAAAGAGAACTCCTTCAGCAAAAAATCATACTTAGTTAGTTTGACATAAAGCTTATGATACGGATTTGTGGATGAACACACGAACCTAATATCATGCATAACTAAGGGATTAGTTTAAGCTGCAAGATGGCTCGAAAAGTAAATGATAGTCAAAGGTTGATAGAGGTTCCCATGTACTGACATTAGATATGATGCATTGATACCTTACATGAGCTAAGGACGTATTTGATATAATGTACAAGTGTGGTTGGAGGTTACTTACTACTAGTCCACCTTAAAGGGCTAGATAGGAGTAGCTTGAGAGCAACAGGCAGAACACTTAGCTTATGAGTTTATGTTTGAAAAGTTTAATCTAATAACTATTGTGGTTATTACAATATACAAGTATTTATATGACTTAATTAGGGTAAATCCTAGGTGAGAGTAAATTACAAAAAAGATTCCTATTGGTAAAGGAAAAAGAGAATATTTTCCTAGGGTATTAATGTAATTGTGTAAAAAGAATATTCATTGACAGTAAGGACAATATGGATGTTAGAAAAGGACAATACTGTGTAATTTTGCTCATTTAGTACTCCTAATAACACTACGAACCGAGTAGAGGTAGGCCTTGATTAGGTCTTGTCGGCATTGACAGTTTCGTTGCCTTAATTGTTAGGATTGGACGAGAGTTAGCTTAGGGGCAACTCACATTTGGGTCGGCTTTGAGTGGTTGGCCCTTAGCAACTACTATCTTGGCTTCGGTAGTGGTCAGGTTCACAATATTTCAATTCGATGCTGGGAATGTTGCAGAATAGAGAGGTTGGCTTAGCACATCAGCTAGTCATCTTGGTAGCTTCTTAGATAATATAGGAAGTGTAGTAGCTCAATAGTTTTGATTGGGGTAAGTACTACTCCTCAACACTTAACTCACCTTGAACAGCTCAGAAAACCATCTAAGTGAGCCATCGGGTTCGAGAGCGTGTGATTAGTCCTTCATCCCCATCATCCCCTTCAGGTTATTTGAGATTTAAGATCAAATCTGGCTCAGCTTTGGGTTGCTTATCCTTGAGAGTGTAAGGTTAGAGATCGACAATGTTAAAGGAGTCCGAGACTCTATATCCTTTAGGTAATTTAATCATGTAAGCATTAGGATTGATACTATGAAGCACTTTAAAAGGTATGTTAGCCCTAGGGGATAACTTGCTCCTCTTCGAATTCGGAAATCGCTCTTTGTTGAGGTAGATCCATACCAAATCACCAGGTTGAAACTCTCTCTTCTTCCACCCTTAGCCTTACCTTTTGAGCTTAGCAGTAGCTCAGGTTAATTGCTTTACCACCTTTTGCTGCATGGCTCTAATGGCCTGACTCTTTCTATAATTAATTGGTCATCTTCAAGTCTTGGTTGGGGTACTTAGTTTATCGAAAGCTTGAGGTTGAACCCATTGGCAACCTCGAATGGAGACATGTTTGTCACACTATGGGCAATCCTATTATAGGTGAACTTGATGATTAGCAAACACAAATCCCAATCAACTATGTTTTGTCTGATAGAAACTTGTAGTTAAGTTCCTATGGTTCTATTGGCAACTTCAATTTGCCCATTGGTTTGTAGATGTAAGGATGTGCTGTACAATAGCTTAGTTTCCATTCGTCTCTATAGTGTCTTCCAAAAGTGGCTCATGAACTTGGGTTCTTGGTTTGAAATAATGGTTTTAGGTATACCGTGAAGCTTGATTACTTCCTAGAAAAAAATAAAAGAGATAGCCAAAGCGTCGCTAGTTTTGAAATAAGGTGCGAATTATGCCATCTTGCTAAATCGATCTACGACCACCATGATGGAATCCTTCCCTTGAGTTGTCCTTGGTAATCCCAACATGAAGTCCATACTCAGCTTAGGCTAGGGTTTGGCTGGGATGGGCAAGGTTAGATAGTAGCCTTGCTTGGCTCAACTCTTTGCCTTTCGACAGGTTATACATCTTCTTAATACGGACTATACATGTTTCATCATTCTTAGCCAAAAGAATCTCGTAGATAGTACTTCATGGGTTAAAGTGTCCTATTGATCCTCCTCCATGCACTTTACGCATTAGCAATTCTTTCATGGAATAGGTCGAGATACATAGCCTCCTCTTTCAAAACAAGTATCTATCTTTTCGATAATAGTTGTTCAATGTCCGTCCTTCATCACACTGGGCATAGATAGGACTAAAGTGTGGATCCTCAACATACAAATTCTTTATTGTTGAAAAGCTAAGCAGCTTAGTCTACAGCTTGGTTAGGAGAGAATGTCATCTCGATAGGGCATTTGCCACTACATTGTTATTTCCATTCTTATATTTTACAACATAAGAAAAACCGTCTATGAACTCAACCCATTTGGCTTGCCTTTGAGACAACTTGGGTTAGCTCTTTAGATATCTTAAGGATTCATGATTGGTATAGATCATGAACTCCTTAAGTAGCAAATAATGTTGCCACACTGTTAGGGCTTGGATTAAGGAGTAAAACTCCTTATCATACACATAATAATTGAGTGTAGCTCCTCAAAGTTTCTTGCTAAATTAAGCAATAGGTCGTCTTTCTTGCATTAATATATCACCTATGCTTAGTTCATATGAATTACATTTTACTTCAAAGACTTTGTCAAATCTTAGTAGAGCTAAGACGGGGGCTGTAGTTAACCTCTCTCTCACCTCTTCAAAACTCCTCCTCTCTTTCTCTCCTCATCTGAATTCAACGCTCTTCTTTGATAGTTTGGTAAGTGAGGTTGCAATCGTATTGAAATTCTTTATAACTCTATGATAGAATAATACCAGGCCATAGAAACTTCTCACGTTTGTAGAATAAGTTAGTACAAGCCATTCTATGATCTCTTTTATTTTCTCATCATCGACTCGAATGCCACTTCTACTCACAACAAACCCCAAGGATCACCTCAAGTTAGCAAAAGTTGCATTTCTTGAGATTAGCGTAGAGCTATTCAGCTCGAAGTTTTGCAAATACTCTTTGGAGATGCTCCTAGTGAGTTTCTAGGTTAGGGCTGTATACCGGAATGTTATCAAAATAAACCATGAAAAAATTCTCTATTAATTCTCAAAGCACATGATTCATTAGGTACATAAATGTGCTTGGCACATCAGACAGTCCAAATAGCATTATAAGCCATTTATATAAACCATTTCATATCTTGAATGTGGTCTTTTATTCATTACCCTCATACATTTGAATCTGATGGTATCCAAATTTAAGGTCGATCTTAGAGAACACTCTCACTCCATTCAACTCATCCAACATATCATCAAGCCTTGGTATGGGATACTTGTATTTGATGATAATGCAATTGATTGCTTAGCTATCTATACGTATTCTCTAAGATCCATCTTTCTTTGGCACTGACGTACATACCCCTTCTCCATCAACTCATCGATTTGCTTCTTCAGTTTGGTGGCCTGTTTAGGATTCAAACTATAAGAAGGCTTGTTTGGTAATATAGCTCCCGGCTACAGGTCAATTGCATGCTTAATGCCTCATATTAGGGGGTAAACCTTTTGGTAGCTCCTCTGGAAATAGGTCGGCAAACTCCTCTAGCAAGGTTTTTACCTTAGTAGGAAGCTCCTTCTCCTTAGGTCTCATTTGTAGAATTCTTTAGACTAGTAGATAGGTCAGTCCTTAGAACTCCATCTCTCTACTCAGCTTAGCTCAAGTTAGTACCAGAGCCCCTTTCTTCAGCATTCGGCTCAATTGGGACTGCATGACCTTTACTTACTCGACAGTCATAGGACTTAATTTCATCCTCCTACCTTCATGCTCCATAGAACATATATTCCTTCTTCCATCATATATAACTGCTTAATCAAACATCTGTGATCGCCCAAGCAGAATGTGGTACGTATTCATAGGTAACACATCATAGAGTACTTCATCTTGAAAACTACCAATGTAGATCAGCACAAACACTTATTTGTTCACCTGTAAGGCTTCTTTGTCATTGAGCCAATGAATCTTATATGGCCTTAAGTAGGGCTTGGTCAGTAATTTTAATTGCTGGACTATAAATGCAGAGGTTACATTGGTGCAACTCTCAATGTCAACGATTAGCGCATATAGAGACTCATTCATCTTACATTTGATATGAAAGAGATTTTCCTTCTGTTCATCTTCGAGCATAGGATTGACACTCAACGTCATTCTTAATACTAAAGTGGTCGATATAAAGTTTCCTTCCTCGGACAGTTTGGCCTATCTGTCTTCTTTCATCTCCTTTGCTTCCTCATTAGTATTGTCGACCTGAACAGTCGACATCTTGCCTTAGATTACCATAGTTCTTCTATTTAGACACTAAGCAGCCATATATCCAAAGCTTTAGCATTTGAAACATTTGTTCTCACTCATCTTCCTCCTTGAACTTTAGCCCTTCTCAAACTTTCTCAGAGGTTCCTTCTCCTCTACTCTAGTAGTTTGAGTAGGTCAGACCTCAGCAACCTTACTTGGTTTTGTTCATATAGGTTTGCTTATAATAGATCGATTATTGCTAGGTCAGTTAATAGGTGGTTGGAACCTTCTTGTTTAATGCCTTTCTATCCTCTAAGTGGTTTGGATTATGTCATCAAGCGTTCTAATATTTAAGGTTTCTACGACATCCCCAATCTCATACTTCAGTCCATCGATGAATCGAGATATAGTTTAGTCCTTTGGCTCCATGACTGCACATTGGATCATTAACATTTGGAATTCCTTAGCATAAGTGTCTACACTCGATCCTCCTTAAGTTAGCTCCTACAGTCTTTTTAAGGTATCTTGCAAATAATAACTTGGTACAAACCTTCTCTACATAACCCTCTTCATTTCATCCTAACTCCTAATCTCTCGTTCTCCTTCCTTTCTTCTGGTGGCTTACAAGTTCTTCCACCATAGGGTGGTATAACCAGTGAACTCCAATACAGCAAGTCTAACCTTTGCATTGTCAAGTACGTCATGGCATTCAAACTACTTTTCAATCCCATCTACCTAATCTAGGTAGTCCTTAACATCACCATTAAAAAAAAAACCTTGGAATACGCTTATGCTTCGTTGTCTCCTTCCCCTTCTTCTTTAGTTTCTTTAAGTACTAGCCTTTGCCTAGCATCCTTACCCATTCCTTCAGCTTGAGACGGTTAAGTTAGGGCATTAACTAAACTAAATTGACCATTGCTTCACTTTTGCTACTCACGTCCTCTAGCGGGGTTATTTCTAACTCATTAGCTATCTTCTTGGAAAACTATCACCAAACTAGCTACCAGGTTGATAAGCCTATCTAAGCAGTCACCCACTGACTGAGGTATGAAACTTCCTTCTTACCCTTGGCTATGTCGAGTACCACTTTTTTGGTTTCCTAAAGTTCCTTGAATATACCTTGACATTGTTGGTTAACTTGGAAAAATGGACGTTTAAAGTACCACTCAAAGTTCTCTTTGGGAATGACAACGGTAGAACAATAACCACTAGTCCTACTATTAGGACAACTATACACAGCAAATAAACAAACAACCACATGAATTACATCTAGGAATTCAATATAGGCTTGATATCTAGTAGCAAATTAATGACAAAATCAATCTCCTTCTTAGGTGGTAAACTTGAAAGTTCGTTATGAAATACATCTAGGAATTCATTAACCACTTGAATTTCCTCAAGTTGAGGCTTTTCCTTGTTTGAAATAGTCATGTTTAAACCAACTTCCACCTATGTCTAAAATCCTTTATCTGAAATAAGCTCAAGTTAACACATCTCTCCTAGCTTAGTGTTGGTTGATTCTCCTTTAGAAATGGCCTTTGCTCCATTCAAGGTTTCGAACTCCATTTCTTTACTTTGACAATCTACCTTAGCTTTCATGGCTGACATCTAACTCATACCTACAATGATTTTGTACTTGTTCATCTCAATCACTATCATGTCAGCGTAGGATTCACCATCTTGGATCCTTAAAGGACAATCCATTACCATTTTCTAAGTCACTACCATACTTCTAATCAATGTATTGATTTTAAAGCTAGATTGGAAATCTTAGGTAAAATAAAGGAGTGGGTCACTCTAGTATCAAATAAGGCATACATAAGTAACTTAGAGGCACGAATATTCCCTAAACCATCATGGTTTTTCATCATTATAGCTAGTTAATTACAAGGCATCTTTTAACTCTTCTAATTTCCTTTTTTTACTTTCCATAATGTCTTATATCTTTTAGCTACTACCATTCTTTTAAAGGAAAGAATAGGTTAAGTTATATACCTATAATAAGTCCAATGTTAGTAGCATCTCCCTCCTCAAAAGCAATAGCATCCTCATCAATTCCACCATCCACATAATCCCACTTGCCTTCCAAATTATAGATCCTAGCATATGCTAGTGTTCCTGATCGTGTTTGTGTAGGTCCTTAGCTACCTGTCTATCTTTGAGCTGCTAGGCAATTAGGAAGAGCCATAGGATGAGCTAGTTGAGTAATTGGAGCAATCTTCCTCTATAGACAATTATGAGCAACGTATCCCATCTACTTACATATAAAACAAGTCATGTTGGCTCTCTTGAGATACTTAGCTATGTGATGATTGCCTATACCACATGAGAAACATTTATGCTAAAGTTAGGAGCACTCTCTTTGATAATGTCCTCTTTCGCATTTCTAACATTTCATAACATTAGATCTAAATCCAAAACGCAAAATACCTAGCCTTAGCTGATGGCTATAACTTTGCATGATCCTCTTCCCTTTCTTAATGAAATTAGGTCCCTTAAAAGGCTTCTTTCTAAAATTGTTCACCTTAGGCCTCTTAATCTTATCCTTAGGATTCCTAGTGCCTTCAATAATTCGAGCCATCTCAATGGCCTCTCTAAGTCCCAGGGTTAGAACTTATGTACTTAATGCCTAGAGTCAGAATCTAATTCTCTAACAAAAACTTGTATCCTTAACTTGTTAGTAACTTGGAAATCCTCATCAGTAAACTGTAACAATCTATTAAACTCTAACTTGTATTAATCTACAATACGGTTCCCCTTTTAGATTGAAAGGAAAGCATCATGATACTGTATCTTTAATGACTCAGGAAAATAATTATCAATGAACTCTCTCTCAACACCTTCCAAGCGATCAATCCCTTAACCGTTCTCCTCTTTGACTCCTACTAAGTCCTAGCATAGAGCCTCAACATGTAAGTACAATAAGTAACTTGTAGAGAGTGAAGAATCTCAAATGCTTCAAAGATTCACTCAATCTGCATGAGTTAATCCTTTACCTCTTTGGGGTGGCTTGCTACCTTATCAAAATACTTGGTTCACTTAATGAACTCTAGCATCATTAACCTTTAATGATAAGGATCAATCTAAAATGGTAGTAGGTCGGTAATCCGGAATGGGAATTCAAAAGAAAATGGGTATGATGAATAGGAAGGGTGAATGTGATTGGATATAACTCACCAAGACACAACCACAATCAGGGGGGTTTGAGCTCAAAATAGAGTTCGATACAACTTACGAACACTAAATGTCCCTTGGGATTTAAATAAAGGTTAGATATAACTCACTAACTGGTTCAAATGAAGGGGGTTCACCACAATCTTAAGAATAAGATTGATAAGAACATGGGAGAGATTAAAGAGATTAAATAACACTCAATAATCCAGCAATGCAAGCTTTACTAGCTTAAGTATAGCCTTACTCGAAAGAGGAAAGTTTCACTCTCTGTATATTCTTCTGTATATGACTATATATGTGTATCTCTCTTCATATGTTAGTACAAATGTTACTATTTATAGCAAGTCCTAAACCCTAATGATAAAACTGTAAATAACGTATAAGGTTTTAAACCCTAAAGAATCGAGCCTACAAATAAAATAAGGGAAAATATATACAAGAATACAAAACTGTGCATTTTACAGAAGTTAGCATGCATTCACTCGATATGTCTTGGGAGTAGTAGTATCCAAATCAAACGGGGTCGGTAATTTGATGTATGGATTTGGGAAGGAGTCCCTAAACTCTTGCGTAGCTTGGCTGAAACACTAGAGAGGTTGGCCCACAATTGCCGAGTTCTAGGTTCAATTTATACAAGTCTCTTGGTGCCATGCCAAGTGGTTCTTTTCTCTCACAACCTCAGCTATGCAGTTTCTTAGCACCTCAGCTGATGATAGAGTTGATGCTAAGTATTTATTTTCCTTCTTTTCATCCTTCTAGCTACAACTTGCCTTTAGTAAGCATTGAAAGGCCTTAGCTTAGATATGGTCGAAGGCTGATTCCCATCATTACCGCAGGTTTGAAAGGAAGTTATCCTCAACGTTAAGTGTTGAGCTTAGGCTAAGATGCTGAATAAGCTCCTTCTCCCTTTATGTTTTACCATAGGTGTCAAGTGTCTCTGGATTTCCTCAATGCTCATCGAGGTTAAGAGATAGTTCTTTCCATCCTTTCAAATAGTGTAAGTGTTTAAGAATCCATCATAGGTCACTTTCCGATCAAAATCCCATGGTCGGCCAAGAAGTAGGTTCATGGCATTCATAGGCACCACATCAAAATCAATCTTATCCTCATACTGCCCTACCTTAAATGTGATCCATATTCTTTCATGCACATGGATCATACCTTTGTCATTAAACCATTTGAGTTCATAAGGTCGGGGGTACGGGTAGGTCGGAAATTTCAACTTTTCTACTAACTCAACAGAAATAATGTTGGTGTAGCTACCTCCATCAATAACTAGGGAATAAGTCTTCCCATTCACTAGGTACTACATGTGAAATAAATTCTCCCTTTGTTCGACATCTACTTTCAGGTCAGCTTGCGTGGCTGCAGCTAGGAGTTTATCCAGGTCCTTGGGATAGATATCTTCTTCTATTAACTAGTTGTCCAAGCTCTTGTCACTTTGACTCTCAATTTGAGCCTTGGGCCCTTCGCCCTTCAAGACCATGACCCTCTTATTCAGGCATTAGGACGCAATATGTTTGTAGCATAAGCACTTGAAATACTTCACTTCTCGAGCCTTGTTGTTGGGTGCCTTTTCTTTCTTAGCAATCTTTTTCTTGGCATGGGTTGGTCAATTAAGCTCTCATTTCTTCATCTTCTTTTCCTGCCTTCTCTTGGCATACCTCTCAAGCTAAGGGCTGCCTTATTGAGGTTGACTACTTGGCCTCTGATGCCTTCTTCTCCTCTATCTCTCTACTCTTAATGCCAAATTAATTAGCTCGTCCAGAGAGTTGAACGGCTGCAAATCAATTATATTGGCAATGTCGTCTTGAAGTCCACTTAGGAATCTGGCAATGTTGTGGTCCTATGGCTCGGCAATCTCACATCTCATCATCAAGGTCTCAAACTTTTGCAAATACTCTTCAACATTATTTTGACCTTGTCTTAGGTGCTGGAAAGTATAGCGCATCTCTTGCTTGAAATAAGTTGGTACAAAGTGTTGGTTCATCAATCTTTTCACCAGCCTCCAAGTTCTGATTTGCTCCTTTCCTTCGGTATCTCATTTAGCAACTAGCTTATCCTACTAAAGACTCACATATTCAATAAAGGATAATGAAGCTAGCTTAACCTTTGCTCGATCATCGTACTCGTAGCACTTGAATAACTTCTCAACTTGGGGAACCTAATTAAGGAATTCTTCAGGTCGGCTACTTCCATAGAAGGTTGCAATTTCAGTTTAACATTGTCAAGTCCTTAGCCAGGTGCTTAGGGTTCATCCCTTGCATTCCGAGCTAGTTGATTCACCTCGGTTCAGCCACTTTTGTTAGAGCTTTGCTTGGCCATGTTCCTTCTTGGCCTTGGCTCTCTTCTTTAGGCTTCTCGATTTGTTTCAAATTTAACACTCCTTTCATTCCTTCTTCTCGACTTGATAGCTCTTCTCAGCTGTCACTTATCATTTTTAAGCTCATTGGAACCACTTCCACTTATAGGTGTTTGCTCCCTTCTTCCTTGTTAGCCATCACATCTATAGCCTCTGATTAACCCAGTAAGCTCCTAAATAGAGTCAGTGAGATTTTGAATTTAGTATTCTAATTTGTCAACATATCGCCTCAAGCTTTTGCGAGGACTATCACCAGTGTCGTTGGTACTACCCTCAGACATTCTTGTCTCTACAGTAAATGATTAGAGAATTGAACAATCAACAAAACGCAATAACAGTAACCTAGAAACAACCACTATTCGACTTCTGCAGCTATATACAACTGCTATGAATAGTATGCTACACTATAGAAGAATGATTAAACAGAACGTTAGAACTACAAATCTACTTTGAAGAGCACAAGCAAGCGTATCTCCCTAAAGCTCTGGTACTAATATGATAAGGATCAATCCAGAATAGCAGTGGGTCAGTAATCCGGAGTGGGTATTTAAACGAAAATAAGTACGATGAACAAGAAGATTTTTGATGGTGAATGTGAATAAATATAACTCAGCAAGACACAAACACAATCAGGGAGGTTTGAGCTTAAAATAGATTTCGATATAACTTACGAATACTAAATGCCACTCGGGATTCAAATGAGGGTTAGATATAACTCACTAACTGGTTCAAATGAAGGGGGTTCACCACAATTCTAAAAATAAGATTGATAAGAACACATGAGAGATTAAAGAGAGTAAACAACACTCAATAATCTGGCGATGCAAGCTTTACTAGCTTAAGTATCTCTCTTCGTATGTTAGTATAAATGTTGTTATTTATAGGAAGTCCTAAACGCTAGTAGTAAAATTGTAAATAACGTACAAGGCCTTAAACTCTAAAGAATCGAGCGTACAAATAAAATAAGGGAAAACACATACAAGAATAAAAAAATATGTGTTTTATAGAAGTTAGCATGCAGTCACTCGACGTATCTTGGGAGTAATAGTATTCGAATTGAACGGGATCGGCAATTTGATGTATGAGTTCGAGAAGGAGTTACTGAACTCTCATGTAACTTGACCGAGACACCAGAGAGGTTAACCTACAATTGTTGAGTTCTAGATTCAGTTGGCACAAGTCTCTTGGTGCTGTATTGAGTAGTTCTTTGCTCTTGCATCCTCAGCCTTGTGGTTTCTTGGCACCTCAGTTGACGACAGAGTTGATGCCAAGTGTTTATTTTCCTTCCCCTCATCTTTTTAACTGTAGCTTACCTTTGGTAAGCATTGAAAGGCTTTGGCTTGGATATGGTTGGAGGTTGATTCCCATCATCTAAGGTATAGGATCTAGTGGTGCTATAAGGACTAAGTGCACCTACTCAACTAAAGGCTGTGGTGGTGGTACCTCCTTAATTGGTATAGGAGGTAGGACAAGAGCTAGGGGTGTCCTGCTACTCTTACAAAGAGCTCTTAGCATCTCTTGTATAGTAGGCAGCACCTCCTTTATGAGATCTCTCTATGGAGCCTACACTGGTGGATTCGTTGGAAGATCTCACTTTAATAGGGGTTTATCCTAACCTTGCTTTTTCCTAAGGCCAAAAACAACTTAGGTAAGCCTTAGGCAAAGAAAACTTTTCAATTTCCAAATTCACATCCATAGCATAATAGAGTATACCATAGTTTAAGAAAAATAAAATAATCCATTTCATTAATTCCATTAACAATGAGATTATGTCAAGAGGTGGTCACTTCTCCACCAGTACTATGTCTAAATATAAGCAAATGTTCCATTAAGGGATTTTAAAGATATAACAATACAACTTAAGGCATAAGGTCATCATAACTATATCCAAAATCTAGTGACTTCAAACAATGGTACATCAAATAAACTAGAACATCAGTAGGCCAGATGTCAAATCACCCTAATACTCTCATACTCCTCAATGGTATCAAAACTTATGGAAACAGACTCATCAGAGTTGTCGGTGTCATCGCTATTAAAACCTACACTAGAGTAGTTTGATAACTCTAACCTATCCTTCTCCTAAGGATCCTTAACTACAAGTGTTGGTGAATCGAGGATAGGCTCCCTAATATCTATCTCATCTTCACCATCACTCAGCTCAATTAAATGGTTGAGAGCATCACTAGGCTTTACCAAAGGTATGCGCTCAAGTAGATCCTCTTCCTAAGGTAATACCCTACCCAACTCCATCACAATTGGAATGAGGTCCTCTTGAATATGCTCCTCTAGCCCATTGTCCTTATCATTTGACAATACTGACATCCCAAAATCCAAATCCATCTCCTCCTATAAGGCATCTACATCCCATTGAATGTCAATATCTTGCAAGGTTGGGTGTTTACCCCTATGATCTCTAGCAAAAATAATTCTTTGCTCAACCTACTTCAACTCACCAAAGGCTAGGGCTAGGGATTTATAGTCATCACTGACTAAGAAACCTACATCCGTGAGTGGTCTAATGAGTTCCTTAACCCAAGACTCATGCTCTATGACATGGATAAGCTTTCTATTTATGTAAATTGGCATATCTAGATCCATAAGTATCTCTTGTCATCAGAATATCCAGTAGTTAGTGAGTTTTCTCCTTCACTATAATAACATCGTGCTTGTTCTTTGGGGCTCCTCTATCAAGGCAAAATCCTTACATAGTAAACAAAGATGGTGGTAGTAGTCAAGGATCATCTCATCATCCCCATCTGGAACTTTAACCATTGCTCCATAGGAGTCGCAAAATCCTCCTCGAAGTATAAGAATTTTCGTAAGGTTGTGGTTTAGTTATCTTCTTAAGTTAAGAGTACTCGTATAAGATTACCTAACCTAGTTTTACCCCTCTCCAGTTCACATGGTCGGTTTCGTAAATATCTAAGGTCATTTTTTAACTTATTTAACATACACTCTAATACCACCATAATACTGCCATAACCTTAGGTGCAGTTAAGTTGTGGTAGTATCGCTATGTACCGATTCTAATGATAAATCCTACTGTAACAATAAACTATAAGGCGGTATGCTATAACTACTTAGTGAGTAACATTTCTATCCAATCAACAAACAATTTGCAAGTAAGTTATTTAAATATGCTTATGCAATGCAACAAGCATAGGGAATACTATCATCATATAAAACTTACTAGAGACTATGTAAATCATAGTTTTGTGCCTACCATTGCTTATATTAGAAAGTATTTAGGCAAGTTATGACCCGAGTCTCTACATTTATCATCTAAATATTAGTTCTCTCAGTAGACCTAAAGCAATGGACACAGCTTGGCCTCAAGTAAAGGGCTGTACTCCTTAGAGCTAAGTAATCCTAAAGGTCAAGGTAAGAACATGTTGTATAATTACGTCGTATGATACAACAACATCAAATAGTAGAAATAATGGATCCAACATGCATGATCTCCTACTCTATTACATAGTGTTGATACCCTTTTATAATAATGCCAACATGCATGATCTCCTACTCTATTGCATAGTGTTGACACCCTTTTATAATAATGTAGTAGTGTGAAATGCATGGCATGTTTTATTTTAAAAGTTGAATAGTTATTGATCTAGTTTACAAATGACTAACCATAATATAACAAACACTTCAAATTCCCATTAGCTAATGCAACAAGCAATTCTCAGTTTCAATATATTATGGTATTTTATCAAGTAATCAAAATCAATTCCAAGCACATGTAAGAATCCCAATTCCTCTAAGTACAGTAATTTTCCATTGATATATTTTAGCTAACTTCCTATCTTAACCATTTTCATATATTGGTCACAGTTTCTTCATTTTAATCTTGTTTTATATGATCATGTAGTCATTTTTCATCATTTCCAAGTATTCTTTGATTTGGCAAGGTCTTTTTGAGCATTTGGGTTGGTAAAGTTTCAGTTTTGGCCTATTAAGTTCATTGGTCTAAGGTATTAGTTTGACCACTTAAGGTTTGGGCCTAGTTTTTGGGCTTTGGGCTAGCTTTTTACTATTAGGCGTTAAACTTGACTTTTTGAGCTTTTATTTAAGTATTCTAAGTTAAACTTTTTGTACAAATTTCATAGCTTGCAATTTGGGCCTTAATATTACTCTTGTAAGCCTAGGCTCTTTTCATTAATGTAAGGCTTTAACTTACTAAGAGGCCTATAGAACATGTCTTGAATAGGCCTTACGACCTAGTGGGCTTTTTGTATATCATTTTAGAAGCCTTTTAAAATAGAGTTTGAATATATTCATTTAGCTACTAAGCCTTAGTCTTTGGTCTTTTAGGGCTTCTTGGGCTTATTTTGCATTTTAAGGCTTTAATCCCAATTCCACCTATCATTTTAGGCTTTAGCCCACTAAAATCCTTAAGTTTAACCTACTTTTACCAATGGTATAGATTTAGTCCTTATCACTAATGGGACCTTTAATACCATTTTTATATCTTCAATTACCAACTAAGCTAGTTTAAGGCATTGGCTTATTATTACTTTACTTAACTTGGTTAATTAAGTCCTAAGCCATACTTAATGCCAATTAATCAGGTCATTACACTAATTAATAAAAATTTACAGCTCATTTAGTCCATCAATAGTGATGGCCAAGTAAGGGTTTTCTAAGGTTTCTTCAACTTCATCCATTCAACACTTATTTTAGTGTATTTTCCTTATTGTTAACTAGATTTCTACTTGTTTTAAGATAATAATATCACATAATATGGTGAAAAACAGATGGATACATATCAAGGAGGGCTTGACATGCAAAGGTAGTTGGGTTCTTGATGTTTTCTGAACTTCTCTTTAAGTTATTCATATAGAATAGTTGGGTTCTTGATTTTTTTGAACTCCTCTTCAAGTTATTCATATAAAACTATCTCTTATACTTCTAGAATAATAGTATCAATCTTGCAAACTTGTTAGTACATGAATGAATGTGTAATTACATGGCTTTAAAATGGCATGTACATGATTATAATATGTTTATCTAATATTTCTGATTGTAAACTCTCATAATATCATAAGAATAACTAATGTAAGTAGAAAACTTAAGTTGGGTGAGTTTTACCTTAGACTAGTCTACAAGAGTTCCAACTTTTTAACTCAAAAAACGAAGTTGACATGTATTCCTTTGGAGGCAAAGGTTTGTAGGAAAGAAACTAAGGAATGTGTGTGATGTTTAGGTGTATTGTTTTGTGATTTGGAGTTGTGTGGTGGTGGTAATCTAAAAAGGTGCCAATTTGTGTAAGTTGGTCTAACAACTTCTTTTGTTTTTCTTTCCTTTTTCCTTTGGTTTTTGTTTGGGTTTCTAGAGAGTGTTTCATAAGGTTCTCTAAGAGTGAAGAATGAGGTTAAACGAAGGCTTTATTGGGGTGAAATGGTAGATATTAAAGTTAGGATAAGGGAAACAATAGGTGACTATTTTAAGAAGGAAGTACAGGTCTCTTGGGGACCATTGTACTTCTCACTTCTTTGCTAAATGAGGGAAGATCTTGTCTCCCTAAAGGACATTATCCTTTTAATACTCATTTATTCCTTGTCCTTCATTTTTTAATTTAGTTTGACTTGTTACCAATTAAGATGTAATGAGAGTGGGTTGTAGGTTAAGGTATAATTAAGGTAATTAATCATGATTAAGTACAATTAAGCATATTGAGTGTAATTAAGGTAAATTTAGGGCTTTATTATGTTTTGTTGCTTCAATTTAGTTGATCCAAGTGTCCCACACATGTACCTAGGGTTTTTCTAGGGTTTTGTGTCCGTTTACAGTTATCAAACTACGTATGCACTTGAAGCCTAGGGTTTTAAGTGATTGGTGAATTCAATTACTTTTAGCAAATTGTTTTAGCTATATAGTTAGGGTTTCTTCATTGTACTAGTGTTTTGGTCATCTAATTAGGGTTTGGTAGACCTTCTAGGGTTTTGTTTCCATTCTATGGTTTGTCGCATATTAGGGTTTTATGCATAAAATTAGAGTTTTAAGGTTTTACTTCCTTTAAGGATTTTTAACTTACTATTTAGGGTTTAATTCATTCCATTTAGGATTTTTATCACTATGATTGAGTGGTTTTATCATTAGGGTTTATGACTATAATATCCACAAAACTAACTAATGTGTTACCTAATAAATGCCCATAATATGGTTCTTCCAAAGATTTAATGAATGCATATATTAATTCCTTCTCAAGGGGACAAGGAATGATTTTGGCTACCATGCCCCTCCATCTTTCAGTATATTCTTTAAAGGGCTCATTTTTCTTCTTACTCATTGTGTATAGATCCCAAATTGAAGAAGGTGTCTCAATGTTGAACTTATAACGCTTGAGCCAACTTCTCATAAGTATTTATCTAGCTATGATCAAGTGAGGCATTCCAAGTTAATGTAGGGCCTATTAAGCTAACATGAAAATTTTGGACCGTTAACTAGTCGTATCAAACATATTTGTTGACCTTTCTTACAAATAGCTTAGTATGTAATTTAGTACAACTAATTTCATTGTATTTTTCAAATTTTGGTACCTTAAACTTTTATAGAAAAGCTTCTACATCATATGTAGTGAGATTAGTGATTCCTTCTTGATCAAACCGATCAAGAACCCCTTAGAAAGGCTTCTACATCATATACTCGACCTAAAGAGGCTTTAAATAACTATGGATGTTTGAGCTCCAACCTATCCTATATTAGGACTACTTAATTCCCAAATCTGCTATTGACCTCATTAACTTTTGAGTAGAAATTCCCAAGAGTCGAGCTACTTAAGCACTTACTTCAATTGAGATAATTGTGCTACAAACCTTTAGTCACCATTTTACACGTATCTTCCAGAACAATATTCTAGAAGGATTCTTTCCTTTCCCATATAGAATATCAATTGTTATTTGTACCCTTTTTAGTATGTTTTAGGAATCTTTTCATACATTATCTATTTTTTCTTTTTCTACATTATTGTAGCCCTAGTTGAGGTCATGTAAAAAGACTTACTTCTTTTGTACTTAGATAAGCTATTTCATTATTGAATTATAGATTTTCTTTATTGAGTAACATATGTGTTCTCTATTATCCTTAGCTCTTATCTAACTCCTTTAGCAAGAGTTAGTGGTGAGTGACCATAGTTTGACATTCGTTTGTCAAATTGAGCATTTAGATTAGGTTGAGTAGAATTGGTTAATGTATCATATCGAGCTAGTAGTTATTCGGATTTGCTAACCCTTCCCCCATCTCCCTACCCTTACTTGCCCATCCTCAACCCTTTAATGTGGTGCTCCTCTATGTGTACAACCCTGGAGACGCATCAAAGGTTCCAATAGTCTTCCCTAGTTAGGATTCTAAATGTTCTTCATTTGATGACATTATGCTTATGAGCAACAAAATGCTATTGGCGAGGAAGTTAACTTGTGCAATGACTTTTCCAATAGTTTGTTTTAAGTGGCAAATCCTTAACTTGATAAGATTAGTACCATCAAGATTGTTGTTTACTTTCAAGAATCTATGGTAAGAATTCATCCCTATTAGCAATTATCGAAAATTTTCTTTACCTTTTTGTTGTTTTTGAAAATTAGAAACTTTGAAATTTTGAAATTGAAATAAATAAGCTTGACCATGACTAAGGAAAGTTTTTTAGAAATGAAGAGATAATTTTGTAAACAAAAGGAAAATTTGGTGAGGAATAAATTATTTACAGAGAATGAGGTAGTAGAAATACAAATATGAGGTACATTTACATAAAGGACAAGAAGATGACCTTAATATTTACACATTGTAAGAAGGGGTATTGACAAACTCCTGTAGAGTTTTAACATAGAGTGGAAAAAAGAAATCAAAGGGAGTCTCCGACTAAAAGAAAATATGTGTAACTTGTAAGCATTTAAAAGATTACCTATAAGAAATGTAGGATACCTACCCTATCAAAGGAGAAATTACTTTACGAAAAGAAAATTTTATGGGGTACTTGATATTCACAAATAATTATCATTTTATGGGGTGCCTTTCTATGAAAAATTTTTAACTAATAAGGGGACTTATTTACAAGACTTTTATTTATAGTCAAAGGACTTTGCAAAGACCACTTGCTAATTGGAGAGGAATATAATTATTTACAAAAATGAAATAAAAGAAACATGTTTTAAAGAATAAGAGAGTCTACTTATAACATAATGAAGATCGATGAGAGTATTTACAATCAACAAAGAGGTGAATTTTTCAATCTATTATGATATCCTAGAATTATCTATAATATTTACAAAGAGAGTGGGAAAAATCCCAAGGAAGATTATTTACAAGTTTTAATTAAGACCTTGCATACGTTAAAGAGGTGCTAACTATTTTGAATAAAATGGCAACTACCTAAAAATTATTTTACAGGAAGGATTGATATGATTCTTTTTTTTTTTTTTACTTTTTTTAAGAATAAGTTTTAAAAAAATACCGTAATATTTTATAAGGTAGTAAACGCGATTATTCATGAACTTAAGGATTAAGACTTAATTAGTAAGCATGAATATTTACAAATAAATAATAGAAAAAAATGTAATATTGTAAACCTCGCAAATTTAGCTATTTAAGAGTAGAATTGAACCCTAATACTATAGATGACTTGATAAGTCATTAAAGCTGAGTAAGATAAATCATAAATTTAAATATATTATAAGTAGTAAAAATCTTAGAAATTAATAAAAATCCTAAATCGCATACTAAAACCCTAAAATTGACTTACACACTATTAATTAAAATTGATCCTGAATTTGATTGAAACCCTAAAATTATAAATATAAACCTATAAAATAGTGAAGTATTACTCAATAGTGATAAAATTATAGTCAATTATAAGTATAGACTAAATAGCCTATTCACATGAAATTTTAACGAAATTACTACAATAACTTGTAAAAATTATAATTGTAACGGGTACCAATTAAATTAATAAAATTTCACAAAAATTTTAAAAATAATTTACGATGAGAATTGTTATAATTTATATGTTTAAAAAAATTACATATATTTATTATTAATTTTTATTTTCCTTCTCATTCTTTTTCAATTTATCTCTTTTCTTCTTTCTCCATTTCCACGTCCTGCAAGACAAAGAAAAAAAAAATAGCAAAATGAAGCAGGCCACGTAAGGAATTGGATTGACATGTGTTAAGTATATAATAAAAGAGAAATGGAAATGATTAATTTTATCATGTTCTCATTAATTGGAAATTATCTTAGCTTACATTTAAATCTACTCCTCACATGAACAAAGAAAAGAAATAAAGCAGAAATCTAGAAACCAAATTGCAAACAAAACCGAAATATGGGAAGCAAACAGTAAGGGAAAGAAAGAAAAAGAAAGAAGGAAAAGAAGAAAGAAAGGAAGAAGAAAAAAAGAAGAAGGAAAAGAAGAAGAAAAAAAAAATTAATAGGTAAGTAAATTATATTTTCTTCTAGATGTATGTTATATAGTATATACATGTATAAATAAAGTATTTGTATAGTATTTTCTTTAAATATAACATTACTAATACATGTATATTTGCATAAATACATAAATTGAATTATATATGCATGTATTAGGCTATGTATGTATACATGTATGTATATAGGTATATTATATGGAAGAATATGTATTATGTATTTTTTAAGTGTACATATGATTAGTATTAAGTATTTATATTAAATAACTATATTATATATATGTATATGTGTACACCGTAAACTATGTATATATATATGTACCCATGTATAATTATTCTTGTATATATATATAATCTTATAGTATTAATATATGTATATAGGACATATATAAATAGAAATAATATAGAGTATATGTATTGTGGTATACGGCATAGACCATATAATACATATATAATATCTAGTATACATATTTTATAACAGATACTATATAAATATATATATATATACTGAATATATATGTATGTATTTATATTTATGTACACATGTAAGACTTATATGTATAAATACAAATACATGAATATGTGGATATGTATATGAGAGTATGTTTATTTTCAATAAATACATATATATATATAAGGCGTATAATGTATATATATATATAACTAATATACCGAATATGTATTAGCATATATGTTATATAATATTTACTAAATTCATGAATATATAAGGTGTAGATATATATATATATATATTACCGTAATTAAGGATTTTTTAATAAAATAAATTCTAAAATATATTACAAGTATATGAATATATATATGTATAATTGTGAAGTAAATAAAAAAATAAGAAAATGAGAAATAATAAAAATAATAAAGACAATAATAATAATAATCATAATAAAGCTAAAAATCTCAAAAATAGGAAAATATGCTCAAAATAATGAAAATATTAAATATATGATTTAAATAATTATTAAATCATAAATATGTTAAGAAAAAGCGAAAATTAATATTTTATAAATTTTAAACTAAAATAATAAATTTTGTGATATTTTTATATCACAATTTAAATTACGAGTTATAACGTCTAAAATGGAACTCGTTATAAGAAAATATGCTTGAAAACGATAAAAATGGACTATAAGTTCATAATGATCCGAGCAAAAACAAAAAAGTTATATGTGATTCGATAAAAAGCTCGAATTGATGGTTTCATGTAAATCAATAATCGATATAAGTAAACAGTACGATTTAGTATGCTAATTTAGTTATTTAATTTCTAAACTTATTACTTTCCATATTCCCCTAATGTTAGGTATTAGGTGATCTTGAAATCGAGACTGACTTACTTTTGGACTATTACAATCCTTGACATCATTTATGACCAAGTGAGTACTCCCGATGACTTTATACTTGTGTTATGCCTATAGTTAGTGCACATGAATTAAATATTAATAACTTGATGCGTGGGGTTTCGGGTTATGCATGTGACTAATATTGATTAATTACTGTGCAAATTACTGTTAAGTATGGTAGTTGAAGATTTGGTTATATAATTGATTGTTGCATGATTTGAATGATTTGTTGATAATGTTTAACCACCTCATAAGTTGACTTAATCATATTCAACTTAACTAAAATTAAACGATTCATGCATAAAGCACGAACATTGCATATAATGTTCTGGCTGTCACCTCTTATGGTTGATAATGAAGGGCCTTGGAGGGATGGATTCTTACATAATTTGATTAGTACAGTGCAGGAGCATTGGTACAACAAGACCCTACCCTTGGCTCACGGGTTCTATTGGCACTGGAGACACTAATTGTGGGTGGCTAGGGGTCGCATCTAGAGATCATCGCTGTAGGGTGTGAGCGTGGACTGTAGGAGATAACTCACCACTAGACCTAGATATTTGTATACTATTGATTGATGGAAGTAGAAACCTGTTTAGTGAAACAGGGAATTGATATATATATATATATATATATCTTGATATAAGGGTAAAAACCTAGGTGCTAGAGCCCGGTTGTGATTGGTGCCGATGTATCTTCAACCCTTACTTCAGAGGGTGTTAAATCCGATGTTATATGCAGTATCGGACAACTGTATATATACTATTTAGCATACTGCTTGTTCTTGCATTCATATGTTTAGTAATAAACTGTTTGATAACTTGTTTGCTGGTGTAGTACGAAAGTTAACTCACTAAGCTCTTGTAGCTTACCCCCCTATAGTTTTCTCTTGTAGGTTTCTAGATGATCGGGCATGGATTAAGAACTGAGAGTTGAGTGTTAACATCGAGATGCATAGAATTTAGAATCTGAAGATAGACTATATGATTCATTTGAATTATTATATATATAATTATTAATACTACCTTTAAATTTTGTGACTTTAGTAGGTTTGAGTTTTAGTAGCAGATACCGATTCTCTACGGTTCTGATGGACTGTGGCTTATCGGATATTCATAGTCACATATATGTGGTCGTAAGTTAATTAAATAAATAAATGAAAACTTTAGTGACTAATTATTTAGAATCTTACAATCTCTGACTTGCATGATGATTTTCGAATCATGGGTACACACATGATATAAAAATTTCAAGCAATCCTACTAGACTTCCTTTAGGGTCATGAAAAATATGAAGATACATGATAGGAATCCCATCATTACAATATGTAGTAATATCAAGTTGTTTAAGATTGCAATTGTATTGGAATCCCATCATTACAATAAATTTGACATGATAAGGAAATGAAAAATGTTAGATGGAAATTGAATTTATAATAAAACGTTTGAAATATACAAAGATATCCATATAAGGATGAAATTTATAAGGAAATACAAAGTATAGAGAAAATTGCGAATTTATAATCTTATACAAAGAACTTATGTACATGAAATTTACATGGATAATATAGGGATTTTGACATAATAATAACCCTTGGTTAGCATGCTACATTTTTATTTATATGCTCATCTAAAGGTTTGTGTATACAATTAAGGTAAATTAGGGTAGGTTCTAAAGGTCTTTAAACCTTATGACCTAATACGTTTTCAAAGAAACGATTCATCGATCATATCAAAGTTTAAGTAGGGTAATCTAATTAGCGTTAGAAGGTGTTTACCATACAGCATCCGAAGCTTATACAATGGTTCCCTCCTAAGGTCCTAAGATGGTTTGGTTCTGATTGTATGTACCATACATCTACGATGCAATGAACTCCAAAAAATATGCCCATAATAAACCTGCATGGGTTAGTACAAACAAATAATATATTTACTAAAAAAGGAATTTTAACATTGAAAGGATATTTTTAAAGAATAAATCTAAATTTCGAAATATTTAAGTAGTTAGCCCTCTTAATGATCTTGAGTAGAGTCGTTAAGCTGTCAAGCCTAAATTTTCGGTTTTCATTCTCCTTAATTGATTCTATATTGAAACCTATACCCATTGAATATAAAACCTTGACTAGGAATTAAGAAGAATTGGTTTTCTTCTTAATTTAAAAAAAATTGGAGTTGTTACATAATTGAGATTGGGAAAAAGGTTGAGTTGGAACCGTTTAGGTAGATTAGTTCTAACCTAGCGACTAAACTATGAGAAAATTGTTTCTAAAAAGATTCTTAAAAGTCAAAGATTTTGGGTCTGAAAGTTATCCTATTAAACCTTAAACAGGTATCACTTTTAGCCTTTCGATTTTAATTATATTTTTTAGAATACCCTTTAGACTTGGAAAAATAACTCTAATTTACAAATAAAGAAATGAATAAATTTTCAATTGCAAAAGAAATTGAGAAAACAAACTTATTAACAAAAGGGAAAATAACAAAAATTCCTTAATTTAAGTCGTCTCATAAGTGCCTACTTACCCTCTAGTAGGGATCGGACTTTTAGTAGTTCAGTTTTGAACATTTAGATCAGTAAGTTTATTTTAATTTCAAAAATTGATTGGGTTTACACTTTTTTTATGATTGAATTTTATAAAAGAAAATTTCTAAAAAGGGTTTAACTTTACATGTGATGTAAAAAAAAAATCTAGAATAAACCTTAAATTCATTTATTATTTTTATTCAAAAAATTCTTTTCTAAGTGACAAAATGTTTCCATATTTAAATTTATTTTGTTTTATTATGTTTTATTATTCTATCTAATGAAAACCTTCCTTCTTTTATTTTTTTACTTTTCAAAAAGGAAGAAAGAAAAGAGAGGAAAAAAGATATTAGAAAAAATAAAGT
This sequence comes from Lumnitzera racemosa, assembly GCA_024138005.1. Lineage (NCBI taxonomy): Eukaryota > Viridiplantae > Streptophyta > Magnoliopsida > Myrtales > Combretaceae > Lumnitzera > Lumnitzera racemosa. Next base: position 58,461,923 of record JAMXBC010000004.1, read on the forward strand.
CCCTACTTATTTACTAGTTTTTTTTTTATCATATTATTTTTTTTTCCTTTTCTACGTAATTAATAAGATAGAATAAAATACAAAAAAAATAACTTTAAAAAAATAAAGAGAAACTTACTTGGGTATAGGAGTGAGTTGAACATGGGTATAAGATTAAATCTTGGGTTAGATAGTTATGGATTTAGGTTGCCATGCAAACAAGATGAGACGACTGAGCAATGTTCTATAGTGACTTCTAGGGGGTATTTCGTGTAGCTGACTCGACAATCATAATCTTTTTATTGGTGAAATTGAGTTTGGCATTACTACCTTAGGTTATGGTGGAGGATCTAAAGGTTTTTGAGTTTTAGTAGCCAGGGTATGGTTATGCGCGACCGCTATGGTGTTTGTTGGAATGTGAAGGGGGATCAAGTCTTATGTTTTTTATGACCATGAGCTTATGCGTGGTGGTTATTTCAGTTAAAGAAGGCCAAATGAGGTGCTTTCGAAGAATTAGTGATGGTTAGGGTTTGTCTTGATCTTAAGTGGTGGTTGACAATGCTAGAAAGCATGGTAAAGGATGCGGTTCGTGGCTATAGAAAGCTTAGAGTTTGGGGACATTAGCACAAGTAGTAGATTTGCTAAAAAAAACTCTAAGATTGGGTGAGTTTTTAGTGAAAGAGATGATAGCTATAGGTTATAGAGGATAAAAAGAGAAAACTTTGATTGAAGCTTGTTGGATGTGTTTCTAGTGTTTCTTGATGCTTCAGAAGGGATTAGGTAGCTCTATTTATAGCTTCTTAGGCTTACACTAGCTTAGAAAGCTTGTTAATAGCTAATTTAGGTCATTAAAACTGTAGCTCAAAAAAATATATATTCTTTTTCTTGTCTATTAAGCCCATTTTAGAAGATTTCATGGATGAACTTGGATGGGTTTTAAGGCTTGATGAAAAGTATGTTGTATGTAAAGCATGAATTCACCATTTACTCGTGTATATCAGTGTATAATTGGCATGTAAGTTCATGAAAAAGTGAGGGAATCAAGTTGACAAAGAGGAGGAAAATCTAGAATATGGAGGTGAAAGGGGTTATGACATAGTGCTAAGCATGGATTGATGGCTATCCACCATGTGTCATTATGCGATACGTAACCTAGTTTTATCTTAATTCATGCAATTAGGAAGAAGCAAAAATAAAAAATGCACATTATGCATTTAGCCGGGGTTGAACGCAAGACCTTTACGGTGCAATGTTGCAAAGTTCAAGTGTTTCACCAAATAGGCTATTAGTTCATATCTTTTTACCTTGTGTAAACAAATTAAATTAATGCCTTTTAATAACTTGAATCGACCTTAAATGAAATGGGCAGGTTCAGGCCTAATGAAACCAATTCTCGAATAATTGATGATGTGAAGCCTTTCTAGAGAAAGCCTAGTACATATACATTAAAATTAATTTATAGTTTTGACCCAATTTAATAGTTTTATGAGCTTCGGTTTATAATTGTATGGTTAATGCAAAAATTGTTTATCTCGTAAATCAACTAATTTAATTCAAATAGACCTATCGTTTAGAGACATGATTAACTTAAATTAATTTCATTTTTATAAACCAAGAATATTTAACAAACAAACTTGTCATTCTTTTTTAATGCTCATTGACAATTGTAATAGGGGATGAATACAATGGGGAAGGAAGAAAATTTACTGAGTCTACAGGCTATGAGTTTGAAAATTTACCATGCACATTTTTACCATTTATAATACAATTTTGTACATTCATCTATGGTGTTCATATTAGAGAATTCATCTATATATTGGTTTGATACTTGCATTTGTAAACCATCCCCATGATCTCCATACATCTCACTTCTTAAGTTAGAGAGTAAAGAAGAAGAAATAGTAGTGAATTTTCTTTTATTATATGAGAAAAAATATTGAGTATTTTCTCCTCCATAATAGAAGGAGGTTGTAATGTTAAATTTATCATAGTAAAATTCTTCTACATTTGCCCGTAGTTTTTACCCTAAATTATTTAAGGGTTTTCTAGGTAAAATCTGCATGCTTATTTTCTTCATTATTATTATTTTCAAATTTATTAGGGACAGTTTTTCTCTATTCAAGCTAATTTATAGGCAATATTTCACAAAAAGTGTATTAGAACCTAGCTTGGGTATGTATTTTTACTTATTGTATGCTTTATGATTGCTACTAAAGGTAGATCCCCCACATAAAAAAGTAAGTTAAATATTACTCACCATTTTGTAGGTACTAAGTGTTATTCATATACACAATAATAGTGCATGTGAAATAGTTGGAGCTATTTATTAGCTTAACAATTATAATAGAAGCAATGGTGGTGAAATTTGAGATTGAAAAATCTAATGGAAGCAATTTCTCATTATGGAAATTGAATATGAAGGCAATTTTATGCAAAGATAATTGCCTAGCAACCATTAACCAAAGGTCAATAGAGTTCACAAATGATGCAAAGTGGAATGAAATGGATAAGAATTGTATTGCAACTCTTCATCTAAGACTGGTAGATAAGGTATTGTTAAGCATAAAGGAAAAGAAGATGGCAAAAGAGATTTGAGATCATCTCACCAAATTATATGAGGCCAAATCACTCCACAATAAATTTTCTTTAAGAGAAAACTCTATACCCTTCATATGTCAGACCCATTTTGGTGACAAAGTACATCAACACTTTGAACACTTTACCCTAACCCTCCCTAAAATTCAAATTACTGAGATATGGATGCTAAAAATTACAAGAGATTAATGGGTACATAAGAACACAAGATTTCTTGGTAAGTTTTCTATTTATTATGATGGGAAATTCCATTTTCTCCAAAGGATGAAAAACCTTAAGAGATTCACATTTTATAGCATGTTAGGGGTCGAGACTTAAGTGCCAGGTGTCAACTAATTAAGGAATCAAGTGACTTGCGTCAAACTTCTCTATCTCTTTTTGTAGCTAGGACAATTGTTTGAATTTAGGTTGAATTTGTTAAAGAAGGGGTTGAAAATGATTACATTTTGTTATTTGAGGAGTGTTTAAAGGGTTACTAAGTGTGCATTGTTGTTGAAAAGGTGTTTAGAGGTGATGCATGGTAGTTAAGATTGGAGCAAGGGTGAAACTACCAATTTTAGTTAACGTCTAGACACTAGCCCCTATGCTTATGAAATGTGAGCCTTTCCATGGCGTTTATATGCTAGTTACCCTAGCATTTGGACATCATGTTTGCTAATACATACAGTTTATCTCCTAACCCATCTACCTACACCCCCGCCTTACCTTATTTTCGATTCATTCCATCTTCACATTGAAATAATTTTTAAACATCCTTTCTTTTCTTGAGCAATTCTTGTTCCTTGCAGTGGTCTAAGTTATAGGTGAAGAGTTAAGTTTTTAGGAATAGGTAAGAGTTCATTTATGATTAAGTTTAAAGACTGAGTCAATGTTTAATCTTGTTTATTAGGTTATAAAGAGATAATTTAAATTTGTAGCAAAACACTTGAGATAGATATAGGATACATGTATGCTTATTTTACTTATTTAGATTAGTAGCTTAACTAGAATTAACTCAAACTTGGACTTACTAATTTCTATATTGTCTGTGCTTACCTTCAACCTTCCTTTAGTAAGGTCTAACTGTGTTGGTGAGGTACTTGGTGATCATACCTAACTTACTCTTGTGGAAGATCCGTAATGAGATGACCTACCTAGATATTAGGAAGGATTATTAGGGTGATGGATAAGACCTACACCAGTACTCGATAGTAATTATATATATTTCTTGCTTAGAGGTTATGAGTTACCTTAAGTCTTAGGATGCTAAGATTATGCTTGTTACCAGTTGATAACTAAAGATAATAAATGGTTTTTATTGAATTAGCTATTATTATGTATGCATGTAGTTTGTGAATGTATATATTACATGCATGTGACTTGGTGTTTCCGTACTAAGCATAGCTCACCCTTCAAGGAATTCTTGTTTTCTAGTTGCAGGTACAGTTCCATAAGAACATCGATTACCACTAGGAAGCTGAATATGGTTATTATAATTATGATGAAGAGATTTTAAGTTTTTGATGACGAGTTGGGATACACTTATGCATTATATCAGTTAATTGATGTTGTCTAAACTATCTTTGGTTGAATTTAGTTTTGAGGATTTTTTTTTCATAGACTTGTGTTAAGGGGTTACCAATGACTCCTTTATTGGTTTTATGGAATTGGTTAGATTTTTAAGACTCCTTAAATAATTTTTGGTAGCTTTATTTTTATGATTGAAGATTAGTTAATTCTTGATTTTGACTAAGATATAGATAGATGATAATATGAGTCATTAATTCTCCTACTCTTATTGAATAATTATGGAGTTACTTGTTGTAAGTTGTATATTTACTTAAGGATTATAGACAAGTGGCAGGTTTCTAGATGCCTTAACGTATCAAATTTTAGGGCTGACATGTAGCAGAACTATGGCTTCCATAGTTTCAAGGCATTATAGCTTTTAGTGTTATTGGAGCTTAGGTTCTGGATCATTAGAAAATTAAGCAATCGATTCTTAGAATGATGAGATATGAGGAGAACGGGTAGCATAAGAGCTAAGTTTGAATCTAAAATGGAATTGCTAATGTTTAATAGTCTATCTTCATCTTTACCTGTGTTTTATTTGTTGCTTTTGTTTAGTTACTTCTTATTGCTTCCTTAGTGCAATAAATAGTGATCACGACTTGTAGAACGATTGAAATGGGAGCCCTTTACAAAGTCTTACTATAGCGTAGATGGGTCCTTCAAAGTTATCAAAAAAATGTAGATGGATTTTGGTGGGAATGTGAGTAGGTGTTTAAGCAAAAACCATGAGCTTCTCAATGGATGTGATATACTACTTAAGCTCAACATGGCCTATAAGACACTAGATGTGACCCATCGATCCGAGTTAAAGGGTTACGTACCATACAACCTTACTTAAGGGTTAGTTTAAGCAAAAGGTTAGGGTTCTCAACATAGAGAAGAGAGGAAATGCAATAATTTCATTAATCAATAAGGGAAATCTATTTGGAACAAATGCTTATAGTAAGGTATTTATGCTTGGTATAATTAGGGTTACATTAACATATGTAATGACTAAAATGTGTAAGATTCTAAATAAATTCATGCTAAAGAAGGAAAGGGGTAAATCTGTAAACATAAAAAGAGAATATTCAATATTAATTAGCATGAATGTAGAAAGCAAGACATATGTCTTCACAAGAGAGGCCAGCAGACCTACTACATAATAAATTTTGACTCACTAAGATAAGGTTAACAGCATCTAAGTCCTTGATCAGGTTAGAGTGTTCATTTTAGAATAGCTTAGAAACACCATCATGATAGTTCTATGCTAAGGGTGTATGGAAATCCTTGAGATAGGTTAGCATAGTAGGTCAAGGGTCCTTAAGTAGCTTAGACTAACCTTGCTCTTATGTGAGGAGGATGATGCACTCATGGTAGTTTAGATTCATGGTTAGATCAACTTGACATAACAGGTCGGTTTCTTCAAGAGTTGGGCTATGGGTAAGGATATGGTAAACCATGTTAGCTAAGCCCTTAGCTTAGGAGTAAGAGAGAAGACCTAGAGGTTGATTCTTATCATTTCCTTTGGGCTATTTAGGATTTGTCATCAAATCCTTAGAGTTCTCTATTGGGTCCTTAGGTACATATAGACTTAGGTTAGTAATATTGAAGACTTTAGACACTTTATATCCTTTAAGGAGCTTAAGCTTATAAGTATTGTCATTGATCTTCTAAAGTACTCGGAAAGGTCCTTCTCCTTGACTTAGTTTAATTCTAAAAATTAAGGTCTAATCAAGGGGGAGCTATGGATTGAAACCATAGACAACTTCGAATAGGGTCTTGTCGTCGTGCTATAAGCAAATCAATTGTGAGTAAAATCTACAATAGGCAAGAAATTATCCTAATCTCCTTGGTTTCTTCCAAAAGTAGCTTAGGGAAGATAACCAATGTTCTATTGATGACTCCTATTTGACCATCAGTTTATGGATATCATGATGTGCTAAACAACAACTTGGTCTTTAATCGATGCTATAGGATCTCCTAAAAATGAATTAAAAACTTTGGGTCTCTATTAGACACAATACTTTTTAGAACTTGATGAACCTTCATAATCTCTTACAAAAATAGGAAAAACATAACTGAAGCATCATTAGTTTTGTTGGAGGGTGAAAAATGTGTCATTATAATGAACTTGTCAACCATGACCTTTACAGCTTCCTTCTTATATGCTGTTCTCGGTAATCTAAGAAAAAAAATCCATACTTAGATCAACCTAGGCTTCATTGGCATAAGTAAAGGTATAACGTTTCCTTGCATACCTTAGCTCTTAACCTCTTTGTAAGTCATACATCTCTAAAAAATTTAGTGAAAGTCTTGCAACATTCCATGCTAGTAAGGCTAAGAATTCAATAGCTCACATCTTCTTCTTTCTCTAAAATGTCTTGACAACCTTCCATTATGAGCTTCCTTAATAAGCAATTGTTTTACAGAATAGATAGGCAGACATAGTTTTCCAGCTTAGAAAAAGTATCCCTCCTTCACAAAGTAGTCATCTAACATCCTTCCTTCAATACACTAGTCATAGATCAAACCAAAATGTAGGTCTAGGGAATATTGCTCCTTAATTCTCACAAATCTTAACAACCTTATGTGGAGCTTGGAAAGCACTATATGAAGTCTATATAGGGCATCCATAGCCACACTTGCCTTCTTCGCTTATACTTGATCATAAATGAAAATCTTTCTAGAAACTTGACCCATTTAATTTGTTGGTAAGACAGTTTTGGTTGACTCTTCAAATATCTGAAGGTTTGTTTATTAAAGTAGACAACAAATTCCTTAAGCATTAGGTAACGTTTCAATGTCTATAAAGCTTCAATAAATGCATACGATTCCTTTTCATATACTAAATAGTTAAAAGTCAATCCTTTTAGTTTCTCATTAAAGTAAGCAATAGGTTAGTAGTCTTACATGAGATCTACTCAAATATCAATGCTAAATGCATCACATTCTAACTTAAAACCTTGTTGAAATTAGGTAAAGATAGTAATAGAGGTAAAGTTAACATCTTCTTCAGCTTGACAAAGCTTTCCTCTTCCTTACTTTCCCATCAAAATCCTACATTCTTCTTGATCAACTCAATAAGGGGTACAGCAGCAACACTAATGTTCTAAATGAACCTAAGATAGAAACAAGCTAAGCCATGAAAATTGTGTACATTTGCACAAGAGGTCCAGTTAAGCCTTTCTACAATAACTTGAATCTTCTCCTCATCGACTCTTAGGCCTAGTTGATCAAATACATGATGAATGGAAGGAAGGATCCTTAAAGAAAATTTTAGTTGATCGAGCTCACGATGAGTAGGAAGAGCATTGGTTGATGTTAACACTTATGGAGGAGCTTGAGTACTTTTCTATGTTTGTGTTTTATTTTTGTAGGTTAGTATTTGATCCTAGTATGAATTGAAGTAGCCTAAATTTTTTCTCTTTTTTTAGGTTGAAACTTTTCCAAGGGAGAAGGAATGATAGCTATAGGGTACCAACTAAGCCAATTTCCATGTTTCAGTCCATGGTGATGACCTATTCATAAGTTCTTTATGTGTTAATGACCTATGAGGAAGCTCTCCAAGTACCACAAATCGATTGGAGATCTTATATGGAGACTTATTCAAGAGCTTATCATGTAAAGACCAGTTCAAAAAGCTCATATGGAAACCTACTACCTGTTTGAGAGCTCAACACAACAATTTGTCAATAACAAGTTGTCAAAAAAGAGCAGATTGTCAGAACTAAGTCATCAAAATAGGTTGGTGGAGTTAGGTTAGCTATAAATAAGTCAACACAAATAGGTTGATGAAAATTATAGGTTAGCCTAAAACACGTCATCAAAGTCCTAACAACTCATTAGCCTAACTAAATAGCTCATCACTTAAATAACTCATTCACCTATCTATTTTTAGTTGTACTATCAGGACTTCTCATTTCTTATATTTTTACCAAATTGCCTTTATGTTTTACTTTGTATATATAGGAATGCCACTAGGCATCCTTTGTATCATTTTATTTACAAATTTTCCACTTTATATAAATTGGATACTTATGTAAGGTTTTAGATAGACTTTTGCAGATTAATCAAATTTCCTTAAGTTTCTCCTTATTATGCTCTCCTTCAACTCATATCAAACCCTTAAATAAGGATTGTGTAGCAAGTGACCCTTTAACCCGGATCGATGTGTTACATTCGTCGAGTTATAGGTCTTATTGTGCATTAGTGGTACGTCACATCTACTAAGTAGCTTACGGGTTTACCTACCTTCTACCCAAAATCCACTTAAATTCATTTACATTTCTTCAATAGCTTTAAAGGAACCATCCATGGTATGGTAAGGCCTTGTCAGAGGTATACCCTTACTTAATTTATCTCTTATCCTTGTGTTTTGTTCTTTCCTTTCATAGTATGCTTACACGTGGTGGTGTAGCTTTCATTGCTTCTTAGCCTTACAGAGAGAGGGTTGAAAACCTTAATTTGATTCCTTTGGTTATCCTTGCTTAGAATCAGTAGAATCAAAATGCCCCAACACCAAGGCAAGGGCAACCTCATAAGGATCAAGGACTACCTACGTTAAGTTTAGCATTGGCCTAACAAAATTAGAATCAAGGTATAGGACTTCATAATGTGACTACTACTTAGATGTTGAATACTACAAATGCTATGATAGGAATGATGGCTTGGTAGTAGTAGCAAATATAAAGAAATATGCAGATGTTTTAGGCTAATGCATGGTAATAAGAGAGGTAGGCTACTGGAAAGCTAGGGATGGATTATTTCTTAAAAGTGGCTTAGGAATTTAATCTTAAGCTAGATGATGCAGTGGTTGCAGAAGACTATATTACATAAAGTGAAAATGCATTCTTCATTATTGATGTGCTAGATGAGAGAAAGATAGACTATGCAGTTATTATGCTGAAGGGGGATGCCTCTAAATTGTAGAATGGTGCTCCATATACAATACCAAATGTAGAGTACTTGAATTACGATAGATTCAAGTAGATATTATTTGATAGTTTCATTTCCAATAGTGTTCAAGAGCAAATCAATTAGCTTATCGGACCCTTTAGCTAGATGAGAGAAAGATAGACTATACAATTACTATGCTAAAGGGGGATGCATCCAAATGGTGGAATAGTGCTCCATATACAATACTAAAGTTGCAATAGTTGAATTGGGACAAATTCAAGTAGACGTTCTTTGATAGTTTCATTTCCAATAGTATTCAAGAGTAAATTAGTTAGCTTATCAAACCTTTCAACAAAGGACATTCATTAGCTAAGTATGAGGACAAATTGGACTGTCTAGCATATTTCTTTCTTGAGGAAGCTAGAGTAGGTAAGCAATCATGGATCAATCACTTTGTCCACAAGTTAAAGCCGAAGATACAAGAACTAGTGGTAAGGTTTCAGCCTACTATTTTTTCTTAGGTAATGGATATGGCTAAGTGTTTTGAGTAATTATTGAAGAAGAAGCAAGATCAGTTGAGTCGTAATGCTATTAAGAGAGTTGTTAAGAGAACTACTATCAAGTTATGGTAACTACCTTAAGCAAGAGGCTACTATTAGGTTATGTTATGCCTAAGTTAGAGAGAGTTGTTAAGATAACTATTTTAGGGATTATGATTAGAGATCATAGAGATAGGTAAGTTGCGATGCACCCTAAACCCATAGCATTAGCATTAGCTCCTTAGGGTTAACCATATTATGCTAATGTGTTTTGGACCACATGAAGTGACTCCAAGTCATCTAAAAAGGGATTGCAACAAGATTACTATTCTTCGTCAAGGGTTCCATTTTTAATGTAGTCAAAGGAGGTAACAAAATTGCTAATTATAGAGATAGAGAGGTAATGAATTAGACTACTATAGGGGCATCAGTTGCTAGATCCCTTCCAAATCTTCAAGCTATATGACCTTAACCTATAGGACCTCGTTAGAGAGCCTCCGCTAGAGTATTTGCTCTACAGCAATAGGAGATTGTTTTAAACATAGACACCATGGCAACTATAATCTTTGTCTACTCTTAGAGTGTTATGAATTATTTTATACTAGCGCATCCCATTCTCGCGTAGCTTAAACTTGTATGGAATTGCATGGTTTATATGGTTTAATGCTAGATTATGAGTAGTTAATAAATTCACTAGTATGAAGTGGAGTGGTTCTAAACCAAGTTTGTAGAAATGTGGAGATAGTTATTGATTGGACACAAGTGTACCTATTAGGTTATAGTATAGTAAATGGTTGTAAGTCAGAGTTGTCAATCCCTTAGGGACTGTACACATTAATAATCACCCTAAATCTATCTTCTAATGAAGAGGATTATAATATTCTAAAGTATAATACAACTTAATTAAATAGAATAAATGCAATTAAAATTGAGAAGAAGTGATGATAAAATAAGAAACCCTAAAACGACAATAAGGATATCTAGACCTTGTTTCACTTAGAGATTAATATGTAATAACCAAAAGTATCCAATCCCTTCCTCAACTTTATCAACTAGAAGAATTCCTTTTAACGAGTCAATAAGAAATGCCTCACTTGTCAACTCAAAATCTTAATTATATTGTATTAGAATTGCTTCTACAATAGAATATGTTAAAACAACATTACACACATGAATTAACTCAACAACATTTTAAAAATATCCAAAAAGAATCCTATAACTTATTGTTAATACTACAAGGATTCTCTTCAATGATGCTAGATCTAATTACACATTCGGTCTCATAACTATCATATGTAATATCAAATAATTAGAATTGAAACTCTAGAAATAACAACCTAATCAATTAAGCATGCATGATTGAATTAACATAAAAAATTAGGGAATTCATTATAATTGCCAAAAGAGACACATGACATGCTAACTTTAGGATCCTTAAGTCTAGATGCATGATAAAGGAACAAATTTTTAACAAAACTACAAAAGAAATTGAAACTAGTTGCAATACAAAGATGTAGCGACCCTAGGAGGGGCCTAGTAGTATTGCCTAAAATTTCCATATTACGTGTGCACCTATGATAAGAAAATCACCTTGCAAGTCAGAGATTGCAAGACTCTAAATAGTTATTTGCTAGAGTCTTTAATTTTAGTTCATTGGCTCATTATATAATATAAATAATTATAGATATCTATTTTTCCACAATTCCTCAGAACCACAGAGAATCGGTATCCTCTACCAAAATAGTGAAATAAGATAGACAATTTTAGAAAATTCTAAACTTATAAAAGATACTAAACTTAATTAAGACATTAGTCATTTTTTGGATCATTCCGAATTAAATACACACGCTTTTCATCATATTGATTCAATGGTAGCACTCTGCACTTGATTCCTATCCCATTCCCAACTATCAATCAACCTGTAAGGAAAGGCACTGTTGGGGTGTAAGCTTACGCTTAGTAAGATAATTACCTTCATCAATAGCGCATGACAGAAATTTATTAAATGCATAATCATATGAATGCACGAATAATCATTATGCCAAACAACACATGCAGTGACCTAGGAACTACATACGACTTAGAATTATGCCCCTTGAAGTCGGGGTTTGGAAATAATTAACCGACCTAAACCAAAATCCGGGTTCTAGACCTTGGGTTTTATTTCATTTGCACTATCGTGCTCATGCCAAAACAAAACTCTCTCTCTCTCTCTCTATATATATATATATGTGTACTTCCTTTACCAAAATCAAATCATATCTTTTAAAATCCCAAGTCTAGCGGTTTGGTGGCCCTCGCAGTCTACAAACACACGCCTTAAGCAGAAGCTACAAGACTCGGCCCCTCGCCGACGGTTGGCATCTCCCAGCGCCTAATAAGCCTATCAGCTTAGGACTGAGACTCAATATATATGATGGCATAGCTAATGGCCAATCCTGTAGGAAACTCATATTCTTGTGAGTCCCTTCCCATCTTCTGCGTGAAGTGGCAGTTGGTGTTATCCGTATGCAATATGGGGAATGCATGATTCATTTTGATTTCTTAATATTATAAGTGATTAACTCGATTTTTAGGGTGATCAAACAATTTCATTCCATACAATTTACATGTATATATTAATATAAACAATTCCCATTATTATATATATAATTAATAAGTCATTACATTCATCCATAAATCCATATACATGCATCTCCCATATCCCACAAGCATCCAAATTTATATATATAAGTTTAGGTGCATCTATTCTACAAGCACAATTAAGTAAAGAGTCATCGGGAATTTACTCACTCAGCCATGCGGATCAATCAAAGTAATCCGGGATAGGTCGTCTCCCCAAAGCCGGGTCCCCTGGACATCACAAATGCGATACTATAAGGATTTGAAATAAAACCTAGAAAACTAAGCTAAAACCCTTTAAGTTATACTTTGGACTTAGTTTCATAATTTTTTTTTGTTTTACTTAAAAGTTCAATCACGTATAACTTTTTCATTTTAAATTTAATTTTTTTGATCTTATAGTCAATATTCATCATTTTCGAGTGTACTTTAACATGGTGAGGTTAGATTTTCGAAATGAGGTATAAAATTCTGTCCATGGGTTAGAACAGTAGCATTCCTCATGTGTTAGAGTGCTTTTGGGCCTTGTATGGTAAATGAGCTTTTTTATAACTTGAGAAATCCTTTAGGATTGGTCTTAAGATTTTATCCTAAGCTTAAAATACTTCTTGAGATCAGATTTACAACTTTGATTTATATTCCTAAGGCTAATAACCACTTTATGGGCCTTTTAGTGGGCTTAAGTTGTCAAATGGGCTTATTTTTTGTTCAAACTAAAGTTAGTGACTTTGGTGGGCTTGTTGGGCCTTAGGTGGATTTCTTATAGGCTTCAAAACAACCTCTCTTGATACTTTAAGGTGCTGATCAGAATTTCCTTGAAGGGCTAACTTAGAGTTCTAGGCTTGTTTTGAGAGTTTTAGGCTTGGTTTTGAGTTTTAGGCTTTGTATGCTTACCATACTTGCTTTGGTTGATCTTTTCACTTTGTTCATTCAATTTTATCATATTTTTAAGGTTTTTTTCCTCACATTCTAGATCTGTTCATGATGATTCCAAAGGGTTCTTGTTTGGTTTTTCAACTTGTTTCATCATTTCCTTAAGTTTTGGTGGTAGATTATGCACTTAAACTACTTGTATCTAAATCTTAACTTAAGTTTTCTTCCATAAGATTATCCTTTAACTCATGATCCACACAAAGAAATGAAAGATCGTATACTTAGCACAACCTCCATATCATAGCTCATGTCATACAAAGTTGGTTTCTTTATAAAACTTAAATGTAATGAATTTTTCCTTAACTTAAGTCTAAATTTGAGCATGTTTAACTTAATGGAAACAAAATCAACATCAAAATGACTATGGAACCCTCACGTCCAGCATGCTCATCCTTCATTCAAGTTTTTGTTTCAAGATTTTCTCAACTTAAAATCTTCCATTCAAAGTGTTGAACAAGTGTCTTTACAAAATACCAACTTTACATGCTTATGCTTTAACTTCATGTAAAGGTTTCATGGTTTGTTTCTTAAAATGATTTTTGGTGTTATAGCAACTTAAACTTTACTTATATCTTTAAGAAATCAAAGTCTCCTAATCATAAAGACTAACCCACAATCACAAGAAATACTTACTCGTCCTTAAAGCAAAATATGGTGGTTGTGTACAAAGGTTCTACTTAAGCTCTCAACTTTGCTTCCTCTTTTGCAACCTTTTGGAACCCGAATCTTTTAGTCTTTTGGAATGGGGTTTGTGGAAGGTTCTAATGGTTCTAAAAGATCTTAGATGGTGAAAGAAAATGACAAAAGAATAAGAAGAGAAATTGCCGTGAGTATGGAAGCAAAAATGGTGGCGGCAATGTTGGGAATTTGTGGAGTTTGATTTCTTCTTTTGATTTGTGTTTAAAGTGAGAGAAAAGGAAGTGAAAATGGGAGTGAAAGAGGGAGAGAGTGGTAGATTTTCAATGAGGAAAGAAGTGTGTGCAAGAAGCTTTAATTAATTATCTTGTAGCTTACACAAAAGTCAACAATTGCAACTATTGATGATATAAACATTAAGGGATGAATAGTGATATGTAAGAGAAAGTGATTGATGGTTGAATGACAAGAGTATGGCCCTCCTTTCTCCCTTGTCCAAATCTGCCATTTAAAGTCTTTTTGAGCCATGGTGTGGTCTTGTCTCATTTATTAAAGTTAAGCTTATGAAATCTTGTGAAAAATTGTTCATATGTAGTATAAGTGAAGGGGTGATAAGGAAATTGTCTTATCACTAGATTTTGATAAGTTATCAATTGATAAATAATTCCAACTCTCAATTGATAAGTTATCTAAGGTGATTGGTTGGTCTATTTATTTATGTGTAAAGCTTATACATAAAGATAAGGGCATGGCCTTATAAGAAATTGTTTTAGGGTTTTCATCTTGCATTGTTTTGTAATTTATGATTTGATTTTTATAAAATTATGAAATTTTCTAAAGTTGAATGAAATTATTCAAATTAAATTATCGATTAATTACTTAGGGTTAAAATTCATTAATTATTTTAGGGTTTAGGATTTTAAGTGACTTTAGATCTTGTAGTTCTTCAAGCTCAGGTTTTATCGATAATTGTTTTTTTTTTGGATTAGAAAAATTTAATTTGTTTCTAAATATAAACTTAAGTTTTTAGTCTAGTTGATCTTTGGAAATGTTTGGAAAGTACTTGTACTCAAATCTTAGGCCCACTAAAAGTAGAGTTTACAAAAGAAGATCCCTAATAAACTCTTAAGAATGGTTGCTTTTCTTTCTCTCACTACGCCCTTTCTAGAATTATGACTTCTAATTTATAGAGATTGGTGTAGAGGAATCAAATAAGGAAATAAATCAGGAAGTAGCATGATGACATTCTAGAAGCATAGGTGTTAACCTTAGTCAAGATTCTCCTTACAATTAAAATTCTTCAAATTCCATGAAATATTTAGGCAGACTGTGAGTCCTGTAAACTTACGTATTGGATTCCAAGAGTATGTAGTTATGCGTGTTAGATTCCAAGCAAATAATTTATGACGTATGTAAAAATTAACTGATTAAGAGAATATTTCATGCGTGGATCCTAAGAATTAAATTATGGTATTTTATGAGTTCAGAATAATGAAATATAATAAAATAATGGAATTATAGCTAAAAATAGATAATTTTACTAAATTATATTATATTGCAAATTACCCTGCATAAATGCATAAATTAGGTAACAAAAAATAACTAAACTTTAGAGATAAATTACTTGGATACAAAAATTATAAAGTGAACTAAAATAATATATAAATATAGTATGTATGCCTAGCTATTATTATTATATATAATTATAAATCCAAAAATACTTAAAATACCCTAAAATACTCATAATTAACGAAATAATTTAGGAAAAATCATAAAAATTTTCTAAAAATATATAGATATATATATTTCGATTCATCCTGATATAAGCATGGAAATCACTTAGACAGTTGACGTAGAAAGTTATCTTTAAGACACCTAGTATACATGGATTTAGGAAGTATTTAAGCTTTTTGGAGAGAGAAAGTGTTATTTATCAATTTAAAACTTTGGGATTTCCATCAACTCTCCCCAAATGATCAGTTAGTTCCCTAGTAGCTTAAAGAAATTACAAGAATAGGAAAAAATTTAAAGAAAAAACTAGAAGTAAATTGTGCCAATCGAGCTTAATCCGTAAACCTAAGTGTGGAGGCCACCTAAGCATGAACCACCACTACCACCTGTAGTGCCAACAAGGTGGTGGCCAGTGTTGGTAGTTGAAAGCTAATTTTTTCGATGAGTCGTTTTTGGTACCCAAATTTCCATAAAATTGTAAAAATATCAAATTAACTCTAAGAATTATGGAAAATTTTATTTGTACATATTTTTCTGTATAATTTTAGGGGAAAATATCTGAGTGAAAAAATTTTAAGTGGATATAGTACTTCCTTAAAAAATTGAGCAAAACCAATTAAGTTTCAAAACTGAATTAAATGACCTTATTGATGTAGTTTCAACGCCAAATTTTTTCTAAAGAATCCTTATATTGCATGTGAATATTGTATAAAGATATTCTCGATAAAAATGATTTCCATAATTTTTAGAGATTTTTGAGCCTTTAAAATTGGACAAAAATGCCATTTTCTTAAGGATTTTATGTATGGAGCTTAATGAAACCTTTGGCTTTAGGTTCAAAGTTTCCTTGGATCACATTTTATTATGAAGAATAATTTGGAGTTGTGTTGTTTGAGTTGGAGTTTAGATATGGGCAAGTTGGTGAATAGGGGTTTAAAGTACTATTAGGTAAGTATGTGAATTTGAAGAATTTAGTATTATGGTGTTGATTGGTATGATAAACCTAATATGTGAACATGATTTAACATGTCTATAATTTGGAATATGATGTTAGATAAGTTATTTTGAGCAAACTTATAAAATGGCCTTATTTAGATAGTTCTTTAGAAGGTTGGTGTGTTAAAAATGGGTTAGTCCCAAGTTTAATGACTCAATCAAAAAGTTACATAATACAAAATACTTGGTTGATATAGCTTTAGTGGGATTAATTAGAGAATCCTTAGCTAGTAAGGTTGTTTTCAGATACCTCCTTGGAGATTCCCTAATTAAAAAGGATACTTTTAAATACTTCTTTGGAGGGTTCCTAATTAATAAGGATATCTTCATATACTTCTTCAAAGAGTTCCTAGTTAATGAAATTGTTTTCAAATACTTTTATGAAGAGTTTTAGAATAAAAATTGTGTCAAAATTGTTGATTAGATACTTTCAGAAGGTTACATGGCAAAAGCTACATTAAGTTTAGTGTCTAGAATCTTCTTTAGAGACTTCAATAGTAAGTAAAAAAATTTAATCCAAGACTTAATAAACCTATCTAAACTATATGTAAGACATTAAAAAGTAATCATATACTTTTTATTTAGCAAAAACTAAAATATTTATATTGAATGTTTAGGGACTTCCAAAGGGATTAAGCAAAAGAAGTAAGATTAACTTGCATTGACATCAGGTAGTCAGGATTTATACTTAATGATATATTAGAGTATCATATTAGGATACTTAGAGAATTAAGAGTGCTTATTTATAGTTGTTGTTAAATTGTTTGTGCATGTGATATGTGTTTGCTTGTGATACTGATTAATGATTGGTAGTTAAACTCTAAATGCTGTTTTCTACTTAAACTTAGCATGTATCGTGTGTATGAACTTGGTTACTCATCTTATCATCTAGACTAATCTTAAGATAACTAAAATCTAACCTGACATTTACGATAACCCAATATGGGTAACAATTAGGTTGTCAAACTAAATGTCAACACTTTAATGAAGATAGCAGAAATGATCCTTTTCTTACCCTTAGTCGAACTAAGTGATAAGAGAAGGGGTTGCGGCAAAGTTGGGAACCATAGTTCGAATGTTATCTAAGGAGGAGAATATTGTCTAGGGTAGAGAATAGTGTAGTGTTAAAACTTCTTAAAGTCCAGGTTAGAGTAGATGAAATTTCTCTGACTTCACAATGAACTGGTCAAATGTTGTGAGATGATCTATCATTTGCTTATTGCTTTTCTTATTGAATTAATAATTGAATAACCATGTTTGTTAATGTACTCTTATGACTCCATCCTTTCTTACTGAGCTAGTTAAGCTCACATCTCAATAAATTGTTTTGTAAGCGTAGAGTAGTATTTGAGGATCCTTCCTTACAATAATCCGTAAGTTAGTTCCAATAGGTCGAGAAGTGAGGAGTTGAAGACTAATGAATGGGTCAACATTATTACTATTTTTGTTTTTCTTTTGTAGGCATACTATAAGGTCTTCTTAAGAGGTTTTATAGTTTTCGTAGGCTCACTAATGTATCTATGTTATGTAGTGAGGTCTTCTTGTGAAGTTATATAGCACTTTTAGAAGTTTTAAAACCTATGATGTATATAGAACTACATATAAGACTTGAACTATATGTAAATATGGAAAATTATATTTTGTAAAGTATTACTCCATAAGTATTATATATTACAGGTTCCCGTCTGACTGCTTCAAAGCTAGTTGAGTCATCATTCGCTTTGTGCAAAGCATACTTACGTTAACAACTAAGGAGGATAGCTTATAGCATAAGTTGGTTTATATGGTAAGGTTACTATGACTCTTCAAATTTGGAAAGTGATACAGACAAATCATATATAAGAGCATAGCTGTGCTCTCTCAGTGTACTCTTCACTAATTATTTATCTTAAGCAAATTCTCCCCCGTGAGCTTTTATCCTCAATTACTTCTTCAAATAAGTCAAAATTATCCTTAATCTTAACTGATTTTTAAGAAAAATTATCTCTTTTCACTTCAAGAGTTTATCAAAGTCATGAAATCAATAATTACTTAATTTAGTACCAAATTCATGAAATTTTGCAATAAAACAAAGGAGAATCACTATAAAAACTTCAGAACAATCATATGCAAATTCACCCTCATCAAATGTCTTCACACTTAAATACTTGCTTGTCCTTAAGGATATTAGCCAATCCTTATAAAGGATTAAAACAAAAGAGTTCTGATAAGAAATTTATTCACAATTTTAGCTCATCATGATTTAGCAAGCTTAATTACTTGTGTCAATAAGGTCTACATTTAAACATTTTAATGTTTAGCACTTTCATTCACTTTTCAACTTTTAGGCTCAACTTTCATCCCTTTTTTTCCACTCAACGTTTAATTTCTTCATTTAATTGCCCCTAACTTCTTAAGATTTTTTAGGGAACTTTAAATGACAAGTTTCATCTATTTGTTTACTCAACAAAGCACCCAAAATCAAAATGGGAAAAGTATACATCCAAGTAAACTCAAAACTAGCGCATGATTAATGCTCAATCACTTTATTTTATCTTTGTTCTTTTTTTTTAAATAATCTTAGGTTAGATAGAATGTAACTTTGACCCACATAGATTTCATCAGTCAATCCCAACAATGTATAGAGTATACAATAGTAATTAAGAAATAAGCTTTGATAAGAAGTTCCATTTATGAGGATCACAAAAGAAGTTAGGTTATGGACTAAAAGAATTAGGTTAAATTGAGATAATATAGTAAAATTGGTTTCTTGAATAATAACTAGCAATGCAACCCTTCCCACCACTTATTTTAGTCTGTTGTCCCCAATGTATACAAAATAAAGCACACAATGAAATAGTATGAGAAAGAAACGAGACTCTCTTAGGATAGGCATGAATTGCAATGCATAGTTCTTATGAGTTAACAGTTTGAGGAAGTCATCGTTTGAGTCGACCTTTAGAGGGAGGTATAAGAAAGAAAAGAAAAGAAAAAGAAAGTGACTATAAAACAAAAGGAAAATGATTACTTTATTATTATTATCAGTAGGAAAAAAGATTACAGAAACTAAAACAAGGCACCAGAAACAAAGAACTTAATAACAAGGAAACTAAAGAGATAGTTCAACTATTTAATTAAAAGAAAACTAAAAGAAATCTAAATCATCTTCTTTTATGATGTTAGCATCTACTTACCATCATCTTCTTTATCAGAATCCAAATTAATGACATTATCCCTCTATTTTCCTTTTCCATCCTCACTTGCATGCTTTTCTTCATCACTATCTTCTCCTCTAATGGCATCAATAAAATCGTCATTCATAAGTGAGGGAATTTTTATATTAACTTGTTAGCTACTTTGTTACAAAATTCTCTAAGGTGAGATTGCCTTGAGAACACTCATTTTAGATCTTTGTTATAAATCTCTTAAAATTGGATCAACTTTTGAACCTTACCCCTCAACTCTCGGATTTGGTGTATTAGGTCATGTCGAAAAGGAGGGGCATCATGTTCCTTTCATTTTAATGATTCCTTTTCAAATTCATCTAGAAAAAGACCCATATGGTGGAAAGTAGAAAGTATCATAGGTATGACATCCCTCACCATGGTCAATGGGGATAATCAACAAAAAGTTTCAACTACTTAATCAATATGGTAACTTATGGATTGCTACTGATCAGTCTTACTCATGTATCAATCATTTGATGTCTTGTGTAGAATGTTAAGGTGACTACAAGGTATATTAGATATCTTTCCACTACCTACATAGATAAAACACCTCATGCATAGCAACTATCCTAATACTTTTTCCTTTCCTACTTAGTATGTGAGTGAGAAACCAATAGAGAATCCTAAGGGTGGGGGTAAGACCCCCATCACATTTAGGATTGTAACTCTTTTCTCTACTTAGTTTCATTTAGTAGGAACTAAGTATAACACCTTAGGGTAGCTCACATGGCAAAGTATAGAAGTCAAAGTATTGAACAAAGTCTTTGTCATAAAGTTGTTCACTCTAAATATGGCCATCAATAGAGTGAATTCAATATTCCTTAGATGGAAAGAGATGGAATTTCTTGCTCTACAAGAAACTTGTCCATGCTCCATTATTAGGGTAATGAAAAATTCCTCAGTGTGTTCTTTATGAATGAGCTCTTGAACATTCAATACTTTGTTCCAACTCCTAACATGAACCAACTCTTGAATTCTTACTTCCATGATTACTTGTTTGATGACATCCCAATCCAAGAAGCTAGATCTAGAGAAATGCTTCTTTGATAACATTGCAAACTAGGTAAGGTATCGTAGCTCCTTGAACACTAACATGTGTTTTGAGTAAGGCAATGATACTGCAATTTGCTCTTCTTCCACAATAAGTTTTGTAGATGCCCTTTAAGGGTAGGATTTAAAGTTCTTGTAAAGTATGATTTCTTGTGTTCTTAAGTAAGTCATCCTTGTCCTGTGTAAAGAAGAAATTCATGAAATACAATCCACAAAGACTTCCCTATAATTAAGATTTATCTAGTTGCAAAATCTAAAGTAGCCAAACAAAAATGCATAGTCATGCAAAAAGGGATTAATTACCCATAGGAAAAAAGAAAGAGAGATACGAACACAAATCTGTGATGCTAATTCAACAAGGATAAATTTTAATCTTGAAGAACAAGTTAGAAAAAAATGCAACAATATGGAAGGATATTGAGATTGAAAGAAGTATTGTAGTTTATGGAAATAGCTTGTTTGAAGCATTAATAAAAGAGGAAAGTGTCTTAGAAGAAACTTGGCCAAATTAAGAAGGTTACACTTAATTGAATCTTGAAAAATTTCACGAAAGGAAGTTCATGGGAAAGATTATGAGTTTGATTCCTAGCCATAAACCATATTAGCAAGCAACTTCAAAATTGAACATGATCATAGGCAAGATCATGGGCGTGATCTTTGACCATGATGATTAACCTATTACACTTACCTGACTCCAGTGAGGATAACACCCATCTATGGAGCATGGAGTTTTGTGTAATTTTTCTCCATGAAGATCATACCTAAGATCCAAGTGTGATTCCTTGGCTGTATTCTTTCCATACATTCCTTCTAATTTGTTCTATATGAGGATCATGCCTAAGATCATGGTTGTGATCATAATCGTGCTTCTCCTTCACGTGTTCTATTCCTTCACAAGCTTTCCTGAACTTACAAGACTTGGAAATAGCCTTGTTATATAAGTGTTCAACTATCAATGAACAATCTAAAAACTCAAAATTAAAGAATAAATACAAAAGAAGTTAGCTTAGGTTGCCTCCCAAGAAGTGCTACTGGATCACATCATTGGATTAATGAAAAGAGGTAAAAACCACCCATTTTCTTCTACCAAGAAGCGATTGAACTCTACTTAAACTTTGTTGTCAAAGCCTCCTCCTAAATATAGCTTTAGCTGGTGACTATTCACCTTAAAAGTCCTTCATTTGGGGTTTGAAATCTTTACCTCTCCATAGGGAAATGTTTAAGTCACCATATATAGATTAGACCAACATGAATTGAGTTTACCTGAGAAAAGGTGTAATTGGGATTGATACAAGAGGAATTATCTCCTACTTGAAATTTTTTCCCTTAATTTATTCGATTGTCATGCTATCTCTTGGTTTGCTCCTTAAGCGATCTTAAGTTCTCGTAGGCCATCTCTTGCCATTCTTCATGCTCATTGAGCTTAAGTCACCTATGATCACTTGCACACTCAAGATCAAGGTTAGTATGTTTAACAGGCCAATATACCTTATGCTCTATTTTCGCAAGTAAATGACATGCTTTTTGCTATATAACATGATATGGAATTGTTCCAATAGGTGTCTTGTATGTCATTCCATATGCCCATAGAGCATCATCAAGCTTCTCTAACTAGTCTTGTCTGTTGTGCTCCATAGTCTTTTCTAAAATCCTTTTTAAGTCTCTATTGGCAATTTCCACTTGTCTAACTATTTGAGGGTGATAACAAGTAGCAATTCTATGGGTAACACCATATCATCTTAATGCCCTTTAAAGCTGGATATTGTAGAAGTGTATTCCTTGATCATTGCTCTTAGGACTCCAAATCAAGAGAATAAACACTTAAGGAACCATTTCACCACCTTAGCATCATTTTTCGATAGGGACCAAGCTTCTACCTACTTGGACACATAATCTATAGCTACTTAGATATACTTGTTTCTATTAATGTTTAGAAACAGCCCCATGAAGTCAATGCTATATCAAATACTTTACAAGTTAAGATTATATTCTATGGCATTTAATCTCTTATAGATATATTAACAACTCTTTGACATCTATCATATAATTCTACAAATTTTTTAGTATCCTAAAAGAGATTAGGCCAATAAAATTCGAGCTCTAAGACTTTATGTGTTGTCTTATTTTCATGGAGATGTTCTCTAGTAGGTCTTAAATGATAATGGACTAAGATTTACCATCTTTCTAAATGAGAAAAACATCGGCAAATCATATGATCTGCACAAATCTTAAAGAAATATAGGTCTTCCTAAAAATAATGTTTGACATCAGAGAAGAATTTCTTCTTTTATCTATAATTTAGTCCTTTGAAAACATGTTAGCAATTAAATAATTTGCTATATTAGCAAATTAAGGAAATTCCCAAGCACTTACCTAATAAAGATGTTTTCTTAAGAATTCATTATTTATATTCGACTCATCTAATTATTCTAATGAAGGATTCACTAAGTGAAACAAGTAATCCACAACTAGATTCTCTACTCCTTTTTATGTTTAGTTTTTATGTTGAATTCTTGGAGTAGCAAGATCTACTTGATTAGTCTTGGCTTGTAATTTGTGTTGTTCAACAAAAAACGAAGAGCAAAATGATTAGTATAAACAATAACTATAGAGAAGATCAGATATAACTTGAATTTATCAAATGCAAATACTAATGCTTGTAACTCCTTTTCAGTGATGTTGTAGTTCTCTTGAGCTTTTGTGAGAGTCTTGCTAGCTTAGTACATTGGTTGGAAATTCTTTTCTTGTCTTTGCCCCAAAACTACGTCTAAAGCATAATCACTTACATCACAGATTAGTTTAAATGGGAGAGTCCAATCCAATGTTACCATTATTTGGCCATGCATTAGTTTACCTTTAAGACTATCGAATACTTCCAAAAATTCTTCAAAAAAGATGAACAAGGCATCTTTCTCTAATAGCTTAGTTAGGGGCCTAGCAATTTTTGAAAAGTGCTTGATGAACCTTCTATGAGATTATACATGCTGTAGAAAACTATTTGCTACCTTAATTGAAGTTGATGGTGGCAACTTTGTAATGGTATCAATTTTTGCATTGTCTACTTTAATACTCTAAATGATATTTTATCCCAAAAATTATGCCTTCTTATACCGTAAAGTGACACTTTTCCTAATAGAGCACTAAATTGGTTTCTTTAAATCTTGATAGCACTTTTTCCAAATTCATGAGGCAATGATCAAAAGAGTTCCCAAAAGCTGAAAAATCATCCATGAACTCTTCTATAAAATCTTCAATAAAATCCTTAAAAATTGCTATTATACACCATTGAAATATTATGAGTGCATTGCAGAGGCCAAACAACATCCTCCTATAGGAGAAAGTTCCATAAGGACATGTAAATTTTGTCTTCTCTTGATCCTCCAGGGTAATTGGAATCTAAAAGTAACCTAAAAGGCCTTCTAAGAGATCGTAATACATATGGCTGGCCAAGCGTTCCGACATTTGATCTATCAAAGGTTATAGAAAATGATCCTTCCTTATGGTATCCTCAAGTTTCCTATAATCTATTGATACACACCATCTTGTAATTACTTGCATAGGAATTAGCTCATTTCGCTAGATTGGGCTATAATCATTCCTCCTTTCTTTGTCATAACCTATACAAGACTAACTTAAGAACTTTAAGGTATTGCATAAAGCATACCTCCATCAAGAAGCTTTATTACTTCAGCCTTGACTACGTCTTTCATGTTCGAATCTAGTCGTCTTTAAGGTTGCATCACATGTTTATACCCCACTTCTAGTAAAATTTTGTAAGTGTAGAATGATGGGAAAATTCCTTTAATGTTTGAAATGTTCCAAGTAATTGCTGGTTTATGGGCTTTAAGAACCTTTAAGGGCTTGCCTTTTTGGTTTGCTTTTGATAGGATTCAAGGCACAGACCCCATTAAATGCTAAAGCCCAACGAATCCGCACCTCACCCAAACATCTCATTTGATTATTTATTTTTGCTTATGCTATTTAGACTTCCTTTTTATTGTATTTTTTCTAAATTATCCTCATGTTTATTTTGTATTTATAAGAATGTCATTAGGGCATCCTTTTAGCCATTTTATTTACAAGTTTGCCATAGTGTATACATAAAGCACATATATAAGGTTTTAGCTAGACTTTGACATTTAATGAAAAACCCTTAAGATTTTTCTTTTGAAAAAATCTTCTCTACCTGCTTTTATCAAATTCTTTAGTAAGGATTATGGCGAGTAACCTTATCACTTTAACTGGTATATTATATCTAACGAGTTTTAGGCTGCATTGGATCTTGTTGGTGCATCAAATTTGTGAGCTATCTAGCTAGATAGCACATAGATTTACTAAAACCCCTATTTTATTTTCTTATTTTGGTTCATTGTAGTGTCTCTTCATGTATTCAATCTTGAAGACGCATCAGCTTTGCTAGTATCAGAGTACGATTCTGAAAAGAGAGTGTATTAGGTTGCCATAGAGTTCTATTCATTTTTGCTGATAGTAGCTATTATGTCTTTTCCATAGTTACTATAGTATTGAAGTTGCTTTGTTGGCTATAACATTTGAAGGTTCTTTGTGATATCCTAATGCAAGGACATAAAATTTCATAATCCCATTTAATTCGTTGTGAGTATTGAACCTGAGCCTTTACATTTCATATCAGTAGTTTTGTGTGATTATTGAATTAGTAGGTCACCGTGAAGCTATTGGGTTATTATCCAAGAATTGATTCCTTTGTTTTCTGGTGTCTAGTCTTTTGATTTTACATTAATATGTTGGGTTGTATTGCTTGATTGTTCATCTGCAATATTCTATTACTAGAGTTCGTTGAAGAATCTACTTTAATGTTTCTTTTATGAAGTTTTTGGCTTGAGAATAGAGCACCCAGGGCCTAAAATATTTGATTTTTACTATATGTGAATATGGGTGCACGGAATCGAATGTGAGGCTCTAGGTCTATCAATAGTAGTCATTGGAGTGTGGTGTTTGGTTGCGATACCATATAATGGTGTTGTGTTTATGCTCGAGGTCTCTCAAAATTTAAGTCGATGACTCTATTGATGTGCAAGTGAGACAATGTGTGCCGCAATTTTGTGCAGCAAGTGTGCGAGTATGATTCTGTGGTTTTGAAATTAGTGCAGTGAGAAAGTTAATTGACAGGTGTGGGGCTGTGGCCGTACGCTTATGGTCGAGTTGTGTTGCTGGTGGCTGTGACTGAGTGTTAGAATCGTGTGGGTTTGTGAGTTTGGCTCTAGTAGTCATTGGAGTTGAGCTGTGTAGTGGACTTTGTTGTTACAACTGCAGTAGATGGTGGCGTGTGCGGACCAAGCTCACGAACAGTGCCGTACTAAGATCTAGTGTCCGAACTACTATTGAGTTGGACAAATTGTGCCTATGCCAAGGTGTGCTCTTTGTGGGTGTTCGCGAATCTGCAGTGTGTTCGGAGTGTATTTGTGTGGTTTTAATTAGATTACTGAGCGAACTATTGCAGCGAGTACCGAACCGGTTGTTTATACCGAGCTAAACTTATCAGAGTAAAGTATAGTTGGTACCGAGCAAGGAACCCAAGCTACGTTACTGTCATTTCCCTAAATCTATTGAGCTTACACATTAGAGCCGAAGTGAACTATTCCGAGCTGAAGTCAAAGCCCCCGATCTATTGCAGCACGTTCCGAGCTAAACTACAAGTGCCGAACCTTGCTGACTTGAGGTGGATTCATGTCGTGCTGTGCTACTGTATTGAAGTGTCTGAGCTCAAAGCTATTGCAATCCGACGTGGTGAGCTGAACTTTAGTGTTGCCGAGCTGAAGAATCAAGAGTGCTGTCACGTGCAACTTGTAGTGTGAAAGTGTAGGCGGACAAGTGTCCACGAGCACCGAGCTGAGTTGTCATACTCCTAAGGTTATCGAGCTTCCTTGTAGAATTCGATCCAAGCTTGTGTAGTTCACAATTGTGGAGCCGAGCTACTCTGTCCAACACTTGCTGAGCCGAACAAACGAGGAGTCTGCGCTACTGAATTTTCGAATAGTTGCGAGCTCCATCCAACACTGAGCTGCCCAAGTTCCGTGCTAGTGTATGAGTGCCGAGCTAAGGTCGTGATCACTGTCCGAGCAGAAGTGAATGAGCATCTTGTGAATTTGGCTACCAAACTGCAGAGGCCACGTACACCTTGAATCGTTGGTTATCGAGCAATTCTGAAGGAATTGTGCCACTTGAAGTTACTAAACTGTTGCCGAGCTGCTGGAATATGGTCGTTTTGAGCTATAATATTGCTCTGTCCGAAGCTGTCATTGATCCATACGGAGAGAACGAGCTGCTGTTTTCCTTGCCTTACCGAGCTGAATTAAGTGCAGAGCCGAACTGTTGCTTGTGTGACGGAGAAGCTTCTGAGCTAAGCGAAGGTCCGTGCTGTTTCATTCCAAGTTGCCAAGTCGAATTGCTGTAGTTTGGAGCTACCAACCCATGCTGTTATGTTTCAAGTTGTCGTGTTATATACATTGAACAGTAGCTGAGTATTGCAGATTTCAACGATTAATTGTGTTGAGTTATTTTCGAAGTGGTACAGCGGAGTTGAAACTCCAAACTGCTTCTACATGTACCGAGCTACTGAAATAGAGTTGTGTAAACCTATTAGATCAATAACGAACTAAGTAGAAGAGGGGACTCGCATGTTGTGTTGGACTGAGTAATTGCTGGCCTGAGTTGGTCGGCGTAGTGATTAAGTGTATTGTCGAGGGTGACCCAAAACTCCAGCCGTGTTGTGTGCGTGCTGTGACTTTGTGCAGCTGGCAGGAATCCATGCTTTCTTGATAGTTACCCGAGCTGAATTCTTAGAAGTTCACATCCGAACTGCTATTATTTATTCGAGTAGTTTTGCTGCCTGAACTACTTCTAGGTGCTGAATAGTAAACTGTTGTATGCCAAGGGGAACGAACCGTGCTGCTACATAATTATCGAACTGATCTTAGGCTAAATTTTCAAATTGTCAAGCTCAGTTGGAGAAGTGATCCAAGCTACTTGTGCTTACGATGTGCGTGATTGAGCTTGTCCAAAATTCTTAATTTTATTTCAATATTGTTGAATTTGAATTTATTTGACATGACATCTACAGCTCAATATAGGCATCGTAATGCAGGAAGCATGAGGACAAAATCTTATTACCAAGTCACAAATCCTACTTCCCCTTATATGCTAGAGCAATTACAGATTTTACTTGCTAGGCTTAAAGAGATCAAGGATGAACTAAGATGCCAAAAGAACTCTCAATTAGAGAATATTGAAGAGAAGAAATCTAGGAGAAAGGAAGTAAGAGTTGACAATGAGAAGGGAGTTGATAAAGAAGGACAAGAAGAGTTGCAACTTAGCACCCATGTTCCCGACATGGTCCCATTACCATTGATGCTTGGTGCTATTGATGATTATAGGTACTACTATATTAGCCATCCACATATCAGATTTTTTACATTGATCCACTGATGGAGTTATCCAAAGATGATATGTATTGTAGTAATGTTGTGCCCGTGAGGTTTTATAGGCTATTTATTTGTGTTTTCCGAGGTCATGGTGGTAGATACTCCTATTTAGGTTGTGTTGTCCTTATCCTTAGTTCCCCTACATTAGAAGAATTCAAAGTATATAAATGGAGGAGAGAAGAATGGAGTTGTGAGGAAGTGGATGAGGTGATAACTGCTGAAAATGAAGTTAGGGAGCTAACATTGGAAGAGTATGAAGCTTTAAGAATAGTTGAGGAAGTAGAGCAATTTGAGCCCTTACATATTCAAACTCCCCGAGCTCATGTCTTGTTTAAGCCTGAAGTTATGTTATTCCCCATGATTGATAGCTATTGGATCTACTTAGGGGTAATTGACAAGATACATGATGAGTGGAAGGAAGAGTGTTTAATTAAGAGCTTGGTTGATCGTGCTCATGATGAGTGGAAAGAGCGCCGGATTATATTTGCCTTGATCATTGAGTTGAGTTGCTATAGTTTATTTCCATTTTGCTTTTGCTGATTTGTCTTTGATACAAGTGGAAGTTAAAGTAGTCACTTGTTAAGTTTTAGGTTGAAACTTTTTCTCAAGAGGGGGATGATAAAAGGATTCGAGGTATCGACCCTACCAAATGTTGAAGCCTAACTTATCCACTCCTCACCTAGACATCTCATTTGATCTTTTTTTTTTTTTTTTTTTTTTGCTTATGTTATTTAGACTTCCTTTTTATTGTATTTTTCCTAAATTACCCTCATATTTATTTTGTATTTATAGGAATGCCATTAAGGCATCCTTTTATCCCTTTTATTTACAAGTTTGCAACTATGTATAAATAGAGTACTTATATAAGGTTTTAGCTAAACTTTGATATTTAATGAAAAATCCTTGTGACTTTTTTCTTGGAAAACTTTCCTTTACTCGCTCTTATCAATCCCTTTAGCAAGGATTATAGCGAGCAACCTTATCACTTGAATCGGTATGTTACATCTAGTAAGTTTTAGGCCATGTTGGATCTTATTGGTGCATCATATTTAGCTAGATAGCTCACGAATTTGCTAAAACTCCCCATTTTATTTTCTTTTTTTGGTTCATTGTAGTGTCTCTCCATATGTCTGACTCCGGAGATGCATAAGCTTTTAACTTAGAAGAGACTATTATAGGCAATTTTGCATCTTTGTCTAAGAAAGCATATTCTAGATAGTCTGGTAATTGCTTTAGCTCAAGCATTGGTAGCTCTTCAATAAAGGGCTTCAATTTTTCCTTTTTTCCTTGTTCCATCCTTTTAAATCTCCTTCTTTCTTCAATTGGTGGATTGACTTCTAACAATGTTGCTACCTCAGTATAGATCAAATTGTTTACCAACTCTTCTTGTTTACTTAGCTTTAAGCAATAATCTAAAGGATCTTTGGTGAAGATTCCCTTATAAACATTATTCAGAGAAGCTTTAGTGACCTTAAGGTAATAACAAGTATCATCTTGTTCATAATTTGGCATCTACAATAAATCCTCTACAAAAGGTAAATTAATATGCAATTACTTGAAAAAGTCAGGAAAATTACCACATTAATTGTTTAGGCAATCTTTTCTAAGACATTTAGGATGAGGTATTAGCAATCTATAGTCTTTTACCTTCTAGGGTTCTACCCTTTCTTATGGATATTCTAAAGTGTCCTCAACCTTATCTTCTTGTTCTATTGTGGTTGGTTCTTAACTGACGAGCATCTTGTCAACTTGCTTATTAACCTACAACTCCTTACCACTCCTAAGAGTAACTGCTTTAACTTGCCCTTATGAATGTAGTTTTGGTTGCCTTTCAACAATGATTTTCACAAGTTACTCAATTTGTTTTTCAATACTCATCAGCTTAGCTTTGTAACTCTCCATTTAATTAATTAAAATATCTTCTAATGTAGACTTCTCTTCTCTAGGAGGAAACTTTTGGAAGTCTTGAGGAAAAACAGTATGCTTAATTGATTTTCAAGCGGGTATTCCCCCTAAAAATTAAATTGATCTTTGCATCTTTCTTTATGATCATTATGGGGTATTGGCTGAAATCCCCATTGATTTCCATAACAATTTACCTTTTTCAATTGAAGTTGTCTTACATATCCTTCTTGCTTGACTGAGCTTGACATTGTCATAAGATATTACAGAGGTGAAGACATTGAGATACTATCTATTCTTCAGCTTAACGCTTTAAGCTTGGTTGCTAAGGGTATAGCAATACCTATTTCAAATGTACTTAAAGTTCTTCGATTTACTAAAGTATTTTCCTAGTGATAGTTATTTATTGCCAATTTGTTAATCAAAGTCTAACCTTCTTCAGGTGTTTCTAGTTCAATGTTCCTCCAACAACTGAATCAATTGATTATTTAGTGAAAAAACTCAAACCACTATAAAAAATTTGTACTTGCATCTAAAGTATAAGGCCATGATGTGGACATCTTCTAAGTAACTCTTTGAAACGTTCCTAAGCATCATAAGGTGTTTTAAACTTTAATTGAGAGAAGGATAAAATATCACTTCAGAGCTTAGTTGTTCTTATTAGAGGAAAATATTTTTCCAAAAAATTTCCCATGAGGTAATAGAATCTTTTTGTAGAGAAGCTAACCACTACTTTGCCTTACCTCTTAATGAAAAAGGAAGTAGTCTCAACCAAGTTGCATCATGAGTAGCTCCAATAATCTTGAAAGTGGTACATATCTCTAGAAAACCAGCGATATGGGCATACAGATCTTCTTCTAGTGAACCTTTAAAATGCGTTTGCTATTAAACCATCTAAATAATTATTGGTGAGATCATAAGCTCATTTGTTATTATTGTTGACTTCATTATGCTAGAATTAGCTTCACCAAATGAATGTTTAATATAATCGAACATAGGCTTTGTTGTTCCCCCTTATTAGCCATCACTCCAAATTCCTCAAATACAAAAGAAAGAGAGAATCAATGTCAGAAGTGAATAATAATGACAATAAGAAGGCAAGAAGATACAAGAGAAATGGTTAGAATAACAAAGTCATGAGCTTTCTTAGTATCATAGTCATTGCCAACAACTCCAATAACTTGATTAGAAGTAAGTATACCTATCAAGTTATAGTATAATAAATGACTTTCAGTCTAAATTTTTGATCCCTTAAGGATTGCACATGTTAATAATCATCCCAACTCTATTTTTTAACTAGGAGGATTATTAAATTCTAAAGTATAATGCAACTTAATTAAATAGAGTAAATGCAATTACAATTGCGAAGATGTAATGATAAAATAAGAAACCCTAAAATGATAATAAGGATATCTAAACCCTATTTCACTTAGAGATTAATATGTAACAAACAAAGGTATCTATTCCCTTGCCAAAGTTTATTAACCAGGAGAATTCTCTTTAATGAGTTAATAGGAATCGCTTCACTTATTAACTCCTAATCTTGACTGTATTCTAACCAAATCACTTTGACAATAAAATATGTTAAAATAGCATTATGCATATGAATTCCCTTAACAATGTCATAACAAAATTTGGAAGAATCCTATAACTCATCACTAAGACTATAAAGATTCTCTTCAATTATGCTAGATCTAATTACACATTCAATTTTACAACCATCATGCATAATATCAGACAATTAGGATTAGAACTCTAGAAACAATCAATTAAGCACACATGAATGAATTAATAAATATTAGGGAATTCATTCGAATTATCAAAAGAGACATGTTACATGTTAACTTTAGGACTTACAAGTCAACATAATAAAGATTCACATTAAAACCATGATAAAGGAACAAATTTTCATAAAAACTACAAAAGAAATTGAAACTAGTTGCAATACAAATATGAACCCTAATAAAATCTTAAGAATGTTTCCTTTCTTTCTATCTCTCCTCTCTTTCTAGAATTTTGACTTCTTCTTTATAGAGATTGGTATAAAGGAATCAAATGTGGCAATAAATCAAGAAGTGACATGATCATGCCCTAGAAGCACCAAAATGAACCTCAGGTGTGATTCTCTTTGCAATTAAAATTCTTCAAATTCAATGAAATAATTGGATAAACAAATACTAGCTTAGAGCACAACCAAGATCTCCAAGCTTGATCTTTACTACTTATGACAAAATTCTCCCCCATGAGCTTCTATCCTTAATCACTTCTTCAAATAAGCGAAAATCATTCTTAGTCTTGACTAACCTTTAAGCAAAATTCTCTCTTTTGACTTTAACAATTCATTAAAGTCATAAAATCAATAAATTACTTAATTTAGTACCAAATTCATTAAAGTTGCAATAAAATAAAGGAGAATCACAATAAAAACTTCACAACAATAATAGGTGTGAATTCGAGCTTAAACAAGTATCATTCTTATGATAGATTGTGAATAAGGATGCCATAGATAAAGACCTTAAGAAGATAAAGGCAATGGTTAATGGGCTAGGACGTATTATAGTGTTAGAAGTCAAAAGCTTTTTGGGATTAGCAGGCTATTATCGAATTGGAAGTTTGCAAAAGGCTTCCCAAAATTAGTAACTCCATTGATTTGGTTGACTTAGAAAGGAATCAATTTTAAGTGGACCTATAGGTATGAAGAGAGCTTCTAGTCATTGAAGAATAGGCTTATGATTATGCCAATATTAGCCCTACCTTATAGATGTGAGGAATTTATGATATATAGTGATGCTTCCATTTAAGGCTCAAGGTGTGTTCTCTTACAAAATGGCAAGGTAATTGCTTATGCATTAAGCTAATTAAAGCTGTAGAAAAGAAATATCATAATCACGAATTAGAGTTGGTAGCGGTAATACATGCATTGAAGCTTTGGTAACATTTCTTAGTAGGTACGAAATGCAAGGTATTTACAGACCATAGAAGTCTAAAGTACTTCTTTGTACAAAAGGATTTAAATATAAGATAGAGTCGTTGATTAAAGTTAATAAAGAATTATGACTTGAACATCCAATATCACTTAGGAAAGCCAAATGTAGTAGCTAATGCCTTAAGTAGAAAGAGGTAGGAAATCTAGTTAATATGCTCACTTTGTAGTAATCATTGCTATAAGAGATGTGCATGCTTGAGTTAGAAGTATTGATCAAGAAAGTAAGTTTTATATTAGCAATTCTTTGAGTACAACTGACTATACTAGATCTAATCAAAGCTACCTAAGTAGAGGGTCATGGTTTATAGGAGATTAGAAGCAAGGAAAGCACCTGAGTTCACAATTGATACTAAAATTGTTCTAAGATTCAAGAGTAGGTTATGTGTTCCATCACATGCGAGGTTGAAAGATGAATTACTTAAGAAAGAACATTACTTAGCATATACAATGCACCTTGGAAGCATAAAGATGTATAGGGATTTGAAAGCTCATTATTTATGGAATGATTCAAAGAGGGAGATAGATGAGTAGATGTTAAGGTGCCAGACTTGCTAAATGATCAGAATCAAGCACTAAAGTCAAGCTAGAGAGTTGCAACCATTGCTAACACCAGAATGGAAATAAGAGCATGTCACCATAGATTTTGTCATTACTTGATTTAGAACTTTAGCAAAGTACAACACAGTATGGGTGATTATGTATCGGTTAGCTAAATTTGTATGCTTTGCTCCTATAAACAACAAGTATCTGATTGAGAATTTTATGACTATTCAAATGGCTCCATATGAAGCTCTACATGGAAAAAAGTGCAGGTCACCTATTCACTTAGATGAAGTAAGTAGGAGGCAATTGAAAGGATCGGACATGGTGTAGGAAGTAGTAGATAGTCAGATTAATCAGACAAAGAATGTAAGCTACCTAAAGTAGACAAAAGAGTTATGTTAATAAGTGATGATGCCCTTTAGAATTTCAAGTAGGGGAGATGATAGGAATCAAAATACCGAGCCTTTAACGAGTAGCCAAGCTTAAGGACTAGAGGGACTAACGAGGCGAATCCTCTTGCTCTAATCAACTCCTTCCAAGGTCGAGTTACTCCTCGCTATTGATCAACTCCCTATGCCATGCCGAGTGATTGCACGTCTTTCGAAAATTATGTACCAACCGAAAGAATGCCCTAATAATAACCAAACTCCATGCTCTTGCTCAGTCATATTCAAACCAAGAACTTGCTTGACATTATTACTGTTGAGAGGCTGAGAGACATGTCCTGCATGAATCCTCAACCACTCCATGCCTACTCAACCCCTCGACTAGATTGTACTGTTTTGTTTACATCTTCCAATGGCGTCACCAATGCATTACTGCCACGTATCTAGGGCTACATGAAGTATTTGCTACACTAATCATTATTTTCCTTAAACATTCGTTTTTACCTTTTGTATTCTTTGTACATTACTTCTATAGGATAATAACCTTTTTTTCTTTTCCATTTTAAGCAAGTTATCCTAAATTCTCAAGCATAATTACCTATTGTACATGTAGCTACAGATGAATCATATTATCATTAATAAACTAAATACTTTCCTTTCATAAAAATTGTTTGTTTACTCTCATTGCACTCTTATCTTAACCCTTAAGTAAGGCTAGCGGCGAGTAATCTTATCAAACCAACTTATGCATCATATCTAGTTGTACTGTGAGTTCTTGAAAGTTCTACTAGTGTGTCATATCTTCTGAAGTTGTTCACAGATTTTTCTTACTTTCCATTCATTTATGTTCTTTCATGTGTTTTCCCATCACCTTTTTTAAGCTTTCGGTAAGCTTAGACCCATTCCTATGACTGGTCTTATCTGTTCTTAGCTACGGTCTACATCATCTTGGTATCAAAGCGAAGGTTTTATTTGGATTATAGTAGGCTGTTCTCGAAGTTCCTAGTTTATACTTTTATTTTCTTTAAGCATGTGAAACAAAGCAAATTTCTGTATTAGCTTAGCTACTATGATACTAGCTACTAAGCTACTAGTAGCTAAGCTTCTAGTTTGAAGAAAATGTGTTGTATTGCTAGATTTGGAGAAATAGTGTTAACTATAGCTTAGATTTGAAGCTTGTAATCGAGTTTGCTAAGAAAATGATAGACCGTTGTGTTAATGTTGGTGTTGGGGATGACAATAGTAGTGTTTTCCACCATAGCTAACAATCCCAAGGCACCCCCAAGAGTACGGATTAGAGACTTGATAAGGAAGCTAGCCTCCTTATGGATTTGACTCAAGCTATTCATACATTAGCCTATAAGCTTGTTGAAGCTAAGCATAACACTCTACAAGCTATTTGAACTACTAAAGGTCAGAACCTAACTTGAGAATTTCGAGGTAGAGGAATATGTAGACGAATGAGAAAAAGGATTGACTTGGGTAATCTAGATGAAGAGGACAAGGAAGAGTATAATGAGGAAGAAGAATGAACTCGAGCACCCTGAGCATTTGACCATGTAAAGCTTCATATTCTAAACTTCAATAGGTCTGGAAGTGCGGATGATTACTTGGATTATGAAGAGAAGGTAGAACATGTTTTTGATTATTACCTATATGAAGATTATGAGAAAGTGAAAACTGTTGCCATTGAGTCTTCCGGATATGCCACTTTGTTATAGAAGAATTTCCAAGTTATGAGGAGGTGAAAAGGATACAAAGAGATTAATAGTTGGCTTAAGATGAAGAGAATACTTAGAAACAAATATGTGCTAAATACTTATCTACAAGACACTTTTACTTGGCTTTTGTAGTTGAGAAAAGGAGGCTAAACTGCTAATGAGTATGTCCAAGAGTTTCAAATGTTTATGATCTGCTATGAAGTGAAGGAACCACTAATACGAACAGTCTCTAGGTCCCTTACTAGATTGAGGAGTGATATTTAAGACACTGTGGAACTCCAACAATTTACTACAATGGATGAGGCCATACGAATAGATTAATGAGTAAAAAGGTAGAGAAGAAGCAGAATGCCAGCCTGACCTTTAGTAAGCTAAATTAGTCATTTGAGGTGACTTGGTCAGGAAGTTATCGAGCTCAATCAAGTACCGAGTTGACCAAGAAGGTAGGTGTTCGAGTTAAACAAAAAGGTCAACTTGATAGTGACATGTCAACCCAAACATACGAAAAAGGACAAGGATCTAGAAGGAAGATAAGCTAGATCAAATGTTTCAAATGCTAGGGGTTTGGACAAATTGCTAGCTAATGTTCAAACCAAAGGACTATGGTCATCAAGGTAGATACCTTAATGCTTAAAGTGGATAGTATTGATGATGAACTTGAGGAAGAGGGTGTTCTCGAGAAAGAGGCCATACAGGAGAATGAACTGATTGAAGAGAATATGTTTACCAAGGACTTGGATTAGTTGATCCTACTTGTCTACTACACGATGAGTTTAGAACCCTCACACGAGGAGGAGTAAAGGGAGAACTTGTTCTATATCACTTGTAAGGTGAATGACCAGCTGTGCACAATTATTATAGATAGTGGTAGTTGTAATAATGTAGCATCAACCAATTTGATTACGAAGTTGAAGTTGCTGACAATTGCACATTTGAAGCCATATAAGTTGTATTGGCTGAGCGAGAAAGGAGCGCTACATGTTACTTAGCAAGTACTACTACTGATCTCAATTAGAAATTACCCTAATGAGATTCTTAGCAAAGTGCTACCTCGGTACTCATCATACATGTTACTAGGCTGACTTAGCTATATGACCAAAGAGTTATCCATGATGGATACAAGAACACCTATGTATTCGAGAAGGATGGGAGGAAGATTATGCTAAACCCTATGTCACCAAGTCAATTTAGTAAATTACAAGAAAAACTTGCTTAAGGATTGAAGAAGACTTCGATGCTGAGTAAAGCCAAGCTCCGAAAGGAAATAAAAGCTAACATGCTGACTTTTATGTTAGTCATGTGATTATTAGAGTTGAGGGAGCAGGGTAAATTAACCCTAGAAGTAAGAGAGTTATTGAATGAATATGCTAATTTGTTTCCTAAACAATTGCTCGAGGGGTTACTCCTTATTCGAGGCATAGAACATTGCATTAACTTAATACCTAGCACTGCCCTGCTGAATAAATCAGCTAATAAGATGAATCTCGAACAAGCTACTAAGCTTCAAAGGCAAGTAAATGAATTAGTGGAAAAAGGGTTATGTGAGGGAGAGTTTCAGCCTTTGTGCTATTTTGGTGCTCCTAGTATCTAAAAAGGATGGTATTAGGTAGATGTGTGTTGATAGCCGAGCTGTAAATTAGATCATGAACAAATACAAAAATCCTATGCCATGGTTGGATGACATGCTAGATGAATTGA
This sequence comes from Lumnitzera racemosa, assembly GCA_024138005.1. Taxonomy (NCBI): domain Eukaryota; kingdom Viridiplantae; phylum Streptophyta; class Magnoliopsida; order Myrtales; family Combretaceae; genus Lumnitzera; species Lumnitzera racemosa. The sequence goes on from JAMXBC010000004.1 coordinate 58,499,335, forward strand.
GTGGAGCTAAAGTCTTCAACAAGATAGATCTAAAATCTAGCTACCATCAAATTCGCATAAGGTTAGGAGATGGGTAGAAGACTACATTCAAAACTCGACATGGATTTTATGAGTAGATGGTCATGCCATTTGGCTTGTTGAATGGCTTGAGCACTTTTATGCTACTAATGGACTGTGTGCTAAGAAATCTAATAGGAAGGTGTGTCATGATGTACTTTGATGACATCCTAGTGTATATTGTTGACATGCTGAGTTACTGTGAATATCTCCATACCATATTAAATGTCCTTTGAGCTAAGAAGTTATGCAACAATCTAAAGAAATTTTGCTTCTGTTGGGAGGAAGTGGTAAACACCGCAATTTAGCCTTCTAAGTATAGAATCAAACTCCTATACTATAGATGATTTCTTAAAGTTAATAGAGCCAGTGAGTTTAGAACTGATTAAAATCTTAATTCAAAACCTAAACAGTGAGTTTAGAACTGATTAAAATCTTAGTTCAAAACCTAAAGTGAATATGAAAAACCTTAAATTATCAATTGAACCTCTAATCGCATACGGAGACCTTAAAACTTTTAGTATATATAACTACAAAATTTGACCTTGAACTTCATCAAAACCCTAAGATAACAATCGGTGACTTAATTACGTATGAATATATTAAACCCTAAATGTGTATAAACACTAGAGTTTGCATCTAAAAGTGATGAAAATCTTAAAACTATAACTTTAAGGATATAAGGTATTAATCATAAATGCTTACAATACTAATTTTATTTACTAGAAAACTAAGATATTGCATTATAGATCACATCCATCATCTAATTATACAAGTAGGTTACTATTTTATAGAGTTAAATATTTAGTTGATATTTATATTATATATAGTCAATGTTAATATCCTAAATGGCACATTTTATAATTGTTATATTAAGTAGCATACCCAATGATGCATATAATATATAAATACCTAGAGGAAGATCTCATTAACTATTTTCACTAATCATTTTAATAAACATCGCATTTCCTTTCATTTCCTTAATTTTTCTCTTAATTGTCCTTAATTACCCCTTTATGTATACACAAATTTCACTTAATTTTAAAGAGTTGACTAAGTCAACATTTGACTAAAGTCCAAAGGTTGACTAAGTCAACATGTTAACGAAGTCAACAAATTTCCTTTTCACCTAGAAAATTCTATCAAATTCTAATGGATTCTTCTTCTTTTTGCACAAGATAATTTCATTTTTTTCCCTTTCTACCCTTCCCTCTTGCTGTCACATATGGAGTGCTCTAGAACTCTCTTTCTTGTCTTTTAAATCTCCATTTAGATATCACAAAATCCCCTTTCTCTTCCTCACTTCAAAACCGTAACCCTCTCTTCATCTTTCTTTTTCTAACTTTCATTTTCACCTTTTATTTCCCTTTCATAACCAACTTAAAATCTTTACCTTAGAAATCATAAACCTTATCTATTTTGGAAAGTAAAAGAGGTAAATGTAACACAATTATCTTTGTATTTTTATATAAAGTATGCTTATGATCTCTCTTTACATCTAATTGTGAAGTGAGGTAATTAATAGTTATATGTTTTATTTAGTTTTTTCTAAAATTTCTATGTTATGTAAAGGTACAAATACATATAGGAAATAAACATACATGTACATATATGGGTGTAGAAACACATGTATACATATGGTACACATACATTTATATGGACTAAATAGGTATATATTAGTAGGATGCATAATATAAGTATACATATACATAGGTAAGAATAAGAAACCTACTTGTACATAAGCATAAAAAGCCATATACATGAATACCCTGTATGTATATAACCTAAAATAAGGGTATACTAAGTATATACACATATTCCTTGCTAAATAAGCCCTTAAAATACAAAAATATGGACTTTATGAAGCTTTCTTAAGAAGGTACTCTAAGTATACGAAAATATGTATAAAAATACGCATGTCACTGTATCTACATACAGGTATAAGTACTAGTATACATATGAGTACCCAAGTATACAAACTGATATATTAGAAGTATAAGTATATATATAACATATTTATGAAGTATATTAATACATAAGGATAAGTATACATATGTAATGGATGATGTAAGCAATGACCTTATCAAATGATGATGACATAAGCAATTGATGACATACCGATGACATAAGCCTCTATAATAATAAATCATAAGATCATCTAAGTATAAGAATTAATGGCTAATGAAATCATTAACTACTAAAATAGAACATAAAACTAACCAACAAAAATATTTAAGCTTCAATAGATAACATTTCAATGAATTTAGTCCATATTGTAAAACACGGGTTTTAACGTCTGAAATGGACATCACTATGTGAACGTACATTCGAAAATGATGAAAAACAACTATAAATTCGTAAATATCAAAAATAGAATAAAAAAGTTACATATGATTAGTGATTAGGTTTAATCGAATAAAAACTTATAGTAATCTAAGTATAATTAGGTAAATAGATATCTAGAACGGTTAGTTAATTCAATTACTTACTATACCTGTTATCTCGTAATGATCAGGTGATCTCAATGAGGGTGAAGATCTTTCAATCGATTATTACGATTAAAGCGAGTTGTCATAGTCAAGTGAATACTCTCGATGACTCTATACTTGTTTGTGCTTGTAGTTAGTGCACTTAAATTGAATATTAATAACTTGATGCATGGGATTTCAAGATATGCATGTGCTTGATATTGATTGATTACTATGAGAAATTTTATTAAATACGATAATTGATAATTTGATTATATGATCAATTGTTACATGATTTAGATGGTTTGCTGATATTGATTGATCGCCTTATAATTTAACTTAATTATATTTGGCTTATCTTAAAATAAAAGGGTCATGCATTATTCATGCATTGCACTACTTATTCCGACCATCACTTCATACGAAGATAAAGAAAGGCCTTACGGGGGTTGTTTATATATATTAAAGTGTTTCTATATGGTGTACTAGTACAACATGACTTTACTCAAACCTACGAGCTTATTAAGCGATACAGACACTAACCGTATGGTTGAGGGTCGAGTCTAGAGATCTCCACTGTAGGGTGTAAGTGTGGATTCTAGAGGCCACCTCACCATTAGGCCTGGGATTTTGTATACTACTAGATTTTCAAAAATGAAAATGTATTTTGTGAAATATGGAATACAAAGTTATGGGTAAAAACCTAAGTGCTAGAGCTCGATCGTGATTGGTACCGATTTATCTCCAACCCTTATCTCGGAGGGCATTAAAATCATATATTATATGCAGCACTGGTCAATTGTATATATTATTTGGTATACTATGTATGCATGCATTCATATGGTTGTAACAATTTGTTTAATAACTTGTTTGTCAGTATAGTATAAGGATAACTTACTAAGCTTCACTAAGCTCTTTAGCTTACCCCCTAATAGTTTTTCTTTTGTAGGATGATAGATAATTGGACATGGGTTAAGAGACGAGTGTTAAGTGCCAGTGTTGAGATGTTTTAGAGGTTAAAATTAAAGAGAGATAATTTAGTTCATGTGAAACTTTAAATGTAAATACTAGTTATATATTTAGATTTAGTAACTTCAATAAGTTTGAATTTTAGTTTATTCTCTTTGATCTTATCATTTGGTAAGGAATGCCAATTCTCTACAGTTTTGAGGAACTGTAGAATATTGGATATCCATAGTTATTTATATCCTATAATATGTTAATTAATTAACAATTCGACATCCTTAGTAATTAAAAATTTAGAGTCTTGTAATCTTTAACTTACAAAGTAGTTTTCATATCATGGATCTACACATGTTATGAAAATTTTAAGTAATCCTACTAGGCTCCTTTTAGGGTCTTAATAGAAGTAGTGTTGCTAGGCTACGTAATTGGTGGAGGAGGTGAAAAGATTTATAAAGAATTTCAATACCTTCTAACCACTTGTGTTGAGGTGAGAAGTTTCCATAGATTAGCATCCTTTTGTAGAAGATTTATAAGGAATTTCAATACCTTAGCCATACCCCTCACCGTATTGACAAAGAAGAATATTGAATTTACATGGGGAGAAAAGCTTTGCTGAGGTGAAGGAAAGACTGATTTCAACAACTGTACTAGCTTTACTTAACTTTGAGAAAATATTTGAGCTAGAATGTGATGCATTAGGCAGTGGTGTAAGTGTTGTCTTAATGCAGGAAAGCCAACCAATCACCAACTACAATGAGAAGCCTAAGGGACCCAACTGACAATTCTATATATGGAAAAAAAAATCTTAACTCTTATTTAAGCTCTACAAGTATGGCAACACTATTTATTGCTAAGAGAGTTCATCATCTATACTAACCACGAGTCTTTGAGGTATCTTCGAAGTTAGACTAAGTTGTTGAAGCGGTAAATGAGATAGGTTGAATTCCTTGAGGGATTCATTTTTGTGATAAGATACAAACAAAGAAAGAGCGATGTGGTTGCAGATGCTCTTTTAAGAAGATATGCACTCTTAATTGAACTGTAGACCAAATTATTTACGTTTGCAAGTATTAAAAAGCAATATTCTCATGATCCATACTTCAAACCCATACTTGGGCATTATGCCAATGGAAGGATAGTAGATGAGTATCATATAGAAGATGGGCACTTATTCCAAGGAGGGTAAACATGTGTGCTGACTTGTTCATTAAGAAAGTTAATGAGTAGAGAAGCCCACAGTAGAGGACTCTCCAGATATTTTAGAGAGAGAAGAACATATGAGTTACATATGGCATAGCCTTTAATAATGCCTTTACCTATCCCGATCAGACCATAGACTAAGTTAAGCACAGACTTAGTTCTTGAATTACTAAGAATTGTCTAAGGTAAAGATTTTGTAACGGTTGTTGTAGATAGGTTCAATAAGACAACATATTTTGCGCTCTACTCTAAGACTAATGATGCTTTAACTATTACTTCTCTTTTCTTGTAAGAGATTGAGAAGTGTAGTATCATATAAAGAATTAAAGTTCTTGAGCCATTTTTTAAGAACCCTATGGTGCTGGATAGGGACCAAAACTACTACTCAACACTCCCTTTCAGCCCCAAACTAATGGGCAAATAGAGGTAGTCAATCGAACTTTAGGATCACTACTCTGAGTTATAGTGGGAAAAAACTTGGTTGATTAGGACCTTTGTTTGTCCATGGTTGAAGTCGCTTATAATGGAACAATGCATAACACCACAAGTGAGCCCCCTTCAAAGTTGTCTATATTTTTAATCCCAAATTACCCCTTGATCACACCCCTATACCCATATCTAAGCAAGAAAACCTTAACACAAAAGCCGAAGCACAGTCCTTACAATACATCTATGACAAAGTTACTCAACAGATCAACCAAGTTGCTAAAAGAATGTATGAGAAGGCCAAAGGTAGGGTAACAAAATAGTTTCAACCCAGAAACTTGGTATGGTTACACCTGAGTAAGGAAAAGTTTCTCAGCAAGAAGAGAAACAAACTGTCTACACAGGCTAAAGGACCCTTTAGAATTCTCTAAAAGATCAACAATAATTCCAACAAATTGGAGCTTCCTAAAGATTATGGGGTTTCAAACACCTTCAACATTGCCGACCTTAGTTCATATCACCTTGATGGAGGATTAAATGAAGACTAGTCGGATTTGATCCTAAATACAAATCAACTTAGAAAGAATGATAGGAATAAGAATACTAGGCCTTTAACCTGTAGTTGAGCTCGAGGACTAGGGGGACTAACAAGGTGAATCCTCCTAATTAATTCCTACTAAAGCTGAGTTACTCCTTATTGCTTATCAACTCCCTATGCTATGCCGAACGACTATACATCTTTTGAATTTTATATACCAACTGGAAGAATGCCCTAACAATAGCTAAACTTCGTGCTCTTACTTAGTCCTACTCGAACCAAGCAATTACTTAGCATTATTACTGCTGAGAGACCTATTGTATGTGAATCGTTAGCTACTCATGTTTGAACAAGTCCACACCTGCTCAATACCCCCACTTAGCCACCCAACCAAATAGTACTGTTTTGTCTACATCTTCTAACAGTATCACCAATACATCACTACCACATATCTAGGGCCATATGAAGAATCTACTACACTAATCATTATTTTCCTTCAATATTCGTTTTGTATTCTTTGTACATTACTTCTTTAAGACAATGCCCTTTTTGTCTTTTCCATTTTTAGGCAAGTTTCCTCAAATTATTGGGTATAAATACCCACTATCCATGTAACCGCACACGAATCAGATTATCATTGATATACTAGATACTTTCCTTTCGTAAACATTGTTTGTCATGAATTGAGGATGGTCTAGTCGTAGCAGATGTCATATACTGTATGAAGAACCCCTGATTGGTTACCCTTTCAACCATTAACTCTTCACACAATATACAAGGCTCTACAACCACTAGCTTTCCAAAAACACATAAATCCACATGAAATCATCACATAAACATATTTATGTTTACATTAAGTAGTAATTTAGTACATTTAAGTTTATATTATTGATAAAACAAAAGTACATAAGTAAAAGTCTACATAATCAATTCTATCTACATATTGAATGGCCCACTCTTACCCAGGTCCCCAAGCTAACCTTTAGCATCCCTCAATTAGCCTCAATGAATAAGCCATCCTACAGCAAAAGTTTAAGGGGGTGTAAGCCTAAGCTTGGCGAACAAAACCCTCAACCACACCATAAGCAAGTTATAAATATATTATATTCACGCATATGAATGAATGAATGAACAAATAAAATACCAAACAATATGTATAGTTGACTAGTCAATATACGTAACTCAAATTTACACCCTTTGAAGTCAAGGTTAGAGTATACACGGCACCAGTCAGATCCAAATATTGTATTAGAACTTACTTTACTACGAAACTCTATGTTCTGTATTTAAATCAATAAGTCCTTTATTTTAAAAAAAAACAAGTTCTAATATAATCGTGAGTAGGCCTCTGTAATCCACACTCGACCCTTAGCTAAGCGGTTGGCACCTCCAATGCCTAGTATCCCTGTAAGTTAGGGTAAGGTCATTTTGTATGAGTACATTGTACATAACCAATAAATTTATAATAACAACCCCCAAATGGCCCCTTACTGCCTCCGTGTGATGTGACAGCTGGAATTTAGGTCAATGCAATACATATCAATGCATGTACCAATTTCTTTTTATTAGACAAGTATAGTTAAGTCTAATTATATTGTGACCAAACAATATCGCATACAATCATCATTTATACTACTATGTAACAATAATTTGTTATCTGTATTCAAGGTAAATTCATAAATCAATACACAATGGCATACACAGGCATTTCCTAACCCCACACAACATTCAATTAACATAATCATTTAAGTTCATTAGTTACAATCACATACAAGTATGGAATCATAGGGTAAATACTCATTTGGCCATAACGACTTGCTCTAGTCATAGTAATCAATTAGAAGATCCTCGCCCATGTTAGGATTACCTAATCATTATGAGATGATAATAGTGGTAAGTAATTGAATTGATTAGTGGTTCCTAATATTTAATTCTACCTAAATTACTATCAATTTCTATCCAATTGAACCATATTACTGATCGTATGTAATTTTTTCATTCTATTTCTAATATTTACTAACTTGTAGTCGTTTTTCATCGTTTTCAGATTTACGTTCACACAGCAATATCCATTTTGGTCGGTAAAACTCATGTTTTATGATATGCACTAAATTCATTGAAATTTTAACTATTGAAGTTTAAATATTCTTATTGCTTATGTTTATATCCTATTTTAGTACTTAATGATTTAATTAGCCATTAGATTCTTACCTTAGATGATTTTACATTGTCTTTACTAATTTATGTGCTTAATTGAGTCTAATTCAATTTGAGATATGTATTGGGAGCATAAAGAAGTTTTGGCCCATATGTATTTGTATACATATATATATTATTTCCTTATGTCATCTTAGACTTACGTCATCACTTACATATGTCCATACTTATCCTTATATATTTATGTACTTTATATATATGTTATGCATATACTTATACTTCTAATATACTAGTATGTATACTAGTGGACTTATATATATACTAGTACATATTTCCATATATACATACGATTCCATATGTATTTTTATACGTATTTTCGTATGCCTTATATACCTTCTTAAGAAAGCTTCACTAAATCCATATTTTTACACTTTATGAGCTTATTTAGCAAAGTATATGTATATATAGTTAGTATACTCTTCCTTTTTGGTTATGTACATAAAAGGTACTCATGTGCAAGAGTACCCATACATATGTTCATCAAGTGTATTCTTGTATACACATACTTAAACATATGTATATGTGCTCCTTCTCCATTTATCTAAGGATTTCCTACATTTCTAAACATGTATATGGAGCTTTCTACCTTCAACAACACATATGTACATATTATACAAAGTTTCTACACTAACCTAACTTATACATCTAACTATTAAATAAGATAGAAAATCACAGGAAACATACCTTTTGTCCTTGATATACGTGAGAGAGGTATTACTTTATCTAATGCATAAAAAGTTGTTGAGATATGGAAGTAGATTTGAAAAGTTTGAGAGAATGGGGGGAGACAAGAGAGTGACCGTTGGGAATGGTAGGGAAGCAAAGGATTTTGTTTTGTGTATTTTGTGTTTAATATTGAAGACAAGTGGGGTCTAATTGTGGGAGGAAATGGATGGAAACAAAGGGGTGAAATTAGAAAAAAAAATTATGTAGAAAGTTAAAGAAAAGAGAAGAAAACTCTAGATAACAGTGACATATATGTTGACTTAGTTAACCTTTCACTTGGTCAATATTTGACTTGATCAAATGTTGACTTAGTAAACTCTTTAAAATTACATGAAATTTGTGTGTACATAATGAGGTAATTAGGGAAAATTAGGAAGAAAATTAAGGAAATGAAAGGAAATATAGAGTTTATTAAAATGATTAGTAAGAATAGGTAATGAGATTTTCCTTTAGGTATTTATATCCTATACACATCATTTGGTAGGCTACTTAATGTAATTCTCATGAAAAGTATCATTTAAAGTACTAATACTTTCTATATGTAATATAATCATCAACTATGCTCTTAACTCTATATAATATTAACCTAGTTATATAATTAGAAGATGAATGCGATCTATATTGCAATAACCTAGTTTGTAATGAATTACCTTAGTATTATAGGTTTTTATGAATGATTGAAAGTTATACTTAATCTTTTACTAATAATTGGTAAGATACTAAGAATATATTGTCAATTAGGGTTTTAGAGTAAGTTATGGTGAATTAATACTTCCATATCCTTAAAGTTATAATTTTACGGTTTTATCACTTTTAGATATAATCTCTAGTATTTATATACATTTAGGGTATAAAATTTTTATTCATTATTGAATCTTCGGTTATTATCCTAGGGTTTTTATCTTAACTAACCTTGTCAACTTTTAGGAATATCTAAAACACTTGAGTCTACTTTTGGTATTAGGTCAAAAAATTTAGGGGTTTACATTGTTTGTTTACTCTCATTTCATTCTTATCGTAAACTTTAAGTAAAGCTAACTAACGAGTAACTTCACCGGACTAACTTGTGTGTCATATCAAGTTGTATTGTGAGTCCTTGGAAGTTATATTGGTGCGTCATATTCTTTGGAGCTGTTCATAGGTTTTGCTTACTTTTCATTCATTTGTATTCTTTCGTACATTTTCCCATTTTCTTTTTGAAGCTTTCAGTAAGCTTGGACCCATCCCTACGATTGACCTTATCTATTCTTAGATACAATTCGCATCAAATGAAGTATTACTAAGAGTATCTCCAACAAAGGGAATTCTTCGATTTGATTTGAGATGAATGTTAAGCTCAAGATATGTTAGTCCCTTCAAAATCTTAGAGAGAATTAGGAATGTTGCTTACACACTAGAGCTTCTTCTAAGGCTTGAAGGTACACATGACATGTTCCATGTGTCAATGTTGAGGAAATATAAAAAGCCTAGCTTAGCATAGCAAGAGGAACCTCCTATGCAAGCAGTAGACGAAGAACACCTATAGTTGCAACCCAACATATCAGTAGAAGAGGGAGTAGTCAAGACGTTAAGCAAAAGAAGTAAACAATAAGTCAAAGTACAATAGTCAAATTAGTTTGAAAGGAAAGTAACCTAAGAGCTAGAAGTGGAAATTAGAAAGAAGTACCTAGAGCTACTCTAAGACTAAGGTAACTTATAAGGAAGAAAGTTTTATTAAGGGGGGGGGGGGGGGGGGGGGGGAGGTAAGAGCTATAAAGACTGAAAAATAATAAAAATAATTGAATAAAATAAAATAATATTAAAGGATTCTAAGATTTGATATGGGTTATTATTAATTAATGTATGTACCCCTCCCCTCCCCCTAACCTTCTCCTCTCAACACATGGTGATTAAAAGAAAATTCTACCTCGAATCTCATTTCATTTCTTTGCTTAACCCTACTAATAGGAAACTCCCAAGCCTTTCCTAAAATCCAAAACTAAAATTTAGATTACTTAGACACAAGTACCAAAATTCGCAAGAGATTTCTTGGTAAGTTTTCTATCTATTGTGATAGGAAATTCGTTTTTCTGCCTAGAAGGATGGAAAACTCTAAGAGAATCACATTGTAAACCATGTTAAGGCTAGAGATTCAAGTGTTAAATGCTAACCAATCAAGGAACCTGATGAGTTATCTCAAATTTCTTCATCTCTTTTCATAACGAAGAAAATTGTTTGATTTTTGGATGAATTTGTTGAAAAAGAGGTTGAGAATGATTGAATTATGTTATTTGAGGAGTGTTTGGAGGGTCATTGAGTGTAGCTTATTGTTAGAAAGGTGCTTAGAGGTGGTACATTGTAGTTTAGAATGGAGTTGGGGTGAAAGTTGCAAGGGACCAAAAACTAGTTGGCATCCATACACTAACCCCCTGTACTCATGAAATGTGGGTCCTTTTAAGCCATTAGGATGCCACTTACCCTAGCATATGGATGCCATATCCGTTGGTGTACATAGTTTGTTTCCCAACTCATTTTTCTTAAGTTCCCTTACCTTATTTTTTATTCCTAAATATTTCTAATGTGTTTTCCATTCCGTTTTCTCATTGAAATAGTTTTTAAACATCCCTTTTTCTCTCAAACAATTCTTGTGTCTTGTAGTGGTCTAAGTTATACATGAAGAGTTTGTTTACGATCAAGTTTAAAGATTGAGTTAGTGTTTAATCTTTTTTATCATGTTGAGAAGAGATAATTTCAATTTATGATGAAACACTCTAAACAGGTATTGGACACATGTATACTTATTGTGCTTGTTTAAATCAGTCCCTTAACTAAAATTAGCTCAAACTTAGACTTAGTAATTTTTGTATTGTTTATGCTTAGTTTGAACCTCACTTTGGTAGGGTCCAATTAGATTGGTAAGGAACTTGGTGATTGTATGCAACTTGCCCTTATGGAAGTTCTATATTGAGATGACTTAACTAGATTCTAGGAAGGTTTACCAAAGTAATGGGTAAGATTCATACCAATACTTATGTAGCAATTATTTATTGCTTACTTAGGGGTCATGAGTTATCTCAAGTCTTAAGAGGTTAAGATTGTGTTGGTTGCTAGTTAATAACTAAAAATAATAAGTGGTGTTTGTTGCACTAGTTACTATTACGTATGCATATAATTTATAAACGTATACATCACATACATGTGACTTAGTGTTCCGTATTAGGTATAGTTCACCCTTTGGGGAATTCTTGTCTTTTAGTTACAAAAACAGGTTCCATAGAGAATACTTATTACTATAAGGAAGCCAAATATGTTTATTATTATTTTGATGAAGAGAACTGTTATTATTATTTTGATTACTGGTCAGGATATACTTAAGCATTTTATCATTTAATCGATGTTGTGGAGACCATCTTTGGATGAATTTACTTTTGAAGATTTTATTTTGCAAACTTATGTTGGGGGGTCACATGTGACTCTATTATTTGTTTTATGGGATTGGTTAGAGTTTTAAGGCTCCTTGAATAATTGTTACAAGCTTTATTTTTACGACTAATTAAGATTACTTAATTCTTGATTTTGAATAGGATATAAATAAATGATCATATGAGTAGTGTAGACACCCAATTCCACGCCCCACCACACACATCCCTCCCCCCGCCTTTTAATATTAAAGTTTATTTGTTTAGGGAAAATGGTCCTAATTCAAAAAACACAAAAAAAATATAGAAAATTCAAAAAATACATAAAGATAGAAAATTCAGAAAAATACCAAAAAAAATAAAAAATTTAGAAAAAAAGAAGAAAGTTTAGAAAAATACAAAAAAATAGAAAAATAGAAAATTTCACAAAAGTACAAAAAAATAGTAATAAAACATTTTAAGTAAAATAGATTTAAGAAAAGTAGGAATTTAAGGTTGTGCTGAATTTTTAGATAGATTAGTTTATTTTTGGTAGTTTTCCTTTAGAGAAAGTATGATGTTTGGTTTGTTTAAGTATACTTTAATTGCATAGGTTAATAAGGTATAGGCCAACAACCCAATTGATACTATACTTAGACTTAACATTGGATATGAGTAAGAGGTTCTAGATTCGACTCTTTTAATAGACACTTTGTGCTTTTTCCTTCTATAAGAAATTAGGTATACATGGCATAAGACTGATGGGCTATGTATCAAAGATTGACACATGGCATGTACCAATTCGGTCATTGGCTAACGTGATGCCACATCAGCATTCCTTTTCCCTTATTTTCCTTCATTTTCTCATGCAACAACAAGCTTAGATAAGTCACTTTGTACGCATTTTTAGTTGAATTTTCCTTACGATTTCACCAAATCAATCGTGAAATTACAAAGTAGTTATAGAATGCTATGAATTGGTATAAAGAAATACATCCATATTTAGTCTTTGGAAGGTTAAAATGGGGTTCGAAAATTAGAAAAAAATCTAAAAAAATGTAGATGTGGCTCCAATTTGATTTTGCTTAATTCAAGCAAATCATTAAGATTTGTATCTTCCTCTGTGGTTTATAGGCAAGAGAGAGCATAGAGGAAGCAATTTTGACCATCAAGTACATCTCTTTCATTCAAATCGCGAATTGAAGATGTTCAAAACCCATGTGCATCCAAGAGCAAATCCATTGCCATTGAAGGACTTTGTAGGATTACTTAAGCACAATGCAGTATAAATAGGACTCTATTCTATTATTCCCAGCATCAAGCTCTCACTTACAATCACTCTAAACACATACAAGTGATCTCTCTCTCTCTCTAGCTACAACTCTTTCTCTCTCTCGGATAAGCTTCGACTTAAAGCTTTTCAAACCAAAATAGCATCACGACTACTATCCCTAGGCCTATAACTATTGAAAGTCACCCTTAATAACATCCGCCGTAGCCCCTATCGTGACCATCGTTACTACTTGCCCAAACCCTAGCCATTGTGGCCTCTACCGTTGAAAACTTGATTCCCACCCCTTTCTGATGTCAATGGACTACACCATTGTCCTCTTCACACCCAAAACACTCTAACCCAACCTTTATTGGAGTTACAATAGCCATCATATGCACCACCCACCAACAATTGCCACCACCCAACACTAACCAATACTCAAATGACCACCAAACTTGGTGCCCCTATTGCCAATCTAGTTGACATGAAAATCAACTCTCCCACGTAAAATCCCCCTTGAACCACCTCCATCACATCCCCTAGCCATTACCTTCTTCTACATTGCTATGACCAAGATTTGCTGCTTAGACTAGATCCATCCTCCGACCTATGTTGATATCTAAGTTTGATCCCTTTATTTATTTTGTTATTATGTTGTATTGTCTTGTATATTCTATTTTTAGTTTATTTATCTATTTTATTGAAATTTGTAACTATAAAAGAGAGAGAGAGAGAGAGAGAGAGAGAGAGAGAGAGAGAAGAAAGAAAAAGAAGAAAGAAGAAAAAACATGGACACTTAGCTTAGTTTATTTGGTTAATAAATAAACAAAAATAATAATAATAAAATAAAAAATATAATTAAAAGATAAAAAAAAGAATAATATTTTGACACTTAGCAAGACACCATTTTTTGAAAGAATAAAGTGAAATAAACCCTTTTCAAAATTAGGATATTTTAGAATTTTTAGAAGAAATAAAAACAAACCAATTTAGGATCCTTTACAATTTTCCTGAAATAACTTGAATGGAGTTAAAAACGTAAACTCCACTTATTTTTAGAAGTTAAAAAGAACCAATAAATTAAAGTTTTTGTAAATGAACTACAAAAAATCTGATCCCAACTATAAGGTACGTAAGCACCTATAAGGCAATTTAAAATGACAAATTCTTTTTATTTTTCCTATTGTAAATAAATCCGATTTCTTAGTTTCTTCTTCCTTTTTTGTAAAATTAATTTTCTTTAATTTAGAATTAGCTAAATAGTTATTTTAAAGATAAAACTAAATTCAGAATGTTGAAAGTAGTACCCATTAAGGGTTTAATAGGATAGCTCTCAGATGTAAAATCTCTAGGTTCAAAATCTTTTTTCAAAAATTGGTTTTCTCGAAATACTGACAACTAAATTATAACCAATTCACCTAATTAATTGTAACCTAACTCCTTTTTCCCAACTCTAGTTGGGTGGTGACTCCTTAACAGTTTTCAAAATAAAAGGAAAAAACCAAAATTTTCTTAATACTTAATCAAAGGTTAGTATTAAACAAGTTAAGGTTTGATATTAATCAAGTTAAGAAAAATAATAAAAACTAGAAAAATTCAAGCTTGACAAGTGGTTAATTTTCCTACTCTTATTGAATAATTGTGGAGTTATTTGTTGAGTTTAGCGGTTTTATATTTACTTGAGCATTATAGACAAGTGGTACATTTGTAGAAGCCTAAGCACGTCAGCTTTTAGGGGTAAAATATGGTAAGGTTGTAGTTTTTCGAGTTTTAAGGCATTACATTTATTATTCTCAAATTTATTAGTTGTAGTCTTGCTCTATTTCTGCTTACTTATTGGTAATATCTCACAATAGTTTATGGGATGCATTTATACTTTATTTTGATATAGACGCCTAAAGGACAATGGATGGATTATTAGTTTGACATTATTTTAAGGGAAAACTAAGAAAAAGGGAAGGGAAGAAAAAAAGCAAACCACCTTACTAGACTGTAGTGAGATTATTATACATAATTTGATTGGTAATTAAGTTGTTATGCTTGACTATGACTTTGCACAAAGGTAAAGGTTGTGTATGAGGTTAGTTTCATGCCTTAGATCTTAAAGGATTTTGTAAATTAGATGTCTCAAATGTAAAAAGTGAACTAAGTTATGTTACTCTTATTTTTAAGGAGTAAGCTTAGATAAATGAGGATATAAGCTCAATTAAAATTCAACAAAATGGAGGTTGAGGCTAAACTTGAAACATATGCAATCATATTGTCACATAGATATTGAAAATAAGAATTTACAATTACAAGATAAGAAGTAATAGTATAAAGGTATTTATAGGTAAAAATACATTATATCCTATGCTTAGGTGTTCTTCTTCCTATTCATGATCAGATAGCAGTCTCTAACTGAGATTTTCAGATATCTATCTAATTACTAAATAATTTTATCTCCATTTAACAAACTTTCTTGTTGTGTTAGACATTTAATAGTATTCTTCTTCAATATATTTGATAGTTGAACCGTTGTTGTATCATTCACTATTTTATAAGTCGAAAATATTCATCTTAATAAGGATTTATCAACAAATTAATGCTATTATTATTAATGTTAATAATGTAAATCGTTGGATGAAATAACATAATGATTCATTTTAATGGATAAAATAACAAAGTACATGTGATAGTCTAATTATCATCATCACTATTATTGATGTTAGTCATTAATTAAAATAATAGGATGATTTGTTTTTGGTGGAAATTTGCTAATAAACTAATTATGAAAGTATGAATAATGTTAACATATGGTATATGACAAATGCAAATAATATTAGTACTAACCAACATCACAATAACATTGCAAGTACTTAAAATGATAAATAATTAAATAACTAAATCACTTATATGATTGGTTAAAAAACTACAGTTTTCTTTATTTGATAGTTATCATTTATGTTGAACAATAAATACAATTGTTACAAAACTATTTCAAGTAACTTTTCTCTATCCCATTTCTCTAAATAATATAATAATTGTATATTATTCTAGATTAAATTAATTTAAAATATTTAATTATATCAAGATACCCAATTTTTAAGATAAATCTTATATAGCTATTACATGTATTTCATCGTAAGTGCAAAATGACTATTATATAAAGCTTATCTATAAATATGGCTTCTTTATTTCCTATGTTATATGAATATATATATATATATATATATATAAAACTATGATTTGTCATATATAATCAACAAATAATATTTATCTATACAACTAGATAGCAATGATTACACCATGTTTGTAACAATTTATGCATATATATATATATATATTGTTAATGAAAATATTAATCATTAACACTTTACAAATAAGTATTGTTAACTAAGTTGTTAACTACGACAATCTTTTAGATAAATCTATATCTTTTTATCATAAATATACCTTAAAACACAGCTTCGTACAATGGCACAAACTTTTGTGATGCATATGTGTGCAATGTTCACATTAAAATATATCTAAAATATATGTTACATATCACAATATTGTTCAAATGATTTCTTAATGTCTTATTTTGATAATACATGAAAACCTTAATGTATATTTTCATTTTTTATTTAAAAACATATAATTATTATTCAAACTTTTATCTACATATTATACATTGGGTAAGGAAAATTTAGTCGAATCATGTATTTTCTATCAAGTTATATATATATATATAAGCTTTAAAATTAGTCTTATGAATTGGATCCATTAGATTAGATAAATTATTCTCTTTTAAAAATATGAATTTACTTAAAAGAACAGTGCCCTCTTCTAGCTTTGCTACTTCTAAGCAAATAGAAGAATCTATGTTAAATAATAAAGATGAGATTTATATGAAAGATTTTGATAAGGCAATAAATGATTAGAAAATTTTTGACAAATATAATTATGTCATAGCCATAGAGAAGAAAGATATCCCTGTCTCTGATGGCTTAACCACAATAAAATTATTAAATACTGATTCAATTAAAAAATATACAAAGGAATTGAATTATATGCATATAGGTCTAGTTCAAGTAGGAGCTAAACTTTTTACTAAATTAGGATTAGATACTTCTGTTTTCATGGTTTTTAGAGATACTATGGAGTTGGTATACGAAAGGTCAATTCATGTTACCATAGAAACCATCCTTAGTAATGGACCCATCAAATTTTAATGTTATCCGAATGTTATCCTTAGTCTTAGGGATAAGACCATAATGATTTCTCTAATTCTTTAAATCAAAACTCGTAATTATAGAATGATAGAAGGTTCTTTACCAATAGTTGTTATTTATAAAATTTATTTTAAATTAATGAAAACTTCTTTTGGTTCTAAGGCATACAAAATTGATAAGAAAGGTTAAACTCTTCTTATTCAAACAGATCTAACCAAAGCCAATGCTTAACCAAATGTTCAATATAATGTCCAGGATAATCCTTCAATTTCTAGTATAATCAGCAATAGTTTAGGTATGACTAGACCAATTTACCAACCTAATAATGAACCAGAACATGAGGAACTTATACCACGCATATTAGGTGATCTAAAACTCAATGTTTTAGAAAAACCTTTTAAATTAGATATGATTCTTCTAAATAAAGATTTTGATTCACCTAAAAATTAAAAAAAAAATTAGAAAATGGTATTTTAAAATTTTTTTAAATATTGCTAAACAAATAAAAGATGAATATTACAATATTATAAATGAAATTGGTGCTCAAATATATTTCTTCGAATGGTTTGAAGAATATTACTTGAAGCTTAAAGAAATTAATGTTGTAAATGAATGTTTTAAATAAAAATTAAGTGATAGAGAAATAATAGAATTAAATTATTCACCAATTAGTAATATAAAAACAATGCACAAAAACACTAAAATAACTCTTGTGCCTATAAACAAGTCCATACATAATTTGAGGAATATTTGGCTTAATCAAGTAATTTTATCAATTTTTTTTTCTTATATAAATCCATCATACTATGGTTGAAATTCATGGATTTATATAAAAAATAAATCAAATAGGCTCGATATGAGTTTATCCTAAATGCATTAGTTTAAAACAATATGAAATGGGAGTTCTTTCCTTTTCAAAGAGGAATAATTTGATATAATATTTTTCCATAATTTTTTTTAATATCAATATATCATAATTTTTTCAATTTAATATTAATAGCTAATTTTTTGAAAAAAAAAGAAAACTTCTTATATATACTTGTTCATAACTAATGATGGGTTTTTTTTTCTCAAATAGCATGTCATTATGATGTAAATTTTCATATTTAGTGATTTTGATTGTATTTATCTTGATTGTTATAAAAAATATTGTAATAACCATGAAACTTTAATCCACATATTACTGTGCTCTTTTACTAATTTGTTTAGTTTTTGGTGACAAAACTTACAACACATGACATTAATTTTGTCGCATAACTCTTCAATGTTAAGAGTTAAATGATGGGGAAAAAAAGATTATAAACACATCTGATAATATATTTGTTATGTTTGGCAAATTCATATCCTTCATTAGAAATGTTATTTTGATGAATTACAAAGCAAATCAAATCATGGATCTCACTTCATGTAACAGTTTTACAACTATATAGAGACTTCATTAAACGAAAGATCAATCTTAGCTGTCCCATATATATCATCATTATCAATATTAAAGAGTGAATTCATGCCATTCAACAAATAACATCTAGCTTCAAATTTGTTATACTAGTATTGTTGACTAAAAGTAAAGTTTAAATCACAGCAGTTAAGTCATTAGTTAAAACCTAAAATATGAGTATATCTAGATTAGGTTTTACTCTATTCAATGGAATTTTGTTGGTTTAAATACCTCAATAACCAATCACTCAAATATAAAAATTTGCTCTTTCTACAATCAAATCCTTGTATTTTTCAATCTAATTATACTAGTTCTTGTTTTTCATCTTTCGAATAAAAAAGAATACTACAAAAAATGAATCAATATGACATTTTGATAACATTGACTGTTAGAAATGACAGGATTAGAAGAACTTGACAATATAGTGTAATAAGTATAAGATAGTACAACTTTATTATACCATGTTTGGTGTGTATAATATTGAATACAAATTTTTGCAATTGAAAGTCTAAAAAAAAAATTTAAATTAGTTATTCAAAATATAAATTATAATATAATTTAACATAATGATTTAGAACTTGGTATGGGGTTATTTTTTAATTTTTAAATACATATTTTTTTGTACCATATGAAATAGATTTTTGTACCATTAAACACATAGTACAAATTTTAAGCTTTAATCTAATAATTGATGACATGTTCTTTCTAGTACCATAGTCAATTATGCTAACTAAATAGAGGATAAAAAGTTGTCTAATTCAATACCTTTGAGGATAATAAATTTCGATTTCATCTTTTTCCTAATGCCTTTGTACAATTTTGTGAGATTATAATCATAGTTAACAAAAATTGAATATATAGATGGTAAAAGTAAACAAAACTAAAGTCATAAGTAGATACAGAAGAAAATGAGCACTTCTAGTTGTAGCATTCCCAATTTAGTGCCAAGGGATAAAAGAAACATAATCAATACGCTAGCAACTCGAGCCTTATTGATAAGAAAGCACAAAGCTCATGAGAATTCATCCTTAACTAATTCACTATGAGGTGACATGAAGGAATACAAAACCTAAGGCTTGAGGCCATTAAATATATACCTTCCTTATTGCATGAAGTAGATACAACATGGCTTCTTCTAAACTTTTGTTTCTCCTTTTCATTGCCTATCTCTTATCCTTAAGATCCTCTTCCTATTCTTATTCCTCATCAACTACAGCTAATGCTTATGATATGGTCTTAAATCTAGTTTTATCTCATGAGAAAGTAAACTTATCTCTCTACTATGAAACTCTATATCCATATAATCTAGACTTCATCATAAATGGTCTCATCAAGGCTATATAAATCAGTCTCATCAACTTCTTCAATCTTAGGCTTATACCTTGGGGAAATGCAAAGCTTGTTGAACCCAACAAAACTATCATTTGTCAAGTCTACAAATTATGTTAGCTCATCAACATTCTAAACAAAAAAATGCTTCGATTTATAATCTTTTTTACATTTCTATTTGAACATCATTTTATATCTTCTAAATGTAATTTTTGCATTGCTTACAAAATGGGGAGGATAAATGCTACCTCAACATTATTCATGCTTGTACCATCAATATTTAGATTGACTTGGTAAAATGACAATTCGTCTTCCTCCAAAATATATTTGTCACTTATTACATAAATTAGATTTCTATTTTCTCATAGATTTGCTATGAATGACATCATATACAGGAAAAACATTTCACTTTTATTCACTAAGTTGTCTTGACTTGATATTTCCCCTAATATGTAAGGATAGTAAGCGGTTATAAAATATAACCGTACTTATGATAACTATATAGATTTGAATTCAAATCAAGAGCGTTTCTTCTACTCGACGTAATTGCCGAGTGTCTAAAGAGTAGGAATGTCGAGAGATTTGATTACCAGGCTTCTTGATTGACCAAAAGAAGAGTGTAAGTTAAGCGAAAACTGACTATTAACATTTGTCCCCCAACTCTCGTGTTCAAATAGACAATAAAGAGAGTTATGTATATATATATATATATATATATATATTGCAGTAGAGGCTGAGTGGGGGGTCTTTGAATTTATGCCAGGTAACATGGGAAGTAAGACAAATCATATCCTAGCTAAAACGTTGCCATTTCAAATCTCTTAGCCATTCGAGAAACCAAAAAGCTATAGGCACGACATTTGTCTCCTAGGTTATCATTGTATTACAGCTTAATAACTGTCAGAAAGTTTTCACCCGTTAGATTTTTGTCATAAGACATGCATCAACAATCCGTAGGAATATCATATCAACACATCAATACTTTCAAAAGCAGATTTGTAGTTATGGGAATGGATCATCAATATATAAGGCAGTATTCACAATCAGGTTTTACTCCTTTGGTTGCACCTAAAATTTTCATTTGTTTTCAAATCTTAAGAATCTTACTCTCTAACTTTTTTTATTTCATTTCATACAACCGTTTAGGTATGGTTCATAAAGTTGCTTGTCTACTTGTTTTATCTGATTCCGAGGTAATGGAAATTGAGGCCACTTTTCCCCCTTAAAATAGGAGTGAGGCAGCGTACTCTTCGAGCGGTTCGGCTGATAGTATGGAGGCAAGGTGGAATAAACTTGCTCGGATTAATGAGTTTCCTGTGGATAATTATCCTGAAGATAAGGAAGAGAGGTCGTCAGCAAGGTATCTATACAACACAATAGCCTACTTTCGTAATTCTCCTGATAGAACCGCCAGTTCCATCAATAGTGTTCTCGTCACAAAGTACAGTTAGTACTAGCGAGATCTTCCTGGAACATAGAACTTGAGAAGGCCAAGAGATGAAGAGAGTGTATGCTTTCCACGGGAGCACAAGTCCCATATATACCTAAAGTATTTAGATTTTGGGTTGCACTCCCTTTTTTGGCTTTTGTTTGGGGCTTCATCAATTACTTTAGAGTCACGCTGAGTATGTTCTCGCCTAACACATATCGGCTTTTGGTGGCTTTTAAGATAGTATGTGAAGAGGTTAAGGTCAGGGCCATACCTTAGTTGTTTAGATTTTTCTTTACCATCCATAGGCAGCCTGATGAGTGGTACTTCGCTACTGCAAGGCATAGGCGTAAGTTCATGAATGGGTTAGAATCCAAGATTCATAAGTGGCATGACAAGTTCATGTCAACAGTGTTTGATGAGGACTTAGACTCTTAGACCTAAGGGACTGAGCCGGTACATACAAAGGAAATAGATTTAATGCTGAATAATGTAGTAGTAGTAAAGAAGATTCAGGAGAGAAGGAGAAACAAAATGTTCTTTTGGAACGCCGAGAATCTAAAATTTTATTTCAATTAATGTAGGATGATATTTTCTATCACTAATCTAGCTACAGCTAACGTGCTTGTAAGATGTTTTTATGATAGCTATATATTTGATGTCTTTGTGATTTGGTTATAATTGCTAAATGAATGAGTTCTAGGTTGCACAACAAACGAACTGATCTAAGTTCTAGCCTAACGCGGTAAAAGAACTATACAAATTAACTATACGGCTGAGTAATTCAGCTAGTCCACACCTTAAACGGTTAACGGATGGTATAAAAATGAGCGTATGAAATAAAACATGCCGAGCAAAAATAGGCATATGAATTAAAACATGCCAAGAAATAAATGAAGTCAATTAAAGCATTTCGACGATTGAGAGCACAAAGCAACATGCATAAACCAAACAAACTGTTAAAACTCAATTACGTAAAATTCACATATACTTGGCATTACCTTGATTATATTTTAGTGATTAATTACAGGAGAATGCAATATGCCAATATAATAAGTCCTACGGCCTATTCTTAGATTCAACAGAAATGATTCTTAAATCTTTTGCTGGAGCTTCCTCGGTAGCTGATTTCTAGAAAGGGGACAACTTCCTCGGCTTGAGCTTCATTATCACTTTGATCTATACTCTTGGCACCCATCTCGTCGTCTTCATCTTCGTCGACACTACTGACGTTAGCAAAGTTGAGACATGAGAGATCATAATCAAGATAAAACTTCAAGACCTCTTTCCTTGTTGCTTGAACCTCCTCCAACAACTTCTTACGTGGAAGCCTCTCGTATTGTCAATTGGGAGTAACTATATCGAAAGCCTCTTCAATTGCAGGTCCCTTCTTCATAGCCTCCTGTAATTCAGCCACATGGCTTTGCAAGTTCTGGTTGTTAGTCTCGAGCTCTTTTGTCTACATCTTGAGCTTATCTTTATCATCGTTTATTATGCAAATAGCTCAGCCCAAGCCCCAACACTCTACCCTTTTCTTCTATAATTCCTCCTTCAGGCTTTCAAACTCTTTGTACTGTTGTTCCATTTTGGCCTTTAAGGTAAAGATTTCATCGACAACGAGATCTTATGCTAATTTCTCAATAGTAAGTTCCTCCTTAAGCTCTCTAGCCTCTATTTCAGCCCTAATCTTCGCATTCTTGGTCGCGACGGTTTGGACCTTTGATGCATTGTACACATCCTCAACTTTATGCAGTAAATTTAGTTATTATAATTATGAACGATCAGATATTACATAGATATAGCAGAGGATATTACCTTCTTTGCCTCTCTATTGGCCTTATCCAAAGCTGTAAGGATGTGGTTGCTTATCCAAAAAAATAAAATGTGTTAATTATCCAAAGGAGTTGGAGAAAGAAAATGTCTATGGATACTCACATCATTCAATTGAGCCGTGACATGGGCCTTATTGCAACCGTCAACCTTGTCAACATCCTTCTTGGCGATATCTTTGTCTCTTGGAAGAATGACTTCTTCCATTAAAGCCAAAGATTTCCTCCTATCTCTTAAGGTTAAGTCAGTATCCAAAATCTGATTGCTCTACCAAGGGATGAAGTACTTGCTGACCTCTCTATTTGGCGTTAATTCCGCACTATTGATGCCGAAAGCTTTAGTACACATTGCCTCCTTCATCCGTTTATCCAAGCACTTGGATTTCTTGATAGGCGGTTGGTCGAAAAGTTCCTTCCCTGGTCATTTTTCACCACTTGGAGCCACTGAAATCACCTATGATGTGCCTTCCACGACAATTGCATTTTCATCCTGCTTGTCGAGGTTTGTCTCTCGATACTTACTATACCTTGACTCGACGGTAGTTTGAATAATCACGACCGGAGGCTCCTCAAAACAAACCTCGGCTGGCTGTATATTCTCGTTCTCCTTCACTCTCTCAATAGGACGAGAGATCTGCACAGTTGCATGCTTTGCTGTAACCTCCTTTGGTGGTCTCTATACGATAGTAGGCCGTGTAGTAGTTACAGGTATGGTCCTCCTCCTATCAACCTTGGACTTCTTAGCCTTGGCCTGAGTAAGTAGCTTTGTAGGATCTACCTCTCTAGCACCCATATCTATAAGACGAGTAAATCAATTAATATAAACAGGGAAAAAATATGAATTTACATTTTCCGTGCTGAGCAAGGCTCAAAGGTTACTATTCTCTCCCAAAGTCTTAAGAACATATTTCCTTGTAGCTATACTCAGTACGGTGGCAACACATCAGCATACCTTCTTTTTCAAAAAATATTGGTTCACCATTTTCATGATGCCATATAATTCTTTCGGTATCCTAAAAGAACATTTTGTTTCTCCTTCTCCCTTGAATCTTCTTCGTTGCTGCTGCATCATTTAGCATTAAATGTACATCCTTTTTATGTATTGGCTCAGTCCATTAGGTCTAAAAGTCTAGGTCCTCATCAGATACTGTTGATACGAACTTGTCATACTACTTATGAATCTTGGATTCTAACTCATCCATGAACTTACACCCATGCCTTGTAGTAGCAAAGTATCACCCATCAGGCTGCCTATGGATGCTGAAGAAAAATCTAAACAATTGAAGTATAGCCTTAACCTCAACCTCTTCACATACTATCTCAAAAGCCACCAAAAACTGAAATGTGTTAAGCGAGAACATACTCAATGCGACTCTAAAGTACTTGAAGAAGCCCTGAACAAAAGCCGAGAAAGAAAAGCGTAGCCCAAAATCTAGATACTTTAGGTATATATGGGACTCATGCTCCTATAGAAAGCATACTCTCTCCCCATCTCTTGACCTTCTCAAGTTCCATATTCTAGGAAGATCTCGCTAGTACTGATTGTACTTTATGACGAGAACTCTGTCCACGGAACTGGCGATTCTATTAAGAGAATTACGAAAGTAAGCTATTGTATTATATAGATACCTTGCTGATGACCTCTCTTCCTTATCTTCAGGATAATTATCCATAAGAAGCTCATTAATCCGAGTAAGTTTATCCCACCTTGCCTCCATACTATTAGCCGAACTGCCCGAAGAGCACGCTACCTCGTTCTTATTTTAGGGGATAAGAGTGGCCTCAGTTTCTATTGCCTCGGAATTGGACAAAACAAGTAGATCAACAACTTTATGAACCATACCTAGACGGTTCTATAAAATGAAATAACAAAAGTCGAAGAGTAAGATTCTTAAGATTTGAAAACAAATGAAAATTTTAGGCGCAACTAAAGGAGTAAAACCTAATTGTGAACAATGCCTTATATATGGACGATTCGTTCTTGTAACTACAAATCTACATTTGAAAGTATTGATGTGCTGATATGATATTCCTACGAATTGTTGATGCATGTCTCGTGATAGAAATCTAACGGCTGAAAACTTTCTAACAGTTATTAGGCCTAAAACACAATGATAACCTAAGAGACAAATGTTGTGCCAATAGCTTTTTGGTTTCCCGAACGGCTAAGAGATTTGAAATGGTGATGTTTCAACTGGGATATGATCTATCCTACTTCCCATGTTACCCGGTATAATTCAAAGAGTTTCCCCCCACTCGGCCTCTACCACAATATATATATGCATAACTCCTTTTATCGTCTTTTCCAACATAGGAGTTGGGGGGGGGGGGGGGGGGAAATGCTGATAGTCGTTTTCGCTCAACTTACACTCATCCTTTCGTAGGCCATGAAGCTAGGTAATTGAATCTATTGGCATTCCTACTCTCTAGAAGACATTCGACAATTATGTCAAGTAGAAGAAACACTCCTAGTTTGAATTCAAATCTATAGCGCGAATAGTTATCATAAGTACGATTATATTTTACAACCGTTTGCTATCTCTACTTATCAGGGGAGATGTCAAGTTAGGAGTACTCCATGTGACTTAGCAATTAGCTTAATAACTGCTTTAAACACAACAACCATTTATAAATATCGGAAAGAAACTCGGTAATATCTCTAGAACACTTCTCATTCTCATACTTACTTTACTAAATCACTATTTTAACTTAAGCATCAGAGTGGCCGTACCGGACTGGATCTAGTACCAAGTATTTTTACTCTATTTTGCAGGATTATTTCTTGAACCCAAAATTCTTTAACAACAGTATGTAGAGCAAAGATTCTAAAGGATACTTCCATGAGTGGAGAACTTATACTAAACAATTGAAATTAGAGGATGCACAAGCCTTAAAATGCTTAGAAAGTAGATACGACAAAAAAGGTTAGTTTGATATGGTGCATCATAATTTCTTAGTGCATATATACAATTTATTCCCATTACTTCTAATCCTCATAATGAGCTTAGTTGCATATCATTGTAAGCATACTAGTCTTGATCATCACTACCATTACATGGAAAATGTAAATGAAATTCTTTCAACACATAATTTTATTATCAATCTGTTAAATTTTCGTAACTTCATCTTTTGTAGCTTAAACAACAATATGGGAAGGAAACTAGTATGCTTAATCAACCACTTGAATATATTCCATGGGTGGTGGTAAATGGGAAGCTACCATACAATGTACTGATCTCTCCTCCTTCCCTCTCTCTCTCTCTCTCTCTCTCTCTCTCTCTCTCTCATCTTTCCCTACGCCCACCCCCCACTTCTTCTTTTGCTCTATCTCTCTCATACTAGTTTACATGTTGCAAGACTATATAAACTTTGTAGCCTATGTTTGTAAGTTTTATAAAGGAAAGATGAATCCTTTAAATTGATACATAAAAGCCATTAGTGTCATGTTATCCTAATTACAAGAACAATCAATTAAGATTGTAAAAATGCACTACATTAGGGTTTATGAATCAAGGGTTTTCAAGAGCTTCTTAGCATGCCTATAGAAACCACATGCTCAATAATAGACCATAAAGAGCCTCTATGCTTTTACAATATTTGATAGCAAACCAATTTTCTACGTGGTAGATACCATATTTCTATAACACAGAGCTAGTTTTGCACAAAATCTAATCATATGATACAACCTTACCTAAATTTTACCTTTTCATCTTTTCAAAATCTTTGCGTTATATTCATAATGACAACTATTTTCATTATTTAGATAATTTAGATATCACATTCATATGATGATATACCAATTCGAACCATGGAACATAGAAATGAAAGATTATATGTATCAGTAGAAAACCCTATCTACTATTGAATTTGTTATTGCAACGGATGGCAATAATATAGTAAACTCAAATCAAAATACATGACCAAAAAAAGAGGGGGGGTGGGGTAGGGGTTCGGGGGGAGGAACAAAGTGATTAAAAAGAGATTTAATGACATTTCATAAAGAATATTCAATCATACTAAAACTAATAGTTTAAAAGAGGAGCATAGCATAGGTATCTAAGGTGACTCTAATGGAATTTCCATCACACAACAATATCTAATGTAACCACACATAGGCAATCACCTAAGAGGTACTTTCAACATTATCAATAATTCTCTCACTTGATAAAGTTTGTTAGAGAAAACCAAATCGCATGATCAAGACAGTTAAGTATCACATATTCAAAATCTAATAGAAGGATTTTTGAAATAATGAACTAAAGGCTTGACTCAGCTAGAAAGGAAAAAAAATAAATAAATAAAGTTGTGATGACATAGAATAAGGAGAGGTTACTTTTTTAATTAAAAGAAGAAGAAGGAGGAGGAGGAGGAATATAGGAAGGTATGAACATCTACCAAAAGAAAAAGAGCAACCCCTTTGGTTAGATAAATGAATATTATATAATATCTATGATTTATTTATCATCCACCAAATGCCATTGCAATCATCTTCATATGATCAAACTCAAATTTATCCACTACCTTTTCCTCCCTATTGATGATGTCAGTAGATTAACTGATTTCTCAAATCACTTGAATAAAAGTTTCAATAAGCATATTTATATGAGATAATGAAAGCCATGTCTAAAAGGATACAATCTAAAACTTTAGATTCCCTATCCATGTTTAGAATAAGATTTGTGACAAAAGCATAAATTGAAAGTATAATCTTGAAAATTAAAGAGAAGAAAGAAAAGAAATGACCTAAATGTTGCATGGTAGAGTCTCATTGCTTAAATGCCATTTGTAGGTAGATAAACATACTTGATTTTATTATTTATTATCATCATTTTTTTAGTATCCTTAATGAACAAAAGAAACAAACAAAAGCACCAAATGTGATAAATTCATCATAATGGCAAAATAGATCACATGAGCACACAACGCATCATGGAAAATTGGAAAAATTTTAAAAGAAAAAAAAAATCATGTTTTGCCCGTTGCTGTAAATATGTAACATAATATAAGCTTTAACCTTTAAAGAATTAACAAAATGTCAAACATCTAACACCATTATCTTTTTGCATTCACTAGAAAAGACAATCACTACAATAAGGTTCTATTGCCATAAAGCATATATGATATAATGATCAAGCCATAAACATTTTTTGTAATGCTAAACCTGATAGACGATTTCTTGATTGAGATAATAATCATTTGAAATTCATTCATTACATTTATTTATTCTTTCAACTACTTTAGGTAAAATAAAGATCACATAAATAAATCTCTAAAAAGCACATCAATTGTGAATTGAGGGTTCTAATCAAGGTGCTTCATGCTATATTCATTGCATGAAGTTGGCATATTTGTATATTAATCTAGTTTTTTTAGTAGTAGAGACTTTGGTAACTCTAAAATGACTCCACATATGATAGTAGATTGGCTTTAGCATTATTAACCAGAAGATTTAAAGATCCATTAAGATTAGACTAATCTTCTTGTCCTTTTTCCTTACGACGATGAGAAGCCTAATGATTTCACTAAACATTTTAGTGCTTTTCAGAGAGAAAATTGGAATCATATAGAGACATCCTTAATGGTTAGATGCTCAAATGGATTAAATATTTACTTTACAAAGTGTTCAAAATGTGAGTATTGGAAAGTTCCTAAACATGTCTCCATATATAATCACATGAATAGATTGCATAAACATGTAGACAACTCAAAAAGCCTAATATGTTGTGAAATAAAATACCTAGGATATCTGTGCTAACTTACTTTTCTCATTGATCATAGTGCTCAAGTTTCTTCATAACATGCTTTCAGTTCTTAACTAAAATCCTTTGATGGTCCAACTCATCAAGCTCCCTACCGAAATTTATCTTAAGGCGTACAAAGACAATTATTTAAAATAAGTAGGAGTTTAGTGAAATGACAAAGGCATGTTGATTGAATGGTATAATTATTCATCTCAAGTCCTCCATACATAAGCTTTGTTTTTCAAGTTCCTCCTATAAGTTTTTCTACAAACATTCAATCTCTAAATCTGGAATAACTTTAGCTTTTGCTACTTCTATTTTCTCCTTACAAGGATCAATGTTCTTATGATACTCTACTCTATTGAAAACATTAGAAGTTAGTAAGAAAGCAATGATAGATTTGTTTTTAAAGTATGACAACTCTTATGGACTAAAGTTGATATCTTTAACAAACTAAACATTTTTTGAGTGAATAATCTAAGGATGAAACATGTAAGTCCAACCACAAGTTTGATGTTATTATCCTCAAAATATTTATTTGATGTAATCAAGACGTTTAAAGCAAAATAAAGGTAAAGAAAAGGTTTTGACTTTCATAACTATCAAGACTTGGGAGGTTCACTCATTCTTAAATGGCTTTTCGAATAATTCATTTGGTTGGAATGTCTATTTTCACTGTGAACTTCAATAATGGATCAAATGGGTAAATGGTTCACAAGAGGAGAATGTTACATGCTCATGCAACTAAAACATTAGAGTTCTCCTTAACCAAGATATCTAATATATTATGATTTATAAATGTCATAAAATGTTGCAAAATATCCTAATATAAAGGGTTGTATATTCTAACACACAAGAGCCATCCTCTACCCCCCTTAGCATGGTAAGGTAAAAGTTTCATACTGTTTTTATGTCATTTATTTTTCCTATCACATTGGTTGTGAGAATTCTATCCACTATCTATCCATTTCATCCATAAATCTAACATAAGAGAGGTCTTGGATGTCACTCAACAATAAAGTAAACCTTATAACAGTAGGTAACAATAGGTAAAATTAGGCCAATTAGCTACACCTTATTTTGTAACTAAACCTAAGTTGTAATAAGGTCTTCCATGAGTAACACAAGTTTATATTTTCTTAAGAATAAAATCAGTATGAATACTTAAATTTTTATATTTTTTTCATTTTAATACCTAAATTTTAAGCTTATTCATTTTAATACTCTAACTAATTAAAAGAGGTAAATTGATATTTCCGTTATAACTATTGTTATCATAAAATGATAAAATAATAATATAAGTATATTAAATTTCATTTTATTTTCATTTTAGTATTTAAACTTTATTTTTTATTTCATTTTGATGCTTCAACTTTTTAAAATGAAACAAATAAATATTCTTTATAATGGTCACTATAACAGAGAAACTAATTTATCTAATTTAAAAGGTTGGGATACTTTAAAATTTAGGTACTAAAATAAAAAAATATAAAAGTTCAAGTACTTTGAATAGCTTTATCCCTATTATCTCAAGAATTTCTCAAGTGTTCTAAACTTCAAAAATCTATTCCTTTACATTAATCACACTAATAATTGAAAAGACAATGTTATAAGCACCTTACTATAGAGATAGTTAGAAAGGGACAAACATCTTTTCCACTGTGCATTACTAAACCCTTTTCTTTTCATTTTAGTAATGTAGGAAGTCAAACTACTAAGGCAATTGCCCTTATGTTCTTTTGCCTTATTCGAATTCAACACCACAAATCATATGATTGACAAGCATTTTTAAATATTTAGATTATGATGATTAATGGAAATTAAAGGAATTCAATTTCATGGTCTTCAAACATTGATACTAACATGTCGTAATGTAGATTAAATGTGCAATGTTCACATCATAATTAGCAGAGCACATCATACAAGGAAATAAATCTTGGAATTCAACTGCACTTGCTACAATTTTAGTACTATTTAAATCATTTGAATTGTTAAGTTAGCATCATCACCACATTCATCTCATTCATTCATGTGGAAGAATTTAGTATGCCAAAAACATGAAAAAATTTAACATACCAAAATTTGCAAACCTAGATATATTATGGTGATTTATCAATTGCATATATAATACTAACAAAACATGATAAAGAAAGTAAGTAGTGAGAGTAAAGTTTAAGCTAATCTTAAAGTGTATTTTAATTGACAATGAGATTACAATAGTGTTTAGAACATTGAAAGAGATTGCTGATACCCTTTGGGTCTCTCAAAACCTTTATCAAATCATTGTTGTACAAAATGAACTTCTCCACATCAAATTTGATCTTCCATTATACTCTAATTTCTTCCACTTAGGCTATTAGCAAACCACTTGTGGTTTTTATAGGTTATAATGCATGGTCCAAAGGTTTTGTGGAAGATAAGGAAAATTGCATCTAAATTGATGAATTTGAATTACATGTAGTTTTCAATTTTTAAAGGGTTTAGGTTATGTGAATAAAGCATGAAAAAAAATTAATTAATTAATTAATTAAAGCATGGGAAGAAGAAAACAAATAACAATGAGAATTTTTATAATCTTATCCCTATTTTTTAAGGAACTAATTTATCACATCTCGACTTAACATATGATGCTCCATCACACAGGAATACTTCTTAAAAACTAAATGCAACCTAGTCACTCTACAAAAAATAACATTATTTATATGACAAAAGGATGCTAATACAGAGTTTAGCTCTACTTTAGTTAAAAGCTTATATGTTCATTTTTTTATTTACAATAAAACATGAACCTTTTTTCTTTCATCTTCAAAACAATAATACTCTTGACTTAGCGTAAGTTCCTTCTAAAAAGACATTGACTTTATCTAACAATATCAAAATGCATCCTACCTAGTGTTATGCTTGTTATGTTTCCGTTAACCTAAGGAAAAAACATTTTACCTACTCAACTATTGCAGTTGAGTGAGAGTTGATAACAAACAATACAGTTTAGCCAGTATTGCAATTCTTTTAGTTCATACATAAGTAGTAAAACCAATCTTTATCCTTACAAGAACCAAGTCAAGTATTTGTTGCTAACAATGCAATATGATATGCTCATGCACATGGCATGCATTAATACTAATATCCTAAGCTTACTCAATCAGTCAACATACCTAACCATCTAGATGCAATTTCTAGGAACATAGAGATTACAAGGAGTAGTTTGAGGGTAAGACCCCAACCCTAGTTTTACTAAATCAGACTATAAAGAGTGATAAGGTTGCTCGAGCAATGCATCTCTATATTCTTTAAAACCAAGTTTGTAAAATAGTTGTTTTCTTAATTACTGAAAACTTCATACTTTGAAAATCTCAACCCATAGGTCTCTTTTCATGTCATGCTATTCCATGTAATGCTATGCATTGACAACTAAGTATATCATTCAATTTAGCCAGTTTTTAAGTTTTATTTAATCTAGATACCTAAGTTTAGTTTTCAAAATCTCCCTAGTGAAAATCTATTCTCTTACCAAGGTTCACTTAAGTGAATACCTAAAGGATAGTATTAGTTCCTAGAAAACAACATATTTGCAACAAATGTAATATCACAATAGACTAACTAAGGTTAAGTCTTATTCAACCAGCACAACATCAAACAGAAGGCAATGTTATAAGTCGAAACAAAGTTTACTCTAAGCATGAGTTGGATCCACTTACCTAGTGTCAAAGTGATCTCAAGTCTATGTATAGAGTTCATATTCCTCCCTAGCTCTATTTCCTAAAAGACATACACATAGTACCATGGTCAACTACATGCCATGTATGTGTATATATTATAGCTTGATATTAGCTTGTTTGTTTTTAGTTCACTCTAGACTATTTCTAACTTAGTCTCTAATTTTGCTTTTGAATTACTCTTTGATCAAGTCTAACTTTAAAACTTCCTAATCAGATAGAAATTAACCTATATCTTCAATTTACTAATTAAAATCCTTAGTGTTTTGCTTATCTCAATTATCTAAGTTTAATTTACACAAAAAACTCTTATGTATAACAACTTTTGACTCTATCTCTGATCTAGCTTCTAATTTGACTAAAGTACCATGTTTACTTAGAATATTTCCACTTTCTAACTAAACCAACCTAAGACCACTATAGAGCACTTCAAATACAATGGTACCTAGAACTACCCCATGTTATAAGATCAATTATACCAATTTACCCAATATTGTCATACTTGACAAAATATGTACAAACGGTGAGAAGATATGTAATAATTAGTATTTGTACTCCATTAGAACCATGAAAAGTATATCAAACTAAAAAAATAGTAATTGTTATATTCTAGTCATAAAAAACACTAAAATAATATGTTATATAATATACTCTATAATGCTCATTTTAGCACAATTTCATCAATAAATAGCTAAAAATAGGTAAATAAATATATTTTTTACTAAAATTAGAATATAACATATATTTTAATATTACTAGGCTCTAGAAATCATCACATATGGATTTTATTCACAAATTTCCTTAAAACCTATTTATTTCCTTTGATTGGTAAAATTGCAAGTTTAATAAGATTAAATTATAATAAATAGTAACAAAAGGACGTTTTTGAAAATTTTTGTTACCAAAATTTAAAACTTTATATGAAATGTTATACAAATATTTTCAACCCAAAAGAACGTTATTTAATGTTTTAAAAAATTAATTGAAAATTTGTAATAAAAGGTCAATTTCTTAAGCAAGTATCATAAATCATTAATATTTGACAAAATTAAATTACAAAATTAAAGTAGATACAAAATAACCTCATGAAACAAATGTTCCTAATTTTTTGGTTTATTTTAGTATTTTTAAGGAATTATTGAAACTTGGTTGTAAGAAGATCACTCTCCAATGAACAACTTTTCGGCTACCCTCTTACCAACACTCCTTATTAGCAGGCCTTCTCTCTCAACCAAGTGCTTAAGTCTCAATTGGCTTAAAGTTAAGTTACATAGAACTACTCCAACCTTATTTTTCCCTAATTTCACACCATTTTACTAAATTTTGTAAAAATACTAACCTAATGTGTTTTGGAGGATTTCCTAGGTCTTGTTATGCTAAAATTACGAAAGTTTCATCCCACATCCTCTTTTATAGGATTTCAAGTGGTAGGAAGGTGTAGGGAATTTTCTAAGTGTCATTTAGCTTTGTTATTAAGTGTATTTTATATAAATTAAATAATATATAATAGTGACACCTAAGCCTACTCTGTTCCTACATGTCCTTATGTATGTCATGCCATTTCTAAGTTAATCTAGGTGGTTTCCCTACCTTTTTAATAATATTTCTTTAATTTATTCTAATTTTAGGCATTATTTTAGTATATTATATTAATATATATTTATATATCGACTACATATAACACGTATAGTATATTATATAATTACACTACATACTTTTTAACTCCCAAAATTATATTTAGTTATTAAATTATTTATCTTTAGTGGTTTGTTACATTTCAAGGCTTAAACGTCAAGTTCCTACTAATTATCGAACAAACCTGGTAAAAATGCATTTTATTAAACTTAAATATTATATTACTTTATTTTGAGATATTGTCCATACCAGGACTCTTTTTTTGACTTTTACAATCTCCTATTAAAATTTCACTCAATCCGAACAACTTTTCTTGAAAGGCTTAAATTTATCCGAATGCCTTAACTTATTTCTCTACTCGACAGTTAGGGTCTTACATGATCTAACCCTTCATATCATATTAATTTGCATTCCTTTAAATCGTGACTATTTAACAAACTATCAATTTAACAGTCTATATTTAATTAATGGTGAGATGGATGATTGGATCGATTATGTTAAAATAGGGGATGGGATTATAGAAGTTGTCAAAAGAACGTTAGACTTAGACATATATCAAATACAATAGCACATTTTATTAGGAAAAAAAAATTCCCTTAATATCTTAATAATATAATACGTCATAATAATATGCCATGCCAAATTTTTAATGTTGATAATGACATACAAAATTCTCATACAATAGTTATCATTTAAGGAAAGCTATAATAAGACTATCCCATGTTGCTACCGGCCCATTTAGGGTTCTTAAATGTCACATTAGTATTCTAAAAAACTCTCTTTTTTGGTGATTAAAGAAATCTCTTTCTTAAAGACCTTTTCACCATGTCCCTGAAATTTTTAAAGAGTTTCTTAATATTTTGATTTTAGGGTTGAAAGAGTTATTTTGGATTAAAGAGACAAAAATTTTATTTTATTTTATTTTATTAGATAATAAGGAATGGGTGAGAGTACTGTTACTTGTAGTTACTTGTAGAGATGACCTTGACTTACCTACATTATGTTGTAATCACGACTTAGTGTACTTGTTGGTCAAACTCGCTTTTAAAAGAGATTTTTACAACCATGATTTGTATTTTTTTTTTTTTAACAATCATCTTAAAAGTGAGTCGATTTCCAAGACAATGTCACTAAATCAAGAATAATGAATGTTAATAACTATATCAAAAGATTCAAAATACAAAATTATCTTACTAAACCTTCATGATGAGAAGTAATGCATCAATCGAGAGAAAAATGTAGTAACTAATGTAGTAACTAAAGTCATAAACTAAAGAAGCACATATCCTTAACCCTAAAAAAAGAACAATTAAATGACATAATTATAAGTTTCACATATGCTTTAGCATATGCATACATGAGATGAGACTAATGAGTTCACTTTCTGTCCTACTTAAACTGTGTTTTGTAAAGTGTAATAAGAGTTGCTAATTGTCTTGTTATGCTAAGTCATGTTCTATCATGTATTTAAGTTGGTTTGCAAGTCTTATCTTAGTTGAGTTCAGTTAAGTGTATATATTTGCTAGACATCCTTATTTGTGTATTTATGCCAAGATGAAAGAGAGATGGATTTTTCAGTACTGATTAAAGATATTAAGAGTGAAAAAACACCGACTAACAACCATAGGTAAGAATAGAAAAAATAATTAAAGATATTAAAAGTGAAAAAACACCAACTAACAACCTAAAGTTAGGAATAGACAAGCGAAGAATGTTATGGTTAATAAACAATACTAATAGATTATGTAAAACAAAGTTTTGAAATAAACAACTACATGTCCTCAATACTAGTTATATTAACAACAACTAAGAGAAAAGATAATTACATTGACACTAAGAAGTAATGAAGTGAAAGTTGATTAGATCAATTAAAACTCAATTCAAGAAGGTAAATCACATAATATGACTATAAACAGAATGATGACAAATGTAACAACAATAAGCTTTAAAACTTATAAGTATATTAAATAAAGTGACATAATGTAATTATCCACATGCATATGCATATGTAAATTACAATAACAAAAGTTATAAACATCTCTAATGTAGCGTTAGTGGACAAAGAAAAGGATGGAATAAGATAAATTAATTTTCAAGAAAGGAGTGAAAGCAACAAAAGTGTAGACATATATGATTCTAATAATAGATCATGTTGGAGAATTATTGCTAAGCATTTAGAATGAGCCTAATTCTTAGCATCATAGTCTATAGAGAAAGCTTAGAATAATCTTTAGGAGATTCTAAGGTCATGAGTCAAGATCAAAGGTAAATAGAAAAGGAAACTTTGAAAGTTAGATATAGATAAGGAACTAGTGAAATAAATAAAAAGAGTTAGGTTATGCAAAAAGGCTAAAGAGGTATGTATAAAGTAAATGAGTGACATGATTCTTTGAATTTAGAAGTGATCTTAATATGATATTACAACCAATTTATCAAGTAGTAGACAAGAAGGTATCATGAGCTAGTTGAGAAGAAACCTTTGGTAAAATAAAAGATACTTAAGAAACTTAATGGAACTAACTAAGAATATAAGTTAGTAATTAAAGGATTAAATTATAGCACAAGGTAGATTTAAAAGGCTAGAGCACATTGAATTCAAGTGGAAGAATATTTAGAGCTTGAAAGGGATGAAATTAGGAAGAAAATCTAGAGAAGTTAGTGAATGTTAATGTTAGTATGGGGTAAGGAATGATTACAGGTAACTTAATCTATAACACGAAGTTAAGATGAGATAAGAACAACATAATGAAAGATGTCAAAAAAGGATCATCCTAAAACAATGAAGATTTATTATTGGTATTGAAAGACTTTATGGAGAAGTGGAAAACATGCTTGGGAAGACTAAGAATGAGCTATAATAAGATGGTAATTGGACAAACGCTTAGTTCCCTAATTAAAGCTAAACTATTTAGGATGAAAGTTCTTTCAAGAGTAGAAGGATGTAATATTTTAATAAGTAATAAGTAATTTGAAGTAAATTATTTGCTAATCTTTTTGTTTATTTGATAAATATGTTAAAAGTAGGGACATTTTTGTAATTTTTGCCCATTTAAAATCCCAATTGCCTTTGTCAGGACCCTAAAGGGGGCCTAGTAGGATTACCTAAAATTTCCATAACATGTGTGCACCCATGATATGAAAACCATCTTGCAAGTCAAAGATTGCAAGACTCTAAATTATAAATCACTAAGGTTAATGATTTTCAAGTAATTAATTTATTGTAACATGACATAATATAGAATTATAAATACCTATAGATGTCCGATAGCCCACAGTTCCTCAGAACCGCAGAGAATCGGTATCCCCTACCAAATAATAGGATAGGATATGCCAACATTATAAAACTGCAGGTAGAATTAAATTATATTGAATTCTAACATGTGAATATTTTCTACAAAGAGTGTTATGCATCACTTATAAAGATCTCAACTAATCCTAACACTAATGTACATATCTTCATCTCGCACTCAGCACTCGAGACTTATCCCAATCCCATCATAGGCAAACCTGCACAAGAAAGACTATTGGGGAATAAGCTACAAGAGCTTAGTGAGCTATCCCTCATACCATACTGGCAAACAAGTTATCAAACAAATTATTACAACCATATGAATGCATACACATGCAGAATGCCAAACAATATATGCAGTTGACCGGTACTGCATATAATATCGGATTTAATGCCCTCCGAGATAAGGGTTGGAGATTCATCGGCACCAATCACGACCGGGCTCTAGCACCTGGGTTTTTACCCATAACTTTGAATTTCGTATTTCACAAAACTACATTTCCATTTCTAAAAATCCAGTAGTTCACAAAGTCCCAGGCCTAGCGGTGAGGTGGCCCCCGTAGTCCACACTCACAACCTACAGCGGTGGTCTCTAGACACGACCCCCAGCCACCCACGGTTAGCGTCTCTAGCGCCAATAGAACCCACGAGCCAAGGGTAGGGTCTTGTTGTACCCATTCTCCTACACGGTACTAATCAAATCATGTGGGAATCCATCTCTCCAAGGCCCTTCATTACCAACCGCGTGAAGTGACGGCCGGAACAAGTAATGCGATGCATGGATAATGCATGACTCTTTTTAATTTAAGAAAAGCCAAATATAATTAGGTCAAATTATGAGGTGGTCAATCAATATCAACAAACCATCCAAATCATATAAAAATCAATCATACCATCAATTATCGTATTTAACAATATTTCTTACAATAATCAAGCAATATCAAGCACAAGCATATCCTGAAACCCCATGCATCAAGTTATTGATATTCAATTTAAGTGCACTAACTACAAGCACAAACAAATATGGAGTCATCGGGAGTACTCACTTGACTATGACGAATCGTTTTAGTTGTAATAACCGATCGGGAGATCCTCGCCCTCGTCGAGATCACCTGATCATTACGAGATAATAGGGATAAATAAGTAGTTAACTCAACGAATGGTTCTAGATATCTATTTACCTAATTCTACTTAGATTACTATCAGTCCTTATTCGATTAAACCTAGATGCTAATCGTACGTAACTTTTTCATTCTATTTTCAATATTTACGAATTTATAGTCGTTTTTCATCGTTTTCGAACACACGTTCACACGGTGATGTCTGTTTTGGACGTCATGACCCGTGTTTTACGATATGGGCTAAATTTATTGAAATTTTATCTTATTGAAGTTTAATTATTCTTATCGCTTATGTTTATGCCCTAGTTTAGGATTTAATGATTGAATTAGCTATTTGATTTTTATACTTAGGAAATTTTACATTAGTGCTACTAATCCACATACTTGATACAATTTAATTCAATCTAGGAAGTGTATTAGGGTTTAAGGGATTTTCGACTTCTAAATACATGTATATACCTATGTTATGTGCTTATGTAATCTTATTATTTCTTCTATTATAATCCTACACTTACATCATCACTTATGTAAGCAATTGATGATGTCATGGCTTATGTAATCCATTTATTACATGTAAATATATATGTCATTAAGTACTTATACATATACATATGTTATATACCTACCTATACTCATAATATACTAATATGTATACTTATGTACTAATATATATATAATCATACATATACCCATATACGCATACGGTGACATACGTATTTTTATACGTATTTTCGTATGCCTTATATAGCCCCATAAGAAAGCTTCACAATTTCATTCTTTTTGTATTTTAAGAGTATATTTGACATGATCTATGTATGTATAGTTAGTATATACCTTATTTTAGGTTATGTACATATTGTATACTTATATACAAAGGTATTTATACTTGTATTCTTTTAGCATATCCTTTTATACATATACTTAAGGACATATGCACATGCATATCCTTCTTCTTCTTCTTCTTCTTCATGATTCCTAGATTTCTATACTTAAAGAGGAGAACTTTGTGCTCTTTTCTTCAAGACAACACTAAACACATAACTACTTATCTAATCTACCTAATTAACTAACTAATGAATAATATAAAGCAACATAAAACAACTTAAAGACATACCTTTAATTGTGTTGGAATTAAGAAGACAAAAGGAGAAGTGATGAGAGTGAAATGGGAAGAAGAAGCTCACGGCAATGGGGAGTATTTTTGTTTTGTTTCTTTGTCTTTGTTTTTTATTATGGAAGACAACAAATGGTGGGACCAAAATGAGGAATAAGTGGACGGTAACAATTGAGGGGAAAGGGAAAAAGAAAAAAATCAAAAGAAAAAGAAAAGAAAAGCCATCATGAAGTTAAGATATTTTTCCTTATCTCTTAGTCTCTTTTGTTGACTTTTTCAAAATGTTGACTTGGTCAACTTTTGGACTTTGGTCAAAATGTGTTATCTTAGTCAACATTCCTTAAGTATGTGTAATTTTGTGCTCATAATGTAGTAATTAAGAGAACTTAGGGGAAAAATGAAGGAAATGAGAAGAAATGAGGTATATGATGAATAGATGTGGAAATATGGTTGATGAGATCTTACTTTAGGTCTTTATAGTCCATATATCTCATTTGATAAACTACTTTGGATAACAAGTGCAAAAAATACTAATTTGAATATTAAAGTTCACTATATGTAACCTAATCTTCAACTCCAACTCTAACCCTAACCCTAAGTAAGACTATCTTAGTCATATATTTAAGGGATAATTATAATCTATGACTCATTATCTTAGTTTCTAATGGATTACTTGAGGATTCGAATCATATAAGCATGAATGAGGGTCATCTCTAACCTTTTACTAATAATTTGGCAAAATATGAACATTATATTTTCAATTAGGGTTTTAGAGTATATCATGGTGAATTAGTACTTTTATATCCTTAAAGTTATAGTTTTAGGATTTTTATTACTTTAGGGCACAATCTCTAATGTTTTTACACATTTAGGGTTTCATAGATTCTTACGCGATAAAATCTTTGATTGCCATCTTAGGGTTTTGATGAGGTTTGAGGTTTTAGGGTCTTCGTATGTGGTTAGGGGTTCAATTGATGATTTAAGGTTTTTCGTGTCCACTTTAGGTTTTGGATTGAGATTTTAATCAGTTTTAAATCTTACTGGCTCTTTTGAATTTAGGAAAAATCATTTACAGTTTGGACGTTTGTTTCTATATTTAGAAAGCTAAATTCGTGGGGTTTACAGCCTTGCTCCTTAAAAATTCTTGTCCATTCCCTACTTCTTCTTACATTTCTGTTCCTTTTAGGCAATATCCATACTCTCTTCATATCCAACAAGAACAAAAGTAAAGCAAGTTATTTTTCAAGTATTTTTTTCTCTTTTCCCTATGTTTTTGGTGCATAGTGTGACAATTGGGATGTAGGATCAACATTTTCTACATGATCCTAGAGAACCGCTAAGTTAAATAGCCTTTTTGGAAAATTTTGTTATAGTAGGTCCTACTTCTGGTGTTTGTGCAGCAGGGTATGAATGATTTTTTACTAGGGAACATTTAATAACTAAAGAAGTAATTAGGGTTGCTATTAGGGCACTTAATCTTATAAGAAGGGTTTAAGAACAAGAAGATTTCAAGACTATAAGGTGAATTGTTGCTTTATATGGCTTTAGGGGATTGGATGGTATTAAACTAAAGTTTTGTTTTAGGAATTCAATGATGAAGTATAGGCTTATAATGTTGCTTTGATCAACTGCTTATGTGTTTTAGAGTGGTTTTGGGAGATGTGTAGGTGCTATGAAAGCATAGGGTGAAATTCTACAAAACTATAGAATTTAGGCTACCACTTGGATGATAGTTTTCTTACCATCTGAATGATAGAGTTAAAAGGCATAATTCGAATGGCAGTCTTACTACACTATCGTTGAA
Organism: Lumnitzera racemosa; assembly: GCA_024138005.1. Taxonomy (NCBI): domain Eukaryota; kingdom Viridiplantae; phylum Streptophyta; class Magnoliopsida; order Myrtales; family Combretaceae; genus Lumnitzera; species Lumnitzera racemosa. The sequence goes on from JAMXBC010000004.1 coordinate 58,541,224, forward strand.
AGGAAAAGAATACTTTGAAAATTATTGTTTGGATGGTCTATTCTTTACCATCCATGATGGCAATACCTCAAGTGTAAATTAAAGCTTATGGCCGCTCACTTTACTAAGTGGAATGAGGTATAAACGGAATAAAAAATATTAAGGAATGTGATAAAGGTATAGTACTTATTACTTTATTTAGTTGGATTTATAAGCAACTTAAGAATAAATATTTAATAGAACTTTAATGATTAAATTACCTTAATTCATCTTCTTTCTTAAACAATCCTAAAGTAATAAGCAGTAGCGGTGGTGGTGGTGGTGGTGGTGGTGGTGGTGGTGGTGGTGGTGGTGGTAGTGGTGGTGGTGGTAGTGATGATGTGGTGTGGTGATCGAAAGTAATAGTAGAGGTGGTTGACGGTAGTGCTGTAATGGTTGTTGGCAATGGTAGTGGTAGTGGTAGTGATCTTGCTGGTTGCTAGTGATGGTGACAATGGTAATGATAATGGTAGCGATGCTGATAGCAGCAATGATAGTGGTGGCAATAACGACGGTGATGATGATAGTAGTGATGGCAATGACAATAGTGGTTAATGGTGGCAGCGGGGGTAGCGGCGGTGCCTAATAGTGACGATAATTGGTGGTCGTAATGGCAATAACGATAGGTGGTAATGGCGACAATAATAGCAATAGTTAAGGGGTGGTGGTGATGTCAGTAGTGGTGGTTAGTGGTGGTAGCGGTGGCAATAGTGGTTGGGATGAGGTTATTGTTGGGAAAAATGTAAAATTTTATAAAGAATTGTAATTTTTTAGTTGAACTAATAAATCTCTATTACTTGAAATCAAGTAATATGGATTCTTATGGAGTAGCAATTCGGAGATAAAAAAACAAAGTGAACACCATAATAAGGCATAAAGAGGGAGGGAACGGAATTCTAATTTACTTAAGTGAATGAAGCATTATTAAAATTCTTACTCTTTCTAGCTTTAATTAAAGAATGACTTCAATTAATTGTTATCTAATCTTAGTTACTTTCTAATATTCGACTTAATAATCATACTTGATTTTTATACCTTGCTTCAATTAAGAAGTTTTAATTTATAAAACTTCTTATTTGTTTGACTAACTACTTTCTATTAATAATAACATTTATTATTATTATTTAAGTATTCTATTTTGTATGCACAAATTATATATTATGATTAAACTTTTAATAGCTTAAAAATATGTATATATAAGTACATAAAATTATCATCCTATAAATTAATTAAAGTGTACAAGATTTATTACGTAATGTGTGTTATGTATTATGTTTGGTAGTTTGGTATAAATATATATATATGTATATGTATTTAATTAGTAAACTTAAGTTATTGGTATGTATAAATAAAAGTATTGTGTTATAGAGTATATGAGTTTAATAAAAGTTTATTAAGATTTGTGAAAGTTTTGACATACATATCATATATTATAATTTTTATCAACATGCAATCATTTATTTTACTTAGCAATGCTACATGTTTACTAATAACTAGCCTTATTTAACAATTATAACTCTAGAAAGTAATATAACTAGCTTAGTTGTTTTTTTTATCCTTTTTATACTTAAATGGCATGATTAACTATCTTCTCATTCAACTTTCTTTCAAGTTTAATATATTGAAATCCCTCATTTTGTTTTTAATTTATGGAGGGAAAGTAGAGATTTAGATACAGGATAAGTTAGAAGGTTAAAAGAGGACTGTTGAAAGTCAAGTAGTAAATACAAGATAGAAGTAACTTGTTACTAGAAACATCTTGAGTTGTACGCTAAGAGTTGATTTTATGTTTAATACCAGGGTGTAATGTTAAAAAATCTCTCAAATGTTAGTGTAAAAGCCCATTTTAGATGTGTAATTGCCTTGTTTTTTGCATGAGTAATTAATGAACTTAAAATTATCTCACCTATTAATAATTGTGTTGTTTAAACGTGTACCAATGATCTTGAGATAATACCTTAATGATCCATATGTGACATTATTCTGTGTGGAGTTGTATATTGAAACGATTTCAATAGATTTAGGTTGATTCATTGACTCATGAGTGTTTAGAAGTACTAACATCGTATACACATAGTATTATATATGTGTGTATAATTTGAGGTCATGAGTTACTCTAAATCATGCCATGTTGAAACTATGTTGGTTATTGTACTTAAACAAGAGATAACTAAATGGTCGATTGTGCATTATTCTATCTATTATTGCATGTGTACATGTGGTTAGTTGCATCAGCATGTGGTTGTGGTATTTTGCGTACTGGGCATTTAGCTCACCCTTCATGGAAAACCTTTTTTAATTGCAAGTACTCCAAACAATGTTGACCTTTATGATGAGTTATGATATGGCTTAGTGTAGGTTTGAGAGACCATGTAGAGTGCGTGTACTTTGATAAGTATCTAGATGGGATTTGCTAGAAGTGTAGTGTCAATGGACTATTTGATGTTGGTTGTACTGGGAGATCTAACTCCATTTTTTAACTATGTTTAGTTATGTTTGTTATGTTCTATTTCTATTTTAGGCATTATCAAATTTTGTAGGAGCTAATATGGACTCCACTACTATTATGCGTATTGTTTGTTTTGGTTACTAAAGTAAGATTTAGACGAGTCCCTCATAGATGTATATATGATTGTAGATATGATCTATTGTGTGATATTTGTGGTTATTATAAGTGAGTGTGCATATTTTGAGTCTTTACATATCATTACTTAGAAATGACTTGTAGGGATCATAACGTTTTGGATTTCAAGGAGTGACACTTCAAATAAAATCAACACTAAAATAAACTTGTAATTTGAAAACAACCATTTTATTTACAGATAAAAAATCATTACACTTCAAACTTAAGTGTGGAGCTCTTTCTGCATTTCCTAGTTTAGACTCCATATATCAATAATATGGATTTTCTGCCTAACATGTATTTACCAAAATAAATTGAAAAAAAAATCAACATGCCTTTGAACCATCTTATCAAACTTCATCTTCTCCAAGTTGAAAATCTAACCAATGGAACATCTCTCCACTCTAGCACCATCTCATTCTCACCATTTCCATTCTTCACCTTGTAACTACTCATTCCTTTCGCTATTTCACTCGCTTCACTGAAATTTTCTCTACTGATTCTCCAACCGTTTAGTCCAATTCCAGCGGATAGGTCCAAACCTGCCGCTGTTTCCTTCCATTTCTTCACATAATCATGAGAAGAGATGAAGGGCGACACAAAAAGAGACTCGAGAGCAACTCTTGCTTCTACAAATTGACTTGAAAAATCTGCCTCAATGGACTCCAATAGTGCCTTGAAATGTTTCAAGTATCCCTCAAAAAACTGGCCAAACTCGAAACATCTTGATCTTTCGCATGGTTGTGCATTGCCTAAGGTTATCATCCCCCTATTGTAATGCATAATTGTATCCTCAGCTATTCCTAAAAATTCATTAACAAGTTTTGTACTTCTTGCTCTTCCCATATGTGGAAGACCTACCATGCAATTGAAAACCGTATACTCTTTCGCGCAATCATTAAAACCATTTTTATTGTTTTTGCTCACCTCATGCACCAAGTCCTGCATCCTCATCTGCTGCACAACCAATCTTACTCCGCAAACATTAGCATGTTCGTAGAGTCTTCCTCTTGTCTCATCAAAACTCCACCCTAGTGATGAAGAGCAATTGTTGGCATCAACATCCTCACCCTCAGCGTCGCATTTTATCGATGTTAGCTTCAATGTTCTGTTAATTTTTTTCATAGACTCGACCACGGCGGGCCATTGAATACCTTCTCCCATGTCAAAATCGATGACATGGAGAATCTCAGCATCACGAGGGATTGATTCGATTATTGCTGAATTCGCTGCAAAATGGGCAAATTTCCCATATGGGGAAATTTGGTAAAAAGCCTTGAAAGCTGTTTCCGCGTTCTTCAAAGCCTCATGCTTGATGGAGCTTGTTTGTTGTTGATGTGGGTGTTGGAATAAATTAAATGCCAAACGTTCCATGGTTTCACCAAAGGGGTTGGCTTTCTCACTCACACATCTAGAGATCACCTCCATGAGCTCACTTTGCCCATTTTCCGTCGCCTCTCCATAAGCTTTAAAAAGATGTGTCAAGCTGATTTGGGCGTCGATCTCCATGTCTTCTGATGGTAAAACAAGTGGAATTTCTTGAGATTGGACTACTGTGGAAGAAGGTGATGATTTTTGTATTTCTTTGACCGTGGATGATGATGGGCATGGACTCCAGTCAATGGCCTCTTGAAATGATGAACCATAAATCGTGTCGATTTCAGAACAAAACCTATCAAGTTCACTTGAGAGATCCTCCATAGGGTATGGAAGAGCTTGGAAAGAATCATCAAAAACTGGAAATTGGTCGAACTCCACGTCAAACGCTGTCGGGAAGAAAGTGGATGATAGAGAATCGGAGTAAGAAGAATCATTTCCTGGGCTAGACATCATAGGTGATGAGGACCATTCAAAGCTACCTACATAAGGTTGCTTTGAATCTAGACCAGAATTTTGTATCATAATTTGATCTAGATTTGACAAATCAAAACATGACCATGTGGGTCCAAGAATTTCTGATTGCATCATCCTTTTGAGTCTCTATATTTAACACTCTTGTTTCTAATAGATTCTTCTTCTTCTTAACAGGTGGTGTGTGTTGGTTTATTTTTGGCTAGGGTTGGGGAGAATGGAAGGGAATTTATATTCGAGGTTTGCTAATAATCCAAACAAATGATTTAAAAAATTGGTGGAAAGCACCAATCAATTTCATCTCCCTTTTAAAGAGTTTCATTCCTGAGACTTAAAGCTTTCTAATTTCTTGGCAGCTTCTAGGAAAATGTAATATATAAGTTGCGTGTTGCCATGGTGCATATCAATATATATTTCTGCATTATTGATTAATATTAAATAATTAGTTTCCATGTCATTTCAAAGCAATTACCTTTCAACTTGATGGAAGCAACTCCCCATAGAGAGAAATAATAAAACGAACTTTAGCTAGATGGTGATGTTTGGTTGGGGTTCTTTACTTCATTTTAATCCACTTCAACATTTCGATGAAACCGTATTTTCTATACTATTTTAATCTTATATGACACTACACATTTTATATGGCATATCGCTTAAAATACAGCCAACCTTAATATAATGAAGGGAGTTGTAAAATTAGTTGGTAGTCTTTTTAATCAGTTTTTTTTTTTTTTCTCCCTACATAATAAGTTTCATGTATATTGGATAATTTTATTATTTAATTCTCAAGCACACGCAACGGGTGACAATAAGAAAGGGACACAAACAATAAGAAACCTCTGAATGAAGACCATCATTCACAGCAAACTATTTAAATGATCAAATTAAAGGATAGGAGTATACGATAAGCAAATCCGTCCAGTTATTGCACAATTAATTATTTTTTTATGGGCATTACACAAAAACGAAGTCCCTTTTTGCAATCAAAATCAGGTTAGTTTTCGTCATCTCATGAATATTAAATGGAGTTTAATATGTCTAAAACTCTCCTTACGACATGGATTGGGAAAGTCCCAAATTTACATTCCATTCCATAGACTAGTTATGAGCAGCTAATTAAGCTACTTAATATTATATAATATTTGTCTCATATTTCTGGCAGAATTTGATATTGATATTAAGGAAGGACCAAACTTACACCACATATTCTATAAGACACTTTTAAACGATGTAAAGATGCATTGCAATTGTCTTTTGACATTAAAATAATTCCCTTTTAAAGAGTCAACTTATTTTCTTACTGAAACTCTCATAGTTCTCAATTTTCCTTTTATCAACCAATATAATATATATGGCATATTGACATTAAAAAAAAAAATGTTTTCGTTCTTTCCTTTATTTTTTATTTTTTCCAACCGAAGATAACAGAAGTTGTGCATCCTTGCCCACCAGGGGGGCGGGGGGTGGGGTGGGGGAAGAATACATCATAGAGATTATCGAATCCAAAAGCTTACCATATCGGGCATGAATATAATTTTGTGTTCTTTCACGATGACTTATTCTTTGTCAAAGTTATACTTGACTGGTTGTAGTGCACATTTTAGCCTTGTTTCATTTACTAAAAAATGGGAAAGATATTCTTTAGACAATGCGCTTATTGCTCTGTTGTGTCATGCGGATAAATTTAGTAAATATTATTAAAGTAAAAAGATAAATGGAAGTGAAAGTTTAATTAACATTCATCTACTATTCTTATTGAGTTTTTTTACGTTCTTCTTTTTCTGATTTGAATTTTCAACTTTAAAAAATAATAATAATAACTTCTGCAAGCCCATTAAAATATTTTTCAACCTTTCATATAAGTAAATTCTCAATTGGTTCACAATAATCAATTTAATAAAACATGTCAATTAAATATATCGAATCAAATAATATAATAAATAATTAAAGAAAAATAAAAGCAGAAAGAAACATGCAACAAAAAAAAATTCCAAACCTTCGGGGCCTGGGTTGGTCATCTTTAAAGGTAGCTAACCACTACTTATGGGGCTAAATGATTCTATAAGGCAAGTTTTTTAAAAAAAAAAGGGGAGTCAAAACTCAAATATAAAAATAGATAAACTTTAATGAATAAATTGATAATTTTTTAAAAAATAAATAACTAAAGGCATTAAAATAAGCAAAATATTAAAAAATGAAATAAGAAATTCAAAATTTATATAACAAAAAAAAAAAAATCGTTACAATGAGTAGCGTATATTTGTGTTTATTTCTAAGCAACACAAAGTTCGTAACACCACCAAATGTCATAATCATCAAATTTCATCATTTAGTTCTATTCATCAGACATAAGTAAGAGTAATTTCAAATAAATTTAGAATCCCGAATGAAATAAAACCTTTCATATAATGTTTGGTACACAAAAATGATTTAGAATTAAATAAAATAAAATATATTGAAATATAATGAAATGATGGCTGGCGTTTATAGAATATAATGAAATTAAATGTTTATATAATAATATATATTAAAAAAGAACCTAGTTATTTCATCTCATAATTTGGTTAATTGTTAAATAAATAAATTTGAATTAATTTAATTAATGCAGATGAATAACTGTGATTTCGTTTCTTGAAAGGTAGAATTAAATTTCTCCTTAAAATCAGGATCTTTAGAATCTAAATTCTACCTTTTAAAAGTACTTTTAAACATAAAAAAGACAATAAAATCCTGTATCATGATTTCCTTTGGGTCTATTTTCATATACCAAATATAGTTGCTTTACTTACTCCATTGTTTCAAGCAAAACTTGTAAGTTTCAATCACAAAGTCCTATAGATTTGTACTTTGTCGGAATGTTAGATGCCTCATTCGAATTGAGTGTTTGCTTCATTCACTTTCAATACTCTTGGAAAGACTTTATCTCAATCCAATGGAAGCGAGATTTGAATTAAGTCCTTAATTTATAGGACATAATAATGAAGTTTCCACATTCACGGGATATAGGATGATAGGAAAACAATACTTCGTTGAGATCTCACGTGAGAAGTTCAAACAAAGTGCGTATTTATGAGAATCAAACAGCCTTTTATCGAATCGAAACACAGTTTGTGTCCGGCATTGATGCAATTTCTTAACCTATATCAATCTCTCGATAATTTTAAGTTAAAATAAACACTTAAAGACCAATACACATAATTAGTAATACATTTTAGCATAGTTTTTTATTTATTTATTTTTTCGTGTTTTAAAGCAGATGCGAGCTGCCCATGATGTGGCGAAACGAAGGAGGATTTGATGTATTCTTTTATCCTGTGCAATAAAATTCAAAATTTTGCCAAACTATGGCAAACTAAAGACATTGGTAGCCCAGATATAAATGGAAATTTTCTAACTTGGGCATACAAAATTGTTACATAAGTAAAAAAAGAGACAACATGAAGTCATCCCCCAACAGCTTTTATTTTGGGGTTTGTGTTATGGATTTTTATTTTCCTTTTATTTGAAGGCAATTAATCTTTGTTTCAGCCTAACCCAACTGACTGGAATTACCAGCAAATTACTAGGAGATTAAGTTATGAACAAAGGACTATGCTGAAATGGGAAAAAACACTCCATCAAGTTGATTCCATGAATAAAAAAGGGTATATCCTTCCCCATCTCATTATGTCAAATCGAACTGAAGAAGCCTTTGCAGGAGTCATTAGAGATCCACTATGAAGGCAAATAGCTATTTGGATTTACTTATAAGTTGGACGATCTTGATAAAATTGCCTTAGAAATTTGGGCAAGTTATTAAGGTGTGTCTCTTTAGTTACAAAAAGGATTTCGAAGTGTTGAAATAGAAATTGATTTGTAAATTGCTAAACAACTACTAATTTCAATGATCGTTGTAAACTGAATTACAAACATGTTGTTAATATTTGTAGAAACTCTCCCTCTTAGACAAAATGAAGATTTAGAGCCATACCTCAAGAAGCTAATCAGGAAGCAGGTTAGATGGCTGGATTTACGCAACAACGATCTAATCCTTGCCAAGATTTTGATGAAGTGACATCCAACATTTTGCATAATCTTTTGTAAAGAGATGTGATGGGTTATGGAATTGTTAGATATAGCAGAACTAAAAGGAGTCAATATTCTCGACTGACTTTTTATTTCTCTGTTTAAGCCCTTGTTATGGTAGGCTTTTAATGTAATTACGTGTAAGACGTGCTAGTTTGTTATATCTTAATGAATTATCAGGTTATCCCAAAAAAGAAAAAAACAAAAAATGCATGTATCAATGTCGCTGCATACTTCATAACTCCACCATGTGAGTATGTGACTGCATCACAACATATAGTCACGAACACTAACCCGAATTTTCGTTCCCAAATTTTATCTATCTATCTATATATATTAATGATAGAGAGGCAGCCATATTATGCTGGCAATCTTCAAGCATATAAACCATCCTACAAGATCCTTCTATATTTAACTATCTAAAATTTAAAATTATTAATTTGGTACTTTAATTTTACCAATTTTTCTGATTAATTATCTAAATTCAGCTTATTTTTATAACCTTGAACTTTGCCCATGTTATAATTAACTAGTTAAACAGAATTAGTCTATATATTGTAAATGATCTTGAAAATTTTGTAGGTTTGATTTTTCGTGGCTGAAACATTAACATGGCAATCTAATGTGATCATAATAAAAATATTTACGACGCTGGTTTTATTTACAATATTTTAGTTTTTCTCTTTACCACCTCTTTTTGGATATCTCTGTCTTGTCTAAAGAAAAATTCACTAGGCCATGACCTCATACTCTTTATCATGTTAGCCGTATCCATCCCTTTCCAATATTTTATCTATATATTGAAAGAGTCACTATGGTGAGCTAGAAAATTAAAATTAAAATATCAATCTTATCCATATGTCATTCTTTCCAATATTTTATCTATATATTGAGAGAGAGTCACTATGGTGAGCTAGAAAATTAAAATTAAAATATCAATCTTATTCATATGTCATTCTTTCCAATATTTTATCTATATATTGAGAGAGAGTCACTATGGTGAGCTAGAAAATTAAAATTAAAATATCAATCTTATTCATATGTCATTTTGGACATGGGCTCATAAGCTTAAGCCAATCTTCTTTGTACATGAACTAAGCCTTTAGGGCCTAATTCGGCCTTCTATCCTGCACTGAGCTCTCCATGGTTCGGATATCTTACATAGAACCAAAGCCAGGTTTAGAAAGAGGTCTATCGACTTCACTTGAATCATCAGCATATAGTCCAACCTAATCAAACTGAAGAGCCTCTAATTTCCCAAGTCTTAGGCTTGCAAAACTTGGAAAACTAAGTCTAGCCTAAGAGTTCTAGCTTAAGTCTCACTCAAATAGCTTGGTAGATTAGACAAGTCAACAACTGTCACTAGCCATCCCCATAAAATCTAGAACATATCTCAAGATTCTAATCCATATGTCAAAAATAGCTTAGTCTCACCCCTTATAAATAGGAGGTGAAGCTTTTTAGAAAAGGATTTTTGAATCTCTATACACATTTGTATTCATTTTATGCATTAATTTTCCTATATTATTTTTACTAATTTAGGCATTAGAGTAGCCACATCAAAATAGCATCTAGCACTCTCATATTCTTATTTTCTATCTTAAATGATGATTTCACCATGAGACGAAGTTTTAAAAAAATAAACCCCTTTCTGTCATGAAGATTAATAAATGCATCTTTTTAGATTTTATTTTGCACAATAGAAGTCGTGGTTATTGACTTAGGTATCCAAAAGATAGAGTTTGATGCGGACTCATGTAGTAACTTGTCTGCAATTTGTCTTCTTATTATCCTTAAGGAATAGGATTGATGCGTACATGCATACATATCTATAGATGCCTATCCAATATGTTCTAATTACAAGGATGGAAAAAAGATACAATTAGGCTTATGTTTAACATCATATTTTGAATTTGACTTGATGAAATCCAATTATTTTTTTAACAATAGATAAAGATATATCTACAAAAATTAAGAGGAACATCCTACAAATTGAAAAATGTCCATAAATTTATGAGTAAGCAAAGCTATGTTTATTGTAGATAGAAGTATTTCATACTAATGTATCTTTAGCGATCTACAGTTCTAGAATAGATATTGATAAGCATTTGGAACTATCCATATGGGTGAGAGCCCTCATAGAAAATCCATTCTAACTCTATAGTAACATTTTAATTAATGAAGGAGTTTACTTATTAACGGCTAGATTCTAGGTCTAGTCATTAGAGGCTAAAGCCTACCAAAAGAGCTCAACCGTCATGGTGATAAAGCCTCGCTAACTTGGATGAGGACCAAATCAACTCTCTCTAAGCCTTATATAATGTACTTAAGACGACTTCCTAAGCACTTTAAAGGTCAAGCACATTATCTTGGCCTCCTATCTTTCTATCTTCTCATTAATGGTACGTTCATTTAGGGGGAATTGGAATTATATTCCCTTCTTATTCCTTATTACGACGTTTACTTAGTTTTTTGTTATGGAATCATAATTCCGTAAGAATTCCTAATTCTTGAAATCAAGTAATAGGGATTCCTTGATTTAACTAAGGAATCGTGATTCCACATTATACCACTACTACTGCTACTGCCACCATGGTTATTGTTGTGGCTACCTCCAACCACCGTCGTCGCAGCCGTAGCTGCTGCCGCCACTACCGACCATCGCTGCCGCCACTGTCATCGCTGCCACTACTAATTACCACCATCAACTACTACCACCTATTACTTTAGGATTAGTGAAGAAAGAAAATAAACCGAGGATAATTTAGTCATTAAAGTTATATTACTTATCTATTCTTAAATTTCTCACAAATCCAACTAAACAAAATAATATATATTACACCCTTATTCCATTTCTTCTCATTCTATTCTACGAAGTGAATAAGTCGTAAATGTTGATGACCACCTATCATATTACCCTCCACTAATAGGACAAGCTTGCTTCCTAAGCTTTCACTAACCGACAAAAGATTGGTTGTCCTTTCTTATATTAATAGCACTACCTCTTAGGAGTTTACACCTACTAATCCCCTTTTGCCATATATCCAGGCAGGTTTGATCCCTTAACCTATACATAGGATTCAAACCACTAGGTAAAGGGATTCTTTTTTCCACCTTCCAAACTCTTAGGAACTTACTTAAATCTCTCTCTCTTTATCTCTCCTCATTAACTTGAGTGTTGGAGGGCCTTCATTGGCTATGCCATAAGGGGCTTTTTTTAGGTCTACAATCGTATGTGGCTAGCAAACCACCAAGATTTTACATAAGAGTCCCCCTTTGTGATAAACACAATCACCATTTAGCACTTACCATTTATGTAAACTCGTAAAGCATGGTTAAGAGTAAAAACACATAACCTCACCTAACACTTTAACCTAATGGGGACCAACTCATGACTGATCCACCGCCATTAACGACAAAGCCACAATCATAAAAAATAGATCAAATCAAGGAAATGCTCAATCAACTAATGGAAACCAATGCTAAAGTCCTCTAAGAGAATACTGATCTAAGATAGCATAGCTATAAGCTAGAAGCTCAAGGCACCAGCTTAACTTGATGATAGGGTCTATAATGAAGACACCATAGCTAGTTCCTTCAGTCAACTTGAAAGACCTCCCAAACGCTCCCCCATGCTACCACTAAACCTTGTGCGCCTACATAAGGGTATTCATAATGAGTAACACCCATTACTAAACTTAGGTGACCAACTGAACACCAACCGTAGCAAGGTGCACTACCCTGTACCCACTTTGGTACGAATAAAGTCAGGAGAGATGTTTCCCCTAAGAGCTCACTAAAACATTTGATGATATGAACATTTAAGAGCCCAACAAACACATCTAATGTGTCTCTAGCCCATGTGACAAAAAACATCTTAAGTCCTTAGCTTGCCAATCAAGCATAATTCTAAGCAAGAGTCTGTTTACATCAACTATCTTAGAAGAAACCTTAAGATAAGGAGTATGCCTCCCTCAACTAAATTCTTATGATGGAACAAGCAATCTAGATGATCACTTTGCATACTTTCATATAATAATGAGCCTCCATAACTTCACAGATGCAAAAATAAGCAAAGTGTTCCTGAGCATATTAACTAAGGCAGCATTAGTCTGGTTTAACCAACTCCTAAGAAATTGCATCTATTCTTTCGAAGTCCCTACCACCAAATTCGAACAACACTTCCTTAGCAATAAAGTACCACGTAGGGACCTTTCCATACTATACAATGTATACTAATGCCCAAACAAAACACTTAAAGTTACCTAGAGTACATTAACCATGCTAAACTACTCATTCATCGAATATACTGAAGGATGGCTCTTCAAGCCATTTTATACGACCTCAACCCCAATAGTAAGCTCTTTGAAGCCATTTCACTACGCTAACCAGACAACTTTGAAGAATTTATGACCATGGCTAAACAATATGTTGCATAGGAAGACATCATTTGAGCATGCCTTGAAAATGAGTTATAACATAGCACATCCATAATGGACTACCTCGATCCTCATGAAGATTGCCCCTCATCGTCTCGAGAGTGCTATGAAAGACAAAAGCAAAAGTTTGCTAACTATTACAACTACACTATTGAACCGCCCTTTAAGAGAGGTGATCTACAAAGTGCATAAGCATTTACCCTACAACCTAGCAATCAAATAAATACCTAAGGCCTTCACTTTGGGCAAATTCTGTGACAACCACGGTGTTCGCCGACATAATACCAATGAGTACAGGCAATTTAAGAACATGGTTGAATACCTTGTTCGCAAAAGCCACATTGACCACTTCGTTGCCACGAAAGGAATTGCCCCTAACTTTCCCAATGACACCATACTCAATGCTACAGTAGCAAACCTAGCCGCAAGAACAAAATCCACTTGAGATCATAAAGCGAAGGGGCTACTAAAGGCAAGTCCAAGCAATCATTAGCAAATTGAGACTATTAGACGAGGATCGCTACATCCAACCACAATATAAGGTCCTTTTAGTCTAATGTGAAAGTCCAAAGATAGACATAACCATCTCCTTTACAGGCAATGACAAATAGTGTATGGAATGCTCCGTTATCAATTTACTAGTCATCAATGTTAAGATCAACTACTTTAATGTTCCAAAAACATTTGTTGATAACGGAAGTTTGGCTGGTATACTCTTCCATTCTTCATACAAATAGATGAAAGATTAACTCGATGAGGAACTCCAACCTTACAAACAAAGCTTATCGGCTTTGGTAGCAAGACGGTCCCAACCAAATGCCTGATCATACTACCTATTTGGTTGGGTGATGACAAGCGCATTGTCTTACAATTGATCGACTTTGTTGTCATTGATCGTTGGTTACCTTGTAGCACTATCTTAGGATGCCCTAGCCTTAACAAATTTGATGCTTACATTAGTTAGTACTATCTCATGATGAAGTTTCCCACATCAATAGTAGTAGGATTAGCGCACGGAGACTAGATGATGCCTCAAACCCTATACCTTAGCGACATCTCACATGATAAAATCATGCATATTGACCTTCCTTTGTACCAACTTTGACGAGTTTACAATCGTCCCCCGAAGAGTTGCTCAAAATAGTTAACATCTTGGAATTCACATGCCATCTAAAGGTTAACCTATGTGTTTGGCCCAATTAAATAGAAACAGCGACACTTCGTACCTAAGCGATAAGCTACCATAGAATAGGAAGTACAGAAACTCCTATAAGCAGGATTCATTAGAGAAAAGCGATACCCAATTAGGCTCGCCAACGTAGTCTTTGTAAAGAAAGCAGATGACAAATGGTAGATGTATGTGTACTGTACCAACCTGAGCAAAGCATGCCCTAAAGATCGCTTTCCCCTCCCAAAGATCAACCAACTTACCCTGGGCAACACTAGATTAAGCTTCATGGATGCCTACTTCAACTACAACCAAAGTCGCATGGCCCTTAAGGACTAAGTCTACCGTCCTTTGTCTTAGATTTCGAAACATATTACTTCAAAGTTATGCTGTTTAGACTCAATAATGCTAGAGCTACGTACTAACACCTAGTCACAACGATCTTCAAACCATAACTTAGGAGGAGGGTTAAGATCTACATCGATGACATGATAGTCCAAAAGTAGAAACAAAGCCAACTACATCGCTAATCTCCATGAAACCTTTGACACATTGAGGAAATACCAGATAAAGCTTAACCCCTGGAAATACATCTTCATGGTGAGCTCTAACAAGTTCCTCGACTACATATACTTATTAATTGAGCACCCAGCTCAGAGCTCCACCTCATGATTAGCCCATGGCCTTTCGCTTAATGGGGACTGTAAGCCCCACAATCAATCACTTAAGGTTTCGATCGGCTGAAAGATCTAATCAAGCCTAAATTATAAACTATTAAGAGAAATATTAGTAAAAATGACCCCGTAAACGTAAATTTAAGAAAATAAGTAATAAAATAAGAGACTACAAAATTTTCAAATTTTAGGCATAATAATTGCTGATTACTGAAAAGGCAAAAAGTGTAATCTAATAACTAATAAATTACTAGAGATAGATTATATGTATACTAAAAATAATAGAATGACCTAAATAATATTTATGAATATTTATTTGTACTATATATGAATTTACATGTAAGTATAAATACGCGTAATTTCTTAAAATACGCGAAATCTGTTAAAATAATACTAAATACTTAAAGAAAATTCATAATTAATTAAGGAAAAATCAGGAAAAATCATGAATGATCCAGAATTGGGTCGTGGCAGCTGGGAAAAATAAGAAAAAAGTTGGCCAATTAAATTAAGACAACACATAAGCAAAAAATTAAGAGATAAGGCAATTGTCTTGTCCCATTTAATACACAATAAATCCCCTAAAGCCCTATAAATAGCAAGAAAAATCACAAAGCTCATTTGGGCAGTTTGGAAAGTAAGAAAAATAGAGAGAGGCAAAAATTGAGAGAAAAATTCGGGTTAGAAAAAAAAATTAGGAAAACTGTGTAATTAGGAAAAACTGTGCAATTAGGACCTTTAACGGGAAACCCCACTAGACGAGCAGCTGGGAGTGGACGGCCACCACCACCACATGGTGGTGGCAGCGCCCAGGCCGGACGATAAGGCTATTGTGGCCGGCGGTGGTCGGAGTCATCCAGATCGACGAGTCCGATTTTTAGCCCAATTTTATGTAATTTTGTTAAAAATAGTAAATATTCTTAAAAAATTATGAATTTTGTTATTCTAGAATATTTTTGTATGCAGTTTTTAGGAAAAATATTATTTTGATGAAAATATGTCTCATAATATATGGTCCTTAAGAAATCGTACAAAATCGAGCATATTTCGGTTTAGAAATAAATGACCTTAGGAGTGTAGTTTCGAGCCCAAAATTTTTGTGTAGATTACTTAGATGATATAGAACAAAGTCATGAAGCCCGTTTTCAAAAATTAATTTTCAAAATTTTTAGATTATTTTTAGGCCCTAAAATGAGGCGTAAAATGGATAATTTAGAGTTAATTAAGTAATTAAATGATTAATTACTAATTTAGTAAATAATTATATGTTTTAGGATGTTGAAATCTGATGGAATATGATACTTGTAGCATTTAGGGTGTTAGATGTAATTATTAGGTTAATTATGTAGTAAATGATTAATAAGGAAAAATAGTTAACTTTAAGTTAATTTTTTAAATTAGAGAAATTAGGAGTAAAATATGATTTGGGATGAATTTAGACATTTTGAAATGATAATTGATGTTTAGGGATGGTAATTAAAGTGATAGAAATTGGTAATTAAAGTGATAGAAATATTAGAAGTGCATTATGTACATAATAGGCAATAATGCATAATATGTAATTTTTGAAAATATAATAAATAGAAAATATTAGGATAAAAATTGATATTATATAAATAATAAGGATATATAATAAATCTGATAAGAAACTCGAATTTATGTAATTATATGAAAAATGTAAAAATTTCTTACATTGGGAATAAATTCGGTACACTAATAAAGATATAAGTGTACCGGATGAAATAAAATACTGACTAGAGGTAATAATGATATTTAGGAGATCGGGAAGTAATGTGATTAATTTCACATTATGAGTTGAAACGAATTTCTAGGGTTGGAATATAAAACATTATTTAAAAATCGAACTAGAACTTAATTTAGAAATCGATGTGGAAACCGAACCCAAACCTAACCCCAAACCTAGAATAATTATAAAAGACTTAAGACCTAGATAATTAGGCATATTAAACCCTAAACAAAACCTAACAATAAGTGTTATAGGATAAAATGAATCTATAATAGTTATATGAAAAGCCGAAACCATGTTTGTGTTAGAGGAATGATCGGCGATGGCTTGATCGGACATCGAGTGAGTGAGTGAGGAGTCAAGGTAAGTTGAGAATTAATATATTGTTGTATTTTAGAGGCTTGAGATTATGCTTGGTTATGCTTGTTAGATAGTTAGATATGTGTATGTGCTTGATTATGGGTGATACTATGATTCTGTTTGTTGCTCTATCATGTATTGTATGACTTGTATGAAATGATTGATCACCCTAAACTGAACTTAATCTAATATACGTCCAGTAATCATAATCGGACATGCATAGCAACCCATTAGGGAAACTTAGGACTCTCCGACCAAATACCGTCCCCTTCGAAAGGGATAGCGTAGGATTGCAAAATGGTCCCTTCTTCATCCTCAATCGAACTAAGTGACAGGAGAGGAGGTCACGGCGAGGGTGAAGACAGTAGTTCGAAGGTAGTCGCGGGAGGAGCGAGATCTCCATTACACAAGCCTGGGTTTAGTCATGAGCTGTTGCATTAACGGCAACTCCTCAACCCTGATTAGCGTGGCGGCAATTTCTCTAATCTCATGACGGGCCGGACAACGTCGTGCGATGGTGTTTGCTTGCACATGCATTGTACCTAATAAGTGATTGAAAACCTTGTTATGTGTATGGTATAGTTTTAAGTCCTCCATCCTAACTTACTGAGCTGTGGTTGGTCACACCCCTATAGACGTCGTGCAGGTGCTGGTTAAGAAGCGGGAAATAACTACTTTGAAGCTAGCAACTGCTGGATCTTGGGGAGTGAGGAAAAATATTTGAAGAACAAATATATATTCTTAAGTTCTAAGTTTTATTTTAGAATTATTTTTTTTTCATTTTTGAAGGATGTAATAACTGAATTATAGTATATATATATATAAATTTTCTGACTTTCTTAGATAAATGCTTTATCTAAATTACAAACTGTTTACTTCAAACCGGGTTAGTCATAGATGCCTTATGTAGATCAAGTCTAAGATAGCGGTTGTAAGGCCAACTTCTATCTTAGGATGGTTTACACGACGGGGCTGTTATGACTCTACCGCTTCAAGGCGTGACAGGGACTCAACGTCTTAACTCTTTCTTAAAGGCATCAAATAGTTTGTCCTAATAGCCATAGACTATTTCACCAAATGGGTAGAGCTAGAAGTAATTGCCTACATTACGGCATGAGTAGTTGAGAGCTTTGTTCTAATAAATGTTCTCACCAAATTCAGGATCCTCTATGCTCTCATCACCGACTGTAGAAAATAGTTCGATAGTGAGCAGTTTTGAAAATACTACGACCAGCACTGGATCCAGCTCCATTACACTTCAGTCACTTACCCACAAACCTATGGGTAAGCTAAAGTAATCAATAAGATCATCCTCAACAACCTAGAAGAGAAGGGTTGAGTGAGTAGGTAGCCAATGGATTGATTAACTCCTCATTATCCCCTTAGGATATCTCATTACCTATTGAACAATCGTAGGCAATACCCCTTTCGCCTTGCCTTTGAGACAAAGGTAGCTCTACCGATAGAACTCAAACTACGAATAAGTTGGACCTAGAATTTTGATGTCAATGCTAATAAGGTAATCCTCCAAGAAGCCTAGATACCACCGATAAGCGTTATGGATGAAATATGTATGCTCATCTCATAGGACCTTCAGGTATATGTACCCATCAGGTGCTCGATGTTAAATGCATTCAAGTGTGGGGAATTATGTAAGTATCCAAACATCAAGGATGAAAATCAACTCAACCTAGTTCAGCATGCTTTTAATTGTTAATGGGCGAAAGTTATGGCTTAATGAGAATTAAGTTGTGGTTTTGCAATGCATCATAGGGTAAGGTGAATTTATGATAGGTTGGGAAAAGTTCAAGAGTTGATTTATATTCCTTCTTTTTTCAAAAGATACATAGTGTATATATGGTTAGGTACGTGATATACATAAAGTAGGGTTAGAGGTAATCTATACTCCACATCTTAGGGATGGGCTGGCCATCTAAATTTTCAAGTTAATAAGTGTTGTTTCCTACGTCTTCTTTTATTCGTATGGGGTCTTCCGAGTTAGGCGCTAACTTGCCCTGCCTCAAGACCTAATGGCTTCAAGCTTCCAATATACAAGGTCCCTTGGTTGGAAGATCTTGTGTTTAACCTTTTTATTATAATACCTAAGCTCTATGAGCCCGATGCTCCTAACTAAGAGACAACT
This sequence comes from Lumnitzera racemosa, assembly GCA_024138005.1. Taxonomy (NCBI): domain Eukaryota; kingdom Viridiplantae; phylum Streptophyta; class Magnoliopsida; order Myrtales; family Combretaceae; genus Lumnitzera; species Lumnitzera racemosa. Next base: position 58,560,312 of record JAMXBC010000004.1, read on the forward strand.
AGATTGGATCTCCTGATTTTATGCTTAGACCTACAATGGCCCCACCCTTGGTTAATCACTACTAATACGCTAGTAAGCAAGAATATAAAAAGAGAAAGGGACACTAATTTTCATGAAAAGGGAAATCAAGTAATGCGAAAGGAGATATTACTTAAAGTACTTTCCATTCTTCGTAATTTGTATAAAAAAATTTACGAGTCGGCTTCCAACCTGACCAAATAACCCAAAAATAAATCCAAGCACATCATATAACTGGATTCTCTTCACTTACTACAAGGATAAACAAACAATAAAGAGAGAAAAAAGAATACAAGAGCAATAGTGAAAGAACAAGCCCCTAAGCATCCTCAAGCTTATCCCCTTCGATAGTAGCAAGCTTATCCTCATTAGACCCATCCTCACTACCTCCAGCCTTAACTACATGCTCTTCAATCAGGTAATTCAAGAAGCTAAAGTCCAATTCAGGATACCTCTCCTCAACATCCATCTTTGCCATTCTGGCCACATCTTAGTAAGCATTCGTGAGTACGTCCTTAAAATTCTTGCTAGAAGAGAACTCTCCGAACAGCTCCTCTATTGATGCTGAAGTAATGTCTCTTCCATTCCTTAGATCCTCATCCCTCTTTTGAAAACTACCTTAGGCCTCCTCAAGCTCCTTTCTCACCAAGTCAACTTCCCTCTCTACTAACTCCTCCCCTTCTTAGCAAAATCAGCCCTCTCCCTTGCAGCCATAACTACCCACTTGGCCATTTCTACTTCCTCCCTCATTGCAATGAACTCCTTATTGCAAGCAATCAGCTTTACCTCAAGATCCTCTACCCCTTTCTTAGCAGTGTTCAACTCCAACCTCACGCTAATAACCTCTTGCTCTAAATGCAACTTCTCATTACACTGCCTATAAAGCTCTAAATTATGTAACCTCATATAGGTTGATTTACGCCTTAATCACTCATTTTCCTCCTCATTACCTTACCTATGCTCGATAGGAGCTTGTAATAAACAATCAATACATACAGTCAATCATGACTACCTAAACAACACATTTACAGAATAAATAATCAATATAATATACATTCTCAAGCAAAAGACTCCCCTTAGCAAGCGCATGCTTGCATAAACTAATCGAGTCCCTTAGCCCTCTCAAGGTGACCAACGTACATTGATTAAAGGGCTTATCTTGCATCCACATCCCATGCCCCTCTTAGGCTACTCTCTCACGATGTACACATTATTATATGCTCACACCATCTTACCTATTTCAACTTCTTAGTAAACTAAAGAAGAATCTTCCCCCTATGATGAACTATTAACCTAGCTAGTAGCTAACCCTCTATGCTCCTAAAGTTGTCCTATGACACTTATGGTTGGCTTACCTCTAGCCGATCCGCCTTTTACATGAACTTCTCGAACCACCTGGTCGAAAGCAAGACACTTCGATCAACCATTAACATGCACGATCTACGCGTGCATTTCCTTTTCTATTGTGCCCTCTTCAATCGCTGCCAAGCAAACCTCCCACCTGTTTGCCCCTAGCTCGCATGGCTCTTAGGTATCACCAACTAATCCAACTCATCCTCCTTAGGCATATCCACTACTTCGATTACAACAGCACTAACTCACCTATTCTGCAATAACATCTAGTAAAACAGTGGTCAGAACACCTCTTAACCCCTCATCCATAGCCTTCTTCCCTTTTCATCAACAGGAGTAGCCTTCTTCTTCTTCTTTGCAATAGGAGCAACAACAAGAACAACATCATCCCCTTCTATCAAACTCTTTCCCTTATGTTGGTACCTCTGCTCCCTCAATCGTTCTCATTTGCTCCTTGAAGGCATTATTAGATAGCTTGTATGCTATAAGCACAATATAAGGAGTTAGCAAAAATGAAATACAAAATTAAATAACATACCTATCAAAGAGAACAAACCCGAGCTTCCCTTCCTTACTAAGGCTCAATGGTTGCAAACTCTTGGCTACACTCTATGACCATGACAACATTCATACCTATCTCCTAGATGTATAACATGTTCAACCATAAATACAAACTCTACAGTCTCAATCACATCAAAACTCGAACCTTTCGACCATCCTATATCAATTATCCACTCCTTGGTATCCTCATCCTCTTCCTCAAAGTAAGTAACAGGTTTTACTCAAATTGACCTCATCCACTTTATTAGAAAGTCTAGCTTGTGAGCTAACCTTACGAGAAAAAATTGGCCCCTTCACTCATCAATCTTGAACTTTAATCCAAAGAACAACTTTAGAACATTACCTCGATCTAAACACTATACCTAGCCCCTAGAGTTGCCCTTCAAATGAAAGAAATAATGAAAAAGGCAAACATTAAGTCTCCTCATATAAAATAAAAACATTGCCTCAAAAACCACCAACACCTGCCAAGTGTTCTAATGAAGTAACCTAAGACAGACATTGAAATACCTAAAGACTTCCAATTAAAACTCTGTAAAGGGTAGATGCAACCCCATCTCCATAGACATCTAGTATATGAAGAATGACCACTTATCTCTACCATAATTGCTTGCCCACTTACCTTACTCAGGCTAAACTACCTCTTACACGTCAGTATTTTAGGTAACTTCTTTGTAAATCCTAAACTAAGGATCCTTTCAGCGTACATACTCTACTTTGGTCATAGCACCATCACCTTCAATGGTCGATAATAAAGGCATACCCCCTCTTCTTTCTTCATCAGATACTTACACCAAAGCCTTTACTCCACATGCGCCTTCCTTACCTCCCAAGTATAGCTCTTATCCATGTCATTGGGCTTGACAGTCGCCGTCTGTTGGGTGGAAGTAGGGATAGGTTTACCTCTATGACCTTCATTAATAGAAGCCTCACTTGCGAATCGGCTCCTCTTTGGTTGCTTAGATTGGTTAGCCATATTTGAGAACCTATGTTAGATAAAAAGAAAAGAAAGAAAAGGAAAGAGTAAGGACATAAGAGAAATGCTTTGATGAAATTATGAAAAGAGTGACTCAAGTCCTTACATAGTTTGACATGGCCATGTGAACCGTCACTTCAAATGTGACCATCGTGAGTTACCACATATCTTAAATAGAAGCTCAATGGTAAAAAATTTTTTAACAAATAAGTTACCAATCAAATACCTATATGCATGTTATCGATAGGCATGACTCTCGATAGTGTCAAGCACCCCTACGTTACATTGGTTACACTAACAGTCATACCGATTACACTAAGGGTCACATCTAACTAAAGCAATTAATAACTAAAGACAGGAATGCACCAAAATGCTTAGAGCTTAGGCATATGCCCCATAAGCTTGAATAAAACCTATGGGAGCCTAGTCTTATTTTTGAGCACCTTACCCCACCTTGAGAATTGCTTTACAAAAGCTTTTTTGAAAACAAACTAAATAGAAGAAAGAGAAGGAAAGAAAAGAAGGGCATGCAAATGTCACGGGCGGATTCCGTCGCTCGACCCCGTGCAGCACTTAGCGCTCCTGACCTCACTAAGGAAGGCTAAGTCAGCCTGTAATACACTCACAAGATTAGAGAGAGAAAGTAGAGAGAGAAACTCTGCTAGTATACTGTATTCACTCAAATAACTTGTGTGTTACATCTGAGAGGAATACCCCTATATATACAGAAAGCCTTTACAATCTAATGGTCCAGATCGATTCGATCTAATGGTTACAATTGATTCCCAACTACTACATTTACCTACCTTCACCAACTACTATACAATCTTCTGGACTTCTCTAGAACCTTCTAGAACTTTTCATCATCTAGAAGCTTTTGGTGGGCTTGGGCTTTTGTCTTTGGGCTTTAGGAACCTCCTAAGAATGGCCCACTTCGAGAGGTCCGTAACATTCTCCCCCGTTCAATCCGGCGACGCCCTCGTCACTCCTTCCTCGTGGAATTGTCGAATCTTGTCTTTAAATTGCCACAGTGCTTCGGCTGGTTCCCAACTGGCCTCACTCTCTGGTCTTCCCTTCCACATTACCATATACTCATGTCTGGGAGTTTGTCCTCGTCTCTTCACATGTCTATCAGCTATGATCCCTTCGACTTCCTTATCAAATGAATCCCGTACTCTTATTGGGGCCCTTTGTGATATAGTTCTTATAGGGTCTTCCTCATCTTTGTAGAATGGTTTTAGCATGTTCACATGGAAAACCGGGTGGAATTTCAATTTAGGAGGAAGTTCCAATTTATAAGATACTTGCCCTACTCGTTTCACAATTGGGAATGGACCCTCGTATCGCCTCATTAGACCTTTATGTAGTTGGCCCTTCGTACGTTGTATCAAATGTAACTTAACAAGCACTTGGTCACCTACCTGGTATTCCATCGGCCTCCGCTTCTTGTCTGCAATCTTCTTCATTCTCTTGATAGCTCGGCTTAAGTAGGTCCGGGCTAAGTCATGATTTTCCTGCCATTCCCTTGCGAATTTATATGCGGGAGGGCTGGACCCTGTATATCCTATTGCCACTGTATGAGGAGTTAAGGGTTGCCTTCCCAGGACAATCTCAAAAGGACTCTGTCCGATGGACTCATTCTTCTGTAGATTAAACGAAAACTGTGCCACGTCTAACAACTTGGTCCAATTATGTTGGTTAGCCCCTACAAAATGCCTTAAGTATAACTCCACTAAGGCATTCACTCACTCCGTCTGACCACCGTCTGGGGATGCAGACTAGTTGAAAAGTTCAACTCAGATCCCAGAAGTTTGAACAGCTCTATCCAAAATCTTCCTGTAAATCGCCCATCTCGATCACTCACAATGTTTCTGGGTAGGCCCCAATATTTTACTATATGTTTCAAGAACAACCGGGCCGCTTCATTCGCTGGGCACTCCTTTGTTGCTGGAACAAAAGTCGTGTATTTTGAGAACCTATCTACCACCACCATAATTGTACCGTACCCTTCCGATCGGGGTAAGCTTACAATGAAGTCCATGGAAACACTTTCCCAGGGCCGTTCAGGAATGGGAAGAGGCTCTAGTAGTCTTGGAGTTGCCTTGTGTTCAATTTTGTCTTGTTGGCACACGAGACAAGTTCGGACATAGCTTTCAATATCTTCCCTCATGTGTGGCCAAAAATACCTTTCTTCCACTAATGCTTGGGTACGGTGCATTCCTGGATGACCTGCCCATTTAGAATCATGACACTCCTTAAGTATCTCCCTTCTCAGATTCAAGGAATGGGGCACATAAATTCGTTGCCCTTTTGTATATATTAGTCCATTCTCTTGCCAAAATCTCCTTGTCTTCCCTTCTTGACATTGAATCCATAGAGCTTTAGCTTGCTTATCACTCTCCATCCCCTCTTGAATTCTATCAATGAGGTTGCTTTCAGGTTTGCTGATGGCTGCCAACTCGACCTTCCGGCTCAAAGCATCCGCCACAACATTAGTCTTACCTGACTTATGTTCAAGGTCGAAATCAAATTCTGCCAGAAAAACCTGCCATCGGGCTTGCTTGGGCGAGAGCTTCTTTTGAGTCTGAAAATAGCTGGTGGCCATATTATCAGTCTTGACCACAAACTTTCTCCCTAATAAGTAGTGCCTCCATACCCGAAGACAGTGTACTATCGCCGTCATCTCCTTTTCATGCACTGGATATCGTTTCTCTGTATCATTCAACTTTCGGCTCTCAAATGCTACGGGGTGTCCTTCCTGCATTAAAACCCCTCCAATAGCAAAATCACTAGCATCAGTACATACCTTAAAGGGTTTGCTAAAGTTGGGAAGGAGAAGGACCGGCTCCTTCGTGACTGCCATTTTCAAGGTCTCTAGGGCCCGCCTTCTCTCTGTACTCCAAACCCAAGGGGTATCCTTTTTTAGTAAGTCCGTCAAAGGACTAGCTATCTTCGAATAGCCCTTAATGAATCTTCTGTAGTAATTTACTAAGCCAAGGAAGGATCTCAGCTCAGTAGGCTTGGTAGGTTCCTTCCAGTCCCAGATGGCCCGTACCTTTCCTTCATCCATTCTAATCTTTCCTCTCCCCACTATGTGACCAAGGAATGTCACCTCTTCTTGCGCAAAGGAACATTTCTCTATTTTCACATACAGATCATTCCTCCTCAAAGCTAAGAATACTGAACGAAGGTGATCTATATGTTCCTCCAACGTCTTACTATAAATCATGATATCATCCAAGTATACTACTACAAATTGATCAAGAAAAGGCGCTAGAACACGATTCATAAGTGTGCAAAAAGTAGCCGGGGCATTAGTAAGGCCAAACGGCATGACTAGGAATTCAAAAGCACCATACCTTGTAACACAAGTAGTCTTGGATTCATCTCCTTCTGCAATCCTCACTTAGTGATATCCCGAGCGTAAATCCAATTTGGAGAAGTATCTAGCTTCTCCCAACCTGTCGAATAGATCCGATACCAATGGAATGGGATACTTATTCTTTATCGTGACCTTATTTAAGGCTCGATAATCAATACACATTCGGAGTGATCCATCTTGTTTCTTCTGAAAAAGTACGGGAGCTCCAAAAGGTGCCTTTGAAGGCCTAATGAAACCTGCTTCTAGTAATTCCTTCAATTGTCGCCTCAATTCTTCTAATTCTGGAGGTGACATCCTATATGGGACGGCGGCGAGCGGCCTGAATCCGGGTTCCAATTCTATCACATGGTCTACCTCCCTTCTTGGTGGTAACTTCTTAGGCAGCATTGGTGGCATTATATCCTTAAATTCTCCCAATATTTCCCCCACTTGAGGTGGAACACTTCCTTGACCACTAGTCTCTTCCCTAACTTTTAAGGCAGCCAAGTAAGTGACTTCATTCTTCTTGAGTCCCTTTTTCAATTGCATCGCTGATAAGAATTTGGTGGCTTGGCCTACCTTTCTTACTACAGGAACCACGCATTGCGAATTGTGATCAAGTACACAAATGCAGTTAGCTCGTGATACGATAAGCGCATCAATGCGATCTAAGAAATCCATCCCAATCACGAACTCAAAATCATCCATTGGCACTACTTCAACTGTCTCCTTTCCCTGCCAACCCCCAATGCGGAGCTCTATCCCCCTGGCTACTCCAATAGTGGGAACTTCTTTTGAGTTAACTGTTTTGAGCCATGTTTTGGTCTCCTCCACTTTTAGCCCCAACTCCTTGGCTGCCATATCAGAAATAAAGAGATGAGATGCTCCTGTATCTATGAGGGCATTGAGTTTCTTACCTGCTACCGATACTTCGGTATACATCAATCCTTTTCTTTCATTAACTTGAGACTTCATCGCACTGAGTAGACGAATTGACCCTAACGGGGCCTCATCCCCATCATCTGAGCTTTCACCTGCTACCAATGCCGCCAATCTCTCTTTCTTCGGACACTCCCTGGCATAATGGGGTCCATTACAGAAATAACATTTCAACTCACGGGGTTTCCATCTTTCCCCATCTCTCCCTTCACGAGTTCTTCCTCGATCGTTATCTCTTTCTTCGGCTTTGGTTTTTCCTTTAGAAGAACTCCTACTCTTTTCCCTTTCAACTCCCCTTTTCCATCTTCCTCCTGTGGTCTTAGGATCAGTCTTCCGAAATTCCATTAGGCCTTCAGCAACTGCTATAGCCTTGGAAATGTCTTCCACTCCCCTTTGCTCCAGTTCTAATTTAGCCCAGGGCTTTAAGCCATCCACAAACATCACCAAAGCATCTTCTTGGTTGAGGTCTGGGATCTCTAACATCAACTTTGAAAATTCCTTTACATATTGCTTTATGTCACCCTTATGGGTTAGGTGACGCAATTTCACCTTTGCTTCCTTAGCAGCATTTTGGGGGGAGAATTGACCCTTCAACTCTTGTACAAAGCTATCCCAGGTGTTGATATCAGCCGCCCTCCTGCGCCACCATACCATGGCTGAGTCTTTCAGATACATGGCAGCAGTACGTACCTTTCCAGCATCATCTAAGATTCCCACAGCATTAAAGTATTGTTCCACTCCCCATAAGAAGTTATCTACTTCTCGAGCAGACCGCATCCCGCGAAAGTGCTCTGGTCTTGGAATATCGACCCTATGGCCGGTCTGGAGAGTCATTCCATTTGCAATAGCGATTCGGCAGGCCGCCAATTGCGTCTTGAGATCTTCAATCTCTTGATGCATGGCCACTACCACTGCATCAGTCTTAGCTTCATAAGCTTCTTCCTTAGTTTCTAAGGCCGTAACTCGGGCTTGGAGAGCATCACCCTTCTCTCCAATAACATTTCCATGCTGCCTAAGCTCTTCTACAGCTCGATTCAGTGCTCCCTACAATTCGCCTCGGAGTTCTTCCTCCATTTCCACAAAACTGCCTTGAGACTCATCAAATTGTTCCTTAGCCTTAGCAATGCTCAACTCTGCCTTATCCATCCTATTAAGGAGAGAGTTCAGAAGGTCCCGAGACCTAGCCCTTTTCCTGATAACACGGCGATCGTCATGGTCAGCCAACTCCTCGACCATTGAAGCGTTGTTGTCTCCTCCAGATGACATCTTCTCCACAAACAATTCCTTTTTTAGGCTCTGATACCACTTGTCACAGGCGGATTCCGTTGCTCGACCCCGTGCGGCACTTAGCGCTCCTGACCTCACTAAGGAAGGCTAAGTCAGCCTGTAATACACTCACAAGATTAGAGAGAGAAAGTAGAGAGAGAAACTCTGCTAGTATACTGTATTCACTCAAATAACTTGTGTGTTACATCTGAGGGGAATACCCCTATATATACAGAAAGCCTTTACAATCTAATGGTCCAGATCGATTCGATCTAATGGTTACAATTGATTCCCAACTACTACATTTACCTACCTTCACCAACTACTATACAATCTTCTGGACTTCTCTAGAACCTTCTAGAACTTTTCATCATCTAGAAGCTTTTGGTGGGCTTGGGCTTTTGTCTTTGGGCTTTAGGAACCTCCTAAGAATGGCCCACTTCGAGAGGTCCGTAACACAAACACATAAAGAAAATTGAAATTTTATTACTCATTGAAACTATTACAAGGCCTAAGGGCTGGCATACCAGCCCAACATACAAGATTAATATAAGAAAAATACAGGGAAACAACAAAATAGCTTGAAGCCTTCCTGGCTTACCTTCTTATTGAACTATTGTCTTTGAGATGCAACTTCAACTCAATTTTATGAGGAGGTCTTTTCCAAATCTAATTTGCTCTCAAACCCTAACTATTAGGATAAGGGGAAAAAGGATTATACTACACTTTCAAATGTTTTAGATGAAGTACATTCAGAATGAAGGAAGTGGTCCCCATTGTCACGCCTCGAATGGGCAGAGTCGTAATAATCATACCGTGCAAATCATTCTAAGATAGAAGTTGATCTTACAACCACTATTCTAGACCTGATCTATACAAGGTGTTCACGACTAACCTGTTTTGAAGTAAACAGTTCATAATTTAAATAAGTCACTTACCTAACAAAGTAAGAAAATATATATATACACTAGAATTCCATTATTACAATTAACGTTTACAATGTTTCATCGTAATCTATTTCCTAGTTAATACATTATTCAAAAATGAAAAATTCTAAAATAAGAGCTTAGACCTTAAAAATATATGTCTGTTTTTTAAATATTTTTCCTCACTCCCCAAGATCTAGCAGTTGCTAGCTTTAGGGTAGTTGTAAGCCACTTCTTAACTAGTACTTGCAACAAAGACTATAGGGATGTAAGCAACCACAACTCAGTAAGTTGAGACAAAGGACTTAAAACTATACCACTAACATGAATAAGGTTATCACCTGATTTAGTTAGATGTAATGTAAGAACATGCAAATGCCATTGTACAACGTTGTTCAGTCTGTAGTGAGATTAAAGAAATTATACTTGCTCTAATTTGAGTTGAGTAGTTGCCATTAATGCAATAACTGACAACCAAACCTAAGCTTGTACAATGGAGACATTACTCCCCCCACAACTATCTTCGAACCATTGACTTCACTCTTGCTGTGACCTCCTTATTTGTCACTTAGTTCGACTAAGGATGAAGAAGAGACCAATTATTCCATCCGATGTTATCCCTTTCAAAGGGATCGGTATGTAGCTAGAAAATCCTAATGTTTTCCTAATAGGTTACTATGCAAGTTCGGTTTATGGTTACAAGTCATATATTTGTTAAGTCCAGTTTTAGGTGATTAATCATTTCATACAATACAAACTAGAACAACAAACATAATCATAGCATCACTCATAATCAAGCACATACACATAGTCAACTATCTAACAAGCAGAATCAAGTATAATCTCAAGCTTCTAAAATATAATAACATATTAATCCCAACTTGTCCGGACTCCTTGCTTGCTCACTCGAGGTTTGACTAGCTCAGGCCATCGCCGATTATTCTTATAATACAAACGTGGTTTCAATTTTCTATATAACTATTATAGGTTAGTTTTCTCCTATAATGCTTATTGTTATCTTTTATTTAAAGTTTAATATACCTAATTATCTAGGTTTTTAAGTCTTTTACAATTCTTCTTGAATCGTGTTAAGTTCTATTTTAGTTTTTGCATTGATTTCTAAATTAGGTTTTTAACTCAGTTTTTAGTTAGAGATTTATACTTACATCCTAAGAAATCATTCCGACCCACAATGTGAAATTAATCGCATTATCTGTGGATATCCTAAATATCGTTTTTAGTCTCTAACTAGTGTTTTAGTCCGTGCGGTATACTCGAATTCTAATTTAATTACCGAATTTATCCTTATTATAGGAAAATCTTACATTTTTCATATAATTACTCTAATTTAAGTTTCCAATCAGATTTATTATATATTTCTATTATTATCATAATATCAATTATAACCAATATTTTCCTAATTATTAATTTTTTATACTTAGATATTATACATTATTACATAATGTACATATATAATGTTCCCATCACTACATCAATTATCATTCCAAATATCTAAATTCATCCCAAATTAGATTTTGAACCTAGTTACCCTAAATTACTAAATTAACTTAAAATTTATCATTTTTACCTATTACATATTTACTACATAATATCCTAATAATTACATATAACACTCCAAATGCTACAAATAGCATACTCCATCAAATTTCAATGTTCTAAAACATATAATTGTGCATCAGATCAATGATTACCCATTTAATTACTTAATTAACCATAAAATTACCTATTTTATGCATCATTTTAAGGCCTAAAAATTATCTAAAAATTTCAAAAGTTAATTTTTGAAAAAAGGCTTCATAGCACTATTTTATAACCCCTAAGTAGTCTATACAAAAATTTTGGGCTCAAAATTACACTCTTAAGGTCATTTATTTCTAAATCGAAACATGATCGGTTTTTCACTATTTCTTAAGGACCATATATCACAGGACATATTTTTATCAAAATAATATTTTTCCTAAAAAATAAATAGAAAAATATTCCAGAATAACAAATTTCATAATTTTCCAACTAATTTTAATAATTTAAGAAAAATCAGATAGAAATTGGAACTCACCATAACTAATAGCTTCGGCCACCTTCAGTGGCCATGGGTATGTCGGCCCATCTAAGCGCTGCCACTACCATATGTCGATAGTGGTCTTATACTCTTAACTGCTCGTTAGGTCGGGGATATCCTTAGAAGTCTCAACTGCATAGTTTTTTGTAATTTTTTTTTATAAAAACCCTAATTTCCTTTCAATTTCGCTTCTCTCTAATTTTCTACAACTCTAGACATCCAAAATGAGCTTCTAAATTTTTTTACTATTTATAGAGATGTAAAGTAATTTTTATGGATTAAATTAAAATGACATTAGCCTTATCCTCTTCCAATTTGCATTTTTTGTTGTTTTAATCTAATTGGTTAGTTTTCTTTCTTCCTTCTCAACATGCCATGCCCCTCTTATGGTCATTTCCACATTCTTTTCTAAATTTTCTTGATTTTTCCTTAATTATTTATGAATTTTGTTTAATTAATTAACCTTATTTTAACATATTTCGTCTATTTTAAGTAATTACGCGTATTTTCACCTACGTGTATATTCATATATAGTATAAATAAATACTCTTAAATATTATTTAAGTTATTTTATGATTTTTAGTATGCATATAATTTATCTCTAGTAATTCATTAATTATTAGAATGTATTTTACGTATTTTCAATAAATAACGAGTAATATACTTACAATTTAGAAATCTTATATTTTTTTATTTTATTATTTATTTTCTTAAATTCAAACTTACGAGAGTACTTTTACTAATAATTCTTATTTTGTCGTAGTATTTGGGCTAAATCGGATAGTTTGCCCAATCATCCTAAATTCTACGAACTCTGAATAGCTGAATGTAAGTCTAACACCCATCAACCCCCTTATATAGAAAGTGGGAAGGAGATCCCATCCATCCATGTATCATTGCCAAATTATCCAACGATCAAGGAAAAGTAGTAGTGAAAGGTCATCATTAATAGTAATCATTAATCAGGGTCTATAGATTCCCTATGCACTTTAATGATTATGCATGTATTGCTCCTCTCGAAACACTGTCTCTATGCTTTAGGAAGATAAGGTACTGAAAAGAGACTAATGCTAATGCTCATATTAATGGTTGCATCTGGGAGAATGCCCATGATACCTTGTTAAGCATCCTGGTAGGCTCATACATTTGCTTATCCACGATAAAGTCCACCAAAGGCTTCAACCTTTTGAGCCCCAATCTCTTATACTCTCCTCACCACCAAGACACTAAAGAGAGCAGGAAGGGCAAGTGTTAATGGCCAGATTCTAGGTCTAGTATCTTGAGGCCAAAGTTCGCTAGAAGAGCTTAGTCATTGTAGTGATAGGGCCTTGCTAACTCAAATGAGGATCGAACTAACTCCTGTAGAGCCTTACATAATCTACAAGAGATGACCTCCCGAGAACCCCCAAAGGATCTGAAGATCAAGTGAGCACTTTGAAGGGAAAGAACATTGTCTCTACCTCCTACATTTCTCTCTTTTCATTAAATGCTGAATAACCACTTATCATACTACCTACGGCTTAGCAATAGAACTAAGGTAGCTACCCTTTACTAATGGGACATACTTGCTTCTTAAGCTTTTATTAATTGGCAGAAGGTTGGTTATCTTTTCTTGTATTGAAAGCGCCGTCTCCTATAAGTTCATGCCTACCAATCCCCTTTCACCACATTTCTAGGTAGGTTTGATCCCTCAACCTATAAACATAAGTCAAACCATTAGGTAAGGGGATCCTTTTTTTCACCTTCCAAGCTTTTGGGAACCTACTTAAATCTCTCTCTCTCTCTTATTATTAATTTAAGCATCGGATAGCCCTCATTAACTACGCTATATTTTGCAGGTTTATAACCATGTGTGGTTGACAAACCACTAAGAGTGTTTTCAAGAGCCCCTTTTGTGATATCTACCAACACCACTACTAATTGGTACTTTTCTTTTTTAGTATCAATTGATATTTGAGACTAGCTGATGTGAACACCCTTAAAAAGAAAATTAAACAGATAGTAACTAAATGTTGTAAAAAAGGGACTGTATCATCATCCATAAACAAGTAATTGTAAGTGAATAATCTTATAAAATTGATATGCTTTTACTTAATATCTGAGTGTTAGGGAAACAACAAAGGGTATATTTTGTCAAAAAAAAAAATTAAAAAGATTGTGTGTTTAATTACGAGAAGGGTAATTAAAAGCATATGTGAAAACAATTATAAAAGCATATGAGACTAATATGTGATTTGTTGAAGTTGGTGAGAATATTTGGTAGAAGTTTTAATGATGTACTCTAAAGTCATCAAAAATGACTAAAATTATATTAAAAATATTGATACGGAAAAGTTTTTAATCATTATAAAATCAAATCAATATCTTAAACTAATATATTCTTGTGATTAGAAATGATTGTTGTGTCTTACCCCCTCCCCCCCTCTTTTCAACATAATTACTATTTCAAGGATGTTAATGTGGAAAAGTTTGGCCCGATTTCATGCTTTCTTCTCTCACTCTCTTCTTTTTCTTTTTTGTTTTTTTCCCCCTTGTAGTACCTAATTCAAATTACTTGCAGCTAGAAACTTTTTACAATTAGCCTAAGCTATAATAAGGATGGATAACTTTTTGATGGTGGTTGGTGATGCAGCATATATAGCTGTAGCTGACAATGATATTTATCTGGGGACATGTGCATGAAAACGATAGAAACATTATAATATATTTATTACAATATTGAAAATTTTTAAATTTTTATTTTATACCATTTCACCGTTTATATTTACATATGGCATCATTGAAATACATTTATTCTTCATTACATTTACCATTATAATCACATTTATTCTCTATTATATATTATTCTAGATCGTAATTAATTTGCCTGAGTTGGTTAATCACAGCTCATCTAGAGCAAAAACTTATTCCTTTGATTTGAATCATTTTTTTTTTTCATTTTCCAAATGCGCTATAAATTAGATATTAGGTCCAAAGAAGTTGAAGATAATTACCGCATTGACGTAATTCTTTCGTATATTTTTTCCGTCTCGCTACCTTCTATTTCTGTATTGCTTGATAAGTTTTTATTATTTTGCGTTTTGCTAAATCGATCATTCATTGAAGATATAGACCATATGGTGATAATGAGATGAATTGGGTGATGGAAAAGTAGAGGATTAGAGAAGTTGATTGATGTGTTAGTTTCAGCAATGTCGTAGTTCCTTTTCTCTTAACAACTGTTTGTACTGGATGGAAATTCGAATCGTATTTTGTAAATTTTGATTAATTCAATACACTTTCCATAATAGTTATTGTACTTGATAGACTACTATTTGCAATTTGTCAATATAATATTATGCCTAAAAAGGAACATAGTCCGATATATTGTACGAAAATCGTTTTAGTTAAATTTATTCTATAATTACAATTCAAATATTGTTTGCACGTTGCATTTCCCTCACTCTTAACTATTATATACCAATAATTATACGTTATTACATATCATTATTTTTTATTAAGTTATAGCATATGATTTACATGTTGAGAAATATTGTTGGTCTTCAGAAAGTGAATTCCGAATCCGAGGTTAGTTAAAGAGTGGAAAAAAAAAATGAATAAATAATTTCATGTATATATATATGTATATATAATTAATAGTTTATCTTGACCTGTCAGGATTTACTCTAATGGTAAAAAAATTGGCTTGAGCTCAATTCTTATGCCTAACAAAATAGGAAAAAGTCTTCTCGCTCCATAAATCTCTGAAAATAAACATAAATTTATTAGTTTTAACTTGTCGAGCCATCTATCTAGAGCTCTAAATGGCTTCAAACATAACTTACCATATTATATTGATGAAATTGCATATGGTTTAAGCGTGCACGTCTCTTACGGGGAAACTATTGTCGTCAATGTGTGCGGAGGATAATACAAATGGCGCGCGCATTTAGACAGTTACACGTCTAAAGGAAGAATGGTAATCGATAACCTGTTAATTAAGGACTCTGAGGTAATCCCGTGTGATAGCTTTTCCCGCGGTTTTGAGGGCCGCAAAACGGGATCTTATTTTTCGTCTTGTCCTAACAATTATTCTTATTCCATGTGATTGCACGAGATTAGCCACTTTATAATAACTTAAATGATTAAATGGATAACGACTACATAATAAATTACATATCTATAGGAGACCACCGTATAATTTGCATGGTATTTGTCTGAGAGAAGACTGGATAGACATATTTGGCAAGGTGAGCGCATATAAAATAGATATGATACAAATGTGCTATTTATATTCTACTTTATAAACATAAATTCTCGAGTTTCTGACATGGAATCGGTTCTGTGATATATCGGAACTATTTTGAAATTTATAAAATATTTTATTACACTTTTACATATTAAAATTTTATGTAAATTTCCTGACAACCCGTTAATGATTTTATGGTTTTGTAACTAGTATGGTTTTTAACATATCACACAATGTATCACAAAATTACTCTTTTTACTAAAATTTAGATCTATTTGCTTAAGATAAATACAATGACAACAAATTCATTACAAATAATTTTACAAATATAACAACATCCAGTTAAAGCCATACAACAATTCAACAAGATAAACAAAACTTTAAACAGTTTCAACTTGAAGCATGCTTGATCAAATGGCCCTAAAATATAATTTCATGTTATTTTTAATATTATTAGTTAATAATTATTAAAGAGTAGGTACAAGAAACTTTGAAGCCTTTACCTCATAAACTTTAAAAAGTATAGATTTTATGATGTATATAAAGTATGAAGGTATGTACATTCCCTATCTTATAAGAACTAATTCTTAAATTCATATTTATTTAAAATCTACTTTCTAACTTTTAATATCCATTACCAAATTATTTAATAATAAGATATAGACTCCAATAGAATTATCCCTTCATCCCGGTGTTTTCTCCGCTTTATAGAAGATTGTAAATTCAGAAATGGACGAATATTGTTGTTGTTACAGCTGTTTGATTGGACTCGATTCTTAGCACGGGTAAGAGCTCGAAAACATCGCCCCCACACTTGCGGACTATTATAATTTGCTGTTCTTTGGATAATCTTTACGTAAAAGAGTCCAAGTGAATGAAAAATATCCTCTTGTTACACTGCGCTTATAGGATGTGGAACGTGGTCTTTGTGTACTGTTGATGGTTTTCTTTTTCCGTTTCACTTGGAGGTATGTCATTCCGGATCTATTACACTTCGAGCAATGATACTTCAAAAGCCTCATGAAACTACAAGTATAGTTTAACTCCGAGTTGCGCAAAAAATTAGATTGAAACTGAAACACATATATCATTGGAGAATATGTTTAAATCAATAAAATAATCCCATATGTTTCGTATTTTAGCGAATTTCATACTACCATATAAGTAAAAAAAGCAAAAAGAAATTAAATCCACGTCAAATATTCATCCATTGTAATAGTATCTAATTTTATTAGAGATTTATCCTTCGTGATGACCCATGGTAGTTGGGTAATTAATTTTCTACGATTATGAATAAATTGAGTTGTTCATACGTTACTTGGACATGATTACTAAATTAGTTGAGCTAAAACTCAAAATAAAACTTATTTATTTAAATAAGTTCAATTCAATATCCTATTTAGTCTCATGAATTAATCTATGAGAATATTTGTTTATATTATTAACGAGTTAACTTATAAGCAGTTCGATGAGTAAGTTTGTGTATAAACTTATATGCCGATACATTATTGTAAAATATATGATATATAAGAATAAAAAAATAAGACTATTATAATTAAAAAAAATTATTAAAATATAAAAATAAGAATGTAGGAATGAGAAAAACAAACACTATGGGATAAAGCAAAAATATATTAGTAAAATCATTAATAAAATTAAAAATTAAAATATTGAATTATTTTCATTGAGAAGAAGGATAAAAATGATAGATTTTGAAATTTTGAATTGATTTTAGGTTTTAATTTGAGCTCAAGTTGAAAATAATGCTTTCGTTAAATGATCTTGAGTTTCATATTCCTTAATAAGTTTGAGTTTGAGTTTGAAACTATAATTTTCAATCCTCCTATTGGAACTTGATAATTTTTAAACAATCTAAGCTAAAACTTTGAAAGTTTAACTCAACTCAACTCATTAATAGTTCTAACTTATAACATCATTTAATTGGCAATATCAGCGATGAGGAATAGAAAGAAAACACCACATGAGTCAAAGCTAGAGATAAAGGATTCAAGTCTCTTGAATTTGTGAGTGGTATAAACAATAAAATAGCCGGTAGACATTTAAAACCATGAAAAAGTATTTCTATTTTATAAAATGAGCTAAATTTATAAATAAAGAGGTGCATCACATATTTTAGATTGATAATTGATTAAGTATAATAGATATTTAGATACATACTAATTATAATGGGTAGTTTCAATAGACCTTGCAACAAAAAAAGGTTCTCAATGAACATGAATTTCAAAATGTTTGACGTCACTACATTTGTCAAGTGAGATACCTCAGCGTTCTCAAGAAACTTGTACAAAAAATATCTTGAGTGTTGGATATTATGGCAAGTAGTTAGAAAGCCATATTTGGTGCATTTGGTCCATTCATGCAATAAATAATAACTACTACCTAATTGTTAGATATTTTATAATTGTTTAATTATTTACACGTATAAAGCATAGCTATTTAGAATTAGTTACAGTCAATTTCTAGTAGTTAGTTAGTTCTAGAATAGTAGATTAGAATCAATTTTGGTAGCTTGTTTTGAGTAGAGCAACTATAAATAGTTGTTCAACTATATTTTTCAATTACTTTTTATTGCACAAACTAAACATACAGTTCTTTAGCTTCTTTTTATAGCTTTGCAACTCTACTACAAGTACCAATGGTAGATGCCTCCAATGAAGAATGAGGTGTTAGAAACTTCACAACTAACATCCAAATTTGTGATGGTATTAGAACGTGGTAATGTTCCTGATTTTTCTTTTTGTTGAATACTTCATTTTCAACTTTATGAACAATCTTTATATGACAATATCATAGGAGATTAAGCTTGTATAGATCCTTTATACATTACACGATCAGATAATCCTAGTATGACTTTAGGAACAACCATTTTCAATGGTAATAACTTTCTTGGAATCGATCTGTCCAAATGGCATTAGGAGCGAAAATTAAGCTAGGTTTTGTCAACGGAACAGTTCCTAAGCTAGAGGAGAATACAAATGAATTTGTTAAGTGGATGCAATGTGATTATATGGTAAGATATTGGTTGCTTAATTCTACGATACTTAAGATTTTTCAAAGTTTTTTATATGCTCAGTCATCATTAGAGTTATGGTAGTAAGTTATAGAGTAGTTTGGTCAAACAAATGCACCAATTATTTTTCAATTGCATCATGAATTATTGAATACTAAACAAAATAATGATTTAGTAAGTATGTATTACAATAAATTGAAGAAGTATTAGGAGGAGATACATACTTTACATCTTTATCTTACATTTGTTTGTGGTAGGCTCAATTACTGTACTTGTGATCTTAAAGATAGATTACTTGAATATGATGCTCAAATGAAGTTAATGTAGTTTTTGGTGGGTTTATTTTAGGTTTATGAACTAGTAAGAAGTTAGATTTTATTGAATGAGCCGTTATCTACTATTAGTCATGCATTTTATAGTGTCTTGCAAGTAGAAAAACAACGTCAAGTTACCAATCTCATGCTTAGTGATTCAAATTTAGTTATCTTTATTACAAACAGAGGATCTTCTATGAGTTAAGGAAGTAGTGTAAGGCAAAGAGATATAAGAAAAAATAGGTTATTTTTAAGAATTGTAAGAGAGAAGGACATTTAGTTGAATCATATATTGAGATTGTAAGTTATCCTGAGTAGTACAAGGGGAGAAAGAAATGTGTTGATTCAAAGTTGAATATGGTTGCTACGAGTTTTAATGATAAACATTCAATGGAAACAGGGCAATATAGCACACCATTTGATCATATTAATGACAATAAAGGTATAGGTGTTGTAGATACTCAGCAACTTGTTCAATCAGTAGCTAATGAAGTAATGAAGATGATGCGTAAGGAACAAACCTGTATAGTTGATGAGTCTGCTCAAATTTCAGGAGTAGTCAATCAGACTGGTATGTCCTCAACCTCTTATTTTGTCAATTTGAGTAATGAAAATAGATCTTAGGTTGTAGACACTAGTTCTAGTGATCACATGTCTCTCTTTTCTCATTTGTTTGATAATAAACATGTGCTTTCCAAGCCTATTCTTGTTCATCTACCAGATGGTACAATAAAACAGGTCATTGAAATAGGAACTGTATCACTTTGTTTACAATTAGTACTTCATAATGTCTTTTTTGTTCTAGGCTTCAGACATAAACTTTTATTAGTTTCTCAAATAGTCAAGCAACTTCCTCTTGTAGTGACTTTCACCAGTTCTATGTGCTATTTTCAAGACCAGAAATCTAAACGTGTTATAGCACAAGCTCAAGCACTTTTTATTCTTTATGTGCTAGACACTACTGTTGTTCTTCAAGCTCGTAGCATTCAAATACATTTTTCAAATGATGTTTCTAAATCTAAGTGTAATAATGTTTCCTTTCCTAATAGTCTTAATGTTTAGTTGCTTCATGTTTGCTTAGGACATCATGGTTTGTTTAAGCTAGCACATTTTAATTATTGTAACCAATTCAAAGTTAAACACTTTATGTGTAAGACTTGTCATTTAGCTAAGATAGATAGAGTGTCCTTTTATCCTAGTGAAAGCGCATCTAAATATTTGTTTGATTTGGTTCATCTGGACTTATGGAGACCTTATCATGTTACAACATACAATGGAGAACATTACTTTCTCACATTGGTGGATGATTATTCTAAGGGAACTTTAACATATTTGCTTCAAACAAAATCTCAAGTATATTCTGTACTGAGGAAGTTTTTCTTATATCTTTGCAATCATTTTTCCCTTTATCCTAAAAATGTGTAAAGTGATAATGGTGCAGAGTTTATTTCTCGAGAGTGTTTGTCTTTGTTGGCTGAATTTGGAATCTTGCATCAAAGAACAGTTCCTTATTTCCTCAACAAAATGGTCGTGTTGAGAGGAAAAATTGTCATTTATTAGAAGTTGCTAGAGTGTTGCGCCTTCATGCCAATTTGTCTAAAGAGTGTTAGGGAGATTTTGTTTTTGCTGCAACTAATTTAATCAATCTAATGCCTGCTACCATACTTGATTGGAAAACTCCTTTTGAGGTTCTTTTTGGCTCTCAACCATCATATGAAAATTTGCATGTTCTTGGATGTTTGTGTTTCAT
Source organism: Lumnitzera racemosa (assembly GCA_024138005.1). Taxonomy (NCBI): domain Eukaryota; kingdom Viridiplantae; phylum Streptophyta; class Magnoliopsida; order Myrtales; family Combretaceae; genus Lumnitzera; species Lumnitzera racemosa. The sequence goes on from JAMXBC010000004.1 coordinate 58,581,115, forward strand.
ATTGAGACTTGGTGGTTTTAAAGATAAGTTTGATAGTAAAGGATGCAGATGTGTCTTCTTAGGATATGCTACAGGCCAAAAAGCATACAAAGTTCTTGATTTGATGACTTAGAAAGTATTGATTAGCAAGGATGTTATTTTTTATTACGATATTTTTCCTTTCAAACACAGTGATGCACTTTCACAGGGTAATTCACTCCTAAAACAATTGTCTTCTGTCACTTTTAAGACAAATCCTGTTCCTTCTCTGTTGTAGTCTTCTTGTATAGTTGAGTCTACTTATCCTAATATTTCTCATGATGTTACCTAATGTCTTCTCGAGTCTTTCAAACTTCTTTGTAGCTTGCTGATTATATTCATTCCATTAATAGTTCCTTTGTTTCTTCTACTTCTAGTGTGTAATACCCTTTGTTTACCTCTACTTCCTTTTCTTCTTATTCGTCTAATTTTGTTTACTTTATGGCCAATGTGTTTTTTACCAAAGATCCTAATTCATATACTTAAGCTTCCAAAGAAAACCGGTAGATTGAGGCTATGAATACAAAACTTCATACACTTGAAACTAATCATACTTAGAAACTTACTAATTTGCTTAAGGATAAAAAGGCTATTGGCTGTCACTGGGTATATAAAATCAAATATAATTTTGATGGTAGTGTTAGTTAATACAAGGTGCAATTGGTTGCTAAAGGGTATACTCAGGTTGAGAGAAAAGATTATCATAGTATGTTTTCTCTAATAGCTAATCTAGGGACTGTTAGACTTTTGTTGTTTATTGCAGTTGTTCAATCGTGGCCTTTGTTTCAAGTAGATGTCAACAATGCTTTTCTTCATGGATCTTTAGATGAAGAAATTTATATGGAGCCACCACAAGGGTACTAAAGCTAAACCGAGACAGGTTTGTAAACTTGAAAAGAGTCTTTATGGCCTTAAATAGGCTTCTCAACAGTAGAACTTAGAAAGTAAACATTTTCTAGTTTCACATGGTTTTCAATAGTTCTCTCATGATCATTCTCTCTTCACAAGGCTCGATGAGTTTACTTTTATTATTGTTTTACTTTACGTTGATGATATATTGATTATGGTCAATAATATCTCTCCTATTACTAAGCTTAAAGTAAAGCTACATGATGCTTCCACCATAAAAGATCTCGATGTTGCACGATATTTCTTAGGTTTTGAATTGTGTAGAACAAATGTAGGTATCCATCTTTTTTAGCACAAGTTTATATCTAACATCTTGTAGGATACTGGTTTGATAGTTTGCAAACCAGTGCGCATTCCTTTGCCTTCTAGTCTTGATCATTATCGCAATGCAAGAGCTTTACTTGATGATCTTACTATTTATCGGTGTATCATTAGTCATCTATTATATCTTACTTCTACGCGGCTAGACATCTCCTATGCTGTTCATAAACTCAGTCAATTTCTTAGACAACCTTATGTTGGTTACTTCAAAGCCGCTTTTCACTTGCTCAAATATCTAAAGGGAACTATTGATTTAGGGTTGTTTTATTCTGCCACTTCTTCTTTTGATCTACAAGGCTATTATGATTCTAATTAGGGTGCATGTGTGCTTGATAGAAAATTGATTTCTAGTTATTGTGTTTTTCTTGGTTCTTCTTCAGTTTCCTGGAAAACCAAGAAACAAAATATAGTATCTACGTCTTCTACTGAAGTGGAGTACCGATCTATAGCATTTACTACCAAAGAAATTTTAGGGATTTCCTATCTTCTTCAAGATCTTGGCATTCCTTTTACACCTCCAGCTACTCTACTTATGGATAACAAATCTACATTATTGCTTACTACTTTGCCTTTTATGCATGGTTGTACTAAACATATTTCTATTGGTGTACATTTTACTTGTGAGCAAGTGGCTACTGGCTTTTTGCATACTACTTATGTACCTTATCATGTGCAATTGGTTCACTTCCTTACAAAAGCAGTGTCTGAGTCCCAGCTTTCTATAGTTCTTTCCAAGATTAGCCTTTATAAGGCACCATCTTAAGGGGTAAGGGGGATATTGGTGTGGGCTGTTAGATATTCTATATTTATTTAATTATTTACATGTGTAAAGCATAACTATTTAGAATTAGATGCAATTAGTTTCTAGTTGTTAGTTAGTTCTAGAATAGTTGGTTTGAATCAGTTTTGGTAGCTTGTTTTGAGCAGAGCAACTATAAATAGTTGTTCAACTATAGTTTTCAATATGCTTTTTACTGCACCAACTAAGCACACAGTTCTTTAGCTTCTTTTCATAGCTTTGCAACTCTATTGCAGGTATCAATGGCGGACACCTCTAGTGAAGAATGAGGTGCTATAAACTTCATAAACTAACATCAAAATTTCTCACTAATACCTTTTTTCTTGTTTTGTCAATTAAATGAATGGATTCATACACATTTGTATTCATAAAATATAAAAAATTCTCACTCCTTTATAATATTATTTTCCCTAAAGTATTGCATTTGAATAGATTAATCTTCATGGCCTCTCTCTAATCTTGCAAGTAAATATTAATCATCATCAATTTAGACTTTAGAAACCTAAAATAAATTGCATTTCAATTCATTCAAATTAATATGCCATATATTTGAATGAGTGATGAGTAAATATCAATAATATTTAAATATATAAGGCTAATAGTGGATAATTTGTTAGAGATTTACCGTCATAACAATCCATGGTAGCTCGATAAATAATTTTATAAAGTTGTTAATAAGTTGAGTTGCGTATTTCCTAGCCAGTTGAGCTTAAATTTAAAATGAATCTCTTTTATTAGTAGGGTAATTCAAGTTCCTGTTTCCTTTCAGGAATTAGTTTGCAAAGAAGCTTATTTATATTGTTAATAAGTTAACTTGTAAGCAGGTTATGAGTAGATTTGTGAGTAGACTCACATGACGATATATTATACTAAAATATATGATATAAGAATATAAAAATAAGACTAGCATAGTTAAAAAATTAGTAAATTATAAGAATAAGAATGTAGCAATGGAAAAAAAAAAACTATGGGATAAAGTAAAAACAAATCAATAAAGTCATTAATATAATTAAAAATCATAAAATTTTGAATTAATTTAATTGAGAAGAAGGATAAAGAAAAGTAGATTTTGAAATTTTTAATTAATTTTGAGCTTTAATTTAAGCTCAAACTCAAGATAATACTTGTTTGTCTAAATGATCTTCAATTTTAAATTCCTTAATAAGTTTGAGTTTGAAACTATAATTTTTAACCCTTCTAATCATACTTTATAATTTTTAAACAAATTGAGCTAGACCTTTAGAAGTTAAGCTCAATTCGACTTATTTATAACTCTAACAAGTAGAAAGAAAACACCACATGAGTCGAAGCAAATCACAAAGGAATGACTCCTGGATTAATGAGTGATAGTTTGTGGGTTTTTAAAACCATGCAGTATTTTTATTCTATAAAATGGGCTTACCCTTATTACAAATTTATAGATGAAAAGACCCATCACGTATTTAGATTGATAACTGAGAAACATTATAGATATTTAGATACCTACTAATTATAATGGGTAATTGCAATAACTACCAGATAGAGCTTTCGACAGAAAAAGGTTCCCAACAGACATGAATTCCAAAAAGTCTTATGTGACCACATTGGTCAAGCGAGGAGGACACCTCAGCGTTCTCAAGAAAATTGTAAAAAAAATATCTTGAGTTTTGGATATTATGGCAAGCAGTTAGAAGCCAAATTTGTTGCATAATATTTTAATTTGCGTCATTCCTGTTTCGTAGAGAATTGGTCCACTAATGCAATAAATAATAACTATGATCCTAATAACTTATTGTCGTTTTATCAATCAAACAAACGGATTCGTACACAGCTGTATTAATAAAATATAAAAAAATTTGCACTTCTTTATAATATTATTTCCATGTATTGCGTTTGAATACATTAATCTTTGTGGCTTCTCTCCAATCTTACTAGTGAAAATTGACCATCATTAATTTAGACTTTAAGAAGGCTAACATAAATTGCATTTTAATTCATTCGAATTAATGTGCTAGGTATTTGAACGAGTAATAGACAAATATTGATGATATTTTAGATATATGTGAGTAATAGTGGATAATTTTTATAAAACTACCGTCTATATCTTCATATATAAGACTTTGACCAATTTTTAGACACCATTCGCCCGCATGTTAATGTTGTTATTATTATTATTCAGTAACTTAATATTGTGAATGAAATCAACCACATTGCTACATGTTAATAATTTGCGTAATATCTCTAGCTCAAGCAAATCTTATAAATTAAACCTTCTATTTTCCTATGCCATCGACCTGAGATTTAATTACATTAGGTCAATACATTATCAGTCGACCCTTAAAAAGCAAAGCTGGAGATCCTAAACGACACTAGATTATTTAAGAATTTTTTGGCTTCAGAAATATCTTATGGAATTGAATGCAACTAGTCGCGGTATACATATGTATGGTAAAAGCGAATGAAGAATGGTCAGAAATTCAGAAATATAGATCAATAAATTAGTTATATATATCTGTCTATAAACTGCAAAGATAAAAAGACATAATGATAATAATTCCCTCACTTGACGTATTCATAATATGCATGCTTTAAGGCCATTACGTTATCGCAGACAGGCAAAAGTTCGTCCACCAAGTCAAGGAAAGATGAAATGAGATGCCTTTGCATTGGAAGGGGCGTAAAAGTAATTGCAGCATAAACATGTAGTCCATATGAAGCCATTCCATGATTCAAAAGTTGAGATGAAAGCTTATCTTCTATATCTTTATCTTGTTAAAGAAAATACCACGGAAGTTACGGCTCATTTTCTAATTCCAATGGAATTATGTATTTCCTGTCTCGTTGTGATGGTTGTTTCATCTAAATTTCATTCGTTAAAGCGCAAGCATCGATCATACTAGCGTATGTCCCATTACCATACCTTAAACACTACGATCGGTTTTTCATCATGGAATCCCAGAATTCTCAGCTACCGTGCCATTATCTTAACGATCTTCTCGATTTATCTATTGGAGGAAATTATGAAATGATTGAAGCTGATCATTTAAATGTTCCTCATTTAGAGCAATCTAGTACAAGCTCACCTTTTCCCAGTATTGACGAGTCCCCCTTTACACCTTCGATGTGGCTGAATGATGATGATTCAACAACGCCAGTTGAATTTTCCGCAGACCAAATTTTTCTAAAAGTTAAGGAACTGCAGTCCATTTTGGATTCTGAAGAAAGTTGTTCTTCTCATCAAAAATCCGTAGAAGGAGAGGACTTCGAATGCCGCCATCTGACATCGAAAGAAATAATGTCGGTCGATGAGAACTTGATCCATAATGTTCCACAAACTGTGCCCACGGAAGCCATGGAGATCGATATGGATTTAAGTTTGAATCATCTGGCCAAGGCTTATGCAGAGGCCAAAGAAACAAGGCAAACCAAACTTGCAGAGGTGATTGCGAGACGCATCCTGGACAAGGTTAGACCTATTGGAGGAATTCTAGAACGTGGATTATATTATTTCTTTGAGTCTTTGGACAAGCGGGCAGACTACCTTAGACAGGAGTCTGTTAAGAATTTTGGTGCAGCTTTCGAGCTGTTTAATAAAATAAATCCATGTGGTATGGTTGCTCATTTTACAGCCAACTCAGTAATGCTTGAGGCTAAGCCTCGAGATGTTGAATCTATACACGTTATTGACTTTGACATGGGCGAGGGGCTTGAGTGGCATTCACTATTCGAGTTTGTAGGGCGGCAACGGCAATTTCTCTTCGCAAAACCAAAGGTAATATTCACATCGATTACATGGAGGGATGAGAATAACGAAGACACAAAATCACGGCTTTATGATCATGCGAGATCTTTTGGATTAAACATGGAAGTGAGAGATATAGGATTAATGGATTTGCAGAATGAAATCAAATGGAGATGTGGGAGGAGAGAATGGTTGGTCTTCAATTGTATGATTAATCTTCCTCATATGGCGAGGCGAAGGTCTAAAAATCAAGCCTTCGAGTTTTTTAGGATAGCAAAAGAATCAATAGCCAACAATGCTAATAGCAATTACACAAATAATAATGGAGTTATGATCTTTGCCGATGGAGACGCTTGGATGAACACTGAAAATTTATCTGGCTTCAGCAGAGTCTTTGAGAAATACATGGAACATGTCATGGCCTTAATGGAATCAATAGAAACCAATCTTCCTAGTCATCTTCGGGAAGCAAAACTAGCCATGGAGTGGCTTTTCCTGGCACCTTTTATCTCTTATAGTGATTTATCACAGAAGTTGGAAGAAATTAAGGAGAAGTTTGACATGGAGTCAGGACGATGTTGGAAGCTGAGCAACAAATGCTTCTTGGAAGCTAAGGAATTAGTGAAAGAGGGAGAGAGTTTGTATAAAGTTAGATCCCACAGACCAAATGAGCTTATTTTGCAATGGAGAGAGACTGCCATTCTAAAAGTTTCTGCCTGGACATCATAGCAACATTAAAAGTGATGCCACAAACAAATCATAGTGGCAAACGAGAGCAAAGTTCAAATTTCCAAGGATAAGTAGAAATTGGATTGTTGATGTTATCTGTGAATGCTAGATTCTAATTAAAAACATTTGACTCCACAAGATTCTTTACATTTTCTTTACTTTTAGTAATTAAGGAAGGAACATTCTTGAGGTTGCCTCTTGATTCAAAAAAATTATAACATGATATGTGTTTTCACATATTTTATATTTATAGATTTATGACTTGAATTACGCTCTGTTTTGTAAAGATTGGTGGACTCCAGATCTTCAAAATAGCTATTTTTCCCGTACAAACCCTAAATCCAACTAGAAGTCAAATGCACATCCTAATCAGTATCGAAGCCATGAAAAACCAGACATGATGTGTGAAAAAACATGCAAGTAAGTGCAACCTCCTGGAACGCCTGAAATCATATTCAACCATGCTCAAATCAAATCCCTTTTGTAAAGAAACTTTAATGAAAAACTAAATCCAGAAATAGAAACTGCAAATCCATACATATATAGATTAAAAGGCCTCTCCAAATTGGAGTTATCGTTCTAAATGTTCAAGAACATTTACTGATTACTAGATTATAAATCCATTCAGCATAATTTCCAACACGAAATAATGCATAGCTCATTTGGATAATATGGATTTTAAGGCTCATGATTACCAAAGTAAGCATTTCATCTATTTAAATGATCAATTGTGACCATCATTGAATAATAAAAGAAGATGGCCTTAGCATTTAAATACAACTAGGATATGAGGTTTGTTGGCTATATTTTTATCTAGCTATGTTATGGGCTTCAAGTGACCAGCAACAATAATTAACAACTAGAATGAGTGTCGGAGTTTACTCCGATGTAACTACTCTAATATTTAAGTTAGTTAAAGGTGGTAGTGATAGAGAAAAGAAGTACATGTACAGGGTATGAAGGCATAAGAGTTTAGACCTTAAGCATGAGGTATTTATAGATACATTGCCGAATCTTGATTGGCTGATAGCCTGTTACTTTGGATGTCATTTGTTAACTTTTTAGGAGACAGAGTTTGTGTGATCTTCTAACAAAGCTAGGGGATAAGTAGCATAATTACCCCTAATCTTATACTTGTCCCTTCTCATCTAATGCATTGTCGGCATGATGGGCCCTAAGTACGTAGACTTCTAATAATAGGCTTAAAGTGGCCTTCGAGTACCCTATGAGTCAATTGTGGGGATTAATAGGTAAGGCTTTTATTCTTTGGGCCACTAGGCTCGATCGTGTTAGACTAAGTCCAAAAATTAGCCATCAATGAGATTGCAAACTCAATATTGAGGCTTAGGAAACAACCTAATTTTAAGATGTCTTAATGAAGTGATTCTTTGTTATTTTCTTTTCAATTTTAAGGGTAAACTGTAGATATACCCTTTTATATTTACTCCATGCATAATTAATACTTCATCTTTTATATATATATATATATATATATAAATATAAACTTATTACGAAGGTATATGTATAGTTTTTTAGATTTAACTCTATAGAACAATGATGTAATAGATTTTCATTTATATTAAAGTAATAATTAGATTCCTACGTGACTTTGTATTTATCACACATGTCCATACATTTAGCCAAAAATTGAAATGTATCCTTATGAGCATTTTTATATGATTTTGTAGTTTATGTTATAAGCATTAAGTATATTGAAAATAATATTGAAGGCATATTTTTCATATCGAAACTTGATAGTTATTGTATGTTTGTTTTTAGATTTTCTAAAGGATAAATGGTTTAGAACCTATCATAAGAGTTTTACTGCATAAGCTAATGAGAATTGTAGTAAACAAAACAAAAATTGTATGAAAGAAAAGTGTTGAGTAAAACTTGTGTGTTTTCATCTATCTTGCTTTTGTATAAGGAGCTCTCTTATAAACATAAGTGGTGTCGTGAATTAACTACTAGTGGCTACCAAAACTATTACAAACTGAATTAACTACTGATAGTTATCAGCTAAGCTAACTATAACTAACTATTAAGAAAACAAACTAAACAAACTAGATTGAGAGTATATATTAAATACTCCCATCTTAGAAAGCAATTGATGAAAACCATCTGGTTGCAACCCTTTTGTAAAAATGTCTACCAACTGTTGTTTAGATGAAACATAGATCGGTAAGATAGTGCTTTCAACCAGTTTGTTGCATACAAAGTGTAAATCCATCTCAAGATGCTTTGTACACTTATGAAAAATGGGATTTTTGGCAATGCATATCGCATATTGATTATCACAAGAAAGTTGTATAGGTAAAGAACAAGTGACATGAAATTCCTTCACCAATTCGATGATCCATAGAACTTCACAATTGGTAGCAGTCAATGCTCTATATTCAATTCTGTTGAACTTTGAGCTGTAATAGTTTATTTCTTTGATTTCCAATTTAACAAGGAATTTCCTAAGAATACACAAAAACCAGTAATAGATCTTTGTAAATTAGGATAACTTCCCCAATCACTATCACTATATGCTCTAAGCACTAGATCATTAGTTAAAGGACAATAAAGTCCTTGTCCTCCAGTTCCTTTAATATGCTTCAATAGATGTTCAAGAGCAAACTGATGAGCTTTCTTAGGACTATCTAGAAACTAACTAAGTACATATATTGCGTGAGTTATATTTGGATGTGTAATACACAAATATAATAACTTCCTAATAGTCCTTCTACATCATGAAGCATCAATAGGATCAATACTATCAATATAAGATAATCTATGATTAACCACAATAGGTATAGATATTGGTTTAGCTCCAGTAAAACTTGTATTAACCAATAAATCAAGAGTGAATTTGCGCTGTGATGAAACAAGACCATGTGAAGATCATGCAAGTTTTAGACCAGTGAAATACTTAAGTACTTTAAGGTCTTTAATTTTGAATTGTACATTCATAAAGCCTTTGAACTACTCAATAAGAGAAAGACTCTTGCTGGCCATTGCGATATCATCAATGTACACAATAAAAAGAACAATCATATCATCACCTAAACCTTTGACAAACAACGAATAATTACAATAAGACTATTTAAACCCATAAGCTAAAAGCGAATGCAAAAGCTTAGCATTCCATTACCTGGATGCCTGATTTAAACATAAAGAGATTTGTTGAGTCTATACGCAAGTTTCCCTTCAGAAGAACTCTGCATTAGAACATCAAATCCTTGAGGAATATCCATATAGACTTCCTTGTTTAAGTCACCATTAAGAAAAGCATTGTATACATTCAATTGATGCACATGCCAATTATGAGCAGCTGCAAGACAAAAGAATAATCTCATACTTACATGTTTTACTATTGGACTAGAAGTCTCAATATAATCAAAACCTTCTTTCTGACTATACCCTTTTGCTACAAGTGATGCTTTATACTTATCAATTGACCCATCTTCCTTAGTTTTGAGATTGCAAACCAAATATTAAGGCTTGGGATTCAGCCTAATTTTAAGATGTCTTAATGAAGTGATTCTCAATTATTTTCTTTTCAATTTTAAGGGTAAACTGTAGATACACCCTTTTATATTTACTCCATGCATAATTAATACTTTATCTTATATATATATATATAAGGTAAGCTTGATTCTTAGGTTGATTCATTGATGGTGGTCAATGCTTGTTGCAAGATATATTTCATGTTATAAACATAAATATCAACAACAGATATTGACATAAACAAATATATGAACCATATATATAAACCTATTATGAAGGTATATGTATAGTTTTTTAGATTTGACTCTACAAAACAACGATGCAATAGATTTTCATTTATATTAAAGTAATAATTAGATTCCTAAGTGACTTTGTATTTATTGCGCATGTCCATACATTTAGCAAAAAATAGAAATGTATCCTTATGAGCATTTTTATATGATTTTGTAGTTCATGTTATAAGCATTTAGTATTGGAGGCATATTTTTTATATAGAAACTTAATAGTTATTATATGTTTGTTTTAAGATTTTCTAAAGGATAAATGGGTTTAGAACCACACATGTCAAATGCATTGGATTAAAGTTTAAGTTTTCAAGTATTATTCATAAAATGGATTTCGTTATGGATTGACTTTTTAGGCATAAACCCCTTTAGATATGAACAACAAACATAATCTATTACCATGAGGCCAACTTATGTTATAATGCTGTCATGTGAAATTTAAGAAGGCGGCTTTAGCATTTAAATATGATTACAAAATGAGATTGTAAAATAAATATTGAAGCTTGAGATTGAACTTGATCTTAAGATGTTCTTATTTAGTGATTCCCAGCAATTTTCTTTTCAATTTTAGGGGTAAACAATACCTACACCCTTTATATTTACTATTAGTACTTTGTCCTTAATGTTGAGTGCATAAAAAAATAATAATAGTAGATAATAAAATTAAAGTGATTAAAGATAATAAATTTATACAAAATCATGATAGAAAGAGACATACCTTTCTTTTGTTATTTTTTAAATAATGAAAAGTGATAATATATTAAAAAGATTAAAAGTTAATCATTGAAATGATAAAATAAAAATAATAAATAATACAATAATAAGAGATAATAAAACTAAGAAAAATTCTAACCTCAAAGAAAAATTTTATTTACGTTAGGTCTAAAATCGACCTAGATTTCCCTATGATCTAAAGCCATCCATTAGGCATACTAACATAAAGAAGTTACTCCTTAATGATCAAGTGGCCTATGATACTATAATAAAGCCTACAACAATAATTAGTTTCACTAAGATGTTGACACCATCATTAATAAGTATTCTTGCAAAGCTTTGATCCTTCCTAAGTATGAGGTTAAGGCTCTAGAGGGCACTAGTGCCATCTAAGGTGAAGACATCGAAGGCATTAATGAAAGTATTGTTGTAGAGTAAAGTATAAGCTACTTATACCATGTTGAGTGGGCTTACATGAGGAAGGACCTTCATGTCTACTCTAGAACCTAAGTGCCCTTCCCTGCTTATGCTTAACACAACATCTATAAGTCATTTTATTTATGTATTGATACTTTCTTGACCCAATTATTTAACCTTTCTTTGTGAATATACCTCTGAAAGACCAGGACTTAATCTCTTTGCTCGGTTGAAGGCTAACAATGCTCGAAAAAAGGATGGAGATGTTAAGAAAGCTCTATTGAAGACATCTCACCAAAAGTACCAACGAGATGCAAGCTCCAAAAGTTACATTGAAGAGAAAGATTATAGAGGGTAATTAGAAGAGGAAGTTGCCTAATGGTCATGATTATCCACCCTTAGCTTAAGATCTAACCAAAGAAAAGCCCCTAATAAAGGTTGGAAGAAAGATGGTCATTTTGAAGAAGGTTTTAAAGATCATAAGCCTAAGGAAGCTCCTATAGTCCTTCTCGGACATATGACTCCTTCTAAGAAGTAGTATAAGAAGGTCCTTCAATTTTTTCCCCATAATTTTTTCCCCATTGGAAAGTTAATACAATTGATCATACTTTCGAAAATGGAAAAATAGCTATGGAATTGGTGGAACAAATTCACTTTCCAGACGATGTCGTCCCTTTAACCAATTTTTTCAAATTTTACAAAGTTTAGGTTTTGATAATTTATTACAATTAGCTGCTTTGAAGATATATGATCTAAGAGCTCTAGTTGTTCATTATAATAAGCAAGAGCTCTAGTTGTTTGCTATAATAAGTAATACTTTTGGTACCCCCTATTAACCTTATTTTTATTTTGTAGAGCTCGCAATACTTCTTGATGATTATTGAAATCTTGATGGAAGATGATAAAGCCACAAGACTTCCACTTTATCGATTTCTATTACTTGTTAACTTACTCTTGCTTAGTGCATTTCATGTCTTCATTTTAGATTGTTGAAGATGCTAAGAATCAAGTAGCTAGTGCCGAAACTAAAGCTGAGCATGTGAAGCTTCGACAAAAGTAGGGAGTAGAGAAAGCCAATGAGGAGGCTTAACTTAAGGAAGAAACAAAGATTGCTTTGGTTGAGGAGGAAAGGAAGAATTGGTAGCTCGTCTCTGACTTAGAAGGGACACAAACTAAAGTAGAGAGCCTCAAGAGCAAAGACATTAGGGAAATTACTCAACTACAAAGCTCGTGTGACAACCTAAAGGCTAAAGTTGCAAATCTCAAGAAGGAGCGAAATGTGGGCTATGAAAAAGCTTTTTGGGACATCTAGGATAGTCAAGAGTATGTAAGCCTCATGACAAAGAAAGTGCTAGATGGGGTAAATTTAACTTAGGATGAAATCGCTACTCACCACCCAGATTGAGACCTAAGTTGTTTGTATTTTCCTAAACAAGGCCGAAAGGAGGAGGCCCTAACAAATGAGAAAATTATTGTTGAACCTAAAGTAGAAGACTAACCTACTTAAGGCACTAATATGCTTGTCATTACTATTGACGATGTTTAAAAAGTTTCCAATACTCTTGAGATTCTTGAGGGTTCTATTTCAAATCCTCCATTTGATCTCCCTATCATTCTTAACCAATCCTCTACTCATTGAGTCCTAACTTCTAACAATTCAAATGCTAAGAATTGACATGTTCTCTCCTCTCGCATTTTATTTATTGTTTTTCTTCCAAACATTTATTATCTTTAGGTCAGAATGCTGACCTTAACATTTTTCGTTCAAACTTTTATTGATGTAAAGATTGTTCATGCTCTTACTGTTGAAGCCATCTGTATGGTCTTGTTTCTGTCTCGTATTTGAATTGTGTTAAGATTTAACTCTTACTTTATGTTTGTGCCCATTATTATTTGTTAACTTAAGGCCCCTATTGATGCATTGTTTGTATTTACCTTAAGACCTTTAAAAGGCCTTTTAACTTATCATTGAGTAGTTTAAGGCCTCTATTTAGCTTGTCATCCCTAATTGTTGTTGGACTTAAAGCATGGTATTCATCACCAATTGATGGCTTAGGGCTTTTAGGTAACTTGTCGTCTATTCATTAGGCTTAGAGCAATTAAGTCTACAATAACTCACTATCCATATTATTTCTAGACTTAGAGTGTTTTAACCATCGCTAGTTAGTGGCTTAGACTTTTCAAATAGCTCGTTGTCCATTCTTAAGACCTAAAGCGATTGTGCTTATCACTCTTAAAAAAGTTGAGGCTTTATATCTTGTTGCCTAAGCTTTTCTCTTGACTTAGATATTTGTGGATATCCATTTTTGGTCATCAGCTAAATATAAAATTTAAGGATAGTGCTCTAAGTGATTTTCTCATCACCCTTTGTAAGTAGGGTTTAGAGATATTCTAACCTTTATGTCGTAAGAGAGCTCGGCAACAAACCTGTAAACCATGTGCATAGTGTAGGTTGATCAATGGCCTTAGTTTAGCCATATTTCTTATTACATTTTTGATATCAAAAGTAATACTAGAATAAAAGTAAAGCATGAAATGAAGAAAAAGATGTTAAGAAAATAAATATTTCATTAGGTTGATTCACATGAAACAAAACTAACCATGAAATGCAAACATTTAGGTAGGCAAACTAACATCGACAGTTTACAATACGATTGTAGAACAAACACCATTCATCATACACATAAATAACAAACATGAAACTACAAATTTGAGCAACATATCCCTTCTAAATGGTTGATCACTCAAAGTAAGGTCTAAGATTGTCTACATTGCACGATTGAATAATAGGTTATCTATCAAGTCTTTCCAATTTGAAAGCTAGTTCATTCCTTATAACCTCCTTTACCCTCATAAGGTCTTCTTAAGCCGAAGTCAATTTTCCTTAGCTCTTATAGCCTTTAACTTTCTACAGACTAGATCACTAAGTTGGAAGCATTTATGCCTAACATGCTTATCATAATACTGAGCCACTTGCTGTTAATAGGTAGTTAAATGAACTTTGGCCAATGCTCGAGTCTCATGAATGGTATCTAAGATTGCTCATAGGTTATTATTATTATACTCAAGGTCATAAGCTCGAACTCTCACACTTTCCACTTGGAGCTTAATTAATAAAATTGCTTCTGATCCAAAGGCTAATTGGTAAGAAGTATGGCTGATCAAAGTTCTCTACGTAGTCTTGTAACCCCATAAAACACTTGGTAACTCGTTTACCTACTTGTTGTTAGATTGTTTACCTTCTTCCTTAAACTATGAGGAATAACTTTGTTCATAGCTTCTACTTGCCTATTACTTTGAAGGTACGTAACTAATGTATAGTATAATCTAATTTGCTAAGCTTCACAAAACTTGTCATTGTGAAATTATAGCCTATTATGTGTAATGATTACATAAGGTATTCCAAATCTAGTCAAAATATTACTGAACACAAAGGCCTTATTACTCTATTCAGTAATACTTGCCACTGCTTTTACTTCAACCCATTTTGTAAAGTGGTCCACCACAATAATAATATATTGTCTCTATTTGGTAGTCTTCAAGAATGGGCCCAAAATGTTTAATCCCAATAGGCAAAATGCCAAGGGATAATAAGCGGAATTAGATATGCGCTTAGTGCTCTCTTAATTAGAGCATTCCTTTGATAACTATTATAAGTTTGAAGTAGATGAAGGGAGTCCTTTTTCATTGTAGGCCACCAATATCTATGTTGTAAAGCTTTTACATATAATTCTCCATCCTTAACATAATTGCTCCAAATGCTAGCATGTAGGTAAAAAAGAACCTATTCTTCCTTAATAGGTCGCAAACACCTTAGGTAAGGCATACTCAACCTTCTCTTGTAAAGCCTTCCTTTAATAATTGTAAAATTGGTAGCCTTATGGTTAAGCCTTTAAGCCTCTTTGCTATCTTTAGGTAAGACTCCATTATTCAAGTAGTTAAGGGTGGGATTATCCAATAGTCTATCTCTTGAACTTCCAAAACATTCTATAGGTTGCTTGTCTGTACTCTTCTCTAGTAAGTACTCTATAAAAATTCTCTCTACTTAGTTAAACAAACCTATGGAGGCTAGTTTTGACAACTTATTTATAGCACAATTCAGTGTCTTTAGGATCTTAACAAATAACTAGGAATTGAGACTTATTTTGAGCTATTTGACTAATTGTAAATACTTGGCTATGTTCTTATCCTTTGCCATACCATCGCCCTTAACTTGGTTGATAATCAATTAGGAATTTGAATAGACATCCAAATGCTTAGCTTTAACTTCTTTAGCTAACTTCATTCCTACCAAGAGCACTTCGTATTTGTATTCATGTTCATTATTGCTAGTTGAGAACTTAAACTTTAAAGCATAAGAAATCTGTGCTTCCATGGGACCTTTCAAGATTAGGTTAACGCTACTACCTCCATAAGTTGATGAACCATTCACATATAAAATCCAGGTTGACTCTTCATTCTGAGTGATAGATCCTTCACTTCTAGTAAATTTGATTATAAAGTCAGCTAAAATCTAAGCTTTGTAGGCCTCCTAGGTCAGTAGTGGATACCAAGAGTACTAAGCTCCAAAACATACTTGATCCTTTGATAAAAAACGTCAAGCCTTTTCAAAGCTTACTTCAAAGGTTGGTTGGTGAGAACTATGACTTAGTGAGCCTTAAAATGAGGTTAGAGTTTCCTAACTGCTATGACTATGGCCAACATGAACTTCTCAAGCTTTGTATAGCAACTTTGGTCTTTGCAAGAGATGATTGGCATAGTACATACGCTGATGTATCATTCCTTCTACTCGAATGAGCACATATGAGAGAGCTTGGTCACACATAACAAATATAAATTAAGGGTTTCTCTTTTAATAGGCTTAGATAGGCCTTGCCAAATATTCTTATGGAGCTTTGAAAGCTCGCTTACATTTTGCATTTCACCTAAATTCAAATGGATTCCTTAAAACATGAGAAAGTTCAAGATACCTCTCAACACTTTCGATACGAAACGGTTCAGTGCTGCTACCTTTTTCGTTAACCTTTAGACCTCTTTGATAGACTTTGGTGACTCCAAATCCAACAAAGCTTGAATCTTCCTAGGGTTAGCCTCTATTCACCTCTATGTCATTTCAAAGCCTAAAAGCTTTCTTGAGGATGCCTTAAACACACATTTCCAAAGGTTTAATTTCATGTGTGGCATCTAAGTGTGTCAAAGGTCTCTTATAGGTCAGAAAGGTACTCATCATTAGTCTTGCTCTTCATAATCATGTCATCTGGATATACTACAATAATCTTACATATTTGGAGCTTAAACATCTTCACGATGAATTTTTGATATGTAGCTCCCACATTTTTCAAATTAAACAACATTACCGTATGGTAGTATTATGAAATTAGTGAAATAAAAAAGAGGTATATACGTAGTTTGAGTAGTGCATCTTGATTTGGTTTTATCTAGAGAAAATGTCCGTGAAGCTTAATAGAGTATGGCCCAAGGTCAAGTCAACCATCTAGTCAATGCGAGGTAGAGAGAAGCAATCCTTTGGACATGCCTTATTTAGGTAGATAAAATCAATGTATATCTTCTACTTCCCATTTGCCTTTTTAGCCAACACACAATTGGCTAGCCAGGTTGGATACAAAATGAAGTTTGCCTTCAATAGCTTTAGGACTTTTTTCTGAATAGTTACTTACCTCTTTAAGGCGAAGTGTCTCTTCTTCTTTTACCCTATGTTAATAGTCAAATCAATATTAAGCTTGAGAGTAATTACCTCTTTTGGAATACTTGGTATGTCAAATGGAGACCATGCAAAAGCATCCTTATTAACTCGGAGGAATCATATCACATGCTCAAGGAGGTCAACTGGCATGCTAGCCTTGGCCTTAGTGGTATGCTTGAGGTTGTCATTTAGCTATATAGTTAAAGTTTCCTTTGTTAGCTCTCTTCGTAACTACAAGCGATTGCTTATGCCTTATTCAATATGATAGATTTAATCCCTTTTCAGAGCTTTCAAAGATAGAGCTCTAGCTAATTATTGGTCTCCATGGCATGTCCTTATTCTTGTTAGGTTTGGAAATTTTGCCTTCTAACGAGTTGTTGACACCACCATCTTGAAGATTTTGTCAAAAGATTAGCCTATCATCCCATTATAGGGAGAAGTATAAGTAACTATAACAAAATCTGCTTCCTTCTCTACAACATTTTCATCATCTCCAATGTGGAGAGTTAAGGCAACAACTCTCTAAACTCTCACTAGTTGGTTATTAAATCCATATAAGTTATACTTACAAAGCTGCATCTTGTATTTCTCCAACTTTGGTCACATTTGATCAAATGTGTGCATGAAAATAATATCTATTAAACTTCTTGTGTTGATCACAATTTTCCTAACTTCAAACTCAGCAACTTTAGTTGTAATGACCAGGGCATCATCGTGGGGAAATTGGATCCCCTATATATCCTTATCTGAAAAAAATTATATGTTATCTACCCTATACCTCTTACCTCGAAAGTTCAACTCTTAATCTCCTTAAGATTCTACCAAAGTCAAAGTAGCTAGGGTACTCCCTCCTCTTGGTCCTCTAAATATTACATTAATCACTCCTCTTGGGGTTCAGTTATCTCCTCCACCATTATCCTTAGCTATTAGCTCTTGATCATTAGGTTGGACATCATTATTGCATGGTTTGCTGCTTGACCCTTCTTCTTTGTGTGGGGCATTCAATCCTTTCATCTTTGTCTGCTATGAACTTCTTAAGTATCTTTTTTAGACGACACTTTCTAATGAATTTTTCAAATGAATGCTTGCATTTATATTATGGTCACTATCTCCATGAAAATCATAATATTTGTTGGAATTTTTCTTCATAGGGTTATTCCTCATCTTTTTTGGCTAGGCCAAAATCCATTGATCGTATAGCTCTATTAAAATGTCCAACATAAGTCAATTCAGGGGCATATGAGTAGCAAAGGTCGAGATTAGCCTTTTTTGATCTCTAGAAGGTTAGCTTAATCTATCACATATGCCAAATTTATTTGCAATGTTATCTTTCACTAACCTTCCCTCTTTCTTTAGTCTTTTCTCAAATTATTCTTTTTCAAGCTCCTTACAAGCTTGCGTTTGGTCTTCTTGACATATAAAATTTTCCAACCTCATAGTAAACTCATCAAGTAAAGTCGAGGATTTTTAGTAAGAGACTTAAAGAAGTTTGAGTCCCTTCTAACATCTTGGTAGATGATGTGTAATGCAATGCTCTTGTCATAATTGGTAATTTCAATCATCAGTCGATTCAATCTATGAACAAAGTTTCTAATGCTCTTTGCAGGCTTCTATTGAATTAGGGTTAGAAGTGAAGAGTCTCTTACAAGAGGTTTACTAGTAAGAAAGTACTACTTGAATTCAATGGCCAACTAATTGAATGAGGAGATAGATGATGCTTTCAGTAAGTTGAACTAGTTGCTCATTGATTTCCTTAAAGTAAAGGGGAACACCTTGCATGCAATAACGATAGAGAGTTCGTAGAATTCCTTTAGAGTATGGAAAGTATTTAGATGGTCATTTTAATCTTTCTTTCCATCATAATTGTCGAATTAAGGCAATTAAACACGTAGAGGGAGAACTTCTTCAACAATTTCCTGGATAAAGGGGCTTGACTTCCTAACCATTAGATTAGTTTCCTTCTTAAAGGTTCCTTCTATTACTTACTTTTTGATGTACTCTCTAAGTCTTATAGACTCATGTTTGCAATTTCTTTCTAAGGTAAGTGAAGAAACTAAATGCTCAATCTTACCCTCCATACATGTCGAAGCACATCCATAAGCCTGAGTTTGTGGTGGTGTTTGTTGGAGATCCTTCTTCATGTGAAATTCTTATCGTGTTTGCTAGGTATTTTTGTTCACCATAGGAGCTTTACTACGTAGTCAACGTTGTTCATCACCATGTATATTAAGGTTAACTTCTTCTTTGACTATCTCTAAGGAAGGAGTAGAAGAAGACGTAGTGTCACACTCTTAGAGTTTCTTTTCAATTCTTGATTACAAGTCCAAACTTCTTTAAGCACATTGGTGAATTTAGTATACAAAGCTTCTAATTGTCCAATTTGTGACACATTGTTAGTATGGACTTGAACTTGTTTAGGTGCATCATCAACCTCCATAAGATGTACTTCTGGAGTGTATCAATGCAAGGATCTTTCTTCATAAGCAATGTAAGGGGCATTACTCCCCCTTAGGAGTATTATCTTCCTTAGTTCTTGTTTTAGTCACAATTTGAGTTTCAAAAAACAAACAACACCAAATTGTTGGTGGTGAAAATTGTATCAAAGGAATTTCTAACACTTGTTGGCTAAAGACTACAAAATAAAAGCAAATTAGGCTATTGGGGTTATTGAGGTGACTTCGATGTAGCAACTTCAATGCTTAAATTGGGTTATCATGAACGGAAGGATAGAGAGAATGATAGTGAACAGAGTCTAAGTGGTCAAAAGAGAGTTACAATAATATATCGAGCTGTATTTATAGTTGAGGTCTGGTAATCGCTCCATAACTATTGCCTACAAAATATACACATGCAAGAATTTGAATTAAGGACAACATCCTAATTTTTTAGAACATAGGTGGCTTAATGGTAGCTAATAGAAATTATCCATGTAAGCACTCCTAACTATTCGTATCCTTGTTTGAATTTGAACTCCTCAAGTTTGACTAAGTCTTATTGAGATTCATGCCACTTAGCCGAGATAGTAGAGGTTAATATGACCTACTTATAGGCATTTAGATGTGTTTCAAGCTCACTAGCTTCTTGGGTTGTTCAACGCTTATGGGCTAGGTTATAGACTTAAGAGGGGAAATCGGATGTGGGATATAAGAAAAGTGATGTAAAGCAGTCTGTTGGATATGTGTTCCTTCAAGTCAGTTTGGGGTTTAGGTGCCTTAGAGAAAAATGCCCATCAATAGGTTCCATTTGGATCCAAGCATAATAATGGTCTTTTTTTAGTATGTAAACTAAATTGAGATAGGCTGATATCAGATGGATTGGCTCAATGGGCCTCGCTTCAAGTTCATTATACTAAATCCCCTTTGTTGATCCCAAATTTTTCATGAAGTTGAACCCTATCATTTAAAGTAAAAAAAAGTTAAATCCAGCTCAATATCTTTATTGGACTTAAAAAGCACATTGTCGCTCTACATAATGGTATTTATCATATTTTTGCTCCAGTCTTACTATAATAACCAGATGCTCCTTAAACTACAACAAGGATAGCGGCTGCTTAATAAATTAGAAATTCACAGGAAAAACACGCGACAAATTCCATGCTAAGGTCAAGCCTAAAGACAAGCAGAAAAATTCTTTGCTTCTCGCTCCCGTAGACTGATAAGTGGTATTATCCAACACCAACAATAGTACGCGGGTTTTAAAAACCATGAATGAATATTTTAAAAAAAAAAAAGAGAAGAAAGAAAAAAAAAATCATGCTTATTAAAAGTTTATTGATAAAATATTCTCGACCGATCAATGCATAAGGGCATGAGAGTTCCAATTAACTCTCGACAAAAACAGATGAAGGTTTCCAAAGTGTCCGATGCTGGTCAAGCGGGGAGAGCTTCGCGTTCTCCAGAAACTGGTATAAATGTTTTGTTGAGTTTTGGATAGGATAGATTGATTATCGTCATTCACTCATTCCTTCCATGGGAGCTTAACCCATCACATGCAACTAGTAATAATTATAATTCACCCAAAAGTGGAAAAAAAAAAAGAAAAGAAAATTAAAGAAAGGATTTAATAACTATAATATCTTGATCTCGTTATCTCAATAAAATAAATGGATTTATACAAATTTGTGTTCATAAGTATCAAAATTTCTCATTCTTTATTATAATATTTCACTTGTGTTTGAATAGATTCAAAATGTGTGGCCTCTCAAATCTCCAATTAGTTTAGAAGGATTATATAAAATGTATTTTAAATGTTGAAACATCAGCCAGTAGTGTCTACGATATTCAATGACTAAATATTTTTGAATGTGTATAAGAGGGGATCCGACTAACGGCATTATGTGTATATTATGATCATATTGTGCTTTACCTAATTTTAGAGAAATGATGTAGAAATAACATAGGGAGGAATGATATAAAAAAATAATAAGGAGGAACATACGATCATAAATTCTCTAATATATAAGCGACAAATAAAAATGTTTAAGTCTGGCTCTTACGGTTTTAGAATACTTCGGCTTGTTTTCCTAATCCAAACAATTGTTTGATCTTTTAAAGTAGAGATCTTACAATAGAATACTATTTTTTTAATCTCTCAATTATATCAAATAAGAAGATATTCTTGAATATTTGTAAACTCTTGTGTTTAATGGCATCCATCAAATTATCTTGATGACCTACAAATGAAATGAAATATACTCATTCGAGTATTTCTTGATAAGCTTATTATGAGCGTAGATTTGTAATTTTCTTTATTAAGTGTATAAGTCTATTTAGGAGAGATTGAAAATAGATAGGCTAATCTAACAATCTTTAGGTCAAATTTATTAAGTTAAATCTTTATAAATCAGACCAAATTATGAACTTTACTCCTTACGTTCATATCATTAGCCCAAATAGTTAAACGTTAATTGCAGTTGGGCTTAGCCTAATTTATTGTAAAAGCATTTTAGCCCTTTACAATGAAATGACCACATTGGTCCATATTAATAATTTGCGTAATATTTTTCAAACGTTTTATTTTTCCATGCCATCGAGCTGATTAATTTAATTTAATTGCATTAGGTCAATACATTATCAATCCACTGTTAGAAAGTAAGCCAAAGATCCTAAAAGATGGTAGAATTTTCAGTACCGTTTGGCTTCAGAAATATCTTATTGCATTGAATGCAACTAGTTCCGCTGAAAATATCGGTAAAGCGAGGGAACGGCGATTAAAAATTCAGACACATGAATTAATGAATCAACCATATATCTGTCCATATGTTTCAAAGAATAAAAAAATAATTACGATAATAATTCCCCTCAATTGGCGTATTCACACTAGTCCATGCTTTAGGTCTTACGTGGTTGCAACAGTGTAAACGTTCTTCATCGAGTCAGGAGCAGTACAATGAGATGCCCTTGTATGGAAAATGTTGGGTGGGAGATTATTTGTTATTGTTATGAAAAGTTTAAAAATCCAACAGAAATAATTAGTTTTTTTTTTTCCTTTATTATAATAATGTTTTGTTTTGTGTTTTATCCATGTCTTAATTGTGTCTTTTTTATTATATCAAATTTCGCATTTTAATCTTTGTATTCTTGATTATAATTATGTCGGATTTGTATTGTTTTATCATGTTATGTTAGAAATCGTTGGCGCTAGAAAAAAAGGATTTTCTTATATACTAGCATGATGCTTCATCTATTTATTTATTGATTTACTAATTGACTCTTAAAAGCAATTGCAGCATAAACTCGTAATCGATATGAAGCCTCTCTGCCAATCAAATTCAAAAGTGGAGATGAAAGCTTATCTTCAACCTCTTTTATCTCGGTAAATAAAATAACATGGAAGTTACCGGTCAAATTATAATTCTGATGGAATTTCCTTGTCTTGTTATAATGGCATACGCATTTAAATTCCATCAGAAACCACACTCGTAATCTATACCATCCATCGCCAACCTTAATAAATCAATTCTAACGTTTTACATCAAAATTTGACAAGTACAACCAGTTTTTCATCATGAAATACCAAAATTCTCAACTATTATGCCCTTATCTTAACGATCTTACTGCTTTATCTATAGAAGAAAATTATGAAATTGACGCTGGTGATTTACGGGTTCCTCAATTAGAGTATTCTAGTCTAGTACAAGCTCACCCTTTCCCGGTGACGATGAGTCCCGGTTTACACCTTCAATGGGGGCTTAATGATGATGTTTCAACGAATTTTCCGAAGACCAAATTTATCTTAGAATTAAGGAGATAGAATCCACTTTGGATTCTGAAGAAAGTTATTCCTCTTTTCATCAATTGTCCAAAGAAGCAGAGGACAATGATTAGAGCTATGTGACATCGAAGGAAAATAATGGCGGTCGATGAGAACTTGATCCATAATGTTCCACTAATTGTGCCCACGGAAACCATGGAGATCGATGTGAATTTAAGTTTGAATCATCTGGCCAAGGCTTATGCCGAGGCCAAAGAGGTAAGGCTGATCAAACTTGCAGCATTGATTGCGGGACTCATCCAGGACAAAGCTACACACCTACTGGAGGAACTCTAGAGCGTGGATTATATTATTTCTTTCAGTCCTCCGACAAGCAAGCAGAGTTCCTTAGGCAGGAGTCTGTTAAGAACTTTGGTGCAGCTCTCGAGCTGTTTAATAAATTAAATCCATGTGGTACGATTGCTCATTTTACCGCGAACTCAGTAATGCTTGAGGCTATGCCTCAAGATGTTGAATCAATACACATTATTGACTTCGACATGGGAGAGGGACTTCAGTGGCATTCACTCTTCGAGTTTGGCAATTGCTCTTTGCAAAACCAAAGATAGCATTGACATCGATTACATGGGGGAACGAGAGTAAGGAGGACACGCAAAATCCCAGCTCCATGATCATGAGAGATCTTTCAGATTAAACTTGGAAGTGAGAGATGTAAGATTAATGGATTTGCAGAGTGAAATTAAATGGAGAGTTTCTCAGGATAGCAAAGGAGTCAATAGCCAACAATGCTTGTAACAATTACGCGAATAATAACGGTGTTATAACTTTTGCTGATGGAGATGCTTGGATGAACCCTGAAAATTCATCTGGCTTAGGCACGGTCTTTGAGAAATACATGGAGGATGCCATGGCCTTAATGGAATCAACAGAAATCAATCTTTCTAGTCATCTTCCGGAAGCAAGACTAGCCATTGGAATGGCTTTTACTGGCACCTTTTATCTCTTCTGGTGATTTATCACAGAAGTTGGAAGAGATTTAAGGAGAAGTTTGACATCAAATCACGACGAGGTTGGAAGCTGAGCAACAAATGCTTCTTGGAAGCGAAGGAATTAGTGAAAGAGGGAGAGAGTTTGTATAAAGTTACATTCGATAGACCAAATGAGCTTATTTTGCAATGGAGAGAGACTGGGATGCTACAAGTTTCTGCTTTAACATCATAGCAACATTAACAGCGCGTTTAGTTTATGGAATGGACTAGTGTGGGAATGGAATTGCAATTATGGAGGAATATAATAGATAGGTAATAAAAGATCAATAGTCAATTACCGTGTTTACTAAATACCGTTTACTTGCGGGAATTGAATAGAGAATATGCATTGAATAGTAGGTGAAATTCTGAAAAAACCCTTAGGGCAAAAAAAATAACAAATGAGATGGGTTAGGAAAAAATAACCCAAAATCAGGAAAAAAAGAAACCTCCAAATCAGAAGTTAGAAAGAACCCAACTGATCTTCTTCATGATCCATCGTTGTTTGAAGCCCCCCCCGTGGACAATCTATCAACATCCAAATCTCGATTGCCGTTTGACTCCTTCGATGCTCAATCCAAATTTTGGGTGCTCCTCCATCGAATCATCGGAAGTTGCAAAGATCCGTTGCTATTTGAGACCCAATCGATCTTTTTCATGACCCATTTCTATTCAAGACCCAAAGCAATCGATTGGGAGAGGAGATTGCGAAGAACAATGACGAATGATCTTTGAAAGTACAATCCCTAGTGAATCAATGAGGTTTCGGTCTTACCAGAGAAACCTTATTCAATCTTATGTTTTGATGATGGATATTTTGGGGTAGTTGTCATAATTTCTTATTTTGGTGGAGGGTAAATATGGACATACAAAATTCTAAGACTATGGAATATCAATTCTTCAGCACCACTTGGGAGTATGGATTTCGTAAATTATGCACTGTAGCTTTTTCAAGAATTTCAAATTAGTGGAGCTTCATTGTAACCGAATAGGGGAATAAGGGAATGAGAGGGGAATGGCAATGCTATTCTTCATTATCAAATGTGCTGTAAAAGTAATGCCACCAACAAGTCATGGTAGCATAAGAGAGGAAAGTCCAAGTTTCTAGAGATAGGTAGAATTAGAAATTGAATTATTGATATTATCTGTGAATGCTAGATTGTAATGATTTAAAACTTTTGATTCCACAAGATTCTTTAAATTTTCTTCACTTTTAGTGATTAAGGAAGGAGCAATCTTGAGGTCGCCTCTAGATTCAGAAAATTACAAAGATATGATATGAGTTCTCACATATTTGAACATATTTTATCTTTATAGATTTATGATTTGAATTACGCCTTGTTGTGTAAATATTGGTAAACTCTAGATTATTAAAATAGCTAATTTTCCCGTACAAACCCTAAATCCAACTAGCAGTCAAATACAAATCCTAATCAATATCAAAGTCATGAAAAACCGGACCTAAAGTGTGAGAAACCTGTAAGTAAGTGCAACTTCCTGCAGCACCTAATTCATATCCAATCATACCCAAATCAAACCCCTTCTGTAAACAAATCCCTGAAAATCGAATCAAGAAATCGACACATGTATCGATTGCAAGGCCTTTCCAAATTTAGTCATCATTCTAAATGTTCAAGACCATTTACTAATTACTAGATCATGAATCCATCCTGCTGAATTACCTACATGAAGTAATCCATAGCTCGTTTGGATGGTTTGAATTTTAAGGCTCATAATTGCCAAAGTAAGCATTTCATCCATTTACATGGTCAATTGAATGTGTAGGGTGCTCCACTAGTACCGTGACAATCTTTGAATTTAAGGTTGAGCCTTAGACCCCTAGTTAAAATATACAGGATCATGAACAAATAATAAACGATAATAAAATTAAGAAGAAGAATATACAGAATCATGAAAAAAGAGAGACCATACCTTTTATATTGTTGTTATTTTTTAAGTTTTTGAATATGTAGTGATACTTAATAATTTTTGTTACAATATATTCTTTTTTAATTTAATTTACTTTCTTCGAAGTAAAATTGACATATAGGGGGTTAAAAACATTTTTTTTTTTTTTAAGATTTAAGGCCTCCACACTGATTAATTTCAATGATAAGAGGGTGTGTGAACCTGGTTGCTTCCTGTACAGGCTGCCAAGACTTGAGTAGATGACAATTGTCCATAAGGTAACAAGTGTTTATCTTCTTAAGAGCACAATCCAGCCTTCTAATCATCAGAGTAGAATCCTCTCCATCAGTTTTTCTTAAAAATAGGCCCACTCCATAATCATGCAACTAACTAGTAAGACTAAGAACTTGACAAGCAAAGTTGAAAAGGACACTGATGAAACTCCTGTGATGCAGTACGATGAAGGGACCCAAAAGCCGATACTACACGGATAATTTTCAATCACTTGTCCAACGCGTCGATACCTGCTGCACGAGGCAACCTAGACGTACAGCACAATGTCGTTCTGGTTATGGCAATAATGGAGCTCTTTAATTTACTTCAAACAACTCCAGTACAAAAACCAGCCCATAAGTGAAAGCAATTCCTCCCAATCTTCACACTTGAAAATGGCTCTCTGGCTCCTCATCTTCATATCTTATCTTATGAAACTTGGTCATTCCTCGAGTAATACTGGCTTCATCTTCCAAGGTTTCAAAGGGGCATCAAGAAATATTACCTTAGATGGCTCTTCCATGTTCACCTCCAATGGAGCAATCCAACTCACCAACATCTCCAAAAACCTCATGGGCCATGCATTTTACCCCTCTCCACTTCACATGTTCACCGACGGCAACTCTTTGTCTTCCTTTAGTACCACATTCGTGTTTGTCATAACACCGGTCGACTTGAAAGTTGGTGGAGGCCATGGAATTGCCTTTGTAATTGCTCCAACCAAAGTCCTCCGAAGAGTTCGCTTCGGAAATTACCTTGGCGTATTGAATCCAGACACCAACGGTAATGCGTCGAACCATATTTTCTTTGTAGCGTTTGATACATTTTCTGGGACGAACGATACTGGTGCTAATCGTGTTGGAATTAACATTAACAACTTGAGTTCGATCATTAGCGAACCAGCTGCATATTATGTAGATAAGAAACATCCCAATGAGGAAATTAAACTACAGAGTGGCAAAGCGATTCAGGCATGGATAGAATATGATGGAAAGGAGAGAACTATGAATGTTAGTATGACCCCTCTGCTTATGCCGAAACCAGAGATACCATTATTATCTAAGAAGTTGAACTTATCTGATATCTTCAAGGAGACCATGTACGCGGGCTTCTCTGCATCCACCGGAAAGCTTGTATGTTGGCATCACATACTTGGATGGAGCTTCCAGCTAAATGGAGTAGCAAAAGATCTCGATCCTGCCAGACTTCCATTTCCTAGACTGGAGAATTCACAGAATAACAAGATGAAATCATTAGGGGTTATTTCTGGTTCTTCTGTCCTGACAATTTTATTGATCGTGATTTTGGCGATTTCTTACTTGTATTACAGGAAAAGGAGAAAGTACAGTGATCATATGGAAGATTGGGAAAAAGGTTATTCCCATAGGTTTTCTTACAAGGACTTGTACATGGCAACCAAGGGTTTTAAGGCGAGCGAGCTGTTGGGCTCTGGAGGTTTTGGGTGCGTCTACAGGGGACTTCTACCCTCCACCAAAGAGGAAGTTGCCATCAAGAAAATCTTCCATAACTCGAAACATGGTGTACGAGAGTTTGTGGCGGAGATAGCAAGTTTGGGGTGGCTGAGACACCGTCACCTGGTACATCTCCATGGCTGGTGCAAGCGGAAAGACGATCTCCTCTTGGTTTACGAGTACATGCCTAACGGTAGCCTCGACGACTTCCTCTATGGATGCAAACTGAGTCAAGGACAAGTGTTGAATTGGGAACAAAGGTTCAAAATCCTAAGAGGAATTGCTTCTGCTTTACTGTATCTTCACGAGGAATGGGAAAAGATGGTAGTGCATAGGGACGTCAAGGCTAGCAATGTTCTGTTAGACACCAACATGAATCCAAAGCTTGGTGACTTTGGACTCGCCAGGCTATATGACCATGGGAAACATCCTAATACAACTCATGTTGTTGGGACATTGGGGTACATGGCACCAGAAGTATCTCGCACTGGGAAAGCCTCGAGCAGCTGTGACGTGTACTCTTACGGGATTCTGCTTCTAGAAGTCGCTTGTGGGAGGAGGCCTGTGGATACAAGGGCGTCGTCAGGTCAAATCCTGTTGGCGGATTGGGTGACGAAGTGTTGGATGGAGGGTTGCATTCTTGAGACTGTGGATCCTAAGCTTGGAAAGAAATATGTGGTTGAGGAAATGGAAATGCTACTGAAACTGGGTATAATTTGTTCACACAAAGCACCAGAGTCAAGGCCAACCATGAGGCAGGTTGCTCGGTTTCTCGACGGTACAGATTGTTTTCCTAGTGATTTGTCGCTGACCCTTGCTGCTGCCCAAAAGGACTTGCTAGCCGAGTCGTCCTCTTCGTCGTCGTTCAATTTTGGACCGATCAGCTCGGGCTCTTTACAAGCAGGAAGGGATTAACTACATGGGCTGCTTCATTAGGTCTTAAGGTGCTTCAGATATATTTTCAAGAATAAAAGCTAATACACTGAAATCCTTTGATTATGATTTGTGACGTGGTGGATATTTTCTTGAAATCCCAAGTGTATTATGTAATGAAAATTATGTCATGGTTTGTGATTAAAAAAGTATGGCGATTAATTGAAATTAGCATGTGGTGAATGGGAAATGGAAGTATGGCTAGTAATTTGTGATGAAAATTAAATTGATAAAGAAAGGATTAATGGTAGAAATAGTAGAAATTGTAATAGAGGTTATTTATACTGATACATGAATGAAGATGTAAAATATGGAGAAGTGAATTGTTGATAGGGCATTTTAGGCTCAAGCTCTTAAGGTTCAATTTAAGTACCTCGGTCTGCTTAAGTTCCCTCGAGCACCCTTCTCAAGATGAAGAGCTTGGCGTCCTCCAATAACCTACTTGATCCTCCTTTTGGGCTCAGGCATAGCCATGTAACCTACTCGAGATCCTCAAGTACCAAGCCTTGGCTAGTCCATCCTTAAGCCAAGATAGCCTACTTAAGCCACCTCGAACACCTCGGGGTCCCTTGAATTTGGCCAAGATATCCGTGGTCCTCTTGAGCATGAGCTAGATATTTGGCATGTAGCTTAATCTCCATAGTGCTACCTCATACTGTCTCCCCTTATTAATTGTCCTATGAAATCTGTCATATGGCCAACATGCCTTATAGCTCTAGATATGTTAGCATCCTAAGTTTCATATGTAGCCGCTAGTTTATTTAGGGTTGACTAAGCGATAAAGTCATTCTATCCCCCCACCTATAGTAGCCATGTACGACCGAACCCTAAGACGCCACGTATCCCTAACAAGTGAGTTCCTTAGCTTATTAGAGACTAAGAAGTCAAAGGTACTGAATCCTTTCATTTTCTCTCTCTTTGATTCTTCAATAAGCACTCTCAAACATTAGAAGGGTCGAAACATTCTCTCAAACACCTCTCTTTTACCCTTTTCTGTCTTTCTCCCTACTAACTTAAGTATCAAAAGGTCTCCATTAAAACCACCACAGTGGGCTTTTTATAAGTCTTCCAATCAGTACAATTGAAGGGCTACTCAGAGCAACCATTGAAATACCTTATGTGATCTTATGCATCACCATAAATGAAGAATTAGGTTAAAAAACAATTATAAGATTCACAAATTCAATGGATGGATAATGAAAGAATAGGGAATTTGCTTCAAAAACAAAGCGATGGGTTCCCATCTATAATAAAGGAATTTAGGTAAAATATTTTCTTTTACTTGACATTCATAATCTTTGTAGTATCTATGGTGCAGAAAATATAGCTTTCCTAAAGCCAAATTGCCTAATAAATAAACGAATACTCTAAAGCATTCTATCATATGCTAGCACGTATTCTCTCTCTCTCTCTCTCTCCCCCTTTAAAAATCCAAACACGAAACTAAGTATTAGCTATATTAGATAAAAAGACCAAACATAGCATCACTACTTGGTCTAATTAATAATGACCTAATTTAAAAACCACGAGTTGATTTTTCATGTAAAATTCTTGATCTCTTTAAAAACCCTTATCCTTATCCTAAAAAATAAATTAAGAATCATGGTATCTAGTAATTAGACCATGAAATGGGTTAAATAACTTTTTATATAATTTTTTATTCAAAATGTATTAAGTAATTCTTTTAGTTCAATTATAATTATATTAACCTACTTGTTTTATTTTCACTTTCAATTGCAAGTCGGACTATCATTAAAGTTCTCATTACCATAGTTTCATTTTTCTTATGCGTTGGTTGATATTTGAACTTGTTATTGTTGAGACATGACAAAGTCCCCTAATATAGTATAGGGACGTATGCTAGAAATTTATGGGTTTAAAGAAGGGAGGAGAGAGAGAGAGAGCCCATATTCTTGATGTTGTATTCCTTCTCTCATGCCAAGAGAAGTATTAATCTTAATCCTTTACTAGTATTGTGGCCACTTCTTATTCATTTCTCTTCTACTCTTAGAGCCTAATGTGCCTTCTTACTTCTTCTTTTCTTTTTCAATATACCGTAGAAATTCATAGTACTCATCACCTTCTTCTCTGCACTCTCCCATATCATTTTTCCTTTAACTAAAGCATTCAAATCATACTCTTCTCATCTTCTACCCAATAACCCTAAAGTTTACTAATGCTTAGCTCATTGGCTACATAAAACACTCACTTAGCAACAATGTATTCTTCATTCTCTAATACAACAAAACTTATAACAAGGTTAGAGTTTCTATTATCATTTCTTAGTTTCTCAAAATAAGACCTAACGTTTTATGGTCCTTAAATATTCATCTTTTATTGTCCAAAGCACCCTTTCAACTCCATTGCCTACATTTTCTTCATCTCTAAAAGTAGCAACCAAAGAAAAAAAAAATTCAAGTGAAGAAAAAAAACAAACACAAAGTAGTCTTTTTTGTTAAGCACCTAATGAGAGTACCACATGTATAGGTAAAAGAAAGGAAATTTTGAAATCATAAGTCACCACTTTTCTTAGACCTTGTTCCTTTAAAAAATTTTAATATCCATTTAACCTTAGCTGAGCCTTAGGCTACTAGCCTTTTTTTTTTTTCTTTTTTCTCTAATGCCCTTGAATCTACTTTAAATCCCATAGAACCTAAAACAAAGTTAAGATTTTTTCCTTTTCTTTTCCTCTCATAAGCATGTTGATGGACTGCCAATCTCTAGTCCTCTCACTTGCGTATACCTTTAAGGCCTTCAATCACTTACTAGAAGAATTCTCTATAGTTAACCTACTGAGGACGAGGCATAGTACACAAGAGAATGGTGGAAGAACTCCTTGATAGCTCAGTTAGGCCATACTCTACTTTGTGCGACTCCAAATACCAAACCTAACCTATTAAGTGCAGAGGCCAAGGAATTTAATCATACAGCATTACCCCAATTACTAAGACCCCTTTGTGTTGAAGCAAACTTGCTGAGTGCCGAAGCCCCTCTAAATCGACTCTTGCTCTTTTAGCCTATTATTACTACTACTATTATATAGAATACTACCAATTACACCTATAACAACGAGTCCAACACAGCCTCTTTACCCATAGGTCCCTAATATGGGATCAATATCTTGCTGCCACTTGTCCTTTTACTTAACATTGTACCACTTTTCATTTTTCGTCATTTGTCCTATTTACCCTTTTTCGTATATACTAGGAATATCTTTTTCCTGTATGCCTTTTTGTAATTTTCCTTATTTGTAATGTTAATTTAGGGACTTACTATAAATAATCTCTTCTCTTTTATTACCACATATGATACATTCTTTTCAGATATTGAATATATTTGTTCTTGTAAGATAATCCTCTCCAAGTTTCTTTTCATACACTCTTGTTTAATCTTGCTGAGTAGCTCATGATTAGTGGTGGGTGAACCTTAGCATTAGATTATGTGTTATATCAAGTGAAGTGACAAGTTATGTTGTATTCGTTGGTAAGTTATACCCTTCGAGCAGTTTCACGTAAGCTATTACATTTAGTTCATTAACTTATCCATTCTATTTTCTTTGATATTTTGAAAGACCTACTTAGTTCTTATCTCTTACGGTAAGTCCTAATAATTACTAAGCTCCTAGTAAGAAATTAAGGTTACGACAAAAAATTGTGAAGAATTAGTTCCTATAATGTGTTGTCCTATCATAATTTATTTTTCTTAGAAGAATAGAGCAAGTTCGATGTTCACTGTTTGTTTCATATTTTCTGTGTGATTGGAAAACCTCTTAAGAGGGGGGAATGACTTTTGAAGTTTTGTAGTGAACATGTCGAATCCTAGTGCTTAAGGAGAGATTAACAATGCCGAGAGTGATGCTCATGGTCATAATTGTATGACCTAACAAACACCATGAACTACTGATGAGCACATATAAGACCTTGCTGCTATTGTGGTTAATCTAGCTATCTTGATATAAAGAGTCATAGAAACTAGGTTATAAGAGAGAGTTTTGTTGAATAGGGTCGAGAAATGAGAGGTTTACTGAGAAGATAGTTAGAGGAACAACGAGCCCCTAAACCAATTCAATGAATCAAGCTTTACCCCTACATGCCAACAAAGCTACAAGGAAGAGACTTGAGATAGATGAAGTCGAGGCGTATGATGAGGAGGAGTGATACGATGTTATTGAGGAACATGACCTAAGAGCTCCCTAAGGAGCCAAGCATCTCAAAGTGCAGATTCTAAGCTTTAATGGGTTTGATAGTGCTGATGACTACTTAGATTAGAAGGAAAAGATTGAAAAAATATTTTACTTCTATGACTATGAGGATGCTATTCATATTAGAGTAGTTGCATTAGAGTTTTCTAGATATACAGCAATGTAGTGGAAAAAGTTGTAATATACATGCTAGAGAGCACGACGTAAGATTTGAACGTAGAATGAAATGAAGAGAGTTTTGAGAAATATATTTGTTCTAGAATATTATGAATAAGATACCTTCTAATGCCTCTAAGATTTGAGGTAAGGCAGCAAGTCAGTTGATGAGTAGGTTTAAGAATTCCAATTGCTAATGATTCGATGTGATGTCGATGAACCTAAAACCCAAACTATAGCTCTATTAATCTCTACACTTAGGACTAAAATTGTTCATATTGTATAGTTGTAGAGACTTGGGACTTTAGATGAGGTCATCTAAGTAGTATAGAGGTTTGAGAGGTAGAGGCAGAGCCAGATTAGCTGACTTGAATAGCTGAGCAAAACTGGCATGTAGAGCTGACTAAGATATGACTAAGCACTAGATAGTTTCGAGGTGGATCGCCAAGGATGGGCGTTAACCCAACTTGAAGAGGGCTAAGGTAAAGGTAAGGTCTAAGAACTTGAGGTTTGAAGAGACCATGGTCAGAGCTTAGGAAAGAAGACCCGAGATATCAAATGTTTTAAATATCTCGGTTATGGACACGTAGCTAGTCAATGTCTGAATCGACATATCAAGACGAACAAGGGAGACAAGCTCCAATTCGAAGTGGAGAATGCTAGTGAAGGAGAGAAAGCAATGTGAGTTGGCTGGACACTAGAAAAGTTTTAGGAAGACCCCGGTGCCCTAACACCTCTTGCAGTAGGAGCCAAGTATTGTTTTGTTGTTCGTTGATCTCTCAATACTTTTATGGTTGACAAGAATGAGTAGAGGGAGAACCTTTTCAATATGAACTACCAAGTGAATGGAAAACTATGCATCTTGATCATTGATGGGGGAAGCTATACTAATGTCATAGTAGAAGGAGTAGTTAAGGCCATGAAGTTGCCAACCCTCCTGCATCATAAACTGCATACAATTTGTTGGCCGAACGAGAAAGGAGGTCTATCTGTTGCTGAATAGGTTAGAGTACCCATTACCATTGGTGATAGGTATAGGGACAAAGTGTTGTACAATGTCCTTCCTATGTTTACTTCATACGTCTTACTTGGCCGACCTTAGCTATTTGACTTAAGGGTATTGTACGATGGGTATAAAAACGCCTACATGTTCCAAAAGGATGGGAAGAAGGTTATACTGACCCTTATGAGCCTTAAGGAAGTGTAGGAGTCACAAGAGAAGATTGTCAAATCACTACAGTAGAAGTCCTTAGTGATTTCCCATACTTAATTTATG
Source organism: Lumnitzera racemosa (assembly GCA_024138005.1). NCBI lineage: Eukaryota > Viridiplantae > Streptophyta > Magnoliopsida > Myrtales > Combretaceae > Lumnitzera > Lumnitzera racemosa. The sequence goes on from JAMXBC010000004.1 coordinate 58,615,683, forward strand.
CTCTTGTTAGTCAAGAGACTCTTAGAGTTGAGAGAAGCCGAAAGCTTACATACCGAGGTGTAGATACTATTACGAAAGTATGCTGACCTGTTTCTTACCGAGATGCTAAAGGGATTACTACCCTTGAGAGGTATTGAACATTGCATTGATCTTTAGCTTGAAGCTCTCTTACTAAATTGACTTACTTACAGGTTCAACCCCATGCAGGCAACTAAACTAAAGAAACATGACTACTTTTGTCATGCCAGCTATACTAGTGCCAAAGAAAGATGGATCGTGGAGAATGTGCAATGATAGTCGAGCCATCAATAAAATTAATATTAAATATCGATATTCAATCCCGTGACTTGATGATTTGCTTAATAAGTTACAAGGTGCTCGCATCATTTCAAAAGGTGATTTTAAAAGTGGCTATCATTAGATACGAATAAAGCTTGGAGATGAATGGAAGATGACTTTGAAGACAAGAGATGGACTGTTTGAGTGGCTAGTGATGCTGTTTAGTGATAACTGTAATTTTAAACATATTTCATAGGGTGATTTTATAGTATTTTCCTCACATTTTTGGTTTTCTTTAAAGAAATTGATACTTAATTGAGTAAAATATTGATTTCAGGGTTTAAACACGTTCTAGGCTCGAAAACGAAGAAAATGAATCAAGTTTCACTCAATTTCGAGTTCAAACGAAGAAGTTATGAATTTTTGAAGTTGTGCAGAAAATTTGCCTAAGTACAGAAAGTTACACGACCTGGGGACACGGTCATGTCCCAGGCTATGTCGGGTGACGAAAACAAAATCTTTTTGATACACTATAAAAAGAAATCTTAGGGTTTCAAAAAGAAAAAAAGGAGACATTACAGAAACAAGAGACACAAGAGAAGAGAGGAGATTGGAGAAGAACATTAATCAAGAAGCAAGAACGACATCGATTTCAAGAATAGAGAGATTGGTCATCAAATCAAAAGGTGTTTTTATGCTTTATTTTACGTTTTTGATGAAACTCATTTTTAGATTCGTTATGATAGCTTAGAATTCGAGTATTTAGGATTATGGAACCTAGGGTTTCATGTAACTCTTGGATTGAATTATAATTTCAATAAAGTTTCTACCTTTTCTTGATTCAATTATGTCGTTAATTATGGATTGATAATTCTAGAGTGTCAATATATGATATTATGCATGTTAATTGAGAAATTGCATGTGTTATTAGATCTAGGCATAATTGAAGAGAATTACATGTATACTTAGAGATAAGATACATGTTTCTTCCAGAAAGTTGATTGTTTGCATGGGAATTCATTACACACTAATGCAATTCTAAATTATATTACTAAGTGAAGAGATTCCGGTAAATAATTTAGGATTAGGGTTAATATGCTTGAGAAAGATATTAGCTTTAATTGTGAATCCCTCCGGTCAAGAATAATAGAAATTGAATTGGATATATTTTAAAAAGGTTACATGTTAAACACTAGGGGAAATAATTCCTAAATACATTATTGCATACTTGAAGTCGTTCGTAATTTATTGCTTTCTAATTTGCGTAATTAAGTCTCATAAGTAGTTTAGTTGTTAATTTCAATATTTTTAATTAATTCAAACTTTCACAATTTTTCGGTTAGATAATAAAGCTAAAGTTAATATTAGTACTCAAAATCTCTGAGGGATCGACTCGGACTCACGTCTACTATATTAAAACTGATAGGTGCGCTTGCCTCATATCAAGTTTTTAGCGCCGCTGCTGGGGATTTTCGATATTAAGAACACTAGTTGCTTTATTACTTTAACCATTTTTTTTTCTTTTGTTTTTATTATTTATTTTCATTAGCTAGAGTTGCAATTGATTTTATATTTCCTATCCTTGCAGTGCATGACTAGAAGTAACCCGGAAGATTTGGTAGAACTTGATCCTGAAATTGAGAGAACTGCCCTTCAAAATTTGAAATCAAGACCTAGACAGAGTGTGGCGACCATTGACGACGAGTCAATTGTTGAAATCAAGGAAGAAGGTGAAGAGACTAACACTCAATTCATCGAACAGGAAGATCCACCATACATGGCGAACAACGGGAATGAAGCAAATCGGACCATGTCCGATTATTCGAGGCCTATACTTATTGGAGCTGACTCTAGCATTGTAAGGCCAACCGTCGCTACTAACAACTTCCATATTGCACCTATTATCATACAAATGGTGCAACAATATGTTCAGTTTGACGGTCTCCAAGATGAAGATCCCAATGCCCACATCTCTAGCTTTCTAAAGATTTGTGATACTTTTAAAATCAACGGAACCACGGATGATGCCATCCGACTGCGGCTATTCCCTTTCTCCTTGAGGGGTAGAGCAAAACAATGGTTGAACTCTTTACCACGAAATTCAATCACAACCTGGAATGAATTGGTAGAGAAATTTTTGGAGAAGTATTTCCCCCCTGTAAAGACCGCTAAACTTCGGAACGATATTTCTTGTTTTGCTCAATTGGAAGCGGAGACGCTATATGATACTTGGGAGCGGTTTAAGGACTTGCTCAGGAGGTGCCCACATCATGGCCTCCCACTATGGATGCAGATTCAGACCTTCTACAATGGTCTCAATTTATCCACTAGACAGATGATTGACGCATCCGCAGGAGGTACTTTGAACACAAAGACACCTGAGCAAGCCCAAAACCTTATTGAAGGAATTGCGATGAACAATTATCAGTGGGAAAGCACTAGAGCCAAACAAAAGGCCATGGGAGTTTATGAGGTGGACTTGACCACTGCTTTGGCAGCCAAGGTGGACTTATTAAGTAAAAAGATTGATGCACTCTCAGTTGGCCCTCAACAAGTGCAATCGGATGTAAGTGATTTTGGTACGCAGGGGTATGGAGCACAAGAACCACTAGAACAGGTAGATTATCTAGGAAATCCACCTAAGCAACAAAATAACCCCTACAGCAACACTTACAATCTAGGATGGAGGAATCACCCTAATTTCTCTTGGGGAAACCAAAATCAAGGCTTGCAGAAGACCAACTTTGGCCCACTTGGATTTCAAAAACCATTCCCACCTCCTCTTCCTCAAGAAAAGAAGCCCAGTGTAGAAGAACTTCTCACAAAATATATTCAAGGCAATGAGGCTCGCTTATCCAACATTGAATCATCGTTGAGGAATCAAGAGGCTTCAAATCGTAATCTTGAGAATCAAATTGGTCAACTTGCAAAAATGATCTCTGAAAGGCAACAAGGGACACTCCCAAGGAATACCGAGGTCAATCCCAGGGAACATGTTAATGCAGTGACCTTGAGAAGTGATAGAAAACTGCAAGTGGAGAAGAAGGATGGTAAGGAAGTAGTTGAGAAAGAAGTGGAAGTCAACCGTAAGGAAGATGCAAAGCCACTAAAATCAAAAGAAAGTATGGAATCACCGAAAGTGAAGGAGTACAAGCCTCCCATCCCTTACCCGCAGCGCCTTAAGTAAAGCTACACTGATCAAAATAAAGAATTCGGTAAATTGCTTGATGTTTTCAAACAATTACACATTAACTTACCTCTTGTTGATGTCATCTTGCAGATGCCAAAGAATGTAAAATTTTTAAAAGATCTTCTATTGAATAAGAGGAAGTTGGAGGAGCTTACAACAGTCACATTGAACGAGGAATGCTCGGCACTTCTCCAGAAAAGGCTGCCACAAAAATTAAAAGTCGTTCGTAATTTATTGCTTTCTAATTTGCGTAATTAAGTCTCATAAGTAGTTTAGTTGTTGATTTCAGTATTTTTAATTAATTCAAACTTTCACAATTTTTCGGTTAGATAATAAAGCTAAAGTTAATATTAGTACTCAAAATCTCTGAAGGATCGACTCGGACTCACGTCCACTATATTAAAACTGATAGGTGCGCTTGCCTCATATCATTTAGTCTGATAAACACGCTAAGTACTTTTATGCAACTTATGAACCATGTCCTAAGAATACTGATTAGCAAATGTGTTGTGGTGTATTTCGATCACATTCTTGTCTATAATGCTGACCTCATTTCTCATGTTGAGCACTTAAAGTTTGTGTTTGACATTCTCTAAGTAGAGAGATTATTCGATAACTTGAAGAAACATGTGTTATGCTAAAGTGAGGTTGCATTCCTTGGACATGTTATTTTAAAGGGAGGAATCCGAGTTGATGACGAGAAGGTTAGAGCTATTCTTGAGTGATTGACACAGATTAATGCTGCCAACATTAGAAGTTTTCATGGTTTAGCTTCATTTTATGAGAGATTCATTCAGAACTTTAGTTCCATAACTATACTATAAACCAAATTGACTATGAAGAACTCTAAGTTCAAGTGGTTAGAGAAAGCACAGAAAAGCTTTAAAGATACAAAGTCTAAGTTGACATCAACCTCCGTACTCGCCCTACCAGATTTTGAGAAAGTTTTTGAAGTAGAATGTGACGTATCTAGAGTTAACATTGGTGCTGTTCTTATGTAGGAGTACTGACCAATTGCCTATTTCAGTAAGAAACTCAGAGGAGCTATCCTAAATTACTCGGCGTATGACAAGGAGTTCTATGCCCTTGTTTAAGCACTGTAGAACTGGCAACACTACTTATTGTCAAGAGAATTTAACATCTACTTAGATCATGAATCTCTTAAGCCTCTTTGAGAGCAACAAAAACTTTCTCAATGTCATGAAAGATGGGTTGAGTCCTAACATTGTGGTTGACGCTCTTTCTCATCGCTATACCTTCATTATGATGGTACAAGCCAAGATACTTAGATTTAGCACCTTGCCCGACCAATATGAGCATGATAAGTATTTTTGGTCATAAGTGGCCAGGTGTAACACTAGAGGAATTGTGGATGGGTTCTATTTCAGCTAAGGACAAACAAGTTTGTATGTCGAGTGGTTTAGTTATAGAACTACTTATCCAGGAAGCTTAGTCGACCATTTCAGGGAAAAGAGAACGGTTGGAATGTTAAGAGAACATTTCTACTAGCTTAAGATGATAAAGGATGTATGCCGAATTCTTGATCAATACGAGTTGTGTAAGAATGCAAAGGGGAGTAAAGAGCCGCATGGAGAGTACAAACCTCTACCTATATCTAAGCGTCCATAGATAAACATAAGCATAGATTTTATGCTTGGCCTACCCTGAACTTCGAGAAGACATGACTTTATTATGGTAGTAGTTGATTGTTTCAATAAGATGAGCCACTTTGTCACATCTCACTAAACCAATGATGCTTTATTTGTTGCTAACTTACTTTTGTAGGCGATCATACAACTGTATGGAATGCTTAGAAGTATTATGTTTGACTGTAACTTGAAGTTCACTAGCTTCTTCTGGAGAATCCTATGAAAGAAGCTCAATGCTAAGATCATGTACAATACTTCTTGCTACCCTTAAATAGATAGCTGGACTAAAGTTATGAACAAGATAGTCAGCAACCTCCTATGAGCAACTGTTGGGAAAAATTTATATGATCAGGATCTATGTCTACTTGTCATTGAGTTCACTTATAACCATTCAACTCACAGTTTGATAGGAAGGTCATTATTTGAGGTTATCTATGGGCTTAACTCGAACTTACCCTTAGATCTAGTTATTAGCCCGACCACTCATGGGGAAAGTCAATTTGGCCTATAGCACACCAAGGAGTTCCAAAAGTTGCATCAAAAGATTACCAAACAACTGGTACAAACTGTAGCTTAACAAAAAGAATAAGGAAGCTAAGGAAGGATACAAGTCATTTACAGTTCTAGAGACCTTGTTTAGGTTAACCTCAACAAGGATCGTTTCCTAGGGAAAAGGACAAACAAGCTTTCCTCCAAATCAAATGGGCCTTTTAAAATCCTTAGGTGTATCAATGGCAACACATATGAGCTTGAGCTACCTAAAGGGTATCATATATTTTCTACCTTCATTGTCATTAACCTAATACCCTATACGCTTGATGATGAAGAGAACTAAGATTTGAGGGCAAATCTTCAGCAACTCTGAGAAACTGATGGACTATTGACCTTTAGCCCTCTTACTCACATTTGCCTTCGAGGCCTTTAATCATTTGTTAGAAGAATTCTCTTTAGTCAGCCTACTAAAGATGATGCACAGTACACAAGAGAATGGTAAAAGAACTCCTTGAGAGCTCAGCTTAGCTATACCTTGCTTTGTATGACTTCGAATGCTAAACTTAACTTACCGAGTGCCAAGGCTAAGGACTTTAATCATATAGCACTACCCTAATCACCACGACCCCTATATGTTGATGCTGACCTATCGAGCTCTGAGGCTAACTAGTTGAGTATCAAAGCTTGCCTGTTATCACTACTATTACTATAAAGTGGTACTTATAATTTACATTTGTAATCTCTTATACTACTAACCATACCTACAACAATGAGTCCGGTACAACTACTTTCCCCATAGGTCCCCAATACGAGACCAATGTCTCGCTATCACCTGTCCTTTTACTTAGTACTATACTATTTTTCCTTTTTTGTCATTTGTCAAATTTACCCTTTTTTGTATATACTAGGAATCTCTTTTTTCTATATGTCCTTTTATAATTTTCCTTATTTGTAATGTTGTCCTAAGTACTTACTATAAATAATCCATTCTCTTTGTAGCCGCACATGATACATTATATCAAGTGAAGTGTTAAGTGATGTTGCATTTATTAGTGAGTTATACCCTCCAAGCAGCTTCACGTAAACTTTTACATCTAGTTCACCGACCTATCCATTCTATTTTCTTCAATATTTCGAAGGACTCATTTGGTTCTTATCTTTTATGATAAGTCCTAGTGATTATTGAGCACCTAGGTACATCATATGTTTATTAACAAACCTAAACACTGACTAAGGTTTTGGTCAAATTTCCTAACTACCTTAGCCTTCTTATTCACCACTTCTATATTAACAAACACCCAACTTTAATGGTTGATAAAGAGGTGTTGAAGGCCTCAATTTTAATAAGCTTAAAAATAGCAAAGAGAGCCATAATATCAGTGCATAATCATTGTCATAGGATGATAAGGTAGGTGGTTATTAACGATTCATAGCAACTCCCTATTTAATGGGTTAGGTATGTTGAATAGGGTCACATCCTTTAGGGTATGTAGAAGAAATGACTAATGAAGCATTTAAGGCTTATGGACTATAAGAGGTCTACTTTCAATTGCTTAGTTCTTTTTTTTTTTTTCACTATTCTTGTTACCTTATTTTTCATTAATAGGAATTGTTGTATCTTAGCTACTAGAACTACAAAAGTCATCTCATTTAAAGTGTTGTAGTGTGACTTTAGATTAAATGATACGTTAGGATTAACCATAGCTACAATTTCATCAAAGCAAGTGATAGAGTTCTTTTTATTATACTAACTAAATCTTTGCTTCAAGAATACATGCTCCATCTTCACCTATTTGCAATTTCGTACACTAAATCTAACTATAGTGGTGAGAAAACATTGCTAATGCTTCCTACAATCTAAATCCATTTCGCATTATGCATGTCATCTACATGAGCAATTAAACAGAATATTATTGATTATCTCACCAGATTGCATAACTCGAAGCAAATCTTATAAGTAATGAATTGCTTACGTTGAAATAGGTCAACTTGAACTTTTTTTTCCCTTTTTTCTACTCTTCCTTTTGTAATTGATTTTATTTAGAACTTTTTAATGGGTGTTAGGTTGTATTGTAGGTTGTTTGATTGACGAAACGATAGGTGGATGGTTGTATAGAGGCTATTTCATGGTGAGCATGTTGGGTTTCTTATGGAAAATGTGGTTAACATTAAGGCTACTCAATGTAGCCAATAGAATATAGTTGATAGAAGTTAAGATGAGGTAGCTATATAAGGTCTTTGTTTGGTTTTGGGTTGAAGGTGTGATTAAGAACATGTTTCTTTTTATTGTTTCTAAGATGACTTTAAAAGATTGGTTGCTAGGTTTGTAAAGTTTATGGCAATGGATTTCTGCAATGTTTGAGTTTAAGTTTGTAGTAGTGATAATTAGTGGATTTAGTTGCTACGAGTGTAAATCTTTGCGCTATGCTTATTTGATAAGTTGTGGAAGCTAATGTATTGAGTGGCAATGGATATGGTGTAAAATGGTTATTATTTTTTGGTTATTAAGTATAGGTTGTTATAGCTTTTGATTATCCATACTCATTTTCTTCATGTTACCCAATTTAAGGGTACTTCAGTTTGCAAAAGTCAAATCTCCTTTTTGAATCAACTATTCTTATTATTTTTATAGTATATCCATTAGAGAATCTATCATTTGCTATTAGTCTTATTTTCTATTCTTAAAATTTTTCCTTTAGGATCCATGGATCAAATTGCATTCTTTCTTCAAATTTTGTACTATTGGGATCCATGGTGGTGATCTAATAAGGTTTAGCTATCTCTTGTAACATGATGGACATTTTTTTTTTTTTTTGGAATTCCTAGTTTAATATGTAGTAGAAGTTTTGTTATAATGGAAATTATATAAAAAAGTATGGTTGTTGATTATAAATGGTAGGTAGTGAATGGTAAATGATAGAATGGCTAGTCATATATCTTGAAAATTAAAATGATGAAAATAGCTTTAATAGTCAAAATGGTAATATTTGTAATCAAGTCAATAATAATGATGTGCTACAATCAAGGTACGTTATAGGACCACAGTCATAACTTTTTTGTTTCTCCAAACCTATGAACATAATCCTCTTGAGCGTGTGACACTCAAGAGCTACTTGAACATTAGTTATAGAATTCTCTTCACTGTTAATGTCTAGTTTTCATATATATGCCTAAATCCTTAACACTTGAAACATTTAGTTTTGTAGACTTCCCTACCTAATCACTTACTTTTTAATCACTTCAAAACTAATACTACAATGCATGACGTTTATGAAAATCAATTTCAGAGTGAGTTTAACCAATAAGTGCATTAAGTCATGATTATAGTACAATATAAGGAGTCAAGGTCATATCCAAAGGAAAGGAGTTTGCTAAATATACTATACTAATGATTATGCACTCTAATGTAGGTTGATGTAATCATGGTTTTGAAGTAAATGATTAAAAGAAATAAATAAGAACTATCAAAGCTAATAGGAGAACTCAATACATTAAAGGTACGGATGAGATGACCAGTCATTGGATTCATCAATATGTGGTATTGTACTACGTATGCAACGAGGTTTACAAGTAGACGAAAAGCACTTAAATTTGTCTCTTTCCTTAAGTAGATAATATTCACTATATAGAAAAAGCATCCATTTATGACGTGTTTCCCTACACAATTAGTTAAGTATTTGACATTTATCATTAACTAAATACTCTAGTTGATAATATGGATTAATTATTTCATCAATCGCATAACAAACCTTTATAACCAAATCAAGAGAGTGAATTCAAGTGTTTCCAATAAACTCAATGGTCACACAATTTATTGTAAACATACTAGTGAATCTCTAATGGTATCTCAAATCTTGGGTTAGATATTTAAAGAAGCTTGACAAATAGAACTTAATAATCTTGCTATTTCAAAAGTTTTCAAGAGCACCATGTTAAACTACACACTTAAATACAAAAACTCATACTCAAATACCATACATGCCAACTAATCCATAAGAACATCACAAAACCCACAAGAATCCATTTAGCTTATAATAGCAAAAATAAGAACACACAAATTAAACATCAAGAAGTACATCGTAAACATTAGAATTAAAAAGAAAAAGAGAAGGTTTAGAAGTCACCAATGGTAATTACACAATAAACCTGCTTCAAAACCTAAAAAATCCATATTGTTGATATTAAATATATGTTCTAAAGATTCCTAAATACAAGAAAATAATTAAAACTAGTCTAAAAACCTAAAACTATATTATATGCCTTGTAAAGTATTGGAAATGACTAAAACAAAATGAAATAAAAGGTAAGCTCCCTCTTTTTCTAGTTATTTTAGTAGCTTTTTATATTGAAATTAACTACCCCAATAGTTTGAAGAGAACCAATCAACTGGTGGACACAATATTGTGCTAGAAAATTATGATTTAAGCAACTAGGATTTTAAGATGCAGACTAACTAGTTTAGTATGCTATTGGCTAGCTAGTCTCAACTACACTTCTAAATCCTATTTTGCTCTTTAGCATTTAGGTAGTCTAAAAGGTGGCATCCAAATGGTCTTCTAAATTCGCAACGACTAACCAATAGTTCCATGGTCAATTGGCTAACTGGTCAACTCACCTTTGTAACACCTGTTATAAGGGTGACTATTTAGACGTTATCTTAATTTCCTTCAAAATCAAATAAAATTAATGTTTTCCCCAAATTTGATTCAAAATTTTCATTTTTATTATGTTGGTCCATTTTACATGTAATCTAGCTACTTCACGTGTTTTTGTCCAATTTTCTCCATTTAATATCGACAAGTGATGATATTAGGTCGAAAAATGCAATATACAACCGTTATTATCACCTCCAACTTAATATCTTTACTTATCCACTTGTAGAATTCGAAAACTTATGTAGAAAAATTGAATTTTGAGGAAAAGTATTCACTCCTTTTACAGCATCGACAAATAAGATTTGTAAGTATACGAAATAATCAATGAAGTTTAGGTGGAATTTTAATTTGACCTTATAAATCTAGTGAAATGAAAATAGAGTAATGTATACACACTTCCTTTAGTTGATTGCTTTAAGTGCTTAAGGACCACTAATAAAGCATTTAACATGTTAATCTATGCTCAAAGAAGAAGTTAAAGTAGCTCATTTAAGCCAACTTTGTAAAATTTGGAATCTAATTTAGTGACTTTACAAAGACAAAAGTCACAAGCACTTAATTTATTAAACCTATATTTTTATAAAATCTTATTTATTCCATAAGTATGGTAATAAAGAGAGTAGTGTAAAATAGCTTCGTTGCCTTAGTTTGTTTTTCAAGTTATATGTATTGTACTTTTTTTTTTTATTTTCCGTTTAAGTACTCATTCATCTAAATTCATGATTCAAGGGAGTCTTTTATTCCACTATTTTGATTCATTTTTACTCATACGTCTCAAAGATTTTTTTCCAAAGGAGTGCTTTATTCCTCATCTTTTTTCACATATTAGACATTAGGGGCTTTTGAACTCATCTGTAAATTTATTATCCATGAAAATGTGCCTTATTAGGCACCTTAAATGTCCACCTGTTTTCTCAATTTTGTTAAATTACAACTTACTTGGAATTACCCTAGGCTTATTCTATTTTAGCTTGGAAACATTCTGGTGCAAAAGCAATTTGTTGAAATTCACTAAAAAGTATCAAACTACTTAAAAAGTTAAAGATAACATGTATATAAAAGTCAATAAAAAAAATGCTCTAATCGAATTCCTAATGAGGCATTACCTAAACTCAAAATCTCAAAGCCTAGCCCAAATTAAGGGTAACTAAGCAAAGCATAGATTTTATTAATTAATAGCTAAGTGATTAAGTTCACTAGACATCGAAAGGAAATTTTAGATAACCTAGGATCAAACTACTCCATCTATATAAATTGAAAGGTTTTGGATAATTGATTTAGAATTAAAGTATGAAACTATACTCATCCTTTAATAAGCACCTTGAATAAAAGAAAATTGATTTGTCCTAATGAAGCTAAGGCAAGCATAACTTTGTTTTTTCTACATATTTTTAACTTGTAAACCTAGGACAGTTGATGGGATCTTTTAAAGTTTGACCAAAACATGAATTCCTTTTGTTTAAACCCTTAACCCTAAACCTACCTTTCAATCCTAAAAATGACCTATAACTTTGACTAAAAGTTTATTATTTTCAAAATTGACCATAATTTATGGAATCAATATCGTGAGTGAAAATAAACCAAAAAACTATATAAGTCCTTTTAGACATACAATTCAACAATGGATACTCTTTTCCTAAAGAAAAAAATAAAACCTTAACAATTAAAACCAAACAAATGAAATTGGATACTTGAGGTGAAGATGATAGGCTTAAGAAGACAAAAGAAGCAAGATAAAAGGTTTAGAAGGCCTTGATGTCAAGCTTAATTCTACTTTCTTTATTTTATTTTATATTAAGTTCAGCACACTTAATATAAAATACTTAATGTTAAATTAAAAAAAAAAACATTTTTCTTTAAAAAAATATTTTAGGAGTCCCCAACTAGTCAGAAAAGCAAAAATAAGATTAGTTTTCTTAGATGGAAAAAAAATCTTAATTAGTTCATTGGTTCACTAATTTTCTAGAAAAAGTTTGGTTTTTTTTTAGATAACTTTAACTAAAATACTAGGTTTGAAAGCTAACTTATTAAGACACTTGCAATCATTAAAAAATTATTAAAAAAAAACTGATAGGCCTTTATTTTCATAATTTTTCTAAAAGAAAATATAAAAGCATGTAACAATGTGAAAATGAATTTTTTATTACAAATTTTTCCTAAAAAATAAAAATAATTAAAATATTTTTCAAATCTTATGGATGCCTTGAAAATGTCCATATACCTGCTAATTAGGATTAAATTGAACTAGTTCTTATTTATTTTAGAAAGCTTTAGTAGATTGTTCTTTTTTTTTTTGTATTAAAAAACTAGGTCAAATTTATGTTTGTTGACTATTTTATTATTTTATTCTAAATAAAAAAATAAGAAAATCCAAATCTTTGAAAAAACAAAAAAAAAACTAATTTTTTAAAAGATTTAAATTAATATTTTTATTTTAGAAAAAAAAAACTACATGATAAAATCATTTTTTTATTTTTTAAGAAAGCCCTATAGATGTATAAATGCAATTTTTCTGAAAAATTTATGAATTATGCAATTCTTATGCAAAAATACGTAAATATTAGTAAAAAGATGTAATTATTTTTGTAAAAATGCAATATTTATCCAAAAATATACAAAAAATGTAGTTTTATAAAAAATATGCCGAAAATAACCAATCAATAAAAATTAACACCAAGACCTGTAAAGACCCATGTTAGTGCTAATTTATGTGAATAACTTAATCAAACTAAATAATTAATTCTTTTTAAATAAGAAAAAGTATAAAATAACAAAACCATCAACACAAAATAAATTATAACTTAAAACCAGTATAAAGAGATAAACTAAAGTTGGTAAAAGATGATAATAACAAATAAATAAATAAATAAATAAACCAAAAACTCTATTACCTACGTATTCAATATGGACATGGGTTGGATCTTGAGGTTTACTATGCTAAAAAATAGGATCTTAGGTCAGGCTTCGGGTCATCTAACATGCTTTGGGTCGGGTTGTTACTGTAACTACCTTTTAAGCTTTATATAGAGGCTTTCGATTATCAAAACAAAAGAGGAATTCGATTTTAATGATGATTTGATTGGAAAAACTTGGTTTCGTGATAGCACTTCAACGGAAAATAATGATTTAGTGATTTTTGCATTTAAGCAATAGCACTCGTAAGTATGGGCTACAAGTCTTGTTGTGTTGGGGCATACTAGGGTTGTGTGGTCATTACAGTGTTGGGTTAAGGTCAAGGCAGTGCTGTTGTAGTAGGTAGGTGTCTATGTTGTGTCTGAAAGAGTGAGCCATCCAATTAGGAGTTCTGTAGCACATGGTAAGGAGAGGGTCGAGGTTAAGTGGGGTCGTACGTTGGGTATTGGGTCTTTTGGGGATTGTGCAGCGTAAGTATAGGTTTATGTGTATTGTGGTGCACAAGAGAGAGTAACGGGGATTGATGCACGGGTTTATGTATGTGTGTGTGTGTGTGTATACGTAGATGGGGCTATGTTGGTGATTGGGAGTTTCGAGAGAGAGGATCAAGGATGGGGTTGCTGTGTGGTTAGTTGGTAGGAGAAAGGGTAATCGATGGGGTGCTATTGTGGTAGGTGGTGTTATGGGTTGTGAGTTGTTTAGTGTTGTTGCTTTCAGCTGTGGGTTTCAAATGTAGGATAAAGGAGGATGAAGATGAGTTTTATATGAATATGGGTTCTTTTTTGAAAAATATTATGGAAAAGGACTAATTAAAAAAAAAATGAATATAGTATATTAAAGGTATATCAATTGAACGCACTTTCAATTACTTATGTTTTTTATATTGAAGGCGCATGTAATGGAATCGCCTTCAATAGGTTACTTTAGTAGAAATTGAACTAAATGGGCATCAAGTGAATGCATCTTCAGTATAAATATTTACATTGAAAGTAGATACAGTTGATGCACCTTCAGTATCACAATTTGAACCAAAGGTGCATCAAGTATATGCGCCTTCAATGTAAATATTAATACTGAAGGCACATTCATTTGATGCACCTTCAATTCAATTTCCATTTAACCTAGTAATTTCCTCATGGTTGAAATGATAAAGTAATATTCTTCCAACCATTAACTTACAAGCTAAATGGAAAGTTTGATATAGTAATCAATTACCTAAAATCGCAATTAGTTGAACGTTTTAATAAATATAGCAAGTGGGGAAGAAATAAGCGCATGGGATGATCATCCCATGATCATATGAGTCAGATAGAAGAAAAAATAATTGTAAATTATAAAATTATGATAAATAAAGAATACATTGAATTGCAATATATGATTGAAAGTGAATTGTATTTCGAATAATCAGTATATATACAAAATTTGTAATCAGTTAATGACAACATCAATATAATGGAAAAATAAAGAAGAAAAACAAAAATAATAGACTAAACATATCTATTGACACCTACATTGTGTAAAGGTCCTCATGGCATGGGAAAGAAGTGAACGCCTTGGTTTATCGTGTGTCTAAGTAAGCTTAGGTGGTGGATTGTCGAGCTAAACTTCCTTAGGAAGAACTGGGTTTGCTGGATGGCCTAGATGTAGCTGAATGATGTCCTCACCCATGGATGATTGTGTAAGGGTAGAACATCGCTTTTAAGGAGCTGGTGGAATTGCAAGATCAAGATGTTACTGGAACTCAGGAGTCATGTATGAGTTAGATCTAACCCTAGAGCTGGATTTGGCTCTTAAAGTGGAGGCAACACCATATACCTTTAGTATACTATATTTGTATATTTTTTTTAAAAAACTAGCTTTTGTCCGTAATATTTTTCGAAAAAGAGCCCATATTTGTATAAAACTCGATGGATATAACAATAACATTCTAGATTTTGTTCTCCTCTTCCTAATTATATTATCCTAAGCATTTTATAAACTCACCATTTGAATTTTGGTTGAGGTTTGGATTGGCATGAATCAATCATGGAAAAGATTTTTTCTCTTTTTTCACTTTCAATCTACCAAATCTATTATTTGTAATTATTGATGCAAATTTATGTGATATTTAAACATTTTCATAAGGATTTTATAGATTCGGATCAATTTCCATAAAAAACTAATTGTTGAATTAGTTTCTAAAAACTTATCAATTTCCCTCTCTTTTCTATTTGTTTCTCCAAAAATTTGGAAGGAGAACATAAGTGGTCACATGCTGTCGAAAAATATAAGGCACCAAGTACATTACATGGGTTTCACACCCTTGATCTACTACTTATACAAGCTCTTAAGCCTATGCATGCGACTTGCTTGATAAGCTTTCTTTCTCATTCATTTATGCGTACAAAATTAATTTAAATTTTTTTATTGACCCCAACATAAATTTCAGCTTTCAAACCTAAGCCCAATTCATTTTAAAATGACCTTAGCCATTTTACATAATCCAAAATATACTTGCTAAGGTTTTTAAATTTAATAAACCTTGAGTCTTATTTTCATTAGTCCAATTAAAATATATTTTAAATTGAACAAAAATCCTCTTTATGAGCTCAAATATTTTGCTGGATTATTTTTAAAATATTTTTTTCTAAATGAAGCCTAATTTTTTAAATTCTTTGAATTTATTAACTTACATTTATACTTTCTACTATTGCTCGATTGACCTTGAATGATTGAATGACATATCTTGAACACTCTTTACACTATTTTATTTTTTTCAATTTTTTTCTCTTTTTTAAACTTTTTTTTTTGTATTTTTCCTATATATCTAGAAAAAAATTAAAAAAAAAGGGAAACTAAAGAAAAGAGTAGCACAAATGTGGTATCTATACTAGGAAAATGATTCCCTGCACCATTTAGTATGAGGTTAGCATCTTATCATTGATGTATATAATCGATTATAAATAGAAAAATGGAACAAATTCTTCCCCACAATAGGTCTTTAGTGATATCTATAGTTTTATAATTGAAAGGACAAGGTGATGGACTCAAACATGGACTTGTTTAGAATATAGGGTTAGATAGCCCTAATCAATTCCAAAATCCCTAAATAACAATGCTAAAATGGGCACAAAGATTTCCCTCAACAAAGGAGTTCTATTGAAAAGGTTACATTACTAGAGAGAGGGATAACATTTAGACTAATTTTTTTAATATAAAGATACATTTTTACGCTAGGAAAATGCTTTATAAATAGGCAAATGCAACAAAACAATTCCCCCCAATATGTTTTCAGTGATGTCTAGAGTTTTATAATTGAAGGAAATAGCTTAGACGTAGACTTTGTCTAGGATGTAGCATTGGATATAAAAAACAATAACAAGATCCTTGGAGAAAAAAGCCAAAAGGAGGGCATGGATTCCCTTGAAAAATAAATTTCATTCACATAAGCCATACAATTAAGGGAGGCTTAAGATTCGACTAATTTCCACGATGTCTTTACACCTAGAAAATTATTTGAAAGAATTTATTTCCAAATCTAACCCTTAAAGCAATCACAACTAGGGTCAATGATTAATGAGCAAATGGGTAAGTTCCTTGTTTATTGTAACTTTTAGAGTTGGTAAAATTTTCTACATGTTAACAACCTATTTTATAAAATGAAGATGAATAATTCTCCTTAAAAGATAAAATTTTTGTAGATTTCTTAAAAATCTTCAATAGAAAGGAAGAAAGAAGGAAACAATTTATGAAGAAGTTCTTAAAACTTGGCTCCCTTAAAGAAAAACTTTTAGATCATTAGTCCCTTATGGCACTATCATTTTTCCAAGAACTTTAAAATTATTGGCCAGCTGAGCACCATCATTTTAAAGAGAAATTTCTTGATTACTAGCCCTTTAGGGTACTATCCTTTACAAAGAAGAACTTTCTAATTGCTGGCTCCTTGGGGTCTTTTCCCTTTTAAAAAACTTCTAGATCATGGCCATTTAGGGTGTTGTACCTATTAAAGAAGAACTTTAAGATCTTCAACCTATTGAGAAACTATCTTTTTTTAAAGAAGAACTTCTTAACCACTAACCCATTAAGGTGCTACCCTTTGAAAAAAGAACTTTTGGATTGCTAGCTCGTTAGGGCACTATTCCTTGGGCTTATGCTTTATTGGTCTATTAGGGGTACTATCCCTTCTAAAATTATGGATAGCAAGTTCATTGGATATAAAGCTCCTAATTGGGGCCTAGTAATGAAATCCCTTAGAGCCATTGTCAACATGTGTGCCCATTGTACCCCAACCATCTCATGGTTAAAGTGCATGAGATTCTATTTATGACATTTGTTTACCTATTTATATGTCATTTTTCTATATCCATTGTAACAATTGTACATAACCTATTGATCTGTTATATATATACGTATACATATAAATAAACACTTATCGTTACATATCCGACCCTCTAGGATCATAAAAAGTTGATATCATCTACCAAATAATAAGACCATAGAACCATTCAATACTTGATGATCTCCAATGGGTTGAGAATCCAACTTAAATAATTGAAAAGTTTATTTTAAGTTTCTTTCCATATTACACGTTTGACCTGTAAACTATACAACTTAGTTTTCTACTTGACAGTCTCAATAATAGAAGTTGACCTTTCCTATATAACTTTTAAAAGGAGTAATGATCACTCCTCTTAGATTTCTAGCCTACCTAGCTTTTACTACAACTTGTAAAGGAAACTATAAGAGAATGAGCAAAATAAAAACTTACTGAGATCAACTCTCATATTACAAAACACATCAAGCCATGTAAGTTATAAGCTAATATGCTAGCCAACACTCAACCATTTGCAATGCACATATTTACAAGACTTTTTGAATATTTTGTAAGGGTCAAATTTGTGCCCTTAAAAGTCATAAGGTTAGAACTTGGATTCTGAATTCCTTGATTCATTGGCGAGACATTGTGGCTATTCGATGTTTGTTTAATACTCTAGAGCTAAATGGATCATTTTTGTGTTTCTATTAAAGGATAGCATCTCTCGATGTAGTGATAGTTCCTAAGGTCGAAATAAGTTTATCTATAGAAAATCACCTCCATATGGCCCTCTTGTTGTTTTACGTAGTGCTTGTAGATGCAGGGGATGCAATGTATGCCCGGTTTAATTTAACTTAGCCAATCCTTATTTAATTTGGTTTATAATGCAGCATACTAGTTATAAATAGTAGATACTCAACAAATTACTAAATAAAGCATCATAATCAAACCAATTTAATATATATGCTTATGGTATAGCGAGAGCAATTTAATGATTCAGAAATCATGAGTGTAATCCCTTAATAACCCCATACACATTTTGCTTATAAGTCAATAAGCAATTAGTTCCACTAACTAACTCTAACAATCATAAACAAGTGTCATAATCATGAGTATCTCGCACTCAAACATGTTGGTTAATTGGTTAAAATAACCTTTAGGTAGATAATCTTCTTGTTTAATGAAATTCACTATGCTTCTTTGGACAAGAATTTAGCCTAAAGGATGTTCATAAAGTCCTTTGTTTAAATTCCAATTTTAACTAAGTTAAGTCTACATATCATAAGTTGTTTTATTGATAACTGTTACGCCCTAAAGTCGCAGAGTCGCAACAGTCCCGCCTTGTAAACCATTCTATGATAGTAACTGGCCTCACAGTGCCTACCATAGATATGATCTACACAAGGCATCGACGACTCCTCACTTTGAAGTAAACAGTCCGATTAAAAGTTGAACTACAATTATGATAAATATTACAAATTTCTAATAAACATGTATAATTATATGTAGGTCCACAGAACTTTCTAGGAAATTCTACATATTCACAACTATTCACTAATTTACATAATAACTATCAATCTTTCATCCTTAACTACAAGGTCACTCTAGTTACACATTATTACTAAGTAACTTGATCCACACTCCCTTGGCTTCAAAAGGACTAACCTATGGGTAATTGTAGGGCGACATAATACTTGAAGTGTTCAGAAATGAGGACCTGCAAAAGGATCTATAAGGGTATGAGCAACTACAGCTTATTAAGTTGAATTAGAGACTCATGAATGTATACAAGTACAAACAAGATTATCAAGCAATTATTTTCATGCAATGCAACAAGCAAGTGTCATCGCACAACGTAGTTCGGTCCATTGTGAAATTAGAGAAATTTCACCCTCTCCAATCCGGGTTGAGGAGTTTCCATGTTACGCAGCAGCTCACAACCAAACCTAGGCTTGTGCAATGGAGACCTCGCTCCTCCCGCGACTACCTTCGAACCATTGACTTCACCCTAGCTAAGACTTTCTCTCCTGTCACTTAGTTCGACTAAGGATGAAGAAGGGACCACTTTGCAATCCTGTGCTATCCCTTTCGAAGGGGTCAGTATTTGGTTAGAGAATCCTATGATCTCCTAACGAGTTGCAATGCATGACCTTTTTGGTTATTAGAGTCGAATAAGATTAAATTTCATTTAGGGTGTTCAAACAATTTCACACCAATTCAATCAATTACAAAATCACTCATATTACAAATTTAGCACGAATTCAGATACATTAAACACATGTGTAAACTACTTACAATCACAACCATATACAAGCCTAAGTCTCCGAGTACCATAAAACTAGTACTCTATTACAATAAGTAATAACCCAACTTACTTGGAATTTCTGAATCGCCCGATCACTTAGTTACAAGTCGATTCGTCTCTAGGTGTCCTATAATACAAATAGGTCTTTTTAGTACTTATACTTTAAGGATTCATATTTTAAGTTATAATTTAACTCTATCTTGCATGTATACCTATTATATACTAATAATTTTTTCTACTATATTTTGAGGTTTAAACCTTAAATTAGATTCTAGTTTTGATTCCTAAGTCCTCAATATGCTCGAATCCTAATTTGAAATTAATCACATTAAGCTCGAGTATTCAAATATCCTATTGGGTCTTAATTTAGTATTCTAAACCATTTGGTATATGCTAGTCCTAATTGGGGGATCGGATTTATCCCCGATGTAAGAAAATCTTCATTTTTATACAATTACCTAAAATTAAATATTATTTTAGATTTAGTATTATTCTGATTTTTAGTATAATATTATCTAAATAATCCTAATTTTTTAGATTTATTAATTTTCAACTCCACATATTACTAATTTCTTACAATAACTACCTAATTTCCTAAATTAACTATCCTTAATACTCAAAAGGCTAGGATTAGGTTTCCACATCAGAGATTAACATCCCTAAACACCTAATTACTATCTAAATCAGTAATTAGTATCTTAATCATCTAATTAACCTAAAATTACCCAATTTTTCCATCATTTTAGGGCTAAAAATTAACTTAAAAATTTTGAAAATTGATTTTAAAAAAAAATGGCTTCATAGCATTGTTCTATATCACATAAGCATTCTACAAAAAGAAAAAGAAAAAAAAATTGAGCTCCAAACTACACTCCTAAGCCTATTTATTTCTCGTTCTAATCATGCTCGGTTTTGCTCAATTTGTTAAGAACCCTATATTTTCAGACGTGATTAAACTAAATCACTATTTTCCCCTAAATCTACATGCAATAAAACCTCAGAATAACAAGTTTCATAATTTTCTAGGCAAAATAACTAATTTTATGAAATTATTCAAAATCGGAGCAATTAAGGGACTCATCAATTCGATGATTTTTGGCCGTCCAAATTCGGTCCAAGTGTGTCGGCTAGCCTAAACGGTGGGGCTAGAGTGGGGTGGTGGTGGTGGCTCAGTCCCAAGTGGTGGTGAAGTGTGGGTGTGGCTCACTAGCTCTATTTGCACAGTTTCATTTTCTTTTTTTTTTTTCTGGATTTTCTTTCGAATTTTTTAAGTTCCCTATTTTTCCCTAATTCTAAACTGTCCAAAGGAATTCTCTGAAATTTTATTGCCCCATTTCCTTGATTTTTGGCTTTTGTGTTGCTTAATTCTAATTAGTTAATTTTTATTTTTCAGATTCTGACCTGCTATGACTATATTTGCATTAATCCATACCCTTTTGATTTTTTTTCTGATTTTCTTAATTAATTTAATAATTTTCTTTAATTAATTTAATAATTTTACTAAATTTTTGGCCAATTTAAGTAATTTCGCGTATTTTTATCTACACGTAAATATACGTGGGGTACATGTGAACATTACTAATTATTATTTAGGTCATTCTATGATTTTTAGTATACATATAATCTATCCCTAGTAATTTATTAGGTATTAAATTACACTTTTCGCCTTTTTGATGGTTAACAAGTATTATACTTAAAATTTGAAAATTTTGTAGTCTCCTATTTTCTTACTTATTTTCTTAAATTCAAGTTTACGGGGTCAGTTTTACTAATATTTTTCTCCATATTTTATAATTTAGGTTTGATCGAATCCTTTAACCGATCGTCCTAAACCTTGTGTTCTAAATTCAATCCTACGGTCTCTTGACTTAACTCTAGGACTTACAATAACTTAGCAATCCTTATTGGAATTTTGCAAATAAAAGGTCATTGCAAAATTTACTTAGTCTAGTTTCTATTTTTATAGTTAATATACACTTTAGAGACTAAGCTAAAGCACAAAAGTTTAGAACAAAATGAGGGCACTAGGTATGTAAATAACTGTGCTCTATTTCGTTTTATTTCTTGTTTTAGAGCTTTGGCTAAATGAAAATCGACTCCCATACATTCAAAATTAGATTGATTCATTGGTTTATTTCCAAGGCTTAGGCATGTCATGTGTGGAATAATCAAATTGGCTTCGTATTCTACTTGCTATTATTAGTGTTTCCTAGTTGTTTGTTTGTTGTTATCTTCATTTCACAACTTCCTATGGATATAATTCAAGGCATTGTACATTCTTAAGCACTTACATTACCTTTTTATTGGTTGAAATCCAAATTATGCCAAGAGTTATACCATTGGTTTCTAAATCATAGGTCCTAAAATTTCAACATAGTGTATTAACAAGTTTAGGCATTTAATTTTGTTTCTCTTGTCATCAATTCACTTCCGAAACTTCCTAAGGGCTTTAGTTTACCATTAGATTTTTTTACTTATACTCTAATTACTATAGTTTAAGTAGGTATAACTTTAGATAATTTTTGGAGTGTTAACTTTTAAGCAGGAAATTACCTACCTAAAGGACTAACCACATTGTTTAGCTAATTTGTATTCCTAACGTTTAAAGTTTGATAAAACTTACCAAACAGTCACTAGAATGCACATGAGGACGTTTGAATTTGTTTGATCACCAACATATAGCTGACATTTAATAAGCTAAAAGCTAAGTTACAAATTAAAGTGAAGAGAACTAAGTTTATCTATTCATTATAAACTTGAACTAAGTTTATTTATTCACTAACATGAACTATTTCCTAAACTATACAGTCACTTATAAACCTTATTGAATCTTAACATATATGAGTTGAGGTGTGAAAGATTGAAAGACTAACCTTATGAAGTAAATATTTGTCCATGAAATAGAGGGTTTTGAAGCTGCATTAGTGACATAAAAAGATTCATCACAAGTTCCTAAAGGTTTAACTTCAAAAGTGGAAGAAAGGAAGTAAAATATCTTACACTTCACCTTAGTTAGTGTAATTTCTTAAAGATGGGGATATTTTTTTTTTTTTTTTTGTTGATGAGCTTTCTTTAAAAATTTGGGGTGAAATTAATGGTGAAGAGAGTTGAAGTGAAGGGATGAAGGGGAAGAGTTTGGGACGTGAAAGAGAAAGAGAATATAGGTGGCTTGATGCATCTTTGGGGTAGGGAAATGTCATGGCATACTTACATAGTTATTGGCTTGATGCATCCTTGGGGTCATACACATGAAGAAGCACCATAATAGAGGAGAATTAAAAGAAAATAAAAGAGGATTAGAAAATCCTAAGCAATTATTAATCAAATATGATATACCAATCAATCTTACTTAAACTATATCTGTAAGATGTAACTTATTGGTTTGAGTTATAGGGTCATTCACCACTACTCTTTACTAAAAGGAATAGATAACATATAAGAGAGTGAAGACTAAGGTTGTTTAAGAAGGATACTTACAATATTCAATAATGCAATGATTTGTCTACGTATATGTAAATAACGTTTATATACTAGCGCTATTAGGATTATAAAGCATATATGGAAAGATAAAAGAGCAATTTACAAATTGAATACATAAAACATACTAAAAATGGGTAAAAAAAGACAAAAAATATTCAGTATAGAAAGAGTAAGTAATTCTTCTAGAATGTTGTGCTAGAAGACATATGTTAAGGGATTGTTGGAGGCTTGTAGTGTGGTTAGCTAAGTTGTAATGACTGCTAAGGCTACTTGGTAGTCATAGGTTCTTACTTGGATAAAGTTAGAAGAAATTCAACAGTCAGAGCTAACTTAGTTGGCTTCAGGTCAGAGTTCAGGTATTGGAAAACATTTTGACCCTCTATAGGTCGAATGTTTAGGCAGTTCAGCTTGGACAATGGTCTATGTTGGTTAAATCTGGAGCTATTTGGATCATGGCATGAGCTCGGCAATGGGTATGGCTACTTACTGGTTGATATACATGCTAGGCAGATTAGTACGATTGTTTGGTAGCTTGGAAACCATGTTGGAACTTATAAGAGCTTGGTGTTTGTGTTGGTAATAATGTAAAAGATGGAGATTAGAATAGGAATCTTGATCATGAATGGGATATTGAGCTA
Organism: Lumnitzera racemosa; assembly: GCA_024138005.1. Lineage (NCBI taxonomy): Eukaryota > Viridiplantae > Streptophyta > Magnoliopsida > Myrtales > Combretaceae > Lumnitzera > Lumnitzera racemosa. The sequence goes on from JAMXBC010000004.1 coordinate 58,639,578, forward strand.
ATATTCTTCATATAAGTCCTTACAATCCTCTAGCTCGGTTATGTATGACTGGTTCGAGGAGTTGAGTCCCATCATCTACCTAAAGGCAAAAAGATTTTCCTTCAAATCTGAAGTGATCTCGGGCTCTTGTTTTATCCTAGCATTTACTGGGTTTTCTTCTAGTCAGTGGGGAATTAGGTTGGATACATTGAAGGTAGAGGATATACCATAGTTCTTGGGTAATTTAATTTGGTAGGCACGTTGATCCTCTTCAAGACCTTAAACAGACCATTAGCTCATAGAGATAGGTTGCTTTGCCATAAGTTAGGAAATCTCTCTCTATTGAGGTAAATCTGTACTAAGTGTCCCAGTACAAAAGAAATAGTACGGTAGCTTAGACTACTGATCTCTTGTTATCTCTGGTGGAACTTGTTGATCTTCCTTGCTATTGATTGATGTTGTTCTTGCAATTCTTGGGCTCGAGTGACTCTAAATTGACTCTCTTTAGTAGTTACGAGGGTATTCATTAAATTTAGGGAAATGGTAGGATTGAGGTTATAAACGACCTTAAAAGGAGTCTTTTTAGTAGTATTGTAGATTGTATGCAAACTCCTCAATAGGTAGACATAAATCCAAATCCTTTAAATTCTTTCCCACAATAGCTTGGAGTAAATTATCTAGTGTTCTATTCACCACTTTAGTTTAGCCATAAGTTTGAGGGTATCTACTAGAGCTGAAAACAAGTTTATTTCCAAGTCTTCTTTAGAGAGTCTTTCAAAGAAAGCTTAAGAATTTTGTGTCTCAATCTAAAACAATTGTCTTTAGCATTCCATGCCATCAGATAACTTCCTACAAAAACAAATCAGCAATATGTAAAGAATCATCAGTTTTATGGTACAAGACTAACTGTACCATTTTATTAAAGTGGTCCAGCACAACAAAGAATTGAATCCTTTCCTCTAGATGCTTTAGGCAACCTTACGACAAAGTCCATGCTAAGGTTGGCTTAAGGTAAGGTCGTTGTAGGTAAGGGAATGCACTCTCCATGTAGCTCTCTTTTTCCCTTAGCCCTCTTGCACACTTCGCAACTACTAACTACCTTATGGACATCCTTAACTAGATTAGGTTGGTAAAAGTTCTCTTTCAATAGGTTGGCTAGTTTGATCTCTCTAAAATGACCAAATAATCCACCACTATGAACTTCTCTCACCAACAGCTCGTGTGGATTAACTGGAGATGTACAATTTTTTATCCTTGAATAGATGACCATCCTTGAGGTAATATCCTCTCATAGCAATTCCTTCTCTATACTATTCAAAAATGTGGTCATAAGCATATTGCTCAATGAGAAGTGAAAATCCCAATAATTTTGTCAATAAGGTGGTTAGCAAGGTTTGCTGATGTGATAGGGCATCCGTAATCATGTTGCTACTACCCTTCTTATGCTAGATCACATAAGAAAAACCTTCCATAAATTCTAGCCACTTAGCTTACCTTTTTCAAAGTTTGTTTTAACTCCCAAGATATTTCAATGACTCTTGGTCAATGTAAATTTCAAACTCTCTTGATAATAAATAATGTTGCCTGATAGTAAGAGTTTGAAATAATGAGTATAATTCTATCTCATACACAAAATAGTTTAGCATAGCACTACTAAGCTTCTCACTATTGCAGGTAATTGGTTGTCATCCTTGCATTAGGATGGCACTAATTCCAATGCTTAATGCATCACATTCCGATTCCAATGCTTAATGCATCACATTCCAATTCAAATGGCTTGTCAAAATTTGGTGGCGATAAGATAGGGTAATATTGAGCTTTTCTTTGATCTCCCTAAAGATTTGCTTAGTTTGGTCATTCCATCAGAATCCTTCTCTTCTTTCTTGGCTCAATTAAGGGGGCTACAATTGTACTGATTTTTTTAATGAATCTTTTATAGAAAGATGTAAGGCTATGAAAACTTCTTACTTCAGTGACATTCTTTGATTATAGCTACTTCAAGATAGCTCGAACCTTTTCCTCATCTACTTAGATTCCTTCTCCGGATACTACATACCAAAGAAAGATAAGTTCACTTTGGTAGAAGATACATTACTTCAGGTTCCCATGCAACTTCTCAGCTTGTAAAATGTTATTAAACATGGTTGTTCAGGTTAGCACTCTATACTAATATATCATCAAAGTACATGGACATACATTTTCATATTAATGGACGCATCACATAGTTCATAAGCCTTATAAATGTGTTTAGTGCATTTGTAAGTTTGGATGGCATAACCAACCATTTGTAGAGGCTATGTCTCATCTTGAAAATAGTCTTTCATTCATCACTAGGTATCATGCGAATTTGGTGGTAACCACTTTGCAGATCAATCTTAGTGAATATTTCAAAATTATGTAACTCATGTAACATGTCATCAAGCTTCGGTATTAAATATTTGTACTTGGCAATAATTTGGTTGATTACTCAACTGTCAATGTACTGCACCACGAACCATCCTTCTTTGGGATGAGTAGAGCTGATACAACATAAGGGCTAATGCTCTCCCCTACATAACCTAGCTTTATGAGATCATCCACTTGTCTTTTCAACTCGGTAGCTTATTTAGGATTCATTTTGTAGGTATGTCGGTTAGGTAGGGCTACGCTTGTCTATAGATTAATATAATGTTCCATGCCTTAGACTGGGGGTAGTCCCTTAGGCAACTCTTCAGGGAACATGTTGATAAATTCATCAATTTATCTTTGGATCTCATCGAAAGCATCGTCTAGATTTCTTATCTCCATTAATCATTTGATCAATAGAAACATAAGGTTATCAGCCTTCTCAATAGCTTAGAGCTCTCTTCGACTCATCACTAAAGCTTTCTTCTTATTAACTTAGGTTAGCTGGTCATGGGTCTTGTTTACCTAGGTAAGTGTCATCGGTTATAGCACAATCTTCTTCCCATCCTTAGCAAAGGCATAAGTATTCTTATATCCATTGTGAGTAACATGTCGGTTAAATAACTAAGGTCTTCTATGTAACAAATGTGAAGCTCCCATAAGGATGACATCACATATTACTTCATCCTTGTACACATTCCCAATACTAAAAGGCATGGATACTTGTTTTGTGTTGTCTAGAACGCCCTTATCATGAAGCTAGTATAGCTTTTATGCTCAAGGGTACTTAGAGGTTAGTAGTCCTAACTTTTGCACAAAGAACTGTGCAACGACATTAGTACAACTTCCTCCATCTACAATGATTGTGCATAACTATCCCTTGATAGTACAATTTGTATAGAATAAATTCTCTCTCTAGTCTTCTTTAAAGCTCGACAAGTAGCCCAGTACTCGTCTCAGTACTAAGGTCATCACCTTTCCCTCATTGGTGTAGTATAAGTCTCTTCTTGCTCTTTAGCTTCAACCTTTCTAGCATTATTCTCCTTCTCTGACTTACTCTCATCAGTGCTATCTACTACATCTCCTTGGAGTACCATGGTATGTTGGTTCGGACACTCAGTAGCCATGTGTCCAAAACCTAAGCATTTAAAGTACTTTATCTCACTTATCTTCCATCTAGAGACCTGTCATTTCTCATATGTCCTCGAGGTTAGTTTCTCCTCAATTCAACTTTGATGGCTTACTTGGCTATCATTAGGTCGATCATATCTTTCCTCGACTTAACATGAGTAGGTCAGTGTGGAATAAGGCCTCGAAAAATGTTAGCTTAGGTTTAGTCGGGGCATTTCTTCCCTGCTTTTCAACCATCTATGCTACTTAAATGGCCTCTTCCAGTATATAAAACCTCTATACTTTTGCAATGTTACAAATCTCATATTTAAGTCTAGAAATGAACCTCGACATTGTATGAGCTTTAGGTTCATCTACGTTGGCTTACATCATCAACATTTGAAATTCTCTCGCATAGTCATTAATAGATTAGCTTCCTTAGCAAAGTTCTGATAACTCTGTAAACGTACCCTACAAGTAGGTCTCAGGCACAAATCTTTCCCTTAGCAATCTCTTCGTCTCTTTCCAAGTCCATACACCTCGTCTTCCATATCTTGCTTTAGCCATATTCAGATTCTTCTACCATATGGTAGCATATCGAAAAAATTTAAGTACAATAAGTCGCACTTTAATGGCATCAATGTATCCATAGTAGTCAAATACTTTCTCCATTTTTTCTTCTCACTCTAGATATTTATTTACATCTCTACTTTCATAGAAGGGTAGGATTTGGACCTTGATATTGTCCAGTTCTTGAGGAGCTCAATGTCTTTACTCTTGTACTTGATAATATTCAATCTCTTCTTTTTCCTCCCCATACTCTTCTGCATCTACTTCCTCATCATCCTCCTCAATCTCTTCCAACTCTAATCGTCATTTAGCAACTCAATCTATAACTCCTCCAACTCAATATGGTCAAATTGGGCAATTACCTTGGCTACCTTAGTCATATTGTCTCTCATGAACATTCTTAAGTAGGTAATGATGTGGTACACCCCATGGTTGATATCTGTTGACTTGCATCACAGTAACTAAACTCTCAACAAGATTGGTGAGTTTGTTACAGTTATCATCAACTAACTTAGGACTGTTGCGACCATTTTTTCCTTGACCAGCATGAGTACCATTACTCTAGTCATCAATAACACCTTGAATAATTGAATTTGACATAGTATATGTGAGACCTTGTATTTTTTTTTTCCTTCTAGTAATAAGGATTTGAGTGTCAACTTTAGGGTACATAAAAGAGTAGTCCAATTAAGCTAGAATTTTGCAACAAGATTATAAGTATTAGTCAAACAAACCTCATAAAGTAGATTTTGAAAATATAATACTAAAATAATAATAATCTAGTTAGAAAAGTACTTGTAATCATACAATTAATTATTTATTAGTAAAACACAAATCAAATACCAATAATTAGCTAAACTTTAAGAATAAGTATTTGGCATTTGAAACTCATAAAATATTTAGGAGTATGTTTATATAGTATTGTATGGAAATATGCATTTAATTTGTAAAGAGTTAATATTCTTTAAAAAAAATGAAAATGATGATGACGAGAGAGGAAAAGGGTCTAAGAATAAGAAAAGCTTACAAAACTTGTAATTAGAAAATGTAATTCATTACAATTTAGACTTGCTAGATTTTATACAGTTATACTCCTTGTAAAAGATATAATACTATAGACTATGTTAATAGGTATATACGAAAATTTTGACGTACTTAATTTACTAAACACCTAATGATAAAAATTTTCGAAATATGATCATAAGATCAAGATCCTTAAAATTCAATTACTCCAATTAAGATATTACTTGAAGTGCTAAATATGTAATGTGTCTTATTTCACATTAATAAATGAAATATTAAGTCTGTAAGGAATATGAAGTTCATAACGTGTAAACCAAAGATGAAATGCTATTAAATTTAATGAATAAATATTACACACTAGGAAATACTAGGGGAAAGTTGGTAATTTACAATTATTTAACCCAAAATTTCAAATTTTAAATAGTAAAAATAAATTAATAAATAAATTTATACATACATTACATTACCTATAGTTGAGGAAGTTAGAATTGGATATGACGAGTTTTATTTTAACTAAATTTTTTTTTAAAAAATTATGTTTATTATAGTAGCTCATTAATTACCAAAAAAAAAAAATCGAGATTTAATCTTTATGATATATGACATGATAATAAAGATAACTCATTTGACAAATAAATTGAAATATAAATGTATGTAAAAAATGTATGAATTTCTAGTCAATATATGTAATATATATCTATGTATGTATGTATATACATATAGGTTAATAATTATTAAATATAATTTAACATGCTTTAAAATATGGAAAGTAGAAAACAAACCTAAAGAGAAAAATTATTTTTATAGATGTATGCATGCAGGAAATGTCTCATTTGGATGTTGATCGTTGTTTAACTTATGGATGTAACATGAAGTAGATTAACTGAGCAAAAACATAAAATTAGTCGCATTGCTATTGGACCACTTGGAAGGCCTGCACATTTAATGATGATATATAATTCAATAAATAATGTTGAGAATAAGCAAGATTAGGATTTGACACCTACAATTTATTAAGCCAATTTCCATTGACATGTTGCGCTATAAAATCCTTCAAGTGGCATCTCACATTATTTTTGGCAAGATGATAACTAAATGTATCTATTTAGAAAGAAAAGGAAAGAGGAAGAGAAAAATTCTTTTACTTCCTTCATGAGAAACCGAGGAGCATATAAGCGAATTTTCATTGGAGCTATAGCTAAATTTAAGGTAAGTTATATTTATAGAAGTATTCATTCTATGCTGTTTATTATGTATATAATATGTAATATGGTTAATTTTAGATAAATATGTTATAAAATAGATAACTTATAATGTTTATGGAATGTATGATTAGTTTAAGACAAACTTAATTTTGATTTTATAAAAAAGATTCATATTTCATTATTAACGAAACAACATGCCATAAGTAATATTTGATTAGCTATATTTAAAACTTACATAGTAAGTCATATATATATTATATAGTTAAACACCATTATACTAAATATAAATGGAGTATAGTTTTATGCCCTACCCCTTTGTTAATAAATATAGATAGATAAACATATGGGAACAAAACTGAGATATATGTGGCTAGGATATACATATGTACATATATACATACATACTTACATATATATATGTTTGCATGCTAATGTACAATTAGTGAATATATTATTATAAACTATATATGGTCTATATTCTCTACATATATTCTTATTTTGTAAAATAAACACCTTATATTATGTTATGAATTTTCCTTACAAATCTAAAGTTGGTTATTTAGGGGCAAACTTGTAACTCTCTAAAAATAATCGTTCATCCTATAAGTTGATAAAATTTCTATGATTTTGCCTTATACATGTCTTAAAAAATATAAAGTGATAGCCATAAAATTTCAAATTGAGAAGATCTCTACTAATAATCCAAAAGATATGGGTCTAAGAGTATATTTATCTAAACAATTAAAACTGAACTTTATATTTTTATAAATCTAACATCATTACTTTCATAAAATTTGAGTAAATACATAATTCTTTGTTAAAAAAGGTAGAAAATTCATAAGTAATATTATAAACTAAATTTTTTTAATTTCGAATATAAATTTAAATTACAATAACATTAAATAATAAGTACCTATGACTATATTTGAGTAAATATGCTAGTTCAGTCTTATCTAAGTATTATATTTTAATTTCTACTCTATCTTATATCAAATAGGCTAAATCTACAACCTTATCAGAGGCGTCTAGGAATGATTGAGTACAAGGTCAAGTAAGTAGGATCAATGCTACATCGCATTTTGGGATATAATTTTAGAATATTTAGAGAACTTGGTATGTATTTGTTTGTAATTATAGTTAGTTATTGGAGCATGTGTAGTACTTGTGTTTGAGATTCGATTTGTTATGATAGGAGATAAGCTCCATGTTATGGTTGTTTAGTGAATATTATTATGCTTGAATTATTTGAACTTGGCTAATCATGTTAAAAATAAACTAACGTAATCTTGGCTTAACATCAAACTTGATATGCATGGTAACCCACTAGGGGTAAGAGCTAGGATTGTAGAGCCAAATAGGGATCCTCTTCAATGAGGATAGTTGAAATAGTCATTTCCTTACCTTAGTTGAACTAAGTAATAAGAGAGGAGGTCGTGATAAGATTGGAGGCTATAGTTCGAAGGTGGTCATAAGAGGAGAGCGTTCTTCATTACATAAGCCTTAATTTGGTTTCGATTTGCGAGTACATGGTATCAAACTTCTTAACCTAGACTAAATTGGATGTAATTTCTCTAATCTCATAATGGACTAAATAACGTTGTGCAATGATATTTTCTTGCACATACATTGCATCTAACTAATTTGGTTGAAAATCCCATTTGTGATAAGTTAAATTCATATTATTACCTTTGTCCTATTTACTGACCAAGTTGTCGCTAATTCCCTATATTTTATTTTGCGAGTTTAGAATGATACTATAAGTACTGCACCTAAAACCCAAACTTTAGGAAATGGAATTGAGGAGGGAGAATCAAGGAGAATTCGACTGAATTTTTGTTCTTATTATTGGCTTTCTTTCTAATTGCTAAGAAAACCATCTGAGCATTCTTAAAGGGTTTGCTAGGTTTCGATCATTTGGTTTGTATACTGAATAATGTGTACTTGTAGGTTTTACGAATACTCTCCTCAAAAGTTAAACTATGATTTTGCTTATCAATTATTTCCAAAAAATATGCCGTATGTTTCTATTAAGTAGTTATGGAACTAGATGCTTCAAAGTGATAGAGTTTAGTATACTTAATGTGAATTAGGTCTATGATAGCAGCTATAAGGTTAGTTTCTATCTTAAGATGGTTTATATGGTGAGGCCATTATGACTCCACCTTTTCAAGGTATTACAATTCTAAATTAGTATCAAACCATTATTCTGAAGTATTCCCTTATAGGTGTAATTGTCAAGAATGTGATTTGAAGTGTCATAAATAGAAGAAAGTAGCTATCATAGGAACACAATGAGAGTGGATAGTAAAAAGTTGGTGGTGAAAGACTATATTAGGAAGTTATGATATGAACTAATTGTACTACTAAATTATTATGCATCTTAATTAAGATCTTTAATCCATCCATAGAATTATAAGGGAGGTCTTATTAATAATTCAAGTGCTTTATTAATACAAACTATATAAAGTAGTTGAAATGAATGAGAGGCTAAGACATGGTGTAATGGGAAAAATCATAATACAATTTAAAGGACCATCCTATAGAGAATAAAATGGTCACCTCTAAGATAAAATTTATCCATGATGTTGGGAAATCAAATGTTAACAGAATTTATGAAGTAATTGATATTTTGGATTTTCCTTAGATTGTATAGTTGAGATATAAATCTATTCGTGGAAATAATGATGTAGTGAATTGGCATATGGAGTGGATTTGCATAAAAGTTTTTATTTGCTAGGAAATCCCCCCAATTTAATAGACATAGGGTTCTTATAGTAAGTAAATTATATGTCTCTTGAAAGAGCACTTTAGATATACTAATTAATTACCATATCTTTGCAAAATTATATTACTACGAGTAAAAGCCCTCTTTTCTATAATACTAAGTGCATCACCTAGTAAAACATAAAGGATCATGACCTAAGAAGTCTAGAAGAGTTCTATAAAAGAAGATGGCAAAGATTTTAAGGTAAACCTCATAAATGATTTGAGCGTGTAACTAAAGTGCTGATTATGGTAGTAGTTGAATTATTAGGCATAAAGTAGATTAACTCGAGGGAGTGAGTAGAGCAGATGCTATAGAGATTTATTTATGGGATCAAATTGAAAATTATAGAGAAGATAGGGAAACTTGAATTATTGAAAACAATAGCACTGGTCTTTAAATGATAAATATGGTTAGTAATAGTGCAATAAAATAAGGGTATAGGAAGCTAATTTTTGTTGATTGAAAAAAAAAAAGAAGAAAGAAGAGGTAATAGTAGAGACTCAATTGTTATATTTTTCATCCTATTTGATGCTAAGAAGTGTAACTTAGTGAATGGTTAATAAATTCTATACCTCAAGAAAATGTGATCATATTTGAGTAATCCTATAACTTGAGTGTATATATCAAATATTAGTTATGAAATAAACCAACTGAATTTGATACACAATAACTATGAAATGTTGACACTAAGAATGTTAATTTAGTATTTTAAGTGAAAAGTTTGGAACTTATATCTTCTCATTCACTTCGAATGCTATTATCTAAAGCTATAAAGTTAAGTTGTATAACGGCGAAGAATATTGAGTAATTAAGATGTGCACATATTTAGATAATCATGTAAATTTGAATATGACTATAGAGATTGCACGTAAAATAAAAATTTCTTACTAATAAATTAAATTTATACATATGTATTGCTCAATTATAAATTGTATTATGTATGTAAATGTGACTTTTTTGTGTAAGTTTTAGGAACTAATGTAGAAGACATTAGATTTCGATGAAGTGTGGAATTATAAACATTATGATAAGTGCAATATTGTAACTCTAAATGCAAGTTTTCTATTTTATGTGATCGCAATTCATTGTGATTATTAAGTTAGATTCTATAAATATAATTAACTAGGATTATGAAGATCATACAATCTTCATATTTTGTATCATGAGAGAGGTATAAAATTGTTTGTTACATATTGATCTAGTAAGTGTTGTTGATAAGAATGCATGTTTACTTTAATCATTGTTAATGTACTAATTAGAGATAATTGAATGATTGACCAGCTGATATCCTTAAAATATGACACACATACATATACACGCATACATATTATCATTGATGGTATAATAGAAAATAAATTAAAACTTGATCGCAAGATATCACCCAATACTTCTTAGCTTATAACTATATACCAAACAAATAAACCTACACCATGATATAGTGTTGTACTTGTAACACCTTTGTATATTACCCTTATCTCGAAAGGACATAATGGGTTGTTAACCTTCAAAGTGACTGTACAAAAAAATAAATAAAAATTTATTAATTGGTTTCTAACCTTAATGGGGTGATAGGATATTTAGATGAAGATACTACAAAGTAGTAATCCTAAATCCTAACATAGAATTTAACTTAAAAAACAACCATATAACTAGCTTGTCTTAACTATCCATATTAAGGATGACAATATGTAGATGGCACAAATAATTTTAATAGTGAAATATTCCCAAAATGATCAATTAGCTTACTCTACTTTCATGTAGTAATTCACTAACATAAAAGCAAGGAAACTTAAGGCTAAGCTATATGTTATAAACAACAACAATAGAAAATAAATAATTGTAATAAGATGTAAAATTAAGACATTATGAAATAACATTCTTCATATACATGTTAGCACATGTGAGAAAGTAAAAAGAGAATGGCAAATCTATAACCCCCATATCTCTTTTGTCGAGTTACCTTATCTTTGTTGATGATTAGGTCATATCAAGTCATGTTAAATGTAAGCCAAATAAGTTGTTGATGTCCTTATAGGTCTTAACAATCAAATGTTGTGTCAATTCTTGTGAGTTGAGTCAAGTCTAACTGATTCGGATCATCAACTGTCTTGCTTGAGCTTAAGATGGTAAGAGTCAAGATTTGTCAACTGCGTTCCTATTGATTATTGTGCTAGTTATACGAATTATTAAATCTAGCAATGACAAATACATGACAGTTGTAAAACATAATGTATAAACAAGATGGAACTAAACTAGATTTATACTGTACGTAAATAACAACAATCTTACTAAAAATTGACTTTGAAATGAATTTGAAAATAGATAGTGTACAAGGTATAGTTGAAACCAAATTTAGAAGATATGTTTGATGTGGTAAGAAGTGAAAAGAGAGGGAAGTAGGATAAAAAGAAAAAAAAAAAAGGATTGGTTTAGTAGGTGCCAACTTAGAAATTACAAAAGCTCATAGTAAAATGATTTTAACCCTATAAGCTTAAAAAACTCAAGATTTCATAAGTTAAAGTAGAAAGTTTTGCTTAACTTAGAATTTCAAACTGTGAGTAGTATAATTGAATGGAAGCTCAACCTAGACATTAATAGTATTACTTTGATTAAAGAAATAAAGCAAGTAAAACATAACAACTTGAAACATATTTAAAGAAACTTAAGGGAAATGATGATGATGGGAATAAGGTATTTCGGATGTTAGGGAATAAAAGCAATGATAAGTTAACAATTGATGATGTTTTTTTTAAGACTATGCATTATGAAACATATAATAATGTATATAATAATTCATGGAATGAAGAATGTATGTTAATAAGAAGTGAATTACCTATTCAAATGGAAAAGTTAAATAAAGAAAGCATAGTGATACCAATTGAGAGAATGATACATCTAGCTAATTAGTCCATAGGAGGAATCCTATATTTAACATAAGGTATAAAAATTAGCGTTAATAACAATGTTATCTAGAGATATGCAAGTTATTTAAGTAGACACATCAACTTAGAAAATGACAAAAGCCATGTTGTGTTAAATTAGTGGAGTTTGAAAAACAATGTAGTACAACTCATTAAATGTATGATGATTGGGTTTGTAAGATAGGAAATGAGAACATAAAATATAAGTAATTACAAGGATAGTGATAGATTTTAGTAATGACCTTAGAGCAATGTTAGCATAGATTGAGATAGCAAGAAAAGAAAAAAAAAGAATATGGAATTAGAATAATTTAAAGATAAATGGAATAGTAAAAGATGACTAAAAAGACTTATATACTATGTTAAAAGGTCATAAAATAATTCAAAATGTTAGAAAAAATCACTCATATAACATGAAGTTAAGAACAACTTAAAAACTAAGATTATGATAGCAAACTAGTGTTCTTGGTTCTTCTAAATAATAGATTACCAAGCTTTAAAATCAAACAAGGGTAAATAACAAATACATCAACTTTTAAATGGAAACTTAGGATGCTGTAGTTTTGAGGATGAAACTATTTGTAGGAGGGTGAAGTGTGAGACCTTGTATTTTTTTTTTCCCTTCTAGAAATAAGGATTTGAGCATCAAATTTAGGGTACTTGAAAAAGTAGTTTAATTAAGCTAAAATTTTATGACAAGACTATAGGTATTAGTCAAACAAAACTCATAAAGTAGATTTAGAAAATATACTACTAAAATAATAATAATCTAATTAGAAAATTACTTATAAGGATACTAATAATTATTTATTGGTAAAACGCAAATCAAATACCAATAATTAGCTAAACCTTAGGAATAAGTTTTTAGCATTTAAAACTCATAGAATGTCATAAAATAATTAGGTATATGTTTATATGGTATTGCATGGAAATACGTAACCAATTTATAAAGAGTTAATATTAAAAAAAATAAAGAAAATAATGATGATGAGAGAGGAAAGGGGTCTGAGAATAAGAAAAGCTTATGGAACTTACGCTTAGGAAATATAATTCCTCACAATTTGGACCAGTTAACTTTTGTGCAGTTATACTCTTTGTAGAAAATATAGTATTATAGATTATGTTAATAGGTGTATATGAAAATGTTGATATACTTAATTTACTAAATAGTTCATAATAAAAATTTTCGGATATCTTAATATATCTAAACAAAAAAATTCTAACATGGAAAATTTTTAAAATGTGATGGTAAGAACATGATTCTTAAAATTCAATCACTCCAATTCAGATATTACTTAAAGTGCTAAATATGTAACGTCTCTAATTTCCCATTTATAAATGGAATATGAAGTTTATAAGGAATATGAAGTTCACAATGTGTAAATTGAAGACAAAGTGCTATCAAATTTAATGACTAAATACTATACACCTAAAAATACCAAGGGAATCTTCGAAATTTATAATTATTTAAGCAAAAATTTCTACATTTTATGATTAAGTAAATAAGACAAATAAATGTATACATACATTAAATTACTTGTTGTCGGAGAAGTTACAATTGGATATGATAAGTCTTATTTTAAATTAATATTTTTTTTAAATTATGTTTATTATATTAGCTCATTAGTTACAAAAAAAAAAAAAAAATCGAGATTTAATCTCCGAGATATATGCCATGATAATAAAGATAACTCATTTGACAAATATATTGAAATATAAATGTATGTAAAAAGTATTTGAATTTTCCACTCAATATATAAAATATATATCTATCTATGTACATATATACATATAGGTCAATAATTATTAAATATAATTTAATATGTCTTAAAATATGGAAAGTGGCAAGCACAACCTAAACAAAAAAGTTATTTTGATGGATGTATGCATGTAGGAAATGTCTTATTTGGATGTTGATCCTTGTTTGTCTTATAGATGTAACATATAGTGGATTAACAGAGAAAAAAAATAAAATTAGTTGTAGTGTTATTAGACCGTTTGGAAGGCCTACACATGTAGTGTTGATATATATTTCAACAAATAAAGTGGGGAATCAACAAGTTTGGGATTTAACTCCTGCAAATTATTAAGCCAATTTCTATTGACATGTTTTGTTATTAAATCCTTCAAGTGGTATCTCACATTATTTTGGCATGATATGAAAATGTAACAAAATGTATCTATTTAGAAAGAAAAGGAAAGAGGAGGAGAAAAATTCATTCTACTTCCTTCATGAGAAACCAAGGAGTGTATAAGCAAATTTTCATTGGAGCTATAGCAAAATTTAAGGTAAGTTATATTTATATAAATATTCATTCTATACTGTTTATTATGTATATAATATGTAATATGGTTAATTTTAGATAAATGTATTACAAAATAGATAACTTATAATGTTTATGGAATGTATGATTAGTTTAAGACAACCTTAATTGTGATTTTACGAAAAAGATTAATGTTTCATTATTAACTAAACAACATACAATAAGTAATATTTGATCAGCTATATTTAAAACTTACTTGCATAGTAAGTCATATATATATATATGTTATATAGTTAGATACCATTATCTAAATATAAATGGAGTGTAGTTTTATGCCCTACTCCTTTATCAATAAATATCAATAGATAAACATATGAGAACAACACTAAGATATATGTGGCTAGGATGTACATATGTACATATATATATATATATATGTTTGCATGCTAATGTACAATTAGTGCATTATTATAAGCTATATATGGTGTATATACTCTACATATATTCTTATTTTATAAAATAAATACCTTAGATTATGCTATGAATTTTCCTTATAAATCTAAAGTTCGTTTAAGGAAAAAATAATATTTAGGGGCAAACTTTTAAGTCTATAAAAATAATTGTTAATCTTGTAAGTTGATAAAATTTCTAAGATTGCACCTTATACTTTTCTTAAAAAATATAAAGTGATAGTTATAGAATTTGTGCATCATTAGCGTCGATTTTCAAATTGAGTAGATCTCTAATAATAATCTTAAAGATATGGGTATATGAGTATAATTATCTGAATTATTAAAATTGAATTTTATATTTTTATAAATCTAACATCAATACTTTCATAAAATTTGAGTAAATACGTAATTCTTTCTTAAAAAAGGTAGAAACTTCTTAAGTAATATTAGAAACTAATTTTATATAAATTTTAAATAGAAAGTTAAATTGCAATAATATTAAATAATAAGTGCCTATGACTATATTAGACTAAATCAATGGGGTAAGTATAATATACTAAGTTAGTCTTATCTAAGTATTGTATTTTAATTTCTACTCCATCTTGTATCAAATAGGCTAAGTCTACAACATTATTGGAGCCTTTTAGGAATGATTGGCTATAAGGCTAAGTAATTGGAATCAATGCTTCACAATATTTTGGTGTATTATTTCAGAATATCAGGAGACTTTGGTATATATTTGGTTATAATTATAGTTAGTTGTTTGAGTGTGTGCAATGCTTATGTTTTAGATTCGATTTGCTGCAATGGGAGCTAAGTTTATGTTATAGTTGTTTTATGACTATTATTATGCTTGAATTGTTTAAGTTTGGTTGATCACCCTAAATATGAACTAACTCAAACTCAGCTTAACATTTAACTTAGTATGCATTGCAATCCATTAGGTGTAACATTTAGATTCTTAGGCCAAACAAGGACCCTTTTCAATGAGGATAGCTTAAATGGTCCTTCCCTACCTTAGTTGAGCTAAGTAATAGGAGAGGAGGTTGTGGTAAGATTAGGGGCTATGATTTGATGGTAGTCACGAGAGGAAAGTTTTCTCTATTGCATAGGCTCTTGTTTGGTTCTGATTTGCGAGTGTGTAGTGTTGACTCCTCAACTTGGATTATAGTGGGTGTAATTTTTCTAAACTCATAACAAATTGAATAAGGTTTTATGATGATATTTTCTTGTACATATATTGTATCTAACTAATTTGGTTGAAAACCCTGTTCATGATGTGTTAAATACATATTTCTATCATAGTCCCAATTACTAAACAAGTTGTCACTCATTCCCCTATAGTTTATTTTGTAAGTTTTGAATGATACTACAAGTACAATACCCACAACCATAATTTTAGTAAATGGAATTGAAGGGTAAGAATCAAGGAGAATTCAATTGAATTTTTGTTCTTATTATTGACTTTCTTTCTAACTACTGAGAAAACTACCCTACTCTTTTTAGGAAGCTTGTTAGTTTTCAATCTTCTGGCTTTTATACTGAATAACGTGTAATTGTGGGTTTTGCATATACTCTTCTAAATATTCAAACTATGAGTTTGCTCATTAGTTATTTCCAAAAATCATTCCATAGGTTTCTATTAAGTAGTTATTGAGTTGGATGCTTTAAAGTGGTGGAGCGCGTATGCTTAGTGTGAACTAGGTCTATGATAGTAATTATAAAGTTAGTTTTTATGTTAAAATGGTTTGTACGATGGGATGCGACTCCAGCTTTCTGAGGCTTGATTGTGTAATACTTCTCTAACATATTAACAACATAATATACAATAAACACTTCTTCTTACTACTCTAAACCTTACTAACACACTCTAACAACTTCAATCACCTAATACTTACTCATATATAACAGAAATGAACTTACTCTACTTTTGAAGTTAAAAACAAAGTATAATAGAGTAACAATAGCTACTACGCTTACTAATACACAAGGCTTTACTTCATAGCTCATAACTTCAGAACTTACTTTACACGAATACACTACATTAGCCATGGAAGGAATACAACAACCATTAACAACAAACATGAACCAAAACTTTACTATAACTTCACACACTTTCTCTCGGAACTGTACTTTGATACCGATGAGGCTAATGTATCTCTAGGGTCATACACATGGAGAAGTACTACAATAGATGAGAACTACAAGAAAATAAAAGAGGATTAGCAAATTCCAAGCAGCTACTAATCGGATATGGCACACTAATAGATCCTACTCGGCCTATAATTTGCCAATGTGACTCACCAATTTGAACTATAGGGCTACTTGTCAATACTCCATGCTAAAGGAAATAGATAAGAGTTAAGAGAGAGTTAGAACACCAAGGTTACTCAAGAAGGAAACTTTTAATATTCAATAATGCAATGATGTGTTTATGTACATGTAAATAGGGTTTATTTACTAGCCCTATTGAGGTTATAAGGCATACATGGAAAAGATAAAAGGGTAATTTATAAATATAATACATAAAATAGATTAACAAAGGTAAAAAAGACCAATAATATTCTGTATGGAAAAAGTAAGGAATTTTTATGTAATGTCATGCTAAAGACACATATTTAGGGGTGGTTAGAGGCTTGTAGTATAATCGGCTAAGTTGTAATGAATGTTGAGATTGCTTGGTACTTGCAGGATCTTGCTTAGATGTTGTTAGAAGAAATTCAACAGTCAGAGTTGACATGGCTAGCTTTAGGTTAAAGCTCAAGTATTGAAAAATATTTTGATCTTCTATGGGTCAAATGTCTAAGTAGTTTAGCTTAGATAGTGGTCTGAAGCTGGCAGGATCAAGAATTGTCTAAATCATGGCATGAACTTAACAATAGGTATGCTACTTGGTTAGTCGGCATGCACGCTAAGAAGGTCGATATGAGTGCTTTGTAGCTAGGAAATTGCATTGGAACTTATGATAGCTTAGTACTTGGGTTGGCAGTATTGTAAAAGATGGAGATCGGACTAGGAATCCTTATCCTGAATGGGGTATTGAGTTAGTACTCTTTATGGCCCCTTTTAATGGATTACTAGATGGTTGTTTATTTTCTTAAACATTCGTTACTATATGGGTATTTTCTACTTATACTAGTCATCTATATTTTAAATATACAGAACGAATAATTTTGTTTATTCCTTTTTTTTTAAAGTCAAGCGAATTGAACCTAAGTTGGATATAATTTAGGGTGGATGTTACTTATTCTTAAGTTATGTTCAATTTCTTTGTTTCATTCAGTGTACAATTTATAAAATTTCTATAGTTAATTTGGTTATGAATTGATGGGAAGGGGTAACACAAGGTTACTGATATCATGTGAACTAAGGGGGTGGGTTTGAAACTCAAGATGGTTTCAAAGGATAAATGATAGTTAAAGGTTGAGCAGGGGTCCTCATGCATCGACGGTGGATGTGACTCACCAATGCTTCACATGAGCTCATATCACACTTGATATTATGGATAAGGGTAGTTGAAGGGCACTCACCACTAATCTATGCACACAATAGACTAGATAAGAGTAATCAGGAGAAAGCATGGGAACTTAGCTCAAAAGGACTGTATATTTGAAATTCAATGAACTTTCATTAATGATTGTTGCAACTATTACATTTTATGAGTATTTATATAGCCCATTTAGGGTAAGTTATAGGTTTACGTCATTTACAAAAAGGATTCTTATTGGGAAAGGATAGATACATAGTATACAAGGGCAAAGTTGTAAGCAAACAAAAGGATATTTTGTAACAAAAAGGACAATATGAATGCTAGAAAAATGGGGTGCATATCATCTATCCATTATATGGTCCCAATGATGTTGTTTGCTAAGTAGAGTAGGTTCTAGAAAGATCAAGTTGGGGTTAGATTCTCAATAGCTTAGAAGCTTAGATGTTCTAAGTTAAGGAAAGATTGGTCAAGTGGGAGTCCCATTGTCTAGTTAGCTTAAGATTGAGATAGCTCAGTCTCGGTAATGCATTAGGTCAGCAATAGTTGGGTTCAGTGCTGTACCTTGGATTAATGTGTTGTAAAGGGGTCAGCTCAGTAATAAGTCAAGTACCTTGAGAGTTTCTTTAATGAGATGGAGAATAGAGTAACTTAATAGGTCAAAATGGAGAATATGTTGTTCTTTAGAGTTAAATTCCCTTCATATAGTTTGGCAAACTATATAAGCAAGTCCTTGAGCTTGGAAGTGAGTGATTGATTCATGATCCCTATCATTCCCCCCGAGTTGTTTGAGATTTGTAATCAAATTTGGTTTTGCTTATTGATCATCCTTAGGAGCATATGGATGAAGGTTGGTAATGTTGAAGGAGTATGAGACTCTGTAATCTTCGAGATGTGTATTCCAATAGGCATTAGAGTTGATCTTATTGAGAACTTTAAATGGTCCATCAACTTTAGGAGATAACTTGCTCTTCCTTAAACTTAAGAATCGTTCTTCACTAAATTGGATCCAGACCAAGTTATTAAGTTGAAATTCTCTATCTTTTTGTCCCTTACTTCACCTCTCAAGTTTGGTGGTAGCTTGGCTTAGTTGCTCTATTACATTCTGGTATATTGTCTTGATAGCCTCGGATCTCTCTATAATTGGTTGATCTTCATCCTAGATTGGAAGGGACATCTGGTCCATTAGAAGCTTAGGGTTGAATCTATAGGCAACCTCAAATGGCAATAAGCTTGTGGCACTATGGGCAATCTTACTATAAGAGAACTCAATTATAGGTAGGCATCGATCCCAATCAGTTATGTCTTGACTAACAACAGCTCAGAGTAGAGTTCTTACAGTTCTATTGACGGCCTTCATTTGTTTATACATCTATAGATAGTAAGACATGTTGAACAATATCATATTTCCCATTCACTTCCATAATGTCCTCAAGAAGTAGCTCATTGATAAGTATAAATCAATTTACACTTTTTAGGCACATTTACGTATAAATTGACCATAATTGTGTTTATTTCTCAAGCTCTTAGTAATTCATTATGTAATATATCAATTTTAGATGATTCAAAAGCAAAAGGGACAAAATTCGACAAGAACAAGGAGATTTAGAGCTATCATGGCTGTGATAAAGGAATAATACTAAAGGAAGATCCATTGAGACTCATCACGGGCGTATTAAAAAAGAATTTGAGTATTCAGTGCTCGTCAATTCCTCCATCACAAGGGTAATCAAGGGAGTGACCAAGGAGGAAGCTATTTTTCTACATGTTTATCACAGCCATAACTTCACCTTGGAAGGATGATCATGCCTTTAATCATGGGCATGATTAGGTAGAATGTTTGTGATGAGGAGATCACTCCTCGAGTCATAGGCATGATGGGAGTAGACACAATGATTCTTTTTAAATCGTTTCATATGAATTATTGTACGTAATAGGTCTAAATGCCAGGAGGTGATTTGAAGTGGTGTATTTTGAGCCTTCTGACAAGAAGAATATAAATGCGCCTCAATTTTCAAAGAAAAGGGAGGATTGGATCATACATCTATTCATACATCTTCATACCCATTATATTTTCAATTATTTTCTTTTCATATAGTTTCTAAGTGTTCTACATTGTACCTTTCCTGGAATTACTTGAGAGAGATGATGAGAATTTGTTGTCTGTGTATTTATCAGGTTTCTACAGTGGAATTCAAGACAAGGTTGTATTCTTTTTACTTGTTATATGTTAATTTCTTTGATATTTCTATATTTTATTTATATGTTTTGTTTCTTCATTATGTGTGAGTAGTATGTTAGGACTTGCCACATCATTTAGTATGATCAAGTGCATAAAATAGTGGTTTCTTAATAAATGTTAATTTCGATGAATTGCACTTAATAAATCCAAGTATGGTGTAATGTATGATATTGACTTAGGACGAATTTCAATAGAATATGTTGAAAGACAATTCTATTGAACAGATCTAGTTCATTAGAATATCTTACTCCCAATAATAGAGATATTATTAGGAATTTGCATCCTTAGGGGAATCGATACATTAACATGACATTGATGCGATACGAGTTGGATATTAATTAAGAAGAGATTCTAATAGATACAATTAGGATTACAAGTAAGTAGTTCTAAGAAGAATGCTTATATACTGTAATTTCCTACAGATAACAAGTATTAGGATAAAAAGTATTTTGGTAGGATCATGCTAAGTGATGAAGCAAGTCTACCTATTAAATGTATTGTTTGTAATTGATTTGTAACGATTGTGTTAGTGGCATTAGTTTGTGGATTAGTTTTGTTTAGTTAGCAATTTAGAATCACTTGATAAATTGGATTGCTAGATAATAAGAAAATTAATTAAACTAGTGTTTATAGTCGTTCCTAGTGGAGATGAGCCTATACTCATCCGTATTATAAAACAATAAGTACATTTACCTATTGAATCGAGTTAAGGATAGAATATAGGTTTATAAATTGTAAAACTTGGAAGCTTTGTTTAGAGGTGATCACTCATGAATTTCGAGTCTTAGTCTGAAAAAGTGGTCCTAAGCACTCCATGGAGTTTGATGATCTCCTATAAGAAAAGAAAAGTGATAATCGAAGCCTTATTAGTTTTTGAGTAGAGTACAAAGTATTCCATCTTACTAAATCAATCTACAACCACCACGATAGAGTCCTTCCCTTAGGATATCCTTGCCAATCTTAACATAAAGTCCATACTCAGCTTAGACCATGGTTTAGTTGGGATAGACAAAGGTAAATATTGTCTTTGCTTGTCTCAGTTCTTTGCCCTTCTAGAGGTTGCACATCTTCCCAACATAGCTTAGACATCTTTCATCATCCTTGGCTAAAAGAATCTAAAGGATAGTACCTCATGAGTTTGATGCCTACTAAAATGTCTAGACAATCCTCCATCATGCAACTCATGCACCAACAACTCTCACATAAAATAAGTTGGGATACAGAATCTTTTCTTTTAAAACAAGTGTTTGTCTTCTCTTTAATAGTCATCAAATGTTTGGCCTTCTTTACTTCTGGCATAGATCGATCCAAAGTGTAGATCATTA
Organism: Lumnitzera racemosa; assembly: GCA_024138005.1. Classification (NCBI taxonomy): domain Eukaryota; kingdom Viridiplantae; phylum Streptophyta; class Magnoliopsida; order Myrtales; family Combretaceae; genus Lumnitzera; species Lumnitzera racemosa. The sequence continues at coordinate 58,661,308 of JAMXBC010000004.1, forward strand.
GCATATAAGTCCTTAAACATAGAAAATTTAAGTAACCTAGTCTATAGCTTGATTAAGAGGGCATGGCTATCAAAATCGTCAGTCAAAAATACAATTCTGTAAGTTTACGATTTTATAATATTTTTCTTAGTTAAAATAGATGTGAAATAATTTATGTGTGGACTTTTAGTAAAATTAGAAACTTTCATTTATGATCCTATAAGTTTATGATTTTACTAGTTTTGTATGATTTTATATAATTCTACTGATTCTATGCATTGAAATGAATAGTAGAATTACGATTTTAACAATCATGTAAAAGGGAATTTTTGTCTTGATAGGGTATTGGCTACTATATTTTTCGTGCTATTCTTATACTTTACAACATAAGAAAATCCCTCCGTAAATTCTATCTACTTAGCTTATCTTCAAAACAACTTAGGCAAGTTTTACAAATATCTCAAAGACTCATAATTAATGTAGATCACGAATTCTTTAAGTAACAGGTAATGTTACTAGACAGTCAGGGCTTAGATCAAGGAGTAAAACTCCTTATCATATACATAATAGTTGAGTGTAGCTCATCTAAGGTTTTCATTAAAGTAGGCAATAGGTCAGCCCTCTTGCATCAACACAACTCTTATTTCTAGTCCAGATGTGTCATACCTTACTTAAAATATCTTTTCAAACCTTAAAAGAGCTAGAGGGAGGGGAGTTAGTTAGCTTCTCCTTCACCTCTTCAAAACCCCTTTGTTCCTTCTCTCCCTACTTGAACTTTACATTCTTCTTTGATAGTTTGGTGAGTAATGTCATAATAGTATTGAAGTTCTTTATACATTGGTGATAGAATGATAACAAGTCATAGAAGCTTTGCACATTAGGTGAACGAGTTAGTATAGGCCATTTGGTAATCGCTCTTATCTTCTCATTATTAACTTGTATACTGTCACTGCTTACAACAAATCCTAGAAAGATCACTTCTGGTTGGCATAAGTCACATTTCTTCAAGTTGGCATAAAGCTTCTCAACTCTGAGTTTTGAAAAGACTATTCGATGATGTTCATAATGAGTCTTCAAGTCAAGGTTGTAGACTAGGATATCATCAAAATATACTACAAATTTCCTTATTAGTTCTCAGAGTACATGGTTCATCAGCCTCATGAATGTGCTTGACATGTTTGATAATCTAAAGGGCCTAACAAGCCACTCATATAATCCATTATGAGTCATAAATGCGGTCTTCCATTAATCTCCCCCTTGCATTTAGAATTGATGGTATCCATATTTGAGATCAATCTTAGAGAATATTCTTGCTTTATTTAACTGATCAAGCATATCATCAAGCCTTGGTATAGGGTACCTATACTTGATGGTAATGGGATTTATTACTTAGCTATCTACATTCATCCTTTATGTCCCATCTTTCTTTAGCAAAAATAGAGTAGGTATAGCTTAGGTTGTCAAACTAGCGATTCTATGTAGAATTGCTAGAGAGTTAGTAGAATCGAAACATGAAATCGAAATGTAGAAATGTAAGTTTCTACAACCTATGTAAAATAACATTAAAAAACTATAGAGATACTTATAGTAATTATTCAAAACTTGAAAAACATGATGGAAATACATGAATAAAGAGATTATATTCTTTTTTCATAAAAAAATCTTAATAATATATAATTAAACATGTGCAAAAGAGGGATAATTAAAGTCAAAACTAAGCTTTTTCAATTATTTTCCTTTGAAAAAAAGCAATGGACTAAAGAGAATCAAATATTTTAACTCATTTCTAATTATTGATGGTATAAGTTGAATCATATAGTTTTTCTTGTAATTTATGCTATTAGAGCTAAATTTTAGGTAAAGACTATGAACATAAAAAAGAGAGAGAAAAAAGAAAAAAAATAATAAAATAGGATAGGAAAGATGATATAATACCTTAATAGTTTATGGTTTGTAAAAACTTAGTTGTATTTTTTTACTTTTTAGCCCATGCAACTTAGATATATAGAATCGGTAAACTTGGTAAAAAACATAAGTTTCTACCGAGTTACTGAGTTTATTTGTAAACTAAGTTAAAAACATAAGTTTTTACATGAAAAAAAGTTTATACATGAGTTAACTCAAAATGACTTCCTAAAATCATAAATTCGTAGAATCACATAGGTAAAATTGATATTTTGACAACTATGGCTATATTACATGAGCTTATGGAGTCTTGTACATGCCCTTTCTTAATGAACTCATCTACCTACCTTTGTAGCTTAACACCTTGTTTAAGATTTAGCTTTATAAATAAGCTTGTTTGGTAGAGTGGCTCTTGGCTATAAGTCTATCACATGTTTAATGCCTCAAAGGGGAGGTAAATCTTCAGGCAGTTCACCTCAGAACAGTTTGGCAAGCTCATCCAATATGGACTTCAACTTGATTAGTAGCAATTCCCCCTCAAATTCCCTCATTTAAGTAACCTTTTTACTAGTAAATAGGCTGGCTCTTTAAGCTTCATCTCTCTTTTCAGCTTAACTCGGGTCATCACCAAAGCCTCCTTCTTCAAAATTTGACTTAGTTAAGTCTGCATATTTTTAACTTATTCGATAGTTATTGGGCTTAGCTTTACCTTCCTACCCTCGTGTTTTTAAGAACATATGTTCTTCCTTCCATTGTATGTCACATTTCGATCAAACATCCACTAGCATCAAAGAAGAATAGGGATGCATTCATAGGTAACACATCATAGAGCACCTCATCTCAATAGTTTTCAATACTAATTGGTGTAGCTACTTGCTTATTCACTTGTTGGGCTCCCTTGTCACTGAGCTAGTGCAGTTTATAAGGCTTAAGGTAAGGCTTACTTAGCAACTTCACCTACTAGACCATGAATGCGGATGCTGCATTAGTATAGCTACCACTATCAATAATCAATGTAGACAATGACCTATTCACCTTACAGCCAATGTAGAACAAATTCTCCTACTATTTGCCTTCTAGTACTGGGCTTACACTCATCAATTGCCTCAATACCATGGTTACGATTATAAAATTACCCTCTTTACTATAGATATTCTCCTCCTCCTTGGATAGCTCGCTTTATCCAGTATTTTTCAGTTCTTCCACTTCCTCATTAGTAATTCTACCTCAACGGTCGGTGTTTCTCATCAGATTATCATGGCTCTTCTACGTGCACACTGACCAACCATGTATTCAAACCTTTGACACTTGAAGTACTTAATTTCACTTATCTTTCTCCTTGAGGTCTAGCCTTTCTCGAACTTCCTAGGAATCTCTTTCTCCTTTACTCGTGTAATTTGAATAGGTTAAACCTTGACAACTTTGCTTGGTTCTGTTCATACAGGTCTACTTGAACCAAGTTAGCTAGTAATTAGTCAATTGATAGGAAATTAGAATCTTCCTATTTAGTGTCTCTCGATTCTCTAAGCAGCCTAGATAGCCTCATCAAGTGAACTAATATCTATTGATTCTAAGATATCTCTAATCTCATACTTTAGCTTACTGATGAATTAGGATACAGTTTGGTCTTAAGGTTTAACAACTTTGCACTGAATCATTAACATCTAAAACTCCTTCACATATGCATCAACACTTATTCTTCCTTACCTCAACTCCAATAACCTTTTGAATGTATCCTGCAAATCTTCATCTTATGACTTTTTTCATTTCATCTTAACACCTAACTTTACGTCCTCCTTCTCTTTTGTAGGTGGCTTATAGATTCTTCCACTTAGGGAGACATATCTAATAAACTCTAGCACAATAAGTCTAACCTTAGCATTATCAGGTACTTCATAACATTCAAGCTACTTCTCAATCTTATTTACCTAATTAAGGTAGTCTTCAACATTACTACTCCAAAAAAAAAAACTAAGGATATCCATCTTTAACTCTTCTACTTTAGAGCTCGAACATTCCTCTTCGTTGGTTCATAATACTCTTATGCTAAATCACCTATGTCCTCATCATCTTCTTTGATCTCATCTAATGCTAGTTTGCATCCAGTAACTCTATTACTCCTTTAGCTTAGTGTGGTCAACCTAGGGCATTAACTCGCTATAGCGGCCATTGCTTCTCTTGAGCTGTTCCTTGGCTCATTCTCTATAAGGATCATTTATGGCTCGTTGTCTATCTTCATTTATGGTAGTTACTAGACTAGTCACTAAGTTAGTAAGCCTATCTAGTCGATTAGGTGTAAAACTTTCTTGTTGACCTTGGCTATTTTGAGTGCACCCTCTTGGTTACCTAAAGTTCCTTAAACATTAAAGTTAAACATTGTTGTCTATTATAAGAGATTAATAGCTGAAACACAACTCAAAAGTTTCTTCCACAAACTACAACAAAACAATGCCTAACACACCAACAATTATTACAAGTAACACACGAAAAACCACTCAAACACTTGACACTCTGTTTTATGAACAAGAAATAGGGGAAAATAGAGAACTAAATTTATTTAGCACTAAACACTTTCCAAACACTCACCATAATGATATACAGTTTCCATAATATGCTATAATAAGTTACTTAGAGTACAAAGTAACAGAAACTTGCTTGAACGTAGCTAAACTCTAATACCAAGATGATATAGATCGCTAAGAAGGGATGACACATGACTATTGGTATCACACGAACCAAGGGGGGTGGGTTCGATTCTTAAGATAGTTTGAAGGATCAATGATAGTGAAAGGTTAAGTAGAGGTTCACATGTACCAAAGGTGGATATGACTTACCAAAGCCTTGTATAAGCTCAAGTCACACTTGATATGATACATAAGTATAGTTGAAGGGCACTCACCACTAATCTATGCTCACAATGGACTAGATAAGAGTAATTAAGAGTAAGCAATGGCACTTAGCTCACAAAGCAAGGTATATTTGAAATTTAATGAACTCTCATTAATAATTGTTGCAGCTATTATATGTTATAAGTATTTATATGGCTCATTTAGGGCAAGTCCTAGGTTTATGAAATTTACAAAAAGGATTCCTATTAGGAAAGGATAGATATATAGTGAACAAGAGCAAAGTTGTAACTAGACAAAAGGATATTTGGTTACAAAAAGGATAGTACGAATGATAGAAAAATGGGGTATATTAACTATCTACTTTTGTGGTCTCAATGATGTTATTTGCCAAGAAAAATAGGTTTTGGATAAATCAAGTCGGGGTTAGATTCTTGGTAGCTTAGATTTTCTAAGCTGAGGAAGGATTAGTCTAGTAGGAGGCCCACTATCTGGTTAGCCTTGGTTGGTTAGCTTAGGATTAGGATAACTCAGCTTCGGCAATGTGTTAGGTCGGTAATAGGTGGGTTCAATGCTTCACCTTGGGTTGATGTGTTGTGAAGGGGTTAGCTCGACAACATGTTGGGTACCTCAAGAGTCTCTTTAATGAGATGGAGAGTAGAGTAACTCGATAGGTTGGACTAGAGAATGCATTGTTCTTCAGAGTTAAACTCTCCTTAGACAGCTTGACAAACCCTATAAGTAAGTCTTCGAGCTTGGGAGTGAGTGATTGGTTCCTAGTCCCTATCATACTTATTTAAAAAATTAAGGATATCTTATTATTCAATTTAAACTACGACTTACATGTAACCATAATTCTTAGTAAAAACTCTTATATCAAATTAAGCGCTTTACGTGAATTCTTAAAATTTTGAATGATAAAGATTTCCTAACTATTGAGATAGCTACCTTAGATTTCTATTTTAAAACACATCAAGTTCATGATGGTTCTACTTTTCATTCTCGACCTTTAAACTCCTCCTTATTCTCTAATCTAATTGGTTACTCTCTTTATTACTCTTGTTCTTATAATGCGATCTTGAACTTTGGATTACACTATACCATCAATTTAGATTTAAGCTTATATTGCCCTCACCTTTATTTGATTAGGATTTGAACTGACCAGTCTTTAACAATGTACATGTTGCTTTCCTTCTCAAATATATGGTTCCAACTTTTGAGGGTCACATTATTTCAACCCCTCAGCCGAAAATGTTTTATCCTTAAGATTTGAGTTGATTTGTGTCCTATTTACTTCTCTAATTCATTCGATGTTATTATCAATAGTCTAAGACGCAAATCTTAAAATTACTAGGCATCTTCCTAGAGAAACAAGATTAACTCTTCAAAATGTTATATATAGATTTCCTTAAACATATGCTCAATCACAAGCTTTCAACGGATTAAAATAAATTCTTGCTTAACGTATTGCTAAGATCCCCCTAAAACTATATGAAAGAACTGTTCCTCATTCAAACTCCAATCTAGTTTATGGTCAATCAAGATCATTATCTTAATTGGAATATATCATTTCTTGTAATACTTTGACTCTTATCTCAACATGACTCACTAATTTCAATCCATAAAAGTCAAGTAATTGTCACATTTAATGTACATTTAGGTCAATCTCCAATTCTCTTGCCATCAACTTTTCTGTGTTATTGTATTTCCATTATAATCCCTTAGAACATAGTATTCTTCATATCACTACTTGTTATTTATCTATTGATAACATATGTACTCATCAAAATTCATGTGATTCTACATTATTGGTTAAGATTTCACTTATATCAACATGAATGCATCATAGGTTTCTATTTTAAGATTTTAAACCATTATGAAATCCTTCACTTATTGAGTCATAACTTCCAATCATGCATTCATTTTCTCATTTTTTTTCCCTTTCCTTTCTTTTTTTTTTTTTTAAGGATTCAATCCTATTCTCATCATTGATATTCATTCCTACAGCACATCTCAACCTACTTATCTTGTTAAGAGTCATATTAAACTATTTATCCCTACAGTTGAATTGGTATATCTAACCTTAATATCCTTTAAACAAGAACATAACTAAAATTTCCAATTCAAACTTTAATTATCCATATGATTTCAAGGTCTTGAAAGACTAAGATCTACAAAATTTTAACCATAACCGCTACCAAATAAAGGTATCATCAAAACATTCGTAGGTCAACAACATCCATTTCACTAGTTAAGTTATATTCTAGAATACAGTTCTCCAAACATAAAGGCAATGTCAATTCCAACTATACCATTTGACCTTCACTCTTATAGACGTATTTGGCTAGTAATTTCAAACCTATGATCACATATACTAACAATGAAATCTAATCTTTCAAATCGAAATATTTCGTTACAAATCTAAAAACTATAACTTTATAACGATTCATACAACTTTAGATCGAGATACTAAAACTCCAAATGTTTAACTAGTATTTTCAATTAATGGTACACAATTCCCCACAAATGCATGTTCAAGGATCTTAACAATCATATAATTTCAACATTTTGCTTCTAACAACTCCATAATTCAACATTTGAAATCTATAAGGACATCATTGTTAGTAGGGGGAATAGGTAAGAATAGTAAAGTAGTGGATATGTATACATATATACATAAAGACATTTTATATAGGAGGTACTACATATAATATATCTTAGAAGTCTAAATCATTTACACTTTTAACCTAATTCTAGTTAGGTTCTACCCTATCCCACCATTTTATAGTTTTCTCCTATCTTTAACAACCTAAAACTCTAATACCACTGAAATGTCATGCCCTTGATTGGGGCCTAGTAGTGGCAACCTTAAAAGCTATTATCTAGTATATGCACCAACTATGCAATAATCATTTCATAGTTAGTGTGCATGAGATTCTATCTATGATACATGTTGACCTATTTATATATCATTTGTTTATATCCATTATAACACTTGTACATGCATGTAGATGATACTTAGATATAACATGCTAACCTATTATATATATAGATATATATAAACACCTATAGTTTCATATGCCCTTTGATACGAACTGTGGATGAACACATGAACCCAATATCATGCGTAACCAAAGAGAGTGGATCTAGGTCGTAAGATGGCCTGAAAAGTAAATTATAGTCGATGGAGAGCAGGGGTTCTCGTGCATTGATGCTGGATATGACACACTAATGCCTCACACCAGCTCAGGTCGCACTTGATATGACGGATAAGTATGGTCGGAGGTCATTCGCCATTAGTCCACACTTAAATGGATTGGATAAGAGTAGCTCAAGAGTAAGAGGACACTTAGCTTGAGAGAAGGTAAAAAGTCAAATTTATTCTTCTGTATGTATTTTTGCAACTGTTATATTATGTGATTATTTATAGTACCCTGTTAGGACAAGTTCTATGTTATAAATAATTACAAAAATGAATTCCTATTTGCTAAATAAAAAGGAAATTACTATATAGGGAGATACGAAATCATACATAGAGAACGTCATTTGTTAGAAAGGACAATACGGTTGTTAGTAAGGATAGTGTGTGCATGTTTTTACTATGATTTTGATAATATTGTAGTTTGAGCAAGGGAGTATCTTTATTTAGGCTTATTCGTCGTCAAAAGGGGCTGGACTGTAGTTAGTTTAGGGATGACTCATCATAGGTTGGCCTCGGAGGGTTAGCTGCCGACAGTCTTGGTCGACCTCGGTACAGTAGAGGTTGTTGTACTCAGATTTGGCGCTTAGACTATGGTTTAGTAGAGGGTTCGGCTTAACATGTTGGTTGATCACCTCGGCAACATCTTAGATAGCATAGAGAGCAAAGTAGTTTGGCAGATTGGATTAAGGTAAGCATTGTACCTCGGTACTTAACTCACCTTGGACAACATGGTGAACCACTTAAGAGAGCCTTAGGCCTTGATCCCTATTACCCTTCTTTTAGGAACATAAAGAGTTAATATCCCTATCAAATAATGAGAGGGGGGAACCATTCAATACCTAATGATCTCAAGTGGACCAAGAATCCAACCTGAATAACTAAAATTCCTATATTAATATTTCTTTCCATATTACACATGTGACTAATACTTTTTACAACATAATTTTCACCCACTAGTATCAATAACATAAGTTAACATATCCTATATGACTTTTGAAAGGAGTAATGATCACTCTTCTCTAGGATTCCTATCCTACTTAGCTTTTAGTATAACTTACAAAGGAAGCTATAAGGAAGTGAGAAAACAACAATTTAGAGAGATTAAGTCTCACATTACGCAACACATCAAGCTAACTATGTTATTAGTCAATATGCTATGTAATACTTAACCATATGCAATATATGTACTTACAAGACCTTCCTAGTATCTTGTAAGGGTTGGATTTGTGCCCTTTGAAGCTATAGAGCTAGGAGACCATTCTTACACATCAATCCCAAATTCTGAATTTGTAGATTTGTTGGCAAGTCATCATGGCCATTCAATATTTGCCTAATACTCCAAAGCTAGTAAGATGGGCCATTTCTATGCTCCAATCAGAGGGTAGCATTTCTCAATGTGGCAATAGTTCCCAAAGGTTGAAGCTGGGTTACATATGAAGATTCATCTTCATTTAGCTTTCCTATTATGCTACATAGTGTTGATGGCCTTTAGAAGAGATGTAAGGGATGGCTTAACCAATCCTTAATTTGGTTTACAAGTTAATCAACCAATTATAAGTAGCAGGCACTCAACAAATTATAAAACAAAGTGTCATAATCAAACCTATTTGATATATACAGTCTAGCAAGAGCAATTCAATACCTCAACTATCAGTAGCATAAAATCCCTTAATAATCCTATACACATTTTATTTATAAGTCAATAAGCAATCAATTCCATTAACTAACTCTAACAATCACAAACATATGTAATAATGATAGAGTATCACTCATCTAAATATGTTGGTTAATTAGTTAAAATAATCCTTAGGTAGAGAATCTTTTTGTCCAATGAAAGCTCCTATAAGCATTGTTGATGGTGAATTCTCGTTTCAGTTTGTGAGTACTTGCAAAACAACAAACGACTTCAAGGAGCATTAGAGGGTGCTCTAACATAGCCACTCTGATATCAAAGTTAAACCTTTAGTTATGAAATAAAACTATAAGAGAGAAAAATAGGAGTAAGAGAGAACCCCTTAGCTGGGGGTCTTATTCCCTATTTATTGTGGGTAAGAAGAGTTTTACTTAGAGTTAGGCTTGATCACTACTCAAAATATACAGTTTCCTAACTTTAAAACTTATGTTTGTGTATAAATTTAGTGAAAACCTATTACAATTAGATGAATTCAAAGTTTATGCACAAAATGGACCAACTTGTGTAAAATTGTTAAAAATGCATCAAAAGTGTTGTTTTTAAATGAATTTGATGCATTTTATATCCTACGTAAAGGTACACAAGGGTTACCATGGTCTTAGTAAACCCCATCATTCAATTAAGGAGGATAACATAAAGGGTGCTAGTGAATGTGGCGTATTGATCGATCGGTAGCTTGCTATTGATCGATCGATATGCTTGCCTTGAAGCATTAAGGCATGACTGACCTATTGGATGATCAATTGATGGAGTAGCTAGTGTCTTGAACATAATGAGAAGGAATATATTTAACAATACCTACCTATTAGTAGCTTAAGCACCAATTGATTGGTAGAAGAAATTAGGGTTAGGGATTTTCAACTAAAACCCAAATCCTCCTGAACTTCATGTTTCATTAAATACGGAGACAACATAAGGGCAACACATATTTACCAATTAATCAGTAGACCTTCCCATCAATCAATGGGTAACCCAATTCTGTAAATACTTGCATTTGTAATTAGAAATGCCAGCCGCAGTTAGGTTTTTAACATTTTTAGGGTTTAGTTTTGTGAGCTCATTATTTGTTTCTTATCTCAGTGACTTGTTTATGATATTTGATGCACGTTTAAGCTTGTCTATTAAGTATTTACTCCATTTTCTTCATTAAATCTCTTATTAAGTTGTTATCCTCTTATTTACTTATTCATCTATGGAGTTTGTTACTATTTCTCTATCATTTCTTGTTTCCATTGCACTTAATATGAGTGGCTAAGTTAGTTTTTGTGGTTTGTGAACATGTAGATGTTGTAGATGGTGTAACCTTGTAGTTATGATATGGGTATGTTTGTTTAAATAGGATTTTGATGATTGGTATTGCATTTAGGCTCGTTGAAGTGCTTTTTAATGAAATTTTCAATGGGTTTCCTTGTAATTATGAGACTAAGAGGAGATTAGTCCTAAGAAGTATCCTTAAGAGTTTACAAGGTCTATATAATTATGAGAGCAAGAGGAGATTTGTTGTGTAATTCCCAATTTGAGTCATTGAGTCGATGAAATTTTGATAATAGGTTCTTATGCTTATGAGACTGAGAGGAGATTAGGTGTTCCTTATTGAATTCACAATGCATTATGCAGTCTTAGTGAGTTAAGACAGGTTATAAAATCGAGAGGAGATTGACCGCTTAATTTTAAGGACTCAATTACTTAACTCATGATAGGAATTAAGTAATTTAGTTGATTGTGTAGGGAAATGAGACTGAGAGGAGAACTTCCGCTACATAGTTGAGTGGGGTGCCCTACTCGAGTGAGTTCCATCAATACTTTGGAAACATGTTGCAATCCTATGCCTTTAGACTATGTGTTTGTTGTTAAATTTCATTCTCGTTTAGTTGCATTTATTTTCTACTTACTACTTCTTATTTGGATAGCCTAGATTAGAATAGTAGGTTAGATTTTAGTACTTAATTAAACTCTTTTCCTTGAAGAAATAACATAGTGGATACTCACTAGTTTTATTACTGTAGACAATCTAATACATTGGTGGTTAAGAGATTGACACTGTTTCAAAAATTTCCATTTATAAAGTGTCATTAAATTTATCAAATTTTATTTAGTGTTCATATCATCTTGTTAAGGCTTAAGGCTTAATCTTATTAATTTGGGCCTTTAGCCTATTCATTAAAAATACCTATAAGCACTTGCCTCGTACCCTCTAGGAAAGTTAATCCAGGGCCTGAAGAGGCTGATGCTTGAAGAGGCAAAGGTTCAGATTGGTTAGAGCATATATAAGTGTCGGTCTGCTTGAAAAGGCAAGGACCTAAAGAGGCTAATGTGCTTAGAAAGGTAAGAACCTGAAGAGGTGAAGGCTTAAAGAGGTTGGTTTGCTTAAAAAGGCTAGGAAAGCATGCAAGTTTCTGAGTTGGGTATGACTTGTGCTAAGTAGAGCGGTAAGATAGGCTAGTTGGCCTCTAGTCCATTAATTTATAGGACTTTGGGCTTATTTACCCATTATCCGTATGAGGTATAAGATTAAAGTATTTTTCTCATCGCTAATTAATGGCTTAGGGCTCTTGTATAGCTCATCATCCTTTATTGGAACTTATAGTATCACATTTTGACTTAATACAGGATGTGCCATCACATAGAAAAATACTTGTTAAAAACTCAATTCAACCTGCTTATTCATAAAAAAAAAAAAAACTTTATTTATGTGATAATCGAGGTGCAACAATGGAGTTCAACTGGATATTTGGTTGTAACTCATATATGTAGCCTAATATTTACATTAAAACATGAAATTCTTTTTTATAAAATAGCAGGGCTTCTAAATTAGTATAGGTTCCATCAAAAAGTTGTCGACTCTAACTAATACTCTCGAAATACATCCCCCTTAGTGTTGGTCCCCTCACGATGTTACTAACCTGAGAATAAAACATTTTATCTCCTTAGTTACTAAAGCTGAGTGAGAGTGGACAACAAACAATAGAATATTGACAATATCACAACTTAAGCATTTCAATCATAACCAACAAGCTTAACTTCATACATATATTAGCCCAACTAGACATTTATTGCTAGTAATACAGTATGTTATGCTCATGCTATCATGCATTGGTACCAATATCCTATGTCCTTCCAATATACTCATGTGGTTAGTTGACATATTGGGACATCTAGAAACAACGTCTAGGAACCTAGAGGTAACAGAGAGCTACCTAGGAGTAGGACCACCCCCCTCCCCCAACTTTGTATTTACCAAATTCGACTACAAAGAGTTACTAGCCTATACCTAGAGGCAACAAGGAACTACTTAGGAGTAGGACCCTTAACTTTGTTTTACTAAATTAGATTATGTAATGTAGTTTACCAAATTAGACTACTAAAGTAGTCAGGTTGCTTAAGCAATGAGAACCTATATGCTTCCAAAAACTAAGTTCATAAAGCCATGGTTTTTCTTAATCACTTAGAAACCTTATTTTGAAAATTCTAACCTATAGATCCCTTTTTATGCCATGCCATGCTATATAGTAACAACTTTGGTGTATCATCTAGCATAACCAATCTTTATGTTTTATTCAACCTAGCTATCCAAATCTAGCTTTTGGTCTCTCCTAACTAGAAATCTAATATCCTACTTAGGGTTACTTAGGTGAACACTTAGAAGATTGGGTTAGTAATCACTTGACTCTCCAAGTTAGTACAATCATGCATAAACATCACATCACACTTAACATAGCAGTATAATAGTTTAACTAAGATATGGCTATGATTATTTAAAAACATTACATTAGTATTCAATATAGCAGTATAGCAGTTTAACCAAGATATAGTCATACATAACATCAAATAGCATACAATGTTATGAGTACCATTATATCTACTCCGAGTACGAATTAGATCCACTTACGTAGCCTTAATAATAATACAAAATCCAAAATTTCATGACATAGTCCTTCCTTATCATACCTTGGAAAATATAAACACAGTCTTTAAAACAACTACGATCGAACCTAAACTCTTATCAGCTTTTGTTACTACGTTTTTAAAATTCATTTGATCGTATCTTACTTATTTCTTATCCGATTTCAAAATTCTCTACCATGCTTGTTATTTCGAGTATTATTAGGATATCTTAAGAAATAAGACTGATTAATATGGATATAAGCTCAAAAATACCCTTTCTTACTACTAACTTGGTTGTACGTTATCATAACTTCATAATTAACTTGAATACACTTTAGTTCTAAACTAAAGATCCTAAAATTCATACTTTCCAAACTTAACCAACATCTATTTTATACCTAAAACACTAATCTTACACTACCTTGTCAATTATCATAATAGTACTATTTACTATTTTACATCTTAGGTCAATATATAAGCTTATATTAGAAAAATACATAATAAATAATATATGAGCCCAACTAATTCCATAAAAAATCCTACAAACTCACAAAAATATATAGTTAAATTATCGACCACCAATTATACTAAACAAACTATTATCTATTTTTACCAAAATAGCACTTTTAGCTCAAAATTATGGAAAACAAATAGATTTATGTGTCAGATAAAAACTAAGTGTACCAAATTTCCTAATAAACTTCTAAAGGTCAGAATATTAAGGGTTCTTTCATTTATTCATCAAAAACTAATTATTCTAAGAAAATAACAAAATTGTCAATCTTATTCAAAACAAATATAATAAATAGTAAACATGGTTAATTTCAAAAATTCTTATTATAAAAACTAAATACATATATTAAGTATATTATCTATAAAAACTCAACTTGAAAGAACATTATTTAATATTTCTAAAAATTTATTTAAAATTTGTCCAAATAGGGTAATTTCTTAAGGACCCTATATTTTCACTTAATATTTAATTAAAATAAAATTTCTACATTAAAATATACCAAAAATAATCTTAGGAGATTAAATTTCATAATTAAATAACACCATTTGATGTTTTTGAAAATCAAGCAAGTTTCGGTAGGAAAATTAATGGATCTGAATTAGCTATCTCCAGTTACCACCTAACCGTCGCTCCTTATTAAAAGGACTGGACGTGCCATCCTCTATTAAACCCTTAAGTCGCTCTAAGTTAGGTGTGATTTGTATACAAACCACCCTAAACTAACATCGACCTTATTTTTTGTTCTATTTTTATTTTATTTTATTTTTCGATTTTTTCTAAATTGTGTTATTGTATTTTTAAAGTCCTAAAGTGTTGTAAATGAGGCTTGGGATCCTATTTATAGGTTTTCAAGTTCATTTGACGTAATAAACATTGGTTATGTGTGTGTCACGTGTCATTATTCTATTTTCCTAAGAGTCCTCGAATGTTATGTGTCATCATTTTGTTATTTAGGTACTGACTCATCACTTTAAATGATTCTCAAGCTATCACATCATTTGATGATGCACCAAACTATTTTTTAAATTAATTTTCCATTATTTTATACTAATTTACCTTATTTTATAATTTATTATTAATATATGTTTATATTTAATACATATAATGCATATCATATGTAAATATATGCATATTATATATTATTCAACTTCATTTATTAATTGTATAAGTTGAATAACTTGTCTCTAATATCTCGCTATATCTTAAAGCTGAAATTTTATATTTTCGATAATTAACAGCTTTATACATAAATCGATGTTTTTCTTAAATTAATTATTTATACAGTTTATTTAGAGAATTTGACTTTATTAGGATACTTCTTCTAGTTTTCTAACCTTACTATGAAGTTTAAACTAAAACGGATAATGTTACTTGGGGCCCTAAATTTAGGGGCTTGGATCTTAAGATTATAACATTGACTTGAAACCATGGGAAATTATATCCTACCCTCCTTCCAAAAAGTTTCATCCTTAAAACTTCCACAATCTAGGAGTTTCAAATTCAATCCTAATACAGTGCTTTTGTTGCTCAACTTTGATTCCCACATCATATCACAATCATTAACTATTGTTAAAGGGTGAAATCCTTCAATACCAATTCTTGTATCTTGATCTCAAATTTATCAACTTGTAAACTTTCTGCTTTGACTTATATTTCTTATTACTTTCTTCACCTATTGTTTCTAACTTTTACTATATATGGTTAATATAGTTGGTCCCATTTCATTCCCCCTTTTTATTCAAGTCATCTGTCCATAATAACTAATCTATTACAGTAATGTTGTTAGGTTCATATCCAAGTACTACGATCATCCGGTTACCATGTATAATTTCACCCCTATTACTACTCATATCGAACTAGTATGTTCCTATACCATTTTGTTATCACCATCCAACTAGTCCTTTCACTTAATCCTCACTTCATTCCTTAAGTTGGTTCAGACTCTCACATTAGTTAGTCTTATAGAACTCATAGTCATCTCTTTCATTATTTCCTTGTTTGTCTCATAGTTGGCCAACATGTCTTTTCACCTCATCCCTATCACCTATACATTGTCTAAGTCCCAATTTTCACTTAGCATGAACATAATAAATTTAATTTCTTCACGTCTATAAGTTTTGTATCACGATTGTTGCTTAATGATCACAATTAAGATTTTAAGTACTTCTCATAGTTAACACATATATCAACAAGAATGAGTTTGGCAGATCTAAACTTTTTTACCAACTTATATAATGAGAAGATAAAGAATGAATCAAACCAAGTGGACTTGATTGAATCATACATAAATTGACATGACTCTTGATGAACAAGACTCATAAAGATATTGGACACTCTTTTGGTTGATAACTGACATGATAATACTTATAAGGAAACTTTATTTTGAAAGACATGAGAGTCATAACAAACGTGACTTATCTTAACAAAAGAGTCATGAAAGCTATAAATTTGCCATTCTCTTCTTACTTATTACATGTGTCAAGGGTATATGAAAGCTATATTATTGTAGTATTATATTCATATTCCTTATTAACTTCACATACTTTATCATCTTTTGGCTCCATAGTCTTACAATTAGCTATTACCTCATGACTCACAATCTCATTCTATACAAAATCAACCTTTAAATTAGTCTTTGATTATACCTCCACTAAAAATTACAATTTATTCATAGAACTCGCTCCTAATCATATACCTTAATCCTTTCCTACCATTCTATTCCTTCCAATAACAACTTTAGCTTGCCTCACTACAACATACATATCCTTCTTAGGATCTCCTCCAAATGTCTACTTCCAACTCTTTCTCTTTAGGTTTTTCTTTCGGTGACTTCTCTCAACACTTAAGTTTCTATGAACCTTCTACGATTCTCTTCTTATCAAGCCACGTAAATGCTACTATCCTTTCCTCACATTCAACATTTGCTCTATACTTACCTCTAGTATTACATCAAATCATTTCATATCTAAAACAACCAACTCTACAATTATGTCATGAGTATCTAGATTCACATTCCCCATCTTTCAATTAATGTTGTATCACTTGTTCTCCTTTAAGAGAGGTTGTAACTATTAATTCTAAAGTTTCTACAGAAAGTTTATTTCTATCAATGTATTCTTTTGAAGCATATGAATGAGTTGCCCCAGTATCAAATAGAGTATGGCCATAACTATCTCCTATACACACCAATCCTAAAACATTTTATGATAACTATATTACTACCGTCAAGTACTTTTTATTTGTCAACTATCAGCTACTAAGTATACAGACACTATAAGTTATCAAGTTCAAAGGTCATATTTGCTATACCCTGGTTATCTTTAACTTCATCTCGCTTAATAACACAAGTGTACACCTTACCTTGCTCCTTCAGCCTAGGTTCTTACCCTCTAGATCATTTATTCCTATTACTCAATCCTAGACTATTAGCTTGGTTTTGTTGCTAAATTAGTCTCTCCTGTTGTTATCTTACACATCATTGAGCAATATGCCCTCACTAATGTCATTGGTAACAGTATATACCACTTGAATTAGGATTTTCACATTGCTTGGCTAGATGCCTAATTTCACTGCACTCATAACAATTCCCCCCCAATTATAGGCATTCCCAAGTTGAATGCTCACCATTACACTTCCAATAAGGTTATGCTTTTAGGAAGGGCCTCTTGTTTCCCTTTGCAAATCGAACGAACTTCCTTCCTTTAGTTAGATTACGTTTGTTGCTATAACCAACATCCAACTTCCTTTTCTTATTCTCAATCTCATTTATGTCCTGTGGAAGATTATAAGCTTGTTCAATCAAACAAGTTTCATTGACAACATCAATATATCTGTCTACCCTACTCTTCTTTAGCTATACCTAGTAATAAAGATCAGGCATAGCTTCGAAGTACTTAGCTATAGAAATCTCATTGTTCTGTATAGTTCAGGAGCAAACTTTAGTAACCTATTGATCTCCCTCTCATACTCTTTAATTATCTTACCCCACTGCCTTAGCTTATAGTATTTTTCACACATTTGTTCTCTTACATACTTAGGAAAATAGCATTCCAAAAAAACATTTCTAAATGTAGCCTAACCAATAGGTTCTGGCAAATTCTGTCTCTTTACCTCCTACCAATTATTCGTACCTCTTTCTAATATAATAGCAACTATCCCAACTTTCTTATTTTCCTTAACCTCATGAACTTCAAAGGCTTTCTCAAACAAGTCGATCCATTCTTTTACCATTAAAGGATTGGTGTTCTTTTCGTTAAATGGTTTCGCTATTCGCTACACCTAAGCTAACTTATCTTCATCTCCACCAACTCCTACTAATGAAGCCATAAACTGTGTGCCAAATCCTCCATTTGTCGTGGTTGCTTAAGGTTAAGTTGTGATTGTTGTGGTAATTCTACTCTTTGCTCCTTAGGTACCCAGTTCAATAGTGATCATCCATATTCTCTATGAATCACCTTTCGGAATCACTACATAAGATTCTATGGATAACTAGTATAGTTGTTTTACTAAACTATGACTCTTGATTACCTAACTACCCTATATATCTTACATGTACCTAAAGGTTATGGTCCTTAATTGATGCTTTGATATTACCTAAAGGATATGACATCTCAGCTTTGTACTGGATGCATCATCACACAAAAATACTAATTAAAAACTTGATTGAACCTGCTCATTTTTCAAAAGACAACTTTATTAATGTGATAAAGGGGGGTGCTATAATAGAGTTTAGTTGGATATTTAGTTATAACTTATATGTACAGCCTAATATTTACATCAAAACATGAACCATTTTTTTTTTCCAACATAGTAAGGTGATAAGCATAAATTACTCTACACTTTCAAGATATATTTAGGTATAAATTGTTCATAATTGTGATTCACTTATTGAGTTTTTGGTACTTAATTGGGCAATGCATTGATTTTAAATAAATCATGAGCAAGGGGATGAAATTTATGTAAGAACAATGACTTTTAAGGCAATCACAGTCATAAGGAGAAGAAAAATTTAAAGTAGAATCAAAATTCACTCGATCACTAATATGATGATGAAAATTTAGAATGGCTAGCATAGATCACGCCTTTTATTACAGGCGTAATTGGGGATGTCCTGATGATCCCCTTATCAATCATGGCCATGATTGTATAGCAAGAGGATGATCACACCTTCAATCACAGGAGTGATGAGATATAATGAAGCGATAAGGCGATTGCATCCATTGTCACGACTATAATTGGTGTAGAATCTTGTTTTTCAAGACTATCACTCTTCGAGTCATGGGCATGATGAGAGTAGACATAACTATTCTTCTTCAACTTTTTCACAAAAAACTAGTACGTGGAACATGTCTTAACATTAGGCGGTGTCTTGAAGTAGTATAATTCGAGTCCTTTGATGAGTTAAGTATGAATATATCGTAACTTTTAGATAAGGGAGATATAACACCAGATCAGTAGGGAAAATTATATTAGAACAAATACCATCAAGAAACACGACAAATCATCAAAATCAAGACCATGAAGTTTCTTATTTGTGTTTTTAGGTAGTGATGTTGTAAGGAGAGTTTTGTGTAATATTTTTTACTAACTTCGAGAGAATTGTGAAGAATCCAATGTCAGTATACCATTTTATCAGAATCCTTTAAGTGAATCAAAAGAGGTTTTATTCCTATCTTTTCTTTTATGTTGTGTTTTAATTCTTTTTTCTTATTTCTTTAGATTTGTTTTTTTTTTTTTCTATCATGTATGAGTGATAAATCAAGGCTTACAAAGTCATTTTAACATTAATATATTTTTAATTTGTTATTATTCCTAATAATTATGAATTTTTAGTTATTAGAACTTCATACAAGTTGAGAGAGTGTAGTATACAACACAATCTTATAGTAGATTTCAATGGAATACGTTGAGAAATGATTCCTCTAAATAGATATTAGTCAATAGAATGAATTACTCTTATTCATAGATTATTTTTAGGAAGTTGCTGTATTTTTAATGGAATTCAAGGATTAGTAAGCTTGTAATGCAATCTTGACTTGTCCATTCTTTGAGAAGAGACTTTAAGGAACGCAATCGGGATTATAATTTAGTAATTATGAAAAGAATACTTATGAGTAGAGAATTACTGTAGATGAGTAATTGGTAGGATGGATAGTTTATGAGACATGTTAATATGATTGAGTAAATTTGCTTTGTAATTTGTTGTTTTTGTATTGTAATCTTCTTATGTTTTCTTAGTGTAATTGTAGAATTAGTATAGAGTAGTTATAGAAATCAGTTAAATTACTTTATTAAATCATTTGGTCACTAGTTAATAAGAAGAATAATTGGTACTAGTATTTGAATCTTTTTCCCAATAGACACGACCCTATACTTTTCCATACCAACAAATGATAGGTACACTTACCTATTTAATCGAGTAAAGGATAAAATATAGGAATTTAAATTGTAAGACCCGGTAGCTTTAATTGGAGGTGATCATAGGGCTTCTAACTTAGTATAGGTTCTATCCAAAAGTTGTTGACCTCTTGTGAAGCTATTACATTAGGGGATAAAACCATGTGGTATTTCACATCAAAATGGATAATACCTCAATGGTAGGAGTTCTGATCAAGTCGTTACAAGTGATATTATAGCACTTTATCAGCTGAAATAGCAAGTCCTTATCTTGTGGTGGTCTTGGACCTATATAAGGAAGTTGAAGAGAACGTTATAAGGGGGGTAGATTGTAATACCCCTTATATGCTAAGAGATAAAACACCAATTATTGAGGTGCCTTTTGGTATAGCAAATTAGAGTATATTGAACCTCCAAAGTTCAGTATACTCGAGTTGGAGCAATTCTATGATGGGAAATCTCCTAGGAAGCTACTGCTCTAAACAAAACCATGCTGTATTTCATGCCAAAATGGATAATACCTCAATGTGAGGAGTTCTAGCCGAGTTGTTACAAGTTAAATCCACTTACTTAGCTTAATAGTAGTGCAAAATCTTAAACTTCGCAACATGGTCCTTCCTTACTTACCACACTTAGGAAAATATAAACACGATCTCCAAGTCAACTACGGGTATAAGCTTTCACTACTGTGTTTTTAAACTTCATTTGACCATATCTTGCTTATTCTTTATTCAATTTTAGTAAACTTTATATCATGACACTCCTTATTTCGTATCCTATTAGGATATCTTAAGAAATTAGATTGATCAATATGGTTGCAAGCTCAAAAATACCCTTTCTTACTGCCAACTCAGGTGCACATCATTGTAATTTCATAATTAACCTAAATAAACTTTTGTTCTAAACTAAAAATCACACTTTCCAAACTTAACCAGTATATATTTTATGCCTAAAACACTAATCTTACATTATCTTATCAATTATCATAATAATATTATTTACTATTTTAAATATGAGGTCAATATATAAGCTTGTATTAGGAAAATATGTACTAAATAGTATATGAACCCGATTAATTCTATGAAAAATCCTATAGATTCACAAAAATATTTAGTTTAATTTATGTCCATCAATTACACTAAATTACCTATTTTCTATTTTTACTAAAATAGCAGTTTTAGCTTAAATTATGGAAAATAAACAAATTTATGTGTAAGATAAAAACTAAGTGTTCCACTTCTAGAAGTTAGAATATATGAGATGCACTCATTGATTTTATCAAAAATTAATTATTCTAACAAAACAGCAAAATTGCTAGTTTTATTCAAAACAAATATAATAAATGGTAAACATACTTAATTTCAAGAATTCTTGTTACAACATTTAAATACATAAGTAAACATATTATGTACAAAAATTTAGCTTGAAAGAACATTATTTAATATGTTGAAAAATTTATTTAAAATTTGTCCAAATAAGGTAATTTTTAAGGACCCTATATTTCTGCTTAACATTTAATTAAAATAAAATTACTACACTAAAATATAACTAAAATAATCTCACAGAACCAAATTTGATAATTAAATAACATTATTTGATATTTTTAAAAAAATTAAACAAATTTCGGCTAGAAAATTAAAGGACCTAAATTGGCTGTCTCCGACCACCACTTGGCTATTGCTCCTTATTGGAAGGAATGACCATATCACCCTCTATTAGACGCCTAAGCTACACCAAGTTAGGTTATGGTTTAGTATATAAATCGCCTTAAACCAACTTCGACCTTATTTTTTGTTCTAGTTTTAAAATTCTTTTTCTATTTTTCCTAAATTTTGTTCTTGTATTTTTAGAGTCCTAAAATGTTGCAAATGAGGGTTAGAATCCTATTTATAGATTTTCAAGTTTATTTGATTTAATAAAAATTGAACACATGTTTGTTACATGTCATTTTTCTATTTTCCTAAGTATCCCTCAATGCCATCTATCATTGTCTTGTTATTTAAGTGTTGACTCATCACTTCAAATGATTTTTAAGCTACCACATCATTTGATGACTCACTAAATCATTTTTTAAAATTAATTATCTATTATTTTATACTAATTTACCTTATTTTTATAATTTATTATTAATATATGTATATATTTAATAAAATAATGCATATCGTATGTAAATACATATGTATTATATATAATTCAAATTCATTTATTAATTTTATAATTTAAAAAACTTATCTTTAATATCTTTTTATATCTCAAAACTCGAATTTCATAATTTCAATAATTATTGGCTTTATTAATAAATTAGCATTTTTTCTTAAATTGATTATTTTATATAGCTTATTTTGGGAAATTAACTTTATTACGGTATTTCTTTTAACATTTCTAATATTACTGTGAAGTTTAAATCAAAACGAATAACGTTACTTGATATCCTAAATTTATAGCATTAGGTTTTAGCGTTATTGCATTGACTCAAACCTTAGGGTATCATATATAGCATATTTGTACCTATCATTCTTAGAAGAGCTTAAGGTTTCACACCTCACCGTCCTTTTCTTTTGACCTATAATTATAAGTATATCGTTTTCCTATCGTCCATCGAATATAGGACTATAGGATAGCACTTTATATGATTTGCTTGTCACCTATACTGTATAGGGTTTAGAGCTATTGGGGAATAGCCTATTAGCAGATTATGTTTATGGAGACATAAAGTAGAAGAGATTTCTTTAGCTTGAATTTGCTTTTGAGTTATTGTATTTGTTTCCAAGGAGGTGGAAATAAACTTATTATAAATTGAGTACATAGTTACGAATGCCAATGAATAGAACTTAATACAACAATCAGGAATTAAGTGCAGTGTTGACAGCTAACCAACACAAAGCACAACATAGAGCATATATCTAGAAGGATAAATAATGGACAAATAGTAACAGACGTTTTACTCATCTTTTATGAATGAAGATCCACACGTGATTGGGGCTCAAAGATTACCAAGAGTGGTTCGGCTTTTGGTAAGCCAGGTTATTTCTCTCGAAGAAATCCCCAAATGTCATAGTAACCATATCTCACAACATATCTAAAAATTTTATACCTTTGTATCCATATGTTGCAAATCGAACTCATATTTCTTTATTGCTCCATAATGCCAAGAGAGCATTATTGTCGAGAACATCACAACATTCCAAGTATAATTGCCGTAACTGCTCGGACATTGTTGTATTTATCATGGCCGGTCAGCTCGAGAACCTGTGGAGCAGCTCGGCCACCTCTACTTCAACTTCGTTCACAATTGGAACATAAGACCGCAGCTCACTTGCTCAATTCAATCAGCTTTTTTTTTTTGTATTTTTTTTTTTTTTTGCTTGGTATAGGCTTCTACTATTACTTAAACAAAATATCTGGAGCTCGGTCTTAGGGTATAGCACCACCGTTACTCTGATACTCGGACATGATCACGTGGAGTTCAGCTGCTATATGTGAGCTCTTCAACTGCTACGTAATAGGCTTGGAGATTATAGCTGCGATCAGCACGTGGAGTTCAGCTGCTAGGTCAAATTTCTACAGCTCCGATCAGCTCATGTTCGGAGTGTAAAGGAGCTCTGAATACTTCTCAACTCATTGCTCACTTCTGTCTAATTACAGTCGCTATCTGAAACTCAAATATACTATGCCTTCATGGGAACTACCCAGCCAACAGCAACTCGGTATCATGTTAAAATTTAAAGCTCGGCCATGTTAGTAAATAGCTCAGCTTCTCTGTTAATGTTGCAAGTTGGTAGTGCTAGCTCGGCAAGTATTGTTAAAAGCTTGGATATTTGAAGAGCTCAGCAACAAAAACACTACTGCAACTCAACATCTTTGATGGGTCTTACTCGAAGCTTAGCCATTCACAGCAAGTCGACCTTTGTAGAAAGTTCGGTGCTGCCATTGTGACAGTTCTTTGAGGCTGCAGTTTAGAGCTTAGGAATCCTCCCGAAATGCCAAGGCTTGTATTAAGCTCAACAGGTAATGTGATCAGGTGAAGCTTGGATTTAAGGGAGCTCAGCCTCGACAATGCCGTTGGACCTCTATCATGCCACAGGAGCTCGGTTTGGAGTAACCAAACTTGGCATGGCGATTGACTTGCCCAAGAGCTTGGATTTATGGTGGAAATTGTGGTATGAGCTCGGACTAAGTCATTGCTTGGCTCCATCTATGGGGAGAAGCTTCTAAGGCATATCTATCTGTGAGGAACGCAAATGATGTCGGCATTGCCGTCGATGATGCTCCGCAAAGCTTGTAGGCCCTCAATCAGCTGCCAAGAAGTTTCTGTGGCTCTGATCAAGCACTGCTCTTATTCGCTTTCTGTTCTTCCGTGCACGAGCTTGGACCTCTGCTTGTATTTGCAGTTTAGAGTTTTGCATGGCTGGAAGATGTACAGCCCCTATCTTGCATCAAGAGCTAAAAACTATTCAGTTCTTGTTCATGTGCAGTGCAGCAGCTTGGATTAATTGGTGGCGCTCAACTATTAGCTCAAGTGAAGTCTAATCAGTCGTTGTTGGTTCGGTCACTGTGCATGGTTGGGTTTCACATTCAAAGCTTGGGGTGTTAATGTCTATATGGCAGTTCGGAAAATATTCCAAGCTTGGCGCTGCCGTTCGGCTATAGCTGCAAGGAGCGCGGCATGAAACTTCGGAGTATTAAATCCATGAACAGCTCGGAGTGAAACTTCGTAGCTTGGGCAAACGCCCTGCTGCAGTTGAATAGGTTAATGAATGGATGAATGGAACTCAGTCTATTGTTTGCTTGGTAGGCTACTGTTCGCTCTCGACTTGGTTGTTCATGCTGCTGTGATGTTCTGACCGTGAAGGATGTTGCTCGGGCCAAAGAATGCATCTCGAGTTGAAGGAAAAAACCAGACCAGTCAATAACATATTTGAGCTCGGATTATAAATACAGCAACTCGAATTTCATAACACGGTGCTCGGACTGTAAGTAGTTTGACTCGTTGCTTGGACGTTGCCCTACACATTACTGCTGTCGATGAAGAGTCCGGTTTTCGTCACTCACCACTCAGGCACTCACGACCATGCCAACGGATAGCTCGGCTTGTGTGAGAGTTTCAGCATATGCGAGGAGGTCAATGGCAAGAACTAGTGTATGGCTTATAGCTCGGACGTTTATGGAGCTTGGGTCGGCTGGCATGCTTCAATGAAGTACAACTCTGCTTCAACTAAGTGAAGCATGCTCTTGATTGAGTTTCAGCTGTGGTCGTCCTTTCGGAGTGCTCGGTCATGTCCTCCTCTGTTTTTGATCTGCTTTTGCTTGGAAATGTGACTCGTCTGGGCAATAATAGTTTTCTTTGGATTTTCAATAGGTTTGGCCTATTGTTGTTCTGGTCAAGTGTTGGAGTACTGTCACTGCTTTACTCTTGGTTAAGATGAATAAGGCAAGGCTCGGTAACTCTTGGCGCTGCAAGGAAAGTCGCCTCGAGCTCGGCCATGAGATCAGGTATGGAGGCTTGCACTGAGTTGCTACTGCCCTTTGAGTGCCTGTCCATGAACACAAGGATAGCTCGGCTAAATATTTGTTTTGGCTGCTCAAAGAAGCTCAGTACTTGGACATGACAGCCGGATCTCACCAGCCACAATTTCTTCAGTAGGAGAAAATTATTATTTTAACTAACTCAACGATGAACAGGTTGTTGAACAGCCTTATGTTGGCTGTCACGCCTGGTTAAGCTGGGAGACACGAGTTTCAGCTTGGTAGCATGGAGCTTCTAGAAGTAGCTCAGTTCCCTGCTGTTCTGTGAAGTATATTACTCGCCATGAAGCTCGGCTTTGAAGGATAAAACTCGGAAAATGTCGGCAAGCTTAAAGCTCAGCATTCATGAAACTCGGACTTCTTGTCGCCCATGCAATAGATCAGGAATGTGCTTGGAGTAGCTCGGGTGTGTCGCCATCAAGTGCTTGTGCTGTTCAGTGCTGTCCATCTCAAATTAGAGCTCGGCTGAGTGGAGTTTAGAGCTTGAGCTGATCTTGAAGCTCTGCAGACTAGGTTGGAATTCAATTAGAGGTCGCCTTATGTTGGCTCTCCGAATAAGCAGATCGGCCAAGGAGAAATATCTGTCTTGAACTAATCGGTAATGTCATAATTGGTCAAACATTTTATAGAGTTGGAGACATGGAAACACGTTTCCACCGAGATAATGTACATGACATGATGCTGAAATCATCTTCCATTATAGTGATGATGCAAGATATGGTGCTCTGGGATCCTTGTAGTGTTTCTTATGTTTTGTCTTCTTACGTATTGTTTTCTTCACCATCCTACTTTCACCCATCAGCTTAATAGATTCATGAACGAACTTAACTACTGCTCGGGCAAAATGCTTGA
Source organism: Lumnitzera racemosa (assembly GCA_024138005.1). Classification (NCBI taxonomy): domain Eukaryota; kingdom Viridiplantae; phylum Streptophyta; class Magnoliopsida; order Myrtales; family Combretaceae; genus Lumnitzera; species Lumnitzera racemosa. The sequence goes on from JAMXBC010000004.1 coordinate 58,688,106, forward strand.
AGCTCGGCCAATAAAGCTCTTGTGATAGAGCTTAGCAAAATATAGAAAAACAGATCGACATAAATAATTGCGAAAGCTCGAAGATCATAATCTATAATTACTCCTCCCGATTTAGGTCTGACTGCAATAGAATCAAAATAACATGGACAAGTGTCCAATCTGAACATGAATGGAGCCGAATGTAAACTGCCGATGCGCTGCGTAAAACTAGAAATATCCAGAAACACTCGGGAAGATGAAAAGCACAACGTAGTTTCCAAGATTAAGTGGGTGATCTGGACAACGACTTAAAAACTCAGCAACCAATCAGTTATGAACAGGAATGAGCAGGCGGTGCATGAATGTGCACTTATTAACCCAGCGGTGTGCAATCACTCTGAGCATATAAACTCACAGGAAGAAGACGGTTGCTGACCATAAAAAAGATGTAATTGCGGTGGTTACGCTTTCACAAGAAAAAAATGTCGTGGCCTTTTTTTCCAAAAGTATGTGTAGCATGGTGGTCATCCTTTAAAAGAAATTAGTATGTGTAGCATGGTGGTTATCCTTTAAAAGAAATTAGTTTCCAAAAAGGGGACGCAACATGTAACCGCATGAGCGAATTTTGCATGGTTCAACTTGAAAGATACATTCAAGGAGCCCAAATTTAAAATAAAACTGTTGAAGACGTAATGTATTAGCGAATTGCAAGCAAACGTAATTAGATGTAAAGAAGAGATCCAACCGAGGGCCATCTGAAAGTCTAGAAGAAACAGCCACGAGGCTAACCCATTCCACAAGTTCGTAAATTCATTTTAAAGTTGTAAAGGTGGATTACGCTCTCTCTTTCTCCTTTTCATTCCCACTTATGGCACAAATTTGTTTATGGTGAATTCTCCTTCTGGTATATGAGTAAAGTCAGCCCTCTTGTTGTAAAATAAAACTGAAAGAGGGAAAAATACTAGAGAGAAAGAGCCCTTACTTAGGGTCTTATTCATTATTTATACTAGGTGAGAATAGTTGTACCTAGAGTTGGGCTTAAGGCTCAATCTTATTAATTTAGGTCTTGGGCTTACTCATTAAAAATATCTATCAACAAGCATGATGCCAAGAAATCAGTACAAATGCCTCTTAGAAAAAGAATCTAACCTAAGTTGAGTTCACATATCCCTACTTGTTTTGGCCATAACTTGAGTGTTTCTCATTGGAGTTTTGCAAATAAATTGTCGTTACGAAGCTTAACATAGTTTTTGTTTTTAGAGTCCATATACGTTTTTAAAATTAGGGGAAAGTGCAGAAATTTAGAATGAAATAGGGGTGTTAGGTGATAATTAAGTGTGTTCTATTTTGATTCTTTTCTTGCTAATCATTTTTTATCATGTTTTGGGGCTTTGGCTAAATGCAAACTAACTCCTGAATAGTAAACATCAGGTTGATTCATTGGTTTATTTCCAAGGCTTAGACATGGCTAGCCAAGCTATCTTCATATTCTATTCTACTACTAATGTTGCTTACATATTTGTTTGTTGTTATGAATGGAATTGAACCTGTTATTGTAATACTCAGCCTTTTAGGCATCTATTTGAAAATTTTTCTCAAGTTTTGAGTGTTTGAAAATAGTTCGTTATTTCCATCTCTAAGTTAAGGATAGGGTAGAATCTATATTTCACTTGTCATTTAACTTTTCAAATGCTTAGTTCCAAAATCTTTTGTTATGTTATATAATAAACCATAGCGAAAATTTTTTGCAATAGTGAGCCAAACCCATAGTATCACAAATGTACAACCTTTTACAATACATAGCTCCTTTAGAAAATTTGTACAATACATCTACAAATTCTATATTGAAGTCTTTACATTGTAGCTTGACAATCATCTAGAAGAACTTAGCTTCTTCGTATGATTTTAAATAAAAGTCTACAACTATTCGCCTTGTAAGGAAAACTATAATCACTTAGCTTTCTCAAGTTTTCTTGCTTCCATAGTATGAGATCTTAACTGCTTCCTCCTTAACCTAAGGATAAGATAACTTATCCCCTTGACTTATTATAAGTTGAGTGAGAGTAAACAAACAAATAAAAATATAAGTAGAACCATACCATAAATATTTAAGCAATTCACCAATTCAGTCATAATATACTTTAGTCTAACCAAGCAATGCAAATATAGCAAACACGTATTATGCTAATGTATGTGATATGCATTAATATAGATATCTTAGTCTAACCTAGCACTCATTCGATTGGTCAATATTAACCAAGCATTTGAACACAAACAGAAGTTCAGGAACTTAGCAATGCAATAAAGAGTTTCCAAAACCTAGCTTAGTGGAAGCTATGTGATGTGGTTAGAAATGCAATTCTATTTGCTCAAAAACCTCGCTTTTATAAATGAAGTTGCTTACTTGATAAACCCAACTTTTAAAAGTCAAACTAATATGGATTCGTAGATGAACACATGAGCCTAATATCACGCATAACGAAATGATGAGTTCAGGACATGAGATGGCTCGAAAAGTACATGATAGTAGAAGGTTGACCAGGGGTTCCCATGCATTGATGTTGGATATGATGTACTAACATTTCATACGAGCTTTGGACATGCTGGATATGATATACAAGTGTAGCCGAAGGTTATTCGCTACTAATCCATGCTCAAAGAGCTAGATAAGAGTAGTTTGAAAGTAAGCAGCTGAACACTTAGCTCAAGAGAGTATGTTTGAAAAGTTCAATCTAATAACTATTTTGGCTATTACAATATATAAGTATTTATATGACTCAATTAGGGTAAATCCTAAGTGAGAGTAAATTACAAAGAAAAAGATTCCTATTGGTGAAGGAAAAAGAAAATAATTTATAAGGGTATTAATGTAATCGTGCAAAAAGAATATCCACTAGCAATAAGAACAATACAGATGTTAGAAAAGGACAAGGCGAGCATAATTTTACTCGTTCTATGATCACAACAACACTGCGAACCGAGCACAGGTAAGCCTTGATTAGATTTGGTTGGCGTTAGTAGTTCAGTAGCTTTGATTATTGGGATTGGATAAAGGTTGGCTTAGGAGCTACTCACATTCGGGTCGGTCTCGAGTGATTGGCTCTTAGCAGCTATCAACCCAACTTTAGTAGTGGTTAGGTTGATAGTATTTTGATTTGATGTTGGGAATGTTGTGTAGCAGTAAAGTTGACTCGGTACATTAGTTGGTCACCTCGACAGCTTCTTAGATGATGTAGGAAGTGAAGTAGCTTAACAGGTTAGACTAAGGTAAGCACTACTCCTCGGTGCTAAACTTATCTTTGATAGCTCAGCAAACCATCTAAGTGAGCTCTCGGGTTCGAGAGCGTGTAATCGGTCCTTGATCCTTAAGATCTCCTCTAAGTTGTTTGATATTTAGAATTAAATCTAGCTCAACTCCAGGTTACTTATCCTCAAGAGTGTAAGGTTAGAGATCAGCAATATTGAAGGAGTCCAAGACTTCATATCCTTTAGGTAGTTTTCAATCCTGTGAGCATTAGGATTGATTTTTCTAAGCACTTTAAAAGGCTCATTAACCTTGGGGGAAAACTTACTCCTCCTCAAATTCAAGAATCACTCCTTACCGAGGTAGATCTAAACCAGATCACCAAGTTGAAACTCTCTCTTCTTCTACCTTCAACCTTGCCTTTTAAGCTTAGTAGTAGCTCAACTTAATTACTTTACCACCTTTTGGTGCATGGCTCTAATGGCCTTGACTCTTTCTACGACTGATCGGTCATCATCAAGTCTTAGTTGCGGTGCTTGGTTTATTGAGAGCTCGAGGTTAAACCTATTGGCGACCTCAAATGGAGATATGTTTGTCATGCTGTAGGTGATCCTATTATAGGTGACTTAATGGTTGGTAAACACAGATCCCAATCAGCCATGTTTCGCTTGACAGCTACTGGTAGCAAAGTTCCTATGGTTCTATTGGCAACTTTGGTTTGCCCATCGACTTGTGGATGGTAGGACATACTGTATAATAGCTTGGTTCTTGTTCATCTCTATAGTGTCTTTTAAAAGTGACTCATAAACTTAGGGTTTCGCTTCGAAAAAATGGTTTTAGGCATGTTGTGAAGCTTGATTACTTCCTGCAAGAAAAGCAAAGAGATAGCTGAAGTGTTGTTAGTTTTAGAATAAGGCATAGAATGTATCATCTTGCTAAATCGATCCATAACTACCATGATGGAATCCTTCCCTCAAGTTGTCCTTGGTAATCCCAACATGAAGTCCATACTTAGCTCGAACTAAGGTTTGGTCAAGATAGGTAAAGGTAAATAGTAGCCTTGCTTGGTTCGGCTCTTCACCTTTTAGTTGGTCATACATCTTTCCAATACGAATTATACATCTCTCATCATTCTTGGTCAAAAGAATCTCATAGATAGTACTTCATGGGTTCAATACTAGCCAAAGTGTCCTATCAATCCTCTTCCATGCACCTTGTGCACTAATAATTCTCTCATGGAACAGATCGGGATACATAGCCTCCTTTTCTTGAATAATTATCCATCTTCCCTATGATAGTCATCTAGTGTCTGTCCTTCCTTCCTTCCTTGCACTGGACATAGATAAGACCATAGTATGGATCTTCAGCATACAAATTCTTTATTGTTGAAAAGCTAAGCAATTTGGTCTATAGCTCGATCAGGAGAGAATGTCATATCAATAGGGCATTGGTCACTACATTGTTCTTTCCATTCTTGTATTTTATGGCATAAGAGAAACCCTCCATAAACTCTACCCATTTAGCTTGTCTTCGAGATAACTTGGGTTAACTCTTCAGATATCTCAATGATTCATGATCTATGTAGAACACAAACTCCTTGAGTAGCAAATAATGTTGCCATATCGATAGGGCTCGAATTAAGGAGTAAAACTTCTTGTCATATAAAGAATAGTTGAGTATAGCTCTTTGAAGTTTCTTGCAAGAGTAAACAATAGGTTATCCCTCTTGTATCAACATGGCACCTATGCCCAGTTCGGGTGCATTACACTCTACTTCAAAAACTTTGTCAAAGCTCGGCAAAACTAAGACAGGGGCTATCACTAACTTCTCTTTTACCTCCTCAAAACTCCTCTTCACTTTCTCTCCCCATCTGAATTCAACGCTCTTTGATAGTTTAGTAAACAGGGCCGCAATCATATTAAAATTCTTTATAAATTTGTAATAGAATAATGCTAGGCTGTGGAAACTTCTCATGCCTGCAGAATAGGTCTACATAAGCCATTTTATGATTGTTCTTATTTTCTCATCATCAACTTGAATGGTACCTCCTCTCATAACAAACCCTAAGAATATCACCTTGGGTCTACAAAAGTTGCATTTCTTTAGATTGGTGTAGAGTTATTCATCTTAGAGTTTTGCAAAGACTCTTTGAAGGTGCTCTTGGTGAGTCTCTAGGTCGAGGTTGTATACTAAAATGTCATCAAAATAAACCATAATAAACTTACCTATTAATTTTCGGAGCACATGATTCATTAGGCGCATAAATGTGCTCGATGTATCGGATAGTCCAAACGACATTATAAGCCATTCATATAAATCATGTTATGTCTTGAATGTGGTCTTCCATTCATCACCCTCACACATTAAAATCTAATGGTATCTAAATTTAAGGTCGATCTTAGAGAATACTCTTGCTCCATTCAGTTCATCCAATATATCATCAATCCATGGTATGGGATACCTATACTTAATGGTAATGCGATTGATTGCTTGGCTATCTATACACATTCTCCAAGATCCATCTTTCTTTGGTACTAATAAGGTCGGTATGACATAGGGACTAAGGGATTTGTGCACATACCCCTTCTCCATCAACTCATCAACTTGCTTCTGTAGTTCAGCGGCCTATTTAGGATTCAGTTTATAGGTAGACTTGCTTGGCAATGCGGCTTCTAGCTATAGGTCAATTGCATGCTCGATGCTTTGGATTAAGGGTAAACCTTTCGATAGCTCCTTTGGAAATAAGTCAGCAAACTCCTCTAGCAAGGTTTTTACCTCAACAGGAAGCTCATTCTCCTCAAGTCTCATCCCTAAAATTCTTTAGCTTAATAGATAGGTTAGCCCTTTGAGCTATATCTCTCTTTTCAGCTCGACTTAAGTTAGTACTAAAGCCTCTTGCTTTAGGGTTTAACTTAGTTGAGATTGCATGACCTTTACTTGCTCAATAGTCATAGGACTTAATTTCATCCTACTACCTTCATGCTCTACAGAACATGTATTCCTTCGTCCATTATATATAACCGTTTGATCAAACATCTATGGTCATCTATGCAGAATGTGGGACACACTCATAGGTAGCACATCACAGAGTACTTCATCACGATAACTACTAATACAAATTAGCACGGATACTTATTTGTTCAATTGTAGGGTTCCTTTATCATTGAGCCACTGAAGCTTATAAGGGTTTGTGTGGGGCTTAGTCGGGAATTTTAATTACTGGACCATAAATGCAAAGGCTGCATTGATGTAACTTCCATTGTCAACAATTAGTGTACACAGAAACTCATTCACCTTACATCCAATATGGAAGAGATTTTCCCTCTATTCATCTTTCCATATAAGACTGATACTCATCGTCCTTCTCAACACTAAAGTAGTAAGCATAATGTTGCCTTCCTTACTATAGATAACTTCTTCCTCGAATAGTTCGGCCTATTTACCCTTTTTCATCTCTTCTACTTCCTCATTAGTACTATTGACTTCAACAGTTGGTAGCTCGCCTTGGATCACCATAGTTCTTCTATTTGGATACTGAATGACTACGTATCTAAAGCTTTGGCATTTGAAACACTTGATCTCACTCATCTTCCTCCCTAAACTTTAGCCCTTCTCAAACTTGCTTAAGGGTTCCTTCTCTTTTATTCGAGTAGTTTGAGTAAGTCAGACCTTAACAACCTTACTTGGTTTCATTCCATAGGTCTACTTTGAATAGATTGCCTACTGCTAAGTTGATTGACGAGTAGTCAAAACCTTCTTATTCAGCGCCTTTCCATCCTCTAGGTGGTTCAGACTGCATGATCAAGTGTTCTAATATCTAGGGTTTCTAGGACATCCCCAATCCCATACTTCAGTCTACTGATGAACCGAGATACAGTTCGATATTTTAACTCAATGACTTCACATTGAATCATTAACATTTAGAATTCCTTAACATAATTATCTACACTTGACCTTCCTTATCCCAGCTCCTATAGTCTTTTAAAGGCATCCTACAAATAATAGCTTGATACAGACCTTCTTTGCATAACCTTCTTCATTTCATCCCAACTCTTAATCTCTTATTCTCTTTCCCTTCTTCAAGTAGCTTACAAGTTCTTCTACCATAAGGTGGCATAACTAATGAACTCCAATATAGTAAATCTAACCTTTGCATTGTTGGGTACGTCATGGCATTCAAACTACTTTCTAATCCCATTTACCCAATCTCGGTAGTCCTCAACATCATCACTCTCAAATAATTTGGAATATGCGTCTTCAACCCTTCAACTCTAGGGGCTTGTACATTTTTTTTCTTTAGGCTCGTAGTGCTCCTTTGCTTCGTTATCTCTTTCCTCTTCTTCCTCAATTTCTTTAAGTGCTAGCCTTCACCTAACATCCCTACCTATTCCTTCAACTTAGGGCAGTCAAGTTGGGGCATTAACTTAACCAAATTGACCATTACCTCACTTTTGTTACTCATGTCCTCTAGTAGGGTTATTTCTAGTTCGTTGTCTATCTTTTTAGATAATTGTCACCAAACTGGCTACCAGGTTAATAAGCCTATCCAAGCAGTCACCTACTGATTGAGGTGTGAAGCTTCCTTCTTGCTTTTGGCAAGTCGAGTTTTACTTTCTTGGTTTCCTAAAGTTCCTTGAATACTTGAATCTAACATTGTTAGTTAACTCAGAAAAATGGATGTTTAAAGCACCACTCAAAGTCAACAGTAAGCAATAACTACAAGTCTCACTAAAATGACAACTACACATAATGAATAAACAAACAACCATACTCTGTTTTTACGTATAGGAAATAGGAGAGAACAAAACATAGCACTCTTCTCAACTTCCAAAATCATAGGTTAGCAATAGAATCTCTAACACATGAGGATAGTAATAAACCACTAAAAGAACACAGTAAAAGAATCCAGCTTCGAATGTAACCAAGATGATACAGATTCGTGGATAAACATACGAACTCAATATCATGCATAAGCAAGGAAAGGGACAAGTCCGGGCTGCGAGATGGTTAGAAATGTAAATGACAGTCGAAGGTTTAGCAGGGGTTCCTATGCACTAATGTTAGATATGACATATCAAAGCCTTAGACGAGCTTAAGATGCACTTGATATGATGCATAAGTGTGGTCGAAGGTTACTTACCATTAGTTTACACTTAAAGGACTAGATAAAGGTAGCTCAAAAGTAAACAACAGAATAATTAACTCAAAAGAGTATATTTGAAAAGTTTAATCTAATAACTATTGTGATTATTACAATGTACAAGTATTTATATGACTTATTTAGGGAAAATCTTAGGTGAGAGTAATTTACAAAAAAATATTCCTATTGTTAAAGGAAAAAGAGAATAATCTATAAGCTTATTAATGTAATTATGCAAAAATAATATCTATTGGTAGTAAAGACAGTACAAAAGTTAGAAAAATGTATGACTAATTTTGCTCATTCTGTGGTCCTAATAACACTGTGAACCAAGCAGGGGTAGGCCTTGATTAGTTCTAGTTGACGTTGGCAATTCGACAACTTTAATTGCTGGGACTAGATCAGGGTTGGCTTAGGGGTGACTTACATTTGGGTTAGCTTCGGGTGGTTGGTTCCTAGTAGCTGTCAGCTTATCTTAGGCAATGGTCAAGCTAACAGTATTCTAATTCAATGTTAGGAATGTTGCAGAAAGGAGAAGTTGGGTTAGGATGTCAACTGGTCACCTTGGCATCTTCTTAGATGATGTAGAAAGCAAAGTAACTTGGTAGGTTGGATTAGGATAAGCAGTGCTCCTCGGCACTTAACTCACCTCAGATAGCTTGGCAAACTATCTGAATGAGCCTTTAGGTTCGGGAGCACATGATCGATCCTTAATCCTTATCACAAACCATTTGCTTCTCTTTAAGAACTCAATTTTTATAAAGACCTATCATAACAAAATTTTAGTTTTATGAAACTTGACCGATAGGTCCTTTACCATGAAAGCATCAAATCACACATATGAATTCATCAAATCACTCACCAAGCAATACCCAACAATTACTAAGTAACTTTACTCCTTAGTCTAGCTCTTACTTCTACTTATATTTTCTTTTAAATTCTAATGTTTCAATATTAGGTTCACTTAAGTGACCACCTTAAGAAGTAGAGTTAATACCTAATTCTTTAGTCAAGTTGGTATGGTACCAAACTTCATTAGACCATTCAACACCTAACAACAACATATATTACATTTACAAAACATGAGTCAACCAACAATACACATATTTAGAAGAATAGGAATTATTATTGCAACTCATCTGACAACATATTGCATTTACTCATAAAACCAAATAATTAATTACAGCTAGATAAGTTATGAGTAAATTAAATCTTCTATAGAACACAAGTAATCTACTTACTAGTGCTACTTAGCAAATTCCTTAACTCTTACTCTTGTTTCTAAGGTTCTATCTTACCCATGGCACCTAAACACAATGCATATAATATCTAGGTCTAGGTCTAGATCTCAAAACTATTCTTTTCATGATAACTTTGGTCTAGGATATTTTTTGACTTATTTTCTCTCCATAAGGTTTTTCTAGGACACTTTTGATTACAGTTTCTAACTATCTTAACCACTACATAAATATTACTATGTTGTACACCTTATGATAGGAATTAGAATGTTGGACCGTTAACCCAAGCCCGAGGATTGGAAAGCATGGCTAGATGAGTTCTTTCTTTACACATTACATTTGAGGAATCTAAACTATTATAATCTATTGATTTGATGCCCTAACCGAGGCAAACCCTCTTGAACTTATCAATAGTCTTCGATTTTCGACTTGAGACACATCCAAATAGTAGCTTAGCCCATTTGACCAGTTGCCCAACCGACTTGAATCTAAGCTGTACCTAATGCATCTGAATAGAATCCACTTCAAAAAAGTCACTTGATCAGCTTGGCACTGTTGAATTATCACCTCAGTTAGGCATCATTACTTAATAGCACCTAAGCTAGTTAAATTGTTATCCATCTTTTACCAAGCATACAACCACTAGTCACCTGCCATGTGACCACGTACCCCTGTGATAGAATCTTCCATATAGGATACCCATTTTTGTTGTATTTTCAATTATACTCTTTAGACATTCCTTATAATACACTTATTTTATATATTACCCATTTTTGTCTTTTTTATTTTTGGCAATGGCCTAACTTTTTCGGTATAAATACTTATTGTATAAGTAATCACAAATCATCTTATAGTCTCCAATATTGAATATGCTCCCTTTTGTGAACATTGCACATAGTTTTTTTACTTACTTTACTCCTATCATAACCCTTTAGCAAAGCTAAGCAGCGAATACCCTTAATGGACTAGCTCATTTGTCACATCGAGTTAAGCCATGAGTCTTCAGTAGAGCTGTTTGAGGGTTTCTTGTTTACTTTCCTATTCTTTATGCATTTCCTACATTGTTTTCAAGCTTTTAGCAAGCTTGGACCTACCTCCATGTGTCAATCATCAATTATAGCTTATCATCTTGGAATTAAGGAAGAGGTTTCATTTGAGTAAGTTGTGTTTGCACATTCTTATGACCAATGTTTGTTTTGGTAGTGTGTTCTAGTTATGTAAAGGTTAGTTGTGAGTGTTTGGGTAAGTAAGAATACTTAGTAGCTTGCTATCATCATGTACTATGTTTTTCCCTATTTCAAACAAACAAAAATATATCAAGTTTCGATTGGGTTTATTATTCTTCAAAAGTAGTCGTTGTGTTGATAGTTAGCTTAAACTTTCATGTGGAGGAGAGTTTGTACGAATTGCTTAAGTTAAGTAAGCTATTCCTATTGTTTTGTAGATTATGAGTTTTTTTACTGATTTTTGTTGAGTAGATGATGGATCCTAGTGTTAATGCCGATATTGGAGATGACAATAGTGGTGTTAGCCTTTTGACTTGCTAAGGCCATGTAGAATACTCCCTAAGTTGCTTGAATTTTGAGAGGACAAAACCTAACTTGATAAGCTTAAGGTGGAGGAGTAGGAGGATAAGTACAAAGGAAGATTGACTTAGGTGATCTGGATGAGGAAGAAGATGAAGAGTACAATGAAGAAGAGGAGCGAGTTAGGGCACCTTGAGCTACCGACCATGTGAAGCTTCTGATTCTAAGCTTCACTATTTTTGGGAATGTAGACAATTATCTAGATTGGGAGGAAAAGGTTGAACGTATTTTTTTATTAATGTTAATATACGGACCATAAGAAGATGAAAGTTGTTACTATAGAATTTTCAAGGTATGTTACAGTATGGTAGAAGAACTTTTAGACTATGAGTAGGTAAGAAGGATATAGAGAAGTTAGCACCTAGCCTGAGATAAAAAGAATTCTCCGAAATAGATTTGTACCATATACCTATCTATAGGATACATTTGCTAAACTTCAAGAGTTGAGACAAGGAAGTTGAACTATTAATGAATATATTCGAGATTCCAAATACTTATGATCCGATGTAAAGTAGATGAACCATCGGCTCGAGTGGTGTTTAGATTCCTTACTAGATTAAGAATTAACATTCGAGATATTGTAGAATTTTAATAGTTCATTGCATTGGATGAGACTATAAGAGTAGCTTAGTAACTAGAAAGATAGAGGAGGAATAAGTTGAGCCAACCTCTACTAAGCTAATCAGTCCAATTAAGTTGACTTGCTCAAGGGAATTACCGAGTTGAGCAAAATGCCAAGATAAATAGAAGGATTGATCTTAGAGTTGAATAGAAGAGCTGACCAACTAATGGTGAATGTAAGCCTTATAACTGTAAGATTGGATTCAGCATGGAAAGTATAAGGTGATTGGCTAAAGGATCTGATCAAGTCTAAATTATAAAATAAAACTAGAAATATTAGTAAAAATGATACCATAAGTTTGAATTTAGGAAAATAATTTATAAAATAATAGAATATCATAATATCAAATTTTAAATATATTGCTCGTTATTTATTGGGGATGTAAAAAATGAGTTTCGATAATTAATGAATTGCTAGAGATAAATTATATGCACACTAAAAATCATAGAATAACATAAATAATATTTATGAGTATTTACATGTACTCCATATGTATTTACGCGTAGGTAAAAATACATAAAATTACCTAAAATGCTAGAAAAATGCTAAATAATTAAAGAAAATAGTACAAAATTAAGAAAAAATCATAAAAAAATTAGAGAAGTGGGGAATGATCCAAATCAAAGTTGTGGTAGTTAAGGGAAGAAATAAAAAATATTAATTAATTAAATTAAAATACTTAAAAAGTCAATTTGGAAGAGATAAAGCACATGTCAAGTCAAAATTAATGCACCAAAATTTCCTAAGAGCTCTATAAATAGCCAAAATTTTTTAGAAGCTCATTTGGATAGTTGGTAGAGTAAAAAAAAAATAGAGAGGTCAAAACAAGAGAGTTAGGGTTTAGTTTTCAATAATTACAAAAAAATTGTGTTTTAAGGCTAATTAGACTAAACCTACGAACCACCACCAACTTAAATTGAACCGTTGCCACCACCACACCCCACACCCACTGCTTGGACTGGTCGATACCTCCTAGAACGTCGTTGGTGGTCAAAAGTCAAGTAGTTAGGTGAGTTTGAATTCTAGCCAATTTTATGTAAATTATTAATATTATTAATTTTATCCAAAAAATTAAGAATTTAATTATTCTGATATTTTATTGTATGTAGATTTAGGAAAAAATATTGGTTAGCTTTAATTACATATGGAAATATAGTGTACTTAAGAAACCCAACAAAATTGAATATATTTCGATTTAGAATTAAATAGCTTTAGAAGTATAGTTTTGAGCTCAAATTTTTTTTTAACTACTTAAGTGATATAGAACAGTTCTATGAAGCCTTGTTTTGGAAATTAAATTTCAAAAATTTTAAGTGATTTTTCTACCCATAAAATATCTAAATAATTAGGGATTTTTAGGGTTAATTAATGATTAACTGAACAATTACTAATTTAGTATATAATTAGGGATTTTAAGATGTTCATATTTGATGTGGTATGATCATTATGGTATTTAGGGTGTTAGATGTGATTATTAAGAGTATTATGTAGTAAATATAGGTAATCTGATAATATTTGGAATTGGAATTATAGTAAATATAAAATATTAGGTTAAATTGGATAATATAATAATAATATTAATATGTATTAAATCTGGTCTGAAACTTAAATTTATGTAAATATATGAAAAATATAAAATTTTCTCACATCGAAAGTAAATTTAGTATACTAATGAGGATTAGAATATACTAAGTATACTAGAACACTGATTTAGGACCAAAAGTGATAATTAGGTTACTTGAGCCTAATGTAATTAATTTCACATTAGGGTTAGGAGTGAATCTTTAGAATTTATGTATAATACTCGTTGTTGGAACTGATTTAGAACCTGAACTGAAATTAGATTAGGAAATTGAATCCTGAACTAACTTAATATGAATCAGTAATGAATAATATTTACATATATTATATATATATATGTATATATATATATTATAAAGATATAAGTACTAAAAGAGTACTTATTTTATAAGAAACATAGAGACAAGTTGACCTATTTTAGAGTATTCAGAGACTTAGGATTGTATTTGATTATATTTATAAGTAGTTATATATGCATATGCTTGGGTATCTAATTTTGTGCTGAATTTTGTGTTGTGTTTGGTGATTGATGTAAATAGAATGGTGTGAAATTGTTTGATCACCCTAAAACCATACTTAATCATAACTGACCTAAATGCTCTAATTAGACATGCATTGCAATCCTTTAAGGGAACCATTGGGATTCTCTAACCAAACACCGACACCTTAGAAAAAAATAGTGTTGGATAGCATAATGGTCTTTTGCTCATCCTTAATTGAACTCAATGACAAAAGAGGAGGTTTCGGTGAGGATGAAAGCATTGGTTTGAAGAATAGTGTTAAGGGGGTGTAGTCTCTCCATTGTACAAACCTAGGTTTGGTTGTAAGTTGTCGCATTAATGGAAACTTCTTAACCTGGATTAGAGTGGATCGAACCACATTGTGTGATGACACTTGTTGCATTGCATATAATTAATTGTTCGATAAACTTGTTTATGTTTGTTATATTTTCTTAAGTCTCCAATTCAACTTACTGAGTTGTAGTTGCTCATACGATATAGATTCTCTTGTAGGTTTTGACTTTTGATTGATATGCCACGATACAATTATCTGGAGGTTAACTTCTTTTTTAAATGATGGTGGAGTGAGGATCAACGAGTCGAATGATCAAGTTTCCAAGGACTTATTAGTATATCTAGGATTATGATCTGATATATGATATGTAATTTAGTAGACTATTGTAATATGTAGAATCTCTTAGGAATTCTATAATAATGTGAATGTAAATATATATATATATATATATGACTTAACGTTTTAACTTTTATTATAAATTTTAACTAATTCTAAATTGAGTTGTTTACTTCAAAGTGAGGAGTTATAGAGACCTTATGTAAATCATATGTATGACAGGCACTATGAGGTTAGTTACTATCATAAGTTGGTTTCTATGGCAAGACTGTTGTGGCTTTATAGCTTCTGAGCATAGTAGTTCTTAGTTGGTATCAAAGTATAGTTTTAGTGAACTTGCTTTGAAGCATCATAATTTAAGAAGAAATAGATATCATAGGAACATTGCAAGTAGGTAGTATTGTATAAGTGATAAAAGACTATATTAAGCATATTCAAATTTATGTAAGGGTAATGTTTAGCATAGTGAATGTTCATTGATTCTAACTATAATTATAAGGTCAAAGGGGAGACTTAATACTTTGTTGGATATAATTTAGTTGGAATGGAGAGGAGTCCCCTATCAACTATAGGGTTGAGTTACAATGGTTACTATTAGAATTAACTAATTGGAATATATTTCAGATAGTTACTAAGATTATTGATAAATTCCATGATGAGATATATTATAGCTAAAAGGATCAATGAGCATAGATGGAGTTGAGTTTAGGGCCTCAGTATGATAAATATACTACTATAGTAGCCTTTGAGCAGTGGTGGTTGGAGAGAGAGAGGATTATATCCTTGATGATGCCCTTGAGATATTTTCTTATTAGATTAGAAGAGGGGAGACCATAACCAGCTAGTATCACTCACATCCTTATTGACATTCTATATATTCCCAGATAGTATCCATTAGGGATCATTTATTAGTTTCCTTGGTTTCTGTAACCCACTAAGGTAGGCATCAAGATACCTTTAGACCTTAACCTTGAACCTAATCCATAATCTGAAATGCAAGAACCATCACCATAAAACCTACCTTTTGTAGAACCTCAACAAATAGCCTATTCTAATGTACAAAGTAACCACTAAGAGGGTGAGGCTAAGGTAGAGAAGGATCCTAAGTAAAAAGATCTTAAGGAAGAACCTAAAGAGGAACAAGAGAATGAAAATGAGCTTGGTGTGGATATTCATGCTTTGGTTATGCAGGTGATAGCAGACACTAGGATAGCTAGAGTAAGGAATGGAAATGTTATTGAGTTTGATGATAATGAGGTATAGGAAGTGATTGTGATTCTCAAGAGTCTAGAAGTAATACCCATAAGCTCTAAACTAATGGTGAGGATGAAGATCACTAAATAAGAGGTCACATGGATCATGATTCCTTTGATCAAGCAGCTACCACAGATTGTTCAGATGAGGACTGACTTTAGTTAAGTGACTAACTTTGTTTAGATAAATATTTAGGTATGATCTAGTAGCAATTTTGGTTAAAATTGATGTATTTTGTAGCTTTTAGATTAAGTTAGAAGTAGGTTATAAAAGAGGTTGATGTAATTGAGTTTGATTTAACTAGGTTGATGTAATCTTTTCTATTGTACAGTTGTAAAGATTAAGTATGTATCAGATTATGTAAGCAATGATATAATCAAGCTGTAAAATTTATGTATGCATTCCCAAGTTTATTGAGTTGTACCTTTTGATTTTGAAGTTGTAATTAGTTACAATAATGTAAAGGCTGAATCAAGTTAATAGTAGAAGTTAGATCTATTATGCATTTTGATTAAAATGATGACGTTATTACTATTTTATTTAAGCACAAATTACAAGAGTTACTAATTTCTGAAAAGTTTATAATATTAAGGAATGGGATAATTTATAAATAGATATGTATGTAAGGTTAATAAGTCATAAATATTAAGTGAGTATGGTTAAAGCTGGAAATAGGAGTCGTAATGGAGGAACTAAAGGAAATCAAAACCCTCCACCATGAGTACCATTGCCCCTAAGAGAACAAAATAAACAGGATATACCCCTACTGCCTCTACAAGAGAATATACCTATTGGACAAATATTAGCCAGTATGCATATGATGATGAGGCATCAAGGAATGTTAATCTAACATCTTATGACTAATGGTAATATGGGGAATAGGAGACCCCAAGTGGCTAAATAGAGAATGGAGTGACCACAAAAGTTATCTTATGGCACTTTCATCCTTAAGTTAGCTACTAGAGTATAGTGGGACTCGAAAGCAAGACAAGTGGGGAATAATATTACTTGGAAAAGGTTTAAAGAGGAATTTAAGAAAGAGTATTTTCCCTATAGTATTCAAAATAGGATGGTGCAAGATTTGTTTTAACTAAAGAAGGGAGGTATGAGTGTAACTCAATATGAAACTGAGTTTAATAAACTATTGCAATATGCACCTAATGTGTATCGAGATAATATTAAATTAAAGAATAATTTGTTCCTTACTGGATTTGACCTCATAATGTGTTGTAAGCTGTTAGATATGGTTTTACCACTTATAATGAAGTGGTAGATAAGGGGAGGCAATTGGAAGATAATTGTGTAAGGATGCAAGCAATCTAGAGTCAAAAGATCAACAAAGGTATCGACCTAGTCCACCATTTAAGAGATCATATCTTAGTGCCACTAGCAATTCTAAATAGAAGAGAAGGAAACCGGTAACTTTAGCTAGTGGCCTAGCATAGTCAGTGCTTGGTTTGAGTTTTTATGATAAGGATGGTAATGTTAAGTGCTAGAAGTGCTGTACAAACATTTTTTCGAGATACTGTACTCAGTTGAAAGGAAAATGCTTTATATATAGAGATCAGAACCATATGCTGCAAGCATGCCTTAGAATGAAACTTATGAAGTGTAATAAATGTGGTAGAAAAGGACATTTCTCCAAATATTGTCTACAATTTGGATAAGGAACTAAGAAGATGGAAGGTTCTGGTAACATAATTGCACCAACTCGAGTTTTTGCCCTGAAGGATATGGGAGTTGAGGAAGATGAGGATTTCGTAGATTGGATGGAGGAGTACTACCATGATGATGCTAAAAACATTATAGGAGTTGAAGAAGAAAACAATAAAGGACTTGTGATAAATACGTATTTAGGCTATTTATTTTGATGATACTTTAAGTGTGAATTAAACTGAAGTGTTTTCATTTTAAAGATTTATGAATATAAGTTTAGTTAGTATTGATAGTATTAGTATATTCTAGGCAATATGATGATAAATGAACAACCTACTTTTGTGTTATTTGATACTAGTGCATCTCATTCCTTTATAAGTTATAAATTTATAAATGAATAGGAGATTAATGTAGTTAAGATTAATACAACTTATAGAGTTAGAACTCCTACTAGGGAGAATGTAACGACTCGAGAAGTAATAGCTAATGGTAGAATTAAGATTCAAGAGAAGGAGTACCCTATAAGTCTTGTAATATTACCTTTATAAAGTTATGATGTAAAAGTAAGAATAGATTGGTTGTCTTAGAACAAAGCAATTGTGAAATGTAGAAGTAAAACTATTATACCTAATGATGGAGAAATGGAATTTCAAGGAAAGGTTGGTGAAAACAAATTGAATTTAGTTGTGATAGAGATATGTGATGAACTGTATGGGACAAAGGTAGAAGAGAGTAATTGGAGATTTTGTTGGGTGTTTGTTATGGAAGCAAATTGAATTTAGCTATGATAGAGATATGTGATAAACTG
This sequence comes from Lumnitzera racemosa, assembly GCA_024138005.1. Taxonomy (NCBI): domain Eukaryota; kingdom Viridiplantae; phylum Streptophyta; class Magnoliopsida; order Myrtales; family Combretaceae; genus Lumnitzera; species Lumnitzera racemosa. The sequence goes on from JAMXBC010000004.1 coordinate 58,706,345, forward strand.
TGTGAGACAAAGGTTGAAGAGAGTAATTAGAGATTTTGCTGGGTGTTTGTTATGGAAGTAAAGAAAGAGGCACCCAAAGTAGAGAACATACTAGTAGTGTGTGAATTTTTGGATGTATTTCTGGAGGATTTATTAAGTTTAGCTCCACATCAAAAGTTAGATTTCACTATTGAGTTAACTCCTAGATTTGAGCTTATTTTTAAAGCTCTATATTAGATGTTACCTATGGAACTTCAAGAACTAAAGAAACAACTTCAAGAGCTATTGGATAAGAAATTTATTTGTCTAAGTGTTTCACCATAGGGAGCACTGGTATTGTTTGTGAAGAAAAAAGATGGTACCATAATATTGTGTATAGACTATTGGGAACTAAATAAGGTTACCATTAAGAATAAGTATCTGTTATGCTACATTGATGATCTGTTTTCTTAGTTGCAAGGTGCAATTGCATTTTGTAGAATTGACTTGAAATCAGGATATCATCAATTACAAATTAAGCCAAAAGATGTACCTAAGACTACATTTAGAACCCAATATGGTCATTACGAATTTTTAGTAATGCCATTCGATTTAACAAATGTCCCCGGCTGTATTCATGGATTTGATGAATTGCATATATCAACCATATTTGGATAAGTTTGTTGTGGTATTCATTGACGATATTTTGATCTATTCAAAAATTAAGGAGGAGCATGCAAACCATTTACGATTAGCATTATAGAAGCTGAACGAGAATAAATTATATGCTAAGTTAAGTAAGTATGATTTTTATCTAGACAAAATTTCTTTTCTAGGTCAAATTACATTTGTTGAAGGAATCTCTATAGACCTTGATAAGGTAAAAGTAGTAATGGATCGGAAGCAACCAACTATTGTTACATAGATGAGGAGTTTTCTAGGTATGGCTAGATATTATCGATGATTTAGAAAAGATTTTTGCAAAATTACCAAGTCATTGACTTGATTAACTCATAAAGATGTAAAATTTGAATGGAGTGAGGAATGTAAGTCAACTGTTGAAGAGTTGAAGAAACACCTGGTTACAGTACTAGTATTAACATTAGCGGATCCAAATAAGCCTTATAGTGTATGTAGCGATGCTTCTTGTAATGGATTGAGTTGTGTATTAATGCAAGATGGAAAAGTTGTTGCATACGCATCAAGATAATTAAGGCCACACAAAAGAAATTATCCAACCCATGATTTCGAACTAGTAGCTGTGGTGTTTACTTTAAAGAATTGGAGACATTTTTATATGGATAACGATATGAGATATACACTGATCATAAGAGTTTAAAGTATTTATTTACTCAAAAGTAGTTAAACTTAAAACAAAGGAGATTGTTAGAGTTGGTTAAGGATTATGATCTGAATATAAATTACCACTCTGGAAAATCCAATCTGGTCGTAAATACTTTGAGTTGGAAAAATTATGAATAGGTCACATTACTGTTAACCTCCTGTTGATAGTTAGTTTTCGCTCAAGTTACACTTATCCTTTCATTGGCCGAGAAGTCAGGCAATTGAATCTCTCGGTATTCCTACTCTTTAGACACTTGGAAATTATGTTGAGTAGAAAAAACACTTCTAGTTTGAATTCAAATCTATAATGCGAATAGTTATCATAAGCATAGTTATATTTTACAACCATTTGTTGTCCCTACATATTAGGAGAGATGTCATGTAAACCCCGCAAATTTAGCTATTTAAAAGTATAAGTGAACCCTAATAATAGAAATGACTTGAAGAGTCATTAAAACTGAGCAAAATAAAAATTTAATAAATCATAAATCTATCAAGTAGTAAAAATCTAAGAAATTGATCAAAACCCTACATTGCATACTAAAATCATAAAAACTGACTTATATACCATTAACCAAAATTGAACTCGAATTTGATTGAAACCCTAAAATTATAAATATAAACCTACAAAATAATTAAATATTACTCAATAGTGATAAAATTATAGTCGATTGCAATTTTCGACTAAATAGCCTATTTGTATGAAATTATAAAAAAATCGCTACAATAACTTGTAAAAATTATAATTATAACGGGTAACATTTAAATTGATAAAATTTCATAAAAATTTGAAAATTAATTTACGAGGAGAATCGTTATAATTTATATGATTGGAAAAATTACATATATTTGTTAATAATTTTCATTTTCCTTCTCTTCTATTTCTAATTTATCTCTTTTTCTTTTTTTCATTTCCACTTCAAGGCTTACATCCTGCACAAAACATGGAAACAACAATTAGAAAAAAAGAAAAAGAATTTAGCAGCCACGTAAGGAATAAAAGTTACATGTGTAATTATTTTTGTTTTATTCTCATTAATGCAAAAGATAAGATAAGATCTTAGCTTAAATTCTAAGCTAACCTTATGTAAATAAAAGGAAAAAATCTGGAAAAAAAAAAAACCGAAACTTGGAGAGCAAACCGTGAGGGAGAGAAAGAAAAAGAAAGAAGGAAGAAAAAGAAGAAGAAAAGAGGGAGGAAAAGAAGAAGAAAAATAAAAACAAAATCAGTAGGTAAGTAATTTAATTTAGTAGTATAGATATATATTCTATAGTAGACACATGTATAAATATAGTATGTGTATGATATTTTTTTTATGATATTTTTACATCTAACCTTTCTATTATATGTCTATGTACATGAATCCTTAAATTTAATTATATGTGTATATATAAGGTGAGGTATGTATACATGTGTGTACATAGGTATATAGTATGTATTATGTATTTGTTTTTTTTAGAATACATATAATTAGTAATTAGTATTTTTCATTGCATAACTACTGTATAAATATATATGTATGTACTGTAACTATATATATATATGTGTGTGTATACATGTATAATTATTTATATATATATAGGTATAGTCGCATAGTATATATATATAGTGGGGTATTTCCATAAGTATGTATATAAAACATATGTATATATATATGTATATATAATAGAGTATATGCTTTGAAGTATACGGCATAGTATATGTATAATATATAATATACATATTTTATAATAAATATTATGTATATATATAATATAAGAATGAGTATTTGTAAATTATATATATATATATATATATATTTAGGTCTTCGAAAATTATATGGGTATATTATTATGTATAAATACATATACATATATAATACGTATAATATATATAAGTCGTATATCGAATATGTAATAGTATATATAACATAATTAGGTGTATACGTATACATATATATATATAATATCATAATTACATATTTTTCAATAAAACAAATTATAAATATATATATGTATAATCATAAAGTACATAAGAGAAATAATAAATAAGAAAATGAAAAATAGGAAAAATAATAAAGGCAATAATAATAACAATAATCATAATAAAGTAAAAATCTTAAAAACAGAAAAATACACTCAAAATAATAAAAATATCAAATATATGATTTAAATAATTATTAAATCATAAATATGTTAAGAAAAAACAAAAATCAATATTTTATAATTTTTAAACTTAAATAACAATTTTTGTGATATTTTTATATCACAATTTATACTATGAGTCATAATGTCCAAAACGAACCTCGTTATGAGAAAATACGCTCGAAAACGATCAAAATGGACTATAAGTTCATAACGATCCAAGCTAAAACAAAATAGTTCCAAAATACATAAAAGAAGTTTCGTAACTTACGAATATAAAAAAATAGTTACTATTAACCCCATTGAGTATGATAAACCCTATACACATTATACTTGGGTTATATTGGGAGAAACTAGATAAACTACAATAGACTTTTAGTTAACTAAGGAGTCTAACTTTATAGAATACTTATAAGTGTTATTATATTTTTGGTGGTCAATGGCGAATTCTGGAAACCTCAAAGGTTTGGAGAATGAGCAATAATCCAGGTAAGGGAGTTCCAATGACCTGCTACTTGCTTGTGCGTGTTACTTGGATGATGTTTTGCTACTTGCCGTTGCTTGTATGTTTGAATGACTATTCTGCTTGTATGCCATCATCTATATGATCATTTGTTTTTAAATCGATAAATATAAATATCTGACCCAAATAACCGGTTTTATTCGTTGCATATCTATGACCTAGTAAATATATGGATGGAGAGTGCTAGGCTTGCAAAATGTTGAAAAAGGTATTTTTGGAAAAAGGTTTTCTTAATCTTAAATGTATTTTGTATGAATTTGATAAGGGTCGTAGTGTTAGAAATGGTATTTTATCGTTAAGGCAAAGCTAGAATAGGTTCTCCACTTGATAGCGAGAGGACTCGCTTTATTGTGCCTGTAAGGCCTTAGTTAATTTTGGCTTGCGAGATGGACTCACAAGTTGTGCCCGAAGGGCCTTGGAGGGTGGATAGTTCTAGAATGGAATCCCCCTATTTGAATTGAAATTTTCTTTCTCGGCTAGGGTAATAGTCTAGTCCAGCTAAGGGGGTGAAGCCCCTAGGTAGCCTCATGTAGGTAAGCTAAGGTGCCCTGTGCGGGTAAGTACAAGGGATAATTGAAATATAGACAATATAATTCTATACCTTCCATAGTTCCAGACTCCTATGGATGTGTTGCTTGCATTCATCACGCCTACATTCATTTTGTATATAGATAGCTTGCTTGCATATGTGATATAACGTATGATAACTTGCTTGAATGGTGGTAGTGAGGAGCGAACTCACTGAGCTGTTATATGCTCATTCCCTCATAGTTTCTTTTGCAAGTTTACTTACATTAGGATTGGGATAAATCTCGAGTGCCGAGTGTAAGATGAAGATATGTATCTTAGTATTAGGAAATAGTTGAGTATTCTTCAAATGATACATAAACAACCTTTATTGATAATTTAATTTTTCTTGTATTTCTTTTATAATATTGGTATATCCTATCTTATTATTTGGTTGGGGATACCGATTCTCTGCGGTTCTGAGGAACTGTAGGATACCGGATACCTATAGTTATTTATATTTGTATTTTACAGTAAATTATTTACTTAAAAATCAATAACCTTGGTGATTAATCATTTAGAGTCTTGCAATCTCTGACTTGCAAGGCGATTTTCATATCATGGGTGCACACATGTTATGGAAATTTTAGGTAATCCTATTAGGCCTCTTGTAAGGTCATGACATGTCAAGTCAAGAGCACTCCATGTATCTTAATTGTTATCTCGGCAATTACCTTAGACACAACAACCATCTATAAATAATGGAATGAAACTCAGCAAAAACTCTAGAACACTTCTCATTCTCATACTTACTATACTAAATCACCAATCTAACTTAGGCATCGGAGTGGCCGCATTGGACTAGCCCTGAGACTAAGTATTTTTACTCTCTTCTACAGGACTATTTCTTGGCCCTAGAATTCACTAACAACATTTGGTGCCATTTGTTTTTCTTTAAACAAGACTATATGGCTAGAACTAGGATGACATGAAGTACAGGTGTTAGTACTTCCTCCCAAGAATGTGAAGGAGGGAGTTAGCCTGCTGATAACTAACGATTGGCTTGACTCAAGCAACTTTATCTTGATTTAACCAAAAAAAATTTTGAGCTAAACAAAAAACACAAACAAATCCTTAACTTTCCTCATAAAATTTTTCACTTGAATTAAGTAAAAGAGTGTGGTGATGATGATGCCAATAGTATCAATGATTCCATTTATTCACTTGAATTGCCAAAAAAACAAGCTGAAGTTCCAACACGACCCACAGCTCCTACTTTCAAAGAGATTGATAAGGGCAAGCAACTGCAGCACGTGCATCATGATGGACCCTCACATGTCACCACTCCCTTTTCAATCACTAAGCAGTTCTAAATAAAAAAAAGTCCTTTTGTCCTAGAGATTTTGGAGGAAGTAATACCTCAGCACATTAAGCTACCTTAATTTGAAACATATAATGGGACAAAGGACCCTAAAGACCGCTTAGAGTACTATTGAACAATAGCCAAGTTCCATGGTTTAAGTGACGCAGTGGCCTGTCAAGCTTTTCCCTTAACCTTGAAGAATGCAGCCAACACATGGTTCAAACACCTCAAACCAAATACCATATCATGTTTTGATGAACTAGTAGATGTGTTCCTCCAATACTTCCTTGCTAGCAAGCTTCCTATTAAGGACTCTTTAATCTTGAACACCATAAAACAAAAAGTTTGATGAGTCAATCAGGGATTATTTGGCCAGATTCATGGCCGAGATGGTCCAAATCCTAGAACTAGATAGTAGTATGGCCCTCAATGCCATAATTGATAGAGTTAAGCCTCATGGAGACTTTTTGAAGTCTTTCGCAAAGAACGAGTCGAAAAAATTCGCTGAGTTCAAGACTAAAGCCACCTCATACATCCGATAGGATGACAATATAAAGGCACAATGAGAAGTTGACCAACGAAAATAGCTTAGACGTCGAGAGGAAGAGACTGAGGATCCCGACAATCACATCTCATACGCTTGTCAATCGTCCAATCTTGGATATTTTGATGGAGGTCCGTAGGGAGAGATGTGTCCTCTAATGGCTGGAAATAATGTAAGGAAATCCCTTAAGAAGAAATTTGAACAAGTACTATGACTTCTACCGTAACAAGGGTTACAATACGGATGAGTGCATTCAACTCAAGAATGCAATCAAAGATGTAATACAATACGAGCACTTATGCAAATTTCTAGCGCATGATCCCAAGAGAATCAAAAGATTGTCTCAGAGGAGAAGAGAGGAACATGAAGATGACGCTTGGCCAGCAATGGCTATGAGAGATACAAGGGATGTTAAACCCAACAGAGCACCTAACGGAGTAATTAATACAATTGTCGGTAGACCTAGTATAGGCCAATCAAGTTCTTTGAGCTCAGTTAACACTAGGAATTATGTTTGCAATATTCACAAAAAGAGTGTCAGAATTGATAATACAATATCTTTCGAGGAAGAGGATTTTAAGGGCTTACAAAGGCTATACGATGATGCACTTGTCATCAATGCGAGAGTCACCAACTTTGAAGTCAACAAGATTCTCGTTGACATGAGAAGTTCAATTGATATCATTTTTCAACATGCTTTCAATTAAATGAGGCCTAAGATTAAAGCGCAACTGTAGTCTTACAAGTATGACCTCTATGCCTTCAATAATCAACTTATCCATGTTGTTGGACTTATCTCTTTACCAAAACAGATTTGTTATGACAAGCATATTGCTAAGGACAAAGTAGATTTTCTAGTCATCAAATGTTTGTCCCTTACAACATGATAATGGGATGGCTATGCCAACATTTATTTGGTATCGTCTCTTCAACAACACATCTAAAAGCCAAGTTTTCTACTCTTACAGGGATCGGTGTGTGTAGAGAGGATTAGTAATTGGCACACTCTTTATATATAAGGGATTTGAGGTGAGAGGAAGTATTTCAGGTCAAAACTTACTCAGAAAGCAAGTTAGTTGGCATAGAGAGTGCCGAGAATGATATAGAGGAAATTCCTTTGGGAAACGATCCCAAGGATAGGAAATCCCATGTTAGTTGATGTCCAGCAAAGTTTGATTGACTTCTTGCAAGCCAATGCTGAAGTATTTTCATGGTTATCATTGGATACCCCTAGTATTCTAACAAACATTATGGTGTACAAGCTCCAGATTAACTCGAATGTAAAGGTGGTCCAATAGAAAAATAGACATTTTGCATTGGAAAGATAAGTGGCGATAGAAGTGGAGGTCCAGAAATTGTTGACGGTAGGATTTATCTGGGAAGAGCCTCATCTGAGTTAGCTGGCAAATTGTGTGCTAGTCAAGAAGTCTAATAGAAAATAGTGAATGTGCATAGACTTCATGGATCTCAATAAGTCCTATCCTAAGGACTGTTTCCTACTGCTAAAAATTAATCAGATGGTACATACAACCGCAGGACATGCATTGCTTTCTTTTATGGACAATTTCTCCAGTTACAATCAAATCATAATGGATAAGGCCGATGAAGTCAATATATCTTTCGTTAACAATTTTAGAACTTACTGTTATACGGTGATGCCCTTCGGGCTAAAGAACGCTAGTGCTACATACTAGAGATTAGTAACAAAGATGTTCAAATATCATATCCGTAAGAATGTTAAAGTATATGTGGATGACATGATTATGAAGAGTATGAAGGAAGATCATCATCTCGTTGATCTAAAGGAGACGTTTGTTGCATTGAGGAGATATAGCATGAAACTCAACCTACAGATATGCATTTTTGGTGCAACGTTAAGAGAATTTCTCGGGTATATGGTCATACGATGTGGTATCAAGGCTAATCCGAAAAAGGTTAAAGTCATAAAGAATATGAAGCCACCTCGTACGGTCAAGGAGATGCAGGAACTCACTAGGCGAATTGCCGCCCTTAATAGATTCATGTTGAGAAGTGTGGATAGGTGTACAGAATTCTTCAAAATTTTGAAGAATCCAAAGGAATTCAACTGGACTGACGATTGCGAAAGAGCTTTTAACAAGGTTAAAGAATTTCTTGTGTCACCTTTGATACTCTCAACACCAATTCTTGGAGAAAATTTATTCCTATATCTATCAGTCAGCTGCTAAGTACTTTCCTTTGTGTTGGTCCAAATTTATGGAAAAGATCAACAACCTATTTATTACGTAAGTCATATATTGCAAGGGCTAGAGCTTCAGTACATAATGATAGAAAAATTTGTATTGGCAGTGGTTCTCTTAACAAGAAAATTGAAGGCCTAATTTGAAGCTTACCAGATTATTATCCTCACCAATCAACCATTATGATAAGCATTGTAAAGACTCAATTCTTTAGGGAAGATGATGAAATATGCCTTAGAACTTAGTGCCCATGGTGTACAATATAAACTCAGAATGGCACTAAAGGCCCAAGTACTGGCAAATTTTCTAGCTAAATTCATAGGGGAAGAAGACTGCGTGGGGATTACCGAGAAACCTATCTAGTTTCTTTATGTTGATAGTTCTTCGACATGAGAAGGGAGTAGTGCAGGCTTAGTTCTCTAAGGCCCCCATAATATCAAAGTTCATTATGCTCTAAAATTTGGATTCCCAGCCAGTAACAATGAAGCAAAGTATAAAGCTCTAATTGCTAAATTGAAATTGGCTAAAGAAATTGGTGTCGAAAAACTCGAAGTGTTCTCTGATTCCCAGCTAATGGTAAATCAAGTCACCGGAAGTTATGCGACAAGAGAAGAAGAGATGAGCAAGTACTTATTGGTAGTACAAATGTTCACAGAATAATTCCTATCTTTCTTGATTCATAAAATTCCAAGTAAGAATATTACTGCCGACAAGCTATAGAAGTTGGCTAGTATGGAATTTCCTAAGCTGAACGAGAAACTTTTCGTCGAAAAGCTTATCTAATTTTTTGCAAAGTTGTAGTTAGCTCCCTGCCCAAAAGAAGAATCATGGATGGATTCCTTAGTGAATTATCTAAAACAAGGTTCTATCCCCAACAACAAAAAAGGAGGCACGAAGATTGACTTACCAAGTTGCAAGCTACATGCTGATTGATGGTCAGTTATACAAGTGTGGCATATCATAACCCTACCTTCGATGCATTTCCCCAAAGGATGCCCAGAGGGTATTATCTAAACTCCATGGTAGCATATGCAACAATCATGTAAAGGTACAAACATTGTATATTAGAGCACTACAACTTGGCTATTATTAGACAACTTTGAAAGAAGATGCGAAGGATGTTGTCTAGTAGTGTCCTCAATGCTAGAAGCATAAGTTGTCGAGTAAAGCACCTGTAAGTGAATTATGTAGCCTAGCCAGTCCTTAGCCTTTCACCCAATTGAGGCTAGATATTTTCAAACCCTTTCCCATGTCTTACCACCTAATGCTAATTAATCATTATCGCCTTAGACTACTTTTCCAAGTAGGCTGAGGTCGAGACTATGGCAAAGATCACAGATTAGAAAGTGGAAGCTTTCGTCTTAAACTCCATCATATCTAGATTTGGCGTTCCCTACACAATAATTACAAATAATGGCTCGTAGTTTGACAACAAGAAGTTTTGAACATTTTGCCAAAAGCACAGCATTCGGCTGAACTATATGTTTGTAGTGCACCCCCAGACAAATGGATAAGTTGAAGCTATAAACAAGATCATACTAAAAAGCTAAAAGCAAAAAGTGGATCAGGTCAGGGGGAAGCAGGCCGATGAACTACCAAACATCCTATGGGGATATAGAACACTCACAGAACTTCAACGGGAAAGACACCATTTAAGTTGGCCTATGATACTGAAGTTGTATTGTCGATTGAGTTAGACTTGCTTAATCTTTGTATACATAATTTTGATGTTATGCTTATTCGAGTTCGATTGACTACAAATCTAGATACTATTGAGGAAATCCGAGACATCGCAAAAGCTAGGGTCTCGACGTACCAACATAGAGCAGTAAGATACTATAATCAGAAAGTGAAGCACAAGGTTTTATAACTTGGAGGTGGTTTGTCATAAGATGGAAGCACTAGGCATGTGAGCAAATTAGGGAAAGCTCGACACAAATTAGGAGGATTCTATCAGGATCTAGGAAGTCGTTGGTAAGGGGGCCTATCGATTAGAAAGGTTGGATAGATCCATCATCCTACAAGTTTGGATCGTCAAGAATTTGAAATTTTATTTCAATTAATGTCGGATGATATCTATTGTCACTCATCTGGCGGTAGCTAATGTGCTTATAAGTTGTATTCATGACAGTTATATATTTGATGTCTTTGTGATTTGGTTATAATTGCGGAATGAATGAGTTTTAGGTTGCATGGAAAATGAACTGATCTAAGTTCTAGCCTAATGTAGTAGAAGAACTATACAAATTAACTATACAGCTAGTCTACACCTCAAACGGTTAATGGACGGTATAAAAATTGGCATGTCAAATAAAACATGTTGAGCAAAAATGGGCATGTGAAATAAAACATGTCAAGGAACAATGGGCTTGTAAAATAAAACATGTCGAGGAATAATGGGTATGTGAAATAAAACATGCCGAGGAAAAATGGGCATGTGAAATAAAACATGCTAAGGAACAGATTGAGCATGAAATAAAACATGCCTAGAAATGATAGACTTATGAAATGAAATAGGTCAAGGATAGTAGGGCATGTGAATTAAAACTTGTTGAGAAATAAATGATGTAAATTAAAGCATTTTGATGATTGAGAGTGTAAAGCAACATGCATAAACCAAACAAATCGTGAAAACTCAATTACGAGAAATTCACATACACTTGGCATTGCCTTGATTGTACTCAGTGATTAATTATAAGACAATGCAATATGCCAATACAATAAGTCCTACGACCTATTCCTATATTCAGAACAAGCGATTCTTAAATCTTTCACTGGGGATTCTTTGGCAGCTAGTTTCTTAGAGGGGGCAACTTCCTCGGCTTGAGCTTTATTATCACTTTGATCTATACTCTTGGTACCCATCTCGTCACTTTCTTTTTCGTTGGCACTACTAACTTTGTCGTCAATGTCAGCAAAGTCGAGACATGATAGATCATAATCAGGAAGAAGCTTCAAAACCTCTTCCCTTACTACTTGAACCACCTCCAACAACTTCTTACGTAGAAGCCTCTTGTATTGCCGACTGGGAGTAACTATATCTAGAGCTTCTTCAATTGAAGGTCCCTTCTTCATAGCCTCCTACAATTCAGCCGTATGACTCTATATGTTCAAGTTATTAGTCTCCAGCTCCTTTATTTGCATCTTGAGCTTATCTTCATCATCGCTCATTATGCAAATAGTCTAGCTTAAGCCCTAATACTCTTCCCTTTTCTTTTGTAGTTCCTCTTTCAAGCTTTTGGACTCTTTGTACTATTGTTCCATTTTGACCTTCAAGCTAGAGATTTCTTTGGCGACGAGATGTTATGTCAATTTCTCGGCAGCAAGTTCCTCCTTAAGCTCTCTCGCCTCTATCACAGCCCTAATCCTTGCATTCTTGGCCACAACAGCTTGGGCCTTTGATACATTGTACATATCTCCAACTTTCTGTAGCAAATTCAATTATTATAATTAAGAACAATCAGATATTACATAGATATAGTAGAGGATATTACCTTCTTTGCCTCTCTGTTAGCCTCATCCAAAGTTGTAAGGATGTAGCTACTTATCTAGAAAAATAAAATGTGTTAATTATTCGAAGGAGCTAGAGAAAGAAAATGTTTATGGATACTCATATCATATAATTTGGCTACGATATGGCCCTTATTACAACCAACCCTATCAACATCCTTCTTAGTGATATCTTTGTCTTTCGGAAGAATGACTCCTTCTATTAAAGCCAAAGATTTCATCCTATCTCCCAAGGCCGAATCAGTGTCCAAAATCTGATGGCTCCAACAAGAGATGAAGTATTCATTGACCTTTCTATTTGGTATGAATTCAGCACTACTGATGTCAAAAGCTTTAGCACGAATTGCCTCCTTCGCCCATTCGTCTAAGCCCTTAGATTTCTTGATAGGTAGTTAGTTGGTAAGTTCCTTCCCTATTCTTTTTTCACCACTTAGATTCACCGTAATCATCTGTGGTAAGCCTTTCGCAGCAATTGCATTTTTATCCTACTTGTCAAGTTATGTCTGTAGACGTTCACTATACCTTGGCTCGATGGTAGTTTGAAAAATCATGACCAAAGGCTCCTCAAAACAAACCTTAATTAGCTATATATTCTCATTCTCCCTCACTCTCTCGGCAGGATTAGAGATTTGCACAGCTGCATGCTTTGCGGCAGCCTCTTTTGGTAGTTTCTTTACAACAATAGGCCGTATGCTAGTAGCAGAGGTGGTCCCCCTCTTATCAACCTTGGACTTCTTAGCCTTGGCCTGAGCAAGTAGCTTTGTAAGATCCACCTTTCTAGCACCCATATCTACAAGATGAGTAAATCAATTAATATAAACAGGAAAAAAAATATGAACTTACATTTTCTAAACCAAGCAAGGCTCGAAGGTCACTATTCTCCCCCAAAGTCTCGAAAACGGCTTTCCTCGTGGCTATACTTGGCATGGTGGTAGCACATCAACATACCTTCTTTTATAGAAAATATTGGTTTACCATTTTCATAACATCATATAATTCTCTCGGCGTCCTAGAAGAACATTTTGTTTCTCCTTCTCTCCTAAATCTTCTTCGCTACTGTTGCATCATTCAACATTAAATCTACATTCTTTGTATGTATCAGCTCAATCCATTGGGTCTAGAAGTCTAAGTCCTCATTAAGCACTATTGACATGAACTTATCATGCTACTTGTAAATCTTGGATTCCAACATGTTCATGAACTTATGCTTATGCCTTGTAATAGCGAAATACCACCTGTCAGGTTGCCTATAGATAGAAGAAAAACCTAAACAATTGAGGTGTAACCCTGGCCTCAACCTCTTTACATACTATCTCAAAAGGCACCATAAGCCGATATGTGTTGGGCGAAAACATACTCGATGCAACTTTGAAGTAGTTGAAGAAGTCTCAAACAAAAGTCAAGAAAGAGAAGCACGGCCCAAAATCCGGATACTTCAGGTATATATGGAACTCGTACTCCTATGGAAAGCATACTCTCTCCTTATCTCTTGACCTCCTTTTCTATGTTCTAGGAAGATCTCGTTAGTACTAATTGTACTTTGTGAAGAGAACTTTATCGACGGAACTGGTGGTTCTATAAGGAGAATCACGAAAGTAAGCTATTGTATTGTACAAATACCTTGCCGACGACCTCCCTTCCTTATCTATAGGAAGCTCGTTAATCTAAGCAAGTTTATCTCACCATACCCCCATACTATCGGCTGAACCGCTTAAATAACACACCGCTTCACTCCTATTTTAGGGGGGAAGAATGGCTTTAGTTTCCATTGCCTCGAAATCGAATAAAACAAGTCGATAAGCAACTTTGCAAATCATACCTGGATGGTTATATGAAATGAAATAACAAAAGTTAAAGAGTGAGATTTTGAAGATTTGAAAATGAACGAAAATTTTAGGTGCAACCAAAAGAGTAAAACCTAATTGTGAACAATGCCTTATATATGGTCGGTCCGTTCTCATAACTGCAAATCTGTTTTTGAAAGTATTAATGTATTGATATGCTATTCCTACGGATTGTTAATGCATGTCTCTTGAAAAAAATCTAATGGCTAAAAACTTTCTGACAGTTAATAGGCCTGCAACAAAATAATAACCTAGGTGACAAATGTCATGCCTATAGCTTTTTTGGTTTCTCAAATGGGTGAGAGATTTAACATGGTGACGTTTCGGCTGGGATATGATTCATCCTACTTCTTATGTTACCTGGAATAAATTCAAAGAACCCCTTCCCCTCCCCACCCCCCCTCTCCCTTCGACCTCTGTCGCAATATTTATATACATAATTCCCTTTATTATCTATTCAAATACGGGAGTTGGGGGGAAAATGTTAATAGTCAACTTTCGCTTAACTTATACTCGTCCTTTCATCGACTGAAAAGCTGAGTAATTGAATCTCTCGGCATTCTTAGTCTTTGTACACTCGGCAATTATGCCGAGTAAAAGAAATACTCCTAATTTGAATTCAAATCTATAGTGCGAATAGTTATCATAAGTACAGTTATATTTTACAACTGCTTGCTATCTATACATATTAAGGGAGATGTCAAGTCAAGAGTGCTCTACGTGTTTTAATAGTTACCTTGGCAACTGCCTTAGACGCAACAACAGTTTATAAATACCGGAAAGAAAGTCGATAAGAACTCTAGAATACTTCTCATTCTCATACTTACTATACTAAATCACCAATCTAGCTTAGGCACCGGAGTGGCCACATCAGACTCTCTTTTGTAGGACTATTTCATGACCCCAAAATTGACAAACAGCACTTCTTAACATGAATTGGTGTGTGAATTTGAAAGGTTAGGAATTAGGTTTAACTGGTGTAAACCTAGTAGTTAGATAATGAATCTTGAATTGCAACCTACCTTATTGGAGAGAACAAAGCTGAAGCAAGAGGAAGATTAGGATTTGCCGGAGATAAAAGAGAAATTAAGTAAAGGAAATTATTCTGATTTCAAAGTAGATGGGAGAGGTATATTAAAGTTTAGAGGATGGATGTATATGCTACAAGAACCCGACATAAGGAAAGAAATTTTGGATGAAGCATACATTATAGGTTATACTATGTACCTAAGAGGAAATGAAATGTACCAAGATTTAAAACTCAAGTTTTGGTGAAATGGAATGAAAAGAGATGTGGTACAGTATGTAACAGAATACATTTCGTGCTAACAAGTTAAAGTGAAACATCAGAGATCGGGTGGATCATTACAACCTTAAGAAGTACTAAGATGGAAGTGGGACATATTACTATGGATTTTACAGTATCACCACCAAGGACTCAAGCTGGTTATGATTCGATCTAGGTAACTGTAGATAGATTAACAAAGAGTACACACTTCTTACCTTATCAAATGAGCTATTCAATGGAAAAGCTGGCTAAGTTATATATCCGAGAGATAGTACAATTACATGATGTGCTAGAAAGTATTGTTTTTTATTGGGATAGTCAGTTTGTATCCAAATTCTAGGAAAGTTTACGATTTGTTACAGCTTACCGCACGTAAACAGATAGGTAATTTGAAAGAACAATTCAAACTCTAGAGGATATGTTGTGGGCTTGTGTATTAGACTTTAGAGGTGATTGGGATAGATATCTGCCATTGATAGAGTTTGCTTATAATAATAGTTACCATGCAACTATATAGATGGCACCTAATGAAGGACTATATGGGAGGAAATGTAGATCGCAACTATATTAGGATCATAAGGAGTATGCAATGATTAGACCTGACATGATAACCAAACAAGTGAGAAGATTAAAATTATTCGATAATGAATGAAGGAAGATTAAGACCATTATAAGAGTTGGGAAGATTTGAAACGAAGGCCATTGGAGTTTAAAGTCGGTGATCATGTTTATGTTAAGATAAGCCCACTTAAAGGACTTAGATGGTTTGGCTCAAAGGGGAAGTTGAGTCCATGATATATTGGTCCGTTTAAAGTACTAGAAAAGGTTGGTAATGTATCTTGCAAAGTAGCATTACCTCTAAGTTTATTAGGTTACCATGATATATTTCATGTTTCTATGCTAAGGAAGTTTGTTAAGAACCCAAATGCCATTATGCAAATAAAGTCGGTGGAGTTAACAAGAAATTTTCAAGTGGTGAAGTAGCTCAGAAAAATATTGGATAATTGGGTTTAGAAGTAAGGAATCGAGATATGGAGTATGTAAAGGTCCAATGGAATGAAGGTCCAGATTAGGAGATTACTTGGGAGCCAAAAGCAACAATAATGAAATAGGATCCATGGCTTTTCTAACTTCTAGGTTAGTAAAAGTATGTAATTAATGCTTTTGATTATTTAAAAGCAATTTAGATATATAAAAGTTTTGAGGACAAAACTTTTTCCAAGGGGTGTAGAAATATAAGCCTTATAACTGTAAGATCGAATTTAGTATGTAAAGTTTAGAATGACCGGTTAAAGAATTTGATTGAGTCTAAATTATAAAATATAGCTAGAAATATTAGTAAAAGAGCTCTCATAAATTTGAATTTAGGAAAATAAGTAATAAAATAATAGAATATTATAATATCAAATTTTAAGTATATTACCTATTATTTATCGGAAATGCGTAAAATGAGTTTCAATAATTAACAAGTCACTAGAGATAAATTATATGTATACTAAAAATTATTGAATAACATAAATAATATTTACGAATATTTTCTTGTACTCTATATGTGTTTATGCATAGATAAAAATACGTAAAATTACATAAAATGCTTGAAAAATGATAAAAACAAATGCTAAATAATTAAAAAAAATTACAAAAAAAAGCCTAGGAAAGATAAAAAAAAAATCAATGACGTAGGGAATGATTTAAATCAAGGTTGTAGCAACCAAGGGAAGAAAGAAAAAAATTATCCAATTAAATTAATACACTTAAAAAGTCAATTTGGAAGAGATAAAGCACTTGTCAAGTCAAAATTAATTTACCAAAATTTTCCAAGAGCTCTATAAAATAGCCAAAATTTTTCAAAAGCTCATTTGAATAGTTGGTAGAGTAAAAACATTTGTACAGTAGGGGCAATTGGAACGAACCCATGAACCACAACCGCCTAGAATTGAACTGCTACCACTACTACACCCCATACTCATCACTTGGATCAGCTGACACCCCTTGATGGCTTAAAGTCCAACAGTTAAGTGAGTCTAAATTCTAACTGATTTTGTGTAAATAATTAAAATTATTAATTTTGCCCAAAAATTATGAATTTTATTATTTTTATTTTTTATTACATGTAAATTTAGGAAAAAATATTGGTTAGATTTAATTACATTTGAAAATATAGGGAGCTTAAGAAATTGAGTAAAATCGAGCATGTTTTGAGCTCAAATTTTTTTATGTAGACTACTTAAGTGATATAGAATAGTATTATGAAGCCCTTTTTCAAAAATTAAATTTTGAAATTTTTAAGTGATTTTTAGGCCATTAAAATATGTATATAATTAGGGATTTTAGGGTTAATTAATGATTAATTGAAAAATTACTAATTTAATATATAATTAGGGATTTTAAGATGTTCATATCTAATGTGGTGTAATCATTATGGTCTTTAGGGAGTTAGATGTGATTATTAGGGGTATTAAGTAGTAAATGTAGGTAATTTAATAATATATGGAATTGGAATTATAGTAAATATAAAATGTTAGGTTAAATTGGATAATATAATAATAATATTAATACATATTAAACTTGGTGCGAAACTTAAATTTTGGTAACTATATGAAAATTTTCAAATTTTCTCACATTGGAAGTAAATTTGGTGTATCAATGAGAATTAGAATGTACTAAGTAGATTAGAATACCAATTTAGGACTAGAAGTAATACTTAAGATACTCGAGCATGATGTGATTAATCTCTTATTAGGCTTAGGAGTGAATCTTTAGAATTTATGTATAATACTTGTAATTAGAACTGGTTTAGAACCTAAATTGAAATTGGTTTTGGAAACCAAATCCTAAACTAACTTAGGATGAATCAACAATGAATATTATGTATATATGAAAAGTTGAGTTAAATCATAAACTAAAATATGTATATATATATATATATATCATAAGGATATAATTACTAAAAGAGTACTTATATTGTAGGAAATGCGAAGATGAATTGACTGAGAAACCTAAGGATTCCGAGTAATTTAGGTTTAATACTTCATTGTATTTTAGAGTACTATTTTAGAGCACTTGGAGACTTAGAATTGTATTTGACTATGTTTGTAAGTAGTTATGTACGTATGTGCTTAGGAATCTAATTTTATGTTGTGTTTGGTGATTGATGTAAATGGAATGGTGTGAAATTGCTTGATCACCCCAAAATTATTCTTAATCATAACTAACCTAAATTCCATAGGGAACCATTAGGATTCTTTAACCAAACACTGACACCTTCGAATAGCACTGGATAGCATAATGGTCTTTTCCTCATCCTTAGCCAAACTCAGTGATAGAAGAGGTGGTTGTGGTGAGGATAAAGGTATTGGTTCGAAGAATAATCTTTGGGGGGAAGTGATGTCTCCATTGTATAAACCTAAGTTTAGTTGTGAGTTATCGCATTAATAGAAACTCCTTAACTCGGATTAGAGTGGGTGAAATTATCCTGATTTCACAACTAATCGGACTGCATTGTGTGATAGCACTTGCTTATTGCATTGGATATAATTAATTATTCGATAACCTTGTTTATGTTTGTTATATTTTCTTAAGTCTCTAATTCAACTTACTGAGCTATGGTTACTCATACCATATAGATTCTCTTGCAGGTCTTGACATCTGATTGATATGCAACGATACAATTATCTAGAGGTTAGTTTCTTTTTTAAATGATGGGGGAGTGAGGATCAATCGGCTGAATGATCAAGTTTCTAAGGACTTATTAGTATATTTAGGATTATGAACTGATATATGATATATAATTTCGTAGATTATTGTAATATATAGTTTCTCTTAGGAATTCTACAATAATGTGAATGTAAATATATATATAAGACTTAAGGTTTTAACTTTTATTATAAATTTTAGCTAAATTCTAAATTTAGTTGTTTACTTCAAAGCGAAGAGTTATAGAGGCCTTGTATAAATCATATCTATGATAGGCATTATGAGGTTAATTACTGTCATATGTTGGTTTCCATGACAAGACTGTTGTGATTCTATAGCTTCGAGGAATAATAGTAAAGTGCCATTGAGAACCTATGAGAAAGGGTATGGATCTTGAAGGTAAATAAGTCAAATTAAATGTTTTAAATGTCATAGGTTTGGGCATGTAGCAACCTAACGTTAGAATAAAAGGACTATGCTTATCAAGAGAGATATCTCGAAGCTCGACGCAGATAACATTGATGAGAAGCCTAAGGAGGAGGTTGC
Source organism: Lumnitzera racemosa (assembly GCA_024138005.1). NCBI lineage: Eukaryota > Viridiplantae > Streptophyta > Magnoliopsida > Myrtales > Combretaceae > Lumnitzera > Lumnitzera racemosa. Next base: position 58,725,811 of record JAMXBC010000004.1, read on the forward strand.
TCCTAAGGAGATTATTGCTTAGGAGAGTGAGCTTATTGGAGAGGATGTGTTTATTGAAGATCTTGATAAGCTACCTTTGGTTGTCTAATGTGTGATGAGTTTAGAACCCTCTACCTTGTATAAGCAAACAGAGAATTTGTTATACATCACTTACAAAGTGAATGAACAAGTTTGTGTACTCATAGTAGATAGTAGGAGCTACATAAATGTTACATCTACCAACCTGATTAAGAAACTTAAGTTGCCAACCATTTCACATCTAAGACCATAGAAGTTACATTAGCTAAAGGAAAAGGGAGCACTCTAGGTCACTTAGCAAGTGTTGCCACTGATTTTAATTGGAAACTATTCTTACGAAATTCTCTATGAAGTGCTACCCATGTATACATCTCCTGTGTTACTAGGTAGACCTTGGCTTTTTGATCGGAGGGTTATGCATGATGGGTTTAGGAATACTTATGTACTTGAAAAGGATGGATGAAAGATCACTTTAAACCCTATGACATTGATGGATTAGTTAATTTGGATCCTTAATCTTTTGGCTTCTCGACAAGGATAATATCGAGTGATTGGTCAGCTCGATAATAGAGAGTAATCATCAACTTGGCATACTATAGAATAATGGTTAGTCAAACGACACGACACTAAGGGTGACTCGGTAAGGGAATACTCGGCTTTGGCAAGGGTTAGATAGAACATAAGGATTCATCATGCCAGCCCTCTAGTTCTCAGGCTCGGCTGCGGATTAGAGGTCCCATAGCTTGATTCACATCACTCACTCGGAGTTATTTTGGATTTAGGATCAAATATAAATGGTGTTCGCTCAGCTCTCCATCAAGGTGATATGGACTGAGGTCGATAATGCTGAAGGCATAAGAAACCCCATAGTTCTCAAGTAGTTCCAACCTATAAGCATTGTCATTGATCTTCTAGAAGATTCTAAATTATCGTTTTACTCTTGTAGATAATTTGTTCTTTCTCTTGTTCATGAACCGTTCCTTATTGAGGTGTAGCCATACCAAGTCTCCCAACTGAAATTGTTTGGCTGACCTACCTTTGGTCTTTTATCCCATTCTTCTAGTAGTTTGGTTAATGTGCTGAGTGATCTTGTCATAGATATGTTGAAGAGATTATGTTCTAGCTGAGGCATTAGGATCCTCTTGTGCAGGTGCTAGTATAGGGGTGTAGTCAAGGGGCAACTCAAGATTGAATCCAAAAACCACGTTGAAGGGAGTCTACTTAGTAGTATCATGTATGGTATGGTTATGGGCGAACATAACCATTAGTAGGCAAACATCCTAATAAGCCAAGCTCTTGCCTACTACAGCTTGGAGCAATGACCCCAAAATACGATTAATCACCTTTGTTTGGCCTTCAGTTTAGGGGTGACATGAGGTACTGAAGAGTAATTTAGTTTTCAACTGATGCTACAGGGTTTTCTAGAAATGGGTTAAGAACTTTAGGTTTCTATCAGAGACTAGACTTCTCAGCATGCTGTGTATCCATACAATCTCCTATAAGAAAAGAGAACCAATAGTCGAAGTGCTGTTAGTTTTGGTACAGGGCATGAATTATGCCATCTTACCAAACCGATCTATGATGACCATTTTAGAATCTTTGCCTCAAGTAGTTCGTGGAAATCCGAGAACAAAATCTATACTTAGTTCAGTCCACGACCTTGTCAGAATAGGTAAAGGCATTGCTTTCCCTTGTTTGGCTTGGCAGTTGGCCTTTGTGCACATAGCACAACTTTTAACAACTTTGTGCACATCTCTTTACATTCTTGGCCAAAAGAATTAGTCATTCAATAGTTTACAGGTCCTCCTTTGTCCAAACTATCCGAAGCATCCTCTACTGTGGGCTTCCTTGATTAATAATTCCCATAAGGAACAAGTTGGTACGTACAGTCTCCCCCTTTGGAACAGATAACCATCCACTACATAATACTTGTTTACTGTCCTCCTATCTATGCATCACAAAATTATTGGTCCAAAGTGTAGATCCTGAGAGTATTGTTCTTTGATACTCACAAAACCAAACAACCTGGTCTACTATTATAATAAGAGTGTATATGAAAGAGTATTTGCAACTATGTTACTCTTTCCCTACTTGTATTTAATTACGAAATTGAATCTCTCAAGGAATTCATCCAATTTTTCCTATCGCTTTGACAACTTGGTTTGACTTCGAAGGTACCTAGTGATTCATGGTCAATATATATGACAAATTCTCTCAGTAGTAAGTAATGTTGTCATACTTGCATTGCTCAAATCGGTGCTAAAAGTTCCTTATCATACATGGAGTAATTCAACTGTAGTCCTTAAAGCTTCTTACTATGGAAAGCAATTAGTTGACCTTCCTGCATTAGAATAGTACCTATTCCAACACTTGATGCGTCACTATCTAGTTCAAAAATTTTGTCGAAATCAAGTAGTTCTAACACTAGGGCGGAGGTCAATCTTTCTTTTACATTGGCAAAACTCCTTTCCTCCTTTTATCCTCATCAGAAGTCGATGTTCCTTTTTGTAAGCTCGGTAAGTGGCGCGGTGATGGTGCTAAAATTCTTGATAAACCTTCTATAAAACGAAGCCAGTCTATGGAAACTTCTTACATCGGCATAAGTAATATGAGTCGGCTACTTGACAATCCCTTTGATCTTCTCATTGTTGACTGGAAATCCTCCTCTATTGACTACATATCATAACAATACCACTTCCTCTTGGTAGAAGCAATATTTCTTTAAGTTACCAAATAGTCTTTCAACACGAAGGATATCCAAGACTTCTCTAAGATGTTTACAGTGATTCGTCATATTGGTACTGTAGACTAGGATGTTGTTAAAGTACACCATGACATACTTCCCTATAAGATGTCTCACACATGGTTCATAAATCTCATGAAAGTGTCATAGCATTTGATAAGTCGAAGGGCATAACCATCTATTCGTAAAGCCTATGTCGAGTCTTGAACACAGTCTTCCACTCATCTCCTAACCTCATGCAAATTTGATGGTAGCCAGACTTAAGATCAATCTTGCTGAAAATCTTGGCTAAACTCAATTCATCCAACATGTTTTCTAGCCTTGAGATCAGATACCTATATTTGATTGTGATTTTGTTCACAACTTGGCTATCAACACACATCCGCTAAGTTCCATCCCTCTTCGACACTAGAGTTGCAAGCATAATACAAGTATTGAGACTCTCTCTAACATAATCTCTCTCTAGCAACTCATTGACTTGATGTTGAAGTTCAGAAGCCTGCTCGAGATTCATTTGATAAGCTAGCTTATTCGGCCATGTAGTGCTAGGTATTAAATCAATGCAGTACTCTATGCCTCGAGTTAAGGGCAACTCCTTAAGTAACTGTTCTTAGAATAGGTCTGCATAGTCATCTAGCAATTCCTTGATTTCCTAGGGAAGCTCACCCCGCTCCTTCATTTCCAATAGTTGTCTGACTAATAATAGGGTCAGCTCCTCAGCATTGATGGCTTCATGAAGCTTGGCTTTACTTATGACTATAGCTTTCTTTGATCCATAAGTAAGTTTTGTCTGTAGCTTATGAACTTCTCTTAGTGGCATCAGATTTAGCATGATCTTTTGGTCAACCTTTTTCAACATATACATGTTCCTGTAGCCATCATGTATAACACTCCTATCAAACAACCACGGCTTACCTAGCAATACATGGGAAGCGCACATAGGTAGCACGTTGTAGAGGAACTGGTTAGAGTAATTCTCTATAGTAATCAGTAGTAGTATTTGTCGAGTGACATGTAATGCTCCTTTCTCACTCAACTAGTGCAACTTGTATGGCTTAGGATGTGCAATAGTTAGTTGCTTCAGTTTTGAAACAAGATCGGCCAATGCCACATTAGTGCAACTTCCACTATCTATAATGAGAGCATACATCTGATCATTCAATTTGTAGGTGGTACAAAATAAATTCTCTCTTTGCTCCTCCTCTCTTGAGGGTTTCACACTCATAGTATGCCAGACAACCATGATTAACTGGTTTAAGTCCTTATAAAACACGTCTTCCTCAATCAATTCTTTCTCAGCATTTTTTTTCTTGGTGGGACCCTCTTCCTCCTTGAGTTCCTCATCCATCCTCTCTACTTCTAACCTCGAGATGTCTTCCTAAATGACCATTATCCTTCGGTTTGAGCACTGAGTAGCTATATGTCCAAACCCTTGACACTTGAAACACTTGATCTGGCTAGTCTTCCTACCAGACCCTTACCCTTTCTCATACGTTAGGGTTGGTACTACATCTTCAGGTCAGCCCTTTTGCTTAGCTCTAACATCAACTCTTCTACTTGGCTTGATACTAGACTGAGCTCGGTGACTTACTTGTCTTAGTCAGCTAGTCAACATTTTGGTCGTTACTCAGCTCCTTCTTTACCTCTTTATTAGCTTAGTGTCAAATTGTTGGAGCTCTACAATGTCTTGGATGTCTCCTCTCAATCTAGTAATAAATCTTGAGACTATTTGGGCTGGTGGTTCCTTCACTTTGCATCTTATCATAAGCATTTGGAATTCTTGAACATACTCATCAATAGTTTGGCCTCCTTGTCTCAACTCCTAAAGTTGAGTGAAAGTGTCTTGGAGATATGTTTCCAACACGAATCTATTCTGAGCACTCTCTTAATCTCGGGCTAAGTGTTAATCTTTTGGTACCCTTCTCTTCTTCTCAAGGCTGAAAATTCTTCCACCACATAGTGGCATATTCGGAGAATTCGATAGAAGCAGTCCTCGCTTTCTCATAATCCTCATATTGATAGTAATCAAACATATGATCTACATTCTCTTCTTAGTCCAAATACTCTTCAGCATTCCTAGATCCATTGAAACTCGGAATCCAAAGCTTCACATGGTTGGATGCTTTGGGGACTCGTATATGCTTCCCTTCAAAATACTCTTCTTCCTCTTAATTAAGCTCTTTCTAATCTATCCTTCACCTTGTCCAACAACACCTCCACTTTGAACTAGTTGAGTTTGATTCTGACCTCTAATAGGTCGAGCAGTTTATAAAGTGTTTTACATGGCTTCAGTAGGTCGTCAAGACAAGGCATGGACAACTCGGGTCAGATTTACCAAGAGGTTAGTTACCTCATCAAGTCTTTCATTAATGCTTTTGGGAGTTCCTTAAGATTGTCATCCCTTGTGGACAACTCCACTATCATCACTAGAGGATATGATACACTAAAGGAAGATTCGAGGGCTCACAACATAATTCGATATAACGCAAGAATTGACCTAATGAGATTACTCGCCACCTAACGTTGCTTAAGGGAAGGTATAAGAATACTTCTAAGAGTAAACAATAGTGTTTATGTAAGGAGGAAAAATACTTAAGTGTATTGAAGGTAACCTATCTCTTACAACTGCAAGTGCAAGGGTATTTATACCCATAAGTTAAGGTAACTTACCCAAAAGGGAAAAGACAATAAGGACATTTCTTAAAGAAGCAAGGCATAAGATACAAAAGGGTAAAAATGAATATACAAGGAAAACAATCATTAGTGCTACAAATTTTACATATGATATTGTACATGTGGTGACACTGTACTGGCGAAGTTGTTAGGAGATGCGGACAAAAAGTATAGACAAATGGGCTTATCTAAGTAGGGATGGCTTAGTCAATCTGGATCCTTTATCTCTCAACTTCTTGATAAGGATGATGTCGAGTGATTGGTTAACTCAGCAATAGAGAGTAATCATCAACTCGACATACCATAGAATAATGGGTGGTTAAACAACACAGCATTAAAGGTGACTTGGCAAAGGAATACTCAGCCTTGGCAAGGATTGTTTGGAACATAAGGATTTATCATGCCAGCCTCTTTAGTCCTAGGGCTTGGCTACGAGTTAGAGGTCCCATAGCTTGATTCCCATCACAAGTTGTATGTGCTTACCTATTTGATAAGAGAATTATTAGTAAGAGAAGCTTATAATGGAGGACTTTCTAGGCACTTTGGAGAATGAAGAATGTATGAGTTGCTAAATGACCAGTTCTTCTATCCTAAGATGAAATGAGATGTACATCATGTGCTTGAGGGATGCACCATTTGCAAGAAAGCAAAAAGCCAAGTAAAACGAGTGAAGGTAATGCCTTTGCCTACTTCGACCAAACCATGGGCCGATTTAAGTATGGATTTTGTCCTTGGATTACCCCCAAACTACCTAAGGCAAAGATTTGTCATGGTTTTTGTAGATAGGTTTAGCAAAATGGCACGTTTTGTACCTTGTAACAAAACGAACTATGCTTTAATTATTGCTTCTTTGTTTTTGTAGGAAATAGTTCATTTATACTGAGCATCGAGGAGTGTAGTGTTTGATAGAGACCCAAACCAATGATTAGATAGAGGTTATCAATCCTGAAGTTTCTCAACCTCTTGCTATCCCCAAACCAATGATTAGATAGAGGTTATCAATCCTAGCTAAGGCTCACTACTCTAAACTGTAGTAGGAAAGAACTTAGCTGATTGGGACGTACCTACATACCTATGGTTGAATTTGCTTACAATAGGATAGTACATGCCATTACTAGGAACACCCCGTTTGAAGTTGTCCATGGTTTCAACCTCAAACTACCCCTCGATCACACCACAATGCTACCAACAAGTCACCTAGTATATTGACCAAGTTACCAGAAAACTAAAGGAGAAAGGCAAAGGAAGGAAGACTAAGTAGTTTTAATTTAGTAACCAAGTGTAACTACACTTGAGAAAGGAAAGATTCCTAAACAACAGGAAGGGGAAGCTATTTGCCAAAGCTAATGAACCCTTCAAGATCTTTTAGAAGATTAATGACAACGCTTACCAATTAGAGCTGCAAAAGGACTTCGAAGTGTTTGATGTGTTTAATGCTGCCATCCTCAGCCCTTATCGAACCAAGGAGAACTTAGATGAGGAGTAACCAGATTTGATCACAAATCCCGCTTAACCCAACAAGGATGATAGGAATTAGATCACCAAACCCCTGACTTGAGCTTAAGCCTGAGGATTAGAAATGATAGGAATCCGGCTACTAGGCTTTTGACTTGCAGCCAAGCCTAAGGATGGGAAGGGCTAGCAAGGTAAATCCTCCTACTCTAATCAAAGCGAAGTATCTCTTTACTGACTCACTCTAATGCCAAGCTGAATGGCTACTCGTCTCTCTAAAGTATACCAAATTGTAGATTGCCAAGATAATAGCCAGGCTGTTTTCATGAGAAGATTTTGGTATTTTGAATTAAAAATCTATTCTCCTTGATTTGTTTAGATCAAATATACTTAAATCCATAACCAACAGATAGGTTGCCTAAACTCAATGAAGAGATAATCCTTATCAAATATTTTTGGATAAAGTTCATTTTGAATTTCCACAAAATCTTACTCATCTTTATCCTTATCCATATTTGTGTCTATCTTGATTTTTCCAAAAATTAAATTGCTTGAAGATAATCCCTATGGATCTTAATTCCATCTTGAGTGAAACGAGTTTAAGTGTATTTTCCTATTACACTCAATCTAGTGGAGCTAGGGCTTGATTAATTCAAATATGATTTTAAACTAATTTTAATGTTATACTTCTAAACTTACTTTCTTAACAAGCTTTTGAAGAGTATTAGCCTATTGTTTCTAAATTTTATAAATAAACTTCTAAAGTATTGTACCAATTCTGCTTATAAAAGCGTCTGCAATACTTTTTGAAAATTTGGATTGCTTTATTTTCTTCCTAGTACATAACTTGAATATGCCAAAGTACGAAGGAAGAACTATGTTAGAAGTAGAAGTGGTTTCAAAAGCTATTGCCACAAATAAAGTGGGTTCATTGTTTTGATCGGATGGTAGTGTAGTCTAGATTGGAGCAAGTGGAGAAATTTGTTTAATGGAGGCTATAGATAGAATTTCAGTGTAACCTTCAGGAGGTGTTTGTTCTTTAAGGTTAAGAACATGAGTGGAAACTTGAGATGTCTTTTTAAGGGATTGTACTGAAATGACTGGGGTCTTTTTTGAAGTTAGAACAAGACTGAGAATATTTTGATCAATTAGTTAGGTCCTGGTGGTGTGACAAGAGTATTTGAAACAAGAACAAATGTTTCTTTAGTGGTGAATTGAGGTTCAAATGCAGGTTTAGAGGTTTGGTGCTGTATAGGAGGTTTATGATCAACATAATTATGCACTTGGTTAAAATAATTTGTTTCTAAAACAAACTCCTTAATCTAATCCTTGAATAAGTCTGTCATGCCAATCATTTGATTCTTGACAACCTTTTCTACAACAGCTTTGATTCCTTCAAAGAGTTGTTCCGCAAAGGCTGAGCTCTCTCCTTGATTATAGTGAACTGGTTAGTGCTCGAAACTATTTGAATCACCTTCTAAATAGATTTTCTTGGTCTTAGAGTAGGATCAGGTTCTAAAGGATCCCTTTTAAGGACTTCTTCAGATGGTTTTCCTAAGGGTTCAAATTCTTCTGAATATGCAACTTCTTTAGAGGAGCCAAATTCCTTATCATCCTAAACAAACTTCTGAACAAGTTTAGAATGTACTTCAGAGGCATTTTTTTTATTCACTTCTTAAATAGCCTCTTCCAAATGTTCATCTTGGAGTTTAAGGGTTAGGGTTTTTTTAGATGACTCTTGATGTGTTTCAGAGGGTGGATTTGGTTGAGGATTTATAGGATTAGTGTTTTTAGTTTTTTATTCATCAAGAACAATGTGATTCTTAGGATTGTTTTGGATTTTTTATTTAACCCCTTTAGCTGCAATGCGATTAGATTTTTTGGGTGCCATTGGAGTTGAGATGAGAAAAAAAAGGGAAAGATCTAATGAGTAGAAAGAAAGTGAAAAAAAAAATGAGGCTTTTAGAGAACTTAAACTGCTAATTTTGTTAGCAGTTAGCCGAGAGAGGATTTACTTAATGGACCCACTAAGGAAGATTTTGTAGACTCATTAAGAACATGCTAAAGGCCACAAAGTTTTCATATCCAATAGATATCAAGAAGACTTGTACGTGACCAAAAAAAAAAAAAAGACAAAACATCCATGAAAAATTAAATGAAAGATCAAATTAACAAAAGGGATTACAAACACCTAGTTCATTACGAATGAACTCAAATCTCAATTTATCTAGAGGTTTAGTGAAAATATCAGCAAATTGATATTCAATTGAAACAAAATCAATATTCACATCATTATTTGCAACATGATCATGAATGAAATGATGCCTTATTTCTATGTGCTTTGATCTTGAATGATGAACATGATTTTTTGTCAAATTGATAGCACTAGTGTTATCACATTTTATGAGGATATTTTTATGACTTATTCCATAATCATTTAATTATTGTTTTAACAAAAGAATTTGTACACAACAATTTCCAATAGATACATATTCAGCTTCTATAGTTGAAAGTGCAACTGAATTTTGTTTCTTAGAAGACTAAGAAGCCAACTTATCTCCCTAAGAACTAACATGTTCCTAAAGTACTCATTCTATCTATTTTGCAACCTGCATAATTAGCATTTGAATATTCTATAAGATCAAAATTTTTACTTTTAGAATACCAAATTCACAATCTTGCAATGCTTTTTATATATTTAAAAATCTTTTTAACTGCACTTAATTGTGTTTCAATTGGTGAACTTTGAAATCTAGCATACACGTAAGTACTGAATAAGATATCAGGTCGTAAAGTAGTTAAATACAATAAAGATTTAACTAAGCTGTGATAAAGTTTTTCATTTACCTTTTTGCCATTACATGTGATGTTAAGCTTTGTTGAGGTACTTATAGGTATTGAAAAATCCTTGGTATTCTCAAAACCAAATTTCTTTAATATCTATCTGGTGTACTTCTCTTAGTGAACAAAAATTCCATTCTTTGATTGTTTGACTTGTAATCCCAAGAAGAAGTTTAATTTACCCATGAGTGACTACTCAAATTCTGCTTGCATCATACTTCAAAATTCTTGACAATATATTTCATTAGGTTCACTAAAAACAATATTATCAACATAGATTTGTACAACTAGCATATCTTTAAAAAAATGTTTCATAAGAAGTATAGTATCTACTTTTCCTCTTTGAAAGTCATTTTTAATCAAGAATTAACTTAATTTACCATACCAAGTACGAGGAGCCTGTTTAAGTCTATATAATGCCTTTCTTAATTTAAATACATGATCTGATTTAAAGGGATCTTCAAATCTAAGAGGTTAATTAACATAAACTTCTTTTATGAATCCATTTAGAAAAAATTTTTTTACATCCATTGATACAACTTAAAATTTTTCAAATAGGCAAAAGCAACTAACAATCTTATAGCTTCCAATCTAGCAATAATAGCATAGGTTTCATCATAATTTATTCCTTCTTCATGTGAATAACCTTTAGCAACTAATCGTACTTTGTTTCTAACTACTTTTCCATTCTCATCCAGTTTGTTCTTAAGTACTCTTTTAGTTCCAATGATTGACTTGTTTTTAGATCTTGGAATTAGACTCCAAACTTGATTTCTCTAAAATGAATTGAGTTCATCTTGTATGGCCAAAATCCAATTATTATCATTTAAGGCTTCATCTACTAAATGAGGTTCAATTTCAGAAATAAGAGTAAATTGATTTTAAAAATTTTGTAAACTTGATCTAGTTCTTATTCCAAATCTAACATTACCAATAATAACCTCAACAGGATGATCAGTTTTAAATTTTAAAGTTGATGGAGGAGTATGAAAGAGTTCAGAACCTTTTAACTTACCTTTTGAAGGTTTTTCAACAAACCTGGTATTAACTTCTAATATAAATTTTGTTTTAGTTTTATCAGGTAACCTAAAAGCTTCTAAACTACTTTCTAAAGGAGGTTTAGATTTTCCTTCTTATGAATTAGGACGAACTATATTCTTTTCATTTGAAGCAATTGGAATTTCATCGTCTGATTCTTCATAGATTGTTTCTTCAATAAATTTAACATTTATTAACTCTTCCACGATCTTTGTTTCTTTGTTGTATACTCAGTATGCTTTCGAGTTTAAAGAGTAGCCTAGAAATATGGCTTCATCTACTCTTACTTCAAATTTTCCCAAGACTTTTTCTGTTTTCTTAACAAAACACTTACAACTAAATGTGTGAAAATATAAAACCATAAGTTTCCTTCCTTTGTAAATCTCGTAAGCAGTTTTATTTGTCAAGGGTCTTGTATATACACGGTTAACAATATAACAAGTTGTTGAAGCTGCTTCAACGCAAAAGTGATTAGCTATATAACTTTCATTAAGAAGAGTTCTCGTTATTTCTTAGATAGTCCTATTTTTGCATTCAACTATACCATTTTGTTGTAGAGTATACGGTGCAGAAAAATTATGGATAATTCCTTTATCTTCAAAAAATGTAATAAAATTAGAATTTTCAAAGATTATAAAAATTTTAAAAGCATCACTTTTATGACACAAAATAAGATCTAAGTAAATCTAGAGAAATCATCTACTATAACAAGACCATATTTATTTCTTCCTAAACTTAATGCGTGAGTAGGGCCAAAGAGATTTAAATGCAATAACTCCAAAGGTATTTGAGTAAAAATACCCTTCTTACTCTTATGAGATGACGAGTTTATTTTATTCTTCAAGCAAATAGCACAACAAATATTTTCATGAGCATGTACTTTAGATAAACCTAAGATTAAACTCTTTTTGGACAAGTTCTTCAGTTGATGAAAATTCACATGTCCTAGTCTTTTATGTTAGAGCATAGCATTATTATTTACGGAAATAAAGCAGCTTTCAGATGGTTTAATTAGATAGACATTTTTCTTTCTGAAACCTTCAAATAGCTTTAAACCATCTTGATTAATTCTAATACGTTTATCATGTTCAAAAACTATTCTATATCTTTTATCACATAATTGACTAATAAGTTATGTTTTAGTCCTATAGCTAGCAACACATTTTCGGCTGAATGAGGTACTAAACCAATTGATCCTACCATAATTATTTTACCTCTACCATTGCCACCAAACTTCACATAACCATCTTTTTTCCATTCTAGATTTGTGAATAATGAAGCATCACCGATCATGTGTCTTGAACATTTACTGTCAAGATACCATGATCCTTTTATCTTTGCCTCATAGCCTTCAGAAAGTGCCATAAGACATGAATTAGCTTCTTCACATTCTTCTAAACCTTCTGATTTGGTTTTTGAATCCTCCAGATCACTCTATGTCGCCATTAGAGATTTACGTTTCTTCTTGAATTTCTCCTTTATCTTAATCTACAAAGGACATTAGTATTTGATATGTCCAGGCTTCTTCCATTCATAGCAAATAATCTCCTTTTTGACCTTCTTCTCTTCTTTTTCTTTGATTGACTTCCCTGCATTAATAGATTGATTCTTCTTAGTAGTAAACTTTTTAGTCAATGTTTTCTTACCCTTTTTCTTAAGTCGTTTATTAAGCTTTCTAACTACCAGTATCATGCCCTCATCTTCTTCTTTAGATGAATCTTCTCCTCTGAATCAGTATCTAGTTCTTTGGCTTTGAAAGCTATGATCCTCTTCCTCATATCTTCTAAAGTACCTTCTGATTTCACAAAATCAGTTTCATATACCATGAGCTTGCTACATAATTGACTTAGTGTTAATGTCTTGAAATTATAAGCTTCTTCTATGGCTATTTTCTTTGCATTCTAAATTTTGGGAAGAATCCTTAACATCTTGCTTACCATGTTTGCATCACTAATAACTTTTCCAAGAGAAAATAGTTCATTAGTTATAGTAGTAAATCTACTGAAAGAGTCTTTGATTTCTTCACTAGAGAGAATTCAAAATGTTTCATATTGTTGAACCAGGGAGTTGATTCTTATGTCCTTAATGGTTTCTGTGCCTTCATAAGTTTGCACCAAAGTGTCCTAAATGTCTTTTGCTATTTTACAAGAAGCAATTAAATAAAATTTAGAATGTGTAATAGTACTCAATAAAATATTCTTAGCCTTTGAATTGAGTTCGACTTTGGTGATATCATCATTTATTGTGATAACAATTGGACTCCTACAGAAATAATTTAATAAGTCTGATACTCTGATGCCTTCACATAAGTCTCCACCCTGAATTTCTAATAAGGAATGTTAGTTCCATAAAAAAATGGTGCCTTGCTAAGTTGAACTGTTAAACTACCACTTAATTCGCTCATGATCTTGAACTCTAGAAGATATTATAGCAAGACTCTAATATCAACTATTGGTCCTATATAAGATATCACGAGGGTGGAGGGTATGGAATTAATATCTTTAAATTTTTGAAAACTTTTTCATTAAAAATGAAGTTACTCCACTTAACAACTTATAATGGTGAATAGTGATAATTTAGTGATTCAATGCATAACTGATAATAAATAAAATTAAAAGAGTGTAAGGAAAGAGAAAATTAAGTAGAGATTTTATAGAGCTTTGGCTTTCTATCTATTGCTCTCTTCCAGCTCTACTACTAGAGACCTGGTCTACTTCACCAGTGCCATTCCACTTGATCCACTAAATCAAATCACAAACAAATTATAAGCATTTATCACAATGACTTTTCAATACTCTACTTTACATATCTAATCTCTCTACAATTTAGGCTAATACAAATCTACAAAGTACAAACTATCTTTTCTCTACAATAAAGTATAGAGATTACAAGTGAGAACAAAAATACAAGTTTCAAATAATTTTGCACTTGAAAGAAATAACACTTGTTGTAGAACTTTGATTTAGTGCACCTCTCTAAAGAAGTATCTAAAGGACCTTATGAAACATTTCAGAAGGTAAAAACTAATCAATAATTTTTTGTACAATGACAATATATCTTCAAAGTCGTATATCGACGTTTTAAATCTTTCTTCCTTTTGTATTGAGTTTTTCCAATGGCTAAAAATATAAAGATTATGTTCACTTCCATAATTATCTAACCGTTAGGATGCAATGGATAATCCTTGGATATTTTCATGAGAAGATCTCGGTATTTTGAATTTAAAAATTTATTCTCCTTGATTTGTTTAGATGAAATATACTTAAATCCATAACCACCAAATAGATTGCTTAAACTTAACGAAGAGATAGTCTTTATCAAATATTTTTAGATAAAGTTCATTTTGAATTTCCACAAAATCCAACTCAACTTTATCCTTATCTATATTTATGTCTATCTTGAATTTTTAAAAAATTAAATCGCTCGAAGATAATCCCCATGGATCTTAATTCCATCTTGAGTGAAACAAGATTAAGTGTATTTTCCTAATATACCCAATCTAGTGGAGCTAGGGTTCGATTAATTCAAATATGATTTAAAACTAATTTTAGTATCATACTTCTAGACTTACTTTCTAAACAAGCTTTTGAAGAGTATTAGCTTATTGTATCTGAAGTTTCTCAATAAACTCCTGAAGTGTTGTACTAATTCTTCTTATAAAAGCTTCTATAATACTTTCTGAAGATTTTCTAGACTAGTCTGTTTTCAATCAATTCAAAGCTTCCGAATAAGCTTCTAATTGCAACTTAATTTTGCAAAATTAAACTTTCTAAAAATCCTTCTAGAAGCCTACACTCTTAAAGATTCATTAGCTTTTAACCTATTTTTGTTATCATTAAAATGTATAAAAGATATCTAACATTGGTATTAGAGCAAAGGTTTTGTTTAAGTTGTAGTTTATTTTTGAAGTGTTTTTTTTTACACTCTATTTTGTATGTGTGAAATAGACCAAATTACTGCATTCATCTTAGCTACTCTATTTCCTAGCTGATTAGTTTTTGATTTTAAGTAACGATAGATCTAAGTGTAAACGTTGGTGTTGGAGATGACAATAGTGGAGTTATCTACCATGATTGATAGTCTCAAGGAACCCTTAAGAGCATTGATAAGAGACTTGATGAGGTAGCAAAACACTTGATAGATTTGACTCGAGCTGTTCATGCATTGACTTCCTGATCGACTGAAGCTGCACAGAACACTCTACAAGCTACTCAACCTGTTAAAGGTTAGAAACCCAGCTCAATAAGTTTGAGGTGGAGGAGTAGGTGAATGAGTGAAATGAAGGATAGACTTGAGAGAACTAGATGAAGAGGACAAGGAAGATTATTTTGAAGAAGAGTGAGCCCGGGTCCCCAAAGCATCTGACCATGTGAAGCTTCAAATTTTGAGCTTCAATGGATTTAGGAGTGTTGATGAATATTTAGAGTAGGAAGAGAAAGTGAAGTGTATTTTTTATTATTATCAGTATGGGGATTACGAGAAAGTGAGAATTGTTGTTGTTAAGTTCTTTTAATATGCCTTCATGTGGTAGAAGAATTTTCAAGCTATGAGGAGGCAAGAAGGTTACTAAGAGATTAACACTTAGCCAGAAATGAAAAGAATACTTAGGAATAGGTTCCTATCGAATACTTATATGCAAGATACCTTTACTTGACTTCAAGAGCTAAGACAAAGAGGTTGAATAGTTGACGAGTATGTTTAGGAATTTCAAATGCTCATGTTCCGATGTAAAGTGGAGGAACCACCAATACAAACAATCTCTAGGTTCTTTTTTGGGTTACAAGGTGACATTTAAGATATTATGGAGCTCTAATGATTTACCACAATGGATGAAGCCATTAGAATAGCCTAATGAGTAGAAAGGTAGACAAATGCCAACTATTAACTAGATTGCCAACAAGTCAACCTAAATAGGGAAGTCACTAAGCTTAGTCAAGTACCTAGCCATTCTAAAAAGTGGATGTCTAAGTCGAGCAAAAATGCTTACCTGACAGTAATGTGCTGACTCGAACTTATGAGAAAGGGCAAGGATCAAGTAGGAAGATACGCCACATTAAGTGCTTCAAGTACCAAGGGTTCAAACATATGGCTACTCAGTGCCTAATTGAAGGACAATGGTCAACAAGGAAGACGTTTCAAAGCTAGCAGTAGAAAGTGCTAATGAGAAACCTGAAGAGGAGGAGATCAATGCTGAGAAAGAAGCTACCGAGAAAGAACTAATTGAAGAGGATGTGTTTGCTAAGAACTTAGACCAATTGGCCTTAGTTTTCCAACGTGCAATGAACGTTGATCCATTGCAAGAGGAAGAGTAGAAGGAGAACTTGTTTCATACCACCAATAGAGTGAATAATCAGGTGAGTACACTAGTTGTTGATAGTAGAAGCTATACCATTATAGCATCGACTGATTTGGTCATAAGGTTAGAGTTGCTAACTATTGCATACTCAAGGCCGTACAAGCTGCATTAGCTAAGTGGGGAAGGGGCACTATATGTCACCCGGTAAGTACAACTATTGATCACTATCGGACACTACTCTGACGAAATTCTCTATGACATGCTACTTGTATGTGCTTCATACGTACTGCTTGGCCAACCACAGTTATTTGATAAGAGAGTTATCCATGATGGGTACAAAAATACATATATGTTCGAGAAGGATGGTTGAAAGATTATACTGAACCCAATGCCACTAAGAGAAGTTAACAAGCTATAAACTAAACTTGCATGTTGATCAAAGAAGGCTTTGGTGATGAGTAGTGCCAAACTTCAAGAGGCCATCAATGCTGATGAGCCAACCCTTATGTTGGTCAGGAGCCTACTAGAGATAGGGAAGCAAGGCGAATTACCTTAAGAAGTGAGAGTTTTGTTGGACGAATATGTTGATTTGTTCCCAAAAGAGTTACCCAAGGGATTGCCTCTATTATGAGGCATAGAATACTGCACTAACTTAATACTCAACACAACTCTGTTGAATAAGCCTCCCTATCGAACGAGTCATGAATAGGCTTCTGAACTCCAATGTCATGTCAATGAGTTATTGGAGAGAGGGTGTGTTATGGAAAGTTTCAACACTTGTACTATACCGATGCTTCTAGTGCTAAAAAGGGTTGGAACCTGGCGAATGTATGGAGATAGTCAAGCCACAAACATGATCATGATCAAGTATAGGTATCTCATTCCAAAATTGGAAGACATGCTAGATGAGCGAAGTGGAGTTAAGGTATTTAGCAAAATTGATTTGAAGTTCGGCTACCATTAAATCTGCATAAGGTTAGGAAATGAGTATAAAACTGCATTCAAGACTTGACTTGGACTTTATGAATCGATGGTCATGCCTTTTGGCTTGTTGAAGGCCCCTAACACTTTAATGAGACTGATGAACTAAGTGTTGAGACATCTGATAGAGAAGTGTGTTGTGGTATACTTTGAAAACATCCTAATCTATAGTGTCGACATATCGAGTCATTGTGAACATCTATTTGCTATATTCAATGTCTTTTGTGCTAAGAGATAATTCGGCAATCTCAAGAAGTATTGCTTTTCCTAAGAGGAAGTAGTATTCTTCGGCTACGTAGTAAGTGGAGGAGGCTTACGAGTGGATGATGAGAAGATCCAAGTAATTGTTAAGTAGCCAACTCCTACTACTTATGTCAATGTGAGAAGTTTCTATGGATTGGCTTCATTCTATGGAAGATTAATCAGAAATTTTAGTACCTTCGCTACACTACTTACTAAGCTAATAAAAAAGAACATCGACTTCCAATGGGGAGAAAGGGAAGAGAACAGTTTTGCTAAGATAAAGGAAAGTTTGACCTCTTCCCTTATACTTATTCTGCCTGACTTCGAGAAAGTATTTAAGTTCGAATGTGATGCATTAGGCATTAGAATAGGCATTGTCCTAATGTAGGAAAGCCATCCAATTACTTATTATAGTGAGAAGCTCAAAGGACATCAACTAAATTACCTTGTGTATGATAAAGAACTCTTAGAATTGATCCGAGCACTGTAAGTATGGCAACATTATTTACTGCCAAGAGAATATGCCACATATATTGACCATAAGTCCTTGAAGTACCTTTGAAGCAAAACTAAATTATCAAAATGGTAGGAAAGATGGATTTAATTCCTTAAGGGATTCAATTTTATGATAAAATATAAGTAGGAAAGGAGTAACGTGGTTGTAGATGCTCTTTCGAGAAGGCATGCACTTATGATTGAACTGTAGACTAGATTGTTTTAGTTTTTGAGTATCAAATAATAGTATTTTGAGGATCTACATTTTGGACCCATATTTGCATGTTATGTCGATGGAAGGACATTAGATACTTGTTATGAGGAGGGAAATCGTATATGCTAATCTATTCACTTTGAGAGATATTGATTGAGGAAGCCCATAGTGGAGGATTGCCTGGACATTTTAGGGACAAAAGAATATATGAATTGCCGAATGGTATATTCTTTTAGCTGAGAATGGGGCGAGATGTACACTGAGTTGTTGAAAGCCGTGCCATGTGCAAGACGGCTAACTGCCAAGCTGAACAAGGAAAAGCAATGCCTTTGCTTATTCCAACGAAGCCATGGACTGAATTGAACATAGACTTTATTCTTGAACTACCACGAACTGCTTAAGGTAAAGATTCCGTAATGGTTATTGTGGATAGGTTCAATAAGATGACATACTTCGTGCCTTGTTCTAAGATTAACGATGCTTCGACTATTGCTTCTCTTTTCTTATAAGAGATTGTATGGTTATACGATATACTGAGGAGTGTAGTCTCCAATAGAGACTCGAAGTTCTTAAGCTATTTTTGGAGGACCTTGTAACATTATGTAGGGACCAAACTATTATTCAGTACTTCTCGTCACCCCTAAACTGATGGCTAAACAAAGATGGTTAATCGCACTTTGGGATTATTGGTCTGAGCTACAGTAGGCAAGAATTGAGTTGACTAAGATGTTTGCTTACTGGTAGTCGAATTCACTTATAACCAAATAATGCATGATACCACTAAGTAGACCCACTTTGAAGTGGTCTACAATTTTAATCTAGAGTTGCACCTCGATCATACCCCTGTACTTGTGCATGCACAAGAGGACCTTAAAGCAAGAATTCAATCACATTCCCTTTAGCAAATCTATGACGAAGTCGCTTGCTATATTGACCAAGTAGCTAGATGTATACGAGAGAATACTAAGGGTAAGATGGCCAAACATTTTTAGGTAAGAGACTTGGTGTAGCTGCACCTAAGAAAAGAGAGGTTTTTAAATAAGAGGAGGAACAAGCTATCCCTAAGGTCTAAAGGATCTTTCAGAATAGTCTAGAAGATCAATGATAATACCTACAAATTGGAGTTACCTGAGGACTATGGGGTTTTTTACACCTTTAATATTGCCAACCTCAATTCATATTACCTTGATGGAGAGCTAATTAGAGACCTTTTAAATTTGATTCTAAATCCAAATCAACCTAAAAGGAATGATAGGAATCAAGCTAGTAAGCCTTTATCCCATAGCCAAGCGTGAGGATAGGAAGGGCTACCAAGGTAGATCTTCCTACTCCAGCCAACTCCTACCGAAGCTGAGTATCTCTTTGCCGAGCCACTTTATATGTTGAGCTGAATGACTACCCATCTCTCTGAAGTATACTAAATTGTAGATTGCCAAGATAACAACCAAGCTATTCTCGAATACTCACCCACATCCAAGCTAGCTAACTATTCAGCCTTACCCTTACTGAGGTGCTAAAAGAGTGACCTTAGACCGATCCTTAGTCACCCCTATTCGGACCAGCAATTTGATCATACTCTTTAGCTTATATCCTCCAACGACCTTACCTATGTATCATTGTTACATGTATAGGACTACATGTAGAATCTGCCACATTAATCATTACTTTTCTTGAATATTCATTTTCACCATTTTGTATTTTTGTACATTACTTTTTTAGGGTAATACCCTTTTTGTCTTTTCCTTTTTAGGCAAATTGTCCTAACTTATTGGGTATAAATATACCTTATATTTGTAGTTGTAATTGAATTAAACATTAATACACTTGACATTTTTCCTCTCGTAAACATTGCTTAATTACATTCATTTCACTCTCATCTTAACCCTTAAGCAAAGCTAAGTGACAAGTAACCTCACTAAACTATCTTATGTATCATATTAAGTTGTGCCATAAGCCTTCGGAAGTTCCATTGATTCGTCATATCTATTGGAGTTGTTTGTGAGTTTTTACATGCTTTTCATTTGCTTTTGTTCTTTTGCACATTCCCCATCACTTTCTTTTCAAGCTTTCAACAAGCTTGGACCCATTTAGAAATCGGCCTTGTCTATCCTTAGTCATAATTCGCATTAGGAAAGCATGGCCAAACAAGTTTTTTCCTTACACACTACATTTGAGGAATCTAAACTACTACAATATACTGACTTAATGCGTTAGCCGAGCCAAACCATGTTAAACTTTTCAATAGTCTCTAATTACTAACCTAAGATATATCTAGACAATAGCTCTAACCATCTAACCAGCTACTCGAATCTAAGCTATACCTAGTACACTTGAGTTGAATTCACCTCAAAAAGTCACCTAATCAACCAAAACTCAATGTCAGTTTCTTACCTAATTTTTTAATATCGAGCTATTTCATATTTTCATCTACCTAATGTTTTGACTCATATTTTAACCTATACAGAACACTTCTTAAATCATCAAACCACTCAACTTTAGCACCAATTCCTTTGTTTCCATATACCACTAAACCAGTATAATCTAGCATTCCAAAACCTAATTACAACCAAATTATAACACATGCAAATCAAACTACTTAAGGAAATATTATTTTCATATATTTCCAGCTCATTACTTCCCTGTTAAACCAAATTACCTATAGTCTAACTCCATATTTTATCAAAAAAAAGTTTAGATAGCATTAAAGTTAACCCTTTTAAAACCTTATATACAAAAATTAGAGTTGAAACTACATTGTTTACTATTTTTAAATTTGGTACAAAATTCCTTTGTAAGCCTGGTTTCTTAAGGAAAACACATTTTTTCTTTAAATCTCAAAAATCTAGTATCATATTTAGATTCTATAAGAAAAAATACCAAGTAAAACCAAAAATCATAATTTTTAGACTTCATTAACTATTTTTAGAACTTTAGAGAAAAATTTGGTAAAACCAAGTACTTACCAGTATTGTGTTTTTGATCCATCATCAGGACTAGGGGCATTATTGGCTAGGCATGATGTAGCTTCCTCCTTTTGGCAGTAGTAGTGGTTTACTCCTAAAGGTCGCTTAGATTCTTAAATTCCTTAAGCTCCAATTTGCACTAATCTTCTTCTAATTTTTTTTCCTTACTCTAATCTTATTTGTCCCTTGCTATCATATTTTTCCCAAGTCACACTCTCTCTCATCAGTGCCAAAAGGGACTATCATGTAGTTGAAACAAGTTTTTATAACTTAAGAAGTTTTTCTCTCTTTGCATTACCACATGTCCTTTGCCTAATTTTTGCATGATACTTGTAATTTTTGTTTAATGCACCACTCTTCTAATTTCTCTAACTCAATGCCATGCTTAACATCTACTAAAGTCAACTCCCTAAGTTATATTCCCTTTTTTTTGTATTATTTTGCTTAATTAAGATATTAGTTTATATTTGTGTGCATATTATATATTGCTATTTT
The DNA here is from genome assembly GCA_024138005.1 of Lumnitzera racemosa. Taxonomy (NCBI): domain Eukaryota; kingdom Viridiplantae; phylum Streptophyta; class Magnoliopsida; order Myrtales; family Combretaceae; genus Lumnitzera; species Lumnitzera racemosa. Next base: position 58,747,263 of record JAMXBC010000004.1, read on the forward strand.
TCCTAATTTAAGTATATACATCTACACTTGATATTTACATGGTTATTTTACTTCTACTTTGCTCCAAATTATTTTTTTTATAGGTCAAGTAATTTTATTTTAGTGTCTTGCTCTATTTTGGTCATATGTTTCAAGTGTACGATAGAAATATTCATTATCGATAAAACTATATTTTTATTAAATTTAACATTTTGCCCACTTTATTTTACAAGATAAACTTTACTAGGGTACTTTTTTTAATTTGCATGACCTTTTATTAAAAATTTATTCAATTTTGAGAATATCTTTTATAAATCCTAAATCTATTAATTTCAATCAACTATGATCACATTACATAACAATACTTGAAACTCGTGCTGCTCACGTCTACTTTATTTTTTCAATTCCCAAGTCATATTTTTCTAAGTTCCTTATTTAATGGAAATGTGCCACTATTTCAAGTTGTCAATAGTTAGTTGAAGACTAAGGTCTCATAGTTATCCCTTTCCAAGCTTATATTTTACCTTCCATTTAGTTGAAAGTCAAATTATGTCAAGTGTTACACCATTGGCTTCAAATCATAAGTCCTAAAATTTCAATTTAGTATACTAACTAGGGGTAAGCAGATAACCTTGTGTTGTTCCTATATAAGATAACGAGGAGGTTTAGGTAGGGTTAGGTTTGTTTTAAATTGATTTCTTTAGAAAATCTTTGAAACTTTTTTTATGTAAATCAAAATTATCCCTCTAAATAACATAATTTGGTGAATAATGATACTTTTATAATTCAATACACTAATAATACAAATAAATAACTAAAAGTAAAGAAGATAGAGAGGAGAATATCAAGCTTAGGGTTTTAAAGAGTTTCGGCCTTCTACCTACTACTCTCTTCCAACTCTACTATTAGGGACTCAATCTTTTTCATTAATGCCGTTACACTTGATCCACTTTATCAAAAACTAATCAAGAGAAGTTTACAAACATTGGCTACACTTGGCCTTCACAACTCTCTACTTTACCTATGTAGCCTCAATATAATCTAGGCTAAATACAGATCTACATAATACAATTAATGTTCTCTCAAACAACACTCAAACAATAAATCATGTTTATAAAATAGAATTGAGAACACAATGTAAATTTCAAGTAGTTTAGCACAAAAACAGATATGAAGATTGTTATAAATACAACTTCAAGTTAACTCTCTAAAGAAGTCTATGAGAAATGTTCCGTGCTCTTCAAATAATAGAAATTGATCACGATCAATGTGTAATGCATATATTTTCCCTTCTCAAAATCATATCTAATATTTTGAAATGTTTCTTCATTTATACTAGAGTCTTCCAGCGACTAAAATATTGTTGTTTATCTACACTTCATGTTTGTCCAAACTAAACATTTAATTAAAAATAATCCATAGATATTTAGAGGAAATCTTGGAGTTTGAATTCTAATCTTATCTTGGTCTAATCTCCTTTATTGGATATACTTTGATTAGCAATTTTAGATAATTTTGAATTTAATATCCCATAAAATTTGAAATCATCCTTATCCTTATTCAATCTTAGATATTTCCTTGTCATTTAATTATTTTCAAAAATTAATTCTCTTACAAATAATCACTATAAATCTTAATTCCAACTTAAGTGAAATAGGATTAAGTATATTTCCCAAATACACTCTAATAAATACACTTAATCCTATTAGAGCTAAGCCTTAATCACTTCAAAATTGATGTCGTGATATTTTTCAAAATTACTCTTCTAGAGTAACTATCTGAATAACCTTCTAAAGATATCATAGTTTACTTATCTTTAAAATCTCTAAATAATTTTTTGAAGTATTGTACTAATTATTTTTTTATAAGCTTCTAAAACATTTTCTAAATACTTTCTAAACTTGTTTCTTTTTCAAGTGATTCAGAACTTCTAGACAAGTCTCTAAATGAAACTTAATTTACAAACTTAAACATTCTAAAGAACTACTGGAATACATGTACACTTGTTAGTACATTAGCATTCTTCTCTTTTTATTATCGTCAAAATTCATTAGTGATATCTAACATTCTCCTTCATTTTGATAATAACAAAACACTTATAAGTCCAAAAACATATGACAATTCGAATTGAAGTCCAAAATATAAATAGCAAGACAAAAACATTATTCAAAAGCAATTAAATACAAGTTACTATGTTATTTGCCATGTTTGCTACTATGTTTAATACAAAATTGTTTTAAGCCTTTCTTCCCCTTTTTTTATCATCAAAGGCTATTTAACAACTCCCCCTTAGTGTTTATAATTAGACAAAATATGTAGAAAATGAAAATTGCTTTCATTGATAAAGGAGAAAGATCATAGCATAGTCCATAGATGGACTTGGCATTAAAATGGAACATGAAAGACTTAACAAGAGTTGACTAAAATAAAAGAGAACTTAATAGTAGAACATAAAAGACAAAACACTAGAATAAAGAAATTATTTGTGTGCTTTATTGGTTTTCTTCCTAGCATAAAGTTTCATCCTAGTAAAGTAAGTTGGAGTTGTTTTGCATGGAAAAGGTTTAACTTTAGTTGGTTGCTTGACACTAGAAGTAGGTTCAGTATCTTTCATAGGAGTTGGAGTAGATTTTGCTTGGTTAGATGCACTACCATCCTTGTTAGATCCAACACAAAGAGTTACTATGTTTCCTTTGAGAGTAGTCTAACCTTCAGGGTTAAGAATAGGAGTTGCAGTTGGAGGTCCTAGAGTTTCAATAGGATGATCTTTAGGTTCTACAAAGTGAAGAGAGATAATTGGAGTTTTGTCAAATTCTTGGATAGGTAGTTGATAAGGTTGATTAGCTTGTGGTAGAGTAGTCATAAGGGAATGATGTTCAAGTGCTAGGGTTTGTGGATTTGGTTTAGTAACAGGTGGTTCAAATAGTGGAACAATAGGTTAAACTTCTTCGTTAACTTTAGAATTAATCACTATCTCTTTGATTCCATTTCAAATAAGTCTTTCTTACCTAAAAGGTAATCCTTTACAACATTTTAAGTACTTTCGTGATTCCTTTTGGAATTTGCTCAAAAAAAAAAAAACTTTCAACTTGTTTAGAGGGAGGAAGTTTTAATTTTGTAGTCTTTGAATCACTATTTGAAAGTGATCTAATCACTTCTCTAAATTCAATTCCACTAGTCCTTTTTACCATCTTCCTTTTCTTCTTTTAGCCTTTAATAGTAGGTTCCTTACCTCTTTTCCTATTCTTCTCACCATCCTTTTTTTTTTAAACAATGATCACTCTCTTCCAAATGTTAGAAGGGTGAACATAAACTCCTCCATTGTGAGAGTGTTGGAGTTTATCAATCACATAAATGAGCATTTGCTTGAAAATTTTCTATCCTATCATAGTAGGATAGCAAAGGCAAGTTGCATCTTTTAGAATTTTTAGTTTCTTAAACTTAAACAGAGCCATTAACAAGCTTCCATATGGCTTAACATCTAAATGCTGCCATATATGCCACATCATTAGATTCACTACATCTACTTTCCTTTTTCCCAACATAGCCATCACAACCAAAGTATCTTCCTTAATCATAGAAGTTGAACTACCCCTTTTAAGTAGAACATAGGTATCTACAAACTCATGCATAAACCTAACCAATAATTTAAATTCAGTGTCGAATATATCTTTACTAACACCTAACTCTATCTCATCATTCAATTCTGCAAAAACATTTTCCTTAGTCAATTGCACCAAATGTTCATCTTCTTGAATTTCCTTAATACCAAAACACTTCAAAATGTCCGTTTTCATAATCTCAATTTTTTTATTTAAAATTACATATTTCCATACATTCTAATGCTTATTATCTAACTTTCAATAAAATTCATCTACTAGCTCGCCAAACATAATACATCTTATGTTTGCTAATTATTTAGTCTTAACACATCCATGTACTCCTTCCAGTAAAATCCATTTATCTCAAAGAATTCTAAATCTAAGAAAAAAGATTCTTTATGGTTTCAGCTGTTTAGGACTTCTACATAGATTGAGGAGTAGCCTTCATGATCTTTTTGATAGGTTGTAAATTCTTGGTTTTGCCAACTAATTTCTTGAATTCAAGTTCAGGAGGATGTTCACAGGGATTCATCTCGGTCTCAAACTTTTCTTCAAATGAATTTTCTGAAGAACTTAAGCCTTTGATTCGGTAACTTCTTTAGATGAAGAAGATGAACTAAAATTCTGCACATCTTGAGAAGTCTTCTAAGTAACTTCTTAGGCTAGTTTAGATTGTGGTTCAGAACCATTCTTTTAGGTCACTTCCTAGATTGGTTCATTCGAGGTCTCATCTTAAAGTTCTAGGGTTTTGGCTTTTTAGATGGTTCTTATTGAGGTTCAGTAGGTTGATTGAGTTGAGGTTCTAGTGGGTTATTGGTCTCTTGTTTACTGAGATCAGCATAGTTGTCTTGATAGATTGGGATTTTGGTTTTTGTACTATAGGCAACAACATGAGAAGATTTTCTAAGAGTAATATTTTCTTAAGCGAAAATGTGAGTGAGAAGATGAAGAGTTTGAAAGATTGAGAGGAAGAAGAGAAAATTATAGCTTTATACTCGAAAAGGGAAAAACTAATGAATTTGGCAATCCTTATCTTACATGCTTATGGGCTAAACAATTTGATCCACTTCCAAGATATTTTAGGGTACACTAAGGAATTTTCAAAACCACTACTTACACTTTTCACGTACACTACACACGATAAGAAATTACACATACGTTCGAATTATGGAGCTAAAAAAAATGCTCTAATTGCACATGTCTATGTTTTGAACTTAAGGAGAAATAATTAGATATTCTCCATGCTAACAAAAAGGGCTACATACACCAATTTCATGACAAATAAATTCAAATCTTAATTTATCTAGAGGTTTTATAAATATATCTACAAATTGATATTCAGTTGGTATAAATTCAATACTCACATCATTATTTGTAATATGGTTATGAATGAAATGATTCCTTATTTATTTATGTTTTGACCTTGAGTGATGAACTGGATTTTTTGTTAAATTAATAGCATTGTTATTGTCACATTTTATGGGAATATTTTTAAAATTTATCCCATAATCATTCAATTATTGTTTTAACCAAAGAATTTGTATACAACAATTCCTAATAAAAACATACTTAGCCTCTACAGTTGAAAGGGCAACAAAGTTTTGTTTCTTGAAAAACCAATAAACTACCTTATCCCTTAAGAATTGGTAAGTACCTAATGTGTTCTTCTTATCTACTTTGCAACCTGTATAATCAACATTTGAATATCCTATGAGATTAAAAATTTGAATTTTAGGATACCAAATTCTTAATTTTGTAGTGTTTTTTACATACTTAAAGATCCTTTTTACTGAAGTTGAATGTGTTTCTATTGGTGAACTTTAAAATTAAGCATAAACAAGAGTACTAAACAAAATATCAGGATGTAAAGCTATTAAGTATAGTAAAGATCCATTACTTATGATATTAAGTTTGGTTAAGGTACTCATAGGAATTGAAGAATCTTTGGTATTCTCAAAACCAAATTTCTTCAATATTTGTCTAGTGTACTTATTTTGGTGAATAAAAATTCTACTCTCTATTTGTTTGATTTGTAATCATAAGAACAAGTTTAATTCTCTTATGAGTGACATTTCAAATTCAGTTTGCATCAAGCTTGAAAACTCTTGATAATATTTTGCATTAGTTGCATAAAAAATAATGTCATGAACATAAATCTATACAACTATCATATTTTCTTCATGATGCTTCATGAATAGTATATTGTCAACTTTCCACCTTTGAAAAATCATTTTCAATTAAAAATTGACTTAATCTCTCAAACCAAGCACAAAGAGCCTATATGAGACCATATAATGCCTTTTTCAATTTATACACATGATTTGAATTGATGGGATCTTCAAATTCAAGGTGTTGCTCAACATATATCTCTTCTTTTGTAAAACCCTTCAAGAAAGCACTTTTTATATCCATTTGATACAATTGGAAATTTTTCAGATAAGCAAATGTAAGCAGTAATCTTATAGCTTTTATCCTAGCCACATGAACATAAGTTTCATCATAGTCTAATCCTTCTTCCTTAGAGTGTCCATTAGTATTTAAAGGATCTTTATTTCTTATTATTTTTCCACATTCATCTGGCTTATTCTTGAAAACCCATTTAGTACCAGTAATTAACTTATCCTTAGCTCTTAGAGTTAGATTCCACACTTGATTTCTCTGAAATTGACCAAGTTCCTCTAGCATAGCTAAGATCTAATTATTATCCTTTAAAGCATCATCAACTAAATGAGGTTCAATTTCAAATATTAAAGCAAAATGGCTTTTAAAATTTTGTAACCTTAATCTTGTTTTTATTCTAAATCTAACATTAGCAATCACAAGTTTAGGAGAATGATCAAATTTAAATCTATGTGTTGATAGTGGTATATGAAAGTGTTCTGAACCTTTTAACATACCTTTTAGATGTGTTTTAACAAACTTAGTATTAGTCTCTAAAGAACCTTTTGATCCTTGTTCTGTTTTGAACTCATTATGCATTTTTTATGTTTCTAATGTCACTTTTGATTGAGATTGTAAACCCTAGGAAATTAAGAGTTGAACCCTAACTCAAGTCCGAGTGCCCTAAATTGTACACTAAGTCGATAAGGCTAGTAACAATAAAAGATTATGAAATTTAATAAATCAAATATAACACCGATAACAAAAACCTTAGAAATTGATCGAAACCCTAAAATTGCGTACTAAAACCCTAAAACTAACTTATATACCATTAATCAAAATTGATCCTGAATTTATTCAAAACCCTAAAATTATAAATATAAACCTATAAAATAGTTAAATATTACTCAATAGTAATATAATTATAGTCAATTGCAATTGTCGACTAAATCGCCTATTCGCATTAAATTTTAATGAAATTGTTATAATAACTTGTAAAAATTATAATTGTAACGGGTACCAATTAAATTAATAAAGTTTCACAAAAATTTAAAAATTAATTTACGATGAGTATTGTTATAATTTATATGTTTAGATAAACTACGTATATTTATCATTAATTTTTATTTTCCTTCTCTTTCTTTTTTTTCTTCTCTTTTCTTTTTAGTCTTCTTTTCTCCATTTGCTACGTCCTGCAAAACAAGAAAAAAATCAACAAAGTAGTAGCCCATGTGACCAAATAAAATGCCAAGTGTTGAGCTTAAAATAAAAGAAAAAAGATTGGAGATAAATATTTTGCCCCATCCTCATAAATGCAAAGATTAGGATAGGATTTATTTGTTGCACATATAAAAAAGAGAAGAAACAAATCTTGGAAGAAAAAAAATGGAAAGCAAACCGAAAACAAAAAAAAAAAAATTTGGAGACAAAACGTGAAAAGAAGGAAGGAAAAAGAAAGAAAAAAAGAAAAATGAAAAGAAGAAGAGAAATTAAATTAATAGGTAAGTACATTATTGTTTTTCTAGTATAGATGTATGTTATATAGTATATACATGTGTAAATATAGTATTTGTATGGTATTTTTATACATATAACATTACTAGTACATGCATATATGCATAAATACTTAGATTGAATTATATATGTATGTATAAGGCTAAGTATGTATACATGTATATATATAAGCATATTATACGGAAAAAGTATGTATTATGTTTTTTTTTTTTAAGAATACATATAATTAGTATTAAGTATTTTCATTAAATACTATAGTATATATATATAGTTGTACCCGTAAACTATATATATATATGTATACATGTATAAGTATTTTCGTATATATATATATATATGTAATCGTATAGTATATATATAGTAGTATACTTTCATAAGTGGTAATATATGTATATAGGACATATATATATATAATATAGAGTATATATTGTGGTATACGGCATATACCATCTAATACATGTATAATATATAGTATACATATTTATAACAAATACTATATAAATATATATATATAATGAATGTATAAAACATGAATAGGTATTTGTATATTATTTACATATATGTATTCGGTATTTCTATACACATGTAAAACTTATATGTATAAATACAAATATACGAGTACATAAATAAGTACATAAGAGTATGTCTATTTTCAATAAATACATATACATACATATGGCGTATAACATATAGTATATATATATATAGTATACCAAAAATATATATGTAATAATATCTATAATAACTAAAATAAATTTATAATTATATAAGGAGTAGATATATATATATATATATACTACCGTAAATTAAGGATTTTTCAATAAGGTAAAATTATAAAATTTATAAAATATATTATAAGTCTATATATATATATGTATAAATCCTAAAATATATATAAAAAAGAAAAAAAAATAATAATGGCAAATAATCATAATAAGGCTAAAATCTCAAAAAATAGGAAAAATATGCTCAAGATAATAAAAACATCAAATATATGGTTTAAATAAGTATTACATAAAAAATATATTAAGAAAAAGTGAAAATTAATATTTTATAATTTTTAAACTTAAAAAGTAAATTTTGTGATATTTTTATATCACAATTTACATTATGAGTTATAATGTCCAAAGCAGACCTCGTTACAAGAAAATGTGCTTGAAAATGATCAAAATGGACTATAAGTTCATAACGATCTGAGCTAAAACGAAAAAGTTACACATGATTCAATAAAAAGCTCGAATTGACAATTTTACGTAACTAAGTGAAGTAGACCTTACAAATTATAATACTAATTAGCTTTAAATTCCCAAATTTACAAAATTTTCATTATTCTTAGGTGATTTTGATATAAACCCTAAGCTACCACCAGACTATGACTCTTGAGTTAGCCATCACTAAGTGAGTTTTTCCTAATGATTCTATACTTATTTGTGTTTGTAGTTAGTGAATATAAGTTATGATTTATAAATGAATGTGTATGGGGTTGAGTTATACTTGTGCATGATAATTGTTGTTGATGGTAAATTTACTTTAAACTTCAATAATATAATGATTGTTGCATAATAGACTCACTAAGAATTGATTGATCGTAACTTGGATTGATCATTGAAAAAATAAGACTTAATTTTATTTGACTAGAAAAAGTTAACTCGAATCATGCATAAATCATACACTATATAACTAATTCTGGTAGTTACATTACACAGAGGTAGCGAGAGGCCATATGTAGGTTGATTATTGTTTGTGATGGATTTCGTACGGTGCACACGTGCGATATGACCTTACCTTGGCTTACGAGATGACTAGGCAAGGGAGGCGCCAACTGCCTGGCTAACGGTTGAGTCTAGAGGCCTTCGTTTAGGAGTGAGTGAAGGTTGTATGAACCTACTCACAATTATATGTAGAACTCATTCTGATAAAATTGGCAATGGATGTACCATTACATTTTAAATACGAGAAGCGGAGTTTCATTATGAAATAAGTTATAATATGATACTCAGATCTCACTGTACCGATGAAGCTCTAACCTTGATTTTGGAGGGTGTTAAATCTGAGTTGCGTACAGTACCTAGTCACCTATATGTATTTGTTTGGCATACTATTTGTCATGCATTCATTTAGTTGAACTTAATTGTTGTATAACCTGATTGCTGTATGGTTGAGGGAAATTATCTCATTAAGCTAGTTAGCTTATACCCTTGTAGTCTTCTCTCACAAGCCAACCTTTTTGTAGAGTCAGGCCATCGCATGCCTGAGGTTAGTTGTCTATACAGGGTCAGTATGGGAGCTGGATAAGATCGGAGAGTACTTCTAATAAATTATAGATCTGAATATGTAATTGTTATACTGGTTTAACTTAAGACATGTTTTAGACCTTATATCTGTAAACTTTTATACAAACAAACTATGTGTTATGTTTTTATAATTTTATTATTTGTCATGAAATGATATTGCTTAAGCTTGCGCATTCTTGGTAGTAACTGTAGCCTTGTGTATCGTATAAAAAGGTCGTTGATTGTAAGGGAATTCAATTTGCAATCCTTTATACAGTATACGACGACTGCCACGACTAGCCCCCTCGGGTCATGACAGAGATTCTAACTTAACTTCTAATCTAAGTCATGTAAAACTCTTTTTATTAGAGGCAATTGAAAGTTCATCATTTGCTTCTTCATTTCCTATTTCTTTGACAAACTTGACATTTATTGATTCTTCTACCACTTTTGTCACTTTATTGTATATTCAATATGCCTTTAAGTTTAGTGAATAGGATAAAAAGATGGCTTCATTGGCTTTCTCTTTAAACTTTCCTAATACTTTTTTTGTTTTCTTTACAAAACACTTACAACCAAATGTGTGATAGTGTAAAATAGTAGTTTTTCTTTCTTGGTAAATCTCATAAGTAGTTTATATGTTAATGGTCTAACATATACTCGATTTATAATGTAACAAGCTATTGATGCTGCTTCAGCGCAAAAATGATTTGCTATACCACTTTCATTAAGTTATGGAGCGTAAGGTGCTGAAAAGTTATGAGTGACGTCCTTTTCTTCACAAAACTAGATAAAATTAGAATTTTCAAATTCCTTTCCATGTTCAGATTATAGACTAATGATGGAGAGGCCTTTCTTGTATTGAATTCTTTTGGAAAATATTTCAAAACTTTTAAATGCATCACTATTATGCCGTAAGAACAAGATCCATGATGAAATCAGCTTATTCTTTTCGAAAATATAATTTTCTTACTTTTGTGTAATGACGAACTCATCTTATTCTTAAGACAAGCAACCCAATGAATATTTTCATGAGCATACAAATTTGGTAATCCTTCAATTAAGTTCTTTTTAGATATTTTCTCAAGTTGAGGAAAATTTACATGTCTTAACCTTTTGTGCCAAAGTATGGAGTTATCATTTATAGATAGAAAACAACTTTCAGATAATACTTCAGATGGTTTAATTAAGTAAATATTATTTTTTCTAAATCTATCCTTATTAAAACTAGTATACTTGTCATGTTCAAACATTATTCTATACCATTTTGTCACACAACTAACTTATGCTTAATAAATTGTGTTTTAAACCTTTAAACAACAATACATTTTCAATTGTGTGAGGTGTCAAACCAATTGTATCGATCATAATTATTTTACCTTTACCATTGTCACCAAATTTCAATATCCATCTTCCTTTCAATCCAAGTTTTTTAACAATGAAGCATCACGTATCATGTGTCTTGAGCATCTACTGTTAAGATATCTTATTCCTTTTAACTTAGATTTGTGTTCCTACACATATCATACCATAATCAAGTTTGTTTATGAACTTAGCGAAGCTTGGTTTCATGAAGATTCAAGCTCATTTTTTGAATCAAACCTTGATTATTACTAAGCTTGTATTTTTTGGAAAAATAATATTTATATATGTATCCTAGTTTGTTACATAAGAAACAAGCACAAGGTCTTTGCTTATTACACTTGTCACTTTCCACTTTCCTTTGACTTAGATTCTTTCTGACATATGCTCTGTTTAACCTTTTGTTGTACCATCTAAAAGGATACTTATTGTTTTTTTTAGAGTATTGTCTATTATACCTTCTAATAGGTTCAACTGTTTTTCTTTTGTCTTTTTCTTAACTATTTCTTCATTTTCACCTTTTAATTTAATAAATACTATTTCTCTCTTTATTTTAGATGTTTCTCTAAATTCAAAACTAAGTCGAGATTTTGAATTATCCATTCTTTGACTAGAGATATGCATTTGTATTTTTTTATTACTTTCATTAAACTTTTGAAATGTATTTTTTATTCACTTAGATAAATCCTCCAAACTGTTTTTCAGATTTTTAATTTCTTCTTTCAAAATAAAATTTTCATTAACTAAAGTTTCATGAGCAACATGTAATCCTTTAAAATCATTTTTCAAGAAATCATTTTCATCTACTAACAATTGATTTGTTTGATTGAGAACTTTCTCTTCATTTTTTAACATCTTCACTTTTGATTCAAGCTTAGAGATCTTGTCATTTGACTTAAAAAGAGCTTTAAGAAAGTTGTTGATTTCAACACATATATCATTAGGTACTTCTATGTTAGAGTTGGAATCAATTTTAGAATCTACCTCAAAGAGTACCATAAGACACACCGAATTTCAATAGGAACTTTGAGATCTCCTATTGAGATGATTTACTAAGTCTGATAGTTAGATGCATTCACATAAGTCTCCATCCTGAATTTTCAGTAAGGAAAGTTAGTTCCATAAAAAATTGGTGCTTTGCCAAGCTGAATTATTAACCTACCACTTTGTTTACCATGATCTTAAACTCTAGATGATACTAGAGCGAGGCTCTGATACTAATTATTAGTCCTGTATAAGATATCAAGAGGAGGGGCGAATTGATATTTTTAGAAAATTTTTGAAACTTTTTCGATGTAAATCAAAATTTTCCTCTTAATAACTTAATTTGGTGAATAAGACTACTTTAATAATTCAATATACTAATAATACAAATAAATAACTCAATGTAAAGGAGATAGGGATGAGAATATCAGGCTTAGGTTTTCAAAGAGGTTCAGCCTTCTACCTACTACACTTTTTCAACTCTACTATTAAGGACCCGTTCTTCTTTACTAGTGATGTTCCTCTTGACATAGTATATCAAAAACCAATTAAGAGAAGTTTACAAACATTTGCCACACTTGGCCTTCACAACTTTTTGGTCTACCTATCTAAGCTCTATACAATCTAAACTAATTACAAATATACAAAGCACAATCAAGATTCTCTCAAATAACACTCAAATACTAAATAATGTTTATAAAATAGAATTAAGAACAAAATGTGAATCTCAAATAATTTAGCAGGAAAACAAATATGAAGATTATTGTAAATGCTGCTTCAATTGAACTCTCTAAAGAAGTTTTTGAGAAATGTTCTATGCAATTTTAGATAAAAGAAATTGATCACGATCAAAGTACAATGTGTATATATTTTTCCTTCTCAAAGTCATATCAAATATTTTGAATGTCTCTTCTTTTATATTAGAGTTTCCCAAAAGCCAAATATTGTTGTTTATCTCTACTTCATATTTATCCAATCCCAATGTTTTATTAAAAATAATCCATAGATATTTAGAGAAAATCTTGGAGTTTGAATTTTAATCTTATCTTGGTTAGATCTCCTTTATTGGATATACTTTGATCATTAATTCTAGATAATCTTAAATTTTGAATTTTAAATCCCATAAAATTCGAAATCATCCTTATCCTTATCTAATGTTAGATATTTTATTGTTGTTTAAGTATTTCCAAATATTAATTCTCTTAAAAATAATCCTCGTGGATCTTAATCTTAAATTAAGTAAAATGGGATTAAGTATATTTCCCTAATAGGCTTTGATCACTTTGAAACTAATGTCATGATATTTTTCAAAATTACTCTTCTAGACTAACTATTTCAATAACCTTATGAAGATATCTTAGTTTACTTATCTTTGAAATCTCTAAATAATTTTCTAAAGTACTATACTAATTCTTCCTATAAAAGCTTCTAAAACATTTTCTAAATACTTTCCAGACTTATTTTTTTATTCAAGTGATTCAGACCTCCTGAATAAGTCTCTAAATGAAACTTAATTTACAAACTTAAACACTCTATAAAACTACTTGAATATATTTACACTAATTAGTACATTAACATTCTTCTCATTTTGTTATCATCAAAATTCATAAGACATATCTAACCTATATACTTATAGGGTATGGTATGGGTATAAGTTCAGAGTTATACCTACCTTAGAACCTAAATTGTAAAGTATATAGGGTGCAAGTTGTAAGGTACCTTGTAGTTACCATGTAACAATAATTACATAAAATTAGTAAATAGAAAAAAAAAATCATTTCATTTTATGGGCTTAAAAAAATAACAAAACATGGTCCATGAGAAACCCTAAGCTAAACCCGATGTGCTCATATCAATCTCTATGTTTTCTTTTTGCTCCATTCTCTTCATTTACTAAGTCAAACTCTAATAAAGTTAAAAAAGAAAAAATCTATATGAAGTGACCTAAGAAGGTATGTTATTAACTTATTTCTTTTGATAAATAATTTCTTTATATTAGGTTTGAAAAGTATATTGTAATAAATTTATACAATGTAGTACTTATACCTTTTTCCATTATACTAAATTAAGGTTTGTACTAAGTTTGAAAGAGATGTAGTCAATAGGTTAGAATTTATTAATTGAGATGCATTAAGGATCATTACAGATGCTAACTATGAATTATGATATTACAATTTGAAATTTATGAATATTCTTATTACTAAAATAAGTGGGCTCCTAAATGAGTCTAATTTATAATTATTTCTTTAGTATTTAAAATCAAGACCAAGATTTCACTAAAATAAATATATTTATATAATAATGATGAGGGGAAAAATAATCAAAAAGAAAAATAAATGAAAGAAATTGGAAGGAAAGAAAAATAAATAGAAACCAATCATATTGAAATTTAAATATAAAAAAAAAAAGATTTACAAGTTTTACAAGGTACTCCTTGCTATGTACAATTTACAAGGTACATAGTATAAGGTGGCTCCAAAGTATCCTCGGGTAGGGTATGGGTAGTAAAGTTTGAGAACCTATACCTATAAGAAAAAGTGCGGGTAGAGCCTCATACTTTACCCACTTAGACCTACTTACCCTTAGTGCTAATTAGTTTTGCATTTGGTTTTGTTTTTCTATATTCAATTCACTTCCTAGGTACCTTAGGCATCTTAAGGGCTTTAGTACGCTATTAAATCTTTATATTTACACTCCAATTACTATAATTTAGATGGGTATAACTTTAGATAGCTGCTGGTGTATTAATTTTTTTCATGAACTTAACTAATCTAAAGGACCAACCACATTGTTTAGCTAATGTTAGTTATCTTAATGTTAGGAGACTGCTAAAATTACCTAAGTGTCTTTAGACATGCATAGAGGACTTCTAAATTTGTACAATTAGCAACACATAATAGACATTCAATAGGCTAAAACTAAGTTAGACATCAAGATGAAGAGAACTAAGTTTTTCTCATCATTCTACACTTTGAACTAACATCAACTTGTCCCTAAGATACATAGTCACTCGAAAACCTTGTTAAATCTTAACATGTGTGAACATTTTGTGAAAGACTCACACCATGGAGCTAAAATTTACATAAGTATAGGATTTGAAGCTACATCGGTATGATCAAAGAATTTAATACATGTTCCTAAAGGTTTAACTTAGAAAGTGTAAGAAAGGGAAGAAATACCTTACCCTTCAGTTATGTAATTTCTTAAAGCTGGGGTTTACTACTTGTTGATGAGTTTTCTTTAAAAATTTGGGATAAATTTCATGGTGAAGAGAGTTGAAGTGAAGGGACGTATGGGAGGAGTTTGGGACATTAAAGAGAAAAAGAAATGGGGATGTTAAAAGGCATGGGAAAGGGAAATGTCTTAATATACCTACATGGTTATTAGCCCTTTTCAATGGATTATTACATTTTAATATATTCTCTTATTTGAAATTGGAAATAAAATGATAAATTTTGGGTTATAAAAGTATGAATTGTAATTATTGGAGAGGGAAAATTAGCTTTTAGAAACTCATTTAATTAACTACTACAAATACATATATATATATATGTATATATTATTAGCTTATAGGTATATGTTATATGGTTGTACATGGTTGATTATTTTCTTTTATTTTTATACTATAAGTGTATTATCTACATATAATAATCATCTATAATTCAAATATATGGATTGAATAAATCTATTTTTTCTTTTTTTCTTTCCCTTTTATTTAAGTCAAGCAAATTGAAGCATGTACATATACAATTTAAGGTTAGTGCTACTTATCATTATGTTCAATTCCTTATTTCACTAAGTTAGCTATTTATAAAATTTTCTATAGTTGCTTATATTAAACACTCAAGGGTATCCTATCTTTATATTTTTCTATTTTTAAGTCAAGAAAACTAAAGCACAAATGTATACAATATAAGGTAGGTACTACTTATCATTATGTTCAATTCTTTATTTAACTAAGTTAACTATCTATAAAATTTTCTATTGTTGCTTATATTAAACAATTAAGGGTATCTTATCATTCAATTTAAACTAAGACTTACAAATGACTATTGTTCTTAATAAGAACTCTTATATCAACTTAAGTGCTTTGCATGAATTCTTAAATTTTCAAAAACTAAAGATTGCATTACTATTGAGATAGCTACAATAGATTTCTATGCTATCAAGTTCAAGAGGCTTCTACTTTGATTCCTGATCTTTAAACTCCATTCTTAATTTGCAATATGATATGTCACTCTCTTTATTACTCTTGTTCTTATAACGTGATCTCAAACTTTAGATTCCACCACACCGCTACTCTTGATTCAAGCTTATATTCATCTCACTTTTATTTGGTCAAAATTTCAACTGATTAGTCTCTAATGGTACATATGTTGCTTTTCTTCTTAAATATATATGTCTAACTTTTAGGGGCTAACATTGGAGCTCTATTCTGTCTTGAAAAATCTAGGATCACAAGTTCATTGGACTTTTTCCTACTTTAAAAAATCTAGGATTATAAGCCCATTAGAACTCCATCCCATTTTGAAATCTTAGATTCCAAACTTAAAGGAGCATTATCTTGTCCTTTTCAAAGGAAGAATCAAGTCCATGCACATTAGGCATCTAATACCCTTAAAAAAAGCCAAATTTAGGTTATTAGCCATCTTGTACCCTTAAAAGAACTAAGTCCAAGCCCTTAATTGTTTAGTACCCTAAAAGAAATAAGTCCAAACATGTTAATTGTATGATATCACCTTGAAAAGCCAAGCCTTGTACTCTAACACCTAAGTCAATCAGGGCAAAAATAAGGTCTCTCTTTTGTTTCTATAGTGAAGTTTTACTTGATCATCACCGCAAAGAAGGGAAATTCTATAGAACCTCACTTTAGCCCATTTTAAGGGGAAAAAAATGATAGAATAGAAAGAAAGAATGAAAAATAAAAAAGTTTAGAATAAGTGAAACCTTGAGAAATACAAAAAATAAAATAGGTAGGGAAACTACAAAAAATGGAAAAGTGTCAGTAAAAAAGAAAAAATGGAAAAATTTTAAAAGTACAAAAAAAAAAAGAAAAATTCCTAAAATAACAAATTCTCAAAAATCCAAAAAAGGAAAAAAAAAGAAAAAGAAAATCCCTCAGAGTGAAAAATCTTCAAAAAGCCTAAAAAATAAAAATAAAAACTTAAAAAGGTATATGTGAACTAGAAATGAATAGAATTTCGGATCAAGAAGGGGTTCATTTTATAATAGTAATTTTTCACTCAAGTCAAGTTTAAACACTTCTAGGAATATGATGGCGGATGATTTAGGTGAAACATAGCTTCAAACCAAACCTTGTTTTCGGCGTAGTCTAATCATTGGCTTAAAGTTCATTTTACGCTTAGTTGACCTTATTTAGTTGTGTTAGGTTTACATTAATAGTCAAAGTGTAATATGTTGGTTTAATGGTTAAGATACTAAGATGTAAGAAAGAGGTTAGGGGTTCAAGTAAGGAGGAGGATTTTTTACGTTATTTTTTATTTATACAAAAAATAAGTAAAAAAGAAAAAAGAAAAAAAGGTTCAAACCATGTTGTGTCCTATGAACATATTTGTGAGCAAGTTACTCCATCTTCAAACTCTTGTACATTTGCCATTAGAGAGGAGAAGAAAGTTTCAATCCATCATCGTTTTGTCTTTTTTAATCGATAGGATACCAAAAGAGCAATTGTAAGAGTGAGTTGCTTCTTGAATTGCACTAAAACAAGTATTCTTGCAAATTAAGTTGAAGAGATGTGGTTCAAAGTTTTGATTCTTGATCTTTTAGCTTCTATAATGCTTGATCCTTAGTTATCTCTATAAAGTAAGGCCATTAGCTTTAATTTCAATAACAAATTCATGACAATCTTTCAAGAACAAGATCAATTATGAGCTTTCTTTCTATCCCAAGTTGTAGTTGCAATCCATTCTCTCTTTCACCAAATATAAGCTTAATTACCAAATGTCAAAGTAGACCACTACTCCCCTTAGCCTTTCTAACCTATATAGAACCATCTTTGAACAATCAGAAACATCTAATTCAAGCCCTAGTTTAAAGTCTAGAGATATAGCCTCGATAATCTTCTTCAAATCTTTACCATCAATACTTTTTGCTATTGAATGAATAATATTGGTTAATAGATTTAAATGAGCCCATCCTATCTAATAAAGCCTCGATGACTAAGAAAGACAATGAGTGATGAGGAACTCCTACCATGTGTTACCAAGCTCTAATTTGCATGACCTAATGCAATTACTCTAACTTGATCTATAACTTAGTCTATCTTCTATTCTAATCCGAGCTTAATCAAATTCAAACCTACTTAAGTCCAAACCATTATTATTTTTCTTCTTGTAAATTACGTTACTTTTATCTTTTATTTGTATATATTGTGTAAATATACATACATACATACAGAAATATATGTATACATAAATTAATGTAAGGAATTTTTTTCTTATTATATTTAAGAAAAAATGTTTTGAGAAATATAGAAATATTTTGAAAAAAAAAATTAACAGTACTAATAAATTAAGGGGATAATGAGATTTTTCAAAATGAGAAAACTACTCTAAAATAAGAAAAAGAAGTATATAAATGGAAATGAGAATATATTCAAATAAAAGTTTTGCTTAACCATAATGAAAATGATGCTAAGTTTTTATGTCATAACCCAGTATAGCTTAAGATGGTCTATCACATAGGCAAACCTATTATAAACAAACTCAATTCTACTAAAAAGAACTCTTTGATTTATATTTAGTGCTTGAATAAGAATTTAGCTTTAACCTTTTGGTTACAAATATATACATCATTTATAAGTTTCAAAAACTCCAAAATTAGACTTCATTTAAACTTCTAGATTCCCATTGTACTTGTTAAACAACACTTTCACTATCCAAAATAACTGAGTCTATCTAACTCTCTCAAAAGTCCATCCTAATGGTGGGACGCCTAAAAATTTTGCTTCATTACTAAAGGATGGGAGAAACTTATCTCTTTAACTACTGTTAAGATGAATGAGAGTATATAATAAGCAACAATACCATGAAGCACACAACACATGCATACAAGTATCATAATAAGTTAATACCCGTACAACAAATAAAATAATGCAATTTGTATGCCATGATAATGTACATAAGATGTATTGGTACCAATATTTTAGTTAGCCTAGTAATTCATTAGGTTTGGTTGACTTCAAATTCAGGCATCTAGAAAGTATATCTAGGAACCTAACAAATATTTCAGTATAGCAAAACCACAAAGTGTTGTTGCAATTTTGGTTAATACAAACCTATATGCATGAGAACCTAGCTTTGGGAACTTTTCCTAGCAAATTCTTAAGTTTAAGAAAACTAACCCGTATGTCCTTTTCATACTATGCAATGAATGGATAAATCAATTTTCAAAAAGCACCAAATATAATAATAAAGCCTATCATGTTCATCCTGTCTTTGTTTTAACTTTTCAATTTCCCTCTAAAATAGCCTTTAATTTGAATACTCAATACCTCTAGCATAAATCTTCATAAGTTTTACTCATAATTAGATTAGAGCACATCACATAACTCATTTCTAGCATTATACACATAAAGCAAAGCATCAACAAGCACTATACACTATAAATCCAAACAACATTCAAACAATCATCACAATCACATGCAAGAACACTCACCATTTATTAAGTAGATGTAAATCTATTCCCTATACATACAAATCCATTTAACTGGCTACTAATACTTTTCCAACTTACTTATTAGCATGAGCTTCCTCCTCCATGGCTTCACTTAGCAAGACTAAATACTTTGAAGGTCAATTACAAATCATATATGTATATATTTTAGCAAAATATTTGCTTATTGGTTGTTAGTTCGCTTTGATTGTTTTTTATTATCGCTAACTTTTCTTTTGCTTTTTCTTTTGGTTTTGATCTTATTTATAAATTTAATTCTGATTCACCCAAAATACTGAACTTATTTATAATATGTCCACTTTTAACTAAACCAAAGTAACACCAGTATAGTACCTTTTCAAATGCATGAGTAGGTACAACTCCCCTTCTCTTTGTCACTAATTGTACAAATTCACAAATTATTATTATATTTGGAAAAATGTGTATAATTAATATGAAAATATGCAATAGTTAATATTTATACTCCATTAAAACCAAGAAAAATACTTATAAAATAGCAGGGATTATATTCTGGTCATGTGAAACACTAAAATAGCACATTATATAATATACTCCATAGTACATATTTTAACTCTATTTTATCAATAAATGGCTAAAAATAAGTAAATAATTATACTTTTCACTAAGATTAAAGTATGACATATATTTTGATAATAATAAACTCTAGAAATTAGTTCAAGTTATTTTTATACACAAATTACTCCAAAATCCTTTAATTTAACTTAATCAACAAATTGCTAAGAAAAGCTAAATAATTCAGAATAAATAGTAGAAACAATATTTTTCGAAATTGTTGTTACTAAAATTTAGTATATATTATAGGAGTATCACAAAAAAATAATTCAACCTGAAACAACATCATTTAATATTTTGAAAAATTACATAAAATTCATTGAAACATGGCATTTTCTTAAGCAAGTACCTTAAATCAAAATTATTTCATCGAAATAAAATTACCAAATGATAATAGATGTAAAATAACTTAGGAAAAAAAAATTCATAATTTTCTAGGTTGATTTGCTATTTATAGAAAATTAAACAAATTTAGACGGAAAGTTCTCACCCAATACATGGCAATCCGGCTACCTAAGCTTGTTGGTCCAACTCCACATGTCCTTAATTGCTTATGTCCCAAGGACTAGGCTGTTAGGCCTCCAGTTTCTATACGAACCCTAAATTTACCAATAATTCAACTATTTTTTAATATATTTCTTTTAATTTATGTTTTCGGTTTACTTGAGAGGATTTTTTTGTGTTTGATCTAATAAAAGAGTACAGAATGATCCTCCATTCTCTTTATATACTAATCAAGTCGATTAGAAAAAGAAAAGTGAAATACATGTGTCAATTTTAACTTTCTTATGTGTATTATCTTTATCTTGTAATTAATTCTGACTTTACAACACACCACAGAGTTTTCTAGTGCTAGGAATACATGCTGTACCTATTTCCAAATTTTTTTCCAAGTGTGTTTGTCATCTATAATTTTTATTAATTTTATGCTATTTCTAGCTAATTATTGATATTTTTATAATATATTTACATATCGGGTATATACAACATGCATAACATAATTATATAATCATACTACAATATTATTTGACTTTTAAAATTAGTTTTATAAGTAAAAAAAATTTATCTCTAAGGTTCCATTCTGTTTCAAGGCTCAAATGTTAAGTTCCCAATAATTACTCAACATACTTGGTAAAAGTATATTTTATTGAAATTAAATATTATACATACTTTATTTTGAGAAATTGATGCTGTTAGGATTTTTTGTCTAACTTTTAGGATTTGATTTTAGAATTTTGCTTAATTTAGACAAATTGATTTGAAGGCCCTAATTCGTTCGGAAAACTTGCAATTAGGGTATCACATTTTGGCACTTAGTATTTTTCATAAGTAAAAATCCTTAATTTAGTGCTTGTAAAACTTAAGATTTAATAGGAATTTTCAAAAATTATGGCATCGAATTTAAACCCTTAAGATTCTTGAAAATCAGAAGGGATAGAAAAGCAAACTTGGTTGGTTTTTAAAATTAAAAGCAACCAATATATTGAACTTTTACAAAATGAAATTGAACTAGAAAGTCTTAATAGACACATGAACACCTTAGAGCACTAATAAGAAATAAAAATTTCCTAAGAAAAGAAAAAAAATTAAATATTCTTGATTTGTTATAAGAATAATAAGAAAATATAATAAATAAAAGCTCTTTATTTTTGCAACAGTTGTTTTTAGTAACTCATTTTGAAGTTATTAAATTCAATTCCCCAAACCCTTGAATTTTCAGTTTTACGAAACTAACTAGTGTCTAGGTTAAAAATGGATCATCAATTCGATTTTAACCTATCTTTTGCTTTCTAACATTCAATTTTTAAGCTATCTTTTTCTTTTCCAACTTTGATTAGTGATGACTTACGAAATTAAAATTTAAAAAATATTTAAATAAAGCCCTTTAATTTATAGTCTAATGTTTCATATTAGATAGGTAGGGTAATGTGATCTGAAATTAAAAGAGGATAATTTTTTGACTCAATGCTTGTTAGTGGTGACTAATATCTTGTTATATAGAGTACCCTTCTATATTATGCTCAACCAAGTAGGTTTTAGGTAGGTATTAAGGATTACAAAGAGGGGTTCAAGTATAGATTTTTTTAAAGCCTGCTCTTGATAAGTAAGGTAAAGGTACTAAGGTTTTTCTACTTTGTGTCCACCCTAAAATTATACTCTATAAAGTATACTAGGTATAGTATTCGAGGATAACTTACATCCACCATATAAAAATCATTAAATATTATTAATAAATGAATAGTAAATGATTATTACGTTTTTAAGCTAATAAATCGTTTACTAAAAAATAATAAGGAGTTTAAACCCATAAGTTAATAACCATAAACAAGTAAACCTTATGCCACCTTTCTATTCTTTTCCCTTATTCTTTCCCATTTTCTCGTCTACTTTTACATTTTTCCATTCTTTCCCCCTCATTCTTTCTCATTTGTTAAGTGGTAAGATTACATAAATTTAAAATAATTAAGATAGGAAATTTGCTTTTCCTTTTTCTTTAATTCCATAGATTTGCTATAGGTTCCATAAATTCTACAAATGAAGAACTTTTGATATTTCATATAGATTACTTTTTATATTATATGAAATAGAAATCTATAAGAAGTAAGGAAAATTTATAGATTTTATAAAGTATCTTACACCTTATATGTTATATAAGGTATAGGTTTTGGGGTGATTTTAGAGTATTACAAGTTAGATACTGGTTCCAAAATTTAGGAACATATACATTACAGGATATGGTATGAAGAGGATCTTATACACTATTTGATAGGAATTAAGAACCAATCACATGGTCTCGAGCTTGCGGCTTTACTATCCTTGTCCGTTAAGATTTTTAGCAACAACACATAGATGAGGAAGCCAAACTCATTCATATGGACCTCTTCAAGTTCTTGAGTTCTCACTACGAGTTAACTATCTCTAAGGTAGTAGAGCCTAGTACTAGTTTCGAATTGAGCCAACACTAGGATGACTAAGTACCAAGCTATTCTAGATGTAGATTAAACAAAGTAGAAACCTCGATAAACCTATCTTAATAGATCGGCTAGCATTATGTAGATCTCATTGACAAGCTTACCAAACCCTCCTAACCTTCAGTAAGGAGCCAACCTAAGGACCATTGATTCCTTATAATGACAACAATCATTCGTAGCATGCCATGGGTTCTCTAATACTGTACGATTACCAAAAGAATAATGATCCATGTTTTAACTATTTTGTCTTTGTAATTTGTGAAGATGTTGTTTATAGCAATCCTATCTATTTTTTTTAAATCACATACCTATGAAGTTGCTTTAATTGGAAACTATAACTATGACCTCTATACTAAGTTTAAATCATCAATAATTGAATATTCACTCCTTACTCCTTAAGCTTATGTTTCCCTATGAACGAAGTCTAAAGAAACCCTACCCTTATCTAACTCTTTTGAGTGAAAGCTAGTAGCGATTAACCTTAAGAAATACATGTACATCATGTTAAGTAATTCCTAAGTTTATGTAGGGCATTCAATGAGTCATATCTAAGTGCTTGTGCATGAGTTTAGCTTAGCCTTTGATTTCCATTTATCTTTCATACCATCTTGTAGCTTAAACCTACCCATTTTGTTACACATGATATTGCAGTCATGTGTTCACCCATGGTAGCATATCTTCTTTTTATCAGAGCCTTAACAACATTCTTTATAAAAGCTGCTGTACTATCTTTCCTATTTTGTTCTTGAAGTGCAAGCAACTATACTTGAAGTTATGAGTGTTGTAGTTGTATGGAAGTGTTGTAAAATAAGTTATAGTTATGTAAAGTAAGTTCTCTATGTGTTTTCCTATTCAACTCTGTCTAGCTAGCATTATGAAATAGGGTAAGTAGTAGAGATCAAGTTTCTAGGTTGTTTTGGTTTATGTATTGTGGGTTTAGAAAAGTGTGGTTATTGAGTTGTAATAATGTTATCTTTAGAAGATTTCTAAAGTTATGTATGTAGAGCTGTGCCTTGTTTGTACTAATTGTATTCACCACTATGTTGGGTGCTATTAGTTATGGGAATGATTGTCTTGAGCTTGATAGGCTACTTCAAATACACCAAGGTCAATCAACAAGGAGCTCAATAAGCTCATTGACTTGATGGAGAGCCTTCTTGGTAGCAATGCAATACAATGAAAAACCTACTAGAGCTAGCCAATGAGAAAACTAAACTAATAAAGTACATGGCTAAGGTGATGCCTACATAGGCCAACTTAGTCACTCAACACCGAATGTCTAAGCTAGAGGAATGGAACGACTTGCTAGGCAAGTATTTGATGAAGTGGAGGAAGTTGATGAGAAAGGTAAAGAAGGGTACTATGAAGTTAAAGAGTAGAATGCCCGAGTTCCTCGAGTTGAGAATATGAAGTTACAGATTTCAAACTTTATAGGAAATGGAGACATCAAAGACTACCTAAACTAGGTTGACAATATTGAGAAACATTTCGAATGCTATGAGGTTCTAGAGAAGAGTAACATAATACTTGCTATGTTTAAGTCCACTAACTATGCCGCTATATGATGGAAGAACTTGTAAGCTACTAAACGATAACAAAGAGGACATAAGGTCAAAACTTAGAAAGAAATGAAGAGAATCATGAGGCAAAGGTTTGTGTTGAGATATTAGTTGTAATATACCTTTAAGAAATTGCAAGAGCTAAGACAAGGTTGATCTAATGTAGATGCCTATGTCAAAAGAATAATGTTGATGATCCGATGAGAAGTTGAAGAGCCTAAAGATCAAATCATGTCTAGGTTCATTAGTGAGTTAAGATATGAGATCAGAGATATCGTGGAGATGAGAGAGATTGCCACTCTTGATGAAGCCATTTGAGCTACCCAAAGGATAGAGAGGATGAGTAGATTCAGAGCTCCCCTAAGTTGATCTCAATCGAACTAACATACTTTGGATAGACCTATGAGATTAGAACCAAGCAAGAATGAGGAGAATTGACCAAAACTGAGGTCCTAACCTATTGAAAAGGAATTACTGAGGAAGTTTAAGAAAGGACAAAGCTTTGGTAAAAATACTAGTTAAATTAAGTGTTTCAAATGCAAAGGCCACATGCCTGCCTAATACTCGAATAAGAGAATGGTCATAAAATGAAAGATGCTAACCATTGAAGTTGATAATACTAATGAAGAGGTAGAAAAGGAAGCAAAGACCAAATGTTCTAACTTTTCCAAAGAGCTAGATGTGATCTTTTTAGAGGAAGGAAAATTCATGCCAGCAACCATGGTTCTTGGAGAGTGATGTACATCAACCATGTCCATAAGGACAAACAATGTGAGAACTTGTTTCAAATTGAGTCTAAGGTTAAAGGAACATTGTATCCACTCGTAGTCGATAGTAGAAGCTATACTAATGCTATCTTTGACTTCATGGTTTCACAACTAAAATTTCCAACCTCTCCTTGCCTTAGACCTTACAAATTTCATTGGCTAAGTGACAAGAGAGCTTTTCTAGTCACTAAACAAACCCTAGTACCTATCTTAGTTGGTAAGTACCAAGACGAAGTATTGTATGATGTCCTCATAATGAGTTTTCTCCCATATATTGTTAGGAAAGCCATGGTTATTTGAGCAAAGTGTAGTATACGATGGATTTAAGAGTACTTGCTCATTTAAGCATAAAGGTTAGAAAGTGAAGTTAAGTCTAATGACCCTTAGCTAGGTAAAAGATATGTGAATTTGGCTTAATCAAGCTTAGAAGAAAGAAGGCCTAATTATGATTAGAGCTAAGAACAACACATAAAATTAGATATGATGACTTTTCTATTGGTCCAAAGGCTATTTGAGATGAAGGAACAATGTTTTGAACTACCTATTGACAACATGCATTTAGCATATATTATTTTTATTAATTTGTCCTAAATAGACATTATTTTAGTCAATTTTATATTATTTTGAGTTGAATTTGCTTAATTGTTGTGTTTAAGGACTAAGGGAACATTTTATAAAGTTTGAAAAGATTTTATGAAGTTTAGGGCTTCATTGAAGCAAAAGCATTGATTAAGGAATGAAGTAAAAGAAGTTCGATCGAGAAAAGATGTAAACCCTGCTACTTAAGGGACATGTGATTAACTAAGAGTACTTCTCAATCATTCTCAAGGATCAATTAAACTAAGAAATAAAATTTACATTTACAAAATGAGCTTAATTTTTCAATTCAAAAGTTCATTATTGATAAAAACTTGAACGCAAGAATGTTGGAACTTAAGTCATCTAAAACCCTAAACCCTAGTATAATTAAGGACTTGTAACCCTATGTGAATAATAGAAAAAGTAATTGAATAATTTTAATTCAACTCTACAAAATTATAAGATTCCCTAAGAAGCAAATCATAACCTACGAATTAATTTAAGAACCAAACCTTAAAAGAATCACATTTAAGACAACTCCCTTATTTTCCCTTGTAAGCTATGTTACATATGGATAGGAAATTCAACCAATCACATTAAATAACTTATCATTTGAGAATTGGAATCACCTATCACTTGATAACTTATCAAAATCTTATGATAAGACTAATTCCTTATCTTACCATAACTTATGCTACATAAGGATAAGTTATCTCATTACTTTATCAGCTTAATTTTAAAATATGAAATGTGACAAAACCCATACCCCTAAGAGATACCCTATGGCCGGTTTGAAAAGAAAGGGATAGGAAGGCCATACCTTATCAATCATCCATCAAACCAAGTGTTTTTCACATTAACTATTTGCCCCTTATTACTTACATCATCAAATCATTATAAAGTATGGCTTATGTATTAAATAAAAGACAACAAAAGGACTTAGTTGGAGCTCATATATACACATACCCAACCAACCACTCATTACTCCAAAACCTTTCACTTTCATTCACTTACAAACACAAAAGCAACTCAAACCCCACAACCCCCTACTTTGCCAGCACATTTTTACATATATAGTCATGACACAAAAACTTACTTTTTGTTGCCCTCACTTTATCCACATCAAAAGCTATTTTAGGAAACCTTAAAACATCTCTCACAACTTACCTTAAACATCAAGGCTTTGGTAACCTAAGGAGTTTATGAAAAAGAGAGGGAAAGTAAGGAGCAGAAGAGGATTCTAAGTGCATAACCACCTTTATACTCATCTAAGACGAGTAGGTTCTTTTCCTTGTTGACTATTTTAGTATGCCATGCTTAGGAGTTCATATTTCCATGAGGACACTGACATGCACATATGGTAAAAACATCATTAGTTTACCTTAGGTGATAAGCTTATGAATCTCTTATATGAAAGTTAAAGTATGAGTATACTAAGTTTGGTATTATGTAGGATACATGTCTAGCACTCAGAATAGAAGTTTGTAAGTTAAGAAAATCATGAAATGTGTATATGGATGATGGAATAGCATGCTAGAAATAGAGTATTTGTAGGGTATTTAGGTGTTATTTTTTATTTTTATTAAGTTACATATGCTTAAATCTAGATTTAGGTGAAGGAAAATCTATTACATGATGTTTTTATGAGGAAATCAACTTTTTGAGATATAAACTAAGGTATAGAACTTATGATAAGTGTGTGATCTATAATTTTTACTTAGTACATAAGCTAAATAATCTTCTTATGGAAGGGAAGTTAAGTTAGAGCTCGAACATGAGTAGTGTAGGTTCTTGATTTAATACCTAAACATAAGAGAATGATAAAACAAGTTGAAAAACCAAGTTAGAAGCCCTAAACCCAACTAACTAAATTTGAAACCCCAAGAAAACCTACTTAAAAATACAATAAAATAAAGTCAAAAGACCAACCACAACAAGTATAATAAGTTTTATAAGCCTAAAACTCAAAACCAGGTCTAAAAACATCCAAAATAAGCTTAGAACTCCAAGATATACCCTTAAGAGAATTTGATCAGCACTTTAATTAATCAATAAAATTTGTTTTAAGGCCCATAAGAAGTCTACATAGAGCTCTCTAAGTCTAACAAAGTCATTAACTTTTGTTTAGACCAAAAACTAGCCCATTTAACCACTTAAGCCCACTTAGAAATCCAAGAAATTTTTGATAACACCAAGGTCATAAGAGAAGGATAGAAATCTAAACTTGAAGAGTATTTTAAGCTTATAATAAGTTCGTAACTCTAAGCCCAAAAGATTTCCTAAGATAACAAAAAGCCCAACAACCAAACTAAGCCCAACAACCAAACTAAGCCTAAAAGAGCATTAAACATGTGGACCACTATTGTTTTGACCAATGGATAGAATTGCGAGTCTTATCTAAAAAATTAACCACACCACATTAAAGCACACTTGAGAAAGATAAAGATTGACTATGAAATCATAAAAATCAGATTTAAAATGAGAAAGTTATACGTGTTTGAAGTTTTAAGTACAACCAGGAAGAATTTAAGAACTAACTTAAAAGTGTAACTTAAAAGATTTTAGGTTAGCCTATTTATTTTATCTCAAACTCTTATGTTATCATATTTACAATGTTTAAGGGATCCTATCATAGGAGAAGACTTACCCCCATACTACTGGGACTGATCTATTATGGCCGAGTAAGTGATTCCTGATGACCTCATACAAGGTTTTGCTTATATTATAGTTTCACTTAAATTATATAATGAAATTGAATGCTTGTAGGATATGGGAAATGTACATATATGATATTATGATTGAATTCCATGATTTGATAATTAGATAATAAATCGGAGGTGTTTATGATGATAGTTATGTACAATTGTATGGAATGAACTTGTTTGATTACAACAAAAACTGGATTAAGTAACTATTGGATTAACAAATTCAATAGATCATGCATTTTTCGTTATTCAATCATAACTATGTCGACTGATACCTTACGTGGAAGATAGGAAGGCACTCACAGGAGCAGGGACTTTTACTAAGATTAGGTAACAATTATGCCATTATTATATATTTGAGTATTTGTCCTTATTATCGAGCATACTAGGTGCCAAGAGACGCAACCGTTAGTAAACGGCCATGTTTTGTGACTTCCTCTTAAGGTGTGTAATATGGATTGCAGGGGCTACCACACCACTATAGTTAGGATTTTGGCATAAATTTTTATTCTTGAAAAGGAAAGTATATTTTCTTTATGAAAAGTAAAATTTGTATATAGTACATATATGTTTGAGTTGATTTAAGCACGTTGGCATAAGTAGAATAAAAACCTAAGTGCTAAAACCTGATTGATTGTTTGTGTCGATTAATTATCTCCAAACCTGACTATAGAAGACGTAATTCTGAGTTGCATACAGTTTCTAGGTTTCTACACGTATTGTTTAGCATTCTAAGTGCTCATACGTTCATATCTTTGTGCATTTAATGAAAATGTTATGTGGTATAACGAGGGGATTTACTTACTAAGTTAAAGCTTACACCTCGATGATATTTTTTTTATGTAAGACCACCTCTTCATCAATCGGGGTTAAAGAATACCTGAGGTGAGTCTCGTACTGAGATAGAATTGTGTGATTCAAGAAGTGAAGAGGGAATTTTGTAATGATGGTTTATAGATGCTCATTTTCTTTAATTACTTTAATCTTGTAGCTAGAATTTCTTAATGCAAACCCTTGTAGGTTTTTGATAAAGGCATATTTTTCATGTTTTAAATTATAAATGAAGACAGAATTATTATTGATTTTATAGTATTCATTAAAAAATGGTACTTAATTATTTCATTTGGAAATTTCAAGAATTAGAGGATTCAAGAGTGGAATTACAGATGATTTAGAGGAATTTTAAATAAAAGAACGAAGTCCGATTCAATACGTATAAATTGGGAATGATGGTAGTCGGCCTAAAACTTATATCACCGACCCTTAATGGCTATGCCACCAGCCTAAAAGCTAGCCTTACACTTACACCATTAGCTTTTATGGCCGGCCTTTAAGAAAAAGAAACTTCACGTGAGTCAACCTTAATTTTTCTTATAAATAGCTTATGTTTCATCGTTTCAGAGATGGAGAACACACATTCCTTAGATGTAGACAATCATAGAATAGTTTTTAGATACTTGAAGAATTTTTCTAGAGAATCACTTGCATCATTGAGAAGAATTTTCTTTTGTAGTGGAGACCAATTTGAAGTTGCAATTGAACATTATCTTTTTCAATACAGAATTGGTGACATCCATTTCAATTATTCTTATACAATTCTATGAATTACTTATGATTTCAATTATGAATTTCCTTGCAATTTCAATTAGTATTTGTGTTTTTTTTTTCCAAATCCATGGCTGGCTAAATTTATTTGTGAAAAATGATGAAACCCTAGATAACTAAGATGATGATTGTGTTTATGTTATAGGATTAAGAGATATATGGATGATTCATGATTGCAATTTCTATGATTTCATTTATAATTGTTCAATTAATTATAATTGTTAGAAACCCTAATGATACGGGAGTTTATATAGGGTTTGTTAGAAATTCTTAGTTGATTTGATTAATCAATGTAGGGGTAGAGTTAATTGAATTAACTATAAATTATCTAGAAATTAATGTGATGTTTGGTGATTGATTATTTACTAAGACATTAGGGATAATTGATTTAGGGCATTAGAAAATCATAGTATCGGGAGATATATGATTGTAATTTAGAGTTTACTATTAATTGAAAGATACAAAAGCTGACAAATTAATTAGGAGTTTAAATCCTCAAGTCTTAATGTATAATAATTTCACTTGAATGACTATATAGCTATTAATCTATATAACATGATAACAATTTGATTAGCATAATCCAGGGTAGATTCTGTTTTCCCATAATTCTTAATTGATTGCTTAATTTTAGATTTTTCATAGTTATTTTCTTTTCAATAGTTTTAGAGTAATTATTAGATTAATTAATTAAATTTTGATTGCCTGAATATTGATAAGAACTAACATAAGATTAGTAATTTCTAAGTTCTTGAGGGATTGACAACCTTACTTTCTCTATATTACTTTATTTCAACCCAATATACTTACTGGAGTATTCACGATTTATTTTTATATATATTTTAAGTGAATCAAGTTTTTCGTATGGTTATCGAGGATTAGAAATATTAAACCTCTTAATTATGTTGGAATTTAAGCACAGTTGATGACGTATGTAATTTTCTTCTCTTTGTAGGTGTTTTATGTGTAGGAGTAGAAGTGCTAAAATTTTACCATTGGATTCAGAAATAAAGTGCACGTTACATCAGTTGAGGTGAGAGAACAGAAGAAGGATAGAGGAGATGGTAAGTAATGAGGGTAACAATTAGATACAAGGAGTTTTGCGAGCACTACGAGATTATACAGTACCTATAGTGATGGGTTCGGCTATAAGGAAGCCCAATATTTAAGCTAACAACTTTGAGTTGAAGCAATCTCTTGTTCAGATGGTTTAGATGAATCAATTTAGAGGATATCCCAATGAATGTCCTAACAAGCATATTGCAAGATTCCTTCAATACTTCAATACAATGAAGGTGTACAATGTGACAGATGTGGTTATCAGATTATAGCTCTTTCCCTTTTTACTGAGGGAAAAAGCTAGAGCTTGGTTCCATTCACTGCCATAAGAGTTTATCACCACCTAGGCTGATCTTTCATCGAACTTCTTAAGGAGCTTTTTCCCATCAACTAGGACCATAAAATGAAGGAACAACATCACCAACTTTACCAAGTTTAGTGGTGAGTCGCTTTATAAAGCATGGGAGAGATTCAAGGAGGCAATGAAAAAATGCTCACATCATGGCTTGCTAAACAATCTCCTGATTGAGATCTTTTATCTTAGTTTGGACGAGACAATCTCTTGATGGATAAGACATATAATGAAGCAAGTGCACTGATAGAAGAGATGGCCTCTAGTGTACATAACTAGCAAAACAAGAGAAGCAAGTTAGGAGTAGCAGCAGCCAATGATAATAACATAATGTATCTCAATTAACGGCCCAATAAACTCACCTCAACACAGTCTTTTAATGCTAACCCCATTAGTTTTTGTGAGTTATGTTCAAGACCACATTCGACTCTTAAGTGCTTAATTGGGAATCACTCAGCTCTAACCAGTGGAGAATAAGTGAATTTTGACAACAATTTTCAATGCGGCAATCAAGGACATTATTTGAATACATATAATCCTAGGTGGCATAATCATCTAAATTTTTCATGGCAAAAGGAGAAAAATGCATTCCAACCACCACTAAGGTTTTAGAAGCAAAGGCCTGCTCAAGACAATCTACCTTAGCAAAATCAGTATAGAATGGAAAAGCTCATGTTGACCTATATGCAAAAGACTGACACCATGCTATAGAATCAACAGGTGACTATTCAAAACCTAAAGAATCAGATTAGTCAGATTTCTCAACAATTGAGTAACAGATCATCAAGGTCATTACCCAGCAGTACTAAAGAGAATCCTAGAGGTGGCAATGCTATTATGTTAAGGAGTGGAAAAGTATTAGAAACAGTTGACAGATGAGTTGAAGAAAAGGTAGAGATTCTAAAGGTAGAAAAAGGGAAGGAGGTAGAAGAGGAACCATTGTAAAAGTCATTAGTAATGAAACCATATGTTCTTCTAGTCCCCTTACTAGGAAGATTGCAGCAACAACAACTAGAGGCTCAATTTGCCAAATTCCTAGATGTCATCAAGAAGCTATAAATCAACATTCCTTTTGCAAAAGCACTTTAGTAGATGCCTTCGTATGCCAAATTTATGAAGGATTTGCTCACCAAGAAGAGAAAGATTGATGGGAACGAACTAATAATGCTTATAGGGGAATGCTCCATGATCTTTTAGAAAAATTTATTCACTCTTCCTAGAAAATAAAGAGAACATAGGAGTTTTACTGTTCCTTCCATTATAGGAAATTTTCACTTTGATAAGGTTCTTATTGACTCTAGTATAAGTATAAATTTAATGCCTTTGTCTATTTTCAAGAAGTTGGGACTTAGAGATTATAAGAAGACTCATGTTACCTTACAACATGCTAACAGGAATATCAAAAACCCAAGGGATATTGTTGAGAATGTCTTAGTGAAGGTAGACAAATTTATCTTCCTAGTTGACTTTATAGTCCTAGAGATGGAAGATGATAGAAAGGTACCTATGATCCTGGGTAGACTATTTCTTGCAACAGGTAAGGCATTAATAGACGTAAAATAAGGTAAGCTAACATTAAGAGTTATGGATGATTAGCTAACGTTTAATGTTTATGAAGCCATAAAGCATTTTGATGATTGCAAATCCTATTACACTATTGGCATTTTTTATGAGATTACCTGTAAGTCTATAGAAGAGAAAGCAGGATTAGATACCATGGAATTAGTTCTTAGGGATCTGGATGATTGGAGCGATGATGACATGCCTAAAGAAGAAGGTAGGGAACAGGTATCAGAAATCAAAGCTCGATACTATGAAGAACTAGGCACCAGTAAGCAAAAACAGGTCTCATCATTGACACAACCCCTAGTGCTTAAACTTAAAACTTTACCTAGTCATTTAAAATATTCTTATTTTGGAACAAATGATACTTTGCAAATAATTATCTCCTCCTCTTTAATAGTTGGCCAAGAGAAACAACTTCTAGGAGTTTTGAGAGAGCATCAATAAGCCATTGGGTGGACCATTGTCGATATAAAGGGGATTAGTTTCTTAATTTGCACTCACAAGATATTGCTTAATGCTGGCTGCAAACCCTCAATACAAACATAGAGATGACTCAATCTAACTTTCAAGGAGGTAGTGAAAAAAGAGGTACTTACATTGTTGGATGTCGGTATTATCTATCCTATCTTAGATAGTAAGTGGGTTAGTCTTGTTCAGGTAATGCCAAAAAAGAGTAATATTACCGTGGTGAAAAATGAGGATAATGAGCTAATCCCTACTCGTACTGTGATCGGGGTGGAGAGTTTGCATAGATTATAAAAAACTAAATGATACCACTCGTAAAGACCACTTCCTACTCCCTTTCATATCAGAAGTTAGAAAAGCTTTTAGGGCAGGATCATTATTATTTTTTAGATGGATATTCTGGTTACAATCAAATTCATATAACACTCGAGGACCAAGAGAAAACCACCTTTATATGTCCTTATGGTGCTTCTCCTTTAAGAGAATGCCCTTTGGTCTTTGTAATGTATCCATGACTTTTCAAAGATGCATGATGTCTATATTTTATAACATGTTAGAAGTTTTTATTGAAATATTTATGGATGACTTCTCTATCTTTGGGAAGTCATTTGATTCATGTCTTACTAATTTTGGTTGTATGCGCAAAAGGTACAAGAAGACTAATTTACTTCTAAACTGGCAAAAATACCATTTTATGGTAAGAGAGGGAACAGTCTTAGATCACAAGATGTTAAAAAAGAGGATTGAAGTTGATAGAGACAAAGTGGAGATAATAGAGAAGCTACCACCACCTACTTTAATCAAAAGAGTTAGGAGCTTTCTAGGGCATGTTGGCTTCTACAAGAGATTTATTAGAGACTTCTCTAAAATCTCTAGACCTCTTTGTAATTTACTTGAAAAGGATTCTACCTTTGTTTTTTATGACAGTTGTTTGTAGGCATTCAATCTATTAAAAGAGAAGCTTACTTTGGCACCAGTAATAGTTGCATTAGATTGGGAGCTTCCTTTTGAGACGATGTGTAATGCTAGTTACTATGTGTAAGAGCAATACTTAGGTGGAGGAGAGGAAAGTTATTTCATGTTATATACTATGCGAGTAGAACTTTGAATGAGGAGTAGAGAAACAATGCTATGATAGAGAAAGAACTTTTAGCGGTTATATTCGCTTGTGACAGGTTTAGGCCTTATATCATAGGTTCTAAGATCATAGTATATACAAACCATGTTGTTCTAAAATATTTGTTTGCTAAAGGTAATGCTAAACCTAGGTTAATTCGATGGATCTTATTACTGCAAGAATTTAACCTTGAAATTAGAGATAAAAAGGGAATTGAAAATGTATTTGCTAATCATATATCTCGATTACAATTGAAGTATTTAGAGCCACCCATTAATGAAAAGTTCCCTGATCAACAATTGTATGCAGTAGAGATCCAAAATTACCTTAGTATACTAATATAGTCAATTACTTGATTAGTAAAATCATACCATACGGTTTCTCATTTAAAAAAAAAAAAGTTTTTATATGATGTGAAATTTTATTTCTAAGATGAACCATGTCTTTTTAAAAGTTGTGTTGACCAAGTAATTAGACGTTGTATGCCTGAAACAGAACAACTTAGCATAATTTAGTATTGTCATTCTAAAGAAGCAAAGGGTTACTTTGGTGTGGAAAGAACTGCAGCTGAAATTTTATCTTGTGAATTTTACTAGCCTAGTTTGTTTAGTGATTGCAGGAATTATGTTATGTCTTGTGCTTAATGCCAAAGAACCGAGAATATTTCTAGGAGACATGAATTACCACATAAGAATATTCTGATAATTGAGCTTTTTTATGTATGGGGAATAAACTTCATGGGTCCTTTCCCTTTATCTTTTTCAAACAAATATATACTTCTAGTAATAGATTATGTGTCGAAATGGGTAGAAGCAGTAGCTCTACAAACTAGTGATGCCATAGTGGTAATTGAATTTTCAAAAAGAACATTTTTCTTAGGTTTGGGGTACCTAAGGCTATTATAAGTGATGAGGGGTGCATTTTTGTAATTAACAATTTAAAAAATTGTTAACAAAATATAGAGTTACTCATAAACTTGCTACCCTATATCTTCTACAAACTTATGGACAAGTTGAGGAGTCCAATAGGGAAATAAAGCGTATCCTAAAAAGACTATCAATGCATCTAAGAAAGATTGGTCTCTAAAACTTGATGATGCATTGTGGCCTTATATGACAACTTTTAAAACCTTTATAGGAATGTCTCCATACAAAATCATTTATGGTAAATCATATCACCTACCTATAGAGCTTGAGCACAAGGTCTATTAGGCTATAAAATACCTTAATTTTGATTTACAAGCTATAGGTAAAAAGCAATTGCTCCAATTGAACTAGCTAGATGAGATTAGAGAAGAAGCTTATGAAAACGTTAGGATCTACAAGGAGAGAGCCAAGCGACGATGTGATACAAACATTCAATAGTGGGAGTTTGTGCTTGGTTAGAAAGTGTTATTATACAACTCTTGACTGAAATTATTCCTAGGTAAGTTAAAATCTCAATGGTTTAGGCCATTTGAAATAGCTAATGTTTTTCCTTATGATATAGTTGAGTTAAGGTAAGAGACAATCACACTTTCGAGGTAAATGGTCATCTCCTCAAATACTATTTTGAAGTAGAAAACACGGATAGTGATGCTATTATGGTGATGAGTGAGAATTTATAGTAAGATTAGAAAAGTCAAGCTAACGACTACAAACTAAGCACTTCATGGGAGGCAACCTATGTCTAACCAAGTTAATTAATTTATTTATTTATTCATT
Organism: Lumnitzera racemosa; assembly: GCA_024138005.1. Classification (NCBI taxonomy): domain Eukaryota; kingdom Viridiplantae; phylum Streptophyta; class Magnoliopsida; order Myrtales; family Combretaceae; genus Lumnitzera; species Lumnitzera racemosa. The sequence goes on from JAMXBC010000004.1 coordinate 58,784,071, forward strand.
ATTATTTAATTGTTTTTATTTATAAAAAAAAAATTTAGGTCGACCTTTCGCATCAAGGCTGTAGGCTTAAGAAGAAAAAAAAAAAGGAGAGAAAAACGCAAAATTTGAATTCAAAGCCGATGCTCAAGGATACTGGCCTAGGCATATACACTAGCATACAGAGGTAAGTATCGACATGTAGTCTTTTAAAAGTACATCCATCGATTTTCTCTCTCTCCTCACTCATTTTTCCTTTCGAATTCTTTCTCTAGATTTCTCTCAAACTCTCCCTTTCACGTACACCTATATCCTCATACACTTACTCTCTTCACTTTTTCTACATACATTTTCATTCTTCTTTATAGATCTATGCTTTCTACATTCACCATACCACTTAAGAAGATGCAACTAACAAAGAAATAGAAGACGGCAACAACTTCATCTTCCAGAAGTTCGGGCAACAATCTACTCTCACATCAAGAGTATGTTAGGGAGAGAAGGAAGAAGTTACAATAGATGACAGTCATAAAGCATCAATATCTTCATTAGACTATTTTGCAAGAGTATGGAATGAATGATAGAATCTAGCATATGGTTCCTAATAAAACATGGTTTCGGTTATTTGATGTAAAAGAACCCACTTATAGAAATATAGCCGTTGATTTTTTGTCTACTTCACAATTGGAGAGAAGTAGACAAATGTCTACTTCACATTTTAGGTTTATCGAGAAATTCACGTCATTGAATTAAGTCAAATTGGTTATTTTTTGGGATTATATGAGGAGGAGGAAGTCAATTTACCCAACTCTTAGCCTAGTGATATGTTTGCTAAGAGATTTTGGTTCTAGTTGATTCATCCCATGTGGGAAGATTTTGTACCTTCAAAGTAGCTTGCCATGACTTTCTCAACAGTAGAGCACAGGTTACTCTACTATATCCTTGCTCATACTCTTAATTGTAAGAAGACTAGCCATAGTAAGGTAACCAGCTTTGACATGTTTTATCTATACAGTATGATTTCTATATATTAGATATTTGGGAATAGAGATGGTAAATTCTATCTATAGACAGATAGGTTATACCAGGACACAAGTTACTTTTTGTATTGGGTATATTACAACATTATTGAAGGGTATGAGGCTTTTTCAAGACATTATTGAAGGGTATGAGGCTGTTTCAAGAGCCTGAAGGGGATAATAGTATCCTATGTAAACCTATTTATGCTACATCCTTTAGGGGTTAGGGATTGGTTAAGATAAATAATAGGCTCCATCCTATTGATGAGGAGAATATTCCTAAAAATCCTCCTCCTGCTATTAGAACGTCTACTTCATCTCATCCTCTAGATAGCAGTTATGAACAATTGAGTGTTGAAATTGGAGAAGTTTGGAATGAAATCAAGAAAGAAAGGAAGAAGAATAAGAAGCTCCAGACTATTGTGTTCAATATGTTGAAGTTTGCTATCTCATGTTTTCAGCCTGCAGCTGCAGAGCAATTCCATTGTAAGACTTACAATGCAAAAAGTAGTAGCACTAATAGAGATAGTTAGATATTTGCATGCTTTTCTGATTTTTTTTTATTTTCATTTTTCTTTTCTTTTATTTTTCTTTTATTTTATTGTTTAGTTATTTTTGTTTAGTACCCATTTGTTTGGGTAACTTATGGTCATTGGCTCTAGTATGTACTCTTCAGTACACTTTTATGTTGTCTTTGCTATTTCATGTTTCTTTGCGTTTGATAAGATAGGTCAGATCTGAATTCTATGATAGCAATGATCTTATGCTTAGAATTTTCATTGTTGCTAAAAATTTGAATCTAAGGGAATACCAGTTTTTCATTTCTTAATGCTGCGAAATTTTATTTCCTCTTAAATATTGAATAAAAGACAGTATGGATACTATCTATCCTACAATGGGGGCAAGGAATTATAGGAAATGAAAATATCAATTTTGATGCTGATTTTTGTTTACAAATAGTTTTACTTTCTTATCATCTTGAACTTCACTTGTTCTTAAATTTCTTGTTGGGAATCTAGAGATTATACAGAAAAAGAAATTTTTGTTGTTAGCATCTAATTGTGATTTGAATAATTGACTCACTAAGGTTACCTACTCACCAATGTTAAGATTTTTGTACTCAGTTAAAATTAATTAGTCAATTCTTTAGGAACCTAATTTACCTAATTTTTAGCCTTAGAATTTGAAGTTTAAAAGTTGGTCGAGTCCTCAAGCGAAAAGTAAATAGGCTTACTTCTATGCAAAGTTAGTTAGTGTATGGTCTTTTTAGTTATTCTAATGGCAATCTAACACTTAGTGAAAGAGGTAAGTAAAGCTTTGAACTTAATGATTCCTATGAAAGAAGTTTAAAAAATTTTAGTAAGCATTCAAAAAGTGAATAAATGAGAGCCTTTACTCCAATAACTCAAGAAATTGAGTTAAGAGTATCTTAACTTGAATGTTAGAGTGAGGAAGAGTTCGTAGGGGTTTATTTAAAATCTAATCACTTAAGTGATAAGCTCGAGATGAGCCGACTCAATGCACTCACTATAACGAGAAGGGCAGAAAGGTAAAAGTTCAGTATCTAAACACTAGGAAAGAAAAAAGGGGGGGGGGGGGGGGCGCACACAAGTAGGAATGGAAATTGAAAATTTAAATGCAATACAAGAAATGAATTAAGCCTTCTAATAGAAAGGAAGAAAATCTAGGGATAAAGCAAATACCATATGCTTTCACTATTTTGTTAATTTGCTTGTTAGAATAATTAGAGAGATAATATGCTTACTAACAACTGTGAAGTTTAAATGGGTGCTTTTCCTTCTAGGACTGAGTATTTACTTTCGAAATATAAATTTGAGGTTAAATTTTTGGATTAAAATTTGTTTTCTCTAGAATAGTTGATTAATTTGAATTATAGTACTCCACTCACATATTTCGGTTTGGTTATAGCAGTGGGTATTATAAATTAGTGAGTCCGAAAATGTGAACTATCATATGTCTTGGATTAGCAATTGGAAATTGTATATTTTCAATGATAGATTTCTCTAGTTCTGTTTATTTCGCTTGAGGAAAAGCAAAAGTTCAAGTGTGGGGGAGTTGATAAAGGCATATTTTTCATGTTTTGAAGTGCAAATTAAGATAGAATTATTATTGATTTTATAGAAATCATTAAGAAATGGTACTTAATTATTTTCATTTGGACATTTTAAGAATTAGAGGATTCAAGAAAAAGAAACTTACACTGCTAGCCTTTGATGGCTATGCCATCGGCCTAAAAGCCAGCCTTGCACTTACATCCCCAACTTTAAAGAAAAAGAAACTTCATATGAATCAATCCTAATTTTTCTTATAAATAACTTATGTTTCATCGTTTAAGAGATGAAGAACATGCATTCCTTAGACATAGAGAGTCATAGAATAGTTTTTAGATAGTTCTTGAAGAATTCCTTAGGAGAATCACTTAGATTGTTGAGAAGAATTTGCTTTTGCTGTAGAGACCAATTTGAAGTTATAATTGAAGATTATCTTTTTCCATACAGAATTGGTAACATCTATTTCAATTATTCTTATGTAATTCTATGAATTACTTATACTTTCAATTATGAATTTCCTTATAATTTCAATTAGTATTTGTGTTTTTGTTTCCAAATCCATGGCTGGCTAAATTTGTATGTGGGAATTAATGAACCCTAGATAACTAAGATAATGATTGTATTCATGTTATAGGATTAAGAGATATATGGATGATTTATGATTGCAATTTCATTTATTTCGATTATAATTGTTAGAAACCCTAATGATATGAAAGTTGATATAGGGTTTATTAGAAATTCTTAGTTGATTTGAATAATCAATGTAGAAGTAGAGTTAATTGAATTAACTATAAATTATCTAGAAATTAATGTGATATTTAGTGATTGATTATTTGCTAAGACATTAGGGATATTGATTTAGGGCATTAGACAATCATAGTATCGGGAGATATATGATTGTAATTTAGAGTCTACTATTAATTGGATGATACAGAAACTGACTAATTAATTAAGAGTTTAAATCCTTAAGTTTTAATGTATAATAATTTCACTTGAATAACCATATAGCTATTAATCTACATATCATGATAACAGTTTAATTAGCTTAATGTCGGGTGGATTCTGCTTTCCTACAATTCTCAATTGATTGCTTAATTTAGATTTTTCATAGTTATTTTCTTTTCAATAGTTTTAGAATAATTATTAGATTAATTAATTAAATTTTGATTGCCTGAATATTGATAAGAACTAGCATAGAATTAGAAATTTCTTAGTCCTCAAGTGATCAATAACCTTACTTTTTCTATATTACTTTATTCCAACCTAATATACTTACTGGATTATTCGTGATTTATTTCTATATATATTTTAAGCGAATCAGTTTTATGTGTGTTATAATATTTTGTTGTGGAATCCCATGAATCTATACTTTAACTTCTGTACTTTTGTAATTAAATGCTACATCTTAGTTAATATGCTCAATATTGCATATCTATATGCCTGATGGAAACATAGAGTGGAAGGCGCCTTCTTTGTTGTATGGAAGGCCTATGGTCAACGAGGGGGTTGATTGTTGATCTTTGTACGGTACATGATAATCTACCACAACAATGACACTATTCAAATCATGATAAAAGAAGAATAGTAGAGACCACGATCAAGGACTACAACTGCAGTCCCTACCCATAATCCCCTCATCATTTGACTCCATTGAAGTTTTGAGATTTCGGACAAACTGCAAGTATACGCCTAAGCTTTACAACCATGTACCTCAATTGTGGATATGCAATGATTTTTAGATCTTCTATTTTGGTTAGGTTTTCTTTGTAATTCTAGGTCCACTTCTTGTAAATAGAAATTTAGAGCTAAGGTTACAAAGATCCCTTCAAATACAAGTTAGTAGTAAATAGAATTACAAATGGAGCTTCTCTCTTATTTTCTTCCCTTTTTTTTATCACTGTCATGTTTTTATTTTGATAACTTAGTAAATCATTTTTTAACCCTATATTCTAGGGTGATTTTTATTAATGAAATTCAATCTATAATTTTGCATATTGTCATCTAGTTATGTTATTTATATTGTCTACTTTAATTCAATATTCCAATGATTGAGTTATTACTAGAGTCTATTTTAAAGTTCATGAGGGTATGCAATATGCGTAACTATCACAATTTAGTAAAACTAGCTAGCTAAAATTTTTAATAGTTGGTTGTTCCAAATTAAGGCAACCTAATCATAAGATTCAAGAATGTTAAGCGAACTTATGACACTCTATTAAGAAGCGATTCTAGTAAAGAGGGTTTCAAGGTTAAGAATTAGCCAAAAATGTGAGTCCAATTAGTTCATATTAGGACTCTCCACAATCCAATATAGCAATTGCGATTAAATAAATCACTTAAGACTAGGTAATAAATAACAAAAGGATTTACTAAGGAGTATTTATATTTTTTTTATTAATTTAATTGCTTTATTTTTTTTAATCTTAGTTGTTTTATTCAATTTTCTTGCTTTTATCTTTAATCATCTACTTTACATTATTGTTGCAATCTTCAATTTTTGCTCTTAATTTGTTATGTCAAATCTTTTGTCATATAAGTTAGGTACTTAAATGATTCAAGGGTATAACTGCTAAAAATAATTGTATACACTACCATGTATGGTACCTTAAGGGATCAACACTCAGAATCATAATTCACTTTATCTATACTATAAATTGACTTGGTGTACTTGCTTGTTAGCACGATATATGCTCCATCAAGATTTTGACCTCATTATGAAGGAACCAATATAGTAGTCTAATTAGGAAACTAGCACAAGATCTTGGATTTTTCAATTATGTTAATAGATTTATAATATTTCTTTCCTTAGTTATTTTGATATTATTCTCTCTTATATTATTACTAATTTCTAAATCTTTCCAATTTATGACTTGGAGTCATAGCAATAGACTAGTGGAATTTGATCTAGAGATTGAAATAACAGTACCGTAACACTATAGATTAAGTTTTATTACTGAGATTAAAAGAAGAATCAAAAGATTCAAATAGTAAGTAGGAAGTTGAAATTGGAAACATGACATTGAACGAGAATAACAACAATGATGATGCCAACAAGACACTCATGGAGTTTGTTAAAACTATGGTGACTAGAGACGAATCTAGTAACCAAGGCCAGCAATTCAAACATATTTTTAGATTTAATCCAATGTCATCCGAATGGTTTAACAATTCGTCTAGTTTGACGGATTGACTAATAACCACCCCAACAATCAAAACTCAAATTTCCTAAAGATCTGCGATATGTTCAAGATTAATGGTATCTCAGATGATGTGGTAGGATTGAGGTTATTTCCATTCTCTTTACGAGGTAAGGACAAATAGTAGCATCATTCTTTGCTTAGAGGCTTAATTACGACTTAGGAATCTTTAGTAAAAAAAATTTTAAGAAAATTTGTTCCGCTTATTAGAATGGAGAAAATTAGGAATAATATTTTTTCTTTTGTCCAATTTGATGGTAAGACTCTCTACTAGACTTAGGAGAGGTTTAAGGAAATGTTGAGGAGGTGTTCACACCATAAATTACCTTAATGAATGCAAATCTAGACATTCTATAATGGACTTACTTATTATACGTATAAAATGATTAATGTCGTAGCTAGCAGTACTTAGATAGCTGAGACACCAAATGAGGTCCAAATTTTGATTTAAGGCAGGTAATGAATAATTCACAGTAGGATAACATAAGAGCCAAGGTGAAAACATTTGGAAAATATGAAGTTGATTTCATAACTATGTTAATTACTTAAGTTTGAAAATTTAAGTAAAATGATTTAAAAACTAATGAAACCCATTAATTTAGTGTAGAATAAAATTTTAATTGAAACCAAGGATGTAGATTTTGTTGCTATTTTCTTTATGAACAATCCTTTCCACAATACTTATAATCTAGGTTAGAGAAATTATCCCAACCTTTCTAGGGGAAGCCAATAGCAACAGTAAAATCGAAATATGCAACAACACAACAAGGTCTCTAATGTCGAAGAATTACTGAAGTAATTTATCTAAAGTTTGGACACAAGATTCCAAGCCAATGAAGCTACACTAAGGAGCGAGGAAGCTTTGATAAGGAATTCGGAGAACTAATTGGGGTAATTGGTGAGAACAATCACTAAAAGGCCACAATGAAGCTTACTTAGAAACACTGAGCTAAATCCCAAACCAATAGGTTTAGAACCTAATCGAAGGAAGAAATGTCAACTATCGAGCTAATGATGCAAAACAAAAGTGCTCCTTAGGAAGCATCCCAAACAAGAACAATTTAGTTTTTAGTTAGTTTACTAATCATAATTCTATGTTAGTTTTTATATTACTTTTAACAAACTTCATTAAAATTAGTTTTCAAGTCAGGTTAGGCAATATTAGTTATTGAAGTTGTCATCTAATTCAGTTGTTGTTTCACCCATTTTTGTGTTCTAATTTATACTAATTTTCATTTTGTTCTAGTAATTTTAGAAACAAAGTCAAAGGAATCAAATTGGATTTGAATTTTCAATTTTAAAAAAGGAACACAACCAAGGTTATACTCGTAGACTTAGACTATGATCCTCTTGAAATTAATTTCAAAAGGAATTTGAGAAATTATAGGTAAGAGGTCCATGGCTAGTATCGCACCTATGGTCCTTACCTATAGACATGCTAGGGTTTTTATTCAAACACAGAAGGAAGGAACTCTGCCACATTCCATGGCCATGGTCCTTACGTAGTCACTCTTAAATTCAAATATCATAGGTATTCCTCTTATTTCTTTATTATATACTTTCTCTCTCTCTAAAACACAAATTCCTCTCTACTTTCTATATACTTACCTCAAAAACTCATGAAGCTTCATGATCTAAGCACTCACACAGCAAATCTAAGGCATGTACATCAACTTTGCTTCATTGTTTTCTTACATTTATTATTAGGTTGTGTAAAAGTTCAATTTTTACTTAGGTTTTCACGAGAAAACTTTGCCATGCATGTGGAAAGATTTGAGTTTCTATGAGTGATCTAGTATAGTTAATGTAATGAAATATATTATCGATTCATTATCTACTAGAAATCATATGGAAAAACACATTCTTGTTAAGGAATGACTGTAAGGATGATTTTCCATGATAAAGAAAAATGAAGGAAAGAGTAAGTAAGTGAGAGAAAGTGGGAATGAGTGATTGGAAAACATGATATTAATGTTGTTCTTGCATTGTGATAAACATGATTCATGTTAGATTTAGAAACTTGTTGTGATTGAAATTCCGATGCAATTAGACCAACTCCATGTATTCTTTCTTATTACTTAAAATTATTAATATGGATTAAGTAGTATAAATTGCACATGAATTGAATTTTGTGGAAAACAAGCTTTCAATTAACTGTATATTGAATACTAATGTTCACACTAACATAGATTATGAGATTATAGGGTCAATTCATGATTGAGAATTACTATCTCATTATCTTATAATTTTATTAATCCATGATTTAAGAGGTTAGTATTTCAATATATGAAATTTGTTAGTTCAAAATTTTCTTCTATTGAACAAAGTTTTTAGGATTTGTATATTAAATGATGTTGCCTATGGAGATTATGCATTAACTGGGATTCAATTGTAAATAAATAAAAAAAAAACCTCTAAATTTATTAATCCATGACTTTAGCAACTTTAGCATTATACTATACAATCTTTTTGTCAATTTAATCATTACCTCAATTTCTTGGTATAATAAATCAACAATGAATCAAGAATGATCTTTGAGTTCAATTATTGAATTAACCATTATCTATGTAACTTGGAGGGTTTTTCCCTTATTTTTAATCAAATTTGAACTTCTATCTTTTGTTTTGATTTTAAACCATGATGAAGGTTTAAAAAGTTACGCATAAAAATTCTAGCGACAACCCCTAAAACTCGAAACTAACATTCGCCAACTCTTGGTAATGAAAGAGATATGTTTGCTTGTCTAAGAAAGAATCCAAGAAGATCACATACTTGAAATAAGAAGCACTTGCCTAAGCTGGCTATGAGGCTAAGGTCAGGTAACTAATCGAGTTTAGAGGTTGGGACCAATTGTTATCCATCAACATACTAGTGTACAAGGAGTTAACTTTAGAGGTGCTCAATACATTCAAGTTAGGCTTTGATAACATCACATTAGGTAGGAAAAACACTATCCATTTTAGGTACAGTGGTAATGAAGTAACTATGCCATTTGATAACTTAACTGTTCATATGGGTCTATATTCAACTTATTATGTAATGACTAAAAAATATGAGTTTACCATACTAGCTGCCTCATTGTACATATGAGTCATTTGTTTAGAGGGAACTAACTGGAGGTGAAAGAGAAGCTTACATCCCATTGAGGTCAAAAGCTTGTATAGATACTCTATTTTTACCCCTAAATTAATGGTAAAATCGTAGAGTATACATAGGATACTTTAAAGTAGTACTCTTACTCTATCTAGATACAGTCTTTTGGACAGTTTTGTTGTAGATTGAAAAATTGATTGAAAATGCATGATTTGAGCTTTTGCATTGATTTTCTAAAGCTTCCATAGATATTTCAAGTAAGAACGAAGCTTAGGGACATGCATTTGACTAGATTTTTATACCCATTTGTACTCAAATTCGAACATGAAACTGATCTTCCTCCATCCTTCATTTGAAATTCATTGTGAATTTTAACTTCCCAAGCTTAATCTTTGTTCAATTAGTATAAATTGAGCATTGGAGATTCTTTTTTAAGGGGAACAACCACTAGGAACACATCCTAGAGCTCCTAAAAACTTGGCCCAATCTCTTTCTCTCTCTCTAAATACGCGACCATCAAAACCACTTTCAAGAAAAAACCAATCACTTGGATAGCTTCCCTAGGCCCTATGCTATTTACAGCAACTACTCACAAACCCTACCATAGTCTATTGCTCCTCCACCATTGAAACCCTCATAACCACCATAACCCTCTCTCAAACCACCAACCCAAGGTAGTTATCACTTCAAACCACTACCATAGATAAACACTCTATAGCTAACAACCTAATTCCTACTCTCATTTGAACCTCCAGCAACCACTAACCACAAAATCTGCAAACTACCACTAGCCACCACTACCAACCATCATCCAAAAGGCCTCAACTAACTACAGTGCTTCGTTTACCCCTTACATCCCCAATAAAACTCATAAAATCACCATCTTTCACTTGTTTTGGTTGTCGAATTTCCCCAAGTTGACCCTCATAGCCATTACCTCCTTCTCCATTGCATGACCCGAATCTAAGAGACAACCCGACTTGAAGACCAGTGTCCAAACTGACTTAAACTCCGAAGACTAACCTACATGCTACAGTAAGTCTAGCCTACTCTTCTCTTTTATTTCCTCATTGTATTTTAGATTTTTTATTTTTTTATTGATTTATTTATTTATCTTATGTAGCTTTACTGTAATTGTAAAAAAAAAAAAGATAAAAAAAGTCAAAGAAAAAGAGGAGAAGAAAAGAGAAAAAGAAAACAGACATGGAAGTTTAGTTTTTTTTTTTTACTTTAATTTCTTTCTTTGGTCGAAATATGAATTAAAAAAATGTTAAAAAATAAACATAAGGTAATGAAAACTAATAAAATGTTCTATCACCTAGAAAATCCGTTTTCCAAAAGAGATAAAATAAATTATTTTCAAAATTAAGACCCCTTTTAGAATTTTTTTGAAAATAAAAAATAAAAATAAACCAATTTAGGACCCTTTAGAATTTTCCTTAAATAAACTTAAACCAAATTAAAATGTAAAGCCAATTATTTTTTTCAATTTAAAAACAAACCAACCTACTAATGTTTTTAAAAATGAACTACGAAAATCTAATCTCGAATGGTGGAGACGTAAGAACTCATAGGAAACTACAAGATAACTTAAAACATGTAAAAAAAAATTATTTTTCCCCTTTTTTTAGATAGTTCTTTAAATTCTCATTTTTTGTAAATAGATGCAACTTTGCTATTTGTGAATAGATATTATTATTAATAGGGTATATTGAAAAGTAAATTTAAATTCAGAAAGTTAAAATTAGTACCCGTTAGGGTTTAATAGATTAGCCCTAGGATTCGGATCTCTAGTTTACAAAAACCATTTTAAAATCTTTTTTCACAAAATCTGTTTTTACGTAATCTAATGTTTAGGTTAAAATCAATCTACCCAATTGGTTTTAACCTAACCCTTTTTTTTTTCGAACCTCGGACTCCGAAAAATTCAAGCTTGACAACTTGCCAACTCCACTAAGGAAGTCAAGAGGGCTAGCTACTTTAAAATTTTCTGAAGTTAAATTTATCTTTCAAAATACCCATGTTACATACTTATTTTTATGATTTGTTTCTTATAAATCTATTCTATTTTAAATTGCTTGTTGTATGTATCATACTTAGGCATTGGGGAGAATGATTGCATCAAAGATGCATGATAGATACAGTCAAACCCAAGTCATCTTAGAACCTTAAGAGTAGGGGCTATTGTAAAAGATAAAGGTGTAATGGTACAGCCACCGCTCGAGGTTGATTAAGCGACCCCACTTAATTTTTGATGTGACCGATGAACCATTTCCTCAAAAATGCATAAAGTTATAGAGTTTAAGGACCTTTAAAACCTACCTTAATTGCATTCACGAACCATTCCCCAAAGTTGGCAAATAAACATAATGTGGCAAGACCAAAAAATATAACTATAAAGTTTCCTAATCTATTCCTTGTAAATATTTTCTTCTTTCTTGTAAAGTCTTGATGTAATTCCCATGTAAATAGGATAGTTTTAATGTATTCTTCCTTTCATCTTTTTTGCAAGAAATGGCTAGTTCCTCTCTCACACCAATCTTTTTTCAGGATATCTACATCCTCAATGCTCTAGAGCCTAAGGAAATACTCGAAAGATGATTTCTATTTTTCAATCTAGACTACTAGAAAGTCATAGTAGGCAAGATTTAGCTCGTCCTTTCACTACTCAAAGTTCAAATCAACATTACAATGGTATGGGCTTTAGTCTATTTCTAAGTGCCAAGAATGTCGGCCTTTTGCATTGGTTTACTTTATTTAAGCCCAACCATTGAAGAGTACTCCTATCTATTAGGAGTCACCTTTATCAAAAGTAGAAGCTATGTTCCATATATCATAGCTGAGCCTACAAAGATTTTTAATAGACTCCTATGCTTTCATAAATCTAAAATATGGGCAAATCCCCAAAGGAGAATCATTAGGGTGGATGATCTTTTTACTTAGTTTGTAACCTCATCCAACCACAATAAAAAATTCTTTTGTACTAGCTTTGAAGATTGTTAGCAACAAAGAATCAATACTTATATCTTGGTAACAGTTGGGACTACTTTATTTCGTAATGAGGTATTTCACATACATCACAAGATTGCAAAGTTAGTAACCCAATTTTTAGAAAGAAAGTCTTACATCCTAATGCTACTAGTTAAGTAGGCCAAGTCACTCAACTATCTTAGCGAGAGAGAAGAATGGAGAATTAAGGATCAATATGGCCTTAGTCATGGTTTGATTTATTAGCTATGCTTGAAGTCATAAACTTGACTTCTTTTATAGGAAAGACATCCAGAAGATGAATCTTATTGATGCATTCACTGTTGTTATTGAACTCATTAAAGATGTGGCTACCTATTACTAAGTTAAACTTTCCAAAGTTCTATACTAAAGATATCTCCTAGGTTATCAGATGGATCGAAGCAGCTAAGTTAAAGAAAAGAAAGAAGATTGAAGAGGAGCTAAGATACCATAAGAAAAAGAGGATATAGGCTTTAGGGATTATTTGCAATAAATTTTGAACAACTAGAAACTTTAAAAATGCAATAAAAATCTTTTTCTTGCAACATCATAATTAGTTTGTGAGCTCCCCTCTCTACATCAGCATGCCATCATATTGCATTTCTAATTTCTCTTTACTTATAAATATTCATTATAGGTTTTGTGAGTATATATAACTTTGTGAAGCGAAAAAAATTAATTTTTTTCTTAGTAGACTCATGAGAGTCATGTCCTTAGGCTTCTAATTGTAAATAGTTGATTTCTTTACAAGTTCTTTTCTCAGTGCCTTTCCTTCTAACTCCTTCCATTCTTTTATCAACTCTCACTTATACATCCTTAAGATTATACTTGATTGTAAATGTTTAGGTCTATTCCCTTAGAAATGGTTTTTCTACTCTTTTCTCATAAATTGTAAAGAAGCCTTATCCTTATATTCTTCATTTTAAATTAAGTCCTTTTCTCACTCTCAAAAAGAAAAACTGGTTTTTTAAAAGGAAAATAATAAAAAATTAAGGAGTTGCTAACAAGTGAGGATTCTTACTAGGAGCAATGGCTAATAGTGGAAATAATGACAACCTTGATGGAACTAACCCTAAAGAAGTGAGGTTTCATTCATTAAAGCAAACTGTGGAAGAAAATGATCAAATAGATGAACTTCATGGTTGACGGCATAGTCTTGCTTAAAGTAACAGCCCCAGCGAATGAAGAGCATTCGGTATTGGATCCTGTTCCCTTTAAGAACAATATAAGGTTGGTCAATCTAGGACCAATCAACTTATAGCTTAGTCAAGACTATCTTAAAGAGTAGGAAAGGAAGTTGACTCAACAAATTGATGAGAAGATGAAGGCATTTAGGAGTCATGATGGATTTGAATAGGTTAGAATCATCGACATTTCAACATATAATATTGATGCTTATCTTAAAAAATTCAAAGTATTAGAATTTGAGAAATATGATAGGATTGGATGCCCTTAGCTCCACATTAGGCTATATCTACATAACATGGCTCAATACATTAAGAATGAACAACCATTGGTTTAGATATTCCAAGACAACCTCACGGCATGCTTTCTCTTTGTATGCCCAATTAAACGTAAAGTGAGTTGATACATGGGATAAGTTAGCTTAAGCATTCTTTAAACATTACAAATTTAATGTGGAGATAGCATCATCTATTTAGGACTTGAGCAGCGTGAGGAAAGATGACAACAAGTCCTCTAAAGAATGCTCCTAAAGATGGAGGCGCATGGCAGCTAAAATCACTTCCCTCTTATCGTAGAAGGAATTAACCAAATCATTTATCCAAATATTAAATGGGCTACATTTTAATTGTCTCTTGAGATAATTGGTAGCTTGCTTTAGAGATGTAGTTTTAGTAGGCAATTGCATAGAGAAGATAATAAGGACAAGTAAATTGGCTAAAGATCAAATTATCTAAACAAGTGTTAAAATGGTTATAAATTTAGTAGATTTTGAAACAAACATGTTTAGATGGCATCTTTCTCTAATCTTAATCCTAATAACTCAACTCCTTCATCTATTGAGAGTGGAAGGAATGCTATGCCTTACACCTCCTATACTTGGACATAAGCTCCAAAGGCCAAATCTTAACCCACCATGTGAATATCACATGTACCCAATGGGTTATTCTACATAAGTTATTAGAGATTGAAGCACAAGATTCAACACCTAATTGATACTAAGTTCCTTCAAATAGACTTTACCAATCTAAATGTAGTGGATGTTAAGGTAAATGTTCCTTCACAATACATTAGGTCATGCATCAACATGAGAGGAACATTTAAACAGAAGAGGAGTAAGAGTTTCAATTGAGCGAAGGCTGGCCAATTCGATAGAAGCTAATTTGTAATGTTAAAAATTGCTTAAATAAAAGTACCTTGTTTCTTAAATAAATGCACATTTTTTATATCTCACTTTAAAAGTTTAGAATGAAAAGAGGTTAGCTAAATCCCAAGCACTAACCCCAAAACACGTCTTGAGCATTGAGAGTAATATTAAACTGACGATACTGGACTCATTCATTAAAATAGGTTCATCTGGAAATTGCTAATCAAAATGATGTTAGGCATTTATTTCTCTATTCTAAAACATAAAATATCCCTCATCAACCCTGTTGAGCCTTTCAATGAAGTATTTCAAACTATTAAACTCTATTAAGAACCATCTTACAATGGGGCAATTTGGAGGTTAGGGTCATTAAAAAGGAGAAAATTTTTAAACAAATTTGCACTTGCTCTAGTCACCTCAATTCAACTATAATTATTACATATGACTATTTGTTTCCTATAAAATGAAGAAAGGCTTGCATACCAAACACTACACACGAACTGCATACATTGTGAGTCATACACCAAGAAAGGGGATGATCACCTTTGTCTTAGATTAAATTGAAAGAATAAAAAATAAAGAAAGAAAAGAAGGGGGAAAAAAAAGGGGCATGAAGAAATGAAAAGTATGCCTAAGAAAGAAATCTACAAAAATAAAGTGATCAAATTCAAATTGCTGAAACTTGAAACTGATTAGGGGCATGTACCCCAAAAGGACTATTCTAAAGTAAGACCCATCCCTTGAAATAAAAACCCCTAAATTTGAAATACTAGAGGTAGAGAAACCAAGACTCTCAAAATCCACACCTTTCGCAAACAAAGACTTGCCTACCATTCTACCCCATCTTAAAAGCCCTTTTAAATGGAGAAAATAACCTATCCTTAGTATTTGAAATTGGGGTAAGCACAATTTTAGTTTCATTTATAGGGTTCTTGACTAGTAAACCTGAGTTAAGTAGTAATTCTTTCAAAATGCCAATTCATTAAGATCCATTTTTAAAATTGAGGACCAAAAGCCTATATTACATTGCAGTTCAAAAAAAACTTAATAGATTTATTAAAGCGTATCACTTATAAGATAGATCATAATTTTTGGAATTATCATCAAGAGTGAAAATTTGAGCGAAGAGAAGGTAAGGAAGACTTCTTAGAGATCATAATTTTTGGAATTATCATCAAGAGTGAAAATTTGAGCGAAGAGAAGGTAAGGAAGACTTCTTAGACTAAACTAATCAATTATGAGATGTCATTGCCTTGTGATCACCTTGAGTGACACCAAAAGATCTCTTACCCTAAGTGGCTTGAGAAAAGAGGACCCCCTTAAAGGCAAGATTATCAAGTGATTTGAGCAAAGTTAAGAGAAAAGTGAATTGTCAAAAGCCTGCATATATGAAGAATCCAATTCTATTAGCAATTCTAAATAATAATAATAATAATAAGAGAAGAGAAAAGGATAAGTTTTTTTTTCTAGACTGGTCTTTCTATCTAACTTTTTTCAGCCCTAGTGCCCAGTTATGTTACTTTTAAGCAAGTGTCTTACCTCAATTCTCTTCCCACTTAGCCTTAAGGCCCAAATTTGTGATAATTCTTACCTTAATTTTCTTCCCACTCGATCTTAGTGACCATTTTTAGTTTTATGATATTCACTCAAGTTCAATTAAAGGATTCTAGTTCCTAGTGTCTAATCCAAAACCTCCTTTTATCAATTTAGGTAGCCTTACCCCTAGCAATCCAATCAACTAGTCGACCCTTGAGGTCAATTTTGTCAAATCCGAGAAAATAGCATAGTTAAGAAAGTTTTTAAGAAACCCTAATCAATTTTTCAATAGCCATAAATCCAAGGTAGTGATAAGCTTCCATGTTCATCAATCTAAGGTGGCAATAAATTTTTAGATGGAATCAATTTAAGATGGAATCAATTTTTCAATAACCATCAATCCAAGATGGTGATTCGAATTTTCAGATCTGTCAATCTAAGATGGAATCAATTTTTAGTAGCTATCAATCTAAGATGGCAATTTTTATTTTTTTCTTAAATCCCATCAATCCAACATGTTGCTCAAGTTTTTCTAGACCAATCAATCCAAGATAATGTAATAACCATCAATCAAAGATGGTGATTAAGTAAAAGATCATCAATCTAAGATGGTGATCACATTTGCTGATAAATTTAATAAATTGAAAAATCATCCACCCAAGATGGCCATTTAAGGTGTACTTTGTTTTACAATCCATCGAAGATGGCATCTTTAGGGTTCTAGCTAGCTCATAGACCATTATCCCATCTCATATCTCCTTTAAGGTTATAGTTAGCTCGTAGGGCACTATACCATTCAAAAACCCACTTTTGTGACTCGACCAATTCTTAGAGTGCCCTCTTTCTCTCTTAACATATCTTTCACTAATCAACCAAATCCCTAGTGGATCAAATCTAGGCTAACTAGCTAATTGTAGTGCTACTCAGGGAAAATTCATTCTTAGAGCAAAAATGGTATTTCTTTTTGTTTTTGTGGTAAAGTTTTACTCAACCTTCACTACAAAAGGGAGAAACTATAAACACTCCATTTTTGCACCCTTTTATCTTTAAATCTTCTTTTTAAAATAGGGAAAAAGGGTCCCATTTAGAAAAGATAAATACAAAGTTTAGAAAAAATAGAAAATTTTGAAAAAATAACTATTAATAATAATTATATATTAAAAAAATAGATATGAAAATTTTGAAATAGCTTTAGTATTTTCTAAATGCTACTTAGGTTAGGTGTTAAATGAAAGGAATGATAGGCCTAAGCTTAAAATTAAATCTAGCCTAGGCCAACTTAGTCCATATATATAATTTGATTACATAAATGGATAAGGTACAAGTCAATGGCTTAACGGTACTATACTTTATCTTAGATATTGGAATGAGTTATAGGTCTTAAGTTCAAAACTCACACTAGGAATTTTGTGTCATTTATCTTTTATGTGCCCCTTACTACTACATGTCAACCACCAATTGGATTAGACTATATAGCTTTGTTACGCTACATCAATTTTCGTTTCCCCCCATTTTCCTCTTATTTCCCATTCTTTCCTTGGTTTTCTCGCACACAAAATGCCAAAGTAGCTCACTTCAAGAGCATTTTTTTTATCATTTTTTCTTTATGATTTCACCCAATTAATGGTGAAGTCCAAAGTATGCATAGGATAATTTGAAGTAGTGCTCTTATTTAATCTAGATATAGTTATTTGGAGGGTTTTAATGTAGATTGAAAAAATTCAAAAATATAAATCTTACTTTCACTTGAAAATGCGTGATTTAAGCATTTACATTGAGTTTTTAAAGCTTCCATGGATATTTCAAGAAATAACGAAGCTTAAGGACATGTATTTGACCATTTTACACCCATTCATACTCAAATGAGAAAATCAAGCTTGGTCTTCCTCTATCCTTCATTTGAAATCCAATGTGATTTTTGACTTCCCAAGCTTAATCTTGTTTGATTAATATAAACTAAGCATTAGGGGATTCTTTTCTAGGGGGAGCAACCACTAGAGACACATCCTCAAGCTTCCAAAAACTTGTCCTAATCTCTCTTTCTCTCCATCGCATTCTCTCTCTCTCTCTCTCTTTAATGTCGCAACCATCACAACTACCTCTAAGAGAAACTAACCACCTAGATAGCTTCCCAAAGCCCTAAGCTATCTATAGCAATTACCCACAATTCCCACTGTAGTCAGTAGCTCCCCACCATTGAAACCCTTACATCCACCACGACCCACTCTCAAACCACCAACCAAAGGTGGTTATCGCTTCAAACCATTGCCATGGACAAACTCTCTGTGGCCACCAACCTAATTCCTACTCTCATTCAAACCTCTAACTACCACCACCCATGTAATATATAAACTATCGTCAACCAACATTGCCAACCAACGCCTAAAACACCTCCATAACCACAGTGCTTTGCCTTCCCCCTATATCCCCAATAAAACTCTCAAGCTCATTTTGGTTAATGAAATACCCTAATCTAAATCTTATAGTTGCTACCTCCTTCTCCATCCTACGCCAAATCTTAAGGACAACCTAACCCAAAGACTTATGTTCAAACCAACACGAGCTTCGAAGACAGACCCTGTACACTGCAGTAAATCCAACCCTCTCTTCTTTTTTATTTTTGCATTGTATTTTAGATTTTATATTTTTATTTATTTATCTTTTGTAAGTTTATTGTAATTATAAAAAAAGGATGAAAAAATTAAAAAATGGAAAAGTAAAGAGAAAAAGAAAAAGGATTAGAAGTTCAATTCTTTTTTTTTTTTACTTTACTTTCTTTCTTCCGTAAAAATATTAATAAAAAATAAAAATAAAAAAAAAGGTAAGAAAAAATAACAAAATGTTTATCACTTAGAAAAGCCTTTGTCCAGAAAATAAATAAATAAAATAAAATCAATCCTGTTAAAAATTAGGACCCTTTTAGAATTTAAAAAATAAAAAATAAAAAAGCTAATTTAGAACCACTTAGAATTTTCCTTAAATAAACTTGAACTAAATTAAACTGTAAACTCAACTATTTTTTTTTAGATTAAAAACAAACCAATGAACTAATGTTTTCGAAATTGAGCTACAAAAATCTAATTACGAATAGCGAGCACATAGTTACTTATAGGAAACTATGAGGCAACTTAAAATAAGAAAAAACTTTATTTTTCCCCTTTTCTAGATAATTCTTTAAATTCTCATTTTTTTTAAATAGATGCAATTTCATTATTTGTGAATCAATATTATTATTAGAAGGGTATACTGAAAAGTAAATTTAAATTCAAAAAATTAAAAGTGACACCTATTAAGGTTTAATAGGTTAACCCTTAATTTTAAGTATTTGATTTTCAAAAACCAGTTTTAAATCAGTTTTCACACAATCTAGTGTCTAAGTTTAAATTAACCTATCTAATTGGTTTTAACCTAAACCATTTTTTTTTCCAACCTTGATTCGATGGCGACTTTAAGTATTTTTCAAAACATGTTTAAAAACATAATTTTTTCTTAATTCTTAGTCAAGGGTTAATATTAAATGGGTAAAATTTAATATTTAATAGATTAAGGAAAATTAATAGAACCAAGAAAAATTCAAGCTCAACAGCTTCTAACTTAGTTGATCTTACTCTTAAGCTAGTGCACTACATATTAGCTAGGGGCTTTATTAAAAGAGGAAATAGCTATGGTGTTGTTAATGAACAAGATATATTATATATATATATAGTATTGTTAAATAATGACCCCTCAATTTAAGAGTCAAGATGGCTTGGTTCCTGAAGAACTAGGCTACTAAAGGTCATTTGAAGTATATTTTTGTAAGTCCCTTTAGTATTCACCTAGTGAGAAATTTTCCTAACCTTCATTATATACCTCATATGCTAACATTGGATCCTCCTACTCCCTTGACCTATGATGCAATCATAACTGTGAGACTACCACCAACAACTAAAGGTCTACTTCCTAAGATAACTGGTGAAGCTACTTCATCATCATCATAGCAATATGTAGATTCATCATCTTCCTTGGTGATTAACATATTCAAGAAATTCATAAGGAAAATATTCAGAAAGCAACAAACCTTAACATATAAGGTGGATTACACTTTAGTGTAGTAGGAGGTAGTGATGAGCTACTTGACAATTCAGCTACTACCATTACCATCCATGGTTGAGCCTAAGCTAAGGAGTTAGGTGGAGAAGAGATCAAGGAGGAGAAAGAAGAAGAAGAAGATGAAGAGTAATCCTTCCTTTTTCATTTTTAAAAGAGACATGGTTTACCTTTTCTTTTTTGGATTGCTATACTCTTAACTAATTCTTTATTTCTCTTTGACTATATATCCTTTGATGATTTATAAGTTTGTAGGAGGCTACATTTGGATACATGAATTAGCAACAATAGTTTTATTTAGTTATCTTGTTTAGTTTAACATTTTCTTTTCAATTTTCTTTTACTTAGTTTATTTTGATGCAATGACAACCAAGCGCTTAATGGTTTAATTGAATTCAAATTCTAAACTTCAATTTTTTGTAAGGATTAATGCTAAAACCAAGGAAGTCCTAGTATTTTTTCCTTTATTATTGTTATTATTATTTTGTTGTTTCTCTCCTACTTAAATTTTTATTTGCATTGTATTATGTACATTAAGGATGAGGTACAACTTAAGTGTTGGAGGTAGGGTAAAGGATAGACTATGTATGTTAATATTCGCTCATTTAAGCTTTTGAAAATCTTTTACAAATCATAGAAATTTGCAACCCCTATATACAATAACCAAGCATAAATTTTTTTGAATTTTTCTAAATCCCCTATGAATTTAAAACATTTTGCTGAATTTAAGTGAATAAATATTTAGGATTTAGAGTTCACTATTACTTAAGCTTAGACTTAGACTTAGACTCGAGATTAGGATAGATATGAATGGGTTAAGGGCTTGTAATTTTATTTCTAAGCTTAATTTTAGAAGATAGTTATGTATCCCTCTTCTATTTCAAAATTTTTTTTATTAGATGAACAAAGGAGATTTGTCCTTTGAAAAATTAAAGTAGTTACAGGAACTAATTAAATAAGAGGATTAAAGCAATTGCTAAGAATTCTTAAGGATCGATCTTAATTCCTTAGAAGAGTAAGATTCTTTCCCATTGCCATTGCAATAATGAATACAATTAAAGTTGTTAAGGATTGGCCTCAATCCCTTAGAAGAACGAGGTACCTTTCTAATGACAACTGCTAAAGTAATTAAACAAGTTAAATCAATAAGAATTGGCCTCAGTCTATCAAAAGAGTAATGTACTTTCCCAATGCCATTCTAGCCTTAATAAAGATTGATTTAAGTTTAAAGAGCCTCTTAATGAAAATTGACATAAGTAGATGGACAATAAGAGGATGAATTGATATAATATATATCCAGTTTAGTTTTCGAGTTAAAAATGATTAAGGAAGATCCCTCTCCTCTTGAATTAGAGTACAGAAATCTCTATTACTTTTTCTTGATTAATTTCTATTTATTTTCATCTCTAGTTTAGTTTCTATTTAAATGATGTGGTTAACACGGAGTTGTTTGATCACTAAAATTCAACAATCCTTAAGTGTTGTTTAGATTTATTTAATTTTCTTACTTTAATCATCTATTTTATGTCAGACGTTGCAATCTTTAATTTCTTCTCTTAATTCATTATGTTAAATCTTTTATCATAAAGGCTAGGCAATTGAATAATTCTACAATTTAATTGCACAAAATAATTAGATGCACTCCTATGTATGATTTCTCAAGGGATTGATACTTGAACTTATACTATAGCTTAACTAAATGCACTTACCTATTAGCGTAGTATATTCCCTATAACCTGTTGAGGTGTAGAAAATAATTGATGAATACGCCGACCTGTTTCCTGAAGAACTCTTAAAAGGACTACCACCGTCTGAAGCATACAGCATGCTACTGACCTGTAACCTAGTGTTGCCTTATCGAATAAGCTTGCCTGTAGGTTAAATCTAGGGAAGACTACTAAGCTCCAAAGGCAAGTGGATGATTTGATGGATATAGGTTATGCTCACAAATCCCTAAGTTCATGTGCAATACTAGTCTTGTTAGTGTCGAAGAAGTATAGATCATAGAGAATGTGTATGGATGGCTGAGTTATCAATGGAATCCCTACCAAATACCAATTGTTGAGCTTGAATTTTCCAATTATTTATTTTCCTTAATCCAAATTATATTGAACCCTATGCCCATTCGAAATAAACCCATGACTAAGAATTAAGGAAAATTCTAGTTTTCTTTTAATTTGAAAGACAAAAAAAATTAGAGGTACCACATGACTAGAGTTAGGAAAAAAGACTTACCCAATTGATTTTAATCTAGTCACTGATGTGCGATAAAATCAATTTTTAAAAAAATAATATTTTTGAAACAAGATATTTTAATTTTAGAGGCTAACTTAGTAAATTATAAACAGTACAACCTTAAATTTTGAATTTAGTTTAGATACCCTTTTAACTTGAAAATGTAGTTTTAAATTTAGGAAAAAATATAGTTTCATTTGAAAATGGAAAAAAAAAGAAATTAAATTTACTTATAAAAGGAAAATAAAAAATTTTCCTATTTTAAGTCGCCCAAAAAGTACCTACGTATCCTCTAATAAAGATTAAACTTCTCTATTTAGGATATATAAAAATTTAGTGTATTGACTACTTTTTACTTTTCGAAAACAATCAAGTTTATGTTTTTATCTATATTGTTTTTATTTAAGGAAAATTCTAGAAACAAGGTTCTAATTTGGTGTTTTTATTTTCATAAAATTTTAAAAGAGAGCCTAATTTTGGAAAAAAAGTTGATTCACTTTATGTATTTGGAAAAGAAAAAAATTCTAAGTAATAAAAATGGGCCCTCTCCCTGCCCCCCTCTTGTCCCTCCCCTCCCCTCTCACCACCTTTTAATTCATTTTGAAGGAAAATTTTCTAAGCAAAAAGGTTTTTATGTAGTTGCCCTTTTATTAATTTTTATTAAGGAGAGAAAGAAAGGAAAAGAAAAAGAAAAGAAAGGAAAAAAAAAAGAAGGCTTTATAGAAACTTGATATGAAAATGTTTAATATCTTTTTACTTTTTAATTACTTTTTTTAATAAATAAGTAAATAAAGTAAAGAAAAAAAAATTAATGAATAAAAGAAACAAGGAAGAGGCAAACAAGATTTTGGTCAAATGTGGATCAAACTTTAAGCAAGGTAGAGGGTTTAGATTTGGTGGATCTAAGTACACGTATCTCCAACCGGGTTGTGTAAGAGGAGAATAGTAGCAACATTAAGGGGTGATTGAGATGATTTTAACAACTAAAGTGAGTGAGAAAAACCACTTTCATGACTTTTTCATTGACAATAGTAGGTCTAAGAGTAGTGCCTTGCGATTTTGTAGTGGTTTTGGTGTTGTTGATAGGTGATGGTCAATGGTGGTGTTTAGGTTCTTACTATTAGGGTTCTTTGACGTGGAGTATGAGTGTATTCTAAGATTTTGGACCACTACAAAATTGGTCGTTGTGGTGGATTTGCTTGAAAAGGGGCAAAGAGTGGTGTTTAGAATTAGTAGCTAGCATTAGATAGGGTTTGATGGTCAGGGGGCTTAGGGTCATGGTAGTCAAAGAGGCTGGTAACATTAGAGAACTTAGAACTTGGGTAAGTTGTTGGTGATGGTTACTGGTGTTGAAAATGGTTATAGAGCTATGATTGCTAAAGAGATAGAAAATGTGATTATAGAGAAAGAGAGCTTAAGGACAAGTGAGAGAGGGAATTGGAAAGGATGTTGATGCTTGAGAAGGGATTAGATAACTCTATTTATAGTGTTTCGAGCTTACACAACCTTAGAAAGCTTGTTAATGGTGGATTTCTACCATTAATGCTCTAGCTTATAAACATGTTTTCTTTAGATTTCTATACACAATTTGGAGCACTCGATGGATGGATACGGCTTATTTTTAGTTTGATACATAGTAGGTTGTTCATAGAACATGAATTCACTATGTAATTCACTGTATAAATGTGTATATGCATATGTAATTCATATGCAAGATCATAGAAAATTGAAGGGGTTAAGTAGGGAGAGGATAGTAAAATTTGGGATTGCTTTTTTTTTTTTTCCAATTTCAAGCTCAAATGAAGGATTCCAAATGCATTTTTTGTCCTAATCAATAAAGCTCAATGTCGACAATTTGGAAATGGCCTAATTCAAGATTGATTTTGATGAAAAATGGACAAAAAAGAGCTTTGAAATGGGGTACTTAAAAATGGTAACCGATAATTTTTAAGCCTCCATTGTTGTTATATGATGGAGATGTTGATGTAGTGCCTACATGGTGCTATGTTAACCTTGGAAGCAATAGATGGATGCTATGTGGTGTTGTGCAAAACTTAGACCAATCCAATAATGACATGTGACACAATGATAGGTACTAGAGGAATTGCAACCCTAAAGAAAAATTGATTAGGAACCTAGTTATGCTCTTCTAAGCTGACTAACCTATGTAAGAGCATCTTTAAGATATTAGCAACCTAAAATAGGAAATGATTAGAAAGTTGTTAGTGCTCTTCTTAGCTAACTATCCTAAGTGGGAGCATCTTTAGGAGACTAGTAACCTTAACTAAAAATCAAATTAGAACCTAACCATTCTCTTTTTAGGTAACAAACTTATGTGGGAGTGTCTTTAGGCGACTAGCAACCTAGAGTAGGAATTGATTTGAAACTTAGTAATACTCTTCTAAGTTAACTAACCTAGGTAGGGGCATCTTTGGGGGATTAGCAACCCTAATTGAGAAATTGATTTAGAGCCTAGTCATGCTCCTTCAAGCTAATAAACTTAGGAAAGGGTATCTCTCGAGGACTAGTAACCTAAAATAAGAATCAATTTGAAACCTAATAGTGCTTACTTAAGCTATCTAACAACCTAGGCAAGAGCGTGTCTAGGGGACTAGCAACCCTTAATTGAGAAATCAATTTGGAACTTGGTTGTGCTTCTTTAAGCTAACTAACCTAGGCAAGAGTGTCTCTAAAGGATTAGCAACTCAAAATAAGAATCGATTTGAAACTTAATAGTGTTCCTCTAAGCTAACTAAACTAAATGAGAAATAAGGCTCTCTTATTAGGCTAACTAAGACCTAAAGAAAGATTGGTGAAGGGAGACCAATACAGATTGGTTGAGACCTTAAGATAGATTGGTGAAAGGGAAGCATCGTATGGGTAAGCTAAGACCTTAAGAGAGATATACAAAGGGAATAGCACTTTACGAGTTAACTAAGACCTTAACAAAGAGGAAAGTGCCTTATGAGCTGGCTAAAACCTAAGAGAGATTGGTGAAGGGGAAGTGCCCTATGGGGTTGGCTAAGACCCTGAGAGAGATGTACAGAGGGAATAGTACCTTATAGGCTCGCTAAGACACCAAGAGAGATTGGTGAAGGCGGAGTGCTTAATAGGTTGGCTAAGACCCTAAGAGATGTTGGTAAATTGACATAGTGTTTTATGAGCTAGCTAGAACCCTAAAGGAGATGTGAGTTAAGATAACGCTTTATAAGTTGGCTAGAATCCTAAAGGAGATGTGAGTCACAGTAGCGTTATATGAGCTAGCTAAAGCCTTAAAGGAGATGTGAGAAAGGACAACACTCTATGAGATGGCTTAAATCGTAAAGGAGATTCAAGTAAGGATAGTGCCCAATGAGCTAGCTAGAACCCTGAAGAAGATGTGAGTCAAGATAGCACTCTATGAGATGGTTGAAACTCTAAAGGAGATGTAAGTTGGGACAACACCCTTTGAGCTAGGTAGAACACTAAAGGAGATGTGAACTGGGATATTACTCTTTAAGTTGACTAGAACACTGAACGAGATGTAAGTCGGGATAACGCTTTATGAACTAGCTAAACCCTAATGGAGAGGTAAGTCAGGGCAACGTTATATAAGTTAGTTAGAACCCTACAAGAGAAGTGGTTTAGGTTAACACTCTTTGAGCTGGCCATAACCCTAAAAGAGATGTAAGTTGGGACAACACTTTATGAGTTGGCTAAAACCTTAAAGGAGAGCTGAGTCGAGACAACACTTTATAAGATGGCTAGAAACCTAAAGGAGATGTAAGACAAAATAGCAATCTATGAGCTTGCTGAAACCATAAAAGAGATATATGATGGGACAACGCTTTATAAGCTAACTAGAACCCTAAAAGAGATGTAAAATAGGATAGTGCTCTATGAGTTGGCATGAACCCTAAAGGCAATGCAAGATGGTATAGTGCTCTATGAGCTAGTTAGAACCTTAAAAGAGAGATGAAATCGCCCTGTAAGTTGCCTTAAGACCCTAAAGGATGGTTAAAGAAGCACTAAAGGTGATGTAATCCAATTGGAAAACTTTGTGATTTAGATATTTATAAAAATAAATTTGTTAATAGTCGCCTATGACTGAATAGGCATTAAAGATAAGGTCCCTTGGTCAATCATGATGAAAACTACATCATAGAGGATGTCTCAAACTACTAGTGGTTAACTTAAAGGGTGTGACCACATTAAAAGAAGGAAAACAACTTGGATTGAAGGCTTAGCTACTAGGATTGACATGAATTTGAAAAATTAGAGGAAAAACTTGTAGAATGCCTTTACCTTCTCTCTATCATTTTTTTTTTTTTTTTTGCTTTCTTCCCTTTTTTTTTTCTTAGTATTGGGAAGTTTGCTAACAAGTACAATTCTTATTGAGAAGAAAGAGCTATAACCATTCCCTTTCTATGTAACCATGTATGGTAGTTCATACCGTTCTTAGTCTTTGAAAACATCTCCTGACCACAATACCGTCTAGGCTAATCTAGTAGTATGCTAACCTCTTATGCAGCCTTTTGACTTTAAGTATCTCTTTCATATGGAAATGGTAAATCAAGATTAGTTTTAGTTGAAGAGGACTTCCTCCCATATTTGCTATCTGATTTTCACTCTTGACTATTATTTTAGAAATTATAGTTCAATTTGCAAGTGATACGCCATAATCAATCTACCAACTCTTTTTCAGTTCAATATTGTAAATCAAGCTTTTAGTTAGATGGTTTTAAGAAGGATTAATGAAAAGGTTTATTTTGAAAAAATTATTTGATAAGAATCAACCCCTTGGCCCAATTATACGTAGTAGAGGTAAGAGACTCTAGGGGCTTGCTTAGAGAATACTAGTTTGAAGCCCCATCCAAGACAAGAATTCCTATCCCAACCTCTATGTTTCCTTCCTTTGCCAACCAGACTACTAAGCCGTCACCTACACTAGGCTTACTAAACAACTGTACCATGGCCTTATGTTCAAACAAACAGCTGAAGACTATTTGAGCCGAGCTCCTAAGCTGGCTACAGATGTCCAACCCAACCTAAGTTGACTATTTTATAGCGAATGACTAACCAAGCCCCTACCTGATCCAAATCATGTTGGTCCTTGACTGCAAATTCTTTTTTCCCATCCACTTGTATTATATTTCTTATGGCTAGCCACTGAACGACATGTGTCTTTTAGCACAATATTTTAGAAGGATTCTTACTTTTCTGATCTGAATATTCTTTATCTCTTTTACCCTTTTTAGTATATGTTATCTAACCTAATTGTAAAAATACTCATTTGTCTTTTCATACATGTAAAGTAACCTTAGTGGATGAGTATATAAACCCCCACTTAATTGTACATAGAAATCAATCATCAATATTAGAATTTAATCAAGTTTCTTTTTAGCAACCCTAGTGTACTCATTACCCTTCAACTCTTATTTATTCCCTTTAGTAAAGAGTATTGGCAAGTAACCTTTCAATATAGACCAGTAAGTCATATTTGATAAATTGTAAGCTTAATAGAATCTATTAGTGTATCATATCTAATTGATAGCTACTTGGGCTTAGCTAACTTTTTTTTTTATTTTCTTTCGAATCACTTCATTGTGGTGTTTCTCTATATGTCTAACCTTAAAGATGCATTCACTTCAATGTTATCATAGCATGGTTTCGAAATGGAGTATATGAGGTTACAGTGAAGTTTTGGTTCGTTTTGCTATTAGTAACTGCTATGTTCCTTCCATAGCCGCTACACTATATTTTTGTAGAGTAAGTTTAGAGTTATAAGCCATGCAATAGAGGTTAGTATGTTGGTAAGAGAAGTTCTTTATTACTTTGTTCTTACTCTATTTTTTCACTATGAAAATAGAGCAAGTTTCCTTTCTATCTTGTTTGAGTGATTATTAAATTCTGAAGTTGTTAGGGTATGTTAACTAAAGTTTTAGGTATTACAATAGCGATATTTTCTATATATTGTGTTAATTTGTTCGAGAAGTATTGCACCATGTTAGAATCAAGCATTCAAGATGTTATTAGAGACTAGAGTAGTGGTTCTCAAAGTTATAATGGTCATAATGGTAATAGTACTCTAGATTTAATTGATGATAAGCTCGACAAGTTCACTAATCTTATCGAGAGCCTAGTCACCATGATACAAGTTAATAGATAACAACCCTAGGGAGTATAACACCACAACCTATACAAAAATGCTCTTAAGAGATACTATGGCCATGGAAACTGAGTTAATCACCTAGTTCGACTCCTTCAAGCTAAAGGAGTTGCAAATCGAGCTACATGACGAAGACAAGAGTTAGAGGACATTGAAGAAGATGATGAGGAGATAGGTGCTGAAGAGTATGGTAAGGAAGAAGAAGAGGTTTATTATTACTAAGCACAAGAATGAGAACGCCGAGCCCCTTGAGGACTAGATAATGTCAAGGTCCAAATCTTACCCTTCAATGGAAGTAGAGATGCAAATGTAAATGGATACTTGGAGTAGGAAGAGAAGGTTAAGATGGTGTTTAACTGTTATGGGTATATAGATGCTGTTAAGGTTCAACTTGCTACACTGGAGTTTGTTGGGTGTGCCATAATGTGGTCAAAACACCTGAATGTAGCTAGAGCAAGGGATGAAAGGTGAGGAGTAAGGACCTATGATGAGATGAAAAGGTTGTTAAAGGGTATATTCGTACCTAAGACCTACTTACAGAATACATTTGCAAAGTTACGGGAACTTCACTAAGGAGGCCGATCTATTGATGACCATGTGAGAAAGTTCTAAATCTTATGATCTAAGCTAACATGGAAGAATCAAAGGCCCACACAATATTAAGATTTATTGAAGGGCTCAAATATGAGATTCGGAATATTATGGAAGTGTAAAGGTTTTATACCTTGGAAGAGGTGATTAAGATGGCACAAAGGGTCAAAAAATCGAGAAGAAGTGCTCTAAGTCGACTTAAGCCCACATTTTCCCAAACCCTTATTTTATGCTGACCTATTCAAGCTGAGTCAAGGAGGCCATTCTAAGCTGAGGAAAGGAACGGCTAACCTAATGAAAATCGAGCAAGATAGTAGGGCAAAGCAAGCCAGTCAAGTAAAACCAAGGTTAGGTTGACCTTGAGAACATATGAGAGAAGATAGACCTCTAAACGGAAGACCAACAAGGTGAAGTACTTTAAAAACTTCAGCTTTAGAAACATGGCTGCTAAGTATCTATAGACACCTAATTTTTGTCCCTCTATAGTCCTAATTTTTTATTTTACAAAAAGGGTCCTAATTCAAAAATAAAATAAAAATAAAAATAAAAATAAATAAAATAAAATAATTAATAAAAGATAAAAATAATAATAATTGACAAATGATGAAAATAAAATAAAATGAGACAAAGAAAAAGTAAAAAGATTTTTTATATTTTTTTAGGAAGTAAATTATTTTAGGAACAAATAGTTTTCGTTTTAACTTAGTTTGAATAATTATTTTAGAGATTCGTGTGGTTTAAGTACAATTTAATTATATTGAATGTGAAGGTGTAAGCTAACGGCCTAATAGATAAGCATTGGAGTATTGGATTAGATTTAATTTGAGATCTTAGGTTCGAAACTCACTAGATATTTAGGTGTCTTTTATTTCAATCTTTTTATTTTTATAAAAAAGCGAGTTAAACACACGTAATTCATATCTAATTAAAATCATTTGAATCTAGTTTGATTTATATTATATTTGGATTTATATAAAGGATTCAAATCTAATTTTTATCAAATTAGATACAATAGATATGAATGGATACGATTTGATGTGATTTGTTTTGGGTTTATAAATACACATTACGCCAAAAAGGATAAGAGTTTTATTTCAACTCCAACATAACCCAATGCTGCATCTAATCTCCAATCACCAAAGATCTTTCGCTTGACCACTCCACATTCACCACAACAACAACAGTAGTACAACAAAATTCCAGATATCAAAGTCATCTCGTACAACCCTAAATCAGATGCTAATCCATTGTCCCTCGCCTGAAGATTCATATGTACAAGCACAACTGCTGTGATAGCCCACACTCCACGTAGCAACATTCCACACATTACGCGGCAGTAGTCTACAATGTCACTACACTTCCCATGATTACACTGTCACATGATCAGCTGCAGTCACACGCTGACTGCTAAACACATTGACACGATGAACACTGTTACGAACTGGATAGCATCCAATACATGAAGTCCGCATGTCCACGATTGAACACATCATCGGCACTTCACAAGTACGGAATCAGATCTGCAAGCCACAGCTCTCGACCGATCAGCCATTAACCAAAAATTGCCATTCTACTATCTACTCAATGCCTCATGAAATTCACACCCCATCCTTGTAATTCACTCCGTAGGCAATACCAAACACGACTAAACCAGTCATTGCTCTATTGTCCCCTTTTGACCATTCGCTTCTCCATCCTCATTCACGCCATCAACATCACGCCGATCACTGATACGCCCACACAGCCACATCCATAAATACTACAATCGTTGACCATCCTCGCACAACCCATTCCCAAGCACACATCTAATCAACAACCTATAATCGCAGCAGTAAAACCACTCCCAATGTAAACCACAATCATCCCCTAACCACACTTCACTATAGCGTCTACACGTCCACAGCTGTACAACTACACAACGACTCTCTCTCACCATCCACAATCACTACTGCATGCTCGCCTAACTGACTACAACTATGCCTACTCCATTGCCTCCAGCCAAGTCCCAACAAACACACCAATAGCGTATTAATCTCGAATGCTACAACTACACTAATAGCAATGAACAACTCCAAAAGAGCCCCTTGACTAGGAGGCCACCATAGCAAACTCAAGCCCGATGCCAACTCTGATGACCTTTCTCTTCCTCTTTCCACCATTGGCCTTCCACAACACAGTCCATGACACACGATTGTCCACATTGCAGTCACCTCCACAGATAATCAGCTACACACTCCTTCTCTCTAATGAACTCAACCGCGCACTAGCACTCCCATCGTTGCTTTACAAATGCGCTTAATCTAGTAAGTTCCATTGATGGTTAGTTTTTCTGTTTGCTTTGGTTTGATTATTATTATACTATTATCATGTTATTAGTTCATTAACAGTAAATATATGTTGTATATGAATACCCTAGTTTAGGAAACTTTATTAGTTTTTATATCAAGTTTATTGCCTAATGTTGTTAATAGCAAAGAAAAGGGGTTGTTAAGATTAGTTTTATCTTGTTATTATCTATTAGTTCACGTAATATATAATACATGAATATGTTAATTTAGGAGTTTTAGGATTAGTTTTTATATAAACATATTATATGGAATTATTTTATTTCGATAGATTGTTATATATATTAGCCTAAGATTTTTTTAGGAGTAAGTTTTTTTAAAAATCCTCATATGGAAAATTATTTTTTAAAAATAAAAATTCACAAAAGGAAATTTTTTTTTACAAAAATATTATGGTGTCTTAGAGCATCTTTTGAACACTCAAGAGTTAGGATCCCTTTTGATTTTTTTAAAATAAACTGAATAAATTAAAACGTAAGCTCGGTTAGTTTTCAAAAATTAAAATCAATCAACACAGTAAAGTTTTTCAAAAAGAACTACGATCGTCTGATCTCGGCTAGTGGGTATGTAAGCACCTTTAGAGTGATGATAAAATCTATTAAACTTAGGTTCTTTTTATTTTGATTTTTATTTATTTATTTATTAAATGTTATAATTAGAAGAATAATCCTAATTTTGGTAAATTGATAGTGGTACCCATTACGGTTTAATAGGTTAGCTCCTGAACTCGGAACCCTCTAATTCTTCATTCAAATTGAAATCAAATACCAGTAGCTAAATCGTAATCAATCAACTCAATTAATTATGGTTATTTTCCTTTTTCCTGACTCCAGTTCGGTGATAACTCCAAAAATTATTTTCAATAAAAAACTGGAATTTCTCAATTTATTTAGTTGAGGATTAATATTAAATGGGTTAAGGTTTAATATTAATCGAAAATGGGAAATCAATTTTTAAATAAAAGAAACCGAAAAATCAGGCTCGATAGTATCTAAGCCAATGTAACTTGGTGCTTTAAGAAGATGTAATAGATAACACTGATGAGAGAGAGTTGGAAGAGGAGAAGGATGTTAGAAAACCCAAAGCTGAAGAGGGAGAAGAGACTTGTGTCTAAGACGACCAAGGAGAAGTAATGGCCTTAGTCTTAAGATGAGTACTAAGTTCCCTATCGAACTTTGAGGAAGTTCAAAGAGAAATTTTATTCCATATAAAGTGTACCATCAAAGGACAATTGTGCATTGTCATAGTGGATGAAGGGAGTTATACTAACGTAGTAGTTCTATCCTTTGTACAGAGGTTATGTCTGTTGACTTTAATGCATCCTTGACCTTATAAGCTACATTAGCTTCATGGTAATAGTGCTTACATCTAACTAAACAGGTAACTATACCATTCAGTGTTGGAAACATATATAGGGACGAAGTAGTGTACGATGTCATCCCATAGGTGCTTTACATCTATTGCTTGGGTAACCTTAGTTGTTCGACTGACGTGTTACTCATGACGGATATAAGAACACCTATACCTTTGTTAAGGATGGAAAAAAGATTATATTGTAACCCTTGACCCCTTCTTAACTAAACAAGACCCATAACGAGCTCACTTGAGCTAGTAAGAAGAAGGCCTTACTGATAACTAAAAGAGAAGTTTGAGCTACTAAGATGGCTAAAAAGCCTATGTTCTTATTGGTTAGGAGATTATTAGAGATAAGAGATTTAGAGGATGTTCCTAATGTGATTCAAAGCCTAATAAATGAATTTTCCAATCTATTCCCTATAGAGCTACCTAAGGGACTACCTCTAGTCCAAGGTATAGAGCACCATATTAACTTATAGCCATGTGCTACATTACCAAACCAACTTGCATACAGAATAAATCCCGAGTAGGCTGCTAAACTGAGAAGACAAGTAGATGAGCTCATAAGATGAGGATAAGTAAGGGAGAAAATGAACCTTTATACTATATTAGCTTTACTCATCCTTAAGAAAGATGGTTTATGGCGCATGTGCATCGATAGTTGAGTAATTAATCAAATCACTATCAAAATAGAAGTACCCAATACCGAGGCTCAATGACATGTTGTATGAGTTCCATGGTGCCAAAATATTTTTGGAGATTGATCTGCGAAGTGGCTACCACCAAATTTACATGAAACTGGTTGATGAGAGGAAGATTTCCTTCAAGACCAAGCATGGTCTCAACGAATAGTTAGTTGTGATGCTCAGACTTACTAATATACTAAGCACATTAATGAGATTAATGAACCATGTGATGCGCCTTCTAATCAAAAGGTGTGTGTTCATGTACTTCGATAACATATTAGAATATAGTGCTGACTTAAACAACTATGTTCAATATCTTTAAGCAATTTTTGAAATTTGACGAACTGAGAAGTTATATGGGACTTTGAAGAAATGTACAATTTGTCAAGATGAAGTGGTTTTTCTTAGGTTTGTAGCACTAGGGAAAGGAATCTAAGCTGACGAGGAGAAGATCCAAGCTATGTTGGAATGGCTGATGCGAAAAAATGTTACTAAAGTTTGAAGTTTTCATGACTTAGTTTCTTTTTATAAGTGATTCATTGAAAACTTTAGTGCCATAGCTGCCCCCCTAATCGGGCTAACAAAGAAGAGTGATGGGTTCATATGAAATAATCGAGCTGAATAGAGCTTCAGGGAGATTGAGGAGAAGCTCACCTCTACCTTTATTCTATCACTACCAAATTTTGATAAGCCTTTTGAATTGGAATGTGATGCATTAGGAATTAGAATCAGTACTATCCTAATGCAAGAATGACAACCCATCGCTTACCATAGTTAAAAAGCTTAGTAGTACTGCCCTGAACTATTTTTTCAATAAGAAAGAGCTATATTCTTTTTTCCGAGCTCTTACTATTTAGCAACACTATTTGCTGGCATAAGAGTTTGTTATTTGCATAAACCATGAGTCCCTAAAGCATCTTAGGAGTTAGAACAAACTCTTAAAAAGGTAAGCCAAGCAGCTAGAGTTCATGGAAGGATTCTCATATGTGATCCAATACCATAAAGGAAGCACAAATGTAGTTGCCAATACTTTATCACATCGATAAACCTTGCTAACCACTTTGCAAACAAAATTATTAGGATTCTCACTCATCATTGAGTAGTATACTCATGATTCTCATTTCAATCCTATTATAAAGCAGTGTAGAGAAGGAGTTACTATTAGAGGATATTATGTCAAGGATGGCAATCTCTTCAAAGAAAGAAGGCTATACATACCAAAATGTTCTACACATAAGTTATTGATTGAGGAAGCTCATGGAGGTAGATTATCTTGTTACTCCAAGAAGACCAAGACAGCTAATCTGTTGAAGGAAAAATTTTACTAACCTAGTTTAGCCTAGGATATCTATATGGTACTTGGTAGTTATGAAGTATGTAAGCGAGCTAAGGAGAAGAGAGAGCTCCTTGGAAAATATATGCTCTTACTAACCCTAACCTTACCTTAAGCTGACCTCAGCATGGACTTTGTCATAAGGTTGCCCTAGACATCTAAAGGAAAAATTTCTATATTTGTTGTAGTAGACCACTTCAGCAAAATGGCATACTTCATCCTATGTCATCGAACTAAAGATGCTTTACATATTACAAATATTTTTTTTATAGGAAGTTGTCTAACTATATGAGTGCCAAGGACCATTGTTTTAGATTAGGACATAAAATTCTTAAGCTATTTATAGACAACTCTATGGAGAAGACTTGGAACTAAACTTTTGTTCAACTCTGGTAGCTACCTCCAGACAAATGGCAGACTAAAGTGGTGAATAAGACGGTAGGAAACTTACTCAGAACTATTGTAGGAAAGAACTTGAGGGATTGGGATCTATGTTTACTAACTATGAAATTCGCATACAATCGAATTGTCCATAGCACCATTGAGAGGACCCATTTGAGGTCATCTATGGCTTCAATCCTACTATCCCCCTAGATATGATCGATACCCTTACAATTGTAGAAGAGAGTCAATCAAGAGTTAATTGAACTCAAGAATTACAAGAGCTACACCAGTTTGTAACTAGGAAGATTGCTAAGTTCAATAAGAGACAATAAGAGATTAGTAGTTGAGGCCACCAAGCTATTCTTTCTAGCTAGGAAACTTAGTATGGATTCACCTCAGCCAAAAATGATTCCCAAACTTAAGATAGAGTAAGCTATCTCCTCGTGTTGATGGTCCATTCATAGTCCTAAAGAAAGTTAACCACAATGCCTACTAAATTAAGTTACTTGATGACTATGGTGTTTCCTTTACTTTCAATATGTCTAACTTGATTCCTCATCAACCAAGAAAAGAAGACCACGTAAGTGTCCCAGAAGAACAAGAGCTAAGGATCATTTTAGGTTTAAGGAAAAATCTTTCCAACCTCTAAGTAGATGATAAGAATCAACCGCATAGACCGATTACAAGTAGTTAAGCTAGAGGACTCTAAGGACTCGCTCAGAGAATACTAATTTGAAGCCCTATCCAAAATGAGAATTCCTATCCCAACCTCTATGTTTTCTTCTTTTTCCAACCAGATTACCAAGTCATCACCTACACCAAACCTGCCAAACAATTGTACCATGACCTTATGTCCAAACAAATAGCCCCAAACTATCAAAGTTCACTACTGATATCTGACCCTAACCCAAGTTGACTACTCTATAACAAATAAATAATTAAGCCTCGACCTGATCTAGATGAAGTCAGCCCCTGACTATACATTCTTTTTCTCATCTACTTTTACTATAGCTCTTACGTCTAGCCATCAAACGATACATGTCTTTTGGCACGATACGCTAGAAGGATTCTTACTTTTTTGTACTACATATTCTTTATCTCTTTTAACCTTTTTAGTATGTATTTGTAACCTAACTGTAACAACACCCTTTAGTCTTTTCATACATGTAAAGTAACCCTAATGAATAGGTATATAACCCACCACTTAATTGTATGCAGAAATTAATCTTCAATATCAAAATTTAATTAAGTTTCCTTGAGCGACCCTAGTGTTCTCATTATCCTACAACTCTTATCTATTCCCTTTAGTAAAAAGTAGTGGCAAATAGCCCTCTAGTTCAGACTAGTAAGTCATATCCAGTTGATTGTCGATTGAATAAGATCAATTGGTATGTCATATCCAGGTGATAGCTATTCATGCTTTGCTAACTTTTTTGTTTTCTTTCGAATCACTTCATTATGGTGTTTCTCTATGTATCCAACCTCAGAGATGCATCATTATTTTTATCCCATCTGAGTATATAAGTTAAGAACCCTTAGGAAAGACTAAGATTGCGTTTGCCCTAATTTCAAAGATAATTTTATTTAAGATAGATTATTTTCTATGATTGGAAGAGTTTTCATTGAGTGTAGGTAGAATTATGGGCAGGGTAAGTCATATGCTTTATGATTTAAGATGGACAAGAAGGTTTTGTACTTGTAGTTTGAAATGAAGATAGAGGCTTTGTAATTAACAAAGGTTATGAAGGATCAAAAATATGATTTAGAAAGGGATTATGAGGGTTTTGTGCTTTGGGAGCATGAAGGCACAGTGTTTTAGGGTATAAAGGTGTGGTGTTTTAGGCTTCTTTTGAGCTTTAAGTGTAGACCTTGCTTTCTTATTAGGATGGAGCATATCTTTTGGGATTTCTTATTCAATCCCAAGTTTCATGCTCATCTTATTTTCTTTTTCTTCCCCTTTTTTTCTTTTCTTTTTTTTTTCAGTTCAATTTTCTCCATTCTTTTATGGTTTCTTTTTCTTTTCCTCTTTTTTAGCACCAAAAGTGAAAGTATGTAGATAGGGTTTTTGTGTTCTTCTTCATCTCAAAGAAAATAACTTATAAAAAAAAAATATCTTTGAATTTGATAAGCATTAACTAGTTTTATCCCACTCTCTTAATTAATGACTTTGACCTCCAAATTTACCCCAATCATAAAGGTGATTCTTTATAGGGTTTACGTTTAAAACACCTCTTAATTAGGCTTAATAGGTTTGACAAAGGATATTTGTGTTTAAGACATCACAAATAATTGCCTAACTTCATTTCAATCTATGTATCAAATTTGAAATGGATCTCCTTTACAAAATGACTCTGAAAATCGTCACCATGACATCACTCAACTCTCAAAGTATTTCAAGGTTAGTGTATAGGATATAATTCATCTCTTTTCATTCCAAACCTTAAAAATCAGTTACCATTTTCTTAGGTAGGAATCTTTATTAATTTGCCATAGGGTAGAAATTAACTTTGGCCCCCAGTTTCTCGAAATGTTCCTTAAAACATGCCCTAGTGTAAAATGATACATTTCATTTTATTTGAGTTCAAAATTAAATTTCAAAGTCCAAATGCCTCAAAACTTTTATGTTCTCAATGGCTTAAGTAGATAATTTCCATAGACTTATAGGTCTTAATGCCCTTTAGCTTTCATGTTTGTTTATGATCTTAATTCTTTAAAGTTAAATGAGCTAGTATTGATGTCTTTTGAGGTGGAGGAGTCATGAATTGTCCCTTTGTTTGGATCGAAGGTCAAGTTGAGGTCGTACCTGACTTCGTGGTTTGATTCAGTTTATGGTTAGGCTTGGTATTCTCAATGGACTAAAGGTTTTAGGTTGGTTCAGTACTTAATGGGCCAGGGTTTATGTTTAGGTCGATTTTCTTAACAAGTCAAGAGTTTGTGTTTAGGTTAGTTGCTTTAATGGGCTGAAGATTCATTTTTGGGTTTGGGATAAGGATTCGTGTTTAGGTTAGCTACCTTAATGGGTTAAGGATTAATGTTTAGGTTAGCTACCTTAATGGGCTAAGGATTCATGCTTGGGTTAGCTATCTTTATAGGCTAAGGGTCTATGTTTAGGTTAGCTATCTTAACAAGTTGAGAGTTTGTATTTAGGGTTAGCTCCCTTAACGGGCTAAGGGATTATGTTTAGGTTAGTTGCCTTAACAAGCCAAGTGTTTATGTGTGTCTCGAATCCCATCAAAATTTTTAACCATTAGCAACATTTTTTTTTCTTTTGCTAGAGATAAAGAGAAAAAGATAGAAACAGAGTGGTCAAATTGCAAATAAGGATGAGGAATTGCTTACTTAAGGTTCTATTTACAAGCTTACATAATTTATTTACATAAAGAACAACGGTTAGATGAATACTTTGGAAGGTCTATCTACAAAAAGGGATTACTAGAGAATAAAGAATGATATGTTAAAGGGGATTTTATTATCTTAACAAATTGGTGTATAAAGAAAAACAAAGAAAAGGCGCCTATCATTTTATCTCAATTATTATTCAATGAAACATAACATTTATTTTAGGCCCCTTAGTCATAATTTGAAAAATATTAATTTAACTCTCGTAATTGAGCTACAATTTTATCCAACATCTCAATTAGAAACTTTAGCGCATCTATCCTTTTCCTTCCAATAGGTAGCTTTACCTTACAATAGCTATTTACGAATTCTAAGGCATCCAGCAGCCTATTGACTCTTTAGTTATTAACTTGTTAATTACTTGCCATTATCTATAGTCCTAGTACATTTCATGGATAATAATTATTTATTGATGAAATCAAAGAATATTCATAGTGATGCGTCTCCGAAGTCGGATACATGGAGAAGCATAACAATGAATAAGAAAAGAAAATAAAATGAGGGTTTTAGCATATCCACGAGCTATCTCATTGGATATGATGCACTAATAAGATCCAACATGGCCTAAGACTCACCGGATGTAACATACTAGTTCGAGTGATAGGGTTGCTCACCACAATTCTTGATAAAGGGATTAATAAGTGGGTAGACAAGAGTTTTCTAAAAGAAAAGTCTTAAGGGTTTTTCATTAAATGTCAAAGTTTAGCTAAAACCCTATATATGAGCTCTATTTATACATAGTGGCAAAATACTAAAAAGGATGCCCTAGTGGCATCCCTGCAAATACAAAATAAACATAAGAGTAATTTAGAAAAAATATAATAAAATGCAAGTCTAAATAATATAAGCAAAAATAAATTATCAAATGAGATGTTTGGATGAGTAGTAAACGAGCTAGGCTTTAGCATTTGGTAGGGTTAGTACCCTAAATCCTATCATCATCCCCTTCTTGAAAAAGTTTTAACCGGAAACATAGCAAGTGATTACTCCAACTTCCACTTAGATCAAAAACAAATCTGCAAGAGTGAAATAAAGATAAACTACAACAACTCAACTTAATGATCAAGGAAAATATAGTTTGACGCTCTTTCCACTCATCATGAGTGCGAACAACCATGCTCTTCATTAAATACCTTTCTTTCCACCCATCATTTACCCTATCAATTACCCCTAAGTGATTCTAGCAGCCATCAATCATGGGAATAACACAACTTTAGGCTCAAACAAGACATAAGCTCGGGGAGTCTAAATATGGAAAACTTAAGTTGCTCTACTCCCTCAACTATTCTTAAAGTTTCATACTCTTCCAATGTCAGCTCTTCAACCTCATTTTCAACAGTTACTACCTTATTCACTTCCTCATAACTAGTTTCCTCTTCAGTCAACATGGATGGTGTAATAATTCCTTCATCGACTTTTTCTCCCTCCTTGATGGCTTCTTCTAGAATTTTCTTTTCAACCCTCCATCTCTCTACTAACGTTTTAATAATTAGTAAATCATCTTCAAGACTAACTGAGGTGATAGGATAGAGCATAACTCGTTCGTTGTCATATAAGGAATAAGTATTCTTCAATGGTATGTAGCTTAAGTTATGATTCGTCTTCCATAGAGAACCTAAACACATGTAACAATCTCCAATGTTAGCAACATCAAATAAAACCTCATCTTAAAACTTGCTAATAAAGAAGGCTATTCTTGCTTACTTCATCAGTTAAATCATTTCATCATTATAAATAAAGTCATACAGATTTGAGTGGTCTATAGTTTCATAGCCCAATTGATGGGAACTAAGCTACCGGACCTCTAACCCGTAGCGAAGCTCAAAGACTAGAGGGACTGGCATGACAAATTCTTCTGTTCCAGCCAACCCCTGCCATGGCCAAGTATTTCCTTACTGAATCACCCTTCATGCCGAGACATATGATTGCCCATCTTTCTATTGTATGCCAAATTGAAAATTACTCACTTGCGCCTAAGCCGACCAATTACTCAACATCTTTCTTGCAGAGAAGTTGAGAAAGAGAGAGTCCAAACTGATTAACCCATCCCTGCTCGGACAAGTCAGCTGTTCGTACTTTTTTTCCTCATCTTTTAATAACCTCACCAATATAGCATCACTACATATATGGTATCATGTATAGAATCCATTAAACCAATCCACTTTTACCCTTTTTGTATCTTATACGTTACTTCCTTAGGAAATGCATTTTTTATTTTTTCCTTTTTAGGCAAGTTATTCTAACTTATGAGTATAAATACCCTTATACTTGTAGCTATAAGAACAGATTATTCTAAATACACTTAAGTATTTTTTTTCCTTGTGTAAACACTATTTGGTTATTCTCAGTATCACTCTTATCCTAACCCTTAAGCAAGGTTAGGTGGTGAGTAACCTCACTAGACCAATTTGTGCGTCATATCAAATTGTACTGTGAGTCCTCGAAAGTTCCATTGATATGTCATATCCTTTGGAGCTGTTCGTGCGTTTTGCTTACCTTTCATTCGTCATTCGTTCCTTTTGCACTTTCTTCCATTAGTTCGTTCTGCAAGCTTAAACCCATCTAGCGACCAGCCTTATCTGTTCTTAACCACGGTTCGCATCACCAATCCCTTAACAATAATCTCTCTGAAATAAAATTCACATGATAGTGGTTAACCCGAATTAGTAGAATACCTCATTCAAGTCTTCCCTTAATATAAAATTTCTCCATTACCATGAGGTAAAATTTGGGCTTAAATTAAGTTAATGGCATCAAAATCTACAATCTTTGATGATTACTAGAATTGCCACACTTTGGGTCAAAGATAGCTTGAGTAAATCACCTCGGTAGCGGCATCAATCTCAGCTTGGTAGTTTTATCCTATAACAAAATAAGCTTAAAAAGTAATAATTTAATCAACTCTGTAGCTTGACATATAGGGAAGTAGCTCAGCAATCTACAATTGGTCCACACTTCAACAACCCATATCACGAGGCTCTCGCCTCGGTTCACAAAACGCAACACCTCGGCATAATCAAAACAACACTTTGAGATCGACAATTAACTTCCTCACAGGAGCTCTGTACTTGATTTCTCTCCTGACAAGTTTCACACAATTTCTATAGAAGCATAGCACTTCACCTCGGCTCACATGTAAATTAGTAATTAGACTCAAATGCACTTGTTTGAGACTGACAAGTCAACTAGATAATTAATACTCCACTTCCAATATGTATATACAAATAAGATAGCACACATTCAAGCTCGGCAATTATAAGGACAGCATGGCACGGAGTGTAAACTATATAGAAAGCTCGAAAAGAAGAGTTTTTTAGCCAGACACGTACACACAACTCCAAAGCAGCAATTTCCGACTTGTGCGCACACAATTCTGCAGATTCTTACCAAGTTCCGAGACAGCAACATGACAAACTTTTTAGGCGCACGCACTACTCTATTCTTCCCTAACTAGGATCAATAACTTCACAAGCATTGACCACACACAATAGCTTCATCCTATAGGATGGTACAACAATAGCAATTCAACAGTACAGCAGCGTGGAATCAGCATATACACGCAACTGCAATCTACTGCACAATTTCACTACAAGTAAGCTCGGTACTTCACACAACTTAGTAGATCAACTCAGCGACATTTTCTACTTCAATTTTCAAGATAGTATTTTTTCAGGCCTCGGTTCCAAATGCATGCAGCAGCACTTCTTGTTAGACTAGTAACTCGACAACTTTTAATAATAGTTCACTTGCCTCAGTTTGTCACTCGCTTGGATCAGCACACACGTATAAACAAGGATAGTTTGAAAATTTCTTATAGTGAGCAGCTCTTACACTACTACGACCAAATTCAGCTCGGTAACCAAGCACTCCAACAACAGGCTCAAATGCTAAATAGAATAGCTCGGCACTTTTTAAGTTGCAGTGGTTTGGATCTTGGACAATGACTGCAATTCAACTTAGCAACTTGTAATGAAACAGCACTGACCTTCGCTCAGCTCGGAAGCTTCTCCGTTACACACGCAACAGTTCGACGCTGCACTTAATTCAACTTGGCAAGGCAAGGACAACAACAGCTCGTTCTCTATATGGATCAATGATAGCTTCAATAATCGACCAGACACGCAGCACTCTAGCTCCGCCTTCAAATTGCACCACTGACCAATCTGCTCGGACATTGGAATCGGCTCGGCCGAATAATGTATCAAGTCGGACAATTCAATTTCAGCTCGGTGAAAACTAAAACAAGGTAGCAGCTGCTATTTCATGCGCAATTCGGTACGCACACTAAAGCAGCAAGCAGCTCGGTCATAAAGTTGACAATTCGGCTTAGACACTTAAATTAGCGCGGCAAAGTAATGAAGACAGCAGCTCAATAAGGCCTTTCTTCGCAACAGTTCGGTATTAATTTCCTTCTCCTGGTCGAATTCAACAATGCGACTTGTACTACAACTCAAATAGCTCGGCCTTGGAACATTAGTGGCTAAGTAAGATAGAAACAGCTCGGACGTCTGGGATGCAGCAGTTTGGATGCTTATGCAGTTCGGACACTAGGTCGAATCAGCTCGGGTCACTACTTCAGCCCGGATCGGCAGAGTGCACTCGGCTCGGATGTAAGATTCACTTCGGTAGTTTGGTGATGACACAGAACAGATCGGTTCTACAATTGTGCACTACACAAGCTCAGATCAAATTCTACAAGGAAGCTCGGTAACCTTGGGAGTATGACAACTCAGCTCGATGCTCGTGGTCACTTATCCAACTGTACTTACTATAAGTTGCACGCAATAGCACCCTCGACACTTTCAGCTCGGCAACACTAAAGTTCACCTCACCACTTCGGATTGCAACAGCTCTGAGGTCGGGCACTTTAGTATTTCGGCTCGGCAAGTTTATCAAAAATTACTCGGGTTGGTAATTGGGGTCACAATAGTTCGGCACCTAAATTGTGACAGCTCGGGATTTGACACTTCAGCATAGCAGCAAAGACGAGTACGACACAAACTACAGCAGCACAAAAACGAACAACACATACACAACGAGCTCCGGTACACTCATCAATCAGCACAAACACAGCAGTTTGCGCAACAACTCGTAGCCACCACTTCACGCATTGCTGCACTTCAAACATAACACGTTCACCACCAACTCGACTCCGGCGATGGCCACAACCAAATGCACAAACACAC
Source organism: Lumnitzera racemosa (assembly GCA_024138005.1). Lineage (NCBI taxonomy): Eukaryota > Viridiplantae > Streptophyta > Magnoliopsida > Myrtales > Combretaceae > Lumnitzera > Lumnitzera racemosa. The sequence continues at coordinate 58,828,054 of JAMXBC010000004.1, forward strand.
TCGTGCACCAACCACTACCGTCACGGTCACACACTTCAATCTTCAAGATGAGAACACAACCTACTAACATGACTGTAATCACCATTACCACCAATAATTTCCTCCGTTATAAGCTACACAGAGCACGATATGAAACCACGCGACAGTACCCACTGCTATTCCTGACTTGCACTCTTGCTTCACAAATTGCAGCACACCCGTGATAGCAACAGACACCAGACACCAAGCAACACATATCACAACATCCTAATTTCAAACCCTAAATTTAGCTTTCCTATCGCAATTCCTATTTCTCTCTTTTTCTTTTAATTAATAATAATATAATGAAATCTCAAGACAAGAAAATAAACATCAAATATGACTCCTATATGTAGGTTCATACAATCATTTACAGAGTTTTTATCCCTTTAAATAATACTACTCAAGGACTTTCTCAAGGAATCGTAAATCAAGCCTCTAGCTAATAAACCTACTGACAATATGACACGAACTAGTAAATAAGTCTTCATAGTATCTCCAACACACTCATTGGGATAGCCATGGGAGAGACACGGTGGCCACCAATAATACATGAATAATAACTTCACAGAACCTAATATGCTCCCTCATCGGAATCGCGCTCTAATACAAGCGAACTAACGTATTTCCTAGGATTGAATACACGAAAAAGCACCACAACAAATAAGAAAATAAAATAAAATAAAGATTTTAGTAAATTCGTAAGCTATCTCATCAGATATAACACATCAATAAGATTTAATACAGCCTAAGACTTGTCGAATGTGATGCACCGGTCTGAGTATAGAGTTGCTCGCCACATGTACTCTATTTATACAAAGTGGCAAAATACTAAAAAGATACCTAGTAATATTCTTATAAATACAAAATAAACATAAGGATAATTTAGAAAAAATATAATAAAAAGAAAGTTTAAATAATATAAGAAAAATAAATAATCAAATAAGATATCCAGATGAGTGGTGGACGAGCTAAGCTTTGGCATTAGGTAGGTTCGATACCCCAAATCCTATCATGTAGAATCATCTAAATGTTAGAACACTTAGGTTAATGCATCATTTCTTAAGTTACAACCTTACCGTTGATTTGTTTACAAAGTGCCCTTAACTTTTGTATAAGCATCTATATAAGTCTGATAAGTATTATATTAGTACAAAAATACTTATAAGGACTTGGTACAAAAATACTTACAAGGACTTGGTACAAAAATTGATTACATTTTAAGGACACTTAAGCATTAAGAGGGCTGCAACTTTTGGAAATGGTACATTAACTCATAAGGAAGGTATATAAAATTATAGTAGGTTCTAAGGATCTTCAAGTTTTGCAATCTCACACATTTTTAAAGATATAGTTTCTTAGTCATTTCTAAACTTAATTGAGGTAACCTAATCTATACCAAATAGTGATTATCTTATAACATTTGAATCTTAAACATTAATCCCTTTCTTAAGGTCTTAAAATGGCTTAGGTTTGACCGTATCTATCCTTCATCCATAATGTAATAAATAACCTCCCAATGTCCCAATAACTTAGTTGCATGCAAAAGTTAATATAACAATTCAAAAAAATGTTATTTACAATAAAATAATTATAAACAAATATGGGTATTTTGAAAGATGGATTTAATTTTGGAAGGTTTAAGTGACTAGCCTTCCTGATGATTCCTAATAGAGTCCTTAAATTGTTGAACATGAATTTTCCAGTTATTTATTTTTCTTAATTTGATTTATATTGAATTCTATACTCATTTGATATAAACGCTCAACTAAGAATTATGGAAAATTATGGTTTCTTCTAATATGAAAGAAATAAGAAAAAAAAAATGGAGTCACCTCTTAACTACGGTTGGGAAGAAAAAGTTAAATTAAAATCAATTGGTGAATTAATTTTAATCTAGCTATTGGTATATGACAAAATCAATTAAAAATAAAAAAAAAAAAGATATTTTTGAAGCTAAAGATTTTAAGTCCAACAGCTAGTCTATCAAATCATAAACAGTACCACCTTAACTTTTTAAATTTAGTTTTATTTTTCAAAGCATCCTTTCAACTTAGAAAATTAATTCTAAATTTAAAAATTAATTTTATTTTAAAAGATAAATTAGATGTATTTACAAAATAAAAAAATAAAATTATTTCCCTATTTTAAGCTATTTTAAGTTGCTCTATAGTTGCCTATATACCCTCTCTTAAGTAAGGATCAAACTTCTTATAGTATAGTTATATAAAAATTTAGTGTGTTGATATATTTTTAATTTTTGAAAAAAATTAAGTTTATGTTTTTATCCATATTATTTTTATTTATGGAAAATTCAAAAAACAAGGTTCAAATTTGGTGTTTTTATTTTTAGAAATTTTTGAATGAAAGCTAAATTTTGGAAAAAGTTGATTCACTCTATTTATTTGGAAAAAAAGTGGTAAGACCACCCCTTTGCACCCAACCAACCTTACTTTTTAATTCATTTTGAAAACAAATTTTCTAAGTAAAATTTTTTTATTCAATTTCCTTTTTTTTATTTTCATTAATTAGAGAAAGAAAGGGGGGAAAAATAGAAGGTAAGCTTTGGAAAAACTTGAGGTGAAAATGTTGAAAATATTTTTTATTTTTATTTAATTATTTTCTTCATTTTCTTTTATAAATAACTTACAAAACAAATAAATGAGTAAATAAAATAAAGAAAGAAAAGCAAAAACTAATGATTACAATAATAAGTAAACAAAAGAAACAAGGAAGGGTTGAACCAAATTTTGGTTAGACACACTAGTTAGTCTTTAAGCATGGGAGCAAGTTTGGATCTGATCGTATCTAAGTACATAGGTCACTAATCAGGTTGCATGAAAGGAGAATACCGGTAGCTTCAAGGAGTGATTCAAATGATTTTAACAACTCAAATGAGTGGGAAAGCACTTTCATGACTTTTCCATTGATAATAGAGAGCTTAAGACTAGTACCTCGTGACTTTATGGTGGTTTTGGTGGTGTCAAAAGGTAGTAGTCAATAGTTGTGTTTAGGTGCTTGCTGTTAGGGTTCTTCAAAGTGAAGTATGAGTGAATTTTGAGGTTTTGGACCACCATGAGCATGATCGTGGTGATAAATTTGCTCGAAAAGTGGCAATAAGTGGTGTTTCAAAAACTAAAGATATTGGATCTATAAGATATCCCATTAAATCCTAAATGGGTACTACCTTAACTTTCTAAATATAAACTTATTTTTTGAAACATCCTTTTATTAAGAAATAAATATAATTTTACAAGAGAACAATAATTATTTACAAAAGGGAAAAAAATAAAATTCTCTATATCTTAAGTCACTCTATGGTTAGTATAAGTATCTATGTATTTGCTATTCGAAATCAAACTTACGTAGTTTGTTTTCTAGAAAAATTTAGTGGGTAGTTCATTTAATTTTTAGAAAATGTTCAAATTTACATTCTTATCCATTTTTTCTCTTTTTAAAAATTCTAAAAGGTTCCTAATTTGTGATGAAAAAAAAAATGTAAAACAATGCTAACTTTGGGGTAAGGTTTATATATATATATATTTTTTTTTTTTCTGAAAAATCTCTTACTAAGTGATGAAACACATTTCCTTTTCTTTTTTAATTCTATGCTATTTTTTAAAAATGTTCAAAAGTAAGAGAGAATATTATTTTTCATTTTTTGAATAAGCATTTCTAAAAAGTTTTGAAATGATACTATTTTTATTTTTCTTTTCCCCCCTTTTTTTTACCATTTATTTTCCTATTTCATTAGATAAAATAAATTAAGAAAAAGAAAAAGAAAAACCACCTAATCTGGAATCCAAGTCATATGCGATTTACGAGATAAGATTGGGTTAAGTTGAAGAAGAAGAAACAACTATTGAAGGGACTTGCTATGGCAAATTCTATTGGATGATTCAAGTGTGGAACTCCATTTTCATGTGATTCTAATTAACAAAAGTGGTCTTGATAAAGGTATGGAGGTGTATGGTGGTGTTTTTACGGTGGTCAAAATTGGAGTGATTGAAGGTAAAGAGAGAAAGTTAAGAACCTTGAATGGTGGCTCATCAAAGTCGATAGAGGATGGTTTTAGATGTTTTTGATGATGACAAGTAGACTAATATAGGTTATTTCAAGTGCCAATGTAATGTTTGTTGTGGTTATGATGGTGGTGAGGGTTTGGAATATTAAGGTGGTCAACATTACTAGGAGGTACAAAAGAGCATGAGTGATTGACTCCAAAAACCTAAAGCATGGAGAATCTAGCAAAGCCAGTATTTTGGTTCGAAACTTGATAAAATAAAACCAAACTTAGAAAGAGAAAGAGAATCCTACTAGAGAGAGAATGCTTCGTTTTAAGCTCATATGGATGGGTTTATATGTCACTTGATGTTAGAATCAAGTGTAGGGAGTGGAATTTATACATTTCTTACATTGAATATGCTTAGAAGGGACTTTAATGGTCGAATCAACTAAGAAAAAATTCTAGAATTTAGGGAAAAACCAATGATTTGGGTGATTTTGGAAGCTAAAAATGAGTCACACATGCTTTCAAAGATCAAATAAGAGCTTCCATTATTGCCTAAAACACTCGAATTTGATAGACTGCACAAGAGCAAATTTTTGAATCATGATGTCTTCTTATTTTCAAGTGTCATTTTAATCCTCTTTTCAAATGTACAGAAACATGAAATATTAAAAAATGCTCCATGTAGTCTTAATTATTTCACTATTAATTTGGTGAAAACATAGAGAAAAAAGGATTTAAAATGGTTGAGAATAAAGAAAAAAATAAGGTATATTGTGCCTGAAGTAGTTTAAAGCCCTAAACTTTAGTATGTACACCCATGCATTTAACCATTGGATCGCTAGCTTTTTCTCATAAAATTGTTACAATTAAATAATCTAAACCAATTTTTTTTAAATCATATTTGGTTTAACTATTGATCTGGACCCAAGTCAATTATTTCTTTAAACATAAAAGTTAAAATAACTTTCAAGAGTAAGCCTCGTGCATATGTGCTTAAAATAATTTTTAGAATGAGACCAATTTATTGATTTTACAAGCTTCAATTTGGTGATCGTATGGTTACCTCAAGAATTATTTTTCTCTTAAATTAACTAATTTAAGTTTAATCAAGTTATTGTTTGAAACCACAATTACCTTAAATTAATCTCATTTTTACAATCCAAAAACACTTAGCATTAATCTTGGTTCAAATATTAAATTTTCAAAAAAGTTTAATATTCTCAAATATAATTTGAAACTGTTAAATCGCATATATGCACTTTAATTCTTTTCAACCAAAAAATAAGATGACCTTCTTCATTTAATCCAAAGACCTTAAAATTAGCTTAGGGTTCCAAAAAATCCTATTTCCCTATTTTTTGTATTTTTTATTTTTAAAATTTTTTCATATTTTTTAAAATTTTCTAATTTTTTTATATTTTTAAATTTTCTAATTTTTTATTTTATTTTTTTAATGAGAACCCTTTTCTTTATTAATTATAAGTGAGAAAAAATAGGGTGTCCACACCAACAACAGCCATTCGCAACATGCTACACGTGCTCTTATAGTATGTAACCACCATAAGAATAATGATACATGTTTTACCTATTTTGTTCTTATAATTTCTATAGATATTGTTTATAGCATGTTATACATTTTTGTAAAATCGCATATCTAGAAAGTTACCTTAATTGGAAACAATAAATACTATCTTTGTACTAAGTTAAAATCATTAGTAATAGAATATTCACTTCTTCTTGGTTTTATATTTCCACCTAAATCAAGTCTAAAGAAACCTTACTCTTATTTAGCTCATTTAAACGAAAGCTAGTGGTGAGTGACCTTAGAAAGACCTTGTATGTCATATTAAGTAATTCATAAGTTTGTATGAGGCATTCAATGAGTCATTGATGCATAAGAGCAACTTAGCCATTGACTATAGATCATCTTGCGATTCAGATCCACCCATTTTGTTACGGGTGATATTGCTGTTGTATGGTCATCCATTATAGCATATCACTACCTATTTGTACCTACTCATCGCAAATGTTAATATTTAGAGATATTTTAAGTTTATTCCTACGAGTGGACATTAACCACCTCCTTAAACTTGGATTGGTAGAAAAATGGCTTGGGTTATGCATTCTTATTTTCTTTTTTCCTTTTTTTTCTTTGCGTTTTCTTTTCAAACATTTATGTACTTTTTAATAATTTTTATATTATTTACTTAGATCATTTGATAATATTATGAACCAATTGTGTCTCCTATTTATCATTGACATAAATTGAAAAAAAAAATACAGGATATGTATTCGTTAAAAATCAAAAAATAGATCACTTGCTTGTAGAAGTACTAAGACATTGATTTTTTTATTTTTATTTTTTTTTTGTAATTTTCTCTTCTATGGTTAGAAATGCGATTAAAAAAAAAAAAAAAGGATTCACACGTAGTTCTAAAAAGAAATCGTCTTGTATGAATTTATATATGAAATAAAAGAAAAGCAGTGATAAGGATGATTTTAATAATTCACGGGACCTCACTTTCTCTTTGCAAAATCGCTAGCTTGTTTCACACTCCCCCTTTATTCCCACTAAATGTTAATAACTGGAAGTGTATAGAAATTAACACAACACTGCAATTGCAGGCGTACAACTCCAAGCATTTTTTATTTATTCACTGTGTTTTTTTCTTTCCTTCTCCTTTTCCAAAATAAATGGAGGAAAGTTATACTATAGTCTACGTTAAGGAAAATTACATTATTTTTACTCATAATATGATCTACACTAGAGACTTAAAAATATTAAAATTTATTTATTAATTTGATTTAGAAAACCTTTTTATAAGTTTTAATTTAATAAAAATTAAGCATATGATAATATGAAAAATATTCTTCCATGGAATCTTCAATTTAGGAAATGATTTGCAAAGATTGCTTTTAAAGGGCCTTATTCAATGGAAAAATACATGGGATAATGTTGCATTTGGTATATAAATTCGGCTACTACTAGTGACAACTAATGAGTTCCTTCTCTTCTTCTTCTTTGATGTGAAATAGATTCGTATCTAAGTTGAAATGTGGAGACAAAAATAGATTTGATACAATTAAATTGATGTTTTTTTGCATTTTAAGGTTTTTGCTGATTGAAAAAGAATACCATGAAACTAAAAAATGATATAGACAATTTAGATTTATAGATATTATGCCCTGCAAAATAAATTGACTTGGGTTTTGATTTGATTGACTAATATGAAGCACATGAACCAAACAATGAGAGCTTTTGTTTAATCAGTTGATTTAGCAAACAGTTGAATTTAATAAATTGATGTCATGCATGATTGACTAAATGTTAGTGAAAGATTCTAGAGAAGAAACTCTCAAACGAGATTTGATTCAGTATTAGAAATTCACTAATTGATGGGAAAAAAAAAAGTCATTTATATTGCAACCCATAAATCAAGGGCATCATAGATATTAAACATCGATAACAACAACAATAATAATAAGAAAACCCTTGAACAAACCTAACTCTAATTATTGAGGAATAATAAAATGATGCCTATTAATACTATCCTAAAGTGAAAATAAAACAAATATAATAAATAGATGTCTTCGATCAAGTTCTCCTAAGCCGCTGAATTAATTAATTCTTCAAAATGCATGCCAAGGTAAGTGATACCCATTAATCTACTCCGTAGTACCGTCTCTTACATGTGAACGGTCACTACCAAAATGCAAGAATCGAAGCTTAACAAGACCGGAAATGAAAAGGAAGACCAAAAAGGTTTAAAGCCATAATCAGTACCTCCAAATGCACTAGGAAAGGGTCGGCCAAACAAAAAAAAAAAATCTAGACATGAAAATTTCAGATTTAAAAAGATAAAAAAAATAAAAATAACGTGGACACAAGAGTGGCTCTTACGTATAACAGATCTGATTACAGAAAGATAGGAAATGTATGAATCACTAAGATTTAAGAAGAAAAGATGTCGAAATCACTACAGAAAAACGAAAGTAGCTTTTTAAGAAATATGAAAATTCAACCATACGTATATATATTTAAATTTATGCTAGAAAGGCCATCCTTATATTAGGTATTCTTCTTGTAACTATTAATACGAATGGAATTACATTTTTTTTAATTTATTTTTTATAAAATAAAGTTAGGTTATTGCAAATTCACCGTAAATCCGGGGGGTTGAATAATGAAGAATTAAGATACGGTGCTTGGACGACTAATTAAGCAAAATCATCCTTGGGAAATCGTTCTCTGCACCCATGATTTCCTAACTAATGTCTCTGTTTTCATTTGCTGATTCAATTATTTGTATCAAACTTGGTACCATGCTTAATGTTAGTCTGAAATAATCTTGTTACTCAGTGCGAGGGAAAATGTAGACCAGATTCGCATAATTTTATATATCCATCAACTAGAAATTAATGTTGAATACATTAATTAAACTTTTACTACTTGCGGTCTCGTTAAGTATCAATTGTTGTGGTATTGATTTTACACATTTAAGAGGTGCTAAGGAGAAGAGGAGGAGGAGAAGGAATATGTAGGTTGTTACAAATGGTTGCGGGGTACCGCATGGATATCTTAGGTGGGATATAATCCTTAAAATAAATGCTTGAGATATATCGCAATCCATTATTAGCCGAAAAATCCAATTGGATTGACAGTAGATGGAATTAACATAGATAAAGTCGCTAATCTCGAAAGTTTCAATTAGACATTCTCAAATTCGGTAGTTAATTAAAATTTACCAGAAATGCAAGTGGCCACATCATATTATAAAATATATCAATTGTATATGTGATTAAAGTAATCAGAGAATGTTATATTGCTTTATTTTAATTTTTAGTAGAAGTTATTATTCATCCATAATTTTACAACGTTAAGGAGTAGTTTGATGCCATATTTTTTTTTTTTAAAAAAAAGCATAAAATAATATAATAAACAAATAAAAACGTTGTGGAAGGTACAAGATGCTAGTGTGGAGATGTAAGAAAAGAGTTGCGAGAATGCTATTCTGGAAAAATATGAAAGAAGTTATTATACTATATTATTGTATTTATTTTTTATATATGTATGACGTGGACTTGTCTTTCTTAGGAACGTAGACCGCAGGTAATCAAGCAAAAATTAATGGAAATATGAAAGGTCAATGACGGTGAAATGCATATGTGCATCCAGAAATATAGGTTTACCCAAATTATTTTGAGTCAAAATTGTGTCTCTACTGATGACTTATTCAATAATTGTTTATCCTTTTTGTTCCTTTCTTGTTAAATTTATTCCATTGACATGAGAAAGAAATCAAAGACGACAATGGCATTTGTAGCAGATTTTCTTTGATTATACCATAAAAAAATAAGAGAAGAAATGGTCAACTTAAAACTATGAACTGCAATTTGGTCTTAGTATGGGTACAATAACAATATTAACTAGACTTTTTTTATCTTTCTATTATTTAGAAATGATATCATCCTCAAAAGAAGAAGGTTCGATCCATAAAAGTTGACTCGCAGACGGTGTCTCCTCTCTTACCTATTTTCCTTTTGCCGTTCTACATCATTCTTTCAATCTTTGAATTTTCACTTTTAGAAGAGATTCGTCCAAATACGCTAAAAAAATTTAGGTGTTCTTTTCATTTTTTGTTTGGGATCTGCAATTCTGTTTTTATATTTTAGGAAGTGAAATTTTTAAAACCGAGTCAAAATAGTGGCTCCATCGCTCAATATTAAACACTTCGTTAACATAACATAATACACGATTCTATTTGATAAAGAAGAGTGTGTATAGGATGGATAAAATATAAAATTCTGCCGGTGTTCTACCAAGGTATAAATTTTCTAGTTTTGAAACCAAAACCTCTTGTAGCTCTATGAAACTATACTAAAACTTGTACTTGTAAATTCTACATGGTGTATGGTAACTTGTAAAACATATAAATTTTTTTTTTATCTTATAAATTTCATGTTTATGTGATATTTTAAGTTCTTTATATGTAAAATTTATGAAATCTATAGTAAAATTTATGAAATTGAAAAGTAAATTTTTTATCATTATTATTTTAAGTTTATATGTGATCTTGCTATTTAGCATATAGGAAGAAAAATGGAAAATAATGGGAGTAGTGGTGGTGTTAATGTTATCATTAACTTATGGATTGGGCTTCATTTTTTTTTCCCTTTTTTAATCTAATCATTTATTGCTCAAAAAATATAATATTATCATTCATTGTTTTGGTGTAATTAATTAATTTTTTAAATGGTATGCATATGATACCTTGAAACCTTGACCTTATATCCAAATTATACCTTGTAAGAGTAATTATTCAAAAACTTATATCCAAAATCTACCATGTAATCCCTAATATTAACTCAAAACCTATCTAATCGAGCAAAGTATAATGGATATCCTTTATAACAAGGTTACCTACTCAATATGACTATTTGGCCTTTTATTAAAAGCTTATGTTCTAAACTAAGGAAAAAAGAAAAAATTAAATTCGTTCATTCAATTTTTTCTTGCTTTTCATTTTTTAAAAGACCATCAAACACTTTAAATAAATAATAAAATAATTTAATTTAGAGCCAAGACATTTGTTGCCCTATATATGAGAATTTGTCTCCCATCAAGATAAACCACATTCAATTTTCCCATCTTGTTAGCTATTGTGATCGTAATTTAGAGAACTACGGACCTAAAAGTTGGATGAAATCCATATTTGTTGTAATAGAAAGAACTAAGAGTAGAGAATGTCATAACATATAACTTTGTGGAATAGAATAATCTATTAAATTTTAATATAACTTGACAATAAAAATTATCAAGCTTGATAATAAAAATTAATTAAAGACATAAACTTCATTAAATAAAAGAGAGCTTTCAAATTTCTATCAAGAGTTGTAAACAACTATCTTAGGGCCTAACAAATAAATTAGGGATGGCTGTAAATAAATAAAATTAGCAATTGAGTGAAACTAGGCTAAGATTGACCTTTCCTATGATTGACAACCACAAAGAAATGATACAAGAGTAAAAAGCCAATAAACAAATTTATGAAAAAAGGTTATCTACCCTTTGTTTCTATCTTCCTTTGATTTACACCCCTATGGTGATAGTCAACCTTTATAAGCTTTTTTTTTTTTTTTACCTCTTGACAATTTAAGTTAAAACCTTTACTTATAGATGATCATTTTTTTTATTTATCTATTTATTCCAATTTTATTTATTTTTCTTGATAGAAACCTCTCAAACATTAATTTCCTTTCAATTTATATTCCTAATTATTTTCGTTATTATTCATAGCGATTTCTTATTTTGAAATTATGTTATGATTTGACTAGTTATTTGGTTCTTCTAAGTCTTATTATAATACTCTATTGTCCTAATTTGATTAATTCAATTTCTTTTTGTCGCATCATTTTTAACTAATTTTTAGATCATTGATATTTTAAAAGTACTTACCTTCTCCTTAGTGAGTTGAAGTAAGGTTTTTTCCTCTCTTGTCTTGCGACCTAGGTATTATGTTTCTAGGTTCTAGACATGTTGTAAAGGGCTTAGTTTTTTGCTTTTCTTAGGTAAGCAAAGAAGAATTAGAATTGCATCAACTTTTTTAGTAGCTCCTTATGTCCGTAGAGTTAAGTTCATTTGATGTAATTTGTTTTCTTTCATCTATTTGATGGTTTAACTAGAAAGTGGAGAAATTTTACTAAAGCCTTTTCCTCTTTTTCATTTTTGTAGTACTTATATTTTTGTTCTTTTTATCTTAGTACATGAGCTTTCATTTTAGATTCAACATAAATTGCTACATCAACATAATGGTGTTTGTAACTTACAATGATGGAGAACTATTTCACCTAAACATAGAAGAAAAATGTCTTCACATGAAGAAATGAAAAAAAAAAAAAATTAGATCCTTTTAACGTATTTTTCTCAATATTTTTCATAAGTTTCTTGCAAAGTTTGTAAAATTTGAAAATGAAAATATTGATAGGCAATTTTGAATTTAGGCCCCTAAGCCAAATCTAACCTCACTCCTGCTTCTATGCAACACAAGAATGCCCATTTTGATGTAGAATCAACTTAACTATACTCAACCAAATATGGTGCTAAGATAGGTCCAAGGTATAGTCCGACCTATGAACTTTAGGTTCCCATCAATTTTAGTAGAATCCCGTTACCTAATAGTAAGCCGACTTACCTGGCTCAACTTAACTACCTCTAAGTTAGGTCCTTTGTTAGTTTACCCTAACCCATTAGGAGACTTTGCATTATCCATAATCATTACCATAGCTCATGATTAGAGCTCCTTTAAGCTCATCTTGACCTAAACCCCTACATAAGTTGAAGCAAATACAAAAGCAACGATATCTACGATAAATCCTTAACCAAGATACGCTTCGATTTCTAGAAGATGGTATATCTATTCAACTAAATACACTTGACAATTTAAGAAGATGCATAATTAAGAAGGCACCTAATTAAGAAGATACACTTTGAGTTTTGTCATACAAAAATCTTCCCGAAGTATCTCATCCTCATCCTTATAAATAGGTGATGAGGCCCTTAGGTACGATCACTTTTTTCTCGTACTAGTTGTCATTCTACCTCTTTTCATGTGAATAACTTAAGCATTGGAGTACTACATCAATTTGCACTCTGATATGTTTTATCGGTTTTATTGCTCATGCATCAAGCTTTCAATCCCAATTATTTAAGATTTAAGCTCATAATCTCAGCACCTACTCATGGTTGATTTAATAGTATGCATCAAATTCATACATTTACTTAGGACTCATGCATCAAGCTTTCAATCCCAACTTTTCAAGATTCAAGCCCATAATTATTCAAAGTAGAAGAAAATCTATAGCCATTGCTAATCTTTGATACTTTTGATTAATAATATGTATTACTTAATAAGTTTATCGTTTCAAATTTGTTATCAAGTAAAGTTTATAAATGAGAATACTTTATTAAGATATGTATATCTAATCGATCTAGTCACCTTCATATGGTAAGAGTCTCATGCTTTACATGACCTTCCATAAGTGATATGGTTAGATGGAATCTTCAAATAAAATGACTTAACATGGCTCTGGAAGGAGGAATAAATAATTTTATTTGAAAGTTGATACACTTTGATAAGTAAAGGAGCTCATAGGTGTCAAATTCATTATTCTCAAGATTTAAGTAGGAACTATTTGATCCTTAAGCATAGAAGTTTGATAATAGTCTTGTTTCTCTAATCTCTATATTATATGAAATGATGAAGTGCTTCGAGAAATTGACATGGTTTATCATTAGATAATTGCTATTAGATTATCTTGGTGATCAAGTACCATAGTTTGATCTAGTTGAGTGCATGATTGCACTATGAGAGACAGAGTGAGTGAGTTATTCATGTATATTCTAATTTCTAACCTTTAGGTTCCTCTAGAAGAAACTCAATGATTTAGGCTCATTTTTAGAGAAAATCATGGCATAATTTATGTACCCTTCATTTTATATTATTATATAGGTTATTTCATTCCCCCTTCCTTAATAAAATATGTTCATCAAACTTTTCCTAATGATGAGAACAACTTTGAATACTTTTCCCCCACCTCATCTTTAAGTTCCCAAAATGTTTCTTTATCGATATAGCTACTTCATTGAGCTTCTACATACTTATCTCGCATCTCAAGTTAACTGTCTTTTATCTACTTTATTTATAGGGCATTCAATACTGGAAAGATTCTACTCTCCTAGATAACTTAGATCTTGTCAACAACTCTTTATTTTAATTCTAATCCAAAATCTCCTATGCACCAACTTCATTTGCAAGCATCTAACATTCCTATCACATAAGTCCTTACTTAGAATATTGGTTTAAGCTTAGAAACACTATTCACTTTATCTAACATAGCTTATTTAGATTTTATAAACTCATTTAAATGCTAATCAACACCTATCAATATGCATCAAGTATTTCATACCTATTATTGTATGATTTTCGGATGATTTCCTTCCTATAAGGTACAAAAAACTAAAAGTACTAAGACTAGTCCAGTACGGCCCCTCTAATACCTAAGTCAATAAATAAATATCAAAGAAGATAAGAAAAGTAGTTGTGTGTTGTTAGATAGTTCTTACGGTGCTTTTTTTTTCTCTGTATTTATAGGCGAACATTGAATGTCTAATGTATCTAAAACAATAATTAGTTGCATAATTATTATTAGTACACATGAAGATTTTTCAATCAAGTGCATTCCTAAAATATAGGAATAATGGGCAGTTATGTAATATAACCATGTCAAGTAATAACTGTTCACACCACTTTTCTTAAGTTCAAATTAGATACTGATATGTATTAGTAGGCATTTGCCAAGAAGTGAGCTATTCGACATGATAGCAGCTAGGTAGCTAAGTAAATGTAACAGATGAAATCCGACTATCAACGATGCCTATTCTACTTCAATCAACTTAGCCATTTTCCCCTTTTTGTTTTCATACTTGATCATCCCTTAAAATGTTTGTAAAAGATCCATTCTTTACATAATTAGTTTTTCTTAATAAGGTCAATTTTATATATAGAAGTCTTCAATAGAGCACAACAATTTTCAATGACAGTATTAATTACTCGTAAGCATATACTTATGTATATTCTAGATTCCCCTTAGTTAGTCCCCCTCATCATTATTGGTGACTATATAATTCTTTTACCATATCTTCATAGTCTAACATTAGAGACTTAAATCGATTTGCCTAAAACTTACCTTATGTCAATCATTTTGCCTTTGTATCTAGATGCTTTCTTAAAAGATTCTAATTTATTTATATTCTTTACCTATGTTTTCTAAATCCTCACTCATGGTTAACATATTCTCGTAATGTTATTATTTTCTAATGATGAATCTTGTCAAACTTGTAACCTTGATAGTTTAGAAAAGATATTCTCTACAAATTCCTATAATTAATTCATATCTTGACTTCTAACTCTTCTTTTCTTTTCCCCTTATCCTTGTCAAATCACCTAAATATAATTTATCTTGATAAAAATCAATCATAGAAATTTGAACTACAAATCGAGCTTAAGTTCTCCATATACGTACTTTATCTTCTACTTCTTTATAAAGATTCTTTTATTCTAGATCACAACCTAGATCAACATTCCTAAGGGCTATTTATATATAATTTTCAACTAGTCACCAATTCGAATATTCTCAACTTAGTTCTATAATATTTTCCCTTGAATCTAGTTGTTGCCAATCATTTTACATTTATCTCAAACAAGTTTTGAAGAAGAATTTCAATCTATTCATATGTTTTTCTTTTTCTAAATTTTTCAAATCTTCATTTATGGTTAATATATTCTATAAATATTAGAAGTTTTCCAATTACAAATCTTATATAACTTACTCTCAACATCTTGGATAAGATAATCTTTATAATTTTATATAATTGATACATCTCTTAGCTTCTAACTCCTCTATTTTCCCATACCTTCCTCAAATTCTCTCCACATAATATAACTATGTAAAAATGAATCTTAGAATTTTGAATTACCAGTTAAACTTTGATCTTCCTTATGTATGTTGTATCATATATGGTGAAAACTTATATGAGTAAAGTCTTACATAGACTATCTAGAGGAATTAGTGGTGGTTTGTAAAGTCAAGATGAAAAATATTACGTCAACACTTATTAGAAACTTTTGGGTTAGATCATTAGAAAATCACAACCCACCATGTGTTCCTATAATCTATTGATACATCAGATATCTAAGATTCGCTTTTATATCTCTCCACATACTTAAACATTACCTATTACTTGTATTGACTTCAATACAATAATTCAAGGATGGCTCAATATACATCCACAATTCACCAATATTCATAAAAAGATTAGATTCAGACATTCTGTTATTCAAATAAAAGAAATTCAACGTAGTTTCATAGTATTTGTCTCATAGGTAATAAATGAAACCTTTCATCTTACTGTTTAATACTTGATAACTAAAAAGAAGACATCAACTAATAAGAACTTAAGAAGTTTTAAGTGACTTCTCTAGATCCAAATAACAAAACCAAAAGAAATTAGAACATCGTCATCTTAAAACACTAATCTCAAAACCAAGAAATGCTATGTAGAATTATCTCCAAAGTCATAATAATAATCATAATAGTCAACCTTATTGCCTAATATCCATAATCACTGTAATACTCCATGTAATCACCTATACTTGTACCAACATCTAAAAATATAGAAACTAAGGTGATAAGCAAAGCTCACTATAGGGTATAACCACATATACATGCAACGACTAAATCAAGTATCTAGATGCAACAACCACAAGTTACTTATCTTATTTAAGCTTAGTAAACAATACAGTTCCAACACCCTAAAACTTGGAGTAACTTACTACTCTAATATACATATAGATATCGGTGTTGGGTCCTTCCTAATACCCTAATGACAAAGAACCAAGTCTCTATGCTATAACCTAAATCTGCTCAAATCATTTCCAAGCATGACTCTAATCAAGACATAATCATGCAAGGATCATTAGGGCACCACTGCAAGGTTTGGTCCTTCCAACCCCTTGGGCTTAGCTAAGCACAATCAATACATGTATTTAAGCCAAATTTTTATTAAGTTCTTTTATATTCCTAATATTAAGCATGTACAATCAACACGTAACCCCATACTTAACTACAGTAACTACTTGAGAATTGAATCACAAGTTGCATAGCTTATTTAAAAGAGAAATAATACACTCACTTAGATTCATAACCATCTAACAATATTATTAATATAACAACTCAACTAACTTAAATTTTCGTAAGAACTTTAAATAGAACCTAAGATCACTTAAGAAGCTAGATCGATTTGTAAACTGATTCAAAGTGATGAATTATATTTAGAAAGGTTTTAGAAAGGGTTAGGATTGGTAAACAACATCTAAAAAACCAAAAAGGAATATTACTGCAAGAAATAGGGGTTGAGTGTTTAGATGCTAGCTTGTTGAGTGTCCAGATGCTATCTAGACATCTAGCATCTAGACACCATGCCTGAAAGAGCATGATCTCAATACTACCATTCAGATGCTATGGGAGTTGGCATCTAGAAACCTACTACAATATGTAAAATTCTACATATTGCAGCATTCATTTTACCCCTTGCACACAACACCACCCCTACTACTTTTGCCAACTGACATACCCAACTTGAAAACACATCAGAAAAACAACTCTATACGCAACAAAATGCCATCTCAACAATCAACGTAACCATAACTTCAAATTCTCTACTGAAAATAACAATGATGAAACTCAAAACATAAATACATATATGCAAACAACATCTCTTATCTTTAAACACCTAATAATAGTGCTTCTACCTCCAAGAGTACACTTAAGACCCCTCAAGCAATTACCAAATTCGTTTTTCAACAATATCCTATGGAGAAAAATGAATTCTTCAAGGAATTTGATGAAAATCACAAAAAGAAAACATCCCAATAGACTTACCTAGGACAAATTGCTAAAGATCTACTGTAATACAATCGTTAAGCCCCCCCTACACAAACGTCTCTCTTGATGGTCTAGTAAAAAGAAAAAAAAAGGAAAGAATTTTATTATTAAACCAACGAAACCCATTTATAAGAACATAATCTAAATGCTTACTTGGGCTTCTCCTTAACTTAAACTCTTCAATCTTGATGTTTTCTTCTCTCCTTATTATATGCGAAACCCTAGGAGGCATGGTTACCTTACAAGAGGTGATTGCTAACAAAAGGATTTCTAAAAATCGTAGTGACCCTTTATATACTAAAAGTTTACTAACAATCCCCTTTTCCCAAAATACCCTTTCTTATTCTCATTAATGTATGTCTTATCCTTAGCTTATATTAATAACATTAACCTTTACTTTTTATTTTTATGAACCAATTTTCTATTTAATTTGGATAGTACAAGGACATTAGTTACCTATTGGCTTGGTTATAAGCAACTTTTAGTTTGAGGCAATATGAATGATATTAAAGCCAACCCTCAACTAGTAGGTATACATTTTAGGACAAACAAAGCGAAAGCTAGTGCACTTGTTTAACCTAATCTAAAGTAGAGGTACAAAGAGAGTAGAGAGTATCATTAGTGTTTTACTCTTACTAAGCTTCTAGAATAGCGTATAGGTAAAAAGTGACAGGAATGAATTGAATTACAAATTTAGAAGAGGGTATAATTTCATCCAATTGTGTTATATCTCATGAGAAGGACATTTCATGTTTAGGAGAAAGGTTAACATGGATTGATATTTTGGATAAGCCTAAGGCAAATAATATCAACTCAATTTCCTAGTAAATTTTGGATTAAGTGGTCAAAAAAGCCCATTAGATATGTGCTCATTTGTATTGACTGCTTTTGACCTAAGGTGTCACATATGTCCTCTTAAAGATTATTCTATTCCAAATGACAACTTTAATCAATATGCATCAGGACTATTTAGATGATAATTCTCCATATACACATGCAACCTCCATACAACCATCAATTTGTCATATCCTTAATGTAATTTTACAATGCGAATGAATTAAGTTTACAATTTATGAAACAATTTGATGAATAGAAGTATTTTGTAAAATACCATGGTTAAGTGTCCCGCATGGATTATAGGAGGTTTTAATACTAGTTTATAAGGCTATTGGTGTGAATACTTTATTAACACAAACTTACAACTTTTAGGCTAAGTGGTTAAAATAGATCTATTAGTATTTATTGGCTTAGTTATTCACTACTTTTGACTTGGGGGGTTACAAATGGTATCAAAGTAAACCCCTTGCCAGTAGATAGATGATTCGAGTTTGGCTTCAGTTTAGAGAAGAGGTTTAAAGAAAGTGGGGAGTGTCATTGGGAGATAACTTCTTGCATGCTTTTATGATGACCTATAGGTAATGGGTGGCTCAAAAAATACATCGAAAAGGGGGAAAAATCTAGGCCCAATTGTAAGGTCTCACAAGAAAGACGTTAAGTGTTTAAGGGGGGACATTATGAAACCCCGTGGTTGAGTCTCCCATAAGGATTGTGAGAGGTTGTAGTACTAGTTTATAAAGTCATGATTGTGAACACCTTGTTAACATAAGTTTAAAACTTTTAGGCTAAGTAGTTGAAATAAGCCTATTAGTATTTGTTGGCTTGACTATTTACTACTTTTAGCTTAGGGCGTTACATATTCAGAAGCGACTGGTCATATGTCGATCAAATGATGGGATTAGGAGTAATCAAAAGTTAAGAAGGATGAAATTGATTTTGAGCAACAAGTGGGTCAAATTTGAAAGGTTATAACTTTTCGCATATGAAAGAGTTATGAAGTCAATGATATGTTAATAAGGACTATTTTGGGTCTATATTGGCTTAATGCAAAGAGCTTTGCTATTTAGTATCGTTTATAAAGTCAAACTTGTACAATTTCATAGAATATCAAGCTATCAAAGATTTTGTAATAACTTAAGATAGTTTATCTTAATTTATTTTGTTTGCTTATATTCCTGATTTGGATTATATTTTGTTTTCTTGTTAATTTTAGAATTATAAAATTATAATTTACCTTATGAGTCAGTTATATTCATTATCTTACAAATTATTACAAAGTTTATTTTCCACTTTATCATGTTTTCACACTACACGTTGCATCATTCTATAAACAACATTAAATTAATTTCTTGAATGTTAACTTCTTATCCTCTTGCTCATCTTTTTAACCATTTTCGTTGTTATGTTTATGGATTGTCTTTATTGTCATATCACACTTACATAATTTACATACACATATATGTATGTAATATATATACATATATATTTATATACACATATATGTATTATTATATATACACAAATATATTAATAAAGGGTATAACATATGATTACCAATTTTTAAAAAGGAAATTACACAAATACCAATTACATAAAAACTTGCATAAATACCATTGCAAAATCTCATGTTTTATAAAAAAATTTGTTATAGCATATGAATATCACATGTCATTAATGTGATATTTATTTTGACACAATTGAATAGATGCAATTTTGAGATAGTGTACCTATATTGCAATGTATGACATGCAACATACTTTCGGTGCAATAAAAAATCACATGTTTTAGATGCAAATTTTTACTATGCTAAAAGAGTTTCACATGTATGATATGCAACATTTGCATGCTATTACAAAATGCAATGGCATTTTGGTAATTAATTTTATGTAATTGGTATTTGTCTAATAAAATTAACGAAGGATTAATAAACATGCAAATAACTTTCTCTCTCTCGCTATATATATACATATGCATATAATAATATGTGATTTCATATATTATTATCACTTTATTATAGTATCATTCTTCCATTTTTTCAACATGTTATTACATATTATACATCATGTATATTTATTTTTATCATTGCAATTTATGAGTTATAATTGTGATACATTTCTAGATATAGAGAGTGTGTTTTATACAGCACATGCATTCACATATGAAATTCTATTTATTTATGGTTTATCACATTATCATGAATTATATATTTCCTTTTACTATTATTAAATATATATATATTTGTTTTAGTTATTCCATCATATTGTTTCCACCATTTTGTTATCTATTATAGTAGCGAATATCAAGAAAAAGATATCCATTCACTTCCAGATATTCATTTTGCTTAATTAGATATGATTAGTTTCATGAATACTAATTTTCCATAAGATTATGTACATATTAGTATAAGTAAGGTTGGACTAGGTGGTAGGGTTTAAATAGTCTGGTCTATATTGGGATGATTTAAGAAAATTTGGCTTGGTAGGCTTAAAATAAGAACAATTGGACCGATCCATCCGCCTTTAATCTTTCTTAAGCAAACTAATGCATCATGAGGAAAGTTATTAGTCTTAGGCCTTTGGAAGCTCATTCCAAATTATTATGATCCAAATGGATGTCATCAAGCCTAAGAGTTTATAAATACTCAACCATTCCTCCTCATTTGACAAAACTCTCGAGATTAGAGAAACAGTGCTTTACTGTAAAACCTCTGCTTTCTAAGATCAAATAGCATTTAGGCAAAGAATGGTCTCAGTTGCTCAAGAATTGCATGGTTGATGTCTTGAGTCCTCTAGGCTCCCTTGTTTATTACTTGTACATTCAAGACTCTAAGATTGCCTATCCTCCTCCCTACCATTCTCTCTTCAATAATCCCATTAAGTGTCATCTTCACGTCACTACTCTGAAGCTACATGTAACACGATACTCACATGACTTGCATGGGATCGCTCTTATCAAAAGCCCTCATCTACATTTTTTTGGTGACTTCACCGACGAGCAAAGTGTGATATCAAAGCGATGGCATCTCCTAAGAAGAGAATGGCTGCAACCAATGAAGCTATCTTCTAAGAGCAAGATGCCAATGTTAAGTAAGTTGAGAAAGATCCACCTCTACTACCTCAAGACACTAATTAAGATAATCCAATCCTTGAGCCTCCTTAAAATACTATAAAAGTGATGCGAGCTATGCAAGAGGTAATAAAAGCATTAAATTAGTTCATGGCTGTGTTTACTCCCCTTATGCTGAGGCTAGCTGCCTCTACTGCTACACAACATGGAGTGGCTCTACCAAACTCTGTTGTTGCTATGTAAATGGGCACTATCCCCTCTACTCAAACATCTAATCCTCCTGCTACTACACAAGGTATACCCTAGGGAGGCCATGAGCAAACTCTCTCACTACAACCTATAGCTAGACAAAATCTAGTTTTAGAGTAGAGTGTTAAGTCTCCTAATTTGGTTTTGATGATAACAAGACACATGATAAGTTATCACTAATATATTTATGAAATATATAGATATACCATGATATAACATTGATTAATTCTAAAGAAACCATAATGAAAAAAGGTTAAAGTGTATTTAACATGGACATCAAGTGTATAGGTTAACTTTAAAATAAAATCAATTCAAGGAAGAAAATTAAGTTTAGAATTGTGCTGGTCGTTACGTATATCAAAATATTTGTCAAAAAGTATATCAATAACAGATTAGAACAATATTGATTGTATACAATGTTAATATCAATAGATGCTCCCAAGCTAATTTTTGAATAATTTAAACAAATCAAGTTGGAAAAATATATAGAAGGCCTAGCTCTACTTTATTGGGCATGTTTGGGTAATGTGCTTAATTTCATTCTACTAAGATAGTTAAGTCAATGGGGATTTTAAGTCAAATTAGTTTCAATTTTATATAATGGGTAATTAATGGTTGAGTGATATATTCAAAAAAATTTTTAGACATATTGAGAAGTTATGTTGAGTAAGTTCCTACTCATAATTCTATAAAGCTTGGTGCATTTCTTTTAGCTCGTTGTTGATAAAATTCTCAAGGATTGTAAGGTAACTTATAAAGGATAAGGCTGGATATTTTGGATATATTAGTCTAGATTTTTAAGAGTTTTTCTAATTCAAAATTTCAAATAAGGTTTAGAAGAAGTTAGCTAATTGTTCACGGTAAATATAAGATAATCTATAATCAAGTGTTGGACTATTCTTGAAGAGAAAGATATATGAAGATTTAAACATATCTTTTCATGCTTATCCATAATATTTAAAGTGTAATTTTTGAATTTTTTAATTGCCATGTAATCAAAAGAGGATTGGAGCATATCATTACATGCAACAACTGTCAAATAACTCAAACTTAGCAAAGAAACAAATCAAGATCAGCTTGATTCAAGTTTATAAAAATTTAGATGTTTGGTTCCTATTTTCATGGGATATCTCTCCAACATCAAAACTATTTTTTTTTTTTTTAGCAAAGATATCGTAGAGAAAAATATGAAACTAGTTGTTTCTAGCAGTTACATGAGAGTTTATTTGATTTAAAGACGATGCTGTACAAAATTCAGAATAGTATGCCCAAGATCAAAATCAAATTTAAAAAATTCTCTTAGGCAAACTATTAGAAACTATATAAAAAAACTTAGTTAGAAACTAAGCAAAAACAGTTTTATTATTTCATTGTTATTGTAGTTGTGTGACAGTTGTAAAGAGCTATTTGATTGTATTATTTCAATTTCATTGTAAAAATTATTAACATTGTGTTTTGAGTGTAGGAGGATTATGGACTTCTCTGAGTCCTGTATTTAGCTTATGAAGAAACTAGTGATATAGGACAAAAAAAGTGACTGGATATCCTTATAATCTCTTATTGATATTTGTTTATTAAAAAGTCTGGACTGGTAGAACGATGCCAGTAAAGAGGACTAGGTCCTCAGTAGTGGAGTTGGAGGAGAGTAGTAAACAAAAGGCTGAAACTCTATAAATCGATCGCCTGATCTTCTTTCTCTCTACTCTATTTAATTTCTTATTTTTATTTGTGTTGCGCAATCAAGCTTCAACTATTATTACGCCATTTAAGCTATTAAGAAGGGTTTTGTTTTTAAATCAAAAAGTTGTAGTTTTTGCAAAAGATATCAATTTGCTACCCCCCTCTCGATATCTTACATAAGACCTATTGAGAGACTATAAGAGTCTAAAATGGGCAGCTCTTCATCCTCTTGAGTTCCCATTCATATGGTTGTTGGCAGATCTATAGGTTACTTGGCCCTAAATCCTAAGTTCGCAGTATCTACCCTAGCATCAATAGTACTTGCTCCTGCGTCTATAGTATTTGTCCCAAGGACTTCCTTTATAATAAAGGAAGACTTAGATCAATATA
Organism: Lumnitzera racemosa; assembly: GCA_024138005.1. NCBI lineage: Eukaryota > Viridiplantae > Streptophyta > Magnoliopsida > Myrtales > Combretaceae > Lumnitzera > Lumnitzera racemosa. Next base: position 58,851,809 of record JAMXBC010000004.1, read on the forward strand.
TGATACTTATCCTTCGTAAATCGCTACTAAGTCCTACCCTAAGGATTATATAAGTCCTAAATTCATGCTATTAAATGGAAAAAAAAGGAAGTGCTAAGGAACACCTGTTGAAATTTTTTATGACTTTGAAGCCTTATGGGTTCGATGATGATCTAAAGCTTAGAAAGGTCTCTAAGTTATTGACAGAGAAAGCATACACCTAGTATATTAAGTCAATGGTAAAGATCCACATCTAAGGGATGTTCTCTGAGTATGCTACACACTTAAAGAATTTCTCCCTATATTATTTCACTGCACTCATTGAGAATGCATAAAGGACAAACAACTTTGTTACAAGGCAATGAGAGGAAAGTAGCAAGCTTAACAAATGAACAACATTCGTGTCCTTAACTAAGACAGATGTAGAAGCTCCTTTGTTTCCATGCCTAATGAGTAAGGTACATGCCATCCTTAACCATTAGCTATAAGATGAAGCTATCAAGTTGCCAAGAGTTGAGTGCTAACCTACAGAGAATGAAAGACGAAGTCCTAAATATTTTCGGTTTCATAGAACAGTAAATCATCCTACTAGGAATTACCAAGGCTTAAGAAAGATATTTTATGAAAGAATTCAAAATGGGGAGCTTATCATCAAAGATAATGACATTAGCAACAACTCACTTCCAAGCCATGAAATAATGACTTTCGCTACTCAATAATAAAACTTTTATTATCTTACTCATCTCTATGTTTTATATCTTACTATCCTAAAGTCAAGGTAATACCCTAGCATCTCCTATTTCATGCCTCAAGCCCAAGCAATGCCCTGGCATCTTAGATCTCATTCCTTAAGGCCAAGCGATGCCCTGGCATCTCAACTCCCACACATCAAGCCCAGGCGATACCTTAGCATCTTAGCTCTCATACCTCAAGCCCAAGCAATGCCCTAGCATCTCGGCTTTCATGCCTAAAACCCAGGCGATGCCTTAGCATCTCGACTTTTATGCCTAAAGCCTAGGTGATGCCTTGGCATCTCATCTTTCATGCTTAAAGCTTAAGCGATGCCTAAGCATTGCTTGGCATCTCAGCTTCTACACCTAAAGCCTAGGTGACACCTTAGCATCTCAGCTTCTATACCTAAAACCTAAGCAATGCCCAACGTCTCAACTCCCATGCCTTAAGCCCACGAGACTCCTAAGCCAAAAGCCTAGGTAATGCCTTGACATCTTAGCTCCTATCTTTAAAGGCTAAGCGACGTCTTGGCATCTTCGCTTCTACATCTCAAGACCAAGAGACACCCTGGCATCTCAACTTCTATGCCTTAAGTCTAAGTAATACCCTAACATTGGCTCCCATACCTAAAGCCCAAGCAATGCCCTGCATCTTAGCTTCCACACCTTAAAACCTAGAGATGTCCTAGCTTCTCCAATGCAAACTGTGACTAAGAACAGATAAGGCTGGTCACTGGATGGGTCTAAGTTTACAGAAAGCTCGAAATGGGTTAATGGGGAAAGGTATGAAAAGGGTAAAAATGGCGAATGAAATAGTAAGCAAAAACCCACGAACAGCTCTAAATGATAAGATACACTAAAGGAACTTCCAAGACTCATGACACAATCAATATGATACACAAATTGCTCCAATGAGGTTACTCACCACCTAACCTTGTTTAAGGGAAAGGATAAGAGTGATGCCAAGAGTAAACAAATAGTATTTACGCAAGGAAGAAAGTACTTAAGTGTATTGAAGTAATCTGTCTTCTTATAGCTACAAGTACAAAGGTATTTATACCCATAAGTTAGGGCAGCTTGCCCAAAAGGGAAAAGAGAAAAAGGACATTTCCTAGAGAAGCAATGTACATAATATAAAAGGGTAAAAATAAATATACAAGGAAAACAATCACTGGTGCTACAGATTTTACACATGATATTGTATATGTGGCAATGCTGCATTGGTAAGGTTATTAGAAGATACAGCAAAATGTATGGATAGATGGCTTGTCTAAGCAAGGATAGCTTAGTTAGTCTGGTCTCTCTTTATCGGCTTCTCAGCAAGGAAGATGCCAAGTAGTTGGTTAACTTGGTAATAATGAGTAATCGTCAACTTGGCATACTATAGAATAGTAGGCAATCATACAATACAACATTAGAAGTGACTCGGTAACGAAGTACTTATCCTCGGTAGGGGTTGGTTGAAACATAAGGACTCGTCATGCCTGCTCCACTAGTCCTCGAGCTTGGCTACAAGTCAAGAGCCCTGTAGCTTGATTCCCATCATTCCCTCTAGATTGTTTTGGATTTAGGATCAAATCCAAATGGTGTTCACTTAGTTCTTCGTTAGGGTGATATGGACTGAGGTCGGCAATGTTAAAGGTGTTAGAAACCCCATAATCATTAGGCCGTCACAACTTGTAGGTGTTGTCAATAATTTTCTAGAGGATTCTAAAAGGTCCTTTTGCTCTTGTAGAAAATTTGTTCTTCCTTTGTTCGGAAATTGTTCCTTGCTAAGGTATAGCCAAACCAAGTCTCCCAACCGAAATTGTTTAGCTGACCAACTCTTAGTCTTTTCTCGCATTCTTCTACCAACTTGGTCGATGTGCCAAGTGACCTTATTATAAATGTACTAAAGAGATTGTGCTCTAGTTGAGGCATCAGCGTCCTCTTGTATGGGTATGAGTGCAAGGGTATGGTCGTGGGGTAACTTGGGATTGAATCTATAGACTACTTCGAAAGGGGTCTACTTAGTAGTGTCATGTATGGTTCGGTTATAAGCAAACTCGAACATTGGTAAGCAGATGTCCCAATCAACCAAGTTCTTACCTACTGCAGCTCGGAGTAGTAAACCCAAAGTACAATTAACCACCTCTGTTTGGCCATCAGTTTGGGGGTGACAGGAGGCAATAAAGAGTTATTTGGTTCCCAGCCGATGCTATAGGGTTCTCTAGAAATGACTTAAGAACTTCGGGTCTCTATCAAAGACTACACTTCTCAGTACGTCGTGTATCCATACAACCTTCTATAAGAAAAGAGAAGCAATAGCCGAAGCATCGTTATTTTTGGTATAGGACGCAAAGTGTGCCATCTTACTAAACCGATCCACGACGACCATCATGGAATCTTTTCCTCAAGCAATTCTTGATAGTTCGAGAACAAGGTCCATGCTTAGTTCAGTCTACAACCTTGTTGGAACAAGTAGGGGCATTGCATTCCCTTCTTCAGCTCGGTACTTAACCTTTTTGCACATAGCATAACTTTCTCCTGCTCAGTACACATCTCTTTGCATTCTCAGATAAAAGAATCGGTTATTCAATAGTTAATAAGTCCTTCTCTCTCCAATGTGTCCGGAGAGTCCTTCGCTGTGGGCTTCCCTAATTAATAATTCCCATAAGGAACAAGTTAGTACGCATAGTTTCCCTCCTTAGAACAGATAACCATCCTCTACATAATACTCATCTACTATTCTTCCATCTATGCATTGTGAAATTATTGGTCTAAAGTGTGGATCTTCGGAGTATTGTTCTTTAATACTCGCAAAACCAAATAGCTTGGTCTACCATTCTAATAAGAGCACATGCCTCCTTAAAAGAGTGTCTGCAACTACGTTACTCTTTCTTTACTTGTACTTGATCACAAAATTGAATCCCTCAAGGAATTCAACCCATCTCGCCTGCTACTTGGATAGCTTAGTTTGACTTCGAAGGTACCGTAGAAATTCATAGTCAGTATATATGATAAATTTTCTTGGTAGTAGATAGTGCTACCACACTGTAGAAGGAAATTGATCGACCTTCCTGCATTAGGATAATGCCTACTCTAATGCCTGACGCATCGCACTCTAGCTCAAAAATTTTGTCAAAGTTAGGTAACACTATTACTGAAGTAGAGATAAACCTCTTCTTAATCTTAGTAAAACTCCTCTCCTCCCTTTCTCCCCAATGGAAGTTAGCATTTTTCGTTGTTAATTCAGTAAGTGGTGCAGTGAGGGTATTGAAGTTCTTGATGAACCTTCGGTAAAATGAGGCCAGTCTATGGAAACTTCTCACATCAGCACAAGTAGTAAGGGTTGACCACTGAACAATTGCTCAGATCTTCTTATCATCGACTCGCAAGCCTCCTCTACTGACTATATAGCCCAAGAATATCACTTCCTCCCGGCAGAAATAACATTTCTTCAAATTACTGAATAGTCTCTCAATACGAAGGATATCCAAGATTGCTCGGATGTATTCACAGTAAATCGACATGTTAACACTATAGATCAGGATGTCATCAAAGTACACTACAACACACTTCCCAATAACATATCTCAATACATAGTTCATAAATCTCATAAAGGTGCTCGGGGCATTCAACAAGCTGAAGGGCATGACCATCCATTCGTAAAGTCCATGTTGAGTCTTGAATATAGTCTTCCACTCATTTCCTGGCCTCATGTAGAATTGATAATAGTCAGACTTGAGGTCAAACTTACTAAAAATTTTGGCTTTACTTAATTCATCCAACATGTTTTTTAGCCTCAAGATCGGATACCTGTATTTGATCATGATTTTGTTCATGGCTTAACTATTAACACACATTCGCTATGTTTATCCTTCTTCAATATTAGAAGTGCAGACACAACACAAGAGTTGAGACTCTCTCTCACGTATCCTCTTTCCAATAACTCATTAACTTGATGTTGAAGCTCAGAAGCCTACTCAGGATTCATCCAATAAGCTGGCTTGTTTACCGATGCAATGCCGAATACTAAGTTAATGCAGTGCTCTATTCCTTGAGTCAAGGGCAACCCTTTTGGAAACTGTTATAGGAATAGGTCGGCATATTCATTCAACAATTCCTTCACCTCCTAGGGTAAATCATCTTACTTCTTCATTTCCAATGGTCGCCTGACCAACAGGAGGTTCAACTCATTAGCATTAATAACCTCTTAGAGTTCGGCTTTACTCATCACCAAAGCCTTCTTCGAACCGCAAGTAAGTTTCGTTTGTAACTTATGAACTTCTCTCAGCGGAATTGGATTTAGCATAATTTTCTGATCATCCTTCTCGAGTATATAAGTATTCCTGTAACCGTCGTAGATGACTCTTCTATTAAATAGCCACGATCTTCCTAACAATACGTAGGATGCACACATAGGCAATATGTCGCAAAGAATCTGGTTAGTGTAATTGCCGATAGTGATCAAAAGTAGTTTTTATTAAGTGATGTGTAATGCTCCCTCCTCACAAAACTAGTGCAACTTATATGGCTTCGGATGTGCAACAGTTGGCAACCTTAGTTTTGAAATGAGGTCAGCTAATGCCACATTGGTGCAACTCCTACTATCCACGATGAGGGTGCATGTCTGATCATTTACCTTGTAAGTGATATGAAATACACGATAAGGGTGCATGTCTGATCATTTACCTTGTAAGTGATATGAAATAAGTTCTCTCTCTACTCTTCCTCTCATGAGGGCTCTATACCCATAATACGTTGGATAATCATGAGTAGCTGGTCCAAGTCCTTAACATATACGTTTTCTTCAATCAACTCTTTCTCAGTATTCTCATTATTAGTTGGAACCTCCTCCTTGGGTTCCTCATCCATACTCTTTACGTCTAACTTCAGAATGTCTCCCTTAATGACTATTGTCCTTCAATTTGAGCACTGAGTAGCCATATGTCCGAACCCTTGACACTTGACGCACTTGATTTGGTTGGTCTTCTTACTAGACCCTTACCCTTTCTCATACGTTTTGGTCGACATTACATCTTCAGGTTCGCTTTTCTGCTTGATTCTAACATCAACCCTTCTGCTCAGTTCAATACTCGGCAAAGTCTTGTGACTTGCCTGTCCTGGTCGACTAGTCGGCGTTTTGATCATTACTCGACTCCTTCTCTACCTCTCTACTCATTGAGCAATTTTAACAGCTTCATCCATTGTGTCAAATCATTGGAGCTCCACAATGATTCAGATGTTTCCTCTCAACCTAATAATAAATCATAAGACTATTCGGGCTAGTGGTTCCTCCACTTTGCATCTTATCATGAGCATTTGGAATTCTTGAACATATTCATCAACAACTCAACCTCCTTATCTTAGCTCTTGAAGTCGAGTGAAAGTATCTTGGAGATAGGTTTCCAGCATGAATATGTTTTTAAGTACTCTCTTCATCTCAAGCCAGGCGTTAATCTCTCGATACCCCCTTCTTCTTCTCATGGCTTAAAAATTCTTCCACTACATGGCGGCATATCTAAAGAATTTAATAGCAATTGTCCTCACTTTCTCATAATCCTCATATTGATAGTAATCAAATATATACTCCACCTTCTCTTCCCAATCCAGATACTCACCAGCATTCCTAGATCCATTGAAACTCGAAATCTGAAGCTTCACATGGTCGGATATTCTGGGGACTTATACATGCTCCTCTTCAAAATACTCTTCTTCTTTCTCATCAAGTCTCTTAAGTCTATCCTTCACCTTACTCGTCCGTTGGTTCTTCTACCTCGAATTGGTCGAGCTAGGTTCTGACCTCTAACAAGTTGAGCAGCTTATAGAGTATTTTGCATGGCCTTAGCGGGTTAGCAAGACAGAGCATGAACAGCTTGGGTCAGATCGATCAAGAAGTTAGCAACCTTATCAAGTCTCTTGTTAGTCCTCCTAGGAGTTCCCTAATATTGTCATCCACTATAGACAACTCCACTGTCATCACTAACATTAACATTCATACTTGGATCTGTCATTTTTCTATAGCTCACACAAAACCTCCGCTCTAATACCAAGATGATGCAAACCATGACCAAAAACAGACAAGGCCAATCATTGAATAGATCTAAGCTTGTAGAAAGCTCAAAATGAGTTAATAGGGAAAGGTATGAAAGGGGTAAAAATGATGAATGAAACAGTAAGCAAAAACCTACGAACAACTCTAAAGGATATGACGCACTAAAGGAACTTCTAAGAACTTACGGTATAATTCAATATGATATACGAATTGCTCCAATGAGGTGACTTACCACTTAACCTTACTTAAGAGAAAGGATAAGAGTTAGGCTAAGAGTAAATAAGCAATGTTTACGCAAAAAAGAAAGTACTCAAGTATATTAAAAGTAATCTGTCTTCCTATAGCTATAAGTACAAGAGTATTTATACTCGTAAGTTAAGGCAACTTGTCTAAAAGGAAAAAGACAAAAATAAAATTTCCTAAAGAAGTAATGTATATGATATAAAAGGGTAAAAATGAATATATAAGAAAAACAATCATTGGTGTTATAGATTCTACACATGATATTGTATATGTGGCAATGCTGCAATGGTAAGGTTGTTAGGAGATGTAGACAAAAAGTATAGATAAATGGGCTTATCTGAGCAAAGATGGCCTAGTCAATCCGGTCTCTTTCTCTCTTGACTTCTCGACAAGAAAGATGCCAAATAGTTGGTCAACTCGACAATAATAAGTAATCGCCAACTCGAAAAACCACAAAATAATAGGTAGTTATATAGCACGGCATTAGAGGTGATTCAACAAGGAAGTACTCGACCTTAGTAGAGGTTGGTTAGAACATAAGGATTCGCCATGCCAGCCTCTCTAATCCTTAAGCTCGGCTGCGAGTCAGGGGCCCTTAGCTTGATTCCCATCAATCTCAGCTTGTACACATCAAGACTAAGAGACGCCTTAACATCTTAGCTTCCATGCCTTAGCATCTCAGCTCTTATGCCTTAAGTCAAAGCAATGCATTGGTATCTTAGCTTTCATACCTAGAGCCCATGCAATTTCATGGCATCTCGGCTTCCGTACCTCAAACCCAATTAATGTCTTAGCATCTCGACTCTCATGCCTCAAGTCTAGGCAATTCTTAGACATCTTGACTTTCATGCTTTAAGCCCAAGTGATGCCCTAACATCTTTACTTCTACACTTCAAGCCCAAGTAACACCCTAACATCTCAAATTCCACTCTCTAAGCCTAAGTGACACCATGGCATCTCTACTCTTACATGTTAAGCCCAAGCAATACCCTAGCATCTTGTACATGTATGAGAATCATTGATGAATCGAAGTAGTGATGTAATGATGCATCCGAGTCTACCACACTTCTATCCCACTCGTACAGGAACCATAGTTTAGTATAAGCAGTGTTGTCATGAAGGAACCTAATAAGCTTCATGAGAAACCATGCACTATAATTTCATGTAAGATAAGCCATTTAGGACCTCATTTAAGATGTGCCTTCTTCAAGAAGGCAAACTTAGTACAGGAAGAAGGCAAGTGCATATCCTATGATGGGGATCCTATAATCCTGCCAAGGCTGACTACGAGAGAGGCTAACTTGCATGCAAAGCCTATTAGGGCTTGTTGTACATAAGTCTTATTGTGCTACCTGTTAGGACTTGCTGCATTCAAGACTTAATGCATCCAAGGTCTATTAGGACTTGTTGCTCACGAGGCTCATTATACTCAAGTAATTATACTCTTAGGGCTTTCTACGCTCCAGGCCTGCAATGTTTGAGGCTTATGGAGTCTTCTCTGATGGTGATCCTAGAGTATTCTCCTCCTCTAACCACCCCTAACCCTCCGCCTAACCCCACCCCCCAACCGTAAGTCTCATTGCGAGGGAGGATTGCTATAGGAAAGCCCTACCTTTCTCGAGGCCTATTAGGGTCTTTTACATTTAAACCCTATTATACGAGGTGCTCGTTGCACTTAAGGCCTACTAAAGCCTATTAAGATCAAGGCTTTCTCATTTAAGGCTTCTCCATGTAAAGTCTACTACGTTGAAGGCTTACTCGGTCAAAGCCTACTATGCTTAAAGCCTACTAAGACTTGCCACATCTAAAGCTCACTCGCTGGAAGTCAGTTCCTTGCTAAGAAATCGCTTAGCCTACTTTTGAATCTTGAAGTTGATATCGAGATCAACTAGGGGCATTATTGATTATGAGACAATACCTATAAGAATAAGGAATGAAGTTAGCAAGGTAAGGCATAGAAGGTATTCGACAACAAGGGAAAAAGAAGAATAGTTGAAGCCATAATTAAGATAATTAGAGAAAGCCTATCGTGCTCATAATGGTGTTGAATACTAAATCTCTTTTGATGTTATATTTGGAAACTTTGAATACTCCACTAAGAAACCATGCCTACCGTACTTCCATTTCATTCATTTGTGGGTACCACAACCAAGTAGAAGTAGCAATAGCATGAAAGAATTTTGCCCTCTTCAGAAGAGTCACGTATTCTGACTTCTCTACAATGTAAGCTACCTAATCATTCCATCCAAAGGGTGGCTCCTTCAAGAGTAGCAATTGGGTAGCCCTCTCTCTCTTTTTGTTTTGAAGTGCTATACTAAATCTCCCCTGATGGTATCTTTAGAATCGACATGAGGCTTATGCTCGATAAATCGGATACCACCATTAGTACGAAGTCTTGTGTGAGTTTCTTGATGCTTAGCTTTATCCCAAAATATTTCTTTAGAAATATTCTCATATAGCCACTGATGTCAAGGACACAAGACTAGTGGCGGATATTTATGTTGACACACCAACAAGTCATTTAGCTTCACTACTTTTATGCTCTAACTTAGATTGGTCTTCATCTCTTTTCCTATTAGAATGCAACATCGATATGTTCTAGAGATTTCCCTTCAAGTATGGGAAATTTTGTAAGAATTAGTAGAATAAGAGGTGACTATATGGGAGTTCTTACAAGGATGGCTAGAATTTATATTGAATGTGGTAAAGATTCAGAGCAAGGGAATTTAGATACTTACAAGTACAATACCGAAGCAAGTGAATCATTCTACCAATGAAGACTGTTTCTTCGAGTTGCAATCTTGATGGTTTCACAAATTCATTATCTAGAACAAGTAGTGTTAAAGTGCCAATCAACTAATTTTTAAAGTTCTAACAAATTCAAGAATATCTCACCAATACATGTAGAATGCATTTTAAAAGTGAACTAGAGGAACCAATATGCGAAGCAATTGCTTACCATGACTTGATACCTTTACTGTCGCTTTAATTGAAAAGAAGAAAAATATATGTATGTCTACAAATAAGATGCATGGGTTTCTTTGTAACAGATAGGAGCCATGGTGTACTCTAGGCACACCAGATTTGTTTCATCTATAAAAGGCCAACAAAAAAATAATGTGTGGATTGAAGCCGCAAGGAGAAAACTAAGAGAAGAAGAAGATGTGTAGATCACATGAAGATTGCTGTTTTGGGAGTCGTTGTCATCAAACCGCATGGTTGCACCACCATTCCTGTTTTAAACGCAGTAAATCTATTTGAAAAAAGAAAAAGAATTGAGAACAAATCGAAGAGAAAAAGAAATACATGACAAGGAAAACGAGAGAGCAACATATGTCCTCGATGAAGGCCACTACTGCACAGTAACCCGACTTGTTTTTTTTTTTTTTCTTTCTTTTTTTTTGTTTTTTTTGTGAATGTTCATATATGATTTTGCTACTATTTCTTTGGCAAGATGGATTCATTCCTCTTTGGCCTAGTAATTGTTAATCCCTATATCTTCAACCAGTCCATGATTATCTCCAGTTCATGCTCTTAAGCGAAAGAAGGGTAATGACTGGTATTAGATTAGTTCGATGCTTCTCTCTATTTGGGATTGTAGTGCTTCTTCCCACTTGATCTTAAGGCCCCGCAGGATAATTTGGTTGTTTGTGCTAATTGTCGTTGCTAGATGACTAGAGTCGAGCGTACTGGACTTTGAATGAAGGGGAAAATCGGCAACATGTATGCAAATATATAGCCGCTGTGATCATACCAGAAGATTAGCCATGAAGAATCTCTAATTTAACATAAGATATGATTGAATGTTTTTTGTTTTCTTATCTTTCATGATTAGGTGCGGAGATTTGAAGAAAAATAAGTGAATTGGAGATTTGGGGAGTTAAAGAAAGAAAGAATTGAAGTTATTTTTCTTGATATGGATACGTGCAGACAAGAAGTAAGAACGTAAACTGTGGTGAATTTAAGGAAAAAGAAAAAGGGGAGAATCAAGAATCAGAAAAGGCAAAAGGAAAAAAAAAAAAAGTAATTTGGAAAAGAAGTCAATGAGAGGGCTTAGGGGCTGATATTGGTGTTTCATGAATTATGCCTAAATAAATTATCAAGAAATGGGTTAAGAGTTCATTTTAGTAAAATCGAAATAAGGTTGAAATTTTTATGCATATTGGGCTCAAGATTTTCTTCAATGAAATTGTTATCATAGAAGATTTGATTTGTATTTCCATATATATCTTTAGAAGATGACATGGTATAGTTAGGTGCTTATAAGATTCGAACAGATATTCTTATACCATCTTGTTGCTTGAGGCTTATCTATTTGAGGACACGAGGAGAAGTTTAAAGAGTATGTAATGTGATTTCTTCAGATGTGTTTTTGCTTAGGGACTTGAAACGGGTTTTGCTTTATTCCGGATATTATCACATATTCAAGGTTTTTTTTTTTTTAATAGCTCATTCTAAATATTCAATTTGTTGAAGTCTTAATTTTGAGAAGGAAAATTTGAGGAAAAATGTCTTAAAAGTCACAATAGATGATGGAATTTGTCCTGATTACGTAACGCCATTCACGAAAGCCATTTGCTTACTTGGAATTGGGTTTCCTTCAAGACAAGTATAGATATAGATCTCCTAGTTCATCTCAAGTGGAGAAATCGTATAAAATCGAAACATTATTGGTATATGGGAATCAATCTAATGAGAAATAATTTAAATAAGTGAGATAAGTTTACAAAAGGAAGTCCATATAATAGAAGAAGATTTATATAATATATTGCCATGAGGCGATATTGTTTCAACAAGCCCCAAGCAGTGTGCACAATTGAATAATGCTGCAAGCTTATGCATTGAGGTATATGATAAATGAAGTTACGATGTAGGCACTAGATGAGATTTTCAACTATATGAGCATTTTTGGTAGCGATGTAGCTAACGCACAATGTATATACGCTAAGTAATGATCTAGCTATTCAAAATAAGCAATTGATGCCAAAAATACTTAGACTTCATCTAAGAATTTTAGTTATAGGGCAAAATGTAAAGGGCTAAATTATTGTATTAATTATTATGCTATGCTCAATATTTATTAAGGGCCTCACTTCTTTGACTAGGCAGAAGGGTCCAAATAGTCCAGTCTATATTGAGATGATTAAGATAGGTTTAGTTTGATGAGCTCAAAATAGGAACTATTAAACTAATCCGTCCACCTCCAACCTTTTATAGGTATGCTCATGCACCATGAAGAAGATTGTCAATCTTAGGCCTTTGTAAGCTCATTCCAGATAATTATGGAATGAGCAAAATTTTATCTCATTTATCTATTGCCAAGATAATTTAATGGATGTTATCAAAGCTAAGAGTTTATAAATACTCAGTCATTCATCCTTACTTGATACAATTTTAGAGATTAGGGAAACAATACTTCACTATAAAACCTCTACTCTCTAAAATCAAATAGTATTTAAGAAAAGAATGGTTTTAATTGCTCAAAAACTACAAGTTTAATGTCCTAAATCCTCTAGACTTTCTTGTCTATTACTTGTGCATTCAAAACTCCAGAATTACCTATTTTTCCTTTCTGTTATTCTTTTTCCAATCATCTCATTAAGTATCTTCTCCACATCACTATCTTGAGGTCACATGTAACATGATACTCAAGTGACTCACACAGATCCACTTTACTTAGAATCTCTTATCTATAGATTATATATAATTGTTTTACCTATTACATCATATTGTTTCCACCATTTTGTTATTTATTATAGTAGCAAATATCAAGAAAAGGTATTTTTTTCACTTCCGGATATTCATTTTGCTTAATTAGATATGATTAATTTCATCAATGCTAATTTTTTATATGATTATGTACACATTAGTATAAGTAGGGAGCAAAATCTCAACAAGTATCGACACAAACATGATGGGAACACGATTGGGGAACTGACTTGACTTGGCATGACACAACAATAATAGACACGTACCGGAATAACATCACAAATTGAAACATAAGAGTCCATCATTCCCCTCTCATATTGTACAAATGTAAATGTGCTAATAAAAATCTTTTAATATGTTTCCTTTTACTCCTGTTTGTGCATTCTATGTGATCATCTAAATTTTTCCTTCCTGCATTAGACAATGTTTATGTTATCATTATAATTATTATTACATATACATATATATACATCAAAGCTTGTGTGTAATAATTAGCTTTTTATATGTATTTATAGGTATATGTATATTCATATATTATTGGTATTGCTTGCTTACCATTATCAGGTATGTATATAATATAAATTTTTTTTCAAACAAACACCGGAAAAATCTTTCCAGAACAATTTTATAAATACAACTAGGAATATAAAAATATATGATTTTGAGAAAAATATTTTCTATGGAAAGTATTTCCTACCAACAAGTTTTTTTTTCTAGATAAAAATGGGGTCGTCAATGAAAACTTCCTACCTGTTTCCTGTAAGGGAAAAACAAGAATGGTCGAGTATTTATTATGCTGATTGCATTATTTTATGCTAATTACAATATATTGAAGTAGTTTTCGTGCTTCATTTCTTCATTGCCAATTCTTTTTCTTTAGTTGTTATTGGATGCAATACTTCAGAAGAAAGCTGGCATAAATTGCTGTTGCACGAGACATATATACATATTATATATATATATATATATATATATATAACACACATGATGTGCTGAATGCTATATATCAAGGTAATATAATACCATACGCTCGTATATATGTTATAAACCTATTGCATAGTATAAAGAATACTGATTTGGAATAGTTTATGTTGAAGAGAATGGCAAAAAAGGACAGACATGCTGATATTCCCAAGTGGTGGATCTGCAATAACAGCTTCACCCATATAATATTAATTATTAGTTTCACGTAAACCCACGCAAATTTAAAAATTGAATTAAAAATAAATATTTAAAAGAAAGGATGAGACATAGGCACTGTTGGGGGTTGACTTCGCAACCTAGCTGCTGTACTAGAATCTTTTCGGACCAACTTCAACTATACATTAATAAATTCTCTGTGGTGCCTCTAGCTTTTTAAGTTGATTGCAAAAACATGAAGATGAAAAAACCCAAGTGCACGGTAATTTTTTTTTTGGCAGAACAAGTGCACAGTAATTTAGATGAACATTACCGATTATGGGTGTAAAAACGCGAGTATTTAATGCAGAAACATGTGCTTTCTGCTATATATCCATAACATATACAATAAAAATAATATATATGTTAATAATTGTGGAAATGATGGCCACCGTTTTTCTTAAAATTTGTTAGACAAATTTAATAGTCAAGACAGCTTCACCATTTATTCTTTTCGAGAACATCCTTTTTTTTTTAACTATTTATAGTCAATCAAAGTGTCATACGAAAGGCAAACACTAAAAGCATCATAATGCACCTTTTTTTTTTTTTTCAACCGTCATAATGCACTTGAATGAACAGAAATTGCGAGCACCGCAACATATGGTGTATGAGAATTCGGACAAACTAATAAAGGAACGAAAATCCTTAGCACATGTCCATTTAAGGAAAAAAAAATTGCTTGAAGAGATTTTTTCTGTACAGTTTAAATTTCTGGTCATAATTGTATCATGCCAATCACATGTAAACAGTTAATGCATTAAAAAAACTACTATATGCTTACATATTTCTATATATCTACATTTCAGATGTAAAGCTTGAAGCATCAAACTCAAGACAGAGAATACATATCTAAAGTGGGTATTATAATGCATATTTAAAATTTTGCAGTCTAACAAAGCCCTTCAAAGTAATCGTTTTTTTATCTCATTCATAACGTGGGCGATGGAAAAACCAAATCCAGAAAAAGGTTAAAATAAAGTAACCTCTAATCTTCAAGAAGGAAAACTTCCAACTCAATGCTTCTTACTTGAGGTTCTAACGTTTCAATTCAAGCTTCTGAATATGAGTTCTAATTTTGGACTCCATATTCTAGATCGAGCATCTGAGCACTTATGATTTCGCCCAATGCTTCTAACTGCGATTTAACCACAGCCTCTTGTCTCATGGCTCCACAGTGGATGAACTTCCATTTAAATTTATGGAACATTCGTCATCGTAGATCTTCTATTGATATTATTAGTCTTTGGTTATTTTTAGGAAATTCAGATTTAGCCAAATATTTTTTCTATTAATTTTAGGAAATAAGATTTAACTTTAATTTCATAGAAATTGATCTTTCCTCATAATATTATAAGACAATATCTTTCACATCATTATAGAGACTATAGGAATACTTCTAGAGCATATCAAGGCTATATCAACCACTTTTGTATGAACTTCCATGGAT
The DNA here is from genome assembly GCA_024138005.1 of Lumnitzera racemosa. NCBI lineage: Eukaryota > Viridiplantae > Streptophyta > Magnoliopsida > Myrtales > Combretaceae > Lumnitzera > Lumnitzera racemosa. The sequence goes on from JAMXBC010000004.1 coordinate 58,867,137, forward strand.
GATTAGATAAGGTCAAAGTTAGAAAACCAAAATCAACCTAAGAATGCTAATCAATTTAAAAAACTTAAGGGAAACTAATAAGGTAACTAAATGGATTCCTATAACCAACACAAGAAACAAACTAACTAAGCCCCTAATAAGACTACATGTGGTGCCAATCTCAATTTGTTCTAACACATGTGGAAAAAAGACTAAAGATGAGATAAGCTATGAGATCTTTAATCCGTTCCATCAAGAAACATGTGAAGACTTTAATTCTAACTAAGTATCACATGAATAGATAAACACTAGACCTTATCATCTTACAAACATTCCCAAATCAAGACTACAGGTCAAGATATAATCACCAAAATTTAATCAAGCTCTTAAAGATCATAACATAGAAAGATTTCATTACATCAAGATGTAATAAACGGAGGCCCTAAATTACTACACATGTGGCACCATCTAGAAGCATGTGGACTCCTAAGCTAAATGAGGAATTTTAAACAAGATAAGTAACCTAATTCTAGGAGTCAAGTGAGGTCATGGATAATGAACTTTTTGCATTACATCATGTTTGTATCATAACTTCTAGAATCCTTAAGGAAAACATATGAAACAAGCAAGAAGATGTCATGGATGATGTTTTCAAATTATGGAATAAAACACATGAAATGGATGGAGTATTTTCCCATGGGGTGGCAGCAACATATGGGGTATAATACACCCATATCTCTAACATTCTAATAGGAATACCAATGAAATTTTAAGTTTATAAGACAATAATGTTTCTAAGGTAAGCTAATTTAGAGTTTTCTATAAATAGAACCCCCATTGAACCACTTATGTTTCTCTCAAACCAACATTCTCCATGTTTTTCCTTTTCAAACCAACTTACATCTTCATCCATCCATTATTCTCAAGCCAACTATCAAAGCCCCGCCACCATTTCTTTAACAATTTCCAAACATCTAAATCCTATAGTTTAGTTTCACTATCTTTCTCAACTACTAAGATCAAAATTCAATATTCCAAACCTCTTTTCTAGTAAACTTTTTTGATAAGGCAAGAAAATTTTTCCATGGAGTTTGGAAAGAACCTCTTTTACTAAACTTAAGCTCAAGCTTTGTTTTGATACCAAACTTTTTTAAGCCAAAAAGTTCTTTTCAAAAGAAATTTATTCTCAAAAAGTCTTTTAGATAAAAAGCTACTCCCATTTTATGATTAGTCCTTATCATGGTTTTCAAGAATGTTTAAGGAAAAGAAAATTTCCTCAAACTCCTTATTTATCTTAAAGAAGTTTCCTCAACTTAAGATTTATCTTGAAAAAGGAGCCCCATAAACTTTTAATTTCATTTTTAAAGGAGTCTTTCTAAACCCTTTTCTATATTTTAAAGAAGCTACCTAAACATCTCACTCAAATGAAGTTTAAGAAAGAAACCAAACGAGTTCCTTAAAATAAAAGACAAAAATAATGAAAACTAAAACATGTGAGCCAAGTTATGTCTTAAACAAATAATTTACCTATCATGTTTGAATAAATTTCTCTTGAGTTGGACCTTATCAATATATGGACATATTATCTCAATACTACAACAATTTGGACCTTATGCGAGAATTGGAAAAATATGGAAAAAAAACGGAGAAACTTCATGGACATATGAATTGCTTGGATCATTTGGACATAACATGGAAAAAGAAACATTAAACATAATCAATCTAAGAAATAAAAGACTTATAAAATAAAAAGCTCGAAACAAAATTTAAATGAGAAAGTTTAGTGATCCAATATGTTTCTCAACTATCTTTATCTTCTTGAGTACTTTTAATTTAGAACTCTTAGAGAATTATTATAACTAACAGGAAGATGGCCAAGTAAGTATATAATATGATTTGCACCTTTAATATTATGTACTTAATTTGTTTTACATAAGGTATTCGGGATACTTAAGTGTTTAATTTATTTGTTAAGAAATTTAAGAATTATTTCCATAAGTAAAGTTGATGATTGTTGATGAGAATTAGACTACCGAACCTCTGACCTACAGCCAAGCCCGAGGATTAGAAGGGCTTATACAACAAATTCTTCTATTCCAACCAACCCCTACTGAAGCCGAGTACTTCCTTATCGAGTCACCCTTCATACTGTGCCGTATGACCACCCATTTTTCTATAGTATGTCGAGTTGATAATTACTCTCCCATACTAAGCCGACCAACTATTCATCATCTTCCTTACCGAGGAGCCGAGACAGAGAATTTAGACTGAATAAGTCATCCCTCCTCAAACAAGCCCATTTATCCGTACTTTTTATTCGTATCTTCTAACAACCTCACCAATGTAGTATCGCTACGTATATAGTATTATGTGCAAAATCTGTTACACCAATGATTGTTTTTCTTGTATATTCAATTTTACCCCTTTGCATCTTGTACATTACTTCCATAGGAAATACCCTTTTGTCTTTACCTTTTTAGGTAGGTTGCCCTAACTTATGGATATAAATAACCTTATACTTGTAACTGTAATAACATTAGATCATTCTTAATATACACTCTTTGAGTACTTTTTCTTCCCTACGTGAACATTGTTTGTTTACTCTCAGCATCACTCTTATCATTTCTTTTAAGCAAGCTTAGGTGATGAGTAACCTTACCGGACCAATTTGTACATCATATTGGATTATGTCATAAGTTTTCGAAAATTCCATTGGTGCCTCATATCCTCTTGAGCTATTTATAGGTTTTTCTTACTATTTTATTCTTCATTTTACCCTTTTTGCACTTTCCCCATTAATTGTTTTTCAAGCTTTCTACAAGTTTAAAACCATCCAACGACTGGCCTTATCTATTTTTGGCCACGGTTTGCAACATCTTGGTATTAGAGTAGAGATTTTGTCTGAACTGTAGTAGTTCTTCTTGAAGTTCTATTATAGTCTATTTTGCATGTGTAAAACAAAGCAAGTTACTGTGTTCATTTTACTGCTATGTTGTTAGCTATTCACTTTCTGGAGTGTTTGTTTAAGTTTGAATCTGTGAGGAAAAATGACAAACCCAAGTATGAATGTTAGTACTGATGATGACAGTGAAGTTGTCCACTATGGACGACAATCTTAGGGAACCCCTACAAGCACTAACAAGAGGCTTAATAAGATAGATAACCTATTAATAGTTCTGACCTGAGCTGTTCTTGTGCTATCTTGCCGACCCACTAAGGCCGCGCAAAATACCCCACAAGCTGCTCAACCTATTAGAGGTTAGAATCTATAGCAAATGGGTAAGACAAATGATAGACCTAAGAAAGCTTAATGAAAAGGAAGAGGAGTATTTTAAAGAGGAGCGTATACGAATCCCCAATGCATTCAACCATGTAAAGCTTCAGATTTTGAGTTTCAATGGACTTAGGAATGCCAATGAGTATTTGGATTGGGAAGGGAAGGTGGATCATATGTTTGATTACTATCAATATGAGGATTATGAGAAAGTGAGAACCGCTGCTGTTGAGTTCTCTAGATATGCTGCCATGTGGTGGAAGAATTCTTAGGCCATGAGAAGATGAGAGAGGTACCGAGAGATTAACACTTGGCTTGAGATGAAGAGAGTGATTGGAAACAAATTCATGTCACAAACATACCTCCAAGATACGTTCACTCAACTTCAAGAGCTAAGACAAGAAGGCCTAACTGTTAACTAATATGTTCAAGAGTTTCGAATGCTTATGATGCATTGTGAAATGAAGAAACCACCAGCTCGAACATTCTCAAGGTTCGTTACCGAGTTAAGAGGAAACATTCAGGATGTTGTGGAGCTCTAATGATTCGATATAATGGATGAAACTATTAGGATTACCCAACGAGTAGAGAGGCAAACAAGAAGTTAAGTACTAGCCAAGATGCCGACTAGCCGACCCAGATAAGCAAGTTACCAAGCTCAGTTAAGTACAGAGCCAAACAGAAAGATTGATGCAAGAGCTAAGCAAAAAGGGCAACCATATAATGAAGTGTTGACCCAAACGTATGAGAAAGGATAAGGGGCTAGAAGGAAGACTAGCCAAATCAAGTGCTTCATGTACTAGGGGTTCAGATATATGGCTACTCAGTGCCCAAATCAATGGACAATGGTTATCAAGGGAGACATCTCGAAGTTAGAAGTGGAGAGTACAGATGAGGAACCTAAGGAGAAAAAGGTTCCTACCAAGAAAGAAAGTGCTAAGAAAGATCTAATTGAGGAGAGTGTATTTCTTGAGGACTTAGATTAGTTAATCATGGTTGTTCGATACACTATGAACATGGAACCCTCACGAGAGGAGGAGTAGAGAGAGAATGTGTTCCATACCACCTATAAGGTGAATGATCAAATGTGTACCCTCATTTTGGATAGAAGAAGCTGAACCAATGTGGCATTAGCCAATCTTGTTTCAAAATTATAGTTGCCGGCTGTTTCACATCTAAGGCCATACAAGTTGCACTGGTTGAGTGAGAGAGGAGCATTACATGTCACTCGACAAATACTATTACCAAGCACTATAGGGAATTACTCTGATAATATTCTCAAGTTGCACTGGTTGAGTAAGAGAGGAGCATTACATGTCACTCAACAAATACTATTACCAAGCACTATAGGGAATTACTCTGATAATATTCTCTGCAACATACGACTTATGTGTACTTCCCATGTGTTGTTAGGTAAGCTATGGTTGTTTAATAGGAGAGTTATACATGACGGTTACACGATCACGCATATGTTTGAGAAGGATGACTAGAACATCACACTGAATCTGATGCCATCAAGAGAAGTTAATAAGTTGCAGATGAAACTTGCTCACGGATCGAAGAAGGCTTTGTTGATAAGTAGAGTCGAGCTCCGAGAGGCCATCAATGCTAATGAGTTGAACCTCTTATTGGTTAGGAGACTGTTGAAAATGAGGGAGCAAGGTGAGCTACCCTAGGAGATCAAAGAGTTGTTAGATAAATATGCCGACTTGTTTCTAGAACAGTTACTTGAAAGGTTGCACCCAACTAGAGGAATAGAGCACTACATTAACTTAGTACCTGGTGTTATACTACTGAATAAGCCAGCTTATCAGGTGAATCCTAAGTAGGCATCTGAACTCTAACTTTAAGTCAATGAATTGCTGAAGAGAAGCTATGTAAGAAAGAGTCTCAACCCTTGTGTTATGCCTGCACTTCTAGTGTCAAAAAAGGATAGAACCTAGTAGATGTGTATAGATACCCAAAAACAAAATCATGATCAACTATAAGTATCTAATCCTGAGGCTAAAAGACATGTTAGATGAACTAAGTGGAGCCAAGATTTTTAGCAAGATTGATTTTAAATCTAGCTATCATCAAATCCGCATGAGACTAGGCGACGAATGGAAAACTGCATTCAAGACTCAACATGGACTTTACAAGTGGATGGTCATACCTTTCAGCTTGTTGAATGCCTCGAGTACTTTCATGAGATTAATGAAACATATGGTGATACATCTCATCGGGAAGTATGTTGTAGTGTACTTTGACGACATCTTAGTCTACAATGCCAACATGCCAAGCCACCATCAACATCTCACAGTAGTCCTAGATATCCTTCGTGCCAAGTGACTATTCAGTAATCTAAAGAAATGTTTCTTTTGCTAGGAGGAAGTGGTATTCTTAGGTAATGTAGTCAGTAGAGTAGGCTTACGGGTTGATGATGAGAAGATCCAAACAATTGTTGATTGGCCGACTCCTACTACTTGTGCTATCATGAGAAATTTCCACGGACTAGCTTCATTTTATAAAAGATTCATCAGGAATTTTAGTACCCTCGCTGCACCACTTACTAAATTAATGAAGAAAAGCACTAACTTTCAATAGGGAGAAAAGGAGGAGAAGAGTTTTACCAAGGTAAAAGAAAAGTTGACCTCCACCCTGATGTAAATACTACCCAACTTTGACAAAATTTTTTAGTTGGAATGCGATGCGTTGAGCATTAGAATAGGCACTGTCCTAATGCAGAAAGGCCAACCAATTGCCTTTTATAATGAGAAGCTTTGAGGACCCTAATTGAATTATTAAGTGTATGACAAGGAACTTTTGGCACTAATCTAAGCAATGTAAGTATGGCAACATTATTTACTATTAAGAGAATTTGTCATATATACTGACCATAAATCACTGAGGTATCTCTAGAGTTAGACCAAGTTGTCGAAGCAGCATATGAGATGAGTTAAATTCCTTGAAGGATTCAATTTCATAATTAAGTACAAGTAGAGAAAGAGCAACATAGTTATCGATGCTCTTTCGAGGAGATATGCATTTTTATTAGAATTGCAAACTAGACTATTTGGGTTTGCAAGTATTAAAGAACAATACTTCGAACACTTTCAACTCATAATTTCATGATGTATAGATGGGATGATAGTAGACAAATATCATGTAGAAGATGGCTACTTGTTTCAAAGTGGAAAATTATGCGTGCCAACTTTTTCACTAAGGGAGTTGCTAGTCATGAAAACCCACAGTGGAAGTCTCTCCAGATATTTTGGGGAAAGGAGGACTTATGAACTGATAAATGGTCGATTCTTTTCGTTAAAAATGAGGAAAGATGTGAACCAAGTTGTTGAAAGCTGTACTATATGCAAGAAGGCAAAGTGCCAAGCTAAGCAAGGGAAAGCCGTACCCCTACCTATTCTGACGAGGCCATGAACTGAATTGAGCATGGACTTTATTCTCAGATTGCCACAAACTGCCCAAGGCAAAGATTCTATAATGGTCATCGTGGATAAGTTCAATAAGATGGCACACTTCATGCTTTACACCAAGACAAACGATGTTTGGGCTATTACTTATCTTTTCTTATAGGAGATTGTATGGATACATGGAGGGTCGAGAAGTGTAGTCTCCAACAGAGACCCAAAGTTTTTGAGCCATTTTTAGAGAACCTTGTAGCGTCAGCTATGAACCAAATTACTCTTTTGTATCTCACATCACCCCCAAACTGATGGCCAAACAGAGGTAGTTGATCGTACTTTAGGGTCACTATTCTGAGCTATAGTAAGCAAGAACTTAGATGATTGGGACAGCTGCCTACCAGTGGTCAAGTTTACCTATAACCGAACAGTACATGACACCACTAAGTAGACTCCATTAGAGGTAGTCTATGGGTTTAATCCCAAGTTGCCCCTCGATTATGCTCCTATACCAATACCCATGTAAGAGGACTTTAATGCAATAGCTAGAGCACAATCCCTTCAGCACATCTATGATAAAGTCACTCAGTACATTGACCAAGCTGCTAGAAGAGTGCGAGAAAAGACCAAGGGTAAAACTAAACAATTTTGATAGGGAGACTTAGAATGGTTGTACCTCAGCAAGGAGTGGTTCCCGAATAAGGGGAGAAACAAATTATCTACAAGAGCAAAAGGACCTTTCAGAATCCTCTAGAAAATTAATGACAATGCCTACAGGTTGGAATTACCCCAAGACTATAGGGTTTTTGACACCTTTAGCATTATCAACCTTAGTCCATATCACCCTGATGGAAAACTAAGCAAACACCATTTAGATTTTATCCCAAATCCAAAACAACCTGGCAAGAATTATGGGAATTAGGCTACCAAACCTCTAACTTGCAACTGAGCTTGGGGACTAGAAGGGTTAGCACGACAAATCCTTCTATTCCAACCAACCCTTACTGAGGCCAAGTACTTCCTTACTAAGTCACCCTTCATGCCATGTTATATGACTGCCCATTTTTCTACAATATGCCGAGTTGATGATTACTCTCCCTCGTTGAGCTAACTAATTACTCAGCATCTTCCTTGTTGTGCAACTAAGAGAGAGAGTCCAGATTGACTAAGCCATCCCTACTCGGACAAGCCCATCTATTTGTACTTTTTTTCTACATCTTCTAATGACCTTGCCAATGTATTATCACTACGTGTATAATATTATGTGCAGAATCCGTTGCACCAATGATTGTTTTTCTTGTATATTCATTTTTTGTCTTTTGCATCTTGTACATTACTTCTTTAGGAAATACCCATTTTGTCTTTTCCTTCTTAGGTAGGTTGCCCTAACTTATAGGTATAAATATCCTTATACTTGTAACTATGATAACATCATATCATTCTTAATATACACTCTTTAAGTACTTTTTCTTCCTTTCATAAACACTATTTGTTTACTCTCGGCATCACTCTTATCATTTTCCTTTAGCAAGGTTAGGTGGTAAGTAACGTAACCAAACCAATTCGTACGTTATATTGAATTGTGTTGTGAGTCCTCAAAAGTTCTATTGGTGCATCATATCCTTTAGAGCTATTCGTAGATTTTGCTTACTATTTCATTCTTCGTTTTGCCCTTTTCGTACCTTCCCCATTAATCCTTTTTCAAGCTTTTTGCAAGCTTGGACCCATCCAATGACCGACCTTATCTGTTCTTGGTTACGGTTGACAACAATTGTGATGTAATGTGATGTGATTCTTGTGATTTTGTGATGTTTTAAGTGATCACTAAAATAAATGAAAATTAAGCATATTGAAATATGGACATTAAAGTGATCATGCATAGCATAAATTCCTTTTTATGGCCACCACTGTCACATATAGGACAAAAAGGTTAAAACTGTCCTCATTTATTACAAACTAAATGACTTTGAGAATGGTTGTGCACTAGACAAGGTCATATTCATTCTTATGTTTTGAGCATGCATATATTTAGAGTCGATCATTCTTTAATCATTAGGTGGTTTAGGAAGCCATTTTTTCTTATTTTTGTTTAGCTTTTCTTGGGTCAAGAGATCCTTGTCTTATGATTTACTTACAGGGCTTTTTGTGAACATTTCCTTTGGTTTCTTTGGCTAACCAGAATTCCATCTTCTTAGGGATTACAGGATGAACATTTTTTGGTTCTCCTAAATAACCAAGAGATTGGTTTGTTCATGAGGTTAGGGAGAATGTACCCATTTAGTTCTTCCAGGATTAGTCATAGGGCATCACCTCTTGATCACTATATTGACACAGGTATTGGTTTAACCAAGAATTGAGATCTTACAACTATTTTGTTATTGTGGCCAAGGATATTATCCTAAGTGACTTTTACACTAAATTAAATGCTTGGACACTAGTGCAACTATAAATCATTAACATAAGATTGAGAGAGAGGGTAGGGGAGTTGGAAATAAACCCTAAACTATACGTCGGATACTAGAAGGTAGCGTATATTACTACATATGTTTGATTATTGCTTAACATTTACTCATTTAACTAACTTACTGTCACGCCCCGAAGCGGCAGAGTCGTAATAGCCCTACCGTGTAAACCATCCTAAGATAGAAGTTGGCCTTACAACCACAATCTTAGACCTGATCTACACAAGGCATCTACGACTAACCCGCTTTGAAGTAAACAGTTTGTAATTTAAATAAATCATTTACCTAAGAAAGTAAGAAAATTTATATATATACACTACAATTTAGTTATTACATTATTCAAAAATGAAAAATTCTAAATAAAACAAAACTGAAACCTTAAGAATATAGTTCATTCTTCAAATATTTTTCCTCAGTCTCCAAGATCCAGCAGTTGCTAGCTTCAGAGTAGTTATTTGCCGCTTCTTAGTCAACACCTGCATGACGTTTATAAGGATGTGAGCAACCACAGCTCAATAAGTTAGGATGGAAGACTTTAAACTATACCATAGACACAACAAGGTTATCAACCAACTTATTAAGTGCAATACATGTTCAAGCAAATGCCATCGCACAACATTGTCCGGCCCATTATGAGATTAGAGAAATTGTGCCTACTCTAATCTGGGTTAAAGAGTTGCCATTAATGCAACAGCTTACGACCAAACCCAGGCTTGTGCAATGGGGACCTCGCTCCTCCCGCGACTACCTTCGAACCATTGACTTCACCCTCACCGCGACCTCCTCTCCTGTCACTTAGTTCGACTAAGGATGAAGAAAGAACCATTTTGCAATGCTGCGCTATCCCTTTTGAAGGGGTTGGTACTTAGCCAAAGAGTCCCAAGTTCCCCTAATGGGTTGCCATGTAGGTCCGATTATGATTATAGGTCATATATTTGATTAGGTCCAGTTTAGGGTGATCAATCATTTCATACAAACCATACAATACAAGCCAGGACAACAGACAGAATCATAGCATCACTCATAATCAAGCACATGCACACATCTAACTATCTAACAAGCACAACTAAGCATAATCTTAAGCCTCCAAAATACAATAACGTATTAATCCCAACTTATCTCGACTCCTCGCTCACTCACTCGAGGTCCAATTTGCTCAAGCCATCGCCGCTCATCCCTATAACGCAAACGTGGTTTCAGTTTTTCATATAACTATTATAGGTTCATTTTATCCTATAACGCTTATTGTTATATTTTGTTTAGGGTTTATTATGCCCAATTATCTAGGTCTTAAGTCTTTTACAATTATTTTAGGTTTACGGTTAAGTTCAGGTTCAGTTTTCGCATCAATTTCTAAATTAGATTCTAGTTCGATTTCTAAGTATTGTTTTATACTCGAATCCCAGAAATTCGTTTCAACCCATAATGTAAAATTAATCACAATACTTCCTGATCTCCTAAATATTATCATTACCCCTAGTCAGTATTTTATTTCACCCGGTACACTTAAATCCATATTAGTGTATCGAATTCACTACTAATGTGAGTAATTTTTTACATTTTTCATATAATTACATAAATTCAAGTTTCCTATTAGATTTATTGTATATTTTTATTCTTATCATAATATCAATTTTTATTCTAATATTTTCTATTTATTATATTTCTAATAATTATGTATTATATATTATCACCTATTATGTACATAATACACATCTAATATTTTTATTACTCTAATTACTATCTCCCAACATCAATTATCATTTCAAAATGTCTAAATTTATCCTAAATCATATTTTACACCTAATTACCCTAATTTACAAAATTAAATCAAAATGTATTATCTTCTATATTACTTATTTACTACATAATTAACCTAATAATTATATCTAACACCCTAAATGCTACAAGTATCATACTCCATTAGATTTCAATATCCTAAAACACATACTTATTCACTAAATCAGTAATTAACCCTTTAATTACTTAATTAACCCTAAATTGCACATTTTATGCCTCATTTTAGGGCCTAAAAATTATCTAAAATTTTAGAAAATAGGCTTCATAACACTGTTCTATATCATCTAAGTAATCTACACAAAAATTTTAGGTTCAAAACTACACTCTTAAGGTCATTTATTTTTAAACTGAAACATGCTCAGTTTTGCACGATTTCTTAAGGACCCTATATCACGAGACGTATTTTCATCAAAATAATATTTTTCTTAAAAACTACATAAAAAAATATTCCATAATAACAAAATTCATAATTTTATAATAATATTTATTATTTTTACAAAATTATATAAAATTAGGATGAAAATCGAACTCACCGATTTGGGTGATCATGAGTGTGTCAGCCCACCTAGGCATTGCCACCACCGTGTAGTGGTGGTAGCCGTCCACTCTCAGCTGCTCGTCGCGTCTGAGTTTTCCTTTGTAGCCCTAACTGCACAGTTTTCCTTTTCTTTTTTTTTTTCTTTGGTTTTTCTCCTGAATTTTCGAAACTCTCTATTTTTCTCACTCTCAAAAATTCTCAAATGAGCTTCTGAAAATTTTGGGATATTTATAGAGCTTTTTGGTAATTAATGTGCATTAAATTGGACAAGATATTGTCCAAATTCCTTAATTTTTTGCTTTTATGTTGCTCTAATTTAATTGGTTGATTTTTTTTTCTTATTTTTCCCAACTGCCATAACCCAATTCTAGATTATTCCTTATTTTTCTATGTTTTTTTTATTTTTTTCTTAATTAATTATGAATTTTATTTAATTATTTCTTATTATTTTAGTACATTTCGTGTATTTTAAGTAATTACGCGTATTTCTACATACATGTAAATTCATATATAATACAAATAAATATTCCTAAACATTATCTAGGTTATTTCATGATTTTTAGTATACATATAATTTATCTCTAGCAATTCGTTAATTATCGAAATGTATTTTATGCATTTTTGATAAATAACGAGTTATATACTTAAAATTTGGAATTTTTATATTATTTTTTTGTTTTATTACTTATTTTCTTAAATTCAAACTTACGAGATCATTTTACTAATATTTCTAACTTTACTTTATAATTTAGGCTTGATCGGGTCTTTCAACCGATCGAAACCTCGAATGGCTAGTTTTAGGGCTTACACTTACTTAACAAGTGATATAAGTGGATATCTCACTAAGTTAGACATAGTTTACACCCCAATAGTTTCTTTTGTAGCTTTTTTGAAAATGAGCAATAGGTTAGGATCAAAGTGAAGAGCATTTCTCTAATATAGTCTTAAAGGATAGAATTAGACATAATATTGGTAAAGCTTATGTTGGATTATAAGATGAAATTTTTAATGCTTGTATTCTCTCTTAAATCAAAGTTCCTATCTTACTTAAAATTTGTTTTAATCACATGAATTTCAACAAAATTTGACTACCCAATCTTATTATCTAATAAGAGATTTTAACTCTCTACGGTTCTAGTAAACTGTATAACGTTAGTCTCTATAGTAATTTCCACATAAATGAAACTATCCATATTATAATAGGTGAATATTTAATTAGAGTTGTAGTTTCTAACTTACAAGATGATCTTTACATTATGAGCATACATGTGATATGATGATTTTAATATAATACTACCAGACCTTCCTTAAGGGTCATAACAAATACTGATGTGGGTAATGGAAAAACCAAATCTAGAACAAGATCAAAATAAAGTAGCCTTTAATCTTCAAGAAGAAAAGCTTTTAACTCGATGCTTCTAACTTGAGGTTTTGATGTTTTTATTCAAGCTTTTGAATATGAGTTCTGGTTTTTGACTCGAGATTATGAATCAAACGCTTAAGCGCTTTTGATTTTTCCTTATACTTCTATCCCTAATTTAATTGTAGCTTTTAATTTCATGGTTTTATTATAAAGGGAACTCCCATTTATGCTTATGGAATTCTTCATCACAAATCTATCATTAATATTATTAGAGTCTTTGGTCATCTTTAGGAAACTGAAATTTAGACAATGATTCATTCTATGAATTTAGGAAATATGATATAATTTTAATCCATAGATATTGAGAAATTTTATGACACCATTAGTTAAAATGATAGTGTTGTACTATCACTTATTAATAACCTTGATTTATTGTAAACTACTCCCAATTTCCTTAAATCATGCCTCATAAACTGTAAAATGTAAGTTGTTAATAGCTTTTGTGATAATCATCAATTGTTGAAGCTTCCATAAGAACTATCAATAGTCTCATTTTTTGCTATCAACAATTTTATTTTAACTATTGATGAGTATGGTCTACTAAAATTATGGGCAATTTATAAAAAAATCAAAGATGTTGACTTGTGATGGTATGATATTGTCACTTTGAGTGATAGTATTGTGAAAAGGCCCATATCAAGCTTTCTTTATATCCTTTATATCTTTATTGAATCTAAAGGAATATTTCTAAAAGATACCATGTCAGTTAGTAGCGATTAATTTGTCTTTCCTTTTCTGTATTTTCCTTGATATTAGGAAATCAATAAGTTTCCTCTTTGCTTTCATTTTTTAATGGTCTTTCCATGATTGTTAGTATCCCTTTAAGCCGACAAATAAGCTATATGTAACACCCTGAAACCTAAGACGCCATAATCCTACCACATATCCTTAACTTCTACTGACATGTTAGGCTTCTAGAAACCTACAACCTATCTAAGATTCATAAGATAATAACATCAAATCTATTAATTCACCATTTAACAACTATTGAATTTAAATAAGAATGAAATGTTGTCTACTCAAGTTTATAAAACATAAAAGGACTCTAGATCATTAACTACAGTTTCATTGCTCCAACAACAATTAAACTACTAAATCTAGCAACAAGAGTCACAAGCGATTCCAAAACCATACAAGTCTCATCATAAACCATTATAATGAAAATAAACACAACTCAAGTCTACCACTACAATTAAACTACAATGCGCCAACTCCATCATCAAAGTAGTAGTAATCCCTATGCATATCATAATATAGATAGTTAAATCTATAATCCTCCGCCTCATAGCCTATCCCTGCAACTGAAAAATTACAATCCTTATAGGATGAAACAAAGCCCAGCATGTGATATCATACGCATGCACGTGAAACATAAGTATCAGTCAAATACACATATAAATACTACTATTAAATGCAATAAGCAATAGTTTTAAATACTTCATTTAAGCCCACAATCATCACAGTCTCAACATCCTGAGACTTAAGGTTACTCATGACCCTTAACAAGCAATATATAGATACTACATAAGTATTGATGTTGAGTACTCCCCAATACCCGAGTATTATAAACCAACCTAGTTCTACTTAAGTCCTTTTAGTACGGGACTCCACTAAGGATAGTGTTATGCAAGGATCTATATTAACCTAACACACACATTCAGTATATACGTATCCCGCATTTAGAGTTCCTATCCTAAGGTGATCCAACACTACGCATTCTTTAGTACTTATCCAAGATATAAAAGTTAGCTTAGAATTTAATAATTTCACGACTTAATACTTCTTTCTCCTTAACTCTACCCTCAACTCCATACTCTAAGCTTCCAAACCGTATTCCATATATCTTTCCAATATCCTCCTAACATAAACACATGCGATACTGATAGGATGTACTTTACATCATAATCACATAACCACTACTATACTAACAAAATCATTACCTCTATTCTTAAAATTTAAAGGAACCTTAAAAGCATAAATTGGAAAAGATAGAATGAGGATAGAAGGATAACTTACTTGATTAAAGAAGAAAGACTAATTCTTGTTGTATTCCTCTTTCAAGAACATGAATCTTGCTTTAAGAATTGGGGTTAAGATGAGTTTTGTAACCTCCATAGAAAATATTGTAAGTTTCTATGTGAGAGGGGCTTATGGTAACTATAAGTTACGGTTGATTGAATTAGTAGGGAGTATAACTTTTTCCTAGACCACAATACCCTTGGCATTATTGTGTAATCACATGTCATAGTAATGTT
Source organism: Lumnitzera racemosa (assembly GCA_024138005.1). Lineage (NCBI taxonomy): Eukaryota > Viridiplantae > Streptophyta > Magnoliopsida > Myrtales > Combretaceae > Lumnitzera > Lumnitzera racemosa. The sequence continues at coordinate 58,882,269 of JAMXBC010000004.1, forward strand.
TGGATATTTTCCCATAACAATTTTGCCCCTAATACTTGATACTTAATTATATACTATATCAATGTTTAAATCTTTTCCTATGACACTTTTGCCCCTAGCACTTGATATCAAATCGCATGCTATACTAATGCCTGAATCATTTCCTATGACACTTTTGCCCCTAGCACTTGATGTCAAATTGTATGTCATACCAAAAGCTAAATATAAAATTTATTTATTTCCTTTAATTCCCTTAAATTAATTTATTTATTATTTTTATTTTTAGCTTACATTTTACAGATTTATCCCCCCTTAACAAAAATTTTGTCCTCAAAAGTTTATATACTTGAGTCCTCAAATAGTTCTAGATACTTAGTCCTAATCTCTTCTTTTAGCTCCTAGATTGCTTCTCTTTTCAACTAGTTAGGCCACTAAACTTTAACGTAAGGAATAGTCCTTCTCCTTAATTGTTGTACTTTAGTCTCTACTATCCTTAACAGTCGTTCCACCATTGACAAGTCCAACTGCAACTTTAGTAACTTTAAATCTACCACCTGTACATATGGTTCTTCCATGTGGTATGGATTGGGTTTCTTATATTTTCTTAACATGGACACATAGAAGACATTGTGCATACCCTCCAACCATGGTGGAAGCTCTAACCTATAGGCCACCTTGCCAATCTTTTCTGTAATTTTAGAAGGGCCTATATACCTCAGTTTTAACTTACCCTTTAAGCCAAATCTAATCACACCCTTGACTGGGGAAACTCTCAATAATACCTCCTCACCCACTTGAAACTCTAGAGGGCAATGTTGCCTATCTACGTAACTCTTTTGCTTACTTTAGGAAGTTTGCATCCTCTGACTAATCAGCCTAATCTTATCCACTACTTCTTATACTGAGTCCAGTCTCATTAACTGTCTCTTACCTACTTTGTCCCAATGAATAGGCGATATGCACTTTCAATTGTAAAGTGCTTCAAATGAAGCCATTTAAATGGTGGCTAGATAGCTATTATTATAAGAAAACTTCACTAAAGCTAAATGCTCATCCCAATATCCACCAAAGTCAAGCGCACACGCTTTCAACAAGTCTTCTAGAATCTAAATGGTACGCTTTGACTGACCATCTGTATGTGGATAGAAAGTAGTACTAAACTGTAGTTTTGTACCGAAAGCCTTCTATAAGCTTCTCTGGAAGTGACTGACATATCGGGTATCCCTATTAGATGTGATAGATACGGTTACCCCATGCAATGTCACTACTTCTTGAATGTACAACTTGGTGAGCTTTCCCAATCGATACTTAATGTTTATAAGGATGAAATGTAAAAGCTTGGTCAACCTATCTACTATCACCCATACAACATTATGTTTCGCCAAATTTTTAGGTAAGCTAATGACAAAGTCCATGTTCATATGCTCTTACTTCCATTCTGGTACTAGTAAAGCCTATAACTTACCGACCTACCTCTAATGCTCAACTCTAATTAGCTAGTAAGTCTAACATTTGGACACATATTCTGCTATTTCTCTCTTCATATTATTCTACTAGTAATGATCTTTCCAATCTTTATACATTTTTACAACCCTTGGATGAACGGAATAGGCAAAGTAGTGAGCTTCTTTCAAAATGTCACTTCTCAAACCTAACTACATTGGTACACATAATCTTCCCTTAAATCTCATAACTCTCTTAGCATCTACTATAAAGTTTGGATCCTTTCCTACTCCTAACTTACCGTTGATCTCTTAGATCTCTTGATCTTTTAACTATGCAGCTTTAATTTGATCTATCAAGGTAAGTTATGTCCTCAAACTTGCCAATCTAGCTCCAACCTCTCTAGTCAACACCTCTAACTCAAGTTAGCGCACTTGCTCGAGTAATGGCTTATAAGCAGTGATCAAGCTGGCTAGATTTCCTTGTCTTTTCCTACTCAGGGCATCAACTACTACATTGGTTCTACTTGGGTGGTATTGAATATCTAGGTCATAATGCTTGATTAGCTCTAACCAATGCCTTTGCCTCTTATTTAAGTTTTTTTTTTTTTAGTGAAGAAATACTTAAGATTCTTGTCATCTGTATATATCTTGCACTTCTTTCCCACTGGGTAATGTCTCCAAAGTTTCAATGCATGTACCATAACTGCCAATTCTAGGTCATGAATTAGGTAATTTTTCTCATATGGCTTAAGCTAGCGAGACACATATGCTATCACTCTACCATTTTGCATATGAACACACCTTAACCCTTGAATGAAGGCATCACTGTAAATAACAAACTCTTCCCTACTATGGGGTACGGTCAGTACTGGGGCCGTCATTAATCTATCCTTTAACTATTGGAAGCTTACTTTACAATTGTCATCCCATACAAACTGTACCCCTTTTTGAGTTAACCAGGTCAATGGCACTATAATCATAGAAAAGCCCTCCACAAACTTCCAAAAATATTCAATTAACCCTAGAAAACTTCTAACCTCTAACATTGTAGTCAATCTGGGCCACTTAACAATTGCCTTTATCTTCTCTAAGTCCACAAATATATCATCTTGATTTACTATATGACTTAAGAAAGCTACCTGCTCAAACCAAAAGTCACACTTGCTAAACTTAGCGTAAAGCCTTTCTTCCCTCAACTTTCCTAATACAATCCTCAAGTGCTCTTCATGTTCTTCTCTATTCTTGGAGTAAATAAGGATGTCATCAATAACAACAATGACAAACTTATCAAGGTACTCCCAAAATACTTGTTTCATGAGGTCCATGAACGCTGCTAAAGCATTTGTCAAACCAAAGGGCATTATCAAAAATTCATTCAACCTATATCTAGTTTTGAAAGTTGTCTTCTATACATCCGCAACCCTGACCTTCAACTGATAATACCTTGAACATAAGTTTATTTTAGAAAAAACTTATGCACCACGTAACTGATCAAAGAGGTCATCGATCCTTGGAAAGGGATACTTATTTTTTATCATAACTTGATTCAACTCTTAATAGTCAATGCACGTTCGTAAACTTCCATCCTTCTTTTTCGCAAACAATACTAGAACCCCCTAAGGTGATGAGCTAAGCCTAACGAAGCCTTTATCTTATAACTCTTGCAACTACTTATTTAGCTCCATTAACTCGATAGGCACCATCCAATAGGCTGGTTTCAAAATAGGTTGTGTCCCAAAACTAGATCAATTCTGAATTCGACTTCCCTTTTAAGCAAAATACTTAGTAAGTCTTCACGAAACACATCTAGATACTCTTGTACTACTAGTTTCAAATGTAACTTTGACTCCAATTTTCTCATTTCTGCCATTAAGGCCGCTATAGTAGGCCTTTCCCATAACTCATATGAAATGTACCATGTCGGCGCTTAAGCTTCCAGCCTATAACTTAAAGGTACTCCTCTCTAGGGTTGAAAGAACACTACTTAATTAGAACAATTGAATGTAACATGGTGCTTTGACAACCAATCCATCCCTAGAATGACTTTCGAAATTTGATAACTCTAACACCAAGAAGTATACCGCTAAAACCCTTCCCTCAACCATTATCTCCTAATCTTTACAAATTTGATTTAAAACCGTTCCACTCCCCAACGGGGTATTCATAACCAAACAATTATCTAAGATAGAAACATGCAAACTGCATACACATACAAGAGATTCAGCCACACACGAGTGTGAAGCACCAGTATCAAAAAGTGCATAAACATTATAGGATAGGACAAAGAACGTACTTACCGTGGTGTTTATATCATAGGTGGTATCCTGGTGCTGAAGTACAAAGACATGAGCTGGAGCTTTCTACTGTAGGCTAGCCTGCTGAGGACGAGTCACCCTAGGAACTGCCTAAGGTCTCACAACTGGTGTTTCCTAGGCTGCCTAGCTCCTGTATCCCTACAATCTGCCATACGTTGTCCTCTTTGGCTACAATTATAACAAAAACCTTAGCGTAAGATGATAAACTCTCTATAATCCCTACTTACATGCCCGGTCTTACCATAAAGAAAACACAATCCTGCTACCTACTTACAAGCCAATACCTCATGAAGCCTGAAACATTATGTGTACTTCACAACTGGTGCAATCACTCTCATCTAAACTGGTGTTGGCAGCACCATAGGTCTAAGTTGTGCTACTACTATCCTGTCTCCACCCTCTCTAATAACCACTCTTAGAACTAGTCTCTTTATTCTCTCTAACCTTAGCGTCACATAACTTGGCATAGGCCTTCTCCTAAAGGCCACCCTTATCCTGCAAGCTAACTACTCCTACTTCCTCTTCATAAGATACTTGAAACACTTAGCCTTATCAACTACTGTTGCATAAGCTGTAAGCTAAAAGGCTATAACCTTCTCTTATAACTCGGGCCCCAACCCATGAATAAACCTGTTAATCCTTAACTACTCATCTCTTTTAGATGCTTTAGGTATAAAATGGGCTAACTGATCCAATTCGGCCTCATAAGTTGCTATAGTCTTACTTCCCTACTGGAGAATCCGGTAAGCTAACTACATCTGCTCTCTCACAATAAAGGGAATGAGATGCTCGAAAAATTTGTTTGTAAACCTCTCCTAAGTCTAAGCCCCAAACTCAAGTTATGCGCGTAGGGCGCCTTCTCACCATTTCAATGCATCTCCCCTCAACATGAAAGATGCATAGTCCACTTTCTTATCATGTAGAACCTCAGCCATAGCAAAAGCTTTCTTTGTTTACCTAATCCACTCCTTAGCAACAATGGCACCATCAAGCTTAAGGTCAAAGTCTTTAACTACTTTCAAGAAACAATCCATCCCTAGCTGCCAAACTACCTACTTCTCCTAATACTAAGCATCAGCATTAGCCTAGACAGTCTACACATCTTATCTAATTTGTTCTTGCTGCTGGACCATAGTACCCACTAAATTGTTCATGGTATTCAGTAACTACACTGCATCAACCTCCATAGGCTAGTACCCCTGTCAGTATTGCTGTCCCCATGCTCTAAGTAATCTATAACCTCTCCAAGTACCCTGGCCACCATACCTATTCTGACCACCCTAAGTATCTTACCCTTCAGTTAAGTAGTCCTAAGGTTGTAAAGAACTTGAACCTGCTCTCTTAAGTAGCATTCTAAAGATGGAAACACAAACAAGCAACCCAAAAGAAAGTTAGGAGATAAGTAAACAAAAGAAATAATAAATAACAGGGTACACTAAGAGAACATAAGGTAACTTGAAGTCAATACTTAAGTACTTAATAATTCATTCCCAGATTTAAGCCTAATCCTTTAGCTACCCGAGCTACCTTTTCTTCTTCTTCTTCTTCTTTCATTCTCTTATTTATTTATTTATTTTTTGCATCCACAACAACACAACTAGTCATGACCATGATAGAAGGGGGAATCACTCCCAAATATTCAATCACGCCCGTGAAAAAAAGTGAAAATTTCACTCTAACCACAATCACAGTCATAATGGATGGGGTAACGGTCGCTATTCACTCAATTCTCTCTTATCTCACCTATAATAAAGGGGGTAATAGACATTGATCACTCTATCCTTGTTAATCACGCCTGTAGTGAAGGGGGTGACGAGTTCTGATCACTCAAATCCCATCCACCTACGAGTTATTATTCTTATTTCCTTAAAGATCCTCAACCTAGGCTCTGATACCACTAAAAACTATAATACCTCGAAACCTAAGATGCTACAACCCTACCAAATGTCTTTAACTTCTACTAACACGTCAAGCATCTAAAAACCTACAACTTGTCTAAGTTCCACAAGATAATAACATAAAATCTACCAATTCACCATTTAACAACCAACAAATTTAAAAAAGAATAAAATGACTTTTACTCAACTCCATAAAACACAAAAGGACTTTAAATCATTAACTAGAGTTTAGTAGCTCCAACATTGATTAAACTACTCAATCTAGCAATAGGAGTCACAGACGACTCCAAAACTACATAAGTCTCATCATAAACCATTACAATGAAAATAAACACAACTCAAGTCCACCACTACAATTAAACTACGATGCCTCAACTCCATCATCAAAGTAGTAATAATCCCCTTACTCATCATAGTATAAATAGTCAAATCTATAATTGTTTGCATAAACCCCATCATTTACCTCATAGCCTATCCCTGCAACTAAAAAATTACAATCCTCGTAAGGTGAGCCAAAGCCCAATACAAGATACCATACACATGCACTTGAAACACAAGTATCGGTCAAACATACATACAAATACCGCTATTACATGCAGTAATGAATAGTTTTAAATGCTTCATTTAAGCCTACAATCATCACAGTCTCAATGTCTTAAGACTTGGGATTTCTCATGACCCCTAATAGGTAATATGTAAATGTTACATAAGTATTAGTGTTAGATACTCCCTAACACCTGAGTGCTATAAACCAACCTAGAACTACTCGACTCCTTTCAATACGGGACTTCACTAGGGACAATGTCACGCAAAGATTGCCAGGTACCCTACCAACACCATTAAACCCAACCAGTAGGTAGTCAAAGCCAAGCACAAGTGGTACTATTAATTAAGTCTAATTTTCAATTAAGTATAGTTTACATATATACTAACCTAACACACACATATCCCGATTCTAGAGTTTCTATCCTAAGGTGATCCAACACCACGCATTCTCTAATACTTGTCCAATATATAAAAACTAGCTTAGAATTTAATAATTGCATAACTCGATACTTCTTTCTCCTTAACTCTACCCTCAAATCCATACTCTAAACTTCCAAATCATATTCCATATATCTTTTCAATATCCTCCTAACATAAACACACATGATACCGGCAGGATATGCTTTACATCACAATCACATAAACACCACTACACTAATAATACCATTACCTCTATTCCCAAAACTTAAAGGAACCCTAAAAGCATAAATTAAGATAGAATGAGGATAGAAGGATAAATTACTTGATTAAGGAGGAAAGATTAAGTCTTGTTGAATTCCTTTTTTAAGAACACAAATCTTGATTCTGGAATTGAGGTTGAGATGAGTTCTATAAGTTCAGTAAAAAGTATCCTAAGTTTCTGTATGAGAGGAGGTTACGATAACTATAAGTTACGATTGATTGAATTAGTAGGAAGTATAACTTTTTTCTGGACCAAAATGCCCCTAATATTAATGTGTAATCACATATCATACCGATATCTAGATTTTTTCCCATGACAGTTTTGCCCCTGATACTTGATACTTAATTACATGTTATACTAATGTCTAAATCATTTCCTATAACACTTTTGTCCCTAGCACTTGATATCAAATTGCATGCTATACTAATATCTGAATATTTTTTTATAATACTCATGCCCCTAGCACTTGATGTCAAATTGCATACCATACAAAAAGCTAGACATAAAATTTACTTATTTCCTTTAATTTCCTTAAATTAATTAATTTATCATTTTTATTTTTAATTTGGGTTTTATATTATACAATGTAATGAGGATTATCATAATCTTTTATATTAAAAAGTTTATTCTTCGCAAGTTTATTCTTCGCATATAAAATAAATGTTATTGCTAGATACAATTGTCTGGGTATTTGTGTTGATGCTGTAGACAGTGGTCGTAATATGTTATTAGACAGCTAGATTATTGCTGATGTTTTGATCTCTATTATAAAGTTGTGTCTTTAAAAAAAAAAACATATCCTTGTATTAATTCCATGATAGATAGACAGAATAAAATATCAGTAATCCAAGGATTAATATTACAATTACGGAAGGTTTATTTCCTCCAAGAAAATATCTACACGTTGAAAATTTAACTAACATCTTTTATCTAACCGAAGAGAACAACGATTTGCGATATTGGTGAGTCTTGCGCAGACCTCCTTTTGAAACGTGGTGCAAACTCAGGCACGGATGCTTAGAAGAATCGGCGACAAGTATAAAATGTTTTGGCAAGTTTCAAAAAGTCTACTAGTCTTGAGATTGTGAAAATAGGAGACGAGGGAAAAAAGCCAGCTACCCTCTATGAAATTAGGTCAAAACAATAACGCGAATGAGAGCGTTTTCTAATAGAAAAGGAAGTGCTGAATAAGATGCAAATTGGGAGGATAAGCAAGTGCTTGACATTAATTATATATAAGATGCTAATTAACGTGATCGTGTTGTGCAAGTAAATAGTTTAATTCCCCTGATAGAAAGTGGATGTGATGTATTTTCTCGTCTTGTGACCTAGCGTCAGGTGTCTTATAAATAAACGCTTTTAAGGGGGGCAAAAAAAGTTTCGTTCCGATAAAACGTGTCTTTGAAAAAAAAAAAAAAAAGACCTTATACGTTTACTTTGAATGAAACATTTTATCTATATTATTTAGGTGAAAAGATTTTTAAGTAACCATCATCTTTTAAAATTATTACTTAGCTCTTAATCTAATAATAAATGACAATAAAATAAATTTTTATATTAACTATTGATTAATGTAATAAGAATATATTTTCCAATACGATAAAAATTAGTTATTATAATAGATTTCTAATTACCATTTTGACTCCACTTAAACACCAAATTACTTACTTCTCATAATATCTACGACAATTATTTATAATTTACTTTCACGTCTTTTCACATTACCCACTTCACTTAATACTTCTCTATATATCACCGATTATTTGTGGGCTAATGGACAACTAAAAGTATAAACCTGAAAATATTAATAAATTAGAGTTTTTTAAAACAATAATTATTTTGTTTTATAAAAATAATGAAGAAATGTTATATGTGGTAATTACATACAAATATATATATTCACTTTTCCTTAAGAAAGAATTATAAAAATGATTTTTAGCACTCTTAAAAAACACAAACTTCCCGTGTTTTAGTAGAATTGATATCCGACATGATTCTATATTTCATTTAAATTACTCTTTTTCACACTCTTAAAGGCAATTGGAATGAGCTTGTATGAAAATTTTATTATTCATGAAAATGAAATCTTTTTCGATTAGAAACTCGGTTTTTATCAAACGGATATTTGTGTGTATATAATATATATATATGACAGCTTAAAAATACATTTTTGACCTAATGAAGTTAAAAGCTTTCTTCTCTTTTGATGTTTTTATTATTGTTTTAGGGTTTTCAAGACTTTGTAATTTATTTTAGGATTTTCTTTTTTTTTCACTTTTTTGGATCTTTTGAGAATTTTAATTTTTAACAATTTCATTTTTTTTCTATTTTTTGCATCCTTTATCAAAATTTCTATTTTTTATATTTTCAAGAGCTTTTCACTTATTTCAAAACTCTTTTGAAGATTATTTTAATTTTTCTATTTTTGTTGTACTTTTTCATTATTTTTATTTTTTTATGAGATCAAAATGGGGTGTTTTACTGTGATATTTGAGTCGAACTTCACAATAACGATAAATGAAAAACACCATTTTCGTCACAATTGGTTCGAATGCTAGGATGACTAATGGCCTTAAATCGATTTTTAAGTTTAAGGTAACTACTGTTTCTTAAGATAGCCCACACTACTGAGGATAATTGGTGCTCTTAATAAGAAAATAACCATCACTCCTAAGGATAACTGAAATTCCTTTGGATAGCTTTTCCTCCAAAGGATAAGTGAAGCTCCATGGATAATCGTAGTTGTTCCTCCCAAGGATAACTGAAATTCCTTGTGATAGCTATGGCTTCTAAAAGTCTCTCAAGCTGTTTAAAAGGTCCAAGATAGCCAAAGCTCCTCAAGATTTCAATTTGCTTAAAAGAATTAGGACAGATTTCAATTTCTTAAAGGGCATGCAATAGTCGAAATTCCTAAAGATTTCATAGTTTTTTTATTTTTTTAAAGGAAACCTGACTTGGATTTTTCAAAAGGTTCAAATGCCACTAAGGATCTAAGTACAATGCTACAATTCTAAAAGTCTTTTGTTTACTTTTCTTGGATTTTTTTTTTTAAGAACATTTTTCATTTTCTAAAAATCTTTTGATATTTTTACAAATCAAAGCATTGAAAAATTAATCTTTTTCAAAAAAATTTCTTTTTCTATTTTTTTTTAAAAACTACTTTTATTTGAAAACACTTAATTGCTCTCATGTGAAAGATTTTAACCTTTTGGATTATAGATAGAGGATGGACTTGCTCCATAGCTCAACAATGATTTACTTTGACCATAGTGGATTGAAGACTAGATTTTATCGGATGAAGACATGCCGTAGAACATTTTCTCAATATAGCTTCATGCTCCAGGGTATAGCCTCAATAATTGGAACTTATATGTTAAAGGAATGGACTTGAACCTTGCTTGTATAGTGTTGCTTCTGTTAATGGAACTCGTTTCTTTGGGGTATCTAACCATTTATCTTAGCCCAATCATAATGCATCTTTAGGTTGAACATACGGAGGAGCCCCACAACAAAGCGAATCGAAAGAAACCAAAAGAAAACTAATAAAGTCTAGATAACTATCAACTAGATATGATATACCAATCGATCCTAGTAAACCTTTAATCCTATTTGACCGTTGATCCACTGAATGTAAGCTACAGGTTCAAATTATAAGATCACCCACAACTACTTCTTACTAAAGAAAATAGATAAGAGTAAAAGGTAAATGAGAATTCTAAGGTTTCTTAAAAAGAAAACTTTTATATTTTGATAATCAAAAGGTATGTTGTCTGCGTACAACAAATAAGTTTTATATACTCGCCCCACTAGGGTTACAAATATACATGAAAAAGATAAAAAGGTAATTTACAATTGGAATACTTAAATGATATTAAAAAGAGTAAAAAAGACAAAGAATATTATGTATGAAAAAGTAAATAATCCTTCTAAAATGTTGTACCAAAAGACGTGTGTCACATGGTGGTCAGTTGCTCTGAAATATAGTACAATTTAAATGAAATGAAGAAAAAGAGGGTATGCGGTCAAAGCTGACCTGATCTAGATCAGGTCGATCCTTAACTAATTAATCACTAATGAATATTCGCTTTACACTATGGCTAGATCTTAATTAGTTTAAGAGCTCAAACTCAAATAATTATTGAGGTTAGTATCCTTGAATGTTATTTGGATTATGGTACAACTGCTTAGTAAGTAAGCATGGCTGCTCGGAGGGTTGGTGCATTTGCTCGGCAGCTCTTAAGACAATGTTGGTGTATGAGAGAGCTCGATACTCAAGTTGATAGTAAGAGGTTAAAATAAGAATTCTTGTCTTAGATGGGGTTATAAGCTATTATTCTCTTCTTGAGTCTTTAGAGTCCTCTAGCTTGGCTGCATGTAATTGGCCTAGAGTGTTAATTCCTATCAAATTGTGCATGAGTCTATTCTCAAGTCCCTTCGGTTGTAAGGTTCTATACTAAGAACTTCATGTAAATAATCTCTTGATCCATTTAAATATTTTGATGAGACTTAAACATTACCATTAACCTCATGAAAGGGGTAGCCTCTCTAACCTTTTAAGCTCTTTGACCAACTTATCTTGTCTTCTTGAGCATTAATGATGTCATTTTCACCTAAAAGGCCCAATTCATTTGAATTTTTTAGGATTTAATTTCCTAATCAAGGAAATGTACACTTGATCGAATTGTTCAATCTAAAAGGACTTCTATAATTCACCTAAGAATTTGATTCTAAAAATTTTGTCAATCTTGAAAGTGATACATCCTAAATCAATTTGATAGATATATCATGGGATTGTACTATAGGCCTTTGGTTAAGGGTTTCACATGAGGAAATTTATGTTTTGGCCAAATATTAAAAGAATTGAATTCCTTTACCATCTTAAATTTATAAGTGAAGAACCTTGAAAAAGAATCAAAATGTGCTTTCCCTTGTTTCATAGGTGAATATAGCATAAGAAAACCAATTCCTTCGATCTAAAGAGCCCCAATAAATGGTGAGCTCATGGGCTTCATGTGTTTTGAAGAGAAGATCTAGACATATAGGCTTAAAATATATTTTAAAAGTTAACTCTAGTCCTAATGGTCTTTTAGGCTCGAATGAATATCTTAAGCTTTCTAGGCTTTTACTATAAGAGCTTAATATCATGATGGATTAGGAAATTTTTTACATTTAGGCTCTTTGTTTGAAATAGACCTTATGAACTTGAAAAGATATGGGCCAAGGGACTAGGAAAGGGAAAGAAAACATATTTGTCTCACTTATACCATATTACAATTTATTTTAAGGAATAATAGTTGTAATTTCCATCGAGCTTGTACATCTAATTAATTTGACATGGACTTTAGGATATGCACTCATAAATTTTTATTGAAATTCTACATTTAACTTTGCTTTGGAGATGTAAATCATATTTATATACGAACTCTACCGAACTTTAGAGTACCTACTTTATATTAATTATCACTATATTTGAACTTAATTAAATGTGTTAGATAAGGTAAGCATAGATTGCTAAAGTGACCATTACTCACAAAAAGATATTTATAATTTAAACCCATAAATTCTATCACTTACTTAACTATGTAGGATTTTATATTACATCTTAAAGGATGTTGTAGATACTTATATAATAAATCTAATGGAATATGTTCTTGTGTTTTGTGCACTTGAAAAATTTCCAATAAAAAATAATAATTTTTAGGAGAGTATAAAATAATATTACTAATCTTAATATATCTAACTCTTTACTAATCTAGAAAAATAATAATAATAATGAACAAATTGATTCTATGCTATGGGTCTTAGCATATATGGTTGCAAGTGGAATATATTAGATACTCCTTTCTTACAAAACTATTATCACGTTTGGTTTACATACTAGCTATTATTAACGAATTCAAACTATTATCAAATTATGAATTGTAATTCCTTCTCAAGATTAACAAAATAGCTATTCTTTGATCTTTTGTTGTATATTTTCATACTTTATGCATGAAACTCTAGTGAAAGTCATAATACGAATTGGTGTTAGTATGTATAGATATTTTTAGAATATTCCTAATATGTTGTTAACTTCATTTTAAGGGCAATCAAATAAATCCAAAACTTTTATTTCTCTATTCCATTTTAGAGGAATTGTCATTCTTTTCCTACCCTATTTCCTTTTGCATGGAGGTAAATTCCACATGAACTTTACTTATAGTAAAAAGGAACTTAATTCGTATATTGAGTTTTTAGATATCCATATCATCATTAAGTCATACATATGCATTTTACAATATTAGTATGTATGGTTGATCCAAGGTTGTTATATTACTGTTTTTCAATTATAATGCATACGACATTATATTATATAATTAGTCTAGGAAACCTGGTCCTTATTTTGTATTCCACTTTTTATAGTATTATTAATGAATTTTTACAATTTCTTTAGTGAAATCAATCATATTGTAATATATAGTTTTAAGAAATATTCTCTTTTTATATCTACTTTTTTTTATGGTATCATTAATATATTTCCATAATTTTATTATCATATTATATTATAATATATAATTTTAAAAGCTCTTTCAATTTTTATATTTCAACCTTTTATAGTATCATTAATAGATTTTCATAACTTTTTGTTTAATTTATTATTATTTTGAAAACTCAACCTTTAATATTTTACTATAACAAATTATTTCAAATTGATTAAACAAGGAGATACTATTCGATAATTCCATATATGAAAACTAGATATATTATGTAATTTGGTAATAAAAACATATTAATGTGTGTCTGTGTGTGTGTGAGAGAGAGAGAGAGAGAGAATTTATGTGCATAGATGGGGTTGCAATCATTTATAATGAATCACTCAATTTCGAGTATCTTAAATTACATAAATAACTTTTTATTGTGTTTTTTTTATGATACCTTAAAACACTAAATTATATTTTTATTGAGAAAAAAAATTATAATCATTATTCAAATAAATACCCTACCTTACAAAGTACATGCTCCCAAATTTTGTAACACCTTAAAGCTATAATGAAGCCTATACTTTGTAAACTCTATAGGGTATAAGTAATTTTGTAGAACCTATAAATCTCTGTTTCTCCTTATAAATTTCATGTTTATGTTATATCAAAAAAGTAATTTATATATAATATTATAAGTTCTTCATATGTAAAACCTATAGATCTCATAGCAAGATTATGAAATTTAAAAGAAAAAAAAAAGTAATATTTCCAACTTTCATTATTTCAAGTTTATGTAGGAAAGAATAAGGAAAAATAATAGAAAAAGTTAGAATGGAAAATAGGGAAGGATAAGGGAAATAAATGAAAACATAAAGTTAAAGATGTGTCATTACATTTAGCCATTTATGGTCATTAACTTTTGGGCTACAAGTCCTTTCTTTTTTTTATGAAGACATTTATTAGTAAAAAATATAATAATATTGTTTTCATTTAATCAAATAATTTAACAATACTTTATAGGGTAAATATAGGGTACTGTAAAACCTATACCATATATTCCTTATAATATAAGTGCTAAGGTGGGTATAGGGTAGGATGGCCTTGTACCTATATCCTGCTCTATGTGAATAAGTTCCAAAAAATCTATATCAAGAACTTGTTTTATAATTCTCAATACCTATTCGATCGAGTAGGATACGGCACCCTATATAATAAGTTATTTGCTTACCCTTGACTCATAAAACATTTCAAGATCATTAATCAAATTTATAGGATGTTTACTTGTAAGAAATGTAAGAAGCAAGGTATGAGTATTTTAAAGAGTATTCTAAAAGTAAAGAATTATTATTTAATGACTTGTAAATATAAGAAAAAATAAAAAGAAAAGTTATTTCTTAACATGATATCCTAAAATAACACTTTACAATTATATAGCACACTATATATATTTTTTTTTAATGATTAAAACAAAATATATTTCCAAAATACTAACACATAAAACTGATGCAAAATTGTCATGGGGCCTGATCCATACATGCTATTAATTCAAGCCATGGAAGCTCAAGTTGCTAAATTTTGTAGCAGATTGTCCAAAATTCTGAACTTCGAATTTTCATAAAATCATCTGGCCGAAAATTGAAATCTCCTGTATTCAATTCTGAAGTAAAATTAATTGTACACAAGAATATGCTTGACTAGTGAAGTTGGAGGTCACAAGTTTTGGACTTGTGTGGGTGAAGCATTTACTTCATATACGTGCATGACATCAATGCGTGAATAATGGGAGAATTTACACATACACATGCATACGCATATGAAGTCTATGAATATAAAATTCTCTGGTCAATAATTTTGGTTTGCTCCTACCCTACTGAGAAGGAGAGAAGAAAGAAATAAGCTCTTCAATGATCAAGATCTAGGGTTTTCCATTTCTCCCACTTCCTTACCACTCCTAAATGACCTCCTCTTTTGGTCCATATCATAAGCTTAGCTTAAGAGCTAGTTTTCTGTTGCTTCTCTTCATCCATCTCATCTTCATCATATTAGTTTAATTACTACAAGAATAAAGGCAAAGTTCGTCCATCGATACTATTCCTTGGTAGTTAAGCCTTCTTCGAGGATGGAGGGCGGTACACGCACTGAATGCCCTAACGAGAGCCTTTCCATCCAAAAGGACGATGATGAGAGTGATGACAACGAAGATGAGGAGAAGCCTGCAAATGGAAGTAGCGGCTCAAGCAACAGCACCGCTGATGGGAGGGAAAAGAAGCCATTGGTGCGGCCATACGTTAGATCTAAGAATCCAAGACTCCGGTGGATACCGGAACTTCATCGTCGCTTCATTCATGCTGTTGAAATACTAGGAGGACAAGACAGTAAGCTTTGCTAATATGTTTAGAGTCATTTAGATCTCGGCTTAATTTGTTGTGCTTAATTTCGATATTGGAGAACCGGGTTGATTTTCGTTACTTTTGTTTTATAGGAGCGACTCCAAAGTTGGTTCTTGGATTGATGAATATCAAAGGACTTAACATAGCTCATGTGAAGAGCCATCTACAGGTTTTGCCTAGACGACCTTGATTATTTTCCATCCTATTCCAGAATTAGTTAGTTGAATTTTGCTTTTTGACTGATTTCTTATCTCTATGGAATTGAAACATTTTCTTCAGATGTACCGAAACAAGAAGATCAACGAACATGGTCAAGCCGGTAATTCAATCTCCATGCCCCCCTCAGACTAGCTACTCCCTGTAGCAAAAGATAGTTTAGGGTTTAGAGTGTTTGCTGACAGATTTTTTTCTTTTGTTTTCTTTTTTTTTTTTTTTGTTTTTAATAACACGACATGTCAGTGCTAGGAGATCACAGGCATATGCCGGATTATAGAGACACGAACGTCTATAGCCTAAGTCAAATCCCTATGTTTCACGGGCATAGTTATTATGGCCAATTTCCAAATTTAAGGTAACGCCACAACAATCATTCCACCCCTCATAAATGCTATATATATAGAATTTCTACCTGCCTTTTTCTCGATGCGATTTCTCTGATCTGTTTTTGCTCTGAATACCTAGGAATTACTGTTGGAATGTTGGGGATTATAAATTGAGCAAGATATGTTCAACCAGAAACCCAACGGAAGCCGGAAAAGGATTGCGAGATGAATTTTCAGAAAAAGGGTTTGGAAATAAACTTGATACAGCTTGGTTTTACAACCGTGGACTGATGGACGCATTTCGGTCATTTTGCAGCGGAAAATCGGCAGATCAGCGCACTAATCCTTTCACGAAACTACAAGAACAGGTCGCAAAAGATCAACGTTCGAGCTGTACTTCACAATCACAGAGAAACTATGATCGAGACATTTCCACCAAAACAAGTACTTTTATGGAGAGGCAAACCCTGAAAAGAAAGTTCACGAACAATCCTGACTTGGACTTGAATCTCTCTCTCCAGGTAACAACAAGTAAAAACGATGAAAGCGATTCATCAGGGGAGGATGCGGTTGATAGTAATTTGTCTTTGTCTTTGAGCTCGCCCGCATATTCTTCAAAGATTAGGAGGTTGAATGATGAAGGTCATGTGGATTATTACTCTAGAAGGGCAAGTACTCTTGATCTGACTTTATGAATAAATGAATATATTCTAAGTGAGATCTTGAGGTACTTATCCAGAAGGAGAAACCATTTGAATTTTTACCAGTTATTTGTCATTTCTGTACTACTTTTTGTATCGTTGGGATATCAAAATTTAACTACAATAGTTCTCTTATCTTGATCTTTTTAGATGTAGTTGCCTGGTCCGGTGTGTAAAGCTTGAGTTTGTCCCATCCATGAACAGTTTTGTGGAATAAAAATGACTTGATTCACGATGGACTGGCTCAATGTTGGTGTTTCTTTTTTTTTTTTCCGATTTTTAAGCACACAACAACGAAAAAAGAAATCTCTTCGAAGTATACATGTCAGGGCTCGTGAACATAAAAACATAATTTTAGGGCTTCGATGTGTATGGAACAGCGTGCGTACCATCAGACAACCTTATTTCGTGCTGATGATGCTCTTGGTAAGAGTTTGTTCTCTCTCTCTCTCTCTCTATCTCTTTTTCTTTTTTTCTTTTTCCTTTTCTTTTATTTTTTTCAGTCATCACTTTTTCCTTGAAAACCTTCAAAGAGAATACCAATGTCCAGAAGACCATACAAGTCTAGATTGCAAAAAACTTTTTAATAGAAATTTTATTTCGCATATGCTGTTGTTTAACCTTGAAAATGTCCAACATTAGCATAGCGGTTTAGAGTAGTTGCAATGCTTGCTGACTATTGACAGATTATTGATCAGCATTTGCCCTTTGTTCTTGAATTCAATGCAACGGGAGTACCGATATAATATGATTAGAAAACCCAACTTGGTAGAACTTTTCTAAATTTTGGAATATGAAATGTGCAATTCTCTAATCGAGATGGGGTGTTCTCCATAAAGAATTAGAATTAAAACAGAAAGAGGGATTAAGTTCATAGAATTTATATGAATAGGTTAAATTTACAGTAACAGTAAGAGTGGGAGATTAGAATTATATAACCGTAACTAATTTGCGAACGGCATTATGATTTGATTATAAAAATACTTATCTTCTATGGAATCTTTCCTAAAAATTATTAATATATATAGTAACTTTAAAAGTTGTAAGCAATTTGAAATGACAAGGGACAGGCCTTGGAGTCAAGATTTTAATATCGTATTAAATATAGCAAAAGTGGTAACATGTTTGATTTTGTAATCATAAAGCTGTGGATTCAAATCGTATTAATATCATTTTACTTGTCTAAGTTGCATTTATTGTTTGAATTGTATTTTCTTTCTTGAATTTTCCTTCCTTTCTTTTTTTTGCACAAAAATTAATAATATTACATTTCATTAATTATAAGATTATAGTTAACTAAATAAATTCTTTTAAGTTGTTATTTGTTAGTAATGCACCAAGAATAACAATTATATTGCCGATATTATGAATATTTCAATCTTTTTGTTTAAATTATTGGTAAATAATATAAGAAATTATTTCTTGATAACAAAACATATGTAGGTTCTATATATTAATTTTATTTTTCACATAAATTGGTAGTTATATTTCAATTAATATATATGCCATGATGAAAAGAGAAAAAACTTATTTTTTTCAACCTTTTACAAAGTGCATTGTGTATCTCTAATCATTTTCCTATGAAAATTTTAATTTTGTTTTCTATAAAATATTAGAAACCGTTATGAGTGCTTTTATTAACAATATTTTTTCAAATATATAAGATGTAATTTAACCATAAAAGTAAACGAATATTTTAATATGTATATTTCTAATGTTGACTTAAATAAGATAAATAATCGAATAGTTCGCATCCACCACTAAAAATGACTTACCATATAAGTTTCTGGCTAATGTAATAATACATTCACTTAATACTTTTTTAGATCATAACAGGCAATTGTTGGCACTTCCACCCATGGCACCTTGATTAGAGGGGAAAAAAAAAGGTTCTTCACAACTTCATATGATTATTAATTGGTAACGTTTGAAGGTTTTTTAAAATTATATTGTAAAAAAGTTCAATAAAAACATTTGTTCATAAAATAAAGGTAAGGGGGTAAATGAGTAACTCTACCTTACAATAGCATGCTCAATCAAGTAGGTTTTATGTTAATATCAAGGTGATAAGGTAAATTATAAGTATAATTTTTTAAAACATACTCCCACAAGGTAAATATGAGTACTACATTGCCCTATACCCTAAAACCTATACTTTAAGGTGTAAAGAGTACACTATAAAAATTATTTAATAAACATTGATCAAGGTAACACAATATTATATTTTTGCCTTCTATGTTCTTCCAAAAAGGGAAAGAAAAAAGAAACACACATATAGGGTATAACTCAAAACTATCATCTATAACAACTCCTAAAGAATTTCCTACTTTATTTTTTCACCTCTCTTATCTCATTTTTACATTTTTATATTATATTTCTCTTATCTCATTTCCTATTGTTATTACCATAACTTTATTATTATATTATTCAATGGATGTTGTATATATAGACCTAGGAAGTACCATGTCCAACCTATGAACTAAACTAGACCTGGCCTAGAGGTTCAAAGAATTGGACCAGAACCAGGTACCATAGTTCTAAACCTTTGGAGGACCTATCGATTCTAACGAGTCTACGTAGTTCATTAGACTAAACCTGTTGAACCAGGGGTCGATGATCTAAGGGTTTGGATCAATAGTTGACCTAGGTTCTTACCTATTAAAAAAAAAAATGGTTAAAGTCCACTTAAATGTATGGTGGAGTTAGGAGGGGTATGGGGGGAGGTTAGGTGGGGGTAAGGGGTTAGGGGGCAAGTAGGTAGGGGTTATTAGAAAAGATAGGTCCCCTGTTGCCACAAGTTAGGAATTAGGAAAACAATATATATATATATATATATATATATATATCCTAACATTCAGTTCAACCCTTTATGTGACGGATGGTAGAAGGTGTAATACCAGTACATAAAATGTTACATCAATTAGTAGATATTGAATGGCAAAGTTGAACTCATACATGATTTTGAAATAGCCACTAATGCAAGACGAAGATTTTAATGAATGTTTATATGACCAAATTCATAGCAAATGTTGAATATAATGTCCATTAAAAAATTATAGTCATTTTGAAAATTTTTAAAATGTACGCAACATTTCTTTCATTAAATTTGAACAAAATGGACAAGCTATTATAAATCATTCCTGATTGTCTGCAATTTTTTTTCCACAAATTCATAACAGCTTTCTCACCAAAGGCTTTCTATTTGCTTTATTTATATTTCTAACACAAAAATATTTCATGATATAATCTACTAAGAAAATTGTTCAAACCAACCACAATCTCTATTTTATACTATATCTATGAATTTCCTATTTAAAAGAATAGTATGCACATATCTTTCCTCTTTTATTTACTTTTACATATTACACGTGTAATGGAAAATACAAATGAATCACTTTTTTTGCAAACCTCCTTCCAATAAGAATGATTTAAGAGAAAAAGCAAAAAAAATCCCCAAAATGAGCAACGCCTTGATGTCAACAACTATAGTGTCTACCATAACTTCACTAGAGAATGATATGAAAATTTGTTGGAGTCTTTGATGGTTCCCCCTATTTTCAAGCAACAAACTCCATATAAATGCGAAGAAGTTGCGGGGGGTGAGGAAGCTATAAGCATAAGTGGAGACAACATTAAGGAATTGTCATAAGGTGATCTAGGTAAGCCCCCTAAACTCGTGAAATCTAAAATTTGTTTGAGACATTTCACTAAATTTGCAAATGAAAGTAAGAATTTATGTGCACAATGGAACTACTACATTGTAAACTATACATGGAAAAAGGCAACGGATATAGCATGTTGACAAGACTACTGCAAAGGAAGCATCTAAGGGAGTACGGTATCAATAAATCACATTAGCAAATTGCATGTGGTGGTAGTTCCTAATCCTTAACATTGTTCAAGTATGATGTAGACAAGCAGAAAATGGTATTAACACAATACATTGCAAATATATTACTCTCGCTAAATGTAGGTAAGTGCAAGTCTCACCTTTAACACAAACAAAAGGCGTTGAACCTAAACGTGTGTTTGTTTGGCACTAAAATAATGCATAAAACCAAGCAACAAATGTATCATTAAGGTAAGAGAAAGTTAGCTACGCTGTTTAACTCCTTGGATATACAAGTATCGATATGTGCAAATATATGGATAGATATATGGCAAGAAAATTCATACATGGGAGTAACTGGTTACTAGATAAAAAATAAGTGACAACTAAATGAAAAGTTGTTGGCCTTGAAGGTTTTTAATGAATGACACATAATATAGGCAATATATAGAATTATACCTATCATTCTTATAGAGTATTAGTTGCCATGGAAAAATATTTTTAATCTTTTCGATAATGCGAGTACAAACACTATATCTGTAAAGTAAACTTAAAATTCTATGCCAAGCCACTCTAAGAGGAATATTTTTTCTAATTAGATGTTCATGCCATATTTTAAATTTGTGTGTTAAAAAAAGGTATGGAAGCTCTATAATTTAAAGTGACCCTAATAAAGTATGTGATTAAAACTATTATAAAAAAATTTCTCTATATAGAATATGGAGAGACTATTGCATAGAAAATAGTAAAAGATATAAAAAAGTTAAAAAAAGATTTCAACATCACAAGAACTCAATATATGAAACGTTGCAAAGTACAATAAACTATAAAGATCTTTTATGTAAGTTTTGTGTGCATCACATTCGAGAAGTTAAAATCCATCCAAGAGATTGGAATGTTTGTAATAAGTTATTACAAGTACTCAAAGTTTTTCATAATGTTACTAACACCTTTCCCCAAGTGTACAAGCTTAGCATGTATTATTTCACAATGGAGGTAGTTAATATATTTACGATTCTATTTAATGCATGTCAAGACCTAATATTTTGAATTTTTGTGGTTAAGATGATAGAGAAGTGGCTATAGTATTATAGGAAAATTCCCTTCATTTACCTTATTGTCACTATTTTAGACCCTCAATGTAAAGTAGATATTCTTCAAGACTATCTTGACATGTACTATCAGATACTTAATAAACTTTTCAATACATAAGATGTATATGCTCTAAGTGCAACTAATGAGCTATGATGAGCCATAAACGAAATGACTGAGTTGCTCCAACACTTCTCCTACACCTATGATAGCCAGGTTACAGTCACTACCTCCTTTCCACTGATAACAAGCAGCTATATCTTTGTGGGGGAGTAGCTACTATCACAAAAGTTGAAACACCATAGGTTTGGAGGACAACAGATAGAGAAATAGCACTATCTCAACACTGACTTTGAGTTTGGAGATAATATTTGGTATCTACGACTTTGACATTCTTAAGTGGTAGAAATAGCATAGAAAGGCATATCCGATCCTCTTTTAAATAGCTCAATATGTTCTTGTCGCCTCAGTCTCAACAATGGCAATAGAACAAGCATTTAATGCCACTAAGCTCATCCTTAATGACCATCATGCTTCATTGACCCTAGTCAACGTAGAAGCTACAGCCTGTAATGAAGATTGATGGAAACCAACTGATAAAGAATAAGAGTCTATAGGGACTTCTACGGAAGAAGTCGAACACTTCAGCAACTTTAACTCCTCTAGAGGAAGTCAAGGCTCTACACTAGAACAAAGTGGTCCTCAAGGTGATAGTGATTATCATTTTCAATTTTTGTTTATTCTATGAAGAGTTATTGACACTTAGAATAAACATATTTTTTTCAACCTCACTAACCGGCATATTTTCAAAGTTAAGTGTTAGTGATATAGGTTAGATTTTGGAAATTGTAAGTATGGGAATAAAAATTAGTTTGTAGTGTAAGACTTTTTCCTAAAAAAAATTAAAATGGCCAATCACATGAACCGGACGATTTTTTGTGTGTATAAAAATTAACTAACATATTTAAGGTTTTTTAAAAGAAAAATTAAAATTATTTGTAAACTGGTCTGACTTCGAATACTAAATACATGTCATAGTTCATGTTTTAGATGGAATAGGGGGTATTTAACTTAGGGCTTAATGTGAAGTGAGTAATGTTAGCAGGCAGTTTATTTGTGGGATGGGATAATCCCTCAAAGTAAGGTTGACCTCCCGTAAGCAAATTGGTCAGGAGCTAATGCTAGTCTCTTGATGATGGCCATGGCAGGTTGAATCCAGTAAAGAAGTTAAACCTCCCAATCATATAAAGGAGAAGGATAATGACAATGCCAGTCAACACTCTTAACAATAAAGGGCTTGGAGCAATCCCAAGAAGATAGCAAGGAAAAAAGCTAGCTTATCCTTTATAATCTATGTAAATAAGACAAGAGAAAGGAGAGTTGAGTACCGCACGGACACATAAGGAGAAGGTAAACCTTCCTTCCCATGATAAGTGGTATCAAAGCTAAAGAAGTTCTAGTCTAGAGGAGCCACCTAAATGCTACCCAACATACTTAATGAAAAAAAGGTAGTTCTTATTGACAACTAAACTCATGTGAATAAAACTCAAGCAGAGGAGTAGCCACCAAGTAAAGGACATCATTACCATAGGGGGTAGCTGTATAATAAGTGACGCTGTAACAAAACTTTACTCAAATCTTAAAAGAATGAAAAAGTGATCTTCAAAGTTTAGACCCAACCGTTGGGCTACTAAACGAGAAGTAATCTTAGAAGACGAAGGTGAAGGCGAGGGTAAGGGTAAGGGCTAGGTCAAGGTAGAGTTGATGCTTGTAGAATCCTTAAAATCTTAATGGAGATGATCATGGTGTGAAGTTAAGTAACGGAGGAATAGGATCGATGATCGTAAAAGGAAAGGTAGTGATGGAGAGTTAATCCCATGACAAGAGCATTGTAGATTTAGGTGGGAGAGAATTTCATAGTCTATGTTTTGGATGGAAGTGGAGGTGTTTAACTTAGGGCTTAATGTGAAGCGAGTAGCATTAGTAAACGGTTTATTTGTAGAGTAAAGTAGTCTCTTGAGGCAAGATTAGTCTCTTATAAGCAAACTAATTGGAAATTGATGTTACTATCTTGATGATGGCTATAGCAAGTTGAAACCAGTAAAGAAATTGAACATCCCAATCATATGAAGGATAATAACAATGCTAGTCAACATTCTTGACAATAGAAGGGCTTGGAGCAGTCTTAAGAAGATAGGAAAAGAAAAGGCTGACTTGCCCTCCATGATTTAAGTAAGTATGACAAGAGAAAGGAGCATCGAGTACCGAATGGACATATAAGGAGGTGGTGAACCTCCTATCCCATGACATATATAGGTACCTACCAATACAGCATTGAAAAAATTTAATTATGAAGTTGTTTGAGATATAACAAGTGAAACTTTATTACATCTCATGTATAATACAATATTTTATGTATACGCCAGTAATGAAATGCCCGTTCCATGTACAATGTAAATTTTGTAATGTCATATGTGAAAGTTCTCATTTGATCATTCGTCTTGAAATTTTTCTAAAAAATACGAAGTTGTCTCTATTCATTTCTTACTTAATGTCACAACATCGATTGCAACTTAGTGTCCATTATGGTGCAAATAACATGTAATTTAGCGTGCATTGTATGTTTTATTTTGAAAATTTATTTTACAAAAAGGACAAAGGGGGAAATTAATCTTTTAATAAATTCAATATTGCTAATAAAAAACACATATACAAAACAGGCCTATAAATTTATTTGAAGTAAAAAAATTTGAAATATAAAGCTTTCTTTAAGGGAATTTTATATAAATGTTTAATAACAAATTAGGAATTTTGTTGAAATTTTAAATTCAAATGTGTTAATATATAAAATTGGTTTTATAAAAAAATCATAAAAGTAAGCTGACTCTTTTAAGTAAAAAAAAAAAAGAAAAAAGATTTTTGTAAAAACCTAAGTTATAGGTCGTTGAATCAACCTATGAACCAGCAAGCTAAGTGGAACCAGCTTAAAATCGATCATGATTGGACTAATCACAATTCAGTGCCAACCAAGCCCGTGACATACAAGGTTCGGATTGTTTTCGGGCCGAGTTCCACCCAACCCCAAGTTCATGTACTTATAAACTTATAGTAATGGATTTAGTTTTATATATTTTAAGTAAATGCATTAGACTTTCTTATAGATTGTAAAGTGTACATAGGTAGAAGCGTGTCTTCTTCATAAATGTCTTATGTTTTCACTCATATCTAGGATATAATATAAGGTAGAATTCATAACATCACTTGTATAAACTCATGGAGAGTGTGTCTTTACACAATTTAAATGAATAAAATGTTACTAAAACATTGTCAAAGTTTTGGTTATTGAAAATTTACTTAAAATTTTTAATGTTAAATGTGATTGAAAAATTTACAAGTTTCACAAGGTAACTTATACAATGGATATTCTATAAAATACAAATTTTAAGTTAATTTCAAGATGTTATAAGACATGTCTTGACTTCAAAATTTAAGAATCTATAGGATATGAATAAGGCTTTTTTTTTTTTTCCCCTCGGGGTCAACTGACTTTTCCTTTGATAAAAAAAATGATCCTATACGTAAATGAAGTAAAAGAGGGTAAGTAGAATAATTGCCTAGCTGTATATCCTTATCGACCGAATGCGACCAAGAGGAGGTAGACGTTTCGTCCTCATGAAAAGGTTTAATATTAGATGATAGTTACATTAAAAGTATTCAATTTTTCGGCTGTACTTTTCCTTTTTTAAGTTCCCGGAAAGCTAATACTTCTCCTATGAAGTCAAAATATTATATAAGGTCTTCCATCCACGTAACGTCCATCATGATAGATATGTATAGATGCATCCACATACATAGAACTTTCTAACTAGTTTAAATATTCCAAATATATAAGGGGCAGAGTTGAGCACTACTATAAAAATATGTAACTGATGTTTGACTGTTTCAATTACTATTGTGTCTGCATACTGAATAGAAAGAAATTTTGGTCTCTTCATAAATATTTAATAACGGTAATGAGCTGCTTCCATTACTAAAGTTTCAAGCGCTTCACATATTATGCAGCGGATGCGTACATCCAACAATCTTATGTAATATGCTTCTCCACACCGATTATTAGGGCTCTCCACAATCAGATCAATTAAAAGTGATCATATAGTATAATTACTTTTGAATTTAATAAATTACTTTTAATTTAAAATAAATGATGCTTATCAATAATAAGAGTGAAACTGTTAGTAGTAAAAATGAGATTGCTAACGGTTTTTTATGAATGCTGTCCACAACATCCATGAGACAATCAATAGCTTGTTCTGCGGTTGATGGATGTTATTTTATTGTAAATCGGAGGTAATTTACTGAATTGAAAAGTGATTGTTGGATGACTAGATTTGAATTTTCCCCAATGTTTAGATTTGAAAAGATGCAGCACCCAGCTGAGGACATTAATTGCCTAACCACCGATGACTTAAAAGATCCACCTTGACCGTAGTTAAATCTTCTCAATTATAATGTTGACCTATGCCAAAATTCATGCTATATCGAAATGGAGAGATTCATAATCAGCTGTAGACGACACACGAACTCTTCCATTAATGCTTAGAGCAAATGCACATTAGAGCATCCGTATTTTAATAAAACCAAAGAAAAAATTGAAAATAATCCCCCTAAATAATCTAGATGAGTACCCTCCAGCTTACAATACGTTCTTTAACTTCCTAGTTTCAATAAGTTGGCACCATTCAAGGATGTAAATATTTTCTGTCTAAAACAAACATGAACACTTCACATGATTAGGACATCCGTAACAATTAATAAAATATTGAAATAACCTAATTAGTTTATCATTTTATTTAAATCGTAAACTTACTTAAATTAGTATCATTAAAAATCGAAATTATGATTTCGATTTGATTATTTTAAAATCTTTATTTTTACGTATATACTAAGTATAATAAATTTTATTTTTATATAACATATAATAATTTTATCAATACTTTAAATTACAATAATTATATAAATAATTATTTATTTTTATTTTTATATATATATTTTTTTCTAAATACTATACTTTTTCTTCCCAATTAACTTTTTACCTTTCTATTTTAGAAATAAATCCTATTCACCCTAAAACCTTATCATTTTTTTTCAGCTGCAATTATCCTTCTTTCTCTCGGCTCTCACTGTCTCTCTCTCGGCATTCCATTTCTTTTTTTTTTTTTTCTTTCAGGCAGCCCCCTCCTTAGTGTTTGGACCCAACCCCCTTGCAAATCTCCGTTCCATGCAGTTTCACCCTCGTCATTCTTCTTCCCCTTTCGCTTTTTTTTTTTTTTCCCCAAACTCTCTCTCTCCCTCGTCTCTCAATTAAATTTCCGACCCCACCCCCCTAAAATCCTCTATCCCTGTCTCTATCCCTTTCGTCTTAGTCCAATTTCCACCACCCCACCCCACCCATACCCCTCCCCCGCAACACAACACCCCCCACCACAACAATCCAAGCCTTAACAGTCAGCCCCACCCCTAACTTAAATTTTATTTTCAGCCGCTGTTTCTCCAGTGAAAACTCGTTGAGACTCCAATTTCTGATCCTTTTCTAAATTTGTCATCACCGTCCATATACAAGCGGTCGTCGGCCCTATGCCCTCAATTTCTCCGCACCCAAATTATTCATCAGTTCTTTCGAATTCGTTTTGGGATTTCACGCACAACTGCTTTAGTGGGTCTTCATTTCCGTGTGTTCCGATTTCATCTTGTAAACGTTATTAAATAATTATTTGAATATATTATTATTTCGCATATTGTAATTCTTTTATTATTATTTGTATTAGATCCCCGTTCATCGTTGTTCGGTGTTCCAATCTTAATTGCTTTCGCAAGTCATTCTGAACTCATATTCGGTACCATACTTTCAAGTATTATTTTATTATTACTATTATTTTATTTATTATCTCCGTTGTTAATTTTGATTAAATATTGATAGTATTTAATTATCGTTTTTAAATTATTTGTTTATCGTGCTATATAGTGTTACTTATGTATTGTGGATTGTAGTTCTAGGCATATATACTCTAGAATCAATTTCTGTTTCTATTGTATTTAACTTAGGTCGCTATCTTTTATTTATTCATAGATTTTGTTAATGATCATATTTTATATAGTGATCTCAAATGTTGATCTTGTGTATTGTTATACTATATTATTGTTAGTATGCCTTTTTCTTTTTTATATATCAACGGTACTCCAAACTAGATATTTTCTTCACCTTACTATTATGAATATATATAGTATATTTTATCGTATTCGATATGCTGGTTATAGATATATTTATTTGTTGGGGCTAAGTTTTTGTTTATTTATATAGCATATCATGCATAGTATGTCCGTTTTATCCAATTATTTTTACTTTGCCATTCCTTACAAGTTTTCACAAATTATACTACTTTCTAGTTAAGTACATATTACTTATTTACCATATCAATTCGATAACTTATATTATTCGATACTCTAATTATGTATCCTTTTTCTTCTTTCTTTTATATATATATATGCTATGTACTCTACGAGTTATTATAAAAAGTAATCTTATGCAAATAGTTATGTTACCTTTTTAGTTTACTTATTTTAGGTTATTACGATTATTTTGACTTAATGTTTTCTTTTGGGACCTTAATTGAATAGATCTTAAGCTCTTACATAATTCCTAAGTAAGACTTAGCTTTAGAATGCTTAAGGGATAACATGTTACTTGTTTGCTTTTAGATTCGTGGTATTCTGTTTCCTTTGTCGAGATCTAACTTTTGTTCAGATTTGAGATCAGAGTATTGTATTGATCTTGGAGCAATTTCAAATATGTGGTGTTTGTTGTTGCTTGTACTTGCTAAGTTAGAAATGATCTAACCAGATTAATTGATAATTGACCTAATTGATTTTGGTTGCTGATTGTGCTTGACCAGCTCGCTCTAAGGGCCCGCAATAGTAGATTCCTAGAGGAGCAACTATTGATCATGTGTAGGGATTCTCTAGTAAACTTTCACATGGGATAATGCAACTAAAATAATAGGTTTTGAACTCTAGTTTCTGGGTATGAAAAAACTTAAAGGAAAAACGTATAATTATATCCATTTATGTATGTGGGTAAAGATTAAGTATGGTAGGGTTGAATACCCCCTTGTTGTTATATGAGTCTAAATTAAGATAATTAAATTGTTGTATGTATTATTCTACCATATTATATCATTGTATGTGAATGATTCATCTTTCCATGCGCATGTGTTTGTATACCCATATTGGGCTCGGCTCATTCTTTTCTCTTTCAGGTGTTGGATTTGAAGACCTTCTTATTTATGAAGAGACATGTGTCGATGACATCCAGGAAGAGAATGGAGTTGAGTATTTATATTTCTATAATAACTAGATAAGGTAATATCTATGTTACTGATGGTTCATGTTTTGTTGAGCATTATATTCTTTTTAGGAGATGGACTCCTTTTGATATCTGAAGATTTTAGTATTTGACTTAGCTTATGTTTTGGTTGTAAGTTGGGATGTTTTCGAACTTTTAGATGTTACAAATTTATATGAGGTTATGAGTAAATGTAGTTCCTACTTCCCGATAGATTTTATATATATTATGTGATGTATTTTTCCTTATTTCGATTGTGAACTTAGAAAGCCTTACATATTCTGGATTAGCCGAGATATATGGCGAGTTGTAATGCCATTTAAGGTCTCGGGGTGTTACAAATATCATACTCTAAAGAAAGAAATCAAAGCTTCATATTTGTTCCTTACTTTTGAAAGTGACCTAGAGAAGAAAGAGTAAGTCATCCCCTTCTTTGAAGGAGACAAAACACATCTCGAACCTTACCTTCTTTTCCCAAAAAGAAAATGTGAACTTAGATCAAAATTAATTAAGAAACAAAATCATAATTTGAACAAGAAAACTTTAGCTAAGACTGTTATAATTTAGTAGCATCATCACCAATTTCCCATATAAATAGACTAGGATTTGAATATCTTCTCCTTATAGTTAAACCAAAAAGAAAAAAAGAAACAAAAGAACAAGAAAACTTTATCACACTACTCCATCTGATTATGTAGTGCACTAGGTGAATCTTCTAACACTAAACTTAAGGGATAAATACATCGTAAGTTCTTTTTATTACTAGAAAAATTCAATTAAGTTATCTATATTTATTTTACAAATTCAAGAAAAAGTACATTTCTAGTCTTGACATTTAGCCACTTTTTTATTTTTGTACCTAAATTTTCTTTTCTTATATTTAAGTCTCCAATATTCTCAAAACCTTACAAAAATAGGACCTTCATTAAATCCATAAATATATGTTAATCTATGACATGCATTAGCTTCAAATTAGTTCATAGTAACCAATTTAGTAAAATGATAGTATTAAATATATATTTAATAGCATAACATAATAAAAATTAAAATATATTTAATTGAATAATAAAATAATTAAAAATAGCATAAAAATAATTACAAGCAAGTAAAATGGGATGGAAATTTTATGCAAAATTCGAACCTCATTGCAAACCATCCCAAGCACAATGAGAAGCTAACTCGTACCTAAGATGTGCGAAAAATTTAACAAAGATGATGGAAATCCAACTTTTGTATGGTTTTTAAATGGTGATGACTGAAATGGAATTAAAAATAAGAAGATTGAGTATTCAAATAGACAAGTAGGTGAACATTAGCGATTAAAAGTGTACATTTTTCCTAAAATTCAATCAAGTTTTTTATATTTTTATTAAGTCATTTAAACCCTTTATGTTCATAATATCATGCTATGTAAGTTTAATATACATTATACGAAATACTAAAGGATTGACTTATGAGGTGCAACAATATAAACATTGTGATGCCCCATAACCCAAGTCCATGCGTCTCCATTTTAGTGAACAAATATAATACACCAAACTCACAGTTATTCTCCATATGTAATACATACAATCAACAATCCTATATAACACAAAATAGGTAACTCATATGAGTCTACTGACATCTTACTGATAATATTAACATAACTAAAACAAATAAAAAACTAAAGCGAACAAGCCATTAGTAATATCCAAAAGAAACACACCAACTAAATCTATCGAATTACCTATCTATTAGTTTCAATGAACAATCAAGAAAGGACATTGAATTGGTTATTCTAAAAACATAATTTTTTTAAACACTTAAGCTTTTTCCCTCTTCTTTATTGTTCAACATTACCATGATTCACTAAATTTGTTTTGATGTTCTCATGTATCAAAAATTGACAAATTTAGATAAATGATTTGTATGTAAAAGCCTAAGTTATTTTTTGATTACATCTTTTAAGTAATTCTTTAATTTTCCAATTAACTTATAATTTTGAAATACTTAAGATATTCTCTTAATTAATAAGATATGCTTCCAATTTGTATCACATATATAAATATGCAAGTAAAGTAAATGTAATAAGGTAAAACATAAAGTTTAGAAGATTGGGGAGAATTACAGCGAAGAGGATTAACGTTTAGGTGCAAGTTTAAATAAGTTATCAATGTTTTACAAAATGGTTAAAATAATTTTATAGATTAGCTTTTATAAATCTCTTATTTGAATTGCTTTGTGAAACATTAATCTCTTATTTGAACTTACACTCAAATGTTGATCCTCTCTTTTGTAATTTTCCTTAGAAGATCGAGCCACTATGTCTAGACGTTTGGCCTTGTGCGTCGGTGCTCTCTTTCAGCATGTAGTGTCAAGGAATAAATTAATCCTTCCAATATTTCCATTATTAGAATAAAATAAAAAATGTAATTTATTGTAACACCTCAAGAACCTAAATGGCGTTACAACTTGCCACATAACCCAGCTAACCCAGATCATGTAAGGCTTTCTAAGTCCACAATTGTGACATGGAGAAACACATCACATAATATATATAAATATCCATAAAAGAGTGGAAAACTCCATCCACTCATAAATTTATATAAACTTGCAACATCCAATAGTTTGAAACTGTCTTGACTTACAACCAAAACATAGGATAAGACAAATAACTAAAATCCTCAGATATCAAAAGAAGTCAATCTCTTTAAAAGAATATAATCCTCAACGAAACATAAACCACCAGTAAAATAGATAACACCCTATCTAGTTATCATAGAAATATAAATACTCGACTCCATCCTCTTCCTGGATATCGTTGATAAACGTCTCCTCATAAATAAAAAGGTCTCCAGATCCAATACCTAAAAGAGAAAAGAATAAGTTGAAGCCTAATAGGGTGTACAAACACATAAGCATGCCAAGATAAATCATTCACATACAGTGATGCAATATGTTAGAGTAATACATACAGCAGTTTATTTATCTCAATTTAAACCCATAGAACAACAAGGGGGCATTCAAATCCTGCCACACTTGATCTTTACATACATATATAGGTAGATATAATTATACATTTTCCTTTAAGTTCTTTACACCCAAAAACCAGAGTCCAAAACTTATTATTCTAGCTGCATCGTCCTATGTGAAAGTCCACTAAGGAATCCTCACACATGATCAGTAGTTACTCCTCTAAGGATCTACCACTACAAGCTCCTAAAGTGAGCAAGTCAAGCACAATTAGCAACCAAGATCAATTAGGCCAATTATTGATTAGTCGAGTTAGATCATTTCTAACCTAGCAAGCATAAGCAACAACAAACACTGCGTACCTGGAATCGCTCCAAAATCGAATACAGTACTCTGACCTCAAACCTGAACAAAACCCATACCTCGATAAGGGAAACTGAACACCGTAAATCTAAAAGAAAACAAGTAGCAAGTTAACCCTTAAGTATTCTGAAGCTAAGTCCTACCTAGGAGTTATCTAAGAGCTTATTATCTACTCAATTAAGGTCCTGAAAGAAATTGTTTAGTCAAATAATGGTAATAACATAATATGAGTAAACTAAAAAAGGAACATAACTATATATATATAAGATCACTTTTATATAAACTCGTAAAGTACGTAACATATATAACTTATGAAAACTCATGAGGAATGACAAAGTAATAATAAATGGATAAAATAGACATACTATATAATATATGATATGCTACATATATATAAAGTATTAATATGATAAGATAACGAGATTATAAAAACATCGATAATAATAATAATAAATTGTACTAATAATAGAAAGATTAGTAACATACTAATTGGTAATAGGGACATACGTAGAGTACGATCGTTAACATACTATATAAATAAACAGAAACTTGGCCCCAGTATATATATATCTATAATCAATATACCGAATACGATAAAATATACAATATATTCATAATACTAAGGTAAAGAAAACACTTGGATCGGAATACCATTAATATCAAAATAAGACATACTAACAATAATATAGTATATTATAATACATTAGATTGACATTTGAGATTATCAAAAAGAATACGATTATTAACGAAAAATATAAATAAACAGAAGATAATAACTCAAGTCGAATACGATTGAAACAGAAATTGGCCCCAATATATATACATATGCCTATAACTAACAATTCGAAATATGATAAAATATTTTTTAACAATGAAAATTCTTATATAAAAGAATTCTATATAACATGATAATCCAATAATAAAATATTGCTAATCGAAAACTAACGATACTTAATTTAACACTAACAACAGAAACAATAAACAAAATAGTAGTAAGGTATTACATTA
Organism: Lumnitzera racemosa; assembly: GCA_024138005.1. Lineage (NCBI taxonomy): Eukaryota > Viridiplantae > Streptophyta > Magnoliopsida > Myrtales > Combretaceae > Lumnitzera > Lumnitzera racemosa. The sequence continues at coordinate 58,915,871 of JAMXBC010000004.1, forward strand.
TAAGTATAGTACCAAATACGAAATTGGAAATGGCTCGTGAAATTAAATCAAAAGGAGAATTACTGAATAGGAACAAGTGAGAACCTAACACAAACAAATATACAAAATTAATTCATTAAAATAATATACTTAAGTAATTAATTATTAACATTAACTAAGTCAACTTGGAATGCATAAGGAAAGGAGATAACTCAATTTAGCAGGGAGGTTGAAAGCTTGGGGTATGTTTAGAAATTGGAAAATAAAATTATTGCGATCGTATTTGGCTTCAAAATATTGGGGTAAGGGCCATATTGCAAATGTGGTGGGGTCAGATAATAATTGATGTCTAAAGGAGGAAATTGGTTTTCAATAAGGGGGAGGGGCTAGAGATAAAGGAGAGGAGAGGATGATGGGGGGTGATGCGAGAGGGAGAGAGAGAGAAAGAAGAGGGAGATGATGGTTTGCAAATGGATTCTAGGGAAGTGGGTTCTAGCTTGACATGATTAAGGGATAGGAAGAAAAAGAATTTCCTAAGTGAAAGACAATTTGGTGACATTGGAGGAGGTCAGGTACAATCAATAAGGGAGGGGAGTATTTACAAGAGAGAAGGAAAAAAGCAATGATGAGTTGAGAGAGAAAGAGAGAGAGAGAGAGTGAAATGATGAGGTGAGAGACAAAAAGCTGAGAGAAAAAAAAAACTAACTAGATAAAAAAAAAATGAGGGTTTAGGGTAGGTTTTAAAACCTTCTAAAATGTAGGGTAGAATACATATATATATATATAGAAAAAATATAAAAATATAAAATAAGAAAAAATATATATACCATGTAACATAAATAAATTTTAATGTAAATGTTATAATATAAGGTACCAAAAATTGTTATATCCTTTACGTAAAAAAAGAAAATTTAACATACTTAGCATGTACGTAAAATAAAGATCTTAAAATAATCAAATTGGAACCTTAATTTCAATTTCTAGTGAAACTAATCTAAGTGAGTTTACAATTTAAAATAAAATACTAAACTAACTAAGATGTTTCATATATAGTTCCCATGACTTTATGTTGCTTTCCTATTATTTACTATAGAAGTAATTGCAAGTATACAAATCTCCTTCACCATTATATCAAACTTTTTGAAAGTTTAGTGACTCTTTAAGTAATAATTGAACCCTTCATACTTTAGCCACAATATCTTAATGAACATTAGATATGAAACTTTCATTTTGTAAAATGTTTTCCAACACTTCTTAGTTTTCTACTTAATTATTGTAATTATTTCCAAGATCTCTCAGTCTTTCAATCTTTATCCTTTGTATAGATTTCATACTCTAATATTCAAATGTTATAATCTTGGTAATAGTAGTTAAGCAGTATCTTCTTTCTTTCTATCTTCATCATCCATCATGCTATCACTTCATTTTTTTTTTTCTAAAAATCTTATATTGACTTTCTTTATCTGAATTACATATGTATAGAATTCTCATCTTATCTTTATTTTGTTTATTTTATCCCTAACCAATCAGATATATTATCCAAACATATATTTTCCTAGCTATTGGATCTTAATCTATAATTTCCTTATTTTCTTTTCTTGCTTTTGTAGATAAGGTCTTATCATATTCTTAGCTTTAGTCACAAAATTGGCTTCTAAACATTCTTCTCACTTATGATTTATGATCAAATCTAGCTTTTATCTTGTTTCCAAACTTCTTCTAATCTACTTCCTTTATTTCTCCCATTTTTAGAAATGTCTTTTGATATGTCTTTTTAATTTGTTTGTCTTTCACTTTTTATAACTTTTACTGATATGCTTCTTATAGCTTTTTCACATAATCAAACTTGCTTCAATTCTAAGTATCTATCGCTTCTAAATGTTTTCTAATTTTTAATTTGTTCTTTCGATTCTATATAAGTCCTTACTTCTAAATAAACTTTTAGCCGCATCAAAGACTCTTTCTTTTTCTGCATACTCAAGTAACTTGGTTAGTAATTTTGGTATGTGTTCTTTGTTATCATCATATACCTTTTTAGAGATTCTAGCATCTTTAATCTATGATATTGAGTCATAATATATTTCATTATACAATGTAATAAGAAATAATATTAAATAATTTATTTATATAATATGATAAAAATAATTGAAAATTTGCATAAAAATAGTTAAAAGTAAGAAAATTGGGATGAAAAAAGATTGTATAAATCTCAACCATATTGCCTAAATATCCCAAGGCTAATGAGAAGCTAATATATGCCTAATATGTGTGAAAATTTTAATTAATTTAATAGAATTCTTACTTTTGTAAGGTTTTAAAAATATTAAGGACTCAAATGAAATTAAAAAAAAGGACTAAGGACTTAAATAGAAAAGTAGAAACAATATTAAGGACTGAAAGTATACTTTTCTATATGTATATGTGTCTATGTATTGCCTATGTGTGTGTGTGTATATATGTGTATGGAAAATGGATCTTTTCAATTTACTCTTTCTTAATTTCTCTTAATTTATCATCTTAAGATGCACATTTAATTAATTAGTAATTAGTATGATTAGGTTAATTATATTGTACTAACTTTACAAACACAAGCATTAAGTAATAAAACTATATACATAGTAAGAGTTTCTCAACTTAATGAATTTCCTTGACTTCAAAACTTATTGTAAAGTTGAACGTGCATTTATTTCAATATTTAATATAAACTATCTTCGATTACTATTGTAATTGATACCCATCTATTAAGTTTCCTAATTGTTCTTTATTCATACATGAGCTCGATGCCAACGAGATCTCCTTAAGTTCTCCCTTTCTTAAAGAAATTATAGAAAAATCCAATTAATGAATTCATACCATAACACTGATACTTTGTCAATTTATTATACAAAAATCCATGATAATGAGTAAATACATGTTAAGTAATCATGTAAATAAGTTAAAAGTAGTTTAGGATAAATATATATATTTAGGAAGAAATGACACGAACAAAAGAGTTCAGAGCTTTTACAAATGGTCAAGAAATTTTAGTTTAAGAAAAAGGCTCCCTTGCTCTTAGTAAAGGATACTCTAGACCTTTTGTAAAAGAGTCTACCTTTTTGATGTACTTTCACTCATGCGCAATCTAATTACTTCTCTAACCAAGGATACTCTAAACAATTTCAACAATTCTGCACTTATTGTGAGCATAAAAGTCAATGCTTAACTCACCGAATCCTTTTAAGTGTAAAGCTACTCGATGGTTAGACATGTCATACCAATCATTAAGCGGTATTTCCTAAATCATTGGAATCCATCCAAAGTCTCTTTAGGTCTTTTCCTAAACACAACGGATACTTAATTTATTAAATTTCACTTCCTTTTAGATAATTATTTTTCATCTTAATAAGCATCTCATTAAATAATAATTACATACTTTAGCCAAATAATAATAATAATAATAATAATTACATAACTATATTATGATAACTTACAATAGTCGAATTAAAACTTTTACCATACCCTCTTACAAAGTATAGTGTAGATGACTTAGTTTACACTTTGTGATTCTAGATTCAACTTAAATCTAAAGTCATTACTTAATACCTATGTTTTAAGAACTTAAGAAAAATAATTACTTATCTTTGATTTCATACTATGATGACTAAGGGTGACTGTTATCCCCTATACATATAATCAATAAATCCAATTTAGAGTTCGGATAATTATTCTTTTTTATAATCATCCATCTCTTTGAACCAATTATGGATAATGATTAATTTAGCTACTTTGTTCAAGTAAATGTTCTTTACTAATAAAAAATTTTATGTAAATCTAATTGTTGTTAACTAACTTATAATCTAGTAACTAACTAACAAATTTTATAACTAACTACCTTATTTAAACTAATAATTAAATTAATATAAGTAATTATTACTAAACATAGCCATTTATTTAACATAACTAACACAATACTACTATTTTTATTTAATCATCTTATGAGTTAATCATAGAATAAATTTTATTTTTTAATTATAGGCCCATTTATTATATAAAGCTAGTTTACTAGCATAGCAAGGTAATTGACTAATCCTTTACCATTGGTTGATTAGCATGAAATGCAAATAATTTATCAATTGTTGCAATCAATTAGCCCTAACTAATAAAGGCTAGTTAACTAACCAACACCATTTTTTATATTTGGTATTTTATTTTATTTTCAAAATTCTCCAAAACACAAAAAAGAAGATGTTTTCTGTCTATTCGTATTGAAAAAAATCAAACTCCTCTTTCATTAAAACTTGCTCTAACTCGCATACTATGTATTAAGAATCTAATTCTCATTCATTATTTAACTTCTTAATTTGTTTATTTCCAAAGCTAGCTACAACAACTTTCTAATTTTTACATAACCATTACTTGTATCAACAACATCATTATCCTTCAATATATACCATATTAATTCCTTCCATCTTTTTGCATTCATAGATAATAGCGATTTTATCATGCACCCATGAATTACGTGTTTATTAATAAGCTCAACAATACTATAGACCTTTTTCCCATAATCTAAATATCTCATAATTACTTCCTCTTCTCATAAATCATAATCTAACCTTTTATAGTGTTAATTCAACCATTTACTAACTTCAATATAAGATTAATATATTCAACTTTAAAAATAAATAAATTAATACATACTCACTGAACACTACTCATTGATAGATGTTAGATTATTTCCCTTGCGAATAATCTATATAATAAAGTCTCCAATCAATTAAAGGATCAATTTTGTGTAATAAATCCTTAACTAAAACAATTATAATACCATAATCTTACTAAGATTTAAGCATGATAACCACCACAACAAAACAACATTTTTCTTACATTAGACAACAAATCACATAATTAAATTGCATTTCACTGTAAATTAAAACACAACGGGGTGTATAAACCTTTATCCTCACTTTAAATCTCTTTAGATGCTCTAAGTTAGCAAATATCTCTTACTACTTTTGGGACTTTTCCTAATCCACATAAGTCACATGAATTACAATTCATTGCATTGCAATAATATAAGAGGAAATAAAAGAAAATAACTATGAAAACACTTACTTTTAGAGAGGGTCATGCAGAGAATGGGAAGGGGTTTCCTCTCCTTTTCTTTTTATTTCTCATAAGTTAGGGTTTTGGTATAGTGTATGGTAGCCACAACATGGAATTACCTACTAAATTGCATTACTCTATAATTAAGTTAAATAAAACATCTTAGTATTTATAGATTAAATAAATAGGAGCATTATAAAAATGTCTTTTAAAATTTATTATGTGGGGCATTTTAATTCTTTTGCATAAAAAGAAAAGGACTATCAATTACTAATTATCCAAAACATCATCACCATTAGAAAAAGACAATTAAAAGGTTCCTCTTTGTGACGAAAAAGTACTTGTAATTCTTTAAGTTAACTATAGAAAACCTAATCATATTTTCATTGATTTTTATTTGGACATCTGTATTTTGGGCTTTTTATACTTTCTATACCATGTTTTCTTACATTACTTAGGTGCTCAAAATAAGCAAGCAAAAGATATATCGTGCAAACAAAAATAAAAATGCCAAAAATCATTTCCTCTTTTATTTCTTCAATCCAAGTGTTACCATTTTTTTTTGTCCTATATGCCTTCCACTTACCTATTTTTAATATCAAACTAAATAAACAAATGCATAATGAAAGTTCTTAAAAAAAAAAGCATAACGATGTTTTCCATAATTAACCCTAATTCTACATAGGGATATATTTTTAACATACTTCACTTACCACTAAAATTACTTCCTTATTACCCTTGAGAAACTTCTATACATCCATTGGATTTATTAGCACACCTTGATGTACGACCTCCAAAATTTCTAAAAAATATATCAATAATTAGCTTATTGAACCCTTCTATAAAACCATATCACTTCAACTCATTTTCTTGAACTTACAAAAAATCACCATCACTTAGGGTTAGGCGCAATTCGATTGGTTCAATTTTCCCTCCAAAACCAAACCAAAACATAAAAATACAATTTAGTTTTTAATACCTTCAAACCAAACCATACAATTTAAATTAGGAATATCCCCAAACTATAAATTTTCAATTTGGTTTACAGGTTGAATCATATTTTCTAGTTTAAAAAAGTATAATTGCATAATATTCTCATACAAAAAGTATTGAATTTATTTAGTAATAATGTCATGATAGAGGTTGATTAAGTTAATATTCATGTGATTTGTTAAAGAAGTCGCTTGGTCTACCATACAGTTTGCAGCTCTATTAATTTTATTAAAGATAATATAAAAAAGCAAGGATCATAACACAAATTTGAAAAATCTTCAATAATATCTAAAGAAGCCCACTTCATACGCTTCTTATATAACCTTGGTGACTATTTTGTATACTAATAAAGTAGAAAAGTCATTTCATGCATTCATATCAATATACAATTTTTCCACTTTCATCTTTTTAGCTAACCTCGACCATAAGACTATAGCTTTATTTTCCCCTACCTTTAGGTCTAAGGTCATGTATACCTGTGCTTTTCCTCTGGCTACAGTACCATTGCTATCTTTAGTAACAACAAAGATTCCATCAAATCTAGCATATTCACCTAAGAGGCATCAACATTTACTTTAATTTCTCCACAAACCAACAAACATCAAGACATTTCCTCTATATGACTTCTACTCTCAATAGCTTTAATGAAATCTTTATGATACAACTTTAGGTTAAGGGTTTTCTTTCCTTCGTAATATACATTGCATCTCTCATGCCATATGAGTCAACATAAAAGTGTAAATTTTTCAAACAACTATTTCTTCATCTCTCTCTTAACTCGCATTACAACTCATATGTCATGCTACCACTTATTAAGCAGTCAACCCCTACTCTATCATACATTAGTCTAAATCTACCAAATGACACACTTATTGTCCATAATCATAGTAATAACACTTATTATGTGGTTTCATGGTCATCAGAAAAAAAAATAAGTGGGTTGTGTACATTATTCTTTAGGTATAGGTATGGTTAACAAAATTATGACTCTACTATTCATTTGATTACATATAATTGGTAATTGTAAACTTGTAGAATCATATATGAAAGTTTGTAACTTCACTAAAAGTCTATACATAGATGATTTTACATTCATTTTAGTTAAAAAAATATTATGAAATCATAAACTTGTGGAAATATATTTTTGACCTGTGATTTCAACAACCATGGGTATGGGTTTAATAAATTAGTATTTGTATTGTTGAAGATTCTATATAGGAAGTGTTTAATTTTTGGCATTATGTAGGTTCCAAAGTTATTTTGACTCACTTAGTTGCACTAAGAGGGATGATGAAGGCTTTAGAATCAATTGATGTTATAAATGGACCAAGTAGTATGCTAACCTCACTATACAAAAGCTTCTCCAATTTAGAGGCTATATAAGCTCATTTTCGGCCATATGAAAAGTTAAAATTGAACTCCTTATAACTTTTATCTCTTCTTCTATGCATTAATATACAATTAGTAACAAATCCCAATAAAGTTTATCTTTGTCTATAAGGTCACAAACTCTTAAGTCCCATTGACCTCTTTCTTCTTACTCAAACAGCCATTATTTATAGGTGGAACTAAGTATTTTTTCCCTTCTAAGAGTTTTAATCATCCTAATGATACCTAACTACTCTTGTGAGCTTCTACAAACTTATAGTTAGTGAACATTCCCTTTAAAACTTACACCTAAGAGGTAAAGGGATTTATTTGTATTCTCTATGCTAACTTGGTTAAGAGTGCTAGATTGAGGTCATGTAAGTTTGGAAAACCTAAACCACTTCTCTCCTTGGCCTATTAAGTTTCTCTTAGCTTAACTAATGAATCTTTCCTTCATTTTTCCACCATTCCCACTAAAACTTAGATATGGCTGAATTCATCTCATTACACCACTTTATGGGAAATTTACAACTCCTATAGAGTAAGCAAGTATTTTTGTTGCTATTGATTTGACAAGAATCTCTCTCTTCCCACTAAGCTTAAGAACCCCTACTTTGACCTTGTAATTTTTCTTATTCACTCTTTCAGATAGCTAAGAGCTACATATTCTAACTTTCTAGAAATGATAATGATCTCTAGTTATTTCCCAAGGTTCAGAATATCACTCAATTTCAACATATCCCCAATTGTAATGTCTCAAAAGGAGGCCTAATAGTTTTACCTATAATCTTTAAATCATATATACAGCTATGATATAAAGAATAAAGATTGTTTTGCAAGTCAAAGATTGTAAAACTTTAGTTAGTAAGTTTCTCATCATACTTAATCTTTTTACATACATCTACTTAATTATATCTATAACTATGATCAGCAATCAACAGTCCACTAAAATCGTAAGGAGTTAAAATCACCTACCAAACAAAGAAATGATATCTAAATTTTGATAATCATAAAGCCACTAAACACTTTAAAAGTTTAATTCGACTATCCTACTTGTTTTTTTTAAACTTATTCTCTTACTTTCATAGCTCGATAGAGTACTCTATACTCGAACCCTAACCTAGCCCTAGCTTTGTAAGACTTGTAAAAAAAAATTATTGCAAGGTAAGCTACATCTAACTTATTGAGTAACCTTCATATCCTATTAACGAGCAAGTTTAAGCAAGAGAATTAAACAAGCGTATGAATGCAAACAACTATACCCTATGTGTCATGGTTCGAGGCTTTCTTTAGCACACAAATAAACCATGCGGTGCTTACTATCCTGCCTCTATAGTAGGAAGCAAGCCTAACTTGCACACAATGCTAGCTAACAAAGCCTAAACCTGTAAGCAACACAACCAAGGAAGAAAGCTAACAGATTATAAGGGATGCAAGCATGAATGGAAAAAGGAATAGCATACTTTTATTAATTCCAACAGTAATACAAGGCTGTAATGTGTGTGCATGGGGGTACAGTGTATATAATAGGTGCCGTCGATCATAATTAACCAATGTAGTGAGTAAGAGCTTCAATCTGAAAGAGTACTCACACCCCCGTAAAGAGTTTTATGAACATTATTGGGCCTAATAGGAGGAGACATTAAAACTAGTGAAATGGTACCACTTTCTAAAAATGGAAATTTTTAATAATAGTAAGGCCTTAACTACACAAAAATAAAGTCCCCCCTTATGTTACAATATGTACAAAAGAATGGTCCCTTGTTAGTATAAGTATCTTACAAAAAGGGACCCTGACATCCTCCCCCACTTAATTCTATTGACGTCCTTGGCAATATATATTGGAGCTTGGATCTGATAGCAACGTTCTTCTAGTTGGCAAGGTCGACTTTCTCTCGGATATAGGCTTTTGATCTTTCTCAGTCTCTCAACTAGTATCTTCTTCTCCTTGATCTCTCCACTTGACCAAATATTCTTTATGTTCTTCTTCAGTGGAGGGATCTCTGACTTTTTGGTCTGCAAGGATGTCTTCTACGGCTTAACTTAGGTTGAACTTAATCTTGACTTGTGACCGCTTGGATACATTACGAGATGGATCTTCCATGTCTAGATAATATGGCTTAAAGACACTGACATGAAAATTTAGATGGACCTTCAACCACACAGAAAGCTCGACCTTGTAGGCTACTCTTCCAATCTTCGATATGATAGGAACTAGACCAATGTACTTTTCGATTAATCTCCTATCCTTATTCCTCAATGATTTGACCAATTCTGGAAGAAGCTTTATGAGGACCTGATCTCCGACATTAAACTCTTTAGGTCGGTGATTCTGATCTGACCATTTCTTCATTCTCTTGGAAGCCTTTTCAAGGTACGCTTTGCTACTTTGAACTCTACTTTCAATCCCTGGTGAACTGATAAGCTCTTGGGCATCTCTTGGTATATGGTGCTGCCACTGTGTGGGGTAACAATGGTTGCTGACCCGTAATGATCTCTATAGGGCTCTTGTTAAAGGAAGAGCTCCGCTGGATGTTGAAACAGGACTGGGCAATATCTAACAAGTCAACCTAATTCTTCTGGTTAGTACCGACAAAGTGCCGAAGGTATTCCTTTAGCAACCCATTGAATCTCTTTGTCTGTCTATCACTCTGTGGATAGTAGCTAAAGGTCATGCTTAGCTTAGAGCCTAGGAGTTGGAACAACTCTGTCCAAAACTTCCCTGTAAACCTAACATCCCTATCACTCACAATATTTTGGGGCACACCCAGAATATCACCACATGCCTGAAGAAAAGTTAGACTATCTCTTCTGCGCTTGAATGCTTCGTGGTAGGACTAAAGGTGGCATACTAAGAAAACCTGTCAACAACAATAAAAATAGATGAATACTCGCTTACTTTTGGTAGAGAAGTGATAAAGTCCATGGAGATGCTTTCCTATGGATGAGATAGCATAGGAAGTGGCTCCAAGAGGCTTATCACCTTTTGCCTCTCAACTTTGTCCTGCTAGCAGGTTAAGCAAGTCTTTATATAAGTCATTACATCCTCCTTCATATCCGGCCAGTAATAGCCCTACTTTAACAAGCTCCATGTCCTTTACCAGCTTGGATGTCCAACATACAAAGTATCATGGGACTCTCTCATGAGTGCCCTTCTCAAGTTGCATGCCTTTGGGACATACAATCGGTGCCCCTTTATGTAAATGAGGTCGCTTTCAACCTAAAATCTACACGTCTTTCCTTCTTCAACCAACTACTTAAGATTTTTTGCCAACAGGTTTAGACCTATGTGTTGCTTGATCTGCTCTTGAATTGAAGTCGAGATTTGACTTGTCGACTGGTGTGCAATCTGTGCTAAGGATGCTAAATCAGCTCGCCTACTTAAAGCATTTGCCACCTAATTGGTCCGTCCACTATGATACTTAATCTCTATGTTAAACTCTGCAAGAAACTCTTGCCATCTTGCTTATTTCGCTGAAAGCTTCAGTTGAGTCAATATATGGCTGGCAGCAGAATTGTTTGTCTTCGCTAGAAACTTAGATGCTAGTAAATAATGTTTCCAGGTCCTCAGACAGTGAACAATTGTAAGTAACTCCTTCTCTTGAGCTGAGTACTTGCGCTTTGTTTGATTCAGCTTCCTACTCTCATATGCCACTAAATGACCCTCTTGCATTAACACTCTACCCAATGCAATGCTTGAGGCATTCGTATAGACTTCAAAAGGCTTAGAGATGTCAAGAAGTACGAGTATTGGCTCCTCCGTCATTACATGCTTCAACTCCTCGAAGGCACTCTAACATATCTCATCCCATGACCATGCTTGGTCCTTCTTCAATAAATCTGTGAGGAGTGTAACTCGACGGGAATATCCCTTAACGAATCTCCTATAGTAATTTGCGAGTCCAAGGAAGGACCGTAACTCTGTTACACTCTTAAGCAGTGGCTATTGCTGATTGCTTTTACCTTTTCCATATCCATGCGGATCCACCCTTCTTCAACAACATGACCTAGGATGTTGATGCGCTTCTAGGCAAAGGCATATTTCTTACGCTTCACGTACAAATGATTCTCCTGCAACTTCTTGAAAACCATTCGTAAGTACTTCACATGGTCCTGTAATGTCCTGCTACACGCAACAATGTCATCTAGATAGATGACTATAAATTTGTCAAGATATTCACAAAATACATTATTCATTAAGGTATAAAATGTTGCAAGGGCATTATTGAGATTGAAGGGCATCACCAAGAACTTATAAGCGCCATACCAGGTTACGCACGTCGTTTTGGGCTCATCCCCCTTAGCAATGCGAACCTGATGATAGCCTGAGCAAAGATCCAGTTTTGTAAAATACTTAACCCTACTCAGTTGATCAAACAAATCTGCAATTAGAGGAAATAGGTAATGATTCTTCACCGTCAACTTGTTCAGAGCCCGGTAGTCAATACATAATCTCAAACTCCCATCTGCTTCTTTTGAAATAGATCAAGAGCTTCGTATGATGCTTTTGAAGGTCAAATGAAGCCTGCCTCTAACAACTCATCCAATTACTTCTGCAATTGGGTGGGAGGCAACATTCTATAAGGGGCTCTAGCAGGTGGTTTTGCACCAGGAATCAACTCAACTTTGTGGTCCACCGACCTTTTAGGAAGTAATTCCTTTGGAAGCTTATTAGGCATCACATAATCGTACTCCTTTAGGACCCTCTCTATTACCTCTAGTATCTCTGTCTTTCTTACTTCCTCTTTCTTTGTAAAGAAAGCTAGGAAAGTTGGCTCTTGATGTTTAAGCCCTCTCTTGAATTAGATCATTGATAACATCATAGCCCTAATATTCTTCCCTCCCTTGCCATTGTTGTTTGCCTTATTCTTCTGAACTGTCACACAACAAGGCTTTTCACTCATGAATAACAAGCAATTTGCTGCGGGCATGGGAGCAACTCTAGCTTGTCTCAAGAAATCTATTCCAAAGACTATGCTAAAGTCGCCCAATGGAACAGCTATGAAGTTGAGATTTCCACTCTAATCTCCAACCTTAACTTTCACTCCTCTTGCAACACCTCGGAAAGGGCAAGCGTTGGAGTTAACAGCTTTAATTTAGCTAGTATCCTTAGCAAGCACTAGCCCCAACCTTTCCGCCCTAGGTACATCAATGAAGTTATGTGTATCACTAGAGTCTACCATTGCACTGGCACTCTTGCCATTGATGTTCAACTGGATATACATCAACTCATTATTGCTCTTGGGCTTATGTCGCACTAAGGAACTCTTTCCAACAGCCGACAACATATGCAATGTGCCCACTCGGGGTTGATCCTCTCCATCACTCCCCAACTCATCATCTCGGCAGACACTCTCTACTTTTTGTGCCATAGCATTGAGTGTTGCCTTATGTGAACACTCAGCTACTTTGTGTTGGCCATTACACATGAAACACGAGAATGAGGGCTTCTTATCTCCATTGGTTGCCCCACTCTTTTCGGATTGGTGAGAGTTATAGGATTTCCTTTGACTCCCTCCAGTATTACTACTGCTGCTACTTAAACTTGGGGCTCCCCTACTTTGGGTTTGCCTGACTTGATCGACTTTTCACCCTTGTGTCCTGTCAACACATTCTTCCCTTTATTGCCATGAGTGTAATCAGTCAAGTGCTCATCGACTGCTTATGCTGTAGCCAAGTTAGTAACTCGTTACCTTTGCAACTCATTCCTGGCATAAGGCTTCAATCCTTCTAGGAAATAGAATAACTTGTCATCTTCAGCCATACTCTTGATGTCTAACATCAATGTTAAGAACTCACGGACATACTTTCTAATGTCATCACTCTATCGAAGTTCCCTTAACTTCTTTCGAGCATTGTACCCAACATTCTCAGGGAAAAACTGAGTTCGCAACTCGGCCTTCAACTCGACCCATGTTTCTACATGAGCATTGCCATTTTGGATATCCTCATATTTAGTGTGCCACCACAGTTTGGCATCACCAGTTAAGTACATTATGGCCATGGTGACCTTTGATCTCTCATCATTTGTCCCTACGGCAATGAAGTATTGCTCCATATCAAATAGAAAGTTATCCAATAACTTGGCATGGCATCCCTCACGCTTGTAAATGCCTTGGGCCCAAGCATCTCTAGATGTCCTGTATGAGTAGGAACATGAACGGAGGCAGGGATAAGAGCATTTCCCACAGTCCAGGTTAAAATAGCTACTTGTGCTCGTAACTTTTCAACAGTTTGATTGAGGCATAAGTATTAACTTATCTTCTTACATCTTCTACTTGAGTCTTTGAGTGTTATCTTACCTCATCAGTCGTTACATGCATTTCCTCTCTAAGGGTTTGCACTGTAACACCAAAATTCTTAGCCATTTCGGTCATCTTAGCATCCATCTCCTGATGATTGGCCTCAACTTCGGCCACTCTTACCAACAATGGGACCAAATCATCTATCTGCTTAAATAATCCCCTAAGGATTTCTTCAAGGCTATTTAGCCTCTTGTTCACTTCCTCTTGTTGTATCATGGTCGTTTCTACTAGAATAACCTAGGCTCTAATACCAACTGTTACGGTTCGAAGCTTTCTTTAGCACACAAACAAACCGTGCGGTGCTTATTATCCTGCCTCTACAATAGTAAGCAAGCTTAACTCGCTCGCAACGCTAGCCAACAAGGCCTAAACCTATAAGCAACACAACCAAGGAAAAAAGCCAACAGATTATAACGGACACAAGCATGAATGGAAAAAGGAATAGCACACTTTCATTAATTCCAACAGTAATACAAGGCTACAATGTGTATGCATGGGGGTATAGCGTATGTAACAGGTGTCGTCGGTCATAATCAACCAATGTAGTGAGTAAGAGCTTCAATCCAGAAGAGTACTCACACCCCCGTAAAAAGCTTTATGGACATTATTGGGCCTGGCAAGAGGAGACATTAAAACTGGTGAAATGGCATCACTTTCTAAAAGTAGAAATTTCTAATAATAGTAAGGCCTTAACTACACAAAAATAAAGTCCTCCCTTATGTTGCAATATGTACAAGAGAATGGCTCCTTGTTAGTATAAATATCTTACAAAAAGGGATCCTGATACTATGCACACATCATATACAGCCTACTGGCAACTATATAAAGAACAATTTTATATCTACAATTGCCTAAGTTAGAAAGTATTTAGATACGTTAGGACCCAGGTCTTTACTTCTAATTCTAATATCATTTCTCTAAATAGACCTAAAGTAGTATATACAGCTTCGCCTTAAGTAGAGGGTTATACTCTCTGGAGCCACTTAAATCTCAAAGGTTAAGGCAAGAATATATTACATGAATACTTCATGCGATAGCAATAATAACACATTACATAATAATCAAAATGGATCTACTGTACATGATCTTTGCTCTACTACATAGTGCTAATGCCCTTACTCTTAATGTAATAGGATGTAATGCATGTCCGGTTCATGTAAAGGTTGAATAACTATTAGTCTAGTTATAGGTGATCGACCATTATATAGCAAACACTCCAAATTCCTAGTAGCTAATATAACAACCAATCCTAGTTCCAATATATTATGGTATCTTGTCAAGCAATTGAATCCAAATACAAACACATGTAAGAATTCCCAAACCCAACTACAGTAATTTTCATTATATATATATATATATATAATTAAACAATTCTCTACACTATAAGAAAATACAAGATAAATAGGGGTCAGTGTACTTACTTAGTTATGGTATCTAGTAGTTCCAGTAATCCTCAACCGAATCAATCTATAAGTCCACTTCACCTGAAGAATGTAATTAAAGTAAATAAATTGCCTATTTTGTACTATCTATTAGCTTTTCTCATTTTAACTTTCTGTCTTTCCTACTTTCATGTTTTGGTAATAAATCTTTTGTCTTAAGTTCATCTTTAATATTTTTATAGTTGATTTTCATCATTTTTTAAGTGTTCAATCAAATGTTGGGGTCTATTTGGTCAGATTGGACTAACAACTTTTCAAATTGGGTAATTAGTTACATTGGTCAAGGTTTGGTATTTGGTCTTTAAAGGTTTTGGGCCTAAGGTTAAGATTTTGGGTATTAGACCTTTTTTTTGGTTTCTTAGGCCTTTATTTACGGATTTTAAGTGAATTTTTTTATATTTACTTCCTAAGGTTTTCTATTAAGCCTCAAGTTACTTCTATTGGTCAAATTAGGTCATTTTCACTTTGTCCTTATGGTCATTTCAAGTTGGGCCATAAGGACATTTTCAAATGTCTTATGGGGATTTTGGTTCACATCCTTAGGATGTCATGAAGCTGGTGGCCAATTGGGTTTTGGGGGTTTATAGGCTTTACTTTGGGTTTTTTTTATAGGTTTTGGGCTTAACTTTCATTTTAGGGTCTCAAATCCAATTCCTTGTGCTCTTTTAGGCCTCAAATCACATTAAATCTTTTAAACACTTCATTTTTATGAAGTATATAGATCTAGTCCTTCCATTTAAGCCTACTTAGGCTTCTTACTCAACATTAGCCTACTAGGCTTAGTTAATTAAATACTAATATTAATTTATCACTAACTAATGACATGATTAAACTTATAATAAAAAAGTTTCAACTTGTTTCTCATGATGGTGGTGGCATCTAAGGTAGTATTTCTTGGAGTTTTTCTCTATTCTCTCACAACTTCTCATTTTTGTGCTTGTTAACTAATCCTAACTTGGTTTTCACTAAGGAAAGTTAGTTTTTATCAATAAACAAGTATTGGTTAAGGAGAAAGCATGCCCTACAAGTGGTAGCATGCAAGGGGAAACTAAGGTATAGGGTTTTTCTTGATTGTTTCTTACTAACACCTACTTATTACTTTATTTCCCTACATGGTGTTTTTACTTAATTAATGAGCCATGTACATGCATTATTTAAACTTGTTCTAGATTATCCCACACTATATTCCTAAAATATGCTTATACATGTAAGTTGTAAGGTCTATAATGTAGGAAAAAACCATGAACTTCAAAGAAAAATAGGTGTGAAACCTTATTCTAGCTAGGATACAAAGGTCCTAACTACACCTTAGTATGCCATAAGCTTAAGAAAGGATTGGGGGTATGAGTTTGACATTGGGGTGGTGGAATGAGGGAGGAAGGTGTGGTAGGTGGTGGTATGTGGGGACATATGGTGGTTAAGGAAAAAGAGGGGGTGGTGGTGTGGTGGTCAATAAGGGTGGTTATGGATGAGAGTTTAATAGTTGTTTTAAAGGAGTTTTAAAGAATGTTTTTGGAGAGATGAAAAGGGATTAAAGTAGAAAAGAATGGGGAAAGATTAAAGAGAGTGGTCAACACACAAGAGAGAGAAAGGGGGGAGCAAGGGGTATCAAATTTGGTTGAAGGTATAGCATCCTTTGTTGTACTATCCTCCTTGTTTCTCTTTTTTGCTAAATTAGGGGAGATCTTGTGCCCTAAAAAACATGTGTCCTTATGCAACTAATCTCTTGTTCTTTAGTCTTTATCTATCCTTATCTTCTTATTAATTAAGGTACAATGAGAATTGGTTATAGGATTAAGGTTGGTTTACGATTTTGTCATAGCCTATTACTTTGATTGAGTTGATTAACTTATATTATTTAATTTCTTAGGGTTTTGTAAGCTCAAGTTCGTCTTTTGTTATGGGATTGCGTATACGATTAGAACTTAGGGTTTTTAGATGATTAGCCAAATTAATTATGTCTTGTGAGTGATTTTGCTATATAATTAAGGTTTTTATTACATTAGGGTTTTTAGTTGTTCAATTAAGGTTTTAATAGGTTTATTAGGGTTTTGTAGTCGTTTTAGGATTTCCTGTATATTAAAGTTTTACACGTACAATTAGGATTTTAGGGTTTCACTTCCTTTCAAGTCTTTCGACTTTCTATTTAAGGGGTTGTGATTTATTATTTAGGGTCATTCATTTTATTTAGGGCTTTTACCTTTACGTATAATCGCTCTTGACTTATAGTAAACTATGATGTAAAATCTAATTAGTGGATTAAGGTGTAATCAAGTTTTTTAATCTCAATTATTGGTACACTTGACACTTGTAGGTGTAGCTTAGGGCTTAACTTGTCAAATTAAGTTAGTTAAGCCCATTGAGTCATCTTGTCTAATTAGTTCAAGGAATTGGGATTAACTATTATTGCTTGAGTACATTTAGAGGGTAGATTAAGGTTTTAGAGCAATTAAGTGATTGGTCTATGCTTAGCAAATAGTTTTACTGTTTAATTAGAGTTCAATAGCTAAATTAGGATTTTCGTAACTAGATTAGGGTTTTACAATCTTTTTAGGGGTTCACACGTATTAGGTTTCTAATTAGGGTTTTAGTGCTTGAAGGTTCATTTAGGGTTTTAGTATTTGTTTTAGGATTTTGAATTTATTGTTGGGGTTATCTATATCAATATTCATTTTTGGCTCTATTTACCCTTTATCAGTTTTAGGAAACTCTCATGAGTTTCAACTATCAGTCTCTTTCCCTTTAAGGTTTGTGGTTGGTTTTGTTAGATTATGTTAATCTTAGGAGTTAACATTAGTTATTAGCATTTTTTTTATAACATTTTAGGGGCTTTGAGTGTAGGGGTCAAACTAAGGTCGAGGTCGTTATCTAGGTTTTAAGAGTTTGAGTTTGGGTTTTTTAGTGTAGTCTCTTAAGTTTAAGTTAATATGTTTTAGGAGACACATGATGTCAAATCTTATTAAGATAGAAGCTCCAGGTATGAGAAAGATGTTTGTTAGATGTATGTCTTTAGGCTAATATATATAAATTAAACTAAACTGAAACTTGGACTTAATTGTTTACTACTTATGCTTGGCTTCAACCACTAATTGGTTAGGTCTAGTGGTGTTTATAAGGCACTTGGCAATCTTTGCGTGATGTTTTCCTCAGTGAAGTCCCATACTGAAAGGACTTAGGTAAATCTAAGAAAGTTTTCAACACTCGAGTGATTAAGGAAAACCCAATACCAATACCTATGTAATATTTATATATTTTGTGTGTAGGGCTTATGAGTAACCTTAAGTCTTAGGACATTGAGATTATGCTATTTGTGAACTTAAATGACAAGATTTAAAATTGCTTGTTTATTGCATTTATGATAATACTTTTGTGTGTACTTGACTTATTACTTATGTTTAACATGTATGTTTGTAGTATCTTGTACTGGGCTTTAGCTTACCCTATGGGGATTATTATTTTTTAATTGTAGGTTCAAGTCAAGATGATGTTAATAAGAGTTATGATGGAACCAATAGAGTTCATAATTAAGAAGAGAATGGAGATTGCCATTCTAGGATGGGTGGGGTTACATGTAAAATAAACAGTAGGCATGGACAAGAATTAAGATTCGATTTTATGGCCAATTGTAGGGTGGAGTCACTTGTGACTCCTATTAGTTATGTGTTTTATGCTAGTTATAGAGTTGTGAGAAGTCTAGCTAAGTTGTTATGTTTATATTATTCTAAGTAGGTAATGTAACATCTTAGCATTGGATAAAATGAGCAAGTATTTATGTTACTCTTTTACTAATGATTGAGGAGTTGTTATTGGCGAGTTAACGAATTATTATTTGTAAGTTGGAAGATTTTATGTAATTATTTTGTAGATCTTAAACAAGTTGTAAATTCTTAGACGCTTGATGTGTTATAAAGGCTAGAAATATGTGATAGGTTGTAGCGTCTCAAGTTTTGGAGAGCTACATCTTGTCAACACTAGGGGTATTTTTGGGGAAATCTTTTTAACTTCCAACCCCCTATTTAGGAAATTTATGGGGTTTACACTAATACTACTTCAAACTTCTTTAATTGTGTTAGTGCTAAAAAGTACATAGTATTTCTCCAAATTTACTTTCTATTCAAAAGCTTTACAATTTTTTTCCATAACGTCTTTCAACTTTGTTGCGCTAGTGATCTCAACTTTTATACAAGAGAGTGAGTTGTTAATGAAAAAGAGATGTTGAGAGCGTAAGACATGAGTTTTAGCTTAACTTCTTGCATTTCATTATATTCTATTAATCTTAGAATTACCCTAGAAAGTACCTCAACTACTAGTATGAACAAATGGGGGAAAGGCGATCTCCGCATCTTATCCTTTTAATAGTATTTACCTTTCTAACCACTTTCTATTAGATAAACATTACAATCTGCTAAAGAAACACAACACATTACCTAATTTACCATTATTTTCCCAAAACTAAATTTAATCAAAACCTTTTCTAAGAAACTTTACTTAATCTTAGCATAAGCAATGTTCATTTCCATCTTTCTAGCACAAAAACCAGCCTTCCCCCTTTTTAGTTCTTTTCAAAATGAAAAACTTCATATACAATGACGATATTATCTTAAGTTAATCTTTCTAAAATAAAAGCACTTGGTTTTCAATAATTAGTTCATCAAGAAAAGGTTTCAATGTATTAACTAAAATCTTTGTGACAATTTTATGAAGAAAATTACACAAGTTAATGTAAGTGTTGCAATTCAGCAATTAGGTCCCAAGCGAGCAATTTAGGGCATTTGTAAAGGTAACTTAATTGAGCTTAGATTTTGCGAGTAGGTTATAAGAATTATTTGAAGAGACCATGTAAGAGTGGACTCCGAAGATATAATAAAGTAATAAAAATATAGCTGAAGTAGTTAATTTTTAATATATTATTCTATAATTATTGGAAACATGTAAATTAGGCAATGCATCTATTAGATGTTAATAGTTAATGACCTCTAGGAGACAAATTAATTTGGTATCAAAATACATCTAATAATATTGAAATAATATTTAGAAACATGGATATGCATAATAAATATTTACTTCATAGTTATATTACAAAATATATTGCAAATTATTCAAATTATACTAAGTACATATGGAAATTATAAAAAAAAAATTCAACAAATAGCTTCAAAACTATATAAAAAAAATTAATGGACACTTGTATAAAACATGGGTAAGGCGTGGCTAGATAAAAGAAAATGGTAGGAATAAGTGTAAATGTGGAATGTTAGAAGTTGACACCTAAAATAAAGAGTATGACACTTGTAAATTGGGAAAACCAACTAGAAAAATCATCCAAAGCTTAGTATAAATTCTCAAATCCTTTTTTATCATTAAGTTTGGTTAATTGTAAGTTCGAGAAATATTTAAGAGGGTGAAAGTTGGATTGGAAAGTTAATTGGGAAGGGCTTAGAGGAGTTGACCAACTTAAGGACTTGCTAGAAGCAAACCATTACCATGACATGAAGGAGTATCACACAACTAAGTAGGTTGATACACCCCCTTCCCCCATTAGTAAGAGGAGCCTGATGTTTTGGTAGGTGCTCAGTTTACATGTGATTTTTAATAATTTCTTAAAAATATCAAATGATGCTAAAAAAATAAGAAAGTTAATTTACTTAAGCAACTTTTCATGTAGAATCAAAATCAACCTAGATTATCGAATTTTTAAATGCATATATAGGTTCCATAAGAAATTGCACTTGTCCACCAAATTTCAATTACACTATTTAAAATTCAAGTGATATAGTTTCAATCTAAATGCTTGTGCATAAGATCCTCGAAAGATGTATTACAAGCGAAGTACTTAGTTTTTCAAAATTGTGAAATTAGATTTTCGATAAATTTTAATTTTGGGTAAAATAGTATATTGGTGGGTTGCTTTCCTTGGAATTCTTTAATGAACCTTACTTAAATCTACTATAATCTGGGTAATAAGGGGATTTTTATGAATTTCAATTAAGGGGAGCTTTTGATATACAATGAAAAACTTATTTACAAATTGATTTAGTTGAAATTTATGGTTAAAACCATATATTTTTACTAAAATGCATACATTTAAGTGTTAAATTAGAGTAGTATTAGTATAATTAAGAATTTAAGATGAATCTTTGTAAATCGTGTTGAATTGGGATTTGCATGTGCATTTTAATTGCTCATCCTGCTGTAACTTGGTATGAAGTAACATGTTATATGACAAGAAGAATGTGTTTTTACTCAAATGTACTAAGGAAGTGCATGTGTTCTTAATTACAAATTTGATATGAAAGTTAAAATTGAGATGTTGAATGTTAAACCATTCACATTTGTTGCTAAACTTATGGAATAAATATTGGCATGAAGTGAAATAGAGAGATTTAGGCTAAAAGATCATGGTCAAAAGCTGAGTTAAAGGGTAACCGACTAGAAAACAAAAGAATTGATCAAACTTAAAGACTGGCTTAGAAGTTAGTCTTCTATGGATACTTAACTATAATAGGACTCAAAGGTAAAGGTGTACAAGTAGGTTAAATGAGCTAACCTAGCTTTGCTTGACCTACTTTAGCCCTCGAGTTAAATGAACTAAGTTTATTTGGCTTACTTTTTAAACAAAATAAAAAAAAAAAACTTGGTGCTAACTCGTTTAAAAAGTGAGTTAGACAAACTAGCCATTGGGCCAAAAATGTAAATGTGTTAAATGAGCTAACCTAAACTAGTCCACCTTGGATTGCGGGTTAAATAGGTTGCATTTATTTGATTCGTTTTTTTAACAAGCTAAAAAATCTTGGCCCAAACTTGTTTAAAAAATAGGTTAACAAGTCGACCTATATACAAAAACTCATTTGCATACCTCTAATTAGAAGGTTCCCTATCTAAAGCTCTAAAAATCATATCTAATCAAAACTAAACTCAAAGGTTACTAAAAACAAAGTTCACTTTACTTTAAAATCTTCCACACTTAGGTATTGACAACTTAATCATTTAAAAATGATTAATCTATAATCCCATATTTAACAAGCAAATTATTAATTGCATGTGGAAAAAAAACTAAGAATAGCAACTGTAAGATGGAAACCATTAAGGAATAAGAGCAAAATAAGGACCAAAGTCATGGATTCAATTAGAACCCAAAGCATGAAATGGAGGCAAAAAATAACTCAAAAAGAAGGTCAAAAGGATCCAACAACTTAAATTTTACCCATGAGTGATTCAGATAGAATTCTAAGAACATCTACGGAAATTGAATAGAGCCTAACCAATATGACTAATTCAAGTGACTAAACTACGAGCAAGTAAGATCATTGTCTTACAACATTCTAAAGTGTTATTTCAAAATACTTAAGAGACTTTAGTATTTTTAACTTGTGGTTAGAATTATTTGTTTATATGTATATAATGCATGTGCTTGAAATTTGATTTGATGTGCTGAAAGTTGAGCTCCATGTAATGTATGTTCTGTGTATACTCTTTTACTTAAATCATCTGAAATTAGTTGATCACCTTAAAAACAAACTAATTTAAACTTGACCTAACTTTCAACTTGATACAAATTGCAACCCACTTAGAGATGACTAAAATTATTAGGCTAAACATTGACCTATCAATAAAGATAGTTGAAATCATCCTTTCCCCATCATGTAATACCTCGAGGTTCTAAACCCCTGAAATTAAGGTATCAATCAATGCTAACCGAATCAAGTAAGATTTTATAACTAAGTTAGAAGAAATTATTTTGTGAAGTCAAATAGCTAAAATAATGCGTATATGTGAAGTAATTAAATAATGTCTTAAGTTAACCAGAACCGAATGTCATTTAAAAAGTGAAGCTTATGACTATGCTTGGAATATTAATTAAAGTGATATATGTTTGGCAAATATATTTTATATATTAAAAGCATACAAATAAAAAAGGATTGAGATATGGAATAAAGCCTTGTATAAGGTTAAGAAAATCCTTATAGAAGCTTACAAATATGACATAATGCATACAAAATATCTAAAGAACAAATAAATTAATTAATCAAAAGGTGGTTTTGGGAAAAAGGGGGTTGGAAATGGTTTTTGTCTCCTAAACAAGAGGCAGCCCATGTTTTAGGAAAGTACAACAAAGATAGCACATGGTTATGAATTGCAAAACAAATGGAGACCATAGTTTCACGTACATGGTTTTTAAAAACTACTTGACACTTCAAAATCTTATCCCTTACCAAACCTACTATAAAAACCCTAAGCCTCTTCACTTTACAATATTTGGCTAGATTTCATTCTAAGAAAATTTAAGGAGCTCATTTAGGTTGATTTAGCAAATAAAGGAAGTTAACCAAGAAAAGCACGAATCTAAGCCTATATGGCCACCACCACTAGGCTCCAAAAGCAATACTTAAGTGGACTAACAAGGCCTTAGTAGCATACAGTGGCCAAAGCTTATGATGGTAGTGAGTTTCGATTTTTAAACAATTTTCAATAGTTTGTTAAAAATAATAAATGAACTTAGAAAATTATGAAAATTGTTATTTGTAGGTTATTTTTAGTATACTTTCATGAAAAAATAATAGTTTTTAAAAATACACATGGCTCATACATTGCTCTTAGGAAACAGGTTACTCCAAATGAATTTTCGATCTTATTTTCAAAAGGGTAAATGATGTTGTTTCAAGCTAAGACTTTTTCTAAGACTCCTAATAATATTTATTTTTAAGCTATATCAAAATTTCCCTCAAACTTACCTGGTAGATTTTTGTGATCTTCAAGTATCATTGGTTAAATTTGATCTCTTTTCATATTTTTGGTGTTAAAATGATGTTTTATGAAGTTGCAAGTGATTTTGAGACCAAAAGGGTTCAAACGAGTGATTTATCATAATTTTTACAAGCTATAAGTGTCATTTTTGCAAAATCGAAATGGTCATGTGTTGGAAAACATACATTCATAGGTTTTTGAAAAATTGTTTGAATCTAGAATCTAATATTCAGATGATTTTACTATTAGTCGTGTCCAAAACTTGGTGAGTCTTAATAATTACATGGAGTCTTAACATGTTTAGGCATCATTTAGCTATGTAGAAGCTTCCATAGAAGGTTAGCCATGAAGTTCTTAATGCAATGGTTAGTAGAAACTTCCATAGAAGGTCTTTACTAAGATACCAAATTAAGTAAGCTAAAATGTGTCAAAGTAGAAGGTTGATTAGAAGGTCCTTTAGTAAAACATAAAGTGAAAACTAAAAGTAAATATGAGTAGACGCTTGAGTAGAAGCTTCCCTAACTATAAATCTTAGGATGAACCTTAAGTATAAGGTTAAGTCGAAGTAAAAGTAATGACATTAATAAGGATCCTTCTAGTGGTCTTAGAGATACAGATTATCAAAGATAGGAGAAACCTACTAAATTGTGAGATAGGATAGAACTTAATAGAACTAAGATAGAACTAGTGTTAAATTTTAAAAGATTTAGACATCTAGAATGTATAATATATGTTATATCACCTTTATGTATTTACAAAACATATAAGTGAATGTACAATTGTCACCCATTAGTACCTTAATTATACTACTTTGATGAATATACGTTAAAGCTATAGGTTACAAATATTAAGCTTGAGGTGTAAGAAGTAGGGTGTTAAAGTTATACGAAAATAAGTATCCTTAAGTGAGTAATTAAAGAAGAGTGTGCTTAGAGATTGGGTATACTAGAATATTTCAACTATAAAGGGAGAAGTTAAGGTATCTTAGATAGAGGTTTTAACCCTCAAAGGTGGCAACAACAATTTGAATGGAGACCTTAATTGCATAAATGGAGATTTGGAGAAATGTAATAGTTGTTTGCAAATTTGAACTATCGATCGAATAGGCTATTAAGAAGGAATCATGAGCAGTATTATACGGATTTAATCATATTACAGCATGAAGGAAAGCAGAATTGAACATGATGATCTAATTTTTTTCTTTTTCTTGTTATTAAAGTGTCGTATGACCTTTTGGTATGATGCACAAATCAAGATAAGTTATATGGATGAACTCATATAATGAAAAAAGGAAACAATGTCATGGAAGATGAATCATGACAAAAAGAAGAAAGTAATTGGATGTTAATTGTAGTTTAGCATAAGATTAGTGAGTAAGGCATAAGATTGATCAAACCCTAAGAGTAATAATTATTGGAAAACTTGTAAAATTCGAATGAATGAAGTTTCCATGATGAAATAAACATGATATGTATGGATCGAAAAGTGAGCAAAAGTTGACTACACTTAGCAAAACGAAAAATTATACTAGTCTATGGATGCATGAATAAGATGTTCAATGTTTTGAATGAATGAGTTAGTTAAATGAAACTACTTTGATAAAGTATCATGTTGATAGGGTTCATACTATTGATCCTAACCTTGATCCTCCATTGGCATTGCATAATTAAGGAAGAGGAACTAATATGAAAATATATTGAGAATAATGGACTCCAGCATTATTCGAATGTCTAGATAATCGGAGGTCTAGATAATACAACTCTTTTAACCAGATTCGAATGTCATGTGGAATCCTGTGGCGTCCAACATTAAACTTGGGTATTTCTTTACTAGTTTATTCTCACACCAAATGATTCTTCGTTTCTCTAAGGTCCTTTACAGGACTCCAGCATTGGGCTTGCACTTAGTAGTACTATTTTTCATGATAATGCTAGTGAACCACCTTTGGGAAATATCGAACACAAACATATGTACGTGTACGGAGAACCACCTGCCGCTATGTCAATTTGATTATATATCATATGATGGCCACAACAATGTATAATAGTCAGTCTGTCAAAAGTGAGCTTCACTGCATAAGAAGACAAAAATTACATATAAGCTTTCAATTGCTGGTGAACAACACTCCTCCCAGATTATATATCAAATAATTAGTCAAATTGTTCCCAATCTTGAGTGACTTTTGTGGAAAGTGATGTCGGAGGTGGAGCAGTCAGGCTTCCAACACCAGACTCAAAAGTCTCCCAACTCGTTGTCACTGAAACTGCTCTGCTACTGCTACTGAATGGATTTGAATTTCTTGCCTTGAGGGCGTCCAACATATCCACAAAACCCTGAACTCTGCGTACCTATTGAAATAAAAACAGTCAATAGTGGTCGACCATTGCCAGATACAAAGACAGCCCACAACCACTTCTTTATAATTCAATACATGCCAATAAGACATCTCTCCTAGGTTTTCTTGTTTGGAGCCACAGGAATCATCCTTTTTCCAATGAGTGAGATGATTCAGAATGGCAATAAACCTACTTCAGAGCCCTACAAAACCCGGGCGGATCTTCTCAATCCTTCTAGGAAAACATTGACACCTATTAGTGCAAGTCTCTGCATACCTCAGGGACCAAAACCAAACTCACAGGTATCTTCATCTTAATGTGAGATCTCAAGGTCATCCTAAATCCTCATCAATGCAGATGATTTCTATGGCCTCATATGTGTCGAAATTGTGAGGACATATGCTTGACAACACATCTTACAAGGATATCTTCAGTTTGATTCTGGCCATGCGGTGGGTATAGACTTGCACTGACAGAGACAGAAGCATAAATAAATCTTTGTATGAGGCTCACAACACAGCCCCTCATTGGCCAAACAAATCATAGTTTTATAGGCTTCTATTTGATAAGAAAGTTGTGGCTAGATTCAAATCCTTAACACCAAATCCTTAACACCGTGATGAAGAGCACCAGAAACAGGCTGAGGGCCTGAGGCAAAGACAATGTATCTTTTCCACAAGTACGTTTCAAATATTTTAGAAAAAGAAATCTCCAAAAGAATCTACCTCTACAAAATAAACATACTGGTTTCTTTTACAACAATTTACACAGGATTTCATCATGTGTGTACTCAAATTATTGCCAAGAAAGAGGTATGCAATGAAGGAGAACAATTATATGTCTTACACAGGGAAACAAAATACTATAAGATACACTGAAAAATCATTTTTAAATTGAAGGGATCATTTCGTGCAGAATATCAGATGAAAATAGAGGAGGAGACCTGCACATAGCCATAATTCTAGAAAAATGCTTGATTCCTTTTTTTTTTTTTCCTTTTTATTCTTTTAAAATTCAAACCAACAATTTTTTTCAGAATACCTGGTAAAGTTTTAACACAAGGAAATAAATATCTTTAAAATAAGACAACAAATATTTAAATTTAATATTTTCTATTTTATGCATTTAGGATATATTTTTTTATTTGTATTATCTTTCATTTAGTGATAGTCATCTTCTATTTAAACGAGGTAGGCTTGAAAAGATTGTACTAATAAGTATTTATACAATAGTGCGGATGGAGTGGGGGGTGGCATTTTGAGTGTGACAAGATCCCCAACCCACTTGAGAACCTATGAAAAAAAGGACTACGTAGAACCTAAGGGGCCCTCCTTAAGACTTTGAATCTCCTCCCACAGTGCTCACCCCAGTTTCCAACTTAATGCCAATGAATGAAGGCTGCATGTATAGATTGTGGCAAGTCCTATGCTGGAATTACAATGGACCAGGGCTTTTTTAATCTTTCAATTCCATCACCCCACACCCCCATATCCCACACAACCCAGATGCTGTCCCTTAGTATCCGAAAACAAATCCCATCAAGGACATGCCCTATAATTTCTGGAAGAGTGGTTCAGGGAAGGTGGTGGGTCCATGGTTCCACATTTCTCAAAATTCCTAGCCATGTGAATTCTGACTTTTTGAGTAGAATCTGCACGGCTTGCAGACATTTAGGGTCATATCTAGTGGTTGTAGGGTTCATAGATTCTAGAGTATTGTACTAGTACTCCGAAGGAAATTCCCTTCAAACTGTAACGCAACAAGGTCATAAAAACTCTGAAGAAAGCACAAGAATGGATATAGGTCAAATGGATTCACCTGTCCAGTTTAGTATACTCTTAAGGAGCTGATATAATAACTTCTAGTGTGGTATTATCAGGTAGAAGTAGTTCTGGAAGTTGCTGCAGTCGTACTCCTGGGCTTCTGGCAATTTAAGTGGGTGCAAATTTTCAAGAGGTGAACTTAGGATGTCTTTTCAGGCACATATAGCATTGGAGTGTCATGGTATCCATGTTTGCAGTTCATTGTGTATGGTCTAGCTGTAAGTGCTTGCAGTTGATTGGGTATGGTCTAGGTATGAGTTTTTGCGGATGTAGGGTGGGGTGGCATTTTGAGTGTGCTTTAAGGTATCTTGGGATAGCTAGAACCTAGAGCAAAGACCTGATGATAGGGAATGTAAGGACAAGTGAAGTGTAGTGTGTATGCAGGATATACAGTGGCAAGGAAGATCAAGAAAAATTAAAACGTATGAAGCATTTGATGTGTTTCATTGATGCTTGGGGCTATCTATAAAGTGCAGACTACTAATTGGGTCATGATCTGGTAGGTAGTTCAAGTGGCAGAGAGAAAGCATGCACAATTACAGTCATGAGTAGTAGAAGCATGTGATGTGTTTCATTGACAATTCTTCGGGCTACCTATAAAGTGCAAACCATACTAACCCAGTCATAGTCTAGTAGGCAGTTTGATACGATCCTAAAGTAGACTGATATAAATGTGTTAGGGAGTGTGTGTGTTTTCTGTTGTATGTGTTGTATAGTTTGTAGTATGCTGTGTTGTATGTGTGAGCCGTGAGGTGCACTATATAGCATTGTGTGTGAGTTGTGGTGTGTGCTGTGATGTGGCTGCAGTGCTGCTGTATTGTCTGTCCTGTATTTGCTAAAGGCAAAATAGTAATTGCACAAGATAAGAATACTATAAATAGTGGCTGAGGGGGAATTGTTGAGAGTTAACTAATTGGTTGGAATCTTGGCTTGAAAGTCAAAAACACTATCTGTTAGGATCTATTTCCTGAAGAATTGCAGCAGTGTGGCTTGTGAAGACCTACTGAGGTGTTTTCCTTCGCAAGATCCTACTTCTACACAAATAAGACTACTAAAATTTGTTAATTTCTATTAGTTGTGAACCCTAGAATGTATCAATTGGTGCCATCTATGAGAAATTCCCAATCACGTATGATTAGATATAATTATAATGGAATCTAGGGTTGATAATTTGGAGAAAAACCTAGAATCATTGGATCACGATGTTCAGTTGATGAAAGATAAATTGAATAAGAGTTTACATGAATTACAACAATAGATCGCTACTTGGTTTAAGATGTTGGAGAGAAGATTGCCTAGGATTGATTGGGATATTTTTAAGCAAGAATTATTGACTAGATATGTTGGTTTGTCTGTTGGGAATCCATTTGTCACTATTTCAACCTTGCAACAAACTTCACTTGTGAGAAAATTTTTAGTATCCTTTGATACTCTAACTTCTCAAATACTAGATATAGCAAAGATGCAGATGCTTGGGTATTTTTTGGGGGGATTAAGGGAAAATACAAGGTTGAGAGTTCAAACCCTAAGACCCATGTCTTTGGCTGATGCAGTGGAATTAGCATTTAGTATTGAGAAGGAGTTCGAGCATGGTATTTTCTAGTCCAATGAAAGCTGTTTGGGTAATGGATCTCATAGTAGCATGCCAAGTGTTCAACATAATGCTCAAATCAAAGATCAACATATTGGTCATGCAAAAAGATCCTAATGACACTGGCAGTTCCTCTGCTGGTTTTGTTGTTGTAAAAGATGGAGTCAAATCAGAAGTTATACACTCCATTGAACAAGATCATATGGTAAATGTTGAAGGTAGTGACAAGGAAAAATCTTATGTAGTATTGGAAGGTTTTGTGTTGATTCCTAGTGCCAAACAAGTTGCTGTTACATTGGGCAGTGACTTGAAGACTAGAGATGATATTGTGGATGATTTTCTAGGGCTTGCTTGTATTATGGAGAAGTGGCAGACAACTCCACAAATAGAGGGGATGCACTTAACATTGACTTTTGTTGACATGCAGCTAGTGCTCCTAGGGTCACCAAGCTTCCATCCTGCTAATTCCATAGTGCTGTTGGGAGTGTTAGAGCAAGATGCTGCCTCATATACACATGCGAATACCTTTGATGCTGTTGGTGTGGGATAGCTGTGGGTGTTTCCCGACTCAATCCTTGAGGACAAGGACCTTTTCAAGGAGGAGGCAATTGATAAGATCCTAAAGTAGAGTGATATAAATGTGTTAGGAAGTGTATGTGTTTTCTGTTGTATGTGTTGTACAATTTGTAGTATGCTGTGTTGTATGTGTGAGCTGTGATGTGCATTGTGTAGTGTTGTGTGTGAGTCATGGTGTGTGCTGTGATGTGGATGTAGTGTTGCTGTATTGTCTGTCCTGTATTTTCCAAGGGTAGAATAGTAATTGTACAAGATAAGAATATTATAAATAGTGGCTGAGGGGGAATCGTTAGGAGTTAAGTAAATAATTGGTTGGAATCTTGGCTTGAAAGTCAAAAACACTCTCTGTTAGGATCTATTTCTTGAAGAATTATAGCAGTGTGGCTTGTGAAGACCTACTAAGGTGTTTTCCTTCACAAGATCCTACTTGTACACAAGTAAAACTACACAAGTAATACTATAAATGTGTCAGAGAGAAAGCATGCACAATTACAGCCATGCCCCTCTGCTAATTCAATGAAAAATTGAAAGCCAAAGAGAACATAGACACCCAAGTAAATGAATCCAAGGTTTTCCTCCCAGTGGGAGTTGGTTTGGTGTTTTGTGGGGGTTGTTTTGTGGGGTAGGGGAGGAGGGTTGGGGTGGGGTGTACTGGCCATAGTCGAGTTATCAGATATTGTGATATCATGCAATATGGATGAGTACCATTAATTGGATTCATGTTTGGAATGGCATCAGGTCAGGGTTCATTTGAATTGTGATAAAAGAATAGTAAATAATATTCATGAATAAATTCCTCTTTTCTTTTGGGTAAAGTCGGGTAAAAAAGTGAGACAGAAGCCCTGTACAAAGGAGACCTAAGCTATTGATTTAGATACCAAGGAAAAAAAAGGGTATTAGGTCAATAGCTTGGCGATAATCTTGGACAAACAGAACTTTACGGAAAAAGGAAGCAAAAAACTTTTCCAACCAGAAACATCAGCTGAAGTGGGTGGTGCACCCACTTGAAACTTTCCTAGCTATTTAAATCAGGAAATTTCTCCAAGTCTTTCCAAGGGTTTTGAAAATCCAATCTAATTCAGTGATGAACTAAAAACCTTTGAGTTGTTAAATTTAGTCCAGAACCAGCTAGAATGAAAGAAAGCCTATTTTTGAAGAAAACTTCTTGTTTTCTTATACTATAACTCTCACAGTCTGTGTTGCACCTGTACCGGTGCATATTGACTTTGGTCTCACCAAGCACACTCAATTTAACTCCATATATATTTTTCCCAAAAAGAAGTCCATCTATGCTAACTTCTTGCATCCATCTCAGGTACAGGTCAAGTAAACAATGCTATTAAGCTCCCTGTAAGGAAAAGGTATCAACAAAATTACATAATTAATAAAATTTCAAGGCACTCATGTCAGAATCCTTTTCCACAATTTTCATCTGGCAGACAATTTTGAGACCCCACTTTTAGACAATTTTCTCTGCAATGTCAGTGCTTCTAAGAAAAGTGGCAATGTAAATTAGGAAGTTGATAGATGTATGTATATATATACATAATAAAAATAATAATGATTTGACAGAATCTGTGAGGTTCCTCAACAGCTGCCCGCTTTTAATAGTTTTGGGGGTAATATCGCTTTTGAATAGTTAAGGGGGATCATTTTGTAATTTACCTTAAGTAGTTCAGCAGAACTGTGTTCTTGCTGAACTATTACCATTTAAACAAAAACTTATGAACCACACAATATAGATGTCAATGAATAACTACCTCAGCTTTCCGTTGCACCCTAGCCTCTCCTTCAGCCTCAATCCCATCCAGGTTTAGAAGCTGCCTCATAAGCAACTCGGTAGAAATTTCAAATTCCTTCTCTGCAACTTTAGTGCCCCCTTGCACAGCCACTTCTAATGCAGCAACCTAATGAAGGTAGAAACAACCAATCTGAGTAGTTTGAAGAATCCGAAAGAGAAAGCAATGTGAATTGTTTTGAAAAAAAAATTACCCTCTCAGATAGCTTATCAACCTCTGATCTAACAACAGCAACAGCTTCAGATGCCTTGGACATCTCTTCCATTTTCTTGGAATTCTCTTTTGATATTGCTTCCGTTTTCTTGCTATGGTCAAGCTTCTTATCTTTACTTGCAGGGTTCTCTATAAGCACAACTTTGGAACCATCTTTTACACCTGCCAAATGCAAATGCTCATCATCCTCCTGCTCTCTTCCCCTGAATAAGAGTCTCTGTTTGGCAGGCTCCACATTGTTTTTTTGGGCTAGAACCCTTTTTACTTCCCCTGCATAAAAGATGTACAAAGCAAGGTGGTAACATGATATGCAAGTGAAGTGCAAAGTTTCTCATCATAGATTAGATTTCTGTGACAAGGAATCAAAATAAATAGAACCCCATACAAAAGCAGTAAAGCATGACAATGAGCTTTAGCAACTGAAAAGGACTTTCCAATGCTATAATAAATCATGCGATAGACAAGCCCCAGTTCCAATGCTATAACAAATCACGCAAACAGACAGTCTTAATACCCAATAAAGGGTGAAAATATTTAGTTAATGCATACATGACAACATAGCTCATGTACCTTAGTGGTAATTGCAAAAGATGTTCAATCCTAAGTAAACGCATATATGACAATCACAGCTCATGTATCTAAGTGGTAATTACACAAGATGATCAATGCTAATATACTCCAATTTTGATTTCCTAACATTTTCAATTTTCATGTCAAAACATCTCCTTCAAAAATCTCCATCCACATCCTTAGGGCATCATGAAACCTCCTCCTACTGCAATCCACTTCCATATTTAACAGACATCATCACTTCATATGGTGACCAAACTAGTAGTGCTAAGTCATTCATATCAGTAAACCTCTTCATATACATTACAGGAATTTAACTTTCTTATTATGTAAGCAGGTGTTTGCTTGTAAACAATTTGAAGTAATTATATTCAGTGTAATGCTTATGGTGTCTATGAAACTGTCAGGTGATGCTTGTCAGCTTTAGGAATCTTAAGAAATATTCTTCTTCTCATGCCACTCTCATACATCGATGATTTAGGTATAAATTTCCAAGATTTATATAAGGAAAGTAGTGCAATACACACTATCCTGTGAAGGCCGCATGAAAATTCCAACCCACTAATAACAGAAGTACTACTCTAGAAGACAACAAATGCAGGATTAGTGTTGACTTTTTTTTATGCTTAGTAACTTTAGATGCTTGCCCTCAAGGCATTTGATTCCTTCTAGTAATCACCCTGCTATCCTATGAAATAAGTATCTCATAAGTACAACATTCATAGAGCCTCTAAATGAACCCCCAATCAATCACAACAAGAATTCCTTGACCTTATATCTTGGCAGCGCTACAGATGCTTCACCAGGAATAAGGAAAATTCTAATTCCATGTTTACATGGATGCATAACTAATTGCCAACACAATCTGATTTGAACACTCTGCTCCTCCATGTATACATTGAAGCTAAAGCATCCAGCTATTTCCCATCATTTTTCTACATTGCTATGTAATATCATCATTATCCAAAGACGAGTTGCTGAAATATGCAAGAGATGACAATTCTGGTGCAACAATTTGCTTTATACATGTTCTCATTCTGACAAAGCGCTTCTGCTGCTATATTTCAATCCCAATGCAAAAATTCTCCTTCATGCTAACCAAACACGCTATCTCCAGGCATTTCAACGTTGAATTTCCTCATGAACTAAACGGCTTTTCTGCTGGATCAGCCTAGTATAAATGTAAGCAAACTCCTTCAATACGCATCTCTCGTTTATTTATCCAAAAGGGTCTTTTGAGCTCGTCCGCCATATAAATGATCATGAGATTCATCCAATTCCAAACATCACCAAGTCCCAAAATCCTAACGTAGAAACTAAACCCATAATAATAAAATAACCTTAAAAAAAAAGGGTGCAAATGCCACAGAGCATCAGCATGTTTTTATTAAAAGGAAAAAAAGAAAACCCATAGGGTATTACCGAAAGTAGAATGAGAAGGAACAGAAATCTCTAGCTGAGAAGAAGAATAGGAGACGTTGATCTTGATCATGGGAACATCACCACTAACACCGTCTTTCTCTTCTCTTTTCTGAACCAGCATGCCACAAGGTCTCATCTCCCAATTCTCACTCTTACTCCTGTTATTATTACTACCGTCATTCTCCAATCCGACAACTCGGGTTTCTTTCTGGTGCGGACTTGACTTCATCCTCACTCAATCCAAGAACCACCAATCGTGAATATTACTACTTTCCGGATTTCCACGACACTGACAGAGTCTATTAGAGGTTTCAAGACAAAGACTTCTCTTCTTAAGTGGGTAGTGCAGCGTTTTAGGAAAGTAAAAGCTGACAACAATAGGATGGACGGTGTTGGTATGACAGGATTAGAGAGCTACTCTACACTATGCTATTCTATGGCAGTGGTCGTCATGTGATTTTTGTGGGGTGTTGGGGTTTTGTCTGATGTCGGTGGAATGAAGACTGGTGTGGGTAATCAATGGAGCTTTTACTTCAAGGACGGCAACGGTAGTGGATCGATTTCATGAGAAAATAGGATTAGATACCGCAAAATCGGTGCAGATTTGTTTTATGGCATTAATTAGACTAACCATCAACACGTTACGCTTCAAGGATAGCCTATCTTCGTTTTTATAAAGTAAATTGCAAATATATCCTTACATTTACATCTTGTGAACTTAGCCCCTTACTTTTAAAATCATTCACTTAAACCCCTAATTATTTAATAAAACGTGCATTTAGAAAGTAGTCAAAATATACGATTTTAAAAGATTGAGGGGTATAAAAGGTGTATTTGAAATTGAATTTTTTTTTTGTTTTAATTTCAGGAAGAAAAGATGTCTAAGTAAAATTTTTAAAAAATCAATAAGTAAAAAAAAAAATAAATGAGTAATTTAATAAATGTTAGTTGATTAAAGAAAGAAGCAAGATCCATAATTTATTATGAAATGAATAATGTTTGAGCAACTTAAGACTAAAACTTAAAATGGTACACTCCATACCTTTTAAAAAAGCGACCAAAGTTCAAGAAATGATAAAAAAGTATTTACATAAAATGGTTTTATGAAAAAATTAAAAAGGATCTTCTTTCATTTTTATATATATATATGGCCTAATCTTGTAACTTTGTTAATTTAACTTTTCTTATTTTTCAATTGTAATATTTTTAACAACTATATCTTTTGTAAAAATTAAGAAGGGCAGCTCGAGAAAGGGGCATAATATCATTAGGCCATGTTACTTTTAGTTTTATTGAAACGTATGGATTGTGCTTTTTTTAGTTATTTATTTAATTATTTATCTATTCATAAATTTTTTGTTTTAGTTGTTATCATTTCTTTCTAATTTTTTTTTTAAGAAAAAAGTAGTTGAAAGTACATCCCTTTATGCTTGCTTTATGTGTGCTTAGTCCCTTTATCTTTAACATTATACTATTACTGCCCCAAATCTTTGAAAAAAAAGGCACTTAGGGATCTAAATACACATCTTGTAAAAGTTTAGGTGTCTAAATACACAATATCAAAGATAGAGGGGATTAAGTATACATGAAGTTAAGTAAAAAGATATGTATTTGTAAATTATCCCAAGAAAATATTTAGGTTGAAAAATACTGTCAACTTAAGTTTCTAGTATGACTCATAACAATATATTCATAATGGTTATATAGGTCTTAAAACAGGTATTATATGTTACAAAATGAATTTCAATTCTAAAATTATTAGAACCTTCACATATATAATAAGGTGTAAGATTTAGGATATAATTTATGTTTATTGTATTATGTATATTGTGGACTCTAATGCCTTTTGATATTTTAAAATGTATAGGTTACTAGTGATAAGAATCAACCTCAAGGTCCCATTACTTATGCCTAAGCTAAGGGACTCGAAAGCATGGCATGCCATATCATTTCCCTCTAACCTAGTCCTAAATAATCATCCCTATTAAACCGACTCGAGCTACCTTGATTCTCGAGCTCATTCATGCCTTTCTCTATGATGCAGCATAAAGCTCTTAACTTATCCCGACATCAAGACAATTTGGCCTACCCAACCAACAACTTAGCCATTGAGTTTCTAAGCTACCCTTGCTAAGAGTTTACCTCTTAGGATGGCTACCAACTTCCCTTTAGACAAATTAATCTCCAAGCTACTCAGGTTGACAGCCAATTGATTAGTTGCCGGCCTCCTTTAAATCAATTAGTACCTCTGGATCATCTATAGGCGACTTCATTCCATCTGAGTTTACCCTAGTTGGCTAGTGACTTATGTCCATGACCTTTTTTGTATAATACCATTATTAGAAGATTCCTTTTTGTCTTTTCTTCATTTTACTCGTTCTTATGTACCTTAAACATAGGATTTTCATTTTTAGGGGAAATTGCCTCTTTTTGTTATTATCCATATATATAGGTTGCCCTAGAAATTTAGGTATGAATACCTTCATTTCGTAGAGTCAAAATAGACCATTATCTTCAATATAGTTAAATATTCAATTTTCTCCATTATTGTTCTTTAGTAAGCTTCATCAACTACCAAGTTTAGTTCTGCTTTTCTAGAATTTGTACATATGTCAAACTTTAGAGTAGGTTCGTGCGTGATTTGTGATGTGTAATATCTACGAGTTTGCTTAAACCCATGCTAATTCCATTCCATTTTTCATTATAATTTGGTCATACACATTTGCTCAGTATAGCCATGCTCATTGGTTCTTGTCATAGCCTGCCATCTTTGATAGGAATTAACCTTCAAGCCTCTTACCCACTCCTGAGCTAAGTGTCTTACTAACATGGTATATCAAATCCTTAATTGTCGTCTAACTCTAAAAGAGGCCAACCTATTATGCTTAGTTGATCCGGCCATGCATCCAAGCTATCATGAGTTTAACCACATCTTCACATAAGATTAAGATCAAACCGAGCTGCTTAAGGACTCTCAACCTATTGTGCGAACCTATTCTAAAGACCTCCTTACTTTCTAAGTGTATCATAAAGGCATTCTAGAACTATTCTAAGGAGTATGTTCCAGGTTGATCAGAGAACCAAAAACCGCTAACCTTATCTCAACATGTTAGAGTTCATTAAACACCAACTTCTATCCTAAAGACTCGTGTCCCACAAACTTCAGACATACAACTTAATAGTAGATATTCTCTTTCTAAAAGAATTACATGAATGTTCTTTCCCATTTGTACATGGATGTATTTAATGTTTACCCATTTTAGTAATATTGTGTATTGAAATGTAACCATGGACATGGGGTGTAAAAACATCGATATGGCAATTGTTGTAATCAAATTTTCTTCCTTAATTTATGAAAATATCTGAATTTTATCTCTTCTTTGTGTTGAGAACCCTAACCTTAACTCATATAAACCCTTAAGCAAGGTTGTAGGGTGAATGACCCTTCAACCGGACTAGTGAGTTACATCCAGCAAGTTGTAAGCCATGTTGAGTTTAATTGGTGCATCACATCCATTGAGCTGCTCATAGATTAGCTTAACTTACTACCTATAATTCTAGCAAAAATCCACTTCCTTTTCTTTAATAGTTCTTAAAGGACTTATTCACATTACGACAAAACCTCATTAAGGGCTTACATTAATGTTGTTGTGCATGTTATTAGCTCATGTCACATCATCTTGGTATAAGAGCTCAAGGTTTTGAGTAGGCTTGAGAGTTTTAAGTAATGTTGTATGTATTATTAGAAGTTTAAGTTGCAATCGTAGTTCGAGTTATTGTGTTATGTTGTCCTATATCTTTATCTCTTGAAACAGAGCAGGGAGTAATTGAAATAAAATAGTAGTCAAATGTGAAGTTATTGGTTCTATATGTACTTGTTTTATTGTCGAGGTGATGGTGGTGTAGTGTCGAATGTTATTGAGAAGTACGAGTAGTTCTCAAACTATGAGTGTTGGTTTTTGTTGTTATAGAAGTAGTAGTGGTTGTTAAGTAGTGATTATGTCTTATTGAAAGTGTTGTTTATTTGATGGCCATTGTAGTGGTGTAGTGGTTTTAATTGTTGAAGAAGTGGTTGTTGGAGTCATTTATTGGAGTTGTTGAGAGATAAAATGATAGACACAAGTGTAAATGTGGTAGTTAAAGAAAATGAGAGTAATGCACTACCAAGAGGCCATTGTATGGAACAAACCGTTAGGTCCATAGATAAGTGGATAGACCATCTCACTGAGCTCGTAGAAAACATGTTGATTGTGATGCAAAGAGAAATTGTAGCTTGTGTTGAAAGAGCTCACTAAGCTGATGGACATGTTGTTGATGAAACTCCAAGGGAAATTCGAGTTAAATGTCAACGTAACTAACCTAATGATGAAGTTCTGCATAGAAGAGTGTACCTAGCTTGCAGTGTTCAAGTTAGAGGAGTTGAGTGAAGAGCCAATAGTAGAATAGAGGTAGTAGAAGAAGAAGAAAGTAATGATGAAGATGCTATGAGGTTGATGAAAGACTAGATCAAGTGCCCTAAGGTAGTGGATATCTAGCCCACTTAATAGAGTCAAACATCATATTGGCATATTTAAGGAAGAGTAGATCATCTTACTCATTGAAGAATTGATTTAGATGATGCTAGAGAAGTTGATAAGGAGTTTAATGAAGGTTATTATGAAGAAGAACGTATTGTCTAAGCTCCTAAAAGTATTGATAATGTGAGAGTTCACATTCCGAGCTTCTCAAGAAGTAATAGTATTGATGAGTACTTAGATTAGGATGAGGAAGTGAAGAAACTATTTGAATGCTATCATTATGTCGAGGAGGATAAGATTAGACTTGCCGCCCTATAGTTCATTAGATATGCCTATATGTAGTGGAAAGAAATTGCATGTAATGAAAAGAAGAGATGGAAGACAAAGTGCAAAAACATGGGAAGAAATGAAAAGAGTCATGTGAGCAAGATTCATTCCGGATTCATACTATTAAGATACTTTTGCAAAGTTGTAGGAGCTAAAATAAGGGAACCAATCCATTGATGAATATGTGCAAGAATTTCAAATGTTGTTAATTAGATGTGATGTAGATGAGCTTAAGGCTCAAACTATTTCAAGATTTATTAATGGTTTAAGATATGAACTTGGAGATATTATCATGGTGCAATTCTTTCATACCTTCGAAGAAGCTATTAAGGTCGCCCAACGTATTGAAAGGCAAAAGAAGAACCAACCTTATTGAGCTCCACCCTATAGACCTATTTAATCAATCTAATCAGTCTAAGAGAATAATAGGAAGCCTAGTGGTTTAGTGCTAAGCAAGAAAGAAGGATAGATATTGCATGTAGAAGGAATGAGGATGGAGCAAGGAGGGAAACGGAAGGAATTTGAAAATGGGCAGACTTTAGGAAGAAAAACAAGCAAGATCAAGTGCTTTAAATGTAAAGGCTTTGGACATACGGGCACCTAATGTCTAAAATGAAAAATATGAAGTATACAATATTGACGAAGAAGTTAGTAAAGCCACAAAAGTAGTAGAACATAGAGTAAAGGTGAAAGTTATGGGAGATAACATTTATCCAGACAAAGGCGACACACTAGGATTGGTTATTTTATCTGTTAAGTTATGAGTTTAGAATTTGATAAGGAGAATGAGCAGCGTGAGAATTTGTTTCATACCACATGTATGGTACAAGATCAATTGTGTGCATTGATCTTTGGTAGTGGTAGTTATGCAAATTTTGGATCCACGGCGTTAGTTGAGCAATAACAATTGCTAACCTCTCCACATCCTAAGCTGTACAAATTATATTGGCTGAATGAGAAGGGATCGTTGCATGTTACAAAACAAGTGTTATTACCAATTTCCATTGAGAATTATAAGCATGAGATCATGTGTGATGTGTTATCGATGTGTGCTTCTCACATTTTACTTGGTCAACCTTAGCTATTTGATAGAAGAGTCATGCATTGTAGGTCTCAGTTAAGTAACCAAGAAGGGGAGGGGGTAAATTGGTTACTTTTAAAATTTCAAAAAATAAAGATTTTTAGAAAAACAAAACTCCTTGATTACTTAAGTGATTAACATGAAAGTATGGGCTTCAATAAATAATTAATAAAAGAGAAGGGAATAGAAGACTAAGCAAATCAATTATAGTGTTTTAGCCTTATACCTACTACACTCTTCTAACCCCATCGCCTATAATACGGTGTTCCTCATCGGAGTCGTTCTACTATTTACTTTCAACAATAACCAATTCTTGAGAGATTATAACCACAAAGTCCTCCGTTCTGACCACTTATCCTTACCCTAGGCTAACACTTAGATCTATAGAGTTACAATAAAGAATCTCTCTTAGCACTCAAGTTTAACTCTCAAAGTAGATTACAAGAAAAAGAATGAGAAAACGATATAATTGATATTTTAATTATAAGAACAAAAATAAATGAGATAAGGAATATTGTAAAAATAGTGTAATCTTTTGATTGATCCTCTAATATGTCTAACTCAAAATGATTTTGAAAAAATTTCAATGCAACACATATATATGTTGAATGTACTTTCCTCTTAAAATGCTATGTTGTTACATACTCTGTCTTGATAATGGTTAGCTAAGGAATATTTGGAATGCCTTTCAATGTTTTGAATGAATGAAATTGATTCTTGATTTTCCTTTGATTTCTCGAAGTAATCATTTGGGAGGAAATTTTTCTTTTGATTAAGGCTTTTACGTTTTTGCTAAGATTTTCTTGTTGCTCTCTTCCTTCTCAAGTGTATAGATGAGCTTTGATGGCTTTCATTTGATAACATCAAATAATACTTCCTTTCACAAGAAATTTGATCATACCTATTTATTATGGAAAGAATCCTTATTTTGACTCTTTTGAAGAGAATATATTCTTGCTAGGTTTTTGAAATTAGATGTGCTTCTAAATATGACCTTGATATATTCCCCTTATACTTTGGTCAAATAATATCCTACCTTTTGAAAAATGCTTCCCTTTTCTAAAATTTGAAAAATACAGGTACACCTTTGCAAGTAGAATAAGTGTAATTGAGAACTCCCCCTTAGATTATTGAAGCATACCTTAATAAAATTTCATAAAATTAATCCCTGTAGATTTATCCAACTTAGTAGACTGTATTGAATATATTACCCAAATATATTTAATGGATGGAGCTAAGCCTGAAGTGGACTCAAAAATCTATTTCGAAACATGCTGTAGATAAATATTATTCCTAAACCTTTTGATATGTCCTCTTATCTATCCTCTAAACCTTTCAAGGCAATACATCTAGATTTGTTTATCATGTGCTTTCAAAAGAAATAAAACACATCCTATACACTTGAAGAATTCAATAAACATACACACACACACACACACATATATATCCTTTTTGTTATCATAAAAAAATATAAAGAAA
Organism: Lumnitzera racemosa; assembly: GCA_024138005.1. Lineage (NCBI taxonomy): Eukaryota > Viridiplantae > Streptophyta > Magnoliopsida > Myrtales > Combretaceae > Lumnitzera > Lumnitzera racemosa. Next base: position 58,957,519 of record JAMXBC010000004.1, read on the forward strand.
ACTTAATATGCTGATTAGTATAATAATACTTACACATTTAAGAAGGATGACCAACCTATTACCTTTATTCCCATGACATTAAGCCAAGTCAATAGTATGCAATCTAAGTTGAGTTGATGATCTAAGAAGAGTTTGGTTATGAGCTAATCTGAATTGAACAGAGTCATGAAATGTGATGAGTTGACTTTTTTGCTAACATAAAGATTGTTGGAACTAAGGGAGCAAACCAAACTACTTAAGGAGGTCAAGAAGTTGTTAAATGAATTTACCTATCTATTCCTTAAAGAGCCACCAAGAGGATTACCACCAAAGCAAGAAATAAAGTTTGGGATTGCCTTGGCGCCAGGAGCTGCTTTGCTAGATCAATTGACTTATCGGATGAATCCTAAGTAAAGTGCCAAATTGTAAAGATAAGTAGCTAATTTAAAGAGGCTATGTTAGGGAAAGCTTAAGTCCATGTGTTGTGCCCTTACTGTAGGTTACTAAGAAAGACGGAAGTTGTAAAATATGTATGAACAGTCAAGCTATTAATAAAATCACAATTAAGTGCAAATATCTTATCCTTAGATTAGATGATATGTTAGATGAATTGCACGAAGCAAGAATATTTTCCAAGATTGTCCTGAAGTTTGGATATCATCAAATACACATAGGAGTAAGAGATAAATGGAAGATTACCTTCAAGATAAGGCATGGATTATATAAGTAGCTTGTTGTGCCATTTGGTTTATTTAATGCCCTAAGCACATTTATGAGGTTGATGAACCATTTGTTAAATAATCAGATAAGGAAATTTATTGTATTTCATTTTGACAACATCTTAGTAGATAGTCCTGACTTGTTAAGCTATATGAATCATCTCCAATTTGTTTTTGAAGTACTATGAGTTGAGAAACTATTTGGGAATTTGAAGATTTACTATTTCTCCCAAGACGAGGTAGTATTTCTTGAGTATGTTATCAATGATGGAGGCCTAAGAGTTGATGATTGGAGTTATTGTGAAATGGCTTCCCTAACTTCTTGTACAGATGTACAAAGTTTTCACGACTTAACATCTATTTATTGTAGGTTCATTTAGAGTTCTATTCACATACCCCATACTAAGAAGAATGTTGAATTTCATTAGGGAAGTAAGGAACAAGAGAGCTATACCAAATTGAAGAAGAGATTGATTTCAGTTCTAGTATTATCTTTACCTTATTTCAGCAAGGTTTTTAAGTTAGAATGTAATGCATATAATATTGGTATAGCAGTAGTTCTCATGTGAGACTGTCAACCTGTTACCTATTATAGTGAGAAACTCAAAGGATCAACTTTGAATTTTTTTTGTTTATGAGAAAGTGCATTATGCACTTGTTCAAGCTTTATAGACATTGAAACATTACCTATTGCTTAAGGAATTTGTTATGTATTTTAATCACCAAACCTTGAGATATTTGAATAGCTAGCTAAAGCTGTCTAATTGACAAATTAAATAGGTTGAGTTTCTAGAGGAATTTACATTTATGATCAAGCACAAGCAAGGGGAAGCAAATATGGTTGTAGATGCCTTATCTAGACAACATGTAATGCTTTCGCAAATAAGGTTGATGGCATTTGTGGCATTAAGGAGCAATATTCTCAAGACCTACATTTTGGTCCAATCTATGCTTAGTGCCTTAAGGGAAAGACATTGGAAGAATAATTTGTGGAAGAAGGATATTTATTTTTAATTAGAAAACTATGTATGCCAACCTGTTCAATACGAGAGTTGCTTATTAGAGAAGCCCATAGTGGAGGATTGTTGGGACATTTTGGAGAGAAAACAACGCATGAGTTATTGAAGTCTAAGTTTTATTGGCTTAGAATATTGCGAGATGTTCACTAAAATAGAAGCCATTTGGATCAAGAGGTCTTGTATGGTTACATCTTAACAAGGAAAGGTTTCTAAGTTAAAGGAAGAATAAACTCTCACCTTAAGCTGAAGGACCTTTCATAGTGCTTCAAAAGATTAATGCTAATGCCTACAAGCTTGAGCTCTTGGAAGAGCATGGGGTTTCTAAAGTCTTTAACATTGTTGACCTGAGTCTGTTTGTACTCGAGGAAGATACCCCAATAGAGAACTCTTAAGATTTGATCCCAAATCTTGAACTACCTAGAGGGAATGATAGGAATTAGCCTTTAGGCCTTCTTACCTACTCTTAAGCTAATGGCTTCGCTAATATGGTCTATCAAATCCTTAGTTGTTGCCCAACTTTAGAAGAGACTAACCTATTATGCCACACTAATCTAGTCATGCATCTAAGCTATCATGAGTTCAGCCTCCTCTTCACACAAGAGTAAGGTTAAACTGAGCTATCTAAGGACTTCTAACCTATTATGACGACTTGTTTTAGTGACCTCCCTACTTTCCAAGTGTATAACTATCATGAATGTGCTCCCCAATTATTCCAAATAATATGTTCTAAGATGATTAGAGAACCAAAAACTGCCGACCTTATCTCAACACGTCAAAGTTCATTATACACCAACCTCTCTCTTGAAGACACATGTCTTACAAACCTCTTACATGCAATATGATAATGGCTATTTTCTTTTTATAAAAATTACACAAATGTCCTTTCAATTTTTTTACATTTCTGTATTTAGTTTTTAGCCTTTTTAGTAAGTTTGTTTATTAAAACATAACCTTAGATACAGGGTATAAAAACCCCAATATGCAATTTTTGTAATCCAATTTTCCTCCTTGATTAATGAAAATACCAAAGTTTTCTCTCCTCTATGTTGAGAAGCCTAACCCTAACTCATATCAACCCTTAAGTAAGGTTGTGTAGTAAGTGATCCATCAACTCGAACCGGTGAGCCACACCAGGCGAGTTGTAGCCTATGTTGAGCTTGAGTGGTACATTACATCTACTAAGCTACTTATGGCTTAACTTAACTTACTATACACATTTCCACCAAAAACCCGTTTCCTTTTCTTTGATTATTCTCAAAGGACCCATCTATACAATGGTAAGACCTCGTTAGAGGATCACATTAGTGTTGTTGTACGTATTATTGGATTGTGCTGCATCAATCTTAGTATCAAAGCTTATAAGTTACAACTAAGGAAGAAAAATTGTGTTTAAGTTATGTTGTATGTGTTATGGAATTGAAACATTGGTTTTGAAGTACTCTTAGCAGAGTTGAACTATGTGAGTTGTTCTAGGTTCATTGAAGTTTCTATGTTGCAGAGTTTTGACTTATGTAGGTATTCAAAGTAGTGGGTGCTTAGAGTCTCTAAATTATCTCTATGTTTTAGTGTTGAAATTATCATTGCAACAAGGTCATTGTGTATGAATTTATTAATAAATGACTAATCTAAGTGCCAATGCAATGCTTAGAGGTAATGAAAATGGTGTCTTGTACTGTGGATGGTTGCTTCTTGCTACTCCTAGATCCATCAATGAGAAAATTGATGGAATGTTCACTATGATAATGGAGTTGATGCGTGCAATGTAGCAATTGGCTATTGGCTGACCTATTAAAGTTGCCCCCAAAGTTCCCTAAGCTAAGAATGGCATTAGGGATAAAGTTTATGAAGAGCCCGATGGTATGAGGCCAGTCGCAAAAGGGTGGGTCTAAGCTTATGGAAAGCTTAAAAACAGGGGCAGAAATATACTAAAATAGAGAAACAAACAACTAAGCAAACCACAATCAACCTTAAGGATATGACGCACTAAGAAATTATTGAAGACTCATGGTTCAACTCAATATGATGCACTGCTTGGTCCAATGGGGGTACTCACCACCTAGCCTTGTTTAAGGGTTATGATAAGAATGAATTAAGTAAGTAAAGGAAATGCTTATGAAAAATGAAGTATATTTTGTATTGAAGATGTCTAATTTGTTTATAGCTACATTTACAATGGGTATTTATACCTAAAATATTAGGGCAATGGCTATAAATAGAAATTACTTAAAAGGGTAAAGTCCTAAATAAGTATTATACATGGAATGGAAAAGGGCATAAAGAGAAAATCAAGAAAAGTATTAGTCTTGTACGGAAGATTCTATCATAGGGGGTGCTCGGACATGTGTTGGATGACTAATGGTTGTGCACTTAGCCAAAAATAGACAAACTATATGATTAGACTGATGACTACCGTAGAAAGGTGCTAAGCAGGGAGGTTATTTTGAGGTGAGTTTAGCTCAAACTTGCTTAAAGTAGTTCATATTCAGGTTAGCTGGACAAATGGTTAGGTAAGCCGAGCTGTTGTCCAAGTGCATCTCTAGTTGACAACTGGAGACTATTGATAGACAAAAGAGGGTTTGGCTCAAATAGAACATCAAATTGGTAGACTACAGCAGCTTGGACTCATCGGCTATAGGGTGAAAAGAGAGAACTTGCCTCGCTATGCTTTTTAGTCCTTAGGCTTAGGCTTAAGTCAAGGGTCCGGTGGTCTAGTTCCTATTATCCCTACTGGGTTGATTGGGATTTGGGATTAAATTTAGCTGGTCTTCATTTAAGCCTTTCTTGGATCGATAGGGATTGAAGTCGACAACATTGAATACATTGGATACTCCGAAGTCTTTTGAAAACTTTAATTGGAAAGCATTATCATTAATATTCGGAGGATCTTGAAGGGTCCATCATCTTTGGTAGATAGTTTGCTCTTCCTGTTCTTTGGAAACCTTTCCTTGCTCAAGTGTAGTCACACTTAGTCATCAAGTTGAAACTGCTTAATCTTCCTTGCTTTGCTTTGCCTTTCTCCTTTAGTTTTCTAACAACTCGATCAATGTATTAGGCGACTCATTAGAAGATCTACTAGATGGACGAAGCATTGGGTCTTGCTTTTAGATCTTCTTGGTTAATAAGTGGCATTAAGGTGTGATCAAAGGGTAGTTTAAGCTTGAAACCAGAGACAACCTCAAATGGCGTGCATCTAGTGGTGACATATATTGTCCTATTATAATTAAATTCAACCACAAGTATGCAGACATCCTAATTGGCTAAGTCCTTCCCTATTGCAACTTAGAGTAATGATCATAGGGTGTGGTTCACAACCTCCATCTAGCTATCAATTTGGGGATGGCAAGAGGTGCTAAACAATAGTTTAGTTCCATATGTAGCTAAAGAGTTCTCTAGAAATGACTCAAGAATTTTAGGTCTCTATTTGACACTACTCTCCTTGGCACTTTATATAAGCAAACCATTTCCTATAAAAACAAAGAAGAATAGTCAAAGCATCGCTAGTTTTGGTGTAGGGCACAAAATGTGCCATTTTGCTAAATCTATCCACTACAACCATTATAAACTCTTTGCTTTGAGTAGTTTGGAGTAATTTGAGGACAAAATCCATACTTAGGTTAGCCCATGGTTTAGTCTAAATAAGTAGTGGCATTGTCCTTCCTTATTCAACTTGGCTTTTGACCTTCTTATGAACAACACATCCTTCAATCACATGATGCACATCACATTTCATTTTAGGCTAAAAGAACCTATCATTCAGTAATTCATAAGCCCTTCATTCTTCAAAGTGTTTGAAGAGTCCTCTACTGTAGGCTTCTTTCACAAATAGCTCCTTTATTAAATAGGTTTGCTTACATAATTTGCCTCTTTGAAACAAATAACCATTCTCTACATAGTATTCATCTACTGTTATCCTTTCTTTATAGTGTATATATATCAAACTAAAGTGAGAATCATATCGATACTATTCCTTAATGCTTGCAAATCCTAACAGTTTGGTCTACAAATTAGTGAGAAGAACATGTCTCCTTGAAAAGCATCGACAACTACATTATTCTTCCCTTGTTTGCATTTGATGACGAAATGAAATCTTTCTAGAAATTCAATCCATTGAGCTTAGCATTTAGAAAGCTTTGATTGGCTCTACAAATATCTTAAGGACTTATGATCTGTGTAGATGACAAATTCTTTTAACAGAAGATAATGTTGCCATATGTGAAGAGCTCTAATTAAAACAAAGAGTTCTTTATCATATATAGAATAGTTGAGTTGTGCTCCTTTAAGATTTTCACTATGATAAGCAACAGGGTAGCCTTCTTGCATTAGTACATCTCTGATGTTAATACCTAATTCGTTATATTTAAGCTTAAACACTTTACTAAAGTCTAGTAGAGCCAAGACTGGGATAGAGGTCAACCTTGCCTTTACCTCTACAAAACTCCTCTCTCCTTTCCTCCCTACTTGAATTCTACATTCTTCTTTCTTAGCTCAATTAAAGGTGTTGTTATAGTACTGAATCCTTGGATAAAGTGTTGGTAAAATGATGTTAGTCCATGGAAACTCTTCCCTTCAACACATCAATTCAGGATTAGCCACTCAATAATAGCTTAAACTTTCTCTTCATCAGCTTACAATTCTCCTTTACTAACCATGTAGCCTAGGAAGATCACCTCTTTCTGATAGAAACTACATTTCTTTAAGTTTCCCAATAGTTTCTTTAAATGGAGAACATAAAAAATTGCTTGGAGATGGTCAATATGACTTGCCAAGATGATACTGTAGATAAGGATATCGTCAAAATAGATGATGACAAACCTCCCAATCAGATCTCTCAAAACATGGTTCATCAATCTTATAAAAGTGCTTAGAACGTTTGATAACCCAAATCGCATGACCATCCACTTATATAAGCCATATCAAGCCTTAAAAGTAGTTTTTCATTCATCCCCTTACCTTATTTGAATTTAGTGGTACCCTGACTTTAGGTTGATCTTACTGAACACTCTACACCACCTAGTTTGTCTAACATATTATCTAGCCTTGGAATGGTCTATTGGTACCTAGATATTATTAAGTCAATACAGCACTACGTATCAAGTTAATGTAGTGCTTAATACTTCAAAATGGGGGTAATCCTTTAGGCAATTGGTTAGGAAATAAGTCAGAATATTCATCAAGCAACTTTTCAACGTGCTTTGGTAGCTTCACTTACTCCTTCAATTCTAATAGCCTCCTTACCAATAGGAAAGTCGATAGGTCAGATTTGATGGCTACTCGGAGCTTGGCTCTACTCAATACTAAAGCCTTCTTCAATCATTGAGCTAATTTGGCTTGTAATTTACTCACTTGACTTGAGGTCACGGGGTTTAAGGTAATTTTCCTCCCATTCTTCTGAAACACATACCTGTTCCTAAACCCATCATGCATAACCTTCTAGTAAAAAAGCCAAGGTCGGCTTAGCAACTCATGAGACGCATACATGGATAGGACGTCATAAAGAATTTCATTAGAATAGTTTCCAATGGAGATAAAAAAACAACACTTGCTGAATGACATGCAGTGCTCCATTCTCATTTAGCCAATGCAGTTTATAAGGCCTTGGGTGTGATATGGTTGGAAATTTGAGCTTCTTAATTAGGTCAGTAGACGCTACATTTCTACAACTTCTACTGTCTACTTTGAGTGCATATACATACTTATTTACCTTGCATGTGATGTGGAATAGATTCCCTCTCTACTCCTTCTTAGTAAAGAGTTCTATACTCATCACACATTAGATAACTAAAGTTAGCATGTTTAGATCCTCAACAAACACATCCTCCTCAACAAACTCATCTTCTTAGGTGGTTTCCTTTTCGGGGACAACCTCTTCCTTAGGCTCCTCATCAGTACTATCTATGTCAAGTTTTGGAGTGTCTCCTTTGATAATCATGGTTCTTCGATTTAGACATTGAGTGGCCATGTGCCTAAACCTTTGACACTTAAAACACTTGATTTAGCTTCTCTTTCTCCCTGATCCTCGCTCTTCTCATATGTTCTCAATGATACTTCAACATCAGTTGATCATCTCTTTTATTTAGCTTTGATATCTAATCTCCTATTCGATTTGATACTTTATTAAGCTCGGTAACTCCCTTTAGTGGGTCAGCTTAATTGTACAGGTCGGCTCATTGAAGGTCGACTTAGCCTATTCTTCCTCTGTCTTTCTACTCATTGGGCTACTCTTGCAGCCTTATCTAATGTAGTAAATTGTTAAAGCTCCATGACATCTCGAATGTCGCCTCTCAATCCAATGAGAAATCAGGATACTAATACAAGGTAAGTGCACCTATCAGTTTTAATATAGCGGATGTGAGTTTGAGTCGATCCCTTAAAGACCTCGAGTACTAATATTAACCTTAACCCTATTATCTAACTGGAAAATTGTGATGGGTTGAATAAATTAAAAATACTAAAATTAACAAACTAATCTAATTATGAGACTTGACTAAGTAATTTAGAAAGTGATAAAATTGAGAACGACTTTAAGAAGGAAAATAATGTATTTAGGAATTATTTTCCCTAGTGTTTAACATGTGACTGCTTAGAATGTATCCAATTCAATCTCTATTATTCTTGATTGGAGGAATTCACAATTAAAGTTAACACCTTTCTCAAGCATATTAACCCTAATCCTAAATTATTTACCGGAATCTCTTCACTTAGTAATATAATTTAGAATCGCATTAATATATAATGAATTCCCCCACAAAAGAACAACTTTCCAGAAGAATCATGTATCTTATCTCTAAGTATACATGTAATTCTCTCCAATTATGTCAAGATCTCATTACACATGTGATTTCTTAATCATCATGCATAATATTATAGATTGATACCCTAGAAATATCAATTAACAATTAAGAAAACATAATTGAATCAAGAAAAAGATAGAAATTTTATTGAAAATTATCAATAAATCTAATAGTCACATGAAACCCTAGGTTTCATAATCTTAAATACAAGAATCTTAAGCTATCATAATGAAACTAAAAATGAATTGCAATAAAATCAAGAAATAAAACATGAAAAACCCCTTTTGTTGATGAAAAATCTCTTCAATCTTGAAGTTAGGTGTTGCTTTTGCCTTTTACTCCTCCTTATCTTCAAGTCTCTTCTCTTTTGAATGTCCCAAAAATTATGTGCGAAACCCTAGTAAGTCTTTTATAATGTATTGTAAAGTTTCTTTTTTCGTCACCAGACACAGCTTGGGACATAGTTGTATCCTTAGGTTGTATAACTTATTGACTTTAGCATAAAAAATCTTCTTGGATGAACACAGCCTGGAGACACAGTTGTGTCCCAGACTGTGTAACTTTCTGACCAAAATTTTCCACTTTCTCCTATTATTTATGTAACTTCATAACTTCATAACTCATTCATTTGAACTCCAAATTAAGTGAAACTTAATTCCTTTTCTTTGTTTTCAATCCAAAAACACGTTCAAACCTTGAAATCAAAATTTTACTTAATTAAGTATCAATTTCTTTAAAGAAAACCAAAGATGTAAGGGAAATACTATAAAATCACCATGTGAAATATATTTAAAATAAGAGTTATCAAATACTATTCAAGTTAATGGTTCGTCTACTTCACATCGAATCATAAGTATTTAGAACTCTTGAACATAACCATCAATACTTTGGCTTCCTTGTCTCAACTCTTGAAGCAGGCCAAAAGTATCTTGTAAATAAGTATCTAGCATGAATTTATTTTCGAGTATCCTCTTCATCCCAGGCTAAGTATTTACTTCCTTATATCCTTCTCATCTTCTCATTTGGAAGTTCTTCCACCACATCACAACATAACTTGAGAACTCTATAACAGTAGTCCTCACTTTCTTGCAGTCTTCATATTAGAAATAATAAAAAACATATTCAACCTTCTCCTCCTAATCCAAATAGTCATCTACATTCCTAAAACCATTGAAGCTCAGAATCTAAAGCTTTACATGGTTGGTAGCTTAAGGCGCTCGAGCTTATTCATTTCCTTATTGTACTCTTCCTCTCCTTCTTCATCTAATATACCTAAGTTAATCCTTCTTCACACATGTCTTCCTTCTCCTTTACCTCATCCTTGTCGCATTGGGTTTTGTCTTCTCGTAGGTCAAATAGCTTGGGGAGTATTTTGCATGGCCTCAACAAGTTGAAAGGCCAATGTATAAATAGCCTTGATCAGATCGGCGATAAGGTTAACCACCTCATTGATTCGCTCATCTGTACTTCTAGGGGTATTTTGGGGTTGTCGTTTATGTTAGACAACACTGCTATTGTCATCTTCAATACCAGCATTGACACTTGGATCCATCATTCTCTTTAACAAAACTTAGTAATAAACTTCGACTCTAAGAAACAATAGAAATGGTTCCTTTAATCTAAACAATCCACATATATACTTGTCCACACAAATGTTTAACTAATCGATGAACATAATGACTACTTTAAAGAACAGTAAACCTAATTGAAATTTATTCTGTTTTCGAATGCGTAAAATATAGTATACAACAATTGTAAACTACTATGCCTTCTAATTACTCAAACACTCATAGCTAATCTCTACACAACTTCAAAATACTATCACAAGAAACACTGCTTCATAAGAAAGCAAAAACAAAACTTACCCAAACAAACCTCCACTTTGATTCTACGATAATATGAATTGGGCTAAGGACTAATAAGGTTGGTCACAAGGGGGTGGGTCAAAGCTTATGGAAAGCTCGAAAATAGGGGTAGAAATACACTAAAATAGATAAATAAACAAATAAGCAAATCATGATCAGCCCTAAGGATATGACATATTGAGGAACTATCGAGGACTTGCAGCTCAACTCGATATGATGCATGAGCTAATCCAATGAGGGTACTCGTTACCTAGTCTTACTTAAGGGTTAAGATAAGAGTAGATCAAGTAAGCAAAGGAAATGCTTACAAATAATGAAGTATATTCTGTATTGAAGACGTCTAATTTGTTTATGGCTACATTTACAATGGGCATTTATACCCAAAATATTAGGGAGAAAATAAATTAAAAGGGTAAAGTCCTAAATAAGTAATGTACAAAGAATGGAAAAGGGCATAAAGAGAAAATTAAGAAAAGCGTCTGTATTATAAGGAAGATTTTGTTACATAGGGTGCTCAAACACATGTTAGACAATTAATGGTCATGTGCCTAGTCAAAAGTGGACAAACTATATAATTAAACTAGTGACTACCAAGTAGAGGTGCCAAGCAAGACTAAAGGTTCTTCCAAGGTAAGTTTAGCTTGAACTTGCTCAAAGTAGTTCATATTCAGGTCGGTTAGATAGATGGTTAGGTGAGTCAAGCTGTTGTCTGAGTGCATCTTTAGTTGGCACCTGGAGACTGTTGATAGACACCAGAGGGTTCAACTTAGATAGGACATCATTCTGACAAACTATAGCAACTTGAACTCATCGACTGTAGGATGAAAAAGAGAGAATATACCTCGTTATGCTTTCCAGTCCTTCAGCTTAGGGTTGGGTCAAGGGTTTGGTGGTTTGATTCCTATTAGCTCGATATGCTAAAGGTAGACGAGTTGATAGAAGAGCCTACAAGAAAATTGATTTGTAGGATGTTAAGCAAGAGGATAGGGACAAAGAGTTTTAAGAAGCAGATGATGCAAGAGCTCGAGCACCTCGAACTGTAGATAGTGTTAAGCTGCAAATTTTTACCTTTAATGGTACAAAGGATGTTTATGAGTATCTTGTCTTAGAAGAGAAGGTTGAGAGGATTTTTTACTACTACCAATACAAAGACTATGATGAAGTACGCTTAGTTGCCTTAAAATTTTTTGGATATAGCACCTTATGGTGGAGCAACTTTTAGGCCATACAACAAAGAGATGGGTACTAAGGTGTCTAAATGTAGCCCAAAATGTGAAGAATCATGCAAGTTAGGTTCATCCCACTCCTACTTACAAGATACCTTTATAAGGTTGCAAGAGTTGAAGCAGGAAGCTAAACTGTTTATGAGTATGTTCAGGAATTCCAAATGGAAGCCTAAATTGTCTTAAGATTCCTTACTAGCCTAAGGTATGAGCTTAGGGATATTGTTGAGGTTCAACAATTTAATACCCTTAAAGAAGCCATTAAGATCAACCACCACATGGAGAGGTCGAAGAGAAATGAGCCTTTTTGAACTCCTTCAGGTTGTCCTTTTTCATCTATTGAAGCTATTCAAATTGGGTTTAAAGGGCCAAGTGGTTTGGAATTAAGCAAGAAAGAAGAGGTCAAGCCCGGCCTAAAGTCCCGAACTGTTGAGAAGGAGATGCCATGGAATTTTGAGAAAGGTAAGATGTTAAGACTAAAGATGAGTGAAATCAAGTGCTTCAAGTGCCTAGATTTTAGACACAGAGCTACTTAGTGTCTAAACCACTGAACTATGGTCATTAAGGGATAAGTACTTACCTTCAAGGTAGATAACACTGATGAGGAAGTTAAGGAGAAGGTAGAAGAAGTAGTAGAATGTAGCAAGTTAAGATACATGAGAGAATCTAGAAACTAATTGATGAGTTCATGGACGTTCTTCCTAAAGAGTTGCTAAAGGTAAGGCCCCCTTTTAAAGAATTGAGCACTATATTAACTTGTTGGCTAGTGTTGCTTTGCTAAAGAAGTTGTTTTACGAGATGAACCATAAGAAGTTGCTAAGGTCTACAGATAAGTAAATGAGCTTGTTGAGAGAGGATATGTGAGAGAGAGTCTAAGCCCGTATACTATGCCTGTACTACTAGTACCTAAGAAGGATGGTAGTTGGAGGATGTATGTTAATAGTATAATCATCAATAGAATTGCCATCAAGTATAGGTGCCTCATCCCATGATTAGACGATATGCTAGATGAGCTGCATAGAGCTTAGATATTCTCTAAGATCAACCTCAATTCTAGGTATCACTAGATTAGGATGAGGTTAAGTGATGAGTGGAAGATTGTCTTCAAAACAAGGCATGGCCTATATGAGTGGCTGCTCATGCCTTTTGACTTGTTCAATGTCACAAGTACGCTCATGTAGTTAATGAACCATGTGCTAAGAGACTTGATTGGAAAGTTGTTGTAGGATATATTGATGATATATTGGTGTACAATCTTAACTTGAGTAGTCATATAAATCATCTCCAAGCAGCGTTTGAAGTTCTTTGAACTAAGAAACTATTCAATAATTTGAAGAAGTGCTATTTTTACTAAGAAGAAGTTGTCTTCCTTGGCTATGTAATAAGTAGAGGAGGCCTAAGAGTAGATGACGAGAAATTGAGCTATAATTGAATGTCTAACCCTAACCTATAGTACCAACTTAAGAGGCTTCCATAGCCTGACATTATTTTACAAGAGGTTCATTCTAGACTTCAACACCATTTGTAGCTTTACTCACAGAGTTGACAAAGAAGAACATAGAGATCAAATAAGGAGAAATGGAAGAAAGTAGTTTTGCTGAGGTGAAGAGAAGGTTAACTTCTACCCTTATTATGGCTATGCTAGACTTTGACAAGATCTTCAAGTTGAAGTACAATGCTTTAGATGTTAAAGTAAGAGCTATCCTTATGCAAGAAGGCTAACCTATAGCATACTACAACAAGAAGCTAAGGGAGGCTGCCTTGAACTACTCGGTGTATGATAAGGAGCTATATGTCTTAATCTAAGCTCTTAAAATTTAAGCAACATTATCTCTTACTTGGGTTGTTCATCATCTACACAAACCACGAATATCTACGATACTTAAGGAGCTAGCTAAGTTATCCAAGCAGCAAGCCAAATGGGTAGAATTCCTAAAAGGTTTCTCTTGTCATCAAGTATAATCGTAGGAAAGGCAATGTTATTGTTGAAGCCTTATCCCAAAGGCACACTTTATTTTTTTACCTATAAAATAAGCTATTGGGCTTTACTAGGTTAAAAGTATGCTTGGGACCCCATTTTGGTGCAATTTATGCTCGATGTGTTGAAGGTAGGAATGTGGATGACTATTTTGTTAAGGACAGAAATTTATTCCAAGAAGGCAGATTATCTATGTGAGCCTATTCTTTATGGGAACTACTAGTGAAAAAAGCCCATTTAAGAGGATTGTCAAGTTACTTTGGAGAGGAGAATGTACAAGTTGTTGAAGGATGGTTCTTTTGGCCTAATGTTTTGAGGGATGTACACTAAGCTGTTGAGAGGTATGACACTTGTAAGAAGGAAAATAGTAGAGTAGATTAAGGGGTATGCCTTTGCCTATCCCAATCAAACCTTAGATAAAATTAAGCATGAACATAGTCCTTGGCTTATCGAGAATTGTCCAAGGCAAAGATTTAGTATTGGTCACCATGGTCAAATTTAGCAAGATGGCATACTTAATGCATTGTAATAAAACTAGTGATACTTCGACTATCTCTTTCCTTTTCTTGTAAGAGATCATCAAAGCTACATGAAGTATCCTAAAGCATTTTCTTCGATTGAGACCCGAAGTTCATAAATTTTTTTCTAAAATATTCTATGGTACTAACGGGGGACTCAGCTGTTGATCAACACATCTTGCCATCCGTAGATAGATGGAAAGATAGAGGTCATCAATAAAACTTTAGGTTCTCTACTCGATGCTACCATGGGAGGAATCTTGATAGATTGGGATATGTGTTTGCTAAAAGAGTTTATTTGCAATCGAGTTGCTATTGGTATTACCGGTAAGGCAACCTTTGAAGTTGTTTATGGTTTTAATCCCGAGCTACCTCTTGACTATGTACCCATACCCTAGCCCAATGAAGGAGACCTTGATGTCGAAGATTGAGCCTAAGCCCTCTAACAAATTTACTGATTGAGCCTAAGCTCTCTAAGAAATTTACCAAAAGGTGACTAACTAACTTATGAGATGCACATACACTTGTCAAGTTATGGTATAGTAAAATGGATTTGAGTTTGAATATTGATCCTTTATGGATTACTTATAAATGTGCATAATCGTACTTATCCCTTTCCTAATATCTAACCTAACAAACAAATTCAATTAATTAAAAACAATTAAATTAAACTATTCTAATCAAATTAAAACAAAGAATGAATAATAAAATAACTAAATATAAGATAATTAAAATTAACTACGAATACATGAATTTAGTATTCAATTATTGATCCCCTAAGAATAGCTATGTAATTTATCAATCTCATTCTTATTTATTGAATCATAGAGATTCCTAGTGTGAATTAACCAAACTTGCATCTTTTAATTAATTCTTAACCCTGAATATATTCTATATAAATCACTTTTGCAATAAAGCATCTAAAGATCGTATTAGGTATGCCATGTGGCACTTAAAGCAAAAATCAAAAGAAAAGGAAAAAAAATAAAGAAAAAAATGAAACAAACGCACATGTACAATACACGTGCATGTGGGGGTGCACAAAGTGCTTAACCCCTTTCCCCCTTCCCTTTCTTCTCTCCTATCCTATTGCTCAACAAACAGAAGGTTTCAAAAATGGCATCTTAGTTGCCATTGAAAACCCTTGTCCATTCTACCCGATTTGATCCAATTAAAAAAATGGAATAGAAAAGGGCAACTAGAGTATGTCATTTTGATTCAAAAATATCAAAAAATAATAGAGAAAACTGAGTAAAATAGGAAAACTAAATAAATAAGGAAGTCTCTTGTTAAATTGGTGCAGCATACCTTGGAAAAAAAAATGGAAAATTGAATCTCTTAAGATTGACTTATCACATAATTGGTGTATAAAATTGGCAACAAGACATGACAGAAGGATTTTAACCATTTATTTAGCAAATATTATATAAAAAATGTGTTAAAATTGGATTGAAAAAAGGAAAAAAAAGAAACAAATTAAACTTTCATGATATAAAGAAATTTAATTTCCTTGCATAGAAAGGATGTTTTCAGCCACTAAGTCTGATGCCATATTATAAATAAAGCCCTTAGCCATGTGTTCCAACAAGAAATTACAAGAATTATCGATTAAAATAGGAGAATTTCTCATATTTTCAATACAAGAGTTGGTTTAGAGTTCTATTAGCAAATTAGAGTTTCTTTAGAAAAATTGAATGGGTTACGTACAAAATCTATAAAAATTAATTGAGTGCTTTTAAAGGTTTAGGAAGTTAGGAGTCAAGAACTACCACCACCATGCCATAATCGCTCAAAAATCCATTGAGCTAACCTCCAGTTCATTGCTATGTGAGGTAAGTTTTCTAAGCTTTAAAGTTAGTCTTGATTGTTCTTATGTTTTTTATGAATGTTGATGAATGATGTATGTAAATAACACTTATAACCTTGTTATGTATATTAGATTAGAGAATTTGATGTGTAATTTGTGATGTTTTTGCTACAATCCATGTTTGAATATTATTGTGTTCATATGGAAAGCCATGGTTTGATGATCTTGCAATGTTAATGGCATAAAAATTGTATTTATTCTTGTTGAATTTTTTTTTTTAAAAAGAGGATTGTGATTCGATCAAAATAGATGATTCGATGAATGAACTAATCATGATTCTTGTTTGCATAATATAGAAGTCCATGAATTAATGCTATCTTAATATTGGATGTATGATATAAATATGTTGATCTTAATGTGTTGTAAAAATATTGATCATGATTCTTGTTAAATAAAGAGGATTTTTTACTTTTATTTATGAATTGTGAAGTACTTGTTTGTTTTGTGATGTGTTTGATTAAAAAATGTTTTGAAAAATAATGACAAAGTTATCTTGCTATGAAAATTTGTTTAGACATGTTTTATATATCTTGTGTTAAAACTTTTTCTAAAACAAAAGACGTTTTTTTTTTATTAAAAAAAATGTTTTATCACCTTAGGAAATATTTTTTTGACAAATTAAAAACTTAATTGGTGTGTTTTTTGAAAAATTAGAGTTTTTATAGGTTCTCTTTTCGAAAAGTGAGACAAATTTTTTTTTTTCAAAACTTAATTAAAATGTACATATTTAAAGTATAATATTTCATAAATGAAATTGACTAACCCACTAAAGTTTTTGCAAAAATACTTTAAAACTACATGAGTATGATGTTGGCTAATAGTTATGTAGGCACTTCGAGTGATCCTAAAAAATAAAAATAATAATTTTTTCCTTCCATTATTGAAACCCTCCCATCTTTTTTTGAAAAAAAGTCAAATAGCCCTTTTATTTAGTTATTAATCTTTTATGGTAATCTTATCAAGTTTTAATAAGTTAACCTTAAGCCTATTTCTCCGGTTTCCCTTTTTCTAATTTTTTCTTCTTTTTTTAGAAAAAAACTCATGGAATAGTAGCCAAAATAAAAATTTATATGTCATGTCCCAAACTAGAGAATTGTGAATGCTCCATTATGTAAACTAACCTACGCTAGAAGATAGCCACCTTAGTTGCTAACATAGGTATAGTCTACAGAAGGTTTTCATTACTTTACTACTTGGAAGCATCTAATTTAGTATCTGATAGAAATCAACATTTGGTGTAACTTTTCAAAATAGCTACTAAAAATACTTTTTATAGCTTAAATGTCTAAGGAAAAATCAAGTTTTCTAAATTGTATGAAGGATGAAAACTTGAATGTAATAAAAATTTCAAGAACTACATTGTTACAAAAAGATAAAATGTCTGTTAAATTTTAGTAAAATCTATAGGTTTGCAGAGCATGGAATAAATCTCATTAACTGAAAACTAGGAGTCACCCAAAGAGACTCTATTAGTTTTCTAAAGGTTAGTACAATCGATAAACAAAGTCAAAATCTAGTTGGGTAGTCTTCAATCTCACTCTTTAACCTCGTTCTCTTATCTTATGGAACTTGAAGTAATACTAGAGAATCTACTAGGGAACCTACAAAACAATTATAGGTGAACGGGCGATAACTTGTTCAGTAAGTGGGATGAAGACAATAACACATATCTAATACAAAGTAATCAAGGTTTTTAAGTAAGCTTACTTAGATGTTATGCATGTATAAGTAAGTATCATCACACAACGTTATCCGATTCATCTTGAGATTAGAGAAATTATACTTGCTCCAATATGAGTTGAGGAGTTCGATGCCACACGCTTCACGGATTGGAACCAAACTAGGGCTTATGCAATGGAGAACACGCTCCACCCGTGACTTCACTTCGAACCACGATCCTCATCCTTATCGTAGCTTCCTCTCCTATCACTTAGTTTGACTAAGGGTAGGGAAAGGAACATTTCATCCATCCTTATTAAAAGGTCTGTGTTTAGCCTAAGAATCCTAATTGTTTCCCTTAATAGGTTACGATGCAAGTCAGATTAGTAGTTTAGCCGAGTTTGTGTCAGATTGCTTTTACGATAGTCAAGCAGTTTTAGATAGTCTAAAGTAAGTAATATCATAAAACAATCAATACATAAGTCATTCACTCAAAATAGCATAACCATATTTAAGCACATACATTGCATATGCACAAATAACTACCTTACAAACATAAACAGATACATATACTAAAGTCTCCAAGTATTATTAAACAATATTCAAAGTGTAGTAAAACATTGATTCGACTTACCCAGATACTGATGCTCATTCTCCTTGTACATCGCTCCCATCTTCTTTCATTATCCCTAAAATTTAATATAACCTCCTTAGTTTCCAACCAATATGTAACATATGAGTTCATTTTAGCATTTAAATACGTACCTCGATTATGTTAGGTGAGTTTTCTAAGGTGTTCATTAGGTACATTTTAACTAAGGTACATGTTAAGTAAGGTACATTTTAACTAAGGTTTTGACCTAGTACAGGTTGCTATCTAATAATTTTTTACCCAAGTTCTGACTTCAATAGATTCTTAGAAGTTATAGGTAAGCGACTTTCTAATATACTCTTCGACTTCTACTGATCCAATATTTAGTACCAACCATCTTCGAACGTCCAATCGTTCTTACATTTAGCCTCATCCGTTAAACTACTTTCAATTAAGATTCTAACTTAGGTTCTAACCCAACATTGTAGTATGGGTTATTGTTCAAAAAGCTTCTAACTCATATTCTAGCTCTAATAAAGGTATATAATTCATATATAAATCACTTGCTAACCTACTATCAAACTCCTATTGTGATCAAGGATTTTCCATACCAGTCTACCTTTTGACCCAATTTTTAATGGGTTTTCTAAACTTTAGTTCAAAATTAAATTCTTATTTAGAAAATTCCTAACTTACAGTTAACTTCTGGAAATAAGGTAGAGTTCAAATATAAGCTACTTTTTGGTACAAATCTAATTTTCCAAGTGTATTCAACATATTCATACCAGATTAAATTCTTACTTACTTTTTGACCCTAATGCTACTAGTACATCCAACTACTGAACATATACTCTACTTACCCTGCATTTTCAAAAGTCTAAACCCTACATATACAATAAGTATAAATTAGTACTTCAATCATCTATACTTGTATTCACTCTATCATCATTTAATTTACATATGCATTAAAACTTTAAGAGAATTAATTTGTAGACCGCTAAATACCCCCTTACCCTTAAAAACTATCACTCATATAAACTTCTAAATAACAATTTTCAATTGCTATATGTGGATAATTGTAGGTTATAATATGGTTTTGTAGAGAATTACTTAAGCTCCTTTGTAAAACCACTTGTCTAGCGTACTGTTATTTCAAGATAAAAAATGTCCCTAAAATCCGATGACATAATTTTTACAATCCAACCACATAATGTCAAAGTTTAACATTTTAGGAGTACATCTACAAAATTTCAAGTTAAAACTACATAAATTGATCTTTCAAAAACTTGATCAAAATTGATGTGGACGACGTTTTTCTTAAGGATCTCACATCTATACTCAAAATTTTGAAAATTTGATTGAAGATTTAAATTCCTCATGCAAAAATACGTAAGAAAACAAAATTTTAAAATTTTTGGTAAACATTTATTATTTTTCCCTAATTTTTTATGACATCAAAGAAAATTAGTTACTCACCAAAACTATATGCTTCGGCTGCTGTGAGGAGGGCAAGGTGTATTGGCCAACTCAGTCAGTGTCTCTTCCTTCTAGTGATGGTTTGGTCTCACTTTTAGGTAGTCGGTTTCCTTGGGTACTCATAAAACCTTGTTTTGCATTACATTTTCTAAATTTTGCTTCCTTCACTCTCTCTCTCTATTTCCTCACTCTTAAATTTTTCTTAGACTTGAAAATGCCTAATCATTATCCAAAAAGATGATGTTTATTTTTAATAGCTAACTTTGAGTTGTTTAGGATTTTCCATGCTCTATTAGCAAGTGGATTAATATAGGTGAGGTGTCAAACAAAAGAAATTTCTTCGCAAATCTTGTTCTCCTCTCATCACCACACAACAAACAAGTTTCTTGATGTCTCCCAATTTTTTTATGATTTTTCCACATATTTTGTCTATTTATTTAATGGATTTTACCCAATTTCAGGTATTTTCAATAATTACGAGTATATATATTTATATAATAATTATTATCGATATGTATAAATGTTTTTTATATATTATTTTATATACAATATTAATTATATTATTCCTATAATTTATCTCTAAGTGTTCGTTAAATTCCGAAACCTATATTACGCATTATCGTTAATTATATAATAATATAGTAAATTTTTGCTATATTTGTAATGTTTTATTATATTTCTAAATTTCAAACTTATGAAAACTCCTCATCTATCATGAAGCACCTTGTACATTTGTAGTTGATCCGAGGCAAGCGTACCTATCAATTTTAATATAGCGGATATGGGTTCGAGTCGATCCCTCAGAGATTTTGAGTACTAATATTAACCTTAGCTTTATTATCTAACCAGAAAATTGTGATGAGTTGAATGAATTAAAAATACTGAAATTAACAACTAAACTACTTATGAGACTTAATTATGCAAATTAGGAAGCAATAAACTACGAACGACTTCAAGTATGCAATAATATATTTAGGAATTATTTCCCCTAGTGTTTAACATATAACCTTTTTAAAATATATTCAATTCAGTTTCTATAATTCTTGACCGGAGGGATTTACAATTAAAGCTAATACCTTTCTCAAGCATATTAACCCTAATCCTAAATTATTTACAGGAATCTCTTCACTTAGTAATATAATTTAGAATTGCATTAATGTATAATGAATTCCTACACAAACAATCAACTTTCCGGAAGAAACATGTATCTTATCTCTAAGTATACATGTAATTCTCTCCAACTATGCTTAGATCTAATTACACATGCAATTTCTCAATCAACATGCATAATATCATATATTGACACTCTAGAATTATCAATCTACAATTAAACAACATAATTGAATCAAGAAAAGATAGAAACTTTATTGAAATTGTAAATCAATCCAAGGGTTACATGAAACCCTAGGTTCCATAATCCTAAATACTCGAATTCTAAACTATCATAACTAACCTAAAAACGAGTTCCATAAAAAACATAAAGTAAAGCATGGAAAACCCCTCTTGATTTGATGAACAATCTCTTTAATCTTGAAATCGATGTTGTTCTCGCCTCTTTCTTGATTGATGTTCTCCTTAAGACTCATCTTGTCTATTGTGTCTTTCCGTTTCTGTAATGTCTCTCTTTTCTTTTGAAACCCTAAGATATCCTTTTATATGTGTATTAGAAAGATTCTATTTTCGTCACCAGACACGGCCTGGGACACAGCAGTGTTCCCAGGTTGTGTAACTTTCTGCACTAAGGCAAAATTTTCTACACAACTTCAAAACTTCAAAACTTCTTCATTTGAACTCCGATTTGAGTGAAATTTCATTCATTTTCTTTGTTTTCGATCCTAGAACGCGTTCAAACCTAGAAATCAAAATTTTACTCAATTAAGTATCAATTTCTTTAAAGAAAAAAAAAGTGAGGAAAATACTATAAAATCATCCTATGAAATATGTTTAAAATCCGAGTTATCAAATTTCCCTACACTTGAGTATTTGCTTGTCCTCAAGCAAATAAATCAAAACAAAACTTTCAAGACAAGAAACGCTAAACAAAATTTATCACTATTTAGGAAACCGGTGAACGAATACACTTGACCCTTAGAAAAGTAAGAAAATTATTCTCAATCAACTTGCAATAATAAAGTCAACCAATTTCATCTGACCATATTTGAATGCTCCAACAATACTTAATACTAGAATTCACTAGTTAATTTATGAAAATCAAAGTTTACTCAAGTCATTTAACTAAGGATTCTTAAACTAAAAATTGGATTTAACATCTCGCCAACCGAGAAAGAGTCATAAAAATTTTGTCCATTTGACTAAAGTGTATACAATTCTCTTTTCCATCTCACCAAGCACAATAATCTAAAACAACCACATTTTACATCCACTCATCCTCTGATTATCCCCCTAGTTTATGCTTTTGTTGAGAGGTCTTTTTAAATTAACCTTATTTAAGCACAATTGCGTTGGTAGCGGGAAAGAATCTCGCTCTTCTGACGGACCAAGACCGATCCATACCAACTTATTCCTTATATTGATAGTGGGAAAGAACCTTGCTCTTCTGACAAACCAAGGCTGATCCATATCAATTTTTTTTTTTTTTTTCATTTGAATTGGCATTGGGACTCAATCTCGCTCTTCTGATGGACTAAGACGAATCCTTACCAATTTTTTCTATTCATACACTTGTTATTACTTTTGACCTCCAATCATTGTGATTTTTTAGGGGTTTCTTAAAAGAAGAATTTCATTTGTTTGTTTGCTAAAAATTATAGGACTTTTAAAAATTTCTAAGAGAAAGGTATACATAAAAGTAAATTTAAAAATAACCATAACTAACTCTCAACTAGTGATGTTGCTCCAATCTCAAGTCCTAAAATCCTAAGCCAAATAACTTGTAACTTTGCCTTCCACAAATTTAACTAATCAATTCTAGTAAAGTATCATAAGGTCAATAATAATCAAGATGACACAGTTAATTTGGCTTAATACCAGTTAATCACTTATTGCAAGTTAACGTAAGAATTAATTGGGTCAAATGTGAATAATTGGTATCCTAAACAGTAATAAATTCATATATATCTCTTCCCCACACTTAATAATGTACATTGTCCCCAATGTATGACTAAAGAAAAACATAGCAGCACGAAATGTAACAAGAAAAAAAAAAAACAGCCTAGGGAAAAAGGAAACATATGTACGGAAAAGAAACTAATACTTCCCTGCCAGTCGAATAGAAGTGCAAAATGAAGAAGCATCATCATTATATAGCTGAGTTCACAAGTCTTGGCTAACCAAAAGAGAACACAAAAAAAAGGAACTAAGAAGAGGGATCGGAATCCGTCTCTTCATTGGCCTCTTCAGACGATGCCTCAGCCATCGTAGCATCGTCATCGTCATCACCGGCCTCATCATCCTCATCACTTTCATCAGCCTCTTTAGCCTCTTCCTCATCCAACTTTTCTGACCAATCTTTCCTATTATACTCTACGGTTTTTTCAAGAATTCACTTAAGATCGCGATTGGCAACTTCCACTTAGCCACTACTTTGGGGTTGGTATGGGGTGGCTATCCTATGTGTAATGCCATAACGTTTCAATACTTGGTCGAGTTGAGCAATGCAAAAGTGTGTTCCCCTATCACTTATAATTGTCTTGGGGGTGCCAAATCGAGAAAATAGGCCTTTCAAGAATTGTTTTACTACCCTAGCATCATTAGTAGGTAGGGCTTTACCTTCTACCCACTTAAAGACATAGTCAATAGCTACTAAGATATATTTGTTTCCATTTGAGTTCGGAAAAGGACCCATGAAATCGATCCCCTACACATCAAATACCTCAACCTCGATGATGGGATTTTGTGGCATTTCATCCCTGCGAGATATATTCCCCACTCGTTGGCAACGATCACAACTCTCAACATATCTCTAGGCATCTTTGAATAGGGTAGGCCAGTAAAATCCTACCTCTAGGACCTTATGAGCTGTCCTATTGGCACTATGATGCCCACCCGTAGGCCCCGAATGACAGTAGCTCAAAATTCGCCAACCTTCGAGGTGTGGTACATACCTTCGAATGACATGATCTGCACATACTTTAAACAGGTAAGGATTATCCTAAAAATAATGTTTCACATCAGAAAAGAATTTCTTCTTTTGCTGGTGTTGAAGTCCCTTCAGTATGATCCTAGCAGCTAAAAAATTAGCAATATCTGCGAACCAAGGAATTTCCATATCACTTACCTGGGCGATGGCATAGAGTTGCTCCTCAGGGAATTCATCCTTGATCTCGTTCTCATCGAGCGATTCCAAGTTTGGCTCCAATCAGGATAGGTGATCTACTGTTAAATTTTCAGCTCCTTTCTTATCTTTGATCTCCACATCAAACTCTTGCAGCAACAAGATCCACCTAATCAATCTTGGTTTTACATCCGGCTTTGCTAACAAGTACCTAAGGGCAGAATGATCAGTATAAACAATCACCTTAGATAGAAGTAAATAAGAGCGAAATTTATCAAAGGCAAAAACAACGGTAGCAACTTTTTTCTGTAGTAGTGTAGTTCTCCTAAGCATTCGTAAGAGTTTTGCTAGCATAGTGAATTGGTTGAAAGTGCTTGTCTCGCCTTTGCCCCAGCACTGCCCCGACTGCATAATCACTTGCATCACACATAAGCCCAAAGGGGAGTGCCCAATCAGGTACTACCATGATTGGAGCATTGGTAAGTTTCTCTTTAAGGATATTGAAAGCTTTCAAACACTCCTGAGAGAAAACATAAGGTACATCCTTCTCTAATAGCTTAGTCAAAGGGCGAGCAATTTTCGAGAAATCCTTGATAAATCGCCTGTAAAAACCTGCATGTCCTAAGAAACTTCTTATGGCCTTAACTGAAGTTGGAGATGGGAGTCTTGCAATCGCATCCACTTTGGCAGTATCCACCTCAATTCCTCGATAAGAGATCTTATGGCCCAACACAATACCTTCTTGTACCATGAAGTGGCACTTTTCCCAATTGAGGACAAGGTTGGTCTCTTCATACCTGGTAAGTACCATATCCAAATTATTCAAACAAAGGTCAAATGAGTTGCCAAAAACTGAAAAATCATCCATAAATACCTCCATTATGTCCTCAATCAAATCATCAAAAATAGCTAACATGCATTATTGGAATGTAGCCGGTGCATTGCAAAGACCAAAAGGCATTCTGCGATAAGCAAAGGTGCCATAAGAACAAGTGAAAGTGGTCTTCTCTTGATCTTCCGGTGCAATAGGTATCTGAAAATAACCAGATAAGCTATCCAGAAAACAATAAAACATATGTCCAGCGAGTCGTTCTATCATTTGATCAATAAAAGGTAAGGGGAAATGGTCCTTACGTGTAGCATCGTTTAACTTTTAATAATCAATACATACACGCCAACCTGTTACCGTTCTCATTGGGATCAATTCATTCTTTTCATTAGGGAATACTGTCATCCCACTTTTTTTTGGAACTACTTGAACTGGACTCACCCATGAACTATCAGAGATAGGATATATCATACCTGCATCAAGGAGTTTAATAACTTCCTTTTTGACTACCTCTTTCATGTTTGGATTCAAGCATCTCTGGGGCTACATAACCGGCTTGTAGTTTTCTTCCATTAAAATCTTATGAGTACAAAAGGAGGGATTGATACCTTGAATATCGGATATTTTCCACGCAATGGCCTTCTTATGCTCCTTGAGTACTTTCAGCAACCTCTCTTTCTACTCTTTTTCCAAATTAGATGCTATAATTACCGGTAATTTGGAGTCCTTCTCTAGGAAGGCATATTCTAAGTAGTCAGGTAATTGCTTTAGCTCTAATACTGGTGGCTCCTCGATTGAAGGTTTTAATTGCGCTTCCTTCCTCTTTTCAAACTCTTTAAATCCTTTCTCCACAAAGATAGGTTTATTTGCCTCCAGTTGGGCTATCACCTCGGATTTGACAGGATCTTCCGAAGCTTCCTCCATGCCTAATTGCAAGCAACTCTCCAATGGATCCTTATGAAGAACTTCCTGCATATAACTTGAAACAAAAGTATCAGTAAATCAAGAAGGTAGCAAGTATCATCCTGATCGACAGACTTTTTCATAGCCTCCGAAATTTTAAACATAATCTCTTCATCTCCAACTCGAAGAATGAGCTTGCCATCACTAACATCAATGATAGCCCTAGCGGTAGCTAAGAATGGTCTACCTAGGATAAGGGGCAATTCAAAATCTTCATCCATATCCAATATCACAAAATCAACTAGAAAAATAAATTTACCCACTTGAACTAATACATCCTCAAATATACCTCTAGGGTACGTCACAGATCTATCAGCTAATTGCAAGCTCATACGTGTGGGCTTAGGTTCCCCTAATCCCAGTTTCTTAAAAAATTTATAAGGCATTAAATTGATGCTAGCACCCAAATTAGCTAAGGCTTTGTCAATTAACAGATTACCAATATGACAAGGAATTGTAAAACTTCCTGGGTCTTTTAGTTTCTTGGGCAGCTTGTTTTGCACGATCGCTGAACACTTTTCATCCAAGATGATTGTAGAAAGCTCCTCAAGCTTCCTCTTGTTAGATAACAAATCTTTCAAGAACTTAGCGTACTTCGGCATCTGTGACAGGGCATCAACAAGAGGTAAGTTAATATGCAGTTGTTTAAAGAGGTCAAGGAACTTACTGAATTGTTGGTCATTCCGATCTTTCTGGAGTCTTTGGGGATATGGGATAGGTGGTTGATATTCCTTCACCTTTGATGGCTCTACATCTACCGTTGCTTTCGTTCCCTCCTTGCTCTTGCTAGTTTCCTCGCTACCTTTCCTCTCAGCATGCAACTCCTTCCCATTTCGAAGTGTCACTACCTTAACATGTTCCTTTGGATTGGGTTCTATATTTCCCGGTAACGATCCCTGTGGTCTTTCCTCCATCCTGGATTGTAAGTGTTGCTGTAGGGGTTATTTTGTTGCTTAGGTGGATTTCCTAGATAATCCACCTATTCCAGTGGTTCTTGTACTCCATACCCCTGCATACCAAAATCACTCACATTCGATTGCACTTGTTAAGGGCCAATTGAGAGTGCATCAATCTTTTTACTTAATAAGTCCACCTTGGCTACCAAAGCAGTAGTCAAGTCTACATCATAAATTCCCATAGCCTTTTGTTTGGCTCTAGTGCTTTCCCACTGATAATTGTTCATCGCTATTCCTTCAATCAGGTTTTGTGCTTGCTCAGGTGTTTTTGTATTCAAAGTACCTCCTGCGGATGCATCAATCATCTGTCTCGTAGATAAATTAAGACCATTATAGAAGGTCTGAATCTGCATCCATAATGGAAGGCCATGATGTGGGCACCTCCTGAGAAAGTCTTTGAATCGCTTCTAAGTATCATATAGAGTCTCCGCTTCCAATTGAGCAAAACAAGAAATATCATTCCGAAGTTTAACAGTCTTTGCAAGTGGGAAATACTTCTCCAAAAATTTCTCTACCAATTCATTCCAAGTTGTGATTGAATTTCGTGGTAGAGAGTTCAACCATTGTTTTGCTCTACCCCTCAAAGAGAAAGGGAATAGCCGCAGTCGGATGGCATCATCCGTGGCTCCGTTGATTTTAAAAGTATCACAAATCTCTAGAAAGCTAGAGATGTGGGCATTGGGATCTTCATCTTGGAGACCATCAAACTGAACATATTGTTACACTATTTGTATGATGTTAGGTGCAATTTGGAAGTTGTTAGCCGCGACGGTTGGCCTTGCGATGCTAGAGTCAGCTCCAATAAGTGTAGGCCTTAAATAATCGGACATGGTCCGATTTGCTTCATTCCCATTGTTAGCCATGTGTGGTGGATCTTCCTGCTCGATGAATTGAGTGTTGGCCTCTTCACCTTCTTCCTTGATTTCAACAATTGACTCGTCGTCAATGGTTGCCACACTTTGTCTAGGTCGTGATTTCAAATTTTGAAAGGCAGTTCTCTCAATTTCAGGATCAAGTTCTACCAAATCTTTCGGGTTACTTTGAGTCATGCATTGCAAGGATAAGAAATATAGAATTAATTGCTACTCTAACTAATGAAAATAAACAATGAAAACAAAAGAAAAATAATGGTTAAAGTAATAAAGCAATTAGTGTTCTTAATATCGAAAATCCCTGGCAGCGGCGCCAAAAACTTGATATGAGGCAAGCGTACCTATCAATTTTAATATAGCGGATATGAGTCCGAGTCGATCCCTTAGAGATTTTGAGTACTAATATTAACCTTAGCTTTATTATCTAACCAGAAAATTGTGATGAGTTGAATGAATTAAAAATACTGAAATTAACAACTAAACTACTTATGAGACTTAATTACGCAAATTAGGAAGCAATAAACTACGAACGACTTCAAGTATGCAATAATATATTTAGGAATTATTTCCCCTAGTGTTTAACATATAACCTTTTTAAAATATATTCAATTCAGTTTCTATAATTCTTGACCGGAGGGATTTACAATTAAAGCTAATACCTTTCTCAAGCATATTAACCCTAATCCTAAATTATTTACAGGAATCTCTTCACTTAGTAATATAATTTAGAATTGCATTAATGTATAATGAATTCCTACACAAACAATCAACTTTCCGGAAGAAACATGTATCTTATCTCTAAGTATACATGTAATTCTCTCCAACTATGCTTAGATCTAATTACACATGCAATTTCTCAATCAACATGCATAATATCATATATTGACACTCTAGAATTATCAATCTACAATTAAACAACATAATTGAATCAAGAAAAGATAGAAACTTTATTGAAATTGTAAATCAATCCAAGGGTTACATGAAACCCTAGGTTCCATAATCCTAAATACTCGAATTCCAGCTATCATAACGAATCTAAAAACGAGTTCCATAAAAAACATAAAGTAAAGCATGGAAAACCCCTCTTGAATTGATGAACATTCTCTTTAATCTTGAAATCGATGTTGTTCTCACCTCTTTCTTGATTGATGTTCTCCTTAAGTCTCTTCTTATCTCTTATGTCTTTCCGTTTCTGTAATGTTTCTCTTTTCTTTTGAAACCCTAAGATATCCTTTTATATGTGTATTAGAAAGATTCTGTTTTCGTCACCAGACACGGCCTGGGACACGGCCGTGTCCCCAGGTCGTGTAACTTTCTACACTAAGGCAAAATTTTCTGCACAACTTCAAAACTTGAAAACTTCATGACTTCTTCATTTGAACTCCGATTTGAGTGAAATTTGATTCCTTTTCTTCGTTTTCGATCCTAGAACGCGTTCAAACCTAGAAATCAAAATTTTACTCAATTAAGTATCAATTTCTTTAAAGAAAACCAAAAAATATGAGGAAAATACTATAAAATCATCCTATGAAATATGTTTAAAATCCGAGTTATCAGTAGCCTGCTCAGGTTATTTTCCTGAACATCCTAAATTGATCATTGAATCCAGTTGTATAAGCACGGGACTTACACTATACACCTCTCTTAGAAAAGTTTCATCCTCGATACTATGACATCTTAAGCTGCTGTTATAGTATCTAAGTTAGTTAAAGATATCTCATCCTGTCTTCATCCTTGATGTAAAATTTATCTATATTCTTACTTTATGAACTAACTTCTACTCAAATTCTTGAGTTAACTTGTACTAATTATTCATATGTTGCTCTTCTATAGACCCATATTTTCTCTATTCCACCAATTCACTTGTTCACCATCAACATTACATTAAGGTCATTACTAAAACTTATCATTATTTCTTGTATCCCTACTTATATTTTCTGTTCTCTATTCCTTTCTACCTAAACTGATTGTATTAATAAGTGATTTGTTTCTATAGTGTTTTCGCTAATTTTTACAAGCTAAAGATAATTGGTTCAATTGGGACAAATTCACTAGTCTAATAAAGTTTTCTAAACTCAATATTCAAGGTTTAATAGTTTGTTGAATAGGTCTCATGAATGATTACTTTTTGAACAAGTTTTCAAGTCAACTTCAAAATATAGGGAATCCTAAGTTTTTGGTAAGGAGAAATTTCCTGATTCGATTTTTGAGTAGTTTTTATGGTATATGAAATATTGCATATCAGAATTTTCTATTACCATAAGTATTACCCAAGTTTAGTTAATTGTTTAAATCATACCTAATCTTAGTATTTGAAATTGGTTTCAAGTTTATTATCTTAATATTGTAGTTTATTGTCAATTTGCTTGCTTCTTTATCACAAGTCTTACTTATATGGCTCAAGTATAATTTTGTTAGGTCCATGTATCTTTTTGAGAACCATGATTGTTCTTATCTTTCTATCATCTAACTTCGTATAATGGTATAGTATTTAATTAATAGTCATCCCTATTTAAGTATATCCTTATACTATGAGTTTTTTATTTATTAAGCTTTTATGAGAAATATTTTAGTTGTTTCATTATACTTACTATACTTTCTCATGTTATGTCAAATATACTCAAATTCTTTTACTCTTTCCATAATGTCTGATATATTTCAAATCATTTGATGAAGGAATCTTCTTATACTATCTCTTATATTCAGTATCCTTAGCTTTATAGGTTACAAGGTTTCCTATTACAACTACTATATTAGCATCTTAGCACTACCTATTAATTCATTATCTATCCTATCTCCCATCCTATATTCTACTGTACAAATTCAATGAAGTCAATATTTTTTCTTCTATCAAAATTCCAGGTTTTATCAATGGTCATTCATGTCCTGATTGTTTCTTTTACAGTTCATACAAATTTGTTTCATTCCTATCATAATTACATTTTTTCTTTTCATTTCATGATTGTTGTGATGTTTTTCTAAGTATCAACTTTATATTTTGTGTCATTAGCACAAATATCAACAGTAGTAGGTTTGACAAATTTTTACTGTTTTCTATCTCGAATTCAAATGAGATAGTGGATGACTTAAATGAACTGGACCTGACACGACTTGACAAAAACTAGTATAACCTTTGACTAAGTGGAGTTATGAAACATCTCTAATTGATATGACTCAAATTTGTTTAAACATAACACAACTCAAACAGAACAAAAACAGATGACTCAATCAAAGAGACTTAAGAACCATCAATTTACTAATCCCTTTATATTTACTCAGATGTGCTAATTTACATATAAGAAATACTACCCTATAATGTTTTAACTATACTTTGTGTCACAATTATTGCTTTGCCCCCCCTATAATATAGTTGATTAGAGATTATAGATTTGGACTTTCTTTACTTTTCTTATTAGGTTCTCACTACAAAGGGTAAAGTTAACCAAATGGTTACTTAGTAAGACTTCCATCATTATAGTTTAATATAATTATTGCATGCATTTATTCCTTACCCCCCTTAGTTAGCAGTTAAAGAATTTTAGTTAATCTAGCTATATGTTTAATACTTTAGGTTAGGATTTATATTTTAATCAAGGGTTTTTACTTTCTAACATCCTAGTTGTAACATATTATGATCACTTTGAGGTCACAACTAACTAAATTGATAACTTCTCCTTAAACTCATTTCTCAAAAATAGCTACTACTAATATCCTTCTCAGTTGAGGTGCCTATATCCTAGAATTTGAGGGTATTCTTTTAGTGTATATCATGTTATAATTGATTGGACTAATGGTATGGTTGAGGTATTTTTTAACTTAAGGTAGAATCTTCTTCTAGGTTAATACTTCAAAATAGAAGGTGGTTATCTATAATTTTATTCTAAGTTGTTTTCTATGTATACTTATACATTCTTCCTAAACTAGCATTATGATAACATTATGCTGTTACTTATCACAAACTAACATTATACCCCTATATATTTGAGTCGAATAATGTATCTCCTATCATACCCATACAAAAATTCTACTATTTACTTATAGCAGGTTTGTATTGGTTATGTTTATTACATAAGCTAAAAGAACAAATTTAACATTCGCTTAACTACACATTTAGATCACATACTATTGAATAATTATACCCAAAAAGGAATACATATTTAATCCTTTTCACATTCAATGTCATTATTAATTCATAGATATGCTAGATTTGATTATAACTTTGTCCCAATAACTAAAAATCTAAATCAAATTGCTATTTTGAGTTCAAAGTCAAAGTATACTATAAATCATTAAAATATCTCAAGAAATCTAAAATATCATCAAGAGTCAAAATAGTTTCTTAGTATTTTAAATATATCTAAACTACTAAGCTTGTCATGTTGAACAATAATTATATACTACTAGGTTTTCTGATACAAAGTCACCTTCTTCATAACACTAACTATACCATTATCATATTTAACATAAATTGCTATTTTCTTAGTTAAATCCAATTCAATTGCCTTTTTCATCTTCTAGCTTCACTTTTAACCCTAAATCTACATCTAGTAATGTGCTTCCTAAAGTTGGTAGAATATTTGTAACTTCATATGCCTCCTTCTTAACACCTATAATATTATTATTTTCGATAAGCCTTTCTTTTAAGTTCACCTCCTAGCTTTCTAAGTCAAGTTTTGCCTCATTTTTTTTATTTGACTTGACACCTTATAATTTTACTAAATTTCGTACTTCATACCTGCATTCCAATGTTTTCTACCATAGCTATTTAATGCCTAACTTCAAATACCTATTCTAAACTGAGGTTAAAATAATCAAATTACGATCTTTTCCTACTAAATTATGTGTACTACCGACCATTCCAATTGGATCATTATTCTTAACCATTTCTATTTTAACTTTATACATTTAGCAATTATCCACACTCTACATTGCTCATATACCAATAGTAATAATCAATTTACTTCACATGAGGTAATACTCTTTTATAAGCATAAGCATCTTAATATATTTAACACACATGCATAAGTAATCAATGCACGGAGTCAATATGGCAACGTAATTTTTATGTAGAAAAATCATACATGTATAAATATCTTGATTACATTATGTAACTACACATGATAATGTATTTCAACGCTACACATTTTATTCATATCTATATACTTCAATCCTATGAAGAAATATACACAATTTTTGTAAGGTTTCCAAGAAATTTTATATTGACTTGTGAATTCCTATTTAACTTGCTATCAGTACTTCTTTTCATGTGTTATATATATTTTGAAAAGGATATGACATTTAGGTAATTATGCAAAGAAAGTTAGCTACCTATCATGAAAACTTATAAATTAATGTTTTCCTTTTATATTAATCTTAGTAACAAATTATATTTGATTTCTAGAGGGCTTTAAGTCAGGCTCTCAATTATGTGTCTTTAAATATGAGTAAGGTCCATACAAGCTATTGTTACCTATAGAAAGGCATATTATCCTCGTGGTATCTTTTGTATTCTTTTAAATTAAAATCTATTGACATACCATTACTTTATTTTCATCAAATATCATTGCTAAGAACCATCATTTAGGCTTACTATGATTTTTTCTCAATTATGTAATTTCACTTATTAATCTCATAATCGTCCACTTTCCTTTCTATATCAAACTATACAGCACTTCTAGGATAGATCATACCTTTAACATTATCACAAGCTCACTTCTTACATCAATTATTGACTTATATTCTATATCTCTAGTTATTCATGTTTTCATTTGCTCAACCTTCTAACTCACATTCTGAATCTCATTTTGACTTACCTAAAATGCTTCTTAAGTCATCAAGTCACTTGATTCCACTATCAACTCCCCAATTCCCACACTTTACTAGAATAGTTTAACATGCCAATACTCATTGATAATCATGATATTAATCAAACTACTTAATAAATCTGACATCTCCAACAAATTACCTCTACATTAAACTAGATTTATCCAAAATCTAACTTCATAGACAAGAAGTAAATCCTCGAATAGTTAATTTAGGGGATATTTCCAATAATGCATGTGATATATCTATGTATACTTAATTTACACTTATCAGTTTAACATATCTAAACCTTCTATCCTACTCTATATTACTTGACTAGTCAACTTCCAACAACAACCTTAGAAATCACATTTTGTATTCCATAAAGAGTTTGTTCTCCTTTTAATTAGATTCCACTTAAGCTATTATAAATTCCTTGTTTTTACTCAATAAGTTTACAAGTTATCGTCTTTTATAATTCAAATGTGATATTAGCAAATCTTATTCTTTCTTTGGTATATATATAAATAGTAAATATGGCCTATAGTCTAAATCTTTTATGACCTACTTAGGTCACACTCTCAATAGTTTCCTACAATGTTTAGTTGATTTTATTTATGATGTTTCGAAGCAAATTCTTAAGAATTATGATCTAACACCACCAAGAATTGTCATGCCTCAAACTAAAGAGTTGTAAAAGCCCTATTGTGTAAACCAACTGACGCTAGAAGCTAGTTGTCTTAGCCACTAACGTAAGTATATCCTACACAAGGCATTCACTACTTCACTATTTGAAAGCATCCAATTCAGCATTTGGCAGAAATCAACCTGTGGTGTAGCTTTTCAAAATAGCTACTGAAAAATACTTTTTATAGCTTAAAGGTTTAAGGAAAAATCAAATTTTATAAATTGTATGAAGATGAAACCTTAAAGGTAAAAAAATTTTCAAGAACTACAATGTTACAAAAATATAAAGTGTCTACTAAAATTTTACTAAAATCCACAAGTTTGCAAAGCATAGAATAAATCTCATTAGCTGAAAATTAGGGGTCACTCGAGAAGACTCTATTAGTTTTCCTAGAGGTTAATATAGTCAATAAACCAAGTAAAAATTTAGTTAGGTAGTCGTGAATCTCACTTTCCAACCCCATTCTCTTATCTTCAAGAACTTGAAGTAGTATTGGTGAATCTATTAAGGGACCTACAAAATAGCTATAAGGGAAAGAGCAAAAACTTGCTCAGTAAGTGGGACGAAGATAATAACACATATCCAATGCAAAGCAACTAGGGTTTTTAAGTAAGTTTTGTTATGTGTTATGTGTTATCCATCATAAGATCATAGAAATTACGCCTACTTTAATTTAGGTTAAGGAGTTTTGACGCTATATACTTCGAGGATGGGAGCCAAATCAGGACTTATGCAATAAAGAACACGCTCTGCCCAAGACTTGACTTTGAACCACAGTCTCTAACCTTATTGCGACCTCCTCTCCCACCTCTTAGTTAGACTAAGGGTGGTAAGTGGACTATTTCAGCTATCCTTATCGAAAGGTACGCGTTTCACCTAAGAATCCTACTCGTTTCTCCTAGTAAGTTGCGATGTAGGTCTAATTAGTAGTTAAGTTGAGTTTGTGTTAAATTGCTTTTGTGGTGGTTAAGCAATTTCAAACAATCCAAAGTAAGTAATATCATGAAATAATCAATATATAAGTCCAACATTCAAAATAGCATAACCATAGTCAAACACATAAGTTATATATGTAGAGACAACTAACTTACAATCATGAATAAAGATATATAGTAAAGTTTCTAAGTATTCTTAAACAATACTTCAAAGTATAGTGAAACATCGATCCCTCTTACTTAGATACTGATACTCATTCTCTTCCTATGTCACTCCTGTCTTCCCTTATTGTCCCTAAAATTTAATATAACCTCTTTAGTTTCCAACCAATATGTAACATACGAGTTCATTTTGACATTTAAATATGTACCTCAATTGTGTTATGTAAGTTTTCTAAGGTGTTCATTAGGTATTAGTTAAGTAGAATACATTTTAGCTATGTTTTTGACTTGATACAGGTTGTTACTTAGTAATTTATGACCCAAGTTCTGACTTTAATAGATTATTAAAAGTGATAGGCAACCGGCTTTCTAATATACTCTTTGGTCTACTAATCCAATATTTAGTACCGACTACCTTTGAACGTCTAATCAATCCTACATTTAGTTTTTTCCATCGAACTACTTTCAACTAAGTTTCTAACTTAGGTTCTGACCTAACATGGTAATATGGGTTATTGTCTAAGAAGCTTTTGACTCATATTCTGGTTTTGATAAAGATATAGAATTTATGTATAAATCACACGTTGCCCTACTATCGAACACCTATTGTGATAAAGGATTTTCCATACCAATCTACATTTTGACTCAGTTTTTTATGGAGTTTCTAACCTTTAGTCCAAAATTAGATTCTTATTTAGGAAGTTTCTAACTTATAGTTTGTCTCTAAAAATAGGGTAGAATTTAAATATAAGCCACTTTTTGGTAAAGATCCAATTTTCCTAGTATATTTAACATATGCATACTAAAATACATTCTGATTTACTTTTTGACATAGTTTGTGACCCTGCTGCTACTAGTACATCTAACTACTTATTTTCTACTTACCCTACATTTTCAAAAGTTTAAACCTTGCATATACAGTAAGTATCAATCAGTACTTCAATCATCTATAATCTTATTCACTATATCATCATTTAATTTATATATGTATTAAAACTTTAGGAGAATTAATCCATAGACCACTAAATAACCGCTTTCCCTTAAAAATTATTACTCCTAAACTTCTAAATAACTATTTTCAACTGCTATATATGGATAATTATAGGTTATAATATGGTTTTGTAGAGAATCACTCAAGCTCCTTTGTAAAACCACTTTTCTAGCGCACTATTATTGCAAGATAAAAAATTTGCCTAAAATTTGATGACACAATTTTCAGAATCTAACCACATAACATCAAATTTTAACATCTTAGGAGTATATTCAAAAAATTTAAAGTTGAAACTATATGAATTGATCTTTGAAAAACCTGATTAAAAATTAATGCGCACAACATTTTTCTTAAGAACCTGATATTTTCTAAAATTTGTTTCCTTTGCTCTCT
Source organism: Lumnitzera racemosa (assembly GCA_024138005.1). Classification (NCBI taxonomy): domain Eukaryota; kingdom Viridiplantae; phylum Streptophyta; class Magnoliopsida; order Myrtales; family Combretaceae; genus Lumnitzera; species Lumnitzera racemosa. The sequence continues at coordinate 58,994,030 of JAMXBC010000004.1, forward strand.
CTCTCTATTTCCTCACTCCTAAATTTTTCTCAGACTTGAAAATGGCCAATCTTTTTTTAGAAAGATGATTGTTATTTTTATAGCAAACTTTGAGTTATTTGTGATTTTCCATCCTCTATTAGTAAATGGATTGGTATAGGTAAGGTGTCAAACAAAAGAATTTTCTTCCCAAAACTTGTTCCCCTCTCATTTCCATAAGACAAACATGTTTCCTTATGTCTCCTAATTTTTTAATAATTTTTCCACATATTTTGTCTATTTATTTAATGGATTTTACGTAGTTTCGAGTATTTTCGATAATTACGGATATATATTTATGTAATAATTATACTTTATGTGTGTACATGTCTTTTATATATTATTTCATGTCCAATATTACTTATATTTTTCCTATAATTTATCTCTAAGTGTTTGTTAATTTTCGAAACCTACATCATATGTTATCATTAATTATATAATAATACAATAAATTCTTACTATTTTAGCTATATTTTTAATCGTTTATTATATTTTTAAATTTCAAACGTATGAAAACTCTTCGACTAATATCATGAACCCCCTTGTATGTTTCTAGCTTGTTTGAGTTATCTTCTTAAACACCTTAAATCGACCATCGAACCTAGTTGTACAAGCATGGGTCTTATACTACACACCGATGAACTTTAATTTCACTCTTTTCTTAACACAATCAAGTGGTGACTCCATCCTTTTAATTTTTTTTTTAATCTGAGCTTTTTCTTAATCTAGTTGAGAAACTTTTACTGGGTGGGCCAACATTGGTATAAGTTAGATTAGGAAAAAAGGGAAACTAGATTTCCAACTCGACACTCTCTATTAAGTTGTCTTAATCTAGAGAAACTAAATAGTTAATTGCTTGGTCTATTCAATTACATATAATTATACCAATCTATTAACTATAAGATCATGCTAACTTTAAGACTAACTCAAACATTGAATCAATAACCTAAGAAAATATTAAGTTAAAGACAATAAGGTACAGTACAATTAGATCACAATAATAAGAAATCATAGATTGATGATAAAAGAAAACTCATTACATAGAAAACTATGGTTCACAATAATTGAATATTAAAACTAAATTAAAACATTGAGAAAAGGAAGAAATAAATTCAATTAATTGTCTATTGGTTCTTTATCCTCTTATCTAATTACAAGGCTTATAAGTCTATTTATAATACAAAAGGAATCTTAAAATGTATCTCCCATATTTCTCCAAAATATCTTTGGCATGTTTTCAATATTTCTTCGTTGCAAATCTAGCTCCAAATAAAAGATATATGGAAGTATGACACCTTTAAGAGTTTCAAATCTTTCTAAAAATAAGAAAATTCATAAAGAATGGTATTTTCACACCCTAGATGATGGCCATGATCTCTAAGGGCATTCTTTTCCTTCATGTACAACTTCTTTTTCTCATGAAACTTTTGGATGGGAGGAATACAACTAGAGAAAACGTGTTCTTGCAAGAGTTCTTTGGCATTGTTGTTTGTTTGGACTTCACTCACTTGAGTAGGTTCGTCTTCACTTCATAAAATTGCTCAAAAACTTATTGAAAGCTTCTTAAGCACCTATAAATGAAAGAATAATCAATTAAGCTCCAAATCACTATAAAATTAACCCAAATAATACACGAAAGTATACAAAAATTCCCTAAAATATATATATATATATATGCTATATGAGTGTTAACAAATTCCCTCATACTTAAGCTTTTGCTTGTCCTTAACTAAAATAGTCAAAACAAAACTAGGATAAGTTTAACAATTCTTTATAACTTAGAAAAGTGCCTCCTCAAATCATAGAACTTTACGGTTTCTTTCAAAATCACTCCTTTACTTTCATCAGTAATGTCCTTAGAACACTTAGATGGTAGCACTAAAGAATTACTAAATTTCAACAATCATTCTAAATAGAAACTAAACTAGAGATCAAAACATGCATTTACAAACTAAGAAAAAATTTATAAGAATTTCACAATTCTTACTATTCTAATGCAAGAGGAGAGAAATCTTCTTATACTATTTTCATCACAAAAAACTCAAACTAGATGCACGTTACATCAACCCATCCTCTAATTGTCCCCTTAGTTTATATTTTCATTGGAAGGCCTTTTCTTTTCTTTTTTTTTTTTCCAATTCAATTCAATTCCTTTAATTAGACACAATTACGTTTGTAGCAGGAAATAACCTTACTCTTCTAAAGAACCAATTCCTATCTATATTGTCTTGGTTCTCATGTTAGGATTTGGAAATAATCTTACTCTTTTGATGAACCAAAGCCGATCCTTACCAATCTTAGCCAACTTCCTTAGGTTATTAGTAAAAGAGCCTTACTTTTCTAAGGGACCAAGGCTAATCCTTTCCAGCTTGTATTATTTATTTATTTTATTTCATTCTCCTCCAACTATTTTTATTTTTTCAATAGACTTATAAAGGCTACATCTCATTTATTCATCCAATATGAAAACTTTTTTAGAGAACAAAAAAAGATAGGAATAAATAACTATCCTCTCGAATTAAGCTTAGAAATATAGATAAATCATTGTTATAGTTTATACCTTAACTTTACCGCTTTTTACAATTATATACCTAAAGTTTTGATTCATCAAATTATACACTTAATTAAAGATTTAACTGTCACCATCTATATTTTAGTTTACTCCGATTCACATTATTAATCTAGTTAGTCTGATTAGTTGATGAGGTGGCTGCTTATAGCCTTAATAGGGATGCCTAATCCCCCACAAGTGGCCACTCGCCACCAACTACAAAGTAATGGGTCATGACTGATATAGGCATATTTTTCATGTTTTAATATGCAAATTAGATAGAATTATTATTGATTTTATAAACTCATTAAGAAATGGTACTTAATTATTTTCATTTGGACATTTTAGGAATTAGAGGATTCAAGAGTAGAATTACAGATAATTTAGAGGAGTTTTACACAAATGAACGAAGTTCGAATCAACACGTTGCAATTTGGAATTGAAAGCAATCGCCTACAATGTACACCGGCAGCCTTTGAAGTCTACACTACCGACCTTAAAGCTTATACCATCGACCTTAAAGCTTACACCACAGGCCTTCAATAAAAAGAAGCCAATCGCGAGACAAGCCTAATTTTTCTTATAAATAGACATATTTTTGATCATTTGAGAGACACACATACACTTTCCTTAGAATTAGAAGATACTTATATATCTCCCTTAGAATTAGAGAGTCATAGAGTAGTTATTAGATAGTTCTTGAAGAATTCATCTGTAGAATCACTTAGATCGTTGAGAAGATTTTGCTTTTGCTGTAGAGACCAAATTTTGGAGTTGTAATTAAAGTTTATCTTTTCTAATTACAGAATTGGTGACATTTATTTTAATCATATTTATGCAATTCTATGAATTATTCATGCTTCTAATTATGAATTTCCTTGCAATTTCAATTAGTATTTATTCTTTCATTTCAAATTCCATGGTTGGCTAAATTTATTTATGGGAATTGATGAAACCTAGATAGCTAAGATGATGATTGTGTTCTTGTTATAGGATTAATTGATATATGGATGATTTATGATTGCAATTTCTATGATTTCGATTATAATTGTTTAATTGGTTATAATTATTAGAAACCTAGTAATACGGGGAGTTAATATAGGGTTTGTTAAAAATTCTTAATTAATTTGATTGATTATTGTGGAAGCAGCATTAATTGAATTAATTAGAAACTATCTAGAGATTAATGAGATGTTTGGTGATTGATTATTGTGGAAGTAGCATTAATTGAATTAATTAGAAACTATCAAGAGATTAATGAGATGTTTGGTGATTGATTATTCACCAAGACATTAGGGATAATTAATTTATGACATTAGACAATCACAGCATTGGGAGATATAAGATTGTAATTTGGAGTCCATTGTTAATTGGAGATACAGAGCTAACTAATGAATTATAGGTTTAAGTCCTTAAGTTTTAAGGCATAATAATTTCACTTGAATGACTATATAGCTATTAATCTATAACATGATAACAATTTGATTTGCCTAATCTAGGGTAGATTCTATTTTTTCCATAATTCTCAATTGATTGCTTAGTTTTAGATATTTTATAGTTACTTTCCTTTTTGATAGCTTTAGTATAATTATTAGATTAGTTCATTTATTTTTTATTGCTTGAATATTGATAGGAACTAGCATAGGATTAGTAATTTCTTAGTCCTCAAGGGATCGACAACCTTACTTGCTCTGTATTACTTGATTCCAAACTAGTATACTTACTGAATTATTCGCAATTTATTTATTTTTATATATAATTTAAGCGAATCAATAACCTACTTCAAGAATATGGGTTATGAGACCATTAGCGAACCATACGTGGTTTATGCACATCCCTAGTGGGCTCATGTGATCTCCTTAAGTTCATAGGCAACTACCTCACTAGTTTTTGTGCTGACTTGACTTTCAGGATGAATAGGAGTTAATTAAGGTATAGATGATGTCAACTAAATTTCAATTGAGTATATAATTAGACAAATTAAAACTTCAAGCATATAATTGTAAAAAATCGTAAAGTTAAGATATAAATCGTGACATTACCCCAATATAGATAACTAGTCTTTAACTTATCAATATTAATTTTAATCTCAAGTTTAAGTAATAGGGAACTTTGGATTTAGGGATTTAATTGCTCAAATTAACAAATTTAGCAAAGTGAATTAAGGTCATAAAGAACCATAGTTAAATTTTAAAAAAATAATTCTTGCTTAGAAAAGAAAAATGATAAGGGACCTAAAACTTTCCTTGTACTAAATCTTTTGAAATTACCATGCTAAAAGGTTTCATTTCTTGAATTGAATTCATTTAAGCCTTACAAAACAAGGAAAAAAATAAAACATGAAACTAAAGGTACTATGCCTACTATCAAGAATAGTCTATTAAAAAGCAGTATAACACTAACAAGAATAATACTTTTTTAACCGCAAAATTTATCGAAAACAAAGAAAAGTGCAAAAGTTAGCAAATTGAGAATGTCATAAATCGCATCTTGCATATGTTTCCTAAAAATAGGAAAGACACAAGTCCACATTTCCTAAGGACATCTCCTTCGCAACATCAATTAAAGCACAATTACAAATTAATTAATTTCATTGAAGCACAAAATAAAAAATTGCAATAAATTAGTTTCTAATTTCATAGTCTTAATGTTAGAACTACATGAGCCTAGTCAATTAATAGATTAATGAATTAGCTAGCTAGTAAATTAGTAGATCAATAGTTATTAAATTAGGAAATTAATGGATTAGTGAATTAATAAATTAGCTGTAAAACCCACATTTCTTTGATTGCGAATTGAGCGGGTAATTTAGGGCATTAGTAAAGTTAGTTCGATTGACTTAAAAATTTACGAGTAGACTCGAGACATTAGTCGATGAAACCCTGTGGACTCAGATCTTGAAAAAGTAATAAAATAGCTAAAATAGTATAGTTTAACTAAATAATGTATTATTTATTATAATCAAGCAGAATATGCTCTATGAATTTATAAATATTTGGAGATAGGTTATATATGTATTAAAACATTATATGATGTAATATAATAGGTAGATTATATATGCATACAACATATGTAATTTTTTTTCATTAATATATATTTGTAATTAACTAAAATACCTTATTATATATATTTTAAGCTAAAATGAGTTAAGAAAATCATAGTAAATTAATAAAAAAAAATTATAAAAAGACATGGGAAGCTATAATTAGTCAGGCGTATGTAGTGTTAGAAGCCAAGTATTTATGCATTAGGTTATGAAATAACATGCGGTTAGCAAGTACATAAGCTGGAACTTTTGAGGAAAGAGAAACAAAAACAATTTCTCACTTCATAAGCTCTCCAAAAATCCTCTCCACAAATTCATAAGTACAATTGGAGATATAGAAAATTAGGGATGGAATTAAGTGATTAAAGAAGTTAATTTAGGAAATTATAAAAAATAAGAAGTAAACTAAGCGTGGGAGAATACGAGCACCTAGGGAGTTGCAAGAGACCAACCACCACCATACCTTGAAGTATCCCCCATCGTTTAGGTGTGTCAATAAGGAGGTGGCCATTAGAGGTGGTCGAACCAATCAATTCCAGTAAAGATCCCTTTTTAGTCTAATTTTTTGTAAATTACTAAACAAGGAGGTGGCCATTAGTGGTGGTCGAAACAATCAATTCTAGTAAAGATTCCTTTTTAATCTAATTTTTTGTAAATTACTAAAATTTTAAATATGCTCAAAAAATTATTCCTACATATTTTCATGTATAGAATCTAGAAAAAAAAATTAATTTATAAAAATTTAGTAGCTATAGTATCCATATTTAAAAAATCGAAGAATTTTCGATATTTAAATAAATAAGTCTAATGATGTAGTTTCGACTTTAAAATATTTTTATAAATTTTCTATACCTATATTGAGTTTCCATGAAATGATTTTTTGTGAAACTATTTTCTATATTGTTACTTAATTTAAAAGATTGAAATTATGCCCAAAGTGGTGATTTTTAGTCAAAATTAATATATTTTCTTAACAAACCTTACTTGGATTCTATATTCAATCACTTATTGAGGTATTATTATTATGTTGGATATGTGGAATTGAATTTTAGAATGAAAAGTTTTGGTAAGTTGAGATTTAGTCCTCATAAGCATAGTATAATAAATTGTGATTTGATAAATTCAAGGGAATAATAAATTGGGACATGTTAATTGTGAAGTTGGAATGTAATGAAGCTGTAACTTGATGAATGAAATGTTATTTGATGTTAATCCTAGCTGGAGTTAGTGGAAAAATGGCTAAATTCTTGAGTTATAGTGAGTTGGGTAAAGTAGAGGCAAAATTAGTGGATTCAAGATAAGTACTTTACTAAAGAGTACACTTAGAGGAAGAATTAAAGGCAAGTTAAAGTAAAATGTAAATCCCCTATATTTTAGAGGCTAAAGAAAAGGATGGTTTTCTATAAACTATAAAGTTAGCCAAAGTTAAAGGGGAAATCAAAGGATTTTATAGCTTAATATGACTTATGAGTTTAGTAAACTACTTAAATAATCTTAACATGTGAGTGAATATAACCAATATAATTAGTATCAAAACAACTAAAAACATATAAAACACACTCCTTACTACTAATCCAAGGATTGAATATGGATTAAATATGACTTACTTTATATGTAAAGGAATAGTTGAAGACCATTAAGGCAATAGTCAAGTTTAGCAAACCAGTAAAGTATAAGTAAGTTGGGATCTGTACATCATAGCATCTTGGAGTATTGTATTAGAGTACTTGGAGAACTAGGAGTACATTTGGTTATGCTTGTAACTTAGTTGTTTGTACGTATACTGTGTATGTGATTGTATACTTGAATTGTGGACATGGAGTGTTGTTTGCTTGAATTTGCAATGACTTGCTTGTCTTGTGAAAATTGTTGCTCATCCTTAACTAGACTTAACTTAAGATTAACTCCTAAGCTAACTGGACATGCATAACAACCCATTAGGCAAACAATTAGGTATGTCAAACCAAATACCGACCCCTTCAATGAGGATAGCTGAAATGTTCCTTTCCCCACTCTTAGTCGAGTTAAGTGATAGGAGAGAAGATCGCAACAAGGTTAAGGGCTATGATTCAATGGAAGTCTCGAGGGGGGTAGTGTGGTGTTCTCCATTGTGTAAGCATGGATATGGTCTGATTTCAGTCTCATTGAAACTCCTTAATCTGAGTTAAAGTGGATGAAATTTCTTTAACCTCACAATAAATTGGTTAACATTATACGATGTTGCATTTTCTTATTGAATTACATTCCATATAAATAAAATGTTTGAAAACCATGATTGTGTTGATGTACTCTTTTGTCTTCATCCCGTTTACTGAGCTAATTGTACTCACATTCTCTCACTCTTTTGTAGGTACCAAGTAAGAGATAAGGATGCAGAAATATAGCCATCCTTGAATTAGTGTACATTTGGCTAGGAAACTGAGGAAAGGAAGACCTACTAGATCTAGAATTTTGGCTTTTCTTTTGGTTTTGTGGGAACTAATTGTGGATCGCTAAGATACCCACTAGTCTTCTATCTTATTGTAAATAAGCTTTAAGACATGTGGCTTTTGTAAACTCTCAATGTAAGCTAGAACACCCAATATGTAATTAGTTATATAAATACTAGTATGTTATGGAAAATCGATCTACAAGTTGTCTTGAATAGGTATTTTATAAAGTTATACTATAGGTTTTATTAATAATAAGTGTCAAACTGGATGCTTTAAGCTGGTTAAGTTGTATATGCCTTGTATAGACTATATCTATGATAGCAGCTATGAGGTTTGCTTTTAACTTAGAATAGTTTATACAACAAGACTGTTATGACTTTTCCTATTCAAGACGTGATAGTTCTAAGTTGATATCAGAGCATGATTCTAAATAACCAAGCTTTGAAGCATCTAACTAAAATGAATTAGATATTAGCTCACTAAGAGAGGGGTTATTAATAGGACGTAAAAGACTTAAGCTTGTAGGATTCTATATAAGCTATAGATGTAAAGATATATAAAGTTATAATGGTAAGTATTATATGACACGAACTAACTTCTAACTTGATTGCTTCCAAATTCATAGGAATGGTATTATTATGGTTACATTTTAGTTGGGAAGGTGATGAGACTTTGATTGAATATCAAATTCGATTTCAAAAGTTGTTACTTAATATGGTTAATTGGATACTATTTCATACTATTGATGATGCTATTGATAATTACAAGTGTAGGACGTCTTTTAGTATAAAGGATGATTGGAAATTAATGGAGAATGAGTTGGAATTTGCATATAATGAATATACTATTATAGCTGCTTTTGAGAAGAAGTATTTACAAGATAAGGGGATTTTATTTGTGATGATTCATGTGTTATATTTTTCTTGCTATTGTGGAAGTGGGTAAGAATTATCCTTTAGGTTTTGATTAGATACCTTTTGGTGTTTCACATATTCCTAAAGATTATCCTCTTAGCGTAATTGATTAGTTTCCCAAACTTCCTATAGTAGAAAATGTAGGTATAGAAATACCACTACAGTCTTTGGAACTTAAACCCTTTATGATGCTACCTAATAATTTACCCTAGAATGTTCAAATAAATGTAAGAGTAAGTGATGACAAAGATTCTAAAAAGGATCTAGAAAAGGAATTTGAAGTAGAGGCAAAAGTAAAACCTATTCTAGAAGATGAAGTAAAGGATAATGGGGATGAAGTGCACGAAGTAATTGTAATACCTGAAACTCCTAATATAGTGATAGTAAGTTCGGATTCTGAGGAAGATGAACAAGAGGATTGGTTTTCCATGGAAGATATAGCAACTTTGGAAGGTTTGAATAATTAAAGGAGTTAGTAGTTAGTGACATGACCTAATTTACTCTGTTTTAGACTTTTGGATACTTTATTACCTAGTTGTTTTTGTTGTATCTAAGTCCCCTAGTGACTTTTTGATGTACTTGTGACCCTTTGGATGTACTTTTTGCACTGTTTTGATGTTTAGTTTCTAAAAATGTAAATGATGTATATAAACTCCTATATATATGTAATGGAAATGTAAATAAAAGTGATGTACATAGTGATCAAGTATGTAATCTTGAGCTTGTAAGTAAAGCCTATGCAATCTTTTGGATGTAAAGTTAAAGTTATTAAATGCATTAAAGTAAAGTGCGCGTAAATATGAAATAGTGAAGCACATCTTTATTTTTCAATACTTATATGTGATATAGTCATGAGAATTGATTACAAGGAATGAAGTTAAATAATGATATGATATTACTAGTGAAGTCTTTATAAGCTCATGATGTACAGTTGTATTTGAGCACATTATGGAATATCTGATAGGCGATGTATGGTTATTATTGTTCTATGTACAAGGATGAGTTATGATAGGTCTTATGTGGATAAAACTTCTTACTAAAATATTTGCTATTGTTTTATATAATGCATTTGCAAGGAAATTCTCAATTTATATGTGGATACAAGTTATTTCGATTCTATATTAACTATTAGATATATGTGTTATAAGCGTAGGGTTGTTAATTAGTTATCATAATTCTAATTATGGTTGAGGAGACGAATAGAAATGGGAATGATTGACCAAATGAGGTAGTACCACCTCATAACCCTCTTAATCCATCAAAAATACTTATAAATAATGTACTATCACTACCACCTCCACTAAATATGATGGACTTAGCTCAATTGGGAAAAATGTTGGCTGACATGAATACTATGATACAGCAACAGGGAGCTTTAATTTAACATCTTATCACAGGTAGAAGTGATGTGAATCAAAGCCTACAAGAGGTTGAATCAAAAGGGATCCAACCTCAAGAGGTGAGTTAGCTTCTTGAGTTTATGAAGGAAAATTGGTATTTTGAAGATGAAATGGGTAAGCCTACTTTGGTTGATGATTGGTTGGTATTGATTAAATGCAACTTTGACATGTATAGGATTTTAGAGAACCAAAAAGTCTGTTAGGGTACTTTCTTGCTAAAAATGGGAGCTCGAGTTTAGTCAGACTTGAAAGCAAGATCCATTATTGGTCCCATTACTTAGTAGATTTTGAGGGAAGAATTTAAGAAAGAATATTTCCTTATAAGAGTACAAAATCAAATGACTCAAAAGTTAATGGAAATAAAGAAGGGTACTATGAGTGTAGCTCAATATGAAAATGAGTTCAATAGATTATTACAATATACGCCTAAGTTATATCAAGATAATCAAGAGTTAAAGAAGGGTCTTTTTTTTTTAATGGGTTTGACTCAATTATGAGATGTAAGTTAATGGTATAGGTTCACTACTTACCATGAAATTGCGGACAAGGTACAACAACTGGAGGATAATTGATTAGCAATGCAAAGTGAATGGAGCAAGAAGTTGAAGGGAGTCACTTGGTTTAGACCCGCTTTTAAAGGGTTATCTTTAGGTGCAAGTAGCAGCTCAGGCCTAAAGGTAAAGAAGTTGGTAGCAATGTTTGGTGGCTTAACTCAAACAAAAAAAATATATAGTTTCTATAGTGAGGTAAGGGATGTGAAATTTTGGAAGTATAGAGTATAACATTTTCCCCGACAATGTGCTTAGATGAAAGGCAAATGTTTCCTTTGTAGTAATCCAAATCATGTTTCAAGAGTATCTAAAGATGAAAATGGTGAAGTGTTACAAGTGTGGAATGTCAGGACACTTCTCTATATATTGTGGTTAGAGTGGATGAGGGAATAAGAAATTTGGAGGAGCAGAGATGACCATTATACCGACTTAGATGTTTGTAATAAAGAGTACAGAAGAAGATAGTAAGGATTTCGATGATTGGAAGAAGGAATATTTTCATAACGGCTCGGATGATGAAATGGATATTGATGATATTGACTAAGGCTTAGTGATAGGTGCGTAAATTAATAACTTTACTTGAATATAAATTGAATACAAATATCATATACTTAAGAAAGTGTTAAGAATCGAGAAAATACATAACTTAAATGTAATATGCATATGACATATAACTATGGTAGAAATTATTTTAGGAACGGTAAATATTAGTGGGCGTACTGCATATGCATTGTTTAACACAAGATCTTTGCATTCATTTATTAGTTAAGAGTTTGTCTTAGGAAACAAAATTATTGTGATTGAAGTTAAAGCCACCTATAAAGTGAGAATACCTACTGGTGAGTAAGTTTTAATGCGAAAAATGGTAGATACCGAACAGTTATAAATTTAAGGCAAAGAGTTTCCAATAAAATTGATAGTTTTGCCACTAAAAGGTTATGATATTATTGTGGGTATAGATTGGTTATCCAAACATAAATCTAAAATCGATTATTGAAATAAGACTATAAGCTTTAGATGAGGGTAAAGTGATATTTCAAGGAAAGACTGGAGAGCAACGATTAAGATTGTCGATGATTGAAGTAAGAGGAGAAATGAATGAGGTTAGTGAGGAATGACAGCTTTGTTGGATATTTGCTATAAAAGGAAAGGAGGAGACTCTGAAAGTGTTTAGAATACCTATAGTGTGAATTTCCTAATGTTTTTGTAGATGATTTACCTGGTTTAGCTCCACATTAAGAGTAAAATTCTACTATGGAGTTAGAGCTAGGAATTGAACCAATATCAAAAGCTCCATATCGGATGTTACCAATAGAACTTCAAGAATTAAAGAAGCAACTTTAGGAGCTATTGGGTAAAAGATTTATTAAACTTGGTGGATCTACTTGGGGAACGCTAGTATTGTTTGTGAAAAAAAAAAAAAAAGATGGAACCATAAAGCCATTGTATTTTCCTGAATTGACTTAAAATTTAGATATCATCAATTACAAATTAAGCTTGAGGATGTACCAAAGGCTACATTTTGGACGAAGTACATGTACTACGAGTTTTTAGTGATGCCTTTTGGATTAACTAATGCACCAATGGTGTTTATGGATTTAATGAATTGAGTCTATCAACCTTGGAGAAATTTGTTGTTGTATTCATTGATGACATTTTAATTTATTTGAAAACTAAAGAGGATCTTGTAGATAAGAGATAATAAACTGCATGCTAAATTGAGTAAATATGATTTCTACTTAGATAAAATCTCATTCTTAGGATACATGGTATCGAGTAAAGGAATTTTAGTAGATCCTAAGAAAGTCAAAGATGTGGCTAAGTGGAAATAGCTAACTACAGTGTTGGAAGTGAGAAGTTTTCTTAGGATGGCCAGGTATTACAGATGATTTATAAAAGATTTCTCTAAGATAGCAAGACCTTTAACTTGGTTGATGTAAAAGGATATTAAGTTTGAATGGAGTAACTAGTGTAAATAAAGTTTTCGAGAGTTGAAGGATCGTTTGATTTCAGCATTAATACTTTTTTTGCTAGATCCGAATAAATCTTATTGTGTATATAGTGATGCTTCTAAGAATGGATTGGCTTGTATATTGATGTAGGATGGCAAGGTCGTAGCATATGCATCAAGGCAATTGAGGCTTCACGACAAGAATTATTCAACATACGATATGGAATTGGTAGCTGTAGTATTTGCTTTGAAAATTTAGACATATTATTTATATGGGCATCATTGTGAAATCTATACATATCATAAAAGCTTAAAGTATTTCTTTACTAAAAAAAGTTGAACTCACAACAAAGGCATTGGTTAGAATTGATCAAAGATTATGATTTGAGTATAAATGATCACCTTAATAAAGCTAATGTTGTAGGAGATGCGTTAAGTTGCAAGAACTATGAACAAGTGGCCTCATTACTTACTACTTAAGGTGAGTTGGTTCAAGAATTTTAGAGAATGGAGATTGAATTTAGATGGCATGAGACTAATGTGCAATTGATAAATTTAGTAGTATAACTAACCTTGATAGGAAAAATTAAGCTTCAACAAGATGAAGATCTGAATTTGAAGGGGATTAAAGAAAAATTGAAGATAGTTGATGTTTCTGATTTCAGAATTGATACAGAAGGTATGTTAAGGTACAAGAATAGAGTTTGTATGCCTTATGACTCTAAGCTAAGGAATGAGATCATGGCTAAAGCATATAATACTAGTTATGTATTGTAGATCTAAAGCGTTGTTTTGGTAGAAAGGCGTGAAAAAGGATGTGGAACAATACATAGCTAGGAGTACTATGTATCAATAGGTAAAGGCAAAATGCTAGACCTAATGGTTTATTACAATCGTTGGAAATACCCCAATGAAAATAAGATCACATTACTATAGACTTTGTAATAAGACTTCTGAGGACAAGAGTAAGTCAAGATTCGATTTAGGTTGTTGTAGATAGATTGACAAAGTGTGCTCATTTCTTACCTTACCGAATTGGTAATTAAATGGAGAAGCTAGCATAGTTGTATATAAGGGAGATTGCTAGATTGAGTGGTGTATTGATAAGTATCATATCAAGTAGAGATAATTGGTTTGTATTGAAATTCTAGGAGAGTTTACGCCGATTTTTAGGTACTAAGTTGCAATTCAGTACAACTTATCATCCCCAAATGGATGGACAGTTGAAAAGAATTATTCAAAATATTTGAAGATATGTTAAGAGGTTGTATTTTGGACTTCAGTGGTGATTGGGATCGATATTTACCATTAGTGGAGTTTACTTACAATACAAGCTATCAAGCAACGATCCAAATGGAACTAGTTGAAGCTTTGTATTAGAGGAAACGTTAATCACCACGGTATTGGGAAAAATAATGAATACACGATGATAGGACCTGATATGATCTAACAAATGAATGATAAGGTGAAGGTGATGTGATAGAAAGAGCACTCAAAGAGTGTAAGAATTCATAAAATTTTTTAAGACTATGAAAACTCATAAATAAATACTATGCTAAGTTTCATGCATCTTCAAATAATGTCCAAAAAAAAAAAAATTAACTACTAGATGAAATCAAATCAAAACAAGATTATACATCCATGATATGCTAGGAACTAAATCTATCTTCTCAATGGCAAAACTAAACAAAAGTGAAAAGAAGGCAAAGAAAACATGTACCGGAGAATAGATAAAGAGAAAAATAAGACAGAGAAAGTGAGTAAGCATACCTAGTTTTTGAAATAATATAATCATTAAAAGCTCAAGAATTTAAGGGATCCGCCGTAATCCAAAAGAGCTTGCATTCTAAAGATAAAAACAACAAGGAATATATAGTAAATATCAATAAGAACATACCTTATTTGAGATGCAAGAAAGGACAAACAAAGAAGGGGAATCATAATGTAAAACTTGATTGAATATCAAAGGCACGATCATTGCCTGTAATTCTCTTAGCCTTTTTCATTGATCAACTTGTCACGATTCTCCTTGGATCCTACAAAAGCTTATTCTCACAATGCATTAGAAACATTAATTTTAAGCTACCAACTTCAAAATAATGCAAGTGGACTTTTTTTTTTCATGAAAAGAAGATAAAAACTAAGTAAACTAAAATTGCATAGAAACTAAAAAAAAAAAAAATAGTTAAATTGTATCCACTAGGATCCCATGGGAAGATGTCCCATTCCCCATAATGCTAAAGAAGATAGGGGAAAGTCTTTTCTCATTAACTTATTGCTCTTCTTTGGTTTAGTTACCCCCAAATTACTTATTGTGGGTTTAGAATGATGAAAAGTATTTATAATAAGTATCTACTTAAATTCAATAATATATCTTGCAATTTCTAAGAACTCTATCTCAGGCTCTACTTCTCTTACAAAATATTTGCAGTGAGAAGACAAAAAGAGTTCATAAACATTTAAATCAAGTTGTGGCTCAACCTCTTTAAACTTTTCTTGTAAGGTTAAGACATCTACACTTATTTCAATTTTTGTAAGAAGCTCTTCTAAATTGGTAAGACTAGAAATCATATCAGTTTTCTCATTAGACACTTATCTCTCCATGTTCAACTCTACTTCCATAATTTGGCTATCAAGATCCTTTCTAACTTTCCACTCCATTTATCATTCTACCACCAACTCATTCTCTCTATTATTAAAAAACCCTTCCACGTATCCAGGATAACAATTCTTTGCAAGGTAATTGAAATGGTTATTCATTGAAGACTCAAAATTTTATAAAGTAGAGTATGATAAAAAGGGAAATCTATTAAAATTAAATGTACCATGCCTCTAGTGATGCTCATTCAATGCTCCTATAGTCTTACTTTTTGGTTGCACATTTACATGTGCATGTAGTAGGCATGACAAGGTGGTTGGATCAGGTGTTGATTCATTAAAAGTGCAAGGATCCTTTGCTGAATGTTTTTCTTGAACTTCTTTGAGAACTTATTCTAGAAGCTTCTTTCTCAACTATTCTTCTTGTAAACTAGGTAATGTATGTATAGAGTAAAATTAGGGCATCCATAGAAATAATAGGGTACCTACAATACCGATACCTATCCCAAAAATTTATGGCAACAGTTTCCTCATAGCTATTACTATCATATGTACTTAAGTAGTTATTTCCTTGATTTCACATGAGATATTCCATCTCGATCTCTACAATCTATGCAATTCAAATCAATAATCTACGAGGATTCTCACACCAAAATTCAAAAATAATAAAATAAAATTTATAAATGCATAGAAAGGAAATAAACTAAAAAACATACAATGGAAATAAATATGAATCTAACACAAAAAGAAATTTTATTTCAATTTTTTTTTATTTCTAATTTTAAGAGTAGTTAGAATAATAAATCTAGGGCATTCCTAATATGGTAGCCATAGTCCCCAACAATGGTGCCAAAAGCTTGATAGGAGGTAAGTACACTTATTAAGTTATAATATAGTAAAATGAATTTAAGTCTGAGTGTTGATCCCTCAAAGACTACCTATAAATGTGAATACTAGTGCTTATACTTTTCTTAATATCTAACTGAAGAAACAAATTCAATTACTTAAAGACAACTAAATTAAACTATTTTATTTAAAATAAAAGAAGAAAATAACAAAATATAAGATAATTAAAATTAATTATGAACACATGAACCTAGTATTCAATTACTGATTTCCTAGAGTAGCTATACAATTTGTTAGTCTTGCTCTTGTTTATTAGACAGTAGAGATTCCTAGTGTGAATTAACCCAATTCGTGTATCATAATTAATTCTTAACCCTGAGTATACTCTATCCAAATTGCTTCTACAGTAAAGCATGTCAAGATCGCATTAGGATCTTGAATCCCTAGCCCTAATCTAGAGAAACTAAATAGCTAATCACCTAGTTTATTCAACTACTTCTAATTATACTAGTCTATTTACTATAGGATCTCATGAACTTTATAGTAAACTCAAATATTGAATTAATAACCTAGGTAAATATTAATTCAAAGGCAATAAAGTATAGTGCAATTAGATCACAATAATAAGAAATCATAGATTGATAATAAAAGAAAACAAATTACATATAAAACTAGTGTTTACAATAATTGAATACTCAAACTAAATTAAAACAATGAGAAAATGAAGAAATAAAAGGGAGAAATCTATTCTTTTAGTTGTTTATTGGTTCTCTATCCTCTTATGTAATTATAAGGCTTATAAGGCTATTCATAGTACAAAAGGAATATTGAAATGTATCTCCTAATATATCTCTAAACTATCTTTAGCATCTCTTCAATATTTCTTCTTTTGAAATTTGGCTCCAAATAAAAGATATATGGAAGCATGGCACATTTATGGGCTTCAAATCTTTCTATAAATAAAAAAGATTCACAAGAAGTGGCATGTTCATACCTTATATCATGGTTGAATTTGATAGGAATCAAGTTACTGGACCTATAACCTACAACTGAGCCAGAAGACTAGAAGGACAAACATAGCGAATTCTCCAACTCCAACCGAGGACGAGTTACTCCTTACTGCCAATCAATTCTCTATGCTATGTTAAGTGATTGCATACCCCTCGGAAATTATGTGTTGACTAGAAGAATGCACTAAAAACTACAGGACTCCATGCACCAACTAGGTCCTACTAGACATGATCACTTGCTCGGCTTCATTATTATCGAGAGGTCAAGAGACCTATCCTGTACAAATCCTAAGCCATTCCCGTTTAGACAAGTCCATACTTGCTCGACACACCTACTCGGTCGCCTAACCATATCGTACTGTTTTATTTGCATCTTCTAACAGCATCATTCGTGAATCATTGTTACGTATCCAAGACTACATGGAGAATCTGCCACATTAATCATTATTATTCTTGAATATTCATTTTTACCCTTTTGTATTCTTGTACATTACTTCTTTGGGGTAATACCCTTTTTTTTCTTTTTCATTTTTAGGCAAGTTATCCTAAATTCTCAAGTATCAATACCCTTGTACATATAGTCACAGGGAGAGCAAGTTATTATTAATACACTGGATATATTTCCTTTCGTAAACATTATTTGCTTACTTTCATTTTACTTTTATCTTAACCTTTAAATTAGGCTAGGTGGCAAGTAACCTTACTAGACCAACTTGTACGTCATATCGAGTTGTGTTGTGAATCCTCGGAAGTTCTACTAATGCATCATATTCCTTAAAGCTATTTGTAGGTTTGCTTACGTCTCATTTACTTTCCCGTTCTTTCACATGTTTCCTTATCACTCGTTTCAAATTTTCGACAAGCTTTGACCCATCCTCGCGACTAGCCTTATTTGTTCTTGGCTATGGTCTGCATCATCTTGGTATCAGAGTAGAAGTTTCGTCTAGGTCGTAGTAGCTTGTTCTTGAAGTTCCCTATTTATACTCTATTTTTAGCCGTAGGAAATGAAGCAATTTTTAGTGTTGGTTTAGCTACTGTGTTTGCTGGTTGTTAAGCTTTTGGATCGAAGGGTATGTGTTGTGTGATTTCGAGAGATAGTGTCGATTATAGCACCGAATCGAAGAGTTTAAGATTTGGATCTTTCAAAGAAAATGATAGACCTAAATATTAATGTTGGTGCTAGGGATGACAATAGTGGTGTTGTCCACTATGACCGACAGTCTCAAGATACCCCTAGAAGTACTGATGAGAGACTTGATGAGGTGGCCAACGTTCTTGTGGATTTGACTCGAGTTGTTCATGCATTGGCTTATAAACCTGCTGAAACCATGCATAACACTCTACAGGTTACCTGACCTACTAGAGGCTAGAACCCAACTTAACAAGTTTAAGATAAAGGAGTAGGTATGTAAGTGAGAAGAAGGATTGACTTAGGAGATATGGATGAAGAGGACGAAGAAGAAGAAAGAGTTTAAGCACCCCCAGAATCCGACCATGTGAAGCTTTAGATTTTGAGCTTCAAGGGTCTAGTAGTGTGGATGATTACTTGGATTGGGAGGAGAAGGTAGAGTGAGTTTTTAACTATCACAACAAAGTGAGAATTGCTGCTGTTGACTTCTATAGATATGTTACCATATTGTGGAACAATTTCCAGTCCATGGGAAGACGAGAAGGCTATCGAGAGATTAATACTTGGCCCGAGATGAAGAGAATACTATGAAACATGTTTGTATCGGATACATACCTATAAGACACTTTTGCTCAGCTTCAAGAATTGAGGCAAGGAGGCCGAACTGTTGATGAGTATGTTCAAGAGTTCCAAAATGCTTATGATGCATTGTGAAGTAAAGGAGCTATTAGCGTGAATAGTCTCTTGATTCCTAACTAAATTGAGGAGTGATATACAAGTCATTATGGAACTCTAATAGTTTACCATAATGTATGAAGTTATATGGATAGCCTAGCGAGTAGAGAGGTAGAGAAGGCACTAAATGCTGAGTCGACCGCCAGCTAGCTGACCTATTCAAGGAAGCTACCGAGGTCAGTCGAGTATTAAGGCGACTAGGCCAACAGATGTCAGGATTGACCAAAAGGGCCGAACGAATGGTAGTGTGCTAACTTAAACATACGAGAAAGGGTAAGAATCTGGTAGGAAGACGAGCCAGATCAAGTGTTTTAAGTGCTAAGGGTTCAGGCACATGGCCGCTTAATGTCCTAACCGAAGGACTGGTCATCAAGGGAGATGTCCCGAAGCTTAATGTAGACAATACTAATGAGGAACTTGAGGAAGAGGGCATTGTCGAGAAAAAGACTTCTTAGGAGAATGAACTGATTGAAGAGTATGTGTTTACCGAGGACTTAGATCAATTGATCTTAGTTATTTGATGCACAATGAGATTGGAACCCTCATACGAAGAGGAGCAGAAGGAGAACTTGTTCCATAACACATGTAAGGTAAATGACCAACTATGCACAATCATTGTGGATAATGGTAGTTATAACAATGTGGCATCAGCCGATCTAATTACGAAGTTGAAATTACCGACAATCGAGCACCTGAAGCCGTATAAGTTGCATTGGTTGAATGAAAAGAGAGCACTATATGTCATCTAGCAAGTACTATTGTTGATCACAATTAGAAATTACTCCGACGAGATTCTTTGTGACGTGTTGCTCATGTGTACATCACATGTATTGCTTGGCTAACCATGGCTTTATGATAGAAGAGTCATTCATGATGATATGGGAATACCTATGTGTTCGAGAAGGATAGCCAGAAGATTATGTTGAACCCGATGTCACTGAGTCGAGTTAACAAATTGTAGGCAAAACTTACTCGAGGATCGAAGAAGACTCCGATGATGAGTAGAGTCGAGCTCCAAGAGATTATTAAAGCAGATGCGCCAACTTTTATGTTGGTTAGGCGACTATTGGAGTTGAGGGAATGGGGTGAACTACCTATGGTAGTAAAGGAATTACTAAATGAATATGCTAACTTGTTTCCTGAATAGTTGCTAGAAGGTTTTCCACCATTTCGAGGCATCGAATATTACATTAACTTGGTACCTAGCGTTGTCTTATCGAACAAACTAGCTTAACGAATGAACCCTGAATAAGTTGCTGAGCTCTAATGACAAGTTAATGACCTACTAGATAGAGGATATATAAGGGAGAGTCTCAACCCTTGCGCTATTTTAACGCTCCTAGTGCCGAAAAAGAATGGTTCTTGGTAGATGTGTATTGATAGCCAAGTTGTAAATAAGATTACAGTTAAATACAAGTATCCCATTCCTAGGTTAGATGACATGTTAGATGAATTGAGTGGAGCTAAGGTCTTCAACAAGATTGATCTGAAGTCTAGCTACCATCAAATTCGCATGAGGTCGGGAGATGAGTGAAAGATTACATTCAAAACTCAGCATGGACTCTACGTATGGATGGTAATGCCATTTGGCTTATTGAATGCCTTGAGCACTTTCATGCGATTGATGAATCATGTATTACAAAATCAGATCGGGAAGCTTGTCGTGATGTACTTTAACGACATCCTAGTGTTTAGTGTCGATATGCTGAGTTACTGTAAACATCTCCTTACCATATTGGATGTCCTTAGAGCCAAGACGTTATTTAGAAATTTCAAGAAATGTTGTTTCTACTAAGAGGAATTGGTGTTCCTAGGCTGTGGAGGAAGCTTACGAGTAGATGATGAGAGGATCTATGCAATCATCAAGTGGCCGACTTCAACTACCTGTGCCAAGGTGAGGAGTTTCTATGGAATGGCATCCTTTTACAAAAGGTTTATATGGAATTTTAGCACCTTAGCTGCGCCCCTCACCGAGCTAACAAAGAAGAACACCGAATTCAGATGGGGAGAAAAGGAAGAGAGAAGCTTTACTGAGGTTAAGGAAAGATTGACTTCTATACCTGTACTCACCTTACTTGGCTTCAAGAAGATATTTAAGTTGGAATATGATGTGTCTGGCATTGGTATAGGTATTGTTATAATGTAAGAAGGTCGACCAATTGCCTACCATAGTGAAAAGCTTAGGGGACTTCAACTGAACTACTCTGTATATGACAAAAAAATCTTAGCTCTCATTCGAGCACTCCATGCATGGCAACATTATTTATTGCCGAAAGAATTTGTCATCTATAGTAACCATGAGTTTCTAAGGTATCTTCGAATTCAAACTAAATTGTAGACATGGCAAGCAAGATGGGTTGAATTCCTTAAGGGGTTTAGTTTTGTGATCAAGTACAAACAAGGAAAGAGTAATGTGGTTGTAGACGCTCTTTTAAGAAGGCATGTGCTTTGGATTTGCAAGTAACAAGGGGCAATATTGCTAAGACCTATACTTTAGACCCATACATAGGTGATGTGCTGATGGGAGGATAATGGATGAGTATCATATGGAAGATGGATACTTATTCTGAAGTGGGAAACTGCACGTGTTGACCTGCTCACTGAGAGAGTTACTGATCAGGGAAGCTTATAATAGAGGACTTTCTGAACACTTTAGGAAGAGAAGGATGTATGAACTATTAAGTGGGCATTTCTTTTAGCCAAGAATGAGGCGAGACATGCACCAAATTATTGAAGGTTATGCTGTATGTAAGAAAGCCAAGTGCCAAGTTGAATAAGGGAAAGAAATGCCTTTACCTGTCTCGATGAAACCATGGACTGAGTTAAGTATAGATTTATTCTAGGATTACCTAGAGCAGCCTGAGGCAAAGATTTTGAAATGGTTGTCATGGATAGATTTAGTAAGACGATACACTTTGTGCTCTACTCTGAGACTAATGATGCTTCAGCTATTGCTTTTCTTTTCATGCAAGAGATTGTTCGGTTATACGGCATGTCAAGAAGTATAGTATTAGATAGAGACTCAAAGTTTTTAAGCCGTTTCTAAAGAACCCTATAATGTTGGATGTAGACCAAAATACTATAAAGTACTTCTTATCACCCCCAAACTAATGGCCAAATAGAGCTAGGCAAATGTACATTAGGATTACTACTTTGAGCTATAATGGGCAAGAACTTAGTTGATTAGTACATCTGTTTACACATGGTTGAATTCACTTATAACCGAACAGTATATGACACCACCAAATAACCCCCCCCCCCCCCCCCCCCTTTCAAAGTTGTCTATGGTTTTAATCTCAAGTTGCACCTTGACTACACCCCTATACCAATATCTGAGCAAGAGGACCCTGATGAAAGAGCTTCAACATAGTCCTTGAAACACATATACAATAATGTTATTTGGCAGATCAAACAAGCTGCAAGAAGGATGTGAGAGAAGGCCAAGGGTAAGATGATGAGACAGTTTCAACTTAAAGACCTAGTATGGCTACACTTAAGCAAGGAAAGGTTTCCAAGCAAGAGGAAGAATAAGTTATCTATACGAGCTGAAGGACCCTTTCGAATCTTCTAGAAGATCAACGACAACACTTACAGATTGGAGCTACCCAAAGATTATGGGGTTTCAGACACCTTCAACATTGTCGACCTTTATCCTTATCACCCTGACAAAGAATTGAATGAAGACCAATCGGATTTGATCCCAAATCCAAATCAACTTGGAGGGAATGATAGAAATCAGGCTATTGGGCATATAACCTGTAGCTAAGCCTAAGGACTAGAAGGACTAACAAGGCAAATCCTCTTACTCTAGCTAAGACCAGCCAAGGCCAAGTTACTCCTTATTGCCGATTAATTCTCCATGTCGTGTTGAGTGATTGCACACCTCTTGGAAATTGTGTGCTGACCAGAAGAATGCACTAAAAAAATGTCGGACTTTGTGCACCAACTAGATCTAGCCCAACACGATCACTTACTCGGCTTCATTACTATCGAGAAGCTGAGGACCTATCCTACATAAATCTTCAACCACTTCTGTTTGGACTAGTCCATGCCTGCTCGGTACCCCTACTTGGCTACCTAACTAAATTGTACTGTTTTGTCTACATTTTCCAATTGCGTCACTCATAAATCGTTGCCACGTGTCCAGGACTACATGGAGAATCTGCTAAATTAATCATCATTGCTCTTGAATATTTATTTTTACCCTTTTGTATTCTTGTACATTACTTCTTTGGGGTAATACCCTTTTTTGTCTTTTCCATTTTTAAGCAAGTTTTCCTAAATTCTCGGGTATAAACACCCTTGTACATGTAGCCGTAGGGAGAGCAAGTTATCATTAATACATTGGATATATTTCCTTCCATAAACATTACTTGTTTACTCTCATTTTACCCTTATCTTAACTCTTAAGTAAGCCTAGGTAGCGAGTAATCTCATCGAACCAACTTGTACATTATATTGAGCTGTACTATGAGTCCTCGGAAGTTTTATTGGTGCGTTATATCCTTTAGAGCTGTTCGTGGGTTTGCTTACTTCTCATTCACTTTTCTATTCTTTCATACATTTCCCTATCACCCTTTTCAAACTTTCAACAAGCCTAGACCCATCCCCATGATCGGTCTTGTACGTATTCTTCTTTGGACATTGTTTCTTATTTAAACTTCACTTACTTGAGTAGCTTAGTTAATAACTTCTTCGTTAAAGCTCCAAAAACTTACCAAAAGCTTCTTAAACACCTATAAATGAAATAATAACTAATTAATCCCCAAATCACAATAAAAGTAACACAAATAATACACAAAATTATATAAAATTATCCTAAAATATATATACTATTTGAGTGTTATCACCAATTCACTCGAGTTGTTGAGAAGCTAGAGCAAAGAAGTCAATGGAGGAAGAAAAGGCAATTCCAATCAAGTGACCTTATATGCTTACACTTAAGCAAGGACAAATTTCTAAGCAAGAGGAAGAAAAAGTTGTCCATACGAGCTGAAGGATCGTTTAGGATACTCTAGAAAATTAATAATAATGCTTAACAATTGGAACTATCTAAAGAGTATGGAATCTTTGACACATTCAATGGTGCTAACTTGAGCCCTTATATGCTTTAGGAAGGAGGAAGTTAGCTAGGAAACTCTTCAAATAAGATACCAAATCCATAAGAACTCGAAGGGGATGATAAGAATTAACTTTAAGGTCATCACTTGTACTCAAGCTATGGGACTTGAGAGTATGGCACGCCAGATCATTTCTCTTCGACATAGTTTAAAGTATTCATCCTTACTAAACTGACTCGAGCTGCTCTATTTCTTAAGCTCATCCATACAAAGCTCTCGACCTGTCTTAACTTAAGGACAACTAAGCCTACCTAACCAATAGCTTGGGCATTAAGCTTCCTTGCTACTTTCTCTAGGACCTTACTTCTTAGGACAATTACCAACCTACCCCTAAACTAACTAGTCTCCAAGCTACTTAAGTCAAAAGCCAACTAATTAGCTACCAACTCGCCTTAGATTAACCAATGCCTTTAAATCATCCAGAGGCTACTTCACCATGTTTGAGTCCAACCTAAATAGCTAGTAAATCACATCTATGACCTTTTTATGTCTATACTATTATTAGAATATCCTTTTTTGTCTTTTCTCTATTTTATTCTTTTGCATGTACATTAAATATAAGACTTTCCTTTTGAAGGAAAATTTCCCCTTTTTGTAATTGTCTACGTATAAGGGTTACCTTAGAAAGTTGGTATAAATGCCCTCACTTTGTATGGTTGAAATAGATCTCACCATCAATGCACTTGAATATTTAGTTGTCTCCATTGTCATTGTAGAGTAAGCTTCATTTTGCTACCAAGTTTGATTTCTATCTCTTATCTATTCCCTTAAGTAATCCATAGTGGAGAATGCCCTTTTTTCCAGACTTTATGCATAATATCAAGCTAATAGGTTTGTTTTTTATTTATGGTTCATAATATCCACAAGTTAGCTCATGAGTTTACTTGAGCCTATGCTAATCCCATTCCATTTTCGACTATAGCTTGGTCGGACCCACCAATTTGGTATAGCCATGCTCATCAGTTCTTACCTTTATTAAGCTATTAAATCATCATGTAACAAATGGGTCACCATATAAACCACATCTTAAACATAATATTGTATTAAAAATACAAATCAACATAAGAAAATACCAAGAACACATACCCATGTGGCAACATATCCTAGCATGCTTTTAGATTCCATTCTCTTCTACCAACTTCATGTTTAATCATTTGAACATTATATAGTCACATGGTATCTAGAGTAACTACTCTTCAATACCTAAAATTAAAAGGTTAAGACCTGTTACACTAGCAAACGTGGTGACATTCATGGTGTGCCCAATGCATCATCCTTAGACTAACTAGATTACACTTGGAATCTTCTAAACTCTCATAAGTTGAATAAAGTGACTTACTTTTGAAGTTTTCCCAAGCAAACCCTAGGTTCCTCCTTATGCACCACTATAAGGCTCCTTCAAGGACATTTATTTGAGTTTAAGTTAATATTCAACCAACAAACATCCTAGTTAGCATCTTAACTCTAAGATTAAACTACTAAACTCATCAAATCATCAACTTTGAAACTTTACCTTTAGTCTAATCGTTGCTTATGCTAACCTTTATGTACCCCTAGGAGTTCCACTTTAAGATGATTTACTTAGGATTTATCATAAATTGAAGGTTTATCGGTAGGTGTTTTAGCTTAATCTAAGGTGTAGCATTATATTGCAAGTATTTAAGCTTTGTTTATCACCATGTTTACCTTAAGAACTCTCTAAAGTATTTGAAGAGTAGGACGTAGAGTAAAATTCTATAGAAAAGGCATCTATATAGGGGTTTGTACAAAACCCAAAAAAGATATTATGGTCCCCATCTCTTTTGTCCTCTTCTACCATTACATGACATGTATGCCTCTCTTAACTAACTAAGTTATGCCCTAATTAAACTTCATTTGAGCTAATTAACATTTCAAAACACCTAATCATTTATTTAGATCCTCTTATCTACAATTCTCGTGAAACCTGATAGTAGGAGCAAAATAGTCATTGTTATAAAATTAAATCTTAACCTTTAGATACTTTTCCTAATTGATTTCAAATGTTCCCCTATTAGTTTAGTTACTTTACTTATGGTCATTAGGTATCCTAAGGATAGTATAATCTCTCTTATTAAAATTAAAGCAATATAATCAACTTAGGGGTAACGATTTCATTTTGAAAATTTTAGTCCTAAAAATTGGAAAACCCACTCAAATGACCTTAATTATCCCTCTTTAGTTTAAATGGATTGATTGATGTTTTTGGGATATTTCAGAGTTCGTTTTAGCTTGATTGTATTTTACAGTTTGTTTTAGCTTGATTGTATTTCACAGTTCATTATAGCACCCCATCAAGATGAGCCCCAGCTTTGCCATGAGATGGTTAAGCAAAGTGAGGTTGAATTCTCTAGGGACAAAGTATATGTTGTTGGTACTGATTTGGATGAGGCACTGGGCAAGATGGCAATTAAGGTTAGCGTTAGAGGAACTAATGATGTGGGACGGTATGGAGTTTTGGATGGTGGAAACGATGCCGATGGGAGGATTACCAACAGAGTTGTTGTTTAGCTTACATGTGTTTAAGGAAGCAATTCTAATGTCCATTAGGATAGCATAGCATAATAATAATTGAATAACCTTGAGAACGTTATTTTTCCCTCTATTTTTTTTTTTTTTTTTGGGTTTATAACTTTATGAAGTGTTAAGTGATATGGTGTGGTTGAAATTAGAGAAGTTAGGGGTTTTATATATAACCAGAGGTGTAGTGCTATAGTACAGGAAGAGAAGTTGATTCATTGGACAATTTTGATGATGGAGGGAGAATAGGTTATGAAAAAGTGAGTTGTATTGGATTTGTCCACGGATTTTATTACAACATGGGATTTAACATTGATTATGGAATAATTGAAATGACATTCAATAGTCAGATTATGTAAAAAAAAAAATTCCAATTAAAAGTATTAGTCCTTATGTCTCTCTACCTTTAATTCATTACTTATTGGTTACTGGTTATGTGTGTCTACTCGAATTTATTAGTTATTGATGGGGACCCTCCTTCACAATAGGTAGGGACTGATTCTCTGGAACATAATGTTGCTTAAGCATCATGGGTTGTTTCAGTATTTGTGGTAGGTTAAAAGGCCAATGGATTGTTGGGGTAGAAAGATTAAAAAAAAAAAAAACCCTAATGAATTGGGCTCGACACATTAACCTATATAATATATAAAAAAATGGATTAGAATTGAAATTTTTAACCTGTTCAAAAGCCATTCATATGGTTTATCCCATTTAACGCATAACATAGGGTAATGTGTGAGTCAAGCTAACTCAACAATAAAAATAAATAATCAAGAAAAAAAAAAGAGAAAAGGACATTCAACTTTGATACTAACTATAACAGCTCAATAGTCAAAATTCATAATCTCTAACTGATAAATATGTTAGTACTTATATGAGATATTAAAATTCATGGAAAATGAATGGTTCCAATGATTAGAAATAAGTCAATATCATAATGACAAACTTAGGGGTCTTTCCATGGAATTCATATCCCAATCATCATAAGTTGTCATTGATGACAAAATAGCATTTTTATCATAAAACATTCCTACAGGTTAAATACTTCAAAATAGTAGTGATTAATTCATAGCAATGGCTAAGCTACTATTCCATCCCACTTGTGACATATATATCTTCTACTTAAAAATTTGCTTTCTTCATTAATATTTATAAATATTGAAATTCTACGACAAATTCACTTAAGCCATTTATATTTTATATGACTCATTTAAATCCTCTTCATCATACTAGGTTTTAAGAACTTTATATTCATATTTATATTTGAGTAAATTATTATTTAAGTTCCTTATATTTCTGTCACTGTACCATACAAGTCCTTTATTCACTATTAAAGAGACTTAGTCGGTATAAATATAAACCACTCAAATGAGTTATATAAAATATAACTATATTGATTAAATTTGGACAATTACATTCTTCTATTAGGTATTAAACATAAGTGTAAAAAGAAACTTAAGCTTTGTTCGGAACTATTCATATTGGTCTCAAATATTATGGCTTGTATTCCACGAATCGGATTTGAAGCTTTGTTGCATAATGATATGATGTAGTTAACTATTAAAAACAAAAAAGAACGGTCAAACATTCATTTTTCTAATACCCTTTAAATACCAGATGATAAAATTTTAAGCATTGAAACACTTTTTGATATAATGGTTTAGAGTATATTGAAATTTTGAAATTAAGTATGCGTGGATAAGTCAATTCCAAGATGAGTGATCTCTTAGAAGACTACTTACTAAAAAACTTTTGCACCAAAGAATAAAATCGTGCATCATAAGTAGTATTAGAGCAACAAAACTTTGAAGTTAAACGTCGACTAAGTTAATTTTAGAATGAGTGATCTCTTGAGAAGCTATTGCATTAAGAGATAAAATCTTGTAGTATAGTACATTAAAGCAAGTAATTTTAAAATGAGTAACCTCTTGAGAAGCTATTGTATTAAGGGATAATCTCATTTGGCATTTTACACCAAAGCAAATAATAACTCGAAAAAGGAGTTTCAATCAGGTTGTTATCATTCCCATTGCATTTTTCTTTTCATCATATGTCCATAGTTAATTTATCATATACTGTATTGCTTATGGTGGTCCGAGTAGATTAATTACTAAAAAGGGAATATTTTAAGAGCATCATCTAATTTTTCTTTTTTTTTTGTATATATATTTTGCCCTTACATAATCTGAAATGTTTAAGAACATAAAATCAACTCCTCATCGAGAGAGATTAAATTATTTAAGTTTTTCTAACCGAAATAATTGTGGCTCAAAAAGATGATATTATAGTCGGAGTTAGATCCTAAAATTTCTGGAACAAATCCACAAAATTTAATCCAGTGGATTCAAATGTGCATTACAGGATCAATTATTATCTTATCTATAACTTTTTATTTAACAAAAAACTGGTAAGTCATACAGAGAAACAAATAAGTTAATTTATTTTATTACATTCAAAGACTCATATGTGGTAGGGTTCTCACAATTGGCCGATCACATGTAATGGACATGCTAGTCAACCTAAGAGACATATTGAGCTAATGATACGTGGAGAAACGTTATTAGAAAGAGTTATGGGAGGAAGAATGAGAAAACTTGGTATCTTAAATGTAAGCATATGATAGTGGATCAAACTTGGTGTTCTTGATTGCTCTTAAATCTTTCTTGATGAATTGTTTGTTTGATATTTTCTAAAATGATTTTAGTAGAGTTATAGTGTTTGTCTCAAGCTTACCAATATTCTGAATGAATCAAATGAGAAGAGAAGCCTTTATTTATAGAATTTGGAGGTTAATATTATCCATTGGATGGTTTTAAGATGGACGACGGAAATTAAGTTCCTTTGTTAAAGCTTATCTTCTCCTTTAGCTTTTGTGGGCTTAGATATGGGCTCCAGTATGCTTAAGACTTATGGCATCTAAAGAAAGTCTATTATTATTATAATTAAGCTTAAAGGCCAACTAAGCCTCTTTAAGGCCCAACAAAACCTAATGAAGCCTACACAAGTTTAGAAAGCCCATTTTCGAGTCTACTTTTTACACACGAGATAACCAAGTAAGGCCAAGAATAGAAAATCTAGTTTGACGATCCCCGTTCGAAGCTTATTAAGCCGGATCTCTCTAAAATATCCTTAAATGGGCTAATTTCCTAAGCTTTGTCATTAGCTCAAGATATTAGTCTATGACGTTAAATTTTACTGAAGGCCTAGTTACTGAAATGACCCTCTACATTTTACTCCCTGACCAAAAGTCCCTTAAACATAGACAAGGGGGTTTTGGGTATTTTTAGAAGTTGTTTTTTTAGTTGTTATGTATATGTACTAGATGTTGACTTTGTTTGCTTGATTACTTTCAATATCGATGGAATTAATGCTTCTTTCGAATCATTAACAAGCTAAGCATGATATGCTAATATTCATTTTTGTTGCTATGGAACACATACTTTGATATGCTTTTGTATCACACTTTGCAATGATTTATCGCCCCATGATATTGATTCGTATCCATTTCATAAAGTTAATATAGTTGGCTCCTCTCAATATTTCTTCTTCATTCTACAAGCATTGGTGGAAAAATAAAGCCATTGGAGCATTTATAGAAAGTTGGAGCTTCAATAATATTCTATCTAGCCATGTTATATATTTATATATATATATATATATCTCATTCATAGCAATAAATAGGGTAGTATTGTTGTGAAGTAGAGTAGAGCTCTAGAGTAAAGTGGAGATAGCGTGGAGGGTGTAGAGGCAACGCTCCTGCAATATAGTATTGTATTATTATCATCACTATTATTATTATTTTTTAATATAAACGTTTTACTCATGCCCTCCATGTAAAATATCTAGTAGGCCATGCCACCTGTGCATATATTGGTTAGCTTAAGTTTGAATCCTACTATGTGTGGATCACACATTTAATATATAATATATATATATATATATAATTTTTCAACCGAATAACCTTTCTATTATGGAATTTATAGCATATCTAATTCTTCTATTTTAGATGGAGAAACATTAATCCAATAAATGCCATCCTCATCCGTTTTTGTGCAACCTCATCGGTAACTAAATAAATTATTCCATATTTGCTCTCAAATCTTCTCTTCCTTTTTCAAATCCCTCTTAATTGATTCAAATCTTCATTACTAGAAATGATTCAAATTTTATCAAATCTACCCATCTTCATCAAATCTTCGATTCAAATATACTAATCTCTATCCCCTCAAGCTTCAATAGTTGGCTATAAATATACATATGCAGCTTTTGACTTCTCCCCACTTTGGCTCGATTTACTCGTGCTTCGTAGAACAGGGTAAGTCCTTCGCTTCTCACTCCTTTATTTTTTGTTGCCATGGATAATTCTATGCTGTCTTCTATTACCCATTTGAGAGGTCGGTGGAAGCACGAAGGCTAAACATAGGTAGTAGGCAACATCTAAATTCTTGTTTTCTTAGAAGAGCTAAGGGTGCAGTTGGTCTATAACACCGACACAAAGCCGAAGCACAATCAGAGTTCCGTAGCGGTAACTAGAATGAATTGAAGCTTTTCAACCCTTCATTCTTTCTTTTTTCTTTTTCTTTTTTTTTTTCAATCTCTTCAACGTTGTGTTCTTTTCCATATTTATCGGAGTTCGTGTGCCATATATATACATGTTGTCAAATTTTCTTCTTCAATTCCAAGTCCAACATTTAACCCACTGGAATTTATAACTGAAGTTTTTGCTTTTATCCATGGGCCTACTTTGTTATTGATGATTATTCTATTTATTTATTTATTTTTAGTAATATTAATCCCTTTCCTCACCACTTCTTTTTTCCCTATACTTCCTAATAATACTTCATTTGAGGGTTGAACTTCACTATCTATACAGACCCGGCCAGACTTTTAAGTGTTAGCTTGGATTTTCAAGACTTAATCATTTATTCATGCCCTCAATTAACCTTAGGTGCTACCGTGGATTCCTAACCTCTAATGAGCCTGTAGTTAACTTTAAGTGTTTTTCTAGATTCCTGTTTTACTAGTCATGGCCAAGTCCAAGAGTAGCCAACCTAAGCCCATTAGAGCCACTAGTCTAAGAGAGTTATTGGCCCATAATAGAGGTTGAATACCGAAGATTCCGTTTCCTTGCAATGACTTGATCGATGACATGATCAAAGGAGACTCTTTTTGGATTCAAGCTACTTCTCAAGAGAAGCGTACGGCTATACCTACTGACAACTCCCTTAAGTTCATTTCTCCAGAAGCATAGTTGCAACTCGAACTACTAGTAAAGGGTAACTCTATACTTCGTGAAAGTTGCCTCTTCCTCATACCCAGATCACCTGCTCAAAGCAAGCACTCGATGGATGGTTTGCATGGATGTAATAAATCATGAGACACAAGCACTATGCTCCCTTATTGTATGAAGCTTGGATTTTTTTATGCTATTGCCATGACTTTACGCTTTAATTTCATTGAAATGGAAGACGTGAAGATTCAAAGAACTATAATGGCTAAATGGAGCACATAAATTCATACATTCATAACTTCATGGGGAGAATTCACACCAACCTTGGAGGATGTCTTTTTCTTATTAAAGCTTCGTGACTTTAAGAAGACAGATGTTGTGGTTACTTTAACTACTCCCCACTAATTAGAATGTGCATACAGCTTTATTAATAGCTACAAAGTCATACGAGACTCCTTCGTAGAGATCTATAGTTATTTTGTAGATTGAATACTTCTTTGGTAGTTCTACTTTATGAGGCCCTTGTCACAAAACTAAGTGAGTATTAATTGCTCATTTATCTAGGACTATGTTTACCTCATTTGTAAGAGGACCTTAATTTAATTACATATGTTTCTTTGATAAGTATGAGCTTATAGCATTCATTGCTTTATGGCTATCCATATACATCTCTCTTGAAGGTCCTAAGGATGGGGTTATCCCCCATCTGTTTCCATTAGCGATTCGTATGTTTCGAGGGGAGTGCTGTGCTTTAGTGCCCCTTTTTCTAGGTTCCCTATATTGCCACTTAGATTTATATCACCATGCCTCTATTCGTTCTATGGGTCGCTACACTATTCTATGCTACATGGATGTTGTCTTCCTCCAACTTTTCTTTTGCAAGAGGTTTAAGAACCATTTTACAACTCCTAATGTGAATACCAAGCCCAACTTAGTTTAGCCATAATCATGGGCTTAGGTTAAGAGGCATTATGAATCCCCTTTATTCAACCTCATTGATTCTGCTAACAAGTTTACGTTTTGTCCATATGTAGAGCAAATTAATGGCTATCAATCACTTAGCGGATACTACCCACCTAGCTTACGAGGCTATATTTTCTTGAAGAATCATGAAGCGTTGCAATCCTTGAAGATAGTTTTCTCTTATGGGGTGTCTCAAATAGTCTTCCTTCATTGCTTAATGTCAAGGGCTTAATCCATAATTTCCTTGAGTTAGGCATCGTAGTATATTCTCCACATAGGGTAGTACGACAATTTGCATTTGACTAAAGCATTCCTCATGAGATAGTTCTAGCTGTAGATTTTGAGTATTGTTACCAGCGGGTGTCTCCCATAGACATCAAGACTCTTTACCCTAAGGTTAATTGGTTTTACTTTCCTTCCTATAGTCGTCGCGGGGTTATCTCTCCCAGTTGGCCATTATACGAGGTAACTTATTCGAACAGTTTGAAGGCTTATGCTTTTGCTTCTAATGTTAATCTAATCACAGAGGTGAATGGTTATAAAGACGAGTTATATCTTTGACTTTTGAGGCTGACTAGGTCTAAAGGATTGTAGAGTATGAAGAATACTAAGCATGCTAGTGAAGAGCCAAATTCTTCTAAACAAGTCGAGACAAGGGTAAAAGTATCAGAGTGTCCTTCTCCATCACCACCTAACCACAATGATGTGAAAAAGATGCACATCCAGCAAGTAAGGCTTATTCCTTTAAAAATTTGTTTCTTCAAGACTTTTCCTTCTTAATCTTATGCATTATTATTTTTTTTATTAGGATATTGTCCAAGGCTACTTGTAGTCGATCCCTCAAGGTAAAGAAGATGATGACCGGGAGTTAATTGATTATGATGGCACTCCTAAGGCTTACAATTGCACAAATGATGGTGTAAATTCAAAAGACATAGTAGATTGCTATGAGATGGAGAAGGCTGGTGAAGAAATAAATGTAATCAATGAGACTGACATTGATGTAGTTATTAAGGCTCAAGTTCTAGAATTGAATATAGGCATTCAAACTCATGCCAATGCTTTGTTGCATATGACTACCTATGATAAGGGTTTTAACATCAGGTGATAGATTCTCCTTGTGTTCCTCCTTTTGTTACTTCCACCTATCAATCTTTTCCTCCAATTGTTGACCTCAGTGTTGTCAAAATTGTGAGTTGATTCATAGAAGTGCATAAGCTTACGTTTCTAGTTAACTTCCCTGAGTCAACTTGCTCATAAAGTTGTTTGGGTTCAAAAACGTGGTAGAATTGTGAGTTGACTCATTATACTTGCTAGAGTCCAAGTTAGAAGCTATTTCAACCGATTGCAAGCACTCATCTATTTTAAGCTCATTACACTCTCTCAATTTGGCCTAACCTACTCTATTTACTATCCAATTTCCATGTCTTCGTCATACACAAGTCACAAGGCAGTCAATCATTACATTATTCATTAAGGTTTTTGTCTTTCTTCTCTTTTTCTTTTCTACATTCAATCATTCACAATTGAAAATCATTTCACTTCATTTTTGCTAATCTAATTCCCTACTTTCTTATACTATACAATCAAATCACATATTCATTGCCACAACTTGTTCACACATCATACTTCACAAGTTATTCCCTTGCTTCCTCTCCTTTTAAAATTTTTTTTAAATGAGTTGTTTTATTTATAATTCATATCTCTATTAATGTTCTGTTCTTTAGGAGAAATGTTGTGTAGAGTTAGCAACTTTTAGTGAGATATAAATAGTTGTAATGTAACATTGTCTCTTCTCTATTATGTTTTGTGTTAATGTTTTGTTTGTTGGGGATGGGGTCAAGGGCAACAACTCACATTTGTTTGCTAATAAACAATTCCCATGGAATGACATTGATAAATGTCTTGCTGTAAACCCCAATAATTAAACCAATTACCTTATAGATTGAAAAAGAATTGCTAATAAGTAGTTTCTTTGGTTATAGTTGAAATCACTTATTCATTTGAGTTCCTTTGCCACTTTGTAGTTTGTAGTCACTGATTATACTATGTGCTCTTCATTTAGGTAAAGAGTAAGACTCGATAGACTATTTCATATGCTACAAGGAGTTTCTAGTGGCTTTTCTTAGATAATCATCCATGTTGCTTCCACTTGGCTTGATCAAAGAGTATAGGTTAGTTTTCCACTGCTCCTAGTTTCTCAAAACTTGGAACACAATTATGTTTTGTAAAGTAAGTAGCTTGACAACTCATCTACAGCTTAGCAATAAGATTGGAGTTGTAAGACCTCCTATGTATTTCAATTAGGATGGTGCATGAATTAGCTTGGGTTAGTATGTATCTATAGTTGTTCTCAAAAGTAAAAGTATCGATGGCCATTCAGATATATCGGTAGCATTGGTTACTTGCTTGGTAAGTGGAAGTATAGAATACAATGTATTTAGGACAATCTTGAAACCTTAGTATCCTTTAAATCGTAAGAGGAAATTGTAAAAATTTGAAAGCATCTGTTTATTAACATTCAAGGCCTCCTAAATTGTGTCAAAATATACTTCCTCTTGATAGTCAATTTTTGTCCACTCGGCTCGACAAGCATTGATAATTAAAGCTTCACTCATTCATCCATTCAACTGCCAACATGCTAAGTAATTGGCATTCTCAGTGATATGTTGAGTACCGTAGATCCGTCCCTAGTTTGAATTCAAACTCATGGCATGAATAATTATCATAAGTATAGTTATATTATATAATTACCTGCTTTCCCTATATTTCAGGGAATGTATCTAATCAAGAAGGTTCTACGTGTCTTAGTAGTTGCCATGATAATTATGAGTCAGACACAACATTTACCTATAAATATGGGAAGAAAATACTGTAAGAGACATCTGATAACTCTTGACCACTTACTTGACTTTTCTTATTCTTGCTTACTAACTTAAGCATTAAAGTGGCCACACCAGACTGGCCCTAATACCAAGTAATTTTCTTTTCTTTGCAAGACATTCCTAATCACCAAAATCTACCAACAACATTTGATGCCACATGTGAGGATTGAACCTTCGAACATATGGTTAAAAGCCATGCGCTCTACCGATTGAAGACAAATTTATTAGCAACATTTGTTTAAGAAAAGCCATATGATGAGAAGCTTGTAATAGCTGAGGTTACTAAGCAGTAGGTTGAATATCCTGAACAGGAGGCTCCTTAGGTGAAGAAACCTCGACCGTTATAGGCTTCTTACTCACCTTCCGCTTCTTGGTTGGTTAGGAGACTTTCTTTTGCACTACTACCTACTTTGCTATGTCCTCCTTTGCCACTTTCTTCATGATAGTTGGCCAAGTAATAGTAGCTGTAGT
Organism: Lumnitzera racemosa; assembly: GCA_024138005.1. NCBI lineage: Eukaryota > Viridiplantae > Streptophyta > Magnoliopsida > Myrtales > Combretaceae > Lumnitzera > Lumnitzera racemosa. The sequence continues at coordinate 59,030,418 of JAMXBC010000004.1, forward strand.
GGCCTCTTAATCACCAAAATCTACCAACAACATTTGTCTCTTCTAAGAGTGATAGCTTATTGATTCATGGCTTCATTCACAGTCATAATTTGACAATTACTTAATTTCACATTTGACAAGCAATGCATTAAAACTTTTGAAAGTGCTTCACATTTAAGATAATCATTGTCTTCCTTCAAGGATCTACAATGATCCCTTAGTTTCTGATCAAGACATTAGCAATCCTTCCTTCCTTTAGCTACCCCTTAAATAAGACAACTGCATTCTCTACATCAAAAGCTAACTATTTTAAAGTGAAAATTGCAATGTCTTTGACTTTTTTGGCTTATCCTTTATCTAATTTATTCAAGAAATTAAAGCATATGATATGCTTAAAACAAGGTCTATTTATTATATCAAAATCAATTTTTAACTTTGTTTTATATCTCTATAGGAAACTGAGTAGTGACTGAGTTAATTATATTAAGATTTCATCTTCTAAATCATCAAAAGAGAGCTACAAAATAAGAAATGCACTTAGAAATAGATTTGATTCCAGTTAAGAGCATGAAGTTGATGTTGATGATAATAAGAAAAGGGTAAAATGTAAGTATTGCATCAAAATTGTCAGTAGAGGTATTTACAGATTCAAGAAACACCTAGCATGTATATGTAAGGATGTAGGGCCATGCATAAGTGTACTAGAGGATGTTAGAAAAGAAATGTTAACAATTTTGGTGAAAACAACAGAAATATTAGAAAAGAAGAGAAAGCAAATTCATAGGATTGAAGATTACAATGATGATGAGGTAGAACAATTATCCTCTAAGAAAAAAGAAAAGAAGTTCATGGATTTCTTTTTGTAGAAAAGTAGTGGTGGAACACAAGCAACTTAAGGAACTATTAATCAATTTATGAAGAAGTTGAGAGAAGAATGCTGCCAACAAATTGTTCGATTTTTCTAAACTAGTGTTATTCCATTTAACTGAGTAAAAATTCCAGAGTTCACAAAGATGCTTAAGGTAATTGGTCAATATGGTCATGGGCTTAAGGCTCTCTCTTACCATGAGTTAAGGCAAACATATTTGAAAAAAGAAGTTGCTTAGACAATAAAATTGCTTGAGGAATATAAAGTTGAATGAAAAAAAAAAACTAGTATTTCATTAGTGATAGTACCAATAATAATATTGACATTGATGATGAAGATGATGGTGATGGTGATGCGAGAGATGGTGGCGATGGATTTGATGATGATAGGGAAACTGGTGATTTGTACTAGTTGGTTATCTTAGACTATCAATTGATAACTTTTATTTTGACCTTTGATTCTCTATAATATGGTTGATTTATTTCCTTTTAATTAGATGTTGCTACTATAGTAATTCGGTTAACACATTCTAAGAAAAGTGTATGGATACTTAAAGATATCATATGAACATCTACTTTATTTGCCTCTTATATGTTTTTTTATTTATTTATTTATATGTTTGTAAAACTCGTTTACTTCATCATATATTCATATAGTGATATTATTGGCTATATTTGATGATTTGAGTGAAAGATGGAATTGGGTTTTGAAGAAATTGACTTATGTTGAATTTTTTTTAACTTATATTTTCTATTTTAAGTTCTTTTATAATTATTATAAGCAAATTTTCAATTTTTGAAAGTTATTTCATAGCTGTTGTAAAAACTTATGTTTTTATGTTTCAATTCTATGGACCCCTTTGCAATTCTATATAGAATCGCAAGTTTAACAAACTTGGTTGACCTGTCTCGTTAGATGAGAAGGCATATTTTCATGGGTTTGAAGTGGCGCCACATCTTATCCCACCCCTTAAAGCACTTGTATACTTTAGATGGGTAATTCTAGGTAGACTTAGCATTTGCTTGGTTATGTTTGTGTCATACTATTCTAGAGATATTAGGAGAGGCAATGATGCATGTGAGTTGCTCATTAAAGGGCTTATCTAAGGTAGACTTAATGTAAATCATGGATACATGTGAGGGTGCACAACAATTGTTTTTCTATGTATCAAGCCTAGCACATGTAGTAAAGAAGACTCGTAAGTTAGTGGATTGCTTTCCACTTTTATAGGATTAAGCAAATATTGAATGAAAAATCATAGCTTTGAAGGATGTGATAGCAATACTTGAAAAGGAAGCTGAAGCCCTTGATGCTAGCATAAAGAAGGTGATTAGCAAGATGGATGTTGAATCCATTATATAGCATGATTTTAGCATTTGAATTTTTTTATCTTTTTTTATCTTCTTTTATTTTATTTTTGGGTAGTTCACAAGACAACTGACAAGTGATAACATTTGATGATTTATTTGAATAATTGCCTTAGCTTTATTGCTTTCTTGATGATTATATCTATTTGTTTATTATTTACATTTGAATGATGGCAAACGACTTTGCTGTTAAGCAACATGTCTTATGAGTGATAGCATTTATTGCATGCAAATCACTAGTATCTTGTAGTTAGTGTTGCTTTAATTCTAATATTAGTAAAAGGCGTTACAGTTGCTAGGCCTATTATGGGATTTCTTCTATCCATCATAGCTAAGATTACTTCAATCTCATGATTTGTGTGGTGTAGAGAGGGCAATGTGCCCACCACAAGCTTAAGAGGAGAAACTTTTCTACTTAAGCAGTTGTAGCTATTGTGATAAGGTTACTTCAACCTTTCACGGATAGGGTTGCTTCAACCGTAAGATCTACATTAAAGCATTATAGCTGCTAAGCCTACCATGTGATTGCTTTAATCCACATAGTTAAGATCACTTCAATCTCATTGTAGGGTGTTGCAAAAGGGCATTATGTCCGCTGTGTGCTTAGGGATGCATCCCTTCTAAGCAATTGTCGCTTCAACCTTTCACAAACGAGGTTGTTTCAACCCTTGAGTTTGCATTAAGGCATTAAAGTTGCTAAGCTTGTTACAGGATCGCTTCGATCTCATGATTAAAAAAAGACTAAAGAAAATAAGGGAATGGAAACAACATATGGTAAATTGTGAGATTTTCATTAATTTCTAAAGGAAGATTACAAGTAGAATTTCTTTATGTATTGAAAATTAATGGGAGCAATGATTGCATCAATTCTAAGATTCTACAACTTACAATATCTATTGTCATAGACTTCTTCTACCATGAAAGAACGTTTCAATTTCGGTGTGAATTTCAAAGCAAAAATACCTTTCCTTATGAGCTTTACTGTACGGAGAACAACATCACCTTGCTTAAAGGAGCGCTTTCTCACTAGTTGATCATAAGCTATGTTAAGCCTTTGGAGATAATTAGCCAGATTGTGTTGGGCCATGTCTTGCCTCTCATCTAGTGCCTCTAAGTCTAACATACAAAGTATGTTATGCTCTAATTTAGCATTTAAAGCTAACCATACAAGGACTTCAACTAGTACTATAGCTTCTATTCCATACATTAATGAGAAAGGTGTTGCTTTCGTAGGCATTCTTTTGGACATTCGATAAGCCCATAGTACTAAGGGGAGCTTATCCTGCTACTCTTTCTTATTATCATGCACCATCTGATTGAGGACTTTAACCAACATTTTGTTAGTGGCTTTTGCTTGGCTATTTCCTTTCAAGTAATACAGCGTGGACTTAATGTAGTTGATGCTACAGGATTCTAGTAGCTGCTAAACATGCACATTGATGAATGGCATCCCATCATCCCTCAATATGTGTTTCGGTATTCCATATCTACAAATTGTATTTTCCTTATGAAAGCAGCTATCGTTGGTCCAGTCACCTTCTTCAAAGGGATGGCTTGCACCTAATTTGTAAAACACTTGGTACCTACCTATATCCATATATATCCCTTAGATGCTAGATGTATAGACCTAATTAGGTCAAATGCCCAAGTGTGGGATGGTTAGGGGATTGTCAAACTATGAAGCTTTACTACTAAGGCATAGATAATATTACCATGAAATTGGCATAGAACACACCTTTTTGCAAAATTGAAGGCATCAATCTCTATGGTTGGCTAATAGTACCTCTTATCGAAAGTTGGTGGTACAACTTTCTTTTGCCTTGATGTTCACCACAGGCCCTAGAGTAGAGTTAGTTCAAGAATATTTCCATCTCAAGTGGTGCTATACATTTGAGAGGCTATCCTTGATAAGAGATTTAGTACAATTCATCACCTTAAAATACATATTTCTTTGCTTTTTGTTTGACCATTCTAGCATCTCTATTATCGATGGGGAAGATATTGTTCTTCAAGAAGTTAATGTATAGGCATCACTAGTCTCCAACGATTGTTGCAAACTTGCATTCTACTTCATCGGGCATTAAGTAGCATTTCAGGAGTTGAATTTGTAACTACAACATGTCTTTAGACATTGAGGCCTAATAATACCTTACATGCTATATTTGGCGATACAGAGGTGGCCCTGCCTTATTACACCATGTATCATGAAACTTTTGGAGCTTTAACTATGCCTCTTTCGTAGAAATACAACGAGCTAAAGTACCCTTGGAACTTTATAATATAAGGAGCCATGGATGCAAATGAAAATTTTCAATATGGTCATGGGGGTTGCTTGTAAGCTAGTCAATTGCGTCTTATGAGGAATGCACCAATCATTTTGCAACTTCTTATCTTCTTTCATCAATTGCAAAGTAGTGTAGGGAGTGGTCCTTTTAATGATCTAGATGCTTAGCTCAGTGTTTGTATCCTGCATAAGGACTTTAGATGCCAACATTGCTAATGTGTTAGCATATTTATTTATGGATCATTTGGCATGCTCATATCTTACTAATTGGAATTTAGCGACTAAGGATTGCACTACTGCTTTATTGGGGGCTAGTATGGGTTCTTTTAACCTAAATTCCATGTTAACTTGTTTAATAATGAGGTTTAAGTCACACTTGACACATATACGAGATATGCTTACTTGCTAAGCAAAAAGGAATTCAAGCAGTAAGGCTTCATATTTAGCCTCATTTTCATATGAGGTCTCTTGGCCATCTAGAGATGTCAACATAACTTTATCTCACCATTCAATATTGTTGAATGATCCAACAAATTGTTGTAACCATTCTCTGCTTACTTTTACCATGAGGGAGTCTTCATGGAAATCTCTAAGGATGGTTTCTAGAATTTCCTCATTACCATTACTAAGGAATTGGGTTAGGAGTTTAGCCAATGCTTGTGATTTGATTACTTTTGGAGGTAATACAATGATGTTGAATTCTCAAGAAGCAATGCCTACTTAGTGATTCGACCTGACAACACTGACCTAGATAACAAATAAAGGTCACATCTTGTCATCAATATGATTTTATGCACTAAGAAGTAGTACTATAACTTTTGAGTGACAAAGACTAACGTGAGACAATGTTTCTCATGTGGCAAGTATTTAACTTTATTGCCATGTAGTATCCAACTTAATAATATACTGGGTGTTTGATACCCTCTACTTCCTATACTAGTAAGGCTCCAATGGACCTTTCTATTAATGTTAAGTATAGAATCATTAGCACTCTGATTGGCATCATCATGGTTTGTGGAGAATTTAGTATTACCTTGATTCTTTAGAATGCCTCCTCTTGCATTAGACCACATTCAGATGATGCTCCCTTCTTCATTGTCTAGTGTAGTGGGAAAGAAATTTCAATAAGCACGAGGATGAACCTCCGTATATAAGAGACCTTACCTATGAATCCCTTCAACTCCTTCTGATTTTTAAGGGATAACATGGATTGGATTGCTTGAGCTTTGGATGGATCAACGTCAATTCCTTTTCGATATACTACGAACCTTAAGAACTTGCAAGATGAGACCCTGAAGATGCACTTCAAAGGATTCATTCCCAGGTTATACAAATAACATCATTCGAAAACTCTCCCCAAATGGTGTAAATGATTAGATGCTTATCATGATTTTATGATAATGCCATCTACATAATCCTCCATAGGGTCATGCATCATATTATGAAAGACTACAGTTATTTCCTTTTGATAGGTAGCTCACGTATTCTTTAATCCAAACGGCATCATAATTACTAGAAGTTGCCTAAGTGTGTTCCAAAAGGTTGTACATTTGGCATCCCTTAGTGCCATCTTGATTTGGTTATATCTATTAAAACCATATGTGAAAGAGAAGAGTTTGTGTCCGGCCATCGCATCAACTAGCATATCAATGTTCGAGAGTGAGAATTCATCTTTAAGGCAAGCCTTGTTCAAGTTACAAAAGTCTACACAAATACATATTTGCCCCAATCATCCATGACAAAGGAGTCACCAAACACATCGTGCTTTAACTTCAAAAGAAGTTTATTTTTAAATAGAGATTCCGCTAAAACTAAAGCGCATTCTTTGACGTGATACTCCTCATTAGCATGAGAAAGAGAGTGTAGATAACTCAAAATGAAAAATGACTATACACGTAAATTCGGAAACTACAGTATTCACTAATAAAATGCTCCACATATAATGGGCACAATAGTCATTTCCTTCCCAACACATTTGCAGGAGAGACGTGCCGCTACATTTACTAAAGGATTAGGTAGACAGCTATTGGCAGCTGAGACTCTGGAACCCCATTCTTGTAGTTCTTTGCTTATATCATCCTTCTGACATCACTTCAATGAAGCACAAGCAGTCTTTCTTTAGCACAGTTGCTGTTTGGATCACTTCAATCAGTTATTCTTCACAATGAACCTGAAGTTCCAAAACCATTAATAATCAGAAAACATCCCACATAGGATAATGTACAACATTAGCGCAAGCAATATGATCCATTTACCTTCATAGTCCAGCACTTCCCCTCGCCGTTGTGGATTGCGTCGACCAAACCTGTATAATTCCAATTCTTGATTACGTTGTAAGGCCCATCATGGATCTCAACCTCAATGGCATAACCACCATTGTTTATCAGGAAAATGATGCTTTTCTACGGCATCTCAACATTGTCGACACATCTTGAGCAGTCATCTGTGACATGAAGATTTAAGACACTTGATGAGTTATAATTCAAGTGACACTATCTTATGTTTGATGAAAATTTGCTCCTTACGTATGCACGATCAATGCCGATGATGCGTGCATTATACCATAGTTTTGTGAACGAATCAAGATATAAATAACGAAACCAATTTAACCCCTACTTACTCGTAAGCTGCCATCTCCAATGCAAATAATAACCCCTCTCTGGCAGAGCGTGTGCATATCCAAGAGTTACACCAACAGACCAGCCGGTGGATCCATATTGCATTTAGAATTCATACCTACAAACACATTGAAAATTTAAAGTGCAACTAATATGAGCATAGCTCTCTAATTCAGTTCTTACCCACAACCCTTAGGCAGCTTCAACTTCTGGTAATTAAACCAAGAATCCCCTGTCTTAGCAATAACAGCTGTTTCACTTGAGAGCATTTTTTGTATATGCTGGAACAGGACATTAACTCTCAAAGGCTCTTTAGTGCACACTTTAAAGGATGTTCATCAGGAACGTAGATCCTATGATAATTCTCATAAGCCGTAGTGATGCACTTAATCTGCTTGGCTTCGGCCTTGAGGAAGTCTTTCGTCAAAGCACATCCATATGCTGGAACATTCCTAATAACAACCTTGTCGGGCTGCACAATTATGGCTTTTTCCTTCTTGAGAAGGAAAGAATAACCAACAGAGCCATGGTCATTAAAAATTGGGCCAGCAAATATGTAAGCATCCCTAGATTCCACGATTTCTGCACAAAATGTAGTACTTACAGTGCCCTAGTAAGTTCCAATGAAGTAGTGATGGTTCTCCGGGACAAGGCCTTTTGCAGATGGCATTACCGCAAGGGCATCGCCACTAGCATCAGCTAGTTCAAGAAAGGCATTGCATGCCTTTGCTATACGAAGTTTTGGCCCTCCCACCATGACAGGCTTCATAGCTTTGTTCAAGAACTCAGCAGCCGCTTCCACTGCAGCTTCCAACCGCATCTGATCGCTCAGCCTGTATTATTATCGATCATAAACAATAAAAGTAGGTAAAATATTTCTTGATGTAGAAAAACCGGAAATTCAGGGACATGTTATACACCATTCAAAAGTTAATTTAATTATTTATTGTTTGCAGTGATGCCATTCCAAACTATTAAGTTCTAATATTAATAATTTCTGTATCACCATGGCTTATAACCATATGAGATATAAAGAAAGTTACCTGGGAGAGATTGAGAATGGAACAGGCTCACGGCTAAAAGTTGGATGAGGGATCGCAGCAAGATTACATCCGACACTGATGTGTACGGGCTTGCTCTCCTTCAATGCAGTAGAGATGGCAGTGTCGATCAACTCATGTGCGTCTTCCAAGTTATTGACAACCGCCTAAGAAAAGCAAACAATCAAACCTATATATATATATATATATATATATATATATATATTCAACACAAAAGATGAATGCATAAATTCAGAGGATCTCAATCCCGAAATCATACATGAAAGGACAGGATCATATACCCGATGAATTTTATACGCTCTAGAAATAAGTGTAGAAGTAAGCTTAGTATTATTTATTCTTTCCATTTCCTCACGTGTCAGATAGAGGATATATATTTATACAGATTGTAGAATTCAGTTAGTGAGTTACATTCCCAAATACTGTTTGCCTTCATCTCTGTTTCTCAATTGCTCATTCTCTCTAATGTTGCTGCACACTCGATCACTAGTTTATGCTTTCAATCAGTAAGTGATTCTCAAACTAAGATCTCTGATTGATTGCTTCTTCATGGTATCAAAGTGGCAGAATTTTTCATTTCTAGTGTTGAAGATTTCTTTCTGGACAATGTCTGAATTAGTCGAACCTCCTTAATTGATAATACTGGATGGATTACTGGAGAGCCCTTTCAACTTACTAGTTCAGATAATCCAAGAAGTTCTATTACTAATATATTGTTTGATGGATCTAATTTCATAGGTCAGAGTAGATCTATCAAATTGGCCTTAGGTGTGAAAGCTAAATTATGGTTTGTAGATGGATCTTGCCCTAAACCTAATGAGAATGATGCTAATCTTGAAAAGTGGATCAGGTGCGATTACATAATTAGATGCTAGCTTCTAAACTCTATGAGAAAAGAATTGGCTAAAGTTTTTATGTTTACAAGATCTTCAAAGGAGTTATGGGATGAGATTTATGATACATTCAACTCAACAAATGGACCACTAATAATTCAATTGCAACAAGAGCTAGTAAATTCCAAGCAAGAAGGAGATTTTGTTAGCATATATTACAGTAAGCTTAAAAGAATTTCAGATGAATTGAATAGTTTGATTTTATTTCTTGAATGTTCATGTGGTGCAATGGATGGTTGCTCTTGTGGATTAAGTACAAAGATTGTTGATATCTATAGTAGAAATCAACTCCTACAGTTCCTCATGGGACTCAATTAGGTATATGAGCATGTGTATAATCAGGTTCTATCAATAGAACTCATGCCTACAATGAGTAAAGCTTATTATTTTGTTTCTCAGATTGAGAAACAAAAGCAATTAACTAGACGAATTATAGTGTTAGATGATAATGTTGCTTATGTTGCTATCCGTAGTAATAAGACGAAGCTTGGTATCGAGAGAAAGGATAGAAAAGGAAAGGAAATAAATAACAAAGTTTATTGTAATCATTGCAAAAAACTAGAGCATACTATTGAGAGGTGCTTTAAGTTAATAGGATACCTTGATTGGTATAGCAATCAAAGGATTAAATCTTTTCCAAAGATTGTAGCTAACTTCTATGTTGACAGCCTTAGGAGATCATGTTTTGAGTGTCTAAGCTAAGAATCTTAAAGTTGATGTAATGAGTTTTTCTAACAATGATTTAGTTGGGATCTAAATCCTGCATGATGACATGCTACTTAATAGCATAAGTGTTGCTAAGTTTGAGGTAAAGAAAATTGTGGTGGCTATTAGGAGCTCTACTGACATTATTTTTTAGCATGCATTCAATCAGATGCTTCCAAAGTTGAACAATAAGGTGAAGCCCTATAAATGTAGTCAGTATGGGTTAAATAACCAACTAATCTAAGTACAAGGATTTGTTACACTCCCATTATAGCTTAGAGATGAAGAGAATGTTGTTGAGAAGATGGCAGACTTTGTGATTGTATATTTTCTATCTTCTATAATGCAATTATGGGATGATCTTCCATAAATATTTTTAAGATGGTTCTTTCAACATCCCATTTGAAGGCTAAGCTCCCAACATTGTTGAGAATTGGTATATGCCAAGGATATTAACATTTAGCATGGTCTCTCGACTTGAAAGCTCTAAGGAGAGATCAAGTTTACAACATAGAATAGTACTTGAAATAGAAGCTAGCTATAAGAGGTGACACAACTAAAGAAATCATGACCATTCAACTCAGTGATGACCCTAAGCAAACAATAAGAATAAGTGCACTCTTGGCACCTAACCTGAAGGAAGAAATAATAAGTTTCCTCCAAACTAATAGGGATATCTTTGCATGGCCCCCTTTAGATATGTATGGGATCGTAGAGGAGGTCATTACTTACCAACTGAAGATAGACCTTAATGTAAAGGTGGTGCAATAAGATAAATGCAATTATGCAATTAAGAGACAAGTAGCCATTGAAGAAGAGGTCTAAAAGCTTCTAAAGGTAGATTTTATCAAGGAGGAACCATATCTGACTTGGTTAGCTAATTGTATCTTAGTGAAGAAGGCAAATGGTAAGTAGCAAATGTACTTAGATTTTATTGACCTCAACAAGGCTTAGCCAATGGATTGTTTCCCTTTGCCATGGATAGATCAGTTGGTGGGTTTAACATATAGCTATGTACACTTGGGCTTCATGGATGCATTTTTTTAGTACAATCAAATTAAAATGCACAAGTTTGACTAAGTTTACACTTCTTCATTACGAACTTTGGTATATGTTGTTATAAAGTGATGTTGGTTAGGTTGAATTATGTAGGGGCGACATACCAAAGGCTGGTAACTTAGATGTTCAAGCCTTTAATCAATAGGAACATTGAGGTATATGTAGATGACGTAATAGTGAAGTGTAAGGCCCATAGAGACTACCTAACAAGTTTGGAAGAGGCATTACAAACATTAAGACATCACAATGATTAAACCTATAAAAATGCATATTTGGAGCATCCTCAAGGTAGTTTTTAGGTTTTATGGTACCATAGAGGGGCATAGAGGCAAACCTATAGAAAATTTGATTTGTTTTGGATATGTAATCCTAGACAAGTATGAAAGAAGTGCAAAGTCTAATGGAGCAAATTATTGCTCTAAACCATTTTATGTCAAAGAGTGTAGATAAATGTTTAAAGTTCTTTGGGGTGTTAAGGAACCCATTCGAGTTTAGATAGATAGAGCAATGTAAGAAGCCGTTTCGAGAGTTGAAGAAGTCTTTTACAACACCGCTTGTGCTATCTAAACCAGAGACTGGTGAGACCTTATATTTATATTTGTTTATTATAGATCATGCTTTGTCTGTAGTGCTGGTCTGAGTTGAAGGGAGGACATACCAACCTATTTAATATGTAAGTCATGTGCTTTAAGGTTTAGAGTTGTGCTATACAAAGTTGTTGAAATTTGTCTTAGCAAAAGTGATTATTACAAGGAAGCTTCGATATTATTTCAATATTCATCAAGCTATTATCTTGATGGATTAGCCTTTGAGATAAGCATTATGGAATCTTAATACTTCAAGTTAGATGGTTAAATATGCATTAGAATCGAGTACTTGTGGTGTACAATATCGGTTACGTAAAGCATGCAAGGGTTAGATTTTAGCTAATTTCATTGATGAGTTCATTGGAAGTAAAGATGATCTATTGCAACATGAAAAGTTGACCTAGACATTATATCTTGATGGTTTGTCTATAAGCAAAGGGAGTAGTGTTCGCCTAATTCTAAGAGGTCCCTTAGGGCTAAGGATTTGTTATGCTCTAAAGTTTAGTTTTCCAACTAGCAATTATAAGTTAGAGTATGAGGCACCAATAGTAAGGATGAGGTTATCAAAAGAGGTCAATGCAAAGAGGTTGGAAGTCTTTTTAGACTTACAATTAGTTGTCCAACATTTGAAAGAAGAGAGTATGGCAAAGGAAGAGATTATGAGAAAGTACTTATAGGTTATGTGGAATTAGGATTGGATTTCAGCCATTGGTTAGTCATTAAAATTCCTAGATCAAGAAATTATCCTACAAACAAGTTGTCAAAACTAACATCTACTGGTCTAGCTAATTTAGGAGGGAAAGTATTCATAGAATACTTACCTGAGAAAAGTATCGAGGTTAAGATGATAAATCACTTATCAATATAGATGACTAAATCAAAGCCAAGCTAGATGGACCTAATTGTTGCCTAGTTAAAGGATAGGACATTACTAAAGTACAAAAAAGAAGCTTGAAGGTTGATTCATCAAGATGCCAATTTAACAATCATCAATAGTCTATTGTCTAAGAGGGTTTGAGTATGCCCTATCTACAATGCCTCTAACTAAGTGAGGTAGATTTTGTTTCAGTTGAGTTGCATGTACAAATCTAGTAACCATAAGGGTAGGTGCTCTAGACATCAAGGCACTTAAGATGGGGTATTTCTAGCTAACTATGAAAGAAGATGCAAAGAGGCTATTACAGATTTATGATCAACTCCAAAGGAATGCACCCATTAAGTAAGCCTCGAGTACATATCTCATCCCTCTAATGAGTTCATGGCCATTCACTCAATGGAGCCTAGATATTTTAGGCTAGTTTCCTAAGACAACCAAACAGTGTCAATAAATTATTATAGCGATTGATTATTTCATAAAGTCGATTGAAGCTAAAGTTGTGGCGTCAATCACCAAGAAGAGCATAGAAGCATTTGTTGTTAGCAACATTTTCATAAGATTTGGTGTCCCATATGCTTTGATTACTAACAATGGTTGGTCATTTGATAATGACAACTTTAGAGAGTTTTGTGAGAAGCATCATATTAGACTATGCCACATCTCAACTGCTTACCCTTAAACCAATGGTCCAGTTGAAGCGATGAATAAGGTTATTCTACATAGCCTCGGGAAGAAAGTCAACTGAGCTGGAAACAATGTTAAAATACTTTAGGGATATCGAACTATCTCATAAGACCTTAATAAGGGAAATTCCATTTAAACTGGCTTTTGGATCTAAAGCAGTTCTCCTCCATAGAGGTTCTAAGTGCAAGGGTGTGAGCCTATGATCCTTAGAACAACTACATCAAGCTTTAAGCAAATTTAGATATAATTAATGAGATAGGAGCATTAGAAAAGGCATATCTCATTGAGTACCTATAGTGAGCTGCTCAGTATTACCACAAATGGGAAAAGCATAAGTATTTCTTGGTCAAAGATTTGGTATGCAAGAAACTTGAAGTGTTGAGCCCAAAGGAGAGTCAATGTAGTAAGAGTTCAAGAGGTGATAGGGAATGGGAAGGTGTATAAGTTGGAGAGACTTAATGGCCAAATCATACCCCATACATAGAACACTAAAAAATTGAGGCCATATTTTGAGTAAGGAGGAGATGACCTGATCTAAGTACGAACTTGCTATTTCTATTTAAGTTTGTTAGTTTAAGTGTGAGTAAGTTCATTGTTATATGGTTAAGTTGTTACTCGAGAATACCTAATCTGAGGAGTTTTTGTTTTTGATAGATGTTTATAATATGTTATGTTCCAGATGTTTACAAGCATAGTACTCACTTGTAATTTGACACAAATCAATGGAATTGTTAAGTTTGTGCAATTATGATTTTATTGCTTAGTTTATTTAAGTAGTTCTATGAAATAATTAAAACCTAAGACTAAAGATGACTATTGGAAATTCTAACCCGAATTGTATCGATAAACTATCCTAACCTCTGTTGTTGTGAAGTTAACAAGCAATCATAATTTGACAAAAAGATGAAAACTCTAAGTCCTAAAGTAAAAGTGGATGATGAGTGAACTTAATCTCAAGTAGAAAGGAACAAATATACTCTAAGTCTTAAAATAAGTATAGATAATGAGTTAACATGATTTAACCTTAACCTTTGAAGGGAACAAATCAAGCATGCTCTAAGTCATAGATTGTTAATAGACTAAGGGATCACATAATAATCCTTAAGGAAGAATTGACCTCTCGAAGTCAAAGTGGTAGAAATGACCTATGTATGGTCGAATCAATTTCAATTCAAACATATAAAGCTCATCACAATATCATCAAGTAAATATGAAATGATGATGCAAAAAAGTAAGTGATGCCAAAAGTACATTAGAAATGGTCGGGATTTTGACCTAAAAGAAGTCTTTCAAATAAGGATAAAAACAAATGACATCTAATTTCTTTTAACAAGGGGATCGGGGATTGAAGTAGGTTCCATAGTTAAGGGTCAAAGATCATTGCTCTAATTGTCCATAGGGGTCTACAATTTGACTAGCATCCTTTACTATAGGTGGACCATCTAGTTAGGCAACCTCTTAGTCTTCACTCACCTCTTATAGTACATGGTCATGCTCACTAAGTCTATCTACAAAGTTTAGATAGGTAGAGTGATATTTAAGATGATTTATAAGATTTCTTACGCTGCTATGTTTATCCCATCCAACATTTTTTCTCTCAACGTATTTGTATATTCCTACTATCTTGAAGCTCTTAAAAGATTTGCTCATAGCTGATCCCTTAAGCCACTTTTTGCTCTAGGTCGAAGATCTAAGCTTATTGCTACTTCAAAAGAGTGTTCAACTATTGTATTTCCTTTGTAATCTTTTTAGCAATCTCCTTTACTTATTAACAAGATTGTCATTCTTCTAAATTTAATCTTATAGCTTGGACTCATTTTCGTTTAAGGCCTTAGACTCCTCTATGAACTTGCCCTCGAAATTCTTAACTTTAGCTTCCAACTTTTCCTTCTCACTATCATATGCCTTTATGTGACTAGCAAACTCTATCTCCATCTTTGCCATATCATTTTTTGCTTGTTTAGCCACCTAAAAGAAAAAGTAGTTGAATTAGGCCCAATAGTTTAGATGAAAAGGAATTAAAATGAATACCTCTTTTTTTCGGTGATGAGCTTATCGATGATTGCCATAGATGTTGAGATGACTATATTATCATCAGAAGATAATTTATAAGGTAGATGTCTGCTATATAATAAAAGCAAAGATTAGTATGAAGCTTACATTGTATAGTTTAGCAACAACCAACTCCTTTAGGTTGGATGAGAACTTGACATTCCTATCAATGTTGTCAACATGTTAAGGGAGTTTAATGCCCTCTAGAAGTTAAGTGGCAACTCGATCATTCTTGATGCCAAAGTCATCAAACCTAATTCACTGATTTAGAAGGTATTCGTATGCATCCTACTAGGCAGCTATCTTCTAGGAGATTAATGGTTAGGGGGTGCTAGGTTAGATTTTAGTTCTTTTGTTGGAAACATGCGACCTAACACTGACATCACGAGCAGTCTGACCTCTATGAACTTTCTTGGTTGACTTCTCAATTCCTTTGCCCCTAATATGGTCCCTAGCAGGCAATTCCACATTAGGTTACTTACTTGGCAATCCAACTTCTTTTAAGCTCAATTGTTGCCTTCATAACCTTGTCTTATGCCTCTTCTGCATTTCTTTTGGGAGGTATAGGTTTCCTACCACCAACATTTCTACCCATGTTCTTTTATTAGCCCAATTAGACTTCAAACTAACTAAGAGATCTTTGGAGATTAGGTTTTTGAGCAACATATCTACAAAATAACAAGATGATTAGCTTTGCAAATATAAAATCTAAAATTTTATTAAAGCCATGTTGAGCATAGGTAAGGAAAAGCACTTATCCTACCAAGTCGTAGAAGATGTCTCTCTATAACAAGCTAGCTTCAGCATAACACAATCTAAGAGAGTACCTTCTTGGTCACTAGCCATTATAGTGCTATTAACCTATATGTCACATTCATACCCATCATCATGTTCTTGAAGGCAAGGATCATCCTTTCCTTTTACCTTACTTTCATTATCTTCAGCTTAATTCTCTTCATCAGAAAAAAAAAAAATATTTATTCTTCTATGGAAGCGATCAATAATAACTTTAGCTTCCTAAATGAACCATCTATTATTGTACCTTTCCCAACTTTTTTTTTTTTGTCACTAACTTATTACTACCCAATAAGACCTTAAGGTTGGTCGTTCTAATGGGTTTGGTCCATTTTGTGGGGAAGTCAAGGCCTTTACCTGACCTAACAACCAGCCATTTTTCATTTCCTATCTTGAAAGGATGACTCTAACTTAAGCAAAATCCTTCTTCTAGGTTGGGTGCATAGATAATATCACCCTTCACCATGTTTTATCACAAAAGAAAAAGTCTGAACAGGTAAGGTTGTCCTAACTTTTAATTTCTTACAGCTTGCTTCAAAAGCAATCATCAACCTATAAGAATTTGGGGTCATGCTAGGGCATATCTTATGATAGTAAAAGAATGCCAATTCAAAAGAGAAGACTAACCTCAAAATATTTCTCAAATAAGGGAATTGCCTTTCACCTAATATAGTGACATGCTTGTATACTTTAAGCCTCTCACCGTTCTAACTACGAGGAATATACTTAATGTAGTCACATAGTTTGTGCGAAGGGAATTCTATAAACTCTCTTAAGGTGATGAATGTACTCCCTCTTACCCTTTAACAAAAACTCCTATGAATCTTCTTCTTCAACCATGCTAGGAACTTGTTGTAAAGGAATTGCTACCATTACTTTAGGGGAAGAGTTTAATGTGCTACGAGACTCCATTACTTGGAAAGGTTAATCATTGAACGAGTGGGATTAAATGTTTCAAAGAAATTTGAAAGGAAAGTTGAAAGCTGATAGGAGAAAGTAAGGAGAAATAATAGCGAAGTGGCAAAAATGTGAGAAAATGGGAAAAGAAAGTTTAAATGGAAGAAAGAATATCAAGATCCATGAAATAAATGGAAGCAGATCACAAGCATTGGACATCACCATGTAAAAACCAATGGTCGAGATGAACTTTATTCTTGACATTGTACACATCACACCTATCATTTGGGTATGAATTGCAATAGCTAAGATATGAAGCAACATTAGCTATGAACTTGTTGAGCATGCTCACTAACCAAAAGCGAAACAAGTAATCAAGTCGAATTTATTGAAACAAAGCATGACAAACATGTCATATAATAAATAGCTTGGACTATAAATTATTTAATCCGTAAATTTAAATTTTATAATGAATGAGTGCATTTGAATAGATGAAGATCAAATAACATAAAAAACAACTACCTCATTATTTGCCTAGCTTGTATTAACGGTTAGGATTGTGCTCATAAACTCTATTATCTTACTTTCACTACAGTTCTATACTAGGGAGACTTAGAGAGTAACTGTTGATAAGAATCTTTGACTACATGTCCATAGAGGATTAACACAAACTTTTAGGCCAATGATGACCTTCACGAAGTCCTTTCGACTTAAATCGAGAGGTCAGACATTACTTGTATGGAGAATAGCATCCATATGTACTAATAATGCATTGCTCAAGTCAAAAGTGCTTGGAACTACCTAGAATAGCTCAGAAAGGAGTTACCAAGAGCCTTGCTGTTTGAGTTAAGTCTAATGCTAAGAGCTAGGTTTGAAGATATTCAAATTGAGAAAAAGAGCATAAACAATTTAGTGGATAATACATTAGTAACCACCCACTACCCCCATGTGCCTAAGAATGAAAAAGTGGTTAGAGACCAAATCGCCCATGTGGCAAATGTACTAATGATAATTACCATAACAGTTACAGGTTATCATTTATAAATATAGCTCAGAAGGCTTTGATATTTCTCTCTTGGCCCTTTCACAAGCTTATTCTCTTTTTAAATTCCGTAAAATATACAATCTACTTACATATGCATCGAAGTGGTGATAACAGAGTTGCCTCAAAACCCCTACGACCTTGTTTCTTTTCCTTTTGCAGACCAACACTTTTCAAAGCCCAAGTTTGTATTCACAAATTCAAATGTAAACACTTAATGTATAAACACATATATTACTTTTACTTTATATTACATATCTTTTTCTATTTTTCTTTTTTTTTTCCTAATTTCTTTTATGTTATATCACATTATTTATTAAAAATATATGACCAGTAAAATTATGTCATGTGTAATTGGTAACAGGAAAAACTAACAATAAACTAATAAAAGAATTGCTTACAAATGTAATGCATTAAATAGAAAAAATTGAACTTTTGTAGGAAATCTAGTTATTTAGTTACATATTTTTTCTAATGAATCTATTTTGTAGTTCACCGTATCCACACATTAGCATTAGATAAGGAAGGTTGTAAGGATTTTTTCTCTTTCTTAAGCCTAACTCTAGAAGACTTGGACTTGTCCTCACGGTTGTTACTTTTGTATACATATATTGTACATCCACTTTTATAATTTGAACAGAAAAGATATCAAACAGCAAGAACCAAATCTATACCTTTCCGTTCGCAAGTGACAGCTAAACTTTGTTATTTATGTACATATATCGTTGGAAGTATGACTGGCTCAAGGAGTTTTTACTTACCTTTCCTAACGGAAACATAGGACTAGAAACCAACCTGGAGGATTAGAAGAACCCAACAAATGATGCAATGACGTCCCAGGAACGCCCAGGATCCCTGTGGTCTTTTGTTAAATCTTGTGCTTTCCTGGCCTGTCCATGATGTTCTCTACCGTAACCTCTTCTTGCAATCAAAGGATTCAAGCGTATTCACTAGCCGTTATATCTAAATCTATTTCTAGAAGTGGAGAAAAAACAAAAAGAAAAGGAAAGAAAAAAAAAAAAAAAGGGAATGTAGTAAAAACTAGAGGCAGGGACATCTTGCGCACATTTTATTTGACATTCCTTAGGTCTCTGTCTCTTGAAATTTGTGGCAAATCATGAGCTTCTGAAACATAGTGGCATCTAACTGGGGCGGATCCTCTGGATCATCATCCTATGCGACCGCCGGTTCCGCAGTGGATCAGTCCGTCTTTGCTCAATCTCTAGCGTTGATGTCGTCAGAACACACAGCTCCTCTTTGAAGCTTTCATGCATAATAATCACTGGTAGTATTTCATAAATAAATATATATGCACATTTATATATACCGACGGAAGACTAATTGCCTTTGCGTTTTCATTTCAATTGTATGTCCAAAATTAGTTTACTGTTTGCTGCATTACTTATCGTGGTCCAAGAAAATTCATGACTTAAAAGGGAAAAATATAAGATCAAGAACACCGTCTGGAAATGCTTAAAAAACATACATTCAACTCCTCTTTTTCTGGTGAAACATTGAATTTTTTATGTTCTTCTAATTGAAATGATCATAAATTCACCATGTTGTATACCAGAATTTCGGGAACAAATCTGGAAATTTCAATTTTCTGTTTACATCGCCCACACATTACAGTAAGTTTGCCCTAATTAAGCTTCCTTCCACTTTGACACGATGAAGCATTTACCACGCACGTCATACCCTGACTCTGACTTCAAAAAGAGGAAATTTTGAATAGAGATTCCACCAAAACTCAAAAACACACTTTTTGACATTATACTCCTCGAATAAAAGATAACTATACTCTCAAATCTTGAAACTAGAAACCAATATTCAGGTTAGTTATAAAAAGTAATTAATAATGCACTTTGCAGGAGAGACAAGACAAGACGAGATGCTGCATTCACTGAGGATTAGGTGGTCGACTATTGGCAGCGGAGACTCTGGAACCCCACTCTAGTAGTTCTTTGCTTGTATCATCCTTGTGACAAATCACTTCGATGAAGCATAAGCAATCTTTCTTTGGCCCAGTTGCTGTCTGGATCGCTTCAATCAGTTCTTCTTCACAATGAACCTGAAGTTTGAAAACCATTAGTAATCAGAAGCAAAGCCACAAAGGATAATGTGAGAGCATTAGCACAAGCTATGTGACTCATTTACCTTCATCGTCCAGCACTTCCCCTCGCCATTGTGGATTGAGTCGACCAAACCCGTGTAATTCCAGTTCTTCATTACATTATAAGGCCCATCATGGATCTCAACCTCAATGGTATAACCACCATTGTTTATCAGGAAAATGATACTTTTCAGCTGGCATCTCAACATTGTTGATACATCTTGTGCGGTCATCTGTCATATGAAAATATAGCTCATCACACTGTATTGAGTTTGGTAACAATTTAAATATTAGGTATGCACTGTCGATTCCTATGATATGGGCATCATACCATAGTTTTGTAAATGAATCGAGATGTAAATAATGAAACTAATTCAATTTCTCCATGCCTGGAAGCTCCCGTCTCCAATGCAAGCAATAACACGTTTCTCTGGCACAGCTTGTGCATATCCAAGAGTTGCGCCAACAGACCAACCAATGGATCCATATTGCATTTGGAATTCATACCTACAAACACATTAAAAAATTAGAATGCAACTAATATGTACTTAGGAATCTAAGAGACAACACAGTGCTTACCCACAACCCTTGGGCAGCTTCAACTTCTGGCAATTGAACCAAGAATCCCCTGTCTCAGCAATAACAGCTGTATCACTTGAGAGCATGTTTTGTATATGCTGGAATAGGACATTAACCCTCAAAGGCTCTTTAGGTGCACACTTTAAAGGATGTCCATCGGGAACATAGATCCTATGATAATTCTCATGAGCAGTAGTTTTGCACTTAATTCGCTTGGCTACAGCCTTGAGGAAGTCTTTCATCAAAACACATCCAAATGCTGGACCATTCCCAATAACAACCCTGTCTGGCTGCACAATTATGGCTTTTTCCTTCTTGAGAAGGAGAGAATAACCAACAGAGCTATAGTCATTGAAAATTGGGCCAGCAAATAAGTAAGCATCCGCAGATTCGACAATTTCTGCACAGAATGCAGTACTTACAGCACCCCAGTAAGTTCCAATGAAGTGGGGATGATGCTCCGGGACAAGGCCTTTTGCAGATGGCATTACTGCAAGGGCATAGCCACAAGCATCAGCTAGTTCAACAAAGGCGTTGCATGCCTTTGCTACACGGAGTTTTGGCCCTCCCACCATGACAGGCTTCACAGCTTTGTTCAAGAACTCAGCAGCCGCTTCCACCGCAGCTTCCAACCCCATCTGATTGCTCAGCCTGTATTATTATCGATCATAAACAATAAAAGTAGGTCAAATATTTCTTGATATAGAAAAACTAGAAATTCAGGGGCATGTCATATACCATTCAAAAGTTAATTTAATTATTTATTGTTTGAAGTGATGCCATTCCAAACTATTAAGTTCTAATATTGATAATTTCTGTATCACCATGGCTTATAACAATTTGAGTTATAAAGAAAGTTACCTGGGAGAGATTGAGAAAGGAACAGGCTCACGGCTAAAAGTTGGATGAGGGATCGCGGCAAGATTACATCCGACACTGATGTATACGGGCTTGCTCTCTTTCAAAGCAGTAGAGATGGCAGTGTCGATCAACTCATGTGCGTCTTCCAAGTTATTGACAACCGCCTAAGAAAAGCAAGCAATTGAACATATATAACAATCAAAAAGAAACGCATGCACACACATATTCAACACAACAGAACCCGATTTTGAATTCGTGCAGACACATTAACAAAATAACTAAGAACATGTTTGTGTCGAGGTCATGCTGGGAGTGTCTCAAGTTCGTGTATATTGCACAAAGCTTGTGTCAAATTGCATGGATTTTGTTGAAAATATACGCTTCCACCTGACAAGATTAAATTGATGTCTTGAATTTCAAATACCCTTAGTAGCGTTGGATAATTGTGAAATTTTATAAACCTGCTTGAAAAATATATCAAATTGTTCATTCTCTTGCTTATTACTTATGTCGTAACATTGGATGCTTTAACCTATGTGATGAAGAAAAGAATTAAGAGGGGAAGGAAAATGAAAGAATTCACTTCTTCTTGTTTGGAAAAGAAAGAAAAAGCCAAAGGCATATTGCCCTTCGAGTTGGAGAGAAAGAGAAGGGAAATTTATAACAAATCGTTTGAATTCCAATTATACTATTCTTTATTCTATTTTTTTGGGTACATGAGTAATTAATTTCAATTTTATGTCCTATTTTGTCTTTAGCAATAATTAAAATTCTTTCTAATGTTCCTTCCTCATTATCTATACACAATAAAACCCATTATCTATAAACAATCAAACACCTTTATACCTAAAATCATTCCTCACATATTTCTTTCCTGATGCCTTGTTGGTCTTGATATGTTAGATATATATATATAGAGTGAACAAGACATAACAACGAGATGAATGCATAAATTCAGAGCATCTCGGTCTTGAAGTAATACATGAAAGGACAAGATAATATACCTAATGGATTTTCTATATTTTAAACATAATTTATTTTTATTTTTTTTTTTAATTTTGGCCCATTGATGTAATAAAAACTGATGGTGTTGTTTTGTTAATATCAAACCTCGTAGCATGCATGATCAAGAGCAAGATCCAGAAGAAAGTGGTGTACCTGATAACAAGTAACAGTTTGGAAGCACCTGAGCTCTTGGCTGAAATCAGGCAACCCAATAGTATGGTGGAGAATCCTGTTAGTCCCATAGTCATTGGAGTTGGGCCCACCAACTATACATATAAGAGGCAAGTTCTCACTGTAAGCCCCAGCTATGGCATTCAGCACGCTGAGTCCACCCACCGTGAAGGTAACGACACACGCCCCCACGCCTTTGGACCTTGCATACCCATCAGCAGCATACCCAGCATTCAGCTCGTTACAGCATCCTATCAGGTTGAGCCCCGGCTCAGCTATAAGATGGTCAAGGAGAGTGAGGTTGAAGTCCCCGGGGACAGAGAAGACATCGTTGACGCCGATTTGGACGAGGCGCCGGGCGAGGTGGCGGCCGAGGGTGGCGTCGGAGGAGTTGTTGGCGTGGGATGGGGCGAAGTTCTGGATGGTGGAAACGACGCCGTTGGGAGGACAACCAACGGAGTTGTTGTGTGGCTTGCATGTGTCAAGTGAACCAATCTTAGTGTCCATAGGTCGTAAACGGTAATAATGATAAAAGAAACTAAATAGCTTAAGAAGTTTTTTGTCTGGATTTTACGAGTTTTGTGAAGTTTTGAGCGATATGGCATGGTTGAAATGGGAGGAGCAGGAGCTTATATACTAATACAGCCAAGGGTGTGCAGTAAAGGGAGAAGAGAGGGTGAATTCAATGGGCGGATTTGGGGGTTGATGGAGATGGGTGATGAGCAAACGGAAAAGCGACTTTTCTGGTGGGTGTTTGTCTGTGGATTTTTTAGTACGAACATGAAATTTAACGTTGATCCCGGGAAAAGCTAAGTTAAGGTTGGACATCCACATGGACGGGCAGACTGGAAAGAAATTGTTGTCCCAACTCGAAGTATCACTCTATGTCTGTGCCCGATTTTTTAAACTATTGACGGCTCTCCCTCCCAATTGGTAGGGATTATTTAATACTGTATTCTTACTTCATATAATACTGTGGAAGGGGACACGGTTTAGACACTCATAGAACGTGCTTAGGTTAGTAGAACGAGATAATAATCCGGCTTATAAATGGCTACAATACTTTACTTACTATCTTATGTTGCCATAAACTAGGTTATTATCAATTGTTCATAAGCTAACAATCCAAGACGTTCATTAACTATTAATAACAAAAATTGCTACATATTTTCGTGTACTAGATCGTTTTTTTTTTCTTCATCAAAATATATTTACTCTTTTTATAAAGTATATATAATCACTCTTAGAAATAAATAATGTTTTTTTTATAAATTTTTAACTCGTAGTTTAATGGCATCAGCACTTGTTAATGAAAACTTCATTAAAATTAATATAAATGGGAAGCTATTATCAGTTTTTTCAATTTTTGACATTCTAAAGTTTTCAATAAACACTTCCTTGAGTCACAAATAAAGCTTTCAAAAAGTGGGACACACTAATAAAAAAAAAAATTCAAAGTATTCCAGAGTACTAAGAATTGATAAAATGTTTTTTCTTAAAGTAATGATATTTGTAAGATATACGGATTTGTGACCTTTGTTACATATACATCACACAACTTGTTAAGTAGACAATAATATATACTATTTGTGAGTTCATATGGAAGTAGATGGATCCTTATTGAATATAATGGGAGTATATTAGTATAAATATCATGCTATTGCTAATGAAAGGACCTCTTCCCTTTCATTTCATATGCGGACCCTGAAGACTTCAATGCTGAATTTAAAGAAGTTGTAGTGGGACTAATTCTATTGAATTGTATTTCTATGTCCCATTAATATATAAAGTTAGGTTCGCTGAGTTACTGAAGTGTGATCATGCTACGTTCGATTGGTCTCCTAAACATTTACTACAGTACAACAACACACGATAGAATGGTATAAACCCACGAATCATGCTTGGGTACACTGGACTCGCAGCAAAAGTGGGGTCAAAGCTAAAAGCGTCAAATTTTTCGAAGACCATGAACGCCAAAGCCGACACTTCCTCCTTCTGTGCTGTAAGTGTTAGCAAGTTGTATCCTAACCGGTTTTTCCATGCCACTTGTTAGTTGTTTAATACGCTGCTTTTTCCTTCTTAATTTCTCATTCACGTTGGACCTTATCAATTCTTTCAGTCTAGGATCGGTGAGCAGACACGCTTATACTATACCGGCGTAACCAGACCACGCTTGTCGTGTACTTCTTTAATGCCTTCTGCATGTCAAAAGGAGGTTTTTCAAGTGAAAGTACCAAACTAAAATCCGAAAAGCCTTTTACCATACAATTATTATAATATATATAAATATTATATGTATAAAGGGTCCTGCAATTACATGCTCACTTGTCAAAAAGCTGAGAAATTAAAAGAAATCATCACTTTTTCCTTCGATGGTGATTATTCTTATTATATATATATATGTCAAAGCATATAAGGATGTGTAAAATTTTTCTTTAAGACGATCATTTGCTTTCATTTCATGTATATGTTTCAAATTAAGTGACGTGAATGTAACTAGAAATGGATAAAATGACCAACCAAATTGAGGATATTTTTGCGGCAATCTCCGTCTTAAGATAAATTTCATAAAAACAATTTTGTATTTTATGGCCTATGTCTCACAACACACACACACACACATATATATATATATATATATATATATATATTTGAAGAAAACATAACCTCTCTTGTATACTTGATAAGAGACTACCGATCACGTGGCATTATAGGCATAAAATGCGCAAATTTCATGGTTTCTAGCCAAAAAACTAACGTCCACATAAACATGTTGAAGTAAATGAAAAAATATGATTTTATAACTAGATCTTTTGTCTAATATGTCTTTCATGATTGATTTGAGTATTGAAAAATTCAAGGAGATCTATCAATAGAATAAAGTATCCTTTGAACAATAAATCTTCAACATCTCATGTTGAAATAATCGACCCCTACAAATTGATATGTAATAGTGGAAACAAGACCGAGTACTTAATATCTAGAAGTTTCATGGAAGTTCTTAGCTATATTAAGATTTCTTTGTTGACATATAAGCGTAACCGCTATTATGAAAGATAAATAAGTTTAATATATGAACATACATAAATAAGTAAATAATTAGTATATTGATTAATCTTGTAAAATATGCTTACTGTTGTAATAGCCTCTGATAGTTAGAGAACTCTCATAGAATAATCATCATTATGAAAGCCTAAATGAAAAGCCTATGTATGTGTCTCTGCCTATATGATCACTTGAACAGGCCATACAACAGATATATGCTAAAGAAAGGCCTGAAGAAGTGTTGAAACAATATTATGGGGACTGTTTAAAAAGAATATAGTGTGTTGAACGACGATACTTACATACCTATAATAGAAAGACACTCAAATTAATAGTTTGAATGTTTAGTACGATGATCATCTACACACTATTAAAACGTAATATTTGAATTTTTTTTAAAGCATCAAACTCTTATTATATTAATAAAAAGTAAAGTTTGTACATCAATGTCTCACGCTGGGTAAAACTTTCAAATCTAAAAGTATTTGCCCTCTAGCAAAAGCTTCTAAGTTGAAATGATTTGTGGAATAATTTGGAGTCTCCATTTCTCTGGTTTTTCTAGCAAAATAATCTGTTAGATGATTCCTCTCTCTGAACACATGTTATACTGTGACCTCTAAGCTTCGCATCAATACCTTGACTCAACTAAGTAAGTAAAATGTATCTCATTTTGGCTTGTAATTGTGATTGAGCAAATTCACTACCAATTTAGAATTAAATTCAATTATGTCTTTGACAGGTTCAACTCTTGACAACATTTCAACCCCTATTCAATCACTAGTAATATTTGAAAGTTAATCTCATATTCGATTGCATATAAATGTGTATGTATAAGTATGTATTTACCTATATGTTCAGCTCCATCAGGAGTGCAGCCATGCACATAAGTGTGTGATTTATGGGAATGGGCTAAGTGACTGAATATCTATTAATCTAGAGATATTGCTTCTTAGATTAATATTGGAGGTAAAATCTATGTTAGCTCTATAATTTGTGTAATGTCTTGGAAGACGAGTGTCTCTTTGTTGGATAGATACACATTATCTTCTTGCTTAGTATTCAATAAGATCTTCGTAAATTAATTTGATTGGTGAGCAACGAATGGTTTGATCTTTCATTTGATTCCATTATACATCTAAAATATAAAAAAATAAACTTTAAAATGTTATGAATTTGACGTAAAAATAAAAATGCATTAAGTACAAAGGTGTAAGTAATTGTCAAAAACACGGTTGCATGCTATGAAAAACATTACATGTTTCAATTTTAAACAATTATACTGTGCACCATTTCCGATGGCCAATGACAGATGAGCATTACTTAATATGCTCGATAGGTTTTATGTGTAACAGGCATATGAGTATAAAAAGATTGGATCCAAAGTATCTCACAAGGCAAACTGTTTGTTTGACAATTTTATAAGAAATGTAAAATCAGGAATAGATAGAGAGTTTGAAAAAAAGTTTTCAATGAAAGGAGTTAGGTGGATTTGCCTCGATAAAATTTATTGATTGATTGATATTATTTGGAACAAAATAAATAAATACACATGGTAAATAGTTGAACAAATACAAAACATATGTAGAATAATCAAATGAATAAGAAAAAAAAAAAATCAAACTCTTATTTGGAATTCGGCAATTGCATGTTATATCATGCTTTCCATTTATTTGTGTTCTTATATGCTCCAAGAGGTCTCAAGCAATCTTTCTCTAATAATGTCACCATAGGTTTGAGATGGTAACAAGGAGACACATGTATAACCAATAGGATTACGCACCCATAATGTGTGTGTCTAATAAAATATGATACCACACTCATAACACTTATACAAAGGTTGTAAAAAATAAATAAATAAATATAAAGTAAATAATATTGAAAAGATTACACAAAATCATATCGGACACAAACAATTCCAAATGTAATTTGAGGGCTCAAATTGAATATCTTAATGACAGCCACTAGAGTCAGAACATAGGTATTTGTTTGTGTTGAAAAAAGGGAGCGTATTCATCAGATAAGGATCTGGAGTTAACTATCCAGTCTTTATGGACATGACAGCCTGAGTGGTTGGGAAGTTTACTAAACTTAGTGAAATTACTATAAAACCTGTAAAAATAAACTTGAGTAAAGGATTAATTAATGTGTACTCATTAGTTTTGAGAAATATAACTTAAGGGCATTTTAAGGAATTTTTTGGCAAACAACGTAAGCTGCAGTTACATAAAGTCATCGGAGCATAAATAATATGGAAGATATGCACTTTCAGTGATCGTACCCGTATTTATAGCAAAATTTAGTTTTAAGGTTTCATGAGACATTGCACTGTTATCGCTAATTCAATCAACTATGTTAGGCTAAACTTGCTCCATCATAAATGATATCTATTTCATGATTGAAAATCATTGTTTTTTAAATAATCCATTGACTTTTTTACTTATTAGTTTCATTTCTTTAGAACTATTAATATGCAGTGATGGCTAGTCCCTTGTTAAAGTCAAGGTATTGCCATTTTATTTTTAACCACCTTATTGATAGCTTTCAACGTTCTTAGTTTTCAAGTTTCTTGAATTTCATATTTGTAGTTATCATTTTCTAGTTTTGTTAGCGTGTTCTTTAACTGTCTATTTTTAGGGTAAATTATGCTTAGAGTGTCTGTATTGTCATACTTTTTTCACTTTGGGTATTCATATTATTATTTTTATACTTAAGATACCCATATTTTGAGAAAATAATGTAAAGAATTAAAACTATTCGGAACCATTAGTTCTAAAAGAAAGACAACAAAGGCCTCAAATTGGGAAAAATTTGAGGAACTCCAATATTCTCAGGGAGATAATGAAGAAGTTGATCAAATAGGAAGCCTCCAGTAGCATAATAAACAAACATCATTATGGCAACAAAGTAAACAATGCTCCCTTAAAACGTATTGATATTCTTGATAGTAAAAGGGAAAAAAGGTCTTAATGCCACATGAGAAAATAATTACAACATCACATCAATTGTAAGTAAGTTAGTATGAATAAAAATATGAAATATTAATTGAAACAATTACTAAATTATTGAATAATATGAAAATTTCGATAAAAATTTGGAATTTGCCTTAAAATCTAAAAAAAAATCTCCTAAAAATCACACGTTATCATAAATTTATATGTTGACTAGGGAACATATGTAAAATCATTTCTTATCCTCTGTAAATATTTCATAAATAATTTATCACTGAAAAAAATAAATAAATGAATTAAGCCAGGTACTTGAAAATTATGTTATGCATGCAAAAACACTTTAAAATTCTCTCTAAAATCACAAGACTTCTTCTGGTGGTTGCTTAAACTATCCTGGACTGGCTCAACAAGCTTGCGGTAGTGATGTGAGGGTCGTTGTAGTGTTTTGCTTAATATTGGCCAGTGTTTGAATCGTTATCTTATCAAATTCTTCTACCAGTACGTCATTTGAACCTTTCTTTTATTATTGAGATTTTAATGGAATTAATTTTGCATGTTACATATTTTTAGTGAATTTGCATATATTGTATGTCAAGTGTGAAACTTCCACCGCCAAAGAATCATAAAATGAAATAATGAGTTAATATCCTCTAAAACTGGTAACAGAATTTCTTATCAGCATACTCATTGTTGATAGAGCTTTTTCACTAAATAGGCTGCGGTATTATATTAACCGCCTCATAACTCACGCCCATCTCTAAGGGTTCATTCGACCACACATATTCAGTCATCCACTATAAATATAAAGGAAAACTCTTAGGTAAGGGTTTTACTCCTTTCCACTAATTTATTGTTTTACAATTTAATTTTTAAAATAAAAGACTGACTTAGTTATTGGAGTGATCGTACTATTTCAACGTCCTTTATAGCCATGTTTTGCTTTATAAGCACTCATGTATATATCAACTATTTATATAGTCTATAGGAATCACACTATTCAAGTTAAAAGGCACGACATTTTATGATTGTTCGAAATTTTATAATTTGAGAAAATTTGTTCGCAACCTATTGGTTTGTCATGGTTTCTGTGATTTATCACTTGCTTTCGCTTTGAATTTGCAAACCGGCATCTCTCCTATTCATATTTTAATGATTGTTGATGATGTGATTTGGATATATGGCTTCGTATAGCGGTTTCTTTGCCTTTTGAAATTTACTCATGCTATAAAGTTCGAGAAACTATCGCATAACTGCTATCATTTCACCGTAGGCAGAACTTATATTTCTTTACGTTGGATCAATCGGCGCACACTAGTCATTATTTTCCATGATCGATCCTATTATATTACCCGTCATGGAGATACAAAAATTCTTCAAGCACGCAGTTACTTTATTTCTTTTTGATCTGGGTAAATCTATTCATATTTCGTTGGTTCATGTTGGCGCCTAGAATTTTTCTTTTTGCTTGGCTTAAAATCTACACCTTGATGCTGTTTTATGAGAAATTACGTGATCAGTAATGAGTATTCTTCACTTCCATGGTTGCAACAGAGAACAGGAACGAAGGAATTGGGTTCATTACTCTCCATTGTAAGGATATTACAATCCTGTTTTTATATTGATAACAAATCTAACTAACTAATAACAGAAAATAGAAAATACAATTAATAGTAAAGTGACACTTATCACAACCTAATAAGTACAAATATATATAAATAAGACTTCATAACTAAAGACTACTCCTCACATCCCTACCCCAACCTACCCCAACCCCCCAATCAAGTTGGTGTCTCTTGAAGACCCACCTTGGAAATTAGAAAATGAAGTTGCTATTCACTAAGTGACTTTGTTAACAAATCTGCAAGCTGATGGTGTAAAGGCACATGATGCACTTGAAGAAAACCAAACATAATATGATCATGGATGACATAGACATCAATATCGATATGTTTAGTACGCACACGTAAACAAGAAGTCTCAACAATAAGAAGAGTAAATTTATTATCACAAAACAAAGAAACAGGTAAATTAATAGGAATATGAAGATCCCTAAGAATATAGGAAGTCTACAATAATTTTTTGCAAGTAGTGGCCATACTCATATATTCAACTTCAGTAGAAGACGTAAACACAATAGATTGTTTCTTAGTCTTCCAAGAAACCAATGATGAACCCAAGAAAACCGAGAATCTAGAAATGGAATTCTTATCAATAATATTAGCTACCTAATCAACATAAAAAAAACACACAATAAATGTAGAAAAGACTTAAAGAAGAAGTCCCTTTAAGATATCTGAGTAAGTGAAACAAAGCATATAAATGCACTATTTGTGGTTGAGAAAGAAACTGACTAAGTAGGTGAATAGCAAAAGTGATATCTGGTAGTGTTAAGGTAATGTAAGATGACTTGCCAACCATTTATCAAAAGAAAGTAGCATCAAATAAAACATGACTAATATTAGTGTGCAATTTGAAACCAAAAGGAAGAGGACATTTTGTTGGTTTAGAAGCACTCAAACTAGAATCTAATAAGACATCAAGAATGTACTTTCATTGGTTCAATAGGATACCCATAGATGTTTTGCAAATTTCAAGACTAAGAAAGTATCGAGCCATACCAAGATCTTTGATTGTAAAATTATCATCCAGTTGATGCTTAAACTGTAAAATAAGAGACTCACATGATCCAGTGATCAACATATCATCCATGTGTAATAATACTACCATAAGCTCATCCGAAGTCTTATTGGAAAATAAACAATGATCATGTGATGATTGAATAAAACCACTAGCTACTAAGAACTTAGAAATTTTCAAATTCCATTGTCTAGACGCTTGTTTTAAACTATGTAGAGAATGCTTAAGGCAACAAACCTAATTAGAATTGGCCTTAGTATACCCTTTTGGCGGACTCATATAAATTTCTTCATCTAAAAATCGATGGAGAAAAGCATTATTCACATTGACTTGATGAAGTGGCCAAGAAAAAGAAAAAGCAACGGCCAACAAAATTCTAACTATACTCAATTTAGTAATAGGAGAAAAAGTTTATTGGAAGTCTTCACCCTCAACTTAGGTATACCTTTTAGCAATGAGTCGAGCTTACAACCAATAGCTTTCTTCTTTGGAGGAAGAGAAGTAAGTTCCCATGTATCATTAGATTCAAGAGCATGTAATTTGTGTTGCATAGCAGTAACCCATTCCCTTTGTTTTATAGCTTGAGAGTAGCAATATGGTTCACGTGTAACTAAAACATTTGCTAAGGACACTATATAATTTGGTGGAAAAGAAGCAAATGTAGTATGATCAAATAATGGGTATAAAATAGAAGGAGTCAGTAATGGATTATTATGCATAACAGTAGCATCTTTGACAACTAAATTGGAGTGAACAAGATGTACATAGTCCTGAAGCCAAGTAGTAGTTTTAAAAAGTCTACAAGATTGATGCAAAAGTTTAGACTCAAGACTAGATGAAGAAGGTGCAAAATCCATAGAATGAGACATGTCATTAGTTACTGGAAGAGGAGAAGAAGAAGATGGATGATCAGCAAATGAATAAGATTGAGAGGAACAAGAATCATGTAGAGAATGTTGATGATTAGATACAGACAATGAATCAAGCATACTAGAAACAGGGGTGTAAGGTATATCAAATTGAATAGAATGTGGAGAAGGTGAGGATAGTTTATCATAATGATCGGCAGTAGCGAGCCAAGAGGTCTTGAAAGGAAAAACATGTTCAAAGAATTGAACGTCTCTACTAAGCATAATCTTGTTCGTAGAGAGATTATATACTTTGTAGCCTTTAGTATTACTAGCATAACCAAGAAAAACACATCGTACACATTTTAGATCAAACTTATTCTTGCATGAAGGAGAATTCCTTACTATATAGCACATACACCCCATCACCCTAGGATCCCAAAGAGTGTTTTATACTTCAAGTTTGGTGAAGGTATTTTATTTATGAGATATGTAGTTGTTAATACACATTCTCCCTAAAATGTTTTTGGTAAATTGGCATGAATGCAAAGAGCTTAGGAAGTATCTAATAAATGTCGGTGTTTTCTCTTCACTTATCCATTTTGCTGTGGTATGTAAGGTATCGTGTGTTGATGTAATATGCCAAGGCTATAAAATAGCTATCAATAAGAATATGACACAAAGTCTCCACCATTATCGGTTTTGACATGCTTAGGAGTAATGGAGAAATGGTTTTGCACATATTTGAAAAATCAATCAAGTAAGGAACAAGTTTGTGATTTGTGATGCATAAGATATGTCCTAGTTGATTTAGAAAAATCATCCACAATGGCAAGAAAATATGACACATCATACAAAGAACAAATGCTATAATGACCTCAAACATGAACATGTAGTAATTTAAAAGCAAATGTAGTTACAAAATTACTACAAAGAAATGGGAGACGATGAAACTTTGCCACTTAATAAGCTTCACATAGAAAATTTTCTAAATTCAAGTGTTTAAAAATGTGTAAATGCTACAACTTAGAGGCTAAAGTATGGCCTAGTTGTGCATGAAGCAAATGAGTATCATCTATCACATTATTTGTTGTTGATAATAAACCAAAAGAAGCATCTATATTTCTAAAACTACTAAATGCATCAAAAAATAGCACATAAAGCCCACTTCTAGCCACTGTTGTTGCAATAGTCTTTTTAGACTTCAAGTCTTGAAATATACAAGAAGTATGATAAAAAATGAGTTGTAAAGGTTGATTAGAAGTGAGTTTCTAAACTAAAAGCAAGTTGTGTATGAACAGTAGAACATATAGGACATTGTGAACTATAAGTGATGAAGAAAGTACAACAGACCCTATAAACTGTACTTGAAATGATCTCTTATTAGGTAATTGTAATGAAAAAGTGTGTGGTAGTTTTATGACATTACAATGTAGGTTGAAACATGGTGTCATATGGTTTGTTGTCCTAGTGTCAATTACCTAATGAGCCATATTTCTACAATTAGCAATAGAATTAAAGAAAAAAGTTACTTACCCACAAAGTGGAATGTATTAGTAGTTGTTGTAACATCCTGATTAGGCTTCATCATTTTGAAGACTTCTTTGCAAATATTTTCGATCAACTGTCTGTTCATCGCATCATGAGCACTGCTATCATTTACTAAGCTAAAACCATTCATGTTAGCAACTTGATTGCATTTAGTCAATGGAGTATCTAAAACAGAGTAGAAAGCTAATGCATTATAGCCTTGTTTGCCTCTCTGAATCTTTTTACCCTTATACCATTCAAGGTAAACCACTGATTGAAAGTAATTTTCAATCAAGTGCCCCTAATTTTTGCAATATTTGTAAAACAATCCTTTGTTATTTTTCTTCTTATCTACAAGTCCCTTATCAGTAGCAATCTTGCTACCATATCAGAATTGCTAACCATCCTTTTGCAGTATTCCAATCATCCACACATATACTTTGGATAAGGGTGTAGCTCTTGAAGTTCACCCCAAAATCTTTTCAAAGCATTAAAATACACACTTACAATTTGATTATTTTGCCTTAGGTTACTAATTTCATTTTGAAATTGAAATTTCAACGGCCTGCTAGCTGTGCCATATTGTTCCGCAACCTTAGTCCACAATTTCTTTGTTGACTTAGTGTAGAGAAAATTTTGAGACAACTCATTTTACTCTGTATCTCGATGGCTGTCAATATTCTCGGTTGGAGAATGTGGTTTCTGGAGCGGTTACTTCATTCTTTCAAACCTTTGTGTACATGGAAATTCAAGAAACCGTCTAAGGTAACTGCCAACGGAGCTGCAAAACTCGGTATAAAGCAAATTGAATAGGGTTCTCTTATCATGATGTCATGATGATCCTCTTCCTGCTGCTCCTTAAGATGCTGATGCGGGAAAAATTTGGATCCCTATAGGATGAAATTTAGAGAATAGCGATCCCCAGGCTGTTTTCAATGCGTTGGACAAATGCTCAAGAATAGCTTGGATAATTGTAGTCTTCATGAGCCCCACATCTGATAAATGCAGGATAATGCAAATCCCAATGCCGATTTGTTATTCATTAACACGTTGCATCTGTGTCGACCTATTAAGAGTGTACTGTTTGGGCGATCAAGTGTAATTGTGCGCTCTATCTTGTCGGGTGCGTGTGTGGGAAAGTGGAATACAGGGCGAAGGAGTAGGCTTGCCATTTAAGCTTGACATCTGTATTTGCAGAGACATCAAGGAAGATGGGCAAAATAGTTTTCTTCTCCTCCTATTTCTGCGCAGCGTCCCAGTACTCCATTATTATTTCTAGTTCACGGAGGCACCACCTGCTGGATGCACATTTCCAGGAGAAAATGGGGAAGTAGATTTTGGAGTTGGTGATGGCTTCCATCAGCTCTTCTTCGATGACCTCCGCTTGTCCGATACTTTCATCGGTATAGAAGGCTCGGGCTCCAGCACGATCCAACGCATCACAGATAACATCAACGACTGTACGACGGAGTGCAAACACACGCTTAAACTTGAAGGTGTATCCTACTAGTCGTTGCTCCCGCACTCGGATTTCCTGCCTCATATGCCATCGTCTCGTTTGTTATTCAGGTAAGAACGAAACAGAAGAGAGGTCTTCTTTGTTCAAAAGCTTCTGCTCTAACGATGGATGTAATGTTTCTGAACTCCTGCCAACTTTTGGTTATTGCTTCGCTACGTGTGCAGCGGGAAAAAATATTCATTAACGCGTTATCTGAATAACTGTTGAGAGAAATTAAGACTGCGATTGCTTTCGTAGCATACCATGCTTCTCCCCTATTGAAATCCAGTCAGATACTCAGAAGCATTTTGATTAGGGTTTGAAATATCAATATTGAGCAATCCACCATCAAACGGGTATATATGAACTTCACACTGTCAAGGAGTCCGTTCATAGGGATCAAGCTCAGAACCAAAGCAAAGCCACTCTTCACGCAACATCATAAACGCACTCACGGACAGACTCGACACGACCACATGACATCCGAGCTCTACACTTACATAATTACTCCAAAATTGAGGATTAGCAGCCCCACTTCCAACTGACCTGAAAACCGCGAGTGCTGACACAATCCGAACTGCTACACCTAACTCGTCCGACCTGCAATAAGTTCGACCCAGAGTAGATTTCGCCAACCTAAACACTATGCGAGCCGAGCTCCTCTTTCGTGCGCATCGCGATAGACCCAAGATCTGAGCTCCTATTAACTGAGTTCATGTGGAATATTCATCGGCCAGTAGATGTCGACGTTGAGATATCCGAGCTACTAATCCAAAAGATTCTGAGCTCCGTAAGATAAACAGCTGCAATATCGTGAAGTGACAAGATCCAAGCTAGTTTCCTTTATCTGACCTATTTTCACTGAACTGAGCCAAACGTCGAGAAACGGCTGCGTTTAATTGTTCAAGCTCCTTTATAGCCGAACCGACCTGCACCTAGCTCCGCCGGTCTGCAATAAATCCAATCAAGTAGCTCATGGCCAAGCCGAAATCTTTTAAGTCCCTTCTTCGACCTCGTTTCCCGTGCTTCAATGTCAAATCCGAGCTAGTTGTCTAGCGTGCGTGAATCCGAACTACACACGTTCCGAGCTCCATATGATGAAAACCGAGCTGCAACATGTGTCTGAGAGATATTAATTCATCCAGTAAAATCTGAATCCAAAGGGGGATCATTTCTAAAGTTTCTATCATCGCATGTAGCTCATTCACAAAGAAAGAAAACAGAATAGATAAGGGATAAGTTCACGGTTCCAAGCCACTTTAGTAAGATCTTAGGCATAGATTGACTTCTGCAGTCCATTCTTCATCGAGAACTTCAGATAAGTCTTCAAAAAGTAATTTATAAACTCCCCCCAGGTCACCCTGAAGGACCACTCTATCCGGTGCTCGAATTGCTTTAACATATTTAGAGCACAAATAGCCTGGATTGATGGCCTTAGTCAGTTTATCAGAACTTTTCTGAATTGAAGAAATTACATGGTTGAAAGGCAAAGCCTGCGTAGCACTCCCACATCCACAAGCTTCTAACTTCAGCAGCAAGTGCCGAACACCAACTCAATCTGAGTTCCATGCATAGCCAAATAAGTTCGACCAGCCTAACTCCACAACAATCCGAGCTACTTTTGTTGGGTGAAATTGGGGAAGTCACACAATAGCCGAGCAATTCTCCGTGCAGGTTTGAGTAGTACGTGCCTCTTCCAAGCTCCAGTCAGCTGTTCTCGATCCAATTTCGATCTGCCTAACGTACACTTACTGAGCTAAAGCAAAGTACCGAGTTTTGGCGGGCGTAAATGGTCAGAGCTTGACTCGACAGCTGAACACTTCCCGACTCAAACTCCCCTTTGTAGCAATCGATTCGATGAACAACTAAATCAAGGGGTGATTTGAGCTTGGTTGAGCTTTTGCGGTGAGTCTCTGAACATGCGCGAGTTGCTTACGATGAAGACTGAACGGCTCATTTCCCAAAACGGGTCTAGATTGAACTTACTACCGAGCATCCTTCGCTGACCGAGCTGAGCGCTTGCGGGCAACAGAACCAAGTTTCTTTCTACAAGGACTCCACAACTCTAGCAAGTAGACCCGAACTTCTAATTTTAGCTCCCACGCAACATTAGACTTGAATTTCCAAGAAGAACAATTGGGCGGGTAGCTCCTTAGACATAAAAGCTCCAATGAGTAGCAGACCCGGATGTCCGAGCAGTACGCCATGAACAATGAGTCGTCCAAGTTCCTTTTGATAGATTTGTGCGAGCTCCTTTTGACGGAATAGTATCTCTGGACAGAAGCTCCGAGCTCCAAACTCATTGATGAAGCTTACTTCTTATCCAAGCTGCCATATCCGGGCAAGTCTTAGCTTGTCTAATTCGAACAGGAGCAATTCCGAGCTCCGTCAGCTGGTCATCAAACCACTTCGAGCTTCATGGGTTGTTCATAGAAACATGGGCCGTTCATTCAAGAAGCCCAAGAACCTACGAGAGTAAAATGAAGACCAAAGCTCTATCAGTCAGGAATGCTCCGATCAAGCATGAGCTAGCCCGACAATGATGAGTCCACAAGTAACACTTGTAAGGTCTTATTTTTACTTCCATTTTTGGCTCCCATATTTTGCCCAAGAAAAGGTGATGATCAGAGCTCGCATTCATGGAGTACATGTGTCGAAAACCCCCTATCTAAGTTCTATTTCTTTTGGCAAAGCAATACACGAGTAAGGAGAAGGACAGAGGCCCATAGATGTTAGTCATTCGGCATAATGCACGGGCACCAATACAGCTATGAGCAGCTCTAAGACAGGCCTTAGGGGCCACTCATGCATGGACTCTTGTTGATGAAAGATAAGCAAACACTTCATCCCTTTTTTTGTGATTTCTCTATTATTTATTTTTCGATATATGTTCTTTATATTGTGACTCATGCTAATCTATTGTTAGCATTTGCACTTGATTCATGAATTATGTGTTAAATCATATCTATCTATGTGTGTTTCCTCATTACCTGAACATCAATGAGTTTAATAAGGAAAAGTATTGACTATTCGATACTTGTAACAATTCATTCAAATCTTAGCAAGTTTGTTTATACCTCCTCTTGAGATAAGAATGAGAACTTAAGGACAAATTGAGGCTAAACAAATACCGTCCATTTTAAGCCACATAATAGGCTAATCATCAATAGCTCTAAACTCTACACACTATAGGTAATGAACAAATTACAAAGTGTTAATCTCTAAGTTCTATATTTGACAAACGATGGGAAAAGGATATCCTTAGATCTCTAAGTTTTAAGAGAGGATGACGAGATATAAAGCCATTGCTCTTTTAAGGCTAAAAAGCATAGTAGGTTTAAATCCTCTTAACGATGATGAATTGTTTATGAGCCCCTAAGCTATCAAATAGTGAGGAATAAAATGCTATAAGTCCTAATAAAGGATGGCGAACTATTTGAAAAGCTCTAAATCATCAATTGAGTATAAACATAGTGTTGTAAGTCTAATAAATAGACAAAGAGCCACAAAAATGATCTAAGCCATCAATTAGTGATGGGCATAATGCTATAAGTCTAATGAATAGAAGACAAACTACCGAAAAACCCTAAGCTACTAAATTGTGAGGGGTTAAATACTCTAATCCAATACCTTATAATAGGAATCGGGCTACTAGGCCTTTGACCAACAACTGAGCCTAAGGATTGGAAGGGTTGGCAAGGTGGATCCTTCTGCTCCCGTCGACTCTAATTGAAGCTGAATACTTTTTTGCCGAGCCAAATGACTACCCATTTCTTTGAAGTGTGCTGAATTGTAGATTGCTAAGACACCTGCCAAACCTTTCATGATTACTCACTCATGTCCAAGCTGACTAATTATTAGGCATCACCTTTATCGAGAGGTAGAGAGAGAGAGCTTGGACTGATCTTTAACCACCCTTACTTGGACAAGCAATCTGATCTTATACTTTTGTTTGCATCTTCCAATAGCCTCACCAATGTATCTTCGCCACATGTATAGGGTCGCATATAAAATCTACCACAATAATTATTGCTTTTCTTAAATATTCTTTTTCACCCTTTTATATGCTTGTACATTATTTATTTAGGGTAATACCCTTTTTATCTTTTTCTTTTTTAGGAAAATTACCCTCACTTGTTGGGTATAATACTTCTTGTATTTGTAGCCGTAATCAAATTATCATCAATACAACTGAATATTCTTCCTTAACGTAAACACTGCTTGTTTACTCTCATTACACTTTTATCATAATCCTTAAACAAGGCTAGTTGGCGAGTAACCTCACTGAATCGATTTGTGTATCATATCGAATTGTGTCGTAAGTCCAAAAAAATTCTAATGGTACATCATATTCTTTGGAGCTATTCATGGGTTTTTGCTTACCTTTTCATTTGCTTTTGTTCTTTTTCACACTTCCCCATCATCTCTTTAAGCTTTTGACATGTTTAGACCCATTTAGTGATCGATCTTATTTCTTCTTGATTGTGGTTCACATCATCTTGGTATCAAAGTGAAGGTTTTGCTTGAGTTGTAGTTTGTTTCCGAAGTTTTGCTTATACTTTATTCTACATGTGTAAAATAGAGTAAGTTACTATGTTCATCTTAGTTGCTGTGTTCGCTGGTTGTTAATCTTAGTTGCTGTATTTGCTAGTTGTTTAGTTTCTAGTTTAAAGAATGACTAACCTAAGTGTGAATATTGGTGTTAGAGACAACTGGAGTTATCCACTATGGCCGACAGTTTCAAGAAACCTCAAAAAGTACTGATGAGAGATTTGATGAGGTAGCTAACCTCTTAATGGATTTAACTCGAGCTATTCACATATTGGCTTATCGACCTATTGAAGTCGCACTTAACACCCTACAAGTTGTTCGACCTACTAGTTGAAATTTGGATGAAGAAGATGAAGAAGGGTATTATGAAGAAGAAAAGAGAGTGTGAGTCCCCAAAGCCTCTAACCATATTTACTATTTATTGTAATTATGTTAGATAAAACTGGCAATTTTGTCGTTTTAGTGAATTAATTAGTTTTTAACAAAGTCAAAGTATGAGTCTTATGTATTATGATTTCTGGAAGTTCATAATGATGATTACAACACTTGAATTTATCTTACAATTAAATTCACTTGTTTGCTTAATTTTCACTAATTTTGAATTAAAATCGTTATTTTCATAAAACTATATAATAGCTAGTTTACTGAAATTCATGGTCAACAATTAAACTAAATATTTTTGTGAGTTTATTGGACTTTTTGTGGAATTAATTGGGCTTATATATTATTTATTATATATTTCTTTAATATAAACCTATATATTTCTTTAATATAACATATGATGTACTAATTAGTACTAATGCGATACTCATTAAACTTGTAAAGGATTTATATTTTTGAGTACATAATGAATGCTGATCAGCTTAGGGAATGAGGAATTTTATGAATTTTAATTTAGATTTAGAATTTATTTGAGTTAATTATAAAGTTATAATAACATATGGTTGAATCGATAACACAAAAGAGTATTTTTAGAATTTTGACAAAAATTGATAAGTCTTAATTCTTAAGATACCCTAATAGTACTCAAAATAACAATTGCGATGATATAAAATTTATCAAAATAGAATAAGAAATAAGTAAAATACGATCAAATGAAGTTTAAAAATACAAAAATGAAAGCTTATAACAATTTGGGTTCCACCCATATTTGATTTGAAGACTATGTTATATTTTCATAGGTGTGATATATAAAGAAAGATCATATCATGAAGTTTAGGATTTTGCACTAATATTAAGCCTATGTAAGTGGATCTAACTCATGCTTAGAGTAAATATATTGCTACTCATAACACTACGTGCTGTTTGATGTTGTGTTGATTGAATATAGATATATCTTAGGTAAATTGATATGCTACTATAGTAGGTATGATGTGGTGATTTTGAATGATAATAACTATATCTTGGTTAAACTGTTATGTAGCTATGTTGGGTGATGTTTTATGCTTACGATTGATTGTGTTAACTAGGGAAGTTGAGAGATCTAACTCAATCTTTTAGGTATTCACCTAAGTGAGGTACTAGAATTTTGTTAGGGAGAGTTCGAAAAATTAGAATCAAATCATTAGGTTGAATAAAACAAGAAGATTAATTGTGTTGATTGATATTCTTGAGTTACTATTACGTATCATGGCATGGTAAAAAAAGGGACTTATGGGTCAGAACTTTTAGAATGAAACTTTCAAGTGATCACAAAAAGAATATGGTTTTATGAACTTAGTTTTTGGAAGTATATAGATTGCATTGCTTGAATATTGTGACTATTTTGATAGTCAAATTTGTAGACTATAGTATGGGGTCTAATTTGGTAATGTTGCCACTTTGATTTAGTAGACTACAGTATGTGGTCTAATTTAGTAGTGTTGCTACTTTGATTTAGTGAACTATAATGTGTAGTTTAATTTTGTAAAATTGAGAGTCTTACTCTCAAGTAGCTCCTTGTTGTTCTTTTTGAAAATGATAGACTACGGTATGTAGTCCAATTTGGTGGGAGTTCTACTTTCAAGCAGCTCCTTATTGCCTTAGGTTCTTGATGTTGTATCCAAATACCCGACAATGTCGACTAATTAGAAGAAGTTTAGAAGGCATAAGATATTAGTACTGATGCATACTACGTACATAAGCATAGCATATTGCATTGCTAGTAATAAATGTCTGATTGGGTAAATGCATATGTGAAGTTGAACTTACAGGTTATGATTAAAATGTTTCAATTATGATATGCAATATTGTCAATCATATTATCTATATTGTGTTGCATGTTATTCACTTTCACTTGACTTTAGTAGTTGAGGGGATGAAACATTTTATCCTCAAGTTAATTGTATTATGAAGGGTCCAACACAAAGAGCAAGATATATATACTAAGAACATAAGTTGGAGTTAGCAACTTTTATATAGAGCTTATACTGAGTCAGGGATCCTATTACTGTCAAGATGCTAAAGGAAAAAGCTAGTTTATGTTTTGATGTAAATGTTATGTTGTACACATAAGTTATAATAAGGAATCCAACTGAACTTCGATATAGTAACCCTTTTATCATGTAAACAATGTTATCTTTTGATGAATGGGCCGGTTGATTTAAGTTTTCAACAGATATTCATATGTAATTGTGCATCCCGTACTATGTATGTGACATCCTTTAGGTGGTATCAAAGTATTAATTAGGGACCATAACCTTTAGGTACGTATGAGATGTATGGGGTAGTTAGGTAACAAAGAGTCATAGTTTAGTAAAACAACTGTAATAGTTATCCATTAAGTTTTATGTGATGTTTATTTAAAAAATGACTTGTAGGGAATGTGG
Organism: Lumnitzera racemosa; assembly: GCA_024138005.1. Classification (NCBI taxonomy): domain Eukaryota; kingdom Viridiplantae; phylum Streptophyta; class Magnoliopsida; order Myrtales; family Combretaceae; genus Lumnitzera; species Lumnitzera racemosa. The sequence goes on from JAMXBC010000004.1 coordinate 59,072,779, forward strand.
AATGTCACCGATAAGCTATATATCTAAGGAGTAAAGGGAAGAGTTATCATAATAGCCTCAATCTAACCTTGAACAACTACAACATATGGAGGAATTAGCACAGCAATTTACTATTGCATTGGCAGGAGTTAGTGGAGATAGAGATAAGTTAGCTTAGGTACAGCAATTAGTGAAACCATTCAATGGAAAGAACGTTGATCCTCTGATGGTAGAAGAATAGATTGAATCATTAGAGAAAGTCTTTGCAATACATGAAACTGAAGAAAATAAGAAAGTTGAGATAGCTGCTATTTTGTTAAATGGTGATGCAGGTAATTGGTGTAAGGCAAAGAGATGGAATTTACTAGAACCAATTGGTTGGGCTATATTTAGAGATATATTTCTAGAACAATATTCTTCAAGTGTATAAGAGAGCAAATGTGTAAAGAATATTATAAGCTAAGATAGTGGGGTAAGACAATTGAAGAATATAGAGGGATTTCAATAAGTTATTGAAGTTTACTCCTAAAGTTGTGTGGAATAAATAGATTTCTAAAGTTAAATGGTTCAAGGTAGGGCTTGATCTTTATTACTAGATTGAGTTGAAGAGGAGTACGGTGAAAAGATATATTGATGTTGTTAATGAAAGTCGCTTAATTAAACAAGTTTATAATCTTCGATAGGATATAGATGAGATTGAGAATATGAAAAGGAAGTTAGATGTTGGTTCTAGTAGTAAAGTAATATGGCTAAAGGAAAGAAGTTGATTCGATTTGTAAAAAGAAACAGAAAACCTTTATAAAAAATACAACCTTGTTGGAAGTTTAACGGTAAGCATTGAGCTTAGGAATGCTTAGAATTGAGAAGGAAGTGTTACAGATGTGGTGAAACTAGACATTTAGCCAAACAATGTTATAACACTGATCCAAGAGGTAAATATTTTTACCAATGCCATTAGCAAGGGCATTTTTTTTGGCATTATGTAGGACAATAATGGGAGAGACCAATTCAGCAGCAAAACCAAACTAGTGAATTAGGACCGGGTAATAAGAATAAATTACTTAAAAGGGAAGAACCCAAGCCTAGGAAGTAAGGTAGTGTGTACACTTACACTGTTTAGCGAGACGAAGCTAAAGATGACCAAGGTGTATCAGGTATGATCTTTAAACTTGATAACTTTAAGTGTATATGTACTTGATAGCTGATAATAGATAAATAAGAAATGCTTGAAAGTCGTAATATAGTTATCATAAGAATGTTTTAAGATTGGCATATATAGGAGATGGTTATGTCTATACATATGCCCTATTTAATATTAGAGTAATTCACTTATATATATTAAAAGAGTACATTGATAGAAATAAACTATTTATAGTAACTTTAGAGTTAATAGTTATAATGCTTGTTGAGGCAAACAAGCGATACAACATAAAGTGTAGGATGGGGAATGTGAATCTAGATACCCATGAGATGATTATAGAGTTAGTTATCTTAGATATAAAAGGATTGAGTATAATACTGGAGCTAAGCATGGAGCAAATGTTGATTGTGAGGGAAATATAATAGCATTTAAGTGGCCTCTTGAGAAGGAAATCATAGAAGATTTATAGAAACTTAAATGTTGAGAGAAGTTGTGGGAAGAAAAAAAAAACTTGTGAGAAGGATTAATGTAGATTCTAAAGATAATATGTACGTTGTTGTGAAGCAAGCAAAAGTTGTTATTGGAATGAATGAAATAATAAGAAATATCAAAGGTGGATGATCATGAGTGAGGTTTGAGAATAAATCAAAATTTTATTTGAAGTATAATCAGATACTAATTCAAGAATTGATCTTATATCGAATGAAATTATAATCCATAAGGTAATAGCTAATGATGAGATTGAGGAGTCAAAATGACAATAAAGTATGTGAAGTAAATATGATATATAATTACAAAACTTTGAGATGTATACCTTTCATATACATTGGTACATGTGATAAGCAAGAACAATATGGCAAATCTATGACTTTCATGACTTTTTCATCAAGTCTCATATCTGTTACGACTCTCGTGTCTTTCATGACAAAATTTCCTATCCTTGTGAGTCATATCGTGTCAATTGTCAGTGAGAAAAAGGTCTAGTGTCTTTGTGAGTCTTGTTTGTCGAGAGTTGTGTTAATTCATGTTGAATCCAATTGAGTCTACTTAGTTTGAGTCATTCTTTATCTCCTTGATGTGTAAGTTGGTGGAAAGTTCAGATTTGCTAAACTCTTTCTTGTTGATATATGTATTAACCATAGGAAGTTCCCAAGATCTTAATTGTGACCATTAAGTGACGACCATAATATAAAACCTATAGACGTGAAGGAAAGTAAATTCATTATGTTCATCTTAAGTGAAAAATTAGGATTTGGACAATGCATAATAATAAGGACGAAGTGAAAAGACACGTTGGCTAATTGTGGGCAGATAAGGAAATAATAGAAGGGGTGATTATGAATTATATAAGACTAACTAATACAAGAGTCTGAACCAACTGAAGAGATGAAATAATGATTGAGTAGAGATACTAGTTTAGATAGTGACAAAGGAATTGTATAGGAACATGTTAGTTCGATATGAATAGTGATAGGGGTAAAAATATAGGTAGTAATATGATGATTATGGTATTTGAATAAGAACATAATGAAGTTATAGAATGGACTAGTTACTATTGGAAAGATGACTTAAACAGAAAGGGAGGAGGAAAATAGGACTAACTATGTTAAGCTTATATAACAAAAGTTAAAAACACAAGATAAAGAAAGTAATGAGATGAGTAAATTAAATAGAAAGTTCACAAGTTGATAATTTAAAATTAATATATGAGTCGGTATTGAAAGATTTCACCATTAATAATAGTTGATGATTGTGATGTGATGTGATGTGAAAATCAGAGTTGCGCAGTAGAAGCACAGTATTGGTTCATAAGCATGAATGTCCTCAATTGTAAAAGTTTCAAGGATGAAACTTTTTGTAAGGGGGGTAGGATGTATTACCCTAAGATTTTGAGTCAGTTCAATATCCCTAAAATCCAAGCCCCTAAATTTAAGGTGCCAACCTAAGTTATTAGTTTTATTTCAAACTTTACAATAAGGTTAGAAAAGTTAGATGAAGTAATTTCAGTAAAGTCAATTTCTCAAAATAAGTTATATGAAAATATTAATTTAAGAAAAACGTTAATTTATCGATAAATCCGATAATTATTGAAAACATGAAATTCAAACCTTTAAATATAGTAAGATATTAAAGATAATTTATTTAACTTATAAAAATAATAAATGAAGTTGAATTATATGTAATATACATAGAATATGCATTATTTGTATTAAATATACATATATAATAAGAAATTATTATTAAAATAAGGTAAATTAATATAAAAAATGAAAAATTAATAAAAAAATGGAAGGATGAGTCATCCCATAATGTAGCAACCTAGGATGAACTGCAATTGATGAGTCAAAAGGTAAGACATAAGAAATTGACATTTCATGCTTTGAAAAAATCAAGAAAATAATATGTGTAAGCTACATATTCAATTTTTATTAATCCTAATCCATCTGAAAATTATAGGTAGGGCATGAATACTTCAAAAACAATATTTTGGAAGTCTAAAAAAAAAAAAAGAAAATCACTCAAGAAAACTTCGAAACAAATTAGAAAAAAATAAGAAAATTAGAGTAAAAACAAAGCATAGAATCTAATCAAGCTAGTTCAATAGGTTGTTGGTGTTCGATTGTGGTAGCTATTTAGGGTGAAAGGAAGCACCACTAGGAAAGGTGTTTCAATAATGTTGGGTGGCTAGTTTAAGTGAACCAAATTTCCGATCGAAACTTTGCAAATTTTGTAAAATTAGCAAATGTTGTTATTTAATTATGAAATTTAGTTTTCTAGAGTTATTTTATATGAAGATTAATGTAGTAATTTTATTTTTGATAAATAATTATTGGAAATATAAGATCATTAAGAAATGGCTCTATTTAGATGAAAATTGAATTAAATTTTAGAAATATTAAATAATGTTCTTTCAAGCTGAAAATTTGTACATAAAATATTGAATATATGTATTTAATTTTAGTGGCAATAATTTTTGAAAATAATCGTGTTTACTATTTATTGTAATTATTTTGTATAAAATTGGCAATTTTGCTATTTTAGTGAATTAATTAGTTTTTAACAAAATCAAAGTATGATCCCTATGTATTATGATTTTTGGAAGTTTATAACGATGATTTGGATATTTGAATTTTATCTTGTGATTAAATTCACTTGTTTGCTTAATTTTCGCTAATTTTAAGTTAAAATTGCTATTTTCACAAAAATATATAATAGCTAGTTTAGTATAATTCATGGTCAATAATTAAACTAAATATTTTTTTTTTAGTTTATAAGATTTTTTGTGGAATTAATTGGGTTCTTCTACTATTTATTATGTATTTCCTTAATATAAAGATATATATTAGTCTAATATATGATGATTAATTAATACTAATGTAATACTCGTTAAAATTGTAAAGGATTTGCATTTTTGAGTACATAATGAATGTTGACCAGCTCAGGGAATGAGGAATTTTATGACTTTTAATTTAGATTTAGAATTTATTTAAGTTAATTACAAAGTTATAATAACGTACGGTCGAATCAATAACACAAAAGAGTATTTCTGGAATTTTGACAAAAATTGATAAGTCTTAATTCTTAAGATATCCTAATAGTACTCAAAATAACAATCGCGACGATACAAAGTTTATCAAAATCGAATAAGAAATGAGTATGATACAACCAAATGATTTTTAAAAACGTGGAAATGAAAGCCTATAACAATTTAGATTTGACCTATAATTGATTTGAAATTTGTGTTATATTTTCTTAGGTATGATATGTAAGGAAAGACCACGTCGTGAATTTTAGGATTTTATGTTATTACTAAGCCTAAGTAAGTTGATCTAACCCATGCTTGGAGTAGATATATTGTTACTCATAACACTGCGTGTTGTTTGATGCAGTATTGATTGAATATGGATATATCTTGGATGAATTGATATACTACCATAGTGGGTACTGATGTGGTGATTTTGAATGACAATAACTATATCTTGGTTAAACTGTTATGTGGATATGTTAAGTGGTAATTTGTGCTTACGATTGATTGTGTTAACTAGGGAAGTTGAGTGATCTAACTCAATCTTCTAAGTGTTCACTTAAGTGAGATACTAGAATTCTGCTAGCGAGAGTTTGAAAAACTAGAATCGGATCTTTAGGTTGAATAAAACTAGAAGATTGTGAAGAGCACTAAGCTAAACTTGAGGGGGGGTAGGGGCGTGAATTGAGTTTTAAGGACAAATTGCAATTTTCTCTCGATATAAATAACGAAATGCAATAATAAGAGTAATTAAAGAAAAAAATAAACAATAATAAGTGTGAAAATTAAGAGAGATAGGGATAAAGAAGATCAAACCCCAATATAATGTGGAGTTCAAACTACCCCTTAGTCTCTACGGACACACAATGCCTTTAACTGAAGACTTTACACTACTTTATTGATTTCTCAATCAAAACTCCAAGAGCTGTACAAACACAAACTTGATTATACAAGTTTCTAACTCACAATTCTTAACACAAATCACAACACAAAACTTAATCTCAAGGATTATTAGTGTAGTATTTTTAACTCTCAATACTTCGTAACCAATAGCTCATAAGTATTGCACTTCAAATCTCTCTAAATATTAACAATTTATGGTACAAAAGACAATGAGAATTATAGACAACAAGAATATAAGAGAATGTTTTTTAATTGCAGTAGAATATCATATCTTAATTTCCTTTGGTCGGGTTACTGAGCTTTTATATCAACTCATTGACTTCTTCCTGTTATTACTCATTAAATGCTCCAACGGTTACTTGGATCAGACTTACTAGCATATCAGCTCCTTGTACTACCGGTAATTAGGTAACAGAATACTCTACTAGCATGAACATTGGTAAGTGAACCTACATGTCGGATCCTTCAGGCCAGTGAGCTTTTTTTTTTTTTTTAAGGCTTTATACCATCAACTTGCTTCTTCCTTGAGCCGTCAACTTGGTAGGCCAAATATTACCTAAAAGTTCTTTTAATACACAACAAACAAATACACTTCACAATCTAATTTCAAGATCATTTGATTACCATTCAAAAAATTAAATTTCTTTTAGAGATAATTGATATATTTATTATTTAAGCAAATTAATCGATCTTATTCAATTACCTCAATATAAACAAATAATATTTAGTTTAGTCATACACTTGTTTTGTTCTCTTCAAAAACATGTTTAGATATATACTTTTTGTTTTATTCTTATCAAAATCAAATAATGAACCTTAGGTTCAATAATCTCCCCTTTTTAATGAAGACAAAACTCTTATACTTTAAATGCTCTTTCTTAATCTAATACTCCCCCTCAATTTAGCACTTGATTTCAAGATTTTTGACAATTGAATAATATTAAGTAAGTGCTTGCAAAATGAGAGTATTGATGTGCTAAGGAACCAAATCTCACTTCTTAATAACTTGAAACAAAGAATACATCACATCAATCTTTTAAAGAATCAAGATATGCTAAAGTTATAGGATCAATATCATCTTTTAAATAACTATTTTCAATTCAACTTAATACACTTTTTGATACTCTAACGACTTAAACATTTCTCCCCCTTTGGCTTAATAAAAAAAGAGGAGGATCTGGGTGGTAAAGAGGGAAGAGGATTCAAGTCAAAATTTCAGCATAATCCTAACTTAAGCCTTAAGATATGCCTTCTACAAAAGTGAAATCAAAGAGGTTAAAAACCATGTCAAATAAAATCTCTATAATGAATTCATCAAGATCAGTTGATATCACATCAAATGTTCAAAAACATTGAGCCACAAGTAGTAAACAAAATAGATAAGCGATATAATTAACAAAAGCCAAGATAATAGCTAAGGTAAGATAATAGAAAGTAACGATAGTAGTGGCTAATGGCTAATGGCTAAATTCATAACATATAATAAACATAATGAAGAGCATATACAAAATAGAATAGAAGTTGGCAATTCATGTGGTTGGTGGATCATCATCTTGAGCTAGAGGATGAAAGGGGCAAGATGGGAATTGATAGTTCATTTGGAAGTGATTATAATTCATCAAGGTGGTGTTGTGATGGTAGATGGGGGTTTGGTAGAGAGAGAAAGTCATATAAAGGAGAAGAGGTGAGTGTGATTTGAAGAAGTGGAGGGATTGATGAGAGAGTATGTGGATCTAGAGATGATCGATGAAGGAAAATTATGATTTTGAGGGTTTGGTGATTGAAGATCAAAGAAAAAGAAGGATTCTAGGGTTAAGGGGAAGAAAAAGAGTGGTTTTGGGAAGAAAATGGGAAGAGAAAGAAAGGATCGATGTTATTTGTGGTTAGAAATAGGGTATTGGCTAGTCGATAGTATGGGGAGTCGGCATACCCGTTATGGAATCAAAAGCGTTGCAACTTTGCTATAGAAAATAGTATACTGGCATGTCGGTGATCAAGAGTACCGGCATGCTAATTCTTAGAACAAAACTAACTATATCTTCTTATCTAGTAAGGTATATCAGCATGATGTTAGTTTTGGGTACTGTCATATTGGTACTTTACAACTTTGTAGAAATTTGGTTAAATTCACTTCATTTGTCTAAGTTGCTAACTCAAGTTCATTTTAAATGATTTAATGAGTGTTCTAACACTTCAAGTAAGTTTATTTGAGTTTGTTAAGGCCTAAGAAACTTAAATTTTCACTAGATACTAAGGATTTAGCCAAATCAAATCCATTGAACCATATAATTCATGATAAAGTGAAAATATGCATGTAAGAGGAAAATATGTGTATAGGCATTGGGTTTTTGTACACTAACACTTCAAGAAAATTTCAAATACATATTTGAGCATAGTAGACACAAATTAAAGATGCATGATTAAACCAAGCAACATTCATATTGGCATAAATAGTCCTAAAATGCTCCACAATATACTTAGAACCTAAAAAGGGTGTAGAGAGGTCAATTATGCACAAAATTTAATTTAAGCTAGTTTGACCATTCAAAAATGATTTAGGTATGAAAATAAACATTTAAAGCTTGATTTTGAGCACATAAACCAATGCATGATGAGTTTGTGCATATATGAACATAGATAAGCATGAATGACTTTAAGTGTACCCAAAATATGTTAAATGCTATGTTTTATGCATGGAATCTATATGGGCATGTTCCTTTGGTGCAATTGAGTATGAAAAGTTAGTATCCAAGCAAAATTATCAAGATTTAATGAAATTAAGTCATTAGTTGCTAGAAAGTTCATTATTAAGCCATGTAAATGCATGAATGACTAATTTTGAGCAATGAGGCTTATATATAACAAATCAATAGTTCAAGCAAGTTTCAACATCATATTCAAGTATGTTGGAAGGAAAATATTGCAAGAAGGATTTGGAAGTCCTAAAATCTACCACTGGAAATCATCAAAATTAACCATTGAATACAAATCGAGCTTAATGTCACACATACGTACTAAATCAAGTTCATGATAATTTGGTATTCTAAACAAGTTTCAATCATGTCTATAAATACAAGGGTAGCATGATTAAGATATATAGTATACAAATGGACAAAATGATCACATGACTTCTCAAACAACAATAAGAGCCTAATTTGAGTCTAAAGGAGTCAAATTTGCACAAAAACAAAAGTAAGCCAAATTAATAATTCAACCACAATCTATGGACAAAATTAAATATGCAGAAATTGGATTTGAACACAGAAATTGAAACATGGAAAAATTGTCCGCATATAATTCTAAATATACATAAGAAACTTCAAATGTGCACAAAAAGTATGATATCTGCAATTATCCATTTCAAGCAAGATTTATATGCATATTATGACATGATGAGAGTTTGAGCACGACTTGCAAAGCTAGTAATTGCAAAAAGATTAGTTAAGTCCCTAAATAATTATGTGAGCTTAAATGTAGTTGAGGATATATCAATTACGCAAAGTTTCATAATCAAATCAAGCTAACCATTTGAGCATGAAATATTGGCACAATTAAACATGCATGAACACATATTTAACATGAATATTAAGATATGGCAAAAATGTGCACATGAAAGCTTAATAAGCATAAAGAATTTCAAATACACACAAAATATGTTAGTTATTCCATAAAGACTACTTGAATGAGTTTCTTAAATCAAATACCATTTTGGAGGCACTTCAAATTTTCTTTGAGCATTCTCCATTCGAGTTTCTTAAGTTGCTCCTACTTAAAGTTCTTACAAAAACATGTGATTGCTTCTTGGGTACTTATGTAAGTTTAGGTCCTTTATAGTTAGTTGCAATAATATATCCTTATCCTTTTGGAACCTAAACCATTTTACCTTTATGATTCAAATTAGTATTGCGATGTATTGCATACGTATGTACAATATGGCCATGTCTACTACAATAGTTACTAGTCTTAGTTGCTTTTACAAAGTGACTTTTGCAAGACTTGTAAATATGTTCCCTACTATAGCCAATTCCAATTTTGTTCAATCCTTGCTTTTAAGAGCCAAGGAGCTTATCTAAATTCTTTTCTCCATTCACAAACTTAGCTATAGTTTGTTTTGAATCATCTAAGCTAGACTTTAAGATAGCATTTTCAATTTGAAGCTCTCTTAGCCTACCAACCATATTATTCTCATTTTTCATGCTTTCAACTTTTATTTCATGGGAATTACACTTTTCTTTGAATTGATTATTTTCCTTGGCCAACTCTTCATTCCTAAGATTCAATTCTTCATTATTTTTATTTAATTTATTAGCTTCTAATCTTAAGTACTCATTATCCTCTTCTAAACTTTCTTTGACATCATTCACTTTATTATATTCATTTCTAAATAGATCAAATTGACTTCCTATTTCAATGATCATTTATTTCATCATCTTGTTCTTCTTTTGAGCGTTAATAAATTCTTTAAGTAACTCATCATATATATTTTTGAGCTCATCAAATGAAGAGTTCCTAGAAGTAGAACATACCTCATTATCCATAGCCATGAAGCACATTTCCCCATCCGAATCACTTGAATCGCTATTACTCCAAGTTGCCATCATAGCCTTTTTCTTTGCTCCTTTCTTAGCTTTCTTAATATCCAGGTGATATTGTTGAATGTGGCTTGGTTTTTTGCAGTTATAACACGTGATTGTTTCCTTCTTATCCCTTCTAGACCGAGATGTGTTTTCATCCTTGTCATTCATCAATTTCCTATTGAACTTCATAAATTTCTTATGATCATAGCCACACCATCATCCTTGCTTTCATCACTACTAAAGCTCTCTTTGATTGCCTTTAAAGCAATTGTTTTCTTCTTAGATTCTTCTCCTTGCTTCTTAACCATCTCATGAGTTTTAAGAGTTCTAAGAAGTTGCTCTTTTGACATTATGTTAAAATTATGAGCTTCCTCAATCACGGTTCTCTTAGCTTCCCAATCGCTTGGCAAAGACCGAAGGATTTTGGAATTTATTTCATGGTTAGTAAATGTCTTTCCAAAAACACTCAAAGGATTTATAATATTAATGAACCTATTATGCATCTCATAAATAGATTCATTTGGATCCATTCTAAAGTTTTCAAATTGTCCACATAATAAGCTTATCTTTGTATCCCTTACTCGACTAGTTTCTTCATATGTACATTTTAATTCTTTCCAAATTTCTTTAGTACTCTTGCATGTACAAACTCTATTAAAGTTATTTTCATCAATGGCACAATGTAAGATATTCATAGCTATTTCATTTAAATCTAACAACTTCCAATCATTATCGGTGTAATTATTTTTTTCCTTACCTTATATCTTGAATGGTCTTTTATCCACTACTTACCATAACAATCTATTTTGTGGTTTTAAGAATATACTCATCTTATATTTCTAATAAGGATAATTGTTCCTAGTTAAAAGTGGTGATCTATTTATAGCTTGCCCTTCTATAAAGCCCAGTGTATTAAATGTCATGATCTTTACTCTAATATGCAATTAAGTAAAAGATTCAGAGACTAAACCTAATACCAATTGAAGAATACTAAGCTAAACTTAATAAGAGGGGGGTGAATTGAGTTTTAAGGACAAATTGCAATTCTTTTTCAATATAAACAACTAAATGCAATAATAAGAGTAATCAAAGCAACAATAAAACAGTAATAAGTGTGGAAATTAGGAGAGATAAGGATAAAGAAGATCAAACCTAGATATAACATGGAGTTTAGATGCCCTCTAGTCTCTATGGACATACAATGACTCCAATCAAGGACTTTACACCACTTTATTATTTTTTTTAATCAAAGCTCTAAGAACTATATAAACACAAACTTGATTACACAAATTTCCCACTCATAATTCTTAACATAAATCACAATCTCAACTTACAATACAAAACTCAATCTCAAGGATTATTAGTATAGTGCTGTTAACTCTCAATACTTCACAACCAATAGCTTACAAGCATTGCACTTCAAATCTCTTTAAATATTAGCAATTTATGGTACAAGAGACAATGAGAATTATAGAAAATGAGAATACAAGAGAATGTCTTTTAATTGCAGTAGAATATCATACCTTAATTTCCTTTGGTTGGGTTGGTAAGCTTTTATATCAACTCATTAAATTATTCATGTTATCATGTATTAAATGCTCTAATAGCTACTCAGATTGGATGTACTGGCATGCCAGCTCCTTATACTACCGGTAAGTCGATAACAAAATACTCTACCGGTATGAATACTGGCAAGTGAACCGGCATGCCATATACTGATGAGTGCATTCAGTTAAAGAATGTAATGAAGATGTGGTTTAAAGAGGATACTTGAGGAAGTTCATCGCTCAACCTAGGGATATGATAGAATGACCTACATAGAGGATGAGGCTCAATAATGATCTACTTGCTAAGAATGATGAGACGTAAGCAAATGCACAAACAAACAACATCAATAACTGAGCTTACAATGGCATTATTAATATCATCATTAGAGAACTCAATGGGAGTACATTGAATACACTAAGTCTGGAGAGTACCTTGGGAGAACATATTCTAAGTGTTTGAGATAAGAAGCATAAAGTTGATGAAGCAATTAGTTATTCTAATAATGATTTGGTTGGGTTCCAATTCCTGTAAGATGACTTGCTAGTTAATAGTGTGAGCATTATTAAGTTTGAGGTAAGGAAAATAATGGTAGATATTGGGAGCTCTACTGAATTATTTTTGAGCATGTATTCAATCAAATGCTCTTAAAGTTAAATTGTAAGGTGAAGCCCTATAAATATAGTCCATACGGGTTCAATAACTAACTAGTCTAAGTACACGAAGTTGTTACACTCCCATTACAACTTTAAGATGAAGAGAATGTTGCTAAAGATGGCAGACTTTGTGATTGTGGATTGTCTATCTCCTTATGATGTGATTATGGGACGACGTTCCATAAATATTTTTAAGAGGGTTCTTTCAACAACCTACTTGAAGGCTAAGTTCCCAACCCCATCAAGTATTGGTGTATGACAAGGGGATTAACATTTGGCAAGGTATCTCTATCTTAAAGCTTTAAGGAGAGATCATGTTTACAACATAGAACAAAGCTTAGAATAGAAGCTAGCTATAAGAGGAAATGATGACCATTTAACTTAGAGGTAACCCTATGCCAATAATAAGAATAAGTACACTCTTGGCACCTGACCTAAAGCTATAAGAGGAAATGATGACCATTTAACTTAGAGATAACCCTATGCAAATAATAAGAATAAGTACACTCCTAGCACCTGACCTAAAGGAAGAAATGGTAAGTTTCCTCTAAGTTAATTAGGACTTCTTTGCATGTTCCCCTTTAGATATGCCTAGAATCTTAGAAAAGGTCATCACTTACCGGTAGTGTAATGGTAGTGCAATAAAAGAAATGCAATTTTGCACCTAAGAGATAAGCAACCATTGAAGGGGAGGTATAGAAACTTCTAAAGGAAGATTTTATTTGGAATGAACTATATCCAACCTGGTTAGCTAATTGTGTCTTAGTGAAGAAGGAAAATGGTAAGTGGCAAATGTGCATAGATTTTACCAACCTTAACAAGGCTTGTCCAAAGGCTTGTTTCCCCTTGCCAATTGTAAATTAGTTGGTGGATTCAACATTTTGCCATGTACTCTTGAGCTTCGTAGATGCTTTTTCTAGGTAAAATTAGATCAATATGCACAAGTCTAACTAGGTTCATGCTTCTTTTATTATGAACTTTAGTACATAGTTGTTATAAAGTGATGTCATATAGGTTGAACAATGTAGGGGCAGCATACCAATGGCTTGTAACTCAAATGTTTAAGCATCAGATAGATAGGAACATTAAGGTATATGTAGATGACGTGATAATGAAGAGTAAGGCCCATGGTGACCACTTTATAGATTTGGAAGAGACATTCCAAATATTAAGACGTCACAATATGAAATTGGACTTGTAGAAATGTATATTTAGAGCATCCTCAAGGCAGTTTTTAGGCTTTATGGTAACACAGATGGGCATAGAGTCAAACCCTTAGAAAATCCAAGTTGTTTTAGATATGTAGTCTCCAATAAGTGTGAAAGAAGTGCAGAAGCTAACAGGGTACATTGTTGCTCTAAATTGTTTTGTGTCAAAAGTGCATATAAATGTTCAGAGTTCTTTGGGGTGTTGTGGAATGCATTTGAGTTCACATGGTTAGAGCAATGTAAGAAGGCATTTCAAGAGTTGAAGAAGTATCTTACAACACCACTTATACTATCTATGCTAAAGACCGGAGAGACCCTATATATATATTTGCCTATTACAGATCATGCTTTGTCTTCGGTGCTAGTTTGAGTTAAAGGGAGGATACACAGACTTATTTATTAAGTAAGTCATGTGCTTCAATGTCTAGATTTGTGCTATATAAAGTTAGAGATGGTAGTCATGATTGTTGCAAGGAAGCTCTAACCTTATTTCAATGCTCATTAGGTCATTGTCTTGACTAATTAGCCTTTGAGATGGGCATTATAGAAGCATGGTACTTTAGGTCAAATGGTTACATATGCATTAGAATTAAGTGCTTTTGGTGTGAAATACTGATCGTGTAAAGCATATAATGTCAGATTTAAGCTAACGTCATTGTTAAGTTTATTGGAAGTGAAGATGCTCTACCACAACATAAAGAGCCGACCTAAACCTTATATCTTAATGGTTCATTTGCTAGTAAAGGGAGTGGTGTTGGCTTGATTCAAAGAGGTCCCTTCAGGGTAAGGATTTGTTATGTTCTAAAGTTTGGTATCTCAATTAGCAATAATGAGTTAAAGTATGTGGCACTAAAAGTAGGGATAAGGTTGGTAAAAGATATAACGACCCAACAGTATCATTGTCGTGATAGGTTTCCGTGTACCGTATAAAGGTCTATTATCAACCCCCTTGCTGATCATAGGCCTTTCATACGACACACAAGGCTCCTTCCACTCTACGTTACCACTAGGCCTATAGACAAGTAATATAGAGCAATTTAAGTAAAATTACTTCTATGTTATAAATTAGCTAATTGTATGGGCTCGTAAGACCCACACCAAAACAATATTACAAACGAATGCAGTTCATAACGGAACTGCATAAAATCTAAGTAATGCATAAATACATGAAAGTATCTAAATATTTATTACAAAATATCCTCTTCGCTCTCTGATCGCTCCAACCCATCTCTACCCGAGACTTACCACGGGCATGCCTCGGCCCGGATTGACGAAGAGGTTCTCCTGCACCAACAGAAATCTATAGGGGAGTAAGCTTACGCTTAGTGAGATAAATGCCCTCATCAGTACCACGCGACAGAAATTTATTAGATGCACAATCATATGAATGCATGAACAAACAGTATGCCATACAACGCATGCAGTGACCTAGGAACTGCATACGACTCAGAATTTCGCCCCCTGAAGTCGGGGTTTGGAGATAATTAACCGACCCAAACCAAAATCCGGGTTCTAGACCTTGGGTTTATTTCATTTGCACTATCGTGCTCATACCAAAACAAAACTCTACATATATACATATATATATACTTCCTTTATCAAAATCAAATCATATCCTTTAAAAATCCCAAGTCTAGCGGTGTGGTGGCCCCCGCAGTCCACAAACACACGCCCTAAGCAGAAGCCACAAGACTCGGCCCCTCGCCGACGGTTGGCGTCTCCCAGCGCCTAGTAAGCCCATCAGCTTAAGATAGAGACTCAATATATATGATGGCATAGCTAGTGCCCAATCCTGCAGGAAACTCGTATTCCTGTGAGTCCCTTCCCATCTTCTGCGTGAAGCGGCAGTCGGTGTTACCCGTATGCAATATGGGGAATGCATGATTCATTTTGAGTAATCTTAATCATATAAGTGATTAACTTGATTTTCAGGGTGATCAACCAATTTCATTCCATACAATTCACAAGTATATATTCATGCAAACAATTCCCATTATTATCTATAATTAACAAGTCATCACACTCATCCATAATTTCATACACATGCATCTCCCATATCCCACAAGCATCTAAATTTATAAATATAAGATTAGGTGCATCTACTTTACAAGCACAATCAAGTAAAGAGTCATCGGGAATTTACTTACTTTGCCATGTGGTTCAATCAAAGTAGTCTGGAGGCAAGTCGTCTCCGAAAACAGTGTCCCCTGGTCATTGAAATAATTTTTATAAGGAATTGAAGCAAACTTAAGAAACTATGTAAATTTTTCTTAAGTTATATTCTTAACTAGTTCTCGGAATTTTTTTCGATTTTTACCTAAAGTTCAATCGCGTATAACTTTTTCGTTTTAAATCCGATTTTTATGATCTTATAGTCAATCTTCATCGTTTTCGAGTGTACTTTAACGTGGTAAGGTTAGATTTTCGAAATGAGGTATGCAATTCAGTCCATGGGTCAGAACAGTAGCGTTCCTCATGTGTTGGAGTGTTTTTGGGCCTTGTTTAGTAAATGGGCCTTTGATAACTTGAGGAATCCTTTGGGCTTGACCTTTAAATTTTATACTAAGCTTAAAATACTCCTTGAGATCAGATTTACAACTTTTATTTATATTCCTAAGGCTAACAACCACTTCTTGGGCCCTTTAGTGAGCTTAAGTTGTCAAATGGGCTTGTTTTTAGTTCAAACTAAGGTTTATGACTTTGGTGGGCTTATGGGGCCCTATGTGGATTTCTTATGGGCTTCCAAACAACCTTTCTTGGTACTTTAAGGTACTGATCAGATTTTTGTTGAAGGCCCATCCTAGAGTTTTAGGCTTGTTTTGGGAGTTTTAAGCTCGATTTTGAGTTTTAGGCTTTATATGCTCACTATACTTGATTTAGTTAATCTTTTCACTTTGTTCTTTTACTTTTATCATATTTTTAGGCCTCATTTTCCCATGTTCCAGATCTGTTCATGTTGGTCCTAACGGGTCCTCACTTGGTTTTTCAACTTGTTTCATCATTTCCTTAAGTTTAGGGGGTAGATTATGCACTTAACTACTTGTGTACAAATCTTAACTTAAGTTTCGTTCCATCAAATGATCCTTTAACTCATGTTCCACATAAAGAAATAAAATATCTCATACTTAATACAACTCCCATATCATGGCTCATGTCATACAAAGTTGGTTTCTTCATAAAACTTCATGTGATGGATTTTTCCTTAACTTAAATCTAGATTTGAGCATGTTTAACTAAATGGAAACAAAATCAACATTCAAATGGCCATGGAACCCTCACGTCCAGCATGCATATCCTCCATTAAAGTTCTCATTTCAAGGTTTCCTTAGCTTAAAATCTTCCATTCAAAACATTAAACAAATGTCTTCACAAAATACCAACTTTACATGCTCATATTTCAACTTCATGCAAGGGTTTTGTGGTTGGTTTCTTAAAACGATTTTTGGACATTCTAACAACTTAAACCTTTCTTGCATCTTCAAGAAATCCAAATCTCCTAACATAAATATCAACCCACACAACACAAGAATTACTTACTCGTCCTTAACGCAAAGTTTGGTGGTTGTGCACTAAGGTTCCTCTTAAGCCTTTAATTTTGCTTCCTCCTTTTTGCTTACCTTTTGAAACCCTAATCTTTTGATCTTTTGGAAAGGGGTTTATGGAAGATTATAATGGTCTTAAATGTCTTAAATGATGAAAGAAAATGGCGCAAGTGCAAAGGGAAAAAAAATGCCGTGAGTTGAAACTTTCAAATGGGAGAAAATTGATTTTTGTGGGGTAAGGTTGTTTCCTCTTTTTATGTTTGTTTCAAAAGAGAGAATGATGAAGTGAAAGTGAAATTGAAAGTGAATGAAATGAGGAAGAGTATGGCCGGTTGGAAATGGAGAGAGAAGGAGTGTTTAAATGTCTTGGATGTGTTGTCTTGTAGCTTACATAAAGTCAACAATTGCAACTCTTGATGATGTAAGCATTAAGGGATGAATAGTGATGTATAAGAGAAAGTGATTGATGGGTGAATGACCAATGCATGGCCCCCCTTTCTCCCATTTTTAGATCTGCCATTTTAAGTCCTTGCATGCCATGGAGTGGTCTTGTCTCCTTTATTAAAGTAAAGCTTATTAATTCTTGTGAAAAATTGTCCATATTTTGTATAAGTGAAGAGGTGATAAGGAAATTGTCTTATCACTAGATTTTGATAAGTTATCAATTGATAATTGATTCCAACTCTCAATTGATAAGTTATCTAAGGTGATTGGTTGGTCTACTTATTTATGTGTAAGGCTTATACATCAAGATAAGGACATAGCCTTATAGAAAATTGTTTTAGGATTTCTATCCTACATTGTTTTGTAATTTATGATTTGATTTTCATAAAATTGTGAAATTCTCTAAAGTTGGATGAAATGATTCAAATTAAATTATCGATTAATTATTTAGGGTTAAAATTCCTTAATGGCTTTAAGGTTTACGGTTTTAAGTAGCTTTAGAGCTCGTAGTTCTTTAAGCTCAGGTTTTCTCGATAATTGGCTTTTGAATTGTAAAAATTTAATTCGTTTCTAAATATAAATTTAAGTTTTTAGTTTAGTTGATCTTTAGGAACATTCGGAAAGTATTCTTAATTGAGTCTTAGGCCCTCTAAAAGTAGGGTTTACAAAAGAGGTCGATGCAAAGAGGTTGGAAGTTTTTTTCAACTCACAATTAGTTGTCCAACAGGTGTTAAAGAGAGTATACCAAAAGAAGAGAGTATGAGCAAGTACTAACAAGTTGCACGAGAGATTAGATTGGAGTTCAACCATTGGGATATCATCTAAATTCCTAGATTGCAAAATTATGCCGTTGATAAGTTGCCAAAACTAGCATCTATTACTTTGCTAGATTTGGGAAAGAAAGTATTCATAAAATACTTACCTAAAAAAAGTATTGAGGTCAAGACGGTACAATATTTGGAAGTGAAAATGACTAAACTAAAGTTAAGCTGGATACACTTAATCCCTGCCTATTTAAAGGATGAGACATTATTAGACGATAGAAAAGAAGCTCTAAGGTTGATTCATTAAGTTGTTACTTTTATAATCATCAATGGATTGTTATCCAAGAGGGGTTTGAGTATGCCTTATCTATGATGCCTCTAACCTAGTGAGGCAAATCATGTTTTAGTTAAGCTATATGCATAGGAATGTAGTAATCATATTTGGGCAAGTACTTTATACGTCAAGGCTTAAGATGGGATATTTCTAACCAATTATGAAAGAAGATGCAAAAAGCTATTATAGTTTATGATCAATGCCAAAAGAATGCACCAATAAAGCAAGTTATGAGCATATATCTCATCTCTCTAACATGTCGATAGCCATTCGCCTAATAGGGCTTAGATATTTTAGGTCAGTTTTGATAGGAATCAGGTTACTGGACCTTTGACTCACAACCGAGCCTAAGCACTAGAGGGGTTGGCATGATGGATCCTTCTATTCCAATCAAACCCTACTGAGGCCAAGTACTTACTTGCCAAGTCACCTTTGATGTTGTGTTGTATGATTGCAAATTTTTCTATAATATGCTGAGTTGATGATTACTCTCTAATGCTAAGTTAACCAACTACTCGGCATCTTCTTTACCGAGAAGTCGAGAGAAAGAATTCAGACTAACTAAGCCATCCCTGCATGGACAAACTCATTTATCCATACTTTTTGTCTACATCACTTAAGAACCTCGCCAATATAGCATCGTTAAGTGTATAGTATCATATGTAAAATCTATAGTACCAATGATTGTTTTCCTTGTATGTTTATTTTTATCCTTTTGTATTATGTACATTACTTTTTTAGGAAATGTCTTTTTTTTCTTTTCCCTTTTGGGTAAGTTACCTTAACTTACAGATATAAATAGCCTTATACTTGTAGCTGTAAATCATCAAATTATCTTCAATACACTTGAGTACTTTCTTCCTTGTGTAAACATTATTTGTCTACTCTTAGCATCACTCTTATCCTTTCTCTTAAGTAAGGTTAGGTGGTGAGTAATCTCATTAGACAAATTCATGTGCCATATTGAATTGTGCCGTAAGTCTTCGAAAATCCATTGGTGTGTCATATCCTCTAGAACCGTTCGTAGGTTTTGCTTATTGTTTCATTTATCATTATTACTCTTTTCGCACCTTTCCCCATTAATCTTTTTTGAGCTTTCTATAAGCTTAAACCTATCCATCCACCAACGTTATCTGTTCTTGGTCACAGTTTACATCATCTTGGTATTAGAACAGAGGTTTTGTGTGAACCATAGTTAATTCTTCTTAAAGTTCTATTATACTCTGTTTTAAGTGTGTGAAAAAAAGCAAGTTACTATGTCCATTTGACTACTGTTTTATTAGTTATTCACCTTCTGAAGTGTTTGTTTGAATTTTGAATCTGTAAGGAAAAATGACAAACCCGAATATGAATATTGGCATTGGTGATGATAGTAGGGTTATCTACTATGGATGACAGTTTCAAGGAACTCATAGAATCACTGATGAGAGGCTTAATGAGGTAGCTAACCTCTTAGTAGATCTAACCTAAGCTGTTCATACTTTATCTTACTGACCTACTGAAGCCATGCAAAACACCCCACAAGCTACTTAACCTGTTAGAGGTCAAAACCTAGCTCAACTAGTTTGAGGTAGAAGAGTTGGTGGATGAATAAGGCGAGGGATAGACCTAAGAGATCTTGATGATGAGGAGGAAGAAGAATATTTTGAAGAGGAGTATATATGAGTACATAAAGCATCCAACTATGTGAAGGTTCGAATTTCAAGTTTCAATAGATTTGGGAATGTTGATGAGTATCTGGAGTGGGAAGAGAAGGTGAACTATATGTTTGATTGTTATTAGTATGAGGATTATGAGAGGGTAAGAACTGCTATTGTTGAATTCTTTGGATATGCCGCCATGTAGTAAAAGAATTTTCAAGCTATAAGAAGATAAGAGGGGTACTGAGAGATTAACACTTAGGCCAAGATGAAGAGAGTGCTCAGAAATAGATTCATACCGGAAACATACCTCAAGATACTTTCACTCAACTTTAGGAGTTGAGATAAGGAGGTCGAACTATTGATGAGTATGATCAAGACTTTCAAATGCTTATGATACATTGTGAAGTGGAGGAACCACCAGCTTAAATAGTCTTAAGATTTACTACTGGGTTGAGAGAAGACATTTGAGACATTATGGAGCTCCAACGATTTGACACAATGCATGACGCTGTCAGGATTACCTAACGAGTAGAGAGGCAAAGAAAGAGTCGAGTAACGACCAAAATGCCGACTAGTCGACCAGGATAGGCAAGTTACAAACTTTGCTGAGTACCGAGCCGAGAAGGAAGGTTGATGTAAGAGCTAGTATATGGCTGCTTAGTGTCCGAACTGACAGACGATGGTCATTAAGGGAGACATCCCAAAGCTAGAAGTAGAGAGCATGGATGAGGAACCCGAGGAGGAAGATATTCCTATTGAAAAAGAAAATGTTGAGAAAGAATTAATTGAAGAGGACATGTTTCTCGAGGACTTAAATCATTTACTTATGGTTGTCTAGTGCACTATAAGCATATAACCCTCACAAGAGGAGGAGTAGAGTGAGAATTTGTTTCATACCATTTGTAAGGTGAATTACCAGATGTGTACCCTCATTATGGATAGTGGAAGTTGTACTAATATGGCATCAGTCGATCTTGTTTCAAAAATGAAGCTGTTGATTGTTGCACATCTTAGGTCATACAAGTTGCACTAGTTGAGTGAGAAAGGAGCAATACATGTCACATGGCAAATACTACTACCAATCACTATTGGGAACTACTCTGACTCGATTCTTTGCAACATACTGATGGGAATCAAGCTACAGGACCCCTAACCTACAGCCAAGCTCGAGGGCTAAAGGGACTGGTACGATGAATCCCTATGTTCCAACCAACTCCTACTGAGGCTGAGTACTTCCCTGCTAAGGCCGAGTACTTCCCTGTTAAGGCCGAGTCACCTTTAATACCATGTGGTATGATCACCCATTATTCTATAGAATGTCGAGTTGATGATTACACTTTGGTGCCGAACCGACCTATCACTCAACATAATCCTTGTCGAGAGAGACAATCCAGATTGATTAAGCCATCTTTGCTTGGACAAGCCTATCAATTCATACTTTTTGTTTGCATTTCCTAACAACCTCGCCAAAGTAGCATCACATGTATATAATATCGTATGTAAAATTTGTAGCACCACTGATTATTTTCCTTGTATATTCATTTTTACCCTTTTGTATCATGTACATCGCTCCTTTAGGAAATGTTCTTATTGTGTTTTTCCTTTTGGGCAAGTTGCCTTAACTTACGGGTATAAATACTCTTGTACTTGTATCTATAACAGATAGATTACCTTCAATACACTTGAGTAGTTTCTTCCTTATATAAACATTGTTTGTTTATACTCGGCCTCACTCTTATCCTTTCCTTTAAGTAAGGTTAGGTGGCGAGTAATCTCATTGGACTAATTCATGCATCATATTAAATTATGCCACGAGTTCTCGAAAGTTCCATTGGTTTTACCTTTTCGGACTTATTCCCATTAACCTTGTTCAACTTTTCTGCAAGCTTGGACCCATCCAACGACTGACCTTGTCTATTCTTGGTCAAGATTCGCAACATCTTAGTATCAGAGCAAAGGCTTTGTGCAAGTTGTAGTTAGTTCTATTTTACGTATGAAAAATAAAGTAAGTTACTATATTCATTTGACTGTTGTGTTATTAGTTGTTTACTTTTTGAAGTGTTTGTTTGAATTTTGAATCTATAAGGAAAAATGACAAACCCAAGTATGACTGTTAGTGTTAGTGTTAGTGATGCCTACTATGGACAACAATCTTAGGGAACTTCCTAAAGAACTAACTAAAGACTTGATGAGGTAGCTAACCTCTTGGTAAATCTAACCCGAGCTGTTCATTCTCTATCTGGCTGACCCACTAAGGCCATGCACAACACTTTATAACCTACTTAACCTATTAAAGGTCAGAACCAACTTAACCAGTTTAAAGTGGAGGAGTTGGCGAAAGAGTAAGGTGGAGGATCAACCTGAGAGAGCTTAATGAAGAGGAAGAAGAGTATTTTAAAGAGGAGTTTATACAAGTTCCTAAAGCATCCGACCATGTGAAGCTTCGGATTCTAAGTTTCAATGGATCTAGGAATGCTGATGAGTATCTAGATTAGGAAGCGAAGGTAAAGCGTGTATTTGATTACTATAAATATGAAAATTATAAGAAAGTGAGGACTGTTGCTATTGAATTCTCCAAATATGGCACCATGTGGTGGAAGAATTTTCAAGCAATAAGAAGGAGAGAGGGGTACTGAGAGATTAACACCTAGCTTAAGATGAAGAGACTGCTTAGAAATAGATTTGTGCTAGAAACATATCTCCAAGATACTTTCACTCAACTTCAAGACCTGAGATAAGGAGGCCGAACTGTTGATGAGTATGTTTAAGAATTCCAAATGTTTATGATAAAATGCCAAGTGAAGGAACCACCAGCCTAAAAAGTCTTATGATTTATTACTGGATTGAGAGGAGACATTTGAGACATTATGGAGCTCCAACGATTTGATAAAATGAATGAAGTTATTAGGATTGCCTAGTAAGTAGAGAGGCAAACAAAGAGCTGAGTAATGACCGAAATGCCGACTAGTTGACTTGGTCAAGCAAGTTATCAAGCTCAGTCTAGTATCGAGCTAAGCAGAAAAGTTAATGTCAAATCCGAGTAGAAAAGCCAACCTGAAGATGTAGTACTAACCCAAACGTATGAGAAGGGGGGGCAAGGGTTTAGCAGGAAGACTAGTCAGATCAAGTGTTTCAAGTGTTAAGGATTCGGACATATGGTTACTGAGTGCTCGAACTAAAGGATGATGTTCATTAAGGGAGACAGCCTGAAGCTAGAAGTAGAGAGTACGGATGAGGAACCTGAGTAGGAGGAGGTTTCTACTAAGAAAGAACTGATCGAGGAGGACGTATTTCTTAAGGACTTAGACTAGTTACTCATGGTTGTCCGGCATACTATGAGTATATAACCCTTACAAGAGGAGGAGAAGAGAGAGAATTTATTTCATACCACCTATAAGGTTAATGATCAGACGTGTGCTCTCATTATAGACAGCGAAAGTTGCACGAATGTGGCATCGGCCAATCTTGTGTCCAAACTAAAGTTGTCGATTGTTGCACATCCTAGGTTGTACAAGTTACACTAGTTAAGTGAGAAAGGATCCCTTCACATCACTTAGCAAATACTGTTGTCGTTCACTATAGGGAATTACTTTGACCAAATCCTCTGTGATGTGTTGCCTATGTATACTTCCCACGGGTTGTTAGGTAGGCCGTGGTTATTTGATAGGAGAGTTATATATGACGACTACAAGAATATGTATGTGTTGGAAAGGATGATTGGAAGATCACACTGGATCCAATGTCATTGAGAGAAGTTTACAAGTTACAAATGAAACTTATTCGTAGATCGAAGAAAGCTTTGGTGATGAGTAGAGCTGACCTCCAAGAGACCATCAATGTTGATGAGTCAACCCTATTGTTGGTCAGACGACTATTAGAAATGAAGGAGTGAGGTGAGCTTCCCTAGGATATCAAGGAGTTGCTAGATGGCTATGCTAACCTGTTCCCAAAATAATTACCTGAGGGGTTGCCCTCAATACGAGGCATAGAGTATTGCATTGACTTAGTACCTGACGCTGCACTATTGAATAAGCTAGCTTATTAGATGAATCCTGAGCAGGCTTTTAAACTTTAACCTCAAGTCAATGAATTGCTGGAGAAAGGTTATGTAAGAGAGAGTCTTAGCCTTTATGCTATGCCTGCACTTTTAGTGCCGAAGAAGGATGGAACCTAGTGGATGTGTGTTGACAGCCGAGCCATGAACAAAATCACGATCAAATACTGGTATTTGATGAACTGAGTATAGTTAAGATTTTCAGCAAAATTGATCTTAAGTCTGGCTACTATTAAATCTGTATGAGGTTAGGAGATGAATGGAAGACTGCGTTCAAGACTTGAGATGGACTTTACGAGTGGATAGTCATGCCCTTTAGCTTGTCAAATGCCTTGAGCACTTTCATGAGACTTATGAATCATATGCTGAGATATCTCATCGAGAAGTGTGTCGTGGTATACTTTGACGACATCTTAGTCTACAGTATCGACATGCCGACTCACCGTAAACATCTTAGAGCAATCTTAGATATCCTTCGTGTCGAAAGACTATTCGACAACTTAAAGAAATATTGCTTCTATCAAGAGGAAGTGGTATTCTTGGGATATGTAGTCAGTGGAGGAGGCTTGCGAATTGATGTTGAGAAGATTAAAGCGATTGTCAAGTGGTCGACTCCTACTACTTATGATGATATAAGAAGTTTCCAAGAATTGGCTTTGTTTTATAGAAGGTTTATTAGAAATTTTAGCACCATCATAGCACCACTTACCGAGCTTAAAAAGAAGAACATTGACTTTCAATGGAGAGAAAGGAAGGAGAGAAGTTCTATCAATGTAAAAGAAAGATTGACGTCCACCTTAGTGTTAGTATTACCTGACTTTAACAAAATTTTTGAGTTAGAATGTAATGCATCTGATGTTGGAATAGGTGTTATCCTGATGTAGGAAGGCTAAAGAATTGCCTTCTATAGTGAGAAGCTTTGAGGACTATAGCTAAACTACACTGTGTATGATAAGGAACTTTTGGCACTGATTCGAGCAATGCAAGTATAGCAACATTACTCACTGTCGAGAGAATTTGTTATTTATACTAATCATGAATCATTGAGGTACCTTTAAAGACAGACCAAGTTATCGAAGGAGCAAGTGAGATGGGTTAAATTCCTTGAGGGGTTCAATTTTGTGATAAAGTACAAACAAGGAAAGAGCAATGTAGTTGCAGATGCTCTTTCGAGGAGGCATGTGCTCTTATTAGAACTGCATATTAGGCCATTTGGTTTTGTGATTATCAAAGAATGGTATTCTGAGGATCCACACTTTAGACCAATAATTTTACAATGCATAGATGGGAGGATAGTAAATGAGTATTATGTAGAGGATGGCTATCTATTTCGAGGAGGCAGATGGTGCATGCTAACTTATTTCCTACGGGAATTATTAATCAAAGAAGTCTATAGCAGAGGACTCTTTAGATACTTTAGAGAGAGGAAGACTTATGAACTATTGAATAGCCGATTCTTTTGGCCGAGAATGTGAAGTGATGTGTACCGACTTCTGGAAAGCTATGCTATATGCAAAAAAGCTAAGTGTCGATCCGAACAAGGGAAAGCAATGACCTTACCTATTCCAATAAGGCAGTGAACTAAATTGAGTATGGACTTTATTCTCAGACTATCGCGAACTACCTAAGGCAAAGATTCTATAATGGTTGTCATAGATCGCTTCAATAAGATGGCACACTTCGTGCCCTGCACCAAAACTAACGACGCTTCGAATATTGCTTCTCTTTTCTTATAGGAGATTTTACGAATACACGACGTGCTAAAGAGTGTAATCTTTGACAGAGACCTGAAGTTCTTCAGCCATTTCTAGAGGACCTTATGACATCAGCTAGGAACTAAATTACTCTTTAGTACCTCATGTCACCCCTAAATTGATGAGCCAAACAGAAGCGGTTAATTGCACTTTAAGGTCACTGCTTCAAGTTGTAGTAGGTAAGAACTTAGCTGAATGGGACGTCTACTTGCTAGTAGTCGAGTTCACTTATAACCGAATAGTATATGATACCACTAAGCAGACACCCTTTGAGGTGGTCTACGAATTCAATTCTGAATTGTCTCTCAACCACACTCTTGTACTAGTACTCATGTAAGAGGACCCTAACGCCTTGGCCAAAGCACAATCTTTTCAGCACATCTATAACAAGGTCACTTGGCACATCGACGAAGTTACTAGAAGAATGCGAGAAAAGACCAAGGGTACGTCGGCTAAACAATTTCAATCGAGAAACTTGGTATGACTACACTTCAGCAAGGAACAGTTCTCGAGCAAAAGGAAGAACATATTATCTTTGAGAGTGGAAGGACCTTTTAGAATCTTCTAGAAGATCAATGACAACGCCTACAAGTTGGCACTACCTGAAGGCTATGGGCTTTCTATTGCCTTCAATATTGCCAACCTCAGTCCATATCACCCTAATGGAGAACTGAGCAAATACCATTTGGATTTAACCCAAAATCCAAAACAACCCAGAGGGAATGATGGGAATTAAGATATAGGACCCCCGACTCGCAGCTAATCTCGAGGGCTATAGAGACTGGCACGACAAATCCTTATGTTCTAACCAACCCTTGCCGAGACTGAGTTCTTCTTTACCTAGTCACCTTTAATGTCATGCTGTATGCCCACCCATTATTCTATGGTATGCCTAGTTAATGATTATGCTTTGGTGCTAAGCCAACCTATCACTCGGCATTATCCTTGTTGACAAGTTAAGAGATAGATAATCTGGATTGACTAAGCCATCCTTACTTAGACAAGCTCATTTGTTCGTACTTTTTATCCTTATCTCCTAACAACCTTGCCAATGCAGCATCACTACGTGTACAATATCGTATGTAAAATTTGTAACACCAATGATTGTTTTCCTTATATATTTATTTTTACCCTTTTATATCATGTACTTACATTTGAGACTTGACATAGACTTTACGAGTGGATAGTTATGCCTTTTAGCTTGTCGAATGCCTCGAGCACTTTCATGAGACTTATGAACCATGTGGTGAGACATCTCATAGGGAATTATGATGTAGTGTACTTTGACGACATCTTGGTATGCAGTGCTGACATGCCAAATCACTATGAATATCTCAAAGTAGTCCTAGATATCCTTCGTGCCAAGAGAATATTCAGCAATTTAAAGAAATGTTTATGTTAGGAGGAAGTGATATTCTTGGGCTGTGTAGTTAGTAAAGAAGGCTTGCGAGTTGATAATGAAAATATCCAAGCAACTGTTGAGTGGTTGACTCCTACTACTCATGCCAACATGAGAAGCTTCTACGGATTGGATTCGTTTTATAGAAGGTTTATCAAGAATTTCAACACTATCACTGCACTACTTATTGAGCTAACAAAAAAGAACACCAACTTTCGATGGGGAGAAAGGGAGGAAAGGAGTTTTGCCGACGTAAAAGAAAGATTGACCTCTACCACGGTGTTAGTACTATCTAATTTCGATAAATTTTTTGAGTTGGAATGCAACACATCAAGCATTAGAATAGGTGTTGTCCTGATGTAGGAAGGTTGACCAATTTCCTTCTACAGTAACAAGCTACGGGATCACAGCTGAACTACTTTGTGTATTGTGTATGATAAGGAACTTTTGCCACTATTCTGAGCAATACAAGTATAGTAACATTATTTACTACTAAGAGAATTTGTCGTATATACTGACCATGAATTGTTCAAATACCTCCAAAGTCAGACCAAGTTATCAAAGTGGCAGGCGAGATGGGTTGAATTCCTTGAGGGATTCAATTTTGTAATTAAGTACAAGCAGGGAAAGAGCAATGTAGTTGTAGATGCTCATTCAAAGAGACATGCACTTTTATCAAAACTACAAACTAGGTTGTTTAGATTTGTAAGTAACAAAGAACAGTACTTCGAGGATCCATACTTTAGACCAATATTTTTGCAATGCATGGATGGGAGGGCAGTCGACGAGTATTATGTAGAGGATGGTTACCTGTTCCCAGGAGGGAAATTGCTTGTATTGACTTATTCCCTTTGGAAGTTATTAATTAAGAAGCCTACAGCGGAAGCCTCTCTAGACACTTTGGAGAAAGGAGAACCTGTAAACTATTGAATGGTTGATTATTTTGGTTGAGAATGTAGAGAGATGTACACCAAGTTGTTAAAAGTTGTACCATGTGTAAAATGGCTAAGTGCTAAGCCGAGCTATAAGGGAAAGCAACGCCCCTACTTGTCTTAACGAAGTCGTGGACTTAAATGAACATGGACTTTGTTCTTAGACTATTGTAAATTGCCCAAAGCAAAGATTCCATAATGGTCGCTGTTGATTGATTCAGCAAGATGGCACACTTTCTGCCCTACACCAAAACTAATGACGCTTCGGCTATTACTTCTCTTTACTTATAATAGATTATGTGGATAAGATAAATGGCATGCCGAGAAGTGTAGTCTCCGATAGAGACCTGAAGTTCTTCAGCTATTTCTTGAGAATCTTATAGCATTGGTTAGGAACCAAATTACTCTCTAGTACCTCATGTTTTCCCTAAATTGACTGCTAAACAAAGGTGGTTAATTGTACTTAAGGGTCACTACTCTGAGCTACAGTAGGCAAGAATTTAGCTGATTGGGATATCTACTTACCAGTGGTCGAGTTCACTTATGACCGAATAGTATATGACACCACTAAGCAGACTCCCTTTAAGATAGTCTATAGATTCAATCCCAAGTTGCCTCTCAAAAACACCCTTATACCAGCACTCACACAAGAGGACCCTAATGCATCAGCTAGAGCATAATCTCTTCAACACATCTATGATAAGGTCACTTGACACTTCGACCAAGCTATTATAAGAATGTGAGAAATGACTAAGTATAGGTCAACCAAACAATTTCAATCGAGAGACTTAGTATAGCTGCACCTCAATAAGGAACGGTACTCGAAAAAGAGGAAGAACTAATTATCTGCAAGAGCAGAAGGACCTTTTAGAATCCTCTAGAAAATTAGTGATAATGCTTACATGTTAAAATTGCCTGAGGACTATAGGGTTTCTGACGCCTTCAACATTGCCAACCTCAGTCCATATCACCTTGATAGAGAACTGAGTGAAGACCATTTGGATTTGATCCCAAATCCAAAACAACCTGAGGGAATGATGGGAATCAGGCTACCGGACTTATGACCTATAGCTAAACCTGAGGATTAGAGGGGCTGCTATGACGAATTCTTTTGTTCCGACCAACCCCTGCTAAGGCTGAGTACTTCCTTGCTGAGTCACCTTTAATGCTATGCCACATGGACGCCTATTTTTCTATAGTATGCCGAGTTGATGATTACTCTCTAGCTCCAAGCCGACCAATTACTTGGTATCTTCCTTACCGAGAAGTTGAGAGAAAAAGTTAGGACTGACTAAGCCATCCTTGCTCAGACAAACCCATCTGTCCATACTTTTTGTCTGCATCTCTTGAAAACTTCGCCATATGTGTAGTATCATATGTAGAATCTATAGCACCAATAATTGTTTTCCTTGTATATTCATTTTTACCCTTTTGTATCATATACATTGCTTCTTTAGGAAAAATCCTTTTTACCTTTACCCTTTTGGGCAAGTTACCTTAACTTATGAGTATAAATATATTGTACTTGTAGCTATAAACCACCAAATTATCTTCAATACACTTAAGGAGTTTCTTCCTTACATAAATACTGTTTATTTACTTTCGACATCACTCTTATCCTTTCCCTTAAGTAAGTTTAGGTGACAAGTAACCTCATTGGACCAATTCGTATATCATATCGAATTGTGAAGTGACTCCTCGAAGGTTCCATTGGTGTGTCATATCCTTTAGAGCTGTTCTTAAGTTTTGCCTACTATTTCATTTGTTGTTATCACTTTTTTCGCACCTTTCCTCATTAATTCTTTTCAAACTTTCTATAGGCTTGGACTCATCCAATGACTGGCCTTATCTATTCCTAGTCATGATTTGGACTAAGTTTCCTATGACAACAAAACACATTAGTATATTAATGTGATGGCTGATTGTTTCACAAAGTGGGTTGAAGCCTAAACTATGGCATCAATCACTAAGAAGAGCATAGAAGCATGTCTTATTAGTAAAATTTTGACAATATTTGGTGTCTTATATGTTCTAATTACTAACAGTGGTCAATAGTTTGATAACGGCAATTTTAGAGGGTTGAAAAGCATCATATTACGTTATGCTACATTTTAGTTGCTTACCTCCAAACCAATGGTCAAGATGAAGCAATGAACAAGGTTATTCTACATAACCTTAGGAAGAGAGTCAACTACACTAAAAATAATGCTGAATATACTTTAGGGGTATCAAACTACTCATAGGACCTTAATAAGGGATCCATTTAAATTGGCTTTCAGATTTGAAGCAATTCTCCCCATAGAGCTTGAGGTTCTAAGTATAAGGGTACAAGCTTGTGATCCTCTAAACAACTACATTAACCTCTAAGTAAATTTAGTAACAATTAATGAGACAAGAGCATTAACAAAGGCATACCTCATCACATACCAACTGTAAATTGCTTGGTACTACAATAAATGGCTAAAGCATAAGTATTTCTAGGTTGGAGAATTGGTGTGTAAGAGACTTAAAGTGTTTGGCTTAAAGAAAAGTCAAGGTAAGCTAAGCCCCAATTGGGAAGACCTAATGAGAGTTTAGGAGGTGATAGGGAATGGGAAGGCATGTAGGTTGGAGAGGCTCGATGGCTAAATCATACCCCATACATGGAATGCTAACAATTTGAGGCCATATTTCAAGTAAGGAGGAGATGACCTAATCTAAGTATGAATTTGTTATTTCTATTTTAGTTTTTTAGTTTTAATGTGATCAAGTTCCTTGTTGTATGGTAAGCTATTACTTAGGATGACCTACTCTAAGGAGTTTTTGTTATAGACAGATGCCTATAGTATGTTATGTTCATGATGTTTATAAGTACAATGCTTATTTATAATCCTACTCAAATTAATGGAATCATTAAGTATGTGTAATTTCGATTTTGTTGCTTATTTTATTTAAGGAATTTTAATGGGTTTGGTCTCAATATGAGATTGATGAAATAATTAAAGCTTAAGATTGAAGGCAAACTTTAGAAATTTTGACCTAAATTATGTTAAGAAACTACCTTAGCCTATGCTATTGTGAAAGTTAACAAGCAATCGTAGTTTGCAAAAACAGCCCTGAACTTTATAGTTCTGTGACAAATAGAAACTCTAAGTTCTAAAATAAACATGGGCAGTGAGTAAGCTTAATCCTTAATAGAAGGGCACAACTATACTTTAAGTCCTAAAATAAGTACGAACAATGAGTTAACATAACTTAACCCTAACCTAGAAGGTAGCAATTCAATCATGCTCTAAGTCCTAAATTGTTAATGAACTAGTCCTAAAAACGACTTATGTATGTTGGATCAATTTTGATTTAAACATAAGTTAAAGCTCATCATGGCATCATCAAGTAAATATGAAATAACGATGTAAAGAAGAAAGTCATGTCAAGTCTAAATAAAAAAAAAAAAAAAGGTTAGCATTTTGACCTAAAAAGAAGTCCTTTGAACAATGACAAAAACAAATGGAATCTAGTTACTCTTAGCAGGAGGATTAAGGATTGAAATTATTCCATAATTATGGGCTGAGGATTGTTGCTTTGATTGTCTAAAGGGGCTACAATTTGACCAACATCCTTGGTTGTAGGTGGACCATCTAGCTTGATGACCTCTTGGTCTTTACACTCCGCTTGTAGTATATGGTCATCCTCACTAGGTTTATTTGTAAAGTTCAAATAGATTAGGTTATATTCAGGATGATGGATCAAGATTTCTTACATTGCCATATTGATCTTATCCAAAATTCTTTTTCCTAACATCTTCACATCTTC
The DNA here is from genome assembly GCA_024138005.1 of Lumnitzera racemosa. Lineage (NCBI taxonomy): Eukaryota > Viridiplantae > Streptophyta > Magnoliopsida > Myrtales > Combretaceae > Lumnitzera > Lumnitzera racemosa. The sequence continues at coordinate 59,104,972 of JAMXBC010000004.1, forward strand.
CTTGTTGTTTAAAACCTCTTGAAGGATTGGCTTATAGCTGCCCCCTTAAGCCACCCTTTGCTCTAGGTTAGAAATCTAAGCTTACTACTCCTTTAAAAGAGTCTTTAGCTATTGCATTTCCTCTATATGCTTTTTGGCAAGCTCTTTTTCTTGTGTCTTATACTCCTCTAACTTATCAATAAGATTGTCATTCTTGTAAATGCAGTCCTATAGCTGAGACTCTTTTTCTTTCAAGGCCTCAGATAACTCTACGAGCTTGCCTTCTAAATTCTTAACTTTAGCTTCCAACTTTTTCTTCTCACTATTGATAAGTGTAAGTTACTTTATACTTTCAAAGCATGTTTAGGGATAGAATTGATCATAAATGAGATTTAATTCTTTAGATTGGGTACTTAATTGAATAAAATGATGATTTTAGGTCCATCACGAGAAAAGGGAGGAAGTATACACAAGAATGAAAAATTTCAAGTTAGCCACGGCTATGAAGGAGAAGAAATAATTGTAGAAGCATTAATCATGGCCGTGATTATGAAGCAATGAAGAAGCTACCTTGGTCATGCCCTTAATCATGGCCATGATCAAGGGAAGTTTTGTCAATCCCCCTATCCATCATGGTTGTGATTGAATAGCAAAAGGATGATCACGACCATGGTCACGGGCTTGATGATATTTCATAATGCGACGAAGAGTTCACAGTTGTGATTAGTGAAGAATAATTCTTTTCAAGACTATCACGCCTCGAGTTACGGGCATGATAGAAAGGGGCAAAACTGTTCTTTTCAACCTTTTCATGCGAACTAGTACACGAAAAATGTCAAGTGGTACCATGAAGGGGTAAATTTGAGTCTTTTGATGGGGAGAATATAAAAAGCTACCACAACTTGTGGGAAAAAACAAGGAGAATACTTTTTCAGAGTTCAAATTTTAGGAGAATAGACATCAAATTGATAAAACACCATCTACAAAGATACACATCCATTCAGTCTTTTTGTACCAACTTATCTATTGTATAGTTCTAAGTGTTGTACCATGTACTATTCTTGAAATTACTCAAGAGAGAGACGACGGAAGTTCTTTGTTCTTATATTCATTAGACTTCTTCATTGGAATAAAAGGGGGCTTTACTTTTCACTTATTCTATGATTCATTTTTTGTATAATTATGTCTCATATTAGTTTGTATTATTGTTTCATCATGTATGAGTAATCTGTTAGGATTTGCTACGTCATTAGCATGATCAAATGTTTAGAAAAGTAATTTCCTGATGTTTGTTAAATTGATGAATTGTACTTAATGATTCTAAGTATGGTATAGTACACTACATTGACTTAGGATGGATTTCAATAGAATATGTTGAGAGACAATTCCATTGAATACATCTAGTTCATTAAAACAACTTACTCCTGATAATAGAGATATTATTAGGAAAGTTGCTACATTTGTAGGGGAATTGATACATGAATACGACGATAATGCAATCTTAGTTAGCTATTAATTAAGAAGAGATTCCAATAGATACAATTAAGATTTGACATAAGTAGTTTTGAGAAAAATACTCATATACTGTAATTTCCTACAGTTAATAAGTATTAGGATGAAAGGTGTTTTGGTAAGATGATGTTAAATGATGAAGTACGTTTGCATGATAAGTGTATTTTCCTAGTTGTTCTCATAATCATTGTTTCAATCATTTTAATTTGTGGATTAGTATAGTTTAGTTAACAATTAGAGTCATAATAATCAATCACTTAGTAAATTCAACTACTAGACAATAGGAAAATTATTAAATTCTAGTGTTTGAGCCATTTTTCCCATTGACAACCCTATACTCATTTGTACTATAAAACAATAGGTATACTTGCTTGTCAAACCAAGTTAAGAATAGGATATAGGTTTATAAATTGCAAAACTCGGAAGCTCTGTTAAGAGGCGATCAAGTTTTTGGCATCATTGCAGGGGAAAAATCGACATCATCATTAGGAACATTAGGATTCTTGCTTTTCTAGCCTTTATTTATTTATTTATTTATAAGTGTTAGTAGTTAGTTAGAACACTTGTGCTCATATTTGATTATTTGCTGAATTGCAGTTTATGACCTAAAGTAGCACAACTGATCCAGTTGACTTCGATCCTAAACCTAAAAGAACAATTAGAAGTAACTTAAAGAAAGTTCAAGAATATTTTGAGAAGCAAATTTCAGCCAGTAAGGAAATAAGAACACGAGAATCGTTAAGATCCAGAATGAATAACTAAGCTGAAATTACCGAGCCACTTGTAGGAAATCAATTCTTGAATTTGGAAGATGGTATCCAAGGTGATCTAACATTGAATTTGGTACCACTTCTTGATGTGAATCGAAATATAGTATGATTAAGAAACGAGCCAAGAGTAAATCTACCTGTGACTTTAAGGGCGATGTTGGATTATTGTAGGATTAACTTAGAAGGGGCTAGTACCAGTATAGCTCGACTTAGAGTTCAAGCCAATACATTTGAAATTAAGCCGAGTATCACACAAATGATCTAGCAATGTATGCAGTTTGATGGGTTCAGTGATGAAGACCGCAACAACCATTTGTAGCAGTTCTTGGAGATATGTGACACATTTAAGATAGGTAAGGTTTCCTAGGACGCTATTAGACTTAGGCTATTTCCGTTTTCACTGAAGTCTACCACAAAGCAGTGACTTAATTCTATGCCATGGAATTCCATTAATACTTGGCAAGAAATGGTTAAATTGTTTATGAGAAAATATTTCCTACCCTTAAGGACAGCTAAGCTAAGGGCAGATATTTCTTCTTTTAATCAAATGGATTTGAAGACTCTTTATGAAGCATAGGAGTAATGGAAGGCATTAAGTTTAGACATCTTATAATGGACAGAACTACACCACTAAGCAACTTATTGATGCAGCCGCTAGAAGAAGCCTGAATCATAAGTCACTCGAGCAATGCATTTAGTTGTTTGAAGACATGGCTAATAATCATTATCAGTGGTCATTTACAAGAGGAAGGGAAAGAAAGTCAGCAGGAAAACATGAATTGGATGCCACTTCCACTTTAGCACATAAGGTGGAAGTGTTGACAAGGAAAATTGGTAGTCTCATAATGGGTCAGAACAAGGCTTCAATAGTTATAGGTTCAAAGTTGGCTAGCTTGTCCAAAATTGAACAAGTAAAAGAAGTTGATTACCTAAGAAACCCGATTAGACCTAGGAATGATCCTTTTGGCAACACCTATAATCTAGGTTGGTGAAATCATCTAAATTTTCAATGGGGGAACAACACCAATCAGAGTGCTAATATGCAACCTCCTGGATTTTAGGACAACTGCCACCTCCTCAAGGTAAACCAATGTCCATTAAGGAAATGTTGACTCAACACATCAAGACCTCTAAGAGCTGCCACCAAGCTACAAAAGCAGCCTTAAGAAATCGAGGAGCCTCAATACATAACCCAGAAAATCAATTGGGGCAGATTTCCAAGATGTTATCTGAAAGAGCTCTTAGATCACTACCGAGTAACATAGAGAAAAAACCTAAGGAGCACGTTAAGGCTGTGACCCTTAGAAGTGGTAAAGAGTTATAAACTTTTGAGAGGCTCCAAGACAGTGGAAGAGAAGTTGAGGCCATGAGTAAGGATCGACCAGTTAATAATGGATCACTTGAAAAGAAAGTCTTACCAATAGAGCCAAAAGATTATAAGCTACAATTGCCATACCCTTTTAGACTAAGGAAAGCTATGGATGATGAGCATTACAAGAAGTTTTTGGAACTCTTCAAGCAATTACACATCAACCTTCCTTTAGTGGAAGCTTTGGGCCAAATGCCTAAGTATGCAAAATTTTTTAGTAGTTTCTTTCCAATAAGAGAAAATTAGAGGAACTTTCTACTGTTATATTAGGTGGAGAATGTTCTCTAGTTCTCATGAACAAGTTACCTAAGAAACTTAAGGATCCTGGTAGCTTTATCACCCCTTTTTTGATAAGAGATCTTCTAATAGAAAAGGCATTGGTAGATCTTAGAGATAGCATTAATTTGATGTGTGATGCAAGTGTATCAACAGTAGGAGTGGTATTAGGGTAGAGAAAAGGCTGATACTTTCGACCAATACATTATGCTAGTAAGACACTCATTCTAGCTCAAGCGAATTACACCACAATTGAAAAAGAATTGTTAGCAATTGTTTTTGCTTTTAACAAATTTCAGCCCTATTTGATTATCTCAAAAGTGATTGTTTACACCGATCACTCAGCTTTAAGATACCATTTCTCTAAATCTAATGCAAAACCGTAGTTAATCTATTGGGTACTGTTGCTATAAGAATTTGATTTAAAAATAAGGGACAAGAAGGGGGTCGAAAATTTGGCTATTGACCATTTGTCTAGGTTGGATAATCTACATCTGGATGAATTGGATGAAGGTGACATCAATGATAAATTTCCTAAAGCAAGCTTGTTTTCCCTTTGTATAGTGGTAACCAATAACATTCCATGGTTTGCTGATATAGCAAATTATTTAGTCAAAAAGGTTTTACCACAAGATTTGGATCACTACAAGACAAAGGAGTTTTTCTCAAAGTTAAAACATTACTTTTGGGAAGATCCTTTTTTGTTTCAGACATATATTGATTAGATTATCCAATGTTGTATATCACATTAAGAAGGATAATCTAATTAGTATAGTGCAAATATAACAACTTAGAAAGTGTTAGAGGCTAGTTTTTACAAGAAGGAAATTTTAGGATACTCAAGGTTATATTGCAGCTTATGATAAGTGCCAAAGATTTAGAAATGTTTCAAAGAAGGATGAAATCCCACATAATTATATATTAGAATGTGAAGTCTTTGATGTTTGGGGAATAGACTTCATGGGACCGTTCCCGAGCTCGTATGGTAATAAGTACATTCTTGTTATAGTCGATTATATATCAAAGTAGGTTGAAGCTCAAGCTTTATTGACAAATGATGCTAGGGTGGTAGCGAAATTTTTGAAAAAGTTACTTTCTAGATTTAGAGCACCTCAAGTATGGATTATTGATAGAGGAACTCACTTTTGCAACAATCAAATTGAGTAAATCCTTAATAGATATGGGGAATAGCATAGGATGGCCACTCCTTAGCATCCACAGACAAGTGGCCAAGTGGAGGCATCTAATAGGGACTTGAAAAGGGTTTTGGAGAAGACTGTAGTGTATAACAGAAAAGATTGGGTAGACAAGCTAGATGATGCTTTATGGGCATACCAAACTGCCTACAAGAATCCATTAGGTGCTACTCCTTATCAATTAGTATATGGTAAGTGTTACACTTCGAAGCAACAAAGTCATAATAGCCTCGCCGTATAAACCATTCTAAGATAGAAGTTAGCCTTACAACCGCTATCCTAGACCTGATCTACACAAGGTGTCTACGACTAACCCACTTTAAAGTAAATAGTTTGTAATTTAAATAAATCATTTACCTAAGAAAGTGAGAAAATATATATATATAGACACTATAATTCAGTTATTACATTAACGTTTACAATGTATTATATTTCCTAGTTGTTACATTATTGAAAATGAAAAATTCTAAAATAAAAGCTTCGATCTTAAAAATATATGTTTGTTCTTCAAATGTTTTTCCTTACTCCTTAGGATCCAGCAGTTGTTAGCTTCAAAGTAGTTATTTGCTGCTTCTTAGCCAACACCTGTATGACGTCTATAGGGATATGAGCAACCATAGCTTAGTAAGTTAGGATAAAGGACTTAAAACTATACCATAAACACAACAAGGTTATCAACCAATTTATTAGGTACAATGCATGTTCAAGCAAATGCCATCGCGTGATGTTGTCCGACCCATCATGAGATTAGACAAATTGCACCTACTCTAATTCGGGTTGAGGAGTTGCTATTAATGCAACAGCTTACGACTAAACCTAGGCTTGTTCAATGGAGACACCGCTCCTCCCGCGACTACCTTCTAATCATTGACTTCACCCTCACTGTGACCTCCTCTCTTATCACTTAGTTCGACTAAGGATGAAGAAGGAACCATTATGCAATCCTATGCTATCCCTTACGAAGAGGTCGATATTTAGCCGAAGAATCCTAGGTTTCCCCTAATGGGTTACTATGTAGGTCCAGTTTAGGGTGATCAATCATTTCATACAAATCATACAATACAGGCCAAACAAATAAACAAAATCATAGCATCACTCATAATCAAGTACATGCACACAACCAACTATCTAACAAGCACAACCAAGCATAATCTCAAGCCTCCAAAATACAGCAACGTATTAATCCCAACTTACTTAGAATTTCTCAATCGCCCGATCACTCAATAGCAAGCCGATTCATCTCTAGATATCCTCTAATACAAATAGGTCTTTTTAGTTCTTATACTTTAATGATTCATATTTTAAGTTATAATTTAGCTTATTTTTTCCATGTACATCTATTATTTACTAATGATTCATTCTACCTTATTTTGGGGTACGGTTCCTAAATTAGATTCTAGTTTTGATTCTAGAATCTTAAATATGCTCGAATCCAAATGTGAAATTAATCACATTAAGCTCGAGTATTCTAATATTCTATTGGGTCTTAATTTAGTATTCTAAACTGTTCGGTATATGCTAATCCTAATTGAGGTACCGAATTTATTCCTAATGTGAGAAAATCTTACATTTTTTATACAATTACCTAAAATTAAATTTTGTTTCAGATTTATTATATTCTGATTTTTAATATTATATTTTCTAATTAAACTTAATTTTTTTATATTTATTAATTTTCCAATTCTAGATATTCCTAATTTGCTACAATTACTACATAATTCTTTCATTAATTACACTTAACACTCCAAAGGCTAAGATTAAGTTTCCACATCAGAGATTAATATCCTTAACCCTCTAATTACTATCTAAATCAATAATTAATATCTTAATCATTTAATTAACCCAAAATTATCCAATTTTTCGATCATTTTAAGGCTAAAAATTTACCTAAAAATTTCAAAAATTAAATTTAAAAAAATGGCTTTATAGCACTATTCTATATCACTTAAGTATTCTACAGAAAAAATTTGAGCTCTAAACTATACTCTTAAGCCTATTTATTTCTAATCCTAATCATGCTTGGTTTTGCTTAATTTCTTAAGAACCCTATATTTTCAGATGTGATTATACTTAATCACTATTTTTCCTTAAATCTACGTACAATAAAACCTCAAAATAATAAATTTCATAATTTTTTGGGCAAAACAAATAATTTTACAAAATTATAAATTGGAGTAGATGAGAGACTTACTTGGTCCAATGGCTTTTGGCCTTTCAACATCGGTCCAAGTGTGTCGGCCGGTCCAGGCGGTGGTTCTGGAGTGGGGTGGTGGTGGTGGCTTGTGGGTTTGACTCACTAGCCCTAACTACACAAGTTTCCTTTCTTTTTTTTTTTTTACTCTAGTTTTTCTCTTGAATTTCGATGCTCCCTATTTTTGTTTGATTTCTAATTGTCTAAAGCAGCCTTGTAAATTTTTTCCTATTTATAGAGCTTTGTGGTAATTAATATGCATTAAATTAGACAAGATATTGCCCAATTCCCTTAATTTTTAGCTTTTGTTTTACTTGATTTTAATTGGCTAATTTTTCTTTTTTAACTCATGACTTGTCAAGACCAAATCTACATCATTCTAGATTTCTTTGATTTTTTTTTATTTTTCCTTAATTAATTAATAATTTTCTTTAATTATTTAATATTTTTTTAGCTACTTTAAGAAATTTCGCGTATTTTTATCTACACGTAAATATATGTGGGGTACATGTGAACATTCTTGATTATTATTTAGGTCATTCTATGATTTTTAGTATATATATAATCTATCTCTAGTAATTTATTAGTTATTAGATTATACTTTTCGCCTTTTCGATAATTAATAATTATTATACTTAAAATTTGAAAATTTTATTGTCTCTTATTTTATTACTAATTTTCTTAAATTCAAACTTACGGGATCATTTTATTAATATTTCTAGCTTATAATTTAGATTCGATCGTATTTTTCAACCGATCAAAGCCCTAAGTGACTGGTCATAGGGCTTAAAGTAAGGCCTTCCATTTACCTGTAGAGATTAAGCATAAGGCTTATTGGGCTTTGAAGATAGTAAATATGGATTATGAAGCAGTTGGTAAACATTGGCGTTTCCAACTTAATGAGTGGATAAGTGGTGTTGGATAGCTTATTAGAACAATCAAATGTATAAAGAGCGAGCTAAACATCTTTAAGATTCTAAAATTAAGCAACCCAAGCAATTCAAGGAGGGTGATTCGGTGCTGTTATACAATTTTAGGCTTAAGTTATTTCCTAGAAAACTTAAGTCTAAGTGGTCAGGTCCATTTTTCGTGAAAAAGGTATTTCCATTTGGAACAGTTGAGGTTGAACAAATGGAAAAAGGGGATATTCAAGGTTAATGGATATACCATGAAGAAGTGAATTAGAAGGAAGGAAGGGAGGAGTTAAGACTTCTCCATGTTAAGGAGTGAAGCTACTTATTCTTGAAACGTTGAGCTTAAGATGTTAAACAAGCCTGTTTTTAGTTATTTATTTATTTGATTAGATGTTAAACAAGCCTGTTTTTAGTTATTTATTTATTTGATTAGACATTCAGTTTCATTTTATTTGTTTAGACTACTTTGAAAATTGTAGAGTTTTGATTTTAATTTATGGTTGTTATTGTTAGTGATTTTTAGATTGTTTTAGGTGTTTTGTCTATAGTTTCATGTGTAACGGAAGAGATCATAGGATGACGGTCATGGAAAATTAAAGAGAAGAGAATAATTCAATGGAGTATAGTGACGTGGATGGAATTTGGAAGCCTACTACGCATTTCGACCGTGATAAGGTGAGTATTTGAACTTTTCAAGTAAAACATCCATCATAGGATCAATCATGGCCATGATAAATTAATAGGGTTAATCCACTTGTCAATCATGGTCATGATCAATCCTTTATAAGAGCTTACACTTCATTCACAGCCGTAATTAGTTCCCTAAGAGTTGTTCATAACATCATAATTGTGATTTGATCAAATATTTGTGAAATGTAAGGTTGTAATATCAGTCATAGGTGTCATCACACTCGTGACTAATAAAGGGGAAAGGCCATGATGGCTTAAAATTTTTGGGCACTGAACCTCTCAAAGGAGAACTTGATCCTGAAATTGAGAGAACTACGCTTCAAAATTTGAGAGTGCGACCTAAACAAATTGTGGCTACCATAGAAGAGGAGTCAATCATTGAGATTAAGGAAGAAGGTGAAGAGACCAACACTCAATTCATTGAGCAAGAAGATCCACCATACATGGCTAATAATGGTAACGAAGCTCGAACCATGTCCGACTATTCAAGGCCTACACTTATTGGAGCTGACTCTAGCATCGCAAGGCCAACCATCGTAGCTAACAACTTCCAAATTGCACCTAACATTGTAAAAATGGTGCAACAATATGTTCAGTTTGATGGTCTCCAAGATAAAGATCCTAATGCCCACATCTTTAGCTTTCTAGAGATTTGTGATACATTTAAAATCAACGAAGCCACGGATGATGCCATCTGACTGTGATTATTCCCTTTCTCCTTGAGGGGTAGAGTAAAACAGTGGTTGAACTCTCTACCACGAAATTCAATCACAACTTGGAATGAATTGGTAGAGAAATTTTTAGAGAAGTATTTCCTACCTGCAAAGACTGCTAAACTTCGGAATGATATTTCTTATTTTGCTCAATTGGAAGCGAAGACTCTATATGACACTTAGGAGCAATTTAAGGACTTACTCAGGATTCAGACCTTCTATAATGGTCTCAATTTATCTACGAGACAGATGATTGATGCATCCATAGGGGGTACTTTGAACACAAAGACACCTGAGCAAGCATAAAACCTGATTGAAGGAATATCGATGAACAATTATCAGTGGGAAAGCACTAGAGCCAAGCAAAAGGCTATGGGAATTTATGATGTGGATTCGACCACTACTTTGGCAACCAAGGTGTACCTATTGAGTAAGAAGATTGATGCACTCTTTGTTAGACCTCAACAAGTGCAATAAAATGTAAGTGACTTTGGTACGCAGGAGTATGGAGCATAAGAAGAACGGGAATAGGTAGATTATCTAGGAAATCCACCTATGCAACAAAATAACCCCTACAACAATACTTATAATCCCGGATGGAGGAATCACCCCAATTTCTCATGGGGAAATCAAAACCAAGGCCAGCAAAAGACCAACTTTGGCCCACCTGAATTTCAAAGACCATTACCACATCCTCTTTCTTAAGAAAAGAAGTCTAGTGTGGAAGAACTTCTCACTAAATATATTCAAGGCAATGAGGCTCAGCTATCCAACATTAAATCATCGTTGAGAAATCAAGAGGCTTCCAATCGCAATCTTAAGAATCAAATTGGTCAACTTGCAAAAATGATCTTTGAGAGGCAATAAGGGACACTCCCAAGGAATACCCAGGTCAATCCCAGGGAACATGTTAATGCAGTGACCTTGAGAAGTGATAGAAAACTGCAAGCGGAGAAGAAGGATGGTGGGGAAATAGTTGAGAAAGAAGTGGAAGTAGTCAACCGTAAGGAAGATACAAAGCCACTAGAATCAAAAGAAAGTATGGAATCACCGAAAGTGAAGGAGTACAAGCCTTCTATCCCTTACCTGTAGCGCCTTAAGCAAAGTTACACTGATCCGAATAAGGAATTTGGTAAATTGCTTGATATTTTCAAACAATTGCACATTAACTTACCTCTTGTTGATGTTATCTTGCAGATGCCAAAGTATGCGAAATTTCTAAAAGATCTTCTATTGAACAAGAGCAAGTTGGAGGAGCTTACAACCATCACATTGAACGAGGAATGCTCAGCACTTCTCTAGAAAAGGCTGCCACAAAAATTAAAAGATCCAGGGAGTTTCACTATTCCTTGTATGCTTGGCAATTTGTTAGTAGATAATGTTTTGGCAGACTTAGGAGCTAGTATAAATTTGATACCATATAAATTGTTCAAAAAGCTAGGGTTAGGAGAATGTAAATTAACGACCATGAGTCTTCAATTAGCCGATAGGTCTATCACATACCCTAGAGGCATCATAGAGGATGTTTTAGTGCAAGTAGACAAATTCATCTTTCCCATGGATTTTGTTATACTTGATATAGATAAAGATATTGAGGTGTCAATCATTTTAGGTCGACCCTTCCTAGTCACTGCTAAGGCTGTTTTTGATGTTAGTGAGCATAAGTTGATATTTCGAGTCGGGGATGATGAAATAGTTTTTAAAACTCCAGAGGCAATGAACAAATTTCTTGACTTAGAGGACATAAGTCACAATGTTAATGCCACTAATGTCATTATATCTACTTGTGTGCAGGAAACACTTGCTAATGATTCCTCAAGCTATTGCTTGCAAAAGGGAGATGAAAATTTGGTGGCTAACCCCAATTGTGCAGAAGTGGCAGCTTAAATAGAAGTTCATGAATCCATTGTGGACAAGAAGGCGATTGATCCACTCCACAAGCTAAAGGATCTTAGGTTAAAATCTTTCAAAGAGAAGCTACCGATTTTGGAACCAAAACTGTCAAGAAATCATTTGGAACATGTCTTTGTGGTGAAAAGTTCAAAACTTCTAATAACAACCGAATCTAAGCTAAAAGCGGATAAAATGAAGTAGTTTAGCCTACATGAATTTGATAAGTGGCATGATAAGGAGAGAAACTATGGAAGTTATGCACCAATGAAATGGAACTGGCAAGGTCGATGGCCAAAGGGTAAATTTACACTTGTATGGAGAGTTCAAAAGTAAAATACAGGAGAAGTCCTATCCACTTGGATGAAGAACTATCATGAGAAGACGTATCCCATCGAGCTATCGACGTTAACTATAGCGCTTCTTAGGAGGCAACCCATGTCTAACTTTGCTCACACTTTAATTCTTTTAGTTTATTCCAATTTATTTATTTTTTTTCTCTTTGATTTAGTTTTTCTTTGTTTCTTTTATTTGTTTCAATTTTAGTCATAGGTTTTCTCCCTTTTAATTTCATTTTTACTCTTCTCTTTAGTTTTCCTTATTTTATTTTTCTAGTTTAATTACTTTTATTTCCTTAAGTTTCCTTTATTTTTAAATTAAATTCGTGATTAAAAAAAAACCAGAAAGTTACACGGGCAAGGGATACGGTCATGTCCCAGCCCGTGTCTGCCCAGATGTTACTCCATGGGTACAGAAAGTTACACGGTCGTGTTCCAGCCTGTATGCGCCCAGTATTCCCAACTGCCTACAGAAAGTTACACGGGCGAGGGACACAGTCGTGTCCTAGCCCGTATCCATCCACTTTTATTGCACCGGAACAGAAAGTTACACGGGCATGGGACACGGTCGTGTCCCAGCCTGTGTGTATCCAGAATTCATTCACGAACGCAGAGTTACATGGGCGTAGGACACGGTTGTGTCCCAGACCGTATCCTCCCAGGTAAGACACTACCCACACAGATTGTTATATGGGCGTGGGACACGGTAGTGTCCTAACCAATGTCTTCCCAGCCCTACACGATTTTGCATACGCCTGGTTTATTTAAAACACACACACTCTCTCACACACTCATAATCCAATATCTCTCTCTCTCATATTCTCTCTTCCTTCCATCTTTAGATCACAATCCTTGACATTACGAATCCGGATCTAAGTAAGTTCTCCTTATTGATTTTGCTCTATCTTCCTCATGGTTTAGGTAGTTTAGCTACTAGAAATTTTATTCTTGTGTGCATTGGCTCTTACATTTGGTCTGCAAATTTATTTTGTTATTTCATAAATGCCATGCACCATTGCCTTGTGTTTCTTGATGTTATATGCCTTTATGATGTCTCATCTAGTTAGATATTCATTATGCTCTCTCAATTCTGAATTTTGTTTGCTAATTTGACAATCCTTATTTCCTTATGCTAATTAGGGTTAGCAATATGAGAAAACAATTCTGGGTCATTTAGTATCTTTTATATGTTGGGACGCCTGTGTTTCAAGCTAATTGTAGTGTAGTCGGTCTATTGTAGAATTAGTTTGATGCATTTGCAAGTTATTTCTTTTCCACCAACTAGTTTTCCAGCTGCACTCCACATGTTTGTTTAAATGCCCTAATGAGATTTTTGTTAATATTCTTCACTATTAATCTTATTTCCCTCTGCCTTCTTGAACTACGTGTGACAAGGATGTGCGTTTTTTATTTGGTTTGTTGATTCTTTTCTAGTATTCAATGGCGAATCGTACAAAGCTTACCGTTCGACGGAAGTCTAAATTTGTAGCATCCTCTTCATCGCAATCAGGAGCAATTGTTGAACCATTAACCACTCTCCCTCCGATGGAGTACCCAATGCTTCAATTTAAGGAAGATTACCAGGCGCAACACTATAGTTTACTTAGGAATAAGCCTTTCAACGAGACCCTTCGTCTGGATTGGGACATTCTCGCTCAATTGGAGCTCACCACAGAAATGAAGAAGCTCTTGGACGGTACCATTTGGGAGCGATTTTTATCTCTTGAAGCTCCAATTTATAAAGAGCTGACCTTAGAATTTTTATGTATGTACAAACTTGATAAAGAAAGTGCTATTGGCATGGGCCCCAAACGCAAACTACATTTTACTTTGAATGGCCACCCATTCCACATGACCATAGCTCAATTAGGTAGATATCTCGGTCTCTATGAAGATAGATATACTCGGACAGAAGCATTCCAATGTTTCTCATGTCGTTTTCCCCGAGGAGTAACACCAGGGACGTTTTGGAACTAGATTACTGTTGATGATGCGTATGATCCAGCAAGGAGTAAGGCTTCCCAATTGGTCAAGCCTGAATATCGAGTTCTTCATTGGCTCTTTGCGTACGCAGAGGCCTCAGCACTGGTGTAGTTTCCAACAAAGATTGCCTTTATCTGTACAGTATTATTCATCAATATCCCATCAATCTCGCCATCGAGCTCACAGAACTTTTTAGCCACCACTACACAGAAGAAAGGGCATATTTGTTGTGGCCCCTACATTACCTTACTCGTGTCGGCCATGCGAACTAAGGTTGTTGTTTGGCCCTCACTTACTTTAGTCAATCAAGTCACTCCTATGCGCCTTAATTGATTCAGACAAATGAACTTATTACCAACAAGACGTTAAGGTCGACACTCTCATAGAAGCACATCTTGAGGCTAGACATCTTCCACAAGCTTTGACGACAAATTTGATATCTTGATGTCAGAGGTTCGTTATATCTGAAAAAGTATGAACAAACTTCATATCCGCCAAGACAGAATGGAAAATTTCTCAAAATGAAAGAGTCGGATACACATGCTAAGGATAGTGAGAGTGAAGAGGAGGATGATGAGGGTGTTGAAGAAGAGGATGACGAGGGTGGTGAAGAAGAGGATGATGAGGGTGGTAAGGAAGAGGTAGCTGGAGATAGTGAAGAGGATGTTGAGGGTAGTGCTGATGATGATGATGCTACGATGGATGAGGCACCGTCTGATGAGAAGGATGAAGAGACCGATTCCGATCCCTCTTCTTAGTTCATATTTTGTTTGTGTTCTCTTTTGATTGGCTAAGGCATGTGAACTCAGATATTTAATGATGATGCTTCTTCGTTTTGAACTTTTTCCCCTAATTTTCGACTGGTAGGGAAGTATTAGTTTCTTTTTCAGTACATATATTTCCTTTTTCCCTACGCTGATTTTTCTTATTTCATTTCTTGCTGCTATGTTTTTTTTTTAGTCGTACATTGAGGCCACTGTACGTTATTAAGTGTGGGGAAGGGATATATATGAATTTGTTACTGTTTAGGATATCAATTATTTACATTTGACCCAATTAATTTTTAAGTTAACTTGCAATAAGTGATTAACAAGTATTGAGCCAAATTAACTGTATCATCTTGATTATTATTAATCTTATTATACTTTACTAGAATTGATTAGTCAAATTTTTTAAGGGCAAAGTTACGGGTCATTTAGCTTAGTACTTTAAGACTTGAGATTGGAACAACATCACTAGTTGAGAGTTAGTCATGATTATTTTTAAAATTTACTTTTATGTATACCTTTCTCTTAGAAATTTTAAGAGTCCTATAATTTTTAACAAACAAACAAATGAAATTCTTCTTTTGAGAAACCCCTGAAAAATCACAATGATTGGAGGTCAAAAGTAATAACAAGTGTATGAATAGAAAAAATTGGTAAAGGTTCGTCTTGGTCCGTCAGAAGAGCGAGATTGAGTCCTAATGCCAATTCTAATGAAAAAAAAAGTTGATATGGATCGACATTGATCCATTAGAAGAGCAAGGTTCTTTCCCGCTATCAATATAAGGAATAAGTTGGTATGGATCAGTCTTGGTCTGTTAGAACAGCGAGATTCTTTCCCTCTACCAACACAATTATGCTTAAATAAGGTAAATTTAAAAGACCTCTCAGCAAAAGTATGAACTAAGGGAATGATCAGAGGATGAGTGGATATAAAATGTGTTTGTTTTAGATTATGGTGCTTAGTGAGATGGAAGAGAGAATTGTATATACTTTAGTCAAATGGACAAAATTTTTATGACTCTTTCTCAGTTGGTGAGATGTTAAATCCAATTTTTAGTTTAAGAATCCTTGGTTAAATGACTCAAGTAAACTTTGATTTTCATAAATTAACTAGTAAACTCTAGTATTAAGTATTGTTGGAGCATTCGAATATGGTCAGATGAAATTGGTTGACTTTATTATTGCAAGTTAGTTGAGAATGATTTTCTTACTTTT
Source organism: Lumnitzera racemosa (assembly GCA_024138005.1). Taxonomy (NCBI): domain Eukaryota; kingdom Viridiplantae; phylum Streptophyta; class Magnoliopsida; order Myrtales; family Combretaceae; genus Lumnitzera; species Lumnitzera racemosa. The sequence goes on from JAMXBC010000004.1 coordinate 59,120,775, forward strand.
TTATGGGTTAAGTGTATTCGTTCACTGGTTTCTTAAATAGTAATAAATTTTATTTAGCGTTTCTTGTCCCAAAAGTTTTGTTTTGATTTATTTGCTTAAGGACAAGCAAATGCTCAAGTGTAGGGAAATTTGATAACTCGGATTTTAAACATATTTCACATGGTGATTTTATAGTATTTCCCTTACATTTTTTGTTTTCTTTAAAGAAATTAATACTTAATTGAGTAAAATTTTGATTTCAAGGTTTGAACGTGTTCTTGGATCGAAAACAAAGAAAAGGAATCAAGTTTCACTCAATTCGGAGTTCAAACAAAGAAGTTATGAATTTTTGAAGTTATGAAGTTTTGAAATTACACAGTCTGGGACATGACCATATCTCAGGCTGTATCCATGTAAGGACATTGGTCAGGGGCAGAAAGTTACACAACTTGAGGACACGGTCATGTCCCAGGTCGTGTATGGTAAAGAAAACGAAAACCTTTTGATACACTATAATAGGAAAGATTAGGTTTTCACAAGAGACATGAGACATTAGAGAAGAGAAGAGACTTGAGGAGAAGGAGAACAAAAAGGCGAAAGCAACACCGACTTCAAGATTGGAGAGATTTTTCATCAATCAAAGGGGTTTTTCATGTTTTATTTTATGTTATTGATGGAACTCATTTCTTATTTTATTATGATAGCTTAGAATTCGTGTATTTAGGATTATGGAACCTAGGGTTTCATGTGACTCTTGGATTGATTTAGAAATCTCAATAAAGTTTCTATCTTTGCTTGATTCAATTATGTCATTTAATTGTTAATTGATATTTCTAGAATATCAATATATGATAATATGCATGTTGATCTTTACATAATTGGAGAGAATTACATGTATACTTAGAGATAAGATACATGTTTCTTCTGGAAAGTTAATTATTTGTGTGAGAATTCATTATACATTAATGCAATTCTAAATTATATTACCAAGTGAAGAGATTCCGGTAAATAATTTAGGATTAGGTTAATATACTTGAGAAAAGTATTAACTTTAATTGTGAATCCCTGTGGTCAAGACTAATAGAAATTGAATTGAATATGTTTTAAGTGGTCACATGTTAAACACTAGGGGAAATAATTCCTAAATAGTTATTGCATACTTGAAGTTGTTTTTAGTTTTATTGCTTTGTAAATTGCTTAATCAAGTCCCATAATTAGTCTAGTTGTTAATTTCAAAATTTTTAATTCATTCAACTCATCATAATTTTCCGGTTAGATAATAAAGCTAAGGTTAATATTAATACTCGAAGTCTCTGAGGGATCAACTCGAACTCACATCCACTATATTAAAACTGATAGGTGCACTTGCCTAATATCAAGAGCTTACTTTTACTAATGTATATTGTTATGGAGACTACCGTATCACAAGCTTGTCATCATTTGTTTTGCTTTGTTGTTTTGTCTTAATGGTTAGGTGTATGTTGTTGTTCAAGTTGTCATGGTGTGGAAGTTATACTCTATGATCGTTTAGGAATCAATGAATTACTTAAACTTCATCTTTTAGGTAAGGTAAGTTCTTACTATTTCTTCATTTTCATCTTTCTAGTTATTTCAATTATATGCCTATTCTATGTTTATTTCCTTCCAACATTGAGGACAATGTCTCTCATTAGTATGATCAAATGTTTAGAAAATGTTTGGAATTGTGGAGGCAAGAGGAATCATAGTTGGGAAGAAGATGAAAGGGACTTGATTTTGTGTTGTTTTGTGTATTGAAAATGAAAACATGTGGGGTCTAGAAGGAAAAAGGAGTAGACATCAAAAATGGAAAAGGAAAGGGAAGAAAAAGCTAAACGAAAAGAAATCATTAGAAGAAATAGATATTTTCTAAAGTGAAAGTGACATTTTGTTGACTTTTTCACATGTTGACTTTAGTCAATATGTGTTAACTTAGCCAACTTTCCTAAAGTATATGCCATATAGTATACATAATATAGTAATTAAGGAAAATTAGGAGAAAAATTAAGAAAATGAGACATTTGGTGAATTGATTAGTAAAAATAGATGATGAGATCTTACTTTAGGTATTTATATCCTATATACACCATTTGGTAAGCAACTTAATATAATTAAGATGAAAAGTGTTATTTAGGATATTAAGGTTTACTACATGTAACCTAAGCATCAACTAAACCCTTAACTTTATGTAATACTAACCTAATTATATACTTAGAAGATAAATGTAATATATGATGCAATATCTTTATTTCTAACGGATTACTTAAGGATTCTAAATATGTATGCATAATTGAAAGTTATCTTTAATCTTTTACTATTGATTTAGTATAATACTAACGTTATATTATCAATTAAGGTTTTAGAGTAAATTATGGTGAATCAGTGCTTCTATATCCTTATAGTTATAGTTTTAGGGTTTATATTACTTCGAAGTACAATCTGTAGTGTTTTTACACATTTAGGTTTTAATATATTCATATGAGATTAAGTCTTCGATTGTTATTTTAGGGTTTTGATAAGGTTCGAGGTTAACTTTTGCAGTTACATATACTTGAGGTTTTAGGGTCTTCATATACAATTAAAAGTTTAATTGATAATTTAAGGTTTAATTGATAATTTAAGGTTTTTCATATTTGCTTTAGGTTTTGAATTGAGATTTTAATTGGTTTTAAATCTCATTGGCTCTATTGACATTAAGAAATCATCTACAGTTTGGGCATTTGATTCTATACTTACAAAGATAGATTCATAGGGTTTACATGAACATGACGATAACGCAATCCTAGTTAACTGTTAATTAGGAAGAGATTCCAAGACACAATTACGATTAAACGTAAGTAGTTTTGAGAAGAATACTTATATACTGTAATTTCATGCAATTAACAAGTATTAAGATGAAAGGTGTTTTGGTAAGATGATGCTAAATGATGAAGTAAGTCTGCATGTTAAGTGTATTTTTGCGGTTGTTCTCATAATCATTGTTTCAATCATTTTAATTTGCGGATTAGTGTATTTTAGTTAGCAATTAGAGTCAAAATAATCAATCACTTAGTAAATTCAACTGCTAAATAATAGGAAAATTATTAAGTACCAGTGTTTGAGCCATTTTTCCCAATGGAGATTACCCTATACTCATCTGTACTATAAAACAATAGGTACACTTACCTGGTGAACCGAGTTAAGAATAGGATATAAGTTTATAAATTGCAAAACTTGGAAGCTCTATCAAGAGGCGATCAACTATCCAATGCCCTTATGCAAGCAACAAACTCTATCTCCATCTTTGCCATATCATTCTTGTCTTGTACAGCCACCTAAAAGAAAAATAAGTTAAAATAACCCTTAAAGTTTATATGGAAAGGAATTGAAATGCTTACCTTTTTTTTCTCGGTGATGAGCTTGTCAATGATTGCCATAAGATGCTAAGACAACTGTATTATCATTAGAAGACAATTTGTAAGGGAGATGACAGCTATATAATAAATGTAAAGATGATTATCAAGCTTACATCGTATAGTTTAGCAATAATCAACTCCTTCAGATTAGATGAGAACTTGACATTCCTATCAATGTCATCAACATATCGAGGGCATTTAATGCCCTCCAAAAGTTGAGCGACAACATGATCATTCCTAATGGCAAAGTCATCAGGCCTAACTTGCCAATTTGGAGGTACTCTTATGCATCCTGCTAGAGATTCATCTTCTTAGAGATTAATGACTAGAGGGGTGCTAGGATGGATTTCAATTCCTTTATTGGAAAGAAATGACCTTATTCCTACATTATTAGTAGTCCAACCTCCATCAACTTTCTTGGTCAGCTTTCCTGTTCAATTGCCCGTAGTGTGGTCCTTATCAAGCAATTCCACATTAGGTTGCCTCCTTAGCAAATTGACCTTAGTGACCTAACTTCTTTTAAGGTCAATTATTACCTTCACAACCTTAGCTTATGCTACTAGGCCTTTTTTTTTTTTTAGGTGTAAGCTTCACACCACTAGCATTTCTATCCATTTTCTTTTATTAACTTAACATTTTCTTGGCAAATAGATCTTTGATGTTTAGGTTTTTGAGCGGCATATTTGCAAAATGAGAAGTTAGTTAGCTTTGAAAATAAAGAATCCAAAATTTCATCAAAGCTATGTTGAGCACAGGCAAGGAAAAGCATTCATTCTCCTAAGTTGTAGAAGATGTCTCTCTACAACGAGCCAACCTTAACATGGCATAATTCAAGTACATTCCTAATCACCAACCTTTATACCGCTACTAACCTCCATACCACCTTTACACCCATCTTCATGTTCTTTAAGACAAGGATTGACCTTTCCTTCTACCTTACTTTCATTCTTCTCAACTCTTTTCACTTCATTAAAATAAAATTATTTATTATTGTACCTCTCTTGGGTTTTATCTACCATTAACTTATCATTATACAGTAAAACCTTAAGGTCAATTATTCTAATGGGTTTGGTCCATTTCGTAGGGAAGTTAATGTCTTTAGCCGACATAACAACTGGCCATTTTCATTCCTAGTCATTAATGGATGACTTTAACCTAAGAAAAATCCTTCTTTTAAGTGGAGCAAATAGATAATACCACCATTCACTATGCTTTATTGTTATAAAAAAAAAGGGGTTTAAATAGTAGGGTAGCTACCTTAACTTCTAATTTCTCATAGATTGCTTCAAAAGTTATCATCAATCTATAAGAATTTGGGGTCTGCATGCTAGTACATATTCTATGATGGTGAAAGAATGCCAATTCAAAAAGAGAAGAGGGAGTATGAAGGCCAACCTAAAAATATTTCTTAAATAAGGAAATATTTCACCCAATAGAGTAACATGCTTGCGCACAATAGGCCTCTTAAACTTTTAACTATGAGGAATACACTTGAATTAGTAATAAAGTTTATCAAAATCCTTATTAGACATAGTATTAGAAATGCCATTGGAAGACAGGTCATATTGAATCTTAGAATACATATACTCCTTTTGGAGTCAATCCTCCTCGTCTTCTAGGTATTATGCTAAGGGGATTCAACCAATTCTCTCAAGGTGATGAATGTACTCCCTCTGACCCTTTAATAGAAACTCCCATGAATCTTTTTCTTCATTTGTACCAGGAATTCGTTGTAGAGGAATTGTTCCTACAACTTCAAGGGAAGAGTGTGATGTACTACGAGACATTATTTCCTTTAAAGTCTAATGATTGAATAAGTGGGATCAAATGTTTGAAAGAAATTTGAAGGGAAAGTTGAAAGTAAAAAGGAAAAAGTAAGGAGAAATAATCAAAAGATGGCAAAAAATGTGACAAAATGGGAAAAGGAAGCTTAAATAAAAGTAAGAATATTAGGATTCGTAAGATAAATGCAGGCAGATTATAAGCATTGAATAACACCACATAAAAATCAATGGTCGAGATGAACTCTAGTCTTGACAACCTACAAGTCAATCCTATCATTTGGGCACAAATCTTAATAGTTAGGTTATGAAGCAACATTTGCTATAAAATTGCTAGATACTGTCACTAAACAGAAGCAAAACAAGTAATCAAGTTGAACTCATTGAAATGGAGCATCACGAGATAGAGATTGGATAAAAGTAAGTCATACAGTAAATAGCTCTAACTATGCATTATTTATGCTGGACATTTAAATTTTACAAATGGATCAAATCCAATGGCGACAACACAAATTGAAACTACCTCATTATTAGCCCAACTTATATCAAGGGTTAAGAATGTGCTCACAAACTTTGTTATCATCCTCTCCCTACCTCTCTATATGAGGAAGAGTCGGAGGGCAATTGTGGATAAGAATTTTCAAGCAAAGGCCCGTGGAGGATTAATAGGCCTTTTAGGCCTACAACGACCTCCATGAAGCCTTTTTGACCTATATCTAAAGGTTAAACTTTACTTGTATGGGAATAGCATCCATGTGCAATGATAATACATAGCTAGGGTGAAAAGAGCTCAAAACTAGCTAAAATAGCTTAGAAAGGAGTTACCATGAGCCTTGCCATTTAAGTCAGGGCTAATGCTAAGAGTTAGGCAATTACTATACTAGTAACTACCTACTACCCCTACATCCCTAAGAATGAGGAAGTAGTTTAGAGCTTGATCCCTTATGTGGCAAATGTACTAACTATAGTCACCATGTCAGTAACAATTCATCATTTATAAATATAGCTTAAAACGCTCTAGTATTTCTCTCTTGGCCCTTTTACACCTTTATTCTCTTTTTACATTCCATGTATTATATACTCTACTTACTTAAGCATAAGAGTGGTAGCACCAAAATTGCTTCGATACCCCATAGCCTTGTTACTTATCCTGTTGTAGGCCAAACACTTTTCAAAGCCTAAGTTTATATTCACAACTTTGCTAGCAACACTTAATATATAAACATATAAATTATTTTTACTTTATATTACAAATTTTTTCTTTTATTTTTCCTAAATTTTTATTAATTTATTTTGTTATATTACATCACATTATTTATTTGATAAAAAAATGTAAACCAATAAGATGGTGCCATATGTCATTCTTAATAAAGAAAAACTAACAATAAACTAACAAAAGACCTATCTATAAAGGTTGAGGACTAAAATAGAAAACATTGAATTTTTTATAGGAAATCTAGTTATTTATTTACATATTTTATTTATTTATTTTTATTTTACCTATCCATGCATTAGTATTAGATAAGGATGGCCATTAGGATTTTTCTCTTTCTTTAAGTTTATCTCTAGAAGACTTAGACTTATTATTGTATTTGTTCCTTTTGTGTATATATTATACATCCATTCTTCATAATAAAATTGAAAAAGTTAATTCATCTTTAGATTTCTCATTTTCTAAACTTTTAGATTTAAATAGAAAAGGTATCAAAAAGTGAGAACTAAATTTATATATTTTGTAGACACCCTATTTTTTGCCCTAATTTTTTTAAAGAGTAAGGAATAGAGTCCTAACATAAATAAAACAAAAAACAAAAAAAAATTAAAAAACACAAAAATATGAAAAAATTAGAAAAACAAAGGAGATTTCACAAAAATATAAAATATAAAATATAAATATAAAACAAGAATAAAAAGAGAATAGAATTTTTAAGAAAATAGATTTATATTTGAGTTAGGTTTAATGGATTTGGATTAGTTTATTTTCTATTTGGATAGTTCTTTACTTTAGGTAGCCATATAGCTTAAGTACAATTTATTTGTATTAAGTGCCAGGGTATGAGCCAACAGGGTAACTGGTTAAGTACTTAGTTTTGTAAGGGAAGAAAGTGTAAAGTCTTAGGTTTGAACCTTACCAGACATATATGTGCCTTTTTCTTTTTTAAACATGTGTTGGGAATTACATATTAAGTCAAGATATGTGGTAGAACTTCATTAGGCTACATAGTAGACATGGTGCCACGCCCGCATCGTCTCTTCCCCCATTTTCTTAACAAAAAAAAAAAAAGAGAAGAAAAAAATTCCAACTTCTAAGATTCGAGATAGGGCATCAAATCTTATTGAACCATTATTTGGATTTAATAAAATCATGACTAACTGATCATTAAAACCATCGAATCATATAACGATATTTTTAGGATGAGGATTTGTGAAGATTCAAATCTAAAATCAATAATATACATGTTTGATTTGAGTTAATCTGAAGCAAGTATGGAGATTTAATCTTAGTTCTATAAAATTAATCTCACAGATGGCATAAGAAAAAAAAAAAAGATCAGACATCAATCCTCTACCACCACTATCCATCGATAACCCAAACACTATAGTCCACACTAGCCTTCACTCATATACCCCATCCCTCTAGACACCACAACCCCATTTTCTCCTCACCATTGACCCTTTCAGTAATAAAGTACATTCTGATGCCATAATTAGCAAGCCAAACCTAGCTCTCCATCCCCATCCTTGCGTAAACAGCATAATAGCAAACCCTAGTCGTAGTCCACACTACATCATGACACTAAAGCAGCACCTGAACATACACAAACACCATTTTCCCATTGCTGTCAATACTCCAAGTAGAGCAACTTCGACCCCCTTTGCATGACCACCTACGCGTCTAGCGAACACCACTCAACTACCTTTACTACTCTAATGTTGTAAGCCGGCATCGATTATTCACAACAAACCCAGCCTCGACCTCATGACTGGCCAATACACATACACTATCCTTAATTTATAACCTACTCAACTACCCAACATTAGCCCCATCTTCATTCATTCACTATCACAACATCCATACCAAATTGCAGCAACCTGATGTCAAACTTAACCAATGCCGCTGCTGCTACCCAAAAATTTAAAAACCCTTTAAACAGCCTCCTCTGACTACCATGTCTCATCTAATCTAAGTTTTGTAATTAAAAGCTCATCTACCGGGTGCTTAGATCTTGTTGCATAATGTGGAGTTACTGCTACTATTGGTCTTCATAGTGCAACCTGAATACTGGATCTAACCAGGTCTAAAGCTCGACCCAACTTTCCTCCTATTAAGTAAGTTGAATTGTTTATTTACATTTTTATTTGTTTTGTCTTTTCTTTCTGTTGGTTAATTTACTTTTTTATGTATTTATTTAATAATTTATTTAGTAGTTGTCTTTAAATATATATATAAAAAATATTTTAGCTTAGGAAATTTTTCCTTTCCTAAATTTTTTTAAGCATTAGGTCTTTAGAATTTCTCACTTAGAAAAATTGCTTTTCAAAAAGGAAAAATAACAAACCCTTTTCAAAATTAGGAATAAGGATTAGGACCCATTTAGAATCTTTCATAAAACTAAATTGATAAAAATGTAAACTCAGTGGATTTCAAAATTAAAATAAACTAACACACTAAAATTTTTAGAACAAACTATGAAATGTTTGGTCCCTACTAAAGGGTACATAAATACCTACAGGGCGACTTAAAATAAGGAAACTTTTTCTTTTCCTTTGTAAATATTTTTTTTATAAATAATTAAATTTTCTTTATTTATGAAAACAAAATTGTTGTCTTAGGGTATTTTGAAATATAAAGCTAAATTTAGAAGGTTAAAAGTGATATCTATTAGGGTTTAATAGGATAGCTCTTGAACTCAAGAAATTTGGTTTCTTAAAATTTTTTCAAAAAGTTTTCAAAACATAGGTTAGTGGTTAAATTAGAATCAATTTGCCTAACCTTCTAATATAACTACCTTTTCCTAGTTCTATTAGGTGGCGACTTTAAGGTTTTCAAAAAAAAAAAAAAAACCTAACTTTCCTTAACTCCTAGTTGAGGGCTTATATCAATTAAATATAGAGCTTAATATAGATCGAGTTAAGGAAAATAAGAAACCAAAAAATTAGGCTTGACACCTTTCCTTAAATAAAGTATATGATGGCATTCATAACTTAAGTAACATTTAAAGTTAGTTATTTATGTCCATATAGCCTTGGAAGTATGACTACGTCAAGAAGTTTTCACCTGCATTTCCTAATGGAAACATAAGACTAGAAACTAACCTAAGAACTCAACATATGCTATAATGACATCCTATCAAATGCCTAAGATCACTATGGTCTTTTGTTAAATATTGCTTTTTTCTTGGCTTATCAATTATGTTTTCTATTGTAACTTCAATAGATTTAAGAGAATTTACTAACCATCACATTTTCATCTATTTCTAGAAGTGGAAAAAAAAGGGGGTTAGGGGGGGGAGGGAGGGGAAGGGGAAGGAAATGTATTATAAACTAGAGGCAAAGACAACTTGTACACATTTTACGTAAAACCAAGGTTTTAATGAATTACTGTACTTCATTAAACTAGACAATCAAAGTTAGGAAAGTAAACACAAATATAACCAATCTTACTCATTTCTTGAGCTCTATCAATAGCATAACTAAAGTCTTTCGTCACAACATTAAACAAAAAACTAAAAATAACATCATCAAAACAAAGACAATCATCTGACTCCATACCCTTCATGGCTAGCATGTTCATGACCTATTTCTACTCATACATTAGCTTACAAACAATTGTATTATCAAATTGGTTAATAAGAGTAATACATTCACCTAAAGCTAGATGACATATATTTAGGTCTACATCTGTTCTCTAAATTTAGTTTACCATAATGGAGGAGTTAGACTTTATAATAACCTTATCTATTGGCTTCTCCTTTACCCATCTAAGACTCTCATATATCGCCCACAACTCAACTTTTAGTGATGAAATCTTCTTGAGCCTTCTTCACATTCCTCTTGATAGGAATCAAGGACCAATTACCCAATCGAAGGTACATGGCCTTATTTCTTTGGTGTACCATGTAGTTGGGAAGGATTTGTCCCTAGCTAAGGAACAATTCATATGAGCTAACTTAGCATTTCTTTTAAGCTTACCTAAACCATTCACTATCTCCTAAGTAGAAGCAGAAGAAGCTATTGTTGTTGCCGAGCAAAACTAATGCCAAACAATGAACCTACCTACTGCCAAGTTGATAGGATTCCGATCCTAAGCTACTCTATTGTAGAGCTAACTGGCTGAGGCTGAATAGATAAGTGACCATTTGCCGAGATAGTACTCCCTAAAGCCCCATCTATTGAGCTACTGACCTGTTGAGCCTTTGACCTGATCAGCTCTACTCAGCATCTAATACCACTTAAATTACTGGATTGAGAAGCAAATACACTGCTTACCCTCTGACATCAGTACAGTCTTCTATAAGAATATTCCTCTTTTATTGTTTAATGGTTTACCCCCTTATAATGTGTACTTTTTCTTTTTAGGTAGGAATCCTTTTTATTAATATTTAGAAACCTACGACTTACTCTAATTGGGCACTATAAATACTCCCATTTTGTAATAGCATCAGAATATTGAAATAGAACTCTTTCTTTTGAGCTGAGTGTCCCTAACTAGTTGTCCTTATTCTTATTTAGGCCATTTGAGCGTAGAATAGTGATAACTAACCTCCGACTATACTTATGCATAATAACAAGTGTGACTTAAGCTCGTATGAGGCATTGATGCACCATATCCTACGTCGGTGCACAAGGAACTATGACTCCCATTTATTGTACATAATATTAAGTGTAACCTAAGCTAGTGTGGGGCATTGATGTACCATATCCTACATCAATGCATAAGGAACTGCTACTCAAACTATGACTCCTATTTATTATTTAAGCCATCTTACAATTCAAACCCATCGCCTTTGGTTACGTATGATATCGGTCACCATATATACCTTTCCTGGTGTATCCATATGACTAGTATTAGAGGTTGGCTACATTCAAGTAAGTTCTTGGTATTTTATGTTCTTAAGTGTTCCACTATAGTACATCTTATGTAGTTAATGAGTTAAGGCTTGAGAAGTGTCAAAGAATCTATGTATAGTAGTAGTAAATGTTGAAGTGGTGTTCTTAGTTGAAGAAGTAAGTACTCTGTTTTACCCTATTTAGTGTTCACAAAACGGAGTGTATATGATTAGTTGGTTTATCGTTGTGTTGGGTAATATTGTTGTCATTATAGTAGTCATGGTGTGTAAGTACTAAGTTGTTGTTCGAAGGAAGATTTTTTAGGGTGTTTCAATTGCCAAGATATTGAGGTATTCAACAATGTCAAATTTTGGTGTTTAGGAAATCCTTAGTAACCAAGAGAATGGTTCTCATAATGGCTAAGGCCAATAAGGAAGTTTTATACCTCAATTTGCAGACGAGCAACCAGATAGGTGCTCATCAACCTGGTGACTAGCTTAGTAACTACTATAAATGAGGATAGGCAATGAGAGGGGTAATGGCTAACAAATGAACTACCTGAGAGGATGGTCGAACTAGTCACACTAATATCTTAGTTCGACAACAACTAATTAAAGGAGTAGACATATTTGCTCATCGTAGGCTTTTGATGGAAGAGATAGAAGAGTAAGATGAGGAGATAGGTAATGAAGAGGAAGAGTATTATGAACATGATGAGAGAAATGTTCGAGCACCTCAAGTGGAAGGGCTAAGATTACAAATCTTAAGTTTCTCTAATAATGGTGATGCCAAGGACTACCTAGATTGGGTTAATAAGATAAAAAGGCAATTTGAATGTCATGAAGTCTCAAAGAAAGCTAAAGTATGGCTTGTTGTCCTAGAATTTACAAGATATGTCACCCTCTGGTGAAAAAATCTATATGCTACCCGATAAAGAGAAGGAGAGAGAATTAGAGATTAAGAAGAAATAAAGAGACTAATGAAAAGGAGATTTGTTCCAAACTACTATCTATAGGATGCATTCAAAAGGTTATAGGAATTGAGGTAAGGAGGATCGAGTGTTGATGCTTGTGTGAAGGAGTTCTAAATATTGATGATTCGATGTGAAACTATAGAGCTAGAAGACTAAACTATGTCTAGATTTATTGGTGGATTGAAGTATAAAATAGGTGATACTCTTGAAAGTAGAAATGTTGGATCCTTAGATGAGGCAATCTGTACTGCTCAAACGATAGAGTGATGATGAATGGTCATATTCTAAGCTCTTGTTAGTCAAATTACCCCTAGTTGACCTCTTCTAAGCAAACCTATGTGATCAAAACTAAGTAAGACTAGTGATATCCAACCTATTTCAACCACCAAAGCTAAGGAGAAAGAACCCTTGAGGAAGTTTGAGAAAAGATAGAGCTCAAGAAGAAAGACTAACGAGATTAAGTGATTCAAGTCCCAAATATTTAGTCATATAGTTATACAATGTGCGAATAGAAGGACAATGGTAATTCAGGAAGGAATGCCAACCATCGAGGTCAAAAGTACTAACAAGGAAGTTAAAGAGCTAAAAGAATTTGGAAAACCTAACATGGTAAAGAAGTTATTTATAGTGAAGAAGGAAATTTCATAACCACAACTATGGTACTAAGGTGAATTATGAGTGTAAGCCAAACGGTTGAGGATGAATAGTAAGAAAACTTATTTCACATTGGTTGCAAGGTTAATAAGATGTTGTGCACTCTTATTGTTGATAGTTGAAACTGCACTAATGTGGCATCTGCCTTTATGGTCCAATAGTTGAAGTTGCTGACTACACCCTAACCTCAACCCAAACCTTACAAGTTATATTGGCTTAGTAACAAAGAAGCCTTGCAAGTGACTAAGTAAGTAGTAGTACCAATCTATATTGGAAGGTATCAAGATGAAGTTCTTTGTGATGTGTTGCCTATGAGTGCTTCACCTATACTTCTGGGAAGACTATGGATGTTTGATAGGAAAGTGATGTATGATGGGAAGAGGAACACTTGTTCATTCAAACATGAAGGAAGAAAGGTGAGGTTGAATCTCATGTCTGTCGAATAAGTAAAGACTATGTAAGCTCAACTTTACCAAGCCTTGAAGAAAGGAACCCTATTGATGATGCATGTCGAGATATTGAGAGAGATGAAGCTTAAAGTACCGACCTATCTATTAGTCAGAAGGTTGGTTGAAATAAGGAAACTAAGTGTTGAATTGCTTGCTAAGGTGAAGATCTTGCTAAATGAATTTGCTAACCTATTTCTTAATGAATGGCTAAAAGGTTTACCTTTGATAAGAGGAATCAAACATGCTATAAACCTTTAATTAGGAGCTATGTTGCCAAATAAGCTAGCATATAAGTTAAACCTTGAATAAGCTTCTAAGCGCTAGAGGCAAGTAGATGAGCTTATAAATAGAGGATATGTGAGAGAGTCCTTAAGCCCATGTGATGCCCTAACTTTATTGGTGTCGAAGAAAGATGGCACATGACAAATATATATAGACTGCTAAGCCATCAATCAAATCACCATCAAGTATAGGTACCCAATATCTTAGCTTGACAACATGTGTGACGAGTTACATGGAACAAGGATCTTCTCTAAAATTGATCTCAATTCTGGATACCATTAAATTAGAATACACAAAGGAGATGGGTAGAAGACTGCGTTCAAGACCTAAAATGGATAGTATGAATAGCTAGTTATGCCATTCAAGTTATTAAATGCGTTAATCATATTTATGCAATTTATGAACCATGTGCTTTGAGAAACAATTTGAAAGTTTGTTATTGTGTACTTCTGTAAACCCTACTTTTAGTGGGCCTAAGACTGGATTAAGAGTACCCTCCGAACGTTCCTAAAGATCAACTAAACTAAAAACTTAAGTTTATATATAGAAACGAATTAAATTTTTACAATTCAAAAGCCAATTGTCGATAAAACCCGAGCTTGAAGAACTACGACTCTAAAGCTACTTAAAACCCTAAACCTTAAAACCATTAAGGAATTTTAACCCTAAATAATTAATCGATAATTTAATTTGAATAATTTCATTCAACTTTAGAAAATTTCACAATTCTACAAAAATCAAATCATAAATTACAAAACAATGTAAAATAAAAATCCTAAAACAATTTTCTATAAGGCTATGCCCTTATCTTCATGTATAAGCCTTGCACATAAATAAGTAGACCAACCAATCACCTTAGATAACTTATCAATTGAGAGTTGGAATCATTTATCAACTGATAACTTATCAAAATCTAGTGATAAGACAATTTCCTTATCACCTCTTCACTTATACAACATATGGATAATTTTTCACAAGAATTCATAAGCTTAATTTTAATAAAGGAGACAAGACCACTCCATAACATAAAAAGACTTCCCATGGAAGATCTGAAAAGGGGAGAAAGGGGGGCCATGCATTTGTCATTCACCCATCAATCACTTCTTATTACACATCACTATTCATCCCTTAATGCTTACATCATCAATAGTTGAAATTATTGACTTTATGTAAGCTACAAGACAACACTTTCAAGACATTTAATCACTCCTTCTCACTCCATTTCCAACCGGCCACACTCTTCCCCATTTCTCTCACTTTAAATTTCACTTTCATTTCATCTTTCTCTCTTTTGAAACAAACATAAAAAGGGGAAACAACCTTACCCCACAAAATCAATTTTTCTTCCATTTTGAAGCTTTACTCACTACATTTTTTCCCTTTGTTCTTGTGTCATTTTCTTTCATCATTTAAGACTATTAGAATCTTCCATAAACCCCATTTCAAAAGACCAAAAGATTCGGGTTTCAAAAGGTAGCAAAAAGGAGGAAGCAAAGTTAAAGGCTTAAGAGGAACCTTAGTGCACAACCACCAAACTTTGTTTTAAGGACGAGTAAGTGTTTCTTGTGATGTGTGGATTAGTATTTATGTTAGGAGACTTGGATTTCTTGAAGATATGAGTAAGGTTTAAGTTGTTAGAACACTAAAAATCATTATAAGAAACAAACCATAAAACCCTTACATGAAGTTGAAATATGAGCATGTAAAGTTGGTGTTTTGTGAAGACATTTGTTTAATGCTTTGAATGGAAGATTTTAAGCTAAGGAAATCTTGAAATGAGAACTCTAATGGAGGATAAGCATGCTGGACGTGAAGGTTTCATAGTCATTTGAATGTTGATTTTGTTTCCATTAAGTTAAACATGCTCAAATCTAGACTTAAGTTAAGGAAAAATCCATCACATGAAGTTTTATGAAGAAACCAACTTTGTATGACATGAGCTATGATATGGGAGTTGTATTAAGTAGAAGATCTTTTATTTATTTATGTGGAACATGAGTTAAAGGATCATTTGATGGAAGGAAACTTAAGTTAAGATTTGTACACAAGTAGTTAAGTGCATAATCTATTACCTAAACTTAAGGAAATGATGAAACAAGTTGAAAAACCAAGTAAGGACCCCTTAGGACCATCATGAACAGATCTGGAACGTGGGAAAATGAGGCCTAAAAATATGATAAAAGTGAAAGAACAAAGTGAAAAGGTTAACTAAAGCAAGTATAGTAAGCATATAAAGCCTAAAACTCAAAACCGAGCTTAAAACTCCCAAAACAAGCCTAGAACTCTAAGATGGGCCTTCAATAAAAATCTGATCAGCACCTTAAAGTACCAAGAAAGTTTGTTTTGAAGCTCATAAGAAATCCACCTAAGGCCCCATAAGCCCAACGAAGTCATTAACTTTAGTTTGAACCAAAAACAAGCCCATTTGACAACTTAAGCTCACTAAAGGGCCCAAGAAATGGTTGTTAGCCTTAGGAATATAAATCAAAGTTGTAAATCTAATCTCAAGGAGTATTTTAAGCTTAGGATAAAATCTAAAGACCAAGCCGAAAGGATTCCTCAAGTTATCAAAAGCCCATTTACCAAACAAAGCCCAAAAACACTCTAACGCATAGGGAATGCTATTGTTCTGACCCATGGACAGAATTGCATACCTCATTTCGAAAATATAACCTTACCACGTTAAATTACACTCGAAAATGATGAATATTGACTATAAGATTATAAAAATCGGATTTAAAACGAAAAAGTTATACACGATTGAACTTTAGGTAAAAACCGGGAAAAATTACGAAAACTAGTTAAGAATATAACTTAAGAAAAACTTACATAGTTTCTTAAGTTTGCTTCAATTCCTTATAAAAAATTATTTCAATGACCAGGCGACACTGTTTACGGAGACGGCTTGCCGCCAGACTACTTTGATTGAGCCACATCGCAGAGTGAGTAAATTCCCGATGACTCTTTACTTGATTGTGCTTGTAAAGTAGATGCACTTAATCTTATATTTATAAATTTAGATGCTTGTGGGATATGGGAGATGCATGTGTATGAATTTATGGATGAGTGTGATGACTTGTTAATTATATATAATAATGGGAATTGTTTGTATGAATATATACATGTGAATTGTATGGAATGAAATTAGTTGATCACCCTAAAAACCAATTTAATCACTTATACGATTAAGAACTGAAAATGAATCATGCATTCCCTATATTGCATACGGGTAACACCGACTGTCGCTTCATGTAGAAGATGGAAAGGGACTCACAGGAATACGAGTTTCCTGCAGGATTAGGTACTAGCTATGCCATCATATATATTGAGTCACTGTCTTAAGTTGAAGGGCTTACTAGGCGCTGGGAAACGCCAACCGTTAGTGAGGGGCCGAGTCTTGTGGCTTCTGCTTAGGGCGTGTGTTTGTGGACTGTGGGGGCCACCACACCGCTAGACTTGGGATTTTTAAAGGATGCGATTTGATTTTGGTAAAGGAAGTATATATATATATATATATATGTGTAGAGTTTTGTTTTGGTATAAACACGATAGTGCAAATGAAATAAAACCCAAGGTCTAGAACCCGGATTTTGTTTTGGGTCGGTTAATTATCTTCAAATCTCAACTTTAGGGGACGAAATTCTAAGTCGTATGTAGTTCCTAGGTCACTGCATGTGTTGTTTGGAATATTGTTTGTACATGCATTCATATGATTGTGCATCTAATAAATTTATGTCATATGGTACTGATGAGGGCATTTATCTCACTAAGCGTAAGCTTACTCCCCTATAGATTTTTTTTGGTGCAAGAAAACCTCTTCGTCAATTCGGGCCGGGGCATGCCCGTGGTAAGTCTCGGATAGAGACGGGTTAGAGCAATCAGAGAACGAAGAAGACATTTTGTAATAGATTATAGATATTTAGATACTTTTATGTATTTATGCATAACTTAGATTTTATGTAGTTCCGTTATGAACTACATTTGTTTGTAATATTGTTTTGGGAGCCGCACAATTAGTTAATTTATAACATAGAAGTAATTTTAGTTAAGTTGCTCTATATTACTTATCTATGGACCTAATGGTAATGTAGAGTGGAAGAAGCCTTGTATGTTGTATGAAAGGCCTATGATCAGGAAGGGGGTTGATAATAGACCTTTATACGGTACACGGCGACCTATCACGACAACGATACTGTTGGGTCGTTATAACTTCAATGATATTCCCGTTTACAGTTCTAATCTAGAGATACACTATAGGCATCTCTAAGCTATCTTTGATGAGCTCTAAGCTGAGAAATTGTATGCTAATTTGAAGAAGTATCACTTCTATCGACCAAAGGTAATCTTCTTAGGATTTATTGTAAGTGGAGGTAGAATATGTGTTGATAAAGAGAAAATTAAAGCGATCATTGAATGGCTTATACTGACCTGTTTTGCCAATGTTTGAAGTTTTCATAGCTTAACATCTTTTCATCGCCATTTCATAAGAAATTTCAATACCATTGCAGCCCCACTAATGAAGCTATTAAAGAAGAACATTGAATTTCGATGGGGAGAAAAAAAAATAGCTAAGTTTTGAAGAGGTGAAGAGGAAATTAACTAATACCCCTATCCTAATTCTTTTGAGCTTTGATAAAGTGTTTAAAGTGAAGTGCAATGCATCTAGATTAGGTATTAACTACTACCCCTATCCCAATTCTTTTAAGCTTTGATAAAGTGTTTAAAGTGAAGTGCGATGCATCTAGATTAGGTATAGGTGTCATATTGATGCAAGAAAGCCGACTTACTGCCTACTTTAGTGAAAAGCTTCACAAAGCAATAGTCAATTATTTTGTATATGATAAAGAGTGCTATTCCTTAATCCAAGCTCTAACTGTTTGGCAGCACTACCTGTTGCTTAAGGAATTTGTAATCTATACTGACCATGAATCACTAAGGTATCTGAAGAGTTAGCGAAAATTGTACAAGAGACACGCCAAATGGAACGAATTCACAGAGGGATTTTCTTATGTTGACAAGTACAAGTTTAGTAAGAATAATGTGATAACTTATTCCTTATCTTGACGACATGCCCTCTTGACCAAGCTTCAGATGAAACTTCTTGGATTCTTAGTGATTAAGGGATTGTATATCGATGACTCACATTTTGGCTCGATCTATACTTGATGCAATGATGGCTAAGCAATTGATGACTATTATAGGAAAGACGGATACCTGTTTAGGAAAGGAAAGTTACATATCTTGACATGTTCTCTACTAGAACAATTGGTGCATGAGGCACATGTAGGGAGATTGTCTAGCCATTATAGCAAACACAAAACCCTTGAAGTAATGGCTTCAAGATTCTTTTGGCTGAGAATGATGATAAGAATCAAGGACTGATCACCTAATCAAAGATTCACGTATCCCACCCTTTGACATTCATACTGTTCTCAATAAGAATATTCCTTTTCAAATGTTTATCGATTTTCCCCTTTGTAATGTATACTTTTCCTTTTTAGGTAGGAATCCTGTTTAGTAATTTGTAAAAGCCTAAGACTTGCCCTAATTAGGCAATATAGATACACCCTTTTTTTAATAGCTGCATTACTAGAATATTGAAATAGAATTCTTCCATTTGAGCTAAGTGTCCCCTACTTACTCTCCTTACTCTTGTCTAGGCTATTTGAGCATGGACTAGTAGCGAGTCAACTTTTGCTACACTTGTACATAATATCAAGTGTGTCTTGAGCTCATGTAAGGCATTAGTGCATCATATCATACATCGGTACATGAAGAACCCTTACTTAAACTATGACTCCTATTTATTATTAGAGCCATCTTATGATTCAAACCTACCCCTTGGTTATGCAATATCAATTGCCGTGTATACCCTTCTTAGTGTATCCGTATCACCTCTTTTAACTGCACCATTGCTATCTCTCACTAAAAAACCAATGCTACCCCTCTTATCTCTTCTTCCACCGCTCTATCACAATTAATCTTAATCAATCCATCATTAAGTTTTTGCCAGTCTGGTTTCTATCAACTCCTTTATTATTGAATATGTTTAACTCTATGAATGACCCACCACTAGTTTGCTTCCACTCTAACTCTATGTTTCCAGTTCATCTATGGCTAACTATCATTGAGCACTTTCCTATTTCTTTCTCTCTAAATACCTCTTAAGTTGAAAAGAACTATCGTTAGAATAGGGGTCTTCACCTTAGCTCAATTCTTCTTTTTCCATAGCTACTCTTTCATTTTTTTCATCATTATCTATCTCGTCTACACTGTCAATCCCTACTTCAGTCCTTAAGTCCTTACTACCACCACACTTAAATAACATGTAAAATAGATTCATCAACACTATTGCATAAAGAACACTTGGGCTTGACTATCATTCCCCTCTTTCTTAAATTACACTTGGGCTTGACTATCATTCCCCTCTTCCTTAAATTATCTCTGATAAGCATATCCCCATTGAAATTCTCTACAACAACATTTGAATATGAAGACAAGTAGGAGTTTTCCATATCCAGTCCAAATTGTACTTGTCCATATAATCATCCTCCTATCTACACAACATCAGATAAGCCAACTTGGTTAAAACTTCCTTATTTATTTCTTCTAGCCATAATCTTAAGTCTACATATTAAGGGCTATCCATAATTATAACATTTCCCAAGCATCTACTAGTGTCTTCATTTTATTAGGTATCCTACTATATCTTCTTTCCAAAATCTAAGTCCATCCTAAACCTTACTATTAAGCAATTATCATATTTGTTTAATGACTCATAAAGCTAACTTGATACGTAGCCATGCTTTGTCCAACTATCCATAAAAAATTTTGTACTTCCACCATTAGTCACTTAGATTTTAATTGATTTGTTTACCCAATCTAATCTATTTCATAAGGATTAGAAGAAGCTCGACCCTTTTTTTGTTATAGCTCAATCCTCTTGCACGTAATACTTAACCTTTATAACTCTTACCTAAAGAACTTATTTTCCACTAACATCCTATGTCAATTTAGCAACATTAGCTTTGTTTCTCCTACTGATATCAAATGCACTAAGACATTACCACCCCTCCACCTCCTCCCCTCCGTTTTTTCAATCTTTTAATCTTACTTTAGCTAACCCAGTGCATTTTCTTTTACCCTTCCACTAATCCCAAATGAAGTCTCTTTGTAGCCTTTCAATCTTCTTGACAATACCTCTAGGAGTGGGAATGGCTTGCGAATAGTAATTAGAAATGCTTTCCAAAACTATAGAAGTTAGCAATTTCCTACTTGACATACTTAACAAATTGGCCTTTTACCCTGCTAGCTTTTGTCTTGTTTTTCTAAAGTAAATTCCAAATCTTGTTGCTTCAATTTCCCTCCCTCCTTCACTAGTACCCCCAAATATTTCCTCATACTCTAATTGACTTTAACTCCAAAAATGTCACATATCTTTTCTTTCATCTCTCTACTAGAATTTCTTGAGAAGACAATATAAGACTTTTCAAAATTCACCTTTTGACTAGACAAACTTCTAAACTATTCAATCACTTACATCATATACTGCATATTTTCTTTTAAGGCTTTACCCAACAAAATAATTTCATCTACATAGAATAGATGGGATAATCGATGTCCTCTCCCTTCAATTTAATCGGGGTCCATTTCCTTTCTTCTACTAGATAATGAATTATTTGACTAAACATCTCCATAACCAAAATGGATAAATATAGTGAGAGGGGATCACTTTGTCTTAATCTTCTAAATAAATTGAACTACTTCATCATAGCTCCATTAAATAGGAATCTAATACATCATCATTGATAAGAAGGAAGAAATCAACTCAATCCATTTAGGTAGGAAATTTAAACTTTGAAGAGTGATTTTTACAAAGTCTTACTCAACTTGATTATACGCTTTCTTTAAATCAAGTTTAATTAGCATCTAGTTTTCCTTCCCCTTCTTATAAGATAAAAGATGGATATTTTTTTTTGAAAAACAACAATATTATCTCTAGTTGATCTCCCATGAATAAAACTTGCTTGCTTAGGGTTAATTAATTCATTTTGAAGGCCTCATAATCTATTAACAAGAATTTATTCACCACTTCATACATCATAGTACAAAGACCAATTAGTAGAAAATCTTTTAAGTTTATTTACCCCCATTAACTTTGGAATTAAAACTACCAAATGTTCTATTGAACTCAGGAGGCATAATACATGAGTTAAAAAATTTTCAAACTATTTCGTAGACAGTCTTGCTAGCTATATCCTAACAATTTTTGAAAATTTTTGTGTTCAACTTATCTACACTTAGGGCTTTATTATTTCCGATACACCACAGTGCTCGCTTGATTTCTTCATTTGAAACATCTTTCTCAAGATCATTTTTGTCTACCTACAAAATTTTATTGTGACCAATGTCCCACTCAAGAAGAACTAAATTATAGAAGGTCTTCTCCGTCGAGAACTTTTTTAAGAATGTTGATTTATTAATTTCTGAATCTCACTTACATCCAAAATCCAGTTAAGCAGTAGGTCAAACAACCTACTTATTCGTCCTTTGGATCACCTAGCCAGTGTACCGACTTAAAAGAACTTGGCATTCCATTCACCTTCTAATATCCTCCTGCATCTAGCTTTTACAGCCTAGAGTTTTTCTTTATAGTTCAATACCGCTTCCGACTCCTTTTGTAGAAAAAGTTCCCAATTAATTAAATGTTGAGTTGGGTTGTTCCACAACTCTCACTTAACTCCTTTAATACTCTCCTTAACTAATTTTTTACGAACATGGATTAAGCCAAATACTTCTTTATTCTAGCTCCTTAGACTTTTAGTGAACTAAGTAAGATCTTCTAAATATCTAAACTCTACTAGACTCTAATTATTCGTAACACAATTTCTAAAGTTCGATTGTTCTAACCACATAGGCTAGAAGTGAAAGGGCTTTTCATGTTTTAGTCTACCCCTAATAGATATAAGGGAATTTAACAAACTTAGAAGATGATCTGACTAACTAGAAGCTAAGTGAAAATGTATAGCTTTTAGATAAAGAAGTTTCCACTCTAATTTGCCCAGGCCATATCTAACCTATTTTGTACCAATTCACTTAAGATACGGGATTTTTTTTTTACCAGGTAAATTTTTCCCTAACAAAGCCCAAGTCTAACATCTTACACTTGTCCATACATTTTTTGTATGTATCAGCTCCTTACTAACTGATTGGTCTCCCATATCCCCCATCAACCTACCTGATAAGGATCAACGGGATGGCAGCGAGTCAGACGAACAAAAATAGGTATTCATGGATTTGAGTGGGTATAAAGAGCAGGAAGCAAAAATAAGAGTTTTGATGGTGAATGTGAATGGATATAACTCACCAAGACATAAACACAACTAGGGGTTTGAGCTCAAAATAGGGTTTAATAAAACTCATGAATACTAAAGTCACTCAGAATTTAAATGAAGGTTAGATGCAACTCACTAATCGGTTCAAATGAAGTACGAACCACAATCTTAAGGTCAAGATTGTTAAGAACATGGTAGAGATTAAAGAGCTTAATCAACACTCAATAATCTTGCAAACACAAGCTCTATTAGCTCAAGTATAGCCTTACTTAAAAGAGAAAAGTTTTACTCTCTATATGGGGGAATATTCTTCATTATCTGTATCTCCTTTTTTAGTACAAATGTTGCTATTTATAGTAAGTCCTAAACTTTAGTGGCAAAACTGTAAATAATGTACAAGGCCTTAAACCCTAAAGAATTAGGCCCATAAATAAAATGAAGGAAAACATGTATAAGAATATAAAACTGTACGTTTTACAAAGGAAGTCGGCATGTAGTCACTTGGCATGTCTTAGAAGGAGTAGTATTCAAACTAGATGAGGTTAGTTGTTGGATATACGGGTTTAGGAAGGAGTCCCCAAAGTCTTGCATTGTTTGGTTGAGACACTAGAAAGGTCAGACTATAATTGCCAAGTCCTAAAATTAGTTGACACGATTCTCTCAGTACTATGCCAAGTGATTCCTTAGTCTCGAGTACTCATCCTTACAATTTCTCGATA
The DNA here is from genome assembly GCA_024138005.1 of Lumnitzera racemosa. Lineage (NCBI taxonomy): Eukaryota > Viridiplantae > Streptophyta > Magnoliopsida > Myrtales > Combretaceae > Lumnitzera > Lumnitzera racemosa. The sequence continues at coordinate 59,144,411 of JAMXBC010000004.1, forward strand.
CCTTAGTTGGCGATAGAGTTTATGTTAAGTGTTTATTTTCCTTCCTCTCATCCTTCTAGCTGCAGCTCAACCTTGGTAAGCATTGATAGGCCTCTGCTTAGATTTAGTCATAAGCTAATTCCCATCACCACCCTACCCTTCCACAAAATCTTAGTAAAGTCCCTATAGTAGAAATCTTTTCTCATATTGAGAAGAAGCATAAATAGCATAAAGTAACCAAGAATGTCGAGAATGACATACCTAAACTTCCAAGGTAATTTGTTGCCTTGATAAGGACCTCTCTCACAATACAACATCCCCAATGTTCTAAAGCACAACAATACCCTCCTTATACTCCTATGCCTCAACATAACACATTTGGTTCCCACATGGTCTTTCAACCTTTTTGCTCCTATGCGAGTCCCGGTGATGATGAGGATCTAAGGGTCGTATTACATCCATAGGTCTCTAATGGTTTTTCTATACTGCTTAGAGTTGACCCCTCTTGCATTCTAAACTATAATCTTAAGATTATCTATATCCATCAAATATGATTAAGGAAGGGACAATAAATCCAAACCCATCTCTCTTTGGAAAAGTCTTCATCAAACTCCTTCATTTCTACTATCCACTTGCATAGTCGAAACGACATTTACACCATCATCATTTGGAATTCCTAAGATATGATTTGAAATTGTTTTCTCTAGTCTTCCATTAAAGGTTCTATAAAGGGAACCTTTTGAACTTCCACTAAGGTCACTGGCCTTAGCATTATTACTTCCACCATGAACTTACATGTGCACTCCATTAGATCCATAGTATCCAATCCCATTAATATATTGTGAAACATAGGCATCTTAATTGCTAGAATTCCTTTTGCTTTCACTATGACAGTGGTTTGCCCTTGTTAAAATGTCCTTGTAAAAAATGTTGGATTGAAAGCGCTTTCTAGAATGCGGTGATACTTCCATTATATGGCTTAGACTGTAATGTCCATTGCTTCTACCCTCAACACTCTTATCATAAGTAGAGTATGTATCTCCTATAGATTTGAATCTAGCTGTACATCTAGAAGAGGGGAACCCTCCTATAGAACTTAAGGTGACATTGAAACTTCTATCATTACCATCATTTTCTCAAGCCAACTTCTTAAGAGAATGGAGATAATTATTTCTTTGATGCGTTTTTTTCCATATACAAAGGGTTACCCCTAAATGAAACTGCTTTTAAGTCAACTTGGTGACTTTTTGCCTCATTACCCTTCACTACAGTCAAACCCTCACGACTGTTCAAACTCTCCTTTTGTATCACCAAAATTTCTTTTAAAGGGTACCAATTGACTTTTGATTTTTCTCTTTCCTTTTATAGTTACTCTTCTAGTAGACTTACATCCAATCCCCACTGCTTAATTCCCCTACCTTCTCCTTTTTCACTCTAGCATTTTCAACAAAAGATTCATTACTTGTACCAATTTCTTGGTGGCTAAGCTTTACTTTTTCCACCATGCTACTAGGTCCTTGACCCTCCTTAGTCACATCTCCTTTAATAGCATCATTTCCCAAAGTCAAAACACGTTCCTTAGCACTCATTTTAGTTGTGCTTACCTCAATCACATCTGTACTACCTTTATCCTTCTTCTCTATATCTCAAACTCCGCACACATTACTGAACCTTAGTAGACCTTCATACAACACTTTATAAGTAATCCCCATTAATGATCATTGTGTGCTTAAGAGGGACATTAATCCTTAGTTGAATACATATACGAGTATATTTGCCTCTTTCCAACTCCATAGTATACGAATTGTATCTTAGAATTAGCCTTAACTTTTCTCCAAGATGCTTAACTACTAAAGGAGAGTAATAGTTAGTCGGCAACCAAAAATCCTAACTAAAGTTGCAATTGAATCAAACTTTGTAGCCTTTAGCCAAAACCCCGGTATCTACTTTTTTGATGTTAAGTATCTGCCACTGCCGAATCTTCTTAACCTATTAGAAATCAAAATTGCTATCGAAGGATATTATATAATAGCCTAGACTGAAATAAATAAGTCAAAAGGAGCTTAATCTTCTTCACATCCCATTTAACCTTTCCTACAAAAGCTTATATCTCGAGTTAGCACCCATAACCTTCACTATAAACACATGCTTCCACGGTGCACCAAACATTTCAATTTCCATTTTCAAGAAATTTACGTAGCATAGACCTTGTGTTGCATTCCTATTCAGCTAATCTTCCTCCTCCCTGGAATTCATACTATCTTAATCCTCATCAATTCCACAAGGTTGATCTTAGAAACAGTATTTGTCATATGCTCCATTAATATTGGTAATCACCATATCTTTGAAGGATAATTTCTTCGTATTGGTGCACCAAACATTTCAATTTCCATTTTCAAGAAATTTACATAGCATAGACCTTGTGTTGCATTCCTATTCAACTAATCTTCCTCTTCCCTGGAATTCACACTATCTTAATCCTCATCAATTCCACAAGGTTGATCTTAGAAACAGTATTTGTCATATGCTCCATTAATATTGGTAATCACCATATCTTTGAAGGATAATTTCTTTGTATTAGGGTTTTCATATTTGTTTCCAAGAATATTTACATTGCTAACAATTGAAGGAGAAGTATTGTCATCTTTTGAAATTGTAAATCTCTTTTTACTTCTATGAAGGAGATCACTTTCCTTGTCGTTGTCACAAGAAAAATTCAAAATAGGGTTTGCCGCATTAGGGAACATGCTCTCGAGAGAGGTCATTATCTTTAGTAGATTTTTAAAATTTTAAAAATGAAAAAAAAAAAAGAAAATATTAAAGGATTTTATGGCTTCTTAGTATGACTTGTTATCGACAAATGTTTACGAAGGCATTTTAGTCAATAGGAAAATTAGAAACCCTCCCCATTAACAAAAGAGATTAAGATAACCCTATCCTTGATACCCTATTATCTCCTTACATAATCTAAACTCTCTAGCTACCATTCAACCTGTAATCTAAAATTCGGATCCTTAAGTTTTAGGTGCTAAAGATTTTAAGGAACTACTAGATTTGCAAAGTGAGCATGATTTCTAGGTAAGTTTTCCATGTTTAATAATGGGAAATTTTTTTTCTACATCAAGGGATGAAAAACCTTAATATATTCGTGTTTTACAACGTTACATATGTGGTGATTCAAGTTTTGAGTGCTGTACCTTTAAGAAAACGAGCAAGTATTCTAAGTCATTTGATCTTGTTTTTGTTTTGTGAAGTATAGATAGAGTAGAGTTAAATTTGATGACCATAGGGCTATGGAACTTAGGTTTTGGAATTTGAAAAAAATTTGGGTGATTATTGATGGAGTGTTAGTAGAAGTGGTAGAAAGAATTCATTTTGAGGGAATCACTATGAGTCCTTAAAATTGTGTTTACAACAACCAAGCCTACATTTAGGACCTTTAGGGAAAAATTATCTGATTAAACCCAAACTTTATAATTAAGATAGAAAAATTAGTTGAAGTGACTTAGTAAAGTTTGATTTTGAAAATAATTATCCAAAATCCTAACTTTGCCTCTAGAAGTATGATTACTTAAAATAATACAAAATTGCTTGGAACTCCTAAAATTAAGCTTGAAATGCGATGAAAACTTAAAGATAAGCTAATTAAGCTATAAAATGAGATAATATAATATAATTTACTATATGAATATACATGTATTTTATAAGTATACTTGATATAAATAATAATTATATATGTAAGTTAAACTGAAATCACTTAATTATATATAATATGTGTTGAATTGAAGAAAATAAATAAGAAATATATCTTAAAAATAAAAGATATGTGAAAAACATAATTATACAAGTATAGTTATATGCTATCATGATATATACATAAGATATATACTCATATATTAATAAAAAAACTAAAAACTAATATAATATATATAATATTAATATTTAATCAAAACATCCATTAAAACTTATCTAATTGCCTTCAAATCTACTAGAAACTACTAGATTTCATTATGGCCTCCTCCTATTGAATTAAAGTGTTGATTTAAAAGTAGATTAAGAGGAAATGTGCACCTCATACTTACGTTAGAGGGAAGAAAATTGAAAAAATAAATAAATAAAAATCTCATGCAACAAATTTCCCCTATAAATAGCAAACCATAACAAAATGGGCCTAGTTTAGCGAAGTTGAGAATAAAATGAATAGAGAGAAAAATTTTGGAAAATAGGAAAAAATTAGAAAAATTATTCAAAAACAAAGCTTGAACTAAGCTAATGTAATTCTTAAGGAAAACTTAAATCTATTGTAGAACCTGATCGACCACCATTAGTCCACCCATAGCCCAAGTTGTCTAACACTACCTCATCCACTGCTAGCCATTGGAGCTTTGATGAAATGAAAGATCAAAATTCTACCTTATTTTTCAATAATTTTTTAAAAAACAGTAATTCCACCTAGAAAATTTTGAAAAAAAAATTACATTTAGATTATTTTAGATATGCTTTCGTATGATATTTTTATTTTTATAAAATTTTGAATATTTAATATACTTTCTTAAGAAAGTCACTATTCACTCGAATTTTAACTTTCAAAATAAATGTGTCAAACAATGCTGTCTCTTACTCAAAATTTTTCTGTAGAATATACATGAAATATAGATAATTGCTATGTAGCCAGATTTTTTATTTGAGTATTTTTAATATTTATTGTATTTTTCGGCCTTAAAATAGTTAGAAATTAAGGTAAAAATGTGAAATAAATAAATTTTGTGAAAATAATTGATGAAAATGACCTATACTGACTTCTATTGAATTATACTGATGTTAGGACAAGTTGAAAAATAATTTTGTGTAAAAAAATTAACATTTAGGTAATTAAGTATAATTTAGGAGTGAAATTGTAAATTCGAATATATAGACAATAAATCGATAACACAAAACTAAGTGGTGATTGAATTACCCATATTTTTAGGAGTCTATAAAAATTTTCAAGAAATTATTTGATGACCTAAACTATTTATCACAAATTTATGTAGTAAAATAGATTTAATTACGAATTATGACTTATTTTTAGCAATAATAAGCTAAATTGTGATAAATAATGAAATAAAAACTACATATATACGCATTGGTCAAATTTGATAAAAAGTAGATTTTTAATATATTTAATAATATTTTACCAATCAGGATATGTTATATACATGGTAAGGTTAAATAACACCTATAGTATTGAGTTATATTGATAAATCATATAAAACATAGTTTAATTACATAATGTGAGTATAATACGATAATAAGTATGTAAATATGTATGTGTTAAAAATTTGAACTACCCATTAGAAGTCATCTCTAAAAATAAGACTCGTAATAAGTGTCACTAGGTCTGTACAAGCCTAATGATACTATTTTTACTAAAATTGAACAATCCTAAATAATATAACATATATCTCTATGGTATTAGAGGAATTTACGTATCATAGTAATCCTACCGTAGTTGAAACATAATTTAATTGATTAAAAGTACATTTTGATATGATCGAAACGTTATATTATACATAATAGTATAATTACATATATTATTAGTAATTAATAACTTAACTTGACTTATATAATAAGACTATATATTGTTATATAAGGAAAATGATAATATACTTTATATATATATATACATATATATAACAGTTTTAGATAAAACCCTAATATTTTTGTAACTATTTGAAAAACCAAATTTAGGTTTTATATATATAGGATCCCCTAATAATGAAACTACTAATAACTGGAGTCTCTCGTAGTAAGCATCTGAACAAGTAAGTTGGGATCATAGCTTTAATGCTTGTTGAGATAATGTATTGAAGTATTTAAAGACTTAAGTGTACTTCTGTTTTTGATTGTATTTAGTTGTTTGTATTCATGCCATACATATAATTGGTATTTAATTGTAACAAGAGTTGAACTCCTTAGTGTGTTCTTCTATATGATCAAATTGTTCTTGTATTGTATGAATTTGTTTGGTTGCCCTTAATTACAACTAATAATGATTCAACTACAATGAAACTGACATGTATGGTACTCGTTAGGGGAACAATTAGGAGCGTCGGGCTAAATACTGGCTCCTTTCGATGATGATAAATGAAATGGTCATTTCCTTATCTTTAATCGAACTAAATGATAAGTAAGGAGGTCGTAGTAAAGGTGGAGGCCATTGTTTGAAGATGGTCATAGGAGGAGGGTGTTCTCCATCGCATAAACCCAAGTTTGGTATAATTTGAGTCACGATAAAACTCATGAATCCAAGTTAGAGTGAATGTAATTTCTTTAACCTCATAATAAACTAGACAACATTATACAATGTCTTAAGTGATTGATTAAAATGTATTTCATCATAATTAATAACTTTACTTATAATTGTTTTATACTCTTCTAATTCCACTCACTTAGTGAGATAGTTATGTTCACATCCCTATAAACCCTTTTGTAAGTACCGAATAAAAACCAAAATATTTAGATACTGCCACTCTTAGGTTAGTGTGCTATTGACTAGGAAAGTAAAGAATGAAAAATCTATTGAGTTTAGGCTTTTGACTTTCCTTTTAAGTTTTGAGGAAACTATATGGAAATTTCTTGGAATGTCAACTAGTTTCTTATCTTATTGTAATTAGGTTTGAAACTTATGGTTTTTGGTAAATTCTTATTGTAAATTATAACTTTAGATGTGAAATATTTATACAAATAATGGTGTCTTATAAGACGACAAGGTATATAGAATAGGTATTTTGTAAAGCTAGATAATTCATAAGTATTTGAACGATTACTTCGAGCTAGTTAAGTCGCATAGTCCTTATGTAGACTATATCTACAATAGTAGCTATGAGATCAGTTTTTATCTTATGTTAATTTACGCAATGGGACTATTATGACTCTTCTTATTAGGGCAAAAAATCATGGGTATAGTCTTGACTTTGATCCTCTTTGGAGTGTTATGATGAGTTTTGGGCATAAAGAAGAAGGGGGAAATTTTGGGTGAGAGGATCATGACTTAGGTTTATGGCCGTAGTCCAAATAATCTTCATTTCATATTATAAGAAGGGGAAACATAGCCATGAGCTATGACTGTAATTCATGGCTATGCATATGTATCTTTCTTTCTTCCTTCTCTTCCTTATTTCTAACCTTCTAAATCATAACTTAATCTATTCTAAACTTTCTTAAGAGTCTAAATTAGTTCTAAAAACTTAGATAAGGATGATTTTGAACTCAAGAGTCAAGTGAAAAATAGGAGAACCGAGTTAGGATAAGAAATCTTAGAAAATGGTTTCTAAATGATGTTGTTTTACAATATATATTAGGTATTGATCTTGAGTAAACTCTTAGTGTAAATACAAGTGACAGCACTAGTTGTCCATAAGATTCAAGTATGGGATACATGTATGATTATTGTGATTGTTTAGAATAGCTGTTTAATTGAAATTGACTTAAACTTAGATATATTAATTTTGTGTTGTTTATGCTTATTTTGCTTCAACCTCTCCTTAGTAGGGTCTAAGAAAGTTAATGAGGTACCTAATGATCGTATGCAACTTGCCTGAGAAATTCTATATTAAGATGATCTATTTAGATTTTAGGAAACGTTATTTAGGTGATGGGTAAGATCCATTCTAATACTATTATGTGTGTACATATGTGTGTGTATGTGTGTGTGTGTATTATGTGCATAGGAATCATGAGTTACTATAATATGAGAATGCTGAAACTATGATGTTTATTGACTAATAAATAAGATAATTAAAATGCGCTTATTGCATTAGTTTATTTATGCTTACGTCTGAATTCTGGCTATGTGTGACATACACATGTCCACTTGGTGTTTCGTACTGGGTTTTAACTTACATTTTAATTTTCAAGTATAGTTACTTGAGTAAAAGTTACAGAGATAGATAAGTCTAGTTTCGGTCATTAAGTTACCAAGATGGGAAATGGCAATTAGAGTTCCTGTTGTGAAAATAATTTGAGTTAAGACGGTTTTGCAACTAGTAAAATTCTTATTCATACCTTTAAAAAATTTATTCAGAATTTATTTTAGATTTATTTAAAGAATTAAAATTTGTTAAAACTATTTGGAAATTTCAATAGGTTGTTTTGGGGAGACATGTTAATAAACGATAAATACACGTGGTGAGTAGCAATTGTTCTATTCCTAGGCAATACATTTTATACGACATTCCTAAGGTCTCTAGAAATCTGTGGTAAATCAAGAGCCTCTGAAACAGAGTGGCATCTAACTGGAGCAGATGATCACTTGTAGTTAATTTATAAATATTATATACATGTATACATTTATATAAACCGATGGAAGACTAATCTACTTTGCGTTTTCATTTTAATTATGTCCGAAATTAGTTTACCGTTTGTTGCATTACTTATCATGGTCTAAGAAAATTCAAGACATAAAAAGGGAATATATATATATATATATATATATTAAAAAACTTACACTCAACTCCACCTTTTTGGTGAGATATTAAATTTTTTACATTCTTCTAATCGAAATGATCGTAAACTAACCAAGTTGGATCCCAAAATATCGGGAACAAATCTAGAAATTTTAATTTTCTGTTTACATCGCCCACACATTACATTAATTAAGCTTCCTTCCACTTTGGCACGATCAAGCATTTACCACGCACGTCATACCCTGACTCTGACTTCAAAAAGAGGAAATTTTGAATAGAGATTCCACCAAAAACTCAAAAGCTCATTTTTTTAACATTATACTCCTTGATAGCACATAAAAGCGAGTAGATAACTCGAATAAAAGATAACTATGCACGCAAATTTTGAACCTAGAAGCCAGTATTCAAAATAATTATAGAAAGTAATCAATAATGCACTTTGCAGGAGAGATAGGACGAGACGCGACGCTGCATTCACTGAGGATTAGGTGGTCGACTATTGGCAGCTGAGACTCTGGAACCCCATTCTAGTAGTTCTTTGCTTGTATCATCCTTGTGACATACCACTTCAATGAAGCATAAGCAGTCTTTCTTTGACCCAGTTGCTGTTTGGATCGCTTCTATCAACTCTTCCTCACAATGAACCTGAAATTTGATAACCATAAATAATCAGAAAACAGCTCACATAGGATGATGTGAGAACATTAGTACAGGCTACATGATCCCTTTACCTTCATAGTCCAGCACTTCCCCTCACCGTTGTGGATTGCATCGACCAAACCTGTGTAATTCCAATTCTTGATTACATTATAGGGCCCATCATGGATCTCAACCTCAATGGTATAACCGCCATTGTTTATCAGGAAAATGATACTTTTCTGCTGGCATCTCAACATTGTTGACACATCTTGTGCGGTCATCTGTGATATGAAAATATTGCACATTGATGAGTTATGATTCAAGCGACATATTACTGAGTTTAATAACAATTTAATTATTAGGTATGCACAATCAATGCCTACGATATGGGCATTATACCATAGTTTTGTAAATGAACGAGATATAGATAATGAAACGAATTCAATTCCTATATACCTGGAAGCTCCCATCTCCAATGCAAGCAATAACACGTTTCTCTGGCACAGCTTGTGCATATCCAAGAGTTGCGCCAACAGACCAACCAATGGATCCATATTGCATTTGGAATTCATACCTACAAACACATTAAAAAATTAGAATGCAACTAATATGTACATAGGACTTAAGAGACGACAAATTTTGATTCACTGCTTACCCACAACCCTTGGGCAGCTTCAGCTTCTGGCAATTGAACCAAGAATCTCCTGTCTCAGCAATGACAGCTGTATCACTTGAGAGCACGTTTTGTATATGCTGGAACAGGACATTAACCCTCAAAGGCTCTTTAGGCTCACACTTCAAAGGATGTCCATCAGGAACGTAGATCCTATGATAATTCTCATAAGCAATAGTGTTGCACTTAATCCGCTTGGCTAGAGCCTTGAAGAAATCTTTCATCATAACACATCCAAATGCAGGACCATTCCCAATGATAACCCTATCGGGCTGCACAATTATGGCTTTTTCCTTCTTGAGAAGGAGAGAGTAACCAACAGAGCTATAGTCATTGAAAATTGGGCCAGCAAATAAGTAAGCATCCGCAGATTCCACAATTTCTGCACAGAAAGAAGTACTCACAGCACCCCAATAAGTTCCAATGAAGTGGGGGTGGTGCTCCGGGACAAGACCTTTTGCAGATGGCATTACAGCAAGGGCAAAGCCACAAGCATCAGCTAGTCCAACAAAGGCATTACATGCCTTTGCTACACGAAGTTTTGGCCCGCCAACCATGACTGGCTTCACAGCTTTGTTCAAGAACTCAGCAGCTGCTTCAACTGCAGCTTCCAGCCCCATCTGGTTGCTCAACCTGCATTATTGGTAATAAACAATAAAAGTTGGCCAAATATTCCTTCACATAGAAACCAAATATGTAGGTATATGCCATATGCTATTCAAAAGTTAACTATTTATTGTTTACAATGAGTCCATTCCAAACTGTCTGGATCACCATGACTCATAACCATTTGAGATAAAGAAAGCATCCAACTGAGTGACTCACTCGATTAGACAAATGAAGCATTAAATACCTGGGAGAGATTGAGAATGGAACGGGCTCACGGCTAAAAGTTGGATGAGGGATCGCAGCAAGATTACATCCGACACTGATGTATACGGGCTTGCTCTCCTTCAAAGCGGTAGAGATGGCAGTGTCGATCAACTCATGTGCGTCTTCCAAGTTATTGACAACCGCCTAAGAAAAGCAAACAATTGGACATATATAACTATCAAAAAGAAACGCATGCACACACATATTCAACACAAAAGAACCCGATTTTGAATTCGTGCTGACACATTAACAAAATAATTAAGAACATGTTTTTGTCGAGGTCATGCTGGGGGTGTCTCAAGTTCGTGTATATTGCACAAAGCTTGTGTCAGATTGCATGGATTTTGTTGAAAATATACGCTTCCACCTGACAAGATTAAATTGATGTCTTGAATTTCAAATACCCTTAGTAGCGTTGGATAATTGTGAAATTTTATAAACCTGCTTGAAAAATATATCAAATTGTTCATTCACTTGCTTATTACTTATGTCGTAACATTGGATGCTTTAACCTATGTGATGAAGAAAAGAATTAAGAGGGGAAGGAAAATGAAAGAATTCACTTCTTCTTGTTTGGAAAAGAAAGAAAAAGCCATAGGCATATTGCCCTTCGAGTTGGAGAGAAAGAGTAGGGAAATTTATAACAAATTATTTGAAATCCGATTATACTATTCTTTATTCTATTTTTATGGGTACATGAGTAATTAATTTCAATTTATATCCTATTTTGTCTTTAGCAATAATTAAAATTCTTTCTATTTTCCTTCCTCAGTATCTATACACAATAAAACCCGTTATCTATAAGCAGTCGAACACCTTCATACCTAAAATCATTCCTCACATATTTCTTTCCTGATGCCCTGTTGAATGCATAAATTCAGAGCATCTCGGTCTTGAAATAATACATGAAAGGAAAAGATAATGTGCTTAATGGATTTTATATATTTTAAACATAATTTTTTTTTCTTTTTTTTTTTTTAATTTTGGCCCATTGATGTAATAAAAACTGATGGTGTTGTTTTGTTAATATCAAACCTCGTAGCATGCACGATCAACACGTAAAGAAGAGCAAGATCCAGAAGAAAGTGGTGTACCTGATAACAAGTAACAGTTTGGAAGCACCTGAGCTCTTGGCTGAAATCAGGCAACCCAATAGTATGGTGGAGAATCCTGTTAGTCCCATAGTCATTGGAGTTGGGCCCACCAACTATACATATAAGAGGCAAGTTCTCACTGTAAGCCCCAGCTATGGCATTCAGCACGCTGAGTCCACCCACCGTGAAGGTAACGACACACGCCCCCACGCCTTTGGACCTTGCATACCCATCAGCAGCATACCCAGCATTCAGCTCGTTACAGCATCCTATCAGGTTGAGCCCCGGCTCAGCTATAAGATGGTCAAGGAGAGTGAGGTTGAAGTCCCCGGGGACAGAGAAGACGTCGTTGACGCCGATTTGGACGAGGCGCCGGGCGAGGTGGCGGCCGAGGGTGGCGTCGGAGGAGTTGTTGGCGTGGGAGGGGGCGAAGTTCTGGATGGTGGAAACGACGCCGTTGGGAGGACAACCAACGGAGTTGTTGTGTGGCTTGGATGTGTCAAGTGAACCAATCTTAGTGTCCATAGGTCGTAAACGGTAATAACGATAAAAGAAACTAAATAGCTTGAGAAGTTTTTTTTTTTTTCTGGAGTTTACGAGTTTTGTGAAGTTTTGAGCGATATGGCATGGTTGAGGTTGGGAAAGTTTATATACAGCCAAAGGTGGCTGGCCGGGAAAATTATACGGCCAATGCTGTGTAGTGAGAGAGATCGGTGGGCGGATTTGGGTTGATGGATGCAATGCAAGTGGAAAACTGAAAAAGTGAGTTTCCTGGTGGATGTGTTTCTGTGGACTATGGTACGAACATGACACTTACCGCTGACTGTGGAATGTCTAAGCTAAAATAAGGTGGGACAGACAGATTATGGAAAGAAATCGTTAGTCCTAACTCCCAAGTATTACCACTTATGTCTCTCTACCCGAATTTGTTAATTGTAATTGTCCAAGACCCCTTGTACCTTCCTTCCCAATAGGTTGGGACTATTCAAATTAATTGTATATTACTACTCCATTTCCACATAGTATGAGCGTACCATACCATACCATTATATTTCGGAATATGTGTCTGGCTAAAGGCACATGGTTTAAGAATTCAAAGACGTGTTTAATTTAGCAGAACGAGGTAATGCGGCTCATAGAGATTACAATACTTGTTAATAACTATATGTTACAATGCAATAGCCCATACGTAATTATTGTTCATAAATCAAGCTTGCAAGAGACATTTGTATAATATATATTAATGAAAGCAACTGTTACGAATTCTTGCGCATTTATTTATTTACTTTTCTTTTTGTTAAAAATTATAAGAAGCTTCTCATTAGATTTTATATAATTAATAAATATGAAGACACTCGATAAATCAATATTTTCTCTAAATTATCCTGTAAGTATCCCTTGGGCACGTCCATTTTTCACCTTAAGTCCTGGAAGAGAGATTTAAAAAAAGAAAAAAAAAAGTAAAAATAGGGTAAGAAAAACGAAGTTTGGCACTGATCTCATCATCATCTGTATTGCGTACACTTACAAGTTTCTATAATTAATCCTCAAATTGGACCACTAGATACATACACCTTTAGTATTTTCCTTGAGTACTTGACAAAAAAATATGTTTCTTTCAAGAAATGATACTGTAAATTAATGGATTCTTGACCTTATTACATAAGCATCAAAACACCTGTCGATTGAATAATAAATATATTATTTGCGGGTTTTTTCTTTTTTACTCTTTCTTACCTACTTCGTCTTCAAATGGAAGTAGATGGATCCTTCTCGATTATAACGGCAGTACTAGTATAATGGCAGTGCTGAATAAAAGGACATCGTCGCCTTCATATACAGACCCTGAAAACGTCATCGCTGAGTTCAAGAAGTTGTAGCGGACAAAAACCTATGGAATTTTTATTTCTATGTTCCATTTAATGTAGTGAGTTGGTTCAACACGTTAATGGATGGAGCGTGGCCCAGCATGTTACGTTCGATTCGTCTAGGTATATTCCTAAGCTTTTACCAAGGTAATTCATACCATAGAATAATAAAACCCGCGAATCACGCATGGGGGTGGACTCGGAACAAAAGTGGAGTCCAAGCAAAAGGTCAAATTTGAATGACAGACCAGAATCCATAGCCGACGCTTGCACCTGCTGTTAGCAACTAGCTAGCTGTATCGTAACATGGTTTTTCTATGCCACTTGTTAGCACTCTTATCGGACCTTCGACCTACATTTCTAGGAAAGGAGAGACGGGGTAGGATGCAAGATTATACTCGTCTTTGTTCTTCTCTCATTTCCAATGAAGGTAATGCATAGTCAGAATTAAACAATCTTAATTTTTTTTTTTAAATTTGTTTGAATTGCATTCCTACTTCCATAGGGAGATTTTGACTTAATATATCTTATTGAAATATTAAACTATGATGGTGTTAGAAAATTAAACTTCAAACTTTAAATCCTACGTAAAATATTCAACAAGCACTTTACTATTCAATTTATTATAACATAAATATATATATATATATATAAATACTCTTGAATAATTTATTATCGTGTATCATAGCTAACAATGCACATGTGATGCATGTGACCAAATTAAATAGTTAGTATTTCAACTATTGTCAATATTAAGTATAAAATTAATCCAAACAAATTGTTTAGCATATACATAGAAAGATATTATCAATTTGATATGTTACAGTTTCAATATTGTATAAAATAAGAATTCTAAACATAAGTTAGAAAATTAAATCAATATTGATGGAGAGTTCCAATTAAATACAAGAGCAATTAGATATTCACAATTTATTAGTTATCATCGATATTAATTATAAAACTAATGCAATGAAACCACTCAGCATATTCATATAAAAAAATTATTTGTTCAACTTAGATTGTTGTATAGAATAAGAATTCTTAAAAGGGAAACATTGATTTAAAATGAAAACTAGTACTATTTATGAATTCCAATCAAATACATGAATGCAATAGCATTGATAAAATATTGGTCACAAATCCACTATAATTTTAAATAGTAAGAGAAATTTAAATAAAAAAATATTTAATGATCATAAAAATTTTTTATAATGTAGAAAATATTTGAAAAAAAAAACCTCAATTATGATAAATGGGTACATAATAATATCTAAAACTAAAAATGAATGAGAGAATTGCCAGACATAATATTTCAAAGTATTGTATGATAAAATTATGATATTTTAAAGGACTATATTTTAACCTTCATTAAGATGCCACAATTGAAAGAAAAAGTAAATTTTTTTAATGTCTTTCTAATATGAAAATATGATCAATGGCTCTTTTGGATCATCATATCTTTATGCTTATTCTTCAAGAATGATAAAATAAGATTATTCAAATTCATTAAATAAAAATACACCTCATGTTCCTAATCAAAGTACACTTTTGCTGACTCTCAACCATCAAAAGGTGAAATTTTCATTTTAATATTCTTCATAACTATCGTACACTTATTTCTCCCATTATTTCTTTCTATTTTAAAATTATCTCCATCACTTTCATCATGCCCCTCAAATACTCTCTTCAGGCTTGTCCATGAACTCCTCCTTTCTATGCCTCTGGATTCTCCAACCTTACATTCGTAGTCCTTATAGACTTTGTTATATCTCATACAATATTTTCAAGAGTAACTTTTAACATATTGTTTACCCTCATACACCCATTACCATCACTTCTATGCACTTATCTCCCGACATCTTAACAATTACAATCAATTACAGCACTCATAGTACTATCAATGGCTCTTTCCAATAATGATGCCTTTCCAATATAAAAATATGAATAATAGCTCTTTTGGATAATCATATCTTTATGCTTATTCTTGACAAATGATAAATTAAGATAACCTGAATTAATTAAATAAAATGTACACCTTATTGTTGGATGATTTTGGGGTTGGAGTTTATTCCTACAATGATAAAAAAAACTAAGTAGTATTAAGGTTAGTCCGGTATAGCCACTTTGATACTTAAGTCAATAAGCGTTTTAAAGAGAAGTAGAGTTATTGAGTATTAAGTTAAGGGTGTTAAGAGAGTTCTTACAATACTTTCTTTTCATATTTATAGGTGAATATCAGGTGTCTGAAATAATAGTTGACCATTGGTAGTGAGATATGTAGAGATCTCATAATCAAACACATGCTTAAAATATAGGAATAGTAGATGGTTATGTAATCAGATCGTATTAGACTATAATTATTCATGCCACTTTCATAAGCTTAAATCAAACATATTAACAAGTAAGGCTCCAAAGCCCATCAAACAGGTTGAGCCTTAGTTGGCATCAGCTGAAAACCAAGTTGCTCGACCTCTTGTCAATTGAATAAACAGATAATATCATAAGGTGAAAACCGACAGTCAACATTGGTCCCCCAATTCTTCTAGTGGAGAACTTGACTTTAAGAGTAAATAAAGCTTAATGCTTAGTTTATGTGGATGAAATGTAACAATTGACATAAGTTTTCCAAATGTTGAGTGATGTGGGAAGTTTTGATTTTTATTTGAAACACGATGAATTGTATCCCAAGTAAAAGTTCATAGCCTTTTAATTTTCTCTCCTATTCACTCTTTTGTGGTAACATGCACAATAGTTGTCATCATAGCCATCATTACTCGACAAGAGCTAATAACTATCAATGATATGATAACCGTCAAATCTCTTATTCATAACACATGTCATTAATCCACACTCAACTGTTTAATCAGTTCATCATTCCCATCAAAAGTATGTTAGGGTTACGAGGGGAAATGATTCACATATAAAGGATTTTTTGTATTGATAGAAGATTTCTTCACTCTAATTCTTATCTGTATTCACAAGTTCTCATTTGCTTTCAATATCTCATCTTCTTCTTCCAAATTTCCATAAGTTCATGGTTTTATCATATAGCTTCAATCAAGTATGGTTTGGAGCATCATTCATTGACTTATACTTTCAAATTTTAAGGCAACTAAGACTGAAGCTACTTCGCCCCCCCCCCCCCCCACACACACACACACACACACAAAAAAAAAAGGAACAATTCAATGTGTTCTTCAAGTAGCTTGACAAATAGCACATTAGAGCGATAGGAGAGGCTCAATCGCATTAATACTCTTTCGTTGGATAATTATCTAAATGATAAGGAAGGAAGGTCTGTCACTAAGTACTTGTATAACAATGTAGTTTATTTCATTGATTCTTCGGATGGAGTGGCAAGTAGTGCCATTAAAACAATAGTTTCAAAGTATAGTAAATATTAGAAGGATCTTCTTGAGGCATGGAATCTGTGCAAGCTAAGGGAAGAGGAGAAGGTGTATTTTCTAAGAGAGAGTGAGTTTCACATATACCTAAAATACCTTGATTTTAGACTATGCTTCATATTTTTTACTGTCATCAAACAGTTCTTTAATTACTTCCGAGTTGCACCGAATATGCTTTCATCAAACACTTATTGTCTTTTCGTAGCATTCGAGATAATCTGTGAGGAGGTTGAGGTTAGGGTTACAACCCAATTGTTTAGGTATTTTTTCACGATAAGAAGGTAACCTGATGGTTGATATTTTATAGCTGCTTGGCATGGTTACAAATTTATGGATGGTCTAGAGTTTAAAATCCGTAAGTGACATGATAAGTTTTTTTTTTTTATTGTGTTAGATGAAGATCAAGATTTTTAGACTTAATGGACCGAGTCTATTCATACCAAAGATATCGACCTAATGCTGAATGATGTTACTACCACTACCGCTAAAAAGATACAAGAAAGAAAGGAGAGCAAAATGTTCTTATGGGATACCAAGAGGATAATATGGCAATATGAGAATAAGGATCCAATATTTTTTAAGAATGAAGGTAGGTGCTAAAGCAATTACCATGCTGAGTAGAGTTACAAGAAGAAAGCCATTCTCATGACTTTGGGGGAAGAATAGTTGCCTTTGAGCTTTGCTTGACACATATCTCATAAGTCAATGATTCTCCTCTCTTCCATTCTTAATATTGCTACAGTTTATTGCAGATATAGGTATAAGAGATGTTGATCCCATTAAGCCACTAGCTCAAGAAAAGGCCAAAAAATTAAAGCTTAACAAACGTACAAGCACTAAAGGACCTATCGCTCGACTAATTACACCAAAAAAGATCTCACAAGAAAAAGCTATAAAATAAGTTGTTGCCATAAAAAGGGTTACTCGTCATGCCGAGAAATGTCAAGGCATTAGACAACTTATAGCTACTGAGGGCACACCTGAAGTAATCCCCCCTACTAAAAACATTCATCGGAAGGAAATTCCAGGGGACTTATACCAAGAAATTGGTGATAATAGCAATGTTAAGGTCATTCCTTATGGGTGGTGAACAAATAAATGATGAGTAAGGCCCCATGAAAAGGAGTAGGAAAGGGCTTACTAATCAACCTCCATGCAAGAAATCCAAAACTTTGGACAAAAAGATGAAGGTTACTATGATGAGCAAGGCTCTCAGCTTTAGTAGTGTCGAGTTTGTCCCTAACCGCCTTTGTTTCATGTTGAAGGCAGAATATCTTACATACTGACTCAACCTTGGGTGATAAGGCAAAATCCCCCGCCTTCATGGAAGGAGTCTTTCTCCCTAAAGATAAGGAGATTACCAGAAAAAATGTTGAAAAAGTAGGTGGTTGTAATAAAGGACACATTGCTGCTAAGTTGTATAATGTAAGTATCAATCACCGTTTTACTTACAGCACACATTCTATTGTTGACATAATCTCATTTGCATGCAGATTAGTAGTCATGTTTTGACGGCTTTGGACAAAGCTGGCAAGAAGATGAAGAGGGTAATATTTACATGTTGTTGCTATGTTGAGAATCAAACTATTTATTTTATCTTTGTCAACATATTGCAGAAGGTTAAGGAGGCATATAACTCCCCAAAGGCTCAAATAGTTGCAGTCGAGAGCGTAAGCATTAAGGTAAAGATGGAGGTTAGAAAACTTTAAGAAGAGTTATCAGTTGAGAAGTTGGCACATTCTTTAGTAGCCAATGAAGTCTTAAGCCTCAAGGCCAAGAGCAAGGAGCGGTATAAGGAGATTAAGGTTCTGAAGGAGGAGCTTTGCAAAAAATGAGAAGAGTATTGGGAGCTAGGCTGAATAATTAGCTTAATGAGTGACGAAGAGGACAAGCTGAGGATGCAATAAAAGAGTTAGAGATAAACAACTCCAGATTGCAATCTCATATTACCGAATTAGATTAGGCAACGAAGAGGAGATCTTTTGTTAAGGGGGGCACTAGAAATCATGACTCCTAGTTGGTAATATGAGAAACAGCTTAGGAAGAATTTTTTACAAGGGTTTCAATAGGTGAGAGAGATTTTGAAATTTTACCTTGACTATAAACTATCACGTCTAGATTTTGTCAATGTAGATGACAATTGTAGACAACCCATTTTTGTCTCTCTCTCTCTCTTTTTTTTTTGGGGTAAAGGATCCTAATTTTGAAAAAAAACACAAAAAAATTTCAAAACAATAAAGAGAAAAAGGAGAAAATTTAAATATAACTAATTTAGAGGAATAAGGATTCATGCTTTAATATTTTTCATTTTTATCATTTATTATTATTATATATAAAGAAGGAGGCAGGGGGTGGTAGGTAGTGGGTGGTGATGGTGGTGAAGGATTGGATTAGGTTTTAAAACCTGATTCACATAAATACTAAGTAGGGCTCAAGTCTTTGATTTATTTTGGCAGGTAGGGAGTGAGCCCCTTCTTTTTCAATCACATACATGAAGGCACATGGCACATGCCTTGTATGTAGCCATCACCCTCAACCTGCTTCTTCTTCCTCTTTTTTCTCCACGTTTCCAGTTCTTCCCTTATTGTACTCAGTTTGGGGTCATTTTTAACCCCTTTAATACACAATTGCACAAAATTAATGATGAAATTGTATAGTACACTTGGCATACTAAGAATTGAAATTAAAAAAACTCATCCAAATCCATCCATTTACGTAGCCTAAATCAATCTTTAAGTTTCAAAAAAATTAACTTCAAGTCAACATTATTTCCAAAGTTTCCTAGCTTGCTAAGCCAAAGATGACCTTCCCAATATAAATAAAGCACTTAGAATGTACTCCAAGGATCAAAAATCATCTCTCTCTCTTAATCTTTTCCCCAATCTCTCTCTTCACAATCCATACTCTCTCTCTTTCTCTCTTCTAATCCCTTTCTATAGGCACCCCCGTCCAACACCACCACCATAACTGATTTCATGTTAGTCAAAAACTTAAATCCTAACCCTCTTTCCAATTACAACCATCGCCAATTAATCACTATCGCATCGGATCAACACTGAACTACTCCCCCATTACCTCCAACTCCAATCTTCATCGTACAAAAAAGCCATTACTTCTCGAATTGGCAATAAGAACAAGCCAAGAAGAATGCTTAAGTTGTTGTTGCTGAAGAGGAGCTTAAAGCTAACCCGAACCTAACTTAGATTAAACTTAGACTTGAGTCGACTTGAAGCCCGCTCTAGGATTTTACCCATGCCCTACTCCTTAGTCTAACCCTTTGCTATTTTCGGTTGTTTTGTAATTTTTTTTATATTTTATTACTCATGTAATTGTAAATGTAATTATATATATGTAAAAAAACAAAAAAAAAAGGGAAAAACTAAAAAGAGAAAAAATAAGAAGAAAAAAAGAAAAGAAAAGAGATAGAATAGCTCTGCTTTGTTATTTTTTATTTTATTTTCTATTAAGATTTAAATAAGAAGAAATAAGAAGAAAAAATAAGAAGAAAATAGGTTAGTGAATAAAAATAATTTTGACACTTAGAAAAATCAGTTTTTCTCTAAAATAAATAAAAGTAAATGATCCTTTTTTCGAATTATAACTTCTTAGAATTTTCCAAAAATAAAACCCGGATTTAGGACCTTTTAGATCTTGTCTAATAAAATCAAATCTACTTAAAAACATAAACTCAGAGTATTTAAAAATTAAAACAAATCCGAAACAGTAAAGTTTTATAAAAAAAAAAAAACTACATAAATTTTATCTTAAAAAATAAGTACATAAGCACTTTTGAGGCGACAGTAAAAAATGAATAAAATAGTTTTTTCCAATTTAGTTTAAATTTATTCAATTTAATAGAAATTGGTTAAGTGATGATTGATTTTCGTGAACAGTTTTTCTTTAAGGCTAGTTTAGAAATTAAAATCTAAATTTAGAAAGTAGATAGTGTCATACTCCGAAGCAATAGAATCGTAACAGCCCCACCATATAAACCATTCTAAGATAGTAATTGACCTTACAACCACTATCCTAGACCTAATCTACATAAGGCATCCACGACTAACTCGCTTTGAAGTAGACAATTTGTAATTTAAATAAATCATTACCTAAGAAAGTCAGAAAATATATATATATATATATATATATATACATTGAAATTCAATTATTACAATTGAAATATATGTTTGTTCTTCAAATGATTTTTCTCACTCCCAGGATTCAGTAGTTGCTAGCTTTATAGTAGTTGTATGCCGCTTTTTAGTCAGTACCTGTACGACGTTTATAGGGATGTGAGCAACCACAGCTCAGTAAGTTAGAATAGAGGACTTAAAACTATACCATAAACATAATAAGGTTATCAATCAACTTATTACGTGCAATGTATGTTCAAGCAAATGCCATCGCACGACGTTGTCCGGCTCGTCGTGAAATTAGAAAAATTGCATCCGCTCTAATTAAGGTTGAAGAGTTTCTACTAATACAACAACTCATGACCAAGCCCAAGCTTATGCAATGGAGACATCACTCCTCCCACGACTACCTTCGAACCACTGACTTCACTCTCGCCGTGACCTCCTCTCCTATCACTTAGTTCAACTAAGGATGAGGAAGAAACCATTATGCAATCCTGCGTTATCCTTTTTAAAGGGGTCGGTATCTGGCTGGAGAATCCTAGGTTCCTCTAATGGGTTGCCATGAAGGTCCAATTATGATTACAGGTCGTATATTTGATTAGATCCAGTTTAGGGTGATCAATTATTTTATACAAATCATACAATACAAGCTAGAACAACAGACAGAATCATAGCATCACTCATAATCAAGCACATGCACACAATCAACTATTTAACAAGTACAACCAAGCATAATCTCAAGCCTCCAAAATGTAGCAACGTATTAATCCCAACTTACTTGGACTCCTTGCTTACTCATTCAAGGTCTAACTTACTCAGGCCATCACCGATCATCCCTATAACACAAACGTGGTTTCAGTTTGGAGTAAGTTATCGGTTTTCGTATAATATGAAATTAATCACTTTACTTCTAAATATCCTAAATACCATAATTATCTCTAGTCAGCATTTTATTATATCCAGTACACTTAAATCTTTAATAGTATACTGAATTTACTCTTGATATAAGAAATTTTTACATTTTTTATATAATTACATAAATTCAAATTTCCTATCAGATTTATTGTATCTTTTTATTATTATCTTAATATCAATTTTTATTCTAATATTTTCTATTTATTATATTTCTAATAATTGTGTATTATGTACTATTACTTATTATGTACATAATACACATCTAATATTTTTATCACTCTAATTACTATCTCCCAACATCAATTATCATTTCAAAATATCTAAATTCATCCTAAATCAGATTTTACTCCTAATTACCTTAATTTACAAAATTAGCTTAAAATTTACTATTTTTCCCTATTACTCATTTACTACATAATTAACCTAATAATTACATCTAACACTCTAAATACTACAAGTATCATACTTCATTTGATTTCAACATCCTAAAACATATAATTATTCACTAAATCAATAATTAACCATTTAATTACTTAATTAACCCTAAATTACCCTTTTTATGCCTCATTTTAAAGCCTAAAAATTAGCTAAAATTTTCAAAAATCATTTTTTGAAAATGGGCTTCATATCATTATTCTATATTATCTAAGTAGTCTATACAAAAATTTTGGGTTCAAAACTACACTTCTAAGGTCATTTATTTCTAAACCGAAACATGTTCGGTTTTGCATGATTTCTTAAGGACCATATATCACACGACATATTTTCATCAAAATAATATTTTTCATAAAAACTAAATACAAAAATATTTTATAATAATAAAATTCATAATTTTCTAAGAATATTTACTATTTTTAAAAAATTACACAAAATCGAACTAGAAATCGGACTCATCGGTCTAGGTGGCTCCAGCCACCGTCGGCCGCTGTGGCCTTGTCGTCTAGTCTAGGCATTGCCACTACCATATAGTGGTGGTGGCCGCCCACTCCCAGCTGCTCATCTGGTGTGGGTTCCCCCTTATGGCCCTAATTGTACAGTTTTTTTCTTATTTTTTTCCTAACACTAATTTTTCTCTCAATTTCGCCTCTCCCTATTTTTCTCACTCTCTAAACTAACCAAATGAGCTTCTAAAATTTTCTTGCTATTTATACAACTTTATAAAAATTATTGTGCATTAATTAGATAAGACAATTACCTTATCTCTTCTCTTTTTCCACTTTCTATTTGTTGCATTTTAATTGGTCGATTTTTTTTCTTCAATCTCAGATTTTCATGCCCCACTTCTGGACTTTTCCACATTTTTATATATTTTTCCTGATTTTTCCTTAATTAATTATGAATTTTCATTAATTATTTATTATTATTTTAGCACATTTCATGTATTTTAAGTAATTACGCGTATTTCTACAAATAACGAGTTATTTTATGATTTTTAGTATACATATAATTTATCTCTAACGATTCGTTAATTATTAGAATGCATTTTACGCATTTTCGATAAATAACGAGTTATATACTTAAAATTTAGAAATTTTATATTCTTTTATTTTGGTACTTATTTTCTTAAATTCAAACTTATGGGATCATTTTACTAATATTTCTAACTTTACTTATAATTTAGACTCGATCGGATTTTTCAACCGATCAAAGCCCTAAGTAATTGGTTGTGGGGCTTACAGATAGTACCCGTAAGAGTTTAAAGTATTTAACCCCAAGCTCATTTCTCTAGTTTTCAAAATCTTTTCTTTAAAATTGGTTTTTTGTCTATGAGAACCAGTGCCTAGATTAAAACCAAATCTATCGGTTTGGTTTTGATCTAAACCATTTGCAACTTCAATCAAGTAGCAACTCTAAAATTTTTTCAAAAATAAAAAGAACTAATTTTCTTTAAACCTTAGTCGATAATTGGTATTAAACGAATAGGGTTTAATATTAATCCGTTTAAAGAAGACTTATTCATAAAACTAGGGAGAAAAAACCAAGCTCGATAGCTTGGTAACTCTACTGAGGATATCAAGAGGGTTAGCCATTTAACTTTCCAAATTTAGAATTAATTTTTAAAATCACCTTATTAAATGTAATTTATTTATTTGTTCATTTATTCATTTTTTTTTTGCACTAACCTTTTTTGTAGGGATAAACTTGTTTTATTTTATTTTTTTTATAGGAGAATTTTACTTTTATGCACCATGAATGCATGGTAAATATAGTTGAACTTGGGTCGTCTTAGGACCTTAGGATGAGGAGCCATTATATAAGCTCTAAGTGTAGTAAGGGCAACCACCACTTGAGGCTAATTAGGCTATCCAACTTAAACTTCAATATGACTAAGGAATCGTTTGTTTTAGAAACACGTGAAGTCACATAGTTTAAGGACTTATAGAACCCACCCTTTTTGCATATATTTCTTAGGGTTAGTGAATAGTTAACAAGGTGAAATTGTTATAAAAGAGAAGAAGAAAAAAAGGCCAAACCCAAAGTTTCTTTCCCTGTATTTTTCTCAAAATTCATGTACATAGGAAATCTTTTATAATTTATTTCTGATGTAAATGTCCTTCCCTTTATAATTTATGTTTTCTTTATAATCTTTCAAAAATGGCTAACTCATCCAACACCAAGGTCTTTACCACAGAGATTCATGTCCATAAGGCTACAAACCTGCAACCCATACTTAATCTATTATTTCAAGCCTTCAACCTAAGAGAACAATACACCCAATTGCATCAAGCTCTTCCTTTGGATGAAATATACATTCCAGAGCTTAACTTTAGCTCAGTCAACATTTTTTTCTAAATTCTTAGGGATCTGTAAGTCTAAAATAAATGAAGCCCTAAAAGATTGCAAATATGATATTAAGTTATGGGATCTATTTCATTGGTTGTAAATCAAACCAAACTCTAACAAGCGGGCTCTATTTCTTGGTAATTGGAGGGAGAATTGAATCAAGGCCTATATACTAGCAATATTCGCCACCATCCTATTTCAAAGAGGATCTTTCCCATATACTTTAAGGTGGTAAAATTAGTAGCTCAATTTTGGGAAGGGAGGCCTTATATTCCTGCCCTATTTCTTAAACAAATAAGGAACCTTAATTTCCTTAATAAAAGATGTTATAGAGATCTCAAGTCAAGCATGGCACTATTAATAGTATGGTTTGTTAGCCACATCAAATGCTTTGAGTTTGACTTAATAAGGGGTACATTCGCCAATAAGATTGATCTTATTGACTCTTTCATTGAGAAGATCAAATTACTAGAAGATATCCCTACCCTTCTCTAGATAGAAATTCTACAAGATTTTTAGGTCGAAGATGTACTGTAGATCACTAGATGGAACAATTACACTAAGGTCATATTGGTTTATAAAAATTATCATGCCATGCTATTGATCGAAATGAGTCGGTGTACAGACTACTATCCAAGCAACATGGTAAGGTAGTTTAGAGGCATCCAAGACATAGTTCATAGGCCTTCATTAGAGCCATTCACTCTTAACCTCAAAGAGCTTCACTCTACAAAAAAGATACCTAAGCTTCATAAGATCAAGGCTTGTTAAGATACTAGGACCATAAGCCTTAACATCAATTTAAGCGAATTCATAAGAGAAGTAGACAAACATTGAGTTACCAAAGAGTATTTATATGTTCAAATTCACAAGGTAGGTACAATACAGTATCGAGCACTAAAGGTCCTTCAACCTTCCCTTATAAATCCTAACTTCGAAATCGTGACCTATATGGACTTGGTAAAAGCTTGTATAGAAGTCATCTACGATGAAAAAGATAAATAGGAAAGCCTCTTTTAGGAGTTTAGGTAAAGATCGTATGCCTTGGAGTACAAATTGAAGATGGCCTATAAGAGAATCCAAGAATTTGAGGAAGCAACCAAGCATGGTCAAAAGGAGGGTAAAGTAGTAGCCATCGAACCTAGCAACTAAAAGAAGAAAATGTCATTTAACCCATAGAAGAAAAGAAGATCAATTTAGATGAACTTGTATTTTTATTTTTTCTTGTAATAAAACTTTGGGAGTTGAGAAATAATAAACTTACTGTTTTGTTAGTTAATCGCCTATCCCCTCCTTTTCATCCATGTGGCACACTTGCATTTTATTCATTTATTTTAGTTCCATATCTTCAAAATATTAAAATAATTGAGCTAACTTATTGAAAAGTGATCTTAAACCAGGTTGCCAAGATAGCTCCTAAGTGTCAAACCTTTTAGAGAAGTCTTATCAAAACTCATTCACAGACTACAATGGCCAGCCAAAGAAATGATAACATCAACACCAACAATAATGTCAACCCCAAAATTGTTGATCCCACTAAGCTGAGGTTCTACTCTTTAGAACAAACAGTAGGGAAGATTATAAATCAACTGAGCTTCCTTATTGACAGCATCACCTTACTCAAGTTCGTAGCACCATCAAATGAAGAAAACTCCAAAGCCCAATATGGAAAGAATGTTGAAGCCCTACCCCTCGAAACAAATAAGCCTTGCCTAAAGTCAACCAAGCCTTTGAATCCTTTAAAACAAAAGGGGTTTATCCAAAGGTTAACCTGACTTTCGAGGTAAATACGTACTCATTTCCAGTTAACCTAAAGCCTAAAGCTAATTAAGATAGATTAAAAGAGCTTAAGAGGCAATTGACCCAACAAATCACTGAGAAAATGAAAATGCTCGAAGGTTTAGATGGTTTCGAGCAAGTTGGTATTACAAACTTCGTTGCTTATGACTATGGAAGCTTTTTGGAAAAATTTAAAGTACTTGACTTTGAGAAGTATAATGAAACTAGATGCCCTAAACTACACACTAGGTTGTACATACAAAAGATGGGCAAATATGTGCAATATCACCAAACCATAGTCCAAACTTTTCAGGATAGCCTAATAATCCTTGCTTTAACTTAGTACGCCGAATTAGATCTGAATAAGGTAACATAAGTTCAATGTTGAAATGGCATTGACCATGATGGACTTAATTGCCCTAAGGAAGAGATACAATGAATCTTTTAAAGAATATACCCAAAGGTAGAGGTCCCTAGCTACAAGAGTATCCACCCCCATGATTGAGAGAGAGCTAACTTTGACTTTCATCAACACCCTTAAGAGACCTTACTTTTCTCACCTAAGCAGGTAAGCTTCTTCTAGTTTTGCAAAAGTAATAGCAATAGGGTATCAGATTGAAAGTACCATCTCCTTTGACAAATTATAAGTAGATAAAAGACCACCCTCTATTAAACCTACCACCAGCAAGCCTCGAGAAGTTACCATCGGCATGATTAATTCAAATACCAACCCCAATGCTTGGGTTTCTTTTAAGGCAAATCCTTTGCCAACTTAACAATAGTTTAGAAGACAACCGCAAGTCAATAAGCCCCCAAGGTAGCATACTAAGATACATTTTCCTCTCAATTAGATACTCGAAAAATCAAGAAGGGATAATTTGCTCCTCTCTAAGTAGCCCAATGAAAGATACAGGACAAGAGTTTTTATCCTAAGGCAAGATGTCAATGTCATATGAAGCAAGTGGGCCATTCAATAAACTCGTACCAGAGATCAAAAAATAAGATTCAAGATTTAATTGATGAAGGCACAATCCAGTTAGACTTTGCAGAAGCTTCAATTCCAAACATCAACAACAACCTCTTGCCTAACCATAGCCCATCATCAACATGATATTTGATGACTCAGATCCCATCATCAACATGATTGGTTCCAACCAAGAGCTAAGGGTTTATAGATTCTACAAACAAGAGGATAAGCAAATTCTAAAGACTAAAAGGTATACCTTCCATATGCCTTTAGCCCCTAAAAATAATAAAACTGCCCCTCTCAACTACCAGGTAATAAATGAAAGGCAATCAAGCTCACTTATGGGAGGGATTACCCATTCTAGTAGAATTTATGACACAAAAGAAGACTTGAAAAAGAAAGCTATGTTGGAAAGGTCAAGTAACAAACCAACTAAATGTAAGGAAGGGTTGTTTGCCTTCACCAAAATGATTAAATCAAGTGAGTACAAAATAGTGGATCAGCTTACTAAGACTCTAACATAGATATCACTCATGGGTTTGTTAATGGCATTAGAACCACATCGGGAAGCTCTATTCTAAACGTTGAGGGAAGGTAAAGTCCTTTATGAAATGCCAACCGAAAGAGTGGGGTCTGTTACTAACTCCATCCTCACCGTGGATTAGATTTCTTTCTCCATCAAGAAATTAAGTGAAAAAGGTAATCAACACACCAAGCTTCTCTTCATAATAGTAAGAGTAAACAACATTATCACAGCAAAAGTCCTCATTGACAACAAATCATCATTGAATGTCTACCCTCTTGCCACCTTAAATCTATTGGACATCGATACGGTGGCAATCAAGCCAAGTTTAATAATAGTTAGGGCTTTTGATGGATCTAGAAGGGAAATTATAAGGGAGATCGACTAACCGGTTGATATTGACCTACAGACTTTCAACATTTGATTCTAAGTCCTAAATATCCTAAGGACCTTCAACTTGTTATTTAGAAGACCTTATACATTCAGCAAAGGCTATACCTTCAAGCTTGCACCAAAAGGTTAAGTTCATCTCAAATGGCTAGGTCATCACTATTCTAGGTGACTAAGATTACGAAATATATAAGGGAACGGCCATAGCCTACATTAGCATCAAGGAGCAAGAAGACTTTGGGCTCTAAATGTTTAACTAAATGTATATGATTACTAGTCAAAAGAAAGATGAGAGATCGAAATTCAAAGAAGGATAGGTTGGTACCTATGGGCTCAGTTACATCGCAACTCCAATGAATAAGCTACGAAATATGCAAGTTAAGGGCAAATGAGGTAACAGATTGTATTACACCCTAATGACCTTTTCACCGTTGTTAGAAACTTTCATCAGGGCTGATGTCTATACTTCAGAGCGTACCAAAGAGGATACTTCCAATAGGAATAAAATAACTAACCCGTCCTACAAGTCCTAACACCAGAATAATTGGTTCTCCATCTTTATGAATAGTAATAAGTCTTCTCGAGGATAAAGGATGAATCATGGTTTAGTATTTTACAAAGTTTTATAATAATTACCTTTATTCTACAATATTATACTCAAAAGAATTTCTTCTTACATTATAAGAATCAATCTTCCTACTCCCACCTTATTTACACTCTATTCTTTATAGATTTTTCACCCAAATCTAATGTTTTGAATAAAAGCTAGGGATACCTTGTACAAATAGGTGATGAAAATATTGATATCACCTTCAACTCTACTAGGTTAGTCATCGGGAGTGATGTCAATGACTATAGTGACATGCAAAAAAGCTGGCAAAGATATGAAATGAGTTCCATTGATGAGCCAATCGAGACAATTAATGTTAGGAATGATGACAACCCCAAAATATTGAAAATTAGAGGGAATTTGAAAGAAGAACAAAAGGTAGGAATGATTGCTCTACTATTTGAATACCAAGATGTATTTACATGGTCATATGAAGAAATGCTTGGATTAAATCCATCAATCATGGTCCACTACTTACCTACATGAGAAGATATCTAACATAATAAGTAGAGGTAGAAGTTAATGAGGTTCTGACCAAATGTCTTGTTGAAAATTAAGGAAAAAGTCATAAAGTTACTGGAGGTCAATTTCATTGAGGTATTTAATTATCTTGAGTAGGCAGCTAACATTATGTCAATAATGAAGAAGAATAGAAAAGTCAAAGTATGTGTGGATTTTCGAAACCTCAACTAAGCAACCCCTAAAAATAATTTCCTCTTACTCTATATAGGCGTCTTAGTCGATAATACAACTAAGAACCATCTTTTCTTATAATGGATGGGTTCTCTAGATATAATCATATTCGAATGTCCAAAGAAGAGAAAGCCAAGACAACATTTATCACAACTTGGGGCATATTTTACTATAAAGTAATGCCTTCTAGACATAAAAATGCCGGGGCAACTTACCAAAGAGCCATGGTTGCAATCTTTCATGACATGATGCATAAAGAAGTTGAGGTATATGTTGATGATATGATCACAAATTCCAAGGAAGGATAGAATCATACGGATAATTTGAAGAGATTATTTGATAGGTTGAGAAAATTCTAATTGAAGATTAACCTAAAGAAGTGTAATTTCAAAGTGACTTTAGGAAAACTATTAGGTTTCATAATCAGCCAAAGGGCCATCGAAATGGACCTTAATAAAGTCAAAGCAATAGTCAACTTGCCTCCTCCACACACACTCAAAGAAATTAGAGGCTTATTGGGCCGTTTAAACTGCATAGCCAGGTTTATATCTCAACTCATAAATAAATGCCATTCCTTGTTTAAGTTATTGAAAAAGAATGCCAAGATAAATTGATATGGAGAATGCGAGTAAGCCTTCACAACGATTAAGGAGTACCTTATCAACACTCCAATTTCGGTAGCTCCTAAACTTAGGAAGCCTTTATTTCTATCCTAACAATATTACTAGAATCCATAGGGTATATGCTCGACTAAAAGGATGATGAAGGGAAAGAATGAGCCATATATTGCTTGAATAAAAAGTTCACTAAAGGGGAACAAAAGTATTCAAAAATTGAAAGAACCTATTATACTTTGATTTGCATAATGCATCGGCTCAAACAATACATGCTCTATTACCGAGTTGAATTCCTAACTCAATACAATCCCCTAAGTACTTAGCAAGAAAACCAGTCCTAATCGGTAGAATCCAAAAGTGGAAAATGTTACTATCAAAGTTCAACATTATGTACGTGAACCGAAATTCAGTCAAAGGGCAAGGTCTAACAAATTTGTTAGCAAAAAATCCCTCTAATGATACCCTATAAGAGGTATAAGTCAATTTCCCCCATGAAGATAACTTAGCAACTGAAGGAAGTTCTGATAAAGAAGAAGATGATAAACTACCAAAATGGAAGATGTTCTTCGATGAGGCAACTAACTTGTCTGGGTATGGAATTGGGTCAATACTGATATCCCCTAAAGGTACACAATACCCTGTAGTTATAAGGCTCCTTTTTCCATACACCAATATTATCATTAAATACGAAGCATGCATCATAGGACTTAAAATAGCCTTAGATAAAAATATTTAAGAATTTGAAGTGTATGCGGATTCTGTACTCATTATCGATTAAGCTTGAGGAGAATATAAGACGAAAGATCATAAGTTAGTAACTTATCATTGGTACTTGATTGAATTGATGGAGAAATTCAAAGAAATCACTTTCAATCACATATTGAGAACTCAGAATTAATTTACCGATGCTTTGGTTACTCTAGCATCTATGGTCCAGATATCCAATGGAGTCAAGATTCAACCCCTCACTATTAAAATTGAAGACAAGCTTACCTTTTATTTGGAAATTGAAGGTACAAATGGCAAAAAGCTATGATACCCTGATATTAAAATGTTCCTATAACAAGTTACATACCCTAAAGAGGTCGAGAAAAAGGATAGAAAGATAATTAGTAGATTGGCTGCCCTATTCTTAGTAAGCGAGTCCACTTTGTATCAGCGACTTTTGATGGTACACTTTTAAGGTATATAGACAACAAAAAGGTTGAGATTTTGATGAAAGAAGTACATAAAGGAGTACGTCGCCCTTACATGAATGGTTACATGCTCACCAATAAAATTATGTGGCTCAAATGTTATTAATCAACAATGGAAGGCGATTGCGTCAAACAAGTTAGGTCTGTCATTTATGCTAAGTTTATGCAAATAAGATAAACACCTTACCTCAAGAATTATATACACTCTTGTGCCGTAGCCTTTTTCAATGTGGGGAAGGGATATTATTGGCCCAATTACTCCAAAAGCATCCAATAGGCATCACTTTATACTGATCCATCAATTACTTTATTAAATGGGTCAAAGCTTCATCTTATTTGAGCATTACTAAAGGGGTCGTAGTTAAGTTTATCAGGAGAGATATCTTGGCTCGATATGAGATTTTAGATACAATTATCATCTATAATAGCACTAATCTTAACAATAAGCTTATGTTGGAATTGTGCCGTTGGTTTAAGATCATTCACAAAAACTCTACCCCTTATCGACTCTAAATAAGTAGAGCTGTTGAAGCAACTAATAAAAACTTTAAAAGAATAATTGAAAAATTTGTTGTTGTATAAAAGGATTGGCATGAGTTGTTGCCATTCACACTTATGGCGTATCAAACTTCCATCAAAATGTCGACTGGGGCAATACCTTACTCTTTGGTATATAACACTGAAGTGGTGTTACCAATAGAGGTTGAAATCCCATCTCTCAAAGTACTATCACAAACTTAGTTAGACAAGGCCGATTAGGTAAAGAAACGCATTGAGCAACTAAATCTACTTGATGAGAGAAGATTGACAACCCCATGTCATAATCAATATTATTAACAATGAATGGCTTAGGCTTTCAACAAAAGAGTACGATCCTAGAACTTTAAAGAGGGTGATATGATGTTAAGAATGGCTCTCCCCAATGCACATGACTCCAGAGGAAAATTTACTCCCAATTATCGAAGCTCTTATATTGTGAAGCGAGTATCACTAGGAGGGGCTTTAATTTTGTCTCAAATGAATGGTCCAAAATTAAGAGACCTTGTAAATGCCAATGCTATAAAGTTGTACAACCCATGAAACTTCAATGGAAATTTTTTCTCAAAGCATGAAAATGGCAGTTGTTTGGGATGTTATTGTGGTTTAATTTTCACTATATAAGTAAAGTTAGTATCCTTGGAAGTTATTAGCTTTGGAATCATTAGCATCCCTTTCTCTTGCTCCATTAAAATGTTTAGTTCCTTTATTCCATTTAATTGAACCCATACATTGAAAACATGAGAGAAGTTGGAAAGTGAGATATAAAACATTGATAATTAACAAAACTCTTTAAAATACTCTATTATGGCTTGATTCCCCTCGATGGGGAGTTTCATTGACTATTTTTTCAGGAAACCCAGATAGATAATCACCTCACAGTAGATAGTTTCAACTGAAGAGGAAGTAAAGGGCATTCCATATCGAGTTAACCTCTCTAAAAACCAGCAAAGCCTTAGAGGCTCCATGACAAGATCCAATAAGGAAGTTGAGCCCATTTTGAGGAACAAGTTAATTGGTTTTAATAGGACATTTTAAAGAAAGGTTTGGTAGTTTAGGTACTATAGGCAAAGCCAGGTAAGTATTTTTATACAATATTAGCACATTGGTTTTTGAACATTACATTTGTATTTAGCCTATATGACCAATATTCATGATTCCTTCTCCTAATAGTCTTTTGAGCCAGCCCATAAGGCATTCGCCTTCTGTACTATCTTTTGGTACTTAGATAGCCTTTGAAGGCACTATCTTGACTCAGTCTCTTTTCGATTCTTTTAGCGAGCCCATAAGGCACTTACCTCAAGCGAGCCCAGTAAGGCACTTCTCTTCACTAATTTGTTAGCAAGCCTATTAGGGCACTTCCCTTACCAACATTCTTTTAGCAAGCCCATATTCTTTTAAGTGACTTCTCTTCATCAATTCCCCATAGCGAGCCCTTAAGGCACTTCTCTTTCTTAATTGCTTATAGTGAGCCCATAGGGCACTTCCTTTCATTGTTTCTCTTAGCAAGCCCATAGGGCGCTTTTCTTTATCAATTTCTTTGTTGTAAGCCCATAAGGTGCTTCTTTTCCTCATTGATTCCCTTTAGCAAGCCCATAGGGCGCTTTCCTCAATCGATCTCAATGTTAAGGTTATTAGTCCACTATAGATACTCCTATGTAGATTAGTTAGTTTGTAAGAGCACGACCAAGTTTTTTAAAAATTGATTCTAACTTAGAGTTACTAGTCCTATAGAGATGTTTCTTCCTAGGTTAGTGAGCTTAAAGGAGCACGACTAAGTTTTCTCAAATTGATTTCTATTTAATGTTGCTAGTCCTTTAGAGACACTCTCACCTAAGTTAGTTATCTCAGAAGAGTATAACCAAGTTTTTCAAAAATCGATTCCTATTTAAGGTTGCTAGTCCCTTAGAGATGCTCTCACCCAAGATAGTAAGCTTAAAGGAGCACGACCGGGTTTTCTCAAATCGATTCCTATTTAGGGTTACTAGTCTCTTAGAAATGCTCCTACTTAGGTTAGTTGGCTCAAAAGAGTACATCCAGGTTTTCTCAAATCGATTCCTATTTAGGGTTGCTAGTCTTCTAGAGATGTTCTCACCTAGGTTAGTCAGCTTAGAAGAGTATCGCCGTTTTTTTTCTTTTATTAATTAGCTCTTATGACATTAGACCTTATTAAAGTTTCTCTGCCAGCTCTTAGAGCACCTCCTCTATCTTTCACTTTTTATCAAATCTTTTGTAGACCAACCTATGTTAGCTAGCTAGTTATAGCATTTTTTAGGACAAATTCCACCATTTGGGCAAAAATGGTGTTCCTTTTATCTTTGTGGTGAAGTTTTACTTAAACTTCACCATAAAGAACTTCACCGCAAATAGGGACAACTGTAGACAGCCCATTTATGCCCTTCCCCCTACCCCCCCCCCCCCCCCCCCCCCCCCCCCACTTTTTGGGGTAAAGGGTCCTAATTTTGAAAAAAAAAATTCAAAATAAAATAGAGAAAAAATAGAAAATTTAGAAGATTTAAATATAACTAATTTAAGGAAATGAGGATTCATGCTTTAGTGTTTTTCATTTTTATTATTTTTTATTTTTTCTTAGTCCACATCAATATTGAGCAGGGCTTAAGGCCTTGATTTATTTTAGTAAGTAAGGGGTATGCTTGGTGTGCCTTTTTTTTTTTTTTCAATCGCGTGCATGGCATGTACCCCATACGTGGCCATCGCTTCTAATCCTCCTTTTCTTCTACTTTTTTCTCTAGGTTTCCAGTTCTTTCCTCCTTAGTGTGCTTGGTTTGGGGTCATTTTGATCCTATTTACTATACGATTTCACCAAATTAATGGTGAAATCGTGTAGTACACTTAACATACTATGAATTGAAATAATAAAAAAAAACCATCAAAATCTATCCATAAATTAGGACTAAGTTAAGCTTGAAGTTTCAAAAAAATTGATTTCGAGTCAACATTATTTTCAAAGTTTTCGAGCTTGCTAAGCCCAAGACGACCCTCCCTAATATAAATAAAGCACCGAGAATGCACTCCGAGGATTAGAAATGATCTTTCTCTCTCGATCTCTTCCTCGATCACTATCTTTGTGATCTACTCTCTCTCCCTCTCTCTCTTTCTCTCTTCAAATCTCTCTCTTTAGGTACCCTTATCTAAAACCACCATTATGACTTACTTCATGGTGGTCAAAAACCTAAATCCTAACCCTCTTTCGAGTCACAGCCATTACCATCCAATCACCATTGCATCGGATCAACATCGAACTATCGTAAACACCTCCAATCAACTCAGGCATTGAACCTATACCCCTTCCCCAACAACCACCACCCCACCCCCCTACCACCACCACCATAAACTCTAATCCAAATTGCACAAAAAAGCCATTACCCATTTGAATTGATGAAAGGAACAAGCCTTAAAGGACACCTAAGTTGCTATTCTTGAAGAGGGGCTTGGAGTTGACCTAAACTCAATTTGATCCAACCTAGTCTTGAGCCAATCCAAAGCTCGCTCTAGGATTCAATTCGCCCCTACTCTTTCATCTAACCCATTGCTATTTTTGACTATTTTGTAAATTTTTTTTTATATTTTATTACTCAAGTAATTGTAAAAGTAATTATATATATAAAAAAATCGAAAAAAAAAACTTAAAAGGGAAAATAGAAAGAAGAAAAAAAGAAAAGAAAGGAGAAAAAGAGATAGAAAAGCTCGGTTTTGTTATTTTTAATTTTATTTTTGCTTAAGATTTAAATAAGAAGAAATAGTGATAAATAATAATAATAAATAAGATAAAAATAGGTTAGTGAATAAAAATCGTTTTGACACTTAGAAAAATAGATTTTTTTTAAAATAAATAAAAGTAAACAATATTTTTTTTTTCGAATTAGGACCTTTTTTAGAACTTTCCAAAAATAAAACCTAGATTTAGGACCTTTTAGACCTTTCCTAATAAAATCAAATCCACTTAAAAACATAAACTCAATGTATTTTCAAAATTCAAATGAATCCAACATAGTAAAGTTTAACAAAAAGAACTATGTACGTTTAATCCCGAATAGCGAATACATAGATACCTACAAGGCAACAATAAAAAATGAAAAAATTAGTTTTTTTCAATTTAGTTTAAATTCATCCAATTTAATAGAAATTGGTTAAGTGATGATCGATTTTCGTTTTATGGGATTGTTTTTTTTAAAGGAAATTTTAGAAATTAAAATCTAACTATGGAAAGCGGATGGTACCCGTAAGGGATTAAAGAATTTGACCCCCAAACTCATTTCTTTGGTTTTTAAAAACCTTTTCTTTAAAATGGGTTTTTTATCTACGCAAACCAATGTGTACATAGAAACCAAATCTACTCGATTGGTTTTGACCTAAACCATTCCTTGACTCTAGTTAGGTAACGACTCCAAAATTTTCTCAAAGATAAAAAGAAAAAAAAAAGGTTTTTTTAAACCTTAGTTGAGGGTCGGTATTTAATGGGTAAGGTTTAATATTGATTGGTTTAAAAAAAAAAACTTATTCATAAAACCAAGGAGAAAAAACTAGGCTCAACAACAATGACGTTAGTAGTGGTGATGAAGAAGTCAACGAAGAGACAAAGACCAAGGTTCATGGTCAAGTTGACAATGATGAAGCCAATGTTGAAGCTCTTGTCAAGGATGAAGAAAGATCATCTAAGGAGACCCCCTAAATTTAGAAGGAAACATCCACCTGCTCTAAAACCCCCAGTGCTAAAAAAGAAACAAGCTCCTAAAGTATCTTGTCTTCTTCTAATCAAGACATTACTTCAACCTAGTCAAAGAAAAAGAATGCTTCGGATCCTTGAAATTTTGTTAATTTGTACTCTATTTATGTTGTACGAACCAAATTTGGTTAAGATGCTGATCATTTATTGTATTGTGATGTTCAGCCTTTAAGTATTTTGCTTCTGGCACATTTCATTTGAAGCGTAAATTACTAATCTTCAGCATGTTTTATTTCACGTGCAAGTTGTTGGTTTTTGACATGTTTTGTTTCACTCGCAAATTGTTAAGTTCCTTTTTAAAGATAATGTTCATTAGTCACATAAAACGTGAACTAGTATGCCTCTCTTTGAGCTGTGAGATTACATATTATCATAAATAGCATGGTTTGTTCTTTTAGCTTCTCGAATTATTTTAAATAAGAATTGATGTTATAAGCCAATAATTATGGAGTTCAATAACCATTATAGGTATGAACTCATTAAATACTAGTTCATTTACTGTATAGATAGAATTTTACTAATCTATTAAATCAAAAAATGATCAAGGATGGAGATGATGGGAAATAAAAACACAAGCTTGAAAAGAACATTTCATCGTAAAAAAAAGGCGTAGGACATGGTCTTACAATGTTTAGAGTAGAAATAAACCATAGCATCAAAGTAACTAAGCAAAATAAAGCTTTAAATTCTCGACATTCCATGCTTAAAGGATGATCGTACCATTCAACCTTTTTAGTCGATAGGCCTCCTTGCCTACAACTTCCTGGATCTTGATAGGATCCTAATAACATCCTTCCAGTTTGTGCTAAGTTTCCCTTATTTATCTCACATACCAGTTGCCTCTAACTTTCTGTCAACCAGATTGATAAGCTGAAAGACCATGTGTTTCACCTTTTGATTATAATATTTAGTTGCTCTGTGCTAATATGTAGTAACTCTTGCCCATCTATCATCTCTTATCTCTTTAATCATGCCTAAATTGGCTATAAGATCAACTTGATTAGCCATCATATCAAATATTGGGTAGATCCAATTCAATCAATAGTATGACTCCCAACCTGAATGCTAGCTTGAAGGGTATTTCTCCTATAAAAGTCTTATGGATGGTCCTATAGGCCCACAAAACAATTGGTAGTTTGTTGGTCCATTTACCCTTAACTTAGTCAAAATTTAACTTTAAACTATGGAAGATGATCTTATTAATGGCTTCCACTTAGACAATTGTCATGTTTCTAACAAAATGCTTGAAATTTATCATTATCAAACTATGGTCCATTATCAATGATTGTCATAAATGGAACCCCAAACCTTGATATGATAAAGTTGAAAATAAAAGCTTCAACCTTTTGTTAAGTAATTCTAGCCATTGCTTTAGCCTCCACCCACTTTATAAAATAATCTACTGCAACTATAACAAATTGCCATTAGATTGTAGACTTTAGAAATGGTCCGAGTATGTCTAATCCCCATAGGGCAAAGGGCCATGGACTAATGAGGTTGTATAGTATAATAAAAGGTACATAGCTTGACGCCTCAAGTTTCTAGCAATGCAGACATTGCCAAATAAAGAATCTCGCATTTTCTTTCATAGTCGGCCAATAATAGCCAAGTCATAATACATAGACGTATAGGGTTGTGTAATTTAGACAGTATTCATTTTATGTCCTTTAGAGGAAGGCAATGAAGATAAGGTTGAGAAATATTGCATTTTTACGATTGTTCGTCTATCAACATATGGTTTGCAGCCTGATATATCAACCTTCAAGCCTCTTTCCTATCATTTGGAAGAATACCATCATTAAAATAGTCTATGATTAGCTTCACCTAAAACTTCTCCTTTGGGCAGGGAGCCAATTCGTAGCTTTGCCCAATAGTTTGTAAGCTTTCATTAGGAAGATATTTAATGAAGAACTTATCATTCAAATTAGGGAGTACCATACTATCCAGTTTTGACAACTTGTCTGCAACAATTTTCCTACTTCTTGGTATTTTCTCAATAAAAAAGGACCGAAACTCTTCCATGAGCATTTGTACTATCAATAAGTACTTGCTCATCACTTCATCTTTTCTCGCATAACTCCCTTTGACTTGATTTACTATGAGTTGTGAGTTGGAAAAAGCTTTGTAAACCCTACTTTTAGTGGGCCTATGATTTGATTAAAAGTATTTTCCAAACGTTTCCAAGGATCAACTAAACTAAGAACTTAAGTTTACATTTAGAAAAAAATTAAATTTTTCCAATTCAAAAACCAATTATCGATAAAACTCGAACTTGAAGAACTGCGAGCTTTAAAGTCACTTAAGACCCTAAACCCTAAAACAATTAAGGAATTTTGACCCTAAGTGACTAATTGATAATTTAATTTGAATAATTTCATTCAACTTTAGAAAATTTCACAATTTTGTGAAAATCAAATCATAAACTATAAAACAATGTAAGATAAAAACCCTAAAACAATTTCCTATAAGACCATGCTTTTATCTTCATGTCTAAGCCTTACATATAAATAAGTAGAATAACTAATCACCTTAGATGACTTATCAATTGATAATCAATTGAAAGTTGAAATCATTTATCAATTGATAACTTATCAAAATTAGTGATAAGACATTTGCCTTATCACCCCTTCACTTATACTACAAATGGACAATTTTTCACAAGATTTCACATGCTTAAGACAATTCCATGAGATAAGACAATTCCATAACCCCAAAGAACACTAAATGGTAGATTTGAACAAGGAGAAGAGGGGAGCCATGTTCTTGTTTTTCAACCATCAATCACTTTCTCTTACATACCACTATTTACTCCTTAATGCTTCCATCATCAATAGTTACAATTGTTGACTTTTGTGTAAGCTACAAGACAATACTTTTAAGACATCTTAAATACTCATTTTCTCTCATTCCTAACCGGCCACTCTTTCCTTTATTCCTCTCACTTTCAATTTCATTTTCACTTCTTCTTTCTCTCATTTAAAACAAACATAAAAGGAGAGACAACTTTACCCTACAAAATCAACTTTGTCACCATTTTCCAAACTTCACTCACGGCATTTCCCTTTTCCTTTTGTGTCGTTTTCTTCTAACATATAAGCTCTTTTAGAACCATTAGAACCTTCCACAAACCCTACTCCAAAGGATCAAATAACTCGGGTTTCCAAAAGGTTACAAAAGGAGGAAGCAAAGTTAAAAGCTTAAGTGAAACCTTTGTGCACAATCACCATATTTTGCTTTAAGGACAAGTAAGTATTTCTTATTATTAGAGGGTTAGTATTCATGTTAGGAGGCTTTGATTTCTTGAAGATATAAGTATGATTTAAGTTGTTATAACACCAAAGACCATTCTAAGAAACAAACTCATGAAACCCTTACATAAAGTTAAAACATAAGCATGTAAAGTTGGTGTTTTGTAAAGATACTTGTTTAACACTTTGAATGGAAGATTTTAAGAAGAACTTGAATAGAAGATGAGCATGCTGGACGTGAGGATTCAAAAGTCCTTTGGATATTGATTTTATTTCCATTAAGTTAAACATGCTCAAATCTAGACTTAAGTTAAGGAAGAATTCATCACATGAAGTTTTATGAAGAAACTAGCTTTGTATGGCATGAGCTATGATATGGAAGTTGTAATAAGTGTAAGATCTTCTATTTATTTGTGTGAAGTATGAGTTAAAGAATCATCTTATGGAAGAAAAGTTAAGTTAAGATTTGGATACAAATAGTTTAAGTACATGATCTAACACCTAAACTTAAGAAAATAATTAAACAAGTTAAAAAACAAGTAAAAACCCCTTGGAATCATCACGACCAAATCTGGAACATATGTAAAAGACACTTAAAAATATGATAAAAGTAAGTGAACAAAGTGGAAAGATCAACTAAAACAAGTATAGCAAGTATATAAAGCCTAAAACTCAAAACCGAGCCTAAAACTCTCAAAACAAGCCTAGAACTCTAAGTTGGGCTTTCATTAAAATTCTAACCAGCACTTTAAAATATTAAGAAAGGGTGTTTTGAAGCCTACAAGAAATCCACCTAAGACTCCATAAGCCCAACAAAGTCACTAACTTTAGTTTGAATAAAAAATAAGCCCATTTGACAACTTAAGCCCACTAAAGAGCCCATGAAGTGATTGTTAGGCTTAGGAGTATAAATCAAAGTTGTAAATCTGATCTCAAGGAGCTTAGGATAAAATCTTAAGACCAAACCCAAATGATTTCTCAAGTTATCAAAAGGCCCAATTACCAAACAAGACCCAAAAGCATTCTAAAACATGAGGATCGCTACTGTTCTGGTCCATGGATAGATTTTCGTGCCTCATTTCAAAAATCTAACCTCAATACGTTAAAGTACACTCGAAAACGATGAAGATTGACTATAAGATCATAAAAATTAGATTTAAAACAAAAAATTTATATGTGATTGAACTTTTAAGTAAAAATCGGGAAAAGTTACGAAAACTAGTCAAGAGTATAACTTAAGGGAATTTAACTTAGTTTCCAAAGTTTATTTCAATCCCTTATAAATATTATTTCAATGACTAGGGGACACCGCGTACGGAGATGACTTGCCTCCAGATTATTTTGACTAATTGCATGGCGAAGTGAGTAAATTCCCGACGACTCTTTACTTGATTTTTCTTGTAGAATAAATGCACCTAAACATTTATATATATATAAATTTGAATGCTTGTGGGATATGGGAAATGCATGTGTATGAATCTGTAGATGAATGCGGTGGCTTGTAACTATATATAATAATAGGAATTATTTGTACTAATTTATACGTGTAATTGTATGGAATGAAATTGTCTAATCACCTTGAAAATCGAGTTAACCACTTATATGATTAAGAAATTAAAATGAATCATGCATTTCCGATATTGCATATGGATAACACCGACTGTCACTTCATGTAGAAGATGGGAAGAAACTCATAGAAGGACGAGTCTCTTGTAGGATTGGGCACTAACTATGTCATTATATATATTGAGTCTATGTCTTAAGCTAATGAGCTTACTAGGTGCTAAGAGACACCAACCGTCAATGTGGGGCTGAGTCATGTAGCTTCTACTTAGGGCGTATGTTTGTGGATTACAGAGGCTACCACACCACTAGACTTGAGATTTTAAAAATATGATTTGTTAAAGGAAGTATATACGTATATATATATATATATATATAGTTTTGTTTTTGCTTAAACACAATAGTGCAAATGGAATTAAACCCAAGGTTTAGAACTCGGATTTTAGTTTGGGTCGATTAATTATCTCTAAACCCTGACTACAGGGGGCGTAATTCTAAGTCGTATGTAGTTCCTAGGTCACTGCATGCATTGTTTGGCATACTAATTATTCATGCTTTCATATGATCGTACATCTAATAAATTTCTATCATATGGAATTGATGAGAGTATTTATTTCACTAAACTTAAGCTTACACCTCGATAGATTTTTGTTGTTACAGGAAAACCTTTTCTCTAATCATGGCTGAGGCATACTCGTGGTAAGCCTGGTATAAGGACGGGTTAGAGCGATCAAAGAGCGAAGAGGATATTTTGTAATAGATTTATAGATTATCTAGTTACTTTTATATTTTTGTTCATAACATAGATTAAAACCTCTAATGTAGTTCCCTTATGAATTGCATCCGTTGTAATATTCTTCTGGTGTAGGTCTCATGAGCCCACACAATTAGCTAATTTATACCATAGAAGTAATTTTACTTATCTATGGGCCTAGTGGTAACATATAGTGGAAAGAGCCTTGTGTGTCGTATGAAAGGCCTATGATCAGCAAGGGGATTGATAATAGACCTTTATACAATATACGGCGACTTACCATGACAACGATATTGTTGGGTCATGATAAGCTTTAATTTTCTCGACACCAACTTCTTTCGCCAACTTTAATCCAACTATTAAGGCTTTATAATTGA
The DNA here is from genome assembly GCA_024138005.1 of Lumnitzera racemosa. Lineage (NCBI taxonomy): Eukaryota > Viridiplantae > Streptophyta > Magnoliopsida > Myrtales > Combretaceae > Lumnitzera > Lumnitzera racemosa. The sequence continues at coordinate 59,187,221 of JAMXBC010000004.1, forward strand.
CTTCATTGTTGCTAGTTGAAAACCCAAATTTTAAAGCATAGTTAACTTTCACATTGTGGGGGCCTTAAAAAATGAGACCTGCACTGTATCTTCCTTTAGTAGAGGAGTCATCAACATATAGATTCCATATCAACTTCTTTGCCAATCTCTATGTTATCCTCTTCACTAGTGAACTCAGCCATAAAATCTACCAACACTTGAGCTCTCAACACTATTCTAGATTTATACTGTACACCATAGGCACTTAGCTCTAGAGCATACTTCATCATTCTCCCTGAGGAATCTAATCAATGTAAGGCTTGTCGTAAAGGTTGATAAGTAAGGACAACAATTTGATGTCCCTCAAAGTATGGCTTTAACTTTCTTATCGAAAGAACCATCGCCAATACAAATTTCTCAATTTTTATATAATGGTGTTTTAGACCTTGCAAAACATGGCTCACATAATAAATCAACTGATGCTATCTACCTTCAATACGAACCAAGCTAGAGGAAAGTTCTTGATTGCTAACCAACAAAGATAGATACAAATTTTCTTTCGAACATGATATCAAGAGTATTGGTGGTGATGTAAGAACCTCCTTGATGCACCTTTATGGTTAAACATACAGAGGAGTACTACAACATAAACGAACCAAGAGGAAAACAAGAAAGCTAGCAAAAGGCTAGGTAACTACCGATTGGATATGATACACCAATTGATCTTACTTAGCCTACAATCCACCAGATATGACTCACCTATTTGAACTATAGGGATACTCACCACTATTCCTCACTAAAGGGAATAAATAAGAGCTAAGGGTAAATAAGAACACTGGGGTTGCTCAAAAAGAAAACTTATTTATTTTGATAATCAAAGAGTATGTTGTCTGCATATAGCAAACGGGTTTTATATACTAGCCCCACTGGGGTTATAAACATATGTGGAAAAAAAAAACAGGATAATTTATAATTAAGATACATGAATGATACTAAAAAGGGTAAAACAGAAAAAAAGATTATGTATAGAAAAATAAAGAATCATTCTAGAATGTTATGCTCGAAGACACATGTCACATAGTGGCTAGTCACTTTAAAATATAGTACAATTTGGATGAAATGAGGAAAAAAAGGCTATGCAGTTAGAGTTAACTTGATTTGGATTAGGTTAGATCTTAGCCAATTAGTCTCTAATGAATATTTGCCTCAAATTAGGGTCAAGCCCTAATCAGTTCAGAGCTTAGCTTCAAATAGTTGTTGAGGCCGACATGCTTAAATGTTGTCAGGATTATGGTACATCTGCCTAGTAAGTAGGAATGCTTGCTTACTTAGAGGGTTAGTACATCTACTCAATAACTTTGGAGACAATGTTAGTGCATGAGAGAACTTGGTACTTAGCTTGGTAGTAGAGTAAATCATGGAAGTCGGAATAGCAATTCTTGTCTTAGAAGGGGTTACAAGCTATTATTCTCCTCATGAGTCCTTAGAGTCCTTTAGCTTGACTATGTATGATTGGTCCCAAGGGTTGATTCCTATCACTCCTTCAATTAGCTGAACGCTCTTTCATACTTATCCGTCTACACGAAATCTTTCAAATTCTATAAAATTTTAAGAATTATGTATATCTATCATCACTTTTAGACAAGAATCTATTTAGGGTAGCTATCCAATCAGTCAGCTCTTGAACTTCTTTGATAGTGCAAGGGGACTTCATGTTCCAAATTGCATCAATCTTCCTTAGGTTTGCTTTAATACCAAGTTAGGTGACTATATACCCTAAAAATTTTCCTAAAGTAGCAACAAAAACACATTTATACATATTCAACTTCATATTGTATCTCCTTAGAGTGCTAAATGTCTTCTTAAGATTAGCAAGATGTTGACTTTTTATCGTGCTTTTTACTATCATATTGTTGACATATACTTTGATGTTATAGTGAATCTAAGGCTTAAATATTTAGGTGATAAGTTGCTAATAGGTCATGCCGGTGGTTTTTTAGCCCAAATGGTATCATTGTGCAATAGGACATCCCAATGTTGGTGACGAATGACATGTAAACTTCATCTTCCTCATCCATTTTGATATGATTGTAGTCGAAAAATACATCTATAAAAGATAAGGAAAGCATGTGTGACAATTGAGTCAACCATTTGATCTATTCTCTGCAAGGGAAAGCAATATTTAAGATAGGCCTTATTCAAATCCGTTAAGTTATATACATATGCTACTTTCCATTAGACTTCTTAACTAGCACACAATTGGTTAACCAAGTCAAATAAGACTCTTCTCTAATGAACTTTACCTTGAGCAACTTTTAGACTTCTTCAATGGCTACCTATCATTTAGGAGCAAAATGCCTCTTCCTTTATTGAATAACCTTTGCATTGGGATTGATTTGATGTTTATGTGTCATAACATTGTTAAGGATGCCTAGTATATCCTAAGGAGACCATGCAAAAACATCAGCTTTATCTTGTAAAAAGTTTATCAAACTTTAGCGGATGTTTGCTAACAATGGTTTCCCTACCTTGGTCGTCTTCCTTGGATCATTTCACGGTAGGATATCTTTTGTCTCTTTCTCAACATTTTCTATACTGACTGACTTTTGTTCTGGACAAGCTTAAACTTGAAAATTTCTTCTTAATGTAGTGCCCTTATATATAGGGATCTTGCCAACTATTAGGGTCCCCTTTACATACACCAACTCTCGTGGGAGTACGAAATTTGGCCTTAAGATGCATAATGGAAAGGACCATGCCAAATAAATGCTAAAATGGCCGACCCATGATCATATTATACGAGGACCAATACTTAATAATAAGGAAATCTACCTTATCTTTAGTAATATGTTCATCATCTCCAATCTGGATAGGGAGAGAGATTATTCCATTGACCTGAACGAGTTGATTATTGAAAGAATATAAATCACAATCATAAGATCTCAATTGCACTTTGATTTTAGACCTCATCTGATCAAAAGCGTATTGAAAAATGATATTTGTTCAACTTCCAGTGTTAATCTTTTTTATCTCAAAGTTGGCAATTCTTGTGTTAATTACGAGTGCATCATGACGAGGTCTTTGAACACCTTTGAAATCCTCTTCTATAAAAGAAATTGAATTGTTGTTCATAAGCTTCTTGCCCTGCATGTTACAAACATAATGCATGGCATTAATCGAGCCCGAAGAGCTAAATTAGCCTAAGGTAAAGGCTTGATTGATAATAGTATTTATTATACCATTCAATGGCCTACTACTACTTCTATCTCTTATATCTTTTCTTGCCAGAGAAAACCGCATGACATTCTTCAGGTCATCACGTCTCCTTTGAGTTGAACGTTCAATATTTTTAGCATTGTGTGTAAGAAACTTGCTCAAATACCCTCATTGGATTGCATCATCAATCGCATTTTTAAGTTGAATACACTTGTTCATATTATGACCTCTATCACAATGGAAATCAAAATATTTATTAGAATTCTGTCTTAAAGGATTTCCTCTCATCCTTTTTTACTATTGTAACATACATCTTTGATCGCACACTTCCATCAGTATGTTCGCAATCGGATGATTAAGTGGCATATGAACAGAATATGTTAGGATGCACTGCCTCTTTTTTTCGGCATTATATCCTCTGTAATACTGGTCATCATTTGTTTTGAGTTGATCTTTTGCACTCTTCTTCTTGTCTCCTTTCCGATTTCCTCTACTCTGATCGGCTTATTGATAAGCTTTAATGTTGTCCTCTTGGAAGATGTATGAGTTAACCTTAGCTTTAAACTCAGCAAAATTTTTTAGCTTATTTTTGGCTAGAGACTTCAAGAAGTCTTCATAGGGTTTAACACTGTCAATGACTATGTTAAGGGTGACACTTATATCTAACTCGAGGATTTAGACCATCTTGGTCATAAACCTGGCCAAATAGTCCTTGATAGACTTGTCTAATTTTTGCTTAATAGTGTTAAGGATAGAAGACTCCTTGATAAGAAGTATACTTGCAAGGAAGTTTTATGGGAACACTTCTAGCAAATCTTTAAAACACAAGATTGTGTTTGGCTTCAAATGTTTGAACCATATACGAGTCACATTCCTCAATGTTAGGGGAAAAGCTTAACAAGCCACAACATTACTTAAGCCGTACAACTTGGCCAAAGTGAGGTAATACTCGAGATGATCTTTAAGGTCTCTTGTTTCATCATAAGTCTCAAATTATGGCAACTTAATGTGCTATAGTATTACTTCATCTAATATTTCAGGGACCAACAAACTCTTCTTTATTTGGAATTGTTTCCCCATTATAATAGGGGTACTAACATGTAAGGGTCTTACATGGTGCACCTATTGTAGTTGTTTTCCTTTATCACTTCTTTAGAGTAAGGGTCGAAAGTCCAAGTGTAACTTCAACCTACTTTGTCAGTAATTTAGGAGGATAGATTAAATCATCACTATTCTTTGCATTGCTATTGCCCTGTTCTTAGTTTTGACTCAAGTAGACATTTATATAAAGAAGGTTAAGGATCTCATCATGCTTTTTATTGAGTTCTTGATTCTCTTTAGCTAAGTTGAGGCAAAGTTTCTCCAACTTAGCCAAACATTGTTCATCAATATGCTTATTCCCCACCCCCCAACTTGGTGATGGGGTGATGTGCCAGTACCTGCGCTTTTCGTTAATTGAGTTTTTGCCATGTGGGTATGAAATGAAAAGCAAAAGGCGCCAAATGTTGTTGGATGATTTTGGGGTTAGAGTTTGTTCTTGCAATGATAAAAAGAATTAAGTGGTACTAGGCCTAGTCCAATATAGTTACTCCAATACTTAAGTTAGTAAGTCTTTTAGAGAGAAGTAGAGTGATTGAGTATTGAGTTAAGGGTGTTAAGAGAGTTCTTACAATACTTTCTCTTCATACTTATAGGTGAGTGTCAAATGTTTTAAATAGCAGTTGATGATTGGTAGTAAGACACATAGAGATATTCTAATCAAACATATGCCTAAAATATAGGAATAGTAAGTGGTTATGCAATGAGATCGTACCAGATCATAACCGTTCACATTACTTTCTTAAGTTCAAACTGGACATATTAACAAGCTAAGCTCCAAGGGCCATCAAATAGGTTGAGCCTTAGTTGGCATCAACCAAAAACCAAGTCACTTAACCTTTTGTCAACCGAAGAGACGAATAATATGATAAGGTGAAAACCGATCATCAAAATACCTTATGCTCCCAATCAAAGTACACCTCTGCAAACTCTCAACCCTTAAAAGGTAGAATTTTCATCTAAATATTCTTCATACCTCACGTATGCCTATTTCCTCCATTATTTCTTTCTACTTTAATATTATCTCTATCACTTTCATCATGCTCTCTAACTACTCTCTTCTAACCCATTTGGACTTAAGGAAGGACCAATTTGAACCGTAAACTGGCACAAAATTGGCTCATTAGTTGAATGAAGGCAGGCTTAAACTAGTCAAGGACGATTGATTCATGTAGGTCAAGATAGTTTAAGCACCCCAGCTTATTTGAACTGACGAGCCTAAATTAGATTTTTTTTCTCTCTTTTTACAATTTACATATATATTTATACTTGTTTTACATATTATATTACATATATTAACATATATATTATATGTATTAATGTGTTATATATATTAGATATAATACATGCATATAATATACAATTTTACATATCTATATACATATATATATATATTACATATGTGTTTATATATATTAACTTAAAAAAAATAGTGGAGATTTGGTTCATGACCCAAAAAGCCAGCCCTTGAATCAGCAAGTCTCATGAACTATCCTAAAATCAATCTTAAGTAATCCAGTCACAGTTCAACAAAAATGTTGAACCATAGCCTGATAGTTCCAAACTAATTCAAGCCTTACATTAAGTCTAAGCTTATCTACATACTCCTACTTTCTAAGCCTCCAGATTCTCCAACCTTACATTTGTAATCCTTATAGACTCTACTATATGTCATAGAATGTTTTCAATAGTAGCTTCTATCATATTGTTCATCCTCTTACACCATTACCACAACAAATCAACAATAACACTCACAGTATTACCACAGCTCCTACTATGACCTTTGTCACTACAACTAACCTATATCAAACTCTACAGAACCTTTGCTTTAATACTAAATATGATGCAACTAAATTTGTAAAGATTAGATCCAAAAATTATCATATCTCACTAAGGAAATGCTTAGGATTAAAAAATCACTAAATTAGTGTAAAATAAGAGATTAGAGAAAAGATCTAAGGGATTTCAACCACTAGATCAAAGCTAAATAAGAGTCTATGGATTTTCTCTAATAGGATACACCAAAAGTAAGTTGAAAGGATATACACGAATCTTCCAATTGATATGATGCATCAAAGGAAGATTTAGCTATAAACAAATCACTTGATATTACTCACAAACAATTTGTGTTGTTTTGGTTGCAACAATCTCTTGAGGACAAGAGGACTAATAAGAAGGCAATTATATCAAATGAGGATTAACACACACAATATATGAGAAAAAGGATAACATCATTCAATTAGTTCTTATCCATAGGTTTGCAACATCTATTTATACTAATATGAGTATAGAAATAAGAAATAACCATAATATGAAATTAATCTCATCTAACTAAGAAAGCAACTAACTAGGAAGTTAAATAATCTATCTGTTGAAAAGAAATATTTAAATATCTTTGTGCTTCTTCCTTGATAATTTCCCTCGAATTCTTTAGTATAATAAAAGTAACTATCATAACTAGTCTAAGGAATATTCCACTTTCGTATCCTCTCTTTGGTGCCTACTTTAAATAAACCAAAAATGTTAACTTCCTTCATAACCTTACATCACCCAAGAACCCATAATTGGATCAAAATCAATCACTATCTTTTAATTATAATTAACACCTTCTAAAGTTCCTTCAGCTTCTAATTGTAATAATCTTCTACCTAATATGATATTATGGATTAAGATACCTTCTATAAACCTTTGCTTATCCTCTAAAGCTAATCCATTCAATGTCCACTCTATTAAATTATTCAAGCCTTTGTAACTAACTCAAGTGATTGGTCTTTCTTAAGCTCACGTATCGATTCAAAGCTTGATTCCCATCATTATCCTATAAATTCATGTCGGACATATCCATTTTCTCAAGTAATAGATAGTAGATGCAATCCATTCATATGGATAATATAATGGTTCACATCCTTTCAATCTAATGTATGAGAATGAGAAACATATAATTAACTAGTAAAACTTTGTGCTTTCTCTCTCCCTTACTATCATAAACATTCAACACATGCATTATTCTTGTAGACTATTTTATAGTTGATCACATCAAATACTATCACTTCCTATATGTTTATCTAAATCACTCTCTAATTAATTGAATTATAGAAATCTTAAAGTATAGCTTAAGAGGCTCTAATATAGTCTATCCGTACTTAATCATAAACTCTTGTCTATACAAAAATTTAGAGATGTATGTATGAAAAGTTCTACTTTAGATCTAATATTAGTGAGATCAATTCAAACACATCAAATTAAGTCTAATTTATTTAGTGCATATAAATTAAATGTTTTGTCAGTTCTTAAAGCATGATGGTTCAAATTTCCTTTTGGTGCGTTCACTTGGGATGAATGACTATTTCAATCCTCCCCCTAATTCCTCATGAATTCTTATTACGATGTTCATTTCATTTTTTAACCCATAGTAGGAATTCCAAATCTATATTTTGGTAAATTGAGATTCTTAGGTTAGACATAAGAATCACAATTCAGCAAGCAAAGGACACCATTAGCCTTATTTTCTCTGGGATACCACTACCATAGTTGTCAAAATTGCAATTTTAGAAAGTCATTTTGAGTTTACGATTTTAGAAAGTCATTTTGAGTTTACGATTTTAGAAAGTCATTTTGAGTTAACTTATATATAAACTTTTTTTTATTTAGAAACTTACATTTTTAACTGAGTTTACATATAAACTCAGTAAAAACTTATATTTTTATCAAGTTTACTGATTCTACATATCTGAGTTAAATGGACTAAAAAATAAAAAAAAATATAACTAAGTTTTTATAAGCCATCAACTATTGAGGCATTGTATCATCTTCCTTGTCCTATTTTCTTTTCCTCTTTTTCTCTCTCTTAATCCTTTATTTTATGTTCATACCCTTCACTTAGGTTTTGGCTCTAATAGTAAAGATTATAAGAAAAACCATAAAATTTAGTTTATACCATCAGTAATTTGAAATGAGTTAAAATATTTGATTCTCTTTAATTCATTGTCTTACTTTTTTTTCAAAAGAAAATAATGAAAAAAGTTTAGTTTCAACTTTATTTATTCTTCTTCTATATATGTTTAATCATATATTATTAAGAATTTTTTATGAAAAAATAACTTAATCTCTTTATTTCTATATTTTCATCATGTATTTTAAGTTTTGAATAAATACTATAAATATCTCCATAATTTTTTAAACTATTTACATAGTTTATAGAAACTTACACTTCTATGTTTTTACATTTCAATTCTATTAAGATTCTGGTGAATTTATATAAAATCGCGAATTTGACAACCTTAATCATCACCACCATTGCACCAATTCACCTACCAACTTTAGCACACTTGACAAGAACCACCACCAAACTAGACTTTGGCAACTACTATTGCCATCACCAAACTCCAAAGAGCCATGATTTACAAATCACATCACCAATAAAAGCTTCATAAAAAAATATTTAAAAACAAAAAGAAGTTTGAATAACTTCTTTCTCTCCAACATAGCACACCACCACCCTACTACCACCATTGTCACCGTAACGCATCACTTTTAAAGTGAAAACCCAAATATGAAATCCAAACTTCTCCTTCGAAATGCTAAAACAAAGATGTGATCCTTCAATAACCTAAACAAGGGTGTAATATGGAAAATCAACAATTTTCCTCTCATCTGAACACAGTTATCTTCATCTTCGAAATGTCGAAACAAACTCATTGGGAATCCAAATACCATTGTCTTCGTTAATGATTTTCCTTCAATCAAGATAGTAATAGTCTAGACCAATATTGATTTTAGGCTGTCATCGCCACTATTTGCTTTTAATATTTGGATTTTGATATGGATTTTAGATTTATGACCACTTGTGGCCATGATATGTTTGGATATAAAAGATAAGATCATGTGATGGATATGTGATTAGGAAATGGTTAAATTGAAAGACAAAAATACCTTTTAATTTTTATTACAAGTTTATCCATTATTGCTTCTTTTAATTTAGGTAAACAATGTAACGAACATTTTCTCCTTCGTTATATTCTCAAGTAATTGTAATTTTGTTTCCTCTTCCATTCAGCAAAATGAATGGATTTTTAGTCTTTTCACTTTGAGTTCATAGTTAGTAGAGTTTCATTGGAAGTGTGGCATAGTGAGTGGCATCATGATGGTTTATGGTCCTAATTTGTGATGGTGTTCTCTAATATCAGCCTTTTTGGTAATTTTTTTGTCTCTTTTTATGAAGCTCTTTTTTTTTCCCCATTTTATAAGGCTATAAATGTTTTATAAAAATGCAAAATTTCAAAAAAAAAAATGTAAAATTTCAAAAGTTTGACTCTAAGAATATTATGATCTATGAAGTTGCTAATAATATAAAGCAAACAGAAGTTGGATATCACACGTAAAATTTATGCATACTCAAAATTTATTCTTGAAAGTTGAAAGTACAGAGTACAATCAACATAATTGTGTACCATAAACTTAATTTTCTTATCTTTTAAAGTTGATACTATTTTATGAACTCTAAAAGTTAGAGGACCATTTTAAAAAATGATAAAAAGCTTAAATATGAACAGAAAAATATGGAAAGTTCAGACATTTCGATTACCTACATCTATACGAGTTGCCCATGATTTGCCGGCTAATACATTAACCCCAATTTATTATTATTTCTTTTTAATTGTAAAGTGTAAACGGTGAGCTGGGCATTAATGCATAACATAAACCGGTTTTAGAAAACTACGAGAGTTGATGGTAATTTGGAATTCTATTGATTGGAGCAACTGCAACTGGAAATGGACACCAATGGGAAACAGCAAAGCAAAGGTCAGCAAGAAACATTGGCATAAGCCACCACGCACATTACTAACGCACATCACGCCGAATCTGTCTGTGATCTGCGCCTAGTCTAGTTTACAGGCTAGTACAGGTTGATTACACGAGCATTTGTCGTGAATGGACCACGTGTGTACTAAACCATCCCATGATCTTGCTCCTTTTTATTTTTTTTTCTCTTAATTATCTTTAGAAAATAGTTTAAATATTTTCATTTTCTATATATACGTTTGCTTTTTTCTTTTTTTTCCTCTTAGTGTCTCTATATTTCAAAGAAATCCGTTTTATATTCTAAATATCAAATCAATATTTTAAAAGAAATTTATCACATTATCCTTCAATTCTTTCACAAATTTTTTTAACTCTTTTCAACCTCTCAGTGAGATCCAATATTCTATTTCTACCAATCATAAATTAAAAAAAAAAAGAAAAGAAAAGGAAAAGCATGTCCTTATGAGAAGGAAAGTTGTCTAATGTAAGAGGAATGAAACACGCTACTTGATTTCTCTTAAGGAGTACGAGAAATCGCTCTTATAATGAATAATCAGGATTTCTTTTTAGTATACTTATTTTAGTAACATACTTTATTATATTATGATATCTTGAAATTAAGGTTATATTGGGACTATTTTTCTATATGTTACATCTCCAAATGGAGAGTATAGCCACCTGTACAATTATTTATTTTTCCAAATTGAGAATCGACACTTCAAATCTATTATGTATGTAAAGGAAACTCTTCTTCATCACCGTTCCAAGCATTTGTAAATATTTAATAAAGAATTAAATTTTAAAGGTTGAATGTATTCTTATATAAAAATAAATAGCAAAGGGATAGAAGGATAAAAGACTTAACTTTTAAATATCGACGTATTCGCTATCATATTCTTTGTATCCATTTGAACATATTTTACTTGTGGAAATGGACTAGGAGCTTCGCAGTCCACACAAATATCACAACAATCCGACTCGCACCATGCCTTCCACGCCTTCATAGTTCATCCGGCACGTTGCGCATGTAATATCTTCCGTGCTTTATTGCTAATACTATTATTTCCATTATAGTGGTCTGTTCATGAAATTAGATTTGACTGCCTTTTGTTTTTTATAGGTTAATTTTTCTTTGTTATTTTGCTAAGTGAATTGCGTTGGTAAACCCAATAGAAAATTTCTAAAATAAAAGAATTTTCAAAAAATTTATTCCACACACAAACTCTCGAACTTGTTCCACTATCATTTCACTTGTGCCCATTAATATAGCTTGTCAAGTCCTTATTATAATATGTTTGATCTATGAAATAAGGTAAAAACGAATTACAATTTTTGAGAATAAATAAACTAATAATACCAATATAGTCTTACCCTAATTTATTGTTTTATCTATTGGGCAGTAGTATGTCATGAGTAGATATCGTTATATGTTGGAAAAGAAATAGAAATATTTATTCCTTAGTTTCTATAGAATAATTGTAATTAATAAAAATTTCATTGGAATAAATATTTCATAAACCAAAAGCAGTGATAGTTTTACAAGAAAGGAATGTCAATTCGATTCATTGTCAAGAAGTTAGCCAAATATGCTATTAAAAAAGAGGAAGGAAAACCAACTCTATTTTTGTTCTAAATAAATTTTCTATAGATTCTAGCGAACTAAACAGATCAAGGTTCTTTAGATTGTTGTGATTTGAGACGAATTCATTCCTCTATTTAGCCTTTATGGCAACACCAGGGGACTTATCACCAACCAAATTAAATAGAGCAATGGCACCTCAATAGACGGGCGTAGTTTGGCAGCTGTAATAATAGAATCTTAGTTCTTGGTATAGCTAGGTCGATGGAAAGAGGCTCATCCTCTCTCTGAAGTTGAATTGAAATTTATAATTATATGGTCTTTTGTTCGGTTGATATATTATATAGGCATTTCAAGGTTTATTTAGCCTGTGTTTCGATGCTTTTTTTTACATGGGGACCGAGTCATTACTAACACTAGACTATATGCGCAAAATCAATGAAATGCACGGGCTAAAGGGCGATTAGAATTGGATGATTCTGTCTTTCAAGGTTTATAAGGATATTGATAAGAATATTTGCTTCTTTAATATAAATTAGCATGATATGGCAGACATGTTATCCAACTAATCAAATTAAACCTAATTGGTTGTAAATTTGGTTGCATCGGTCATATGCTGCTTTTGAGTTTCTCGCCTATCTTCCTTTTACGATTTCAAGCATGTTTTCTAATGAAAAGAATGAAAAGATTGGCTTGTCACTAGTTATGGACTTGCGTTCCTCGTATCAGGGTCCTGATTTATCCTTTATTAGGTCCATATTAAAAATACAAGTGAAATAATTACAAAAATTTACACTGATCATCCTGGTAACTTCTTAAAATTATGCAGACATCTTCACCAGTTCACCTTTCAAGATGAAATAGATTCCACCATCTGACATGAGTGTAGCCCAATACTTTTTTACATGGGCATACACGTATGCAAAAGACATCATGTGGCAATGCCACATATGATAAAATAATTGAAAAAGCACTAAACTAAAAGCAAATTAGTAAAAGAAGCACAAGAAAGTAAAAGCAATTAATTAAAACAATAAGAAATCACTAAATAAAAAAAATAAATAAAAGAGAGAGGAAATAAGAATAGAAGATGTGAAAATTTGGGGTTATAATGTACTCAATCTATTTGACTTAATAATTATCCCATAAAGCTTTGGAATGGATTTTAGGATGACGTTGAAAAGACTATGGGATTTCAAGTCTAAGTTTTTGCATTAAAAAAAGCTCGATGAAAAACCTAGACTCAATAAAAAAATAAATAACATATATTTAACAAAAATAGAATAAACAAAACAAGGGCAAAACGAACAATCAAGGAATGGAAGATCTTTCAAAGAAAGATCAAAGCTTTTTCACTTGAAAATTATGACTTAGAATAGGTTTTCAATAGATTAAGCAAATTTGGGATGACCTTTGAGGTTCTTAATAAAAAATAAGTAGTAGGCACAAAATTTATGTAAAACTTGAAATTTGAAAAAAAGAAAATGAAAAAAGAAAAAAGAAAAAAGAAAAATAAGAGGTGTTATAAGCTAAGGGCAAGCTTAGTATTAACGATGTTAACAAAGGGCATTTTGAGTATAGAAAAGTTTAATGAACCCCAAGTATAAAAGGGTCCTTTAAGGTTTCTAGGAAACCCTTTTCGTACATTTTTTCCTCTCACATGTTGCATTGCTTAGGGTTTTGTGTGAGTTCTTGAAGTTGCTAAGTACAAATGTCAAGGATTAGCAAAATTGGGTTAGGAAAGCTAAGGTAAGGCTTATGTAATGTCTCTTAGTTATAAAATCTTAATAGATTCTTATTAGAAACCCATTTTTCTGCATATGATAGCCCCATAATGAATTTGAGAAGATTTTTAGGGAGTCCCACAATGGATCTTGTGTGGTGAAAGAAAAGCTAAAGGCATAAGATATTAAGGTAAGGTTATAGGAAACCCTTTTCCTTTAAGTCTTTATTCAAATCTTTGAAGTAGCTCATTTTTCTACGTAGGTTAGTGGATAAAATGACCTTAAAGTAGTCTTACGCATATCTTATAGTGGTTCTTAGGTAGTAGATGTGAGATTTTAGTCCCTAAAGGTGAGTATTCTAATCAAAGTTGTATATTTATTGTTGTTTCATGAAAGAGTGATCTAATTATATATTAATATTTAGATGATATTTGATGAGTAACAGTGGTATGTTGATGTTGGAAAACACCAAGGAAGGGTAGTTTTCGGAATCAAGCAAAAGTGGGATTATGCATAGGGGATGAAATGTCATTGCAAATAGCTAGTGTTTGGACTTCATCCCTAAGAGCACTTGCATCCACATGCCACCTAAAGTAGCATCTAGACGCCATGTATCTAGTTTTGTGTATTGGCATTTTTCCGAGTTTTCCATTGTGTCTTGAGTTTGCTTTCCTATTCTAAACCCTTTCCTAAGCCTTTCTAAATGTAGAACTTCACCCAAAATATCATGTAAATCAATATATTCTTCTAGCAATCCTAAGCTCCTCAAGTGATTCAAAAAAGAATGAGAATATTATTAAGTTGTTGTGTTATAAAGTGCAGTTAGAAGATTTTAGAAATCGAGTATATCTATAATTCTTTCATGATCAAGTTATGAGGCTCTTGTTTTGGATTCTAAGTGAACACTATAGTCAGGTATGTCTTATGTATGTATAGAATTAGCAACTGTTAATGAACCTAATCAATATTTGGCTAAAATAAGTATGTTGCGTGTGCTTAGCTTGAGCCAAGGGATTGGAAGGACCAAACCTTAGGGTGGCACACTAATGATCTTTATGCAATGGTATCCTAATTGGAGTCGTGCTTTCAAATAATTTAGGTGGATTAGGAATTCCTTAGTTCCTAAGATGTTAGGAAGGACCCAATACTAATAATTATATATATATATATTGTGTATCAGAGTCGTGAGTTACTCTAAGTTTCAGGGTATTAGAATTGTGTTGCTTGTCGAGCTTAAACAGAGATAGTAAATGGAGGTTGTGCATTTAGTTATATTGAACTGTTGTTGTGTGTGTTTGTGTATTACTATGTAAACAAACATATATGATTTGTACACCTTATACTAGGCTTTGCTCACCAAGCTAGGGCATTGTTGTTTTTAAATGTAGGGATAGGATATGGGGACTATGAGGATACCTATAGTGATTATGATTACTACTATGGAGATGTGGTAGACTACTATGATTATTATTTTGATGATGGACATAGATTTGTGTAGTTTGAGTAAGGTGATGGAAATCGTTAAAAAAAGTTGTCAAACATTGTTTCTATTCTTACTTTTGTGTTAATACTTAGGCTGTTAGAACTCACATGAAATTTCTCCTATTATTGTCCAGTTTACTTGTCAACCTTCATATAATGTGATTTTGGAAACATTGATGTTTTAGTAATAGGTTCCTTAAAACAGTTTATAATTGAATAGTGAGTTTAACTATATTTTGTGGAATAAAAAAATTCAAGAGTTGATCTTTATGTATTATTTGTGAATTGCGGATGTCTAAGTCATCCTTGAATTATTGTGTTGGAGTTATTACAAGTGATTAATGACTGTCAAATTATGAGGAGATATTAGTAAGTACTAATCTAGATGCTTAATGTGTCAATAGAATATAAGAACATATGGTAAGCTATAATTTTCCAAGTTCTGGGCATTATACCTTACTCCTGATTTATAAATAGAATTGTGGAAAAGGATAATAATAGTTCGTGTTCAACAAAGAAAAGAGAAGGAAAAAGAAAGATACATAAATGACACTAAAATGATAAACAATTATAAATAAACAATAAAATAGTACAAATAGGACATTGACTTTAGAATAAAAATAAATGCAATAAATTAACAAGAATTGCACATGGGAACTAATCATAAATAAAAAATTTAACATTTTTGGTAAGTCAAGTCAAGTTGGTTAGTGGGTTTAAACAAAACCCTATAGGGGTGAGAAAGAAAAATTTGTAATCCTTAATCTATTAGTGAATAATAGGGTTTTAACTTAGTGTTGTGATTTGAAGTTAAAGTAGACACTTCATGACCTATCTTTATAGTAGCAACTAGTTTTTAGCAATCAACTTTTTAGAGGAAAGGAAAATTTTGTTTCTCAATAGATAAATCCCCATCATATGGTATTCTAATGGTTTTTAAAATATAGGAAGATAATATGAGCAACTTGGAGTTGTTAGCAAAACAAATGGTGTTTTGATGAAGAAAATGAGCTATTAAACTCCTTTATCTAGCACCATCTTGATGCTTAGAGCTTGATGCGCTAGTACAATTTCAATTGGAAAAATATGATTATTTTGATGGACTGATGATGAATGATGCTTGGAAATATGCTTAGGAAGCTTGATATAATGTATGCCCTTGCTCTTAACTTAAACCATATGTAGGATTCGAAATTTGGAAATTCCAAACAACATTCTCAAAAGAAATATGAGAGAATAAAACAAGATGTGGTTGCTAACATTAAGAAATTTCTTCTCTCTATGTGTCTTATGTTTACATTGTCTTCAATTTATAGTATTTTTTTATGAATGTTAACCATCAAGTAATTGCTAAAGAATCAGTGGTTTTACAAATTTGCTAAATTTAGTTGGCTAAATTTGACTTTCTAATTCAAGTTTTAATCTTTCAATTAAATTTGTATTTAGAATTGGTGATTCCAAGCATAGTCTTGAATGTTTCAAACAAGTCATCCTTCAGTGGCTTCATCATGATATTTGTAACTCGTTCTTTGGATTTACAAAACAAGAGTTTAATTTTCCCATGCTTGACAAGTTCTTTAATGTAATGAAACTTAATATCAATGTGTTTGCTTCATCCATGAAATACAAGAATTTTAGCTAGTGCTATAGAATATTTATTGTCACATGGGATATGTGTTGGACCTAATTGTTCAATAAACTGTACACTTGACATGCTATTGATATTGCTATAATGAACAATGCTTCCACTATTGACAAAGCCACCACTTATTTCTTTTTTGAAGACCCCTAAACAATTCCATTTCTTAGGTATACCTAGTCATTATTTATGTATCCTACTAAATTGAAAGAATAAAAATGAGTATTGAAAATTCCATGATTATGTATATCACTAAGATAGCATAGAATTTTTTCAGTTGCTTACAAGTACAGCTAATATAGTGTCTCCATGAAATAACTAATAAACCCAATTTCATAAATAATATCAAGTCTAGTGGATATCAAATAACATAGACTACCCACCATGCCTTAAAGTTAGTTAGGTTTACTAATGCCCCATTACCTTCTTTTTCATTTCCACTTGTTCTACAACTTAAGTTCAGATTGTTATAGTTAAATGCATCTTAAGTTTCTTTTATATATCAGTAACATATTTCTTTTGTGAAATAAATATGCCATTATCAATTTTTTGTGCTTTAATTCCAAGAAAATATGATATTAATCCCATGTTAGTTATCTCAAACTATTGAGTCATAGTCTTCTTGAATTCAATAAACAATACTTTACAATTTCCAATAAAAATCAAGTCATTAGCATATAGGCACAATATTAAAAGATTGTCATTAGCTTTTGACTTAACACATAATGCATGCTCCTAAAACACTTATGGAAGCCATCTTATTGTAAATACATATCAATGCATGAGGTGCTTATTTTAAGCCATATAAGGCTTCTTTTTTTCATACGATAGACCTTGTTCTCATGTTCTTTTTCCATAAACCTAGCTGGTTACTTAATGTAAACTTCTTCTTGTAATATACTATTTAAAAATGCCATTTTTACATCTATTTGATGAATTTTCCACTTGTTCTATGCTACAAGAGATAAAATCATGCATATGATATTCATTTTTTAAACTGAGGCAAATGTCTCAAAGTCATTGATTCTTAGTTTTTCCTTGTAACCTTTAATAACTAATCTTGCTTTGAAATGATATACTTGACCAATGAGATTATACTTTGATATTACACCCACTTTACTTCAATTGGCTTTTTTCCAATTGGTAGAAAAGTTAGCTCCCATGTCTCATTTATTATTATTATTATTATTATTATTATTATTATTATTATTATTATTATTATTATTATTATTATTATTTCAATTGAGCGATTCTCCTCATTTTTAGCTTAGATCCATTTTCATCTCTCATTACATCTTCATATGAAATTAGATCATAATCTATAAATAAAAAAAATTGACTAAGGACTCATCAATCAAATCCACCTCCTCCTAATCATCATCTTTAGTCACTACATAATCTTACAATTGTATTGGTAAAACATAAGTCGTTTGAGGATACCCTAATGGCCTTACATCTGCTACTTTAAAAGAAATATCAAGCAATGATGCTAGATTGTTAGTAGAAAAATGAGAATTGGAATATATCCCATTTGTAGGTACCTCATTAATGATAACATTATTAGTTGTATTATTGTCTCGATTCCACTTCTATACTTCATCTTCAAGAAATTGAACATCTTTACTTAAGATAAATTCCTTTATATCTAGGTTATACAATTTATAACCCTTTGTTGTGTCACTATAGCCAATAACGATATATATTTTACTTTTATCATACGAAATCTTCCTCCTTTCCCTTAAGACATGGGCATATGCAACATACTCAAATACTCGTAGGTAGGATACATCTAATTTGTTCCCACTCTAAGCTTCTTCTTTTCTACAAATAATCTTTGTAAGACACCTGTTTAACAAATATATAACATAAAAAATAGCCTTTTCCTAGAAAGGCTATGTCATATCTTTAGCCTTCAACATACTTCTAGCTATGTCAAATAGTGTTTTACTTTTCCTTTTAGCTATACCATTTTGTTGAGGTGTATAACTAGTTGCTAACTAATGTTAGATTCCTTCTTTCTTCCAATAATCATTGAACTCATTTGATGTGAATTCTCCTCCCTTCTCTAATCTTAAAGTTTTGAAAGAATATCACTTTGTTTTTTAACAAGTGCCTTAAACTCTTTAAACTTGTTAAAAGTTTTGGTTTTTTTAGAATACAAATCTAAATTTTCCTAGTAAAATTATCTATAAACAATATAAAATATCTTTTTTGTCTAGCTAATTATATCTCAATTGTCCACATGCATCTACATGTACCAATTCTAGTAGTTTTTTTTTATTCCTCTTAATTTTCCTATTGGAAAAGAATCTCAATGACAAATTTCGAGAATGCAATCTTCATAGGAGATGCTGAGGGCATCAATTAAAGGTAGATAAGTCACCATCTATTTTTTCATCAATAATTTCAAACCTCTAAAATTCAAATAATCTAATTGAAGATGTCACAACTAGTTACTATCTTTTACCATTACTTGTAAGTTCATCAAAGTTATCATTTGAAGAGACAAAGGAAGCATGCGGTTTTTTGTCATGTTCACTTTCACAATAGTTTTGTGGTTTTTGTCCTTAATCTCACAAACTCCATTTTCAATGTGAACTTTGTGACCTTATTCTAAAAGTTGGCCCATGCTTAATGTATTCCAACATAGTCTATGTACATAACATACATGTACAATTATAACATTAGTATCATATTTTAATTTGATAATAATATTATCTTTACTCGTCACAAGAATTTTGGATTTGTTTCCAAAATTTACTTCTCCTCATACTATCTCATATAAGCTTAAAAATAACTCCTTTTTCTAATCATGTGATTACTACATCTCATATAAAAATACTACACATCATTGCTTTTGGTATCAATTGCTTATTTATAAAAAAACACTAAATTTTCCTCTACTTCTATTACATTTGCCTGTTTTCTATGTCTACCTTAGAACTTGGTTTGACATTTTGATGTGTAAGCCCAAATTGTCTACATCTATAACATTGAATTTTAGACTTATCCCATCCAACACTCATCATTCTTTTACTTGAAAAACTGCCTTATCTTATCTTGTCTCTATTAAAGATAACATAATTTTCTCTTTCTCAACCACGATCATATCTACGACCTCAACCACCTTAGACGTTCATTCATTTAATGTTCATGCGAAGACATTGAGCCTAACCATCTTTTTAAGGATAGTGTTGATAAATTTTGTCCTTCAATAGCCACTAGAAGAGGATTGAACTTTGAGATGAAGGATAATTTTTTTTTTAAGAACTATCAATCACTTATCATCTCTCCATTACTTGCATTTGGTTAACTATGGATTAAACATGATTAAAATATATAGTAACGGATTATGAATTATTCATACATAAATTTTCAAAATTGCCATAAAGTGTTTGTAGATGAACTCGTCTAACTCTATCATTGCCATATAGGATTTTTGCATATTATCCCTTGTTTCATGTGATGTTTGTGCCAATTATATTTTTGAAATACTCTCTTTTACTCTACAGTTGGAAAAAATTAGAAAACAATGATTTTTTTTAATCTTTTTTACGTATTTTTATTAATAAACCCTTCTCTTCCTCTTTAAGTGACTTACATGTAGTGGGGTCAATAACATCTTAAAAGCCTTTTTCAATGAAATCCTACATATCTTGGAGACAAAAATATCTTATAACTAGACAACCTAATCATTATAATTTTTCTCTTATCAATTTTGGAAGTAGCACTTGAATTGTGTTAGTTGTTGTCATGATTCTTCCTAAATGTCGTTGAAACTCAACTTTATTGCCAAATGTAGATTTTAGAATTTGCAAATTCCAAACAACACTCTCAAAATAAAGATAAGTAGATGATAAAATAAGATGTGTTTGTGAACATTAAGAAATTCCTTCTCTCTCTCTCTATTTGTACATTTTCTTCAACTTATAGTATTTTTTTTTTATTAAAACTAACCATTCATAATTGTTAAAGAATGAGTCGTTTTATAAATTTTCTAAATTTAAATTGCTAAATTTGACTTTTTAATTTAAGTTTGTATTTTTTTTCCAACACCATGGTTATCATAAAGCATGTAGGGTTGATTTCTTTTATTTTAAGGGGTTAATGCAATGGTAAACAAAGGTGGTGTTAGATAAGGTTTACTAGGGTAAATTGTGGTTTAAGAGTAAGTTAAGTTGGGTTATTTATCTTCTTCCTGCTGTTGTTACCCCTTTTAGCCATTCCCTTTGATCCCCTTTCTTGTTTTGTGTTTCAAGTTTAATACTATGTTTGCATGATGTTTTAGGTGATAGTTTATGAATTACATAATAATTTACGAGTTAGTTGTATTTATATGTTGAATTGTTTTGAAAAGGTGCAAGCTTAATGGATGTTACTAATGGTTTAAGCATGTAATGAATATTTTGTATTGATTTTCCAGCGTACTTAATATAAAATCTAAGTGTGATTCTTAAGTAATTAAAGTCTTTGGCAATAGGTTAATCAACATGGTGATTAGAAGGATAAACTAATAAGTTAGTGTATTTAAAGGTGGAGTATGATTGATATATGTTGCTCATATGTTAAATATTATGTCATGAAGATGATCTTAGCCATATTAGATAAGGCCTTAATTCCATCTTAAAAAATTGCAACCCTATTAGATACTTTTGATCATGAGGACTAGTTGATATTATGAAGAATCATGGACTAAAGTTAGAAAAATTTCATCTTTTCTTCTTCTTTTTTTTTTCTCTTTTCTTCTTGCTCTTTTTTTTTTTTCAAGGTAATAGGGTATATGTTTGCTTCAAATGCTGCTTCCATTGTTACACAAATTTATTCTACAATTAAAATGTCATCAACCCCCTAAACAAAGTGTAGAAATAAAACTTGAAATGTAAAGTCTAAAAGAGAGATTTACAATAATGTCCTTTGTTTGGATTATTTATAGGCCATTTCATAAATAGTCACAATAGTCAACATCTTCATGGTCATTTGAAATAAAAACTAAATGGGTAAGTAGTAAAGCCGATATGAAACTTTGACATGTAAATGGACACACATAATATGTCACACACAACTTAATGATTCTAATGCAAAACCTAATCACTAATCACACTATAAACTTAACTATTGACCTTTAACATTATTCTGAAATCGCACATATATGGAACTAGATTCCTAGAGAAATTTTCAAAAGCATAGACCTTTTATATGCTCCCTAAAATTCATGATTCATTTTCTAAAAGTGGATTCAACAAAGTCAGTGATTCATTTTAAAAGTGTAGATCCACCAAATCTTTAAAGTCTATTATTCATTTTTAAAATATAACTATTCTTACAGTTTATGAGTCATTTTAAGAGTATAGATTCATGTGACACATAGAATAGGATGGGTCTATAGGGGGTCGATAAGAGCCCTAACCCCCTCAACTTTAGGAAAAATATTAATTTTTATAATTTTTGAGAAAGGAAAAAATATATATGTAATATATATAAATATATTATAAGACACAAAGCATAACATGTAATTAGGCATAGTTTTGTAGTTAGGTATTTTTTTTTATAATTAAGAGGTTTTGGGTTCAAATTCCATATGTATATATTTATTGCTTGAATAATATGTCTTTTTACATTTATTAGAGTTTTCTCTTTGTCACAATAACCAATACCACTAAATTCATTAATTACAAATCATATCTAACCAAATTAATACCCATAAATTGATATTTTTATTTGTAATACATAATGAATAATAATTATATTTTCCATATTACATATATTTTGGCATTATCACATGAACTATTCATCAATAACACCAATTATATTTTTTTAATAATTTCTTTTTCACAATTAATGTACGAAAATGAATATTGATTATTGAATAATTGATTACTTAATAACTATTAAGTTATCTCACAAGAATTTTGATAATAACAAAAAAAGTAAATATATTTAACAAGTTTGTTAAGTGTGTAGATCAATAAACAAAAGATAAGACTTCTACTTTAGTATTGAATTTGAAAGTTAGAACCAAAATTAGAGATAAATTCAAAATCTCAATATTGTATCCAAAGTGACATAGTAGAATGTTCCATGCAGCATAATGGAGTTATAATTGTTTAAAGGCCTAACTCTACTTATTGGATATATTTGGGTAATGTATCCGATACGTTTTTCTATGTTGGTTAATTAAATCTATAGATTAAGAAGTATTAATCTAATAAAAAATAATGATTAGATGATTTGGACGTGTTCATCGCTGTTATGAATGAATTTTCAATGAAGTCATATTAATAATTGTTCAACAAATTTTTCAAGATTTATTTGGAGGATTTTTATCAAGAAAAATTTAAGAATTTTGTGGGAAGAAAAATTAGATATTTTTCAAGCTTAAATAAAGATGGATATGAGACGAAAGATTTAAGATAAGGATGAATCTTATCCATATTTTCAAATTCAAGTTGAATTGAGATAAAAAAAAAATATCTTAAAAAGAATTAAGTTAAAACAAATTAGATTTGATACAAGGAAACTCGTGTAATTATTCACTATAAAGATATTCGAAGCTTAAAGATTCAAATATAAGAGCAATAAGCATCAATATTTGCTCTTAATTTTTAAGAGATATTTATCGTCAAAAAAGGAGTTTAATTTTTCAAAGACTATAATAGTTGAATATGAGAAGAAACTGGAGTTTTTGTACAAGAATACTTGCAAATCTTGAAGAATATAAGAACAACATTGCAATGTTTAAATTCATTTCAAGATTAAGTATGATTTAGCTTCCACAATTCAAAGGATTGTGATAATCAATGGCTAAATCAAGATTTTTTCAAAATAATTCAAGATATGATCAAAAGTTATATAAGATTCTCATAAAGAGACATTGCATCAGAAGATATAAAAGGAAAGGAGTTCAAATTATTGAAATTTAGATCAACAGATCAAAGCTGCATTCATTTACTAAAATCTTGACATTCAAGAGAATTCAAAATCTAGTTGAGAGACAACACTATCTACTTTACTTTCATAATCTAATTTTGTTGTGAACTTTCATTGAGAGGATCTTTATATTTTATCCTCATGGTTACTATTAACACAATTATTTGTGTGATAGACTTTGTGTTAGCAACAAATTCAAATTTTTGTAGATTTGTGTATGGGCAAAGATAGTCTAATGAGATAGAGTAGAAAGACTTGTAACTGTTTCTCATCATTGAAGTTAGTAACAAGTAGATAGTGGAACGATATTGATGAGGATCACTAAGTCCTAGTAATGGAGCTGGAAGAGTGTAGTAGGTTCAAGGCTAAAGCATTATAAATATCTTGCTTGATCTTCTCAACCTTACTCTCTTTACTTTGAGTTTTATTATTTTTTATATATTGTTTCACGTCTAATCTTACTTAAGTAATTAAAGAAGACATTTTTTATCTTGTTCTTCGAAAAATTTCAATGTTTATTATAACCAATTCTACCACCACTAGCATCCTTACCCCCTAAGTTACTTTTCGCATGTAATTGGTATTAGAGCTTAGCTCTTAATTATCTAGAGTTTAAAGTTCCATAGCGGAAAACAATATATTTATTGCTATGAATCATGCTCCTTATTTCGATAGTACTAACTTTTCATATTAGGAATGTAGGATGGAGACATATGTCAAAGCAACTAATTTTGAATCATGGGAAGTCATAGAGTATGAAGACATCCAAATTGCTACGAATGGAGAATTAACACTAACAGATGCTAATAAAAAAAATTGAAAAGAATAATTAAGCTAAACATTTGTTGTTAATGATAATAGTACCTTCTAAATATTATCTTATTTCATCTTGTTAACGATACCTTAAGTGAAAATTATGAAGGAACAACCACAATCAAGGATACACAAATCAACCCATTACTTCAACAATAAGAACTGCTTAAATTTCAATCAAGTGAAGATATACAAGACGTATTTAATCACTTTATAAAAATTACTAATGAATTAGCCTTACTAGGTAAAAAGATTGAAGATTTTGATATTGTTCACAAGATACTCAGGATTTTATCTAGTTTACAGGATGCCAAGAAAATGATAATTGAAGAAGCCCAAGACTTGATAAAG
The DNA here is from genome assembly GCA_024138005.1 of Lumnitzera racemosa. Taxonomy (NCBI): domain Eukaryota; kingdom Viridiplantae; phylum Streptophyta; class Magnoliopsida; order Myrtales; family Combretaceae; genus Lumnitzera; species Lumnitzera racemosa. Next base: position 59,211,831 of record JAMXBC010000004.1, read on the forward strand.
ATGACTATAAGCCAACTCAGAGAAAAGTTACTTGCTTATGAATCTTATATCAAACACATTAATGAACTTGCGAGTAGTAAGAAGACAATTTGATACGAACTTGTGGATGAACATACGAACCCAATATCACATCTAACCAAAGGGGGTAGGTTTAAGCCACAAGATAGCCTAAAAAGTAAACGATAGTTGAGTGAGAGCTGGGGTTCCCGTACACTACGCTAGATATGACATACCAACATCTCATATGAGCTTAGGTTGTACTTAATATGATATACAAGTATGGCAACAGGTCACTCGCCACTAGTCTACGCTTAAATGGGCTAGATAAGAGTAGCTCAAGAGTAAAAAAACACTTAACTCAAGAGAAAGTAAAAAGTCTAATGTATTCTTCTATATGTCTTCTTGCAACTATTATATTATGTGACTATTTATAGTACCCTATTAGGGCAAGTTCTATGTTACAAATAATTACAAAAAATAAATTCCTATTTACTAAATAAAAAGGAAATTACTATATAGGGAGACACGAAATCATGCATAGCGAATGTTATCTTTTAGAAAAGATAGTATAATTGTCAGTAAGGATAGTGCACACACGTTTTTATTGTGATTCTAACAATATTGTGGTTCAAGCAGGGGTAGGCCTCTTATCAGGCCTATTTGGCAGCAAAAGGGGTTAGACTGTAGTTGGTTCAGGGATGGCTCACCTTGGGTTGGCCTTGAAGGGTCAGCTCTCGACAGTCTTGGTTGGCCTCAGCACAGTGAAGGGTATGGATTAACATGCTAGTTGATCACCTCAACAACATATTTGATAGCATGGAGAGCAAAGTAGTTCGGCAGATTAGACTGGGGTAAGCACTGCTCCTCGACACTTAACTCATCTTAGAAAGCTTGGAAACTACTTAAGAGAGCCTTCAGGCTCAAGAGTGTGCAATCGATCCTTGATCCCTATCACAATTGCATTTAAATCTTAAGGAGCTGATTTAGAAACTGAATTAGAATCAAATTCATAACTACAGGAAGATGAGGACATCACACTATTAGCATGAAGATTGAACATGATCCTAAAAAAGAAAGGAAAGAAAAAGTTCTTCAATAAACGTTCTTCCATTAATTGTTCCAAGTATGATGCAAGGAAAATTTTCAAGAAAGAGAAAAAGGAAAAGAAAGAGAAGAAGGATAAAAAGGAATTGGTGTGCTATGAGTACAAAAAAACCTGGGCACATCAAGTACCAATGTCTAGTGTTAATAAAGAAACTAGAAAAGTATGAGAAGAAATAGAAAGCATTGTTAGCCACTTGGAGTGATCTAGATGAATCTAAAGCATATTCAAAAAGAAATTTAGAAATAGACGACAAATCTAACCTATGTCTTATGGCTATTTGTAAGGTAGCTTTTGGCTTTAAAGATGATGTTATGCTTAAGTATGTTCATAAGTAAATGAAGAGTCTTTTACAGGCACATTCAAAATTAAATAAACAAGATGATGAAATCAAGGCTTTAAGAAGTGAAAAGGATACTTTGCTATAAGCAAACTCATTGCTAGTTGATTAAATGATATATTAAAGAATAATACTGAAGTTTTGCAAATAGATAATGAAAATTTGAGGACAATTCAAGATAATTTGGAAAAGGAGAATTCAATACTAAAAGAAGAAATTAAAATATTAAATGTTAGAATTAATGATTTGTCTTGCACAATGGATACAACCTTTAACAAGTTTCATAAAAGTGATAATAAATTGCGATTATTGTTATCCTTATGAAAGGTAGATAATTCTAAAAGTGAATTTGGTTATGAACATGGTGAAACTTCTAAGTTTAGCAACAAAACCGTATTTGTCAAAGGCAAAGAAATAGTTGATATGAAATCTGTCAAATAATAACAATGTACGTGTTAAGGCCAAATTTGGTGTACAAGGAAATCAGTATAGCAAAGGTTGTATTGGTTAAAATAACAAATATCCATTCAAAGGGTACATCAAAAGTAGATTCAAAGCCTACCGAGGCCAAAATCTAAGAAAATAGGTAAATCACAGGTATAGATCATCTAATTTTTATGCTTGTTTCATTTGCAATAGACTCAGTCATATTGAAAAATATTGCTTTTATAAAATGATCAAGTTTAATACACAACAAGCTAAGTCTTTACATAATTTAAGTTTGAATTTTACTGGATCCAAGCTAATTTGGGTTCTAAACAGGAATTAACTTTAGTTTGATGTTTATAGGGGCCTGGAGCAACATTAAAAGGAACGTAATACCTAGATAGTAGGTGTTTACATCATATGAGTGGTGATACTTCATTGTTCATAAGTTTAGAGTGGAAAAAAGGAAGCTATATGAAGTTTGAGGATGATAATAAGGGTAAAGTTATCACAATTGGTAAAATCGGTCTGCCTCCTCATACTATAGAAAATGTTAATCTTGTTAGAAGCTTGAAAAATAATTTATTGAGCGTAAGTCAATTGCATGTTAAAGGTTATAAAATGGTATTTAATAAAGATAAAGTTAAGGTATATAATAAAAATGGTGCGAAGTTGTTTGAAAGCTATAAGAAAAATAACATATATCTTGTCAAACCAGATAAATTAGAAATTGAAAGTTGTTTTTTGAGTGTTTTTGATAATGCATTTTTATGGTATAAAAAGCTTAATCATGTTAACTTTCATCAATTAGATAATTTGTCTAAAAATAATCTTATTTATGGTTCGCCTAAAATACATATTAAGGATTATTTTTGTTGTGCTACATGGATTAAGAATAAAATGAGTATTGTTTCACATTAACCAAAGAATGTTATATCAACTAAGAGACCTTCAGAACTATTGTATGTTGATATATTTGATCCTACATGTACATTGAGCTTAGGTGGAAATAAGTATAACATAGTAATAGTAGATGACTTTTATAGATTTACTTAGGTTCTTTTTCGTAGGTATAAAAATGATGCATTTAAAAATTTTGAAGTCTTTGCTAAACATGTTTAAAATGAAAAAGGAGTCTCTATAATTAGTCTTAGGACAAATCATGGAAAAAAATTTAATAATTTATGATTCATAACATTTTGTGAGAATAATGGTATAATTCATAACTTTTTTATAACTTACAATCCACAACAAAATGGAATAGCAGAGCATAAAAATAGAACTATTTAGGAAATGGCATGAACATTTTTTAATAAAAGTGGTGTAGCGCAATATTTTTAGGCTGAAGTAATATCCATCATTCCTGTGTACATTAGACCGTTTACTAAGAAAACATCATATGAGCTTTATAGAGGTAGAAAACCTATGGTATCATACTTTTATATGTTTGGTTCTATGTATTACATTAAGAAAACAAGTCTTAACCTTGGTAAGTTCGAAGAAAGGGCTGATGAAGGCATATTCTTATGATACTCCTTAAATAGTAAACCATATCATGTGTTTAACAAGGTTACTAAAATGATTGAGGAATCCATAAATGTAAATTTGCTTATGAGATTAAAGTGGATAATTCTAATGATGAGTCACGTAAGAAAGCTAAAGGTAAGAATGAAAATGTACAGCATAATCAAACTAAAGAACCTAAGGAAAAAAGTTCATTAGAATCAAAATCAGAAGCAAATTTAGAAGCTAGATTAGAACTTAACTAGGTAATATTTGAGCCTTATGGAACAATCAGGTTTAATATTATCATCCACCTAAACAAGTGATAAGTAAGATCAATATTGAAGTCCAAACAAGAGTTAGCTTAAGAAATATTGAAAACCATTTTGCTTTATTATCTAAGTTTAAGCATAGTTGATGAAGCTTTGTCTAACAATAATTGGATAAATACCATGCAAGAAGAGATAAATTAGTTTTAAAGGAACTAAGTATGGACACTTGTTCTTAAACCTAAAGATAAATCTATCATAGGAACAAAGTAGGTATTTAAGAATACATTAGATGAACATGGTAAATTGTTAAAAATAAGGCAAGGTTGGTTGCTAAGGACTATTCACAAGAAGAGGGCATTGACTTAACATATGCTCCAGTTGCTAGGTTAGAAGCAATAAAACTTATATTGTGTTTGCTTGTTAAAAAGGCTTTAAGTTATTCTAGATGGATATTAAAAGTACATTTTTAAAAGGTTATATAAAAGAAGAGGTATATGTAGAATAACCTCTAAGGTTTGAAAATCCATTTAAAGAGGATTATGTACATAAACTAAGAAAATCCTTATATGGATTAAAATAAGCTCCTAAAGCTTTGTATGAAAGATTAAGTGATTTTTTAATTAAGAATGGATTCCAAAAAGGTAAGATAGATACAACCTTATTTCTTAAACACTATGATCATAATATTTTAGTAGTTTAAATATATATTGATAACATTATTTTTCGATCTACTAATGAAACATTCTACAAGGAGCCTTCTAAGCTTATACAAGTTGAGTTTGAGATGTCATTCATGAGTAAGCTTAATTTCTTTCTTAGACTCCAAATCAAACAAACCAATGATGAGATTTTTGTGCATCAATAGAAGTACATCGAGTAAATCCTAAAGAAGTCTAGCATGAAAAATGTCAAAGGCATATCTGTACCTATGACTTCCTCAACCTGGTTAGACCTTGATGATGCAGGTAAGAAAATTAATGACAAACTTTATAGAAGTTTAATTAGTTCACTATTGTATTTGGTTGCATCTAAGCCTGACATATTGTTTAGTGTGTATATCCATGTAAGGTTTTAATCAAAACCAACTAAAAAACACTTATCAATTATAAAGAGGATTTTTAAGTATATATCTATTACCATAAAATTAGGAATCTAGTATCTAAAGAATCAAAAATTTGATTGGATTGTCTACTCAAATGTTAACTATGCTAGATGTAAGATAGATAGGAAAAGTATCTTAAGTACTTATTAGTTTATAGGGGACAAATTGGCTCTTGGTCTTTCAAGAAGCAAAATTCTATTGCCTTTTATAAAAGTTAAGGTTGAGCATGTTTCAATTGAAAATTGTTGTGCTTAGCTTTTATAGATTAAACAACAATTATCTAATTATGGCCTAAATTTGAAGAATATTCCAATAAAATATGATAATACAAGTGTAATTAACTTAACTAAGAATCTAATGCATCATTTTAGATCTAAGTACATTAAGGTAAGACATTATTTCATTCGAAATCATGTTAATAATGGTGATACAAATATTGAACTTATGTTAATTGAAAAATTAGTTAGCTGATATTTTCACTAAATCTCTTAATAAGACCAAATTTGAATTCATTTCGAAATGAAATTGGTGTTTGTTATCCACTTGCATGAATTCTTTTATTGACTAGCTTCATGTAAAAATAGTATATAATATTATTATATGTTATATTCACATTAATTCTTGTATGTTATGAAATTTGCATGCATATTTCATTTGTTTTGAATTTATGTATTTTAGTATAGTTCATTAATTTATTTTGTAGAGCTAAACGTAATACTTTTAGCTAGTAAAATTATATTATTATTGAGTATAAAATCTTAGGATAGTTAATTTTGTAAAATTTTAGGATAGTTAGTTCTCTCTTAATTTTACTGTTAGGAGACAATAAATAAACCACTATTTTTTTGGTTACCCCATGTGAGCTTTTTATAATAGTAGTTTCATCTACTTCTTAGTTTCGCGCATACACTTCTTTATGACTAGGGAGTTGCTGGATTTTGTAATGGCTAACTTTCTCTCACTTTTTCTAATTCAAACTCCACTTCTTCATAATCATTTTTACACGTTCTATCTTCAACTTCTTTAAATTCCTATTCAACTACAACTGTAAATCATTCCTCTTGCTATTCATCTCCTCTCATCCTCTCATTTTATAAATTTTCCTTTGAAACTCATTCACATTCACTTTCATTCTTTCTATTGCTCTAAGAAAATCTTCTTGTTTTGGTTTTAAAACCAAGAAGGATCTTAAGCATGTTAAAGAAAACCCATATTCTTTAATAGATGAACTTTCAAATTTTGAACAAACCCCTGTCAAAGAATCTCAAAATCCTATTTCTAAAAACCCTAACCAATTCAAAATTCCTACCAAGGGAAAGGAAGATGATTATGAGATTAAGAGTTCCTCAAGTGAAGAAATTATTGAGACAAAAGAAGAAATTGAACAAGAGACTGAGGAAGACGAAGAGGAAATAGAGGAAGAAGAAAAATACACAAGTGAGGAAAAAGGAGTTTAGTTAAAATCAAAGTCAAAACCATATGCAGAGTTGGATCTAGAATTTGAACTAAAAGCATTGAGTGTTTTAAGTAGATTAACACTATGTTTGGCAACTTTTGTAAAGGGTAGGACTCAAAAGAATGTTGTAGAAAGGAAAAGAAATCAAATGAAATATGACTTTAATTGTTGTTTGGATATAAAATACAGAAATGGAAGGAAATAGAAAGAAAGGAGTAAAAATATTTTTTTGACCTAACTAAACTACCTTTACTATATAATAAGAAGAGAGAGGGACTTGAAGAAGAGCTTTGTAGAGAGAGAGAGAGGCGCAAAGAGAGGTTTTGCCAGAAACTACCCCTTACTGTTCTCGTTTTAACACCATGATAAGAAAAAATATAAGAAGGTGAAGAAGAGCATTTTCCAATTGGAGAAGAAGATGAACAGTGTTTGTTTTTGTCTTTCCGTCTAAAGGAATTTCTATAATTTCGTACTATTTCCATCCACTAACACAGATTTCACTCCAAATTTGGAGAGAGAAAAAAAAAGAAGGCTTTTAAGTGGAATTGTCTCCATCAGTTTCTATCATATTCATCCCATTTCTAGTTTCTTTTAGGTGATCCAAACACATATTTTCTTTTCGTTTCCCGTGATTTCCATAGATTTCTACCTATCCAAACACAATGTAAGGCTAAGAAGCAAAAGGTAAGGCTTAGAAATGTGTTTGTTTCATCTTCTAAATAAAGACAATTCATAAAGCCAAATAATGTTGAATTTGAGTTTTTCCAAAAGAATGGTTTTTATTGGGAAGAGTTTTTAGATGTTTTAAGATGTAAGAACATTTGTATTATTGTGTATGGAGAATTGTTAATTGAGTCTTATGATAACCTTGACATGGATTAGAGAGTAGTGTAGCTATTCAAAGTAAATGGACAAAAAATAGACATTTCGAAGAATGATATTAAAAAAAGTTTTGGGATTCTTAGAATGATCAATAATAGGGAGTTAATAAAATGGTCTAGGAAGCAAATTTTTTAAGAGTTGAATAAAAGTGAAAAGATTTGGCTTAGAAAAAATGTTAGTATTTTTTACTTCAGGTTGATTGTGCAAATGCTGCATAAAATGGTTATTAGTTGTATATTTCCAAAGAAGGGAAGTATAACTAGCATTTCAAAGGAAGATGCCATGATTATTTTAGCCATACCGAGGAAAAAGAAACTAGACATTGCTACACAAATGATTAGGCATGCATTTATGACTAGGAGACAAGGCCCTTATGGAAATTTGTTGATGAAGCTATTTAAGTATAAGAAGGTTAAGGTTCCAAAAGTTACGAAGAAGAAGATACCCATTAAAGTGACAAGAGGAGATCACTTCAACCACATGAGTATAAATATGAAAAACAACATTTGGTATGCTAATGATTGGGCGTTCTATATGCACAACAGGGAGAAGAAAAATAAACTACCCAAATCATTATTTGAGGGGGAGTTATTAAGAGCAATTACAAAGTTTGATTTAGAACTTAAATTAGAACCATTGAAGAAAGCTAACAAGAAAAAGAAAAGGGAAGAAAATTTTCAGAGGCAAGAAGGATTATGGGGTCAAGATAGGAGGAAATTTTGAAATTAAGGAGAAAGTGAAAGTATTTGAATAAAAAATTATTCAAAATCGGGTTCAGAACTAAATTTGAAGGGAGGACCTGATGAAACCTCTAAAGCAGAGGTAGTATCAAGGGAAGAGATTAAGTACATGATAGATTCAAAGATGGACTGGTTGTTGAGTCAACTCCAAGCATCACTCAAAGAGGAAACTGAAAAAAAACCTTTTAAACCATCTCATACAAATGCCTCTTTACCTTGAAAACATCTCCACCACCTTACACTTTACCGAAGAAATCCTCTTCTCAAGTTACTGAGGAACCAAATCTTCCACCATTTGATCCTCCATCTTATGATCAACCTAATCATGCACCATCTCTAAAATCTCTAACTCCAATATAATAACAACAATCTTTTGTCGCTACTACATTTAAACCACAATCCTTAATTCCAACTGAAAAATTTCCATCTCTATGAGGTAAACCCAACTTGCCTTCTAATCCAATTCCTCCTGTTGAACCTAACCAAGCATCGAAGAAACTAATACCATAAGTTCTTTCAACAACAATCCTGATGCTTCCATGGAAGGAGTCTACTCCACCACTACCACCATCCGAACCAAGTTCTTCAAGCACTCCTCAAATCAAGAAGAGTTTCCTAAAGAAGAAAAAAGGAATTCAACTTAGTTTATTCTTTAGTGACTAAAGTTATCTATTTAATTTATTTTCTGTGTTTTGTCAAAATTCTATTTAATATCATGTTTTAAGTTTGAAGTTCATGTTTGTTCTAGTCGTTGTATGTTCAAAATCATGTCTAAAGTATCATTCAGAATCAGGCTAATGTAATTAAACTTGTTAATAAATTATTAGTTTTTGTTTTTCTTTCTCTACATTTGTTATCAATTTTCTTATCCATATTAGTTTCAGGGGGAGTAAAAAAAAAAAATTGTGATGATAATAAAAAGGGAAGAAATATAGAAAAATAATGAATTAAAAAGTTAATCTAACTTTGAGTTGATGAATATCTAAGGACAACTTCAGATATAAAGTTAATCTAACTCTGAGTTGATGAATATCTAAGGACAAGTTTAGACATAAAAAATTCTAAAAATTTTTTAACTTTAAACTCTTTGATTAAATTTGTTAAAAAATGATATGACTTGCATTACAAAACCTATCATAAATTGTTCAATATTTTTTTTTTTTTTGAGAAAAGGTTTTGTTATTATCAAAGAGAGAGAATGTTGAGTTTTCTTATAAGTGTATTAATGATAATAAAAAGAGTAAAAATATTTAATAGGTTTGTTAAGTATGCAAGTCAATAAACAAAAGATAAGATTTCTACTTTAGTACTGAATTAAAAAGTTATAACCAAAATCAGAGACAAATTCAAAATCTCAATACTATATCAGAAGTTATAAAGTAGAATATTCTATGCAGCATAATAGACATATAATTGTTTGAAGGCTTAGCTCCACTTATTAGATATATTTGGATAATATTTTTAACACATTCACTAAGTTGGTTAATTAAATCTACAGGGATTAAGGAGTAATAATTTAATAAAAAAGAATGACAAGATGATTTGAACGTATTCATCATAGTTATGGATGAATTTTGAATAGAGTCATATTAACAATTATTCAATAGATTTTTTAAAATTTATTTGAAGGATTTTTATCAAGAAAAATTCAAGAATTTTGTAGGAAGGAAAATTAGATATTTTTCAATCTCAAATAAAGATGGATATGAGAAGACCGATTAAAGATAAGGATGAATCTTATCCATATTTTCAAATTCGAATGGAGTTGAGATAAAAAAAAATATATCTTAAAGAGGATTAAGTTAAAATAAATCAAATTTGATATAAGGAAATTTGTCTAATTATTCATCAAGAAAATATTTGAAGCTCTATAATTCAAATACAAGAGTAACAAGCATCAAGATTTGCTCCTAATTTTTAAGAGATATTTATTTTCCAAAAAGGAGTTAAATTTTTTGAAGCTAGAATAGTTGAATACGTAAAGAAGCCAAAGTTTTTGTACAAGAATACTTACAAATCTTGAAGAATATAAGAGTAGCATTGCAACGTTCAAATTCAAGTCAAGATCAAGTGTGATTTACCTTCTGCAATTCAAAGGATTACAATAACCAATGACTAAATCAAGATTTGTTGAAAATAATTCAAGATTTGATTAAGAGATATCTAAGATTATTGTAAAGAGACATTGCACCAAAAGATATAAAAGAAGAGAAGTTCAAATGTTTAAAATATAGATCAACAAATCAAAGCTATATTCATTTACAAAAACTTAACATTTGAGAGAATTTAAAATCTTATTTAGAAACAACACTATTTACTCTACTTTCATAGTCAGATTTTGTTGTGAACTTTGTTGAGAGGATCTTTGTATTTATCCTCATAGTTACTATAGACACAATTATTTATGTGATAGACTTTACATTAAAGAGACATTCAAATTTCTATAGATCTATATATAGATAAAGGTAGCCTAGTGAGACAAAGCAGAAAGACTTCTAATTGTTTTTTTCTATTAAAGTTAGTAAAAAATAGATAATGGGATAATACCGGTGAGGATAACCTAGTCCCCAAAAGTGGAGTGAAAAGCGTCTTATAAGTATAAGGCCGAAGCATTATAAATATCTTACCTAATCTTTTGAACCTTACTCTCTTTACTTTGAGTTTTAGTATTAATTATATATTATTTTATGCCTAATTTTGGTTAAGTAATTAAAGGATATATTTTTAATCTTATTTTTCAAAAAAATCAAAGTAAAATTGTAACCAATTCATCTCCCCTTCCTTTCCTTCTCTTGGTTACTTTTGAAACCTATAATAACTTATATTCAAAATGGTATTCTTTTTTTTTTCCATCATTGGTAATGAAACAATCAAACAAGGTTATTATGAAAAGAAATAGTATAATACTTATGTCTATGTTAATTTTATTTTTTTATTTTCTAATGTCTTATTCAAATATTTTTCTAATGTATTTTTGCTAAAAATAAAAGTTACACAATTTTCATATATTACTATAGTTTTTTTAAATTAATAGATAAATTTTATTTAATATATATACATAATAAAAGGTAAAAACTTTATTCTTTTGACTTCTTATGAAGTATGTTGATTACCCTTAATCATTTTTTAAAAGAATTTTTCTATCCCAGTTATTAAGTTTTAGGAATTGTTGCATATCAAATCATTTTACAAATATAAGATGCAATATAGTCATAACAATAAGCAGATATTTTCCCATAGATGTTTTTAATATGAACTTAAATAAGGTAAGTTAAACCTCACCCCTCCCCCTTACCCCTTACCCCTAATCAAGTTATACGATCCTAGGTCCATCCCCATACATAAAGTTAATATGTCATTTCAAAAGTATGGAATAGGTGTCTAGAGTCATTCTTTTAAAGGATAGGTTTGTAATAGTTACAAGTTTTCGTAAAAGAATTTGCTTTCTGTAAGTGAATAAAATAACTAACAAAATTCATAACAAATCATTATTAGTCAAGTTATTCATTGAACCAAGCGTGCATAATTAACAAAAAAAAAAATGATACTTTGCATACAATCGCAATAGTGATCCACATATGTTGCTAATTCATATAATATAGCATAAGTCAGTATCACATACACTATTGATCACAAATCCTAAGTCTATTATTTGTTTTCCCACTTAACTACTTGATTAGACCTTTTTGTCAAAAAATTCTAGCATTTATATAGGTATCCAATGATTTTTGGGGTATTTTAGGGTTGACCAAATAATTGACTAGCCTGGGGCAATTGACCAAGTGGTTAATTGAGTTAACCTCTTACTCTCCTAGCAGCTTAATCAACTTGCTTAAATTTAAGGGTAAATCTTGTTGCATTTTAACTTGTGTTCACCTTTAACCCTAAAATTCATCTTAATTTCATTTGGTCTTCCCTTACTTAAGTCAATAGTGTATATCATTTTCTTTCGTAAAATTATTGTTTTTAATATCTCCAAATGCATAGTTTGTCTCTTAATCAAATAGTATTACAAATTTATTTGTTTCACTCAAATTTTTCATAGAAGTAATACTTTGATATACCACTCTTTAGTTGTCATTTATGCCTTAAAGGTGAAAGATTTTCATTAAGGTAGCATGGAACTTATGGAAGGTGTTTATCTTAGCTTAGGATAGAAAACAAATCCTTAAATTTGTTGTAAGACTCCTTCCAAGATGTTACTTTTGTTTCATCCTTTTATCAAAATAAGATCATTAGGAATCTTTTAGTTATCACTTAAGAGGCACTCGGGAAATTTTAATCCCTTATCATTATGTGTAGCTGTTCCCTTGTCCATGTACTTGTTGATATCCCATATCATTGTAATGAAAAAAAAAAAAAGTGAATCTAACAATAGTCTCATCAATTTCCCTAATTGATGAGCAAGGTATTCAACTAAGGAAAAGAATGTACAATTAATTTTGATGGAAATTACACATGTGTTGTCTTCAGAAAAAGAAAAGGAAATGCATGAAGAGGAGGGGGTAGGGCAACATGGATGGATAGGGTTTAGAAATACTAGTGTTTGTCTCACTTTTAGTTTCCTAAAAGTGAGAGGAAGGGGTTATTATTATATTCATAATAAGGAATCCCTAGGATATAAGTCCATTTTGCCCTTGATTTTGGTTTTACTTTATTTTAGTAACTATAATATTTTCCTAAGTTCCTTAATGGTTTTGTATATTCATCTTTTGCATAGTATTTGAAGATAAAGGCTAAATTCTTAAGTGATTTTGTTAATCGACTATTTTACATCCCTAAGGAAAAACTTACAATAAAAATTGATCCTTTTCTTCATGAAATCAAATCTACTTATAGTTTGTGTTTTAAGTTCACTACAATCAATTATCAATGCTTAAAGATGTAATTTATTCACTAGTTTTACCTTAAGAAATTTTATTTTCCAAAATTCACTTGTTCACCTAGTTGATGGATTAAATTGAACATATAAAGATTATTGGGTTAATTAAAGTTAGTTCTTTGGGTATATTTTTGAGTGTTTTGTGTTTCGAGGATATTAATGACCTCAAGTGAGATATGGCATGGTATAGCTAGTAAAGTCAATATGTTTAAATGATATTGTATACAATTTAACAAAGTTGATTGTTCACTATTTTTTAGTAAGCTTGATATGATCAAAATGAGAGAAAAAACTCAATAATGTCGATATGTTAATAGGGTTAATAGAAAATAATACTACGGTACTAGGTCAAGCATTATTGAAGGGATAGTAACAAATGTATTGGCTGGTCAATAGCTCAAAATCGGTAACATGATGGGTACTGATGGCTTCTAGACCATACATAAGTTGGAACAAATCTATAGGTGTTTACTATAATCCCCGTAAATTTCCTAGATAAGAGGTTGGAAGTTAATAAGGTTTTCCTGAAAGATACTCTGAGTATGGGCAAAATAACTAACCCTAAACCTAAAAGACACTCTCAAAAACTCAAACTCAAACTCCTAAAACCTTAAATCGCAATCTAAACCTTAGTTTAACCCCTATACTTAAAAGCCCTAAAATCTTATAAACAAATGCCAATGACTATGTTAACTCCTAAGGTCAACCTAATCTAATGAAACTAACCCCAAACCCCAATGGGAAAATGACTAATTGTCAAAGCTTATGAAAGCTCCCTGAAACCGATAAAGGGTAAGCTAAGCTAAAAATGAATATTGATATAGATAATCCTAATAGGAATCCTAATACATGAAAACCTTTAAAATGATCGTAAAACCTCAATCTAGTGTTGAAAACCCTAATCCAACTATTATTCTCTAATTAAATAGTAAAACTATTCATTAATCAGAGACTAATCGCTTAATTGCCCTAAAACCTTAATCTACCCTCTAAAATGTATTCAAACAGCAAAATGTCTTAATTCCTTAAACTAATTAAACAAGATTACCCAATTGGCATAACTAACTTAATTTGACACATTAAGCCTTAAACGCGCCTAATTTGTGTTAAGTGTACTAGTAATTAAGATTAAGAAACTTAATTATACTTTAATCTACTAATTGGGTTTTATATCATAATTAACTACAAATTAAGAATGATTAATCATATGAAACTAAAGTGATTATATGAAAATATCTCCTTAAGAATGCTAGTGTTATATTTAGGGAGACAATATGAACCACATAAACTTTCAGATCCAAACTCAATGTTATATACAAGAGTTAATAGATAATTCCTAGAATTACTCAAGATATAATAATAAAATCTATAAATAAAACAATTCAACCCTAAATAATAAGTCACAAACCTTAAGTAATAAGTCGAAAACTCTAAAAAGAGTAAAATCCTAAAGCATAATCGTACGTGCAAAACCCTAATATGCAGGAAACCTTAAAATGATTGGAAATTATCAATAGAATGAGGAAAACCTTAATTGGAAGTCTAAAACCCTAATTTAACTAATAAACCCTGAGTGTATCCCTTAACTATTCGCTAATCATAAATAATTTCTCCAGCAGCTTAGAAACCCTCAATCACCAGTCTCATAGGTGGTCTAAAAACCTTAATCAACCCTAAATAATATAGCACTTTAACTAATGAAGTAATATAGGTAAATGAAGTTGATTAAAGAGGTAAACTATGGCAAGACCCTAGTTACACCCTAATTAGGCCTAAATTTCTTAATTAAGTAAAATCATGATCAATTAGCACACTTAAATCCATCTATCAATTCCCATTATATCTTAATTAGTAACAAGTCAAACTCAATTAAAAACAAATACAAAGAGTTAATTGAGAATTAAAGGATACTTTTCCTTAAGGAGACAAAATCCCTCCTTATTTGGTAAAAAGCAAACAAGGTACAGTAATACCAAGAAGGGACAATATACTCTTGTCCCCTTTAATCCACCTTCAATATGTATCATTTTACCCCTCTAAAACCCTCATTTGACACCATTCTTCACACATAAAAAATCCTAGGAAACACTCTTAAGAAACTCAAACAAAAACCAAAAGAAAACAAAAGGAGCTATTGGACCCCTCTACGTACCTCAGCACCTTTTGGCCTTAAAGCTACCACACACCACCAAATGACAAGCCACTACCATCAAAAGATCACACACATACCTTAGTTTCTTGTTGAAAAAAATTTTCCCTTAAAGGAGTAAGTTTTGACTTCATTTTTGAGGGGAAAAGTTGGAACTCGTGAAGGTTAGTCTAAGGTAAAACTCACCCAACTTGACTTTCTTATTCACATAAGTTATACCTATGATATCTTAAGTTTAGGATTAGAAATACTAGATAAACATGTTATAATCTTGTATATGTCATTTTAGAGTCATATAATCACACCTTTATTCATGTACTTAATTAGTTTGTTACTTACGTTACATAGGTCTAAGAGACCGTTTTATGTAAATAACTTGAAAAGATATTGATAAAACTCCATGAAACCCTAAGTACCATCCATGCTACCCCCTCCATAATATATATCCATCTTGTTTTCATGATGTTATGTGACATTATTAGCTTAAAATAAGTAGAAATATGCCTAAAACAAGGAAACATACTAAAATGAGTGTTAGATAGAAAAAGTTGAAGGAAAGCCTAGAAACCCTACTTAGCCACCACTTTTATGAAAGTTTCAAATCTATAAATTTTAATTTATTATCTTAATAATATATTTGTTTAGTGTTAAGTATGATTTAAGATGCAATTAATCAAGTTAAGTAGGATAATGATAAGTTAATGGCCTAAACTAATTAAGGTGGTGATTAAGGCCTTAGGAATAATGTTAGAAACCTTATTAATGAAATGAACCAAATCTAAAACACTTAGTAAAATAGGTTATTTAGTAAACCTATTAGGATATTTGGTCTATTGGAATAAGTTAGAATTAAATTTAGGATCCTAGAATGCAAATTAGACTTAAACTAGCTTAATTAGTAATTAAAGCCTTATAAATATAATTAGGAGACCAATAAATAAAAAGAACCAAATCTAAGTCCTAATATAAAATGGACTTATCTTAAGGCCTTTAGTGGGCTGAAGCCCTAATAATAAGTGGAGTTGGACTTAAGGCTCTAAAATGTAAGATAAGCCTAAAAGCCCTTAAAAGAACAAAGAATAGAGCCCAATAACTATGTAGCTAGATCTGATCCCTAAATTAAAAGGCTCAAAAAAGAAAAGATAAAAGGTTCATTAAGTCTAAAAGCTCATTAAAGCCATCCCCTATAGGCCCCTTATTAAGTTAAGACCTTAAACTAATAAAAAGGGCCCATTTAAACCCATAAGAGTAACACAAAGACCCAAATTAAAAGTTATAGAATTTGATTAGAAACTTAGATTTAAAATACCTAAATAAAGGCCCAAAAGGTTAAGTGTAAGGTGTAACATCCAAAATTAGCCCCAAATCCTAAAGTAGTCAAACCAATACTATTGACCAACGAACTTGTTTAGCCTAAATCGAATTATTACAAAATGAAATAATACTCCAAAAGGATGAAAATCGACTATAAGAATGCAAAATTCTGACTTAAAATGAGAAAGTTATGACTAAAAAATGAAATAAGTGGAAATAAGAAAATTATAGAGAAGCTAAGGAATAAATTAAGATTAAGATGAGTCTTATTTACTTTAAGGTGATTTGGGATACCAAGTTTGAGACTACTTAAGACTATTAGGAGTACTAGACTTCAAGATTAAGTGAGTATATTGCTCCCCTATTTTCCCTTGTTATGTGTTTGTAGTTAGTGCACTATTTAATTATATCTGATAATTGAACTTGTTGCATGTTAGGGTATATGAAAACTTCTATGTTCTTCCTTTTGGTTGATTCTTGCTTACAAATTATCTTAAGATATTTCGAACACCCTTATTTAGATGTTGTGAACCGTGGCTAAGAATAGATAAGGCTGGTCGTTATGTGGGTCCAAGCTTCTAGAAAGCTCAAAAAAAGATTAATGGGGAAAGTGCAAAAGGGCAAAATGAAGAATGAAATGGTAAGCAAAACCCACGAACAGCTCTAGAGAGTATGATGCACCAACGAAACTTCTGAAGACTCATGACACAATTTGATATGATGAATTAGTCCAGTGAGGTTACTCCCCACCTAAGCTTACTTAAGGGAGAAGATAAGAGTGATGCCAAGAGTAAATAAATAGTGTTTACGCAAGGAAAAAAAAAAGTACTCAAAAGTATATTGAGAATGATCCAATGCCTTCTAACTACAAGTACAGGAGTATTTATACTCATAAGTTAGGGTAACTTGTCTAAAAAGGAAAAAACAAAAAAAAAGGCATTTCCTAAGAAAGTAATGTACAAGATTTAAAAGGGTAAAAGTGAATATATAAAAAATAATAATCATTAGTACAATGGATTCTGCACATGATACTGTACACATAGCGATGCTACATTGGAAAGGTCGTTAGAAAATGCGAACAAAAAAGTACGGACAGATGGCTTATCCGAGTAGGGATAGCTTAGTTAATCTAGAATCTCTTTCTTGGCTTTTTAATAAGGAAGATGCTGAGTAATTGATCAGCTCGACACTAGAAAGTAATCATCAACTTGGCATACTATAGAAAAAATGGGTAGTCATACGGCTTAGCATGAAGGATGACTCGATAAGGAAGTACTCGGCCTCGGTAAGAAAGTACTTGGCCTCGGTAAGAAAGTACTTGGCCTCGGTAGGGGTTGGTTAGAACAGAAAGATTTTTCATGCCAGCCCCTCTAGTCCTCGAGCTTGGCTACAGGTCAAAGGTCTGATAGTTTGATTCCCATCACTTATTTGCTAAATTTGAACTTAGGGCATTAGAGTGATTGGAATATAATTGCTTAACCACCCTATGAATCTAGAGTTAATAAATATTCAATCCTTAATAAAACTAGATATGCATTGTATCTTATAGCATCAGTTAAAGAGCTTCAGTACTAAGTAGTAGAGCGAGAGATCATGTATAGATAGATCCATATTGATATTGTTTATCATATGACATATTTGTATGACATGTTTCTACCTTGACCTTTAGGTTATACTCAACTCTAGGTAGTGTTGCCTTTTGCTTAAGGTTGAGCCATGTCTACTGTTAAGGATTTTTATGTTATTAACAAAACTTATATTAGACGTGGATACCTAAGTCCTAACGTGCTTAAATACTTTCTAACCCAGGCAATAGTGGGCATAAAAACTATACTTGTAAACCCCACGAATTTATCTTTCTAAGTATAAAATCAAACACTCAAACTGTAGATGATTTCCTAAAGTCAATAAAGCTAGTGAGATTTAAAACTGATTACAATCTCAATTCAAAACCTAAAGTGAATATGAAAAACCTTAAGTTATCAATTGAACCTCTAATGGCAGATGAAGATCCTAAAACCTCAAGTATATGTAACTACAAAAGTTAACCTTGAACCTCATCAAAATCCTAAGATAACAATCGAAGACTTAATCACGTACAAATATATTAAACTCTAAATGTGTAAAAAGACTAGAGATTGTGCCCTGAAGTAATAAAAACCCTAAAACTATAACTTTAAGGATATAAAAGTACTAATTCACCATAATTTACCCTAAAACCCTAAGTGATAATATATCCTCCATATTTTGCCATTTCATTAGTAAACAATTAAAGATAACTTTCAATTATGCATAAATATTTAGAATATTTAAGTGATCCCTTAGAAACTAAAATATTGCATCTTAGATCACATTCATCTTCTAAGTATATAATTAGAATAGTATTACATAGAGTTAGGATGTAGTTGATACTTAAGTTAAATGTAGTAAACTTTAGTTCCCTAATTGATACTTTTCATACTAGTTATACTAAGTAGTTTACCAAATGATGTTTCTTGGATATAAATACTTAGAGAAAGATCTCATTACTTATTTTTACTAATTATTTCAACAAACCCCACATTTCCTTAATTTCTTCCTAATTACTTCATTATGAGCATTAAAATTACATGCAATTCTAAAATAGTTGACTAAGTCAACATTTGACTAAGTTAAAAGTTAACCAAGTCAAAGGTTGACTAAGTTAACATGTTGCTAAGTCAACAAAATGTCATTGTCATCTAGAATTCTCTTCTCCTTTCTAATGATTTTTTTTTTCTTTTCTTTTAGATTTTTCTTCCCTTTTTCCTCTCTTCTTTACCGTTCACATCCCCTCTCATCTAAACCCCACTCGTTCCTTTTTGAAAACATAAATTAAGACAACATAACACTCTCTTCTTCCCCTTCTCAAACTGTAAAACCCCCCTTGCTCCTTATTCTTATATTCTTTCATAAATCAAGGAGAAAGAGGTATGTTATCATTTGATTATCTATGTTTTGTAGTAGTTAGTTATGTAAGTTAAGTTAGTATAAGAAGTTGGTATAATATATGCATATGTGTTGTTGGAAGAAAAAGCTTCATATTCATGCTTAAAAGTGTAGAAATCCTTTATATATGGAAGAAGAACACATGTGTACATATATCTAAGTATGTGTATATAAGAGTATACTTAATAAATACATGTATAAACTTCTTTATACATAAGTATCCATTATGTACATAATCTAAAACAAGGCATAAATTAATTATACATACATATACCATACTAAATACACCCTTAAAATATAAAAATGATGAAATTTGAAAAACTTTCTTAAGAAGATACATAAGGCATACGAAAATACATATAAAAATGCATATGCCACTTTATGTGTATATGGGTATATGTATTAGTATATGTATAAGTATATAACTATACATATTAATATGTTAGAAGTATAGCTATGTATATAACATATGTATAAAGTGTATATATGAGTACATAAGGATATACATACATAAGGATATGCATATATTTATATGTAATGAATGATTACATAAGTCATGACATCATCAAATGATTACATAAGCAAATGATGACATAAGCGATGATATAAGCGATTGATGACCTAAGTGATGACATAAGCATAAGCTTGTAAAATAATAAATTATAAAATTACATAATAATATAACCTATATAAGTATACATGTACTATGGAGTCAAAGATCCTTTAAACCCTATACTTCCTAAATTGAATTAAACTTAATTAAGTACATAAATTAGTAATACTAATGTAAAATTTCCAAGTGTAAGAATCTAATAGCTAATTCAATCTTTAAGTACTAAAATAGGATATGAACATAAGCAATAAGAATAATTAAACTTTAATAAGTTAAAATTTCAATAAGTTTAGCCTATATCGTAAAACAAGGGTCTTAACGTCCAAAACGGACATTACTGTATGAACGTGCATCCGAAAATGATGAAAAACAACTATAAGTTAGTAAATATCAGAATTTGAATGAAAGTTACTAAATACATAAAGAAAGTCTTATAACTTACAAATATAAGAAAATAGTTACTATTAACTCCATTAAGTATGGTAAACCCTATATACATTATACTAGGATTATATTTGGGAAACTAAATAAGCTACGATAGACTTTTAGTTAACTAAGGAGTCTGACTTTTCAAAATACTTATAAGTTTTACTATTTTTTTTTAGGCCTTCAATATGGAGTTCTAGAAACCCTAAAGGTTTGGAGAATGAGCAATAATTTAGGTGAGAGAATTCTAATAACCTGCTACTTGCTTGTACATGTTGCTTGTACATGTTGCTTGTACATGTTGCTTGTACATGTTGCTTGTACATGTTTAAATTGATAAATATAAGTATCAAACTAAAATGATCAATTATACTCTTCGCATGTCTATGACTCGATAAAGGTATGAATAGAGAGTGCTAGCTTTGCAAAAATCTTGAGAAAAGTGTTTTTGGAAAAAGCTTTTCTACTTTTAACATATTTTTGTATAATCTTTCTAAAGGTTCATGGAGCCATAAATAATATTTTAACGTTAAAACAAAACTAGCATAGGATCTTTAGTTGATAGTAAGAAGACTCGCTTTATTGTGCTTATAAGGCCTTGGATAATTTTGGTTGCGAGAAGACTTATATGTTTGTTCCCGAAGGGCCTTAGATGGTGGATGGTCCTAATTTGGGATCCACCTATTTAGATTGAAACTCTTTTCTCGACTAGGATAATAGTCAAGTATTACCTAGAGGGGTAGTGCCCCTAGGCAGCCTTATGCGGGTAAATTAAGGTGCCCTATGCGAGTAAGTTAAAGTGCCCTATGCGAGTAAGTACAAGGGATAATCGAAGTGCAAACGACGTAATTCTATACCTTCCATAGTTTCAAACTCTTATGGATGTGTTTCTTGCATTCATCGCATCTGCATTCATTTTGTATGTAGATAGCTTACTTACATGTATGATAATAATGTGTGATAACTTACTTGAATAGTAGTGGTGAGAAACGAACTCACTAAGCTGTTTTATACTCATTCCCCCTTAGTTTCATTTGCAGGTTTACTTATAAAGGGATTGGGATATGTCTCGAGTGCTGAGTGCGAGATGAAGATATGTATACTAGTATTAGAAGTAGTTGAGTACTCTTTAGATGATACATAAAAATCCTTTGTAGAAAATATTTATATGTTAAAACTTACTATAATTTAATTTTTTTTGTATATTTTTTTTATATGTTAGTATATCTTGTCTTATTATTTAGTAGGAGATACCGATTCTCTATGGTTCTGAAGAACTATGATATATCAAATATCTCTAGTTATTTATATTTATATTTATATGTTATGTTATGTTATAATAAATTAATTACTTGAAAATCAGTAATTTTAGTGCTTTATCATTTAGAGTCTTGCAATCTTTGACTTGTAAGGCGCTTTTTCATATCATGGGTACACACATATTATGAAAACTTTAGGTAATCCTACTAGGCCACCTTTAAGGTCCTAACAGTACTGTATACAGTTACCACTGGACTATATATATTATTGCATTACATAAGCTTATCCATGTATTCATATGTTTGATTAATGACTTGTTTAATATTTTTTGTTAGTAAGGTAAGAATGTTGCTCACTAAGTTGGATGTAGCTTACCCTACAATAGTTTTTTTTTTTTAACAGGTCTTACAAAGCTAGGGCTAAGCTATAATTAGAGTACAAAGCGCTCCATCGAGCTGAGAAAGTAGAATATACATTTAGGAAAGCAAGTAACATAGTTAAATTAAGCTTTTAAGATATTTAGTGGCTCTATGATTGTTGAGATATAGATATCTTTCTTATTGTTTGGTAGATAATTCCGACTCTCTATGGTTTTGGTAATTGTGGATTGATGGATCACTTATAGATATATTTTTGGTTAAGTAAATGTATGTAAAATAAATAAATACTTTTAGAAAATCTCTAGTTAGGGCTTGTAATATCTAACTTACAAAGCAATCTTTATATTATGGGTATATATGTGATATGAAGATTTTAAGTAAAACTATTAGGCCCCCTTCTAGGGCATTACATTTACAATCATACCGTTCGAATGGTAGATTAGACCTTTCTATAGCTAAATTTACTTTTACCATCTAAATGGTATTATGATTCCTAGCTAGATGGTAATTAGTAGAATTTATAAATTACGGTTTCTACATCAATTATCCTTATTTTCCACATACAAACTCTGTTCCCCCTACCCCTTACATCATTCATAAATATAAGTTAGTCCTTAGGTTATTACAACATGTGAAAGATAAATTGGCAAAAGATAACTTATTAACATTTTCTTCATTTAGCAAGATCCTCTAAGTAAGATTTTAGAGTCGTTTGTTGTAATCTCTCCTAACCTTTTCTAAGGTTTAGTTCCTATCACTCATCCTTTGCAATTTGTTTACTCCTTAAATCTTCCTTCAATCACCTTGAGGAGCACATTCATAATATCTTAAGATATTCAAATTATTAAAAAAAAAAAAAAGGAGAGAAAGTTAGGGTAGGTGGGGTGGTGAGGATAGGGAGGGGAGTGGGGGGTTAGGGTAGGGTTGGTATTGGATTAGATCTTACCTTTTGATAATTTGTCTCGTATCAACTCACGATCCTAATGATCAATCTTGAAAACGAGGACAATGTGATACTTTTCTCTTTCTTGTTTACTTTGAAATAACTTATTTCCTCTTACTTTCTATAGATAATTTTTCTATTCCCTTTGGCCATTTCCATTTTTATTTTCATGATGATAAAACCCTCTCTACTTTTCCCTTCAAAGCTTACATCTCTCCCCTTTTCCCCTCCTTTTTTTTCCTTTTAAAGCTCATGAGTATATTTTTCATAATCCAAGGTCTTGGATTTTAATGCATAAAAGGGGAGTTCACATCCATTTCAATAAGTGGTGCTTCAATGTAGGATTTTTTAAATTGAGCGTCAAGATTTTAATTATGAACTATCATTATTGAAGAAGATTTTCAAATTAGCATAAGGATCATGGTACTTCTAAAGACATCTTAAATTTCATTGGGTTACATATGTAAACAATGTTCTTTTCAATTCCTTTCCTGTTCAATTTCTTTTAGTAGTAATAGTTTTTAAGTCTTGCTGCAGTTGCGAAGTTTAAGCTAAGGAAGGTTTTTTTATTTTATTAGGGGTTATAATTTAAATCATGGATTATGGAATATATCTTATGAAGTTTGTTGATAAATTAATTCTACATCAATATTATGTTGTGGATTCATGTTATTAAAGTCTATTTGGTGTTGAGATGATGATTCTAGGAAGATGGGTTGAATTTGGGTGAAAAATGAAGTTCAGGTTTGTTTAGAGCTAATTTTCATAGTAGCACTCAATAAAGGAGGACATATGTCAATCGGGCCCCAATTTCGGCCAATTGAGGCTTAAAGATAAAGATCAATCCTTAGACTTGGGATTTACAAATCTAAGGTATATTAAAGTTTAATAATTACGGTATGTTTATTATCAAGAGCTAAATTTTTAGCCAATCAAATCTAGATTGTCGAATTCAACCCAGGTTCATGATTTCCTTGTTTAATGATTATACTTGTTAGGCCTATAACTAAATGAATCTAAGTTATCAAAACGTAGAATTAAATACTACTTGTGCATGCACTTAGTAAAAAAATGCTTAATGCTACCAGTGATTAGATATGGGGACCATAGACTAGTAGTTGTGATGTCTCGAAAGAGGTTGCAATGCACGATGATGTGGTAGATTAGAGGCTGACATCATCACATACTTATGTTCTAAGTTAGTAGGTTGTAGACTAGGGAAATATTAAGATATGGCTTAATTTTTTGGAAGGAAGTTGTAAGTCACATGACAGTGTAAGGTGTCTTTATAGATAGTTGTAATGGATTGATATTATTAATGGTTGATTCAATAACAAATCTAAGATAAGATAGTCTTATGTTTAGCTTTAGGGTGTTAGAGAGTACCTACACTATACATAAATATACATATAGATTATATATGCATTGAGGAGTCATAAATTGCTCTAAGTATTAAGACATCAAAACTATGTTTTATTTCTTACCTAAATAAAGATAATAACCTATATTTTATGCATAAAATACAAGTTATATATGATTTGTTTCCATGGCATAGGTGTACATCCTTATAGTAACTACATATTGGATTTTAGCTCACCACTTATAAGACCTTGTTTTATGGGCATAAAAGAGAATTATTTGTTTTTAGATGTCATTGTAGACATAGGAATAGGATCAATGTTGCTACACCAATGGATTTAAAAAATAGGTTGATCTAGTATCATTTAAGTAATTTAATCTTTAGGTTGTTTTATACTAAAGAAGTAAACAATTGTAAAATAAAAATGTTGCCATGAGTATGTTTTTATTTTATAAATTGTGGATTCATAATGGGTTTATAATCTTATATACTCATATTGTAATATGAGTATTCAATGAGCTGCTTAAGTTGACTTAATCATTTTCGCCTTCACTGGCACCAAGAATTACATGGTAAAGATAAAGAGGTGTGATAGAACTTGAGAGGGAAGAATTTAGAAAATAATGGCAGTATTAAAAGATTTTTACCGTTTTAATCCTGAAAATACCATAGGGTTATTGGTGATTTAGGAGACAATCCATGAAACGGGTTTGTGTGCTAAAAGAAAAGAAAAGAAAAAGAAAAGTCAAAATTTATGTTTGGGTTCGTATTTAACGCGTAAACCTGTTTATGAATCCATTTATTAAAAAGTTCCAAAAATATGTCTCGAGTGTAACTTGTGAACCTTTTTTATTATAAAATTACCGATATTTTGAAAGTTAGAAAAACGTTTTTTTTTTTCTCTTTTTATTTTATGAATATATGAAGAAGAGTGGTAAAAGTACAAGTCCTGGGTATCCATAACTTAAGAGTTCAGAATTCTATTAATGATAATTGGTAGACCATATACAAATAATTTCACCTTTTATAAGTATGTTGACTAGATTTAAATTTATTTTATTTGCAGTGATGTTTATTATCTTTATTTTATCTATGAATTTCAATCCATTAAAAATATGCAAACACTTATAGGTGATAATAAATTTGAATTAGATCTATATATGTATAAAGAGCAGTCTATGATGGTTTATCAAGTATTTTCAGTTATTAGAATATTAATTAATCTCAATATTCTTATGTTACGAAAATGACATATGATATCTTAAGTATATTGACATCTAAAATAGTTTTAAAATCCACATTTATTGCACAGTTAGATTCCTAATTAACACAACATCTCATTAAAGTAAAAAAACATGGAAACTCTATTTTATATTAATGGTTGGTTTAATAGAGAATGCAATAAACCTAATTATCTTTATACATGTTTCAACAACATTTATTTATTACTATATAAATTTTTTTTTATATGCAGATGCTTTGATTGTCTCTTTGGAGAAATAACCACTAATAGTATTAAACTATTAAGCCATGGTTCAATTTAATAACAAGACTTATATAGTTAATCAGTATTTAGACATGCTATATTTGAAGAACTGCAACCTAGCCACGCGTAGTTGTTTCTTGTTGATGAACCGACAGAGTTCCACAACGCAGAGCTTCTTAGAATAGAGAGAAGACTCAAGTTTTACAGATGGAAGGTAAAGTGTATTCATCAGTTCATTTTGTTTCTATTACAATGACCTTTTATAGACAAAGCTTCTTAGAAAAGAGAGAAGACTCAAGTTTTACAGATGGAATGAAAAGTGTATTCCATTTTGTTTCTATTACAATGACCTTTTATATACCAGCAGAATTGTAACTAACTAATCCAACTATACACGTGGAACTAGCTACAGAAAATAATAATAATAATAATCTTAACAATATTTCATCAGACTTTACTTTATTAAACATTTATTCAGTTGTAATTTTATGTATAAGCATTAAAATTATATTATTTTTATATACAAAATGTTAATTTTACAATTCTTATTTTCCTAATGAATCTATAACTATTTTAGAGCATCCTCATTTATAAGGATCTCTTTAAGATCCTTAAGATACTAAATCAGCATGTGAACGACCTATCCATTTTTAAAGACATCTTTACTTTATAAAGGTCTTTGAAGAGAGGTTCTTATAATTTCCTTTTATTTTTTTATATGTCTCGCACTTATTATTTTTAAATAGCATCATAATGTTTTTTTAATAATATAAATAATTAATAAACTTATCATAAAAAATTAAATAAAATAAAAGAAAACAATAATAATATAGGAAATTTATCTTTAATGCCTACGAGAATATACCCATCCACTGACCATTTATTTTATTTTTTATTTTTTTGCCAAAGGCTATGAAATATTGCCATTGCCTGTAGCGCAAGTGTATTGAGCATTGAATGTAAATGTATTTTACTCTTAATTGAACGTTGAAGATGCAGACGGATTCCATATCGGGTAAAGTAAACATTATTTTTGTTAAAGAAAATAAAAATAATAATAAAGAATTAAAATTGGATAACAAGGATTCTATGAAATACAAGAACCCACTTCCATCCGTCAAGAATCTTAAAATGGAGGTTCTTAGTCTAGGGTCCTATATCAAGGGCCATGGATGGGGATACTTCTATAAATTTAGTTATAATCTTTTAATCTATATATAAGTCTCAGATACGAAATACAGATTAAATTACAATTTTAGATTTTCATATACAATTAATAAAAAGATCAAATTATAAGTTAAGATTTTAAGATACGAACTCATTTAGATATAGCCACGAGACATAGTGGATTAACATGAATTGCTATCCCTAGAATACCATGAGTATTGATTTTATCTTTATTAGATTATTTCATTATATATTACCGTATTTATCTAACGTATTGTTGAATTTTCCTGATATTCGATTCAAACTAAACATTTTGGTAAGTTTGCTTCTTGAAAATTTGAGTTCGAATTGGTGCTGTTTCGAACATTTCCAAGTTAGAAGTTTGAATTGATAAAAAGATCCATGAAAGTAAAATTAAACAATAATGATTGAACACCTTACAGTAATTATAGGCAACAAGCACAAAATAGATTTCGTTTTTGAAAATTTTAATCTGGAGTCGCGATTTACAAAACCAGAGGAAGGTGGAAGACTTGGTTTGGTTGGTTGTGTAGATATGTTGCACATGTTTTATTTATTAATAAATATATTTATTTACTAAAGGAATGTTTATATATACATAAATGCTAAATGATTTATTATTGATGAATATATAATAATGTAGGAAACTTTGATTGCATTTCTCTTGATATAGAATTGTTTTACGAAGGAAATTTTGATTTCATTTCTTTTGATTTAGAATTGTTGTACGAAACCAAAACTTTGTAAATAAGCTAAGCGGATTTTGGATTTTGGATTTTAAGCACTAACCAAGCAACCAACCTTAACAACAACCTAAAATCTAAATTAATTCTTTTTGTTCTTTTTCCGATAACTAGATAACATGCATTAACTAAAGAAAATATTTTTATCAAGTATATCTCTTTCAGCAACCCTGACCCCTAAGTCCAGAGTTATACAACAAATGTGCTACAGAGGAAGCATTTACAATAGAAGTCTTAACAGCATGGAAATATCCACAGCCAGTCGTATCGTTTTCTAAAAGAGGATATAAAACATTTGAAGATAAACAGTCAAAAAAATAGTAAAAGTTCAGATCCATGAAGTGCTGACACAGCAAGCGAATTTGCAGCTTGATTTATCTCTTGAGGCATTGCTTTGATCCTCTAGCTACATAGTTGTGAGATTTTTCCCCTGCAAATATTAAAGACATATTTATGTGTTTTTTTTTTTTTGCCTTGGCATTGACATTTGAAGATAATAATTGTGTACTTATCTTTGAATCTGCCTCAATTTCAACATTTAGAAACCCTTTCTATGTGCAATGAAATATTGCCCATAATTCCGTTGTGGCCATGTGCACTTTCTCCAATTCGTAGGAAAGCAGTAAAATCCATCGTCCTTCATGACTTCATATCACTCCTCCAGCTGATGCTTGTCTTGTTCAGGTACTAAGAGCAACAATAACGGGAGTTGCTAGCACCATTACCTGGGAAGCCATGGGTTACTCGACCAATACAGCCAGTTGCTTACAAGTTGCTTAAGGTGGGCAAGTTGCTTCTCATAGCAACGACAAAAGTGTGTTATTTATTTATTTTTAATTTTGATTGGTGGGATGTATCTATTGGGACCCATAAAAACTTTAAAAAATGTTTAAATAACTTGTGTCTATGAATTGGGATATTAAGTAGTGAATTTCTTAAGGAAAAAATTTCTTAAGATATTAATGTAATAAATAAGGATACGAAATAGATTACTACGAGGTAAAGATCGTCTAATAGAATTGTCTGAATTTAGTTTAACCCATTATTCTTATGGAGGAGTTCATGCAAGATTTCTAGTTTCTACATGTAAATTTTCTTTTCCTTTCTGAGCATGGCCAAATGCTCATTATCTAAATTCTGGATAATCTAATAAAGATTAAAATCTAGTGAGTCTAGATGAAATAGGGCATGGTTTCTTATGAACCATAAGTACCAAATCATAAACGCAATCATATATGAATTTAGAGGTTGTGTGATTGTTAGCTTACTTTTCTTAATGAGACAATTAAGCTTTATCCAAACATGAATATTTCCATTGGTATGTAGGCTATGAATATCCTTTGTTTGCCATAGCTTGACTACATGGCCGATCTTGTTACATGAATAAAAAACATATATTCTGTCCACATCTAGGACAGTTCGCTTTTTCCTTAATCTTCTGGTTCCTTAGATTAATTTATTTTTTTATGGAAAGATTGATTTATAAATCCATGCCTAACTTTCTCCATTTGGCTTACTCTCATAAATAAGTTGCTTGATGTTGTATTTATGAAATGGAAACATGATTATCAGGATCAAATGAATTAACAATCTGCCGTTGTTCTCCTAGTGTAGAAATAGAGGAAATTGTGTGGAAGAATTTTCAGATAGCCGAAAATGGAATACATCAATAAGAGAGTTAGTTACAAGCCTTTTATACTACCTATACTTCTAACATCCAACTAAACAAATAATTAGATGACATGTGTATCTATAATCTAGCTAAGCATACTTATGTACCAACATCCTCCCTTTAAGGTGGAGTCAAACAAAGGCCTAGCTTGAAACAAAATTCCTCAAGTTTAAGAGCAAAAATAGACTTCATTAATAAATTAACATGAAGTTTCACAATTGAATTAAATATCTGAATGCGAAACACTTCTAGTAAAAGGCAATCAATGAAATTTTGACTTTTGATAAGTTTCACAAAAGAAAAGAGAAGCATCAACATTATTACAAGGCATGATATGTTAAAGATTAGAAATAGTAGTATGACCATGTCTTATCTGAAGCAAATGTAAGGAAACTAACTTATTAAAAGAAGAAGCAAGCTGTACACAAGCTTCACTATTCCTAAAACACTCTCTTGTTGATTTCTTAAGAAGATACAAGCCATTAGTCACTAAAGCAAAGGCAATTAAATTCCTATTGCTCTAGTCTTGAAAACAAATGGAGGAAGAGTCAACTGTTACTATCAAACTATTATCCAAGAAGACTTTATGAATTGATAAAAGGTTGTGATTAAAGTCAAGGATACTGAGCATATGATGAAGAATGAAGTGCTCATTTATCTTTAATGTACCAATGAAATGAACTTTCTTCAAGGATTCATCGAGCAAATAAACTAAACTTGGATTTTCTAAAGATGTAATGTTTGTAAGTAAGGTTTTAAGAGGGGTCATATGATCAGTTACACCTATTATAAACCTAGGAAAATTAGTAGTTGAAACTTAACTCAAGTCCGAATGTCCTAAACCGTACAATAAGTCGATAAGGCTAGTAATAACAAAAGAACATGAAGTTTAATAAATCAAATGTAACACCGATAACAAAACCTTAGAAATTGATCGAAACCCTAAATCGCTCATTAAAACCTTAAAACTAGTTTATGCATTATTAATCAAAATTGAACCCGAAAGTGCTCGAAACCCTAAAATCTTAAATATAAACCTATAACATAGTTAAATATTACACAATAGCGATAAAATTATAGTCAAATGTAATTTTCGACTAAATCGCCTATTCGCACGAAACTGTAACGAACTTGCCACAATAACTTGTAAAAATTATAATTGTAACGAATACCAATTAAATTGATAAAATTTCATAAAAATTTAAAAATTAATTTACTAGGAGAATCGTTTTAATTTATATGATTCGAAAAATTACATATATTTGTTAATAATTTTCATTTTCCTTCTCTTCTATTTTCAATTTATCTCTTTTTCTTCTTTTCATTTCCACTTCAAAGCTAACATCCTGCACAAAACGTGGAAACAACAATTAGAAGAAAAGAAAAATATTTAGCAGCCACGTGAGCAAAACAAATTGCCATGTGTTGATGCTAAATAAAAAGAAAAGATTACAAATGATTATTTTTGTTTTATCTACATTAATGCAAATCTAACTTAGCTTAAATATTAAGCTATCAATCACATGAACAAGAGAAAAATATAAATATGGAAAAAGAAAAAAAAAAATTCTACATAAACACATAACTTGGAGAGCAAACTGTGAGGGAGAGAAAGAAAAAGAAAGAAGGAAGAAAAAGAAGAAGAAAAGAGGAAGGAAAAGAAGAAGAAAAATAAAAACAAAATTAATAGGCAAGTAATTTAGTTTAGTAGTATATATGTATATTATATAGTACACACATATATAAATATAGTATGTGTATGGTGTTTTTTTATGGTATTTCTACATATAATCTTGCTATTATATGTCTATGTACATGAATACTTAAATTTAATTATATGTGTATATATAAGGTGAGATATGTATACATGCATGTACATAGGTATATGGAAAAGTATGTATTTTGTATATATATTTTTTTAGTATACATATGATTAGGAGTAAGTATTTATATTAAATAATTTTAGTATATCTATGTATATGTGTGTACCGAAAATATATATATAGTAATATGAGAAATATAAATATATACATATATATATATATATAGAGAGAGAGAGAGAGAGTATAAGTATTATAATATACGGTATATTATATATGTAATGTATGGTATACGTAGTTTATGATAAATCCTATATAAGTATATATATATGCCGAATATATATGTATGTATTTATAGGTATGTATACATGTAAGAAATATATAAATAAATACAAAATATATATAAATATATGAATATGTGTATAATAGTATGTTTTAAATAAATACATATGCATATGTAACACGTATAATATATAGTGTGTATATATATATAACTGGTATATCGAATATATATTAGTATCTATAAACTATAGTTATTAAATCCTTAAATATGTAAGGTGTATAAATATATATACATATATATGATACCGTAATTTAAGAATTATCAATTAGATAAATTATAAATTATATACTATACATATATGAATATATATATGTATAATCGTGAGGTACATACGAAAAATAATAAGTAAGAAAATGAGAATAGTGGAAATAAAAAAATAATAATAATTATAATAAAGTTAAAAATCTCAAAAAGAGAAAAATATACCCAAAATAATAAAAATATCAAGTATATGATTTAATTAATTATTAAATCATAAATATGTTACGAAAAAGTGAAAATCAATATTTTATAATTTTTAAACTTAAATAATAATTTTTGTCATATTTTTATATCACACTTTATATTATGAGCCACAACATCTAAAATGGACTTCGTTACTCGAAAACGAGCTCGAAAACGATTAAAATGGATTATAAGTTCATAACGATCCGAGCTAAAATGGAAAAGTTACACGCGATTCGATAAAAAACTCGAATCAGCAATTTCGCGTAACTAAGTGAAGTAAACCTCACAAATTCTAGCACTAGTTAGCTTTAAATTTCATACCTTACAAATTTTTCATTATTCTCAGGTGATTTCGATATCAACCCTAAGCTGCCGCCAAACTACTACGACCCCTTAACTAGTTATGGCCGAGTGAGTGTTTCCTAATGATTTCATATTTGTATGTGCTTGTAGTTAGTGAACATTAATTAAGAATTATAAATGAATGTGTATGGGGTTGGTTTATACTTGTACATGATAATTGTTGTTGATGGTGAATTTACCTTAAATTACAATAATATAATGTCTGTTGCATAATAGATTCACTAGATTGATTGTTTGTGGCTTGGAATGATCACTGAATAAATAAGATTAAATTTTATTCGATTAGAAAAGTTAATTTGGATCATGCATAAATCATGTACTGCATAATTAATTCCGGGCAATCACATTATATGGAGGTAGCGAGAGGCCATATATGGGTTGATTATTGAGTGTTATTGATTTCGTACGATGCACATGTATGATATGACATTACCCCGGCCCACGGGATGACTAGACGTTGGAGGCACCAACCACCTAGCTATGGGTCAAGTCCAAAGGCCTTCGTTTAGGGGTGAGTGAGGGCTATGTGAACCTACTCACAATCATATGTAGAACTCGTTTTTATAAAACTGGTAATGGATGTACCATTATATTTTAAATATGAAACGCGGAGTTTTGTTATGAAATAAGTTCTAATATGATACCCGAATCTGACTGTACCGATAAATCTCTAACCCTGACTTCGGAGGGTATTAAATCTGAATTACATACAGTACCTAGTCACCTGCATGTATTTGTTTGGCATACTGTTTGCTATGCATTCATTTGGTTAAACCTAACTATTATATGCCTTAATTATTGTGTGGTTGAGGGAAATTATCTCACTAAACTAATTATCTTATACCCTTGTAGTCTTTTCTCGTAAGCCAAACTTTTTATAAAGTCGAGCCGTCTCATACCCGAGGTTAGTTTTTACACAGGGTCGGTATGGGAGCTGGATGAGATCGAAGAGTACTTCTGATAGTTTATAGATTTGATATGTAAATGTTATACTAGTTGAATTGAAGACATGTTTCATTCTTCATACTTATAAACTTTTATACAAATCGATAATGTATTATGTTTTTATAATTTTATTATTTGTCATGAAATGATATTACTTAAACTTGCGCACTCTTGGTAGTTAGTAATAGCTGTAGCCTTGTGTATTATATAAAAGGGTCGTCAATTGTAAGAAAATTCAATCTGCAATCCTATATACGGTATACGGCGACTGCCACGACTAGCCCCCTCAGATCGTGACACCTATGTCAACCACCCAAGTATACAAATTGTTATTAAAAGTGCTAAAATAAGAACAAGTGTAAGAAATACCTGCACAATGAACAGCTACAATTGTTGTACCTCCTGAAGTATCCCTTCATTTTATCATATTTAAAACATGTTTTAACTTCAAGCACACATTATGTACCAACTGCTAATCCTAAACAAATGAGTCTAAAGCATGATCAATATCTAAATCAAACAGAGTGTCATATGCAGCATAGTCTTTATTTTCTATAGCAACAGTAGCATTCATAGTAGATTTAGGATTCCTTTTCAACAATTGTTTACCCTTATACCAATATGGATATCCTTTTATCTAAAAACAATTTTCTAAAGTATGTCCCTCTCCTTTACAATATTTGAATATCAATTTATGTCCTTGAACAGCCTTAAACTGATGCCTATCACCAGAATCGATTTTCTCTTTATTACTATAATATGCAGCAACCTAAACATCAAGAGAATTCATGCCACTAATTGATTTTTCTTTTTTTTTTTTTCCACTTGTTACACAAGATAAAAGGCCCTACTAACCGATGGCAAAGGTTCCATGGTTAAAATTTGATTTCTTATTGCTTCAAAGCCTTCATTTAGCCCCACTAAGAATTCAATTAGCTTTCCTTATGACTTAAATGCTGATATACGCTCACTTAAGGCATAAGTACTATAATTCATACACCTACATTTACAACTAAGATATGCATTTAGAGTATGCAATTTGTCCCAAAATTTGTCAAGCTTATTGTAGTACATACCTACTATATTATTCCTTTAATTCAAACTAACAATTTCATATTGCAATTAGTATATCATTGGGGCATTATCTTGGCCATATTGCTCACAAATCTCATTCTACAATTCATGTGTAGAGGTAGCATACAAAAAGTTATGTGAAATTTCCTTCGACATTGAATTCAACAATCAATATCTTACCATATAATCGTTTCTAATCCATTGAATTAAATCCGGTGAATCATCATTAGGCTTAGTTATAGTTTCTTTAATAAATCTAATTTTAAGTTTTGCTCCTAAACCTAGCTTCACAACTCTACTCCAAGACAAGAAATTAAGTCCATTAAAAACAATATTTCCAATCATCATAGATGGATTTTCTGAATTTGAAATGTGAGGTGTATCAAAAGTAGTGACATCTCCATGTACAAGAACAGGATTAACCAATTGCTAATTTTTTATGATCAAAACTTAATTGATAACCCTAGGAATATCGAACAGTCAAATCTATTGAATTTATCGGAAGATGAAATGAATAAAAAATGAATACCTGGATGCTCTGATACTAAATGAAATGGAAACATGATTACTAGGATCAAATAAATTAACGATCTGGCATTGATCTCCAAGTGTGGAAATAGAGGAAATTGTGCAAGAGAATTTTCAAATAGTTGAAAATGGAATACATCAATAATAGAGTTAGTTACAAGCCTTTTATACTACCTTTACTTCTAACTAACATCCAGCTATACAAATAATTAGATGACATGTGTATCTATAATTCAGCTAAGCATACACATATACCAACGGTATTTAGATCTGAGTCGAACCCAGTAATTCGCTACTATCTAATAGTGTTATATTAAATTGAACGCCAGGCCCATCTAGAACTATACACTCTTTTTCAACAAGTTGGACGACTTGGATAAAATCCATTAAAGGGTATAAATCGAAATTTTTTTATATTAAGCTGCTTGCCAACAATTTCAATTAAGTTAACGCTATCAAAATATATATATTATATCAAAATCTGTATGTCATTCTGATAACCGAAATATATATATATATATATATATATATGTATATATATATATATGTAGACACACACACACCAGAATCAGCCAATATCCAATTTCCAGTTTACCAGTATTCATTATTTTCAGTTCGAGATAAACATGAAGCGGGCACCGCTAAAGAACAGGGGCACTCTTGTATTATTCGTTTCGAGCTGGGGTGTCTTGCAAGTGGCAAGACATAGTACTTGCCGCTACGTGGAAGCTGGCTTTGTGCTCCTCTAGCCACTTGAGCTTCCATAGGTGTCAATACGTCCTTTCCAGCGCCCTGCCATATAAGCAACCAACTACTTATGGGCTTCACCAAATTTACACGAGTTTTAGTCGCTTGTGGAGTCTATCAAGTCTAAGACAATTTAGCGCTAAGAGGGGTTTGTGCTCGCTGGGTTTTGAGCAATCTTCTTCACAAACAAGAGCAGATACCAATATGACTTCTGAACAGGAGAGAAAGGAGCTCGATGAAAGGGCTAGGCAGGGAGAGACGGTTATTCGTGGTGGTACCGGTGGCAAAAGCCTTGAAGCTCAAGAACACCTTGCTGAAGGTACCATAAACTAGCCCCCATCCTAATGCCTGTCCGAAAATTGGCTGAAGTTGAACCAGGAATTGCTTTAAAATGTAGTGATGTAGATAAGTTAGTAACTATGACGTTTTTCATTATTCGAGGCATATTGGCATTTTGTTTTTTTGTTTTTGGATTAATTAATATGAGGTTGGATGGCATTGTGATATATTAGGAAGGAGCCGGGGAGGGCAGACGAGGAAGGAGCAACTAGGGCACGAAGGATACCAAGAGATGGGAAGCAAGGGAGGGCAGACAAGGAAGGAGCAGTTGGGGCACGAAGGTTATCAGGAAATGGGCCGCAAAGGAGGGCTCAGCACTATGGAAAAGTCTGGTGCAGAGCGAGCCGAGGATGAAGGCGTCGTGATTGACGAGTCCAAGTTCAAGAAGAATCCGTGAGGGATCTTCCTCTCTTTTGAATCATCATGTGTATAGAGGTTTAGATTTAGTTTGGTCTTAGGTTTTGATCATTTCGTGTTTTTTTTTTTTTTTTTCATGTTTCTAGAGCGTAGATACATTTTCCCTTGTCGGGGTCAAAAGTCTAAAGAGAGGGCGATCATACGATGCCTCTACCGTTGTATATTACACTGGTTGTAAATTAATATACGCCGAAATTGGTGCTGCTACCATTATACATCCTCGTGCAGTAAATATGCTAAGAAAGAAAATTATAGAGATGTGTAGAAAGGGTGCCCTGGACATCATAATTGTGGGATCCCGTGTTCATCGTTTGGATAGTCTTTAGAATTTGAAGCTGAATTGTTTGACCACCACACAGTACTTACTTAAGCACAGAAGTTCGATTGGGACATCTCTGATAAATTTTTTAAACACGCTTTCCTTATTGTCTTAATTATTAATTGGTAGAAGAAGGTAAATTAAGAAGATTCACTCCCTTATATCTATAAATCCTATATATATATATATATATATTTGTAAATGACGGTATTATTTTCTCTTCAAACAGAAGCATGGGTACATTATCTATATATCCATATAGATGACGTTATTGTTTTCTTCTAGATATGCATAAATATGACGATATTCTTTTCAAAGAGAAGCGTGGATACGTCATGCATATGCCTGGGAAAAAGACAGAAGTGAATTTTCTTCGCGACTTTGTTCCCCCAATCAATTAGGTTGTGACATACAGATTAGATATTTATTTGAAAAAAGCCTGCCTACGTTACTTGCTTCGTGTTATCGTTTCTTTGAAGTTTTTTGGACCGCATGTCAAGGGAAAGAAAAGTTGTAACGGCTGCTGATGGCTAAATGGTTAACGTGATCCCCATCCAGACTTTGAAGCATATAATCCCACCTAATTCCAACGGTGGAGACTTACCGTTGCAGATACTCCAGAAAAACCTTCGCTCACATATAGTACTAAAACTTCACTTTCTTCGTACTAAAAATTCAACATGAAGTTACCAATTTTACTCCAATTATTTCTGTGAGATATAATCGGTATTTAATAGTTTAATTTGAAATAGAGACTTCCACCAGCTCCCAGTTTTATTGTGAACCGTGGATAAATAATCCTCCAGCGTAAAGTGGATATCACTCTTGAGTTACGCGGTGGAAGTGGTTGCCTATGCAAGAGCCCAAGCCCAAAGACAAGGTGTAATGATTTGAGTTGTTATTGCATTTGAACTAACATCTTTATTGCATTTTTTTCAGTAAACCCACCAAACCAAATGAATCTGCATATTACTTTGGTTTGTCTTTATTTTACATATTATATATATATATATATATATGTACATATACATATACATTTTTATATTATGAACATATCAATATAAGAAATATCAAAACTGAATCAAAAAGCATTCTTTTACTTTTATTTTTTTAAGTCAATTTTTTCTGGAAAATTCTTGAACTAAACCAAACTAAGAGTTTATGATTGGTTTATAAAAATACATACAACTAAACAGCAAAGTTCAAAGAAAACCGTTTTTAAAAAAATCTAATAATATTTTAATTATAATTAAAAAAATCTTCTATCACAGCACTTGAAAGAATTTCTAATTTATTCTTACCGGAATGTATATGCATTTAGCAATTACTGCCATGGCTTATATATAATATATATAGATTGACTCGAAAGTTATGTACTTTATTTTAACTTTATAAAAAAAATGTTAATAGACATTTGAAATTTCTTTGTTGTATGATCATTAACTTTATTAACCTTTTCTATGATATCAATATGTACTACTATTAAATGTATTCAATATTTTTCGTACAAAATTAATCATTATGCATGCTATTGTTAAATGAATTCAACATTTTCCATACAAGATTATCTATTATGCCAATATATCCTCTCGAGTTTACAATTCAATCTAAAACATATTCGGATTTTTAATTAGCACTTTACCAAAAAGATATAGGATTCTCATCACAATTTACTAATTAAATTTTAGATCCTCTTGGTAGAAGTCTCCTTGACAACGCTCTTATCACAACATTTACTAAATTACTCTTGGTCCTAACATATCTCATAGTTGTAGTTCCACTTTCAATAAGTTCCCTAATATACTTATGTCTAAGCTCGATTTAGATTTTTTTGTTATCTATTTTTATATAGATTCATGACATGGTCATTTCATTATCGTAAAAGATCAAAACGGTTAATATTGGTTGTGCTACAACTCTATTTCTAATAATAGATTTTTGGATCATTTCACTTCTTTCCTAAGTGATGTTAAGGTTTTAAACTCAACCTCATTATTAAATGTGTGACGTAATTTTGTTTCTTAGAGCTCCAAAATACTACTTTACCACTAAAGGTATAAATCCATTTCGTTATAAAAACATAATCATCTATGTTAGTGATCTAAGCTACATGTAAAAATCCTTAGGTACAGTAGCAAAATCACTATAATGTGTAGATAAAAGATTCTTTATTTTCTTTAATAACTAGAAAGCTCTTGTTGTTACTTTCTAGTGTTTTCTACTAGGTTTGCTAGTATAACTTGATAATTTGCATCAGCAAATGCAATATCAACTCCCGTATGAGGTGACGAATTCATCAAATTGCTTACTATAGAAAATTGGACTTTTTTTAAAAAAAATTTAGCTACGGTAAGGAATCTTCCCTACGAAATGCAAAAGAAATTAGAGGAAGAAAAAAGGCTATCGCAAGGATGGCTCTTTACGTTTGTAAAAAGCTAATACAACAACTTTCCTAGCCATGAAATACAGTGGAAAAAAACAAATGAAGACTATAGCAAGAAAGTTTCTATTCAAAAAGTTAAAGGTTGGGATTTAGGACATTAAAATGACAAGACATGCCATCAGATTTTTTCTGAAAACATAGATGGAGAAAACACATTGTGAAATGACAATTCACCTTTATTAATTAAAAAAATGCACCTAAATTTTTGCTATATATGCACTTTCCATCTTTATCCTTCATCGTTCTTTTATCATGTTTGTTCTTTGTTCTTATATTTGAAAGTTTGTACGGTTGATGGACAAATTATTACACAAATAATATGTTTTTTCTCTTATTCTTTCGTTTTTTCAAATATTGTGGTTTATTGCTAACAAGAATAACAAAAAAGTAAGTTATATTTCTTTTTAGTTTATTCATTATGTATATTTAAAGCTCGTGTCTCTAATAGTTTTATAGTGAAAAAATATCCATTGTGGCTTAGTTATCGAATATGTTGTTATAGTTTTTTATGCATAAAATATATTTAGTATGGTATTATGTATTTTATCCATACACCATCTTTGTTAGCTTTGAGAAATTTTGTTACAATGGACATAATTTGGTTTGATTTTATAACTTTTGGGAAAAAAAAATGATTTTATAACTTGTCCTAACCATAATATAATATATCAATCATGTATGAAACTAAATAAAAGATTAGTTAATATTTTGATACGGTTAAAGTTCACATTTTGATTTGATATTATACCTACTATTAATTAGATATTATCTTTTGTATCTATTGCACAAACTAGTTGGAACTGCAAAATACGATACGATTTGATTTAATTTATAACTTCGATGAATTATAAAAAGTAAAAAAAAGTTTCATAACTTAAATAGATTTTATTGGAATTTTTATTATATGTAAGTAAACCTACCATAGCTATTATGAATTATATGGGGGATAAAGATTTAATGGGTATCATACACCATGTATTATGCATAAATGACATATAATTCCAATAAAATATTGGCACGTATAATAATTGTATGAATAATTTTT
The DNA here is from genome assembly GCA_024138005.1 of Lumnitzera racemosa. NCBI lineage: Eukaryota > Viridiplantae > Streptophyta > Magnoliopsida > Myrtales > Combretaceae > Lumnitzera > Lumnitzera racemosa. The sequence goes on from JAMXBC010000004.1 coordinate 59,251,867, forward strand.
AAATCAATTACCATATGTGATTTACACCCATTATATATAACAACATTTTATTAGTATTTATATACCATATATGTATTACAAAAGGCCTGTAATACTTATTAAATCATTGCTTTTATATGGGAGATGTATAGGAAATTGTTAAAAAAATCAAAACATTTAAGAATTTATTATAAGTTGTTATTTTTTTACTCATCCTATAAAATTAAGACCTAATATTGTAAAATGCAAGACATGAGGACTAAATCTTTTCAACTTTCAAAAAGTAACAACGAAGGTTTTTTTTTTTTTTTTTTAAGTATATCTTCATATGAAAATTTTTAAAAGGGCTTAATTATTTATTTCTTTCTACATATCGTACATTTAAATATACAAGAACTCTCGTATTTTTTTCTTTTCTGTTTTTTTTTTTTACTAAAATCACTCCTCTAATTTAAAGATCCTTCTAATTCAATTTTTGCCTAACATTCATCCAACTAAACACACCAAAAATAAAAGTAAAAGCAATGAAATTGTCTTCGTATAAAATCAAATTTACATTTGCACATATATTTTTGTGCAATTTTAAAAGTATTTACTATATAAATTCTTTAATCTATACAAAATTCGCTTTTTGTTGCCACTTTTCAATATATTAGCCAAAATTGGGCATTAAAAAATATTCCCCAAATAATGAGAAAAATTCGAGAAATCATACAATTTTATATGAAATGCTTAAATTAGTAGAATAATAGTAATCATCTTTATTTAACATTTTTTTTCGAACTTTTACAAATATCATTAGTTATAAGATATTTAAAGAAAATTGTAAAATTATAAGTTAAACCATGAGGAATGATTTCATAAATAATTAAAAAGTTGCATAAAAGGATTTAATAAATTAAAAAGTTTAAGAATAATGATGTTTGAAAGTTTATGTAATTTTTTTCTCTTTTTGGTTATCTTACATGAATTATGTTGTTGAGCTTTTTGATGTAATTATATTAACAGTTTTTATTAGCAAATAAATGATAGCAAGTAGTACCATAACTTAACATCAAGTAGGATGTTGTAGAGGATGTGACACCACACCTATGACCATTCCTTTAAGGTGTATATTGAAGGAGTTAGGAGTTTTCTATAAGTGGCAGCTTAATTTGTTTATGAGTGTAATGGTTAGATTTGGTATCCTTATCATAATTACTTAAACAATTTTTTGCACCCACTATGAATGGTCGAGCGACATTTTCTTTATAGAATGGCCTAGAGCTACAATAGATGGATTCATCATGATAAATACCTAATATTGCCATCCAAGTCAATTCAATAAAAAGCCTTAACCATGGATAAGAACTTACAGAACTATGATCAAGTGTTAGAAAATCAAGCCGAGAATGACATGTTAGAAGACATAGCTCGTCATGATACCTAAACAATTTTTCATACCTACTATGAATAGTTGAACGACATTTGCTTTATAGAATGGCCTAAAGCTATAATAGATGAATTCATCACGGTGAATATCTAACATTCCCGTCTAAGTCAATTCAACAAAAAGCCTTAACCATAGACAAGAACTTACACAAATATGATTAAGTGTTAGAAAATCAAGTTGAGAATCACATGTTAGAAAACATAGCTCATCATAATACAAATAATGAGGATGACCTTTAGACAATGAAGGGTCGAAAGATGATTTGGATGACTAGAGTGACATTTTTGAAGATGCAAAGCATGAGTTGTATACTAGATGTACAAAGTTCTCTCTTCTTTTGGCTATTATCCAAATAATAAACATAAAGGTAGGCAGTTGTTAATTAATAAAGAGCTTTAATGGTTAGTTGTCATCGATCAAAAGCTTATTGCTTTTGATACAGATAGTGAAAGGTCGGAAGATCATCTGGATGACTAGAGTGACATTTTTGAAGATGCAAAGTATGAGTTGTATCCTAGATGTACAATGTTCTCTCTTCTCTTAGCATTGTGATGCAATAATATGAGCTTTTCAAAATAAAGTCCCATGAAAAGTTTAAAAGTGTTTTTAAATATATTTTCTTTAATTATTGACTAACGTACTTCACTTGTAAAAACATTTATTAATCATGATCTTGTAAGGGAAAACTTTGAGAATTTTGCCTAGGCTATGGGCTGAAAAGAAAACAGCCATTAAAGAGGTTTGGGATTTGTTCAAAATGAGCTTGAATGGACTAAGGTGAACTCATTATCCAATGAATTTGATGTGTTCCATGTTGAAGACCTAGAGAGAAAAGAAAGCGACTGCATTTAGAGCTGAGGAAGTCAGAGGAAGATTCAGATAATGAAGACTTTAGTGGCGAGGAAAATGATGGTAATCCGTTGGCCGAACTACTAAACATAATTATACGTAAGCGAGGTAATAAGGCCTTTGATTATAAAAAGTATAATTAAAAAGATAAAAATATAAAATGTAAAATGGTAATGAAGGAAATATGATGCAGGTAATTAGGAATAAGAAGAAAAGAAGAGAGTAGGAAGAAAAGGAGAAAATAGAAGGAAAAGAATGAGATCATAAAAGATTTAAAATTTATAATTAAGATAAAGCCTCAATGATTTAAGACACAGAGAGAAATGAAAAGTATAAATGCCTTCATTGACATGAAATTTGGATTTCAAAACCTGACCTTTGCTTCCTAATCCATCTTAAACTAACTTATATATATATATATAGATACATAATATTATCTTTCTTATGTGGCCGAGGTGTCAGAATACTGTCGGTTATTACCTGCCATTAGATTGTCTATATATATATATATATAATATATCATTCGTAATTTTTTTTTATTTTTCTATATTACTTTTTTTATTTATTGTCATTTAAAACCTGTGTCTTGTATTAGCACTTATGTCAAAGAAACAACTTATTTTACTATAATTATCTCCCTATGAATTTATGTTGATATAATTTTCTTTTTATTTTTCCCTTTTCCCGGAATGAAACGTAAGCGTTAACCACTTCATTGTTGGCTCACTCATTTGCTAGCTGGTATATTTAGCTAACCACTTAATCGCTGATTACACGTTAATTATTTTATTAGTCATGTCCTGTTAAATATGACGGCATAAATCTCACGTCCATGATTTAAGTGGATCGTTATTTTTCGAGTTTTAAATTGTAATGTTTCTAATGTTAATGGCAAGAAGTTGTTTATCAACGTCATGCGCACACTGTTCTCAACTTTTCTGCAGCTCTCTTTCTTCTTTCTCAATCAATAATAAAATAATAATAATTTTTCATTGATATGAATTGGCAGATAAGCGTGAAAAGCAAAGCGGTGACTCGTAGACATCGAAGGATGCGTATGCGGACCAACGACTTCAAATCCTCGTGTGTTTCAGTAGTAAAACCATACTTCGTGTCAGTCCAAACATCCTGGTTTTCCCTGCTTTAGCCACTTCAGCATCTTAAGTTGTCGACTTATTATCACGCTTTCTTCCACTCGATACTTTGTAATAGGAAAACTTGAGACAAACTCTCGAATCCACAGCATCCCATCACAGAATTGTCCATCGTCTGTTTGGGTCGTCGTCGAGTACTTTCAGATAGTTTTCGTGGTAACGAGAGGAGCTGTGATTGCTCACTGGGTTTTGGACAGTCTTCTTCAAAAGGAAGAGCCAATGGCTTCTGATCAGAAGAGGGTGGAGCTCGATGAAAAGGCTAAGAAGGGACAGACGGTGGTTCCTGGTGGAACCGGTGGCAAGAGTCTTGAAGATCAAGAAAGCCTCGCTGAAAGTACTATGAAGATTCCTTCGCTGTTGTTAATTGTAGTTGTTTATACTACGTGTCTTGAAGATAGATTTCCTCCGTGATCCTAGGAATCTTCATCAGAGATGCCATGCTTACACTTAAGCAATGATTGAATGAAAAAGCTAACAGTAACCGCTTTTTGGTTTCCGAAGTATAGTATGATGTGAATATATATATATATATATATATATATATATATTCATGTGAATCAGGAAGGAGCCGTGGGGGTCAAACAAAGAAGGAGCAGTTGGGACAGGTAGGGTATCAGGAGGTGGGACGCAAAGGAGGCCACGTCTCTGCTGGTGAGCCTGATCCCACCGAAGGCATTGACATCGATGAGTCGACTCAGTGAAACAACCCAAGTATCCAGTCACCTTCAGTCTTGTCACGTTTAATTACACAATTTATAAATGGTTTTAATAGAATGGCATGGCAAATAATAGTTAGCTGTGGTCCTGTTTTTACTTGCTTCTTTTTCTTGGATCATCTACGACTTAGTCTTAATTTTGTTCTCATCTTTATCTTGGCCTCCAGAAATCTAGTTGTTCGAGTAATATTAAGTATATTAGGTACGAGAAGTAATCGTAAATTTGAAAAACTAGTATTTATTACCGCCGTCATCCTTAATCGACAAAAAAATAAAATAAAAAATTCCACCTTCCTTGCTCCACACCGAAAATTAAGGTTAAATTTTTTCGTTTGTCTTTGGTCTCGTTTGTTTGATCCCAAGTCTAACCCAAACTCATGCCAACCACCACCATCGCCAGCCAGTAGCCACCGACATATTGCAATGGAAAAAAAGGTCACGCACGTTTGCAATCTACCACCGCAATCCGCACCATCAAAGCTCTAAATCTCACCACCCACCCCTGTGGATAGGCTCATCACAGCGACAGAGTCGTTTAACGGCGAGACATGTGGAAGTGGTTGCGCTTCAATATTTTATTCACCTGTGGCTTTTCACGGAATGGAATGAAATTGGGAATTTTTTTTTTTTTTTTTGATATTTTGAGATTCTCATGGAATGAATTGAATTAAATAACTATATATAACGATAATAGTTAAAAATATTTTTAATTATTAAATGTCATAATAATTGATATTTATTTCCACATATCAAACATCTCAACACTTAAATCTATAAAGAAAAGAAATAGAATCCAGAATCCAAATTTATTTCTACATATCAAATATCTTAACAATAATTTTAAGTAATTTTAAAAACTTATTTTAGTGGAACCATTTATGGAATAAAAGGATTCGTAAATAATTATATTACAGTTATCAAGTATTCATCTTTGCGTTAATTAAAGAGAAAAGGAAAAAGAAAAACCCATCGATAATTCCCAGAGTTAAGAAACCTAAAAGCTTTTAAGTATAAAATAATTAGTCTTTGTTACTTTTTTTTTTTTCTTTTTCCCCTTTTTAAAAGAAAATAGTAAAATAGTGTCGACAGGATCTCATGCTGAGTGCTTTTTATCTCATACTCCATGATTCAAGACAAGTAATAGCTCGTAAAGTTTAATTTCACCAACTGAAGCTAAAGAAAGAACGTGAAAAACTTTAAAGCTTATGGAGTATTAGTCAGGACAGGATCTAATGAGAAATGGGTTTATGGATCGTAAGTATCATCACCTAACTAACCTGCAGTTTGAAGGTTTAATAGAAAATGGTAAAATAGTGTCGACCTTAACTGCAAGGTCTCGAGGGAGAGAGGGTCAAGAAAATAGTAAAATCTAACGAGATGGGATTCGCCTGCATGTCTACTGACGGAGGAGGTTTGGGCTTTTGCTTTAGCCTAGGGATCTTGAATTTATTAATGATGCATTATGTGATGGTATGAGTTTTCTTAACAGAGTATTAGTAAAGATAGGATTTAATGAGAAACGGTTTTATGGATCATGAGTATCATTACCTAACTAACCTACAATTTGGAGGTTTAAGGTAAAGGAAAATAGTAAAATAGTGTCGACGTTAACTGCAAGGTCTCATGGGGAAACGGTCAAGAAAATAGTAAAATACATCTGAAGAGATGGAATTCGCCTGCCACATCCAAGGACGGAGAAGATTTGGGCTTTAGCTTTAGCCCTAGGGATCTTGAATCTATTAATGATATATTGTGTCACCATACGAGGTTTTTTCTATATCACATAAGAAGATCATGTGATGCTTACCATCTTACCTCCACAGTCCTAAGTGAGCTTATCTCATGTAAGAATATCAACAAGCCGAAATTTCTGTCAGGCAACATGCAAGAAAGAGTACAAAGGCAATAGTAAGTAAAAAGGCTATGGGTAAAAGTTATAAAGAATAACAACACATTTTTATTAATATGTCAATAGTTTATGCAAAGGCAATAGTTTATGCATGAGGAAATAGTATGTATAACAGGTACCATTAGTTAGAATAAACTAAAGTGATGACTAAAAGTTTCAATCTAAAATAAAACATACAAAGAATTTTATTGATATTTTTAGGACTAGTAATAGGAGCTATTGAAATCCTTGAAATTACCACAATTCTAAAAATGGAAATGTACAAAAATAGTAAAAATGTTGAGGCTACAAGTTACATAAACTCAACCTTATAGTAAAATATTATACAAAATAATGGGCTCTAGTACAAGAGAAGTGTTACAAAAAGGAACATTGACATTCTCCCCCACTTAAGTTATTAACATCCTTGGCAATGTGTGATAGCCTAGATTTGGTGATGGAGGTTTTCTCACTAGCATGGTAGATTTTCTCTTTGATAAAGGCGTGAGGTTTTTTTTTGTATCTCTTAGTCGTTGTCTTTTTCGCTACAATCTCTCCACCTAACTAAGTACTCTATGTGCTCTTATCCAATGGTTGGATATTTGATAATTATCTTTGCAACAATGTCTTCAATGCCTTGACTCATACTGAATTTGATCTTGAAGTGGGATCGCTTAGAAATATTGTATGATAGGTCTTCCATATTAGGATAACAAGGCTTCAAAACATTGACATTAAAAATTGGGTAGATCTTTAACCCTACAGGAGGCTCAATCTTACAAGCTACTCTTTTAATCCTTAAGATAATATAAACTTGACTAATATATCTCTAAAGATCAATCTTCTATCTTTATTTCATAAAGATTTGACTTGTTCAAGAAGAAACTTTATGAGGACTTAGTATCCAATAGTAAACTCTCTAGGTTTACATTTTTTATTTGCCCACTTCTTCATCTTCTTGGAAGCCTTTTTATAATAAGTGTTCATGACTTTTGAACTTTGCTTACACTCTTTAGCAAATTGTTAAGCTCTTGGGCATCTCCTTATGCATTATGTGGTCATTATGTGGGGGTGACAATGGTTTCTAACCCTGAATGATCTCCATATGGCTCTCATTGAATGAAGTGCTCCATTGAAAGTTATGTAGAATTGGATAATATTTGGCAAATTAACCTAATTCTTCTTTTTGGAACTAAAAAAGAGCTTTAGGTGTTTCTCTAGCAAGCCATTGAATCTTTTTGTATATTTGTCACTTTTAGGGTCCTAGTTGGAGCTCTTGTTTAATTGGGAAGCTAAGAGATGGAATGGTTCTATCTAAAACTTCTTAATAAATGTAGCATCCTTATCACTCACTATGTTCTAGCAAACTTCCCAAAACTTCACTACATGCTTGAAGAATATCTAGGCCATCTCCTATGTATTACCAATCTTTGTAGTAGGAATGAAGTTTACATATTTGGAAGACCTATCAACAACAACAAAAATAGATGAGTATCCCATCACTTTTGGTAAGGAAGTGACAAAATCCATGGAGATGCTCTCCTATGGGCAAGATGGCATAAAAAGGGGTTCCAAAACCTTTAATCTCTCTGCCTTATCCTAGTGGCAAGTTAAACGTATCTTCGTATAGCTCATCATATCCTCCATATTTGGCCAATAGTAGCCCTACTTCAATAAGCTTAACATTATGTGTCTATTGAGATGTCCAGCCTACAAAGTATCATGACACTCCGTCATGAGTCCTCTCCTTAAATTCCCTTCAAAACATACAATCGACAACCCTTTGTATAGATTAGTTAGCCTTCCATCCAAAATCTACTAATCTTCCCTTCGTAATCAACTGCTTGAGATTCTTAGCTAACAGGTCTTGGTCTACATGTTGCTTGATTTTCTCTTGAATTGAAGTAGAGACTTAATTTGTTGACTGTTGTGCAATATGCATCAGTGAAGTTAAATTTGTTCACATGCTCAAAGCATTTGCTACTTGATTGGTTTGCTCGATGTGGTACTCAATCTTTGTATCAGATTCTACCAAGTATCCTTTCCATTTAGCTTGCTTAGCAAAGAGTTTTAGTTAAGTCAAAATATGGTTGGTAGTAGAGTTTTTTGTCTTTACTAGAAACTTAAATCAAGCAGATAATGTTTCTAAGTCCTTAGACATTGAATGGTTAGAAGTAACTCCTTCTCTTATCTTAAGTACCTATGTACTGTTGGATTTGGCTTCCAACTCTCACATGCCATTAAATGGCCCTCTTACATCAATGCTATGTTTGAGGCATTTATGTAGACTTCAAATGGTTTAGAAATGTCTAGAAGTGTAAGGACTAGCTCCTCCATCACCACTTCAACTCTTTAAAGGCTCTTCAACAAATTAGTGAGGACTATATATATCCCTCAATAAGTGTATAGTAGTAATTGATGAGTTTAAGGAAAGATTGCAACCATATTATATTATTTCATTAAATGTCATTGCTTAATTACCTCCACCTAGCTATGTGCATTCTAATATGCCCTTTCTCAATTATATGGCCTAAGAAGTTAATGCACTTTTGGGAAAAGGCACTTCTTTTCACACTTCACATATAGATAATTCTATTAAAGCTTCTAAAATACCATTTACAAGTACTTTACATGGTCTTGTAATGTCTAGATAACACAAGTGGTCTTGGGCTCATCGTACTCTACAATACAAACTTGGTGATAACTTGAGCAAAGGTCCAACTTTCTAAAGTATTTAACCTGCATAATTGAGCAAAAAGATCAACAATTAGAGGTATTAAGCAATGATTCTTCACTATGAACTCATTGAGAGATGATAGTCAATGTACAATCTCAAATTCCCATCCCCTTTCTTCTAGAATAGAACAGGAGCCTAGTATAGTGTATTATAAGGTCAAATGACACCTGATTTCCTTTCTGTAGATTTGTGCAGCTTTTGAAAATTCATTCAAGTTATTTAAACCTTTTTTTCATGCTCTTTCTAAGCTTTCCCTTTGAACTCCTTGCAACTTTTTAACGACTTATGAAATGAAAAAAAAAAATGAGTCTTTTGTTGTTTCTTTAATCTTCTTTCCTCCTGAATCAACATACTAGTCAATTTATTCACATTTCACTTATCCTTCACAGTGTTGTAATTCATTTGAAAAGGTACATATTGTTTAGGAGGTAAGGAGTTTAATATGAATTGTATGAGAGAACTCATCTACATTTATTCCCAATACCTATAATTTTGCTCCTGTGTTCATCATTTTAAGGACATACTCATGCATGGTACTGGACCCATCAAATTTCATGTTGGTTAAAGTACCCATTAATGTACTTGCAAATGACTTATCAATAGTTTGAGAGTGTCCTTCCACAAACTTAATGAATTATTTAGTATTTTCAATTTTAGAAAGAGTAACTTTGATATTACTTACTATTGTTATTCTCATAAACATTAAGCTAGATTTGTTTAATCTCTCCCAAAGTCTATAAAGAGTTTTCTCCTCGTCATTGCTTTTTTCAATCATAGCAATAGGTTTTTCAATTTAAAGGGATAATTTAAGATCCAAAATACCTAAGTGAAATCGAACTTATTCATACCAATCTTAGAAATCTAACTCATTAAATATAGGAATAGATAGGTAAGGGAATGTAAAGAAATAGGGACGGATACTGCTATGATTAAAATAGATGGTACATATTATTGCTTTGAGCAATCATGAAAATTCATTTTTAGGAAATTTAGAAAATAACATAATTATATATCACGGTTCTCCTTTGGGCATTACTAATGTATATAAACACCAACCATTATCAACAAGCATATACATAACTAACGATATATTTGCAATCTTTAGATGTACAAAATAATCAATCGGGATATATCCATTATAGACATTCATGTTTTACCTTATTAGGATGTTAATCATCTTTGGATGATTTATAATGTCTTATAATTTTAAACATTTACTTTACCTCCATTATCATCTGTTATGTCATTTGCAAATAAAATTCATAGGTTAAAAAAATGTAAAAAAACTTTCAATTTAACGATTTGACCACTTTAGTGACTAACAAATCATTTATATAAATTTCAAACATGACAAGGTTTAAACTAGATAACATTATGTAACCATGCTTTACTAAACAAAATATAAGCCATATACTTCAATAAGTAGTTAAATACCAATGATTGAAATTTCTTGCATGCAAACTCACATGAAATAAAATAATATATTTGTAGTTAAAAAAAATAAAAAAACCTTAATCCATGTCCTTTCATTTAGTAGTATCTTAGTATGTTTAAATAACTTATTAATAATGGACACATTCATTGATGAGAGTTTTGAGTGTTGAAAGGAAGTTAGTAATTAATCTCTACATTGATTTCGTCATTTGAAATGTCTTTTGTATTTCAAATCCATATATCGATTATTATGTTTAATCTAAAAGACAAAAACATTATGGATAACGATGTTGATAGGAATTCTTCCTTAAGACTTGAATTAATCTAATATAAAGTGCACTCGATTTACTCATTCACGTTCAGTTCCTTTTGCATCACACTTCTAACCTCCTTTAGCTCTTTCTTATAGAACCAACTAGCTCGAGAAAGCTAAAGAGCTTACTATACTTGAATGGTAAAGAGTAACTTAACCTAAATAGATCAAATTAGCCATAGTCAACCTGAACAAACTCAATGTGGCTTGCTATGACTGGGTCAAACCTAAGGAGTTTAATTTGAATAAAGAGCATGAGCGGTTAGGTTTCTTGCAAAAATAACTATCCCCCAGCCATCATTACTCCAACCACATCCCTGAATATCAAGGAGTAGTCTTAAATTCAAATTTGACAAAATACGTGTATATTCTAAGGACAATAATTATAGGACAAGAGATAATTTGTACCTATAAATAAAGCTTAAAGGGCTACCATAAGTTTCTTCTTGACAATCTAAAGTTACTCACTTACTTTCCCCTTACTTTCATTTATACTATCATCTTACTTAGACATCATAGTGGCAATATTGAGTCACTACAATACCTTCTTTAGCCTAACTTTTCTTCTTTTTGCAGAATTGTAACTTGACAAGTGTCCAAGTACCTAGAAACATCACTTTTACCACCAATAATTTGATACTATCTATTCTTTACAAACTTGATGGTGACTAAGACGAAATCAAAAGACAACAACACTCTGAAGGGGAGTAATGTCCTTTGTACAACTTAGGAAGAAAGATTCCTATTGAAGTGTACCCTAAAGGCGCATCATGTGGAAGTTCATGATTAGCCTGCCCAAGCGCAAGATCAAAATGATGACAACTTATACATAGTGTACTTGGAAGCTTTATGCACTGAGTTTGCTAAAGAACTCAAAGAAGTTTTAGCAAATAACTAAGAAAGAAGGCAAAAGCTTAATGAATATGAAGCTACTTCTTCATCTACCCCTTTGTTATAGGTAGTTAGGGAAGAAACCACCATACTTGCTAGTGAAGGAGCATTACAGCAACTATGTAGTAAGGCTGCAATGGTAGATAAAATTGCCCAACAATAAAGATAAGAAACACATGCTAAGAAACACATCCAGTAGACACTAATGTAAGCTCAAACAATAGGATATGCTTAAATACGTATAGAAGGGAAGATCAAGCATCTGGTTACTCATTTGCCATAGAAGGCAGTAGTAAATATAAGCTTACACAATTTGGAGAACTGCATCAGGAAGTTGGTAGTAGAGAGAACTTAAAAAGAAGTAGACACAATGGGTAAGAAGTTAAGCCTCTTAATTCAAGAGATAGTAGATGAGGTTATCCCATTAAGTGTTTGATTACCCCAATTAGACACTTGTGATGGCAAAAGGGACCCAGATGACCACGTGAACACATTTCGTACATTGAAAGAGTAGTATAGACTTTTTGATGCAATTGCTTGTAAGGTTTTCCCCTTTACCTTAAGGAAATCAGCAAGCAATTGGTTTAATTCATTAAAAGTGCCTCTATCTCTTCTTTTGATTGATTGGTCAATGAATTTCGATAATAGTTCCTAATCAGTAAACCTCCTACCAAATATTCTTTGCTTCTAACCTAGAGAAGATTCATACTTCTTTAAATATCTTGCTAAGCATCAACTAACCTTGATAGATGATTTTACTAAGTGGTCATAAAAGCTTACATGCCAAGAAGATCAAATGCAAGCTCGGTGGAAGCTTAAGAAAGAAAAATTCAAAAGGATATCAAACATAAGAGAGAGGTTTAAGACTATCGTGAAAGAAGTTTGACATGAGAAATAGACTGAACAGACCTTCAGGAGATTAAAAAAGGCCAATTTTAACCTTTATTGTACACTCCTCTAGACTAACCCATGTTGGATATCCTGATAGAGGTATGCAACCAAGGTTTTTTTAGCTTGGCCAAAAAAGATGAGGAGTAATCCTACAAAGAAAAATTCTAATAAGTACTATGACATCCACGGAGATTGTGGTCACAACACTGATGAGTGCATCTACTTGAAGAATGTACCAGAAGATGTTGTCTAGAAAGGATACTTGAGGAAGTTTATAGCAAATAAGGAAGAAAGGATTGAACGACCTACCCAAACAAGCAAGATCGAGCAATAGCCTCAAGAAAATGATGCCTAAGCTAACAATCGGGAACTAATAGCCTAGAATAATGAAGGAGGAGACAATTGGGCTCCTAAATGAGTGATTAATGTGATCTTCAATTGTCCAATAGGAGGAAATACTCTAGTCGCATTAAGCTCGGCTGTGTGCAAGGTGATCATGTGTTGAACCTTAAGGGGAAAGGGCATGGAGCGGACAACATAATGACATTTTCAGACAAGGATATGCAAGGAATTCAGTTCCCTTATGATGATGCACTGGTCATTACCACTAGAGTGGCTGAATTTAAAGTAAAAAAATTTATGGTCCATACTGAGAACCCAATCAATATCATCTTCAAACATGCATTTGATCAAATGTGACCAAAGCTTGAGAATTATAAGATACAGCCATACAAATATAACTTGTAAGGTTAAATAACCAACTAGTGAAAGTCTAGGGCATAGCTACCTTAAACTTTTAAATCGGGGATAATGAGAACATTGTGAAAAAGGAGATTGATTTTGTCATAGTAGACTATCCTTCCCCTACAATGGAATCATGGACCAACCTTCTATCAATACTTTCAAAATGGTAGTATCAACAACTTCTAACCCTGAGTAGAATAGGAACTTGTTATAAAGATTAACAGTTCACCAAGGCTTTGTACTTAAAGGCTTAGATGAAGGATTAGGTCTACTACATCGAGCAAGGCATAAGTAATCGCTTATAAGTAAGAGGGGAACTACTGGAGGAGACATTAACCATATAGTTAAGTAATGACCTAGAGCATACCACCAAGGTTGAAGCTAATATGCTAACCAACCTCTAGGAGAGTGTAGTACGTTTCCTCCGAGCTAATAAAGTTATTTTCGCTTAGTCCCTATCTGATATTCTTGTGATCCATGAGGAGGTAATTACCCATAAGTTAAACATTGATTTAGCTACAAAGGTTGTATAGTAGAAGAAGAGACCTTTTACCTCAAAAAGGCAAGCAACTTAGAGGAGGATGTTCAAAAATTGTTGAAGGTATTAGAGAAGAATCATGTTCTACTTAGCTAAGTAATTATGTTTTAGTCTAAAAGGTGAATGGAAAGTAGAGAATGTGAATCAACTTTATAGACTTGAACAAGGCATGTCCAAAGGATTGTTTTCCTCTATCCTATATTGATAAAATGGTTAGTTCAACCTAAAGACATGCTTTGTTGAGCTTTATGGATGCTTTTTTTAGATAGAACTAGATCAAGATGCACCTTTCCCATTAGGTACACAACTCTTTCATCACTGATTTTAGGACCTATTGTTATAAAGTTATGTTGTTTGGTTTGAAGAATGTAGGTGTCGCGTACCAATGACTGGTTACAAAGATGTTTCAACCTTAGATATAGGAATATCAAGGTATATGTAGATGATATGATTATCAAGAGTGAGACCAATAATGAGCATCTTTTCAACCTTCAAGAAACCTTTGATAAGCTCAAATGATACAATATGGAATTAGACCCCTAGAAATATGTGTTTGGGGCATCTTCAGGGAAGCTCTTAGGCTTCATAGTGACGTAAAAGGGAGTTAAGGCTAATCCCCAAAAGATCTAAGCCGTATTAGATATGGAGTCACTAAAGACTATTAAAGAAATCTAAGGGTTGACCAACAAAGTAGCAATATTGAATCAATTTGTCTCCAAAAGTATAGAGAGGTATGTAGTTCTCTTTTTTTTTTTTGTTATGTTTTAAGAAATCCATTCAAGTTTAGATGGATTGCGGAACACAAGTGAGCTTTTAAGGCCTTAAAGGAGTTCTTAGCTAAAACGTTGATCTATTTGAAACCAATAGAAAGTGAAACCCTTTACCTATATTTGTTAGTTATTGACTAACCTCTTTCATTTGTGTTCGCATGAGTAGAATAAGGTCCTAAGTTACAATGTACCAAGTGAGAGAAGTTTATCCAAGCAATTGTTATAGCAACTAGGAAGCTTCGACCTTACTTTGAGGCTCACTAAGTTATGGTCTTAACCGATCAACCCCTAAAGCAACCTCTGTAGAAGCTTACTTCCATAGTATGAATGGTAATGTATACTTTAGAGCTTAGTGCTTTGAGAATTTAGTATTGACCTATAAAGGCTTACAAGGCTCAAATTTTAAGAAATTTTATAGTTGACTTTACTAAGACTGAAAGATCTGTATGTAAAGTGAAGAGTCAACCTAGACATTGTACGTCAATGGGTCATCTACATGCAAAGGAAGTGGGGCAGGTTTGATATTGAAAGGCTTAATGAAAGCATGAATTTCTTATCCTTTAAAATTTAGATTCCTAGCCAGCAATAATGAATCAAAATATGAGGCATTTTTGGTAAGGATGAAGCTAGCTAAAGAGGTCGATGGTAAGTACTAGTTTCTAGTATATTGTTAATCAAGTTAAGGGAGACAGCATAGCAAAGGATGAGAACATGATTAGATATTTACAATTGGTTAAAGAGCTAGGAGCAAACTTTGAGGCTTAGCAATTGGTAAAGATTTCGAGGGTAGAAAATTATGTAGTAGACAAGTTGTCTAAGTTAGCCTCCATAGGTCTGCTAAATTAGGAGGAAAGGAATTTTATGGAATATCTATAAGAAAAGAGTACGAAAAGGCAACTGACATAATGCTCGAAAGTATAACAAAAGGAAGTGGAATATTGTTGGATGGACCCTATTCTTGATTACTTAAAGAATGGTGTTTTTCCTTAAGTTAATAAGGAGTCTTCAAGACTTGTGTATAAGGCTACAAATTTTACAATCATTAATGAGAAGCTATACAAAAGAGGATTGAGTATACCTTATTTATGATATTTATGACCATCGGAAACAAAATAGGTCCTTTCTGACTTACATTCTAGAGTGTGTAACAATCACATTCAAGTTGCACCTTTATATGTAAGAGCTCTTTGGCTAGGATATCGGTATCCTACAATGAAGAAAGATTCACTTCGGTTAGTTCAAACTTGTGATAGCTGTTAGAAGAATGCTCCAATAGAAAGGGCCCTAAGTGCATCTTTGATCTTACTAACTAGTCCCTGACCTTTTACTTAGTGGGGATTAGACATCTTTAGGCCATTTTCAAAAACAACTAAGAAAAGATACTATATCATTATTGTAGTGGATTACTTGACAAAATGGGTCAAAACAAAGGCAGTGGCGAGTATAACAAAACGAAGTATCGAAGTTTTCATGGTTAGCAACATTTTGACTAGGTTTAGGATGCCTTATGCTATTATTATAAACAATGGCCCGCAATTTAACAATGATAAATTCAGAGAGTTCTATGAAGCTTGGCAAATTAGATTGTGCTATACATCAATCATATACCTTCAAAGTAATTGATAGATAGAGGTCATAAGCAAAGTTATTCTCTAAAGTTTGAAAAAGAGGGTAAATTGAGCTGGCAATAAATGGGAAAATGAATTATTGAATGTTCTGTGGGGTTATGGAACTACGCAAAGGACTATGACATGCTATACTCCTTGCTAACTAACCTTTGGATTTAAGGCTGTGTTGCTAAGTGAACTCCATATTGAGAGCGTGAGAATCCAACCTTATACCTCTAAATATAATGATATAGGCCTTCGAGTTAATTTAGACACTATCCATGAAATGTGAGCATTGGCCAAAGCTCACTTTACTCCATGTTTGCAACAAGCAGCTTAATACTATGATGAGCATGTCAGACATAAGTGTTTTCTACCTAATGATCTGGTCTATAGGAAGTTGGTAGCATTGGTGGTAAGAGAATGTTAGGGAAAATTGACTCCTATATGGGAAGACCCTATAAGGGTAAAGGAGGTGATAAGGAATGGACATGCTTATAGACTAGAGAGACTTGATAAATAACCTATTCCCCAAACATGGAACGCTAATAATCTCATACTGTATTTTGAGTGACTAGTCTATGGATGAAGATATGTGAATTTTTGAATCAGTGTTGTATGGATTTATGAAAGTCATTTGTTTGTTTTATTAATGTTGTTGTCCATTTTGTGATTGTGCTTTCCAATGGATTTAGTCTATTAACTTTTTTGATTGCTCATCTCTATTGTTAGTGTATGTTGTATGTAGTCAGGGCTAATGAACAGACCTTATTTTTGTTTAACATTTCATATAATGAAGTGCTTAATTGTTTAATGTTGTTCAACTTTATATTATGCTTTTCTTTACCATAGCATTTTTCATAATAGCATGAACATAATTAAAAATGCATTAACTTAAAGGTTTTAGTTAATCAGAAGTAAGGTATATGATCCTTATCCAACCTCCCTTACAAGGGAAAAGTCAAAAAGTCGCTAAACCCTACTAAAAGGTAATAAGCGAATCACAAAGCGCTAAAGCCCTAAGCCTTATATTTGACAGATGATAAGAAAAGGACATTTGTGAGTCTCTAAGTCTAAAAATAATTTGATCGACAAGATACAAAAGTCGTAAGCACTTTTAAGGGTAATAGACATAGTTATTATAAGTCTTCACAAAGGATGATGAGCTATTTGTAAACCCTTAAGTCATCAATTGATAATAGGTGTAATACTCAAAGTCTACTAAATAAATGAGGAGTCACCTAAAAGCCTTAAGCCATCAATTAGCTGTAGGCACAATGTTCTAGGTCTGATCGATGGACAATAGGCTACCATTAACTTAAACATTCTAGATCTATCACACAAATGCTTATTTATGGGAGGGCTCTAAGTTACTAACTAATTGTAAGCATGATACTCTAAGCCCAATAATAAATAAGGACAATGAGCTAAATAAAAGCTCTAGGTTATTTAACAACTAATTAAAAGGGCTTACAAAAATTGTAAAACATAGGAAATATATTGCCAAGACCCTTGAACAAATACATAATTGCTAGACAAAACATAAGCGAGTGCAATCCTAATTCAAGGTGAAAAGAGAAAGATAGATAAGTCTTTTAAGAAGCCTTAACAGAAGTTCAAAAAATTATCTTTACATCTAATAAAGGTTAGAAGGACAATTTACTTCTCTAAAAGTTGGCCAGGAATGGGAATTTAGTTGTCAGGGACTTGATTAAGATCAAGCTGGGAATTAGAAGGAGGATTTAAAACAAGAGGTTTAGAAATTTCAGCAACATCAAAGCCTTCTTAAGGGTGTTGGTGCCTTCATCTATTTGGTCCACCACCTCAGTTTCATTTCTATGATCTTCACCAATAGGAGCGGCAAGAACCCCTTCCTTCTACCTTCACTTGGTGAAGTCTAGAATACTTAAATCATAGTCAGGGTGGTGCATAAGAACCTCATCTCAAGTCAAATTCACCTCATTAAGTATCTTTTATGACATTAAGTTCATTTATTCCTAAATTTCTTAGATTTCTTGAAAGGCTTTACGATATGCCTTTTGTTAATTCAAGCCTTCCTCCATCTTTAGGTCTACCATCTTGATTAGCTCTTCGTATGAGCTTTGCAAGTAGGTTATCTCCTCATCGTGCTTATTCTTAAGGCCTTTTACTTTAACTTAAGCTTCTTGCAAGTTGAAGACTAGTTGAGAGCTCTTCTTTTGCTCTTCAATTAGAGCTACTTTGTTCTCCTCCTTTAATATGGCTTCTTTCTCAGCCTTCTCTTACCAACTTTTTATCTCTTCCTACAATTTTGCCTTCTCGAACCCCCACTTCTCTTGAAACTTCTTGTGCTCGATATCGATACGAGTAACCTGATTCTTAGCATCTTTGGCAATTTGAAAAGAAAGAAGCTGAAATCATCATACCAAATGAATCAAAGGAGAATAGAAAGATATAAGATGAAATACATATAGCTCTTTTCCCATCATCCAAAGCTCCAACAATCATCATTTGACACTAAGAACTCTAAAAAATAAAAGCCAAGTGAGATGATGACCTACTATTCTTACTTATATATGATGGAAAGAACCATACATCATAGATTTTTTAGGTAGCCAATCATAGCAAGCTATCAAAACCTGAATTTTGATAGAATTTGATAATATTCATTAAAGGATTGACATCCTCCAGGAGACGAATGCCCCTTACTAGTTCTCGAGAAACTTGTCCGTTTTCATGGGCATGATCAACTATGCTAACATTCTAGCAAGGAAAAAGTTGCAAGACTTCCTTATTCTTCTTCTTAGAAGGTTTTAAAGGTCGTAATATAGTGACAACGACCTCTTTGGTCTTTTTAGGGTCCTTAGAGCTACCATCAACTTTGTCATTTTTTTTTAGGAACTTCATCGAAAGTTTTTCCTTTGGCTAAGTCCCTTTCCAAAGGTAGGCAAAATTGCATATCATGTTGCTTCCTAAGGTTGGTAGTCTTTGTAACCTTCCTTTTCATTGTCTTTTTTTTTTTTTCCTTTTTTGGTTTAGTCTCTTTAGATATTTTCAAGGTGGTGGACTTTATAGGTACCTTCACGAACAATTTCACATGAGATTTCTTGGCATCTTCCTTCTTCCCAGTATTGCTAGCTTTCAATTAAGCAAAAAGATCTTTGGAGTCATAATCTTATTCTGTAGAAAAAACACTCAGGTTTTTGGTTGGGAAAACACTAAAGTATAAATACAATAACTTATAGATGTTGTGCCAAGCATGAGAAAGGAAGATCACTTAGCTCCTAAAGTAGACATGAAGGTCCCTCCTCTTACGGGCCCACTCAACATGGCAAGACTACGAATGGATTGTACCTTATTTAACAACAATACCTTCATTAATGCCCTCAATATCATCACCTTGAGTAGCACTAGCACCCTCAAGAGCTTTCATCTCATCTCTATGGAAGATAGAAGCACCACAAGAGTACTTGGAAATAATGGTGTTCACATCCTAAAGGAATCCGTTATTATTGTAAGCCTCGATGATAGTGTCATAAGCTTTCTTATCATTAGGTAGTAACCACTTGATATTAGACCGCCTAATTGGTTGACTCCTATTAGGTATCTTTCATGAGTTTGATGATATCAAAAAGAAAATAATGCTAACGTAGTAACAAGTGTACAGCTATTCAGACAATTCTTCAAATTTCGAATTGTAAGTTAAGTTTCATTCAGAGACTTATTCAAAAAGTCTGAATCACTTGAAAAAAAAAAGTTTGGAAAGTATTTAGAGAGTGTTATGGAAGATCATATAAGATAAGTTAGTACAATACTTTAGAGAGTTCTTTAGAGACTTTAAAGAAAAGTAAACTAAAACATCTTAAATAGCTTATTTAGACAATTAACCTAGAACAATAAATTTGGAAAATATAATAAGACATCAAATTTGAAGTAAACAAGGCCTAACACCACTAGATTAGGTTTATTAGGGAAATATACTTAGTCTCATTTCACTTAAGTTAGTATTCAGATCTACGAGAATTTTTAAGAATTAATTTTTCAAGATATTCAAATAAAAAGAAAATATATAAGATTATATAAGGATGAAGCTGATTTCAAAAATTAAGGAGTATCCAATTTAAAACTCAAGATTATCTGGAGTTGTTGATCATAGTATATCTATTAAGGATATGATTGAGATAAGATCAAATTCAAATTAAAACTCTAAGATTTTCTCAAAATATCTATGATTATCTTTGAACGTTGAAGGTTAGATAAGCTTGAGGAG
Source organism: Lumnitzera racemosa (assembly GCA_024138005.1). Taxonomy (NCBI): domain Eukaryota; kingdom Viridiplantae; phylum Streptophyta; class Magnoliopsida; order Myrtales; family Combretaceae; genus Lumnitzera; species Lumnitzera racemosa. The sequence continues at coordinate 59,272,059 of JAMXBC010000004.1, forward strand.
ATTAAAATCTTCAACAATCTAGTTGTTGAAGGACCTTGGTATAAAAGAAGAGACGTTTCAAAATATTGAACATGATTTTGAGAAGAAAAATTATTATATACTATGATCATGATCATTACCTACTATCTAAAAAAGCACAAAGCACTTCTTAGAGACTACTTCAAAAAGTTGAACTGAAGTTGCATTTTCAACAATCCTCATATCTGTTTTTGTTCTAAACTATTTAAGATTTGTATTATTGTTCTCAATTTTATTTTGTAAACGTTTTGATGGTTTGAGTATTGTTTGAGAGAAGTTTGGTTGTACTTTATAAAAATGTAATTAACCTAGATCGTATAGAGGTTAAATAGGTAAACTAGAAACTTATGAAGGCCATGAGTAGTAGAAACTTGTAAACTTCACTTGATTTGTTTTTGTTATAGTGGATTAAGTGGAACAATAATGGTGAGGAAAACCAAATCCCCAGTAGTGAAGCCAGAAGAGAGTAGTAAGCATAAGGCTGAAGCTCTTTAAATCCTAAGCCTGATCTTCTCCTCCTTATTTCTTTTACTTTAAGTTATTTATTTGTGTTGTTATTCATGTGTTAAATTATTAACGTACCACTAATCATCAAATTAAGTTATTAAGAGGGGTAATTTCGATTTACATCGAAAAAGTTTCAAATTTTTTTTGAAGATATTAATTCACCCCTACCCCCTCTCTTGATATCTTATACAAGACTAACAATTGATATTAGAGTCATGCTCTAATATCTTCTAGAGTTTAAGGTCATGGGTGAATCAAGTGATAGTTTAATAATTCAGCCTAGTAACGCATCATTTTTTTATGGAACTAATTTTCCTTACTAGAAATTCAAGATGGAGACTTATGTGAAGGCATCTCATTATCAAGTTTGGTAAATCATCTTAACTGGAGATCTCGAACTTCCAACCATTATTATATCAAATGAAGATATCACCAAAGATGAACACAACTTAAAGGCTAGGAATTTACTTTTGAGTACTATTACATGATAAGAAGTTTATCTAATTGCTTCATGTATAATAGCTATAGACATTTGGGACACTTTGGTGCAAACTTACGAAGGTATTAGGACAATCAAGGACATGAGAATCAACTCGCTAGTTCAATAATACGAAACATTTTAAATTCTTCCTGGTGAAGAAATAAAGGACTCCTTTAGTAGATTCACTACTATAACTAATGAGTTGTCTTCACTTGGTAAAATAATTAGTGATGCAAATATAGTACGTAAGATGTTGAGGATTATTCCCAAAGTCTTGAATACTAAGGAAACTGCCATAGAAGAGGCTTGTGATTTGAAGAGACTAATACTAAGCTAATTGCCAGCAAACTTATGGCATATGAAACTGACTTTTTTAAATCAAAGAGTACTTCGGAGGATACAAAGAGGAAGGCCATAGCTTTCAAGGTCAAAAGAATAGACGTTGATTTTAAAGAAGAAGACTCATATGAAGAAGAGGATGAGGATGTGACTATTAGCGAGGAAACTCAACAAATGGCTAAAGAAGAAAGGTAAGAAAACCTTAACTAAAATATTTTCCCCTAATAAAAGCTCATCTAATGATGTAAGTAAGGCAATCGAGGAAAAGGAGAAGAAAAAGTTCAAAAAGGAAATTGTATGCTATGAATGTAAAAAGTTTGGACATATCAAGTATGAATATTAGATGTTAATCAAGAAAATGGAGAAATTCAAGAAGAAACGAAAATCTTTGATGGCTACATAGATTGATTTGGAAGATTCAGAGACTGAGTTAGAGAGTTCAAAAGAATGTGAAGAATCCAATATGTGTCTTACAGTACTTTTTGAGGTAGATTCTAAAACTAATTATGACTCTAACATAGAGGTACTTAAGGATATATGTATTGAAATCAATAAATTGCTTAAATATTTTTTTTCCAAGGCAAATGACAAGATCCCTAAGTTGAAATCAGAAGTAAAGATACTGGAAAATAATAAGCAAGCTCTTAATCGAACAAATCAATTGCTGGTAGATGAGAATGATTTCTTGAAAAATGATTTTAAAGGATTGCATGTTGCTTAAGAAGCTTAAGTTAACGAAAATCTTACTTTGAAAGAAAACATAAAAAATCTAAAAAATCAAGTAGAAGATTTATCGAAGTCAATCAAAAACATGTTTCAAAAGTTTGATGAAAGTGATAAAAAGTTACAAATGCTGATCTCTAGTCAAATACTGGATAATTCAAAATATGGATTTGGTTTCAAATTTGGAGAAACATCTAAAACAAAGAAAGAAACAGTATTTGTCAAATCAAAGGTGAAAATCAAGAAACAGTAGAAGAAAAGGATGAAGGAAAAATGGTTGAACCTATCAAAAGGTACAACAGATAGTACTCTCAAAACTACAATAAGTATCCTTTTAGAGGGTACAATAGAAGGTTAAACTGAAGGTATATAAAAAAGAATCCAAGTTAAAAGAAAGTGGTAAGTATAATAAGCAAAGACCTTATGCTTATTTTTTCTGTAATAAACTAAGACACATAAAGAAATATTATTTTTTCAAAAAATGTAAGCTCAACAAAAATCAAGGTTTTATTCAAAAGTTGAGCTTGAATTTTCATGAGCCCAAGCTTCACTAGGTTTGTAAATAGACTTAATTGTGTTGTGATTTGTGTAAGAATATGGAGCTAAGTTAAAAGGAACACGGTATCTTGACAATAGATGCATAAGACATATACATGGTGATGCTTCATTGTTCATAAGTTTGAAATTTGGTGACTATGGTAAAAATAAAATAATTGTAGTAGGTATAATTGGTTTAACACCACATGCAATTAAAAATATATCATTGGTTAAAGGATTGAAACATAAATTGTTAAGCATAAGTCAGCTATGTGATAAAGGGTGTAGAATAACATTTGAACATGATAAGTGTACTAGTTTTAATAAAGATGGATTAAAGTTGTTTGAAGGATTCAAAAAGAAGAATATTTATTTAATTAAACCATTTGAAGTTTTTTCCTAAAGGTTGTTTTATCTCTATGAATGATATTACCTTACTTTAGCACAAAAGGTTATGACATGTAAATTTTCTTCAACTTGAGAAATTATCTAAAAAGAACTTAATTGAAGGTTTACTAAAATTGCATGCTTATGAGAATATTCATTGTGATCCTTATCTAAAGAATATAATGAGGTCTTCATCACACAAAAGTAAGAAAATTATATCCGCTCAAAGACCTTTAGAGTTGTTACATCTAGATTTGTTTGGTTCAACTCAAACTCTAAGTCTTGGAGGAAATAAGTCTAGACTCATCATAGTAGACAATTTCTTAAGATTTACTTGAATCTTGTTCTTGCATCATGAAAATAATGCATTTAAAAATTTTGAAATATTTTCCAAAAGAGTTCAAAATGAAATAGGCCTCTCCATCATTAATCTACATACTGGTCATGGAAAGAAATTTGAAAATTCTGATTTTATCTCTTTTTGTGAAAAAAAAAAGTTATTACATATAACTTTTTTGTACCCTATACTCCACAATAAAATGAGGTAGTAAAACGTAAAAACAAGACTATCTAAGAAATGATGAGAATACTACTTAATGAAAGTGGTATAGCAGATCATTTTTTGGCTAAAGCAACATCAACGGCTTATTACAATATAAATCGATATGTTAGACTTTTAATAGATAAAACTGCTTATGAGATTTATAAAAGAAGAAAACCTACTGTTTTATACTTTTACACATTTGATTGTAAGTGTTTTGAAAAGAAAATAGGAAAATTATTAGAAAAGTTTGAAGAGAAAGCTGCCAAAGCCATCTTTCTAAGCTACTCTCTAGACTCAAAGGCATATCAAATTTATAATAAAGTAACAAAATTAAGTCGAGTTTTTTTGAAGAAACAGGCAATGAAGAATTAGATGATGAACTTCCAAATTGCATGAATAAAAAGAGTTTTACATTATATGATTTAAAAGGTAAGTTAGAACCTCCATTAAAAGGAACGTCAGAAACTCCAAGAATGTCCGATGTATCTAAAACAAAACTAAGATTAGAAGGTTCTTTAGAAACTAATAACAAGTTTGTTGAAACTCGTCCAAAAGGTAAGTCAAAAGGTTTTGAACCCTTTCATTCTCCACCATCGTCACTTATGTTTAAAGCAGATCATCCTCCTGAACTTGTGATTGGTAACGTAAGGTCTGGAATAAGAACAAGGTCAAGCTTACAAAATTTTGAAAATCATTTTACTTTAATATTTGAAATTTAACGTAATTCAATTGATCAAGCTTTAAATGATAAATAATTGGATCTTAGCTATGCAAGAAGAACTTGACCAATTTCAAAGAAATTAAGTATGGAATCTTTTTCCACGACTTAAGGATTAGTCAATTATAGGCACTAAATGGGTTTTTCAAGAATAAGTTGGATGCATATTAAAAGATAGTAAGAAATAAAGCTCGTTTTTTTGCTAAAGGATATTCTCATGACGAAGAAATAGATTATAATAAAACTTATGCTCCTGTAGCTAGGCTAGAAGCTATAAGGTTACTTCTTGCATTTTATTAGAATATTTTAGGATCTGTAAATATCTGTCAATTATGTAAAGTGTATATTTAAGATATTTTCTATGTTTAGAAGATATTAGAATATTTTAGGATCTGTAAATATCTATCAATTATGTAAAGAGTATATTTAGGATATTTTCTATGTTTAGAAGGTATTAGAATATTTTAGGATCTGTAGATATCTGTCAATTATGTAAAGAGTATATTTAGAATATTTGTTTCCTATGTTTAGAAGCTTAGTTAGTGCATCTATGTTGTATATATATTGGCCCTCTTTAGCCTATGATATGAACATACACACACAGAAATTTTTTTCTCAAAATTTATATGGTATCAGAGCCTGGTTAAAAAAAAAAAGGCTATGACTAGCGAGGGAAAGAAACCAGCCTCCCCTTACCTATTGATTTTGAGTAATAATCCTGCTAATATAATTACTCAGGTGCAATTAAAAGGAGACAATTATGATGAATGGGCTCAAGCGATGCGAACGTCATTAAGGGCCAAGAAGAAATTCGGATTTATTGATGGAACGATTAATCAACCTACTGATGATTCTACTGAATTAGAGGATTGGTGGACCATAAATTCAATGTTGGTTTCATGGATGCTCAACACAATCGAGCCAATACTGTAATCTACCATAACATATATGGAGATTGTAAAGAATTTATGGGAAGATATCAAAGAGCGATTCTCTATCGCTAATGGACATCGTGTTCAGCAAATCAAGGCAGAACTTGCCAACTGCAAACAGAGAGGTATGCCGATTGTAACTTATTATGGGAAATTGAAACAACTCTGGGAAAAGCTTGCGAATTATGAGCAAATTCCCATCTGCCGTTGTGGAAGATGCAATTGCAATATTGTAGCTGAACTTGACTAGAAACAAGAAGAAGAGAAGCTTAATTAGTTGTTGATGAGGTTGGAAGATGCATTATATAAAGCAGTTCATTCCAATATTTTGAGCACAGAACCATTGCCAAACTTGAATAAGGCATACTCGTTGGTGTGCCAAGAAGAATGTGTTAGAAACAACTCACGAGGGAAGGAGGAACATGGAGAAGTTGTGAGTTTTGTAGTGCAGACCAATAGAGGAGGGCGAACGTATAAAGCAGAAGTGAAAGACAAATCTTCCATTTGCTCACACTACAAACGAGAGGGACATGATTCTGAAACTTGTTTTCAGCTCATTGGATATCCGAAATGGTGGGGTGACTAACCCAAAGGGGCTGGATGTGGACAAGGGGGACAGAGTGCAGGGCATGGACAAAGTAATACGCCAAAGGTGAATACAGCCCACATAATTGGGCAGCCATCATCATCAATGGCAGCAACGGAAGAAAATATAGCTTCTGGGACCTTAACAGCAGAACAATGGTCATTCTTTCTCAATTTGTTGAATAAGTGCAAACCGGGTAGTAGTGAGAAGATGAATGGTAAGGATAATCTAAATTGGATTATTGATTTCGATGCTTCACAACATATGACAGGTACTTTAGAATGTTTAACAAATTTGAAAGAAATTGTGGCGTGTTCAATTGGATTACCTAATGGAGAGCAGGTGATGGCATTAAAGGAGGGATCAGTTTGCTTGGGAAAACATATCAAACTAGACAATGTTCTCTATGTTCTAAATTTGAATTGTAATTTGATATCTGTGTTGTAATTGCTTGATGGCTCTAATTGTAATGTCCAATTTACTGATAAAATTTGTATTATACAGGACTGCACCTCGAGGATGATGATTGGAGCGGGTATGAAAGGGACTTTATTATTTGAAGTCAGCAGTATCAGTCCAAGCATGCAAGACAAGCCATCCGTCTGCAAAAATTGTGGCATCTCTTCCTCAAGTTGAATTTAGTAATAGTTCAGTAAAGAATAAACCATGTGACATTTGTTTGAGAGCTAAACAAACAAGAGAAGTTTTTGGTTCTAGTAACACTAAAGCAAATGTAATTTTTGAATTAATTCATTGTGATTTGTGGGGACCTTATCGTGTTAATGCTTCTTGTAGGGCCTCATATTTCTTTACCATTGTTGATGATTTTTCTAGGGGTGTATAGATATAGTTGTTAACTGAAAAAACAGAAGTGGAACTTGTCATGCGTAATTTCTTTACCATGACTAAAAGACAATTTCAAAAAGATGTGAAGATAGTTAGAAGTGATAATGGGACTGAATTTGCTTGCTTGCATAACTATTTTTCTGAAAATGGAATTTTATATCAGACCTTGTAGACACCTAATTTTTGCCCTTCCATAGTCTTAATTTTTATTTTTATTTTTATTTTTTACAAAAAAAGGGTCCTTATTCAAAAGATAACAAAAGATTAATAAAAAATAATAATAATAAAAATTAACAAATAATGAAAATACCAAAAAAATGAGAAAAGGAAAAATCATAAAAATTTCGTAGATTTTTTGGAAGTAATTTATATTAGGAAAATTAGTTTTAGTATTAATTTTAGTTTTAGTTTAGTTAAAAATTTTATTTTAAGAAATCGGATAGCTTAAATATAATTTAATGATAATGAATGTCAAGATACAAGTCAACGGCCTAACGGTTAAACAATGGAGTATTTGGGAGGATTTAGTTAGAGGTCATGGGTTCAAGTCTCAAAAGGCACCTATGTCTTTATTTTTTTAATTTTGCAGAAGCAAGACGAAAATCAGTTTCATATCTGATTAAATCATATGAGTTTAGTTAAATCAGATTTGAATAAAATTTGAATCTAGTTTAACTATCTTCACAACAGCCTTATCCAACGTCTGCTGCAACAACATGAACCACACATAACCAAAAGTACAGCATATAAAACACATTCCACCAAGCGATTACAAGGCTGGACACCCTCTAACGAACGGCAGCTGTAGTCAGACGACTGCACGATTCAATTACGTACGAATTCAATCCCACAGCCAACAACAGATAGCCGAATCATCATCGGCACTTCACTACCGTCCAACACTTGCCTGCGCTAATGGCAGTCTCCTACAATGCAATGCCCTTGGACAGTCTAAACTTTATTGCACATCTCAATACACTATACCAAACAAGTCCACTGCACAATCTGCTATCTACGTCCTTACGTCCTTGTACTGTCCACACACATACGAGCACGCCGCAATCTGCTATCCATGTCCTCACATCCTTGCACTGTCCACGCACATATGAGCACACCGCAATCTGCTGTCCATGTCCTTATGTCTTTGCACTGTCCATGCACACACGAGCATGCTGCAATCTGTTGTCTACGTTCTCACGTCTTTGCATTGACTGTGCTCCGTCATGCTGCAAGATCCGAAGGCTTTTATACAGTCCAATTTAGGTGAAACTCCAGATGAACATAATTCTAGAACAGCAAGCCCCGACATCGAATTGTACACTCCACAGTTCGATACTGTCGCTGCTTCGTCTACGCTATTATTGTGCAAGAACAAGCTAGGTTCAGTTTTTCCAAATCTTAGTTTTCTTATTTTATTTCATTTACTTCATTTTTTTATTTGTTTATTATTATTATCATTATATTATTAAGTTCCTTAGTTATTTGATGTAGTATATGTGTATATGACTATATTAGTTTAGTTGACTTATTAATATTCGTTTTTCATATATTAAGTAAGTTACGTAACATTAGTAATCCATTTAGGTAGATAAGTGTTTAATAATAATAGAATATATATATGTATATTAGTCTAGGAATTTTTAAGATTAGGATTTCTCGCTTAGAAAACCAAATTTTTTTTAGAAGTAAAAATTAACAAAAAGTCAATAAATTGTTTAGGCTATTATGACTTAGGATCCTTTACTTTTTTAAAAAAAAATAATAAACTAAATCAATTAAAACGTAAACTTGGACGGTTTTCAAAATTAAAATAAATCAACACACTAAATTTTTTGGAAAGAACTACGATCGTCTAATTCTGGCTAGCGGGTATGTAGACACGTTTGGGGCGAAAATAAAATATGTAGAAACTTAGGTTATTTTTTTTCTTTTGATTTTATTTATTTATTATTTTTAAATATTATAATTATAAAAATAATCCTAATTTGGGTAATAAATAGTGGTACCCGTTAGGGCTTAATAGGTTAGCCCCTGAATTCGAAACCCTTTAGTTCTTTATTAAATTTGAAATCAAAGACCGGTAGCTAAATCGTAACCAATCCACCCAATTGGTTACAGTTTCTTTTTCTTTTCCCGACTTTGGTCGAGTAGCAACTCCAAAAATTATTTTTAATAAAAAACCGGAATTTCTCAATTTCTTTAGTCGAAGATTAATATTAAATGGGTTAGGGTTTAGTATTAATCAAGAAATGAGAAATCAATTTAAAAAAAAAAAACCAAAAAATCAGACTCGACAAACCTCATGTATAGGAACACCTCAACAGAATGGACTTGTTGAGAGGAAACATCGTCATATTTTAAATATGGCAAGAGCTTTAATATTTCAGGCCAATCTTCCCATCAAATTTTAGGGAGAATGTATTCTGAAGGCTGCATATTTGATAAATCGGACTCCTTCTAAGTTATTAGGAGGAAAGACTCCTTATGAGATATTGTTTGGTAAACCTTCTAGTTATAATCACATTCAAACTTTTGGGTACCTGTGTTATGCTCGGAACTTAAATAGGGAAAAAGACATGTTTGCTAGCAGGAGTCAACGTTGTTTATTTGTAGGATTTCCTTTCAAAAAAAAGGGTGGAAAGTTTATGATCTTGATACAGGAAAATATTTTGTATCTAGAGATGTTGTATTCTTTGAATTTGAACTTCTATATGCTGATAAGGAAGGTGTGCAACCAAATCTTATACAAGGTGCTTCTTTCGATATCACCAATCATTTTAATGGTGAATTGAATGAGGAAGACGAAAGTGAGGTACCTGAGAATTCAACTGTGACTCAAAGTGATATTAACAACAGGAGAGGTGTCATTGAAATCTTAGGTGAATCTGTTCCAGAACAACTTGGACGGGGTCATAGAACAAAAGAAGCTTCTACTCTGCTGCGAGATTTTGTGACATATACTGCACAACAAATAAGTCCCTCCGCATGTTCCTCTAATCTAATTCCGTCCACAGGTACCTCCTATCCTATAGCACATTATGTAAATTGTGACAAATTTTCTCCACAACATCGTTCTTTCTTAGTAGCTATGACAGTCGAAATGAAGCCTGTTTCTTATATTCAGGCCATCAAAGACATTCGATGGAAAGAAGCCATGATGAAAGAAATTGAGGCACTTAAGGCTAATGGGACATGGACTGTGGAAGATTTGCTACAGGGAAAGGAAGCTATAGGTAGTAAATGGGTTTACAAGATCAAATATAACTCAAATGGTTCGGTTGAATGTTATAAAGCTCGATTGGTGATTCTTGGCAATAATTAGATTGAAGGAATTGACTACAATGAGACCTTTGCTCCTGTTGCAAAAATGGTTACTGTACTTACTTTTCTTTCGATGGCAGCAACAAAAGGGATGGGAACTCTATCAAATGAATGTTCATAATGCATTCTTGCATGGAGATTTAGAAGAAGAGGTATACATGAAGATGCCAACTGGGTTCTCTACTCAACAGCTTGGTAAAGTTTGTCGATTACGTAAATCACTTTATGGGTTACGACAGGCCCCTCGATGTTGGTTTTCCAAATTGACAACTACATTAAAGTGGTATGGATTTCTTCAATCTCAATCTAATTATTCATTGTTTACTTTAAATCGAGACAAGATACATTTGAGTATACTGGTGTATGTCGATGATCTTGTTATTGCGGGGAATAATGGAGTTGCCATTCAGAAGTTTAAAGATTATTTATGCCACTGCTTCTACATGAAAGATTTAGGAACATTAAAGTATTTTTTAGGCGTAGACTTGCCAACGCAAATATGCTTTGGATATTATTAGTGAAGCTGGATTATTGGGTGCTAAACCATCTGGTTTTCCCATTGAACAAAATCATCATTTAGCCTTAGTAGAAAATGTATTATTGGCAGATTCAGAGAAGTATCAGAGATTGGTAGGTAGATTGATTTATTTGACTCTTACTCAACCTGAGTTGTCCTACAGTGTTCATATTTTGGCACAATTTATGCATCAACCAAGGGAAGCTCATTGGGAAGCAGCTTTGCGCGTGGTTTGTTATTTGAAGGGCAGTACTAGATAAGGAATACTTTTACGAGCTGAAAAGTGATCTTTGGTTGTATGCTTATTGTGATTCTGATTGGGGGAGTTGTCCTTTAACTCAACGATCTCTTACTGGATATTTTGTTATGTTAGGGACTTCTCCCATTTCTTGGAAGACTAAAAAGCAACATACAGTGTTAAGATACTCTGCTGAAGCAGAATATCGTTCCATGGCTGCCACTGTGTGTGAACTGAAATGGTTAAAGGGTCTTTTGTTGTCTCTCGGTGTTGTACACTCTCATCCTATGCTGTTGTATTGTGATAGTCAAGCAGCTTTACACATTAGTGCAAATCCCGTGTTTCATGAACGAACAAAGCACATTGAAATTGATTGTCATTTTTACTAAGGCATTGGGGACACAGCAGTTTGGGTATCTTCTACGCAAGTTGGGGGTTTGCAATCTTCACGCACCAACTTAAGGGGGTTATTAGAAAATTTTAGGATCTGTAAATATCTATCAATTATGTAAAGAGTATATTTAGGATATTTTCTATGTTTAGAAGGTATTATAATATTTTAGGTACTGTAGATATCTATCAATTATGTAAAGAGTATATTTAGGATATTTGTTTTCTATGTTTAGAAGCTTGATTAGTACGTCTATGTTGTATATATATTGGCCCTCTTTGGCCTGTGATATGAACACACATACATAGAAATTTTCTTCTCAAAATTTATACATTTGTTTGTCTAAAAAATTTCAAAGTGTATCATATGGATGTCAAAAGTGCTTTTGTAAACGGTTTTATAAAAGAAGAAGTATATATTGAGCAAACCCCTGGATTTAAAGATCTATTTAAATAAGATCTTGTGTATAAGTTGAAAAAAGTATTATGGTCTCAAATAGGTTTCTCATATTTAGTATGAAAGATTAAGTCAATTTTTAATTAAAAATGATTTTCTAAGGGGAAAAGTTGACACTACTTTATTCATTAAACATCATAAAGAAGATATGTTAGTTGTATAGATTTATGTTGATGAGATTGTTTTTTGTGCAACTAATGAAAAATATTGTCAAGAGTTTTTAAGCTTGATGTAGACCGAATTTGAGATGACACTTATGGGAGAATTAAGCTTCTTCTTAAGATTACAAATCAAACAAATAGAGAATGGGATATTTACTCACCAAGAGAGGTGCACTAGACAAATATTAAAGAAATTTTTTTTTTAGAACACTAAGGATTCTTCAATTCCTATGAGTATCTGAACAAAGCTTAATATCATAAGTATCGGTAAAAAGGTAAATGAAAAATTATATCAAAGCTTAATTGGATTTTTATTGTACTTAGCAACTTCACATCCCAATATTCTGTTTAATACTTATGTTTGTGCTAGATTTTAGAATTCTCTAACATAAACATACCTAATTATAGTTAAAAAGATATATGAATATATAAAAAAACACTACAAAATTAGGAATTTAGTATCCTAAGTGTCAAAATTTTGATCTCATAGGATATTTAGATGCTGATTATGCAAGGTGCAAAGTGGATAGGAAGAGTACTTTAGGTACTTGCCAGTTCTTAAGGGACAAGCTAGTTTCCTAATCATCCAAGAAACAAAACTCCGTTGCCCTTTCAATTGCAGAAGTCGAATATGTTTCTATTAGGAATTACTATGCTCAAATACTTTGGTTAAAACAACAAGTGAATGATTATGGGATAAATTATAAAAGTATACCAATAAAATGTAACAATATCAGTGTTATTAATTTAACAAAAAATCCAGTTTATCACTTAAGGTCAAAACATTGAAATAAGACATCATTTTATTCATGATCATGCTGCAAACAATTATATGAGTGTTAAATTTGTACCAACTGAATATCAATTTGCATATATATTTACAAAACAATTAGATAAATTAAGATTTGAATTTACCTGTAATGAAATTGGTATATGTAACCCTTTTTATTATCATTGAGAATATTCAATAATTTCCCCCTAAGTTAAAAAAATTCAAACACATGCAAGTAAAGAAATTTTTTTTTTTTTTAAGCTTCTAAGTCCAAAACATATGTGCAATATATTTCTTCTAAAATACTTGAATGTGTGTAGTATACTTAAAAAGTGCAATAGTAGGTCTTAAAATTTTTCTTAGTGGGTCCTAAAATATCTTGGAAGTGGTTCCAATAAATTAGCCCATGCATGTATAATACAGACCACAAATTTTGATAGCTTTTCTTTTCCAAGCATATAACTACTCATTTCTTCTTCTCATTCATTCAGACCATTCATCCCCTTATTCTTCTTTACTCTTAAGAAAACATGTCACCAAGAAAGTTTGCTCACATTGCTGCTCAAGGTCCCAAAACCAGGATCTGAAGCAATCTAAATGACCCTATTGATCTCACTAAACAAGAGGTCAACATTACTAACCCCTTAGAAACCCAAACCACTCAACCTATTGAACCTCAGTAAGAACAGTCTAAAAAGACATAAATCCTAAAGCTTTGAGATGAGATTTTAGACAAACCAATTCAAGAAGTCACCCAAAAGAATGGTTCTAAACCATATTCTAAACCAACACAAGAAGTCACTCACGAGACATATCATGATAAGTCTGGTTCATCTTGTTCTTTTGAAGAAGTGGCTAAAACCAAAGACTTGAGTTCTTCAAAAAAGTCTTCTAAAGAAGATTCTACAACTGAATCTAATCCTCTTAAACAACTCCCAAAACCTAAACCTAAGAAACTAGTTTGCAAGATCAAGACTTCTTGTCCAATGCAAAAGACTCTTAAGTTTGCTTCTAAACTTGTGCAGAAGCCTTAGAAAGCTATGAAATATCAGAATCCACCCTCCAAGCAAAGTGACAAACCAAAGAAAAGGTACATTGTGAAAGCTAAGAGTGTATCTATTAAAGAATTATTTTCTTAGACTTAAATTTCTTTGAGAAAAATGGATTTTCCTAAAAGGAATATGTACATCCGTTAAGATTGATTGATTTAGCAAATCTAAGAGGTTTTATGTATGGAGAGTTAGTTGATGAATCTTACTGAAGGTTAGACAATAGACATCAAGATATGTGGAGTTCTATAGTTTTTAATCAAAAGGTTGAAATTTCAAAAAAGGACATTATGAAATGTTTTGGTATTAGAAAACTTCAAGAAGATGAAAATATGATGCAATTAACTAAAGAGAATGTCTTTATTGAGTTGAATGATGGAATAGAGTTGAGTATTACAGGAGACTTCTATAGTATTGAGTTTGAATTACTGGTTAGGATTTTAAACAAGTTTGTGAATGCTTTTGCTCTACCTAAGAAAGGTAGTTCAACCTCTATGACTAAGGATGATGCTCTAATTGTGTTAGTTATGATGGGTAGAAAGAAGGTAGATATAGTTAATCTGATGATGAGACATATATGGTAGCATTTAGATGTTAAGCCATAAGTAAACTTGTTGATGTCTCGATTTAAGTTCAAGAAGTTGAAATTTCCAAAAGACACCATCTATCCTTACCATCTTACTGGGCCAAGATGGAAAATTTTCAAAGAAATAGGAATTTATGTAACTGACAAGCTTTGGCATTCTCACAACAGAGGAATATATGTTCATCCATCAAACATTGGGAAGAGTGTGATCATTGTTGAGGGAAAGGATGGTGAAAAACAAAGCATGAAAAGAAAAAGAAGAAAAGAACCTACTATTGAAAATTAAAGGAAGAAAGAGAAAGTCGTCAAAAGGACTGGTGGGAATGAATTTAGGGAAGTAGCCGGATCATTCTCAAATAATGATTTACAGAGTACAGAGTTGAAAATTCCTCCCTCCAAATAAGGTGAAAGTTTTGTATTAGTAGAGCAAATTTCTAAGGAAATCAAGGAAGTACTTAGAAGGTTGTAAAGGATCAAATTACTGGAATGAAGAATCTATTCAAAATCTAGGTCGAGTCCTAGGTTGATGATGAGACTCAACTTACTGCTTCACTATCAGAACCACTTGCTCCTAAACCAAATCCTCAAACACCAACACTTGAACATCACTCTCCTATGACATACCACAACAAGCTAATTAAACTTATCAACTCCCTGATCAAGAATCTAACAAAACTCCAATTATCTCTCCTCAATCATTTAAACCTAAGGATCCACCTGCTGCAACTCCTATCTTTAACCCTAAAGGACAGACCACTCTTGAAGGAAACATAGAAGCTATTTTTACTGGATCCAACAAGAATGGTAGTATAACTGGCCCAACTCAATCCACTCCAACTCCTATTAAAGACAATGAACCAACTTCCAATGTGCAATAACCAACAACTGAAGCCAGTCTCTCTCCTAGCAAGACAGTTGATACTTACTCTAACAGGATGAAACTCTATGCTAGAAAGAAAACGAAAAGATCTCAACAATAAACATGAGAGTGGTGGTCATATGTTGAGGTTTATGACCACATTCATGGGTCAATAGATAACCACTTTCATGGGTTAGTAAAAGACTGACTAGAGCCAAGGTGTAAACATCTCATTTTTGCCACCCTTTATTTTAATTTTAGTCTCTTTTTACTTTTGCAACAAGTTAAAAAAATCTAAAAACTGGAAAAATAAAAAAAAATTGAAAAATTAAAAATACAAATGTCAAATGTATTAGAGTTCAATCAAGTCAATTACCCGTCTAAGGTTAGATTGAGTAAATTAAAAAATATAGATGCAATTTTGATAAATTCAGAGTCTTAAAAAGAATATGTTGCAATAGAAAAATGTTTTTTTCTTCTTTAAAAAAGGTTCAATAAGAATTTTGGTCTATTGAAGAATGTTTTGAAAATTTTTTAATGGACAAATGAAAAATTAAGACTCAGAATTTACTAAATTAACATTGTGTTGCAAAATCCTTAAAATGTATATTTTGAGTCATTCGGGTCATTTTGAACAAATTGGAGTTAATTGGGCTTAGGTTTGAAAAATAACGTCAAAATTGGGTCCAATTTGGACTTAAATACATAAGGTATTGAGTAAATGAGTATGGCTCAATTGGTAAACATGTAAGTTGCTTTAGAAGATTGCATGTTCGATACATGCATGCACTTGGATGTTTTATTTTTTGCACCTAGCCCATGTCACGAGCAAGGCATGTGACGCTTTCTTCTCCAATGATCAACTCTAGCTCAGACACGAAATATAAGCTCCAACAAACTTCTAGATGTTGAATCTTCACCATATTTCATCAAATCTTTACTATTTTTATACAAATTTGAATGCATATCTATAAAATTATCAAAACTTCTAAAAAAAAATTGATTTGCATCAATGATAACAATTTAAAGATTTGATGAGATCAAGTAAACCTAAGCTTTATTTATGGATGATACATGCTTATCCTAGGCTCAAAAATGGATTCAAAAGACATATTTACAAATAAGAGGATGTGGGAGAGAAGGAATCCCATCGATCTCACCCAAAAAACCCACTAATCACACTACATCAAAACTTTCTCTCTCTAGACTTCCATAGTTATTGTATACTTTCTCTCTCCTCTCGTTCTCACTCTATGTACCAAATTGACGCCAACCAAAAACTACACATGAACCACCATCACCTTAGTAACTCGACAAGACCACTCTCAATCTCGACTGTGTTCCCTAGTATAACAACTAAGTAAACCCCAAACCACCATGCTGGCCACCTTTGAAAACACTAACAAAACACTAAACGAACTCTTCATGTCCTAAAACTTGAAGAACCAACCTCATACCAATAGGAAGCAACCACTAACACGCTAACTACCATGCAACTCCACCAAAACTACCACTCTAAGCCAAGGCAATATGTCCAAACATTCTTTCACCATTAAAAAGGTCATGAAAGCAATGTTTCCCATTTGATTTTATCGCTAGAGGTTCCTATGTAGTGTCACTCTTACAGCTTCTCCTCGGATCTACATCTTCTTAAAGCTTTAAGCATGACCTGTGATTTGCATCCTACTTTTGATCCTAAACCCAACCCGTGTGCTAGTTAACAATAAGTAAGCTTTGCTTTTTTTTAATTATTTTTTGTTTATTTTTTCCTTCTTTGTTTGTTTTTTTTTTCCCTTATGTTAGGTAGATTCAATCCTTTCTGAATTCTTAAAAATCTTATTTATTACCTACATTAACTTTATTTGTCTTTTTCATGCAGGTATTTTATATTTAGTCTTACTTATTAGTTTCATGAGTTTTTTTATTAGATCTTGTTATTAGCATATTAACTGTGTTTAGTTTATATTTGCATGTTAAAATAGAGTCCCAATAATTAGTTTTTTTTAAAAAAGAAAAAATAAAAAATAAAAGAAGAAAAAGATTTTTTTGCGTAGCATAACCACTAACCTGAACTTTTTTTAGATTACTTACATGAGTTTTGTAGGTCTTTTGTTAAGATAATGTCATTTCTTATTGGGTAGTCCTTTACATATTTTATTCAAACTTGCATCCCTTTGCATATTTCATTCAAAAAATCATAGGTTTTGAAAAAAAATGCATATTTTTTAGAAAATTGCATCTTTTAGATATAGTTACATTTATTTCTCATCAAGATTCATATCCTTAGTCAAAATTTGCATCTATTATATCTAAATTGCGTATCTTGGGAGATTTGAATAAGATTGCAATTCTTTTTTAATTTGCACTTTTTTTTTAGGCATTTTAGGGATGCTTGGTGCAAAAGTGTCTTTTTTATCACTTAGTTTTTCATAAAGTAAAAATCTTTAATAGGCATTTTTGCAAAGTTAGGTTTATTAGAAGTTTTTTTAAAAAAAATCATGGCTTGCAATATCGGTTATTTTAAGATTTTCAATAACAATTGCATCTTTTGATAATCATTTCACGTTTTCAATAAAGTTGCACTTTTTTCCATAATTAAAAATATTTTTATGGTTTTGATATCTTTTCTATGGTTAGGCATGTTTTCCATGGTCTTAGTATCTTTTTCATAGTCCATGGTTTTAGCATGTTTTCTATAATTAATCATGTTTTCCATAGTAATTCCATCTTTTCTATAAAACAACATGTTTTCAATGATAGTTACATATTAGCATATTTTTATAAAATTCACATCTTTTACTTAAGATTTGCATTTGCTAAGGAAAATTTGTATTTAGGTGCCTTAGGATTCACATAGTTGGTTTTATTCTAAAACTTAAAAATCTTAATTGGTGTTTTTTTTTTCAAAAGTTAATTTATTTTAGAGTTTTTAATTGGACAATAAAAAAAATTAGCATTCCTTTTTATGATCTTTTCTTAATAAAAATAAACTAGTTAAACAAGTAAACTTAGTCAATTTTCAAATATAAAATTTTTCAACATGCTAAAGTTTTATAAAAAAAAGTGATAACTACAATTGGTTTGATCACAATTAGTGATTATAAATGCACCTTCGAGATAAACGTAAAATTTATAAAATATGTCTGTTTTCTTTTCGTATATTTTTACATTTTCTATTTATTTTCACATTTTTTAGAAAAATTGTAAAAATAAAATCCCATTAATTAGTTTTTAAAATTTTTATATGGTGACAAAGTCTTAATAAGTTAACTTACAAACCTAACTTTTTTGTTAAAATTTTATAGAAAGTTTTTTTTTTTTTTAGAAGATTCGCATACTAGTGATGTAATTAAGGTTTTTTCCACCTAAGAATCCTTAATATGATTTTTTATTAGTTGGCGACTCCTTTTCAAAACATTTTTTAAAAGTATTTTTCAAAACATTTTTTAAAGAAAAATATTTTTTCTTAATTTTATATCAAGTATTTTATATTTAGTAGGTTGGGCTTAGTACAAAATAAATTAAAAAAAAAATGAGATAGAGCTCAATAGAATTGAGGACTTCATTGAGGATCACTAGTGGGCTAGCCATGTAAGGATTTAAAAAAAATAATTAATAAGCCTTTACTCTTTTGATTTTTCTTTCAATTTTAATTTGTACATTATTATATGTAGTTGTATTGACTTTTCTTTTATGATGCGTGCCCACTAGAAAGAACCTAGCCTAGTGGGCTTGAGTTTGGGCAATTTAGGTGTTTTATTTTTTAACAACATACATGTGTGTTTAAATATCATTAAACTTAGGCTACCTTAGGATCATAGGATGGGCCACCATCATGCAATCCTCAGGTTATTAGGGTCTTTACCCCCATCTAGCAGTAATAAGTGAGCTCATTCATGTTTCAATGTAGTCGATTAGGTGTTTCTTTAGGAATACTTATCTTACCCTCCTGCATCATCATAAATAAAAAGGGGTTAGTAATTTTTAAATTATAAAAAAAATATTATTATAAAATGTAGCTAATTGGACATTTATTTTCAAAAGAGAAATTAAATAAATTAATACACTTATATATATAAGTGTCCATGAGCCTCATTTTTTAAAGATTTTATTTTAGGAATTCATACACTCATATATATGTGCTAGGAATGTTTACCGCGGGTTTATAATAATTCCATTCCTATAATTCCAATGTGGCTTCCTATATTTTTATTGTCTATATATTTGCTAGGATTGGGCAAAAAAATTACGAACTGTAAACTAAGTCGAACTAAAAAAATGAACTTTTTTTTAACGAACTATTTGGTCACGATTTTATTTAGGGAAGCAAATTGAACCAAATTGTTTTGAACCAAATGAAAACATTTAATTAAACAAAATTAATTTTATACAACTGTTTTGTTATTTTTTTTTCATCAATCATTATGGATTTCATTAATTTTTTCATATTTTCTTCTTTTTTGTCTTATTTTTGGGTAAATTATTAAAATTAAGTTAGTGAGTTCCGTCTAAAATTTCACATTCAGAAATTTTATTTTTCTAATTAACATTTTCTTATATTAAGTTCGGTTCAGTAAGGGGAGGTAGGGGTGTAAATATCATACCAAACTAAACTATATCTACCCCTAATATTTGCCAAAGTATATTATGTGTTATAATTTTTTTCCTTTTACAAATAAAGTGGTGCAATAAAACTTCAAGGTGGAAGACTTACTAAATTGCATTGAGTCTTTTATGGGCTAGTAAATCAGCATTAAGGCAATGTTCATTTTTCAAGAAAAGAAGAAACAGGTTGCAGCTTTGTTATTTTTTTTATAATGGCCATATGATATTTCCATGTATTCTTTTTTTCATGTAAAAAACAATTTTTCTATATGATTTATTGTAAATTGTTTGTTTTTATAAAATTCTCCCTTATGCATCATTTGTACTTATAGAAAAATTGTAAACTCGATAAGGGTTTAGCCGGTTTGTAACCGAATTAATGTAATCATGAAGTTATAATAAATTCGCAACTCGAAAAATCTTATAGTAATAAATTTTTGCACTTTTATCTAGTTGCTAACCTAACACATGAATGTGTATACTTTTAGTGTATATTTCTATTTGTTTCTTTTATCATTTGGTGTTGCTTATTTGTATAAAAAAATTTGTGGGATAGCAGGTGTGCATGTAAAGTAAAAATAAATAAGTAAATGAATATCCATAGACTTGCAAATGTTCATTACTCTTGATATATGAGTAGCTGTCATCCCCAGATTGTCTTTTAATTATCTTTTTGTAACATTAGATACCTATCTTGTAAAATTATTACCCTCTAATCATCGATTATCCCTTTTGTAGCTTGGTCATTCTCATAATGTCACTTTTGAATTTTTCTATTCTTTAGCCAATGTTAGTAATCCAACCATTTATTGTGTAAGTTCTCTTTAGCTTCCTTTAATATTTCCAAGAGCCTTTCATAAAAAGAGAAATAATTTTTTTTTTACTTATAAATAAGTAATTTTACTTGGTTGTAAACTTTGTAAAGCAGCCATCGACTCCTTAACTTACCAATTCTTTTGATAAATTAAGGAAAGTCAATGATTTTGTTTGCAACATAGTTTTTGTAAAATAAGTGTTTTGAAATATTTTTTTAGAATAGAAAAAAGAATCATCATAAAATTTTCAAAAAAAAAAAGTTTGCTAATAAGCATGGAATTTACAAGCTTTGAGTTTTTACTTTTGAACAGTTAAACCCATAGCCATTCCTTTTAAAGCAAGATGACTAACAACAACAACAATTCTAGCCTAAGCCTAATTTTGGTGGTCACCCATTTCAAGCCCGAAGTAAGGCAAAAGAGGAAAGCACGTTGGAAATTAATACATAAAAGTAGTGGAGACATGGCCCATCTACCCATCCTTGAAGCGAACATGGCTCTTTATTCCTTAAAAAATCCAAAACCAAACATAACCCTTAAAAAGAAGCCTATTACCAAACATTTTCAAAAACTCTAGACATAAAAGCCTAAACACAAATAACAAGCCTTCTCGCATACATCAATCCTTTCTAAGCTAGAAAAGGCCCAACAGGTAGCCCATTAACTTTACCCAAAGCTTTGTTCATCTACATCATGCCTTTCTAAGCCTAAAAAGTCCTAAGCACTCACTCCACAAAACTAATCCACCCATTCCAACCTTAAAACCAAACACAAAGTTTGTCTCTACTATGAATTATTCTGCTAATAATCCTAATGAGTTTGGGTTAGTAGGGCAACAAATAAGGCAATATTTTAAATGCTAAAGGGCATGTGACTTGCTAGGGCATCACAAAATACCCAGTTTTATCAAATGAGATTAAGGCAAATAAGGGCAAACATGAAAACATAAAATGCTTCTAACTCTAACTAGTGAAAAGTGTCTCATTATCTAAAGTATTTAAAGTGACAAGAGGTAAGCCCTGGCCCAAACATTAACCTTAAAACACTCGTGAGAGTTGAGAGACATGAAAGTGAGGATAGGATTGATCCTTAAAAGAGGTATATCTTGCATGTGATACACAGATTGAAATGATAATAAGCATTCATTTCACTACCCTAAACACTTTTATCCCTTGTTAACTCCTTTAAGCTTTTGAGGGAAATTTTTCAAAATTAAACCTTGTCAACAACCACCTACACTAAGGTAATCGGAAGGTTAGGGTCATTATTTTTAGAGAAAAAGGGATAGATTAACTTATTCTTGTTTTAGTTGTGTCAATTCACGAGCGATAATTGTCATAGGTGACTCATTTTCTTTAGAATGGAGAAGAGTTTCAAACCATACACACTTCACTTTAGCCCATACATTGATTTAAGACCCTCAAGCCCATGGATTTTTCTTAAATACTCTAAAGCCATACTCACTTCATTAGGCTTATACACTTTGGGCTCATGATTTTAGGGCCTTTAATATCTTCAAATGGAAGCTCAGAAACATACAGAAAGTGATCACCTTAGCAAAAAGGGAAAAAGAAAAGAAGAAAATGAAAAAAGAAAATGAAAAAAGAAAAAAAAAAGGAAAAAAAAAAACAAAAAGAAGAAAGAAAAGAAAGGAAAAAGAATGAATAAAAAAAATAAGGAGATCTCATCCTAAAAGGTAGCCTAGAGCCCTTAAAGGGTCCGATGCCCAAGTATATTAACAAGGTTGAGCCCATGAATTTTAAGATAAACAACATGAGTTCTCCCTTGTGTCCTTCAAAACACAAACATGAGCAAGATTTCGAGTCTAAAGTTGAAGCTTTGCTCTATAGCCCCATCCACTATTGTACCCTTCATAAAACTCTTTTAACTAAAGAAATTGATTTATCTTAAGTAATGATTGCTCGTGAAATTAAGGTAAGCCCATCTTAGCATATCCCATTAAGGTTCTTGACTTGTAAACCCAACTTGAGACATTAATATTTCAAGGTTAGCCAACATATTAATATCCCATTTTACTTAAACCAATAACCAAAAATTTGTGTTACTACCTTAAGAAAAAGACTTATCAAATTGATAAAAGCGTATCGCTTGCAAGACTGACCATAATTTTTTGAATCATAGTTGAGTGAAAATAAACCATTTGAGAGTGCGAAGAAGTCCTCTTAGACTAAATAATTTAGATAATTGAGATACTTTCCTTAATATTAAATTTATGGAGCAAAAGCTAAGCATGCCTTAGGGGGTATAGAAAGCACTTTGCTCAAAATCTAATGTAATCACTATACCAAGAAGAATAAGGTGTTTAATGGAAGTTCTCTTATTCTCATATCAACAGTTGGTAGGCAATCAATGATATGGAATGAATGGTTAATGGGCTAAAAGAATGAGAATACCACTTACTTGTAACATTCAAAGCCGGTATAATTTTGTCACTTGTTAGCAAGAAAAAGATTAAGAGATTTTTTAAGGGTATATTTTTTCCTTCAAAAAGCGAAAATTTTAAGAATCTACAATGAGAATTTCAGTCATCCTAAAGCTAAGAACTTGAATAATCCCTTGAGGAAATTTAGGAACCTTGGTTATCCTTTAAAACTTTGGTCATTTTAATAAGAACCTTAGTTATCCTTCCATAGGAACTTTAGTTATCTTATATTTAAGAATCTTAGCCATCCTTAAGGAGTTTTTATTATGTTATAATATAGGAATCTTAGTTATCCTTCCAAAGAAATTTTGGTTATCTTATATTTAGGAATCTTAGCCATCCTTAAAGAGTTTTGATTATCTTATAATTCAGGAACTTTACTTATCCTTCGTTAGGAACTTCAATCATCTTATAATCCATGAGCCTTAGTTATCCTTCTTTAGGAATTTTTTTTTTTTTTTTGGGCAAGGTCTCTTTAGGAAATTTGGTTATCTTATGTTTTAGAAATCTTAGTTATCTTTAGGGAGCATTGATCATTTTATGACATTTCAAGAACCTTAGTTCTCCTTAAATTTAGGAACTTCAGTTATCTTATAATTCATGAGTCTTAGTCATCCTTAGTTAAGTTGATTGAAGAACTTTGATTATCCTACAGTATGAGAACATTTAAGGGCCTTAGTTATCCTATGGTAAGAAAATTGAAGGAACATTGGTTATCTTTGATTTAAGCAATTCAGGAGCTTTGGCTATCCAATGAAAAGAAAATTCAGGAGTCATCATCATCCT
Organism: Lumnitzera racemosa; assembly: GCA_024138005.1. Taxonomy (NCBI): domain Eukaryota; kingdom Viridiplantae; phylum Streptophyta; class Magnoliopsida; order Myrtales; family Combretaceae; genus Lumnitzera; species Lumnitzera racemosa. The sequence continues at coordinate 59,295,676 of JAMXBC010000004.1, forward strand.
AAGTCCAAAAGTTTGATTATTTAGGAGCCTTTATTATTATGCCAAGAGCTTAAGCTATCTTAGGAATTTTAGGAACTTAAGTTATCCCATGTTTGGAGTTTAGAAAGTTTCACTATAAGAACTTTTGTTGTCTTACATTAAGGAGCATTAGTTATCCTAAGGATTAGAAGCATTGACCATTCATTCAAACCTTTTTGTTGAGTCGTTTTATTTGAAAGATCTATCCTTTTAAGAAGTCAAATTTTCTTTTAAGAACACTCATTTTTTATAACACAGAGCTTTTTCTTACCCTAACTTATCAAGCTGGGATCTTATCTCCTTTACCCCAACTAATAAGTCGAGATCTTGTCCTTTTTACCCCAGCTAGTCAAGTTGGGATCTTATCTAAATCAAAATCCTTCAAGCTTAAATCTACATCAATTTTTCCAAACTCATTAAAGTCCTTAAAATTCTCAAATTGCTTACTCATTAGAGTGCCATCGATTCCTTTTTAGGATCACTTGCTCAAATAAGTGCCATCCTATTCTTTTGTTAGATCGCTTGCTTAGTGAAGCATCATCTAGCCTTTTTTAGGATCACTTACTCAAATGAGCGCTATCCTATTCTTTTGTTGGATCACTTGCTTAGTAGAGTGTCATCCAGTTCTTTATAGGATCACTTGCTCAAAGAAGCATTGTCTTATTCTTTAGTAGATCACTTTCTCATTAAAGTGCTATCATCTTCCTTGTTGAATCGCATGCTCATAAGAGCAATGTCCTATTTTATCTCTAATTGATTTGCGCACTTACCAAAAGTGCTACCCTATCTTATCTTTGAATGATCTATCCTTTCAAGTAATTGACCTCGAAGAGATCTATCCTCTTAAGGATACCTAACCTTTTAAGTTAGGACCCTATTTATTTGATATTTAAGTTAAAGTCTTTCACCCCAATTCATCAATTCAAGATCTTATCTCTCTCACCTCAACCTATCAAATCAAGACACTATTTAACTAATCTTTCAAATTAGAATCTTTTTATTTGACCTCTCAAGTTTGGTTCCCTTTTAGTTGACCATTTAAGTCATTATAAGTCTTACCTCGTTAATTCAAGCCAAGACTCAGCAAAAATGGATGTCTTTTTTGTCTTTGTAATAAAGTTTTTACAAACTTCACAACAAAAAACTTCACTACAAAAAGGGCAGCTATAGATACCTATTTTTGCTACTCTTTATTTTAATTTTAATCTCTTTTTACTTTTGCACAAGGTTTACAAAAAAAAAAAATTCCAAAAAATTGGAAAAATGGAAAAACATAAAATAATTGAAAAATTAAAAAAATATCAAAAGTATCAAAGCCAAGTCAAACAGTCATCTAATGCCAAACTGGTTAAAATTAAAAAATATATATGCAATTTAATTAATTCAGAGTCTTAAAAATGGGCTTCATTAGAAAATACTTTTTTCTTTTTTTTTTTAGTAAAATGGTTTGATGAGAATTTGGGTTTACTAAAGAAAGTTTTGAATAATTTTTATTGGATAAACAAAAAATGAAGACTCATAATTTATTAAATTAAAATTGTGTTGCTAAATCCTTAGCATGTATATTTTGAGTCATTTGGGTCATTTTAAACAAGTTGGAGTTAATTGGGCTTAGATTTGAAAAATAAAGTTAAAATTGTGTCCAACTTCAACTTTAATACATAAGGTGTTGAGTAAATGAGCATGGCTCAATTGGTTAAGACATGTAACTTGCTTCAAAAGGCTGCATGTTCAAATCATGCAAGCGCTTGGATATTTCATTTTTTGCACTTGGCCCATGTCACGTGCTAGGTAGGTGACACATTTCGCACTTGGCCCATGTCACGTGCTAGGTAAGTGACACTTTTTGCACTTGGCCCATGTCACGCGTAAGGCAAGTGACACTTTCTTCTCCAGTGATTAGATTTGGCTCAAACACGGAAGATAAGCTCCAACAACCTTCTAGATGTTGAATCTTCACCATATTTTGTCAAATCTTTATTGTTTTTATACAAATTTGAATGCAAAACTATAAAATCATTATAAAAAATTTTAAAAAACAAATTGATTTGCATCAATAAAAACAATTTAAAGATTTGATGAAATCAAGTAAAACCCAAGGTTTATCTATGGGTATCACGTATTGATCTCAGGCTCTAAAGATAGATTCAAAGACATATGTACAAATAGGAGGACTCGAGAAAGAGGGGATCCCATTAACCTCACTTAAAAAACCCACTAATCATACTACATCAAGACTTTCTCTCTCTAAACTTCTACCATTACTGTGTACTTTCTCTCTCCTCTCGTTCTCACTCTACATACCAAACTAATGCCAACTAAATACTATACATGAACTACCATCACCTTAATAACCCAACATGACTACTCCCAATCTCAACTATGCTCCCTAGCATAATAACCAAGCAAACCCCGAAAACACCATCCCCATTTAAAAAAGACACTACCAATGAACTCTTCATGTCCTAACACCTAAAGAACCGACCTTATACTAATAGGAAGCAACCACCAATGTGTTACTCGAAGCATATCGTTGTTGACCACCATGCAACTCCTCTAAAACCACCACTATAAGCTAAGGTAGCGTGTCCAAACCTCCATTCACCGATAAAAAGGTCATGAAAGTGATGTTTCTCATTTGATTTTATCACTAAATTGTATAAATCTTATAACTTATAGGCATGTTATTTATTTATTTTATTAATAATCAATATTATGCAATTTTTATTTTTATAAAAAAAATCTATTACGTTATTACGTAAATTTTGTAATCGTAGATGTTCTGTAAATTGTATAAATTATTAATATTTCATAAAAATTTATTGCATATTGTATAATTTATGATTGTTTTGTATTGCGATAAATAAGTTATACAAATATAAGTATGAATAACGTTGGAATGTAAGTGGAAATTGTTGTGTGTATGTATATATATATTTCGCATTTTTTAGTGTGTTGAGTCGAATTAGAAAGTTAAAATTAGGTAGTTGTGTTGATAATGCGGCTTATCGAGATGATTAAGTGCATTTTGTAAAGTTATAGCTCGGTGTATAGATAAAGTTTATAATATCATCTAAATATTCGGTTCATTGTGGCATTATTAGGGTGGAAATAGCAGATTACGTGAAAGTTATTGTCTATGCCAATGGAAATATAGTAATAGGTAGTTGGGGGCTGAAGTATGATAAGGAGCCTATTAAGAAGTTGAAAATGAGGAAGGATTTGAACTTCTCTCATTTCATTCAGAGAATTTGTAGATACACTAAGTTGACTCAAATGGTGTTGAACTTGTGCACAAGCATCCGTTTTTCCATGATACTAGAGTTAAGTACAAGTTAATGGCCATTAGAGATGATGAGGATGTTGAGAATTTCATTGAGATGGCAGAGTCTTTTAGGGAACGTAGTATTCAAGAAGTGTACATAAGGCACATTAGAGAATCGAATGCCCGGAGTGAGCATGAAATACATGAGCCAGATAATCCAACCCTTTCGAATCCCAATGTGCATTCAATAATGACTAATACAGAGCAAACAAATAATGATCAATCAAATGAACCGTATATGGATTTTTCTAAGTACAAGCACATGAATATCATAGAAGAGTAGCTTAATAAAGCATTAGGTCCCATTATCAAACATGAAGAGTCTTATGATCTATATGTAGAGAGAACGTACATGGATATAATTGTCGATGATGGAGAGAATGCGGCAACGATGGATGGTGATGAAGATGATGTTGGCCTCGAAAATAAACATGCTAAGGATTTAGGAGAGGCCTAAGTGAGACCATATGTTGGCAGGAGTAGTGTATCGGTCTAAATACTTCATAGCGACGGCCCTAGCTAGCCATACCATCGAAATGGTGAAGTATTGTCAAGTAGGCAATTTGATGACTTTTTGCAAATAAACAAACCTATTGACAGGCTTATCAAAGATCATGTCCCATTTTACAATAGCCAGTAAGATGATAGCGACTAGGTAACATTCGAGAGATGTTAATGAAATGTGCAGTAACATCATCAACTCTAATGACTTGAGTGTCAGTATGCATTTCAACACGAAAAAGGATCTCATAAATGCAGTTTATTCATTCCACCTAAGGAACCACTGTGATTTTCATGTAGACATTTCGAAACTGAATGTATACATTGTCTACTGTAACAAGAAAAAACAAGGTTGTAAGTGGAGGTTAAGGGCTTGTTTTAGAGGGTCCACATACTTATGTGAACCTAATGATGAACCGTGGTCATCTTTAGCTTGACAGCAACATAATGGTTACACTATTCATCAATAGTATATGGAACAACCCTGATGTTAAGATACCTAACCTTGCAACTAACATGTAAACTATGTATGGGTATACAATAAGCAATAGAAGGGTTTTCAAGGCCAAGCTATAAACCCTACTTTTAGTAGGCCTAAGACTTGATTTAGAGTACTTTCCGAACATGGCTAAGGATCAACTAAACTAAAAACTTAAGCTTATAGTTAGAAACGAATTAAAATTTTCCAATTCAAAAACCAATTATCAATAAAACCCAAGCTTGAAGAACTGCAAGCTTTAAAGTTATTTAAAACCCTAAACGTTAAAACCATTAAGGAATTTTAACCATAAGTAATTAATCGATAATTTAATTTGAATAATTTCATTCAACTTTATAAAATTTCACAATTTTATAAAAATCAAATCATAAATTACAAAACAATGCAAGATGAAAACCTAAAAGCAATTTTTTATAAGACCATGCCCTTATCTTCGTGCCTAAGCCTTACAATTCAATAAGTAGATAAACCAATCACTTTAGATAACTTATCAATTGAGAGTTGGAATCATTTATCAATTGATAACTTATCAAAATTAAGTAATAAGACATTTTCCTTATCACCCCTTCACTTATACTACATATCGACAATTTTTCACAAGATTTCATATGCTTAACTTCATTAAATGAGACAAGACCACTCCATGGCCCAAAAAGAATTTAAATGAAAGATTTAAACAAGGAAGAAAGGGGGGGCCATGCACTTGTCTTTTAACCATCAATCACTTTCTCTTACACATCACTATTCACCCCTTAATGCTTCCATAATCAATAATTGCAATTGTTGATTTTTGTATAAGCTACAAGACAATTAATTAAAGCTTCTTGTACACACTTCTTTCCTCATTCAAAATCTGCCACTCTCTCCCTCTTTCACTGCTATTTTCACTTCCTTTTCTCTCACATTAAACACAAATCAAAAGAAGAAATCAAACTTCACAAATTCCTAACATTGCCGCCATCATTTTTGCTTTCATACTCACGGTAATTTCTCTTCTTATTCTTATGTCATTTTCTTTTACCATCTAAAATCTTTTAAAACCATTAGAACCTTCCAAAAACCCCATTCCAAAAGATTAAACAACTCGGGTTTTCGAAGGGTGGCAAAAGGAGGAATCAAAATTAAGAGCTTAAGTGGAATCTTAGTGCACAACCACCATACTTTGCTTTAAGGACGAGTAAGTGTTTCTTGTGATATGTGGGTTAGTATTTATGTTAGGGGACTTTGATTTCTTGAAGATATAAGTAAGGTTTAAGTTGTTATAATACCAAAAACCGTTTTAAGAAACAAACTCATGAAACCCTTACATGAGGTTGAAACATGAGCATGTAAAGTTGGTGTTTTGTAAAGATACTTGCGTGGAACTTTGAATAGAAGATTTTAAGTTGAGAAAGTCTTAAAATAAAACTTAAATGGAGTATGAGCATGCTGGACGTGAGGATTCCATAGTCATTTGGATGTTGATTTTGTTTCCATTAAGTTAAACATACTCAAATCTAGACTTAAGTTAAGGAAAAATCCATCACATGAAGTTTTATGAAGAAACCAACTTTGTATGACATGAGCTATGATATAGAGGTTGTATTAAGTATAAGATCTTTTATTTCTTTGTGTGGAGCATAAGTTAAAGGATCATCTTATGGAAGAAAACTTAAGTTAAGATTTGGATACAAGTAGTTTAAGTGCATAATCTAACACCTAAACTTAAGGAAATGATGAAACAAGTTGAAAAACCAAGCGAGAACCCCTTAGAATCATCATGACCAGATCTGGAATGTGAGAAAAAGAAGCTTAAAAATATGATAAAAGTGAATGAACAAAGTGAAAAGGATCAACCAAAGCAAGTATGGTAAGCGTACAAAGCCTAAAACTCAAAACCGAGCCTAAAACTCTCAAAACAAGCTTAGAACCCTAAGTTGGGCCTTCAATGAAATTCTGAATAGCACCTTAAAGTATCAAGAGAGGTTGTTTTGAAGCCCATGAGAAATCCACCAAAGGCCCCATAAGCCCACTAAAGTCACTAAGTTCAGTTTGAACAAAAAACAAGCCTATTTGATAACTTAAGCCCACTAAAGGGCCCATGAAGTGATTGTTAGCTTTAGGAATATAAATCAAAGTTGTAAATCTGATCTCAAGGAGTATTTTAAGCTTAGGATAAAATCTTAAGATCAAGCCTAAAGGATTTCTCAAGTTATCAAAAAGCCCATTTACCATACAAGGCCCAAAAGCACTCTAACATATGAGGAATGCTACTGTTCTGACCCATGGACAGAATTGTATGCCTCACTTTGAAGATATAATCTCACCACGTTAAATTACACTTGAAAGCAATGAAGATTGACTATAAGATCATAAAAATCGGATTTAAAACAAAAAAGTTATTCCCAATTGAACTTTTAAGTAAAACCGGAAAAATTTATGAAACCAAGTCCAAAGTATAACTTAAAAGGTTTTAGCTTAGTTTTCTAGGTTTTATTTCAAATCCTTATAGTATCGTATTTGCGATGTCCAGGGGACCCGGCTTTGGGGAGACGACCTATCCCGGATTATTTTGATTGATCCGTATGGCTGAGTGAGTAAATTCCCGATGACTCTTTACTTGATTGTGCTTGTAGAATAGATGCACCTAAACTTATATATATAAATTTGGATGCTTGTGGGATATGGGAGATACATGTGTATGGATTTATGGATGAATGTGATGACTTGTTAATTATATATATAATAATGGGAATTGTTTGTATTAATATATACATGTGAATTGTATGGAATAAAATTGTTTGATCACCCTAAAAATCAAGTTAATCACTTATACGATTAAGAACTCAAAATGAAGCATGCATTCCCATGCATTCCCCATATTGCATATGGATAACACCGACTGCCATTTCAAGTAGAAGATGGGAAGGGACTTATAGGAATACGAGTTTCCTGCAGAATTGAGCACTAGCTATGCCATCATATATATTGAGTCTTTGTCTTAAGCTGATGAGTTTACTAGGCACTGGGAAACGCCAACCGTCGGCGAGGGGCCGAGTCTCATGGCTTCTGCTTAGAGAGTGTGTTTGTGGACTGCGGGAGCCACTACACCGCTAGACTTGGGATTTTAAAAGATATGATTTGATTTGATTTCGGTAAAGGAAGTATACATATATATATATAGTTTTGTTTTGGTATGAGCACGATAATGAAAATGAAATAAAACCCAAGGTCTAGAACCCGGATTTTGGTTTGGGTCGGTTAATTATCTCCAAACTCGACTTTAGGGGGCATAATTCTGAGTCGTATGTAGTTCTTAGGTCACTGCATGCGTTGTTTGGCATACTGATTGTTCATGCATTCATATGATTATGCATCTAAGAAATTTCGGTCATGAGGTATTGATGAGGGTAATTATCTCACTAAGCGTAAGCTTACACCCCAATAATTCCTTTCCTTGCAAGTTGATCGATAGTTAGGAATGGGATAGGAATCAAGTGCAGAGTGCTACCACTGAATCAGTATGATGAAAAACGTGTGTATTTAATTTGGAATGCTCTGAAAAACGACTAATGTCTTAATTAAGTTTAGTATCTTTTGTAAGTTTAGAATTTTCTAAAATTATCTATCTTATTTCACTATTTTGGTAGGGAATACCGATTTTCTATGGTTTTGAGGAACTGTGGAAAAATGGATATCCATAATTATTTATATTATATAATGAGCCAATGAACTAAAATTGAAGACTTTAGCAAATAACTATTAAGAGTCTTGCAATCTCTGACTTGCAAGGCGATTTTCTTATCATGGGTGCACATGTGATATGGAAATTTTAGACAATATTACTAGGCTCCTCCTAGGGTTGCTACAGCAGTATATATTGGGATTTTTGAAGGTGGCAAGATTGATGGTGGTGGTGGTTAGTGCTAGGTCATAGTAGCAAGGAAGGTTTCATAATGGGTGGTTGTAGGCCAAACCCTTAGTGGTTCATTAAAGATCTTAGTGGTACAGCAAAGATGGATATAGGTGGCATTTGAAAGCTTAAGCTGGGGGAGTTTAGCTGTGGTGGTAGTTTTGTTAAATAACTACTATATGGGGGTAGCAATCTAGAGAGAGAGTGTATGCTATGCTAGTTGGGATTGTTATTGAGAGAAATTTTGAATTCGAACTTATACGAAGGATGTTGAGTGATTCTTGATGCTTAAACAAGTTCTCCAAGTTCCCTTTTATATTAATCAAGCTTCAAGTTTGCATGGAAAGTCCATTAATTCATTAAGTTCGAAAATCACAATGAATAGGTTTTGACTCTATGTATAAGAAACCATCACCAGGCTGGCAGCTACTGTTTGTAGTTTGGAGATATTGTCTATGGCACGTTGGTTGTAACTTCAACAGGGTCCACAAAAACCAGTTATGCAAAAAACTTGTATGGCTTGTAGGTATTTAAGCACAACAAAGGAAATTCAAATGTTTCATGTAGAAGTTAGCCCAGGTTAAGAGGACGCTCCATATGGTTCGACAATGTTGATTTGTTTAAGTAGACTCTCACATTTGATGAATGTTACCATTTTAGATACATGACATCAAACATTGTCAAGAGTTATAACTCCGTTTTGAAATCAGTGCATGGATTACCTACCATTACATTAGTGAAGAAGATATTTTACAACTATATCGCCTATTGGGAAGAGAGGCATTAGGACACCAAAGAGGCAATTGTTTATGGCAAGATCTATACTTATTACACTGTAAATATGTATGAAACTTAAAGGGGGTGGGCAAGTGCAAATGGAGTCATTTCATTTAGCTTGTAGAATGGTATTTTTGAGGTTTTAATTGGTAGTCAAATGACGACAACAGGATTGAAGGGAGGAGGAAGGATACATACAATTAACTTCAAGGGCCGTACTTGCACTTATTAGAAGTAGCAAATATATAAGATCCCTTGCCCCCATGCATGTGTTGCTACAGCAAGTATGAAGGTAGACAACAAATTGGCAATAGGGCCATGGTATAAATGGGTAAACCAGATAGATTGTTTCCAAGCTCATTTCTATTCGATTGGTGACGAGCTAAACTGGCTACAATTTAACTGCCCTTATCTTCACCCGAATACTGACTTACTATGACAAGAAAAGGTAAACCTAGGCATTTAGTTGATGTTCTTGCCATTGTTAGAGGACTTCTCAATAGTTAAGTAGTTTAGCTGGGGTAGCGCTTGCTTAGCATGGTTGTATCAACAGTTGTGCTCTACCTCGTCATCTGACGTACATGAGTTAAGAGGGGCCGCGATTCTACTATAGGTCTAAGCTTAGAATAGATTCCTACATGTTGCCCCCCTTAATCGATATGGGTTTATTATCGACAGGGACAAGCCATTAGCAGCAAGATGGAGGGTAATATGAGATACGACTCAGCATCCGATGCATGTCATAGATGTGTATCGTACTGCTTTTGACATGCAGACGACGCAGCAAGTATGATATTATAAGTTATCCTCTTTGTTGTTCTTTTCTTAGCCGTAAGTGATAACCATCGTTGCTTGACTGGTTGTTTATTTTTATTTTCTTTTCCTTCTACCTTTTAGGTTGTTTGGGAGCCTTGTACAAAGGAGTTGTTACAGTTGTTATCTCGCTTCTGTATTGCTCGGTGACACATATGGACTATCTAGGTACTATTCATATGTTTCCACATAATTGAGTGATGCTTTCCAGATCGTGTCATCTGGTAGTTTAGTAGATATCGGTACGTTCCATAAGAGATTGACACCTCAAAGTAGCTTCACTAGCTAGACCTCTAGGGTAGGATGAATGTTGACTAGATCAACATACATCTAGGCTTAGAGATAAAGATACGGATTCCTAATACACATCTAGGGTCCTTGAGGGGTCAACAAGAGCTACTGGCCATGGTATAGATAAATCACCTGGTACTATATTACACACCATGAATCTCTCATTAGTCGATTAATACGTATATCTAAAATAGTCCACTATTTTATTTTTCACTTGTTTATACTTACTATCATATGTAACAACATTAATTTTCTTTACCTATTTTAGGTAGACTTGCTGAAGAGTGTTAGATTGGCACTTGACTATCCTACAGTGTTCGGTATTGCAAATGAGGCACTTAACTTTGTTAAGCAGCACAGTGGCCTTATCTTCTACCCATAGCAAGAGGACATACCTGAGCTATCTCATATGGACCATAGTAAGGAGTAGGGACCACATGCTAATTAGGAAATGCCAGCTCTTTTTGCACTACCTAAGGGTAGAGCAAGAGTTTGAGGAAGAAGGGCTTGAGAGGTACGCCATCAAGTAGACCTCGATAATGATATCTCACCACATGCCCATCATTCTGTAAACTTGGGGTATATCATTGGGGAATACAGCATATACCTCGGGTCAAGTGTTGCCTCCACTTTAGGAGCCGAATCCAACTCTAGGGCTAGATCTAACTCATACATGACTCTTAAGTTCCAGCAACATCTTGATCTTGCGACTACACTAACTCTTCAAAAGCGACGTTGTACCTTCACGCAGTCATTTATGGGTGAGGATGTCACTCAGTTACATCCGAGCTATCCAATCGACCCAGTTCCTCCTAGGGAACTTGAGCTCTACAATCTACTACCTGAGCCTACTCAAGATAGGGGTGTTCACTTCTTTCGCATGCTGTGAGGACCTTTACACGGTGTAGGCATCAGTAGATATATTTAGTATATTTTTTTTGTTTACTTTTTTATTTTTCCATTGTACTGATTGATTACCAAATTTGTGTATATACTGATTATTTGAAATACAATTCACTTTTCATCATATATTGCAATTCAATGCATTTTTTATTTATCATAATTATACAATTTGTAATTATTTTTCCTTCTATCCTACTTGTATGGTCATTGGATGATCATCCCATATGCTTATTTTTTCCCCACTTGTTATATTTGTTGAGGCATTCCACCAATTGTGATTGTATGTAATTTATTATTGTATCAAACTTTCCATTTAGTTTGTAAGTTAATGGTTGGAAGAACGTTATTTTATCGTTTCAACCGAAGGGAAATTAGTAGGTTAAATGGAAATTAAATAGAGGGCGCACCAAGTGAATGCACATTTCGTATAAATATTTACGTTGAAGGCGCATATACTTGATGTGCCTTTAGTTCAAATTGTAATACTGAAGGTGCATCAATTGTATGCACATTCAGTGTAAATATTTATACTGAAGGCGCATACACTTGATACACCTTCAGTTCAATTTCTATTAAAGTATCCTACTAAAGGTGCATACACTTGATGTGCTTTCAGTTCAATTTCTACTAAAGTAGCTTATTGAAGGTACATCTATTATATGCACTTTCAGTGTAAAAAAATAATAATAATAATAACATACACCTTCAGTATATCATATTCGTATTTTTTAAAAAAAAATTAGCCCCTTTCTATAATATTTTTTGAAAAAGAACCCATATTTATATAAAACTCCGACTTATGAATTGCAACTTGCTTCTGATCCTAAACTTAACCTATGTGCTTATTAACAATAGGTAAGCTTTGTTTTTATTTATTTATTTATTTTCCTTCTTTATTTCGTTATTTTTTTTTCTCTTTTTTTCCTCATGTTAGGTAGATTTAATTCTTTATGAATTTCTAAAAGTTTTAATTATTACCTAAACTAACTTTATTTGTCTTTTTCATATAGGTCTTTTTATATTTAGTCTTAACTAATAGTTTCATGAGTTTTTTTATTAGATCTTGTTATTAGCATATTAACTGTGTTTGGTTTATATTTGTGTGTTAAAATAGAGTCTATAATTAGTTTAAAAAAAAAGAAGCAGAAAAGAAGACAAAAATCTTTTTGCATGGCATACCTACTAACATGAATTTTGTTTAGATTACTTACATGAGTTTTGCAGGTCTTTTTTTAAGATAGTGTCGTTACCTATTGGTTAATCCTTTGCATACTTTATTCAAAAAATCATGGGATTTTAGAAATTGCTTCTTTTTTTTTTTGAAAAATTGCAAATATTTTTAGAAAATTGCATCTTTTAGATATAGTTACATTTATTTCTCATCTAGATTCATATCCTTAGTTAAAAACTCCATTATATCTAGATTACATATCTTAAGAGATTTGCATTTTTTTTTTAAATTTGCACTTTTTTTTTAATTAGGCATTTTAGGGATGTTTGGTGAAATGTCTTTTTTGTCCCTTAGTTAGTTTTTCATAAAGTAAAAATCTTTAATTGGCATTTTTGAAAAATTAGGTATTTTAGAAGGTTTAAAAAAAAAATCAAGGCTTGCAATATCAGTTATTTTAAGATTTTCAATGACAATTGTATCTTTTGATAATCATTGCATGTTTTCAATAAAGTTACATTTTTTTCAAAGTTAGGCATGTTTTTCATAATTTTGATATTTTTTCTATGGTTAGGCATCTTTTTCATAATCTTAGCATCTTTTTCATAGTTAAGGACGTATTCTATGGTTTTAGTATCTTTTCTATAGTTAGGTATGTTTTCCAAACTAATTGCATATTGGTATATTCTCATAAAATTTGCATTTTTTTTTTTTACTTAAGATTCGTATTTGTCATGGAAAATTTATATTTAGGTAATTTAGGATTCACGTAGATGGTTTTTCCTAAAAAATAAAAAATATTAATTGGTTTTTATTTCAAAAATTAGTTTTTTTCTAAGGTTTTCAATTGGGAAGTGAAAAAGACATTAGGATTCCTTTTTATGGTCTCTTTTTAATAAAAATAAACTAGCTAAAAAAGTAAACTAAGCCAAATTTCAAAAATAAAATTTTTCAACAAACTAAAATATTTATGTTTTCCTTTCATGCATTTTTACATTTTCCGCATATTTTCACATTTTTTAGAAAAATCATAAAAATAAAGGCTCATTAGTTAGTTTTTCTAACTTTACTGTAGTGATAATGTCTTAGTAAGTTAGTTTTAAAACCCATCTTTTTTATTAAAGTTTTCTAAATTTTTTTTTAAGAAAATTAGTAGATTAGTTACCCAATTAGGGTTTTGTAGATACTTTATTTTTGTCCTTCTATAGTTTTAGAAATTTTTTTTTTTTGAGTAGGAGAAAAGGGTCTTAATTAAGAAAAACAAAATATATATAAATAAAAATTAAAAAAATACAGAAGAAATAGAAATATTAGAAAAATACCAAAAAAACAAGAGAGAAAACTTCACAAAAGTACAAAGAAAGATAAAATATTAAAACAAAAAAATATATATAGAAAGATAGATATTTTTAGGAAAATAGAACATTTTATGTTAAGTAGATTTTTTTTTATATAAATAAAATATTTTTAGGAAAATAATTTTTAAGAAAAATAGGAATTTAGGATTATGTTAAATTATTAGGTAGATTAATTTGTTTAAATAGTTTTTAGAATAAATCCGGCTGGTTTGTGGGTTATCTAATATTTAGTTGCATAATATAATAAAGCATGAGCTAACAACCCATCTAGTGCAACACTTGACTTGGTATTGATAAATGAGAGAGGTTATGAGTTCGAGTCTTCAAATAGGCACTTTGTATTTTTTTCTTTTTGCCAAAACATAATACATTTAACGAGAGGCTATTAGGCCATGTGTTGATGCTTAACACATAGCATACATTTACTCAGCCACTTAGATGACATGGTGCCCACGTAGTGCCACATCAATAATTTCTTTCCTTCCCTTTCCTTTTCTTTTCCTCCCTCTCCTTGGTGAATTTAACCTAGACAACCTTCTTCACTACAAGAATTTTGGCCTTAGACAACATTTCTGTATTTTGCAAATGTAGCCAATTTTAGTATATTTCAGTCACATTTGTTAAACATCGTGCAAAGTACATTATTGGCTACATTTGTAGTCAAACATGAAACATAGTACATTAACTTGTTTATAACATGATATTAAAATATATTGCATATCCAAATACAATTTATGGTACGATAATATACAATAAAATGGAAGGGGCAACTTATAGCAAGTGTGAAAGAGTCATTTGGAAACATTTTCCACAAGATTAGCACGCTTAAATACTAAAAGAATTTATTTGCATGGTTTATACAAATATGAAGAGAAATGCATTTCTTTTGTGAAAAACACTAACAATTATTTCATTAAGTTGCATACTTCAACAGTAGAAATAAATAAGATCTTGTTTTATAAGGTTTTCAAGATGCACATAAAAACTTTCCATTCTTTATAGTCAGAGAATAAGAAAAAACCTCATTTGCATATAACAAGTCAAAACTGAAAAAAAAAAAAACATAAAAAAGAATATGACAAGTCAAAATTTTTTTAAATGAAATTGGTGGCATATTTTTATAATTTGACTTTCTCGATAGCAATTGATAAAATAAAATACATCAATTATGTAGAAATATATATTTGAAATGTAATGTCTACATATACTAATTAATAATTATCTAAATTGTTAACTCCATATTGTTCTATTCCTTATTCTTCTTTCTTCAATCTTGAGGAAATATATTATATATTATATACTTGTTACAAAAGATTATAATTGTTATCAAATGTTACTTTTTATCAAGTATTATCAATCATTGTGCAAGATATATTATTTCCCACGTTTATAGTGAAGAACAAAATATATTATCATATTTATTACAACATGACATTATCATATATCCAAATGAAGGATAGGTTGGGAAAAAAATTGATAAGATAAAAAACAAAATAATGATATCCCACTTGTTATCTTTCTCTCAAATGTATTTTTTAGCTACCATTTATTAAGGGGATAGATAATAAGTTATTAGATACATTTGAAAAAATAAAATAAAATAAATCTGTTATTCTATTAATTTTTAACCATCTAATTATAATTTAAAAATATAATTTATAATAAATTTTTAACCAATGGCCAACTTCTCCAAGAAGAACCGCAATAGAGCTCCCTCTATCTTACTGTCACTACTAATGGACTGCTATTGATTACAAGTATGTTCGTTGTCCCTCTCTCTTTCTCTCTCTCTCTATGTATGTTGCTATATCTATTTTATTGTTAGGCTGCGATTACATCTCTATTTTTCATGTTTGGGTATTATTTTGGAAACATAAACCAGATGCCTAGGGTTGCTTGAAATGAGAAGGGTGGCTAGGGTTTTAATAGAGGTGATTGTATGAATTTAAGCGTTGACTCAGATTACGGTGTCATGTGGAACATTAGCTACAACTTTGCTGTAGTGACTAAATGAGACGACTCCATCTATTATCATCTGCTCGTTGTGTGATGAACTATAACATGGAACATGAAGCCTTTAATCTATACACTTTGATAGGTCCCAGTATTCATCATGTTGTGAAATAATCCCAAACATGGAAGTCGTGCCCCTATTTTGTTTCCCTTCAATCCTCTCCTTAGTTTCCTTAGTAAGTGCCTTTCAATTATAGAATCCATGTCAATCTTTCCTGATTCCACCCATGGCCCTGATCTACCTTCAAGAAACCTACTCTTTTACTTACATTTGACTCTTAGGCTTTGTCCCCAAACTCCTCGTGTTGCAAATCTAGAGCAGAAAGTGTTTTTTGTATTTAAGTCAGTGTTGTTGTCATGTGCACTTAAATAAAACTCTTGAAATATGGTAATGATCCAAACTTGGGCATTGCCATATCGCCAACGTATAATGTCATTCACTTGAAGTTGCCATCCACTCATTTCGTAAAAGAAAATCTTAATTTCATATTATTAAGCTAAACTAATATACGTTAGGATCTTCAATTTTTCCTTTCTTTGTTTCTTTCCTTTTTTTTTTTTTGTTCAATTTTATCTAT
Source organism: Lumnitzera racemosa (assembly GCA_024138005.1). Classification (NCBI taxonomy): domain Eukaryota; kingdom Viridiplantae; phylum Streptophyta; class Magnoliopsida; order Myrtales; family Combretaceae; genus Lumnitzera; species Lumnitzera racemosa. Next base: position 59,311,812 of record JAMXBC010000004.1, read on the forward strand.
TCAAGCAATCTCTTTTTAACTCTTTTTGAGTTCAGAAAAGTATAGTTGACCATATTGATGGACTTTGCTTAGAAATTTTGTTAGTTGAATTTAGGATATTATTCATCTGATTCAATTACCTATCAATGGCTATGCAATGTAATTTATTAGCATAACATCTAGTAATTATGGTACAGAGAATTGATAATGCTAATTGACTTTTAGAAAATTGCCTATATTTATATGTTGCTAAAGAAGTAAGCAGATTGTATTTTAAGTATGAATTTGATCAATGAATCATCACATGGATGAGTTGAGGGAAAAACTATTCAGGTTAATTAAATTTTTTCTTCTTTCAATATGCTAGTTTTTCTAAAAAGAAATTAAAATAAAAGGCTCCTAAATATATTATTTCCTTTCAATACGTTAGAAAGAAGATTAAGTAGGTCAATTATCTGCAAATAGATGTGGAAAGAAGATAACTACAATGTGAGCAAACATTAAATGGGCACATAAAAAGTATGATATTTGCAAAAGCTGTCTTGCACCGGATGGATTCTAGCAATAGTTTGGTTATTGCCTTTCCTCCTATTTGTTTCCAGAAAAAACCACCTAAGCAAATTTGGTTTTGTCCATTAATGGCTTTAAGCACAGAGTATTAACCGTTGTTCACCATCATGTACGTAATCTATTGATTATATACAATCATATATATATATAGCATCATTATAGAGTGTGCCTTGTTTTAGTTCTATCCAAAAATAAACTATTGTTTTCCCTATTTTCTCAATGCAGTTACATTTATTATATTCATTATTTTTTCTTCCCTTGGAAAGTTTGAGAGAGGGTAATTGGACCCACTTGTATTATTTGTTCATAACTTTATGCTTGATACATTACATACTTTATTATTGATCATAGATTATGGGTCTTATTACATACATTTAGGTAGCACTCTTATATATATATATTGCTCACATCGGTATGTATAATATTTAAGATTTATTTGCTTATAATTATTTTGTAGAGTAGTACTAAAAAATTTGTTTGAATAAATAATGCTATGTGATAAAGTTCTTCCTCTCTCTAAGAAGTCTATGAAGTTCACTTGATCTGTATAGATTTAATTTTTAATTAGAGTATTTGGATGGCAACAAACAACAATTGAGTGGGGTAGAGTCGTTAATCATTTTTATTTTTGTCAATCATTCCAGTGTGCTGGAGTAGACATGCTCGTACTTTTCAAAACCATTTCAGGTACAATTTCTTTTTACTTGCAAGTAGACAAAAAATCTGCAGCAATCAGCAATAGCCGTCCCAATTCAAGTATTTATGGAAATTTTCTTTGGAATGGTTTAAGTAACACAAATAAAGTGCATCGGATCCATTAGTTGAGTATCACATTACCAAAAGACAAGGTTTGGTTGGGACTAATGATCTTGAAAATAGAAAGTAAATGCCTTTAAGATCAAAAGATCCTAACAATTTATTCATTCTAATTCCTCTTGGAGTAGACTTTGCAAAGCTAAGTATGGGGAATATCAAAAGGGAAACAAGTAATTGCATTCTCCTAATCCATCCTCTCTTTTGAAGGGTTTGATTGGAGGACAGAACTAGATCGATAAAAATGGTCACATAGTATTAGGGAGTGGAAATGATACCAATTTATGGTCGAGTTATTAGTTGCTCAAGCAATAAGGCGTGAGAAATCATTTCAGCCCTCATAATAAAACTGCATTAGAGCTCTTGGTTTATAATGTTTGGAAAATATATATATATATCTCTGAATGGCACGAAAATAAAACAGGTTTTCAAATTTCAACTCTTATATAAAAGGTTTGGACCTCACTGTTTAATCCAGAGAAGGAAAACTCTTTAGAATGGTTTAAGTAATAGAAATATGGCTATGACCTCTTTTATTTGTTGACTGATGCATGATTATTTGAAAAATACCTATATATGTTCACATGATTATTTGGAAAAGTGCTGGTATACATAGATTATAGAAATGCATGTCATATGTGTACTTTTTTAAGAACCTGTCCTCAAATGCATTGCATCTTCCCTTATCGTACCAATTGTCGTTTATTTATCCAATGCTCAACTTCAGGATCCTTGCCCCTATAGGAAACTAACCGAGTACATAACAATCCTTAGTATATATATATATATATATATATATATATATATATATATAGGATAAACATGTTTTCGACACAAATTAACATGACTCCAATATAAACTAATTACCCCGTGATTTTTATTAAAGTTTACCTTTCCGAATTCATTTGAAATGGAACACGAATGTGAACCACCGATATGAATCGTGATTGCTAATGTGTGGAATTCTTTCATCAAAGTAGTAATAGACTATCAAAGTTTGTAATTGTTCCTAAATTTTTAGATTGAGCTAAGATAGGTTTGGTTGATTGGTTATTTGTGAGTAGTGTAATTATGTTATAGGTTGTTTTAAAGGTGCAATAAACCCTATTTTTTAGCAAGTTTGTAAATCAACTTAGAGTATTTCTCAAATGTTCTTAAAGATTAATTAAACTAAGAATTCAAGTTTACGTTTAAAAACAAATTTAATTTTCTAATTGGAAAGTTTATTATCGATAAAACCTAAATACAAGAATTACAAACTTTAAGTTACCCAAAATCTAAAACCTTAAAATAATTAAAGACTTATAATCCTAAGCAATTAATTGATAATTTAATTTAAATAATTTTATTCAACTTTACAAAATTTCATAAATTTATAAGAATTAGATCATAATTTATAAATTAATTTAAAAAACAAACTCTAAAAGAATTTTATATAAGGCAATCTCCTTATCTTTACGCTTAAGCCTTATACATGTAAATAAATAAACCAACTAATCACCTTAAATAACTTATTAATTAAGATTTGAAATTATTTATCCATTGATAATTTATCAAAAATTAGTGATAAAACATTTTTCTTATCATATCACAACTTATATTGTATATAGATAAGATATCACAATATTTTATGTGTTCAACTTTAATTAAGAAAACAAAACAACTCCATGCCAAAAAGAAGCCTATTTGGTCGGTTCTACATGGCTAGAAAAGGGGGGGTTATGCCCTGTTTTTCATCAATCAATCAACTTGTCTTATATACTACTATTCACATTTTAATGTTTACATCATCCAGTCTTGTCAAATGTTGATATTTGTGCAAATTACAAGACAACAAATCAAAGTTTCTTGAACACATTATCCTTCCATACATAACTAGCTACACTCTCTCTCTCTTTACTCTCATTTTTACTTTCATTTTCATTTCCTTTTCTCTCACTTTAAGCTTAACACAAAAGAGGAAATACAAACCCCACAAAATCCTAACAAATTGCCACCACTTCTAAGCTTCTACACTCACGGCACAAAGCTCCATTTTGTGTCTTCCATTTGTTAACTCTTAAAACCACTTTTAAAAACCTTAAAATACTTTTAAAACCTCACTTTAAAGGATCAAAACTCAAGATTTCAAAAAGGTTGGAAGAAGAAGAAGGTAAAACAAGAAGCATAAGTAGATATTTAGTGTACAATCACCTTATTTTTATTTTGAGGACGATTTGTATTAGTAACCTAGTATGCCATGTTAGGAGATTATGTTCTTATGATGATATTAACATGATCATAAGTTAATAGAATAGTTAAGATTACCCTAAGAAGTAAATTAATGAAACCCTTACTTGAAAGTTGAAATATGGGCTTGTAAAGTTAGTATTATGTAACGATACTTATTTGATATTTAGAATGGAAGATTTTAAGTTAAGAAAATCATGAAATGAGCACTTGAATGAGGGGATATTATGTTGAATGTGAAGTGTTTGTAGGTTATTGGGAGGTTATTCTCACTTTTATTAAGTTAAACATGTTCAAACTTAGCCTTATGTAAAGGAAAATCCATTACATAAAGCTTCTATAAGAAAATCAACTTTGTAAGATATAAACAAAGGTATGGACGTTATGACAAGTATGAGATCTACTATTTTCATATAAAGTATAAGTTAATCATCTCATGGAAGAGAAATTAAGTCAATATTTGAATATAAGTAACATAGGTTCATGATCTAATCTCTAAATTTAAGGAAATGATAAAACAAGTTGAAAAATCAAATGAGAACTCCTTGGATTCACTACAACTAGATCTATAATCATGTGGAAAGTTACTTAAAAATGTGATAAAAGTAAGTAAACAAAATAAAAAAAGCTACCAAGGTAAGTACAATAAGTACATAAAGCTTAAAACTCAAAACCGAGTCTAAAACGAGCCTCAAACTTCAAGTTGGACCCCTATCAATTTTATGATAAAAAATTTACCCCAATAAAGGAAGTTGTTTTAAACCTCTTAAGAAACCTACAAAACACTTCCTGAGCTCAACAAAGTGACCATCCTTGATTTAGATAAAAAAAAAAAAGTCCATTTGACAATTTAAGCCCATATAAAAGCTCAAGAATTTGTTGTTAACCTTAAGAATGTAAATCAAAGTTTGGAATATGAATTTAGGGAGTATTTTAAGCTTAGAAGCCTAAGCTTAAAAGATTTTCCAAGATATCAAAAAACCCGACAATCAAACAAAGCCTAAAAGTACTCTAATCATGAAGATTCCTACTATTCTAACCTATCAATAGATTTATGTGCCTTATCTCGAAAATTTAATTTTATCATGTTAAAGTACACTTGAAAGTGATGAAGATTAACTATAATATCATAAAAATCAGATTTAAAAAGAGAAAATTATATGCGATTAAACTTTTAAGTAAAACTGGAGAAAATACAAAACCTAATTAAAATTATAGATTAAAGGATTTTAGCTTAGTTTTCTAAGTTCTATTTTAAATCTTTATAGTATCACATTTGCAATGTAAAGAAGACCCAACTTTTGGAGATGATTTTCCTCGGATTACTTCAATTGATCCGTACGGTTGAGTGAGTGATTTCTGATGACTCCATACTTAATTTTGCTTATAGTATAAATGTATTTAAACTTATATAATGAACTTGGATGCTTATAGGTTATGAGAAATGTATGTGTATGATAGTGTGATGGGTGCTATGATTTGTTAATAAGATAATAATATGAATGTTTGTGATAATTTCCATGTATGGTTATATGGAATGTATTTGTATGATCCCTATAAAAACCGGATTAAATAAATATTTGATTAAGGAATTCAATGAATCATGCATTTCTCATAAATCACATCCTACTATACCGACTGTTACTTCAAGTAGAAGATGGGAAGGGACTCACAAAAAGAGAGCTTCATGTAGGATTGGATATTAGCTATGTCGTGATTATATTATTGAATCTCTATCCTAACCTAAAAAGCTTATTAGGTGCTAAGTGACATTAACAATTAGTAAAGGGTCGTGTCTTGTGGCTTCTACTTACGGTATGTGATTGTGAATTATGAAAGTCACCACACCGCTAAACCTAATCATTTTGGGTTCGATAACGGGATATAAAAAGAAAGAATACTTTCCATATTAAAGTGGTATATGTTATATATATATGGTTTTGTTTTTACATAAGCATAATAGTGCAATTGGTATAAAACCAAAGTATTAGGACTCGGTTATGATTTGTATCGGTTAATCGTCTCTAACCTTGACTATAAGGGATATAATTCTGAGTTGCATGCAATTCTTAGGTTGTTGTATGTATTATTTGGCATTTTGATTGTTTATGTATTCATATGTTTGTATATTAAATAAAATTTTGCTATATGGTATTGACGAGAGAATTTATTTCACTAAGCGCAAGCTTACACTTTGATAGATTTCTTTTGATGCAAGATTACCTATTCGTCCATCTAAGCTAAGGAATGCCCGAGGTGAGTTTTATGCGGAGACAGGATGGTGCATTCAGAGAGTGAAGAGGAAATTTTGTAATAGTATTTTGTAGATATTTATTTATCTTTTTCAATTCATATTCTAGATAGCAATTTCTAGTGCAGATTTTTATAAGAGCTACATTTGTGTTGTAATATTCTTTTGGTGTAGGATTCAACGAATCCATACGTTTATTATATCATTTTATATCAAAGAGTAAATTTTAGTTAAATTGCTCAATAATACATATTTATGAACCTTGTGATAACGTATAGTGAAATGAGCTTTGTGTATCATATGAGAAGCTTACGATCAATAAAGAAGTTAATTGTAGATCTTTGTGTGGTACACACAATTAACTACGATAACGATATTGTTGGGTCGTGATAAGTGGTAATTACGTTCTTATTTTTGTAGCTTATTTATATCATGAAGAAGTGTTTTTTTTTTTTTTCAATTGTTGAAACAAACTAATTCTTTATGTAGAAAGATCTATGGTGAAAAGATATCTTAAACCAACATTAAAACTTGTAACATTTTATCTCAAAGCTTCCATAGAAAAAGTAAATGACCATTAATGAGAAGTTGCAAATCAATTATCACTGCATCCTTTGTGCATGCACATTGCTCCTGTATCACTATTGATGTTGTCCTTTTGATTTTGTTATGAGAATGTGATAGATTTCAGTGCTTAGATTCTAGCTAATAATTGGTTCTAAAGTCCATCCCTCCTATAAATATCCATGCTATAGATTTGGGATCATGGTTGTGCACCCATTTTATGAGAATTTCTTTGCTATTTAGAAGTAGTTTTTAATAGAGTTTTTTCAGTGGTAATTTTTAGTAATGAATTTATAAAGGGATCAAAATCCATCTACTACCTGATCTTTATGCCTTGTTTAAATTTTATACTTAAAACTTTTACGTAGAGAAATTTTTACTTGTCAAAGTGTTATTACTTCAACTTTTACATTGCTAATTTCTTACTTGTCTATGCTACTACTTGATTGAACTCTGTATAGCTAGTCGAAAAAATTGAAAAAGCGAAACTGATTATTTGGTTCTTTGATTTGTGATTAAGGGAAATGTCTTTTAGGAGAGCCTTCTTATTACAAGCTAGTCTTTACTTTAGTTTTGTTCCATGGTCCACCATCGAAGTGACATACAAGATAGTCCTAAAATATGCAATTGTCTGCTTCTCTCATTCGTTAAGACAAAGAAAAACCTTACCTGAGTCTGGAACGTGGCTTTCCTTGGTTCCTTGTTGCTACTATCTTCAACTAAAATAAAGTCTTGTTCGAATGTGTGTTACATGAAATGGGAGGAAAAAAAGAAAAAGGAAAAAGTCAGCTTACAATCAGACATAGGGTATTATGTAAGGGAGAAGACCCTTTTTGAAGATAAAATTTAGAAATCAAAATATAAGTTAGTTCACTTGCTTCGCATAACTATTAGATAGCATTTGTCCAATAGCTTATAAATAATAACCCACAAGCATTTTTACATTTCATATAATGGTTGTTCTTTTTCTTTTAGTAATCAGACCGTCAATATGGACTTGCATGTGATAGGATTGACACGAAACTAAGTTTAGTAACGTATTAGCAAAATCAAAATGCAAGTCCACTTCTCTTCCATCTTAGGAATAAACATAAAAAGTTTCGTATTGGGAAATAATTATGCATGTTATTGTTATAATATGCATAATATATAGGGTAAAAGAAATAACCGTAACTAGATCAACTACATGCGTGAACCTTACTTGAATTTTGGACTGCTACATTGACATAATTTGTCATGTCCTAACCGTAGTGGGCAATATAAGTTAGAATCAAATAAGAAGGAAAAATCAAAACTATATATTTAGAAATATGGAATTGAATAAAACTTATTGGTTTGATATAGTACATATAATAAGAAAGAAAAATTCAATTATTAATTATTTCATTGGAGGTATCCATAATAATAGTAAATTCTACTTGACTTTAAAAATATCTTGTAAGCAATATGATTATTGATTATTTGGTAATGGCTATTGTGATTGTACAAGTTAAAATATCAGTTAAGAGTAACATTTATCTTAATATATATATATATATATATATATATGTTTTCTAAATACATAATTAATATTGGAAAAGATAAAAATTTTTAATATACAAATGTTTTAAATTATTATCTTTGGATTGATTGGTGCTAAAGTATTGTTATCTCATTTCCTTCATGTTCATTTAACACCATTTCTTGATCTTATCTCATTGTTTGCCTTAGAATGGTGTTAGAACACATAGACAAGAGTTGGATGAATCACAATACTAAAACCAATGAGTACTAATATGGTATAGAGTTCTTCATTGCGTACTTGCACTTGAAGTATGGAGCAGACACAGGATTATGTTGCCCATGTAGGAGATGATTAAACAACAACATGCACAACGTGCATGTGATAAGAGCACATTTACTTGTAGATGGGATACATAAAACTTACAATTGTTGGATATATCATGATACGAAGCTAAATATTGAATTGCCTCCAAAACCTCAACATAGGCTACATCGTAGAGAATTGGAAATGGGATCTAATATGGATAATGGTTACAATGAGGCAAGTAATGAAGGCATAGACATACTTGATGAAATGCTTGAAGAATTAGGTACATTTTTTGAAAGCCAAGCTGATGGTTTAGCCTCTGAAGATGGCTTTAATATCCTACTAGATTTTTTAGATAGGCTAAGAACTCACTCACGTTAAGAGTTTTATCCTGGGTGTAAGTTCACAAAATTTTCTTTTATAGTGAAGCTACTTCACTTAAAGGTATACAAAAGTGGACTAATAAGTCATTTGATATGCTTCTACAACTTTTGTGTGATATAATACCTAATGGAGAGTTCTTCCAAAGTCATATTATCATGTAAAGAAGTACTTAAGGGGATTAGGCATGGGTTATCACCATATTGATGCGTGCTTGTATGATTGTTGCTTATTTTGAGATAATAATGAGTACCTTATGAAATGCCCCACTTATGGTACCTCAAGGTATAAGATTTTCGGTAGATCAAAAAAATGTATTCCTTAAAAGTTATTGCGTTACTTTCCAATAAAACCAAGGTTACAACACCTTTCATGGATTCTAAAATTTCTCAAAAGAAGCATTGGCATAAGAAGGAACATAAGAGATAAAAAAAATTTTATAGGTCATCTTGCAAATGGGTTGTCATAGATAAAATTTGACAATGAATTTCTCGAATTTGTAAAGGATACACGTAACATTAGGTTAGGGCTAGCCAGTGATGGCTTCAACCCTTTTGGGATCATGAGCCAATCATATAGCATGTGGCTTATATTGCTGCTTACCTATAACTTGCCTCCATGGATGTGTATGAAGAGAGAATATTTAATGATATCATTGTTAATCTCAGGACCTAAAGCACTAGCGAAGGAGATTTATCTACTTACATCCTTTAATTGATTAATTGAAAGACCTTTAGATTAATGGGTTATGGACATATGATGCATACTCGAAGTCTCCCTTCAAAATGTATGCTGAACTAATGTGGACCATCAACAACTTTCTACATATGGGAGCTTTTCTTGCTGGAGTACAAAAGGATATAGTACTTATCCTATATGTAAAGATCAAACTCCATCAATGAGGCTTAATAGTAAAATTAAGTATGTTGGTCATGAAATGTGGTTACAAATGGACCATCGATGGAGATGCAGCTTGAAATTTGATACAATGCGTGATAATTATGAAGCTCCTATAGAGTATTCTAGTGATAATATTGTTTGCCAACTATAATCTATAAGAGACGTAAGTATGGGAAAGCATCTAGAAAAAGTTAAAAAAGCCACCCATCATTCTAGCAAGTTTAACTGGACCAAAAAATCAATATTCTTTCGATTGCCATACTGGTCAAAGTTGATGCTTAGACATAATTTAGATGTCATGCACATTGAGAAGAACATATATGAGAATGTTGTTAATATGATTCTTAGGATCAAAGGAAAAACAAAAGATACTTATAAGGTTAGGTTAGACTTAGAGATTCTTGGCATTAGAAAGGAATTGCATTTTGTGAAGTGGGCTGATGGTAAGTATTCAATGGCATGTGTTAGTTATGAATTTAGTGCGAGCAAGAAGAAATTATTCTATTAGTTTCCATTGAGTTCTTTAAGATGACTCGATATTACGAACCAAGGCCTAATGGTAATAGTGGTTAGGTTACTCTACATTCTGCGGAAGATTATGTAAGTTCATAGATTATTTCATTAATTAAGCATATCATGAAATATGCAAAGCACTGGTTATAATATATTTATCATTAAAAATTTAGGAAACCATGCATAAGAAGTTTTTAGAGTCTCAATCTTCTGATAATCCAAAAACTCTACAAGAGATAATTGACGAGCTTATGAAAGCAAATTCTAGGAGTAACTACCATCTTGGAAGAGGTTATGGACCAATAGCAATCAGTAATTCTTCATGAAATAGAGTTTATATGGATGAAGTGCAAACAATACAAATAGAGCTTCATGAAGAAAAAATTTAGCACGAAGAAGAAAAGCACTTGTGTGAAGAGTTAGAGGAAAAATATGAAGAACAATCATGCAAACTTAAACAATTAGAAGGATTATATGATAGAGAAAGAAGTCAAAGTGAAGGTCAAGCTTCACAAGTATGTCTTCAAAAACAATTTAAGTTGTATGAGTGTAACTAGTGTTTTATGTGTGCTAAGTAAAATCAATTACAACAAACTAAATTGGACATAGTTAGAGCTTAGTAGTTTTCTGATTTAATGTTGAGTGGTGTGGCTAAATTTGGTGAAGTTGTTGCCCATGACTTATCTACTACAAGTCAAAAGTTGGAAAGCGATGATTTGCAGCTTATAAATTTTAGTTTTGACAAATATTTTCGCAAATGTGCTCACATTGATATTTTTAGGTAAATTTGGTTTTTATGGTTATGCCAATACTGAGATGGTAAATATGTGTTTAGTATAGTAGGGTATATGAGTAATGTCTCAAGTGCATGTATATTTATGTTAAGTTGGGAGTAGATGTCATATCTTTACTTATTGTTGAATTTTAGAAATATTTAATTGTGTTTGATCATATAAAAATTAAAAATATTGAAGTTCATCTCTTTAAATTTGTCTTTTGCTATTAGTTTTCACTTAAAAATGAAGTTTATCTTTTTTTCCTCTCTTACTGGTAGGGTTTCTTTTCTCTTTTTCTTTCTTTTTTTTTTTTTTGTTTGTTTGTATTCTCTATTTACAATTAGAAACAAACATGTATAATAAGTACAAACATGCAATCTTGTTATAAGTATTTATTCCTTGAGATTGGTGGTTTTCTCAAGTTTTTTAAGCCACTAACTTAATACAAATTCTTTTATAGCTATCTCAACTTACTCAACTCATCCAATGATGTTGGAGATTTTCCTAATACTTCAAGTAAGTTTCAGAAATAGTTTCAATAGTTCTTTATTTACTTTTGGAAAATAATTACATTTATTTGTCACCTATTTCTTTACATATAATGTAATTGGGCTTTCAAATGCAAGCAATAGCGATAATGATGATGACGTAAAAGGAGATAAGGAAAATTAAACAAATATTTAGACTTTTACACAAACACTAACGTAATGTCTAATATTATATCTAGTGAAGTTTTAAGAATTTTTCATTCTATATTTTGAACATATTTATTTTGTTTACAGTATTGATATGGATTTTATCATTAACTCTTAGTTATTTATATTTTAGTGTATTTATGTAATGACATAATATTAGTATTTAATGAAATTTTAAGAATCTTTTATGAATTGCTAGTATTTGAAGTCTAAAATGCCACATGTGGTGAAACAAAATGGATTTATAAATTATTTTGTGTTTAAAATAACAAGTGTAAATCACATGTATGATTGAAATGTTAGTTTTGGTTAAACAGATACGAATAAATAATAGATACAATAAATTAAACAGATACAAATAAGTAATAGATGCAACAAGTTAAACAGATATAATTGAAATGATAGATACAAGCAATGATCTTAAAAAATAATAGATTGTCTATCATAACCTAACAAATTTTGTTATGTTTACAAGCAGCTTATAACTTAATTTCAGACACATAAATGTAGTAAACTATGTAAGGATATACATGTATTTCCTTTTTGCTATATATAAATGTAGCTAAACTTATACTATAGGTTATATGTTACCGTAGCAAATCTTTAAAAAGACGTACTAAATATCATTAGATACATTTAAACATGAACTTTAATGTATACTTAACTACGTTTACATGTAGCAAATTATTTTACACACGTAATTAATCATCTTTTTGTCATGTATAAACATGGCTAAACCAGCAATGCAAGCCATGAGTAAATGTGACACATTGTAGGTGCACACATACGCATTTAACTTTTAGCTATGTATAAACGCGGTGGAGCTAACAATATTTGCTACATGAAAACGTGACAAAACCTACACTACTAACCAAGTGCAAATGTGGCAAAACTTATACTATTAACTACATGTAAACGTGGCAAAACTTATTTTATTACCTACGTATAAATGTGGTGAAATTTATGCTATTTGCCACATGAAAATGTGGCAAAACTTACACTACTAACCACATGTAAATGTAGTAGAAGTTATACTATTGGCTACTTTCAAATGTGGTAGTGTTATAAATTTAGCCATGTATAAACATAGCAAAACCTATGTCATTGGTCACTTGAAAACGTAGCAGATGGTTTGTTATTTTGCCATGTTTCCTATCATTGGCCACATTTACATTTTTAAAAGTAGCAAAACTTTTTGCCACATGCTTTTTGCTACGTTACAAGGCTAACTTTATTAAATGTGGCTAATATGTTTTTGCCACATTTATTAAATTTATAGCTATGTTTATTAGACATGGCTAAAGGCCAATTTTGGTGTAGTGTTCCCATCCTCTTTTGATCTTGTTTCTTTGCGATTTCACAAAAATAATGGTGAAATTGCAAAGCACACATAGAGTACAGTAGATCAAACCCAACAAGACGTCCAAGTGTAATCATTAAAAAGGTTAAAATCAATCTGAAAATTTGAAAAAGAAAATAACTTTAATCCGTAAGTCTTGCTCCAAGTGGATTCTTGCCTCTATCTTATGAATCAAAGCTTCTTATGAGTATTTGCAAAAATCTTTAGGCTCCATTAACATCATTTGACTATAAAAAAATGCAAGAACCGTGATCTTTTAATTTAAATTCGAAATTGAAGTTCAGTTAAAACCTATTCATTGTGATTTTCGAACTTAATGAATTAATGGACTTTCCATGCAAACTTGAAGCTTGATTAATATAAAAGGGAACTTGGAGAACTTGTTTAAGCATCAAGAATCACTCAACATCCTTCGTATAAGTTCGAATTCAAAATTTCTCTCAATAACAATCCCAACTAGCATAGCATACACTCTCTCTCTAGATTGCTACCCCCATATAGTAGTTATTTAACAAAACTACCACCACAGCTAAACTCCCCAGCTTAAGCTTTCAAATGCCACCTATATCCATCTTTGCTGTACCACTAAGATCTTTAATGAACCACTAAGGGTTTGGCCTACAACCACCCATTATGAAACCTTCCTTGCTACTATGACCTAGCACTAACCACCACCACCATCAATCTTGCCACCTTCGAAAATCCCAATATATACTGCTGTAGCAACCCTAGGAGGAGCCTAGTAATATTGTCTAAAATTTCCATATCACATGTGCACCCATGATAAGAAAATCGCCTTGCAAGTCAGAGATTGCAAGACTCTTAATAGTTATTTGCTAAAGTCTTCAATTTTAGTTCATTGGCTCATTATATAATATAAATAATTATGGATATCCATTTTTCCACAGTTCCTCAAAACCATAGAAAATCGGTATTCCCTACCAAAATAGTGAAATAAGATAGATAATTTTAGAAAATTCTAAACTTACAAAAGATACTAAACTTAATTAAGACATTAGTCGTTTTTCAGAGCATTCCAAATTAAATACACACGTTTTTCATCATACTGATTCAGTGGTAGCACTCTGCACTTGATTCCTATCCCATTCCTAACTATCGATCAACTTGCAAGGAAAGGAATTATTGGGGTGTAAGCTTACGCTTAGTGAGATAATTACCCTCATCAATACCTCATGACCGAAATTTCTTAGATGCATAATCATATGAATGCATGAACAATCAGTATGCCAAACAACGCATGCAGTGACCTAAGAACTACATACGACTCAGAATTATGCCCCCTAAAGTCGAGTTTGGAGATAATTAACCGACCCAAACCAAAATCCGGGTTCTAGACCTTGGGTTTTATTTCATTTTCATTATCGTGCTCATACCAAAACAAAACTATATATATATATGTATACTTCCTTTACCGAAATCAAATCAAATCATATCTTTTAAAATCCCAAGTCTAGCGGTGTAGTGGCTCCCGCAGTCCACAAACACACTCTCTAAGCAGAAGCCATGAGACTCGGCCCCTCGCCGACGGTTGGCGTTTCCCAGTGCCTAGTAAACTCATCAGCTTAAGACAAAGACTCAATATATATGATGGCATAGCTAGTGCTCAATTCTGCAGGAAACTCGTATTCCTATAAGTCCCTTCCCATCTTCTACTTGAAATGGCAGTCGGTGTTATCCATATGCAATATGGGGAATGCATGGGAATGCATGCTTCATTTTGAGTTCTTAATCGTATAAGTGATTAACTTGATTTTTAGGGTGATCAAACAATTTTATTCCATACAATTCACATGTATATATTAATACAAACAATTCCCATTATTATATATATAATTAACAAGTCATCACATTCATCCATAAATCCATACACATGTATCTCCCATATCCCACAAGCATCCAAATTTATATATATAAGTTTAGGTGCATCTATTCTACAAGCACAATCAAGTAAAGAGTCATCGGGAATTTACTCACTCAGCCATACGGATCAATCAAAATAATCCGGGATAGGTCGTCTCCCCAAAGCCGGGTCCCCTGGACATCGCAAATACGATACTATAAGGATTTGAAATAAAACCTAGAAAACTAAGCTAAAACCTTTTAAGTTATACTTTGGACTTGGTTTCATAAATTTTTCCGGTTTTACTTAAAAGTTCAATTGGGAATAACTTTTTTGTTTTAAATCCGATTTTTATGATCTTATAGTCAATCTTCATTGCTTTCAAGTGTAATTTAACGTGGTGAGATTATATCTTCAAAGTGAGGCATACAATTCTGTCCATGGGTCAGAACAGTAGCATTCCTCATATGTTAGAGTGCTTTTGGGCCTTGTATGGTAAATGGGCTTTTTGATAACTTGAGAAATCCTTTAGGCTTGATCTTAAGATTTTATCCTAAGCTTAAAATACTCCTTGAGATCAGATTTACAACTTTGATTTATATTCCTAAAGCTAACAATCACTTCATGGGCCCTTTAGTGGGCTTAAGTTATCAAATAGGCTTGTTTTTTGTTCAAACTGAACTTAGTGACTTTAGTGGGCTTATGGGGCCTTTGGTGGATTTCTCATGGGCTTCAAAACAACCTCTCTTGATACTTTAAGGTGCTATTCAGAATTTCATTGAAGGCCCAACTTAGGGTTCTAAGCTTGTTTTGAGAGTTTTAGGCTCGGTTTTGAGTTTTAGGCTTTGTACGCTTACCATACTTGCTTTGGTTGATCCTTTTCACTTTGTTCATTCACTTTTATCATATTTTTAAGCTTCTTTTTCTCACATTCCAGATCTGGTCATGATGATTCTAAGGGGTTCTCGCTTGGTTTTTCAACTTGTTTCATCATTTCCTTAAGTTTAGGTGTTAGATTATGCACTTAAACTACTTGTATCCAAATCTTAACTTAAGTTTTCTTCCATAAGATGATCCTTTAACTTATGCTCCACACAAAGAAATAAAAGATCTTATACTTAATACAACCTCTATATCATAGCTCATGTCATACAAAGTTGGTTTCTTCATAAAACTTCATGTGATGGATTTTTCCTTAACTTAAGTCTAGATTTGAGTATGTTTAACTTAATGGAAACAAAATCAACATCCAAATGACTATGGAATCCTCACGTCCAGCATGCTCATACTCCATTTAAGTTTTATTTTAAGACTTTCTCAACTTAAAATCTTCTATTCAAAGTTCCACGCAAGTATCTTTACAAAACACCAACTTTACATGCTCATGTTTCAACCTCATGTAAGGGTTTCATGAGTTTGTTTCTTAAAACAGTTTTTGTCATTATCAAAACTTAAATCATACTTATATCTTCAAGAAATCAAAGTCTCTTAACATAAATACTAGCCCACTGATCACAAGAAATACTTACTCATCCATAAAGCAAATTATGGTGGTTATGCACAAAGGTTCCACTTAAGCTCTTAACTTTGCTTCCTCTTTTGTAACCTTTTGGAACCCGAATCTTTTGGTCTTTTAGAATGGGGTTTATGGAAGGTTATAATGGTTCTAAAAGATCTTAGATGGTGAAAGAAAATGATGCAAGAATAAGAAGAGAAATTGCCGTGAGTATGGAAGCAAAAATGGTGGGGGCAATGTTGGGAATTTGTGGAGTTTGATTTCTTTTTTTGATTTGTGTTTAAAGTAGGAGAAAAGGAAGTGGAAGAGGGAGAGAGTAGCAGATTTTGAATGAGGAAATAAGTGTGTGCAAGAAGTTTTAATTGATTATCTTATAGCTTATACAAAAGTCAACAATTGCAACTATTGATGATGTAAGCATTAAGGGGTGAATAGTGATGTGTAAGAGAAAGTGGTTGATGATTGAAAGACAAGAGCATGGCCCCTCTTTCTCCCTTGTCCAAATCTGCCATTTAAAGTCTTTTTGTTCCATGGAGTGGTCTTGTCTCATTTATTAAAGTTAAGCTTATGAAATCTTATGAAAAATTGTACATATGTAGTATAAGTGAAGGGGTAATAGGGAAATTGTCTTATCACTAGATTTTGATAAGTTATCAATTGATAAATGATTCCAACTCTCAATTGATAAGTTATCTAAGGTGATTGGTTGGTCTACTTATTTATGTGTAAAGCTTATACATGAAGATAAGGGCACGACCTTATAGGAAATTATTTTAGGATTTTCATCTTGCATTGTTTTGTAATTTATGATTTGATTTTTATAAAATTGTGAAATTTTATAAAGTTGAATGAAATTATTCAAAATAAATTATCGATTAATTACTTAGGGTTAAAATTCCTTAAATTATTTTAGGGTTTAGGGCTTTAAGTGACTTTAAAGCTTGCAGTTCTTCAAGCTTTTGGGTTTTATCGATAATTAGTTTCTTTAGATTGAAAAAATTTAATTCGTTTCTTAATATAAACTTAAGTTTTTGGTCTAGTTGATCTTTGGGAATGTTCGGAAAGTAGTCGTACTCAAATCTTAGGCCCACTAAAAGTAGGGTTTACATCCTCCCTCCCTTAAAATAAGTTTTGTCCTTGAAACTTAAAGACATACTAGGACTTCAAACAATTAGGGGTACTTTTGCTTTACCTCTTCCTCTGCCTCCTAAGTGGCCTCTTCCTTTTTATGGTTTCTCCAAAGTAGTTTAACATATCTTATTTCCTTGTTCCTCAACTTTTGAACTTTACTATCAGTAATCTGAACTGGGTGTTCTTCATAAGTTAAATTTCCTTTAAGTTGTATCGGCTCCAGTTCAATTACATTGTCAAGGTCAGGTACATGTCTCCTTAACATTGACACGTGAAACACATTATGTATTCCAGCTAAGTTTGGTGGTAATGCTAGGCGGTACTCAGGTTTCTTACTCGTTCAAGGATCTCAAAGGGTCCAATATACCTGGGGCTTAATTTTCTTTGAGTTCTCACTCAATGAATGCTCTTCATCGAACTTACCTTTAAGAACACATGATCTCCTATACCAAACTTCAATTCACTTCTCTTTAAGTCTGCCCAACTCTTTTGTCTGTCTTGGGCGTCTTTCATTCGCTTTTTAATGATAGTCGCCTTTTCAGTTGTCTCTTGCACCAAATATGGTCCTAAGGTTGCCTTTTCCACATCATCCCAGAATAATGGGGATCGACATCTCCTCCCTTACAAAGCTTCATATGGTGGCATTTGGATGGATGAATGGTAACTATTGTTATATGCAAACTCCACTAGCAGTAAGTGAAAATCCCAATTTCCTTTAAACTCCATAACACAAGCTCGAAGCATGTCTTCTAAAGTCTGAATTGTTCTTTTAGACTGTCCGTCTATTTGGGGGTGATAAGCCGTACTAAACTTTAAGTTCGTCCCCCAATACTTTTTGTAAACTTCTCCAAAAATTAGATACAAACCTTGGATCTCTATCCGAAACTATTCCAACAGGCACTCCATGCAAGCATACTATCTCCCTTAAATATATTTAAGCCAACTTTTCTAGGGGATAAGTCATGTTGACGGGTAGAAAGTATGCTGACTTTGTGAGTCGATCCACTATTACCCATACAGCATCATGGCTTGCTGCCGTTCTGGGCAATCCATACATGAAGTCCATAGTAATTTGGTCCCATTTCCATTCAGGGATGGACAACGGTTGCAACAATCCTCCCTATCTTTGATGCTTAGCCTTAACTCTTTTACAAGTGTCACATTTGAGCATGAAATTTGCTACATCCTGTTTCATCCCACTCCACCAAAAATTCTTCTTAAGATCCTGGTACATCTTGGTTCCTCTAGGGTGTACAGTATATTTGGAATAGTGAGCTTCCCCTAAAATCTCTTTTCTTAGCTCAAGATTATTAGGTACATACAGGCGTCCCTTCATTCGAATCATTCCGTCCTCATCTTAACTAAAGTCTGTATACCTTCCCAGTATCATTTGCTCCCTTACATGCTATAGAGTAGGATCTTCTTGCTGTGCTTCTCGGACTCTTTCTTGTAGTGTTGGCTCAAGGGCTAAACTTGACAATTCAGCATCTACCTCATGCCATGCAAATTCCAAGTTCATTCTCTTGAACTCTCTAATCAATTCTCTTTGTTCAGTAAGCAGAGATGTAACTTTAGCATAATTCTTTCGGCTTAAAGCATTTGCTACTGCATTCACTTTCCCAGGGTAGTAGTTGATGTTGAGATCATAGTCCTTTATCAACTCTAACCACCGTCTTTGTCTCATGTTCAACTTCTTTTGAGTGAACAAATATTGTAAGCTCTTGTGGTCGGTGTAAATTTCACACTTAACACCATATAAGTAATGCCTCCATAGCTTTAGTGCAAACACTATAGCTGCTAATTCCAGGTTGTGTATAGGGTAATTCTACCGATGCGGTCGTAATTGCTGTGAAGCATAAGCAATCATTTTTCCATTTTGCATCAGCACCCACTCTAAACCATTTTTAGAAGCATCACTATACACCGAAAAAGGTTCCTCATTGTTGGGTAAGACCAAAATCGGTGCGGAAATTAAACGGTTCTTTAACTCTTGGAAACTTTCTTCCCTTTTCTCACTCCATATAAATTTCTCATTCTTTTAAGTTAGTTGAGTAAGTGGTTTAGCAATCTTTGAAAAATCTTTCACAAATTTCTGATAATATCCAGCCAAACCAAGAAAACTTCACACTTCAGTAACATTTTCAAGTCTTTTCCAATAAGTGATAGCTCTTATCTTTTCTGAGTCCACCTTTATTCCTTCTCTCAAAATAACATGTCCTAAAAAGGATATCTCTCTCAACCAAAAATCACACTTGGATAACTTGGCATATAGCTTGTGTTCTCTTAAGGTTTGCAACACTAATCTCAAGTGTTCTTGATGTTGTTCTGGGGTTGATGAATATACCAAGATGTCGTCAATGAATACAATTATGTATTTATCCAAATATGCTCTAAACACTCTGTTCATCAAATCCATGAATACTGCCGGTACATTAGTCAATCCAAATGGCATCACTAAAAACTCATAGTGTCCATATCTCGTTCTAAATGCTGTCTTAGGCAAATCCACTGGTCTGATCCTCAATTGGTGATAACCCGATCTTAGATCAATATGGGAAAACACACTTGCGCCTTATAATTGATCGAACAGATCATCAATACGGGGCAAGGGATACTTATTCTTCATAGTGACTTGGTTCAACTCTCTGTAGTCAATACAGAGTCTAAGAGAACTATCCTTCTTCTTGACGAACAAGACAGGTACTCCCCAAGGTAAGACACTTGGTCTAACGAAACCTTGGTCCAACAACTCTTGAAGTTGCTTCTTTAGCTCTTTTAACTCTATTGGAGCCATCCTGTAAGGAGTCTTGGTAATTGGTTTGGTCTCAGCCATTAAATCAATGGCAAAATCAATCTCCCTCTTAGGTGGTAATCTCGGTAATTTTTCTGGAAACACATCAAAGAACTCGTTCACTACTTGTATATCTTCTATCCTTAACCTTTTTTATTCAACTTCAATTGAGTTCATCCAACTCATTTCCATCATTAACTCGAAAGAGCATAGCTTATGTTTTCCCACTACCATTAATTCTCCTTGAAATTCCACCTTATTCTTGCTCCATCTTGTAGCATAAAGGTGCCATAGGTCAACTTTAAGCTTTCTGGAACTTCATAGGCCTCAAATGATAATTCAACTCGATTAACCAATCTTCTGCCTCTAAGGGATTATTCTTCTTACCAATAAAGAAACTATTTGCTCGAACCAAGTCAGGAAACACCCTCATCGACATTTTTGGCTCCTTTAGGGTGTCCTTCAAATGGTCCAAATCTCCTTGGGCTTCTAAGGTCATGTGAAGATCATTATTACCTTCATTTTCCATAGTCTTGTTAAGATGGTATTTCTTAAGGTTAGTATCGTTTAACAATTCATATAGTCAGGTCATCCAATCATTACCTCTTTATATTTTGTCATGCTTTGTTCAAAATTTGACAACATGGGTTTATAAATTTTTATACTTATTCTTTCATAGGTAACACCATATATCATAACTTACATTATTATTATTATTATTAGTTATATATATATATATATTTTGCAACTATCGCTATTTATGCTTGTTTTCTTTCTCAAGCTTTCATCAACCTCACATCCTCCATATCGATCTTGGCTCCATTGCTAAAAGTATAATTATTATCTAATGTCTTACGAGATCATCCATCTTGGTCTCTTATGATTCCATAGTTTTTCTTGTATATAGAGCTTATATTTATATTGGGTATCGATCCCTAAGATATTCATCATCATTATTATACTATTGGTTGTTCTCCTTTGTCATATAGCATTTAGGTATGATTCCTTCTTGTTGCCATTATCCTTCTTGTAGTTATTTCTCCCAACCTCGTTTAATGTTGTTCTTGATAGTTTGTGATCAAATCCTCAAGATCACTAAATGTCCTCATGGAGTATTAAGATGGGCTTTTTAAAATACTATTACATACACGTAGAACTTCTTGAACAACAAGATTTCCATCTTAAGTCATTAAGAATTTCAAGTCGATACTTACGTAGCATGTTGCTAAGGGTTACTTAAAACTTCTTAGGTGATTCTATTTTCTCATTCATAACTTCAATTCTTGAACTTCCTCTTTTCTTGATCAATCAAAATTTTGAAGACACTTTGCCATTATAAAATGAAGCTAACCCTTAGAAATGTGTCTTTAGGGTTGCATTAGGAAAAATTTTTCAACTTTATGGTTAGAAAACAAGGAATTAAGGCAAATCTAAATAAGATAAAGGTAATTTGGGACATGCAAGCTCCTAGAACCATGAATGAAGTACAACACCCAACAACCAAGTTGTTGCCTTGATTCAATTTGTATCTAGAAGTGCTGACAAATGTTCAAAATTCTTCAAAGTACCAAAGAATCCTTTCAAGTTTAAAATGGACAACTGAATGTCAAAAAGGATTTAATGACTTGAAGGACTTCCTAGAGAGCCCATTAGTGTTCTCAAAACCTATCCCCAGCGAGGAACTATATCTTTACCTTACTGTTAACAACAAAGTGCTATCATTAGTCCTTGTTTGAGTATAAGGATGAGATTACTGGCTTGTAGATTACGTCAATCATATCCTACAAGGGTCGAAGACCAAATATACCAAAGTTGAGAAGTTTGCCTTAGCAATGGTCATTACTACATAAAAATTCAATTTGTACTATCAAGCTCACTTAATCATCATATTAACTAACAAACTAGTTAGACTATTCTTTAGAAGCCTAACACCTCAAGCAGAATGATGAAATATGCTCTCGAGCTTAGCTCCCATAAGGTTTAATTCCAACCTTAGCAAGCAATCAAGGCACAAATTCTCACTGATTTCATAGCAAAGTACATTAGAGAGGAAGAGCCATGATTAAAGATTAAAATACCTATGTGGGCTCTCTATATTGATGGCTCACCTGCTAAGGGGAGAAGTAGGCCCGACATAATACTATAAGGCTTATATGGCACAAAGATACTTTACGCTTCGAAATTCGAATTCACAATGAGCAACAATGAAGTTAAATACAAGGTGTACATCATAGGAATGAAAATAGCCAAATTCATAGGAGTAGAGAAGTTGAACATCCATTTAAATGCTATGGTAGGAGTCCAATAGGTAACAGGGGAATATGAGACTAAGGGAGAAACAATTATTAGATACTAAAGATAGTGTAAGGCCTTCTCGTAAGGTTTACCTCCTAGAAGATCAATAAGATCCCCCAAGTGGAAAATTTAGAGGCAAATAGGCTTTCTAAGCTAGCTTCATCCATCGTCTCTATGCAACGTGATGATGATAAACCACTCTTCATACAATACCTATCTGATTGAAGCACAAGGGCGAAAGGTTCTTAAAGTCTAAAGTACAGATCTTAAGGGATACTGGATGGACCCCATCATAGAATACATGAAGATAGCTACACTGCCTAAAGACTAAACAAAGGCAAAGAGGCTAACCTATGCATTAACCAATTATAACCTGATTAATGATGTACTATATCAGTATAGACAGAATGTCCTATTGCTTAGATGCCTCAAGACCGAAGAAGGCACCCATGTCCTAAAGGAACATCATGTAAGAGTATGCTACAATAACATCTAATCCCAAGATCTATACATCTAAGCCCTTCGACGAGACTATTACTGGCCAACGATGAAGGAAGATGCTAAGGCCCTAGTTTGAAAATGCCACTAATGCTAGAAGCATGCCCTGATCACCCATACACTAAGCTCGAACCTACATCTTATGATGAGCCCCTAGCCTTTCGTTTAGCAGGGACTTAATGTGCCCAGTCTGTTTCCAAAGGTATCGACAGTTCATCTTGGTAACAGTCAATTACTTCACCAAATGGGTGGAAGCATTGGTAGTAGTGACCATCATCTCTTAGGCAATAAAAGGGTTTGTTCTCACCTATATCCTCTCCTACGTTAGAATACCATGTGCCTTGATCATCGACAATGGTAGATAGTTTGATAGCAATAGGTTTAGGGAGTTCTACAAAAAGCATAACATAAGGCTCCATTACACCTCAGTCCTTCACCCCCAGACCAATGGCTAGGTTGAGGCAATCAATAAAATTGTCCTCAATAGCCTAAAGAAAAGGGTAAAGTAAACCAAAGGAGGGTGAGTCGATAAGCTCCCTAACATATTCTAAAGATACCGCAAGAAGCATAGAAGTTCCATCGGAGAATTCCCTTTTTGCCTTGCCTTTAGATCAAAGGCTATCTTCCTAATTAAATTAAAGCTATCCATCAGTAAGGTCCAAAACTTTGATGTGAATACCAATCACATGCCCCTTCAAGTAAGCCTTAACACCATCAAAGAAGTACGTAACATTACATGTGCCTAAACAACGGCGTACTATTAATGAGTGACTTGATATTACAACTAAAAGGTGAAGCACAAGGTCTTCCACCATAGAGATTTAGTGAGCAGATAACGAAAGGCTACTGGCTCGAACAAAGGACGATGTAGGCTCGAATGAGGGATCATGCAAAGCTCGCCCCTAATTGGGAGGACTTGGTGCATGTAGTAGAAAATGTGAGGAGGGGAGCTTATAGGTTGGAGACCCTAGATGGGTAGCCCATTTTAAGAGCATGGAATACTAACAACTTAAGACCATATTTCCACTAAGTCTTGTTATGTGCTTAGAGAAATCTGTAACTACTATCATGATTAATGAAAGATAAGTTCCTTACATTAGTCTATACTATTTTTTCATATCACTGGCTTACACTACATGCCTTCATCATTAAGTCAATTCTCATCCTTGTACGCATGCCTAAGTTAATACCTACACTAACATTATAGGCTACGTGATAATCTCCAGTATAGTTCCTCTCCACCCTCTTACACTCAAGTCAATTGTCATCCTTGAACATATACCCCATGTTAGTACATACACTAATGCCATAGGATTGTAAATTAACTATTAGGCCACGATCCATACTACGCTCCTCAATCTCAAATCAATTTTCATCCCTAAGCACACACCCCATGTTAGTACATACATTAATGCCATGGGATTGTGAATTAACTATTAAGTCGCGGTATATACCACACTCTTCAATTTTGAGTTGATTTTCATCCTCAATCACACATCCTATTTTAGTACAAACACTAAAGTTGTAGGATTGTGAATTAACTATTAAGCTATATTCCACACTGCACTCCTCAATCTCAAGTCGATTTTTGTCCTCGAATACATGCCTCGTGTTAGTAAATACACTAGCACCACGAGATTGTGAATTAGCTATTAAGCCATGGTTCACACCATGCTCCCTACTCATAGGTCGATTCTCATCCCTATACATGCAACTAAGTTAGTACCTATACTAACATTGCAAACTACACGCTCATTTCCAACATAAGTCCTCATCGTACCCATATTTAGGTTATTTTTCATCCCCAAACATATGCCCTATGTTAAGTATCTACACTAATACGTCGAGTTTGTATACTAACTATCAAGTGACGGTCTTCTTCGTACTCTTTGTTCTCGAGTCACTTTTCATCCTCAAATACCCTTCCAAAGCTAGTATTGATACTAACTTAGTGAGCTCAAATGATAATAACTAAACGTTAATCTATACCACGTTCTCTTACCTTCGAGTTGGTTTTAGTCCCCGAGCATATGCCCTAAGTTAGTATCTATGCTAACACTATAGGCTACATATAGTCCATTAGCATAAGATCTCTTTATGGTTTGTCACTTGGGTAGACCTTTTTCTTTAAGAATGCACCTTAAGTTGGTCCCCCTACTAACATCACAAGGATCGCAACCCAAACTATGGAAGGGGGCCACCCCTCAAGTTCAAGCCAAGGTAAATTAAGCCTTAAAGCTAAAAGAGTATATTGCATACTCAACCTCATGCACGACATGCTTAAAGGTCTCTCTTGCCCATTTTTGCTATGTTTGTGGCTTACCACCACTAAGCCTATTAATGAATAGAACCACAATCATCAACCTTGCATCAAAAGACAAAAAAAAAAAAAAATAGGGAAGGTGAGTCAAATAAAAGTTAGATGAGCAAGTATGGGTAGAAATGAGAATTTTATTCAATAAAGACAGATTACAAGACTTTCTAGGTCAACATGCCAACCTTAAGTACATTCAAGAACAAAAAAAAAAAAAATTATAAAGGTATGAGGCTAGTTCCTAATCTACTACTTAGCAATAGATCTTCATGCCTACTCTCAACTTCAACTTAACTCGTAGCTTCCATCGAGGGAAACATGGCTACATCCTCAAGTTTCAGCCAAGTTGAGGGCCAAGCCTTCATGGCCTTAGCATCTTTAAAGATAGGTCCCTACTCCACCTAGATGAGCCAACCACCTGCAATAGTAACTTAAGGAGGGTTATTAGGGCCAATTTACCCACTCCATTTGATATACCTACAAAGCAGCATAAAGAGCTTGAGACTATCCCAGTAAGCTCCTTCAATCTCCCTTAATAAAAAAATCAAGGTGAAAAAAAAGGCTTCCTTTGCTGCCATAATCATCATAGAGGCCCTACTTATATGAGAACTTGAGAGGCAACACTTAAAGGTTCCACCCACAATGCGTACCCATGGCCTAATCCTCATACAGGTGACAATGGCTTAAATGAAGACCCAATCGAGAAGCCCGTATATACCTCTTGATCATTACTCGGAGGCTACCCCTCATTGTTGAATGACTCTTTACACCTTATGATCACAACTTGAATGAGGACACCGAAGGACCTAAAGCCCTCCTCTTAAGGTCATAAACTCTCTCTCTTGCTCTAATTGCTCTTCACTTACTCATGGCGAAAAAACAAAGGGGGTATCAATCCTAAAATTAGCTCTTAATAGAAGAATGTTGGAATGTTGTTGATGCGAGGAACAAAAGACTCATGCACACTTTACATAGAGGGGTCCAAGAAAACCCCAACCATCCATGTAGCACTCATCTAATGGCCCATAAGAAAGGGAGCTCAATCGACCCCCTAGGGAACATCAATGCTTAGTATAGGCATTAAATGAATTCTAAAAGGTATAATACCTAAGGAAATACATCTACCAAGTATACACACTACTCAAGGCATGTCTTGTCTTAGAGATCGCATGATGTTACAAAATATACATTCAAACAAGTGCGCCTTACTTGAGAGATCGCATGACAATAGAAAAAGATTCACCTGAGCTACCTTGCTTACTTCACACTTGACGCAAGTGAACCATGTCTAATTTGAGCACATACAAGGACTTGGAGAAATTTCATGATCCTAGTCCCTACCAAAATGTCAAGGACAACAATAGAATGACAAGAAAAGAAAATGATAAGAGAGGAAAGTAGAATGGAAGTAAACTAAACACGAGGAAAATTTCTTTGATCGAGCCAATTGATTATTTACTTTGAAAAAGTGAGGATTGGCATCCTAATCCCCCCTAAAGAAGCAGAAACAAGCACACCACCCAAGCTATAAGCAGCATTTGAACAAAAACAAGAAGAAACAAAAGTAAGGCTACTTTGGCCTAGTCTGCCACCACATTCTCCAACTCTTGGTTAGCTTCCTTATCCTTTGTCCCCATCCTTGCTATCCTAAAAGCTTCCCCTAATAGATCCTTTTAATGATGTCTCTCTTACCCCTTTGCTTTTGAATCATCCAACCAGTTGAGGAAAGTCAGGTCTGCCCCCGGGAAGTGCTTACATACCTACTTTAGAGCTTCCTTAACAATAGCAAAGTCTATGATGCTTAAAGCCTTCATTACAAAGGGGTTATTCAACATCTTAAAGAAAAGCTCCTACTTCACTTTGGCAAACAGAATCCTACCCCTTAATAGCTTGGTTTCCCTTTAAGCAAAACTAACCTGGACACCTTCCAACTTGTTCTTCCCTTCGAGCTCTACTTGTAACTTAGCTACTTCTACCCCAATGCTTTTGGCATAAGCATCAGCTTCTTCCATGTAGGCCCTCAGCTTCCTAGCTCATTCTTTGAGCTTTCAATGTTGATGCTCCAACTATACATACTTAGTGGAGAGATTGCTACGTAACTTCTTCTCCTCCTCCAGCGCCTCCCAGAGCTTACCTACCTTAAACCTCACCTTATGCATCTTCAACCTCTTATACTCACAATTGAATGCGAGCACCTAGTCAAGCATGTCATATAGCTACAAATAAAGCAAAAGACATAACCTCAGTAAAACGATTAGCATGAAACACTTAAACAAATAGCTACAAGTGGTTTACCTCGTTATGCCTCTAAAGCAGCTTTACAGAGGCCTTAATGTCACTCTTTTCAACAAATAATTGCCTAACTCTTACCTTTAGCTAATCCATCCTATGTATAAGTCTCGTCACTAAGCTGACCATAGGCTCAAGGTCTTGTCATGTCATAGGCTGTTTATTGTGGAACACCAATGGCAAGGGTTCCTCGTTATCAAGGATGTTAATTGCTTAGACCTCGGCATTTTGGGCATTTGCCTCAAAGCTTCCCTGTTGCTCCTACAAACAACTATTACCCCATTAATCTAATCCACAGTACCTTACCAATTAGCCTCTTGAGCCTTTACCCTCAACTTCCTTAGCCTCTTGAGGATCTATGATCCACACAACCTAATCACTACTACTCTTAAGCATAGTTGACATTTACCTTGAGCTTCCTGACATACTTAGCGAAATTGGAACACCCTTAAGAATAGACTCCATCACATGCCATACTACCTTAAGGGTAGTTTGTTGTTTGTTCCCCTTCTTCTGCTCACTCATCTTCGGGTAGGCCTACTAGGTCTCCCCCTCCCCTCATACAGTAGGTTGCTTTGTTTTCCTCCTAGCCTTTACCGCCTTCTCCTCACACTTAGCTTAGACATTGAGAAGCTTCTCCTTCACTTTGTCTAAGGCTACTTGCATAGCTACAACAAAAAAATAAAGAATCAATGTAACAAATCAACGTAACAAATCAACATAGGCAATTATATTCACTAAGCCAAGGACGAGCAAGCTTGACATCCCCAACTAAGGCAATGATGCAACGTGATAGATACCTAACCATCCCTCTTTGATAAGAGTTAGGAGATACCTGTATCGAACCCAAAGAGCTCCTTGTCTTTGAAATACTTTTAAGCAATGGCTAATGGATAAAGCTTCTTCCAATTAGCAAGGTTTAGCACCTTGTCCTTTGCCTCATCATCCTTGAGCCCCAAATAGTTTACAAGCTTGTTTCAAATTAGCACAATCCAAATTATTGGGAAGTTTAGGTGCTCAAATGTTTGAACACAGAAGAAATCCTCCTTCTAATAATCTACCATGTTCTATAATTTATCAAAAAAATTTAATGGTTTACCTTGTTCCAGCAATATAAACTTAACCATCTAATGCCTTCTTCACTTAGAATAAATACCTAAACAACCGAGCTGTTGGTCTTCATAATTGCCACAAACAAATTACCTCGGAGATGAGAAATTGTGCCCAAGCATTGGCATTAAGAGAGCTTGGAGTAATTCGAAAGTAGTTAAACACCTCAATTAAAAACTCTAAAAACAGTAATCGTAGCCTAAGCTTGAACAGTTTAGCATACATACAAAACAACTGCTTATCACTTATTTCAAAGGCCCTCTCTCTACTCGTAGGCAACTTCACATGCTACCTGGGCACATCTTTAACTACTCAATTGACCAACTTTAGCTTTTCCTAGTCTTCTTCAAAATAAACATGAGTATAAGCCTTCTTATTGTTATTGGCCATGCACAAGGCCTCCATTGCCTGCCCACCGTCATTGTCGAGCACATACACAATCTAAGGCATCCTACTCACCCAAACCTTTCTCTTGGGCTAAGTTAACAACACCCCATCACCGTCACCACCATCCGCCATCTTCGTTGCTGTTGTTTCATGGGTAGTAAAGTTACCACCCCTCTTAAGGACTATATGCTCGTAGTCCTCATTAATCTCTGTTAACATAGATCTAAAGACTCACCTTAAGAATCATATGCACTCCAATCAGCCATAATCAAAATTGAGGCAAACAAAGAAAGGGACAATATATGAGCTCATAAGTACAAATTTTGGTAGTCTCCTCTTTGTGAAAAGCGAAAAGTGAAAAATGAGACCCCAAGCACCCCCTTATATAGATAAGCCTAAAGGGTTGATGAATGGTTTTCTTAACTTCAAGAGCATGTACCTACTATAAGGATGTATACCACATCCTGACCATATACACGTCCCACTACTCTAACTGATGGTCCAAATTGATACACGTGTAAAAATTGCTAATGTAGACACATACAATGGCCTCCCATGTACGCAACCATTTCCAAGAGAGCAATAAATATACAATAATCTTTTCAAAAACAATCATGGCATCTGGAGCACCCCATTAGTCATATCAGCTACGTCGAACGTCATTATATAGTTTAGATGGCCTAATCAAATGTGTCAGACGTTACATCACTAAAGCAAACTCCCTACTCGAGGTTATCTCTCCCTTACCTTATGTTAGACTTCTTGGCATATATACTCTCCTTGTATCTTTGACATTGAGAAGAGTAGGAAGGGAAGATAAATCTTGATACTTAATTCTCGTCCAGCCAAAACCCTTGTTTAGACAAAAACCTTTCAAGGCCTATCGGCACTTAGAGGAATGGTTTCTCCATTTTCCTAAAGTCTTCTAATGTGCTCGGACGGCTCGGTTATCTCTAGGCCCCATGAGAAGCAATCTACTAAACACGCTCAAACTGCCTTGCCTACCTCCTTACTCTCTTTTTGTCTTGAGCATTGGCATCCTACCTCAACTCATTAATTATCACCTAACATTTATAGTACGATCGGCGCACTTGACATGCCTTAAAGATGTCAAACCTGCATATCTCAAACATGACTGCCAATATGGTCATGACCAACCAACTCCTAGAGCCATCTTGTCAACTCCATGATGCATGTCCCCCTATTAACTGGTAGTATAGATGAGTCTCAAGCCAATACATGTTCAAGTAGTTATACCCCCTTGCACCATAAATAGTGTAAGTCAACAGGTAAGGGGATTTTGATTTGGATCTCACACCATCTAATCATTCTTAACCTAAAACTCTCTAACCACATTGCATTTGAGTACTCTCTTTGAGGAATATAGTGATGCAACTCCCCTAATCGCTACCCTTTTTGTCCTCTTTATTGACTTGAGTATTGGAAGGTCTTCGTAGACATACCCATAGGAAGCTTTTTTGCTAGTAATCAAGTGCAAAAAGCCCATCGAACCTAATTTACATCGAAGCCCTATTCATAATATCATTCATAGTTAATTCAACCACAATAAACAATTATTATTATTTATTACTACATTACAAAGCAAACGGATTACAATATTAGTAATGTAATTATTATTTTAATGTAAATTATTAAATAAAAATAACCTTATTTAATTATTTTATTAATCCACGAAAAATTACAGTATTGTTTATTATGAATAAAAAAGGAAACAAGAAAAATTAATTCAAGCATTACAATAATAAATGTATCATTAAAAAAGTTATGTAATTGTTAATAAAATTGAATCCATACCCTCTTATTTACAAAATTATTTATAATATGCATATGATATATATTTTGCTAAATTTAATGTAATATTTTGTTTAGGCTAAACTCTCTATATAGATATGTATTATATGTTTTTCATTTTTTATTAAAATTTTACCCGTCCTTCAAGCTTACCTTGGCTTAGTATGGGTACTCCAATAACTTAACTTAAGTCCAATATTATATCTATAGAAAAAATCTATTAGATGCCACTATACTTTTGACAAATACCATTCTAACTATTGTGCTTTTATTTTAACCGTTAAAAGCATCAAATTTTTCAAAAAAGTGCAATCATATCACTCAGATGATTTTGTGTTCAAATGGCAATTGAAATTTTATATGGTATTTCTGATGTATTATCCTATATATAAAAATGCTAATATATATATATATATATATATATCTTTCCCTCCAAAAACACAAGCTTTTATGGAAAGGAAATACTTTTATCTATTAAACAAAAACTATTCATTTTTCTCCAAAAACATAAACTATTTGTTTCCCTCTAAAGACTAAATTATTAAGGTTAAAAAAAAAAAAAACATTTTTCTTTCAATCCAATGGATAGCACATATGTTGGGATAGAAGAGAAGGATGTAGAAAACATGATAGAAAAAGCTTTAGTGGTGAGAATGAATAATTAACTGCAAAAGACTTTATGCTTGAGAGTTCATAAAAAAAAAGGTGTTTTCAACTCACGGTTTATATATTGCGATTATACTCAACAATGGTTGGCATTTCATGATGTTGTGAATGCTTTTATTAATTTGCTACATAAGGTTTAAAGGATATTGGTATATTAATATTATGTATAATGAAATTTTGGAAAGAATTAAAAGGAAAACCAAAAAAAATATGAATGATTAAAAAAAAAAAGATTTTCTTAATTGTTTGGTCTTGAGATGGAAATCAATAGTTTGTGTTTTTTTAGGAAAATAAATAGTTTTTTTTTTTACTAGATAAAAGTATTTTCGATGTGTTTTAGAGGGAAAATAATACATTTTAATATTTTGAAATATAGACGACACATTATAAATACTATGTAAGATTTTCTATTGCCATTTACCCGAGTAGCACGACTACATTTTTTTAAAAGTTGAATAGTTTTAACAATGAAAATAAAAGTTAAATAGTTAGTATAGTGATCTTTGAAAATACAATAATACCCAATAGATTTTATTCTATATATATATATATATATGAATTAGAGAAAATTAGGATACTATATGGGGAGGAAGTAAATTGAAGAAAACATTAATGAGAATATAATGAGTTTCGAAAAAAAATTATCATTATTGAAGAAAGCTCATAAAGGAACAATTGAAGATAATTTTTTTTTTTTTTTAAAGTAAAGCTTAAGAGGAGAGAAAGGGTATCTAGAAAAATGAATATAATATGTTCAAATCTCGAAATGTAGAGATCTACCATGATTTGACACAGCATACAAAGGGGAAAAATAAAGATTATAGTTATTAAAATTATAAATAAAAAATGTGATTTTAAGAATTTATAATTTTATAATATTTTTTTAATTAAAAATATATAAAATTCTTTATATATAAATTTTTAATAAAATTATTAATTTTTTATTTAATTTTATAAATTTATAATTTTATCTATTTTATCCATTTAAATGAATAATAAAATCTTAATTTTTATAAGATTTACAGGCTTCTTGGTTACAAATCCCGTATTGATCGTGATGGCAAGACATAGAAGCTTTTTATGTTCTTTTTTCATTTTCCTTCGTAAAAGTGAAACTAGAACAACATTCATGCTCAAAGAGAGAATTGGACAACAACAGAAAGGAACTTCCAAGACGATAGAGACCATTGAATGAAACAAATTTCGAGCCATTTTGATTAAAGCTGGGAGCTTGGGAGTTATATGGGCAACAGGGAACTTGGAGCGGAATCCTCCTACTCCTCACCCAATATATGAACGAAAAATGGCGGAAGGAGAGCGGTTGGATGATAACCCCTGTCAGAATTACAAAAAGCAACCAAATACACACGTGGCACCCTCCTATTTCTTGGTCCAGTCAGATAATTTTATGTTTTGTCGTGATTTAAGATATCGACTAGGCCCACCATACGATACTTATTCTACTTGTCTTTTTCCCTCCTCCCTCTTTTTTTTTTTTTTTCGGTTCAAAACTATCTCTTCCGTGTACCTCTAAGGCTTGGCCACTTAACAATAAGAACTTTCATCTTTTTTATTTTGGATCAGACATCTTAAGCTTGACAGCGGCGATTTTTACAGATATCTTATTAATAAAAATGGTACAATACGTGTCAAACATTCAAGTACTAGTCCTCAATTTATAATCAATGTTTATCAAACCTAAAATTATCTACTAAACCCTTCTATAAAGAATGTTAGATTAATCCATCATATTGAAACTTTTCCATTCAAATCACTTTAAGACTCTTCATTTTAATTTCAAAAGCTTTTTAAGATTTTTTTATATATTATCTATACATTCACAATTAAATTATATATATATATAAATAATCTAATATGCTCCCTTTCTTCATAAACAATAAATGAAAATAGAAGCGAAATAATCTAATAAACCAAAGTGACGACAAAAACCAAAGGCTCATCCCAAAAATAAGCACTACATCATGGAGTATCCTGAACTCAAGTTCTTGTAACTGAGACTCTAATAACATAATATATATATGATTGCAATCAATCTACTCTGTAATTATGATTCCTTCTACATATAACCGGAAGATAGCTACCTTGAAACTCGCTGTGGATGCACTAATTGCGATTTATTTAACTTTGGAAAGAGGGTAGCTATCTTGAAAAAATATTGAACATCAACATATATCATGAGATAGTTCTAGAAGAGAGCTATGGGGGCATTGGGAAGACAAAAGGGCGGGAGAGGAGATTGAAGTTCCATAAAGATAAATTGGCGTATTTTCCGATTTAATTGATTTCGACAATTAGACCCATTACAAGATATATATAAAAATATGTATGTACATATATATATATATATATATAATACCACATCCATTTCATTTTTTCTTATAAAATCCGTCTCATGTGATTCCATTTTAGAAAACAATACGGACATAAATATGTTTCAGAAGAGATAACTGCATCGAGAGGATGGTCAACGGGACACAAGAGCAAGATCACATGCATGCTAAAATCCTTCTCGCTCTTTAAATGTGCTTACGAATTCTACTTTGTGAAATTAGGGAATAAAACACAAAAACTGACAGAATGTCTAATGAAGTATCCTTATTTTTTAATTACATATGGTAATAATAATAATAACAATAATAAATGGCAGATACTTCATGGTCTATTCTTGGAATTATATTTTTTTCAACAAATAGGACTAAAATAAATTCGTTAAATTTTTTTATCTATTGATTATTAAAAAAAAGAAAATAAAAAATAAAAAAGAAATCGAACGAAAAATCAACAACTTAAACACTATTTATTTTGTTGACCAAAATGAAAAAGGAAAAAAAAAAAATTAATTTATATTTTTGCGTTTTTCCCTTAATTTTTTAAGGCCAAGAAAATTGACCTAAACAGCCAGGTTTGTTTTTCATGGCTCTTTTTCAGCGTGTACATGGAAATCCCTGGAACTTTTTCGATATGGAGACTTCTTATCAGGGAAGAAACGAAACGACCCAAAACGCATGTAACCTCGACTCCCACACTCAATTGTGCCTTCGATTGCCTATGTTTCTTCCTCAGCTACAATCCCTTGATAAATTCAACATGCGTAATCCAAATCAAAAACTAATTTCCATTTTCTAAAATTTTTCTTCCATCTGAACGGAAGTAATCCGAAGAAAAGATCAACCAGAATATAATAGGGTTCAGAAGACAAAAAAAAAAAAAAAAGATAAGAGAGGAAAAAAGGAAAAAGTAACCGAGTATAATAAACATACCTTATCATATTTTCGCGGAATTTTTTTTTTTAAGAAAAAAAGGCCTTATTGTAAAAATGGAGTACAATAAATTTTTTTAAATTTATTGATCCATAATAATTAATTTAATAAACAAAAATATCAAATAATAATATAAGAAATAATGATAAGAAAGTACACAAGAAACACTGAGAAAGGAAAAAAGAAAAAAATCAACCATAGACCACCCTTTTTTTTTTTTGGGTAATTCTTCCCTATGTATTTAGGCCAAGGAACTTGCCCTAAACGGCCAGATCGATTGATACATGGGCCTCTTAGCATGTATTTGCCAGTGAACTGCCCCTTTACTTTTTCAAATATGCACCCTTTTATTATCAGGGGAGGAAAAAAACAAAAGAACCCGAAACGCAATTTAATATGGATCCACAACTAGCCTCATGTGCATGTGCCTTCGACTTCGATTGGAAATAAAGTCCCTTCCCGAACTTCATCCCTCAATAAATTCAACAACAGGCATAATCCAAATCACAAAATAATTTCCTTTTTGAAAATTTCTTCTCTCTCGGATGCGTAGCAAATCAAAGAAAACATCAAGGAGAATATAGTGAATTCTAAAAGACATGATAATTAAATAAATAACATAAAAGTAAAGGAACACCGCAGATCGATGATGGAGGAGGAGGAGGAGGAGAAAAAGAAACGATAATATGTATCAATCTCCAAATGCGGACAGAGTGCATTGCGTATGCACGGCACACAAAAAGGAAGGATTGAGGTTGTTTTAGCTTCTTGGTTACGAACCACTCAGGCACTATTTATTCGTATTAATCCTGATGGCAAGACAGAGAAGCTTTTTCTTCTTCTTCTTTGTTTTTTTTTTTTTTCTTTTTTTCCTAATAAGAGTAAAATTAGAACAACAATTAACGGCCTAAAAGAAAATAGATCAACATCATGATGGTACTTAGGAAGACGATGGTTTACGATGGGAAAAAGAAAACGTAGGGCATTTTGATTAAAGTGGCAAGTGTTTGGAGACTAAACGGAACTAGCAAAGGACTACTTGTCCACTGTCTCCTCTATATATAGGGATGCAATCAGGTAAGCGATTAAAAGGTATCTTGGCCGTTGAACTCTATAAGATTATAAAATAAATTTGCTAAAAAAATTGATTCGATAAAAATATATATATTAATAAAATATTTATTTTAACTTATATAATATATATATAATTTATATAAATTTTATATTATCAACATATTTAAATTTTAATTTTTATTATTATATAAATTAATAAATATAATTTTAATTCTATTTAATTTAATTTATTTTATTCTCTATTTAATTCTATATAAATCATATATAAAAACGTACCGTTATAAGGTTGAAAACCTCGTTAGCTCCAATTTTAGGAATAACAAATAAAATTTTATAAGGCTTTTTATAAAATTTTAAAAAATGTTAATCCTTCAATTACATCCCTACCCTCCTCTCTCTCTCTCTCTCTCTCTTTTATATATATAGATTTGGACGACAAACGGCGAAAGGAGAATGGGAGGATGATAAATGAAAAGTCAAGTCACAGATATACGGAGAAAGGGTGAGGCAACCAAATATAT
Source organism: Lumnitzera racemosa (assembly GCA_024138005.1). Classification (NCBI taxonomy): domain Eukaryota; kingdom Viridiplantae; phylum Streptophyta; class Magnoliopsida; order Myrtales; family Combretaceae; genus Lumnitzera; species Lumnitzera racemosa. The sequence continues at coordinate 59,348,199 of JAMXBC010000004.1, forward strand.
GGTACATAAACGTGGCAACCTCCTATTTCTTGGTACAGATATTTTATGTTTGTTACGATTTAGGATTCCGACGAGGCCCCAACCCCAACATAGGACGTATATTTTATTTTGGTCGATTGGTTTTTGAAAGACAAGTACCGAAGGTATCATTTGGCGTATCAAAGTCTCACGGCACTCCCCCTTCGAAGTATGTTTGGATCGAGGGACAGAAAGTAAGGGAATTTTAAACTAAATTTTTTATAGGTCCATTAAAAAAAAAAATTAAAAACGGAGACCTTTTCTCCTAAAATGTGCAAACTAGTTAAACACCATTTTATAAAGGGTAAAAAACATTTTGAAAATCTAAGAAAATTTTGATATTTTAGTAAGTTAAGAAAAATATAATAAACTTTCTCAATAGCTGTTTTATATTTCCTTTCTATTTAAATAAGTATTTATCCTTTATTTTTTCCTTCTATTTCTTTTCTCTTTAATTCTTTTCTTCAAACTTCTTTCCTTTATCCCAAATATAGTGTAAAGATTTTTCCACTTTATTACTAAAATCCTTTAAGAAGTTCTTTAACATTTTGTTGATATTATTTATGGAATCTATATTAAGAAAAAAAAATATAAAAATATACCAACAAATTAAAGTTGCATGTGATACTCAATAGTATTATTTTTTGTGTTAGAATTGTTACAATTGATATCAAAGTAATTCATCACCAAGTGAAATAAGGGAAGCTAAGTACCATATTAAGGCAAAGTGGTACAATATAGGAGCACCTCTTAAGCTATAAGAGAACACTTTTAGAGTCCTTCCAACTTAATGTGATTTTAGACTTATGCAATGAAATTAATAGAAATATCATTTCTATAGGTGAGGGAAATTGTAACATCCTACAAGTAGAGTGCAATGAAACTTTATTAATTGGAATGCCTTTCAATATAACAGTTTAAAATTTATTGGAACTCTAACACTAAGCGTGCATATTATAACCTCTTAATAGATAGATGACCTCTTAGGAAGTAGTTAACACTAAGGACAAATCCATGCATCATATTATGCTAAATCGAACAATATTTTAGTGTGAAGTTTCAGTTGTTATAACACCACTACAATATTTCCATGGTTAGGCTTTGACTTGGGCAACCCCTTTAATAAGAAAATTAAGTGTTTATGAGCCTTGTGTCTACTTAAGTAATGTTATCAAACTTGGACTAACTTAGATAATTTAACCTTGTTTTGACTAGAACTTTACCATGGAAATGGGCCAATTCATTGAGAGAGAGCCCATATGAGCATAAGATGGGGATGATTGCCCTAAGCAATATAATCAATACATAAGCCATTCAGTGAAGATTACTAAGCCCCTTGTGCAATGAGTTAAATACAATTTTATTTTTTAGGTTAAAATTTTAAGGACAAAGTTCCACTTTAGATAATTCTATTTATTTATTTATTTTTATGATTTTATATGGGAAGAAGTGATTTGAGCCTACTTCATCCCTACAAAAGAGTAGCATTCATGCTGACTAAATTGTGAAGCCTTATTGGATGCTTCTATTAGTTTATTTAGAGGTCTAAATTATAAAAGATAAAGATCTAATAACTTTACCCCGCATTAGTGTAAAATGCTATAAAAAAGAAAAGGATGAAAATTAAGGTATATGATATATATAAATTGTAGAGGTGAGCAAGTAATCTTGTAGTACAAGGTATCTATTCGTATTTTACTCAATCAAATAGGTTTTTTGTAGGTATTAAGGATTATACGACAAGTTTTAAATATAGATTTTTTAGAATTTACTCTCATAGGATAAGATGTGGGTATAAGGTTTTTATATCCTCTATATACTATAAAACCTATACTTGAAGATATGAATGGTTGGGTTTTAAGGTACCTTTTATCATTTTATGAAAAATTGTAAAATAGTTTTAATAGATGAATAATAAATTATAATATTATATATTCCAACCAATAAATGTTTTTGTCGAGAGGAAAACAGAAAAGCGCCCAAGAATATAAGTTACTAATCTTAAACATGCTTTACTCATTTTGCTTTCTCTATTCTTTTTCTTAATCTTCTTCCATTTTCCTCTCTAGCTTTATGTTTTTCATTCTGGTCTCATTTGTTAACTAGTTAGATTACATTACACAAACTTGACAAAATGAAGGTAGGACAAATTATTATTACTCTTTTTAAACGGATTTTACTACAAATTCTATAAGATTTAGATATGAAGAACTTGTAATATCAAAGGTAACTTTTTAATATATCATAAAAATTAAAATTTATAAAAAGATACATAAAATTTATAAGTTTTATATGATACATTATAGCCTATAGGTTTTATAGAATATAGATTCTAAAGTGGTTTTATAATTCATTAGATTATGTTGCTTTAGTGAAAATTGATAGGAAAAACTTACACTCCAGCTTAGAAGAACCAGTCGGTTCTTCGTGGAAACCTGGTTGACGATTCGGTTTAATTGACAATTTGCGATTCACTAGCGATCCTGCCCTTTCGTAGGACTAAATCAACTAAAAGAATGGTTCCCAAGTGTCTGCACCTGTTAATTAGGTTAGGTCCAATTTTGTCATAACCGATTTAAAAAAGATAGAAATTTTAGATGAGAAAAAATTGAAAGGTAACTAAGACAAGTGAATAAAGTAGTAAAAAAGTGAAGATTAAATGTAAAATAGAAAAAAAAAAAAAGATTGTATCATTGAAAGTTATAAATGTAAAGAGAGGAAAACAAGCACGTTTTTTACCGTCAACATTTACCAATTTTTCTATTTAAGTCTGTAGTTTTTTTTTTTTTTTTCTTTGGGGATGCTTAATGTTTTTAAGACCTTATAAAATTTGAATTTTTCTTTTATTTATTATTTTATTTTTCTCAATCTTAGGAATGCATTTGCTTATCATTGGATTTCAATTAGTTGGCCAATATGGCTAACTCTCAATTATTGTTAGTTTAAATTATTTTTATTATATTATATAATTAGATATATTTAGTCTTAATTTTTTATTGTATTATGCAACTAAATATATATAATATTATCATTTATTAAATCAATTATTGTAAACCTATTTAAAGTTGTGGATGGATAATTTAATAGATTTAATAGAAGTTCTACTTTTGTTAGATTTTGATAATATTGTGAATTCAGATAGGAAGAAAAAAAAAAAAGGTGTTGATAATTTAAATAGAAAATTAGGTAAATGTTAAGGGGAAAAAAAATACTTTTCCTTAAAAAATTTAAAATTACAATTTTCCATTTTTTTTCTATGGAGTATGTCACTGTGACCGGAGTTGGGCTGTTTATGTGAACCACCCCTTTGATCATCATTTTCAGGCTAGTTCCTCGAAGCACCAATTCCAAAGTTGGGCCACTCTTGCTATTAATTTTCCTTATTTCTCTTTTTAATTTTGGTCTAAATCCAGTTCCAATTCATCAAATCAACAGTTCCGGTACGAACAGATTCCAGGATGAAACACCGCATGAACTTGTTGAAAAATATTATAGTATTTTAGTTCATTTTGATTATCATGAATGCAAAATTTATATCAGTCAGCTCTTGAATGTCCAATGTAAAAGCTTTTTTAACTTTGCTTTATCATTTGAACGTAAGAAGAATTTGACGAATGAAAGACAAATTCATGGGTTTGTACATACTTGAATGAATTTTCACACGAAGTTCATGTTACAAATGAGCATAGAAAATTTGATTCCAGGTATCAGGAACTCCTGGCAAACACCAATGGATGCAGTCTGCATGGCGTAATGGATTTGCTTTCTGTTCATCTGTCAATAATTCTCCACCAGTTTCCGTATAAACGGATGTGTGTCCATCAATTCTGTATTCAGATATCTGTGTTATGTTCAAGAAAGTTACAGGAACTTTCATTTTATTTATTACACTTGACACCACATTCATAATTCGTTTATTGGAGCCACTTCCCCAGTGGTTCTTCTTCGTCACTGGTTTTGTTTCATTGTAGCATTTGATCCCGTTAATGTTCCCCCAGTCTTGGTTCCTGCAAATGTACCAAGTCATCGTCATGTCTTAAATGAATAAATACAACACCGCACGTATTGTATCTTCCGGTGTAGGATTGTATGGGGCAGCAACTAGTCCTACCTCATGTGGGTTGGAGACATGGTGGTGAAGAAGACCCGGGTTGTATTAGGATTGATATTCGAGTCGATCCAGTTAGCCCATGTTTTCAATCCAATCCTGTAAGCAACTGGAAGATCCAGTTCTTCATATCCTTCTTCTCCGTTGGAAAATGTACCCCATCTGCATTAGAAAACAGAGGAATGTGAAGAAACATTTTAGGCGACAAAATCTGTTTGAAATGGTATTAATTTAGGGGAGATGTCTACAATGATTTGATCCTTAGTCCACTCATCCACCAAACGTAAGTGTTGAACACAAGGATGTCCACTCCTGTCCAATGCTTGGCATGCTTTTCAACTGAATCCACTTTCAGTATTCTCTTTTTTGGATCTCCTATGATGTGAAGATCGGAGTTTGACTCCACAAGAAATGGTGCCCAGTAGAACTCTATTGTTGCATTGTAATCCTGGCAAAGGAAACCGAGGGGGAAAAAACAATCAAAGAAAAAGGAAAGAAAAAACATTTAACGCGTGTAAGAGACTATAGCAACCCTTTTAAGCAACCTTTTGAACGTTATCTTTTGATTAAGATTGGGAAATTGGTCAACTGTCACAATCCTGTATTCTCATGAAGCATCATTGAATATATGGACGTAAAGCAATGTCTTTTCGGTGGAACTAGTTCGTGTATAGATCCGATCTATAACCATAAGTCTTAGGGTCTTCACTATTTTACGTACGTTCCACGCTTTGAAAGTCTCAGTTTAAACACGTATAAAAGCACCATCATATTAAAACTGTTGAAAATTACGTTATGACGGCATTTTAAAATACATTTTAAGGAATGTAGTGGTTGGTGAATAAATTTAACCTCTGGACCAAGTTAAGGGTGAGTTATTTAGTAACCACCGATTCTAAAGAAACATGATCGCAGTTACAAGCTTCCATGCAATTAATGTTAAGACCTTGCTTGTACTGTCTCGACCATGCGAAGCAACTTTTTGAATTTTATTTGAAGTTGACGACAATAATACCTTGGCCTTGAAGACTGAATGAGCTCGACTTCTTTTCATGGACTTCCTTTTTGGTGGAATGACAGACTCAACCATGCAAACAAAAGACTGCCACTGGCCCCTTTGAAGCGAGTCTCCTACAAACATTAGACTCTTGCCCTGTAGCTTCTTCAAAGCCTTCTCTGGATTGAATCTGCTTAATTATCACACAAAGTTGTCATGGTATAAGACCAGAAACAGTGAAATGAAAATTTAACTGGCACACTGTTCAACCTGGGCAAGATACAGTCATCTGGCTGCCATTCCCAATGGTGGTAGTCGGAATCGGGACGGCCATTTACAATGCAAGAAACTTGTCTATCAAGGTATGGACAGGTTGTGTCGGTGTATAGAGGCTGAAGTGAATTGTTGAATACCCATTTTCCGCTCTCAACATTGCATTCTTCAGGGTCGAAGTCAAACCTATCATCCAGTTCTGGGTCCTTTGATCCGTTTTCTTCATATTCATCATCTGCATCTGGACAATAAATAAAAGCCTGCCTTAGATGAGTAAAGCTATGCCAATTTTCAACACATATAGTTAGAGAAACATGGCCTAAATGTTTTTTATTTTTCCCTGTGAAATAAATGTGACATGAATTTTACTCCCTCCATAGCTTTCATGATGAAATAGATACTGAGAAAGTCTTTGTCGCAAGCAAGCTTACTGTATATTTCAGGAGCATCTCTTTTAGAGCATGACTTGAATTTAAAGATGGAGTTGGAAGAGAGGGAGCTGAAGCTCTCTGTGTACATAAATCCAATGAATGCCAATGCAAAAAGCACAGCAGTGGAAATGGACAGAGGAAGCTTTCCTCTGTAATGCTTCATTAGGCCGGACGACGGAGATTTAGCCACACTCATTGGGTGGTGATTTAGTTAGAAAAATCATCAATAAGAGAAGGCTAACGGTGGGGACTGATAAGGGCAGCAAAAACAGAATGATGAGGACTTTGTTAGTGCAAGTATTTTATAATACCCGGGGTGTTTGAGTAGGAGTGAAGTCAAAGTAATATATGGTTAGGAAAAATTTTTCATCTTTTGCGGTGCTTAATGGAGGTTAGCACTTACAGTAAGTTGAAAGGATCACATCTTTTGGTCTGCTCACATGATGACTTTGACAACTGTGACATTGCTATCACCTAAACCATTTTGGGCATTCATTAGGTGAGACATAATTGTCTCTTTTCAATAATTTCTCCAAATAAATTGACTGTATATTTCTTTTTAAGTTTATGCTGGAAATTTATTACCTATGACATTATAGTATAGGAATGTTGGGCTTCCGTAGTTTTCAACCATGCTTTTTGGGTTCATCATTTATGCAAGTCTCGTGCAACTTTCTCAAGTAAATAAGCATGGAAGTGGATCATCTCCAATCCAACATCTTTCTCTGGGATATATTCGACCCACACTAGGTGATATGTGATTGGCATGATTAGTGATGAATAAAAGCTAATAAAAAGAAATTGTATTTAATTGGATCATTATCAATCTAACATCCCTCTTTGGGATAGATTCAACTCACCAGGTAATATGTGATTGGCATGATTAATGATGAATAAGAGTTAATAAAAACAACTGTATTTAATTATTTTTATATCAAAGTCATTATAACTTGTAAAACAACTTACATGTTTCACTTAAAATTTCCACTTATCTTTGCAAGTGACATAATATAACCAATCAAATCTTTCTCCCAAAGTTTATGGTTTCTTTAATTATGCCTAGTTGATAGGCATAAATGAGCCCATCCTTGAATTGAACCAATCATGAAACATGTTACACAAATAAAGGATAAGATACTTATGCATGTTGTAAAAGTTATGGTTGAGTAAGCTCATAGTAAGTTAATTTCAAGAATGGAATATGAAAATTACACCATAAAAGCTAGTATTATTATTTTTTTTTTAATTGAAAACCTACGCATGAAGGGGGGTAAATGGGCATGCACATGCCTTCACATATCTAAAAATTATGTGCTAGGCTTACTCGCTCACTTGTTGCTCATGTGTTATCCATTTATTTGTGTAACCACTCGTATATCAATAGATGGACTTGGTTGTGTATATAAATTATGTTTTTTCAACATTCTTTGCAAGAAAAATAATATTTAAAAGATTTATTTAAATTTTATTTGTAGTTTATAAAATAGTTAAAAAGTACATATAAAAAAAAAGAATATTCAAATTTTGCACTTTATACTAATGGAAAATTAAATATCGAAAATAATATTTGAAAGTTTTATTTTAAATTTTACCTGAAATTCCTAAATTAGTTAAAAGTAAAAATAAGAAAAAACGAATATTTGAATTTTGAACTTTATGTTGATGGGGAAATTAACTTACAATCAAATAGCTAAAAAAATAAAAAAAAATTACATAATGGAATTTGAATTTTCAAATTGTAATAGCTTTTTTTATATTTAAAGGTTAATCATTCATAGAAAATGTCAAGTTAAGAATTTGTTGTAATAATTTAATTATTAGATGGTTAAGACATATAAGTTGATTCATTCACATATCATATAGATGACATGATAAGTGTAGATTGTAATATTATATAAAGAGGGTTGGTTTAAATGCAAATTACAATTTCTAAGTAAGAAAAGAATTGAAAAATATAAGGACAGTAAAAAAAATTAGCTTTATTTTTTAATTTGATATTTACATTTTATAAGTTGGGAAAAAAAAAAACTAAATATGAGCAAATAAATAAGCTTAAAGAAGATTAGAAAGTAGCTTCAATGAATCTAATGGTTGACCTTAATGATGCCTTAAAGGAGGTTGCAACAATAGATAGCCTTGATAACCATAATACCCTTGATTTTATTTCTAAATTTATTCAACATAGGAGTCAAGAGAATCTAGCCTTGCATCTTGGCTAAGCTTAGTTGATTTGGACTCTCCATAATGTAAGATCAAACTTTTATGATTACATTATTTATGGTACCATTGTATAGCTATTATTTGATGCTTGAATAATCATTGCATTTGATGGGGGCTAGAATCGGGGTAGGCGCTAATAGCTACATCCACTTGTTTGTACTATTGTTATTGTCCTCCTTCCATTTCGTGCCATAGCAAACCATAATCCTTGACCCTTAGTAACAGTTGCTATTATTGTATTAGTGGTTTTTGTAGTTGCAATTGTGCTTCATCCTTGTAGCATTGACCATTATGCTTATCTAGCTTGAAGTATAGTTTCTTCTTCACCCTCTAATGTTGAAAAGCCCTTTTGATGTGAACAATGGTTTAATCAACATGAACCAACGTTCTTATCAACATTGATCGATAAAAAAATGGATCTTCTTTGAAACGAAATTTATGTTAGACTATCAAGCAATAACATAGAAAATCATGCGGTAGAAGACCTTTATGTATATGATGATGTGACTAAATTAGAAGATTGGATCCAAACATAATGAGAATCTCTCTAAGGATAAGCGTAGGTCAAGCAATCACTAAACCAATATATGACAATAGATTAAAATAAAGATTTACAAAGAATTCAACCACTAGATCAAATGGACAGTAACGTTTATGAGTTTTCTAGTATAAAGATGCAAAGAAAAGTAAAGTGATACGAATGACTCCTCTAACATATGTTATGCACTAAAAAAAAGATCGAATTACATACAAATCTTAATATGATGTACAAGTAGGTTGTATGCTTATTTTTTGCATTCTTAACGAAGGCTGCTAAGAGTAGACAATATTAAATGAGAGGAACTCACTCAATATTAGAAAGGACTAGTACTCATCAGTCAACTTACTCTTGCTACAAGGTTACATAGACTATTTTATTATTGTAGTTACAAGAATAAAAATAACAGCAAAGGAAAGTGATATGTGTCAAGTACCAACTATTAGAATGCAGTCTAAGACCTTAAGAGGGATGTTGAGTGCTTATGGAGCTTATGAGAAGGATTTGTTGAAAGTTAAATGGAGTAGAGTGATTAACAAAGTGTTGTTGTTTGGAGACTGTTTAAAGGAAGTTTTGGAGTGAGTTGGGAACATAGTATTGGGAGTAAATAGTGAGAACTTCAAAATGTAAGGAGGATCTAGAGTAGGTAGTAAGAAACACGAGCAACTACGTAGCCTTATACTTAGTTGTGTTGTTCCTCATGCATGTGACTTTCTAGTTTAGAGAGTTGTATGGCCTAACAAAATGACTGTATATTGAGTATGTTGAGAAGCCCTTGAATAATAGTGCATGTCAAGAGGTATATGGCTATCTATATGGTTATATACTTATGTTGTATTTCTAATTAGTGATACTTTTTGAGAATAGATAGATACATAGCCCATTATACCAGTATATATTAGGCCGTGTTGGTTTGTTATGCTTGTTTGTTGTTTTTTGTCTTTAATCCTTTGTTTTCATCTCTCAATATATTATAAGACCTTTTTACGTAACCTATGTGTATTCTAAAGTCACCAACAATAAAGAGCTATTAGAAATGGTGACTATTAGTGATTGAATAATTGTATCTGTTGTAAAGTTGAGATCTATGTATAAAAACTTATAAACTCTTGTTATTTAAAGCTAGTGAATTTGTAATTTTAAGTGTAGAGCACTTGTATTCCAAAATTTTGTCCAAATGAGAGAGAGACATACACTTCCTTGAGTGATTTTTTGACTTAACACATTTCTTATCACTAAATTCTATTGTGATAACTTGTGTTCAACTAGGTTCTTATTAATCTAATTATCCTATAGGCCGTACTCAATCTAGTGACTGCTTTCACTTGTGGTGCCTCAACTTATCATTTAGGAACAGTCGACTTCAAGGACATCTTTCATTGATTTTGCTTTTTAAAGTATGTGTTCGCACATCAAAAAGCCTATCTTGTCTAAAATAAGAAAATAACCAAAAGGGAAAATAACATCAATTGTTTTGGCATAGAGATAACTAGTGATATTGTTTAGCATCTTCTAATGTCTCCTAGATAATGTCCTTCAGATTCCTTAGTGTAATAAAAGTAACTTCCATAATTGGTATGAGGAATAGTTATTTAAATCTAATTATTAGTGCTTCTATTTAGAACCTTGTCAGTTACTAGAAATAATTTCATGCAAACAAGTAATAGTTGGATTAGAAATAGAACCACTTATAACCTTTTGGTTAGAAGCATAGCCTCCATTACCTTCTGATCATATTAAGCTTCTACCTAAGGTAATGTTATAGACTTAGAAGTTGTCTAAATACTTCTCTTCATTGTCTAAGCTAAAACCCTTCAAGATTTGCTTTATCAATTGGTTTAACCCCTTTGTCCTTACTCGAGCCATCGGTTTACCTTGTACTGGAGCTTAGTTTATAAATTAATTCCTATCTTAAGGCTGACGAAGATTTTCCCTTAAATATAATGAGTTTTCTTCTTAACTTGGAAATATGTAATCTTAATGTAGTAAAGACACCTCTAAATCTGTTTAGTAACTCCAACTGATAACATTGTCATTAATGCAACATTAGGTTTTCTTCTTAAGTTAACGCATATCCAAGTCTTATTGTTAGTGGTCTCATATGATCTCCATACGTTTTTAAATCACCTTAAATTACTCTAAATAAATATTAACTTTTTAATCACAATATTCCATTATTGTTATTTCAAGTCACTCAATTTTATTAGTAAATCCTCCTATTAACAAATACCATATGAGACGTAAAATTCCAAATATAATTATTTTATAGGCAAGTAAAAAGCATTCTTAACCCTCAAATATTCCTAAAACTTCCATCTTTGAACAATTGCTACATCTCTAGTAATTTTGGCCTTTATTGAAATATAAGTATGGTCTTTTATCCTAATATTTTTTATGCGCATCTAATCGAAATCTATATCTATAACTATGATACTACAACAAATGGTATCTTTATATTTTTTGTAACTTTTTTTCATATTTTCTAAATATATCACATGGAATTTGTTGTATATCCACTATAGACACCCATCTTTTCCTTTTTTATTATTTTAAAAATAAAAGATAAATAAAAATGAATAAAAGGGTTTCTTTTTTTTTTTTTTAGGAAGGGATACGTGGAGTTTGGGTTAAAAATAATTTCCCAAGTTGAAAGGGGAATTTTCGATTCATAATATAGATATGCAATTTGATAGTTTCAAGTTTTTAAAAAGAAGATGTCAAAATTTTCAAAAATTTGATATTTTAATCTTGGTCACATTTAAGTATTCTTCGTAATATAATTCCATGACCATTTAAGTAAATGGTGGTTTCAAACCATGCTTTAATTTAAATTAGCCAATTTGCAATTAAATTAAATATAAACTAGATTAGAATGAATTAAAGACTAAAAAACTGTTAAAGTAATCCCACTTTGAAAATTATTTTTTTCATATATGTATATTAGGTTTCCCCTATTAAACTAATTGGGCTTTAACTTCAACTCGAATTGGATTTAAAGTGGAAAACTAACTCATCATGATAGTCTATCTGGTTGAGTGTATGAATTAGAACTTGGAGGTCTTAGGGTTGATACCTACTTAGTTTAGGTGCTTTTGACGTGCATATTTATCTTTTTTTCATTTTAATCCCAATCAAACTTGAATCAAAGCAAAAAAACTCAGGTGTCCCTATTTAATAGATGCTTAAAGAAAGCAAAAAATCCTTGGAGTCCCATGTCGCCTTGCATAAAGACGTTATAATACTCAAGAACGCATCCTAGAAATGACCCAATGACAATGCAATCGTTAACTCCTCCTCGAAGTCAACCAAAGATAACGAGTAATAAATTACATGCTTAATGCATTCACATGACTAGATTTAATACGACCACCAGGTCCCCAAGGACCTTCGTGATAGGTTGAATCGTAATTGCGGTAAGACGCATTTGTAAGGTAAACAAACAATGACAAGTAGACCAGTTGATGACTTTTCCTTAAGGAAATCGCCAAAGGCTTCTAAAGAAATGAATGTCCAAAAGTTGGATGAACATATTCGTCATGCTTCTAATGTACACAACTAAAAGAAGATGGAGTCCTTTGCCCACGCATCACACTCCACAATAGTGAAGAGTCCATTCATCCCTTACCAATCTTAGAAGAAACCTTGCTTACAAGTGCTAGACTCCCACACCTTAACACCTACAATGGAACCACTAACCGAGATGACCACTTTGTCTATTTTTGAACCATGATGAGCTTACATAACTTCACGAATGCCAACATGTGCAAGGCTTTCCTTAGCTTGTTAGCAAAAGTTGTGCTATTCTAGGTCAACACCTTACCTGATGGTTTTATCACATCTTTTGACAACTTGATGAGTAAGTTCCAGTAAAACTTCATAAGTTCTAAGGTCTTGAGAAGAGATTCCTCCATATTTTACAACGTCAAGTAGTACTCAAACAAAACCCTATAAGCATACCTCAAGAGCTTCTTATACGAAGTTGCTAGTCGCCAAGCTTGACATATGAATGGCCCTATAGGACCTCATCATAAGGATAGATCCTATTGGAAGACTTTTGGATGCTATCTCACTAAATAAGCCAAACTCCCTAGACTAGTTCATGCAAATGGTCGAAAAATATATGGCCTAAGAGGATGCCATTAGAGTATGATATGAGGTAGACAACAACATTCTTGGGTCAGTAAAAGACCGGCTAAGGCCAAGAGACCCTAAACCATAGGCCATATTGAACGATAGGTGAGACAAGCAAAAACAAAAGTTCCAAGATTACTCTTTGAACACACCCTTTAGCAAACCCTTCAGGAAGATCATGCAAGAGATGAAGCAACAACTCCTTAAACACCAAATATTAGAGAAAACCCTAAAGCATCCAAGTCGGGTAAATATTACCACTATCATCGAACAAACGACCACAATACTAATGAATGCCCCTACTTCAAAAGTGCATTTAAGGGCTTTGTTTATAAAAGCTACATTGACTACCTCATAGTAGATGAAAGGAACCAAATGCAATAGCTAACCCAATATTGACAATTAAAACAATGGCAATAAGCTTAGCAACAACAACAAAACCGACAAATTAATGATGCTACTGGCAACCAAAATCGTTGAAGCAGACGGAGACAAGTAAACACAACTTTTGGAGGCCTCGGCCTTACAACCAATATCATGCGTATGTCAACACGGCATGAGATATACCTCATTTGATCCAAAAAGTCCAAGATGGATACCACCATCACCTTCACCATGGAAGATGAACATGGCATTGATTTCCCCTATAACAATGCTCTCATCATAAATGTAGAGATTGGGCACTTTAATGTTGCTAAAAATTTCATCGATAGTGGCAACTCAACAAACATACTCTTTTACGATGCCTAAGACTAATGAAGGATCAATTAGGTGAACCCCTACAACCATACAAATACGGCCTCAAAAGCTTCGGAGGGGGTAGACCTATATTCGCTAAGGGGATTATTACTCTCCTAGTGTAACTAGCTAACGATGCATACGTCACCATACAGTCCATTGATTTCATCGTCATTGATCATTAGTCGTTATACAATATCATGTTAAGACGGCTAAGTATCACAAAATTCGACATGATCATTACCTAAAGATGCTTAAAAGCAAAGTGTATGATGCTAATCAAAGTTGATGAGGCTCGAGGATATTAGAAGTTGTTTAGATCCCTTTATCTCAAGGCCTAAACTAGAGACAACATCATGAACATCAAGTCCATTACTATACAATCCTTAAAGCTATAGGGCAAGCCCACCAAGAAAACAGAAGAAATCGAGCTCATGAGCACCTCAGGAATGACAATAAAAATCGGACTAGAGTTACCTAACGATGAGAAAGTTATGCTCACCAATTTCCTCAAACAAAAACACAAGCATGTTCACATTCGTCTCGGAAGACATGCCAAGGATAATCAATATCCTTGAAGTGACCTACTACTTCAATGTCGACCCTACTATTTGACTAATTAAGCAAAAGAAGTGGCATTTTACACTTAAACATTAGGTAGCAATTGATCAAGAAGTTTAGAAACAACTATAAGCCTAATTCATCAAGAAAGAAAAATACCTATCTCGGCTTGCAAATATAGTTCTCATAAAAGAAAGCTATTGGGAAATGGAAAATGTGCATCAACTACATCAACCTCAATAAAGCCTGCCCCACAGACTATTTTTGTCTCCCCCACATTGACCGACTTGTCGACTTTACATCAAGACATATACTCCTCAGCTTCATGGATGCCTATTCGGGATATAATCAGATTTGCATGGCTCTTAAGGATGAGGTACACACCTTGTTCACACAAACTTTGGCACTTACTGCTATAAGGTTGTGCCTTTTGAATTAGAGAATGTTAGTACAACATATCAAAGGCCAATCACTTCGATATTTAAGTCACAAAATTGGTAGAAATGTCAAGGTCTACGTACACGACATGATCGTGAAGAGTAAGGAGAGAAAAGGCCATATTGATGACCTTTGAGAAATATTTAACACACTCTACCATTACAAGATGAAGCTTAACCCCCAGAAATATGTCTTCGAGGTTATATCAAGAAAAATCCTCAGTTTTATGGTTATAAAACGAGGAATAGGGGCAAACCTAGACAAGATAAAGGTAGTTCAGGACATGAAAGCTCTAGAACCATAAAGGAGGTATAACGCCTAACTTAAGTCATTGTCTTGAATAGATTTGTATTTAGAAGTGTTGATAAGTACTTGGAATTCTTCAAATTACTAAAGAATCCTTTTGAGTTCAAATGGAACACCATATGTCAAAAAGCATTTGATAACCTAAAGGATTTCCTAAAGAGCCCACCAATGCTCTTAAAACCATTCCCTAGTGAAGAGTTATATCTTTACGTCACCATTAGCGACTAAGCACTATCATCAATCTTCATCTGAGTAGAAGAATGAGACTACAAGCTCATATACTATGTCAACCACATCCTGCAAGGGCAGGAGACTTGGTACACCTAGGTTGAGAAATTTTCCTTAATAATAGTCATCACTGAATGGAAACTCAGACCATATTTTCAAGCGCACCTAATCATCATCCTAACCGACTAACCACTCAAAGCTATCCTTTAAAAGCATAACAACTTGGGCAAAATGGTGAAATATGCTATTGATCTTAGCACCCACTGAGTCTAATTCCATCTTAGATAGGCAATCAAAGCATAGGTTCTCGCTAACTTCATAATGGAATGCATTGGAGAGGAAGAGCCACAACTAGAGATTAAAATACCAATATAGACCCTTTATGTTGATGGCTACTCCATTAAGGGGGGGAATGGGGCATAACACTACAAGGCTCTTATAGCTTAAAGGTACTATTACCTTGAAGTTTGGATTTGCAGCAAGCAACAATGAGGTTGAGTACGTAGCACTCATTGCAGAACTGAAAATTGCCCAAGACATAGGAGCCGAGAAATTAAAAATCCATTCAAATTCTATGCTGGTGGCCTAGCAAGTAAATGGGGAATACGAGACCAAGGGGGAAACAATGATCAAGTACTTGTAGCTAGTCTATGGCGTCTTCATGGGTTTTTCCTCCTAAAAGGTAAACAAGATCCCCAAGTAGAAAATTCAAAGGTAGATAGGCTTTCCAAGTTAGCCTTGTCTATTGTCCTTATGCAACATGACTACGATAAACCATTCTTTATATAGTAACTCCTCACGTGAAGCATTAAAATACAAGGATAAGAGGTCTTCGAAGTTTAGCTAGAAGACCCCAAGCCCTGTTAGACAGACCCTATCATAAAGCACTTGAAGACAGGTGCATTGCTTAAGGATAAAATAAAAGAAAAGAAGTTAGCCTATGCCTTGGCTAACTATACCTTGATCAACGACGTACTATATTGACAAGGATAGAGCATTTTGTTGCTCAAATTCCTCAAATTGAGGAGGGTACCCACACCCTAGAGAAACTCTATGTAAGAGTATGTAGTAAAATTATCCAATCCTAAGCTCTATACATCAAAGCTTTGTAATTAGGCTATTACTGGCCAAATATGAAAGAAGACACTAAGGCCTTTATTCGACGATGCCACTAATTCCAAAAGCATGCCTTGATTACCCTTACATTGAGCTTAAAACTACATTTGATAATAAGTCCCTAATTGTTTTCCTAATGGGGACGTAATGGTCCTTTCCTTATGGCGTTGGCATGTCGGTAATTCATCTTGATAGTTGCTTGTTACTTTACCAAATGGATAAAAGCACCGGATGTAGTCACCATTACCATCTGAGTGGTAAAAGGTTTCATTCTCACCCACATCTTCTCCTGCTTTAAAGTACCCTATATGTTGATCACTACAATGGTAAGTAATTTGACAACAACAAGTTTAGGGAATTCTACAAAAAACATAACATAAGGCTCTATGATACCTTGGTTGCTCACCATTAGACCAATGGCTAGGTCAAGGAAATTAACAAGATTATCCTTAATAGCCTTAAGAAAAAAGGTAAAGTGAGTTAAAGGCAGGTGGGATGACGAGCTCCTTACCATATTTAGGGATACCGTACAATATATAAGACTTCCACTAGGGAAACTCCTTTCTGCATTGCCTTTGGAACGAAACCTATCCTCTTAATCGAACTAGGGTTGATTACCAGTAAGGTCTAGAACTTTGACATAAGTACTAACCACATGGCCCTTTAAGCAAGCCTCGACACCATCGAGGAGGTAAGCGACATCAAGCATGTCTTAATGACAACATGATAGGGAAATGGGAATGGAATGAGTAATTGGTTGGATGAACAGAATGGGTATTTGGGATTCAAAAATGGGTACGAAGAACATGAAGGTTTTGATCGTGAATATAAATGGATATAACTCACCAGGATACAAACACTACCAGGGGTTTAAGCTTGAAATAAGGCTCGATACAACTCACAAACACTAAATGTCACTTGGAATTCAAATGAGAGTTAGATGCGACTTACTAGCTCACTCAAATGAAGAGGTTCACCACAATTTTGAGGATAAGATCGATAAGAACACGAGACGATTAAAGAGTTTGATCTACACTCGATAATCTGACAATGCTAACTCAAGAGTAGCCTTGCTCAAAAAGGAAAGGATTCTAAAGCGTAGGAATATACTTTTCTATCTAATTTCATATATCTATATCTCTTTAATGTTTACAGATATTACTATTTATAGCAAGTCACCTTAGTAGCAAAACTGTAAATAATGTACAATGCTTTAAACCTTAAAGAATTAGGTCCATAAATAAAATAAAGGAAACATGTACAAGAATACAAAACTGTGCATTTTATAGGGGAAGTCAGCATGCAGTCACTTAGCATGTCCTGGAAGGAGTAGTATTCGAACCAAATGGAGTTAGCAATTGGATGTATAGGTTTAGGAAGGAGTCCCCGAAGTCTTATAGTGTTTGGCTAAGACACTAAAAAGGTCGAACTATAATTGCCGAGTCTTAGAATTAGTTGGCACAAGTCTCTCGATACTGTGCCGAGTGGTTCTTTAGTCTCAAGTACTCAGCCTTGCGGTATCTTGACACCTTAGCTAACAACAGACTTGATGCCAAGTGTTTATCTTTCTTCCTCTCGTCCTTCTGGCTTCAGCTTAGCCTCGGCAAGCATTGATAGGCTTCGACTTCGGATAGGTATACCTTGACTTGGATATAGTCGAAGGTTAATTCCCATCACAACATATCGATAATGAGTGGCCTAAACTATAACCAAAATGTGACACATAAGGTCTTCTACCTCGAAGACCTGGTGTGTAGAAAGTTAGAAGCTACTAGCTCATTCGAAAGGCAGGGTAAGCTTGCCCATAATTGGGAAGAACTAGTATGCATAGTAGAAGATGTAGGAAAAGGAGCTTACAAACTAGAGACCTTAGATGGGAAGACCATTCCCAGAGCATAGAATGCAAGCAACCTAAGGCCATATTTCTACTAAGTATTATGATGTGCTCAAAAGAATCTATAACTACTGTCGTGATTAATGAAATGACAAGTTTCTTACACTTATCTATACTATCTTTCAATATCACCGACTTACGTTATGCCCCCCATCTTAGGTCAATTTTCATCCTCGAGTGCATAATCCATAGGGCAATGTTCTAACTATTAAGCTGCAGTCTTCACTGTACCCCCAACCTTAGGTCGACGTTTATACCCAAGCATGCACCTAAGTTAGTACTTATACTAACGTTATAGGCTATGCACCACCTTTCACTTGAGTAGGTCCTCACTACACTCTTGTACTTGGGTCAATATTCATACCCAAGTACGTGCCCATGTTAGTAACTACACTAACTCTACAGTGTTATATTCCTATTATCAAGTGGTGGTCTACACCTTATTCCTCACTTGTAGGTTGATTCTCATTCCTAAATAAGCATCCAAAGTTATTACTAACACCAATGCAACAGGCTCATGTGTTAATGATGGAGTACTATGCTTCCATGCCCATTAGCTAATTTTCACTCCCAAGTAGATAAGGGTAGGCTCTTCGGCTTAAGCCTAGGCAAATCAAGCTTAAAGCTAGGATAATATGCCGCATACTCAATATCATAAGCCAAGCACTCTAAGGACTATCTCGCTTGTTTCGCAACAATAAATAAGAGAGTAGAGAGAAAGCAACTTAAGTAAAAGCTAAACAAGAAAGGATTGATTAAAAACAAGAATTTTATTCAATAAGAAAAGATTACAAGGCTCTCTAGGGTCAGCATGCCAACCTCGTGTCCATTCAAGAACAAAATGAAACATTACAAAGGTACAAAGCTAGTTCTTACTTTATTTCTTGGCAATAGATCTCCATACCTGTTCTTAACTTTAAGTCAACTGCTCGTGCCAGGCTATGCTTCGAGACAAATTACTCTCAACTTTGACTTAGCTTGTAGCCTCCATCGAGAGAAATGTAACTATATGCCCAAGTTTTAACCAAGTTAAGGGCCAAGCCTTTATGGCCATGGCAGCTTCAAAGGTACGTATAAGTCCTGTAATCTAGTGTTCGGACTTGATACGTAAAATTTAGGGCGTTAGGTAAGTTGTTCAATCGAGCCCAAATTTTATGATAAAGTGAGGATTATTAGTAAAAGTAATCCTATGAGTTTGAATTTAGGAAAATAAGTAATAAAATAAATAAATATTATAATATTAAATTATAAACATAGTATTTGTTGATTATTGGAAACGTATAAAATGAATTCTGTTAATTAACGAATCGATAGAAATAAATTATAAGCACATTAAAAATCATATATGTATTTACATGAAAATACCCAAAATTATTTAAAATTCTTGAAATATGCTAAAATAATACTAAATAATTAAGAAAAATTCATAAAAGTTCAAGAAAAATAAGGAAAAATGAAGAAAAGTTTGGACTTGAGGCATAGCATGCTAAGATTAAGAAGAACATAATTAACCAATAAGAATAACCCAACTAGAAAGCAAAAAGGAAGAAGATAATGGACATTTGGCAGTTAGAAAATTAAAGATAATGCTTAAACAACCCTATAAATTTAGATATTCTCTTCCAGACTTCATTTTGATTGGTTGAGAGTCTAAAAAAAATAGAGAGAGACTAAATAAATAGAATTAAGTGATTTTACGGAAAAAAAATAACAAAATTAATGTACAATTAAAGCTTGTAAAGGAAACCTATGACCAATGGCCACTTGGAATCAACCAACCACCACTATACCTTAGGACCACCATTACCTCCTTTTGACACACTTGGAGCCACTACAAGTGGCTAGAAGCTATTTGATCAAATAAGTTCAATTTTTTACCCAATTTTGTTTAATTTATTTAAAATATCAAATTAATATAGAAAATTTTAAAATTTTTATTATGAGATATTTAAGCATGTAGATTTCAAAAAAAAAAAATACTAATTTCATGAAATTAAGTCTTGAAATATACAATGCTTAAGAAATCCTAAAACATCGAGCTTGTTTTCGATTTAGAATTAAATAGCCTTAATAATGTAGTTTTGAGCTCAAAATTTTTTTGTAAACTATTTACAATATATAAAATAATGCTATGAAGAGATTTTTTTGGAAATTAATTTTAAAAAATTTTAGTTAATTTTGAGGCCTTAAAATTATGCATAAAAAGTGATTTTTAAGCATTTTTAGGTAATTTAATGACAAATTGATAAAAATACTGACTTAATATGTAATTAGGTATCTTGGGATGTAATATGCTGATGTATTATAATATTTGTAGTGGTTGGAGTGCTAAAAGTATGTATTATGTATATTATGTGATGAATAATGGGTAAAAGTATATAATTAAGCTAATTTTTGTGATTTGGGGATTAATTAGGTATAAATTCTAATTTAGGGAATAATTAAGCATTTTGATATATTATTGGTGATGTAAGATGATATTTGTAGTGTTAGAAATGTTAGAATATGTGTTTAGGTATGACTTATGTAATAGTGCATAATATGAGTATATAAGAAATTAATAAGTAGAAAATATTAGGCAAAAATTGATAATATGATAATAATAATATACAATAAATCTTATATGAAATATAAATTTAATTAATTATATAAAAAATGTAAATTTTTCTCACATCGGAAAAAAATTCAATAGTTAAATTAAGAATAAGGTATACCATATAGACTAGAATATTAATTATAGGCTAAACACAAAATTTAGAATACCTAAGTGTAATGTGATTAATTTCACATAAGGATTCAAGATGAATTCCAAGGGTTCACGTATAAAACCCATAATAAAAAACTGAATTAGAATTTAAATTGAAAACGGATTCAGAAACTGAATAAGAAATTAGTTTAGAATAGATCGGTAATAAATTATATATATATATATATATAACTTGGATAATCAAGTAAAATTATAATTTAAAACCTATATGTCATAAGGGTATAAATACTAAAAGAATATTTATATTATATGACAAGTGGAGATAAGTTGACTTGCAATAAGTCAAATTGAACAAATCAAGAATTTCAGGTAAGTTGAGTTCAATATATCGCTATATTTTGGAGTATTATATTAATATATTCATAGGCTCAAGATTGTATGTGATTGTGCTTGTAAGTAGCCATATATATATATATATATGTGCTTTTGTGTCTTTGATTACTTGTTGAATACCGATGATGTGTTGTGGTGGTTTGTTGTGAATTGAGTGGTATGAGATTGTTTGATCACTTAAAACCAAATTTAACCATTTTCGAACTAATACCTTAACTAAACATGCATTGCAACCATTTAGGAGATAGTTAAGATTCTCCAACCAAATATTGACACATTTGAAAAAGATAATGCTGAATAGCATAATGGTCCCTTTTTCATCCTTAGTTGAACTAAGTAACAGGAGAGCAGGTTACGATAAAGATGAAGGCTATTAGATATCTCTCATATATTTTGATGATAACCAAAATGGATAAATGCTAATGAATCATTAAGATTGCAAGCATTCAGAAGAGTTCTCAAAAAGTTTAAATTCGTAAAACTAAGTTGTATTTAGAAGCTTATTTAGAAGGTCTAACATGATTGAAAAAGAGAATATTTTGAAATTATTCAGAAGGTGTTTCAGAAACTTTATAAGTAAAAGTGGTATAACATTTTAGAAGCTTGTTTAGAAAATATAAAGAAAAGAAGATTGATACAATTCATAAGGTTGTTTAGAAAGTAAGTCCGGAAAAATGGTGTTGAAAATAAATTTAAATCAAATTCAAATTAATCAGGGCCTAGCTCTATTAGATTGAGTGTATTAGGGAAATACACTTAGTCTCGTTTAACTTAAGATAGAATCATGATCCTTGGGGATTATTTTTGAGAAAATTTATTTTTGATAAATCAAGATATGCACAAGAAGCCTCTGTTTGTTGCATTCTAGCTTCATTAGACTGAATGTATTTTTCGAAGAGGCTTTCTAACTTCTTCTCTAGAGTAAGTAAGGTGATGCCAGTTGTTGAAACCCTGGTGGAGGTAAATTTGGTCTTTGGTATGGCTAATTCCTTACCTACCATTGTTGGCCTTGACTTTGATCCTAATCTCTCCATGAAAGATTAGGGTGATCTCTCCACCCCAAGTTGCAGGTATTGCTATAAGGATTATATTGGGGTCTTGTAGGTTTCCTAAAAAAATCAACGTGTTTTGTTTGCTCGCCGCTTACAATCCCCTCTTAGCTGAAGTTGTTAGGGCTAAATTGTGGTTGGTGTGAACCAATTGACAAAGATTCAATTTTCTTACTCAACATCTCTACTTGAGTGGCTAGAGACTATATAGCATTGAGCTCAAATATGCGTACGACTTTTTGCTTCCCCCCTGGGGTTCCCCCATTGATAGTTATTCATAGCCATACCTTCTATAAAAGCTTAAACTTCCTCGGGCATCTTAGTGTTAAGCGTACCTTTAGCTGCTACGTTTATCATTTGCCTTGTAGTAAGGTTAAGACCATTATAGAATGTTTGCATTTCCATCTAAAGTGGGAAGCCATAATGTGAACATCGCCTTAGTAAGTCCTTAAAGCGCTCCCATGTATCGTATAAGGTCTCGCCCTCTATCTAGGCGAAAGATAAGATGTCAGCTTTAAGCTTTGCAATTTTCATTGGTGGAAAAAACTTCTTTAAGAATTTTTTCACCAATTCATTCTAAGTTGTGATTGAATTCCTTGCCATAGAATTCAACCACTACTTAGTTCGGCTGCATAAAGAAAACGGAAAGGGAAGTAGGCGAATAACATCATCAGTTGCCTATTAATCTTGAAAGTATCACATATTTCTAAAAAACTGGAAATATGGGCATTGGGATCTTCATCTTAGAGGTTGTCAAATTGTACAAACTCCTGCACCATCTGAATAATGTTCGGCTTAATCTCGAAGTTATTGACTGCAACAGTTGGCTAGTTGATGCAAGATTGGGTACCAATTAATGATGGTTAGGAAGAGTCTAACATGGTTCAATTCTATTCCCCGTTGTTGGCCATGATGTTGTTAGGTAAGCTCTTGTAATCGGATTCTTATTCTACTACTTGACCCTTAACTTCGCCCTTTAACAACTCCACTTCATCTTTCGATCTAATCAAAGATCCTTGGTTTTATCACCTCTACTGTTTCTTTGACAAATAATTGCTTCAAATTGCGTAAAGTTGTCCTCTTAATCACAGGATCAATTTTATTTAAATCCTTTGATCGATTTCTTATCATGCACTATACCAAAGGAAACAGAAAATCTAGTTAAAGATCACACCTACAAACAAAAGAATTTAAGAAAAGGAAAGAAATCAAGAAAAGATTAAAAAAAATGGTTAGATTAATAAATCTACTAGTTTTCTTAATATAAAAAGCCCCTGGCAATGGTGCCAAAAATTTGATATAGGCAAATACACCTATCAGTTTATAATATAGTAGATATGGGTTCGAATATCAATCTCATAGGGACTAGTACGATAATTAATACTCACTAGAACTTTATTATCTAATCTACGAATTAAATTTCAAGAAATTTAAAGAAGTAAATCTAAATTACTGCTAAAACTAATTTAAGGATTAACTATGACTCAATTCAAGAATTGACATGAAAGAAATTCAATTAATTCAAGATTCAATGTTGTACTTAGATCTTGTTTGCCTTAGATCTAACATGTGATTTTCCTAAAGATCATCTAATTTATGCTTTAATCTTTCTTGACTAGGAGAATTCCCTACTAAAGTTAATCACTTTCTCAAGCCAATTAACCCTAACCCTAGAATTACCTATTAAAATCTCTTCTCAATAGCATGATCTAAGGTTGCATTATTAAAAAATAAATTGTCTAGGCTTTAATTAAAAAATTTGGGAAAATCTTGCAAATTATCGAAAATCTTGCAATAATACTCATCAACTATACATAGATCTAATTTTATAAGAAATCTCTTGGTTCTCTTATAAGATATCAAACTCTATATTATTACCCACGGAAATAATAACCTAAATCATGAAATAAACATAGTTGAATCAAGAATAGACTAAAGAATTAAATTAATCAAGCAATAATAATATCACATGAATAAATCTAGGTTCTACGAGACTTAGATATCAGAAATTTACTCACTATACATGATAAAATAAGAATCTAAAAACAAAGTATATGAAAGAGTAGAAAAAAGAATCATGAAATCCAAATAATAATTAAATCTTGAAATCTTCTCTTCTCCTCACTTTCTTAATCGTTCTTAGCTTCAAAAACTCCCCAAAAGTCGTGTAAAAAAATTCTCTCAAATAAACCCTAAAAAGGCTTCATATACAAAGAACTAAAAAAAATAGGTCGGTAGAAAAAGACATGACTAGGGACATAACTGTATCTTTTGGTAGTATCTTTAACTATGCTTTACGTTTGTCTTCTTTTTTATTTTTTTTTCTTTTAAACCAAAAAAGACATTACCAACGACATGGTCGTGTCTTTTGGTCATGTCTTAGGTTGTAACTGTAGAAAATCGGCTCAAATTTTTCTTAGAAATGACACAGTCGTATCGTTTGGTTGTGTTGATCTTTAAACTTTTAAAACTTACTCATTGTAGCCTCGATTTGAGTTAAATTTGTTTATATTTTCTCGTTTCTCACATAGAACATTTCAAAACCAAAAAAAACAAAAATTTTACCCAATTAAGTACTATTATCTAAAAATAAACTCAAATATCCAGGAAAATCATCTAAAATCACCAAATAAAATATGTTCAATTAGGGACTCATTAACCACATACAACGATTTGAACAAAACTAAAGAAAAAACAAAACAAAGCCAATCTAACCTAATCTACGAGCACGTTCTCATCCACCTCCTCTTCCTAACCAACCTCCTCATCCTTTTCTTCCTCCTCACCATCCTCAAAATCTCCTCTACTAGAGCTCTTTGACGATGTCTCTCCCTCCCCTCCACCATTAATAGCCTCTAGGTCATCGAGTTAGTTGAGGAGCGCTAGGTTTGCTCTCGAGAAGTGCTTGTACACTTGCTTCTGAGCTTCCTTAGCTACAGCAAAGTTGGTGATGCTTAGCACCTTCTTTACAAAGGGGTCATTTAGTGTCTGGAAGAAAAGCTCTCACTTCACTTCATTAGACAATCCCTTACCCATCAATAGCTCAACCTCCCTCTGAGCAAAGTCGACCCAAACACCTTTTAACTCTTCCTTCTTCCTCTTAAGCTTAACTCGTACCTTCGTCAGTTCCTCCGCAAAAGCTTTAGCCTCTTCAAGCTTAGCCCCCAACTTCCCCCCTCACTTTACAAGCTCCCAGTGCTACTACTCCAATGCTGTATATATGGTAGAGAGGTCCCCATGCAATTTCTTCCCCTCCTCTTGCACCCTCGGAGCCTATTCACCTTAGACCTTACCTTACTCCTTTTTGACCACTAGTTTTCATGATTGAATACAAGTACATACTTAAGCAACATGTACAGCTACAATACAAAAAGTATCTCGGTTAAGCGAACAACACAACACACTTGTACAAGTAATAAACATAAAACCAACCTTATTGTACCTTTGAAGTAGATTAATAAAAGCCTTCATGTCAGTCTTCCCAACAAATAACTACCCAAATCTGGTGTGAAGCTAATTAATCCTCTATAAGGGCCTCCCTACCACACTAGCAGAAAGCTTAAGCTCCTAATGCATTATATGCTGCATGTTGCGCGATGCTAATAACAAAGGTTCCTCGTCATCATCTGGAACCTCAATCTCTTAGGCCCCAATGTTCTATGGGGTTGTCTCTAAGTCTTCCTATTACTCTTAAGGATGACCATTTCCTCGTTAGGTCGATCCATAGTACCTAACTAAGTCACCATTGGGCTTACTACCCTCCATTTCATCTGCCCCATAAGGCTCTTCAACCCATGTAACCTAATCACCATTGCCTCTAAGCATAGCTGGCGCTTGCCTCCAGTCTTCCTTTACACTTAGCACAATTAGGACCCTTACAGGAATGGACTTTGCTACACGCCTCGTTGCTTCTAGGATTGTTTGCTGCCCACTCCCCTTCTTCTTCTTACTTTTCTTCAAGAAGGGCCATGAAGTCTCCCCTTACCTCTTTACAGTGGGTTGCTTCCTTTTATTCCCAGCCTCCACTACTCTCTCTTTACACTTGACTCAGACAGTGATAAGCTTTTCCTTCACTTTATATGATGCCACATACATAGTTGCAACAACACACAGAATCAATGTATGAATCAATAAAGGCAGTTACACTCACTAAGCTGAAGACAAGCTAACCTGACATCTTTAATGACAATGATAATGCGACACAAGAGAAACCCAAGCACTCTCCTCCAGTAAGAGTTAGGAGATACATGTCTCGAACCCAAATAGCTCCTTATCCTTAGAATACTTTTGAGTAATAGCAAATTGGCAAAGTTTTTCCAATTAGTGAGGTCTAACACCTCATCCTTCACTTTCTCATCTTCAACACCCAGATGATTTACATGCTTGTTTTAGATCAGCACAGTCCAAACTATTGGGAAGTTTAGCCCCTCAAATGTTTGGATATGGAAAAAATACTCCTTTTAGTCATCTAACTTGTTTGGAAATCTACACCAGCGATATAGACCTAACCATCCACTGCCTTCTTCACTAGGAATAGAAACCTGAATAGCTAGGCTATAGGTCTTCATAACTACTACAAACAAACCACCTCAAAGGCAAGTAGCTGTGCACAAGCATCAACATTGAGAGAACTACGAGCTACCTAGAAGTAATTAAACACATCAATAAAAAACTTTGTAAATGGAAATTGTAAACTAAGTGTGAACGGTTTAACATACATATAGAACGACTACTTGTTTCCTATCTTGAAGGCCCTTTCCCTACCCGTGGGTAGCTCCATACGCCATTCGGATGCATCCTTAATTGCTCGATTGATTAACCTTAGCCTTGCCTTATCTTTCTCAAAGCAAACATGAGCGCAAGCCTTCTCATTACTATTGGTTGTCCATAAGGCCTCTATCACTTACTTACCCTTATTGTTTGATATATATACATCTAAGGGTCTCTTGCTAGCCTAAGCCATTCTCTTGAGCCAAGTTAGCAACACCCCATCATCATCACCGATATCCACCACCACCATCGCCACCTTCGTTGCCGTTTCGAGGGAAGTAGATGCCGTGCCCCAAATTTTAGGCTATGTTATCCATCCTCTGAGTTACCTAGTTTGAGACGCAAAAAGTATACTAATTGTTTCTATCATAAAAGTTCTAACTTAACACATAATATATTAGATGTTCTATAAGAATAAAATATAAATACATGTATTTGTAAAAATATTTTGGGGCATTTATTTATTCTAGTACGAATCATTAAGATTGTAGAGAATTAGAATCCCTTACCAAATGGTAAAATGGGCAGTAAAAACACTTCTAAAGCTAGCTTTTCCCTTGTAACTTACATCTACGTCCTAGCATAGGTTCTTTTGTTAGGTTTGCATAAACTCACGTGTACTTAAGATCTTAGCCTATCCCATGCTTTAACTTCATTAACCTATAGAAAACTATAGGGGAATGAGCCAAAGAACCACATGCTTAGCAAGAGGTAGGAGACAAGAAGTATATACAAACTGAAAAAAACAACTAAGTTATTAATCGATTATTATGTGTGATGTATGAATAGACAATGTGTTATCCACATGACATTATCCGGTCCATCATGTAGTTAGAGAAATTACACTTACTTTAACTCGGGTTGAGGAGTTTCAATGCATATGCAATAACTCATGACCAAATCTAGACTTATACAATGAGGACATCCTTCCTCCTGTAGCTATCTTCTAAACCACTACCTTCATCCTTATCGTAACCTCCTCTTTTGTCATTTAATTCAGTTAAGGATGAAAAATGGATCATTATGCTATAACACTATCCCTTTCGAAGGTGTCATTATTTGGTCAAAAAGTTTTAAGTGTCCCTTAATTAATTTCAGGTCTAATATACTTAAAATTCGATTTAAGGTGAACAATTAATTTATAACACACCAAACAAGGTCAAGCAACATACGAAGCTCATCTACTAATCAATACCTTAGTAACTAAGCACAGATATAGCATGCGAACAAATAACTTCTTACAATCATGAGTAAGCATATACTCTAGTCTCTACAGATCTCACTTACCTTGATGTAGAATCACATTATCCATAAACATTGTGCGTGTTAACATTGATGATCCCTAAAAATTCAATATACAACTTTATCGTTTAATCAAATATGACATAAGAGTTTATTTTCAGTATTAAGTGTGTTTTTAATATGAGTTAAGTGAGTTTCTTCAACAGTTTATTGAGTTTTAGTTAAGTGAGACATTCTGACAAAGTTTCTAATCAAGGTTCTAGCCTATTTTCCTAAATTAGGTTCTTATCTAGAAAGTTTTTAATTTATATTTTGACTCTAATAAGGCCGGAGAGTCTAAATGCAAAGCAAATTATGATCTATGATTCTTTTCTAAGTGTACTCAAGATATTTAATACTAAGGTATGTTCTAACTTAATTTCTGACTCTACTCCCACTTCTATGTTTCCTTAACCCACTCATAAATTTGACTTACCCTAAGTTATGAAGTCATGTTTAACTCATTTTTTTTAATTATTTTTTTTATAGCATCATAGCATTCTAAATCCACAATCATCTATTCCGCTCATTCTCCAATCTTTATATATATATACACAAGTTTTTAAGCTTATAGATTACAAATTTTCAGCTTAAACTCTGATTCTAATATAAAATCATCAATTTAAAATCTGAAATTTCTTACCATTAGTTACTATAACATTATGAAAACAAATTACGCTTCTTTAAGGAAATTTGACCAAATAACTTTGCTAAAATTATCGTGAATTTTTATTTTATTTTATTTTATTTTATTTTTACATATACACTTCAATATTAATTAATAGAAGTAACACAGCAACCTTGCTAATACTGAAATTACCATTTAAGTAGTCATTAACTAAAACTATCTATTTTAGGTTATACAAATAAATTGAATTTGAATATGATATTAGAACTTAACACTCAAAATATTGGGAGATCCTAACAAGGGTTTATGAATTTAAAGTGATGCATAACATTGATGCTTTAGGAAAAAATACTCATGATGTGCCCAATTCTCGGCACAATTTGGTCAAATTCTATTCCTAGTCCAAAATAGGTCGAAACGTATGACATTCTTTCTTCCTCAAAAAGGGTTGTAATATTATTATTTCTTTTCTTTCGTTTTACATATATAAATATATATTTTTATTTGAGTAATAAGAGATGCACCAGATATTATGGCTGAATAGAGCATCCAATGACTTTGGAAAAGAAAAGGTCTTACTAATTACAAATAGATGTGTGATGTTAATCATTCCATACTCATAAAAGACCCGATACCTTTCCAAAAATCAATTCGGGATTGAGCAAAAATTCCTCTGTTCATTGACGTGTTATGGGAAAATTGAATATCAACTTTTATTGCATGGCCTACATCTCAAGGGAAATTTATTCAGTTTATAAACTTTTTTTTTTTTATCAATGTAAAATAAAATACATGTAACATTCCGATGAAATATTTATAAATTCTTCCAATTGGAATTATGATACATATTAAATTATGGGTTCATCATGCATGTATGAAGGATAAAATATAGGACTACTTACCTTTTCCACGCAAAGAACGATAGCTTGATTCTTCTCCTTCAATTTCCATGTTCAACCTCTCTTTCTATTGTTTGATTTTTTATATTTTTTTTTGTGTTCCAATTGGTCACTAAATGATAAAGCCACAGGCATAACAAGAGTTGTTTTTTTTTAGTCATATGAAAATTGGTGGTAGGAAAAGGGTAGAAATTTCTTCTACATGCAGCTTGGAAAATTTTTAATTTTTTCTGGAATCTTGGATGCTTCAATTCCTTTCCAAAAGTTGAAGCCAGACGATGGAAGGTCATGGATTTCAGAAGACTTTCTAAGTTACAACTGATAATCCCTATGCTTTTCTTTTGAAAATGGGATGTTCCCTGATTTTATCTCCACTTAAGGTATATTCAGTACAAAAGCATTGAGAAGCTGCCACCATGAGTCCTTATCCTTAACGATAATTTATTTAATTATTTAATTTATTTTCCACCTTTATGAGCTTATTTTGATTAACTAAATTACCCGAGTAACTTCATCTCCAAGAATTTACTAGCTACTAGCATTAATCTCACAATATTGGTAAAATTATCTATAAGTATACTTTTCTTAACTATATTATTATTTTATTAATGATTGGGTTATTTTGTCTAATGTCTATTATCTTCTTATAAAAACCTAACTTAATCTGACAAACTTAGAAGAATACCTTGATTGACCGCTCGACAAAGCTTATATTTCCTAATTTAGGTGTTTCATCAATCCTAATTGCTAAAAATTGCAAGGTATCACATTGTTTTGCACCTTTATATACTTGATGAATTCTCTAGTCTCAGGTAATTTATGATCGGTCCAATAAGACCGTTGTTACTGCCATCTAGGTGTCGCTTTCTCCTGACAAATCCGACCTTTATTTTTTTAACTCCAATGGCAATTATGATTTGCAGGGAACAGGATTAATCCATAGTTGCTTCATATTGATCCATATAAATAGCTGCTAGTGCCCTTTTCGTAAAAAAATATAAAATCCCAGAGCATTGACCAATACAATAATTTATGTCGTATATTACCTATATTAGTTAAATAGTAGTAATATTAATTTTATGTGTATTTAATGTATATATATACTCTACATGCCACTCCATTCCTTATTTGTAAACTCAATAACCTAAAGAATTTATCTCCATGTCTCGATATATTTCGAACTTATTATTTGAGTTTTCAATATATATAATGGTTTATTGCGGTAAACTAATGTTTGTATCAAATTAAAACTCTTATAAATTTTAATTTACAAAATGAATCATATGAGATCTCCTATTAACTTTTATAGTTTCATTGTAGAGTTTGACTTACGATCGATAATTATATCCAAAGTCTTGAATTTAAGGATTTGCAACCTAAGGTTTATCACATGTTATATATAAGCTTTATAACCTCCATGTTTATATATTTTATACATACAAAGTATTCCCAATGTATATAAATCTTTCTAAATATCATTTTATAAAATTTATTCCCCTTATAATATATTTTTAAGGGCTCGTTAATTATCGGAACTCGAATTTCACGTTTTGATAAGTACAAGTATTATAACTATAATTTTTTTAAAAAAAAAATTAGTTGTATTATTATTTTATTTTTCCTAAATTTAAGCTCATATGTCATTTATACTAATTTTTCTAATCTATCATAAAACTCAGGTTAAATGAAACAACTTTTGCTATTGCCATAAATTTTAAATACTACTCCTGTATTATCATGTTGCAAGCTTACAATTTTACTCAAATGTATAACTCTCATGGTTGTACTACATTTAGATGTTAGATCTTAATTGCTATTTTTTTGGGGTCTCATAGTAAGGCTATCGCCTCTCTTGAGCACTATCTAGTCATAGTCTTCGTCAATCTCTTTTGAAATGGACCCATGCGAGGACTCACTTCAAGAATCGAATGCACTTTGATCAATCATTGTGTTAAAGAAATAATGGGACATCATATGAGCTTGTGAGTGTATATTTTAATAGAGTTTCCTCTTAGTGAAATGCAAAAAGTAAAAAATGAGGTCTTAAGCACCCCTTTATATAGACAATCTCAAAGGGGAGATGGACGGTTTTCTTCACTCCTAGAGTAAGTACCCATTACTTCTCTAATGAACAATTTGGTTTGTTACACGTACATAGATCGCTAACATGCCTACATATGTCGTCCTCCCATTCGCATATTCGTCTCCTATAAACCAATAAATGTACAATTCCCTTTTTAAAAACAATCGTTGTACCTTAAGTACCTTAACAATTGCGCTGAACATCATTGTGCAGCTTAGATGGCCTAATCAAGTATGTTAGGCGTCATGTCACCATTTGAAGTAAACAACTGCTCGAAGCCATCTCTCCTACACCTTAGGCCAAACCTTTGGACGTACCTACTCTCTTTACGCCCTTGACGTTGAGAAGAATAGGGAGGCAAATGTTGATACATGATTCCCATTTAACCAAAGGCTTAGGTTTGATTGGGGCCCTTAGAAGTCCCATTGGCTCCCAATGGAATGATTCATTTCTCTCTCCTTCTCTTTCTCTCTCCATGTTTTCCTACTAGCTTAAGCACCTTGGCTATCCTTAGGCTTTGTGATAAGCAGCTTATTGAATTCTTATCCTGAAGACCTAAGCAAGCACCATTGTAAGCTAAAGACTAAAAGCCCTATTTGACATACAAGCACTCCACCAATGGACCAACCAAGCTTAGAAACACAAAGGACCATACCCTCCAGTTGAGTCCGAGCACTATGAGCGAGGATGCCTTTAGCCTTGCGAGCATTGTAATTCCTAACTTATTGCTTACTATGCACTTAAACTGCCTCACCTGCCTCCTTACCCTCTCTTTGTCCTCTAACATTAGCATCCCACCCCGACTCATTAATTACAACTTAAGATCCGTAGAACTACCAACACACTTGACATACCCTAAGGATGTTAGACTTGTAGATCATAAATGTAGCAACTAGTATAGTCATGGCTAACTAACTCTCAAAGCTACCCTGTCAACCCTACAATGCATGTCCCTTGCTAGTTGCTGATACAAACAAACCCTAGGTCGATACATGTCCAGGTAGTTGTATTCCTTTACATTATAAATAGTGTAAGAGGATCAATAGGTAAGGGATTTTGGACCTAGATCTCAAACCTTACAACTACGTTCTTCTTTATATACTTCTCGATCCCCTAAGCATGTTCCCTAAGGAACTTAATGCTCAAATTCCCTTCATTCCCTCATTTTCATAATCTTTCTTGCTGACTTGAGCATTAGAGGGCCTTCGTAAGCATACCTACAGGAGGCTTTTTGCAGGTATCAAGAGCAAGGATGCATATAAGCCTAATCCTTATCAAACTATATCCGTAATACAACTTGAAGTTGGTTTTACCACAACCAACAATAAGGAATAATTTATCTAAGCAAAAAATTATTTTTGAAACTAGGGTAAGCATATTATTAGCTTTTCCTAAGGTTTCTTAACTCTTAAACCCATGTTAAGTATGTAAATTCTTTTAAATAACCCTTTTTCATTAAACCCTTTTGAAACTAATGACCTGAAACCTATATTACATTATGGTTCGAAAAAAAAAACCTTGATAGATTGATTAAAGCGTATCACTTGTAAGATGAATCATAATTTTTGGTATTTAAGTTAAGAGTGAAAATTTGAATCGAGAGAAGTTAAGGATTTCCTCTTAGACTAAACTAATCAATTTTAAGATATCATTGTTATGATATCAATGCTCCAATAGATTTTCTAGAAGCAAAATTTGATAAAAGAGTACTTATCCTGAGATTGAAAGCTAATGCTTTGAAGAGCAAAGTATAACAACCTAAGAAAAGAGGATTCCTTAAAAACAAGATTGTTAAGTGATTTGAGCAAGGTTAGGAAATAGGGAAGTTGTTAAAAGCTTGCACTTGTTGTTGGCATTGGAACTTGTGAGGGCTCCCAAACCTCTTAGCAAATCTTCAAACCGAAAAAAAGAAAAGAAAAAAAAGAGAGAAGAAAAAGAAAAAGAGAGAAAAAAGAAAAAGAAAAAGAAAAGAAGGAAAAAGGTCAAGTTTTTATTTAAGTTGATTCCAAACTAGTCTTTCTATCCAACTTCATCCATATTTAGCCTTAGTGCCTAGCACTATCTCTTTCAAGCATTTTCCACAATTTGGTCCTAGCATAAGTCTTCCTTTGGTTTTTAAGGTTCTTATTCCCACTCGATCCTAATGACCTTTTTTTATTAGTTTTAAGATATTTACCTAAGTTCAAATAATGGGTCGCAGTCCCTAGTGTTTAATCCAACATCTCTATTTAAGACCCTTATAGCTAATTTTGTCAACTTAAAGGGCTTAGCCATAGTAACTAGATTGAGTGACCATAGTAGTTTAGTCTCTCTCCTAAATCGACCTTTAAGATCAATTTATTCCATTCTAGATATTGGGGACTATATCCCATTATGTAATTTGGGGAGCTTCGTCTTAAATGTTTCCTACTTAAGGATGTTATCTAATAGGGAAAATTTTTCAAATATGTTGAAATCCATCAATTTAAGATGGTAATACAAATTTCAAGCCTATCAATCCAATATAGTAATAAAACTTCTAAACCCATTAATCCAAGATAGTGATAAAATTTTCAAAGACCCATCAATATAATGTGGTACCAAATCACAAAAATCGATTAATTCGAGATGATCTATCAATCTAAGATAGTGATAAGTTTTTTCCATCAATCTAAGATGGTGACAAAATTTACAAATCCATCCCTCCAAGATAGTGTTAAATTTGATGAATTGAAAAACCATCCATCTAAGATGATCATTTATGATTTGTTAAAATGCAATAAAATTTGTTTTCTCGAAAGCTTCCTATCTATCCATGGCTATTACCATCTTTCCATCCATCCAAGACTATATTTTCAAGATTTAGCCTATTTTTAGAGCACACCCATTTTCTTTCCATCAGTACTCTTCCCTAGGGTATATTTTCTTTCTCCTATCTCTACAAATCCTTAGTGGATCAATTGATTGTAGCATTTTTTAGTGGAAGTCTACCACTAAGGCAAAAATGGTACCTCTTTTTATCTTTATGGTAAAATTTTTAGTACAAGTCTATCACTAAGGCAAAAAAGGTGCATCTTTTTGTTTTTATAGTAAAATTTTACTCAATTATCATCATATAGAAGAGTAATTATAGACACCTAATTTTTTTCCTCTATGTTTTTAGATTTTATTTTTTTAAAATAAGAAAAGGGTCTTAAATAAAAAAATTACAAAAAAAAAGACAATACAAAATATATATATATATATATTATAAAAATAAAATAAAATGAAAAATGGGAAAAAAATGTTTTGATTTAAAATAAATTATCATTTTAGAAATAATTAAGATTTAGGTAGAGACTTTAATTCATTTGGGTCTATTATTTTAAGAGATAAGAGCACATGGATTAAATTGGGCTAAGGCCTAATTTGAATTAAATTTAAACCATCCATTTTTAAACCTCATATAAAATTTAGTTGCAAGTTAAAACAGTGCATGGGCCAACAACTTGTATGGAAAAACATAGCACATGCATAGAGGAAATCTTAGGTTTGAATCATAGTAGTTACAATCGTGCTTTTTTTTTTTTTGCATGTAAAACGTGTTTTGAAAACACATTTTCATCTTTTACACTATCTAAAATCCCTAATTACTCACCTTGCTAGCATGATTTCTTCCTTCTTCTTTTGTTTTTTTTTTTTTATCAAAGATCTTCATGATTTCACCAAATTAATGGTGAAATCATGAAGATAACAAGCGATTTTGCTGAAGCAAGCTCAAAACATATCCAAATTCATCAAAATCAAAGATCAAATTGACCTTACAGATCACCTCCATGTTGGAAATCCAAGATGCTCATCAATGGTTGATTTGGCCATTGATGTAACTTTCTAAGCTTTCTCGAGCCTAGAAAACTATTAATACTAGTTACCCATCCTCACTAGAGTAAAAATAGTCAATTAAACACATCGGAATCACTAGCTAAAATTACTTTTCTCTCTTCAAATCCCTACTGTGACGTCTTTCTCTCTTTCTCTATTTAGCTTGGCTTCATGTACAAGAGTTCTTGAGCTTAGCTACTGTAACGTCCTATAAGGGGGCTCGATAGTTTAGTCTAAAATCTTTATATCACGTTTTCACCCATGATATAAAGACCACTTTGCAAGACAGAGATAACAAGGCTCTAATTAGTGAGTTTCTAAGGGTGCTTCTTCATTTTATATACATCTACTTAACTATATATATAAGTGATTCAACATTCCATAGTCACTAGGACTGCAAAA
The DNA here is from genome assembly GCA_024138005.1 of Lumnitzera racemosa. NCBI lineage: Eukaryota > Viridiplantae > Streptophyta > Magnoliopsida > Myrtales > Combretaceae > Lumnitzera > Lumnitzera racemosa. The sequence continues at coordinate 59,384,248 of JAMXBC010000004.1, forward strand.
AGTTAGAATCACCTACCAAATAATAAGAAAGGGTATCTATATCCCAATAATCATCAAGCCATTAAATACCTTAAAAGTTTAATTTGACTATATTACTTGTTTTTCTAAATTTATATTCTACTTTCTCAACCTGATGGAGCATCTTACACTCGAATCCTAACCTAACCCTAACTTTGTAAGACCTACAAAAGAAACTATTGAGGGATAAGCTATATCTAGCTTAGTAACTAACCTTCTTACCTTACCATCAAACAATAACAAACAAGTTATTCATCAAATGTATGAATGCATATACAAGCATTTTCAATACAAACAATATATACAATCGACTGATAACTGCATATAGCATGGTTTTATGCCCATCATTGCCCAAATGAGGAATTATTTAAGCACGTCATGACCTAGGTATCCACATCAAATATGAGTTCACTTAGCAATATAAGCACCCTCAGCAATAGATACAGCTCAACCTCAAGGAGAAGGTGACACTCTCTAGAGCCAAGTAGATCCCAAAGGTCGTAGCAAGAACATGCCGCACGAATACGTCGTATGATAAACAATCACAACATATAATATCAATATGGATTCATCTATGCATGATCTCTCACTCTACTATGTAGTACTAATGCCTTTTAACTTATGCAACAAGATGTAATGTATGTCTAGTTTAATTAAAGGCCAAATATTTATTAATCCGGATTCATGGGGTGACCAAGCAGATATATTCCAGATACTCTAATACCTTGAGTTCTAAGGTAACAAACAAGGGTATTTGAAATATCTTAAGGTGTTTTGCAAGCAAGAGTCAATCAATGCAAGCAAGAGTCAATCAAAGCAAGCACATACAAGTTCTTGTATACCCAACATGTAACAAGTTCAATTATTAGATATAATTAGATGGTGCATTAACTATAAGCACATAACAAAGTAAAATAGGGGGGGCATACTCACTCAGCCTTGAAGTCTAGTATTCCCAGTATTCTACGATATCTCAAAATTGATATCCTAAATCACCTGAATAAAGTAATTAAAGTAAATAAGACTTATCTTAAACTTAATCTATTCGTTAGTCTCGTTATAATTTCCTTATTTCATATTTTAGTCGTAACCTTTTTCGTTTTAAGCCAGAATTTTATGTTCTTATTGTCGATTTTCATCGTTTTCGAGATTTCTTTCATTTGGTGAGATCTTTTTTGGGCTTTTGAGTTAACAAGTTTTCAATTTGGGTCTTGTAAGGTTGTAGGCTTAAAAGATGAGTTTGGTCACTTTAGGTTTTGGGCATAGGGCTTAGTTTTTTACCTTAGGCTTTACACTTAATATTTTGGGCTTTCTTTTAAGTATTTTAAGTAAACTTTTTCTGCTTAAAAATTTAAATTTTCATCTTTGGCTTTGGTGTTCCTCTTATGGGCCTAAACGGGCTCTTTTCATAAGTTTAAGGCTTCAACTCATTAAGGAGCCTATAATGGATGCCTTTGATGGGCCTTAGGATTTAGTAGGCTTCTTCAATAACTTATTTTGGGCCTTTTAACATAAGGTTTAGATCTGGTCATCCCTTTTATTTGGGTCTTAAACTTGGGTTTTAGGGCTTTTTGGGCCTAAATTACACTTTAGGGCCTTAGGCCTAAACTTAGTTGTCTTTTTTTAGCTTAAGCCTAACATTGGTCCTAAGTTTAGTCCACTTTACCTAACTTTATAGATCTAGTCATGATTATTAAGGTGGCTATCAATATCATTTTTAACTTTAATAACTAACTAAGCTAGTTTAAGACCCTAGTGCAAGATTAACCTATTTAACTTAGTTAATCAAGTCCTAAACTATACTTAATACTAAATAATCATGTTATTAAGCTAATAAATCAAAATTTATAGATTTGAAACTTTATGAAAGTAGTAGGCAAGTAGGGTTCTTCTAGGCTTTCCTTCAACTTCTTCCATCCAACGCTTATTTTAATGTGTTTCCTTATTTTAATCACATTTCTTCTTATCTTAAGCTAATAACATTACATAATATGATGAGAGCAAGATGGATTTTCACTAAGGAAGTGGCAGTATGCATGGTACATAGGGTTTCATGGAGTTTTATTAACTTCATTTCAAGTTATCTACATAAAACTATTTCCTATACTTCAAGAATGTAAGCAACAAGCTACCTAAATACATGATTGAAGGTGTAATTATGAGGCTCTAAAATAATATGTACATGATTATAAAATATTTATATAGTATTTTTAATCTTAAACTCTAGAGATATCATAGGTAAAACTAACATAAAAAGAAAACTTAAATTGGGTGATTTTTACCTTAAACTAGTCTACACAAGTTATAACTTTTTCACTAAAAAACGAAGTCGAAATGTGCTCCTTGGAGAGGTAATATTTGTCTGTAGGAAAATAAAGTGTGTATGTGTGATCTTTTAATAGTGGTGGCTTGTAATTTGGTGGTGTGTGGTGGTGGTAAGACCAAAAGACACAGAGGTGCATAAAGGAGTCCAATAGCTCTATTTGTTTTCTTCCCTTTTTCCTTTAGTTTTTTTTTTTTTTTTTTTTTGGTTTCTTAAGAGTGTTTCTTAGGATTTTCTAATAGTGAAGAATGAAGTCAAATGAGGTTTTTGAATGGGTGAAATTACAGATAAAGAGAGTAAGATAAGGTGGGGTTGGGATAAGATATTGCTTTAATTGGTTAAAAGGGTACAATGATCAAGGAGGTACCACGTGCTCTTTAACCCTTTACTTGATTTGGCAAGGCTTTGTCTGAAAATATTTAAATTGTCTAATTAGCCTTTCTATCTTGCTCTTTAATTGATCTTATCCATTTCTTAATTAAGAGGATTAAGGTTAGTAGATGGATTAAAGGGTGATTAAGCTAATTAATCACGATTAAACGTAATTAAGTAATTTAGGCCTAATTAGGGTGTAACTAGGGTCTTTCCATATTTGATCACTTTAATTAAGTTCATTTACCTATATTACTTTGTTTGTTGTAGTCTTTTATTATCTAGGACTAATTAGAGTTTTTGAACTGCATACGAGACTAGCGATGTAGGGTTTTTTAGTGAATGGAGAAATTATTTATGATTAGCAAATAGTTTAAGGACATACTTAGGGTTTATTAGTTGAATTAGGGTTTTAGACTTCCAATTAAAGTTTTACTTAGTCTATTGATATTTTCCAATCGTTTTAAGGTTTCTCGCATATTAAGGGCTTTAGGGTTTTACGCATTTGATTAAGGTTTTGGGGTTTTACTCTCTTTAGGATTCTTCGACTTATTACTTAAGGTTTGTAACTTATTATTTAGGGTTTAATCATTTTATTTATGGATTTTATTATTATATCATTTATTATTATATCTTGAGTAGTTCTAGGGATTATATATTAACTCATGTATTTGACTCTGAGTTTGGATTCGAAAGTTTATAAGGTTCGTATTGTTTCCCCAAGTTTAACGTTTGCATTCTTGAGAAGATATTTTTGTATAATTACTATGGTTTCATATGATTAATCATTCTTGATTTGCAATTAACTATGATATAGTACTTGATTAAGAAATTTAATGTGTAATTAAATTTCTTAATCTGAATTACTAGTATACTTGACACAAATTAGGTACATTTTAGGGCTTAATGTGTCAAATGAAGTTAGTTAAGCCCATTAGGTCATTTTGTCTAAATAGTTTAATAAATTAAGACAATTATTGCTATTTAAGTATGTTTTAGAGGGTAGATTAGGGTTTTAGAGCAATTAAGTAATTAGTCTCTGACTAATGAATAGTTTTACAATTTAATTAGAGTACAATAGTTGGATTAGGGTTTTCAATTGTAGATTAAGGTTTTACAATTTAAGGCTCGCACATATTAGGGTTTCAATTATGATTTTAGTGTTTGAAGGTTCATTAAAAGGCTATAGTATTTATTTTAAGGTTTTGAATTTATCGTTAAGATTATCTCTATCAATATTCATTTTTGTCTTAGCTTTCTTTATCGGTTTTAGGGAGCTTTCATGGGCTTCAACTATCAATCTCTTTCCCATTTGAGTTTGGGATTAGTTTCATTAGATTAGATTGACCTTTGGAATTAACATTAGTTATTGGAATTTATTTATAGAATTTTAAGGCGTTAAATGTAAGGATCAAACTAAGGCTAAGAATGCCATTTAGGGTTTTAGGAGTTTGAGTTCATGTTTTTTAGAGTAGTCTCACAAGTTCAAGATTAGTTATCTTGCTAACACTAAGGGTATCTTTTGGAAAATCTTATTAACTTCTAACCTCCCATCTAAGAAATTCACGGGGTTTACTGTTACTACTCGTATAAGCATCCTTAGGTCCTAAGCTCTCTAATGCTATCTTTGTCTTTCATTGTCATGGTCTCTAAGTGGTACCACCAACTAAAATGTAAGCACCACCATTCTTCTTTAGTTGAAACCAATCCAAGGCTAAGCTCGTGGGATTCCAAAACCTAAGATCCAACCCTCTCCTAAGCTTCAACAATCGTCACTAGTAACACCTGCCATAACTAACCATTCACCAATCTCATCCACCACCAAAACGGCCACCAAATGAGGTAGCACTTATGCTGTGCCTCTTATTTCCAATTACAAACACATCAAAACGTGTTTTCCGACTCGATTTGCTAGCTAAACCACTAAGATTGTTGTCTTTGGCATTCAACCCAAACCCGATGGAGCTTTGATTCACCTCTTAAATTGACTCGCGACTATACTTGATTCGAAAACCCACCTCCACCCCTCCCCCCCTCTTTTTTTCCTTTGTTTTATCTTTTTTTTTTTCTTAATTTACTCTATCATGAAAAAATGAAAAAAAAAAGTAGAAAAAAATAAATAATAAATAATTTTCCCCCTTTTTACCTTCTTTTCAAAAAGAAAAAAGAAAAGAAAAATGATAAAGTAAGTGCATAAATAAATAACAGCAAAAAGGCATTTCTTTTACACTTATATAAAAAAAAATCTATTTTCCAAAAAAGTAATAATAATAAACAATGAAAAGTTAAGTAAACTTTTTTCCAAAATAAGGGTTTCTTTTAGATTTTCTTTTCAAAAGAAATAAGGACCTAAAATTAAGGTCCATTTTTTAAAGAATTTTTCTTAATAAAATTAAATGGATAAAAATGTAACCCATTGACTATTTCTAGAAATCAAAACCAACCAACACACTAAAGTTTTATGAAAACAAACTAAGAAAGATCCAGTCCTTACTACAGGATACATAGGCAACTACAAGGAGATTTAAAATAGGGAATTTTTTTTTTATTTTTGCTTTTGTAAAAAAAGCTTAAATTCTCGAGTCCTTTTGTCAATAAAAATTTATCCATTTCTTTACTTCTAAATTAGAGTTATTTTTTCAATTTTAAAGGGAATTTTGAAAAAATAAAATTAATTTCAAAAGGTTAAAATGGTACTCGTTCAGAGTTTGATAAGTTAGCCCTCAAACTCAAATTCTCTGATTTTTCAAAATTGTTTTTTTAGAAAAATGATTTTTTTTTCGTTAACTAGTAGTTAGGTTAAGATTAATCTACTCAATTAATTCTAACCTAACTCTTTCCCAACTTCAGTATAGTAGCAACTCCAAAATTTTCTATTTCTCCAAAAAAAAACCGACCTTAATTGTTAGTCGAGGGTTAATATTAAATAGGTAGGTTCAATATTAATCGAATTAAGGAAAATAAAACCAATAAATTCAGGCTTGACAATAGTAAGCCTCAATTATGAAAGGAATCTTCATCTCTTAATGGTTCATAGGCTAAGATCCATTAGGTAGGGCCTTGTAGTCATCTATCTCGGCTTTTGGTCATGGGTTTAGGTAGTTGATCCCTATCACATATGGTCTTTAACTTTAAAGGTAATAAAGTTAGGCAACACTAAGGAAGGAGAGGAGATAAGATGTATATATTTGATGTTTGTTGTTATATCAAAGGGAACATACCAAAAAGGAGAGTGGGCTATCATTCTTGTTATAAGATAAGTTGTTTTGGAGACCCATACTTGACATGACATGTCTGTCTACCCCTTCTGATGTTGTAAGTTAACCATAACTTGTGTTTCTATAGAGATGGCTTTGAAGATAATAAGTACTAAGGAGCTTAGGTAGAGGCTGGCCATGAGGAAAGACAGTAATGGCAAAGGTAATGCTTAGCTGCCTCTTCGAGTTCTACTGAAGGAGAATATAATAGGAGAACGAGTTGCTTATGGGGCTATCCTTTGCTACTTTGAAGGTTGAGGGGTAAAAAAGATCCCTTAAATCCAGGAAAGTAAAGTTTTGCAAGGTAGCTTGTATTGGAGAAACTTCCTCATTTACTTGAGTTGAAGTCAGTGAAATCCTAAATGACTAAGTTCCTATTCAAGCTTCATTTAGAGGTTGCGTCTTCTAGGACTTCAATGAAGAGAGGGAACATCACAAGAAGCATGATGGGGGAAGGGAGAGAAGAGAACTAAATGAGGAAAAGAAGAGGAATATGAGTTTAAGTAGCCTCCTTCCCCCTCTTTAGCTAAAAAAGGGCCTTATATTTGCCTTTGACTAGGATCTTAGTGATGAGGACATTGTTTTGGTAATGAGGCATTGTATGTTGAATTGTTATCAAGGGTAATACTTTTCGGGGGTACATAGAATGTGGAGACAACAACCTTAGACACGACTATAGATAAGGTCTAGGAGTACCTTTATATGAGTTACTATGATGCAAGTGGTTGAGCCTTCTTAACTATTGTTAGGGTGATTTGTTCTATTATGGATTTACCTTTATTTATACCTTTGTAGGTGTCATATTAAGCACAAAATTTGATGTTAGGATGGTGATCAAAAGAAAAAATAATATGCTACTTAAGAGAAAACTTAAAACAAAGATTGTATTTGAAATTGTAAGTTCCATAGCATCAACTCTTTGGCTACCTAAAAGCTTATGCTAAGATGGGGGCAATTTGTGTAGTTCCCAAGAGGAAACTAAGGTAGTTTAGGAATGAGTAAGGGTAGTTAAAATTGAGGTTGACCATTTGTGTTAGAAACTATAAGCAGCGAACTAAAAGATCAAACAACTGTCATTTGATCTAGAGGTAACTTTGTAAAAGAGAGGGAGAGAGAGAACATTGAAAGAGGTTGTAGAAGCTAAAGTGAAAGCAGCTAAAGTCCATAGTGAGGTGAACATTGTGCTGCCTCCTTTGGATAAGATCTTGAAGGAGGAGAAGGCCCTTAAGGCTTGTAACCTGAAGTTAAGCGAATGGGTTAGCTCGCAGAAACAAACTGCTAAGAGAAATGGAGGAGTAGATGTAATGTTGAAGATTGGCAAAGGTTAAAGATCTTGGAGGCAGGTGGCCTAAAAATCTTAGAAGATTATTGGGATAGTATGGAGTTTAAGGAACTACATTTTGAGTTGATAGAGTTGGACTAGGAGTATCTTAAGGAATGGATCCTAGGGTAGGATTTAGACTATGACTTGAGCTGGTTACTCCTCCAACACTCCGACACTAAGAGCCTCTTATGTTAAGCTTCTAGAAATCATGGCAATGGGTAATGATGATGTAGGTATTTTTTAAGCTTGTTTGAGAAGCATCTAGAAGAAACACTTCTCTTCCTCCTCCTTTATAAGACCTTCCTTAAGACCCTAATTTATCCCAGGGTTGGATGTAAACTATTGATATGCTTATTGCATAGGGTTTCTCCAATTTAAGGCCTTTTAAGCGAATAGCCCTAAGAATTGACTTCATTGCTATCAAACAAATATAAATCAATTACTTTTTTCTTTTTTGACTTGCATTTTTACTTTTCATACTTATACATATGTTAGCTAATACTACAATTTGTAATTGTAAGTGCCATTAGGCTTTATTTTGAAGTATAGTGGAATTTTTCTTCAAGTGACTTGTTCTTCCATTTTTTTAGTGCAAATTAACCATATGTAGTGTAACAAATATGGGGTTAGGACATTAACAAGGATAATTCTAGTCATATGCAAGTTCAGTTAGTAGAATATCCTAATCTCATCATGACTAAGAATCCTTCTTGCAATTAGGAGTATCCCCTTATTAGATGCATGTTTAGTAAGTGAGATATCCCAATTTGTTAATATATGATCTAAGCTTGCTAAGTAAATTCTTTTTAAAGGCTAAGTTTGGTTAAAAGAACCTCATCTCCAAGCCTAGGTAAGGGGTATATGTACACTTATCAAGAGGTAAGGGTTGCTTCGTATGCATGTTAAGAGGTAGAGATTACCTCATTTGAGTGTTAGAGGGTAGAGGCTTTAGGAGCTTATGAGTTGCTAAAAAGCAACTGAATCGGCTAAAAGTTTTATTATAATAGGTTCAATTACAATATAACACTAACTATTATAAACTTCAGAAAGAGAGAAATATAATAAAATAGATAATTTCATTAACTCTTCATGTATCAAATACATCATTGAATTGGTTACTAGGCATAGGCTATTACAGTTGTAAATGCTATACTAAGTGTAGCTTACTCGTCATTACCTTAAGTGATAGCTTCTCAATCAATTCCATTGTAAGTTATTTGGCTATTAGCTCTTGAAAAACTTGCTCCCTCCTTTAAGCAACATTTTTTAGGAGGTTAGTCGGTCTCTTTAATATACTCCTAGAGGTAACCATGTCAGGTTGTGTCCTCTAAGGCATTCTTTAGCTAAGTATACTCAATAGTGGTATGACCTTATCTTGGCTATATGCATAATATTTGTCAGGGCTCCATCGAGCAGGGTTACCCTTCGTCTTCAAGCCAAGAGAAAATGCCTAGGTTACTAACCTCCAACAATATCTAGTTTTACGACTTAATGAGTTGATGATGCTCATTAAAGGTCGAATAGCTACGCTTCTTAGTTTATAGGCACTGGTTGCTATGTCATACAAGCTTGCTTTAAAGATGTGGGGACCAAGACAACTAATGCTCGATGGTTGATCCCGAGTATTTTTTTTTCCTTGCCTGAAGGCTAGTGCTTGAATTGTCTTTTCTTCGAGATGTTGTCCTCTTAGCTAATGTACTTTACAGCATGTTGTTAGACATTGGCAAAAGTTTATTGCATCTTCTATCTATACATGTATATTTATATATATAAAATATGGAGTAAAAGAGTTGACATAGGTCCTTTACTCCATTATTGTAGCATTAAGTACCACATTTATGTTGCAGTTCGGGATCTCAATCATGGTGGCAATAAAGTAAGCCTTATAGTCTTAAAGTGTTTCATTGAGACATTAGCAAATAAGCATCAATGACTAGGCATCCTTCTCTAACTTTTTCCTTATAATGAAGTGTTAAAGGAACACTTGGGTTAACTCCTTGAAACTAGAAATGGAGTTAAGTTAAAGGCCTTACTAACATGTTTGAGTAGCGTTCTTGAGATTATCTGTAAAGGCCTTGCATGCTATGGCATTAGACATGCTAATGAGCTCCATTCAACCACAACAGTAGGTCATATGCTCTATAAGGCCAAAAGTACCATTATACATCTTTAGTTTTGAAATCCAAACCTAAGCAAGGAGGGGTTTGTCTTTAATTGTATGGACAAAGGGAGATTACCCTATGGTAAATGTATCCGAAGGGTCATTTTGCTTAGACTCCTTAAGGTTGGTTAAATGCTTGATCATATTATCAATTTGATAAAGGAAAGGATCGTCAGGTAAGCCCTGCAATAGGGCTTAAGATTGTGTAGTTAGTACATGGTTGCTATTTTTGCTCTTTTAAGGAGCATTGCTTATAGTGTAAGGGGAGTTGTCCTCTTAGTCGATGTATTGTGGTGGCATAGCATATTTTGGCGAAGCATTATTATGTATTGATTCTCTTGAAAAACCTCATTCATCTGTTGCTCTAATTAAGCAATATGACCTTTTTATATGGTATTGTTCCTCGTATGAGGTTTATTGTTCCTCATTAATGTTCTAGTGTGGAGGGCTGGATGGAGGGTTGATTAGGTATCATTTCTTGTTTTGGCTATGGCTTTGTTATTGAATCATAAATGGTAGGTGCTAAATGTTGTTGGTAGATTCTTACCATTGTGACATCTGCCATAGGAGGTTATTTGTTTAGCTTTAAGAGATCTACAAAAGAGAATATGTAAGCTATCAAGAGCGTTAGAAGTATCTCTAATATGTGCATTCTGGCACTCGAGTTAATAATATGGTTGAGAGAGATAATGGCTGTAACTTGTATAGAGTGTAGGGTTGCAAATTCCTTAACTTAAGGGTTTTAAGGAATGCTTATAGATGTGGGGAGGATAGATATGACAAGTAAGATCCTTTCCTCAATTCCCCATATCTCTAACCATAATTGAGTTAATCCTTAAGAAGATCTTAGGGGTGTACTTTATTTCCATCTTTATTTAATGCACTTCTTGCCATTCAATTAGTTAAGCTATAAGCAAAGTTTGTACTTAGGGGCCTAAGGTAAAATGCAATACTAACATACATGATTGCTTTTTTGGTATCTTTTTTAACTTTACTATTCATGAGATTTTTAAGTTCATGCTCAATAGTTTTTTTTTTTTTTTTTTGTTTAATTAGTACTTTTCAAGGATCATGATTTATGGGTTAGCCTTCGGCATGCAACTTGAAGAAACAAAAAAATGGAAAGTTATGGATGAGGGCCATTCTGAGATAACATATTGTTGTTAGTTGCTATAATCATCAAATAGACTATTAATTGGCAAATGTTTTATAAAAGCAAATGAAAGGTATATTATTTCTTGAGTCATGATACTTAGACCAATGCATGACTATCGACTATTCCACTGGTAAACACACATGAGGATTAATATGTGAAATTAGATCACTTAAGACAAGGCCATAATGACTTTACACGTAATCTTGAATTCATCCATTAGCACATCAAGCATTTCTCATCATTTTTTATATTATAACGAGAATACAAATTTCTTTCTTTTCCCACTTATGAGGTGAATGTTTGATTATCTTATTACTATTTGCATGGTCAATTTTAACAAGCTTTTCATTCATAATATAGTTTTTATGATGATTTATGAATTATTTTCACACTTTGAAGCATTAAATGGAAATGTTATCTCAACCATTAAGCTTTACATAACTCTAAGCTTGAAAAATGCAAAAATGCATTAGAGAGATTAGGTTAGATGTTATAGACATTTTATGAGTACGTAAAAAAATATAAGCTTTTATCACAAGTTCCACGATAGAACAAACAGACTATTATTAGCACTATTGTCCTACACTTCTTTAAGGAACAAAAATATATATACAGGGTTGTGTTGTTAAAATTTTTCAATAATTTTCGTACTTAGGAAACTTTTCTCTATCTTTGTGGTCCTCACTTTTGCATATAATAAAAGATGTAACTATACGAGTATTAGAAGTGCAGCATCTACTAATAATTCTTTATAGAGAGCAATTGATAAATAAACTACCGATTAACTTTAACAACACCTTCTACTAAGATTTGATATATAAGAGCAATGACATTGCATGGAGCTGTATGGTCTTACTATTTTTATGTGTTATACACTTAAGAGAATGTATTATTAAAAATAGGTAGATCGGTATAAGTATAATAGTAAACGTTTTTTTTATTTTCTTTAATGTTATTACTAATGAAATCATGTACTTGAAAATATATGAAAAGAGATCATCATGATATTATTTATCATATCAAGATAATAAAAAATGATTAAATAAAAAGATTAGGTTTCATTAGTTACGATAATTAGAATATAGAATTTTTTTAAGATAATTATCCCTTTAAGTTGTTTATTTTACCATATAGAACTAACTAAATTAGATTTTATAAAAGGGCATGCCAAAATGGATTTCGCACTTTAATGGTCGGATTGTAACAATAACTCGAAACCCATTTGGCCTAATAATTTACCTATTTTTAACTTTCTCATTGGGTGAATGGATACGTTACGTGTCCTGTTCAAGAGGGGCCAATAATCGGAACAAGTACGATTGGGTCTTTCCTCCGCCTGTCTCGTTTGTCCAAACGCTTATGCTACGACATTTCGAGGACATTTACGGAATTAAATTGGTTAAGTAAAGCAAACGGGTTCTTTCCGCCGTACCCTACTACCTGCAGAAAATTATGAGAATCAGTTATCTTATCCGCGGAAACTAACTTCTTGTTAAACTTCTTACACTCATGACTTTCTTCAAAATTCCAAGTCCAAATCCATAACTTGGATCATATTGACATTCAAATTCATCATCATATAACAACTCGATCTCCTCGTAGCTCGAGTAGGCCTTTCATTCTTAAAAATGGCAATTCAATCATCATCTTCTTCTTCTAGTGGATTCAAGTTATTCGAAGAGCTGGAACTGCAGGAATTTCCAGATAAGTATGTCATCAGATCGAAGCAATCCCTAGACGAAGGCTTCTCCATTAGTCGCCGTGATGGAAACATCGATTTACTTGACGGTGACAGATTTTTTATCCCTCTCTTTATTTCATTTCTCGGAATAAACGTAGCGTGAAAGAGAGAATTCCCTTTTTATTTGATGAAGCATTATGCTCTCTTCTTGTATAGCCAGAGTTTCGGTAAATGCCACAAGTAGTTTTTCAATTTGTAAAATTGAAGATTATCTGGAGTGAAATTTGGTACTGGTTGAATAGCTGCAAATAAAATTGATTTGTTGGTTGATAATATGTTGTAGCTTGTGATAGGGTCTGACATACTGTTTTGGATTGCAGAGGCTAGTTGCTCGGCGGCTCCATCAAAGACCTCCACCATTTATGGAGTTGGAGGGACAATCCGATTGCTTGCCGGTATTGATCTATCTTGAGATTTTGTGTTCCTTACGGGACATTCGCTTTGTATTTGTTTATGGTTTACTCTTCGTTTTCCTGTAAGATTTCCATATGATGGCCCTCATTATTTGGATATACGTTGGTTCTGTTTTCTGTTATTAACTTCTTTTGCTGGAGAAATGGAAAACATAGCATTAAGGAATATGCACTTTATCTTCCTACTAATTGACTTTATTAAATGCTGATTTCCCCCACCCCCCACAAAGATTATTAAATGCTGAATCCAATGTCTTTTTTTGCGTTATTTTGGCTCGTGAAGATATACTGATAGATACAAAATTTCTATTTGTTTCTATCATTGAATAGGTTCAAGATTTTACTGTTACATATTTGAAATGCAGGAACATACATGCTTGTAATAACTTCCAGGAAGGACGTTGGATGCTTTCTTGGTTTCCCAGTTTATCGGGTAACATCTATGAAATTTCTCTGCTGCAATGAGGCACTCAAGCTTTCAACTGATCAAGAGGTAGGGCCATGTAGATTATTCTTTCTCCGGAATTGTTTTAAAATGTTTTGATCTTACTCTTCTACTATTTCAACCAATATTTCCTTCTTGCAGAAACGGGATGAGACTTATTTCATGACACTACTGAAAACAGTAGAATCAACTCCAGGATTGTACTATTCCTATGAGACAGATATTACATTGAAGTAAATACTTACTATATCATATTTTTGAGCTTCAAATTTTGTGATCATTGATATTCTAATAGTGATCTATTCATCGAAAACATGGTCCCCTTGTTCACTAGTTTGCAGAGAAGATTTAAGCTAGCTGATGGTTGGACAATGAAACCAACTTGGAAGCAGGTTAGTTGACATGTTGACATTGTTTCAGGAAATCTAAGGTTGATATTTAAGAATATAAATAGAAGTTTTAATGTTTATATGATTTGGCATGTATTCATGGAATCAAATCCTTATGAAGTTGATGGGTTGCATGCTATTTTCATTAGGGAGTTGGGTTATTATTCAGTGTTTTTAATGTTAGGTTATGCCCTTGGTAATCATAGAATGATGGGAAAGGTACTATATTGATGACCTGTAAAGAGGCCTGTCCTAATAAAAATTGATGCTCCACCTTCTCTGCTTAAAGAAAATCATTTTACTTTTACATAACTTACAAATGGTTTGGATAATGGATATTTTTGTTCACTATCATATTATATCTTTCACTTTATGCATACACATTTTCTCATTCTCACAAAGACTTTTTTCTTGAGGTTAAGTTAGAGTTATCATCATATATCTAACTTTCAGGCAGACCCTAGATATGTTTGGAACAAAAATCTTTTGGAGGACCTCATTGAGCAAAAGGTAAGTCATCTCTCTTTATCAATTTAAACAATTACTTTGGTTGCAAATCTAAATCGCTCGTTGCTTTTGGAAGTTATATCCAGAAGGAAAAAGCGAGTCACTTTGAATTATCCTATTTCAGTAAATTAGTTGCACTAATTTATGTTTATTTTTCTAATGCAGCTTGATAGGTTCATTATCCCACTACTCCAGGGAAATATCCTTCTTACTTTAAGCAGTAACTTCTTACTGTCTTTGGCCGCATTTTTATTTTTGTTGCTGGTTTTGGTGTATGGCATAGTTTGGAGGGTGGCTTTTTATTTTTGATTGCCGGTTATGCATGGCATTGTTTGAGGAAGTGGACAGGCTTTTTCTTTTTTATTGCTGAGCTTTGGCACTTGGGTTCATTTGGGGGGAGTCAAACTATTGGGATGGTTGATATGCTGTGCTCGGTATTTTGATTTGTTATTCAATAGAGTATTATATTATTATTAGGAGCATGAGTAGTGGGATGCAATATAAGGTGAACTATTTCATGCTGTTGATAACAGCATTACATTGTACTCACAGTGAAATTTGCATCAAAATGATCTAACAATATATGCTCAGGAAACATACTACTGAACATTTTTTTTTCCTTTAAGAATTTACAATTCCATCTTGGGGACCACCCTTCTCTCTAAATCTGCTGCACATGCATGTCATTTATGTTTTGATTTGTTCTTCAATAGAGCATTGTGTTTTCTTTAACTAAGATTTCACGTTTTCAAGCCACACAAACCAAGCTAAAGGGTTCATCCAGTATGATCACATTAGTTTCCAGGAGATGTACACGTCGATTAGGTTGTATTCCTTGCTTCTGTGCTGCTTTTGTCTTGGCATACTGACACAGCTAAATATATTATGATACTTCATAATGAGTGCCAGGAACGAGAATGTGGAGAAGAGGAGCTAATCTTGAAGGAGATACTGCTAATTTTATTGAAACTGAACAGATTTTGGAGGTTGAAGGTTACAAGTCTTCCTTATTGCAGGTTGTGCCATTTCTGTTTCTATGGGCTTGTCAAAGAATATAATAATGTTTACACCAAGCTTATTATCTGTTGTCCTGTTCACATTTGCCTAATGTTTGATTTACCGATTGTTGCAGATTTTCATGATTACATTCTTTCATATTTTCAGATTGCATATGCACTTTCTGACCTTGGTTTTCAAGATTTAACATGAGTAATCCTTCTTCTAATTAAATGATTGCTTATTGATTTAGCTTCATTCTAGACGAGCTCTAAATTGATGTCTGAATCTGCAGCACCATGTGACAGGAAAATTAAAAAAAAAAAAAATCAGAAAAAGAAAGACCTGAGAGACCAAACATATACAAGGTGATAATTATATTTTTCTTACCCTGCAGTTGCCTGGTGAGAAGCTTACTGTTGTAATGTTGAATTTGGTTCAGCCTTCAATTGTTTCTTCTTTTGTTGCTTTCCTTGGGAATGGATTTGACAATTATCTTGAATAAACACTATCCATGTATGTAATTGAAGTTTTGGCTTTGACCCACCTCTTGGAGAAGGCATCATTGTCATTATAATCTTCTTTTTCTACTTTAATGAACATTCTTCAATTATAAACTATTTTATGTATGTTTTCTCAGATCCGAGGTTCCATTCCACTTCTCTGGGAGCAGATTGTTGATTTGAGTTACAAGCCACGATTAAAAATCATACATCATGAGGAAACAGTATGTTCAGCTCTGGGATGTAACTATATTCATTTTTTATAGCACAACCCATTGAGTTGTTCTGGTAGTATCATCTTACATTGTGTTTTCTCAGTCAAAAGTTGTGGAACACCATTTTCGTGATCTTGAGCAAAGATATGGGGAAACAATTGTTGTAGACCTTACCGATAAAGTAAGTAACTAATTTTTTTTTCTGCCTTCCTCACAAAAAAGTCACTAAATATTTAGCGGAAACTGATCCTTTTGTCAATGGCTCTATGCTGTTTCCTTTATGTAGTCATAACAGCTAGCCTATGAACTAACAGGTTTGACATTTTTAGATGTTAGTATCCATTCCATTGTCAAGGGAAAAACAAAGCTATTGGCTTTCTTGTCAAGCAACTCTCAATCTGCAATTTGTTACCTTTAATCTTTTGTTCAAGATATTTTTTCCTTATTAATGGTCGTGGCCAACTTATATTGTGATTTTGCATGAAAGACCTGCCCTACTTTATTATGTAATTGACCCGTTGTTTTTATTACTTTTTCTCCTGTAGCATGGTGATGAAGGACAACTAAGTGCCGCATTTGCATCTGAAATGGAAAAGCTGCCAAATGTGAGGTGACATTCTCTCCTTTATTTGTATAAATGGACTATCATGCTGTCATGTAAGATGGTTTGCCCATTCTTTAAAGTTGCATCAATTTCTCATGCACAAGATATTAAAATAGGTTTATGCTTCTTACTTTCCATTTGTAAAGTAACTCTTTAACATTTGTTAGTTCGAATGTCGTTGTTATTCTATTACAAAAAGGAAACTATTGCACGATGGAATGATAAAAGGAAAAAAAAAGGGAACACCTGAAACATAACTATTCTGTGCATGCTTACTAGAGATTTGATCGTTGACTTGGCTATTGTTTTTCTTTTAGCTACCAATTTTAGTACTTTGTTCAACTTATTATTTTGCTAGTGGAAGTCATTTTAAGGATCTGATCAATTTCTTTTTCATGGTTTTCATAGAAACATATATTGCACCATGCTAATTCTATTTGGCTTTCTGCTTTTATAACTTTTTCATGCCTCTGGTTAATGTTGTCAGTGGCATCAGTATCTCTTTTATGTTCTTCAGACATTGATGTTGATTTTTTTATGTCTTTAATCCAATGTAATTGACCAGAAATTATTGAATTTCATGGCTAATTTGTATTTATTTTCCTCAGGTATGTGTCTTTTGACTTTCATCATGTCTGTGGAAATTCAAACTATGAGAACCTAGAAGTTCTCTACAAGGATATTTCTGAAGATTTCTGCAAGCAAGGGTAATAAATAACAAACTGGATTTACTTTCATGTGTAAATATAATGCAGTCCAGGGATGCTGGCTGTTGATAATACTGGTTTTTAATTATAACTGTTCCAGCTGAGCAGATACTTCCTGATAGATGTAGAGGGAAATATACTGGAGGAGCAGAAAGGAATTATTAGATCCAACTGTATTGATTGCCTTGATCGGACTAATGTCACCCAGGTTTGAAAATATATTGTTTCTTCTTCTCTTTGGCCGAAATATATTCTTTCTTACTTAGCCACGTATGTCAAACATTTCTGGTTCTTCTATCGAGAAAGTGGCAATGGTAGAATATTGAATTAGCCAAATGAAATGTAAATGATGGAATATTTCACCAAAGTTCCGATAAGGTTTTTAGAATTATTTCTTTGATGTATATAGTTGTGAGTGTTATATAGTAAATATAATAATTCACTCCATATCTATGAGCTTAAACATTTTAGTAAAATGCTTATGGTATTGCTCGTAGCATGGTATTAAAGCAGGAGGTCTAGGGTTCAAACCCTTGCATCATTAGTCAACCTATAATAATCGACGCTATATCTACAAGTATAACCTTTAGATAAGATGTAATATTAGTCATAATAGTGAGGAATTGGCCAATAAGGGTAGGAGACTTCTCAATATATATTATCTTGTAGTGATGTAAGGTGGATTAACTAATGAAGTAAGATATTATTGTGCTTTTTCTTCACTAGCACCACGACTCTGTCCTTTTGAGCAATAGGTAGTAAATGCCAGAATGTTTAGATTTTTTAATCGAAATAATCTCATTCATGCAGAGTTTTTTAGCTCAGAAATCTCTAGATGAGCAGCTATGCCAGATGGAAGTGCTTGCACCAGCAGAAGGAATTTCTGTGTTTGATGAAGATTATGGAAAATTTAGGACCTGTATGCAATTCTACTTTCTGTTGCTTTGAATTGAAATGTTTTAGTGAAATGACGTTAAAGGATCATTCTGAGCCGTGTAATTGTGTTGATCTGTGTTAGTGTGGGCAGAGCAGGGTGATGAGATAAGCCTTGAATATGCTGGTACTCACGCTCTTAAAGGGGACTTAGTTAGGTCAAGACTATTTCCCTTCAGTGATGCAAGAAGAAAAGACTTTATGTTTCTGTGTTTTTTTTTTTTTTTAAATTAATAGTACCATTTGATTCTGCTGTTAACAGATATGGAAAACAGACTCTTGGAGGAATAATTAAGGATGGGATGAGTGCTCTTTCTAGATATTACCTAAATAATTTTCAAGATGGAATCCGGCAGGAAAGTTATTTTTCACTCTCATTTTATCTCTTTCTATCTTTCATTCTTTTATTGCTGGTCAAGTTGAGCAGCATAAAAGTACTCCATTTTGAGCTCCACATGAAAGATTTCCATTTTTGCTTCCTCAGGATGCTATAGACCTTGTCAGTGGCCGCTACTCTGTGAACAGACATGGTCCTTCTCCATTCCAGCTTAATGGATTTGAAACGGTTTCTGTAAGTCATAAGACCCTCATCCAACCAGCATTGACATTTCAATTTTAATGGATTGGATACCCTTTTTTGACATTGGCATGATTGACAGGAAGTAGCTACTTGCACCTTTCTTGATTTATTCCTTAACTTTTCAGAAGTGTCAAATTAATTTTAAGTTGCGGCCTTTCATGGACATGATAGGTTG
The DNA here is from genome assembly GCA_024138005.1 of Lumnitzera racemosa. NCBI lineage: Eukaryota > Viridiplantae > Streptophyta > Magnoliopsida > Myrtales > Combretaceae > Lumnitzera > Lumnitzera racemosa. Next base: position 59,403,067 of record JAMXBC010000004.1, read on the forward strand.
TAGGCTGTGTAGGAAGATGGACCAAGACACTAATAATTTTCAAGAAAAGTTTATGACTAAATTGACACTTCTAAAGGATATATGACTGAATTGAAATGCATAAATAACGTGCCTTGTTGGGATGGAAATGCATGGGCAAATTGAATAACAAACAATAACAAGTAAATGAGATACTGGAGAAGATAATCTACAATAATTTATGTGGAAAGCCCCAAGGCTGGGAAAAAATCACTGGTAGAAGGATGGCCAATCCCCTATCACAAAGAAAAGAGAAAAATACTGGAGAATTATAAGATTCTCTCAAACAACTTACATATCCTCACACAAATATCACAATTCTAATTATTAGTATTTCACGAGACATGATACAAGCAATGTGATGTGTTACAAAGTAAAGCTTTAAATGCTGTATTTGTACATCTTCATTGGAGCAAGGGGCAAAAAACGACGTACAAGGAAACTTTTAGGGTAAAAAAGAAAGCCAACAGTTGAGATCAAAGGTTAGTCAATGGATGACTACCCATGATGTGCATTTAATTGCTTAGTCTTTTGGCTTTTGACAGTCAACCACCAATCATCTTAGTTAGCTGCCACGTCTGCAAACACACCTATCTAAGGGCTGGTTAACCTTTGTATGTTCGATGTACAATATCAATATGGGAACATAAAAAATCCATTATATATCAAGTTTTAGTATCAATGTCAAATTTTCATATGGGACATGAGGAATCAAGCCACACTTAAAAAATCTCCACCTTTGCTTGTAGTATGAGAGAATGCTCCAAAATGCCATAAAGCACTTACCCATTTTAGCAAGCATAGCATGATTTGCCAACTGACCCCTTATCGCTAAGGTTACCTTTTCTGTCTCCTATGCATAGGAAATTTTGTATTAGGTTTGAGATGATCTTTTGAAGGCCAGGATATACTTTTACCTATATTTTGCTGCATTTGTAATTACTTGATCTTATCACTTGTGCTAAAGCACAATAGTGTGGTAATCGAATCTTGGTTCTTACCAGCTTTGGAAACTGGGAATGTTGAGCCTGGACTGTTTCAAATATTGGTGCATCATGTCTACTTATCCTTGCTAGTCATATTCTATCCAAAATTCCATCTTTTTAACCCAACATTCATATACAGCCATTGCTTCAAGTAAATCAAGAACACCTTAAATCATAGGTGTATTTGCAAGGGATTCCGACTTTCTGGTATATATATCCCCTTAGACATGTCATTTGTTGGAAGTAACTTGATCTTGTGGAAAAGTTTTCATTGCTTTCCTCGTCTGCAAATCTAGCTTCAGTCTCTTTTCCTCTGAACTAAGCTTGTAAATAAATGAGGTACAATCCATGTGAAAGTTTCACTTTATTGATTTTTCTTATTTTACTGGAATTGTACATCTCTTGGATGTCTTGACTGATGCTTCAAATTATATTGTGTTTTGGCCGCTGCAATGACTTAAGATTGTGTTCAAAAAGGACTTGTGTCACATTTCGTACAGAGGAATGGATTCATAATGGAATTGCAATTCCGGGTCTTGTTTACCTTCATATATCTGAAAGTGTTTTTAGAAGGTGGAATCACAATTTTTTAAGTCGGTGAATCCATTTGGGAATTTGTTTCTACTTTAAGAGGTTGGAATTGTGATTTCATTCTACTTTTACTAATTATCAGTAATTAAAAATTAATCAGTTAAACTTTAATCGAATTATGATATTTAATAATTAAGGGTATTTTTTACGAATATCATTACATATGCATTTTATTTCATTTTCTTTTGTGAAAATCTCTAAACAAAAGATAGGATTTATCATTCTAGTTCTAATTCCATTTTACTACATTTCTTTCCACTACAATCCATTCTATTTCAAACTATTTCTTTTGTATCAAACGTGACATAAAAAAACATTCAACATTCGGGAATTTGCTTCTACTTTGAGAGGGTGGAATTACGATTTCATTCTACCTTTATTAATTATTATTAATTAAAAATTACTTAGTTAAACTTCAATTTAATTATAATATTTAATAATTAAAGGTATTTTTGACAAATATTATTACATATGCATTCCGTGAACATTTCTAAACAGAAGATAAGATTTATCATTTCAACCCAGATTCCATTCCATTTCATTTTACTACATTTCTTTTCATTACAATTCATTCTATTCTAAACCATTTCCTTTGTATCAAACGTGATATAAAAACATTCAACATTAGTGTCCGTTCACTTGTTAAGCGAAGTATAGCAGCAAACTATAACTAACAATGGTGGTGTTAGTGCCTTTCACTTTTGATAATCTTGTATCCTCATACAAATAAATTATGAAGTACATATTGATCATCTCAAACCTTTTTCACCGGTTTATATTATCGTAGCTTGGCGATAAATTGTCATCTTTACCACCAACTAATTACCCAAAAAATGGAGGGAGGGCCCATAGGAAGGGAATTAGTTACAAAAAAGGTTAGTCCACAAATGTGTCAATTCTTAATTACAGTAACTTCCAATCCAATTGTCAACCAAGGAACTTGAGTGCATTTTCAGAATATCTACACATTTTTTTGAGCAAATAATTTTTTGCTAAACCTATTGAGTTGATGATAAGCAGTAGTTTATAAATTTTGTGTCCTTGTTATACTTGTACTATAATGTTCCAACAACTATAATTACGACTACTAGCAGTTTATGGTATATTGTTAATATTGCGCTGCTCCTTATGGTAATTCTTACATTCAGAATACAAGGGTATGCAGTGGTTGAACTTCAAACTTGAAAGGGCAATTATGCCTTTTCTTTTGCTCTTGGCTGATGCAACGTTTTGACTTCTTCATCTTAAGTGAATATTGTTGAGGTCGATTTTAGGTTCTAAGTGTGAAGTTCCTACAATTTAAGCTTCTATATGGTTCTGGTTGCTCACTTTCAAACGTTTAACTTGACTTGACTTGGACACTGATTTCTAAGAGTTGGAACTATTACTACTATAAATGCGTTTAAAATGAAGTACTACGTAATGTTTGTGTTCATGGAAAAATCCTTTTTCCGTTGCAGTACATGCCTATAGCTTCTGCACTGCTTCTGGGAGGCTTGACCTTGACATCTGTTACAGTTCAACAAGGTATGATGGGTATGCTTACCATATTCCCCAAATAAGAAGCAATAAAATTAATAGACATTGAGAAGCCTTTTGGTTTAATAACTTGGAACTTATTAGATTTTTTAAGATTAGCGTGCCTAATGGAGAGGAAGTTCAAGCTGAGTATATTCTTGAGAAGTTGTACAGAGAGACAACCCATGAAATATATTAGGCCATGTAGGACAATCTCTTGATGTTTCCAGAGATTCTATCACTAGCGTCTTCCTTTGTTTGAATAACGATTGTCAAAATTTCTCTGTATAAATGATCTCGATAATAGTGTACTCGTTCTTATTGTTATGCAGCTGGCCGGAATGCGCAGCAGTTCCTGAGTTCTGTGCTGTGGGCAGGAGTGGCTGCGGGGGTGATGGCTATGGTGAAGGCAAATGGAAGGCAGTTCTGTTCTAGACCACGCTTGTGTGGCCTCTTCTAAACATTGGATGTGATGTTGAAGGATTGTACAGTATCATAGTGTATACACGAAGACAAGCATGTAATTTTCGATTAGCAATCCAAGTTTTAGGCCGCTACCTGTAAACTAGATCTGCAAACGTAACTTCATTGGCTCGCTCAAGTGTTGTGACTAGATATTGGTCCGCAGTATCTATGCACACTTGAGGCTTCATATGCAATGATGAGAACGAGTCAATAAAGGAGAAGAACATTTGGAGAATTAGATTTCTATGAGTTGTACGCGTGAGGTATTACATTTTTGTTTCCGCTGGTACTAGCATCAGGAATTGATGATTCTTAAAACATGGATTTTGGCAGCTGGGTCGCTGCAATTGAGCATAAGTATGATATGAAAAGGTAATTCTCCAAGTAAAAACGTGGATTTCATCTCTCTTTCCTGTACACTATGTCCTTGGAAGAAGACAACTAAGAATGAATTACGAGGGACAAAATTTGGGAATTAGGGGCAAAGAGAGTAGAGAAAAGAATTAAGACTTTCTAGTTAAAATAAGAAATCAATGGCCCAGGATGAAAGGTCATTATATAATTTTTGTTTTTTTTTTTTAGTGAAATACTACAAAAGTTTTTATATTTTTAGGGCATTTAATGAATTATTTTCTTTAGAATCGGAGAAAATTATTCTGTTGAGCTCTATTTTCAACCCACAAACCCGTTAATTCCTCTTCACCCTCCCCTTACTTTGCCTCCCTTTATCCAATAGCGCAAAAGCATGCACTTACTCCTTTTGGCGCGTTTAGGAGGCATGATCAATCCCTGATGTTGGGTCTGATATCTCGTAGAAGTCTTGGCTAACAAATATAAGGGTTTTTTTTTTTTTTTTTTTCGTGTTTTATATGTTTATGAGACACAAGTACGAGCACAAACATATGTTTTTGTTCCCCAATCTTAAGTTTCATTTTTGTCTTTGTACAACGAGGCCTCCCCTAATGCCCTTGAATGTTAAAATTATTCGAGTATTGAATTTTTATAAGCAAACTTAGTTGGAGTACATTTGCTAGGTTTGTATAATAGCTATTTCATCAGGAAAATCTGGCATTCCATTTGTGGAGGTCTCCTTTATGCAAGGGGTTCTCTTCCCATTTTTAGATTATCTAAAACACTTACTATTGATAATGTTGTAGACCTTCTCTTAGACTTTCTCTTTTAGTGTGCATACTGTTTTTGTGTTTAATAGGAAAGCTTTTCATAAGTAAACTTAGTTGGAGTACATTTGCTAGATTTGTATAATAGCTGTTTCATTAGGATGATTTGGTAGTCCATTTGTGGAGGTCTCTTATATGCAAGGGCTTCTCTCCCCATTTTTAGATTATCTAAAACACTTAATATTCATAATGTTGTAAAGCTTCTTTTATACTTTCTCCTTTAGTGTGCATATTGTTTTTGTGTTTAATTGGAAGGCTAACTTAGCCTCTCTACAAAATGTCAAGAAGGTCAAAATGCAGCACGTGTTGGGTCTAAGAGCAAGTCACATGTGATAAGTGGTATCATAGCCAATGATTTAGTCGTTCAAGGAAAGTCCTAGAGGAGCTAAACATTGGTAAAGGCTACGGTAGCCATCATGGAGCTAGCTACGGTTAACATGTTATTTAAGTTGTGGAGGATGCTTTTAACGAGTTCAAGGAGACGCTCCCAAAGGTGATGCTAAAAGCCTTAAATTGATATACAATTGATCTGTAGAGGTAGAATCCTAGGGATTATGGTTTCCTTAAGGAAGGGGTAAAGGATTTAAGAATCTAGGTCTAACAGTATGGGGAGGTTGAGTATGGGTCAACAAGAGTAGATTTGCTAAAACCTAATAACTTCAGTAGGTCTAGGAATGTAAAGCAGATTAAGAACTTTCCTCAGAGCCAATAGTAAGTGAATCTTACTTTGCTAGACATTATGGTAGAGGAGATGGTTTAATGGATGATAGTCAAAACATAAAAGGAGTTTAAATTGAGATAAGAGCTTAGTTCTATCGAAGCAATGATGAGAAGAATGCTTAAGTTAAACTAAGGCTATTAGTGCATATAAGATGTCTATTGAGTGAGAATTCTCAAAACTACCATTAGAGAATTTTAAGGTGAGTGATGGGCCTTTTTATAGGAAGCATTTGGGGAATACTTGCCATAGCCCATATTGACTCAGTCATGGATTGATATTAGTATAGATCTTGTCTTAAGCTTGCTTAGGATAGAAAGAGGACAATACTCAATCATGGTCACTATTAATTGTTTCAATAAATTGTCCTACTTCATACCTTATCACAAAACTAATAATATTTTATATGTTGCTAACTCCTTGCAAAAGATAGTAAGGTTGCACCATGTTCATTATAACATCATTCAGATGGAGATACTAAATTCCTTATGCAAGGGAAATAGAATTTGAACCCACCTATATGGTAATTAAGGCACATTTGCGCTTAGGTCCTTTCGGAAAAAAAAAAAAAGAAAAGACTTTAGTGATCATTAGTAAGAGTGCTTAAGTACCCAAGGCATAAGTCTACAAATGGCCAAAGCCTTGCTCTTTACTTAAATTTGAATACCTGGAGTACAACTTACTAACAGCAAACCTAGGTTTAGTATGATCCTTGATGGATGGTCAAACTGAGGTTGTCAACCATACTTTAGATACCTTGCTTAGAGTTGTAGTTAGTAAGAACTTTATTGATTAGGACCTATGCTTACCTATTCTGGAGTAGGCTTACAATAAGCCTGCATATAGTACTACTAGTAAGTCTACATTTGAGGTTGTATATTGGTATATAATCCGACTGTTCCCTTAGATATACTATCCATATTGGCTTTAAAGAAAAGAAGTCTCAATCGAGTTGACAAGGCTAAGGAGATTTAAAAGCTACACCTAAAAGTCTAAAAACATATTACTAAGATCTATAACTAAGTACCAACAATAAGGGAGTAAATGAAGAAGAGCCAAAAGCTTTAAGTTTGGTGACTTAGTTTAGATCCACTTAAGGAATGATAAGTATTGAGCCTGATTTTTCATTTTTCGTTTTTCCTTTTCCCTATTTTGATTAGTATTAAACTCCAACCCATTTAGTACTATCATTCAACTAAAAATCAAGGAATATAAATTTTGAAAATTTTGGAGTTGCACTCAACCATAATCGAGAAAGTTGTTAAGTTAAAACTAATTGAGTAGATTGATTTTAACCTAGCTTATAGAAAAATCATTTTCGAAAAAGGGATTTTTGAAGACCAGAGATATTGGATTCGAGGGCTATCCTATTAAGTCCTAGATAAGTGTACCTTAACCTTTTAATCAAGTAGGATTGAGATGGAAGTATGTATTAAGCTAAAACAGATAGGATTTCCAATCAAGTTAGTTAGATGCAAATACATGAACAAGTAAGTGCCGTTAAGTGATGTTATCTAGTTTTTCATGAATTAGAGAAATTATGCTTGCTTTAGTCTAAGTTAAGGAGTTTGACGCTACATACTTATGAATTAAGGCTAAATTGAGTCTTGTGTAATAAAGAATACCCTTTACTCAAGACTACGTTTGAACCACTATCTCTAACCTTATGACAACCTCCTGTCCTATCACGTAGTTGGACTAAATGTTAGGAAAGGACTTATTTAGCTATCTTCATTGAAGGTTTGTGTCAGTCTCAATAATCCTAGCCGTTTTCCTTAATGGGTTTCTATGCATGTTAGATTACAAGTTAAGCCAAGTTTCAATTAATTCATTTTTTAGGGTGATCAATCACTTTTAAATAGTCTAAACAAAACAATATACATAAAAACAAAGGCAAAATGGAGCTTGGCTACCATAACAATAGATCAACACTTGAAGCACATGCACTGCACACGCATAAACAACTATTTAGAATCATAAATAATAAATACTAAAGTCACCAAGTATTAGAAAATAATACTTTGAAATGTTGTGAGGTAAAGATCCCATTTACTCGGGCTAACTTAGTAGTTCCTAAAATTTATGCTTCTTCTTGAGGTTCCTCTTTGCCTACCTTACTAAACCAAAATGAAATCGATGCATCTCAAGGTTAAACATACAAGAGTACACCAAGAAGGAAATGAAAAGAAAGAAAAGATAGCAAAAAACCACGTGTAATTGAGTAGATATGACACACTAATCGAATCATATAACCAAATGAGCTCTTAATATGATGCACAAGATACTCACTAAGGTCATTTACTAGTAACTCTTGCTACAGGAGTTAGATAAGAGTAAAGGTTTCTTAAGAGGAACACTCTTCGAGAACAAGAAGTAATATCTATGTATTCATTTAGTTTGTTGTAGCTTATTATAAGAGTGGCTTTTATACTTACCTACTAGGATTTCCAAGAAAGAGAAAATGATTGAAAAGGGTAAATTACAATGTTAGTTACATTAAGATTCCTACTATATAGCTAAAAGGATAAAATGGACAATAGGATAAAGAATCTGTCATAAGGTCATCATCATTGGATCATGTACCATGGATACATGCCATTTCCTGGTTAGAAGCTCTAACAAAAATAGTGGTTTGCATGCTTGGCTAGTCTCTAGTGATAAGGAAGCTTAAGTCCTTGTATAAGCTCAATAACTAATTGGATCAGCTTGGTAGTAAGTAAGAGGGTACAAGTTAGATCAATCGACTTGATGGTTGGTGAGGACAATAGCTTGGTGGACTTACTTGGCAATTAGAAAGCTTGTAATAGAGTTGGGTCATCAAGCATCCTAAGTCCCATCAACTTATTCTAAAACAAGTCAGTAGTAGTAACAGCCATGAGTAAAGTCTTGTATTCAGGTTTAGGGAAGTGTAATTGGCCTTAGACATAGTGGAAATCTTCATCCCTTAATTGCTCTTAAGTAAGGATATGTCAAGTTAGAACTTGCAGTCTTATAGGTCAGCTCCAAGTAATGGGTTCGAGGTAATGATTCTTATCATCTTCCTGGAGTCTGGGAGATTTGACCTCAAATATGCAGGTTTTCCATTGGCCGACTCTCTTCGTTTCCCTTCTTCTTCTATTAGATAGCGAGGGATTAGGTTGGATATGTTTAAGGTTGAAGATACATTGTAGTATTCAAGTGGTTTGATTTGATAGGCATTGTAGGTGATCTTCTTCAATACCTTGAAGGCCCATCGACTTAAGGAGACAACTTATTATTTCATAGATGTGGAAACTTTTCTTGGCTGAGATGGATCTACATTAGGTCCCCTAGATTGAAACTGATAGCTTGACAGCTATGACTATCAATGTAATGTTGCCTTTCATTAAACTTGGCAATCTACTCATCACATGCTATTGTAGCTCGTGAATTTCTTAAGCTCTATCGACTCTGGATTGACTCTCCGTGGGAGTTGCTGGGGTACCCACCAAGTCAAGAGGAATGGTTGGGTTAAGGTCATAAATAACTTCAAATGGGGTCTTTCCTATAGTATTGTGGACCGTTTGGTTGTATGCAAATTCCACAACAAGTAAACAAAGGTCCTAATCTCCAAGGTTCTTTGCCATAATAGCCTGAAGTAGTGTACCAAAAGGTCGGTTTATCACCTTTATTTATCCATTGGTTTGAGGATGGCTATTAGAATTGAATAAAAGCATAGTGCCATGTCTTCACCATAGTGTCTTCTAAAAATAACTTAAGAACCTTGTATCCCAATTTGAAACGATGGACATAGGAACTCCATATAATATGACCACTTCTTAGCAAAAATAAATTAGCAATGTGTAAAGCATCTTAGTTCGGTGGTGATAAGGATCAATGGCATTAGATCTTGAATGAACAAAAATGGGTATTATTTGTGATTCAAAAATGGGTACAAAGAATAAGAAGGTTTTTGATGATGAATATGAATGGATATAACTCACCAAGACACAAACACAATCAAGAATTTTAGCTTGAAATAGAGTTCGATACAAGTCACGAACACTAAATGTTGCTTAGGATTCAAATGAGGGTTAGATGCAACTTACTAATCAGTTCAAATGAAGGGGTTCACCACAATCTTGGGGTCAAGATTGATAAGAATGGAGGAGAGATTAACGAGTTTAATCAACACTTAATAGTTCGGCAAACGTAAGCTCTACTAGCTCAAGTGCAACCGTGCTTAAAAGAGGAAAGTTTCGCTCTCTATATTCTTCACATTCTATATATATGTCTCTTGCTCCCTTATGTTAGTACAAATGTTGCTATTTATAATAAGTCTTAAACCCTAGCGACAAAACTGTAAATAATATACAAGGCCTTAAACCCTAAAGAATTAAGCTCATAAATAAAATGAAGGAACACATGTACAGGAATACAACATTATGCGTTTTATAAGAGAAGTCAGCATGTAGTCACTCGGTATGTCTTGGAAGGAGTAGTATTCGAATCGGATGAGATTGGTAGTTGGATGTACGGGTTCGGGAAGGAATCCCTAAAGTCTCGTATGGTTTAGCTGAGACACTGAAAAGGTTTACCCATAATTGCCGAGCTCTAGAATCGGTCAGCATGAGTCTCTTGGTGCTATGTCGAGTGGTTCTTTGGTCTCGAGTACTCAGCCTTATAGTTTCTTGGCACCTTAGCTAACGATAGACTTAATGCCGAGTGTTTATTTTCCTTCCTCTCATCCTTTTAGCTTCAGCTCGGCCTTGGCAAGCATTGATAGGCCTCGGCTTGGATTTGGTTAGAAGCTAATTCCCATCATTATCGCGGGTTTGAAAGGAAGTCGTCCTCGATAGTAAGCGTTAAGAACGGATCGGATGCAAAATAAGCTCCTTTTCCCTTTTCGCTTTACCATAAGGGTCGAGTGTCTCTAGATTTCTTCAATGCTCATTGGGGTTAGGAGATAGGTCTTCCCATCCTTCCGAGCAGTGTAAGTGTTGAGGAATCCATCATGGATCACTTTCTGATCAAACTCCTATGGTCGGCCAAGAAGTAGATTCATGGCATTCATAGGTACCATGTTGAAGTTGATCTCATCCTCATACTACCCTACCTTGAATGCAATCCATGCTCTTTTGTGTACATGGACCATACCCTTATTATTAAACCATTTTAATCCATAAGGTCGGGGATGTGAGTAGGTTGACAATTTCATCTTTTCTACTAACTTAGTAAAAATGATGTTGGTACAGCTACCTCCATTGATAACTAGGGAATAGGTCTTCCCATTCACTGGGCACAGCATATGAAATAAATTTTTCCTTTGTCCAAGATTGGCCTTCAGGTCAGCTCGTATGGCCATAGCTAAGAGTTTATTGAGGTCCTCGAGATAGACATCTTCTTCTATCAACTGGTCGTCTGAGCTCTTGTCACTCTAACTCTTGATTTGAGCTTTAAGCCCTTCACCCTTTAAGACCATGACTCTTTTATTCAAGCATTGGGATGCAATGTGTCTGTAGCATAAGCACTTAAAGTACTTCACTTCTCAGGCCTTGTTGTTGGGTAACTTCTCTTTCTCAGCAATCTTTTTCTTGGTATGGGTTGGTTAGCTAGGCTCTCCTTTTTCCATCTTCTTTTCTTGCCCTCTCTCGACATACATCTCAGGTTTAAGGTTGCCTAGTTAAAGTTGGCTACTCGGTCTCTATTGCCTTCTTCTCCTCTGCCTTTCTACTCTTAATACCAAATTAATTAACTCAACCAAAGAGTTGAACAGTTGTAATTCAACTATGTCGATAATGTCGTCTCGGAGTCCACTCAGGAATTGGGCAATGGTACGATCCTATAGCTCGACAATCTTATATCTCGTCATTAAGGTCTCAAACTCTTGTAAATACTCTTCAACAATATTTCAATCATATCTCAAGTGCTGGAAAGCATGGACCATCTCTTGCTTGAAATAAGTCAGCACAAAGCATTGGTTCATCAATCATTTCATGAGCCTCTAAGTTCTAATCGGCTCCTCTCCTTTAGTATCTTGCTTAGCAACTAGCTTATCCCACAAAAGACTCACATATTCAATATGGGATAATGAAGCCAACTTAAACTTTGCTCGATCATCGCACTCATAGTACTCGAACAACTTCTCGAGTTGGAGAACCTAGTCAAGGAATTCTTTAAGTCAGCTACTTCCATAGAAGATCCGCAGTTTTAGCTTAACATTGTCAAGTCCTTAGCTAGGTGCTCAGGGTTCATCCCTTGCATTCTGAGCTGGTCAATTCACATTGGTTCGGCCGCTTTTGTTAAAGCTCTGCTTGGCCATGTTCCTTCTCAGCCTCAGCTCTCTTCTCCGAGCTTCTTGATTTGTTTCAAAGTCAACACTCCTTTCATTTCTCCTTCTTAGCACTGGATGGTTTTCTCTTCTCCTCAAGTTGGTAACTCTTCTCAATTGTTGCTTATCATTATCGAGCTCATTAGAACCACTTTCACTTGTGGGTGTTCGCTCCCTTCTTCCTTCTCAGCCATCACGTTTGTGACCTTTAACCAACCCAGTAAGCTCCTGAATAAAGTTAGTAAGATTCTAGATTTGGTATTCTAATTTATCAATACGTTGCCTCAAGCTTCCATGAGGACTATCACCTGTGTTGTTGACATTATCCTTCGACATTCTTGTCCGTAGAGTATTTTTTTCTTAAAAATCAAACAAACAACAAAACACAATTACAGCAATCTAGAAACAACCACTACTCAGCTTCTACAGCTACTTACGATTACTACAAACAACATACTACACCATAGAACAATGATTAACAGAAATGTTAGGACCACAAATCTACTTTAAAGAACACTAGCATGCGTGTCTCCTCAAAACTTTGATACCAAGATGGTAAGGATCAATGGCAGCGGATCTTAAATGAACAGAAAGGGGTATTATTTTTTATTAAAAAATGGGTACGAAGAACAGGAAGGTTTTTTATGGTGAATGTAAATGGATATAACTCATCAAGAAACAAACACAATTAGGGGTTTGAGCTCGAAATAGAGTTTGATACAACTCACGAACACTAAATGTCACTCAAGATTTAAATGAGGGTTAGATGCAACTCATTAATCAGTTCAAATGAAGGGATTCACCATAATCTTAGGTTTAAGATTGATAAGAACGTGGGAGAGATTAAAGAGTCTAATCAACACCCAATATTTCGGCAAACGTAAGCTTGACTAGCTCAAGTACAACCTAGCTCGAAAGACGAAAGTTTCACTCTTTATATTCTTTACTATCTGCATATATGTCTCTTGCTCCCTTATGTTAGTACAAATGTTGCTATTTATAACAAGTTCTAAATCCTAGTAATAAAAATGTAAATAATGTATAAGCCTTTAAACCCTAAAGAATTAGGCTCATAAATAAATGAAGGACAATATGTCCAAGAATACAAAACTGTGTGTTTTACAAGAGATGTCGACATGCAGTCACTTTGCATGTCGTGGAAGGAATAGTATTCAAACCAGACAAGGGTAGTAGTTGGATGTACGGATTCAGGAAGGAGTCCCTAAAGTTTTGCATGGTTTAACCAAGACACTAGAAAGGTTGACCCATAATTGCTGAGCTCTAGAATCAATTGGCACGAGTCTCTTGGTACTGTGTCGAGTGATTCTTTAGTCTCAAATACTCGGCCTTGTGGTTTCTTAGCACCTTGGCTGATGACAGACTTGATGCCGAGTGTTTATTTTCCGTCCTCTCATCCTTCTAGCTGTAGCTTGTCAACAAGCATTGATAGGCCTCGACTTGGATTTAGTCGAAGGTTAATTCCCATCAAGTGGCATGGTATAAAGTATGCCATTTTGTTGAAATTGTCCATAACTACAAGGATTGAATCAAATCCTCAAAATGTCCAAGGCAACCCTAGGACAAAGTCTACGTAGAGATTAGCCCAAGGTAAGGTCAGCATGGGTAAGGCATATACTCTTTATGTGGCTCCCTCTTCCCTTGGCACTCTTGTAAGTTTCATAGTTACCAACAACCTTATGGACATCCTTCGCCATATTGGGCTAGTAAAAATTTTCCTGAAGAAGACTGTCGAACTTGATCTTACCCAAGTGTCCTGATAAGCCTCTACTGTAAGCTTCCCAAATTAATAGCTTACGGTGGAATAGTTCAGGATGCATAATTTTCGACCTTTGTAGAGGTATCTATCCTTCATGATGTAATATCCACCAACGGCTAATTTTTCCTTACACTTCTCAACATTAAAGGTCACAAGCACATTGTTTTGTGATGAGATAGAAACCAAGAAACTTGGTATAAAGTGTAGTGAGTAAAGCTTACCTAAGAGAAAGGGTATTTGCCAGGCACTACCTTTCTTATATTTGATAACATAGGAGAAACCCTCCATAAACTGAAGCCACTTTAAGAGTTTATTTTGATTGTTAAGGTGTTTCAAGGACTCATGATTTATATAGATGATAAACTTTTGGGATAATAAGTAGTGTTGCCACACAGTTAAAGCTTAGTAGAGAGACTAAAGCTCCTTCTCATATACAAAATAGCTAAGGACAACATCACTGAGTTTTCACTATGATATACTATAAGTTAGTGTTCTTGCATCAATACAGCACTAATATCGATAGTTAAGGTATCACATTCCAGCTTAAAAGGTTTCTTAAAGTTAGGTAAGGCTAAGATTAGGGCCAAAGTCAATTTCTCCTTGATCTCTCGAAAGCTCTTCTCGGCTCACTCAGTCCATTGAAATCCTCCTCCTTTCTTCGTGAGCTCGGTCAAAGGGACCACTATAGTACTAAATTTCTTGATGAACTACCTATAGAAGGAAGTGAGTTTATAGAAGCATCTCACCTTGGTAACATTCTTCCAAGTCGAGCATTCTAAGATATCTTAGATCTTTTTCTCATCAGCTCAAGTTTCATTACAAGGTACTAATGATGCGCCTCTAAGGTCGTACATAAGGAGGTCGCACCACAACGAACTAGAAACAAAGAAATAAAAGGGGTTTAGCAAATCCAAATGGTTACCAACTGGATATGACACACTAGCAGATCCTACTTGATTTAATCCAAACATTCGATATGATACACTAATGTAGTCTTAAGGCTACTTGCCGCTAACTCCTGCTAGAGGAGATAAATAAGAGCCTAAGGATAAGGGAGAAGATACAACTAAGTGCTCTTAAAGGGGAAATGTTTATATTCAATGATGTAGAGTGATAATGTCTACGTATAAGCAAATAGGGTTTATATACTCACCCTACTGGTATTATAATACATAAATGAAAAGACAAAAAAGGTAATTTACAAATGGGATACATAAGACATGCCAAAAAGGGTAAGAAGGGAAAAGATTATTCTTTATAAAAAAGTAAAGAATCCTTCTAGAAGGTTATGCCAGAAGACATATATCTAGAGGCGATTGGAAGCTTGTAGTGCATTTAGCTAAGTTGTAACGAATTCTGAGGCTGTATGTCAATCATAGTATCTTGCTCGAACAAGGTCAAGAGAAAGTTAATAATCAAAGCTGACCTAGTTTGGTTCAAGTTAGAGCTCGATACTCGGGACGGCAATAGTGTAAAAGATGGGGATCTGGATAGGAATCAGGATAGGAATCTTCATCTCAAGTGGGATTACAAGCTATTATTTTCCATGTAAGTCCTTATAATTTTCCAATACGGCTTTATGTGACTGGTCTGAGGAGTTGATTCTTATCGTTTACTTAGGGGTTAGAAAGATTTTTCCTCAAATCCAATTAGGTCTCTAGCTCTTGCTCCATCTTAGGATCTATTGTGTCTTCTTTAAGTTAGTGGGGAATCAGGTCAGATACATTGAAGGTAGAGGAAACACCATAGTTCTTAGATAATTCAATTTGGTAGGCATTATCGTTGATATTCTTCAAGACTTTGAATGGACCATCAGCTCGAGGAGATAGCTTACGTTATCTTAGGTGTGAAATCGTTCTTAGCTAAGGTGATTCCATGCTAAGTCACTTAGTTTGAAAGAAATAATTTGGTGACTATGACTACCAATCTCTTGTTATCTCTAATTGAACTTAGTGATCTTCCTTGCCACAGATTGATCGAGTTCTTATAATTCTTAGGTTCCGGTGACTCTAGATTTATTCTCTTCAACAACTGTGAAGGTACCAATCAGATTTAGGGAAATAGTAGGACTAAGGCCATAAACGACTTCAAAAGGAGTCTTCTTAACAGTACTATAGACAATTCAATTGTATGCAAACTCTACA
This sequence comes from Lumnitzera racemosa, assembly GCA_024138005.1. Lineage (NCBI taxonomy): Eukaryota > Viridiplantae > Streptophyta > Magnoliopsida > Myrtales > Combretaceae > Lumnitzera > Lumnitzera racemosa. The sequence goes on from JAMXBC010000004.1 coordinate 59,418,751, forward strand.
ATTAGTAGACATAAATCCCAATCCTTTAAATTCTTTCCTATGATAGCTCAAAGTAAGTTGCCTCGCATCCTATTCACCACTTCAGTCTAACCATTAGTCTTAGGGTGTCTACTAAAGATGAATACAAGTTTAGTTCTAAGTCTTCTCTAAAGTATCTTCTAAAAATATCTCAAGAGTTTTATGCCCCAATCTGAGATAATGGTCTTCAGTACTCCATGTAGTCAGACAACTTCTTACAAAAACAAATCAACAATACATAAATCATCATTAGTTTAATAACACAGGATGAAGTGTGCTATTTCGCTTGAGCAATCCACTACAACAAAGATTGAATCCTTTCCTAGGGATGTCCGAGGTAACCCTAGGATAGAGTCCATATTGAGGCCAGCCCAAGGTAAGGTTGGTGCAGGTAAAGGCATATACTCTCTACGTAGCTCTCTCTTTCCATTGGCCCTCTTGCATGCTTCGCAACTACCGACTATCTTATGGACATCCTTAGCTAAACCTAGCTAGTAAAAGTCTTCTTTCAATAATTTAGTTGTTTTGGTCTCTTTAAAGTAACCAGATAATCCACCATTATGAGCTTCCTTAACCGACAACTTATGTTTAGAACAACTCGGTATGTATGGCCTTTTTTCCTTGAATAGATAGCCATCCTTTAGATAATATCCTCCAATAGCAACTTGTTCTTTGCACTACTTAAGAATAGGACCAAAATGAGGGTTATAAGTATACTGCTTAGTACTAAGTGAAAAACCCAGTAATTTTGTCCATAGGGTGGTCATTAAGGTTTGTTGATGTGACAAGGCATCAGCGGCCATATTGGGACTACCCTTTTTATGTCGGATCACATAAGTGAAACCTTCTATAAATTCTAGCTACTTTGCTTACCTTTTTGAAAGTTTATTCTAACTCCCAAGATGCTTCAAGGACTCATGGTCTATATATATAAAAAACTTTCGAGGTAACAAATAATTTTTCCGAACAATAAGAGCTCAAAAAAGAGAATACAACTCTTTCTCGTATACGAAATAATTTAGTATGACACTACTAAGCTTTTCACTGTAGTTAGCAATTGGTTGACGTTCCTACATTAGGACTGTACCAATGCCAATGCTTGATGCATCACATTCCAATTCAAAAGCTTGTCAAAATCTAGTAAGGATAAGATAAGAGCAGTAGTGAGCTTCTCTTTAATCTCCTTAAAGCTCTGCTCAACTTAGTCATTCCATTTGAATCCTTTACTCTTCTTCATTAGCTCAGTTAAGGGGGCTACAATTGTACTGAAGTTTTTAATGAATCTTCGATAGAAAGAAGTAAGGCCATGAAAACTTCGTACTTTAGTGATAGTCTTTGGCTCCAACCATTTTAAAACAACTCGGACCTTTGCCTCATCTACTTGGATTCCTTTTGCTGATATTACATACCTCAGAAAGACAACTTTACTTTGATAGAACACACACTTCTTCAGGTTTCCATAAACTTCTTGACTCGTAAAATGTCAAAAATAGCTTAGAGATGTTAAACATGGTTATCTAGGTTAGTATTATACATTAATATGTTGTCAAAGTACACAACCACATATCTTCCAATTAGAGGATGCATCACATGGTTTGTAAGCTACATAAATGTCTCGATACATTTTTAAGTTCGAATGGCAAAACTAACCACCTATAAAGACTATGCCTCGTTTTGAAAGTAATCTTGCATTTATCACTAGGTCTTATGTGAATTTGGTGATAGCTACTTTGCAAATCAACCTTCAAGAATATATTGGTGCCATGAAGCTCATCCAACATATTATCGAGCCTTGGTATTAGGTATCTATACTTGATTGTAATACAGTTCATAGCTTGGCTGTCAATGTACATGCACTATGATCTATCTTTCTTCGAGATGAGCAGAGCTGGTATAGCACAAAGATCCATGCTTTCCCTTACATAGCCTTACTCTATCAACTTATGCACTTGCCTTTTCAATTAGGTAGTTTGCTTAGGATTCATTTTATAGGCAAGTCGGTTTGGCAAGGTTGCACCTGGCTATAAATCAAAGCACTATTCTATGCCTCAGATTAGGGGTAATCCGTTAGGTAACTCTTTAGGGAATAGGTTGGAAAATTCATCAATTAATCTTCAGATCTCATCAAGGATATCTTTCAAATTTCCTATCTCTAAAAATCTTTTGATCAATAAAAACATAAGCTCGTAGGCCTTCTCAGCAGGTGAGAGCTCTTTGCAGCTCATCACTAAAGCTTTCTTCTTGTTAGCTCAGGTAAGCTAGTTATGAGTCTTGTTCACTTGGGTTGGTGTCATGGGTTAAAACACGATCTTCTTTCCATCCATAATAAAGGCATAGGTATTCTAATATCCATCGAGAGTAACACATCAATTGAACAACCAAGTTCTTCCAAATAACAGATGTAAAGCTCCCATAGGGACGACATCACATATTACTTCATCCATATATACATTTCGAATACTAAAAGGCATGGTTACTTGTTCAGTGATGTGTAGAGCACACTTATCATGAAGCCAGTATAGCTTGTAAGGTCAGGGGTTCATAGAGGTCAGCAGTCCTAACCTCTACACAAAAGGACTGTACAATAATGTTAGTATAGCTCCTTCCATCTACGATAATGGTGCACAACTATCCTCTAATGGTACACTTGGTGTGAAACAAATTTTCTTTTTGGTCTTCCGCTAACCTTGGTAAGGAGCTCAGCACTTGTCTTAAGACTAGTGTCGTCACCTCTCCCTAGTCGGTATAAACATAGGTCTCTTCTTCTTTAGCTTCAACTCTTTCAAAATTCTTCCCTTCCTTTAGCTTTCTCTCGTTAGTGTTATCTACTACATCTCCTCAAAGCACCATTGCATGTTGGTTCAAACACTCAGTAGCCATGTATCCAAAACCTAAATATTTGAAGTACTTCACCTCGCTTGTCTTCCATCTATAAGTATGTCTTTTCTCATATATCCTTATAATCAGCCTATCTTCAGCTTGGCTCTTCTGGCCAACTCGACTATCATCAAGTCAATCGTGTTTTTCCTTGGCTTGAGAAAGTCTCCTCGGTTTAACGTGAGTAAGTCGGTGTGGTATATGAGCTCTGGAAAAGCTCAACCCAGGTCTACTCAAGACATTTCTCCTTTGCTTTTTAACCCTCTACACTACTTTAATGACCTCTTCCATTATATAGAACCTTTGTACTTCCACAATGTTATCAATCTTATATTTGAGTCCAAAAATGAACCTCGACATTGTGTGAGCCTCGGGTTCATCTATGTTTGCTCGGATCATTAGCATCTAAAATTCTCTCACATAATTATCAATAGATCAATTTCTTTGATGAAGCTCTTGAAATATGGCAAAGGTACCCTATAGATAAGTCTTAGGAACAAATCTTTCCCTCAATAATCTCTTCATCTCTTCCTAAGTTTACACACATTGTCATCCATCTTTCATTTTAGCCACATTCAGATTCTTCCATCACATGGTAGCATATCTAGAAAATTTAAGTGCAGCAAGTCGTACCTTAACTACGCCTATATACCCATAATAGTTAAATACTTTCTCTTCCTTGCTCTGGTGCTTGTTAGTATTCAACCTCTTCTTCTTCCTCTCCATCTTCTTATAAATCCATGTCCTTAATATCCTCCTTAATCCCTTCCAACTTCAACCATCGTCTAATAGCTTGATTTGTAACTCCTTCCGCTCGATGGGTTCGAATTGGGCAATTAGCTCGACCACCTTAGCCATCTTGTCTCCTATGAACATTTTTAAGTGGCTTACGACGAGGTACACCTTATGGTTGTTACCTATTGACTTGCATTGTAGTAACCAGACTCTTAGCGAGATTAGTGAGTTGGTCAAGTTTATCATCAATTGGCCCAAGGGTATTGCTACTATTTTGACCTCAACTAGCATGAACTCCACTACTCAAGTCTCCAATAACACCTTGAACACTTAAATCCAACATAGTGTAATACTCTTCCGATAAGTTATTGACACAGTACATAATAAACACTTCTACTTACTATAGGAAATCTTATTGGCATACTCTAACAACTTCAACACCAAACACTCACTTGAGGACAATAGAAATGAACTTGCTCTATTTTTGTAGTGAAAAACAAAGTGAAATAGAGTAAGCATAGGAACGATACTTAACAATCCATAAACTTCACTACATAGCTCACAACTAAAACTTCACTCGAACATATTGTAGTAGGTATGAAAGGAACATAGCAGTCACTAACAATAAGCACGAACAAAACTTTGCTGCAACTTCACACACTCCCTCTCAGAATTGTACTCTAATACCAGTGAAGCCAATGCATCTCCTGGGTCATAAACACGGAGGCTACACTACAATGAACAAGAAACAAAGAAATAAAAGGGGTTTAGCAAATCCAAATGGCTACCAACTGAATATGATATACCAACAAATCCTACTCGGCTTAATCTAAACACTTAATATGATACACGAATGTAATCTTAGGGCCGTTTACCACTATCTCTTATTAAAGAAGCTAAATAAGAGCTGAAGGATAGCAGAGAAGATACAACTAAGTGCTCTTAAGGGGGTAAGTCTTTATTCAATTATGTTGAGCGATAATTTCTACATATAAGCAAATGGGGTTTATGTACTCACCTTACTAAGGTTACAATACATACATGAAAAGACAGAAAGGGTAATTTATAAATGGGATACTTAAGACATTCTAAAAAGGGTAAAAAGGAAAAAGTTTATTTTGTATGAACAAGTAAAAAATCCCTCAAGAATATTATGCTAGAAGATATGTATCAAGAGGCGATTGGAAGCTTATAGTGTGGTTGGCTAAGTTGTAACGAATTTTGAGGTAGCATGTCAATCATAGTATCATGCTTAGATAAGGTCAAAAGAAAGTCAGTAGTCGAGCTAACCTGGTCTAGTTTAGGTTAAAGCTTAGGTACTAAAGGGTGCTTTGATTTAGCATTTGAAGTTGATTAGCTTGGATGTTGTCTGGATCATGGTAAAGTTCGATACTTAGGTCAGCAATAGTGTAAAAGATGGGGATCAAATAGGAATCTTCATCATGAATTGGGTTACGAGCTAGTATTCTTCATGGAGTCCTTGTAATCTTATAGCTTGGTTGTACATGACTAGTTCGAAGAGTTGATTCCTATCAATATATCCTAAGAAGACAACTTTATGATGACAAAAGATATACTTCTTCAAATTCCCAAACAGTTTTTTGGCTCGGAATATGTCAAAAAAAACTCAAAGATGTTCAATATGACATACTAGGTTAGCATTATACACCAAAAAGTCATCAAAGTATACAACCACATGCTTACTGATCAAGGGTCTCATTACATGGTTCATGAGTCCCATGAGCAAGCTTGGTGTGTTTATCAAGCTAAAGGACATAATTAACCATTCATAGAGCCCATGTCAAATTTTGAAAGCAATTTTCCACTCATCTCTTAACCTCCTGCGAATTTCATAGTAGCCACTTCTGAGGTCAATCTTAGATAATACCTTAGCACCATGAAGCTTGTCTAACATGTTAGCTTCGGTATTGGGTACTTGTACCTCATGGTAAAGCAGCTCAACTATTGATGCATATGTACCATAAACCATCTTTCTTAGGTATACGCAAAACATGCATAATACATGGGCTCATACTTTCTCTCGCATAATCATGCTTAATTAGTTTGTCCACTTATCTCTTTAGTACAGTGGCCTTCTCAGGATTCATCTCATATGTAGGTTGATTCGTAGGGTGATGCCTGGTTATAAATCAATGTAGTGTTCAATTCTTCAAATTAGAGGTAATCCTTTTAGGTAGTTCCTCAAGAAATAGGTTAGAGAATTTATCAACCAATCCTGACCTCATCAGGCATGTTGTCTTAGGCTTTGAGTTCAAGTAATCTCTAGATCAACAAAAACATAAGCTCTTCAACCTTATCGGTAGCTTGCAATTCTTTTTGGGACAATGATGAGTGTATAAATGTACATGTTTTATAGTTGATTTAACAATGCTTTTGTAAGATTTTCTAGGTCTTTATATTGAATTTGATGATTAATTTGATTATATTATGATTTTAAGCTGAGTTTGATAATTTTAGACAGTTTTGGAATATTTGAAGAAGATTTGGATAAGTTTTGAAGCCTAAAAAAGATCATACTCATGAATAATGATTATAAACTGAAATCATGAGCAAAAGATAAGGAATTAAGGAAGAATTTGGCTGCTGAGAAGAAGACAGGCATGAACACGACCATGTTCTTGGGCTTGTTTCTCATGTTTTAACTATTTTGCAATTTTTGAAGTAGAGAAAGATCATGGGTAGGATTATAGTTGGGATCTAAGGCGTAAACATACCATTCCTTGCAAATCTTCTTATTTTTAGAAAGATTTGAAGCCCAAAAATTACTCTACACTTGTATTTTTATAAAGGCCTTGTAAACACAATTAAAAAATAAAAACCTTTATCATAATTCCTTTTTATTCCTTTCATTCAACTAGAATTAGGTTTTAAGAATAACTTCTAAAGTAGTTTTTGCAATTCAACATTGAGAATAATAATTTAATCTTTAATTAGAGTTTGGAACTCCTTACAAGTTGTTTTCATTTTTTTTTAAATATATTCTTGATTTGGATATTGTTTTTCCCTATTACTTCTTATGTGTGCTTTATTGGTATTGTTAATTGGATTGTTTAAATATCGGTTAATACATCTTATTTGTCAAAGTTTTTAATTCCCTAATCACTAAAACATATATTTTAACTATGTTGGAATGTGTGTTTATTAAGATTGAGTTGCAAGAGTTTTTCTAATTGGTTATTGTGAATTGGATCATTTGAATTAAAGAAGGATATAGCAATATGCCCTTTAATTCAATTAAGGTTCAAGAACAAGGAAGGAAATATTTAGTTTATTCCTTAACTAGTGATAGAAAGAGTAAATTGGTTAATTTTGGGTATTTATTCACTTTGCAAGAAGGAATTTTACCTAGAACTTAATTACTTTAAAACTAAACGTGTTAAAGACTCCATTTTACATTAACTGATTTTCTATTTATCTAGTTGTAATTGAATCCCTTGAAGATGTTAAATATCTTAATTAGATTGTTTTATTAGATTAGTTTTCCTTTAAAATTTAATTATTTAATAAACCCTTGATTTTATTCACCTAGATTTAGACATGATTAATATTATTATGAGTTGGTGAGCATTCCTTATAGGCTCGATCTAGTTCTTATTAGTTTTATTATTGCATATGCGAACTAATACACTTATTAGCAAAAACATGTTTTTGTTATAAAAAGTAGAGTTACATCAAGCGTATTAGATAACATCAAAGCTTTCTTCTTGGTAGTTTGGGTGAGCTAATTATGAGTTTGATTCACTTGGTTGGGGTTCATTAGTTGTAACATAATGTTTCTTCCATCCGTAGTAAAGGCATACGTATTCTTACACTCATCACGTATAACATCATGATTAAACAGCCACAAGCTTCCTAAGAGCAAGTGTGAAGCATCAATTGGAATGACATCAAAGATTACTTTGTCCCAGTATAAATCCCCTATAGAAAATGGTACAATCTCTTGCTTAGTCACATATAGCTTACCTTAGTCATGCCATACTAGTATTTGGGCAATAACATTCATGCAACTACCCCCATCTACAATGATGGTACATAGTTGGCCCTTGATCTTCAACTTGGTGTTGAATAGATTCTTTCTTAAGGGTGTAAATGAGACGAGCATACTCAAGCTTTTTAAGTTCAACTTGGTATTTATACAAATTCGAGTAGGGCATAGTTGAGTCAAGTTTGAGCTCAAGCTACTCGAGTAAGTTATCAGGTCGAGCTTAAGCTTTGTATGGCTTGACTCGATAAGCTTGCAAGCCTAATTGAACTCAAGTCAAGTTTAAATTTTAGTCAAATTTGAGCTAAGTTTAAATATTATTGTTATTTTAATTAAATTTATAACATCTTTTAAGATTATCGAGTTTAATAGAGTCAAGCTCCAGCTTATTAAGTTTCATTTCAAGCTAAGCTCAAGATTTATAAATTAAATCTTGATCAAGTTCAAGCTTAGCATTGTATTATCTAGACTTGACTCATTTACAACCTTATTCTCTCTTTGACCTTCCTTAGAGCTTGGTATGGAATTCAATGCTCTTCTTAGCATAAACTGTTTTCCCTTTGTTTCTCAAATATTTAGGTAATCTTGATGGCCTCTTCCAAAGTGTAAAACCTCTAAACTTCTACTATGTTGCAGAGCTCATACTTAAGCCTAAAAATAAACCTCAAAATGATGCAAGCCTTAGGCTCATCCACATTTGTTCAAACAATTAGCATTTGAAATTTCTTCACATACTGATTAATAGTTCGATTACCTTGCTTGAGCCCTAGTAGCCTCTTAAAAGTGTTTAGTAGATAAGGTTAGGAAATAAATTTACTTCTCAGCAACCTCTTCATCTCCTCCCAATTTCCAATACTACGTCGACTATTACTTCTTATGGCAATGGTTAGGTTCTTCCACTACATGGTAGCAAAACAAGAGAAATCAATAATAGCAAGGTGAACCTTGACATCCTTAGCATATTGGTAGCAATAAAAAAACTTTCTCTATCTTCTCCTCCCTTTCAAGATACTCATTTTCATCTCCATTCCCAAAGAAAGTTGGGATTTGGACCTTGATATTGTCAAGTCCTCAAGAAGCTTAGCAACTACGTTTATCGAATTCAAAATACTCATAATCATCTTCTTATACTTCCTTAACTTCATCTAATGTAAGTCTTTGCCTAGGAAGTTTCTCTAATCCTCAAGCTTGGGCATTTCAAATTGGATAGTTACATCAACCCATGTGGCCATGACTTTGATCATAGGCTTTATCAGCTTAGGCATTGTTTCACTCAACTCTTTTATCAGCTTAGGCATTGTTTCACTCAACTCTAATAGGTCATCCATAACCCTTCATGGCTGTAACCAAGCTTTCCATTAGATTAGTAAGCTTATTAAGTTTCTCATCAATGGACCTTAGAGCGTGACTTACTTATTGGCCAAGGCTCTATCCACTTTCATTATCTCTAGTATTAGATCTAACACTTGAATCTGATATCTTCAACACTTACAAACAACCACTATGATGGTTAATCTACTAAACCCTACAACTTCAACCTTCCAATAATATGACTTACACTATAACATGCACACTTTGTTTTAGAGTATGTTTCGAGCCTAGTTTTTCACCCTCCTAGTTCTTTTAAACCGATCAATACTAAACCTTAACCATTTAATATTGACTTTCGACTAGGGTTTAAAGAAGATCATTTTTTTTCCAACTTGAAAAGATTTGGAGTCGCCACCCGACTGAAGTTGGGAAAAGGGGTTAAGTTATAACCAATTGAGTGGATTGATTATAACTTAGCTACTGGTCTATCGATTAAAAAACCAAGTTATAAATACGGTTTTTTTTTTAAAAAAAAAAACTAGAGATCTGGATCCGGGGGCTAATTTATTAAACCCTTAACGGGTACCACTTTTTAACTTTCCGAATTTAACTTTGCTTTTCAAATATACCCTTTTTAATTTCTAAAAAAATCTAATTATGATACACGTGACTAAATTGATTAATTTACATAAATATCTAAAAATGAAAAAAAATAAAACTTTCCATATTTTAAGTCGCCCCATACTTGCGTACGGGTGCCTACGTGCCTAAGTGCCTACGTACCTACTATTCGGAATCAGACGCACATAGTTCTTTTATAAAAAAACTTTAGTGGGTGGTTTGATTTTTATTTTGGAAAAATTGTCGGGTTTACATTTTTACCCATTTTAAGTTGATTTGAGAAAAGATTATAAGGGGTCCTAAGTTGGATTTTATTTTTGGAAATTTTAAATAATTCTAATTTGAAAATTGATTGATTTATTTCATTTATTTTTAAAAAACTCGATTTTTCTAAGTGTGAAAACCATTTTTGTTTACTAACCTATTTATTTATTTTTATTTTTATTATATTATCTTATTTATTTTATACTTATTCTATCTATATCTATTAAAACAAATAAATAGACTACTTTCTTTCTTCATCTTTTTTTTTTCTTTTTGTTTTTTCTTCTCTTTCTTTTTTTCATTCTTTTTTCTTTTTTTCTCATTTATAACATTTACAAATAAACAAATGAAAAAAAAAATTTGGCTTGGAGTCGGCTAACTTCGGCTTGGATTGGCTTGGATCGGCTCACTTTGGCTTAAATCGGCTCGGTCGGCTCACTTTGGCTTGAGTTGGCTCACTTCAACTTGGATCGGCTTAGTCGGCTCGAATCAACTCACTTCGATGGTGATGGTTTTCGTCAACAAACACCGTAGGGAATGCTATCTTAGAGAGAAAAACCATGCTAGAGAGAGGAAACTTTGATTTTTGCTTCTCTAAAGTGTTTCAAAGTTTTTGTTGTGTTTTGAAAATGAGGAGTAGACCCCTATTTATAGGTATCATGGTCGTGTTATGAATGGAAAAAATTAAACGCAATATGATTTTCTTCCAATTTTAGATTATACGAATCTGGACAATATGTGGTGCCAAATACATAGCTGCGGGTGTATGAATGTGCCGGAATGTGTCGGGGTGTGTCAAAATGTGTCTACCATACTTAGAAGTGAGTTGGCAAATGACATGGTGATGACGTAGCCTGTGACGTGGCGATGATATGGCAATAAAGTGAGAAAAGAAAATAAAAGATACATTTTGCACCTTCCATGGATTGAACCTAGGATCTCTAAGTCATATGCAATATCAAGTTCAGATACTTATCCAACTGAGCTATTGGTTTTCCCTTATTCATACATGTAATTAATTGTACTTATAGACCAAGTTAGCTTGAGCTAGATTCAAATCTAAGCCTAGACCCAATAGCCTTATATTCAAACTATTGAAATTGAAATTAAAATTATATTCTATTTAAACAACCTAAAAATTTATTACTTTCTAAATACCTTATTTTATATTGTGACTTTCAAATTTCTTTTTTTTTTTGTATTTTTTCTAAATTTCTTATTTTTTTGTACTTTTTTCCTATTTTTATATTTTTTTAGAATTCCTATTTTTTTTCTAAATTTCTTCATTTTTTTGGGGCTTTCTTTAATTTTCTATTTTTTTTAACTTTTTCTAATTTAGGACCCTATAACCTAATTTGAAAAATAAAAGGGGGGGGGGGGGGAAGAGTTATAAAAATTAGGTGTCTACAGCTGCCCCTCTTTATAGAAAAGTTTAAGCAAAACTTTACCATAAAGATAAAACAGATACTATTTTTGCCCCAAGAGTGGATTTTATGCTAAGAAGCGTTACAGCTAGCTTACTATACAAAGTCTAATCCATCAGGGATTTTCAGAAGAGAAGGGTGGCGCTTTAAGAGATGGCTGAAAAGATGAAAAGAAGAATTGAAGTTTGGTCGTGCTAGTATGATTAACAAAGTGAAGTGAAATGGGCTAGCGCTCCTTGAGCTGGCTAAGAACCTAAAAAAAATAAGCAAACTTGGTTATGCCCTGATGAGCTAACTAACCAAAGTGGGCAAAGCGTTCCTAGAGCTGGCTAAGACCCTAAAAAAGAATGAGCAAACTTGATCGTGCCTTGATGAGTTGACTAACTAAGGCGGGCAAAGCGATCGATCCTAGAGTTAGCTAAGACCCTAAAAAGAATGAGGAAACTTGGTCGTACCCTAATGAGCTGACTAACCAAGGTGGGCAAAGCGCTCCTAGAGCTAGCTAAGACCCTAAAAAGAATGAGGAAACTTGGTCGTACCTTGATGAGCTGACTAACCAAAGCAGGCAAAGCGCTCCTAGAGCTAGCTAAAACCCTAAAAAAGAATGAGAAAACTTAGTTGTGCCTTGATGAGTTGACTAACTAAGGCGGGCAAAGCGCTCCTAAAGTTGGCTAAGACCTTAAAAAAGAATGAGCGAACTTGGTTATACCTTGATGAGCTGACTAACTAAGGCGGGCAAAACACTCCTAGAGCTAGCTAAGACCCTAAAAAAGAATGAGTGAAATTGGTTGTACCCTAATGAGCTGACTAACCAAGGCGGGCAAAGCGTTCCTAGAGCTGGCTAAAATCTTAAAAAAAATGAGGAAACTTGGTCGTGCCTTGATGAGCTGACTAACCAAGGTGGGCAAAGCACTCTTAGAGTTGGCTAAGACCCTAAAAAGAATGAGGAAACTTAGTCATACCTTGATGAGCTGACTAACTAAGGCGGGCAAAGCGCTCCTAGAGCTGGCTAAAACCCTAAAAAGAATAAGCAAACTTGGTTGTGCCCTGATGAGTTGACTAACCAAGGTGGGCAAAGCTCTTCTAGAGCTGGCTAAGACCCTAAAAAGAATGAGTAAACTTGGTCGTGCCTCGATTAGCTAACTAACCAAGGCGGGTAAAGCGCTTCTAGAGCCGGCTAAGACCCTAAAAAAGAATAAAGAAACTTGGTTATGCCCCAATGAGCTAAATAACCAAGGCAGGCAAAGTGCTCCTAGAGCTGGTTAAGAGCCTAAAAAAGAATAAGCAAACTTGGTTGTACCCTGATGAGCTGACTAACCAAGGCGAGTAAAGCGCTCCTAGAGCTGGCTAAGACCCTAAAAAGAATGAGGAAACTTGGTCATGCCCTGATGAGATGATTAACTAAGGTAGGCAAAACGCTCTTAGAGCTGGCTAAGACCCTAAAAAGAATGAGAAAACTTAGTTGTGCCCTGATGAGCTGACTAATCAAGGTAGGCAAAGCGCTCCTAAAGCTGGCTAAGACCCTAAAAAAGAATGAGAAAACTTGGTCATGCCCTGATGAGTTAACTAACCAAGGCGGGCAAAGCACTCCTAGAGCTAGCTAAGACCCTAAAATAGAATAAGCAAACTTGGTCATGCCCTGATGAGCTGACTAACCAAGGCAGGCAAAGCGCTCTTAGAGCTGGCTAAGACCCTAAAAAAGAATGAGTAAACTTGGTTATGCGCTGATGAGCTAACTAACTAAGGCGGGCAAAGCGTTCCTAGAGCTGGCTAAGACCCTAAAAAAGAATTAGCGAACTTGGTCGTACCCTAATGAGCTGATTAACCAAGGCGTGCAAAGCACTCCTAGAGCTAGCTAAAACCCTAAAAAGGAATGAGTAAACTTGGTTGTGCCCTAATGAGCTAACTAACTAAGACGGGCAAAGCGTTCCTAGAGCTGGCTAAAACCTTAAAAAGAATGAGGAAACTTGGTTGTGCCCTAATGAGCTAACTAACCAAGGTGGGCAAAGCGCTCTTAGAGCTGGCTAAGACACTAAAAAGAATGAGGAAACTTGGTCAGCGGGTAAAGCGTTCATAGAGCTGGCTAAGACCCTAAAAAAGAATGAGAAAACTTGGTCGTGCCCTGATGGGCTAACTAACCAAGGCGGGCAAAGCGCTCCTAGAGTTGGCTAAGACCTTGAAAAAGAATAAGCAAACTTGGTCGTGCCCTGATGAGCTGACTAACCAAGGCATACAAAACACTCTTAGTACTCTAAGAGCTGGCTTGAACCCTAAGAAAAACAATGAAGGATTGAAGAACTAATGTAAGGCAAGCAACCAGTTTAAAAAGAAACTTTTGCTTAGAAAAGTATTTACAAAGAGATTGTTGAAAAACCATTTATGAACAAGGAAAATAGTAGGGATAAGCCCCTTGATTCGATAAAAGCGTTTGAAGGATGTTAAAAACCACAATTGGGGAAGAATAACTTAAACTAGAAAAATGACGACCTTAGAAAGGAAACGGATGACATGGATTAAAAACTTAGCTATTCGAGCCGACATGGATTTGGATAAAAGATTTTGTGATGAGCCTTTACTTTCTCTCTCTTCGTTTTTTATTTTTATTTTTACTTTTTTTTTTAAGTTTTACCAACAAGTATAAACTCTTATTAAGGAACAATCTTATAACCAACCCTATCTTTGGTAATCATGTGGAATTTCTTAATATCCTTGACTCTAAGGCTTCTCTTAGGGCTTTTGTGATCTTAAGCCATTCCTTTCTTAAGGAGAAAGTAACTCACAATTAGTTTAGTCAAAGAGGTCTTCCTTACACGTGCAGTTATGTATTTGGCACCACATATTGTCTAGGTTCGTCCAATCCAAAATTGGAATAAAATCATATTGCATTTAATTTTTTCCATTCTTAACATGACCATGACACCTATAAATAGGGGTCTACTCTTCATTTTCAAAATACAATAAAAACTTTGAAACACTTTAAAAAGGCAAAAATCGAAGTTTCCTCTCTCAGGGCTTTTGTGATCTTAAGCCATTCCTTTTTTTTTGTATTTTTTCTAAATTTCTTATTTTTTTTGTACTTTTTCCTATTTTCCTATTTTTTTATATTTCTCTAGAATGTCTATTTTTTTAAATTTCTTCATTTTTTTGGGGCTTTCTTTAATTTTCTATTTTTTTTTTAATTTTTTCTAATTTAGGACCCTATAACCTAATTTGAAAAATAAAAGGGGAGGCAAAAATTAGGTGTATCCAGTACACAAATAGAGTACCCTTCAAAAAACACACTAACTACCCATAATAACTACTTTCGCTATAACCCACAACTACTATACCTTCCTTTAACACTTAGCTTCAGTATACTCGTAACCCAAGAAAACCTCACGCATACACACGTGCTATAATAATTATAGAAGAACACAATAGCTACTAATAGCACACGTTCAAGACTCCATTGCATCTCACACACTCCCTTATTAGAACCTTGCTCAAATACTAGTAAAGCTGATGCATCTTAGGAACAGATACACAAGAGTGTAATAAGGGGGAACTAAAATGAAAGAATAGCATGCAAAAAACTAAGTGTAATTGAGTGGATATGATGCACCGATCGATCTACACACCTAATGAGCTCTTGATACGATGCATATGACACTCACTAAAGTCACTTACCACTAACTCTTACTAAAGGAATTAGACAAAAGCAAGATTTTCTCAATAGGAATAGTCTTAAAGAAGAAGTAATATCTGTACATTCATTCAGCTTATTATGACTAATTACAAGAGTGGCTTTTTATATCTAACTACTAAGGTTCAAAAAAAGAGAAAGAGAAAACAACTAAAACAAGTAAATTGTAATGCTAGTTACATGAAGACTCCTAATATATAGCTAAGTGGATAAAATGAACAAAAGAATAAAGCATTTGTTAGGAGGTCACCATTATTAGATCATGCATCGTAGACATGTGTTGTTTCTCGATTGGAAGCTCTAACAAATCTAGTGCTTAGCATGCTTAGCTAGTCTCTAGTGATAAGGAAGCTTAGGTTTGAATAAGCTCAATGACCAATTGGATTAACTCAGTAGTGGGTGATAGGGTACAAGTTAGTTCATCTAACCTAATTTGGATCGAGTTGGGTTTGTAAGGATAGTAGCTCAATAGACTTACTCAACAATTGGGAAGCTTATGGTAAAGTTAGGTCATTCGGTACCTTGGGTCCTACTGACTTGTTCCAATAGTCTTATCTATGACTAAAGTCTTATATTTGAGTTTGATGAAGTTTGATTGGCCTTGTGATGTGTCATTGAGGTTGAATACATAAAGGAGCACCATAACATTAACGAACCAAAAGGAAAAAGGAAAGCTAGCAAAAGTTCGAGCAACTACCAACAAGATATGACAAAGCAATCGATCCTACACGACCTATAATTCGCTTTATATGACTCATAGGTCCAAACTGAAGGATCACTTACCACTACTTTTTACTAAAGGGAATAGATAAGAGTTGAAGGGTAATGAGAGTACTAAGGTTACTTAAAGGAAACTTGAATAATTTCCAGTTTGAGGATTAATTGTATGCGTACAATTAAGTAAGGGTTTATATACTCATCTACTAAGGTTACTTTACATGTATGAAAAGACAAAAGGGTATTCTTATAATTAGGTTATGCAATACATACTAAAAAGGGTAAAACAGACAAAGAATATTCAATATAAAAAGTACAGAATCCTTCTGGAATGTCATGCTAGAAGATATGTGTCACTCAGTGGCTAGATATTAGAAATATGGTACAAAGTAAACGAAAAAAAGAATTTGCAGTCAAGGGCTAAGCTAATTTAGATTAGGTTAGGGCTCAGTTAATCCCGCTGTAGAGTAGTCACTTGGGTTAGGGTTAGACGTATTTGGTTGGCTCAAGAGCTAAGCTTGGATAATCTTAGGACTGTTTACTTAGATATTCTATCATAGCATAGCTATTCGGTAGGTCTAGTGCATGTGAAAGCTTGGCAGTCAGGTCAATAGAAAAGAGAAACACAGAGGTCAAGATAGGAATTTCTATCTCGGATAAGGCTTTGAGCTAGTATTCTTCAAGTAAGTCCTTAGAGTCCTCTAGCTTAGCTTTACGTGATCGGTTTAGGTATTGATTCCTATCACCTTGGAAATGGAACTCTTCATCCCTTAGTGGTTCTCCAAGGAAGATATGGATGATACGTCAGGTTGGACCTCATGGTCCTCTAGCTTGGCTTCTAATAATGGGTCGAAATTGTTGATTCCAATTGATTCCAATCATATATGGTAGCTAAGTTAGATATATGTCAACACTAAACTAAGCTAATAGCTTGCTTATGTCTAAGGTTTAAGACTTGAAGTCATTCTTTAGCATAGCTATTGTTTTAGAAAACCTCTGACTCCATCTTTAACTCAACCCTTTTGTATAGGATTCTACTAGTTACCCTCTACCATAACCTCTAACTAACTTATTCATTTCATAAGTATTACAAAATCCGAATTTTGCACTAGATCAAGTTGTTTTAAAATAAAAGACTTTAAGAAAACACCTATTGAACATCCATTTTTCAATAGTATTGCTAATATATACCCCCAATTAACCATATAGCTTAATTTACAAATAAGTTGGAGGAAATCATTTTTAAGTACTTTAATAGGCAAACCTCAATGTCGCCCTCTAACCAACTTCTAAGCATAGATTTCCAACTAGTTAAGGATTTGGCTTAGATTCTAACTTGCATGTTACACTTCATAATTTACCAAATCACTTCACTTTAACATCAACTCTACTGTTCTCATACTAAACCAGATTAGAACATCACTCCAATGATCAATTCCAACCATGATATAGCCTATGCATGTAGAGTTCCCCAAGAAAACAACCTTTACAAGCACTTCAAACTCATTGTTTCGTGTTATATCAAGACTACTTGATAGTTCGCAGGCAAGTGTACTTAGTTAATTTATAGTATACTAAACGGATGTGAGTCCAAGTGTTGATCCCACGAGAAAGCACAAATGTGAGAAACCTTACATTACTTGCAAGTTACCTTAAATCACCAATTATTTAACTTAACATTGTAGGAAGTTTTTTATTAGAAAGCAAAGATAAATAAAGAATAATAGATAAGATAACAACAGTAAAATAAATAAGATTCATTAGCTTAAAGAATGCATAATCCTTAGTATACTATTTTTATTTACTACCTAAGTCTATGCAACTTTTAATCTCAATTACTCATTAGATCGTAGAGATGTCTAATATGAATTAATCAGACTCACGTCTTTAGCTTATTCCTAATCCTAAGATTACTCTACCTAAATGCAATAAAGCATCTTCAGATTGCATTAAGATCTTGGATCCCGCTATTAGGTTACACTAATCTACAGAAATCCAATACCTAATTTCATAGCCTACTCGGTTCCTTCTAATTACATAAGCTACTCATTACAAGATCTTGCAAACTCAATAGCGAACTCAACCATCGAATTAATAACCTGAGTAAACACTATTTCAACGACAATATGAACAATGTAATTAGATCATAAAGTTAATATCATTGATTGAATAAAAGAAAATGTTGTAATAAAAACTAGGGTTCAATAACGATTCACTAAGAATAATTAAGACTACAACATCATAGAACAAAAGGAAAAGAAAGATAAGAGATGAGAAACCCCCAATATAATTTTACCCTATGACTCCTATTAAAGTGGCTCTCTTTACAAAGTTAAGCCTAGACACATATTTATAAGAGTTGGACCTAAATTATAAAGAAAACTTAACAACAATGGAAGATTAGAAAATTATACAATCACCACACCCTAGGATAATGGTCTTGGAGTTGAGGTGTTATCTTGCACTTAGTTTGAGTCTTCAAATTTTGATGGAAATCGATTACAAGATGTCCATAGCTAGAGATTACAAACATGGTTTTCACTCATATTCTTCTTTAGATTTCATTCCTTATTTGAAATTCTTTCGCTTAAAATCCTTGATCAATGTTTTTCTTCAAATAGGCTCTAAAACTTGATAAAATCACTCAAAAATTCATCGAACAGCTGTAAACTTCCTAAAAATGAAATTTAAACAAATTAAGCTCCAAATTACTATAAAATTAATTGAATTAATATATAAAATTGTATAAAATCATACAAAAATATGTGTGCTAATCAAGCATTATCAAATTCCTCCTTTACTTAAACTTTTGCTTATCTTCAAGCGAAACAATCAAAAGGTTAAGAAAAACTTATAGAAATTTCACTACTCTAACTCAAAAGGAGAGGAACCTTCTCCAAACTAGTTTTATTATGAAAACTTAGACTTGATGCATGTTATTTGAACTAATTTTTTTTATTGTCTCCTTCTTTTAATTTTCATTGAGAAATTTTTTAATTCAATTTAATTCCTTTATCGAAGCTTATTAATATTAGGAAAGAACCTTGCCCTTCTAGCATACCATGGTTGATCATTACTGATTTAGCCTTTTTATCTTTTCTTAGTATTATTAGTGGGAAAACACCTCGCTCTCCCAAGGGATCGAGGCTGATCCTTAACAATTTTTAATTCAACTTTTACAATTGACAGTAGGAAAGAATCTTACTCTTCTAAGGGATCAAGATCAATCCTTAACAATTATTAGCAAGTCTTTTCTTAATTTATTTATGCCTCCAATTATTTTGATTTTTCAAAACACTTCTAAAGGATAAATCTCCTTTATTCATTCAATCTAAAAGATATGAAAAAGAGATATAGATTACTATCATGTGGAATTAAGCTTATAAATAAAAATAAATAGTCCTTAACTCATTTATAGCTATCCTAACCTAAGTCTAAGTTTAAGCAATAGGAAACTCTGAATTATGGGGATTTAATAATTCAAATTCAATAAAATGTACTAAAGTTGTAATGGATTATGGGAAAATTTGAAAATTTTTTTGCTTGCTTACATATAGGGGTGTAAATTTCTAAGATTTATATTTCAATGCAATCTCAAAAGCTTAAGTGCATATATTTCAATCAATTCATTAACATACATATCTTATGTTTTCTCCCTACATTTAAACTGTACATTATCCTTAATGTACATTATTGTAGCAACAAAATCAAAATAAAATGGTAGAAAAAGAAAAAGAAACTATAACTTCTTCGGTTTTTGGCATTGATCTTTAAAAATTTTTGAAGTATGGAATTCAAAATTCTAATTAATTCGATTACACTCGATTTTTTTTTTTTTGGGTATCAACTAAAATGAACAAACTATAAAATGAAAAAGAAGAAGTTAACTAAACAAAACAAGATTAAATAAAAAACACTACTAATTCCAGTATTATGTAGTTAGCCCTATAGAATTTAACAAACCATGAAAAATTAAATAGTTTTCTAAAGAAAAAAGCAACAGTGAATAAGTTACAATCATCCAAATAAAAAGAAAATTAACTAATCTTTTAAAAGAAAACTGAAAATAAAAGAAAATCACTCATCATCTTCTTCCATGTCCTCACTCTCTTCCTCAACCATCTCCTCTTCTATTTCTTCATCTAAGTTAAGAGTTGGTAATGATGGTGATGGTGGTGCTAGGATGCCACGATGAGTTAGGAGTGATCCAAACCTTAGCCTCAATGTACTGAACTTAGTATGACAAAGTCTTCTACCTCTTTAGTAATTTTCGCACTATCCTCTTTATGTTCCCTATTACTAAAGGGAATATGGCTGCTGCTGAGAGGAAGATGATGTCACTTCTCGAAATGGCTCAAGTAGTGGGTCCTTTAATGGTGGAAGGAGCTTCATCACTTTAATTGATTCAAAGTTCATCATTATAAGGGGATCAAGTACTTGCATAAGTAGAAGACCACGAAAAACAAGGGTGCTCTTCACAAGTTTGGTAATAAAGCAACTTGCACAAATGTGAATAGCATAGCCCTCAATAGCTTGGCTCCTGAAAAAGAATGCCATACAGATGCCTAAGTTTATCTAGTGTTGCTAAGCTATGTTATGTAAGCATAAAATGTCCCTTTCAATCGCAATCCCATTATTGTACCTCCTCCCTATAACACTTCTAGACATTACATAATGTATGATCTTGAAAGCTGGATATCTCATCTTAGAAGTTTATGACTTCCTCGAATCATAAACACCTTTAGAATTTAACCTTATCCATGCCTAAGCATCACTAACACCCTATGGTAGCTTATAAGGTAGATTCCTGTACTCTTAAGACCCCACATAACTTTTAGAATATAATCCCGTGTACTAAGAGGTTAAATATTTAATCTTTTGGGATTATGACATCCTAATAGTAAGATCTAAGAACTTCATATAATCTTAGAACGCTCTATTAAAAAAAAATTCAGGTAGAAAAGGTTCTAGGGTTAGGAATTAGCTAGAGAAGCAAGTCCGGCTAATTTAGAATTTGATTTTCATTAAGATAATGTTAGGAATATCCATGGTCCAAAATAGTAATTAAGATTAAATGATCCCCTATAGCTAAGAAGTAAACAACAAAGGTTTAGTAAAGAAAATATTAATTCTCAATTAATTGATTTATGTTCTTTATGTTGTTTTTACGCTTTATTGTCACTTTTATGTTCGCATGTTATTTGTTAATTTTATGTTATTTAGTTATTTGATTATTTCATTGTTAGCTAATTGTTTTAATGTCTTTATTTCTATTGTTAGTTTAAATCTTCATTTTCTATCTTTAGCTTATTCTATTAAATATTCTAGTGTGAAAAGTTAGGTATTTCAATAATTTAAAGGTATCATTATTAAAAATAATTAGATATAGTCATATAACTAGTTTATCATGGGATCAACTATCGGACTTAAAATCCGTTTTATTTTATACTATAACTTGACTAGTGCACTTGCCTATTAGAGTGGTCTACGCCCCATCAATTTTTAGGTGCCGTTGCTAAGGAACCAAAAATAAAGTAGTCTAATTTAAGAAATTACCATAACCCTAGATTATTCAATTACCTTAACATAACTACGATATATCTTTTCCATAGTTATATTGATATCATATCTCTTTCTATAATATTGCTAACTTTTACTTCTTTGTAGCTTATGACAAGGAGCAACAATAGGAACTTGGTAAACTTTGACTTAGAAATTGAGAGGATAGTGCGGCATCTTCGTAGAAGTATTAACAACACTATAGGTCAAAGCTTGGCACTCAGATTAAAGGAAAAGTTAGAAAATTCAGAAAGCGAGTAATAAGATATGACTTGAACAATAGAACCAACAACAACAATGGAGAAGCCAATAAGACGCTCATGGAATTTGCAAAGCCAACGATGATTGGAGCTGAATCCAGCTTCACTAGACCTGCAATCCAAACTAATTTGTAGATTCAACCCAATGTCATCTAGATGATCTAACAATTCATTCAATTTGATAGATTGGTTGATGAGGACCCTAATAACCACATTGCAAAGTTCCTGGAAATCCGTGATACGTTCAAAATTAATGATGTCTTAGATGATGCAATAAGGTCAATGTTATTTCCATTCTCTTTGTAAGGTAAAGCTAAACTTTGGCTTAATTTGTTACCTAGAGGCTTTATCACTACTTGGGAATCATTATTAGAAAATTTCATTGGAAAATATTTCTCACCCACAAGGACGATGAAAATTGGGAATAATATTTTTGCTTTTGTTCTATTTGATGATGAGACTCTTTATGACACTTGGGAGAGATTTAAGAAATTACTGAGAAGGTATCCACATTATAGACTATCTCATTGAATGTAGATCTAGACATTTCACAATGGACTCAATTATTCGATGTATTAAACCATTGATGCCACAGCTAAAGGCACTTTGAGTGCAAAGACACTAGAAGAGGCCTAGAAGTTGATCAAAGGCATGGTAATGAACAATTTGCAATGGGATAATGTAACAGCCAAGGTAAAAACGTTTGGAAAATATGAAGTTGACTTTGTAATGGCATTGATTGCTTAGGTTAAGAATTTAAATAAAAAGATTGATGGCTTAATGAAACTTAACAATTTAGTACAACATGAGGTTTTGTTAGAAACTAAAGATGTTAATTTTATCACTAATCGCTCTTCTAACAATCCTTTTAGTAACACATATAATCTAGGTTGGAAAAATCATGCTAATTTATCTTGAAGAGGCCAATAGCAACAACAACAAATTCATAATAGACAATAACAACAAAATAGGTCTCTTAATGTCGAAGAGTTGCTAAATTGGTTCATTCAGAGTTTGGACATGAGACATCAAGCTAACAAAGCCACACGAAGGAACATAGAGGCATTGTTAAGGAACTTGGAGAATTAACTTAGCCAGTTGACAAGATCAATTACCAAAAAGCCACAAGGAAGCTAGCTCAGAAATACTGAATTGAATCCCAAACCAACAGGTTCAAAAGCAAACTAAGAAAGGAGTTGTCACCTGTCAAGCTAACGACGTAAAACAAAAGCACTCCTTGAGAGGCAACTCAAGTTTCAAATTTTTTATTTCAAGTATTTTAGTTTATACTATTTCTTTTCAATAAGTTAATTCAAGTTTTCAATCTAAAGTTAGTTGTGATCCTACTTTTAACATTTCTTGTACAATTAGGCAATATTAGTTGGTAACTTTGTCATCTAAGTTGGCTAATTCTTAATTGAATTTTTTAGCTTAAATTGACACTAATTTTTACTTTTCTTTTCAATTGTTTAGAAATCAAGTCAAGAAATTTAGTTTGGAATGAATTTTCAACCCCTAGAAAAGATTATGGCCAAGGTCTATGCCCATGGACTTAATTGTGGTCCCATGTATGGGATATTCTTTTCCGTATAGGGGAAGGAATATGCCACACTCTAAGTCTGTGTTCTACACTTATAGTCGCTACTGGATTGAAAATCATGAGTATTTCTTCCTCATTCTCCTTCTATCTTTATTCCATATCACTAATACCCATATCCTTCTCTATTTTCTCTCTACAGTCACCACAATCACTCATCAATTCCTTCAAATCTAGCACAAAATCAACAACTACAAGGTACCTACATTAACTCTACTTTGTTGTTTTCTTTGATTTGTTGATAGAATAGATAAAAATCTAATTTTTATCTAGGTTTTCAAGATAAATACTTTTGTGTGCATGAAAATGGTAGAAATAGAAAGAAAGAGAGAGAAAGCGACTAAAAGTGCTTATTTGTGCAATTGATAACTTTTATTCAAGTGAAAAGGAAATTTGTTGTGCTAGGTATTTGTGCACATTGTAGAGTTGATTTGCACATGAACGTTGAAATTGATACAAGTTTTTAATCAATAAAAATATCCTGAATATTAGAGTTCATGTGATATAGGTAATAAGCTTATAGGTTGGGTATTTATTCACAAAATTGTTCTCCTTTAATCTTATTAATCAAAGATTTTCAAGAACCCAATATTTCAATATACTAAAGTTGGTCAATTCACTTATTCAACCACAATTTTGGGAAACTTACATATTCAATGCTAAAACTTGAAAGCATTAGGCATGAATGAAGTTCATAGGATTCGATTATGAAACTATCTTATAAAAGTGCCAATCTATGATTCTAGTAACTTTGGCATTGTATATTGCAATTTTGTTAAATTGTTCATTACCTAAATTGTTTGATGCCTCAACTAGCAATGAAATAGGTATAATCAACATAGTTCAATTCTTGGATTAATTTTTATAGCACAAATTATTATTATATTATTATTATGTTCAAACTTCTCTTTTGATTTTAGAAAGTACCTAGAGTTAAACACGTAGCTTGCAAAAACTTTAGCTTCCTTCTACAACCCCCTAAGCTCACATTCAAGCTCAAATGGTAAAGAGAAAGGTTTGAACGCCTCTCTAAGAAGAAGTTCGATAAGTTTACTTACATTGACTAGAATTATTTTTGCATAAGTTAGATATGAGGCCAGAGTTTACTAGTTGGTCAGTTTTGGTGGATAGAACCAACTATTGACCATCAAAGAGCCGTTACAAAGAGAACCCTCCCTAAAGTTACTTAGCACATTCAAGTTAGGTATCAATAACTTTGCATAGGGTAAGCAAAATACAGTCTAATTTAGGTGTTGCTGGAAGTTAAGATGCCTATTGATGAGGTGTCCATATGGGGCTTTATTCTATTGGCTATATTATGATGTTAGAATGCATGGAACTACCGTATGAATAATCCTAAGGTGTGTTTGATTCTATTGTGTGGAATAATTTATCTTATCATGAGGGAGGTGTTTATAATCTCAGCAAATCTAAGGCATTTAATCTACATGACCCTACTCTCAAGCTAACATATAATGTATTAGTTAAAAATTTCACTGGTAAAGGTAACAATTGAAGGGTGGTTAATGAGAGAGACATCTTATATTTTCCTAGTATTGCTAATCACCATTCTCTCAATTTAGAACTTAAGATGGCCTGGTTCATGAGAACCCTAGCCATTGAGAGGCAATCTAATTATATTTTTGTAGATCCCTTCATTATTTGCTTGGTGAGAAACTTCCCTAGCCTTTGCAATTAGGCAAGCATAGAAGGATGAAAGAACTTATTCCCCTTACCTATGATATGATTAAGTCCATGCATCTACCATCAACACTTAAGCTACCACTTGAACTAATTGATGAGGCCGCCACTTCATCATCCTCTATGTTGTAAGCCAAGTCTTTCTTAGTGATTGGTACTTTCAAGAAGTTCATGAGGAAGCTTTTCTGAGACATAGGACATTACAGCATAAGGTAAACTAGGCCTTAGTCCAGTAAGAGACAATCATAACTTACCTATTGATTCAACTACCACCACCACTAATGCCTAAGCTAGACTCTGTAGAAGAATCAAACAAGGACAAGATTGGGGAAGAAGAAAAGGAGGAAGACAAAGAAGATGAGGAGTGATCTCCTTTTTATTTTTTGTTACAAAGACTTGGTTTATTTTTTATGTTTTCTATTTGGATGATTATATCACTTAACTAACCTTTTATTTGCCTTTTTGGCTATTTTATCTTTTGATAGTTTGACAAGACTACAAGATACTAACTCTTGAGAACACTTGAATTAACAATAGTTTTATTTTAGTTATTTATGCTTAGTTAACTTTTTCTTTTTCTTTACTTTAGTTTGTTTGTTTCGATGCAAAAAGAAAACCAAGTGTTTATCAATTCATTGGAAATACACTTTTAGACTTCACTCTTTTTGAAAGAAATCCAACAATAAAACTAAGGAAGTCTCAATCAATTTACTTTTATTATTATTGTTTTTATTTTTGTTATCTCCCACTAAAATGTTTGATTTGAATGAATATGCATATTAAAGACACTGTACAACTTAAGTGTGAGGGAAGGATATATATGCTATTGCATATTCACCATTCACTTAAGCTTTTGTTAAAAACTTTCCCAAAGTTTTTCAACATTTTAGAAATTTATTACTCCCCTATATTTGTAAGCAAGCATAATTTCTTTTTAATATACCCAATCCTTTATGAATTTAGAACACTTTGCTAAATTTGAGTAATTAAATCCTTAGAATTCAAAGTTATCCTTCTCTTAAGCTTAGACTTAGACTTGAAATTAAGATAGATATGAACGGGTTAAGGAAGTCATTTTGATTTCTAAGCTTGAAATTAGGATAGACTTGATTTTTCAAAATTTAAGATTGGATGAACAATAAGTGAGATTTTTCCTTTGAAAGTTCTCTACAAAATCAAAGTAGTTGGGGGTATATATGGAAAAATTAAATTGAATCGATAAAAGTAATTGTTGAGGATTGGTATGGATCGATCTTGGTCCCTTAGAAGAGCAAGACTCTTTCTTACTACCAATTGAAAAAAGTAGAATTTAATTGAAGTTGTTAGGGATTGGCCTTGCTCTATTAAAAGAGTAAGGCGCTTTCCTGATGACAACCACTAAAGTAATTAAAAAGAAAGTCGAATTAGTAAGGATTGCCCTCAATCCCTCAAAAGAGAAAGGTAATTTCCCATTGTTATTCAAGCTTTAATAAAGAAAATTAAATTGAATTGATGATCCTCCTAACAAAAATTGAAAGAAGAAGAGGGACAATTAAATGATGAATTGATGTAACATGCATTCAATCTAGTTTTTCAAGTTAAAACCAACTAAGGAAGATTCTGCTCCTATTAAGTTAGAGCAAACGAAATCCTTATAACTTTTTTCTTAATTAATTTATGTTTATTGTAATGGCTGGTTTAGTTTCTGCTTAAGTATTGTAGCTAACTCTGAATCCTTTACATTGATCACTGAAATCCAGTAAAGCTTTAAGTTGCTATTATCTAAGTCTTCTGAATGCATTGTAAAGTTAAGAAATAAGGGTGATTCTAAAAAGAATTATTGCTAAGAAATTAAGATCTTAAGTGTGCACTTTTTTAAAATTATAATTAACTATTTTATCCTTAAGATACTTTCTTTGATTTTCTTTATTTTACTTGAGGACAAAAAAAAAAAAGCTTAAGTGTGGGGGTATTTTACAATGTAAAATTAGCATATATTTTCCATAGTAATTTTGCAATGATTTTGACGTTATTCTTGCTAATTTTGTGATATTTGAGCTTAATATGTTTATTTATGGCTTTTAGGGACTCTAGGAGTACTTCACAAAGATTTTAACAATTTTTAGGCAATGTTGAGCTTTATTGGAGTAAAAATATGGATAATAGAGTGAAGTAGAAGAATTTCAAGCAAGAACGAAGGTCTAGAAGAGATCACAGTTGAAGACCATGCCCATGGTCCCTACCCGTGATCTTCTTGTTAAGAATTTCTTTTGAATTTCGAAGTTTCGCGCGAAATACATGACCATGACCAATCACTACAGCCATATACTTTAAGCATAAAGATATTGCAATTTCCAATTTTATATTTTTGTTAGATTTTCTGTGTAATCTTAGGACCATTTTTTATAAATAGACTCTTAAGCCTAAGGTTACACAGAGAGAGAAAGCCCTTAAAGTAGTTGTTAGGTTTTAGAATTACAAAAAGGCTTCTCTAATTCTTCTCTTTTCTTTTTAGTTTTTATGTCTTTATTTCAATAACTTAGTAAATTGTTATTGAACCCTCAAAGAGGTGATCTTTATTTATAAAATTCATCAGATGATTTTGCTTATTATGATCCAGTTACACCATTTTTATTGTTGTTAGATTACTGTAGAATTGTGATTCTTACATTAAACAAACAAGTATAGTTAAAAGAGATTAGGTATTTAATCTTTCCAAATTACGATAACCTAATAGTGGGATCAAAGGGCTTCATGAGATCTTGGAACACTCTATTCAAAAGTGATTCAGGTAGAGAAGGTTCCAAGGTTAGGAGTTAGCTAGAGATGTGAGTCCGGCTAATTCAGAATGCAACTTTCATTAGGATAGGGTTAGGAATCTCTACGGCCCATTATAGTAATTGCGATTGAATGATCCCCTAAAACTAGGAAGTAAACAATGATAAAGATTCACTAGGAAAAATGTTAGTTCTCAATTAATTGATTCATGTTCTTTATGTTATTTTAATGCTTTATTATTATTTCTATGTTCATATGTTATTTGTTAATTTTATATTATTTAGTTATTTGATTATTTCATTGTGAGTTAATTGTTATAATGTCTTTATTTCTATTGTTAGTTTAAATCTTTATTTCCTATCTTTAGCTTAATCCATTAAATCTTCTAATGTGAAAAGTTAGGTAATTGAATAATTTAAAGGTATCATTGCTAAAAATAATTAAATATACTCATATAATTGGTTCGCCTTTGAATTGACACTTGAATTGAAAATCTATTTTATTCTATACTATAACTTGAATAGGTGTACTTACCTATTAGAATAGTATACGCCTCATCACACATATCTTAAATTTGTTGTGCAAAGATTGAATCCTCAAAGATTTGTAAAGTTTAGATGACTATGTAGTGAGAGGAAGTGAAAAAAAGTGTAGTTTTAGAGAGAGAAATAAAGTATAGAATGAAATAGGAAGAGATATACTTGTGGTTTTCAAATTCCAGCATGATTACGGTCAAGGATTGTGGCCGTAGAGTATGGCCATGGTACTTCCCTATTCCACATTCTTACAATTTGATTGTGACAACAGTCAAGGATCATGGATGTGATCCGGACCATACAGCTCCCATCCTAAATTTTTTCTAACCCTCTAAAATTAAATTACTAGAGGATCAGGGGTAAGTCTACAATTGTAGACCTAGACTGTGTTTTTCTTTGACTCTTGAATTCGAGTTGTGTTGATTTCCTTTGATTTGTTTCCTAAAATTGCTCCAAAAAATTTGAAAAATAAAGTGAACTAAATTACGAAATTAAATCAAACGACAACTCAATTAGATGACAAACTTTATTGGGTACATATTGCATAATTAAACATTCAAATTGTTTTTGTGGAAGTCTTGTCCATTGTAGAGAAAAGATACTAACTAATGTCAAGAATAAATGAAAGAAATAGAATATTAACTGAAACAAAATTAAACTTAGGTTGCCACCTAAGAATGCTATTGCTCGATGTCATTGGCTCGACGGTTAAATCCTTCCCTAAATTTGATTCCATGGTTGATAATTGCAGCAATAAAAAAGTTAGAAGCAAGTTAATAAAGAAGAATACCAAAAGAACTATAAGGAGGATTTTATTATTAGCGTGTTAAAATAATCGAAAAATTAAGGCTTTCCCTAGTATCCTAATTAGTTTACTTTGTTGGCTCCTTGAAAACATTAGTAGAAACTTGATGGTGTAATTCTAGTAATAAACTCGCTATGATGTGAGGTTGTAACCAATTTGGTAGTGTGATTCCACGTAATATATCCAATTTTTTTTTCCAAATTTATTGTTTTTCATAAAAAATACAAATATATATATATATTATTTGCATTGGCATAGTAATATAAGTGATTTTTTCATTATGTTTTCTGGTTGATTTCCTTCTCTCTTTCATACTTTTCCATATTGTTTTGCAAACCTATATATTCTTCTATCTATTTATCTTTCGCTTCAACCTTGTGCATCACGTTGGCATTGGAGCTATTCCTTATTTTTATCCTGTGTCAGACGTAATTGATTTTCCAAACAAATACAAAGGACATTCAACGTACTTGTCTCGATTAGCATTTTATGTAGTTTCATGATCATTTTCCATCATTTCAAATTCAATTTGATTGTATTTGTACGTCTTTCTATTCCCATGGTATCCATTAAAAATGGATATTTTAAATATTGCAGTTGGCATGTTATGCCAAACATACTCTAAATGAATCTCTTTTTAAAATACATACATATTTATTTGTATTTTATACAAATATATAGAACTTAAATGGATGTTAAGATTTTAATTGAAAGTCTCGCAAAAACATAACCGAGAGAGAGAGAGAGAGAGAGATTGTCTTATCGTAATTCATAATGGCCATTTTACATGGCAGTGCCTACGATATGCCATTGTTTTCCCCAACGTGATGGACATCTATTGTGTATATGCAGGTCAGGTATTTCAATAACATGATAGTCGGTTAAAAGCTTTCGATGGATGAGCATACTCCATAGTCAATAATTGACATTATCTTAAATGCTCGGAACACAAAACATATAATATAGTATATGATGTTTTTTTCCTGAAAGATAACATTTATTCAATAGAAATTACATTAATCAAATTGATTTGTTCAAAAGAATTGACGTAAGAAATGTTGAAATAGGAAAACTTAACTGAATAAATGGACACATCTCTTTAAGTGTCAAAATAACCCACATAGAGGATAGTAATTTTTTTTCCAAAAAAAACAAAACCTATCTAATTGACAAGAATGACAAATCCCATAAAAGAAATAACATAATCTCTCATAGAAGATGACTAAAAAAAAGAAATAAACAAATATATAAAAAAACCATTTATTTCAAAAATTATCACCAAACGAATACATTGTATGTGATGTTTTAATAATAAAAATGTGGAGAATATAGGAGTGTCAATAGAGAATAATAGTACTTTTAGGATTGCTTGAAAAGTTATCTAGGTATCACATAAACATCTCAAATAATTTTTCCTTATACAAGACTTTATGAGAATCACTTAATAATTTTTTAAAACATTTAGGATTCTATGTTCTATTAAAGTCAAACTTAAAATGAATAAGTGTATTACAGAGTATATATTTATTTTAAGTAACTTTTGTTGCTACATCATTATCAAGGAAAACATATTACTTTGATTTGGAAATTTACATCAATTAGTTTAATAAAGGTGCTCTAATGAAAGTTTTTTATGGCCATATCTTCTTATGAAACCAACAATATAAAACATTTGTGAGTATATTAAGTATTAGGAGTGAGCAAGTATAGAATAAGAAAGATATGAGACTTATTTTGGTGATAAGAATATTTTTAAATTACAAATTACAATCTCTTAATTCATAGTCAGTATCCATAATGATGCTCCATGCATCACAATTACTAAATCCTAATCTATTCATTGAATCCTTTTCAAACCTGGTACAAACCCTAATTTTGGATAATGAAAAAATGTATAAATATTAATTTCAAATAAATTTTAACTTGAATAATATTATGTAAATTTATTATAAGATATTTTTCAAATTTAATATAAAGAAATTATTGCATTAAAAGAAAATTTCTTAATAACGTACCTTGTTTAGGTAGCTTTATGTAAATTCTTTCTTTTTTAACTTTAGTAAAGTTGGATATGGTAAATGAAGAAGATAGAGTAGAAAGAAAATGCAATAAAGAAAAGATTAGGCAAGAAGAGACTAATATAAGAAAATCAGGTTTAGTTTAGAGTTTCTTATGAGTTGCATTTTATTATTTTTTTAAGTTCATACAAATGAAATTATATTTTTTATTTATTAATTTTATTTAATTATTATTATACGATAGGTATAAAGTACCCTAAAACCTAAATCATATATGTTGGTGAATTTTTGGATCAAGGAAAATCTTACAAAAGAAAATGAAATGTTTGGTATCGGAGTCAATCCAATGTAGCTACTTTGATATCTAAGTTAATTAGGTGACTTTATATAAAAAATAAATAAGTGAAGTGTTAGAAAGATCTTATAGAGTTTTCTTTCCCATATTTATAGCTGGATATAATATCTAAATCAATTATCGAAGTAACTGCTAAGGTATGGAAGTTTCTTGATTTAAGATCTTTCCTCATATATAGGAAGAGTAAACGGTTATGTAATATAACCATGTTTATAATAACTGTTCACACTATGAGTTTAAATTCAAACTAGATGCGGATTTAAGCTACTTGGTATAAATGTTGTGTGTCATTTTTTCAGGGGTATATCGAGAGATTCAAATATTCAGCTTATTGACAGCCGAATGAACAAATATACCAGATAAGCAAAAACTAACTATCAATAATATATACTTTACAATATAGGTTCTAGAGTGAATACATAGTACTATATAGTACTCTAACCTCCTATCTAAATTTTATTCTGTAGGTATAATTTTAAAAAATTACTCTTTAAAACCTATTATATGACCTTAAATATCTATCTAAAATCTAACAAATTGAGTAGAATTCAAGTGAATATTTTAAATAATACAGTTATTGGCTCACTCATATTTCATATATTCCTCAATTAATTTCCTTGGTGAATTTTTGCCGACTGAATTTGGGGCTCAGCAAAAAGCTTCATATAAAATTCAAAAGGTGGAGAGGATAAATGGCACGTTGGAGCTATTCGGTGTCCACTTGGCTACTCGCGGACGTGTCTCCTCCGAAACACATTTGACAGGACAGCATATCTAATCTGCGCCCATGTTGTCTGCTGTGATCATCTATCCGATTCCTAAAATTATGTACGGTGTATGTTTATTTTAATGAGATTAATTTTTCCTTCCACCATCTTAATATTTGTTTAATAATTTAAATTTAAAAATAATAAAATTAAAGGTGATATAAATAATAAAACTGATTAGATAAAAAAAAAAAAAACAGCACAGTAAAAAAATTCTAAAGATATAATTCAGCCACTTCATACCACTCCACTCCATCATGCGCAAGTGTAACGGCTCCCAAGTAGACAACCGGAAGCTTTCCCTTTTGTTACAAGAGAATACGCACACCATGAATCTTAGATTCATTACCGGCCTTCTGAATCCGTTCTCATCCGAGATAGACAAATTACACCGATATCCTGCCAACCGAAGAGATAATTCCTTTTCCTTTCCTTTCCCATTCAGCAATGCATCCCATAACTTCAAAACTATAAATGCCCTCTTTTCTTCCCAATTTTTTGGCCAAATTTCAACAGAAATTTCTCGGCTTTATCTAATATAGATCCCACTTGTTAATTGATGTACCCTTTTGGTTACGGAGCATCGAACAGTAGTAGCGACGACAATGCTGTAGCCTCATTCCAAGCATTTCTTGATGGTTGGTTAGTTCGACAAGTGCACTATCTCGATGAGCTTATGCCGTCACAGCTGCACCGTCATGAGTCCCGGGAAGAAGACCTCAAGGAATTGATTTCCTGTGTCTTGCCTGACTAAAATCAGTACTACGAGGAAAAATCAAGAATTGTCCACCACAACGCCTTCCTAGTATTCTCCCCTGTTTGGTTTACTTACCCGGAACGCTCTTTCCTGTGGATCGCCTGGTTCAGGCCTGACCTTGCGTTCCGTCTGGTTTCGTCTTCCATCGATGACTTGACACCGGAGCAGAATGCATGAATGGGTAGATTGCGAGCGGAGACGAAGGCACTGGAGAAGGAATTGGATGACGATATGGCTAGAATTCAGGAGAGCATTGCGTCACCGCCCACAGTTGAAGCGGTGAGGAGAGGAGTTCGACATCGGGATGGGGAGATTGTTCATGGGGCTGAGGAGTTTGTTACTTCCTTAAGAAGGGAAATGGAAACGATCGTAGCAAATGCAGATAGGTTGAGGGTAAGGACAGAGAAGAATTTGGTGGAAACTCTGAACCCAGTTCAGAATTTGAAGTTTTTGACTGCAGCAACTCAACTTCAGCTAAGGATTAAATGTAGGGGTTTGCAGACAGGGCAGAGTAGCTGAATATGAAGTTTACAGCATGTTTAATTCGTGGAATTGAATAGATGGGTAAAGGAATTACAACTTCAGAGGAATGGAATAGATGTGTAATAAGTGGTTAATTAATGTTATGGTGTTTAGTTGAATGTAATAGAAATGGTATTATATTATTTACTTATAGCTCGTTCATTTTACTGAATAGAATGAGAAAAGAATATAATTAGAATTTTTAAAGAATATAATACCTGTTATTTTATTTAATTAGATTAATAAACAATTAAAGAATAGACACGTAATAAAATTTTAATAATTAAATTACTCTTGATTTATTTTCTTTCTCAAGTAATTATAAAGTAATAGGTGGTGCTAAAAATCAACTGCAAAGGTGGAGGCGATGGTGGCAACAGTAGCAGTGGCAATAGTAATAGGTAGTGTTCGAAATCAACTGCGAAGGCGAAGATGATGGTAACAACGGTAGCAGTAGCAATGGCAGTAATTAATGGTGGTGGCGGTGGTTGAGGTATCAACTTAGAGAGGAGGTAGGGGTAGTTGCGGCAATAGTGACAACATCAGTGGTGATGATGATAGCGATGGTCAGAGATGGTAGGAGTAACAGTAGTAGTAGTGGCAGTGATGACTGTAGTGGGTGGTGGTGGCAGCGATGGTGACGGTGACGATAACAATAGCGGTGGTGATGGTGATGATGGATAATGGTGGTGGCAGCAGTGTAATAGTAATGATGTTAGTAGCAATAATAGTGGTAGTGGTGGTGGTGGTGGTAGGTAGGTAGTTAGTAATAGTGGTGATGATAGTAGCGGCAGCGGTGGTGGTGGCGACGGCGATAATGACGGTAGTTGTGATGGTAATGGTGGTCAGTAGTGGTGGTAGTAATAGTAGCTGTCAGTAATGGCGATAGCAATGGTGGTGATCATTGTTAAATTGATATAAAATTATTTTTAGAAAAAAATATGAAATTTTGTGAGGAATCCTGATTTTTTGGTTGAATTAAGGAATCCCTATTACTTGATTTCACGTAATAGGGATTCATAAGGAATTGCGATTCAGAAACAAAAAAACCAAATTAACGCTATAATGAGGAATAAGGAGAGAATTGAATTTCAATTCATCTCAAGTGAACGAGGCATTGGTAGAACTTATAATAACTAAAATGCACTTTATTAAATGAATATTAAAATATAAATAACAACTTAAAAATAGAAGGAAAAAATTGAAAAAAAAAAAAGAACATCATCTTTCTTTCAAAAGTTAGGAAATTGAAACTCTAACCTTAACTCTAATGTGTGAAACTCTCAACCCTTTTGAAATCGTAACATAAGTTAAGAAGAAATCAAGTAACACAATTCGAATCAATCGTCATGCCGATCTAAGCAAAAGCATTTGTGAAAGAAATTAGGTACGAAGTTCTATTCTTTTTTACCCTCACTTCTTTGTTTTGCATTTGCAATTGAAAAATGCACTATGTTTAGGTTTATTCTTTATGTATTGATATGTGAACTGCTATTGTCTATACTTTATTTGTAATAAAAAATCTCACCCCCAGTCTATGGTGAATCTGAGTTTTGTGTTAATGGACGTAAACAATCATGTGGTCAACTTTAAGCCATAGAAGAGAGGAGGCTTGGTAAATATATTGAATGATGCTTGTGTACAGTTGTATCATTTCGATGCTGTTGTCCTATTATTTGCCTATTTACTTCCTTTTGTTCTTCCTTTTATATATATATATTATATGAAAAGCACCTTTCTTGCATTAAAACCCATGCTTTGGATGAAAATTTTTACGAGTCATTACAGTTCCTTTGATATCATCCATACTATAAAAAGGTCTTTTGGGCAGAGACTTCTTGATTGAAGAAGATGCGAAAAAAAAGGGTTCCATTGCTTGCTATCAATCTTTAACTAACCTCTTCTTTAACTATGATTTTGATTTTTTTTTTCCTATGGTAGTATTGACTAAGGATAAATCATGGTTAGAAATTTATACTACAGAATAGTAATGGTTGTTTATGATTTGATGCTCTGAAGCAACTTTGGCTATTTACCACTTCTTTGAAAACTATTATGTATATAATTATTGTATGTGTAGCAACAAAACAGAGAAAGCAAACTTTATTCTTTTGGTCAACGAAAGAAAGCAAACTTCTAATACTACTTGGTTGTTTTGTGAAAAAAGATGTCTTCACTCTTCTTATTGATTATTATTTGGTTGATTGATATGGTAAGTTTTTATTTTATTCCTATTGTCAATCAACCAAGCAATGTAAAACATAATAGTTGGATGGTTTTGTTGTGAGTTCTGAATTTCGAGTGTATGATTTTGTCATGATGTTCTCTCTTAGTTATGTCTTTTTCTATAACCTGTTTGTTACAAAAATCATTGCTAGCATTTTATAGGTAATTCGATACTTTGAATGTTCCCTTTAGAATTCATATAGGAGAATGTTTAATTGCTGTCAATGCTACATCTCCAAGTCATTGTAGATTTTTCCCACTATATTGGATAATTCAATAACTTCATTAAAGAAAAATGAGAATGTATAATGAAATAGTTTGACAATTTTTGCTTTCATTTATTTTAGATTATAAGTATGGCCACTGCATGTGGTTTCCAATAAAGTGCTAAGAGTGTACAAATATTCAAATTGCCTAGTTAGATTAGGATCAACGTACCACTTCTATTGCTTAAAATTTTTTTATATTGATATGTTTGCTATACCTTTGGTCTGTTTTTTGTGTAGGGAGTAAAAATTTCATGTTCTTCAAGTTTAAGGAGCTCAATAAATTCAGAAGGGGAAAGTAGCAATTGTGTGTACGAAAAGTTAACCGTACTTGCATCATCTTGGCAGTTGTGAATGTTTGGAAAAAGATTCAGTGGATATCCCAACTAGTGGGTAAGAAACCATTTCTATCTTTTTATCTTCTATTTCTTTTCTCGATGTTTATTTCCTTGATGTATTAGCCCACACCTTTGTGTGATATGAAGGGCAAAGATGCTTGCAATTTTTTTCAAATGGGTGGATTCTCAAACATGCACTAACGGGTTAAGGTTTGGAAAGAAAGTTCTACAACCCATTAGGCAGTTGGACAAAAAATTGGAGAAGGAATGGCTAAAGCATAAGGAAACAACCGATAAACTTAAGCTAGAGTTGCATTTATTTGAAGAAAGGGAGAAGGGTCTCCATACTATGTGTGCAAATCTTCATTGCAGGTTTAAGAAAATGCAAGGGTTATTGGTTATGTTGTGGTGTGTTACTATTGCAATGAGTATTTGTTTCATATGTCAATGACAACATACCAATGTTTTCCATTATTTCTTTGTTTTCTTTTTTTTTTTTTTTTAATGTAAGTCAAGGATGAAAGATTGCTTCTTCTGTTGTGTTAATAGAAACTTTTTGAAGGAGGTTATGATAATCCAGTCTACATTCATGTTTACATAATTTTACTACCTGGTTGATGAAAAGTATTTCGTACACAATGGAGGATTCTTGTACCAAGATATTCCACTAATTTTCATGTCAGGTACAAAGGATTCCTTTCATATTTCTTCGTTTATATATACAAGAGAATAATTTTACATTATGAATTCTCTAATATTGTATACATCACACATAGTATACACGAAGGCACCAAACTAACATGTCAAAAATACTTAAATACTTGCTAGGATATGTAGCACCAGACATATACCTCATAAGCTTATTAGATACTTAAAAGTTGCTTTAATCCATAAGTTAGAACTGTTCCCTTTTGTCCTCTCAATTTAGGGACAATGAAATATAGCTACACTTTACCCTTGTTATTTTAGTTGGTACTTTAATATAAGGAATGTAATACAAGGCAAGTACACCTATTAAATTCTAATGTAGTGGATATGAATCCAAGCATGCTTAAGCACCTAATTCCTCAATTACATGCATGAATATCACTTTTATATTGATTAACACTAAAACTCTAACTAAAATGAAGAACAAATCATGTAAATCACGACAATCCAACACTTCCACTCATGAAACTAGAACTCTATCATAACCAAATCTTATTTATTGCTCTAAGACTACGGCAATACCCCAGAAGCTAAACGAATTTTCAAATTGAAAAATGCAACACAATATCAGAACAAGAATGAAATGAGTGGAGATTTGGGTACTTACCTTGCACTTAAAGAAGTACTCAAGTGTGATTGAGGAAGACAAACCCTTTTCATGCAAGAAGATGCAAGTAAAAGTATGGACATGTGTAGTTCACGTATGTAGGTGTGGGAAAAGAAAGAAAGAGGAGAGTGTAGTGTATGTTCATCATACGGGTTGAAATGAAGAAGTGAAAGAGTAAAAAATTGATCACAACCTTATATAAGATGTTTGACATGACTAAGAGACATGACCAAGTCTCCCAAGTTGTGTATTTGGCCATGATGAGGATAAATGAGCTCCCTTGAAGCGATATGATTAGGAGAGACAATCATGTCTTATAAGTCATGTCCTTGACTGTGATTATGCTTGGTTTGGGTGGGGGGTGGTTGGGGGTTAGTGGTGAGCTTAGGAACAACACGGCCTTGTCTTTCGAGTTGTGTACTCCACTATAATTCCTACAAGTTAGCCCCTTGGGAATGACACGACTAAAAGACATGACCATGTCTCCCAATTCATATCTTCCCAACTTATGGCCAATAGTGCCATCTAGTCTTCATTATATGCATAGACCTCAAAGCATGCTATGCTTTCAACAATTTTGTTTTTTTTTTTTTTTGTTTTTAAGTATAATGACTTCAATTACCATTTACATATTTGGAGCCCCAATTTGCTTAAATCAATCAAGCAAAGCTAAAATATTAGGCCACATTATATTGGCTTAGAGAAATCACTTTAAATAATTCTTGAAGTCATGTACTCCACTGTAATTCCCATAAGTTGGACCCTTGGGAATGACATGACTAGGATTCATGACCATATCTCCCAACTTATGTGCTCTACTGTAATTGCTTAACTTGTCTCCTAATTTGTATCCTCCCAACTCATAGCCAATAGTTCCATCTAGTCTTCACTATTTGCATTTTGAGCCATGGCCTCAAAGCATGCTACGCTTTGGACAATTTTTTTTTTAAGTGTAATGAATTCAATTACCATTTACATATTTGGAGCCTAAATTTGCTTAAATTAGTCAAGCAAAGCTAACATATTAGGCCACATTATATTGGCTTGGAGAAATCACTTTAAATAATTATTCAATAAATGCTAATCACTAAACTGAAATAAGGATTAAAGCTTCAAACCCTTCTCAATATATTGAAGAACAAAGGATTTGTGCAACATTCATCACACCATTCTACATTTGTTGTATAAAAAAATTATTTAGCATAGGACTATCCATCCCTAATGCACTAAACTAAATTATAAACAAATAAGAGACTAACAACTCTTGCCATGTTAAACATAACAATAAGATCAAAAGTAAACTATATATTGCTCCAGTGAACTTTTTGTGCTACAAAAATTTAGATTTTGTACATGAATCATGAACTTTTTTTTAATTTTCCAACTTATATGTATAAGAGGATGTTCCCTTAGACTTGAAAATTGAAACCTAAAAACCTTCCCCATAACTTAAGCACAAGCAAAATTTAAAGCAATCAAATATTCAAGTCTGCTAGGAATTTTTTTAAGATGTAGGAATAGGCCCAACTAAGTGTTCAAGAACATAAATAGACAAACATTTGATCAAGTTCCTCTTTAATAACAAACAAAATTTAATTAAGTCATGACGAATTTATGAAAACTAATCAAATACAAGACATTAGCCCTTGAAAAGGCTACTCTTGAACAACTTGGCACATGATCAACGACACGCAAGTAACAAAATTTGTGCCATCATTAGTATTCTTTCATAAATAAGACAACGTCAAGACTTCTAAAAGTGTATAACTTAAAATTTAACTATTCTAAAAGAAAAACAATTCTAACTATTGTTAGACTACCATTTTTTAAGTTAAAAAAAAAAAAACTATGCTTAAACCACCATTTTTTAAGTTCAAGTAACAGACTTGCTCATCTAAACAACAAAGAGTACATGGGATCATCGAGAAATTCTGTATTAGTAATGGAAGCTCAACTGCCAATAGTAGAAAAAGTTCATTAATGCAAACTCTTTCACTTCTCAATGCTTACCATATTTAACCACATACCATTTGTATAAAATAACCGACAGCATATATCATCAATTTACTTTGATTACATAAACTAAAATGGCATTAACATAATATAAGCACCGGTCATCTATTAGCAATAATTTCGTCCATCCATATTGCAAATCATTTAACCATATTAACTTAGCTGTCCATGTAAAGTAAACCATGGCAACACTATAACTTAGTTATCCATGCACCAAAAAATAGACAAGGTTAGAACCCGTGTGTTACACATAGTTCAAATAGACTAATTGCTACCAAGACGACACAGTAGCCTACTTGACTATGCTACCAAAATACATGTGACATTACTTAGATATAGACATAATTAGTAAGGCCTAACTACTAGCAGGACATTGAAACAGCATCCTTTTCCAAGTAACCAAAAAACATAAGTTTAGAAACCAACTGATTCAGATATATTGGAGTAGCCTCCTAACAAAGGTTAAGTGCCTACTAGCCTCCAGCTTATATAGTATAGCAACATTGTACGACTTCTTGGGCAACTTGATCATGGCATCATAGACTTCATCCTTAGTGAGCCTATCAATGCTGTTGAGAAAAGTAGTCAAATCTTCCATGTTCTAGGTCGTCTTATCCATCAATCTTTCCACCATCTCTTAAATAGAGATCCGCATGCCATTCATTCCAAATTCAAAGCTCCTAAAAGGAAGGTGACATCTTAGAGGTTACTTCATCACCACGAGTTATCCTCTTCCTTTTAGAACTAGTTCGAGTTGCATTATGATAGATAGACATATCCTTACCTTCATTCCTAAGTGGCATCTCATCCTCAATTACATTTACAGTAGCCTGCTCTCAGTTTATCTCCTCTATCACATCCTCTATCGTCTGGACATCTTCTCCTATGGCACAATCTCTTCCATAAATTATGGAAAACTCAACCAAATAAGGAAAGCTTTAGGTCATGAATGGAGTA
This sequence comes from Lumnitzera racemosa, assembly GCA_024138005.1. Taxonomy (NCBI): domain Eukaryota; kingdom Viridiplantae; phylum Streptophyta; class Magnoliopsida; order Myrtales; family Combretaceae; genus Lumnitzera; species Lumnitzera racemosa. Next base: position 59,459,152 of record JAMXBC010000004.1, read on the forward strand.
GCACTCTCATGGCTCTACAAATGAACAATGGTGAAAAAGAATAAAATAAAAAGACAACCACAATTACACATTTGAAGAACAACATACCTGCAAATAAGCCTCCTAAACCTCCTTTTCATCTATCACAATCTTTTAGTTATTATCCCAATCAAACCCACTAGTTGATTTATCATAGACCATGTCATACACTATGCTCCAGTCTTTCTTCAATATCTTGATATACAAATCTATATGAAGCCTAGCCTTTGGTCCATGATCAAGCAACCTTGCTTGAAGCATCGACTATGACTCATACAAATCGTTACTAGGAAAACTTATATCAACATTATGTGTCCCATGTTGGTACAATTCTAGCATACATGCAACTAAAGCACTGTCCTACATAGCAATCCATTTCCTCTTAGGCTACTTATTGGAGTAAACAACTACAAGTGTTGATTCTGCTTCTGCTATTAAGCCAAATTTACAAATGCAAAGTAAACTAGGCCATACATATGATTACCATAAGTTAGATTAAAATGCACAATTAAAAAGACTTGCAATACATCACACATAAGCCATTAGAAAGGCAACATCAAGTTTAAGTAGTATACCTTACAACACAAACTATTGAGAATTTGCAAACAAAGACAATACTAGGTAATGTTCCTCCACTAGAAACAAAGGCACCAAAAAAGAGCTACAACACATATGATTAGAAATTCAATTGGAACTATTCTTATACGTACGCTAACTACCCTATACGTCATTGCTTCCTAAAGTCATGATTAGATCATCCTCATTGATTTCCATCATGGCATCTATGTTGTCTTCTAAGGGATCAGAGGTTATCTTCGTTCGAGTGAAGTTATGGAGTTGGTAATAGGCTAATATAATTTGGTTGTGGATTCTAATTAAGTATAAAGAAGGGCTTCTAAGTATGCTCTACCTCATCTTTAAAAGCCCAAAGCACCACTCTATTACATTACATATAGAAGCATGTCTTAAGTTGAAGAGCTCTTCTGGGGTTCTTGGTTGTTAGCTATTGCACCACTCATTGAAGTGCTATCGCTAACCCCTAAATGGTGTAAGAAAACCCTCACAATCTGGGTAGCTACCATCTACCAAATAGTAGCCTATTGAGACAAAGGTAAAATATGGGTTATATCCAAATAGCGCCATCTCCTAATTGGATACATAAAGGGAATATGGTTAATTACAAATAACCAAATAAGCCATACCTTGTAGAACTCTCAAACCATGTCTCCTAGTAATTGCGTCTTAAAGAACTTTGCTATTTGCTATTGATCCCTCCCAACTAGGCAACACATAAACAAATAGCATATTTGGAAACTAAACTCTAAGTACATTGGTTGTAATCTCATTCTCCCGAGTGTATGAGCCTCATACTTAGCGAATAGGAATCTAAATGGGTAAATTTAGGGTATTAGTGAAACTAACTTAATTAACTTAAAAACTTACGTATAAGCTCAAGATATTAGTTGAGGAGATCCCATAAGCTTAAAATTTAAAAATATAATAAAATATTAAGAATATATTCAAAACAGTAGGAATTTACTCTATTGTAATTATATTATTGGTTATGCACAAGTAAGTTCTAAAAATTAATGAACACTTAGAGATATATTAGAGGAGTAATATAATTACTATTAGATATTAAATAATATATAAAAGACATGTATGTATATTGAGTATAATTATTATATAAATATATATACCCGTAACTATCGAAAATACCCAAAATTAAGTATAATTCACTAATTAAATTAATAAAAAATGAGAAAAATTGAAAAAAAAATTACGACAACCTAAAGAACCTGACTTTTGACGTGATAAGGTAAAGGACATGTGGAATATAGCAAATCAATCTTGGTGACACTTAAAAACATACTTTACATGTTGAAAGGATAGAGAAAAATCATAAGCAACTCTAAGTGAATTATAAAAAGTGAAATTAGCTACCAAAAGAAATTTTGATCATTTGTTAGCTTAGGAAAATTATGGAATTAGGAAATAAAGGGAGAGAGTGAAGGAAACTAAAATTAGGAAAATATAGGGTAAATTTGGAATTTTATGATACTCAAGGAAGATGAGTAACTGGAAGTGAAACTAAGTAGTGGCTTAAAGAAGTTGCCGACAACAAGGTGGGTCGATACATCCTCTTCTCCCCATGAAGGCCGAAGCTTGAATTTTTGGTAAGTCGCTAATTTCTCCGATTTTGACAAAAATTGGGGAAAAATAGTAAACTTTCACAAAAAATTATGAAATTTGGATCCCCGTGTATTTTTGCATGAAGAATTCAAATATTCAATCAAATTTGCAAAATTTGAGTATAGATATAGGGTCCTTAAGAAAAATGTCCTATACACCAAATTCTAAGCGAAGAATTAAAAGACCAATTATTGTAGTTTCAATTTAAAATTTTGTGGTTATACTCTTAAGATGTTAAGCTTTGATGTTATGTAGTTAGATTGTAAAATTCATGTCATTGGATTTTAGGGAAAAATTCACTTTCATTGAAATAGTACATTGGATGGGTGTTTTCCAAAAGAGCAAAAGAGCCTTAGTATTTTTTTGTGAAATCATAATAGGACTTATGATTATTACCTTATAGCAGCTTGAAGTGGATTATCATGAGATAAGACATGATGATTTTTAACTGGAAACTTGGGTATTGAAGTAGTTTATGATCAAATCTTTAAGTTATTATGGTAATATAAATGAGTGGTTGATATAATGAGAATTGGTGTATATAATTGAAGTTCTTGGTGAATATTTACCAATATTATAAAGTGTAGAATTCAAAAAAAGTAGGGTAAGTTTATGTATGAGTTAAATAGTAAGTTGTAGTAATGGCTGCAAAGTCAGAAACCATATTAAAAAGAAGATCAGAATGTACTTTGGTAATGAATAACTTAATTATGCTAAAAATGGGCTTTGGGTCAAAAAGTAGTTGATACTAGAATTTTGTACCTATATTGAAGTCAAAATGTAAGTTAGGAACTTCTTAAGTAAAAACCTAATTTAAGGTAATAAGTCAGAACCTTAGTCAAAACCTTAATTAGAACCCTACTTAGAAACTTAGTTAGAATCTATCTCAAGTCAACTAAAAATTAAATAAATAACTAAAAAACCTACTTATATCATAATGTAAACATACTTAATAATGAAAATAAGTTCTTAGTTTATATATGGATTTAAAACTAAAGTTATACTTTTTAGGGATTACCAACGAAGACTACAAACACAACTTATAGGAGCACATAACATTATATCCAAGTAAGTTGCGATCAATGCTTAATGGCATATAAAAGTATCATATCAGGATACTTGGAGAAGTAAGAGTACTTGTGTATGGTTGTAGTTAGATTGTTTGTGTGTTTGCTATGCATATGTTTGTGATATTGATTGTTTATTGGGAACTAAACTCCTAGTATTGTTTTCTACTTGAACATATATCGTATCTTGTGTATATGAGCTTAGTTGCTCACCTAATAATTAGGACTAATCTTAAGTTGACTAAAGATCTGACTTGGCATTCATGATAACTTAATAAGGATAATGATTACGTTGTAGACTAAATACTGACACATTCGTTAAAAATAGTAAAAATGGCCTTTTCTCGCCCTTAGTTGAATTAAGTGACAGGAGAGGGGGTCTTTGCAAGGTTAAGATCCATAGTTCGAATGTTGTCTTAGGAGGAGAGTATTCTCCATTACTCAAGCTTAGATTTAGTCTAATAGTATCACATTGAAACTCTTCGGAATGGAGGTTATAGTGGATGAAATTACTCTAACTTTACAATGAACCGGTTAAACATTGTGAGATGCGCTATCATTTGTCTAGTACATTTGCATTTAAATAATGATGGAACAACTATGTTTGTTAATGTACTCTTATGACTTTACCTCTTCTTATTAAGCTAATTAAGCTTACATCTCAATAGATTGCTTTGTAGGTGTTGAGTAGTACTCGAAGATACCTCATTACAGTTGTCCATAAGTTAGTCTCGTTGGGCTAAGAGTAAGGTGTCAAAGTCTAAAGAATGGACTAATGGTCATGTTACTTTTATTTTTCTTTTGTGAGAGGATTATAAGGCCTTCTTGGGAGAACTTATAGTCTTCGCTAGCTTACTTTTTTATTTGTATTATGTAACGTAGACTTCTTGTGGAGATGTATGGTTCCTTTTGAAAACTATAAAACTTCTTATGTATATAAGGTATGTAAAAGGTCTAAACTATATTTAAGTATGTGAAATTATTTTGTAAAGTGTTACTCCATAGGTCTTATGTACTATAGGTGCCCATTTGATCTCTTCAAAGCTGATTTAGTCGTTGATCGCCTAGTGTAGACTATGCCTTCATTAGTAGTTAAGGTGGATAGCTTCTAGCTTAGATTAATTTACACAATAAAGCTATTATAACTCCTCGAGTTTGGGGTATGATAGTTTCTAGGTGGTCTGATACTACTTGTAATGACCCAACTAGAACTCCTTCCATTGAGATATTAACCGCTTCAGTATAAAGTACTGTACGGTTTTGTCTTCTTAGGAGGTTACTCATCCTAGGATTGATCTAGTTTGAGCACGCTTAATTTCGAAGTTTTAACATGCTTCAAACTACTATACTAAAAAGTGGCTTGATGATTCAAAGTTCCTTCACCTAGCTCTTAAGAGATACTACAATCCACCTTTTTACAGAACTGATGTCCTCATTAGTTTCGTTACATAAGTCTAGAACCATCATTAAGCAAGAATTATGCCTTTTCTACTAGTAGAGTGTTTAGATGTTATATTAGGTAGAATGACAATTAACATTTTGAGGACAAAACTTTTCTAAAAAGGGTGGGGGTTTGTAGAAATGTAAGCGCTATACTTGGCGAATAGGAGTCTAATAGGTAAATTTAGGATGTAAATGAAACTAATACGATTAACTTAAAAACTTACGTATGGGCTCTGGACATTAGTCAAGGAAATCCCATAAGCTTGAAATTTAAAAATATAATAAAATATTAAGAATATATAATCAAAATAGTAGGAATTCATTATATCATTATTATATTACTAGTTACGTGGTATGTAGGTTTCAAAAATTAATGAACACTTAGAGATTTATTATAAGAATAATATAATTAATATTAAACATAAAATAATATATAAAAGGCATGTATGTACATCGAGTATAATTGTTATATAAATATATATTCGTAATTAGCATGATTTCCGAAAATACGTACATATTATCCAATAAATAAAGGAAAATATAAGAAAATTAATTAAAAACTATCTAGACATGTGGAGTTAAGTTTGGAGGCATGGCATGGAAATAAGAAGTGCATGGATATAAAAATCCTCAACTTGACACCTAAATATGACCTTTACATGTGTAATATGGAGAAGGAAAAAATCAAAAGCTACTCAAATGGTGATAAAAGAAAAAATGGTCTCCTACAACCTAGAACAAGTTTGGTCATTCATTAGTCTGGAAAAAGAAAATGGAAGTTAAGAAATAAAGAGAGAGAGTGAAGGAAATAAAAGTTAGAAAATATAGGGTAAATCTAGGATTTTACCAATACCCAAGGAAGATACGCAGTTGGAAGCAAAACCAAGTGGTGGCACGAAGGAGTGATCGATGATAAGGTAGGCTGATACACCCTCCCCTCCTTATGGTGACTAGAGCACGTGTTTCCAATAGGACGCTAATTTCTTCGATTTTGATAAAAAAAATTAGGGTAAAATAGCAAATGTTCACAAAAAAATTATGAAATTTGGGTTCTTTAAGTATTTTTGCATGAGGAATTCAAATATTCAATCATATTTTCAAATTTTTGAGTATAGATATAAGGTCCTTAAGAAAACATCGTAGACACTAAATTTTAAGAAAATAATTGAAAGACTAATTGATATAGTTTTGATATAAAATTTTGTAGCTATACTCTTAAGATGTTGAATTTTGATGTTATGTGATTGGATTGTAAAAGTTATGTCATCAAATTTTAGGAAAAATTCATTTTTGTTGAAACAGTACATTGGACGAATGTTTTCCAAAAGAGCTTTAGTGATACTTTGTCTTTATAAGATTATAATGTGATATATGATTATTACCCTACAACAGCTTGAAGTGGATTATTATGATTTAAGAAATGATGATTTTTAAGTAAAAAGTTAGTATTTGGTAAATATGAAATTAAATCTCTAAGTTACTATGTAAGTGTAAATGAGTATTTAGTATATTGGAAGTCGATGTATATAATTGAAGTTCTTAGTAGATATTTACTAATATTATAGAGTGTGGAATTATGGAAATGTAGAGTAAGTTTTTATATGAGTTGAATAGTAAGTTGTCGTAATCGTCGAAGAGTTAGAAACTATGTCAAAAAGATGATCAGAATATACTTTTGGAGTGAATAACTTAAAGATGTCTTGTTACAGTTGAGTAGGGATAAAGAATAGGAAGTTGAATGGGGTTTTGACCACGAATGTGTATGGATATCACACACCAAGACATAAATACAATCAAGGATTGAGTTCAATATAGACTTCGATACAACTCACAAACATTAAATGTTACTCGGGTTTCAAATGAAAGGTTAGATATGGCTCACAAACTTGCTCAAATAAAGGGTTCACCACAATCTTAAGTTCAAGATTAATGAGAATGTAAGGAAAGATTGAAGAGAAAAGCATACTCAATAATCCGAAATGCAAGCTCAAAGAGCTCAAGAATGTCCTTACTCAAAAAAAGGAATGATCAAGTGTAATTTCTTGGTTTATTTTCTTCCAATATATTTTGCTAATTACAAAAGTTATTATTTATAGCAAATTCTAAAACCCTAGTGGCAAAAACTGTAAATAATATACAAGGCCTTTAAACCTTAAAGAATGGCCTACAATTGAAATAAGGAAAAATATTTACTAAGTATACAAAAGAATTGGTTGACATGTAGTCTTCCAAGCTATCTGTGGGATCGGACCTAAGCAAGGGTTAGTTAGTAGTTGGATGTCCAAGCTGGGGTAGGATATTTGGAAGCTTATTATGCTTGGCTAAGCTCCAAATGAGGTCGGTCCATAGTTGTTGCACTCGTGGATTGCTTAGCACTAGCTTTCCCGTACTATCTCGAGCTATTCTTTGGCCTTGAGGCCTCAACCGTTTGGTCTCTTATCTTCTTGGCAAATGACAAAACTAATGCCGAATGGTTTCTCTTCTTGCCTTTGACCCTCGAGTATCAGTCCATCCTTAGTAAGAGCAGGTCGACCTTAGTTTTGTATTGGTTGGCCACGGGTTAGGATAGATGGACTTCAGCCTTTAGTAGGTCGGCCTCTGCTTCTGATAAGTTGGTCTCAGTCTGAGGATCATTGTGAACTGATTCCTATCATCACCATAGGGTTAAAAAGAAGTCGTCCTTGACTTTAGACCGTGAGCATAGGTTTGGATGCCAAACTGGCTCCTCTTCCCCTTTCTCTTTACCATGGGTGCTGGGTTACTTTGAATTTCCTTGACAATCATGGGGGTCAAGCAATAGCTCTTCTCATTCTTTCGAACTACGTAAATATTGAGGAAGTTGTCATGGATCACTTTCCGGTCATACTCCTAAGGTCAGCCAAGAAGCAAATTTGCTACATTCATGGGCATTATATTGATGTCAATATCATCCTTATACTGTCCTACCTTGAATGCTATTCGAGCTATCTTATGTACATGGACCATACCCTTATTGTTAAACCATTGTTGTCCATAAGGTCAGGAACGAAGGTAGGTCAGAAATCTCATCTTCTCTATTAGCTCAGCAAAACCAATGTTGGTATAGCTTCCCCCACCAACAATTAGGGAACAAGTCTTCCCGTTCACCAAACATCAAATTTGGTAAATAAGATGTTTATTGCTTCCTCACTTTCAGAGCTCTTATCTCTTTGGTTTTCTCCTTAAGCATCAGGTCCTAGGCCTTTCAAAATCATAACCCTCTTGTTTGGACATTGGGAGATAATATATTCGTAACCAAAACACTTGAAGTACTTAACTTCTCAAGCCTTAGTGCTAGGTATTTTCTCCTTCTCTACTTTCTTAGTCTCAACCTAGTCAAGTCAGCTAGGGTCTCCTTTCTCCATCCTCTTCTTAGGTTTTTTCTTCTCTTCATACCTCTTAGGCTCAGGGCTACCTTATTGAGGTTAGATGGTTAGCCTTTGGTACCTTCTCCTCCTCTGTCTCTCTACTCTTAATGCCAAATTGATCAACTCATCTAATGAGTTAAACGGCTGCAATTTGATTACGTCGGCAATATCATCACGAAGTCTACTTAGGAACCTAGCAATACTGCAATCCTGTCGCTCGGCAATCTCACATCTGGTCATCAAGGTTTCAAACTATTGCAAATATTCTTCAACAGTGTTTTGACCTTATCTCAGGTGCTACAGAGCATAGAGTATCTCTTGCTTGAATTAGGTCAACACAAAGCGCTAGTTCATCAACCTCTTCATAAGCCTCTAAATTCTGATCGGCTCTTCTCCCTCGATATCTCGCTTTACGACTAACTTATCCTACCAAAGGCTTGCATAATCAATAACATATAATAAAGTCAACTTAATCCTTATTCGATTGTCACATTCGTAGCATTCAAACAACTTTTTGACTCAAGGAACCTAATCTAAGAACTCTTTAGGTCGACAGCTACTACTGAAAGTCGGCAACTTAAGCTTGATATTATCAAGTCCTCATCCAGGTGTTCGGGGTCCATCCCTAGCATTTTGAGTTGGTCGATTCACCTCGAATTGGCTACTCCTATTGGAGCTCTACTCAACCATATTTCTTCTCAGCTTCTGCTCTCTTCTTCGGGTTCCTGGGTTCTTAGTGCTAATAATTCTGTCATTGCTTCTTCTTGGCTCAGGTTGGTTTTCACTTCTTCTCAACTCAGCAGCTCTTCTTAGCTCTTGTTTATCACTATTAAGCTCGTTGGAGCCACTTCTACTAACGGGTGCTTGTTCCCTTCTTTCAACTCAACCAATACATTTGTAGCCACTAACTAGACCAATAAGCTCTTAGATAGAATATGTAAGGTTCTAAATTTGATATTCTAAGTTATCAACACATCTCCTCAAGCTTCCGTAAGGACTATCTCCCCTGTTATTGATACTATCTTCAAACATTCTTGCCCATACAGTAATTTTCTCAAAGAAAAATTGAACAAATATGTAACTTAGAATCATTACTAAATAACTTGATAAGCACTACTGCAATACAACTACCAATAACCTATTAATTACTACTACTTGATTTCTGTAGTTACCTACGACTAATAAACACTTCTACAACTAGAGACAACTATTGAAATTACTGTTGCTCAACTTTACAACCCAGTACAATCAGTACAATACCACGACTATTAAGAACACAAACAATGCACTACACTACAGAATGATGATTAACGAAAAGGTTTAAACTACGAATAAAACTTTGAAGAACATTAACGCGTGTATCTCCCTAAAGCACTGATACTAGCGAAGTTGATGCAAATCATGAACATGTAGCGAACACGAATTACAAATGGGTATTCAATGTTTGAGTAGGGATAAGGAATAAGAAGTAGAATGGGGTTTTGACTGTAAATGTGTATGAACATCACGCACTAAGACATTAACACAATTAGGGATTGAGCTCGAAATAAGGTCCAATACAACTCACGAATACTAAATGTTACTCGGGTTTTAAATGAGAGGTTAGATGTAACTCACTAACTCGCTCAAATCAAGGGTTCACCACAATCTTAAGGTCAAGATTGATGAGAACACAAGGAAAGATTAAAGAACAAAGTACACTCAATAATTTGAAATACAAGCTTAAAGAGCTTAAGAATGTCCTTACTAAAAAAAAGGAACAATTAAGTGTAATTTCTTGGTTTATTTTCTTCTAATCTATTTTACTAATTACAAAAGTTGTTATTTATAGCAAATTCTAAAATCCTAGTGGCAAAAACTATAAATAATATATAAAGCCTTTAAAACCCTAAAGTATGGTCTATAATTGAATTAAGGAAAAATATTCACAAAGTATACAAAAGAATTAGTTGACATGTAGTCATCTAAGTTGTTTGTAGGATTGGACTTGAGCAGGGAACGTTTGTCAATCAGATGTCCAAGTTAGGGGAGGATGTTTGGAAGCCTTATTGTACTTGGTCGAGCTCTTAATGAGGTTGGCTTATAGTTACTGCACTCGTAGATTGCTTGGCATTAGCTTTCCCATGTTATATCGAGCTATTCTTTGGCCTTGAGGCCTCAGCTGTTTGGTCTCTTATCTTCTCAGCAGATAACAGACCTGATGCCAAATGGTTTCTCTTCCTCCCTTCGACCCTCGGGTATTAGTTCGGCTTCGGCAAGAGTAAGTTGACCTCTATTTCATATAAGTTAGCCTTAGGTTAAGACTAATCGACTTCAGCTTCTGGTAGATCAGCTTCGACTTTTGACAAGTCAATCTCGGCTTGAAGATCGTTGTAAACTAATTCCTATCATATTACAACTCCTCATGTTGGGGTGTAATAGTTTCTACATACAATAACTTGGCTTGTCTTTTATGGGTATTCTAACGGAGATGTAGATTCTATCTAGAACACCCAAGCTGTTCTCCAAAAATAAAAAATAAAAAACGAGCGATGGTAAACATTATTAGGCTCCCATGTACTGATTGTGATGGAATAAATTGTACAATATTGTAACAGTAGCAAGTCATACCTAGAAATGTCTCAGTAATTATCTATACAATTCTCATTTATAAGTTGAGGCTTTTTTAGTAGTTGAGCACTAAGGTACAAAGTTGCATTCAAGATGCTATAGAAGTATCGGCTAATCATTACTCTTGATCGCTAAGTTGTGCTTGATGATCCTATTTTTTTTTATGGTAGGCAAGTATGTGCAAGAACATAGCAACTTACTCATCTTCGAGTAAGTTCTTAGTTGACCTTAGACCCCTTACATTCCTCTAACGTTTGACATGGTTTGGAAAACACATGCCTATCTAATCATAGTTGCTTGATACATGTGATATCATCACTGTGAACTGACCTTCTAATATATTTGCGATGCTGGTGAAAATTAAACTCATATGACTTGACTCGAGGATGGTGAGAGTATAGTGTCAAGGCATATAATTGGAACATTAGTAGATATGCAACAGTGCAATACTCCAACCAAAAAGCTAGTAAGAAGCATGCAATTTTCTTTTTTCGTCATATCTCACTCATAGAACTTTAGTTAATTCATATCTAAAACAAATAAAAATACACTTACATAACAAGTAAGGCTAATGGGAAAATGACTAAAGTAAATCAAAACACTTTCACAAATCATTGAAAATATCCTTACTGAAGTTGTCATAATATGTCAAAGTTTGTAGACAATAAAATGAATGGAAATTTTTCTTAATGGAACGCTACATAAATGGTATGCTCAAGTGTCATATAAGTTTAATCTTTTGCAACTACTACTAGGTAAGAGTCATGTTTCCTATGAAATTACTGAGGTCCATTATTAGGTAACTTTGAAGACTTCAATTTGCTTCTAGCCTTTCAGTTGTTCCACTTCTTAATAGAAACTACGAACTTGAAACATTCAAACCTGATAAGCTTACACTAATCTAAGTAAATAGTTATTATGATCGTATCTTGACTAATTGGGTAAAAAAATTATAACATTTTACTCATTCCTAGGCAATAAGTTGTTAAGTGACAGAAATACATGAGAGAATGCATAACAATTGAGATAAAGAAAGAAAAAAGGAGTTACTACAGTGGTGGCATTGCATTGATAGATGTAACATAAATGACCACCGTACATGACAAGATCTATACTATCAGGGCAAAGCTTTGAAATGCTTTAAAAAAAGGCTTCTTGGAGTGTCATATGAGGTAGGAAATACCAGAATACCACAAAGGCAAGCAAATAGTTGCAATCATATGCAAAATCACTATTTTAAAGCTGCAAATGTTCTGATGCTTAACAAAAACCAACAACAAAGCTTATAGGTACTCGAATCTACCATAATCTCATGACATATGTTCTTTGCAAGCAAATGCTAAAGATTAACAGCTCAAGTCACCATCAAAACACCATAAATACAACAGCCTCAAGAGAAGACAGTAAATAAAAAAGCAAGCCAGCAAGAACAAGTCACAAACATGAGAAAAAGGATGAAGGACAACAAACCCAAACTTTTTCCTACAGATCCGTAGTGTAAGAGTATGACATGGTGATTTTTCCTTTGATCCTAACTCGATTCCATCAAGGAACGACATAATCACAGGTTGCTGCAATGATTAAGGTTTATGATGGAGAAGGTGAGGGTTATGATCTGATGTTGAGTGACAAATGAGGGTTTTATTTGGATTTTTAAGTAGGAGTATGGACTGTAATTTTTATTTTTCCGCTAAGCTATTATGGGGATAAAAAGGGGATATGGGTTACGAATTGCGATTCATGTGGGTTGGCTTCAAAATCTCTATTACGTAAGTTGGGGGGTATGTGGATTCTTTAGGAATCCTAATTACCAGGCTCTAAACCAACTAAACATCGTAATGGGGGGATGTTAATTTCATTACCCCCAAGTGAACAAAATGTGACAGTCTCACATGAGAAAGGAATATATGTTATATTTTCTTTAGAAAACCCAATGGTAGAAGATGATAGTATGTAATTCTTTAGAGTATGTAGAAATGTCATTTTATTTTTAGGTAACCTTCACTTTATTTATCTATACTTTTCCCTCGAAAGTTTATATAACAATTTTCATCAGTAGTTAGAGGACACGTATAATTCATTATAGTAATTAATATATTTATATTAATGTAGAAAGTTAGAAATCGTTAACCTAATAGACACTAAAAAAGTATGAATTAAGAAAAATCTATATTAAGGGGATATTTGGTTAATTGAACTAGACAGCACTAACCAAGAATAATATGATAGTATAACCCTTTTGTATTATATTTAATGTATGGAATACTCGATATGAATTTTTATAATTAAAAAAATAATTAAATATTAATTACTCATAATATAAATTATAATAAAGTTCAGTATTGTGATTTGGGAACTTGATATAAAAATATATTTTTGTACCATTAAATATATAGTGTAAATTTTTTAGCTTTTGTGTAGTATTACAAGTTCTTTTTTTTTTTTCAATTAACTTTAGCTAATATGCAAATCAAATAATAGATTAAAATTTTTATCTAGTATTGTATCATAAAAAATTTGACAATCAAACATATCTAAAATATTTTAAAAAATCACTAATTTAAGATCCTCATACATAACTAATCATTTTATTTGTATGGACTTAAGAAAATAACAAAACATAGTCAATGAGAAACCTAAACTAAACTTAATGCCTTCATGTTAGTCTCTTCCTCCTTAATCTTTTCTTTATTGTATTTTCTTTCCACACCATCTTTCTTATTTACTAAATCCAACTTAACTAAAGTTATAAAAGAAAGAATCTATGTTAAACCACCTGAACAAGATATATTATTAACTTATTTTCTTTTGATATAATAATTTCTTTGTGTAGGTTTAAAAAATATTCCGTAATAAATTTATATAATATTGTTTAAGTCAAGATTTAGTTAAGATTAGTGTTTATATCTTTTTCCCTTGTCTATGATTAAGGTTTGTACTAGGTTTGAAAAAAATTTAGTCGATAGGTTAGGATTTAGTAAATGTCATGCACAAGGGATAATTATAGATGCTAACTAGGAATTGAAATATTGTAATTTGGAAGCTATGAATATTCTTATTACTCAAATAAATCAGTCCCTAAATGAATTCAATTTACAATTATTTATCTAGTATTTAAAGTCGAGACCAAGATTTCAGTAAAATTGATATGTTTATATAATAATAATCTGTGAAGAAAATGATCAAAAAGAAAAATAAATAAAAGAAATTAGAAGGAAAGAAAAATAAATAGAAACTAACCATATTAAAATTTGCAAGGAAAAAAAAAGATTTATAGATTCTATACAATATACTTTGTACAAGTTATAGGATATATGATACAAGATGGTTCCAGAGTCCCACATGGTAAGATATGAGTAGTAAAGTCAAGAATCTGTATTTATAAGATAGGTTACGGGTGAACTTTATACCCTACCCTCCCAATACCTACTTACCCATAATTATAAGCATACCATGTCAATACTTCATAAACACTTTGTTAGAGAAATGAAGCGATAATGTGCTATATCAATACTAATGATGTTATAACGATCAGTTAACTAAATCCTTTATTTAAACACTTTACAAAGTGTCAATCACTTATTTAAACATTTAAAAATGTTAATCTCCTTATTTGAGTATATCTCTAAAAGTTAATTGTTCAAGTTTATATTTGTCTCAACTGAGGGTAGACGAACGACAATCATTACCTTGAAAAGGAAATTGATATCTAAGCTTTTGCCCCATTATGGCACAAGCATGACCACTTTGGACTATTAAGTATAAGGCCTATTATCTTGGCTAATGGAACCCATTTGCATTGGATTACTTACCTTAGGTTCATTGCTTCCTCTACATAAATACTTCAATTGAGATGGCTTCGCACAATTAAAATAAATATAAAAATAAACATAACAGAAAATATAAAATTCATTACCCTATCAGTTAATCTTGTCTTTGATAGCGTATTATAGTTTGTGGTACTCTACTTATACAAACGCTTTGTCCAATCTAGAACACAAAGCAATGACAGTGGTAATTGGAAGACGATGGCAATTATTGTTATTCTTCGATTTTCGACTAATGATGAGTTAGCTACAAAATAAGGAAAATACAGCGAACAAGGATACCATTGTGGTCACTTCGGCAACTAATTCAGTAAGGTGATGAGGAAAAAAATTAATTGAGCATAAGGTAGCTTAAGTGTATAAGACGTAAGGGATCTGTAATTAGGAGGTCTCATCCTCTATTCTTATAATAGAAGTGACTAGCAATAGTTATAACTTATTTTATTTATTGTGCTAATCCTATGAGTCCCCATTTCTATTCTTGAACTTAGCTTAGTCGACCTAGGTCAGAGGGATTAAGCCCCTAAGAGCTCGAAGGTTTATGTTCTTGTCAAGTTATGCTTGTGATTGGTGATTCAATAGAGTCTTAGATGAAGTTGATGAAACTTCTAAATGCTTGGCTTTCATCCAGTTGTAGGTGTTCAAGTTGTGAGGAGCTCGAACCATGCTTAGGGATCAAATTGGGCCTATAAGAGCTTGACCCTAGTTTTGAAGAGGTTGGCCTAACTTAGAAGCCCATGTCAAAAGGTAGCCTATCAATAGTTACAACTCAAAAGCAACTTATGAGACGATTATTATGTAATTTGGTCTTTCATTTTTGAAACATCTCAGATTATTATTGTCCAACTGCTATATAACTACAACTATTGGAAATATGAAATCAAGCATAATCCATCCCATTAAAAAATTGGCATTATGGGTACAAGCATTTTTATTCAATGTATAATGTATCATGATGGGTGCAAGCATTTTTTTCCTAACTATATGGGATGGCTACTCTCAATCACATATGTTGATACATCCTACTAACCCCATAAGCTTCTAAAGATGTCAAATCTAATCTAAGAAATTGATGACTTCAATCTTAATTCATCACCATCTTGTTTATGCTCAAATAATAATCAATAATCACACTAATGGTTTTTGTAGAAGTTATTTTTATTGATAATTTTCGCGAATAAAAGAGAAAAAGATTTCCATTCTTTTTATTGTTTACTCGAGTCATTTTTCCTCTTTTATGTTTTATTATAGTAATTTGATAATGAATAAGAAACAACGGTTTTATTCTCTATTGAATCAAAAAGTAAATTATTTAGACTTTCTAACTAACTAAAATATTGGAAAGAAACATAAACACCTTGAAGTCAATGAATTATGAGATATTAATGTAGCCAATATTAGCATAATTTAACATAGGAATAATGTTGCATTTGGTGCTTAAACGTTTGTTGATTTCAAATAATTATCTAGACTTTGAGATTGTCAATTTCAGCACTTAATTAAACTTTTCAATGTCAATGACACTAGTTGTGTTAATTCCATCTAGAGTGGTTTGCCTAATTGCCTTTTTGTCCAATTGTAGATAATCACATGTCCCATATTCCACTTAGGATGTTCATATGGTTATCTAATTAATAAAAATGATAGCAATAATTTATTTTTGACATGGCATATTACAATTTTAGAACTATCATTTTTGTTACCTAGATCACCATGTGGGTATCCTAAGTACAATATCTTCACTAAAACAATCGCAAAGACACATGATATGCCATAAATTGGATAAAAAAAATTAACTATACAAGTAGAGTTAATGTTGGTTTTGTTCTTTGGTCTTACAAAATTTTGCAATCTCAAAATTTAGACAATTAAATGAAAAATTAGCTAAATTTCAAGTACTAAATACAATATTATCCCTTAACATATTGTCACACCCCAAGTGCTTGTTTTGTAACAGTTTCACTGTACATATCAATGGTTGTAACAGTTTCACCATTGATATACATAGGGCTTCACATTAGAGGTAACAGCATTTAGTGAAAGTGAAGCCTGCCTAATGATAATCTTGAAGAACAATGTTTTGTTTACCTTGAAGTTCCTATTTCAATTGTTTAGAGAAGTGGTTTATTAACTTCCGTTAATTGAACCTCACTCGCTTCTCCTTTCCCAAATTTTTGTAGAGTTAACCTATAAAAGAATAATTATAAGGGTATGAGTGAAACCACGTCCTCAATAAATGGCAAGGGATAAGCGTTATATGTAAATAAGTAAGGCAAGTAAGTCCTTTTAGAGTACAACACAACAGTCAAAGTATCATCTGCACAACGTTGACTAGTATGTCATGAGATTAGAAAAAATAACCCTACTTTAACTTGGGTTTCGAGGAGTTTTATTATACCTCACCCCACTACTTAGTAGATCCGAATTTCCCATCAATCTAAGAGTGTGCAATGGACTTTCTCCTGTCTCTTCTATACCAATTTCGAACTATTCTACTTGATATTTTCAAACTTAAACGGTAACCTCATCTCTTATCATTTAGTTTTGCAGGATTAAAAGAAGGAAACCCCTTATTTCTCCATCATATGGGTGGTATTGATGGGAAAAGTACAAAATGCAAGTATGCAATGCATGTACAAATTTTAGGGTCCGATATTACAATAGTCAAGTTAATTATGCAATCAAACAATGAATCAATACCATATTAGAATGTTATATACTCAAGTCAAGTAACATAGATCATCAATCAAAATTCTTACATCCACGTTCATCACATGCACACAAATAGGTAGTTACAAGTATAAGCAATATAACGACTTACTATCCCTTATTAACAAAACAAAAACTCCTGTGAGGTAAGCCACTTCCTTAGATTATAGATGCCCAATATTCCCCAAAAAGTTGAGTTAAAATCTTATAAAAAGTTCACTATTTATTATATTTTAGAGTTCGGTTACTTTACACTATTAGTAATTTTTAATTTGTATCTTTATAGACTTTAGTACTTCATTACGTACTTACAAAAGAAGTAATAATATTCACAAAAGAAAACTTGATTTTTATAAGGAATGTAATTATTATATATAATGTGTGTGTTTGTACGTATGTGTGTGTGTCTATATATATATATATATATATTAAGATTTCAAAATGTAATTTTAGGATCATTACTGAAAGAGCTAAGATAAGATACTATTAATGCAAAGGCTACTATAAATAGAAAAATATATTCATAGGAAAACTTAAAATATATAATAATTAGTAATGGCTATTATGTAGGAATATTTATATATTATACGTTTTATCGTATATTTAATATTTTAAGTGAAAATTAAGCCAAAATACCAAAAAAATTAGAAAATAGTTTAACAATTCTCAAGGATGAAACCAAAACACCATATTAGATATAAGAAAGCATGTGAAAAAGTTTGGAAATTTTTGTAAGTTAATAGATAAGGTTTTGTGATTTTTTTTAAAATAAACTTTTTTTTAACAAAATGAGCAGAAACTTACAAAAATTATAACAAATATCAAACATGTAAAATTAATTCTAGAAAAGTTACTATAAGAAGGTAGGGTTATAGAGTACTTACAAGTAAAAGGATTCCCTGAAATAACATGAATTGAAAGCTCCAAAATTTTTTAGGCTAAAACTACAAAAATGGTCAAAACCACCACCAAAGGGTAGCCATCACCTATCTAACCTTGTCTAACCTCTTAAGAGGAATATAGAGAAACTCCATAAATTTTTTTCTCAAATTTCGATGCTTAGTTTGAGTGGTGTAAATTTTTGAAGTAAGGAGAGAGATATTTATAAATTTTAAGATTTATTATTAAATTGTACAAGTGTTTGAAAATTATGGAAAATTAAACAAAAGTTTCAAATAATGTTCATGTCTCCCATTAAAATTTCACAAATTTTGAACAAATATACAAATTTTGTTGAATTTTTAAAGAAGTCACGTAATTTTCTAATTAGTGTAAATTGATAGAAAATTTACAACGTATCCCTAACCCTAAGACATGTGTTCAAATAAATTTTGAACAATTTTTGCCACTTGTATTGTATATGGTAAATTCTTAAAGAAGTTATCAACATATTTTATTCATTTTATGATATTTCCAAATCTTATAAATTTTTGTTTACTTTCCTTATAAGTTGTTGGATATTTTTATAATATGTCATTAGTTGCTTGGCATTTATAGAGTTGTTTTGATATTTCTTAGGTATTTTATGATATTTTATAAGATGTTTTTATCATATTTTAGCATTTTACCCATTTATTTTATTATTTAATTTACTTTTCCAAATATATTCCTTACTTTTATTTGGGAATATGTCGTCATGATATCTTATTTGTAAGGAGTATGGGTCATTATCATGCTTTGTACCCTTATTTATTATTTATTTACCTTACTTTATTACTAGTCTACTATTTATTATTCTATTTTTATTTTTTACTATCTACTTTTACTTCTAGGGCCAAATTGATCTTTTTCTCACTTTTTATCATCTTCAATCCTTGGTGTATGCTTTATGATTAATGTCTTGACTTTCATCTTATAATAACCAATTCTTTTTACTAATTAATAATTTCTACTTTCTATAGCTTAGATATATATATATATAGGGTTATAACATTAATTTTAATTTAAGTTAATGATCTTTAGTTCACTTAAGTTTCTTTCTTCTGGTAATCAAATTTTTGCTATTGAAATTAGTGTTTTCTATTGTTATTAACTCTGTAGACCTTAATTCTACTAATGAGTTAGTGTTCTCGGTAAATCCATATTTTAGGGCTATTGATTGACAATTGAATTTGTCTTACATCCTTAACAACCTAAGGTTTTAGGTTTATATCCTTATATTGACTTAAGCAAGTTAGTTGGTCTTACACATATGCTTATAATACACTATGATTATTTGTTCAAATTTTAAGGATCCCTTTTCCTCTTAAGTCATTGATGCTCAAATTAGAAAGTTAAATTCTCTTTTGAGTTATCTAATTTTTAATTCCATTAATCATTAATATTATGTCGCAAATTCAAATATCCTAATCAATTCTATTGTCTTAATTATAATTAATTGCTATGCTAAGGAAACCTAATTCTAATTAACAAGTATATTTATGTTTAGAATAAATTGAAATCACTCTCATATCAATAGACCCTCGATTCCTTTCGAGTTTCTAGGGATTTTAATCCATAAAACCAAGTATACAATAGAGCATTTATCTTACTGGAAGAAAATTAAAATTAACAGACAAGAAAATCATAACATATAAAATAATCATATATCATATCCACTAAGTACATTTAATACCCTATCAATACGATTAGATCATCATGTGATTCAAAATAACATCTACAAACAATGGATTTAAGGGGAAAAAAAAAAATTACTCTAGATGCGTAAATTTTGACAAGAACTTCAAACAATCCCCTCTAGAATGATGCATATAGGCTTCCTCTACGTTTTAGATTGTCGAGATCTCTCTAAGAGCAAAGACTTTCAAATAAAGACATGCAGTGCTTAAAAAAGACTTGCAATAACTCAACTTCAAGGCTTAGCATGCAAAATAAAGAAACCTCACTCGAATAAAATATCTACCTGTAGCTCTTCTTTATGAAAATGAATACTACATTTGATCGAAGTGAACTTCATTTGGATGATGTCCCTTAATAGCATTGATCTGCAATTTTATCACTTTTCAAACAAATTGATACTGAAGCCTAGACTAAATGCTCAATTGAAGTTAAATTTCAACATTTTCTTAATCTTTCTTCTCCATCCTTGTATTTGATTTCTTATTAAAATCTAATGTTTCACAAAGAGGAGTAGCTGAAAATATTCCATTTTTACCTTTTTATATTGTAATTTCTAGCTTAGATTGGATAAAGTAAAAAAAGAAATGGAAAAGCAAAAGTCAAAAAATTCATAAAACTAAAGGAAAATGCACAAAAAATGGGAAAATGAAGAAAATATCAAAAAATAAAGAAAATTAGAAAAATAAACTAAAAACTGAAGAAAAAAGAAAAAAAAAAGAAAATTAGAAATAAAAGAATATAAATTAGGTATGAATGCTTAGTTAAGGACTTTATGCTTAGTTAAGGACTTCCTTTTTACAGTCCCCATGGACTACACAAAGTTCCTTTAAACATTAGGCTCCTTAGCTAAAGATTCCAAAAAAATATCTTTTTTTTTTTTAAGTTGTTTTACTTTAAGTTTTATGTGTAGGGTCCATGACTAATATAAATAGATATTATAGAATTTTGTTTGGAACCTAGGAATAAAGTAGAGAACTCCTTTAAAACGAAAATTCCTTAAGATGTTGACGTTGCATATAGAGACACAAAATGGGGTCTCGAGCATTATACATGGTTTAAGTCACTCATAACTACTTCTTATGTTTGAAAGCACCTTGATCAATCGAGTCTAAACCGATCGATTGCCTCAATAGCTCTATAAGTCTAAACTCATCAATTACCTTAGCACCTAGACTTTTTAATCTAACAAATCTTCATCCATTCTAAACAGCCCCATGGCAATCTTTTGCCAATTCATGACTATCAAATGCCAAAGCTCCATTCATTCAAAGTAGGCTCCATAGCAAACTTTATCATTCAAGATGGCCCATAGCCAAACTTCATCCATTTAAGATGGCCTCATGGCAAACTCTATCCATTTAAGATGGTTTTCACTAAGCTAAATCACATAAGGTGAACCAAATAAAAACCCAAGGTGATCAATTAAGCAAAAATAATGCATCTTGTTTATTTTTATAGTACAGCTTAAATCAAGCATTCTTATAAAAAGGTCATTGTAGACAACTCATCTTTATCCTTTTATTTTTAGTTTAGAACATTTTTTTAGAGAATATAATATATATATATATATATAAAAGAAATAGAGAAGTTGCGAAAATTGAAGAAAAAAATGAAAAATAAAGAAAGTAACAAGAAAGTACAAAATAATGAAAAATATAGAAAATAGAAAAAATGAAAATTCACAAAATAGTATAAATATAAAATTTGAAAAATAAGGAAGTGCAAAACACAAACTTTCAAAGTTGAAAAGTACAATTTTTCGGCAAAAAGCAAACTTAAGTACACATTAGTGATTTCAAGGATTTAAAACCTTTTCTCATAATTATAGTGTTTTTAACCTAGATTGGATCCAATTTATTCACTGAATTGATAGCAATCAATTCTATCTAGCACTCTCATAGGCGCCATCAAAATATGGAGCTATATTCAATATATGATTGCTTGCGTTTGTTAAAATAAATAAATAAATAGCTCAAAACCTTACACACTTTAACAAAGAGTATCCACTTTGATACAACTCAAGGTACTAGAAAAATTTGGAAAGCACGATTTTGGTAAAAATTAATCACTCTTTTAAAAAAAGAATCAGCCCCGATGATAATTGTTGGTCCTACAATATTGATGGTTATCAAAATTAAATATTTTTTTTTGCAATATTATAAACATAAACATTTTTAATTATTCGATGATGGCCCTTAATGTGTCCTTTGATTATTATTTTCATTATCAAAGTTACAAGAGAAGTTGCACAAATAATATATAAATGTGTAGGAAATTAATAAAGCAAGTGAGTAAGAAGATCAAATAGCAAAATAGAGAAGTTCCTCCCTATAAGTTAATTCTAATTTTATAACTCTACGTTAGGGAATCGTGTCTTAAACACCAATGTGTTCTACTATATGAGAAATCAAAAAAGGTATAAGCACTATTCTACTTTGCCTCATATTCCAACACCTAAATTACACAATTATACAAATTATTTACTAATTTTTCCCTATCTCACACTCTACTTAAGAATGCATAGGACCATAGAATCACAATTCTATTCCATCTCACACTCTTCAACCTAGGAAGCAACAAACATCTGTAAAATTAACACAAATTTTTCGAAACCTCTAATTTTAGGTTTTCGATTTAGGCTAGTATCTTAGTTCAAACTGCTCTACCCATTCGATTGTAGCAATCCTTCAGTTCTATCTTAGGTTAATGGTTAATCCAAATCTTTCTTAAATATTTTTTCTTTTTTTTTTTTTCCCTTTAAGGATAATATGTTTTCCATAAATTTTGGTCGCAATTTACTTAAGGTGGATCAAATCTAGCATGAGCTAAAGTTAAGGGGAAAAGAGTGAAGTTTCAAGTTCGATAACAATTAATAAACAAACTGTATTATAAGTTCACCCTTTAAATAGACCTATTTAGATGGTAACATGAAATACAAATTGTTAAACATGAATTACTAGCCTATATCCTTGATCATGATTATTAACAATTTGCTAAGACAAAGTTAACGAATTAAGATTCTTTAATGTGAATTCATTTAGATCCAGATATAAAACACAATTCATCAACACCAATTCCTATATATAACTCCAATTATGAACCATTCTAATAAAAAGGATTAAATTAATTTTTTGGCTATTATATAGAGTACTTACACATAAAATAATTTAATGCAAATGATAATTAATTTCTATTCACCACAAAAAATTCATTAGATAATAAGCACCACATGTAATGTATACAAGGTATGTAAATATTAGTCATACTTAAACACTTAATAGTATCTATGAAATATGGATAATAATTTTTTTTAGAAGTTATTTACTTGGGTGAAGCACGTGTTGACCGTTTTTTTTAAAAAAAAATTACATAAATATGAATTAGATAAAAAAAATTATATAAATGCAAACCCTAAATCGCATTTAAAAAATAATACATTAAAAATAACAAAAGTATCATATTTCATAAATACAATTTACCTATAGTAGCTGCCTTACATTTAATAAATGCAATATATATTATTTCTATGCATCTTACATCTCTATAATGCTACATTGGTACATATACTTAATGTCGCATCGCATTTAGGTATAAATATCTATGTCGAGTATTAGATATATGAGATAAATTTAGTAAATTAATAATATTTTTTATATAATTAATAAATACATAATATTTATTATATATAATGATAAACAAGTAAAATTCCCTTATTTCCTATTACTATTATATATTCAAATATAATTTATATTTACAAACCACGTACTTATACATGTAATATGCGTTATCCCATAAATCATTGTACGTATTAATGCTACAGAAATTGTGAAGGTTGAACATTCCGAATGCGACACCATCTAAAGTTTCTTTCCTTGTATAGTGCGTATGATTCAACTCCTCTTTGTCCCTCTAAATCAGCTATTTCGAACAATTTAAGAAGCTACAGCCACTTAAAGAGCCTTCCAACCTATGGTACCACTTCTTCGATAAATAGTTCTCACACTCACCTGTCCAACCTGTATGAAAGACATCCCACGAGCAACACAACATCCACCAAACTTTTCTCACAGCAACCCTAAGACAATACACTACTAGAAACCTTTTGGAAAATGATATAAAATATAAACGTGCTTGCATTAAATGTTACCATACCAAACTAAAAAAAATAACATGCATATTCTTCATGCGTTGAGAGATGACAACGCAAGGCAACTGCACCACGGCGCCGTAATTAAAGCAAAACCCAAAGGGCACTTGGTCCCTCCCACCATACTCTCAACAATTTAGCATACTAAGTAACCAAACCTACTCTGTCACTACTTTTTGCCCTATAAATACATGGTATCGACATGCCATTATTCCCTGCAAAGCTTGTTCTTATCATCTTATCCTCCTTGCTCCTCGCAAGTAAAACGTTGTGCTTTCTATGTCGTCCTTATCATAACAGCTCCAACAACCCCCCCACCCACCACCCCCCCCCCCCCCCCCCCCCCCCCCAAAAAAAAAAAAAAAAAGAAAGAAAATCAAAGTAAGAATAATGAATTGCTTTCAGTTACGAAGTTGGCCTGAACCTGTTGTTAGGGTTCAATCCCTGTCGGAAAGTGGCATCAACAGAATCCCTGAGCGGTATGTGAGGCCAATATCCGACAGGCCTTTGTTCAGTAACAATAAAGTCAACGATAAGAATAACCTAAGCAACGACGATGATGTTAATATTCCCATCATCGATCTTCAGTACATACTGTCTTCCAACGACGACCCGAGCCAGCGCGAGAAAACGCTGACTTGGGTGTCGGAAGCATGTAGGGAGTGGGGGTTCATGCAAGTCGTGAACCATGGGGTTAGCCATGAATTAATGAGGAAGATGAGGGAGACTTGGAGAGAATTCTTCTATCTTCCCCTAGAAGTGAAGCAGGAGTATGCGAATTCGCCATGTACTTATGAAGGGTATGGGAGTAGGTTAGGGGTGGAGAAAGGAGCTGTTCTGGATTGGAATGACTATTATTACCTCCATTACCTCCCCATGTCACTTAGGGACCCTAACAAGTGGCCGGCACTCCCAATAACATGCAGGTTATCCTTCTCTTCTTCCACCTTACCACTTTTTGTCCTTGTTTGCTTCTTATCTCTGCTGATCAGTCAAAACACGCAATTCTATGTGTCTCTCCGCATAAACATTATACATATTAATGTGATGCACGTGTTCTTTTTTAGCACCATAGGCCCTCCACTTGCTATATACCCCCTACGACTCGGATCTATGATTATGCATCGTTTATTTCATGTGAAATTGTAAAATAAGTCATGAGATTTCATTTTTCATAATTTTTGAAAATTTATAAACAAATATCACTAAATCGTTAAATCTTTATAACTTTTTTAGTATATTTTATGTTTATTTTAATCAGTAATCTCATACCGCCACAAAATAATATAATCACATATTTATGCAAATATTTGCATCAATAAAAATAACCTCTTTATCAAAAAAAAGAAAAGAAAAAAAAAAGAGAACGATAATATTGGCTGATTCGAATCTTAGTTAACTTAATTAGTATTCCAGCACTAAAATTGATGTACTCCTGAAGTGCGGGAGATTCTTATATGCCGATTTTATCTAATTGGAGTGTTTCTTTGTTTTTTAAATGCATATCGTACAATAAGATAATGAGAATACTGTAACTTGCAAGTTGCAATTTCATTAATTTATTGTATTTGAAGTTTCCACAGATGTTATGTTCGCACGTGAAGAATGAGAAAAATAATCTTTCTAGAATATTTCATTAATTTGAGCTTATCACCTTTTCTGCAACAAACATGTAAGCAAGCAATTATTATTTCAAATTATATAATTTCAGAAATTGAAAGAATAGACAAATAAAATTACTTTGGAAATTTATAATAACCTATGGAATTGCATACATGAGCATGCAGGGATGAGATAGCAGAGTATGGGAAGCAGGTGGGGGAATTATGTGGGAAGTTAACGAAGATACTGTCGATAAAACTGGGATTAGAGGAAGACTACCTACTGAAAGCCTTTGGAGGAGAGGACAACGTCGGTGCATGCCTACGGGTCAACTTCTATCCGAAGTGTCCCCAGCCGGACCTTACTCTCGGACTTTCCCCTCATTCAGATCCTGGCGGCTTGACCCTTCTCCTTCCTGATGAAAATGTGCCCGGTCTCCAAGTCCGAAGAGGTGATCAGTGGGTCACTGTCAAGCCTGTTCCCAATGCTTTCATCGTCAATATTGGCGATCAAATGCAGGTTGCTTTCACTCTCTCTCCCACCCGACATTGCCGTAATCAATCTTAAAAGCTGGAAACCTCTTGAAAAGTTAAAGGTCCACAGACAATTTTTTTTTTTTTTTTTGTTATTAATAATAAAACAGACAAGAGATAAAAGTGCAATTGAAACAGTTATCTCCTAGCACTGCTTATATTCTATATCCAACTACCTGTGGAGGCATGTAATAAGGGGTATTAGAATCTCATGTGGCCATCCCAAGTACTGTAAAAGTTAACCCTGTCTCTCGCAATGGAAGGAAATCTTTGTGGGGGGTGGGGAAATGAAAGGAAAATGAAAAAGTATTCCTTTTGCTCTTTTGGCATACAATAAATGGAACGGGAAGGTAATAAGTGGAAATATTTACTTTTTTCCACATTCAATTAATGTAAGGAAAATGAATAAAAAGAGAAACAAAATAATAACTAGTTTAAATTCTCCTTCAAGACATATAAAGGAAATGTTAGGTTAAGGTAATTTTGTAAATTCAGCGAACTTTCCTTTTCATTTCTTCTGTAAAGATGGGGAAAAAGAAGTGGGAGGAGAATGGAAATAATTCCATTTGTTTTCATCTAATTCATTCTTTTTCATCTCTTATTAAAATAACTAAATATATTATTTCTTTTCATTTCCAACTCTTTTCTTAGACCTGTTAATTTTTATTCATCCAAATACCGTGTAATTTTTATAATATAAGTTTAGGCTAAACAAGTTATCCATAAATAAAATAATGTAATAATATATTTTGATTTTAAGTTTTGAATACTGTTCGTTCGTTGCCATTTCTAATCTAAAAAATCATCTTTTCATAGTCATAGGCACTAACGAAGTAGCCTCTAAGGTGAAATTTGCGTTTCATAAAATTCTTACATTTATTTTTAATAAATTATATCATATTATATATTATGTTTGTTTATATGACGTAACGTGATAAAGTTTCTGATACCGCCATATACGGTAATTTCATCAGGTGCTGAGCAATGCAAACTACAAAAGCGTGGAACACAGGGTGATTGTGAACTCAGGAAAAGAGAGGGTTTCATTGGCTTTCTTCTACAATCCCAAAGGAGACATCCCTATCCAGCCGGCCAAGGAACTGGTCACAGAGGAAACACCTGCACTTTACCCTGCCATGACATATGATGAATATCGGATGTACATCAGAGCAAAAGGTCCCCGTGGAAAAGCACAAGTAGATTCTCTGAAATCCCCATAATTAATTTATGGAAAAAAAAAATTTGCCAATTAAAGTGAAGATATATGCCATTAAGTTATGAAATCCGTACCCTTTCCCTGTCCATCATCTACCGCAATAATAAATACTACTTTCACACGGAACTAATTCTCTGCGCAGAATTAGTGTTTGATGTGATTAGTGTCTTGCATTTAATGTAATAATTAATGTAAACGCGGGTGACAGCACCCTAAAATCAGCTTCTAGTGTTTTTACATATATTGCAATTTAATTTTCTCTCTTGAAATAGGGAACTCTTGCAACCCTTTTAATGGGAAGAAAAAAAATAAAGGAACTTGCTATCCTTTTCGTACAATTATTGGACCTCTAAAAGGTCCAGAAAAAAGAAAAATCTTATCTAGATATAATGCACCACGTACTCTATGGTCGACAGATTGATTGACATATTGATTTAGAGGACCGACGTGAAAGCGGAGCTTATAAAAATGAGAGTATCTTAAGCAGATATCAACCCTATATTTGGGAAGAGGAAAATAATCATAACGGATTAAAAGTAAGAAGAAAAAATTAGTAAAAAAAAACTGATCGTCAAAAAATATAAATTTTTTTATTTGATCATTATATTTTTTTTATTTGATCAAGAGGGGAAAGAAAGTGGAGGAAAAATTAATAATAATTTTTTTATCTTATCAAAATGTCAAGAAGTCTTTCTAATTTTAACATATATTTTTATTATAAGGGTAATTGTACTCTTTGTACTTATATGACTAGATTTAGTAATTAGTTTAAAGAGTTTAAAAAGATCGCTTAGCAATACTAGTCGAGGAGTTTCGTAAGCTTAGAATATAAAATACAATAAAATATTGATAATATAGGTAAAATGGTGAAAATTTACTATATTATTATGTAATTATCAATAACAAGGGAAATAAGTTTAAAAAATTAATAAATATTTAGAAATAAATCATAGGAATAATATAAATAATATTGTACATAATATATAAAAGACATGTATATATATCGAGTATAATTAATATGTAAATATAAGTATCTATAATTGTAAAAAATGCATAAGTATTACTAAATAAATAAAGAAAATATAAGAAAAATTATTAAAATTTACTAAGACATTAGCAATCATCTTATTAAGCATACCAAGGATGGAGAAAATATGAAGATGGGAAAACAAATTTTTGGACACATAACCATGTGATTAATATGTTTTTAACAAGGGGTCAAAAATTCAAAGCACCTTAAACCTTATGATAAAAAGCAATTTACCATACTTGAAGGAGGTTTTGCTAAAATGGAACTTTAGAAAATCCTAGGAAAGGAAAAATAGAGAGAAATAGTGAGGGAAAAAAATTTGGAAAATAAGTTTCCAAAATAGGGGTTTAGTAAGTTCCTATAGAAAACGACTATCTAGATGTGAGACTAAACCACCACTTAAACAAGGAGGTGCTGCTTAGGTTAATCGACAAGGTCTCTCTACCTTATAGTGGTTAAAGCATCGAAATTCAGTGAGTTGCTAATTTCTTCGATTTTAACTAAATTTTGACAAAAATATTAAATGAAGTCAAAAAATTTTGAAATTGAGTATTCCTAAGTATTTTTTATGAGAAATTCAAATTTTAAATTAGATTTTTAAAATTTTGAGTACTAATATAAGATTTTTAAGAAAAACCTCTTACACATAGATATTTTATTCGATTTTTGAAAAATTAATTATTATAGTTTCGACTTAAAATTTCGTAGATATACTCCTAAAATGTTGGATTTTGATGTTATATGGTTAGAATTTTTAAATTGAATCATTGGATTTTTGGAAAATTTTCATTTTCACATAAACGGTGTACTGGAAATGTTATTTCATTAAAGAGCTTGATAAATTCTTTATAAAATGGTATAACTTATACTTAGCCACATGTAATTATTGAAAGTAGTTTCTTATGAGTTTAGGAATGATGATTTTTAAAGGGTAAGTGAGTACTTAGTGGTTTAAGGGCAATTTTTTAAGTTTTTATACAATTGTAACTTAGTGGATAGTATAATAGGAAAAGGGGTGAAAATAGTTGTAGTACTTAGTTGATATTTACTATTTATTCAAGGTATTAAAGTCTTGGAACTTAAGAGAAGTTGGAGTAAAGTGGTAAGATGCAATAACAGTAGCAGCAGTAGTAATAGTAGCAGCAGTACGACTAGAAACTATATTAGAAAATAAGTCAAAGTGTAATTTGATATTGAATAGTTTGCATACACTAAAATTTGATCTAGGTCAAAAAGTGGTTTATATTTGGCTCTAACCCTATCAGTGCCAGAATATAAGTCAAAATATTCTTAGATAATAACTTATAGTAGAATGCAAGTCAAAATTTAAGTTAGAAACTCAATCAAAAGTAAGTTGATGGAAAAAGTTAAACTTAGAAATAGCTAGAAGTTTAGTCAAAAGATGATTGGAATTGGATATTAGATCATTTGGAGCCAACAAGTAAATTAGGAAGCCGCTTGCATACAACTTCTAAGAATTTACTATAGTTAGAACTTGGGTTAGAAATTACTAGGTAATAACCTATGCTAAAATGTCAAGTTAGAACTTTAGTTAGAACTTACACTACTCAACTAAAACCTAATAAAAAATCTTAGAAAACTCACTTAACTTAATTGAAGAGCATACTCAATCGTAAGAATGAACTCTTATGTTATATATTGAATAAAAACTGAAGAGGTTACATTAAATTTTAAAGATAATAGAGAAAGATGAGAGTGATACATGAAGAGAATAAGTATTAATATCTAGGTAAGTAAGATTAATGTTTTACAGTATTTTGAAATACTTAGAGGTTTTGGTATGATTTTGAATTGTGATTGTAGTATAGTTGCTTATACGTATGTTATGCATATGATTATGTATTGCCTTGTTGATGTTGTGAGAACAAAGCTCCATGATGTAGTTGTTTGTATACTTTGTCTTGTTTGTATTGCTTGAATGGATTAATTGCCCCAAAATTGAATTAGTACAAACTCGACCTAACCTTTAACTTAACATGCATCATAGTCTATTGGAGATAATGATTAGGATTCTCGATTCAAACACAAATCCTTTCCATAAGGATAGTTAAAATAGTCATTTTCCTACCTCTAATTAATCTAAGTAATAAGAGAGGTGGTCATGGTAAGGTTGGAGGTCATGGTTTGAAAAGAGTTTTGGGTAGAGAGTATTCTCCATTGTACAAGCCTTTATTTGATTTCAAATCTTTAGTGCATGATATTAAACTTCTTAACTCATATTGCGATTGATCGAATAATATCGTACGATAACACTTGCTTACTTATGCATTGCATATAATTAACTTGGTTGAAAACCCTATCAGCGATGTGATAAAAGTTTATTATTGTCTCCATTCCATTTACTGAACAAGTTATTTCATAGTCTCTTATATTGGGCTTGCAGTTTCAAAGTAGACTTATAAGCATGCCATCTAATCCAACATATTGAATGCAAGATTGGGTAGTGAGGATTATGAAAGATTAGCTAAATTATGTCATAAATGTCAACTTTACTAACTTTTAAAGAAAACTACTAGGTTATTCTTATTAGTTGGTTAGTTTTCTACTATTAATATGGTTATTGAGTCTTGTAAGCTTATGGCTTTTATAACTTACTTCTTAGACTTGTTACTATTTCTCTTACAAATATAATTTCATTGATACTTGTAACCTTTAAATATTTTACTATACCACTATCTAAACCCAATTTTTTTTGAAAAACTTTGGTTACAAAATTGAGTTTTAATAATATTTTTAAAATATTACACCACAAGCTTATAATATGTGGGGTAAGAAACCGGATGCTTTAAGGTGGTTAAGTTAGGTTCATCTAATATGAATTAGGTTTACGATGGTAATTGTAAAATCAGTTTTTATCCTAAGATGGATTATATAGCAGGACTATTGCGGCTTTGCCTTTTTGGAGCAAGATAGTAACGATGAAATCTTAAAGTAACTCTCTCTCATTTTCTCTAATTTGGAAGGATAACTTTTGGTGGGTCTAAGGGAAACAATTCCCTTCTAAATCCATTCCTTCTTCCTTTCCTTCCTTTAACAAACAATGGAAAGCGCCTCAATTTTTTAGCCTTCCCTCCCTTCCTCATTCCTTCCCTCAATCCAAATAATTTTAGGGTACCACATAGAACTCTTCACTTTATAAAGTAATATTTCACCAAAGTCACATAGTAAATTGTAAAATATTTTATGGGTCCAATATCATTATTACTTTTCAAATCAATACATAAAATATATCTTGAAAATTATTGAATGTGAAGAATTGTTTTATTACTACATGTCATAATACTAATATTTTATTTTTAATGATAATGTTTTATTTCTTTAGAGTTAAAATGGTAAAAAAGAAAGAGGAATATTGGAAGCAATTTTAGCCACTGGCCACATTCTTAAGCATAACAATGTTAGACAAAATATATATATATATATATATAGAGAGAGAGAGAAGGCTATTCGTACTAAGATAAGAAGCATCGATACCACTGTAAGCAACTTTTGCAAGTTAAGCATCGAAGGTACGAGTGATTATAAGATGTCGTTTAATTGTGGAAAATTTACGAGAATAGACTTAACAAAATAGTATGTTTACAATTTAATTTTGATTACTTCATATAAAAAGATCTGAAGGACTAAATAAAATATTTAAAATTTTTTTCATTTAGAATATGATACAAAAGTTGATTTCAATGAACAAGAAACACAAGTATTGAGGATATATATGTATTTATATAAATATTAGACATTATTGAGGGCATAAATATTTAATAATATTGAAAATTTATACTTTTTAAATAATGTAAAAATATTATTAAATAAATATTAGACAATATTGAGGATATAAATATTAAAAAGCAATATTGAGTCTAGTGCTTATACATATCAAATAAGAGATATAATAAAAATTTTTACCAGATACGAACCAAATGTAGTACAATAATATTATATAGTCTCATATTCTCCATACTATTATTATTAAGTTTTTTTATAACTTATCAAATCTTAATAACCAAATGTTATCTAAATATATATGGGGTACTTGGCATGGGGGTATTTGCTTAATACCTTTTACAAACACACTCTTATGGCTATAATTTTCGTTATATAGACATGCAATGTTATCTATATAATTAAACTAAAAGTAACTATTAACTCCATTCTATGTTTTCTTAAGAAAAAATTGCATAGGATATAGATGAGTTAATAGTGGATAGTAATAGTTTCCTTACAAATATAAAAATGTATAGAATCTTATTTTGAAAGACAGGATCTTGTTCTCCTAATAGATATTAATGGAAAAAGATATGTCATGTAGTTTAATCCAATTGATAGATGGGGTTACGTTCTTCGTTCTTTGTACTGACAAAATGAATCAACTTGTCTCTTTTGTTCTTCTGTTTTGTGAAATTCATTGACTGGACTGGACACGATAATGCTGAAAATTTGGGGTCAATATTACGATACGCTGTCTGAGCCAACTGCGGAAATAAATGTAATCATGTAGACAAAAAGTATCAGATGCACGTGAAGTATGATAATGCTAGATTTGCTTATTTTGGGAAAAGGTAAAGCGAACTCCTTAAATATGACTAATGTGATTGGTAACTGAGGCTAGCTAGGTGTAGGGACTAGGCAATATATTGGAGGCTTAATATATAAATACGATTGCATAAGTTTGTCCAATATACAATGAAGTCCCTAATTAACTTCAATTTCTTGTAAGTAAATCCATGTATCATCATGTATGCTTAAATAAGCTCTTAAAGAAGGAAATATTAAAAAAAAAATGTTTATAACATTGAAAATTTTGACAACAATATCTTAAATTAAGCTCCACTTCTAGACAATTGGTCCATAGAAATTAAAAAAAAAAAACTAGTTAGAGCTTAATTAAATATTTCTTATATGATATCAAGGTTCATCTAGAGTATAAACCATAAAAAAGATCAAATACTTACTAAATTACACACAATTTTAGTTAAAAAGCTTAATTAAATAATAAACCAAGTTCAAGAGGTTTTATTGATGTATTTTTCTTAAATATGAAGACCTTGTAAAATAAGCTTGACATAGTAAATCATAAATATTAGATCTTGAATTAAAAAAAATTCACATGAAAATATATTTGGAGCAAAAAATAAATCTAACTCTTAATCATAACAGAGAATGATAAAATTCTTTTATATCATGTTTGATATAAGGGGATGATTTAGAATGAAATGGATTGAAATAAAACTAAGATGGAATTATAAATCTATTGCTATATTTAGAAATATCCACAATGAAATAGAATGGAATATATATATAGAGTAGAATTGGTTAAAAGTATCCCAAATTATTGAATGTCATAATTGAGTTAAAGGTTAAATAAATAATTTTAATTAATTATAATTAATGAAGAGAAAAGTAATCTCAATTTCACCTTCTCAAATATACAATTGAATTCTTTTTGAAATTAGAATCACCAATTTCATGTAATCACAACCCCTCTTAGTGATCACTGGTTATCCTAAATTTTCCATCTTTTTTATTTTTTTTAAATTTTATTAATATATTTTTATATAAGTATTTATATATGTAGTTTATAGTTTTGTAGATTCTTTTTCATTTTTCTACTTTTTTAATCTATTTTATATATTTTCATTCTTTTTTCAAGTATTTATTATTTAGAAAATTACACATGGACCAATGTTGTGATGCCACGTATCTATAGTAATGGAAAACCTAATGGAACTTGACAAAATGACTTATTTGATAAAAGTTTAAAACGTTTGAGACTAAAACGAAACTTTTGAAATATTAAGGATTAAAATAGAAAAAGAGGTAAAAGTTAAGAACTTTTTTATACTTTTCCTTTATATTTAAGTAGTTACAATTATTCCATAAAGGTTGTCATTTCATAAGCAATTCTATAAATTAGGTAGCCAATTAATTGACCATAATTTGCAGAGATACCTTCTCATTATTTAGCCACATTATTTAAAATATTTTTATTATTCTCCCTAGGCTTGATAATAATCATACAATATTAACACTTAATATAAACATGTATAATTAAACTAAATTGTTTATTCAACTTAAATATCTATTTCAATGCTTTGCTAAATGTGAGTTGTTGTGACCATATATTATTTTTTCAACATTTTCCTTTCTATATTATTATATTTGCAACTTATTGAAAATAGTTCTATGAAGTGATGTAAATTCATTATTGTCCACATAAATTCCATTGAATATTTTCTTATAATAGCAAGACAAACATTATGTGTACATTATTATAATTGACAAAAATTATCAATGAACCAAAAACCTATTATTGAGCTGAAAGTGTCAAAAATAAAATCACCGTGAAATATCATTCATCTTTACGACCAATGCTTATAACTTATATGTACACTTTAAATATCTTTAGTTGTAAATATTTCATTAAAGAATTTGCTATTATCAGATCAATTCTATAATATTGAATATAAAATATTTGTTTCTAAATGTTCTCCTTAACGAAAAATATTCTAATTTATACATTTGGTACCTCATGAGTATTTGTTTGTGTTTTTTTTCTTTCACATTTTTAGAGAAGAAAATTACTGCACAATTGCAAAAATAAATTTTTAGCAATAATATCAACAACCTACATCCTGAAATAAAACTTTGCAATCATAATGCATGAGCTGTAGCTTTGAACATGCTAAAAATATTTCTTCATTATGGACGAAGCTACTACAAGCTATTTAGCACTTTTCTATGGAACTACTTCTTTAGATAAAGGAAACAGATAAATGAAAGTGAATTTTCTACTATTAAGGCATTGGATAAAATCTAAATTTGTGTATTTGATCACTTCAAGTGAATTAGATTCTTATATATGAGCATGCAATTCTTTGTTCCACATAAGTGCCTCAACACTTCTTTGTAGTTTTTAATGATCGATGTTAGGATTGCTTTGATATCTATCTGACATTCTAATGGAAAAACTAATACTTGCCTTTTATACAAGTTCGAACTTACATTAGACTACCTATAGTAGAAACATATGGAATCAATTTCATTACCATAGGTTCTATTATACTATATGGACATTACATGAAACTAAATTTATCTTATTTTGATGGAACAATTCTACTTGAATATATATATATATATATATTTGTATGAATCTCTATAGATTTTTTTTCTTTTGAAATATACTTTTCGAGAAAATTCTAATAACTTTTGTAATCTGTGATGGAACATTTCTATTTCTATGATATAGGATGTATCTCTCATATATTTCATTTCAAAATTCTTATAGAGAAAACCTTTAGTCTAACATAATATGTCCAAATCGTTAACAATAAGTAAGATATCATCAATATATAGGACTAAAAAAATATCAATGGACTCTCACTAATCTTTTAGCAAAACATTTGTCAACAATATTCTTTTAAAAACTAAAAGATGTTATGGTATCATTGAACTTAATATACTTTTGCCAACAACTAAGAAGCTTTATCTTCCTCTTCTTCAATTGAGAAACCTTCATGTTGGTCATTGACTTCTTCCTCAAGATCTCTATGAAAAAAGGTTGTTTTCACATTTGTTTAGCATAGCTTTAAATCATAATGAGCCACCAAAACGATAATTACTTTAAATAACTTTTGAAAATGAAACAAGATCTTTATTAATACGACAATTAAAATATAACTCTTGTAAATAGGCCATAGAATCATTAAAAATAGCTAATCTTCCTATCCTCACAAGTTAATTTAAGCTATTCTACATGGCTCATTCTTATTAACTTAAGGTAAGTTAGATGCTTTGTAGAGTACTTCCTTATTCAAATATTGCTCATTATTTTTTTGTTCTTGCAATGTAAAAATAGTATTGATAGTAATCGTAGATGTAAGAATGTTTATGAATAATGGAACATCAACCCTTATGTCACTTTTACCATCTATTTGTTAGTACTCGTACTAACCTTTCCATTCTTACTAAATATTATGTTGCTTGTTTCAATAATTCTACAACTTTGATTTGGATAATAAAATATATACCGCTTGAATTTCTTTAAGTAACCAATAAAAGTAACCATTAATAATTTGAGAATCCATTTTCTTTTCATAGATTATACACTCATGCTTCTACTTGACAACCCCAAGCATGCAGTTTTCTTGAACCAGGTTTCCTTATATTACATAACCCAAAAGAATTCTTAGGAATTTCCTTGTTAGAATCCTATTTAATAGATATATCTATAGTGTTAAGTGCATACAACGACAATAATTTTGGCGATGGGGAATTATTCATCATGCTCTTAATCATATCAATTAATGTTTTATTTTACCTCTCTACTACACCATTATGTTGAGATGTACTTAACATTAGGGTTGGTAATTTAGAACTTGGTCCATGGGATTTGGATATGACATGACAAGATTTTAATGGGTTTGTGTGTAGAAAAAATCAACATGGGACAAAAAAGGGTCAACCCGTCTAAATCCATTTAAATTTGTGTCCAAGTTTGTATCAAGCTCCTAGACTCAGCCACAAGATATGCTTATTAAACAGGTTATGAATTGATATGTAGTTTTTTTATTGTCTTCCTTAAAATCTGATAGATAATATGATGAATTTGGAAATTAATACTGGTAGTAACATTCATTTAGGCCTCATTCCACTTCCTCTTAATTTAATAATGTTACATAATTTATATTCTTGGATTTCCTATATTTAATGAAAATTTACTTCACTAAAACTTTTTTTTGAATTGTAATTTTATATCAAGTATCAAGATTTTATGTTATTTGTCTTTGTAGAATTTAAGCATTATCATTGCCCATATCCTAAGTATTTAATATATTCATTTATAACTTTTTGATTGATAAATGAGTTCAATCAGGACACAAGACATGCTTATTAAACAGGTTAGTTTATGAGTTTAAGTTTTCATATATAATTAACGAACACATCATGTCATGGGTTAAGGTTTTCTTGATACGAATGCATTTAAATATAGAAACAAGACATGATATGGTAATACAAATTGGCAGCTCTACTTAGCATAATATACTGTGGACATATGCCATGTCTTTTAAGAAACTTAGCAAATAGACCTTAATTTTGTCGAGATTCATCATATTTCCACAATATTCATCACCTATATCATACCTTATTAGTTTCATCTTTCTATCTTTTTGCCTTAATTTTCTTAATATATCATATTTATAACTTAAGATTTTTTTATTAATTAATAAAATATATTTGTGAAGTGAAAAATTAATTATAAGGGTGATAAATATTTTCATCCATTAAGAGATGGAGTCCAAAATGTCTACATATATCGATCTATATTATTTCAAGAAGCCAAGTGCTTCTTATGGCTTCATTCTTGTTATATTTGATTTGCTTTCTTTAATGTAATCCATGCATGAACCAAAATTAGTAAATTATAGGTTCCATATAATCTCGTTCTTTATCAATCTTCTTTATCTTGCTTTGGATACGTAAACCAAATGTTTATTCCATGAGTAGAATCTTCATTTAGCATTCTATGCTTAGTTCCATGATTCTGCTGAATGTACATAAGGGCTATAGAAAAATTAATATCAAGTTTTAATTTTTAGAAATCATCTATAGGAATCCTAAAAACAATAAATAAATTATCTTTATTATATAAATTAAAACATTAATGTTTCCTTTGAAATAAATTCATTAACATCAAGTTTTTATACAAAAACTATTTCTAGAAAGTGATGGTATATAGAGAATTTATAAATGATCTAAATGAAGTCTAGTCTCTCAAACGAGACAATAAGTCTCTATGCCTTTAATTGTGCAATCGTTAGCTCTCCTATGAACAAGAAGCTCTCATTTAGGTTTATTTTATAGATTGTAAAGAATCCGTAATACCTTAGAAACATGAGTAACGACATCATAATCAAATTACTAAGTATTAGAATGGACTTTTGTTAAATTTGATTTAAAACATTAGAAGCATAAATTGTACATTTCTTTTCAAACCAAGCTTTACATTTTAAACACAATTTTTATGATGATGTCCTTTTTTTCTTTCATAAGTAATACTTATCTACCTTAGTTCCTTTCTTATCATCGTTAGTAACTATTTAATTTCAATAGATTCTTTCTTATTAAATTTGTTAGATTTTGGTTTGGGAACTCCATTAGCTTCTTGACCTACTAGGTTTACCAAATGAACTCCTTGCATTTTTAATAGAGATATGCAAGTAGGTTAAATAGAGATATGCAAGTAGGTTAAACAGACCAATTTAACCCAGCCCATTTTGGCCTACGGGTTAAATGAGCTAAGCTCATTTTGGTAAGCTTTTTAAACAAGCAAAAAAATAATGATCCTAACCCATTTAAAAAGTGAGTTAAATGGGCTGACTTGTGGGCCAAAAGTATAAATTGGTTAAATGAGCCAACGCAAACTGGCTCACTTTGACCCTTGGGTTAAACAGGTCGAGCTCATTTGGCCTACTTTTAAATAAACTAAAAAACCTTAGTCTAAACTCATTTTAAAAGCGGATTAAATGGGCCGACTCACGAGTCAAAGCCTACTTGCATACCTCTAATCTTTAACCTCGTTTTCTTTTGAGTAACTTATTGAACAATTCATTAACATTCCACTTTTCCTTAATTGTATTATGATTAATTTAAAAAGATTCATACTCAAAAGGTAATGAATTTAAAATAAATTACCCCAAAAGGATTCATTTACTATCATTCCCAAAGTTTTAAGACTTGTTACAATATTAGTCTTATTAATGACATATTATTGCATACTTCACAATCTAATAAACTTCATGGTCATAAGTTCTACCATTAAATACCAGTGAGGGACTTATCTATAGACCAAAGACTTTCTTCTATAAACTTAAGGTGATCCTTAGTACTTTCTTCTTTTGCAATAGGAGTTTTAATATTGTTGGGAATAATGACTCATATAAACATTAAGCTTAATTTATTAAATTGTGTCCTTGCCTTATGATATAACTTTAAATCCTTATAGCTTAAATTTGTGATGCTAGCAGGTTGTTCTTTTCTTCTAATAGTGCTAAGTCAAGATTTAACACACCTAAATGGAAGTTAACTTGTTTGCTACTTAGAAAGTTTTAATCCATTTAAGATGGGAACAAAAGAAATATTCGAAATAAGTGAAATAGCTATAGTGATGCATTAATTCTCATAACTTTAGGCAAACAAATTGTTAGAGTATGTTTTGGCTATAGGTAGAAGTTATAATACACTATCATTAAGTAAATGCCATAAACAATTGTAAAGGGCTAAAATAGCTTACTAGGCCTTAAGCCTACTACTAACTTTAATTTGACTCTTTCGGCTAAAGTAACAGGGCTTAGAGTGTTAAGTCTATGAACTTGAGATGATTTAGGGAAATTTGACTTGATGTACTTGGAATAGGAATTGTTGGACCAGTTTACCCTCTCTTAACCTCTTTTAAGCAGGATTGCATACTTAATAAGGTAAGTTACTAGCCTTAGATCCATAGTAAGGTCATTAGGATAAGATTGGATGAGCAAACTCGATCTCGATTGTTGATTATTCATGTGATCCAATGGTTTCCATCAAACCTAAGAGTCCATAAATACCCAACCCTGACTTTTTAGTAGACACCTTATAAGCTCTAGAGATTAGAGAAACAATGCCATCCTATGAATTCTCTACTTTCAAAGATCAAAATAGCTCTTAAGCGATGAACAATTTAACACTTAATCAAGAATAGTGAGGTTAATGTGCCATAACTCTCTTATTTGTCACAAGTATGCTTGAGCTACTAAGACTATTTTTTTTTTTTGTCTCGTGGCCATTTTTCCCTAAGTTGTCCTTGCAAGTACCATTTACATGTTGCCCCTCTAAGGTTAAGTCTAGTGCGACTTTCACATAGCTTACGTGTGACAATACTCTTTAGAACCCTACATTTACAATAACCTAATTAAGGAATTAAATATTGAGGAAATTGCAAATAACCCCCTAAATTTTGATTTAGATGTGAATTGATCCATTAAATTTTCAAAGTGTATTTTTTTATTCTTTAAACTTTGATAAATACGTAACATAAAGAACATTTTCTTTTTTAGTAAAAAAAATTCATACCATAGTCAAAGTTTAGATAGTATTAAAACACATTTTGTGTTTGTGTGCTAAAATTAAAATTATAGTTTAAAAGGGCCATTTTCAACCTATAGGAGTTGTTTGTTAATTGATTAAAAGTTTAAAATGTTAAAAATTACTTTACATTTTAAAAGTTTAAGGAGTTAATTTGCTCCTAAATTAAAGTTTAGAAGAGTTATTTACATTTTTCCCTTAAATCTTTTAGTTAAACATGTATGTTATCTTTACATATATAGATGTATCTGACCAATAATACTAATTTATCTCCATTATGTTCACAAATCATAGAATGGCTATTTACCTTCAAGTGAATCATAAAGTTTTAATGGTTAGTAAATGTCAGTTTTTTAACTAGTTTTCAATCATAGGTATTTCATTAATACTATGGATAGATGACTACTTTATGCATGATATACACTCATTATCATCATAGTTAGATCACTTTTATTGACATTATATATATAACATAAAATCATGCATACATAAACTAAATGATATGTTGATGAAGAAACATTTATAACAATAAGACCATAATGTAATAATATTCAAATTTCATATATGTAAGGCAATTACTTCTTTTTGGTTAGGATGCAAATCAAACTTTCGTAACCATAATTATAATATTTAAATATAATGAAATATATGCTTTAGCAATGAATTATAATATTTAATATTTTACTATATGAAGTATTTCAACAATTGAAAATTCATAACTATCAGATTGGGGTTTATTTATCTATTAAATAAAGCTCTAATATCTTCAATATTTAGCAAAATAACTCTTACATAAACAAGCTACATTTTTTAAACAATATTCGTTTCTCATAAATAAAGTGTAAAGAAACACTATTCAACTTGAATACATATAAATTATTATATAGTGGATACATAAACATGCATTAGTATTTCCTTTCTCACTATAGTGATCTTTATTTATTTATTTTAATATAGTTACAAATTATCTTAAATTGACATTGCTTGTCAAACAATAGTATCTTACCTTATAAATGTAACAAAGTGTTATCACTTATGATTAGTTATAAAATACAAAACCACAAGTTGCAATAGCATAATAAATTGGAATAACAAGTATCAAATCTCAATGAGGAAAAATAATTATTCAAGTAATATTCTCATTAGTTATGCGATTTCACTCTAATAATTAACAATCACTCTAAATCTTGAAAATTAAATCCATAAAAATGATTAATGATAATTGAAAAATTGTATGTTCAAAACCATGTGCTTTAACAACAAATGTAAAATAGGTTCGACATAATAAATTATAAATATTAGATCTTTGAACAAAATAATTTTTACAAGAAGACACATATGGAACAAAAGATGAGTCCATCTCTTAATCATAAAGGAAAACAATGAAATTTCTTTGGTATAAATAGTTTTTCTTTCTTGACTCTCTTTCAAACTTTATGTTATATAAGTCTCTGATAGAAACTGACAATGTGACCCTAATGGATAAGAAGAGGACTAATTTATATCCATTTCACTTTTAATTTGATACATCCATTAAGCAACCAAATAAATGATTAAATTTAATGTGCTGTTAAGTAATTAGTTATATTTAAATAGTTACAGTTTTCCATAAAATTACTATTTCATAAGTTAATTCCATTAATTAGGTAATTAATTAACTGATAATAATTTGTAGAAATACCTTTCTATTGAATGACCGCATTATTTGAAAAATTTCTAAGAGATCAAGCTCCACAAAACTACTTTTAATAAAGATATCTGTATAAAGTTAAAATTAGTTCTTCAAAAGTTAAATTTTTAATTTAAGATATCTAGATAGGTGATAGTGCTAGCATATAGATGCCTTTGAATACTTTTGCACACGACTAAGCTAAACAATTAATAAAACAAAATCAAGGGTAATGTTGTCTCCTAACTACTAATCTTCTTGAAATTTATGAGCTGAGAGCGTCAAATTAGTGAGTTTAACAAATAGTTAAGGAGTATTAGAGCCAAGGTGGATTAATTTCTGGTTCGAAAAGTAGTGAATAGCTTGAAGGGGTATCATTCGCTCCAGCTAATAGGTATAGACTAAGCTTCATAGAAATCTAACCTTGATACTACATGCATTTGTAATGATGGTCCCTTCTTCAATTACAAGAAAAGTTCACTAGATTAAGAGAAGT
The DNA here is from genome assembly GCA_024138005.1 of Lumnitzera racemosa. NCBI lineage: Eukaryota > Viridiplantae > Streptophyta > Magnoliopsida > Myrtales > Combretaceae > Lumnitzera > Lumnitzera racemosa. Next base: position 59,501,852 of record JAMXBC010000004.1, read on the forward strand.
TCTATCTTAGGCTCTATAAAAGAGATAAAAGCGAAAATTTATTTTATTTTATTTTTATTTGCTACTAAAACATCATCCTAACTAGTCTAATGCACACTAAAGGCATAAGACCCCCTCAAGTAAGAGGAAAGAATGCATGTAAATTTTACAATTTAATTACTTATGCAATTTTCATAAGTGACCCTCTCAACCCATTGGTTTAGATGACGTGGAGGAATTATTAAAATCATTATAGCATTCACTAGTAATTGAATGCTCCCACTTCTCCAATTCCATCATTAAAATGATTATTGTAAGAACAATACATACCTCACTCGAGTGCTCATTATAGTGGAAGCAGTCGATATTGTCATTTTAAGACTAACTGGATTGGTAATGGAGCTCTTTTTGTCTAAAAACTTATTTATCCTATCTTACATGATTTTTTAAAGGAATTCCTCCTATCTTACATGATTTCTTTAAGGAATTCCTCTTGATCTTAGTTTAAAATAATTTTTTAAAACTTCCATCTGAATCTTACACTCAACTTTATATACGAATGAGTTATCTCTATCTAATTTAATGATTGACTTAGGGAAGTGCCAAAAAAAAAAAATCAAAGTTTCCTCTCTTGGGAACCATATCAACTTAACTAGATGAAATCATATATAGATGGATTAATTTAGATGGAATCAAACAAAGCTAAAGCAAACATACTTGTAGACACCTAATTTTTATCCCTCCATAGTTTTAATTTTTATTTTTATAAAAAGGGTCTTAATTCAAATATATATATATATATATAGTAAAAATTAACAAATAATGAAAATAAAAAAAAAAAGAAAAGCAAAAATTATAAAAATTTCTTAGATTTTTAGGAAGTAATTTATATTAGGAATAAATAGTTTTAGTTTAGGTTTAATTAAAAAAATTTTTATTTTAGAGAATCGGATAGTTTAAGTATAGTTTAATTGTATTGAATGTCAAAGCACAGGCCAACGGCCTAACGGATAAGTAACAGAATATTTGCGGTGGATTTAGTTGGAGGTCATGGGTTCGAGTTTCAATAGATACCTATGTCTTAATTTATATTGGTTTAATTAAAGGTTTATTTAATAAGTAGTGATATGTTTTAGTTTGGTTATTATATAGGGATATCATATGGATTATTATTATTTTTTTCTTTTGTAATATATATATATATATATATATATATATTAGTTTAAGAGTCGTTAAGATCAGTTTTACTATATATATACATTATTATGTTTTATCAGTTAAAATAGTATATAATATACGCATATGTTAGCATAAAAGTTTTAGTGATAGTTCTTGTATAAATATATTATATGGAATTATATTATTGGTGAATAGCCATATATATTAGTTTAGGGATTATTATGATTGGATATTTACTTTTTAGATTTGGCTTTACGTAAGGATTTGTTACATAGAAAGTTATTTTTTTTTAATAAAATTAATAAAAGACCCTTTTTAAAAATAGGATTGTTAGAGCAAAATTTTTTTATAAAACAATAACATTTAAAAATTAGGACCCTTTTTGTAATAAAAAAAAAAGAACAATTACACATTTGTTAAAACACGCTCGAACCCACTCCTCAGACCAATTCTATAGTTGTGCGCATGATAGGACTGAGGATCTAATCTGTTCTCTTTCATCAGCTTTGCGTGCTTTGCCTTGCAGGTATGTAATAGTGGTTTTTAATTATTGCCTATAACTTATCTTATTTATTTATTTTTATCTCACTTAATATATATGCAGTTATTTTTAAGACTTGTACTATTTTTTTTATCACGTCTTTAATTGCTAGTAATTAGTTATAGCATTAGTGTCTAGTGAACATATGTTAAATTAAGTTTTAGTTTATTTATTTTTTATTATTTTTTTTAAATTTCATATTTTCTAAATGATATTTTTATAAAATCTCATATTTTACAAAATCTTGTTCTTTGCATATTGTATTAATTTAGAAAAATTTCATTAGGCATGTTAGGTTTTTCTAAATAAAAAAAATCATCTAATGTTCATAAAATAAAAAGAAATCTTTAATTGACTTCTTTTCTATGTTTAGATATCTTTTCCATAATTTAGGCTTTTTTGTTATAGTTTATGTATCTTTTCCAATGTTTAGGTTTCTTTTCCAATGTTTAGGTTTCTTTTCCATGATTCAGACGTCTTTTTTATAATTTAGATTTTTTTTATTCTATGGTTTAAATATCTTTTTCATAGTTTAGATATCTTTTCTATGATTAAGGCATATTTTCTATGATTAGGAAATTTTTTTTCTTTCTTTCCTTAATGTTTTAAGCATCTTTTCTATATAAAAGTTTTATTATGTAGAACATTGCATATTTCATAAAATCTTTAGGGTTTTTCTTGAAAATAAAAAAATTATCACTTAGTTATTTTTAAATAAAAATCTTAATTTGGGACTTTTCAAAAATTAGGTTTTTTTTTTATAATTAGGAATAAAAATTAGGCTTCTAGGGATTTTTCTTAATAAAAATAAAATGGTTAATAAAAACGCAAATTCAACCAATCATTTTTTATAAAAAGAATCAACACATTAAAGTTTTTGGAAAGAACTATGATCGTCTGATCCCGGTTAGCGGGTACGTAGGTACCTTTGGGGCGACGATAAAATATGTAGAAACTTAGGTTCTTTTTTTTTCTTTCTTTTGATTTTATTTATTTATTTTCTTAAATATTATAATTAAAAAATAATCATAATTTCGGTAAATAAATAGTGATACCCTTTAGGGTTTAATAGGTTAGCCCCCGAATTCGGAACCCTCTATTTCTTTATTAAAATTGAAATTAATGACCGGTAGTTAAATTGTAACCAATCCACCCAATTGATTACGGTTTCTTTTCTTTTCCTGACTCCGATCGGGTGGCGACTCCAAAAATTATTTTTAATAAAAAAACCAGAATTTCTCAATTTCTTTAGTCGATGATTAATATTAAATAGGTTAGGGTTTAGTATTAATAAAGAAATGAGAAATCAATTTTAAATAAATAGAAAACCGAAAAATCAGGCTCGACAATACTAATACAAGATGATAATTGGATCTAGATTTATGGTTTTGCTAAAATGTTAGGGACAAATTACATTGTCATAGCTAAACTTTGTGGAGAATAATTGGGACTAAAAACTTTTTTAAACATAAATCTCTTTCAAGTATGTTGAATGAGATTCATTAGCTTGATCTAAGTGATGAATAACAAATAACTAACAATCTTGTTGATATTAATATATTTCATGTATATATTAAGCTATTCTAGTGCAATTGTATCTAACCCCTCACCCACCCCGTCCTATACCCTTAGCCATTTTTTTTTATTTCCTATAAATGGAAATGTGTGCATAAATATATACAAGTTATGATGCAATCACTTATGTAATAAGATTTAAGAATAGTTATTGTACTTTCTAAAAATATGTCCAATATATATTTTTCATAAATTTTTAAATTTGATAAGTTCTCTACAATACGGTTATAGTAAGCATTAATATCTCTTTAAATGATGCTTCTTGTATCATTCTTCTAAAAAGTTGGCAACTAGAGTGAAATTAACCATAGAAGTCATAAATTAAGGAGAGATGCAAAAGCTGACTATAATAATGAGACATTGACTTTACATCTAACAAAATGTGATACACAAAGCTATGTTTGAATATAAATGAAACATTCACAATTAAATGTCATGAAGATAGTGCTACCATCTCATTTTCTGATGCTCCATTGTATCTATTGCATCCAAATAGTTGCCTATTCCACTTCATGCCATATACTTTTTTGAATATCCATATCACTTAAAAGAGATTTTACTAATGTTGAAGTTAAAAAAAAGTGGTGGCATAAAGCAAATTAAGGAGTAGAGAGAATATAGAGAAAATAGGGGCTACAAATACTTTTGTGTAATCAACATAAGAAGTGCTACAAAAAAGAGAACAAAGTTTGTCACTCTTATTTAATTGTAAATATTTTTCATGCATTGGATGATAATTTCATGTATTCTATTTTAGCATTGAAATCAATATTGTATCATAGTGATCTTTTTCATCTTTTCTTAATTATCGAATTTTGTGTTCTTCTTTGCTCTAATCACTTATTTCTTGGGATTTCTAGAAAAACTACATGATAATGATAATTACAATACAAGTTATATGACCACTTCAAATAATAATAATAATAAAATAATAATAATAATAATAATAATAATAATAATAATAATAATAATAATAATAATAATAATAATAATAATAATAATGTTGATAATGCTATAACAATTTCAATATTTTAGTTATTTTGTGTTGTTATTTTATAAAAATGTTACGTAAGATAGTAATACTACTTTATTTACTTTTGACATTGTAATATCTTATAAGGGTAGCGATGTTCCCTTGTATACATGCCACCATAAAAAAGAATAAATTTTGTCTTATTTCACATTAGTAACTTACTAGCAAATAGAATATGTGCAAATGTAATTAGTTAACGAACTAATCATTTTAAGTAAATTAAAATTACAAAGTATGGGTACAATATGAATCAAATGTAGAATGGAGGGGAAAAAGGAAAAGGAAAATAATTGTTGTGTTAGTTTTGAAGAATTGGCATGAAACAGGGAAGCCTGAGTTGGTCTAGCTTCACCCCTTAAGGATGATTTAACGTATCCGATTAAATTGGCCGGATTAGGTCATAGCCTAAGTCAACATTCTACATTTTAATACCTACAGTTTCCTTTTTGGGGTAAAAAATTCAAAATTATATTATTAAAAAACTAATAGGTACAAATCATAAAATTAGCCAGTAGGGCAAGGGGACTAGCTTTCCTTACTAACTTTACCAATAGATTTAACATTACTACAGGTAGACAAGCGTAAGCAATGCTTAAGTTCATTATATATAAAACAAGACACAAGTTTGTTCATAACATCATCAAATAACATAGATAAAGTATCTAAACAATGATTTTTAACAAAAAAAAAAATTTCAACCACTCATTGCACAACACCTATGGCATTGCATGAGCTTCTTCATTGAATTTTCTAGTTGCCCAACTTAAGGTCTGGGATGTCTTTTGATATGCACAAAATAACAATGTCCATAGGGGATACTTGATCTAATAAGAAATTACATACCATTACTATAGTCGATATATATTGGTTCAAATCCAATTCACGAGATATTCATAAAATCATAATCAGTAGTATTCTTTGTAATCATCTCAGTTACTTTAGCTAACTCTAACTCAACCACTATATCGTTCTAACCTCTTTGTGTTACTAGATTAAAGTTCCAATATTTGACTTAAGAGAAGATGATGTATATACCCTCTTAACTAAAGTACCCAATCAATTTCCATGTCTATCTCTTGTAAACCCACTAGCTCCTGCATCTTCACTTCCATATTTGAAAGCACTGTCATAGTTTATCTTAATATAGCCATTTTATTATGAGGGTTGCCGATGCCTCCCAATTCTTCTCATTCTTCTCCTTTAACTCTTTTCACACATGCGCCCAAAACTTTATTACTTCGCATTTTCTAACCAAGATTTTCCATTACCATTCTCAAAAATTATTTTGTTCCTTTCATTTTTCACACACTCCGCATACTACAAGTACAAGTTATTTGCCAAGAGCATGAGGTAGATAAATTTCTCTTCCTCAACACTGAATTCTTTTTTATCTAATCTTGAAGATTTAGATTAAAAGAGTCAGCAAAATTATAATGCTGATTGAAAGACCACCAAAGCTCTTTAGTCTTTTTGTACTCCATAAAAATATGTTATAACATTTTGTTTGAAGCTTCTTCAGAAAAAGCGCACATCAGGTTTTCATTCTACCCTCTCTTAATGACATTGGCTTTAGTTGGTAGCTCATTACTTATAACACTTACTATTTTAGTTGCACATAATTTAGTATCTAATATCCAAAACTTATGCCAATAAAGAGCATATAGCATGTACTTTAATTTAACAGTAAAACCAGATGCCTTCCCGTAAATGTTCTTGAATATAATATCTCATGATACTTTTTCTATAAATTGTAAATATACTCCTTTAATATTTGCTCTGTCTATGCATCTTTTAAAATTACACACTTAAGCCATAAATGTCTATATATATAAAGCAGTTTTCAGTGTCTTACCTTTTTATTTTAAAAATTCCTTCAATTACCCTCAAAGAAATTCCTGCCATGAATGCCATAAAAATAACCTAAAGCATCATGGGATATGCTCAATAATTTACTGTTCAAACTGTATATTCACATCATTTCCCTCTTTTTGGTTACCACGTTTTCTTTTATCACATTTATAAAAAAAAAAAAAAAAATTTGTATAGGTGAAACACTGAGAGCCAAACTTGCACCAAGGTATGCAAATAAATGATTATTACGAACAACAATAACCAAACAAACAAAATAAAACCAAAAGCACATAAAATAGAAAAAATAGCTTTTGTCAAAACATTAACAACACTAAACGAAACAATATTACCTTAATTCAAAAGCAAAGTGTTTGTCCCTTTTTTATTTCATTATAGATTATTTTTGTATAGGTTTGTAAAATGCCGTGTTTTTGTTTTTCTAGAGTTTTATAGCTGTTCGAGGTCGTTATTATTAAATTTGCATGCACATAGCAAATATCCCGCTAGCTAGAAAAATATGTATTTATACCTCTACATAAACCTCAATAAAAATAACAAAAAAAACTACTAAATTATAAAAAAATTAATTTAAGATATAGACATGGGAGTCTAGATGCATATTTTTAAAGATAAGATAGCTAAGTACAGATGAAACAAACATAAAGGATTAATTTTGCTTTTGCTTTCATAACCTTTTGACTGAAAGTATCATAATGAACATCATTCATAAGCTTAGGGCATAAGATGTAAAATATAATTTGTTCGGATAAAAATTTGATATTAAAACTTTTCACATTTTTAGGCATGTCTAGCCTGAAACATAATTCTAAGATGTAATGACTCTACATATATCCATGCCAAAATAAGGATACGTTAATGTTTAGATGCTATTAAATACTACCAAAATATATATTTACTACAAAACTCACATTTATTCTCTCCTCAAACAATTCATCATCTTTAACAAATGTATTCTCAAACGTTAATTGTCTCTCTTAAAATTAAAAGGTACTTAATCCAAGTTAACCAAAATAATGAGATTAAAATAACGTCTACATAAGAAATGGCATTAAACTAATTGCATGTAAACCCCTGAAAGTTTCGATCTAGTTTTTGAAATAGACTCAATTATAGTAGACAATATAGGAGTCGACAAGGCTAATTAAAGTGAAAACCCTAAAAGACTTAATTAATCGCGTAAAGAACTTTTCGACCCTAAATGTTTCTAAAAGCTCAAGATTCCTTTCGAAAGCGATAAAAACCTTAAAAATGATTTCATTAAGGACATATGTACACCAATCCATCATGATATACCCTAAAACCCTAATTGAAAATATAATGTTTATATTTTGCAAAATCATTAGTAAATGGTTAGAGATAACCCACATTCTTGTTTATATGATTCAAATTCTTAAATAATCCATTAGGAACTAAGATAATGGGTTATAGATTATATTTATCCCTTAAATATATGATTAAGATGGTCTTACTTAGGATTAAGGTTATAGTTGAAGATTAAGTTACATATAGTGAACTTTAAGACTCAAATTAGCACTTTTTACACTTGTTATCCAAAGTTATTTATCAAATGAGATATATGGACTCTAAAGGCCTAAAGTAAGATCTCATCAACCACATTTACACATCAATGCATCATATACCTCAATTCTTCTCATTTCCTTCATTTCTCCCCTAATTTCCCTTAATTACTACATTATGTGCACAAAATTACACATACTTAAGGAATGTTGACTAAGATAATACATGTTGACCAAATTTCAAATGTTGACCAAGTCAACACATGTTGACTAAAGTCAACATTTTGAAAAGTCAACAAAAGTTAAGAGATAAAGAAAATATCTCTTATGTAATGATGTCTTCCTTTTCTTTTCTTTTTGATTTTTCTTTCTTCCTTTGTTACCATTGTTGCCGTCCACAAATTGTCCCCTTAACCCCACCACATATTGTCTTCCATTAAGAGAAACAAACAAAAGAAACAAAACAAAAATCCCTCTTTCATGCCGTGAGCTCCCTTCCCTTCTTTCCCTTTCATTTCCCCCCTTTTGTCTCCTCCATTTCAACATCATAAAAGGTATGTTTTTAAGTGCTTTATCTTACTTTTTATTAGTCATTAGTTAGTTAATTAGGTAGATTAGATAAGTAGTTATATGGTTAGTTTTGTCTTGAAGAAGAGGAAACAAAGTTTCCTTCTTTAAGTATAGAGCCTTGAAATTTGAAAGAGAAGAAAGAAAGACATGAGGATATGCTTCTATGTATGCATACATAGGGAAATACCAAGAGAGTATAAGTAGAAGAACCTTTGTACATGAGTATATAACATGTACATAACCTAATTTAAGATCAAATCTTACTAAACATACCTATATTACACTAAATATGTACATAAGAACACAAAAACATGGAATTAGGGAGCTTTTCTTAAGGAGAAATTTAAGCATACGAAATTTTAGTGTGAAATACATATTCCACCGTATAGGTATACGGGTATGTATACATATATAAATACGGTTTAAACCTTAGTATAGGTATGAGTATAAGTATGTATAAAGTATATGTACATAAGTATAAAAAAAAGAGATAATATGTACATAATACATATGTATATAACATAAGCATGATGGAAGGCTTATGTAAGCATATGATGAGGTAAAGGATGACATAAGCACGTGATGACATAAGCCATGACATAAGCAAGTGATGACATAAGCGATGACATAAGCAAGTGATGATGTAAGCGATGACATAAGCATAAAATTAGAAAATAAGAAAACTAAGAAAAATGTAAGTGATTAGGTAACTAAATTAGTAAAACCTAATACACTTTCTAAATTAGATTATACCTAATTCACTATATGAATTAGTAATAGCAAAGTAAAATTCTTTCATTAGAAGAATTTAAGGAATAAAAGATATAAACATAAGTAAGAAAAGTACTTAGATGTTCATAACTAAAACTTTCTATAAATTTAGCTCATAACATAAAATAAAGGTCTTAATATCCAAAACATCTACTACCATGTGAAAATATGTTCAGAAACGATGAAAAACGATTATAAATTCATAAATACCAAAAATAAAACGAAAAAGCTACATACGATTGAAATTAAAGTCTTACCGAGTAAAAGTTGATAGTGATTTAAGTAGAACTAGGTATTTAGTTGTTTAGAATTAATAGTTAATTCAAACACTTATTAGTATTGTTATCACATAATGATCAAGTGACTCTGAGGTGAGCGAGGACCTCCCGATCAATTACTACGATTAGGACGAACCGCTATGGCCGAGTGAGTATTTACCCCGTGATTCCACGCTTGATTGTGATTGTAGATAGTGGACTTAAATATTATTGTTAATTAACTGCTGTGTGGGGTTCGGGATATGCTTGTGTATGTAATTACTTGTTGAGTTGTGAATTTACCTTAAATTCAGAGAATGCCTTGTTTGTTGCATGGTAGTATAGAAAATGATTGTGTATATTAATGGTTGGTCACAGCATAATTGGAACTAATTTATACTCGGCTATAAAAAGAAACTGGAACATGCATTAACATGCATAGCATGGATATTATTCCGGCCGTCACATCACACGGAGGTAAAAAGAGGCTATTCGGGGGTTGATATTATTGAGTTATTTGGTTATGTACGGTGCACTCGTACAAAATGACCTTACTCTGGCCCGTGGGAACACTAGGCGTTGGAGGCGCCAACTGCCTGGCTAAGGGTCGAGTCTAGAGACCTCCGTTTAGGGGTGAGTGTGGACTGCGGGGGCCCACTCACAATTATACTAGAACTTGTGTTTTTCTGAAAATAAAGAGTTATTTGATATAAGTACGGAACATGGAGTTCCGTAGTAAAGTAAGTTCTAGTGTAATACCCGGATTTGATTGGTGCCGTGTAAACTCCAACCCTGACTTCGGAGGGCGTTAAATCCGAGTTGCGTATATGAGCTAGTTAAGTATGCATATTATTTGGCATTCTGTTTGATCATTTATTCATATGTGTGACTATAATGTATTTATAACTTGCTTGTCGTGTGGCTGAGGGTTTTGCTCACTAAGCTTAGGCTTACACCCCTTTAGACTTTTGTTGTAGGATAGCCTGTTTGTAGAGACAGGACGAGGGATGCCACAGGTTAGCCTGGGGACTTGGGCAAGAGCGAAGTGTCCTGTGTGATGAGAGGAAAATAGTTTATGTAGACTATTCCTCATGTACTTATGTTTAACTTATGTTTACCTTATCCTTATGAACTTAGACATACTTAAATACTATGTAATGTAAACTTTTGAGCTTAACATCTATATAAATATGTTGGTGATGATATCATGTGAATCTGGATGTACTTTGGAACTAGTAGTTGTAGAGCCTTGTATATTGTGTGAAGAGTTTTTGATTGGAAGGGTAACCAATCAAGGGTTCTTCATACAGTATACGGCGTCTGCCGCGACTAGGCCGTCCTCAATTCATGACATTGCAACATGTCAATTAGTCTAAATAAACTAAAACTTGTACTCTTCATCATTGACATAACATTCTAGATCTCTATAACCATTATCATTGGTCCTACACTCATAATACCTGTTGTAGCTAAGATAGTCACATAAATCCATATTTGCAACATCACTTGTACTTTAAAAATATTTCCCTTAGGAAAAATCCAATACATATTCACAAGTACGTACGAGTTCAATAACATATGCAATTAAATAACAACGATCTAGTTATGTAATAAGTATAAGTTATTATCTTTGAAATTAATTGTCTAAGTAGCACATTTTGAAATTTCTTGTTATTAGTCCAAAACTTAGAGTATCTCATAACTCCGCAAAACATATACACATATGATACTATGATTGATTCCTTTAATTATGTTATCTTATAATCAACATCGAATCAACCATGAGAAAGTCAATCTACTCACAAACATGAACCATAAGATCTTATAGCCCCTATGGTGACCCTATGTGTAGCTTCCACCTTAACTTGTAAACCTAATGTGTCATTATGATCAACAACCCACTTTTACTTTGTTCCTAAAATTGCCAATTCCGTTTAGTGAGCAACTTTACTTTAGACATAGCCACACATCGATCACTAAGTGCTATGCTGACTTACCAATAATCTAGATTCTCGACCACAACTAAGAATAAGCTACACTTTTTTAGATTTTCAATTTGATTATGGTTCATTTATGACTACGCATAACAAGCATGATACATCTTAATCAATTACACCTGAATCTTGATTGTCTAAATGCACCATATTCATTGTTATAGTTAAACTTGATTCCAAATATGTAATATCATCTTACAACCAAAATCACTACCTAGTTTCTATGTTCTTACTAATCACTTAGGGGTTTCACTTAAGGAAAGGAGTAAAGATAACTTTAAAACTAATTGGATTTAGTCTATCTTGGGAATTAAATATTTCAATATAGATTAACAACCACTAGCTACCAATTTAGTAACTAACTAGACCTAACTATTTTTATCCAACTACTTATCAACTTATTTTCTATAACAAATTGCTTAACAAATGCTAATTTGTTATTTTTAACTAACTAGATAATTAAGTTAATTCTATGTTATAAATACCTTTCTATAACTAAGTTTCTTTTATGATATATGTGTCGACGCTCCAAAAGGAAAATATAAGTCCGTTGACTACCTCTTTATGGTTGATTTATAAGTCTATTACAATAGGATAACTAATGCTTAATGACTGGTTGACCATTACACCTATGGTTGGTTAATTGACCTCTTGTGGGCTAATTGACTAGAACTTATGCTTTTCTATTTGAACTTCCAACACTTTTTTCAAAATCTATAAGCAAGTTTTCCATCGAAAGTTATGTCTAACAACAGATTGGAATTCAATTTTTGTATTCATAACATATTCTATGATATTTTCTACCCACGACAAAAGTTGAACACTAGTTTATACTTCTTATAACATGTACTTTATAATTTTCAAAATTCTATTTGTTGATAGGCAATCTTAGGTTTAAACCTTTTGGCCTATTTTGAGCTTGAACATTAAAAGCCCAAGTGATGAGTAAAGGCCAGCTGAATTAACTTGATCAAAGGCTTGGCCCCTAGGCAATACTTGCTGATACTATGCTAGTAGGATGGGCCTTACTACCTTAGCCAACTTGGTCTAAGACGACTCCCTCAAGTGACACATGGAAAACTACTGCAGATCAAAACGATAAAAACCCTTTAAAGCTTATCAAAATCTACTTACCCAATCAATCCTTACACCTTAATAGTGTACATACCTAATCAAACCAACCTACTTAGAAGTTACTTTCCTAATCTATCACAATACACTTTTATAATTGGGACAACTACCTTTAGACAAGATATAATACGAATTTTCCTAAATGGTAAATTGTCTCATCACCTATAAATGGGGATGAGACTCCTACGTATGGGGTTAAGTTTTTTACTATCATTCTGCCATAAAACTTCTCATTTACTAGTTTAAGCATCAAAGTGCCTACTATAGAGTCTCCTCTGACATGTTTTTTATAGGTTCTATCTTCATTGAATCAGAGCTTAAAGGCCTAATGTTTAGATAATTGAACTGTAAGCCTAATCATAAACCCTAGTGGAGTCTAAAGTCAGCAATTCTATAATAAAACAACACTTTTGAAGATATATGAAATCCATATCAAATTAACCCCTTTCTCTATATCAAAAGCTTAATTTGACTACTAAAATTACTAAATGAAGGATTGAGGATTTATGATCAACTTGATTCATCTACTTTGTAGTTAATATCAACTTCTCATATATTTGCATAGTATGGCATCAATCTCAACATTTCCAAATTTCCTCCTTCTTTTAGTACATAAGATATCCAATATTTGCAACAATATTGAATCTAAATTTACAAATCTATTAATTAACTAATTGAAAAACTCTAAGTTAAGGATCAAGTGAATACTTTGATTATGAGATTGTACAAAACCTTAAATATGTATATGCCAGCAAAAACCAAATCCTTTACAAACTTCTTTCTTTCTTTCTTTTTTGTTTTTTAATTACAATTAACCATGGTTAGGTTTAGAGTTTTATAGAAACATCAATGAAGTCAACTATAGACCAACTTATTAGGATCTTGACAACCTTAGCACAATAACATAACTTGCGCCAAAGAATCTATTATGGAATGCTATCACAAAATTGCAATTTGGTTATAGCATTCTAGGATAATTTTTGTATGGTATATAATAGGTTATGATTTTCAAATTTGAGAATCTATATAGTGGGATACGAGTAAAACTTTATACTTTTATTATGCTTATACCTAGTCACCCCTAAATATCATTCATGTGGCATATGCCACGTTGGTATCCATTTTGTTACTTAGTATACTACATCATCAACATATAATGGATAGTGTTTTTTTATTTATGTCACTTTTAATAATATGCATCTAGACATATTTGCCCTTTCTCATGTAGTTTTTCTCGGTAGAAGTAGACTCTTTGCATTTGCATGGGTTAGGTTTTTCTTATTGACTTATTTTTCAATTTCTATTGTTTTTTTCACTATAAGTTTGCAGTCCTTCACATATTTTGTAGTATTGAACTTGGAAGTTATTTACTTATGATTTTAATGAGATAAAATAATTTAATCAAACTCACGTAATAATGTATGTGACACATATATATATATATATATATAGATATATATAGCTTATTTGAATAGTCCATTTAAGCAAGACTTCGTTTGGAGTTAGTTTAGTATGGTTCGAAGTTAAGTCACGACGAAAGCAAAGGGTGATTGGAATGGGGACTTGCTGGGACGAAATCAACGGATGAAGTGTCATCAGCTCCGAAAGAAGTAGCTAGGGTATGGTTCAAAGAAAGTACCTCACCATCGTTTAACAGTGAAGTTCATAATGTATTGAATACATCAAATAGCTTAGGACAAAATCAAGCCCATTGATACTGAAGGAAAAAAAAAAAAAAAAAAAAACAGACGAAAAAGAAAAAAACAGCTAATCAAGCGTATGAAACATGATAGTAGGAAACTGGGAGTGTTATTCTCGTTAATAAATTCTATGGTAACATTTAGTTGAAAAGATTGTATTAGATTAGATAAAAGAAATTAGATAGTATAAGTTCATTGTATTATATTTGATTTATATAGTACTAAATATAAAATTTATATTAAAAAATTATTTTTTCATATTATAAAATATTTTTTTGTAATATTCAATAAAATTAATATTAATTAACTTAATATTATATCATAGAAGGGCATTTTTAAAAATATAAAATATTTTTTGTTTTTATCTTGTGAATTTCATTTTTATAATATAGTGTATATATGATAAAATTTAAGTTTTTTTTTTCAGTTTATCGGTCTAATTTTTATCCAATTATTAAATAAAATTATAAATCAAGTAAAAGATAAATTTTTTATTTCAATCTAATACTATAAAAATTTTGCAATTAAATGCTAACCGGTGAGATATTGAAACATTTTGACATGAATTCCACGGATGAAAAGGCCACGGTGGAGCAGTGTGTGAATTCGACAAAAAGAAAAATATCTCATGCAATAATTTTTCTTCTTCATTTGTGAGGTTGGAAAGCAAGACACAATTGAACACGTTATCAATGTTGCAAAACCTAGTGTATATAGTTTGATGGGGCACCACGAGTCGTGCAAAGACTAAAAAGGGTATGAGTATTACCTTACTAAGAGAAAATCATCTTAAAAATGATTGCGAAGCTGAGACAAATTTGTTGTTTCATGACCATCTTCGGTATAGTTTCTTCTACCTGAGTAACATGCAAATGTGGCATTGAGCCATTGGGCACAATAATTGTGTTAGGACCACTACCCCATTTATCACCGCTTAGCTGTCAAGCAACCAATGAATCTCCGACTTCTATTGTACTTCTTAGGTGTTTTTAAAACAACGTGGTTTATATACCAGTCAAGCAGCCAACTACTCTCCTACTTCTATTGTTTGATTAGATCGAAACGATTAACAAGTATTTTTAAACATTAGAGATTTATAAGATTCATTATGCTATATGTGTGTTCAAAACAAAATTGGTATATACTCCAACTTTCAGAATCACTCGGAGGATTTTCCCACCTACTATCCCCATCTGGCCCAAAATGCCCATCGCGATTAATAATGCAAGAGCTCCACCAACTCAATAAAGACTTGAGAGGACAGTTCCAACTTCCAATACTTGGCCACGTTTTTCCCATTTCATTTTGACGCCTCCAGAGTAGATGGACAATTATTTTATATTTAAAGTTCACTCAAAGTCGGCAGGTTGATATCTTCAACTATAACCTAATTTAATTTAAGGTGAACACCATATTTTGTGCCTAAATTTTGTCTATTTTTCAATTAACAATCTAAAGTTTACAAGTAATAAGTCATATATTTTTTGAAGTCATTTATAATGCTTTTATCTAAGATAGTTAAGTATAAAATTGTATAAAGTTTAGATAGTTAATTATAAAAATAAATAAAAATTGAGTAATTAATTGCAAATAAGAACAAAATTCAAGTATCAAATTAATATTTTAAAAGTTAAAATGGGGAAAATTTAGTTATCGAATGTGACATTTTCTCTTTATTTATTGACCCCTCCACTATGCATGATTTTTATCCTTTTTTGTTACATTGAATTTACATATAATGAAAAGCAGTTAGTCAATAGAAAATTGTTATTATAAATTTTTAAAGTCACCTCATTATGAATACATTGTTGATCAGATTCTCAAAAAGTAATTCTTTTCATTTGTTTTGGTCTTAAAAGTTTATTTTGATTGCTTTATGTTTGCATAGTTAAAGGCGCGTCGGCGTAAAACATGCAAATCATGTGTATAGCAGTTGCTTATTGAAAATCTCAACCATGTTTGGCTTTTCATCTATTGTTTAATGTGGAAAGACGAAACAAGAAATTAATTGACTACTCGTATCCAAGTAATAGTTTCGAATACTGAACCGCTTTACACCATGTGCAAGAACTTCGGTTGCACTGACAAGATGGAAAGTATGTGGTTAAAATCTACTCCTACGACAAAGCTTAAAATTTGTGCTTTTTATAGTGTTGCGATCTCCACATTATCAGATGATTTCTCACTTCTTCTTCATTCTTTTTAAATCTCCAAATCTAGCTAGAGTTATATATTTATAATATAAGCATATTAAGTAAGTCGAGCACATGCATAATTCAATTTATTCCATAGGCTAATTAGGCAATATCTCATGAAAAAAATTAGAAAGCATAAATATGAATGAATTTGGTCTTAGGCTCACATGCATTGGCATGCTAATCATCGTAAGGTTGGTGAACTATTTAAACATGAGCACCAAAGCATGTGGGTAGTACATTGAACTTTTGTTGTGTTTTTTTTTTATATATATATATATATATTTGAGAAATTTAAATAAAATGATATTTTAAGTAGTTTTAATTTAGTGGGATATTTAGTATATTAATTAATTAATTTAATTAGTTCCTTTTTTTAATGATACTAGTAAGTATGAGTAATTTTAATTTTTAATTAATATATTGAATAAGCGAAAAACATAATAATTATTATAATTTCTTTATATTATTTCACTTAACCAATCTACTTGTTTTAATTTGAATGAGTAAGTTAAGTACAATTTAACTGAATGATTTAGTACACTTAATTTATTTAGGTAGATTTATTTTAAATTTAAATTTAAATTTAAATTAATTCCTTTAAGTAACGCCATTTACCCTGAATCAAACTTGTTAAATATGATAACTAATTGGATTGTTAAAACAAATCAACTTAAATTACTTAATCCTACTAACTTAAACTAGGTACATCTATACAAGTTCACCAAAAGTACCAAACAATTCCTTGAAGTAAAATTATTTGAGATTACAAATACATGTGGACAAATTTAAATTGTTAGAGGATTAGGATCAAGGATGGATACATAGGCCAATTAGCCAAAGAATCAACATGTTATGGTGTCATGCCCATCAATACACTTTGATAAAGACCCTACGTATTTACCTCAGGCCTAATATATCTCCATATAGATTCAAAAAATAAATGTCTTTTCTTGTAAGAAATAATTTAGTTAATCTTTCGATGTACTTTGACACAAATGTTTAAATTATATTTAAGTCATTAATTTAATACTAAGTAAACTAGTATACCTAAAAATTGAAACCTCCAATATTACATATAAACAACAAAACTAATAACTGTCATAAAAGTGAACAAAATATGTTCCAATCAATAGTCCTTGTCCTCATCATACTCATCATCAATCCATCTCATTTCCATTTCCCTTTCTATGACATTGAATGACCCTTGCTTCTATACCCCTTGCTTCTCTTTTGAACATCTTTCAAATCCTTGAGGTACATAGTTACTTTGACAATTTCAAGTTTAAGTTGAAGGTGGTAAGGATTAAGGACTCACATGCCTAAGCTAAAAGCCGATTTAGATGACACCATTGAAAACACCATAATATCCTTTGCAACAAGTAATAAGGTTGGCATCATGTATGATTCTTCCCTTAAGGTATTAGACTTAGTAGACTAATAGTTCATAAAAAGTTTTGTTGGCAATATCATTGCTAGTCCTTGTACTTCAACTTATCTGGGCGATTTGCCTACTTCTCTTTGTAGTCGAAGCATGAGAATTATTGGTTTGACTGTTGGATCAAGATGCTTAGGAAGATGGCTGTATCCTAGCCTTTTGATAAAGGAATGAGGATTTATGCATGCTCTTAGTTTTTGTGTTGATTCTTGTAGTTTCAATATATATACAAGTTCTTAAGACCAAGCAACATAATAATATGCAATTGTAAATAAATGTTAATGTATTAATATAATCAACAAATGTAAATTGTGATGTTAGGATGCAACTACCTAACATAAAACATATATTAAATAAACCGAGTATATATTATATTATATGAATAAGATATATAATACGTAATAATATATCTATACCAAGTAACACATAGATCATATATGCTATATGTACAATCATACACTTGTATAAATATGTTTTGCAACACACACACACATATATATTTTGTACAAATGTGTTATACATGCATACTTTTTTTATACAAAAGTCATTATTTATCTAATTTAATGTATTAATCTATAATAATAATATAATATGTGTGGATAAATGTTTAGAAAAATATTTGGAGCTCAAAATAATGTATATGTTGAAAACTACCAAGCTTATTTTAAGGCACATGGATAGTATGTTAATAAATAGGTGTCAAGTAGGTCAGTATGTGAAAATAAATGAGCTACAAGCATGTGAATTGTAAGCACGTGGGCATGTTGGGCTTGGTATGCAAAAAAGCACAACCATACTATGTATGCAATTTTTAGGTATGTGAAGGTATGTAAGCTTCCTATTTACCATGCTTAATAATAGGTGTAATGCATTCCTAAATGCTTATCCAAAATTTCATTGACTCCAAGATCATTGCAATATCCTAATGGCTATAGTAGATTTTCACAAAGACATTATTAGTAAGGAGCTAACCTACTTCAAGCTAGAGTTGAGTTACTTTACCTCAAGGTGATCAATTACGACCTAAATTAGTAGCTCTACAACTTACAGCTTATTAAAAGCAATAAGTTGGCATCTTGATTTACGACCTACTAGGAAGAACTTAAGATAGCTTGAAATAATCTTTATGACTTGGACTCTTAGGCTTGAATCATAAGGGCCAACCCACGAGTTTGAATATTTAAATGTTAAGATAGAGGTGCAAATAGTTCAACACTTATCAAAGGGGATGTTAGGACCTTAAAGGAGGCTTAGTAGGATTGTCTAAATTTTTCATTTCACTATACACCTATGATACGAAAATCATCTTGTAAGTTAGAGATTGTAAGACTATAATTAATTAATCACTTGTAGGACTTTAATTAATTAATCACTTGTAGGACTTTAATTAATTAATCACTAAGGTTTCTAATTTTTAATTTATCATTTCAATCGTAAAATATAAATAACTATGAATACCCATATTCGATAGTCCATTAGAACCATAAATGAATCGGTATCTCCTATCAAATAATAAGATAAAGGTAATTCAATTTTACAAATTATAGTAATTACTAAATGATATAGAATCTTAACATATATAATACTTCCCAGTACATTACCCACTTTCTATAGTACTTCAAATGGACCAATATACCGAGGACTTAACTTTCCTTTTGAGCCAAATCGTTTGAGTCCCTTACATGGACTTATCTTAACATAAACATGATCCCTGACCTCAAACTTTAATGACCTTCTTTTCAAATCTATCTAACTCTTTTAACAATCTTGAGCTTTCTTCATTCGTTGTCATATAATCTTAACTTTTTCACTCATTTGATTAATCATATCAAGTCCAATAATTGCATAATCTTCATGGTCCCAATATAGTGGTGATCTACACTTTTTTCCATATAATGATTCATAAGGTGCTATCTGTATAGTTGCTTAATAACTATTATTATAGGAAAACTTTATCAATGGCAAATATTTATCCTAATCACCACCACCAAAATCCAATACATAAGCTTACAAAATATCTTCTAAAGTCTAAATGTTCACTTAGATTAGCCATCTGTCTACAGATAATAAGCCATACCAAACTGTAATTTTGTACCCAAAGCTTTTTGTAAACTTTCTGAAAATTTTGATAAAAATCTGCTATCCCGATCATAAACAATGCTTTCATGTACACCATGTCATCTCATTATCTCTCGAATATATAATTTAGCTATCTTTTCTCTTAAATCTCTTGTCTAATAGGGCAAGAAATGTGTATACTTTATTAATCTATCCACGATCACCTAGATTGTATCATAGCTTGTTTTAGTCCTAGAAAAGGCCACCATAAAATCCATTATAATATGATCCTATTTTCATTTTAGTATTTCCAAAGGTTATAATGAACTATTTGGTCTTTGATGTTCTACTTTAATTTATTGATACATTGTACATTCTGTCATGTACTGTTCATTCTGTTCTACCAAAACATAGATTTTAAATCATGGTACATTTTATTTCCTTCCAGATGCATTGTATAGCCTATAATGTGCACTTTCTATAAGATTTCTGGGTTTCTTATTGGGTTAAGGAATGATATTTAAGATGTAGTGTAACTTCAACAGTTTGCTTCATTAGATAAGGTTATAAGAACAGCTTAGCATGTAGAAGGTAGAGGAGGTATAGACTGAGCCAACCTCCAATGAACTGACCTATCTAATCCAACCAACCTGACCAAAGGAATCACCAAACTCAATATGGTATCAAGTGGAACAGAAGGATAGACGTTAGCGGTGAATAGATGACCTGACCAAGTGATGGAGGAAGGCAACTGATAACTTTTGAGAAAGGATAACACTCAGGATGAAAGACAAGATAGATTAAGTGTTTCAAGAGTTGGGGTTTTGGATACATGGCTACTTAATGTTTGAACAAAAGAACTATGATCATTAAAGGAGATGCTTTAAAGATTGAAGTAGACAACACATATGAGGAACCTAAAGAGAAAAGAAAGTTGAGATTGATGGCAAGATAGTTGAAGAAGATGTGTTAGCCAAAGATTTAGATACGTTAATTTTAGTCATCAAATTAGTAATGAGCATTGAACCATTAGTTGAGCAAGAGTAATGTAGCCACCCTATTTTTGTGCTCCCCCACATATAATTTTATAATTTTTAGAATAGGGTATAAGAGGTCCTAATGTAGCAAAAAAGCACAAAAAATAAAAAAAATAGAGAAAAGACAAAAATAGAAAATTTAGAGAAAATACAAAAAAAAAATATAGAAAATTTTAGGAAAGCACTAAAAATAGAAGAATTTAGAAAAATAAGGAAGGGAAATTAGGATTTTAAAGCTTTAGTTATTTTTACTTCTAGAAAAAAGAAGGAGAAAAAAAATTGATCGAGTGATCACTAGGCTTAAAACCTAGCAACTAAGGTTAAAGACTTTTTAGCCTAGGAATATAGGCACACTTGTAGCATACCCTTGTTTTTCAACTACGTACATATTGGTCCAAATTCTTAGCCTCCTTCTTAGAAAAAACAACCTAGTGGCTTACATTTGGGGGCCTTTTGCATGTGGTTTTCACACGATTCCACATGATTAATTGGTGGAATCATGTAGTACACTTAGCTTACTATGAATTGGAATAAAAAACACGTCCACATCCAATCATTTAGTACATCAAATTAAGCTTTGAAATTCAAGAAAAATTTCAAAACCCGGATTTTCCTTCACTTTCCTCTTGCATGATCTAAGCTTGATTAATACATTTCGAATCTTTTCATTATTGTTTTAAGCAAGTTTAGAGACTCTTAACTATGTCTTGGCCATTCATTTCCTTCAAAATCATCAATTCTTATTAGAATTCGTCAACACCCATTAATTAGAGAAAATGAAAATTTACTCCATTTCTTGACTTTTTAAGCTTAACAAGGGATAAAGAAGTATAAAAAGAGGTTTAGGTGTCCTTCTCAATCATTAAGAAGAAATCAAATCACTCCTACTCGAGCTTAAGCACCATTTTCTCTCTCTAAGGTTTCAACTTAATTTCTCTCTTTAAAATCCACCACTTTTGGTGGTTTTCAAAGAAAACAAACCATAACATTAGCATCAATACCCCTAAAAATCTTAACCTACACCTTCAACTAACCTTAAGTGACTACCACTAGTAGCAAGCGGTTACCACCAGCAACGACTGCCACCACCACCGTGAGATGATTTTTGACCATGACCAAATGGTTGCTTTAAACCACGATGTTTTTCCTACCCCCTTCATCTTAAATCTGGAACTCATGAAAACAAGTTCCCCCTCTTGAAATGCTTTTGAAAATTACTAGAATCGCCCCTTCACGACTACTATTCTCTTCTTCAAGTTTGGACTCCAATTTGTAGACCAACTTGACTTGAACCGGGTTTGACACTCTTAAACCATGCCCATTACTTCGACTTGTGCTTGGTTTGATCCCCTTTAAGCTTGACTTGTTGTGATTATTGTTGATAGGCATTTTTTTTTTAGAATCATTATGTGGGCTTATATTAGTAGATCCAATACTTAAGCCCAGTCCAATTATCTAATTCGCGAACAATCTCCATAAACTCACTATAAATATCAGCTAAGACCCCAAGTAAGGGGACGTTTCTTCGACTCTCTCATTCTTCTTAACTACTTGATATCTCTCTTTACATGACTAGAGAACTAATATAGACATCGGAGTGGCCACATCGAAGCACCCATTGGCACCCCCCTGTAGTCGTTTTCTTGTATTGCAAGTGTTCATATATTAGAACGAGAATCACTAGTTAACAACTGGTGCCGTTTGTGGGAATGAACATTTCATCCCTATGGCTTTTAGCATTTTTTTGGATTTTTGCTCTTCCCTCCCTTGAACTACAGCTTCAAATGCTATCGATGATAATGATGGATGGTTCATGACTACATTCTTTGAGAGACCACTATAACTTCATGCTGGTTTGGTTAGAAACTACTCATAACCACTATTTTCTAATATTGCTTAAACATATTTTATAGTTTGAATTACACTACTTGACATGTGGCTATTCCAGCACTTGCTTTAAAAGTTTTGAAAAATCTTTGTTTTTGGATAGCATAATCGTGATATTGCATTTATGTTTTTGAAATTTATGAGTTTATATAATCAAAACTGCTTCCTTCATGCAAACTTTGGTGTTTGAAGTAATTAGAGTGCCATCTTTTGTGGATAATAACAGCATATTCGCACACTGCTTATACATTCAAGTTCATAACAACTTAGTTGTTAAACTTTTAAGTTGCTGCACAATATTACCACATTGAATCTTGGGGACTATATTGTGCTATCTTTCCTTTTAATTGTTTTTAGAAATCTCATACTTCGTGCTGTAAATCGATAATTTGCATTTGGCTTCATTGTGTTCAACTCTATGACGAATTGTATCAGCTAAATTCCAAAACTTATACCTAAGCAGCAACAAAATCCTACTGAAAGCTTCTCCTATTTTACAAGCTATTCTACGTAAATTGTAGTATTGTCAAGATACGCTGTTGCAAAGTCCTATCGAGCAATTCTTATCGGCCTATAATCTGTTGAGAAGTTGAATGTTTTCAAGTAATCGAAGCTTCCCCGAGAGATAAGTTAGGAGCTTGAACTCCAAGCTCCTTTCAATCGAGCTTTGATTAGTACCTTGTGCATTACCGAGCAATTTGCAGCCGACTTGCCGAGTTTATGTTCATGATGAGTGCTGAAATTTTTATCCATGTTCGTGCCGAATGGTTGAGTTTGTGTAAGCAAAACCAAGTCGTGAAGCTCTTAGCCGACTTGTTGAGTTTAAGTCTATGTCGAGTGCTGAAATTTTTATCCATGTTTATGCCGATTGGCCGAGTTTATCTGAGCAAAAACTAGTCATCAAACTCCCAGCTGAGTTTGTCCATGTAAAATCATGTCGTTGAGCTTCGAGCTACTGCAGCAGCAAGTCCAAATCAAGCTGCTTATGGATGTATCGAGTTGTAAAAAGTTTGAATTCTATGTAGGAGTTCCTATGTTGAACTATTATTATGCAAACTAAAGAGCGAGTGAACATTCCCAATGAAGTCAAGCTGCTAAGTGCTACAAATTCCAATGAAGAATAACAAGAGCTGGTCATTAGCAACTTCTTGTGTGGTGAGACCAAGTCCTTAACTGAGTTGATCTGTGCTTCATGCTAAACCAAGGACGATCAAGTTCTTATTTGCCTTGCACAAGTCGAGTGAAACTAGTAATTGTGTCTTGAGTCATAGCATAAACAACAATTTCAGCTACATAACACAACTATCAATCTTTATGTCTGAGCTCCAATGCTGACCAAAGTTGTTCGCATGAGTCGACTAAGCTCTAATGTCGAACTACTCCAAATGTGTTGAGAAACTCTGGCCAAGTTGCTCATTTCCAAATGGAAATTCTCAATCCTTGCATCGAATGGTCGAGGAGAGACTTTGGTTCCAAGTAAGTATATTAAACTCAAGTGGCAACGAGATGCTAAGTACCTCAAAGATCAAATTCTCGATCTCTATGTTGAGTAGTCAAGGAGCATTCTTCATTGAAATGCCGAGCAGCAGAGAGACATTGTGTCGAGAAGTTTTGGTTAAGAGCACTCTTCATTGAAATGTCAAGTGGTTTTGAACTATGGTGCCGAGAAACTTACGTCGAATGGTCGAAAATATTAGGTACGGCATGGATGAGAAATTACGACAAAGTAGGAAGTAGTAGTACTGAGATCTCTCCAAAGAAGCCGAGCACTCAAGTTCATGGTGACACCTATAACAGTTGCTGCAATTTAGAGCTGTAGAATAAAGCCAAACGACAGTAAACAAAATAAGGCACCCCAGCTAAGCGATCCATTACTGAAATAAATGGAATTAAGAAACTTTGTAAGTGTGGAACTGACTCACCTTCATGCTGTGCCATCTTATGATATTTGTCAGATGAAATGCCGAACAACTCTAGGTGCAAGTAATAACTGATGCAACACAATTTTGAGCACATCTGAGCTCCCACCAACTAAATCAAGCTCCATTAGTAATGGACATAAATGACCACAATAATTTAATATATCAACAAGTTGTACATGTTACAATTGCAACTGAGCTGCAACACTACTGCTGAATTTCCGAGTAATAATTTGTTTGAGAAGTTAATTAACTTCCTTATCGAGTATCAAAAAGAGTGCCTCTATGGCTAAGTGCTAAGAACAATTTATCTGATGCCGACTATAACTGCTAATTTGCAAAAGCTCCAAATAAACGAGCACAAAGTATGTGCAACCTAAGCTCATCATCAACTTAAGTCAAGCAAAAGGAGGAAAAGGAGGAAGTGTATGACTCTTTGAGCTATTTAGCTCCTAAATTCCGAGCTATCCCTAAGCGCGAAGTCACATCACTTAGTTTGTGTTAAACAAGTGTTGATGACCATGGCGTAATGCCTAGAATCCAAGCATTCCGATTCGAATCAAGTCACTGAGCTATCGTCCTGACTCGTCGTGTTGCTACTTAAGAACTAACTAATTCAAAGTAGGCCGAGAAACTCCTTCCTTAGATTCTAAAGGCCTCATCTCTTCCCTTTGTCATCTTTCTTTGATGCCAAAAGAAAGAGTAGGTGGGTCCTATTTCATTTTAGGGGCTTAAAACCCACATTCCCTCTATTTGATTTTCTTATTCAAAGAATGTTGTGTCATGGCTATCATGTGGACCACTTGGGTCTTCTTTGTACGTGTTTATTGCACTTTTGATTTTCTTGGCATGTGGGATGTTGAATGACTTCCAAATAACTGACAAAAGATGAGCTTTGTGAATGCTAAGATTTTTTAGAAAGTCTGAGCTTAACAATGGCCCTACTCAAATCTAACATTTGTCACCAAAGTCCTATATATTAATGGACTAGAAGCCAATTAGCTTATTTTATGGCTCTACTTAGCACAGGTTATGTCAAACTTAGACAACTTGCATGCTTCCCTAAACTCTTTAGGAGTATCCGACTCTTCAAGCGTATCCGCCTCTTCAAGTGCTCTCGCCTCTTCAAACGTATCCACCTCTTCAGGCACTTACCACTTTAGACGCTTCTCGCCTCTTTAGGTGCGCTCTCCTTTTTAGGTGCTCTCGCCTCTTCAGGCGTATCTGCCTCTTTATGCATTCACCACTTCAAATGCTCCTCGCTTCTTTAGGTGTTTTCTCTTCTTCAGGCATATCGGCCTCCTCAGGTGCTCTTGCCTCTTTTGGCGCTCCTCGCCTCTTTGGGCATATTGGCTTCTTCACGTGCTCTCGCCTCTTTAAGCGCTCATCACTTCAGACGCTCCTTGCCTCTTCAGGTCCTCTCTCCTCTTCAAACGTATTGACCTCTTTAGGCATTCACCTCTTTAGACGTTTCTTGCCTCTTCAGATGCTCCTTGCCTCTTTAGGCTTAGATTACAGACCTTTTAAGAAATCCTACAAAATCAACCTCCCTAGATACTCTTTATTTTTACTCTGTCACTAAAGAGAGTGGGGGGGAAAGTGTTAATAGAATTTTTTGAAAATCATTATGTAGGCTTATATTAGTGGATCCGATACTTAAGCTCGGTCTAATTATTTAATCTAGGAACAATTTCCATAAACTTACTATAAATACCAACCAAGACCTCAAGTAAGGAGACCTTTCTTTGACTCTCTCTTTCTTCCTAACTACTTGATATCTCTCTTTACATGACTAGAGAACTAACTTAGGCATCGGAGTGGTTACGCCGTAATACCGTCTGGTGCCCCTCCCCCCATAATTGTTTTCTTGTGTTGTAGGTATTCGTATACCGGAATGAGAATTATTTGTCAATAATTATTTATTTATTTATCATTGTAATTGTAACTAAACATTAAAAAAATTCGAAAAAGAAAAGAAAAAATAAAAAGAATAAGAAAAAAGGGAGTAGTTTGTTTAGTTTATTTTATTTTCTTTGATAAGACATAAATAAAAATAAAAAATTAATTTTCCAAATAAACAAACATGCTTCAACCCCTTTTTCAAAAATTAGGACTTTTTTAGAAATTTTCAAAAGGTAAAAACAAGCCAAATTTGGGACTTTGTTGAAAATTTCCTTAAATAACTCAAATCATGATAAAAACATAAACTTAATTGATTGTTTTCTTAAATTAAATCAATCAATACATCTATATTTTCGTAAAAGGAACTATAAAAGTTTGATCTTAGATAGTAGGTACATAAGCATTTGTACACAAATATAAGATGACTTAAAATGTGAAAGGTTTTCTGTTTTCCATCTTTGTACAAAATAATTCAATTATCCTTTTATTAGATGTTATTTACTTGCTTACATGTAATTAAATGTTTTCTTTTTTAGAAGGGAGTTATTGAAAAGTAAATTTAAATTCGGAAAGTATAAGTAGTACTTGTTAAGGGTTTAATAGATAGCCCTCGGATCTAAAGTTTTTGATTTTCAAAACCTTTTTTTTTTTTTAAATTAGTTTCAATCTAAACCTTTTCCCAACTCTAATCGGGTGGTAACTTCAAGTATTTTCAAAACATGTTCAAAAACTAAGTTTTTTAGCTCTTAGTTGATGGTTAATAGTAATCAGGTTAGGGTTTAATACTAAATGGGTTAAAGAAAATAATAAAAAACTAAGAAAAATTCAAGCTTAATTGCTTGACGACTCCATTAGGGATGTCAAGAGGGTTAGCCACTTAAGAACTTTGTGAAATTAAATATACCTTTTAAAATACCCATGTTATTTATTAATTGTTATGATTTATTTCATGTATATACATTGTTTTAATTATTGTATTTACTTTTCATGCAACATACTCAAGATATTGGAGAGTAGTGATTGCATCAAGGATGCAGGATAGATACGATTAGACTTAGCTTATCTTAGAACCCTAGGATGGGGAGTTGTTGTGTAGGTTTCAGGTGTGGTGGGATAACTACTGCTCTAGATTGATTAGGCTACCTCACTTAAGTTTTGATGTGATCAATGAACTATTTCCTTGGAAATGTGTAAATGCATAGAGCTCAAGTACCTTTAGAACCCTCCCTTTTTCATACATAAATCCTTGAACCAGTAAATAAATAGTGAGGTGGCAAACTACTAGTCAAAGGTCATGACTCTAATCGAGATTCCTCTATGTCATAAAAATATTTTAACATATTTTCCTTATACAATCCGTATAAATTCTTTGTACTTTAATTGTTTTCCTATACTTTGTGATTTCATTGTACTTTTCTTTTTTTAAATATAGAATTTTCTTATAAATTATATTTTTGTATAACAATTTAAAATAATTATTGTAATAGTGGAATTTTAGTAAAGCAATAACCTTCAATTTTTTTTTTCAAATTGGCACATTATTAGTTTATCATTGGGCGTTTACATTTGCATCTATATGCCATGTTTTCCATCATTTGTCAGTCCTTACATCTTTTTAAGACTCTATTATTTTCCCATATAAATAAATCTTGTTTCATTCCCATATAAAAAAAATTGCTTCATATTTTTAAACATTATAAGATATTTAGTTTTTCAAATAAGTGTCTTAGATTTTCCTCTTCTTGTTAACTTAGTGAATTCTTATAGAATAATTTATGGATTTTAATTTCTTTTTTATCCCAATTTTGTAAAATGTATTTCTTTATAAGCTGTAAATATTTATATCATTCGTCGAATGTGAAATAGTATCCTTCCTTTTTCCTCCTTTTAGGTAATTACCTATACCATCTTAGAAATTTTCATAAGTTTGTAAATAATTTTTCGAAATGTGTTTTGGACTTTTATATCATTCATAAGTTTGTGTTTTCGACTCATACCATCTTATAAATTTTCATGAGGTTGGTTGCATCCTGATTCGATGTTTAGAATGGTGTGTGATACAAGAGTAGGCTTAGTGCTTCAGTTGGTCACTTCGGTAGCTTCTTAGATGATGTAGAAAGTAAAGTAGCTTGGCAAATCAAACTAGAGTATGTACTGCTCCTCAGTGCTTAACTCACCTCGGGTAGCTCAGCGAAACATCTGAACAAGCCCTTAGGTTCTAAAGCGCGTGATTAGTCCTTGATCCCTATCATAAGGAGACCCTCTTTTCATTCCTTTCACTCCCATTATCACTCTACAATTTTATTCTCATGATAAGAGGGCTAACTTAAGCATCGAAGTAGTTGTACCAGAGTACCCATTGGTGCCCCCTTAGTTGTTTCTTGTTTTGTAGGTACTCATGTACCAAGACGAAAAACTACTATCAATACACCTTACTCTAAGTTATCGTTGGGAAGAATTTGAGAGATTAGGATCTTTACCTACTTGTTATGGAGTTCGCTTACAACTCAATTGTTCATAGCACTATTAGGAGGACTCCTTTTGAGTCGTATATGTCCTCAACCCCACTATTCCTTTAGATATGATCAGTACCCCTACAGCTACAGAAGAAAGCCAGTCCAAAGTTAACCGAGCCTAAAAATTACAAAAGCTACACCAATCCATGGAGAGAAAGTTTGTTGAGTTCAATGAAAGCCAGCATGACATCAGTAGTCGAGGCTACTAAACTATTTCTTTTAACTTAGGTAACTTAGTTTAGATCCACCTCAACTAAGAAACATCTCTTCATCTTAAGAAGAACAAATTGTCACCTAGAGGTAATGGTTCATTTAATGTTTTGAAGAAGATCAATCACAATGCTTACCAAATAAGCTACTTAAGGGCTATTGAGTCTCTTCTACCTTCAATGTGTTTGAATTAATTCCCTACTAATTTGATTCCTTACCAACTTGATGATACCGAAGCAATTTCGACTACAGAAGACCCTTTATCCTTTTGACCCCTAAGCAGATGATCGGAATCAACTCCTTAAA
The DNA here is from genome assembly GCA_024138005.1 of Lumnitzera racemosa. Classification (NCBI taxonomy): domain Eukaryota; kingdom Viridiplantae; phylum Streptophyta; class Magnoliopsida; order Myrtales; family Combretaceae; genus Lumnitzera; species Lumnitzera racemosa. The sequence goes on from JAMXBC010000004.1 coordinate 59,531,439, forward strand.
CTAGTAATATGAAACCAAGTTAGAAGATTATAAGGACTAACTCGATGAATACTAGCTCGAGAACCTTTACAAGATGAGGATTCTTTCATTGATCTCGGACTCCTACACTTCTGTTGACCTAAATGTTGAACTGTATTTGAAATTAGTACAACTTCTAAGTTGTTGAGCATGAAGCATCTGTCTAAGTCAAGCTATTGAGCTACTTGATGTTAAGAGGCTCCAAAATGTCCGAGCTTCGAGTTAACCTAAATCAAGTCCACCCGGTTTCTTGATCTACTCTTGCCTTCCTCTAAGCTTCATTATGTAGCTGTCAAACTATCTAAGAATTTGCATTAGCAAGACTAGCCTTAGTAAAGATCACTAGTAACTACTGGATACGTATCTTTTAACATAACTTGCTAGGAAGATTCCTTATTTTTCCTACATTATAGTATTTGTCATTTTTTATCCCTTTTAATAATGTTTTAGGAATCTTTTGTGTATTATCCATTTCATCTTTTTCTTATTTATGGTAACCCTGCTTGAGATCGTGTAAATACCTTACTTCATTTTTACGTAAATAACATACTCATTATTGAATTACAAAATTTCCTTTACAAAGTAACCTTAGTGTTCTCTTTTGTCATTAGCTCTTATTTAGCTCCTTTAATAAGAGTTAGTGCCAAGTAATCTTAATCCTTGCTTGTGCGTCATATCAAGTGAAGATTAAGCTAGGTAAGGTTAGTTGGTGTATCATATATAACTAGCAAATACTTAGACTTTGCTAAACCCCCTTTGTTTTCTTTTCATTCTTGTTTGTTGTGATGTAGCCTCTATGAATATGACCTCGGAGATGCATCGGACTTGATCCTATATTGACTAGAAGAAGTTACTAAAGATGCTAGAGAAGAGCAACCCTAAGAAGCCTCTTTAGATTTGCAGACAAATCTTTCTAACCCCCAAGTAGATAATAGGAATCAACTCCTTGGACTAGTCATGCAAAGCCGAGCTAGAGGATTATTGTAGACACCCCATTTTTATCTCCCCTTTTTTCTAAAAATTTTTAGAATAAGCTAATGGGTCTTAAATTAGAGAAAATACAAAAATAAAAAATTATAAAAAATATAATATTTAGAAAAAAGAAATCATAAAAAGCAGAATATTTAGAAAATAATAAAATAATAATAAATAAATAAATAATAGAATTTAGATAGTTTAATAGAATATAATTTTTAATTTAACTTTAGTGTTTTCTTAGGCCTTAATAATAAATGAAGGGAGAGATGTTAGGTTTGGACTTAAATTTAAATCTAGCATAAGTTGACCTAGTCTATATGCGTAATTTGATTGCACAAATAGATAAGACATAGGCTAATGGCTTTACACTTCTACACTTTCACTTGATGTGGTGCCACATTAACATCCCCTTTCCTTCTCTTTCTCCTCCTTTCCTTTTCTTTTGCCCTCCTTGCCACACAAGAACTACCTTCACAGAATCCATTATTGAAAGATGGTGAGGGGGGGTTGGGGAGGGGTGGGGGGGGGGGGGGGGGGGGAGTTGTGCGGGGTGCGGAGGGAAGGGAAGGTTGTAGGTACAATCATCTTAGTGCTCTTTCTCTCTTTCCCTCTCTCGATGATCACCTCTCTTTCTCTCTCTCTTTGAATTTCTTTGATCGACAGCGAACTAACAATACACATACACAAACCATCTCTTTCTCATCATAACTCCATCTTCGACATCTCTCTTTCTCGCTACCATCATCACTCATTATAGCATACCTTCTCTTTTGCCCAATGTATATGCTATTATCATATACCCACATACAGTAGCACCCTTTCCTTTACTCACCTCACATGCTAAAGTATCTCTTGGGTTAGATATACGGAGAAGCATTACAATGAAGCAAATCGAAAACAAATAGGGAAAAAGTTAGTAAAGTCCGAGTAGCTACTGAATGGATATAATACACCACTTGATCCTACTTAGCCTACAATCTACCGGATATGACATACTGGTCCGAACTCAACAGTCATTCACCGCTACTCCTTGCTAAAGGGAATAGATAAGAGTTGAATGATAATGAGAATACTAAGGTTGCTTAATGTGAATAATTCTGTTTTGATTAGTTGGTGTCTACATACAAGAAAGTGGAGGTTGATATACTTGTCTACTAGGGTTGCTTTACATGTATGAAAAGACTAAATGGTATTCTACAATTAGGTTACATAAAACATACTAAAAGGGCTAAAAGAAATAAATAATATTTAGTATTGAAAAGAAAGAATCATTTTGGAATATGGTGTCAAAAGATACGTGTCGATTGGTGGCTAGATAGGAGAAATATGATATAAGGTAGGCGGAAGCAGAATAATGTTTGTAGTTGGGAGGAGGAGGGAGGGGGCGACTTGATTTGGATCAGGTTGGGGGTCAATTAGTCTTGTAGAGAAGTCAACTTTATTGGCATCAAATGTCTATGGTCAGTTTAACAGCTAGATTCAAATAGTCTTGGGCTATCTTATTGGGTAGGAGTAGATCTAACACATGTGAGGATCTAATAGTTAGGCGAGCTAGAGATCAGTTCGGGATAGGAAACCCTATCTTAGCTTTGGTTTTAAGTTAGTATTTTCCATGTGAGTCTTTAGAGTCCTCTAGCTCGGTCATCAGTGATTGGTCTAGAGGGTAGATTTGCCCTCAAATCTGGATTGGTTTCTACTTTTAGGGTATATGTAGGGTCTTCTTCTGTTAGTTAGTGAGAGATTAGATTGAATACATTAAAGGTAGAAGAAACACCATAGTCATCAGGCAACTTGATTTGGTAAGCATTGCGATTAATTTTCTTTAAACCTTTGAATAGACCATTAGCTCGAAGAGATAGCTTGTTCTGTCTTAAGTGTGAGAATTGTTCTTAGTTGAGATGTATCCATACCAAGTTTCTTGGGAGGAATGAAACAATTTGGTAGCCTCGACTACCAATTTCTTGCTGTATTTGATTGAACTTGGCAATGTTCCTAGTTATAAACTAGTGTAGCTTATGTAATTTTTGGGCTCGGTTAACTTTAGTTCGACTCTCTTCAGTAACTACTAGGGTGTTGATAGTAACCAGGGGAATAGCAGGGTTAAGGCCATAGATGACCTCGAATGGGTTCTTCCTAATAGTGTTATAGATAGTTCAGTTGTATGCGAACTCCACAATTGGTAAGTACAGATCCCAGTCCCTCAAGTTCTTTCCTACGATAGCTTTAAGCAAATTACAAAGCATCCTATTTACCACTTCAATTTGACCATCAATCTGAGGGTGGCTACTAGAGATGAATATAAGTTTGGCTCCAAGTCTTTTCCAAAGAGTCTTTCAAAAATAGATTAAAAATTTCGTATCCCGATTTGAGACAATAGTCCTTAGTACCCCATGTAGTTGAACAACCTCCTATAAAAAACAAATCAACAATATATAAGGCATCGTTAGTTCGATGGCATGGAATGAACTATGCCATCTTACTGAAGTGGTCCACTATAATAAGGATATAATCTTTCCCTCTTGATGTTCAGGGTAACCCTAAGATAAAGTTCATACTGAGGTCGGCCCAAGGTAAGGTTGGTGTTGGTAGTGGCATGCATTCACCATAGGATTCTCTCTTCCCCTTAACTTGCTTTTATAGTTCACAACTACTAATTACTTTGTGGACATCCTTGGTGAAAACCTAGCCAGTAAAAGTTCTCTTTTAATAGACTAGTGGTCTTGGTCTGCCCAAAGTAACTTGATAATTTGCTACTATGAGCTTCCTTGATCAATAGCTCATGTGTAGAACAATTTGGTATGCATAGCCTTCAGTCCTTGAATAGATAGCCTTCCTTAAGATAATACCCCTTAACAACAATTCCATCCCCATACTGTTCTATGATAGGGTTGAAATGAGGATTGTGAGCATATTGCTTAGTAATGAGTGAGAATCTTAATAATTTTGTCTGTAAAGTAATCAGTAAGGTTTGCCATTGTAATAGAACGTCTGCAAGCACATTTGTGCTTCCTTTCTTATACTAGATGACATATGAGAACCCTTCCATAAAAGGCAATCACTTGGCTTGCCTTTTTGAAAGCTTGTTCTAACTCCCTATATGCTTTAAGGATTCATGGTTTGTATAAATAACAAACTCTCATGGTAGCAAATAGTGTTGCTAAATAGCAAGGGCTCGGTAAATAGAGTAAAACTCTTTCTTATGCATAGAATAGCTTAGGGTAGGACGACTAAGCTTCTCGCTATGGTAAGTGATGGGTTATCTCTTCTACATCAGGATAATACCAATTCCTACCCCCAATGCATTACATTCCAATTCAAAGGGTTTATCAAAATTCGGTAGTAAAAGGATATGCGCCAAGGTGAGCTTCTCCTTAATCTCCCTAAAGCTTTGCTTAACTCAATCATTCCACTTGAATTCTTCATTCTTCTTTGTCAGCTCGATCAAGGGGATGGTTATAGTACTAAAGTTTTTGATAAATCGCCTATAGAAAGAAGCTAGGTTATGAAAGCTCTAAATCTCAGTGACATTCTTTGGTGTTGGTTGCTCAAGAACAGCTTGGATCTTCTTCTCATCTATATGGAGTCCTTCCCATGATACCATAAACCTTAGGAAAATCACCTCTTTTCTAGCAAAACGTACACTTCTTTAGATTCTCATACAACTTCTTAGTTCGTAAAATATTAAATACTTCATGAAGATGCTAAACATAGTCGTTTAGGTCGGTGCTGTAAATTAATACATCATCAAAGTACATAACCACACATCTTCCAATTGGAGGGCGCATTACATGGTTTATTAACCTCATGAATGTGTTTGGTACATTAGTGAGTCTAAACGGTATAACCAACCATTCATAGAGTCTATGCTTAGTATTAAAGGTAGTTTTCCACTCATCACCTGATCTTATGTGAATTTGGTGGTAACGACTTCACAAATCAATCTTTGAAAATATCTTGGTACCATAAAGCTCATCTAATATGTCATCAAGCCTTGGTATCGGGTATTTGTACTTGACAATAGTTCGGTTGATTGCTAGGTTGTCAATGCACATGTGCTATGAACCATCTTTCTTCGGAATGAGTAGAGTTAGTACAGCATAAAGACTCATGCTTTCCCTTACATATCCTTGCTCTATGAGTTCATCTACCTATCTTTTCAGCTTAGTAGCCTACTTAGGGTTCATTTTGCATGCAGGTCTGTCCGGCAAGACAACACTTGTCTGTAGATCAATGCAGTGCTCTATACTTTGGACTGGGATAGTCCCTTGGGTAGTTCTTCTAGGAATAGATTGAAAAATTCATTTAATAGGCTTCTGATCTCATGTGGAGCATTCTCTAAAGCTCTTACCTCCAACATCCTTTTAGCTAACAGGAACATAACTTTTTTAGTAGCTCGGAGTTCTCTTTGGCTCATCATTAAAGCTTTCTTCTTACTAGCCCGGTTAGCTGGTTATGAGTTTCATTTACTTAGGATGAGGTCATGGGTTACAATATAATCTTCCTTCCATCCTTAACAACGGCATAGGTTTTCTTATACCCATTGTGAGTAATACGTTGGTTGAATAACCAAGGTTGTCCAAGTAGTAGATGTGAAGTTCTCATTGGATGACATCACAAACTACTTCATCCTTGTATACATTCCCAACATTGAATGGCATGGTTACTGTTTAGTTATGTACAAAGTACCCTTATCGTAAAGCCAGTGCAGTTTGTAAGGTTGGGGATGCTTTAAGGTCAGCAGCCCTTACCTCTCCACAAAGAACTACGCAACGACATCAGTACAACTTCCTCTATCCATAATGATCATGCACAATTAGCCTTTGATGGTACACTTAGTATGGAATAGATTCTCCCTCTAATCCTCCTCAGAGTTTGGCAAGGAACTCAGTACTCATGTCAAGACTACGGTCATCACTTCTCCTTGGTTGGCATAGACACAGGTCTCCTCTTCCTCTTTGGCTTCGGGTTTTCCAACATCTTCTTCTTTTTCGAGCTTGCTCTCGTTGATGCTGTCCACTACATTTCCTTGGAGTACTATGATGCTTTAGTTCAAACACTCAGCAGCCATATGTCTAAAGCCTAAATGTTTAAAACATTTCACTTCGCTGGTCTTCCATTTGAAGGTTTACCCTTTCTCATATGTTCTTGAGGTTGGCTTAACATCAGATTGGTTCGGCTGATCGACTTGGCCCTATTGGCTTGCCGAACTATCTTTAGATAGATCATTCCTATCTTGGGCCCTATATGGCCTCCTTGGCTCAGCTTGAATAGGTCAGTGCAATACTAGGGCTCGCGAGAATGTCAGTCGAGGTCGACTTGGAACACTTCTCCTTTGCCTCTCAACCTTCTGCGTTATCTTGATTGCTTCTTCTAAGTTATAAAACCTCTGTACTTCCATGATGTTATGAATCTCGTACTTGAGCCCATATATGAATCTTGATATTGTACATGCCTCTAGTTCTTCCATGTTGACTTAGATAATTACCATTTGGAACTCTCTTACATAGTCATCAATAGATTGGCTTCCTTAGTGAAGCTCCTACAACTTTGGAAATGTATCTTTTAGGTAAGTTTTGCGCACAAATCTTCCTCTTAACATCCTTTTCATCTTATCCTAGGTTTTAACACCTCATCTTCTGTTCCTTGCTCTAGTTGCATTCAGATTCTTCCACCACATGGTGACATACCTAATAAACTTCAATGCAACAAGTTGGACTTTGACAACATTTGTATACCTATAACATTCAAATACCTTTTCAACCTTCTCTTCTCACTCTAAGTATTCATTTGCATCTTTACTTCCACTAAAGGGTAGAATTTGAACCTTGACATTATCTAATCCTTAAGGAGCTTGGCATCCTTGTCCCTATGCTTGGTAATAGTCATCTTCCTCTTGTTTCTCCCCAAACTCTTCAACATCTAACTCTTCATCATCTTCCTTAATCTCGTCCAACTCCAGTCTTCTTCTAGTAGTTCTGTCTACTACTCCTCCAACTCGCTGTGGTTGAATTGGGCGATTAGTTCGATTACCTTAGCCATGTTATCTCTTAGGAGCATTTTCTTATGGGTTATGGTGCTATATACCATGGTGTTGTTATTTGTTAACTTGCATTGCTATGACTAAGCTCTCAACAAGGTTGATTAGTCTATCAAGTTTGTTATCAACAGACTCGAGGGTGTTACTACCATTATGACGACGACCAGGTTGAGTACCACTACTTTGATCACCAATAACACCCTAAACACTTGAATTTCACATGGTGCAATACTTCTTCAATAGATTATTAACTCATTAATAACTTCAATTCCCAATAATCACTTAAATAGAATAGTATTGAACTTGCTCTATTTTCGTAATGAAAATTATGGTGTAAAAACAGAGTACTAATGAAACTATACTTATACTCAAACACAATGTAGTAGCTATGGAAGGAGCATAGTAGCCACTAGTAATAATTTGAACCCAAACTTCACTGTAACTTCATACACACCCTTGTGGAACTGTGCTCTAACACCAGCAAAGCTAATGCATCTCTGAGGTTAGACGTATGGAGAAGTACTACAACAAAGCAAATTGAAAACAAATAAGGAAAAAGCTAGTAAAGTTTGGGTAGCTATCAAATGGATATAATACACCACTCGATCCTACACGGCTTATAATCCGTCGGATATGACATATCGATCCGAATTGAAGGGTTGCTCTCCGTTACTCTTTACTAAAGGAATAGATAAGAATTGAATAATAATGAGAACACTAAGGTTGTTCAACGTGAATAATTTTTTATTGATTAGTTGGTGTTTTTATACAAGAAAGTGGATCTTTATATAACCATCTAATAGGGTTACTTTACGTGTATAAAAAAACTGAAGGGTATTCTACAATTAGGTAATATAAAACATATAAAAAGGGTTAAAAGAGATAAAGAATATTTAGTATGGAAAAGAAGGAATCATTTTGGAATATAGTGTCGTAAGACACGTGTCGCTTGATGGCTGGATGGGAGAAATATGATATAAGGTAGGCAGAAGTAGAATAATGTTTGTAGTCAGAGGGGGAAGGGAGAGGGGAGAGGGATGAGAGGTGTCAGTGGTAGCAGGGGAGACTTGATCTGGATTAGGTTGGGGGTCAATTGGTCCTGTAAAGATGTTAGCTATATTGGCATTAGATGTCTATGGTTGGTCTAGTAGCTTAGTTCGGATAGTCTTGGATTATCTTGTGGAATAAGGCATCATTATTAGGTAGGTGCAAATTTGACACATGTGAGGATCTGATAATTAGGTTGGTAAGAGATCGGTTAAGGATAGGAATCCCCATCTTGACTTTGGTTTTGAGCTAATATTCTCCTCACGAGTCCTTGGAGTCTTGTAGCTCGGCTGTGAGTGATTGGTCTAAGGGGTAGATTCCTATCACATACCTACGTACAATATGCTTAACTTGCTCCCTCACTCTCTCGACCTTGTAAACCCTATTTTTAGTAGGCTTATGATTTGATTAAGAGTACTGTCCGAACATTCCCAAGGATCAAGAAAACTAAGAACTTAAGTTTACATTTAGAAACAAATTAAAATTATCTAATTCAAAAACCAATTATCAAGAAAACTTGAGCTTCATGAACTACTAGCTCTAAAGTCACCTAAGACCTTAAACCCTAAAACAATTAGAGACTTTTGACCCTAAGTGACTAATCAATAATTTAATTTGAATAATTTGATTCAACTTTATAAAATTTCACAATTTTATAAGAATCAAATAATAAATTATAAAACAATGTAAGATGAAAACCCTAAAACAATTTCCTATAAGACCATACCCTTATCTTCATGTCTAAGCTTTACATATAAATAAGTAGACCAACCAATCATCTTAGATGACTTATCAATTGAAAGTTGGAATCATTTATCAATTGATAACTTATCAAAATCTAGTGATAAGACATTTTTCTTATTACCCCTTCACTTATACTATATATGGACAATTTTTCATAAGATTTCACATGCTTAACTTCATTAAATGAGATAAGACAATTCCATGCCTTAAAGGATACTAAATGGCCGGTTTGAACAAGAAGAAGAGGGGGGCCATCCTCTTTTCTTTCACCCATCAATCACTTTCTCTTACACACCACTGTTCACTCCTTAATGCTTACATCATTAATAGTTGCAATTATTGACTTTTGTGTAAGCTACAAGATAACAATTTCAAGACATCTTAAACACATATTCTCTCCCATTCCTAACTGGCCACTCTTTCCCTCATTTCTCTCACTTAAAACAAACATAAAAGAGGAAACAACCTTACCCCACAAAATCCTTCATTTGGCTGCCACTTCCAAACCCTACTTACAGTAATTCCATTTTCTTTTCTTGTGTCATTTTCTTCTAACATCTAAGCTCCTTTATAACCATTAGAACCTTCCACAAACCTTACTCTAAGGGATCAAACAACTTGGGTTTCCAAAAGGGTGCAAAAGAAGGAAGCAAAGTTAAGAGCTTAAGTGGAACTCTTGTGAATAACCACCATATTTTGCTTTAAGGACAAGCAAGTGTTTCTTATGATTAGTGGGTTAGTGTTTATGTTAGGAGACTTTGATTTCTTAAAGATATGAGTATGATCATAAATTGTTATAACACTAAATACCATACTAAGAAACAAACTCATGAAACCCTTGCATGTAGTTGAAATATGAGCATGTAAAGTTGGCGTTTTATAAAGATACTTATTTAACACTTTGAATGAAAGATTTTAAGTTGAGAAAATCTTGAAACAAGAACTTGAATGGAAGATAAGCATGCTGGATGTGAGGATTCATAAATCATTTGGATGTTGATTTTATTTCTATTAAGCTAAACATGCTTAAATCTAGACTTAAGTTAAGGAAAAATCCATCATATGAAGTTTTATGAAGAAACCAACTTTGTATGACATGAGCTATGATATGGAAGTTGTAATAAGTGTGAGATCTTCTATTTTTTGTGTAAAGCATGAGCTAAAGAATCATCCTATGGAAGCAAAGTCAAGTTAAGATTTGAATACAAATAGTTTAAGTTCATGATCTAATACCTAAACTTAAGGAAGTGATGAAATAAGTTGAAAAACCAAGTGAGAACCCCTTGGATTCATCACAACCAGATCTGGAACATAAGTAAAAAACACTTAAAAATATGATAAAAGTAAGTGAATAAAGTGAAAATATAAACTAAAGCAAGTGTAGTAAGTATAGCAAGTATATAGAGCCTAAAACTCGAAACCGAGCCCAAAACTCTCAAAACAAGCCTGGAATTGTAAGTTAGGCCTTCATTAAAATTCTGACCAGCACTTTAAAATATTAAGAAAGGTTGTTTTGAAGCCTATAAGAAATTTACCTAAGACTCCATAAGCTCCACAAAGTCACAAACTTTAGTTTGAACAAAAAACAAGCCCATTTGACAACTTAAGCCTACTAAAGAGCCTATGAAGTAGTTGTTAGTCTTAGGAGTATAAATCAAAGTTATAAATTTGATCTCAAGGAGTATTTTGAGCTTAGGATAAAATCTTAAGACCAAGCCCAAAGGATTTCTTAAGTTACCAAAAAGCCTATTTACTAAACAAGGCCCAAAATCAATCCAAAACATGAGGATCGCTACTGTTTTGGCCCATGGACAAATTTGTGTGCCCCATTTCAAAAATCTAACCTCACTACGTTAAAGAACACTTGAAAATGATGAAGATTGACTATAAGATCATAAAATTCGGATTTAAAATGAAAAAGTTATATGTAATTGAACTTTTAAGTAAAAACCGGGAAAAGATATGAAAACTAGTTAAGAGTATAACTTAAGGGATTTTAGCTAAGTATCCTAAGTTTATATCAATTCCTTATCGTATTATGATTTCGATGATCAGGGGACATTGCGTATGGAGACAATTTACCTTCGGATTACTTTGATTGACCGCATAGCGGAGTAACTTTTTGATGACTCTTTACTTGATTTTACTTGTAGAGTAGATGCACGTAAACATATATATATATATATATATATATATATATAAATTTGGATGCGTATGGGATGTGTATGAATTTGTAGATGAAGGCAATGGCTTGTTAATTATATAATAATGGGATTTGTTTATAATAATTTATTTGTGCAATTATATGGAATGAAATTGTCTGAACATCTTCAAAATCGAGTTAATTACTTATAATATTAAGAAATTAAAATGAATCATGCATTCCCCATATTGCATACGAATAACACCAACTACCACTTTACATAGAAGATGGGAAGGGACTTACAGGAGGATGAGCCTCCTACAGGATTGGGCATTAGCGATGTTATCATTTATATTAAGTCTCTGTCCTAAGCTGATGGGCTTATTAGATGCTGGGAGATCCCAATCGTTGGCAAAGCGCCGCATCTTGTGGCTTCTACTTAGGGTGTGTGTTTGTGGATTGTGGAGGCTACCATATCACTAGACTTGGGATTTTAAAAGTATGATTTGTTATTCGGAAAAGAAAGTATATATGAATATAAATATATATGTTAACAGTTTTGTTTTGGCTTAAGCATAATAGTGCAAATGAAATAAGACCTAAGGTTTAGAACTCGGATTTTGGTTTGGGTTGGTTAATTATCTCTAAACCTTGACTTTAGGGGGCGTAATTCTGAGTTGTATGTAGTTTGTAGGTCACTACATGTGTTATTTGGTATATTGATTGTTCATACATTCATATGATTGTACATCTAATAAATTTCTGCCATGTGGTACTGAAGAAGGTCTTTATCTCACTAAGCTTAAGCATACATCCCAATAGATTTCTTTTGATGCAGGAAAATCTCTTCGCTAAGCTGGGTAGAGGCATGCATGCCTATGGTAAGTCTCATGTAGGGATGGGTTGGAGCGATATGAGAGTGAAGAGGACATTTTGTAATAGATTGTAGATAACTAGTTACTTTTGTATTTTTGTTTATAACATACATTAAAATTTCTGATGTCGTTCCCTTATGAACGATATTTGTTTGTAATATTCTTTTGATGTGGGTCTCACGAGTCCACACGTCTAGTTAATTTATACCATAGAAGTAATTTTAGTCAAATTGCTTTATATTATTTATTTATGGGCTTAGTGGTAACGTATAGTGGAAGAAGCCTAGTGTGCCATATGAAAGGCCTGCGATTAGCAAGGGGGTTGATAGTAGACCTTTATACGATATACGACGACCTACCACGAGAACGATACTGTTGGGTCGTGATAGACCCTCACCTAAACATATAATCTACAATCTAATCTCCCTCACATAACTGCATACATGACTTTTGACCACCATAATCATATGCTTAAGCATATTTGCTCAGCCCCTTACTTCTTCTGCATATGATCACCTCTTGATAACTAGCCATACTCTTTAACCTACACCCAAACCACTCACCACAGACCTATGGTTATCGAATAGCCACAAGCAGTAACAATAGACGTATGTGCATACAAATCCAACTGCAACCTCCTAACCTATTCTCTTGACTAAGCTTTACATTGAGACTCTAGCCACATGCAACACCATTCTTGCAACCTAAACGCAACATTAACTACAACAACAACAGCAAATAAGGACTGAACCAAGTTTGACCTAAGCTCTAATTACCTTCTTGTAAACCCTAATCAACGTAACCACCATGCTTAAAATATTATTTACCACTACTTGTGGGTCGAAACGAATGTTACAGCTAAACTCATAGCATCTCTAAACCTAAGACCTAAACATTTGTCTACCCCTAGCTAGTCCAATCGCGATTGCTTTACTACCATCACCGGTCGCTCCATGCCTAACTACCTCAAACCACTACGAAACACCGTAGCACCCTCACCAAGACCCCTATAATCAATAAGATCTACTAGAAAGTGAGTTTACCCACTTTAGAAATTGTTGAAAACCTACCCTATTTTTAGTTGCTACTTCTCCTTCTTGCTAGAATACGTGCAATGCATGTGAATCGGGTTGGGTGACCCATGAACTTGCTCCATAACCTATGCCCCTCGCTTTGGATATGTTTTGACCATTATTATTATTATTTTTTGTTTTGTTTTATCTTCTATAATTTTGTATTATTTATTTAGTTATTTTCATTGTAATTGTAAAAAAAAAGGAAAGAAAAGGAAAAACCAAAATGAAGGAAGAAAAAAAAAGGGAGAAAAATATAGTGGCTTAGTTTTAAATATTTTATTTATTTTCTCGATTAAAACTAAAATAAAAAAATGATAAAAGAATAAAAAAAAAAAAAATTTTTAATGAAAAAAAATATATTTTCCAAATGAATAACAAACAAATCAACCATTTTCAAAATTTGGATACTTTTAGAACTTTCCTAAAATAAATCAAGTATTATGATCTTTTTAGAAAATTTTCCATAAATAAACTCAAACTGGGTTAAGAACGTAAACTTGACCTTTTTTAAAAATTAAAATCAATCCACCCACTTAAAGTCTTTATAAAAGAACTGCGAACATTTGATCCTAAATATTGGGGGCATAGGCAACTCAGAGATAACATAAAAAACAAAGATGTTAGTTTTTTCCACTTTTAGTTCAAATTACTTAGTTTAATAAGAATGAAAAATCTAATTTTTTAAGTGCCAATTTTTAAAGGGTGATTTCGAGAAATTAAATCTAAATTTGGTAAGTTTATGGTATCCATAAAGGTTTAAAAAGCTTAACCCGCAGACTTGTTTCTATAGTTTTTTCAAAACCTCTTTTCTCTAAAAACAGTCTTCCCCCTACGAATTGATGTCTAGATAAAACTAAGTCTACCCAATTGGTTTTAACTTAAACCATTTCTTGACTTCAGTTAGGTGGTGACTCCAAAAGTTTATAAAATTCTTTTAAAAAATCAATTTTCTTCAAACCTTAGTTAATGACTAATATTAGATGGGTATGATTAATTATTGATTAGTTTAAGGAAAATTATAAAAACTGAGAAAAATTTGGCTCGATAGGATGGCAACTCTAATAGGGACATCAAGAGGGTTAACCATCTAACTTTCCAAATTTAGAATTAATTCTTTGAAATCAACTTATTGAGTGTAATTTATTTATTTATTCACTAGTTATTATCTTCTACATTTGTATATGGTTGTACTAAGCTTAATGTGACCGATGAAGGCGTTTTCTAAAAATGAGTAAGGTCACAAAACTTAAGGACCTTTAGAACCTGCTCTAATTGTATATACCTCCCCTAAACCTTGAGTTAATACATTACTCTTAAGAATTGAAACCCTACTAATATTTGGATGTTTTTTAAAAATTTAACACCAAATCAAACAATAGGGTTGCAACTTAAAGAGACTAATCTAAACGGTTCTAATCATATGCATGTTTCCACTTACATTCGTTTATTTTATTAGTAATTGATTCTTGTTTATGAAACGTTTAGACACAAAATGACAAATAACTAAGCACATAATCAAAGAATTGATAGGCTATAAGACCTCCTTAGGATTTGTGAGCAACTACTAGAGGCTACAATTGCTTACTTGAAGGAATAGCTCTTCTGAAGCTTACAATCGGGTCTTAAAAACCCTTCTTAGACAAGTTATTAAGGAAACCCATGAAATGCTGGATGACCTTAGGGCTTGTTTGTGAGACTTAGTTTAGGATTTTTTTAGTTCATAGCCAAGTGGCCCAGAATAAATGTTAAGTTGCAAATCAAGAATAAATGTTTGGTCCTCTTCCTTTGCCTTTTATACTCCACTTTTCTGGAATAGTAAAAGCTGTTTTTTTTTTTTTTTTTAGTTTATCGTTCTTCATTCTCTAGTATTCCCTTCTTTGTAAATAGTTCTTTAATAGCATTCATCTAACCATTGCTCCTTCTTACTCAAGGAAATGTAGATTTCACAACTTATAAATAGAATCCTAAAAAAATCACCATTTTTCTTTTAAATTTCTCGGTTTTTGTAAAATAATATCTCATCTTTTTCTCTTACAAAATAAAAAAATAAAAAATAAAAATAAGGAATTTATTGATGGTTACAATTCTTATGCGTTAACCTAAATAAAACCCCTCGGCCCATTCAGGTAGCTAGCCTAAATACATCCTATCTAAACGAAGCCATTTGGCTCATTAGGGTAACTAGCCTAAATGCTAATGCCTAAACTAAGCTACTGGCCCATTAAGGCAGCCGAACCAAATACAAAGCCCTTAATCCGATTAATATATCTACCCAAAAGAAAACCACGGCCTATTAAGGCGGTCGAGTCAAACACAAAATATGGCTTGTTAAGGCAGCCAAGCTAGATACAAACCACAGTTGGTCAAGGCAGTTGAACCAAACATAATCCCTGGCCCATTAAGGTAACTAAGCTAAGCCAAAACCCCTATTCCATTTAGAAAACCAAGCCCAAACATAAGCTAAGTCAAAATACAATGTCAAATACAATCCAAGTTGCGAACTTCGATCAAGTGAAAAGTATCAAAATTAGGGTATGTTTTAAGAAACTGGGGGGAAAAGTTAATCTTCACTTGAGGAAAATAAATATAGATTTCTCCCAAAGAAATTGGTAACTCATTTTTAGGTTTAAGATGAAAAGAGGCAAACTATATTTTACACACTAACCCTCAAATAATTTAAGAGTTAAGCAACATAATGTTGAGGATATATTGGACTCATTCCTTAAGGTAGGTCCACTTTAAATGTGATACATAGATTAAATTGAAGTTAGGTATTTATTTTCAAATCCTAAACATGATTATCTCTTGTTAACCCTGTTGGACCTATTTGGAGAATTTTCAAATTTAAACCTTGTCAAGAATTACCTATAGTGGGGCAATTTTGAGGTTAAGTTCATTGAAGGGGAGTAAAGGATAAAATTGGTTTGTACTTGCTTCAATAACATTAAATTCAACGATAACTTTTATTTTTGATAAGTTATTATTATTATTATTTTTTTTTAAATGAAGAAGAGTTGATACCCTTCAAACACCTTAAGCTTATACCTTCCTCACTCGTGCCCATATACTCATAATCCATGGATTTAGGGCTTTCAATCTCTCAAAGTCAAAGACTCGATAGTAGAGGCTTAAAGAAAAGGGGAAAAATAGAAAAAGAAAGAAAGGGGCAGCAAAAAAAAGAAAATAAAAATAATAAAAAAGGAAAAAAGCTTAAAAATTGGGCTTGTATATAAAGAGAAAATCCCCAACTGAAGAAAGCCTAGAAAATGTAAGGCCCATAATTAAAGCGAAACGCAAAGCCCTTATGCCCATTCTAAATCTCACGCCTAGCATAAAAACATGAGCCCTACATATTCATTCCAAATCACAAGACATAAAGCCCCTTTACATTTCCAATTTTAAGGGATAATTTATCTTTAATAAAAAATGTTTTTGAATCTGGAGTAACTATGCTTCTAATTTTTCCCAAAGGTTCTTAATTCTTACACTTGGGTTAAATAAAAGTATTTCTTTTAAAATGAGCCTTCTCATAAGTCCTTTTGATACCCTTTTGACCAAAAGCCTAAATTTAGAATGTTGAACCAAAAAAGGCCAAATAGATTGATTAAGGCATATCACCTACAAAATGGACTATAATTTTAGGACAATAGTCAAAAGTGTAATTTGGACAAAGAGTTTGTAAGGAAGTCTTATTTGAGACTAATCATGAGTTACATTTTTCCTTAAGAAAGGAATGTTTAAAATCACAAAGCCTCACAAGAGAGCCCAACATTAAGGTCCGGTGTATTAAGATGCCCTATTCGGTTACCAGAAAAGAGGATGATTATAACATTTGCTCCTTAATAAGAATTTATATGTGTTAGCAAAATTTCAAGAAAAAAGAAAAAGAAAACTAGTAGAAGAAGAAAATAAAAAAGAAAAAAGAAAAGGCGAGAGAAAGTAAAGGCTTGTCACAAGTTTTTTGTCCATTTTCAAATCTATGCAAGCTTGATTAGCTAAACTTTCAATTCAAATCATTTGTTTTCTTTGCAATGTGGTTGTACATTTTAAGCTAATTGCATTAATCGAAGTCATTAAGGGACTTAGGCCTTGATGCCTCTTTTGTCATTAAATGATTTTGACCAAATTCTTTCTCCGTAAGAATTTTCAAGTCAGGACTTTTTTTTAAATGGTTTACATTCCTCAGCCTTCCCATCTCTCATCATTTTTATTAAGGTTCTAGCTAGCTCTTAAGGCATTGTCTCGTCTCATCATTTTTAGGGTTTTAACAAGCTTTTAGAATGCTGCCCCATCTCTCATCATTTTTAGGGCTCTAGCCAGCTTTTAGACCGCT
Organism: Lumnitzera racemosa; assembly: GCA_024138005.1. Lineage (NCBI taxonomy): Eukaryota > Viridiplantae > Streptophyta > Magnoliopsida > Myrtales > Combretaceae > Lumnitzera > Lumnitzera racemosa. Next base: position 59,548,690 of record JAMXBC010000004.1, read on the forward strand.
ATCCCATCTTCAATTCATTTTGAAGGGGATCTAACTAGCTCGTAGAGTGCTATCCCTTGTTCCATTCTTTTTAGGGTTCTAGCCAGGTCTTATAACACTGTCCCCTCTCTTATCCTTTTAGGGTTCTAGCCAGCTTTAAGGTTTTCGTTGGTGCTTAGAGTGTTATCCCATTTTAAACCCTTTTTTAAGGTTCTAGCCAACTTTTTAAGCATTGTCCCCTCTTTATTTATTTTTAGGGTTCTAGTTAGCTTTTAAAACACTATCCCCTCTTTCATTCATTTTTAGGGTTAGTCAGCTAATAGAGTACTATATTGATTTACCATTTTCTCTTAAGGTTTAGTAAGCACATAGGATGCTTCCCCTTTCATCAAATTCTATTTAGGGTCTTAGCAATCTTATAGGGCACTTCCCTTCATCAATTTCTCTTAGGGTTTTAGTAAGCTTGTAAGGTGCTTTCCTTCAATAAGCCTATAGGGCACTTCTCTTAAATTGATTCTAATTTAAGATTGCTAGTCCCCAAGAGATGCTCCTGCCTAGGTTAATGAGCTTAGAAGAGCACTGTTAGGTTTTCCTAATTAATTATAATTTAGGGTTGCTAATCCTTGAGAGACGGTCTCGCTTAGGTTAGTAAGCTTAGAAGAGCATGACCAGGTTTTCCAAATCAATTCTAATTTAGGGTTGAGACGCTTTCGCTTAGTTTAGTTAACTTAAAGGAGTATAACTGAGTTCTCATTTAAGGTCTTAGCCAGTTCAAAGGGTGCTTTGCCCATTTGCATAGAATAGTTAGCTCAAAGGAGCACTTCTAGGTTATTTTTTACTTAATTCCAAGTTAGGGTTGCTAGTCTTTGAGAGATACTCCCACTTAGGTTAGTCGGCTTAAAGGAGCATGGCTAAGTTTCAATCTATGGTCTTAGCCAGCTTAAGAAGCATTTTACCCATTCACTTAGGTTAGTAAGCTTAAAGGAATGTAACCGAGTTTTCAAATTGATTCCAATTTAGCATTGTTAGTTCATTAGAGATGCTCCTACTTAGGTTAGTCAGCTCAAAGGAGCATGACCAAGATTTTAAATTGATTCCAATTTAAGGTTACTAGTCTACCAAAGACGCTCTCATTTAAATTAGTTAGCTTAAAGGAGTATGACCAGATTTCAATTTAGGGTAATAGCTAACTCAAGGAGCGTTTCACCCAATTACCTAAGATATTAGCTTAAAGAAGCACTTCTAAATTTTCTCGAATCAATTCCAAAATTTAGGGTTGCTAGTCCACTAAAGACACTTCCGCCTAGGTTAGTTAGCTTAGATAAGCATGACTAAGTTTTCAAATTCCTTAAGGCCTTAGCCAACTTAAGGAGTGCTTTTCCTACTTACCTAGGTTAATTATCTCATAAGGGTACGACTAGGTTTTTAAATTCTTTTAGGGTTCTTGCTAGCTTATAAGGGTGCTACCCTCTTTTAGTTTCTTTTTTTTTTTTTGTTTCAGCCATCTCTTAGAGTGCCTTCCCTTTCTTTTCTCGCTCACCATTCACCAAATCCCTAGTGGACCAAGCCTAGGATAACGAACTAATTGTAGCACTTCTTAGGACCAATCTATTCCTAGGGCAAGAATGGTGTCTCCTTTTGTCTTTATGATAAAATTTTACTTAAACTTCACCATAAAGAAGAGCAACTGTAGACATCACATTTTAACCCTCTTATATTTAAAAAATTTTTAGAATAGGTCAAAGGGTAATAATTTAGGCAAAAAAAAATAAAAAAAATAGAAAATTTGGAAAAAAAAAACTAAAAGTAGATAATTTAAGGAAAATTTAGAAAATAAAAAAAAAAAATAAAAAATTTAATAGAAATGAAAGAAAGGCTTAAAGCAGTGTCTCATGAAAGTAGGAGACATGGTCATATTACAAATCTTAATAAAAAATGCTTAACTAATACACAAACAAATGTCCTGTCCTTTACTCTATATTGATGACAAAATTTAGTAGTGTATATAATTAAAATGTTAATGTTTTGGAAAATTATGTGTCTTTAATATAGAAAATTTTCAATTATAATAACATAGATAGTTCGATTTGCTTTTATGAACATGTTTATATATATGTTTAAGTATCTTTCCTTATATATTCTAAAATTATAGTAAACATGACATTTAAGTAAAACAAAAAGCTTATGAGACTACTTTAGATAGAGAAAAAAGAATTATTTATTACCTTTAACAAAGGAAGTGGAATCGATTGATAACTCCTATTAAACTAGTTACAAACTTTTAGGATGTCCATAAATTAAGTTGAAAGTTAGAAGATGAGAGTTTAGTAGGGCAACGATTTAGCCCTTCAACTTCCTTGACCTGAAACCTTATCCATGGATTAATATAGCCCAAAAACATTTTAATTGTGATTGAAACGTGAAATAATCTCTATAATGAACATAATTCAATGGTTTTCTTAAGCCTTAGATCAATGAATAACCAAATAGACCTTAAAAAAAAACCTAAGACCTTTTAGGCAAAACCATGCATCGAACTAGAAATACAAGTTGAATCCAAAACAAATCAATCTAGGCGATTGACCACTCTTACTACATGGTTAACCACTTTAGCCACTTGAGTAATTACTTTGGCAAAGCAATTGACCACTTTTTCTCCCGAGCAACTGCCGTTCTTTCAGCTTTCCTTGAATCCCTTATTATTCCTTATTTTTATGAACAAACTCCTCACCAACCCTTAAATTTTAATTATAAATATTTGATCATAAAATTAAGCATTAAGGAAATTAAGATTTGGATATTGATTTTAATTGATCTATAGATTCAGTTTCATTATCTAGGATGCTAGATGTGGTTGTGCATACCCCCCTTAACTTAAAATAACCTTAAGTCGATACTTTGTATATTGATTGTTTTGAGTATCCTTTTATTTATAATGTAACTCATTTGTCATTTAACATGTATGTGCATGTAAAAGAGTAGTTGCTTGCTCGCTATTATCATTTACCCTTATTTTCATGTGGACTTGTTTTGAAACAATTTAGATAGCCAAAAGATAAGTAATGTCAAAGCACCATTCGAACTTTGAGAATTTTTCTATTTTCACATTTGAAGTTTGAAGTTGCTAAATGTTATACCCTTTTGAACTTCTCCTCATGAAATTTTACTAAAATTTGAAGCTACTAAAAAATATTATTCTTAAACTTTTACTTGCCAAATTCTCTTCTTCATCATGTTTCGAAAGATGACATGTCAAATGCTCAGCAAAAAAGTATAAGTGAAAACAATTGAAGGTAGTGCAATAAATTTAATAAGTAAAAGTTTGAATGGCTATAAAATTCAGCAATTTCAAACTTTTTGTAGGAGTTTGGAAAAAAAAAAATCTAAAGTTATATAGTAATTTTAGCATTACCTTCTCAAAAGATTAAACACATAAAGAGTACATTGTACATGATATATGTCATATCCTAGTATAGCATAAGATGTACTATCACATAGAAATACCTATTTCTATTGAACAAAAGTTCTAGTTATAATAAAAGAGTACTATAACGGAGTTTAGCTTTACAATGGTTTATACAAACAGTGTATCCTTCCAAGCATAACTAGATCTAAAATATAATACTTTTCTTTTCTTTTGTTACATGTGCATAGATCCTTCTTATAACTAGGATCAGAATATAGTAAGGCTTCTTCAAAAGTAGTTGACTCTATCTTATGTGCTCTCAAAAGTATTTCCCCCAGTTGATGGTGGTGCCAAGTCAGTTTTCTTCATAACCTGAGAATACATAAGTATCCCCTTATCTCTTTATGAGCTAAGTGAAAGTAGATATGTAATGCCTTAGAAGGGGGCTTAGTAGTTTTACTTAAAATCTTTATATCATGTGTGCACCCATGATATAAAGACCTTCTTATAAGTAAGAGTTTTTAAGGATCTAATTAGTATGTTTATAAGGTGCTTATTCATTTTACATACATCTACTTAACCATATACACATTTGTAAGTGATCTAATAATCTATGGTCACTAGAACTGCAAAGAGTTGGAATCATCTACCAAACAATAAGAAAGGGTATCTAAATTCCAAAAATCGTAAAGCCACTAAACACTTTTAAAAGTTTAATTTAACTATCCTAATTGCTTTTCTAAACTTATCATTATACTTTCTCAATCCATTGGAATGCTCTATACTCGAATGTAAGCCCAGCCTTAGCTTTGTAAGACCTGCAAAAGAAACTATTGGGGGGAAAGGGGGGTAAGCTACATCCAGCTTAGTGAGTAACCTTCCTACCTTATCATCAGATAATAACAAGTAAGTTATTTATCAAACATATGAATGTATGTACATGCATATGCAATGCAAACAATATATATAGTCGGTTAACAATTATATACAACACAGTTTTAGCGCCTATCATTACCCGGGTTAGGAAGTATTTAGATACATCAAGACCTAGGTATCTACTTCCAATACAAAATCTCTTAACAATATAACCATCCTCATTAGTAGACACGGCTTCATTGGGTGGTCAAGAAAGTATATTCCAAACACTCCAATGCCTCACGTTCCAATGTAGCAAATAACGGTGTTTAAAATATCTTAAGATGTTTTGCAAGCATAGTTCAACTAGAACAGGAACACATAAGTTCCCATATACCCTAACATGCATTAAGTTCAATTATCATATATAATTAGATGATGCACTAAATACAAGCACAAAAGAAAGTAAACTAAGGGGTAGTATACTCACTCATCCTTAACGTCTAGCCTTCTCAATAGACCTTGGCAGTCTCGAACTTGGTATCCCAAATCATTTAAGTAAGGTAATTAAAGAAAATAAGACTCATCTTAAACTTAATATATTCCTTAGCCTTGTTATAATTTCTCTATTTCCACCTATTTCGTATTTTGTTCATAACTTTCTCATTTTAAGTTGGAATTTCATGTTCTTATAGTCATTTTCTATCGTTTTTTAGTGTTGTTTCATTTGGTGAGGTTATTATTGGGCTTTTAGGTCAGAGTTTTGATTTGAGCCTTATAAGTTTGTGGGTCTAAAGGGTGAATTTGGTCACTTTAAGGTTTGGATCTAGTTTTGTGCTTTAGGCTTAGCTTTTGATCTTGGACCTTGCACTTTATATTTTGAGCTTCCTTTTAAGTATTTTAAGTGGACCATTCTACCCAATACTTTGCATTTTTACCTTGGGCCTTGGTATTGCTTTTGTGGGCCTAAATAGGCCATTTTTACTAGTTTAAGGCGCTTACTTACAAAGGGGCCTAGAAGAGATGGCTTTAATGGGATTTTGGACTTAATAGACCTTTTATATATTATTTTATGAGGCTTTTAATTTAGGGTCTAGGTTTAGTTACTAAGTTATTTGGCTCTATTCATGGTTCTTTCAATGGCTTTTAGACTTATCTTGCATTTTAAGGCCTCAAGCCTAACTCCATTTTATGATTTTAGGTTTAAGCCCACTAAAGGCCTTAAGATAAGTGTTTTTTCTATTAGGATTCAAATTTGGTTCTTTTCATTTTTGAGTTCCTAATCATCTTTCTAAGGCTCTAATCACTAACTAAGCTAATTTAAGCCTAATTTGCATTCTAGGACCCTAAACTTGATTCTAACTTATTCCTGTAGGCCAAATATCCTAATAGGCCTACTAAATAACCCATTCTACTAAGTATTCCAGATATGGTTCATTTCATTAATAGGGTTTCTAACACTATATGGCCTTAACCATTAACCGAACTAGTTTAGGCCGTTAACTCATCATTACCTTATTTATCTTGGTTAATTAAGTCCTAAACCATACTTAATACTAAATAATCATGTTATTAAGCTAATAAATCAAAATTTAAAGATTTCAAACTTTCATGAAAGTAGTGGCCAAGTAGGGTTTTTCTAGGCTTTCCTTCAACTTATTTCATCAAACACTTATTCTAGTATGTTTCCTTGTTTTAATTGCATTTTTTCTTGTTTTAAGCTATTAAAATCACATAACATAGTGAAAACAATATGGATACATATCATTGAGATGGCAACATGGATGGTACTTAGAGTTTCATGGAGTTTTATTATCTTCTTTTCAAGTTATCTATATAAAACTATCTTCTACACTTGTAGGCTATAAGTAACAAACTAGCTAAGTACATGAATGGAGGTGTGATTATATGACTTTAAAATGACATACATAAGATTATAACATGTTTATCTAATATTTATATTCCTAAACTCTAAAGATATCATAGGTATAACTTATGTGAACAAGAAAGTCAAGTAGGGTGAGTTTCACCTTAAGTTAGCCTATACGAGTTTCAACTTTTCTACTAAAAATGAAGTCGAAACTTATTCCTTTGAGGACAAATGTTTGTTGACAAGAAAATAGAGTATTTATGTGATCTTATGATGGTAGTAGATTGTCATTTGGTGGTGTATGGTGGTGGTAAGGCCAAAAGGCGCTAAGGTACGAGGGGCCTCTGATGGCTTCTTTTGTTTTCTTCCCTTTTACCTTTAGCTTTTATTTGGGTTTCTTGAGAGTATTTGTAAACCCTGCAAATTTAGCTTTCTAAGTAGATAATTTCCTTAAGTCAATAGAGCCGATGAATTTAAAATTGATTAAAATTTTAATTCTAAACATAAAATGAATATGAAAAACCTCAACTTATTAATTGAAACTCTGATTGCAAACAAAAACTTTAAACCTTAAACATGTGTAATTATAAGAGATTGATCCTGAATGTAATAAAAAGCTTAATTGCATATGAAAACCTTGAATCTAATATGTTTATAAATACTAAAGATCAAACCCAGCTATGATAAAACTCTTAGAACTCAAACTTTAACCCTCTAAATATACTAATTTGCCATAAGGGTGATAAAACCTTAATTGAGCCTAATAATTAAATGAAACACCAAATTATGTAAAATTGTTAGTGAACGATTAGAGATAACTTCTAAATGCTTATAAACATAAAAATAATCGATTAATTCATTAAAAAAATTATAATATTATTTTATAATTAATATTAACCTTAGATTTATATAGATAAGTTAGTATTATGTCGGTTTAGACATTTATTTATTATTTAGACAATATATAGTAAATATTAATAACATAATTTATAATTTACCTTATAATTATATTATTTATTATTCTAAATATTATTTATAAGTTTAGAAATATGTAAGAAAGTTCTAATATATGTTCTATTGATTTATTACATTTAATTCTCTATTTTTCCTCTTCATTTTTCTTTCTGTATTCCCTTTTTATTTTCAAATTAATTATACATAATAAATATAATAAATAAAGAGTGGACCAAGTCAATACATCCTTTTCATTTCATTTAATGATCTTTATCTTTCCTTTCCTTTTCTTTTTTTTCTTCTTATTTTCTCTTCCTTCTTCTTCCATTCATGCAATGACACATACCTGTATATCTAGAACCTTCTCACAACTTCTTCATTTTGTTAGAAAAATTTAGAAACATGTAGAATCCTCTAATTCTTTTCAAACTATCCACTTTTCCCTCTCCTTCTCCACTTCCAATTTCTAATTTCCTCTTCAAAGTTTCAACTTTGATTTCATCATCCAATACCCACTTTTCCAACATATGAGGAGGAGGATTTCTACATCAAGAATATTTCTAAATCAAGTAATTGTCTTTTTCTTGTATTTCTTTTATATTTTGATTTTATTTGTTGTATTAAGTATATTAGTTTTTAGGTATTTTCTTAATTATTAATGTATACTTTTCTAGTAGAAGTATTATACATATAACTTAATATGTTGTAATGGAAATTTTTGTATATATGCCAAATTATATTATGAAAGTTTACTTCTTTTAGAAATTATGTTGTATATGTATACATGTTATTGTCCATATTGATATATATATATATGTATGTATAAATACATATACATACTTAGTTGAATGAATACTCCTTTGTATAGTTTATATATGTATAAAATAAGGACATATATGAATTGTGTATATATATATATATATATATATGAATTATGATAGAACATATAGTATAAATATGTGTATATACAAATTAAATTGAAAATATACTTATAAATATACCTATACATCATTATATGTGCATATTTCCATGTGTAAATAAACTTGCATAATGTAAATATTAAATATTTAGATGTATACAAACAAAACCGAAAGTATGTATACATGTATATACGTAATATATTGGAAATTCCTTAAAAATACAATAAGAAAATATAAATATACATATAAATATATGTGTATAAAAGTACATAAAACTTAAGTAGAAATACATATACAAGTATATGTACATGTATCGAAATATGTATAATACAAGTATAAATACATATATATGTATGTATATATGTATAGACATATGTATGTATATACATGTATATATATATATACTAATATACTAAGTATGAGTATCTTCAATAGTATACTAAATATAATAATATAAACAAGAGTACATATGTACATATAATAAAATATCAAGTATAATAAATAATTAAGAATATATATATGTACATAAATACATAAGTATTATATATACATAATTATATATATATATATATAATATACTTAATATAATATAATAAAATATACTTACATATAATGGGTTGAAACCCATAATACATAACTAAGGCCCATAATCTATTAATTAATTAAATATAATAATATATAAATATATCTAATAATAATATAAAATTTAAGAAATTTATAAACAAAGAAAACTCAACAAAGTATCATATGGGCTAATAAAATCGTACTATGTTAGCAATTTACCTAAATTATGTAATTAGACCAAAAATTCCAACATAATTAGAAAATAATGATAATGAATTAATTAGGAAAAATTATAATAATAAAAAAATTAATAAAAGTAGTATATTAAGCTTGAATATGAAGAAATAATAAAATTTACATAAATTAGATTTAAACATAAAATATTATAAAAATATAAAATTTAGAGATCAATTAAATCATAAAATAATAAAGAAAAGTTCAAAATTGATAAATAAATTTATTCAAGTTAAAATGACTAAATTCGTAATAATTTTGGCCCATATTAAAAAAAATGTGATAACGATAAAAATTAACTATAAACTTATAAAAATTGAAGTTAAAAAGAAAAAGTTATATTCAATTTAAAATTTAAGAGAAAATTGAGAGATATAAATAAATGGGTTATATTATTTAAGTAATATGATCATATAAATAAATAATTAGGATAAAACTCCATTTAAATAAAGAAATGTCCAAATGCATTTATTTACAAGCATACATACGTAATTTCTTATAGAGAGAAACGGGCAAATACGTATTCTAAAACGCGGATAAAATGTAATTATAAGGTACAAAGTTTTTCAAAATATAAAAAATGTTAAACGTATACATGCATACTTAAAAATTAAGCATTTTGAAGCAAATATGTTTTTACATGCAATAATGGTATATGTTACTATAAAACGGTAATAAGAATAACTACTAATAAAGATGATGATAATAATAATACCATTGACAACAATAAGATAGAATTACACACTTATAAGAAATAAATTGAATATAAGTATACATACAAACATAATATAAACTTAAGATACCACTATAATATGACGAAGCTAAAGTTTTTAGTTAACTAAATATTCAATTTCAAGCTATTTCACCTAACTCTATTATTTTATTTGATATATATACCGTTACACTAATATCTATTCCATTATACTTGAATACTATAACAAAATTATGTTATAGGGAAATATCAATACAAAACTTACAAAAAGTTGGGTAATATGAGCTTATATAATATTAAATAAATTATATACTATTACCCATAGGACAAAGTAATGCTTTCTAATTACTGTAATAAACAACTTAATTAATGTACAATATTCGTAAAAGTTTTAACTGAATTATATCAATCAAGAAGTACACTTAAACTTGTCAAGAACCGATAACAAGCTAGTTAGGCCATTTAGTATGACATCTAGATACGCATTAAGTTTCTTTTGTTTTTATTTATTATGAAATATTGATCAAGAAGACAAGCTACCTATTGATTGCTAAGATTTATATTGGCTTTGATCAAGTTAGTACTCTTGATTACTATATACTTATTTTGTGTTGGTAATTAGAGCATCTAAATTAAATATTAATAATTTGATGCATAAGGGTTTGAGTTATGCATATGCTTGATATTGATTGATTACTGTGCAAAATACTGTAAATGTGATAATTAAAGATTTGGTTATATGATTGATTGTTGCATAATTTGAATGGTTTATTGATATTGGTTAATCACCTAATAAATTAACTTAATCATATTTGACTTAACTTAAATTAAATGGATCATGCATAAGCTTCATGGTGGCATATGCAGCAATCATGTGAAAGTGTAAACACTGTATATTCGAGCACTATGACTTGGCTATTATTGGCCAACTATGAAAGAAGATGCGAAGGGCGTTATTAAGTAGTATCCACAATGCTAGAAGCATGAGTAGTCGAGTAAAGCAATCGCAAGTGAATTATGTAGCCTAACCAGCCTTTAGCCTTTCGCCTAGTGGAGGATAGATATCCTTGGGCCCTTTCCCAAGTCTACTGCCCAGTGATAATTCGTCATTGTCACTGTGGACTACTTTACCAAATGGGCTAAGGCTGAGGTTGTGGCAAAAATCACAAAAGAGAAAGTGGAACCTTTCATCTTCAATGCCATCATATTGAGATTAGGAGTACCTTGCATGATAATTATAGATAATGACCCTCACTTTAACAACAATAGGTTCCGAACGTTTTGTTAAAGGTACGACATTCGGCTTAACTACACAATCGTAGTGCATCTTCAAACAAATGGACAAGTCGAAGCTATAAATAAGATCATACTAAACAATCTGAAATGGAAAGTAGATCAAGTTAGCGGGAAGTGGCCCGATGAACTATTGAATGTCCTATGAGAATACAGAACCACTGATAGAACCACAACGGGAGAGACACCATTCAAGTTAGCATAGGGTATTGAAGCTGTGCTACTGATTAAGTTAGACTTGCCTAATCTGTGTATACATAATTTTGATGTAATGCATAATAAAGTTGGATTGAAGGCGAACCTGGATACTATTGAGGAAATTCAAGATGTTACAAAAGCTAGGGTTGCAGCATACTGGCATAGAGCAGCAAGATACTATAATTAGAAAGTTAAGCATAAGGTTTTCCAACCTAGAGATTTGGTTTGCTATAAGATGGAAGCAATAAGTGTGTGAGTAAGTGAGGGAAAGCTTAGTCCGAATTGGGAGGATCCTATTAGGATCTAGGAAGTCTTTGGCGAAGGGGCTTATCGACTAGAAAGGTAAGATGGATCTATCATCCCTTGAGCTTGGAACGCTGATAATTTGAAAATTTATTTTAATTAATGTCAAATGACTACTATTGTAACTCTTTTAGCGACAGCTAATAAGCTTGTAAGAAATTTACGATAATTATATATTTGAAGTCTCATTGTGTTTTGGTTATAATTTCTAAATGAATGAATTTTAGCCTACACGGTAAATGAGTTGATCTAAGTTTAGCCTAATGCGGTAAAACAACTATACAAATTGATTATACAGTTGAGTAATGCGGCTAGTTTACACCTCAAACGGTTAATAGGCAGTATAAAACATGGGTGTATGAAATAAAACATGTCGATAAATGACGGGCATGTAAAATAAAACATGCCGAGAAACAATAGGCATGAAAAAAACATGTCGAGAAACAATAGGCGTAAAAAAAACATGCCAAGAAACACATAGCGTGTGAAATAAAACATGCCTAGAAATGATAGGATTGTGAAATGAAATAAGTTGAAAGATAGTAAGACATGTGAATTAAAACATGCCGAAAAACAAATGAAGTGAATTAAAGCAAGTCGACGAATGAGAGCGCGAAGCAACATGCATAAACCATACAAATCATGAAAGCTCAGTTACTCGAAAGTTACATATACTTTGCATTGCCTAGATTATATTTTAGTGATTTATTACAGGAGAATGCAATATGCTAATACAACAAGTCCTACGGCCTATTCTCAGATTCAATAGAAGTGATTCCTAAATCTTTGGCTGGGACTTCCTTAGTAGCTGGGTTCTTAGAGTAGGTAACTTCTTCGGCTTGAGCTTTATTATCACTTTGATCGATATTTGTGGCACCTGTCTCATCGCCTTCATCTTTGTTGGCAATATTAACTTAGTTGTCAACAACAGCAAAGTCGAGACACGAGAGATTATAATCAGGATGAAGCTTTAAGACCTCTTCTCTTGCCGCTTGAACTCCCTCCAACAACTTTTTGCATAAAAGCTTCTCGTACTATCGACTTGGAGTGACTATATCAAGAGCCTCTTCAATAGATGGCCTCCTCATAACAATATCCTCCAACTTGGCTACACGGCTCTGTAAATTTGAGTTGTTGGTCTCCAACTCCTTTATCTACACCCTGAGTTTGTCTTTATCATCACTCATCATTGAAATAGTTTGTCTTAAGCCCCAATACTCTTCCTCTTTCTTTTGTAGTTCCTCCTTCAGGCTTTCGAACTCTTTGTACTATTATTCCATTTTGGCCTTCAGGCTAGAAATTTCGTTAACAGTGAGGTCTTGTGCGAATTTCTTGGCAATAATTTCCTCTTTAAGATTACTCACCTCTATCTTAACCCTAATCCTTGCATTCTCAATTGTAGTAGTTTAGTCCTTTGATGCATTATATGCATCCTTGACTTTCTACACCAAATTTAGTTATTATAATCAAGAATGATAAGATGTTGCATAGATATAGTAGAGGATATTACCTTCTTTGCCTCTCTGTTAGCCTCATCCAAAGTTGTAAGGATGTGGCTGCTTATTTAGAAAAAGAAAGTGCTAATTATCTGAAGGAGCTGGAAAAAGAAAATGTTTATGGATACATCATATAATTTGGTTGTGACATGGGTTTTATTGCAACTACTGACCCTATCATTAAAGCTAAAGATTTCGTCTTATCTCCCAAGGCTAAGTTAGTGTACAAAATCTGATGGCTCCAACAAGGGATGAAGTACTTGTCAACTTTTTTGATTGGTAAGAATTCGGTGCTAGTGATGTCGAGAGATTTAGAATCCATCACCTCCTTCACCCTTTTGTCCAGGCCTTTTAACTTCTTGATAGGTGATTGTTTAGCAAGTTCCTTCTTTGGTCTTTTTTCACCACTTGGAGCCATTGTAATCACCTATGATGAGCCTTTTATGGCAATGGTATTTTCATCTTACTCGTCAAAGTATGTATCTTGATGTTCGCTATTCTTCGGCTTGATGAAACTTGGAGGTTCCTCAAAATGAACCTCGATCAGTTATATAATCTCATTCTCCTTCACTCTCTCGATAGGATGAGAGATTTATACAATTGTATGCTTTGCTACAGCCTCCTTTGCTAGTTTCTTTGCAATAGCAGGCTGTATGGTAGTTGCAAGGTGGTTCCCCTCCTATCAGCCTTAGACTTCTTAACCTTGGCCTGAGTAAGTAGTTTTGCAGGATCTACCTCTCCAGTACCCATATCTACAAGATGAGTAAATCAATTAATATAAACAGAGAAAAAATATGAACTTACATTTTCTATGCCGAGCAAAGCTCAAAGGTCACTATTCTCCCTTAAAGTCTCGAGAACGGCTTTCTTCGTAGTTATATTCGGCACAATGGCAACACATCAGCATACCTTTTTTTTCAAAAAATATTGGTTTTCCATTTTCATAATGCCATATAATTCTCTCAGCATCCTAAAAAAACATTTTGTTTCTCCTTCTCTCCTGAATCTTCTTCACCGCTGCTACATCATTTCGCATTAAATATACATCCTTTGTATGTATTGACTCAGTCCATTGGATCTAGAAGTCTAAGTCCTTATTAGACACTATTGATATGAACTTATCATGCAACTTGTGAATCTTGGATTCTAACTTATCCATGAACTTATGCCCATGCCTTGCAATAGCGAAGTACCACTTGTCAGGCTGCCTATGGATAGTGAAGAAAAATCTAAACAATTGAGGCATAGCCCTGACTTCAACCTCTTCACATATTATTTTAAAAGCCACTAGAAGCTGATATGTATTGGGTGAGAATATACTTGGCATGACTCTAAAGTAGTTGAAGAAGTCGTAAGAAAAAGCTGAGAAAGGGAAGCGTAGCCTAAAATCTAGATACTTGTGCTCTTATGGAAAGCATACTCTCTCCCCATCTCTTGGCCTCCTTAAGTTCCATGTTCCAGGAAGATCTCACCAGTATTTATTGTACTTTGTGATGATAATTTTGTTAAAGAAACTGGCGATTCCATTAAGAGAATCATGAAAGTAGGCTATTGTATTGTACGGATATTTTGCTGAAGACCTCCCTTCCTTATCCTCGGGATAATTATCCACAAGAAACTTGTTAATTCGAGCAATTTTATCTCACCTTGCCTCCATACTATCGGCTGAACTGCCTAGAGAATACACCGCCTTGCTCCTATTTTGAGGGGGAAGAGTGGCCTTAGTTTTCGTTACTTTGGAATCAGATAAAACAAGTCAATGAGTAACTTTGCAAACCATACCTGGATTGTTGTATGAAATGAAATAATAAAAGTCGAAGAATGAGATTCTGAAGATTGGAAAACGAATGAAAATCTTAGGTGCAACTAGAGAAGTGAAATCTTAGTATGAACAATACCTTATATATGGATGATCCGTTCTGGTAACTGCAAATATGCTTTTGATAGTATTGATGCATTGATATGATAGTCCTGTAGATTGTCGACGCGTGTCTCGTGTAAGTAATGTAATGGCTAAAAACTTTCTGGTAGTTATTAGGCCAGCGGCAAAATGATGACCTTGGTGACAGATGTCGTGCCTACAACTTTTTGGTTTCCTAAATGGGTGAGAGTTTTGAAATGGCGGCATTTCAACTAGGATGTGATTTGTCCTACTTCCTACATCATCGAGCATGAATCCAAACTCTCCCCACTTAGCCTTTGCTACAATATATATATATATATATATATAACTCCCTTTGTTGACTATTCAAACACGGGAGTTAGGGGGCAAATGTTAATAATCAATTTTCACTTAACTTACATTTGGCCTTTTGTCGGCCGAGATTCTGGGTAATCGACTCTCTCGACATTCACCCTCTTTAAAAGACAATCAACACTTATGCTGTGTACAAGAAATCCTCCTGGTTTGAATTCGAATCTATGGTACAACTAGTTATCATAAGCGCGGTTATATTTTACAACCGCTTGCTATCCTAACATATTAGGGGAGATGTCAAGTTAAGAAGTCTCAACGTGTCTTAACAGTTACCTTAACAACTACCTTAGTCACAGCAATCGTCTATAAATACCGAAAAGAAACTCTGTAAGAGCTCTTTGATACTTCTTATTCACATACTTATTATAATAAATTCCATTCTAACTTAAGCATCAAAGTGGTCACATCAAATTGGCTTCGGGACCAAGTATTTTACTCTCTTTTGTAGGACTATTTCCTCATCCCAAAATTCACGACCAACATTACCTATTAACTCTTGTATCTGACTCTAAGTTTGAATCTAGCATAACATTGGCATTCTTAAGGAGATATTTTTATATAAATACTTTGGTTTCATATGATTTATCGTTCATGGCTTATAGTTAATTATGATGTAAAACTCAATTAGTGGATTAAGGTATAATTAAGTTTCTTAATCTTAATTATTCGTACACTTGACATTAATTAGGTATAGCTTAGGGCTTAATGTGCCAAATTAAGTTGGTTAAGGCCATTAGGTCATCTTGTCTAATAAGTTTAAAGAATTGAGACAATTATTATTGTTCGGCTACATTTTAGAGGGTAGATTAGGGTTTTAGGACAATTAAGAAACTAGTCTCTAATTAATGAATAGTTTTACTATTTAATTAGAGTACAATGGTTGGATTAGGGTTTTCAACTTTAGATTAAGGTTTTGACAATCACTTTGAAGGTGTACAAGTATTAGTGTTCTGATTAAGATTTTAGTGTTTGAAGGTTCATTTAAGAGTAATAGTATTCATTTCAAGGTTTTAAATTTATTGTTACGATATCTATATCAATATTCATTTTTGGTTTAGCTTACCCTTTATCAGTTTTAGCAAGCTCTCATGGGCTTCTACTATTAGTCTCTTTCTTATTGTGGTTTGAGGTTAGTTTCGTTAGATTAGGTTGACCTTAAGAGTTAACATTAGTTATTGCATTTGTTTGTAGGATTTTGATTTTGAGTGTAAGGGTCAAACTAGGGCGTAGACTACCATTTAGGGTTTTAGGAGTTTCATTTCGAGTTTTTGAGAATAGTTTTTTAGGTTCAAGGTTAATTATCTTAACAATATTAAGGGTATCTTTCAGGAAATCTTATTAACTCTTAACCTCTTATCTAGGAAATTTGCAAGGTTGACAGGATGAAAACAAAACACGGAACAAGCATAACACATATTTACACATATCATTATCATAAGATATTCAATTTCATATTTAGAGTGATTAAGACAAATTGGCTATATAGGGAATAGTGCCATGCTTATGTATGTGACATGTATCAGTATTGATATCTTATAATCTTTTAATTTACTCATCTAATTGGTCGATATATTCGAGCATTTGGATCAATGTTTAGAAACTTAGGGGCAATAAGGAGCTACCTGGGAGTAGGACTCCTAACTTTGCATTTACCAAATCTAACCACAAAAAGTTGCTAGTCTATGCCTAGAGGTAGCAAGGAGCTTCTTGAGAGTAGAAACCCTAAAACTATGCAAAACTAAAACTTCTTATTGTGGTTTGACAATCCAACATATAGCCAACTTAGTTGAAACCACATGAAATGGCTAGAACTGATTGAGTAATGCAAATCTATATGCTCAAAACCTAACTTGCAAATATTCAATCTTTCAGAAACTTGACCCATAGGTCCTTTTGTGCTATGACACGAATGCAGCAAGCAATACAATAACCTAATATTAAGTACGAATCTTAAGTTCTACATCATAAACAATTCGATAACCTATATCTAGTTTTGTACTTAAACTTTATAATTCATCCCTTCATATAGGGGTCACTTGGGTAAACCCCCTAAAGGATCAATTAGTTTCCAAGTTTACCACATAGAAATACGCTTTGACAAATCAATCATATATGAGGAAACACTTCACTCAATCAATGTACATTCAACAAAGCCATATATTCAACCAATTTGACAAATCATTACAATTTATGACATAACTGACTCGAAGTCAAGTCGACATAAGCTCACTTGCACAAAAATAAAAATATCCACTTACTTGGCCTTCTAACCAATTTTTCCTAAAAACCTTTGATAAGGTTATGGATTTGTCTTATTTGATATAAAATAGTACAGAAATTAAAACATAATACTTAGATGCGAATTATCTAGTATATTAGACTTATCCCCTTTGATTTTGCCCAATATAATCACAAATACTTCTTCTATAACATCATCATAATTTAACTTTATATTTGAAATTTATATAATATTGATTTTTAGTATTATTTGAGAAGTTTCTAACTTTTCAAAAAACTTTTACTTTAGAAACCTCTAATTTTTACTAAAAAATATATATACTTAAATTTTACGAAAGTAATGATATTAGATTTATAAAAATATAAAGTTTAATTTTAATAGTTCTGATAAAGGATAATTATTAGATATTTACTCATTTTGAGAATTGATACTAATAATATACAAGTTCTATAGCTATTAATATTCTAAGTTTAAAAGTCCAAAAAAGAAAAAAATTTATGAAATTATATGGATAAAATACTCCATTTAGGAAAACATTAGAATTATGGATGTTTTTGCTATAATACTACTATATATCAACTATAAGACAATTATAGAACAACAAATATGATGATAGAAACTAGGTTACTTAGAAATAGTAGACACTGAAAAGATTAAATTATTGAAAATCCCCCTTTTCCCCCTAATTTTTTTTCTTCTTCTTCATTTCATTTCTTTCTTTCTGTCTTCTTCTTTTTTTTTTCCTTTTTCCTTTTTTCTTTTTCCTCTCTATTGCTCTTTTTCTTGCCCCTCTCTCTCTCTCTCTCTCTTTCCCCTCAATCTCCTTCTCTCTCTTCCACCTTCTCTTTTTAATTCTTCTCTCATTGTTATGGCAATGATGGCCATGTTTATAAGTGAAATTCCACTATTTGTCTAAGACAACTTGGTTTATATATATATATATATATATATTAGAGTTATGTTATATTTTATTTGATATTCATTCTAATTTTTAGAATATTCAAAGAATGTTCCCACTTTTCATCCTAACATTTTTAGTAAGGAGTAATTCACTATATGTTGTTATTTTGGGTAAGCTTTAACGTAATTATTAGTAAAATAGTAATAATATAATATATAGATAAGTTTTTTCATTAATTATTTGGAACTTATTCATATATGTCTTATGTATAATTTTACTTACTAATTTTAATTATTATGATCACATAGTTGATTCTAAAAGATTTATTATAAGCTATATCTAAAATTATAAAACTCTATGTCATACCAATGAGACTTGATAAACTTAATAACTTAAAGAAAATTGTATATAAATAGGCTTAATTTAAGATATTAAAACTATACAGTTATTTCTTTTAATTTTTATTACCTACTCATGAAGGTTTAATTTAATTCCAAGAATGTTGTTATAAATTATAATTTCTAGAGTATGTTTTAAGTACTAAATTTTTCAATTAATTTCTATATTTACATATCTAAGTATAGTTTCGCATACTTATAAATGCTTTTAATTGATCCAATGAAGAGGAGATGTTTGGCCAATTAGGTGTCATTTCTAAAAGATTCTGCATACAAATATAATTCTATTAAGTACTAAATGAATATAAACTACCCTTTTTTTTTAAATCACCATTTTCTACTATTAAGGGTTGTCGCACTATATTTATGCAGCATATATTGCATTTAAAGCATCACTTAATCATGATTTGTTAACTATCTAGCTAATATGGGTTTATTACATTATATTTATGGTTTTACTAATTTATAAGGATGTCTTTTATTATGGTAAATGAATACATATTACTTTTACATATTTTCTCGTATCACTAATAATATTATTAGATTCATCATTTTATTACCAAGATTCATATTCTCGTAGTCACTAACAAAACTAATATAAACCATTTTATACCTATTGACCTAACTTATAATTATATATTTTTTTCTATATAGGATATGAACTACTTAAAAGCTAACATGTTGAGATTTTGAGACATTCTTCCCCCTTCAAAAAGTATTGTCCTCAAAACTTTTCTATAATGATGTTAGTAGGGTTTATTTTTCCAAGGCTATACATGCTAGACCTTTATCTAAGCTTTCATTTCTAAATATCAATTATGTGTTTTTATTTCTAGTAAACATAAAATGTCATGATTGACCTAAGATATGATAGGGGTAAGAAATTTGGATTCACAGCAACATTCTTATTTGGATTCAATCCAATGGTGTAGTGAAAACATGATGGCTAAGTTTGTATATGGCTACTAGTGTCTACTTTGTAATTATAGGAAAGTTATTCTATAAAGTATCTAATGTTACCAAAGTTTTTAGTATTTAACTAAATCTACATAAATTCCTCATTTAAAAAGTGAACATTTATCTATATACTCTTTTACACATTTTAGCAGTTGAAATATGTACCTTTTTTATTACATAAATTTATAAAATATTTTAAGTAAGCATTTCTCAAGTTGATCATAGATTCAAAAAGTATCCTATAGTGATAACTATAAGTACATATATAGTTTAGGGTCTGGTTCTTTATCAACTACTTTTTTCTAATCTTTCCATGTTCTATTGCATCTCACCATTTGGTAAGTTTATCTTATCTTTGATAACCTAAAACTTGATATCACCTCTTTATCACCATCTAAACTAGTACTTTCACTTAGTCTTCATTTCATTCCTTTAGTTAGTTTATACTCTCATATTAGTTAGTCTTATATAGCTTATAGTCATCCTTTCTATTAATTCATTGTCTATCCCATAGCTTACTAACATATCTTTTCACCTCATCCCTATCACCTATATGTGGTCCAAGCCCTGATTTGCACTTAAGATGAACATGACAAATTCAATTTCTTCAAGTCTATAGGTCTTGTACTATAGTCATCACTTAATGGTTATAGTTAAGATATTGGGTACTTCCTATAGTTAACACATATATTAGCAAGAATGAGTTTGGCAAATCTAAACTTTTCACCAACTTATACACCAAGGAGATAGAGAATGATTCAAATCAAGTGGACTTAATTGGATTTGACATAAATTGACACAACTCTTGACAAATAAGACTTACAAATACATTGACACTTTTCTAACTAATAGCTGACATGACATGACTCACAAGAATAGGAAACTTCATTTTGAAAGATACAAGAGTCGTAACAAACATAAGTTGTCTTGACAAGAGTCATGAAATTCATAGATTTGTCATTCCCTTCTTATGTATTACATGTGCTAGGGGTTATACGAAAGGTATACTCTTGTAGTGTTGTAGTTATATTCCCTATTAACTTCATAACATTTTCTTCATTTAACTCGTCAATCTTATAATTAGCTACTAACTTATGAATCATAATCTCATTTTATATAAGATCAACCTTTGAATTGGTTTTTGATTATACCACTAATAAAAATTTAGATTTATTCTTTGAACTTGCTCCTAATTATCTACCTTCATCATTTCCTACCATTTTATTCATTCCAATAACAACTTTAGCCTACCTCATTACAAAATTCATATCCTCATTAGGATCTCCTCTAAATGTTTACTTTCAACTCCCCCTCTTCAAGGTTCTTTTCTTTTGGTAACTTCTCTCAAAACTTAAATTTCTATGAATCTTCTATGATTCCCTTCTTATTAGGCCACTTAAATGCCACCATTCTATCATAACAGTCAACTTTTGCTCTATGCTTACCCCCAGTATTACATCCAATCCTTTCATATCCAAAACAACTAACTTCGTAGTCACCTCATGCGTATCTAAACTAAAATTTCCCATCCTTTAATTTATGTTGCACTGCATTGTAACTATTAATTCATGAGCTAAGATCTCTACAGCAAGTTTATTTCCATTAACATACTCCTTTGAAACACATGAATGGTTTGCCCTAGTATTGAATAGAGTATGGGTATAACTATTATCACAACCCAATAGTATCATCGTCATGGTAGATTGTTGTGTACCACATAAAGGTCTACTTTCAATCCCCTTATTGATCACAGGCTTTTCATACGACACATAAGGCTCTTTCCACTTTATGCTACTACTAGGCCCATAGATAAGTAATATAGAGTGATTTACTGAAATTAACTTCTAATATATAAATTAATCAAGTAAATGTGTGGACTTGTTATGTTCAACATCAAAAGAATATTGCAAACATATGTAGTTCATAAAGGAAACTGCATCATAAACTTCAAACTATATTATGAACAAAAAATAAAGGTAAATAGTTATCTACAAAAGCTATTACAAAATCTCCTTTCTACTCCTTGATCACTCTAACCTGTCACTACACGAGACTGACCTTGGGCATGCCTCGGCCTAGATGAACGAAGAGGTTTCCTTGCTACAAAAGAAATCTATTGGGGTGTAAGCTTAAGCTTAGTAAGATAAATACTCTCGTTAATACTGCATAGTAGAAATTTAGTAGATGTATAATCATATGAATGCATGAATAATTAGTATGCCAAACAACACATGCAGTAGCCTAGGAATTGCATACGACTCAAAATTATGCCTCCTGTAGTTGGGATTGAGAGATAATTAACCGACCCAAACCAAAATCCGAGTTCTAGACCTTAGATTTTATATCATTTGCACTATTGTGCTTAAACCAAAACAAAACTATAGGTATTTATATACTTTCAAATAATAAATCATATTTTCAAAATCCTGAGTTTAGCGGTGTCGTAGTCTTTATAATCTACAAACATACACCTTAAGCAAATGCCATAAGATACGGCCCCTCACCAATGGTTAGCGTCTCCCGGCGCCTCATATGCTTGTCAGCTTAGGATAGAGACTCAATAAAATGATGACATAGCTAGTGCCTAATTCTACAAGAGGCCCTCCTCCTATGAGTCCTTTCTCATCTTCTAGGTGAACCAACAGTCGGTGTCATCCGAATGTAATCATGGGGAATGCATGATTCCTTGAATTTCTTAATCATATAAGTGATTAATCCAGTTTTTCCTGATGATCAAAGAATTTCATTCCATATAATCACACATATGAATTATCAAAAACAATTTCCATTGTTACATGATTAACAAGTCGTACAATCACAAATTCATACAAATGCACTTTCCATATCCTATAAGCATCCAATTTATGTATATATAAGTTTAGGTACATCTATTCTATAAGCAAAATCAAGTAGACAGTCACCAGGAATTCACTCACTCAGCCATGCAAGTCAATCGAAGTAGCTTGAGGGTAAGTCGTCTCCGAACGCTGGGTCCCCTAGACATCGCAATCATAATACTATAAGGATTTGAAATAAGACTTAGAAAACTAAGCTAAAACCCTTTAAATTATACTTTTGACTATTTTTCGTATTTTTCCTAATTTCTTACTTAAAGTTCAATCATATATAACTTTTTCCTTTTAAATCCAATTTTTATGATCTTATAGTCAATCTTCATTGTTTTCAAGTGTACTTTAACGTGATGAGGATGTATTTTTGAGATGAGACATGCAACCTACCCATAGGTTAGAACAATAGCGGCCCTTATGATTTGGAGCGCTTTTGGGCTTTGTTTGGTGAGTGAGCTTTTTGGTAACATGGGGAATCCTTTGGGCTTAGGCTTAAGATCGCATTTTAGGTTCAAAATACTCCTTAAGATCATATTCATAACTTTGATTTATATTCCTATAGCTAATAGCTACTTTTTGGGCTCCTTAGTGGGCTTAAGTTATCAAATAGGCTTATTTTTTATCCAAATCAAAGATGGTCACTCTTTTAAGCTTAGGGAGTGTCTCGTAAGCTTCTTGAGAGTCTCAAAACAACGGTCATTATTGAGTTAAGTTGCTGGTCAGAAACTTAAGGGTTGTTCAACTTGACATTTGAAGCTCAATTTGGAAGTTTTAAGCTCGGTTTTGAGTTTTAAGCTTGATACTCTTATTGTACTTTCCTTGGTTGGTTTTTTTACTTTATTTACTTACTTTTATCATATTTTTTAGTATCTTTTAGGAATGTTCCATATTTGGTTGGTTTGAGTATAGGGGCTTCCAACTTGTTTTATCATTTCCTTAAGTTTAGGTATTAGATCATGAACTCAAGCTACTTGTATTTAAGTCTTAATTTGACTTCTTTTCCATGAGATGATTATTTGGCTCATACTTTACATGAAAATAGAGGATCTCATATTTATCATTTCTCGCATACCATAGTTCATGTCTTACAAAGTTGGTTTTCTCATAAAACTTGATGTAATGGATTTTTCCTTTACTTAAGTCTAGACTTTAGTATGTTTAACTCAATAAAAGTGAGAACAACATCCAAATGACTTTTAAACCCTGACGTCCAGCATGCTTCCCTTTCATTTAAGTTCTCATTTCAAGATTTTCTTAACTTAAAATCTTCCATTCTAAGTGTTAAACAAGTGTCTCTACAAAACACTAACTTTACATGCTCATAATTCACTTTTCATATAAAGGTTTTATGAGTTTGCTTCCTAAGGTAATCTTAGACGTTTTATCAACTTATGATCATACTCATATCTTCAAGAAATCATGATCTCTTAGCATGAATACTTAACTACTAACATAAGATATACTTACTCATCCTCAAAGCAAAAATATGGTGGTTGTGCACTAAGGTTCTACTTATGCTCTTGTCTTACTTCCTCCTTCTTGCACCCCTTTCGGAAACTTGAGTTGTGGTCCATTGAAGTAAGGTTTAAGGAGTGTTCTAAGGATCCTAAAGGAGCTTTGAATGTTGGAAAAAGCAAGACACAAGAAGAAGTTGAATTTCGTGAGTGTAGAAGCTTGGAAAGGTGGTGGCAAGTGAAAGATCTTGTGGAGTTCTTGTGTTGATTTCAAAGTAAGAGAAAAGGAAGTGAAAACGAAATTGAATGTGAGAGCAATGGGATAAAGAGTGGCCAGTTGGAAATGTAGTAGAAGTGTGTTTAAGAAGTTTGATTTTGTTGTCTTGTAGCGTGCATAAAAATCAATAATTACAAGTCTTGATGATATAAGCATTAAGGGGTGAATAGTAAAGTGTAAGATAAAGTGATTGATGGATGAAAGATAAGAGCATGCAACCCCCAACTCTCAATTGATAAGTTATTTAAGGTGATTAGTTGGTCTACTTATTCACATGTAAAGCTTAGACATAAAGATAAGGGAATTGTGTTATAGGAAATTGTTTTAGGATTTACTTCTTGAATTGTTTTGTTAATGATGATTCAATTCTTATAAAATTATGAAATTTTCTAGAGTTTAATAAAATTTTTCAAATTAAATTATCGATTAGTCACTTAGGGTTAAAAGTCCTTTATTGTTTTAGGGTTTAGGGTTTTAGGTGACTTTAGGGTTTGCAGTTTTTCATGTTCGGGTTTCATCGATAATAGGCTTTCAAATTGGAAAAGTAAGTTCACTTTTAATTGTGAACTTAAGTTCTTAGTTTAGTTGATCCTTGGGAATATTTTGGAAGTACTTTTAGTCAAATCACTGTCCCGCTAAAAGTAGGGTTTATAACTATCTCTTATATGTACCAACCCTAAAGCAATATTACTATTTTCAAGTTTAGAGGTCATGCTTGCCGAAACCCTGGTTATCTTTAACTTTGTCTCACTAGATAGTACATGTCTTACCAAGCTTACTAGGCTTGATTTTTTCCCCTTTAGGTTGATTATTCCTATTACCTGGTCCTAATCTATTAGGTTGGTTTTGTTGTTGAACTAGTCTTGTCCATTTCTATCTTACACATTTTTAAGAAATATGCCCTCACTGATGGCATCAATAACAATATATATACCCCTTGGATTAAGGTTTTTACATTACTTAGCTAAGTTCTTAGTTTCACCATACTTATAATACTTTCCCCTCAATTCTGGGCATTCTTAAGCTCGATGCTCACCATTACACTTCTATCAAGGTTACGTTTTCAGAAGGGGCCTTCTACTCCCTTTTGTGAATTGAATGAATTTCTTTCCTTTAGATAGATTGCTTTTACTGCTAGAACAAACATTGTAAACGTTACTTTTAGTGGGCCTAAGATTTGAGTACGAGTACTTTCTGAACATTCCCAAAGATCAACTAGACCAAAAACTTAAGTTTATATTTACAAATGAAGTAAATTTTTCCAATCTAAAAACCAATTATCGATAAAACCCGAGCTTGAAGAACTGTATGCTCTAAAGTCACTTAGAAGCTTAAACCCTAAAATAATTAAGGAATTTTAACCTTAAGTAATTAATCAATAATTTAATTTTAATAATTTCATTCAACTTTAGAAAATTTCATAATTTTATAGGAATCGAATCATAAATTACGAAACAATACAAAATGAAAACCCTAAAACAATTTCCTATAAGGCCATGCCCTTATCTTCATGTATAAGCTTTACACATAAATAAATAGACCAACAAATCACCTTAGATAACTTATCAATTGAGAGTTGGAATCATTTACCAATTGATAACTTATCAAAATCTAGTAATAAGATAATTTCCTTATTACCCCTTTACTTATACTACATATGGACAATTTTTCACAAGATTTCATAAGCTTAATTTTAATAAGTGAGACAAGACCACTCCATGGCCCAAAAATCACTTTAAATGGCAGATTTAAATAAGGGAGAAAGGGGGGCCATGCTCTTGTCTTTCAACCATCAATCACTTTCTCTTACACATCACTATTCACCCCTTAATGCTTACATCATCAATAGTTGCAATTGTTGACTTTTGTGTAAGCTACAAGACAACACTTTTAAGACATTTAAACACTCATTCTCTCTCCATTCAAACCGGCCACTCTTTTCATTATATCTCGCACTTTCAATTTCATTTTCACTTCACTTTTCTCTCATTTGAAACAAACATAAAAGGGAGAAACCACCTTATCCCACAAAATCAACTTTTCTTCGATTTTTCCAACTTCACTTATGGTAACTTCTCTTCTTGTTCTTGTGTTATTTTCTTTCACCATCTAAGATCTTTTAGAACCATTAAGAACCTTCCACAAACCCCATTCCAAAAGACCAAATGATTCGGGTTCCAAAAGGTTGCAAAAGAGGAAGCAAAGTTAAGAGCTTAAGTGGAACCTTCGCACAACCACCATATTTTGTTTTAAGGACGAGTAAGTATTTCTTGTGATTGTGGATTAGTGTTTATGATTAGGAGACTTGGATTTCTTGAAGATATAAGTAAGGTTTAAGTTGTTATAACACCAAAATTTTTGTTAAGAAACAAACCATGAAACCTTTACATGAAGTTGACGCATGAGCATGTAAAGTTGATATTTTGTAAAGACACTTGTTCAACACTTTGAATGGAAGATTTTAAGTTGAGAAAGTCTTGAAACAAAAACTTGAATGAAGGATGAGCATGCTAGATTTGAGGATTCCATAGTCATTTGGATGTTGATTTTGTTTTCATTAAGTTAAACATACTCAAATCTAGACTTAAGTTAAGGAAAAATCCATCAGATGAAGTTTTATGAAGAAAGTAACTTTGTATGACATGAGCTATGATATGGAGGTTATATTAAGTATAAGATCTTTTATTTCTTTATGTGAAGCATGAGTTAAAGGATCATCCTATGGAAGAAAACTTAAGTTAAGATTTGGATACATGTAGTTTAAATGCATAATCTAATACCTAAACTTAAGGAAATGATGAAACAAGTTGAAAAACCAAGCAAGAACCCCTTGGAATCATCATGAACAGATTTGGAATGTGAGAAAAAGAAGCTTAAAAATATGAACAAAGTGAAAAGATCAACTAAAGCAAGTATGGTAAGCATATAAAGCCTAAAACTCAAAACCGAGCCTAAAACTCTCAAAACAAGCCTAGAACTCTAAGTTGGGCCTTCAAGGAAATTCTGACCAGCACCTTAAAGTATCAAGAGAGGTTGTTTTGAAGCCCATAAGAAATTCACCTAAAGCCCCACAAGCCCACCAAAGTCACTAACTTTAGTTTGAACAAAAAACAAGCCCATTTTGACAACTTAAGCCCACTAAAGGGCGCATGAAGTGGTTATTAACCCCTATAGATTTTTGTTGATGTAGGAAAACCTCTTCACAAATCCGGGTCGAGGCATGCCTGTGGTAAGTCTCGTGTAAGGACGGGTTGGAGCGATTAGAGAGCGAAGAGGACATTTTGTAATAGATTTATAGACGTTTAAATACTTTTATATTTTTGCTCATAACCTAGATTTAATGTAGTTCTAAATGTCGCCCAACCTTCAAGTTCTAGTATATTCTATCTCTTTGCCTCCTACCAATTATTTGCATCTCGATCTAACAAAATGATAGTTATCCCAACTTTCTTATTTTCCTCAAACTTACGAACTTCAAAGGCTTCCTCCAGTAAGTTAATCCATTCGTTTACTACTAAAGGATCAAATGTTCTTTCCGTTAAACGGTTTCACTATTCACTACACCTAAGCTAACTTATCTCCATCTCCACCAACTCTTGCCAATGTAGCTATAAACTGTTGTGGTAATTTCACCATATGTTGTGGTTGCTTAGGACTTGGTTAAGGCTATTGTGGTGGTTCTTCTCTCTGCTCCTTAGGAAGCTAATTCATTGGTGATCTTTTCCATCCCTTATGAATAATCTTTCTAAATAAACCCAACATAAGATCTTATTGGTAACTATTACTATTGTTTTACTAGACTATGACTCTTTATTATCTAGCTACCCTACATATCTCATCCCGCCATACATGCCAAAAGGCTATGGTACCTAATAAATGCTCTGATACCACCTAAAGGATATCGCATCTGACATAGTTTAGGATGTACCATCACACAAGAATAGTTATTTCTATTCAACAAAAGTTCCATTTATAATAAAAGAGTACTAGAATGAAGTTCAACCTTATAATGGTTTATACAAAAAGTATTTCTTGTACTTTTTTTTTCTTTTAATACATATGTATAGATCTTTCTTAGAACTAGGATCAAAATATAGTAGGGCTTCTTCAAAAGTAGTTGACTCCATCCCATGCACTCTTAAAATTCTTTCACCCAATTAATGGTGGTACCCAGTCAGTTTTCTTCGTAACCTGAAGATACACAAATATTTTCTTAGCTCTCTTTGAGATAAGTGAGAGTGGATAAAAACTAAACACAAAAGAAGCCTAATACAAATTTACACATATCATTATCAAAAGATATGCAATTTCATATTCATAGTTATCAAGACAAACTAGCTATGTAAGGAATACGTACCATGTTCATACAAGTGATGTGTATCAGTACCAATATCCTATGCTCTTCCAACTTACTCATCCGGTTAGTCGAAATACCCAATCATCTAGATACAACGTCTAGGAACTTAGAGGCATAAAGAGATGCCTGGGAGTAGGACCCATAACTTTCCATTTATCGAATCCGACTACAAAGAGTCGTCGGCCTATGCCTAGAGGCAATGAGAAGCTGCTAAGGAGTAGGACCAATAAAACTCTACAAAATAGAAACTAGTTGTTGTGGTTTGGAAATCCAACAAATAGCCGATGTAGTTGAAGACACATGAATTGGCTAGAACTGATTGAGCAGTGCAAATCTATATGCTTAAACCCAGCTTAGCAATATTGAAACTTTTACAAACTTGACCTATAGGTCCTTTCGTGCTATTCCATGAATGTAGTAAGCTATACAATAACACAGTTTTAGGCACAAATCTCAAGCTCAATATCATAAACAATCTGACAACCTATATTAAGTTTTGTATTTAAACTTTACAATTCATCCCTTCATATAAGGTTCATTTAGGTGAACCCCTTGAAGGACCGACAAATTCTCAAGTTTCCCAAGTAGACATACATATCGACAAATCTGACATACATAAGGAAGCACTTCAATCATCCAATGCATATTCAATGGAACTATGTATCCAATTAATCCAGCACATAATTACAATTTACAACACAACTGATTCCAAGTTAAGTAGACATAGGTCTACTTGCATAAAAATAGAAATATCCACTTACTTGACCTTCTAGCTAGTTGTTCTTAAAGGCCTCTGATAAGGTTATGAATCTAGCATATTTGATACAAAATAGTGTAGAAATTAAAATATGATACTTGAATGAGACCTACCTTGTAAACTAAACTTGCCCCCTTTGATTTAGCCTAATATAGCAATAGATACTTATTATATAACATCATTGTAATTTAACTTTAGATTTGAAATTTATATGACAATGATTTCTAGTATTATTAAAGAAGTTTTTATCTTTTCAAAAAACTTTTACTTTGGAAACCTCTACTTTTTACTAAAAATTATATATACTTAAATTTTTTGAAAGTAACGATGTCAAATTTGTAAAAATATAAAATTCAATTTTAATAGTTCTAATAAAGGATTATTATTAGAGATCTATTCATTTTGAGAGTCGATGCTAACAATATACATATCCTACTGCTAACAATATTTTAAGTTTAAAATTCGAAAAAGAATAAATTTATGAAATTATATGGATAAAATACTCTATTTAGGAGAAAGTGTACCTACTAAAAAAGCAAAATAGACAGAAAAATCATGGTATGCACTTCCGTGTACTAGCTAAAGCCTTACGTATGTCTGGTGGAGATCATATTCACGCTGGTACCGTAGTAGGTAAACTTGAAGGAGAAAGAGAAATAACTTTGGGCTTTGTTGATTTACTACGTGATGATTTTATTGAAAAAGATCGAAGCCGTGGTATTTATTTCACTCAAGATTGGGTCTCTTTACCGATTTCCATAGTTTATATAGAAATCCAATCGGTATCTAATGAGTTAAACAATTGAATTAAACAATTTCAGCATAAATAGAAAAAAGTGGGGGATATGGCGAAATCGGTAGACGCTATTTTATTTAGTTATTCAGTTAAACTTAAACCAATGATTCGTTATTGGAGCAGATAGCAACAACCATTTCATCCGACATGCGTAGTTTTGATTTTCCAATGGATTTCCATCTTTCATTAATGGAAATTTTGTCCCTCTGTTAGAGGTGTTCCAGAAATGTCTGCGATCGAGTAAATAGCTCTACGAACCACTGGATCGGATCGAATTGCAAAATGGAAAGATTTGTACAAATTATACCTTTCGTCACCACTTTGTGGAAAATCGTTACGCTTTGCAGAAATATAAGGTGCCATTCTAGGATTCCATTTCCTAGTACCATGACCAAAATGAACGCCTGCTTCCATCATTTCTTCTAAATTGATGTTCCAATATCTTCTTGTCATTTCTCCTCACATTTCCTTTTTTTTTTTTCAAAAAAAAAGCGACGAGGTGCCCTGAACTAAATAATTGTTCCGATGGAACCTTTTCTTCTACCGCTGGAGATTGACCGTGTCGATACACAATCCAAATTGGTTCCGTTAGGCTAGCTATATGCTGTGTGTTATCAACGATTTCCACCGAAGGTGGTAAGATGATGTCTTGAGCAGTTACACATCCAGGACCCTTGACAGAAATAGACGCGTTGCAAGTTGCATACAAATTACTTCTTAATACAATTTCTTTCAAATTCATTAAAATTTCATGGATTGATTCTTCAATACCTACTATGGTAGAATACTCGTGTGGTATTTTTTCAAATTTGGCACGGGTGATACATGTTCCTTCTATTTCTGCAAGCAAAGCTCTTCGCATCGCTATACCTATTGTATCAGCTTGTCCTTTCATGGAATTGGATTGATTTATCCTAAAGGTTTCATTTCAATTGGAATTTATAGATATATCTCTAATAAAACTATTATATATCAATTACAAGATAATTATAGGACAATATTTATAACTATGGAAACAAGGTTACTTAGAAAAATCAAATCCTAGAAAGATTAAATTATTAAATCCCCTTTTTCTTCATCTTCTTCTTTTCCTTTCTTTCTTCCTCTTCTTCTTCTTTTTCATTTTTTTTCCTCTCCATCACTCTTTCTCTCACCCTTTCTCTCTCTTCAAAAACCCCCCACCCAAGCCTGTCTCTCTCTCTCTTCCCCCATTTCCTTCTGATTCTTCTTTAGTCGTTATGCAAATAATGGCCATATTTATAGGCTAAATTCCACCACCTGTGTAAGCCGATCTGGTTTATATGTGTATGTGTATGTATATTATATATACATATATATATACATATATTTTAGAGTTATATTATAATTTATTTTATATCCATCCTAATTTTTAGAATATTCAAAGAATATTCCTACTTTTCATCCCAACATTTTTAGTAAGGAGTAATTCATAGCTATAATTTCCTTCTCCTACATATTGTTATTTTTGGAAATTTTTAACATAATATTAGTAATATAATATATAGATAATTTTTCATTAATTATTGGGACTTATTCATATATAACTTATATGTAATTTTACTTACTAATTTTAAATATTAAGATTACATACTTAATTCTAACAGATTTATTATAAGCTATATCTAAAATTATAAAACTTTATGTTATATTGATAAGACCTGATAAACTTAATAGTTTTAAGAGAATTGTATATAAATGGGCTTAATTTGAGATATTAAAGCTAGATAATTACTTCTTTTATTTTTTATTACCTAGTTATGAAGGTTTAACTTAATCTCACGATCATTGTTATAAATCATAATTTCTAGAGTTTGTCTTAAGTACTAAAATTTTCAATTAATTTCTTATTAATTTATATAATTGCATATCTAAGTATAGGTTTAATTCAAACATTCCTATACCTTTTAGATATGGAGTCGAGTTCAAGTACTGTAGATGTTTCCCTAAGTCAACAAAACTACATAAAATTAAAACCAATTAAAATTTTAAATTCAAAAACAAAAATGAATGTGAAAAACTCTAATAGATGATTTGAACATCCTAATCATGTAAGAAAACCCTAAACCCTATGTATGTGTACTTATAAAAATTTGAACTAAACTAACAGGCTTTGGGGTATTGACCTAACCTACGTAAATTCCAATGAAGTCAATTGCCAAGTTATTTGATATGATGGAGACTTGTTTATAAGCTCTCCAAATGTCAAAGACTTATTTGAGGACCTATAACGTGATGTAGACCACTTGAAGAGCTCCTTATGGCTAATGGCTAAAGCTAATATGGATAGATAAGTTGGATAAACCAATTTGGCTTTGATTAGGTCAAGTTGGCTTGTTAGGTTAATAAGTCTACTTAGTAGGTTCGCTTAGCTAGTATGCTCAATTGGTCTGCACCATCAAGTTAGCCTAGTTCATCAGCTTTTTACTTAAATACCTCATTTGACTATCTATTTTTATTTATTTTATTTAGACTTCCTATTTCTTCTATTATTCCTAAATTACCCTTATGTTTTTTTTTTATTTACAAGAATGCTACTAAGGTATCCTTTTAGTAATTTTATTTACAAGTTTGCCACTATATATAAATGGGGCACTTGTTTAGGTTTTAGACAAATTTGGTATATTAATGATAAACCCTTTTGAGTTTTTTTCTTATAAAGCTTTTCTCTACTTGCTCTTATCAATTCCCTTCACAAGGCTTATGGTAAGTAATCCTAATTTATACTTTGTGCATAATATCAAAGCAAATATTAGGTTGTGTAATGTTTGTTTGGTACATCATATCCTTATGGATGGCTAACAAATTCGCTAAAACCCTTTTGTTTTCTTTTCTTAAATTGTTAGTTATGGTGCGGTGACCCTAGAGACACATCAGCTTCATTGGTAATGAAGTACGATTTTATGAGGGAATACGTAAAGATTATAGTAGAGTTCTTGTTCATGTTTATTGTTAATGGCTATTGTGTCTTTTTCGTAGTTACTATAGTGTTGAACTTGCTGTATGTGATTATTGTATAGTAGTCTTTATTGCAAAGCGGGTTCTAGCGATGGGATTGTCTCTAACATCATTATTAAGGCACTTATCTATGGCTTCCTATGATTTCTAACCTAGAAAAAGAAGGGAAAAAGAAAAGAAAAGAAAAGAAGTATAGATATGTTCTCTATTACTAATGTCTCAAAGGTACTTTTAAGGAAGCGAATATTGCCTTATAATCTAAAGGCATAGAGGAAAGGGGAAAATTGGTGCTGATAGGAATCAACCCTTTGAATTGATTACGAGCAACTAAGCAAAAGCCTTCAAGGACTCATGAGGAGAATAATAGCTCATAGTACCGTCTAGGATAAGAATTCCTATTCCAACATCTAAGATTCACTTTACTGTCGACTTGAGTACTAAGCTCTCTTGTACACTAACATTGTCTTTAGAGTTGCCTGAGCAGACATGTTGACCCTTCGAGCAGGCATGCTTACCTGCTAAGCAATAGTATCATAATCCGAAGCTAAGCTTGTAAACCGACCAAGATCTAACCTTAGTTGGAAGCGAATATTCATTAGTGACTAACTAACCAAGGATCAACCTAATCTAGACTAGGTCGGCTCTAATCACATACCTTCTTTGCCCTCATTTCGTCCTAATTGTACCATATTTCAGAGCAACTAGTCACCATGCGACATATGTCTTCTAGAATAATATTTAAGAAGGATTCCTTACTTTTCTATACAAAGTATTCTTTGTCTCTTTTACCATTTTTAGTATCATTCATGTATCCTAATTGTCAATTACCCTTTTGTATTTTCCATATATGCTTGTAACCCTAGTGGGGTAAGTATAAAAACCCTATTTATTGTACGTAGACATAACTCTTTGATCATCAGCATATGCATGTTTCCTTCATAAGAAACCTTAGTATTCTCATTTACCCTTAACTCTTATCTATTTCCTTTAGTAAGGAGTAGTGGTGAGTGATGTTATAGTTTGGAGCTGTGTGTCATATTTGGTAGATTATACGCTAAGTATGATCAATTGGTGTATCATATCTAGTTGGTAGCAACCTAAACTTTTGCTAGCTCTCTTCTTTTCCTTTTGGTTCATTAACATTATGGTGCTCCTCCATGTGTTTGACCTCAAAGACGCATCAGCTTCACTGGTATCAGAGAACGGTTTGGAGAGGGAATGTGTAAAGTTGCAATGAAGTTTTGGTTTGTGTTTGTTGTTTGTGGTTGTTATGTTTCTTCTGTAGCTGCTTCAATGTGTTCATGTGAAGTAAGTTTAGAGTTATGAGCTGTGTAGTAAAGATTTGTGTGTTGGTAAGTGTGGCTCCATTGTTACTCTATTTTTCACTACAAAAACAGAACAAATTCATTTCTATCATGTTCAAGTGATCATCAGGTGTTGAAGTTGTTAAAGTGTGTTCGTTGAAGTTTTGGGTATTAAGGTAGTAGTATTTTCCCTATATTATGTTGTTAATATGTTCGAGAAGTACTATAACAAGTTAGATTTGAGTGTTCAAAGTGTTATTGGTAACCAGATTAGTGTTGCTTAACCTAGTTGTGGTCATAATTATAGTAACACTCCAGGGTTAGTTGATGATAAGCTTAATAGACTCATTAATCTTGTTGAGAGTATAGTCACTGCAATACGAATTAACAGACAATAATCCTAGGGTGTATTGTACCATAACCCATTAGAAAACGCTCTTGAGAGACGCTATGACTAAGGTAACCAAGCCAATCACCCAATTTGACCCCCTTAAGCTGGAAGAGTAGCAGACCGAGTTGCTAGGTGAAGGATAGAGTTAAAGGAGATTAAGGAAGATGATGAGGAGATAGATGTTGAAGAGTATGGAGAGGAAGAAGAAGAAGAGGCTAATTATTACTAAGCACAAGAGCGGGGACACCAAGCTCCTTGAAGACTAAACAATGTCAAGGTCTAAATCCTACCCTTCAATGGAAGTGGAGATGTAGATGAATATTTGGAGTAAGAAGAGAAGGTAGAGAAAGTGTTTAACTCTTATGGATATGTAGATGCTATCAAGGTTTAACTTGTTGCACATGAGTTCTCTAGGGACAAAAGACAACGAGTAAAGACTTGGGATAAGATCAAAAGATTGATGAGGGGTAGATTTGTGCCTAAAACTTACCTGTAGGATACATTTGCCAAATTGTAGGAACATCACCAAGAATGTTGATCTGTTGATGACTATGCAAGGGATTTTCAAATGCTTATGATTCAAGTTGATGTAAATGAACCCAAGGTTCGTATAGTATTAAGGTTCATTTTTAGGCCTAAATATGAGATTTGCAACATTATAGAAGTGTGGAGGTTTTATACTTTAGAAGAAGTAATTAAGGTGGCATAGAGGGTGAAAAATAGATCAAAAATGCTCAGAGTAGAATTGAGCCAACATTTTCCCAATCCCTAGTTTTACACTAACTTGTTCTTATCGAGTCAAGGAGAAAAATGATCAACCTAACAATAGCTGAATGGGCCAGCGGTGCTAAGTAGGCCAGTTGAGTTGAGTTGAGTTGAGGCTAGGCTAGGCTAACCTTAAGGACATATGAAAGAGGACAGACCACCAAATGGAAGATAAGCGAGGTATCAAATTTTTGGGCTTTGGATACATGGCTACTAAGTGTTAGAACCAACGTACCATGGTGCTCCAAAGAGATGTAGTAGATAACATTGATGATAGTGAGCTTAAGGAAGAGAAGAATGATGGAAGGATTGAAGCTAAGGAGGAAGAAACCTGTATCTATTCTGATTAGGGAATGGTGATGACTTTATTGCTGAGATGAGTACTAAGTTCCTTGCCAAACTCCGAGGAAGACTAGAGAGAGAATCTGTTCCATACAAAATGTATGATCAAAAGGCAACTGTATACCATCATTGTGGGTAGAGGAAGTTGTATTAGCATTATCGTACAATCCTTTGTGTAGGGGTTAGGACTGCTGACCTCTAAGTACCTTCAACCTTATAAACCACATTGGCTTTATGATAAGGGTACTCTACACATCACAGAGTAAGTAACTATGTCGTTTAGTGTTGGGAATGTGTGTAAGAATGAAGTAGTGTATGATGTTGCCCTTATGGAAGCTTCACATTTGTTGCTTGGAAGATTATGGCTATTTGATCGACGTATTACTTACAATGGATACAAGAAAACCTATGGCACTGCTAAGGATAGGAAGAAGATTGTGCTGTAACCCATGACGCCGACCTAAGTGAATGAGACCCATAATTAGCTTACTTGAGTTAGTAAGAAGAATGCCTTAGTGATGAACCAAAGAGAGCTCTAAGTTACTGAGAAGGTTAAAGAGCCAATGCTCTTGTTGATTAGAAGATTATTGAGATGAGAGATTTTGAAGATATACTTGATGAGGTCCAAAGCTTGATAGATGAATTTTCCAACCTATTTCTTGAAGAGTTGCCCAAAGGTCTACCTTCGATCCGAGGCATAGAGCATTATATTGATCTACAGCTAGGCGCTACCCTGCTAAATTGACTTGCCTATAGAATGACCTTTAAGTAGGTTGTCGAGTTGAAAAGACAGGTGGATAATCTCATAGAGAGACGATACGTGAGGGAGGGCAATAGTCCTTATGCTATGCTAACTCTGCTCATCCTAAACAAAGATGGTTCATGGCGCATGTGTATCGTCAAAAAAGTAATCAATTGAATTCCTATCAATTATAGATATCCGATATTGAGGCTAAATGACATGCTAAATGAGCTTCATGGAACCAAAATATTTTCAAAGGTTGATTTACGAAGTAGCTACTACCAAATTCACATGAGACTAGGTGATGAATGGAAGATTGCTTTTAAGATGAGGCACGGTCTCTATGAATGGTTGGTTATACAGTTCGGACTTACAAATATGCCAAGCAAATTTATGAGGCTTACGAACCATGTGATGTGCTCTCTGATTGGATGATGTGTAGTTGTGTACTTTGATGATATATTGGTGTATAATGCCGACTTTGACAACCATGTTCAACATCTATAAGCTATTTTTGAAATCTTATAAGCCAAGAAGTTATTTGGGGACCTGAAGAAATATACCTTCTATTAGGGTGAAGTGGTTTTTCTTGGGTATGTGGTATCGAGGGAAGGAATTCGAGCTAATAGGAGAGGGTCTGACCTATCTTGGAGCAGTCGATGCCGAAGAATGTTGTTGAAGTACGAAGTTTTCATGGCCTTACTTCTTTCGATAAGTGATCTATTAAGAACTTTAGTACCATTGCAATCCCTTTAATCGAGTTGATGAAGAAAGGGTGATGGGTTCCAATGGAATGATTGAGACAACAAAGCTTTAGGGAGATTAAGGAGAAGCTTACCTTTACCTCCATCCTATCATTATCAAATTTTGACAAACAATTTTAATTAGAGTGCAATGTGTCAGGCGTTATAATTGGTGTCATCCTGATGCAAGAATGATAACCTATTGCTTAGTATAGTGAGAAGCTTAGTGGTGCTGCATTGAACTATTCTGTGTCCAAGAAAGAGTTTACTCTCTTTTTTGAGCTCTTACTGTTTGGTAACACTACTTATTGCCACAAAAATTTGTGATCTACACTAGTCATAAGTTATTGAAGTATCTTAGGAGTTAGAACAAACTCTTAAAGAGGCAAGCTAAGCAACTAGAGTTTATGGGAGAGTTCTCTTATGTGATTTGACATAAGAATGGAAGTACCAACGTAGTTGCCGATGCTCTATTACGTCGGCAAACCTTGCTAACCACTTAGTAGACAAAGTAATTGGGATTTTCAATTATCATCGAGGAGTATGCTTGTAACCCTCATTTTGGTCCTATTCTAGAGTAGTGCAGAGAAGGAGTTATTGTTGGAGGATATTATCTTAGGGATGCCTATCTATTTAAGGACCAAATGATGCATATGCCAAACTATTCCACGCTAGAGCTATTGGTGAGGGAGGCCCATAGTAGTGGATTATCTAGTCATTTCGAAGACACCAAAATAGCTAATCTATTGAAAGAAAACTTTTAATAGCTTAGTTTAGCCAAGGATATCCATAAGATAGTAGGAAGTTACGAGGTGTGCAAGAGAGCTAATGAGAAAAGAAAGCCTCATTAAGAGTATATGCCCCTGCCAACACCAACCCTACTTTAGGTTGACCTTAGCATAGACTTTATCCTAAGGTTGCCTTAGACATCCAAGGGTAGCTGGGCTATGTTTGATGGTGAATTGTTGTGTTTAAGAAAAGTACAGGAGTATAGATGAAGGAAGTAGGATTACAACTTAAGGTTTTGAAATTGCAAGTAAGCAATTGTGAAAGTCATAAGGGTTTCGAATTGGATGCTCAAATTGAGAAGTGGTTGATCAATTTCCTTATAGTAGGTGTTCCAATTTTTGGTTTGGAAGGTTGAATTCAATTAAATTGGCACTCAATGAGATACCTTCCTATCATCACAATAGTGGTAAGTGAAGTGTGTTGTGGCTGTTTGTGTTGAGATGAGAGAAGGTTTGATGTTACTCTATAGTGATTGGTGGTTGTTAGTTATACTAGGTTGAGTGTTGAAGTGTAGTTGTGTTATTATAATGGCTATTATTGGGTATATGGAGTTGAGAGTATAGTTGATAGGGATTAAGGATTGATTACGTGCTTCTGAACCTAAGGGCTTTCTCAGATGGTTTGTTGAGTTGTTTGAGGAGAGTTAATCACCTAAAAGTAGTATTTTTCTTAATTTAATCTACTAAGCTACTTTGCTTTCCATATCATCTAGGAAGCTACTAAGGTGATTAGCTGACATATGAAGCCAACCCCTTCGTAATACCTTAATCCTAGCACCAAATCAGGAAAACAACCATCTTTACAGTATTGAGGCCAAGCTGACATTTGCTAGGAGATTACCATTTGAGGTTGACTTGAATGTGAGTCATCTTAAAGCTAACTGTCGTCCAACCCCATCAATCAAAGTTGTTGAACTACTAATGCTAACCAAACCTGATCAAAAGCCTACCCCTATTTGGCTCGTAGTGTCATTAGGACCATAAATTGATTAAAACATGCATGTATTATCCTTTCTGACATCTGTGTTATCCTTTCTAACAAAGGATATTTTTTTTCCATAATTACATGCTTTCCTTGTAAATTATTTTCCTTTGTTTAGGAAGTAGTGATCCAATTCTATAATTTTCTATAATTTAGGATTTACGCTAACTAGTTACTATAAATACTCACATAATGTAATAGCCGTGAAAGGATTGTATATAGAGAATACACTGAACTTTTACTCCATCTTGACCTAATTGTCCTTTCTACTTACTCTTGAGCTATTTGAGCATGGACTAGTGGTTAGTGACCTCTAACCATGCTTGTATGTTATATCAAGTGTGATTCGGGCTCATATAAGATGTTTGTGTATCATATCCATCATTGGTGTATGTGAATGCTTGCTTAACCTTCAACTATCATTTACTTTTTGAGCCATCTCGTGGCCTGGACCTACCATTTTTTGTTACTCATGATATTGGACCCATGTATTCATCTATGGAATTCATATCATCTTAGTATTAGAGCCTAGCAATGTTTGAAGTTAGATTCTACTACTATGCTCTTTGAGTGGTTTGTTATTGCTCTCATGTGATAGCAATTCTATTGT
This sequence comes from Lumnitzera racemosa, assembly GCA_024138005.1. Taxonomy (NCBI): domain Eukaryota; kingdom Viridiplantae; phylum Streptophyta; class Magnoliopsida; order Myrtales; family Combretaceae; genus Lumnitzera; species Lumnitzera racemosa. Next base: position 59,588,359 of record JAMXBC010000004.1, read on the forward strand.
TAACATTGGAGTTTGGTAATTGAAAAGTGTTCTTTGCTCTATTGTCTTATGTTTTTTTATACGCAAAATAGAGTGTGGTTGGCTATTTGTTTGTTGTATAATTGTCTTGGTGTTGGGAGTATTAGTTGTTGACCTACAGTTGTTATTTACAAAAAGAACTTTGAGTGTTATTATTAGACATCAATTTGATGGAGTAACCAACAATGTTAAGTTTAAGTGTTTAAGGAACTTTGGGAAACCAAGAAAGTGGTACTCAACATGGCTAAGGGTAAGAAGGAAGCTTTACACCTTAGTCAGTAGGTGACTGCTTAGATAAGCTTATGGACTTGGAAGCTAGTTTGGTAATTGTTATCTAAGAAGATAGGTGGTAAACTAAGAATAGCTTTACTAGAAGATGTAAGTAACAAGGGTAAGGTACTGGTCATTTTGGCTTATTTAACGCCTTAGCTTGACTACCCCGAGCTAAAGGAATTAGTAGTGATGCTAGGCAAAGGCTAACACTTAAAGGAATTAAGGAGGAAGAGGAAGAGGAAGGAGAAGATGAAGCTGAAGAGTACTACGAGCCCCTAAAGTTGAAGAGTTGAGGATGCATATTCCAAGTTTTTCTAAGAATGGTGATGTTAAAGGCTGCCTAGATTGGGTAGATGGGATTGAAGAGTAGTTTGAATGCTCTTTCATACTTGACAATGCAAAGTTTAGAATTGTTGTATTGGAGTTCACTAGTTATGCTACCCTATGGTGGAAAAAATTTCAAGCCACCTGAAGAAAGGAAGGAGAACAAGAGATTGGGAGTAGGGGTGAAATGAAGAGGGTTATGTAGAGAAGGTTTATCTCAAGCTAATATTTGTATGATGCCTTTAAAAGACTGAAAGAGCTAAGATAAGGAGGGTCAAGTGTAGACACTTATGTTAAGGAATTCCAAATGTTAATGATTTGATGTGTTGTAGAGCTAGAGGACCAAACTATATCTTGATTCATTGGTGGATTGAAGTATGAGAATGGGGATGTCTTGGAAACCCTGGATGTTGGAAAGCTTGAGGAGTTGCTTAGAAGATAGAAAGGTACCGAATAGGCAGGTTTTGACCACTAGCTAACCAACCAGGTAGTAACCGAACTATTTCGAGCAGACCTATGTGAATGGAACTAAGTAAGGTTGTTGAGACTTGATCCGCTTACACTAACCGAGTCGAAGAGAAGGAACCCTTGAGGAAGTTTGAGAAGGGCCAAAGTTCAGGGAAGAAAACGAGTGAGATTAAGTGTTTCAAATGCTAAGGCTTTAGATACATGGCCATTCAGTGTTTGAATATAGGAACCATGGTAATCCGAGGTAAGATGCTAATTGTTGAAGTGGACAACATTGACCAAAAGTAAAGGAGCTAAAGGAGGATAGATAGACCAAGCTGTTTAAGGAGGAAGTTATCTACAGTGAGGAAGATAACTTTATGCCGACCACTCTAGTATTGAGAAGGATGATGAGTGTTAGTCTTATGCTCCAAGACGAATAGAAGGAAAATTTCTTTCATATTGGATATGAGGGGAATGAGTCCCTGTATGCATTGATCATTGACAGTAGGAGCTGCACTAATACAGCCTTTACATTTATGGTCCAACAATTAAAATTACCAACTAAGCCTCACTCAAAGCCTTATAAGCTTTATTGTCTTAGTAATAAGGGAGCTCTACAAGTCAGCAAATAGGTATCTATGCCCATTTGCATTGGTAGTTATCGAGATGAAGTACTTTGTGTTGTACTGCCCATGAGTACATCCTACCTTTTTCTTGGGCGACCATAGATGTTTGACCGAGTAGTTATATATGATGGAAGGTAGAATACATGTTCTATGGAGCATGAAGGTAGCATGAAGGCAAGAGGATGAAACTAAGTCCTATGATTGTCGAGTAAGTAAAGGTCATGCAATCCTAACTTAGCTAAACCTTGAAGAAAAAGTCTTTGATAATGATTGGAGTTAAATTGAAAAGGGAAATGGAGATTGAAGGACCGACTTATCTACTTGTCTAAAGGTTATTAGAGATGAGTTCTGAAGTGAGGGAGCAGCCTGCCGAGGTAAACACCTTGCTAGATGAGTGGTAAGTGTAAATTACTTTACACTTTTGGTACTTAATTTTATAATGTATTGATTTAAGATGAATCATAAGCAAGCGGATGAAATTTATACAAGAATAATGACTTTTAAGTAAATCATGGCTGTGGCGAAAAGAAAAACTTTGTAGTAGAAATAAGAATTATTCAATTACGAGCATGATGACGAATGATTGCATTAACTAGCAATGATCACGCCCTTTATCATGGCAGTGATTGAGGAAGCAATAATGATTCCCCTATCAATCATGGCCGTGATTGCATCATAGGAGGGTGATCACTCCCTTAATTATGGGTGTGATGAGTTCTAATGAAGTGATAAGGAGTTCATGTCCACTATCACGATCGTGATTGGTGAAGAATTTTGTTTTTTGAGACGGTTACACCCCATGTCAAGGGCATAATGGGAAGGATACAATTGTTCTTCTTCAACTTTTTCATACAGACCAATATGTGGAAATTGTCAGGCGATGCCATGAAGAGGTAGATTTGAATCATTTGATGGGAAGAGTATAAATATATCATGACTTTTGGAATAAAGATAATTAAGAATAAACATCATTAAGAATATCAATTCTTGAACCAACATTACACTAAGTCTTTCATCTTTGTATACATTGTAATTCCCTTTTCAATATAATGTTGTACCGTACTTTTCTTGAAATTACTCGAGTACCGATGCAAATTCAACATTCGTTTGTTGTAAAGATTTCTATAATAGAATTAAGAATAGGGTTATATTTCTTACTTGTATTATGTTAATTTCTTTATTATTCCTACATTTTGATGATATGTTTTGTTATTTCATTGTGTATGAGCAGTAATTAGGACTTGCTACATCAACTTCATATGAATAAGTGTGTGATTCCTAATAATTGTTAGTTTTGGTGAATTGAACTTAGTCAATTTAAGTACAGTGTAGTACACGACATTGTCTTAGGTCATATTTCATTAAAATATATCAAGAGACAATTCTATTGAATAGATCTGATTCGTTGGAACAATATACTCTTGATAATAGAGATATTATTAGGAAAGTTGTTGCATTCTTAGGGAGAACAATAAATGAACATCACATTAATGCAATCCAAATTTGCTGTTAATTCAAAAGAGATTGTAATAGACACAATTAAGATTAAAAGTAAGTAGTTTTGAGAAGAATGCTTACATACCAGCAATTTCTAGTAGATAATAAGTATTAGGATAAAAAGTATATTAGTAGTATTCTTTGGTAGTTTTAGTTGGTATGCATTATCGTTTATCTTTTAGAGTATCCTGAAAGTTCCTTCAACTCTAGTAATAGCTTGCTCTTCCTCTTGTTAAGAAACATCTTCTCTCTTAAGTGTAGCCACACTTAGTCATCAAGTAGAAACTACTCAGTCTTTCTTCCTTTTCCTTTCTCCTTTAGTTTTCTAATAGCTTAATCAATGTGTTAGGCGACTCATTAGTAGATCTACTGTATGGACTAAGCTTTGGTTATCGCTTCTAGATCTTCTTAGTCAATGGACCACATTGAGGTGTGATCGAAGGGTGATTCAAGATTAAAATTGTAGACAACCTCAAATGGGGTGTATCCAATGGTAGCATATATTATCTTATTATAAGAAAATTCAACCACCTATAAATAGATGTCCCAATTAGCTAAGTTCTTTCCTACTATAGCTTAGAGTAGTAACGTTAGGGTACAATTGATAAACTCCATTTAGCCATTGGTTTGGGGAGGCAAGTAGTACTAAACATTAATTTGATTCCCATTCGATGCTATAAATTTCATTAAAAATGGCTCAAGAATTTTAGGTCTCTATCTGATGCCACACTCTTCAGTATTCTGTACAAGCGAACTATTTACTGCAAAAATAAAGAAGCAATAGTCAAAGCATCGCTAGTTTTGGCGCATGGCACAAAATGTGCCATTTTGCTGAATCTATCGATAATAACCATTATAAAGTCTTTGCCTCAAGTAATTCAAGGTAATCCGAGGACGAAATCCATACTCAAGTCAACCTATAGTTTGGTTGAAATAGGTAGAGGCATTGCCTTCCCTTATTCTGCTTAGCTTTTTGCTTTCTATAGAAGGCATATCCCTTAATCATACGATGTACATCACATTTCATTTAGGCTAGAAGAACCTATTATTCAGTAGCTCACATGTCCTTCGTTCTCGAAAGTGTCTAAAGATTCCTTCACTGTAGATTTCTTTTACTAGCAATTCCCTCATTGAACAGGTTGGCATACACAATTTGCCTCTACAAAATAAATAACCATCTTCCGTGTGGTATTCATCTATTGTTCTCCCCTCTTCATAGCTTGTATATATTTGACTTAAGTGAGAATCATGTTGATACTATTCCTTAATGCTCACGAACTCTAACAATTAGGTCTACAACTCAATGAGAAGAACAAGTCTTCTTAACAAAGCATTAGCAATTACATTACTCATGCCTTATTTGTATTTGATGGTGAAATTAAATCCTCTTAGAAACTCAATCCATCGAGCTTAGAATTTAGAAAGTTTTGATTGGCTTAGCATATGCCTTAAGGATTAATGGTCCATTTATATGACAAATTACTTAGGTAAAAGATAATGTTGCCATATGTGAAAAGCTCTAATTAGTGCTAAGAGTTCTTTGTCATATACAAGATAGTTTAAATGATAGTTTAGATGGGCTCCTTTAAGTTTTTCACTATGATAAGCAATAGGTTAGCCTTCATGCATCAGTAGAGCTTCAATACCAACACTTGATGCATCACATTTAGGCTCAAACACTTTATCAAAGCCAGACAGAGCAAAAACTAGGGCAGAGATCAACCTTGATTTCACCTTCACAAAATTCCTCTCTTCTTTTTCTCTCTACTTGAATTTTACATTCTTCTTTGTTAACTCAATCAGAGGTGCTATTGTAGCATTAAATCCTTGGATAAAACATCAATAGAATGATACCAATCCATGGAAACTCCTTACCTTTACACATGAAGTTGGGGTTGACCACTCAAAAATGGCTCGGATTTTCTCTTCATCAACTCTTAATCCTCCTCTACTAACCATGTAGCCTAGCTAGGTCTCCTCTTCCTGATAGAAACATCATTTCTTCATGTTTTCGAATGATCTCTCTACTCAAAGGACATAAAAAATAGCTCGAAGATGTTTAGTATGAAATCTTAAGCTAGTACTATAGATAAGGATGTCGTTAAAATAAACAACAACAAATTCCTTGATTAGATCCCTTAAAACATGTTTCATCAACCTCATAAAAGTGCTTAAAGCATTTGATAACCCAAAGGTGACCATCCACTCTTACAAGCCATGTTAGGTCTTAAAAGTAGTTTTCCATTCATCCCCTTGTCTCATTCGAATCTAGTGGTACCTTGAATTAAGGTCGATCTTACTAAATAGTCTCACGCTACTCATTTTGTCTAATGTATCATCTAGCCATAGAATGGGGTATTTGTACTTGATCGTAATCTTGTTTATAGCTCTACTATCTACATACATACATCAAGTACCATCCTTATCCAGTATAAGTAATGTATGCATAGTATAGGGGCTAAGACTTTCTCTCACATATACCTTCCTTAATAGCTCATTGACTTACTTCTAAGGCTTTACAGCTTGCTTAAGATTCATTCTATAAGCAAGCTTGTTTGGTAGTACAGCATTAAGTATCAAGTCAATGCAATGCTTAATACCTTGAAATGTGGGTAATCCTATGGGCAGCTACTCGTGAAATAGGTCGGAATATTCATCGAACAACCTCTTGACCTCTTCTAGTAGCTTCACTTACTCCTTCAATTTCAATAGTTGCCTTACTAATAGGAAGATTAGCATGTTAAACTTAATGGCTGTTTAAAGTTCGACTCTACTCAATACTAAAGCCTTCTTTTATCCTCGAACCAATTTGGCTTGTAATTTACTTACTTGACTCGAGATTATGGGGTTTAGGGTAATTTTCCTCTCATCCTTCTCAAGCATATACATGTTCCTAAAACCATCATGAACAAACCTTCAATAAAAAAGCTAAAGTTTGCCTAGCAACACATGTGATGCACATGGGTAATATGTCACAAAGAATTTCATCAAAGTAATTGCTAATAAAGATCAATAGTAACACTTACTAAGTGATATGTAATGCTCCTTTCTCATTTAGCCAATATAACTAATATGGCTTCAATGTAACATAATTGACAACTTAAGCTTCTTAACTAAGTCGATAAATGCTATATTAGTACAGCTACAACTCTCCACTATGAGCACAAAAACCTACTTGTCTACTTTATATGTGATGTGGAATAAGTTCTCTCCCTACTTCTTCTCGGTACAAGGTTTTATACTCATCGCACGCGAACAACCAAAGTTAGTTTATCCAGATCCTCAATAAGCACATCCTCCTCAATAAGCTCCTCTTCCTAGTTAGTATCCTTTTCAAGAGCAACCTCCTCCTCAAGCTTCTCATCAGTACTATCTATTTCAAGTTTTGAAATGTCTCCTTTAATAATCATAGTTCTTATGTTCAGACATTAGGCAGCTATGTTTCCAAACCCTTGACACTTAAAACACTAGATTTAGTTCATCTTCCGTCCAGATCCCTGTCCCTTTACATAAGTTCTTGGTGTCACTTCACCATCAATTGGTCAACTCTTCTATTCAACTTTGAGATATGTTCTTTTACTCATCTTAGCACTTTGCTAAGGTCAATAACTTCCTTAAGTACACCAGCTTGATTGGACGGGTCGACTCATTGGAGGTTAGCTTGACCTGTTCTTCCTTTGTCTTTCTACTTACTAGGTTATTCTTATAGCCCCATCTAATTCACATTGAATCATAAGTATTTAGAACTCCTTAACATATTAGTCAATAGTTTGGCTTCCTTATCTCAACTCTTGAAGCTGAGCAAAGATGTCTTACAAATATGTATCCAACATGATTCTGTTTCTAAGTATCCTCTTCATCTTAAGCCAAGTATTTACTTCCTTATATCCTTCTCGACTTCTCATAATTTAAAAGTTCCTCCACTACATCGTAGCATAACTTGAGAACTCTATAACAACAGTCCTCATTTTCTCACAGTCTTCATGCTAGTAATAGTAAAAAATAAGCTTTATCTTCTTTTCCTAGTCTAGATAGTCATCAGGGTTACTAGAACCATTGAAGCTCAAAATTCGAAGCATCACATGGTCGGTAACTTAAGGTGCTTGAAGGCATTCCTCTTCCTTATTGTACGCTTCTTCTCCTTCTTCATCTAAACTTCTTAAGTCAATAATCCTCTTCACACAGCCTTCTACTCCTCCACCTTGATCTTGTAGAGCTAGGATCTATCCTTAGGTTAAGCAGCTTGTGGAGTATTTTGCACAACCTTAGTAGGTCAAAAAGCCAATGCATAAATAGCTCTAGTCAAATAGGCTATAAGGTTAGCCATCTCATTAATTTGCTCATCTACACTTCTAAGGGTATTCTAGGGTTTTCGTCTATGATGGATAATACCGCTATTGTCATCTCTAATACAAGCATTGATACTGGAGTCCGTCATTCTCTTGGATAGACCTTTGTAACATATTCAAAATCTAAGAAACAATAAACACTTTTCCTCTAAGCCAAACAATTCACACATACTTCTCTACGGGAATGTTCAACTAATCTATTAACACAACTACTCTAAAGAACAATAAACCTAATTGAAATTTGCTTTGTTTTCTTATGTATGAAATAGAGTATCAATGTTAGGCAAGCATACCTATCAAATTTGTAATAAGTAGATTAAGTCTATGTATTAATCCCTTAAGAGCTTTGATTACTAATACTCACTATATAACCTACAAATTTAACTTGAGAATTTAAAGAATCTATATTAATTGTAGCAATTACTAAATTAACAACTAGTCGAGAATTATTTAAGAACATAACGAAAAAGTAATAAAAGTAGTAACTATTTCATGATTCACAAACTGTATCTAGATCTTTTCTTCCTTTAGATCTAACATGTGATTTCTCTTAAAGATAATCTATTTGTTCTTTACTCTTTCTTAACTAAGAGATTTGTCTGCTAAAGTTAATCACTTTCTTTAGCTAATTAACACTAATTCTAAAATCACCTATTAGAATCTCTTCTCGATAGCATGACCTAAGATGTATTATTGCATAATGAATTCTCCATACTATAATGCAAAATTCCAAAAAGATCTTCTAAATTATCTCTATTCTTGTAATAATCTTTATCAACTATATCTGGATCGAATCTTATTAAAAATCTATTTGTTTTTTTTATAAGATATCAATTTCCAGGTTACAAACCGCGAATAACAATCTAGATCATGAAGTATACATAATTGAATAAAGAAAAGACAAAATAATTAATTAAATCTAATAAGAAAACTATAATGCCTAAGGTTTCAAGCCCTTAAATTTAGAGTGACGGGCTATATTATATGTTTTAGTTCAAATTTCACAATGAGGTTAGAAAAGTTAGATGAAATATTCTAGTCAAATCAATTTCTCAAAATAAGCTAACTAAAAGGATTAATTTAAGAAAAGAGTTAATTTATCGATAAAGCTTATAATTATCAAAAATACAAAATTCGAGGTTTAAGATATTGCGAGATATTAAAGATAAATTATTTAACTTTCAAAAATAATAAATAAAGTTGAATTATATGAAATATACATATATTAATATAGAATATGCATTATATGCATTAACTACATATATATAATAGTAATAAATTATAAAAAATAAGGAAAATTAATATAAAATCAAGGAAAACTAATTAAAAAAAGTGAATGAATGAGTCATCAATGATGTGGTAGCATAAGAAACAATGGAAAACATGAGTCATCATTAATTTAATAGGAAATTGACACCTCAAGTTTAGAAAAATTAGAAACATGACATGTGTATGCTACATGCCCAATTTTTAATAATTCTAACTAATTTGAAAATTATAAATAAGACCTTTATACATCAAAAAAAAAAATTAGAAATCTGAAAACATAAGAAAATCGCTCAAGAATATTTAGAAAAATATTACCAAAAAAAAAACAGTAAAAACAGGGAAAAAATGGAGTCAATTTTGATCTAAGGCAATTCACTAGGATAAAACCAACTTGATTTAGAGCAACTTAAGGGTTAAAGAGAGGATGGTGTGGCCAGTTATTCCCTTAAGGTTGGTTGGTTCAGTTGTGGTTGGAGGTGGTTGGTTCAAGTAAACCAAAATTCCAGCCAAATGTTTCCTAATTTTCTAAAAATACTAAATGGTGTTAATTAATTATGAAAATTGGTTTTGTTGGGTTATTTTATGTATAGATCAATGCAGTAAGTTCATTTTGATTAAATAATTAGCGGAAATAAAGGGTGTTAAAGGAATTGCCTTATTTAGACAAAATTTAGATTAAATTTTAGAAATATTAAATAATATCCTTTCAAGCTAAATTTTTGTACATAATATACTTAATATAAGCATTTAATTGCAATAACAAGAATTTTTGAAAATAATCAAGTTTACTATATATTATAATTATTTTGGATAAAACTAACAATTTTGCTATTTTGTTGAATTGATTAGTTTATGACAATGTTTGGAACAATTGATTTTTATCTTATGATTAAATTAAGCGATAAGCTAGTGCAATACAAGTGATGGTCATTATCTAAAGTGTATATTTTTGTGAGTTCATAGTATTTTTCATATAATTAGTTAGGTTCGTCTACTATTTATTATGTATTTTCCTATTATAAACTTATATATTAGCCTAAAATGCAAAATAGTAAATAATACTATTAAAGTGATTGCTAGATAATGTAAGATTAGTATCTATGACATGTAATTGATAATGAGCATGGCTGAAAAGCATAATTTTTAGGATTTCCAGTATAGAATTAAAGCCTACTCAAATTGATTCCGAAGTTACAATAATGTAATGTAGAATTGGTAATACAAAAGGGTATTTTTAAACTTTTAACAATATTGATTAATTTTAATTTTTAAGATATCATAATAATACTCAAAATAATGATCATGATGATATTAAGTTTAGTAAAATCAGATAAGAAATAAATAAGTTACAATTGGAATAAGCTTGGGAAAAATGATAGTGAAAGCTTATAAAAGTTTAGTATCGACCTATAGTTGACTTGGGGTTAGTGTATATTTTCCTAGGTGTGATAGGTGAGAAAAAACCACATCATGAAGCTTAAGATTTTATGCTACTTTCAAGCTCAAGTAAGTGGATATTTCTATTTTGAGCAAATAGGCCTATGTCTACTTAACTTAGAGTCAATTGTGTCATAAATTGTGATGATGTATTGGATTAATTGGATACATAATTCTGTTAAATGTGTGTTAATTAAGTGAAATGTTTCCTCATGTATGTCTGATTCATCGATGTGTATTTTTGTTTAGAAAACTTAAATCTTTAACAGTTGTTTAGGGTGTTCACCTAAGTGAACCCTATATGAAGAAATGTATTATAAAGTTGAGAAATAAAGATGAGGTTGAGATAGTTGAATTGTTTATGATGTAGAACCTGAGATGCATACCTAATACTAGGTTATTGTACTATTTATTACATTCACGGCATGGCACCAAAGGACCTATGAGCCAAGTTTCTAAAAGATTGAGCATTACTAAGCTAGGTTTTGAGCATATAGAACTATATTGCTCAACTTATTTTAGCTACAATGTATACTTTTAGCTAGACCGACTATGTGTTAGATTTTTAAACCATAGTAGGTGGTTTTTAAACTAAGTAACGTCTTGTTGCCTTAAGGTCCTAGAAGTTGCATTTAGATGCCTAGATATGTCAACTAACCAGATGAGGAATTGGAAAAGTACAAGACATCATACTGATACATGTCACTTGTATAAGCAAGGCATGTATTTCCTGCATAGATAGTTTGGCTTGGTAACTTAGGTTATGAAATTGAATGTTCTATAGTATTGATCCTTATGAATGTGTATTATGCTTGTTTTATGCTTCTTTTATCCACTTTCAGCTCATAAAGAGCTGAGGGGATACTTATGTATTAGCAGGTTGTAAAGAGAATTGATTGGGAATCAACAATTAGCTAGGGGGAAAAGTCTTGTGACAGTACATAAGAGTCAACCACTTTTGAAGAAGTTTTGCTGTATTTTGATCTTAGTACTAGGAAAGATCTATAAATCTAAAAAAAAAAAGTACTATGTTTTAGGTTTAGTTAAGTTTGACAGATGTACTCTCTTGTATAAATAGGTGTAAAGCTAAACTCCGTTATAGGACTCTTTTATTATAAATAGAACTTTTGTTGAATATAAATAAGCATTCCTTTGTGATGATATATCCTGTGTGATGATACATCTTATGCTTTGTCAGGATGAGAAAAATCATTCATGAAGACTTCCATGACAACCTTGACCATGTCTTAAAAAATGACCATCATATACCTTTGAAAAGTGGCTGGTGTATTGCACAAGTTAAATGGCATTCACCTATCAGTGAATGTGCCATATGGGCATGTAAGTATGGTCTTTTCTTGATCTTCTAGCATAATTGGTATTTAAAAATATCCTAATAAACAGTCTAAGAAACAATAATAGATGTGCTTAGCTAGTCTCTTTAACATCTAATCCACAAATGGAAGGAGGAAATGATATTTTCATATGGTACACACACCAACCAAACACCGTGCTCATCAGAATTAGCTCATTATTCTCATCAGGGACAACTATTATGCCATCCTTCTTCAAAATTACTTGAATCGGACTTACCCTTGCACTGTTAGATATGGGATATATCATCCCTATATCCAACAACTTAATTACCTCTACTTTGACCACTTCTTTCATGTTTAGGTTAAGCTGTTGTTGAGGTTGCACCACTAGTTTATGACTCTCCTCCATAAAAATTTTATAGGTACAAAAAGAGGGACTTATCCCCTTAGTGTCTAGAATTTTCCATGCCAATGCCCTCCAATACTTCCTTAAAACTTCCAAAAGTTTATCCTTCCAGTCCTCTCCTAAATCTAAGGCAATTATCACTAATAACTTTAATTCCTTCTCTAAGAAGGCCTATTTTAAGTAATCTAGTAGTAGCTTTAACTTAAGTACCGGTAGGTCTTCAATTGAGGGCTTTAACCTTATCTCCTTTTCCCTCCTAATTTGTTCAAACCCCATATTATCTTCAACGAATTTAGTCACCTACAATTGTGGGACTACTTTACTACATTCGGAGTTGTTCACTTCTTTTTCTCCTTTTGACAAACACATCTTTAATGAATCCTTTATTAATATCTCCTTCAAATAAGAAAAAACAATAGAATTAGTAGCCTCTAAACAATAAAAAGTATCATCTAATTCAAAAAATTTATTCATGGCTTTAGAAACCTTAAAAATTATCTTTTCATCTCCTACCCTTAATATTAGTTTCCCTTCACTAACATCAATAATGGCTCGAGTAATCACTAAAAAAGGACGTCCTAATATAAGGGGTATCTTAAACTCCTTGTCTATGTTTAAGATAACAAAATCTACTAGGAAGATGAATTTATCGACTTAGACTAAAACATCCTCAATAATTCCCTTAAGGTAAGTAACTAACCTATCTACTAACTGGAGACTCATTCATGTGGACTTGGGCTGGCCTAAACCTAACCTTTTAAATAGCTTATATGGCATAAGATTAATGGTAGCCCCTAAATTTGCTAAAGATTTATCAACAAGAGAATTCCCAAAAATATAAGGAATAGTAAAACTCCTTAGATCCTTAAGCTTCTTTAGCAGCTTTTTCTACAACAAGGTTCAGCATTCCTCGCTAAGTGTCACTATTGAGATCTCTTCCAACTTCCTTTTGTTGGATAGCAAATCCTTCAAGGACTTAGCATATTTTGGCATTTGTAAAAGAGCATCAACAAGTAGTAAGTTTATATGTAGCTGTTTAAAAGGGACGAGAAATTTACTAAACTATTGATCATTGCACTTTGGTTTCAAGCACTAAGGATAAGGAATTAGAGGTTAATATTTTTTTACTCTAGGTTGATCTAGGATCTTCTCCTCTTGAACCTTTCTAGATTCATCAAACATTTTAATCTCATCCTTCTTATTTTTAGCATCCAAGTTTGTTCCACTTCAAAGAATCACTACCTTGACTTATTCTCTAGGATTAGTTTTAGTGTTCCTAAGCAATGATCGTTGTTGTCTCTTATTTAAAATCCTAACGACCTAGCCAATCTAATTCTCTAGGTTATAGATGGAGGCTTCTTGGTTCCTTAAAGAGGCCTTTGTTTGTTGTAGTCGAGCCTCGTTAGATTGAATGTATTTTTCCAAGAAGCTTTCCAACTTGTTCTTTAGAGTAAGTAGAGGTGCTACCAGTTGTTGAAATCTAAGTGGAGGCAAATTTGATCTTTGTTAAGGCTAATTCCTTACCTTCCATTATTGGCCTTGACCTTAATTTTAACCTCCCAAGGAAAAGTTAGGGTAGTGTTTTGACCTTGGAATTTAGGTATTGTTGTAAGGATTATACTAGGGTCTTGTAGATTTTCTTAGAAAATCAACTTATTTTATTTACTCATAGCCTACAATCCCCTTTTAATTAAAGTTTTTAAGGAAAAATTGTGGTTGTTGCGAACTAGTCAAGAAGGATTTAATTTTCTTACTTAACATCTTTACCTGAGTAGCCAAAAACTATACAGCGTTGAGCGCAAACATGCTCACGACTTTTTGCTTCCCCCTGAGGCTCTCTTGCTAATAATTATTCATAGCCATACCTTTTATCAAAGCTTAGACTTCCTCAAGTGTCTTAGTATTAAGTGTACCTCTGATTGCTACATCAATCATTTGCCTCGTAGATGGGATTGAGACCATTGTAGAAGGTTTGCATTTCTAACCAAAGTGGGAGGTCGTATACTACCTTAGTAAGTCCTTAAAGTGCTCCCACGTATCATATGAGGTCTCACCCTTTATCTAGGCAAAAGAAGAGATGTCAGCTCTAACCATTGTAGTTTTAATGGTTGGAAATACTTCTCCAAAAATTTTGTTGCCAATTCTTCTCATTAAGGACAGCTATCATGCCACCCTTCTTCAAGAATACTTGAATCGAACTTACCCACGTATTGTCAAATATGGGATATATGATCCCTGTATCCAACAACTTAATTACTTCTATTTTGACTACTTATTTCATCTAATAAAAAATTGTGTCACATAAGTAGTTTTAGGTTCTACAAGAACTAGATACCAAAGATCTCCTCTATATACAATGTAAAATAACAATATAAAATCAAAGAATAGATGGAAGAATCAAGAAATCCACAAAAAGTTGAATCTTGAAGTCTTCTTTTTTTGCCTCGCTCTCTTAAGTGTTCTTGGCTTGAAAATTTTTCAAAAAATCATGCCAAAAGTTCTGCTAAAAAAATCCCTAACAAAGCTTTATATAGGAAGTGAGAAAAATATGTCCACTACAAATACGATTGTAGACACAATCATGTCCCCTAGTCGTATCCTTAATTGTGATTGGCTTCTCTCTCTCTCTCTCTCTTTTAGCTGGGAAAGACATGATGAAGAATAGGTCATGTCATTTGGTTGTGTTATTGGCTGTAATACTTGAAAACAAGCTCCCAATTCACTTGGAAATGACATAGCCATGTCATTTGGTTATGTTTATCTTCAAACATTCCTAACTTGCTCATTTTAGCTCTAAATTGAGTGAAACTTGTTTCTATCATCTTTTTTTTCTTGTGTAAATTAGTTTAAAACCTAGAAAACAAAATTTTACTCACTTAAGTACCATTATCTAAGAATAAACTCAAATTCTAAGAGAAAATCATGAAAGATCACCATATAAAATATATCCAATTTGGAGCTTATCAAGTATAATAGAGTACAAAACAATAATAAACCACCATGCCTTCTACTTACTCACACTTATAGCTAGCCTTTACGCAACTACAACACACTATCACAACAAATACTAATCCCTAAGAAAGCTCAAATACAACTTACCCAAATGAACCGTTGTCCTAATACCAAGATGATATGAACTTGGTTAAGGACTAACAAGGTCAATTGTAAGGTAGGTCTAAGCTTATGGAAAGCTCAAAAATAGGGGTAGAAATGTATAAGAACAAAGAAACAAACAAACAAACTTTGATCCACTCCAAGGATGTTACGTACCAAGGAACTACCGAGGGCTTACATCTCAACTCAATATTATACATGAGTTCGTCTAATATAGATACTTACCAGCTAGCCTTACTTAAAGATTAGGATAAGAATGAGGTAACAAGCAAATAGAGAGCAATGATTATGAAATGAGAAGTATATTCAATATCCAATTGTATTATGCTTTGCAGCTACATTTACAATGGGTATTTTTACATGAAATATTAGGGAAATAACTATAAATGAAAATATCTAAAAGGGGTAAATTCTAAAAGAAGTAATTTATAGAGAATGGAAAAGGGCATAAAGAGAAAATCATGAAAGACTTTCATTTTGTATGGAAAATTTTACCAAAAGGGGTGCTCATATACGTATTGGATAATAAGTGGTCATGCAACTGGCAAAAGCATAGAAAATGTACAGCTAATTTGGTTGTTGCCGAGTAATGATGATAATTTAAGCTGCTAGTTCAGTAATGCCGAGCTAAGTATATGACTCTTCTAAGGTGAATTCAACATAGATGTATTCCGTATAGCTTGGATTCAAGTCGATTGAGTAGATGGTTAGATAGGTTGAGTTGTTACTTGAGTGTACCTCCGATCTGACTATTGATAAGCATAGGAGGGTTTGGTTTAGGCAAGGCTTCAAGTTAGCAAGTTGTAGTTGCTTATACTCTTTAGTTGTGGAGCGTAAAGAAAAAACTCATTCAGCCATGCTCTTTAGTCCTTAAGCTTGAGCTCGAGCTTAAGCTTGGGCTCAAGTTAAGGGTCTGGTGATTTGATTCCTTTCACTTGTGTATATGCCAACCAACAAGAAGTGATGACATTAGTACTAAAACACGTACTAAGCTCCTTACAAAACTCTAAGGATAGCATCAAGGGTCAATTATGTACGATTATATTAGATGGAAGGTATTGCACCGATGTTGTTGCTTAGACCCTTATGTAGAGGGTTACAAGCTACACTAACTAGATGATGAGAGTGCTCTGTAAGTTATTGAGCAAGTGGTTGTACCATTCTTCATTGTAAACATGTATAGGGATAAAGTGGTGTGTGATGTTTTCTCTATGGGAGCTTCACACTTGCTATTAGGAAGACTATGGTTGTTCGACTGGCATGTTATTCATAATGGATACAAAAACACTTATGCCTCTACGAAGTATTGAAAGAAGATTGTATTGTAACCTATGATACTAAGCCAAGTGAACAAGATACATAGTTAGCTCACCTAAGCAAGTATGAAGAAGGTATTGATGATGAGCCAAAGAGAGCTTTAAGCTTTTAAGAAGGCGATGAGCTTATGTTCTTAGTAGTGAGGTGACTACTGGAATTGAGGGATTTAGAAAATGTACCTAAAGAGGTTCAAAAGTTGATGAAAGAGTTTTAAAAACAATCTTTAGAAGAGTTGCCTAAAGGAGTACACCTAGTCCAATGCAATGAACATTTCATTAATTTATAGCCAGGCACAGCTCTGTCGAACTGACTTGCTTACAAAATGAACCTTAAGTAAGTTGTCAAGATAAAGATATGTGAGAGAGAGCATGAGCTCTTGTATAGTCCCAGCTCTGCTCATCCTAAAAAAGGATGGTTCATGGCACATATGCATCGGTAGCTAAGCTATCAATTGTATCACTATTACGTATATATATCCCATATGGAGGCTCGATAACATGTTAGATGAGCTTCATGGTGCCAACATATTCTTGAAGATTGATATGTAAAGTGGCTACCATTAGATTCAAATGAGGCCTAGTGATGAGTAGAAAACTACAGTTAAGGCAAGACATAGTCTCTATGAATGATTGCTTACACCATTCGGACTTATAAATATATCGAGCACATTTATGTGGCTTATGAGCCATGTGATATTCCCTTTAATTAGATGATGTTTGGTTATGAAATCTGATGACATATTAGTATATACTACCAACCTAACCAATCATCTACAACTTCCCTAAACTGTTTTTGATATTCTTCATGCCAAGAAACCATATGGGAACTTGAAGAAGTGCACATTTTGTCAAAGAAAAGTTGTCTCTCTTAGATATGTAGTGACTGGATATGAAAAATAAGTTAATGAGGAGAAAATCCGAGTTGTCTTGGGGTAGCTGATGCTAAAGAGCATTATAGAAGTTCACAGCTTTCATAGCTTAGCTTTCTTTTACAAAAGGTTCATTAGGAACTTCAATACCATTGCTACTCCATCGATTGAGCTCACTAAGAAGAGTGAAGGGTTCCATTGGAA
The DNA here is from genome assembly GCA_024138005.1 of Lumnitzera racemosa. NCBI lineage: Eukaryota > Viridiplantae > Streptophyta > Magnoliopsida > Myrtales > Combretaceae > Lumnitzera > Lumnitzera racemosa. Next base: position 59,605,827 of record JAMXBC010000004.1, read on the forward strand.
TGACCGCTTTGAATAGACCTTTAAGGAAAACAAGGAGATGCTCATTACTGCTCTTATTTTAACTTCACTTAACTTCAATAAACCTTTCAAAGTAAATTACAATGCGTTAGGTATTAGTATTGCCACTTTATTAATACAAGAGCACCGATCAACTGCTTATCATAGTGAGAAGCTCAGTGGTGCCACATTGAATTATTTTGTGAACTAAAAGAATTGTATTCTCTTTTTCAAGCTCTTATTGTGTGGTAACATTACCTATTACCATGAGAGTTTGTGATTTATACGGACCATGAGTCATTGAAATTTCTTAAAAGTCAAAATAAGCCTTGGAAGAGGCATACAAAATGGTTGTAGTTTATGGAATACTTTTCTTATGTGATTAAGCATAAGAAGTGATACGAATCATAAGGAAAGGGTGACACACGACCATTGATATCATAGAAACCAAGGATAGGTACGAACTACAAGATAGTCTAAAAGCTAAATGCATATCGAGGGTTGAGTAGAGGTTCTCATGCATTGACGGTAAATATGATACACCAATGCTTCATACAAGCTCAGATCATACTTAATATTATATACAAGCATAGTCGGAGGCAACTTACCACTAATCCATACCCATAATGGACTGGATAAGAGTAAACAAGAGCAAGCAAGGGATACTTAGCTCATAAGGGAATATGTCTAAATGTCAATTTTACTTGCTTATAGCTATTACATTTTCAAGTATTTATATCGCCCAATTAAGGCAAGTCTTAGATATACGAAAATTGCAAAAAAGGATTCCTACTAGAAAAGAAAAGGGAATAGATTACAAGGGTAAAGTCATAAACAAACAAAAAGGATAATCAGTTACAAAAAGGATAGTATAGATGTTAGAAAAATAGGACATGTGTCTATTATCCGTTCTATGGTCCAGATGATGTTGCATACCCAGCAAAGCTAATTCTAAATAAAGTAGGTCAGGTCAGTTGTATGATAGCTCGATAGCTCAATTGTTTTGGGCTTGGGAAGGTTTAGTCTAGTGTATAGCCATTCTTCTGATTAGCCTAGGCTGGTCAACTCCAAAAGTGTGGCAACTTAACCTCGGATTTGTATCAACTCGAGAGAAAACGTGAAAAAATGAAGAAAAGGAAATGGGGCAAGAAGAAACATGAGAAAATGAAAAGACAAGGTGATTAAGTCCAAAATACAAAAACTTGAAAAGATTAGGGACAAGTAACTCAAAAAGCCTATTCCTCAAGTAAGGACCCCAAAACACAATTGAGATGATTAAAACTCAAAAGCTAAGACAAATACCAAAGTTTCCCACTAAAACTCATGATTCCTAAAGAAAATTGTAGTTGATACATGGCTTATAGCCTACCTATAGCTCCACCCATTCTAAAGGCCTTTTTTATTAAAGAAAATAACTTATCCTTGGTTAAAGTTAAATTTGAAACTTGGGCAAGCATAATTTTAGTTTTACCTATAAGGTTCTTGACATGTAAACTTAGGTTGAAGAATATTTCTTTCATAAAAATCCATTTTATTAATATCCATTTTGAAACTAAAGACCAAAAGCCTTTATTACATTACAATTTGAAAAGGACCTAATAGATTGATTAAAAGTATATAGCGCACAAGATGGACCATAATTTAAACTGAGGTGCAATGAAGTCCTCTTAGACTAAACCTTCCTTTAATAAGATATCTATTCCCAAGAAATCATCCCCAATGAACTTTTCCCCTTGGTTTAAAGTTAAATGCCTCATGATGAAATGCAAGGACCCCCAAGAAAGAAAGAGTTATCTTAGGCAAAAAGGTTAAGTTGTTATGCCGTTGAAAAGCCTACTGCCTACACACTACTGTCTCGGAACATATGAAGAATCTAAACCTATTAGCAAGTTAAAAAAAAAAACACACAAAAATTGAAATAAAATCCATTCTCTCTCATTATAGTGCGTTCTTTTTTCCATATTACCCTAGTGGACCAAGTTTTCAACAATCACCTTCTCTAAAGTCATCCCCAATAGTAAGCTTCTGTTATTCAAATGTGATTACCCCGACAACTATTGTTTTTAAAGGAGTTCACTTTCTTTGGTCTAAAGTTTAGGGATCTACTCTCATGTAAAAAATTACTCTCAAGTTGGCCTTAGAGGCTAGAATCATCCTCTTTAACATGATCGCCCTCCTGGTTGATATCATCAACTTCTCTTTCTATCAAGGGACTTTATCCATAATGTTTGCCTCATCTTACATAATTGTCAATCAACAAATCTGTCTTTGTTTTCAAGTCTCCCAGAATGTTTACATAGGGTCTTTTGCTTTAGTCCCCATGGAATGTTTGCTCTTTAGAGTATTATCCATCTAGTAAAAATGTTAGTGATCACATGCTCTTAGAATGCTATCTTAACATGAAACCCTTAGATCGCATGCCTTTGGAGTGTTATCTTGAAACCCTCTGATGGCATGCTCTCGAAGTGCTATCTTGACCTAAGTTAAATCCCTTGAATCGTATGCTCTCAAGGTGCTATCTTGACCTAAGTCAAAATCCCCAAATTGCATGCTCTTGAAATGCTATCCTAATTTAAGTCGAAAACCTTGAATTGCATGCTCTTGGAGCACTATCCTAATGCAAGTTAAAATATTTGGATTGCATGCTTTAGGAATACTATCGTGACCTAAGTTTAAACCTTTGCATTGTATGCTCTCAAAGTGCTATCTTGACTTAAGTAGAAACCTTTAGATCACATGCTCTCAAAGTGCTATCCTAACCCAAGTTAAAACCATTGGATCACTTGCTCTCGAAGTGCTATCTTGACCTAAGTTGAAACCCTCGGTTCACATGCTCTCGAAGCGCTATCATGACCTAAGTTGAAACCTTCAGATCACATGCTCTCTAAGTATTATCCTGACTTAAGTTGAGACCCTTAGATTATATGTACTCGAAGCGTTATACTAACTTAAGTTAAAACCCTTAAATCAAATGCTCTTGAAGCACCATTCATACACAAGTTGAAACCCTCGAATCACATGCTTTTAGGGTACTATCCTGACCTAAGTTGAAACCCTCAAATTGTATGCTTATGGAGCGCTATGTTGATCTAAGTCAAAACCCTTAGATTGCATGCTCTTGAAGTGCTATCCAAACCTAAGTTAAAACCCTTGGATCGCATGCTCTTGGAGTGCTATCTTGACCCAAATTGAAACCCTTAGGTTGCATGCTCTTAGAGAGCTATCTTGATCTAAGTTGAAACCCTTAGATTGAATGCTCTCAAAGCTCTATCCTAACCTAAGTTAAAACCCTTGAATCACATGCTCTTAGAGCACTATCCTAACCTATGTTGAAACCCTTAAATCACATGCTCTTAGAGCGCTATCCAAACTTAAGTCAAAACCTTCGAATCATAAGCTCTTGAAGTGATAGCCTAACCCAAGTCAAAACCCTTGGATTGCATGCTCTCAAAGTGCTATCTTGATCCAAGTCAAAACCCTCAAATTGCATGATCTTGGAGCATTATCCTAACCTAAGTTAAAACCCTTTAATCATATACTCTTGGAACGCTATCTTGACCTAATTTAAAACCCTTAAATTGCATGCTCTCGAAACGCCATCCTGACCCAAGTCGAAACCTTTGAATCGCAGGCTCTCTAAGTGCTATCCTAACCAAAGTTAAAACCCTCAAATTGCATGCTCATAAAGTGCTATCTTGACTCAAGTCAAAACCCTTGGATAGCATGCTCTTAGAGTATTATCCTGACCTAAGTTAAAACCCTCAAATCTTATACTTTCAAAGCGTTATCTTAGCCTCAGTTAAAACTCTTTGATCATATGCTATTGAAGCATTATCTTAACTTAAAGCCTTCGGATCGCATGCTCCTAGAGCATTATCCTAATTATTTTCACTCTTTAAATTCTCGTTGCACTTGAAGTATGCCTACCTAGTATAAGCCTACTCATAGAGCACATTGGGTCTTCTTATCTTAACTCAACCTTAGGATATAAACCCAACTAGGTTAGTCAACTCGTAAAGGCACATTCAAGCTTTCAATCTCTTTTTAGGGTTCTTGCCAGCCCATAAGGGCACTACCCTCTTTCAGAATCTTTTGTGTCTCAGTCAACTCTTAGAGCAACTTCTCTCTCTTTCATCCTTCATTGTTCACTAAATCCCTAATGGATCAAACCTAGGACATCTAGCTTGTTGTAGTGCTCTTAAGGCAATTCTATCATCGGGGCAAAAATAAGGTCTCTTTTGTCTTTGTAATAAAATTTTATTCAAACTTTACCACAAAAAGGGGCAATTATAGATACCTCATTTTGCTCCCTTATAATTTTAGAATTTTTAAAATAGGGTAGAAGGAGTCATAATTTAGAAAAGAAAAAAAGAAAAAAAATAAAAAATTAGAGAAACTATAAACATATAGAAAATTTTAGAAAAGTACAGAAAAATAGAAGAATTTAGAAAAATAAGTAAGGGAAATTTGGATTTAAAGCTTTAGTTATTTTAATTTCTAGAAAAAAAGAAAGATAAAGAAAAAATTTGATTGAGTGATTGCTGGGCTTAAAGCCTAGCAATTAAGGTTGAAGACTTTTTAACTCGGGAAGATAGGCATGCTTATAGTGTGCCTTTGTTTTTCCACTATACACATGGGCATGTGGTGCGTGCCTTGCACATGACCATGCACTTATTACTACTTCTTCTTCATCCAAATTCTTAGCCTTCTTTTAAAAAAAATGACCTAGTGGCTTCTGTTTAGGGGCTATTTTATGTGTTTTTCACTTGATTCCATATGATTAATTGGTGGAATCATGTAGTATACTTAGCCTACTATGAATTGGAATAAAACAAATGTCTACATCCAATCATTTAATTGGTCAAATTAAGCTTTGAAAATCAAGAAAAATTTCAAAACCTAGATTTTCTTACTTTCCTCTTACATGATCTAAGCTTGATTAATACATTTCAAAGCTTCTTATTGTTTTTTAAGCAAGTTTGGAGACTCTTATATGTGTCTTGGCCATTCATTTCATTCACATCACCGATTCACATTAGAATTCATCAGCACCTAATAAGTGGAGAAAATAAAAATTTACTCCATTTCATAACTTTCCAAGCTTAACAAGGGCTAAATAAGAATACAAGGGGTTCGGGTGTCCTTCTAAATCACCAAGAAACAGTCGATCACTCCTACTTGAGCTTAACCACCATTTTCTCTCTCTAAGGTTTCAATTCAATTTCTCTCTCTAAAATCCACCACTTTTCGTGGTTTTTGGAGAAAACAAACCATATCACGAGTATTGATACCCCCAAAAATCCTGACCCACACCTTTAGCTAACCCCAAGTGACTATTACAAGCACTGATTGCCACCACCACTATGAGCTAATTTTCAACTACCAACAAACGACCACTTTAGACCACGGTATTGTTCCTACCTTCCTCATCTCTAACTTGAAACTCATGAAAACTCAATCCTCCTCTTGAAACGTCATCGAAAACTACTACAACTACCCCATCATGGCCATCGTTCTCTTCCTCAAGTTTAGACACTAACCTACAAACAAACCTAACTTGAACTAAATCTGACACTCTTGACCCGTGCCTACTACTACGACCTACGCTTTGATTCGATTCCCTTTTAGTTCACCTTTGTTATGATAATTAATTTATTTATTTATCATTGTAATTGTAACCAAACATTAAAAAAAATCTAAAAAAGGAAAAGAAAAAAGAAAAAGAAAAAGAAAAAAGTGAGTAGTAGGTTTAGTTTATTTTATTTTATTTTCTTTGATAAGACAAATAAAAAATAAAATTGAGTAAATTAAAATAAAATACAGAAAAATAACAAAAAAATTAATTAGAAAAAATTGATTTGTCACTTAGAAAAAATTAATTTTTCGAATAAACAAACATGAATCAACCTCTTTTTAAAAAATTAGGATATTTTAAGAACTTTTCAAAAGATAAACAGTTTAAATTTAGGACCCTTTAAAAATTTGCCTTAAAAAACTTAAATTTGACTGTTTTCTTAAATTAAATCAACCAACACATCTATATTTTTTGGAAAAAGAACTATGGAAATCTCATCTTGAATAGTCAATACATAGGCACTTATATGCAAATATGGGGCAAGTTAAAATATGGAAAGTTTACTTTTTTTCATCTTTGTAAATAATAGTTTAATTATCCTTTTTTTAGATGTTATTTACTTGTTTACATGTGATTAAATGTTTTCTTTTAGATAGGTATTATTAGAAAGTAAACTTAAACTTAGAAAGTAAAAGTGGTACCCATTAAGGGTTTAATAGAACAACTCATTAAGCCAAAATCTCTAGTTTTTAAAACCTTTTTTTTATAAAAAAACATTGGTTTTTCTACACAACCCAGTGTCTCAATCTACCCAATTGGTTTTATTCTAAACCTTTTCCCGATTCTGGTCAAGTAGTGACTCTAAGTATTTCCAAAATTCGTTCAAAAACTAAGCTTTTCTTAACTTTTAGTCGAAGGTTAGTATTAAACCGGTTAGGATTTAATATTAATTAGATTAAGAAAAATAATAAAAATTTAGGTTTGACAAGAAACATAAGAACTTATTTCACATCAACTGCATGGTGAATGAACAAGTATGTTAACTCATAATAGAAAGTGGGAGTTATGGTAACACAGCATCCACTGAACTAATTAAGAAGCTCAAATTGCTGACCATCTCACATCCGAGGCCATATAAGCTGCATTGGCTAAATGAGAAGGGAGCATTACACATTACTCAACAAGTATTGCTACCGATCTCAATTGGGAATTATTTTAATGAAATTCTCTATAATGTATTACTTATGTGCACATCAAATGTACTGTTAGGTTGACCATCGCTATTTGATTGAAGGGTCATTTATGAAGGTTTCAGGAATATGTTTGAGTTTAAGAAAGATGCCAAGAAAATCACCTTGAACCTTATGACCCTAAGTCATCTAAGTAAGTTGTAAGCTAAGTTAGCTCGAGGATCAAAAAAGGCATTGATTCTAAGCTATTCCGAGCATGGAGAAGCTATCAAGTCTAATGTGCTAAACTTGCTATTGGTTAGGTGATTCTTAGAATTAAAGGATCAAGCTAAGCTACCTAAGGAGATTCAAGAGCTATCAGGTGAATAGGTTGAACTATTTCTTAAGTAGTTGCCTAAGGGATTACCCCCATTCAAGGCCTTAAACACTACACTAACTTAGTACCTGATGTTGCTTTATTAAATAAGCTTGCTTATCTGATAAACCCCAAGTAAGCTGCCAAGGTCCAAAGATAAGTCAACAAACTACTAAAGAAGGGATAGGTAAGAGAGAGTCATAACCCTTGTATTATGCCTACATTACTTATGCCAAAGAAGGATAGTACTTGGAAAATGTGTATAAACAGTAAAGTTGAAAACAAGATTACAATCAAGTATAGGTATCCCATTTTGAGGCTAGATGACATGCTTGATGAACAAAATGGAGCTAGAATCTTCAATAAGATTAACTTGAAGTCTAGCTATCATCAGATTTGGCTGAGGCAAGGAGACAAATGAAAAACTATATTTACCACCTAACATGGTCTTTGTGAATGGAAGGTAATGACTTTTGGCTTATCAAATGCCCTCAGCACTTTCATATAATTGATGAATCATGTATTGAGAAATTTGATTAGAAAGTGTGTCATGGTCTACTTTGACAACATTCTTGTGTACAGTATCGACTTACTAAACCAGTTAAATCATTTCTAAGCTGTATTTGATGTGCTTCGAGCCAAGTGACTATTTGGCAACTTGAAAAAGTATTGTTTTTGCCAAAAGGAAGCAGTTTTTCTAGGATATGTAGTTACTGGAGGAGGCTCACGAGTCAATGATGAGAATATCAAAGCAATTGTCAAATGACCAACCTTAGCCACTTGTGCCAAGGTGAGAAGTTTCCATAGACTGACATCCTTCTATTGACAATTCATTAAGGGTTTCGACACCAATTCTGCATCCTTTATTGAGATGACAAAGAAGAATACTGACTTTAAATGGGGAGAGAAAGAAGAGAGAAGTTTTGCCAAGGAGAGATTGACCTCTATACTTATGTTAGCCTTGCTTAACTCTGAGAAAATATTTGAGCTTGAATGTGATTCATTAGGTATTGGCATCGGAGCTGTGTTGATGCAAGAAGGACGACTTATTGCCAACCATAATGAGAAGCTACAAGGACCTCTATTGGCTTATTCTATATATGACAAAGAGCTCCAAGCACTCTAAGTGTGGTAATATTATCTATTGCCGAGAGAGTTTGTCATTTATATATATTATGATTCCTTAAGGCATCTTAGGAGTCAGAACAAGCTATCAAAGAGACAAGTATGATGGTTTGAACTCTTAGAAGGTTTCAATTTTGTGATTAAATACAAGCAAGGTAAAACTAATGTAGTTGCCGATGCCCTATCGAGAAGACATGTTCTTCTTACAAAACTGCAAACTAAATTCTTAGGATTTGTGAGCATTAAGGAATAATATCCTCAAGACCCCATTTTGGTCCAATATTTGGACAATGTGCAGAAGGAAGAATAGTATATGATTATCAAATGGAAGATGGAAATCTATTTTGGGGAGGTAGGTTATGTGTGCCAAACTATTCATTGAGAGAGTTGCTTATGAGAGAAGCTCATTCTGGTAGGCTTTTTAACGTTTTGGAGAAAGAAAAACATATGAGTTACTGAATGGTAGATTCTTTTGGCTTAAGATGCAGTAAGAAGTGCATAAGGTTATTGAGAATTATACTACTTACAAGAGGAAAGCAATACCATTGCCTATCTTAAGTAGACCCTAGATTAAGTTAAGCATGGATTTTGCACTCGGATTACCATAAACTACTAGAGGCAAAGACTTTGTTACGGTCGTTGTGTCCAGATTTAGTAAGATGGGACGCTTTGTCCCCTACTCTAAAACTAACGATGCTTTCTATTTTTATAAGAAAATGTTCATTTGTACAGCGTGTCGAGAAGTGTGGTGTTAGATCAGGACCTAAAGTTTTTGAGCCATTTCTGGAGGACTTTTTAGCATTGAATGGGAATTAAACTCCTTCTTAGCACTTATTGCTACCCTTAGGCTAGAGGTTGTCAATCACACTTTAGGTTCACTACTCTAAGCTATAGTAGGGAGGAACTTAATTGATTGGGACAATTGTTTTCCATTGGTGGAATTTTCTTACAACCACACAATATACAGCACCATGAAATAAGCATCCTTTGAAGTTGTTTATGGCTTCAACCTAGAGCTACTACATGATTATGCCTTAACACCTATGTCTGAGCAAAAGGACTTTGATGCAAGAGCTCGAGCACATTCCTTTCAATAGATCTATTAGAAAGTTGCCCAACAAATTGATAAAGCTACCAAGAAGTTAAAGGAGAAGGATAAAGGAAGGAAGATTGTATAGTTTTAGCTCTATGACTTAGTATGGCTACACTTAAGCAAAGAAAGGCTTCTTAATAAGAGGAAAAGCAAGTTGTTTGCCCGAGCCAAAGGTCCTTTCAAAATTCTCCAAAAGATCAATAACAATGCCTACTAGTTGGAACTATCTAAAGACTATGGAGTTTCTGATACTTTCAATATTCCAACCACATCCCTTATTGACTTGAGGGAGAACAGAACGAAGAACAACCAAATTGATCCCAAATCTAAATCAACCTAAAGGGGATATAAGGAATCGAGCTACTAGACCATTGACTTAAGCTTAAGATCAAGGTCTTAAAGGATTGCAAAGAAAATCCTCTATTCCTAGCCTAGTATTGAAAAAGCTGAGATAATCCTGACTGTTAACCTATTAAGAATACCGAGCTGAGCAACTTTATTTCTGTAAGTAATCAAATGCCAACCTAAGATAAACTCCATTGATAGCTTGGCCCATTTACACATTTTCTTGGCTATACCTATATCAATCAGCAGCTTAGTAATACTTATGTTAAGTACTCCTAAGCGCGTCTGTACTAACATCACCTTAAAAAAATCTTCAGTTCTTCTTAGCATCTCTACTTGGCAACAACCTAGCTAACTATATAATCTTATCTACCCTACTAGAAGTAGGACCAATGACTGCCAGCCATGTGTCTAGCTACAACATGATAGAATCTATTATACAGACCGGACATTTTTCTTCATTTTTCATTTGTACTCTTTTACATTCCTTATATTTTGCTTCTTTTAAGAAATACCTTTTTTTTTCTCTCTTTTGGTAAGTTATCTTAGAACATTAGGCATAAATGCCCTTATATAATGCAACAGCAATACCATCTTGATATTAAATATACTACATTTGCCTTTTTAAGTAATTGTGTTTACTCCTTCCTCCTCTTATCCTAACTCAAGTAAGGCTATGTAGCAAATGACCTCACCAAACTACTCATACACCATATTGAGCTAATTTTATAACTTTATAAAGTTTCAGTGTGTCATATCCTTGAAATTGTTCATGGGGTATTTGCTTATTTACTTTTTCCTATTCTTGTTTTGAGTGCTTGATTATCTTCCATTTCAAGCTTTTGACAAGCTTGGGCCTACCCCTGATACGATTGTCCTTGTTTGCTCTTAGTACGGCCTACCATTTCCTATTCACCTCAATACCAACTATAGTTTGCATTACTATAGCATATATGTCCATACTAGTTACACTTTCAATATCCACTTCTTGTTCATCCTCCTCAAGCTATTTTTCTTTAGTATCCTCTTCTTTTGGATCTTCCCCTACATTAGCCTCATTTAATTGATGATTACTCTGTATTTCTAACCAAGCTTTACCTTGAGGTCTTACAAGTTGTTGGTTTTCCTATGGTGGTTCAAGAATCATAGCTTTAAGGTATATTTCATTTGATGCTAAGGTATCTCTATCCTTATTCCAACTGGTTCAAGAAAGCATGGAAGTTAATCAATGACTCTTGGAGGACAACATTTAGGAATATAAGGTACATTAGTTTGAATATAAGTAATACTAGTAGGATAGGGTCTCCCTTCTTCTAATCTTGTTGGAAATATCTTACTGGCATCATTAAAGCTATGATTCTTTCCTTCTCCAACCATCTATGCTCAAAAGCTGCTATTGTAGTATACCTATTATATTAGGGTCTTAGATCAGTCCCTATTAAGGCCTACCAATCTTGCCAAGTATAGCACAATCCATTGATAAACTTATCATTAATCTCATCTATAGTTTTAAACATGTCCCAATTAGCCATTTCTAGTAACAATCGCTGCATTTTAACTGGGTAGTCAATACGAAACTCTTCTCCATTCCATTTAAACTACAACCAATTGACTATTAATTCACCGCTATAACCCTGTAGTTAGATTTAAAACAATTAGCATTTGACATTGTAAATATTATAATGACATTTTCTTTATGGTTCACTACATACTCTCATTATGTTCCTATGATATCTACTTTTTTAATTATGATGCTTCAAACTGAGTTTGCTAAAACCTGGCTCTAATACTAGCTAAGAAATATTATGCCTTGAAGTAGTGGAATTACAACAATCTTGTTGTATAAACCAACCTAAGATAATAAATAACCTTACAACCACTATAGTAGAAGTGATTTATATAAGCCATCTATGACTACCTATTGTAAAGTGAACAATTCATACAAAAATATTAATAAAATTACATACAGAGATTTAAAACATATTTATATATGTATATATTGACTCTAATATCCCAGGAGATATTAACACATTATAGTAGTTTAAGATAAGTAAAATTTTAAACAATTAACTTCACATAATGAAGAGTTATTAGCAAAACTCTCAAATGTTATGTTATTTATCCAATTTAAGTGCTCACTTCCCTAAAAATCTTCAAGAGGAACTACACTCTAGGTAATTATAATGTCGCATTTTGGTCGATGCTTGTAAGAAGATATATAAGGGTATGATCAACTAATAGCTTAGTAAGTATAGACAAAGACATAAGATTGTATTACAATCATAAGCAAGGTTCTAAAACAATTAATTAAATGTAATACAATACGTAAATTCTATCACACAACGTTATCTTATCCGTTGTAAAATTAGAAAAATTTCACTTGCTCTAATTTAGGTTTAAGGAGCTTTCGTATAAATGCAACAGTTTACGACCAAACCTAGGTTTGTGTAATAGAAACATCTCCCTTCTCATGAATATCAATCTAACTGCTACTATCATCCTTACTACGACCTTCTCTCTTATCACTTAGTTTAACTAAAAATGAAGAAAAGGCCACTATGCTACAGCATTATCTCATTCAAAAGAGTCGGTATTTAGTTAGAGAATCCTAATTAACTCTTAATGGGTTACATTGCATACTCAGTTACAATTTTAGGTCAAGTTGAATTAAGTCCATTTTTAAGGTAAGCAAACAAGTCTATACAGTACAAACAATTTCAACCATGACAAGAAGCTAATGAATTCCATCAATTTAAGAGATACACAAGCAAGTTACTTACAAACACAATCAAATACAATCCTAAGCCTCTAAGTACTAAAATAATACTCTCAAAATACAATGACGTGTCAATCCTAAACTTACCTTGAGTCTCTTACCTGCTCACTAGGGTACGATATGTGTTACAGTATCACCGCTTGTTCCTATAATAAAATATCATTTTAGTACTTATTCACTTATTACATATAATCATTATTTTTAATTAAAATTTATAATTTTACTTAGTTGTTCAAGTTTTATGTTGCTTACAGTCAAGCCCATCTTAAACTAGTTTCTTATTCATCTTTTGAGTCAATTCTTGAATTCAACTTTAATTCAATCTACAATTATGATTTTTATATGTAAACCCTAGGAATTCCCTCTAATTCATTCTATAAAGTTCAATTAACTACATTTTCGATATACTAAGTCCTTTATTCAATCTCTAAGGAATACCTTAATTTATCCTATATACCCAGTTCCTAATTTTACTCTAAATTAGCATAATTATCGAGATTTATGTTTCATCACTAGATTTATATTATATTACTAATGTCATAATATTCTCAATTTAATTTAATACACTTTCCCCACTTAATTACCATTTTCACATAATATTCATTTATCACATATTATACACATAATATACATATATAACATTAAACTACAAATACCATCCCTCAACATCATTTAATATTTTAAGATGTTAAAATATGCCATAAATCAGGATATAATTTAATTTGTTGAAAAATCCTTACATATACTTAAGAAATGGGCTATGTTTAATAAGGTCTTCGAGGCCTAAAAATTAGATAAATTTTTGGAAAGAAATTTTTAAGAAAAAAAACTATTCATGGCAATTTAACATATATCCTAAACAATATATACAAAAATTTTAGGTTCAAAACTACATTAATAAGGTGTTTAAAAACAAAAGCAAAAATCTGCTTGGGTTTAGTAATTTTTTAAGGGTCATATTTTCTAGAACTCAATTTTATAAAATAATTTTTTTTCTAAAATCTACGTACAAAAATATTTTAGAATACCAACTTTTACAATTTTTCATGAAAAAATGGTATTTTTAGTAAATTAGACAAATTCGAACTACAAATTAGACTCACTTGAAACATCAACCTGTGGCTACGTCTACTACCCTATGGTTTTAGCCTAACTAGGCATAGTGGTTACTATATGGTAGTGGTATTGGTTGCTTCCTAAGTGTTAGTCTGATGTAGGTTCCCTTTTAAGCCCTAATTGTACCTAATTTTTATCTATTTTTTTTTTCTAAAATGGCTACTTCTCTCTCTCTGACCCCTCTATATATTTTCCTAAGTCGTAACTAACTAAAATGAATTTTAGATGGGTGTTTCTGAATTTATAAAGTGGTTAAGACATTTTCTTGAATTTTCTACTGTCATGTATCCCTTTTTCTTTTTGCTTTTTGCTACTTAGGTGTCCTAATTCCATTCAAATATTTCCAAATTTAATCCCCTAATTTCCTTGCTTCAATTCTAGGTTTTTCCATGCATTATACATATTTTTATTAATTTATTTAGTATTCTTTAATATATAGTACATATTTTTAGTATTTTTGGGTATTTTTACCCATACGTAAATACATATATAGTACAAATAAATACCTCTAAATATTATTTAAGATATTTTATGATTTTTAGTATACATATTTTTTGTTTTCAGTGTTTCCTTAATTATTTAAATTTGTTTTATGTATTTTCAATAAATAACAAGTAATATACGTATAGATTAATCATATAATATTAATTATTTTGCTATTTTATTTCCCTAAATCCAAATTTATGAGGTAACTTTAACTAATATTACCAATTTTGTCGTAAAATTTAAGCTCAGTCAGACAATTTATAAAATCACTCAAAATTTTATGTGTGAAATTCGGTATATTCAATTGTAGGACTTACACAACACAGCCTCAAGTATTCTTAGGGCATCATGCTCTCTCATTATTGGCCCCTCAACTTCATTTTTAGCAATTATTACCTCCCCTACTTCTTCACAACTCCTTCATAAACTTCCTCTTCCTCTTCCTCTTTGGTGACCTCTTTGCAAATTTTCCTTCCAACCCTCCATCTTTCTATTGAAGTCCTAACAATCTTTAAATTGTCTTCAAAACTAGCCGAGGAGATAGGATGGAGTATAATACGTTCTTTGTCATGGAAGGAATAAGTATTCTTCAAAGGTGCATGGCTTATGTTATGACTTATCTTCTAAGGGGTTCTGAGATACGTGTAAGAATCTTCAATATTGGAAAAATCAAATAAAACTTCATCCTTAAATTTGGTAATGGGAAAGGCTATTTTTACTTACTTTGTCACTTAAATCACTTCATCATTTTAAACAAAGTCATACGGATTTGACACCTGACAAATCTATACAACACTCTCATACGGTTTGAAGAGAACAATTTAACAGCTCGATAGGCAATACAACAGCTCGGATGTACAAATTTATGGCAGTTCGACATTGGATTCAATTGAAAATAGCTCAGTGTATATAAATTGTACCGGTTTGAATCATTAAGCTTAGTATGACACAACTAATAATAGCTCGACCAGATAATTTAACAGCTCGGGAGTATATGAGTTCGAGTCTACAAGCTTAGTTTAGATTTCTACCAACAGCAGCTCATTTCTACACATTAATAAGCTCAGACACGTACTTTGACAGCTTGGTTTAAGCGCCATCTTATTTCTTATAACCTAAACAAAGTAATACACTTACCAATATAGCTCAAAACTTCCCTGCAATTTACAGCTCAGTACAAAAATCTTAATTAGCTCAGCAATTGTAAAGCTAACAACTAAGTTTAGCTCGACAAATTATCCTTAAGCAAACAAGCTCAGCGCACAACCACTCACTCACAACAACACGGCACATATGCTTCACAATAGCTCAGCTAGCTTGATTGTACTCACTTACACTAACGAAAATGTGCTAACTCACAATTTGTACAACTTAGTACACATAAACACCCACTTTGCTCGACACTCAACACAGCAGCTCACTATCAACAATAGCTTGTCACAATAGCTCGAATACACACTATTTAGTTCAACAATGACTAGACTATGGCTCAAAGTAACTTTGCTCGAACCGTGTCACTATTGACACTTCTTCACTAACAACATAGCTCATTGTTCTGCTTAATTACATAAGTATATAGCAGCTTAGCAAACCAAGACAAGGCACTCGAAAATTCAACTTGTACAAATCAGCTACTGGATGTCCCCATATGTCCATTACACAAATCATAACTCAACACCTAACTGGCCCTAGCTAAATACCACCCAAAGCTCCCCTTATCTAAATTCTAGTTGCAGCATAGTCCTTTGTAGACCGATGCACAACAACTTATTGCGCGCTCAATTACAACACCACCATACGATATCACAAATTGAACACCACATTTGAAAACAACATGCAGTCACAACTGTGCCTTCATGACTCATACTCCTACTCACTTAACTTCCTTCTAGCTACATAAAGTTGCAACAGTACACTAAGTTACATATGTGGCTTAACCCAACTATTGACCACTAACTACTAACAACAAGCTACAGTTCACCAACAATAGCATAAACTCTATTACTACCACTCCACTGCACTTAGACAGTACTAGTTATAAGTCTAAACAAATTTACACCAATTACTATTGATGTAAATTCCGTGGATGAATACATGGGTCTAATATCACGTGTAACCAAAAGAGGTGGGTTCAAGCTGTGAGATGGCTGGAAAAGTAAATGATATTCGAAGGTTGAACAGGGGTTCCTATATATCGACGATGAATAAGATGCACCAATGCCCTACATAAACTTAAGTCACACTTAATATAATACACAAGTATTGTCGGAGGTCACTTGCTACTAGTCTACGCTCAAATGGGCTAGATAAAAGTAGCTTAAGAGTAAGCAGAAAGGATACTTAGCTCAAGAGGGAGTAAAAGTTCAATTTATTCTTTGTATATGATCCTTTCACAGTTATGACATTATGTGAGTATTTATAATACTTAGTTAGGGTAAGTCTTAAATTACAAAATTAGATTTCTACTTACTAAACAAAAAGGAGAATAATTTATAGGGAAAGCATGTAATCGTATAAAAAGAATATCTTAGGATAGTATGGATGTAAAAAAAAAAATAGCATACGTATGTTTTACTCAGTTTGTGGTTCTAATAACACTATAAGTCGAGTAAGGGCAAGCCTTTGATTAGGTGTAGTTAGTGTCAATAGTTCAATAACTCTAAATGCTGGGGTTGGACAAGGGTGGGATTAAGGAAAACTTACATTTAGGTCAACTTCAAATGGTCGGCTTCTAACAAATGTTAGTTCGACCTTAACACTATAGAGATGGTTGTTTTCTCAATTTAGTGCTTGGATTAGGGCATTACGGAGGGGTCGACTTCGTATGTCGACTGATCACCTCGACAGCTTCCTAAATGGTATGGAGAGCGAAGTAGCTTAGCAGATCTAACTAAGGAAAATATTGTTCCTCGATGCTTACCTCTCCTTAGGCAGTTTGGCAAACCATCTAAGAAAGCCCTTAGGCTCAGTAGTACGTAATCAGTCCTTGATCCCTATCATTCCCTCTGAGCAGTTTGAGATTTGGGATCAAATCTAGTTCAGCTCCAGGTTACTCGTCCTTGGGAGTTTAAGGTTGGAGATCAACAATATTGAAGGAGTCTGAGACTCCATATCCTTCAGGTAATTCAATCCTATAAACATTACGATTGATCTTTTCAACCACTTGGAAAGGTCTATCGGCTCTGGGGGACAACTTGCTCTACTATAAGTTTAGGAATCATTCCTTGCTAAAATGTATCTAGACTAAATCACCTGGTCGAAACTCTCTCTTCCTCCGTGATGTGTCTCCAAGGTTGAACATACGAAGAAACACCATAACGAAACAAATCAAAAAGGAACAAAAGAAAAGCTAGCAAACCCGGGCAACTACTAAATAGATATGATGCACCACTCAATCTTACTCGACCTACAACTCATCAAATATGATACATTGGTCTAAAATGAAGCCTTACTCACTATTATTCCTTGCTAAAGGTAATAGATAAGAGTTGAAGAGTAATAAGAACACTAAGGTTGCTCAAAGGATACTTGAATTATCTAATATTGATGATGTATGTCTACATACAAACAAATGGGGGTATATATACCTATCCACTAGGGCTACTATACATGTATGTAAAGACAGAAAAAAGATATCCTTATAATTAGGTTACAAGAAACGTACTAAAAGGGATAAAAGAGATAAAGAATAGTCTATATAGAAAAAGAAAGGATCATTCTGGAATGTTATATCAAAAGACACCTATTGCTTGATGGCTAAACATCAAGAATATGATACAACATAAGTGGAGGTAAGGATGTGTTGGAATTAGGGGCTGACTTGATCTAGATTAAGTTAAGAGCTGATCAACATGGTAAAGAGATCAGTTGACTTGAAGTCAAATGCCAGTGGTCGATTAAGGAGTTCAGCTCAACTAGTTTGGGGCTATCTTCTAGATTAAGACTTTGCTATTGGGCAGGAACATGTTTGAAATAAGTGAGGATTTGACAAATAGGTCAGTAAGAGGCTAGCTCAAGATAGGAATCCCTATCTCAGCTATAGATTAGAGCTAGTATTCTCCATGTAAGTCTTTGGAGTCCTCTTGCTTGACTTCTTATGATCAGTCTATGGGGTTGATTCCTATCATCTGCTTGGGGATCGAAATAATTTCTCCTCAAATCTAGAGCAGTCTCTATCAAATCGGACACATTAAAGGTGAAAGAAACTCCATAATGATTAGGTAACTTGATTTAGTAAGCGTTGTAGTTGATTTTCTTGAGGACCCTAAACGGACCACTAGCTTGAGGAGATAGCTTGTCTTGTCTCAAGTGTCGGAATTTTTTTCAGCTAAGATGTACCCATACTAAGGCTCCTGGGTAGAAAGAAATAGTTTAGTGGCCTCAATTACCAATTTCTTATGGTCTCTAATTGAACATGGCAATCTTCCTAATTACAGATTGGTGTAGCTCATACAACTTTTAGGCTCGATCGACTCCAGACTGACTCTCTTCAGTAGTTGCTAGGTTCCCTATCATATTTAGGGGAATGGTAGGGTTAAGACCATAGACGACCTTAAACGAGGTCTTCCCAGTAGTGCTATGGACAATTTGGTTGTATGCAAACTCCATAACTAGTAAGCACAGATCTTCATCCCTCAAGTTCTTTCCTACGATAGCTCTAAGCAGATTGCTTAGTATCTTATTCACCACTCCAATCTAGCTATTAGTTTGAAGGTAGTTACTGGATCTAAATGCAAGTTTAGTTTTAAGTCTTCTCTAAAGAATCTTCCAAAATAGCTCAAAAATTTATGTCCCAAGCCAAGACAATAGACTTTGGTACTCTATGTAGTCAAATAACCTCCTACAAAAATAAATCAGCAATATATAAAGCATCATTAATTTGGTGGTACAAAATGAAGTATGTCATCTCATTGAAACGATCCACTACAACAAAGATGGAATCTTTCCCTTTGGATGTCCGAAGTAACCTTAAGATAAAGTCTACGCTGAGGTCGGCCCAAGGTAAGGTTGGTGTTAGCAATAGCATGTACTCTCTATGGGGTTCTCCCTTCCCCTTAGTACGCTTGCATACTTCACAACTACTAACCACCTTATGGACATCCTTAGCTAAACCTGGTTAGTAAAAGTTCTCCTTCAACAAATAACTGGTCTTAGTTTCCCCAAGAACAAATAGCCATCCTTAAGATAATATCCTCCTACAATTACCCCTTCATGGTACAATTCAACAATTGGACCAAAGTGAGGGTCGATAGTATACTATTTAGTGATGAGTGAGAATCCTAATAATTTTTTCTGCAAAGTGGTCAGCAAAGTTTACTGTCATGACAAAGCATCAGCAACCACATTTGCACTTCCCTTCTTGTGCCAAATGACGTACGAGAACCTTCCATAAACTCTAACCACTTGGCCTGTCTCTTTGAGAGTTCGTTATGACTCCCAAGATACTTCAATGATTTGTGGTGAGTATAAATAACAAACACTCGTAGTAGCAGATAACATTGCCAAATAGTGAGAGCTCGAAAAAGAGAGTACAACTCCTTCTTGTATATATCATAGTTTAGGACAAGACCACCAAGTTTCTTACTGCGGTAAGCGATAGGTTATTGTTCCTACATCAGGACAATACCAATTCCAACTCCTAATGCATCACATTCTAATTCAAAGGGTTTATCAAAATCTAGCTATAACAAGATAGGTGCCTAGGTGAGTTTTTCCTTAATCTCTCTAAAGCTTTGTTTAACTCGATCGTTCCACCTAAATCCTTCACTTTTTTTTATCAACTCAGTCAATGGGAGCGACTATTGTACTAAAGTACTTAATAAATCGCATATAAAAAGAAGCTAGGCTATGAAATATTTGGACCTCAATGATGTTCTTCAGCAACGGCCATTTTAGAATAACTCAGATCTTTTCCTCATCTACTTGGATTCCTTTCCCTGATACTACAACTACAACATGAAGATGTTGAGCATGGCTATCCAGATCGGCACTATATACTAATATGTCATGAAAACACACTACCATACATCTTCCAATCAGACGTCGCATTACATAGTTCATTAACCTCATAAATATGCTCAGTACATTAGTAACTCCAAACCGCATAACCAACTATTTGTAGAGTCCATGCTTAGTCTTGAAGGCTTTCCATTCTTTGCCTAGCCTCATGCAAATCTGGTGGTAGCTACTTCATAGATCAATCTTCAAAAATATTTAGCGCAATGAAGCTCATCTAGCATGTAAACTAGCCTCGATATTAGGTATATGTACTTGATAGTAATTCGATTTATCACTCAGCAATCGATGCACATGTGCCATGTACCATCCTTCTTAAGAATGAATAGAGCTGGTACAACATAAAAGCTCATGCTCTCCCTTACATATCCTCGCTCTATGAGCTCATCCACTTGTTTTTTCAACCTGGCAACCTACTTTAGGTTCATCTTGAATGCAAGTCAGTTTGGTAAGGCGACGTTTGACTATAGATCAATGCAGTGCTTTATGCCTCAAACTAGTAGCAATCCTTTAGGCAGTTCTTCTAAAAACAGATTGAAAAACTCATTGAGCATGTTTCGAATATCTTCTAGGGACAGTCAATAATTCCTTCATCTCCATCAGTCTCTTAACCAATAGGAACCTAGATTCATCAGCCTTCTCAACAGATCAGAGCTCCCTTTAACTCATAACTAAGGTCTTCTTCTTCTTACTAACTCAGGTGAGTTGGTTATAGGTTTCATTCACTTAAGATGAGGTCATAGGTTACAATACATTCTTCCTTCCTTCCATCCTTAACAAAGACATTGGTGTTTTTGTATCCATCACGAGCGACACATTGGTCAAACAACCAAGGTCATCTAAGCAGTAGATGTGAGACTCCTATAGGGACGATACTACTTTGTCCTTATATACATTCCTGACACTGATTGATATGGTCACTTGTTTAGTTACATACAAAGCAATGTTATCATGAAGCCAATGTAACTTGTAAAGTCGGGGATGCTTTAAGGTTGGCAAACCTAACCTTTGCATAAAGGATTGCATAACGACATTAGTACAACTTCCTCCATCCACAATGATTATGCATAATTAGCCTTTGACAATACACTTGGTATGGAATAAATTCTCCCTCTGGTCCTCCTTAGAGTTTGAGAAGGAACTTAGGACTCGTCTCAAGACTAGGGTCATCACTTCTCCCTAGTCAACATGAATACAAGTCTCCTCTTCCTCCTTGGCTTTAGTCTCTTAAACATCCTTCTCCTCCTCAAGTTTACTCTCATTGGTGCTATCTACTACATCTCCTCGAAGCATCATAACATAGCAGTTTGGACACTCAACAACTATATGTCTGAAGCCTAAGCATTTAAAGCACTTCACTTATTGGACTTCCGTTCAGAGGTCCATCTTTTCTCATAAATTCTCGGGGGTAGCCTAGCCTTAGTTTGGCTTGGTTGTCCTGCTCGACCATACAGATCTGCTCGACTATCATCAGGTTAGCCATTCTTTTCCTTAGCCCAATACAGCCTCCTCAGTTTAGCTTGTATACATTGGTATGTTATAGGGGCTTAAGAGAAAGTTGGTCCAAGTCGACTCGGAATATTTCTCTTCTGCTTTTCAACCCTTTATAATATCTTAATTACCTCTTTTAAGGTACAAAACCTTTGTACTTCCATTGTGAATCTCAAATCTGAGTCCAAAAATAAACCTTGATACAGTACGTACTTCTGGTTCTTTCACATTGGCTCGATTCATAAGGATCTAGAATTCCCTAACATAGTTATCAACAAATCGACTTCCTTGGCGAAGCTCTTGCAACTTTACAAACATATCTTATAACAACCTTTTTTATCTCCTCCTAGTTTCTTACACCTCTCCTTGCATCCTTTACTCAAGCCGCATTCAGATTTTTCCACAACATTATGGCATATTCAGTAAACTCCAATATAGTAAGTCAAACTTTGACATCATTTGTATACCCATAACATTCAAATACTTTCCCGACCCTCTCTTCTTACTTTAAGTATTCATCTGCATCTATACTTCCACTGAAGAGTGGGATCTAAACCTTAACATTATCTAGCCCTTAAGGCCTTCAATGTCCTTATCCTTATGCTTAGTAGTAGTCTACTTATTCTACACCAAACTCTTCAACATGTCGACCTTAGTTTTTCACTCTCCTGGTACTTTTACAAAATTAAGTCTTCTCTAAACAGATTAGTACTAAACCCGTCCTGTTTAATATTGATCCTTGACAAGGTTTTAAAGAAAACCATTCAAAAAAGGGATTGGGGTCGCCACCCAATCGGAGTCGGGAAAAAGGGTTAAGTTATAACCAATTCGTTACTAGTCTATCAATTTTTTTTTTTAAAAAAAAAGTTAAAAAACGGTTTTTTTGAAAACCAGAGAAGTAGGATATGGGGTTTAGGACTTTTTAAACCCTTACGAGTACCATTGATTTTACAAAATTAAATTTAATCTTAAAAAAAAATCACCCTTTTTATTTTATAAGATAAAACTCAATTTAACTATTATAATTGGACAAATGAAATAATCTAAGCTAAAAAAGAAAATTTTGGTTTTCTTCATTTTTATCGTTGCCCCATAAGTGCTTACACACCCACTAATTGGGGATAGACATATGTAGTTCTTTTTGTTAAACTTTAGTAGAATGGTTTCGTTTTAATTTGAAAAACAATCGAGTTTACATTTTATTCAGTTTTGATTTATTGAAGGAAATTCCTAAAATGTCCTAATCAGTTTTTTTTTAGAAACTTTAAAATGGTCCTAATTTAAAAAGAGGTCTATTTATTTTTATTTTTATTTTTAGAAAATCAATTTTTTCTAAGTGACAAAAAGAAATAATAATATTTTTATTTACCTATTTATTTTTCTATTTTCATAATTTATTTATTTCTTATTTTTTTAAATTTTATCTTTTTATTTTATCTCTTAATTTATTTATCACTTATTACATATTACATCTTACTTATTTAATAAAAAAAATAAAACCAAATTACTTTTTTTTCTTTCCTTTCTATAATTATTATTTTCTATTACATTTAAATAAAAAAATAAACAAGATAAAAAAACAATAAAATAAATAAAAAGAAAAACTTTGGACGGATTCAAATGTACGAGTCGGACCTAGGTGGGTCGGATGGATCGAATCAAGTTGGATTAGGTCGGCTCCACTAGATTCAAGTCGAGCTTCAATGTTTTCAACAACAGCAATTATGGTGAGGCTTGATTCAGCTTGTTTCTCCACCAAAATGAGTGAGTAATAGTCTTTTTATGTGTATTGGATTGGAATTTTTGGGGGGGTGGGGGGGTAAGTTTAGTGCCTTGGTGTTTTAGAGTTGTTTGTGTGCTTTTCAAAAGTTGGTCGTAGGCAATAGTGGTGGTTTGACTGTGAGGGGGTTACTGGGTATGATTAGTCGGTTGGGGTAGGTTTTTCAGAGTGCAGAGAGTTTGATTGTAGGCTTAGTTTCAGTTGAGGGTGGCTAAGGATGGTGGTTCAAGGAGAGAAAGAAGAGGCGGCTAGGGTTTGATGGTAGTTGCTTGGTGGTGTAGCTGAGGGTCTTAATGGAGGTCAAGAGTGGTTGCGTTCAGAAGCTGATGGAGTAGGGGTCACAACCATAGTGGTGGTCGAGCTTGGAGTTCGCTCAAGAGAGAAACTCAAGAAGAGAGACATTGGTAGAGAAAGGAAGTGATCAGAAATAGATATACAGAGTGTGGGAGTTGATTCTGTTGGCTATGTGACCTTGTGTGTACTCTTTGAAGCTCCTTTTATACTCGAATTATTCCTAGAAAATAAGGAAAGCTCGGATCGGATTAATGAAGAATGCTCAGGAAAACAGTTTTCTTTTTTTTTTTTTGGAGCTCAAATTGAATGCTCCTTTAACTATATTTAGACATGTTTTTTATACCAATTCACAATAGGCTATGTCTATTCTACAATTTCACCATTGATTTGGTGAAATTGCAACAAGAAAGGGTCCAAAAATCATGTTAAAGTGGGTGGTCTAAAGTGGAAAGCATTGGAAATTTGGAGAAAGTCGAGGGAAATATAGGGAAAGAGAGGAAAAGGAAAGGAAAAGGAAAGGAGGGGAGGGAAAAGTGGGTTGACATGGCATTACATTAGTCGTGCCAACCAACCTCGGCATATTTTATGTCATCTTTTTTTACATGTGCCAACTGACGTAGCATGCTAAGTGGATGCCATATGGCACTACATTAGTGGGCCATCAAATCCAATGATGCTACGTATCAAGATACGTAGCGCAATCAGATCCTAATACGTGGTAGTCCCTGATGTGATTGAAAACCAAAAAATAAGGAAAAGACCTCCTTTGCCAAGTTTCAAACCTAAGACCTCATGCTCGATGCCAGTGCTATGTCCATATGCTTAATCGTCAAGCTGTTAGCCTGTATTGCACATATGGACTCGGTCAGCCTGAGTTAGATTAAAATTTAAACCCAAGTTCAATGACCCAACTTCTAAACCTAAATTAAAATTAAAAATTTAATCTAACAAAATGTTATTTTCTAAAATCTTTTACTTTTTAAAATTTTTTATGACGTTTCAAATTTTTTAAGTACTTTTCTGAATTTTTCCATTTTTTTTCTAAATTTCCTATCTTTTGCGCTTTTTCTTATTTTCCTAGTTTTCTAAATTTTTTTGCAATTCCTATTTTTTTTCTAAAAATTTTTTGGCTTTCTTTAATTTTCTATTTTTCTTTTAACTTTTCTTAATTTAGGACCTTATAACATAATTTGAAAAATTAAAAGGAGGGCAAAAATTAGATGTCTATAGCTACTCCTCTTTGTGGTAAAGTTTGAGCAAAACTTTGCCTCGAAGATAAAATAGACATTATTTTTGCCCCTAGAATGGATTTTATTCTAAGAAGCGCTACAACTAGTAAGCTAGCCTAGGTCCAATCCATTAGGGATTTGGAAAGAGACGAGTGGTGCTCTAAGAGTTGGCTGAAAAACTAAAAGCAAAATTGAAGTCTTGCTACGCTCTTATGAACCGAGGTAAAATGAGCAAAGCGCTCTTAGAGTTAGCTAAGGCCCTAAGAAGAATTAGCAAACTTGATCGTGCCCTAATGAGCTAACTAACTAAGATGGGCAAAGTGCTCCTAGAATTGGCTAAGACCCTAAGAAGAATGAACAAAGCTGACTAACCAAGGTAAGTGAAGTGCTTCTAGAGCCGGCTAAGGCCTTAAGAAGAATGAACAAACTTGGTCATGCCCTAATGAGCAGATTAACTAAGGTAGGCAAAGCACTCCTAGAGCTGGCTAAGACCCTAAGAAGGATAAGCAAGCTTGGTCGTACCCTAATGAGCTAACTAACCAAGGTAGGGAAAATGCTCTTAGAGCTGGCTAAGATCCTAAGAAGGTTGAACAAACTTGGTTGTGCCCTAATGAGCGAGCTAAGACCCTAAGAAGAATGAGCAAACTTGGTCATGCCCTAATGAGCTAACTAACCAAGGTGGGCAAAGTTCTCCTAAAGTTGGCTAAGACCTAAGAAGAATGAACAAACTTGATTGCGCCCTAATGAGCTAACTAACCAAGGTAGGAAAAGCACTCTTAGAGACCCTAAGAAGAATGAGACAACGCCTTAAAGGATAGTTAAGAAGATGATGAAGGTAATTTGCGTTATGAGCTGATTAAGAGAAACTTGGTGAAAGGAAGTTTCCTACAGAACCTGGTGAAGAAAGGGGCTTACTTGCAAGAAATTTGGTGAATAGAGGGACCCTATGGATTGGAAGGATAAATCAGGCCAAACACTAAATGCAGAAAGTAAATGCCTTATGGGTTGGTTAAAAAAAGATTATTTAGAGTAAAACTTGGTCTAAATGTAAGAAAAAAAATTAGTATGCTAACAC
Source organism: Lumnitzera racemosa (assembly GCA_024138005.1). Lineage (NCBI taxonomy): Eukaryota > Viridiplantae > Streptophyta > Magnoliopsida > Myrtales > Combretaceae > Lumnitzera > Lumnitzera racemosa. The sequence continues at coordinate 59,631,769 of JAMXBC010000004.1, forward strand.
TTTGTGGAAATACTTACCTGATCTTTGTTGATAGCACCCAATTTGTCAAACCTTTTTTAAAAGCCTCCATTAGAAAATTACTAACTCTTTGTTTTAGTCCCTTGTTATCAACCCGATTGTTCTTATCATACAACGTTCACAACTTCACTGGTTCTTTTTAGGGAAGTCATGGAAATTAGCCCGATGTAAGAAAACCCACCTACCGTTTTTGTTTCTTTAGAACTTTTATCAACCCAAAAGCCTCATTCCCATATACTGTAATTTCTTACTTGAGTTTCACATTCCTCTAAAAAAAAATTAGATAATAAAACTACCCATTAAGGGGGATCAATTCATAATAAAGTATTTTAATGAATTTTGTTAACTACCAATGTTCTAGATCTCATTCCTTAACTCTTCTCGTGTTTGTTGTGTATAGGTTCGATTAAATGGGGTAATGGGAATTGGACCTTTCCAAGGAGAGGGTGATTATTCCAACGATGATAACGGCTAAGGATAACAAATTTGCTTTTAGATAATGAAAATTGGGCCACAATGTCATTCAAAATAACTAGCATTTTCATGTTTTGAGTAAAATTCCCATTAATTTCTTATGGATAGTACAATTTTACAACATCAGTGCTTACAAGATCTCTCAAATATAGACCATCCATTTGGGACAAAATCAAATCCCCTCCTAATAATACTCACTTCATGACAGAAGGACCCCTATAATTGGGGCCGAATTTCCCTCTGGAGTCTTATGCATTGGGAAGAGCTTTTCTTAACACCAAATCTCCTTCTTTGAGGTTACGAAGTCACACCCTTTTGTTGAAGGCCTGAGCTATTCTTTATTGATAACACTGATTATGACACAGGGTCGTCAATCTCCTTTCATTATTTAGATTTAGTTGTTTGGTGCGTTTCTTTACCCAATCGGCTTCGTCTAAATGAGTTTCTGATAGTACCCTAAGTGATGGGATCTCAAACTCTACTAGTAACACTACTTTAGTGCCATATACTAAGAGTAGGGTATTGCCCCAATTGACATTTTGATGGAAGTCCGATAGGCATGAACAACCAAAAGACATGTTAAGGTAGGTTAATTATCGCTTTAACTTTATCAGGGTCCACTTCAATGCCCCTTTAGCTAACTATGAAACCTAATAATTTCCCTGAAGTCACCCCGAAAGTACACTTCTCTAGGTTGAGTTTCAGTTGAAATTTTCTTAACCTATCAAACAATCTCCTTAGATTTTCCACATGATTTTCTCCTTCTTTAGACTTGGCAATCATATCATCAACGTATACTTTGACTTCTTTGTGCATCATGTCATAAAAGATTGCTACCATGGCCCTTTGGTAAGTTTTCCTAGCATTTTTAAGTCCAAAAGGCATTACTTTATAGCAAAAAGTACCCCAAGTCCTGATGAATGTGGTCTTAGCTTTATCTTCTTTAGCCATTTGAATCTGGTTATACTCGAAAAATCCATCCATGAAAGAGAAAATATGGTTTCTAGTTGTATTATCAACCAATACATTGATATGGAGCATAGGAAAATTATCTTTAGGGGTTACTTGATTGAGGTCTAGAAAGTCTGTGCACACTTTGACTTTCCCATTCTTTTTCATAACTGGTACTATGTTGGCTACTTACTCAAGATAATCAGATACCTCAATGAAGTCAACTTCCAATAATTTTCTGACTTCTTCCTTGATTTTCAACAAGATATCTGGTCAGAACCTTCTTAACTTTTATTTCTTAAGCTTGATATCCTCTTGTGTGGGTAAGTGATGGACCACGATCAATGGGTCTAATTCGGGCATGTCATCATAAGACCATGCAAATACCTCTTGGTATTCAGATAGTAATGTGGTCATCTCTATCTTTTGATTTTCTTCCAAATTTCCCCTAACCTTCAATACCTTAAGGTTTTCATTAGTATCGACATTAATTATCATTGTTAGCTCATTATTGGAAATTTTACTCATTTCATGTTTTTGCCAGCTTTCTTGTACGTCATTATGGTCATCAACATCACTCCCGACGACTAACCCAGTAGAGTCAAAAGTGATATCAATATTCTCATTGCCTATCCATACAAGGTATTCATGGTTTTTATTTAAGTCGTTGGATCTGGTAAGAAACAAGAAAGTGTACAAAAGTAAGGGTATAAGTAAGGCAGGAGTAAAAAGAAAAGAAACAGATTTTATTTTTGGGGAACTTTCTTTTGAGAATAAGCATTTGGAGAATGGAGGTAATTTATTACAAAATTCTATAAAATATTAACTCCCGATTCATCTTTTATCCTAGGGAAGACTTATTGTTACTCATAGGGATAGATAACCAATTATTTAAGTGATAGGATTTATTGATTAGGCCAACCCCTTCATTCTTGTTGGAAGTACCTTCTTTAACAGGCTTTGAGTTTTGGGTTTCGATCTTGATGAAAATTTCTGACAATGGTGGGAAGTTCATTGGAGCATGATATAACTTGTCACCCTTTCTACCCTAGGCTTGCATTCTTTACAATTCTTCTGTCGGGGTTGGAATGTATCCTAACCTATAAGACCTAAACTAGCCTTCTTTGTGTTTCAGCCTCTCTTCCTTCTACTAATTAGGGATCATGCACTTCTCATTAAACATCTGGAGTCCAAAGTCCTCTTGTTCTTCTGTACCGATATAGGGTATGGCCGCCTCTTTATAGATTTCATAATCTTAGTTACCCAGAATTGTGATAACTTGGCCGTTGGAGATGAACTTAACTTTCTAGTGAAGAGTTGATGGTATGGCCCCTGGTGAATGTATCCAAGGCCTTCCCAATAATAGATTGAAGGTCCATAGAATGTCTAAAACCTGGAATGGGATGCTGAACCGTTGCAGGCCAATATCAACTAGCAAGTCTACCTCCCTTATTATATTTCTCCTAGACCCATCAAAAGCTCTTATTGTTGTTGAACTAGGTTTGATAACAGTTGTATCGATGCCCAATAGATCCAGGGTGTCCAAAGGAGAAACATTTAGAGATGACCTATTGTCAATGAGGACTCTTGTTGCAATGATGTTATTTATCCTTACTATTATGAATAGAGGCTTTGTGAAGGAAATTTGATCTATGGTGACAATGGAATTGGTGATAGAGCCAATCCTTTCAGCCGAGATTTCATGAGGGACCTTGACATCCCTTAGTGTTCTGATTAAGGCCTCTTAGTATGGGTCTGATGCCATCAATAGACTCATGAGGGATATTTGTGCTAGAGTCTTAACGAACTAGTTGTCGAGTCTGATTTTCGATTTCTTTTATTTAAAATTAATTTCTCATTTTCTGATTAATATTAAACCCTAACCCATTTAATATTAATCCTTGACTAAAGAAATTAAGAAATTCCGGTTTTTTATTTAGAAAAATTATTGGAGTTGCCACCCAACCGAAGTCGGGAAAAGAAGGGAAACCATAACCAATTAGGTGGATTGGTTATGATTTAGCTACCGGTCTTTGATTTCAATTTTAACAAAGAACCAAAGGGTTCCAAATTCGGGGTCTAACCTATTAAACCCTAACAGATACCACTATTTATTTGTCGAAATTAGGATTATTTTTCTAATTATAATTTTAAAAAATAAATAAAAATTAAAAGAAAAAAAGAACCTAAGTTTAACATATTTTATCGTCGCCCCGAAGGTGCCTAGTACCCGCTAGCTGGGATTAGACGATCGTAGTTCTTTCCGAAAAATTTAGTGTGTTGATTTATTTCAATTTTGAAAACTGTCCAAGTTTACGTTTTTATTAATTTAGTTTTTCAAATAAACAAATAAATAAATAAGTAAAGGGCCCTAACTAGTAAGTGATCAAAAGACTCCCTAAAACATCATAATCTCTTTTTTGTTAATTCTTTTTCTAAAAATAACACTTTCCCATATGAAAATTTCTAAATAAATAAGAAAACTAATTCTAAAGGAATCCTAGGCGCATGTGTATATGTATACACATATATATATATATATAAATATGCTTCTATACTATTTTTATTTAACAGTTATCCTCTTAAGTGAATTAATAATGTCAAGAAATATACCTAATATAAAAGCTAAACTTAAAGATTTCCTAAACTAATGTATGTATTAAATCACTAAAAAACTTAACAACATAATAATAATAATCAAATAATAAATAAAATAAAAATATTCATCAACTGAACCTTAGTCCTTTCGTTACAGTTACACAGGGCCTCGTACGTTTAGTGGTGGAACGCTGATGCAATGGGCGGTGTGAGCTTGCGGTCCAGTCATAGAGTGTCCGGCGAGTTGACAGTAATGGCGTGTAGTCGACGTGCTGGATAAGTAGGATGTGGCATAGTGTGGACCGTGTGTATAGCGAACGATATGGACATATGCTATTCGGTCGGTAAAGCTCGGATTAGACCTGCATTGATCGTATGTGCAAATCCAGCTAAGCTTTGTCAGTGAAGCGCGGATGTGAGGCTACTGTTCCTGTTCGGTGAGGCTGAACAAAGGCTGTTCAAATTTGGATCAGGATCGGAGTATCAGGACGTCAGGCTTCGGAATTGTTTGGATCTGTTTCAAGCGTCGGTGGGGCTGGCATCGGTGGGGCTGCAACTGTGCATGGACAGCAACGTTCAGTTGAGTCAAGTTGCTGCAGATGACTAGGCGTGGACAGCAGTGTTCATGGACGATCGATCGGCAGCGTTCATGGAGATTGATACTGAAGCTACTGCTGTTATGGAGTCGTAAGACTGTTGTCTGCTGACTGCTGCTGTTAGTCAAATTGATTTTATCCTACAGGGAATTGCTGCTGTCTGTTGGCCGTGGAGCAGCGTACACCGATGAGGCAGTAGGCGAATGCATAGTAAGGCGTGTAGACGTTCGTGTCGGTTGCAAAGTATCGTCAAAGGCCTAATTGCTGTGCCGTAAGGCTCCTGTCGAATAGCAGCAAGATTCAATGAATCAGCAGTGTTCGTCGGACTCTGATGATGGAGTTCATCAAATGATGTTTCTGTTACTGTATTGTTTTGTGATTTGAATTCCTATTATCTGAAAGTCCTCCTCTTTTCTGCCCGTGTGTGTTGTTTATATAAAGTCTAAACCAAATCGTATCATATTATATCATATCTAATTATATCCGATTCATTAATAAAATTAGATTTAAATTTGATTTAACTAATATTCGTATGATTTGATTAGATATGAATCCGATTTTCGTCTCGCTTCTGCAAAGTTAGAAAAATAAAGACATAGGTACCTACCCATGTACTCCGTTACTTATCCGTTAGGCTGCTGGTTTGTATCTTGACATTCATTACAATTAAATTATATATAAACTATCCGAATCCCTAAACTAAAATTTTTAACTAAACTAAAACTAACACTAACATTAAAACTAATTATTCCTAATATAAATTACTTCCTAAAAATCTATGAAATCTTTATAATTTTTCCTTTTCTTATTTTTTTGGTATTTTCATTATTTGTTAATTTTTGTTATTTTAATCTCTTATTAATAATAATATTTTTTTTGTTTATTATTTTTGAATTAGGACCCTTTTTGTAAAAATAAAAATTAGGACTTCAGAAGGGCAAAAATTAGGTATCTACATCTGCCCCTCTTTGTGGTGAAGTTTGAGCAAAACTTTGCCATAAAGACAAAAGAGACACCGTTTTTGCCTCAGAACGACTCTATCTTAAGGAACGTTAAGATACTTGACGAGGGTCAGAATGATAATAGGAAGTGCCTTTGTGAATTGGTAAAAATCTCTAAAAAAGAATAACGAGAATCTTGGTCGTGCCCTTAATGAGCTGATTAACCAAAGCGGTCAAAGCGCCCCTTGAGTTGGCTAAGACCTAAAGAATGAAGAAACTTAGATCGTGCCCTTAATGAGCTGACTTAGTAAGGCAGTCAAAGCGCCTCATGAGCTGGCTAAGACCTAAAAATAATCAAGACTTGGATTATGCCCTTAATGAGCTAACTAACTAAGGCGGTTAAAGCACCCCTTGAGCTGGCTAAGACCTAAAGAATGAAGGAGACTTAGATCGTGCCCTTAATGAGCTGACTAACCAAGGCGGTTAAAGCGCCCCATGAGCTGGCTAGGACCTAAAAATAATGAAGAAGACTTGGATTGTGCCCTTAATGAGCTGACTAACCAAGGCGGTCAAAACGCCCTTGAGTTAGCCAAGACCTAAAGAATGAAGGAGACTTGGATCGTACCCATAATGAACTGACTAACCAAGGCGGTTAAAGTGCCCCATGAGCTGGCTAAGACCTAAAAATTTGAAGAAGACTTGGATCGTGCCCTTAATGATCTGACTAACCAAGTGGTCAAAGCGCCCCATGAGCTGGCTAAGACCTAAAAATTTGAAGAAGACTTGGATCGGTATAGCGCTTCCTGAGCTTGCTAAATCCCTTAAAGAAATTTTGAGTCGGGTAACTTTATGTGAGTTAGACGATTGGGAATTGAAGAAACACTGGGACCATGCTCCACGAGCTAATCTATCTTGCTAAGGAATTGTTTTTTTTTTGGAAATTAAGCTATTATCCTTTAGGGAAACTAGTTGTCAATGCAATGTTAGATCGGGTTTAGAACCACTTACCTGGTTTCAATGATAGCTCCCAAATCGTCTCTCGTCTTATTAAGCAGTCTAATTAGAACCAACAATTCTAACCCTTACCATTGCTTTTCTTGTTTTGGTTCTTCTTCTTTATTCTGCCGTATTTTTCCAAAACCTCCATTTTTCTTTTTCTTTTTTTTTTTCTTCTTTTTATTTATTTATTTATTATTTTATTTAAAAACAACTTAAGCTTAAATTGAATGTAAACATATTCTTCTTGAACAAAGATGTCCTATATTGAACTTCCGATCCAAACATTGGCTTTCCAAGTAAGCATCTGTTCTCAAGCGAGTTTCTACTTATATGCCACACGTTACCCTTTTTTAACATGGCCTTATCCTGAAAAATAGGAAACAAATCTCCCTTTCTTTAAGGGATTAACCACAATAAAGTATTAAATAACCACAATAAAGTATTAAAAGAATTTTTATCAATAGTCATCGCTTCAAATTAAATGATTATTTTTTCTTGTGGTTCTTTGTGTGAGGTTTATTTTGGTAGATGATAGAGCGAGAAGCGGGCTCTTTTAGTGGAATGAAGAAAAGAAAGGCTAAGGATATTATCCAATGCTAACGACTACTAAGAATACCAACTTTACATGTAAAAAATGAAACGAGACCACAGTAATAATAAGAGTATTTGAAAAAATTTCATTGATTGTTCAAGGATAGTGCATCTTCAATGCATTAGCATTTACTGGGTCATTCAAATCCAGACCATCCATTTGGGATAAGATAGCAGCTCCTCCAGACAATACTTTCTTCATAATGTAAGGCCCTTTATAGTTTGGGCCAAACTTCCCTCTTGAATCAGTTATGTTAGGCAACACCTTCCTCAACACCATATCTCCTTACTCAAAACTTCGGGGTCATACTTTTTTATTGAAAGCCTTGGCCATTCATTGCTGATAGCAAATGTTGTGACATAAAGCTGTCAGCCTCTTTTCATCAATTAGGTTCAACTGCTTAACACGCTTCTTTACCTAATCAACTTCATCTAACCGAGTTTCCAACAATATTCTGAGAGACGGAATCTCAACTTCTACTGGCCATACAGCCTCCATTCCGTATACTAACGAGTAGGGGATTGCCCCAATTGACATTCTGATAGAAGTTCGATAAGCCATGAGTGCAAATGGCAATATCTCATGCCAATCTCGATACATAATGGCCATCTTCTCAATAATTTTTTTGATATTCTTATTCGCTACTTCTACGGCTCCGTTCATTTAGGACCGATAAGGAGTCGAATTTCTATGAATGATCCTGAAGTGTCGGCATAATTCGGACATCAATTTACTATTCAGATCATACCATTGTCAATAATAATCGTTTCTGGAGTACCATACCGGGCCAGTATGTCTCTTCTGATGAACTTAACCACTACTCCCTTTGTCACACTAGAGTAGGATGAGGCTTCAACCCACTTAGTGAAATAATCAATAGTTACCAATATAAACTAATGCCCATTAGATGCCTTTGGAGTGATGGAGCATTTATCTTGTTTGCATAGATCTGGCACAAATGGTAGCGTCTAACATGTGCAATACAATTTGCTTCTATAGTTGACCAGTAGTATCCCATGCTTATGATTTTCTTAGCGAGCATGTAGCTATTCATGTGAGGGCCACACACTCCCTTGGGCACTTCTTTCATTAGCATCTCTGCCTCATTCCCGTCTACACAACGTAAAAGCGCATCGTCAAAAAATCATCGGTACAACGTAGAATCGCTCATCAAATACTGAGCCGCCAATCTTCTAATTAATTTTTTATCCTTCCTCTCTACTCCCTCGGGGTACATACCATATTGTAAAAATATTTTGATATCATGATACCAAGGCTTTTCGTCACATGAACTTTCCATTGCTAAACAAAAAGTAGGCTTTTCTTTAATTTCAATTTTAAGTGGCTGAATCTCCACTCCTTTCAACATTTGAATCATTGATGCCAAAGTAGCAAGAGCATCGGCAAATTGGTTTTGAGCCCTTAGTACGTACATAAAGATAATCTTTTTAAACTTGGTTATCAACTCAGCCAAGTATTGGTGATAAGGCACTAATTTGGGGTCTTTCGTCTTATACTCACCCCGAGCTTGGCCTATAATCAACGAAGAGTCCCCATATACCTGCAATTCCCGTATCTCCTTAAACAATGCGATTTTGAGCCCCAAAATACATGCCTCGTATTCTATAATGTTATTGGTACATGGTACATGGGAAAACTACTAGGATGCATCGGGAAATTCAACCCGTGCTCCTCGAGGGGTATCCTTAGAAGGATTCTCCGCTATTTGATCCGCTAAAGCTTGTCCCTTGATCGAACTTTGGCTCACATACTTAACGTCAAATCCTGTTAGCAACATCTACTACTTTAAAACTCTGCCAATGAGAGCCAGTTTTTCAGCTAAGTATTTCAAAGGATCGTATTAGGTTATCAACTCAATCTGATAATACAACGTGTATTGTCTATGCCGATGCATAACCTAGACCAATGCACAACAGGTTCTTTCAGCTTTTGAGTATTTTTGCTCCCCTTCTGTAAACTTCTTGCTTAGATAGTAAACAACTCTCTCTTTCCCTTCTTCATCTTTTTGGCCAAGCATGGATCCCATGGATTCGGGCATTATGGTCATGTACAAAAACAACAGCTTTCTCGGTTTAGTAGCTATCAACATTGGAGGTTTCATGTGATATTCTTTGATTTTTGTGAAAGCCTTTTTGCATTCCTCATTCCAGCTGATCTTTGCATTCTTCTTTAGTAGCTTAAAAAGAGGGCGGCATTTGTCCGTTAACTGTGAAATGAATCGAGCTATGTAATTTAAACGACCCAGCAATCTTCACACTTCCTTGAGCGTTTGTGGAGGAGGCATGTCAATTATAGCTTTGGCCTTATTAAGAGCCACTTCAATACCTCTTTGGCTAACTATGAACCCCAACAATTTTTCTGACGTCATACTAAAGGTATACTTCTCCAGATTCAATTTCAAGTGGTACTTTCTTAGCCTATCAAACAACTTCCTCAAGTTTTCTAGGTGATCCTCCTCTTCTTTGGACTTCGTAATCATATCATCAACATACACTTCTATTTCTTTATGCATCATATCATGAAAAATTGCAACCATGGCCCTCTAATATGTTGTACCTACATTCTTCAGCCCAAATGGCATCACTTTATAACAAAATGTTCCCCTAGTCGTAATAAAAGTCGTTTTTGTCTTATCGTCTTCGGATATCCGAATCTGATTATATCCCGAAAAACCATCCATGAAAGAGAACAAATGATTTCCAGAAGTGTTATCCGCTAAGACATCAATGTGAGGCAATGGAAAATTATCCTTAAGCGTTGCTTGGTTGAGATCTCGAAAGTCTACACACACTCGAACTTTCCCATTCTTCTTCATTACTGGAACAATATTAGCTACCCATTCCGGGTAATCCAACACTTCGATGAATCCAACCTCCAGTAGTTTTTTCACTTCTTCTTTAATTTCAGTAGGGCGTCAGGTCGAAATCTCCTCAATTTTTGCTTTTTTGGCTTGATGTCCTGCTGTGTTGGTAAACGGTGGACTACAATTGATGGGTCCAACCCAGGCACATCGTCATACTACCAAGCGAACACGTCTTGATAATCAGCTAACAACGTAATCATTTGTGTTTTCTGTTTCTCTTTTAAACTTGCCCCAATTTTTAAATTCCTAGGATTTTCTTCATTCCCCAGATTAATTGTCTTAATCGGTTCATCAATAGTAATCCTCTTTAGTTCATGTTTTTGCCATTCCTCTTGTATATTACTGTAGTCATTGACATCGCTCTCGACGACTAACCTAATAGGGCCGAAAGCAATATCGACACTCTCATTTTCTACCTGTGCGAGGTATTCCTAGTTTTCCCTTAGTTCATTGAATCTGAATGAGAATGTATGAAAAAAATGCATGTAAACAAAAGAGAATTGAAGAGCAACATAGGAAAGAAATGAACTAAGATTTCATTGAATAAATGGAGGTATGGTCTCAAATGAGATAAAGGCCTAACTAAATTTGAACGAAAGGTTCAACGATACATTTAAAACGATGACTATTGAAAATGAAAATTCAAAAAATACTAACTATGAATCACCCCTTTACCCTAGGGAAGACTTGTTGCTATTCGCTGGGATGGAAAACCAGTTGTTCAAATGATGCTGAAACTTGGGTGGCAAGTTTGTTGATCCTTCTTTGTCAGATTCTCGGGCTTGAGTCTCTTCTCGTATGAGCATCTCAGCTAGTGGTGGAAAGGTCATAGAGGCATGGTCTAATTTGTTACCTCTCTTGCCTCTTGCCTGCTTCTTCTGGAATTCTTCCGCCGAGGTAGGATTGTAGCCAAGGCCGTAGGTGCCAATCTAACCTTCCTTGAATCCCTTCCTTCTCCCATCCTCTTTGTCGGAACCGAAAATCATGATCACTTCTTCAAATATTTGTAACCCCAGCTCGTCCTGTTCCTCACTTCTTATGTAGGGTATAGCCGTCTCCTTGTAAATTTCATAATCTTGATCTCCCAGAATTGTAATCACCTGGCCATTGGAGATAAACTTCAATTTTTGGTGCAGGCTCGAAGGTATGGCCCCTTCTGCATGAATCCAAGGTCTTCCCAACAGTAAGTTGAAAGATCTTAGAATGTCCATGACTTGGAATCGAATAGTGAAGTGCTGAGGGCTAATACTCACGGATAAATCAATCTCCCCTATAATCTCTCTTCTGGAACCATCAAAGGCCCTGACTGTCGTGGAAGAAGGCTTAATTACAGATGTATTGATGCCCAGCAAATCCAAAGTGGCGAGTGGGCAGACGTTCAGCGACGATCCGTTGTCAATGAGCACCTTGGTGACAATTATGTCATTACTCCTTACCATGATAAAGAGTGGCTTCGTATGTTTGTTCCCTTCTTAGCCCAATTCTTCAGTCGAAAATGAAATGTGATCTATTGCGAGGATCGAATTAGTAACCAGTCCCATCTTCTCAATTGGAATCTCCCAAGGGACCTTCACCTCATTTAAAGTGCGGAACAAAGCCTCCCTGTGTAGTTCAGATGCAATTAGCAGGCCCATTAGCGATATTTGTGCAGGAGTCTTACTGAGTGATCCATGATTTTATACTCACTTGACTTGAGCATTTTGGTAAAAGCCAATAGTCCCTCAATTCGTTCAACTGCTGTCTTATCATTTGATTCTCTCGACATGACTTTCCTTCCATGCTCCTCTCTTAGGTGATAAATATTTCCCGATCGGGTAATGCCCCCTACTAGAGAACCTAATTTCTCTTGATTTACCAGGTGATAGTTAAATGGAGCAGCCTTGTAATTTTTTGGTGGCAACGGTACGTAAAATGTGTACCTATTCACTTCTGGAGTTTGGTTACCGGTATAGAACTCAAAAACCTTAGGCTTCTTATTTACGTTAATGACATTGACGGTACAGTCATAAAAAATCATACCAATCATTAGCCCATGGTTGGGTAAGGGGTTATTGTTAACATTAGGAACCGAGGCTTCTACAAAATCCAACTATACTGTCCCTTCATCTATCAAGTCTTGAATCTTATTCCTCAATCTCTAGCATGCATCAGTCGAATGCCCCACTTATCCACAGTGGTATTCGTACGTTACTGTGGAGTTAAAGAATCTCGATCGATATCGATCACTAGGAAGTTCGTACCATATCAAATTATCCCTTTGCAACTTCTCGAAGACTTGACTCAAAGGAACCGGTATCTTGGTAAATTGCCTATAAGTCCTGTTAGTTTGAAACTGATCTCTGTACTGTTGCTGAGCAGGAGGTGTATTCGCCCTAAAAGTGACTTGAGCATTTGATCTAGCATTTGAATTTACCATACCAACCGTGGATTCCTTGAGCTTGCTAACAGCTGGTCTAGGACTAGATGATGACGTAGGTGGTCTTTTATCTACTATGTCTTGCAGCTTACCGAAAGAGACGGCACTTTCAATCCTATACCCGGCCGCTACCTCTTCAGCAAAACTAGATGAGGCCTACCTGATGAGATGGGAGAAATAGGGCCTCTCTAAGGTTTTAATGAAAGCCAATGTGAGCTATTTCTCAGTCGTTGGAGTAAAGATTGTTGCAGCTAAGGACCTCTACCTTTGAGCGTATTCTTTGAACGATTCATTATTCTTCTTCCGTAGGGCAACCAAGTCCATCACAGTCGGGGCTACTTCCACATTGAATTTATATTGTTCATAAAATGCTCAAGCAAGTTTCTCCCACATATTTATCTGATTCAAATCAAGCTGGGCATACCAAGTTAAGGCCAGTCCAATCAGGCTATCCTAAAATGTCCGTACCATGAGCGAATTGTACTGAACATATTTACCCATCTTCCTGACATACAACCTGGTGTGAAGCTTAGGGGAACCCGTCCCATTATACTTTTTGAATTCTGGTACCTTAAACTTCTCAGGGTATGATCCCATGTCATACGTGGAAAATTCTGTGAGCCCCGCCTATTCAAATCCATCACACCCTACAAATGCCTTCATCTTTTCAGTGATCTATTGTGTCAATTTCTTTTCCAGTTCTTTTAAGCTGTCCATACCTGGCCCATGGTCGATAGGTCTCGGGGCCGCATACGTGTCGGGTTCAAAAGTCGGGTTGTCTTTTGGGTAAACTCCTAATTCGAATGGGTCCTTTTGATATTCGTGTTTTGCTTCAGGAGGTTGTGTATTCTTCACATAACGGGTTTTGGAACCTTCTTCATTAGCCGGCGCTGTAGCTCGTAGTAAAGAAATGCTATCTGTTAAGAAGCTCATTTGTTCTGCCATCTTTTCCATAGCCATTTCTATGGAACGAAACCTTAGCTCAAAGGGATCATTGATTTCAGGGTCTCCATCATTTCCTTGCATGGTGGCCATCTTGGTCTGGGAACGTGTTCTAATTGGACTTCTCTGAAAGACTTGACGTTTGGGAGCTATCTTGAAATTTTACCAAAACTGATTTAGATAACTCAACAAAGGGTTAGTATGCATTATATTTTGCTAAAAAGGGTGATTAATCATACAAACATAAAACGCATGTCACACGAGTGTAATGAAAAATCTAGAATTAGGGGGGAGGGAGGAACCTTTGATGTGGCAAACCTAACTAACTTTTATTAATTTTTGCAATTGCGAAGCTTTACACCTCTTATTCTGTTCATAAAAATGAATTTTAATAACAACGTAAAAAACCTAAAATCTAAAATTTAATCTCCTAATAACTAGTAAGCTTATCCTGCATCCTCCTCTTCTTTCTGATCGTGGGAGCTTGCTCTTCTTTGCCCTTGGTCCTCTTCAGTTAAGCTTCCAATGCCTTTATCTTTTGATGATACTCCTTGCAACAGCTTTCCAACTCCTGCTCTCTTTTACTTGTCCTCTCTAGTTTAGCTTGAACTTCCCTCTTCTCTCCGTTGTCTTCCATATCTTTCAGCCCTTTTAGCTGGTGATAAGAAAATCTTTTAGTTGTCCAACTCCTGGCTGTTATCCCTCTAGTGGTAAGGGTGGTCTTTCTCGTGCACCAAAGAGCTCGGATGCTTGAAAGCTTGGTTATTTTATCAACCATCGTCATACCAGGGTTAAGGAAGTCCAGTAAGGCAACTTCTAATGATGGTATAGGGATCATGTCCTCAATGAGTCCATTAGCTGGAACGTATGCGGTGCAAAGGTTAAAGCCGATCAGAGGAACTGCTTTAAAGTCTCCACATCCTCTTATCATTTCCCTGCTTGCAAACCACCTAGGTATTAACAACAATTCTTCTGCTTTCACACTCTGAAAGTATTGGACCTAGTAGCAGCTCGCTATATTTTCTAACAGCTTGATTCTTTCTCTAAAAGATTTGATGAGATCATATTGCTGAGTAAACTCGGTCCGATTAAAATCAAGCTGGTAACTTCTCATATGGCTAACGAACCAGACCACTAGTAGGACCATGTTAGTTTTCAGATCTCCTCGTTTCTTTTTCTTGAGATGGTTTAGTGACTGGATCTGCTCGGCCAGAAGGGCCGGGATATATGATTTCCCTTTAAGGAATTGGGCTACGAGTTCTGCAATTCTAAAATGGACTCGACGTCTTTCATCAGGGAACAAGATTGTATTGAAGACTACCAGTATAAAAGCATTGACTCGGTACTGGTGCCATGCTTCTAAACTTGCATAAAAAACCTCGCGTTTTTCTCTATGTTTCACTTCAGTAGAAAACCAATCCACGACATCCTCTAATCGAATGGTCTTTCCTTGATTTAAAACCTAGTTTATTTTGGTTTTTCTAATTCCCAGCAACTTACTAAAGATCTTTGGTGCTGCAGCTTCCAAGTTTGGGACATAAATATCATCCGTGATTGTAGGAGCCAATAACAATTGGGAGTATTCTTCTATAGTTGGGCTTAGTTGATGTAGGCCCATACAGAAACTAGTGGATTCGGACTCCCAAAGGTAGACTAAGGCCCAGACTAGAGTGATGTTCATAGGGACCTTCTATATAGAGAGGATAAGCCCAATCTTATTCTCAATAAACTCCTATTTATCTGGGCTGAAGAGTCAAAACCATATTTGAAGTAGCTTCTGTGGCCAATGTGGTAGGTGGACATGAATGTCTTTAAAAGACCCTTGATTTGATCCAGCCATGACTAATCAAAATTAAAATTACAATTACAATGTATTCTAAACTTTACATAAAAATAATATTACAAATTATTTACAATGGAAGATTACAATTACAATCACAACTTCACAACTGCTTTTATCAATGTAGGTTTGCCACATTATAGGTTCTTGTGATTTTTGAAAAAGTTTTCATATAATATGAAGGGTGGGTTCTAAAAGTCCTCAAGTTCCACAACCACTTCGTTTTTTAAAGCAACGATTCTGTAGTCGCATTTGAACTTGAGTGGGGTAACTTGATCGGCCCCGAAAGGTGGTTACCCCACAACATCTGAAACTTACACAATGGCCCCCCCTCCTAAGGTCCTAAGACGACCTGATTCTAACCATGTCTAACATGCATTTATGATGTAGAAAGGAAAATAACATAAAATAAAAATAACTAAATAAAAGATAAAAGTAAAACCCCCCCAAAATTTCCCCTTATATGAACTACCATAACAAAAAAAAATGTTAGTAAAAAAAATAAATAAATAAAATAAGCAAATACATCAAACAACATACCTAAGTTCCATTTTTATTTTTTATTATTTCATTTTTTTTAAAATAATCCTATTTTTGGTAACTTCTAGTGACTAGCCCTCTAGCGGTCTCCAGTGGAGTTGCCAAATTGTCGAGTCTGATTTTCAATTTCTTTTATTTAAAATTAATTTCTCATTTTCTGATTAATACTAAACCCTAACCCATTTAATATTAATCCTCGACTAAAGAAATTGCGAAATTATGGTTTTTTGTTTAGAAAAATTTTTGGAGTCGCCACCCGATAGAAGTTGGGAAAAGAAGGAAAACTGTAACCAATTGGGTGGATTGGTTATGATTTAGCTATCGGTCTTTGATTTCAATTTTAACAAAGAACCAAAGGGTTCCAAATTCGGGGGCTAACCTATTAAACCCTAACAGATACTACTGTTTATTTACCGAAATTAAGATTATTTTACTAATTATAATTTTAAAAAATAAATAAAAATTAAAAGAAAAAAAGAACCTAAGTTTAACATATTTTATCATCACCCCGAAAGTACCTACGTACTCGCTAGCCGGGATCAGACGATCGTAGTTCTTTCCGAAAAATTTAGTGTGTTGATTTATTTCAATTTTGAAAACCGTCCAAGTTTACGTTTTTATTAATTTAGTTTTTCAAATAAACAAATAAGTAAAGGGCCCTAACTCGTAAGTGAATTAAGGAAAATTTCTAGGCACATGTGTATATGTATACATATATATATATATATATATGTCTTTACACTATTTCTATTTAACAATTATCCTCTTAAGTGAATTAATAATGTCAAGAAATATACCTAATATAAAAGCTAAACTTAAAGATTTCCTAAACTAATGTATGTATTAAATCACTAAAAAACTTAACAACATAATAATAATAAACAAATAATAAATAAAATAAAAATATTCATCAACCGAACCTTAGTCCTTTCATTATAGTTGCACAGGGCCTCGTACATTTAGTGGTGGAGCGTTGATACAGTAGGCGGTACGAGCTTGCGGTTCAGTTGTGGAGTATCCGGCAAGTTGATAGTAGTGGCATGTAGTTGACATACTGGATCAGTAGGATGTGGCGTAGTGTGGACCGTGTGTACAGCGAACGATATGGACATATGCTGTTTGGTCGATGAAGCTCGGATTAGACCTGCATTGATCGTATGTGCAAATCCAGCTAAGGTTTGTCAGTGAAGCTCGGATGTGAGGCCACTGTTGCTGTTCGGTGAGGCTGAACAAAGGCTGTTTGAATTTGGATCAGGATCAGAGTATCAGGACGTCGGGCTTCGGAATTGTTTGGATCTGTTTCAAGCGTCAGTGGGGCTATGACTATGCATGGACAACAACGTTTGGTTAAGTCAGGTTGCTGCAGATGACTAGGTGTAGACAATAGTGCTCATGGACGATCGGTCGGCAGCGACTGTGCGTGGACAGCAGTGTTCGGTTGAGTCACCGTTTATTGGAGCGTTGATCATCGGGCTAGAGATTGATACTAAAGCTGCTGCTGTTATGGATTCATGGGGCTACTGTTTGCTGACTGCTGCTGTTGGTCAAATTGATTTTATCCTACAGGGAATTGCTGTTGTCTGCTGGCCATAGAGCAGTATACGCCGATGAAGGCAGTAGGCGAATGCGCAGTGAGGAGTGTAGACGTTCGTGTCGGTTGCAAAGTATCGTCGAAGGCCTGATTGCTGCGGCATGAGGCTCCTGTCGAACAGCAGCAAGACTCAATGAATTGGTAGTGTTCGTTGGACTCTAATGATGGAGTTCACTGGATGATGTTTCTGTTACTATGTTGTTTTGTGATTTGAATTCCTATTATCTGAAAGTCCTCCTCTTTTCTAGACGTGTGTGCCGTTTATATAAAGTCTAAACCAAATCGTATCGTATTATATCATATCTGATTATATCCGATTTGTTAATTAAATTAGACTCAAATTTGATTCAAATCTGATTTAACTAATATTCGTATGATTTGATTAGATATGAATCTGATTTTCGTCTCACTTCTATAAAGTTAGAAAAATAAAAACATAGGTACCTGCTGAGACTCGAACCCGTGACCTCCAACTAAATCCACCCATGTACTCCGCTACTTATCCGTTAGGCTGTTGGTCTATGTCTTGACATTCATTACAATTAAATTATATTTACACTATCCAAATCCCTAAACTAAAATTTTTAGCTAAACTAAAACTAACACTAATATTAAAACTAATTATTCCTAATATAAATTACTTCCTAAAAATGTACGAAATCTTTATAATTTTTCCTTTTCTTATTTTTTTGGTATTTTCATTATTTGTTAATTTTTGTTATTTTTATCTCTTATTAATAATATTTTTTTTATTATTTTTGAATTAGGACCCTTTTTATAAAAATAAAAATTAGGACTTTAGTGGGGCAAAAATTAGGTGTCTATACTAGTCCATTATTTTGTACTCACTAAACTTAATCATCTTAATGAAGGCTGTTAATCCTTCTTCATTTTCAGCTTGTTGGATGTTTGGCATTTCCTCTACACCCTTCTTTTTTATGTCTTCCTTTGGATTGTAGATTTTGCTAGAGCGAGTGATCCCCCTTATAAGCGAGCTTGATTTCCCCTGGTTTATTGCCTAGTAATTGAAGGGGCTGGCTTCATAATTTTCGGGGGCTATAGGTACGTAGAATGTGTACCTTTTAGTTTACGAGACCTCTTTTTTATAGAAACTATAAACCGTTAGTTCTTGGTTTCAACCGATCATGTTGATGGAAGATTCTGAGTAGTCAAATATCATATTGATGACAAGTCCATGGTTTGGTAGTGGGTTGTTGTTGACATTTGGGGTAGGAGCCTCCATAAAATCCAGTTGTACAATACCTTCATTAATCAAATCTTGGATTTTGTTTTTCAACCTCCATCATGAATCAGTTGAATGGCCTACTTGCCTTAGGTGATATTGACATCTTGCATTGGGATCAAAAAACTTTGCCCTATACCTTTCACTGGGAGCCTCAGAATGGAGTAAATTATCTCTTCTTAACTTCTCAAGCACCTAATTGAGTGGAATAAGTATTCTGCTGAACAGTCTTGAGGCTCCGTTAGCCTATAGTTAGCTTCTATACTGTGGTTAAGCTAGTGGGGGATTCGTCTTAAAGAAACTTGGGAGTTAGGCCTTGCACTCGAGTTAACCATGCTGGCAGTAGCTTCCCTAAGCTTGCTAGTGGTGGGTTTAGTAGAGGGTGGTCTTTTATCTACTATTTCTTGCAGCTTGCTAAAGGAAATGGTAGTCTCAATTTGACACCCTGCTACCACTATTTCTGCAAAGCTAAAAGAGACTTGTCTTATTAAGTGAGCGAAGTAGGGCCTCTCAAGAGTGTTAATGAAAGTTGTCATAAGCTTTTTTTTCAATTACAAAGGTAGATACCCTTGCAGCTAGAGACCTCTACCTTTGAGCATATTCTTTGAAGGATTCATTGTGCCTTTTCCTTAGGGCTACCAAACCCATCATTATTGGTGCCACTTCGACATTAAGTCTATATTGCTCATAGAACACTCTAGCCAGCTTCTCCCATATATTTACCTGATTTAAGTTCAACTAGGCATACCAAGTTAAGGCAAGGCCTATTAGGCTATGTTGAAAGGTTTAGACCATGAGTTAATCATATTGTGTACACTTGCCATCTTACACACATATAGCTAGGTGTATAACTTAAGGCGTCCAGTCCCATTGTTTTTTCAAAGTCAGGTACTTTGAATTTTTCTAGGAATCTTCCATAATCATAGGTAGAGAAGTCTGTTATTCTAGCATACTCAAATCCATCATACCCTTCGAGCGTTTTCATTTTGTGGTAATCTGTTAAGTTAACTACTCCTCAAGCTCCTTTAATCTATCCTGGTTAGCTTCAAGCATCGGGTTAATCGGGAATGAGTAAGTATTTAGCTCAAAGGTTGGGTTAGCTTTTGGAAATACCCCTTCAATTTCAAAGGATCCAAAACCTTGATTGCCTTTAGAGTAAGCTTCTTCTGTTCCAAGGAGTAGGGCCTCAGTATTGTTTCTATATCGGGCTTTGGAGTGCTCTTCATTTGATGGGGCCATAGACTTCAATAGAAAGATACTCTTAGCAAGAAAGCTCAATTGATCTGCCATCTTTCCCACTATTCGTTCCAAAGATTGGAATCTCAACTCCGTAGAGTCAATAACCTCAGGGTTGCTATTGCCATTATTGTTGTTGTTTCCTTGATTAGCCATTCTAGTTTGAGAACGAGTTTTGATGGGGCTTCTCTAGAAATTTTGATATTTGGGAGTTATCTTAACAACCTAGGTAAAAACAACTTCTCAACACGTTAACATATGGATATTTTGAAAAGAATGCAAATGAATGAAATGTAAGTGAATCACAAGGATGAAAAGGAGAGGATCGACAAATAATTAATAGAATGGCAAGTTATTCATTATTTTTAGATTCCCAAAGTCTTATTACATGAAAGAAAGAAAAAGGTACAAATTCATCTATGCTAATTTCCTTCTTTTTTGTGGGCTAGATAACATTTTCTTCTTCTTTTGGTCATGCTTAGCCGCTTCTTCAAACTCTTGAATTTTCTTCTAGGCCATCTTTAGTTGGTGTTCCAGGGCATGTGACCTTTTTTTAGATTCATGGCATAGGTTCACCTATTTATCTTTGTCATCATAGAGGATCTCCATACGCGCTTTCATTCGGTCCATATAGGTTACCATTTTAGAGTTAGGGTGCACATAAGAGGTTTGAAGGACTTTTGGTGCTTGATATTGCGTTACACCTACCTTATGAAGTTGATTGTATAAATACTCTTTGGTAACCTAGTGTTTGTCTACTTCTCCTATGAACTCACTCAGATTGATGTTTGGGTTTATGATTCAAGTGTCCCACTAAGCTTTGATCTTGTGAAGTTTGGATGCCTTTTTTGTAGAGTGAGGCTCTTCGAAATTAAGAATGAATGGTTCCAATGAAGGTTTGTGAACTATGTCTTGGATTCCTACAAATTGTCTTACCATGTTGCTTAGATAGTAGCCTGTACACTAACTCATCCCAATTAGTGGCACAACATTGTAATTCTTGCAAATCAATATGACCCTAGTGTAATTGCTCTACATGGCAGTCTATAGTATGTCTTCTACTCGAAAATCTTGTAGAACCTCTATCGAAGAACCCCTATCCAGAGAAGGGTAGGGATATCTTCTAGTAATTTGATATTATCGACGAAAGAATCAATAACATCAATCTTATTCACGAATGCTCCCCTTATTAAATCCAACCCAAAGCATTTGATGTAATTGATGAACCAAACCATTAATAATGCTATACTTGACCTGAGATCTCTACAGCTTCTTTCCTTAAGGAAATTAAGATTTTTTATCTGCTCAGCAAGTAGGGCAAGAATGTAAGACTTACCTTCCTAGAATTAAGCCACTAACTCTGTTACCCTAAAGTGAATAAGAAGAGACCCACTTGGGAACAAGATAGTGGCGAACATAGCTAGCACATAAGCTTTGATTCGGTTTTCTCTCCAATTCTCAAAAAACAGTGCTTGATTGTTGGAGCTAGGCTCGTTTTGCTAACACAACTAGCACATAGGCCTTGATTCGATTTTCTCTCCAATTCCCAAAACATAGTGCTTGATTGTTGGAGCTGGGCTTATTCTAGAACCAATAGACTAGATCCCATATCTTGATGGCATATTTGTTGCAGTCGTTCAAGGCCTCATTTATCTCGGTCTTATGGATCCTAAGAATTTTAAGAAGATATATGTTAGGCCAAAGCTAAGTTCTAGGACGTATATTTCATCCAATCAACTAAGGCCCTTACTAGCGTAATGTTAACCTTCACTTTAGCTAGTGAGAGTATGGGTCTAATTTTATTGGTAATGAACTGTTGCTCTATCGGGTTGAAGGTTTGAAACCATTAGTTGAGTATAGGCTTTGGGTTTGCAAGTTTGTGGACATGATTCTCTTTGGCAAGAACCCTGGCATTGGATAAGTTGGTCATTTCTGAAACATTATAAAGAAAGCATAAATTACAACGGAAAGACAAATTACAAGAAGAGAAAATAAACAAGACCTCTTATGTACATCAATTGTAGAAAGAATATAGGAAAAAACTCCAAAATCTTTGTCATTTTTTTTCTTTTTTATGTAATGTTACCGCTTTGTTAGTTATTTGTTGACCTTATAAAATGTAATGTAAGACAGGTAGGTTCTAACGATCCTTAAACTCTATGACCTCATATGTTTACAAAGAAATGGTTCTTTGGTCACATTGAAGTCTAAGTAGGGTAGCCTAATCAGCCCTGAATGGTGGTTGGCCCACTACATCCGAGACTTTACACAATGGCTCCCCTTCCTAAGGTCTTATGATGGCCCATGTTTGACCATATCTATCATGCATTCATGATGGAGCAAAATAAATCTCTCCCCTAAAAAATATATAAAACCAAACTTGCAAATGCTATTAGCATAATTTATAATAGAAAATGAGTAAATAAATTGCATTTAAGGTGATCATAGAAATTAATTTTAATTTTTGGAAGATTGAATAACTAAAGCTCTTTTCATTCCCTTGTGGATTCGCCAAGCTATCGAACCTGGTTTCTTACCTTCTCAATTCTTTTATTAAATTAGGTCTTTTCTAAGTCGATCAATACTAAACCTTACCTGTTTAATACTAATTCTTGACTAAGGCTTAAAGAAAACCATTCAAAAAAGGAATTGAAGTCGCCACCCGACTGGAGTTAGGAAAAAGGGTTAACTTATAACCAACTGGGTGGATTGGTTATAACTTAGCTACTGGTCTATGTATTTAAAAAAAAATTATAAAATGGCTTTTTTGAAAACCAGAGAAGTTGGATTTAGAGGTTAGGACTTTTTAAACCCTTGCAGGTACTATTGATTTTCCAAAATAAACTTTAATCATGAAAAAAAAAATCACCCTTTTTATTTTATAACTTAAAACTCAATTTAACTATTATAATTAGACAAATGAAATAATCTAAGCTAAAAAGGGAAAAATTGGTTTTCTTCATTTTTATCGTTGCCTCATAGATGGTTACGTACCCGCTATTTAGGATTAGACGTATATAATTCTTTTTGTAAAAATTTAGTGAATTGGTTTCGTTTTAATTTGAAAAACAATCGAGTTTACATTTTATTCAATTTTGATTTATTCAAGGAAATTCCTAATATGTCTTAATCATTTTTTTTTAATTTTTGGAAACTTTAAAATGGCCTTAATTTAGAAAGAGGTCTATTTATTTTTATTTTTATTTTTAGAAATTCAATTTTTTTCTAATTGACAAAAAGAAATAATAATATTTTTATTTACCTATTTATTTTTCTATTTTCATATTTTATTAATTTCATTTTTTTTTCTTTTTTTCTTTTATCTTTTTATTTTATCACTTAATTTATTTATCACTTATTACTTATTATATCTTGCTTATTTAATAAAATAAAGTAAAACTAAATTACTTTTTTTTCTTTCCTTTCTATTATTATTATTATTTTCTATTACATTTAAATAAACAAATAAAATAACCAATAAAATAAATAAAAAGAAAAACTTCGGGTGGATTCAGATGCACAGGTTGACCTAGATAAGTGTGATCAGGTTGAGTCGGGTCGGCTCCACTGGATTTAGGTCGGGCTTCAATGCCTTCAATAGTAACAATGGCAGCAAAGCTCAATTCGGCTTGTTTCATCCACTAAAATGAGCGGATAACGGTCTTTTTATGAGTATTGGATTGGAAATGGGGAGGGAGGGGGTCAGTGCCTTGGTGTTTTGGAGCTGTTTGCGTGGTTTTCAAAAGTTGGCTGTAGGAGATGGTGGTGATTCAACTGTATGGGGGTTGCTAGGAGTGATTGGTCTATTGGGGTAGGTTTTTCAGGGTATAAGGAGTTTGATTGTAGGCTTAGTTTCGATTGAAGGTGGCTGAGGATGGTAGTTTGAGGAGAGAGAAAGGGAGCGGTTAAGGTTCGATGGTGGTTGCTTGGTAGCATGGCTAAGGGTCACGGTGGAGGTCGAGAGTGGTCATGTTCAGGAGTTAATGGAGTGGGGGTCATAACTGTGGTAGTGGTCAAGATTGGAGTTTGCTAGAGAGAGAAACCCGAGAAGAGAGAGATTGGTAGAGGGAAGAAGTAATCGGAAATGGATATAGAAAGTATAGGAATCGATTTTATTGTGTGTGTATCCTTATGTATACTCCTTGAAGCTCCTTTTATACTCAAATTGTTCCTAGAAAATAAGGAAAGCTTGGATGGGATTAATGAAGAATGCCCAGGAAAACAACTTTTTTCCGATTTTTGGAGCTCAAATTAAATGCTCCTTTAACTATATTTAGATATGTTTTTTGTATCGATTCTCAGTAAGCTATGTCTATTCTGCAATTCCGCCATTGATTTAGTGAAATTACAACGAGAAAGGGTCCAAAAATCATGTTAAAGTGGGTAATTTTGAAGTGGAAAGTGCTAGAAATCTGGAGAAAGTCAACAGAAAGAGAGGAAAACGAAGGGAAAAGGAAGGAAGATGAGGGAAAAGTGAGCTGACGTAAGGCCATGTCAGTCGTGCCAACCAATCCCGACGTGCCACTTATTAAGACACGTAGCGCAATCAAATCTTGATACGTTGCAGTCCCTAATGTGATTGAAAACCAAAAAATAAGAAAAAGGCCTCCTTGCCTTTGCCAAGTTTCGAACCCATGACCTCACGCTCAATGCTAATGCTATGTCCATATGCTTAACCGTCTGATCGTTGGCCTGTGCCTTATTCATATGTACAATTAGACTCGGTTAACTTGGGTTAGATTTAAATTTAAGCCTAAGTTCAATGACTCAACTTCTAAACCTAAATTAAAATTAAAAATTTATTCTAACAAAATGTTATTTTCTAAAATCTTTTATTTTTTAAAAATTTTTGTAACTTTTCAAAATTTTTATGTGCTTTTCCAAGTTTTTCCATTTTCTTTGCATTTTTTTCTAAATTTCCTATCTTTTGCACTTTTTCTTATTTTCCTATTTTTCTATATTTTTCTAGAATTCTTATTTTTTTTCTAAAAATTTTTTTGGCTTTCTTTAATTTTTTTTTAACTTTTCTTAATTTAAGACTCTATAACATAATTTGAAAAATAAGAAGGAGGGTAAAAATTAGGTGTCTACACAACACCCAACTCCTCATCATCTTCCTCAATCTCCTCCAACTTCAGTCTTCATCTAGCAACTCGGTCTACTACTCCTTCAGCTTGTGGCGGTCGAATTGGGCAATTAGTTCAATTGCCTTGGATATAGTGTCTCTTAGAGGCATCTGCCTATGGGTTTTGCTGCTATACACCTTAAGGTTGTTGTCTATTAACCTACATTGCAATGACAAGATTGTCAACAAGATTTATGAGTCTATCAAGCTTGTCATCAACCAACTCTGAGGTGTTACTACCGTTATGACCACAACCAGGTAAAGTACTACTGCTCTAACCGCTAATAATACCTTAAACACTTGAATCAGACATGGTACAATACTCTTCAAATAGATTAACAACTTGCTAATAACTTCAATACCTGATAGTCATTCAAATGAAATAGAAATAAACTTGCTCTATTTTTGCAATGAGAAACAGAGTAAAAACTGGGTAACAATGAAACTACACTTACTGCTACGCAAACACACTGTAATAGCTATAGAAGGAACATAGCATCCACTAACAGTAAGCGAACCAAACTTCACTGCAACTTCACACATTCCCTCTTGGAACTGTGCAATGATACCAGCAAAGCTAATGCGCCTCTAGGGTCAGATATATGGAGAAGCATCATAATGAAATGAATCGAAAAGGAACAAAAGAAAAGCTAGCAAACCCAAGCAACTACAGAATGGATACGATGTACCACTCAATCCTACTTAGCCTAAAACTTACCAGATATGACACACTGGTCTAGACTAAAGGGTTACTTGCCACTACTCCTTTCTAAATGAAATAAATAAGAGTTGAAGAGTACAGAGAACATTAAGGTTGTTTAAGGGATATTTGAACTATCTAATACTGATGATGTATGTCCACATACATACAAATGGGGGTTTATATACCTGTCCACTAAGGCTATTATACATGTACAAAAAGATAGAAAAAGCTATCCTTATAATTAGGTTACAAGAAACGTACTAAAAGGGATAAAAAAAGATAAAGAATAGTCTATACACAGAAAGGATCATTCTAGAATGTCATATTAGAAAACACATGTCGGTTAGTGGCTAAACATCAAGAATATGATACAACGTAAGTAGAAGTGAGGATGCATTATAGTTAGGGGCCAACCTAATCTGAATTAGGTCGAGAGCCGATCAGCCTAGTAAAGAGATCAACATGCCAATAGTCGATTAGGGAGGTCGACTCAACTATTTCAGGGCTATCTCTAGATTAGGACTTTATTGTTGGACAAGAACATGTTTGATACACGTGAGGATCTGATAAATAGGTCGATAGGAGGCTAGATCGGGATAAGAATCCCCATCTCTGCTATGGCTTAGAGCTAATATTCTCCATGCAAGTCCTTAAAGTCAGCTAGGTCGGCTTCTTATGATCAGTCAAAGGGGTTGATTCCTATCACTCTGTCTTTGGCTTCGCTTCTTAAGCTTAGTATTAGCTCAACTCAATTACTCTACAATCTTCTAGTATATGGTTCCAAGGGCCTTAACTCTTTTTGCAGCTAGTTGGTCATCATCAATTCTTGGCTGGGGTGCTTGGTTCAGTGGGAGCTCAAGGTTGAACCCATAGGCGACCTCAAATGGAGACATGTTTATTACGCTATGGGTAGTCCTATTATAAGCGAACTCGATAATTAGCAGATACAAATCTTAATCAATCATGTTTTGTCTAACAACAACCTAAAGCAAAGTTCCCATGGTTTTATTGACAACCTTGGTTTGTCCATCTGTCCATGATGGCAGGACATGTTGTACAATAGCTTCGTCCCCATAGTGTCCTCTAAAAGTGGCTCATGAACTTAAGGTCTCGGTCCGAAACAATGGTTCTAAGCACGTCGTGAAGCTTGATTACTTCTTGCAAGAAAATAAAAGACATAGCCAAAGCATTGTTAGTTTTGGAACAGGGCACGAAATGTGCCATCTTGCTAAATCAATCTACAACCACTATGATAGAGTCCTTCCCTTAGGACATCTTCAACAATCCTAACATAATGGTCATACTTAGCTCAGACCACAATTTGGTTGGGATGACCAAGGGTAGATGATGTCCTTACTCAACTTAGATCTTTGCTTTTCGGTAAGTCGTACACTTATCCAACATGGACTGCACATCTCTCATCATTCCCAACCAAAAGAATCTTACATATAGTACTTCATCGGTTCAGCACTGGCCAAAGTATCTTGTTAATCTTCCTCCATGTACCTTGCGCATTAGTGATTCTCTCGTGGAACATGTCAAAATACATAGCCTTCTCTTCTTAAATAAGGATCTATCTTCCTTATGATAGTCATCCATTGTCTGTCCTTTCTCACATCGAGCATAGATAGGACCAAAATATGGATCCTCAACATACAAACTCTATATGGTTGAAAAGCCAAGCAACCTTGTTTTCAACTCAGTCAAGAGGGAACGTTGACTCAATAGGGCGTTAGCCATTACATTGTTCCTTCCATTCTTATATTTTACGATAGAAGAAAAACCCTCCATGAACTCGATCCATTTGGCTTACCTCTGAAGCAACCTTACTTAGCTCTTTAGATAACTCAAGGATTTATGATCGATATAGATCACAAATTCCTTAGGCAATAGATAGTGTTGTCATACTGTTAAGGCTCAAATTAAAGAGTAGAACTCCTTGTCATAGACAAAATAGTTGAGTATAGCTCCTTAAAGATTCTCACTGAAGTAGGCTATAAGTCATTTAACTAAACACACAAAGAGGCACCACAACGGGTAAGAATAAGGAAATAAAATAGGGGTTTTATCAAATTCATGAGCTATCTAGTTGGATATGATACACCAACAAGATCTTACAATCTGCTGGATATGACACATGGATCTAAACTGAAGGGTCACTCGCCACTACTCCTTACTAAAAGGAATAGATAAGACTTAAAGTGTAATGAGAACACTAAAGTTGCTTAAAGGATACTTGAATAATTTGATATTAATTAGTTGATTATCTATGTACAAGAAAAGTGGGGGTTTATATACCCATCTACTATGGTTACTTTATACGTATGAAAAGAGAAATAGGGTATTCTAAAATTTGGTTACATGGAACTTACTAAAAGGGGGTAAAAGAGACAAAAAATATTCAGTATGAAAAAGTGAAGAATCCTTCAAGAAACACCGTATCAGAAGACATGTGTCATGTAGTAAATGGGAGAGGACAATGATATAAAGTAAATAAAACAAGAAGTGTTTGTAGTCATAGGCCGACCTAATTTGGACCGAGTTGCGGACCAATTAGTTCTTCTAAAGAGAAGTCAACTCGATTCAGGGTAGAATGCTTGTATTCGAATTGGGAGCTTGCTTTAGCTATTATGGGGCTGTCTTCTGGTATAAAGCATCTTAGCTTAATAGAAGCGAATTTGACATAAGTAAGGATCTAATAATTAGGTCGATAGAAGACTAACTCAGGAGAGGAATCCCCATCTCGGCCATAGCTTAAAGCTAGTATCCTCCAAGAGAGTCCTTAGAGTCCTCTAACTTGGCTATCTATGATCGATCAAGGGGGTTAATACCTATTATCCGCCTAAGGGTTATCTCTACTCTTTCTTTTAGGGCGCTCGTAGGGTCTTCTTCTATTGGTTGGTGAGGAATCCAATCGGATACATAGAAAGTGGAGGAAATACCATAGTCATTAAGTAACTTGATCGAGTAGGCATTGCGGTTGATCTTCTTCAAGACCTTAAATAGGCCATCAACCTGTATTGATAGTTTGCTCTATCTCAAGTATGAGAATTGCTCTCAACTGAAGTAAATCTATACTAAGTCTCCTTGATGGAAGGAAACAGTTTAGTGGCATCGGTTACCAATTTCATGCTATCTATGATTGAATTTGGCGATCTTCTTAGTTACAAACTAGTATAGTTCATGCAATTCCTAGGCTTAACAACTTCCAATTGACTCTCTTTAATAGCTGTGGGAGCGCTGATTATATCTAGGGGAATAATAGGGTTAAGGCCATAGACGACCACTAATAAGGTTATCCCAATAGTGCTATGGATAGTTTAGTTGTATGTAAACTCTACAACTAGCAGGCATACATCTTAATCCCTCTAATACTTTCCCAAAACAAGTTTGAGTAGATTGCTTAGCATCCTGTTCACCACTTCATTTTGGCTATCGGTATAAGGGTGGCTACTGGAGCTAAATACGAGTTTAGTTCCAAGCCTTCTCCAAAGAATCTCCTGAAAATAGCTCAAGAATTTTGTATCTCAATCTGAGACAATAGTCTTCGATACCCCATGTAGTTGGATAACTTCCTATAAAAACAAATCAGCAATATATAGAGCATTGTTAGTTCGATTATCGGGATGAAGTGTGCCATTTTGCTGAAGCGATCTACGATAACAAATATAAAATATTTTCCTCTAGATGTTCGGGGCAACCCTATGACAAAGTCCATATTGAGATCAGCTGAAGGTAAGGTTGGCATTAGTAAGGGCATGTACTCTCTATGGGACTTTGTCTTCCCTTTATCTCACTTGTACAATGATGAGAATTAGCCTCCGACTATGTTTAAGCCGAGGCCAACCTTTCCAAACCTAATGCCAATCCTCCAAAAAAAGATGCTGACCTGTTATAACCTGAGGCCAAACAGCTCCAGGCCGAGGCCGAACAACTACAACCAAGGCCGAGCAAATGACAGAAGGTTAATAGGTAGAAAAGGAGCCACTCGGCAACAAACCTATCATCTATTGAGAAGACAAGAGGTCATACAGTTGAGGACTCGAAACCAAAGAACCATTCGGTACAACCTCGAAAGACTAGCGTCGACTAATTTTAGAACTTGGCAATTATGGGCCGACCTCTCTAGTGTCTTACCTAAGCCACGTAAGACATTAAGGACCCTTTCTCAAACCCATACATCCAACTGCTGACCCCATCGGGTTCAGATATTACTCCTCCCAGGATATGCCGAGTTTTATAAACCGCACAGTTTTGTATTCTTGTACATGTTTTTCCTTTATTTTATTTATAGACTCAATTCTTTAGGGCTTAAGGCCTTGTACTTTATCTACAGTTTTGCTACTACGGTTTAAGACTTGCTATAAATAGCAATATTTGTACTAACACATACATAGATACGAATAGATAGATATACAAAGATATATACAGAGAGAGTGAAGCTTTCCTCTTTTGAGCAAGGCTATACTTGAGTTAGCTTTTGCCAAATTATCGAGTGTTGATTAGACTCTTTAATCATCCCTGTGTTCTTATCAATCTTGTTCTCAAATTGTGGTGAACCCCTTCATTTGAACCTATTATTAAGTTGCATCTAACCTTCATTTGAATCCCCGAGCACTATTTATTGTTCGTGAGTTATATCAAACTCTATTTCAAGCTCAAGCCCTAATTGTGTTTATATCTTGGTGAGTTATATCCATTTACATTCACTATTAAAACCCTTCCTGTTCTTCGTACCCATTTTCTTTTAATACCCATTCTTATTCATTTGTAGATCTACTGCTATTTATTTCTAGATCGATCCTTTGATTCATTATCATATTGGCATCAAAGCTTTAGGGAGACACGTGTATTAGTGTTCTTCAAAGTAGATTTGTGGTTCTAACCATTATATTAATCATTGTTTCATAGTAGTAGTTGTAAGTAGTAGCAAAAGCCAGGTAGTGGTTGTAAATACCTAATTTTTGCTTTCTTTTTATTTTTCAGTTTAGGTTATAGGATTTCAAATTAGAAAATTTTCAAAAAAAAAAGGAAAATTAAAGAAAACACCAAAAAATGAAGAAATTTAGAAAAGAAAGGTAAGAATTCTAGAAAAAATACAAAAAAATAGGGAAAAAAAAACACAAAAAATTAGAAATTTAGAAAAAATACAAAAAATAAAAAATTTAGTGAAATATATAAGAAATTTGAAAAGTGACAGAAAATTTTGATAAAAATAAGTAATTTAGAACGTAATAAATTTTTAGGTCATTTAAATTGAATAGGATTTTAATTTAAATAAAGGACCGTTGGACCTAAACTTAGATTTAAATTTAACCCAAGCCAACTTAGGCTAATTATACATATGGATAAGGTATAGGTAATAGCTTAATGGTAAAACACATGGACTAAGCGCATAGATTAAGCTAGAGGATAGGGGTTTGAAACTCACTTGAGATATGAGGATGGTTATTTAACTTTTTCTTTTTTTTTTTTCTAAATCCACATGTTGCCATATGTCAAAACATCACTAAGCCATGTATCTAATTGTGACACGTAGCGCATTGTGATTTGTCACAACAACAAAATTTCTTTCCCCTTTTTTCTTCCTTCCTTTTCCTTTTTTGTTCCTCAGTTTCTCATTATAAAAACTCACATTGACAAGCACAGTGGTGGGGGAGGAATTGTTTTAAAAATGTATGCAAGGAAGGGTAATTGTTAATACGTACGAGGGAAAAACAAAAACAGTAAAGGGGGAAATTTGTTTTTTTTAAAAAAAAAAATAAACACAAAGAGAATACACACAAGGGGGACCCACTCTATCTCTCTCTCTCTCTCCACTATAATCTCTCTCCTCGGCTATCTCTCTCCCTCTCCCTATAGTCTCTCTCTCTCCTCACTCTACTTTCTCTCCCTCTACCTTCTCTCTCAACAACTCTCTCTCTCTCCATTTCATGACTCTTTCCCTCTCCAACACTTAATCTGTCTCCCTTTCGCTGCCTTCTCCCTCCTCAACTCCTTCACTATCCACCGTCTCTCTCACTCACCACCACTTCTCGGCCTGCGCTCCATCACACAACTCACTCACCATAAACCCTTAACCTCCACTCCAGCTATTACACGTAACACACATCATCGTACAATATACACAAAACCTGCGACTCATTCACACACCAACTTACGGCCGTACAACCTACACCCAGTGCTACAGCCGCTACAACCTTTGACCACTGTACTCTCTTGACCCATAACTTACCGACGCTACTTAACCCTTGCTTAAACACCAAACCACCCTCAGCAGGCATTCAAACACACTGCCATTGCCACACTCCTACCCCTTTTGCAAGAACCACCATCGCAATCACAGCCAACAATTGCCAAACGGCCACCAAACATAGTGGCATCGTCCCTGCATCCCCCAGACCCAATACTAAACTCACAAAACCGCTTTACTTCTAAAATTATGCCCTAAAATAGCCTCCACCACGCCATTCTAGTCACTAGATGCAATCCGGATTCAACTCAGCTCAAACCAACTCAGCCCAACCCAAAGCCGATCTAAGCCTCGAATCCAACTCGACTTATAGAGCCAATCCAACCTACGACCTACATCTAAACTCCACACTCCAAATCCAATCTACGCTACTTTAGGTCTAGCCCTATTGTTATTGTTTTATTTATTTATTTAATTATTTATTGTATTTTTATTCATTATTGTAGTTTGTTGTAATAAAAATAAATAAGAAAACCAAAAAAGAAGAAAAGAAGAGCACTTTTGATTTTCCAAAAATAAACCAATTTAGGACCCTTAGGTAATTTTCTTTAAATGAACTCAAAACGGGTAAAACAAATAAATCTAGCTGTTTTTCTAAAACTAAAATTAAATCAACCTACTATATTTTTGTTAAACGAACTACGAAAGTCTAATCCTAAATAGCGGGTACATAGGCAACCGTATAAGAATATAGGGCGACTTCAAATATGGAAGTTTTATTTTCTCCATTTTTAGATATTTATGTAAATTAATCAATTTAGTCGTGTGTATCATGATTAGCTATTTTTTTAGAAAATAAAAAGGATATATTTGAAAAGCGAAGTTAAATTCAAAAAGTTAAAAAGTGCTACCCGTTTAAGGTTTAATAAATTAGACCCCGAATCTAGATCTTTTATTTTCAAAAAGCCGTATTTATAAATAGGTTTTTTAATCAATAGACTCATAGCTAACTTATAACTAATCCACCTAATTAATTATAACTTAACCCTTTTTCTCGACTCCAGTCAGGTGGCATCTCCAAATCTTTTCAGGTTAAAAAAAATTGATTTTCTTTAAGCCCTAGTCAATGATCAATATTTAATGAGTAGGGTTTAGTACTGATTAATTTAAAGCAGATCTAATTTTATTAAAAGAACTGGGAAGGTGAAAAACCAGGCTCGACAGCTTGGCTACTCCACTAGGGATGTTACGAGGGCTAACAACTTAAAAAACAATTAGAAATTAAAACTTCCTTTCAAGTTACCCATGTTGTTTAGTTATTTGTTTGTTTATTTATTTGTATATTCATTTATTTATTGTTGACTTCGTGTACATATTTATTTTGTAAATAGCATACACCAGAGCATGGGGTTTTACTTATTGCATCAAAGATGCAGGATAAATAAAATTAAACTTAGGCCGTCATAGGTTCTTAAGGCGAGAAGCCATTGCATAAGCTCCGGGCATAGTGGAGCAACCATCGTTCAAGGCCGATTAGGCTAAGCCACTTAAACTTCGATATGACCAAGGAGCCGTTTTTATAAGAAATACGTGAGGTCATAAAGCTTAAGAACCTTTAAAACCCTCCTTTCTTGCATACATTCTTTAAGGCTTCGCAAATTACTAATAGGATAACATTGTTACAAAATAGAAAAAGAAAAGACAACCCTAAAGCTTCTTTATTTTCTCAGCTTTTGTTTATTTGTTTGTACTACTATCTTACATATCATACGTATTAGGATATGGGGGGGGGGGGGGGGGGGGGGGTCGTTTTGTTACATCAAAGATGCAAGGTAAATATGGCCAAACCTAAGCCACCTTAGGATTTTAGGAGAGGGGCCATTATATATGCTTCAAGTGCTATGGTGTAACCACCACTCAGGGTTAATTAGGCTACCTCACTTAAGCTCAATGTGGCTAATGAAAGTGTTTTCCAAAAATAGTAAGGTCACAGAGCTTAAGAACCTTTTATAACCCACCTTAATGACATGTACTTCCCTCCAAACTTAAGTTAATATACCACCCTTAAGAAATTGCAACCTTACTTGCAAACAAGTTTTTGAAATTTACAGTAGGGTTGCAACTTAAGGAGTAATATATTAACCTAAATGACCATAACATCTACATATTTCCATGTTTTTATTTTTCTATCATTGCATTGATGACTGACCCATGTCCATAAAATGTTTAGACTTAGGATGGCAAACAACTAAGCGAATGATCAGCCAAGTAGTAGGCTACTAGATGCCTTTAGGTTTCGCAAGCAAGTGTTGAGAGATGAAACTACCTATCTAAAAGAAAAGCTCTAGTGTTATGAATGTCACAACCAGGCCTTAAGATCCCTTTTGGCACAAGTCATTAGGGATACTTATGAGATGATAGAGGACTTTAAGGCCTTTATACAGAACTTAATGTAAGGTCTTTCCAGTTCAGATCTAATGAGCCTAAAATAAGGTTCTAGAATAAATGCTAGGTTCTTTGCCTTTGCTTTTATATTTTGTTCTTCCTTTTTTAAAATAATAAAGATCTCTTTAGTTCATCGTTCATCGTTCTTTAACATTCCCGTCTTTGTAAATAGTCTTCCATTTAACTACTATTCGATCTCATTTAGAAAAATGTAAATAAAATCTACAAATTAGTAAATAGAAACTCAAAAAAATAATAATAATAATAAAATCCACCATCCTTATTTATAAATTATTTTCTAGAAATAAACTTTAGCTTTCTCTTTCTAAAAAAATTGAAAAAAAAAAACAGAAAAATGAAAATAAAAGTTGCCAACAGCTATAAGTGCTTATGGGCCTAAGGAACCAACACAAGCTCAAGCCTTTGGCCCACTTAACTAACCAACCCAAATACTTGGTTTTCAAACCACACGAGGTGCCTCGACCTATTAAGAAAGCCAAATATGAGCCCCTTAGCCAATTGAACGAATACGAGCCCTTTGGCCCACTCAAGTAGCCAACCTAAACATTTGGCTTTTAACCCACACTAGACCTAGCCCTTTGTCACCATCTAATCCAAACACAAGCTACTTGGTTAACATCAACCTTAGTCCTATTTAAGTAACCTACCCAAACACAAACTACTTGGCTAAGCATTGAACCTAAACATTGGCCTACCCAAACACAAGCCATTAAGCTAGCCAACCAATTCGAACATAAACCACGGCCCATTAAGGCAACCAACCTGAGCACAATCCTCAACCCCTAAAAGTAACCAAGCTAAAACCCCTAATCTGTTTAGAAAGCCAAGCTCAATCATGAACTAAGCCATAACATAAAGTCAAATACTGGGGCATGATTTGAGAAATTGGGAGGCAAAACTTGATCTTGGGCAAATAAAAAACGGACTCCTCCTTAAGAAATCGATAACTCACTTTTTGAATGTTTAAGATGATAAGAGACAAGCTATAACCTATACACCAACTTAAAACAGTTTGAGAGTTGAGCAACATAATGGTAAGAATACCTTGAACTCATTCCTTAAAGGAGGTTCACTTTGAATGTGATACTTAAATTAAAGTGAAGTTAGGCATTCACTTCTAAATCTTAAACACAATCATCTATTGTTCACCCCATTAGACCTATATGGAGAATTTCTAAATTTAAACACTATCAAGAACCACCCGTTAATGGGGCAATTTGAAGGTTAGGGTCATTGATTAGAAGATAAGGGTAAAATTAGTTTATGCTTGTTTAAGTAATACTAATTCAAGAACAGTTTTTATTTCTGATAAATTATTTCTCTTTGAAATGAAGAAGAGCCAATTTCCTTTTTCAACCACCTCAAGCCTATACACTTAAAATCCATGGAATTAAGGCCTTGAATCATTTAAAAAAAAAACTTAGCAATGGAAATAATCACTCTTAGGGCCGAAAGAGAAGAGAAAATAGTAAGAGATAGAAAGGCAAAGTAATTAAAAAAAAAAAAAAAAGGGAAGAAAAGAGGCCAAAGAATTAGGCCTAGAAGTATAGGACAAAAAGCCCCAAGAAATATTTTACATCCCAACAGGAGCAACCAAACCAAATCAAAGGGGCAAGAGTCAATGCCCAACTAGCCTAAAAAACACAAGGCCTTAATCACACTCTTAAGCCTAGAAACCCAAATTTCCATATCCATACTGACACTTTGAAGCCTCTCCTATCTATACTAAATCACATAAGGCTTCCCCACCCACAATACTGCCTTTATACATGTAAAAGCTCTTCCAATCTTGAAAGATAATTCATCTTTAATAAAATTGTTTTTGAAACTTAGACATGCATACTCTTAATTTTACCTTAAGGTTCTTGATTTATACCCTCGAGATTAATAGAAAAAATATTTTCAAGATAAGCCTTTTCATTAATCCTTTTTTAATCCTTTAGACCAAAAGCCTAAATTCATAAGGTTAAACCAAAAAAGACCTAATAGATTGATCAAGGAGTATCACTTACAATATGAAGTCAAGAGTGTAATCTAGATTGAGCGCTAATAAGAAAGACCTCTTTGACTAAACTAGTTCTAAGTTACCTTCTCCCTAAGAAATAAATGTCTTGAAATCACAAAAGCCCTAAAAGAAGCCCTAAGGTTAAGGGCATTAAGAAATTCCATTTGATTACCAAAGATGGGGTGGTTATAATATTGTTCCTTAATAAGAATTTATACCTATTGGCAAAAATTTCAAAAACAAAAAAGAAAAAAGAAAAAAGAAAAAAACAAAAGATGGAAGAAAAAAATGAGGAGAGAGAAAGTGAAGGATTGTCACAAAATTTTGATCCAAATCCATGTTGGTTCGAATAGCTGAGCTTTTAATCCATGTCATCTGGTTCCTTTGTAAGGTCGTCATTCTTTAGTTGTAATTTTTAAACATCCCTCAAACTTTCTTTTTTTTTTTTTTTCAAATCAAGGGGCCTATTCTTATACTTTTCCTATTCATAAATGGTTTTTAACAAATCTCTTTGTAAATACTTTTCCAACTCAAAGAGTCTTTTGAAACTAGTTGTTTGCCTTATTTTAGTTCTTCATTCATTCATCTTTTTCCTCTTAGGGATCAAGCCAACTCTTAAAGCGTTGTCCCCTTTTCTTTTTCTTTATAGGGCTTCAGCTAGCCTTTAAGGCATTATCCCTTCTTTCTAGGGTATAAGCTAGCTCTTAAAGTAGTGACCTTTTTTGTTTTTTCTTTTTAGGGCTTCAGCTAGCCTTTAGGGTGTTGTCCCTTCTTTTTAGGGTATAAGCTAGCTTTTAGAGCACTAACCCTTCTTCTTCCTTTCAAGGTTCCATCCAGCCTTTAGGGTACTATCCCATCTTTCTCTTAGGGTTCAAGCTAACTCTTAGAGCACTGATCCCTCTTTTATTCTTTTCAAGGCTCTAACCAGCCTTTAAGGCACTGTCTCGTCATTCTCTTAACGTTTAAGCCAACTCTTAAGGCGCTAATTCCTCTTTTATTCTTTCCAGGGTTCTAACTAGCCTTTAGGGTGCTATTCCGTCTTTCTCTTAAGGTTTAAACCAACTCTTAGAGCACTAATCCCTCGTTTATTCTTTTCATGGTTCTAACTAGCCTTTAGGGCATTGTTATGTCTTTCACTTAGGGTTCAAGCTAGCTCTTAGAGCACTAATCCCTCTTTTATTCTTTGCAGGGTTCTAACTAGCCTTTAGGGTACTATCCCGTCTTTCTCTTAGGGTTCAAGCTAGCTCTTAGAGCACTAATCCCTCTTTTATTCTTTTTAGGGTTCCAGCCATCCAATAAGGTGCTATCTTGTCTTTCTCTTAGGGTCTAAGGTAGCTCTTAAAGCATCGATCCCTCTTTTATTCTTCTCAAGGTTCCAACTAGGCTTTAGGTTGCTGTCTCGTCTTTCTCTTAGGGTTTAAGTCAGCTCTCAAAGCGCTAACCTCTCTTATTCCGTTTAGGGTTCTAATAATCCTTTAGGGCATTGTCCCGTCTTTCTATGGTATGAGCAAGCTCTTAGAGCACTAACTCCTCTTTATTTCTTCTTAGGGAGTTAGCCAACCTTCAGGGTGCTATTCTTTCTTTCATTTTAAGGATCTCTTTAGCCTTTGAGGCATCGTCTTATCTTTCTAGGTTGCTAACCATCTTTCAACCCCTCTGTCATCAACTCTATATAGGATCTTTAGCAAACCTGTTAGGCACCTTCTTTCACTAATTCTCAAAACAAGCCCATGGGGCGCTTATCTTTCACTTTTCTCCTAGCGAGCCCACTATGCACTTCTCTTCATCAAATTCTTTTAGTGAGCCCATTGGGGTGCTTCTATTCCTTTAACGAACCTATAAGGTTCTTTCTTTCACTAGGTTCTCTCAAGCAAGTCTACAGGGTGCTTCTTTTCACCAATTTCATAGCGAGCCTGTAGGGCACTTCTCCTCATCAGCTATCTCTTAGCAAGCCCATTGGGCACTTCTCTTCATCTTATCTTCTTAGCAGGCCCCTTAAGCACTTTCTTTCAACTATCTCTTAGCAAGACCATAGGGCACTTCTCTCATCAAATCTACTCAAGTGACCCTATGATGCACGTCTCCACATTGGTTGTCTCTTAGCGAGCCCATGAGGTGCTTCTCTCATCAAATCCTCCTAAGCAAGCCCATGAGGCACTTCTCCTCATCAAATTATCTTAGTGAACTCATTAGGCACATTTTATTCATCTAGTCTCAATTTAGGGTCTAAGCCAGCTCTAAGAGCGCTTTACCAATCCCACCTAGGATAGTTAGCTCAAAGGAGCACTACCAGGTTCCAAATTGATCAAATTTTAAGGTTACTAGTCCCTAAGAGATACGCCTACCTAAGATAGTCAACTTAAAAGAGAACTACTAGGTTCTATATCGATCAAATTTTAAGATTGCTAGTCCTTAAAAGACGATCCTACACTTTCTCTCCCTCTACCTTCTCTCTCAACAACTCTCTCTCTCTCCAACATTCGATCTGCCTCCCTCTCGTTGCCTTCTTCCTCCCTAACTCCCTTATAGTCCACAATCTCTCTTATATACCACCATTTCTCAACCCTCCCTCCATCGCATGACTCACTCACCACATACTCTCAACCCCTACTCTAGCACACACTAACTTACTGCTAACTCACTGCCGCATGACCTACACCTAGTGATATAGCTGCCACGACCTACGACTACTACATTTTCTTATCCCATAACTCACCGACACCACTTAACCTTCGTGCAAACACCAAACC
This sequence comes from Lumnitzera racemosa, assembly GCA_024138005.1. Taxonomy (NCBI): domain Eukaryota; kingdom Viridiplantae; phylum Streptophyta; class Magnoliopsida; order Myrtales; family Combretaceae; genus Lumnitzera; species Lumnitzera racemosa. The sequence goes on from JAMXBC010000004.1 coordinate 59,670,872, forward strand.
TCCCTCGATAGCCATCCAAACACACTGCTACAGGCACATTTTGACCACTTTTTCAAGAACCACCATCACCGTCCGAGCCAACAACTACCAAACGGCTACTAAACATGGTGGCATCATCACTGCATCCCCCAAACCTAATACAAAACTCATAAAACTGCTTTCACCCGCTCAAAATATGGCCCGGAACAGCCTCCACTGCACCGTTCTAGTCACTAGATGTAACCTAAATTCAACTTAGTTCAAATTGACCCGAATCCGATCCAAGCCTCGAATCTGACCCGACCCGACCTGGAAAGCCAATCCAACTCACAACCTACATCCATACCCCACTCCTTAGATACAACCTGCACTACTTTAGGTCTAACCTAATTGTTGTTGTTTTATTTATTTATTTAATCATTTATTGCATTTTAATTCATTATTGTAGTTTGTTGTAATAAAAAAATAAGCAAACCAAAAAAGAAGGAAAGAAAAAAAAAAAGAAAGAAGAATAGTTTAGTTTTATTTATTTATTTTAATAGATAAAGTAATAAAAAATAGTAATAATCAAATTAAAATAATGAAATTTTTTTTATCACTTTGAAAATAACTTTTCAAAAATAAAAATAAATAAATCATTTTCCAAATTAAGGCACTTTCAATTTTCCAAAAATAAACCAATTTGGGATCTTTAGGAAATTTTCTTTAAATGAACTCAAAACAGGTAAACACGTAAATTTGGCTATTTTCCTAAAATTAAAATTAAATCAACCCGCTATATTTCAGTAAATGAACTATAGAAATTTGATCTCGAATAGCGGGTATGTAGACACCCGTTGCAGGTACGGGGCAACTTAAAATATAGAAGTTTTATGTTTTCCATTTTTAGATATTTATGTAAATTAATCAATTTAGTTGTGCATATCATGATTAGCTGTTTTTTTTAGAAATTAAAAAGGTTATATTTGAAAAGAGAAGTTAAATTCGAGAAGTTAAAAAGTGTTTCCTATTTAGAGTTTAATAAATTTGCCCTTGAATCTAGATTTCTAGTTTTCAAAAAACCATATTTATAAATACGTTTTTTAATTAATAGATCGGTAGCTAAATTATAACCAATTTGCCCAATTAGTTATAACTTAACCGTTTTTCTCAACTCCGGTGAAGTGGTGACTCCAAATCTTTTCAAGTTGAAAAAAAATGGTTTCCTTTTAACGTTAGTCGAGAATCAATATTAAATGGGTAGGGTTTAATACCGATCGGTTTAGAGTAGACTTAATTTTCTAAAAAGAATTAGGAGAGTGAAAAACTAGGTTCAATAGTGGTTGTTTCTAAGCTACCGTAATTTTGCTTTGTTGTTTCTACAATTTTTTGGTAAATTACTAGATGAACAAGAATATTGAAGGATAGTGTAAACAATACTGGAGACAGTCCTCTTGGAAGTTTAAGGAGACGTGTTGATAACTTGGAATACTAGATTCAGAATCTCACCAACTCTATTCAGGAGCTTACTGTGTTAGTTAAAGAAGACAAATGTAATGGCTGAGAAGAAAAGAGGGAGAAAACACCCACAAGTGGAAGTTGTTCTAATGAACTTGATAATGATAAGCGACCACTGAGAAGAGTTGTCGAGCTAAGAAGAAGAGAAAACGATCCAGTGTTGAGAAGCAGAAATGATAGGAATGTTGACTCCGAAACAAATCAAGAAAGCCAAAGAAGAGAGCTGAGGCCAAGAAGGAACATAGCTAAGTACAGCTCTAACAGAAGTAGCCGAATCGAAGTGAATCGACCAACTTGAAATGTAAGGGATGAACCCCGAGCACCTAGCTAAGGACTAGACAATATTAATCTAAAACTACCAACGTAAAGAGTTCATTGACTGGGTTGCCCTAGTCAAGAAGTTATTCAAGTGCTATAAGTGTGATGATCGAGTAAACATTAAGCTAGCTTTGTTATCCTTTGTTGAATATACGAGTCTTTAGTGGGATAAGCTAGTTGCTAAGTGAGATGCTGAAGGAGAAGAGCCAATCAGAACATGGAGAATTATGAAGCGATTAATGAATCAATGCTTTGTACTGAATCATTTCAAGTAGGAGATGTTCCGTGCTTTCCAACACTTGAGACAAGGTCGAAATACTATTGAAAAGTATTTACAAGAGTTTGAGACCTTGATGGTAAGATGTAAGATTGCCAAGCCAAAGGACCGTACCATTACCAAATTCCTGAATGGACTCCGAGATAACATTGTTGACATAGTTGAATTGTAGCCTTTTAAATCTTTGGACAAGCTAATTAATTTGGCATTAAGAGTAGAGAGGTAGAGGAGAAGGCATCAGAGGCCGAGTAACTAACCTCAACAACGCAGCCTTGAGCCTGAGAGGTATGCCAAGAGAAGGTAAGAAAAGAAGGTAGGAAAAGGAGAGCCTTGCCAACCAACCCATGTTGAGAAAGAGAAGGCATCCGGCAATAAGGCTCAAGAAGTGAAGTGCTTCAAATACTTAGCCTACGAACATATTGCATCTCAATCCCTAAATAAAAGGGTCATGGTCTTGAAGGGCGAAAGGCCCAAGGCTTAAATCGAGAGTCAGAGTGACAAGAGCTCAGATGACTAGTTAATAGAAGAAGATGTCCATCCCGAAGACTTCGATAAACTCTTGGTTATGGCGACACAAGCTGACTTGAAGGCAGATCCTTGACAAAGGGAAAATTTGTTTCATATGCAGTGCTTAGTGAATAGGAAGACCTGTTCCCTAGCTATTGATGGAGGTAGCTGCACCAACATTGTCTCTACCAAAGCTAGTGAAAAAGATGAAGTTGTCGACCTACCCACACCTTCGACCCTATGGATTGAAGTGATTTAATGACAAGGATATAGTCCATGTATTCCCTTTAGTAAGGAGTAGTGGTAAGTGACTCTATAGTTTGAATGTATGAGTCACATTTGATAAGTTGTAAGCCATGTGAGATCTAGTTAGTACATCATATCCAACTAGGTAGCCACTTGGATTTGCTAAAAACCTTTTTATTTTCTTATTTCTATCCATTGTTATGTAGCTATCGTGTGTACAACCCTAGGGATGCATCACCTAACCTCTGGCACTCGATGATCCACCCTTTTTAAATGACTTATTCTTCTGCCACCATTAGAAGCAACCTTCTACATATCTCTCACAACACCATCTTAAAGCCCTAAACCAAACTTTTTCCACTCGTGCACATAATAATGATGGATACTCTGCACTCTTCATCCCATAAAATGGACATTCTACTTTATGTACTATCCCCCTCCAATGCATATTTAACAAAATAGGCAATGAGTTTGTCACAACTCGCTACATGGAATGGAATACTTTGGTTAAACATCCAACTACTAGATCTTGTTCCAATTATTGTTAATAAGTTAGTTTGAAGAGTAAGGCTTGAAAAAGTCTAGTGTTTCTAGCTGCAATGTCGAGAACTTGTAGACCGATTTAATTATTACCTCCCTAAACTAGCTACACAATAGTATCTCCTCTTTCCCTTATGGATAAAGATAAGCTTTTTTATTGTCCTTTTATCTTCAATTGAAATCAATTCTTCAATTAATATGAGATCCCAAAATCTACCTTGTCCATTAATTAATATGTTCGACCAAAGATTTTACCCACCCAATAGTGAAATCTTGTAAATAAAGCCTGTTTCCATCTTAGGCCAAGAAGGGGGTCTAGTATGACTTACTGTTATTTTTTGGAAGGTTCTCCTCATTTTCTTTGGTAATACTTTTCCCCTATTCCCACTTCCCATACTTAATAGGAATCTGGCACTTGGACCTTTCACTTAAACAAGAGCAAGACGCCTGAACAATTTAGCCTCTCAGATTGTGATACGCTAATCACTACTTCAAAAATAAAAGGGTATTTTATATTAGTAAGTATACTAAGTTGCATACGCAATATAATACTAGTGAAGACCAGGTTGTTCTGGTAGAGATTAGGACTAGCTTTCAATTATAGTAGTCATACCTATATCTAGGCAAACTAAATATACTAAAATAAAAGAATATAAATCTACTCGTAATTAATATAAAATATTAAATCTACTTGTAATTAATAAAGAAAATATAGGAAATCAACACCTTGAAAGGTTAAATCAATGAAATAGTAAATTGGAATCTTGGATTAATGTTAATGACCATGATATCTAAATATACCAAACTTAGCTATCAGATTATTGACCAGTTTAGATTATTTCCTAGTAATTGAAGTATTGAATCACCTTCTCTCGAAGTGTGAATCATCCTAATTAATTAAGTAATTCTTCCTATCAATTTATGCTCTAAATCCTAACTCAATTACAATGCATTATCTCTAATGTTGTACTTGTAATTTGATGTTAGTTTGCCAAGAAATTGATTGAATGAAGTTTATTCTTCTCAAATTTTAACTCAATCTAACAAGTATTCTATAATAATAATAAAATACATGTTTGATGACAAGAATATCAATAATACTAATATATTCTATAATAATAATAAAATACATGCTTGATGACAAGAATATCAATAATACTAATATTCAAATATTTAATATAGAAGCATAAAAAATCCATTAACCCAATATCCCAACAAAGAAAGCTAATTCATGATTAAGTACAACACATAAACTACAAAGGGGAAAAGGAATCCATGAATGAAAATCAAGAAAAGGATAGAGAAGATTTATTCTTTATCATAGAAATAAGAAATCCCTAGCCTTCAATCTTTACATAAATTAACTTCTCCATTCATAATTGGTATCAATCTTGCTAATTATGTACAAGAAAATTAAAGAAACTACTCTATAAGGAAGAGTAACAAAGTTGACTCTATAGTGCTCTATGAATGAATGCTAATGTTTACAACACACTTGGGATCTATTTGTATGTCATGGAATCTTAAAATATATCTTCAATATATCTTGAAATATCTTCCTAAGTATCATTCTAAAATTAATCTCTAATTGCTCGCATAGATAAAAAGATATGTAAGTGGACATTTGATAGCATCAATTCTTGAATTCCAATTTGTTTCAATGTTTTCTAGGCATAATGGACATGATTTTTAATTTCTTTAAGTTCTGGATTCACTCAGCTAGAAATTTTGCAAGGCATAAATGGGCCTCAATCATTAGACAATGATGGCTAATCATTAAACGTTAACTTAATGTGAGAGAAGCTCAAACATATTGGAATTTGTTGTTGGATATTGCCATTTGATGAGCTCGCTTTCAAACTCAAAACATGGAGCTACTTTGTGGATGTTGGGATTCATCATGGGCAGGCTTTCGACTTTAAATTGAATTCAACACACTCGTGTAACATGACTCTTTAAAAATCCATAACTCCTTCAATTCAACACCAAATCAAGTGAAACTTGATTTATTTTCTTCCCTTTAGTCTCAAATAATCCATAAATGCCTGAAATTAAAATATTATCTAATTAATTACCAAATATCCACAAAATATTCACAAAAATATCAAAAGCACTAATAAATACCCATGAATAATATATATATATATATATATATAATATAGCACTTATTAGATTCTCAACTAGTAAGCTAGTTTTGTCCATGCCGACTAGAAACATCACACCACTACGCAAGATTTTTCAAGCTTCTGAGTTGTTTGGTATGCCACCTTTACTAAGCCCAACCTTTTCGAGCTATCTCCAAAGTTAATCCTTCCGACCAATCTTGAAGGTCATCTTTCGTTACCAATTCACAATGTCAAGCTACACAAAAGCCTTGAGATTATCGACCAAATCTTAGGTTGTCAAAAGTTGTTAGTGGAATACACCCTAGCCTCTCTCGCAATAATATGTATCCTACTCTCCATGAACGTACCTTAAAATTAGAATGTTCTCTTTTCAAAAGGATTACATAATTTTCCTTTCGCATTTGCACTTGTAGTTTTATAAATTTCTTGCCCTCTGTAGTAATTTGGTTTGCCATTCTAACCCTATAATCCTTAAGTATAAATACCCTATTAAAGCAATTGTTATAAGTAGATTTTTCTCCTATTATTAATGAAATATTTAGGTTTTCATCCTTTTCTCTCGTGTTGAGACTTTATCCCTTAGTTCATAGCAATCCTTAAGCAAAGCTGTGCCATGTGAGCAACCAAGCACTTTGAATTGGTGATTCACATCTAGCAACATGTTAGCTCGTGAGCTCTTGAGTAGTGAGACACATCTACGAGTAGCTTATGAGGTTTAACCCTTTTTCTTTTGTATTTTCCAACCTCTAAACCCTCCTTTTCCTTTTCTCCATTAGTTGTTCAATGGAGGACCCATCTACACATTCGTAAGACCTCCTTTGAAGTGTATCATCTTGGTATCAAAGCTTGAGATTCTAAATAGGTTGAGAGTTTAAGCAGTATATAAGTGTTAGTTGTTGTATTATTTAAGTTAGTTATGTTGGTAGCTAGCTGTGATGAGTATTCCTATGTTTCGTTATACCCTATTCAGTTTCCAGATTATGGTTGAGTTGAGTGAGTCGTAGTTCCTGAAGAAAAGTGTAGTACCTTGTGCTTAGAGTTAGGGTGGTTAGAGTTATAGGTATTTTGCTTAACCATGAATTGAGGGTGTTTGTGATGAATCTATTGTGGTATATATTCAATTTGTGAAAAAGAGTAGTTAGTGGAGTCTCGTTCATGAATTGAGTCAGTTGTTGTATTATTGAGTAGTGATTATTGGTTGTTGAGTTACGTAGTGGTACAGTAGTTATTAAGGATAAAGAAATGATGAACCTAACGTAAATGCGATTATTTGTGATAATGAAAGTGATGCTTCAAAAAGAGGTAACCATATAGAGTAGACACCTCAATTTAAAGATGAACAACTATATCGCATTAAGGATATGATGGAAAATATGACCTTGTTGATGCAAGGGGTAGTCGCTGTCTGAGTGAATGAGGCTCACCGAACCAACCTCCAAGCTGAATAAATCACTCTAGTTAAAAATCGAGCTAACTAAGGGTTTCATCGAGCTTATAAAAAATTTACACTGAGGAGTAGATCACCTAACTCATCGTGTATGAGTTGGAGGAGTTGAGCGATGAGTTAATCGAAGGTTGGAGTTGATAGAAGAGGATGAAGGTGATATGGAAGAGTTTTATGAGGTTGAGGAAAGAATCAATTGACCTTCTAGAGTTGAATCATACGTGAATGGACCTAATCGAGCACATTTCCCTTTTTAGTACCTATGAAGAAGATTTGAATGAACAACTTAATAAAGGATGAATTATGGCAAAGATATGGAAGTAAGAGAGTTTGATAAGGAATATTTTAAGGGAGTGGAAATGCCAACGATTACTTAGACTAAAAGGAGCAAGTTGAGAAGTTGTTTGAGTGCTATCAATACACTGAAGGTGATAATTTTAGACTTGCCACCCTAAAGTTCGTTGGTTATTCCCAAATGTAATGGAAGAAGGTACATATAACAAGGGAGAGAGAAGGATGATGAGGAGTAGGGATGTAGAAAGAAATAAAAAGAGTCATAAATAGGAAGTTCATTCTTGAATCATATTATTGGGATACCTTTGCAAAATTGCAAGAGTTCAAATAGGGAAATTGAACTATTGATGAATATGTATAAGACTTCTAGATGCTTATGTGGAGTAGAAGAGCTCGAAGGTCAAACTATTTCTAGGTTTGTTACTGGATTAAGGTACAAGCTTAGAGAAGTTGTTGAAGTGCTATCTTTTCATATCCTTGCGGAAGCTATCAAGGTCGTCCAAACAAGTTGAAAGGCAAAGGAAAACTCGATCTTATCACACTATTAGTTCTCAACCCATTCAAATAAGTCAACTTGAACATAGAAATGGTAAGGAACCTTTTAGCTCAATATCAAGCAAGAGGGAAGGACAATAGTCTCATGGTGAAGGAGTAAGGTTAGAATAAGGAGGAAAAAAGAAGGAATTTGAAAAGGGCCAAACCTATAGAAGGAAACGAGCAAGATAAAGTGCTTTAAGTGCAAAGATTTTAAACACATAGCTTCCCAATGCTCAAATCACCAAACCATGATAATCAAAGGGGAAATACTAACCTTTAAAGTATACAATACATATGAGGAACATAGTGAAGTTGTAGAAGAAAGGGATTATGGAGTAAAGGTTGAAGTTATAGCAGTTGAAATCTATCTTAAGGAAGGAAACATGCTAACATTGGTCATTTACTAAGATCTTAGCCTAGAACATGATTAATAAGAAGAGCAATGTGAGAATTTGTTCCATACTACCTCTAAGGTAAATCATCAACTTTATGATTTGGTTGTTGATAATGGAAGTTATACAAATGTTACTTCAACTAGAATGGTAGACTAGTTGAAATTACCAATCTCTATGCACTCAAACCCTACAAACTACATTGATTAAATGAGAGGAGATCATTGCATGTCAAGAAGCAAGTGTTATTACCAAATACTATTAAGAGTTATAAGGATGAGAACATATGTGATGTATTGCCAATGTATACTTCCTATATCTTATTGGGTTAACTTGTGCTATTTGATTAGAGAGTCATACACGATGGCTATAAGAGCACCTATAGTTTTGAGAAAGATGGCTAGCCTACTACACTCTTTCTTATGATGGCAAGTCAAGTTAGTAGCATACCATCTAAACTAAATCAGAAAACTAAGAAAGCCTTGGTGATGAGTTGATCTTGAGAGGGATTATAAAAGGCCATGAACCGACCTTCTTGATAGTACGAAGATTGTTGGAAATGTAGAAATATAGTGACTTACTTGAAGAAATAAAAAATTTGCTTAGAGAATTCATTGAATTATTTTATAATGACTTACCTAAGAGGATTACCCCCAAAGTGAAGAATAGAGCATGGCCTACCTAAAGCTACATTGTCAAACTAACCAGCTTATCACATGGATCCTAAGCAAGCTACCAAGCTACAAAGATAAGTAAATGAACTCATTTATAGGGGTTACGTTCGAGAAACTGTAAGCCCATGTGCTATGCCAACAGCACTAATTCCTAAAATGAACAGGAGTTGGAGAATGAATGTAGATAGTTAAGCTATTAACAAGATCACCATCAAATATAGATATCCCATCCTTAAATTAGATGACATGTTGGATGAATTACATAAAGCAAGTATGTTCTCCAAAGTTTATCTAAAATTAGGATGCCACTAAACCCGGATGTGAGAAGGTGATGAGTATTAAACTACCTTCAAAATGAGATATAGATTATATGAATGGCTTATAATGCCATTTGGGCTATCTAACACCTTAAGCATGTTTATGAGGTTGATGAACCATGTACGAAGGATCAAATATGGAAGTTTATGATGGTATATTTCAATGACATTCTAATGTGTAGTCCTGACCCTCCTAGCCATCTGAGTCATCTCCAAGCTATCTTTGAAGTGCTCGGAGTTGAACAACTGCTTAGCAATCTAAAGAAGTGTTGTTTTTACCAAGAGGAAGTTGTGTTCCTTAGGTACATGGTGCGTAGAAAAAGCCTTAAAGTAGACGATGAAAAGGTTCGACCTATTATCGAATAGCCTACCGTAACCTCCATATCGATACTTTATTATACTAATTTGTATATTGTTATTTTTTCAGTAGGAAGAATGAGTGAAATTGGAAAATATACACACGTTGATGAAAGGTACATACAATTCTTAGGAAAAGAGGAGAAAATTAGGTTGAGAGCTTCTTGGGGAAACACTACAGCCATGTTCCAACATGTGTAGCTTATGGTCATTCCATGAATCTAAGCTGTATATTCAATTTCCACGTCGTGTATCACTTATTGATAGACTAAGCTTTTGAAGTGAAGAAATTCAATTGAGAATTGAAGCATAGAATGGCCATGGCCATGGCCATGGTCCTAAAGTGTGGTCATTTTAGGGAGTGTGAATCTTATTATTTTAGGAAAGAATTGAAGCCATTTAAGAAAGACACAATTGTACCCTACAAGCCTACATCAACATAAGATTCCTTATAATCAATATCAAATTCATATACATCTCATAGCCATCCTTTAAGATAGCTTCTCTTGGGTTGCTTAATGGTATCAGAGCTAAGGAGAGAGTATATAATCTAATAAGTTAGTTTTTATTTTCACTTGAGATGATTTTCTATGTAAAAATCTACATCTTATATTTACTAGTCATTAGGGACAATTCTTAAGTGGAATCTCTTGTGTTGTGATAAGCCTACTTAGGCATGGCATGGCATAAATCCTACTTGAGTTATTAAAGGTAGCAAAAAGGTCATAAATTGGAAATCACAAAATATGTCTTAAAATAGTCTTATGAATTGGATCTATAAGATTAGATAAATTAGTTTTTTTTGAAAATATGAATTTACTTAGAAGAACTATATATTTTTCTAGTTTTGCTACTTCTAAGCAAACAAAAGAATCTATGTTAAATAACAAAGATGGAATTTATATGAAAGATTTTGATAAAGCAATCTATGATTAGAAGATCCTTAAAACATGTTATGATCAAATATATCAAATGGCTAAATGGAAAATTTTTGGCAAAAATGATTATGTCATAGCCATAGAGGAAAAAGATATCCTTATCTTTGATAGCTTAACCACAATAAAACTTTTAAATACTGAATCAATTAAAAAATATTCCAAAGAATGGAATTATATGCACATAGGCCTAGTTCAAGTAAAAGCTAAACCTCTTACTAGATTAGGTCTAGACACTTCCGTTTTCATGGTCCTTAAAGATGCTAGGGAACTTAATTACAAAAGATCAATGCATGCATCTATTGAGACTAGTCTCAGTACTAGTTTAATACAATTTGAATGTCATCTGAATGTCACTTTAGGTCTTTAATCCTTTAAATTAAAAATCATAATTATAGAATGATAGAAGGAGCTTTACCAATGGCTATAATTTATAGAATATATTTTAAGTTAATGAAAACTGCTTTTAGGTCTAAAGCTTATAAAATCGATAGAAGAGGTTAGACTCTTCTTATTCAAACAAACCTAACCAAAGCCAATGTATCCATACCCAAAATGATTCAATGGTCTCAATTAAACTTACTTGAACAATGGGAAGTAGAAAACCTACTTCCGAAACAACCTATTTACAACGTCAAACCTTCCAATGTTGTTTAATACCCTAAATGTAAGGTAACCATCCAATTTGTTAGGAAATCTTTTGATCAACCTAGAAGAACCTTAGAAATAAGGTCAATGTCCTCATCCTCTAAGAGATCGATAGACTTACCTTTACCTCCTCCTAGATTACATACATAAACTAATGTTTCAAATCTTAATCTTAGTGGAATAATGCATAGGTCGGTATAACTATACCAGTTTACAACTTGATAATGAACTAGATTATGATGAACCTTCAGCCTCAATGATAGGTCATCCCGAACTTAATGTTTTGCGGAAACCCTTTGAACCAGATAGGATTCTCCTAAACAAAGAGTTTAATTCACTAAAAAAAGAAAAAAAAATTAGAAAATGGTATTTTAATGCTTTTAATAATGTTAAAATGCAAATAAAAGATGAATATTATAATCTCATGTATCAAAATAGCTTTCAAATATACTTTTTTGAATTGTTTGAAAAATATTATTTGAAACCTAAACAAATCAGTGTAATTAATTAATGTTTCAAATGGCAATTAAGTGATAGCTAGATTGTAGAATCAAATTATCCACCATATAGTAATATAAAATCAATACATAAGAATACTGAAATAAAACTTGTGCCTTTCCAAAATGCAACGGAAAGTGAAGGTAGAGGAATTAAAAAAATAATTGATCAAATCAATTATACTAATTAATATTTACATACAATAAGTAAACAAGTGGACTAGATGAAAAATGTAATAAATAATGAGGTAAATAAAACCTATGAAAAACTTTCAATAAATAAAAAATTACCTTTAATTAAACCTTTTAAAATGCCAAAAAATCCAAGTAATGAATTTATAAAAGCTTTGAATGAAAGGAAAATAATGTTAAAAAATAAAATTGTAAAGGATGAAAAACCAATTGATATTTTAAAATTAGACACTCCAATTAATTCCTCAAAATTAAGGGGTATTGTCATCAATGATACGCCTTTAGAAAAAATCAATGTTTTTAATGAAATTGATAATGAATCAATTAATGATAATGTTTCTTGCTCTAATGAAAATGATACAAATTCTATTGTTTCATTAAAACATTTAAAACTTAATAGACAAATTAATAAAATTATTCGAAAATAACCTCAAAAATTATATTATGAGAGAGCAAGACCTCCTGATATACTTCTAGAGAAAAAGAACAATAATTACCAAAATAAGTACTCTGTAGGATCCACCTATGAATGGAATATAGACGAATACTCAAAACAAAAAATATTTAATTCTCTTAACCAAATGATAATGTTTTCAAGCTAATAGAACTGTTTTAAATGTTACTGATTACCAAGTAGTATTACTTTTAATTTCCAATTTTACTAGATAATTAAAATGTTTGCAGGATAACTATCTCACTAAAGAACAATGCACCAATATTTTAGCTTCCTACAAATGTGATGAAAATGGAATTAAAATACTTGATGAAAATAATGAATTAATTGAAGATATGGTGATTACTCTAATATTCTCGATAAGCCAACATTTCATAGGTGACCCTTCATACATTAGGAATAAATCTTTAGATTTGTTGTCCAATATAAAATGTAAATCTCTAAGAGAATTTAGACAATATAAGAATATCTTCTTCTAAAGAGTTTTCCTTCATAATGATTGCAATTAGCCTTTCTCGAATGAAAAGTTTTTAATTGGTTTACCTAAGTTAATAGGAGAGCAAATTAGAAATAAAATCTAAGAAGAAAATAATGGTAAAATTCCATATAATGATTTATCATATGGATAATTTGCTTCATATGTCTATAAAATTGGAACACATCTATGTACCATAATAAAACTTTAGAAACAATTGAAGAATGAACATTGCATGAAACACCAAAATCTTGGTAATTAATGTGCTCAATATGATCCTTCCTTTGTTGATAAAAGGAAGAAAAAGAATGCTAATGTTTCCACATCCACATCTAAATGTCCACAATGTTCATATAAAAAACCTTGTAGAAATTTTAAGAAAAAATCTTTTAAAACTTGAAAAAATTGAAAATGAGAAAAAAGATATAAAATATAAGGAAAAATACCACAAAAAATTAAGATGTTATAAATGTTGAAAGATTGGTCATACAACAAACTTCTATAAAATCAGTAATAAAATTAATAAGTTAAATCTTGATGAACACATAATGGAAAGTATTATGCAAATCTTTGTAGAAAATGATTCTCCAACATTTTAAGAAGAATGTGATGATGGAATTCAAGTAAATGACAATGAATCATCGTCTTCATCATTTTCTAAAGATAGTAATGAATTGAATGTTCTAACTAATGAAAAAGGGGGGATTCTTCACAAAATTGATCAAATTTCTATTGATAATGGAAGACTTCAATGTTTAAAAAATGTTAATAAAACTATTCTTTCATTTACACCAAATTTGCCATATAATCTTAATGAAATCCTTGAAAGAGGTAAAAAAGTAACAAAAAAAAAATATTTCTATTAATGATCTTTACAATGAAATTAATGTTCATAAAAAAGAAAGAAAAGAGATAAAATTAATGCAACTAAAACTTCAAAAGAATTTTATTTAATCTAAACCAAAAATGATAATTCAAGAATATTCCGATAATGACTCAATTAGTAGTTTGAGTAATGAAGCAGAAACTTCAAACAATGATAAAAAACTCTCTGAAAATAATTTTGATTATCTCATCCAACTTGTTAAGATAACACTAGAAAATGGATAATAAATGCCATAATAAGAATCAATAATGAATTTGTTTTAGAAACAACTGCATTATTTGATGTTGGTGTAGATTTAAATTGTATTAGGGAAGGGTTAATTCAAAAAAAAAATATTTCAAAGAAAGAACTCAATCTCTAAGTACTGCATTTGATAACAAATTATATAACAATTTTAAATTACCCAATGTTGAAGTTATAAAAGGAAATGTTTCTTATTAAACTACTTTTATTCTTATTAAGAATTTAAAGCAGAATGTGATCTTAGGAACTCCTTTTATTAACTTGTTTTAACCTTTTTGTGTCAATAATTAAGGAATTAAAACTATGTATTTGAAAAACAAAACTGTTTTCAATTTTATTTCAAAAGCTCAAACAAAAATGTTAAATGAATTAAAACAGAATTCAATTTCCGAATTAAATTGTCTAATTGAATGCAAGGAAAAACATTTAATGTTTCTATAAAATGATCTTGAGTTCAAAAAACTCAAAACTCTACTCTCTAATGAAAACTTGAAGAAAAGAATTTCTAATCTAGAATTAGAAATTAAAAATTCAATATATTCAACTCTTCCAAATGCTTTTTGGGATCGTAAGTCACACATTGTTGACTTACTCTACGAAAATGATTTTAATGAGAAAAACATTCCTATGAAGATTAGACCTTCACATTTGAATAATGATGTTTTAAAACATTACCAAAATGAAATGAATGATTTTCTTAATATAAACTTAATCCGTAAAAGTAAGTGTCCATTGAGCTGTTTAGCTTTTTATGTCAATTAAAATGCTGAAATTGAGGTACAGGTACCAATGTTAGTAATTAATTATAACCCTCTTAATAATGCTTTAAAATGGATTAGGTATCCTATATCTAATAAAAGAGATTTACTTAATAGGTTAATAAATTAAAAATTATTTTCATAATTTGACATGAAATCTGGATTTTAGCAAATTTAGATTAAAGAGTCTGATAGGTATAAAATTGCATTCATTGTCCTTTTTTGTCAATTTGAATGGAATGTTATGCCTTTTTGATTAAAAAATACTCCCTTTGAATCTAGAGGATAATGAATGAAATTTTTAATAACTTTTCAAATTTTATTATTGTCTATATAGATAATGTTTTAATATTTTCATCTAATATAGATCAACACTTCAAGCACATTAAACATTCATTAATGTCACTAGAAAAAATGACTTAGTTGTTTTACCCTTTAAGATTAGTCTTTTCCAAACTAGGATTAGATTCTTAAGGTTTCATATCCACAATGGGATAATAATTTTAATCCAAAGATCAATTGAGTTTGCATACAAATTGTCCAATGAAATTAAAGATAAGAATCAACTCCAAAGATTCTTAGATAGTTTGAATTATAAAGCTGATTTCTTTCCTAGTCTTAATATTCTTTGTAAGCCATTATATTAAAGACTTAAAAGAAATCCTTTACAATGGCCGAATGAACATACCAATGTTGTAATACTAATTAAAGAAAAGATAAAAGAAATTTTCTATCTTCATATGGTAGATCCATCTCTATGTAAAATTGTAGAAACAAATGCTTTTGATATAGGACTTGGTGAAATTCTAAAACAATGTCAAAATGGAAAAGAATGTGTTGTTCAATTTTTATCTAATTATTAGAATGAATGTCAAAGTAATTACTCTACAATCAAGAAAGAAATTTTGGCTATTATTTTAACAATTTCAAAGATATTTGTTAAATAAAAAATTTCTTTTATGTATTGATTGTAAAGCTGTTAAAAATGTTTTATTAAAAGATGTTCAAAACATTGCTTCAAAATAGATGTTTGCTAGATGGTAATCAATTCTATCTGTTTTCAATTTTGAAATTGAACATATTAATGGAACATCAAATTCTCTTCCTAATTTCCTTACTTGTAAATTTCTATAAAGAGATGCCTCCTAAGAAAGACAAAAGGAAAGGAAAGGACCCCCTAAAAAAGGGACTCACCAAGGCTCAAACATGGCTTGAAGCCTGTAAATCTTCTAATGCCCCATTAACAATAAAAAATGAAGAGGACTCATCCTCTTAAATAACCAAAATCATATTGATGCCTATTTAATCTAAACTAATATCATCCAATGAGGAACCAAATGTCCAAATAACCCTAGAGTTCCTAAGAGTACTTGCAACTGCTCTAAAAATGTCCATCCAACGATCTTGGAATGAAGAAACTATACCTAAGTTAGGTATAACACCTTTAGACTATACTTTCAACATGGCTGTATTCAATCAATTCATACCAAAAGAAATGAAAAATGAAATAGCAAAGAAAAATCAGAATATACAAATCACTGAGGTAGCATCTTCTTTTAAGAAATCAATAGTCCTTCAAAAATCTAAATTTTTTGTTAAAGGAATTTCCACATGTATCTTTTATATTGAAAAGAATATGTTTCAAAAGGATCCTTATGAGTGTGCAAGGAAAATTTTTAGAAAATGTTTTTCTTATGCTCCTTATGATTGCTATAAACCTATGCAATTTTATGAAAGAATCTTGAGTGAAACCAAATCAGTTTCTTTCAAACATTTTCAAAACAATGGGATGGTTAGTTATTCAATTTCCAGGATTCATAAGGTCATCAACCTTAATGAATGGACTAGTCATCTAACAATACCTATAAAATTTCAAATGAATCCAATGGAAGCCCAACCAGGTTATCAAGCCCTTAATAATTATTACGATTATAAACAGGCTTAGTGGAATGATTTTTATCAAATGAATCCAAAAAGATCATACACTTAGTTGATCTTTTTTTATAATTGTTCTTCTAAAAACTTACCCTATAGGTTTGCCCAGTAGTGGGATGAGTTTAAAGGTATAAATGAATTTGTTCTTGAAAAGGTTCGTAATGCTTTTAATGTTTGCTTAAAAAACTATGTTCCATCTATCCATGAAAAATGTTTTAAAAGGGATAAGTTATATTTTATGCATATCATTATTTCATAAGTAATGACATGGTTTTTTTTATTATAAAACCGACAATGAAACAACTACCACTATCTTAATCCGTAAGTACAAAATTAAGTGGTGGGATAGTTTCAAAATGTGGAACAAAATTGAAGAAGAATTGATCCTAACTTGGATCAAAACCCATTCCTCAATTGTTCTAACCAATGATCCAACACCTTTACTCTGTGATAAAGCATTTTTAATGTCTTCAATGGCTTATGTTAGTACACTAGAACAAATGAAGGAACTTTTAGAAAAGGCATTAGCAAACTTGGTGTGAACCGTGACCAAGAATAGATAAAGCCGGTCGCTGGATAGGTCTAAGCTTACAGAAAGCTCGAAAAGGCTTAATGGAGAAAGGTACGAAAAGGTAAAGAAATGACGAATGAAAATAGTAAGCAAAACCCACAAATAACTCTAAAGGGTATGACACATCAATGGAAATTCCAAAGACTCATGGCACAATTCGATATGACGCACAAATTGTTCCAATGAGGTTACTCGCCACCTAACCTTGCTTAAGGGAAAGGATAAGAGTGATGCCAAGAGTAAACAAGCAGTATTTATTTAAAGAAGAAAAGTACTCAATTGTATTGAAGGGGATCTGATCTCCTACAGCTACAAGTATAAGGGCATTTATACTTATAAGTTAGGGCAACTTACCTAAAAGGTAAAAGGCAAAAAGGACATTTCCTAAAGAAGTAATGTACATGATACAAAAGGATAAAAATGAATATATAAGGAAAACAATCATTAGTGCTATAGATTCTATACATGATACTGTACACATAGTGATGCTACATTGGTAAGGTTGTTAGCAGATGCAAACAAAAAGTATAGACAAAATGGGTTTATCCAAGTAAGGATGGCTTAGTCAGTCTGATCTCTCTCTCTTGGCTTCTTTGCAAAGAAGATGCTAAGTAATTAGTCGACTCGGTACTAGAGAGTAATTGTGAACTTGGTATACCACAGAATAATGGGCGATCATACGGTACAACATTAGAGGTGACTCAGTAAGGAAGTACTTGATCTCAGCAGGGGTTGGTTAGAACATAAGGAGTTATTATGCCAGCCCCTTTAGTCCTCGAGCTCGGCTACAAGTCAGGGGCCTCGTAGCTTGATTCCTATCAAAACCTTAATGAATCAATCAAAGGGTCAACTGCATATTTGACACAAAGCTCTCATTACAACAATGACACAAGTAAAGATGACTACTATAAGATAGACTTAGGCGATCCTTAATGTATGTATTTTTTAATGTATTTTCTAATGTATTTTTGCATCATATCATACTAGTAGAAATACAAATGTCACATGTACCATAGTGTACGATTATGTCAACAATGATGTTAGAAACCACTCTCTAACATAATGATTATCCTTTTTGACTTTTCAATGTTCGCTATAGCAAATTATCTGCCACAGTGAATGCTTTTCATTGTTCATCTACAACAAAATGTCAGCCTCCTTCACTAAAAAAGGAAGCCAATTCCTTTATTCAAACCATTCAGTTTTTTATTGGACAAAATTCCTCTCTTCCTCTCTTCTCTTATTTCCATTTCTCTTTTGATCTTCATCTCCCATCTTCTCTCGTACATTTTTACACTCCCTCTTCTTCTTTTCCTTTCTTTCAATAGCAAGAATCATACTTATGCTTCTATTCTAAGGTATAATATATACCTTTAATGTTTAATGTTCAATGTTTCCTTATGTGTTCTGGTTTTGAGCATATGATCTATATGTAATGCTCAAACGTTTGTAATGTTTTCTGAATATTAATAAAACAACTTTTTGTTTTATTACTCTTCTTCCTTTGCAATTTATGTTTAATGCACAAAACCCCATAATTGCTGGTAATATCGCCTCTAGAGGTTTTCATTTAATGTTCTTTATGTTAATGTTCTTTAATACTCACACATAAAGCTGTACTAGTCTTAATACTACTGCTTGTGATGGTATCTTATTAATATTTCTCTATTTAATGTTATAAAGACCCCATTAGGTGCTGATAGAATATCATGTTGTTGTGGTTTTATTTTTAATGCTTGTTAATGTTTCAATATTTTAATGTTCTGATATGTCTCAAATAGTTTATGATAATGATGGTGGTGATTTAATAAAATTTTTAGAATGATTAGATAATGCTATAGAATTTTTAGAACATTTTCATTTATTATTTTTATGGTTAATTGGAAATGTTGATATAATTCTAGATCATTAATATCAATTTTAAAATTGTAAAACAGCATCTTCCCCTTTTCTACAATTTATCAATTTCATATACATCTCACAACTATCCTTTAAGATAGCTTCTCTCTCTCTCTCTCTCTCTCTCTCTCTCTTAATGAATTCTTGATTTAGATATTATCCTCTATTATTTCTTGTGTGTACTTAATTTAATATTTTTTGTTGATTAATTGGGATTATTAGTCAATGAATTGTGTTTATTGTTTTAAGTCTAGAAAAAGGAAAAGAGTACTAAGAAACTTTAGAGGTATTTAGAGTAAAAGTGAGAAGAAAAATTTGAAAGATAGAGTTTAATCATCTGAAGGTTAGAGACTCAAATAGTATAGATAGTAAAGTTTTTAACTACCAAATTAGTAGATGTAAAGGCAAATTCTTTTGAGGCCATTAAGGGTGACGAAAAACCAGAATTGCTAGTGACTATGTCCAGTGAATCACATATTTATTGCAACACTCAATTGTTGAGAGAGGTGAAAATAGAAGAGAAGCCAACCTTAGATGTAGCAATTGTGAAGCTTGCCATTGTAACCATAAAGGAGTTTGAAAGATTAGAAGGACAATTTGAAAACGTTGTGAAGGCTTTCATCTTAGTTGAGCATGTCATTATAGTACAATTGAGGATGGGTAAGAAAGTTAAATCTCAAAAATCACTAACTTCTACATCTAAATTAAAATAAGAAACGGTATAACAAAGGTGTGTTTGTAAAGTATGTGAAGCCACTGCCAAACTAGGTATGCACCCTAAACCCTTTCAAGAACATCTAATTAAATGAAAAAATAATGAAGATTAGGAGTCATTTCAATGGATGTTTGAGAAGCTCGAGGTTAATATTCCCCTAGCAAAATTGTAGTCACCCCATTTTTGCTCTCTTGTAGCTTTATCATTTTTCAAGAATAAAGATCCTAATTTAAAAATAAAATAAAAATTAGAAAATCTAGAAAATTTAGAAAAATACAAAAATAAATTGAAAATTTTGGAAAAATAAAAATATAGAAAATTTCAAGCACCATAAGGGGGAAAATTGGAGAAAAATACTAAAATATATAAATAAGAAAAGAGTAAGATTTTAGGTAAATTGCAAATAACCACTCTAAATTTTGACTTATGTGCTATAAATAGCAAAATTTAAGTTTAGGCTTTAAACCTATTAATTAATTGGGTTTGACTCTTCAGGCTAAGGTGACGAGGCCTAAAAAGTCGAGTCTAAGAACAAATCAATTTTGTCATGGTAGGCTTGAAATAAGGGCCGTTGGATGAGTCTGTTCGATCGAACCTTTCTTAACTTAGCTCATGATAAGTATAAGGCTTCCCATTAGGCTTGGATCTAAAGGAGCCTATAGGGGTTCCATTGAGGAAGGAATTGATCTTGGACATTGATTAACATAATTATCCTATGGATTAAATTAATGGCTAACTCTTATAAATACCCCTTTTCCTCTCTCATTTGGACAAGAGAGATCTTAGCACAAATGTCATTACTCTACCAAATTCTTAATGTAAAAGATCAAACATTTAATCATTTAAAGAACATTACCTCATTCTTCATTAGCTATGAAGTTTGATGCCTCTTATTGAGATTTCCTACTACTCCTCCTCCTTACACTTCTCTCCTAATCATTCCATACAAGTCATTTCCCTAATCACATGCAGTGTAACTTAACATGCAACATATGTGTGACCATTAAACCCATATCCACTCACCTATAGGTGCATATTGACCCCTTTAACTTTCAATGTGTAGTTTTTTACCCTCTAAACTTTGCTAAATTGGTAATATAAAGGGCACTTCCTTTTTTAGTTAAATAGAGTCATACTATAGTCATAGTTTAGGGGGTTTTAAAGCACATTTTTTATAAGTTTAAGGGGTGCTTGCATACAAAAATCAAAGCTTAAGGGAGTTGTTTTCAAATTATGGGGGTTGATTATCAATTCATCAAAGTTTAAAGGGTCAAAAACCACACTTTAAGAGCCTAAGGGAGTCAATCCTCATCTAAGTCAAAGTTTAGAGGGGTTATTTTCATTTTCCCTTAATATTTTAGTAATGTTTTAGGAGTTTATTTGAGTTAACAAGGTTGTTGTCTTTTAATTAGGCCTAGGTAGAAAAGTTTAAGTAAATTTTGCTAGCATTAAGTGACAAGGTATGGACCGATAGCGCAACTGGTACAACACTTGGTCTTAACATTATACCTTAGAAAGAGATTGTGGGTTTGATTTTAGCAACATGCTTATAAGCGCATTTTCTTTTCTACTCCACCCCTTATCCAGTTGTTAAGAGTTAAATGGGCCATATGTTAGCCTTGACACGTGGTAGATCTCGATTGGACTATACAGTTGATGTGGCACCCATATGGTACTACGTCAACATCTTTTCTTTCTTTATCCCTCCCTTTCCTTCTTTTTTGCTTCCTTTCTTGTGTAAGAAGAGCTTGGTCAACTTACTTTAAATCCATTTTTATCTCATTTTCTTCACAATTTCACAAAAGTAATGGTGAAATTGCAAAGTAAACACATGATACTATGAATTAGTACAAAGAAATACGTCTAGATTCAGTCTTTAGAGGATTAAAATGGTGATTGAAAATCAAAGAAAAGTTTTGTTAAGTTCTTTCATCATTGTTTTGGTAATAACAAAAAGAAGTTTAAGATGTTTAACAACTGTGTTAAGTGTGTAAGATACTAAATAAAGTCAAGTTTTTGTTGAAGTCTTGTTTTCAAGATTCAGAGACTAACAAGAGGACCTAGAAAAAACTAAATTTTCATAGAACAATTCAGTTAAACTGTCATTTTAGATTTCTAATGGATTAAAGACCTATCTTTACTTGTTAGATATATTTGGTAAGATATCTAATACATTCCATTAAGTTAGACATACATCCATGAGGATTGAGAAGGTTAAATTAAATTATTTTTAAAACAAGCTTAGTTTAACAGGGAACTCATAATAGATTTGTTGGAAACGTTTTGTGAGATAACTAATAGATTTTTTCGAAGATATTTGATGCATATTTATGTAGATAAATGGAGGATTTCATGGAAATTCAAATTTTATTTTAAGCTTAAATCAAGATGGATGCATAAAACAAATATAAGATAAGGATGAATCTTTTTTACTATTGGAAATTTTTTAATCAAACTTAAACCTACCAAATAAAAAAGAGTTTGTGCAAATAACAAATTCAAAAGTGATTAGATTTGTGATAAGTTATACGTGCAAAGTATCAACAAGAAAATATCAACATATCGAAATTCAAATTCCGAAAGAATTAGTTGAAGGTAAGCTCTTGATTTTTAGGAAATATAGCAACTAAAGGAGTCAAATTTTCAAAATATATTATTGTTCAAAAAGTTGAAGTAGAGATCATACACAAGAACACAAGGAATACTTAGTTATTTATTAACTTGTTGTTTAAGGTTCAAATCAAATCTAAACAAAAAGGGGGATTTAACTTCCTTAAATCAAGGAACACAACTACCAATGGCTATTTTAAGATATTTCAAGATTTGTCAATGATTTCTCCAATAATTTGACAAAGAGACGTTATCCTAAGAGAATATAAACAAGGCAATTCAAATTTTCAAGAGACATTGATCTACAACTTTCATCTACAAACTTATACTCTCTAGAAAAATCAGAAGCTAAATTAAAGACATTGTTGCTCATTTGACTTTCTTATTCTGTTTTCTTTCTGAGCCTACTTATGTTTCATTGCTATCTTTGAGGTAATTTCTAACTTTAAAGATGAAATGCTTGAAAGTGTACATAAACAAATTGAAAGTTTGTTAAAAGCACTTAAGATGACTAATGCAAAGTTGACTAAACTTGATGATAAAGTGAAGGCACTAAAAAATGAGAAAGATGCTTTGTTTCAAATGAATTCTTTACTAGTTGATGAGAATGATATACTGAAAAATGATAATGAAGTTCTGCGAATGGATAATGAAAATCATAGAACAAGTCAAGAGAGCTTGTAAAAAGCGAATCTAATTTTAAAAGAGGAAATAGAGGAATTGAAAGCTAGAATAGATGGTTTATTTAACATGATTGAGTCGAACATTTAACAAATTCAATAAAAGTAGCAAAAATTTGCAGCCACTATTAGATAAATAATTTGAAAAGTGGAATTAGTTATGAACATGGAGAATCCTCTAATTCAATTAATAAAACCATGTTTGTTAAAGGAAATCAAATAATTGGTAATGAGATTGCTAAGAATAGTAATTTGTATGAGAAAATTAAGTCTGTTGTGCAAGGCAGTGGGTATGACCAAGATACCTTAGTCAAAATAAGGAGTATTTGATCAAAGGATACATCAACGGAAAATTCATGGGGTATAACAGAGGATACCGAAGCTAAAATTTGATGAATCCGGTAACCGATAGGTATCATGTATCTAATTCTTATGTATACTTTTTCTATAACATGCTTAGAGATATTGATAATTGTTTTTTTTTTATAAAAATAACAAGCTTAGTAATCAATAAGCTAAGATGTTGAATAATACGAGCTTGAATTTCAGTAAATCCATGCTAGTTTAGGTTCAAACGAAAACTTAATATCATTTTTGTTAAATATGTTTCATATATTTTGATGATAACAAAAACACATGAATGTTAATGAATCATCAAGAATGCATGCATTAAAAAGAGTTCTCAAAAAGTTAAAAATTACAAATTGAGTTGTTTCTAAAAACTTATTCAGAAAGTTTAAATCGTTTGTAAAATAGTCTAGTCTAAAAATCTTTAAAAAGTGTTTTAGAAGATTTTATAAGAAGAATTAGTAGAACACTTCAAAAACTTGTTCAAAGAATTTAGAAAAAATAAATTTGTTACTCTTTAAAAGGATATTAAGAAAGTTAATCTGGAAAAGTAATGTTGAAAATTAGTGAGATATCATATTCGAATTAAATAAGGCTTAGCTCCATTAGATTGAGTGTATTATGGAAATACACTTAATCCCATTTCACTAAAGTCGAAATTAAAATCCATTGGGAATATTTTTTAGCAAAAAGATCATTGGATAAATTATAGGAAAATATTTAGCATTGGATAAAGATATAGTTAATTTCGGATTTTATGCAATTTCAATTTTAAATATGAGGTTTATTTGAAAATTACTAATAAAGCCTATCTCTTTGTCAAATTCAAATATGAAGCTTATCTAGAGGATGCATATCAAAGAATATTTAATCGAATCAAGATTGGAAGAGTTGATTTTCAAATTTAAAATTCTGAGATCCTTTAAAAAATATCTAAGGATTATCTCTATCTATCAAATTTTTGGATATACATGAAAGTGAAGATAATCTTCAACAAATTAGCCATTAGAAGATTTCAATATAAGCGGAGAAAGGATTCAAAACATTAAACACATCTCTAAGAAAATTTTCATTACATAAAAATTGTGATCAAATTCTATCTTCTGAATAAGTATAGAAAGTTTCTTAGATACTTCTTCAGAAAGTTGCATTGAAGCAAATTATCCATCAATTATTATTTCTATTTATAGCAAAATTATTTGAGACTTGTATTTTTGTTCTCACTTGTAATTTGTAAACTTTGTTTATTGTTTGAGTCTTGTTAGATTGTATTTTATAGATCTATATTAATCTAGATTGTGGAAAGGCCAGATAGGTAAAGTGAAGTATTGTATAAGCCTATGTGTGGCAAATATTAGTAATCTTCTCGTAATTTTGATATAGTGGATCAAGTGGAATGGTATTGATGAAGTAAACTGAGTCCCTAACAATGAAGCAAGAAGAGAGTAGTAGGTAAAAGACCAAAGCTCCATAAATCCTCAACCTGATATTCTCCTTCCTTATTTTTATTTGCATTATTAATTATTATGTGTTGAATTATTAAAATACTACCATTCACCAATATAAGTTGTTAAAAAGGTATTTTTTTACATCGAAAAAGTTTTCATAAAGCCTAAAGATATTAATTTCGCCTCTTCTTGATATCTTATATAGGACCAATAACTGGTATCAAAGCCTCACTCTATTATCTTCTAAAGTTTAAGATCATAGGTGAACAAAGTGGTAGTTTAAAAGTATAGCCTGACAAGGTATCACATCTCGACTTAGTACGGAATGCACCATCACATAGGAATACCTATTAAAAATCTAACTCAAATTGCTCATTTATCAAAAGACAACATTGTTTACATGATAAAGGGGTTACTACATTGGAGTTTAGATGGACATTTTGCTATAACTTATATATATAACATAATATTTGTATCAAAACATGAATCGGCTTTTTCCTTTGTCATTTTTCCAACAATAGGATTCCAGACTTAGTATAGGTTCCATACAAAAGTCGTTGACTTTAACTCATACTCTTAATATATATGTCCCCTATTAATGTTGGGCCCTTCACAATGCAGTTAACCTAATGATAAAACATGTTATCCTCTTAGCTACTGAAGCTGAGTGAGAGTAGATAACAAACAACATAATGTAAACAATATTGCCTATCACATCCAAAACGTTCTAACCATAACCCTTAGGTTCAACTTCTCATATGTATTTGCATAATGAGGCATTTATTACTAGCAATGGAGCATGCTATGCTTATGCATGTAGTATGCATCGGTATCGATATCCTATGTTGTCTAATCTTTATCTAGTTAGTCAACATAACCAAGCATCTAGATACAACATCTAGGAACTTATGAGTAACAAGGAGCTACCTAGGAGTAAGACTCTTACCAAATTAAACTATACACTATAGTCTACCATTATCAAAAAGAGCAATAAGGAGCTGCCAGGAAGGAAGACCCTTAACTTTGCTTTACAAAATTAGACTACATACTATAGTTCACTAAATTAAAGTAGCAACATTACCAAATTAGACTACATACTGTCGTCTACTAAATCTAATTATCAAAATAGTCATAACGTTCGAGCATTGCAATCTATATGCTTCCAAAAATTGAGTTCATAAAGCTATGCTTTTTCCATGATCACTTGAGAGTTTTATTTTGAAAATTTTAACCTATAGGTCTCTTTTCATGCCATGCCATGCCATGCCTTGCCATGATATGCAATAACAACTCAACTATATCACTCAATGTAACCGGTCTTTCAGTTTTAATCAACCATGTGATATGATTCTAGTTTTCAAACTCTACCTAATGAAATTCTACTATCTCACTTAGAGTTCACTTAGGTGAACACTTACAAGATTAAGATAGCAATCACTTAATTTCCCTAGTTAGCACAGTCAATCATAAACACAAATCATCAACAAACATAGCAGCATAATAGTTTAACCAAGCTATAGTTACTGTTATTCAAAATCACTACATTAGCATCCACTATAGTAACAAAATAGTTCACCAAGATATAGGCATATCTGATCAACACGGTATTAAACGACATACAGTGTTATGAGTAGTAGTATATCAACTCCAAGCATGGGCTAGTGCTACTTACCTAAGCTTAGTAATAGCACAATATCCTATACTTTGTGACGTGGTCCTTTCTTACTTATCACACCAATGAAAATAAAAACATTGCTTCCAAGTCAAGTATCGCTCAAATGTAAATTCTCATAAATTTCCTTGCCGTGCCTTTAAACTTCATTTGATCATATCTTACTTATTTCCTATTTGAATTTAGTAAACTTTATGTCATCATGATCGTTATTTTGAGTACTATTAAGATATCTTAAGAATCAAGTCAATCAATATTTTCAAAAGTCCAAAAATACCCTTTACTCATTATGACTCAACCGTACACTATCCTAACTCTGTAATTGACTCGAATAAGCTTTAGTACTAAACTAAAATCTTAATAATTATACTTTCCAAACTTTTCCAACATTCCTTAATATACCCTAAGGTGTTCATTTTATGTAAATTTGACAAGTATATTACTAGTACTAATTACTATTTTACCTATTAAGCCAATATATAAGCATATATTAGGAAAATATGTAATAAATAGTATACAGGCCCGAGTAATCTCACGAAAAATCCTATAGACTTACAAAAATATGTAGTTTAATTATCGATTAGCAATTATACTTAACTAGCTATTATCAATTTCTACAAAAATAGCAGTTTTATCTTAGAATTACAAAAAATTAGGGAAAATAAAAAATTTGTATGTGAGATAAAAATTAAATATTTCAAATGTCATTATAGACATCTAAAAGTCTAAACATGTAGGGCTTATTCATTAATTTCATTAAAAACCAATTATTTCAACGATTTTGTAAAATTGGCATTTTTATTCAAAATAATTATAAAAAATAGTTAACATGCTTAATTTCAAAAATTATTGTTACCAAAATTAAATAAATATATTAGGTGTATTATATACAAAAATTGAGGTTAAAACAACATCATCTAATATTTATAAAAATTGATTTAATTTTTGTCTAAGTAGGGCATTTTCTTAAAGAACCCATATTTTCACTAATTATTCAATTAAAATAAAATTACTACATTATTATAAACTTTAAATAATCCTAGAAAACTAAATTTAATAATTAATCAATAACTTTGGATATTTTTAGCAAATTAAATAATTTATGGGTGAAAAATTAGTTCAGTTAAATCGGCTGTCTCTGACTACCACCTGGCTACTATACCTTGTCGAAATACCTCCTCTAGTCGCCCTTTGTTGGACCTCCAAGCCACCCCGGGTCAGGTTGTGGTTTGCTACACAAATTACCCTAGACCCATTTTGACCCTATTTTCTATTCTATTTTTGTTTTAATTTTTCCTAATTTTTCTTAATTGTTTTCTTTTATTTTTAGAGTTTTAAAATATTGAAATTGTTTGTTTGGGTACTATTTATAGTTTTTGAAGTTTGCTTAATTAAATAGAATTTGGACATGTGTATGATACATGACAATTTTCCATTTTCCCTAGTGACATGTATCATCCCCTCATTAATCAAGTGTTGACTCATCATTTCTAATTAATATTTGATTGACACATCATTTGGTGACTCATCCATTCAACTTTTTTATTAATTTTCTATTATTTTACAATATCTTGCCTAATTTTGATAATTTATTAATATTATATGTATATATTTAATACATATAATATATATCACATGTAAATATATGTATATTATGTATAATTCAACTTCATTTTTTGTTTTTGAAAGTTAAATGACTTATTTATAATATCTCACTATATCTAAAAGCTCCAATGTTACAATTATCGAATTTATCGATAAATTAATATTTTTCTCAAATTAATATTTTTATATAGCTTATTATGAGAAATTAGCTCTACCTAAATTACTTTGTCTAACTTTTCTAATTTTATTGTGAAGTTTAGAATAAAACAAATAACTTAATTCGGTACCTTAAATTTAATAGCTCAGATTTTAGGGTTATTGAATTGGCTCAAAATCCTAGGGTATTACATCTTACCTTCCAAATAAAAAGTTTCATCCTCGAAACTTTCATAATTAAAGACATTCATGCTCATGAACCAATACCATGTTACCACTGCACAACTCTGATTTCTACATCACATCACAATTATCAACCATTGTTAAATGTGAAACTTTCAATACTGACTCTTATATCTTAACCTTAAGTTTATCAACTCACGAACTTTTTATTTTACTTACTCATCTCATTACTTCCCTCATCTTATGTTTTTAACTTTTGCTACATAAGCTTAATATAGCTAGTCCTGTTCCACTCTTCCTTTTCCTTCAAGTTGTCTTTCCAATAGTATCTAATCCATCACTATTATTTTGTTAGGTTCTTATTTTAGGTACTACAATCATCATATTATTATCTATGATTTTACCCCTCATAACTATTCATTTCAAACCAGCATGTTCCTATACCATTTGTTTATCACCATCTAAACTAGTACCTCCACGTAATCCTCATCCCATCTCTTCAGTTATTTCAAACTCTTATATTAGTTAATCCTATAGAACTCATAGTCATTTCTTCTATTATTTCCTTATCCATTCCATAGCTAGCCATTATATCTTTTCACCTCATCCCTATCATTCTGCATTGTCCAAGTCCTAATTTCCACTTAGGATGAACATAACAAATTCAATTTCTTTACATCCATAGGTCTTACATTGTAGTCGTCATTTAATGGTCATATTTAAGATCTTAAGCACTTATGATAGTTAACACATATATCAACAATAATGAATTTGGCAAATCTGAACTTTTCACCAACTTGCATATTAAGGAGATAAAGAATGACTTAGACTAAGTGGACTTAACTATACTTGACATAAGTTAACACAGATCCTAATGAGGAAGACTCACAAAGACTTTGGACACTTTTTTGGCTAACAATGGATATGATAAAATTCATAAGAATAGGAAATTTTTTATGAAAGATACGAGAGTCATAACAGACATGAGACTAGACAAATGAGTCATGAAAGTCATAGATTTGCCATATGTTCTTGCTTATCATATGTATCAAGGGTATACAAAAGGTATACATCTCATAGTTTTATAGCCATATATCTTATTAACTTCACATATTTTATCACCTTTTTGATGCCTCAATCTCATCATTAGCTATTTCCTTATGGATCAGAATTTATTCAATATAAGACCAATCTCTGAATTAGTCTCCAATTATACTTCAAAGAAAAGTTAGATTTATTTTCAAAGCTCACTCATGATCATCTACCTTCAATATTTCTTACTATTCCCTTCATTCTAATAACAATTTTTGCTTGCTTCACTACAATGTACATATTATCTTCAAAATCTACATTACTCCTTCTCATAAGTTCTTTTTCTTTCCACAACATTTGTTAAGATTTAAGTTTCTATAAATCTTCTACGACTCCCTCCTCATGAGGCCACTTGAATGCTATTATATTTTCTTTATAGTCAACATTTGCTCCATGCTTAACTCCAATATTACACTCAATCCTTTTATATCTAAGACAACTAACTCTACAATCATCTTATGGGTATTCAAATTCACTTTCCCCTTCCTTCACTTTATGCTACACTGCTTGTTTTCCTTTAATAAGGGTTATAACTATTAACTCTAAAGTTTTTACAAATGGTATATTTCTATCAATGTATTCTTTTAATATATACAAGTGAATTGCCCTAATATTAAACAGAGAATATGTATAGGCATAACTATCTCCTATACATACCAATCTTAAAACATTCTTGTGATAACTATATTACTACTTTCAAGCATTTCTTATTTATCAACTGTTAGCTATTAAGTACTCAAAGAATCTAAATTATCAAGTTTAGAGGTCATACCTATCACCATCTGGTGATCTCTAACTTCATCTCATTAGATAGCATAAGTGTACATTCTATCTTTACCCAATCCTGATTCATTAGTTTGGTTTTGCTGCTAACTTAGTCTCTTTTGTTATTTTCTTACACAATATTGAATAGTATGCCCTCGTTGATGGCATTAGTAACAATATATACCTCTTGGATAAAGGTTACAACATTGCTTGGCTAGATGTCTAATTTCACTACACCTATAACACTTTCATCTCAATTCTAAGCATTCCCAAGCTCGATGCTTACCGTTACACATCCAACAAGGTTGTATTTTTTATAAAGGCCTTATGTTTCCATTTACAGATCGAATGAACTTCTTTCCTTTAGCTATATTACTTTTACTACTAGGACCAACATCTAACTTCCTTTTCTTATTCTCAATCTCATCTACAATCTATCAAAGATTACAAACTTACTTGATTAGATGAGTTTCATTAACAACATTAAGATATCTTTTCACCCTACTCCTCTTCAACTCTATTTGGTAATAAAGATCAAGCCTTGTCTTAAACCGCTTAACTTTAGAAATCTCATTATTCCATACAGCTTCAAGAGCAAACTTTAATGATTTATTGAAATCCTTCTCATATTCTTTGATTATCCTACCCCACTATCTTAGCTTATAGTATTCTTCATACATTTGTTCACTTATATACTTAGGAAAATATCATCCCATAAATGTATCACTAAATATAGACTAGCTAATTGGTTTTGGTAAATTTTGTCTCTTTGCCTCTCACCAATTACTTACACCTCTGTTTAACAAAGTAGTAGCTATCTCAACTTTCTTATTTTCCTCAATTTGATGAACTTTAAAGGCTTTCTCCAATGAGTTAGTCCATTCTTCTACCATCAAAGGATTAGTGTTCTTTCCATCATATGGTTTCACTAATCACTGTACATGAGCTAACTTATCTCCTTCTTTACTAAGTCCTGCTAATGCAACTATAAATTGTTATGCTAATTCCTTCATATGTCAAGGTTGCTCGAGGTTAGGTTAAGGCTATTGAGATAGATCCTCTCTTTGCTCCTTAGATACATAGGTCATTAGTGACATTCAACATTCCCTACAAAATCATCTTTTTAAATAACCGTCATAGAAAATTCTATAGATAACTACTATAGCGGTTTTGCTAAACTATGACTCTTCATTACCTAACTATCCCACACATCTCATACATGCCTAAAGGTTATGGTCCCTAATTAATGCTCTGATACAAACTAAAGGATGTTACATCCTGGCTTAGCACAAAATACACCATTATACAAGAATATTTGTTGAAAACTTGACTCTATCTGCTCATTTATCAAAAGATAACATTATTTACATGATAAAGGGGTTGCTACATCGAAGTCGAGATGGATATTCTGCAACAACTTATGTATAAAACATAATATTTACATCAAAACATGAACCGGCTTTTTCCTTTGTCATCTTCACGATAATAGGATTCCTGAATTAATACAAGTTCCATATAAAATTCGCTAACTCTAACTCATGCTTTTAGTATATATATCCCCCCTTAGTGTTGGGTCCTTCACAATTCAGTTAACTTAAGGATAAAATCTTTTATCTCCTCAACTACTGAAGCTAAGTGAGAGTGGATAACAAACAACATAATATAGATAATATTGCATATCACAGCTGAAGCATTCTAACCATAACCCGTAAGTTCAACTTCTCATTTGTATCCACCTAACGAGGCATTTGTTGCTAGTAATGTAGCATGTTATGCTCATGTATGTAGCATACATTAGGACCAATATCCTATGCCTTCCAATCTTCATCAGATTGGTCAATCTAACCGGGCATTTAGACACAACATCTAGGAACCTATAGGCAATAAGGAACCACCTAGGAGCAAGACCCCTAACAAATTAGACTATATACTATAGTTTACCATTACCACAAAGGGCAACAAAGAGTTGCTTGGTAGTAGGATCCCTAACTTTGCTTTACAAAATTATACTACATACTGCAATTCAACAAATTAAAGTAATAACACTGTCAAATTAGACCACACACTGTAGTTTACCAAATCTGATTATCAAAATAGTCACAATCCTTGGGCAATGCAATCTATATGCTTCCAAAAACTGAGTTCATCAAGTCATACTTTTTCTAAGATCACTTGGAAGCCTCATTTTGAAAATTCTGATCCGTAAGTCCCTTTTGGTGTCATGCAAATGCCATGATATATAATAACAACTCAACTATATCACTCAACGTAACCAGTCTTTTAGTTTTACTCAACCAAGTGATTTGATTCTAGTTTTCAAACTCTCCTTAATGGAATTATAGTATCTCACTTAAGGTTCACTTAGGAAAACACCTAGAAGATTGAGTTAGCTACTACTTAATTTCCCTAGTTGGTACAGCTAATCGTAAGCACAAATCATCACCCAACATAGCAGCATAACAGTTTAACCAAGATATAGTTATTATCATTCAAATTCACCACATTGGCATCTGCTATCGTAGCATATTAGTTCACTCAAGATATAGCCATATCCAATCAATATAGCATCAAACAATACACAGTGTTATGAGTAGCAATATATCTACTCCAAACATAGGTTAGATCTACTTTCCTTAGCTTAGCAATAGTCCAATATCCAATACTACATGACTGGCCCTTTCTTACTTATCATACCTATGAAAATATAAACATAGCTTCCAAGTTAAATATCGGTCCAATCTAAATTCTTACAAATTTCCTTATTGTGCCTTTAAACTTCATTTGATCATATCTTACTTAGTTCCTATTCAATTTTAGTAAACTTTATGTCATTATGATTGTTGTTTTAAGTATTAGATATCTTAAGAATCAAGTCTACCAATATTTTCAAAAGTCCAAAAATACCCTTTTCTTATTTCGACTTGATCATATATTACCCTAACTTCGTAATTGACCTAAATAAGCTTTAGTACTAAACTAAAAACCTTAATAATTAAACTTTCCAAACTTGTTTAATGATCCTTGATATACGCTAAGTTGTTCATTTTATGTAAATTTGACAAGTATCTTACTAATACTAATTACTATATTACATATTAAGGGAATATATAAGCATATATTAGCAAAAAATGTAATAAGTAGTATACAAGCTCAATTAATCTCACAAAAAATCTTATGGACTTACCAAAATATGTAGTTTAATTATCAATCATCAATTATAATTAACTAGCTATTATCACTTTCTACAAAAATAACGGTTTTAGCTTAGAATTACAAAAAATTAGGGAAAATAAAAATTTGTGTGTGAGATAAAAATTAAATATTTGAAATATCATTATAAACATCTAGAAGTATAAACATGTAGGGCTCATTCATTAATTTCATCAAAAACCAATTATTTTAACAATTCGGTAAAATTGGTAATTTTATTCAAAATAATTATAAAAGATAGTAAACATGCTTAATTTCAAAAATTCTTATTACAAAAATTAAATATATATTAGGTGTATTATAAAAAAAAATTGAGCATGAAACAACATAATTTAATATTTATCAAAATTTATTTAATTTTTGCCCAAATAAGGCATTTTCTTAAGCAATACATATTTCCAATAATTATTTAATTAAAATAAAATTACTACATTAATCTACACTTCAAATAATCCTAGAAAACTAAATTTAATAATTAATCAATAACTTTTGATATTTTAAGCAAATTAAATAATTTATAGGTAGAAAATTAGTTCACTTGAACCGACCATCTTCGACCACCACTTGGTTACTACACCTAAGCGGAATACCTCATCGGGTTGCCCTCTATTAGACCTCCAAGCCACCCCAAGTCAGGTTATAATTTGGTACATTAATTGCTCAAGACCCATTCTGGCCCTATTTTTTGTCCTATTTTTATTTTTATTTTTCCTAATTTTTCTGAATTGTTTTCTTTTATTTTTAAGGTTCCAAAATATTGATATTGAAGGTTTAGGTCCTATTTATAGTTTTTGAAGTTTGCTTAATTAAATAGAATTTGGACATATATATGACACATGTCAATTTTCCATTTTCCTAAGTGACATGTATCATTCCCTCATTAATCAAGTGTTGATACATCATTTCGCTCCCTATACTCCACAACAAAATGGAGTAATTAACTGCAAAAGCAAGACTATACAGGAAATGATGAAAACTCCACTTATTGAAAGCAATATAGTAGATTATTTCTTAGTAGAAGTCGCTTCAATAGCTTGTTATATCATAAATCGTGTATATGTAAGACCCTTGACAAATAAAACTACTTATGAGATCTACAATACAAAGGAAGAAAACCTACTATTTTATATTTTCACACATTTGGTTGCAAGTCTTTTGTTAAGAAAATAGGAAAAGTTTTAGGAAAATTTGAGGAGAGAGCTGATGAAGCCATATTTCTAGGCTACTCTTTGAACTCAAAGCCATATTAAGTATACAATAAATAAACAAAAGTTGTGGAAGAATCAATAAATGTCAAATTTATTAAAGAAATAAGCCATGAAGAATCAAATAATCAAGAATACATTGCATCTTATTTTATAAGAAGGAAAGATAGAACCTCCTTTAGAATGAACAATAGATGCTTCAAGGATGCCTAATGTATCCAAAACAAAACTTGAATTAGAAAGTTCTTTAGAAACCAATACTAGGTTTGTTGAAACATATCTAGAAGGTAAGTCAGAAGCTTCTAAACATTTTCATACTTTACCTTCATCCCTTAAATTTAAAACTTATCATCCTCTTGAACTTATAATTGGTAATGTTAGATCTAGAATAAGAGTATGATCAAGCTTACATAACTTTGAAAATTATTTTACCTTAATATCTGAAGTTGAACCTCATTCAGTTGATGAAGCTTTAAATAATAATAACTAGATCTTAGCCATGCAAGAAGAGCTCAGTTAATTTTAGAGAAATTAGGTTTAGAGTTTAGTTCCAAGACCTAAAAATAAGTCAATCATTGGAACTAAATGGGTGTTTAAGAATAAGCTAGATGAATGTGGAAAAATAATAAGAAACAAAACATGTTTAGTGACTAAAGGTTATCCTTAGGAAGAAGGAATAGACTATGATGAAACCTATGCTCTTGTTGCTATATTAGAAGCTACAAGATTGTTACTTACATTTGCATGTTTGAAAATTTTAAGCTATATCAAATGGATGTAAAAAGTTCTTTTCTAAATGACTTTATAAAAAAAGAAGTATATGTTGATCAACTCTTGGATTTCAAGATCCCTTCAAATCAGATCATGTGCATAAGTTAAAAAAGGCTTTGTATAGACTTAAATAGGCTCCTTATGCTTAGTACGAGAGACTAAGTCAATTCTTGATTAACAATGGCTTTCAAAGGGGAAAATTTGACACTACTCTCTTCATGAAACATTATGGAGAAGATATGTTAATTGTACAAATTTATATTAATGATATTGTTTTCGATGCAACTAATGAAAAATATTACCAAGAATTTTCAAGATTAATGCAAGCAGATTTGAGATGTCACTCATAGGAGAATTAAACTTCTTTTTAGGATTACAAATCAAACAATCAAAAAATGAAATATTTATTCACCAAGAGAAGTATACCATACAGATATTGAAGAAATTTGATTTTGAGAATATTAAGGATTCTTCAACTCCTATAAGAATCTCAACAAAGCTTGACATTATAAGTAACGGAAAAAAGGTAAATAAAAAATGATATATAAAGTTTAATTAGATCTTTATTATATCTAACTACTTTACGCCCTGATATTCTATTTAATACTTATATATGTACTAGATTTTAAAGTTCAGCAACAGAAACACACTTAATTGCAATTGAAAGATCTTTAAATATATAAAAAGTATTGCAAAATTAGGAATGTGGTATCTTAAAAGTCAAAATTGTGATCTCATAGGATATTCAGTTGCTGATTATGCAAGTTGCAAAGTGTATAAGAAGAGTACTTTAGGAATTTACTAGTTCATAGGAGATAAGTTAGTTTCTTGGCCTTCCAAGAAACAAAATTTTACTGCTCTTTCAACTATAGAAGCTAAATATATATCTATTGGAAATTATTACGCACAGATACTATGGTTAAACCAACAATTGAATGACTATAGGATAAGTTATAAGAGTATATGTGATAATACTAATGTTATTAATTTGACAAAAAAATCCAACTCATCACTCAAGGTCAAAACATATAGAAATAAGGCACCATTTCATTCATGATCATGTAGCAAATAATGATGTAAGTCTTGATTTTGTTCCAATTGAATATCAATTTTTTGACATATTTACGAGGCCCCTGGATAAATTAAAGTTTGACTTTATTCGTAATGAAATTAGTATGTATAATCCTTTTTTTGTTAGATTAGAGAGCATTTCTATTAATTTCCATTATTTTGAACACATGTAAGTTTTTATTTTTAATTTCTGTTTATTGCACACAAAAAAGAGTAGGTCTTAGCATGCCATTAATGGCTCCTCAAATTACTCCTTAATGGGTCCATTAAATTAGCCCACTTTCTTATGGTTGAAGACCATCAATACTGGCAGTTCACTTCTTTCCATCATATAAAAGTCTATGTTATTTCTCTTCTTCTAATTTCATCAAGCTCTTCATATTCCCTTCTCGTGTTTTTCTTTCACCTAAAATTCATGGAACCTAGAAAATCTACCTAAATTACTACAAAGGGGATTAAATCTAAAGTATAAAACAATCCCAAAAATCCATTGTTCTTGGTGATCAAGAGATAAACACTAGCATCCTGTAGAAGAACAATGGATGCAAATCAAGGTTCATTTGAAAAGAACCCTAACCCTAAAACTTCGTGATGAACCATTAGAAGAAGTTGCCTAGGAAGTCAATCAAAAGAATGGTTCTGAAGAACATTTTGAACCAGTTTAGGAAGTTACCTAGAAGAATGCTCAGGATGTATAAGAATCCAGCTTATTTGAAGAAATTACTGAACCTAAAGGCTCTGATCCCTCAAGTAAACCATTTGAAGGAAAGTCTGAAAGAAATCTTTTTGAACAACCCCCTATACCAAAATCAAAGAAGACTCTATGAAATAAAATCTTCTAAGAATGTGTAAAGGTCATTGGAAGTAAAGACATCAATTCCGTCTTCCAAATCAAAAGACAAACCCAAGAAAAGATATAAAATAAAAGGTAGGAATCTCTCCATTAAGGACTCTTTTTATTTAGATTTAGAATTCTTTGACAAGAATAGTTTTTGCTGGAAAGAGTACTTGGATGGGTTAAGTCTAAATGGTTTGGTTAATATGAGAGGAATTATATATGGGGAACTGGTAGATGAGTTTTATAGGAAGCTTGATAACAAAAATCAAGAAGTATGGAAGTTAGCTGTACTAGCCTAAAAAATTGAAATAATAAAGAAGGACATTTTGAAATTCTTTGGCATTAAAGAAATACAAGAAGATGAGAACTTAGTATAGATGACTAAGGAGAATTTGTTCGTAGAATTGAATGATGGAGTAGAGTTAGGTATAGGAAAGGATATTTTCAATATTAAATTTAAGTTATTAATTCGAATTTTACACAAATT
The DNA here is from genome assembly GCA_024138005.1 of Lumnitzera racemosa. NCBI lineage: Eukaryota > Viridiplantae > Streptophyta > Magnoliopsida > Myrtales > Combretaceae > Lumnitzera > Lumnitzera racemosa. The sequence continues at coordinate 59,708,726 of JAMXBC010000004.1, forward strand.
TGTCAACTAATTTTTGTTACCAAGAAGGGGCAATGCAACCTTTGTAACAAGAGAAGATGCACTAGTTATTCTAGCAATACTAGGCAAGAGAATAGCAGATGTTGTGAAACTTATGATGAGAGACATATGGCAGCATTTAGATGTTCGACCGTATAGGAATTTGTTGATGAGTCTCTTCAATTTCAAGATATTGAAAATACTAAGTGAAGCAAGTTGTTGTTTTTATCCTAGTAAACTAGGAGAAAGAATTTTTAAGCAAATGGGGATTTATGTGAATGACAAGCTTTAACATTCAAATAATGGAGGCATTTTTGTTCATCCATCAAATCTTGGAAGAAGTGTAATCATAATTGAAGAGAAAGATAATGAAAAGAAAAGGAAGCGAGGAAAGGAACCTGCTGAGAAGGAACCAAAGAGGAAAGGAAGTTAGTAAGAAAATTAGGTGAGATAGAATTCATGGAAGCAATTGGGTTACCTTCAGATAGTGATTCAGGAAGTATAGAGATATAGCCTATTCCCTCTAAATAAGGAGAGAGTTCAACTTTTGTTGAATAACTTTATGAAGGAATTAAGGAAGTTATAGGCAAGTTAATTAAGGATCAGATTACAAGAATGAATGATTTGTTCAAAACTTGGGTCAAAGAAACTATTACAAAATCTAATCTTAATGACTAAGCTCATCTTGTTAATTTTCCTTCCAAACCCCTGAAACAAACCTAACCAACTAAACCATCTGAACCATCTATTCCTATCTCAAATCTTCACCTCACACCTACCAAACAATTTGTTTCAATTTTAGGTCGTCCTCTCACATTAACTGAACCTCTTTTCCCTATTATTTCTACCTAGCCAACCGATCAAACTAATTCCATCCTTGTTCCAGCTTTTGACAAAACTCCTATCATCTCCTTACATTCTCCTAAAAAAACACCTCAAATTGCTACTCCTATTCTAAATCTTGAAGTATATACACATCCAGGAGGAAACACAAAAACTCTTTTTATTACTTCCAACATAGAAGACTCTACACTAGCTTTAACTCAAATTACATCTACATCTAACAAAGAACCAACCTCCTCTATGGCAACATCTTCTGAGGCCAATCCATCTCTTAGCAAGGACCTTTTAACTTATTTTGGAAGATTTAAAGTTTGAGCTAGGAAGAAAACTAAAAGATCTAAGAAATGATTTTCTTTTTTCTATCTAGTTTTTCAGTATTTCAGTCTCAGCTTTGTGTTTAGGATCTTTTGTTTCATTCAAACTTTGTTGTGATCTATTATTTTCGGATGAAAAGTCCTTTTATGGACTTATTTTGGTTATTTTTGTTATTCAAGGGACTTAATTATGATATTTCTTTTAATCATTGCAATCTTTTCATTTTGCACATTCTATTTGTTTATAAAAATTAAGAGGGAATCAATTAACATTAATTAATGATGATAACAAAAATGGGGGAGAGAAAAACCAAAAATATTTGAGTTCTGGACAACATGTTTATTGCGTGACTATATGAATTTTTTTACTATTTGTTGGATATCAATTCAATTTGATTTATGTTTTTGGTTTTATAAGAGTGTTTTTATTATCATAAAAAAGGGGGAGATCGATAGATATCTCTCATATAGTTTGATGATAACAAAAACACATGAATGCTAATGAATCATCAAGAATGTAGGCATTTAGAAGGGTTCTCAAAATGTTAAAAATTACAAATTGAATTGTTTTCAGAAACTTATTTAGAACGTCTACATCATTTGAAATAGAGTTTAGTACGAAAATCTTCAAAAAGTGTTTTAGAAGCTTTTATAAGAAGCATTGGTACAATACTTTGGAAATTTGTTCAAAGACTTTAGAAAAAAGAAAACTGTTACTCTTCATAATAATATTCAGAAAGTTGTTTTGAAAAGGTAACATTACAAATTGACAAAATATCATATTTGAATTAAATAAAGCCTAGCTCCACTAGATTGGGTATATTAGGGAAATACACATAATCCCATTTCACTAAATTCGGAATTAAAATCCATGGGGATTTTTTTTTAAGTGAAGAGAGCATTGAATAAATTATAAGAAAATATTTAGCATCAAATAAAGATAAAGTTGGTTTTGGATTTTAGGGAATTTCATAAATATGAGGTTTATCTCGAAATTGCTAATAAAGCCTATCTCTTTGTCAAATTCAAATTTGAAGCTTAACTGGAGGTTGTAGATCAAAGAATATCTAATTGAATCAAGATTAGAAGAGATTCTCTCAAAAATATCTAAGGATTATCTCTATTAATCAAATTTTTAGATAAACATGAAAGTGAAGATAATCTTCAACAAATTAAACATTGGAAGATTTCGATATAAAAGGAGAAAGGATTCAAAACATCATATATGTCTTTAAAAAAATTTTCGTTGCATAAAAATCATGATCAAATTCTACCTTCTAAACAAACACATAAAGTTTCTCAGATACATTTTCAAAAAGTTGCATTGAAGCAAATTATCCATCAATTAGTATTTCTATTTAGTGTGAAATTATTTGAGAGTTGTATTTTATTGTCATTTGTTGTAAACTTTGTTTGTTCTTTGAATTTTGTTAGATTGTACTTTGTAGATCTGTATTAGCTTAGATTGTGGAAAGGATAAATAGGTAAGTGGAGTATTATGTATGCTTATGTGTAGCAATTACTTGTAATCTTCTCATGATTTTGATATAGTGGATCAAGTGGAACAACACCAATAAAGTAAACCGAGTCCCTAGCAGTAGAGCTGAAAGAGAGTAGTAGGCCAAAGGCCGAAGCTCTATAAATCCTCAACTTGATATTCTCCTTCCTTATTCTTTTAATTTGTGTTATTAATTGTTGTGTGTTGAATTATTAAAATTCCACCGTTCACCAATATAAGTTGTTAAGAGGGTATCTTTCTTATATTGAAAATTTTTTCAAAAAGTTTAAATATATCAATTTACCTCCATGTTGATATCTTATATGGGACCAATAATTTTGTTAATTATAGGAACATGGAGTAAAATTAAAAGGAATGTAGTATCTAGATAGCAAGTGTTTATGTTACATGTCAAGTGATGGAGTACTGACTTATGGACCTTTAACCTGAGCTCACCTCTGAGGCTTATAATCTCTTATGAGAAGAATCCTATCTACTCAACCTATCGAAGACGTACTCCAATACATGGGAGAACTGTAGAAGAACTCCCACAAACTCAGACATACCCTACACTACTCAAACTCTTACTTAGTTGCCAACCTGTTGAGTACTAAGGCCAACTTATCGAATACATAGGCTGACCTGCAATACTAAAGCTGACCTGCTAAATTACGGGTCCTTGTATGCTAAGCTCTCCTTTTCTGTCATGCTAAGCTATAGATTTACCCCATCACCTCGACAGCCTTCAATACAGCATAATAGCAACAATCTCAACATAAACTAACCCAATAAACATGAACCTTATTACATCATGTCACCTATCACCTACTTTTTTTACAGTTGTACCATGTTTCTTTTTGTCCTATGTCATATTTATTATATTAGCAATGTTCTTTTTATATTATCCTTTATATAATTTTCCATTATTGTATTGTTACCCTAAAGGATTTACTATAAATTGTTTTTTTTTTTACTGTAATTGCAATTATCTTACGTATCATTATTAATGAATATTCTTGTTCTTGCGAGATACCACTCTCTAAGTACATCCTTTTCATGCTCTTTTCTAATCTTACCGAGTAACTCAATATTAGTGACAAGTGAGCCTTAGTATTAGCTTGTATGGCATATCAAGCAAAGTACTAAGTCATGTTGTGTTTGTTGGTGTATTGTATCCTACGAGCAACTCTACGGAAGCTACTATGTTTGTTGACCTATTCATTCCTTCTTTCTTTGATACCTCGAAGGACCCCCTACTACTATTTCCTATGATAAGACCTAGTGATGAACCAAGCTTCTAGGCACTTCACATAATCCTGGTATCAAAGCTTGAGGTTACAATTGATAGCTAAGTATTGTAGTAGATGTTTTAGTTCTCACACTCTGTTATATACTGTTTTCCTATTTAAAAAACAAAGCAAGTCTTTGAAGTACTATATTGCATACCATTTAAAAAAGTGAGTATGTTTTTGTTCTGATAAAAGTACTGGTTGAGCTTTATTATAAGAACGTTAAACCTTAGTGTTCAAGGAGAGATTAATGATGCTGAAAGTGATGCTTATAGTCACAGTCGTATTACCTAAGAAACCCCTCGAACTATTGACTAGCAATTGCAAGACCTTGTTGCTATTGTACCTAACCTACGTATATCTATACAAAGTGTAGTAGAGATTAGGCCTAAAGAGAGAGTTAATGAACGAGGTTGAGATGTGACAAGCAAACCAAAAAGACAAGTAATTGAGCATAAAGCACTTGAAGTTGTTAAGGTAAACCTAACTTCACCCTAACTTGTTGAGAGGTTTTCAAAGAGGAGACTTGAGTTAAAAGAAGTTGAAGAGCATAGGGAGGAGGAAGAGCAGTATGATAGATTTGAAGAGCATGAGCTCTATGCTCCCTAAGGAGCTGAACATCTTAAAGTGCAAGTTTCGAGTTTTAATAAGTCTAGTAATATTAATGACTACCTAGATTGGGAGGAGAAGAATGAGAAGACATTTGACTTCTATAATTATGAAGACTCAATACGTATTCGAGCAGCTACTTTAGATTTTCTGAGTGTGCAGCAATGTGGTCGAAGAAACTACAAAATGTACGATAATTAACATGATGTGAAATTTGAGCTTAGAATGAGGTGAAGAGAGTTTTGAGAAGTAGATTTGTTCCATAACTTTATGAGCAAGAAACTTCACGATGTCTCTAAGAGCTCAAGCAAGGTAACCAATCAGTTGATGAGTATGTTTGAGAATTCTAGTTGCTAATGATCTATTGCGATGTTGATGAGCCCAAAGTGTAGACAATATTATGGTTCATTATGGACAAAGATTTGAGATTAGTAATGTAGTGGAGGTGCAGAGGCTTAGAAATCTGGATGAGACCATTTGAGTGTCACAACAAATCAAAAGGTAAAGGTAAAATTAGCTTAGCTAAGCATAAAGTAGCTAACTTAGCTTACCAGGTAAAATTGGTATGCCAAGCCAACTTGGACATGACTAAGTTCAGTACAGTTTTGAGGTCAACTACCAGGGTCAAAAGCCAAGTAGACCTAATGATGGCTAAGGAAAGGCTAGAGCCAAGGAGGTTGAGGTCAAGAAGGACCAAGGTCAAAGCTTAGGATAGAAGACCTGTGAGATCAAATGTTTCAAGTGCCTTAGATTTGGACATATGGCTAATTAGTTCCTAAACTGACATGTCATGAGCATTAAAGGAAACAAGTCACAATTTGAAATAGAAAGTGCTAGTGAAGGTGAGGAGGAGGGGGAACCTAAGTAGTGTTTTGATGAGTTCTTAAAAGACCCTAAGGCACTTACCCTACCTAAACAAAAGGGAACAATACCTCAATATGGTTATTTGAAGAGTTTGTAGTAGAAGGTTTACACGGAAAGATGAGCAGTGGGAGAACCTTTTCCATACTAATTACTAAGTAAAGGGAAGCTTATGTACTTTAATTATTCATAGAGGAAGTTGTACCAATGTTGCAGTGTAAGGAGTGGTGAAGGCCTTGAAGTTTCTGACATATTCTCACCCCAAACCTTATAAGATCTATTAGTTAAATGAGAAAGGTGGACTCTAAGTCACCAAGTACGTGATGGTGCTGATCTCCATTAGGGAAAGTTATAAAGATGAGATTTTTTTGTGACATTCTGCTAATGTGACCTTCATACATACTGCTAGGCCAACCATGGCTCTTTGACCTTAAGGTACTATACGATGGGTATAAGAATATTTATATGTTCCAAAAGGATAGGAAGAAGGCTATATTAACCCCAATGAGCCCTAAAAAGGTCCAGGCTTAGTGATTTATCAAGCCTAATTTTCTAAAGATGTTAAGAAGGAAGAATGTATAGTCTTATTAGTCAGAGGATTTCCAGAGTTGAAGGAGGTCAGAGCATTACCTGCTAAGGTGCAAACATTACTCCAAGAACATGCTGACTTGTTTCTTACTTAATGGATTTTTCCATTATAATACTCCATCTGAGAGTCATCAGTATTTATCAAAATGTTCTTATCTAATGGAAGGCTATTGGATCAAACAACAAAGGCATTATTGAGAAAAAGATGGCTTTTTTCAAATGAAATGAAAATCAGATTTGTGGAATAATATAAAGGTTTCCCTTTACTTAGCTAGAAAAATATGTGGCCTTTAAAAATAAGGATTAAGTAGAACAAAATTAATTGAGTGATAGAGTCGTTGAAACACCTCTTCATTGTATATTTTAGACCTTAGCTCCATAGAGCAATATGCTACTGTTGAAACACGAAAGAATTGAATCTTAGATCAAAACACTATGCGTTGATGGTTTAGACTGATATGACTCTTGGAGTATACATAGCGAGACTCGAGCTATGAATGGGTATTTGGGATCTGAAGGACATGAGGAAAAGGACATGAAGGGGGGTTTTAACAGTGAATGTATATGGATATTACGCACCAAAATACAAATACAATAAGGGATTGAGCTCGAAATAAGGTTCGATATGACTTACAAACACTAAATGTTTTTGAGGATTCAAATAAAGGTTAGATTCAACTCACTAACTTGCTTAAATAAGGGGTTTACCACAATCTTATAGTTAAGATTGATAAAAATGTAAGAAGAATTAAAGAGTTAAAGAGTTAACTAGCACTCAATAATCTAAAAAAGGTAAGCTCTAAGAGCATAGGAGTATCTTTACTCAAAAAGGAGTGCTCAAGTTTAATTAGAGTCTAAATAATCTTTACTATCTCAAACGTCTATCTATTAACTACAAATGTTGCTATTTATAGCAAATCCTAAAAACCTTAGTAGCAAATCTCTAAATAATGTATGAAGCTTTAAACCCTAAAGAATGGGCCCATAATTAAAATAAAGAAAATAGTCACAAGAATACAAAACTATGCATTTAATAAGAGTTGGCATGCAATCATTCGGGTTGTCCTAAAAGGAGTAAAAGCTGAATTAGGCAAGGTCTACAACTAGATGTCCAAGTTTGGGCAGGAGCCCTTAAAGTCCTATAGTACTTAGTTGAGATACATGAAAGGTCGGCCCACAGTTGTCGAGTTCTATGATAAGTCAACATTAGTACCTCTATGCTGTACTAAATAGATCTTTGGCATTGAAGTATTAGCTGTGTAGTCTCTTAGCTTCTTAGGAGATGACAAACTTAAGGATAAGTGGTTCCTTTTTTCCCTTTTGGCCATATGGTATCAGCTTAGCCTTGGCAAAAATAGTTCGGCCTCGGCTTGGAGATAGTCATAAGCTGATTCCTATCATTATCATGGGGCTAAAAGGAAGTCATCCTTGATGTTAAAAAATAAGCACGGGCTTAGATACGTAATAAACTTCTCTTCCCCTTTCTCTTCACCATAGGTACTAAGCTGCTTTAGATTTCCTCAATGCTCATAGGGGGTCAAGTAATAGCTCTTGATATCCTTTTGAACTATGTAAGTGTTAAGGAAGCCATCATGGATCCCTTTCCAGTTGTATTCCTAAGGTTAGCCAAGAAGTAAATTTGCAACATTCATAAGGACCACATCGAGGTCAATCCCGTCCTTATACTGTCTTGCCTTGAATGTTATCCAAGCCTTTTTATGCACATAGACCATACCCTTATCATTAAACCACTTCATTTCATAAGGTCAAAGATGCAAGTAGGTGACAATCTCATCTTCTCCACTAGCTCGGTAGAAATGATGTTGGTCCAACTTCCTCAATCAACAACTAAGGAGCAAGTCCTCCTGTTCACTAAACATACCTAGATTTGCTTCTAGGTCAGGTCGTTGACTCATCATAGATAAGAGTTCATCTAGATTATGATTAGCAAAGACATTTTCTTCTATCAACTCACCTTTCGAACTCTTGTCACTCTAACTCTCTTCTTGAGCTTCGGGTCATTTGCCCTTTAAGATCAAAACACTATGTATGGATGGTATGAATTGATATGACTCACAAAGTGTATGTAACGGGACTTAAGCCGCAAATGGATATTCAGGTTTTGAAGAAAATAAGGAAAGGGACATGAAGGGGGGAGGGGGGGTTTGAAAGTGAATGTGTAAATAACTCTCTACTTAAGCTTCAGGTTGTTCACCCTTTATGATCAAAACACTACGTATGGATGATATGAATTGATATAGCTCATAAAGTATATATAACAGGACTTAAGTTGCGAATGGGTATTTGAGTTCTAAAGAAAATGAAGAAAGGGATGTGAAGCGAGGGGGTTGAAAGTGAATCTGTATAGATATCATGCATTAAGACATAAAAACAATGAGGGATTGAGCTTAAAATAAGGATTGATATGACTTATGAACACTAAATGTCACTCGAGATTCAAATGAAGGTTAGATGTAACTTACTAATTTGCTCAAATGATAGGAATGTAAGAAGAATTAAAAAGTTAACCAGTACTCAATAATCCAAAAAAGGTAAGCTCTAAGAGCTCAAGAGTATTCTTACTAAAAAAGCAATGTTCAAGTTTAAACAAATTTTGAATATTCTTCACTATCTCAAAAGTCTATCTGCTAATTACAAATATTGCTATTTATAGCAAATCCTAAAAACCCTAGTGGCAAAACTATAAATAATGTATAAGGCCTTAAACCCTAAAGAATGGGCCTATAATTAATATAAAGAAAATATTCACAAGAATACAAAACTATATGTTTAATAGGAGTTAGCATGTAGTTGTTCGGGTTATCCTAGAAGGAGTAAGATCCATATTGGGCTTGGTCAACGACTGGATGTCTGGGTTTAGGTAGGAGCCCCTAAAGTCTTATAGTACTTGGCCTAGATACTTAAATGTTTAGTCTACAGTTGCAGAGTTCTATGATTAGTCGGCACTAGTACCTCCACGTTGTGTCGAGTGGATCTTTGGCCTTGAGGTCTTAGTTGTGTAGTCTCTTAGCTTCTTGATAGATGATAGACTTAAGGTCGAGTGGTTCCTTCTCTTAGCCTTATGGTATCAACTTAGCCTAGGTAAAAATAGTTTGGCCTTGGCTTGGAGATAGTCACCGGTTGATTCCAATCATGAACTGCCTAAATAAGAGTTTTTGAACAGCAAATAACGAAAGCTATTACTTACTACATCAAAAAATTGTCATTAATGAAAGATGGAAATCCATTGGAAAATCAAAACTAAAAAAGTTGCCAAGTGGTTTTGCTAACCTACTTATAGGTTGAGTCTCGAGCAACTAAGTTGAAGAAACAAGTTGATTAAGCATGGGTATGTTTAAGAGAACATGAGCCCCTATGTCATACCAGTTGTTCTAATGTCGAAGAAGGATGGCACATGGAGAATTTGCATTGATAGCCAAGCTATCAACATGATTATTATTAAGTACCGATATCCGATCCTACAGTTAGATGATATGCTCAATGAGTCATATGGTGTGCAAATATTTTCGAAGGTTAGTCAAAAGAGTTGCTACCTCCAAATTTGAATGAGACCAAGAGAAGAGTGGAAGACTACTGTCAAAATGAAGGATATTCTATTTGAGTAGTTGGTAATACCATTTGGACTCACAAATGTGCTAAGGACCTTTATGCAACTTATGAACCATGTTTTGAGAACCTTGATAGGAAAGTGTGTTATGGTCTATTTTGATGATATTTTAGTGTATAGTGTTGACCTTAACTCTTATGTTGAGCACTTAAATTTAGTATTTGACATCCTTTAAGCTGAACGATTGTTCAACAATTTGAAGAAATGCGTGTTTTGTTAGAACGAGGTAGTATTCCTTGGATATGTCGTCTCTGGAAAAGGGATTAGAATTGATGATGAAAACATCCAAGTTATTCTCAAATGGCTAATACTGACCAATGTTGTCGAAGTAAGGAGTTTTCATAGTTTAGCTTCGTTTTAGTGAAGATTCCTTTAGAACTTTAGTTCCATAGTTGCACTATTGACCGAGTTAACTAGAAAGAACTCTAAATTCAAATGGTCTGAGAGACTTGACAAGAGGTTTCAAAAGATCAAATCCAAGTTATCTTCTACCTTAGCACTATTATTTCTTGACTTTAGCAAGGTTTTGAGCTAGAATGTGATGCATTCAAAGTTGTCATTAGAGTTATTCTCATGCAGGAGTGCTGACTAATTGCATATTTCAATAAGAAGCTCAAATGTGCTACACTAAATTATTCAGTATATGACAAGGAGTTTTATGCCCTTTTACAAGCACTTTAAAACTAGCAACATTACCTACTCCTAAGAAAGTTCGCTATCTATACAGACCATGAATCTCTTAAGCATTTCAAAGGACAAAAAAAACTCTCTTGATGCCATGCTAAGTAAGTTGAGTGCGTAGGAACCTTTTGATATGTCATTAAGTACAAGAAGGGAAGTTCTAACACTATAGCTGACACCCTTTCTCATCGACATGTTCTTAACATGACATTATAGGTTAGAATACTTAGGTTTGGTGCCCTAGCTAAATAATATGAACATGATCTATAAATCGGGCCCTTAGCGACCAAGTGCAACATTAAAGGAGTCATGGATGGGTTTTATCTGAGCTAAGGATTTTTTATGAAGGGAAAGTAAGTCTATATGCCAAATAGTTCTACTAAGGAATTACTTATTCAAGAAGCCCATGCTGGGGGCTCAACCAACCATTTTGGTAAGAAGAGAACTACTAAGCTATTGAAAGAATACTTCTATTGGCCTAGGATGATGAGGGATGTGTGTAAAATTTTTGAATGTTGCGAGTTATGCAAGCGAGATAAGGGAAGAAAGGAGCTATGTGGAGAATATACACCTTTACCTATACCTGAGCAGCCATGGACAAATCTACGTATGGATTTTATGCTCAATTGAGCCAAAACACCTGGAAAACATGAGCTATTTTATTCCTTGCCACAAATCTAATGATGCTTTATTTGTTACTAACATATTTTTGCATGAGATTATACGGCTACATGGTATTCTAAGGAGTATTGTCTTAAATCATGATTCAAAGTTTATGTGCTTCTTACCATCCATAGACAAATGGCCAGACATAGGTTGTGAATAGAATAGTAGGCAACCTCTTTTGAGCTATTGTTGGGAAGAATCTGCATGATTGGGATCTATGCCTGCCTATTATCAAGTTCACTTACAACCTCTCCACTCATAGCTTAACAGGAAGGTCGCCTTTCAAGGTCATCTACGGACTTAATTCAAACTTACCATTGGACATGATTACTAGCTTGACCTCTTAAGGAGAAAACCAGTTAGGTTTGTAGCAAGCTAAGTGGTTTTAGAAACTACATCAGAGGGTTACCGAGCAACTAACCAAGATAGTAGCCTGACAACAAGAGTAAGGAAACTGAGATAGAAGGCAAATTATTTATAGCTGAGGAGACCTTGTATAGATTGACCTTAGCAAGGAGCAGTTCCTAAGGAAGAGAACAAATAAGTTATCTCCAAAGTTAGATGGCCTTTTCAAGATCCTTCGATGCATCAATGACAAAGCCTATCAGCTAGAACTACCCAAAGGAGTTGATGTGTCTCTAACTTTCAATGTCACTAACCTAATGCCCTATGTGCTAGAAGAAGATGAAGATCAAGATTTATGGAAAAATCTTTGACAACCCTAAGGAACTAATTTATTATTGACCTCTGGACCCCTCATTAGAGCTCATCTCTGAGGCTTATAACCTCTTACAAGAATGATCCTTACTTCTCAACTAGTTGACAACGAGCTCTAATGCATGGAAGAGTTATGGAAGAACTCTCGAAGGCCCTAGTTAAGACATACCTTGCTCTATTCAAACTCTTACCTAGTCATTGACCTACCAAGTGCTAAGGCCAACCTATTGAATGCTAAGACCTATTTACTAAGTTTCAAATCCTACTTATCAAGTGTCGAAGCAAAATTGTCGAATGCCAAGTTAAGGTCCCTAAACACTAAACTCTCTTTATCCATCATACTAAGTTACAAATTCACCCCATCACTTCGGTAGCCTTCAGTACAGTACAATAACAATAACCTTCACACAAACTAACCCAATACACATAACCTTATCATGGCATGCCACATTTCCCCTGCTTTTCTAACATTTGTACTATGTTCCTTTTTGTCCTTTGTCATATTTACCCTTTTTGTTCATATTAGGAATCTTTTTCCTACATTATCCTTTGTGTAATTTTTCATTACTATATTGGTGCCCTAAAAGACTTACTATAGATAGTCTTTTTTACTTTAGTCATAATCAGCTTACATATCGCTATTAATGAATATTCTTGTTCTTATGAGATACTATTCTCCAAGTACATCCTTTTCACACTCTTATCTAATCTTGACCATTAGCTTAAGATTAGTGATGAGTGGACCTTAGTATTAGGTTGTGTATCATATCGGGCGAAATACTAGGTTGTGTTGTGTTCATTGGTGTATAATATTCTAGTAGCAGCTCCATGGAAGCTATTGTGTTTGCTAACTCATTCATTTTCCCTTTCTTCAATATCTTGAAGGACCCACTACTACTATTTCCTATGATAAGACTTAGCGATTAACTAAGCTCCTAAGCACATCATCAAGAGATACTTCATTGTTCATGAGCTTAGAGTGGAAGAAGGTGGTTATGTCAAATTAAGAGATGATAGTAAAGGGAAATAGTTGCAATTGGTAATATCATCATTCCCCCTTATACTATAGAGAATGTGTCTTTTGTAAGAGGCCTAAAGTATAATCTTTTAAGTATCATCTAGTTATCTGATAGGGAATATAAGATGGTGTTTGATCAAAACAAAGTAGAAGCATATGTTAAAAATGGTACTAAATTATATGAAGGCTTTTGTAAGAAAAACATTTATCTTGTTGAACTTACTAAAGTAGAAGCTAAGAGTTGTTTTTTTAATCTATTGTTGTGGCATAAGAAATTAAGGCATGTCAACTTTAATCACGCTATTTTGGCCGATTGATCTTCTAACATGCTAGTTTCAACAATTCTTGTTCTTTACATTTCTTCTTAGCTGCTTGGCCTGTAGTAGGTATCTGGTTTACTGCTTTAGGTATCAGTACTATGGCTTTCAACCTAAATGGTTTCAACTTCAACCAATCTGTAGTTGATAGTCAAGGTCGTGTAATTAATACCTGGGTTGATATTATTAACCATGCTAACCTTGGTATGGAAGTTATGCATGAACGTAATGCTCATAATTTCCCTTAGAAAGTTCTTTTGTTAAGCCCTGATCAATGAATCTACCAAATCCTTCAAATTGTATCTGATTTAAACCAGGTATTGTAGCCATTCCCTTATTTCCGTCCCGTGGCATTTTGAATTTCCCATTTCCCGAAAAAATTACAGGTTTTTTCGGAAAACTCCATTTATTCTGGTGTGGATGGCAGGCAGGCCTATACTTCTTGGTTTCAATAGGACTCCTTACGAGCGTTATTTCTATCTACTATTATCTAAAAATAATCAAGTTATTAATGACTAGACAAAACCAAGAAATAACACCTCATGTGCGAAATTATAGAAGATCCCCTTTAAGATCAAACAATTCCATCGAATTGAGTATGATTGTATGTATGATAGCATCTACTATACCAGGAATATCAATGAACCCGATTATTGCTATTGCTCAGGATACCCTTTTTTAGCTTCTAGAATCTATTTCTTAGTTCAAGATCCCTCTTACTAACTGGAATCAAAGAATTAGTAGATCTGTTCCGCCGGGAATGGGCTAGGGTTATGAACTTATAATCTATAATCTGATGATCGGATAATTTATTTAAAAATAATCTAGTTAATGGTTTGCCTAAAATGAACATAAGGGATGATATTCATTGTGCAACTTGCATTAAAAATAAAATGAGTATCATCTCACATAAATCTAAGCATGTTATTTCAACTAAAAGACTAATGGACTGTTGCATCTTAATTTGTTTGATCCCATACGTACATTAATCTTAGGTTGTAATAAATATGGTTCAGTAATGGTCGATGATTTGTCTCGATATACTTGGGTTCTATTTCTACAACATAAGAGAGATGTTTTTCATGGTTTTAAAAGTTTTCAAAACAAGTTCAAAATGAAAAAGTATTTTTCATCATTAGTTTACAAACTAATCATGAAAAATATTTTGAGAATGATGATTTTACAACGTTTTGTAAACAAAACAATATCATTCACAATTTTTTCAACTCCATACACTCCACAATAATACAAAGTGGTTGAACGTAACAACAAAATAATCTAAGAAATGACATGAACCTTATTGAACAAAACTAGTGTAGCACAATAATTCTATGCCAAGGCCGTCTCAATGTCCTTTTACATCACTAATCATGTTTATATAAGGTTGTTTACCAAGCAAACATCATAAGAACTATACAATTGTAGGAAATATTTAGATCTACATGTTTTAATAAGAAATTTAATCTAAATCTTTGTAAATTTGAGGAATGAGTAGATGAAGGCATATTCTTAGGATACTTCTTAAATAAAAAATCATATTATGTCTTTAACAAAGTAATAAGAACCATAAAGAAATCCATGAGTGTGAAATATGTTAATGAGGCCAAAATTGATGATTTGATGATAACATGCAAGTAAAAGATAAAAGTAAGGATGAAAACACTCATTAAGGTCAGATAGGAACTTTTGGAGAGCCTAAAGCTAAGAGCTCAACAAAACTGCACTCAAAGATTAATTTAGAGGCTAAATCAAAAGCTATACAAGTAACATTTGAACCTTTAAGACCTATTAGGTTTAAACCCTATAATCCTCTTGAACAAGTAATTAGTAATATATATTTTAGAGTCACGACAAGGGCAAGTCTTAGAAATATTAAAAATCATTTTTCTTTATTATCTACGATTGAACGTGACTATATTGATGAAGCCTTTTATGATAACGATTGGATTAGTACCATACAAGAAGAGCCTACCCAATTTCAAAGAAATTAGGTATTAACACTTGTTCCAAGGCCTAAAGACAAATCCATCATGGGAACCCAATGGGTACTTAAGAACAAGTTAGATGAACATGATAAAATTGTAAGAAACAAGGCAAGGTTAGTAGCAAAAGGCTACTTAAAGGAGGATGGTATTGACTTCAATGAAATTTATGCACCAATTGCTAGGTTAGAGGCTATTAGATTCTTACTTGCATTTACATGTTATAGGGATTTAAATTGTTCCTAATAGATGTTAAAAGTAATATTTTAAACATTTACATTACAGAATAACCTCTAAGTTTTGAGGATCTATTTAAAGATCATATATATATGTTAAGAAAGGCTTTTTATGGATTAAAACAAGCTCTACAAGCTTGGTATGTGAGAGTTAGTGAATTCTTAATTAAAAATAGATTCAAAAGATGAAAAGTAGACATGATATCGTTCTTGAAACATTATGATATTGATTTGCTAATAGTCTAAATATATGTTGATGGTATTATTATCGGTTCTACTAATGAATCATATTGTAAGGAGTTTTCTAAGTTGATGTAGGTAGGGTTCAAGATGTCCTATATAGGTTAATTGAACTTTTTCCTTGGATTGCAAATACAGAAACCAAATGATGGGATCTTCATGCACTAAGAAAATTATACAAGACAAATCTTAAAGAACTTTAAACTTGAAAATGTAAAAGCTATAGCTACCCCCATGTCTACCTCTATAAGATTAGACCTAAATGATAGAAAAAAGTTAATGAAAATCTATATAGGAGTTTAATTGGATCTTTATTATACTTAACTGCTTTACAACCTAATAGATTATTTAGTGTGTGTATCTATACTCAATTCCTATCAAAACCAAGTGAAGCACAATTGCTATCTATGAAATGTATTTTGAAATATGTATCTTATATAGCTAAGTTAGGAATCTAGTATCAAAAAAATCAAAATTATTATTTGATTGGTTACTTAGATGTTTGCTATGCAAGCTACAAGATCAATAGAAAAAGTACATCAATTACTTACTAGTTTTTAGGAGACGACTTGATGTGTCTCTAGGGTCGTACTCATAAAGAAGTAACATAATAGATGAGAACTTAAAAAAAAAAGAAAAAGAAAATAAGAGGATTAGCAAATCTAGGTAGCTACCAATTGAACCTACTTGGCCTAAATTCACCATATGTGACTCCTTAATTCAAACTATAGGGTTACTCCCTACTATTCTTTGCTAAAGGGAATAGATAAAAGTTAAAAGAGAGTGAGAACACTAAGGTTACTTAAGAAGGAAACTAATAATATTCAATAATGTAATGACGTATCTGTGTACAAGTAAATGAGGTTTATATACTAACCTCCCTAAGGTTATATGGAATACATGGAAAAGACAAAAGGATAATTTACAAATAGAATACAGAAAACATACTAAAAGAGTAGTGAATCATTCTAAACTAATGTATTGGAAGACACATGCTGAGAAGTGATTGGAGGTTGGTTATGTGGTTGATTAAGTTAAAATGAGTATTAATCTGCTTAATAGTTGTAAGTTCCTATTCAGACAAGTCTAAAAGGATGTCAACAGTTAGAGCTGACCTAGTTTGGTTCAGGTCAAAGCTTGAGCTCTAAGGATCACTTTGATCTTTTCTTGGTTAGGTGTTTCAGTAGCTCGACTCAGACAAAGGTCTAACGTTGGTTGGCTCAGGAGCTATCTAGATCATGGTATGAGCTTGATAATAGATATGGCTACTCATTTGGTTGGTATGTAAGCTAGACAGGTTAGCATGATTGCTTAGCAACTTAGAAATTGTATTAGAACTTATGAAAACTTGATGTTTAGGTTGGTACTAGTATAGAAGAAGGAGATTAAAATAGGAATCAACATCCCGCATATCGAGCTAATATTCTTTCTACGAGTCCTTATAATCCTCTAACTCTACTATATATAACTTATATGGGGAGTTAATTCCTATCATCTGCTTGGTGGTAAAAAAGATTTGCCTACGAATCTGAAGTGATGTCATGCTCTTACGTTATCTTACCATCTGATGGGTCTTCTTTTGGTCGGTGGGGAATTAGGTTAGATACATTAAAGGTAGAGGAAACACCATAGTTCTCAGGAAATTCAATATGGTAAGTTTTGCAGTTGATCTTTGTAAGCACTTTGAATGAACTATTAACTCATAGAGATAGCTTGCTCCACTTAGGTGCAGAATTTGTTCTCAACTGAGGTGAATCCATACTAAGCCTCCTAGTTTAAAAGAAATAGTACAACAACCATCACTATAGATCTCTTTTTGTCTCTAGTTGAACTTGGCAATCTTCTTTACCACAGACTGATGTAGTTCTTGCAATTATTGGGCGTAAGTAACTCTAGATTGACTCTCTTCAGTAGCTACAAGGGTACTAATCAACTATAGGGTGATGAGAATCAAGCCACTAGACCTTTTACCCACAACCGAGCCAGAGGACTAAAGGGGCTAGCATAACGAATCCTCCTATTCCAGCCATCCCTTGCTAAGGTCGAGTACTTATCGAGTTACCTTTAATGTCATGCCGTATGACCACCCATTGTTCTATGATATGCCGAGTTGACCAATTACTTAACATCATCCTTACCAAGAAGTCAAGAGAGAGAGAGCGAACTAACTCAGCCATCCCTGCTTAGACAAACCCATCTACCTGTACCTTTTGCCAACATCTCCTAACAACCTTACCAATGCAACAACACTATATGTACAGTTTCATGTATAGAATTTGTAGCACCAATGATTATTTTCCTTGTACATTCATTTTTACCTTTTTGTATCATATACATTGCTTCTTTAGAAAATATCCTTTTTGACTTACTGAAGTAGTGTAAAATACTCCTCAAGCTGCTCAACTTATTAGAGGTCAGCACTTAGCTTGACCAGTTAGAGGTGGAGGAGTCAGCAAATAAGTAAGGTGAAGGATAGACTTGAGAGAACATGATGAGAAAGAAGAAGAGTATTTTGAAGAGGAGCACGTATGAATCCCCAAAGCATCTGACCATGTGAAGCTTCAAATTTCGAGTTTCAATGGACTTAAGGATGCTAACGGGTACCTGGATTGGGAAGAGAAGGTGAAGCGTGTATTTGATTATTATCAATATAAGGATTATGAGAAAGTGAGAACTACTGCTATTGAATTCTATGGGTGTGTAACCATATGATGGAAGAATTTTTAGGCCATGAGAAGAAGAGAGGGGTATCGAGAGATTAACACTTGGCCCGAAATGAAGAGATTACTTAGAAACAGATTCATACTGGAAAGATATTTCCAAGATACTTTCACTCAATTTCAGGAGCTACGATAAGGAGCCTAAGCTGTTGATGAGTATGTTCAAGAATTCCAAATGCTTATGATACAATGCGAAGTGGAGGAACTACTAGCCCAAATAGTCTCAAGATTTATTACTAGATTGAGAAGAGACATCCGAGACATTATGGAGCTCCAACAATTTGACACAATGGATGAAGCTATTAGGATTGCTTAGCAAGTAGAGAGGCAATGAAGGAGCTGAGTAACAACCAGAATGCTGACTAGCCAACTAGGATAAGCAAGTCACAAAACTTAGTTAAGTACCGAGCAAAAAGGCCAACTTAAAGATGTAGCCCTGATCCGAACATATGAGAAGGGGCAAGGGTTTGGTAGGAAGACCAACCAGATTAAGTGCTTTAAGTGTTAAGGGTTCAGGCATATGATTACTTAGTGACTGAACCAAAGGACTATGGTCATTAAGGAAGACATCCTGAAGTTGGATGTAGAGAGTAAGGATAAGGAACCCGAAGAGGAGGTTCTTACTTAGAAAGAGTTATTGAAGAAGACGTGTATGCCAAGGACTTGGACCAGCTACTTATGGTTGTCTGACGTACTATGAGCATAAAACCCTTACAAGAGGAGGATTAGAGAGAGAACTTATTTCACATCACTTGTAGGGTGAATGATCAAATGTGAGCTCTCGTCATGGATAGTGGGAGCTATACTAACATAGCGTCAACGAACCTTGTTTCAAAATTGAGGTTGCCGATTATTGCACATCCAAAGCTGTATAAGTTGTACTAGTTGAATGAGAAGAGAGCATTACATGTCACTCGGCAAATACTACTATTGATCATTATCGGCAATTACTCCAACCAGATTCTTTGCAATGTATTGCCCATGTGCACTTCCTACGTATTGCTGGGAAGACCATGGCTATTTGATAGGAGAGTCATCTATGATGGTTACAGGAATACTTACATGTTCGAGAAGGATGATCGAAAGATTACACTAAATCTGATGCCGCTAACAGAAGTTCACAAGTTATAGATGAAATTTGCTCGCGGATCAAAGAAAGCTTTGGTAATGAATAGAGTTATGCTCCAAGAGGCTATTAATGCCAATGAGCTGACCTTGTTGGTTAGGTGACTACTGGAAATGAAGGAGCGGGATGATTTACCCTAGGAGGTAAAGGAACTATTGGATGAATATGCCAACCTATTCTGAGAACAATTACCTATCGGGTTACCCCTAACTTAAAGCATAGAGCACTGCATTGACTTAGTACCTGGCATTGCATTGTTGAAAAAGTCAACTTATCGGATGAATCCCGAATAGGCTTTTGAGCTTCAACATTAATTCAATGAGTTGCTGGAAAGAGGATACGTAAGAGAGAGTCTTACCCCTTGTACTATACCTACACTTCTAGTGCTAAAGAAGGATGGAACCTAGTGGATGTATGTTGTTAGCCAAGCCATGAACAAAATCATGATCAAATATAGGTATCCGATCCCAAGGCTAGAAGACATGTTAGATGAACTCAATGGAGCCAAAACTTTCAGCAAGATAGATCTCAAGTCTAGCTATCATCAAATCCACATAAGGCTAGGAGACGAGTGGAAGACTTGACATGGACTTTACGAATGGATAGCCATGCCCTTCAGCTTAACGAATGCCCCAATTACCTTCATGGGACTTATGAACCATGTCCTGAGACATCTCATTGGCAAGTGTCATGGTATACTTCGACAACATCCGGATCTATAGTATCGACATGCCGAGTAGTTGTGAACATATCAGAGCAGTCTTAGATATTCTCCGTACCGAGAGATTATTTAGTAACCTAAAGAAATGTTGCTTTTGCTAGGAAGAAGTAGTATTCCTAAGCTATGTAGCTAGTAGAGGAGGCTTACAAGTCGATGATGAGAAGATCCAAGCAATTCTTGAGTGGTTGATCCCTACTACTTGTGCCGACATGAGATGTTTCCATAGACTAGCTTTATTTTACTAAAGGTTCATTAGGAACTTCAGTACCCTCACTATGCTAGTTACTAAATTAATGAAGAAAAATACTAACTTCTGATGGGGAGAAAGGGAGGAGAGGAGCTTTGTTGAGATTAAGAAGAGGTTGACCTTTGCCCCGGTGTTAGTGCTACCTAATTTCAACAAAATGTTTTAGCTAGAGTGCAATGCATCAGGCATTGGAATAAGCGTTGTCCTAATGTAGGAAGGCTAATCAATTGCCTTCTATAGTGAGAAGGTTCAAGGACCCCAGTTAAAGTACTTTGTGTATGACAAAGAGCTCTTGTCACTAATCCGTGCATTGTAAGTGTGGCAACACTATCTATTTCCAAGAGAATTTATCATATATACTAACCACAAGTAACTACAGTACCCTCGAAGTTAGACCAAGCCATCCAAATGGTAGTCGAGAATGGTTGAATTCCTTAAGGGATTCCATTTTGTGATCAAGTACAAGTAAGGAAAGAACAATGTAGTTGCAGATGCTCTTTTGAGGAGGCATGTGCTCTTCTCAAAACTGCAAACCAAGTTGTTTGGTTTTGCAAGCATCAAAAATAGAACTCTAAAGATCTACACTTTGGACCAGTAATTTTACAATGTGTGGTTAGGAGGTTAGTAGATGAGTATTACGTGGAGGATGCTATTTATTCTAAGGGGAGAAACTATTCATACTAACTTGTTCCCTATGGGAATTATTAATTAAGGAAGCCCACAGCAAATGGCTCTTCAAACACTTTGGAGAGAGGAGGACCAATGAATCATTGAATGGTCGATTCTTTTGGCCGAGAATGTGAAGAGATGTGCACTGAGTTATTGAAAGCTATGCCATGTGCAAAAAGGCCAAGTTTTGAGCCGAGTAAGGGAAAGTAATGCCCTTACCTTTTCCAACGAGGCCGTAGACTGAACTAAGTATGGACTTTATTCTTGGACTACCGTGAACTACCTGAAGCAAAGTTTCTGTAATGGTCATCATGGATCAGTTCAGTAAGATGGCATACTTCATGCCTTACACCAAAACTAATGATGCTTTGGCTATTACTTCTCTTTTCTTATAGGAGATTATACGGATATACGGCTTGTAGAGAAGCATAGTCTCTGATAGAGACCCAAAGTTCATAAGTCATTTCTAGAGAACCTTGTAGCATTGGTTAGGAACCAAATCACTCTTTTATACCTCATCTCACCCTTAAATCGATGGCCAAACAAAGGTGGTTAATCATACTTTAGGGTCACTACTCTAAGCTATAGTAGGCAATAACTTGGTTGATTGGGACGTTTGCTTACTAATGGTCGAGTTCACCTATAACTAAACTATACATGATACCACTAAGCAAACTTCTTTCAAAGTGGTCTATGGATTCAATCCTAAGTTGCCCCTCGACCATGCCCCTATACCCGCATCCGTGCAAGAGGACCTTAATGCTTCGACTAGAGTACAATCTCTTCAACACATCTATGATAAGGCAACTCTGCACATCGACCAAGCTACTAGAAGAATGTGAGAAAAGACTAAGTGTAGGTTAGCCAAATAATTTCAACCAAGAAATTTAGTATGTCTATACCTCAGTAAGAAACAGTTCCCAAACAAAAGGAAGAATAGATTGTTTGCAAGAGCAGCAAGACCTTTCAAAATCCTCTAAAAAATCAATGGCAATGCCTACAATTTGGAATTACCTAAGTACTATGGGGTTTTCGATGCCTTCAATAATGCTATCCTCAATCCATATCACCTTGATGGAGAACTGAGTGAACAACACTCGGATTTGATCCCAAATCTAAAACAACTCGAAGGGAATGATAGGAATCAAACTACTTGACCTCTTACCCGTAGCAAAGCTAGAGGACTAAAGGGGTTGGTACAATGAATCTTCCTATTTCAACCATCCCCTACCGAGGGTAAGTACTTCCTTGACGAGTCACCTTTAATGCCGTACCGTTTAACTACCCATTATTCTGCAGTATGTTAAGTTGATGATTACTCTCCAATGTCGAGAAGACCAGTTACTTAACATCATCCTTACCGAGAAGCTGAGAGAGAGAGAAAGCAAACTGACTTAGCTATCCATACTCAAACAAACCCATATGTTCATATTTTTTACCCGTATCACCTAACAACCTTACTAATGCAGCATTGCCATATATACAGTATTATGTATAGAATCTGTAGGACCAATTATTGTTTTCCTTGTATATCCATTTTTACCCTTTTGTATCATATATATTGCTTCTTTAAAAAATGTCTTTTTTATCTTTTCTCTTTTAGGCAAGTTGCCCTAACTTATGGGTATAAATACCATTGTACTTGTAGCTGTAAATCATCAGATTACCTTTAATACAATTGAGTAATTTTCTTCCTTACGTAAACATTATTGTTTACTCTCAACATCACTCTTATCCTTTCCCTTAAGTAAGGTTAGGTGGTGAATAACCTCATTGGACCAATTCGTGCATCATATCAAATTGTGCCGTGAGTCCTCGAAAGTTCCATTGGTGCGTCATATCCTCTGGAGCTATTCGTGGGTTTTACCATTTTCATTCTTCGTTTCTTTACCCTTACGTACCTTTCCTCATTACCCCTTTTCAAGCTTTCTGTAAGCTTAGACCCATTCAGTGACCGACCTTATCTGCTCTTGGTTATGATTAGCATCATAAGGGAATAGTAGGATTAAGGCCATAGATGACCTCAAATAGGGTCTTCCTAATGGTGTTGTAGACAATCCAATTGTATACGAACTCCACAACTAGTAAACATAATTCTAATCTTTTATGTTCTTTCCTATGATAGCTTAGGGTAAATTGCCTAGCGTCCTATTCACCACTTTAGTCTAGCCATTAGTTTGAGGGTGGCTGCTAGAGTTGAACATAAGTTTAGTTCTAAGTCTTCTCTAAAGTGACTTCTAAAAATAGCTCAAGAATTTAGCATCCCAATCTGAAACAATTGTCTTTGGTACACCATGTAGTCATATAACTTCTTACAAAAACAAATTAGCAATATATAAGGCATCATTAGCTCAATGGCATAGCATAAAGTCTACCATTTTATTGCTGAGATCCATCATAACAAAGATTGAGTCCTTTCCTCTAGATGTCTAGGGTAACCTTATGATAAAGTCCATGCTAAGGTCAACCTAAGGTGAGATTGGTGTAAGTAAAGGTATATACTATCCAAGTAGCTCTCTCGTTCTCTTATCTCTCTTGCACATTTCACGACTACTAACTACTTTATGGACATCCTTAGCCAAACTAGGCCAGTAAAAGTTTTCTTTCAATATGTTGTTTTAGTCTCACTCAAATGACTAGATAATCTAATGCTGTAGCTTCTTTCACCAACAACTCATGTGTAAAATAACTCCGTATGCATAATCTTCTATCCTTAAATAAATAACTATCCTTGAGGTAATATCCTTTGATGGGAATTCCTTCTATGCATTACATAAGAATGTGATAAAAATGGGGGGTTGTAAGTATATTGCTCAATGATAAGTGAAAATCCTAATAATTTCGCCTATAGGGTGGTTAGTAAGGTTTGTCTATGTAATGAGGTATCTACAACCACATTGGTACTACCCTTCTTGTGCCCAATCACGTAAGATAAACTTTCCATAAATTCCAACCATTTTGCTTGCCTCTTCAAAAGTTTGTTTTGACTTCCAAGATGCTTAAATGACTTATGGTCAGTATAAATTACAAACTCTCGTAGGAATATATAATGTTGCTAGATAATAAGAGCTCACAATAGTGAGTATAATTCTTTCTCATACATATAATAGTTCAACGAGGCACTATTGAGCTTCTCAATATGGTAGGCAACCAGTTGTCATTCTTGCATTAGGACAACACCAATTCCATTGCCTAATGCATTGCATTCTAATTCAAATTGTTTGTTAGAATTTAGTAAGGACAAGACAAAGTAGTAGTAAGCTTCTCTTTAATCTCCTTAAAGCTCTATTTAACTTAGTCATTCCATTAGAGTCCTTCACCATTCTTTATTAGCTTAATCAAGGGGACTGTAATTATACTAAAGTTTTTAATGAAACTTTTATAGAAAGAAGCTAGACCTTGAAAACTCCATACTTTAGTGACATTCTTCGGTGTCAACCACTCTAAGATAGTTTAGACCTTTTCCTCACTACTTAGATTCCTTCTCCAATTATTACATACCTAAGAAAGACAACTTCACATTAGCAAAACATACACTTCTTCAAGTTCCTATATAACTTCTCAACTCATAAAAAGTCAAAAACAGCCCGAGCATGTTGACCATGGTTGTTCAGGTTAACACTATATAATAATATGTCATCAAAGTACTTGACCACATATCTTCCGATCAGTGGACGCATCATATGATTCATAAGCTACATAAATGTGCTTCACACATTTGTAAGTCCAAATGGCATAACCAACCATTTATAGAGACCATGTCTCATCTTGAAAGCAGTCTTCCATTCGTCACCAGGCCTCATGTAAATTTGATGGTAGCCACTTCACAGATCAATCTTTATGAATATTTAAGCACCATGTAACTGGTCTAACATGTCATCAAGCCTTGATATTAGATATATGTATTATATAGTAATTTGGTTGATTGCTCAACTATCAATACATATGCGCCATGAACTATCCTTCTTTAGGATGAGCAAAGTTAGTACAGCACAAGGATTTATGATCTACCTCATGTAACCTCACTCTATCAATTCATCCACTTGGCTTTTCAACTCAGCAACCTACTTAAGATTCATTCAATAGGTAGGTTGATTTGGTAGGGCTGTACCTAAATGTATATCAATTAAATGTTCTATACCTCGAATTAAGGGTAGTCCTATAGGTAACTATTCAAGAAATAGGTTAGAAAATTCATCAATTAATATTCAAATGTCATTAGGAACATCTTCTAGATTTCTGATCTCCAATAATCATCTAATTAATAGAAACATAAGCTCATCGCCCTTTTCAGTAACTCAGAGCTCTCTTTGGCTCATCACTAAGGCTTTCTTCTTACTAGCTCGAGTTAGCTGGTTATAGGTCTTGTTCACCTGGGTAGGTGTCATGAGTTGTAGCACAATCTTCTTCTCATCCTTGACAAAAGCATAAGTGTTCTTATATCCATCATGAATAACCTTCCGGTCAAACAATCAAGGTTGTCTAAATAATAGATGTGAAGCTCGCATGGGGATAACATCACATACCACTTCATTCTTATATACATTCCCAATACTAAAAGGCATGAGTACTTATTTAGTGATGTACAGAGCACCTTTATCATGAAGCTAGTATAGCTTGTAAGGTCGAAGGTGCTTAGAGCTCGGCAGTCCTAACCTTTACACAAAGGATTGCAAAATGACATGGTATACCTCTACAATGATGATGCATAACTATACCTTGATGATACACTTTGTATGGAATAAATTCTCTCGCTAGTTTTCTTTAGAGCTTAGTAAGGAGCTCATCACTGTTCTTAGTACTAATTTCATCACTTCTCTTTGGTTAGCATAGATATAGGCCTCATCTTCCTCCTCAACTTCAACTCGTCTAGCATTCTCCTTCACTTTGAGTTCACTCTCATTGGTATTATCCACTACATCTTCTTGTAGCACATGGCATGTCAATTCAAACACTTGGTAGGCGTGTGTCTAAAACCTAAGCATATGAAGCACTTCACTCCACTTGTCTTTTGTCCAAAGGTCTATCTCTTCTCATATGTCCTCAAGGATGACCTATCCTCAACTTAGCTCTACTAGCTTGCTCAGCTATCATCAAGTCAGTTTTATCTTTCCTCGACTTAAGAAGGTCTTGTTCGCTCAGCATGATCAGGTTGGCACAGGATAGGGGCTCGAGTCGACTCAAAGCTTTTCTTCTTTGCTTTTCAATCCTCTACACTACCTTAGTGGCTTATTCCAATGTATAGAACCTCTATATTTATGCAACATTACAAATCTCATATTTAAGTCTAAAAATGAACCTCGACTCATATCCTCAGCATCTAAAATTCTCTTACATAATTATTGACAGATCAACTTTCTTAGCAAAGTTCTTGCAACTTTGCTAACATGTCCTATGAGTAGATCTCGAATACAAATCTTTGCCTCAACAATCTCTTCATCTCTTCCAAAGTCCGTACACCTCATCTTCCATCTCTTGCTCTGGCCACATTCAAATTCTTCCACAACATGGTAGCATATCAAGAAAATTTAAGTGTATCATGTTACACTTTAATAGCATTGGTGTATCCACAGCAATCAAACACTTTCTCTACTTTCTCTTCCCACTCTAATTATTCATCTACATCTCTACTTTTACTGAAAGGTAGGATCTGGACCTTAACATTGTCTAGTCCTTGAGGAGCTTAGTGTTCTCACTCTTATGCTTGATAATATGCAACCTCTTCATCTTCCTCTCCATATCCTTCTACATCTACTTCCTCATCATCCTCCTTCATCCCTTGTAACTCTAATTGTCATTGAGTAACTTGGTCTACAACTCCTCCTGCTCGATGGGGTTAGACCGAGTGATTAGCTCCGTCACCTTAGTCATATCATCTCTCGGGAACAATCCTAGTGGATTATGATGTGGTATACCCTATTCTTGCTATCTGTTGACTTGCATCATGGTAACTAAACTTTCAACAAGATTAGTGAGACTATTAAGCTTATCATCGACTAACCCAAGAGTATTACCACCATTTTAGTCTCAACCAGCATGACCATCATTACTATAGTCACTAATAACACCTTGAGCACTCAAATCTAACATAGTGTAATACTTCTATAACAAATTAATAACACAATGCACAACAAACACTTCTTCTTACTACTCAAAACCTTATTAACATACTCTAATAATTTCAATCACCTAACACTTGCTCAAATATAATAGAAATGTACTTGCTCTATTTTTGTAGTGAAAAACAAAGTATAATAGAATAAGAATCAGACCTATACTTACAAACACACGAACCTCCACTTCATAGCTTATAACTTCAAAACTTACTTCACATGAACATACTATAGTAACCATAGAAGGAACATCGTAGCTACTAACAGCAAATATGAACTAAAACTGTATTGTAACTTCACACACTCCCTCTTGGAACCATATTCTGATACCAGTGAAGCTAATGCATCTTTAGGATCATACATACAGAGAAGCACCACAAAAAATGAGAACTAAAAGAAAATAAAAGAGAATTAGCAAATCCAAGCAGCTACCAATTAGATATGACACACCAATCGATCTTATTTGGCTTATAATTCATTAGATGTGATTCATTGGTCCAAACTATAGGGTTACTTACCACTACTCCCCACTAAAGGGAATAGATAAGAGTTAAGAAAGAGTAACAATACTAAAGTTGCTTAAGAAGGAAACTATTAATATTCAATAATGCAATGATGTGTTGTGTATAAGTAAATAGGGTTTACATACTAGCTCTATTAGGGTTACAAGACATATATGGAAAAAAAGAGATTATTTACAAATAGAATATATAAAACATACTAAAAATGGTAAAAAAAGACAAAGAATATCCTATATGAAAAGAGTAAGGAATCATTCTAGACTAATGTGTAGGAAGATACGTGTCAAGAAGCCATTAGAGGCTAGTTGTGTAGTTGATTAAGCTGAAATGATTATTAAGGTCACTTGACAGTTATGGGGTTCTGTTCGGACAAGCCTTTAGAGGTCATTAGTTAGAGCTAACCTAGTTGGGTTCAGGTTAGAGGTCAAGCTTTGAGGAACACTCTAATTCTTTCTTGGTCCAATGTCTATGTAACTTGACTCGAACAAAGGTTTAATGCTAATCAGCTCAGGAGCTATCTAGATCATTGAATGAGCTTAGTAATAGATATGGCTATTTGGCTAGTCAACATGCGCACCAAACATGTTGGCATAATTGCCTGGAAGTTCAAAAACCATACTAGAACTTATGAGAACTTAGTACTTAGGTTGGCAATAGTGTAGGAGATGGAGATTGGAATAGGAATCCTCATCTTGAATAGGGAATCATGCTAGGAATCTTAATGTGAGTCCTTATAGTCCTTCAGCTCAGCTACATGTGACTGGTCGGAGGAGTTGATTCCTATCACAACTTAGTTTCTTGGTCTTCTAAGAAGTAAAACTCTATTGCCCTATCTATAGCTAAAGACGAATATGTTTTAATTGATAATTGCTATGTACAAATCTTTTGGATCAAACAATAATTATTTGATTATGACTTAAATTTGAAAAATATTCCTATAAAATGTGACAACACAAGTGTAATTAATTTATCAAAAAATCTTAGGTATCATTTTAGGTTAAAGCATATAGAAGTAGGACATCACTTTACTAGGGATCTTCTTAATAATGATGACATTAGTATAGAATTCGTTCCCACATATAATCATTTGGCTGACATCATTTCAAAGCCTCTAGATAAAATTATGTTTAAATATATAAGGAATGAAATTAGTGTGTATAATCCCTTTTAATAAAATTTTGTGTTGACTAGCTTAATGTATTATATCATCATTGTTTTATTCATGTTACATGTATAATATTATTTAGCTAAAAATAGTCTTTGATATTTGTTTACAATGATAATGTAAAACTTATTAATGTTGCATGTATTTTATTATTAATACATATCCATATAAGTGTTTGTGTTTTTTAATTAATTTTATTCGTTATTTTAATCTATAATAGTTTAGATTTTAAAAATCCTATAGTTAAGGCAATATACTGCCATTAATTATGGGATATATTTATTCAAGTTAAATTAGGAAGTTAACAAAATTTATTATTATAATCATTAGGTGCAATGAAAAGTCTGCAAATTAAATACTACCCACTTTACCATGATTAGCAATAAATGAGGGTACTTTTTTTTTTCTCTCACCTCTCTCATATGTAAGCTAATTGTGTCAAAATAAAAACTTCTCAGCACTTTTTAGCTTTATGCATACTGCTCCACATCCAGTAGTTGTTCATTCTTTCTAATTCTTCATCTCTAACTCTCTCCTTAATCTCACTTCACTCTTCTACTTCTTAGCACTTTAATGCACAATTTTACTATTTTTTTCTTTAAATTTAATCTCTTTCTCGCTTAAGCTTAAATTCTCATATCGCAATCAATTTAAAAGCTCAAAAAACTCATCCATGGAAAATCTATACATTTGGGTCTTAAGACCAAAAAGGACTTAAAGAACACTAAAGAGAATCCATATTCTCTTGGTGATGCGCCTAGTGATTTGAATAACAACCTAACTCCAAATCAAGAAAATCCTAACCTAAATAAAAAATCCTTGAACCCCATTCAAGAAAATCCTCAAACTTGAAACCCTAACCTTACTTGTAAGGAAATCAAAGTAGGTGTAAAAGAAAAGGAAAGGAAGAAAGCTTTAGGGGTTTCAAGTTCATTGAATGAAGAGACAACCAAAACTATGTATGACTCATTTAAGAAGGAATTAGAAGAGGAAGTTTTTGAGGATAAATTAAGTTTGAAGGAATCAAAGGCTATTCCAAGGTTAGCTTAGAGACTGATTCAGGGGGAGTTTTATTACAAGATGATAACAAAAGGGGGAGAAGAGTAGAAAAAAAATTGAATAATTAGACTTATATAAACTAACAATCTAGTTTGTATGATTTCTTACAATAATAAGGAGAATTGAACTTTGTTAATGAATATTATTACTAATAATATATTTCTTTTTTCCCCAAGTGTTGATTCTGATGATATGTAAATATGTAGTTGCATATGATATAACATGTATAAAACCTTCTAAAATTTGAGCCAATATTTTTTTGAGAAAAGTTTTATTATCATAAAAAAGAAAGAGAATGTTAAGTTAAGTTATCTCATCAATATTTTGATGATAACAAAAAGGAGATAAAGATGTTAACAAGTGTGTTAGGTGTGTAAGATATTAAGTAATGTTAAGTTTTGGTTTCAATTCTATTTTCAAGATTCAGAGACTAAATCAAAGGATCCAAAAAGAGCTAAGTTTTCATAGAACAGTTTAGTTCAAGTGTTATTTTAGATTTCAAATGGATCAAAGGCTTAGCTCTAATTGTTAAATATATTTTGGTAATATATCCAAAGCATTCAACTAAGTTGGATATACATCCACAAGGATTAAGGAGGTTAAATTAAATTATTTTTAAGATAATTTTATTTTGACAAGGAACTCATGATAATTTTGTTGGAAATGTTTTGTCAGATAACTAACAAATTTTTTCAAAGATATTTAATGCATGTTTATGTAAATAGGTGGATGATTTCGTAGAAATTCAAATTAGATTTTATTAGAAACTCAAATCAAGATGGATGCGTGAAACAAATACAAGACATGTACAATCTTTTTAAGTGCCATAAGATTTTTAATCAAATGCAAATGTTCTAGATAAAAAGATTTTGTGCATATTACAAATTCAAAAGTGATCAAATTTATGATAAGCTACATGTGCAATATCAATAAGAAAATATCAAAAGATTGAATTTCAAATTCCAGAATATCAAGTTGAAGATAAGCTCCTTGTTTTTCAAAAATATATCAACTAAAGCAGTCAAATTTTCAAAGTATATTGTTGTTTAAAAGGTTGAAGTAGATAGCATACAAAAGAGCACGGGCAAGACCTAGTTATTTATTAAACAACTATTCAATGTTCGAATCAAATTTAAATAGACAAGGAGATTTAGCTTCCTTAAGTCAAGGAACATAACCACTAATGGCTATTTTAAGGTTTGTCAAAGATCTCTCTAAGAATTCAATAAAGAGACGTTATCATGGGTGAGAATATAAACAAGGTAGTTAAACTTTTTGAGAGACATTGCTCTACAACTTTAATCTACAAACTTATGCCCTCAAGAAAAACTAAAAACACAATCAGATGCTAAATTAGAGACACTAGTGCTCATTCGACTTTCTTGTTTTATTTTCTTTCTAAGCTTATATCTTAAGTAACATTGTGTTAATTCCTCATAGTTTTGTAAATCTAAATTTAAGTGTTAAGATTGTATGTTTAAAAGAGAGATTACATAGTTTTGTAGTTCTGTGATTAGGCAAGAAAAAGCCTAGGAAGATAAAGTAGAAGCATTGTACTTGTTTTCTCTCTTGATTGATGTATTAAAGTAGATAGTAGAATGACCTAGTATCGAATACCAAGTCTCCAATAGTAGAGTTAGAAGAGTGCAATAGACATAAGAATGAAGAATTATAAATTACTTACCTAATCTTCTCAACCTTAGTCCCTTTATTTTTGTGTTTAATTTATTATTTATATATTGTTTCACACTAAAGATAGAATAATAATAAAATGAGATATTTTAATAATGTTTTCGTAAAAAGAGTAAATTTTTCTATGTAATCAATTCACTCCTCTCTTAGTTACTTTTAGGACCTATAAGCTTAATACCTAGATTTTACTTTAATGTAGATTTGCTTAATTTGAGCACTAAGTATGAAAATCAAAGCTTTTAAGCAAGTTTTTTTTGTAAGAAAAAACATCATGGGATTTGTTTTGACCACCATTTACGTTCAAATTACAATTTTTTACATCAAAATTCAATAATCATTTCATTAAAAACCCATTTAATTCAATTCTTTAAGTAAACGATTTTTTTTTTATTCTTTCCATGTTTGTTTGAGCTTAGATTAGTGTAAAAAAGGGATTGGGCATTGCATTTCGTCATTAGTTTATCACCAAAACACATTAGGCATAGTCGAAACTTTCTCTCTCTAAAGTTTCACATGTAACCCACTTCTACTCTCTCTCTAGAAATTCCTCCAAATTAGTAGTTCTTGATGAAAACCACAACTACCATCATCTTCCCCATCTTTGAAAGCCCCCTTCCACATCCTCCATTCATCTCAAAACCACCTTAAATGAACCCAACCATCACCACCCAAAACCCTTTCTAGCAACCACTTCCTCCCTTCTTCAACCAAAAAAACCAATATGGCTAGCACCCAAAAACTTAAGGCACTACTAACCTCTCTTTGCTTGTAGTCCCTTATCATGACCACCTTGCAATTGCCACCAACCACTACCTTCAACAACTACTAAACATCTACCGTTGACCATTACAACCCTACAAGTCCTAGTTTCACTAATACAAACATCATCAAAGTACCTTTTGTCGCTCAAAAATTGGCCTAAAACCACCTAATTCAAGCTCTATTGCCATCAACTCTCCCCTTTGCATGAATCATATTCTAAGCATATGACCAAGTTGGACAACTTAGATATAACAGTAATAATTGATCCAACCTACATGCCTTTTACCTAAATCTAGTCCCCTTTTCTCTTTTCCTTTATGTTGTCCTTTTTCAGTTTTTTTCTTTTTATTATGGAAAAATAAAAAAAAAAAGAAGAGGAAAAAAAAGTTTTTCCTTCTCTTTTACTCATCTCTTTTTCTTTTTAAAATTTTTACAATTTTATAAAAACAAAAAGAAAAAATAAGAAATAGATAAATGTAAAACACATTAATGAATAAATAAATTACTACAAAAAGGAATTTTTGACACTTAGAAAAAATCTTTTTTCCAAATAAATAAAGCCAAAAAAAAGATCCTTTCAAAATTAGGGTTTCTTCTAAATTTTCTTTTCTAAAGAAATAAATACCCCAAATTAAGATTTTTTTAGAATTTTTCTAAATAAATATCAATGGTAAAAATGTAAACCCATCTTTTTTAAAAAAATTAAAAGAAATCAACAAACTAGGTTTTACAAAAACCTAACTATAGGAAGTTTAATCCCTAATGGTATGTAGGGATCTACAGGGCAACTTAAAATTGGATTTTTTTTTATTTTCCCTTTCGTAAATAAATTTAAATTCTTATTTCTTTTTGTAAATAAAATCAATTCTCTTTTCTTATAAATTATAATTCATCTTGAAAAGTAAAGGGGGTATTTTAAAAAAGTAAATTTAAATTCGAGAAGTTATAGCAATACTAGTTTAGGATTTTATAAGTTAGGCCATGGGCTCAAAATTCTCTAGTTTTTCAAAAAATGATTTTTTTGTTAATGAAAAATGATTTTCCCCATAAACTAGTAGTTAAGTTAAGATCAATGCACTCAATTGATTTTGACTTAACTCTTTCCCAATCTGATTAGATGGCGACTTGAAAATCTTCAATTTTTTAAGAAAAACTAAATTATCCATATCTCTTAGTCGAGGATTAATATTAAACGATGAGGGTCTTATATTGATCGAATTAAGGAAAATGAAAACTAAAATATTTAGACTCGAAAGGAATTATTAGAGCAAACACCTAATTATAGACAAATTTGAAAGAAATTATGGCTAAGAAAAGGAAAATTAATATACGAGAAATAGTTATGTTGACTCAAGCATGCACTAAAATACTAAAGGACATCCTTCCCCTTAAATTAAACACTGAAATTCACATTAGATTTCACTATAGGAAATAAAAATCTTAAAATTGCATTTTATGATTTAGGTACAAGTGTTAATATGGTAGCGTTCTCTATGGTAAAGAAATTAAGATTAAGGGATGCAATTAAAAGAATTGAAATGAAAATTTAATTAATTGATGAGCCCTTCAAAAAACCAAAAGGGATGATTGAGAATACACTTGTAAAAGAGAATAAGTTCATATTTTCAACGGACTTTGTAGTCTTAGATATAAAAGAAGATCAAAAAATTTCTATCATCCTTAAGCATCTATTCTTAGCCATAGTTGGAGATGTAATCGATATGAAAAGTAGCAAAATGATATTAAGAGTTGGGAATAGTGAGCTTCTTGTAAATATTGCAAAGAAATAAAAAAAGAAAGACCCTAGAGCCACTAAAGCAAATACAACATGGGACACTTCATTCAGGTAACAGTTGATTACGATGATGATTGAGAAGCTCTAAGAGAAATCCTTAAAAAGGTGCCTCAAGGATTTAAACCACCTCCTTAGGTAGCACATCTTGCTCCTTTAACTCCATTAGTCTCCTAATCAGTAGAAAAATTAGCACATCAAATTTGATGACTTCTTGGAGCTCGGATCAACTTAATACTAATGTCTTCTTGGATCCTTAAGTTAGCTTAGCTTGTAATTTACTCACTAGGTGAGGTCATGGGATTTAAGGTAATCTTCTTCCCATATTTCTCAAATGCATATGTATTCTTGAACCCATTATGTATTTCTCTTCAATAAAATAGCTACAATCGGTCTAACAATACATAAGATGTGTACATGGGCAGTACATCATAGAGAACCTCATCAAAATAGTTTCCAATAGAGATCAACAATAGGACTTTCTGAGTGACATAAGTTGCTCACTTTTAATTTAGCCAATGTAGCTTATATCTTGTGGCAAAATTAGTAACTTAAGCTTTTGAACCAGGTTGACAGATGCTACATTAGTATAACTCCTATTGTCTTCTATGAGCACACACACTTGTTTGTTCACCTTACAGGTGATGTGAAACAAATTATCTCATTACTCTTCCTAAGTAGATGGCTCAATGCTTAAGGCTCGTTAAACAACTAAAGTTAGCTTATCCAGGTCGTCAACATGCACGTTTTCTTCCATAAGCTCTTTGCCATCCTCTTCAACCTCCTCTTTCATCTCTACCTTTACTTCTAGTTCATTGTCAATATTACTCATTTCAATGGTAGGGATCTCGCCTTTGACAAACATGATATGTTAGTTGGGGCATCAGGCAGCCATGTGACTAAAACCCTGATACTTAAAGCACTTAATCGAGCATATCTTCCATCCTAATCATTGACCATTCTCATAAGTCCTTTTTGGTACTTCTTGCTCGATAGGGCAGTTCTTCTACTTAGACATGACTTTAGTCTTCCCATTAGGCTTAACTCTATATTAAGCTTGGTTGCTAACATAGGTATTTTGGTTAATTTGAATAGGCTAGCTCAATTGAGGTTGGTTTAGCTTATTCCTCATTTGTCTCACCATTCAGTAAGCAATCATTATAGCCTCATCTAAAGTGATAAATTATTGTAGTTCCACTACATCTCGAATATCATATCTCAATCCAATTACGAATTTGGATACTATTCAAGTTTAATGCTAATTGACCTCGCATTTGATCATAAGTAACCAAAACTTTTACATACTTATCGACAATGTGATTTCCTTGTCTTAGTTCTTAGAATCGAGTAAAAGTATCATGCAAATAAGTATTCAACACAAATCTATCTCTAAGAACCCTTTTCATCTCAAGCCATGTGCTGACCTCTCTATACCCATCTCATCTTCACATGGTCTAAAAGTTTCTCCACCACATTGTAGCATGCCCTAAGAATTCTACAATAGCAATTCTCACCTTCTTATAATCCTAATATTGACAATAGTCAAAGAATCATTCCATCTTTTCTTCCCAATCAAGGTAGTCATCAACATCCCCAGAACCATTAAAGCTTAGAATCTGAAGTTTCGCATGGTCGACAGCTTAGGGTGTATGTGCTCTCTCTTCTACTTCATTGCACTATTCCTTATTTTCCTCATCTAATTCTCCTAAGTCAATCTACCTCCACATATGTCCTCCTACTCTTCCACCTCGATTTAGCCAAGTTGGGAGTTGGCTTTAGGTAAGTTGAACATTATAAGTAGTGACACCAACTTGAGGAGCAACTTGAGGGGTATTATAAATGACTTCAATAGGTTAGGAAGCTAATGCTTGAACAACTCTAGTTAAATCAGCTATTGAGTAAGTCACTTCATCGAACCACTCATCAGAACTTCTAAGGGTGTTTTATCAACCTTGATGAACAACATTGCTATTATCATCTCCAATACCATCATTAACACTTGAATTACTCATTCTTTACTCAATCTTATGCTGATAACAACAAGCAACACTTGTACTATAAGAAACAATTCATACTACTTTCAATCAGTCAAGCTATTAACTACACATAAATATATAGTTATTACTTGCTCTATTTTCCACAACTCAAAATACAGTATAGTAGAGTATTGCAAAATAACCACCACAATAAAGCAAAACCACCACGTCCAATACTCACTCAAACATCGATAGTTAACTCGTACACAACCTCAATAGCTACTTCACTACCAAACACTCTCAAACATAAATGGTAACCACTACAATAGAATAATAACACAATACAACAGTAACCTTTGGTCTAATACTAAGGTGATACGCCATGTTAAGGACAGACAAGGATGGATGTATTTAGGGAATGGATCTAAGCTTTTAAAAAACTCAAAATAAGGGTTGAATGTGCGAAAAGAAGGAAAAATCCATGATCAACTCTAAGGATTTGACACACTAAGGAACTACTAAAGACTCTCAAACCATCTTAATATGATGTATGAGTAGTTCAAGAGGGTACTCAACACCTGGTCGAGTTTAAGGGTTAGGATAAAACTAAAGAAGTTAAGTAAGCAAAGGAATTGCTTATAAGGAAGGAAGACTCAATATATTTAACAATGTCGAGATGATCCTTGTATCTACATAATACAAAGTTATTTATACCTGAAAATCTAGGGTAACTTGCTAAAAATAGGAAAAGACAAAAAGGATATTGTCCTAAATAAGCGTTGTATGAGGAATATAAAAAAGGTAAAAAAGAGAAATGAGGAAAAACAAATTATTTGTACAGTAGATCCCACTTGTGAAAAGGCTTAGACATGTAGTCGACAACTATAGGTGAGCTTTTGGTAGAAACAGACAAAGGAGTATGATTAAGCTAGTTGATGCTAAGCTAAATTGCATATTCTTCTAAAGTGAATTTAGCTCGAATGTTTAGATTCAACCAGGATGTTTTCAAGGAAGCTTGGAATAGGGTCTACCAAGCTGGCAGGCACGTAAGCCAAGTTGCCAACTAAGTACTCCTCAAGTCGGCATTTTGAGATAGTAGTACGCATAAGAGAGCTTAACTTGAAAGTGACAATAGGTCGATAGATAGGAGCACCTCAAACTCTTTTGGTATAGGTCAAAAAAGGAGAATACACCTTACTAAGCTCTTGAGTCCTCTTGCTTAGGCTCAAGTCAGAGGACTTCGAGCCTAATTCTTATCATTTAAGGCCCTAAAGGAATTTTTAACCAAACCATTGATCATGTTAAGGCTAGTTGAAGAAGAGACCCTATATTTGTATTTGTCTATGAATGATCAAACTCTTTCATTAGTACTAGTATGGGTAGAAGGACAAATACATAGGATGGTATACTATATAAGCCACATCCTAAAAGGTCCAGAGTTGCAATATACTCAATTAGAAAAGTTTGTTTTAGCTATATCCATAGCAGCTAGGAAACTCTAACCTTGTTTCGAAGCTCACCAAGTCGTAGTCCTAACTAATGAACCATTGAAGCAAGCTCTCACCAAGTTTGATGCTTTAGGGTAGATGGTAAAGTACACCTTGGAACTTGGTGCCATTAGGATTCAATACTGATCTAGAGAGGTGTATAAGGCTTAAATCTACGTAAACTTCATATTTAACTTTATTGGCAAGGAAAGATCTACTATGGAGAGTGAGCAACTAGCCTAGAAGCTATATGTTGATAGTTCATCCATCATGAAGGAAGTTGAGTAGGTTTAATCTTAAAAGGCCTAATAGGTGCTTGGATTTCTTACACTTTGATGTTTAAATTTCTAGCCAGCAACAATAAGTAAAAATATGAGGTGTTATTGGTAGAATGAAGCTGGCCAAAGAGGTTAAAGCAAAGCATTCAAATGTACTCTTTGATTCCCAAGTGGTGGTTAATTAGGTTAAAAGAAGCAGTAAAGGGAAAAATGACAATACAGTTAAGTATTTACAATTAGTAAAGGAAGTCGAGTGAAACTTTGAGGCTTGGCAATTGATGAAGATTCCGAGGATAGAGAACTATGTAGTTAATAAGTTATCTAATTTAGCCTCTATAGGCTATCCAAATTAAGAGGAGAGAAATTTCATTCAATATTTTCTAGAGAAAATCATAGAAAGACAACTAAAGGAATGTTTAGAAGTTCAACAGAAAGTTATGAAGTGCAATTGGATGAATCTTATTGTGAATCATTTAAAGGATAAAGTTTTACCCAAAGATACTAAGGTAGCTTCGAGACTTGTGTATAAGGAAGCCAATTTTACAATCATTAATGGAAATCAATATAAGAAGGGTTTGAGTATGCCTTATTTAAGATGTTTACGACCATTAGTGAAACAAGTCCTCTTTAACATACATTTCGAAGTGTATAATAATTACATTAAGGTTGTAGTTTTATATATAAGAGCATTGCATCTAGGATACTATTGTCCTACAATGAAGAAAGATACACTTCACCTAGTTCAGACTTGGGATTAGTGTCAAAGGAATGTTTCGATAGAGAGAGCCCCTAGCTCATATATGATCTTACTTATAAGCCCATGGCCTTTTGCCTAGTGGGGATTGGAATTACTTAGTCCATTCCCAAAGATGACAAAGCAAAGATAGTGCATCATTGTTGCAATGGACCACTTTACAAAATGGGCTAATGCTAAGGTTATGGCAAGCATAACAAAGTGGAGTATAGAGGTTTTCATGGTTAGCAATATCTTAACTAAGTTTGGGATACCTTATGCGATTATAATAGGTAACAGGGCCTAATTTGATAGTAATAAATTTCAAGAGTTTTGTAAAGCTCAACAAATCAAATTGTGCTACACATATGTTGTGCACCCTCAAAGCAATGGTCAGGTAGAGGCCATAAATGAGGTTATCCTTCACAGTTTAAAGAAAAGGGTGAATCGAGATAAAAGTAGATGGGCAAATGAACTACCCAATGTTTTATGGGTGTATAGGACTGCACAAAGGACCTCAACAAGTGATACTCCATATCAGCTGGCTTTTGGATCAAAATTTCTATTGCTAATTAAGCTTCAAATGAAGAGTGCAAGAGTCTAAGCTTATGCCTACGAATACAATGACATAGTCTAGACATGATGTACAAAACATAAGCATTGGCCAAAGCCCATCTTACTATTTACTAACAACGGAAAGCTCAATACTATGATAAGTAGGTACAACATAAGTGTTTTTGACTTGGTGATTTAGTTTGTAAGAAGTTGGAGGCATTGGGAGCATAAGAATGTCAAGGAAAATTGACTCCTACCTAAGAAGATCCTATTAAATTGAAAGAGGTGATAAGAATAGACATGCCTGCAAGTTGGAAAGGCTCGATGAACAACCAATTCTTAAGGTATGGAATGCTGACACCCTCAGGGTATGTTTCAAACAACTAGCATATGGAAGACGATATGTTTGTTCTTTTAACAAAGATATGCTCGTTTGTATGTTTTGTTGTTATCATTGTTTGTTTTATTACTAGTATGTTTATAAGTAGACTTGTTCCATAGACTTGTTAGATGTTCATTTGTCCCTATTGTGAATGTGATATGTATGGTAGGCACTGATAAACCCACCTTGTTCCATTTTAATGTTCCATATAATGTTGTGTTATATGTGGTCAAAACTGATGAACGGACCTTATCCCTTTCCAATGTTTCATAATGAAGTGTTTATTTATTCAATATCATTTAAGTTTATGCTTTACTTCATTTTAATGTGGTGTTTCTACAAAAGCATGAATGTAGTTACAAATGATGAATATTATCATCATCTGACTTCCCTAAAGGAGAACTAAAAAAAAACACTAAACCTTGCCTTAGTGTACTAGGTAAGTTATGAAGCACTAAATCCCTAATTCTTATATCCAATAAATGATAGGAAAAGGATATCCTTAGATCTCTAAGTCTTAAGAAAGGATGGCAAGATGTAAGGCCTTGAGTTCTCTTAAGAGTGATAAGCATGGTAGCTATAAATCCTTACAAAGGATGAGGAGCTATTTGTGAATCTTTAAATCTTCAATTGATGATGGGTACAATGCTCTAAGTCTAATGAATAGATGATAAGGTGTTATAAACCTAATCACTCTAAGCCTAGCAAATGGATGATAAGCTATTTAGAGGCCCTAAGCTATCTACTAGTGATGGG
Organism: Lumnitzera racemosa; assembly: GCA_024138005.1. Lineage (NCBI taxonomy): Eukaryota > Viridiplantae > Streptophyta > Magnoliopsida > Myrtales > Combretaceae > Lumnitzera > Lumnitzera racemosa. The sequence continues at coordinate 59,748,964 of JAMXBC010000004.1, forward strand.
CATGAAACTATAAATTTGATAAGTAGATGATGAGCTACTTAAAGGCCTTAAGGTGCAGACATGACTCTTAAGATTAACCAATGGACTGATGAGTTACTATCAACTTAAGCATTTTAAACTAATTGCATGGGTAGTTCTTAAGGAGCCTCCAGAATTGCTAAAATGCAAGCATAAGGCTCTAAGTCTTGTAATAGATAAGAATGACAAGCTAACAATCTAAAGCAAGCAAATTGAAAAGACTTATGAATGGTATGAAGCAAACTCACAAAAGTGGTTAACAAACAGATACATAAATGTTAAACAATGTGAGTGCTATTTAAGAGTTCTCAATATAGAAATAGAAAGGTCTTTCATGAGTCCTAAGGAAAAGTTTGATAGATAGATCATTACATAAAGCAAAGGTTAGCATGCTAACCTATGAACAAGCTAGAAAAACAATCAAATGAACAACACAATAAATCAATTTTTTTGGGTTTGATTAGTAATAGGAGCTAATCTTGAAAAACTTGAGAAGAAATAGGTTAGGGGTTAAAAGAAGGATCAGGAGTAGGAACCTCAAGGACTTTAGGAGTGTCACATGCTTTCTAGGTCTTAGCAATGTTGGCCACAAGAGTATTAATACTTTCACTTGGTTGGTCCTCCTCCTCAACCTCGTGCCATTGAAAGCACAAAGTTTGCATGTACTCAATATGATACAAAATCCTTAGAAGTGATGTTGAAATTGTTCAAATTGTGCTAAATCAAATGCTCAAATATCAAAATCTATGTAATTAATTTAGGAATCAATGCCTAGAAAAGCTAACTTCTCATTTAGATTGGGCTTATGAAATTTGGAATCAAGTCTAACTTTTCGAAAAAGTGAGAGGTCTTGGTGTTTAATTAGTTGGCCTACATATATGCTTCTCCTTTGTCATTTTTTTAAGTATGCTAATGTCATACAAATAGAAAGTAACTATGAATTGTACTCTATGAATTGTATGTTATTTCGCCTCCCTAAATTTTCAAATCACTTTCATGCCTTACCTATTATTCTCTTTTTTTGTTTTTTATATTTTTAAAATTTTTCTATCTTTTTCTATTTCCTTATTTTTCTTTTCTTCCTTTTTCTCACCTACATTTTCTTTCGTGATGGGCTCATTCTTTTGATATGTAATGACTTTTCTTAATTTCTACTATTTTTCTTTTCGATTTTTCTTTCTTTCTTTTTGTGTATTTTTCATGCATTAATCAAGGAACGTTTAGGTAAAATCTAGTACCTACTTTAGTTCATATAGCATTAACAGACAACATGATTCCTCAAAAGAATGATATATATATCATTCTTTTGAGGAATCATGTTGTCTGTTAATGCTATATGAACCAAAGTACGTATATATATATACATACACACTAAATTCTAACACCTAATCAAAACATTTCCCTAACTCCAAACCTCTAAACCACACCTAAATTGGGAATAACTAAACAATGAAAAAATGCCATGAATTGATTACAATGTTTTAAGAAATATTCATGACTTATTCATAAGGGACTTCTTTCAAAATAAGGCCCTAATCACTTCCTTCTGCTTTCTTTCACACAAACTTTATTAATGATAACATACTCAAAGATTGAGACAAAACATAAAGGAAAATGGATCCAACTTTTCATAAGGAAGTTGTCTTATAAGTGCATAGAAGGGATTAATTTAATCAAATCATCTTAGCCATTCAAAATCACATATCTTCATTGCTTATGATAACTTTCCTATCCTTAACTTTGATTTAAATGCATACATCTCACAATTCAATGCATATGTAATAGGAAGTAAAAGAGAAAGTTAGAACGAAACTCCCTTGATTTCAATTCCCTACAGGATTTGTTGACGGCATCTTAAGATAGATGGATTCATCATTTCCTTTATTTATTTACATATGCTTACATAACATAAAAGAGACATAACTAAAAAAACTCTAGAAATTGAAAAGACTCAATCATAAAATAAGAAAAGATGGTGGGCTAAGTTGAGCCTTCAGCTTGCCTTCTTGGTGCTAACTCATGGTGGGTTATCATACCTCCTCTAAGGCTCAAATCCTTCATCTCCCTAACTAAAGCTTGACTTTCCTTTCTCATAAATCCTCCTTTTCATCATACAACTATCGTTTATAAATTCTTTTTCTTGATCCATTACCTATTCTCCTTCCTTCAACTACTTAAGTCATTCTTTGGCTTGAAGCATAACTCTTCTTTTTCCACTTTATAAGATAATCACTCTCTCTTTCTTATCTTATATAGCTCCTAAGGTAACCAAGAACAATATTCCAAAAACTAAGGGTTGTTCCTCATCTTTCATATCCATTACTATAAAATCAACTAGGAAGTCACATGTTCCAACACTAATGGGTACAAAGTGGAGTTCTCCTAAAGTTGTGGTCCATCCTCTATCAATGGTTTAGATGTAATATAAGCTTGCCTTGATAAAATTCTCCATTCTTAATTCCTGCATAGTTTTCCCCAACATGTAGTTATCTAATGCTCCAATATCTAAAAGCACTCTTGAGAAAGACTTATCTAATATGGTACATGGCATGATAAATCTCCTTGGATCATCTAGTTTGTAATGAAATTGGAAACTAGTATCACCCTTCTCCTTAAGTAATGATTTCCAAAATTTTGAACCCATAGATATTAGGTTTCTCTTCTAAACTCACTCCTCCCTCCTATTTAGATTCAAACTTCTCAAAGTTCTTCTCCTTAGATTCATCAATTTCCATGCCTTCACATTCGCTTGGATCCTCTTCAATTTCCTCCTCACTTAGATCCTCTTCCTCACTAACTTCCCTTACTCTAATTGCCTCCAAATTATACACATCATCATCACTAAGTGCTTTTTTTTTCAATTTCCTCTTCACTTAGATCCTCCTCAATTTCATTATTAGGATTCCTCAGAACCATAGCTATTAGCTCTTCCTTTATAAATATTCCTTTACTATTAACTCCTCCTCTGTCAATATTCCTTCACCACCAAGTTCATCTTGTTCCTCAACAACGTCTTCTTGTCTCAAATACTCACCTCCAAACACTTATTTTCCACCATCACAAAACTCCTTTTCTCCTAAACTAGCATCCTTATCAATTCCACTAGATGTTCCAGCTTGGTCTTTTGGGTTTTGCTTGGTAGTTGTCTTATAGGTCTGTTCAAATGGTATTGGACCATCCATCTATGTATCTCCTATAAGGTAGCCTCTTAGGCATTCATTCTTGAATCATATTTTTGAATGAAATTCCTCAATGACTACTCTATGGATTCTTCCTTTAGACCTTGGGCGAGTAAGGGTAAAGGTTGAAACTAGCGCCAACCAACTTATATCTTAGGTCCTTGAAAGCCTCTATTAAATCCTCCTCCTTAGTTAACTTCTCATGATAAGTTAAGACAGTCTCTAAAATTTAGGTTATAGGCATTTGAGTAAGGGCTATAGTTTCTTTGTACTTAATTGAAATTCCCTAATGCAATTACATATTCCTCCTGAATGTCTCTTGATGGGGGAAAGGGGTTTCCAATTTGGTAGTTTGTTCTGAAATGCCCTATTACACCACAAAACAACAATACTCATAAGGTTGCTTACTTTTATTAGGGATATTAGCTTGTTTTGTTTTTTCTACCAAAGTAAGCTGAGCAATAAGCCATACTCTAAGTCAACTTATTTCCTCCTCTTCACTTACATTCACTACCCTCCTTAGTTTAGCTCTCTTAGAATACTAACCATGAGCACGTGAAGCTATTTGTTCAAACTTATCATATGCATCTTCAGCACTTTTGCTCATTATGGTTCCTCTTGTGGTAATGCCAACCATCGTCCTTAACTGACTCTTAAGACCATTATTGAAAGTATTTACTATGCGCCACATAGTAAACCAAGATGGGGACACTTCCTCCACAACTATCTAAATCTTACTCTCAAATAATGACTCTACCTCCAATTGTCAAAACATGGTAATATCATTCCTCATTTTCATTGTTTTACCTAAACGGAAGAAATAAGACAGAAACTTTTGAACTAAGTCATCCCATGTAGTGATGGAATTGGGTGGTTGGGAATTCAATCAACTTCTAGCCTTATCCCTTCATGAAAATGGAAGTAACCTCAAGCAAATTGCATCATTAAACACCCCATTAGTTTTTTATTATAGCACATAATTGCAAAAAAAATTTGAAGGTGTTCATGGGGATCCTCAAATAACATACCACTAAATTAATTGAGTTGCACCACTTAAATCAAAGTAGGTTTAAGTTCAAAATTGTTTGATTGAATAGTTGGCCAAGTAATAAGTGACACAACTCATTCAAATTTAGGACACAATATTCCTATAAAGCTAGGTCATTACCATTCCCATTTCCATTTACTTCATGTCTGTTTTTTTCGTGCCCAATAACTCCATTTCCATCTCCTCTGTTAAGGGATACTTGTTGATTCTTCATTTCTCTCAACTACTCTCTCCTTCTTTCCCTAATTCTATGGTGAAAAGTCTTGTCTATTTTAAGATCAAATTCCCCCATTAGTTCGCTTTCCCCTCTTCGCATACAAGTTAATATCGTAAATTTCCAATCCCACTAACCGCCAAACTACAACCTAAAAATTTCATTATAAGAATACAAATAGCACTCTTCCTAGCTCGATACAAATCGGCTAGGGACAATTTCAGCACTTTTGAAGAAATTCTTTTATAGACACCCCATTCTTGCTTCCTTGTATTTTAGATTTTTTTTAAATAACAAACAAAAGGGACTTAAATAAAAAAATTAAAAATATTAAATATATAAAAAATATAAAAATATTAGGAAAGTAGGATTTTTAGGAGCCTTGAGTCAATTTTAGGGTCTTTAGGAGAAGGTCATTTTTTTTTAAAGGGTCGAATGAAGTCTAAGTGCACATATGCTATTTAATGGTTTTGAACTTTTTCTTTTTCTTTTTCTTTTTTTGAATATTAAGTTTATTTGAAAATTTAATAGTTAGACAATGATTGATTTTAAGTACTTTTAATGTGTAAAAATTAAATTAATTCAATTAATTGTGGCTTCAAACTATGCTTCAATTGGACTTAAATTGAATTATTTATGAGAAAAAATAATCAATTTGTAGATTAACTGTGCAATCAACAAATGGAAGTTCACAAAACCATTAAATTTGGTTTAACACATGTGTAGTAAGTTTGCTCAAGTAATTCATTTTTAATTTATTAGGAACCGATTAATAAGAGGTTTGATTTGGCCTAAACTAGATTTGTTTGGCTTGAACTATAATTATAGTTTCAAATAAGGTCCAAGCCATTAATATAGGATATGTATATTTTAGATGCCACATATGTTAAGACCAAAAGCTAGCTACATTAGCTAGGATGTGTGCATTCACAGGAGTAACCAAAGTTCAATCCCCAAGTGCACCATCATGTGTGTATTCTCCTTTTTCTTCTTCTTTTTTTTTTACACCACATGTCAAGTTGCCATTGGCCTACCTGATCGCTGTTCATTGACTTCTTCAAGGAAATCCCCTATTTTCTAGCAACCTTCCTTCCCAAGCTCCCCACTTCGCTTTAACTTTTTTCATCAATTTTTCTTCATGATTTTACTAAAATATTGGTGAAATCATGGAGATTGCATTACAAACTATGAATGGAACCCAAAAATACATCTAAGTTTAATTATTTAAGAGGTCAAAAAGCCATTTGAAAATAAAAAAAAAAAGAAAAATTTAATTCGAATTTTTTTTTCTAATTTGGAATCTCTTGATTCGAGCTTTTTCATTAAAAACCAAAGATTTGTTCTTGTATTTGGACTAAGAATAAGCACTTACAATGTTTATTTGATCATCAACAAAAGCTAAATCACGTCAATTTCAAATTTTTCGATCAAAACCCAATAATTTGAAATCATTGAAAGTACTCCATTTCATGCCTTTCTCGAACTTCCTTAAGCATGGAACATAGCAAAAAGGAGCCTAAGAACTTGTTAAAGCTTCCCATTCAAACACATCAAAAACATACATGCTCATGCTTTCTCTCCTTAGAAAAGATTGGATTTTATTGGTTTTTAAAGAAAACTAACTTCCCCGTTAGCTTTTTAAGCCTCAAAACCCCCTAAAATCACCCTTAGTTTATTTTGATTAGTAAGTAAATCCACCACTTTCTCTCTCCTTCGTGTTGTCCTAGCATAAACCACCGTCCAGCTACAATTCTAGGTGCAAAACAACCCCATAGCCATGTTTAGCATCCCCTAAAACCCCAAGGCAACATATCACTTCCTTTCATCGCCACCTCTACCATGTCACACAAGCTCCACCAGTCATAGTCACTTCTTCATCCAAGCATATCCGGTGTACATGATAGGTTAGATGAACTAACTCGAATCTCAAATCCATGCTCAATTCTAATGCCCTAGTATATATCTTGCTTTTGGTTTTGTTTTACTCTTTTTTTTTTTTGTTATCTTAAAATGTAAAACTAAAAAAGTAATAAACTAAAGGAAAAAAACCTTCTATTCATTAACTAGGCTAACATAGGATTAATAAAAGAATTAATATTTCTAATAAAAAATAAAATTTTCTCTAATTTTTTTTTCTTCCCTTGCTTATTTAATTATTTGTATTAAAAAATTTCTCTTGTTTTATTTCTTTTTATGTAAAATTTTTTTAAAATTTTTAGTTTGACTGAAATGCATCAATAAAGTGTAATTAAATAATTTTCTTTTATCACTTAGAAAAATGTTTTCAAAAATAAAAGTCCAATTATTAAACCCTTTTCCAAAAATAGGATTTCCTTAGACCTTTTGAAAAAAAATAAACATCAAAATTAGGACCCTTTTCTTTTAAGATTTTTCTCAAATAAAAAATTGGCTAAAAAATGTAATATTGACTATCTTAGCAATCAATAGAAATCAGCACTCCTAAATTTTCTTAAATGAACTACGAAACTTGATCTTGAATAGTAGGTATATCGGAATCCATACATAATTACGGGATAACTTAAAATACAGAAAAATTTATTTTTTCCCCTTTGTAAATAAATAGTTTATTTATTTATTTATTTATTTATTTATTCTTTTAGTAAATGGACATGATTTGTTGTTTTCTTTACTTGTAAAATAGAAATTACTATTTCAATTTATAAAGATATATTGAAAAGTAAATTTAAATTCAAAAAGTTAAAAGTAGTACCCGTTATAGTTTAATAGGTTAGCTCTTCAATCTAAAATCTCTAGTTTTCAAACCTTTTTTAAAATTGATTTTTCTATAGACTAGTGGCTAAATTATAATTATTTCACCTAATTAGTTATAACTTAACCTTTTCTTAACTCTAATCAAGTAGTGACTCTAAAATCTTTTTAAAGTTAAAAGAAATCAAATTTTCCTTAATTCTTAGTCGAGGGTTTACATCGAATGAGTCAAGGGTTCGATATAAATCGGATTAAAGAAAATAAGCGAAAATCGAAATTTTCAAGCTCAACAACTTAGCTACTTTACTGGAGAAATTAAAGGAGCTAGCCACTTAAACCTTTCAAATTTAAATTTATCTTCCAAAATACCCATGTTTATTTATTATTATTTTATTGTAAATAATTGGTTTTAGTTGTTGTACTAACTATTTGCATGCAACAGACATTGGGATATGGGGGGTTATTTATTGCATGAAGAATACAGGGTAGATATAATCAGACCCAGGTTATCTTAAGATCCTAGGATAAGGGGCCATTGTGTAGTCTTTAAGTGGTGTAGTCATTGCTTAGGGTTGATTAGGTTACCCTACTTAAGCTTTGATGTGACTAGTAAACCATTTTCCTGAAAACATGTGAGGTTACAAAGCTTAAGGACCTTTAGAACCTAACCTGATTGCATACAGAACTTTTAGATTGACAAATTAACAGTAATTGGGCATATCACCAACAAAAGGTTAGAACTCTATTGGAATTCCATTATACCATAAAAATGTTATACTATACTTCCCTGTACCACCAAATGTAATTTTATCCTTTGTATAGGACTTTTCCATTATAAAATTGCAACCTCCTTGTAAATATAGAAATTTCATTTAAATAACATTCTTATGTAACAATTCAATTTTCTTGTATTGTGATAATGGAATTGCAGTAAAGTCCTAACCCTAAACCCTTTTATATTGCCACATTACTATTTAGTCGCTAGTCCTTTGCATTTGCATGTGCATCTATATGCCTTCGTAATTCCTTATCTTCATGTAAATAGTTGTTTTTACTAATGTTTGTGAATAATCTACTATCCTCATAAAAAATTTTCTTTTACCACTAATTAACTCACCATTTTAAAATAAAATGAGATTGTTAGCCTTTCAAGACATACTTATAGATCATTTTAACAAGCTTTTATAATAACTACAAACCTCATAACTTGTAAATACTCTTCCTCACTTTAAAGGAGATTTAGACTTCGTCCATAACCTTTTTCCCTCCCTATTTGTAAATTCACCATTTTGTAGAATGTCATAGGTTTTCATTATCTTGTAAATAGATTCCCTTATCCACAAAAACATATTTCTTAATAAGCAATTAGTCATCTAATCCATAAATATCAAAAATCATTCTTATGTGCAAATTCTTTGAGTTGTAAATATTCATTTCCCTTTTAGCTTTTAATCAATCACCTTTCTTAGTTAATCTTATCCATATCTCCATTGTAAAATAGTCATTTTCCATGTCAATAATTGGTAGTCAGCTATAAATATCAAGTACCTAATGAGATTTTCCTTAGACCTTACTTCTTGTAGGTAACCTTTTAAATACCTACAAGTCATAAGTATTTTTAAATATTCAGTCCCTTTAGGATGTTTTCCACTCTAAGTAAGATCATGAGATAAGTGCTTTTTACCCTTTTTTCTTTTTCCTTTCTTTTGAAACAAAAGTTTTTAGAGAGAGAGAGAGATAGAGAAGGGGAAATGATTTACTAATAGGGATGAACTCTTACTAAGAATTCTTAAAAGCAATGACCAACTAGGGAAATCACAACATCAACACCAAGGATAACAACAACAATGTCAATCCTAAATTCATAGATCTTATTGAGCTAAGGTTTCGTTCTTTGGAGCAAACTATGGGAAAAATCACATATCAGTTCAGTTTCCTTATTGACAATATTACTTTACTTAGATCCACAAGGCCATCAAATGAAGAACACTCTAGGGCCTACTATGGAAAGAATGTCGTAGCTCTACCCTTAGAAGTAGAAGAAAACTACCCAAAAGGTTAACCCAGCTTTTGAGTCTTTTGAATTAGAAGGGCCTATCCAAAAGTCAACTTAACTTTTGAGATAGGCATTCCTAGTCAATACAAGGCTAATTAATTATGGAGCCGACTAGGACAATTTAAAAGAGTTGGAAAGGAAGTTGTGATAAGGACCATGGACCTATCATGCACTCTCGAGCTCATAGGATTGCCCTATTAGCTTGTCGAGCTGTTTGGGGTAAATTAAGCACTGAGGAGCAATGCATTCCTTAGTCTAACTTTCTGAGGTACTTCACTTTCAAAATCATCCAAGAAGCTATTGAGGTGACCAACAAACATTCTTAGCATCGAATCAGATTACTAAAAACTTAACCACTACTAAAGCCAGGCTAATAGCTACCAAGGGCCAACTACCTAAGGCCAACCTAAAAGTGAGTTGCCCTTGAGTCAAGCCTTTTCCAATCCCAACAATTAGAGTTGTCAAACTACTGATGCCGACCAGACTTAATCAAAACCTACCTCTACTCAACCCACAATGTTACAGAGACTACAAAATGAGCAAAATTACATGTGTACTATCCTTTTTTAACATTTATACTATCCTTACTGCCAATGGATATTCTTTTGTATGATTACATTAATACCCCTATAAATTATTCTCCTTTTTCCTTAGCTAGTAGAAATCCTTTTTCTGTAATTTCCCATAACTTAGGACTTACCCTAATTAAGTACTATAAATACTTGCAAATTGTAATAGCTACACTATCAATATATAGAGAATATACTAAACTTTCTCACTCTTTCGAGCTAAGTGTTCTTTTACTTACTCTTGAGCTACTCCTATCTAGCATATTAAGCGTGGACTAGTGGCAAGTACCCTTCAACCATACTTGTATGTCTTATTAAGTGTGACCCGAGTTCATATGAGGTGTTGGTGCATCGTATCCATCGTCAATGCATGGGAACCCCTGCTTAACCTTTTACTGCTATTTATTTTCTAAGCCATCTTACAGTCTAAACCCACCCCTTTGGTTACATGTGATATTGGGTCCGTGTGTTCATCTATGAATCCGTATCATCTTGGTATCAGAGCTTAACTACGTTCAAAGTTGGATTCTACTATTATGTTCTTTGAGTGGTTTGTTACTATTCTTGTGTGGTAGAGGTTTTATTAGTAACATTGGAGTTTAGTAGTTGAGAAGTGTTGAGGTAAAACTCTATACTCTATTTTCCCCTGTTTCTTATATGTAAAACAAAATGTGGTATGTGTCATTATTGCAGTAATGGGAAGTGGTAGTTATTGTTTTGCTATTGTTATTTATGGAAAGAACTTTAAGAGGTATTTTAAACATCAATTTTGTGAGTTAAACCAATAATGTTATATTCAAGTGTTCTAGGAAACCTAGAATGTGGTGCTCGACATGGCTAAAGGAAAAAAGGAAGCTATACACCTCAATCAGGGGGTAGCCACTTAGATAGGCTTACCGACTTGGTAGCTAGTATAGTGAATGTTATCCAAAAAGATATACAATGAGCTAAAAGTAAGCTAACTAAAGGATGTAAGTAGTTTAGCCCAATTAATGCCCTAACTCGACCTCTCCAAGCTGAAGGAATGGGTAGGGATGCTAAGTAAAGACTATTGCTCAAAGAAATTAAAGAAGAAGAGGAGGAGTACTATGAACCTGAAGAAAGGAATGTACAAGCCCCTAAAGTTGAAGGGTTAAGGATGAATATTCCACCTGGATTGGGTAGATGAGATCGAAAAGCAGTTAGAATACTACGAAGTGCTCGATAATGCAAAGGTTAGAGATGCTGTGTTAAATTTTACTAGTTATGCTACCCTATTGTGGAAAAACTTGTAAGCTACCTGATGAAAAAAAGGCAAACGAGAAATCGGGAGATGGGATGAAATAAAGAGGGTTATGAAGAGAAAGTTTATACCAAGCTACTAACATCAAGATGCCTTCTAAAGGTTGCAGGAATTGAGGTAAGGAGGATCGACTGTTGAAGCTTATCTCAAGGAATTTCAAATGGTGATGATCCGATGTGAAGTCAGCAAGCTAAAAGATTGAACTGTATTTAGATTCATTAGTGGACTAAAGTATGAGCTTGGAGATATCTTAGAAACCATGGATATTAGGTCACTCGATGATGTGATCTAAGCTTTGTAGAGGATAGAAAACCACAAAATAAGAAGGTTCTGACCACTAGTTAGTCGACCTGGTAGTAACTGAACTATTCTAGGAAAACTTATGTGAACGAAACCAAGTAAGGTTGTTAAGAATCGACTTGCTCAAACTACCTGAGTAGAGGAAAGGAAGTCCTAAGGAAGTTTGAGAAAAGAAAAAGTTCGAGCAGGAAGATGAGTGAGATGAAGTGTTTCAAATGCTAAAGATTTAGACATATGGCCGCTTAGTGTTTGAATAGAAGAACTATGGTGATCTGAGGTAAGGTGCCAACTATCGAAGTAGAAAATATTGGCGAGGAAGCAAAAGAGCTGAAAGAGGATGACAAACCAAGCTATCTAAGAAAGAAGTCATCTAGGGTGAGGAAGGCAACTTTATGCCAACCACTCTAGTGTTGAGGAGGACAATGAGTATCAGTCTTGTACCTAAAGATGAACAGAGGGAAAAAATCTTCCATATCAAATGTAGGGTGAATGAGTCTCTATGTATGCTGATTATTGATAGTAGTAGCTATACCAATGTAGCCTCTATATTTATGGTCCAACAATTAAAATTGCCAACCAAGCCCCACCCAAAGCCTTATAAGTTACATTGGCTTAATGATAAAGGAGCCTTACAAGTGAAAAAATAGGTGTTCGTATCAATATGCATTGGCAATTACTAAGATGAAGTACTCTATGATGTGTTGCTTATAAGTGCGTCCTACAGTCTACTAGGGTAATCGTAGATATTTGATCGAGTAGTTATATATGATGGAAAAAGGAATACATGTTTTGTGGAATAAGAAGATAAGAGGATCAAATTGAGTCCTATTACTACCGAGCAAGTAAAGGTCATGCAATTCTAATTAAGTTGAACCTTAAAAAAAGAGGCTCTGGTAATAACCTAAGGTAAGCTGAAAAGAGAGATAAAGTTAGAAGTACTGACCTATCTACTAGTTTGAAGAGTACTAGAGATGAGGTCCAAGGAGGGGGAGCAACCTATCAAGGTGAAAACATTATTAGAAGAGTTCGCAGATCTGTTCCCAAATGTGCTACCAAAAGGATCACCTCCTATCTGAAGCATTGAACATGTAATTGACTTACAACCAAGAACCACAGTGCTAAATAAGCTTACCTATAGGCTGAATCTTGAACAAGATGCTAAGCTATAGAAGTAAGTAGATGAGCAGATGAATAAAAGGTATATATGTAAGTCCCTTAGCCACTATGCCCTACCGACCTTATTAGTTCCAAAGAAGGATGGGTCTTGGAGAATATGTATAGATAGTTAAGTAATCAATTGAATCACCATCAAATATAGGTATCATATACCAAGGCTTGATGACGTACTTAACAAGTTAAGCAGAGCAAGAGTGTTCTCCAAAATTGACCTCCAATCAAGATACCATCATATTTGAATACAAGAAGGAGATGAATGGAAGGCCACATTCAAGACATGACATGGTTTATATGAATGGCTTGTAATTCCATTTGGACTGTCTAATGTGCCGAACAAATTTATGCCCCTAATGAATCTGTACTCTAAGAATTAATGGAGAAGTTTGTTTTAGTTTATTTTAATGACATTCTGTTGTATATCCCGACCTAGAGACTTACCAAGAGCATCTCCGAAGAGTCTCTAAGCTAAACAACTCTGGGCCAATCTAAAGAAATGCAACTTTTGCCGACCTAAGGTGATCTTATTAGGTTTGTTATGAGTGGAGGTGGCATTCAAGTCAATGATGAGAAAATAAGAGCAATCATAAAATGGCCTGTGCCAACCTGTTTTGCCAAAGTAAGGAGCTTCTAAGGCTTGGTATCATTCTATCACAAATTTATAAAAAAATTCAGTATGATCATGGCCCTACTTATCGAACTATCAAAGAAGAGTGTCAAATTCAAATGGTAAGAGAAAGAGGAGAGGAGTTTTAAGGAAGTAAAAGAGAAGCTGACTATAACCCTTATCTTAACTCTGTCAAGTTTTGACAAAGTGTTTAAAGTAAAGTGTAATGCTTCTAGACTAGGCATAAGTGCCGTGCTAATGCAAGAAGGTTAACTTATTGCTTACTTTAGTAAGAAATTACAACGAGCTATACTCAACTATTATGTCTATAATAAGGAGTTTTACTCCTTAATCCAAGCCCTAATGGTATCGCAACATTATTTACTACCTAAGGAGTTTGTGATCTACACCGATCATAAGTCCTTAAGAATATGAAGAGCTAACCTAAGTTATCATGGAGATAAGCCAAATGGATTGAGTTCATGGAAGGATTTTCCTTTCTTACATCGTAAAATACAAGAATGGGAAGAGAAATGTAGTAACCGATGCCTTATTAAGATGATATTCCCTCTTGATTGAACTACAGACTAGGTTACTTAGTTTCTCCACAATAAAGAATTCATATGTCGAGGATCTGCACTTTAGTCCCATCTATGCCTAGTGTGAAGAAGGACAAACATTGGACGACTATTATAAGGAGGATAGATACTTATTGTAGAAGAGAAGGCTATGTATCCCGACCTGTTCCATGAGAGAATTGCTAGTATGTAAGGGGCATGAAGGAGGATTGATGGGACATTTTAGCTAGTGCCGAACTCATGAGGTGCTATCCTCAAGGTTCTTTTACCTGAAGATGATGAGAGATATTTGATCAATGTTGGAAAAGTGTACAACCTAGCAAAAAATGAAGAGTCGAGCCAAGCAAGAACATTATCTACCCTTGCCAATCCCAACCAAACTACAAACCAAGCTGAGTATGGACTTCATGTTAAGATTACCGTAACGTCCTCAAGGAAGGACTCCATCATGGTCGTTGCAAATCAATTTAGCAAGATGGTACATTTCGTACCTTGTTCCAAAACTAATGATGCTTCAGCTATCTCTTTCCTTTTCTTACAGGAAATAATTAAGCTTTATGGAGTCCTTAGGACCATTATTTCGGGCTAAGATCCAAAGTTCATGAGTCACTTTTAAAGGACACTATGGAGATAAATGGGAACTAAGCTATTGTACAATATGTCCTACCATTCGTAAACTGATGGACATACCAAAATTGTCAACATAATAGTGGGAACTTTACTGTGGGTTGCTGTTTGACGGAACATAGGTAATTGGGATCTATACCTACCAATCATTGAATTTTCTTACAATAGAACTACCTATAGCATGATGAACATGTCTACCTTTGAGGTCACCTATGGGTTTAACCTCAAGCTTCCAATGGATCAAGTACTACTACTAAGGCCCAATGATGAACCACCAACTACAAAGAGGGTTGAAGCCAATAGAGCTATGCACCAAAAGGTGATAAAGTAATTAAGTCGAGCTACTACTAAGCTCAAGAGGTAAGGCTAGGGTCGGAAGAAGAGAGAGTTTCAACCTGGTGATCTAGTTTGGATCTACCTTACAAGGAGTGATTCCCGAATTTGGGGAGGAGCAAGTTATCTCCTAGAGCTAATGAACCTTTCAAAGTACTTAAAAAGATCAATCTAATGCTTACAAGATTAAACGGCCTTATGAATATGGGTCTCAAACTCCTTCAACATAGTTGATCTCCAACCGTATATTCCCAAGCATAAGCCATCTAAGGTCAAGCTAGATTTGATCCCAAATCTCAAATAGCTTAGAGAAGATGATAGGGATCACTAACCTATCATATGTGGTTAAGCTCATAAGATTACAAGCTGGCTTGACGAGCTGTCTAAGGTAAACTAAGCGTTGAGGAGCAATGCATTCCTCTATCCAACTTGCTGAACTACTTTGCTCTCCACATCATTTAAGAAGTTGCTAAGGTGACCAACCAACATTCTACGCTAACCTCTTTATCATACAACATTCCTAGCATCGAATCAGAATACTATCATCCTGACCACTATCGAAGCTTGGCTAACAACTTCTAGGAGCCAACCATCCAAGGTTGACCCAAAAGTGAGTCACCCCTAAGCCAACCCTTGTCTAGTCCCAACAATTAGAGTTGCTGAACTACCAACGCCAACTAAACTTGACTAAGACCTACCCTTACTTGGTTTGCAATGTTATTGGGAACATAGAATGAGTAAAATTACATGTACATTTTCCTTTTCTAACTTCATACTATTCTTACTACCAACAAATATTCTTTTTGCACGATTACATTGATACCCCTATAAATTATTTCCCTTTTTCCTTAACTAATAGAAATCATTTTTTATAATTTCTTATAACCTAAGACTTACCTTAATTAGATACTATAAATTCTTGTAAATTATAATAGACACATTATCAATATATAAAGAATACACTGAACTTTCTTACTCTCTCGAGCTAAGTGTCATTCTATTTACTCTTAAGCTACTTTTATCTAGCCCATTGAGTGTGGGCTAATGGCAAGTACCCTCAAGCCATACATATGTGTCATATCAAGTATGACCCGAGCTCATGTGAGGCATTGGTACGTTATATCCATCGTTGGTGTACGGGAACCCCTACTCAACCTTCGATAGACATTTATCTTCTAGGCCATCTTGAGATTCAGACCCATCACTTCAGTTATGCATAATATTGGGTCTATATGTTCATCCACGAATCCATATCAAGTCGAACCAATAGATCACTAAGAAAATGAAGGTACTCGAAAGCTACAATAGATTTGAGCAAGTTGGGATCACTTACCTTTTTGTATTTGATCTTAGGGCTTACCTAGAAAAATTCAAAGTACTAGAGTTTGAGAAATACAATGGGATTGGATACCTAAAGTTGCATACTAGATTATATGTTCACAAGATGGGTAGATATATTCAAAATAATCAAATCATGGTACAAACTTTTCAAGACTATTTGATAGGGCCTGCATTAACTTAGTATGCCCAACTCATTCTTAGCTAGATAAATACTTCATAGAAATTGGCTCAAGCTTTTTATGAACAATATAAATTCAACACTAAGACATCTCCCTTGATTTGGGACTTACACACATTGAGGAAGAAAAATGATGAATCCTTTAAAGAATATGTGCAAAGGTGGAGGGGCATGGTAGTTAGAATCACTTCTCCTTTGCTAGAGAAAGACTTGACATTTGCATTCATTGATACACTAGATGAGCCATATTATGGGCTTCTTTTGGGGAATACAGCTTTTAGTTTTGCAGATGTTGTGGTGGCAAGGAGTAGAATTGAGGAAGCCTTGTAAGCTAGAAGATTAGAGGGTCTAAAAAAGAAGAAAGGGCTTCTGGAATCATCACAAAAGAGTGTTATTAATATGATAAGTCTTGAGGGATATGCTACAAAATCTAAGTCTAATAACCCAAGTGGTAACTAAAGGCTTATGCAAGTGTAGAAGGAATGACATATCATTCCAATTCCTATCACTCTCTTTGAAGCGTTTCATCAGTTGAAAGAAGCAAATATCCTATATTGTGAGGCTCCTAAACTAGGATACAAGCCTTGGAATGGAAATTTAGAGGTGCAATGTGATTATCATATGGGGCAAAAGGGTCAATCCACAGAAACTTGTCGAAGGCTATAGAACAAGATTCAAGATCTGATCGACACAAAGCTAATGCAATGACACTCCATGTAAACAAAAGTGTTAAAGGGTTCTAATGATTCTTCTTGAGAGTTAGCTTTTCTTTTTACTTTAGAACATGTTATGATCTTTGAAAATAAGAAGTTCGTATTTAAATAAGCTAATGTTTGGGGGAAATTTTTTAAATTATTCAAGAGCATGTTGTTTTTATCTCATTAATTGAAAGGTTTAGAATAAAAATAGGAAAATCTTATCCTAAGTACCAACCTTGAAACACTTTAAGAGTTGAGTGATATCATTTTGAGGCTATTAGACTCATTCCTTAAAGGAGGTCCATCTTGAATTTGATACGTAAATTAAAATGAAGATAGGCATTTATTTTCAACATCTTAAACACCACTATCCTTTGTCAACCCCATTGAGCATATTCAAGGAACATTTTGTAAATTGAACCCTATTAAGAACATGCGCCCTACACCCCTCCCCTACCTTCCACAATGGGGTAAATAGGAGGTTACGAGCATTAAGCAATTTAAAAACTAATTTATGCTTGCTTTAGTTACATCAATTTAAAAGTAATTTTTACTTATTTCTTTTGAAATGAAGAAGTAGCCATATCCTAAACACTATACACATACACCTTGAGGTATAAGCCAAAAGAATGAATGATCACCTCTATCATGAGTCAAAATAAAAAAGAAAAAAGAAGAAAAAATGAGGAAAAGGAAAAGAGCCAATGTGAGAAATCAAGCAAATAAGGTAATCAAGTCTAAAACACAAGGACCTAAAACCTAAAAGGGTTAGGAGCATGTAACACAAAAAGCTTATTCCTGAAATAGGGACCCTTAAAGACAACTGAGATGATTAAACCTAAAAAGCTAGGATAAATACAAAAGTTCCCCTCAAAACTTATGATCCCTAAAGGAATTGCAACTAGCACATGGTATATAACCCGCTCATAATTCCACCCCTCCTTAAAGGCCCTTCTAATTGAAGAAAATAACTTATCCTTAGTACATATTACTTTTGAAACTGGGGCAAGCACAACTTTAGTTTTTCCTAAAGAGTTCTTCACTAGTAAACCTAGGTTAGATGATCGAATTCTTTCAAAAGGACCTATACATTACAGTCTGAAAAAGACCTAATAAATTAATCATAACATAACACTTACAAAACAAACTATAATTTTTTAAACTGTAGTCAAGACTGATATTTAAGCTAAGAGTGCAAAGAAGTCCTCTTTAACTAAACTAATCAATTATCAAACAAGATTTTTCTAGACAGTTTGGAAATTATGAGCCCTAATAGCATTATTGCCTCGAATGTTTCAAGAGATATCTTAAAAAGGAAGGATTTGTTGGAAAATCATGCAATTATCCCCAAGGTAAGAAAAGAAAGGAGTAGGCTCATCATCCATTTGGCAATTATAAGGACCTATGAGAAATCCAAATTGTTAGCTACTATTAAAAAAAAAGGAAAAAGGAATTTCCAAGTTATCATACAATAAATGCATGTTTTTCAAGCTTTTTTATTAGATGTTAAAAAATTTAGGAAAAGAAAAAAGATTTTCAAGAAATTGAATGCCTTAGGTCACGTGCCATCTTTAGAAAAGTTGTGAATATCAAAGTCATCCTTAAGATTAAGAACTTAGGACTATCTTGAAAACCTAAGTTATTCTTAAGTTTAGGAACTTAGGCCATTAGTTATTTCTTTTAAGAAAAATACTATAACTTCAAGAGTCTTATCAATCCTTAAACTAGGAGTTTAAGCTATATTTGATCATGGAAACTAAGTAATTCTTCTTTTTAAGAACTTAGCTATTCAATAAGAACCTTAGTTATTCTTGTTTGGAAGCTTTGGCTATCTAGGAGTCTTAGTTATCCTCAATCAGGAACCTTGGCTATCTTCAATGCTGAAACTAAGTAATCCTTCATTTTAGGAACTTAGCCATTCAATAAGAACCATGGTTATTCTTATCTAAAAACTTTGGCTATCCAAGAACTAAGTAATCTTTCTTTTGAGGAACTTAGCTATTTAATAAGAACCTCAGTCATTCTTGTCAAGAAGCTTTGGCTATCTAACAACCATAGGAACCCTTAAATTGGGAACTTTGGCTATCCTCAATCTTGAAACTAAGTAATCTTTCTTTTTAGGAACTTAGCTATTCAATGGGAACCCTAGTTATTCTTGACAAGAAGCTTTGGCTATCTATGAACCAAGTTATCCTTACATTAAGAACTTTGCCTATCATCGGTTGTGAAACCAAATCGTTTAATTAGGCTCTCTTGAAAATTTAGGAGCCTTAGTTATCCTTAGATTAAATTTAGGAGCTTTGGTTATTCTTGATGTTTTAGTTAACTTCTCTTAAAAAATCAAAATCCCTAGTTATCCTTCTCTAAGTTAAACCTAGGAACTTCAATTATCCTTTGTTGATGATTTTTAATAAACAATTCATCCTTAGATATTAGGAACTTCAATTGTCCTCTCTTATAGTTTAGGAACCTTAGTTATTCTTGACTTGGTTGAACCTAGGAACTTTGATTATCTTTTGAAACACTTGAACCACACATCAAAACATCTTCCATTATTGTCACCTAAATCCCTATTGGATCATATTTAGGATAAGTAGCTAATCTTAGCACCATCTAGTCATCCCTTAGGGAAAAAATGGCATCTAATTTATCTTTATGGTAAAGTTTTAGTCAAACTTCACCTTAAAGAGGAGCAGCTATAGACATCCCATTTTTGTTTCCTTATATTTTAGAATTTTTTTAAATAACAAATAAAAGGGTTTTAATTGAAAAATATATGAAAAAATCAAAAAGTAAAAGATTAAATATTTAAAAATACAAAAAATTGGGAAAATAGGATGAGTCAATCTTAAGGTCTTTAGGAGAGGGTCTTTTTTTTTGGGGGGGAGGGGGGGGGGTGGTGAGGTCTCAAATGAAATCAAGGTGCACATATGCTATTTAATGGTTATGAACTTTCTTTTTTTAAATATTAAGTTTTTCTAAAAGTTTAATATTCAGATTATGGTTGATTTTAAGTATTTTTAGTTCATAAAAATGAAATTAATTTAAGTTAACTATGGCTTCGAACTGTGCTTTAATTGGACTTAAATTGGCTAATTTATGAAAATAAACCAATTTTTACATTAACCACTTGATCAATGAACTCAAGCTCATAAAACTATCAAATCAGGTTTAACATATGTGTACTAAGCTTGCTTAGGTAATTCATTTTTAATTTATTAGGAACTAGTTAATAGGAGGTTTGATTTGGCCTAGATTAGATTTTTTTAGCCTAAATTGAATTTGTTGTTTCAAATAAGGTCCAAGCCATTAATATAGGATATGTATATTTTAGATGCCATATATGTCAAGACCAAATGCCAACTATGTTGCCTAGGATGTATGCATTCATAGGAGTAACTGAGTTTAACTCCCTAACGAGGCAACATGTACATATTCTCCTTTTCCTTTTCTTTTCTTTTTTTTTTTACCACATATCAAGCTATGATTGGCCCACCCCATCATTGTTCATTGTCTTCTTTAGGTAAATACCCTATTTTCTCGCAACCTTCCTTTTTTAACTCCCTACTTTGCTTTAATTTTTATAGATTTTTGTCTATGATTTTACCAAAATAATGGTGAAATCATGGAGATTACATGGGATACTATGAATGGAACCTAAAAACATCCATTTTTTTTTTATCATTTAGGAGGTTAGAAAGCCATTTGAAAATCAAGAAAATTTAAATTCACATATTTTGCTCTAATTTAGAATCTCTTAATTGAAGCTATTTAAACTAAGAATAAACACTTACAGGGTTTATTTGATCATCAATAAAAGCCAAACCACGTCAATTTCAAATTTTTTAGTCAAAACCCATTAATTCGAAAACATTGAAAATAATCTATTTCGTAGCTTTCTCGAACTTCCTTAAGCATGCAACACTATAAAAAGGAACTTAGGAACTTGTTAAAGCATTAGATTCCCATTCAAATACATCATAAACATACATGCTCATGCTTTCTCTCTTTAGTTGTAGATGTAAGCCTCGTAAATTTTTAGGTTGGACCTTAAATTAGACTCATGTGCCGTATATAACTTCATGAGTTAATAAGACCAAATAAGTTAAAAGTTTAACAAAATTATAAACCTAAATTTAAGATGAACGAGAAAAAAAAAAAACCCTAATATACTAATCAAAACCCTAATCAAATAGAAAAACCCTAAACCCTATGTACGTATAAATACAAGAGATGGAACCTAAATCTAATAAAAAAACCCGAAGACCAAAGCCCTAAGCTTATAAACCTATAAATTTATACTAACGGTGATAAAAGCCCAATTGGGTACAATAATTGATAGATACCCATAATTATATAAAATTACTAATGATTGAAAAAAGATAGTCTCTAAATATTAATAAACATAAAGAGTAACAAATGAATTAAATAAATTAATAAGATTATAAATATTATCTTATGATTTCTGTGGCATCACATACATGTATATATATATATATATGTGTGTGTGTGTGTATGTGTGTGTGTGTGTGTGTGAATGATAGTTTTATATTGATTTAATTATATTACATACCTTATATCGTATTTTGTTCTAATTCTATCTTAAAAATTATCTACTTATCTACACTTAGGATATTTATTTTAAAAGTGGAAGAAAAAGCTTTATGGAAAATCGGACAAGACCAATTCATATTTCTTTTCTTTCTTTCTTTCTTTCTTCCTTCCTTTCTTTTCTTTCTAATTTTCAACTATAAGGGATTTAGACAGCTTTGTCCCATGTGACAAATTAAAAATTAAGATAAAGACAAAGTTAAATTATCTTTTTAACATCTTATCTTTTTATCCTTTTCTTCTTTTCTTTTCTTTTTTTTTTCTTTCTTTCGTCTTTTCTTCTTTTCCCTTTTTATTTCCTTATCTTTTGATCAACTAAGCTTCTTCCATTTCAGCCCATGTGATTAAATGAATTGAGATAAGATAAGAATAAGTCAAAACTCTTCTTTTTCTTCTCTTTTTCATCAACTAAAATGATCCCTGAAACAAGCACTTTTTACTTTGTCTTTTTCACAAACTAATCCTCACTTTCTTCTCTCTTTGGCTAATGGAGAACCCTATAATACCCCTTTCATGCAAGGAGAAGAAACTCTAATCATCTGGATACCTTTTGGTAAAGAAGCTCATAGTACATAGGAACTTCAAAGTTAAGTATGCTCAAGTTGGATCAATCCTAAGATGGGTGATCTCTTAGGAAGCTGCCACACTACGGGATAAAATCATGCAACATTTCATGCCAAAGTGAACAATACCTCAATAGGAGGAGTTATGGTCGAGTCATTACTAGTGGTATTAGAGTACTTTACCAACCGAAAAGACAAGTCCCTACTTAGTAGTGGTTCTAGACCTAGACCTAGACTTATGTAATGAAAACTAATGAGGATGTTAGGTCTATAAGGAGGGGTAGGGGGTGGTGAATTGTAATACTCTTTACATGTAAGGAGTAGAAACTTTAATCATTGAGGTACCTTTTAATGTAGTAACTTAGAGTATATCAGATCTTATAAGTTAAGCATGCTCGAGTTAAAGTAATCTTGGGATGGGTGACTACTTGAGAAACTACTATACCAGAGGACAAAATCGTGTGGTGTTCCATACCAAAGCGGACAAACAAACCCCTTCCCTAAACTTCAATTTTCTTTCATTTTTAGTCCCTTTTATACAATCATCAGCCATCTTCATTTTATAGCCTATCATTCCATCATCATTAAAAGGAGTTAAGGATTCAAAAGCAAATAAGAAGACCATCTTCAAAAGCCCTAAGACTAAGAGCAAATAGGGATTACTTTATGTTTTATTAGTTCTACTCTTCTTTTGTAATATAAGTTTTGTGTATTTCTTTAATGTTAATATGTACTTTGTAATATTTTATGTATGAGGAATATGTACAAGAGTTATGTGAATTTAGTATCATTATAATAGAAATTATATGAATAAGTATTAGGTGATATGTACAATCCTTCTTCTTTAAATTTATGTATTTATATATGTATATATTTAAATATATGTAATATTAAGTATGCTCATTTCAATATACATATGTGTGAAGATATTAGGAAATAGTACAAATACATAGTTAGATAAGTAGTAAAATATGGAAGTACACATTTAAGCATATAAATATATATATTTTTCTATTTTTCTAAGGTTTACATAAATATATATAATATAGTATAAGTATTTAGATATGTACATATAACGAAAAATCTATGTATATGTATATTAGTACTTTATTTTCTTAAAAATCGATTAATAAGTATAAATATATACATATATGTATATATGTTAGATGTAGCCTTCAAATGAGGAATAAGAGCTATTTTCCAGCATTTAATTATTTATAGTATTATCTATATAATCTATTGATATCATAAAATGAAAAAAATATAAAAAAAATGAAAAAATTAGGAAAATTGCAACGTAAACCAATAAGAAGCTACCACATCAGCTTTTCCCAAATTTTCTACTTAAAGCACAATTTATAAAAATAACTACATAATAATAATAATAATAATAAATTAATTAGAAAATTACAATTCTAACAAAAAGTAATATCATTAATAATTTAGGCTTAAAATGGTGAAATAAAGAAATTATGACAAAATGGGCCACCAAATAAGAATATTTAGAAAATGTAAAAATTTAAAAATTATTTTAGTCCATTATTAAAAATAAA
This sequence comes from Lumnitzera racemosa, assembly GCA_024138005.1. Taxonomy (NCBI): domain Eukaryota; kingdom Viridiplantae; phylum Streptophyta; class Magnoliopsida; order Myrtales; family Combretaceae; genus Lumnitzera; species Lumnitzera racemosa. The sequence goes on from JAMXBC010000004.1 coordinate 59,772,622, forward strand.
CAAAAATCCAATAAATAAAATCATTGAAGAAAAGCTTAAATTGATAATTAAAAATATTTGGGTAAAAAATAAATAAATTTGTAATACTCTAAGCCTATAATAGAACATGTGAGTTCCAACATCCCAAAATGAACTCTATTACGTGAAAATACATCTAGAAATAATAAAAATTGACTATAAGACCATAAAAATAGGAGTTAAAACGAAAAAGTTACACTGTATTAAATAAAAATGAAAAAGTTACACTCTATTAAAGAAAAAACTTGAACTGAAAAATTATGCGAGATAAATAAAAAATTTAGGTAAATTTTTAAATAAATACTTGCATAAAAAAATTATCTCACTTAGATACTTATTATCTTTAATATTTCTTATTTATTAGGTAATCCTGATGATGATATTAATCTCCCTACTGACTACTACAATCCCTAGCCATTACTATGTGCAAAGTAAGTAATTCTAATGATTTCATACTTATTTATGCTTGTAGATAACGGTATGTAAATATTTATGATAAAATGGTTGATGTGTAGGTTCGAAATCTACACGTAACTAATATTGATTGGTTATCGTGTGAAAGTATTTTAAATTATTATAATGAACTAATTGTTGCATTTTAGATAACTATAGAAAATTTGGTTGTTTACAATATTTGTTGGTCACTTAATAATCGAACTTAAGTATATTCGACTTCATTAAATTAAATTGGATCATGCATCACATTATAAATGTTTTGGCCATTACATCACACAAAGGTAGCAAGAGGTCATGTAAGGGTTGCTTCTATATATTGAAACTAAAGTGTTTTAGTACGATGTGCTCGTATAACATTACCTTACCTTAGCTTAAGAGATTGCTAGGCATTGGAGACGCCAACCGCTTAACTAAAGATCGAGTTTAGAGGCCTTTGTATAGGGGGAAGTATGGACTATAAGGGTCCACTCACATTCATACTTGAAACTTAGTTTTTAAACTGTGAATTAAATTGACTATTTTATTTTGAATATGAAATATGGAGTTTTGTAGTTATGTGAGTTCAATTATGGTACCCAGATCTAATTGGTGTCGTATATTCTCCAACTCTAACTTCAGAAGGCATTAAATCTAAGTTGAATGTAGTTCCTAGTCAATTGTATGTATTTGTATACCATTCTACTTGATCATGCATTCATATGTTTGAAATTAATTACTTGATAACTTGCTTATTTATATAGTTGAGAGATAACTCACTACGCTTTATAGCTTATGTAACATCCTATAAATCAGTAATCTGAACATTAACGTTTGAGTATTTGAACAAAGTCCTGTTATTATACAATTAGGGTCAATAGTTGATCTATAGCATTCGAGAAAGTAAACCGATTAGGTTAGAAACTTATGAGAAACTTGATAACCCTAATCGAGGAATTGTTGTACGTTTAGAATTCCATAATATAATAAGAATATCAATAATACAATCAAAATAGTGAGAATTTACTCTATATAAGACCCTAAAGTTGAATTTAGGACAATCGAGAAAAGTTATCCGATCGAGCCCAAACTTTACAACTATAATGTAAAAGTTAGTTGAAGTGACCTAGTGAAGTTCGATTTCAAAAATAATAACTCAAAATTCTAATTTTAACCTTACAAGTATGATTACTTAATATACTACAAAAGTTTATCGAAACCCCTAAAACCAAGTTCGGAACATAATGGAGACTTAAAGATAAGTTAATTAAGCTATAAAATGAGATAGTATAGTATAATTTGCTATATGAGTATACACGTATTTTTATGAGTATACTCAATATATATAATAATTATACCTGTAAATTGACCCAAATTTACATAATTATATACAATATGTGTTAAATTCATAAAAATAAGTAGAAAATATATCTTAAAAATAAAAGATATATTAGAAACATTAGTATATGAGTGCAAATATATGTTACATATAATATATATATATAGGATATATATACACGTATCTTAACAAATATACAAAATAATAATATAATATACATATATTACTAATAAATAAATAAAAAACTTACCTAAAAGGATTAAACAAACGTAGATAATTATATAAAAAATGATATTTTCTTATATTATTTGGGAAACTATTATCCTATAACGATCCTTCTATGATCAAGATGTGAGTTACCTAATAAAATCTACATTTCAATGTAAGTGAAATGCTACTTTTTATAGAGCGTATTGAATAAAATTTACTTATGATTTTCTACTATTTTATTTCAACCTATATTAATAAAATATGCTTACCTCGGAAGCTATAAATTGAGTAGATAATTTCAACTCGAGTTATTATATTTCTTACTTTGAATAAGTTAATTTATTAAATGTTTGTTGACCTCGTATGTGGATGTGGATTAACACAAGAGAGGATGAGTCATACATGAATAAGTACAAAAATATGATGCATAGCTAGATGGGCTTAAACACCAACACTTGGCAATTTTACTTTTGTTGAACTAACAAGTAGCAAAATACGAAGGTTGATCTAAATTGACCCACATAGGGGAGTTAATATAAATTTTCAAGACACCAGTCATACTCAGAAGATTAGGAAAAATAAAACTTAAGTAAAATAATGGTGTAGACTATTGGAGAATAAAGACGGAAAACGGCAAGTGAAGATTAATAGCAACTCAAATAATTACTTCTCAAAATTACAAGGAGTAGGAAAATTACATCCTTAGATGCAAAACTATCAAATATAGTATGCTACATGTTCATGGATCTCTAGTGATCATTTACAATAAGAAAACCTGGTAAGTTAACATTATATATTTAGTTATAATTATAGTACATTTAAATTAAGTAGATGTGAGTATATACATATATATATATATGTAATTATTTTATATCATAAATTGTTTCTACTATTATATGATTAATGTAATTAACATTAAATATATACATATATATATATGACTATTAACAAAATTACTTCGAGGAATGCTGCATGTAGTAATGTTTGTACCATAATATGTGTATCATTTATATGGATCATTTATGTAAGTATCAATCAATAGGATGAATAAGATTTAACGTAAGGTATTTTACCATACCGTTGTAATAAGAGACTTAGACTTATAATTAATAGAAGGATTTTAAATTAGATGCAAGTTTTATTTTAGTTAAAAATAAAAAATAAACAAAAGGTGAGAAAGATAAATAAAATAAAAGATAAAGACAAAAATAATAATACCAAATCATAATAACTCCTTGGTTGTAGAAAATTGCAAGCATATCAATTTGGCCTATGCTATGATACATGAATCATGCTAGGGATTAAGGCAAAACATTTATTTCTCAAAACCTAACATGTTTTTCAATACTTTGATTGATTAAGATTATGGGGAAGTATTCGTTCATATAGATCTTAACAACTAAAATGAGGAAATTGTAGGATAACTTTTATATATAATATTGGGAGAAGATGAAAACTTTTGGAAGAAAGGAGATTTATGATACCAAATATTCTTCCTTTTTAGACCAAGAAGCAAATGAAGAAAATTCAATGTTTACTGTTGGTGGCAATATACATCCGGTACTATGTAACAACAACAAAATATGGATCATCGTGGGAATTTCCCTAATAGTGGCACTCAGTCTATAATGGAAACTTAGCAAACTTTTTGTCTTATGAACAAATGGAAGCTTGCATTAGAGAATTGTAGTGAGAAAATAGAGTGTCAAGTCAATTCCTTTCCTTATGCTCTATGAAACATAGAGACAATGATTTCTTTTTGTTTGATGGTAGCCAACCTTGAGTAAGTTTTTCCAATTCGAAGCAATCATGGTAGAGGTATGCACTAAATAGAGGAATAAGCATTAACCTAGGCTAGATCCATAGTCTTATTGAAGACTTTTGAGAATGATTAGCTAAGAAGCCAGGTAAGTTGGATCAATGCTTTATAGCATTTTAGGATATTATTACAGAATATCTAGAGACTTTGGTATATATTAGCTTGCAATTGTAATTAGCTATGTATACGTATGCAACACTTGTGGTTAAATATCAATTGCTATAATGGGAGCTGAGCCCCATGTTATGGTTATTTTGTAAATATCATTATGCTTGAATTATTTGAGCTTGGTCGATCACCCTAAAAATGAACTAACATAAATTTTTAGCATCTAACTTAATATGCGTCATAACCCACTAAGGATAACGACTAAGATTCTCTAGCCAAATATGAACTCTCTTTGATGAGGATAGCTGAAATGGTATTTTCCCCATCCTTAACCAAATTAAGTGACAAGAAAAGAGGTCACGACAAGGTTAGAGGCTGTGATTCGAAGATGGTCACGATAGGAGGGTGTTCTCCATTACATGAGTCCCGATATGGTTTCGATTCACGAGTATGTGACGTCAATCTCCTTAACCTGAATTAAAGTGAGCACAATTTCTCTGATCTTACGATGTACCAGATAACATTGTACGATGGCATTTTCTTATACTTGCATTGCATCTAACCAACTTAGTTGAAAACCCTACTTGTGATGTGCTGAGTGCATACTTCTATCCTTACCTCACTTATTGAGTAAGTTATTGCTCACTCCCTTATAGTTTGTTTTACAGGTTCTAAACCAATTATAAACACTTATCTAAAACTAGAGCTTTAGCAAACTGGAACAAGGAGTGAGGTATAAATAAGAAATGGTTGGTCATTGTTCTTAGTATTAACTTTCTTAAGTTTTAAGGAAAACTATACCGGACTCCTCAAGGGATTTGGAAATTTTCAATATTATAGTCTGTATATGAAATGATAGATACTTATGGGATTTACTATCATTCTTTTATAAGGTCAAATTACAAAGGATTACTCCACAGGTTTATATCAAACAGGTATCAAATTTGAAGCTTCAAAAGGATAGAGTCAAGTACACCTAGTGTAAACTAGGCCTAGGATAGTAGTTGTGAGGATAATTTCTATCTTAGGATAATTCATACGGCAAGATTATTATAACTTCACCTTTTTGGGGCATGACAACTTATACCCTTATAAGCTTTTGATGCAAGAGAACCTGTTTAGTATTCTTGGCCAAGATATGCCTAAGGTCAGTTTAAGACTTTTTGGAGAAATGTAGGTAAAAGAAGAGAATCTCGGTGAACACAGATATGCAGAGAGGTTTTTAACTAATACATGGTTGATATCTTTTGTTATGATATTTAATAGCCATGTAAGATTGCTCTCATTATTATCGTACCTTAACTACTAGTATTTTGAGATTTAAAGACCTATATCTCTAATATAGTAAAGTTATTGTATGAAACCTTTATTGTTATCTATGTTGTAATATGATATTTACCTATTTAACTCTTACGTAACTGGTTATGTAGTAGCCTTGTATGTCATATAAAAGATCGTCAATTAGAAGGAAAGTCAATCTATAGTTTTTTGTATAATATACAGTGACCTGCCATGACTAAGCTGCCCGTCGGCTCATGACAGTAGTTATCTTTCACTCTTTGAAAAAGATTCGATTTTATTGGTTTTTAATGAAAATTAACTTACCCATTAGCTTTCTAAGCCTCAAAACCCCATAGAATCACCCTTAGTTTATTTCAATTAGCCTTCAATAAAGAACATCCACCACTTTCTCTCTCCTTCATGTCGACCTAGCACGAACCACTATCCAACCATAGTTATGGGTGCAAAATAACCCCACAATTATGTTTAGCACCCCCTAAAACCCCAAGGCGAGATATCACTTCCTTTTGCCATAACCTCCATCATAACATACAAGCTCTACCAATCATAGGCTATTCTTTACCCAAGCATGCATAGTGTATGTGATAGGTCGAATGAGCTAACTTAAATCTTGAATCCATGCCAAATTCTAATGCCTTGGTTCGTATCTTGCTTTTGGTTTTGTTTTACTCCTTTTTTTTTTTTTTGGTTATCTTAGAAAAAACTAAAAAACTTAATATACTAAACTAAAAAGAAAAACTTTTGTTCATTAATTGCACTAACTTTGAAGTAATACAAAAAAATTAATCTTTCTAATAAAAAATAAAATTTTCACCAAATTTTTTTTCTTCCCTTGCTTATTTATTTATTTGTATTTAAAAATTGTTCTTGTTTTATTTCTTATTTATTTAAGTTTTCAAAAATTTTATTTTGTCTAAAATGCATCAATAAAATGTACTTAAATAATTTTCTTTTATCACTTTGAAATATGTTTTCAAAAATAAAATCCAATTAATAAACCATTTTCCAAAAATAGGATTTCCTTACATTTTCTAGAAAAAATAAACATCCAAATTAGAACCCTTTTCATTTAGGATTTTTCTCAAATAAATACAAAAATGGATAAAAAATGTAAAATTGACTTTCTTAGCAATTAAAAGAAATCAACACACCTAAAATTTTCTGAACAAACTACGGAAGCCTAGTTCTAAATAGCAGATACATAGGCAACTATACGCAATTATGAGGTGACCTAAAATACGGAAAAAAATTATTTTTTCACCTTTATAAGTAATTGGTTTATTTATTCATTCTTTTTGTAAATGAACATGATTTTTTGCTTTCTTTAATTGTAAAATATAAATTGTTATATTAATTTACAAGGGTATATTGAAAAGTAAATTTAAATTCAAAAAGTTAAAAGTAATGTCCTTTAGAATTTAATAGGCTTGCCCTTGAATCCAAAACCCTAGTTTTCAAACCATTTTCAAAATCAGTTTTTCGATGGATTAGTGGCTAAGTTATATCTAATCTACCCAATTAGTTGTGACTTAACTTTTTTTTTACTCTAGTCGAATGGCAACTCTAAAATCTTTTTAAAATTAAAAGAAACCAAATTTTCCCTAATTCTTAATCAAAAGTTTATATTAAATGGGTGTAGGGTTTGATATAAATTGAAATAAGAAAAATGAGCTCAAATTAAAATTTTAGGCTCGACATCTCTAGTAAAGTTTCAAACTTTATCCTCAATTCAACTCCAATCCACAACAAAGCAGCAAGATCAACTCAATTAACAAGAGAACAGATAAAGTTCAAAACTTTAATAACTAGACTAAAAATCAACTGAAATTAAACTAAGCTATGAACTACACTACAACTACACTAAGGCCTAGTCTTAAAGTCCTTGATTTATCTGATATCAACACAATTGCCTTTTCCTTGGCAACGATAACAAAAAATGATCAAGAATGAAACGAAACACTGATAAAAATGATAATGTTAAAGATACTTTGCAAATGAGAATTTTTAAAACAATGTTAATTTCTTAACTAACTAGTATGTTGGATCATCTATTGTAATAATACCAATGAATCTTCACTAGGTTGATTTCCATAGGGAAAAGGGTTCAATTAAGTACTAAATCCTAACTTGCTACTTTAATCTAGGCAAATCAAAGACAAAGTTTAGAATTTAAATTGAAATTAAGTAGTAATTAACACGAGTACTTAAGACGTGGGCTTGTGATATGTTTCCAAAATAAAAGTGCGTGTATGTTGTTAAGATATCGAATATAGTTTTAACTAGGTTTTGATATAATTCACTTAAACTAGATCCCGGATAAGGCATCTCACTCAACTATGTGTTAAAAAATCTCTTCTTAATCTCATTTCTCTATACGATTAACTGAATGCTTAAATGATGTTATGAATTAAGTATCCTAGCCCTAGAGATTAAGGGGTCAATCTCATAACTTATCCTAATCCCCTAAAACCGCATAATGTAATGTAAATTTGATAAGTATGTATTTTACATTCCTTTTTTATATTAAAATCCTACCATTTTTTGTATAATTTATAGTGATTTTATTCAATTAATCATTTTAAAAATGATAAATTACACATTAAATGGGTCAACACAATAAAATACTAGAAAATGATCAAAATGATAGTATGAATGACTAATATTATTCCAAGTAAATGTCATTTTTCTCATATTTGATTTTTATACTTATATAATTTATATTGATTTTTGTACTTGTATTAAGAAAAATATGCAAAATTAGACAATATACATACAATTTATTATAAGCAAAAAAAAATATATATATATATATATATAAGAAGTGAAAACACGAATCGTGATCGGTGCAAATTTAAGGCACAATGTACGCAGACCACGCAAAAGAATGAATTTTGTTTTTGTATTAATTCTCGTCCAGGGTAGTGGAAAGTGGAATTCATGCCTTCCATTTCATGTTCACCGTTGGCCGACATCATGGAACCATCTCCTCCTTGTTCAAATTACAATCATAGCTGGAAACAAATTGTGAAGAGGCCACCATGGGCTGTCCTTTACTAAATCACTCTTTCATCTTATCCAATCCATGAAAGCACATGAAGACAAGACCAAAGAAGATCATGTTGAAGTCCCTTCTCCTGGCCCTAATCCATTTTGCGCCTAGAAACTTGCAACATATTCTTCACTTTTTCATTTGCTGCAGATAGTAGCATTAGCTTTACGTTTTCTTCGGTTTTCATTTCAGCAGCCGCAAGCTACCCGACCTTCGGGTCATATCTTTTTTCCTTTTATTTTTATTTTCTTTTTCTTCTATTTAGCTTAGGATTAGTTTATTTAAGGTATTTTGGAGGTGCTTGGAACATGGGTAACATTGGGTTTATGCTATATTTGCGGGATTGGAGCTTTTAAACTTCAAACCGTGTTTACTCTAATCCTTCATCTTATAGATATCTTGATGTTATTGAAGTTTATGTCATTTGCTTTTAATGATATATCTTATGTCACTATATTTATTGTTGATATTATGAGCTAATTTATGATATCAAGATTGTGTGGAATTTAATGGATTTATTATTGCAATTGATTCATTAATATTGTGTTGTGTAAGAATATGATGTTTTAGCTAGTTCTATAGAACTATTAGTTATAACTCAAGTATTCGGTTAATGTCAAGTTGGATTGTAGTTCCTATACATTAGGCCTCCCCCCTTGTTATCTAACAGGGTCTAAATATTGTAATAGGATTCGAAAACCCTAAGCAGAATCTAGGGTTTCTAATTTAGGTGGGTAATTCTTTAGAATTAGGGCCCAAATTCTTATACCTACCTCAAGGTAAAATTGGTTAGGATGATAAATCAATTCTGTCATAGTTATTTAAACTATGACAAGACCTAAATAACTAGCAATGAGTATAGATGAGAGATTGGTAATACAATACTTTTGCTACATTATAGTTATCACAACATGAAAGTAGAGTAGGTCTACTAAGTATGGTTAAACTCCATTTTGATACCAACATGATTATCTCTAAAACATGACAATAATGAATTCAAAGAATTAATGAAGCACAACCTCACCTTAAATGTTTGTTGAACTTCACCCAATCATTGCGAGTCACCATAATTGCATTGAATTTGTTTTAATTTCTTTCTACCATCTTAGTCTAGTTACATATTTCAATTACTCATTTTTGCATTGCTTAAATTAAAGTAAAGCTAATATAGTCTAGTACTTAGTTCGACCTTCTATCCTTTTCTCCTTAGGAAAAAATACGACCTTTGTGCTCACCCTACGATATAAATCAACCGTTACGCCTGCCCTTTCTTTTATGGATTCCACAAAATATTTTCTAAAGATTGCAAGCTAGTTAGATTTATTGTGTAGCATTTCCACTATTTTAAAGGAGACAAATTTTATATCTGTATATGATATTGTGGAAGGTGTTTGTGACACCAAAATTAAATGGGCAATACCTAATCTCCTCTTGATCTTATAAGTGTAAGAACCTATTATTAATGTCAATGACTCAATTAGGGAATTACACAACAAATGTTCTCTTGGTCTCATAATTAAGCAAACCCAATAATTCTCAAGGGGCACTTCCTAGGACAAATCTCCTTTTGGTCTCATAATCAAAAGGAAACCTAATGAAAATTTCATTAAAACCACCTCAAAGAGTTCAGATGAAATACCAATCATCAAAATTCTAATTAAATACACATACATATATCATAATTACAACTCTACACCATCTACTACATCTACATTATCACAAACGCACTAAAAACTAATTAGCTACTCATTATAACAATAGCAGCCATAATCTATAAGAATATAGCAATAAACTCCATTAATGAACAAGTAAACAAGAGATTAAACAAAGAGAATGTGGTAAATACTCATTAAACAAACTTAAGTGTGCATCAAAATCACAATAACATTCACCAAATATCATAAACAAGTCACTAAAAAATGAAAACAATCAATGAGCTCACAAGACTAAACCAAATAATGCTAAAATCCTAATTACGACTAGTAAATATTACTATATATAGTTTTAGACAACCAATCAATTGGTGTAAAGGTCTATTGATCTATCAATAGATACATGTTAGCTCCAAATCATCTCCATGTTTTATGAAACGTAGCGTTTTAGGAGGATTAGGGTTTAGTTGAAAAACCCTAACCCTAATTTCTTCTATTGATCGATCGATGCTTGTACTACCTATTAGCTTGCATGCACAAATCCATCCCTTCACATTCTATTCACTAAGCTAGCCTCTGCAACGATCGATTATCGAAGAAGTCATTGTACCCCTTAATGCTTCAAGGCGACCTACTAGTGACAGACTACTATGAACATATTAGAAGTAACTATTCACATACTTGAAAAACATTTCTAGTTACTTCCAATAAGTACATGAAGCATTAACACTAGAATTTTACAAAGTAACACAAACTTAATGGCATAAAATAGAGTCTAAATATTATTACTTAAATATAAAGATACAACTTAATTAAAATATATTAGAGGTCTCTCAAATAAAACATAATATAAATGACTTAACATAACTCCTTTCCAATTTCATAATTTAAATTCCTTACTCCCTTTCCTAAACTAAGCTCTTAAGCTTTTAACCTCATTAGAGGTCTAGATCTTCTAGGATAAACTTAGTAAGGTTCTCGCATCAAGTTAAAATTATTAAGCTTTAAGCTATAGTCAGCTTAGTGAGATACCAACTCATTTCATCTATTAAGTAAGTTAGTTAAACAAGTACATGGTATGTAATAAACAAACATATGTAGCAATACACGTGGCCTCTAGTATCCAATGTACAATCTAAGGTTTAAATTTTGAACCCCCCTAAACTACCCCCACTCGACCTTAAGGTAAGAATTTATAATTCCACTAATATCTAGACATCCAAGTTAGTATAAAAGTCACTTAGCATAACATCTTTAGCTACCATAAAATAGCTATAGAATCACGATTCTCAGTTGAACCCAATGTTAGTAATCATCAATAGATGATGTCCCTTAATTGGTCCCAAGAGAACCAAATGGGCTTATTCCTCCTAACCTCACGAGAAAACCAATCTCTCAATTATCTAGGAAAACCAAATGAATTGTTCTCCTAAAATCCTCATAATCCCTAAGGAAATGAATCTTTTGGTTAGCCAAAGGAACCAAAAGAAATTTTCATAGAGGCATATCAATAAATCATAAGAGAAGGATCTCTTGATCGGTCCCAAGAAGGCCTAAACGGTAAGAAAAATACCTTCCCTAATCATGAAATAAATCCCTTATCGGCCTCTAGATGTATATAACCTAAAACATAAGAATGGACTTGACCTTATTTAACGCACAACCATCCTCAAAGCCACTTAGTTTGCAATAAACGAGGAATGTTTTAGCCTTTCCAATCCATTTATGACAATGGCAGCAAATAAAAGGAAATTTATGTAATATGCTATGCATGATAGCTTTGATATTCAAGTTTTGATATGCTTAACTTCCATTTACTTTAGTGATCACCTAAAACATCATATAATCATGTGAATTGCATCACATCACATCACAATCATCAACTTTATTTATGGAATAAATTCTTAAGTGTCTTAACAATAATTCAAGCACATACATTCTCTCGAATACCCTAAGGAAAACAAGTTAAATATATAATTACAAGTGCAACTATTCTACAAACACATACAAGTGATAATTACAGTAAGTACTCACCTGGCCATCTTTTTAATCATTGTAATAATCTTCTGGGAGTTCCAAATCGAAGATACCTATAAAGATAAAGATATTTTATATGCATATGAAATTACTAAAGTTTTTAGTTAAGTTGTGCTTTGAGCTTGTTTTTTGATAAGTTTTTTATGTTCAATGTTTCCATGTCATGTTCGAATGGTTTGTATATGTCCATAAATGTTCTCGATTCTTGTTCCATAGTTTTCTAGTCTTTGTATAAAGTCCAAATCATTATGGGATCAATATGATGGGTCCATATATTGATAAGGTCTAAGTCGAGGAAATTTTATTTGTACACGACAGGTTAGTTACTTTTAAGGCATGACTTTGTCTATTTGTTTTAATTTTTCTTATGTTAATCTTTTATGTTAAAGAACTCTTTTGATTCTTTTCTTGAATTTTACTTAGGTAGAAGTTTTGGAAATTTTCTTTTATATTATGGAAAAGAGTTAGAAAGATTTCTTCAATTGAATAAACTTCTTTTTGAAAACTTTATTTTCCTTATTAATTCTTAGAAATCATGATAAGGAATAATTATTGAAATGAAAATAACTTTTGATCTAAAGGAATTTTTGAAAAGATGTTGCTTTCAAAAGAACTTATTGGTTTAAAAGAGTTATCAAAACAAAGCTTAAGCTTAAACTTAGTAGAGAATTTTATTTTTATAGTAAAATATAGGAGTTTCTTTCCAAAATCTTTTTACAAAATATTCCCCTTGTTTGCTAGTGATTTTGATGAAAAAGTTGAAAAGAGTTCTTCCTCTTAAGTTTATTTTTAGTAAGTGAATGGAAGGAAGTTTTCTTCTTAAAGAAAGTAGTTGAAAAGGATTTACACAAGTTTCCATGGGTTATCAAAGCTTACCCTTGATGTCTTGGAAGTTTAGTTAATGAAGGGAAGTAAGAAGAATGGTTGGTGGGGTTTATGAAAGATATGTATGTTGGTTGGATTGGTCGCAAATGTAGTCCTAAAAGTGAATGGTGGGGCTTATTTGTAGAAAAGAGTTAATTTAGCTTATCTCATAAGCTTTGTTGCTTTGTGACTTAATCCTTTATTTTGTTAAGAAGTTGGGTAATTTGAAATAAGATGCATGAACTCCAATTTGTTGCTGCCACTTTGTTTGACCATTCAATTTCCACATGTTTTTCTTTTCTATTTCCATTTTATCATCCATTACATCATGGCTTCTAGTTGTAGTGCACCTTCTTAGTAATTTCCATGTTGACTTAAGAGTCTTATCTTCTAGAATGAGTGAGCTAATGCATAATGTAATGAAACATTTTCATGATCCCTTACATCGTATCTTCTAGATTTAGTGCATCTTCTTAGGAAATTTCCATATTGACTTAAGTGTCTTCCTTTCTAGAATTCATGAGTTAAGGCATGATGTAATGAGGCAATTTCAACATTCATGACCTCATTGTTTCTAGAAAATAGGTTACTTGTTCAACTTTGCTTCTTCTTATTTGTCTTAGTCTTTTAGTCTTTTTCTCATGTGTTGATGCATCATGAAGTTGGTGTTATTTTTTGGTTGGTTTTAGTCATCTAATTTTTTCCACATGTTGATGTAAAGGTGAAAATTAGGTCATGGCTTACATCATAGTTAATTACTTGTTCAATTTTGCTCTTTCTTCTATCTTAAGTCTTAAATATATTTTATATGTGTTGACTTTATTTGACTAACTATTCCCATCTATGACTTGATCAATTCTAAGGAATATGAGAAGTTTCTATCACTATTTATAGATATCTTACGAAGTCTTAGGCATATCTCTCTAGTCTCTTGTAATGATTTAATCCTATCTCGAATACATGTCTAAATATTCTCTAGTAATTAGCCTAGCTTATACTAAAGTTTCTAGAGGTTTACACATGTCAATTAATCAGTTGCAAGGCTATCAATCGGTCAGTAGGCCAAATTCCTTGACTACATTGATTTTAGCCTTCTTGATTAAACAATAGGGGCTATCAATACCACAGTAGCCCCCATGCACTTGCACTAGGATATAAAATCAATCAAATTTATTTAAAATTAATATTTTTTCATGCATTTTTTTATAATTTTACACAAGTTGATCTATTTTGTGTATAAACTCTAATTTCATGTAGAATTAACAAGATTTTGCTAATTTTGTGCACAAATGTAGGTTTTAAAGTTGGGAAAATTGTGTACCTTAGGAAATGATCAACTTTGTCTATATTTGCTTCATTTGTAGGAGCTTCCTTCTTATAACCTCATCTAACAAAGTTTAGACAACTCAAGATGTAATTTAGATAGTGGATAAGAACCTTATCCCAAGCTAAGTTTATCCTATGAAGCATTTTCTACAACATTAGGCTTTTATACTATTAACTCTCCTAGATGTCCTAATAGGCCTTATTGTAAGCTTTTTGGTAAGTTGAGCCTTATACCTTCTCCAGGTTGGCAACTTTGATCTTTATGTCCTCATACGAGCTTTCCAAGTAGGTGACCTCCACACTGTGTTTGCTCTTGATTATCAAACAATAGCTAAGAGCTCTTCTTTTGTTCCTCCATCAAAGTTATCTCTTTTTCTTCTCTAGTCTTAGCCTCTTTCTCTACATTTTCTTTGCAACTTTTTACTTCCTCCTCTAACTTAGCCTTCTTAACACCCTAAATTTCTTGAAGATTCTTTTGCTCAGCCTCTACTTAAGCAACTTAGTTCTTAGCTTCTTCAGCAATCTAGTAGAGGAAGAAGTTATTGAGCCAAGTGAATTAAAAGAGGAGAAAATGCCCAGGTTATGATGCTTACGGCCTTTTTCTCCTCGTCTAAAGCCTTAACAACCATCATCAAACATTGAGAATTCTGAAAAATTAAAGTTAAATCAAGTAATAATCCACGAATGTTACTTATAAAAGATTGGAATAGTCTTACATCATATATTTTGGAAGTGGCTAAGCATAGCAAGATGTCAAATCCAAAGTTTTGGTAGAATTTCATGATGTTTGGTAGGTGTTCGACATCATTTAGGAGACAAATTCCCCCGATAAACTCCAAAGTGACTCAACGATTCCCTAGAGCATGGTCAGCTATGGTAACAATCTAGCAAGGCAAGAATTGTAGATCCTCCTTATTTTCTTTTTTAGAAGGTGTAATGGAACTTGATATTCTAAAAGGGATTTCTTTACCCTTCATTAGATCATAACATCTACCCTTTGGTTTATCAGTCTTAAGGATTTTCCCCTTGTTGGGATCCCTTTCCAACATTCAACAATCATGGGTAATAGGTCACTTCTTGACTCAATAGGCTCACCAACCTTCCTTTTAGTAGTAGTTTTCGTCTACTAGGTCTCCTTAGTAGTCTTGGAAGTGGTGGATTTTGCAAGTGGCTTTTATTGGTTGTTTTTTTGGTCACTTTGTTGGTGCTTTTGTAGTGCCTATTTAGTGGAGGTTTTCTTAGGATCCTCCTTTCCCTTCGAGCTACAAGCCTTTAGCTTAACAAATAAGTCCTTGGAGTTATAGTCCTTGAGCGGCATGTTTGCAACAATGTCTAAAGATTAGATTGGAAAAACATTGAAATATAAATAAAAGGACTTACAAGCATCATATTGAGCATAGGTAAGGAAGACTACTCAGCTCTTAAAGTAAACATGAAGATCCCTCCTCTTATGAACCCTTCTCAATACGGTACGGTCATAAAAGGGTTGTACCTTTGTCGACCACAATACCTCCATTAGTCCTTATGATACATAGTACTAGCACCTTTAGCCACTCTCACTTGTCTTTAGTGAAGATCAAAGCACTGCACGAGTACATAAAGATTATGGTTTCCACATCCTAAAGAAACCAATTATAGTAATAAGTTTCCATGATCATGTCATAAGCCTTCTTATCATTGGGGAGCAATTGTTTGATGTTAGATTGCCTAATTGTTTGGCTCTACATAGTAAGAAAATCAAGTTAGGTTGTTGACCTAACCACCACCCATTTTTTCTTCCAATCATGAATGGAAGAAACTAATCCTATCAAGAATTCCCTACAAGGTTGAGCATACACATAAAACCACCCATCCTTTCTCTTCAATGTAAAGAAGTATCGAAACAAAGTGACTGTAGCCTCAACTATTAAATCTTCACAAATATAGTCAAAGGCAACTAATAATCTATAAGAGTGAACACGAATAGATAGATATGGTTATATGTGAAGTAAGATTTCTAGAAAAGAGAAAAGGGAAACCTTAAACTAGCCTTAAAATACTTCTAAAAAAGAGTGAATTGTTGGTCCCCAAATGCAATAATCCACTTATGTGATTAAGTCGTCTCCATCATCCAATCTCAAGGGCAAAGTGAAAGTTGAGCCTCAAAGCGTTGAACTCCTGTTCAGTTAATGTACTGGCTATACCATTAGGGCTCATGTCACACTTAATACTGAAGTATAAGGGGATGGCTTAGGAGTTGCCCTCATTATTTGGTGGATAGTCATCAAAAGGAAGGTTCCTGGTCTTCCATGACCTAAGGATGCAAATTCTAACCAACCTTGTTAACCAAGATAAGTGCTAGGGATAATCGCCAACATCAGGATCTTTTGTGTTGGTGGGTTCTTGGTGAGGAAAAGAGTCACCCACCCGATGCAAGAGAGCTCCTGGCTTTGTTATTGAGCATATGTCGAGTTGTCAAATTCAGTGGTCAACATCTTTACCCTAATGATATAGTAAGGAAGAAAAGTAGGCGATAGAGGATGAGCAATATTTGGATTTAAAAGAAAGAAAGGTTGAAAGTAAGGTAAGTCAAAGTAATGAGGAAATAGGGAATGAAAGAGAAAAAGAAAAGAAATGTATAGAAGTGAAAGAGGAAAAATGACGGAAGGATTATGGGTTCTAGAATCCAAACAGGCAAAGGTTAGAAAATAATTCAGACTATCTAATTTTATATGCCTAAACGAAATCTAACGATCCATGTTGAGTAGTATTTCCAAGAGACACGTATATGTTCTGACAAGGTTGCGTAAATCCTGATAATAGGATGTAAACATTATGTTGATAGATATGAAACTTTCACAACAAGCTAAGCAAAAAGTAGTTCGATGTTTAGGGGATACCATTAAGAACAACTTTCCAAACGATGAACTTAGGCTCAAGAGTTGATACATATTCTAAAATAGTTTTTCGCAATGAAGTAAGATGTTAGAACTTAAGCTAAAGGACATAATTAGAGAAACATCAATACTCGCCTTAATGCATCTATCAAGAGGAGTTAAGGGGCAAATGTTAATAGTAATTATTCTCAAAAGTTAGTACCAACCTAAATTGATGGGGAACCTAACCTATTTATTTATTTTTGCCCTCCTTTTACAGTATTTTCAACCTCCCTTAAGTCACTCCTGACAAATCAACTAGCTTAGAAAAGCTAATATGCTAAACTCCTTGACCAATACAAAATAGCCGACTAAAGTAGGTTGGATTAACCTTGGTTAGTTCAAAGAAATTGCTTATAGCTTAATCATAACTCAATCAGCCCCAAAGAATTCAAATTCAAGCATATGGTATGAACAGTTAAGCCTCCAGTAAGAATAACTGCTCACTAACCACCATAACTCTAGCCACAACCCTTAATATTGGGAAGTGGTCTTAAATTCAAACTTACCACATGTATAGACTTTAGAGGCAATGGTTACTAGATAAGGGGAAAATCCATGACTATAAATAGAGCTTGAAAGACTATAGCAAGGTTCTTCCAGATAATTTACGTAACTTACTTATCTTTTGCCCTCATTTGTTTCATAATTTGACTTAGGCATCGAAACAACAACACTAGAGTTGTCCTAGTACCCCCTATAGCCTAACATTTTCTTACTTTTTGCAAATCTATTTCACACAAAGTGTCCTATTGTAGACGCCCTATTGTTACCCCCTTTTATTTTTCAAAATCTTTAGGATGGGATAAGGGGTCCTAGTTTAGGAAATATAGAAAAAATAAGAAAATTTAGAAAATAAAAGAAATGGAAAATTATAAAAAAAAAATAAGAAATTTAAAAAGTACAAAAAAAGAAGAAAAGTACAAAATTACAAAGAAATAAGAAACTTAGAAAAATTTTAAAAACCAAGAAAGCACAAAAATAGAAAAAAAGTAGAAAATTTAGAAAATTACAAAAAAACTTAGAAAAATAAAAAAAATACCAAAAATAGAAAGATTGAAAAAATAGAGGATTTAGGAAATCTAGATAAATAATAATAATATAATAGGATAGAATTTTTAATTTTGATCAAAACTAGAAAAGGAGCGTTGGGCTTGAGCTTAGATTCAAATCTAACCTAGGCAAACCTTATCTATATATACAATTTAATTGCACATTTGAACAAGGCATAGGCGAAAGACTTAACAGGTAAGCACTTGAAATTTTTTTTTGTTTTTTTTTTTCACAAGACACACTACCACATTACCCATAACACATGGATATGTCAACACCACATCATCGGCTACATATCGCATCAAGACACATACGATGACATTTGCCCCTACCATTAACGTGGTACTACGTCAGCATCTCTGCCATGTACTGCATTACATGTCTGATACGTAGCACATGACACATCAACCTTAGCTACATATTGGATATATGGCATAGCGTGGTTCGACCATACGACTAACATGGTATCACATTAGCACTTTCCCTTTTATTTCTTTCTCTTTCTTGTGATTTCCTCACCTTTCCCGCATGAAAACTAGCTTACCCCCCTCACTTTGACTCAATTTTCTATGAAAATTCCATACATACATATATGATTTCTTGGTTTGATCTTATTTCATACATGGCTATCTTCGAATCAAGTCCATAAACAAGGCCAAATTCAATCATTTTCATGCCTAAATCAACTCTCAAAATCAAAATAAGAAATCTCAAAATCTAAAGTCATGCATTCATACCTAAATTGGCCATTAATGAACTTTTTAAGCTTAAGTAAGCTTGAAATGCTATTAATTGGACCCTTCCATCCTTGTTTGGATAGGAGCTCTCTCTCTCTCTTCGATTCTCTCTCTCTAGCTACCCTCAAAGTGCATAACCACCTTAGCTAGATTCCCCACTTCAATGGCTCTCCAACATTGTACGTCTTATCCTCTACTGTTACCTTTAGTGACTCGACTACCGTAAGGGACTCCAACCTTATTCAATACAACCTTAAGCTCAAGATACCACTTTATTCTCTACATCAAGTTGAACCACCTCTATTATAAGACTCGCAGTACCCCTAAACCCAAAACCACTCCTCCCTTATCCCTTCAGTAACCCCCTATAGAGACAATGTGCAACCACCACTGTTAGCTACCTTGCACTACTACCTAAATGCCACAATGTTGAACCTACGCCCCTTAATCCCAATCAAAAAAACACAAAAGTCCATTTTCCCACTCAATTTGTTGCTAAATCAAGTTGAAACATCCCCTTTGAGCCGTTGTCATCTTCTTCCCCTAAGCAACCTAAATTCAATCTGATCAAGCCCATTGGAGCTTCGAGATCCAACTCGAAGACCGAACCCAATCCGCACGTTTAACCTCGACCTAGCTAAACCTTTGTGCTGTTTTAATTTTTTTTATCTCTTTTTTTATTTATGTAAACCTTTTATGTAATTGTAATAAAAAAGAAGGAAAAAAAAGAAAGAAAGAAAGAAAGAAGAAGAAGAAGAAAAAGAAAAAACCAAAAAGAAAAAAAAAAGGAAATAGAAAAAAAAAAAGAAGAAGGAAAAAAAGTTTTACATTCTTTATTTTAGTGATAAACAATTAGAATAATAATAATAATAAAATAGAAAGTAAAAAACATGTATAATAAATAAATAAATAATAAAGTTATTTTATCACCTAAAAAAACCTGTTTCCAAAATAAAAATTAATTAGTCCTTTTTAAAAAATTAGGACATTTTAGAAATTTCCCAAAATAAAAATACTAATTTAGGACCCTTCCTTAGATTTTTTTTCCAAATAAAACAAAACGGCTAAGAGACGTAAACTCGACCCCTTTTTAAATTTAAAATAAGCTAACCCACTAATGTTTCCAAAAAATAGCTAAGTACGTTTAATCCAAATAACAAGTACGTAGGCATCTTTGAGGCAAAAAATGAAAGGATTAGTTTTTCTACTTTAGTTACTCAATTTAGTAAAAAAAGAAAAAAGTATAAATTTCTTCCAATTTAATAAGATAGGATCTAATTCGTTAATTATTGATTAAGTCTCATTTTACAGGATAGTTTTTTTTTTAAGGGGATTTTAAAAATTAAATCCAGATTTGGAAAGTAGATGATACTTATAAGGGTTTAATGAATCTAACCCACGAACTCGTTTCTCTGGTTTTTTCAAAAACATTTTCCTTAAAATCGATTATTTACCATGCAAACCAATGTCTAAATCGAAACCAAATCTACCCGTTAGGTTTTGACCTAATCTATTTCCTAAACTTGGTTGGGTAGTGACTTCAAAATGTTTTCAAAGATAAAAAGAACCAATTTTCTTTAAACCTTAGTTGAGGGTTAGTATTAAACAAGTAAATTTTAATATTGATCGGTTTAAAGAAGACTAATTTATAAAACTAGGAAAAAATTAAGCTTGACACCTACTTATTCTCAATATCAATTTCAAGCATCAACAATTGGCACCCTAACAACTCCCGAGGACAGTTAATCAAGAGTTGATTAGGCTTGAGAACTATATAAGCTATGTCAACATGTACCTAAGTGGATTGCCAAGTTCAATTAAAGGCAACACTAAATCAGAAGTCGATGCTGCCAAGCTATCTCCTTCAATCCAAGTGACCTTATTTGGATCCATCTCTACCTAGAATGATTTTTACACATAAGGAATAATAAGTTATCAACCTAAGCTGATGGACCATTCAGGGTGTTAAAGAAGATCAACTATAATGCCTACTAACTTGAACTGCCTAAGGACTATGGGGTTTCTTCCTCATTTAATGTATCTAACCCGATTACCTACCCATTAACCGAAGAAGAAGGACAATAAGAAGGAGAGCCAACAAAAGGAAACCCTATAGATATTAGGTCATATCCTTTCAACCCTTATGAAGATGATAGGAATCAACACCTCATATTGATCACTAGAAGTCAAAATAGAGGACTATACTTCAACTAACCTGAATGTGAAGCACTGGTTATAGTTAAGATGTCCACTAACCTATATTTGAATAAGCCAGCAATACTGGAGTTGAATGGCCTAATCTTAGGAAAGTCGAGTGCTAAGTCGACCTATTTGTCTTCCCAATTCGATCGTAATCAAGTCAACTGAATGTTCAGTATTCCTTTTGTCCTTGCTAAGCTTACTATCCTAGGTGCTGAGCTACTTAAGTACTAAGGTTTCTACCTTCCCCAATAGCTAACTTGATATGAATCGTAAGTCAAATGTTAGCGTAGCAAGCCTTAGAGTAACTCCTGCCATCTTCCAACAATGAAAGAGAGTAAGAACAAGTGATAACCATAAGAAAAAGCAAAAGAAAGGAAGCTTATGGATTCAGCTTGATAGTGAGAAGGTAAACTGGCCTAATGATATTAGAACTAAAGGTTACATGATGTATGAAGGAGACAAGATTACCTACCTACCAATTGTTATAAAAGAAAAAAGAAAAAGAAAAACCAACCTAATAGTTTCTACTGGCTTGAATACCGTTAAGCTAGCTCCAATAATTCTATCAGCTTGAACACCATCACAACTACCATCCTGATGACTCTACCTAATTCTAGCCAACTAGCTTGACAGTTATTAAAGGATCTGGCTTGATGGTTCTTCTAGATTTCAAAGCGACTTATCATTTTGTTTTACTAATTCCATGTTTACTTTTTTATCTTCATTACGTGCAATGCCATTATGGTTAGCTTAGTATAAAAACTCATTTCTCTTCACTTGTAAAAAAGCCACCATCATCTTTTAACAACACTTTATTAACTCTCTAATGGAGGTTAGTAGAATTTAGCTATTTTAGTTAGTTCATATTGAATCTTATCAATCTCTTTACTCCGTAATTAGATTATGGTGATTCTTAGCTCATCTACCTTGTAAGTTTATTGGGGTTCTCATGTTAACTCATTAAACTTTCAACATTAGTCAGTAACATTAAGGTAGGAAATTTAACGACACCCATACTAGGCACATCATAACTAGACATCCTTTATTCTTTTGTCATAGTGACTAACTCCCATTTGATACATACCCTTGACTTAGGATCCCATGATCATTCTTTGTAGATTCCACTATCCATTTTACCCTTTTCAACCATGTACTAAGAATCTCATTGTATATTATTTGTAATTTACCCTTTCATCTTTTCCCATTTTGTAAATCCTAGAGGCTAGGTATTAGTTCCTTATAACGAAAATTAGTTGCCAATCATCATTGACAACATTTGAAACTGGAGAGAGTATTTCCTCTTCTCTTTTAGCTTTATCTTTTCCCTTTAGTAAGGAATAGTGGCGAGTGACCTTAATTAATACTTTGTGTGTCATATTGAAGTAGAGATTAGGCCATGTAAAACTTTCTCGTGGGTCATATCCTTCAAATAGCTCATAGATTTTGCCAGTCCCTTTTCTTTGTTTGTTCCCATTCCCTCATTGTAGTATGCTCTTCGTGTATCAGTCCCGAAGACACATTAAAAAGGAAATGGATCCATAAGCATAATCTTATTCCTACAAGACTACATCAATGCATCAAGGGAAGTTGAAAGGGAAATCTTTATCCCTGTTGCTAAGAGCCCATTTGTATATGGAGAATGCTACCTCACCAAGGCGAAGCATTTCGATGAATATGTAAGTGAAGGGAAAACAACAATTATCAAGCCCATTGACAATCTATTGCCAAAATAGGGAGAAGTGCATGAACTAAATGGTCGAAAGAGGAATACACTCCTCGCTCCTGGGGGCCAAAGGAAGAGCTAGGGGAGTAATAAATCTCTAAGGATCGAAAGTTACACCCAAGTAGATGGGCACACTATATTCCACTTATGATGACCTATAAGGTAAGAGAAAGCATTCGCATGCTCTCTTGATCCTATAAATTGACAAGTATCCAATCTACCCCCTACAACTACAAGAATAGGTGAAACTAAATGCAGTGTAGATCGAGGATTTGAACCTATTAGCTCTAGGAGAGACACCAAGGCACATTTCTATGAGTAAGGGCATAGTAAAGGAAAAAGGAAATTAAGGATTCCCTAATGGATCTTGTAAAGGAGTTTAATGATGCATTTGCATGGACATATGCCGAAATGCCAAGCTTAAAACCCTATTTTAGTGATGCATTGCTTAATTTGAGAAACCTCTACAAGCTAGCTTTATCAAGCCAATTGAGTACCTAACATGGTTAGCCAACATTGTATCAGAAGAAAAGAAGAATTGGCTTGTGTTTGTGTGGATATCTACAACTTAAACAAATCTTACCTAAGGAAGAATTCCTACTCCTAAACATTGATATGCTGGTTAATGCATCGATTGGATACAAATTTTTCTCTTTCACGAATGTGTTTAGTATACAATCAAATGAAGATGGCATCAAGAGATGCCCAATGTATAGCATTTAGGATACCCATTAGTAACTTCTATTATTTTGTAATGTCATTCGAATTAAAAATGCAAAAGACATGTACCAAAGGGCAACGACTACAATCTTTCATGATAAGATGCATGACCATATGGAAGATTACCTTGATGACATTATCATCAAGGTATGATAAGCATTTGATAATCTACATCTTTTGAGGAGAGTTTTCAATCGATGTCATATTTATAACCTGAGAATGAATCCTTTGAAATGTATCTTTAGGGTTTCATTCACGAAGTTCTTAGAAATTTTGGTATATCATAAAGGTATTAATGTCAATTCATCTAAGGTCTAAGGAATATGATCCACGCAATCCCCTAAAAATCAAAAGGTAAATGAAGGGATTTATGGGTAAAATGTCTTACATCAAACAATGAAGAAGGGAATAACGTTTGAATGAGGTCTAATACAGGAGGACGTGTTCTAAAGAATCAAGGAAATATTAAGTTCTCCATAAACCATGACGATGCCAATCAAAGGAGCACCAATTATTTATGTTTAACGTTGACAAATAGGTCCATTAGGGCCTTGCTGGTGCAAAAGTAGATGTTAAGTGCCTAATATACTATTTGAGCAAACTTTTTCATGATAGTGAAGTTAAATACCTAGTATAAGTGAAATACGACCTCACATTGTTCTTTGCTACTTAGAACTTTCAACACTACTTTCTAGCACATAAACATTATCTTGATGACAAGATTTGATCCTATCAATTATTTGTTGTCTTGTCTAATGTTGTTAAGATGAATTACCAAGTAGGCATTGTTTCTTGGAGAATTTAACATTGTTGTATCACCTCTAAAAGTAATCAAATCGCAAGCATTGGCTAATCTTCTAGTATAGTTTCCTAACACCAATAAAGAGAAAATTCTAGAAACCATCCCTTGAGATTTTCATGAGGACTCCATGTTAGAAGTTTGCAAGGAATGGTCTCTACAATTTGATGGATCATCTGAGAGTACTAAATGGGAAGTTAGAGCTATGTTGACATCTTTAGATGGCTAACTGATTCCATTGGCCTATAAATCTAACTTTTAATGTACAAATAATGAGGCTGAATATGAAGCCTTAGCACTTAGACTACTTTTTGCTTAATAAGTAACCGTATCATGCATATGTGTTCAGGGCAATTCAAACCTAATTATTAAACAAGCTAATGAGAAGTTTATGTTAAAGGAACCTATACTAACCCCATATAGAGTAGCAGTACAAATATTAATCACCAAATTTCAATCAATAAAATATAACCATGCTAAACAATCCACAAATAAATATGCTTACACTTTAGCAACATTGGCATCTAAAGTTCCATTGCAAGAAACTAATGCTAAACTGAGCATTCAAATCATTAAAATGGCCATTCCCTACACCACCTTACAATTAATTAAAGAAGATAAGGAGATGCAAGGCCTGTCAAAACTATAGGAGTTTCATAATACGTGGTGTAGGGAGGAAAGGCAACCTATGTATCACCAAATCTAGCATGCAAGGCATTATTGGCCTTCGATGTGTAATGATACGTTCCAATTACAAATTGAATGCTTAAATTGTTCTTTGATGCCCGATGATGCAAAATATAAGTTTACAACAATCACTAGAGACTAGTGATGCTCGTACATCAACTTCCTAAAGAATAATATCCTCTCCACAAATAAAAGAGATGCTAGAATGATCAAATGAAAAATGAAGAACTATATATTGCAAGGTGATAAATTGCATCAAATCTCTTATCGAGGTTAGCCTCTCAAATGTATAACACCACTTGAAACTAAAGTAATTTTGAAGGAACTTCACTCTAAGTCTTGTGGTGATCATTAAGGCCGAAGGAAGTCACATTACCAACTCCTTAATAAAGGATATTACATTCCAACCAAAGGGATTATGCCTTCAACTTTGCAAAAAAGTGCTTTCCATGTAAACTCCATGACAATGCAATTCATATGCCAACAGTTGAGCTTCATAGCTTAACAACCCCCTGGCTATTCCACACTTGGACATTTGACTTGATTGGGCCTATACATCTACCTTATAAGGGGTGTATATGGATATTGATAAGCACCAAATATTTCACAAAGTAGGCAGAAGGCACTTTTTTGAGGAGGGCAACTAGACCTATAATAGTGGCTTTCATAAAAGAGAATATCATTTGCAGGTGTTTGCAGGTTTGAAACACCTAAATACATATTGATAGATGATGAGTGTATAAATGTACATTTTTAATAGTTGATATAATAATCCTTTTATAAGATTTTCAAGGTATTTTTAGCAATTTTTGTGCTAAATTTTTTATAGTTTAATTTCATGCTTCCTTTAAGGAGTTTAAAGAATTTGATCAAGTTTAAGATGAATTAAGGATGATTTTTATGGGTTTTGAAGACTTAGAAAGAATTACACTCAAGAATATTGCTTATGAACTAAAATCATACCCAAAAGAGCAAGAAAATAATAGAATTGCTTATTATAAATGATCACGATCATAAACCTTACTCATAAACATGTTATTTCACTTATTCATGATTACTGAAGCAGAGAAGATCACCTAAGTATCACGATCATGAACTTAAGGCATAAACATGATATTCCTTGCAAATTTGCTTATTTTGGGAAGGACTTAAAACCTTAGAAGTTGCCCTACACATGTAATTATATAAGGGACTTTGTAAATACAATTAGACATAACAAGAAGGAAGAGACATTATTTTTCCATACATTCAATTAGATCAGGTTTTAAAAGACAAGAAGGCTGATTTTCAAGGTAGTTTATTTTCTTGACGAATTCAACATCAAGAGTGATAGAAACAATATTTGATCATGAATTAAGGTTTAGAACATCTTGTAAAGGTTGTGTTCATTCCTTTTTACATATTCTTGATTTAGATATTGTGTATTATGTTATTTCTTGTGTGCTTAATTGAGATTGTGAATTGGATATTTAGATTACTAGTTAATGGATCTTCTCATAATTGGTGCTTTGTTTGATTCTTCAATTCCATAGTCACTTAGCATATATTTTGATGAGTTGGAATATATGTTAAATTAGGATTGCATTTATGAGAACTTCTTTTAATTGATAATTATGAACTAGATAATTTGGATTAAAGAAAGACATGCTCTTTGATTTAATTATGGGTTAGGAACTAGAAATAATTAATTAGGTTTATTTCTTGTCAAATAATAGAAAGGGTAAACTGGTTAATCTTAGGCAATAATTCACTTTGCTAAAAGGAATTTTTACCTAGTACTTCATTATTTCAAAACTAACCTGTTAAAGACTTGGTATCAACATTAACTAAATTTCTATTGCTTAGTTTATAATTGAATCCATTGAAGATGTTGAATATCCTAATCTTGTAAAGTAAATTAGTTACGTTATTAGTTTTGTAATTAAAATTAGCATCTTTGATTTTATTTGCCTAGCTTTAGATGGGACTAACATGACTAAATTTGACCTAATTCTTATTTGTTTATTACTACATAGGCAACTTAATGCACTTACTATGAAAAGCACGCTTTTGTTATAAAAGTAGAGTTAGGTTCTGCATATATCAATAGATAATGGGACACCATTCATCAATGCGTACGTCAGATAGTTATTGGAGTCTTATAGCATCAATCACATCAAGCATACGTCATATTACCTAAAAGGAAATAGCTAAGTAGAAGCTATAAGCAAAACATTGATCAATGCTCTCAACTGAATGGTGCATAACAAGAAGGAATGGCATAATAGCTTTCCTTAGCACTATGAGCCTATCATACATAAAAAAGAATGGTTGCACAGACGATACCATTCTCTTTAGTATATGTAGTAAGGGTCATAGTGCTAATAGAGATCCTTGCACCATCAGCATGGTTGGCTTTAAAGCTTAACACGCTTTGTTTATTAGAGTTATAGGTGCTAGACAAGAGACGTGATATGGCCAAACACAACCTAACAAAGTACCTCCAAAGGCTTAGTGTTGCTTATGACCACTTAGTCAAAAAGCACTCTTTTAAGGAAAATGATGTTGTCCTCTATGCAACAAAGCAAATAAGGAAAGGTATACTATAATACCCTACCTTTTAGGTGTCTCCTTATAACTTTCTCAAATTTTTTGTGCTTAAAGGACAGTTCGTTATGCTATCCCTAAGTTAAGAATAAGGAGAAAACTATATTCAACTTGTCATTCAACTTCATGAGGCACTTATTTCCAAATCTCTTCTTATTTAACATAATAAACCACAGCAAAAATCTTTACAAAAGTGAGTTAAACTCAAGGTATCATAACTACACAACCCCTATAGTATACATAATACCATCATGAAATATACATATTTCATTTACAAGCTTTATCTTGAAGCCTATATGTAATACATAAATTCTCCTTGAAGTGCTACCTCTAGGAACTTAAGCCAAATCATTCAACTACAAATTCTTTCTTAAGAGAAACTAACTCCACTTGGCATTCTAATATCTCCTTGCCTCAATAATGTGGTATCCCATCTAAACTTCTTTAACGACCTAAGGATAAGACAACTTATCCAAATATACAAGCAACAAAAACATGCATAATCCAACATAATAATCATTCCTGGCAAGTTATTAGTTAAAGTATATTATCTTTCATTGCATCTAAGAAGTCAATGCAGAAAATGTGTGCCATGTTTGTGTACATAACATGCATCGATATTGATATTCTAGCCCAACCTAGCCATCAATTGATTTACATTAATTCGGACATTTGGATAACTTATTTGAGAACCTAACAATGCAACAAGAAGTTACCAAAACCTAGCTTAGCTATAATTAGGCATTGTGGTTAGAAAAATTAGCATATAGCTGGCCTAGCAAATACAATGTAAAATCTATATACTTGAAAACCTAGCTTTTATAAATCAAATTTCTTACTTGAAAAACCAAGCTTTCAGAAGTTAATGTGTTATCAAGTAAGTTTACTCTTGACATATTAGCCCAATCTCTACTTTGTTTCATTTACACAATCATCTCTAGAATCTTGTTATTGGGTTCACTTAAGTGAGCACCATAAGCCCCACAATTAGGCGTTCAAGACTTGACACGTAAAGTTAAGGCAATCAAATAAGTTATTCGATTAAGCCTAGATTTCATGATGAAGATACAAATATTAATAAAAATGATCTTGTCAGTTTGGATTTAGGAAAATAAATAATTAAATAATTAATTATTATAGTATTAAATTATACATATGTATATATATATTACTCGTTATTTATTGGAAACATATAAAATGAGTTTTAATAATCAACAAATCGATAAAAATAAATTATATATACACTAAAAATTATAAAATAATATAAATAATATTTAGAAATATTTATTTATATCATAAATGTATTTACATGTAGATAAAAATAGGTGAAATTACTTAAATTACCTAAAATATGCTAAAATAATATTAATAAATAAAGGAAAATTTATAAAAATAAAGAAAAATTCAAGGAAAGTGTACAATGGTCTAGAAATAGGCATAGCATGTTGAGAATAAAAGGGGATAAATAAACAAATAGGAATTGCACATTTAGAAAGTGAAAAAGGAAAAGATAAGAGACACTTGGCAACAAATAAATTGAGGAAAACCCTAAACTTATCTATAAATTCAAAAAACCCTCATCCATAATTCATTTTGATCAGTTGGAAACTTTGAAAAAATTAGAGAGAGGTGAGAAGAAGAGAGAAACCAATTTTACTAAAAATTAACAAATTATAGTGTAATTGGGGTTAGATAAGGAAACAAGTACCAAATATAGACTTGACATAGTGGCTATTAGTGGTCTAAGGCCTAACATGGTGGTGGTTCTAACCAACCTAACCTTGCCACTGGTGGAGCTCTAGTGGCCGAAAAATTGAAAATACACGATTTTCACTTGTAAATTGCTATTTTTGTTAAAACTATCAAATGATATCAAAAAATTATAAAAGATGGTTTCCTTTTGGTATTTTTGCATGTAGAATTAGAATATTAAACCATATTTTTAGAATTATAAGTGCTTATATAGGTTCTTTAAGAACTAGCCTAATTCCAATGAATTTTTGTATAAATTTTCAAAAATAGTAAATGATGTTATTTTAAGCTAATTTTTCATGCACGTATTCCTAATAGGATATATTTAATTTACATAAAAAGATGTTTTGATAAAATATGTGTTTAGTATTTATTAAAATTATTTTTATTGAATTTTCCTTTTTTTCATATGAAAGAAATAGGCCTTTAATTAAATTCCTTAGTAAATCAAATTTATAACAATTTTTTAAGCTTAGTTATGGTTTTGGGAATATTCAATTTGAATCTTATAATTTTGTTTGGTCATTTATCTAATTTAAGCTAATTTTTAGCACAATTGGACCTAAAATTGATATTTCGAAAAATAATATATATTAAACTATCTTAAACTATCTTAGTACTTCTCATAATCAAAATATAACAACTGTAATTTACTAAGTATAATATATTTTCCATAGCTTAAATGGAGCTTGGATACTAAGTATTATATATTTTCTTATCATTTTTGCATATTTTATCAAATATGAAAATGTAAGATAAATTTGTATGATTGACATCATAGCAAATAAAGTGGAAATAAGCTGTATAATGAATTTTGAATCTGATTGTGAACCAAACTCGTGAATGTTATGCTAAAATATGGAATACCCACATATCATATACAAATTCAATAAATCAGAACTGAATGTGTAAAGCAAACTAAGGAGTTGACTAACAACTAAATCAAATACTTACTATATCTGAAATATATTTAGTTAGACTTACAAAATAGATCATAGGGAGCTTCTAAGATTTATGTGTAAAACCATGATCAGAAACTAAATCAAAACTTAGCTTAAAATGGAAATAATTGTAACAGACTCAAAACATGAATAATTAGATATAATAAAACCCTAAACTAAAGATAATAATAAGATTTACAGACCAAATCCTATATAAAGTAGTTATGTAAGTACTAAAATAGCCTTTATATTATAGGAACTATCAGCGAAAACTTATCGCAAGTCATACCTTAAGAGAGCCAGTGGGAAGTCCAAGTAAGTTTGGGATCAATACGTTACTGTATTTCAGAGTACTATTTCAAAATACTCAAAGATTTATGATTATACTTGTTTGTACCTATAGGTAGTTTGAATGTATATAAACTTATGCATACATGTTCTTGAATGAACTGTGTATTATTAATTTGATGTATTTGTTTGCAATTATTGTATATTACATAATGTGGAGTAATCAAATTAATTTGATTTAATAATATACAGCTTGTAAAATTAATTGGACAAGCATTTCAATCCATTAGGGGAGACATTTAGGACTTTTCATCCAAATACTAACCCCTTTAAAAGTGATAGCACTAGATAGCATAATTAATCCCTTTTTCATTCTTAGTTGAATTAAGTGACAGGGGAAGAGATCATAGTAAAGGTAAAGTCAATAGTTTGAAGGTATTCGCGGGAGGAACGGGTTTCCATTGCACAAGCTTTGGTTTGGTCGTGAACTACTGAAATGTATGCTAAACTCTTTAACCCGGATTAGAGTGGGTATAATTTCTCTAATCTCATAATGGACTGAATAATATCATGTAATGGAATTCGTTTGTTGGATTGCATTAAAATAACGAGTTGATAACCCTATTTGTGTTTGATATGTAGTTTTAAGTCTTTGTCCCAATATACTAAGCGGTTGGTTGCTCATATCCCTATAGGTGTAACATACTAAGCTTTTGGTTACTCATATCCCTATAGGTGTTGCTATAGGTACTAGTTAGAAAGCAGTTTTATAATTGCCTTAAAACTAGCAACTGCTACATCCTAGAAAGTGAGAATGTAAAATTGAGGATCAATTGTACTCTCAAAGGTTAGATTTTATCTTTAAATCTTATAGCATTGATTTATGTATTACTTAAGTAAACTATGATTAAGTTACTAAATCTTGTAGTCGTACTTAGGTTATTTAAATGCAAATATGTATTTTTCATTATTTCACTGGTAAATAACAAATTTAATTTACGAATTTTCTACTTTAAAGCAGATTAGTTGTCGATGTCTTATGTAAATTAAATCTAAAATAGTAGCTGTAAGGTAAGCTTCTATCCTATAATGGTTTGCATGGTAAGACTATTACGACTCTATCGCTTCAAGGTATGATAATCTTAAGTTGATATCAGAGCATAGTTATAGTAAACTCACTTTAAAGTGTATTAATTAAAAGAAGTCGACATAACAGGAGCACATTGAGAGTGTGTAGTAAAGGATTGTATTATAAATTATAGAATAAGAAGTGACTATAATATTGAACTAAGATAAACATTAAATTGCTCTTAAATCCAACTATGGGATCATATGGTTGATTGATAGTTAGTTGAAGTGAGTCAAGTAAAATAGAGAAAAGTCTCCTATCTAATATAGAGTTGAGATGTAAAGATTATTAGAAATGGTTAATTAGGATAAGTTGAATAATGTAGATTGGATTATTGAAAAGACCATTGATAAGATGTGATATAATTGATGAGATTCATGGATATTGATTGAAAACTACTTCAGGCTTTTAGTATAATAGAGATAATATGATATGTACTACTAAGTAAAGGTGGATGGAAAATAAGAGATTATGATTTAGTGAATGTAGTGAGATACTTTTAGTAAGAGCAAAAGAGAAAAAACCTTATCCTGTTAGTATGATCTATATTCCCACTAACATATCATATATCTTTAGACATTATCCTCAAAGGATTATTGACTAGTTTCTTATATTTTCTTAAATCAATTGGAGAAAGTAAGGATCTCTCCCTAAACTCATTGCCTGAAAAACTGTAAGTGAATCAAGAACTTATAGGATTCCAAAATGATATCAACTTGATGTCTAGTAAAAATATGAGATAGTGTAATAGACGGTGAAATAAAGGAAGGTATAGAAGAGGATCCTAAGAAAGACAAAATAATGACAAAGGAAAATCAGAAATTGATTCAAAAAATGAATTAAACTTATACTAAAGATGTAATTAGAATCTAACTTAGAAGTAGATCCTATATAGAATGAGAAAGCAGTATAAGAGATAATAGTTAATAAAGGTATTGAGGAGTTTGACAATAGTAAGTTTAAGGTATACGAAATAAGTACTATTTTTGATATTTTGATTGAGATATAGAGTACTAAATTAACTAATAAAAATAATGATGATTTAATTGTAGGATAAATGTGGTGAAATTCTTTTGAACGAAAGGTTCGTAATTTGAATGATGGATGTATTATGATTGATGGCTATGTTTGTTGTGATGTGAAAGTTAATCACATGTTAGTTATTTATATATATGGACAACATGCTAATTTTATTATAGATATTGTTGTACCTCTAAACAAATATGTATTTTTCTTTTTATATGTGCATATGCTATAATGTTTTATATACATGTAGTTTAAGGTGTAAAAGAATCAGAGGTGTTTTAGGTGATAAATATTAAAAGTCTCATGCATATGTAAGAATGGTTGTAAAAACTGTAATATGAGGCTATAATCAGGTTATGAATCCTTCAACCCTTAACGAATAATGGATCAAAAACTTATATCTTTAGAGTTGTAAGCAGGTGCAAGTGAAGCAAAAGAAGTACGAAGTAGATAGTAAGATCTTTATGTTATGTTGAGGTAAATGGAATGACATCATTATGTAATACTTACGTTCAGTTATAAGGAATGGATGATTATTAAATGGTACATAAGAAGTGAAATAGGATTTTTAGATAAACTATGAACTAATATGTATCCATTCACCCTAAAATGGTAGTAGTAGAATGAGTAACAATTGACGGTTGAAGAGGATTAGGACTTTCAATCAAAAGTTTCTTAGCTATTCTATGATCGACTTAGCTAAGACATAACCTGCCAAGCAATGAATTTTAAAGGAAGTCACCCATTTATGATATGATGATAAAGAATGATGATATAGCATTTTGTTACAGAAAGAACTAGAGGAGATAGAAGGTCTCAAGAGATAAAAAAGGGAGTATGGATAAAATCTCAAGGAAATGGTAGGCTATCTAAAACCATCAAGTAATATGATATCTTAAGACAAGATAAATAAGCTTCTTAGACCAATTAATTGTTAATCAAAGAGAGAGAAAGAAGTTTCAAACCCATAGAATTTCAAAATATCAAAGATTGACGTATGATAAAAATATGCTAAAGCAAGTAGTATGAGTAGGAGAAAATTTGAAAGTAAGGGGATTAAAAGAAAGGATTAGATTACTTAACAAGTGCTCAAAAATAAGTTAGAATAAGGCATTTCTATAGTGGTGTTTAGACAAAAATAGTATGGGAATTGCTTATGATTAGATTTGTTCTAATTATGTGTTGTGAGTTAGAAGGTTGTTGTTTTACCGGTAACAATGAGGTGATGGATAAGGAATGTCAATCAAAGATAGTCATTTAAAAATCCAAGTTTCAAAAAGTCAGAAGATAAGTAGTAATTTTAATTAAGGATTTTCACTTGATCTTAACTAAGTGATAATAACTCTAGACAAAAGAAGGAAAAAGCTAGTAACCATAGTAAGTGGATTTACCCCGTCTATATTTAGTTCGTATGTTATGAAAATAATGAAAGTATCAAGGTTTAAAACAAAGAGTATGTTATTTCCTTAGATATCATGTTTGACTTAAAAGATTCAATTATGGAGGTAAGAATCATAAGGTATGACGATGGAATTAGTTAAGGGTCATCAATGTTGAAAGAGCAGATGTTCTTCTAAGGCAATATTCACATACAGAGGAGCAACTAGAGATACGAAGGAATCTAGTAATACTATTTTGATTATTGAAATATTTGTCATAGAGGACATGTTAGATGATGAAGAGAATTGTGCTAAAAGATGAAAGAATATTATCTTGATGACCTTGTAATAATTTTAGGAGCTAAAGGTAAAATCATAGTAGGATTTATGATATACAAGTATATAGATTTCTAATATTAAAATAACAATTTATATATAAGTTAAGCTCAGTTAGTTAGGATTCAAGACTCTATGAATAAGAAAATTGGTTGATACTCATAAAATAATGTACAATTATTGCAAAATACATGTATATACAAATAAATCAAATGCAAGAACAATAATGATATTGAAGTGTCCATTCCCAACAAGTTAGAAACTAGTAAATGGAAAGGGATTTTAGATGATTGGTAAAAAAAAAAAATAGAAAGATAACTTGTGTATATCAATGAAAAAACTAAGGATTTATCATTACCTGTCAATTTAAAACTTATATTAGAGGAAGAATATTAGCCTAAAAAGTTATAGAATATGATTAAAGTTAAATTTAATACAAAAGTTACTAAGAGCAGGTGATTAGAAGTTTGTTGACATTTACAAGTGAGAAACTGAGGAAAGCATCAATAATTACTAGATCTACTAGTGCCATATAAATATTCAAATGTGTTTATGAAGATTTATTGGTGTAACTTGACTTTGGAAAAAAAAATTGAACTTTATGGTTGAGTTGGAAAAAAATTGAATATTGGATATTGCAAATGGAACCTCAAAAGTTAAAGGAGTGGCTTTAAAGAACTATTAGGTAAGAAATTTACATGTACAAGTAATTATTTGTAAAGGACATCTGTATTATTTGAAGAGGAAAGGATATAGGGTGCTATGAAGAAGGGATGAAGGATAGAGTTAACTAATAAAAACAAGTATCTTTAAATCTAAATTCAAGAATTGTTTAATTGATTACAAGAGTGACTATGTTTTTTCTAATGTAACTTTAGTTGGAATGTTATCAATTTTAGAATAAGTTGCAAGAAATCTATATGTCTACGTGATAATACGAACATTACTGAAGTTAAGCAACTATAAGTAATATACCAAATTGAAGAAGTGTGATTTTTGCATGGGATAATAATTCTTTCCTTAAATGAGTTATAGCTGGAGAGGGAACTTCCCTAGATACTAAGAATTTTAAAGTAGTGATAGAGAAAAGATAACTAAAAAACGCTACCAAGAGTGAAGATCCAATGAGATATTCAAAAGTACGAGAAAGGTATGAAACAACAATACATTTCATATAAGCAGTTGCAATAGGTAATCCAACAAAGGAATGGCAAATTTGAGATGTTCAATTCCTTGTTGTTGAGTCTCTTATCATGTTAACACTATTAGTATAATCTATTAGGTCAAGTCTTACCAAGTAACGAGTCTTTGTTAACACCCCCTCTCTTAATGAAGCTATTGGTCAAGAGTCATATTCGTCCTTATTGAGTCGAGTTGAGTTAAATTGAGTTGATCCAAATTGTCAACCATCTCATTTGAATCTAAGATGGAGGAAAGTTAAGATTTGCCAAATTTACGTTTGTTGATCCTATGCTAAGTTATATGAAGAAACAAATGAGAAGCTATTATAACAGCATAGTCATTATGAATAGAAGATTAATGATTAAAAAAAAAAAAGAATGGTGACAAGGGGCAAACTTAGAACCATTGATAATCAAAAGTAAAATCGAGGAATCAGTAAAAAAAAAAAAAAGAAAGAAAAAGAACAAATGAAGGGTAAACCAACAAGAGAATTTGTAAGGTCACAAAACTACATCATAACAACTAGAAAACTATATTGATGAAATAAAATATAATTGATAATAAAGTACAGAATGTAAGGGATGAAAATGGGATTAAGAATTTAAGAGATAATGAAGAAGTCAAAGTGAAGGCCTAAATAGAGGAGTATTTGGAAACTTAATCAGAAGATGGTTCAAGAGCTTCATTACAAGATAATTCAATAAAATGGAAGAAGACCTTCAAAGTTATGAAGCAACCTATAAGGATACAAGATAATCGGGTTTAGAACAAGAAATCGAGATATGGAGTATGTGAAGGCACAATGGAGCAAAAGTCCTAATTTAAGAGCTACTTGGGAATCGAGAGTAGAAATGATGAAGTATTACTTATGGTTCTTTTGATTATTAGAATAGTAAAAGACTATAAGCTATCATTTTTTGTTAATTGAGTAATATGTAAATATACAGTAGTTTCAAAGACAAAACTATTTATCAGGGGAGTGGAAATATAAGCCCTATAATAAAGTGTTCAAGGTATGATACATAAAGTTAGGATGATCAGGAAAGTTGTCCAATTAAGCCCCAATTTCATAACAAAGATAAGAATATTGGTAAAATTAATCCCATGAATTTAGATTTAGGAAAATAAATAATTAAATATTATAATAGTAAGTTACATGTATATTGTCTGTTATTTATAAAGAACACATAAAACAAGTTTTGATAATTAATAAATTGATAGAGATAAATTGTATGCATAGTAAAAATCATAAAATAGCATAAATAATTTTTAGGATTATTTATTTATATCATATACATATTTACATATAGGTAAAAATATACAAAATTACTTAAATTACCTAGAATATGCTAAAATAATACTAATTAATTAATGAAAATTCACAAGAAAAAAAGAAAAACCAAGAAAAATTCAAGGGAAGTGTAGAATGGTTTGGAAATAGGTGTGGCAATCTGAGAATGAAAGGGGAAAAATATAAATATGGGAATTGGACATTTATAAAGTGAAAAAGGAAAAGATAAGGGATACTAGGCAACAAATAAATTGAGGACAACCCTTAAACTTATCTATAAATTTAGAAACCCTCATCCATAATTCATTTTAATCAATTGAGAGCTCTGAAAAAATTAGAGAGAAGTGAGAAGAAAAAAGAAACTAATTTTACAAAAAAAATTAACAAATTATAATATAATTAGAGCTAAGTAAAGAAATGAGTACCAAATGAAGACCTAGCATGGTAGCTATTGGAAATCCAAGGTCTAACATGGTGGTGGTTTTGGCCGACCTATCCTTGCCACCAGTAGAGCTCCAATAGCCATAGAGCCAAAAACATACGATTTTTACTTATAAGTTGCTATTTTTATTAAAAATATCAAATGATATCCAAAAATTATAAAATTTGGTTTCCCTTAGTACTTTTGTGTCTATAATTAGAATATCAAACTAAAGTTTTAAAATTTGAAGTGCTTATATAGGTTCCATGAAAACAAGTCTAATTCCAATGAATTTTCAAAAATAGTAAATGATGTTATTTTGAGCTAATTTTTTGTCTAAATATTCCTAATATGATATGTTTAAGCTAAATCAAAATAATTTTTATTAAACTGTACGTTTAGTATTTATTAAAATTATTTTTATTGAATTAACCATGTTTTTCATATGAATGAAATAATAGATTTTTAATTAAATTCCTTAATAAATCTGACTTGTAATGATTTTTGAAGCTTTTTTATGGTTTTAGGAATATTCAATTTGAATCTTATAATTTTATTTGGTAATTTACCAAATTAAAGTTAATTTTTAGCAAAATCTAACCTGAAATTGATATTTCAAAAAATAATATATATTAAACTATCTTAGTACTTGTCATGATCAAAATATAACAATTGTAATTTCCTAAGCATAATATATTTTTTGTATCTTTAATGGATCTTGGATACTAAGTAGGATATATTCTTGTAGCGTTTATGCATATTTTATCAAATATGAAAACATAAGATAAATTTATATAATTGAAATTGTAGCAAAAGGGTAGCTACTAAAGTGGAAATAAACTATATAATGAATTTTGAATTTTCTTGTGAACCAAACTCATGAATGTTTTCGTAAAATATGGAATAGTCTTGGATCAGAAATAAATTCAAGAGTTAAATCAAAAATTGGATATACAGAGCAAACTAGCAACTAATTTAAAAACTTACTATATCTAAAATATATTTAGTTGAACTTACAAAATAGATTAGACTAAGCTTCTAAGATTTGTGTGTAAAATCGTAATCAAAAGCTATATTAGAACCTAGTTCAAAATGAAAATAATTGTAAAAAACTTAAAACATTAATAATTAGAAATAATAAAACCCTAACCCAAAGATAATAATAAGATTTATAGGCTAAACCCTACATAAGGTAGTTATATAAGTACTAAAATAGCCTCTATATTATAGGGACTATTGGTGAAAGCCTATTGCAAGTCACACCTTAAAAGAGCCAACAGGAAGTCTAAGTAAGTTTGTGATCAATACATTACTGTATTTCAGAGTATTCAAAGACTTAAGATTATACTTGTTTGTCGTTGTAATTAGTTTGAGTGTACATATGCTTGTGCATTCATGTTCTTGAATGTATTATGTATTATTGGCTTGTTGTATTAGTTTGCAATTGTTATGTATTACATAATATGGAGTGATCACTTTAACTAATTTCATAATATATGACTTGTAAAATTAATCGAACAAGCATTTCAACCTATTAAAGGAAACGTTTAGGATTCTCTGGCCAGATATTGACCCTTTCGAAATGGGTAGTGCTGGATAGCATAATTGCTCCCTTCTTCATTCTTAGTCAAACTAAGTGACAAAGGAGGAGGTCACAGTAAAGGTGAAGTCAATGGTTTAAAGGTAGTCCTAAAGGAACGATGTCGCCATTACACAAGCCTAAGTTTTGTTGCAAACTATTCAAATGTGTACTAAACTCCTCAACTCATATTAGAGTGGGTGTAATTCCTCTAATTTCACAACGGACCAGATAACGTTTTGTAATGACATTCATTTATTGCATTACGTTAAAATAACTAGTTAATAACCTTATTTGTGTTTGATGTGTAATTTTAAGTCTCCATCCTAACTTACTAAGTGGTTGGTTACTCACATCCTTATAGATATTGTTACAGGTGCTAGCTAAGATGTAGTTTTATAATTACCTTAAAGCTAGCAACTGCTGGATCTTAAAGAATGAGGATATAAAATTAAGGATCGGTCATACTCTCAAAGTTTAGATTTTATCTTTAAATCTTATAGCATTAATTTATGTATTACTTAAATAAACTATGATTAGTTTACTAAATCTTATAAACATACTTGGGTTATTTATATGTAAATATATATTTTTCATTATTTCATATGTAAATAACATATTTAATTTATAAACTATTTACTTTGAAATGAGTTAATTGTGAACGTCTTGTATAAATCAAGTTTAAGATAGTAATTATAAGGTTACCTTCTATCCTAGAATGATTTATACGATAGGACTATTACAACTCTGTCGTTTCAAGGTGTGACAAACACCTTAGGAGGTAAGGCTAGTACCTAGCTTCTCTATCAATTTAGAACAAATCTTAATCAACAAAATATAACCAATTAACAGCACAATTGCAATCATTAAAGTCAATAACCCAACATTTTTCATTTGACAATACATATATTCAAGAGATTAAGAATTGTCACATAGATCATCAATCAACACATCATAATCGCATGCAAGATCACTTACACTCACATTAGTTAAGTTAGTTATAAAATCTTATGAGTAGATATAATCTACTCTTAACACATAAGAAATCCACTTACTTAGAATTGCCAATAACTCAAAGCTTATGCTTCAGCCTAAAGTCCTTGTTTACTTAGTTCACCTAGAAAGCATATATGCAATAGTTACCCATAAGTTGGATACATATTAATTTAAGAAGTTACTTACATCTATGATGAGTACTTGCTAACTTAACTTCTGATTCAATTGACTTACGTTTTGCGATACTTTCTTAGCTAACTCCAATATAAAGCTTTAGCTTAAAACTTTCTAAATTAACTTCTAAGGTATCCTTAGCTTAATGTTCCTATCAAGAAATCCTCTAAATCAACTTCTAATAATCGATCTAGTATAATGTTTCAAGTCCACTATTGCACTTCCCATATCAATAAATCACTTTATTTCGACACTTTCTTCAACATTTCCACATTCAACCAAACTAGTTTACCATCCCAAGGCTTACTCACAACCATGTATAACATATGTAAGTGAAATTGCTAAAAGAAACAACAATATTTAGAGCTTCCAATTCCTTATTTTGCATTCTACCAAAATTTCTCAAAACTCAACTTCTTAGTTTTTAAAAACTCTTTACATATCATTAAATAGACCCTTTTAGAAACTTATATACAAAAATTGGGTTTAAAGCTACATTATTTAAGCTATTAAAAATATGATACAAATTGTTTGCAGGCGTGATTTTCTTAAGGAATCCATATTTCTAATTTGAATTCCAAAAATCTAGTTTTATTTTCGGATTTGACATGCAAAATTACTTAAGGAATCCAAAAATCATAACTTTTAGACACCCCTTGATTTTTTTTAGAGTTTTATTGAAAAATTAAGAAAAATCGAACACTCATCGATAGACAACTCTTAGACAACCATGGAACCTTCCAAGTGTTTATCTAAAAACCATAAGACCTTAGGATAAGTTGCTAAAGCAAATGATTTCTAGCATAAGCCTAAGCCTAAGATAGCAAGCAAATAGAGCCTTAGCATTTGCTACTTATCTTTTAAGGGATGATTGAAGCAAGTGCTCTTCCTCATCTTGAAAACTCAAGTTAATTGTCTGTCCTTCCTAGTCAAAAGTTTTCTTTCTTCTGTCAATGGCAGTGGCTACATCAATGGAGCTAGGTGTTGCCCCTTCTATCACCCTATGTATTGGCGGTTGATTTTCATCCCAAGATGCAAACACCTGTAAAACATGAAAACGACTTCAAGGGGTACCGGAGAGTGCTTTGGCATGGCTACTCTGATGCCTAAGTCAATCCTCTTATCATGTATAGAGAAAATGTTAAATGGTTATGTAAATGAGAATGGAGAAGAGGGAAGGGGGGAAAGCCCTTACTTAGAGGTCTTGCCTGGTATTTATAGTGAGTTAATGGAGATTGTCCCTAGACTGGGTTATTAGATCGGGCTTAGATATTAAGACCACTAATATAAGCCCACATAATAATTATCCAAAAATGCTTATCAACACTTGCCCCCTACTCTCTTTGGTGAGAAAGTAAAAAAAGAGAGTATTTTGGGAGGTTAATTTCGTAGGATTTCTAAAGAGATTTGGCATTACAGCCCAAAGAAGCTAAAGCACTTGAGGAAGCAAAGGCTTGAAAAGGTGAAAAGTAAAAGTGAGAAAAGCACTTATAAATATTTGTATGCCTAGGAAGGTAAAGACTTAAAGAGGTTGGAGTACTTGAAGTGGTGAAGGCCTGAAGAGACCAATACACCTGAAGAGGTGAGAAAGCTTGAGCAGGCAAAAAGTAGGAGTGAACAAAGTACCTATAAATATTTGTACGCCTTGGAAGGCAAAAACCTGAAGAGGTCGAAGTACCTGAAGTAACGAAAGCTTGAAGAGACCAATACGCTTGAAGAGGCGGGAGAGCTTGAAGAGGCAAAGGCCTAAAGAGACCAATACGCTTGAAGAGGTAAAGGCCTAAAGAGACCAATACGCTTGAAGAGGTATAGGCCTAAAGAGGTGAAAGAGCCTAAAGAGCTAAAAGAGCCTAAAGAGGTGAAGGTGCCTAAAGAGGTAAGAGAGCTTTAAGAGGTTAGATGGCTTAAAGAGACGAATATGCTTGAAGTGGCAAGGGCCTAAAGAGGCAATGGTACCTAAAGAGGTGGTGAAGCATACAGGTCATCCAAGTTGGATTTGACTTGTGCTAAGTCATAACATAGGCTAACTAGCCTCTAGTCCGTTAAAGTATAAGACCTATGAGTTAACGCTTTGTAATTTGGTCATCACCCATAGTATGTAAGGCTTAGAGCTATTCAGGGGTAACCCGTAGCAAGTTATCCATTGCATAGGATGAAAATTGAGGGCATTTCTCCAAACCTAATCCCGTCTTTGAACTCTCATTGGAGCATTACATAGATAAAGAATATTAAAATAGATTAAGATAGGACATCCTTAAAAGGATAACAGCTCAGTTCCACTTCTCAGCTATTGTTGTAATTTCACTCGACCTATCAAAAGCTCGGACTTCACTTTGTCGACATAACAATTCTTCAGCATCACTATTCTAGAAAGCGATTTTGGCTTGGCATTCACCCTCAGAATTTAAGCTGACATTATTATAATGTGCTTAGTATGGACTCAAATCATCTGGAACTTAGCTTCAACTGAGTATATATGAGTCTTTTCTAAACTCAATACTTGGCAACTTTTCAAGTCGACATTAATAGAATATTGAAGAGTTCAGACACTCAACGACTTGTTTTGAATCCAAAAGCTTAGCTTCTCGGCCTCGCGGCATGATTAGCAATACTTGTTTAACAAACTAAGGTGATGCAACTTGGCATTCAGTTGATGTCACTCGGCTATGGTAGATAGTTCAAAATTTAGGAGCTAAACTAAATAGCTCAGACAATTGTACACCACCTCCTTTTGCTCAGCTTAAATTGATGAAGAGCTTAAATTGCATACTTTGTGCTCGGTTATTTAGAGCTTTCGCAAACCAATAGCTATAGTCGGCATCAGATAGATTGTACTCTACACTCGACCATAGAGGCATTCCTTCTGATACTCAGCTAAGAAGTTAATCGGCATCTTGGACAAGTTATTACTCGACAACTTGGCAAGTAGGGTTGTAGCTCGATTGCAGCTCAGTTGCCATTATATTAAATTATTGCAGCCATTTGGGTCTATCATTAATAGAGCTTAACTTAGTCAATAAGAGCTCAGACGTACTTAAAGCTGTGTTACCTTGATCAGTCATGTCATAAAGAAGTGCTATTGAGTTGTTCAACCTAAAACTTCTCCATCGAAGCTTACAGCCATTCGTCACTCGGTTAGTAGTGCTCGACTCGCTGCTAGTATAACAATTGGTAGCTTTAACTAGCCTGTATAATAGTTTAGATTTCAAACTTGGGGCGTATCAAGCGTATTGGCCTTTAGTGTATGAGACTAGCGTGATAACCATTACACCATAGCAACTTGATTAGAGTTTGAAGTGTAGTTTGGCAACATGATTTAGTTGCAATTGCCAATTGGTTCTTCATTAGAGTTTCTCGACGACTTGGTAGCTATTGTTCTTTCATTTTCTTACTATTGCAAATTGGATCTGCTGCTCATTTCAAGCAAATTCGATAAGGAATTCAATCATTGGGGTGTAAGTTAGATATTGCTTGGGAGATGTACATAAAATTCCCAATATGAAGTTCACTAAGGAGAAGCATAGGCTTCGATTTGGCAATTAAAGTTCAACATACTTCAACTTGCTATTATGCTTAGGTTACTAACTTGTTGAAGCTTAAGTATTCCTTGGCTTTGGATAGTTGTTCTGAGTGTTGCTCTTTATGTACAGAGCGGCTACTTGGCAATTCACGCGAATTCATGCTTGTACAATAGACTTACTTGCAAGGAGTACTCAGCTCATAAATACATCAAAGTTGCTCAGCATAGTATGCTACACAGCCGCCGAAATCATTTAGTAGTTGGTGTCTTAACAACTTGCAAGCATATAGAATTTTCTTGGCATAGCATGAACCACAAATTGGAGCTCAGCTAAAAGGTACTTAGAGCTCAAGTGACGTGCACATCGCTTGGAGAAGGTTGGATTATTCAACAAAACTTGGCTTTTCGACAACTTGAAGACCGATAGAATCTACTCAGAAATTTGTTTCACAAAGCAACGGTATCTCGAAAATAATTGATCAAAATATCTATAGACCTCGAAATATGAACCAAGGAGACATCAATATCAAAAGGGAAGAGCAAAAATCCAACAAATTGCTAATAACCATAGGGATCAATTGCTTATTCCCACATACAGTGCCAATTGTTAATGGTTGATTTTCGTCCTGATTTGCAAGCACTTGCAAAACATGAAAACGGCTTTGAGGGATGCCGAAGGGTGCTCCAGTGCGGCCACTTTGATGCCTAAGTCAACCTTCTTGTCATATGGAGAGAAAATGTCGAATGGTTTTGTGAATGAGAATAGAGAAAAGGAAGGCCTCTTACATAGGGGTCTTGCCTAGTTTTAATAGTGAGTCAATAAAGATTGTGCCTAAATTAGGTTGTTAGACTAGGCTTAAATATTAGGCCCACTAATATAAGCCCACATAATAATTATCCAAAAATGCCTATCAACATTATGGTTGTGACTTGTTCCCATATTCTCCTTAAGCCTTCAAATTTTGAGATCCTCAAAATTTACCCTATTTCTTACAAAATTTTCCTTAATTCCTTCTTGCACTTTCTTGACCCATTCCTATTTTTCCAAAATCTAAATTGGCTAAAGAAAATGCAATAAACTAAGTTTGGGTATATATTGAACATAAAGAGGTTAGTTAGGATCTTCTCTAAGATGAAAAGTGGTTTTCCACCCTTTTCTTACTAACTATGCATCATAAATCTAAGTCTAACTCTACATATCCTAACCTCAAATTGTGCCACATCCAAAACTTCCCAAGGAAGCTATTTCTTACTGACTGTAATAGTTTCTTTATTAATTTAAGTTAGTATATATTATATATATTATGATATAGTTTCTTTTTAGTTAATTAAGGGTACAT
This sequence comes from Lumnitzera racemosa, assembly GCA_024138005.1. Classification (NCBI taxonomy): domain Eukaryota; kingdom Viridiplantae; phylum Streptophyta; class Magnoliopsida; order Myrtales; family Combretaceae; genus Lumnitzera; species Lumnitzera racemosa. The sequence continues at coordinate 59,817,554 of JAMXBC010000004.1, forward strand.
GTGCTATATACCAAGTATATTTATTATATATACATATTTCCTACACATTTTTTAATGCCTCTTTATTTACTTCCTTGTCTAAATAATTATCGGAACACAAATTATATGTTTCCGATAAAAAAAAAAAACGCCAGTAGTAAAGTTACACTTTTGTTAATTAAATATTTTATATAGTTTATTTTGGAAAATAAACTTTACTAAGAATCTTCTTTTTAACTCATATAATCTCATATCTAAAATTAGTTCAATTCCAAGAACACTTTTCGAAAGCTCTAAATCTACTAATTCCAAACAATTATAGTCACATTACATTATAGTACTTTGTGACTTATGCTACCTATGACCACTTTATTTCCCACTTCCCAAGTCATATTTTCTAAGTTCCACATTTATTAGAGATGCCATTCCAAGTCATCAACAATTAGTAGAAAACTAGGGTCTTACATACACCAACTCCCAAATTTACACCAAAATGGGAAGGTCCCCTCATAGTGGAAGAGGTCGACGATTGTAGGTACTATAAATTGCAGAATCCTAGAGCTAATGCAATCACTACTCCCATCAATGCTCAATACATCAAGAAATTCCATTTGCAATCTTCTCTAAGAAATTCCATTTGCAATCTTCTCTAGGGAATTAATGAAATTGTTTTAATTTCCTATGCATTGTTTCTACTTCCTTATTTTCCTTTACTTTGGCTAGTTTATTTGCTAATCACAAGATTGAAGCGATCTCAACTACCTGGATCAAAGTGATCCTACAGCGGGCTTGGCAACCGTAATGCCTTAATGCAAACTCAAGGGTTAAAGCAACCTCATCTATGAAACATCGAAGCAATCTTATCACAATAGCCACAGTAGCTTAGCAGAGGAGTCACCCTTAAGCATATGGCGACAATAATGCCCTTTTACAATACTCAATCATGAGGATAAAGCGATCATATAGCAAGCTTTGCAACTATAACACCTTAATGCAAATTTTAAGGTTAAAGCAACATCATTTATGAAAGGTCTAAGTGACCTTCTCATGATAGCTGCAATTGCTTTGTAGAGGGATCACCTCTAAGTACGCAACAGATACAATGCCCCTTTGCAACATCTAATCATAAGGTTGAATTGATCTCAACTATGATGCATCAAACTAATCCCATAGTAGGTTTGGCGGCCATAACACCTTAATGCTAACTTTAAGGTTGAAGTGACCTCATATGCAATAGATCAAAGTGATCCTATCAAATTAATGGTAAAGTGTTTTCCTTTCTAAGCACAGAACAAGGATAATATCTTTCCTTAACCTTTAAACCATGCTCTCAAAGCAATCTTAGGTTTGATTGGTCAAAGTAACCCTACATGAGGTTAGCAACTATAATGCCTTTAAATGATTTTTGAATCAAAGCCACTCTTACTATAAAGAAGTTAGCCATGAAGAAATCATTAAGAAGGTCATGAAGCTATAGCAATCAATCAACTAAATCATCAAAGGGTAATATTGCCTCATCAATTGCCAAAAAAAGAAAAGAGAGAGAGAAAGAGATGAAGTACAAGAAATAGTATACAAAAAAAAAAATCAAGAATGAAGGTCAAGTTCTATAATGGATTCAACACCAATATTGCTAATCATCCTACCTACCTCAACATCAAGGGCTTTAGCTTCCTCTTTAAATACTACCATCTAATCTTTCAAAGCTTTAATTTTGGCTTAACCTTCACCTAACACTTCATAAGTGGACAACAATCCACTAGTTTACAAGCCATCTCTGCTATAGGTGCTAGGCTTGGTACATGGAAAAATAAATATCATGCACCATCATATGCATCCATAATTGACACTAAGTTCACCTAACATCTCCAGGATAGTATGAAATGAACTTGATCAGGCAAATGTTGAGTTCACTTAGAACTTCACATCCAAACCATAAAAATGCTCTAAGGATGGTATAAGATGCGGTGTTAGATCAAACCCATAAAAATGTACTACTACCTTTGAATCTACATTAATCAATTAAGTTGCTTCCCTATCTTAATGAGATAGGTCAGTAACTAGGGGAAAAGAATGACCAATAAAAGCAAAAAAAGGAGGTACAAAGGGGGAAACTATCATCTGATGTGAAAAAACTCCATCATGAGTAGCCATATGTAATAAAGTATCGACATGAGTCTCAACATTTCTATTCAATTCTAGATTTGGAACTTAAGCCCTAGCAGGTACAGTAGCATTAGTCTCGTTGGTTACACCTACTTCCTTCACTAGTCTCTTCCATCTCATAACAATTAACCAAATCATATGAATTCACATCATTATCTACACAATCATAAGCCTTAAGAGACCTATCGTAATCAATTAAGTCCTGGTCATCATCTTCTTTACATTATGGGATCGAATCTTTAAACAAAGACCTCTCCTATTCATGTCATGAGTAGCCTAGGATAGTATCCTACTTAGAACAAAAAATAATGTCTCAAGTCGAAAAGAAAAGTACTACTAAAGAAACAGATTCTCAAATGGATGCATGCCTATTTTCAAATCATTTTAACTAGGTAGCAATTGAGAAGGTGCTTTGATGCTTTCACCCTTGTCTTAGCTTACATAGGAGGGCTTAACTTCTCATTAACATGACTAGTGCTCTTTGCGCTCTGCAATCCTCTCTTCTACAATCTAATCTATATTAGAAGCAAAAGCGTATGCCTCAGATACCTTCAAACAATTTGCCAAGTACGATGAACAACTAGGGAAGATGACTCTACAAAAGCTATAAGAAGGAAAGTAGAATCAATCAATCTCATGATTAAGGGTCTTGATGCCTATAGGTGATATTTGCTGAGGAATCAAAATCTATGGCTGGAACTATCATATGGGATATGCCTTAATCAAACCTAAACTAACATACCACATGTGCAAAGAATAAATTGTAAACCCTAGCTTAGGGAAGTTATTGTCTAGGCCCCCTAAAGTTAAATAATGAAGGAAGACTAACTAGGACACACCATAAAAGAAAACCAACTTCCTAGCGCTGCAAAGGCTTCTGATTATTCAAGGAAATGTAATCGTATGAGCTGGGTAGGTAATATCCATTGCACGACTAATAGCTATTAATTTTCTCCACATATGCCAAAATGTGGACTTGCCTTTCAACCCATGCCCATTGCTCAAGTACTTACTAACCTTAGGTAAGTGTACATAGTCAAGTTATAGCATAAATAAAATGGATTATGAGTCCAAGCATCGATCCCAAGAGGAAACTCACATGGAAGTAATATCTAATTATTTTTAGCAGCTGTATCCTTAGATTAATCAATTACCTAACTATACAATATAAGATTTAATTGAATACTTAAAGGTTGAATTGAAGATTATAATAACAAACAACTAAAATAATAAAAAGATAAAATTAATAGAAATAAACATAAATAATAAAACTAAGAACAAGAAATAAATAGAACAATTAAATTAATAAAAAGGGAACATGTTCCTCATTAAATCTTTAATGTTATTTACTACCTAATTTTGAGTGACTTATTCAATCTCAGTTGCAATATTAAACAATGGAGATTCCTATTACAAGTTAACTAGACTCACATCTCTTAGCTTATTACTAACCCTTAAACCCTTTCTACCTAAATCGCTTTTAAAAGAGCATGGTACGATTATCTAACACTCTTGACCCCATTATTAGGTTTCCCTAATTTGGAAAAATCTAACTACCAAATGTTTAAGTTAGCCAATTTTTCCTAATCATATCGGTTAGTCATATTACATGCTCTTACAAACTTTACAATAGACTCTAATAGTAATTTAGTCACCAGTATATTGAATTAAAGTAAACAATAAAAACAATAGAATTAGATCACAATATGTAAAATCATAAATTGAATTTCATTCATAATAAAAGTCACCCTAGAACATAGAGTTCAATAATGATTTACTTAGAAATTCAAAATAAAGACATAACAATAAATTAAAAGAAAAGAGTAGATAAGCCCCCTTATAATTCTTTACCTTACTAACTCTCACAATGAAGGGGCTTTTCTTACAAACCTAGGACTAAACATCTATTTATAGTGAATTGATCAAAATTTATAAAGAAAACCTAACAAAAATAAAAAAAATTCTAAAGTCATGGCAAGTCTACGATCTAGGTACACAACCGTGATGTTTCGGCGTATACTTACATTTTGTTTGAAATCTTCAAAATTCAATGGCGTTTGTTCACCAAAGGAACACAAGCATGAACCACAATTGTAGTCTTCAACTGTATTCTTTTCTAAAATATGTTCTGCACTCAAAATTCTTTTGCTTCATTCCTTAATCAATGCATTTACTTCATAATACTTCAAAACTTGATAAAAAAAAAAAACCCCTTGAAAGTTCATAAAATGCTCCCAAATTCTCTAAAAGTGAAAATTGAACGAATTAAGCTCAAAATACTAAAGAATTAACTACATTAATAGCCAAAAATAGTACAAAATAACTATAGAGTAGGTATGCTAGTTTCATGTTATTAAATACCATCATACTTAAACTTTTGCTTGTTCTCAAGCAAAACATCAAAACATATATATATATATATATATATATATCTTATTGACAAGACAATTAAAAATTAGGCATTAGAAAAGTACACCCTCAAGTTCAAGTAGCTTAGTAAAAATTATTTCCAAACCACGCTTTTTCCTTGACTTAATAATGTCTTTAGAACACCTAGATAATAACACTTAAGAACTACTGAATTTGAGTAATTAATCCTGATAATTCAAAGTTAGTCATATCACTTAAATGAAAACTAAACTAGAGATTAAAACAAACGTCAACCAACTAAGAATGAGTTGTAGAGATTTTCTCATTCTAACTCAAGAGGAGGTGAATCTTCCGTTAACTAATTTTATTTAAAAAACTAGACTAGATGCATATTACATTAATTCATCCTTTCATTTACTCTTTACTTCTTTGAATTTTCATTAGGAGGCTTTTGAGCTCAACTTAATTTCTTATTGAAGCTTAATTAGCACTAGGATAGAACCTCGCTCTTCTGAAAAACCAAGGATGATCCTTACTAATTTAGCTCTTTTAATTATAATGTATAGGGGTATTGGGTACAAATGCAAGTGTCACATGCGTGCCACATATGAAGTCACGCTACACGTGACTAGGGAAATGACTTAAGTGACTCATAAGAGATAATCAGGAAAAAAGAGTAAAAAGAAGGAATAGGCAATCTTAGTAAGGCTCTAACACGTATGGTGACAAGTAGAGGAGTGTAATGGCATTAAACTCCAAGATTAATGAAGAATGAGGAGGTGTTCTTAGTGTCTTTGAGTGTTTAATCTTTGAGACAAAGTTCTGGTAAAGTAACGGCATTAATTGGGGTTTTTCTCTTATTCAAATGAGGATGTGAATAGGGTATTTATATGAAAAGATAATTGATCACATCCGTCAAATTATGGTGGTCATCAATGGTTGAGATTGAAGCCCCTTATTAATGGATCTTAAGTAGGCTATTTTCATGGGTTTAAGCCCAGGTAAAGGCTTTATTTATTATTTTAATGTGAGCCAAATCAAGAAACGTTAGATCAAATAAACCAATCCAACGAGCCCTACTTAAAGCCTACCATGCCAAGTCTCCCTTAATCATCTCGATAATTTATGAACTTAGCTTCTTGAACTGTATTACCTGAACCTGAGGAGTTAAATCCATTTAATTAATGGGCTTGAAAGTCCAATATTAAATTTGGCCTTATACATTTTTCCCCCTGACCAAAGTCCTTTAAATGAAGTCGAAGGGGTTTAGGCACCAAGTGAGCCTTTAGATAATTCAGGCATACAGGCGTTATTAAATAGCTGCATCACTGCTAAATTAATTTGAGATTTGTCTTAGTGCGCGAGTCCACAACACCTTTTATTTATGTGTCATGCCTCAGCTTGATTAGGTTATATGTTGCCTCCAAGGCAACACTTTGAAATACATCTTCTTTAAGCTGTCTCTTCTTAAGCTGATTTGTCTCTTCAATTTGATCCATATGACTTATTGGTTCCCTTGAGTAGAATTTGTATGTTAAGTTCACATTAGTGATCTCATTGGATCAACGGCACATATCAATGTTATCTTGATATTCTCCTCATGCAAGGGCATTCTTCTTGTAAGGTCTCCACATATCATGTAAACACTCTGTATTAACTAAATTTTATTTGCTACACTACGACTACTAAGCATGGCGGTCCCGCTAGCCAGTTAGCAGGTGGGGTCAAAGGGACAGCGTCCTTTACAGGGTTTCAAGAGTAGTACCTCGGAAACTAAATGAAATTTTAAATCTCTAGTTAAAGAAATTCTTCACCCCCTACAGTACACACTAACTTCAAATTTCTTTTTTTTTTTTTTTTAGATAAATGCTTCCAACTTCATATTCGCCATATCCATCATGTGAGCCTTTCCCATCCTCTAACATAACATGCTTGTTTGAATGAGTGACGAAAGCTTGCCATGTAAGTTTAGAGAGGATGAAATTCAATTCTTCCTCAATTATCAGTTTCCCATCATACTGAGCAGTTAAATCATTATCTTGAGCTGTAACCAACGCAATATTTCTACCCTGAAGATATTGTTCACCAGAGAAATAAGAGTCCTCCTTAGCAAAAGATTGGTCATCATCTTCGTTTTTAGTTGGGCCTCTTTCATGTAGGTCTAGAACACTCCCATGGGCGATTCCCTTTTCACCAGAAAATATTATAATATTATTTCTTCTCTTGGCATAAGATCAATTCTACTGGCACTTGGCACTTCTGAGGGAATAAATTTTAACTTTTCGGACATCATGAATTAAATGGGGAAAGAGGGAGGGTCTTCGGAGTTTACAAAGTTAAAAAGAAAGGAATCTGAGTGAACTACTAGAAGGCATGGTGTTTGTGTCACTTCAAAGTTGTTGATAATGCGCTCAGCATATGTGGAGGAACAGTAGGCATTAACATAGGCTAATTAGTTAATATATTGTTGGACTTGCTAACTTCAAGATGTGCACATTGTTCCTTATCAAACCTCACAAGCCTGAGATCCATATCGATCAAAGGAATGATAAGAACAATGAGAGAGAAGATGAGGTATGTGAATTTGAAACTGAAGAGTGTGGGAGTCAAAAGAGAAAACGTCAGAGAAAGACTAAAACGACGACGCCTATTAAAAGAGTTCCTTCAAGTAAGAGGGAGAAGTAGGATAGTATCACTGAAAATGATGGCACCACAGAAAAGAATGACATCCCGAAAAGGAACATTACCCCAAGAAAGAAAGGTACCCCGAGAAAGAACGTGACAAGAGGGGCAAGCTCTGCACAGATTTCAACAACTCCTGATGGGACCATTGAGATATCACTAACCATTCTAAATTCGTGGATGTTTGTAGGAAGGCGAGTTCATCCCTTTTTCTCATCATGGAAGATGGGTAAGAAGAGCCAAGAGGGTCTTGAGTTGCAAGGTGATTGTGGCACGACTGATAGAAAAAAGGAAAAGTGCCTCACTTAGGCCTATCCATGTGTTCAAAAAGACTGAGTATAATGAGGAAATCCATGTCGATTGGAAAAACTGGAAATTCTGTATGGAAGTCTTTACACAAGATAAATGTGGCTTCGAGTGACATGTGGTGGCTCCAACTCCAAATTGGTTAACATGAATTATTTTATAGACTTGGTAGGTTATTTTTATTATTTTATAGATAAGCAGGCTCTAAAATTCCATTTCTGTATCAAGTTGTTCTGTATCAAGTTGATCTCGTTGATGACTCAAAATAAAGGAGACAAAACTTGGTCATCATGGCTATCGATATCGGAACTCTCGAACAGTGGTTATTTGGTTCGCCTAAGGAGAGTAGGCTATGTAGTGTTATCAACGACAAAATTGGGAGCGACCACCTAGAGGTATTTGGAGCCCCCCAATAAGAATCTTTCAATCAAATAAGCTCATAATGCAGTGAGAAGGTGAAATGAAAGGGTCCCCTAACATTCATTGATCCGGCATAAGGAGAGACAACACTCCTTTCTTTTTTAAAACTCATGCATATTGATACTCATGCTATATAAATTCGACTCCCCTCTTTCAAATTGCCTTGTCATTGCGTGGTAATTGAAAACTCTCTACAAGTGGAATTGCTTCATGAATATATGGATGAGTTGAGCACATACTGTAGGCTTCATGACATTCCTCAAACCCATGCACGCCCCTTGGTGAATAGAGCTCTCTTTAAAGTATTGTTGGTTTCAACGCTTTACATTTTGCTATAATACTAATCCGCTGTTCATTCATCATATGTTACAAGAAGCATTCCATACCCCCTTTTTTTTTTCTTTCTTCTTATACAACAAATAGTGATATAGCCTTCATCACTCAATGTCATTGTCCTTATAATTTCACTTATACTTTGATGTGTTTCTTTGGATAATTAATCATAACATCCTTCTCCTCCGTTTTTTCTTTAATTTAAAAAATGACATCTCCGCATTTTCCATACTTTGTAGGTACCATGATCATCTGACAATTAGGTTGAAAGAGGATCCCTTCACCACTTACATTGTAGTTGCCTCCAATTAAGGGTCAAAAGTCTACAATCATAACTTGAGGACCACATCTCGAACTAGAAACAGTCAGCAAATCGGCACGATTTGAAGAAGGTAGACTCTTTATCACTCGGACCATGACTGTTTGCCAACTGAGGGTCAAGAGTTTATGATTGTAGCTTGAGTACTGATCTTCATCAACAGGTGATAGCAAAGAGGTATAACACTTAGGTCATATGTGACCTCCTTTCATAAACTCCATAAAGCCAATTGCAACTTAAGGTGTAAATTGAATCATGAATCTTGAATCGTAAGTACATGTACACATGAGTACATGAGAGTCAGGCGTGAGTTAAGCTCATACAATTTGAACACAGGTCCTAGACATGAGCATATGAGAGTAATACACTTGAGTTAAACATAACCCCTATTTAACATAAGCACTTATGAGGTAATAAAAGGAACTTCACTACTCCTCAATACAAATATTTATGGACTAATCATGTAGAAGAACTATGAGGCCTCCACATAACCATAAAATGTGAATTTGAACATAAACCTTGAACATGAGCACATAAGAGTAGAATATGAGTTTGCGAGCTCAACGTACATGAACGAGACATAAATCTTGCACTTGAACACATAAGAGTTGAGCACTTCAATTTAACATAGGCTTCTAACATAAGCACTTTTAAACTTTCCATATGATCATGCATGAGTTGAGTATGTAATTCGATTATAGTACTTTTGGGTATTTAGGCTAAACATGAGTCTCATCGTATGCAAGCTTTTGATACATGAACCCTGATCATGAGTGAACAAATGGGTTGCATCTGAACCTTAAATGTGATAGTGAATACGAGTCCTTGCGCTTAGGGTTAACCTTGAACTTGACATGATCTCAAAACATAACTTGAGCCTTAAATGTAAAATAAGTCTTAAACATATCACGAGTATTAAGCACGACACAAAGCAAGGTCTGAGCATGATATGAGACCTAAACATGACATAACTCGTGAACATGACATCAAGTATGAACGTCACGCGAGGTATGAACACCTCCTAACTCATGAACACAATGTAATGCTTAAGCATGATATAAGCCTTAACTCCATGGCACTTGGTACATGAATAGTGAGCAAGTAGTCGAATTATAAGCTTTCTTAACATAAATGTGAAAAGATACTAGCTCATTGAGCGAACTAAGCATGAGGCTTTAAATATTAATCTTCTAACATGAATACGTGCCAAAAAAACATTATTTAAACATCATCACAAGCATGTGAGCTGGGTGTAGTATCACTAATCTCATGTGTGAATTGCGTATTGTCATCACGTATTGCAGAAGTCCTTATGCATAATGTCATCTTTAGTTTTCATAATTGGATGTCATACTTTTCGAATGTACCTTACTTCTACTAACCGTCTTACTTGCCTTCATTTACAGGTGCTCACTTTCTTTCATACTTGCATATAGACATTACTATAACCTTTAGGGGTCATCGAGATGGGCAAAGAATCTGGGCAGAGCTGCTCTCGTAGCAATAATGCTAATAAGAACAATGAAATTTTAGCATATTCTAAGGATCACACTCCGAAAATGCCCTTACCTCGGGACAAATGGGTAAACCTAATTATTGAAGGTGACTTCTTCTAGCGAGATATAAAGAGGCGGGATACACATCTACATCCACCTAAGGATGGCAAGTAGCATTTCATAAGACAAGAACCTCTAATACATAAGAGGGTTAAGTTAGAAGAAAATTATGTGCTACGTTTTAGAAATGAGAAGAAAGAAAAACATCTTTCATATAGTAGTTTTGATGGCCCAAAGCACATAGTGAATGTCTGGTTGTCTTGGGTGATGTACATTTTCAAGAATCCTACATGTATATCTGTTTTGGAAGAGGTAGGGGTATATTACCCCATATGGGTGTCTTCTCATTTAACTTTGCACCGCTCACAAGAAATAGAAACTTAGCAAGCTATCATGTCCCGTTGGAGTACTCGCTTACATACTTCTATGACAGCATATGGTGAGATCACTCCAACACTAGAGGATGTTGCATCCCTTCTAAGCCTTCCTAATCTTAGATTAATCGACATCACCGCAACTTTAATCTTAGAAGATGACTAAGCACTGATTAAACTATTAGAAGTGGACAAAAGACAAGCTCTGGATACTGGTAGGCATAGTATGCTTAATTCGTAGATCGAGCATTTCTTTAGGCTAGACAAGGGTGATAAGATAAGGCCTCAATATCAGTGTAAGTAAGTTCCCACATTTTGATGTGGCATAGTCATTATTTACCCTTTTTCCTGTTGATGTTTAACCCTAACCTAATTTGTCTTACCTTACATTTCAAGTACGAATTGGAAGCTTTCATTACTTGTTAGTTGTCATCATTTATGTTCCTAAGGGACCCTGAAAAAGGCATTAGTCCTCAACTCTTCCACTTGGCTATTCATATCACGTGAGGGGAACATTTCACTTTAGGGCCTTTCTACTTAGGTTCCTTATATTAGCGTTTAGACCTCTTTCATGAAGCTTTGGTACGTTCGCAAGGAAGATAAGTTGTGGTGTTATACGTAGACTTGGTGTTTCTTCATATGTGCTTCTGCAAGTGTTATAGGAGATATTCTAGTCTCCCACTTACATATTCTAATACTGTCAAGACCTGGGCTTAGGGATGGGTCAATAGAAAACTCCAAAGTACTTTGAAGAATGTCATTGATACTTGTCACGAGTTCAGCTTTCATCCATATACAAAAGAATTACTTAAATATGAATGGTACTCAAAAATCTACCCTTCCGGTTCAAAGGACTTGCTAAACTTAATAGAGCTTTCTGATGTCGAGATAAAGTTTATCTTATGGAGTATACCCGGGGGTCTTCCGTTGCTTCATGATTGAGCTAATGCTTCTAATTGCTTCCTTGAGTGTAGTGTCATGAAATATTCACCTGATCAAGTTGTTTGACAACTGGGGTTTGATCAAGGAGTGCCTTATGATTTATTCATTAACCAAAGTTTTGATGAGTGTTGCAAGACATTCAGACTTAAGAGCCAGAAGAACATTCATAGGAGGATCAGGCAATTATTCTTTCCTTCTATGAGTTGTTATGGGGTTGCTTCGAGTGGCTAGCTTACATATTAGAAGAATTGCTTGGATAGGTTTAAGAAGTATGTCTCGAAGACAACTGAAAGGGATTTTCCTGAAATAGTCATCCGGGGATATGAATTTCACTTTTGACCCAAAGAAGACCTAAAATCATCTAATAATGCAAGGTCATCCAATGATGCATAGGGTAAATCACAAAGCAAACACTCACCCTCTCCCCCATTAGTCATCAGACAACCTAAGTGTAGCCGCATTCATGAGGTAGCATTATCATTACACTCTCCTTCCTCCTTTTTTATACACTAATATTTTCTTGAAACTTACTCTCCTTAGTTTTCTCAATTTTTTGCATGTCACAGGAGTGAAAGGGAAAGGAGAAGGATGCCACTTCCACTAAACAGAAAGTGATGAAGCATCATCTTGATGGAGTGAATTGTTGCATCCCTAAAGGAACTTCTTCAAGTCAAAGTATCCCTCCTATCTCTTGTCCTTTTCCAAGTCACTAAGGTATGGGAAAGATGCTTTAAGCTAAGGATCCACCTGCTATTACCAAGATTATAGACAAAGAGAAGATGACATTGAGTTGGTTGATTATAGGGATTCTCTTGAACGCACAAATGACAATAGAGAAAATTCTACAAAAGGTATTGATGATGACTAAGAAGGACAATTCAATGATAAAACAAACTCCACAAAACAAGTTAATGAAGACACCCACGGTAATATTAGAATCCCCGATGTGTTCAATATCATTGACAAATGTGAAGATAACAAATTTTTACTCTTAGAAGAAAGTGTGATCTAGGCATTTACTAATGCTTTGATGGGTGTGGGATTCTGTAATGAAGAGATACATGCTACTCCCAATGCTTCGATATATGCAACCGTAGTTAGCAACATTCCTACCCTTTGTAGTGACGCAACTTCACTTGTTCCAAGAAATCCCACATCATTACTTCCCCTAAAGATTAAAATGATACAACATGGAGATAAAGGATCAACAACCAAGATGGTAGCAAGCTCAGAAGATACTTCCCCCTTTCATGGCATCACGATACCTTCTAACCTCCTAGCACCATTGGAGCGCTTAAACAAGATGGAGGGGGATTTTTGGACGGGATCCATCTATTTAGGTTCTAATGTGACTAATCATATCTTAGGCTTACTTAGGTAAATCATAGGGCTATTTGATGAGGCTTGGTGCTTATTATCTATAGAAAATCTCGAACTTTTGATTAATAGTGTCACTGCAGCACATGCCTTGAGGTTTAAGCTCAATAAGATGGAAATCATTACAGCTGAAGCTCAAAAGGTGTCGAGCAGTCAAGACATTGGGGAAAGCTGTGAGCAACTCAAAGCCAAACTTGCAAAGGCAGAACTTGAGAGTGAAGAGAGTCTAGCAGGCACAGATCTTGATTCTACTGTAGCATCTAGTGTCGAGTATTGATAGTATTACTTTTGTTCTCTTTGTACTCCCTCCCCCATTTTTAATAGAGTGTAAGGACTTGTTAAGCTCAATATGTATAGTTTCTCTTCTCGCTTATTTGATATCCATGCCTTTACATGGAACATCATAAATTGACATAAGTTGTTTGTTGATTTAGTAAGCTCTTGAAAGTTCACATCATTATGCGCTTAGAAGACATTACATTTCCTTAACAGTACTTTACATGATAGTTTACTTCATGGCTTGATAAATTTTTAAGAAAACCTTGCGTAGTACAAGTGGATTCCATTTGGAAGCAAGAATTCAAATATATGATCCGACAATATAGAGATATTGATTAAAACAAGGAATATTAGTTCCATTAGATAGTCACGTCGTGAGTTAAGGGCGTATTACCCACTACTTAAATATTTTTACATGCTCTACGAATGTATACTTAAATAGTGCAAGTCATTGTCTCATTCGATAGAACATCACATAATGCACCTGGGAGTCAAAGCTTCAACTAATCAACAACTCATATGATAGATGTATATTGCACACTTGGAAGGCACTTGGGAGACAAGTCTCTTACTAAGTAACAACATTACAAACACCAATACTTTGTTTCTATTTTTTTTTTTAACCTAAGGTGCACAAAGGAGATAATAGTAGAAATAGACATGCAAAACAAGCTCGTATAACTCGAGCTATAAGTTTCATTCATTTAACTTTACTATAGTTTCCTTTTTACAAATGGAACTTTTTGACATATTGAAAATTGATAGGAGCAATAAAAGCATCCATACTGGGATTCCTAAGTTTGCCATATCCGCTTTCATACACTTCCTCAACTACAAAAGGTCCTTTCCATTTTGGTGTAAACTTAGCCATTGGGGTACCTCGACGCACATGCTCGACTACACGAAGTACGACGTCGCCCTGTTGGAATGACCTCTTTCTCACTAGACGGTTGTACGACATTATAAGCCTATGCTAATAATTGATAAGATTATGTTTGGCGATATCATGCCTTTCATCTAATGCTTCTAGATCCATCACTCACAATGTGTCAAGTTCGAGCTCAGCATTGATTACCAACCTAATAGATGGGATCAAGACTTCTATGGGAACTACTGCCTCAATCCCATATACTAGAGAAAAAGGAGTTGCTTGTGTTAGCCTTCGTTTAGATGTCCTATAAGCCCAAAGCGCTAATTGTAGCTTGTCATTTCATTCCTTATGATTATCGTGAACCATGCAACTAAGTATCTTTAACAAGCTCTTATTAGTGGCCTCAGCTTGTCCATTTCCTTTCGAGTAATACAACATAGACTTTACATTATCAATATTATAGGATACCAGTAGTTAACGAACATGCGAATTGATAAAAGGAGTGCTATTGTCAAATAAAATACGCTTCAGGATTCCGAACCTACATACGATATTCTCCTTCATGAAACCCACACCTGCTAGTCCTGTAGCCTTCCTTAAAGGAGCTACCTCTACCCACTTTGTAAAGCATTCTGTTCCTACCAAAATCCAGATGCACCCTCTTGATAGTAGATTTATAGGTCCAATAAGGTCAAAAGCCCAAGTGTAAAAAGGCCAAGGAGTTGTGATGCTATGGAGTGTAACCGTAGGAGCATGAATGGTATCGCTATGCTATTGACAAACAACACACATCTTAGTGAAGTTGAAAGCATCCACTTCCATTGTTGGCTAATAGTATCCTCTATTGAATAGATAATAATATAATTTCCTTCTTCCTTGATGCTCCCCACACTCTCCAGCATACATGCACCTCAATCAAAACCGTTTCTGTTTCAAGAGAAGCAATACACTTTAGGGTTTTCCCATAAACGATACTCTATAGAGCTTGCATTCATGCATAAGATACTTCTTGGCCTTTCACTTTACAAGCTTGCCATCCGTATTATTCATCTATAACACATTATTCCTTAAGTAATCAATAAATGAGCGCCTCCACTCTCCAGCACTAGATAGAAAATTACACTTACTCTAGTCGAGAAGCTCAAAACATTTAAGGCAATGTACTTACACTTGAAGCATATCTTTAGCCATTGATGGCCAATAACAGCCTACACATTGAATATGACAATATAGTGGTGCCATTCTTCCCTGCACCAGATCTGATGATACTTGTCTAACTTGAGACAAGATTCCTTAGTACTAATACATGGAGATGGAACACCTTCTAGACCCTTGTAATATAACATTTCCTTGATTTTAACAAAATTCTTCAAAGCCAAAATAGAAGCCGCATTAGGGTACATTAACTGTTCCATGAATGGGCCGTACCAATCGTCTTGCATGTCTTCGTCCTCATTAACAAAATTTAAAGCCATACATGGGATAAATTTCTCGACTACTTAGATATTCACATTACCACTAGCAAGGAGTTAAAGCGCATAATTTATGTATTCGAGGTGATTCAAATTTAATCATTAGACAAGCCATAGGTGAGTTTGGATTGAAGGAACCTACACTTGTGCCTTATAGGGTTGTAGTACAGGTTATGGTAAAAAAATTTACTTCTATACCTATTCACTGATCGAATCGTGTGCTCATACCGTATAGAAGTAAATTTTTTTACCATAACTTGTACTACAACCCTATAAGGCACAAGTGTAGGTTCCTTTAATCCAAACTCACCCATGGCTTGTCTAATGATTAAATTTGAATCACTTCGAATACATAAATTATGCGCTCTAACTCCTTGTATGGACAACAAACCAAGTAATAATGCCCCATGCTCGGCTTCATTATTGGTGCATCGAAAATCAAGTTTAAATGCTAGGGGTATCTCTTGACCCTCAGGTGATGTCAATACAATTCCTACTCCCCAGCCTTGATTTCTCGCAGAACCATCAAATTGAAGTGTCCATTCACCATCTGCCTCGACCATCAAAGTATTTTCATGAAATTCAGCTGGTATTATGCTTATAGTCAAGCCTTCTTGGGCATTTGAGAAGTATATGAATAGATTAGCCAAGCTTATGACTTAATGGTCTTAGGGGATTTCACTGAGATGTCAAATTTTGTAAGAATGAGTAACCACTTAGCAACCCGTCCTAATAAAGCCGGTCAAGTACCAGTGCAAGACAATGTTTCTCGTAAGTCAAGTACTTGACCTTACTGCCTTGAAGGGTTCGGCTTAGATAGTATATAAGTTGCTCTTGACCATCGACTTCTTGCACAAGTAGAGCTTGAACAAACTTGTCAGTAGACGTAAGATATAAAATTAATGGCAATTCTTTTATGGGCATGGCCATGGTCTAAGGAGAAGTTAAGATCATCTTGATCTTTTGAATTGCCTCCTCATGAACCTATTCCCATTCAAATGAAATTCCTTTCTTCAAAAGTTGGTGCAATGGGTATGAAATCTCAGTACATGTTGGTACAAACCTTCTAATATAAGAGACTTTTCCCATGAAAATTTTAGTTCCTTTAGGGTGGCAAGGGATGGCATTGATTTTATAGCTTGCTCTTTTGCAAGATCAACATCAATTATTTTTCAATGGATAACAAACCCTAAGAACTTCCTTAAAGACACTCCAAAGACACAATTGAGAAGATTCATGCGAAGCTTGTATGGCTAACATCACTCAAAAACCTTTTGTAGATGAACCATGTGATCATATGCCCTTTTAGACTTAATGACTATATCATCAACATAATCTTCCATAAAGTCATGCATCATGTCATGGAATATAGCAATCATTGCCCTTTGATAAGTGGTGCCCTCATTCTTAAGTCTAAATGGCATGACGGTATAATAAAAATTTCTAACTAGTGTTTGAAAGGCAGTATACTTTGCATCTCCAATTGCCTCTTAATCTGATTATAACCACTTAATCCATCTATAAATGAGAATAAATCATGTCTTGCAATCGCGTCTATTAGAGTATGAACATTTGGTAAAGGAAATTCATCTTTAAGACAAGCCTTGCTCAGATCCCGGAAGTCTACCCATACTCTTATCTATCCAGTCTTCTTTCCTAGAGGAACAATATTGGCAAGCCAAGTAGGATGGGCCTTATGAATCCAGCTTGTAATAACTTCACAACTTTTTACTTAATTTGGACTTCAATCTCAGGGTGGAAAACCCTTTATCCTTGCTTTACAGGCGTAACTCTTGGGCCAATGCTTAATCTATGTGCTATGAGACTAAGGTTCAATCCTAGCATCTCTTCGTAGGTCTATGTAAATATGTCTCCATATTCTCTTAGCAACTTGACAATATGAACTTTTATTTCTTATAGGAGGCTCTTGCTTATGAAGATTGGCCATTGCGACTCTCTCGGTCACGCTAGATCCAATTCTTTTATTTCCTCAACTTGTAGCTTCATTTGGTCTTGTAGTTGTTGTGGGACAGGTTGGACTTCTTGTACTGGTATGGGAACTGAAGAGGAGAAATATACCTCCTCAAACCCCTAAGACAGTCATAAACGGTATACCCTTCTTCCATCTTCTCAAATGAAGCTTTGTTCTTCTTCTTTTCCCCATGACGCCCACGTATCTTTCTTTTCTTCTATTGACCATCTTAAATTTCTTCCCATGTAAGTAAAGGGACACCAATAAGCTTAGCTATCACAGGCTCACCTTCTTCAACAAATTCATTAAAGTAAGCCGACTCAGTAAAATATGATTCATGTTGCTCGAAAGGGTTCTTTTTAATTGGAATGAATACATCCTTCCCTTTCCAATGACCCTTGATACATTGATGCAATGTCGATGGGATCAAGTTGTGATCATGTAACCACTTCCTTCCAATGAGGAAGGTAGCAGTACCATAGATAGGGCCAATCACATGAAAGGTAGTAGTACCATGGATAGGGCTAATCTTGAGATCAATATTAACATACCCAATAGAATCTGTAAGGGCATGGCCAAATCCATTTATTGATATAGGCTGTTTAACTAATCGTTGAATGTTAATTCTAATAGCCTTAAAATTACTCATAGCATGATATTTAACAAAGAACCATTATCAATGAATGTTCTCTTGATCAGAGACCAATTAAGCATGCCTTCCACATATAAGGGGCGATTATAATTAGAATTCTTCACACACATGTCTGCATCAATAAATAGAATTACATTTTCGTATGTTATGGCCATCCTGTTCACAGGCCGCACTATACTACACTCTACGTATTGACTCTCAAAGATTTGTATAAGTGAAATTGCTACCGCAAGCTAAGCTTTCTCATTGAATCCCAAGAGATCAAAGAAATTCCTAAAGTTAGCTGCCTTCAACAATGCCATAACAATAAGGGGTATTTATCATCCTAAGATTTGATTAACTTTCCTTTATCTTCATCATTTCCAGTAGTTTGGGCATCAATTATTTCAGTGATGATAGGATCATAGCTAATGGCATTGACAACACCCCTTTGATTGTTGAGGGCAGGAAGTGGATTGTTTCTAACATCATTGTTATCGATGATCAACTCACCACATGCAACTCAATCATTGAATATTTTCTATAAAGTGAAACGATCTTTAGTTGGGTGACTGATAATCTGATGAAATCTACAATACTTAAGATCACATAATACGAGATGTCATTCTTTTCTTCATTTATGGGGAGGTGCTCGACCCCCAGAAGCTTGATATTTCCATCATAGAGCCATTGGTCAAGCATTTAATGCACTTTGGCCATAAGACAAGGATATGTCAAAGATAGCCTAGAGTTAGTAGGCTTATCATCTCTTTGTTTCTTTTCTCTCCTTAGTGATTCACCTTGAGCTGCACTTACAAATGAAGTATGCTTGTTGAATCTCCCAACTTCACTTCTTTGTCGTGCCATTAAGTTATTGGTCCTTCGCACGTTCTCAACTAGCGCAACAAAGGAGGCTAACGAAAGGTTTTCAAGGTAGATCGCATACTCAAGAAACATCCCTTAGAGCAAGATCTTAACCAACTCTCTCTCATCACAAATGTCTTATATATCTAGTAAGCGCTCCCTAAAGCGGTCAATATAATCCATCAGATCTTCTTTAGACTTTTGTCAAATCCTTCCCATGCTAATAAGGGTGACTTTATCTTCTGTAGAGAAGAACTTCTCCAAAAACATCTTATACGTACTACCCCATGAATCTAATGATCCTAGAAGGAGATTAACATACTAGGTGTATGCCTTCTTAGTGAGTGACTTGGAAAATTCTTTTAGTTTCAAATCGTCATCTAAGCCATATATTCCAACATCTTGATAAATTTCAACAAATGTTCTTTAGCACTTCCCTTATTGCCATTAAATAGCATGAACTTCAAACTGACATAATCCTCAAGGTACAACTTCGCGGCAATGCGTTGGTGATATGAAAGCTTCAGTTTCGATATCCCAACCATAGATTTCTCTTATATCTCCTTTAAATATATATACAAATCTTCTTTGGTTACAAATGAACCTCTCTGAGTAGATGCTTCGACCCTTAGTGACATCGCAAAAGCAAGATGCATGGGTGCTAGATTCATAAGTGTAGATCTTGTAGACATGGGATTCATTGGTCTTAATTAAATGCAGTCAATAATTATGATATGTGGCATAACACATGAGGACGATAAGCTTCCAATTTGAACTCCTTGATTCCTTACTTTAAGTCACGAATCTTGTGTGGCTGTAGGTTCTACAGCAAGAAGTTGTTCTCTAACCCTAGGAGTGACATGCTCATTGACAACCAGAGGGTTAGGTGGGGTATATTGTTATACCATATTAGAAGGATTTTAGGAAGTTACTCGTTGTTGCGTAACAGCAAAGGTAACCAAAGCAGGTGCATATTGAGAAAACATGGCCATAAGTTCACCTAGGTTTCGATTAGTCTCCTACAGCTCACATGTTAATTGTGCATTATCAAGGACACCTTCCTATGTGCCATTACCTTAATTAGTGTCTCCAGTTGGAGGTAGATTTTGATCATTAGCCATAGTATTAATATTTTGCTCTTGATTAGTTCCTTCAGTAGGGTCGTATTATCTTCACCTTGGAGGTACCATAATGTCAGTATTAAGTCTTCCTTCCCTAATAGAGTTGCAAAAAAAAAAAAAAAATGTAGGGGGTTAGGTATAGATGTAAGTGTCACGTATATGCTGCGTATGAAGTCATGCTACACATGACTAGGGAAATGACTTGAGTGACTCGTACAGGATGATCAAGAGAGAAGTGTAGGGAAGAGGAGTAGGCAATCTTAATAAAGCTCTAACACATATGGTGACAGGTAGAGGAGCGCAATGGCATCAAACTCCAAGATTAATGAAGAACGAGGTGGCGTGCTTGGTGTATTTGAGTGTTTAATATTTGAGGCAAAGTTCTAGCAGAGTAATGATGTTAATGGGGGGAGGAGGTTTCTCTTATTCAAATGAGGATGTGAATAGGGTATTTATAAGAAAGGGTAATTGATCACATCAGTCAAATCTTGACAGTTATCAATGGTTGAGATTGAAGCCCCTTATTAATAGATCTTAAGTAGGCTATTTTCATGGGTTTAGGCCCATGTAAAGGCTTTATTTATTATTCTAGTGTAAGCCAAACCAAGAAATGTTAGATCGAATGGACTGATCTAACAGGCCCTACTCCAAGCTTGCCATGCCAATTTTCCCTTAATCATCCCGATAATTTATGGCTTTAGCTCCTCAAACCTTGTCACCTGAACTCAAGGAGTCAAATCCATTTAATTAATGGGCTTGAAAGCCCAATGTTAAATTTGGCCCTCTACAAATGCATCTCTAAGGTTGTACACACAGAGAAAACCACAACAAACATGAATGAAAGGAAAAAAAAGCAAAGGGGTTTAGCAAATCCAAGCAGCTATCAGCTAGATGTGATGCACTAACTGATCCTACTCGGCCTAATCCTAACACTCGATATGACATGAATATAATATTAGGGTTACTCGCCACTAACTCTTCCTAAAAGAGCTAGATAATAGCTAATGATAAAAGACAGAACATGAAGGTTACTCTATAAGGAGATTTCGTAATCGAGTAATGAGTAAGTGAGATGATGTCTGCATACAGATAAATGGGTTTTATGTACTACTCCCTTACTAGGGTTACATAGATAAATGAAAAGGCTAAAAAGGATAGGTTACAAATGTTATACCAAAAACATACTAAGAAGGGAAAAATGAACAAATACTATACAATGTATGGAAGAAGGAAATATTATAGAATCTAGTATTAATGGATAAATGTTTCTCTCAGGTTGGTATACAAATTGGTCATTGTATTCGGTTGCTGCTGTTAGAGTGATGTTTCCAACAGGTCAATACTAGTTAGAATTTGCTGCAAAGAGGTCAAAAAGGGAATAGAAATTTTGGCCAATCTTATCTAGGTCAAGTTTGAGCTAGGACACAGGGTGTTAATTGAAGTCTCTCTAAGTCAGGCAACTAGACATCTTGGCCCTGACTCAATAATTGAATACTTCAACTCAAAATGAGAGTATTTCACACAAGTTAAGGTTAACTTGTTTTCACATTCACCACTTTCACAAGTCATGCACTAATTGGAAAAATTAGCTCCTTTTTAAATTAGTGGAATCAATATACAACTAATCATTAGGCTTGCAAATTTTGATAAAAACTTATGGAAACCATGATAACTATAACAAGTGTACTACTCAATTAGTAGTACAGAGTAAGCTCTAAGGTTGTATTTCCCGAGCGAATGGTGTGTTAGCTCTCAGTAGTTTTAGTCCTCTTTATAGCTAGGCAAACTTAATAAAACTCAAATTTAATTTAACTAAAATGGACAACCATCCTAAACCAATGAACTTTTTACTTGTATTAAACTATAATTACTAACTAACCTAACTATGCTACTTGGGAATTCCAACTTTGTAAAAAGATATAATTATGAACTAAGGGTTGAAATGTCTAATGGCATAATGGTTATGTCATTCCAACAATCCACATTATGAGTAAGCTATTAACCGGCTATTGAACTAAGCCCTAATCAAGTTAAAAGTTGTCAATTTCTAATCAATATTAGCCTTTCATGAAATCAGTTAGAATACATGAACAATTTACATTATCCTAATCTACTTAATGTTTCTAAAGCAAAACATAAGCCCGATGAACAAAATCAATAATCCACAACATATAAATAAGAATGGAAACAAGAAAACCACCATTACACAATCTAACCACTACATTCATTCACAATCTCATTAAGTTCAAAGGATACATTAAGTTAAAGAAACAACATCTAAGTAAATACAAGTACAAAAATGGAAAGAAACAGCCTAAAAATAAGAGTTCTATGTCCAAATCCATGCTTAAATGATGTTTCTCAAACATCCTCAAGTTGGATTCCCTTATTATATTATAAAATTGAAGCTAAAAGAACCTAAAGTTTGAAACCCTAGCATAGAGAATAAGGAAAAGTCAAAGGAAAGAAAAAAGAAATGGAAAATGGGTCTGTTCAATACGTTGCATTTTAGCTGCTTTTTATATCGAAGGTACTGTCTTGATGGTATTACCGGTATGACGGTATCCGGTACTACCATCAAGACAATATAGTCCACTCTTTGCAATACTTGCTAAAGTTCTATTCTTGACAACAACTTGACGGTAGCCGATATTACCGTCAAGCCTATAATTCCTCCTTCATCTCTTCAATTATATGTGATTTTTATACTAGCTTTGTGCATTCAAATTCATTTTCATGCAAAATGACATATAATTTAGAGAAAATTATATACAATAAGCATAGGATTTTTCATACTTATCACTTACCCCCAACTTTAAAACCTGCTTATCCTCAAGCAAGCTGAAAACAATAATGATACATGAAGCAAGTTCAAATTCTCCATTCATTAACTTAGTGAATTTTAGCTCACCCAGGCAAAATGAATGTTCACCAAGTTATGATCTAAACATAGAAGACCTCTTTACAAGCAATTAGTTGTCTATGAATTCTTGAGATGGAGGATTAAGTGCGCTTAAGTATACATGCAAGAGAATTCATTAACTAATCTATGACTCATACGGTTAATCCTCCTATTTAACTAAAGATTAGATAATTTGAGAACAAATAAGATGTCGTAAGGTAGGAAAGACATCTTTACATTTTTATAGACTGATCGATATGTATAAAGTCCTAATCCACCCCTTAAGCCAATCATAATCTGGTAAAAAGACAAAATTGAGTCATTCTTTACTGAGATTTTCCAATAATTTTTCCATTTCTGCTTTACCTAACTACAGTCATGCATCCCAAACTTATATTCAAGGGAGCTTTTTATTCTTCACATTTTTCACAATATGGACACAAGTGGCTGATGAACTAATCTAAGAATTTTTCATTTAAGGAAATGCGCCATGCACTTATTAGACGCCCCTAACGTCTAGCTGTTCTCTCTTTTATTTTTCTTTTCTTCGCTTTTTCTTTCTATATATATATATATATATATTTTGTTGGATTTTAACCCCAACTTCTAATTTTTTTTTTTTTTTTTTCCAATTTTCATTCTACTTTTGGCTAGGAAATCTTTTCAAGACTAACTCAATTTCAGCATGTTTGCTAGCACTAAAATTAGCCACTTAAGACATCAAAGAACATGATACATATCAGTTAATGCTCTAAAATGCAAGCACCTAAGTCACACCAATGACATCAACTTATTCTTAAATCATGATTCAAAATTTAAATGCAAGGTCAACTACATAAACTAAAGATTCCACCAATCAATTCTAATGTAGTGTAAATGGCTCATTACAATTCCATCTCCATTCATGTATAAAATAAGAATCCTTTGAAATTGCTTGCTCTTCATGAATAACTTGAAGAGGAAATTTTGAAAAATTATAGGTGATTTTTTACAAAAATTCACCAAATCAATAAACGATTAACACAAATGTATAATGAAGCACAATGGTGACAAAAAAAAAATATTTCTTTTAATGTATATAGGATAATGAATAGAACTAGAAAATGTCAACAATTTAAAACTCCATATCATTAATCCCAACTTCACAATTCAATCAAAACACCTCAGCTTCAATCCCAACTTCTAAAGATACTTTCACCCCCAACTTCAAACTAATAATATCTTTTTAGTTCAAGCACTAATACAAAATATTAAAGAAAGGGAAAGAATGGGACTACCTTAGAGATTAAGCCAAGTTGCCACCTTCTAGCACTTATTAGCTTGCAAGTTCGATCTTTATTTATGTATAAGTTAGGGATCTATAAAAAGGAAAAGGAAACATCTCACAATACCTTATTCAGCCAAAACCAAACAAAAGCGAGGTGAACAAAAGATAAACTAATAACTAAGATAAATAAAACCCAGTCTACAAAAGGTCTTAAGAATTGAAATTAGCACCATCCATTCGCCAACAGTGGCGCTAAAAAGTTGGTTTTATATTCACCACTTCTACAAGTCATGCACTAATTGGACAAATTAGCCCCATTCTAAAATAGTGGAATCAACATACAACTAATCAATCAAGCTTACAAATTTTGATAAAAACTTATCGAAACCGTGATAACTTCAATAAGTGTATCAGTTGATTAGTAGTATAGGGTAAGCTCTAAGGTCATATTTCCCTAAGGAATGGTGTGCTGGCTTTCAGTTGTTTTTGTCCCCTAGATAGCTAAGCAAACTTAACAAAACTCAAATTTTATTTAACTAAAATGGACAACCATCCTAAACCAATGAACTTTTTACTTGTATTAAACTATAATTACTAACTAACCTAAATATACTACTTAGGAATTACAACTCTATGAAAAGATATAATTATGAACTAAGGGTTGAAATGTCTAATGGCATGGTGGTTATGTCATTCCAACAATCCACATTATGAGTGAGCTATTAACCCGCTATTAAACTAAGCCCTAATTAAATTAGAAGTTGTCAATTTCTAATCCATATTAGCCTTTCATGAAATCAGTTAGAATACATGAACAATTTACATTATCTTAATCTACTTAATGTTTCTAAAGAAAAACATAAGCTTAATGAACAAAATCAGTAACCCACAACATATAAATAAGAATGGAAACAAAAAAACCACCATTACACAATCCAACCACTACATTCATTCACAATCTCATTAAGTTCAAAGGATACATCGAGTTAAAAACCAACATCCAAGCAAATTTAAGTACAAAAATGGAAAGAAACAACCTAAAAATAGGAGTTCCATGTCTGAATCCATGCTTAAATGATGTTTCTCAAACATCCTCGAGTTGGATTCCCTTATTACATTATAAAATTGAAGCTAAAAGAACCTAAAGTTTGAAACCCTAGCATAGAGAACAAGGAAAAGTCAAAGGAAAGAAGAAAGAAAAGGGAAATGGGTTTATTAGGTGCATTGCATTTTAGCAACATTTTATATCAAGAAGGTACCATCTTAATGGTACTACCGATATGACGATTGTTGATACTACCGTAAGGACAATATGGTCTACTCTTTGTGATACTTGTAAAGGTTCTATTCTAGACATTGACCTAACGATAGCTAAGATTATTGTTAAGATGGTAGCTGGGATTACTGTCAAGTCAATAACTGGAATTACAGTTAAGCCGGTAGTTCCTCCTCTATGTGTTCATCTTCTTCTTCTTTCTTTCTTTCTTTTTTCCGTTGGGCTTCTCATGTAGGGGCTACCATCATTGTAGCCCTAAGACATGCAAGATATATGGGAAAAAAATATACTAAGTTTAAGATCCAAAATACTAAATCTTTTGTGTTAAATTGATCAAATCATAATTTTCATTTATGTAAATCAATTATATGTGATTTTTATATTAGTGTAGTGCATTCAAATTCATTTTCAAGTAAAATCACATATAATTTAGAGAAAATTATATATGATAAGTGTAGGATTTTTCACACTTATCACAACTCAGTGGGGATTTCGTCAAGTCAACTGCTATTATAGTTCGGCTTGGATAAGCCTCGTGAGTGCATCGGTATAGAGTCCATATTGATCATGACCATTGCTCTACACTCAGATCAAACAAAATGATATAGTCCCTAGTTGGCAATGGAATCCTTATCCTCAAACAGTTCTCGTGCTAGCACTCGTCAAGTAATTCCTAACAATCCTCTAGCTTAGTTGCAAGTAATAGATAAGAAGGGTTGATTCCTATCATCTTCCTAAGGATTCGAAGATTTGGCCTCAAATCCATAAGTTCTTCTCTAGGCTTATTTCCTTTAGATGGTGAGGAATCAAATTGGATATGTTAAATGTGGAAGAGACACCATAATCCTCAGGTAGCTTAATCTGGTAAGCATTGTACTTTCATCTTCTCTAGAACCTTGATTAGACCATCAACTCTAGTTGATGATTAGCATTTCATGTGATGGGGAAATCTCTTTTGGCTGAGATGGATCCAAACTAGCTCTCCTAGATTGATGGAAATAGCTCGATGGCTTTGGCTACTAATCTCACGCTACCGTTCATTGAACTTAGCAATCTTCTTGGTCACTTGCTAGTATAGTTGGTGTAGCTGATAAGCTAGATCAACTCTAAATTGGCTTTCTTCAAGAGCTGTGTAGGTATTGATCTTGTCCAATAGGATGGTTAGGTTAAGGCCATAGACGACCCCAAAGGGAGTCTTTTTAGTGGTAATGATAGGCTATACCAAGAGTAGACGAAGGCAACCATATTACAAGTGGGTTCAAGCTTATAGAATGCTTGAAGACAAGGGTAGAAATGTATGAAGAATAATGAAGTAAATAACTGAAATCCATCAACACCTTCTAAAGATGTGATGCAACAAGGAAAACTCTATGGACTCATAAAACTAGCTCGATATGATGCACAAGCAACTCGATAAGTTCACCCACCACTTAACCTTGTTTAAGGGTTAAGCTAAGAGTAAGGAAAGAAGTAAGAATACAAGCTTATGAAAATAATAGTGAAGTATCTATTGAAATATCTAGATGATGTTATGGCTACATTAAAAAGGCTATTTACATTCAAAAAGTTAGGGTATCCTAGTTAAAATGGAAAATAGAAAAAGAGTATTGGCTAAAGGAAGTAATGTATAATGAATAATAAAAGGATACAAATGAAAAATTAAAGAAAATTGTGATTAGTGTAGCAAATCCTTTCATGTAAGGGTTAGGAAATGTAGTGGTAGGTCATTGGGGTACTTTTAGCAGAAATAGACAAGTTATATGGTTAGGCTAGAAGTTACCGTGCAGACCTAGGGTTCTCTAGAGGAGATGTTGGCTCAACTGTACTTTAGGGTCCTCGACGCAAGTACTGTTGAACTAGTAGTTGACATAGGCATAATAGAGCTAATGGTAAGACTAGCAGAGCAATTAAGTAAACACGAATCAGGTTGGCATATGATGGTTGGCAGAACTAAAATAGCTTGGCTCCATAGATGAACCTGTTTAGTAGTAAGTAGTAAAGATCAGCTTAGCCTCAGTAGGAGTTGGTTAAAATTAGAGAACCCACTTCTTTAGTCCTTCAAGCTCTCGAACTTAGGCTGGGTCAAGGGTTTAGTTGTCTAATTCCCATCATCCCCTCCGAGTTGATTTGGATTTGGGATCAAATCCAATTAGTCTTCGTTCAATTCTACTTTAAGTCGATAGGGGATAAGGTCGAAAACATTGAAAATGTTAAAAACTCCATAGTCTTCGGGTAATTCCAATTGATAGGCATTGTCATTAATCTTTTAGAGTATCTTGGAAGGACCATCAACTCAAGTAAACAATTTAATTTTTCTCCTTGCTCTAGTGTAACCATATTAAATCGCCAGGTTGATACTATACTATTTTCCTTCACATGCTCTTCTCTCTCAACTTCTTAGTAGCCCGATCAATCTGCCATGCAACCTTTTGATAAATCTATTGGATAGACTATGCTTGGGCCCTTACTTCAAGGTCTTCTTACTCAGGCATGGGTGCTAGTTGTAATCAAGGGATAGCTCTAGATTAAAGCCATAGACAACTTCAAAGGGTATTTGTTTGGTGGTGCTATAAACTATACGGTTGTAGGAAAATTCCACCATAAGCAAACAAACATCCTAATTAGTTAAGTTTTTCCTCATTATAACTTAGAATATTGATCTTAAAGTATAGTTGACTACCTCTAGTAGCCATCAGTTTGGGAATGACAAGAAGCGCTAAATAGTAGTTTAGTCCCCATATGATACTAGAGACTTCTCTAGAAATGGCTTAGAAACTTGGGATCCCTATCTGATAACACACTTCTCGGTATGCCATGCAAATAAAGAATTTCCTACAAAAAGAGAAAAGCATTAGCTGAAGGATTATTAGGTTTTAAGTAAGGCACAAAGTACACCATCTTGTTGAATCTATCCACGACGACCATTATTGAATCTTTACCTTAGGTAGTTTGTGGCAATCTGAGATCAAAGTCTATACTCAACTTAAACCAAGACTTTATTAGGACAAGTAAAGGCATTACCTTCCCTTGTTCGGCTTGACATTTAGCCCTTTTACATGTAATGCAAGTTTCAACAACCTAACGCGCATCTCATCTCATCTTAAGCCAAAAGAACCTCTTACTCAATAACTCATACGTCTTCTTCTCTCCAAAATGTCCAAAGATCCCTCCACCACAAGCTTCCCTTACTAATAGCTCTCGTACAAAATAGGTCGACACATATAACTTGCCACTTTGGAACAGATAGATCTTCCATATGGTAGTCATCTACCATTCTCCCTTCTTTATAGCATTTATATATCAAACCAAAGTAAGAATTATGTTGATAGTGTTCTTTAATGCTTACAAACCTTAACAATCTTGTCTACAACTCAATAAGAAGAACATGTCTTCTTGATAGTGCATCAATAAGTACACTACTCTTGCCTTGATTATATTTGATGATGAAATTAAATCCTTCCAAAAATTCAATCCACCGAGCTTGGCATTTAGAAAGCTTTAATTGGCTTTGCAAATACCTTAAGGATTCATGATATGTATATATGACAAATTCCTTTAGCAGAAGGTAATGCTTCCATACTCAAAGAGCTTGGATTAATGCCAATAGCTCTTTGTCATATATGAAATAATTCAGTTGTGCTCCTTTGAGCTTCTCACTACGAAAGGCAATAGGTCAACCTTCTTGCATCAGCACAGCTTTGATGTTAGCTCTTAATGCATCGTACTCAAGCTCAAACACTTTCTCGAAGTCTGGTAGAGCTAAGACTGGGGTAGAGGTCAATCTTTCTTTCACCTTGATGAAGCTTTTCTCCTATTTATCTACCCGCTTAAAATCTATATTCTTCTTTGTTAACTTAGTTAGAGATGTAACTATAGTAATAAATCCTTGGATAAAGGATCGTTAGAAGGATGCCAATCCATGGAAACTCCTTGCCTTGACACATAAAGTTAGGGTTAACTACTCAATAATGGCTTGAACTTTCTCTTCATCAACTCTTAATCTTCCTCCGTTAACCACATAGCTTAGGAAGATCACCTCTTCTTGACCAAAACAACACTTCTTCATGTTTTCGAACAATTTCTATGTTTGGATGACATCAAAAATAGCTTAGATCGGTTAATATAACCTACTAGGTTGGCACTGTAGATAAGGATGTCGTCAAAGTAGACCACAACACATCTTCCAATTAGGTCTCTTAAAACATGGTTCATCAATCACATTAAGGTGCTTAAGGTATCTAATAACCTAAAAGGCATGACCATCCACCTAGACAGGCCATGTCAAGTCTTAAAAGCAGTTTTCCATTCATCCTTTTGTCTCATTCAAATCTAATGGTATCCTATCTTTAGTTCATCTTACTAAACACTTTCATACCATTCAATTCATCCAGCATGTCGTTTAGCCTCGGAATGGGGTACCTATACTTGATTGTGATCTTATTCACAGCTTTACTATCCTTACACACTTGCAAGTAACATCCTTCTTCGGCACTAGTAATGCGAGCACAACACAAGGACTAAGACTCTCTCTCATATACCCTTTTTTCTAGTAACTCATTGACTTATCTTTAAAGCTTAGCAACATATTCAGGATTCCTCCGATAAGCTGCCTTGTTCGATAGCGCAACACTGGGTATCAAGTCAATGCAATTCTCTATGCCTCAAAAAAAAGGTAATCCTTCTAGCAGCTATTCTGGAAACAAGTTGACATATTCATCCAATAGTTCTCAGACTTCCTCGGGTAGCTTAGCTTGTTCCTTCAACTTCAATAGCCTCTTGACCATCAGTTAGGTCAGCATATCAAACATAATGGCTTCTTAGAGCTCAACTTTACATAGACTCAAAGCCTTCTTTGATCCTCAAGCTAATTTGGCTTATAACTTAGGGTCATAGGGTTCAAGGTGATTTTTCTACCATCTTTCTCAAACATATATGTGTTCCAAAATCCATCATAAATGACCTTTCAATCAAATAGCCATGGTTAGCCTAGCAATACAAGGGTAGCGCATTACGTAGGATTTCATTACAATAGTTTCCAATAGAGATTAGTAGTAATACTTGCTGAGTGACATATATCACCCCCTTTCATTCAGCCAATGTAATTTATAAGGCCTTGAGTGTGAAATGGTCAGCAAATCGATCTTCCAAATTAGGTTAGCAAATATTACACTAGTGTAACTTCCACTATCTACAATGAGCGCACATACTTGCTCATTCACCTTACATGTGAGGTGAAATAGGTTCTTTCTCTACTCCTCCTCAGTAAAAGCTTCAATACTCATCACAAGTTCGCTAACTAAAGTTAACTTATCCAAATCCTTAGCAAACACATCTTCCTCAACCAATTCGTCATTAACCTCAACTTCTTCTTGCCACACTATTTTCTCCTCTAGTTCCTCATCCTTGCGATCTACTTCAATCTTCGGGACATCTCCCTTAATGATCATAGTCTGTCTATTCGGGCATTAGGCAACCATGTGCCTAAATCCTTGAGACTTAAAATACTTAATCTGGCTCAACTTCCTCTTAGATCCTTATCCCTTCTCATAAGTTCTTTTTAGTTATTGCTAGTCAACAAAGTGAATCTTTGATTCAATCACTACCTTAACTCTTCTACTAAGGTCAGTACTCTAGGAAGCTCAGCTACTGCTCTGAGTAGGTTAGTTAGATTGAGCAAGTCAACTCATTGGAGGTCAACTTGACCTATTCCTCTTATGTTTCTCTATTCACTGGGTAATTTTGAGGGCCTTATCTAGTGTAGTAAAATGTTGTAATTCAACTATGTCTCGAATATCATATGTCAATCTAGTAAGGAATCTAAAACTGTTCAAGCTGAAGGTTTTCACATCGAATCATGAGCATCTAAAACTCTCGAACATACTCATCAATAGTTCAACTTCTTTGCCTCGCTTTTGAAACAAGCAAAGATATCCTGTAGATAAGTATCTAGTAAAATTCCGTTCCTAAGTATTCTCTTTATTTCGGGCCAAGTGTTGACTACCCTATATCCTTTTCACCTCCATATGGTCTAAAAGTTCTTCCACCATAATGAAGCATACCCTAAGAATTCCATAGCAGCAACTCTTACCTTTTCGTGGTCCTCATATTGATAATGGTCAAAAACTCATTCAACCTTTTGCTCCCAATCCACATAGTCAACAACATTCCCAAAACCATTAAAGCTTACGATCTGAAGCTTCACATGGTTGGTGGTATGTCCATTCGGGCTCGCTCTTCCTCTTCAAGATACCCTTCTTCATCATCATCTTCATCTACCTCACCCAAGTCAATCCTTCTCCACACACATTCTCCTACTCATCCAACTTGATTCTATTGAGCTAGGATTTCTCCTCTCTCGATCTAGGGAGCTTGGGGAATGTTTTGAACAACACCAGTAGGCCAAAAAGGCTAATGCATAAATAGTTCGACTAAGTAGGCTATTTAATTAGCCATTTCATCAAGCTACTCGTCAATACTTCTAAGAGTATTTTGGGGTTGACGAATATTATGGATAACACCACTATTATCATTTCCAATGCTAGTGTTTGCACTCAAATTAGTCATCTTCTATTCAACACTAGTGCTTCTTACAAAACAACATAAGTACAGTTTCTAAATACTTAACTCACTATTTTACAGGAAACATATAACCACTACTTACTCTATTTTCACAACTCAAAACAAAGTACAACAAGGTACACACACAACAACAAATCAACATGTCTCCTACTTACTTAAACACTCACAATTGATCTTTATGCAACGACAACATAATACCATAACCAACACTATAAATGACATAGCAATAATTACAGTTGAATAGCAATTTACCTACTACAAACCTCAGCTTTGATACCAAGATAATAAGCTATACCAAGAGCAAACAAGGGCAACTGTATTAGGGGTAGAGACAAGCTTGCAAGAAGCTTGAAGACAATGATAGAAATGTATAAAGAATAATGAAGTAAAAAACAAGAAACCTACGAACACATTCCAAGGATATAACGCATTAAGGAAAACTCCATGGACTCACAAAACCAGCTCAATATGATGCATGAGTAGCTTCATAAGGTTAATCACCACTTAACCTTTTTTAAGGGTGAGGAGAAGAGTAAGGAAAGGAGTAAACACGCTAGCTCACGAAAATAATAGTGAAGTATTGTAAACACCTCATTTTTTCTATCCTTACGATTCTTTTCTTATTGGGCTAGGTTTTAAAAAATAATAATAATAAATAATAAAATAATAATAATAAAATAAAAATTTTTAAAAAAGGAAAATAAAATAAAATAATGATAATAATAGAAGTATTAAGTCGAGTCAAGTCGAGTCGACTCATTTAGGGTCGGATTGAGCAATGGTTGAAAATGTACATTCAATTTAATAAATTTTGAGTCTTTAAATAGTTAGGCTTCATTAAAAAAAAATTTAGTCCAATATAAAACGAATTTTTATTTAATTTATATTGAGCTAAACAGACTTAAGATTTATTAAATGGGGTCAACATATATATCGGGCTAAATTAAGATGGACTAAGTCAGGCCCAAAATAGAAAGCCCAAATGAGTATAAGGTTTCTAGAAATTGGATTAAATCTTCAATGAATTTGATAAATCCAAATCGGGTATCATCGTTTCTTATCAATATCAGATTTGTTAAATTTGAATTTATATCCAAAAAAATTCACAATATTCAAGTGTATTGCTTATAAATAGTAGTTTTCGGCTGTGAAAATTTTTAAATTTTTAAGTTTTCGGCTTTGAATTTATCATCTCTTGCATTATTTACGTCAATCCTCACTCCAATTCACAATCACACTCAAACACAATTTGCTTATTTCCACCGCTACATCCAATCATGCGACAACACGTGTGTCCAGCACTCCGAGTACAAAGCCAAGTCCAATAGTAGTCTATCCAGTATTATCACGTGCACGATCCAACCCGCTAGGTAATTGAGTAAATTATTTTAGTTAGTTATTTATTTTGTACTTATAATTAATCGTTTTATCTTGCTAACTTGTTTTTCTTTTTAATACAGGTTTTTTTTTAGATAAATTGATAGATTTCATGTTTTTTAGTTAAATTACATTTTTAGGACATTTATATCCCCTTAGAAAAATTGTATGTTCTAGAAAAATTGTATTATATTATATTCTCAAGAAGTTGCACTTAAAAAAAAAAATCATCTTTTATTAAAAATTGCAACTTCTTAGAAAATTTTCATTTCCGTTGAAAATTGCATCTTTTAGGTACAATTGCATATTTCATATCTAGGTCGTATATCTTAAAAGGTTAGGATAGGATTGTATACTTTCCATTTGCATTTTTTTTAACTAGGCATGTTAGAAATTTTTAGTGAAAATTGATTTTTTCTTTACTTAGTTAGTATTTCATAAAATAAAAAATCTTTAGTAGGCTTCTTTTTCTATGGTTTAAACATCTATTATATGGTTTAGATATTTATTCTATGATTCAGACATCTTTTCCATATTTAGGCATTTATTGCATTGTTCAGACATGTTTTCCATATTTAGGCATTTGTTTAATGGTTTAGACTTTTTTTTCCATATTTAGGCATCTATTCAATGGTTTAAATATCTTTTCCATATTTAGACATATGTTCCATAGATTAGACATCTTTTCCATATTTAGGTATATGTCTCATAATTTAGACATCTTTTCTATAGTTAGACATCTTTTACATAATTAAACATATTTTCTATATCAATTGCATATATCATGAAAAATTACATTCAACTTAATGATGTTTCTAAAAAATTTTTCATGTAGGTAGTTTTTCCTCAAATAAAAATGCCAACTTAGAGCCTATTTGAAAATTAAGTCTTTAGGTTTTTATTTTTAATTGGGAATAAAAATTAGGTTCACTTTTAAGATTTTTCCTAATAAAAATAAATTGGTTAAAAAAAATGTAAACTTGGCTCATTTTCAAAAATAAAATTTGTCAACACACAATGGCTTTTCTAAAAAAGACAACTATAGTCGATTTGATCCTAATTAGTAGGTACGTACACACCTTTGGGGTAATCATAAAATTTGTAACATATTTTATTTTCTTTTCATTTTTAGGGAAAATTTGTAATAAAAAATAATTAAAAATTCATTTTCAGAGCATTTTTACATTCTTTCATATTTTCACATTTTTTAGAAAAATTAAAAAATAAAGGTCCGTTAGTTAAGTTTTTTTTTTTTTATAGGGTAACTTAGTTTTAATGGGGTTAGCTTCCAAACTTAGTTTTTCTAGTTAATTTTTTGAAAAATAATTTTTTTAGAATATTTGTAGATTGGTGGCTAAATTAGAGTTTTCTTACCTAAAAACCCTAATTTTACTTTTTACTAATTTAATTGGTTGTCAACTCTACTTTTTTAAAATTATTTTTTAAAGAAAAACGTTTTTTTTCTTTATTTAATGTCAAGTAATTTATATTAAATAGGCTAAGCTTAATATAGTTTAAATTAAGGAAAACCAAAATAAGGCTCGATAAAATTTGCGACTCCACTAAGGACCGCTAGTGGGCTAGCCACATAAAAGAAAAAATATTAATTAATGGTCTTATTTCTATTTAATATTATAATATAGTTTTACTAACCGATTTTTAATAATGTAGGCCTACGAGGAAAAGACTGACCTAATGGGCCCTATCTTGGGATATAAGGGTTTTTTCTTTTAAAAATCATACATATACTTAAATGTAATTGAACCTGGGCTATCTTAGAAACTTAGGATGGGTTACCATTATATAACCCTCAGGTCATTAAGATTAATGCCCTTGCTTAGTGGTAATAGGTAAGCCTACTTATGCTTCGATGTTGCCCAACAAGCATTTCTCTGAGAATACTAGAGGCTATAAAGCTTAAGACCCGTAGATCCTACCTTCTAGCATCATTGCAAAATAAAAAGGGGTTAGTAATTGTTAAATTATAGGAGTAAGAAAAGAATTCTTATAACCCGCAACCAATTGGGCCTTATTTTCAAAGTTTAATGTACTTATATATATAAGTGCACATAGGCTTTAATTTCAGAAAAAAAAATAGAAATTCACTCACTTATATATATGTTAGTTTACATGAATATTGATGGTGGATTTATAATAATTCTATTCCTATAATTTGTTAATTACCAACCCTATTGCATGGCATGCATTTGTCGCATATTGCATTAAGTTTATACCATACTTTGTTGTATATATAGTGTTATCTTCATTTTTTTTTTCTCCACATTATATGATTGTCCATGTATTATCTAATAATGTAGGTATTATGTATTGCTTTTTTTTTGTTTATTTTATAAATAAAAAGTGATACAACAAGATTTAAGATGGAACCCACTAAATTGCATTAAAAATTTTTGTACGTAAGTAAAAGAATATTAGTGTAACGTTTTCAAATATATATATATATATATGTATGTATGTATCATAAGCAAGGAGTTGCAATTTTATTATTTTCCTATATGACATATTGGTCATATAATTTTTTTTTCCCATGTATTTTCCTTTTTCATTTAAGAAAAAAATTTCCCTATAAACTATTAAAATCTCTATGCTTTGTCCACATCTACACTTACAAAAACATTCTATGCCCAACAAGGGCATAGTACATTCATACTCAAATTAATGTAATCATAGCATTATAACAAACTTTCAACCCGAAAATTTTTACAGTAATAAATTATTGCATTATTATCCAATTGCCAACCTAACATGTGCATGTATGCCCTTTCACTATAAGTTAATTATTTATTTATTTTTGTTACTATATTGTTTGGTGTTGCTTAGTTCTATTGAAAATTTTTGTACAATAACATATTTTCATGTAAATTAAAAAACAATAAATAAATAAATAAATTTTCAACTTGTAAATGCTTTGTAAATATCATCCTTAGAGTGTCTCTTAATCATCTTTTTGTAACATTAGATACCCTTCTTGTAAAATTTTAACCCTTTAATTACCAATTATTTCCTTTGAAGTTTTGTTGTCCTCATGATGTCACTTCTAGCTTTTTCTTTTATTTAGACAATATAAACAATCTAGTCATTTATAGCATAGGTTCTCTTCAGTTTCCATTAATAAGAAAGTTTTTCAGAAGTTTTCATTAAAAAAAATAATTAACATGTAAATAAGTCATTATCATCGATTGTTGACTTTGTAAAATAATAATTCATTCTCATCAATTCTATAACTTTTTTTCTATAACATAATTTTGTAAAATAAGCAATTTCAAATGCCTTTTGAATAAAGTTTGCCATAAAGGTCATGAAATTTTTCAAAATGAAAAAAAAAAAAAAAATCCACTAGCAAGTACGAGTTTTATGAACTTTGAGTTAGTACCTTTGATTTGTTCATCCCATTGTTGAAGCCCATAGCCATTCATTTTTTAACCTAAGACAACTGATAGCAATGATTTCAGCCTAAGCTTAATCTTGGCAATCACTTATTCTAAGTCTAAAGCACTATGTAGCCTATGAGTTAAACTTAATACTGAGGGGCAAAAGGGAAAAGTATATTGGAAATTGATAAATGAAAGTGATAAAGGCATAGTCCATCTCTAAGAAAATCCTAAGCTAAACACAAACCTTGAAGAGAAGCCCATTGTCGGACTTTTTCAAAAGGTCACAACACAAAAACCCAAACACAAACCATTGATCTTCCTATCTATTTCAACCTACTTTCAACTAGAAAAAAAAAAAATACCTTAAACACATGGCCTACTAACTTCACCTACAGCTTTATCCATCTACACCAATCCCCTCTAAGTCTAAAAGTTCCTAAATACTTACTCTACAAAAACTAACCAACTCACTCCAACCCTAAAACCGAATACAAAGTTTGTCTCCACTATGAATGAGCTTAGGTTAGGGGGCAATAAAAGGGCCCATTTAATTGAGTCTAAAAGGGCAATTTTTCTTTTTCTTTTTTTAAGGAAGAGGGGCATGTGACCCATTGGAGCATCATAGAATATCTAGTCTTATCTAATGAAACTAAGGAAAATAAGGGCAAACAAAACATAAAATGTTTTGTTATCAAAATGACGAAAGTATCTCATTATTTGAAGTCTTTAGAATGATAAGAAGTAAGCCCTAATCCCAAACACTAACCCTAAAACACTCATGAAAGTTGAGAGACATGAAAGTGAGGATAAAACTTGTACCTTAAAGGAGGTCTATCTTACGTGTGATATACGAATTGAAAGGATGATAAGCATTCATTTCACTCCCTAAACAGTTTTATCCCTTATTACCCCCTTTGAACCATTTAAGGGACGTTTTTTAGAAAATAAACTCTATCAAGAACCATCCTACACTAGGGCAATCAAGAGGTAAGGGCCATTGATTTTGAAGAAAAGGGATAAGCTAACTTGTGCTTGCTTTAGTCATATCAGTTTATGAGTAATAATTGTCATTGATAACTTGATTTCTTTAGGATGAAGAAAAGTTTCAAACTATATATTTCACTCAAATCCATACACCCATTCAAACACCATAACGTCATTGATCTTTCTCAAACACTCCCCCTAAAGCCATACCCTAGTTTACTAGGCTTATACACTTTGAGCTCATGGCTTTAAGGCCATCAATTTCTTCAAGCGAAAACTCGAACACATGAAGGACGATTTGCTTTGGGAAAAGAGAAAAAGGAAAAAAAAAAGAAAGAAAAATTCAAGAAAAGAAAGAAGAAAAGAAAAAGAAAGAAAACAAAAGCAAGGTGATCGCATCCCAAAGGGTAACCATGAAGGGCTCAAGACCAAAATATCTTAAGAAAGCTGTGTTTATGAATTCCAAGATAAAAGACCCAATTTTTCCCCTAATATCCTTTAAAGAACAAACTTGAGTAAGAGATTCTAAGCCCAAAGGAATGAAACTTTAATTCTATGGTCATACCTACTATACTACCCTTAACGAAGCTCTTTTGACTGAAGAAATTGACTTATCTTAAGCAATCATTACTCGTGAAACTGGAGCAAGCTCATCTTAGCATTTCCCATTAAGGTTCTAAACTTGTAAACCCGAGTTAAAATGTTAATTTTTCAAAGTTAGCTAACTCATTAATATCCCATTTTGCTTAAACCAATAACCAAAAGCCTACATTACAACCCTAAGGAAAATACCTATCAAATTAATCAAAGTATGTCACTTACAAGATTAACCATAATTTTAGGAATCGTAGTCAAGAGTGAAAACAAGCCATTTGAGAGTGTGAGGAAGTCCTCTTGAACTAAACAATTCAAATAATTGGGATACTTTCCTTGATGTGAAACTTATGAATGTAAAAGTGAAGCAGCCTTAGGGGTAAGAGAATCACTTCGCCTAAAAATCAAATAAGAATTCTCTATGGTAAGAAGAATAAGGTGCTTAGTTAAATTTTTTCCTTATCTCCTCATTAGAGTGACTAAGCAATCAAAAATGAAGAATGAATGGCTAATAGGCTAAAAGAATTCGCATGCTGCTTATTTGCAACATTCAAAGTCGGTATAATTTCGTTACATGTTAGCAAGAAAAAGACGAACAGTTTTTTGAATAAAAGCACCAGTTTTTTCCTTCGAGATTTAAAAAGTGAAAAAAATTGAGAATTTGCAAAGTAAACTTTAGCTACCCTCAAGTTAGGAATTTCAATAATCCCTTAAGGGAATTTCAAGAACATTAGTGATCTTATATTAAAGGAACTTTGGTCATCTTAATAGGCGTCTTAGTTATCCTTATCTTAGAAACTTTGGTTATCTAATTCAGAAGTCTTAGTCATTCTTAGTTTAGGAACTTTGATTATCCCATGGTGTAAGAATATTCAAGAGCTTTAGCTATCCTATGAAAAAATTATTCAGGAACCTTTGTCATCATACCCAGAGTTGGGCTATCATAGGAATTTTAGGAATTTATTTATTCTATGTTTAGAGTTCAAAAAGTTTTACTATAGAAACTTTTGTCATCCCACACTAAGGAACATTAGTTATCCTAGGTATCAAAAACAATGAGTCATGCCTTCTAACCCTTTTGTTAAGATGTCTCTTCAAAAGATCTATTCTTTCAAGAAGCTAATTTTTCTTTTAAGAACATCAATTTTTTCGACATAGTGCTTACCCTTATCCTTTTGCCCCACCCTTTTAAGGTAGGCTTCCTCAATCTTTTTGCCCTATCCTTTTAAGTCAGGCCTCCTAATCTTTTGCCATGTTCTTTCAAGATAAGCCTCCTATCCATTTGCCCCATCCTTTCAAGATAGGCCACTTATCCTTTTTGCCCTATCCTTCCAAGATGAGCTCCTAATCCTTTTATCCTATCCTTTCAAGACAAGTTCTCTATCCTTTTGCTTTATCCTTTCACTTTATCCTTAAAAGAAAGGCTCCCCCCAATCCTTTTGCCCTATCCTTTCAATATAAGCACCCTAATCATTTGCCCTATCCCTTCAAAATAGGCACCTCAATCTTTTACCTTATCCTTTCAAAATAGGTACCCTAATCATTTACCTTATCCTTTTAATATAGGTATCTTAATCACTTACTATATCCTTTCAACATAAGCACCCTAGTCATTTGCTATATCTTTTTGAGATAGGCCCCCTAATCATTTACCCTATCCTTTCAAGATAGCCCATCATATTCCTTTGCCATGTCCTTTCGAGACAAGATCTTAATCCTTTACCTTGTCCTTTCAACATAAGCTCTTATTCCTTCATCCCGTCCTTTCAAGATGAGCCTCTTATTCCTTTGCCTCATTCTTTCAAGACAGGCTTCATATTCCGTCACCCCATCCTATCAAGATAAGCAAGTAATTCTTTACATCAACCTTTCAAGTTGATATCCTTTTACCTTATCTATCCAAGACAAGACATTGCTCAGCTGATTATAAGCCCTAAAACTAGCAATTTAAGGTTTCGATCGGTTGAAAGACCCGATCGAGCCTAAATTATAAAGTAAAGTTAGAAATATTAGTAAAAATGACCCTGTAAACTTGAATTTAAAAAAATAAGTAATAAAATAGGAGACTACAAAATTTTCAAATTTTAAGTATAATACTTGTTAATCATTAAAAAGGCGAAAAGTATAATTTAATACCTAATAAATTACTAGAGATAGATTATATGTATACTAAAAATCATAGAATGACCTAAATAATAATTAGAAATGTTCACATGTACCCCATATGTATTTACATGTGGATAAAAATAAGTGAAATTACTTAAATTGGCTAAAAACTTAGTAATTATTAAATTAATTAAAGAAAATTATTAAATTAATTAAGAAAAATCAAAAGGGTGTAGAATGATGCAAATATGGTCATGGTAGGTCAAGATCTAAAAAAGAAAAATTATCTAATTAGAATTAAGCAATACAAAAGCCAAAAATCAAGAAAATGGGGCAATGTCATGTCTAATTAATGCATATTAATTACCCAAAACGTCTATAAATAGGGAAAAATATCAGAGAACTCCTTTGGACAGTTTAGAATCAGAGAAAAATAGGGAACTTAAAAAATTCAAGAGAAAATCTAGAAAAAAAAAAAAGAAAAGGAAACTATGCAGATAGGGCTAACAAGCCACACCCTCACCTCACCACCACTTGGGACCAAGCCACCACCACCACCCCACTCCAACCCGCCGTCTAGGCCATTTGATACACTTAGACCGAAGTTGGACTGCTAAAAAGCATCGAACTGGTGAGTCCCTTATTTGCTCCGATTTTGAATAATTTTGTAAAATTAGTTATTTTGCCCAGAAAATTATGAAACTTGTTATTCTGAGATTTTATTGTATGCAGATTTAAGGAAAAATAGTAATTTAGTTTAATCATATCTGAAAATATAGGGTTCTTAACAAATTTAGCAAAACCGAGCATGATTAGAACGAGAAATAAATAGGCTTAGAAGTGTAGTTTGGAGCTCAATTTTTTTCTATAGAATGCTTTGTGATATAGAACAGTGCTATGAAGCCATTTTTCTAAAATTAATTTTCGAAATTTTTAAGTTAATTTTTAGCCCTAAAATGATGGAAAAATTGGGTAATTTTGGGTTAATTAGGTGATTAAGATACTAATTACTGATTTATATAGTAATTAGATATTTGGAGATGTTAATCTCTAATGTGGAAACCTAATCCTAGCCGTTGCAGTATTAAGTATAGTTAATTTAGGAAATTAGGTAGTTATTGTAAGAAATTAGTAATATGTGAAATTGAAAAGTAATAAATCTAAAAAAAATTAGGGCTATAGATAATATTATAATAAAAATCAGAATAATATTAAATCTGAAATAAGATTTAATTTTCGATAACTGTATAAAAATGTAAGATTTTCTCACATCAAGGATAAATCCGATACCCCAATTAGAAATAGCGTGTACCAAATGGTTTAGAATACTAAATTAAGACCCAATAGGATATTTGAATACTCGAGCTTAATGTGATTAATTTCACATTAGGATTCGAGCATATTTAGGACTTAGAAATCGAACTAAAACTTAATTTAGAAATTGATGTGAAAACCGAACCCGAACCTAGTGCCAAACCTAGAATAATAGTAAAAAACTTAAGACCTAGATAATTAGGTATATTAAACCCTAAACAAAACATAACAATAAGCGTTATAGGATAAAATAAACCTATAATAGTTATATGAAAAACTGAAACCAAGTTTGTGTTATAGGGATGATCGGCGATGGCCTGAGCAAGTCAAACCTCAAGTGAATGAGCAAGGATCAAGGTAAGTTGGGATTAATATGATGTTGTATTTTGGAGGCTTAAAATTATGCTTAGTTGTACTTATTAAATAGTTGGATGTATGCATGTGCTTAATTATGAGTGATGTTATGACTCTGTCTATTGTCCTGGCTTGTATTGTATGGTTTGTATAAAATGATTGATCACCCTAAACTGGACTTAATCAAATATACGACCTATATGGTAACCCATTAGGAGAACTTAAGACTCTCCGACCAAATACCGACCCCTTCGAAAGGGATAGTGCAGGATTGCAATTGGTCCCTTCTTCATCCTCAGTCGAACTAAGTGGCTGGAGAGGAGGTCATAGCGAGGGTAAAGTCAATGGTTCGAAGGTAGTCGCAGGAGGAGCAAGGTCTCCATTGCATAAGCTTGGGTTTAGTCTTGAGCTGTTGCATTAATGGCAACTCCTCAACCCGGATTAGAGCGAACACAAATTCTCCAATCTCACAACTGGCCGGACAATGTCATGCGATGGCATTTATTTGCACATGCATTGCACCTAATAAGTTAATTGAAAACCTTGTTATGTTTATGGTATAGTTTTAAGTCCTCTATCCTAACTTACTGAGCTATGGTTGCTCACATCCCTATAGACATCATGCAGGTGCTGGCTAAGAAGCGACAAACAACTACTCTAAAGCTAGCAACTGCTGGATCCTGGAGAGTGAGGAAAAACATTGAAAAATAAACACATATTTTTAAGGTTTAAGCTTTTATTTTAGAATTACTTCTCATTTATGAATAATATAATAACTAGGAAATATATTACGGAGAATTATTGTAAACTTTAATTACAATAACTGAATTATATTGTATATATATATTTCCTCACTTTCTTAGGTAAATGATTTATTTAAATTACAAATTGTTTACTTCAAAACGGGTTAGTCGTAGACACCTTGTGTAGATCAGGTCTAAGATAGCAGTTCTAAGGCCAACTTCTATCTTAGGACAGTTTACATAACAGGGCTATTACGACTCTGCCACTTCGGAGCGTGACACTGACCATTCAAGTATGTAATTTTCACCTTCTCAATTTAAGATTGGATTTGGGAAAAATGAGTATCTTTTTTGTATTTATAGCGAAATTTAAATCAAACTTCACTACAAAAAAAAAGACAGCTATAAACACTTCATTTTTACTATCCTTATGATTCTTTTCTTAGTAGGCCAAGTTTAAAAAATAATAATAATAAAATAAAAAAGAAAAAGAGAAAAGAAATTTTTTTTAAAAAGGGAAAATAAAATTTAAAATATGATAATAATAAAAGTGTCATATTAAGTCGAGTTAAGTCGTTTAGGGTCGGATCAGACAATGGTTGAAAATGTATATTCAATTTAATAAATTTCGAGTCTTTAAATAGTCAGGCTTCATTAAAAACTATTTTTTTAGTCTAATATAAAGTAAATTTCTATCTAATTTATATTGAGTTAAATAGACTTAGGATTTATTAAATAAGGTTAGGGTGTATATCGGGCTAAATTAAGATGAACTAAGTCAAGCCTAAGATAGAAAGTCCAAATAAGTATAGGTTTTCTAGAAATTGAATTAAATCTTCGATGAATTTAATAAATCCAAATCAGGTATCATCATATCTTATCAATATTGGATTTGTTAAGTTTGAATCTATGTCTAAAAAGATTCAAAATATTCAAGTGTATCTCTTATAAATAGTAGTTTTCGGTTGTGAAAACTTTTAAGCTTTTTTTTTTTTTTTTTTTACTCACAAACTCTACACATCGCTTGCATTATTCATGTCTATCCTCACCCCAATTCATAATCACACCGAAACACAATTTATTCACGTCCACTGCCATGTCCAATCATGCAGCAACACATGTGTCCAATACTTTGAGCATACAGCTGAGTTTAGCAGTAGTCCATCCAATCCAATCGCATACACAATCCGACCCATTTAGGTAATTGAGTAAATTATTTTAGTTAGCTATTTATTTTTTTTCAATTAATTACTTTATTTTACTAACTTTTTTTTAACATAGGTTATTTTTTTAGATAAATTGATAAATTTCATGTTTTTTTAGTTAAATTGCATTTTTTTTAATCCAAAATTATAATTCTAGAACATTTACATCCTTTTAGAAAAATTGCATTTTTTAAAAAGATTGCATTATAGCACATTCTTGGAAAGTTTCACTTTAAAAAAAAAAATCATCTTTTATTAAAAATTTCAACTTCTTAAAAAAATTTCATTTCCGTTGAAAATTACATCTTTTAGGTACAATTGCATATTCCATATCTAGGTCGCATATCTCAGAAGATTAGGATAAGATTTTATACTTTCCATTTGCATTTTCTTTTTATTAGGCATGTCAGGAATTTTTAGTGAAAATAAAATTTCTTTTACTTAATTAGTTTTTCATA
This sequence comes from Lumnitzera racemosa, assembly GCA_024138005.1. Lineage (NCBI taxonomy): Eukaryota > Viridiplantae > Streptophyta > Magnoliopsida > Myrtales > Combretaceae > Lumnitzera > Lumnitzera racemosa. The sequence continues at coordinate 59,862,142 of JAMXBC010000004.1, forward strand.
AAATAAATAATCTTTAGTAAGCTTCTTTTTCTATGGTTTAGACATCTATTCCATATTTTGCATCTATTCCATGATTTAAACATCTTTTCCATATTTAGGTATCTCTTCCACAATTTAAACATATTTTCCATATTTATGCATTTGTTCCATGGTTTATTCTATAGATTAGTCATTTTTTCTATACTTAAGCATTTATTCCATAATTTAGACATCTTTTCTATAGTTAAGTATCTTTTCTATGATTTAGACATTTTTTCCATAGTTTTAGGCTTCTTAAGCATATTTTCCGCATCAATTACATATTTTATAAAAAGTTATATTTAGGTATGATACTTTATGATTTTTCTAAAATTTTTTTTTCACATAAGTAGTTTTTCCTAAAATAAAAATACTAACTTAAAGTCTATTTAAAAATTAAGTCTTTAGGTTTTTTTTTTAATTGGGAAATAAAATTATGTTCTTTTCTTAGGATTTTTCTTAATAAAAATAAATTGGTTAAAAAAACAAAAACTTATCCCATTTTCAAAATTAAAATTTTTCAACCCACTAAAACATTTCTAAAAATAAGAACTACAGTTGATTTGATCCTAATTAGCAGGTATTTAGGCACCTTCAAGGTAACTGTAAAATTTGTAACATTTTTTTTTTCTTTTCATTTTTTAGGGAAAATTCGTAATAAAAAATAATTAAAATTTTATTTTAAGTGCAATTTTACATTCTTTCATATTTTCACATATTTTAGAAAAATTAAAAAATAAAGGCCCACTAGTTAGTTTTTTTTAATTTTTACATAATGATTTAGTCTTAATAGGGTTAGCCTCCTATTATAGTTTTTTTAGTTATTTTTTTTAAGAATATTTATAGACTAGTGGCTAAATTAGGGTTTTCTCACTTAAAAACCCTAATTTTACTTTTTACCAATTTAACTAGTAGATAGCTCCAATTTTTTTAAAATATTTTTTAAAGAAAAGTATTTTTTTTTAATTTAATGTCGAGTAATCTACATTAAGCGATTTAGGCTTAATATAGATTGAATTAAGGAAAACTAAAATATGGCTTGATAAGTATATATTCAAATATCTGGATGATGTTATGGCTACATTTCAAGAGTATTTATACTTAAAAAGTTAAGGCTTCCTACCTAAAATGGAAAAGAAAAAAAAAGGGTATTGTCTATAAGAAGCAATGTACGAGGAATGATAAAAGGGTACAAATGAAATATCAAAGAAAATTGTGATTGGTGCAACAAATCCTTTCATATGTGGACTAGACACGTAGCAATTGATCATTAGGACACTTCTAGTAGAAATAGATAAGTTATATAGTCAAGTTGGTAGTTGTCGAGCAGACTTAAGGTTCTTCTAAGGAGATGTTGGCTTAGCTGTGTTTTAGGGTCCTTAACATAGGTACTCCTGAACTAGTAGTCGGTATAGGGAGAGCAAAGTTGACAACAAGACTAACTAAGTAGTCAGGGGGACACAAATCAAGTTGCCATATGATGGTTGATAGAAGGGAAACAGCTCGACTTGGCAGATGAAGTTGTTCGGCAATGACAATCAGCTCGGCCTCGGTAAGAGTTGGCTAAAACGAGAGAGTCCACTTCATTAGTCCTTCAAGCCCTTAAGCTCTGGCTCGAGTTAAGGGTCTAGTTATCTAATTTCCATTAGGTACTATAGATCATAGTTGTCAAAATTGCAATTCTACTTATATGATTCTATAAGTTTGCAACTTTAAGAGGCTCTTCCGAGTTAACTCGTGCATAAAATTGTTTTTATGTAGAAACTTATATTTTTTAATCAAGTTTATATGTAAACTAGGTAAAAACTTTCCTTTTTGACTGAGTTTACCGATTTTACATATTTAAGTTGTCCCCTTTTTTTATTTTTCAAATTAGGTTATAGAGTCCTAAATTAGGAAAAGTTCAAAAAATAGAAAATTAAAAAAAGCCCCAAAAAAATGAAGAAATTTAGAAAAAATAGGAATTCTAGAAAAATATTTAAAAAATAGGAAAATAGAAAAGAGCAAAAAAAAAAAGAAGAAATTTAGAAAAAATAAATAAAATATTTGAAAAGTCACAAAAAATTAAAAAAATAAAAGATTTTAGAAAATAACATTTTGTTATGGTAGATTTTTAATTTTAATCTAGGTTTAGGAGTTGTGCCGTTGAACCTGGATTTAGATTTAGATTTAGATTTAGATTTAGGCCAGGCTGACAGAGTCCATATATGCAATTTAATTACACATATGGACAAAGCATAAGCTAACGGCCTAACGGTTAAGTATATAGGTATAATACTAACATTAAGCATGAGGTCTTGTGTTTGAAACTTAGCAAAGGTAGGAAGACCTTTTTTTTTTTCTTATTTTTCAATCGTATCAAGAACTGCCACATGTCAGGATCTGATTATACCACGTGTCCTGACACATAGCATCCTCCTATTTAATGGCCTTGCTGTCGTAGTGCCACATGGCACACCGAGGTTGGCTAGCACGGCTAACATGGCGCCACATCAACCCACTTTTCCTTCCCCTTCTTTACTTTTCCCTTCGTTTTCCTCTCTTTCCCTCTCTTTCCCTTCTCTTTCCCCCTTCTCCCTTAATTTTCCTTAGATTTCTAGTACTTTCCTCTTCAGACTGCCCACTTCAACACAATTTTTGGGCCCTTCCCAAGCTTCAGAATTGACTCCTAAGCTCTCCCTCTCTCTTGCGATTCTCTTTCTCTCTCTAGCTCATTCTCCCTCTCTTCGACTCTCTTTTTTTTAGTCCTCCCCCACAACCTAACACCACGGCCGTAACCCCCAATCCATCAGCTCTCAAACCCAACTACCTTTGTTTATTGCCATAGCCCCCAACTACTCCTCTAAGCTACCCTCCATCAAACCCTAACCATCGTCCCTTTCTCTTCGAACCACCATCATCAACCACCTTCGACCCAAGCTAGCCATATAACTAAATTCCCCACTCTCCAAAACCCTTACCCTAACTGACTAATCATACCCAGCAAACTTTGTATGACCAAACCACCGCCACCACCTATGGCCAACATTCAAAAACCACCAACTCAAGCTCCATTGGTCTCGACACTTCGCCCTACCCCCCATAAATCCAATAAGATACTCACTAAAATCCCTTTTCCCCATCATTTTAGTGGTCAGAAAATGCCTAAAGCTTCCCCATTATGCAGCGCTGCTTCCCTTCCATCCGTGAGCCAAACCTGATCCAACGACCCGATCCAACCCGACCACTCTGACCCAACTAACCCAAGTCCAACCTGTACATCTTCCTCCTGGTCTAAATCCTTTTTTATTTATTTTAATTTCTTTTTTTATTTTATTTGTTTTGTTTTTGTTTAGTTTATTTATTTATTGTTGATTTTGTTATTATTATTTCTTTTCTTTTCTTTTTCTTATTTATTTACCTCCAAATGTAAAAGTAAAAGAAAAAGAAAAGAAGGAAAAGAAAAAAAAAGAAAAGAAGAAAAATTAAAAAAAAAAAAGAAAAAAGAAAGGTAACTTTATTCTTTTTTTTTGGTTACTTGTTTAAATAAAAATAAATAAGCCATAACAAATAATAAATGAATTAAGTAAAAAAAAAAGTGAAAATAAATAGACTTCTTTCCAAATTAGGACTATTTTAGAGTTTTCAAAAATAAGAAACCGATTAAGATGTTTTTAGGAATTTTTCTTAAACAAATCAAAACTGAGTAAAACATAAACTTGATTTATTTTCAAATTAAAACAAAACCAATCCACTAAAGTTTTACCAAAAAAAAAATATTTATGTATGACCCTGAATAGCGGGTACATAAGCACCTATAAGGTGATGATAAAAATGAAGAAAACCAAAATTTTCCTTTTTACTTTAGATTATCTTATTTGTCCAATTATAATAGTTAAATTGAGCTTTATCTTATAGAATAAAAAGGGTGATTTTTTAAGATTAAAGTTAATTTTAGAAAATCAATGCTACCCATAAAAGTTTAAAAGTACTAACCTTCGGATCCGGCTTCTTTAGTTTTCAAAAAAGCGATTTTATAACTTAGTTTTTTAAATCGATAGACCGGTAGCCAAGTTATAACCAATCCACTTAGTTGGTTATAACTTAACCCCTTTTCCCGACTCCAGTCGAGGTAGCAACTCCAAATCCTTTCAAGTTGAAAAACAATTTTCTTTATACCCTAGTCGAGGGCTAATATTAAACGAGTAAGAGTTTAACACTGGTCAGCTTAGAGAAAACCTAATATTATAAAAGAATCAGTAAGGTGAAAAACCAGGCTCAATAGAGACTATGCCTAGTCTTAAATGCAAACTTCTACTCGTTACTAAGTCTCATGCAAATTGAATTATAGCTACTTCAAAGGTCAAACTTCGAGAATACTCTAGTGCCATAAAGCTTGTCCAACATATCATTGAGCCCCAATATTAGACTTGTACTTGATAGTGATTCAATTGATACATCAACTGTCGATGCATATATGCCATAAGCCATCCTTCTTCAGGATGAGTAAAGTAAGCAAGGCACAAGGGTTCATGCTTTTTATCACACAAACTCGCTCGATAAGTTCATCTACTTGTCATTTCAACTCAACAACTTACTCAAGTTTCATTCTATAAGAAGGTCTATTCAACAAAGCTGTACTTGGCTATAAATCAATGCAATGCTAAATACTTCGATCTAAAGGTAATCCTTTAGGTAACTCATTTAGAAATAGGTCAAAAAAACTCATTTATCAAACTTTAAACCTGTTCTAATATGTCTTCCATATTTCTCAACTCCAATAACCTTTTAAACAACAAAAACATAGGCTCTTTGGCTTTCTCAGTAGCTCGAAGCTCTCTTCGGCTAAGTACTAGGACCTTCTTTTTGTTAACTCAAGTGAACTAATTGTGAGTCTCATTCACATGACATAGCATCATAGGTTATAGCACGATCTTCTTACCGTCCTTTGTAAAGGCATAGGTGTTCTTATAGCCGTTGTATGTAACATGTCAGTCAAATAACTAAGATCTTCACAAAAATAGATGTAAAGCTCCCATGGAAACAATATTATACACCACTTCATCTGTATATGCATTTCCCATATAAAAGGGCATCGTTACTTGCTCAGTTACGTATAGAGCACCTTTGTTATGCAGCCAATGTAGCTTATAGGGTCAAAGGGGTTTAGAGGTCAATAGACCTAACTTTTTATCATCTCTAATTAGAGCTTCCAAGTTATACAATTTGTAAACCTATATTCTATTCTTAACTCGATGTAACAGACAAGTGTACCTATCATTTTATAGCATAGATGAATGTAAGGTCATCTCCATTGAGAATTGATACAAACATTAGTACTAATTAATCTTCCTATTATCTAGCAACCAAATTTATCAAGTAATGAAAAGATTACAATATGTAAATTACTGACTAAATTACACTAATCCATAAGCTAATGCCAACTAACACAATGGATACAAAAATAATTACTAACAACACACTTAACATGTAGACTTGCTTCACTACTTAGCATAATGTCATCATTAATCTTATCCTAATGATTGTTATCTACAAAGAATCACTAGTTTGTAAGCATTCTTCTCAGAATTACTTACGTCTAATCCTAATTGTGTCTATTAGAATCTCTTCTAAATTAACAACCAACTTAGATCGTATTAATGATATGTTAAATTGTCAATTTCCCTAATAAAGCAACAACTTTCCTATCAATATCTCTACTATCAAGAGTAAGGTATTCCAATGAATTAGATCTATTCAATAGAATTGTCTCTCGACATATTCTATTGAAATCTGGCCTAAGCCAATGTCATACACTATACCGTACTTAGATTAACTAAGTTCAATTCATCAAGAATAACAAACATTAGGAAACTATTATTCCATGCACTTAATCATACTAAGCGAATGTAACAAATCCTAATGTACTACTCACACATGATAAAACAATAATATAAACTAGTAAGAATCATAATTAAATGAAAATAAAACATTGAATAAGTAAAAAGTAAAAAGTAAAAACCCCATTTTATTCCACTATAGAAGTTTCACAAATTCATAAACAACAAAGCCCTATTGACTCTCTCAAGTAATTTTGGGAAGAATACAATTTACACTAATGATTGAATTAAAGAAAAATAGAACAAAACACAAAATGGTACAAGATAGATAAATGGGTGTATTGTGGGGTAATGATGCATCGTGATGTGTTATGATGAGATCCTACTCCTTTTGTCTAAAAATTGTGGTATATTTATATTCTTCTTATCAAAGGGCTCAAAATACACCACTTTAAGACACCTCTTAGTGTTAAGACCTATTGCACACACTAATTCATGTAAAACAATTTAAAAAGAATCATCATGCTCAAAACTCGAGAAGTGATCTTCTCATCACAAACATTCTACCTCATCATGCCCGTAATTGAGGGTATGATCGTCCTTCTAAGATGGAATCATGATCGTGATGAACAAGTGGAAAAATAGCTTTAACCTTGGTCACTCTCTTAATCAAGCCATGATGGAGAGAGTGACAAGCACTCAGCACTCAAATCTTCCTTTATCATGCTTGTGATTTCTCCAAATCTCCTTATTCTGTGTAGTTTCATCTCCTCTTTTCTTTATCTTAAATAAATATCATCTCCTTACTCTTAAATCATCTAAAATTGATATATTACTCAAATAAGTACTAAGAACTTTAGAAATGAATACAATTATAACAATTTATGTCTAAATATGTATCAAACGTGTAGAGTATTTTACTCTTATCAAAATTCCCCACACTTAAGCTTTGCTTGTCCTCAAGCAAATACTTAAAAACAATCCATGAGCTGAATAACTTTTTTTTTTCAATTGTATATTTGATAAAGAATTCCCAATGGATCAATTTCGTGCCTACCATATTATAATCTTAGAATACATAAACCAATATTCAAAGACTAATCAAAATAAAACATACCCTACCCTTACTATTTAATGATAGCTTCAACAGATACAAAGTCGAATATAACAAAAGAAAATTGGTTATATTTCATCCACTTTCATAAGTGTATAAAAACCGTTCAATTACTTCTTAAGCACAATAAAAACCCTTCAATTTCATCCACTTTCTCTTGTATTTCTACTTTCTCCATTGAATCTCTTCAAAGACAACTTACACATTACACACTTCAAATTTTCTTTTCTTTTCTTTTTCTTTTTCTTTCTTATTTTTTTTTCAGTAGAAGAATAAAAACCAAAGATTAGCAGCAGGGTCAAACTTCGCTCTTCTAGGAGACCAAAACCTATCCTTACTAACTTAATTATAAGGATAAAGATTAGCACCAAAGTCAGACTTTACTCTCCTAAGGAACCAAAGCCCACCCTTACTAATTCAATCCTTATATATTCTTATTGTAAATTTGTAAAGATGAAAATTAGCAGTAGGATTAGACTTTACTCTTCTAAGGGACCAAAGCCTGCCCTTACTAATTTCGTCCTTATACACTTTAATTTATTCTATTTTTAAGAGATTCTTAAGAAGCGTCAATAAGTGAATCATTTCATTTATCCTTTTCATTCAAGATTAAATGAGCTCCAAAAGTAATTGAGGAGTAAATATACTACTCAATAAGTTTAGAAACATAACCATTTAACTTTGAACAAAAGACTCCAATCCACATCTAACCTCTAAATTCATTTGTTAAATAGTAACTAAGTATGCTTCATTTAGATTCTATCCCATAATTTTGATCATGTATACTAATTCCACAAGAAGTGAGTAAGGCATAAAATTAACTCACAAAATTGACTACTATTTTGTCAAATCCACAATCTTATTAAGTCAATCTTATTAACTTGAAACAAACAAACTTAAGTAGGGTCTGATAATGGGTGTTAACCCTTTCCCACACTTAAAGAGAGACATTATCCTCAATGTTTGAGGAAGGAAAACACAAATAGTCATAAGAAAATGGAAACTACAAAAAAAAAAAAAAGAACAAGACTCCCTTATGTGAAGTTCAATTAGGTCTTAAACCATCATATAGTACATCCTTCAAACACCACAAAAAATGGAACAACAAAAGAGATATGGCTATTAAGACAAAACGAAAAAAAAAAAAACATAACAAACATACGATATAAGAGTCTCCATTAAAAAATACATCATTGAGGTTAAGCTCACAACTAGTTAATAAGTCTAAAAATAAACAAAATAAAACAAAAGAAAGAAAACAAGTCTGTCATCATTGGTTTCAGTCTCCCCATCCAAGCAGTCATCATCCTCTTTAGATGACCCTTCTTCACTCTCATTCCCAACCCCTTGTCTCGTTGCTTCTTGCTGAGCTCCTCAGGTCTCCTTCGAATCATCACTTTCTTCTTCTTCAAACCCATCCTCCTCATCACCAGAGTCTTCTTCTTCTATCCTACCACCTTTTGCAGGTTTACTGGGACCCATATTCTTCTAAGTTGGGGGTTGGGGGATGAGAAAAATAGGAAGGGATGGCTGCTCCTACAACTATGGCAACATTCTTTAAGAATTCAATGAAAACTTGAGCATAAAAATTTTTGTAATAACAAAAAAAAAAATAACAAACACTTGCTAGATGGATAGGAATTTTAAATTTCATAATGATGCTGCTCTTAGACAACAACACCAAAAACCCAATTGCCTCTAATTAGAGCTTTCGAGTTATACAATTTGCAAGCTTATATTCTATCCTCAACTCGATTCAATAAGCAAGAATACCTATTGTTTTATAGTACAAATGAGTATAGGGTCGTCTCTATTAAGAATGGATACAAATACTATTACTAATTAATCTTCCTATTATCTAGTAACCAAATTTATCAAGTGATGACAAGATTAAAATATCTAAATTACTGATTAAACTACACTAATCCACAAGCTAATGCCAACTAATACAATAGTTACAAAAACAATTATTGACAACACACTTAATATGCAAAATTGCTTCACCACTTAGCATAATATCACCATTAATCATATCCTAATCATTGTTATCTACAGCGAATCACTATAATGTAAGCAATTGATAAGTATAAATCACTCTACACTTTTTAGGTGCATTCAGGCATAAATTGACCATAATTGTATTCATTTCTTAAGTTCTCAGTACTTAATTGTGTAATATGTTAATTTCAGATGATTCAAGAGTAAAGAGATGGAATTTATTTAAGATAAAATGAAGAGAAGATGAAATTATACAAAAACAAGGGGATTTGGAGCAATCATGAGCATGATAAAAGAAGATTTGAGTGCCCAACGATCATCACTACCTCCATCACAGTTGTAATCAAGGGAATGACCAGGGCTAAAGCTATTTTTCTACCTGTTCATTACGAACATGACTTTATCTCAGAAGGTTGATCACACCCTCCATCATGGCCATGATGAGGTGGAATGTTTGCAATGAGAAGATCACTCCTCGAGTCACGAGCATGATGGGACTAGACATGATTATTCTTCTTTAACTTTATCATACGAACTGACGCATCGAATAGGTCTTAACACCGGGGGGTATCTTAAAGTAGTGTATTTCGAGCCCTTTGACGAGAAGAATATAAATGCACCACAATTTTCATCAAGAGGAATGATGATAATCAACATCATCAATCACATCACTAGCCCACAACACACCTATTCATCCACCTTGTATTATTTTGTGTTTTGTTCAGTTGTTCTTCAATATAATCATTAGGGAAAACCGTATTATTCTTGGAACTACTCGAGAAAGAGACGACAAGATTCATTGTTGTGCATTGTGAGACTTCTACAATGGAATTAAAAAGGGGGTTTTACTTATTATTTATTCCATTTTTTTTTAAATATGATTTCTGTTAATTTATGTTATTATTTTATCATGTATAAGTAGTACGTCAGCACTTACTACATCTACTTAATATGATTAAGTGCATGGAATAGTAGTTTGCTAATGTTGTTATTCTTGATGAATTGAATTTAATCAAACTAAGAACAGTATAGTTCACGACATTATCTTAGGCCAGATTTCAATAGAATATGTTGAGAGACAATTCTATTGAATAGATTTAATTCATTGGAACAATTTACTTCTAATAATAGAAATATTATTAGGAAAGTTGTTGCATTCTTAAGGAAATGGATAAATTAACATGATATTAATGCAATCCGAATTGGCTATTAATTGAGAAGAGATTCTAATAGACACAATTAGGATTACAAGTAAGTAATTCTAAGAAGAATACTTACATACCTATAATTTCCAGTAGATAACAAGTATTAAGATAAAAAGTATATTGGTAGTATCATACTAAGTAGTAAAGTAAGTCTATATGTTAGTCATTATAGTGTTAATAGTTTCTATAGCATTTGTCTTGGATAAAAGTTGTTGAGGATTAGTGTAATTTAGCTAATATTTTAGAGTTTTAGTTATTAATTACTTGATAAATTTGGTTGCTAGATCATAGGAAGATTAATCAATAATAGTGCTTGTATTCGTTCCTAATGGAGTTGACCCTATACTCATTCATACTATAAATAATAGGTATACTTACCTATTGAACCAAGTTAAGAATAGAATATAGGTATATAAATTGTAAAACTCGGAAGCTCAGAATCTCTTCCGAATTAACAGCCAACTCGGATCATATTAATGATATGTTAAATTGTCAATTTCCCTAATAATACAGCAACTTTCCTAATAATATCTCTATTATCAAGAGTAAGGTGTTCTAATGAAGTAGATCTATTCAATAAAATTGTCCCTAAGCATATTCTATTGAAATCTAACCTAAGTCAATGTCATACACTCCATCATACTTAAATTAATTAAGTTCAATTCATCAAGAATAACAAACATAAGGAAACTAGTATTCCATGCACTTAATCATACTAAGAAGATGTAGCAAGTCCTAATGTACTACTCACACATGATAAAACAATAACATAAACTAATAGGAGCCATAATTAAACAAAAATAAAACATGGACTGAGTAAAAATAAAAATTCCTTTTTATTCCACTGTAGAAGCCTTACGAATACATGAACAACAAAGTCCCGTCGACTCTCTCGAATAATTCCAAGAAGAATACGATTTACACTAATGATTGTATTAAAGAACAACTAAACAAAATACAAAATGGTACAAGATAGATAAATGGGTGTATTGTAGGGTGGTGATGTATTGTGATGTGTTAAGATGAAACCCTATTCCTTTTGTCTAAAAATTGTGATATATTTATATTCTTCTCATCAAAGGGCTCGAAATATACCACTTCAAGACAACTCTTAGTGTTAAGACCTATTCTACCCACCAGTTCATGCGAAACAACTTAAAAAGAATCATCGTGTCCACTCCCATCACGACCATGACTTGGGAAGTAATCTTCTCATCACAAACATTTCACCTCATCATGCTCATGATTGAGGGTAAGGTAGAATCACGACCATGATGAATAGATGGGAAAATGGCTTTAGCCTTATTCCCTTCCTTGATTACAACCGTGATGGAGAGAGTGATAAGCACTGAGCACTCAAATCATCTTTTATTACGTCCGCAATTACTTCAAATCTCCTTATTCCTATGTAATTTCATCTCCTCTTCACTTTGTCTTGAAGAAATATCATCTCCTTGCTCTTAAATCATTTAGAATTGATATATTACATAATTAAGTACCAAGAACTTTAGAATTAAATACAATTATAAACAATTTATACGTAAATATGTCTCGAAAGTGTATAGTAATTTACTCTTATCACTTTTGCACAAAGGACTGGGCAATAGCATTAATATAACTACCTCTGTCTAAAATAATCACATATACTTATCCCTTAAAAGCACTAGATGCTTGAATAGCTTGGCTTGGAATGAGAGTAGTTGGCACAGGTTGGAGTCAACTCGGTAGAGATCTCGTTAGGTCAACTACTAGTATAGTTGGGCTCAAACAAGCCTCATGAGTGTGTCGATATAAAGTCCATCCTCATCCTAACCACTACTCAGGACATAGATCAAGCAAAATGAGATAGTCCCTATTTAGCAATGGAATCCTTTTCCTCGAGTCATTCTCAAGCTAGCACTCATCAAGTAAGTCTTAATAATCCTCTAGCTTACTGTAGGTGATGGGTTTAAGGGGTTATTTCCTATCAAATTATTTAGTAATTGTCAAAGGAAATGCACCTTGCTTTTCTAAGGAACCAAGGCCAATCCTTAACAACTTTAATTGAATTTCCTTTTTGCAAATTGGCAATAAGAAAAAGTCTTGCTCTTCCAAGGGACCAAAATCGTTCCTTACCAATCTTAGCAATTATTTTATCAATTCAATTAATAGCTCCAACTACTTTGATTTTTAAAGCGACTTTTAAAGGACAAATCTCCTTTGTTATCTAGTCTAAAAATCTTAAAAAAGAGCGATAGATAACTATCCCCTAGAATAAATCTTAGAAATCAAAATAATTAGTCATTAACCCATCTATATCTATCTTAATCCTAAGTCTAAGTCTAAGCTTAAGCAATAAGGAACTCTAAATCATGAGGATTTAATTACTCAAATTCAACAAAGTATTCTAAATTCATAAAGGACTTAGGAAAATTTAAATATACATATATATATGTATATTCTTGCTTAATATATAGGGGGTTCAAATTTCTAAAATGTCTAATTTAAGAAAATTTAATTTAAGAAAATTTTCAAAAACTTAAGTATGTATCTAAGTTATTAACATACAAAACATATCCTTTCCCCCCACATCTAAGTTATACATTGTCCTCAATGTACATAATAACAAATCAAATCAAAATACAAGTGGAAGAAAAATAAAAATAGCAAAGAAAAAGAACTAGGACTTCCCCAATCTTAACATTGATCTTAAGAAAAATCTAAAGTCCAAAATCTAAATTCCATTTATCCAATTAACCACATAGTTTTCTTTGCATCTAACAAAACATATTAACTGGAAAATGAAAGAAGAAGTTAAGAAAAACAAACACTAAATAAAGCTTCTAATTCAAGTACCAAATTCTTAATATCCTACAAAACTTACAAAATATCAAAAGATCAAACAGTTAAAGAAAAAGAGTACTAGCAAATAGGTTATGAGTACATTCATCCAAAATAGAAAAATTCAAACTAAGTCTTTTTAAATGATAAAAATGCAAAGGGAAAAAAATCATTCTTCATCCTCTTCCTCAATCTCATCCTCTTCCAACCCCTCATCTAATTTAGGCTCTATCATGGATGGTGATGGTAGTGGTTGGACTCATAGATGAGCAAAGAGTACATCTTGTCTAACCTCAACACAATTGATCTTATGTATCAGAATCTACCACTTCTTTAATATCTTTCTCATAATCTTCTTAAGTGTGTTAAATATTGAAGAAGATGATGAATCGAATCACAACTAGGATGACAAAGATGTGGTGTCACTAAAAGACTTAAGAAGTAGACCCTCAGGTACGAGAGGAAGCTTCATGGCCTTGATGGAATTGTAAGTCAAGGGAGCAAGGGGATCTAATTCCAGCATGCAAGGAATACCTTGATGATGAGGAGTGTTTTTGGCCAACCTAGTAACAAAGGTACCTGCAAAAATAAAACCTAAACAACCCTTAGTAGCTTAGTTCCTAAGGAACTAAGTTATCTTAACACACAAATTTATGGGTCGTCAGTAAGCAATGCTATGCAAAGACAGAATGTTCCTCTCATTAACAACCCCTTGACTATTCATTCTTCTTGTAATCCCCTAACCAAAATATAATGAACCAGTTTGAGAGCCAAATTGCTCAACTTAGAAGCCTTAGACCTTCTTAGGTCATAAGCTCCTCCATCGTGAGTTAAATTAGCCTAAGCAAACTATTCATACATACCTTTAGGTAGCTTATATGGTAGCTCCATATACTCTTAAGTCTAAACATAATTCATAAAATAAAGACCGTCCTAACAGCTAACTTATCAATGACATGGTCAACTCTTGACCATTACACCTAAAGCATAAAGTATTTTGCCTACAAAGTTTTATATTATCAAAAGCTAACCTTAATGTACTAAGCATCTTCAATGTTAATTCCTTGTATACTAGCTCATTAATCATTAGAAGTTAGTCCTCGTCACATCTTCTAAACTTAATTAACTACAGGACTCTTGCATCATGGCCACCCTACACTAGTGAATCTTAACTCAAATATATGGTCTGGCAAATTTCCATCTTAGACAAATGGAAGATCTCTTATGTTACCAAGAGTGATGAAAAATCAAAAGGAAGTGTATGGGGAAGGCACTTAAATTCTTACGCATGGTGTACTTCACCCTCAACATGATCTAAAATAAAAAAAAAAAGGAATTCAAATTTGATAAAAAGAAACCAGTCATGTTACGTAAATAATGGCTAATTTAAAAATTTAATAAGATTCAAACATCATTCCTAATTTATTGCCAATTTATCCAATTAAGCAACATAGGAAATTCTTAAATTAGCAAAAGATTGAATAATGGAATGCTCATTATATCTAAAATCATAGATTAACAAAATTGTAGGATTTTGTAAATGCTAATTTAATCTTGAATTGATCTTATATTTTCATAATCTTTGTTGACATGAATACTACCATTCAGAATACAACTTCTTCAAACTCGTTTCCTATGATTTATTACTTGTGCAATCACTTCAATAACAATTCCATAATCATCATATAAACTCTCCAACATGTTTAATTAAGTTTCACATCGACGATCTTAATTAACATTGCTAAGTTCATGAGTTTTAAGAGCTACTCTAGTTGCACAAAAATTCAATTCACAACAAGTTTCTATATTCCTACATGAATTGCATACATCACATGCCAAGAACAACATCAATATCATGATTTCCATCACTTTCACTCACTTTTCTTCACTTTATTTCAACATGGAAAACAACTCTCGCATTCAATCCTTAACAAGTATGCGTTTTTCAAGTGATTTCTAGTAAACAATGAATAGAAAACATGTTTCTTCACATTATCTATCTTAAATCACTCATAGAAACTAAGATTTCCACACATGTAACCAAAGTGTTTTCATGAAACCCTAACTAAAAATCCCATTTTTATACACAATGGCAACAAATCTAAGAAAATAAATAAATAAGGATGATATACGTACCTTAGATTTGTAGTGTATGGTGTTGGATCGTAAAGTTTTGCAAGATTTAGGTATGAGTGTAGAGGAAAAAATGAAAGAAGAATGTGTTTTTGGGAGAGAGTGTGTAAGTTTAAAATGAAAAGGAAAAGAAATGCTAGTGGTTTTTAAATTCAAAGGAGACTAAAGGCAAGCATCACAACCATAAGGATCACAACCATGGAGTATGGTCGTAGTCCTTCCCTTTGTATTAGTATTGCAAACTATGGCATGTCCACTATCAAGGACCATGGGTGTAGTCTTGGCTATAGACCTCTCATCCAAAAATTCTTTAAATTCCTCTCTAAATTAATTTCAAGAGGATCACATTCCAAGTCTACGATCATGAAATTTAGCCTTATTCTTCTCGTAATTTTGCAAATTTAAGGCCACTTTGCTTTCCTTTAACTCTATTCTTGAAATTACTTAAAAAACACAAGAATAGCATGAATTGAAGCACAAAAATAAATTAAATAACAGTCAAATTGAATGACAACTGCATAATTACTATTGCCTAAATAAAATCCAATAATTGTTTTTAATGAAAATCATTCATAGTAAAGAGAAACACTAACTTAGAAATTTGATACTCAAACTCACTTGTTGACAAGACACAAAATAAATGAAATAACTAAAACTTAAATAGATTAAACTTAGGCTACCTTCCAAAGAGTGTTGTTGTTTTACATCATTAGTTCGACAGTTAACTTTTCTTCCTCTACTTTAGTTCCAAACCCATTGGTTTAAGATTCAACTTGGTATTTTTAAGTAAACTTCCTTGTGATCTATTAGTAATTGTCCTAGCTAACTATCCTAACTGGATCTTCAAACTCCTCAATGAAGCTTCACTATTCCTTAGTGTAGCTTCATTTGCTTGAAAACACACATATGAACTCTAGATGAATCAATTCAACAATTTCTCAACATTAAAGGCCTTGTTCTATAATTAAACATTTCGATTTTGCCACTACTACTACTAGTAACCTCACTAGGAGAAATTAAGGTGATTTCTCTAACCTAGGTTATACGTATTGCTGAAAGGATTATTCATAGAACAGTTAGCAATAAAGTTCACATCTTCAACTTCAACCAAAATTTCATCCTCCATTAAATTAACTAGTTTCATTATTCCTTCAATCTTCTTACTCAAACTCCTAACCTAAGCAATTAACGTAGTCACATAATCAACTTCGTACATCCCAAATGCCTTCACATTGGATCTCATATTATCTCATTGCAAATTATTCGTCATCATGCCCTCAATCAACTTTTGGGCCTCATCCAGTATCTTAGCACTTACAATGCCTCCAATTGTAGCATTAATCATTTTTCACATAAAATAACTAAGTCCATTATAGCATGTCTGAATTTACATCCACTAAGGTAATTCGTAGTGTAGACAACTCCTCAATAACTCCTCAAATCTCTCACATATATCATAAACTTATCATCAATTTGGGCAAAAGCAGAAATATTATATCTAAATTTCACCATCCTAGTGAGCAGGAAAATTCCTTACAATTTATTCTACTAAAAAATCCTAAGTTATAATAAAATCTTTAAGTAAAGAATTGAGCCACCACTTAGTGTTACCTCATAGAGAGAATGAAAATAACCTTAGTCTTATACAATTGTTTGAGACATCATTAATTTTAAACATGTTGCAAATCTTGAGGAAACTAAAGATATGGTTGTTAAGGTCCTTGTCAACCAATTTGTCAAACTAAATGAATTGTTAGACCATCTAGATGACATTTGGTTGAATCTAGAAGTTGGTTTCTTAAACTACGAGCTTTGTGATGCTAGACTCAACTCAACTCACCAAAAGTTTGGTAAACTCCATAAGGGTCTTGTTGGCTTCATCAATATTATTGTTCAATATGATGTTTTTAATTTTAACTTCTTGCTCACTTTCTAAATCCTTTAACCCTTCTTTTAATCATAGTGGCAAACCTTAATTAATTAAATCCATGGTTTCATAAACTCTCCTATGAAGATATCATATAGTCCCATCAATTTCTGAATCAAATTCCAGAAGATTTCTATAGTTACTCTTGATCATAAAGTGAAAAAAAAAATAGAAATTAGAAAAAATGTAAGGAAGACATATACCAAAGGTAACTAAAGAAAAGAAATACTACAGATATGTTATAATAATTGGAAACCTATGGTTTCTACTAAATTTCTAATAATTCTACTTTATTGGTTTCCCAGCAATTGTGCCAAAAACTTAAGCAAGTGTTCACTAACTGTAAGTAATGCACTTAGTGAAGTTATAATATGGATAAAACAAATTATAACTTTGAGTGCCGATTTCATAAGGAACCTTAGATGGAAGTATTATATAATTATTTGTAGCAGTTGTATCCCTAAATTGGTCAATTGCCTAACTTATACAATATAAGATTTAATTGAATACTTAAAGGAAAAATTAACAAAAAGATAAACATTAACAAATATAAACATAAATAATAAAAATTAGAACAAGAAATAAATAGAACAATTAAATTAATAAAATGGGAATGTGTTCCTTTATAAATCTTTAGTATTGTTTACTATTTAGTTTTGAGTGATTAATTCAATCTTAGTTACAATATTCCTTTATAAATTTTTAGTATTGTTTACTATTTAGTTTTGAGTGATTAATTCAATCTTATTTGCAATATTAGACTATGAGGATTCCTATTATAAACTAACCAAATTCGCGTCTCTTAATTAATTCCTAACCTTTAAACCCTCTTTACCCGAATTGCTTCTAAATAAAGCGCCACAAGATTACATCACACTCTTGAATCCCATTATTAGGTTGTCTCAATCCCAAAAAACAAAAAAACAAAAAAAACAAACAAACAAACTACTAAAAGTTTTAATTAGCTAGTTTTGCCTAATTGTATCAATCAGTCATATTGCATACTCTCGCAAACTCTAAAATAAACTTTAGCAATAATTTACATTGATATATTGAATTAAAGCAAACAATAAAAAAAAATACAATTAAATCACTATATGCAAAATCATAAATTGAATTTCATTCATAATAAAAGTTACCTTAGAACATAAAGTTTAACAACGATTTACTCAAAATTCAAAATAAAGACATAATAATAAATTAAAAGAAAAGAGTAGAGAAACCTCCTTATAATTCTTTACCCTACTGACTCTTGCCCTAAAAGGGCTCCCTCTATAAATCTAGGTCTAGACATTTATTTAGAGTAAATGGACCAAGATTAATAAAGAAAACCTAACTAAAATAAAATATTCTAAAATCATGGCAAGTCCACAGTCTAGGTGCACAACCATGATGTTTAGGTATGTACTTTCACTTTATCTAAATTCTTCAAAATTCAACGAAATTTGTTGACGAGGGGAACACATGCATGAACTACGATTGTAGTCTTCAACCATGTTATTTCCAAACTACATTCCTTGTTTGAAATTCTTCCACTTCATTCCTTAATCACCGCATTTACTTCAGAATACTCCAAAACTTAATAAAACCCTTGAAAATTCATAAAATGCTCTTAAAGTCTCTTAAAGTGAAAATTAAATGAATTAAGCTCAAAATACTATAAAATTAACTAGATTAATATCCAAAATAGCACAAAATAATTATAGAATGTATATGCTAATTTTACACTATCACGCATGATCATGGTCAAATTGAGTTAGGCTTAGTGTTTAAGTTTAGAGATGAAAAATGGCTCCTAAACATCTCACAAAATAAAATTTGAAGAAAGACAATAGTCACATAGCATAATGATGTCTAGTGGCCCATTGAACGAATGGAGGTATGTTGAAACAAATCCAAATGGAAATATAGGGAACCCAAATAAAAGGGTACTAAGGCAAAGCACTCCTATCAAGACATACAGATCACCGATAGAAATAGATGAGTGATAAACCCATCCTTGAGACCTCATGGGAAGAAGTACATAGACAACCATAAGGCAACAAATGCTATAAGTTCATACCTATCAAAAAATATACATATAGGAGTTAAAGTATTCTACAAGTACGATGAACATAATCCTGACTAAAAAAGTAGTCAATGCTCACTTGGTTTTGTAACATGGGGCTTAGAAAGTAGTATCGCAAAAGAAATACTCGATCTATGAAGTAAATGTAGACCTTTTTGAGAAAGTCTTGTTCGACTTAATAGCTACTAATAGAGACAAATGTGCATGTTAGTACTTAGGACCAGATAAAGCAACTGTGACTTCCATACTCCCAAAATCCTAAAGCTTCTACAATAAAAAGATATCCTCTAGGTTGGTGTAAATTCCCCCATGAAGCTATAAATGTGTGAGTCTGTGTACTTCACCTAGCCATAATGGCTCGCTAGATCTTCACATCTTCTATTTTTGTGAAAATCAGTCGTAAAGTCACAGTAATGGTATAAAAAATCTTAGCCTCATGTAATAACAAGGCGTAGATTTCATGCCTCATAATGTATTGCACCTATGACTACCATCCATCAATCATTTACTTTGGAAAGGAGAAATAGGTACAAGGAAGAGGCAACTCTTTCCTTTCGTTATAAAAATGAAGTACATGCTCTTCTTTCACCAACTATTCAAGCTCCAACTGCACTTCTAAAGTGATGAACTTGAGTGAGTTGTCAATAAGCATGGTCGTATGCTTCTCTCAAGAACTAGCTCAGATCTAAAAAGAATCTCCTTTGATCAAGTTGTTAGTCCGGTCATTACAAGGAGATGGAATTTTTTATATTCAATCTCCATTATGAGCCATTAGCTCTCTTTAACATGAAACTCCAATAGTCCTAGGTTGGCTACTCTTAGACGTAGCTATGGTTAATGAGATTGAGAATCCATGAAAACGCCTATGGTTAACTAAGGTCAATTAGATTTTAGGAATACAAAGTAACACTTAAGGTTAACCGAAGGCCTAAATGAATTATTAAACTTTGAAAATCTTGGCTAACGCTCAAAGTTAACCACAGGCCCATTTGAATAATAAAGCATAGCCTTAAAATGAACTGAAATTAAGAATTATCCTGAAAGGAAAAAAAAAAACGTGTAAATTGAGAGATATACACAAAAACTTATTTCAAGTGAATAAATATAGCATATGAAATTTAATGGTGGACCTTTTTGTTATGGACATGTCTCGTTAAGATATTGTGATACCCTTTCTTTAGAAGCTTTATTTCCTACAGAGTAATTACAGTCGATTGAACTTAAGTAGACTCTATCCATGAAATATTGAGCATGTGTTAGAGACAAAGATATTATGATTTCAATAATTCATAAGTGTGAACATATGAAGATAGGGTAGTTAGACAGTAATCCTCCCATTAAATTAATAGGTTTGGAGGGAGCAGTTCAGTTCTCCAACTCATATGCCATTCACGATAACATAAATGTTCAACAGTAGCATGTTATTAATCCAGCAATTAAAAAGGTTGGATTTCAATGAATCAATTTTTATACGAGCACAATTGAGAATTGGAAAATTGTTTTACAAGACAAGCCTTTATTCAAAATAGCAACACAATGTGTCTAGTTCTTCATTCGAAAGAGAATATATATATCAAGATATATCAATACTTGAAGACGTGACAATCTATGTTAGCTTGGGTGTAATATTGAAGTTTACATATTTATCATCATTGCACATTCAAAGTCAAAAAATTATAAAAGCTCGAGTGTCATCTATAAGCTTTGATATAAGTAGATAGAAAAGAGAGAGACAGAGAGAGAGAATGTGTGTGTGAAAAGGAATTTATGGTAGGTACTAAGAATTCACCATGTCAATACATAATCAGTTCACTCACATAACACAGAGAACATTCACATACAAAAGGAATTCTTGATATTTTTCATAACCTTTGCTGTACACGGAATTGTGTTACATAGTTGTAATCCTCCCTATGGATAGAATATTCTGGTGGTTATGTCCATGTGACACCTTACCAATGTAGTTACTAGTAGCATATGCATGAAATCTAGGAAATCTAAATTTAGCATTAAAGGTAGCACTATTGTCTAGGCCTATTAATTTATTAAGTTAAGGTGTTTGCAATTAAGGGTTCGTAGGCATTGTCTCACATCTGACTCCTTTTTGTTTATAGGAAACTCCAAATACTAAGCTTTAAAACTTAGAAATTTGTCTTATCTTCTACTAACTTCTTTTTCTTCCTTCATAGCAAACCCTAAGCTTCTTTTCACCATGACATCCCCTCCCCCTTCAATACCCTTGTCCATAAGGGTAAATAAGGGAACGTAAGCCTGAGCTCTAAAAAATACTCCTAAGTTGCGTCACTCAGAGGACTTCCAGACCATTGTATAACGACCATAGTGTCTGCAACATTTTTCCATTTTACCATCTTCCTGTCTAAGAACTTCTCTACCACTAACTTGTCACCTACGATGCTTGCAAGTGGGTTAATGGTTGTAATTAGGTGCATGCCATAGTACTTTTTCAACTATGAGACATGGAAGGTGGGATGTATTATATCTTCAAAAGGAAGATCACGGCAGTACGCCACCTCTCCGATGTGGTCCAAGACTTTGTATGGTTCGAAGAACTTAGGTAAAAACTTCTAATCTTACCTTATTTTCATACTAATTTTCTTATATGGTTACAACTTGAGTAACACCTAGTCACCAATCTTGAAAACTCTTTTAGTCCTTTGCTTGTCCACTTATTGTTTCATTCTATTTTGGGCTTACTTCAAGTGGAAGCGAAGCATCTTGACCATATCTTCTCTATTAGTTAGTTCTTTATCTACCATAAGATTTCTCGAATCACTACTGATGTAAGGTAAATGGATTGGGGGTAAGTGCCTGTAAAGCACTTCGAAAGGTGTCCGTCTGGTACTAATGTGGTAGTAGATATTATACCACCACTCTACCAACGTCAAGTAGTAAGACCATCTCCTTGGGTTTTCGCTAGTCATACATGACTAATAAGTTTCTACACACTTATTTACAGCCTTCATTTGCCTATCGGTTTGTGGGTAGTAGGTCATGCTTAGGTGTAACTCCGTGCCTTAGAGTCTAAAGAACTCCTGCCAGAACAAACTAAGAAATGTGGGATCCCAGGCACTTACCATGCTCCCGAGAAGCCCATAACGCTTGAACACATTATCCATGTATGCCTAAGCCTCTTGTGATGCCAAATATGGATGGGATAATGCAATAAAGTGCCCATACTTAATCTATCTACTACAACTAGTATGACGTCCCTTCCATTAGACATACAAAGTCCCTCAATAAAATCAAGATTTACCTTAGTCCAAAACTCTCTTGGAATGGGTAGCAATTGTAATAACCCTAAGTAAGCTACATTCTCCACTCAATCCTTTTGGCACATGTCGCATTCCCTAACATATCTCCTCACTTCCTTCTACATTTTAAGCTTATAAAACATTGTACTCGATCTTTTATAAGTGGCAAATGCCCCTAAGTACCAATTTACTATGTTATCGTGATAGATCCTCAATAAGGTGAGTTTCAAATCTAGTTAAGGTCCAATGACTAGCTTACCCTTCCTCTTTAGCATCCCATTTCCCCATGTGAAATTGCTACTAGTTCAACTATCCTTTAACCTTGCAATGATGTCTTCATAGCCACCTAAAATGACCTAACTCTTCTTAATCCTCTCTAAAAGCTCTAAAGACACCAAAGTCACCCTCATATTTTGCAGTATTGCATTTCATACTCTTATTAACACATCTACAAAACTATTAGCCCTTCCTAACTTGAATTGTATTTCATAGTCAAGTTTTAGTAATTTAATCAGCCACTTTTGTTAGATAGGAGTGACTAATCTTTGCCTCCGTAGGTACTTAAGGCTATGGTGGTTTGTCTTAATTATAAAGTGCATTCCAATAAGATAGTGTCTCCATTTCTCAATAGGATATACCAAAGCCATCAACTCTTTTTCACATGTAGAAAGTTCAACTTGTTGAGAAGATAAGGTCTTACTTAAGTAAGTGATTAGATGGTCTTATTGTGTTAAAACAGCCCCTAGCCCATCTCCACACACATTGGTTTCAATCACAAACATCTTGGAGTAATTCAATAACTTTAGGACCAACGCATTTATTAAACACCCTTCGAGTAGTTAAAGGCCAATTTGGCCTCTTAATTCTAACCAAAGTTCCCTTTCTTCAACAATTGTGTAAGGGGGTGTGAAATTGTACCATAACCCTTAATAAAACGTCTATAATACCCACTAAGGCCTAAGAATCCTCTCAATTCCTTTAGTGTTTTAGGAATAAGCCAATTCACAATATCCTCTACCTTTTTAAAATCAGTAGCAACCCCACTTTTTTCTATGATATGGCCTAAGTACTTAATCCGTGTTGCACCAAAAGCACATTTACTCTGCTTTAAGTGCAAACCTCCTTCTTGAGAATTTCAAACACTTCCTTTAGATGTACAAGATGTTCTCCAATAGATTTGCTATAAACAAGTATCTTGTCAAAGAACACCAAAACATTCTTCCTCAATTGCTCCTTCAAAATACGGTTGATGAGGCCTTAAAAGGATGAGAGGGCATCGGTTAGTCCAAAGGGTATAACCACATACTCATAATGCCCTTCATGTGTTTTGAAAGTTGTTTTGTAGATATCATCTAGATACATATGGATTTAATGGAATTTGGATTGTAAATCAAGTTTTGAGAACCAGCTAACACCACCTAATTTATCAAAAAGGTCTTCAATAGTGGGTATAGGAAACTCTCCTTGATAATGTGATGATTAAGCTCCTTATAGTCAATGCACTTCTTTTTTACTAACACTACCGGAGATGCAAAGGGGTTGCAACTCGATTGGATTACTCTATTTCCAATCATTTATTTTACTATACTCTCCAATACATCTTTTTAAACTGTTGAGTGCATATAAGGCCTAACATTAACAGGTTTAAAACCTTCTTGTAAGTGTATTCTATGGTCAAATTCTCTTCTTGGTGGTAATCCCTTAAGGTCATCAAACAATTCATAATATTTCTCTAGCAAATTTGTCAAATTAGGATGCAAACATTCTTGCTAAATATCCTCCTTACTAATATCCCTTCCACAAGTAATCCAACACTATATTTCAACTTCATTTTTAGTTTCTAATAACTTAGATAATGACTTACCTTCAATTTCTTACAGGGCTTTTGGTTCTACGTCTAAGCAACAAGGCTGCTCACCAAGTATGAAATCCATAGTCATTTGCTGGAAATTCCAATAAATAGTTCTAAGTTGCGAGAACCACGGCAATCCCAATATTAGGTCATACCCAGACAACTTCAGTAGGTAAACTTTACTTACAAACTCAATGCCTTGCATGTTCTAAGCGATTATGTTGATTTTTAAGTTACTAGAAATTTGTGAACTATTTACTAGAGCTACTTTGACTAGTACAATCTGATCAAATTTGCACCCCAATCCCCTGGCTAATCTATCGTCCATAAAATTTAAGGAACTCTTAATGTTAATGAGTATGTTGAGTCTCCTTTTTTTGTAATATCCAGAGACTCTCATGCAATCACTATCCTTTTTAGTATCTTCTTTCATAGCACATAAGGTAATTTTAAATAACTCTGATTCTATCTCCTCAGTAACCTTTGGTTCTTATACCGTAGGCTCCCCTTCATCCTCTTCTTCAACAATTAACATGTTCAACCTTCTATTTCTACACTTATGACTAAGTATGAATGTTTCATCACACCAAAAACACAATTTTTTTCTTCTCTTCTCATCTAACTCCTCAAGGGTCAATCATCTTGGGGTCCTTTGAGGTTATGGGGCTATGTTTGTGTTTCAGTTGGGCTATATGTTGGTAGAAGTGTTGGTCTATGTGGGGCGGTTTCATCAGATGTAGTTAGGGTTGGGTTTTGATCTTGGAGTAGGCAAGTATGGGGGGCTATAAGTAGTGTTGGGTTGCATAATTCTAGTGGGTTTCAAGGGCTGGTTGGATAGTAGAAGATTGGTTTCTTGCAACTTAGCTAAAGTATAGGCATCTTGTAGGTTAGTTAGTCTAAACATTCGAACTGAAAATTGGATAGAAGGTTTAAGTGCCTAGGAAAAAAGTAATAAGTATAGGTTTAAGGAGTTAGACTTGTGTGGTAAGATATTCAAACTCCTCCATGTAATCTTAGAGAGTATTGGTCTACACCAATTCCTTCAACTCCGCAACTAGGTCCTCATAAACCTTCCTCCCAAATTTTTGTAGCATAATTATAGACAATTCTTCCTACCTAAGCTCTTAAGTATTATTCTCAGAGTAATAGTGGTACCATTTAAGAGCAATCCCATCTAAGTGTATAAAACCCAACCAAACTTTCCAATCTTCTAAAGTCTTATCAAGTTCAAAGAGTTGTTCAACCTTATGTAGCCAATCCTTAACTCCTTCACCATCAAATGTAGGAAACTCAACCTTTGGTATTTGGGTTTGTAAGGGTAACTGTGTTGGAGTTTGTAAAATTTTAGCTAAACTTAGCTCCTTTTCTATTGTAGATGTTTTGCCTAGATTAGGCGTTGTTGACTGAAGGGAATTGAATTAGCTGCCTATTGAGCTCAAAGCTCCATAATGCACATATTCATCTTGTCTAGCCATTCCTATAATCTTCACATGTTCTCAGTAATGGGCTTCAAGCTTTTAGTAATGGCTTCCTTCAGCTTCTTGCCCAAACTAAGTTCAATGTTCACCACGGCACACCACCAAGCTTCGATACTAGTTGTAGCATGTGCTAGAAATTGACCACATCAATGTGCAATCAATTCACACATGCAACAAATATAACATTCACATATGAGAGGAATTCTTGATATTTTTCATAACCTTTGCTATACACGAATTCTATTATATAGCTATAATCCTCCCTATGGATAGAATATTTTGGTGGTTTTGTCCATGTGAAACCGCACCAATGCAGTTACTAGTAGATGAAATCTAAGAAATCTAAATTTAGCAATAAACCTAAAATATGAATTCAGCTAAGACTCATAGGCCTATTTATTTATTGGGTTGAGTTGTTTGAAATTAAGGGCCGGTGGGCCTTGGCCTAATCTAAACACTATCTAACTCTTTTCTATCAGCAGGGACCTCCAAAGACTTTGCTTCCAAACTTAGCAATTTATCTTGTCTTCTAGTAACTTCTTTTTCTTCCTTCATAGCAAAACCTTAGACTTCTGTCCACTGTGTCATAATTCAGAGCAGCCCACGCAACTATTGTTCCCATGCTGTGACATCTCTTTGTAACTCGTGGTAATAAGCTACGTCAAAATCTCTTGTCACGAAGAAAATTTAATGTCGTCCATGGTTGTAGAGGACTTCAGAAAAAGACGATTGAGGCACAAAGTACTGAAAAAAAAAAACAGACGGATAAACAAATAATGTGTTTAGGTTGAATACTACTCATGCCGAGTAGTCCAAGAAATCAATATGATAGCCGATAAGCTCATGCAAGATTTATCCAATCCAATAACCAAGGATCTTTCTCATTCAACAAGTAGTAACGTACTTAGCCATGACGGCCATGTTACAACAAGGCTCGTTTAGTGTTCACAAGACCAACTCATGCTGATATCAAATCGGGAAAAGAATAGAATGGGCACATCATCTGTAGTTTGAATGGGAGTCACAAGATGATAGCAACGCCATAATAACAAGACTATATGCCTACTGCATATTACGATTCGTACATGGAACTTTTCTTAATTTAGAGAGGGGAAAAAAATAAAATAAAAAAAAGAAGAAAAATGAAGAAGAAGAAGAAAGAGAACTGATTGCTGCTCGGGCGAGGCTGCCACTGTCGAAGCCTGATTGCACGTGGTTATTGCTTCGACTCGTTGACGAATCCGAGTTTCTCCTATCTGTCAAAGCCAAAGCAAGCGAAAAAAGAAAAAAGAAAAAAAGAAAAGAAAAGTTAATAATAAAATAAATAAATGACTAGCCAGAATAGATGAAAAAGAAGGACGATGCGAAAAGGTTCTGTCCTGGTGAACCCGACGTGAATTAATGAAGTTCCTTAATCAAGCACGTCTCATCGAGTTTTCAGGGAAGAATGCATGGACGGATATGGAAGACGAGTTGATGAATAGGTTGTCTCTTTTCAGCTCCACCACTATACAACTACATCAAAATAAGGAGCAATCAGTGTGAGGAATCAAGAACGAAGGGGAAAAAAAAAAAATCAAAGAGAAGAATAATCAAAAAAAGGATGAGGAGAAGACTTATTGACTGGGGCTCTTTGTGCTTGTAAGCATAAAATGATTTTCGACTATTGGGGTATTTAAGTAGCTAGTATGAAAGAATCTGAGGCTAGAGATCAAGGATTTGAATAAAGATATGATAAATTTTGATAGGGTTCAGATGATATTTATTACATCAAGATTGCAAGATGTGCTATAGCTAAAAGATATGAAACAAGATTGGAGATTAATCTTTCAGGCTGATGCGAATAGATTCAGAAGGAACTCGAAGAAATTTAGCTATATGATAATTAGGGAGGAAAAAACAGAACAAGAAGACAAAACAGACGCGAGGTAGCGTGCCTTAGAAGCACGTTTTGCCTCTTGATGCAAAATAATAAAATCAGAAGGCCACGTGCGTGTTTAGGATGCTTCGAGCATGGGTCTTCAATGAATATCACAGGGGGTTTGACTCGTTTAAAGTATGCTTTTGACTTTTTTAAAGTGAAAATAAGCTTCTTTGTTTTTTTTTTATATTGTCATGACCTTCAAGCTTATATCTAAGTCGAAGAAAAATATAAAACTTTTATGATAGGGTTTAATCTGTTCATTTATTTTAGAGATATTTGATGAATAAGATTAATTTTTAAATTTTATAAACAACAAATTTTTTCTTTATTTGATTCATTTAAAAAATTAATAAGTTTAAAAAAAATATTAAAACTCTACTAAAATCACTCCTCAAAAGGCCAAATAGGCAATTTATCGGCAACAATCCAAGAATACTCAAGTATACAAAGTCTAATCCACTATCATAATAGCATTCCA
The DNA here is from genome assembly GCA_024138005.1 of Lumnitzera racemosa. Lineage (NCBI taxonomy): Eukaryota > Viridiplantae > Streptophyta > Magnoliopsida > Myrtales > Combretaceae > Lumnitzera > Lumnitzera racemosa. The sequence goes on from JAMXBC010000004.1 coordinate 59,890,248, forward strand.
GTAGGTGAGGCGTTTAGTTTCCTAAATCCACTGACATACTTGTTATATGCAATTGGCTAACTACAGTTACAATTTTAGTGGAACAAATAATAGTTTTTCCCCTTAGAAAAAGCTCAAATCATAATCTTCCTTCAATTACACGAAACCTAACTCGCTCTTCTTTTGTTGTCTGCCGCTAGAAAGACCAAATCCATCCAGTGTTGTCTGCCGCTGGAAAGACCAAATCCATCCAGTTTCTCCTTCCTCTTCCAGTTTTACGCAAATTGACTCTCTCTCACTCACCTAAAAAGTACATTGAACAATCGCATCCAAAAATATAACCATATAAAACCTAATTAGGAAATTTACATTGTGATATCATCTTCTACAAAACCAAAACCATATTTTCATAACTCTGCACAATTTACATACTTTTCTTTGGTGAAGGACAGAGTTAGTTTGTGACTAAATACCAAGAAACAACAACTAAATAAGAATGCCATTGAACCAATAAGAAGAAAAATACAATAAGCAATGCAAATGACTTTACTGAACTTTGCCGTTGGAGCAAATTTATTCTTAAATTTTTAAATATTACAAATCATTACAACAAATTAGCAAATGACCACCATGTATTCCAAATGACCCCCTAAACTTTATCTTTAATGCAAAAATACCCATAAACTTGTAAAAGCATACTTCAAAACCTCCAAACCTTAGACCATAGCATCAAAGTTACAGTGATTTACAATATATATAAGTTTAAAGCGATAAGTGGAGGCTATTTGTAATTTCCACCGGTTAGTATTTAAACGAAAGAAAAGGCCAAGTTGGACTCACATTCATCGAGCTCCCTACACTTCACACAACAATACGTGAAACTTCAAAGATAATGCATGTAGCGGCTACCTCCATATGGTCCTGACCGCGCTAAGCGACTGCACACACGACCATGCTATCGTGATTCTTTGCAATGTACAGTATATATTGCACGGCTAATACCCAATGTGGGTGGACAAAAAATTGAACTAAATATGTTTGCATTCTGAACAATGTAACTGAAAGCGATTTAGGCTGGAAACCTAGAAGTGCAGAAATCGAACTTCAAACCCCATGAAGAAATTTGGCCAAAAATAAAAAACCCAATGAAGAAAATCGAAAAAATACAACTAGCTACCAGAATAACATTCCTAATCAAATCCAAAACTTACAGCCGCAGCAATTACATTAAAATAATAAAACCCACCAAGAAATCAAACTGTAGGTTTACATGACTTCTAAAGACCTATAAGTGGAAGTTAAGCTGGCGATAATAACTTCTTGATGCCAGTTTTCTGCTCTGACGTAAGCCTTGAAGGAAACTTTATATTGAACTTGATCCTCAAGTTACCTTTTTTGGAAGGTTCCTTAGGAATAGGCATCCCCTCGCCTTTGACAACTTCTTCATAGGTAGGACTAATGATGGAATTTATGGGGACAGTCAGATTTCGGCCATCAAGCGTTGTTATTTGAGCAGTGTAACCCGTCAAAGCCTCCACTAGAGATATCTTTTGATTTACAATGAGATCATTGCCATCCCGCTTAAAAGTACCGTGAGGTTTCTCATCAATGACAAATACAAGATCTGAAGGTATGTATCCTCGCATTTCATTTCCCTTCTCAGGAAAAGTGATTTTAGTTCCTTTCTTCCAACCTGGCTTGATCTCAATTGTCAGAATTTCTTCCACCACAGTTGGTCTCCTGTACAAGAAAGCTAAATGTATCAAAACCCCATAATATATTCACTTTATAAACCCAATTTTAGCAGCTCAAGAAACACAATTTGTCCTTTTATGCTTTGACTGAGTCCTACTCTAACTCACACTATTTGAGTTCATCAAATTTTGGCTCTATGGCAGCATAAGAAAGCAAATCAGCTATAGTTCCACAAGAACAAAGCAATTACACATCCAAGTCAAGAAAAGTACCATTTAAATTTAATGTACAGTACAACAAATTTGCAAATTCCTTCTACTTCACAATCTATTTGGATATAGACTCCCCATAACATAAATGCACAATAATAATCATTTCAAGGTCAAACCAACAACTAAATAGCAATAAAAATTCTGTGAAAACAGCAAATGCAACCAACCTAGGGCAACCAATTTCAATTTTTCCTTTTTATCTGGACCCTCACCAAATAAGCCTCATCTTGAGGTACATCTTTTAGTACTCAATGACAAAATCTTTATCAAATGGCAGAAACAAACAAGAAATTCACACAACAGCTTTTAGAAAATATGGGCAGTGCTAATTTCTGACATCACAACATAAAAATTTAGGCAGAGCTATTACTATAACAAATCCTCAGCCTAATTCCCACCATGTGGGGTCAGTTTTGGCAGAGCTAATGAATGTAACAAGCAAACCTTATATTAAAAAGCCTTTGCATGTTCTCCAAGGCAGAACTTCCAGAAAGCCAGTGAAAGACAACTAAAAGCAACGAGAATCAAAAGTAAATACCAATATATATATTGCTTTGTGTTCTCTACCCCAAAAATACATTCCCACATTGCACCATATCAATAACTTAAGCATCAAAACTAAGCTCCATGGTTACTGCTAATTCGTTTGAATTGAGTAACCATTGTATCAGCTTTCAGTAATATAACGTGAGGAAAATCATCAGTGAGATTGTGACTGTACAATTGAATCAGGTGGGACCTGGGAGTCAAGCAGCCTCCAAATGGACAGACCTATAAGTTCAACAAACAAGTACTCTAGTCTTCTCTAGATAATAAAGAAATGCTGAATATTGTATCCATTCTCTCATCTGGAAAAGAAAAAGAAAACTGGAAGGGCAAAAGGAGTAAGAGCAGACAATCTGTGAATGCTAAACTTGAATGTCTTTACCCTCTGCACCACTCTATTTGCATTAAATTGGATTTATTGATGCATTGTTAAAAAGAAAATATCCTTAGCAGCTTTCAGCGCCGCCAGATTGCCACAGAAGTAGAGATGAGTTGAAACATGAATCATTTTGCATACTGATCAAAAATCAATGAGCACCTCAGAGAAAGGACATTTTAGGTGCATCCCCTCGTGGCTATAGCTAGTGATGCAGCAGCACTGCCACACAACTAAAAAAGGAGATGAAGATTTGGAAAATAACATGTAGAATTCTCAAAGCAGTAAGATAGGATTAGAGTTGAAGAATTTGGATCCTACACCAAAATTCCACAATGACTATATCCTAGGATATGGTCTCTCTCTCTCTCTCTCTCTCTCTCTCTCTCTCTCTCTATATATATATATATATATATATATATATATATATGTATCCATGCATCCAATTCCAGTGAAATTTCTAGAATGCATGTAAAATGCAGTTTTCCTGCAGAATAGAAGCTTCCAGAAAGCCTTAAATAGCAATGTTCTGTAAGCAACTTGAATGACAGGAAATATTCGGAGACTATTTTGTATAGATTCAGAACCAACACCAAATAAATCAACTTCACCATGAAGCATATGGTCATACTGGGAACAGGATGATGGAAAACCTACGTCTTCATCAAAGATCTCAGACAGTAAGCAATACATCTGCTTCTGCAGCCTGGCTATCAACACTGCTAGATATCTACTGAATAAGAAATAAAGAAGCTGTTCTCAAACTTCTCATCTTGTTGCCTATCTCAACAATAATTATCAAGTTCATCTTCACCTAAGCAACAATTTGTACCGATGTCTAACATGGCTGGGTTGGACTTAGTCACTCAGCTCTTATTGCACCATGACCAACCTCAAAAGTGAAGGACTTGAAAACATAAGAAATCAAAGACAGCAAAAGAACCAATGTCTTGCTCTGTCTATCTATTAGCTGAAACAGAATTCAGAAAGTGAGCAATATATCGGCTTCTGTAGCCTGGGTATGAACACCCTCAGATGTCTCCAGAATAAGAAATGAACATGCATGTTCTCAAACTTCTCAACTTGTTTCCCATCTCAACAATACTTCTCATCTCCACCTAAGCAACAGTGTACCAATGTGAAGATAAAGCCAATGATTTGTACTCTACTGTAGAAGAATTAGGTTGGACTTAGCCACTCAGCAGCTGTTGCACCATGACCAACCTCAAAAGAGAAGGAGTTGAAAACACAAGAATCAAAGACAGAAAAAGAACCAAAGTTTTGCTCTGTCTCTTGGTTGAAACACACAACTATATTCGGGTGAAAGGAAGTGAGAGGAAGCAAACACAAAATGAAATTTGTTGTTCTTTGGCAAATTATGGAGAAAGGATAGTGTGGAAAGTGAAGAAAAATGCCATCTTGGTATAATAACTCTTATTTTCCTGTAAATTTGAGAAAAAAGCACCCTTAGTTATTGTTTTCATGCTAATGAAAATTACATGTTTTGCAACTATAGACATACAACAAAGAATATAAATGGAACTTCCTCTCCATTACTGGAGCTCTTCACATCTTAACAAGGGAGGAAATCAGGAATCTAATTCCTCTATTTTCTCTTTGTTTGCTTCCCATCTTCTGTTGCCAAAGATAGGTCAAGCTAGATAACTAGAACCATCAAATTTGCAACTGTAACTGGTTATATGGACAAGTCACTTCTAAATTCAAGATCAATTTTGAAGGAAAAAAAGATACTCTCTATAAACAGAAAAGTAACATCCTTCATCTTTGTTTCTCCTTGCCAGCCAGAATTTTTTCAAGCAGCATTGTTAAGTAACAATTTCTCATTGAAATTCGACTAATGAAAAGGAACAAAGCATAATTATAATCTAAACAAATCCATTCAATAATACAACTTAAAACCTAGCATGTACAAAAAACTTAAATCCCTAGAATTGCAGGAAGATGCATCTCCTCAAACAAACAAAAGAAAAAAAGCATCTAGAGTAATGGAAATCCAATGGCTATTAAGGTAGCACACATCAAGTCATTGTTCAAACTTTTACCATCTATATATCTAAAACTCAATCCTCCTAACCAGTATTAATATCTCAACAAATCGAACTGAAAAGAACCAATTTGGCTAAACACGCAAAATCAAAGCAGTCATTTTAACAAATGAATCCACGCTTTCAAAACTAAGACTTCAAAATGGACATGTACTAAATGAAAAAAGTAACCATACCCAGAAGCATCAAAGACATCTCTTGAAACCTTAATCTTTTTGGAAATCCCACCCTTATATAAATCCTCCAAACTACACGGCAATGTCCTCTCAATGGGAGGCGTCTTCCGCAGTGCCATCCCCGATCCTTCCCCGCCCCCACCGCGGAAGGATGCAAATATATCATCCCCAAACAAGCCCTTGGGGAATCCTGAAGTCCCAGCACCACCACGCGACCCACCCATATCTCCCATAGACCCAAAAGGGCTCGAGAAGCCAAAAAACTCGGAGAAAATATCATCAGCACTCCGAGGATTAAATCTGAAATTGTGTGCCCCACCGGAATCAGAGAATCCAGAAGCACCGGGAGGGGGCACTTGGCCCTTGAGACCCTCTTCGCCGTACTGATCATAAACGGCGCGTTTTTGTGGATCACTCAAAACCTGGGATTCATGCAATTGATCAATAATAATTGAGAAAAGAAAAATAGAGAAGAGAGAAAGCGAAAAAGAAGAGTAAGGTGGGGTATGGAAGAGAAATAAATACATCGTAGGCTTCGGAGATTTGTTTGAATTTGGCTTCGGCCTCTTTTTTATTCGTAGGGTTTTTGTCGGGGTGCCATTTCATGGCAAGTTTGCGGTAAGCTTTCTTTAGGTCATCGTCTTTGGCGTTGCGGTCTACCTGAAGGATCTTGTAGTAGTCCACCCCCATCCCCTTATTTTTATCAATTACTACTACTTACTTACTCTTTTGCTCTCTCTCTCTCTCTCTCTCTCTCTCTCTCTCTCTCTCTCTCTCTAAGGACTCAGAGTAACACGCATGGGTTGTTATCATCTGAGTCGGGAGTGAATCCCGGCCAGAAATGTGAAGAATTTGGAATGGTTTCAGTAGGAAGAGGAGGGACGAGGAGGAGCTCAGAAAACTATCCGAGTGGGTCACTGATGCGAGGAAAGTGCTTTCTTCATTCTCGACGTCTTCTCAATGGGCTCGGCCCCAAGGCTTCGTTTTGGGCCAGCCGCAACTGGTTGTATAAAAAGGGACTCTGCTTCAGAGTTCAGACCGACATTTTTTTTCTTTTTTTTTATTGGAAAAAGAAAATAAGTAAACGACTAGGTTTGGGCATCTCAACAGGTATAGAGTAAGTAGGTTCTATTATTTTTATCATACTATCTAAGTTATATAGTCACAAATTTTGGAACCATAGAACCATCTTAAAATCTATACTACCTAAAACTTATAAGATAAAAATTTATGAGATATCAAAAGAATAAATTATATAAGATATAACAATCTTCCTAGGCAAAACCTATAGAATCTATAATAAAATCTATAAAATTAAAAAAATTATTTTTTCTACTTTCACTATTTTAAGTTTATGTGACTTTATTAATTAGTAAATGGGAAAGCATAAAATTATGAAATACACGAAATTAAATTAAAAAAGGTGATTTTTCTACCTTCACTATTTTAAGTTTAAGTAATCTTTCTACTTAATAAATAGGATAAACAAGGGGATATGTAGTAAAAATAAAATAAAAATTGGAAAATAATAAGAAAAAATAGAAAACATAAAGTGAGAGGAAAGATATTAAATTTAGTTGCTTAGGATTTCTAACATATTGGATTAGTTCATCTTTTTTTTCTTTTTCTTATTATTAAAACATTTATTAGCTAAAGTATAATCATTTCATTTATTACCTATTGTTCAATAATTTTTATAAGTTAGATAAAGAATATATAGTACCTATAGTCTTTATACCTATTTTGTACCCATACTCTACTCTATGACAATAAGTTCTAGAAAATCTATATCAAAAACTTACCATGTGATCCTTAATACCTACCCGATCAAGCAGGTGCAATGTGGGCATCATATACAATAAGATTATTCAATTACCTTATAAAGGACCAACATAAAGTCATCACTTTCATGGATGGTGTCTATGGCACTTACACACATTTATTTTCATTTACGTGGTTGTCGTTCACCCTTTATTGCCTATTAAGACGTACAATTAAAGACTAGTAGGTGATGTATTCTAATGTGTGTGCTAAGAAAGAAATTTAGACTACTTAATTATATTTGTTACAAGAAATGGCAAAAATATTGAATATAAAGTTGATAATAATTTTTCAACAGCCAACTCATATGTTAGACGAAAGATGAAAAAAAAAAACACAAAAAGAAAACAAATTTTAGCTTTTGCAATTGTCAGGGGAAGAAGCCTTTAAATACTTTTAGCTTATGATTTCTATGATATTGATTTAATTCATCCCATCATCTTTAGGTTTTAATTAGTAGAGATTAGAGATGATTTGGGTTTTGAGCTATTGAATAAGCCTGCAAAACAAGAACCAATTAGGGGCAATAGGGGGTCCTCCAGCATGGCCTCTTATGTGCTTAAGTTAGCAATGTATAGAAAGAGAGGTAGCAAGTATGCTAAGAAGTAGGATAAAGGTCGAGTGTCCAAAATGTTAAGTGGTTTACTGTTACATGATGGTCTGATAATTATGGAGGAGTAGAGCTAGCCTTTAGGGAGCCTTTAATAGGCAAAGGACACATCTATAAGTCATAGGTAGCAACGACATATAGGGCGACATAGCCTTGATTGTAGGAGGTGGTTGCTAACCATTTTTTCAAGCCTTATCCTTATCTTTCAATCGTTAGAGCTTATAATGTATGGGTAGCCTCTCTAGTAGGCTTAAGCCAAAACCAAGGTTAAGGTCGAGGCAGACTAGATAAGTAAGGAAGCCGAACCCAGTCAAAGGGGAGCTAGGTCATAAGCTTAAGTAAGTCAACATGAACTTGAGAGACTCAAGCTTAAGATATCCTATCAACACTTGCCCCCTTTCCCCTTCCCCTCTCCTCTCGTCTCTCTCCAGCAGTCTCATTACCGAAGTGGAGGTAAGGAGAAAGGATGCATGAGTTCCTCTAGCATATGGCTGAGTTGGACTTAGAACGCTTATGGTAGTTTAGTAACTTATGTGAGGAATTATCATGCTAACACTTTTAGAGAGGTTAGCCAATAAGGTACAATAGATGTTTAAGCAAAGAAGATGCTCAAGAGGAAATCTAAGCTAATAATGTGTGAAGCCGAGAAGAGTTAGGTAATCCAAAGAGAGTATACAAGGTCATAGTAGAATACTCATGTACTGAGTCGAATGGGTGCCCCAAGGTAGATAATCAATGGGCCCAACTAGGTGCCCAAAGCCAAGGTGAAGATTCAATAGGTTAGGCGCTTCAAATAGTAAGGGTATAGAGTGGAGGTGTTAAGTATGCAAAGGCATAGAACGGTCTAAGCTGGTAGGACTGATAATGTAATGGCAAGGCCGAACATGGCTAACCTATCCATGTTGAGCAATGGCACTATAGAAGCTCTATTGTCTACGCGGAAGCTAAGGAGGCCTAAGGAAAACTTCTTGTGAAAGGAACTTTTTGAATTCTTACTTTATCTTGCGTTTTCATGGTGCAATTATGAGACATGATAGGTGTCACATCCTTGCAAACTTCATGAACAATTACGAATTTTTTGTCTTTTAAACATAGCCATCAAATCAAAACTGTCCCTACATGTCTACATCACAATGCATAAAGGGATTCGCTCTTGTCGGATCCCCATAACTATCGATTTGCTTTCCTAAGCGTTCAACTTAAAAATTCCATAATCACTTGTATAGATTACCCTTTCATAACTTCTCTTACTTTTTTGCTACAACCTGAGCATCTTTACTCTTTCTTTAAGTAGTGTGACTTCCCCCCAAGAAGGGATGAAGAAGCTTTACCTACACTAGCACAATTGGATAAGGAGATGAGGAGGGTATTAGAAGAATTGAATAGAGTAGAGCTCATTAAGACTATTCCTAAGGATACTTATTTGTGCAATATATTACTAGATGTCGTAGACTTATACATAGAGCCAAGGACAAATAAAGGGCCTAGTAGGTAGATTAGTAAGAGTAAACCATCTTTAGTAAACTAAGTCCTTACTACCTTTACAGTAAGACCAATGCCAGGCTAAGTTGTATAGTTGCCACAAAGGGAAGAAAGGGTACCTCTAATATGGGGGAGGTCCTTTGCGATGTTCGAAAAAAATCTAGACTTTAGGATGCACCTCCCCTTTAGCGAGTTCAAGAAGGAACTCTTCAATTATCATAAGTGCTATCTGTCATAGATTCCTCCCAATGGTTGGATGGTACTAAAGGTATTCTAAGCATTATGCGGGTTAGTGATGCAAGTTATCCCTAAACTCTTCAACTACTACTTATGGTGGAAGAATCTAAATGGGTAGATGCACCTTCAGAATTGTATAAGGAGAAAGTTGTTTAAAGGCCTATATTCATCCTTGAAGGGTTGACAAAACGAGTTCCTAATGGTAAAATTGATTGAGTAGGCTGACTTCTGGATGTGATAGACTTTATTGGTTCGAGCCGGTGGTCAAAGAAGCTTGACCCTAACAATGCTGAGGCTACATGGGAAATAGATGCCTTCAAGGCCCTAAGAAATGGCAAAAAGATTAATGCCGAACAAATGGTAGGGACGTAATTCAAGTTCCCAATCTCCAAGCTCTTCCCAAACATGTGTAAAGCTATGGTGAAGAAATAAGTAGAAGATGTAGGTTCGTCCTCGACATAACCTAACTTTTCCATCATGCCAACATGGACTTGCTTGAAATTATGCTTCGTCTGACATTTTTCTAAGGAGTGGGAGGGTCTTCCATGCCTATACTAATCATGACAAAGTTTTGTGAGTAAGTGTCATACTCTTTCCTTATGTTGACATTGTTTGTTTGTTTCCTTTCTAGTAAGAAGCTAGCTGAAAGGGTAGAGGTGCCTTGCTCTTCTAAAGCTAAACCAATGAGGCAACGCCAGCTTAAGGTAAAGCTAACCACTAAGGTTATCAACCCTAAGGGTAAGGCCGTGATGTCAAGATCGGGGGCAAGAGAGACTAACTTAATCAAGCCAATTGCTCTGCCTTGGGGCATTCCTCATATTGGTCCCCCTACAAAGCTATTAGCTATATGAGCCTATGAGCGTTAGTCCTTCCCTCCATTAATCTTACACCCACCTCTATACTTGTAACTTTGGTGGATGATTCAACCAGCACTAACTAGCTGGATGCAGTGATGCTCCCTCCATCTAACAGAGGTAAGGAGAGGGAAGCCAAAGCCAGTACCCCGGCAAAGGTGGCAAGGCAAAAAAGGAAGGCCTCAAAAATTACTAGGGACAAGGCCCCCAAGCTAAAGAAGATAAAGAAGGGAAAAGAGCCCATTAACCAATCATAGATGTACGACTAGCCCTCAGGCCATCCCTATTGATGTGCTAACAACCTTGAGGATACCTTTTATAAGGTCTTGAGTAAGTTTCAGTATCTAGGGATAATGCTAGACTCATTCAAGGACGTGCAATATGAGTCCTAGAATGAGGAGCTATGCCTTCAAGAGAACAAATCGAAGATAAAGAGGACCAAAGGGAAGCTTCTCAAGCTAAAGTTGGATATCCAAGGTAATGACGTTATATTGTACCATCGGGGTCTTAGCCTTTAAGCCTCGACGGGATCCTTTACCCCTGTCGACTTCCTTGAAGACTTATTAGGATTGAAGGGGATGCTCATATGGAAATAGCAAGTCACTTAAGCTTACTCATTCACCAAGTAAGTCTTCGTCTTTTTAAGTTGATGTCTTTCCTTATTGACATTTCTTTGGTCACGGTTTATGTGTTTCTTTATAGTACCATAGCCAGGTGTTGCTCTAACTAAGAAACTACAATACGTTACTTAATGAGGTAAAAGGACTTCGTAAGGTGGTGTTTAGCACACAGAAGTGCTTAAGGGAGGCAAAGTCCTCCTTAATAAATTTTACAAAAATATTAACAAAGCTAACCGATATCTGTACAGCTCTTATGTGCAAATGACATCGCTTAAGGCAAGGTTGCAAGCAACAAAGTATGGTTATACCAATGCTAAGGAGGAAGCCAAGCAGGTCGGCAAACTCAAGATTCAATTGAAAGATGAGCAGAGGACTAAAGCTCAACTCTCTTAGAAGCTAAACAAGGAGAAGAGGTCTAAGGAAGAGCTCGAAAGGGATAATGCTAAGTTGAGGGCGTCCATCTCTAAGCTAAAAACCAAGTTAGCGATGAAGGCATCTGAATGTAACAATACCAAAACAACTTTGCTGGAGCTAGTCAATCAAAAGGTCAGACTTGAGCAGAATATCCAAGAGCTTTAGAAGGAAGCTACGGAGATGAAGGAGATCATCTCTAAAGTGGAGAATAGGGAAGTACTTAATGAGGCAGTCGAGTAAAAGGCTATGCAAAAATTCTTCACAACTCCCCAGTAGACCAAAGAGTTAGTAGACATCTCCATCAAGTGTAGTCAAGATATTCAAAATGAGGAGTTTACACGTCATCTAGAGGTCAATCTCAGCTTGCTGGCCTCACTAGATGCTCTAACTCATAGGGAAGAGAGGGCGACCTAATCAAGAAAGAAAGATGTGGCCCAAGCAATTGACTCAGTCTAGGGCGTCCCTCTTACTGCTGAGGATAGTCTAGACATTCCTCCATCTACCTCTACCTTGGTAATTCAGTAAGAGGTCACTCCTCAAAGTGCTTCTAAAGATGATTAGGGTCAGGGGGATCCTCCTACTAACTCAATCCAGCAAACCTCAGCCCTTCCCTTTGTAGCCCCAAGTAAGACATCTTAAGTACAAAGATCACAAGTGGATTAATCATCTAAGCGTATCAATACATTAGACTTATCAAAGCCTTCGGAGCTAACTAATAACTATTAACCTCCTTTCCCTTTTTTTTTCTTTGTATTTATTTATTTTTTTCTTATACTTAGGTGAGAAACATATCAAGTTAGGATGCTGGCCTTAATCATGTAAATATTTTGAAGTAATGAAATTCAATTTTTTCTGTTGGAGCTTTTCCCTTACCTTCTATTCTCCAATGTTATTAATATCCTTGTTGCTCTGTTTGGTTTGTTGTACCTACTGGGTAGCATAACTTGACACTTAGTCATTACATGCTTGTACTTAACCGCTTGATTGCCAGTGTGCATCTAATAGGGGAGTTCCTCTATTACATAAAGGGTATTTCCCCTTACAGAAGTTACCCAATTAAGATCAAGTTGGTGGTGTTCCAACATGCCTTGGTAGTAAGAGTTCCTCAATTGTGTATAGGGTATTTTCCCTTACTGAGGTTACTCAAGGGAAGTCAGGTTAGTGGTGCTCTGACCTACTCAAGTCATGAGAGTTCCTCGGTCATGCAAAGGGTGTCTCCCCTTGCTAAAGTTACTTAGGTCAAGGTTAAGTCGGTAGCATTCCGACTTGTTGAGGTAGTAGGAGTTCCACAATTGTATAAGGGGTATTTTCCCTTACTAGGATTACCTAAGAGGGGTCAAGTCAGTGACATTCCAACCTACCCGGGTAATAGGAGTTCCTTAATCATGTAAGGGATGTTTCCCCTTACTAAGGTTACTCGGGGGGGGGGGGGGGGGGGGGGGGGTGTCAAGTTGGTGGCATTCCAACCTACCCATGTAATAAGAGTCCTTCAATTGTATAAGGGGGATCTTCTTAATTAGGGGCCAACTTGCCTTGTTCTTTTCACAAGGCTGTAGCTTCTAACTTTTGGTAGACTAAATCACCAACTTTGAACTCTTTATGTTTGACCTTTTGATCATAATATGTAACTGTTCGGTGCTGGTAAGTGGTTTCCTAAGCCATAGCGAGGTCTTTGATTTCTTTTATAGCATCATCACTAGTCTGTAGTAAGGATTTGTTTAAGATAGCATTGAAACTTTAAGTCCAGATGTTAGGAAGTCCTAACTAGATGGGGAGGACTACCTCTAACCTAAACCCCAGGTGAAATCGTGTTTCACTTGTAGAGGTACGATAGGTAGTCTTATATCCCCATAAGATATTGGGCAACTCATCTACCCAGGTGCCTTGAGCTCTGTCCACCCCCTTCTTCAAGCTCTTGAAGATGATCTGATTAGCTACTTCAACTTGGCCATTTAACTAAGGGTAAGCAACAGATATGAAGTGTGGCATAACGTAGTGCTTAGCATAAAATTCCCTAGACTTAGGGTTGTTGAGCTGACACCTACTGTCCATGATGAAGTCGTAGGGAACCCCAAATCTAGAGGGGATATTATTCTGAACGAACGACTGAATGCTCCTCTTAATGATCTTGGCTACAACCTCAGCCTTAACCTACTTGGTGAAGTACTTAATGGCCATAATGATGTACCATTGACCTCTCGATGCCTTAAGGAAGGCACCGAGAATGTTGATGCTCCATTAGGTGAATGACCACGAATTCGTCAAGGGTTAAAGATTAGTGTTGGGGGGCATGACTTCTAGTACTAAGGACACTTCTAAGCTATGACCTTGGCATCTTATCTTATGGTAAGCCAATAATATCAAAGGCGTAGAGCTTAGATGTAGAGGTCTTGGGACCAAATGTGGTTGCTACATACTCTAGCATACAGCTTTTCCATGACATATAGCCCTTCGTTTGCTCAGAAGCATCTAAGTAGAGGAAGGCTAACTCTCCTATGGTATAGGACACCATCGATTAGTGTATAGTTGGCAGTGTGCTACCTCAACTTCTTTACCTCTCTCTTATCCTTTAGGAGTGCATCCTACTCCAAGTAACTTAAGACGGGATCCATCCAGCTCGACTTTGATAGTGCTATCGTGAGCTCTAAAACCTTAGATGAATCTAAAGTTATGCTTTTCTCTAGTAAGTACTCTATAAAAATCTTTCTATCCTTCACCTCAAGCTTCTATATCCTTATGGATGCTAGCTTAGATAGCCAATCTGCTGTTGAGTTTTCAATTCAAGGGATCTTTGTGATGGTCTATGAAGGAAACTTAACTCCAAGTATCTTGCCACGATATCATCCTTAGCCTCATATTTACCGCAAACTTGTTGGACGATGAGCCTTAAGTCCCAAAAAAATTGTAAATGCTCAATGCTAATCTCCTTAGCCAGCTTAAGACCGACTATCGGTGCCTCAAATTCAGATTCATTATTGCCAGTGTCAAACTTGAACTTGAGGGCATAGCAAATAGTGATCTTATGCGTTCCAGTAAGTACTAGAGTTACACCTCCACCCTTTGAGGTAGATGATCCATTAACATAGAGAGTCTACACAGGCTTATCATCTCCTAATGGTACTTCCTCCTTTCCTATGTATTCTACCATAAATCTGGCTAACACTTGTGTCTTGTAAGATATTCGCGATTGGTATTAGATTCCATATGCACTAAGCTCCTTTGTGGTGAAAACCGAAGCCAAGGACTAATAAGGTTGGTTATGAAGACGGGTCTAAGCTTGAAGAAAGTGATGGGAATCATGCAAAAATAGTAAAAAGGAAAACAAGCAAACCTACAAACAACTCTAAGGATCTAACACACCAAGGAACTTTCGAGAACTCATGGCACAACTCGATACGATGCATGAGATGATCCATTAGGTTACTTACCACTTAACCTTACTTAAGAGATAGGATAAGAGTGAAGTAAGCAAACAAACTAATGAAAGTAATGTTCACAAAGAGTATATTCAATATTCTGATATAAGATGATTGTAGCTACATGTATAATAAGTATGTATACTTGAAAAATTAAAGCAACCTACCTAAAATGGAAATGACTAAAAGGATGGTATCTAAAAGAAGTAATGTATAAGGAATAATAAAGGTAAAATGAAAATATAAAAAAAGAAAAAAGAGTATCTTATATAGAGGATTTTGTCACATGGTTGCTCAAACATATAGCTCCTTGTAGATGGATGGCTTTTTGGCAAAAAAGATAATTCCATGCAATCAGTTTAGTATCTATCGAGCCGAGGTATTGAGCAGAGGTAGTAGGTTGGCTGTGTCATGCTGATCGGTTAATTCTTCTAAGGTAAATTTGCCTCGAACACATTCAATATGACTTGGATTTGGGTTGGCTTAGTTGATCATTAAATGAGCCAAGTTAATGCTCGAGTATAGTTCAGGTCAATAATTAAAGACAAATGATGAGCATGAAAGGGTTTAGCTCAGCCAATGCATCAAGTTGGCATATTACAGTAACTTAAACTCCTTAGTGATAGATAGTAAGGAAAGAATTCACCTGGCCATACTCTTTAACCCTTGGGCTTGGGTTTGGGTCAAGGGTTCGATGGTTTAGTTCCTTTTATCCTCGCCAAGCCAATTGGGTTTTAGGATCAAATATAGCTGGTCTTCATCTAAGTTCTCCTCGATTCAGTAAAGTTTAAGGTTAGCAACATTAAACACATCTAATACTCTAAAGTCTTATGAAAGCTCAAGTTGGTATGCATTGTCATTGATCTTCTATAGTATTCTAAATGGTCCTTCAACTTTGGAAAATTGCTTATTCTTCCTCTTATTAGGGAATCTTTCCCTATTAAGGTGTAACTACACTTGGTCTCTTGGATAAAACTACTTAGTCTTCCTTCCTTTACTTTTCTCCTTTAGCTTTTTGGCAGCTCTATCAATCTACTAGCTGATTCTTCTATAGATCTATTGGATGGACTAGGCTTTGGTTCTTGTCTTAAGATCTTATTGGTCAATGGACGGTATGGAGGTGTGATTAAGAGGTAGTTCGGGGTTGAAACCATAAACGACCTTGAATGGGGCATGCCTAATGGTAGCATGTACTATCCTATTATAAGCAAATTTAACCATGGGTAAGCAAACATCCTAATCAATTAAGTTCTCCCCTACTATAGCTCGGAGCAATGATCCTAGGTACGGTTGACCACTTCTGTCTGGTTGTTGATTTGGAGATGGTAAGAAGTGTTGAATAGTAGTTTGGTTCCCATTTGACGCTAAAGGGTTCTCTACAAATGGCTTAGAAATTTTGGGTTTCGGTCCGAGACCACACTCCTTAGTACTCCATACAAGCAAACTACTTCTTGCAAAAACAAAGAAGCAACAGCTGAGGTATCGTTGAGTTTAGTTTAGGGCACAAAATGTGCCATTTTACTAAACCTATCTACAACAACCATAATAGAATCTTTGCCTTGAGCAGTTCAGGGTCGTCCGAGGACAAAATCTATACTTAGGTTAGCCTATAGTTTGGTCAGAATAAGTAGAGGCATTACTTTCCCTTACTCTACTCGACTTTTTGCTTTCTTATAAATAGCACATCTCTCAATTACTTGATGTATGTTATGCTTCATTCTAGACTAGAAGAATCCATCATTCAACAAGTCATATGTTCCTTGCTCTCAAAAGTGTTCAAAGAGTCCTCTACTATAAGCTTCTCTCATCAGTAACTCTCTAATAGAACAGGTCAACACATACAGTTTGCCACCTCAAAAAAAATAACCATCCTTAATGTGGTACTCATCTACTGCTCTTCCTTCTCCATAATGCATGTATAAGGGGCTAAAATGAGGGTCATTCTGATATTACTCTTTAATGCTTACAAACCCTAACAATTGGGTCTGCAACTCAATGAGAAAAGCATGTTTTTTTAACAAAGCATTGGCAACTGCATTGTTCTTACCTTGCTTGTATTTGATGACGAAATTAAATCCTTCCAAGAACTCAATCCATCGACTTTAGCGTTTGGAAAGCTTTAATTAGCTCCGCAAATATCTTAAGGACTCATGATTTGTATATATGAAAAATTCCTTTAGTAGAAGATAATGTTGCCATACACAGAGAACTCGGATTAGAGCCAAATGTTCTTTGTCATAAACAAAATAGTTTAATTGCACTCCTCTAAGCTTCTCACTATGATAAGCAATAGGTTAGCCTTCTTACATTAACGCAACTCCAATGCCAATACTTAACGCATCGCATTCAAGCTCAAATACCCTGTCAAAGTCTACTAAAGCCGATGCTAAAGCCGAAGTCAACCTCACTTTTACCTTAGCAAAACTCTTCTCCTTTTTCTCTCTCCACTTGAACTCTATATTCTTCATTGTTAACTCAATCAGAGATGCTACGATTGTACTAAATCCTTGGATAAAGTATCGGTAGAATGATGTCAATCCATGAAAACTTCTCATCTCGACATAGGAGGTTAAGGTCAGCCACTCGACAGTAGCTCATACCTTCTCTTCATCCACTCTTAATCCTCTTCCTTTAACTACATATCCTAAGAAGATTACTTATTCCTAATAGAAATAACATTTCTTCAAGTTTCCAAACTACTTTTCTACTTAGAGGATATCGAAAACAACTTTGAGACGTTCAGTATACATTACAAAGTTAGTACTATAGATAAGGATGTCATCAAAGTAAACGATAACTTGAAAGGTATGACCATCCACTTGTACAGGCCATGTCGGGTTTTAAAAGTAGTTTTCCATTCATCCCCTTGCCTCATTCAAATTTAGTAGTATCCAAACTTTAAATTAACCTTGCTTAACACTCTTACACCACTCAACTCATCTAACATATTGTCTAGCCTTGGGATGGGGTATCTATACTTGATCGTAATCTTGTTGACAGCTCTGCTATCTACAAACATACGCTAAGTTCCATCCTTCTTTGGCACAAGCAACATAAGTCCAGCACATGGTTTGAGGCTCTCCCTCACATATCCGTTTTCCAATAATTCATTGACTTTTCTTTAGAGCTCAACTTGTTCCAGAATCATCCGATAAGCTAGCTTATCTAGTAAAGCGACGCCATGTATTAAGTCAACGCAGTATTCAATGCTTCGAAAAGAAGGTAATCCCTTAGGCAACTATTCTAGAAATAGGTTAGCATATTCATCTAGCAGTTCTCTAACTTCCAAAGGTAGTTCATCCCACTCCTGCAATTCTAGCAGTTGTCTAATTAACAGAAAAGTTGGCACGTCAGCCCTAATGGCTTCTTAAAGTTTAGCTCTGATATAAGGTAAGTGCACCTATCAGTTTTAATATAGCGAATGTGAGTTCGATTTGATCACTCAGAGACCTCAAGTAATACTAACCTTAACTCTATTATCTAATCGGAAAATTGTAATAGGTTGAATGAATTAAAAATACTAAAATTAACAAACTAATCTAATTATGAGACTTGACTAGGCAATTTAGGAAGCGATAAAACTAAGAATGACTTCAAGAAAGCAAATAACATATTTAGGAAGTGCTTCCCCTAGTTTTTGACATGTGACCACTAAAAATCTATCCAATTCTATCTCTATTATTCTTGATTGGAGGGACTCACAATTGAAATTAACACATTTCTCAAGCATATTAACCATAATCCTAATTATTTACTGGAATCTCTTTACTTAGTAATATAATTTAGAATCACATTAATGTACAATGAATTCTCACACAAAAATAATAACTTTCTGGAAAAATCATGTATCTTATCTCTAAGTACACGTAAAATTCTCTTCAATTATGTCAAGATCTTATTATTCATGTGATTTCTCAATCATCATGCATAATATCATATATTGATACCCTAAAAATATCAATTAATAATGAAAACACATAATTGAATCAAGAAAGATAAAAACTTTATTGAAAAATATCAATAAATTTAATGGTCACATGAAACCATAGGTTCCACAATCCTAAATACAAAATCTTAAGCTATCATGATGGAATTAAAAACAAATTGCAACAAAATCAAGAAGTAAAACATGTAAAACCCCTTTTGTTGATAAAAAATCTCTTCAATCTTGAAGTTAGGTGTTGCTTCCACCTTTTTCTCTTTCTTCTCTTCAAGTCTCTTCTCTTTTTAATGTAAAAAAAAGTTCTCTTTAAAACCCTCACAAGTTCTTATATAATGTATTATGAAGTTTCTTTTTTCGTCACTAGATACAGCCTGGGACACAGTTATGTCCCTAAGTTATATAACTTACTGACCTTGGTACAAAAATCATCCTACATAGATACAACTTAGGGGTACAGTTGTGTCCCAAACTGTATAACTTTCTGACAAAAAATTGCCACTTTCTCCTATTGTTTATGTAACTTCAAAACTCATTCATTTGAACTCTAAATTGAGTGAAACTTGATTCATTTTCTTCTTTTTCAATCTGAAAACGCATTCAAACCTTAAAATCAAAATTTTACTCAATTAAGTATCAATTTCTTTAAAACAACCAAAAATATAAGGAAAATGCTATAAAATCACCATGTGAAATGTATTTAAAATAAGAGTTATCAAACTCTGCACAATACCAAAGCTTTCTTTGATCTACAAGTAAGTTTGTCTTGCAACTTGCTAACTTGACTCGATGACACAGGTTTCTATAATCTTCCTTCCATCCTTCGTATAGGTATTCATATTGCTGTCATGAACAACCCTTTGATTAAAAAGCCAAGGTTGCCTTAGTAACACATGTAATGTGCATATGGGTAGTACATCACAAAGAATTTCATTGAAATAGTTTCCAATTGAGATTGATTGCAAAACTTGCTAAGTAACATGTAGTGATTCCTTCCCGTTTAGCCAATGTAACTTATATGGCTTTGGATGTAGAATAATCAGCAACTTAATATTCTTAATCAGGTTAGTAGATGCTACATTGGTGTAGCTTCCGCTATCTACTATGAGTATACAAACTTACTCATTCACTTTGTAAGTGATGTGGAATAAGTTATCTCTATGCTCCTCCTCGGTAGGGGGCTCCAAATTCATTGCACATCGAACAATTAGGGTCAACTTATCCAGATCCTCTACAAACACATCCTCCTTAATCAAGTCAGCATTAACATTAACCTCATCTTCAACTTCTTTCTCCTCCTTTGGCTCCTCATCTATATTATTCACTTCAATCTTCAGGACATCTCCCTTGATAATCATGGTCCTTCGGTTTAGACATTGAGCAGTTATGTACCCAAACCCTTGACATTTAAAATATTTGATCTAGCTTGTCTTTCTTCCAGATCCTTGTCCCTTCTCATATGTTCTCGTTGGCATGTCACCATCTGGTTAGCCTTTTTGTTTGGCCCTGACATCTACCCTTTAGGTTGACTTAGTACTTAACTGAGCTTAGTCACTTCCTTGAATAGGTTGGCTCATCGATGGTCTAGTTGGTATTCTACTTCTTCTCTATTGTTCCACTTCTTACGCTATTCTTATAGTCTCATCCAATGTAGTAAATTGCTAAAGTTCTATAATATATTGCAAGTCACTCCTTAATCCAGTAAGAAATATGGACACTATTTATGTTGATAGCTCTTCTACTTTACAACAAATCATAAGTATTTGAAACTCCTGAACATACTCATCAACAGTTCAGCTTCCTTGTCTCAGCTCTTGTAACTAAGCAAAAGTGTCTTGCAAATAAGTATCCGACACAAACCTATTTCTGAGTATCCTCTTCATCTTGAGCCAAGTATTCACTTCGTTGTATCCTTCTCATTGTCTCATGATTTGGAAGTTCTTCCACCATATCATAGCATGTCCTGAAAACTCAACAGCAACATTCTCACTTTCTCTCAGTTCTCATACTAGTAATAATAAAAAACACGTTCAACCTTTTTCCTCCTAATCTAGAAAGTCGTTTGCATTCTAAAATCATTGAAGCCTAGGACCAAATCAATCCTTCTTCGTACTCATCCTCCTACTCCTCCACCCCAAATTGGTCAAATTGGGATCTATCCTCTAAGCAAGCCAAGCAACTTATGGAATGTTCTACATGGTCTTAGCAAGTCGATAGGCCATTGCATGAATAGCTCTAGTTAAATCAGCTATGAGGTTTGCTGCCTCATCTTGTCATTCGTCTATACTCCTAGGAGTGTTTTGGCGTTGTCGCCCATGATGGACAATACCACTGTTATCTTCTTCAATATCAACATTAACATTAAGATCAATCATTCTTTCAATAAGACTCCGTAAACAAACTCGAAATCTATAAAACAACAAAAACTACCCCTCCACACCAAATAACTACACACACAATCACTTAAAGGAATGACAAACCTAAATGAAAACTTGCTATGCTTTCGTATACTTGAAACAAGGCAAAACAAAGTATGTAACCAAAATAAACTACTATTTCTCTACTTGCTCCAATACTTACAGCTAACTTTCAAACAATTACAATACACTGCCACAACAATTAATACTTACAAGAAAGTTCAAACAACTAACCTAAATGAAACCTCTACTCTAATACGAAGATGGTGAGAATTGCAGCCTAAGACTTACAAGGTCGGTTATAGAGATGGGTTCAAGCTTGTAGAAAATTTCCGTACTTCATTTACTAAATACATAGCGGGTTGATTCAATTTTAATTTTTGAAAAACATTTGGGTTTATGTTTTTATCCATTTTTATTTATTTGAAAGAAATTTTCTAAGAGTCCTAAATTGAATTTTATTTTTGAAGATTATAAAGTGGTCCTATTTTGGAAATGATTCATTTATTTTTATTTTTTAGAAAATTAATTTTCTAAGTGATAGAACAATTTTATTATTTTCATTTTTTGTTTATTATATATTCCTCTACTTTTTTATTTTTTTGTTTCTTAGGTTTTTGGCTAAAACATAGAAATAAATAAATAAAATTAAACTAAATGCTTCTCTTTTTCCCTCCTTTTTTTTGTCTTTTATTTCTTCTTTTTCAGCTTTTCTTATTTTCTCTTTTTTTTTTCTTTTTGTTACAATTACATATTGAGATAAATAAATAAATACACAAAAATAAAAAATAAATAAAATACAAAACAAAAAGAAAATTAGCCAACTATAAAAGGATAGACTAAACTTGAGAGCTGGATGTGGGTCAATCCTGGGACAATCTTATGGTCAGACGTAGAATAGGTTTGGGCCAATTAGTGGGTTTGGGTCGAGTCATGCATAGCTAGTCACAAAGGGTGTTTTGGTTTGGTTCAACCACCAAAACGAATGAGAGACGACACTTTTAGGTGTTTTGGGTTTATGGGGGTTTGGAGAAGTGCTACGGGCAATGGCAGCCATTTCGGAGGTAATCAGTGTTTAGAACGTAAGCTATGGCCGTAGGTTGTTGGTTAGGGGTCTATTGTGTTTGGGGTAAAAGCCAAAAGAGAGATCAAGGTAGTTGAAGGTGGTCTATGGTGTGTTTATGTGTAGGTGTTCGGCGGCACGTCGATGGTTAACGGAGGATAATGGGTCATGGTGGTGGGTGTTGTCGTGGTGGTGTACGATTTGAGTTAGTGAGATCCTTGAGGTAGAGTTGGTTAAGAGAATGGTTTAGGAAGTTGCAGTCAAGCATGTGTCGCTGTAGTTCATGGACATGGTGGAGATCGATGGTGGAGATGGTGAGATTGAGAGAGGATGGTGCGGTTGCCAAAAAAAATCAACCCCTCCTACACGTCTGTGTGTTCGGTTATGGTTTGCTCTATAGCGGTATATGCGAGCGTAGAGGAGAGAAAGGGATGGGTTACAGTGTGTGGATGGTTCGATGTTTGGAGTTACATCAGTGAGTTAGGGCAACGGTGTGTCGTATATAGGTTGTATGATGAATGGGAGGAGGTCAAAAGAGATGGTGGATAGAGAAAGTGTGTAGTAGAGAGGGAGAAAGTAGACCCAAGAGTGAGAGAGACTCCTCTTTAGTAAGAGAGAAGATGTTTGGTCCCCTTTGTGTTCTGTGTGTGTGTTTCTTGAAAATCCCAAATCTAACCTACCCCTCCCCTCGTCCTGCATTGTATTGTATGTATAGATTTTAAAAAATTTCCTCCCTATATGTTTTTAAAAAAGAGAAAGCAAAGGGAGAAAAAAAAAGGCAAAATGGGAGAAAAATATGTAGGAAAGAAAATTTGTTATCACTACCAATCATAAAGCGCCACGTGTCACAATTAGACATGTAACCCAATATGGCTTGACATGTGGCAATGCGAAGAGATTGAAAGGACAAGGACAAAAAGGCATTTCTATGCTTATAACGAGTTTGGAACTCCTGATCTCCAACTAAACCCAATTACAATGTCCATATGTTTTACTGTTACGTAGTTGGCATGTATCTTGTCCATATGTGTAATTTAATTGCACATATAAACTAGGTCAACTTAGGTTAGACTTAAATCTAAATCTAAGTCCAATGATCCTTTATTCAAATTTATTTAAATTAAAATCATATTCTATTTAAACAACCTAAAAAATTTATCATATTCTAAATTCCTTATTTTTAAAACTTTTTGTGACTTTTCAAATTTCTTATATATTTTCCTAAATTTTTCTATTTTTTGTATTTTTTCTAAATTTCTTATTTTTTGTGTTTTTTCCTATTTTCCTTTTTTTGTATTTTTTCTAAAATTCCTATTTTTTCTATATTTCTTCATTTTTGGGGGGTTTTCTTTAATTTTCTATTTTTTAATTTTTTTTATTCAGGACCCAATAATAAAAAAGGGGCAAAAATCAGGTATCTATAACTACCCCTCTTTGTGGTAAAGTTTGAGCAAAACTTTATCACAAAGATAAGATAGACATTATTTTTGCCATCATGAAGAACAACTATCTCAAAATTGATTTAGATGAAGAAAAGAAACCTAGTCGTACCTCTCTAGACTTACTAACCTAGGTTGCAATGTCTCTAAGGGACAAACAATCTTATGCTGGAATTGATCTAAAACATGGTAGTACCTCACAAGGCTTACTAACCTAGGCGAGGAGCGTCTCTCATGGATTAGTAACCCTAATGTAAGATCGATCTAAAACCTGGTCGTGCCTCACTAGATTACTAACCTAAGCGGGAACATCTCTCAAGGACTAGCAACCCTTAAGTGGGATTGATCTAAAACCTAGTTGTACCTCACAAGGCTCACTAACCTAGGTGGAAGCGTCTCTCGGGGACTAGCAACCCTATACTAGGATCAACCTAAAACCTAGTTATGCCTCATGAGGCTCGCTAATATAAGCGGGAATGTCTCTAAGGACTAGCAACCCTAATATGGGATCAATCTAAAACTTAGTTGTATCTCACTAGGCTCACTAACCTAGGCAGGAGCATCTCTCGGGGACTAATAACCCTAAAATGGAATCAATCTAAAACCTAGTTGTGCCTTACTAAGCTTACTAACCTAGGAGGGAGCGTCTCTCGAGGACTAGCAATCTTAAAATTGAACTTAATGTTGTATCTTAAAGAACCGGTAGAGAGAAGTGCCCTTCGAAACTTGGTGATCGGAGGGAAATGCCCTATAGGCTTACTTGAAGGAAATCTTGAGAGAAAATGATCCTGCAACCTTACTAAGAAGAATGCAATGAAGGGAGAAAACTAAAGGTTAGCTAAACACTAAATGTAGAAAATGAATGCTTTTATAGGCTAGTTCAAAGAGACTATTGGGAACAAAAAACCAGTCTAAATGCAAGTGCAAGATTCAAAAAATTGGTGTGCTAACATTGTGTGGAAATACTTACTTGGTTTTTGTTGATAACACCTAAACTGCTAAACCCTTTTGAAAAGCCCCATTAGAAACAGTTGACTCATGTTTTGGTCCTTTGTTATCAACCCGAATGTTCTTAATGTAGAACGTTTAAAATTTTGCCAGCTCTTTTAGAGAAATCGTAGAAATTAACCCCATGCAGAAGCTACCCACTGTTTTTGTCTCTTTAGAACTTTTATGAACCAAAAGCTTCATTCTCATCTACTGTGATTACTTACTTGAGTTTCGCATTCCCCTAAAAAACATATAATAAACTCCCTATCGAGGGGGATTAATCCATAATAAAATATTTTAAAGAATTTTGTTAATTACCAATGTTCTAGATCCCGTTCCTTAACTTCTCTCGTGTTTGCAGTGTATGGGTTTGATTAAATGGAGTAAATGGAATTAGACCTTTCCATGGAGAGGGTAATTATTCCAATGAAGACAACGGCTAAGGATACCAAATTTGCTTATAGATAATGAAAATTAGACCACAATGACGTTTAAAATGACTGGCATTTCGGGTTTTGAGCAACATTTCCATTGACTTCTCATGGATAGTACAATGTTACAACGTTGGCATTTACAATGTTTCTCAAATCTGAACCATCCATTTGGGACAAAATCAAAGCCCTTCTCAATAATACTCGCTTCACAACATAAGGACCTCCATAATTGGGAGCAAATTTCCCTCTGGAGTCTTGTGTGTTGGGAAGAGCTTTTCTCAACACCAAATCTCCTTCTTTGAGGTTTCAGGGTCGTACCCTTATGTTGAAGGCTCAAGCCATTCTTTATTGATAACACTAATTATGATACAAGGCTATCAATCTCATTTCGTCAATTAGATTCAGGTGCTCGATGCGTTTCTTTACCCAATTGGCTTTGTCCAACTGAGTTTCTAATAGTACCTTAAGTGACAGGATCTCAACCTCTACTGGTAATACTACTTTAGTACCATATACTAAAGAATACGGTGTTGCCCCAGTTGACGTTTTAGTAGAAGTCCGATTGGCTATGAGTGCGAAAGGTAACATCTCATGCCAGTCCTTATATGTGACGGGCATTTTTTCAATGATTCTTTTAAGGTTTTTGTTGGCTGCTTCAATGGCTCCATTCATTTGGGGTCGATAAGGGGTAGAGTTCCTATGAATGATCTAGAACTATCGATACAATTCTAACATAAGCTTATTGTTGAGATTGGTGTCGTTGTTAGTGATGATCATTTTCGAAGTCCCGTATCAGGCCAAAATGTTTCTCTTAATGAACTTAACTACGACCCCTTTAGTAATGCTTGAGTAAGATGACGCTTTAAACCGTTTGCTGAAGTAGTCAATGGCGACTAGTATGAAGAGATGCCTATTAGATCCTTTGGGAGTTATTAGGCAATGATATCTATGCCTCACATTGAGAAAGGCTATGGTGCTAAGAGGGCATGTAATTCCTAGGGCAAGGTGTTTATCTTGCATAAACTTAGCATAAGTGATAGTGCTTAACGTGTTTGATGCAATCACTTTCCATTGTTGACCAATAATACCCTAGCCTCATAATTTTCTTCGCTAGCATGTATCCATTCATGTGAGGGCCACATACTCCTTCATACTCTTCTTTCACTAACTTCTTAGCCTCTTTGTCATGCACACACCTTAAGAGTATACCGTTAAATGAGCATCGGTATAAGGTGGACTTGTTTACTAAGAATTAAGTGGCCAATCTCCTAATAATCTTTCTGTCCTTTTTCTTGACCTCTCTAGGGTATGTACCTTGTTATAAAAACATCTTAATACCATGGTACTACGGTTTCTGGTTGATCATACCCTCAATTGTTAGGAAAAAGGTAGGATTATCTTCAATTTCAATAGTAAGAGGCTGAATCTCGACTCTACCAGATATGTAGATCATAGATGCTAATGTGGCTAAGGCATCAGCAAATTGATTCTAAGTCCTTGGTATGTGATTGAAGGTGATTTCTTTGAAATTCTCCAACAATTCAATCAAGTGCCGATGATAAGGCACCGGTTTAAGATCTTTAGTTTTATACTTTCCCCAGGCTTGGCCAATAATAAGTGAAAAGTCCCCGTACACTTGTAATTCTTGAATGTTTTTATCTAAGGCTATCTTGAGTCCCATGATGCGTGCTGCATACTCAGTGATATTATTAGTGTATGGGAAAACAAGCCTTATGGCCACAGGGAATTGAATACCTTTAGGAGATATTAGTATTGTCCCAATTCCATACCAAGACACATTAGCTGTACCATCGAAGAACATTTTCATTTTGGTGACTCATCATCATCTCCTTTATCAAAGTTTCCCTCAACTACTAGGATTTCTTCGTCAGGGAAACTAACTTGTGCCTCTTAGGGAGTGCTATCGAAGGGATTTTCTACTAATTGATCTACTAAAGCTTGCCCTTTGACTGAATTTCACTTTATGTATGTAATGTCGAACTCTAATAGCAGTATTTGTCATTTTAAGATTCTGTCAATTAGGGCCAGTTTGTTTGCCAAATACTTTAGCGGATCGTCTTGAGTCAGTAATTCAACCTGGTAGTAGAGAGTGTATTATCTGAACCGATGCATTATCTAGACCAAAGCACAACAAGTTCTTTCAATCTCTGAATATTTCTACTCCCCTTTAGTAAATTTCTTGCTCAAGTAATACATAGCTTATTCCTTTCCTTTCTTATCTTTCGAGCCAAGCATGCACCCCATGGACTCTAGTAATATTATCAAGTATAAGAAAGTGACTAACCCAATAGGGCCGAAAGTGATATCAATATTTTCATCACCTATCTACGTGAGGTATCCATGGCCTTTATTTAGATCGTTAGATCTGGAGAAAAAGAAAAGTATATAAAAGGAAGAATGTAAGTAAGGTAAGACTAAAGGGAAAAGAGACTAATTTTATTTAAAGGAACTTTCTTTCAGGTACAAACATTTGAAGAACAAAGGTAATTTATTACAAAATTCCATAAAATACTGGATCATGATTCATCCTTTATCTTAGGGAAGACTTATTACTACTCATAGGGATAGAGAACCAAATATTCAACTGCTAGGATTTGTTGGATGGACCAGTCCCTTTTTTTCTGCAAGAAGTGTCCTCTTTGGTAGGCTTTGAATTCTAGACTTCAACCCGGATGAAATTTTCTAACAATGGACGGAAGGCCATTATAATGTAATACAACTTGTTACCTTTTTTGCCCCTGGCTTGCATTCTTTGTAATTCTTCCATCAGGGGTAGGAATGTATCCTGGCCCATAGGTCCCGAACTACCCTTTTTCAAATTTTGGTCCTCATCCTTCTGCTGATTAGTGATCATGCATACCTTATCAAACATTTGAAGTCTAAAGTCCTCTTGCTCTTCCATATCAATATAAGGTATAGCCATCTCTTTGTAGATTTCATAATCTTGGTCACCCAGAATTGTGATGACCTCACCATTAGAAATGAACTTAACTTTCTAGTAAAGATTTGATGGTATGGTCCCTGCTAAATGTATCCAAAGCCTTCCCAGTAACAAATTGAAGGTCTTTGGAATGTCCAAAACCTGAAATGGGATGTTGAATGTCTGTGGTTTGATATCCACTGGTAAGCCGATCTCCCCTATTATTTCTCTCCTAAATCCGTCAAAAGCTCTCATTGTTGTCGAACTCAGTTTAATAGCAGTCGTATCAATGCCCAATAGATCTAGGGTGGCTAGAGGACAGATATTTAGAGATAACCTGCTGTCAATGAGGACTCTTATCGTGATGATGTTATTTATCCTCACTATTATGAATAGAGGCTTTGTATGCTAGTTACCTTCTTTACCTAGTTCCTCAGTAGAGAAGAAAATTTGATCCATAGTGAGGATGGAATTGGTGATAGAGCCAATCCTTTCAACCAGGATTTTGCGTAGGACCTTAACTTCCCTTAGTGTTCTAAACAAAGCTTCTCGGTGTGGGTCTGATGCCATCAACAGACTTATGAGGGATATCTGTGCTGGAGTCTTAGTAAACTGGTCCATTATTTTATGCTCGACTTGATCATCTTGGTGAAAGCAGTTAATCCTTCTTCATGTTCAGCTTATTTGGTGCTTGGCATTTCCAGCACAACCTTCTTTTTCAAGTCTTCCTTTAGATCATAGATTCTACTAGAGCGAGTGATCCCCTCTACAAGCGAGCTTGATTGCCCCTGGTTTATTGCCTGGTAGTTGAGGGGAGCAACTTTATAATTTTCAAGGACCACAAGTACATGGAAGGTATACCTTTTAGCTTGTGGAACTTCTTTTTTGTAGAATCTATAAACCTTCAGTTCTTGGTTAGAACCAATCATGTTAATGACAGGTTCTAAGTGGTTAGATATCATATTGATGATGGGTCCATGGTTTGGTAGTAGGTTATTGTTAACGTTTGGAGTAGGAGTCTTTACAAAATCCAGTTGTATTATACCTTTATCAATTGAGTTTTGGATTTTGTTTTTCAACCTCCAATACAAGTAAGTTGAATAGCCTACTTGCCCTAGATGATACTGATATCTTGCAATGGGATAAAAAAATCTTAGCCTATACCTTTCACTTGGAGCTTCAAATGGAGCAAATTATCTCTCCTTAGCTTTTCAAGTACATGACTAAGTAGAATGGATATTCTATTGAATTGCCTTGAGGTTCTACCAACCTGTGGTTGGCTTCTATAATGTTGTTAAGCTAATAGGGGATTCACCTTGAAAGAGACTTGGGGGTTAGGCCTAGCATTTGAATTGACCATACTGATGAAAGCTTCTCTAGACTTATTGGTAGTGGGTTTAGTAGAGAGTAGTCTTCTATCTGTTGTCTCTTGCAAGTTACTAGAGGAAACGATACTTTCAATTCGACACCCTATTGCCACTACTTCTGCAAAACTAGAAGAGGCTTATCCGATCAGGTGAGCAAAATAGGGCCTCTCAAGAGTGTTAATAAAAGTTGCAATAAACTCTTTCTCAGTCGTGGGGGTAGATATCCTTATAGCTAAAAACCTCTACCTTTAGGCATATTTTTTGAAGGATTTATTATGCCTCTTCCTTAGGGTAACCAAATCCATCATGTTTGGCACCACTTCAACGTTAAATCTATATTGCTCATAGAACGCTCTAGCAAGCTTCTCCCATGTATTCACCTAATTCAAGTCCAACTAGGCGTACCAGGTCAAGGTAGGGCCAATCAAGCTGTCTTAAAAGGTTTGGACCATGAGCTGGTCATACTATACATATTTGCCCATCTTGTATACATACAGTCAAGTGTGCAGCTTGGGGCATCTAGTCCCGTTGTATTTTTCAAAGTCGGGTACTTTGAACTTTTTTGAAAAGCTTCCATAATCATAAGCAGAGAAGTCTATTATGCCGGCACGCTCAAATCCATCATACCCTTTGAACATTTTCATTTTTTCGGTAATTTGTTGAGTTAGCCGCTTCTTAAGCTCTTTTAATCTATCCTGGTAAGCTTCAAGCTTTGGGTTGATAGGGAATGAGTAAGTATTCAACTTAAAAGCTGGGTTGGCCTTTGGAAATACCCCTTCTATTTCGAAAGATTCAAAGCCTTGATTGACTTTAGGGTAGGCTTCTTCTATATCAAAGGGTGGGGCCTCGATATTCTTTCCATATCGAGCTTTGGAACTCTCTCTATTTAATGGAGCCGTGGACCTAAGCAGAGAGATGTTGTCAGCAAGAAAGCTCAGTTGATCTGCAATCTTTCCCACTATTCGTTCTAAAGATTAGAACCTTAACTTAGTGGGGTCAATAACCTCGGGGTTACCATTGCCATTATTGGTGTTGTTGTTGTTGTTGTTTCCTTGGTTGGCCATTCTAGTTTTTGAGCGAGTTCTGATAAGACTTCTCTGGAAGGTTTGACATTTGAGAGCAATCTTGGTGGCTTGGATAAGATCACTTTTCAATAAGTTAGTACACCAATATTTTAAAAGGGATAACGAAGAAACTAAGAAATGCACAGCACACTAATGTAAACAGGCAAAATTAACTAATAACCAACAAGATGGAAATTTTATTTATTTATTTTTTTGTGGCTTTTTGGAGTTTTCCTTTTACATTATTTGAAATAAAAACAAAAGAAAATACATTCCAAAAGATTATTCCTATCTCTAAATATTCTTCTAGTGCTTGACAAGCATTCCCCTTTTCTACTTACTGGACCTTGCTAGCGATCCCTTCCTTTTTCCTGAATTGGGCTCTTCCATTTCCTCAAATTCTTTAAGCTTCTTTTGGGTTATCCTCAATTGATGTTCTAAGGCCCTAGAACATTGTTTTGATTCACGAAGGAGATCATCCTACATGTCTCTGTCTTCATAGATTATTTCTACTAGAGCTTGTACTTGGTCCATGTAGGTCTTGACTTCAAGATTAATTTCAATTATTATAGGCTATATGACCTTTGGTACTCGATACTAGATCTCTTTAGCCTTATGGAGCAGATCATACAAATATTCTTTGGTAACTTGGTACTTATCTGCTTCTCCTAGCCATTCTCCCAAATCAATGTTTGGGCTGACAGTCTTTGTTTCCCATAACTATTTGATTGCCTTAAGTTTGGACATTTTCTATGGTAGTTAAATCTGAAGATCTTCATAATCTAAGGTCATGATATCTAATGGAGGTCTGTAGATTATATCCTGGATACCTCCGAATTGTCTAATCATGTTGTTGGGGTAATAACCTGTGCATAACTTCATCCTGATTAGGGGTATCACTTGATAGTTTTTGCAAACTAGGATTACCCTTTTGAAGTTACTCAATCTTGCTGTCCATAGGATATTAGCAACTTGGAAATTTCTCAATACTTCCACCTAGCAGTATGCAGTTTTTTCTTCTAGGAGATGGACCTTACCAACGAATGAATCGATTAGATCAATGTTATGAGCAAACTCTCTTCAGATTAGGTCAAGCCCATAACATTTCTTGTAGCTCACAAACCATACTATCAATAATTCCATACTGGTCTTTAGTATGTCATCATTCTTTTCTTTCAAAATATTAAGGCTTCTAATCTGTTCTATGAGGAAGGCCGAAACTTATGATTTGCCTTCAAGAAATTGGCTTACTAACTTAAGGACCTTGAAATGTTTGAGGAACTTTCCATTAGGGAACAGGAGGGTCCCAAATGTACCTAGGATAAAGGCTTTTATTCTATTCTATCCTTAAGCTTTGAGATTACCACAAAAGATATCCCATTGATTAGATTTAGGTTTAGTAGTGGACCATGCTTTTAAGTTCTCTAATTTGATGTAGTTACTGTTATAGCTTCTGAGGGCTTTGTTCATTTCCCTTTTTTAATACCCAGGCATTTTCAGAAGGCATTCACAGGATCCACTTCCAAATTTAGGGTGCATATGCTTTCCAAAGAAGGGACTTGGAGTAATTGGGTATAATCTTTAAGTGTTGAGCTAATCAAGTAGGGCCCAACTTAAAAAGCTACTTCTTTGAGTTCCCAAAAGTTGGTCAAAGCCTTAATCAAATTAATCTCTATCTTTACTTTAAGAAGTGATAGAATGGGCCAGATCTTACGGAAGATAGTCTCTTATTCCCTTAGATTGAAGTACAGTAACCATTGGTTCAGGATGGGTTTGGGGCAGATGAGCTTGCTTATAAATTTTTCTTTGAAGTAGACAGAGTTGGATGATGAACAAGCTATTATGGGTTACAAAAGAGAAACTATGTTATAAGATCATCTGATAATGACAAAAACCTATTTACAATAATTCTACATTTACAATACGTGAAAATTACAAGGGAAATCAAGGATACTCTAAGCCATTTTTTTTTTATTTCCATCTTACTGGATTATTCATCTATTCTAGATGTTGTGAATGCATAAAGGATAGGTCTTAAAGGTTCTTAAGCTTGTGCGACCTCACTTGTTAAAGAACACTTTCATTGGTCACATCAAGCTTAAGTGGAGATGGCCTAATCAGCCCCGAGCGGTGGTTACACCACAGCACCCGGAGCCTACACAATAGCCTCCCATCTAAGGTCTTAAGATGATCCAAGTTCAACCGTATCTATCATGCATTTATGGTACATAAAACAAATTCTGCCTAAATTAAAAAAATAAAACTAAACCTGCAAAGAAAATGTTAGTACAACTATGGTATTAACAAAGGACAAATAAGTACATAAATTACACAAAGGTAGTTTTTTTTTTTAAGGATTAATTTTAATTTTAGAAAGTCGAATGGTTAACCTTCTTAACGGTCCCCAATGGAGTTTCCAAGTTATTAAGCCTGGTTTTTCATGCTCCCAATTGTTTTTATAAAATAGGGTCTTCTCCAAACCGATCAGTACTAAACCCTACTCGTTTAATACCGATCCTCAACTAGGGTTTAAAGAAAACCGTTTCTTCATTTTGAAATATATTGGAGTTGTCACCTAATCGGAATTAGGAAAAAGGGTTAAATTATAATCAATTGGTTTGATTGATTATAACTTAGCTACCGATCTATCGATTAGAAAAACCAATTTATAAAATGGTATTTTGAAAACCAGAAATCTAAATCTAAGGGCTAATTTATTAAACCTTAAATGATTACCACTTTTTAACTTTTCAAATTTAACTTCACTTTTCAAATATATTCTTTTTAATTTCTAAAACAGCTAATTATAATACACGCTACTAAATTGATCAATTTATATGAATATCTAAAAAAGGAAAGAGCAAAACTTTCCATATTTTAAGTCACTCCGTACTGATATACAAGTACCTACGTATCTACTATTCGAGATCAGATTTTTGTAGTTCGTTTACCAAAAACATAGCGGGTTAATTTAATTTTAATTTTTGAAAAACATTTGGGTTTACGTTTTTATCCATTTTGATTTATTTAAAAGAAATTTTCTAAGAGTCCTAAATTGAATTTTATTTTTAAAGATTATAAAGTAGTCCTATTTTAGAAAGGATTCGTTTATTTTTATTTTTTGGAAAATCAATTTTATAAGTGATAGAAAAAAATTATTATTTTCATTTTTTATTTATTATTTATTCCTCTACTTTTTATTTTTATTTTTTTGTTTCATAGTTTTTTGGCTAAAACAAAAAAATAAATAAATAAAACTAAACTAAATACTTCTTTTTTTTCTTTCTTTTTTTCTCTCCTTTTTTTCTTTTCTTTCTTCTTTTTCGGTTTTTCTGATTTTCTCTTTTTTTTTTCTTTTTATTACAATTACATATTGAAATAAATAAATAAATACACAAAACAAAAAGAAAAGCAGCTGGCTACAAAAGGATGGAGTAAACTTAAGAGCTGGATGTAGGTCGATCTTGGGGCAGTCTTCTAGTCAGACGCGGAGTAAGTTTGGTTTGGTTAGCAGGTTTAGGTCAGGTCATGTACAACTAGTCGAAAGGGGTGTTTCAGTTTGATTCGGCTACCAAAACGAACAAGAAACGATACTTTTATGTGTTTTTATTAGGTTTAGGGGGGTTTGGAGAAGTGCCACAGCCAATGGTAGCCCTTTTGAAGGTGATTGGCGTTTGGAACGTGAGCTGTGGCCATGGATTGTCTATAGGTTATTGGTTAGGGGTCTATTGTATTTAGGGTAAAAGCCGAGAGAGAGATTAAGGTAGTTGAAGGTGGTCTGTGGTATGTCTATATATGGGTGTTTGACGACGCATCGATGGTTGATGGAGGATAGTAGGTCGTGGTGGCGGGTGCTACCAATCGTGGTGGTGTGCGATTTGAGTTAGTGAGAGCCTTGAGGTGGAGTTGGGTTGAGAGAATGGTTTAAGAAGTTGCAATCAAGCGTATGTCGCTGTGGTTCATAGATGTGGTGGAGATTGATGGTGGAGATCGTGAGATTGAGAAAGGATGGTGCAGTTGCCGAAAAGAATCAAACCCCCCTACGCGTTTGTGTGTTCGGTTATGGTTTGCTCTGTGGCAATGTATGCAAGCGTGGAGGAAAGAAAGGGATGGGTTACCGTATTTGGATGGTTCAATGTTTAGAGTTACATCGGTGAGTTGGGGCAACAGTGTGTCGTATATAGATTGCATGATGAATGGGAGGAGGTCAAAAGAGATAGTGGATAGAGAGAGAGTGTAGTAGAGAGAAAGAAAGCAGACCCGAGAGTAAGAGAGACTCCTCTTTGAAGAGAGGGAGGATGTCTAGTCTCCTTTATGTTCTTTGTGTGTGTTTCTTGAAAATCCTAAATATACCCTCAAACCACCCCCCCCCCCCCTACCCCTCCTATTCTTGCATTGTGCTGTATGTGTAGATTTTAAAAAATTTCCTCCCTGTATGTTTTTAAGAAAAGAAAGCAAAGGGAAAAAAAAAAAGGAAAATGGGAGAAAAATATGCAGGAAAGAAATTTTTTTGTCACAACTAATCATAAAGTGCTACATGTTGCAATTAGACACATAGCCCAATAACGGCCTGACATGTGGCAACACAATGAGTTTGAAAGGAAAAGGATAAAAAGGCATTTCTATGCTTATAGCAAGTCTCAAAACCCTAATCTCCAACTAATCCCAATTACAATATCCGTATGTTTTACCATTAGGCCGTTGCCCTATGCCTTGTTCATATGTACAATTAAATTACACATATGAACTAAGTCTACTTGAGCTAAATTTAAATCTAAGCTTAGATCCAATGGTCCTTTATTCATATTTATTTAAATTAAAATCCTATTCTATATAAATAACCTAAAAATTTTATTATATTCTAAATTCCTTATTTTTTTTAATTTTCTGTGAATTTTCAATTTTTTCTTGTATTTTTATAAATTTCTTATTTTTTATGTTTTTTTCCTATTTTCCTACTTTTTTTATTTTTTTTAAATTCCTATTTTTTCTAAATTTCTTCATTTTTTTTTGGGGGTGGGGGGGTTTCTTTAATTTTCTATTTTTTTATTTTTTCTAATTTAGGACCCGATAATAAAAAGAAAGGCAAAAATCAAGTATCTACATTTATCCTTATCTTTCAACTGTTGAAGCTTGTAATGTATGGGCATACTATCTAATGGGCTTAAGCCTACACAAACTAGACAAGCAAGGAGGGCGACCCCAATCAAGGGGGAGTTGGGTCATGAGCATAGGCAAATCCGCATGGGCTTAAGGGGCCTAAGCCTAAGACGTCCTATCAATACATCCATACATTAAGTATAGAAACAATATTGAATCGAAGTACAATAAGTATTATTTTTTAAACCTTTTTCTTATCAATTTTTAACTTATTAAAATTTACAAACTATATGAAAAATGTCTAAACCGCTTTCTTATTATGGCATATTTTGTTAGTGAGACGGGACAAAGAGATGAAGGATGAAAGAAAGAGATAAAGAAATCAAATAGATAAAATTATATTTAAATTGAATTCATAAATTTAATTTGGTTTGAAAGTTTATAAAATTGTTTATATATCCTAAAATATCACGTAATACATGAACAATAAAAAGTAATCTCTAAAAGAAAATGAAAACAAGATTTATTTTTATACTTATATTAAAAAAATAATATAAATATATTACTTTTAATATACTTGCTAATCAATATACTATTGAGATAAACAATAGATGCAAATACATAAATATTTTGTTAACAATAAATAAAACCAAAAATTAAAAGAGATTCCACTTATAACATTGCTGCTTGTCTATTTTCTTTAGTCATGAAACTCTAATATAAATGCATTCAAATCAAGTATAAATAACAAATTATTATAATATTTGGAGAGATATATGTAATAAATAATAACATAATAGGAGAAAATCGGCAAAAAATAATCAAAATACTATAAAGTACATGTCAAATTAATAAAAAAAATGTCTTGTAAACAAATTAGCTATTAGTACAACCTTTTTATCCTTATTCCTCTTTTTCAATCAATTCTTCTTTTGCTAATTGCTTATACAATTCTTTTTAGCAGATCTATAGCAGATATTATGCAAAACACCAATAAATTGAAGGGAAAACAAAATTAATGATTAATGTTTTTCATCTAGGGGGGAAATAGGCTCTAAACAATCTACAAAAAGAACACACAATTTAAATGGGCATTAAAGTTTCCTTTGATGTAACCACTTTGATACTTAAGCCAATGGTAGGCAATGGAGAATTAAAGGAACAATTTGTACAAGAGTGTTTAGTGTATAACGATGTTTTTTACATGAGGATTATGGTAGATGAACTTAGGTATTTATAAAAGAGGAAGTCAAATCCTGATTAGATGAAAGTATGTACTTAAGACATCTTTAGGCAACTCCTAGGATACGGGGTTGGTGCAATCCTCTAATAATGTTAGGAGAAAAGTAGCATAATAACCTTAAGCCTTGGACCTTGAGCCTTGGACCCAAGATTGTCAAATTTGCGATTCTACACAAAATTATGAGAAAATCTATAAAATCGGAATATAAAATCTAAACGTAAAAACATAAGTTTCTACAACTTGTGTAAAATAGCTTTTATAAGACTATAGATATGCTTATAGTAGTAGAAAAAAACTTGAAATACATAATAGAAAAAAAAATGAAAAAATTAAGTTCTTTTCCTGTAAAAAAAAAATTCTTAATCTATAATCTAACATTCATAGAATAAGGATAAGTTAAGTTGAAACTATTTTTTTTCCCATCATTTTTTTCAGAAAAAGCAATGAATTGAAAATAAAAATTCCAAATCATTTTCAATTGTTAATGGTATAAACTTAAATATAAGGATTTCCCATAAACTTTTCTATTGGAGTAGAACCTTGATGAAAGCAATGGATATCAAAAAAGAGATAAAGCGAAAGAAAGTGAAAAAAAAAATGGAATAGGATAGGAAAGATGATTTAATACCTTAATAGTAAATAGAGTAATAGAAGTCTAGTAATATTTCTTTATTATTGGCCCATTCAACTCATATATATAGAATCGGTAAACTCAGTTAAAACTTTAAGTTCACTAGAAATTTGACATATAAAATCAATTAAATATGTATGTTTATATAAGAAAATGATTTTATACACGAGTTAACTTAGAAAAGTCCCCTAAAATCATAAATTCATAGAATCGCATGGGTCGAATTGGAATTTTAACAACTATGTTTGAACCTATCTCTTTGCAGTCAATACGTTGCTAACATTGCGACTTTATGCTGTAGTTTTTTGACACCATGCTAAAGCAAGTGCCAAACACCCTCCTTATGTTGGTCATTAAGTCATGGGATAAGGTGTCTTGTAAGTTATTGGGTTTTGATGTATTAAGGTATCAAGTTCGCTGTAATTAACTAGGCCTACATCCAAAATTACCCATCAACAAAAATTAAATCACTTAACCCATTTTTCACTAAAATAAAACCATTATTTGTAACTTTAATGTTAAATCATTAACATTACATAGATTATAAATGAATTCTATAAAGACCTTTACGACGACCTTAATAACATAGATCATATCAAGATTTAGTGCTAATCCATGTTAGCACAAAGACATACTCATGATTCCTTGTGCCACATTGTATTAAAATATAAAAGAAAGCTTATTTTATATGCACAAATGAGATAATGCTTCTTAAAGAGTAAATGGAAAATTGATGGAACATAATGCTAGGAATGATGGAAATTGAAATGCATTATTAATGAAAGTTGTAAAAGCAAATGTAATGCTAAATCAAAGGGAAGAATTGCAATGTATTATTAATGGTAATTACATAAATAACGACAAATAAATATATAAGAAATGTAATCGATAATGACACCATAATAATAAAACTATATGATTAGAGCATTGAGCTAGATAAATATATATATATACATGTACATGTGAGAAAGAGTAGATATAAAATATATGTAAGAAATGTAATTAGTAATGACACCATAATAATAATAACCATATGCTTAGAGTGTAGAATCAAATAAAGCTTTAGTGGCTTAGTACATATACATGCATAAAATAGAATAGATATAGATATAGATAGTTGTGGAGTCGAATAAAGCCTCAATGACTTATATATATATAACATGATGCCCCTTAGATATTAGGTGATATAACTCTAATTATTGAGACAGCTTTTGGTATAGTAGCTTGGAGTACATCATAACCTAGAATTCAAACATGCTTAGACTAAGTCAATTCCAAGATAGGTGACTTCTTAGGAAACTACTACACTAAGTGATAAAACTGTAGAACATTCCATGCTAAAGTTAATCCTAGGACGAGCATGCTTAGGTTGGGCATTTGATTGTCAATTTTTGTTGTTGTAGAAGTTAGTAAATGTAATCCTAATCCTACCTGATTACTATTCACTTTACTCTCTTCTTTATCCCATCTAAGTCCTTTACGAACTTACCCTCATAGAGTTGTTTAAATTTTATAAAAACCCTAGGGTTTTTTTATCATATAGGGGCATGTTTTAGAAATAAGAAGTAAAACTCTATAAGGTATTTATAGGGTTCTAAAAATCACTAGACCCTATAAAAGTTAGTCTATATTTCATAAAATCCATCTTGAACTCACCTTGATTGTATCCCTAATATCAAAACTCCAAAATTAAGCATGCTTAAACTAGGTTGACCCCTTGAAAAGGTACTATATTAAGGGACAAATCTTGCGACATTCCATGCCAAAGTGGACAATATTTATGTGAGAAGAGTTTTTGTTAGGCTATTACGGATAAAGATATAAATATAGATAAATATAATGATAAATTAATGGGAAGAACTTGAATGTAGAAAAATCCTTTAATAAATATATATATAATTTATATAGATATAAATATAGATATCAATAAATATAATGCTAAATTGATGGGAAGGACTAGAATATGTTTTTAGTGGTAATTACATAAATAACATCAAATGAAAATTTAAGAAATGTAATCAATAATAACAACATCTAGAGAGTGTAGAGTTGAATAAAGACTTAATGGCTTAATATATATATCTAGATAAATTCATGGATAGATAGATAAATAGATAGATAAATGTAATGGTAAATTATGGGAAGAATTGGAATGTGTTATTAATGATAATTATATAAATAGTGGCAAATGAAAATTTAAGAAATGTAATTATTAATGATACCATAATGATAATAATAAAAGCTAATATATATGTATATGGACATATATATATATATATATAGATAGACAGATAGATTGATTGATTGATTAATTGATTTATTGATACATGTAATGCCTAATTGATGCAAAGATTTGAAATCTGTTACTAATGATAATCGTATAAATAGTAGAAAATGAAAAGTTAAGAAATGTAATTGTCAATGACACCATAATTATAATAATAATAATACTATACGTTTAGATTGTGGAGTTGAATAAAACCTTAGCAGCTTACACTAACAAATACAAACCCTGTACTAGGTTTGCCAAAACAATATATTTGATAAATCAACAATAAAAATATTGCAAACATTACGTCATTTCTTAACATAAGGAAGCAAATAAAAAGGAAAATATATATATAAATATATAAAGAGGTTAATACATAAATTGTTATAGGAGTAAGACATCTCCTAAACATGATATAATTTTCTTCTTTAAAATAAACTTACCATTGCGTATATACATTGCGCATACATTTAAAAATCTTGTTATTATAATTTTCTTTCTTAACATGTGATTCACAGTTTAGCCACACAAAAAATAAAAAAAAAAAGGTGTTTTTATTAATACCTTGCTCTCAAGGCATCTACTTACACTTTTTTTTAGCTCATGTGCCTAAGAGATGGTTCGTTATACTATCCCTAAACATAGGATAATACAAAAACTATAAGCAACCAATCTTTCAACTTCATAAAAAAATTTAATTTCAAATCTTATCTTATTCACATAATAATATCATAACGGAGGTATTTACATGTGTGAGCCATACTCAGAATATCCCAACTATACAACTCTTGCACAATACATGATTCCATCAAGTATTCTACACATTACATCTACGACCTTTACGTTGAAATCTTTATAGTAATATATGAAAATCTCCTTAAATCGCCACTTCTAAGAACTTAAATCAAATCCTACAATCATATGCTCCTTTTCTAAGGAAATCGACTCCATCTAGCACTCTACATTTTTGACATTGCCGTAATGTCCCGTCTAAACTCCTTTTTTAATCTAAGGATAAGATAACTTATCACCCTAGCTTACTATAAGTTGAGCGAGAGTAAATAAACAAACAATAGGTACAAGCATAATCCAATACCACGATTATACAAGTAAATTTTTATTTAAGTTATTTTATGATGAGAATCAAACTATAAGTCCTATCACACAAGTGAGAGCCAAGGAATTACGAAATTTAGTGTTAAAGATTGTCAATAATCAATTGAATCTCAATGATCTATGCTATATTACTTGTCTTGTTTCACAAACGTATTCTAGTAGACTAGGTTCAATTATTTTTGTGAGGGACTGAATGAGGATTCTAAATGTTACAAAGTAGGAGAAGTGCAATGGAACATTGTTATGAAGCTTTCTTAGAAAAACACAAGCAAGAACATGTCAAAGATTAAGTAGAAGAACAAAGATGAGAGGACCATGCCTTGGCTCACAATCGTATTCTCTAGCCATAAATTGTATTGATTGTTGTGCATCAACATGAAAGGATCACAGTTTATATTATGGTTATGATCTCAAACCATGAACAACATTTTAAGATGGATGCTTGACTTAATTTTTGGCTAAGAGAAGCATAGCCAGGTTCATAACTATGCTTCTTAAGCGTAAACTAATCTTCCCTTTCTATTATGTTCCAATTATTTACAATTTTGCTACTGACTTGTTTTAACTGTTGTATTCTATACAAAAACTTCATTATTCAAGTAATGGAATATCATCATTAAGTCTTTTTCTCTCAAAATCCCTTACTCTTTTGAATCCTAGATTGTAGCAAGTATCACATGCAATGGTTTGTGCGTCATATCAATTGATCGAATACTTAAGTGTACATACTTATAGCAAGTCATATTCGTGAGACTTTGCTTAAACCACCCCATAATCTAAAAGCCCTAATCTCTCAGAAATCGGGAATTTCGGTACGAATCCTTATGCACGAGATATTTGATATCTTAGTGACTTTGGTTCTAGGCATATCATAATTTAGTATTAGAGCATAAGTTAACTATGGGAGATACATAAAGTACGAAAAGTGTGTTGTGAAGTGATCGGTTGTGTAGTAGTGTATAGATTGAAGTTGTGATTTAATTGAATTAATACATGGTTTATGTGTGTGATGGTATTATTAAATTGTTATTGTAATTGCATGGAGTTATAATTGTTGTTGGATACCTTTTTAGTAGTTATATAAACTTCTCACTAGGTGTTCGATGAAATTTCCCGAAAGCTCCTTGACTTAATTTTCCTACCCCAACATCCCATACACCATACACCGCTCAACCCCAAAGATTGAAACCCAAAAAATCGAGTCATACCCCCACTTACCCTAAATATTCATCCATACACTAGGTCTAACAAGAGTATATACGGGCATGTGCAAGACCATGAGAGCAATGATGGCAACAATTAAGCACCATGAAACTAACCCAACCAAGTTACTAAAAAGAAATGCTGTGAACTTTCCTAAACTATACCTAACCTTACTATTGCCATCAATCAATTGCTCTAGAGATAACTTATCCAAGCTATAACCCCAAATGAGAAAGTGAAGTAACCTTACCCACTTAGATGAGGAGAAAAAGGACGGGTAGGCCTAGTGGTTATAGCGCACATGTGATGGATGATCCCAATGTAGACAAGGAAGGAGATAACTAACAAGGTGGACATCGAGGCAGAATTAGAGGATAGTTGAGAGGTCTTGAGACCATCAAGCTATAGATGCCATCCTTTTCAGGTAGTGACCCTTAACTCGAATGGGAAGAGAAGGTTAAAAAACTATTTGAGTGTCACAA
The DNA here is from genome assembly GCA_024138005.1 of Lumnitzera racemosa. Taxonomy (NCBI): domain Eukaryota; kingdom Viridiplantae; phylum Streptophyta; class Magnoliopsida; order Myrtales; family Combretaceae; genus Lumnitzera; species Lumnitzera racemosa. Next base: position 59,932,511 of record JAMXBC010000004.1, read on the forward strand.
TTATGTGGCATTCAATTGTGTTTTTTTGTTTTTGAATTATACTTAAAAATTATGAAAAATGCAAATTTTTTTTGTCAATTGCATAAATAATAAGAAAAAGGATCAAAATATTACTCAAATAACTTTGTATAAACCCATCAATTTATATCATGATTTTATGTCTTTTTATATGTAAGTTTATGCAATTTATAAAAGAAAGAATCCTATCAGTTAGTTATCTAGCCACTCTTCACAATGACATATTCTTAAATCAGCTATATTTGATGATTTAGCAATTGATCTGTGCCTCTCCACAGTGTTGACCTGTCGTTCTCTTCACCAAGCGGGTAACGAGAAAACAATATTCAAGCTAACTTGAACACTAGTAGCAGCCCATTTATTGACAGCTACGGCAAATTGTAGTATCAGCAACCTGAGCAACTCAAGCGCCGCAGATCAATTGGACCAAGTTGAGAAGCTGGAACCATGCAGCAGCTACAGAGCATTACAGCTGCTCCTAGTGCCATGTATTGCTTAAACCGTGCAGAACAGAGCAGTACCAAGTTGACGGCAGCAGAGCTCTTCATTCGAACAGCGGTTTCTTGAATTAAAATTGAGCTACACAAAAGAATTGCAGCAACCCATGGAGCCAAGTTGAGATCCCAGCAGTGATGCAGCTAACACACTTCAACATGGTGGACAGCACTCCAAACAGCTGCAATTTGCTAGGCCAAGCAACAACACAATGTTCTAACCGATTCAGTAGCAAGGAGCGAGCACGCCTGAAACAAACGCCTAATAGCAACAGGTCCTCTCCAACTTGCAGCAGCATTTTAAAGTCCATTTATTCATTCAAAGAGCAGCAGATTGGCTTTCATTAACACATAGCAGCTAGGATCTTCATTCTCAGTTTGATGCACAACATGTTTAAGAATAGACAAGGGGCCCAAGCTAAATTTATCACAAGAGCCAATTAAAGGCATAGAGCAATTCAGCTTTAGCAACTCCAAACATGGCGAACAGGCTTCAAGCTCCAAACTACCCAAAAAATCTGACGAATCCCAGCACCAAGATAGATGGCTGATCCAAACAAGCTGAATCAAGAGACACCGATCAGCTAGAATTTGATTTGAGCTACTCCAAATGACAGTAGCTGCATTCTGAACTCATCAGCAACTCAATTGAAATAAATAAATAATAATAATATATATATATATATGTATAAAGTAGATCAACAAAGAACTTCATTGTTATTATTTCTTTATTGCAGACCGTGGACTTTCCCAACAACTCTAAACAGCAGCATTTGATCAGCATGACAGCAATCCAAGACCGAACAGAGCTTTAGATGTTTGTGCAGAACTCCTTATCCGCAGAGGGTACCAAACCGAAGCAGTAGGTCCCCGTCCAATTTTCTAATCTCAAGCGCGAAATACGAGCTCTGAACCAGCAGCTGAAGTTACAAGGAATTGATGGCGCTCTGCCAGAATTGAAAATAGCTCCTATGCTTCTCTTCGACTGCTGGAGAACACTCCAACTCAGCAGAGAACTCCAAGCAGCTGAAGTTACAAGGAATGGATGGCGCTCTGCCAGAATTGAAAATAGCTCCTATGCTTCTCTTCGACTGCTGCAGAACACTCCAACTCAGCAGAGAACTCCAAGCCGCAGCAGCCACCGAGCAACCAAGAAGCAGCTCACGGCACGCAGCAACAACAGCTGCAACACTCCTTGGACACGTGCTGCAGAAAATTGCAGCTGCTCCTATCCGATCAGCAGCTAGCAAGTCCGCCGAAACAAGCAAGCCGAGAACACACCAAACCAAGTGAATGAGCGGCTGCGTCCCAAATTTGAGTAGCAGCTAGCAAAGTAGCGCCCAATTGGCGCTCCAAATATTTCGAACCGAGAGCACCACCGAGCATGGCAGCAACTCCTAGCTGAATTACTACCTGCAAATTCATTTCTTCTTAAGTCAAGACCAACTCGTAACAAAGAGGGAGAGCAATTGTAAACACCTAATTTTTATCCCCTTTTATTTTTCAAATTAGGTTAGAGGATCCTAAATCAGAAAATGTTAAAAAAAATAGAAAATTAAAGAAATTCCAAAAAAATGAAGAAATTTAAAAAAAAATACAAAAAAAAAAAGAAATTTGAAAAGTCACAAAATAAAATAAGGTATTTAAAAAATAATAATTTTTTAGATTGTTTAATTAGAATATAATTTTAATTTTAATTTTAATTTCAATAGTTTTGAATAAAAAGTTATTGTGTTTAAGCTTAGATTTAAATCTAGCTTAGGCTAACTTGATCTATATGTTCAATTAATTACATATATAAATAAGGAAAAATCAATAGTTTAACTGGATAAGCATTTGAACTTGATATTACATATGACTTGGAAATCTTAGGTTTAATCCATGGAAGATACAAAATGTATCTTTAATTTTCTTTTCTCACTTTATTGCCATGTCATTGCCATGTTACAATCTTCACGTCATTTGCTAACTCACTTTTAAGTATGTTAGACACACTCCGGCACATTCATACACGTGCAGCTATATATTTTGTCCATTGGAAGAAAATTATATTGTATTTAATTTTTTCCATCATTAACACGACCATGATACCTATAAATAAGAGTTTACTTTTCATTTTCAAAACACAACAAAAATTTCAAAATACTTTAGAAAAGCAAAAATTGAAGTTTCCTCTCTCTAGCATGGTTCTTCTCTCTAGGATAGCATTTCCTACAGTGTTGGTTGACGAAAATTATATTGCATTTAATTTTTTCCATCGTTAACACGACCATGATACCTATAAATAGGAGTCTACTTTTCATTTTCAAAATACAACAAAAATTTCGAAATACTTTAGAATAGCAAAAATCGAAGTTTCCTCTCTCTAGCATAGCATTTCCTACAGCGTTGGTTGATGAAAATCACCACCATCAAAGTGAGCCGATTCGAGCCGAAGAGAGCCGATCCAAGCTAAAGTGAGCCAACTCAAGTCAAAATGAGCCGACCGAGCCGATCCAAGCCGAAGTAAGCCGATCCAAGCCGATCTAAACCGAAGTGAGCCGACTCTAAGTCGACCTTTTATTTTCATTTGTTTATTTGTAAATGTTATAAATGAGAAAAAAAATAAAAAAGAATGAAAAAAAAAAGAAAGAGAAGAAAAAAAAAGGAAAAAAAGAAGAAGAAAGAAAATAGTCTATTTATTTATTTTAATATATATAGATAGAATAAGTATAAAATAAATAAGATAATATAATAAAAATAAAAATAAATAAATAAGTTAGTAAACAAAAATCGTTTTCACACTTAGAAAATTGAGTTTTCTAAAAATAAATAAAAATAAATAAATCAATTTTCAAAATAGAATCATTTAGAATTTCTAAAAATAAAATCTAACTTAAAACCCCTTATAATCTTTTCTCCAATCAACTCAAAATGAGTAATCAAACCACCCACTAAAGTTTTTTATAAAAGAACTACGTGCGTCTAATTCCGAATAGCGGGTACGTAAGCACCCGTATGCAATTATGAGGCAACTTAAAATATGGAAAGTTTTATTTTTTCTATTTTTAGATATTTATGTAAATTATTCAAATTAGTCGCATGTATCATAAATAGTTATTTTTTAGAAATTAAAAAGGGTTAAGTTAAACTCGAAAAGTTAAAAGTGGTATCCATTTAGAGTTGAATAAATTAGCCCCTAAATCTAGATCTCTAGTTTTTAAAAAATCGTATTTATAACTTAGTTTTTTAATCAATAAATCAGTAGCTAAATTATAACCAATTCATCCAATTGATTATAACTTAACCACTTTTTCCGACTTCAATCGAGTGACGACTCTAAATTTTTTCAAGTTAGAAAAAATAATCTTCTTTAAATATTAAATGGGTAAGGTTTAGTATTGATCAGTTTAAAAAAAAATAAACTCATTTCATAAAAAAGAATCGGAATGGTGAAAAACCAGCCTCAACAGCAATTGAAACAGAATAACTTCTTGTGCGCAATAGTATAGCAGCTGTGGCACGCACCAAACTCTGCAGCGTGGATGCCTGGAACCCGGATAGCATCTGCAACGTGCGAATAAGCCAAGAAAACAACAGCACGCGAGCTCCATGACATGCAGCAGGCCGTAGAACTTGAGTTGCAGCAGCGGCAGCTCCAATTAATTGGACAACGACCGAATCGAGCACCAACCAGCAGCTGATTCACGTGAACAAAACAGCAGCTGATCACCCAACTAGAACAGCAACTATCAATTTCGTTGCATTATCGGAGTTTTAGGCATCACGAGCAGCAACTAGACGTCCGAGCTGATCAATTCTTCAGTGCGCAGATTTGAAAATTACAGCAGTTGTAGAGCACGTTGAGTGAAGCACTAAATAGAGCTGAGATGAACCAAATGGCTGAATTTGCAGCTCTGTTTACCACGTGAAGGCTCTTATTTAGTTTATCCGGCCTAGACCGCATCCATGAAATGACAAAAGCAGCCCAACAGAGGAAATAGCCACACTTGGAAAAGCACCTGACTTCCAAAAATTTTAATTCCCTTTAACTTCTATCTAGAGTTGGACTAAATTTTCTGTTTTTGGGAACAAGATGGAGCTTGAAGCCTGATTATCATATAATATTCCACGATCGGAAAGAAGCAAGGAAATTCATTGAGGGGCCCATTAATAAATTAATTTAGTAGCCCATTCTATTCTCATCAGCTCAGGGGGCCACACGTGAGGCAAGAAGATAGTAACTAAGGGCATATAACAGGGGAGGATTGCTTACGAAGGGGACGGACAGGAGGGAAAGAATAAAACACGGTAGCTTGATAGAAAAATACAGTATTGAACAGTAGCTTTTCATTTTAATTTTCTTTTAATTTCATGATGTTTTCTTTAATTTCAAGGCATTAAATCTATTTGTTCTATTGTATTAAAGGAATTCTCCGATGCTAAATATATCGACATGTATCGATTTTGTATCGGTATCGTATTTGAATATACCAATTAAAGTGTTTTCTTTCTCTTGTTATTTCAATTTTTATATATCTTGATTTATTTGGATATTATAATGAGATATTGTGCTTAATATATACTGGGTTTTGCATTGATAAATTTAACGAATTGATATATTTTATAATTTGTTCCAATATTAATATTGAGTACTTGGGTGTTTTGCTATTGTGTTCATTGTCTAATTATTTAGTATATAGCTATCACTTTTTAGTTAAATAGAGTCATAAGATATTTAGGAGAATTTCAATAACTCGTGGTGAATATAGCTTAAATTTTTGGAAAAGTTCATCATAGGGATATACGTGTTTTAATTAAATTTATGAACTCACGCACTTAATATGACTGAAAATATGGTGCGAGTCATGGGGATATGCTTAAACCATATTTTTAACTAAAATAGTAATTTTAGTGTGAGTGGATTGTTATTTACCCAATAATTAAAGATAAATTGCTTTGATGGTGAATTTATGGTATAATTAGAATTTCGCTACTCTAGGAGGTGGGAGAATTATAATAAGTTTAGTTAAATCTCATTTAGTCAATTTCAAATATTAATCCAAGACATCACATTGATTCAAATGAAAATAGATTTGTGAACCCCAATATGATCATTTTTATCTCCCATACCTTAGACCCTTATAATGTAGTTAGGACATTTGGTTTAGTATTCACCTTATTAATTAGTTTTTATTCTCTTTTAGTTTAATTATCAACAACTTAACTTAGGTATAAACATCCCATTTTTGCCCTCTTGTAATTTTAGAATTTTTAAAATAAGGTAAAGTGTCCTAATTTAAAAAATAATTATTATAAAATAAAAAAGTTAGAAAAAAATACAAAAAAATAGAAAATTTGGAAAAAAGCACAATAAAATAGAAAATTTAGAAAATTTTACAAAAACGAAAACATTTAGAAAATTAATTTTTAAAAAAGAGGATAATTTAAATAAAATACGAATATTTTAGCCTTAGTATTTTTTTTAGGGCCTTAAATAATAATAAAGAGAAGACAGATATTAGGTTTGGGTTTAGATTTAAATCTAGTACAAACCGACTTAGTCCAAGCATAAGCCAATGGCTTGACGATTCCATACTCTGACTTCCCATTGCATATTACTTGAAGATCTTGGGTTCAAATCTCACTATAGGCACAAATTGCCATTTTTTTTTTTTCGTAAAACACATTGCCACTTGTCGAGATAGTGTTAGGCCACGTATCCATTGTGCACATGTAGCACTACTTCGTTCGGCCGCAGCTAACATAACCCCATGTGGCACTACGTTAGTAACTCCGTGCCATGTATCTTGACACACGACACAATGACACATCAGCTCTTGCCATACGTTTGACCACGTGTCTTCTTCAAATATGTGGCATGACATCTTTGGATCGCTCTATTGACATTGTGCTATGTCGGCATATTTTACCCCACTTTCCTCTTCTTTTCTTTTTTTGCCTTAGAATTCTCGCTGTTTTCCTCCTTAGTCAACTTACTTCGGCTTTGATTTCGAGCCACTTTATGTTGCAATTTTGCCAAATTAATGGTGAAATTGCAAACTAAACATGACATACTTTGAAATGAGTCTAAGTAGTTGTCTAAATTCAAGCATTAACACGATCAAGATCGGGTTAAAAAATGGAAAAAACTTGGATGCACAACTGAAACATCCAAATTGACCAAGCTTAATTTAATCTTTTCAATGAAAATCAAAGCTTCCATTCAATGAATCTGCAGCTTAAGGACACAGTTTTGACGAGTAATTAACACCAATTCATCCTCAAATCACAAACAAGGCTAGTTAAAGGGCTATTTTATTTTTGTACATTCAAGGCCATTCATAGCCTTCCTTCTTGAATTCGAGCTAATAAGGAGATTAAGGTAAGCTTCCAAGTAGATTAGCTAATTTGAAACCTACTCCCAAACTCTCTATCTCAAAAATTTCAAGCTCTCTCTCTCTCTCTCTACATTCGTAGCACTCTTTCTCTCTATGTTCTCATCGCTACTCGAAGCCTTTCAAGTAAGCTCACCACCCCCAAAACACTTCCCCTCGTCCTAGCTCCCTATTCCAACCTCTCTTGACACTCGTCGTACACCTTAGGTACCCCAACCATGCCACCACCATGAAATCTTAAGCTACTGTGACCCCTCCTCAAAATCACCATACCTAACCACCATCGAGCGTAACCAACACCACCACGAGCCTCACCACACTCCACAACCCCAAACCTAATGCGTGTCCAACATCTAACAATCGTTGACTATGGTTGTCCTACAATCGTCACCTTACGCCACCACTAAATACACCTCCAATTACCTTGGCACTCGACTTACCCCCTTAAGTCTAAACCCAAACTCACAAAACCACCTTTACCCCTATGAAAAAGCCACCGAATTAAGCTAGAATAACCCTTTGCACAGTTGCTGTTTCTCCATCACTACGACTCAAATCTAACCCGTTGGAGCTCCAAGACTAATCAGACTACAACCCGCTCCAGTCTCCTAACTCGCGAAGATACTTGATCAAGTCTTTTTGTACATTTTAGTTGTTTTGTGTAATTTGCGCATTTTTTAATGTTTTATTTTATTTTATTCTTTTTGTAATCTCTAATGCAAATGTAAACAAAAAAAAAAAACGAAAAAGAAAGAAGAGAAAGAACTACAAAAAAAAAAAGAGAAAGCTAATTCTATTTTTATTTTTATTTTTATTTTTTTAATATATATACATAAAATAAGATAAATTAAAATAAAAATAAGGAAAAATAATGGAATTTATAAATTTTGTTTGGTAACTTAGAAAAAATATGTTTTTATCTTTAATAAATAAACCTAAATTAACCCTTTTCAAAATTAGGATTTTTAACTTCAAAAACAAAAATAAAATAATTTAGGACCTTTTAGATTTTTTTTTTAATAAACTCAAACCAACTTAAAACATAAACCCACCTTTCTTTTAAGATTAAAATCAACCATCTCACCCAAAATTTTTATAAAAGAACTTTGTACGTCTAATCCCAACTAACGAAAACATAGGCACCTTTGGGCCGACTTAAAATTAAAAAAAATAGTTTTTTTTTTCATTTTCTAACTTAAATTACTCAATATAGAAAATTAAAAAAAAAACTTGCTTTTTTAATGTTGATTTTTCAGTGATTTCAAGAATTAAATTTAAATTTAAAAAGTTGATGGTACTCGAAAGGGTTGAAACAACTAGCCTCCGGACTCAATATTTGACTTTTCAAAAACCCTTTTCTAAAAAATCAGTTTTCCTCGAGGAAACTAGTGTTTAGACCAAAACAAAATCCACTCATTTAGTTTTAAACTAAACCATTCCCTAACCCTAGTCAAATAGCAACTCTAAGCATTTATAAAGCTCATTTTAAAATCTTTAGTTTTCCTTAAAGCCTTAGTCGAAGAGCAATGTTAGAATTAATTTTTGAAATTACCTTACTAAATGTAATTTATTTATTGATTTGTTATTGTTTTGCATGTTTTTGTATTAACTTTTGATTTTGCAGGGTTAAACTTTAATTAATCTTTAATTATTAGAGAGGCGGGTGGGAGGTTAGTAGGGTTAACATGGTCAAACCCAGACCATATTAGGATCTTACGACCGGGGGGGGAAGCATTGTATAGGCTTCGGGAATTGTGATGTAACCACTGCTTTAGGTTGATTAGATCACCCCCACTTAAGCTATAATGTAACCAATGCAGGTGCTTTTCATTTAAAAAAAAAAAAAACAAGTTAGATCATAAAAGCTTAAGAACCTTCAGAACCCACCTTTATGCATACACCACATTCAGAACTAACAAGTAACTAAGTAAGATGGAAAAAAAAAAAGAGAGAGATGACGGCTTGAAGTTTCTTTAGTTTCCTTTGTAATTTCATCAGTTCTAAACATAAGATTTACTGTAAATAGGTTTCGATTTTGTTTCATATCTTTATTGTAAATAGTATTTTTCAAGTCTTATAGCAACATTTTCTTTTGTAAATTATTCTAGAAAATGGCCTTCTCATCCAACTCCATCCATATTAGAAAAGGGTTCGTTGATAAGCCCATAAATCCTAAGCCTACTTTAGACCAGTGGTTTTAGCATTTTAACCCAAAGGAACAGGAAATTATCACCAACCAGATCAAGCCCTTCCTTTCACTTCCCAAGGTAAAAATCAAGATAAATTTAATAAGGCCTTAACCAATTTTTAGGAACTTAAAGAAGTAACTTTTCAAGTTGGACCTCACCTAACCAGTATAATCCCTAAAGAGTATACTTAACTACTTCAAGCCTCTCCCTTAGAAGACATATATACTCTAAACTTGGAAGTCGACCCAGTAAATGCATTTTTCAGATTGTTGGGGGTCAAAAAGGCTGAAGTAAACAAGGCCCTGAAGAACTACAATAGTAATTGCATCAAATTGGAAGACTTAAAAGCTTGGTTCATAATTGAGCCCAATTCTAACAAATAAGCCATCTTTTATGGTGATCCTAAAGATTAGAGATAGAATAAAATTAAAGCTTTTATCCTGGCTGCATTTGGGACTCTCCTATTCCCAGATGGGAAGTTCCTCATCTACTTTGGGGTCATAGAATTAGTAAGCTAGTTCCTTGAAGGCAAGTCTTATGTCCTGACCCTCCTCGCAGAGCAAATTAGAAGCTTAAACATCTTGAAAAAGAAAAATAATGGTATACTGAAGACCAACCTGGCATTGCTAATGGTTTGGTTAGTAAGTTACATGAAATGTTTTGGGCTTGACCAGATTCAAGAAGAATTCGCCCACATGATTGATTTAATTGATTCCTTTGTTGACAAAGTCCACTTACTAAAAGAGAAGTCCACCTACTATTGAGTTGAAGTCTTGTGAAATTTCCAAGTTGTTGATATGTTATAGATAGCCAAGTAGAGTAACTTCAAAAGGGTAATCTTAGTTTCTAAAGGTTATCAAGCAATCCCCCTAATTAGGATGAAGTAGTATACAAGCTATTATCCAAACAATATGATCAAGCAATTCTGAGGGATTCAAGACATAGTTTACAAGCCCTCATTAGATATCACGATCCTTAATTACAAAGATCTTCATTTACCAATGCTACAAAAGATATCCAACTCGAAGCAATCAAGCAATTGTAGAAAATAAGGGTTGTCAGCCCTAACATTAATCTAGGAGAATGGATAGGAGAAGTAGACAAGTACAGTCACCAAAGAATATTTATACGATCAACTCCAAAAGATAGGGGAAACCTAATATCGAGTGCCAAAGGTCATACAACCTACATTAGCAAAACCAAACTCTGAAATCAAAACCTACATGAATTAAGTATAAGCCCATGTAAAAGTTATCTACAAAGAGCATAACATATGGGAAGATCTCTTTCAAGAATCCAAACAGCATTCCTATGCCTTAGAACACCAGTTGAAAATGGCCTAAAGAAAGCTCAAAGAATTTAAAGAAACAGTTGAGCTTAGATCAAGAAAGAGAAAGGAAGCACCAATAAGACCCAGTAGTTAGTAAAGAAGAGCACCAGCCAATCACTAAAGAGATGTTTAGGAATAGCAGCATTTTTTAGCAATGTATTTTTCTTTTAAAATAAAGTAAAAGAAACTCCAAGAGCTGTAAAATAATGAATAAGTTACCATCTTGCTAATTAATTGTTGGTTCTACTTTTTTGTATCTATATTCCATATATTTTTGCATTTTACTCGTACATTTATTTATTTATTTATTCATCTCATTTCTTTAAAAGTATACACGTGCTAACTTGTTAAGAAGTGATCTTAAACCAGGTTGCAAAAAAATCTCTTAAGCATCAAACATTTTAGAGAAGTCCTATTTGAACCCGCTCTCAAACTAGGATGGCTAGCTAAGAAAATAACAACATCAACACTAAAAATGACAACAACGGTGTCAACCCTAAAGTCTTTGATCCTACTGAGCTAAGGTTCCACTCCTTAGAATGAACAATAGGGAAAATTTTAGACCAATTGAACTTCCTCACTAACAACATTACTTTGCTCAGATCTACGGCACCACTAAATGAGAAAACCTCTAAGGCCTATTATGAAAAGAATGCCGACGTTTCGCCCCTTGAAGCGAATAAGGCCTATCTTAAAGTTAACCTAGCTTCTGAAACTTTTGAAATAAAAGGGGTTTATCCAAAGGTCAACCTAACTTTTGAGCCTAACGCTTACTCATTCCCGATCAATGCAAAACTAAAAGCCAACTAAGACAAATTGAAAGAATTGGAGAGGCAATTGACCCAGTAGATTATTGAAAAATTGAAAATGCTTGAAGGTTATGATGGTTTCGAGCAAGTTAGCACCATAAACTTCTCTACTTATTATTATGGGAATTTCTCTAAAAAGTTTAAGGTCCCTGATTTTGAGAAATATAATAGAATTGGCTGCCCTAAACTATACACCAGGTTATATGTGTAAAAGATAGGCAAGTAGGTATAATATAACCAGCTGATGGTACAAACTTTTTAAGATAACTTAAGAGGACCCACTTCAACCCGGTATGCCCAATTGGATCTGAATCAGGTGAACACATGAGAGAAGTTAGCTAGGGTGTCCCATGAACAATACAAATTTAATGTTAAAGTGGCACCAACCATGATGGACTTGGTCACCCTGAGAAAGAGGCACAACAAATCATTTAAAGAGTACGCCTAAAGATGGAGATCCCTAGCTGCAAAGGGTATCTACCCCCATGACCAAGAAAGAGCTAACTTCGGCCTTTATTAATACTCTTGAAAGGCTTTAATTCTCTTACCTGATCAACTAGGTTTCCTCCAGCTTTACAGAAGTAGTAGCAGTAGGGTACTAGATTGAAAGTACTATCTCTTCCAGCAAGCTACAAGAGCCATCAAATAGAAGACCACCTTCTATAAAGCCCACTACTAGTAAGCCTAAAGAAGCCACTATCAGTATGGTGAATTGAAACACCAAGCCCAATACTTGTGTCTCCTTCAAAACAAATCCTCCACCATTTCAGCAACAATTCCAAGGCCAGCCTCAAGTCAACAAGGCCCTAAGACAATTCACTAAGATATTAGCTCCTCTCAGCTAAGTCCTCAAAAAGTTAAGGAAAGATAATCTAATCCATTTTGAGCCTCCCAATGAAAGATACAAGCCAAGGGTTTTTTATCCTAACTCAAAATGTCAATATCATTTAGGCTGGGTAAGTCATTCGACTTACTCATGCTAGAGATTAAAAAATAAGATTCAAGACATACTTAATGAAGGCTAGGTCCAACTTAACTTTATGGAAGTCCCAGTCTCGAATGTTAACAATAATCCTTTTCCCAACCATAGCCCTATCATCAACATGATCTTCGATGATTCAGATTTTGCCATCAATAACTAGAAACCCAAGGTCTACGAGTTTTACAAAGCAAAGGAGAAACAAGCTCCAAAGGCAAAGAGGTACACCTTCCATGTACCAATAGCTTCGGAGAATTATAAAGTTACCCCATTTAACTACTAAGCAGTTAATTAGGGGCAATCAAGCTCACTCGTAGCAGGGATTACCCACTCCAATAATGTTTATGACCTAAGAGAAACCTCAAAAAGAAAAGTATACTGGAGGAATCAAGAAATAAACCAACTAAATACAAGGAAGGATTGTCTACCTTCACCAAGATGATAAAATCAAGTGAGTATAAAATGATGGATCAACTTAATAAGACTCCAACACAAATATCTCTTATGGGTTTATTGATGGCATCTAAACCACATCAAGAAGATCTATTTTGAACTTTGATGGCAATTAAGGTCCCTCGTGAAATATCAACTGAAAAGATGGGATTAATTACCAACTCTATCCTCATAATGGATCACATTTCTTTTTCCATTGAAGAAATAGGTGAGGAAAGTAATCACATATTAATCCTCTCTTCATAGTGGTGAGGTCAACAATATAATCATAGCTAAAGTCCTCATCGATAACGGATTGTCATTAAATGTTTTTCCTCTTGCTACCCTGGACTTATTGGGTATTGATGCAACCGTAATCAAGCCTAGTTCTGCAAAAGCCAGGGCTTTCAATAGGTCTAGAAGAGAGATTATATGGGAGATTGACTTGGTAGTTGACATTAGCCCTCAAACTATCATTGTGCAGTTCCAAGTCCTAACTATCCCAAGGTCCTTCAACTTCTTATGAGGAAGACGTTAAATTCATGCAATGGAGGCTATACCTTCAAGTTTACATCAATAGGTCAACTTCATCCCAAGTGGCTAAGTAATAACAATTTTAGGTGACCAAGATTGCAAAATATATGAAGAAACGGCCATACCCTACGTTAGCATTAAAGAGTAAGAGGATTTTAGACTCCAGATGTTTGAGGAAGTGAGTATGATTACTAATCTTGAAGAAATGAAGGATAAGAGGCTAAAATTCAAAAAGGGGCAGATTAGTACTTACGGGTTTGGCTACATTCCAACTCCGATAGAAGAGTTGCAAAACAAATGAGTGAAGGGCAAAAAAAGTGACAGGTCATATCATGCCCCAATGACCTTTCCACCACTAATAGAGACATTCATCTCGACTGATGCTCGGACCTTGGAATCTGCAAAAGAGGATACCCCTAGCAAAGATGAATTAGCGAGCCCATCCCATAAGCTCTAACACCTGAATAACTGATTTTCCGTCCCTATAAATGGCGATAAGTCTGCTCTGGGATAAAGGATGAATCATGGTTTAGCATTTTCTTGAGTCTTATAATAATTATCAATGTTCTAATGTACCTAAGAAAATTTTCTAATAAAAGATCAATTTTCGTTCTCCTCTTTATACTTCACTTCTTCTTTATTTACATTCTTTCCTTTACACACTTTTGACTTAGATCTAATGCTTTGGATAAAAGCCAGGGATACCTCGCGTAGATTGATGATGAAAATGTTGATGTCACTTCTGACCCTACTAAGTTAGACATCGGAGGTGATATCAATGACCATAATGATACACAAGAGAGCTAGCAAAGACATGAGATGGGTAGAATTTCCATTGATGAGCCGATTGAGACAATTAATGTTAAGATTGATGATAATTCCAATAATCTAAAGATTGGAGGGAACTTGAAAGAAGAGCAAAAGGCAGAAATAACCACGCTACTATATGAGTATCAAGATGTGTTTGTATGGTCTTATGAAGATGTACTCAGGTTAGATCCATCGATTGTGGTCTATAGCTTACCCACACGAGAAGATATTAAACATAAGAAGTCGAAGCTAAGGAGATTATGAACAAAACATCTTGTTGAAGATTAAAGAAGAAGTCAAAAAGTCACTAGAGGTCAGTTTCATCGAAGTTTCTAATTATCCTAAGTGGGTGGCCAACATTGTGCTAGTGATGAAGAAGAATGGAAAAGTTAGAGTGTATGTAGATTTTCTAGATCTCAATTAGGTAATATTGTCGAGTTTGATTTTTCGATTTTTTATTTAAAATAAATTTCTCATTTCTTGATTAATACTAAACCCTAACCCATTTAATATTAATCCTCAACTAAAGAAATTGAGAAATTCCGGTTTTTTATTAAAAATAATTTTTGGAGTCGCCACCCGACCGAAGTCGAGAAAAAAAAAAAGAAACCGTAATCAATTGGGTGGATTGATTACGACTTAGCTACCGGTCTTTGATATCAATTTTAACAAAGAAATAGAGGATTCCGAATTCGGGAGCTAACCTATTAAACCCTTAACGAGTACCACTATTTATTTACCGAAATTAGGATTATTCTTCTAATTATAATGTTTAAAAAAATAAATAAATAAAATCAAAAGGAAAAAAAGAACCTAAGTTTCTACATATTTTATCGTCGCCCCGAAGGTACTTTTGTACCCACTAGCTGGAATTAGACGATCGCAGTTCTTTCCGAAAACTTTAATGTATTGGTTCTTTTTATAAAAAATAATTGGTTGAATTTATGTTTTTATTAACCATTTTATTTTTATTAAGAAAAATCCCTAGAAGCCTAATTTTTATTCCTAATATTATATATAAGAAAAAAACCTAAAAACCTAATTTTTGAAAAGTGCCAAATTAAAATTTTTATTTAAAAATAACCAAGTGATAATTTTTTTTTATTTTCAAGAAAAACCCTAAAGATTTTATGAAATATACAATATTCTACATGATGAAGCTTTTATGTAGAAAGATGCTTAAAATATAAAGAAAAAAAAGAAAAAAATTTTCTAATCATAGAAAAGATGCCTTAATCATAGAAAAGATATCTAAATTATGAAAAAGATTTTTAAATCATAGAAAAAAAATCTCAATCATAGAAAAGATATCTAAATAATAGAAAAGAAACCTAAACTATGGAAAAGACATCTAAACTATGAAAAAAAAAACCTAAATTATGGAAAAGATGTCTAACCATAGAAAAAAAGTCAATTAAAGATTTTTTTTTTTGTTTACAAAAAGGGTCCTAATTCTCAAAAGTTATTGTTTTATAAAAAAAAACTCCAAAAGTCCTATTTTTTAAAAGGGCCTTTTATTAATTTTTATTTGAAGAAAAAACAATTTCTATATGATAAATCCTTAAGTAAAGCTCAATCTAAAATATAAATGCCCCATCATAATAATCCCTAAACTAATATATATAGCTATTTACCAAAAATGATATAATTTCGTATAATATACTTACATAAGATCTATCACTAAAACTCTTACACTAACATATACGTATATCTTATTTTAACTAATAAAATATAATAATATATATATATAAAATAAAATCGATCTCAACGACTCTTAAACTAATATATCTTTATATATATATATATATATATATATATCTTTATATCCGTATAACTATTATTAAATAACCATGCTAAAAGGAGCA
Organism: Lumnitzera racemosa; assembly: GCA_024138005.1. Lineage (NCBI taxonomy): Eukaryota > Viridiplantae > Streptophyta > Magnoliopsida > Myrtales > Combretaceae > Lumnitzera > Lumnitzera racemosa. Next base: position 59,948,348 of record JAMXBC010000004.1, read on the forward strand.
CTTAAGTTAATATATATGTATACACATCTACATAAGTAATTTTGAACTGAATATGGAGTTTTTGGTTTGCAGTTGAAAACATGATCTTAAATGAATATGAGGTTTTGTGCTTTTGGTTGGGAATGTGATTGAAGGCCTTTTGTGTGTATGTGTGTGTGTTTTTTTTTTTTTTTGAGCAACTTAAGCCTTCTTTGATTAGGGATTTGCTTAAGCCGAATATTTGGGTATTTCTTCATTTTCCTTTTTCCTAGTTTTTTTTTATTTTTCTTTTTTTTTTCTCTTTTACTTTTTCTTTTCTTTTTTCTTTTTTTTTTTCTTTTTTTTCGTTTTGTTTCGTTTCATTCCTTTCTTTTCTCTCCCCAAAAATAACTATCTCTTTTGTCAAGTTTTTGTTTTTAGATGAATCAAAGCCCTAAATCCATAGGTTCAGAGTGCATTGGCTTAGGTAATGTACGTGTAGCCTTTGGGGTATCTGGAAAAATGTTAGCACTTCTTCAAAGGGAACAATTTATCAAAAACAAAAATTATCCTTGAATTGTTATTACTGGGGTAAGCACAAATCAGTTTTATCCTTCTCTCCTAATTAATGACCCTAACCTCCGAATTGCCCCACTGTGGGGGTGGTTCTTGACAAGGTTTATATTTAAAATGAACTCCAAATCAGTCCAACGGGGTTATCAAAGGATAATTGTGTTTGGGATTTGAAAATGAATGCCTAACTTCATTTCGATCTGCGTATCAAATTCAAAATGGACCTCCTTTAAGGAATGAGTCCAAAATATTCTCACAATGATGTCTCTTAACTCCCAAAGTATTTAAGGGTTAGTGTATAGGATATAGCTTACCTCTTTTCATTCAAAACTTTTTAAAAGTGAGTTACCAATTCTTTACATAGGGATTAATTGAGCTTAGGGTATTGACGGACCTTACTCCCCAATTCCTTGGAACATGCCCTAGTTGTGAAATTTCAAAGACTAAATGCCCCATGCCCCAGACTTATAGGTCTTAAAGCCCTTAAGCTTCCATATGTGACTTTGGGTTAGGTTCTTTAGAGTTCGAATAGGCTAGAGCTAACAACTTTTGAAATAGAAGGGACTAATGAATTGCCCTTTTGTTTGTACCGAGGATCAAGCTTAGGATAGTGTTTAATGACTTTGTGTTTTGGTTCAATTCATGGTTGGACTTGATGGCTCAAGGGCATTGAGTTGGTTGAATCATCTTAATGGGCTAGGGTTTGGGTTTGGTTGGTTATTTTCTCGGGCCAAGTGGATTTGTTTAGGTTAGCTACCTTAATGGGCCAAGTAATTGTGTTTGTCCCGAACCCTATAAGGATATCTAACCGTTAGCAAATTTCTTTCTTTTTCTTTTCTTTCCTTTCCTTCTTTTCTCTTTCTTTCTTTCTTTCTTTTTTTTTTTTTTTTGGAAAGAGAGAGAGGAAAAGTTAAGGCTTTTGTGTTATAAAGACCGAGTGTTGGAATTGTGAATGGATGATTATGGAAGATTGGTTTTATGAAAATATATACAAGCCGAGAACAACATTACAGAGAGTCTATTTGCAAATGAGGAATTCTGAAGAATAAAAGACTAAATAAAAAAAAATATCTAAATCTTATTTATGCTAGATGGAGAAGGCTATTTGCAAAATATTGAATTTACCTAAAAGAATGAATATTTCTGGTGGGAGAATACTAGGCACTATTATTTTACAAGTTGGATTCTTTTCGTTTGGCTTCTTTTTTTATTTTTATGTTTTGTTTTTTATTTACTCCGTGAGGGTTAGGCTTAGTTGATGTAGGCCCAACATGATAGATTCGACCCCTAATAGATGTACTAAAGCCCTTACTATAGTAATATTTATAGGGCTCTTCTATAGGGGCAAGATGAGCCCAATCTCATTCCTAATGAATTTTTACTTATTTGGGCTAAAAAGTTAGATCCATATCTAGAGTATCTTTAAGGCCAATAAAGTGGGTAGATATGGATTTGTTTGGAAGCCCTTTGACTCGATCTAGCCCTGACTGATAAAAATCAAAATTAAAATTACAGTTACACTATAATCTAAACTTTACATAAAATTATTACAAATTATGTACAATGAAATATTACAACTATAACTTCACAACTGCCTTTATCTATTTAGATTCTCCACATCATAGGTTCTTATGATTTTTTTTTAATGTTTCCACGTGATGCAACGGGTGAATTCTAAAGGTCCTCAAGTTCCGCAACCACCGCATTTTTTCAAATCAACGGTTCTGTAGTCGCATCTGAACTTGAGTGGGGTAGCCTAATCAGCCCCAGAAGGTGGTTGCCCCACAACATCCAAAACTTACACAATGGCCCCCCTCCTAAGGTCCTAAGATGGCCTGGTTCTACCGTATCTATCATGTATTTATGATGCAGAAAACAAAGTAAAAGTAAAACCCCCCAAAATTCCCCCTTAAATAAACTGCCACCATAAAAAAATGTTCGTAAAAAAAAATAAAATAAAATAAACAAATACATCAAATAATATACCTAAGTTCTTTTTTTTTTATTTTTTATTATTTCATTTTTTTTAAAAAAAAATAATCCTATTTTTGGCAACTTTTAGTGGCTAGCCCTCTAGCGATCCCCAGTAGAGTCGCAAACTATTGAGTCTGATTTTTCAGTTTTCTATTTAAAATTGATTTCTCATTTCTTGATTAATACTAAACCCTAACCCATTTAATATTAATCTTCGACTAAAGAAATTGAGAAATTCCGGTTTTTTATTAAAAATAATTTTTGGAGTTGCTACCCGACCGAAGTCAGGAAAAGAAAAAGAAACCGTAATCAATTGGGTGGATTGATTACGATTTAGCTACCGGTCTTTGATTTTAATTTTAACAAAGAACCAGAGGGTTCCGAATTCGGGAGCTAACCTATTAAACCCTTAACGAGTACCACTATTTATTTACCGAAATTAGGATTATTCTTCTAATTATAATGTTTAAAATAAATAAATAAATAAAATCAAAAGGAAAAAAAGAACCTAAGTTTCTACATATTTTATCGTCGCCCCGAAAGTACCTACGTACCCACTAGCTGGGATCAGACGATTGCAGTTCTTTTCGAAAACTTTAATGTGTTGGTTCTTTTTATAAAAAATAATTGGTTGAATTTACGTTTTTATTAACCATTTTATTTTTATTAAGAAAAATCCCTAGAAGCCTAATTTTTATTCCTAATATTATATATAAGAAAAAAAACCTAAAAACCTAATTTTTGAAAAGTGCCAAACTAAAATAACTAAGTGATAATTTTTTTTTTTATTTTCAAGAAAAACCCTAAAGATTTTATGAAATATGCAATATTCTACATGATGAAACTTTTATGTAGAAAAGATGCTTAAAATATAAAAAAAAAAGAAAGAAAAAAATTTTCTAATCATAGAAAAGATATCTAAATTATGAAAAAGATTTTTAAGCCATAGAAAAAAAAATCTGAATCATAGAAAAGATGTCTAAATCATAGAAAAAAAACCTAAACTATGGAAAAGACATCTAAACTATGGAAAACAAGCCTAAACTATGGAAAAGATGTCTAACCATAGAAAAGAAGTCAATTAAATTTTTTTTTTTTTTTTTACAAAAAGGGTCCTAATTCTTAAATGTTATTGTTTTATAAAAAAATACTCTAAAAATCCTATTTTTTAAAAGGGCCTTTTATTAATTTTTATTTAAAGAAAAAATAATTTCTATATGATAAATCCTTAAGTAAAGCCAAATCTAAAATATAAATGCCCAATCATAATAATCCCTAAACTAATATATATAGCTATTTAACAAAAATGATATAATTCCATATAATATACTTACATAAGATCTATCACTAAAACTCTTACACTAACATATACGTATATATTATTTTAACTAATAAAATATAATAATGTATATATATAATAAAACCAATCTCAACGACTCTTAAACTAATATATATATATATATCTTTATATCCATATAACTATTATTAAATAACCATGCTAAAAGGAGCACTTAAGTTAATATATATGTATACACATCTACATAAGTAATTATCTAACTAAATAAAGTCATATCATATAATATACTCAGCATATAAAACTACTGAAAATTTCCTAAGAATAAAGTACGCATAACTCATTATGTTAATCTACCCATAAAACAACAAAAATTTAATAGTAGAACAATAATAATAACAAGCAGTTAAAGAAAAATTGAACCTGGACTTCTCTTATTTGATCGTGCAGTGAAGTTGCAACTGCATTCAGTGACAATGATGTGTTACACAGTGTCATGCGTGTACTGTTGCAGATGGATCGCCGCGTACGTGTAAGTTATGGAATAATGGAGATGTGGATCCAGCAGCGACTGTTCGGCGAGGAGCTGCTCGTCGAGATCGTGCTACGGCTGCTATTGGTCAACGCGCGAGTTCAGTCAGTGTGTGGCATGAATAGCAGTAACCATGGCAACGCTCATCGATTTGCTTAGGCGACTATAAAGACGAAGGATGGAATTCAGCTACTGCATTCGTCGAATCTTGGTGTGCCTTGGACTACTACAAGTTGTTAGGGAAGTCATGTGTTGTCACCAGTTTCTGCTGAAGTGTTGTAGCAATGAAGGGCGATGGTGATTATGGTCGGATAGTGGTGATCATAGATGGTTGTGGAGTGATCAACGTATGTAGTCGTAGGTGCAGTTGGGGCGTAGTTGTGTACTATGTGTTGTTCTCAACGCGACCGATCGGCATGGACTGTTATTGTCGCTGCTGGAGCGTATTAACCTAAATTGCAGTTGTGGGATCTTGATCCAGGCATAGCATCTACTGTCGTGACTTGCTTAGATGTGTTGTAGTGGATCGAAGATCGCTGGCGCTGTTAGTTACCTACTGTTGGCGTTGAGTTCAGTCGCTGCTGTTTGGACGTGTAGAAGATTTTGGATGAAGCAGATTTTAGATTTTTGATGAAGCCCCCCCTTTTGATTCCCGTTGTTGTTTTTCTTTTATAAAGTCCAAATCAAATCCTATTATATCTTATTCAAATTTTATTTAACTAGACTCATATAATTTAATTAGATATGAAATTGGTTTTCGTCTCACTTCTGTAAAGTTAGAAAAGGTGCTTGCTGAGACTCAAACCCGTGACCTCCAACTAAATCCACCCAAGTACTCCATTACTTAAACGTTAAGCCGTTGGCCTGTGCCTTGATATTTATTACCATTAAATTATATTTAAACTATTCGATTCCCTAAAGTAAAATTTTTAACTAAACTAAAACTAAAACTAATTATTCTTAATATAAATTACTTCCTAAAAATCTACGAAATTTTTATGATTTTTCCTTTTCTTATTTTTTTTGGTATTTTCATTATTTGTTAATTTTTATTAATTTTTACCTCTTTTTTTTTTTAATTAGGACCCTTTTTGTAAAAAATAAAAACTAAGACTATGGAAGGGTAAAAATTGATTGTCTACAAATACCTAAAGATAACTTTCCCTTACCCCATATTGACTTCTTAGTAGATAATACAGCTGGGAACCATCTCTTCTCCTTTATGGATAAATTCCCTGAATATATTCAGATTTGAATGTTTGAAGAAGATAAGGCTAAGAAAACTTTTATTATAACTTAGGACACATTTTGCTACAAAGTAATGCCTTTCGGACTCAAAAATGCTAAGGCAACTTACTAAAGAGCAATGGTTACAATCTTCCATGATATGATGCACAAAGAAGTTAAAGTATATGTTGATGATATGATTATGAAATCCAAAGAAGGGGGAAATTACATGGATAACCTAAGGAGGTTGTTTGATAGGTTAAGAAAGTTTCAATTTAAGCTAAACCTAGAGAAGTACACATTCAGAGTAACATTAGGGAAATTATTGGGTTTCATAATTAGCCAAAAGGGCATTGAAGTAGATTTTGATAAAGTCAAAGTAATAATCGACTTACCCTCTCCACGCACACTAAAGAGGTCAGAGGCTTATTAAGCTGTTTGAACTACATAGCCCGATTTATATCTCAACTTATAGATTAATGCCATCCCTTGTTTAAATTGTTGAAGAAGAGCACTAAGATAAATTAGGACGAAGAATGCAAGGAAGCCTTCACAATAATGAAGGAATATCTCATGAACCATCTAATTCTGGTAGCTCCAAAACCTAGGAAGCTGTTGTTTTTGTACCTAACCATGTTACTAAAGTCCATAAAATACATACTCAGTCAGAAAGATGAGGAAGGAAAGGAGTAGGCCTTATACTATATTTAAGAAGTTTACAAAAGGGGAATAGAAAATTTCTAAAATTGAAAGAACCTATTGTACTTTGGTCTGTGTAATGCATCAACTTAGACAATTCACGCTCTATTACCGGATTGAATTGTTGACTCAACATGACCCCTTAAAGTACCTAACAGAAAAGCCGGCCCTTATTGGTAAAATCTCAAAGTGGTAAATATTACTATCAAAGTTCGACATCATATAGGTGAATCAAAATTTAGTCAAGGGGTAAGCCTTAGTAGATCAACTAGTAGAGAATCCCTTTGAGGATAACAGCTAAGAAGTACAAGTTAGATTCCTTAATGAAGACATCTTAGTAGCCAAAAGTGGTTCTAATGAAGACAATGATGAAAAGCTCCCGATATAGAAGGTGTCCTTTAATGGAGCTACCAATGTATCTGGGTGTGGAATTGGGACAATATTGAAATCCCTTGAAGGTATGCAGTTCCATATAGCTATAAGGCTCATTTTCCCATATACCAACAATATTGCCGAATATAAGGCATGCATTATGGGACTCAAAATGGCCTTAGATTAGGATATTCAAGAGTTAGAAGTATATGGGGATTCTTCACTCATCATTAGCTAAGCTTGGGGAGAATATAAAACGAAGGATCCTAAACCGATACCTTAACACCAGCACTTGACTGAATTAATGGAGAAATTTGAAGAAATCATGTTCACTCACATATTAAGGACTCAGACCCAATTTGTTGATGCATTAGCCACTTTCACATTCATGACCCAAATATCTGGCGGTATCGAAATTCAATCGCTCACAATTGAAGTTGAAGAAAAACTTGCTTTTTGTCTGGCAATCGAAGGTACACACAACAAAAAGCTTTAATACCATGACATCAAAATGTTCTTACAACAAGGTACGTACCCTAATGAAGCTGAGAAAAAGGATAGAAAGAGGATTAGCCACCCAATTCTTAATAAGTGAGTCCATCTTATAGATGATTATTTGACGATACGCTTCTAAGGCTATAAATGATAAAGGGGGTGAAGTTTTGATGAAAGAGGTACATGAGGGAGTATGTAGCCTCCATATGAATAGTTATATACTCTCCAAGAAAATTATGAGGTTGGGATAATATTGGTTAACCATGGAGGGTGATTGCATCAAGCATGTCAGGCATTATCACTTATGCCAAGTTTATATAAGTAAAATACAAAAACTTGATATCAAGCAAGTGCACCTATCAGTTTTAATATAGCGGATGCGAGTCCAAGTCGATCCCTCAGAGAATTCGAGTACTAATATTACCCTTAGCTTTATTATCTAACCAGAAAATTGTGATGGGTTGAGTGAATTAAAAATACTAGAATTGACAAACTAAACTAATTATGAGACTTGATTAAGCAATTTAGAAAGCGATAAAACTAAGAACGACTTCAAGAATGCAAATAATGTATTTAGGAATTATTTCCCCCAGTTTTTACTATGTAACCGTTTAAAATATATCCAATTCAATTTCTATTATTCTTGACCAGAGGAATTCGTAATTAAAGTTAATACCTTTCTCAAGCCTATTAACTCTAATCCTAAATTATTTATCGGAATCTCTTCACTTAGTAATATAACTTAGAATCGCATTAATGTATAATGAATTCCCACACAAAAGAATGACTTTCCGGAAGAAATATGTATCTTATCTCTAAGTACACATGTAATTCTCTCCAATTATGTCAAGATCTCATTACACATGTGATTTCTCAATCATCATGCATAATATCATAGATTGATATTCTAGAAATATCAATTAACAATTAAATAACATAATTGAATCAAGAAAAGATAGAAACTTTATTGAAAATTATCAATCAATCTAATAGTCACATGAAATCCTAGGTTCCATAATCTTAAATACACGAATCTTAAGCTATCATAATAAAACTAAAAACAAATTCCAACAAAACTAATAAATAAAACATGAAAAACCCCTTTTGTTGATGATCAATCTCTTCAATCTTGCAGTTGAATATTGTTTTCGCCCTTTCTCATCTCCTTCTCCTCAAATCTTTTCTCTTTTAAATGTCCAATCTTGTGTGCGAAACCCTATTATGTCCTTTTATAATGTATTGAAAGGTTTCCATTTTCGTCACCAAACACAGCCTGGGATACAGTCGTGTCCCCAGGTCGTGTAACTTTCTGACCTCAACATATTTTTTTGGATGGATACAGCCTGGGGACGCAGCTGTATCCTAGACTGTGTAACTTCAAAACTTCATAACTCATTCATTTGAACTCCGAATTGGGTGAAACTTGATTCCCTTTCTTCATTTTCGATCCAAGAACGCATTCAAATCTTGAAATCAAAATTTTACTCAATTAAGTATCAATTTCTTTAAAGAAAACCAAAGATGTAAGGGAAATACTATAAAATCACCGTGTGAAATGTATTTAAAATAAAAGTTATCAAACTTCCCCACACCTAAGCATTTGCTTGTCCTCAAGCAAATAAATCAAAACAAAAAATTCGAGACAAGAAACACTAAACAAAATTTATCACTATTTAGTAAACCGGTAAACAAATACTCTTGACCCGAAGAAAGGTAAGAAAATCATTTTCAATTAACTTGCAATAATAAAGTTAAGCAATTTCAACCATAACAATGTCATAATTTCACCTGACCATATTCAAATGCTCCAACAATACTTAATACTAGAGTTCACTAGTTAATTTTTTAAAGTTAAAGTTTACCCGAGTCATTTAATTAAGGATTCCTAAACTAGAAATTAGATTTAACATTTCGCCAACTGAGAAAGAGTCATAAAAATTTTGTCCATTTGACTAAAGCGTATACAATTCTCTCTTCAATCTCACTAAGCACCATAATTTAAAACAAACACATTTTGCATCCACTTATCCTTTGATCATCCCCCTAGTTCATGCTTTTGTTGGGAGATCTTTTAAATTTACTTTATTTAAGCACAATTGTGTTGGCAGAGGGAAAGAATCTCACTCTTCTGACAGACTAAGTCCAATCCATACCAACTTATTCCTTATATTGATAGCGGGAAAGAACCTTGCTCTTCTGACGGACCAAGGCTGATCCATACCAATTTTTTTTTATTATAATTGGCATTGGGACTCAATCTCGCTCTTCTAACGGACCAAGACGAATCCTTACCAATTTGTTTCTATTCATACACTTGTTATTACTTTTGACCTCCAATCATTGTGATTTTTCAAGGGTTTCTCAAAAGAGAATTTCATTTGTTTGTTTGCTAAAAATTATAGGGCTCTAAAAATTTCTAAGAGAAAGGTATACATAAAAGTAAATTTAAAAATAACCATGACTAACTCTCAACTAGTGATGTTGTTCCAATCTCAAGTTTTAGAGTCCAAAGCTAAACAATTCGTAACTTTGCCCTCCAAAGATTTGACTAATCAATTCCAGTAAAGTATAAGAAGATCAATAATGATCAAGATGATACAGTTGACTTGGCCCAACACTTGTTAATCACCTATTGCAAGTTAACTTAAAAATTAATTGGGTCAAATGTGAATAATTGGTCTTCAAAACAGTAACAAATTCATATATATCCTTTCCCTACACTTAATAACGTACATTGTCCTCAATGTACGACTAAGAAAGCACAATAGCAAGATATCAAACAAGAAAAAACATCATAGGGAAAAAGGAAATACATGTATTGAAAAAGAAACTAGTACTTCCCTGCCTTGAAGCATAAGATACTTTAGTGGAGAAAGAGTAGCTAGTAGCTCGACAATAGTGCCCTCATGAGTGGAAGATGATGTAATAGATTTGGACCTCCTTTGAATAATCTACTTTTCATGAGTTTCCATTGATTACTTGGATCAGGAACATGAGGAGAAGATGAAGAGAAGAGAAAAGGAATATGTGTTGATGTTTGGAAGTGTTTGAAAGGGTATGTTCATGTTTTGAAAATATTGTGCAGTGCATGTATTAAACCGTGTGGGATTAAGCAGACACGGGCTGGGAAACGACCGTGTCCCATGCCCATATAACTTTCTATTTCGGGGTTGTCCTGGGCGAACACGGGTGGGGACACGACCATGTCCCACGCCCATGTAACTTTCTGTGTTTGGACATAAATACTGGTCGCACACGAGCTGGGATACGACCGTGTCCCAGCATCCTAAATACAAGAGTCTTAAGCTATCATAATGAAACTAAAAACAAATTATAGCAAAATCAATAAATCAAACATGAAAAACCCCTTTTTTATGATAAATCTCTTCAATCTTGAAATTGAATGTTGCTTTCACCTTTTTTCTTCTCTTTCTCCTCAAGTCTCTTCTCTTTTGAATGTCCAATCATGTATGCGAAACCTTAGTATGTCCTTTTATAATATATTAAAAGGTTTCTGTTTTCGTCATCAGACATAGCCTGGGACACAGTCGTATCCCCAGGTCGTGTAAATTTCTAACCTCAACATATTTTCCTAGATGGACACAGCCTGTGGATACAGCTATGTCCCAAACTGTATAACTTCAAAACTTCATAACCCCTTCATTTGAACTCCGAATTGAGTGAAACTTGATTCCTTTTCTTCGTTTTCAATCCAAGAATGCATTTAAACCTTGAAATCAAAATTTTACTCAATTAAGTATCAATTTCTTTAAAGAAAACCAAAGATGTAAGGGAAATACTATAAAATCACCATGTGAAATGTATTTAAAATAAGAGTTATCATCAGGCATTTTCACTTATGCCAAGTTTATGTAAGTAAAATAAATGCCTCGCCTTAAGAATTACACATACTCTCTACGCCATGGCCATTTTCATTATGGGGTATAGACATCATTGGCCCAATTACTCCTAAGGCATCTAATGGTCATTGCTTTATACTAGTCACCATTGATTACTTCAGTAAGTCGGTTGAGGCCTCATCCTAATCAAGTGTTATTAAAGGAGTAGTGATCAAGTTCATCAAAAGAGATATATTGGCTCAATATGGGGCTCCATAAATGATTATTATAGACAATGGCACAAATCTCAACAAGAAGCTCATGTCAAAATTGTGTTGACAATTGATAACTCTTATTTTAAATACATTTCACATGGTGATTTTTTAGTATTTCCCTTACATATTTGGTTTTCTTTAAAGAAATTGATAATTAATTGAGAAATATTTTGATTTCAAAGTTTGAACGCGTTCTTGGATTGAAAAAGAAAAAAAGGAATCAAGTTTCACTCAATTTGGAGTTCAAATGAATGAGTTATGAAGTTTTGAAGTTACACAATCTGGGACACAACTGTGTCCCTAGGCTGTGTCCATCTAGGAAGATATGCCAAGGTCAAAAAGTTACACGCCTTGGGGACACGACTGTGTCCCAAGCCGTGTCTGGTGACGAAAACGGAAACCTTACAATACATTATAAAATGACATACTAGGGTTTCACATGAAGGATTGGACATTCAAAAGAGAAGAGACTTGAGGAGAAGGAGAAGAAAAAGGCGAAAGCAACACCCAACTTCAAGATTGAAGAGATTTTTCATCAACAAAAAGGGTTTTTCGTGTTTTATTTATTACTTTTGTTAGAATTCGTTTTTAGTTTCATTATGATAGCTTAAGATTCGTGTATTTAGGATTATGCAACCAAGGATTTCATGTGACTATTGGATTGATTGATAATTTTCAATAAAGTTTCTATCTTTTCTTGATTCAATTATGTTATTTAATTGTTAATTGATATTTCTAGAGTATCAATCTATGATATTATGCATGATAATTGAGAAATCATATATGTAATGAGATCTTGACATAATTGGAGAAAATTACATGTGTACTTAGAGATAAGATATATGTTTCTTCCGGAAAGTCATTCTTTTGTATAGGAATTCATTATACATTAATGCGATTCTAAATTATATTACTAAGAGATTCCGGTAAATAATTTAGGATTAGGGTTAATATGCTTAAGAAAGGTGTTAACTTTAATTCTGAATTCCTCATCAAGAATAATAGAGATTGAATTGGATACATTTTAAGCGGTCACATGTTAAACACTAGGGGAAATAATTCCTAAATACGTTATTACCTTCTTGAAGTCGTTCTTAATTTTATCGCTTTCTAAATTGCTTAATCAAGTCTCATAATTAGGTTAGTTTGTTAATTTTAGTATTTTTAACTCATCACATTTTTCCGGTTAGATAATAAAGCTAAGGTTAATATTAGTATTCGAAGTCTCTGAGGGATCGACTCGGACTCACATCTGCTATATTAAAACTAACAAGTGCATTTGCCTGATATCAACAATTTAAGATCATCTACAGGAACTCTACCCTTTATCGACCCTAGATGAATGGGGCCATCAAAGCAACCAACAAATATCTTTAAAAAATAATTGAAAAAATGGTTGTTACATATAAGGATTGTCATGAGATGTTGCCATTTGTGCTCATAGCATACCAAACTTCTATCAAAACATTGGTAGGGGCAACGCCTTACTCCTTAGTATATGGCATAAAAGTAGTATTACCAGTGGAAGTCGAAAAGATTGATTAGGTAAAAAAAAACATCAAGCAGTTAAACTTGATTGATGAGAAAAGATTGATAGTCCTATGTCACAATCAATCTATTAGCAAAAAATAGTTTAAGCTTTTAACAAAAGGGTATGACCCCTAAGCTTTAAAGAGGGTAATATAGTGTTAAGAAAGGCATTCCCTAATGCACAAGACACCAAGGCAAATTTTGCTCCTAATTACGAAGGTCCTTATATTGTAAAGTAGGTGTTACCGGGTAAGGCTTTAGTTTTATCATAAATGGATGGTCTAGAGTTGAGAAACCCTATAAATGTTGATGTAGTGAAATTATACTACCCATGAAAATCAATGGAAATTCTTACTTAGAACACAAAAATGGTAGTGATCTTAAATGTTACTATAATATAATTTTCATCTTCTGTATCCCTGACATTATCAACATTAGAATCACCTTTATTACTCCTTCTACCCCACCAAAAGGTCCTTATTCTTTTACTTCGTTTAAATAAGACCCATACACTGAAAACATATGAAAAGATGAAAGTGAAATATAAAACATTGATAATTAACAAAACTTTTTCAAAATACTTTATTTTGGATTAATCCTCCTTGATAGGGAGATTTATTGCCTATTTTCAAGACAAGGCAAGATCTAGACAAGCAAACACCTCACGGTTGATATTTATTGGTCAAGAATAAAGGATTTAGTTCAAAAAAACTGAAAGATAATCAATTGATAGACAAAGTGGATGGCATCCTACATTTGGTTGATTTCCATGACTTGTAAAAGGGCCAATAGAGCTTTAGAGGGTCCATGTCAAGATTTGTTGGGTTGACAATAGAAAATTAGAGTTGAGTTCATTTCAAAGAATGAGTTAACTGGTTTTGATAGGACTTTTCAAAGAAAGATTCGATGGTTTGGGTGCTATCAACAAAACCAAGTAACTGCTTCTATATAATGTTAGCATATTGGTTTTAGACACTGCATTTATATCTCCTAGGATAGTAACAACATTTGGGATACTTTCTCCCTTCCTAACTACCCTTTCAATGTTTCTAGCTAGTTCATAAGGCATTTTCATAATACCTTTAGACCCACAAGGTGCTTACCCTTTGTTACATCTTTAGGGTCCTAACTAGCTTTTAAAAGCGCTGTCCCAACTCACATTTCCTTTAAGATCTTAGCCATCAATCAATCCTTCTTTTGGGGGTTTTAGCTAGCCCATAGGGTGCTTTCCCTTTAGTCTCTCCCTCTTAAGATCTTAGCCAACCCATAACGCACTTCCCATCACCTATATCTCTTTAACATTTTAGCAAGCCCATAGGTTGCTTCCCTCCATCAATTTCCAATATAGGGTTTCTAGTCTCTTAGAGATGCTCCTGCCTAGGTTAGTTAGCTCAAGGGAGTACAACTAAGTTTTCAAATCGATTTCTAATTTAGGGTTGCTAGTCCCTTAGAAATGCTCCCACCTAAGTTAGTTAGCTTAAAAGAGTATAACTAGGTTTTCAAATCGATTTCCAATTTAAGGTCGTTAGTCCCTTAGAAATGTGCTCACCTAGATTAGTTAGCTTAAAGGAGTACGATTAGGTTTTCAAATCGATTTCAAATTTAGGGTTGCTAATCCCTTAGAAATACTCCCACCTAGGTTAGTTAGCTTAAAGGAGCACGATTAAGTTTTCAAATCAATTTCCAATTTAGGGTTACTAGTCCCTTAGAGATGCTCCTGCCTAGGTTAGTTAAATTAGAGGAGTAATTCAAATCGATTCCAATTTAGGATTGCTAATCCTTGAGAGATACTCTCGCATAAGTTTGTCAACTCAAAGGAGCACAACGAAATTTTCAAATCAATTTTCAATTTAGGGTTGCTAATCTCTCAGAGATACTCTCACCTAGGTTTGTTACCTCAAAGGAGCACAACTAGGTTTTCAAATCGGCCCCTTAGAGACGCTCTTGCCTAGGTTAGTCAGCTCAAAAGGGCACAACTAAGTTTTAAACTGATTTCTCCAGCTAACTCCTAGGGTACTAAACTTTCCTAAACCTACTTTTATGTTTTGACTAGCTCTTGGAGCACCTTATCTCTCTCTTTCACCTTTCATCATTTACTAAATCCCCAATGGATCAAGCCTAAGATAATTAGCTAGTTATAGCACTTCTTAAGGCAATTTCATTCCCAAGGAAAAAATGGTGTCTCCTTTTGTCTTTGTGGCAAAATTTTACTCAAGCTTAATTCTAACTTTTCAAGGAAAATTGAAGATTCCATTCAATAAATCTAGCAAAAATGAAGCTTAAGGACACGGTTTTGACGAGTAATTAACACTAATTCATCCTCAAATCGCAAATCAAGGCTAGTCAAAGGGGTGTTTTATTTTTGTGCATTCAAAGTCATTTATGGCCTTCCTTCTTGAATTTGAGCTAATAAGGAGATTAAGGCAAGCTTCCAAGCAGATTGGCTAATTCAAAACCTACTCCTAAACTCTCTCTCAAAAATTTTCAGCTCTCTCTCTCGACATTTGTGGCAATCTCTCTCTCTAAGTTCTTAACATAGCTAAAAGCCTTTCGAGCAAGCTCACCACCCCCAAAACACTTCCCCTTATCCTAGCTCCCTTCTCCCACCTCTCTCAACACTCGCCATGTACCCTAGCTACCCTAACCACCCCACCACCACGAAGCCCTAAGCCATCATGAGCCCTCCTCGAAATCACCACACCTAACCACCATCAAGCGTAACCAACACCACCAAGAACCTCACCACTCTATAACCTCGAACCTAACATACGCCTAATACCTAGCAACTGCCACCATGGTTGTCCTACAATCACTGCCAACTGTCACCTTATGCCACCATCAAATACACCTCCAACCGCCCCAACACTTAGCCTACTACCCCCCCCCCTTCCCCCACCCACCCGAAAATCCAATCCTAAACTCATAAAATTGCCTTTACCCCTACAAAAAGGCCATCGAATTGAGCTGGAATGACCCTTTGCACAACTGTTGTTTCTCCTTCATTACGACCCAAACTTGACCAATTAGAGCTTTGAGACCAACCCGACCGCAACTCACTGCAGTCTCTTAACCTACAAAGATACTTAGTCTAGTCTTTTTGTATATTTTGAAAATTTTTTTTGTGTAATTTGTGCATTTTTTTATTTTTATTTTTATTTTTTTTTTGTAATCTCCAATGTAAACGTAACACAAAAAAAAACAACGAAACACAACAAAATGAAAAAGAAGGAAAAAGAAACAATGACAAAAAAAAAAAAGAGAGAGAGAGAAAGCTAAGTCTATTTTTATTTATTTATTTGTATATATATACATAAAATAAGATAACGTAAAATAAAAATAGCGAAAAATAATGAAATTTAGAAAATGTGTTTGGTAACTTAGAAAAAATCCATTTTTATCTTTAATAAATAAACTTAAATTAACCCTTTTTCCAAAATTAGGATTTTTAACTTTGAAAACAAAAATAAAATAATTTAGGACCCTTTAGAGTTTTTTTTTTTAAATAAACTCAAACCAACTTAAAACGTAAACCCGACTTTCTTTTAAGATTAAAATCAACCAACTCACCTAACATTTTTATAAAAGAACTACGTACGTCTAATCCCGACTAATACATACATAGGCACCTCCGAGGCGACATAAAAAATGAAAAAAAAATAGTTTTTTTTTCATGTTTTAGCTTAAATTACTCAATTAAGCAAAAAATTAAAAAAAAAAGAACAATTTATTTAATATTGATTTTTTGGTGATTTCAAGAATTAAATCTAAATTCAAAAAGTTGATGATACCCGAAAGGGTTTAAATAACTACCCCTTAGACTCAACCTTTGGTTTTTCATAGACTCAATCTTTGGTTTTTCAACTAGTGTTCAGATCAAAACCAAATCCACCTTTTTAGTTTTGACCTAAACCATTCCCTAACCTTGGTCGAATGGTGACTCCAAGCATTTATAAAGTTCATTTTAAAAGCTTTAGTTTTCCTTAAAGCCTTAGTCAAGGATCAATATTAAACGGATAGAGTTCGATGTTAATTGGGTAAAGGAAAACTCATAAAAGGACCAAGAAAAATTAGGCTCAACATTAGGGAAAAACTCAAGTAGTTTAGTACTTAGCATTTAGCTTCTTATAGAATTTGACATTGACTCATTGTTTATACTACTTCCATGATTCGATTCACTTGTTAGTTCACACTCACACTTTTAGTGAGTCATTACAATGAGTTGACATGAGTTGGCTATACTTAAGTTCACCAGTTACACTACTCTTTGATGGAAAAATCTATTTGTTATCCATAGAAGGAATGGTAAGAGAGAGAATAGACATAGGAAGACGTAAAGACCCCTTTGAGGAACGTTTCCTACATAATCATTACCTCCAATATACGAATAGATGGTTGCAAATTCTTAAGCAAGAATCTAAAAGTGTTAGTGATTATGTTCAGGAGTTTAAGATGCTTCTAATACGTAATGAGATATAATAACTCGGATACCAAACCATAAGGCTATCCATTACTAACTTGAGCTTCAATATTGGAAGTGTAACTGAATTATAGAGAGTTTCTACTCTTGAGGAGGCTATTCAATTAGCTCAAAAAGTGGAATTACAACTAAAACACAGTCTTTACAAAACTCCAATACATCGTTCATCCCCTACTGCCTGACATTCTATGATAGAACCCCAAAAGCTAAAGAGAGGAGTAATGAATACCTACCGAGTTGAACAAATTCATGCTAGAAGAGCTTACCCTCAAATTGACACTAAAGGGAAGCCCCCATTTAATACCATACCATGCCAGGACAAAGCAAATACTTTCAGGCATAAATCCAACCAAGTCAAGTGTTTTGAATGCCTTGATTTTGGTGACATTACCATGTAATGTCCTAATAAGTGGGTAATGTTCATAGTAGGAGATGCATAAAAGATAGAGATATATAGTGAAGATGAGCCAAATGTGATAAAAGGTGATGATGATGTAGATGATATTTTAATTGTTACTATGAAGATGAGGAGGTTGAGACCCATGGAGATAATGGGGGCTCACTAATGACCTTAGTGCTCAAACAAGCATTGAGTGCCATGCTAGCAACTGAAAATGAACAACATAGAATCTTTTCCACATTTCCTACAAAATGAAATGGAGCAAGTGCATGCTGATAGTTAATTGTTGTAGCTACATAAATGTAATTGCAACTTCAATAATTGACCAATTGAAACTATAAACTACTCCTTACCCTCCATCCATATAAGCTCCATTGGCTTAGAGAAGGGCTTACTCCATATGTCCTAGTAGGCTAAGGTACCTTTCTCCATAAGGGACCTGTATAAAGATGAGATCTAATATGGTATAATTCCTATAGGAGCTTCACACATTCACTTGGGATCATTATAAGATCATCTACATGTTTCAAAAAGATGGAAAGAAAGTGGTGCTCTAACTAATGACTCATTTGTAAGTATAAGAAGCCTAAAGAAAAATGGTACTAGAGCCTAAGAAATAGATTATGTTCTTAAGCGAAGCTTAGCTACACTAGTGCATTTAATCTAAAGATCCTAATATCATTCTAATACTTAACAGATTACTTAAGCTTAATTAGTTTTCCCAGTTACTTGAAGAGGTCTAATATTTGTTGCAAGAATTTATTGATGTATTACTTAAAGAATTTCCTAGTGGTTTACCATCCATCAAGGGAATCAAGCATGCCAATGGCCTTCAACGTAGGGTAACTTTACATAAACATCCAGCATACCACATGAACCTTAAAGAGGTAAAACAGCTGAAGTAACAGATGAATGAATTGGTTGAGAGGGGATATGTCAGGGAGAGTACCAATCCCTATGCAGTGCCAGCCCTATTGGTATTAAAGAAAGATGAAACCTAACAAAGGTACATAGAGAGCCTGGTCATCAATAAGATAACCATTAAGTATCGATACCTCATTTCAAGACTTGATGACATTGTCAATGAACTTCTACAAAGTGGACCTTAAGAATAGTTACCACCATATATGAATGTGGTCTCGAGATGAGTGGAAAATCGCATTCAAAAATCACCTTGGGTTATATGAATAGCTTGTTATGCCATTGAAGATTACCAATGCCCTAAGAACTTTCATATGGCTTATGTACCATGTTCTAAGGGACTTTCTTGATAAGTTTATTATCATATACTTTGATGATATATTAGTATATAGCAAAGACTTGCTTGAGCATGTTAAGCACTTATGTACTATATTTACTATGTCGAAAGTTGAGAAGTTATATGAAAATCTTAATAAGTGCTCTTTCTACCAAGTAGAGTTTATTTTCTTAGGTTATGTAGTTTCTGTTAATGGTGTTAAAGTAGATTAAGATAATGTGAAAGCTATTGTTGAGTGACCCATAGCCAATAATGCAATGGAAGTCAGAAGTTTTCAAAGGTTAACCTCCATTTATAGGTGGTTTGTGAATAACTTCAGTTGCATTATTGCACCACTTACTGAACTCACTAAGAAGAACACTGAGTTCAAGTGGACTGAAATGGCCTAAAAGAGTTTGATGACATCTAAGTGAGGTTAACATCAGCTCCAATATTAGCATTACTAGGTTTTGAGAAAGTATTTGAATTAGAGTGTGATGCATTTGACATTGGCATAAGAGCTATGTTGATGTAGGAAAGGCATCCCTAACACCTAATTTAGTGAAAAATTGAGCAAAGTTGCACTTGATTACTCCATTTATGATAAGGAGTTCTACATACTGGTCAGGCATTAACAGTTTGACAACACTACCTCCTTCCATGAGAACTCATCATATATATAGATCATAAGGACTTAAAATACTTAAAAGGGTAAAAAAAGTTGTCAAGACGCTAAGCCAAATGGGTGGAGTTCCTTAAAAGGTATGCATATGTTATAAAGTATAAACAAGGTAGTTTCAATGTGGCAGTAGATGCATTATCTCTTAAGTATACACTCATTTCATCCTTACAATCTAAATTATTGGGTTTTCATCTAATTATAGAACAATATGTCGAATATCCATATTTCGGATTGATTATAACAAGTGTAGGGATGGAGTTGCTGTTGATGGTTTTTATTTGGTTGTGGGTTACCTATTTAGAGGGGATAAACTTTGTATACCCCAATGTCCTATGAAAACTTTGAGAGAAGCCCATTGGAGTGGGTTGCCTGGACATTTCAAGGAGAAATGAACTTTTAAGTTTTTTACAAAATATTATTACTAGCTTAGGATGCTTAAGGATGTCTACCATGTTATTGAATAATAAGAAGTTTATAAATAGACATAAGGGTAAAAGGGAGAATTTTAGAGAGTATATGGCTTTATCCATTCCATCATAGCCTTAGAGTGATTTAAGTATGGACTTCATATTGGGCTTCTCGTAAACAAAGAGAGGGAAGACTCAATAATGGATGTTGTCAACCGCTTTAGTAAAATATCTTATTCCATACCATCCCATAAATTTGATGATGCAATACATATAGTTAATCTATAAAAGATTGTTCGGTTGTATGGCATTCTCCATAGTATCGTGTTAGATAGAGATAGTAAGTTTCTTAGTTTCTTCTAAAAGACCCTATAAAAGAGGTTGAGCACTAAGTTACTATTTAGTATTGCCTACCATCCCCAAACAAAAGGTTAAATAGAAGTGGTCAACCGTACCTTAAGCACATTACTTAAGGCTACAATTAGCAGAAATCTTGCCGATTAGGATTTGTGTCTTCTTATCATTGAATTCATTTACAATAGGGGTACACATAATTCCATTGGCAAGTTTCCTTTAGGAGGTTGTGTACGAATACAATCTAAGTATCCACTAGATTTGCCACCTATACCCACACTACATCAAAAGGAAAGAGTATTAGTGGAGTTAACAAGGCTAAGCAGGTACAAAAGATCCACAAAAAGGTTGCTGACAAACTAGCCAAGACTATGAAGAAATAAAGGTAGCTAAGCAACAAAGGGAGGAAATCTAAGATATTTCAACTTAGGGACTTGGTCTAGATTCATCTAATGAAGCAATGGTTCCCGAAGCAGAAAGCCTAGAAACTTTCACCAAGAGCTGAAGGCCCTTTTCAACTGTTAAAGTGCATCAATGATAATGCCTGCCTAATAAATCTTGCTAAAGACTATGAAGTGTCTCCCACCTTAAATGTGCAAGATCCTCAACTCAATTATACACATACAAGGCTATATTAGGTAAATCGACCCACTCAAGTTATAGTATAAACACGAATTTTGAGTCTAATTTGTTGATCTCATAAAGAATCATGAATATGAGTGAATCCTAATATATTATTAATTTTTCCCTACAATTCTCCAATTATTTAACTTTTATAATTAAAAGAATAATTAAATAATAAATAAAATAAAGAACAATAAAAAAATAAAGGTAAGAGAATAAATGATGATGATTGTAATAATAATAAGAAGAAGAAGAAGAAGAATGGAACTAATGACATAATTAACTAAAATTAAGAAGAGGCATAATCCTTTTTATATCTTGTATTATTTACTACCTAGTTCTATTGCGACTTTTCAACCTTAATTGCAATTTTAAACCATAAAGACTCCTAAAAATAAACTTATTGGCTTAACCCAAAATATCCTCTATCCAAAACACTTCTACAATAAAGTATATCAAGATTACATTACGACCTTAGATTCCTCTATTAGGTTGCCCTAATCTGGAGAAACCAAAAAGCTAAACATTTTAATAAGTCAATTTCTTCTAATTGTATCAATTAGTCATACTATAGGATCTTGCAAACTCTATAGTAAAGTCACACATTTATACAGTCATCGGTAAAATTGAATTAAAGAACAATTCAATGCAATACAATTAGATCACAAAATGAAAAATCATAGATTGAAATCAAGGAACATTAATAGAGAAATATCAATAATCACATTAGAAGTTAGATTTTAATAATAATTTACTAAGAACAACAAAATCATGACATAATAGAAAAGAAGAAGAAAATAAGATAGAAACGCCTATGTAATTTTTACCCTATAAGCTTTTCTCAAAGGGACTCTCTTTACAACCTAAACCTAAACATCTATTTATAGAGGCTAAACCTAGGTTTCTAAAGAAAACTTGTTAAAAATATAATATTTATGAATCATAGAATCACCAAGCCCCAAGATCACAGTTGTGGTGGCTAGGCGTTGTCTTGCACTTTTAATAGAAATTCTTCGAATTTAATGAAAATTAAGGACAAGAGATACATGCCTAAGATCAAGCTCATAGAGGCTATACGTGATCCTCTTTGGATCTCAATTGTTGCTTGGATTTCTTCACTTCAATCACCCAATCAATGTACCTCTTTAATTAAGCTTCGAAACTCCATCTAAATCTTCAAAACTTCATTAAAAGTTTTTGAAATTCCTACAAATGAAATATTAACAAATTGATCTCCAAATCACTATAAAACTAACTCAATTAATATATAAAATCATGCAAAATCATCATAAAATATATATGCTAAATGAGTATCATCAAATTCTCTCATATTTAGGCTTTTTCTTGTTCAAGAAAAACAATCAAAACCTCGAAATAATTATATCTCAAGATGAGAATCATCAATTTTCCTTACAAAAGTACAGCCACAAATTGAAGAGCTTCACAATTTCTCTTATAATTACCCTTTCTTCTTCGACTTTATGATGCCCTTAAAACACTTGAATAATAACACTTGAAGAATTATTAAATTTCCAATTAAATTGCTCCTTTTTTTTATCAAAACCTCTAAATTGAATAAGCATAAAAAACAAACTTAAATCAAAATCTTGAATAAACTTTGAAGCTTTTCCTTGTTTAATCTTCATAAACAAGTTTGTATGGCTTGCTCTCATTCTATTGAAGGTTTGTGAAGGGATTTAGCACAATAATAGCACCTTTGATTATGTTGACAAAAAAGGAAATAGAATTCAAATGGAGTGAGGCTACTTATAAGAGTTTTGAGTTAATCAAGGTGAAAATTACCATGGTGCCTATGTTAGTGCTTCGAAATTTTGAGAAAAATTAAATGTAATGCTTCACAAGTAGGTGTTAGTGCAATGTAATGCAAGAGAAGTAAATCATAGCATAGTTCAATGAAAAGTTAAAGGGAGCCACTATGAATTGTATAGTGTATGACCATGAATTTTATGCTTTGGTGTGTACTTTAACCGTATAGCAACACCAATTGTTGCCTAAGGAGTGTCCAATCTATACCAACCATAAGCTATTGAAGTTTTGATAAGGATATACAAGTTGTCATACAGACATTCCAAGTAGGTTGAACTTTTGGAGTCCTTTGCTTATGTAATCAAGTATACATAAGGAAACGCAATTATAGTGGTAATTACATTATCATGCCAGCAAACTCTTGTTAATACTTTGTAAGCAAAATAGTTGGGTGTCAATGCTATAGTAGATTAACATCTAACCAATGAGCACTTTGTTTCTACAATGACATTAGGAAAAGTGGTTAGTGGTGGGAAAATATTATGTGATCAATGGCTATTTGATTAAGATGTAGAAAATTTGCATCCCATTATGTTCCATAAGGGAGATTTTGGTAATAGAAGTACATGTGATAGTTTAGGTAGACATATTGGAATTTATAGGATAGAAGAGATACTAAAAGAGTATTCTTATTGGTCAAAGATGAGATAGGAAGTGATAAGAGTAGTAGAGTAATGTAAGGTTTATAAGAACGCGTAGAGTAAGAAGGGTACATATGGACTCTACATGCCACTTCTGATCCTGTCACAACAATAGAATAATTTAAGCATAGATTCCTTCTTAAGTCCACTAGGGATAAGTTGAGGAAAGGACTATACAATGGTTGATAGGAATCTACCAACTGGATCTCTTACCCAAGCAAGAGCCAAAGGTCTACTTAGCCTAGTCTCCCAAAACCTAAATAGCCAAGCAAGTTCTACAGACCCTGACCTGAAAGGTGAAGATACTGACCTATAAGACCTCTCCAATTTTTGAGCCATATGGTATGTCACCATAACAAGGCCAAATTTAGCTAAGCTACTCAAGAGCTCTAATATCTAACCTTCCAACCTTTCTAGTAAGTCTCTCTTATCCTAAGTCCCCTACTGTGAGCTGCCTAAGGAGTTTGCTAATGCTACCTTATCCAAACATGTCAGAAATTGTTATTAACATATGTCATGCCCCAAAGAAATAAAGTCACAACAACCCTGCCATGTAAACCATTTTAAGATAAAAGTTGACCTCATAGCTGCTATCATAAGTCCAGTTCACACAAGGCGAACCCAACTCAACCATTTTGAAGTATCTAATTCTAAATCTTGCTATTATAAACCTGTGGTGTAATCTTTAAAAATGATCGCTAAAAAAACGAATTTATAGTAAAATCTTTTTAAAGACTCAAGTTATGTTAGTGATTCTCAGCAAAATATTTCAAAATTAAATAGTATTTACAAAATTATATTTGTATGAAAAAGTAACAAGTTCTAAGAAGAGGATTGTAAAAGTCTACAGGTTTACAAAACTCATTATATGCATCAATAGTGGAAAACTAAATGACCACTTAAGGATACCTTAGCAGTCTTCCTAAAATCTAGTAAAATCGACAAACAGAACAAAAGTGTAGCCAATTCTTCTAGATCCTCACTTCCTAACCTTATTTCCTAATCTTTTGGAATTAGGTGGTGTACTTATAGATTTACTTGTAACCTATAAAACAACTATGGGAGAATGAGTCACAACTTGCTCAATAAGTAGGACAGAGACAAAAGTATGCATTCGGGACATTATAAGTAAGGTTTTTGATCAAATTAGTTAGATACAATGCATATATAAGCAAATGTCATTGCATAATGTTGTTCGGTACATCATGAGATTAGAGAAATTGTACTCATTATAATCCAGGTTAAGGCGTTTGACACTGCACTTTGCGAATCGCAACCAAATCGAAGCTTATGCAGTAGAGAACACCTCTACCCGAGACAACCTTCGAACCATGGCCCCCAATCTTATTGTGATCTCCTCTCTTATCGTAATCTCCTCTCTTGTCACTTAGATCAACTTAGATCAACTTAGATTAGGAAAAGACCATTTTAGCTATCCTCATCAAAGGGGTCCGTATTTGGCATGAGAATCCTAATTGTGATCCCTAGTAGGTTGTAATGCATCTCAGGTTAGAAGCTAAGTTGAGTTTAAGTTAGTTTATTTTTTTGGTGATTAACTAATTGAAGCAATCCATACAAAATAGAATACACAAGACAACCACAGCATGAAGCTCAACTCCCATAGCAACAGCAATGCAATGCTTAAGCACATGTACAGCACATACATAATCAACTAAATTGCAATCACAAGCCAAAGACATACCTAAGTCTTCAAGTATTATAAAATGATACTCTAAAAATGTTGTAAAGCATTAATCTCACTTACCCGCAGCAGTAATTACTCAAATGGGAAGGCTCCCCTCGTAGACGACACATCGAGTTCTTGTATATAATGTAATGAAACTTTAAGATTGGTAATGCTTATCGAAATGGTAATCCATTTTATACTTTTTAATCCATGGTTATGTTGTTGTATTAGGCTTGTATAATTATTCACTTATGATAAACTATATACGATATAATTCATTGAATTTCATCGTCAAGAAAGTATCTTATATATGTACATGTAAGTTAGGCTTCATAGAAGAATAAGTTTGCTAGAATTATTAATAAGATACTATATATATAGTTCTGTAATGTAGCTTATATTTTATCATATTGC
Organism: Lumnitzera racemosa; assembly: GCA_024138005.1. Lineage (NCBI taxonomy): Eukaryota > Viridiplantae > Streptophyta > Magnoliopsida > Myrtales > Combretaceae > Lumnitzera > Lumnitzera racemosa. Next base: position 59,973,866 of record JAMXBC010000004.1, read on the forward strand.
AATATTGTAGTGACGTAAGAACATATACACCTATATACATAATGTAATACTATATAATTCCATAAATACACTTTTTTAATATAACTTGCATGTTCCCTTTTATTAGTTGTAGTTATATGCATATAACTTCACATACAAATCTTATAGGTTTATATAATATGAGATATTTATCATTTTCTCATTTCTATTTATACTCATCAACACATATATATATTTATGTATATACAATATACATACATATATGTTTTATATAAATCGACCTTCAATTGGGTTAAAGAAATGCTACTTTTGATATACGTTTCAATCATATTGAAACAAGGCATTCATTTGTTAAGCATGGTTTGGTTTCAGAATGGTTACTATAAGTTGATGTTTTCTACAATCGCTATAAGTCAATTGTAAAAAAAACGGTGATACCAAATATATGTTCGAATTTTAGGAAAAGAAGAGTTTATCCTCACAAAGTTCTTAGGAATCTAGGATAAAATCATATTTTATGTTGTGAATAACAACTATTATATAGAAACATGAACTTAAACATAATAATCTAACTGCTACATACATAAATCCATTAACTTAAAATGGTGGTTTATACTAAAACACCTTATATGTGGAATGATCGATCAATACTTTCTTAGAAAAATAATCTACCAAAGACTACTAAATTTGCATATATACCATTAAATTTAGGATAAGTGTTATGGACATTGTTAGTTTCTACTCTAGTTGCAATATGACTAATTTATCCTTGAGATATATGTTGTTCATGAATTGTTTACCATATCTATATCAAATTTTATGAGACAACCCATGAATCATGATACTTGCACGCGAAGAAATTTAAACATAGTTTAAATAACAATCTCATTTCCATCTAAAAGTAATCTTTGAATTAAATTATTATACTCTTCGCTTATAGGCAAAAATCATCACCACTTAATTATCAAATTAGTTTGGACAAATATCATAACTTTCATTAGTGGCTAAATTTGGCAACACATGTTTCACATCTCAAAACGAAAAGCCCATTATAACGTTAATTAGCAACAATCTTCCATTCTATACCGTCAAAGTGACAAGCAAGAATTAAATTCATAAAACTCCCACCTAGTCATACCAAACTGGAAAATTGTTGCTTATTATCTATATATGTGTTATTTAATCAAAAGAATTGCTATCTACTATATTATAATTACAAGGCTTGTTTAGAAAACTAATGTCATACTTTTCGTCTGTGAAACTTTTAGAGTCTTAGCCACCCTATATCCTTTTTTTGTGCAAAAATTCTAAGGAAAAGAGAAGCACCACATGCAGTTGATATAGTAAACATGAATACTACAATACCAAGAAGAGAATAGAGTAAGACTTACCGATTTGAGGTCATTATATTTGATTATGAGATCATCTAATCGTGCTTTTAAGGACCTTGCTTCCCATGCAAACACTTAAATGCAAATAATTGTTTCTTTTCCCTTTCTCTCTCTCTCTCTCTTTTTCCCAAACTTCGTTGATAGAAGGACCATTATTTTGTTTTTCAAAGAAAAAAAAGTTTTCCCCAGCCATTTTCTTACCAATTTATCTTGCTTCGTTGGTGTCGGTCCAGACAATTTGCTGCAGCCATCCCATGCTTACGTGTTGACAAGTTCCTAAGCCACAATATTATGGTTGTACTCTTATGTGGTTGATTTGCTAGAGCATCTAGTGTCCTTGATCTCCCATGCATTGCCACGTCCAAGTTATTCATTGAATTCTCTCTAGTTTTATTATTATTATTTTTTTTTTTGTTTAGTTTGTAATTATCAATATAATACAGCAAGTGACGTTGCTTTAGTTTATTCCCATCATTGGAGATTAACTTCTAGTCTAATTCCCTATCCATACAATTAAAAGGAAGGGCTAACAAAATGCCTAAATGCTCCAATAACAACAATTATCCCAATTGCATTAATAGCTAGGTTTCAGTATGTGAAAATTTACCAAAATTTTATATCGAAAATTGATATATTTAATCTTTTGCTTTACAAATTTCCACTAGGTTACTCATTCATAAACGGCTATAAACGTCAATCACAATCATATATGGAAATTGGTAATGGGAAAAGGGTAGAATTTTCCTCCACATGCAGCTTGGAAATTTTTTTTTTTTTTTTTTTCTAAATTTTTCTGGAATCTTGGATGCTTCGATTCCTTTCCAAAAGTTGAAGCTAGACGATAGAAGGTCATGGATTTCAAAACAATTGATAATCCCAATGGGATGTTCCTTGATTTTATATCTCCACTTATGATATATTTAGTATAGAAGCTTTGAGAAGCTGCCACCACGAGTCCTTATCCTTAATAATAATTTATTTAATCATTTTATTTATTTTTCCACTTTTATGAGTTTATTTTGATTAACTAAATTACCCAATTAACTTTATCTCCAAGAATTTACTGGCTATCAGCATTAATTTTTCACTATCGATAAAAATATGAATACGTATACCTTTTTTTTAGTTTTATTATTATTTTATTTTTCCTAATTTTAAACTTGCATAGTCACTTCTATTAATTTTCCTAATCTCGTCACAAAACTCAAGTCAAATGAAATAACTTTTGCTATTATCCTAAATTTTAAATATGAAAATTGAATAATCATGTTGCGAGCTTACATTTTTACTCCAACGTATTACTCTCGTGGTCATACTACATTTAGATGTTAAATCTTAATTGCTATTTTTGTGGTCTTGTAGCATACACTCCAACCTCTCCCAGGGAGACACATGTCCCAGTCCCCTATGTGCGTACACTTCACAATAGAAGTTTCTCTTTTCAAAAGGATTACTTATTGTCCTTTTCCTTTTGTATAATTGTTAGCATGTTATCTTTACCTTTTTTAGTAAATTGGCATGTTTGTAACCTAAGGAATCATTGGGTATGAATATCCATTTATGGACATTAGTTGTAATTAAACTCCTATTTAATATTAATGAAATTTCAATTTAGGTTCTTTCTATAAAGTTTGTCTCTCCCTTAACTCATAGCAACCCTTAAGCAAGGTTATATCGGCAACTAACCCATCATTTCGTACCTGTGCATCACATTAGGCAAAGTGTTAATTTGTGAGTGCTTGAACTATGAGTCACAACTTACAAGGCCTAATCTTTTCTTTTCCTTGCATTTGTCCATCCAAACCCATACTTTTCCTTTCACCAGTAACTATTCTCTAGAAGACCCATCCACACATAGGTAAGAGCTCTTCCAATGCACATCACTAGTAATCTAAGGTCATTTAACCTGGGGCTTACTAATGAAGTTACACTATTCTAATCCAATTGAAAAATAATGAATCAAGAGAAATTCTGCCAATGAATCAATAGTAAGGAGATGGTTAAAGGATGAGTTGATGTAGCAAGCAAAGTTTGCTTTTTTGTACAATTAAAATAAATACAAGAAAGATCTATATCCTCTTAAGTCATAGTGGTGAAATGATTATGACTCTTTCTTAGTTTGTTGATACTTATTTAATTCTTCAGTTTATTTTCTTTAACTGATAAGGCTAATTTAGATTATCTAAATTGACTGTTGAAATCTAGTATAGTTTTTCATGCCATTATTTAAGTGCTTTAGGGGGTAATTTTGAAGGAAGTTGTAGAGTTTTTGAACTAAGGATGTGATTTTCTCTATTATGTAAAGGATTGGTAATTTTATCCTTGAGATGTTGTTCTTTAGTTTTCAACTATTTTGCTAAGGATAAGCAAAACCTTCAGTATGAGGGAATTTGATAACACTCATTTAGTATATATATTTTATGATAGTTTTGTAAAGTTTTTATTTATTGTTAGTATTATTTTTGAAGTATTTAAAGCTTATTTGTAATGTATTTCATTTATAGATTTGTTGAAGAGTTTTTGGTGATGTTTTGAAGAATTTGATGAAGTTTTGAAGCTTTAATGAAGAATTCATTGGCTATTTCATTCAAGGAAAGAAATTTTAGTTGAGAATTGAAGTCTAAAGGAGATCACAGTTGGAGATGACACCTATGCTTCTGGCCGTGATTTGTTGTTTAAGAATTTCAATAGTTTTAATTGTAAAGGAAAATCATGGCTAGGGTTCACGACTATACTTCTAAGGCGTAAACATGTTCTTGATGAAAGAATTCCCTATTTTTGGAATGTTTCATTGTAACCTAGGTCTAAAGTATTATAAATAGGAGTTTAAGTTAGGTTTTTAAGAGAGTTCTTTTTTAAGGAGTGAATAAGGTAAAGTAGAGGCTAGGGTTATTTCTTCCTTTCTTTGAATTCTTTGGTTTTATTTCATGTCTTAATTTAGTGTTTCTTATTAATTTATTATTAGACCCTAGTTCTTCTATGTAACATTGTTTTGTTATTTAATCAATGATCATAATATTGATTTATTATTGCAAAAGCAAAAGCGTTAAGGGTAGAATATACTTGGTTAGAAGTTAATTTGTTGAAGTGATTTTAGTTAACATGTATAAGGAATTTTGATTGTTTAATAAGTAATTGAGATCTAAAAGCTGATTAGAGCTACAAAGTAAATAATAAATTTACTAGGGATCATGTGTTCTTTAATAATTTAATCTTCGTTTTTTTTCTTGTTCTTTTTTTTTTTTTTGTAACAACCCACCTTCTAGGTGTCTACTTAAATTTTTTTCTCAAATTCTTAGTACGTGAAGACAATTCATTGCTACCATCCTCGAGTTAAGGATAAAGTAGAACCTATATTCATAGTCATACACTTCTATATAGTATAATAATTCTTTGCAAGTACACATCTTTGGCTATTACAACTACACTAAATCCTTAGTATAGTAGCACCAACTGCTTTCCTAAAAAGCTGCCTTCATGTCCTCAAGCCATATCTTATAGTCATCAACTTCTCTCAAGTGCTCATCTTCAACTAGAGTTTTGAAGTCTTCTTGTCCCCCTGATACACTCTTTTGTCTATTCATCCATAACTTAAGAATAAGAGAAACTTATCTCCTCAACTACTGCGAGCTGAGTGACAATGGATAAACACATAACAACAAACATAGCAAAATGGACACATCATTCGAGTAGTTAGTCTAATTACATTAACTTATAGTTTCCTAACCAAGCAATCGATGCAAATGTAATAAACGCATACCGTGCTAATGTACATGACATGCATCAATACCAATATCCTAACCATCTTAGTAACTCATCCGGATCGATCAACTTCAAACTGAATATCTAGATAACATATCCAAGAACCTAGCAAAACAACACTTAGTTGCCAAAACCTAGTAACCTAACAATAATCACATAGAGTGGTTAGAAAATATAACATATAACTGGCCCAGCAAATACAAAGTAGTCTCTATATGCTTGAACCTTAACTTTTATAAATCAAGTAGTTCACTTGATAAACCCAACTTTTCATATGGAAACCAACCTAGCAATATCTTGGTTTTTAGAAAACTTGACCCATATATCTTTTTCATGCCATACCATGAATACAATATATCGCACACCAAGTAAAACCCAGCAAATTCAAGCAACTTATTCATTAATCATTACCTAGCCTTCACTTAGCTTTATCAGTTCTAAGACATCGATATTGGGTTCACTTAGGTGAATACTTTAGGAGGCAAGGTTAGTCCTTAAATTCATTTCCAAGTTAGTGCAAGTCCTAGCAAGTATCACAATGTTAACAAGCAATATAACCACAAAACCTAGTCCAATATCATATCATTGTTTAATCATCAATATTTATAAAAGGAAGCTTCATACAATTCATCAAGCAACATATCATACTTATATCTAAGTTCATCTAAGCCAAACATCACCAAGCATACAAAGTTAGGAGAAGATACAAGTTTACTCGAGCACACACAAATATCCACTTACCTAACTAACGATAAATTTCCAACTTACTCATTATCCTTTGTAATTTCACCTAGTAAGAGTAAATACTTCTTGGGTCATTTACAACTCATAGGTAAATGCATTTCGAATTAATATTCTCTAGTTGGACGTTAGCTCACCTTAAGTCGTTTCTAATTTAGTCTCTAAATTAAATTCTCAAATAGTTTTTGAATTAGTCTCTTATTCGACCCAACTTTAAAATTCCTATTTAGATACTAGTTAATTATATCTCCAATTTATCAACTAAAATCCCTAGTTTTATACTTAGCTCAATCATCTAGGTTCAACTTGCACATAAATACTTAAATGTAGTAGCTTCTAATTTAGGTTCTGATTTACCCATACACCACATTTACTTATACTACTCCCATTTCCCAAATGAACCAAAACTAAGATCATAATTTGTTATTCCAAATATAACAGCAACTAGAACTCCCCCATGCTATATTGCCAATAGTTAGTATTTGTACTCCATAAAAGCCATGAAAAATAAGTTATACTCAGAAAAGAGTAATGATCATATTTTGGCTTTGAAAAACACTAAAATAGCATATTATGTAATATATTCTACTATACGTATTTTATCCTTATTTTATCAATAAATGGCTAAAAATAGGTAGATAATTGTACTTTTTACTAAAATCACAGCATTGCATATGTCTTGATAACATTGAGCTCCAGAAATCAAGCTAAGTTAGTTTTGTATATAAATTACTCTAAAATCCTTTAATTTCCCTTAATCTACAAACTTGCTAGTAAATACCAAATAATTCATAATATATAGTAAACATAATATTTTTCAAAAATTATTTTTACCACAATTTAGTATATATTATAAGAGTACTATTTATAGGGATGCTCTGATGTGAAAGACAATGTTGCTCTTCCCCTTGCCCCTACTGAAGTCTAACAAGCTTAGGCTTTTCATATTCCTACTATCAACTTTCTGTCTCAACAGCAAGACATTTATTATTTTGTCCTTTTATAAGATAAGAGGATTCTTACCACTGACTTTGCTCTTGGGAATAGGAATAAGTCCCTTACTATAATGCAAGGGATCATCCTCTATTGAGATAAGGGAATCCTATAGAAAGACATCAAAAGGGCTGGAGGCAGTGTTACAAAATTGACTACCACATAGTTGTATGATGTAAGTTTGAATCTTTATTGAATTGTTTATGTTCACATCATCATACGTGCAATCTAACTAACTTTTCCTTTATAGATGAATGGGCACATCCTAATGGAAAATGAAGAGGTTGACACTAAGATGTGGTAAATGCTATTTTTTTTTTCTTGCTACATCTAGTTTATTTCATATCTAACCTTAACTTGTACTTGTAGAGGGTTAAGGAGGCCTACAATGCATCAAGGATGTAAACTATCACTGCCAAGAAGGCCAAAATCTTTGCTAAGATGGAGGCAAAAAAATTAGAAGGCTTCTTGGAAGCTAAACAAAACACTCACAAAGAGGCCTCTAAGAAGCTTCTCACCATGAAGGGCCAACATGATGAGCTCAATAAGGAGGTGAAGGACCTCATGTACCAACTGCAAGAGCAAAAGGAAAAATGTCGTCCTTGAGTGAATCCTGCACCTCCTTGAACAAGAAGGAGTTCATACTTAATGAGCAAATTAAATAGCTAAAAGAGAACTCCACAAGTCAATAGGCCCGAATTATTGAGTTGGAGTAAGCTGTAAGGCCTAAGATTTCTAATGAAGAGGTTTTGACAATCATAATATCAAGCAAGCATTACAAGAAGCTTCTTTAAAAGAAACTTCTCCAAAGTGTTCAATTAGCTAGAGAAGAGGTGCTAAAAGTGCACCCTGATTACAACCTTTGCTACCTCGATTTCATGAACATGGATGATGAGGATGATAATTGTGACAATGAAGAAAAGGAAGAAGGTGAAGATTAGAAACAAGAAGAAACCCTTAGCACTATTGACACCGTGGAGGCTCCAACTCGAGTGGAAGTACCCCCCCCCCCCCCCCCCCCCCCCACATAACAGAAAGCTCAGCCTCACAAGATGCTACCCTATCCCCTCAACTAACTAAGAGATTGCTGACCAAACTGCCAACCAAATTACTACCAATCAACCTTTAGCTTAATTTTCTTTATTTACTATTTTTGTTTCCTTAGTTAGATCGGATGTTGATCTTTGGTTGTACTTAGAAAAAATTTATTTCTTTATCAATAATGTTCATATGCACTCTTCATATTCGTGCTTTGCTAATTTTTGCATACTATTTCATGCCTTTACTTAGGCAATTCAATGCAACTTTGCCTAAAGAGACTAAACATTAGCATTTGTTTTCCTTATCTAAGGATATGACCTTAATAATTTGCCCATTAATCCTACAGGGTGTAGGCAAAATAATGTACCCGTTAAACATAATAGGTCAAAGCAGTAAAATTATTAATTTTGCCTATTTAGGAACATTCATTAACCATTTAAGGTCAAAACCATTCAATTTGTTCACCAATCTAGCCTGAACTTAGATTTATCAATTTGTTAACTGTAATTAGGTCAAGATGAAATAATACAAGCTTATAATAACTTTGCATTGATGCTTAAGTAAATAGAACATCTTTTTATAAAGTTCAATTGGATACATCTTATTGTAAAATAGATTTGCCACATAGGGCATAACAACACATTTAATATAGTTGATTGTGCAATAAAGCATCTATTAATTGCTCGGCACTTAAAAATAAAAAAACTTGATCTTCTCTTGAGAATCATTCAAAGAACAACTTAAGGTCTTCAGCATTCCATGCCCTCAAGATAACTTATTCGTTCAATCTTTCCAGCCTATAGGCACCATTCCCTATAATCTCTTAAATTCAAACTAGATCCTCTCAATTAGCTTCAAGCTTCCCTTAGCCATCTCAAACTCCTATTGCCTCAACCTTACAGCATAATAGATCTCTAAGATGAAAAACCTTGTATTTCACCTTTGGGTTATAATAATGTACCACTCTGTGTTGGTATGCTACTATCATAGCCCTTACCATGTCTTTAACCTCTTCTATTGTATCTAAATGGTTATCAAACTAATCTGATTGCCATTACAAGAAAACTCTACGTATGTATGTTAGGATGCCCAAGTTCAATAGGAAGGAAGGATGGCCTTTAGCTTAAAAGCCAATCGAAAGGGGGTTTCTCTTGTTGGCATTCTATGGCCCACCTTCCCTTTGTTTGGTCCACTCATCACTTCAGATTATACAATATAATTTTGTTCACTCCTTCAACTTACCCATTAGTCTGAGGGTGTGAGACTAAAGTTTAGTTCAATCTGAAGTCATGCTTATTGTAGAAAGCTAGTAATTTATCATTGTCAAATTGTAGACTTGTGACGCTCATGTAGGGAACTCCACATCTTGATAAAATAAAATTGACTACAAAGGATCCCACCATCTATTCTGTAATCTTAGCCATTGCCTCAACCTCTACCCATTTTATAAAATAATCAACTGTAACTAGTATGCATTAACGTTATCCTATGGCCATTAAGAATAGTCCCAAGATGTCCAAAGACTAGTCCAATACTATAACTCAATCGATGGAACATGATTTATTACATCATATTTTTGGCATCAAGGATAGTGTTGTACATCCCTTGGATTTTCTTTCATGGTTAGCCAATAACAATTGAGCCTCAATGCCCAAACATACAACGTTAGAGATTTCACATGATTATTGTACACTTTAACATGAAGCTCAAAAAGAACTCGATGCACCTCCCTTAGCATAAGGCAATGGAAGTAGGGTTGGTTGAAGCTATATTTATATAATAGATCCTCTATCGAGGTGTAATTGGCAGCTTGATACATGAGCCTTCTTGCTTCTTTCCTATCAAATGTTAATGTTCAATCGTTTCAATAGTTGATTATTGGGTCCATCCAAGACTTTTATTTTGGTACAGATTGTACCTCTAAACATTACTTAGATATTTCTAAGCTCTTGTTTGGAAAATATTCAATGAAAAGCTAATCATTCAAGTCTAGAAGTAGGATAAAGGCCAACTTAGACAATTTGTCAGTGGCCATGTTCTATACCCTTAGTAATTTAACGATTGTGAAAGATAAAAACTCGTCAGCAAGCATTTGTGCAATGTGCAAGTACTTACTCATTGGTTCATCTTTCATTGCATAATCTCCCTTGACTTGTCTTACCATTAACTGAGAATAAAAAAAAAACTTATAATCTTTCTACTCAAGCCTCTTTCACCAACCTTAATCTAGTGATCAATGCTTCATTATTGCTAGTCAAAAATCTAAATTTGAGAGCATATCGAACCTTCAAATTGTGTGGACCTTATAGCACAAATCCTGTACCACATCCATCTTTAGTGGAGGATCCATCTACATATAAGTTCCATTGAAGTTTATTGGTCAACTCAGCATTGTCTTCGTCACTTGTAATTTTTGTAATAAAGTTTGCTAACATTTGCACTTCTAAGGTGTTCTAGGTTGGTATTAGAAAACAAATGCATTCAACTCAAGTGTATACTTCATCATTCTCCCAAAGGAATTCAGCTTTTGTAATGTTTGTTGTAGTTATTGATCTATGAGGACAGTTATTGGATGCACTTCAAATTAAGGCTTTAACTTTCTCACAATTATCACGACAATAAGAACAAACTTCTCCATACACATGTATCTTAAGTCCGAACCTTACAAGACATGGCTGGCATAATAGATTACGCAGTACCCCTTTCCTTCTATATAAACCAACACGGATAAATACCCTTAGAAGTTTGATGAGCAGTTTAATGAAGTGACTCGCTTAATAGCTAATTTAACTCGAGCTAGTCATGCCTTAGCATCTTAACCTATCGAAGTCATTTATAACACCCCTCAAGCTACCCCTAAAGCAGATGTTGCCGTCCTCGACACTTAACTTTCGAAAAGACAACTTCCAGCTTGACAAGACCAAAGTAAAGGAATGGTAAGCAATGTGCAAAGGAGAATAGATTTAAGAGAAATGGAAGAGGAGAATGAGGAGGAGTACGATTAAATAGAAGAAAGAGCACATATACCCCAAGCTGTTAACCATGTGAAGCTTCGGATTCCAAGCTTTAATGGTTCTAGAGATGCTAATGACTATCTCGACTGTGAAGAAAAAGTGAAACGAGTCTTTGACTACTATCAATATGAAGACCATGAGAAGGTAAGGACTACTTCTATAAAGTTCTCAGGTTATGTCATGAATCGAGGACAGCCTAGCTGTGGTAAATGTCATATACTGTACAAAGAATCCCTGATCGGTTACCCTTCCAATCATGAACCCTTCACATAATATACAAGGCTCTAAAACTACTAGTTTTCTAAGAACATACAGGTCCATGTGATATCATCACACAAACATATTTATATAAAATTTAAACTACAACGTTTACAATACACAGTAATTTATTACATCTAGGTTTATATTACTTTTAAATGAAAGTACATAAGTAAGAGTCTACATAATCTATTCTCTCTCAATCTACAGAATGGTACGCTCTTGCCCAAGTCCCCAAGCTAACCTATAACATCCTCCAGCCAGCCTCTACGAATAAGTTATCCTACAGTAAAAGTCTAAGGGGGTGTAAGCCTAAGTTTAGTGAGCCAAACCCTCAACCACACCACAGGCAAGTTATAAATACATTATATTTACGCATATGAATGAATAATCAAATAGAATGGCAAACAATACGTATAGTTAACTAGTCCATATACGTAACTCAGATTTAACGCCCTCCTAAGTCAAGGTTAGAGTATACACGGCACCAATCAGATCTGGGTATTGTACTTGAACTTACTTTTCTACGAAACTTTACGTTCCATACTTAAATCAAATAAGTATTTTATTTTCATAAAAACCAAATTCTAGTATAATCGTGAGTAGGCCCCTGCAGTTCACACTCACCCCTAAATGAAGGCCTCTAGACTCAACCCTTATCCAACTGGTTGATGCCTCCAATGCCTAGTATTCCTACAAGCCAAGGTAAGGTCATTTTGTACGAGTGTACCGTACAGAACTAATAAATTAATAATATCAACCTCCAAATGGCCTCTCTTTACCTCCGTGTGATGTGATGATTGGAATTATGTCTATGCAATATATGTTAATATATATACCGGTTTCTTTTTATGAGCTGAGTATAATTAAGTCCAATTATGTTTTGACCATCCAATAGTACACACAATCATTTTCTATACTACCATACAACAAACAAAGTATTATTTGTACTTAAGGTAAATTCATAACTCAGTACACAATAACATACACAAGCATTTCCTAACCCCACACAGTTGTCAATTAACAATAACGTTTTGGTCCACTATCTATAATCACATATAAGCATGGAATCATAAGGTAAATACTCACTCGGCCATAACGACTCACTCTAGTCGTAGTAATCAATTAAGAGATTCTCGCCTACCTCAGGATCACTTAATAATACGATATAATAACATTAGTAATTAATTGAATTAACTAGTCATTCTAAATATCTATTTACCTAATTCTACTTAAATTACTATCAACTTTTATCCAGTTGACTTTATTATTAATTGTATGTAACTTTTTAATTCTATTTCCGATATTTATGAATTTATAGTCGTTTTTCATCATTTTCAAATGCACGTTCACACAGTGATGTCCATTTTAGACGTTAAGACCCGTATTTTATGATATTGACTAATTTATGGAAATTTTAACTATGAAAACTTAATTATTCTTATTACTTATATTTATATCCTACGTTTGTACTTAATGATTTGATTAACCCTTAGATTCTTATACTTAAAGAATTTTACCCTACTATTACTAATTCATGTACTTAATTAAGTTTAATCTAATTTAGGAAGCGTATTAAGGTTTACTAATTTATATACTTAATTCTTATGTACTCTTCTTATTTCTTATTTTATAAACCTATGCTTATGGCATTGCTTACATCATTAATCGCTTGTATCATCGCTTATGTCATCATTTACTTATGTCATGGCTTATGTCATCTTTTAATTGCATCATTGCTTACCTCATCATTTAATTATTTAAGTCTTACCTTATACTTATGTCATACTTAAGTGTCTTATATACACTTTACTTATACTAACTATATACTTTTACCTTTACTATACTTATATGTATACTAGTATACTTATACTTATACCGTATTTATACTTATACATATACCCATATACACATACGGTCATATACTTATTTTTATACAAATTTCGTATGCCAAAATTTCCTCTTAAGAAAGCTTCTCTAATTTCATTCTTTATGTGTTTTAAGAGTATATTTAGCATGGTATAGGTATGTATAGTTAGTATTTATCATAGTTTAGGTTATGTACATAGTGAATACTTATGTACAAAGGTCTCTATACTTGTATTTCTCTAGTATATCCTTGTATACATATACTTAAAGACATATACACATGCATCTCCTTCCACTTCACCATGATTTCTACCCTTCTACACCTAAAGATAGAAACTTTATGCCTTCTTCAACATGGATACACATAACACTTAACTACTTATCTAATCTACCTCTTCACCTAACTAATAAGTAACATAAAGCAATACATAATAATATAATCACATACCTTAATTTGTTCTTGAAGTATGAAGACAGATTTGGAAAATTTTTGAAAGTGAAAGGGAAAGGGAAAGGTTACAGCAATGGAGTGGGGTAAGGGTTTGTTTCTTTTTATCTTATGTAGTGTTTGAAAAGAAGAAGATGGTGGGGTCTAGAAGGAAAAGAAGTGGACGGTAATTAAAGGGGAAAAGAGAAAAGAAAAGCTAAAAGAAAAGAAAAGAAAAGAAATCATTAGATGGCTTAGATATTTTCTAAAGTGTAAGTGTCTTTTGTTGACTTTTCTACATGTTGACTTTAGTCAACATGTGTTGACTTGGTCAACTTTCCAAAAGCATATGCCATTTAGTATACATAATGTAGTAATTAAGGAAAATTAAGAGAAAAATTAAGGAAATGAGGCATGTGGTAAATTGATTAGTAAAAATAGATGATGAGATCTTACTTTAGGTATTTATAGCCTATATACATCATTTGGTAGGTTACTTAGTATAACTAGTATGAAAAGTATCAATTAGGGTGTTAAGGTTTACTACATTTAACCTAAGCATCAACTACACCCCCAACTCTATGTAATACTATCCTAATTTTATACTTAGAAGATAAATACGATCTATGATACAATATCTTAGTTTTTAAAGGATTACTTAAGGATTTTAAATATATATGCATGTTTGAAAGTTATCTCTAATCTTTCACTAATGATTTGGCAAAATACAAAGGTTATATTATCAATTGGGTTTTAGGGTATATTATAATGAATTAGTGCTCGTATGTCTTTAAGGTTTTAGTTTTAGGGTTTTTATCACTTTCAAATGAAATCTTTAGTGTTTACATACATTTAAGGTAGAAAAATTTTATATGCAATTGACTAGGTATTTTAGAGTTTTCACTTTCATTAGTCTTGTCAACTCCTAAATTATCTAACATACTCGAGTCTACTTTAAAAGTTAGATCGAAAATTTTAGGGGTTTACAAGATACCTATTTACAAGACTGCTCGACTCTAAGAATTAAGGCAATGGAACCTCACTGTTGATGAGTACGTAAGAGAATTCCAAATGCTCATGATCTGATGCAAGGTTAATAAACCTTCAGCTTGTATAATATCAAGTTTCTTAATTAGATTGAGGTCAAACATGCGAGATGTGGTAGAACTACAACATTTTGTCACACTAGATGAGGCTATAAAAATTGGTTAGTGAATGGAGAGACAGAGAAGGAATAGGCCGAACAGACCTCCAATGAGCTAACTTATTCTAGGTAATCACCGAGCTCAGTAGAATACTGAGCCAAGCAAGAGGATAGACATTAAAACTGAGCAGAGGAGCTAACTAAATGATAATGAGGCCCAATAGAGGACATTTGAGAAAGGTTAAGGATCAAGACAGAAGACAATCCAAATCAAATGTTTTAAATGTCAAGGTTTTGGTCACATAGCTACCCAATGCCTCAACTAACGTACCATCATAATTAAGGGGGAGGTCCCTCCCATTGAAATGGATAGTACTGATAAAGAGCCTAAAGAGAACCTAAAGAGAATTAGAATAAGAGGAAAAGGCTGAGGTATGTGATGAAAAGCTCATAAAAGAAAATGTATGTGCTGATAACCTAAATAAGCTGACTTTAGTTGTCAAATGAGCCTTAAGCATTAAAGCATCAAATGAGGAGGAGCAATAAGAAAACTAGTTTCATATCACCTATAAAGTGAACGACAAGGTATGTGCACTCATTGTAGATAGTGGGAGTTGTACCTATGTTGCTTCTACTAACTTGGTTCGAAAACTCAAGTTAGCGACCATATCACACCCAAGACCTTATAAACTATATTAGCTAAATGAGAAGGCAGGACCATATGTTACTCAGCAAGTATTGCTACTAGTCTTAATTGGAAACTATTTTGATGATATTCTCTATGATATACTGCCCATGTACACATCATATGTTTTATTAGGTCATCCTTGGTTGTTTGACCAATGAGTCATTCATGATGGGTTTAGGAATACATATACCTTTCAGATTGAAAAACATCACCTTAAACCCATAACCCCAAGCCAAGTGAGCAAGTTACAAGTCGAATCAACCCGAAGATCCAAGAAGATACTCATTTTGAGCTAATCCGAACTCCAAGAGGCTATTAAGTTTGATATGCCAACCTTTCTATTTATCAAAAGATTATTGGAGTTGAGGGACCAAACTATGATAACCAAAGAGATTAGAGAACTACTGGACAAATATACTAACTTGTTTCCCAAGTAATTACTTAAAGGACTACCCCCTCTTCGAGGAATTGAGAACTATATTAACTTGATACCTAGTGTTGTTCTACTAAACAAGTTCACTTATTGAATGAACCCTAACTAAGCTGCTAAGCTCTTAGAAAAAGGATACGTATGAGAGAGTCTTAGCCCTTGTGTTGTACCTACATTACTTGTGCTAAAGAAGGATGGTACTTAGCAAATGTGTATGGATAGCTGAACTATTAACAAGATTACAATCAAGTATAGGTACCCTATTCTACGGCTAGATGATATGCTAGATGAACTAAGTGGTGCTAAGATTTTCAGTGAGATAAACCTGAAGTCAAGTCACCACCAGATCCATATAAGGCAAAGAGATGAGTGAAAGATTGCGTTTGGTCTACATGAATAGACAGTAATGCCTTTTGGATTATCAAATGCCCTGAGCACTTTCATGAGATTGATGAATCATGTTTTGAGAAATCTAACCAGAAAATTTGTTGTAGTCTACTTTGATGACATTCTTGTGTACAGTACCAACTTACCAAGTCATGTTGACCATCCCTAAGCTGTATTTAATGTACTCTAAGCTGAAAGGCTCTTTATGAATTTAAAGAAGTGTTGTTTCTATTAAGAATAAGTGATCTTCCTCGGATATGTTATGAGTGGAGGAAGCCTAAAAGTCAATGATGAGAAGATACAAGCTATTGTCGAATGGCTGACCCCAACCACTTATGCCAAGGTGAGAAGCTTCCATGGGTTAGCATCCTTTTACCATCGGTTCATTAAAGGCTTTAGTACAATAGTAGCACCCCTTACCAAGCTAACAAAGAAAAATGTTTATCATGACCCTAAAGGGGGCCCAATAGAATCACCCTAAAGCCATCATATTACGTATGCACGCCCAATATAAAGACTATCTTATAAGTTAGGGATTGCAAGACTCTATCTATTTAATTATTCATCAAAATATAAAGATAACTATGGAGACCAATATTCCACAGTTTACCAGAACCATAAGAATTAGTATCCCCTACCAAATAATGAGATAACACAGACAACACTTTAACTCTTTGATCCGTCTCTAGGGTTGGACACACGGAGAGGCACTACAACAAAACGAACTAGAAAGAAACAAAGAAAAAGCTAGCAAAGTTTAAGCAGCTACCAAATGAATATGAAACACCACTCAATCCTATTCAGCCAATAATCTGCTGGATATGACATACTGATCCGAATTGAAGGGTCACTCACCACTACTCCTTTCTAAAGGGAATAGATAAGAGTTTAATGATAACAAGAATACTAAGGTTACTCAAGGTGAATAATTTTGTATCGAAAGTTGAATATCTGCATATAAGGAAAGTAGGAGTTTATATACTTGCTTACTAGGGTTATTTTATACGTATGAAAAAACAGAAAGGTATTTTATAATTATGTTGCATGAATCATACTAAAAAGAGGTAAAAAGGACAAAGAATATCTAGTACGGAAAAGAAATAATCATTCTAGAATGTTGTGTTAGAAGGCCCATGTCGCTTGATGGTTGTTCGTCAAGAGTATAATATAACATAGGTAGAAACAAGAAGTGCTGGTGGTTAGGGGCTAACATGATCTAGATCAGGTCGGGAGCCAATCAACCTAGCAAAAAAAAGGTTAGCTGTCTTAAAGTCAAACACCAGTGGATCAGGTCGGGAGCTCAACTCGGTTAGTTCTAGGTTATCTTCTAGATTAGGACTTCACTATTGAGCAAGAGTATGTTGGACACACATAAGGATTTGACAAACAGGTCTACTTGAGGTTAGATCAAGATAGGAGTCCCTATCTCGGCTATGGCTTAGAACTAATATTTTCTGTACGAGCCCTTGAAGTCCTCGAGCTCAACTTCTTGTGATCAGTTTGAGGGGTTGATTCCTATCACTCTTGTAGATTCAAAATGAAGATATAAAAGATTAGAAATTTGATTTCAAATAAATGTACATATATATATATATATAAGTTTTATGGGCATTTCGCTTAGAATCTCATATAACTCTTGAACCTTACTTAACTAAGTGTAATTTCTGAAGGTTGAGCTGAAATCACTCTACGCTCCCATCCTAGCTTAAACCCTATATTGAAAACCTATGAAATAAGCTATAAGGATGTAAGCTATAGCCAACTTAGTGAGATCTCTACTCATATCATCAGTAAGAAAAAACATGTAAGTTATCAAGCATATGAATACAACAATCAACCATATGAATGCAACATCTCATGCAGCTGATCGGTAACTACATTAAGTCTAGGGTTTATGCCCCCCCCCCACCTTTAACCTTAGGTTGAAAATTTTTGTAGTTCCATCATTGTCCAAGCAGTCCATTCACATCGTTTCACTTTGCATGCATCCTTCGCTACTTGTAATCCCAATAAAAAAAAAAGTCACAAGAGAAGGATCTCCCAACTACTTACTCAGAACAAAATATCCTAAGCTACCACCCTAGAGAATGGAAAATGAAATGTTCCTCTAGCTACTAATACCTCCAAATGCATGCAACACTCAACAAAATAATGACTACGGCTCATATAATTACATGGTAATCCTCAGAATCACTTAGTTTGTAATTGCATCAAAAGGACCTTGACTCAAGACATTTTTTTTCATTATCAGTGCAACAATGATGCCAATAAAGGTGGAATATGAAAGGATGCAATGCGTGAGAAATTTTAGTTAAGTTATGATGTGCTTAATTTTCATTGATTTGGTGACCAACCAATTTCCATATACAATTAGCAACAACAATAATTCACAAACATCAAACAAGTTCACTTTTCTCTTTAGCGTAAGTAGCTTATCAATCAAATCCATCAAACATATACTAACACCTCCTAAATCCCCACATGACCAATTTAGTATATCATTTAAGTGTAGCCAATACTACAAAACACAAAACAAGATGATAGTCATCGTAGATACACACTTGTCCATTTGATTTAATCAAAATAATTGTCAGGATAATCCAATGAGTCTTCAACACCACCAATAGAAAAATAAGTAATAATAAGATAATAACACTAAGCATCATTACTACTTAATTCATTAATTGTTCTCTTTCTTTCCTTTATAGTATTCTATGAGATAATCCCCATTTTACTCATAATTGTATCCTATTAACATATATATGCCACAATTAATTTCCCCTTGAGTGGCATATGCATTAAGGCATGCATAAAATCAAATTTTCTCCATATCAACCTTTAATCCTTTCTTATCTCGTAATTGGTATTATCCTCAAATTACTAGTCCTAATCTTCATATGGTCTTGATAAGCAACCTAAAATAAGACTTTATAATTAACTTTTCACTTAGTCCCTTAATCACTATCCTGATTATTTCTATACACTCATTATAATTTCACCATACAAATCATTGATTATTCATGAGATAACATTATCAACTAACATTGTTGTTCTCTTGTGAGATAGATTTTTATTTCTCTATTTTTCTTATGTTGGCCAAAAACCCTTAATGAGCTAGGGTTTAATGTTTTCCAACTTCTTTCACTAAATTTCAACTACAGGACTAGTAGATTCCACATTAGCTTAAATTATTATGTAAGTTTCTAGTCTTTTTTTCAAGAGGGAAGTTGGATAGAAATATACACTTGGTTGATGCCAACAATATAGAAGGGTTAAGAGTGATTCTTGTTAAATCCTTGACTAAGCATTCTAAATAAACAGCCTTTAGCAAGTTCCCTTGAGTAGTTTACACCATATCTTAAAAGAACAACGCGCTTATTCCATATAAACAATATTTAAGTTAGTTTCCTATCTTCCACTTGTTTGTTACCTTAATTTTTCTCCAAGTTGTGCACCTCTATGTATCTAGAGCCTTGTAAGATGCTAAATAATTCAAGTATCAAGAGGTAGATGAGTTGAATTGATGAGCTAAAAATGGAAATGAATTTATTAGGAAGGGGGGAGTAAGAGTGATAGCAAGGGTTACGGGATAAGATGAATGAGAGACCACTTCCTTCTTTTCATAAAAATGAAGACAAGACCAAAAAGGGTAGGAAGTTAGATTAATTGGTCCTTTAATGTAGTGTCCTAGAGTTAAAGCTTGTGGAAGAAGGGTAATTCAAAGCTTATGTTGGAAGGTTTGCAAACTTAAAAAAGAAGTTAAAAGATTTTAGTAAGTCTTCACCAACAAGATGCAAATAATATTACTGACTTTGTCTTCCCCTCCCCTTCTTGGCAAATGACGACACACATGAGAAAATAAAAGATCCCCACTTTTTATTTTATTCCCTCTTTTTCTCTATTCTAAAATTATCCTCAAGTTATATGTTAATATTATCCTTATTTCCTTTAATATAAAGTTGAAATCTAGTTATCAATTTATTCATTTGGCACCATTTAAAGAAGTAATATTTAATTAAAATGCTATACTAATCCTAACATCAAAACTTAACTGCCAACTATCTACTTTAGGGTTTCTAATCCTTTATTTTACTTAACTCTATGATTAAGCTATTTCTCAAAATCAACTTAGCTTACTTAATCATTATTAATCCTAAAATTACATTGACTTTGTTTTCAAAATTCAAATTGTTTACAAATTTACTACTAAGTAATTAAATTAGGATGAAAATTGAAAAAAAAAAAAGGGCATAGAAAGAGCTTAGTGCTATACATAGGACTTAAATTAGAGTTTAGAGTTTTTGGTTAACTTAGTGTTATATTTCTAGTTACTACATACTTACGCTATAGCTATTACTTGATTCCCTACAATTTATATTAAAGTTTATCCTTAACTATCAACAATTATCAAATACAGACCCAATCATGTGATTTTAGGTTAACTCTTTAATATATCGTAAAGGATGCTCTAACTAGGGCTTAAGTGCTTAGTGCTTATAGCAATTGAATGAATTTTTTAGTATCATGAATTAATTAGTTACTCTTGTGCACCAATTACATTATTTTTATTATTATTTTATTCGTTTAATAATGAGGGATAACTAATTAGGATATATTTATAATAATTTCACTTGTAAAGTATTATTATTATTATTATTCTAAGAAAATAGATGATATCATTTTCTAAAAAGTCAATTGTTAGCCTCCTTAAGAAGTAACAAGATATTCTTCTTTAAGAAGTTAACTATTAAACCTCTTTAGGAAGTTTCTTATTAACTTCATCAGGAAGCTGATTATTATCCTTCTTCAAAAGTTAATTAAGTGACTTCTAGAAAAAGGTGAATTAATAAACTTTTGGATTAAGTCAACAAAGCAACGTAATTGGGAAGTCCAAGAAATGCTTAAGATAAGTTACCTAGATAACTTGTTTAAGAAAATAACATGACAACTTCTAAGTGAAATTATTGCAATGACTTTCTTTAGAAGCTCACTAGAGAGCTTCTAAATTAAGAAACTTACATAACTAACTTCAAAAATCGCTGAGTAAACTTCTAGGTTCAACTAATCAAGTAACTTACATGAAAAACTAACTAGGATACTTCTTGATTAAGTTACTGGGTTATCTTACTTGAAATGTTACTTTGGAGAGCTTATGAGGTATGTTCCTAAGGTAGCTTACTTTGGAGATTAACTAAGGAAACCTATGGTTTAAGTTTTCAAATGGTCCTTAAAAAGCTAACAATGGAGGCTTTCGAGCTAAGTTTCTAAAGCAACTTAACTAAGAAGTTATCTAGGAAACTTTTGGAATGATTAACTTACTTGATGAGCTTAGTTAGAAACTTTTAAGCAAAACCACTAAAATGACTTAATTAAGAAGCTGGTTAAGAAACGTTCCTATTGAATGATTTATGTATAAAAAGGAAAATAACTACCAACAAATAATTTTATAACTTTTAAGTATATATATGAATTTAAGATACAAAACATAATTATAGATCAAGTAGAAGAAATTATTTTTATATTCATAACTAATGTATAAGCTAAATAATTTTAAATTGATATTGTTCTATGCATATATGCCTAGTTTCAACCAAAATTCTTTTCAAATTTAAGTATGTTATTGATAAGATTAAGATATAGACAATCAAAGGTCCACCCCCCCCCCAAACTTTAAGTCTACACTCCATTTTTCAAAGGCTCACAATGTCGAGTTTAAGTAGGGCAAGAGGGAAGAGAGAAGTTTTGTCAAGGTGAAAGAAAAACTGACCTCTACCCCAGTCTTAGTTCTACTCAACTTTGAGAAGATATTTGAGCTTGAGTATGATGCATCAAGAATTAGTATAAGAGCTATGCCGATACAAGAAAGCCAACCTATCGCATATCATAGTGAGAAGCTGAGAGGCCCACAATTGAATTATTATGTATATGATAAAGAGCTCCTTGCACTAATATGAGCCCTACAAGTGTGGCAACATTACCTTATACAAAGACAATTTGTCATTTATACTAATCGTAAGTCCTTATGATGTCGCCAAAGTCAAACTAAGCTATTAAAGAGGCAAGCCCGATGGGTTGAGTTCTTAAAAGGATTCAATTTAGTGATTAAGTACAAAAAAGGCAAGACTAATATGGTTGCCGATTTCCTATCAAGAAGACATGTTCTTCTTAGCAAACTCCAAACGCGACTTCAAGGATTTATGAGCATAAAAGAGCAATATCCTCAAGGCCCCCACTTTGGTGTCATATACGGACAATGTGAGGATGGAAGAAAAGTGGATGACTATTATGTAGAAGATAGATATTTGTTTCGAGGTGGCAAGTTATGCATATTAACCGGTTCTTCAAGAGAGCTAATAGTGCAAGAAGCTCACTCTAGTGGATTTTCTAAACATTTTAAAGAGAAAAGGACATTCGAACTATTGAATGAAAGGTTCTTTTAGTCTAAGATGTCATATGATGTACATCGTATTGTGGAGAGCTATGTAATTTGCAAGAAAGAAAAGAGCAGAGCTGAGTAGGGAAGAGCTATGCCTCTATCAATCCCAACCAAACCATAGGCTAATTTAAGTATAGAGTTTGTTCTTAGACTATCCCGAACTACCAAGGAAAAGACTTTGTAATAGTCGTCGTGGATAGATTCAGCAAAATAGCACACTTCGTGACTTGTACCAAAACTAAAGATGCTTCAGCTATTACTTCTTTGTTTTTGCAGGAAATCATTTGCTTACATGGAGTACCAAGGAGTGTAATGTCGGATCGAGACCCAAAATTCTTAAGTCATTTATGGAAGACTCTCTAGCATCGGATGGGAACGAAGTTACTTTTCAACATTTCTTGCCATCCCCAGACCAATGGTCAAACAGAGGTCGTCAACTGCACCTTGGGTTCATTGCTCCCAGCTGTAGTGGGGAAGAACCTAGCTGATTGGGATATATGCCTGCCTATAGTGGAATTGGCTTACAACAAGACAATGTACACCACCATTAAACATACACCATTCGAGGTCATCTACAGCTTCAACCCCGAACTTCCCCTTGATCATACCCCAATGCCATCACCCAACCAAGAAGACTTAGAAGCAAGAACCAATGCTCAATCTTTCCAACAATTCTACCAAAAAGTTGCTTGGCACATTGACTAAACTGCCAAAAAGTTAAAGGAAAGAGGAAAAGGAAAGGAGACCAAGCAGTTTCAATCCAGCGATCAAGTATGGTTGTACCTAAGCAAAGAGAGGTTCCTTAACAGGAGGAAGAACAAACTATCTACATAAGCTGAAAGACCATTCAAGATACTCGAGAGGATCAACAATAATCCCTATCAAGTGGAGCTAACCAAAAACTTTAGAGTGTCTAACGTGTTCAATATCGCCGACTTCAACCCTTACCAATCAAAAGAAGAGTAGAATGAAGGCCAAACAAATTTGATCTCAAATCCCAATCATCCCTAAGGGGATGATAGGAATCAAACCTTCGGACCATTAATCTAAACCCAAGCTCTAGGTCTTGAGAACTTAGTGAGGCACATTCTCCTTTTCCAGCATGCACAAGAAGAGTTTAAGATGCTTAAACCTAACAACCTTCTACCATTTTTGAGCCAAGTCCATCTATGCCTAACAATCATCTTTAAATGCCAACATGAGGAGTACTCAACTAATAGCTTAGCTCACCTACCCAACAACTCTGCTAACCTATCTCCAAGCTATTCAAAGCATATACGAGTTGAATTCAACTTAGAGCAGTCTACAACTTAGCTCGACAATAGCTAGGTTGACCATAATCTTTTGTATGTTTCACCCAAAGCCCGCCTCTAGCTACTAGCCATGTGTTTAAGCACTTACGTGATGGAATTTGCTGTACAAACTAACTGTTTTCTTGATTTTTTATTTATACCCTTCAACATTCCTTGTATTTTACTAGTTTTGGAGATTACCCTTTTAGTGTTTTCCACTATTGGCAAGTTTCCCTAAAATTACAGGTATAAATACCCTTATAATATGTAGCTACAAGAATCATCTTCATTATCTTATCATTGAATATATGGAGTCTCTTTCTTGAGCTATTTTATGTTTACTCTCTTTAACTCTTATCCTAACCTTAAGCAATGCTAGGTGGCTAGTATCCTCATTGAATCAACTCATGTGCCATATCAAGCTGGTTCATAAGTGGTTCCTTTATACGTCATATCTTAAGAATTGACCGTTGGTTTTGCTTACCTACACATATTCCGTCTTCATTTCTGAGCTTTCTAAGTTGGAACCTACCCCTTAGATATGGCTAACCTTATCCTTCCTTTGTGTAACATATCAGGATTTCATCCTCTTAGTTGTAATTTATCTTGTTTAAGTTAGCTTCGATTCCCTATTAAGTCACCATGTAGCCTAACAACTTCCCAAAAGTTTCCCTAAAAACGCGCTTCTATAGATTTAACTTCATACTATATCTTCTCAATGTACCAAATGTTTCTTGTAGGTCAACAAGATGCTGATCTTTTTCCCTGCACTTGACAATCATGTCCTCAACATAAACTTCAACAATTCTATGAATTTGAGGCTTGAACATTTTTGCTACTAACCTTTAATAGGTTACTCTAACATTCTTTAAACCAAAGGCATTACATTATAACAATATGTACCAAAATTAACGAAGAAAAAAGTGTGCACCTCACCTTCTTTCTCCATTTAATTTGATTATAATTGGAGAAGACATCCATAAAGCTAAGGAGTATATGTCCAATAGTTGAAGCTACCATCTGGTCAATCCTCGATAAGGGAAAACAATCATTTGGCCAAGCTTTATTTGGATCCATGAAGTCAATGCGCATTCTTTGTTTACCGTTTGACTTCATAACTAACACACAGTCAGCCAACCAGGTTAAATAAGGTTCCTCCCTTATAAATCCTACTTAGAGAAGCTTCTGAACTTTTTCCTCAATTGCTTTTTTTTAGGTAAATTTCTCCCTCAATTAGTGCTTGCCATTCTAGGGTAAAGTGTCTCTTTTTTTGTTACACCACTTTGGTGCTTGGATCAATTTCAATTTATGTGTTATAACTTTCCAGGGTGTACTAAGCATGTCTGATGGTTCCCAGACAAACACATTGGCATTCCTTTTGAGAAAAAGCACCAAATCCTCATGTAGTTGTAAAGGTAAGGACTTCCCAATCATTGTTGTTCTCTCTAGGTTATCCCCAAGTTGTATCTCTTCAATTCCTCCATCAGGCTTCTTTGAATCATCTAGTGACCAATCTAGGTTTACTTCAATCTGAAAAACTTTCTTGAGTTTAAGAACCTTTAAATATAAAAACCTTGCAAGTTGATAATCTCTTTTGCATACCCTAACGCTTAAGGGAATAGGAAACTTGGCCTTCAAATGTGCAATGGAAGGAACTATTCCAAACATATCCTAACTCGGTTAGTCTATGCTAATTTTGTAAGGTAACTAATATTTTATAACAAGAAAATCAACCTTGTCTTCTTCTACATTGTCATCATCCCAATTTGCATAGGGAGATTAATCATTCCTGCAATGCATATAGGCCAATTATTAAAAGCATACAAGTCGCAATCATAGGACTTAAGCTATGTTTTAATCTTCGGCTTCATCTTGTCATAAGCATGTAGAAAAATTATATTAATCAAACTCCCTATATCCACTAAAATCTTCTTTACCTCAAAATTAGCAATCCTCCACTAATAATAGGTGCGTCATCATAAGGCCTTTTAATACCTTCAAAATCAATTTCTGAAAAGGAGATAAAGTTATCAATTCTCAATTTTTTACCTTGTACGTTACAAACATGGCTGAAAGCATTAGTCAAGTTCAAAGAGCAAGATTGCCTAAATTAAAAAGATTGCCTACTATACTATTAACAAAACCTTTCAATGTTCTATTGTTATTATTACGATTTTGATGACCATCTCTATCATCCTAGATAAGTTGCCCTTCACGATCCTAATCAGTTCTTCTACTTTGGGTTGGTCTCTTAATGTTCTTCACATTGCATGCTAGAAACTTCCTCAAATAACCTCTCTAAATGGCATCATCAACTGCGTTCTTGAGTTGCACATACTCATCAATATTGTGACCCCTGTTACGGTAGAAATCACAATACCTATTAAAATTCTTCCTAAAAGGATTCCCACTCGTCCTTTTTGGCCACTATAGGACTTTCTAGTTTTGAACTTCCATCGAAATATCAAACATTCGATGGAAAAGGGAAGTTTGGGTAGAGAAGGTTGGAATTTATAGTCTCTTCCTATCTCCACTACCCCCTATTGAAAATCTAACACCATTTCCCTTAAGTCGATCTTTTAT
This sequence comes from Lumnitzera racemosa, assembly GCA_024138005.1. NCBI lineage: Eukaryota > Viridiplantae > Streptophyta > Magnoliopsida > Myrtales > Combretaceae > Lumnitzera > Lumnitzera racemosa. The sequence continues at coordinate 60,000,301 of JAMXBC010000004.1, forward strand.
GCTTAGGAAATTCCTATCACTCTTTAGGTTAGATCTACTTTAGTTAGCCTCATGTCGGCCTATGATATTGTCTTCTTGCCTGATATAAGATTTTGCTTTTTCCTTAAATTCTACAAACATCTTAGGCATATTCTTGGCCAAAGATTTTGAAAAAGTCTCCATGTAGCTTTACTCCATCTATCATCACATTAAGTGCCATAATCATGTCAGGCTCTAGAATCTACACCATTTCAACCATGAACCAAGCTAAGTATTCTCAAATACTTTTATTAAGCTTTTCCTTAATGATATTAAGGATAAAAGAATCCTTTATTGTAACTTGCTAGAAAGTGTTGTAGAAATACTTTTACCAAGTCATCAAAGCAAGTGATAGTATTCGGCTTTAGATGTTTAAACCACGTACTTACAATAATGTTGATGGGAAAGCCTAACAAGTTACTGCATTACTAAGGCCATACAACTTGGCTAAGGTACGATAATATTCCAAATGGCCTTCTGGATCTTTCGCGCCATCATATGTTTCAAACTGTAGGAGTTTAATATGGCAAGGAATAAATTCCTTAAGGATTTCTTAGATAAAGGGGCTTTTCTTTAGGATAAACTATTTGCTTATAAAAGCGGCAACAGTAACATGTGATGGACTAACACAATATGCTTGTTGTGGAGCTTTTCCTTCATGAACTCCTTTTAAAGCAAGGGTTCAAGTTTCTTGTACTCTAGCTTGCTTAGTTTGTTATTCAGTAGACTATACAGAATTATCAATTTTTTCTCCACTATTGTGTTCCTATTCGTCATTCTAATTAAGCGGCATATTCACACAAATTAGATTTAAGATTTTGTCATCCATTCACTCAAGTTGTTGATTTTCCCCAGCTAGGTTGGCGTAGAGTTACTCCAACCTAGCTAATCGATCATCATCCAAATGGTGTGTCCCACTTCTCACACCCCTCCCCCCAATGAAGGTAGGTAACGGTAATACCACTAGCACTCTTAATTGAATGAGTTTTTGCTACCATGTTTAGAAATTGAGCAAAGACGACACCCTAATATTGTTGTCAAAATTTGGGTAAATGTTTGGCAATCTACAAAAAAGCAAGAGTTAGGCTTTAGGTGTATTGGGACTAGCCTGATGTAGCCACTCTTATGCATAGAAGAGAGTATTTAAGAGTATAAAAGCAAGTGTTTAAAGTGCATAAAGAGGTCTTACAGTAACTGTGCTCCCATATTTATAGGCTTTTGTTTAATAACTAAAGTGGCTAGCAGTTGAATTGCTAACGACACGTGGCATTCCCTGATTTTAGCAATATGCAAGTCATAGAGAGAAGTGGGCAGATGGACAATTGTTGTTTAAGTAATTACTAAACCATTCATGCCCATGTTTGAATATTTAAACCTCTATGGACAAAGTCTTAATAATTGGGCCTTTTATAGCATTAATCATAGAGTAAGCACTAAGTTATGAATACTCTAATAAGAGGTTAGTGGCTCACGTTAACCAAGTGATCGACTATAATGAGAGTTAGCTGAAGGAATGATTTCCTAGACAATTTTTCAATCACTTAATAAAGGTTGACACATAGCTGAACGCCTAGTTGAAGGGATGAAATCCACTATCAACAATATGCCTTTTAAGGTTTTGGATAAGGAACCTTCTAAGTCACACTTTGAGTCCTATTATAGTTAAGTTTTAGATAGGGAACCTTTTAACTCATCCTCTAAGTCTTATTATAGCTAAATTCACAACAAGTTAACCTCTAAGCCAACTTTTGAGTCTAATCAGTTCTTAAGTTTCCTAAGAGATTACCCTCTGACTTATCTTCCAAGCATGATCCTTTAACTTAAATCTTACCATTTCACTACATGCTAATACTTACTCCATAAACATGACAGCAAATATGTGTAGCTAACCTCTTTAACACCACAATTTAGAACATATGCACTTCACCATCACAATTGAGTAAAATTCATAAGCTTTTAGTCATATAACATGCTATTTTATATCAAATTACAACAAGATCAGTAGCTAATCTTACCTACAAGTATGAATTTACTATACAATCATAGGGTTTCTCAATTATCAACACCATTCCCCAAGCAACCATATGGATGTGTTGAAAAATTGCTGAATTTAGCCTTGAAATTTCATTTATTTACAAAACCAACATTTTCGTTACTCAAATTTTTGTGTTTTCTCTACTTCATGTCTTTGAAAAACATAGTATAGCATGATTGTATCGTAATCAAGGTAGGGCCTTTAAGAAAAAGCTGCACTAGCTCATTGTTTTGAGGAAAATCAATATTTAACCAAAATCCAACCTCAATATTTTTAAAAACAAATTACATAGTATGAAAATATAGTCTTTAAGGAGTTTGTACAAAGAAAATTAAGGTTGAAATTACATCTTCTAAATTCTTTAAAATGTGATATGAAATCAGCCATCGTGTGTAATTTCTTAAGGAGCATATACATGTAAATTGAATTTCAAAACTCTAGGTTGATATTTGAATTCTACATACAAAAATACTTGAAAACCCAACTTTCACAATTTGTTAGCATCGTTCGATATTTTTAATAAAATTTTGAAAGTTCTAAGGAAACTAAGCACTCACTAGAACACCAACCAACAACGACACTAGCCCCTTTATTAGCTAGACTAAATGCTAGCCACTTCATCAAGCAACATCATTGTTTTAGTTCTAGCTCTTCTCTAAATTCCTAAACACTGCAATACCTAGATTTGCACTATATTCTTACAATTTTTCTAATTTTCCTTTTCAACCCTACTTCCTCTCTCTTAAATTTTTCCTAAGCTTTCAAATGGCTAAACTTCATAATGAAAGTGAACTTAGGAATTTATACTAATGATTTGGTATGATTTGCATTTTTTTTTTCCTAATTTACAAGTGTCCTCTATGAGCTTATTTGCTATAAAATGTGTCTTAAGACCTACATTTCCTTACCCCCAATGCAAACTCCAACTTTTCATGCCCCTATTGAGTAATGTACGTGCTTCTACTTGTTCTTTCTATTTATGTGTTATTTTTTCTTGGTTATTGTAGTATATTGTATATATTTTGGTATCTTAGGTGTTTACAGATATATATATATATATACCTAATAATTATACTTAATGTATTTACATAATTCCAAAATATTATTTCTTGTTATTACATAATTTTTTTGTCCAAATTATGGAATAGTATATTAAAAATTAATTATTTTTAACTATATTTTTATTATTTTGATATACTCTTAGAATCCATGCCTATAGGGTCTCTTTGATTAATTCTTGTAACCTACTAGTAAAATTATAATTTAGTTAGGCTACCTTCATGAATGCTATAAATCCATCGCTTGGAACCTCAAAGCTAAAGTGGCAAGTTTAAAACAAATTCACTCCAATAAGTCTCTTTTGCTGCATTAGGAAGCAAGAGAAGAGGAAGGTCTCCTATAAACCAGGTAAGCTTTTTTACCTTAATTTTTATTTACGTAAAAGTAAGATTATGATATTTGTAATAAACACAATGATATCAGGCAAGTGCACCTATCAATTTTAATATAGCGGACGTGAATCCAAATCGATCCCTCAGAGACTTCGAGTACTAATATTAACTTTAGCTTTATTATCTAACCGAAAAATTATGATGAGTTGAATAAATTAAAAATAATGAAATTAACAAACTAAACTAATTATGGGACTTGATTAAGCAATTTAGAAAGCAATAAAACTAAGAACGACTTCAAGTATGCAATAACGTATTTAGGAATTATTTCCCCTAGTGTTTAACATGTGATCGCTTCAAATATATTCAATTTGGTTTCTATTATTCTTGACCGAAGGGATTCACAATTAAAGTTAATATCTTTCTCAAGCATATTAACCCTAATCCTAAATTATTTACCGAAATCTCTTCACTTAGTAATATAATTTAGAATTGCATTAATGTATAATGAATTCCCACATAAATAATTAACTTTCCGGAAAAAATATGTATCTTATCTCTAAGTATACATGTAATTCTCTCCAAATATGTAAAGATCTAATTATACATGTAATTTCTCAATCAACATGCATAATATCATATATTGATATTCTAGAAATATCAATTAACAATTAAACGACATAATTGAATCAAGCAAAGATATAAACTTTATTGAGAATTATAAATCAACTCAAGAGTCACATGAAACCCTAGGTTCCATAATCCTAAATACACGAATTCTAAGCTGTTATAATCAAACTAAAAACGAGTTCCATCAAAAACATAAAATAAAACATGAAAAACCCATTTGATTGATGAAAAAGCTCTCCGATCTTGAAGTCGGTGTTGCTTTCACCTTTTTCTTGTCCGTCTCCACAAGTCTCTTGTCTTATCTAATGTCTTTCATGTCTTTTGAAACCCTAAAATATCCTTTTATAGTGTATCAAAAGGTTTTTCGTTTTCTTTACCAGACATGACCTGGGACATGACCGTGTCCCCAAGTCGTGGAACTTTCTGCCCCTGGTCAATTTCCCTGCATGGACACAGCTTGGGACATGGTCATGTCCTAGACTGTGTAACTTCAAAACTTCATAACTTCTTCGTTTGAACTCCGAATTGAGTAAAACTTGATTCATTTTCTTCGTTTTCAATCCTAGAATGCGTCCAAACCTAGAAATCAAAATTTTACTCAATTAAGTATCAATTTCTTTAAAGAAAACCAAACATGTGAGGAAAATACTATAAAATCACCATATGAAATATGTTTAAAATCAGAGTTATCAAATTTTCCCACACTTGAACATTTGCTTGTCCTCAAGCAAATAAATCAAAACAAAACTTTTAGGACAAGAAACGCTAAACGAAATTTATCACTATTTAGGAAACCGGTTAACGAATACACTTGACCCTTAGAAAAATAAAAAAATCATTCTCAACTAACTTGCAATAATAAAGTCAATCGATTTCATCTGACCATGTTCGAATGCTCCAACAATACTTAATACTAGAGTTCACTAGTTAATTTATGAAAATCAAAGTTTACCTAAGACATTTAACCAAGGATTCTTAAACTAAAAATTGGATTTAACATCTCGCCAACCGAGAAAGAGTCATAAAAATTTTTCCCATTTGACTAAAGTGTGTACAATTCTCTTTTTCATCTCACCAAGCACCATAACCTAAAACAAACACATTTTACATCCACTCATCCTCTGATCATCCCCCTAGTTCATGCTATTGTTGAGAGGTCTTTTTAAATTTACCTTATTTAAGCACAATTGTGTTGGTAGTGAGAAAGAATCTCGCTCTTCTAACGGACCAAGACCGATCCATACCAACTTATTCCTTATATTGATAGCGGGAAAGAACCTTACTCTTCTGACGGACTAAGGCTGATCCATATCAATTTTTTTTTTTCATTAGAATTGGCATTGGGACTCAATCTCGCTCTTCTAACGAACCAAGACGAATCCTTACCAATTTTTCCTATTCATACACTTGTTATTACTTTTGACCTCCAATCATTGTGATTTTTCAGGGGTTTCTCAAAAGAAGAATTTCATTTGTTTGTTTGCTAAAAATTATAGGACTCTTAAAAATTTCTAAGAGAAAGGTATATATAAAAGTAAATTTAAAAATAGCCATGACTAACTCTCAACTAATGATGTTGCTCCAATCTCAACTCTTAAAGTCCGAAGCTAAATAACTCGTAACTTTGCCCTCCACAAATTTGACTAATCAATTCTAGTAAAATATAATAAGATCAATAATGATCAAGATGACACAGTTAATTTGGATCAACACTTGTAATCACCTATTGCAAGTTAACTTAAAAATTAATTGGGTCAAATGTGAATAATTGATATCCTAAATAGTAACAAATTCATATATATATCCTTTCCCCACACTTAATAATGTACATTGTCCTCAATGTACGACTAAGAAAGCACAATAACAAGAGATGAAACAATAAAAACTTCAAAGGGAAAAAGAAAAGACATGTATTGAAAAAGAAACTAATACTTCCCTGCCAGTCGAAAATAAGGTGAAGAAGTTCATATCAAGGAAGCCATTGTCATTACATGTCTGATTGCACATGCCTTAGCCAACTAAAAAATAACGAAAACAAAATGAACTAAGAAGAGAGATCGGAATCCGTCTCTTCATCATCCTCATCAAATGGTACCTCCGCCATGGTTTCATCATCGTCTTCTTCATTGCCCTCAACATCCTCTTCACTACCCCCAGCTGCCTCTTCCTCATCGGATCAAGAATCGTGATGTCAAATATTGTGAGGAGAAGAGAGAAAGAAGAGAGAATATGAAATATGTGTTGATATGTAGAAGTGTGTGAGAGAGTGTGTGTGTGTTTAAATAAATCAGGCGTGTGCTGAATCGTGTGGAGCTGGGCAGACACGGGCTGGGATACGACCATGTCCTACGCCTGTGTAACTTTCTGTTGTCGCGTGTTAAAACTGGTCGGACACGGGCTGGGACACAACCGTGTCCCAAGCCCGCATAACTCTCTGTGTTTGTACGTGAATTCTGGACGCATACGGGCTAGAACAACCGTGTCCCACGCCCGTGTAACTCTCTGTTCACGCATCATATGGCTGGGCAGACATGGGCTGGGACATGACTGTGTCCCACACCCGTGTAACTGTCTGTGGGTACAGCATAAAGCTGGGCGTATACGGGCTGGGACACGACCGTGTCCCACGCCCGTATAACTTTCTGTGGGTATGGCAAATTAAAGGGTCCTGGTGGACACGAGCTGGGATACGACCGTGTCCCTCGCCCGTGTAACTTTTTTTTTTAATCTAATTTAAAGATAAAGGAAACGTATAGAAATAAAAGTAATAAAACTAAAGAGAAAAAGCAACAATAAAACTAAAAGGGAAAAGGCTATGACGAAAACATAAGAAGCAAAGCAAAGTTAGATAAAAGGAAAATAAAATGAAGAAAACTTAAAAAACTAAAGTATAAGCAAAGTTAGACATGGGTTGCCTCCCAAGAAGTGCTTTAGTTAATATCGATAGCTCGACAGGATACGTCTTCTCATGTTAATTCTGTCGGATGGAGATAAAACTCCTATCGTCCAACATGCTCCAAGTTTCCACTCAAGTATAACTTCAACCATTGCCCATTTACCTTAAATGTATCCTTCTCCGGGTGTGTAACTTCAGCAGTCCCATACGGGAAAACTCGTGTAATTGTAAATGGTCTCGACCACCTAGATTTCAACTTACCTGGGAATAAACGAAGGCGAGAATTATACAAAAGAACATGATCACCTTCTTTAAATTGTCGACCTTGTTTGATTCGCTGATCGTGGTACTTTTTGGCCCTTTCTTTGTATAATTTGGAGTTCTCATATGCATTCGCTTGCCATTCCTCTAGCTCGTTTAGTTAAAGTTTCTTGTGAGAACCTGCACGCTCAAAATCAACATTAGCACTTTTAATTGCCCAATAAGCCTTATGTTTAATCTCTACCGGTAAATGACAAGCCTTGCCATATACAAGTCGATAGGGTATGGTCCCTAGTGGTGTTTTGCAAGCAGTTCTATATGCCCATAGAGCATCATCCAACTTTTCTAACCAATCTTTTCTATGATACTCTACCGTTTTTTCAAGAATTCGCTTAAGATCACGATTGGCAACTTCCACTAGGCTACTACTTTGGGGGTGGTATGGGGTGGCTATTTTATGTGTAACACCATAACGTTTCGATACGTGGTCGAGTTGAGCATTACAAAAGTGTGTTCCCCTATCACTTATAATTGTCCTAGGGGTACCGAATCGAGAAAATAGGCCTTTCAAGAATTTTTTTACTACCCTAGCATCATTAGTAGGTAGGGCTTTAGCTTCCACCCACTTAGAGACATAGCCAATAGCTACTAGGATATATTTATTTCCATTAGAGTTTGGGAAAGGACCCATGAAATCAATCCCCCACACATCAAATACCTCAACCTCGATGATAGGATTTTGTGGCATTTCATCCCTACAGGATATATTCCCACTCGTTGGCAACGATCACAACTCTCAACATATCTATGGGCATCTTTGAATAGGGTAGGCCAATAAAATCTTACCTCTAGGACCTTATGAGCTGTCCTATTGGCACTATGATGCCCACCCGTAGGCCCCGAATGATAGTGGCTCAAAATTCTCCATCCTTCGAGGTGTGGTACACACCTTCGAATGACATGATCTGCACATACTTTAAACAGGTAAGGATAATCTTAAAAATAATGTTTGACATCAGAAAAAAATTTCTTCTTTTGTTGGTGTAGAAGTCCCTTCGATATGATCCTAGCACCTAAAAAATTAATGATATCTGCGAACCAAAGAACTTCCATATCACTTACCTGGGCGATGACATAGAGTCGCTCCTCAGGGAATTCATCCTTGATCTCATTCTCGTCGAGCATTTCTAAGTTTGGATTCTCCAATCGAGATAGGTGATCTGCTGCTAAATTCTCAGCGCCTTTTTTATCTTTGATCTCCACATCAAACTCTTGTAGCAACAAGATCCACCTAATCAGCCTCGGTTTCGCATCCGGTTTTGCTAACAAGTACCTAAGGGTAGAATGATCGGTATAAACAATCATTTTAGATAGAAGCAAATAAGAGCGAAACTTATCAAAGGTAAAAACAACTGCTAGCAACTCTTTTTCTGTAGTAGTGTAGTTCTCTTGGGCATTCGCAAGAGTTTTGCTAGCATAATGAATTGGTTGAAAGTGCTTATCTCGCCTTTACCCCAGCACTACCCCAACTGCGTGATCACTTGCATCACACATAAGCTCAAAGGGAAGTGCCCAATCAGGTACTACCATGATTGGAGCATTAGTAAGTTTCTCTTTAAGGATATTGAAAGCTTTCAAACACTCCTGAGAGAAAACATAAGGGACATCCTTCTCTAATAACTTAGTCAAAGGGCAAGCAATTTTCAAGAAATCCTTGATAAATCGCCTATAAAAACCTGCATGTCCTAAAAAGCTTCTTATGGCCTTAACCGAAGTTGGAGATGGGAGTCTTACAATCGCATCCACTTTGGCAGTATCTACCTCAATTCCTCGATAAGAGATCTTATGGCCCAGCACAATACCCTCTTGTACCATAAAGTGGCACTTCTCCCAGTTGAGGACAAGATTGGTCTCTTCACACCTGGTAAGTACCCTGTCCAAATTATTTAAACAAAGGTCAAATAAGTTGCCAAAAACTAAAAAATCATCCATAAATACCTCTATTATGTCTTTAATTAAATCATCACAAATAGCTAACATGCATTACTGAAATGTAGCAGGTGCATTGCAAAGACCAAAAGGTATCCTGCGGTAGGCAAAGGTACCATAAGGACAAGTGATAGTGGTCTTCTCTTGATCTTCCGGTGCAATAGGTATCTAAAAATAACCAGATAAGCCATCCAAAAAACAATAAAACATATGTCCAGCTAGTCGTTCTATCATTTGATCAATAAAAGGTAAGGGGAAATGGTCCTTACGTATAGCATCGTTTAACTTTCGATAATCGATACATACACACCAACCTGTTACCGTTCTCATTGGGATCAATTCATTCTTTTCATTAGGGACTACTGTCATCCCACTTTTTTTTTTTGGAACTACTTGCACTGGACTCACCCATGAACTATCAGAGATAGGATATATCATACCTGCATCGAGGAGTTTAATAACTTCCTTTTTGACTACCTCTTTCATGTTCGGATTCAAGCGTCTCTGGGGCTGCACAACCGGCTTGTGGTCTTCTTCCATTAAAATCTTATGAGTATAAAAGGAGGGATTGATACCTCGAATATCGGATATTTTCCAAGCAATGGCCCTCTTACACTCCTTGAGTACTTTCAGCAACCTTTCTCTCTGTTCTTTTTCCAAATTGGATGTTATAATTACCGGTAATTTGGCGTCCTTCTCTAAGAAGGCATATTCCAAGTAGTCAGGTAATTACTTTAGCTCCAATACTAGTGGCTCCTCAATCGAAGGTTTTAACTGTTCTTCCTTCCTCTTTTCAAACTCTTCAAAACCTTTCAGAATAGAGATAGGTTTATTTGCTTCCAGTTAGGCTACCACCTCAGATTTGACAGGATCTTTCGAAACTTCCTCCATTCCTAATTGCAACCAACTCTCCAGCGGATCCTTAAGAAGAACTTCCTGCATATAACATGAAACAAAAGTGTCAGTAACATCCAAAAGGTAGCAAGTATCATCCTGATCGACAGACTTTTTCATAGCCTCTGAAATTTTAAACACGATCTCTTCATCTCCTACTCGGAGAATGAGCTTACCATCACTAACATCAATGATAGCCCTAGCGGTAGCTAAGAATGGTCTACCTAGGATAAGGGGCAACTCAAAATCTTCATCCATATCCAATATCACAAAATCAATTGGAAAAATAAATTTACCACTTGGACTAATACATCCTCAAATATACCTCTAGGGTACGTCACAGATCTATCAGCTAATTGCAAGCTCATGCGTATAGGCCTAAGTTCCCCTAATCCTAGTTTCTTGAAAAATTTATAAGGCATTAAATTGATGCTAGCACCCAAATCAACTAAAGCTTTGTCAATTAACAGATTACCAATATGACAAGGAATTGTAAAACTTCCTGAGTCTTTTAGCTTCTTGGGCAACTTGTTTTGCACGATCGCTGAACACTTTTCATCCAAGATTACTGTAGAAAGCTCCTCAAGCTTCCTCTTATTGGATAACAAATCTTTCAAGAACTTAGCGTACTTCGGCATCTGTGACAGGGCATCAACAAAAGATAAGTTAATATGCAGTTGTTTAAAGAGGTCAAGGATCTTACTGAATTGTTGGTCATTGCGATCTTTCTTGAGTCTTTGGGGATATGGGATAGGTGGTTGATGTTCCTTCACCTTTGATGACTCTACATCTTCCGTTGCTTTCGTCCCCTCCTTGCTCTTGCTAGTCTCCTCATTAACCTTCCTCTCAGCATGCAACTCCTTCCCATTTCGAAGTGTCACTACCTTAACATATTCCTTTGGATTGGGTTCTATATTTTCCGGTAGCATTCCTTGCGGTCTTTCAAAGATTAGCTTCGCAAGTTGACCAATTTGGTTCACAAGGTTGCGATTTGAAGCCTCTTTATTCCTCAGCGAGGATTCAATGTTGGATAAATGAGCCTTATTGCCTTGAATATATTTTGTGAGAAGTTCTTCCATACTGGACTTCTTTTCTTGAGGGAGAGGAGGAGGGACTCATCTTTGAAATCCAGGTGGGCCAAAGTTGGTCTTCTGCTGGCCTTGGTTTTGATTTCCCCATGAGAAATTGGGGTGATTCCTCCATCCTAGATTATAAGTGTTGCTGTAAGGGTTATTTTGTTTCTTGGGTGGATTTCTTAGATAATCAACCTATTCCAATTGTTCGGGTGCTCCATACCCATGCATACCAAAGTCACTTACATCTAATTGCACTTATTGAGGTCCAACAGAGAGTGCATCAATCTTCTTACTCAATAGGTCCACCTTGGCTGCCAGAGCAGTAGTCGAATCCACATCATAAATTCCCATGGCCTTTTGCTTGGCTCTAGTGGTTTCCTACTAATAATTATTCATCGCTATTCCTTCAATCAGGTTTTGTGCTTGCTCAGGTGTCTTTGTGTTCAAAGTACCTCCTGCGGATGCATCAATCATCTGTCTAGTAGATAAATTGAGACCATTGTAGAAGGTCTGAATCTGCATCCATAGTGGGAGGCCATGATGTGGGTACCTCCTGAGCAAGTCCTTAAACCGCTCCCAAGTATCATATAGCGTCTCCACTTCCAATTGAGCAAAACAAGAAATATCATTCCGAAGTTTAGTGGTCTTTGCAGGTGGGAAATATTTCTCCAAAAATTTCTCTACCAATTCATTCCAAGTTGTGATTGAATTTCTTAGTAAGGAATTCAACCACTGTTTTGCTCTACCCCTCAAGGAGAAAGGAAATAGTCGCAGTCGGATGGCATCATACGTGGCTCCGTTGATTTTAAATGTATCACAAATCTCTAGAAAGCTAGAGATATAGGTATTAAGATCTTCATCTTGGAGACAATCAAACCGAACATATTGTTGCACCATTTGTATGATGGTAGGTGTAATTTGGAAGTTATTAGCCGCGACGGTTGGCCTTGCAATACTAGAGTCAGCTCCAATAAGTGTAGGCCTTAAATAATCGGACATGGTCCGATTTGCTTCATTCCCATTGTTAGCCATGTGTAGTGGATCTTCTTACTCGATGAATTAAGTGTTGGGCTCTTCACCTTCTTCCTTAATTTCAATGATTGACTCATCGTCAATGGTCGCCACAATATGTCCAGGTCGCGATCTCAAATTTTGAAGGACAGTTCTCTCAATTTCAAGATCAAGTTCTACCAAATCTTCCGGGTTATTTCGAGTCATGCACTGCAAGGGCAAGAAATATAGAATCAATTGCAGCTCTAGCTAATGAAAATAAACAATGAAAACAAAAGAAAAAAAAATGCTTAAAGTAATAAAGCAACTAGTGTTCTTAATATCGAAAATCCTCAGCAACGGCGCCAAAAACTTGATATCAGGCAAGTGTACCTATCAGTTTTAATATAGCGGATGTGAGTCCGAGTCGATCCCTCAGAGACTTCGAGTACTAATATTAACTTTAGCTTTATTATCTAACCGAAAAATTATGATGAGTTGAATAAATTAAAAATAATGAAATTAACAAACTAAACTAATTATGGGACTTAATTAAGCAATTTAGAAAGCAATAAAACTAAGAACGACTTCAAGTATGCAATAATGTATTTAGGAATTATTTCCCCTAGTATTTAACATGTGATCGCTTAAAATATATTCAATTCGGTTTTTATTATTCTTGACCGGAGGGATTCACAATTAAAGTTAATATCTTTTTCAAGCATATTAACCCTAATCCTAAATTATTTACCGGAATCTCTTCACTTAGTAATATAATTTAGAATTGCATCAATGTATAATGAATTCCCACATAAATAATTAACTTTTCGGAAAAAACATGTATCTTATCTCTAAGTATACATGTAATTCTCTCCAATTATGTAAAGATCTAATTATATATGTAATTTCTCAATCAACATGCATAATATCATATATTGATATTCTAAAAATATCATATATTGATATTCTAGAAATATCATATATTGATATTCTAGAAATATCAATTAACAATTAAACGACATAATTGAATCAAGTAAAGATAGAAACTTTATTGAGAATTATAAATCAACCCAAGAGTCACATGAAACTCTAGGTTCCATAATCCTAAATACATGAATTCTAAGCTGTCATAATGAAACTAAAAACGAGTTCCATCAAAAACATAAAATAAAACATGAAAAACCCCTTTGATTAATGAAAAAACTCTCTGATCTTGAAATCGGTGTTGCTTTCGCCTTTTTCTTCTTTGTCTCCACAAGTCTCTTATCTTCTCTAATGTCTCTCATGTCTTTTGAAACCCTAATATGTCCTTTTATAGTGTATCAAAAGGTTTTTGTTTTCTTTACCAGACACGACCTGGGACATAACCGTGTCCCCAGGTCATGGAACTTTTTGCCCCTGGCCAATTTCCCTGCATGGACACAGCTTGGAACATGGTCATGTCCTAGACTGTGTAACTTCATAACTTATTCGTTTAAACTCCGAATTGAGTGAAACTTGATTCATTTTCTTCGTTTTCAATCCTAGAATGCGTTCAAACCTAAAAATCAAAATTTTACTCAATTAAGTATCAATTTCTTTAAAGAAAACCAAAAATGTGAGGAAAATACTATAAAATCACCATATGAAATATGTTTAAAATCAGAGTTATCACATAACAAATAAATTTCTAAAGCTATGATGATTGCTAAACTATGAACTATATAGAGGATTTTAGAATTTATCAATCTAGGGGTATTTAAAATAGGCTACTGTAATAAGGAAATTTATGATATATGAATAAAACCTCATTTAATTAGGGCTAATGGATCAATAGAAACAAACTTTGAAGGTTAATGAATATGGCGAAATCCTTTAGCTAGTAAAACTAGTTTAAAAAAATAAAAAAAAAAGGAACGTGTAAGAATTCAATAGAAACCCTAGAGCTTGATTTGTGTAATATTAAAAATGTACAAAATAGAATGATGGAAATAAATAAGGAGAAGCCCGATTGGCTCCTTATTGCCCCAAGCAACCGACCCAATTGGTCAACCCTTTGTAATATAGGGTAACCATTCCATCTTCCATTTATTGGAAATTCTTAATTTTCATAACTTATAATTTTAAAAAAGCTCAAATATTTAATTGATAAAGATTAACAAAAGGAATAACATGAATATGTAAATACTATAGGTTAAAATAAACTTAAGGTTCTAATTACATAATTTGTTATTAACAAGGGATTTGGACTTAAAAGAATCAAGAAAAACTTTTAAGGGAAAGCAAATGTGAGTAATATGTTGTACGTCTATTATTTATAATTACTAAAATAGTTAGAAATTGATCGATAGGTATTGTACTATAAATTGTGTACGTTACTTGTGCTTATGGCCATTCAAATTCACAACCGGCAGACATCAATGAAAGTATGGTGGTCCAGTACTTCTTGGATGAAGTTGTCAGGTTAGGCGCTAAGGTTGATGCAATGATGTAGTGGGGCATTAATATGATAAAATAATGGATATGGTCAAAGTTTCAACAGTAAGCTAATCAATTGAATAGGATGCCGATTCGAATGTTATAGACAGACCCAATTACTGATCGTTGAATGACAAGTGATAAACTTAGTATGAGGTGATCAATATGTACAGCAAATAGTAACACATTTGACCCCTACGGGAGATGTATACATGTGTTTTGTGGCGATGGGTCAGCATGTTTAGTTAGTACTAAGCTATGGTTCAATCATTCTTAAAAAGGGGTACCTATTTGTTTCGAAGCCTAAGCAGTATGGGGTTACATTATTTGTGTTTGGACTAAATCATATATCTCAATAAATTTTTTTATTACATTTAAAATAACCACACGTCTATGTACAAGTGTTGCATATGTTTATGCACACAATATAGTATTTGCTAGGTTTTCTATAACCCCATTTAGGGAAAATGTTTTTCAAGTAGCTAACCTAGACGTAAGATCTTAAAGACCACAAGAAACAAGCCTTCCATATTCCTATTCGGCTGAGGTTATGTGGCAGAATGCCCATACCCTTCAAGTTTGGGTCTTGACAATAAAGCTCCAAATGGGTGAGGGCTCCCAATTATAATTGATCGGCATCTTTGGTCAGCCAAATGGTATAAAGTTGGAATAGAATCACAATCCTTAAAGAATATAATAGAATAAAATAGTAATATCTATTACTTTATTTAGATATACTTATAAATAACATAAGTAATATATCAGAAATATATTAAAAATAAATATTTTTTAATTCAACTACTATTCATAGTACAATTATTGAGAAATGAGGGAATCAAATTTAGTCTATTTCGTTAGAGATCATTATTCATATTATTAGGCTACGATAAACTTAGTGTATTAGGATTATATCCAAAAGTAACATTGTATTCTCACCTAATCCATGACTTGATTCATGGATTGGACTCTCATTAATAGAGTATAGAAATATGCATGAGAATATGAAGAAATGGTTATTCATTTGGTCATAAGAAGGAATTCCAATTCCTTATTTGACAATACGGAGAATTTCATTAATCATTTTACAAACTAAACGTAATATTAGTTATATAAGGAGGAGTAGATAATTCATTCTACCCCATAAAGCTCGCCAAACGTGGTTTTTCCTTGAAATTCTTGAGCGGTCAAAAGACTATGGTCGGTTTATTTTTAAAATCATTGATTTGGTTGAAATGCTTAGGTATTTCATTAATTAAAACGAAATTTTAAAATAATTGTAAAATTCTAGTGATCAAGCATCGAGAAGATAGGAAAGTAATATTGGCTTACAGTAGGATGCAATTTAGGGTTGGGATGGGCCAAGATCACCTAAGCTTAAAAAAAATAATTATTAAAGTTTATTAGAAAGAAAAAGAAGACATATATGATATTAGGGATTAAATTTTGTCATGATGTTAAAGCATAATTAAGTGATGATGGTTATATTCATATTTGGTCTCTCATAAACATGTTTTCATTCTCCCTTTTCCCTTTTCATTTAAACTTTTTTATTCATAATAACTAATAAATTAAATTTCATTTTTTTGAAAATAATATTTTATTAAATGAAATTTTCTTAAGTGGTATTTATTTATGAGTTGATACCATGATTGATAATCATGTTTTCAATGCTTAAATATCTCAATCTTATTGCATAAAGCATTTAATAAATAATAGTAATGAATATTACTTGATTAACTAATATTTTTTATGATTAATATTATAAAAATGAATGGGAATCGATGAATTACTAACCGTTTTACCACACAAACAGATGTGTGTTCGTGTGTGTACATATATATAAAAGGATTCTTTTATGGTATGACTAATGAAACAACATTTAACCATAATTGAAGAACATGTACAGCTTTTATTGATAACAACCATATACAAGTTTAATGTATTAATTTCGATTATCAGCTCCGAATTCCAGTGTTCTGTATCTATCCCTCATCATAGCATTTACATTTCTAGGTTTACTTATTTTTATCCCTTTATACTACTAAAGGGCTAGTAAAAAGCTTATCTAAGCAAACATATATTTTAGAAAAAAGACATCATTTTCTCAATTATGTATGGAATTTGGGGAACGAAAGTAAAGAAAGGGAAAGGAACCATGATGAGCACAATGAATAAACAACACAATCTTACCAACAAAATATATTAGAAACTTTTCATTTAACAAAAAAAAAAAAAAAAGATAAATAAGTAAAAAAGAATAGCATAATAAGTATATCCATATGTACATATATAATCTAGAGAGAAAAGGCAGACAAGGACAAAAGTGGAACAGAAGTAGTGAAGATGTGCTCTGGATAAGCCTACCCAGGAGAGGCTCTTGGCAAATCTAAATCCATGGCGATTCAACTGAACCACCTCTGCAGATGGACATCTTCACATCACGAACCATTCTCCTTACTCCGACCACCTCAAAAACGCCGAACCTTCCAACAAAACGCCATTTCAGGCGCCCGACAACTGATAGAATCTGGAAGAATCGGGAATATCCGACCAGAGGAAGCATCCGCAGCCATATCTGCCGATGGTTACACTCTGCTGGACATAAGACCGACGTGGGAGTGGGAGAAGGCGCGAGTGTCTGGGTCTCTTCACGTACCTTTGTTTCTTGAAGACACCGACAATAGTCCCATTACTCTGCTTAAGAAATGGGTACATTTTGGTTACATAGGACTGTGGACTGGCCAGCTTTTCACTACTTTGAATGCTGACTTTGTCCAGCAAGTGGAGAGAAGTGTTCCGGATAAGGATTCCAAGCTACTTGTGGCTTGTGGTGAAGGACTCAGGTAACATTATTTCCTTTTTTACCTTAAATTATCGGTACAAGTAATGAAGAGTAAGAAAAGGAGAGCATCTAGTTATTAATAACCTCGTAAGAACTCCTTATTTGTTAGATCCATGATGGCAGCGTCAAAGCTATACGAGGGTGGATATAGGAAGTTGGCATGGTTGGAAGGAGGTTTCAATCGTTCGAAAGATGAAGATTTCCCAGATGTCGAAGGAAAGGAGAAGTTACAGTATGCCACGATCGGAGGCGTTTCTTATTACTTTCTTCAGTTGCTCTTACTCTTACAGGCTTTATGAAATTAAAAATACTTGATGGAAATTTGTCAATCCCCAAACAGTGGTGGACCGCCAGCCAGTTATTCATTCATTTATTTATTTTTATAAATACGCCTATTCATTTGTTTTGTTCCACCTAATTTTTCTCTAAAGAATGAAACCATGCAACCCGCCCCCAGACTGACAAGAGATAGTTAGATAGCCGCCTCTAGGCTTTACATTTTTAAAAAATTAGCACCTGAAACCCTTTATAAATATATATATATATCTATATAAATAAAGCTACGCTTTTTTTTTTATATATACAAAGAGTGTACTGCGCTGTTTAATTTCCGATCTCAAGTAAAATATAAATATCATGTCTAGTAACAAAGAGTGCAAGTGTGCTGTCTATCAATAGTAGTTTAAAAAAAAAAAAAAAAAAAAAAAACAGAGAGAGAGAGAGAGAGAAGGAAAAAAAAAAAAAGTTGAAGTATGGACAATAGTTTTCATAGTGCTGTTGGGACCCACGTGCTTTTATGTGTGATTTTTAGCCCAAAACAATATTGCTAGACAGAGAGAACAAATGTCATGTTTTAGTTTAAAGAAAACAAAGAACTAATACTGGCAGCTAAATTGCAAATAAGTTAAAACCTTAAGGTCATTCTCCCATTAGATAATTACGTACAATTAATCGTCCATCTTGGACAAGTTCGATTCTCGAAACTTAGAGTACAAGATTGTATCTTAAATTAATCATTTTTATCTACCTTATATATAATACAAATATATAAAATACTTAGTTGGGCCTCTATAAAGGGACGTTCAAGCGGGAGTACAATGGGTGGTTTGGTAACGAGACTTTTTAAAGATATCAGGGAACCAGGTAGGACACATCCACCCCTCCGAAGATATTAGGGTCTTTTTATCCGGTACTGTACTCACGTTCTCAGTAAAAAACAAAAAACACATTAGATAGTTTAGTTTTTTCTCAATCCCAACTCCTTAAAATTATACAAGCCCAAGACTGCGTACCTTTACGTTTTTGTTTTGATTTAAACCAAATTACTAACGATACCACAAGTGATTTGAATTTGATTAGTTTTCACTGTTTCTTCTACGATATGTAAAGTAATGGAATTTGCACGCTAAATAATGAAGAAAAGATCAGATATGTAAATATAATGAATTATACATGTCGCTAGATGTTCTTTATCACAGTGTAGTCGAGGGGATCCGATTATAATAACCACATACGTGAAACATGTATCTCACATTACACGTCACCTCAAAGGAGTAATATAAAATGACACAAAAGATGACATGAAGAAAAAAAGGCAAAGAGGAAAATAAGTAATCTTAGAGAGTTTCCAATATATATATATATAATAAATGAAAAAGCTATAAACCATCCAGCTTACCATTCTAGATAAGAGATGATATGTTCTTCACTTTGAACTTTATTAATCTTCTGTAATAATAATACGGTAGTACAATATTATTTATCTAAACAATTGAATTATCTCTAAACAAGAACAAGCTTTTAAGTATTTATAAAGTTAGGCAATCGATGATATTCATTAAATCATGATGACGGTCGACAATCGATATGAGCTTTTTTTGTTGATGGATTCTTTCGTGAGTTCCTTTTTAGTTTAAGCTCATAGCAAGTCTCTCAATATACATAAACTTTCCTAAAAAATGTTAAGAGTGAATGGAGCTATCCCTACTACAAACCTATACCTTCCTAAATAATCTCAAAATATATCAGACTCCTTAAACCTTATCACTCGGTCCAAAAAATTAAGCTCAAATAAATAATATAACAAATTTTAGTCCTTTATATGTTCTATCATCCTAGCCATATATTAATAAATAAAAATCAAAAGAACTAACTTTTTGTTTTCGTACAATTATTAATCTCGTCAAACGTCTAAGAAGTATTCCAAATCTTGCACATTTATTCGTTAAATTTGAAAAAATCCCCCAAAATATATGTATAATCGTTAATATTTCGCATACTTAGTGTGGGGAGCAATTCTATTGCAATCTATCGATTAATAACATCGTCTCTTATATATATTATAGCTAATTTCCTATTCGATTTCGTATTTCAAGGAGGTGCGAAATTAAACCAAATCAAAATATTCTGCATAAAAATTTATCTGAATCATAACTATAAAGAAAAGAAAAATCATAGATGAAAGAATCCTGTTGATGGTAATAATATGAGAGAATAACTTATAAAGGGTGACTAGGTAGAAGAACGGGCTATCTCACTAGTGATAATTGAAAAGATTTAATGTATCAACCTTACTGTTTTTGAACAAAAGTAACTTGTTAGTTGCCTGACTCTTGTTTGATATTCAAAGTTGAAGTAAAATAGCATTATATTGTTTCTTAGATCGTTGAATTGTCTCTAAACAAAAAAGCATTCTTATGTATTTATAGAGTCTAATGGTCAAAGAAATCCGTCGTACTTGATAATTAATAGCCTAGATAAGAAAGGGGATCTCTCATGGATTCCTCTTAAATTGAAGCCTAGGGTGACCTCTTGAGCACATAAAGTCTTTACAGAATGGTTGAGAGTAGACCAACCAGTTCAAATGTCGAATGTACCTATTTCATTTCAAGTCATGAATCTGACTCCTTAGACCAGTTACAAGCTTTCCATATACAAATCAAGCATCAAATGGCTTTAGTACCCACGATGAGATAAAGCAGATGAAAAATCACTTTCTCTGTATATCTTGCTCGTCCCCTTTTTATACTGAGATGCAATTCAATCAGCGTAAATATTAGCTCTTTTAAATATTAAATTAAAAAAGGAAAAAGAGAAGGTAAAAGAAAATGGAGATTTAAATTTTCCTCGACAGTGGGCCTAGACAGCAAACAACTTGAAAATAATAATAAAAATGTTTTTACTTGGTTTGGTTAAATTTTTAGTTTTTTTATATGAGGTGTCACAGTTCACTTCCCTCAAATTTTCAAATTGCATGAAATCAGACAAAATATTGCAAGAAAATGAGATTACCTCGGTTTTTCACCTCCTTATACCCCAATCATATTCTCATTTACGCCAATCCCCACTAAAAGCTTAATTTTCTTTTCTTTTCTTTTCTTTTTTTTTTCTTTGGCGTCACCTAGACCATCACAAATAAACAAGTCGTCGCGATTCCACAAAATCTAACCATGCCTGGTTAAACATTTGAGGGAGCTTTGCGCTGAAATGTTGGACACAAATACTAACTTCTCCACCTTAATAGTAGTAGTCCGAGAAAAGAATGGCAACAAATCCACTACCCGAGCCCCCTGTCGTCCTAATTTCACATCTTAAGTTTGAATTTATTAAAAAACACACTTAATCGAATGTTCACTTGTCAATATTCTAACTCGGACTTTAAAGTTTTAAAATATCATATTCAACCAAATTTTAACTTATTAATTTTACTACCTCTGTTATCTTTCAAAGATTTCCTACCTGCCAGTGATATAGTAAACACGATGTTACAACTACAATAACAAGTATTCATTGATAAAAGTAGGAAAAATCATCGAGACGGTAAATTTGACAATTCGATTATATTTAAATTCTAGTAATTTGAAGCTTCAATATATAATTAAACAAAAAGAACGAGGAGGAAAGATGGTCAAAGTGGTAAACCTGACGAGTGAAAATTCCATTAGGTATAAAATATAATAATTTAAAACTTCAATGTAAAATTTGAAATTTCTGCTAGTGTATGTAGTATTTACATTATCCCGGATGAGGGGGGAAAGAAAAAGGAAAAATACCCGTGCTAACAGCAATCCCAATAGTCGGTGCTAATTTTCTCCTTTTTCTACCCCAACTTCCTTGTTTTCTCCTATTTCTACACCGTCTTCCCCATTCCTTTCCATATAAAAACGTGGCCGACCATTATCTTCACAGAGCTAGACGCATGACGACATAGCGCGTCTAGTAAACAAGATGTATACATTTTACATCTACCAAAAGCAAATAATAGCAAGAAACTCAGTACACAAAATACCATTACGCACGATGGTGAAACTCTAAAGCGAATTCCAGCTAAAAGAATACACATCTACAATGCTTATAGGTCTGTCGTGGCATTTAGATGACAAGAATGATTCCACTTTCTGTAAGTATGGCAGGAGATTTACTTGATGGAGGAGACAAATTAAATCAAAACTCATTTGCTGCTCCGAGGAATGAAGTAATATCATAGACTCAAAAAAAAATTTGCTTTGCAGGTTATTTAACTAGGCCAAGCCACTAACAAAATTTGCATGGCCTACACTGTAAAAATCTTCCTCACCTTCTTCATGTTCCGACGGCAAACAGGACATGTCCCAGCTGCTTCCACAATCCTGCAGCAGTTCATTAAAATTTGAATTTTTAGTAGGCATTGTGAAGCATTCAGATTCACTTAATTTTCAATAAAAATATAGTATGGTAATTAGATGATATATTGGAGGTATTGTGCATTCTGTATCGTATCATGTGATGAATCTACTTGATGAAGAATTTCTAAGGCACAGGCAAATCAAACCCAACATTACTTGAGTAAAAAGAGATGAAGATTTTTCGTTACGGTTGGGAAAAATATCAGGTAAACTTCAACAAGAAAAAAAGACGCTGAAAAGAGTTGCATTTTCGGGAAATGAGATTTACCTTGTCCCACATTCAAAGCAGGCCACACAGTGTCCACATGGAAGGAAAAAGCAGTCCCTCGGAGCATCAAAGCAAATTCCACAAAGACGGCGAGTGTTATTACCCTCACCATCTTTCATTGACTTTCCTTCAGCAGATCCTGCGGCCAATAACTCTTCAAGATCCTCATCATCATTAGACAAAGAGTCGTAGGATGATCCCCAGCTAGAGAGATCATCATCTTTGTATGAAAGAAGAGGTGCCCTCTCAGGTCCTGCCTGTGCAAATGCTTCAACTCCATCTTCACGTGTACATCGAAACTTGTTCAAAAAGTTGAAGGCCAATAACATAAGCACAGTCATTCCACCTAAAGGTTGGAATTTGATCAAGATGGTTTTATACTTTTCAAGTAGCAAGAAAAATAAAGTAAAAATGTTAAAATCGCTACCTGCACTTTGGGCATTTTTTCAAGTTTACATCTAAAGCTTCAAGCTACTAAATAACATAGCTAATTAAACTTTTACTTGTCAAATTTACTATCAAACCTCTAATTTGTACTCTTTGACCAATGACTACTTGTGTGAAAAAGTAAAGACATAGGAGTTCAGTTTGATATGATGTCAATCAAATTCAAACTTAGAGCATAAAATCTTACAAGCAAAATTTCAATTGGGTATGACATTTTAATAGTCTTTAACTTTAGATTAAAACTGAAATAAAGCACAAAGCTCCAATAGTGATGTTCGACATTATCCCAAAAATATATAAATATATATATGGGGTTTTGGGGTTGGGGGGTGGAGGAATGGGCATACCTATCCCAACAACGTATGTAATCCATCTAGGTCCATATGACAGCCTTATATACCAATCATCACCGGGTGATCCCTGGGGATGATAAAAGAAAAAATAAGTGAAAGTAATGATAGAATGCAAAATGGGATTGTTAAACGTATATTGAGTGTCTCTCAACCATCCCTAACTGAAAATGGATGGGCAATAGATGAATAGATGGATCATGACAGGAACTTGAAGAGTTTTATATAAAATGGCCTTCAATGAATTTGTAGTAGAATTTGATTTTATCTTTCCCCAACTAGATGCAAAATCTGCTCTGCATGGAAGAACAGTAAAATTTATTTTCATCCTACCTGTCCTAGATCAGGTGTAACAAGGACAGCAGCATTTCCAGTGAGAAACCGGACATCGAAGCTGCACTCTTCATGAGAAAAGGTACACTTGTAATAGGCTTCAGTGGTGTTGTAGAGATAAGCCCTCACTCCGAGATCCAATTGAATCTTAGAATGAAACAACAGAGAAAGTCAAATACAAAGACTGCTTATGTACTAGAATGTCTGACACTAAGTATAAAATATATATCTGTATCTTAAGATATAATTGCACCTAATCTCACTTACAACGAAATCCATGATATGGCACAACCTCCATCATGGCAGGAGTATCCTATGAAAGCACCTCGCTGCTATATCTATTGGAAGAAGGGAACCTTGGCACTACCAATCCTTCTCAACCCA
The DNA here is from genome assembly GCA_024138005.1 of Lumnitzera racemosa. NCBI lineage: Eukaryota > Viridiplantae > Streptophyta > Magnoliopsida > Myrtales > Combretaceae > Lumnitzera > Lumnitzera racemosa. Next base: position 60,024,226 of record JAMXBC010000004.1, read on the forward strand.
GTTCAAAATTGTCTATGATGCTAAGCATAAAGTTGTCAATGCCAGTGCTTTCAGTCTTTATTCTTTTATCAGCATGTTTGCTCTAGCATTAGTTCTTGTGGATTCATTAACCGATCAAGGTCAACCACAATAACTGATGATGCCATAAGAATCTAACACAGCATCTGCTCAAGTAAATATCCTCCACTGCATTGCCACTAATTATGGTAAAATGGTTCGGATTGGGGCCAGCAGCCAAAGCATGCTCAAAGGAAACTCATCAGCTAAGCTTGAAACTGACTCTAATATTTTTGCATGCTACACATATTTTTCCTTTATATTTTGGTCGCCTAAGCAATCTGCATATTCTCTTGCATCTACTCTCTTTAATTCTACTTCACTTTATTCAAGGCACTCTCCAGTACTGTTCTAACCAAAACAATATCTGCCAACTTGCTTTAAAATACTTACTTTAAAATACAATTCAAATAGCTATCTAGGCTCTGCATTTTCTTAGTGAATCAGTTTCATTCTGTTACTTCATTTATTCAATAAAATCACTTAACCACTCTACAAACCAAACAATTATGTGAATAAGATACCTTAACCATGTCTTTAAGAAAGCCTGAATTACTATAATCCAATCACAGAGAACAAAACGTAATAAGTCAGGCAAAAGGGAATATCACCACTAATGTTCAAATTGCCCTCCTTAATCCAGTAACAAATTTGATGCGTCTTCCGTTTAAGACATACAAATATGAATAATTAGATATCCCAATGTAAAAGACAGAAAACCCAAAGAAAACGGACTGCTAAAGGCAGATTATTATGCTTTAACAAGATATTCCCTTTTTTTTTTTGACCAAAAAGACAAGATATTCTTTAAAATCTATATGCCATTGCCTTTATGTCATTCGATATATAAAAGCACAATTTTGTGATATAGACAAATAAGTAAATTAAGCAAAGCTGAACAAGGAACGAGATTCATTTTACCATATATATCATTTTTCAGGGTAAAATTTTATGCAAAGTACTTAGATGACTGATGTAGGTCAAACATCTAAAATTTAGCTCTAAAATAAGAGTATAGACGAGTCAAACTACTCGTAAGTTACTTAAGTTTAACCCGATCTTTACTAAAGTTTGACTTAAAAACAATTAAGTCAAAATCAAACTCAAGCTCAAGCTGCTCAAGTAATTAATCAAGTTTAAACTTCATAATATTTAATTCAACGGGCTGGCAAGCTGGCAAGCTTAATCGAGCTTAAATTAGGTATAAATACTAATTAAGTTTAAGTCAAGTTTCAATATTAATATTACTATAATAAGAAGAAAATATATATTTAGATGAATTGAGCTTAACTGAGTCAATTTTAAACTTAATGAATGGCACTCCAAGTCAAGTTCAAGCTCAAAACTCTAAACTTGACCAAACTCGAGTTGAGCTCGAGCCCAAGCTCAAGTTCATATTGTCTCAACTTAACTCACTTATAGCCTTACTCTAAAGTAACAATTTTTTGAATGAAATGAGGGCTCAAAAGATGGACTGCTCAAACAAGCATTATGGCTATGCAAATTTGGTATAGAAATTCTATGCAGTAATATTTGAATGAGGGAACCTAGGTAGCTAATATTTTTCCAACAGATGGCATTTATCAGGTGAAAAATTCAGCTGAGCAAACATGTAAGGAGAGATAAAACATGATGGCAAGATCCCATTGTCACATCATTTCAGAAGCATACAAAGGCAAAGTCGCCAAGTTAACTCATGAACCAGTTTCTTAAGATTGGTGCCCTTTTTTACTTAATTCTAATTAAGATCAATCCCTTTTGTACCACAATGTTTGAACAAGTGTACTTGACAGGCTGATATGTTCCAAGAGAAATGTCCTTTATCGAGTTAAATATCCAGCTGAAGAAGTATGTAGAACAGACTAAATATGAAGCAAGTGCCAACAGAGACATCATTTCTAAAGGATACAAGGCAAAAATGCCAAATTCAAATCATGAACAAGTTTCCAAGGATTACTACCTTCTATTCCATTAATTTTCCACAGGTTTCAATGAACTTAAATACTTTGTACTTGCAAAGACAAATTAAACAAAGGATGTGCTTTGCTCAAAATATGTCACTAAAACTAGGTTGACAGTATCTGCTTTTTATCGACATAATCTACTAATGAAAAATGCTCCATAATATGTGGGATACACAAGATAATAAGAGGGTCTGGTTGTTTTTACATCATAGGCAAATAAATATATGTCAACTATTTCCAAATCCAAACTAGAACCAGAAACAACTAATTGTATTCAACAAGTTACAGAACCCACCACAATACGCCAGTCAACAAGAAAAAAATACTAAGTTTGAGATTGGTAGTACAGAAAGTAACATATTGTGTAACAGGCATGCAGTGTAAGCCTAGCCACAGATGAGATAGATTAATCATTTAGGACTACCTCCATATCCTCAGAGTTCAGGTTGCCAACTGCAACGTAATAGCTGGAGGACTGATATATATCCTGCTGGATTACACCAGAACCTGGACAAGAGACAAGATTAGGTAGAAAGTAAATCTGTATAAAACATGACCATTCAAAGTAAAAGCTTTCTCACCATGGATGAGATTCCATGACAAGGTGGTGTTGGGATATGTAGGATCTTCAAGCCATTGAGCAAGGCCTTCATTTCCTGCATGATGCAAGATTCAGGTATGAATACAGCAAATAGGATAATTCAAATTCAATAAAGAGGCTATCAACAACGATAAGCATTAATGCTGTCAGAGAATTTTATTATGAAGATAACTGAAAGGAAGAGAACATTCTGAGTTAAATGCGGCTTATAACTGATTTAAGCATTCAAAACTTACCTTGTGCAATCACAAGGAATAGAGAAGTCCCTGGGGAGCTCACACTGTAGGTGATATTAATTTGTGACCCCTCATTCAGATAGTAGATCCATTCCTAAAAAAGAGATAAAAAGAGAATTAAATAACCTTCCCATATGAGGCCACACAAAGACAAATATACTCTTAAGAGGATATCTGCCTTGCCTCATGAGAATCAGCAGCAACAGTTGCATTATGAGTCGCAGACCAAGTGGTTTCAACATCAAGAGATGGAGGTTTATAAAAACCATAGAGCACTGGCCCCGGCTCTGTATCATCTAATTCCTCCACCTAAAAGGAAACCAAACCAAGTTATATCTGACTTCAAGTAGCAAAAAAGCAAATAAAATGACAAAGAAAAAGGGACTGTCACCTTTAGGGATTGCACAAAGATTGAATTAGGTTGTATAAGAATTGAACTATTCGGACCAAGCTTTAAACTCACAGAACCATAAACTCCCAGTATCAATGTCATTGAAACTGTGATCCGCAAGAAAGATAATCTCTTTAGATAAATCCATACAAATGTCCTCTGTCTATATTAGGCAATGACTTCTGCACAATAGTGTTAATAGAAAAAGGTAGACTCTTGAACCACAATCCTGCAAGGGCTTGTTTGGTTCACTAGGAAATAAGATTAGCGTTCCATTAGCATAAGTTTGCATTGCTAGCAACAAATAAGTTAGGATTGGAATTCTAAAAGGAAGAAAATTTCTTAAAGAGCCTGCAATCATTTCATAAACTAGGATTCAAGTTTCTATTTTCACAAGCAAATTACTGAGAGAAATTTTCACATGCCACAATCCAGCAAACTTACTCCATCATGAAACTCCTCTTCCGGTCATTCACTGTGATATAATAGCATAAGTGCGCAATTACTAGTCTCTCTCTTTATACGTATGTTCAAAATTTTAGCTCCAAATTTCAATAACTTACCCTTAGAAAAAGCACATAACATTCGACATTCTTGCATTCGCTTTAATGTATGAAAAATTATATCTTATTGTGACTTTCAATAAGAATCTGTCGTAACATATAGATATTGGACATTTTCAGTTTAAATAATGCATTTAATTAATTCAGACATATCATTACTGACCAAAAAACCAAAAAGTGAGGACCACAATGATGCAAGACCAAGTATCGTCTCGAATCGCAGAGGAGGCATCATCAAAAGCGGCGAAATTCCCTCGGTAAGAAATGCCAACATGTTGCTGCTGTTCTAGCTCGGGAAGGTGCCTATGATACTGATGAGGCTCATCGACGACAACATGTCCTCGATCATCGTCCACCTCGTGAACGTGGACTTCAGCACCAGATGAAGACTCTCTATTGTACGAAGACGAGCTTTCTCCCTGCTCTGCCATTCTGTTTGGGAATTTGAAACAATAACAATCAGTTAAATTTGTGCTGTAGTAGAATTTGAAACCCTAACCCTAAGGTGAGGAAAGAAAGGTGACGTACCTAGGAGAGAAGTAGAAGTAGAAGAGCCCATCGGAAAATACAGGTAAGTGAAGAGGAGAGGATGTCCCAACGAATTTCACCAATCGGTCGTCTCCTGCGTTTGCCGAGACTGTTAGTTGGGGCACAGACTAGACAAGACTTCCCAAAGAGTGACAGTTATTTAAAAGCGGACCAGCCCACGGGGAACCCATAAAATTAAAGCTTCATACTAGATAAATCTCATGCATTTATTTTAAAACTCTGAGACGCCCACGCGTTTGCATGTCGGTGTTCGGAAGTAAAGTTGGAGTTTTTAACTTGAATAAGAGAATTGGCTTCACTAAATGAAATTATGAAAAATAGAATCACAATTATCATAAAATGGAGTAATCTTATGATAGCTTATTACTTTATTTGGTTAAATAAAAAGCCATTTAAAAAATAAACCTACAACAAAAGCTAACAAACTATCTTACCCTTAAAAAAAAAAAAAAAAAACTAAAGCACTAACATACACTACTTTCAATGTATTTAGACCTTTTTTTTAGGGGGGAGGGGGAGGCGGGTAGATAGGTTTAAGTCTAGTGGGTAGGTTTAGTAACTATCTACCACCTTCTTCTTTGATGGAGTAGAAACAGATCAAACAAAGATATAATAGATCCAATAGGGAGAGAAGATGAAAGCTTGAAGGGATAGAACATATTGGAGTGAAAGAGAGAAAAAAAAAACTCAAAAAGAGAGAATGGACTAGAGACAAAGAGCAAAGAAGAAAGCAAGTGAAGGAGGTGTGGGTGGCCGTAGTAAGTGGTTGATAATTGTGGTATAGTAGTGGTCGGAGACAATAGTGGTGGCAATGATGAGTGTTGGTGGGTGTGTGATGGAGTTATAATGGTGCTATGTTAAAATTAGAAGGGCAAGAAGAGTAATATTTTCATAGAATCCCAATTATTTGATCCATGTAAGGAATATTGGTTCCTTATTTTGAAGAATTGCAATTCTACAATAATTGCAATCTATTAAAAGTGAATAAAGTAATAAAAAGGTATTGAGGAATAAGGAAGGAATGGAATCCATTCCCCTAAGTAAACACACAGTTAATGTGAAGTGGATAATGTTAGTAGGCGATTTGTTTGTAGGGTTAAGTAGTCTTTTAAGATAAGGTTCGCCTCCCATGAGCAAACTGGTTGGAGCTTATATTGCTCTCCTAAAGATAGTTAAGGCAAGCAAAGCCAATAGGAAAGTTAGGCCTCCCAATTATACGAAGGACAGCAACAATACCAGTAGGCACTCTTAAAGTTAGAAAAGCTTAGAATAGTTATAGGAAAACAAGAAGAAGAAAGGTTTACTTACCATCCATATTACAAGAAAATATGATGAGCCAACAAATGGTTTAGTACCATATAGGCACTTAAGAAAGGGATAAACCTTTTATCTTGTGACAAGTGGTATTAGAACGCAAAAGTTTCAATCTAAACGAGCCACCTAAATACTAACTTATGTGCTTAATGAAAAAGGGCAATTTTTTGTTGACAACTAAGCTCATATGGATAAAGCTCGAGAAGAGAAACGACCATTAGGTGAAGGACAATGTTGCTAGAAGAGGCAACTATTGTTACGCCTTAAAGTCATAAGTCGCAACAATCCCGCCATGTAAACTATTCTATGATAGTAACTAGCCTCATAGTACTTACCATAAACATGATCTATACAAAGCGTCGACAACTCCTTACTTTAAAGTAAATAGTTCAATTAAGAGTTAGCTAAAATTATAGTAATTATAAAAAATTTTAAGTCAACATACATAATTACATATACATTCCACAGAACTTTCTAGGAAATTCTACATTAACATAACAGTTCACTAATTTACATAACAACTATCAGTTTTTTATTCTTAAGCTATTAGGGAGACTCTAGCTATACATCCACTACTAGGTAAATTGATCCTTACACCCCAAACTTCAAAAGAACTAACCTCTAGATAGTTGTAGGGCGGCATAATACTCGGAGTATTCAGAAATCAAGACCTGTAAAAAGATCTATACGGGTATGAGCAATTACAGCTCAGTAAGTTGAATTGGAGACTCATGAATGTATATAAACACAAAAAGATTATCAAGCAATTATTTTCATGCAATGCAACAAGTAAGTGTCATCACACAACGTAATCCGGTCCGTTGCGAAATCAAAGAAATTTCACTCGCTCTAATCCAGGTTGAGGAGTTTTCATATTATGCAACAATTCACAACTAAACCCAGGTTTGTGCAATGGAGATATTGCTTCTCCTAAAACTATCCTTAGAAACAATGCCCTCATCCTCACTACGACCTCCTCTCTTGTCACTTATTTTGGCTAAGGATGAGGAAAAGACCAATTTGCTATCCAACACTATCTTTATTGAAGGTGTCAGTGTTTGGTTGGAGAATCCTAATGATTCCCTATAGGATTGCAATGTATGACAATTTAAGTCATTAGAGTTGAATAAGATTAAATTCTATTTAGGGTGTTCAAACAATTTCACACCAATCCAATTATAACAGAAAATCAATCACAACACAAATTTCAATACGAATTCAGATACTCAAACATATACATAAACTACTTACAATCACAATCATACACAATCCTAAATCTCCGAGTACCATAAAATAATACTCTAATATAGTAAGTAATAACCCAACTTACCTAGAATTCTCAATCACCCAATCACTTAATTGCAAGTCGGTTTACCTCCGGGTTTCTTATAATACAAATACATCTTTTTAGTACTTATACTTTGATGATTCATATTCTAAGTTATAATTTAACTTATTTCTCTATGCATACCTATTATTTACCAATGATTTATTCTACCTTATTTCAAAGTTCAGTTTCTAAATTAGATTCCAATTTTGATTCTACATTGTCTCTAACTATGAGGAATCTTAAGTATACTCGAATCCTAATGTGAAATTAATCACATTAAGCTCGAGTATTCTAATATCATATTGGATCTTAATTTAGTATTTTAATCTATTCGATATACTTTAATCTTAATTAAGGTACTGGATTTACTTCCAATGTAAGAAAATCTTACATTTTTTATACAATTACCTAAAATTAAATTTTGTTTCAGATTTATTATATACTAATTTTTATTATTATATTATCCAAATAAATCTAATTTTTCATATTTATTAAATTTCCAATTCCATATATTTCTAATTTCCTACAATTACTACATAATTCCTATATGAATTATACTTAACACTCCAAAGGCTAGAAGTAAGTTTCCACATTAAAAATTAACATCCCTAAACATCTAATTACCATCTAAATCAGTAATTAATCACTTAATCACCTAATTAACTCAAAATTACTTATTTTTTCCATCATTTTAAGGCTAAAAATTTACTTAAAATTTTTGAAAATTAAATAAAAAAATGACTTCACAACACTGTTCTATACCACTTAAGCATTCTACAGAAAAAATTTAAGATTCAAACTACACTCCTAAACCTACTTATTTCTAATTCTAATCATGTTCGGTTTTGTTTAATTTCTTAAGAACCCTATATTTTCAAATGTGATTGAACTTAATCACTATTTTTTCCTAAATTTACATATAATAAAACCCCAGAATAATAAATTTAAAATTTTCTAGGCAAAATAAATAATTTTAAAAAATTGTACAAAATTGGAGCAAATGTGAGACTCATCCAATCCAATAGCTTTTGAGCTTCTAACACTGGTCCAAGTGTATCAGCCAGTCCAGGCGATGGGTTTGGAGTAGGGTAGTAGTAATGGCTCAGTTCTAGGTGGTGATGGTATGTGGGTTCGGTTTACTAGCCCTTACTATACAGATTTGCTTAATAATTTCCTAAACCCTAATTTTCCTCTTTAAATTTCGGTGTTGTCAATTTTTTCTAACTTCTAACTATCCAAATGAGTTATGTAATTTTTCTTCCTATTTATAGAGCTTTGTAGTAATTATTATGCATTTAATTAGATAATACATTGCCTAAATCCCTTAAATTTTGCCTTTTGTGTTACTTTTTTTTTATGGTTAATTTTTTTTCTTCTCTTCTTGACCTACCATGACCAAATCTAAGTCATTCCCTATTCCTTTGATTTTTTTAATTAATTAATAATTTTATTTAATTATTTAATAAGTTTCCAGCTAATTTAAGTAATTTCACGTATTTTTATCTACACGTAAATACATGTAGGGAACATGTGAACATTCCTAATTATTATTTAGGTCATTCTATGATTTTTAGTATACATATAATCTATTTCTAACAATTTATTAATTATTATGTTACATTTTTCGCCTTTTTAATACTTAACAAGTATTATACTTAAAATTTGAAAATTTATAGTCTCTTATCTTATTACTTATTTTCTTAAATTCAAGTTTACGAAGTCATTTTTAATAATATTTCTATCTATAGTTTATAATTTAGGTTTGATTGGATCCTTTAATCAATCGTCTTAAACTTTGTGTACTAAATTCAATCCTATAGTCATTTAGCTTAACTTTAGAGCTTACAGCTGTGTCATGAGCAACATTGTAACAAGATTTTGACCAAATTTAAGAAAATGAAAAAATGAATTTCAAAGAGCACATCTATTATTAGGCCACTCAACAAGAGATAATCTAGGAAGACAAGAGGTGAGGGTGAAGGTAAGGGTAAAGGTGAAGGTGAAGGGATGCCTATGAAAGCCCAGAGTCCTAGTAGAGATGATCTTGGCATAGAATTATGCAATAAAAGAGTTGAGTCAGTGATCTTAAAGAAGAGAGTAATGGTAAAACGTTAGCCTCATGATAAAGGCATTATAGATTTAGGTTTGGGAACATGTCAGGGTCCATGTTTAAAAGGGAGGTAAGGGTATTCAATTGCAGCTTAATGTGAGGTATGTAACATCAGCAAGCAGTTTATTCATGTGGTTAAGGCAAGGATAACATCCCGTGAGTAAATTGGTCGAGAGTTGATACTACTCTTTTAATGATGATTATAATAGGCCAAAACCAATAGAGAAGTTGAGCCTCCTAATCATATGGAGGATAGTGACACCACTGATTGGCATTCCTAAAATTAGAAGGGCTTAGAATAATCCTAGGAAGACAAAAAAAAAAAAAAAGGTTAACTTACCATTCATAATACAAGTAAATATGATGAGCCAATAAATGGTTGAGGACCGTATAAGCACATGAGGATGGAGTGAATCTCCCATCCCGTAACACATTACGAGTACCAAACAATAATAAATGGTTGAGTAAAATAATTTATTGAAAAATTAAATAAATCAATCACATACAAAATGCTTATAAAAGTAATTTTTTTCCTTTTTCTTTTAAATAAAGAATGGGCATGTGTATTAATTGATGACTTAATTATATTTGGAATCAATTATTACGAAATTTTTTTTAAAAAAATCTTATAAATAAGTTTTTTTACTTAATAAAATAAATAAATAGTAGATATATAATGAAGTTCTAAATAACTATGATTTGCATAAAAGTTACGTTAGACATGTGAATGATTTAGGAGTGAGATTAGAGTTGGAAGGGGAAGATTAGGGTTGATTTTGATTTAGACTATTACAGAAATGGAAAAAGAGATGGATTGAGAAATTATTGAAAATACTAAATTTATCCATATTATAATATATTTATTGTATTTTTATTGTTGGGTTTTTTGTTATATAATTTTCAATTAAAGGTCTGCATAATAATTTTATAAGGAGTAGTTACTTAAGGTCTTTGTGGCTTTAATGATATAAAACGTTCATTTCGAATATTCTCAATTGAATATTTGAATGTTAAATTTTATATTGAAATGTTGAGATTACCGAAATCATTCTCAATAAATGAAAATGAATATAATATTCAATAGCTTAAAATTTTATGTTTAAAATTAGAAAAGCATTCGAAGATATTGATTTAGACACTCTAAAAAATATATATACAACTTAACTTAAAATATAACTTATATTTAACTAAGGATTGAGGCAAAGACAAGAAAAAATCTAGAACCAATACTAACTTAAAATATAATTTATATTTCAACTTAAAAGGTGAGAGAAATGAAACTACATATAAGTTGAATTTAAACTTTAATGTTCAATTGAATTAAAACATAAATAATATATAAGTAAGTATCAAAACTCGAATCAAATATAAGCTAATAGAAACAAGAACATGAACCACATATCATATGTTCAAAATCCAAAACCACAAATTTTGGATACATAGCTTATGCTTTGATTAATGTAATCATTATTCACATTTTTTTATTTAGAGCCTTGTGATAGAGCTCTGGCTTACTTAGACACCAGATTCATGCATATTTGAGCATGTTCTAATGCCAAATTAATAAAATCTAACTATCTCCACTACTAAGTAATGTAAGTCTCAAGTTTATGAATCAATGGGATTAAAAGGATATTGACCAGTTCAATATTATATTACATGCGAACGTTAAAGTCAAATTAGGTTGCCAATAAATCACAAATCAACATTAGACACAATTTGTGAAATTTTCACCTATGTTAAAAGAATTGATGCGAGACACACTAGTGCAATCAACATGTTCATCACAATCTAGATATAGATAGATAAAGATGCAAATTTGAACAAACAAGAAATGACTACTAGTTATTCAATAAAAAAATGTAATAGTTTCAACGATAATTATTTGTCGATAACTCAATGAGCAGACAAGCTCGTTTAAATTGCTAGTCATATTGCTTATTTATTTAAAGAAGTAGAAAATAAACCTTAGCTATCTACTAAAATAACACTAAAATAGGAAATGTATGCTAATATTTGTGGAAGGAAGTAATCTCAATAACATCCCTAATAAGTATATTATTAAAACATATGCCTAAAAAGTAGTTAATTAATCTAAATAAAACTAAAAACAAATAACATAAAATAGGTAAAAGGATCGAATGAGTCCGTAGCTTCCATGAAACTAGCCCAAGTCAATTACACGATGATCTGATCGATCATGGCCAGCCAACCTTGCTTTCAATCTTTTTTCAAGTCAACATCTTAGTTGGCCTCTCTTTAGCAAATTTACTCTAAGTTGGCTTCTTGAGCTTCGAATGATTGTTTTCACTTACCAACTCCATTATGATCATCTCATTTGTCTCTCACACGAATCTCACTCCTTGACTCCTACCATCTTATGTAACATTGCTTCTACTACTAAGCTCCCCAATCCACTCTATATTGACATCTATTTATTAAAAAATACAATTAAATTAGGAAAATTGTTCTTTATACTCATAAAAATACTAAGAGTTTAGAAATATATCACTAATTTCAAGCACAGCCATCGATTGTTATTAAAGTAGCATACTGTAGTCTCATCACAATCAAGTTTAAGAGGAGGTAAGTCTTTTTCTTTGCTGCCATATAAAAGTCTGTTTTATAAATATAATCACAATTAGTTGGGTCATACCTCTTTTTCTTATTTTAATACATAAAGCTAAAGGAAAAGAGCAAATAAAAAAACAATTAACGAGTGCAATTCAAGAGTATGTGAATTAAATACTTTTTGTAATATAAGATAATTTAACCATTGATTTTCCAAACACAAATTGTATGCTGCATAAATAAGATCCCGTAGCCTTTATGTTTCTTTAGTCTGTGTGGATGCACTCAAAGAAATTCCAATATGCATGCATCTCTAAGATAAGCTATTTAACTTAAGATTCAAAAATTTACTGTAGCATATTGATATGAATATCAGTCTCCTAACAAAATAAACCAGATTTAAATCCTCCTTCTCATTTATTGTAATGTAGTTAGAAAAAATAAATAAATTAAGATTCAAATATTAATCATTTAGAAAGAATAACACTATGTCACAATATTCTTTACAACTCATCTAAAATTCAATAAAATAAGTCAAATAATTGAAAATAAATAAATAAATGTAAGGATTGTAACAATAGTCTTAATATTCATGGACGATAGGAATCAACCTTAGACTATCTCCAATCCAAGGCCAACCATTCCTAAGCCGAGACTGATCGGCTTTTGCTGAGATTGAACTAATAATAGGAGGTTAAGGGGAAGAAAAGGAAACGCTTGGTGATAAGTCCGTTGTTTGCCAAGAGGCCAAAAGACCACACGACTGGGGACTTAAGGCTAAGGATTCAATCGGTACAACTCCGAGAGACTAGTACGACTAATTATAGAACTCAGCAATTATGGGTTAAACTTTTTAGTATCTCGGCCAAGCACTGCAAGATTTCAGAAGCTCCTCATCAGACTTAGACATCTAATTGCCACTCTCGTCCAATTTGAATCCTGCTCCTTCCAATACAGGCTGAGTGACTACATGTCGACTTCTATTAAACACATGGTTTTATATTCTTGTACATGTTCTATTTATTTTATTTATTAGCCCATTTTTTAGGGTTTAAGGCCTTGTACATTATTTATAGTTTTGCTATTAGGGTTTAGGACTTGCTATAAATGGTAACATCTGTAAACATTAGAGATATACGAAATTGAACCAGACCAAATATTCCTGTACTTGGAACTTTCTCCTTTTGAGTAAGGCTACTCTTGAGCTCCAAGAGTTTGCCTTTGTTATTGGATTATCGAGTACCAATCAACCTTTCAATCGTATTGTGTCGTTATTGATTTTGTTCTTAAGATTATGGTGAGCCCCTTCATTTAAGCGAGTTAGTAAGTCGCGTCTAACCCTTCATTTGAAACCCTGAGCAACATTTAGTATTCGTGAGTTGTATCGAACCCTATTTTGAGCTCGTTCCCTAATTGTGTTTGCGTCTTAGTGTATGATATCGATCTATAATCACTGTCAAAACCCCTTTCTTACTCTTTGTTTCCACGTTCACGGTCAAAATCAACCATTTCACTTCCTGTCTGTCATACCCATTTGACCCATTCTAGGTTTTTGAGATCCGTTGCCCATGATACACATCTTGGTATCATAACTTTGGGGAGACATGCATGCTAATATTCTTCAAAGTTTGATTAGTGGTTTGAACATTTTTTATAATCATCATTCCGCAGTTAGTGTATTGTTCGTGTTTTTAGTAGTTATGATATTGTACTGCACTTGAGTCCAATAACATTAGTTTTAGTAGTTGATTCTAGTTATTGTAGAAGTGTTTGTTAAGAGTGGTAGTTGTAGAAGCTAAGTAGTGGTTGTTTTCAGCCTACTGTAATTGTGTTTTATTTGTTCAATTTTTTAGAAAATTACTTTATGGGCAAGCATGTCAGAAGATAGTATCAATAATAGTGGTGATAGTCCTTGCTAAAGCTTAAGGAGGCGTATTAATAATTTGGAATATCATATTCAGAATCTTACTGACTTTATCTAAGAACTCATTAGTTTAATCAGAGGCCGCAAACATGATGGCCAAGAAGAAAGAAGGAAACAAACACCCACCAGTAAAAGTGGTTCCAATAAGCTTCATAATGATGAACAACAACTGAAAAGAGCTGTCAAGTCAAGAAGAAGACAAAACCAACCTGAGTCGAAAAGAGGCAATGATAGAAGTGTTGATGCCGAGAACCCAGGAAACCAAAGAAGAAAGCTGAGGTTGAGAAGAGATGTGGCTGAGCAAAGCTCAAACAGAAGTAGCCAATCTAAGGTAAACCGACTAACTCAAAATGTAAGGTATGAACCTTGAGCACTTGGCCGAAGACTTGATAATGCTTAAGTTGCAGACCTTTAGTGAAAGTAGCCAACCTGAAGAGTTTCTCAACTGGGTCCCTTGAGTCGAGAAGTTGTTTAAGTGTTACAAGTATGATGATCGAACAAAGGTTAAGTTGGCTTCATTATCTCTTGTTGAATATGTGAGTCTTTGGTGGGATAAGTTAGTTGCCAAACGAGATGCTGAAGGAGAAGAATCAATCAGGACTTAGAGGCTCATGAAACGTTTGATGAATCAGCGCTTCGTGCCGACTTACTTTAATAAGAGATGCTCCATGCATTCTAATATGTCGAAACACTGTTAAAGAATATTTGCAAGAGTTTGAGACCCTGATGACGAGATGTGAAATTGCTGAGCTATAGGATCACACCATTGCTAGGTTCCTGAGTGGACTCCAAGACAACATTGCCGACATAGTCGAACTCCAGTTGTTCAATTCATTGGATGAGTTAAACAATTTAGCATTAAGAATGGAGAGACAGAGCAGAATGAGGCATCAGAGGTTGACTAACCGACCTTAACAAATCAACTCTGAACTTGAGAAGTATGCCGAGAAACAACTAGGGAAGAAGGTAGAGAGAAGTGAGTCTGGCCAACTTGATCATGCTGAGACAAAGAGGGCCGATAAAGAAAAGGCACCTAGCAATAAAGCCTGAGATGTAAAATGCTTCAAATGCTTAAGCTATAGACACATTGCGTCCTACTGCCCAAATAAGAGGGTCATGGTCTAGAAGAGTAAAGGGCTCAAAGCTCAAACGAGAGTCAGAGTATGAAGACTTTAAAAGACCATTTAATAGAAGAAGGTGTCTATACCGAGGACTTGGATGAACTCTTAGTTATGGCAACACGAGCCAACCTGAAGGCAGATCCCAAATAAAGGAAAAAATTATTTCATATGTGGTGTCTGGCGAATGGGAAGACCTGTTCCTTAGTTGTTAATGGGGGAAGCTGTACCAACATTTATTTCTGTTAAGTTAGTAGAAAAGATGAACTTATCGACCTACCTGCATCCCTGACCTTATGGATTAAAGTAGTTTGATGACAAGGGTATGATCCATGTACATAAGAGAGCTTGGATAGCATTCAAGGCAAGACAGTACAGGGATGAGATTAACTTTAACATGGTACCTATGACTAGCACAAATTTGCTTATTGGCTGACTATGGGAGTATGATCAAAAAGTGATCCATGACGGTTTCCTCAATACTTACATTGTTCAAAAGGATAGGCATAGCTATTTCTTGACCCCCATGAGCATTGAGGAAATTTAGAGATACTCAACATCCATAGGGAAGTAAACGGGGAAGAGAAATTTGTTTAGCATCATGACCTGTGCTTAATGTTTAACGTTGAGGATGACTTTCTTTCGAACCCACGGTAATGATAGGAATTAGCTTCTAACTATCTTTAAGCCAAAGCCAACCAATCCTAAGCTGAAGCAGATCAACTTTTGCCGAGACCAAACTAATAACAGGAGGCCAATGGGAAGAGAAGGAGATGCTTGTCGCTAAGTTTATTGTCTGCTAAGAGGGCTAAGAGACCACACGACTGAAGACTCGAAGCTAAGGATCTACTTAGTATATATCCGAGAGACTAGTGTTGATTAATTCTAGAATTCGACAATTATGAGGTGACCTTTCTAGCGTCTTGGCTAAGCACTGCAAGATTTCAATAGCTTTTCTTCGAACCCGAACATCCAACTATTGCCCTCGTCTAATTCGAATCCTACTCCTTTTAGGATAGGCCGAATGATTACATGCCGACTTTTATTAAACATACAGTTTTGTATTCTTGTATATGTTCTCTTTATTTTATTTATGGGCCATTCTTTAGTGTTTAAGACTTTGTATATTATTTATAGTTTTGCCACTAAGGTTTAGAACTTGCTATAAATAACAGCATTTGTAAACGTCAGAGATATACGAAATTGAATAGAATTGAATATTCCTACACTTGGAACTTTCTCCTTTTGAGTAAGGCTACTCTTGAGCTCTTAGAGCTTACCTTTTTGCCGGATTATCGAGTGTCGATCAACTTTTTAATCGTGCTGTATTCTTATCGATCTTGTTCTTAAGATTGTGGTGAACCCTTTATTTGAGTGAGTCAGTGAGTCAGTGAGTCGCATCTAACCTCTCATTAGAAACTTCAAGCAATATTTAGTGTTCGTGAGTCGTATCGAACCTTATTTTGAGTTTGTTCCTTGATTGTGTTTGTATCTTGGTATGTCATATCAATCCACATTCACTGTGAAAACCTCTTTTTCACTCTCTGTTTCCACATTCATTGTCAAAACCAATTGTTTCACTTCTTGTCCATCATACTCATTCGATCCATCTGGGTTTTCGAGATCCGCTGTCTATGATATGCATCAATGGAGGTGCATTATTTTAGAAAATTTAAGGGCCAAATGACAAACACAATTTGATTTTCTTTAATGCTTACAAGCTATCAGTACAGGTGTTTTTGTTTTGCTAACAAGAGGCCTTGCATCACTTATGTAGTATTTCCAAATATTTCATTATATGTGAGCGCTGAATTTAATGGCCTCTTCTTCCAAGGACATCACCACATTCCATGAGTCCAAAGATTCTGATCCTAATATAGTGTCCCTGGAATCAAAGAGAGAACCCAGAGATTTCTACCTATTGGGAAAAATTATGACGATGAGAAATCTTAATAAAGGAGCAATCATCAACATTATGAAGCGGGCTTGGGACTCCTTCGGCAATCCTAATGTGGAAGTCATCAAGAAAGATTTAATCCTTTGCTGTTTGAAAAAGGAGTCAGATGTGAAGAGGATTATAGAGTTAAAACCATGGTTTATCATGGGAAGTCCCATTTCTTTACAAATTTGGGATCAAAACCAGAACTTTGCAGACGTTATTTTTTCAAGAATATGATTTTGGGTGCAAATGCATGGTTTACCGCAAGGGCATGATGATGAAGGCGAATGTATTAAAATTGGCATCTTATATTTGCAAGGTTTTCAGAGTAGAGGACTGCACTTTCATTAGAAGAGATTTCCTATGTGTTAGGATTTCCTTGGACGTAAGAAAACCCCTTCAAGAAGGTAAATGGATTAGGAATCTAAAAGGAGAGAAATCATGGGTTAAGTTCAAGTATGAACGACTCTCTGATTTTTGCTACTTTTGTTGTCATCTAAAGCATACAGATAATGCTTGTAACAGTAAGAGCGACGGGAATTCTCTATCAAAGAAGCTGGGAAGCTGGATGAGGGCTCTTTCGACAAGGAAACTAGTCAGAATGGAGACGGCAGGGAATGAAGATCTTGGAATGGAAAGTAGTATTATGGGAAAGTCTGATGGTGATAAAGGAAACATTAATTCAGTTGAAGATCCTTCTAAAAAAGGTATAGAATCATCCACTAATGAGGCTCTTGGTCAAATTTCTTTAGATGCAATAAATCCTATAGACAAGGAAGGCCAACTTTCCTTGCCAGAGCCTATGAACTGTTCACAAGAGGGCCTGGATCCTAAGCTCTTGGCCCAATATATTGGACCTCTACACCTTCTTCACAATTCTACGTATTCAAACCTACCAATATGAACTATCATACTTTGGACGCACCTTTTCAACTCTCCCCGGACGTGAACCATACGGCCCTTCGCCCCTCCCCTTCCATGATACATCCAAACACCTCTCCCTAACTAACCTATTATCAAAACCCTTACATATTGTGGAAATTGTGGAATCAAACCCTTCCACTCCTAACGCACAGGCATCTTTATCTCTGCGTCCTCCCTCGATCCCCTACCTACTGACATACCCACATCGCCCAAACTTCTACCCTCTGAGACACAACCCCCTTCATTCAACCAAACTGAGTCCCCCTGTCCTAAGCTCGCTAAATCCCCCTTCTTAGACTATTTATCAATCTCCAGAACCAAAACCTCTTCCCCCTATCATGTTTTCGTTGGGACCCTCTCCACTTGCAAAAGCTCTTGAATCCTTGAATTTAAGAGGAGTAAGAACTGGGAGTTCGAGGATGAAGAAGTAGAAGTGGTGACGAAAAAGCTCAAAGAGTTTGTGGAAGAAGAAGTTGTTTGTGATTTACCCAGTGGAGTGGTGAGAAGGAAAGTTAAAAAATCTCGTTTTGTTTTGGCAAAGGAAGCAGTTCAAAGGAACATAAGCTTTGATAGAAGGTTTCAAGCTTTTAATGTGGATACCCATAATTCTATTTTTGATGGCTACGATGGCTGGTCGACAACAGCGATCGAGGAGCCATGAATATCCTAAGCTGAAACTATCGGAGTCTGGGTCGATCCTAGAAGTCAAGTCGCTGAAAAGACTAATAAGGAAGTGTAGACCCAGTTTGGTTTTCCTGATGGAAACTAAAAAAGCAAGTTCATATATTGAGACGGTGAAAAGAAGAATGCATTTCAATAATGCTGTTTACGTTGACCCTGCTGGATTATCGGGCAGTTTGTCAGTTTAGTGGAACGACAACTTAAATGTGGATGTGAGGCAATCAAGAAGAAATTTGATTAATCTTATGGTAGAATGTGATGAAATTGGATGCTCTGCCAGAGTATGGTGTGTGTATGCCCTGCCTATTGTCGATGAAAGGTATGTCTTTTGGGATAGATTAATTGAAAGAGCTAGAAGTATTGATTGTCCCTAGATTTGCATTAGAAACTAGAATGAAATTCTAAGCCAAGAAGAAAACTCAGGTGGTAGAGTGCGACCTTGGAATCAGATAAAAGCGTTCAATAACTTTCTTTTTGAAACAAGTCTGATAGATATAACCTATCAAGGGCAACTTTTCACTTGGAGTAATACAAGGTCCGGTAGTGGTAGAGTTAAGGAAAAATTGGGTAGAGGCTTGGCAAATGAGAGTTGGTTTAGTCTTTTTCCAAATACTTCAGTCAGCATACTCCCAACATCAGCATCAAATCACTCCCCTCTCATAGCCACAATTACAAAGAATGAAAGAAAAGGCCCTAAGCCTTTTTGGTTTGATCATACTTGGTGCAATTTCGATGGCTACAAACAAGTTATTGAGGAAACCTGACTCAAAGGGTGACAATGTTGAGATCTTTGGGACTTGTAGTGCACTCTGGATAACTGCAAAAGAAGTCAAGCTGATGGAATAGAACTGTGGTACTAAACTTCTCCAGCTTTCTAAGGCCCTTTCTGAAGTGCAAGGCAGAAATGTTGAAGATTTGGTAAGTGAGGAGGAAGATTTCTTGATCAAGGCATTAGAAGCAGCCATGGAGAACGAGAAGTTGTATTGGAAGCAAAAATCGAGAGTGAACTGGTTGAAATTAGGAGACCGTAATAGTAAATTTTTTCAGCAGTCAACAATTGTCCATTGATCACGAAATAAGGTCAAGAGAATAAAGAATGAAAGTGGTCATTGGGTAGAGAATGAAGAGGAGCTCAAAACTGAATTTTTGAACTATTACCAAGTATACTCAGTAGAAGAGGCAATGCATGTTGAAGCGGTTTTGGAAGATATACCGGTGCTGATTACACTTGAGATGAGCACCAACCTTATCAAACATATTGCAGATGATGAAATTCATTAAGCAGTGTTTCAGTTGGGCTTGAACAAAGCTCCAAGTTTGAACGAATTCAATGGTCACTTCTTTCAAATGTATTGGAATGTGGTGAAGCACTCAGTGATTGAAGCCATTCGCAATTTTTTCCAAACAGGTAACATTCCTCACTGTTTAAATGAAACTGACCTTGTTCTCATTCCTAAATCAAGCAAATGCACTTCTTTAGGACAATTCAGGCCCATAAGTTTATGTAACTTTGCTTTTAAAATTGTGTGTAAGGTCTTAGCCAATCGTCTTAAGCCTCTCCTGAACACCATCATTAGTCCCTTTTAAAGTACCTTCATTAGTGATTGAGTAATCCAGAACGACGTGGTTATGGCTCACTAGGTGTTTCATTTCATTGAACTTAAGAATAGGCTTAAAAGGAATTTTTGTACTATTAAGATTGATATAAGGAAGGCGTATGATAACGTAGATTGGCAGTTTTTGTAGCGTGTTATTTATAAGATGGGCTTTGATGCTTTGTGGATAAAATGGGTTTTGGAATGTGTGAAGATGGTGTCTTATAACTTAATCTTAAATGATGACTGCATAGACAAGATATATCCTTCACGGGGCATAAGGCAAGGGGATCCTCTCTTGCCTTACCTTTTCCTTTTAGTTCTAACGTATTGTTAAGGCTCCTTATGCATTCAGTACAAGATGGTTCTTTCAGAGGAATTAAGATTAGAAGAGCTAGTCTCAAAGATATCTTGCAGAAGTACTTTTCAACTTCAGGACAAGCTATCAACCTTCAGAAATCTAGCATCTCCTTCAGTTAGAATGTTGATGATGGAATGAAGGGAGAGTTATGCAATTTGACTAGGATAAGCTCTACCGACAATCCAGGGAACTATTTTGGTATCCCTACAATTTGGGGAAGGTCCAAAACCTCAGCTCTAGGTTCAGTAAAAGGTAAAATCACCAGGAAGCTTCAAGGATGGAAGAGTTCTTTTTTATCTCCTGGAGGTAAGGAAACTCTAATCAAGTCTGTTGCCTATGCAATCCCCACATACTCTATGAAGGTCTTCAAATTCCCCCAAAGATGTTGTTTGGATATCTCATCTCTTGTTAGTCATTTTTGGTGGGATGGTGATGAAAAGTGAGATAAAATTCATTGGAGAAAATGGAAGGATTTGCAATTGTCTAAGAATGAAGGAGGGATTGGTTTTAAGGACTAAGAAGACTTCATTGATGCCCTACTGGGAAAACTGGCTTGGCGAATAGCACAAAACCCTGATCCTCTTTGGATGAGAATTTTGAAGAGCATTTACTTCCTAAAGTGCAACTTCTTTGAAGCGGAAAAGGACAGCAAGGCCTCTTAGGTGTGGATCAACATCTTGGTAGGCAGACAAGTAGTCAATAAGGATATGCTTTGGCAAGTAGGGGATGGTAAGAACATCTGATGCTTCACAAACCCGTGGATAGATTCTTGTAGCATGAAAAAACTACCCTTTACTCCTGATTTGGAGGCTGATATTAATTTGAGGGTCAAAAGTTTAATCTTGCCAACTGATAGATGCTGGAATAGACAAGACGTTGAGAGACTACTTGGGAGTGAGTGGTGGGAGAAAGTCATAAAGATACATCTAAGTAAGAGTGAAAAAGAAGATAGATTGATATGGCCACTATCTCAAGATGGTGAGTATTCCATCAGAACCGCTTACCGGCAGCTCAGGAGAGGTAAAATTCAGCTATATTAGTTAGATCTGCAACCCTCGAGCTTGACCGACCCTTTGGATTTGGAAGGTTATATGGTCGATGGAATGTCTACCAAAAGTATAGCATTTTCTTTGGAGATGCTTCACTAATTCTTTGAGTATGAACTCAAACCTCCATTCCAGAAAAGTTAGGCAGGATCCACTGTGTCATTTCTACCAAGACGTTGAGACTTTGGACCATTTGCTTTTGTTCTGTGAGTGGAGTGGAAAAGTGTGGTTTGAAATTTTCAGTTGGAAGGTAAGGAAAGAGAACTTCACAAACCTTAGTATTTGGTTTGTAGATTATGGAAGCTGTTCAAAGCAAAACTTAACATCATCAAAGATTGGGTTTGCTCAGTTCTACAATTGCTTATGCTTCATTTAGAAACACTGAAATATTGGCTTATTTCAAGACTCTCAACCGGACCGTAGTATTGTTTGTAAAATAATAAGAAGACACAATCAAGAGCTGGAAAATAATAAGATTTCGTACAGTGCAAATGCAGCTAATTTGAGTTGTGCAAACACGAAATGGCGTGGAAGACGTTATATTAGCATGTCCTAAAGTAGCTATGGTTGTTGCTTCTGTTCAACAAGCGACTTCAATGTTGAGCTAAGTTTACTTGTGCCGAGCAGATTCATCCAGCTTGAGGCGGGTAAAGATTACGATGTAGGGATGTTTCAAAAATAGGGAGAAGATTTCTTGGGAGCCTCCACCAACTCCTTTTATTGAAATCAATATTGATAGAGCTTTCTGTTATAAGCCCGTTTCTGCAGGTGTTGGAATCATTGCATGCGATCATCAAGCTAGCTTTCTAGCAGGTATTAGCATTGAGTATCAATTTGTGACCGTGGAATACGTAGAAGCAACAGATGTCCTAGAAGGGATGAATATCGCATTAGCTAAAAATTGGAGTAGCATAATTATGGAGGGAGATTCAACGGTAGTGCTTAATGTGATCATGGGGACATCAAGCCATTGGAGAATCGCACCAAATGTAGAGTACATTAAGCTTTTATGCTCATCCTTCGAGTCGATTTGATTCGATTCAATGTCGTCATAGGAAAAGCTAATGCTACAGCTGACTAGGCTACGACCTGCGGCAAAAAGGGAATGTCTGTTAGTTTTTGGGATTTAAATCCCTCATTTCCTTTACTTTCTTTGTTACATGCTGATTCTACAAATAAACCTCTAAATGAGTGGGTAACTTGAGTTGTACTCAATTTTCTTCCAATATATTCATCTTTAGCCAAAAAAAAAAAAAAAAAAGAAAAATGCTATTGAATGAATGATTACGGCAAAAACGCTTATCTCACTTTTCATTGATAATTTTGATGTGAGGGCTATAGAACCTTTGCTTGTTTCTAAAAATGAACATAATTTCCTTGTTAGTCGTATACAAGCTTTCATAAATATAGCTAAGAGAAAACATTTCACAAACATTTATAACATGCAAAATTCTTATAATGAGAGCTCCAATTTTCACTAAAGGCATATAATTAATCCAAAATTTGCTATAAAAAATTAATAGTACTAACAACTTTACATGCGGTACGTTTGGATAGCCTATGGCTCATGACCTAGCTTTATGCACCAAAGCTTACAAGTCATGTTTTTGTTCATACAGATTCTCTAGAGCATTGAAAATGGTAGCGAAACGAGTCACTCGTCGATGAAAAATTTCTTTATAATTATCTCTTTTTTTTTCTTTCATCGAAGAAAATAAATTAATATATTGACAGATAAAAATAGTTTCTCAAAAGCACATTTTGTAACCTTAACCATATAATCCATCCTAACAATGTATTTCAACATTAAACTTAAGTAATGCATTGTAGAAAGAGACCGGTCACTATGATCATCATACCTCTCTCACAATAGTCTCCTAGTTGCAATGTGGTCACCTACATTAACGTTACAACTATTAGATTTAGTAGAGAAGTTGGTTAGAATTGGTAACTAGTTAGACCCTAGAAATTAATTAGTAACATTAGTTATAAAGTTAGAGATATAAACTACAAACAGTTATGTTGTACATGCTTAAGCATTCAAGTAAGAAATAAAAGCATGAAAATTATTCCTTTCTCACAAGCTCTCTTTTACTTCCATCATAACCAATCATAACTATCTACCTCTACTCTCTTTACTCTTTATCGAATCATTACCAGCTAAAATGAGTGAAACCCCATCTAGTGGTAACTAGATGCACCACATTAGAAAACCTGACCCATTCAATCATATCTTGAAAGAAAAAAAAAAAGAAAAAGAAAAAGAAAAAGAAAGAAAGAAAGGGAAAATTGCAAACCTTACCTCTGCTCCCTCTAAATTTTAACTTAAGTATAGATTGACCCTCTAAACTTTGAAAGTGAGGTTTTTAACCTCTTAAACTTTTATAAACTGGTAAATAACCTCTATAACCCATTTAAACTTCGATTGGCGTGTAAACACCTTATAAACTTTAATTATAATGCATATATACCTCCTAAACTTTGATTTTTGTGTGTATACTCTCTAGTCTTTAAGTGGTATTTACATATAAAAATACAAATTTATGGGGTGTTTATGCATCAAAATCAATATTTAAGAGTTATGTGGGTTATTTTGCTAATTTATCAAAGTTTAGGAAATCAAAAACTTCATTTTAAAAGTTTAGGGAATTAATCTGTACTTAAATCAAAGTTTAGGAGGGGTTTTTTGCATTTTTTCAAAAAAAAAAAGTACATAGATATTTGGCATTTTTTACAACATCAAATGCATTAATAAATTTCATTAACGTCACTCCACTAGGATAACTCACACAAAAATTAATTGAAGTATTTTGTTTTCGATCAGTCTAATGATCACTCGTGATTATACATCCAAATTTAACCTTATTGCTTTCGAAAAAGTTCATAAGAAATTGATAATTTTTTTTTACAATCTCATGAAACTATATATGTATAGAATAATAAGATGGGATTGTATTTTCAACAAATTCCAATAATAGCATATAATGTTAGTTGAAAAGAATGACCTTAAAGCATCAAAGGGGATGCATGAATCAAAGAATCATTTCACAAATGCCATATTTGCTTTTTATATAGCTTATTTACCAATGAATGCACTTTCGATTCTTAGTTGGAACAATGGTGTAATACTTTTTACCACATAATTTTCAATACCATCATTCTTTTTATGCAGTACCCTTAATGAAGTTCTTACCTCTTCTACTTTATCTTCTTTAATATTAATATTTGCTATTAAACATCACTTAGAACCTTTCAACCATAGTTTTTCTTTGTCTTATGCAATCGAAATCCTGCCTTCAATCTATGATTGCATAAGACAAGCTCACTATTGTTAAATGATGATGCTAGTTTAAAGCTATGGGTATGTTTAATGACTTCCCCATCTTCAATATTTTGGTCTCTCTTTCTATTGTCCTTTTGTAGTCATATATTAGCATTTTTGTCTTATGTGGATTTTGAGTTTTGTTGAATGTTTGAAGATTTTGGTTAATTGCATTATTAGGGATCGGGCAAATTAACTAAGTTATTTATATGTAGGGAAGAAGAGGTTGGGAAATCCATTTTGTTGATTGTAGGATTAATTAACTATTAGTAACAAAGAGAATCGAGGCTTCAATCTTATAGATTGAGAAGTTTGCGGGTTGTAAACTAAGTTGTGCTCCTTGCTTCAAGCTTACTTGCAAAAAGCCCTTTGTTGGTATGTTCATGAGGGTTCTCAAACGCTTTAGTCAATAAGGAGGAATGAGAGATAGGGGTTGGGGAGCGACCTAAGCACTTTAAACCCTAATGAGAGGTGTTCGACTAGGGTTTTCTTAGTGAAAGTTCTGTAAGGTATTAGAGAGGTGTCGAATTGAATCATTTTACTTATTGGCTCCTTACACTATTTATAATGTATGAAGTACAACTACTTGGGACATGTGGTGGCTCAAGGTTCATCCATACTTATTGTTAATAGGGGATATGCATTGAGGAGTTGGCAATGTACCTCTGGTTGTTGGTTGTTGTTGAACTAAGTTTTTTCTCTTAGTTTTATAAATTAGTCTTCTTTAAACTGATTAATATTAAATCCTACCAATTTAATACCGACCCTTGATTAAGGTTTAAAGAAAATCGGTTTTTTAATTTGAAAATTGGTTGGAGTCGCCACCTTATTGTAATAGGGAAAAAAGAGTTAAGTTATAACCAATTGGGTAGATTAATTATAGTTTAGCTACTAATCTTTTGATAAAATTGATTTCGTTAAAATGATTTTTAAAAACCAAAGATTTGGATCTGAGGGCTAATTTTTTAAACTATAAATGGGTATCACTTTTAATCTTTTTGAATTTAAATTTACCTTTTAATATACCCTTATAATGAAATCTATCTATATTTTAATTCTAAAAAAAAAAGAAAGCAATTAATTATATACAAAATATGGAAAAAGAAAAAAAATTTCATATTTTAAGTCACCCTTTGCGTACG
Organism: Lumnitzera racemosa; assembly: GCA_024138005.1. NCBI lineage: Eukaryota > Viridiplantae > Streptophyta > Magnoliopsida > Myrtales > Combretaceae > Lumnitzera > Lumnitzera racemosa. The sequence goes on from JAMXBC010000004.1 coordinate 60,049,964, forward strand.
GGGTATGTACTTGCTATTCAGGATCAAACATCCATAGTTCATTCAAAAAATATTAGTGGGTTTGTTTATTTTAACTTTTGAAAAAAAGATTGAGTTTATGTTTTTACTCGATTCAATTTATTTAAGGAAATTATTTTAAAGGGCCTTAATCGATGTTTATTTTTGAAAATTTTAAGTGGGATCCTAATTTTGAAAGGGGCTCATTTATTTTATTCATTAAAAAAAACCTAATATTTTTTTCTAAGTGATTTATTTATTCATCTATTACTTATTTTATTTCTAAAAAAAATGGATTTTCTTTTTTTTTTCTTCTCTCTTTTTTTTTTAATTTCTTCCTTTCTTTTTTTTTCCTTGTCCCCTTTTTTTCCTTTTTTCTTTTTCTCATTTATTATTACATTTACAAATAAATAAATAAAATTTAATTAAAATAAAAGAGGTAAAAGACCAAGTTGGCTCGATTTGCTTAGGTGGGCTCCAGTCGGCTCTGGTAAGCTTTGAATGGTTCGGAAAATCAGATTTAAAGTATTGAATCTAGGGTTCTTGAGTTTGAAAAGTCCAATGATGGTGGTGGTTTTTGTCGAAAAACATTATAGAGAATGTTATTGTAGAGAGAGAAAGGAATTATGCTAGAGAGAGAAAGCTTCAACTTTTGTTTTTCTAAAGTATTTTAAAACTTTACTATGTATTGAAAACGAAGAGTAGACCCTTATTTATAAGTATTATGATTGGGTTAAGTATGAAAAATATTAAATTTAATATGATTTTTTTCTATGTTTGGATTGAGTAAACTTGGACAATATGTGATGTCAAATATAAAGCTGTACTTATAGGAGTGTATTCAATGCATGTAGGAGTGTGCCTACCACACTTAATAGTGAGTTAATAAATGGCATGACGATGAAGTGAGAAAATAAAATAAAATAAAATAAAAGATATATTTTGCACCTTCTATAGATTGAATTTAGGATCTCCAAGTCATATATAATATCGAGTCCAAGTACTCATCTAGTTGGGCTGTTGATTTTTCTTTATTCATATGTGCAACTTAGGCTAGATTCAAATCTGAGCTTAGACTTAATGATCTTTTCTTTATTTTATTATATTCTATTAAACTATCTAAAAGATTATTTTTTCTTAAATCTTCTATCTTTTGTATTTTTCAAATCTTTATATTTTTATGATTTTTTCTGAATTTCTTTATTATTATTTTCTTTTGCTTTTCTTAAATCTCCTATATTTTGTAGTTTTCTAATATTTTTTTTTGCTTTCTTTCTTAAATTTTCTACTTTTTTTTTGTATTTTTCTAAGTTTTTTATTTTTTGGGTTTTTTTTTCTCATTTTTCTATTTTTTTGCATTTTCTCTAATTTAAGACCCTTTACCTTATTGAAAAAATAAAATGGGGCAAAAATTGGGTATCTGCAATTGTTCATAACCATGCTGATAACTATGCCTATAACCTGGGGATTTGACATCTTCAGAGTATATCGAATGTTCTCATTATACAATGGATGTTAGAGCGTAGTTAATTCGCCGAGGAAGAGGATGGGCGCTAAAGACAAGCATTGTCAAAGGAGTGAGGGAGATGCTTTAGGCGAGTCGCAGGTTATTGGTTAGATCGAAGGAGAGCTCGCAGAGATAAAGGAGTCCTTGCAAGGTGTGCTTAAGCCTTAAGTCAAGCCAAAACCAAGCATCAAAACTTGCCTTCCACTCTACTTAGCATCGATGGTGTGAGGAGAGTAGGTCTGTTGGGTTCATAGGCTCGAGGCGAGTAGGGTACCCGTATTAGCCATTGGGTGAGGTGACATCTAATACATTTGATAGGGTTGATCTCAACATGCGGTGACTTTGAGGTGTGACTGATGTGATCATTAGGCTACTAGAGATGTAATGATGGCTCCTTAGGAAGATAACATGCATTGATGATCTCTTGGAAAGGATTGTGCACGTAGGTTGCTAGCGTATGTGGCCACATCAGCAATCTACGTATGTAAGTAAATTTAAGCCTTTGGTTGGTGGACTGGGACACGTGGACAGCTAATGGTGTACATCCTTATGGTCAGTACTTACTCTAATAATGTGGAAAACCATTCATCTTCCCTTTAGGCTTGTCTATATAAAGGAGGCTTGGGGTTCCCATTCTTCACTTTCGCTCTAAAACTAAGAGGAAACTTTGTTGAAATTCTTCTTAAAGAGTACATTAGAGAGCATACTTCTAGTTTACTTAATGTGTTTCCTCTTTCTTAGATTACAGTAATGGTTAGTAAGACAACTTTTGATCCGAAAGGTGAGTACTCGAGTGCCTCAATTTTGAGAGAGGTTGATGATAACTACGAAGAGATAGTTTGCGAAGGGGATGGTAACCCCACTTCCCCCTAAGTGACAGCAGTAATAGTACACAATGGTAAACAGCAAGTCATGTTGAGATGAGAGGAGAGGATAGGAGGACCTAGGTTGTTAGGGGGCCTCGAGGTGAGTATGCCTCGAATAATGAGGGGGGAAAGCTAGAGGAGCCGTTGCAAACTACAAACTCTAACATGAAAGCATACGTTTGGATGTATTTTGTGGAACATGAGACAAAGCCGAGGCTAATGAATTAGGAAGTAAGGAATGTGCCTAGTTGGCGAGTAGAGCTGTCAATGAGTAATGAGAAGGCCTTCAAGATAGGCGATGAGTGGTCATTTTGTATGTATGCGAAGCCATTCTAGCTGGTACTACGGTTGCCATTCTTTTACTTTTTAGTTGAAGTATTTAATTACTTTAGAATTGCTTCTGGTTCTTTACACACGAACGCTTAGATGTAACTGCTCGGCTTTGAGAAAATTTGCTAGTAAATACTTCAAAGCCTAACAACTCGTCTATTTAGGCATCTATTCCAAGTGAAGAGGTACCTTAATGGTTGGGTGTATATCGCTAACCCAGGCAGGGTGTTAAAAGTGTTTGATGGCTTTTAAATAAGGTAGATCACTAAAAGGAACACTTCTTCTACATTTGAGCTCCTAAGACGTTAAACTTCCCAATAGCCTGGATGGTACCTATTCAGGCGACACCAATTAATTATCTAAGGGCTAAAGATAGAGAGGCTAGGATAGAGGTATTAGACATTATTAACTGGAATGGCTTTATCCCTTGGCTGCTATTCGAATGTATACCGACGATGAGCCTTTAAACAAGACAAAGACAAGTATCCCTTAACTCTTATTGAGGGGGAATGACTGGGTGTTTGCTGTATCATGCCGTCATTTTAATAAGGAATGTTGGGTCTACTCATCCTTAGCTTAGTGAGTAGTTTCAATTTCTTTGATTTGTACTAAGTTTTTGTTCATGCTTACAACTATGCAGGTGGCCTCAAAGTAGATTGAGCAAAATATGCTGATTATTTAAGAGAAGCACATGGAGGAAGCAATAAAGGTAGGGAAGAAGCGGAAGTAGGCAGTTGTGTGTGTGTGGGGGTGGGTGGGGGGAGGGTGGTGGAAGCTTGTAGTTCCTTTCTAAGAAGAAAGAAGAAGAAGTCAACTAGATAGGAAACAATTTTCGAAGCAATCAAGAATGTAGTAGAGGGTATTGGGGTTGCTAGTACTATTTCCCCAAGTGTTGGACAAGCTTGGGCTGCATTGTTACTCCATCTAATGGTGGGGACAAACAGGCCATTGGGGAGGAGATGCAGGAGGTTAAGGAGGTTGGGCCTGTTAGCTCCAGTGCAAACCTTATGAGGTGTCATGGGTCGGTGTCGTAAGGTAAGGTTGGTGTTGGGGAACATCAAGGGGATTCTAAGGTAACCCCGTAAGATGTTAGTCTCAGGGCGATTGATATCCTGGATGATGAGGAGCCTTCGCGTATGGTGGTTTAAGGTAAGGAGCCTATGGTGTAGTAGGAGCCTGAGTAGTCCATTGATCATGCTATTGATCTTATCCTGAAGATGACTAAGCTCGAAGCTAAGTTTAGGCAGTTGTTTGTAGGGAAGAGTGATGTTGAAGCCTTGGTAGAGGCACTTCAGAGGCATGATAAGGTAAGCCCTTATTGTTATTTTTCTCCAAGTGTTTTGGAGTGCTTGGCTAACTTCACTTTTATTCTCATCCTTTTGTAGTTATATGACATGTTGGACTATGTAGTCATGCATAACCATATGTACTGGTGTTCTAAAAGAAACTAGGTGAAGGCCAAGGTCTGAAGGCTCCATGTTGCACTAGAGGAAGAACAAAAGCAACATGGTGATCTGTCAACTACGTATAATAATCTAGAGCGCTAATACTAAGAGCTCAAGGAGCGAGTTAGGATGTTGGAGGTTGAGCTAAAGGTGAGCAAAGCCATTACTAAAGTTTTTAGAGAAGAAGTAGCCGAGCTGCAAGCCAGGCTTGAGGATAAGGAGGAGCTGGAAGAGGCCCTAGTAAAGTTTGCTCGTAGGAGGCCAAGCTACTCTAAGGGAAGTGCCTCTCAAATGAGGTAAAGTGGCAACTGTTCTTAGAGACTTTGAATGACCCTTTGGTTGAGGAAACCATCACCACTACGAACTTTACAATCGCTTCGGAGGTGTAAGATCAAGTTTGCAAGTAGATGCCAAAGGCGGACTTGACTTCCTAGCTTAGCTAGACAATCCGAGGGCCGCTATTAGTAAGGGAGGGGAGGCTTCTACTAAGGACACTACCTTGGAGAGCTTTAGCGATGATGGAGATGAGGACAGGAAAGAGGAGGGTAGCCAAGGGGAGGAGGAAGAGAATTTGGTGGTGGACTACACTAAAGTGACTTTGCTTTTTGTTTTTGGTTTTTGTTTAAGTGTTGTATGTAGCTCGGGTGGAATGCCCATTTCTTCTACTTTGGGTGGGGAGGGGGGATTGGGATGTTGATCTTTACCCTCTCTGATGTAAATGATCAAGTTGATTAATGAAATTGTCTTTACATTTAGTTCATTTCCGTTCTATTCTCTTCTTTTGCTGTCTTGTTTTTCTTCACCATATTATTGTACTTTTCACTAAGTTGTACACTCTTGTCATCTTAGTTTTTAAAGTCCTTTGAGTTGTTCAACCTTAGGGTAATACGAATGCTATCTATGTATATTCTCCGCAATTAGCCAGCTAAGTGCAACCTTTGGGTGAGCTCGGATGGACTCTTTGTCAGGTAGTATATAGGCTTAGATGCTTTGTGTTTCCTTAAGCAAAGTGTATCTCGGGCAAATTGTGCATTTGGTAGTCAAACAAGTTTAGGTAATGTGCCTTTAAGAAGGCATTTAATGCTTATATGACACATTAAATTTTATCAAGGGGTCGGTTGGGCTACCAATGAATCCAAGCTGTTGGTTGTAGGGTTACATGGACGACGGAGATTGTTTTGGACCCCTTATATAAAGGATGCACGAGTCCTTTGTTCCTTACTTTAGACACATTCCAACATTCTTCAATTCAGAGCTGATATTCCTATTATCGTGACATGAGCAAGTCAAGTATGATTGGAGTAAGAGAAATAGCATGTGAGCTAAAGAAGAAGGCCTTGGCTTTTCTTAGGTTCTTGATCAAGTCGTGATCTTAAGGTGTACAGAGTCATTAGTTATGGGGGATAGGCCCCAAGTGGCAATTAAGAGGTATACATAGGCCTCTTGATCAGGTCTTCGTCTGAGCCAGGAATGTCTATGCAAGGGCGAGACCTTGGGTATCCATCCACCACTTGTTGGAGTGGCTTCACCATGAGAGGTGCTCGTTTGCATGAAGCTGCAAGTTGAGCCTTCAAGTGCTGCCTCTTAAGTTCTTATGTAGGCGAAGCCTCTACGGTGATTACAATGGTAGATAAGGCCTCTTTACCTACCCAAACCTTTTCGACTAGGGTAACCCGAAGGAGCTTGGTGGGATAGTACCGAGCTTTTCTCCTTCCCGATGGGTGAAGCAAAAGGGGTTAGGAGACTCAACCCGTATAAACCCCCTTAAGTCATTATGTGGATGGTTGGCTCATTTGGTTAGAGTAGGGCTTGCTTTTGAAGCTACTAAGGTTATGAAGACTATGATTCTCAGCTTAGTTGAAACTTGGGGATGTAGTTAAGTTTCCTCCGATGGAAGCTACGTACTGAGTCGAAGTTAGAAGCAATTTATTCAAATAGGAATTTAAGTCCAAGTTAAGAACAGACGTCAAGGGTTTTTTCTGAGTAGTAGACTAAGAGTTGGCTATGTACCTTGATGCTTGTAATTTTCCTTTTTATTTTTGTATGTACTTGAGGTCGAGATGTCGACCCCTAAAGCCTTGTAATCCTTGATTAATAATAGTTTTTTGTTCTCCTTATACTTGCTCGTGTACTTTGTATGTTTAGATTACTCTTTTCTTTTCCTTTCTCTTTAGCTCATTGTACTGAAACTGCTTACTTGTAGTCACGATCGTGAGAATGGATGGCCTTTAGCCACAAAGGCTGCCAGGTGGTATATGCAAGGAACCGAGTAGATTGGTCTGATCTACCAACACATGTGTATCCTTAACTTCGAGGACTGTACTGTTGCTCGAACCTTATCGTAATGGCTTACCTTTGACTATAGTTGGGGCCTTAGTCCCTTTATTGGTAGCGTAAATACTGACCTAAGGCTTGTTTTCGGGGATGAAAATTGACCCAAAGATGAGTAGAGATGTAATGGGTAGGTTATTATAGGGTATTCGACTTGCCCAACCTACTAAAAGCCTTATAAAGTATTACTTGATAGTGTTTTAGGACAGGTTCTGAGATATTGCTAAGAACTTGTTAGGGTTTTGGAATAGGTTATGGGATTGTAAGAAAACCTAAAGAGAAACCCATTAGCTATCAGAAAAATAAATTAATAATATAATATTAACTAAACTTTCTAATACCTAAAATAATATATAGATGAAAATAGAGATGATAACAATTTTGACCATATCTATTATTTTCTATTAATATTTATGAATATATCTATATGTGAGATTTTTTTCTTTTTTAATCAGCTAGGAGAAGGTAGTTGTGTATTTATTATATAGTATAGAAAAATTGTTAAGTAAATAACAAATTTGATATAAACATTAACCATATACTTAAAATTAAAACATGTAGAAAAGTTAAGATAGAGCTTGCATAAATCATTAAACTTATTGTATAATAATACCATTAAGTGCTTTACCAATGCTGTATCAAGATACATAGGGTGAATAGAGTACAACAAATGGATTCTCTAATCCTCATCATGTCACCCATGTGCTATAAATAATATAAATTAATTTCTCACTAATGTTTAATGAAGGAAAAAATAATCATTTGGAAAAAAATATATAAACGAGACTGGCGGATCCGGAAGCAGGTACCTTATTAGGGTAATGGGCTGGTTCTAGGCATAAGGCTTTAAGATGAGTTTGGGCCTTATTAATACAACAAAACGAGTTCTAGGTTCCTATGACCCATCCTAAATTTGCTCCATTTACATCCCTAAGGATGAAAGTATAGTGGGGATCGACATTGGTGGTCGTTCGTAGTATTAGTGCATGTACTAACTTGGGGCGTGCCTATTTGGGGATAAAAATTGATCCGATGATGGAGGTATGTGGCATAAGCCATCAGTAAAGAAAAATAAGACAAGTGTAAGGAACTTGTCGTTTCATTAATCATAGCTACAACCATACATGTCGCGAATACAATACAAAACTTAGACAAAATAGGGTTTCAAGTTATGTAATTTTAAGCACTGGGGATGGGTTACCCATCAAGGGTTTCTAATTTGTAGCCCCCTTGCCTGCTTCTTCTTTCACATACATCGTTCCTAATTAGCGACGAGCTTGCCTTGCCCTTTCGCAAGCCGATGGCCTTCAATTTTCTACATTCCAAGTCTTTAGCATGGAAGACTTTGTGTTTCACTTTCTTGTTGTAATACATGGACATTTGCTGTTGATAAGTTACCACTTGAGCATGCGCAATGACGCATACTTCTTCGATAGTGTTTAGGTTATATAATGTGTCTAGGGGCTTAGTTATCACTAGGACTTACTGATGGGTTGCCAACCACCGACCTAATCACTCGAGTACACCTCAGAGGCCTACAGTCTCTCACTTGACGGATTCTCTCTTGTCAATCCACCGATGATGAGAAATGGTTTATTGAAGGAGGATGGCTAAAGTCCCTGAGAGCTCTGGGTGGTTGTTTTATGCTCTGTTCATTATCATGTGCCAATACCGACTATCCTTTGGCTGAAAGTTTTGTACTGGGTGATTGGACGTTCACCTGCCGAGAGTTTACTATCGAATAAAGAGATCTATCTCCTTAACTGAGTATTTCTCTCTTGGCCTCCTACCAACTCTTATGGCATCTCCTTCATGTCTCAACCTCTATCTCCACATGTCTTGACTCTCATACCTACTATGCCTAGAAAATCCTGGCACGGAACTAATGTTGTGCTGCCACTTGTCCATTTCATCTGACATTGTACTATTTTTCTATTTTTGTCTTTTGTCCTTTTTACCCTTTTTATCTTTTATCCTAATTACCCTTTTTCGTATGTACTAGAAATTTCCTTTTTTGTATATTCCTTTTTGTAATTTCTTTATTTATATTGATACTCTAGGAACTTACTATAAATAGTAATTTCTCCTTGTAAGCTGGAATCAACTTACCTGACAAATAGACATTGAATATTTTTTTCTTACGAGACAACCTCTCCAAGTCCATTTTTGTGCACTCTTATCTAATCTTGTTGAGTAGCTCAAGATTAGTAGTGGGTGAACCTTGACGTTAACTTGTGCGTCATATTAAGTGAAGTGTCAAGTCGTGTTGTGTTTATGGGTGTGTCATATCTTCCTAGCAGCTTCACATCAGCTACATTAGTTTGTTGTCAACCTACTCACTCACTCTTCTTTGATATTTCGAAGGACCCATCAATTTCTCACTTCCTACGATAAGTTCTAATGATAACCGAGCTTCTAAGCACATCATATAATCCTGGTATTAGAGCTTGAGGTTGTGACCTAAAGCTATGTAGTTATAGTCACTACTAGTTTGCTATTCGTGATACTCTACTTTCATTTAGAAGAATAGAGCAAGTCATAGTTCACAGTTTGTGTGGTATTTGTATGTGTATGTAGAGTATTTTTTGAAGCGTCGTTTTTGAGAATGTCGAATCCTAGTGTCCAAGGAGAGATTAATGATGCCGAGAGCAATACTTATGGTCGTGGTCAAGTTACCTAATAAACACCACATACTACCAATGAGCAGATACAAGATCTTGTTGTTATTGTGGCTAATTTAGCCATCTCAGTAAACAAAGTCTTAGAGGTTGGGCTGCGTTAGAGAGTAGTTGAATAAGGTTGAGAGATGAGAGATAGGCCGAGAAGATAGGCAAATGAACGAGCACCAAAATCCTTCCCTTTAAATTAAGCACCCCTTCATCATACCGATAGAGCTGCGAGAAGGAGATTGAAGTTGGACAATTTGGAAGAGTATAAAGAAGAAGAGGAGCAGTATGTTAGAGTTGACGAGTGTGAGCTTAGAGCTCCTTGGAGAGCTAAACACCTCAAGGTATAGATTATGAGCTTCAACGGGTTTAGAAGTGCTAACAACTACTTAGACTGGGAGTAGAAGATCGAAAAGATATTTGAATTTTATGATTATAAAGACACTGTTCATATTTGAGTGGCTGCATTAGAATTTTCTGGGTATGCGGCAATGTGGTGGAAAAAGGTTGTAGAATGTCCACATGAGAGCCAGACAAGAAGTTCAGACATGGAATGAAACGAAGAGAGTCCTTAGAAGTAAGTTCGTTCTCGAACACTACGAGTAAGACACTTTCAGACGACTCCAAGACTTGAGATAAGGTAGTAAATCAATGGACGACTGTGTTCAAGAATTTTAGTTGCTCATGATTTGATGTGATGTCGATGAACCCGAGACGCAAACTATAGTGTGGTTCATTTCTAGGCTACGGAATGAGATTAGTAACATAGTGAAGCTGTAGAGCCTTACAACTCTGGATAAAGCCATCGGGGTAGCATAGAGAGTTAAGAGGCAAAGGTGAAACCAAGTTAGTCAAATGTCGAATAGCCGACCAATAATGCCAAATAGGAGCGGCATACCGAGCCGACCAGGGAATGTCTGAGCATCAAACAGTTCTAAGGTGGAATGTCGAGAGCAGACGTTGAACCAACCAAAAGAAGTTCGAGGAAAGAGTAAGGCCGAGGAAGCTAAGATCTGAAGAGACCAAGGTCAAAGCTTAAGCAAAAAGACCTAAGAAATCAAATGTTTTAAATGTCTTGGTTATGGACACATGACTAGTCAATGTCCAAACTACCGAGTCATGATTATAAAATGAGATAAGCCTTAGTTTGAAGTAGAGAGTGTGAGTGAAAGAGAGGAAGAGATGAGGGTTGATCAAATAATGGAAGAATTTTAGGAAGACCCGATGTCGAGATACCTCCTGAGGGTGGTGTTAAGTAATGCTTTGTCATTTGTCAATCTCTTAATACTTTTGCGGCTAATGAGAATGAGCAAAGGGAGAACCTCTTCTATACAAATTATCGAGTGAATGGAAAGCTATGTACCCTGATCATTGACGAAGGTAGTTGTACTAATGTCATTGCTCATGGGGTAGTTAAAGCCATGAATTTGTTGATCCTTCTACACCTTAAGCCATGCAAGATTCACTAGCTAAATGAGAAAGGAAGGTTATACATTGTCGAGCAAGTTAGGGTACTGATTACCATTGGTGATAGGTACAGGGACAAAGTGTTGTGTAATGTTCTTTTGATGTATGCTTCTCACATATTACTCAGCTAACCATGGCTATTTGACTTGAGGGTGTTGCATGATGGATATAGAAACACCTAAATGTTCAAGAAGGATGGAAAGAAAATAATATTGACACCCATGAGTTTGAAGGAAGTGCAAGAAGCTCAAGAAAAGGTTACTAGATCTCTACAGCGAAAGTCCTTGATGATTTCTCGAGCTCAGTTTGCATGAGAAGTCAAAGTTGAGGACTATGTGCTTCTTTAAGTCAGGAGACTCTTAGAAGTAAGAGATGTCGAGAACCCAACTGAAGTAAGAGCTCTACTAGAAGAGTATTTCGATCTATTCCTTACTGAGATGCTAAAAGGTTTACCATCCTTAAGAAGCATTGAACATTGCATTGATCTTCAGCTTGGAGCAACCATATCGAATCGACTTGCTTATAGGCTCAATCCTGAGTAGGCAGCCGAGCTGAAAAAGCAAGTTAATGAATTGGTAGGTCACGGCTATGTCCAAGAGAACATGAGCCCATGTGTTATCCCCATCATGCTAGTACCTAAGAAAGATGAGTCATGGAGAATATGTATTGACAATTATGCCATCAATAAAATTACTATTAAGTATCGATATCCGATCCCATGGTTGGATGATATGCTCGATGAGTTGCATGGTGCACACATCTTTTCAAAGATAGGTCTGAAGAGTAGTTACCGCCAAATACAAATGAGACCAAAAGATGAATGGAAGATGGCCTTCGAGATACGGGATGGTCTATTCGAATGGATGGTAATGCTGTTTGGTCTGATTAATGCGCCGAGTACTTTTATGCAGCTCATGAATCATATATTGAAGGCACCGTTGGGAAATGCGTTGTGGTTTACTTTGATGACATTCTCGTCTATAGTGCTAACGTCATCACTCTTGCTGAACATTTAAGATTAGTGTTCGAGTGTTCGACATCTTCTGTGCTGTAAGATTATTCGACAACCTGAAGAAATGTGTGTTTTGTCAAATTGAGATTGTATTACTAGGATATGTTGTTTTAAGGAGAGGAATTCGAGTTGATGACGAGAAAGTCAGAGTTATTCTAGAGTAGCCTATGCTGACTAATGCTGCTGAAGTCAAAAGCTTCCACGGTTTAGCTAACAGCACCCTTAACTGAATTGACCTAGAAGATTTTTGAGTTTAGGTGGTCCGAGAAAGCTAATAAAAGTTTTGAAGCTATAAAATCAAAACTGACGTCTATCTTAGTCTTCGCCCTACCAGATTTTGAGAAAGTTTTTTAGGTTGAATGTGACGCGTTGAGAGTTGGCATTGATGCTGTCCTTATGTAGGAGCGCTAACCGATTGCCTACTTCAGTGAAAAACTTTGAGGTACTTCCCTGAATTACTCAACCTACGATAAGGAGTTTTAAGCCCTTGTTTGAATCCTACAAAACTGGCAGCATTATCTATTACCGAGAGAATTCATTATTTAGTTAGACCATAAGTCTCTCAAGCATTTCCATAGGCAACAAAAACTTTCTCAACGTTACGCTAAATGAGTTGAATTTCTAGAAACTTTCTACTATGTCATCTAGTATAAGAAAGGAAACACCATTACAGTAGCCGACGCTCTTTCTCGTCGTCATGCCCTCATTACAACTATGTAAGTGAAGGTAATTGGATTGGGCACCCTGCTCGAACAATATGAGCATAACTAGTATTTTGGGCCCTTAGTAGCCAAGTGCAATGTTAAAGGTGTTGTAAATGGGTTCTACTTAAGTCATATGTTCCTGCTAAAGGGCATATAGATTTGTGTCCCAAGTGGTTTGGCAAGGGAGCTATTCATTTGAGAAGCCCATACTAAAGGTTTGGTCGGTCATTTTGGGGAAAAGAAGACAACTGAGATATTAAAGAAGCATTTCTACTAGCTTGGGATGATGAAGGATGTGTGCTAAATACTTTGAGAGGTATGAGGTGTGTAAATATGTAAAGGGGAGGAGAGAGAGCCCTATGGGGAGTACACACCCCTACCCATCTTAGAGCAGTCGTGGATTGATCTAAGCATGGATTTTACGTTCAACTTTCCCTAAATGCCAAGAAGACATGACTTGATCATGGTGGTGGTTGATTAATTCAGCAAGATAGCCACTTCATCTCCTACCACAGAGCTAACGATGCTTTATTCGTCATTAATCTCTTTTTGTAGGAGATTATGCAATTACATGGAGTGTTAAGGAGCATTGTGTTTGATTGTGACCCAAAGTTCATAAGCTTCTTTTGGAAGACCTTGTAGAAGAAGCTCGGCACTAAGCTCATGTTCAGTATTTCTTGTCACCCCCAGACAGGCGGCCAAACTGAAGTTATGAACTGAACCATCGATAGCTTCTTACAAGCAGTTGTTGGGAAGAATTGGCATAATTGGGACTTATGCTTGCCTGTCATTGAATTTACCTACAACTACTTGGCTCACAACTTAACTGGAATATCACCTTTTGAGGTTGTTTATGGACTTAACCCAAACTTACCCTTGGATTTAATTAGCGGTTCGACTACATAAGGGGAAAGTCAATTTGGCCTATAGTGCGCTAAGGAATTCCAGAAGTTGTATCAGAAAATTGTCGAACAACTAGCTAAGACTATGGCTTGGTAGAAGGAAGCGGGGAGCCGATGAAGGAGACAAGTTGTTTATACCCTTGGAGACCTTGTCTAGATCCATCTTAGCAAGGAACACTTTTCTAACAGAATGACAAATAAATTATCTCCCAAAGTAGATAGGTCTTACAAGATCCTTAGGCACATTAATGATAACGCTTATGAGGTTGATTTGCTCGAGGGATAGGCGTGTCATCCACATTCAACATTGTTAACCTGATACCTTATATACTAGATGATGACGAGGACCATGATTTGAGGGTAAATCTCTAGCAACCTTGGGGAGTTGATAGGTTGCCGACCACCAACCTAATTACTCAAGTACGCCTTAGAGGCCTCCAATCTCTCACTTGACAGATTCTCTCTCATTAATCCATCGATGACGAGAGACGGTATATTGAAGGAAGATGACTGAACTCCCTAAGAGCTTTGGGTGGTTGTTCTATGCTCTATTCATTATCCTGTGCCAATGCCAACTATCCTTTGGCTGAAAGCTTTGTGTCGAGTGATTGGATGTTCACCTATCAAGAGTTTACTGTCGAGTAAAGAGATCTACCTCCCTGGCCGAGTATTTCTTTGTCGGCCTCCTACCAACTCTCACGGCATCTCCTTCACGTCTGAACCTTTGTCTTTATATGTCTTGACTCCTACCACCTACTATGTTTAAAGAATCTTGGTACGGAACTAATGTCGTACTGCCACATATCCATTTTATCTGACATTATACTATTTTTCTCTTTTTGTCTTTTGTCCCTTTTTTATATATACCAGGAATCCCCTTTTTGTATATGCCTTTTTGTAATTTCTTTATTTGTATTGTTACCCTAGGAACTTACTATAAATAGTCTCTTCTCCATGTAAGCCGGAATCAACTCACTTGACAAATAGAACTTGAATATTCTATTCTTGTGAGACAACCTCTCCAAGTCCATTTTTATACACTCTTGTCTAATCTTGCCGAATAACTTAAGATTAGTGGTAGGTAGACCTTAACATTAACTTATGCGTCATATCAATTGAAGTGTTAAGTTGTGTTGTGCTGTGCTTGTAGGTATGTTATATCCTTCGAACAGCTTCACGTCAACTACACTAGTTTGTCATCAACCTATTCACTCACTCTTCTTTGATATTTCGAAGGACCCATCAATTTCTGGCTTCCTATAATAAGTCCTAGTGATAATTGGGCTCTTAAACACATTACTTATTGTAAGAAGTGATAAATTAATGGAGTCGTGCGATACCCCCACAATATGTTAAGGAGCTTGTCTACCCATCCACCTTCAACTCACTTTACCCTTTTCTCAGGCTCTCGAAGACAATCTTATTGACCACTTCGACTTAGTTGTTGGTCTAAGGGTGAGCAACTGAGGTGTAATGGAGCCTTATGTATTTTTCTCATAAAACTCCTTGAACTTGTTGCCGTCAAACTATCTGCTATTATCGGTGATCAACACATAGGGTATTTTCGAGTTGGGAAAGGATATGTGTTATCACAAAACCTTTTATAGCTTAGGTAGTGAAGGTTACCACCACTTAGGCTTCTACCCACTTAGTAAAATAGTTAACTACTACCAGAATAAATTGTCAACCTCCAAATGCCTTTGGGAAAGGACTGAGCACATCCAATCCGCATTAGGGGAAAGGCCATAGGCTTGTCATAGGGTACAGGTTAAAGCTCGATGTATGTAAGATTAGTGCATACATCTAGCACTTGTAGCATTTCTAGACTAAGGCTCTAGTATCTTCCTTTATTATAGGCCAACAGTAGCCCAATCTTAGGTTTCGGATATACAAGGCATAAGATTGGATGTGGTTGCTACATACTCTTGCATGGAGTTCTTCCACAGCATGGATGCCTTCTTTTGTTTGAGGCATCGAAAGAGTTGTTGAACCTAGGGTTCATTATTTTATTTTGATGAGAACAAAATAAAAAGTGTATAATTAAACATGTTGATTTTTATGAGAACAAAACAAAAAGTATATATTTAAACATGTTGTTTTTGAAGAGAACAAAACAAGTAGATGATTAAATTAAGTATTATTTGATTATAGTGAGGTAACTGAATAAGATTAATTAATTTGCTTAATGATTAAATATATCAATTATCTCTACAAGAAATTTAATCTTTTGAGTAGTGATCAAATTATCTTGAAGTTAGATTACAAAGCGTATTTGTTTGTTGTGTGCTAAAAGTATTTTTAGGTGATATTTTAGCCTACTGGGTTAACGGCTTCAAAGTATTACCAACTTGACGGTAAAATGGCATAGATAAAGAGATGGAATTGCTTCTAATTAAGGAATCGGCATGCCGGTGTTCATGTTGGTAGTGTAATTTGTTACCGGCTTGCCAGTAATGATAGGGTATCCACATACCAATAAGTCTTATTCAACTAGCCGTTAGAGCATTTAATGTACTATAACGGGAAGAATTAAATGGCATGATATAAGTGCTTAATAACCCGACCAAGGATAAGGAAGAACTGATCTTTTGCTTTAATATTCCAACATTCCTTTGTATTCTTATTGTTTATTATTCTCATTATCTCTTGTATCCTAATTTGCTAATATTTAGAGAGATTTAAAGCGTAGTACTTGTAAGTTATTAGTTGCAAAGTATTGAGAGTTTAAAAGCACTACACCAATAATTCTTGAGATTAAGTTTTTGTGTTGTGAGTAGAGTTTGTGAATTGTGTTGAGAGTTGTGAGTGTGAAACTTGTGTGATCAAGTTTGTGTTTATGTAGCTCTTGAAGCTTCAATTGAAAAATCAATAAAGTGGCGTAAAGTCCTCGGTTAGAGGCATTGTA
Organism: Lumnitzera racemosa; assembly: GCA_024138005.1. NCBI lineage: Eukaryota > Viridiplantae > Streptophyta > Magnoliopsida > Myrtales > Combretaceae > Lumnitzera > Lumnitzera racemosa. The sequence continues at coordinate 60,066,096 of JAMXBC010000004.1, forward strand.
TGTCCATAGAGACTAGGGGGTGGTCCGAACTTCACGTTAAATTTAGGCTTGATCTTCTTTATTCATATCTCTTTTAATTTCTGCACTGATTATTATTTTATCATTATCTTGATTATACTCATTATTGCATTTAGTGCTTAATTTTGGAAAGAATTGCAATTTGTCCTCTATACTCAATTTCCACCCCCCTTCATTACCCCCCCTCCCCAACCCTTCTTGAGTTTGGCTTAGTGTTCTTTAATCGGTATCAGAGTTAGTCTCTAAATGTTTTGCTTAATCGCATATTAGAGTAAAGATCATGACATTTAATACACTAGGTTTATGGAAGGGCAAGCTATAAATAGATCACCACTCTTAACTGGGAATAATTATCTTTATTGGAAATGTAGGATAAATATATTCTTAAAAGTATAAAATAGATTGTTGTGGCAAGTAGTAGATAGAGGACCATTCAAAATAGAAGGTAAGGAAGAAAATAATTACATTGATAATGATTGGAAGTTATTAGATTTAAATAAAATATCTATGAATATCTTGCATTGTGCCATTAATGAAAATGACTTTAATAAAGTTTATAGATGCAATAGTGCTAAGGAAATTTGGGAAGAGTTAAAAAGAACATATGAAGGAACTAGCTGAGTAAGGGATACAAAGATAAGCTTATTATGTGGACAATTGGAAAACTTTAGAATGGATTCAAATGAAACTATTGATGAGATGTATAATAGATTCATCAATATCATTAATCCTTTAAATGTTCTTGGTAAATCCTTTATTAATCTAGAAATCAATTCTGAAATCCTTAGGTCTTTACCAAAGGATTAGAAGCCAAGAGAACTGTAATTCAAAAAGCTTACGATCTTAACACAATATCAAATGAGTAACTTCTTAGAACTCTTAAGACTCACGAGATGGTTAAGAGGAAAGGGGAGGAATCCAAGAAGAAAACAATTATTTTGAAAGCAACCAAAGAGAGCTCTAGTAGTAATGAAAGTGATGATGATGATGATGATGTGGTTATAATCATAAGAAATTTATGAAGTTCAATAGGAAATTGGTGAATGACAATGATGAAAATACATCTTGGTTTAAAAGGGATAAGAAGGAAGTAATCGAGTGTTACAATTGTAAAAAATTGAGTCATATTCCATAATATTGCCCAAATCTTAAGAAGATCGAGAAAGGAACAAAGAGAAAGGCTTATGGCAACTTAGACTGATGGCGATTTAAGTGACTCGATGGGGAAATGTACTTCATAGCCATGGACAATGAGATATGCTTTACTTCTAATGATTTGTCATTTAATGAGCTTAAAAATATGTATGATGGGTTACTTAAAGAATTTATTAAAGTTCAAAAGAAGAATAAGATGATGAAACAAAATGATGATTGAAATAGGAAGTGAATTTGATCTATTTAGAAATGAATATAATAAAGTGAATAATGTCAAAGAAAGTCTAGAGGAGGATAATGAGTACTTAAGATTAAAAGTTGACAAATTAAATAGAAACTGTTAAATATTTCTCATATATTTTGATGATAACAAAAATGGTTAAATGCTAATAAATCATTAAGAATGCAGGTTTACAGAAGGATTCTCAGGAAGTTTAATTTTATTCAGAAGGTTTGAATTGATTGAATATATACTAGTCTAAAAATCTTCAGAGAGTATTTGAGAAGCTTTTATAAGAAGAGTTAGTACAGTACTTTAGAAGCTTCTTCAGAAACTTCAAAAGCAAAAGGCTGATATCCTTCAGAAGGTTGTTTAGAAAGTAAGTCTAGAAGTATGATGTTGAAAAAAGCCTTAAATCATATTTGAATTAATTAAGGCCTAGCTCCATTAGGTTTGATTGTATTAGGAAAATATACTTAATCCCCTTTCACTCAAGATAGAATTAAGATCCATAGAGATTATCTTTGAGTGAATTAATTTTTGAAAAATCAAGATATGCACAAGTATGGATAAGGATAAGGTTGAATCGGGTTTTATGGAAATTCAAATCTTAAATATGAGTTTTATCTAGAAATTTCTAATAAGGCATATCATCTCGACAATTTCAAATCAGAAGCAAATATATGGTTACTGATTGAAGGTTATCTGACTAAAGCAAGATAAGGAGAGTTGTTTTTTAAATTCAAATAACTGAGATCCTTTAAAAAATATCTAGGGAGTAATCTTAAATAATTAACAATTGGATAATTATGAAAGTGAAGATAATCTTTAGTTTTTGGCCTTTGGAAGATTTACGTATAAAAGAGAAAGGATTCAAAATGTTCTAGTACAACTCTAGAAAAATCTCTTGGAAAAACAAAAAATTGAGATCAGATTATACCTTTTGAAAAGTCACAGAAAGTCCTTCAAATGCTTCTTTAAATAATTGCATCGAAGCAAATTATTCAATACTCGTCATTTCTCTCTTGACGAAGTTATTTGAGATTTATACTTTTGTTCTCATTTGAAGTATGTAATTCTTATTTATTGTTGGAGTATTGAGACAAGTATATTTATACTTTGTAAATTTGTATTAGCTTAGATTGTAAAGAGGCTAGGTATGTAGAGCAGAGTGTTGTAAATTCCATGTGTGACAAGTACTTCTAATTTTTGTGATTTGATTTAGTGGATCAAGTGGAACGATACAGATGAAGTAGTTTGGGTCCTCAGCAATGGAGTTGGAAGAGAGCAGTAGGTAAAAGGTTGAAACTCTATAAAATCTCTGCCTGATATTCTCCTTTCTTACTCTTTTAATTTATCTTATTATTACATATTAAATTGTTAAATATCACTGTTCATCATTATAAATTGTTAAGAAGGGTAAATTTTATTTTTCATATATCGAAAAAGTTTCAAAAATTTAAAGATATCAATTCATCCCCCCTCTTGATATCTTATATGGGACCAATAGAAATAGTGAAGCATTGAATTTTAAGAATGAGGAGTTTGCTAAGGAAAATGATCAATTGAAAGAAAAGTACAATTCTCTTGAAATAAAAGTTGATAGCATAAAAATAGGGATAATATAGTTAATAAGCTAGAAGAACTTTAAATTGAAAATGCTATCTTGAAATCTAGCCTAGATGATTCAAAACAAATTATAGTCAAGTTCGTGAATGGAGAAAAGAATTTAGATAAGTTTCCTAGCTCTGAAAGGCAAGGATTTAACAAAACTGGAATTGGGTATAGTAGGGAATATATTCAAAAATCTTACAAAAGTTACTTTGTAAAAGTAACAACTAAGACTTGTAATTATTGCGTTAGATATGGTCATATTGCCATACATGTGCAATACGTCATAATACTAATTTGAATCATAAAGGTAATATGGTTTGGGTTCCAAAAAGATAAGGATATATCATTACTACTAACTACTAACTACAAAGGACCCAAACTTACATGGGTACCAAAGAAGCAATTACATATTTTTGTAGGAATTTCAAATGGGAGCAACTCAAGAAACTTGAATGGAGAATACTCAAAGAAAATTCAAAAAGTGTCTAATATAGTATTTGATTCAAGAAACTCATTTAAGTAATTTCCATACTATAACTAACATATTTTGTGTGCACTTGAAGTTCTCCACTTTTACTTAGGCTTTCTTGTGTACATATTTGTTGTCTCTTGATTTTAATGTCAAATGTTAGCCCCTTCATGTTTAAATATGGTAATGTTTTATGCGTAAACGGTTGGATTGATTTGATTATAAAACTACATATAATTGACTTATCTTCAGCCACATTTGAGCCCACTTAAGCATTTAGGGACTTAACTAGTGTTTTTGCAATTGCTAGCTTTGCAAGCCATGCTTAAACTCTCATTATGTCATAATATACATTTACAACTAGCTCAGAAGCTTAAATTGCAAATATTATGCATTTTGTGCACATTTGAAGTTACTTATGTATGTTTAGGATCATATGCGCATAATTTTGCCATATTTTGATTTCTGTGTTCAAATCCAGTTCCCTTATGTTTAATTTTGCCTATAGATTGTGGTTGAATGATTAATTTGGCTTATTTTTGTTCTTATGCAAATTTGACTCCCTTAGACCTAAATCAGGCTTTTATTGTTATTCGAGAAGTTATGTGATTATTTTGTCTATTTGCGTATTATATGTTTTAATCATACTACCCTTATATCTATAGACACCATTAAAACTTGTTTAGAATGCTAAATTATCATGAACTTGATTTTATTTGTGTGTGTATATGACATTAAGCTCAATTTGTATTAAGTATTTGATTTTGATGATCTTAAGTGATGATCCTTGTTGTGATATTTTCCTTTCAACATGCTTAAATACGATTTTGTTAAATCTAAGTTCATGCATTCGTTTGTCATAATTAAGTTTATTCTTAAATCATTGAAACATTCTTGTTGAAACTTGCTTGAAGTATTGATTTGTCATAACCAAGTCTCATTGCTTAAAATTGGCCATTCATCATTTACGTAGCTTAATAATGAACTTTCTAATAACTAATAACTTTATTTTGCTAAATCTTGCTAATGCTACTAAGATATAAACTTTTCACACTCAATCAAACCTAAGAAACATGCTTATATAGATTTGATACATAAAACATAGCGTTTAACATGTTTTGGGTACACTTGAAGTCATTCATGCTTATCTAAGTTCATATATGCACAAATTTATCATGCATTGGTTTTCGTGCTCAAAATTGGGCCTCACATGTCTATTTTCATCCCTAAATCATGTTTGAGTGGTTAAACTAGCTTGATTTAAATTTCATGTATATTTGCCCTCTCTAGACCCTTTTTAGGTTCTAAGTGCAATATGGAGCATTTCTTATCTATATGGATGTTGCTTGGCTTGATTGTGTATCTTTTATGTCTCTTAATATCTTTTAATATGTTTAAAGCATGAACTCCTCTTGAATATTAAGAAAAGATCTCTACTTGCTCTTTAGCTACTTAAGGAACTCAAGTAGTGATTTTACAATTTGTAGAGTCTTAAAGTTATAATTTGTGCCTACTATGTTTAAACATGTACTTGAAATTTGCTTGAAGTGTTGATGTGCAAAAACTCAATGCCTATGCACATAATTTGCTCATACATAGAAACTTTCACTTTATCATGAATTACTTATCTTTATGGATTTGGTTAAGATAAATCTTAGTTATCTAGTTAAAATTTAAGTTTTTCAAGTCTTAATGAACTCAGATAAACTTGCTTGAAATGTTAAAATCTCATTAAATCATTTAAAATAAACTTGAGTTGGTAACTTGGATAAAGGAAGTTAATTTAACCAAGATTTTGTAGAATTGCAAAATATCAGCATGACGGTACCTAGACTACTAGCATGCCAATACATTCGGTTCTATTCTAAGAACTGGTATACCGGTACCCCTAACCATCGGCATGCCGATACATTATTTTCCATAATAAACTTGCAACAATTCTGTTCCCATAATTGTCATGTCGGTACCTCTATTTCCTGACACAAATAGCGTCGATCCTTTCTCTCTCTTCCTATGTTCTTCCCAAAACCCCTCTTTCTCTTCCCCCAAACCCTAGAAGCCTTCTCTCTCTTTAATCTTCTATTTCCAAACCCTCAAAATCACAATTTTCCTTTTTCAATCATCTCCAAATCCATATAATCTCTCATCAATCCCCTCACTTCTTCAAATCATACTCTCTTCTTCCCCCTCAAACGACTTTCTCTCTCTACCAAAGCCCCATCCATCATTATACCACCACCTTGATGAATTATAGCTACTTCTAGATGAACTATCACTATTCATCTTGCCTCTTTCCTCCTCTAGCTCAAAGATAATGATCTACTAGCTACTTAAATTGCCAACTTCTAATCTATTTTGTATATGCTCTTTATTATGTTTATCTAATGTTATGAACTTAGCCATTGGCAACTGCTATTGTTACTTTCTATTGTCTTGCTTTGGTCATTATCTTAGCTTATGTTACTTGTCTATATTGTTTACTACTTGGGTTTTATGTTTCTCATTGAGTTATTATACTCCTCATAGTTAACTTATCTTTTTGAACTTTTAGTGTAGTATGGGCTAATCTTGATGAATTCATTATGGAGATCTTATTTGGCATGATTTTTAAGTTCTTTGATTTCGCTTTTATAAGGGGGCATATCCCAAGGCTTAAGCTGAGATTATACTGAAATTTTTACTCGAATTCTCTTCCCTCTTCACCGCCTGGATCTTCCTCTTTTTGATGAGGTTAAAGGGAGAGAAATATTCAAGTTGTTAGAGCGTCGAAAAGTGTATTAAGTTAGATTGATAATAATTACTTAAAAGATGATATTGCTCGTATAACTTTGGCATATCTTGATTCTTTGAAAGATTGATATATTCTTTATGTGAAGTTATTAAAAAGTAAGACTTGGTTCCTAAGCACATCAATACTCCCTTTTTGCAAGCATTCCATTAATCTTTTTAATTGCTAAATATATTGAAACTGAATGCTCAATTTATGAAGAGTACTGGATTGAAGGGTATCATTTAAAGTATAAGAGTTTTGTCTTCATAAAAAAGGGGGAGATTATTGAACCTAGGGTTCATTATTTGATTTTGATGAGAATAAAATAAGTAGTGTATAATTAAACATGTTGATTATGATGAGAACAAAACAAAAAGTATATATCTAAACATATTGTTTTTTAAGAGAACAAAATAAGTAGGTGATTAAACTAAGTATTATTTGATTATATTGAGGTGACTGAATAAGATTGATTAGTTTGCTTAATGATTAAATATATCAATTATCTATATAAGAAATTTAATCTTTTGAGTAGTAATCAAATGATCTTGAAGTTAGATTGCAAAGTGTACTTATTTGTCGTGTGTTAACAGTATTTTCAAGTGATATTTGGCTTACCAGGTTAACGGCTCTAGGGTACTATTAGGTTAACGGCTCTAGGGTACTATTAGCTTGACGGTGAAGTAGCCTAAATAAGGAGATGGAATTGCTTCTGATCACGGAATCGGCATGTTGGTTCACTTGCCGGTAGTGCAATTTTTTACCGACTTGCTAGTAATGATAAGGTACTAGCATGCCAATAAGTTTGATTCAATTAACTGTTGAAGCATTTAATGCACTATAGCGGGAAGAATTGAATGGGATGATATAAATACTTAATAACCCAACCAAGGACAAGGAAGAACTGATCTTTGCTGCAATATTCTAACATTCCTTTGTGCTCTTATTATCTATTATTCTTATTGTCTCTTATACCCTAATTGGCTAATATTTAGAGAGATTTAAAGAGTAGTACTTGTGAGCTATTAGTTACAAAGTATTAAGAGTTTAAAAGCACTATACCAATAATTCTTAAGATTGAGTTTTTATGTTGTGAGTAGAGATTGTAAATTGTGTTGAGAGTTAAGATTGTGAATTGTGTTGAGAGTTAAGATTGTGAATTGTGTTGAGAGTTGTGAGTATAAAACTTGTGTGATCAAATTTATGTTGATGTAGCTCTTAGAGCTCGGATTGAGAAATTAATAAAGTGATGTGAAGTCCTCGATTAAAGGCATTGTGTATTTGTGGAGACTAGGGGACGATCTAAACTCCACGTTAAATCCGGGCTTGATCTTCTTTATCCATATTTCTTTTAATTTCCGCACTTATTATTATTTTATCATTATCTTGATTATACTCATTATTGTATTTAGTGCTTAATTTTGAAAAGAATTGCAATTTGTCCTCTATACTCAATTCACACCCCCCTCTCTCGAGTTTAGCTTAGTTTTCTTTAGGAGTGGCATGCTCTAGCCACATTGATATAGTATACTATTGATGAGTATGTAGTTGGCAGAGGCATAAGTGAGCTTCTTTGCTTCTATTTGATCCTCAAGTAATACTTTAGTACTCGGGTGCTCTATTATGAGGTCCATCTAGTAGGGTTAAGAAGTCGTTGATCATACTTCAAGGGCCTCCTACTCTAGTCCTTTTGTGTTGTGTTCAAGAAGGTACTATATGAAGAGTAACTTGTCACCATTATGTTGAACAGAGGCAATAAACGAGGTTAGCTTATAGATATTTAATCATTGTTTCCCTTTGGGTCTCCAACTTTCCCTTTAGCTATTGGACCACTAACATAGAGTCTAAGTGGATATCTAGCTTCTTTGTTCCATTATTTTCGGTTATCTTCCACTAGGCAATGAATGCTTCATATTTTGCCTCATTATTACTCACCGAGAAACTAAATTTTAATGCGTAATGTACCTTTGATCCATAAAAGCCTTGTAATTCTATGCTGGCCCCACTCCCCCCCCCTACCCCTTCAAGTGGAAGAGCCATCAACATGGAGAGTCCATACTAGGATGTCAATGTCCACTTGTATTTCCTCCTCTCCCATGTACCTTGTGATTAGATCTACAAGCACTTAGGCCTTAATTGCCTATTGTGGTTTATACTAGACACCATGGTTGCTCAACTTAATGGTACTTCACCATCTTGCTAGAGGTGTCGAGCTTTTGTAAGATCGCTTGGAGTGGCTAATTAGTTAGGACAATAATAGGGTAGGCTTAGAAATATGGCATGAGTTATCATGTAGTGACAACTGTAATGAAGGTGAACTTCTCAATCTTGGTGTATCTAGTTTCAAGCCCTCGAAGGATACGACTGATGTAATATATGGGCTTATATTCTTGTCCATTTGCTTAAACAAGAACTAAAGACAATGCCCTTTCATTGACTATAAGTTAGAGGTATAATTCTTCTCTAGGAACAGGTTTAAAAGTACTGGTAGGCTACTAAGGAACTTTTTTAGGTTATCAAACACTTGTTGACATTGATTTGTCCATTGAAACTCGAAAAGGTTCTTTAATAACTTGAAGAATTCCAAGCACTTGTCAACGCTACGGGATATGATGCAGTTTGAGGTAGTGACTCTTCCTATTAGGCATCGAAGCTCTTTTATTGTTTTCAGTGCTGCCATGTTAGAAACTCCTTGAATCTTATATAAGTTGGCCTCAATTCCTTTGTATTGGCCTTAATTCCTCATTCGGTGACCATAAAGCCAAGAAATTTTCCTGATGTGACACAAAAAATGCATTTTTGGGGGTTGAGCTTCATCCGATAGTGGTGAAGAGTGTTTAATGTCTCACGTAAGTCCTAGATATGGCCTTTTCTTTCCCTACTCTTAACAATCCTGTCGTTGACTTATAACTAGACATTTTTGCTTATTTATGCCTTGAAAGTGGTGGTGACTAATCTTTAGTACGTCACTCTTGTGTTCTTCAGACCGAAGGGCATGACCTTGCTGTAATAGGAGTCGAAGCTTGTAATGAACGAGGTGTGGACCTCGTCCTTTGGTGCCATTTAGATTTTGTTGTAACCTAAGCAGGCATCCATGAAGCTGAAGAGGGCATGTCCTGAGGTGGAGTTGATGAGCTAGTTGATACGAGGAAAAGGAAAACAACCCTTAGGACAAGCCTTGATTAAGTCAGTAAAGTCGACAAATATGCGCCACTTTCCATTAGCCTTTTTGATGAGGACCATGTTTGTACATCATGTAAAGCATTTCTTCAGCCTTACAAAGTCAACCTATAACAATTTTCGGACTTCTTGTTCATTCGTAGCTTGATGTGTTGGCACAAAGTATCACTTCTACTACTTTATTGGTTATATGGTAGGATTAACATTTAAGTAGTAGGTTACTTTGAAAATGTTGATTATTCTTGGCATGTCTTCGAGTGTAAAGGAAAAGACATCTATGTTTGGGAGGAGGAAATCTATGAGTTTTGTCTTTTCTTGCTTAAGTAGAGTTAACCTGATTCAAGTGACTATTCTCGAATTGCCTCTTAGCTCAATTTCCTCTGTCTTCTTAGCTGGTTCTCCTTGAAGAGTTAGGCTTTATTGAGTAGTAGACTCAACATTCATGATGCTATCCCGAGTTCGAGCCTTAAGGTAAAGGAATTTAGATAGATTTTCATCCCCTTGGACATGACTTACTCCTATTGGCGTCATGAACTTAGCCTTTAGGCATTGATGGTTAATAATCATATCGAACTCTATTATGCTCAGTTACCCCAGTATAACTCTGTATTGCAACCAATGGTCAACGTCTACAAAATCAATGGATTGTATGGCAACGTAGAGGCATCACCCAGTCAAATCGACAAGGTGATGAGTCTTTTAGCAAGCATAGGTCTACCACCTCTAAAGCCTGTAAGCATATGCTTGTATGGTTAAACGGACTCATCAAGCTGTCTTTCATCTACTCATATGCATGGTAGATAAAAAAATCAGTCGAGCTACCATTGTCTACAAACGTTTTTTGTACGTCGAAGTAGCTTCTTGGTCCTGATAAGGTAAACCTTATGGTCGGTGGAAGTAGAGGCATTGTCACTTGTGAGATTAGTGTTGCTGAAAATGGTGTTCACCTGTCCTCTTCAACCGTAACAATTATAATCATTAGTGTTGTCATCCCTTTGTTGGTTCTATTACTGTTATCGGGGTTATTATTGTTATTGCTCAATTTAGTGATGATGGGTTACTTGCTGGATTTGGTTTCTCTCATCTACAATTAGGTGGTCAATGTGGCCTTTACAAACAAAGCCTTTAACTACGTTCTTCAAGTGATGACACTCATTGGTGTTGTGGCCACGAATATGTTGGTAGTCACAATATTTGCTAGAATTGGCTGTCTCGGACATTTCTTTGATGTTAGGAGGTCAGGGGAGTTGCTCTCGGACCTTGTACAAGACCTCTCCAAAGAGGCAGTTGAGAGGTGTGTAAGAGGGGTAGTCTACAAGACGAGGATTGCTTAGTGTCTCTTGAGCCCAATCGATCTGTCTAAACCTTAAAAACTATCTTTAGCTTCAAATTTGGCTTTAATGGCATCCTCCTAGGCAACATACTTCTTGGCCACTCTCATGAACTCATCAAGTGAGTTTGGTTTGTTGAGGGATACTGCATTAAAGAGCTTCCTTTTGGGGTCAATCCCTGTGATAAGAGCTTGCAGGGTTATTCCCATATCGAGTTTGGAGACCTGAAGCTTTGTATGGTTAAAGCGTTTCGAGTACGCATGCAAGGAATTGTTAGGTCACTGTTTGACCTTATAAAGTATAGAAGAGTCCTTGTATTAGACTTTCAAGCTAAGGAAGTACTACTAGAATTTTCTCGCTAATTCATCAAAGGATGTGAAGGAGCCATCAGCAAAGGTGTTGAACCATAGTAAGGCCGCCTTTGTTGGTGTACAGGGGAAAGCTTTACACATGATGGAGCTAAAGAAATTGTAGAGGCTCATCATGGTGTGAAAGTGGACTAAGTGTTCATCTGGGTCACCTATCCCATCATATTTATTGAGGTGGGGAATGTAGAGTTTCCTTGAGAATGACTGGCATGAGCGGGCTTTTCACTATTGATTGATGTATAGCTTAGGCTAACGACTCAACCTTCTTTTGGTTGTACATGTTAGATGGGTGATGGATGTGCTCATTCAATTCTTTGACATTCATATCCTCAAATGCCTTTGGAGATCGTCTCGAGTATAAGTCCTCACTAAGTTTACTTATTGTGGAATCTTCATCTTGCGTTTGCATTTTGCCGCTATTACGATTCAATTAATCTTGCACGTCTTCAGTAGTATGTTGGTTGTGCTAAACCTGGTTAGATGAACACGCTAGACGTAAAGTTCATAGGTTGTTGGTTCTATTTGGCCATAACAATGAGCTAACTATTGATTTCTCATTTTGCCTTTTTTAGGATGCATTTTTTTAGCAGGGCTACATCCCTGTGGAGGGTTGAGTTAAACTCCTTGGTCTTGTGGTTGTCTCAAGTAGTTGTTGGGTAAGCAATCTAAGTTGCTACATTTCATGGGCTTGAGTAGTCGGTGTAAGAGGTGTTAGTGAGCACCTTAGTGGGGGGTGCTTTATGACCATCAGCCCCTTATGGCCTATTATTATCACCAAGTTATGAAGCCTATAAATTGTTGTTTTCACTTTTAGCCATCTTGTATGTAGTAACCTAAAACAATAGGAGCCAAAATTTTGATTGTGGGATTAATCAACTATGAATAAGGGAGAGAATAGAGCTTTAATCTTACAGATTGAGAAGTTTGTAGGCTATGAACAAGGGTACGCTCCTTGGTCTAAGCTTACCTGCAAAAAGCCCCCTTTTAGTGTATCCACAAGGGCCTTCCAATACTCAAGTCCATAAGGAAGAACAAAAGACAGGGGTTAAGGAGCTGCTCGAGCACTCTGAACCCTAATAGGATGTGTGATACGAGGTAAGTGTACCTATCAGTTTTAATATAGCGGATGTGAGTCCGAGTCGATCTCTTAGAGATTTCGAGTAATAATATTAACCTTAGCTTTATTATCTAACCGAAAAATTATGATGAGTTGAATGAATTAAAAATATTAAAATTAACAAACTAACCTAATAATGAGACTTGATTAAGCAATTTAGAAAGTAATAAAATTAAGAACGTCTTCAAGAAAGTAATAATGTATTTAGAAATTATTTCCCCTAGTGTTTAACATGTGACCGCTTAAAATGTATCCAATTCAATCTCTATTATTCTTGACCGAAGGGATTCACAATTAAAATTAACACCTTTCTTAAGCATATTAACCCTAATCCTAAATTATTTACAGGAATCTCTTCACTTAGTAATATAATTCAGAATTGCATTAATATATAATGAATTCCCACATAAAAGAACAACTTTCTGGAAGAAATATGTATCTTATCTCTAAGTATACATGTAATTCTCTTCAATTATGTCAAGATCTCATTATTCATGTGATTTCTCAATCATCATGCATAATATCATAGACTGATACTCTAGAAATATCAATTAACAATTAAATAACATAATTGAATTAAGAAAAGATAAAAACTTTATTGAAATTTATCAATCAATCCAATAGTCACATGAAACCCTAGGTTCCATAATCCTAAATACAAGAATTTTAAGCTATCATAATGAAACTAACAACGAATTGCAACAAAATCAATAAATAAAGTATGAAAAACTCCTTTTCTTGATGAAAAATTTCTTCAATCTTGAAGTTGGGTGTTTCTTTCACTTTTGCTCCTCCTTTTCTTCAAGTCTCTTCTCTTTTGAATGTCTAATGTTATGTGCGAAACCCTAGTATGTCCTTTTGTAATGTATTGTAAGGTTTCTTTTTTCGTCACCAGATATAACTTGGGACACAGTCATGTCCCCAGGTCATATAACTTTCTGACCTTGGCAAATCTTCCTAGATGGATATAGCCTGGGACACAGTTGTGTCCCAGACTGTGTAACTTTAAAATTTCATAACTCATTCATTTGAACTTCAAATTGAGTGAAACTTGATTTATTTTCTTTGTTTTCAATCTAAGAACGCGTTTAAACCTTGAAATCAAAATTTTACTCAATTAAGTATCAATTTCTTTAAAAAAAACCAAAGATGTAAGGGAAATACTATAAAATCACCATTTGAAATATATTTAAAATAAGAGTTATCAATATGCTCGACTAAGGTTTTCTCAGTGAGAATTTTGTAAGGTATTAGAGTGGTGCTAGATTGGATCCTTTTACCTATTGGCTTCTTGTACTATTTATAGTGGAAGGAGAAACTACATGGGATGGCTGGTGGCTCATGGTTCGTCTGTACTTGTTGTTGACAAGAGATATGCACTGAGGAGCTAGCATAGTGGCTGTAGTTATTAGCCAACCATGACTACATTGGTAGTTACATTTATAACGTAAGGCTCTAACATCTTCAGAGTATGTTGGGCGTACTAACCATACTACGGATGTCAGAGCGTAGTTCATATTCTAAGAAGGAAGATGGGTGCTAAAAACAAGCATTGCCGAAGGAGAGAGGGAGATGCTCTAGGCAAGTTGCAGGCTATGGATCAAACCAACGAAGATCTCAATGAGGTAAGCGAGTCTTCATGATATGTGCTCGAGTTTAAGGAAGGAAAGGACCTCATCAGCTCAGGCTTGCTAAGAGGATCGGATGTATGCTTGGGAAGCAGGTGTTAATATCCTCAACATGCTCTCATGTGGTATCAATACTTGAGTTGAGCCTTCTAGGACTATCTGGCCATTGGTGGGCCTTAGGGGACTCTTATTTGATTGGGTCTCAAGCCAGGCCAAAATTAGGTATCAACACATTTAGGTTTCATGAAGAAGAAGGCTAGTTCAATTTCTTTGGTCTATCACCTTTTTCTATTTTATCATGACCTATACATTAAATTTTTTTTTTGCTTTAATTGATGTGTATTTTTTTTCCACTTCTAACCTAGTCGATATCTTTGTACATCCTTGTCATCTCAGTGTAATGTAAATTGCCATGTGCATGTTGTTATTTGTTGAGACATCCACATAGGCTAATGAAGCTTAATGGAGTTACACAAGGTATCGTTGATGACCTTAAAGAGTTTAATTAGATGCTAATTGACACATTTAAAGCATAGGCGGTTAATTGTAAAATTAGCCAACGTTAAGATACCATTTGTGATATTAACGTTTTTTTTTTCTTAACCTCTTTGTTAGTTATGGCAGCAATTTAATCGAGGATTTTTGTAATTGAAAGAAGAATTGAAAGTTACACATTGCATATAGATCATGCCTTATCGGATGAAGCTAAACATCTATTAATTCAAGATCACAAGGATTGATCAGGAGACACATGGGACATATGTGATCGAATGCTATTCAAAGGATTTCAACTTTGATGACCAAGTAAGAAAAATATTTGTAATTGCACTACTAAGAATTAATCTTTTTGAGAGATTTAGAAAGATTTCCAGATATTATACTAGAAATAGCTTTAAGGAATTTTCAAGTATTTGATTTGAGTTTTATACTTTTGAAAAAGAGTGTCTCAAGTGAGAATTTTTTGTAATGAGGTTGTTTGTTGTAATTGGTGATTGATACTTAGAGGCTTCATTTCAGAGAAGCGAAGGTGCTCTTCAAGTGATAGGTTAGGGTTAGGCATGTTAAGTGCTAGGAGAATCTGAAAGATGTTGGACACAAAGAACAATACCTTCTATCAAGTGCTGCTTGAGATAACATTGTAACATAACTCATTGATACAAATTAAGCCAAGAGCAAACAAGACTAGCCGTAAGGGTAGGTTCAATTCTACTAAAGGAATGAAAATAGATTGGATTTAGTAAGGGTTTTAGCGAATCTAAGAGCTAACTAGCCAAATATGATACATTGACTAGATCCTACATAACTTAATCATTGCTTTGATGTGACATACAAACATATAACTAGAGTTGCTCTCCACAATTCTTGTTAAAGGTAATGATAAAAGCTAATAAAAGAGAACTTTTCAAGAAAAAAGACTTAAAAAGTTTTTCATTCATGTTATAAGTGTGATAGGTCTAAAACCTACAAACATGGACTATTTATCCTCTTATTGAAAAGTTATGGCGAATTACCGGTAGTTGAGTTGATAGTACTAGTAAAAGACGTGAGCAAAAGGCCAAACCTCTACAAATATGAGCTTTATCTCTCTTCTCTTTAATATCTTTAATTCATTTTTCTTTATTGATTGTTTATTATTGTACTTTAGCTTGCATATCTGAACATATTATATTGTGATAGAAGCACTTAGACATACACAACTCTGATTAACTCTAAAAGCTTCCACGATATAATAAAAAGGGGATTATTTTAGAAATCAAGTTTAAGATTCTATACAACCAATTCACTCTCATCTTGGCTGTTATCAAGGACTTATTATCGATATTAGAGCTATAGTGTTATATTGATATCAACCGTTTCGTATTTTTCATGAAAAATGTGCTTTAATTACCTTTTAGTAGAAAGATCAAATGGCAACCAATGATGCATACTTATCGAAGGTTAGTCCACCTCTTGACAACTTTATTTGATGGAACTAATTTTGCATATTGCAAAATGTAGGATGGAAACCTTCATTAGAGCAATGAGTCCTAATGTGTGGCCAATCATAATTAAAGGAGACTTTAATCCGATTGAACAGTTAACATATGAAGAAAAGAAAGAAAGGGCATGTGCTGGATGATTACAAGAAGATTTCTATCACTTACAAAGCAAAACTCATGTTACAATGTGCTTTTAATTTTACTGAGTTCAACAAAGTCTTCACATGTAGAAAATGAAAAGAAATAAGAGACAAACTTGTAGCAACTCATGAAGGTGATTCTCATGTTAAAGAAAACAAGAAAAATATCCTTATTCAAGACTATGAAATGTTCAAATGAGCACTAATGAGAAGGTTTAACAGATGTACGATAGATTAAATAATATTGTAAGTGAATTGAAATCTCTTCAAAAAGACCTAAATAATGCTAAACTTGTAGAAAAAAAGAAAAAAAAATCTAAGATCTTTACTTTGTTTGTAGGGTACAAAGAGAGTAGCTATTAAGGAGGTAAGGGACTAGATTACCTTCCCATCGATAATTTGTTATCATCTCTAATGTCCTACAAAGTTGAGATCAAATTTCAAAAGAAGGAAATGAAAAGAATTTAGCTTTTGAAACTATGGAATTTGATTCTTTTAATGATATCAATGATATGTTTCCTATAGTCACAAGAAAGTTTTTAAAGTTTTATAAAAAGAATAAAACAACAAAAAGGAGTATTCCAAAAAGGAGAACAAATCTGATCTTAAAGTTTTGAAGAATAAAGAAGCTAAAGAAAATAAAAGGAACCGATCAATTATGATTGCAACAAACTTGGACATTCATATAATGTCCAAAATACAAAGTTTTTTTAGAGAAAGAAGAAAAAGGCAATGTTGGTGATCTAAAATGATGCAGAAGCATCTAATCCTAGGTAAAATTTGAAAAGACTACTAACGTTTGTCTAATAGTAAAAGCTAAGGTACACTCTAAAAGTTTCTATGGACGAACTTCTTGATAACTGTGATGAATTACTTGGCCAAGGTTGTTATAGTCTAGTAGCATAAACACCGGTTTCCAATCTCCTCTCTCCTAACTATTATATATTGTTGGTCAAAAAAGAAAAAATTATAGTGAATTACTTAATCTGGTAGTAGAATATTAGAAAAAGATTAAGTGATTGAAAATCGAAAATAAAACACTAGAAGAAGAAAATTAGTCTCTAAAAGAACAACTAAACCCCCATTTGTTTCAATAAAAATCTCTTATTAGTGTAATATGTTGTCTTCTAAAAATGCTTTTTTGAAAATGGCATTTTTTAGCATTTTTTTTTCTTGAGGGGTGGTCAACCACCCCTCCTTTCTAAATCTTTTCCTTTCATTTAAAATAATTTAATTCACAAATTGACTGTTATCGATCTTAATGTCTATAAATATACCACTATTGATCTCAAATCTGTCTTTTCTTACCACTCCAACCATCATTGATCCATCATCATTACAAGACTTCTCATTACAAATCCACTTCTATAGATTTGGTTCGTTTGAAGATTGTAGTGATCAGGTTGAGATCCATTTGGCAGTATTTTCAAGAATAAACGGTTTTTATATATTTGTTTATTTTCTTTTTCTTTTTGTCACCCCCTACATAGGATTATATCTCCCCTTTTATGGGATTTGCCAGTCTTGCCAGTTGGGTGGTTTTGTTTTCTTAGGAGAAAATTTAGTATTCTCTATGTGGGATGCGGTGACATTTGAAGAGATGTGCTCGTTTATTCTGTTGGGTCTTTATAACCCCAACTCTTTGTATGTTAGTTCTTTTGTATTGATCAATTTAATTAATGTAATTTCTTTCTATTAAATAAAATTTATCTTCTGGAAAAAAAAAGAGAGAAGAAAATGACATGTTTTCTTGTGTTTGATTCATGAGTATTATATTACTTGTTGTTATACTTGAATAAATTGATATCAACATGTCACTATAATACATTATTTCAAACATTTTATGCTAAAGTAAAAGTATAAACGCAAAGGATTCTTAAATATGCATTAGTACAACCTTTATAGTTGACTTTGTTAATTTTTAGCAAGTCTTTAACTTTTATTTGCCCATTAAATTTGTTTTAAGTTTAGAATATAATTTGTACATTAATTACAATGATAAATAAAATAAATATTATTTATTTAGGCTTAGCATGCATCCAAAAACTAATGTGAAGATGATATTCTATTTTGAAAAGAGTAAGTTGCTTTCCCATAAAACATCATGGTTTTCTCTTTAATGGAAAAATGTTTTCCTTTATAAGGGAAAATATTTTCTTCTTGATCCTTTCCCGCATGAACAAGAAAATATTCTAGAGGATGTTCTCCAAAGAAGCGTAAATCAACTAAATAAAGAATCTATTTCACCCATCCATAGGGTCTAAGGATAAGCCTATAGGAAAAGAAAAGGTAGGAGAGTTTAGTGAAAGCATGTAGATATAAATACCTAAGAAAATATACGAAGGAGTATCTAGGAGAAGCTCACAAATAATAATAAAAAAAAGGTATAACAACAATGGTTGCCAACCAAGTACATGTTACTCTTTTAGAAATAAAAGATTTTATTACTGTAGCATATATGGTCGTATTACATCTATCACTGGTACAATGAACAATTCAATAATTATTCAATAAGGATGAACTATTCATGGAAGGAGTCTAAGTGGATTTAATGAATTATTCAACTAAGCTCTTAATATGGAAGATTTTAATTCTTTAGAGTCAATTTAATATTTGAAATAACATGTTTGTATGCTTTGATTTTCCCAAAAATGCCCTGAATGATCATTAGTGTTCTCCACATATTCAATGATCTTTAACCTTGTTCTAGATAAAATGCATGTTTGATCCATTAGAAACCTTAAAATTCATCAAGAACATATTTGTTCATGAGATTTTAACTATTGACTAATTTGACTAAAGTATTTGTCTAATATCATGTCTTGATTATTAGGCTTTCAAAATTAAACAAAAAAAAAAAAAAACACACACCAAGAAATCAAGAATCAAAGTGAGATAACCTAAGATAACTCATTCAATCATTAAATAAATAAAAAGAATTTTCCAATAATTAAACTTTCTTCTAAGGACATAAATTAAAGTTTTTTAAGCCAATTTATTAAAATGATTTTAAGCACCTTAATTGTAACAACTTGCCATTTAGGCATTTATGTAACCTTGTTTAACCTATATAAACAATTTTAGTACCTAAAGGTGATACATCATGCCATCCAAAAAGTGGGGATAAGGCTTATCAAAAGCTTCTAGCCTAGATTTGTTTTCATAGTTACAACTAACACAAAGTTTATCAAACCTGTTGAAGTTAAGAGAATAATGACAAGATGCTTTCACCTATAATCATCATCTACTAAATATCATAGTTGATAATAGCATCTCAATCCTCTTGGTATATTAGCTAATTAACATAAAACCTAATCAACATCTCCAAAAGCTCAAATCAAATCTACTTCTATACTTGCCATCACATACCTCACGTAACATATACTACCTCATAGATTTCAATAGATACATGTACTTATCTACGTTAATAATATCTCAAATGGTTTTCGCTATTTTTTTCATCTATACTTGTAATATTAAAGAGTAACCTATATCTTAAAAGGACTCATTAATGCCATCACTGCTTAAATATAAAAGTGTGCCCCATCCATAGCATATTCTTATTTATCACATTACAAAATGGAGCCTAGCTATTTGCCTATACTTAAGCTCTTTCGTATCATTATTAATAAGTTACATTATCATACTATTAGGAATACATATCAAATTGTAAACTTAACACAATAGACATTACATAAAATATACATACATCACAACAATCCTTAAACTAAACACTAATTAAAGCCTATACTCCAAAAGTGAATCTCTAGTGCTCTCGTTTTAGTCCTATGGCCCCATTCCTGCCTCCCAATTTGCTCTTTAGGATCTCAGGTTAGAAAATTGTGTGGGCAGGTTGCTTTAGTTGGCCGATCATGTGCAATCGGTATGCTGGTTGACCTAAGAGACGTCTTGAGCTAATGACACATAGAGGGATGCCGTTAAGAAGAGGCTTAGGGAGAAGAACAAGCAAACTTAATATCTCAAATGCGTACATATCATAGCGGATTAGATTTAGTGTTCTTTATCGTTCTTGATCGAATTGCTTGTTTGATTTTCTCTAAAGTAATTTCAGCAAAGCTCTAGTGCTTCTCTTAAGCTTGCCAATGTTCTGAATGAGCTAAATGAGAGAAAGAGTGTAGAGATTAATCTTATCCGTCAAATAGCTTTAAGATGGACATCTAAGATTAAGTCTTATTATTAAGTTTCTTTTAACCTTCATGAGCTTGGATGTGAGCCTCAAGTATGTTTAAGGCTTTTATTAATTAAAGAAAGCCTATTATCATTATTATTTGGCTTAAAGACCAACTGAGTCTTAAGCCTACTAAGTTAGATGTCCTTAAAATATCCCTAATCGAACCAATTTCGTAGACTTTGTCACTAGCCTGAGATATCGGCTCATGGCATTAAATTTGGTTAAAAGCCCAATTACCAAAATGCCTTTCTACATTTTGTCTCCTAACCAAAAGTCCCTTGGACATAGTTTAAGGGATTTTGGGTATTTTTAGAAGTTGTTTCTCCAACTATTATCGAGACGTATTGAATACTAATTTTGCTTGCTTGATCATTTCCAATATCGATGGAATTAACGTTTCTTCTATATCACTAACGAGCTAAGCATGATATGCCAGTATTCATTTTTGTTGCCATGGAACATATACTTTGATATGCTTTTGTATCGCATTAATGATATATTGTTCTCATGACATTGATTTGCATCCATCACATAGAATTAACATAGTTAGCTCTTCTCAATATTTCTTTTTCATTTTATGAGCATTGATAGAAAAATAAAGCCATCGAAGCATTGCAAAACAAAACGACAACATCTACCCCCTTGCAAAGATTTTATGAGTTATGTCGCTGCATGGAAGTAGTATGGGGGTGCGAGGGCAATGCTTCTGTAGTACGCTATGGTTTTCTTTTTTTAAGATGGAGAAGCATGACTTCAACAAACGCCATCCTTATCCGTTTTTGTACAACACATCTTCAATAACTAAATAGATTTTTTCATATATGCTCTCAAATCTTCCCTTCCCTTCCTAAATCCTTCTTAACTGATTAAAATATGTTATATATTTGTATCCAAAGATGACTTAAACTTTATCAAATCTACTCACCTTTATCTAATCTTCAAACCAAATCTTCATAACATGTCTTTCATTTCGCTATTTATAGATCATTGCTTTATTGACTTCATATTTGACCATATCAGTAACAAACAACAACAGGTCCTAACTTCGTCTTAATCTTAAATTTTTCTTTTTTTTTTAAATTTTCTTCACCTCCTGATATTTCGTCGCTCCCCACTTCTTCACATGCAGGCTTATGTTGGGACGTGGAAGTGGCAGCATTATTGATCGAGGGAAGACGGAAGATATAAGCCCTATTGTCATCTTTGATCTCCTTTTCTTTTCTTAATTATCTCCTTTTGTTTTCTTTTTCTTCTTCTTCTTTTTTTTTTCTTTTTTCTTTTTTTAAATCAGACATTGTAGGCTTTGAGTTTTCTATGCCTAATACACAAATAGTGAACGTGGGCTGCTAATGATTTATGCAGAACGAAGATACAAAGGCTAATGCTCCTTTGCAAACTTCAACGTGTCTTAGAATATAGACATTTATCATGCATCTCCTTCTTGTTACTTATTCCTTTTGGTCATTAAAATATATAACATACATGCAACTTGACTTTTGCCTATCATTATGAATTGAAACAGAGGCAGTAGGAGGGATGCTTTGACTATGAAAAAAAATGAAAATTAAAAGAAAGAAAACGCTTTCCTTTGCTCCTTCAATTAACGACTTCAATGATTGTGACAAAAAATAACTACAATTGTGGTCCGTATTTTCTTTTTCTTCTGATCAATGAATGTTGGGATATTGACTTCGAATTGCAAAGCTCGTTGATTGCTTTTTTTTTTTTAATTCTGATCAATCAATGCTGGGATGTTGACTTCGAATTGTAAAGCTCGTTGATTGCTTTTTTTTTTTCTTTTATTATTTTTTTTTTACCTTTCCATTGTCAAGCTGCATCGATTTCTTTAACTACGTCTGATAATTTCACCTTCATCACAACTAGTTTGAATTCCTCTTAGACTAATTTTTCAATTGGCAATTTAGCATCATAGTATGTACGTATTATTTCCCTCAATAATTTCATGCCAAAGTTTGATATATAAATTAAGTACATGCTGTGTAAGTATAAATTCTTGAGATAAATAAGTTGTCTTCATAATTCACTTTTACGTCTATGACCTGTGTTGTGGAATATTTTCTTCTCATCTCGATTTGGTAACAAGACAAACATTTGATAATGCTTTGCAGGGGCACCTGCTTTCGTTTTCACATCATTTTTCATCCTTTCGCAAGTGACATAAGAATAAAATCATATAAGAGCGGCATGTGAAAAATTTTGATGGTAGCTAGCATCCATATTGGATTTTTCATCACAAGTCCTCCTTAGCACTCATTCTTGGATTTGTAACAAACTTTGGACTTCTCTGAACTTTTTTTTATGTGCTCCGAATAAATTTATATGTACACACACACTAGCCTCACTATTCTCATGATAATGTATGCCTCTTCATAAGTCCTTTATATTGCCATTGCATTGGCCTTCTTCTCAATACTTTGTGGGCGATAGACTTAGACGCTTACTACTTGAACTTAGATTGACTTCGCATGGCACGAAATGACGTGGATGACTGCTTAGTGTATTTCACTCTCAGGACCGAACAACCACTTTAGGAACATGGTACAGGATAACATGCCTTTTTTTCAAAAAATAATTAAAGGACCATTGAGTGGATAGGTCCCCTAGCCTTTCAAGCTCAATCATAAAGTTGGGTTATATCATTAACATGGCCTGATTTTCTTCTTCTCTCTCTCTCTTAACCACAAATAATTTTCTCCTTTCTTTCATTGTTGGGTAATTCCTAGTATTTCTCACTCTAAGATCAAGATTCAAAGTTCGGATGGCCTGCAATTTACTTTATGTGTTGGCTCACATTCTTAATACCCAGACACCGATATAGGCTCGTGATTCCGTGTTATTACGGATTCTTAACATCTAATGGGCCCTGGCTAGCTTTAAGTGTTAACCTAGATTCCTTACATATAATCACCAATACAGGCCCTCAGTTAACCTTGGCGTTATTATAGATTTTTGATGTTTAGACATTCAATAAGCTTGCTGTTAATCTTAGTGTTGCCATGGATTTCCGATGCCACTACCTTAGAGTCAAGTAGTGGGTCACGTATCAAAGGGATCCATACGCAAACAAGCCATACATCATCTAGTTGTCAAGCAAAATGAAGAAAGGAAAAATTGCTAAGGAAGGCTAGTTTTCCAAGGAGTACCACTAGTAAGATTGTAAGAATTCTCAAGGAAAGACAGATGTTTGGACTTTCAACATGTGTAAGCGCCCACTTTGGAGTATCATGCCTTAGTTGAATGTATTTGTCCACAACAAGCACAAGATTGTTGCTCTAGCTTCACATTGAAGAGCCTTATACAGAAGTTCCAGTGCTATGTGAGTTATCATCACACTAAGATGTCTATTATTTAAAATTAGCATGCCATGTTGAAGAATTGTTTTTCTCCCCCAATTGATGGCGCATTGTAACATGACAAGGCAACAACTCAGGATTCACAAGATACTACCTCATCTTATCATGTTAATCCTTTTGTACTTGCTTGTATACTTCATGGATCACCAAGTAGAGCGTGTCATAGAGTTGCTTCAACTCTATTGACAGCTTTGTTAGCTCTATTCAAATGATTGGACCAATATTGCTTTGATCTCATCATTAGATTAAGAAGTGTTATAATTATCAAGCCAACTGAGGGATCACCCCGTTCCATCACTGTTGAAGTTACTTTAACCTTGTGATTAAATGAAGTCGCATAAAGGTATTGTGTTCTTCGTGTACTTAGGAGTAGATGCTTCTACAAAGCAAGAATAGCTATGATGAGGTGATTACTTCAATCATGCATGGATGAGGTCCTTTAGCCAGCGTTATGGATGTTACAAAATCACTTTGACCCATCACAACAAAGACTACTTTGAATTCATGAATGATGTTGCATAATGGATGTTGTACCTACTGTGTACTCAAGAGCGTATACTTGCATCAAGTGAATACAACTACCATGATATGATTACTTCAATCATTCATGGATAAGGTCGCTTTGACCTCGATTCCACAAAAAGGCTTTATGGCTGCTAAGCTTATTGTTGGATAGCTTCGACCCATTACAGTTGAGATCACTTCGATCTCATGAGTAATGTCGCAGAAATAGGTATTGTGCCCATTGTGTGCTTAGGAGCCTATGCTTCTACTGAGTGACTATAGCTACCATGATTTGTTTGCTTCAACCATTCATGGATGAGGTTGCTTCAACCTTAACTCTGTGGAAAGGCATTATGGCTGCTAAGCCTATTGCAAGATCGCTTCGATCTTATGATTGAGGAACCCCAAATAGTAACCGTAAATGAACCTATCTATCAAAGGATTGCTGTGGAAATGTTAGCTACACTAATGCCAATTTTGGTTTTATAGAGATTATTAATAATAGACAGTAGGTGGCAATGTTAGCTACACCTAATGAGGTGACAATGTTAGCTATGCCAATTTTTGTTTTATAGAGACTATCAATAAGAGATAATAGGTCGCAATATTTATTGCACCTAATGAGGTAGCAATGTTAGCTATGCCAGTTTGAAGGGATTATCCCAGCTATAAAGGGTGAGGTCATGCTTACGGATTTTTCCCTTATTTAAGCCAATTGTCAAAAGATAAATGAAGACAATCATGACATATGGGTGAAAGAAAAAAGAAAACATCACTTCATGAATAAAGTTGAATTCATTTCTTCCTTCTAGAGGATGAATACAAATGATGGGTAGATTCTACCTTTATTACATAATCAATTACTTTTACAAAAGTTTATTTGCTGTCATTGTCCTCATTCTCCATCATGCGAATGTCATCATTTTCAACAACCAATTCGTCGCTTTGTATTCTCTTTTGGAATATCTATCTTAGATTCCTGCAATCCTTAGTGGCATGATTAACAACTCTATGATATCGGCAATATTCGAGATCATTCTTCCCTTGTGCGGTAGGCTCTCTATTTATCCTTAGTAATTTGATATTCCCATCATTGATCCATTGATCAAGGATAGCATGCACTTTATCCATTGGACATGGAAAAAGCGAGACTTTGACAGCATCATCCCTCTTAGTCTTTTTGTTTCCCTTATAACTTTCTCCTTGCATGACACTCATAGATGGCTATTGGCTCTTCCTAAGGTCACCTCTCTGCTTGGTGACAAAGTTATTAATTCTTTATGCATTTTCTACCAATGTAAAGAAGGACTTAAGGGATAAATTCTTGAGATGTATAACATATTCCGTAAACATCCCCTTAATACAGATCTTGACTAGCTTTTTCTCATCGCATATGTCTTGGATGTCTAAGGAGCGTTCCCTGAAACACTCAATGAAATCCATAAGATCCTCTTTTGGATGCTGCCTGATGTATCCCATAATCGTAATTGTGACTTGTTCTTGAGTTTCAAAGAATTTTTCAAGGAACACTCCGCACATTGTTCCCTACAAATCCACAAAGCCTAGGGATAGGTTAATGTACCACATATATGCCTTTTCAGTGAGTGACTTGTAGAACTCTTTCAACTTCAAATCGTCATTAAGATTATGTCTCAACAAACTTAAGGAGATGCTCTTTTACACTTCCTTGCTTTCCATTAAATTTGGTGAAGTTGGGACTAGTATAGTCCTTTAGATAAGACCTATCCACAACCCTCTATGGGTATGGAAACTTCAAATTGAGCATGTTAATAGAAGGTGCTGCTTGCATTGGTCTCATTAACCTCTCCATGTCTTCCTTCGTCTCATAAGATCAAGTAGTAAGTGCGGGATTGGCCATTGCTTGGAGCGTTAGTGTAAGGTTGTGGGATGTAACCATGCTAGTTGTTAGTAGCTATAGGTCAAATCTCGAAGAGGAGGACCTTCTTAGATGGACCCTTATTTCCTCAATCGCAGGTGTTTAATGCACTGGGGTCAAGTGTTGTAGTTGGTTCACAAGGTCCTCTTGTTGCCTTCCTTCACCTTCTGTAGGGGTTGGGTCAATTTTTTCATGTTGTTAGGCATCTTCTAAGGTGAAAGCAATAGGTACTGATCCCGAGACTTGCATGCTTAGTACAAGTACAGCCATCCTAATGATGCACTAGCCAAGGTGATGATAGCAGAAGGTACCTATAAGCTCACCTTAGGAAATGCAGCAGCGTTTCCCGATGAGGTAGTTGCCATAACCAGTACTGGTAGAGCCATACCAAGTAATGTACTAGTATTGACAATAATTGCAACTTCCATGCCTGTCATAAATTGCATGGAAGAGATAAAGAGCTGGTTCATCATATGGGTATTTTCTTGTATTGTACATAATCTAGGTGAATTAGTAGCAGGAAATTGTGTAGTTTTGAGTGCTTACATAGGCCCATGGACTTGAGAAGCACCAAATCCTTGCCAATTCTTAGTGTTTGCATGATTCTAGGTGCTTGCACAGCTGTTAGTGCATTGGTATCTTACGTCACTTGGGTTGGTTCTCATTCTGTCATTTCTACTCTTCTTACGTACTGTTGCCATTTTGTCCAGTCTCTCCTTCCCCAGTGGAGTCACCAAATAATATGTGGTGGAGGGGGGGAGGGGGAGGGGGAGGTTGTTGTAGATAGTTGGTTACGTGTAACTGGTGTGCCAATTGACCTAAGAAGCATCTTGAGCAGATGATACGTAGAGGGATGTCGTTAGGAAGAAGCTTGGGAGGAAGAACAGGTAAGCTCAGTATGTCAAGTGCGTGCATATGACAATGGATCAGACTCGATGTTCTTGGTTGTTTTTGATTAAATTGCTTATTTGATCTTCTTCGAAGTGATTTTAACAAAGTTTTAATGTTTGTCTTAAACTTGCCAATGTTCTGAATGAGCCAAATGAGAGTAGAAGCCTCATATTTATAGAGTGTGGAAATTAATCTTATCCGCCAAATGGCTATAAGATGGATAGCTAAGATTAAGTCATATTGTTAAAGCTTATCATTTCCTTTAGCCTTCATGGGCTTGGTTATGGCCTCAAGTATGTTTAAGGCTTTTATTAACTAGAGAAGGCCCGTTATCATTATTATTTATCTTAAAGACCAACTGAGTCTTCTAAAGGCCTAATATGACCAAATGAAGCCCAAATAAAGTCTAAATAGGCCCAAAGCATTGTTTTTTACTCTTATTTTCATGTACAAGATAACCGAGCAAGACTAAGAGAGGAATATCCAATCCAATGATTTCCATCTTAAGCCCACCAAACCAAATCTCCCTAATCAGGCCAATTTCGTAGATTCTGTCACTAACCAGAGCTATCGGCCCATGACATTAAATTGAGTTAAAAGCCCAATTACCAAAATGACCCTCTACAAAAACTATCCCCTTAGCTCATTTTGTATCTTAGTGGGCAAAATATAGTAAGCATGCAACACAATGATAAAAGTGGAGAAAGCAAAACATAAAAGAATGACATGTCACAAACTGAAGTCATAAAATAGTTTAAATGGTGCAATGCAATGTGCCTTGTGATGATCATAGTAACGAGTATTGCTTCTCAAATTCTTTACTAAAACTCATTACAAGATTTCCTAAGTAAAACAATGATTCTCTAGGGCTAAGAATCTCCTATTTCAAATTATCATCCAAGGTATCCTAATTTAAACATAATCTTCTAGTCATATCAATATTCATATTATTTGCCACATAGGTGCAAGGGTTAAATGCTTCTTATAAGCATATATATTATCTACCACATAGGCATCATGTTATTAACCTTAAAGGCACACATAAGAAATATTACATAGACATTCATACTTTATCAATACATGGGCACACTTAGCACTAATCACTCCCAAGATTGCCATTATTCAACCTTACGTCGAAACAATATTACTTGTATATCAACTCAAATATCTAACACTCAGGTAAAAGCATATGCAACTACTAATGTTAGATCATGAATGCAATTGTACATTTCTGAGTATTTATTCCAAGAAATCAGATGACCAACTAAAAAAAAAAACATAATTAAGATAATTGAATAATCACGTAATCTTAACCAAGAAAACACCTAAAAATAGCCAAGCATGAATTTATGGTGATTTATTGCTAATACAAGAGTAACTAAATAAACTTTACTCAACAATGTAGGAGTATTGGATGAATCTTTAATTCAACTACAAAATACTAATCAAGAACCCAATTTAACCGTTTACTTGAATAAAGTTCGAAGAAAGATTGTATGTACTTGAGAGTTGAAATACAATGCATTCCTACAAAGCTTCACTAACTCATTTCCATCATTAATCAAGCACAACATCATCAAATAGTTAGCTATGTACTATAGCTAGCTACATTACAACAATAAGCAATTGTGAGCCAACTTATCCAATAAAAAAAAAGTCTTAAATATTCACCTAGACAAAGCATATCATAACCAAGTCCCTTCTGTACCTATTATATTTATAGGTAGATTCTATTAAGGTCTATTTCAAATTAAATACAAATACATCAATACATTATACTAAGTTTGCAAACCATACCCTTAACTACTAATCGCCATAACTTAACCATCTCTTATTCATATCTAATAAACATTAAATCATCATTTCTGTACAAAGTAAATGATGATGTTAAAATACTAACTCGATCACATTAGATAGGATTACTAAATTACACTTTTAATGACATTAATTCACTCCCAAGTTGTAATATCCACATTTGTAGCCAATACCAAGTTCGTATCTTACTTGGGGTCAAACATTAATGCATGTTCACCCTAAATCATGATCGATTAGTAGGTATGCTTTATCAAAACATTAAGCCAAAGACTCTTGATTATCTAAATTGGTATAAAATAAATCGCAATTCATCAATTTAGCAAACGTATATCTAATATGAACTAAAATACATAATAAATAGTATGTAGGTCCGAATAGATTTCTAAAAATTATTATAAACTCATGATAGTTTGTACTATCTACATTAATCAATAGAGGTCCTCAACTAATTTGTTGGATACGTTTATTGAAATTTCAATTTTGACCTCGTTTTTTGCTTTAAATTATAGTAGATTACATAATCAATGAAAGTTTCATATAAACTCAAAGTATAATACTCCATGCATCATAATTAGGCACTAGCAAGCATCACAAATAAAGTCTATTAGAAAATTTAGTGAAAAACACATTATTTCATGATTATGTAAGACGGGGCAATTTTAATAGAATTAATATAATAAATACTTATGAACTTTATTAAAAATTCTATTTATGTAAGTTTAATATATTATAATAGAAATCTATAAACCAAAAATCAAGTAAAAAAGTTTCAAGAATTAAATCGATATTAGTTCTAAATGTAATGATTTCTTAAGGATCAATTATAATTACTTTCAACCTCTCATATATAAAAGTATTATGTTATTCTATATCAAAAAGAAAAAAAAATTGCCAGGATACAATTTTCTAGAATTTTACATGCAACTTTAATATTTTTAAGAAAATAAACAAAAAGCAAAGCAAGAAAGTGAACCTTACCATCAATGCAACTTTAGTGCCCTTTGCCAATTCAAGTATGTTGGTTCTGCTAAGCGTTGCCCACTTCTTCTACCACTTAAATAGCTCAACAGTAGACTTCACCTAACTCCACAAAACAACTAGGCTAAAAACCTCTCCCTATTTTTTTCAAAATTCTTCAAAACTCCATTTGCTTAATTGTCTAAAACCAAATGTGGATACTTGTCAAGAATTGTGTGTAGGTGATTTTGACAAGAATCCTTGAATGAGGGTTGGATGGTTTTTCCTTTGAGAATGAAGAATTTTTTTGTAATGAATGGTGATACTCTCTAGACATGATAATAATACCTATTATATTATTCCTCTCGATCTCTAATATACCACTTTTAAAATATAAGGCTAGCCTCCACCAAATGTCTTTATGGCTAAACTTAAGATTAATTTTGTTGTTTTAACTAATTAGCCACTACCGGTATATATACCTATTTTAAATTAAGTAATGTAGCATACGTATACAACTATATTAGTTATGTTATGATTATGTACTTATCATGTTTTTATATTTCAATAACATATTTTTCATTAATAAATATTGATTGTATAGACTAATTTAGTTATCTCTCACATTTCGTTATGTCAATATTCAAGTTTTTGTTAATTAATGATCCGAACTGTAGTTTTGTATTTAAAATAAAATTAATTCATTAATAATCTATATTTTATGAAACGAACTTCATAGAGTCGTTTGAACTAACTTTTGTGATTGTGTCACAAAGTTTGGTTTAATTTGAAAAACTTTACTCTAGGTCCTAGTTTAGTAACTAGGAACCATAAGATATTACATTAATGACTAATAGGTAATTTAGTAAAATAAAATTAGAAATAAGTATGTATTAAAAATTAATTTGCAGTATTCCTTATATGTCTATACTTTAGCATTTATCTAAAAGGGGTATGAGGGTAATTAGGCTCCTAATTTAAATTTAAATGGAATTATGACAACTATGTAGACAATTAGAGAGAGAAAATCCCTCTCTCATCAATTGAAGCAGCATGTGCTAATGAAGAACTTTAAGTAGGTTTTATGGATTTTTTTTAATCAATAAAATAATTCTTAGAAATTCTTAAGTACAATTAAAAACTCAAATCAAGAGGAAGACACCAATTGATAAGAATCATGCTTAGTTCTAGTTGTAAGCTCAACTTTAAGTTTTAATCAATAAGAACATTAATTATGAAGTGTTGATTGATGAATTAAAGATTTAGAAAAAGAGATCAGGCATTTCCTAGAGTCTTAATGCCATGAAGCTCTACTCTTATAGGTAAGTTCAAATTTAATTCAAGAATTGAAGTTCAAGTTAATATATGTGATGTAAGTTCTTTCGATCTATAAGTTTATTATAATACCGAGGGTTAATTTTATTATTTGAAAGATCATTTAGGTACTTAGAAGAATTATGAAGCCTTTTAAAAGTTCAATTAAGTTTTCAAACACTACAATTGGTTTAAGAGCTTCTATTGGAAAGGTTAATGTAATTCTCTTATCAATTTAAATAAATTGCTAAGATTTGTTGATTTGATATTTATATGCATAGCTAGAAGCTAAATTGAAGTTGGAATGACTATTCATATATGTGTGTTTGGTGTAACACATTAAAGTATGTAATTGATGGTTTAGTTTGATTCTTACTTTGATTTAGGTGTTGATCTAATGTTTAATTGAAGTTTGATTATATGGAATTGAGTTTTTTATGGAATGAATTGATGGATAACGAATTTGAGAGGATGTCGTGGTTGCTATGTGGGTTTTGGTTTTTATTTTAAGTGACTTTGCTATTCTAACGATATTTGATTATTAATTTGTGGTACTTGAAGCATGTATTCAATTTTTTATTCAACAAATTGGATCAAAAAGTTTTGATTAGTGGGTTTTCATTTTGTTAGTAACCTTAGAACTACTTGGGGTTAATTTCATGTTTCTTGTGACATTTATTTGATAATTATTGGTTTAAATTGATAAATAATTGAACAAAATCAAATTTGATTGGATTTGATGATGTTTAAGTTGATAATTTGTGTGTATCGTAGGTCTTATTACTTGAGTTGACGATCTTAATGCTCAATTGAAATTTAATTTGGTGTAAGTTTGATACTTAATTAATTAGAAGAAGTTGGAATTGATGTGCAGTTGTTTAGAAACTTTTAGATGATGTGATGTTTTGATTTAGAAGTGATTATTATTAATTTGATTTTCAAGAAAATTTGAGTATGTTCTTGATATTAGTTGAATGCATCGATAATGATTATGGTGTTCTTGAAAAGCTTAAATGCTATTTTTGTTAAAGTTCATGCCATGGTGTATTTTAATTCTTGAAATACATTGAAATATTAAGTTTATTCATTGAACTTAATTTTTTGGATTTTAATTTAATTATATTCAATTGTTTATCATCAACATTTGACTTTTCTTGATAAAAATGCAAGTTTGATATATTTTTAGTTGAGATTATTATTGAATCAAATGTGTTTTTGTCTTTTAAATTCATTTTGACAATTCAAATATTCAAATCACAAACCTTTTCTCTTAAAATCAAATCAAAGTTTTGGATCAAATGTGTTTCAATAACAAGTTTGATCTTCATAAGAAATGATACAAGTACTAAAAAGTATTTAGTAGTAATTATTGTGACTAATACTAAACTATGGTTAATAATCATATTATATGTAACAATAGCTATAATATGTGAATTAATAAGTAATTAACTAATAGGTAGTCTTGTTAAGTGATTTCTCTTCGATGATTGAACCAATAATAAAACGAGATTAATTGAACTAACTGATTCTCCTCATGTTAGTTCATCAAAAACTAGCTTTTAGCTTAGATGAACTAATTAACTTATAAGACATCTTAATCGAATAAAACTAAGGTTAAACCCTTTCAATTGGAATAGATCCAAAATAACTCCAAGCCAATTTGACTTATCCTTGATCAGTTGAACTGGTTCGATTGATTAAGCAGAGATGTTGATTGAATAATAACAAAAAAAAAATACTTAATAAGCTTTATCAAAGGAATATAGTTAATAATTAGACTAATAAAATTGCCTTAAATAGTAGGCTAGTCTGATAAATACTAGATGGGATTGCTAAGCTTAATAAATTATACTTAGTAAATAATTAAGCTAATAACCGTTGGTCCTAAATAGTAAAGTTAAGTGATGAGCTTTCTTAACTCATTATGAGCTTAAGTTAACTAAGTTAATTCAATAATGTTAATTAAGCAGTAACTTATCTCTTTTAATTGCTTATGAATCCTTAATCGAGTGGGAGAACAACTAATAAATTATCATTCACTTTGCTTCACTCGCATGTATGAGATCGCTTACATGTTAGATCTTAGGAATTAAAATGGACTATTACATAAAGTTGGCAAAAAATAGTTGGTTGTTGCTTGTTGCTTGTGCATGGTTACTTATCTAAAGGATAACAAGCATAGATTAGGTTTTAGGCCTAAGTGCATCGGCCAACATGGTGTGGTGATTGTATATTTTTTAGCTTAAGCCACAAAGGTAGTATGGCATTAGATATCCTAAGCTATAGAGGTGGTGTGGCACTAAAAGATAGCAGTGGTCACTTTGGAGCAATAGGTAGTCATAAGGAATGACACGTTAAACGGTTTTATAATAAAAGGAAGTCATGATGTATTATCTAGAGTATGGGACTCTAGATAATGTAGAGTAGACGAACTACGACCTTTTCATTTTCTTCTAGGGATATGGTAGTTAGATATACCCGTCAACCCCTAACACTTGCTATAATAGTGTTCCACGAGAAAATTACAACAAAAGGGATCGAGAGGATTAATATTTCAAAAGGTTTAAATAGGGGATCAATATTTCACATTGTTATATAAATAAGGGATTTGATTATTATAAGACTATAGTTTAATGGCCATTTTATAAAATTATTTAAATTACTTTGTGAAACATTAATCTACTATTTAAAATTTTCGAAATATTGATCTCTTATTTGAACTAATTTATCAAATGTTGATTCCCTATTGAATTTTTTTAAATATTAATCCCTAATTTAAATTTACTCCTAAACGTTGATCCCTTCATCGTAATTCTCCCTTGGGTTAGATCCCTAAGATTCCGGTTTAACTAATCATAAGTATTACTTAGCTGTTTGTTATGCTTAAATTAAATGTTTCAATGAATATTTCTTGTTGCATTATAACTATATACGTATAATACATGGTTTTGTTGTTATAGCTATTTCATACTAAGTTAGTATGGTTCATTTGCCTCCTTATCATTTTCAGGTGATAACATTTATTCAAATGACTTCTATTATGATGATAGGGGTTATAGGACAAGCAATGTTGGGAATATGAGCAAAAGGAGTTGTTTCGTTGGATTTACGGATGGCATTTATGGATATTCTCTATCTGATTCTAACATGTTGTTTGATCATGTTTTAAGATGCTTCTTATAAACTATTATGGATTATTTTAGGCATAGGCACTGGTTACGGTTTGGAATAGATGCTCTAAACCTTGATATTTTGATAATTTTCTATGAAATGTTATGAGATGTCTATTTTGATATTCTAAGATCTTTCCAAAGTATTTTTATATCTATCGAATGATTATAAATCATATTTACTTTATTCTTTCCAACAAATGACAAAATTTTCTATTTTCAAAGTAATTAATGATTTTTAAACTAAAATTGGTTAGAAACCTACTTTAGTAATAGCCTTAATGTATTTTACTTAAGTAAGATGGGCTTTTGATTGTGATTACCATAGAAGACTATGGGCATGACATAAAGTTTTGAATTAAAATTGACATTAGAAGTGGTTTCATCTTAATTTAGTGTATTATGTTGAAAAGGTGTTTATAATAAATGGATATAACAATAACAACAACTACAATAAATAAATAAATAAGTAAAATTCATTAGGTAGCTTCCCTTTGAGGAGAACCAATCTAAGCAAGTCTAATTAGACCAAACCAATCCTTACCTCACCGGTTCAGCTAAAACCAACCCAATTTAGTGAAACTTCATAAAATTAATTAAATAATAAATAAATTAAGTTAGGCCAAAACCCCTTTAGGTTAAATCAGTTTGAATTACCTTCAAAACCAATTTGACTAATCCAAATTGGTTCACCACCTTATGAATCGGTTCAATTAATTATAGCTGAGACACTTAAATTGATAAGGGATAGTATTATTAACATTATTTAAACTTTGGTCAAAAAGTTTCAATTTATTACCTAAACTTTCAATTTGTTAAGTACCTAATTGAAAATTTTCAAGTCATTATCACTACTTGTTGCACATATATGTAGCAGGCATCTCACTTTGATTGGTGGTTAGACTAAGCATATAAGATCAGTAATACGAAAAGTTTCAATTAAGTACCAAATTGGATGTTCAGGTAGCAAATTGAATCTTCAGCCAAAATTAAGGTAGTATTAGGGACAATATCTAAATGAATAAATCAACAATAATGAATAATGGATTTATTAATTGGCCTTTATAAGTAACAATTGAATTAAGGATCTAATTAACTAAGTGATACAATTCGACTATACAATTAAATGGGAATACTAGCTTAATGGAAATACTAGCCTAATGGATCATGCTTAGAAGATGATACCAGTAGAAGCCTATTCGGCATAATCTGTGGCCCTATGCATAATAAACTTAAGTTTTGACTTAGTAATTAGATTACTACATATTACTAAGTAATTAATTTCATAATCTTATATTGATCAAATAATAACTTTTATATTTGGTAATTGAATGCAACTGATGAGTTGGCAATATGTTAATCAAACTTTAGTCCATGATGCTCTAGCATACAAGTATGAAAGCCTTACGTATTATCGGTGTCATAGTTGGAAATTAAAATGGACTAATAAGGAAACTCATCTAATGATAAATGTGTATTTTTTGCTACTTAGTTGTCTTCAACCAATGAGCGATAACCTTGGACTAACACTAAATCTACAGGGTTAATTACTGAAGCGACGTGGTAAGTAGGTGGTTAATCCACCATGGGTGGTTTAGCAGGTAGTTGATAAGAGGGAACTACACCAGATAAGAAAATTATGTGTAGGGTTATTTAGGGTTATGAGACATAGTATGTGATATGATGTAGATAAACTATAATCATTGATGGCTAGATAACGGTATTGAACTTCGTAAGAGACTACTTTCTAAATGATTATTATTTAGGGACACGATGGTCAGTTATACCCATCAACTTTGATGTTTGTTAGATAAGATCAAACTCGTGTTCCCTATAATGTTGTCTACACTCATGAGTACTTCTATGTTGTTCGTAACACTCAAATTATACTT
The DNA here is from genome assembly GCA_024138005.1 of Lumnitzera racemosa. Classification (NCBI taxonomy): domain Eukaryota; kingdom Viridiplantae; phylum Streptophyta; class Magnoliopsida; order Myrtales; family Combretaceae; genus Lumnitzera; species Lumnitzera racemosa. Next base: position 60,102,091 of record JAMXBC010000004.1, read on the forward strand.
CAATGAACGTTAGATGTTGTACTAAAATTAGGAATGTGTGCAAAAAGCATCGTGCAAGTTTATGGCAAGTGCGTATTGAGTTCTTATAGCTCATTTATTCCTTATCTTTTCTTGTGATGATAATTTATATGTTGATTATTCTTATGACTACCTAGAGTATGGGTATGTTATGATGAAGATTTATGGGATAGCAAGTGCGACATTATTTATGATGAGCCTAGAATGCAATTCCTTTTGTTTAGACTATACTCGGATAATTGCTAGTCCTTTTATCTTTTTATGTTTATCTAAACTGTTAGGACTTTCTTCTATTATGAACTATATAGGATTGTAGACTGTGGTTTGGTTTTGTGCTTATGTTGCCTTATTGCTTAGCACTTATAATGTAATGCATGTATCACCTTAATATTTTTGCAAGGCACTCCCAAAGCACTATCACTTATCCAACTATTAAGTGACCCTTTGGCAAGTTTTCTCAAAATTAATCAAACAATTTCAAAATATAAATTTGGGTATTAACAAAGCACGATTTTACTAGATTAATGACAAATTTCAAAAATATAAAACTAGTTTAAAAGCCTACTAAGGAGTATATAACTTTATCTACCTTCTATACATAGGACATGTGGCAAATTATTGTTGCCATTAGGGTTTAGGATTGTGACAAGATCCTATAGTAACCTCCATCTATATAAAATGACCCTTATGACATATTTCGTCCATCCAAGATGAATTAAAGAGCTCCATCTACTGAAGATGACCCCTATGGCAAGTTTTATCCATTCAAGATAGCTTTTTGGCACCTCCTTAGATGAGTCAGCTAACTTATACCAAAAAATCAAAAGATGGCCTAAGTTTCAAAACCTGTAAGATAAAGTGACCAAACTGAAACTCAAACAAACAAAAGTAGGGCATTTCTTTTGTTTTTTACAATGAAGTTTTAATTACACATCTAAGGAGGAATATCTTTAAGCAACCCATTTATTTAAAATCTAAAAAAAATTCAAAAAGAAAAAAATATAGGAAATTACAAAGCTAAAAGGTCCAAAAATAAAAAAAATGAAAAAGCTCAAAAAATGAGGGAATTTGAAAAAAAAAGAAAGAGAAACTAAAACTTAAAAAAAGAAAAAACCAAATAAGTCAAAATAGAATAAAAGCACTTTACAAATGTGAAAAGTGGTCTATCAAGGTGGAAAATAATTTTTCATGATAAAAAAAAAATTTTAAAGTTGGAATATACACAAACAATTTGATAATTTTTGAGTTTTTAGTTAAAAAAAAACCTGTATTTATTAAAAATTAAGTCTTTTTGGAGTCCAATATGGTTCATTTGTCTTTAAAAACATAAAATAAAATCAATTAAAATAAAATATTCAAATGGTTTTCATTTGAATTTAAATTGGTCATTTTATGTACAAATCAGTTTCAATGAAAACCGAGCCATCAAAGAGATGGGGCTAAAATTTTGTCAAATTGATTCATTAGAAATTTTATTCTCGTAAATGTTTACTAAACTCATTTATTACATGCTATGTAAAATAAAGTTTCCAATAAACAATGGATCGAGTTGATTCCTGGCCTGAAAGTCTAATTTGGGCCTAAATCAACACAGCAAAGTGAAGCTTAAGTAATTTAGCACTACACTTAAACTAACAACAAACTTCAACTTAGCCATAAGAATGCAACTACATCACTACAACCACTTAACCATAAGTTAGGCACAAGAAAAACTTACTTGTTTTTTTCACGTAGCTATCATGTTGAATGTGTTTAGAAAGAGCTAGACTCAACCTCTTCCTTACACTATAGTCTGGAGATCCCATGCTTAATATGCGTAAATCCTTAAAAAAGAATTTAGCAAAAATCAAATGCGCAACACAAGAGTACTAATCAGAGCTTTTATATTTTCTAGGTTTGAATTAATTAAAAAGTAAACAATCTTTTTATGATTCTTATGATAAACATATAAAATACGAGATATGAATAATTATCAAATTAGATAATTTATAATTAAATGATTGAACTAAGATTTTAGATTTTAAATCCCACGGGTGATATTACTTACCATTTATGACAATCAAAAGGGGTTTAATTGAATCTATGATATATGATTAGAAACAATTAAGGATCACTATGATCAAAAGGGCATTTTGATTGATTAGATCAATAAGAACAAATGTCTTCAATAAAGATGAAAGGTGTCGTACAATTACTTGGAAAAAGCAAATAACAATATTCATTCAAAAGACTACTGACTCATCTTTTAAATAATAGGGTTACATAATATAATATTTAAACACAAACACTAGTAACTGTCATAAAAGGAAAATATTAGAAAATAACAGAGATTGCGGTCATAAAAAAGGAAATAGCAATCTAAGAGGAAGAAAAACGACTATCAAAATAGCTATATTTTAATTTGATGGGTTCTATATAATTATCTTTCCTTATCCAGAAGATAGATTTGCTTACATAAATAACTTCTTTTGGAAATGGCTATGAGAAGCTGCTTCTGGTACATCGGTCAAAAGCATCATTTTGCAAAGCTTTCAACTTATTAACAAAAGTAATGCCAACTCTTCCTTCAAAATGAGAACCTCCTATTGATCTAAAAGCTAATTTGCACTCAGAATCAAAACTACTAAGAGCTCTTCTCTATGAGCCAAATAGGCTTTTGGTTGGAATTCTTTTCTGCTTTAAAGCTTGATCTTCAATAGACCGCCTTCTTAAACCAAAATCTGGACCAACTCCATTCTTATAAATAGCCCTTTTAGGATTCATAACTTATCATTTGATATCTTGTTGTGAACAATCAGAACTTCGACCATGATTTCTTGAGGTTGGCTCCTTCTATGGCTTTATTTCACTAAACTTAGGATTTTGATTCTCTATGTATTCTCGTCCATTTTCAATATCTTTCATCAACTTTTTCTTTTCATTTTCATTTTTAAACTACACTAATAAATGGCAAGAGTGATTATGTACATGGATGTATGCTTAAAACCATTTATTTAGCTTGTTGACATGAATTAAAAGAACAAGATGAAGCTCGAAGCTTTTGAAGTATCAATAGCATTCATGCTTAATCCAACATTTCCAAGCTTTAACTATAAATTAGAGGACTTAGAAAATAACAAATAAGAATCAATTCCAAAAGCACTCTACTCTTTTTAATTTTAAGCAAAAACCTATTCTTGTGCTTTTCTCTAAAATTGTTTCAAATTTAGGCAAATTCAAGCTTAGATTTTGGTTAGAATAGGGTTTATAATTATTCATAAAAACCTTAACTCAAGTGAAAATCAATAGAAAAACAACCCTCATTGAAGAACTTACTTGCAATTGAACTGTGGTTATTCGAAACCACCACCTACAAGCCACTAGAAGGAAAACCACCATCACTAACGTGTTATACTCCCCTTAAAACCTAATTTCGACACTTTCCATTTCTCTAATAGCCACTAGCTTGTCCGAATGAAGGCCAATTTTTATAATTCAAACATGCATGAAGGTACTAATTCGACTCATATCTAGTGTAAACCTATTGTTTGAATTAGAATTTTCTTCAAACCCCGATCTATGCCACAGCATTAGGCAATTTTTTTTTTCGTTTGCTTATTTTTTTGTTTGGGTTAGTTAATGCTTTTATGTAAAAAGGGAAAACCAATGAATGAATAATTAGAAAACAATTGTGTTTTAGTAGATTTTAGGATTTAGTTTAAGTTTCACAAAGTTAGAGTTTAAATAAATTAGAGTTTTTCTTTAGAATACTTAGATTTTGACAAACAAAATAACTGCATAAGACCTTGTGTAACCGTTGAGCAATGTGGTTGTATACCATTGTTCAAATGTGATTGGTTTTATCTAATAAACGCTTTTCTTAAAAACTAATTATGATGGTTTTTATTTTAAGAAAGAGTAGTTTATACACACTCATATATATATGTATATATATATATATACATACATATAAACACAAGCACATGTATATATAATAATAGTCAGCACACGTGCACTCCTTGTGTAAAGAATTAAATTAAGTGATATTAAAAAAAAGATTAAGAAAATCTATGAAAAGAAAGATAGAGAAAATAAATAAAAGAAGAGCAAATAATAATATTCGAAGGTGACAAATAGTAAATAATATCCATGGCAAATGAATAATGTACTATTATATATATGAATAGTAAATAACATTTATGATATATAAATAATACACCAGAAGTTGAAAATAAAGATATACAATTGAATGTGTTCTTTGTTATAGATGTATTGTGAATTTAAATTTATATATGGCTGTGAGTTGAAAATATGTTTGTATGAATAATAGGATGTATTTTTTATGAATGTATAGTGTGCTTAATGTCTACATAGAGAAAATTGTTTATGTGATAGTAGAAAATGGTTGTGGGATGTGTTTAGATTTTTTTTTTTTATAATTGCCATGAAAAAAAATTTAATAGTTGTTAGTTATAAACAATTAAAAAAGGATTTTTCCTTTAATATAATAGATGGTAATTGTGCTCCTATGTTGCACATACAAAAATTAAATAGAGTGACATAAAAAAAGATCATGTAATTTTATGTTACTTTATTTAATTTTTCAACTCAAAAGGCATTTGATTAAGATAAATGGTTTGCACTGTGGTTATCATCAACTTTACCTTTATCCATTATTAATTACTAAATTGCTAATGAAAATTAATTATCCGTATGAAATAAGAATTCTTAAGAGTAAGAATAATATAAAATAGAAAATTAGTATAAATCAAGAGTTATAGTTAAGTTTAGAAAAATATAATTTTATGCTAATTACTTTTATATTATTTCATCAAAAAAGTTGTCACCTATAAATAAAAATAATAAAAGATATATTAATATTTAGGGGACATAATAATGGACAAGGTAATATATTTGGATAGTCATAAATACAATAACATGACAACTAATTAATTAAGATTATCGTACGTCAATTTCATGATAAAAATTTTAATATAAAAATAGAAACTATAAGAGTTGAAGGTGCCATGAAAAGTATAATTATGACCATAATTTTAATATTTAAACAATTAAAATTTCCAAAATAGATTAACTAATTATATAAATCAATTGGCAAAACAACCTATATCTATAAGAGTAGCAAATGCCCCAATAATATAATATTTCTTAAGGTTCATGTATTATAATCATTTGTAATACTTAGATAGCCTTTATGTGGATATAGATAGGGATTTTTTTTCCCCAACCAATGAAATAAGGGGTTAGTTGATTCATTTTAATTTACTATTTCTCCAATCATGTTGTGTTGCATAAACCACAATTTATTGTTGAAAATGATGATTTCATCTAAACAATTATGGTATTTAATTATTTAAAAGAATATGATTGTCTTCAAAAGATAGTGCTATTGTTGTATTGATGGAAATAATGTTGTCTACTCTAGATAGCATCCATAATGGATAGTTTATCGAGAAACAGCTATGATGAAGCATCTCAAATGTATATAAAATTTCATTATTCCATGTGCTTTGTGCAAATTTAAATTTGAAAAATAAAATGTAACTGAGCAAAAGTATGCAACTAAAGAAGAGTATACATAAACAGTTTTAATCTAAAATAACTTTAACCATAGTAAGTCAACAATAGAAGAAATTAAGAAACTATTCTATACATTATTATCCCTTCTTCCATACATTACATACAACTTATATTTATGCAAATTAAGAACATTATAGACATAGTCTTTTGCACTCTTTCCGCAAATATGGATCTTTTGCTTTACTAATCAACTATTACAGCTTTACTTGAGCTTATCATGGGATGAGGTAATTTTGCTGGCAACAAAGACATAAAGAAAGTAAGATAAAATAGTCACTATTTCAAAATTCATTTAATAACAAATCATATAATGGCCATGAAAACTTTAGCCGACTAAACAACTGAACTACCTCAGTTTAAACCTCTAGCACAACTAAGGTTAGTCACTCAGTATAAAGAAATTAAAACCTAAATAGAATACTTCTATAAAAATTTTACATTAACCCTTGTTTTTCTTTTTCAATTGCACAACTAAGGTTAGTCACCCTACTATTTGTAGATCCTTTTCCTTAAAATCTGATAGCATTTGGAAGATTAATAATGAAGATAGCACAAAATACCTAAAAATTATATTTCAACTTCATAGTGGCATTTTAATCATAAAGAACATCCCAATAGAAGGAAAAAAATAAAAAGGGAAAGGCAAAAATGATTTAAGAAGTAGAGGGACTTATGGGAATCAATCTCAAGCCATGTCCAACAATCTCAATTACAAAAGCAAGAGAATTAGCAGCACCAGTGATCAAAGCTTCATTGACTTAAGCTTAAAAAAAGCTACCTTAGAAGGGATTTCACTATAAAAAAGCTCATCACTAATGCATGTTAGAGCAACCGTGTGGTACTAAAAAAGGAGAGCAGTAACAGAGAGGTCCAGAGAATATGGGGAAATGAAATTATAAGTTGGTAAAAGAGAAGAAAGTGGAGACAATTCTTATAAGATATGAAGCAGTTTTTACATAGAACATGAAAAGGCAAAGAGAGAGAGAGTGAGAGAGAGAAGGAAAGAACATGGAAACGTGAAGAGAGAGTGAGAGAGAGGTAGATGGTTGGAAAAGGAAATAGAGAACGGAGGTGTGATTTATGAAAAGGAGTGTCAAAAGGAAAGAGGAAAAAAAAGGAATTGTTTATAATTTTAATAAATTATTTTAATATTAGTTTTTTTAAACATAATTTAAATAAAGGTTAAACAGTTAAATATAATGTTGACAGTTACTTAAGCCTAAAAGAATTTTAATAATATATATAAACTTGAAAAATTAGGAGAGGAGGGTGTACGGGAGGGGAAAGAAAAGATGACAACTCGCTAAAGTGTGGCTTGATCCTAAATGACAAGTGCATAGGTATCCTTTGAGGTTGATCCTAAAAATAAAGTAAAATATATTTCCCTAAGATATGAAAAAAAAAAAGATTTCTAAACAAAAAGTAAAAAAAAAAAAATCATAGAAATAAATAATTGTTTAACCTACAAATTATGTTTTCTACTTTATTTAGTCAAATTTATTTTTTCTTTTAAATCTTTATTTTAAAAACCTTACTTGGTAGCAAGTTTTTACTTTAAATGTAATGTTCATAAATGTTGAATTTCTCCAATATTTCAAAGAGTGGTGATGCTAGTTAAAATTAATCCACCCATTTAATTTAGATATACATTTGTTTCTTTTTTCAATTTTAACCGATGGCGACACTAAAATATCTTTCTAAATATTTATATTATATTTTCCTTAAGTTTTAGTCGAGCAATTCATATTAAATAAATCAGGTTTAACATAAATTAAAAATGAAAGAAAAAGTAAAATTCCAAGCTCAATATCAAAGATATACAATACTTACAAGTAACACTTTTTTCTTTTTTTATTCATATGTTTAAACCTATGATAAAGTCTTGATCATGTTGTTGTTTTTTTAGAAGGGAAAGAGAAAGAGCCAGTGATACAAATCCAAAAGTTAAAATGTTAAAGCAAATATTTGCGTAAGGAATATGGAGTTAGGAATTTGGTTTGCATAGATGACCCTTAGTATCTAACACCCCTTTAAAGCAACTAAGAGCCCCTCTTATACTATAATCCTACAAGTAATTGAGCAACTAACTTTTCTAGTAGTGCATAACACAACATATACCTTGTCTTTGAGACAACTACCCATGTTATTAAGCACTTCCCGGTAGCTCACATGACCTTGATTAGAGTTGTAACCCTTTGACTGCATGACGAATCCTCTCAAGGCACCCAGGAGCTGTGCCTTGTAAGTTACAACCTCAAACATAAATAGGAAAACACAATAATTAGGTTAAAAAAAAGTTAGTTGGATGAGTTACTTATGATTTTTTATTATTATTATTATATGTGCTAACTTTTGCTTACAAAATATCATAGGGTACCAACAATACATTTCATCTCCATTTTTGCCTACAATAAAGGGGGCCATACTTAGTACAAGCATGGTGACTGACATAAATAATAAATGACTGCACATAAAGTTCAATTATATAAGACATGGGATAACTAGGAGCAACATAATGCATTTAATCCAAAAAAGGTAAGAGATAGCAAAGAAAAGGAGAAATTGGTTCTAAGGCACAATACCGAGAGGATATCGATGATTAATTTTTTTTTAAGGAGCAAAAAATAAGAGCTTATTTTTCCTTAGTTTACAAAAATTGAATAGTTATAATGATAGATGTTATGTTCTTAATGAAGAGAGTAGACTTCAAAAGTAGTTCTAATTGTGACTATATGGGTCTCCTTTAATTTTGCTTTAGAAAGGGAAAATATAACTCTTTTTAACTTTGTGTTTGTTTATATCCCTTTTATATTGCATTTTACATGAACCTATGTGTTTACCTATTGTGCTTTTATGTTCACCTTAGTGATTATTTATGCCATTTTTATGTCCTTATGTGAATCTTACAACATGAGAAAGACAACGTTAGTTTATGTGTGTTTATGTCTATGGAATCAAATTTTCACTACCATATGTCCCTCATGACAATTATATATTTATGCACTTATGATTAGGGATTGATTTTGCTTTTCAATATCTTAATCAATCAATAATTCTCAATAATTGGTATTTAAATTTTTATGGAATTGATAATTTTCTCACACTATTCACTAAATCAACAATCAATATGACTCACAATTGTCAAAGAAATTTGGATATTAAATGGAATTCAATGTTATGTACCTAATTCTAAATAACGCGATTAATCTCAATCTAATTAGAGACTGATTAGAATTCAAGAGTAAAGAAATGAGGTATTCAATCTTCATTGAAAGGACTTAAGGTCCCGTACAATACTCATTTATTAATAAAAGGTATTAATAGATGGTCTATTATATGACTTTACATATTTATAGGCTTAAAAGCAATAACTTAATTAATAACATAATAAAGAAACTTTCTAAAATGAAAATAAAATAAAAATAAATAAAAATAAAAGGACCTAATTATCAAAGTAAAATAAAAGGCAAAAAATATTACAACGTCCCAAACTTAGGACATCATATACCATTACGTGTCACTACTAGCTAATAACATGCTAAAGTGTAAATCTTAAACTACAATCTCCATATGATAGTTATTAACTCTAAATATTCTCATAAAAATAACTCTCCAAGTAATTTCAAATGGCTCCTTAAATAAGAAATAATATCCATTAAAATAAAACTCTTAACTATCTTTATACATATGTCATCCTCAAAGTAGTGTACTGAATCATTGCTTTCCTATGTTGGTAAAAGTAGTAAGAGTCTCCATAATCATTATAGTCTTTTTGCTCATCTTAAGATCCTACAACTGAAAAATAAAGGAATAACTTAGAGCCTAGTATGTGAAACCACAAATATACATGCACGTCGTGCATCATGCAAATTTACATGCTTTGTTGCAATAGAAATAGTCTAGTTTTTATCTTTTTATTAGCCAACAACCAATATAGTTTAGGATGATTTGAAACTAACCCCAAACTTAAAGTACATAGTTCCTAAGTTAAGACACTAGCATTGCAGCCCTTAGATCTAAACTAGTACTAGGACATTGGTACTACGACCCCTAGATACCCCTAACCCAAGTGGTAATAGGACACTGGTAGTGTGACACACAAATACCAACCTAATCTATCTCAAATCATTTCTAATGATGATTCTACCCTGAACAATTACTCAAGGATCATCAAGGTACCACCTTAAGGATGCTAGTAATGCGACGTCCTAAGCCTAGCTAAGTATAAGCAATAACTAGTTACCATTTCAGATATTTATTAGTTCTATTTTATCTTTTAATAACTACACAAGCATAAGCAGTGAACAAGGTTAACCACGGAAATCATTAAACCAGACCTTGAAATTATACTTAAATGGCTCTACACTTGAGTTAAAGAGTAACAAAGTTATTAACCTCCATTAACTTTATAATTAGACAACCTATATTAGCTCTCAAATCTTCTAAGGTCAAACTTGAGATTAAAGATCTTAAATTTAGTTTGTTAAGTGCTTAAACTTATCTTGTTAGGTATTTGAACTATCATATTATGGTTTTAAGGCCTAAGGGAGGGATAAAATAACTATTGAAATATAAAAAAGAGAAAAAAAAAGAGAAGTATATGACCTAGCCAAGGAAGAATATGGCCATACAAAAATGGGGAAACAGAAGTTGATGAGAATACGACCTAGTTCACAACCATTTACTTAGTCATGCTAACAAGCACACTAATAACACAACCGTATTACACTTAAAGCACATCGTACTTTTCATGTGCTTCACTTGAAAAAACACTCTTCCTATCTTTCAATCCAACCTTTCTCTAACCCTTTCCATCCTACCTTTAGCATACCAAACATTGTGAAAATTCCCTTCTCAAGTCTCCATGTACCCTTGTATACAAAAAACTCTCAGGTGTGTTTTTCTAAAACAACAAAATTGTAAATTCAACAACATTTTGACAATAAACATAGTACCTCAATTAGTTACTAAATCAATTTGTGACAAGAACTAACCTTTCTTATGCCTTACTTCTCATGAAACCTTGATTGATCGCTCGATTAGGGCTTTAAGTCAAATACTAATATAAACCTTTACCCCACACTTTAATAAACCTTCAAAAGAAACAACCTCTAAGATTAGTTTTGATTTTCACTAAAGCTGCTAATAGAGAAGTTGTGTTTACCTTTTAGATATATTGCTTTTACGTTGAGGTTACTATTAACAGAGAGGTTTTATCACTGCCAATAAGAGAAAAGAATGACTAAGAGGTGTTTAAGGGGGTATTTAAATGAAGGGTTTCCTAAATTCCTTCTTTCCCAAAACTACCATTAGCTTAAAAAAAAAAAACTAATTACTTGAGTGCTTCTTATTGTTGATTGAACTTAGGTTAGTGTTGTAATTTGCAAAAAGAACAAAAGTAAGAATTTAAAGGTAACGGAGCTAATCGAATATAGCCACTCCAATGCTTAAGTCATGCATGTTTTAGAGTATAAAAGAGTAGGCAATAAAGTGAGCAGAGTGCATAAAGAGTTCTTATAAAGGTTGTTCTCCTGTATTTATAAACTTTTGTTTGATAACTATATTGAAAATTAGTTGAATTGCTAATGACATATAGCATCTCCTGGATTTAGCCATGTGCAAATTGTAAGGAGAAGTGGGTTGTTGAGCACTTATTGTCTAGATAATTGACAAACTATTTGCATCCTCGTTTTAAAATTTGAATATTTAAATTTGATGGGTTGGGCCTTAATGATTCGACCCTAGAAAGTATTGGTTGAAAGAGTTATAGTGAGCTATAGAAGCTTCAGCAAAAGGTTGGTAGTAGAAGTGTCGATCTAATAGTGCCGATTAAGTAAGAGCCATAGTAAGGCTTAATCAGGAGTGTAATCATTACACTTGATGTGAATCTAATTAGGATAAGTTGACATCGTATTGAACACATAGTTGAAGGGATGAAAATCCACTATCAACACCCTTAATTATAAAATTATCTTCTCTTTGTGAAATTATGTGGGTTTTACAAATGTATAAAAGCTAAAGATAGCCTAAGGTTAGTTGCACATGAGCTAATCAGCCTTACTCTTAGTCTTCTTATAACTGTCCTTTTAGACCACATCATCTTGGTAGATCTTATTAATGTCAACTATTTACATTTTTAGTGGTGTAGAATCCTATCTAAACTCATTTAGATCTCTAAACGCATCAACTCTTAAGGTTGACAATGATTTGCCTCTGAATCTAATTTCTTAATGAGCTTTAGAGTTTTACACTTGCCTATTTCGAAAATCCAAAACCCAAAATTCATAAGCAAGTTCCTCTTTCCTTTCTTCAGCTTTCTCATTACAACTCAATCTTTGTGCAACTCTTTTAAATTCATAGATAATAGAGTGAATTGTCATCTATTCTTTATGGATAAGTACATGTTTGTGTACAGATTATATTTCATTCATTTATGATATTGCCATGGGCTCTTCAATGGCAGAAGTATAACATTCATAGGAACTAAAATACAGTTAACTTTATCTATATAATTATTGATAAGATAATTGTCTTTGCAATTTAAACCTTAGCCTTCAACCCACATCTATAGAAAGCTAGGTCATGACTATAGTATGATGAATGCTCAATAACATAAGGATAATTGACAAGCTCCCTTCATTACATACAAAACTTCCTTAAAGTTTCCAATAAGTTTTTCTTGAACCATGGTGGTTCCTTTTGTTTTCCTTTTTTTTTTTTATTTAGGAATTTCAATACATACTAGGCTTTAGAACCTTCTAAGAATGTAGGTAATTTTGGGGTTTTGAGTGTTTCATAGTAAAATTAAGATTTGGAAGCTTTAGGAATTTTAGATTACATTTTTGTTTTAATCATAAGTTACTTTTGATGTGGAAGTTGTTGACGGTACAAATTGGATCAAAGGAATTCTAGACACTTATCAACTAAAGACTACAAAATAGAAACGAGTTAGGCTATGTGAGTGTTGGGTGACTCTAGCTTAGCCATTCCAATACCTAAGTTAAGTTATCATAAACACAAGCATGGAGAGGAAGATAGTGAGCAGAGTATAAGTGGCCAAAAGAGCGCTTAACGTGGTGTGTCAAGCTATATTTATAGCTGGGGTTGCCAATTGCTCCATAACTGTTGCCTCTAAAATATATATGTACAGGAATTTGAATTAAGGATAGTGTCTTGCTTATCTAAGACTAAGTGGCTTAATGGCAGTTAGTGGGCAATTGTTCATGTAAGTGCTCTTAACTATTCTGCCTTGTTCAAATTTGAATTCCTTAGGTTCGATTAAGTTTTACTAAGCTCCATGCTATTTAGTTAAGCTAATAGAGGCTAATCTAACCTACATCTAGGTATTTGGATATGTTCCAACATCATTAGCTTTTTGAGCTATTAGGGCTAAACTGTAAAGTTCATATGGAAAGTTGAATGCACAATATAGGAGACCTAATGTAAAGCAATAAGTCAAATATGTGTGTTCTTCTAGGTTGGTTTAAGGCTTAAGCACCTTAGAGAAAAACCCCATCAACATTTACCCTCTGATTCTCCTTGATTGGATCATCAAGGCGAAGAAAAGTATTTCATCACGACAACCTACCACTATGAATTCTTAATCTTGTACAAATGAGTTTTGAGACATTTGATCTTTCTTATATTAGAGCAAATTAATCTGATCTCATCTATGAGGTCTTGGTATTTTCTTTTGAAGTCGATTTGTTTTTTACTTGGCTTGTTGGAGAAGTTTTGTGTCTCATCAGTGATGCATTACATTTAAACTATTGGAAAACGTATAATCGTGTCAAACCCCATATGCACCCTTGATAATGTAATTCAACCATAATTGTTCAGTTCTTACTAAGCTAATGTAATCAAATGGTCATGATTTGTTCATAGTTATATTTCACATAGATCCTAAAATTTATACTCAAACTTCCTACTCCTTTTTCCCTTTCTTCTCTTTTCATAACTTCTACTTTCGATTACTCTTAATTAGAAACTTCTTTGCTTTAATAATTCCCCTCTTCTTCTTCATCCAAATTCTTAGTTCGTCCTTCTTTCAAATATTCTATTGAGGTAATTATGCCCACGATACAATTAGACGACATGACTAATGCCCAACAAATGGGATATGATTTGGTGACCATATATAGAGTAGGTGGTTCATCTCCTTACGAAGAACCTACCAGTATGGCAAACATGGATAGGGACTACCTTTAGGATTTATTGAGAGTCACTAGGTTAGTTAGGACTTGTATCCTTAGGGCTTGGAGAATCAAGAAACTTCCTTTTGATGACTACCCATTTGATAATGAAGGTAAGTCTTCGGTTATCCCACTGTACTTAAGCAAAGAGTACAATATGAGCCCTAATGGGATTGTAAGTGCGATGATCGAAAAGGAGTTCAATGCGCTGAAATTTAACTTCCAATCTGCCTACTAAAGTTAGAAGATTGAAAGGCCTCAACTGCATGAGCACATCACTTCATTAGGTGAACACAAATTCGCCCTCTTCCAGAAGTTCTTCAAGGTCAATTTAAGATTCCTTTTTTTTCCTTTTTGAGAGATCCTTTTTTACTTATCACTACATTTGTCCATTTTTGTTGAACCTCAATTCATAGAGGTTAATTGTTGCCTTTGAGTGTATTTGTAAGGACTTAGAAGTTAAGGCTACTGTGACCTTATTATGTTATTTTTTCACTATCAAAAAAGGTGTTAGGTGGTTTTATATTTGTGCTCAACTTCGAATAAAAATTTTGTTTAGGTTAGAGTCCTTTATCTATGAGTGGAAGAAGAAATGGGTTGTGGTTAGGTCTAAAACTGACTTGGACTTCCCTATAATCTGAAGTTAGCCTATTAGGCAGACTAACATCAAAGAGTTATTCCCCAATGATCAAGTCACCTATGATATTATCATGAAGGCTTACAAAAACAATTGGTTTCACCAGGATGCCAACACAATGATTGATAAGTATTCTTATGAGGCTATGATTTTTCTTAAGGATGAGGTCAAGGCTCTAGAGTATGCTATTGTCATCCATGGTGAAGACATTGAGGTAATGTTTGATTGTACAATTTTTGTAATGCTGAACTGAACAAAAAATTTTGTCCCATGTTTGGTTTGTAACTTTGCTTAATGATTAGACAAGAAATTGGGTTGATGGACTAAACAAAAAGCTCAAATTTTGTCCTATCTATACTATTGTACAAAAATGAAATTTACTAAATAAAAACAAAATTATTTTTCATTATCAAAAATACCCTTTCATATTATAATATTGAGTTAATTAATATCATTTTTATTAAATATTACAAAAAAATATTTATTTTTTAATATGAATAATCAATTTTTTAATAGAAATTTTGTGTCAAATATTATGCAAACCAAATGTGTTACAATAGATTTGTATTGTCCAATTCTCCTTGTAATTGTCATATCTAGATCTTTTTGTCCAGTCTAGTCCTTACAACCAAGCATTACTTGAGGGCACTAATGAAGTTATTATTGTAGAGTAAGGTATAAGCTACTTGTAGTTCCACTATGCTGGGTAGGCTTGCATGAGGAGAGACCTTCATGTATACTTCAAAAGTAGGGTAGCCTTCCTTGTCTATGCGTAGCATAACGCCTGTAAGTCATTTTATTTATATTTTAAGACTTTCTCGACCTAATTATTTAACCCTTCTTTGTAGATATGCCTCTTAAAGACCACAACTCGAGGGATCTCTTTTCTCTATTGAAGTTCGACAATGTAAGAAGAAAGGATGGAGATGTTAAGAATGCTCTAATGAAGTCATTCATCACCACCACCATTACCAAAAGTATTAAGGAGACATAGGCTCCAAAAGTTACACTAAAGACAAAATTGTATACCCTTAGATCGAGATTCAATAAAGGGAAAAGTCCCTGATGATGGTCGGAATAAAGATAGCCAACCTAAAGGAGGTTCCAAAGGTCCTAAGCTTAAAGAAGCTCTTATGCTTTGCTAGGATCCAAATCTCCTTCCAAAAAGGAGAACAAAAAGGTCCTTCAATTTTTTCCTTTTTGGAATTTGAATATTGCTAACTATGCTCTTGAAAATGGGAAAGTAGCCTTAAAATTGGTGAAGGGTATTCATCTTCTAAGGGATGTTGGTCCTCTTACCAACGCCATTAAATTTTGCCAAAATTTAGGCTCCAACAGTTTGTTGCAGTTGGCTACCTCAAAGATCTATGATGTAAGCGATTAACCGCTGATTGCAAGAAATAATGTTTTCATATCTTCTTTTGACCTTGCTTTTGTTTTGTAAAGCTCTTAATTTTTAATAATGATTATTGAAACTCTAGTAGAGGAAAAGAAGGTTGTAAGATCCTTACTCAATCGAGCCTTATCCTTAGAGTCTTTGTCTTATTTGATACATTTTATATCTTCTTTTTTAGATTGTTGAAGAATCCAAAAATCAAGTAGCAAGTGCTAAAGCCAAGTATTTGAAGCTCTGGCAAAAGTGGGGTGAAGAGAGGTCATGGTGGAGGAATAGATGAAAAGCTTAAAGGAGAAAGCCGATATGGAGGCCCAATTGAAGGAAGAAAAAGGAGATTACTTTGGTAGAGGAGCAAAGAAAGAACTATTAACTTGTCTTTGACCTATAGAGGGCATAAAATGAGGTGGAGAGCCTCAAGAGCAGATACATTGGGGAGATTACCCAACTGTAGAGCTCGTATGACAAGTTAAAGGCCAAAGCCATAAATCTTGAGAAGGAGCAAAGTGTGGGCTATGAAAAAGCTTATAAAAAAGCTTTTAGGACATCTAAGATGGTCCAGAGTACATAAACCTCATGTCAACAAAAGTGCTGGATGGGGTAAATTTAAGTCGAGGTGAAATCTTATTCACCACCCAAATTATAACTTGAGTTATTTGGATTTTGCCAAATGAGGTTAAAAGGAGGAGGCCTTTGTAAATGAGGAAAATACTATTGAACCTAAGGTGAAGGACCAACCTATTGAAGGTACTAACATCCATGTGGTTTCTCTTAAGGATGTTTAACAAGGTTTTGATGCTTTAGAGATTCCTGAGGCTCCTATTTCAGATCCTTCATTTGATCCCCTTACCACTCTTAACCAATCTTCTACTTACCAAGTCCAAACTTTTGACAATTCAAATGTTAAGAATTGACATGATCTCTCTTTTCATGTTCCATTTACTACTTTTCTTCTAGACTTTTATTATCTTCAGGCCAGAATGCTAACCTTAAACTGCTGTAAAAATTGTTTATGCACTTATTGTTGAAGTTTTCTTATATGGACTTGTTTATTTCCTACATTTAAGATTTAACTCTTACTTTATTTGCCTATTGTTATTTGTTAACTTAGGGCACTTGTTGATATATTGCTCCTATTTACTTCAAGACCTTTAAACAACCTTCTAACTTGCCATTAAATAGTTTAAGGCTTCTATCGAGTTTGATTTTTCGGTTTTCTGTTTATAATATTAAGTTATCATTTCTTGATTAATACTAAACCCTAACCCATTTAATATTAATCTTCAACTAAAGAAATTGAGAAATTTCGGTTTTTTATTTAAAATTATTTTTGGAGTCGCCACCCAATCGGAATCGGGAAAAGAAAAGAAACCGTAACCAATTGGGTGGATTGGTTACGATTTAGCTACCGGTCTTTGATTTCAATTTTAATAAAGAACCAGAGAGTTCCGAATTTGGGGGCTAACCTATTAAACCCTTAATGGGTACCACTATTTATTTGCCGAAATTAGCATTTTTTTATTATAATATTTAAGAAAATAAATAAATAAAATCAAAAGGAAAAAAAAAAAAGAACCTAAGTTTCTACATATTTTATCGTCGCCCCGAAGGTACCTACGTACCCGCTAGCCGGGATCAGACGATCGTAGTTCTTTTCGAAAACTTTAATGTGTTAGTTCTTTTTATAAAAAATGATTGGTTGAATTTACGTTTTTATTAACCATTTTATTTTTATTAAGAAAAATCCCTAGAAGCCTAATTTTTATTCCTAACATTATATATATATATATATATATATAAACCTAAAAACCTAATTTTTGAAAAGTCCCAAATTAAGATTTTTATTTTAAAAACAACTAAATGATAATTATTTTTATTTTAAAAAAAAACCCTAAAGATTTTATGAAATATGCAATTTTCTACATGATGAAGCTTTTATATAAAAAAGATGCTTAAAACATAAAAAAAAAGAAAGAAATTTTATAATCATAGAAAAGATATCTAAACTATGAAAAAGATTTTTAAACCATAGAAAAAAATATAAATTATAGAAAAGATGTCTGAATCATAGAAAATAAACTTAAACTATCAAAAAGACATTTAAACTATGAAAAAAGACATCTAAACTATGGAAAACAAGCCTAAACTATGGAAAAGATGTCTAACTATAGAAAAGAAGTCAATTAAATATATATTTTTTTATTTTATGAACATCAAAATGATTTTTTTATTTAGAAAAACCTAACATGCCTAATGCAATTTTTCTATATTAATACAATATGCAAAGAACAAGATTTTGTAAAATATGAGATTTGATAAAAATATCATTTTGAAAACATGAAATCTAAAAAAAAATAATAAAAAATAAATAAACTAAAACTTAACTTAACATATGTTCACTAGACACTAAAGCTATAACTAATAACTAGCAATTAAAGACGCAACAAAAGGAAAATAAAATAAAAAATTAGTACAAGTCTTAAAAATAACTATGCATATACTAAGTGAGATAAAAATAAATAAATAAAACAACCTATAGACAATAATTAAAAACCACTATTACTACCTGCAAGGCAAAGCACGTAAAGCTGATGAAAGGGAACAGATTGGATCCCCAGTCCTATCATGCGCACAACTATAGGTTCAAGCGTATTTTTAACAAATGTGTAATTGTTCTTTTTTACAAAAAGGGTCCTAATTCTTAAATGTTATTGTTTTATAAAAAAAAAATTGCTCTAACAATCCTATTTTTAAAAAGGGTCTTTTATTAATTTTTATTTAAAGAAAAACAACCTTTTATGTGATAAATCGTTAAATAAAACCAAATCTTAAAATATGACTAATTCTAACAACCACTAAACTAATATATATAACTATCTATCAAAATAAATTAATTCTATATAATAAACTTGTACAAGAACTAATACTAAACTTCTAAACTAACATATATATATATATATTATATCACTAATAGATAATGTAATAAGGCATATAATAAAAATAAATAAATAAAAAAATCTTCTAAGGTCTATATATCTCTATATTATGATAATATACCTAATCTATATTAAAGTAATGCTAAAAGAAATATCTCAAACTAAGAAATACACATATATACATATATATATATATATAGCACAGCATGTTAAACCACAAAAATCCTAAAAGCAATAATATAGTATGATAATAATAAATCAGAAATGGTAATAATAAAGAAAAAACTTAGATAGAAACTGAACTTGATAATGCCCAGCTACGGCATGCATATATTGTCGTCCGGAGCAGCGTTGGATCAATCGGATGTTTGCAGTAGTGATGGATTTACAGCTGTGGTGGCTTGCGTGAAGCATATGGCTGGACATTAGAACTCGATTTGGCTTGCTGCTGTAGACGTTGGTATTGCAGGTTAATCTGAAAGTTGCGACAGTGCTGCTGGCTGGGCTTGCTGTTCGGCAATACAGTGAAGCTGTGTGCAGGAGCTAGGACGCGGTGGACGTGAGGTTGAAGAGTGTATGTGGCAGGGAACATGGTGACGTGTCAAAGGCAAGGAAGAGAATGAGCGCGGGGGCTGCCGCATTCAGTTGCTGTGGTTGTTGTAGCTGCTGTTGATGGTTGGGCTGTTATGGGGTTGGAGAAAAGGGTCGAAGATTTGCAGCAAAATCTGGTGCTGGATCACATCACATCTGCTTGCTCTGTTGCTACGTGGAGTGATGTTAGGACCATGCGTTAAGATGCTACTGTTTCTATTAGAGGGTAGGGATTGTGGATTTTTTTTCTATTGTTGTTTTTCTTTAATAAAGCCCAAATCGAATCCTATCATAACTATTGTATCTAATTAAACTAGATTCAAATTTTATTGAAATTTGATTTCACATGATTTAATTAGATATAAAACTGATTTTCGTCTCGCTTCTGCAAAATTAGAAAAATAAAGACATAGGTGCCTGCTAAGACCCGAACCCGTAACCTCCTACTAAATCCACCTAAGTACTCTACTACTTATTCGTTAAGCTGTTAGTTTGTATCCTGATATTTATTACAATTAAATTATACTTAAACTATCTAAATCCCTAAAGTAAAATTTTTAACTAAATTAAAATTAAAACTAACACTAAAACTAATTATTCCTAATATAAATTACTTCCTAAAAATCTATGAAATTTTTATGATTTTTCCTTTTCTCATTTTTTTGGTATTTTCATTATTTTTTAATTTTTGTTATTATTATTTTTTATTAATCTTTTGTTATCTTTTGAATTAGGACCCCTTTTTTTGTAAAAAATAAAAATAAAAATTAAGACTATGGAATGGCAAAAATTAAGTGTCTACAGCTTCTATTTAGCCTCTCATCCCTATTTATTGTTGGACTTAAAGCATAGTATCCATCGCTAATTAATGGCTTAAGGCTTCCAAGCAGCTTGCCATGTATTAGTTGAACTTAGAGCAATTAGGTTTGCAATAGCTCGTTGTCCATAGTATTTTCAGACTTAATGTGCTTTGGCCATCTCCCACTGGTAGCTTAAACTTTTCGAATAGCTCGTTGCCCTTGTTAATCCCTTCATTATGTTTTGATAATAACAAAAGATGATAACAAAAAGGGATGATGATGAGATGTTATCTAATAGGCTTACATGTTTACTTTGTTTGGATATTGCCGTATTTGTTTATCAATTTCTCAGGTATTTGAACATGTCTCTTAAGATCTAACAGAAGATAAGTCATAGGACGAATCAGAAGGTACAAAAACTAAAAATAGGAAATACGTTTTAAGATATAAGAATCACAAATTAAAATCATTGTTACAAG
The DNA here is from genome assembly GCA_024138005.1 of Lumnitzera racemosa. NCBI lineage: Eukaryota > Viridiplantae > Streptophyta > Magnoliopsida > Myrtales > Combretaceae > Lumnitzera > Lumnitzera racemosa. Next base: position 60,122,714 of record JAMXBC010000004.1, read on the forward strand.
ACTTAAGAAGACCCAACTTCATTTACAAAATATATTTGGGAAATCTATTCAATATGTTCCACTAAGTAGGATTAAAATTTATGGGGATAAAACCAAACCTTTCTTATTATAAAATCTATCAAGTTTGGAAAGTTTTGTAAATTAACATTAAAGAGATTTTGATCAAACTATCTCGAAATCAATTAGGGTTAAAAGATTCAAATAATGATAGAAAATGTTTGCCTTACATACATTATCAAAATATTTAGAGTAAGGAAAGGAAATCTCATCTCTTTTGTTGCACCGTATTATGGAAAAGATCTCAAAAATATAGAAGGTTAACAAGGAGATAATAGACAAAGTATTTTTTGCCAAAGAAAAAGCTTGGAATAATTGTTTTGATAAGACTTGCCTTAAATCAAAGCTTTTAGCCGTTGCAATTTCTCGTATATAAAGAAAGCAAGATATTCACCACACAAATACAAAAAAGATGAAAGAATTTTGGCTATCATCCAAAAGTGCTGCATATATCCTATTATAAGAATAGAGGATAGATCAAAAGCTTGCATACTTTTCTTTATCTTAGTTCTTGTTTGTTGAGGAACCATTTTGTTATTTTCCTCGTTTTTTTGTACTCTTGATATAAGTTTTGATTTAGAGAGATTTTTAATCTCTATAGTTCTAAGTGTTAGCCTAAGTGTGAGGGTAAGTGAGTCAAAGCAAAGTATATTGTTTGTAATCTCTCAAAGTGTTAGATATTGTGGATAGTAAAACAACTCTAAAAAGTGAACTGGGTCCCTAACAGTGAAGTTAGAAGACAATGAAGTTAGAAGGGTATAGTAGGCATAAGGCTAAAGCACTATAATTCGTTTACCTAATTTTCTATTCCTCATCTCTTTACATTTGTGCACTTTATTTATATTGTCTATCTATTTATCTTCTAGTTGATAAATTAAGTAATCAAAGGGGTAAGTTTTCTTCAAGAAATCTTATTTGTCTAAAATTTTAAAAGTGACTAATTCACCCCTCCTCTTAGGAGTTGGAGTGATTATGTAGGTCAGTCTTAAAAGAGTTAAGTCTTTATGTCTCCTCATCCGAGCTTTTCTCTGTACCTAAAGATTTGAAGATATCCATTTCTAGTCATTTGTCGAATATTGGATTTACAGATAGCGTTTTATGTGATTTAGTCATCACCTTCTATAAGTAGGGTTTAGAGATATTTGGGCCTTTACATCATGAGTGAGGTTAGAAAAAGAACCTGTTAACCATGTGAATTGGTATGGGCCAATCAAGAACCTTAGGTCGATCGTTTTTCAAATTACATATATGAGATCAAAGGTAATGTCAACTAAGCACAAAATGAGATCAAAAGACATTTTGCAACTAAATACTTTATTAGGGAGATTGATGTGAAACAAGCATAAACCATGAAATATAAGTGTATAAGTCAGCATATCAATGCCGACAATCAATAAACATAAAAAAACAACAAACAAAAAAAATTAAAACCGCAAACTTAAATAACTTACTTTTTCAAGAAGTCAACTAGTCGAAGTAAGGCTTGAGGTTGTCTATATTCCATGCCTGAGCAATAGGTTGTCCATCAAGCCTCTCTAATTTATAAGATTACCCATTTCCAACAACCTCCTTCACTCTCACACGGTCTTCTTAAGTTAGATTCAACTGTCCTAAGCTCCTACAGCCTCTAACTTTCTACAGACCAAATCGCTAGGTCGGAAGCACTCATGCTTAACATGCTTGTCAAAATACTAAGTTACTTGCTATTAGTAGGTAGTTAAATGAGCTTTAACTAATGCTTGAGCTTTAACTAGATTGATTTGCCTTCTTCCTTAAGCTTATGGCTTTTGCCTACCCATTGCTCTGAGGGTGCGTAACCAATGTATAGCATAATTTGAACTACTGAGTATCACGGAATTTTCTAAATTTATCGTTGTCAAATTGTGGTATGTTATCTATAATGATTGCATAATGTATACATACTAAACCTGGTCAGAAAACTACTGACCATCAACGCCTTAATGCTTCGCTTTATAATACTTGCCCCCGCTTTTGCTTCAACCCATTTCGTAAAGTAGTCTACCACAACAATAATGTATTGTCTCTATTTAGTGGTCTTCGAGAATAGGCCTAAAATATCTACTCCTTATGGGGAAAAAGGCTAGGGGCTAGTAAGTAGAATTAGATATGCTTTGGTGCTCTCTAAATCAAAGCATTCCTTTGAAGTCTAAATCAGATTATTTTTTCATTGTGGGCCACCAATATCTAAGCAATAAAGCTCCGGCCCTAACATGATTGTTGCAAACCCTAGCATATAGGTCGAAAAGGACCTGTTTTGCTTCAATAGAATGTAAATACCTTAGGTAGGGCATACTTAACCCTCTTTTGTAAAGCCTTCCTTCAATTACTGTAATATTAGTGACCTTATAGATGAGTCTTCAAGCCTCTTTACTGTCTTAAGGTAGGACTCCATTGTCTAAGTAGTTAAGGATAAGATCTATCCAACAGGGTCCTTCTCCTGTACTTCCAAATACTCCATCAATCACTTGTTGTACTCTTCTCCAATAAGTAGTCTATAAAAATTCTCTCTTCCCAGTTTAGTAGACTCATAGAGGCTAGTTTTGCCAACTTGTTTGCAACATAATTTGCGTCCTTAGGATCTTAACCAACTGCCAGGAATTTAAGCTTGTTTTGAGCTATTTGACTAATTACAAATACTTAGCCATGTTCTCATCTTTTACCATGCTATTGGCCTTAACTTGGTTAATAATTATCTAGGAAACCAAATAGACATGCAAATTCTTAGCTTCAACTTCTTTAGCCAACTTCATTCCTGCAAAGAGCACCTCATATTTTGATTCATTATTACTTGCTAAGAATCCGAACTTTAGAGCATAGGAAATCTATCCTCCCAATAGGGGTTTCAATATTAGGCTAGCATCACTGCCTTTACAAGTTAATGAACCATCAACATATAAAATCTAGGTCGAGTCTTCACTTAAAGTAGTTGATTATTCACTTATAGTAAATTTGATTATAAAGTCATCTAAATATGAGCTTTGTAAACTTTGATATAATCCCTGCTAAAGATTGACGAGGGCGATCATATTGTCGTAGGTCTAAGCTTGTAGAAAGCTTAAAAATAAGGATGAAAATGCACAAGAACGAAGAAACCAATAAGTAAACCTCTATCCGCTATAAGGATATTATGCTCCAAGGAACCATTGAGGATTCATAGAGTGAACTCGATATGATGTATGAGCTAACTCAGTAAAGGTACTTACCACCTAACCTTACTTAAGAGATAGGATAAGAGTGAAGTAATTAAGTAAAATAGAGAGCATACTCACAAAAAGAGAAGTATATTCACTATCTAATTATGTTGCAGACACCTGCATTTACAATGGGTGTTTATACTTGAAATATTAGGGCATCTACTACAAATAGAAAAGAATAAGGAGTAATGTCCAAAATAAGTATGATACAAGGAATGTCCTAAGGTTATAAATGAAAAATTAGCAAAAGAAGGCATTATATACAAAAGATTCTGTCATTTAAGGTGCTCAGATACATGGCAGGTGATCAGTGGTAGTACACTTAGCAAAATAAACAAACTGTATGACTAGCTTAGTTATTGTTGAGTAATGATGCCTATCCAAGTTGATAGTTCGGCATTACCGAACTGAGTAGGTAACTCTTCCAAGGTGAATTCAGCTTCGACATACTTGGTATAGCTCATATTCGGGTCGGTTGGGCGGATGGTCGAGTGGACTAAGCTATTGTCTAAATGTACCTTTGGTCGACAGCTAAAGACTATTGATAAGTACAAGAAGGTTTGGTTCAATAAGGCATCAGGTCAGCAGACTACAGTAGCTCAAACTCTTCAATTGTTGGGTGTAGAGAGAGAACTCACCTTGTCATGCTCTTTAGTCCTCAAGTTTGAGCCCGAGTAAGGGGTTCAATTGCCTGATTCTTATCATCCCTACCAAGTTGATTAAGATTTGGGATCAAATTCAACTGGTCTTCATCTAAGTCCTCTTTAGGTTAGTAAGAGCTGAAGTTAGCAACATTAAACACGTTAGATACTATGTTTTGTTTTCTCCCTCTTGTACCGAATGATCGAACCTCTAGTTGTCAAGAGCTTCTTATCAAGTGATGAGACACTCTCCTACCGGCTGAGTACTTGTCTTCTAGCCTCCTACCAATACTTACTACATCCTATTCTCGTCTCAAAAATCCCTGTTACCACCACAACTTATTTCCATTCAGCTGTTGTACTTAGAGAATCTTTGTACAGAAGTAATGTTGCACTGCTACCTATCCATTTCATTTGACATGATACTATTTTTCCCTTTTTGTCGTTTATCCTCTTTACCTATTTTTAAATGTACTAGGAATCCCCTTTTTATGTATTCCTTTTTGTAATTTCTTTATTTGTAATGTTACCCTAAGGACTTACTATAAACAATCCATTCTCCTTGTAAGCCGAAATCATCTTATTTTACAAATAGACATTAAAGATACTGTTCTTAGGAGACAACCCACTCCAAGTCCATTTTCATATACTCTTATCTGATCTTGCGAAGTAGCTCAAGGTTAGTGGCGAGTGAACCTTGATATTAACTTGTGCGTTATGTCAAGTGAAGTATCAAGTCATGTTGTGTTCGTAGGTAAGTCATATCCTCTAAACAGCTTCACATCAGTTACTCTAGTCAGTTTATTGGCTTACTCACTTTAAGTTTCTTCGATATTTCGAAGAATCCATTAGTTTAAATTTGCTACGGTAAGTCTTAGTGATAATTGAGCTCCTAAGTACATCTTTATGCATAGAGTTTCTCGTCAAGGAATTCGACCATCTTTCTTTTGCATACAGTTTCTTGTCATCAGTAGGTTGATAAGAGAGAATTCTTCAAGTAAGGGATTGAAGGCCTCGAAGCCATGTATAAGTAAGAAGACTAATAGTCGGTAACTTATCAATTCCTTAGGGTTGTTGAAGATTCACCCTCAAACCTTAGACCTCTTCTTCATCGGGTACATAAGGTGTTAGATTAGCTACATTAAAAGTAGTTGATACACTGTATTTGTCTAGCATATTAAACTCATAGGCATTGTCGTTGATGTGCTTAAGGATCTTAAAAAGGTCAGTCTAATTTGGGGGAAAGCTTGCGTGTTCTCTTCCCTAGTAAACACTCTTCGCTAAGGTGGACCCAGACATGGTCTTTGGGGTTGTAAACTACTCATCTCTTTCTTCGACTTCCTTGCTCCTTCTGCTGGGCTATAGTCTATACCAATTGTCCAACAACCTTTTGATGCAACTTCTAGAATTCTTCGGCATGCTACAAGCTAGATTAACTTTCCCATTGTATGGCCAGGTTGATAGCCATATCCAGGGGTAAGTTCAAGTTAAGTCCATAGATGACCTCAAAAGGTAACCTTCCTATCAAGCCGTAAATTGATCGGTTGTAAGCAAACTTAATGGCAGGTAGCCATAGGTCCCAATCATGTAAGTTCTTCCCCATAGCTGCTCACAGAAGGTTGCCAACTGTCTTGTTTACTACCTCGGTCTGGCCATCTATCTGGGGGTGGCAAGAAGTATTATACATAAGCTTAGTACTGAGTTTTGTCCATAGGGTTTTCTAGAAGAAGCTCGTGAACTTTGACAATACAATACTTCTCAGCAACCCGTGCAAATGTACAATTTTCTGCAAAAAGAGGTTAGCGACAAATAAAGCATCATTAGTTTTGTGGTAAGGAATTAAGTGGCTTATCTTGCCGAACCGATCGACTACCACCATAATTAAGTCATATCTTTTCGGTGTTTGAGGAAGGTTGAGTATGAAATCCATGCTTAGGTCAATCTATGGGCGCTCAGGTATGGGTAGGGGTGTATACGCTCCGTACGGCTCTCTCCTTCCTTTTGCATGTTTATACAACTCGCATGTCTCAAGAATTCGGTGCACATCCTTCATTATCTTAAGCCAGTAGAAATGCTCCTTTAGTATTTTAGCTGTTTGCTTTTCTCCAAAATGGTCAACCAAGCCCAATGCATGAGCTTCATGAATAAGTAGTTCTCTAGTTGAGCCACTCAGCACATAAACTTGCTTAGCCTTCATCAAGAACCCTTGACTCAAGTAAAACCTATCCATAATGCCTCCAACATTGCACATGGCCACTAGAGCCCCAAAATACTAATCGGGCAAGGTACTGAATCTAAGTACCTTGGCTTGTATAGTCATAATAAGGGTATGACAATGAGAAAGAGCATTTGCCATAGTGTTAGTACTCCCTTTCTTATACTAAATGACGTAGCAAAAAGACTCTAAGAATTCAATCCATTTTGTATGATGTTGAGAAAGCTTCTATTGCCTATGAAGATGTTTGAGAGCCTCATGATCTAAGCAGATGATGAATTCTATTGGCAATAAATAATGCTATGAATTCGGTAGTGTTTGGACAAAGGCATATAACTCCTTGTCATATGCTCAATAATTCAAGGCAGCATCTCGAAGTTTCTCACTAAAATAGGCTATTGGTTAGCACTCCTGCATAAGGACAATACCAATGCTGACGCTAGAGGCATTACACTCTACCTAAAAAACTTTCTCAAAATTCGGTAGAGTAAGCACTAGAGCAAATGTCAACTTAGATTTCAAATCTTCAAAACTCTTCTGACCTTTCTCCGACCATTAAAACTCAGTGTTCTTCCTAATCAATTCAGTTAAAGGTGCAATTTTGGAAGTGAAGATTCGAATGAATCTTAGATTGAACAAAGCTAAGCTATGGAAGCTCCTGACTTCAGTAGCACTAGTCGGCGTAAGCAACTTAAGAATAGCTCTAACTTTCTCATCATTAACTCGAACTCCTTTCCTTAAAACAACATATTCAAGGAATACAATCTTGTTTTAATGGAGTACACATTTCTTTAAGTTACTGAATAATCTCTCGGCATGGAAGATGTTAAACACCAATCTTAAACACTTAACATGAGTGATGAGGTCAATACTATAGACCAAAATGTCATCAAAATAAACCACAACACATATGCTAATCAATGTTCTAAGCACATGATTCATTAGCTACATAAAAGTACTCGACACATTAGTGTGGCCAAATGGCATTACCATCCATTCGAATAGACTATCCCTTATCTTGAAGGCCGTCTTCCATTTATCTACAGGTCTCATTCTTATTTGGTAATAACTACTCTTTAGGTCAATCTTCGAGAAGATGTGGGCACCATGCAACTCATCGAGCATATTATCTAACTGTAAGATCGGATATCAGTACTTAATAGTAATTTTGTTGATGGTATGACTATCAATATACATTCTCTATGACTCATCTTTCTGCAAAAACAAAGAAGTAATAGTCAAAATATCAATAGTCTTAGTACAAGGCATAAAGTGTGCCATCTTACTGAACCTATCTACGACAACCATTACAGAGTCTTTGCCTAAGGTAGTTCGAGGCAATCTGAGAACAAAATCCATACTTAGGCCAACCTATGGTTTGGTTAAAATAAGTAAAGATGTTGCCTTCCCTTATTCAACTCAATTTTTTTCTTTCTTACAAATGGTGCATCCCTCAATCACACAGTACACATCACGTTTCAATTTAAGATAGAAGAACCTGTCATTCAGTAGCTTATATGTCTTTTACTCTCCAATGTACTTAGAAAGTCCTCCACTATATGCTTCTCTCACTAATAGTTCCTTCATTAAATGGGTCGACACACATAATTTGCTACCTTGGAACAAATAACCATCTTCTACGTAGTATTCATCCACTATTCTTCCTTCTCCATAGTGCCTATATATATGACTAAAATGAGAATCATGTTGATATTATTATTTAATGCTTACAAACCCTAAAAGTTTGGTTTGCAACTTGATAAGAAGAACTTATCTTCTTGATAGAGCATCGACAATTATATTACTCTTGCCTTGCTTATATCTAATAACGAGATTAAACCCTTTTAGAATTTTGATTTATCAAGCTTGGCATTTAGAAAGCTTTGATTGGCTTTGCAAATACCTCAAGGACTTATGATATATGTATATGACAAATTCGTTTGGTAGAAGATAATGTTGTGGCATGTAAAGGGCTCTAATTAATGCTAAGAGATTTTTGTTATATATAGAATAATTCTGTTATGCTCTTCTGAGCTTTTCACTATGATAAGTGTCATCAGCCTTCTTGCATCAATACAACTCCAATGCGACACCTGATGCATTACATATAACTTAAACACTTTAGCAAAATCTAGTATAGCTAAGATTGGGCAGAGGTTAACTTTGCTTTCACTTAGGTAAAACTCTTCCCTTCTTTCTCTCTCCACTTGAAGTCTACATTCTTCTTTATGAACTTAGTCAGAGGCTAAACTATAGTACTAAATACATGGATAAAGCATTAGTAGAAGGATGCTAATCCATGGAAACTTCTCACCTCTATACATGAAGTTAGGGTCAACTACTTAACAATGGCTCAAACTTTCTCTTCATCGACTCTTAATCCTCCTTCATTAACTACATAGCCAAGGGAGATCACCTCTTTCTGACAAAAATAGCACTTCTTCATGTTTCCGAACAATTTCTCTGCTCAAGGACATCGAATACAGCTCAGTAATGGTCAATATGACTGGTCAGGTCGACATTATAAATAAGGATGTCATCAAAGTAAATAACAACAAACTTCTCAATTGGATTCCTCAAAACATGATTCGTTAATCTCATAAAAGTTCTTAGGGTGTTTAATAGCCTAAATGGCATGACCATCCACTCGTACAAGCTATGTCGAGTCTAAAAGGTAGTTTTCCATTCATTCCCTTATCTTATATGAATTTGGTGGTATCCTAATTTCAAGTCAATCTTGCTAAACACTTTAGCACCACTTAATTCATCTAAAATGTCATCTAGCCTCATGATGGGGTATCCATACTTAATTGTGATTTTATTCACTACTTTTCTATCCACGTACATTCACCAAATACCATCCTTCTTCATCATAAGCAGTGCAAGCACGGTACAGGGACTAAGACTTTCTCTTACATATCCTTTCTCCGAGTAATTTATTGACTTGTCTTTGAAGCTCAGTAGCTTATTTAGGATTCATTTAATAAGTTGGTTTGTTTAATAAGGTAGTATCGGGTATCAAATCAATGTAATGCTCTGTGCCTTAGAAAGGGGGTAACCCTTGCAATAATTGCTCTGAAAACAGGTTGGAATACTCATCTAATAGCTCCTTAATCTTTAAGAGTAGCTCAATCTATTCCTTCAACTTTAGTAGTCGTCGAATCAATAGACAAGTCAGCATGTCAGCTTTAATAGCTTCTCAAAGCTTAACTCTTCTTAGTTACAAAGCTTTCTTAGATCTTCAAGCAAATTCTTCTTGTAGTTTGCTAACTTGTCTCGGCGTGATAGGGTTCAAGATAATCTTCCTACCATCTTTCTCAAATACATATGTATTTCGAAACCCATAATGAATTACCCCCCAATAAAGACGCTAAGGTAAGGTTGGCCTAGTAACACGTGAGATGCATAAATAGGTAACATGTCACAAGGGATTTCATCAAATAGTTCCTAATGGAGATCAGTAGCAACACTTGCTGAGTGACATGCAATGCTCCCTTCTCATTTAGTTAATGCAATTTATATGGCTTTGGGTATGAGATAATTGGCAACTTAAGCTCCTTAACCAAGTCAACAAACACTACATTAGTGCAACTTCTACTATCTACTATGAGTGCACATATTACTCACCTTGTGCGTAATGTAGAATAAGTTCTCTCTCTACTCCTCCCCAATAGAGGGTTTTATATTCATTATAAGTTGAACAACCAAGGTTAGCTTGTCCAAAATCCTTGGCAAACATATCTTCCTCAACTAGTTCGTCATAACCTTAACCTCTTCTTCCAATTCTCTTTTCTCCTTTGGTTCCTTATCTGTGTTGTCTAATTCAATCTTCAGGACATCTCTCTTAACAATCATAGTTCTTTGATTTAGACATTACGCAGCCAAGAGCCCAAACCCCTAGCATTTAAAACATTTAATTTAGCTTATCTTTCTTCTAATTCCTTATACCTTCTCATAAGTTCTTAATTGCACCTCACCATCAACTGGTTGGCTTTTCTATTTAGCTCTAATATCTATTCTTCTACTTAGTTGGGAACTTTGTTGAGCTCGATAATTACCCTGAGTAAGTTAGCTTGTTTAGATAAGTTAGTTTATTAGAGGTCAACTCGGCCTATTCCTCCCCTATCTTTCTACATGCTGGTTATTCTTATAGTCTCATCCAATGTAGTAAACTGTTGAAGTTCCACAATATCTCGGATATTACTTCTCAATCTAATAAGAAACCTAGACATTGTTTGAGTCAATGGTTCATCCACTTCACATCACATCATAAGCATTTGGAAATTCCTAAAAACATACTCACTAATAGTTCGAATTCCTTATTATAGCTCCTAAACTCTAGCAAAAGTATTTTGTAGGTAGGTATTTAGCACGAATCTATTTCTGAGGATTCTTTTCATCTCAATCCAGGTGTTGACTTCTCTATATCATTCTTGCCTCCTCATGGTCTGGAAGTTCTTTTACCATAATATAACATAACTTGAGAATTTTACAGTAGCAACTTTCACCTTTTCATAGTTTTTGTATTGATAATAATCAAAGACACATTCAAGCTTCTCCTCCAAACCCAAATGGTCATTTGCATCCCCAAAACCATTGAAACGTAGAATTTAAGAATTCACATGGTCGACAGCTCGGGGTGCCCAAGCTTGCTCCTCTTCGTTAATATACTCTTCTTCTCCTTCTTCATTTAGTTTACCTAAGTCAATTCTCCTCCATACTTGTTATCTTACTCTTCCACCTCGATCTTGTTGAGCTAGGATCTATCCTCTACTAGGTAAAGAAGCTTGGGGAGTATTATGTAAAGCCTCAACAGGTTGAAAGGCCAATGCATGAATAGCTCTGGTTATGTTAGCTATAAGGTTAACCATCTCATCAATTCATTCATCTATATGTCTTGGGGTGTTTTTGGGTTATTGTCCATTGTAGACAATACTATTATTATCATCCCTGGTACCAACGTTTACACTTAAATCCATCATTCTCTCAACTAATCTTAGGGACAAACTTAGAATCTAAGAAACGGCAGACTTCCTCTTCTAAGCCAAACAACTCATACATACTTACACTTCTCAATACAAAAGTTTAACTAACTTTAAACACAACAACTGCTTTAAAGAACAATAAACCTAATTGAAAATTGCTCTATTTTCATATATTCAAAATAAGCCAAAATAGAGTTATTTGCAATAAAGGTCTAATAGCAATAGTAAAACTTCAAAACTCCCTCCAAAACACTTAAGCTAATCCTTCTTATATTAACAGTACACTTGACAACAGTATGACACGCTACATAGAAATAATCATAACTAAACAACAATTTACCCAAATGAACCTCTACTTTGATACCAAAATGATATAATTCGTGCCAAGGATTGATAAGAGCAACTATATTGGGGTAGGTCCAAGTTTGCAAAAAGCTTGAAAATAAGGATGGAAATGTATGAGAATGAAGAAACCAACAAGCAAAACTTGATCTGCTCTAAGGATATTACATATCATAGTGATACGATCTGACATCGGTGAACATATGACGTTCGATATTGCATAAAGTAAGGGGATGGGTTCGAACCTCAAGACGGTCTAAAGGATAAATGATAGTCGAAAGGTTGAACGGGGTTCTTCATGCATGGACGGTAGATATGATGCACCAACGCCTCACATGAGCTTAGGTCACACTTAATATGACATACAAGTGTGGCTGCAAGTCACTAACCACTAATCCACGCATAATAGGCTAGATAAGAGTAATTAAAAGTAAGCGAGATACACTTAACTCACATAAGAAGAAAATGTTAGAATATCACTGCATATCCGTTACGGTTATTACAATAGACAAGTAGTTATATGACCCAATTAGAGTAAGTTCTAAGTTTGTGTAAATTACAAAAAGGATTCTTACTAGTAAAGAAAAAGGAATAATTTACAATGGTAAAGTTCTAAACAAGCAAAAAGAATATCTAGTGATAGAAAAGGACAGTATGGATGTTAAGAAAATCAATGCGTATATTAGTTGTCCATTTTGTGGTCCTATTAATACTATGGGTCAAGTAGTGCAGGTTTTGGATAGGTTAGGTCGAGTTTGCCAATTCAACAACTCGGCAACCTACATGTTTGGGTCTAAAAAAGGTCATTTTAGAAGGTGACCTATTATCAGGTGACCTCGGGAGGTTGGCTCTAGACAAGTATCAGCTCGACCTCAGCATGTATCAAGTTGGTAGTATACCGATTCGATATTTGGCCTTGGGTAGAGGTGTTGTGGACAGGTTGGCTTGGCACACAATTCAATCATCTTAGTAGCTTCTTGGATGAGGTGGAGAGCAAAGTAACTCAGTAGGTTGAACTGGGGAATGTACTATTCTTCTAAGTTTAACTCTCTTTAAAGAGCTCGACGAACCATTGGAGCAAGTCTTTGAGTTTAGGAGCGTATGATTGATTCGTAATCCCTATCATCCCCTCAGGGCTATTTGAGATTTAAGATCAAATCTAGTTTGGCTCAATATTGCTTGTTTTCAAGAGCATGCAAGTGGAGGTCGATAATGATATTCTTCTGGTAGTTCAATCATGTAGGCATTAAGATTGATCTTTTCAAGTACTTTGAATGGTCCGTCAGCCCTTAGAGATAACTTGCTTTTCCTTAAGTATGGAAATTGTTCCTTATTAGGTAGATCCAGACCAGATCGCCTAACTGAAATTCCCTGTTCTTCCGTCCTCGGCCCTGTCTCTTGAGGTTGGTTGTAGCTCAGCTTAATTGTTCTATGACCTTTTAGTACATGGCTAGGATGGCTTTGACTCCATTTACAGCGAGCTGGTCATCTTCTTAACTTAGAAGGGGTGTTTAGTCCATTAGGAGCATAGGGTTGAACCCATAGGCAACCTCAAATGGTGACATGCATGTTACATTATGGGTGATCCTATTGTACATGAATTCTATGATTAACAGGTATAGATCCTAATCAGCCATGTTTTAACCAATGGTAACTCAGAGTAAAGTTATAAGCCCCACAACTAACCATTTGAGGTTTCGATCAGTTGAAAGACTCGATCGAACCTAAATTATAAAGTAAAGCTAGAAATATTAGTAAAAATGACCCCGTAAGTTTGAATTTACGAAAATAAGTAATAAAATAAAATACTATAAAAATTCCAAATTTTAAGTATATAACTCATCTTATCGAAAATGCGTAAAATGCATTTCGATAATTAACGAATTGGTAGAGATAAATTATATGTATACTAAAAATAATAAAATAACCTAAATAATATTTAGGAATATTTATTTTTACTATATATGAATTTACATGTAGGTATAAATACGTGTAATTACTTAAAATACGCGAAATGTGCTAAAATAATACAAAATACTTAAAGAAAATTCATAATTAATTAATAAAAAATCAGGAAAAATCAGGAATAATCCATAATTGGGTCATAGTAGCTGAGAAAAATAAGCAAAAAAAAAAAGGCCAATTAAATTAAGACAACACAAAAGCAAAAAATTAAGGGATATGGCAATTATCTTGTCCAATTTAATGCACAATAATTACACTAAAGCTCTATAAATAGCAAGAAAAATTTAGAAGCTCATTTAAACAGTTAGAAATCAAAGAAAATTTGGCAGAAACAAAAATTGAGAGAAAAATTCGGGTTAGAAAAAAATTAAGAAAAACTGTGCAATTAGGCCTTCAAAGGGAACCCACATCAGACGAGCAACTGGGAGTGGATGGCTACCACCACCACAAGGTGGTGGCAGTACCCAGGCCGGCGGATAAGGTCACTGCGGCCGGCAATGGCCGGAGCCACCCAAATCGGTGAGTTCGATTTCTAGCCCGATTTTATGTAATTTTGTTAAAAATAGTAAATATTCTTAGAAAATTATGAATTTTGTTATTCTAAAATATTTTTGTATGAAGTTCTTAGGAAAAATATTATTTTTATGAAAATATGTCTTGTAATATATCGTCCTTAAGAAATCGTGCAAAACCGAACATATTTCGGTTTTGAAATAAATGACCTTAGGAGCGTAGTTTCGAACCCAAAATTTTTGTGTAGATTACTTAGATAATATAAAATAGTGTTATGAAGCCCATTTTCAAAAATCAAATTTATAAAATTTTTAGATAATTTTTAAGCCCTAAAATGAGGCATAAAATGGGTAATTCAGGGTTAATTAAGTAATTAAATGGTTAATTACTGATTTAATGAATAATTATATGTTTTAGGATGTTGAAATATGATAAAGTGTGATACTAGTAGCATTTAGGGTATTAGATGTAATTATTAGGTTAATTATGTAGTAAATGAGTAATAGAGAAAAATAGTTAATTTTGTAAATTAGGAAAATTATGAGTAAAATCTGATTTAGGATGGATTTAGACATTTTGAAATGATAATTGATGTTTAGGGATGATAATTAGAGTGATAGAAATAGTAGAAGTGTATTATATACATAATAGGTAATAATACATAATTACTGGAAATATAATAAATAGAAAATATTATGATGAAAATTGATATTATATAAATAATAGGCATATATAATAAAACCGATAAAAGACTTAAATTTATGTAATTATATGAAAAATGTGAAAATTTCTCATATTAGGAGTAAATTCGGTACACTAATACGAATTCAAATGTACCGGATAGAATAAAATACTAATTAGAGATAATGATGGTATTTAGGAAATCAAGAAGTAACGTGATGAATTTCATATTATGAGTTGAAACAAATTTTTAGGGTTGGAGTATAAAACACTACTTAGAAATCAAACTAGAACCTAATTTAGAAATCAATGCGGAAACCAAACCCGAACCTAACCCCAAACCTAGAATAATTATAAAAGACTTAAGACCTAGATAATTAGGCATATTAAACCCTAAACAAAACATAACAATAAGCATTATAGGATAAAATGAACCTATAATAGTTATATGAAAAACTGAAACCACGTTTGTGTTATAGGGATGATCGACTATGGCCTGAGCAAGTTGGACCTCGAGTGAGTGAGCGAGGAGTCAAAGTAAGTTGGGATTAATACAATGCTGTATTTTGGAGGCTTGAGATTATGCTTGGTTGTACTTGTTAGATAGTTGGATGTGTGCATGTGCTTGATTAAGGGTAATGCTATGATTCTGTTTGTTACTCTGGCATGTATTGTATGATTTATATGAAATTATTGATCGCCCTAAACTAGACTTAATCAAATATATGATCAGTAATCATAATCGGACATGCATGGCAACCCATTAGGGGAACTTAGGACTCTCCAGCCAAATACTGACCCCTTCGAAAGGGATAGCACAGTATTGCATAATGGTCCCTTCTTCATCCTTAGCTGAACTAAGTAATAGGAGAGGAGGTCGAGGCAAGGGTGAAGTTAGTGATTCGAAAGTAGTCGTGGGAGGAGCGAGGTCTCCATTGCACAAGTCTGGGTTTGGTCGTAAGCTGTTGCATTAATAGTAACTCCTCAACTCGGATTAGAGCCGGTACAATTTCTTTAATCTCACAACGGGCCAGACAACGTCGTGCGATGGCATTTGCTTGCACATGCATTGTACCTAATAAGTTGATTGAAAACCTTATTGTGTTTATGGTATAGTTTTAAGTCCTTCATCCTAACTTACTGAGCTGTAGTTGCTCACATCCCTATAGACGTCGTGCAGGTGCTGGTTAAGAAGCGGCAACAACTACTCTGAAGCTAGCAACTGCTGGATCCTAGGGAGTGAGGAAAAACATTTGAAGAATAGACACATATTTTTAAGGTCTAAGTTTTTATTTTAGAATTATTTTTCATTTTTGAATAATGTAATAACTGAATTAAAGTATATATATATATATATATAAATTTTCTCACTTTCTTAGGTAAACGACTTATTTAAATTATAAACTGTTTACTTCAAAGCGGGTTAGTCGTGGACGCCTTGTGTAGATCAAGTCTAAGATAGCGGTTGTAAGGCCAACTTCTATCTTAGGATTGTTTACACGGCGGGGCTGTTAAGACTCTGCCACTTTGGGGCGTGACAAAAGTTCCCACTGTCCTATTAACAACCTCGATATGTCTGTCCCTTTATGGATGATAGGACATGCTATACAATAGCTTGGTCCCCATTCGTCTCCATAACGTTCTCCAAAAGTAGCTCATGAAATTTGGGTCCCAATATGAAACAATGGTTTTAGGTACTCCATGAAGTTTAACTGTTTCCTATAAGAAAAGAAAAGAGATTGCCGAAGCATTATTAGTTTTAGTGTAGGGCATGAAGTGTACCATCTTACTAAATTGATCCATGGCTACCATAATGGAAGATGTCCTCGACAACCCTAACATAAATTCCATACTTAGCTTGGACCATGGTTTAGTTGGTATAGGCAATGGTAAATAATGTCCTTGCTCAACTCTTCGCTTTTTTGCAAGTAGTATACCTTTCTAATACAAATCGAACATCCCTCTTCATTTTTTGGCAAAAGAATCTTGAGGATACTATCTCATGAGTTCAATGTTGGCTAAAGTGTCTAGACAATCCTCCTCCATCTACCTTGTACACTAATAGCTCTCTCATGGAATAGGTTGGCATATATAGTCTTTGTCACGCCCCGAAGCGGCAGAGTCGTAACACCTCCGCCGTGTAAACCATCTTAAAATATAAGTTGGCCTTACAACCGCTATCTTAGACCTGATCTACACAAGGTGTCCACAACTAACCCGCTTTAAAGTAAACAGTTTGTAATTTAAATAAATCAATTACCTAAGAAAGTGAGGAAATATATATATACTATAATTCAGTTATTACATTAGTCAAAAATGAAAAATTCTAAAATAAAACAAAACCTTAAAAGTCTGTGTTTATTCTTCAATGTTTTTCCTCTCTCCCTAAGATCCAGTAGTTGCTAGCTTCAGAGTAGTTGTTTGCCGCTTCTTAGCTAGCACCTGCACGACGTCTATGGGGATGTGAGCAACCACAGCTCAGTAAGTTAGGATAGAGGACTTAAAATTATACCATAAATACAATAAGGTTATCAACCAACTTATTAAGTGCAATGCATGTTCAAGCAAATGCCATTGCACGATGTTGTCTGGCCCGTCGTGAGATTAGAGAAATTGTGCCCGCTCTAATCCAGGTTGAGGAGTTTCCATTAATGCAACAGCTCACGACCAAACCCAGGCTTGTGCAATGGAGACCTCGCTCCTCCCGCGACTACCTTTGAACTATTGACTTCACCCTCGCTGCGACCTCCTCTCCTATAACTTAGTTCAACTGAGGATGAAGAAGGGACCAATTGCAATCCTGTGCTATCCCTTTCGAAGGGGTTCGTATTTGGCCGGAGAGTCCTAAGTTCCCTTAATGGGTTGCCATGTAGGTCCGATTATGATTATAGGTCGTATATTTGATTATCAATCATTTCATACAAACCATACAATACAAGCCAAGACAACAGACATAATCATAGCATTACTCATAATTAAGCATATGCACACATCCAATTATCTAGCAAGCATAACCAAGCATAATCTTAAGCTTCCAAAATACAGCATCATATTAATCCCAACTTAACTCGACTTTTCTCTCACTCACTGGAGGTCCGATTTACTCAGGCCATTGCCAATCATCCCTATAATACAAACGTGGTTTCAGTTTTTCATATAACTATTAAAGGTTCATTTTATCTTATAACGCTTATTGTTATGTTTTGTTTATGATTTAATATGCCTAATTAACTAGGTCTTAAGTCTTTTACAATTATTATAGGTCTAGGGTTAGGTTCAGGTTCGGTTTCCGTATCAATTTTTAAATTAGGTTCTAGTTCTAGTTCTAGTTCTAGTTCGATTTCTAAGTAGTGTTTTATACTCCAACCCTAAAAATTCGTTCCATCCCATAATGTGAAATTGATCACATTACTTCCCGATCTCCTAAATATCATCATTACCCCTAGTCAGTATTTTATTTCACCCGATACACGTAAATTCATATTAGTGTACCGAATTCACTCCTGATGTGAGAAATTTTTACATTTTTCATATAATTACATAAATTCAAGTCTTCTATCGATTTTATTATATATCCCTATTATTTATATAATATCAATTTTTATCTTAATATTTTCTATGTATTATATTTCCAATAATTACATATTATGTATTATCACCTATTATGTATATAATACACTTCTTATATTTCTATCACTCTAATTACCATCTCTAATCATCAATTATCATTTCAAAATGTCTAAATTCATCCTAAATCAGATTTTACATCTAATATCCTAATTTACAAAATTAACTTACAATTTACTATTTTTCCCTATTACTCATTTACTACATAATTAACTTAATAATTACATCTAACACCCTAAATGCGACAAGTATCATACTTTATCATATTTTAACATCCTAAAACATATAATTATTCATTAAATCAATAATTAACCATTTAATTACTTAATTAACCCTAAATTACCCATTTTATGCCTCATTTTAAGGCCTAAAAATTATCTAAAAATTTTGAAAATTAATTTTTGAAAACGGGCTTCATAGCACTATCCTATATCATCTAAGTAGTCTACACAAAAATTTTGGGTTCAAAACTACACTCCAAAGGTAATTTATTTCTAAACCAAAACATGTTCGATTTTGCACGATTTCTTAAGGACCCTATATCACGAGATATATTTTCATCAAAATAATATTTTTTCTAAAAACTACATACAAAAATATTTCAGAATAATAAAATTTATAATTTTCTAATAATATTTACTATTTTTACAAAATTACACAAAATTGGGCTAGAAATCGAACTCACCAATTTGGGTGGCTCCGACCACCATCGATAGCCATGGGTGTGTCGGCCCATATGGGCACTACCACCACCGTGTGGTGGTGGTGGCCGCCGTCCACTCCCAGTTGCTCGTCGAGTTTGGGCTCTCTTTTGTAGCCCTAACTATACAATTTTCCTTTTCTTTTTTTTTCTTTGGTTTTTCTCTTGAATTTTCTCGCTCTCCATTTTTCTCACTCTTCAAACTGCCCAAATGAGCTTCTGAAAAATTTTGGGTATTTATAGAGCCTTGTGGTAATTAATGTGCATTAAATTGGATAAGACATTGTCCAAATTCCTTAATTTTTGGTTTTTGTATTGCTCTAATTTAATTGGCTGATTTTTTTCTTATTTTCCCCAGCTGCCATGACCTAATTCTGGATCATTCCTTATTTTTCTATATTTTTTCTGATTTTTTCTTAATTAATTATGAATTTTCTTTAATTATTTCTTATTGTTTTAGTACATTTCATATATTTTAAGTAATTACGCATATTTCTACATACATGTAAATTCATATATAATACAAATAAATATTCCTAAATATTGTTTAGGTCATTCTATGATTTTTAGTATACATATACTTTATTTCTAGTGATTCGTTAATTATCAGAATGCATTTTAAGCATTTTCGATAAATAACGAGTTATATATTTAAAATTTGGAAGTTTTATAGTCTTTTATTTTATTGCTTATTTTCTTAAATTCAAACTTACGGGTTCATTTTACTAATATTTCTAACTTTACTTTATAATTTAGGCTCGATCGGATCTTTCAATTGATCGAAACCTCGAATAGCTAGTTATAGAGCTTACAATCTCCTCTTCCTAAAGTGTCTGTCTTTCCTGTGATAGTCATAAAGTGTTTGGCCTTCCTCAAATGTAGCATAGATAGGACCAAAGTGTGGATCCTTAGCATATAAATGTTTCATCATTGAAAAACCAACCAACCTAGTCTGTAGCTTAGTTAGGAGGGAATATTATCTTAACAAGGTGTTAGCCACCACATTGTTCTTTCCATTCTTGTACTTCACAACATATGAAAATCCTTCTATGAATTCAACCCATTTGGCTTGTCTTCGAGACAACATGGCTTGGCCTTTCAAATATCTCAAGGATTTATGATCAATGTAGGTTACAAACTCTTTAGGTAGTAGATAGTGCTACCATACAATGAGGGCTCGAATCAAGGAGTAAAACTCCTTATCATAGACAAAATAATTAAGCATAACTCCTCTAAGTTTCTCACTAAAGTAAGTAATAAGCCATCCTTCCTGCATCAGCATTGCACCTATGTCTAGTATGAACACATCATACTCTATTTTGATTACTTTGTCAAAGCTTGGCAAAGCTAAGATAGGCACTGTAATCAGCTTCTCCTTTACCTCTTTAAAACTCCTTTACTCCTTTTCTCTTTATCTGAACTCAATATTCTTCTTTAACAGTTCAATGAGTAGGGTTACAATTGTACTAAAATTTCTTATAAATCTATGATAGAATGATGCTAGGCTATGGAAGCTTCTTACATTAGCTAAAGTGGTCAGCAAAGGCCATTCAGTGATCACACTTATCTTTTCATCATTAACTCGTATTCTACCACCACTTACAACAAACCGTAGAAAGATTACTTCAAGTCAACAAAAGTCACATTATTTCATATTGGCATAGAGTCATTCAGCTCGGAGTTTTGTAAAGACTACTCGGAGATGCTCTTGGTAAGTCTCTAAATTAAGGCTATGCACTAGGATGTTGTCAAAATAAACCACCACAAATTTTCCTATTAGTTCTCGAAGCACATGATTAATTAATAAGATAAATGTGCTTAACGCATTTAATAGTCCAAATGGCATCACAAGCCATTCATACAATCCTTGGCAGGTCTTAAATATAGTTTTCCACTCATCGCCTCCAGATTTGAGGTCAATCTTGGAGAATAATCTAACTTCATTTAACTTGTCCAACATATCATTAAGCCTTAGTAGGGGATACTTGTACTTGATGGTAATCCAATTGATTGCTCAGCTATCCATACACATCCTCCATGACTCATCTTTCTTTGATACTAACAAGGCTGGCATGGCATAGGGGCTAAGGGATTCTCGTATATACCCTTTCTTCCTCAACTCATCTACTTATCTTTGCAGCTCGGTAACCTATTCAAGGTTCAACCTATAAGCAGGCTTGTTTGGTAGTGTAACTCCTAGTTGTAACTCAATTGCATGTTCAACGCCTCGAATGGGAGGTAGACCTTTCGGTAGCTCACTTGGAAACAGGTCGACAAATTCATCTAATAAGGTCTTCACCTCAACAAGTAGCAATTCCTCCTCAGATCCCCTCATCTTAAGCAACCTTATAACTAACAATAGGTTAGCTCTTCGAGCTCCATCTCTCTTTTCAACTCGACTCGAGTCATCACTAAAACCTCTTTCTTCAAGACTTAGCTTAATTGAGTTTGCATCCTTTTAACTTGTTCAGCAACCATAGGGCTCAACTTTACCTTCTTGCCCTTGTGCTTTAGGGAACATGTATTCTTCCTTCCATCATACATCACACTCCAGTCAAACATCTACGATTGTCCAAGCAAAATATGGGACGTACTAATGGGTGACACATTACAGAGCACCTCATCCCAATAATTTGTAATACAGACTGGCACAGTCACTTGCTTGTTTACTTATAACGCTCCCTTTTCACTAAGCCAGTACAATACATAAGGTTTCGGATGGGGCTTGGTTGGTAACTTTAATTACTAGACCATAAAAGCAGATATTGCATTAGTGTAACTACTACTATCAATAATCATTGCACCTAATAACACATTCACCTTACATCTAATGTAGAACGGATGCTCTCGCTATTCTTCCTCGAGCACCTAACTCACACTCATTGTTCTTCTTAATACCATGGTGGCAGGCATAAAATTACCCTCCTTACTATAGATGACTTCATCCTCCTTGATCAGTTTAGTATGTCTAGCCTCTTTCAACTCTTCCACTTCCTCATTAGTATTATCTATCTCAATGGTTAGTACCTTACCTCGGATCACCATAATTCTTCTGTTCGAACATAGAGGGGCCATGTGTCTAAATCTTTGACATTTGAAACACTTAATCTCATTTGTCTTTCTTCCTGAGCTTTGGCCTTTCTCAAACTTCCTTGAGATCTCCCTTTCCTCTACTCAAGTAGTTTGAGTAGGTCAAGTCTTAGCAACCTTACTTAGTTCTGATTGCATAAGTATACTCAAAACTGTTTGGCTATTGCTAAGTCAACTGATAGGGGGTTAAAATCTCCCTTTTCGGTGCCTCTTGATCCTCTAGGTAGTTTAGATGGTGTAATCAAATGATCCAATATTTATGGTTTCCAGAATGTCTCCGATCTTGTACTTCAACCCACTAATGAATTAAGATACAGTTCATTCTTCGGGCTCAACAACTTTGCATCGGATCATTAGCATATGAAATTCCTTGACTTATGCATCAACACTCGATCCTCCTTATCTTAACTCTTTTAACCTTTTGAACGTACCTTTGTAAATAACAGCTTAGAACAAACCTTCTCCTCATGACTCTCTTCATCTCACCCCAAATCCTAACTTCACGTTCTCCTTCTCTTCTTCGGGTAAGCTGCATGTTCTTCAACCATAAGGTGGCATACCTAGTAAACTCTAGCACAACAAGTCTAACCTTTGCATTCTCAAGTACCTCAAGGAATTCAAACTGTATCTCAATTTTATCTACCCAATCCAGGTAGTCCCCTGCATCACCACTTCTAGAAAAACTTAAGATATGTATTTTCGACCCCTTTACTCTTAAAGCTTAAACATTCCTCTCTTCTAACTCATCGTACTCTACTGCATCACCTTCTTCCTCATTTACTTCTTTAATTTCATTGAGTGTTAGCTTATATCTAACAACTTTATCTACTTTTCCAACTTGGGGTGGTCAAACTAGGGCATTAACTCGACCACAGTAACCATTGCCTCTCTCTGGTAGTTCATTAGCTTGTCTTCTGTATGGACCTTCTGTGGCTCACTGCTTATCTTCATTTATGACAGTTACGACGCTAACCACTAAGTCGATGAGTCTATCGAGTCAGTTACCTACTGATTGGGGTGTAGAACTTCCCTGTTGACCTTGACTATTTTGAGTGCTACTTTCTTGGTTACCCAAAATTTCTTGAACACTAAAATTAGATATTATTATCTTTTACAAGACAATAACAGTTGAGATATTATTCAAAACATCCTTCCACGAATCAGGAACAAAACAGTGCCAAATACACTAACAACTAATTCAAATAACACACAACAAACCAAGCAAACTCACATACTCTATTTTACAAGTAAGAAACAGGGGAAAATAGAGTACAAAATCTCTTTACTCTAAACACTCTTTGAACACTCACAACAATAATAACTGACTCTAAAACACTCACAGCAACAGTAAACCACTCAAAGTATAAGTAACAAAGGCTAGCTTAAACTTAGCTAAGCTCTGATATCAAGATGATAAGGTCCAACGTAGGTAAATACACGACATCCGATATCGCACAAACTAAGGGGATGGGTTCAAACCTCAAGATGGTCCAAAGGATAAATGAAAGTTGAAAGGTTGAGCAAGGGTCCTTGTGCATCGATAGTAGATATGACGCACTAATGCCTTACATGAGCTCAGGTTACACTTAATATGATGCATAAGTGTGGCTGGATATCATTTGCCACTAGTCCATGCACAATGGGCTAAATAAGAGTAATTGAGAGTAAGTAAGATACATTTAGCTTATGCAAGAAGAAAATGTCTGAATATCACTGTATATCCGTTACGGCTATTACGATACACAAATATTTCTGACCCAATTAGAGTAAGTTCTTAGTTAGTGTAAATTACAAAATGGATTCCTACTAGTAAAGAGAAAAAAATAATTTAGAAAGGCAATGTTATAAACAAGCAAAAAGAGTATCCAAAATATAATGTGTCCCTATTTGGTTCGACCTTGTTTTGTTTGTTGTATATATTTATTTGTTTGTTTGTTTGTTTAGTTTTTTAATCCTTGTAGGATGTTGTAAAAAAAAATCCAAAACAAGAGAAAAAGAAAAATTAAAAAAAGAAAAGAGAAAAAAAAAGGGGGGAAAAGAAAAGAAAAGGGAGAAAAGTAATGTATTTTATTTTTTTATTTATTTTAAGAATAGTTGACATAGAATAAGTAATAAATAAATAAGATGATATAAAAATAAATAAATAAATAAATAAGTTAGTGAATATAAATTGCTTTTTAACACTTAGAAAAACTCGGGTTTTCCAAAAATAAATAAAAATAAGTGGACCACTCCTAAATTAGGACATTTCTAGAACTTTCCACAAATACCAATTTAGGGCCCTTTAGAAAAATTCTTTAAATAAACCAATTTGGGTTAAAAACGTAAACTTGACTAGTTTTCAAGAATTAAAATTAACAACCCGCTAATATTTTCACAAACGAACTGCGGAAGTTTGATCCCGAATCCGTAGGCACCCGTCATAATATAGGGCGATTTAAAATATGGAAGTTTTCATTTTTTCCATCTTTGTAAAAATTTGTGTAAGTTAACTAATTTAGTTATGTATTATATGATTAGTTGTTTAGAAATTAAAAAGGGTATATTTCAAAAGTGAAGTTAAATTCAGAAAATCAAAAAGTGGTACTCGTTTAAGGTTAATAAATTAGCTCTGGGATCTAGATCTTTGGTTTTAAAAAATCCATTTTATAAAAATGGTTTAATTAATAAACTGGTAGCTACTTAAACTCTTTTTCCCCAACAACGATCGGGTGATGACTCCAAAGTAATTTGAAAATAAAAAAAAAAAAACCAATTTTCTTTAAACCCTAGTCAAGGGTTAGTATTAAACGAGTAAGGGTTAGTATTAAACGATTAAGGTTTAGTACTGATCGGTTTAAAGAAGACTTAATTTAAAAAGAAAAGAATGAGAGATGAAAAACTAGGCTCGATAGGGGGTTATGATTTTTAAACCCTTATAAGTACCATTAACTTTTTAATTTTAATCTTAATCTTAAAAATCACCTTTCAATAGATTATTCTATAAAGCGAAACTTGATAATTGGGTAATCGAATTGAATAATTTAAGTAATATAAACTAAAAATGGAAAAATAGGTTTTTTCGTTTTTTACTGTTGTCCCGTAAGTGCCGACATACCTACTTTTTGGGATCAGATGTACACAGTTCTTTCTGTAAAACTTTAATAAGTTGATTACTTTTAATTTATAAAAGTGGCCAAGTTTATGTTTTTAAACTGATTTGAGTTTACTTGAGGAAATTTTTTTAAAAAGGGTTCTAATTGAGGCTTTTCGAAATTCCAAAATAAAAGGGTCCTAATTTTGGAAAGAATGATTTATTTTTTGTTTATTTGGAAAATTTAATTTTCTAAGTGGAAAAATCCTTTTTTATTATTTGGTCTGTTTAATTTATTTTATTTTCTATTTTCATTTTTATTTTATTTTATTTTATTATTCATTGTTATTGTTCCTTTTTTATTTTTTCTTATTTAAGCCTTAACTAAAAATCGGTAAATAATAAAAAAAAAAAACTAAGCTATTCTAATCTCTTTTTTTTTTAGTTCTATTTCTTTCTCTTTTTTTTCTTTGTCTTTTTTTTTTTTACATTTACATTTACACTTACATAGATTAAATAAATAAAGAAGTATATGTATAAAAGAAATAAGGTCAAATTAAGAAGCTAAAGTAAGATTGGTGTACCGGTCAGACACGTGGGTGTAGACTTGAGTTGGTTTGGGTTTAGGTTGGATCTGGGTTGGCTCTTTAGGTTAACTCCAATAGTTCATGGGTTGCATAGAAGAGAAGCAAAGATGGAAGCTCAGGCTCTATCCAATGGGTGTTTTGAAGTGGTGAGAGTGGTTTTGTAGGCAATTTATTGGACATGGAGGGTAGTAGACACGATGCTGCAATGTTAAAGTGGTGTTTGGGTGTGATGGTAAGCAGTGATTGATACGGTGCTCTTGTAGTGTTTATTGCGGTCAAATGAATGGTTAGGGTTGGGGTTTGGAACCTCCATGAAGCTAGTTGTGGTGGCAGCTTTGGGCAAGGAAGCTTAGGGAGAGAAAGTTATAGAGAAAGAAAAGTTGCAGTTGTGATCGAAGAATTGAGAGAGAGCATTTGTTAGTGATTTTGTCTGGTTCTACTACTTGTTTGAGCTCTTTTTATAGCTTGGGAGCTTAAATTGAAGAAGGAAAATTGTCCAATGTCTAGTAATTTGAATTTGAATGGGGAGAACGATCCGTACTTAATTTCTGTGGGTGCTCTTTAGAGTTAAATGTTAGTCAAAATTGAATCCCCGACCTTTGTTTTTGCCTAAATGATTAAGTAGGAGCTTTGGAAATCATCCTAAATATTGAATCATGGAAATTAAATTTTAGATGACCAGTTTTTTTTTTTTTAGAGCTTGATTTGACTCATTAAATGATCGTATCTAGACACGTTTTTTTATCTTAATTGGGAGTAGGCAATGCCTAAGACAAGAATCATTCATTGATTAGTGTAGTTAAGCTTAATATTATTGCAAAAAATGAAGCCAAAGTGAAGGGGTTGAAGCTATCTTGTTGGGGAAAACAAAGGAAAAAGTAGGAAAGAGGGGAGAAAGAAAAGGAA
This sequence comes from Lumnitzera racemosa, assembly GCA_024138005.1. NCBI lineage: Eukaryota > Viridiplantae > Streptophyta > Magnoliopsida > Myrtales > Combretaceae > Lumnitzera > Lumnitzera racemosa. Next base: position 60,149,311 of record JAMXBC010000004.1, read on the forward strand.
AATGTTGACGTAGCACCATGTTAGTTGTATCATCCAACCACATCATGCTACATGTCTTCACGCGACATATGGCAACTAATACGGCATAGGGGCAACTGACATAGCATGCCACGTGTCATGCTATGTGGCACGACGTGCCATGCCACTTCAACTGTCATTCAATTTGATGGCATCAAGTGTTAGGATACATGGTATAGTAAACTCATAACACGTGGCAGCATATGATATGTGTTTTGATCTAAAAAAGAATAAAAGGCATTTCTTACCTTTGGTGAGATTCAAACTCAAGTCTCCTTTGTGTTTATGCATATGTACTACAATCAGGCCGTTGGCCTGTACCTTATCCATATGTGCAATACACGTATGGACTAGGTTAGCTTATACTAGATTCAAATCTAAGTTTAGGTCCAACGGTCCTTTCTTTATTTTTTTCTATCTAAATAAAAAAAAATTAGACTCTATTGAACCATCTAAAAATTTATTATTTTCTAAATTTCTTAAATCCTTAATTTTTCTATTTTTCTTAAATTTCTTATTGTTTTACTTTTCTTAAATTTTATTTTATTTTTTGTATTTTTTCCAAATTTCTTATTTTTTTTACTTTTCTTGAATTTTCTAATTTTTTTTTGTATATTTCTAAATTCAGGACCATTTATCCTATCTTAAAAATTTTAAAAAGAAAAAGGGAGGGGCACAAAAATGGAATGTCTATAGCTACTCCTCTTTATGATAAAGTTCAAGCAAAACTTTACCATAAAGACAAAAAAGACACTATTTTTGCCCCAAGGGGGCAATTTATCCTAAGAAGCACCTTAGCTAGCTATCATAGGTTCAGTCCACTGAGGATTTGGTGAAAGGGAGAGAAGTTGCTCTAAGAGCTAGTCGAGTGAGTTTAGAAAGATAAATTGAAGCCTAATCGTACCATGATGATTTGATTAACCTAAGCGAAAGAGTTTCTAAGAGATTAACAATCTTTAACTAGAACTAATTTGGAGAACTTGGTCATGCTCTTTTAAGTTTACTAACTTAGGTGAGAGTGTCTCTAGGAGACTAATAACCCTTAGTTGGAACTGATTTAGGGAACTCGGTCGTACTCTTGTAAGCTTACTAACCTAGGCAGGAACGTCTCTTAGGGATTAGCAATCTTTAACTGGAATTGATTTCGAGAACCTGGTCATGCCCTTCTTAACTTACTAACCTAAGTGGGAACGTCTCTCCAAGACTAGCAACCTTAAGCTAGAATTGATCTGAAGGACCCGATCGTGCCCTTTTGGGCTTACTAACCTAAGCGAGAGCGTTTCTCGAGGACTAGAAACCCTAAGTTAGAATCGATTTGGAAAACTTGGTCATGCCTTTCTAGGTTCACTAATCTAAGTGAGAGCATCTCTTAGGGACTAGTAACCTTAAGCTAGAATTGATTTGGAAAACCTGGTTATACCTTTCTAAGCTCACTAACTTAGGTGAAAACGTCTCTTGGGAACTAGTAACCCTAAGCTGGAATCGATTTGGAAAACCTAGTAATACTCTTCTAGGCTCACTAACCTAGGCGGAAGTGTTTTTTAGGGACTAACAACCCTAATATAGAATTGATTTGAAAACCCAATCGTACCCTTCTAGGCTCGCTAACTTAAGTAGAAGTATCTCTCAAGGACTAGTAACCCTAAGCTAAAATCAATTTGGAAAACCTGGTCATACCCTTCTAGGCTCACTAACCTAAGTAAGAGCGTCTCTTAGAGATTAACAACCCTAAGCTAGAGTCGATTTGGAAAACTTGGTTTAGGAATTAGCAATCTTATATTTACTTTAGAAGAAGCGCCCTTATGGGCTTACCGAAAGGAATCGATGAAGAAAGGAAGCATCCTTTAGGCTCACTAAAAGAATTTGATGAAAAGAAGCACCCTATGGGCTTGTTAAGAAGAATTGATAAAAGAGAGAGCCTAATGGGATTGCTAAGAGGAACTAAAAAGAGATTGAGTTAAGATAGTGCCTCCAAAGGCTAACTAAGTACAAAAAGATAATGTAGAAGGGAAGCGCCTTGTAGGCTAGCTCAAAAGACTGTTAGGAGTAAGAATTGTAAAAGCTGGTCATATAGTCTAAATGTTAATGCAATGTTCAAAATCGATTGTGCTAATATCGTATAAAAGTACTTACCTGGTCTTGTCCATAATACCTAAACTATCAAACCTTTTCTTGAAAAGTCCCATCAAAATTGACTAACTCATTCTTTGATCCGTTGTTGTTAACCCAACCGATCTTGATACAAAACCTCTGAGACTTCGCCAGTTGTCAACTCTAAATATAAGCCTTATAACTGTAAAATCGAACATAATACACAAAGTTTAGAGCGCTCGGTTAAAGGATTCAATTAAACCCAAATTATAAAAAAAAAACTAGAAATATTAGTAAAAATAATCCCGTAAGTTTGAATTTAAGAAAATAAATAATAAAATGATAGAATATAAAATTTTCAAATTTTAAGTATATTACTCGTTATTTATTGGAAATAAGTAAAATGCATTTTAATAACTAACGAATGCTAAAGATAAATTATACGCATACTAAAAATCATAGAGTAACATAAATAATATTTAAGAGTATTTATTTATACTCCATATGTATTTACATATAGGTAAAAATATGTGAAATTATCTAAAATGCCTAAAAATTATTAGAAAATTTCTAAATAATTAAAGAAAATTATAGAAAAATTAGAAAAAAAAATCAGAGAAGTGTGGAAGAGTCTAGATTTAGGTCGTAATAGCTAGGGGATGAAGAAAAAAAAATTGGCCAATAAATTTCAAACACTTGTAAAGAAAAAATGAAAAGAGATAAGGCAATTGTCATGTCTTATTAGTGTACTAAAATTACCTTAGAGCTTTATAAATAACAAAATTTTTACAGAGGCTTGTTTGATTAGTTTGAAACTTTAGAAAATTTGAGGAAAATTAAGGTTTTATAAAAATTTCAAAAATTTTGTGTATTATGAGAAATTAGGCTGAACTCACATACTATCGCCACCTGGAACTAAACCACTGCCACTACCCCACTCCAAATCAACTATTTAGACTAGCCGAGAAACCTTATATCGGCGCTAGTGATCAGAAGCCTAGGAAATAGGTGAGTCCAATTTTTTAATCTATTTTGTAAAAATTATTAAAATTATTAATTATATCTAGAAAATTATGAATTTTATTATTCTTATGTTTTATTGTATGTAGATTTGGAAAAAAATAGTGATTATATTTAATTACATTTGTAAATATAGGGTGCTAAAGAAATAAAGCAAAACCAAACATGTTTTAATTTAAAATTAAATAGGCTTAAAAGTGTAATTTTGAGCTCAATTTTTTTTTTTTTTTTTGTAGATTACTTAACTAATATAGAATATTGCTATGAAGCCATTTTTTTAAAATTAATTTTCAAAATATTTAAGTAATTTTTAAGTCTTAAAATGATGGATAAAGTGAGTAATTTTGGACTAATTAAGTAATTAAATGACTAATTATTAATTTAGAGAGCAATTTGACGTTTCGGGATTTAATCTCTAATTTGGTAATATAATCATAGTACTTAGAGTATTAAATGTAATTATTATGGAAATATGTAGTAAATGTAGGTAATTTGATAATATATGAAGTTGTAAATATAACAAATATAAAATAATAGGTTAAATTGGATATTATAATGATAATATTAATATGTATTAAATCTAATATAAAACTAAGTTTTAGATAATTATACGAAAGTGTAAAATTTCCTCATATCAAGAGTAAATCCAGTACATTAATGAAGATTAAAGTATACCAAGTGGGTTAGAATGCTGATTAAAGACTATGCGTGATATCTAAGATACTTGAGCTTAATGTGATTAAATTCACTTTAGGGTTCGGAAGGAATTTTTAGGATTTGTGTAAAATACTTATAGTTATAACTAAATTAAAACCTAAATCAAGACTGGATTTGAAAACCGAACCCTAAACTAATCTAGGAGGAATCAATAATAACTAATATGTATATATGAAGAATTAAACTAAATCACAACCTAAAATGTACATATATCATCAAAATATAAATACTAAAGAGTGTATTTATATTATAGGATACACGAAGACAAGTCGACATGCAACTGATTTAGTGAGCGACTTAAGATTCCAAGTAAGTTGGGTTTAATACTTAATTGTATTTGGGGTACTATTTTAGAGTACTCAGAGACTTAGAATTATATTTGATTGTGTTTATAAGTAGATATGTACGCATGTGCTTAAGTATCTGATTTTATGTTAAATTCTATGTTGTATTTGGTGATTGTTGTGAATAGAACGTTGTGAAATTGTTTGATCACCCTAAACCATACTTAAGTATAGCCAACCTAAATACCCTAATTTGACATACATTGCAACCCTTTAGGGGGTCATTAGGATTCTCCAACCAAACACTGACGCCTTCAAAACAGATAGCGCTAAATAGCATAATAGTCTTTTCTTCATCCTTAATCAAACTAAGTGATAAGAGAGGAGGTTGTAGTAAGGATGAGGGCATTGGTTTGAAGGATAGTCCTGGAGGGAGTAGTGTCTCCATTACACAAACTTAGGTTTAGTTATGAGCTGTTGTATAATGGAAACTTCTCAACCTAGATTAGAACGAGTGAAATTACTTTAATTTCACAACGAATTAGACTACGTTGTATGATGACATTTGCTTGTTGCATTATATATAATTAATTGTCTGAAGATCTTGTTTGTGTTTGTTATACTTTCATAAGTTTCCAATTTAACTTACTAAGTTGTAGTTGTTCATAACCATATAGAACTTTAGGTATATGAACTGATGTATGATATGTAATTTAGCAAACTATTGTAATATATAGAATCTCTTAGGAATTCTACGATATTATGAATGTAAATATATATATATATATATCAATGATAGTTCTAACTTTTATGTAAATTTTAGATTAAATTTTAATTGAACTGTTTATTTCAAAACAAGGAGTTGTGAATGCTTTGTATAGATTATATCTATGATAAGGACTGTGAGGCCAATTACTGTCATAGGTTGATTTACATTGCGACTTTAAGACATCGAGCATAACACTAGCTTATTTAGATAAATCACAAAAATTAACTCGATACAGAATGCCACCCACTGTTTTTGTCTTTCCGAAACTTTTATGAATTGAAGCCCTTATTCTTAACTAACAAATATCTGCTCAAAAGTGATTGCTTATTTAGATTTTGCATTTCCTAAAAAATAGACAATAAAAACTCCTCATTGAAGAGGATCAATCTGTAATAAATTATTTTAAAGAGTTTTGTTGATTACCAATGTTCTCTATCTCACTTCTCAACTTCTCTTGTGTTTTTAGTGTATGGGTCCGATTGAATAAAGTAAAGGGAGTTGAACCTTTTAATGGAAAGGGTGGTGATTCCAACGTCGATAACTGCTAAGGATACCAACTTCGCTTGTAGATAATGAAAATTAGACCACAATGATATTCAACATGACTAGCATTTTCTTATTTTGAGTAAAGAATTCCATTGACTTCTCATGAGTAGTACAACTTTATAGCTTCAGTACTTACAGGGTCTCTCAATTCTAGACCATCCATTTGAGACAAAATTAAAGCTCTTCTTAATAATACTCGCTTCATGACATAAGGCCTTTTGTAATTGAGAGCAAATTTTCCTCTAGAGTCTTGTGCATTAGGGAGAGCCGTTCTCAATACCATATCACCCTCTTTGAAGTTCTAAGGTCATACCCTTTTGTTGAATGCTTAAGCCATTCTTTATTGATAAGACTGATTACGATATGAAGTTGTTGATCTTCTCTCATTAATTAGATTTAGCTGCTCAATGCATTTCTTTACCCAATCAACTTCATCCAACTAGGTTTTTGATAGTACTCTAATAGACAGGATCTCAACTTCTATTGGTAACATCGCTTCAGTACCGTGTACCAAAGAGTAGGGTGTTGCCCCAATTGACATTCTGATGGAAGTTCAATAGGCCATAAGTACGAATGGCAACATCTTATGCTAGTCCTTATATGTAATAGCCATTTGTTCGATGATTCTTTTGAGGTTTTTACTGGTTTCTTCAATAGCTCTATTCATTTGGGGTCGATAAGGAGTACAATTTATGTAAATGATCTTGATCTGTTGACATAACTCTAACATAAGCTTATTGTTGAGATTAGTGCCATTGTCATTAATGATTGTTTCCGAAGTCCCATATCGAGCCAAGATATCTCTCTTGATGAACTTAACTATGACCCCTTTAATAATTCTTAAGTACGATGAGGCCTTAACCCACTTACTGAAATAATCAATGGTGACCAATATAAAGTGCTACCCATTGGATGCTTTTGAAGTAATTGGCCAATGATGTTTATTCCCTACATTGAAAAAGGCTATGGTGTTGAGAGCGTATGTAATTCTTAAGGTGGGGCATTTATCTTATTTGTATAAACTTGGCATAAGTGATAATACCTAACGTGTTTGATGCAATTACTCTCCATTCTTGATGTATATACCTTAGCCTCATAATTTTCTTAGCCAGCATGTAATCGTTCATGTGAGGGCTGGATGCTCCTTCGTATACTTCTTTCATTAACATCTTGGCTTCCTTATCATCTACACACCTTAAAAGTGTGCCATAAAAAGATTATTGGTACAAAGTAAACTCGCTTACTAAGAATTGGGTAACCAATCTCTTGATTATCCTTTTGTCCTTTTTCTCGGCCTCTTTAGAGTATGTGCCTTGTTGTAGGAACGTTTTAATATTGTGATACCACAACTTTTTGTCATCGTACCTTCAATTGCCAAACAAAAGGTAGGCTTTTCTTTAGTTTCAATGGTAAGGGGCTAAATCTCGACTCCATCGGATATTTGAATCATAGATGCTAAAGTGGCTAATGCATTGGCAAATTGATTTTGAGTCCTCGATATATGATTGAAAGTGATTTATTTGAATTTCTCCATCAATTTGATCAAGTACTAGTAATAAGGTACTAGTTTAGAATCTTTCATCTTGTATTCTCCTCGAGCTTAGCCAATAATGAGTGAAGAGTCTCCATACACTTCTAATTCTTAAATATCTTTATCTATGGCCATTTTAAGCCTTGTAATGCATGCTTCATATTCAATGATATTATTGGTGTACGAGAAAATGAGCCTTATAGCCATAGGGTACTACGTACCTTTAAGGGATACTAATATTGCCCTAGTTCCACACCCAAACACATTAGCTGCCCCATCAAAGAACATCTTTCACTTCGGTGGTTCATCATCTTCTCCTTTATCAGAGCTTCCTTCAATTGCTAAGATGTTTTCATTGAGGAAATTAACTTATACCTCTTGAGGGATATAATTAGAGGGATTCTCCGCTAACTGATCTGCTAGAGCTTGCCCTTTAATTGAATTCCAGTTTACATACACAATGTCGAACTTTGATAATAACATTTGCCATTTTGAGATTCTACCAATTAGGGTTGGTTTGTCTGCCAAGTATTTCAAGAGATCGTATTAATTAACAATTTAACTTGGTAATAGAGTATATATTGTTTGAGCCAATGCATTACCTAGACCAAAGCACAGCAGGTTCTTTTAACTTTTGAATATTTTTGTTCCCCTTCACTAAATTTCTTACTCAAGTAATATATGGTTTGTTCCTTCCCTTCCTTGTCTTTTTAGCCAAACTTACACCTTATGAATTATGGCAATATTGTCAAGTATAGAAATAAAGGCTTCCTAGGTTTTGGAGCTCCTAAATTTAGAGAGTTCATGAGGTACTCTTTGATCATTATGAAGGCTTGCTCGCATTGTGCATCCCAATTGATCTTGACATTCTTTTTAATAACTTAAACAAAGGATGGCACTTATATGTGAGTTGAGATATGAACTGGGCTATGTAGTTTAAACGGCCCAACAAGTCTCTAATTTCTTTGAGTATCTATGGTGGAGACAAGTCAACTACTACTTTAAGTTTATTAGGGTTTACTTCAATGCCCCTTTGGCTGATTATGAAACCTAATAATTTCCCTAAAGTCACTTTGAAGGCACACTTTTCTGGTTTAAGCTTCAATTGGAATTTTCTCAACCTATCAAACAATCTCCTCATATTATTCTTATGATTTTCTCCTTCTTTAGACTTTGCAATCATATAATCAACATATACCTCAACTTATATGTATATCATGTCGTGAAAGATCGCAACCATGGCTCTTGGTAAGTTACCCTGACATTTTTAAGTTTGAAAAGCATTACTTTATAGTAAAATGTGCCTCAAGTTATGATAAATGTGGTCTTAGCTTTATCCTCTTCAAATATTTAAATCTGATTATATTCAAAGAACCTATCCATGAATGAAAAAAGATGGTTCCCGGTCATGTTATCGACCAAGACATTGATATGGGGTAAGGGGAAATTGTCTTTAGGGGTTGCTTGGTTGAGGTTTTGAAAATCTGCGTGCACTTTAACTTTTCCGTTATTCTTCATTTCTGGCACAATGTTGCATACTTACTCTGGATAATCAAATATCTTGATGAAACTAACCTCTAGTGACTTTTTGACTTCTTCCTTAATTTTCAATAAGACATCCAGTTGGAACCTTTTTTGGTTTGATATCCTTTCGTGTGGGTAAGCGGTAGACTACAATCAATGGATCTAATCCAAACATATCTTCATAAGAACATGTGAATACATTTTAGTATTTAGATAGTAGTGTAATCATTTTTGCCTTTTTGTTCTTCTTTCAAGTTCCTTCCAATTTTCAATATTTTGGGGTTATCATTAGTCCTAACATTAACTATTAATGGAAATTCTACTCATTTCATGTCTTTTCCAACTTTCTTACATGTCATTATGGTTATCGACATCACTCCCGATAACTAACACAATAGGGTCGAAAATGATGTCAATATTTTCATCACCTATCTGCACGAGGTATCTATGGCCTTTATTTGAAGCATTGGATCTGGAAAAAAAGTACGCAAAGGAAAGAGTATAAGTAAAGAAGAAGTGAAGAGAAAGAAGATTGATTCTTATTTAGAGGAAATTCTTTTGAGTACAATATTGTAGAATAAAGGTAATTATTACAAAACTATGTAAAATACTAAACTGTGATTCATCCTTTATTCTAAAGAAGACTTATTACTGTTCATAAGGATAGAAAACCAATTATTCAGGTGTTAGGACTTATTAGATGGGTCAGCTATTTCATTCTTGCTGGAAGTATCTTCTTTAGCAGGCTTTGAATTATGGATTTCGACTAGGATGAAAGTTTTTTACTATGGTTGGAAGATCATCGGGATGTAATACAACCAATCACCTCTTTTGGTGAGCCTATGAGCTCAATTATCACTAAGACTTACCGTAACTGATTCGAACCGAAATGGGTCCTTCAAGATATCAAAGAAAATTAGAGAGGAAATAGTCCACAATCAAACAAAAGTAGCTAACATAAAGCTTCTCAGATGATGTGATTTACCAATGAATACAACATGACTTACTACCTCACTTGATATAACACACAAGTTGATGTCAAAGTCTACCCATCACTAATCCTAAGCTACTCAGCAAGATTAGATAAGAGTGTATGAAATATAGGCTTAGAGAGAGTTATCTCACGAGAATAGACTATTCAGTATTAAAATGTAAGTTATATGTGGCTTACAAGAGAAAATGACTATTTATAGTACATCCCTAGGGCAGCATTACAAATAATGAAATTACAAGAAAGTATATACAAAAAGGAGATTCTTAATATATACTAAAAGGATAAAAAAGGACAAAAGATCGAAAATGGGAAAGTAGTAAAATGTCAGATGAGGTGGCAGGTGATAGTACAACATTGGTCCTCTATGAATATTCTCTAAGCACAATAGTTAAGAGGAGTCAAAATGTTGTGGCAATAAAGGGGGTAGGACGAGAGAGATGGTGATATGCTGAGAGAAAACTATTCAGCCATTTAAGTGAGTCTCTCATTACTCGGTAGAAACTTCTCGGCAATGGTTAGTTGGATTATTCAATACAGGGTCTTCGGCAAGGAAATGGTTGGCATCATTAGTACCGAGTGTACATATCAACATATGACAATTAGGAGAGCTCAAGGAGTTTAGCCACACTCCTTCAGCGTAAACTTTCTCATCATTAGTAGGTTGCCGAGAGGGAATTCGCTAGGTGAGGAATTAGAGTCCTCGGAGCCATGCTCAAGTAATGGGGTTGTTGGTCAGCAGTTCATCATCTTCTACCCCTAGCTTGCATTTTTCGCAACTCTTCTATCGAAGTTGGGATGTAATCGAGCCTATACCTACCAACCTAGCCCTCCTTGAATTTCGATCTTTCATCTTCCTCCCGATCGGTAACCATATACACCTCTTCAAATATTTGGAGCCCAAAGTTCTCCTGCTCCTTAGTGCTAATGTAAGGTATGGTGGTTTCCCTATATATTTCATAATCTTGGTCACTTGGAATCATTATGACCTTACCATTTGAGATGAACTTAACCTTTTAATGCAAGCTTAAAAGTATGGCCCTTGTTGAATGTATTCGAGGTCTTCCCAATAACAGGTTGAAGGTCTTTGGGATGTCTAGAACCTGGAATGGAACATTGAAAGTCTATGGGCTACTATCAACTAGTAAGTTGATCTCCCCTATAATTTCTCTTCTAGACCCGTCAAAAGCCTTAACTATTGTTAAGCTTGTTTTAATTGCAGTCGCATTGATGCCTAATAGATCTAGGTGGCAAGAGGGTAGACATTTAATGATGATCTATTGTTGATGAGGACTCTTGCTGTGATAATGTTGTTTACCCTTAATATTACAAAGAGGGGCTCAATGTATTAATTACCTTCTTCACCCAGTTCCTCAGTAGAGAAAGAAATCTAATCCATAGTAAAGATAAAGTTAGTAATAGATTGATGGATTGTTGTCTAACGATCTCATTACTCACGTACAGCTTTGAGGACTCCAATCCCTCACCCGGTAAATTCTCTCGGAAGCCTACTGATAACGAGAAAGTTTATGCTGAAAGAATGTGGTTAAACTCCTTGATCTCCCCTAATTGTCATACGTTAATTTGTACACTCAAGAGTGATAATGCCGACCATTCCCTTACCGAGAACCTTGTGTCGAGTAATCTGACCAACCACAACTGAGAAGTTCCTGCTAAGTGATAAGAGACTCACTTAAACTGTCGAATAGTTTGCTCTCGGCATACCACCATCTCTATAGTCCTAACCCCTTTATTGTTGCAACATTTTGACCCCTCTCACTTGCTATGCTTAGAAAATATTCGTAAGCGACCAATGTTGCACTACTACCTATCCACCTAGTCTAACATTTTATTATTTTTCCATTTTTAGTCTTTTATCCTTTTTACTCTTTTTGGTATGTACTAGGAATCCCCTTTTTATATATACTTTCTTATAATTTCATTATTTGTAATGCCATTCTAGGGACTTACTATAAATAGTCATTTTCTCTTGTAAGCCGCAGATAACTTACATTTTAATACTGAATACTCTGTTCTTGTGAGATAACCTTCTCTAAGCCCATATTTCATACATTCTTATCTAATCTTGCCGAGTAGCTCAAGATTAGTTGTAGGTAAACCTTGACATCAACTTGTGCATCATATCAAGTGAGGTGTTAAGTTATGTTGTATTCATTAGTGAGTCATATCCTCCAAGTAATTTCATGTCAACTACTCTTATTCGATTGTAGACCATTTCATCTCTAATTTTCTTCAATATCTCGACGGATCCATTTCAGTTCAAATCAGCCACAGTAAGTTCTAGTAATAACTAAGCTCTTAGGCATACCAGTTGGTGAGTCGCATCCTTCGAGTAGCTTCACGTTAGCTACTCTTGTTTGATTGTGGACCATTTCCTCTCTAATTTTCTTTGCTATCTCCAAGGACCCATTTCAATTCAAATCAGTTACGGTAAGTCCTAGTGATAACTGAGTTCCTAGGTACATCATAGATCCCATTCTTTCAGCAGGTATTTCATAAGGGACTTTGACTTCCCTCAAGGTTCTGAACAAAGCATCCTGATGCGATTTTGACGTCATCAATAAACTCATGAGAGATATTTGTGTTAGAGTCTTTGTGAGCTAATCCATTATTTTATACTCACTAGACTTGATTATTTTGGTGATGGCAAATAATCCTTCATCACATTCAACTGGTTAATTGTTTAGCCTTTCCAATACAGCTTTCTTTTTCAAGTCCTCCCTTGGGTTATAAATTCTACTAGAGTAGGTAATTTCTCCTATAAGTGAGCTTAATTGCCCTTGATTTATTGCTTGGTAGTTAAGAGAGGTAATTTTATAACTTTCAGGGGCTAAAGGTACATGGAAGGTATACCTTTCGGTCTGTAAAATATACTTTTTCTCTTGTTTGTATAATCTATAGACCTTGGGCTCTTGGTTAGAATCGATCATGTTGATGGCGGGATCTAAGTCATCAAATATCATATTGATGATAGGTCTATTGTTAGGCAAGGGATTGTTATGGACATTTGGAATTAGAGCCTTTACAAAGTCTAATTGGACTATATCATCGTCAATTAAATCCTAAATTTTATTTCTTAATCCCCAACATGAGTCTATTGAATGACCCACTTATCCTAAATGATATTGACACCTTGCATTAGGATAAAAAAATCTTGGCATGTAGCTTTCATTAAGAGGCTCAAAATGGAGCAAATTATCCTTTCTTAGTTTTTCGAGAATCTGACTAAGAGGGACAAGTATTTTGGCGAATTGCCTTGAGGCCTTGCTGACTTGCAGTTGGCTTCTCACTTATTGTTGAGTTAGCAAAGGATTCGTCCTTAAAAAAACCCAAGCATTGGGCCTTGTATTTGAATTGACTAACCATGCCGATAGTATCTTCTCTGGGCTTATTTGTGGTGGGTTTAACAAAAGGTGGTTTTCTGCTTGATGGTTCTTGTAATTTGCCGGAAGAGATGGCACTTTCAATCTGATACCCCGTTACTATCACCTCTATAAAAGTAAAAGAGGCTTACTCAATCAAGTGAGAGAAGTAAGGTCTCTCAAGAGTCTTAGTAAAAGCTAAAGTTAGTTCTTTTTAGTCATGGGGGTAGATACCTTTGCAGCTATGGACCTCTACCTTTGGGCATATTCTTTAAAAGATTTGTTATACCTCTTCCTCAAGGCAACTAAGTCCACCATAGTTGGTGCCATTTCATCATTGAACTTATATTGATCATAAAATGCCCTAGCCAACTTTTCCCATATGTTTATCTAGTTCAAATCAAATTGGGCATACCAGGTCAAAGCAAGGCCCATTAGGTTATCCTAAAAATTTTGGACCATGAGCTATGTTGCAAACCGTTTTCAAGAATAGACAAAGCCGATCACTGGATGGGTCCAAGCTCATAGAAAGCTCGAAAAAGGTTAATGGGGAAAGGTACGAAGGGGTGAAAGCAAAGAATAAAAACAGTAAGCAAAACCTATGAATAGCTCAAGAGGATATGACGCACCAATGGAACTTTCGAGGACTCATAACACAATTCGATATAACACACAAATTGGTCCAATGGGGTTACTCACCACCCAACCTTGCTTAAGGGAAAAGATAAGAGTGATGCCAAAAGTAAACAAACAGTATTTACGTTAGGAAGAAAGTACTCAAGTGTATTGAAGCTAATCTAGAGTATTTATACCTGTAAGTTAGGGCAACTTGCCTAAAAGGAAAAAGGTAATAAAGGCATTTCTTAAAGAAGTAATGTACATAATTCAAAAGGGTAAAAATGAATATACAATGAAAAACAATCATTGGTGCTACAGATTCTACATATGATACTGTATACGTGGTGATGCTGCATTTGCGAGGTTGTTAGGAGATGCAAACAAAAGGTACGAACAAATGGGCTTGTTCAAACAAGGATGGCTTAGTTAGTTTGGATTTTCTATCTCTTAGCTTCCTGGCAAGGACGATGTCGAGTGATAGGTCGACTCGGCACCAAAGCGTAATCATCAGCTCAACATACCATAAAATAATGGGTGGTCATAAGTACTCAACTTAGGTAGGGGTTGGTTAGAACATAAGGATTTGTCATACTAGCTCCTCTAGTTCTTGGGCTTGACTATGGGTCAAAGGTCTTGTAGCTTGATTCCCATCATTCTCTCCATGTTATTTTGGATTTAGGATCAAATACGAATGGTGTTCGCTTAGTTCTTCGTCAGGGTGATATGGACTAAAGTCAGCAATGTGGAAGGCATCAGAATTCCTATAGTCCTCGGGTAGTTTCAACTTGTAGGCATTGTCACTGATTTTCTAAAGGATTTTGAAAGGTCCTTCCATTGTTGCAAATAATTTGTTTTTCCTTTTGTTCAAGAACCATTCTTTGTTGAAGTGTAGCCATACCAAGTATCCTGGTTGAAATTGTTAAGCCGACTTACCTTTGATCTTTTCTTGCATTCTTCTTGCAACTCGGTCGATGTGCTTAGTAACCTTATCATGATGTGTTGAAGAAATTGTACTTTGTCGAGGCGTTAGGGTCCTCTTACGTAAGTGCTGGTATAAGGGCATGGTTGAAGGGCCACTCGAGATTAAATCCATAGACTACCTCAAAGGTAGTTTGCTTAGTGATATCATGTACGGTTCGGTTATAAGTGAACTCAACCACTAATAGGTAAACGTTCCAATCAACTAAGTTTTACCTATTGTAGCTAAGAGCAGTGACCCCAAAGTATGATTAACTACCTTTGTTTAGCCATCGGTTTGCGGATGACATGAGGTATTGTAGAGTAATTTGATTCCCAACCGATGCTACAGGGTTCTCTAGAAATGGCTCAAGAAATTCGGGTCTCTATCGAAAACTACACTTCTTGGCACGTCATGCATCTGTGCAATCTCTTGTAAGAAAAGAGAAGCAATAACTGAAGCGTCGTTAATTTTGGTACAGGGCACAAAGTGTGCTATCTTATTGAACCGATCTATAACGACCATTACAAAATTTTTGTCTCAAGCAGTTCGTGGTAGTTTGAGAACAAAGTCCATTCTTCATTCAGTCTACAGCCTTGTCGGAATAGGTAAGGGCATTGCTTTTACTTTTTTGGCTCGGTACTTGGCCTTTTTTCATACAGCACATCTTTCGACAACTCGATGCACATCTCCCTTCATTCTCGCTAAAAGTGTCGACCATTTAGTAGTTCACAGATTCTCCTCTCTCCAAAGTGTCTGGAGAGTCCTCCACTGAGGGTTTCCCTGATTAATAATTCCCATAGGAAACAAGTCGGCACATACAGTTCCCCCCCCCCTCCCGGGAACAAATAGCTATCTTCCACATAATACTCATACACTGCCTTCCCATCTATGCATCATGAAATTATTGGTCCAAAGTGTGGATCCCCTGAGTACTATTCTTTGATACTCGTAAAACCAAACAGCTTGATCTACAGTTTTGATAAGAGCACATGCCTCCTTGAAAGAGCATCTGCAACTATGTTGTTCTTTCCATGCTTATTGAACCCCTGAAGGAATTCAACCCATCTTGCTTACCATTTTAACAACTGAGTCTGACTTCAGAGATACCTTAGCGATTCATGGTTAGTATATATGACAAATTCTCTCGGCAGTAAGTAATGTTACGATACTTCCATTTGTACCAAAAGTTCCTTGTCACATACGGAGTAGTTCAATCGTGGTCCTTGGAGCTTCTCATTGTGAAAGGCAATTGGTTGGCCTTCCTACATTAAGATGACGCCTATTCCAACACTCAATGCGTTGCATTCCAACTAAAAAATTTTATCGAAATCAACTAATATTAATACCTGGACGGAGGTCAATCTTTCTTTTACGTTGGTAAAACTCCTTTCCTCCCTTTCTCTCCATTGAAAGTCAATATTCTTCTTTGTTAGCTCAGTAAGTAATGCGGTGATGGTTCTAAAATTCCAGATAAACCTTTTGTAAAACGAAGCCAATCCATGGAAACTTCTTACGTCGGCACAAGTAGTAGAAGTCGGCCACTCGACAATTGCTTTGATCTTCTCATCATCGACTCACAAGCCTCCTCCACTTATTACATACCCTAAGAATACCACTTCTTCCTAGTAGAAGCAACATTTCTTCAAGTTGTTAAATAATCTCTTGGCATGAAGGATATCTAGGATTGCTTGAGGTGTTCATAATGACTTGGCATGTTGGCACTGTAGACTAGGATGTCGTCAAGGTATACCATGACACACTTCTCTATAAGATGTCTCAGCATATGATTCATAAGTCTCATGAAAGTGCTCGGGGCATTTGACAAGCCGAAAGGCATGACCATCCACTCATAAAGTCCATGTCGAGTCTTGAATGCGGTTTTCTACTCATCTCCTGGTCTTATGTAGATTTGATGGTAGCTGGATTTAAGATCAATCTTGTTGAATATCTTGGCTCAACTCAGATCATCCAACATGTTTTCTAACTTCGAGATCGAATACTTGCATTTGATTGTGATTTTGTTCATAACTCAGTTGTCAACACACATTCGCTAGGTTCCATTCTTCTTTAGTACTAGAAGTCTAAGCATTGTACAAGGGCTGAGACTCTCTCTTTTATAGCCTTTCTCTAGCAACTCATTGAATTGACGTCGGAGTTCAGAAGCTTGCTCAGGATTCGTCCGATAAGCTGGCTTATTTAGTAGTGTAGCGCTGGATACTAAGTCAATGCATTGCTCTATACCTTGAGTTGGAGGTAACCCCTCAGGTAACTGCTCTAGGAACAGGTCGGCATAGTCATCAAGCAACTCCTTGATTTCCTAGGAAAGCTCACCTCGCTCCTTCATTTCAAATAGTCGCTTAAGCAACAATAGGGTCGGTTCGTTAGCATTGATGGCCTCTCAGAGCTCAGTTCTACTTATCACCAAAACTTTCTTCGATCTGTGAGCAAGTTTCGTCTGTAACTTGTTAACTTCTCTCTACCGCATCGGATTCAACGTGATCTTCTGGTCATCCTTCTCCAACATATACGTATTTCTATAGCCATCGTGTATAACTCTCCTATCAAACAACCATGGCCTACCCAACCATATGTGAGAAGCGTACATAGGCATTATGTCGCAAAGGATCTAGTCAAAGTAATTTCCTATGGTGATTGGCGATAGTATTTGCCGAGTGACATGTAATACTCCTTTCTTACTCAACTAGCACAACTTATACATCCTGGGATATGTAACAGTCGGTAACTTTAGTTTGGAAACAAGATCAGCTGATGCTACATTGGTGTAACTTCCATTATCCACAATGAGAGCATACATTTGATCATTTATCTTGCAGGTGGTATGAAACAAATTCTCTCTCTACTCCTCTTCTTGTAAAGGCTCTACGATCATAATGTGTCAGGCAACCATGAGTAACTGATCTAAGTCCTCGAGGAACACGTCCTCCTCCATCAGTTCTTTCTCAGCATCTTCTTTCTCAGTATGAACCTTTTCCTCCCCAGGTTCCTCATCCGTACTCTTTACTTCTAACTTTGGGATGTCTCCCTTAATGACCATTGTCCTTCGGTTCAGGCACTGAGCAGCCATATGTCAGAACCCTTGATACTTGAAGCACTTGATTTGGCTCCTCTTTTTATTAAACCCTTACTCCTTCTCATAAGTTTGGGTTAAGCTTTTTACTCAACTTTAACGTTAACTCTTTTGCTCGACTCTATACTAGACTAAGCTTAGTGACTTACCTATCTTGGTTGACTAGTTAGCATTCTGGTCATTACTCGGCTCCCTCTTTGCCTCTCTACTCATTGGGTAATCCTAACAGCTTCATCTATTATGTCAAATCATTGGAGCTCTACAATATCTCGAATGTCTCCTCTCAACCCAGTAATAAATCTTGAGACTGTTCGAGCTGGTAGTTCCTCCGCTTCACAACACATCATAAGCATTTGAAATTCTTGAACATATTCATCAATAGTTCGGCCTCCTTATCTCAGCTCCTAAAGTCGAGTGAAAGTATCTTGGAGATATGTTTCTGGTACGAATTTGTTTCTGAGCACTCTCCTCATCTCGAGCTAGGCGTTAATCTCTTGATACCCCTCTCTTCTTCTCATGGCTTGAAAATTCTTTCACTATACGACAGCATATTCAGAGAATTCAATAGCAGCATTCCTCACTCTTTCATAATCTTCATATTGATAATAATCAAACACATGCTCTACCTTCTCATCCTAATCCAGATACTCGTCAACATTCCCAGATCCATTGAAACTTAAAATCTAAAGCTTTATATGGTTGGATGCTCTAAGGACCCGTACATGTTCCTCTTCAAAATACTCTTCTTCTTCCTCATCAAGCTCTCTCGGATCTATCCTTCGCTTTACTCGTTTGTCAACTCCTTTACCTCGAACTAGTTGAGCTAGGTTCGACCTCTAATAGGTTAAGCAGCTTATGGAGTGCTTTGTGCGGTCTCAGTGGGTTAACAAGATAGTGTATGAACAGCTCGAGTTAGATCTACCAAATGATTAGCTACCTCATCAAGTCCCTCATCAGTGCTTTTGAGAGTTCCTTGAGATTGTCGTCCATAATGGATAACTCCACTATCATCACCAGCACTAACATTCGTACTTGGGTCTGTCATTTTTCTTCTCATATTCAAAATTCAAATAAATACTTCAGAAAGTTAACAGCTAATAACACAGCAGTCAAATGAACATGGTAACTGACTCTATTTTACACATGTAAAACAAAGCACAGTAGAACTTTAAGAAGAACTAACTATAGTTCACATAAAACCTCTGCTTTAATACCAAGATGTTGCGAACCGTGACCAAGAACAGACAAGGCCAGTCGCTGGATGGGTCCAAGCTTACAGAAAGCTCGAAAATGGTTAATGGGGAAAGGTACGAAAGGGTGAAAGTGAAAAATGAAAACAGTAAGCAAAACCTACGAACAACTCTAGAGGATATGACGCACCAATGGAATTTCTGAGGACTCACGACACAATTCGATATAATGCACGAATTGGTCCAATGAGGTCACTTGCTACCTAACCTTGCTTAAGGGAAATGATAAGAGTGATGCCGAAAGTAAACAAATAGTATTTACACAAAGAAGAAAGTACTCAAGTGTATTGAAGATAATTTGCTTGTTATAGCTATAAGTACAAGAATATTTATACCCGTAAGTTAGGACAACTTGCTTAAAAGGGAAAAGACAATAAGGACATATCCTAAAGAAGTAATGTATACGATACAAAAGGGTAAAAATGAACATTCAAGAAAAAATAATTATTGGTGCTATAGATTCTACATATAATACTATATACGTGGCGATGCTGCATTGGCGAGGTTGTTAAGAGATGCAGACAAAAGGTACGGACAGATGGGCTTGTCTAAGCAGGGATGGCTTAGTCAATTCGGATTCTCTATCTCTTGACTTCTTGGCAAGGATGATACCGAGTGATAGGTTGGCTCGGTATTAGAGCGTCATCATCAACTTGACATACTACAGAATAATAGGCGGTCATACAATATGGCATTAAAGGTGACTCGGCAAAGAAGTACTTGGCCTCGGTAGGAGTTGGTTGGAACATAAGGATTGGTCATGTTAGCCCCTCTAGTCCTCGAACTTGGTTGTGGGTCAGAGGTCCCGTAGCTTGATTCCTATCAAGCTGGTCATATTGTACATACTTGCCCATCTTGCATACATACAACCTGGTGTGCAGTTTAGGGCACCCAGTTCTATGATACTTCTCAAAGTCAAGTACTTTAAATTTCTCTAGGAAGCTTCCATGGTGATAAGCAGAGAAATCTGTTATACCAACTTGCTCAAATCCATCGTAACTTTTAAGCATTTTCATTTTCTCAATGATTTGTTGGGTTAATTACCTTTTGAGTTCTTTCAAATTATCTTAATCAGCCTCAAGCTTTGTGTTGACTTGAAACGAGTAAGTGTTTGGTTTGAAATTTAGGTTGAACTTTGAAAAGACCCCTTCTGTCTCATATGTTTCAAAGGCTTAGTTGACTTTGGGATAGGCTTTTTTTGCTTCAAGAGGTGGAGCTTTAACATTTTTTCCATACTGAACTTTGGAAGTTTCTTCATTTGTTTGAGCTATGGACTTAAGTAAGGCAATGTTGTCAACAAGGAAGCTCAATTGATCTATAATCTTGCTCACTGTTCATTCTAAAGAGCAGAACCTTAGCTTAGTAGGGTCAATAACTTTGACACTATTGTTGTTGGTGTTAATGTTATTGTTTCCTTGGCTGGCCATTTTGGTTTAAGAGCAGGTTCGGATAGGACTTCTTTAGAAGGTTTGATGCTTGGGAGCTATCTTAGTGACTTGGTTTAAGATCACTTCTTAATAAATTAACACATGAATATTTTTAAAAGAGATGAATGAAAAACAAAGAAATGTATTAGAATGCGAAGATGCATGGCATACGGATGTAGAGAAATAAAATCGATGAATAACCAGCTAGATGGTAATTTTCCTTATTCTATAGCTTTTAGAGTTCCCTTTTACATTATTTGAAAAAGAAAATACATTTGTTTCTCAAGAAAAGTACTCTTATCTCTAAAAGTTCTTTTGACGCTTAGCAAGCATTCCCTTTTTCTATTTACTAGGTCTTGTTCGTGCTTCCTTCCTCTTTTCTAGGTTGGGTTCTTTTATTTCTTCAAGTTCTTTGAGCCTTTTCTGGGCTATCCTGAATTGATGTTCTAAGGCCTACAAACATTGTCTTGATTCTCGAAAGAGATCCTCCCACATGTTTCGCTCTTCATAGATTACTTCTATACGGGCTTATACTTGGTCCATGTAGGTCTTGATTTTAGGATTTGGTTCAGCTAGTGCGGGTTGGATGATTTTTGGTGCTCAGTAATAGATCTCCATTACCTTATGGAGTTAATCGTATAAGTATTCTTTGGTGACCATGTGCTTGTCCACTTAGCTATTCTCCTAAATCAATGTTTGGGCTAACAGTCCCTATTTCCCATAATTGTTTGATTGCCCAGAGTTTAGACATCTTTTATGGTAGTAGAATCTAAAGGTCTTCATAACCCAAGGTTGTGATCTCTAGTAGCGGCTTGTATACTATATCTTAGATACCCCCAAATTGTTTGATCATATTGTTATGGTAATAGCCTATGCATAATTTCATCCTAATTGAGGGTATTGCTTGATAATTTTTACACATTAAGATTACTCTCTTAAAGTTGATCCATCTTGTTGTCTAGAAGATATCAACGACTTGGAAATTTCTCGATACTTTTACCTAACAGTAAGTAGATTTTTCTTATGGAAGATAGACTTTATTGACAAAAGAATCAATCAAATCGATATTATCAACAAATTCTCCTAAGATCATATCAAGCCCGATCACTTCATATGGCTCACAAACCACACTATCAACAACGTCGTGCTGGTTTTTAGTACACCATCGTTCTTTTCTTTCAAAATGTTAAGGCTTCTGATTTGTTCAGTGAAGAGAGCCGGGACATATGATTTATCTTTAAGAAATTGGCTCACTAACTCAGCGATTTAGAAATGGATGAGGAACTTTCCATTAGGGAATAAGAGAGTCCTGAATGCAGCTAAGATAAAAGGCTTTTATTTTGTTCTGTCCCCAATCTTTGAGATTGCCACAAAAGGTGCCATGTTGGTTAGATTTAGGCTCAATAGTGAACCAAGCTTTTAAGTCTTCCAATTTGATGCAATTCCTATTAAACTTTTGAGGGCTTTGTTCTTCAACTTTTCTAATCCTTAAGAATCTTGAGAAGGCATTCACTGGGTTAACTTCCAATTTGGGGTATATATATTTTCGAAGGAAGGGGCTTGAAGTAATTAGGTGTATTCTTCAAGTGTTGGGCTAATAAGGTAAGGCCTAACTCGAAAAGCCACTTCCTTGGGTTCCCAAAAGTTGGTAAGGGCTTTGATTAAATTAATCTCTATCTTTACCTTAGAAAGTGATATAATGGGCCTGATCTTGTTGATGATGGTCTCTTGTTCCCTTGGATTGAAGTGTTAAAACCATTGATCTAGGATGGGTTTAGGGCTAATGGGCTTGCCAATGAACTTTTCGTTGAAGTAGGTGGAGTTACATGAACAGGCCATTTCCTAAATTGACTGATCATTATTTATAACAAACAAAGCCTATTTACAACAATTCTGTGTTTACAACATATTTAGAAGGGAAATCAAGGAAATTCCAAGCCATTATATATTTTCATTCCCATCTTGCTTGATTATTTATCAATTCTGGATGTTGTAAAGGGTAGATTCTATAAGTCCTTAAGCTTTGTGACCTCACTTGTTAAAGAACACTTTCATTGGTCACATCAAGTTTAAGTAGGGATGGCCTAATCAACTCCAAGCGATGATTACACCACAACACCTGAAGCCTAAATAATGGCGCCCATCCCCCAAATAGTTAAATAAACAAAACTTGCAAAAAAAAGTTAGTTATGGTACAAATAGTAACAAATTAATAAATGAATAAGTAAATAAATTATACTTAATAAGGAAATTAATTTTAATTTTGGAAAGTTAGATAGCTAACCCTCCTAGCGTCTTTAATGGAGTCACTAAGCTATCGAGCTCAATTTTTTTCTTGGTTTTTTTATAAATAAGTCTTCTTTAAACCGATCAATATTAAACCTTATCCATTTAATACCGGTCCTTGACTAGGGTTTAAAGAAAATCAATTCTTTATATTCTGAAAATGTTTGTTGAGTCACCACCCGATCGGAATCAGGAAAAAGAGTTAAATTATAACCAATTAGGTGGATTTGTTATAATTTAGCTACTAGTATTTCGATAAAATCGATTTTTAAAACAATTTTAAAACTAGAGAAATAGGTCCAGAGGTTAAGATTTTTAAACTCTTATGTATACGGTTAACTTTCTAATTTTAATCTTAATTTTAAAAATCACCTTTCAATAGACTATTCTATAAAGCAAAACTTAATTATTGATTAATTAAATAGAATAATTCGAGTAATCTAAACTAAAAATGGAAAAATATGTTTGTTACCGTCATCCCGTAGATACCTACATACTTGCTATTTGGGATCAAACATATATAGTTCTTTCTGTAAAACTTTAGTGGGTTGATTGCTTTTAATATAAAAAAGTGGCAAAGTTTATGTTTTTAAATTGATTTGAGTTTACTTGAGGAAATTTTCTAAAAAAAGGTTCTAATTTATGCTTTTGGAAATTCTCAAAAGAAAGGGTACTAATTTTGGAAAGAATGATTTATTTTTTGTTTATTTGGAAAATTTAATTTTCTAAGTAGCAAAATCCTTTTTATTATTTGGTCTATTTAATCTATTTTATTTTCTATTTTCATATTTATTCTATTTTATTATTCATTATTACTATTCCTTTTTTATGATTTCTTATTTAAGCCTTAATTGAAAATGGGTAAATAATAAAAATAAAAAAACTAAGCTATTCTACTTTTTTTTTGTTTCTTTTTCTTTTTTACATTTACATTTACACTTACATAGAATAAATAAATATATAAAAGAAAAGAAACAAGGCTGGATCAACAAGCTAAAGTAGGATTGGTGTACAGGTCAGACCTATAGGCGTAGACTCGAGTCAGGTTGGGTTTGGGTCAAATCCGAGTCAACTTGGTTTAGGTTAGATTTGGGTCGGCTCCAATAGTTCATGGGTTACATAGAAGAGAAGCAAAGATGGAAGCTCAAGCTTTATTGGATGGGTTTTGCTGGGGTTGAATAGATAGTTAAGGTTGGGGTCGTAAACTACCATGAAGCCAGTTGTAGTGGTAGCTTTAGGCAAGGAAACTTAGATAGAGAAAAGTCGCGGTTGTGAAGAGAGAGAGAGAGTAATTAAGGAAGTAAGACAGAGTGTTTATGAGTGATTGTGTTTGGTTCTACTACTTTTTCAAGCTCCTTTTATAGCTTGGGAGGTCGAATCAAAGAAGGAAAATTGTCCAACATCTATTAATTTGAATTTGAATAGGGAGTGATCCGTACTTGATTTTTAAATTGGGTGTGATTTAGAGTTAAATGTTGATCAAAACTAAGTCCCCAACTTTTGTTTTTGCCTAAATGATTGAATGGGATCTTTGGAAATCATCCTAAAACTTAAATCATGGAAATTAAATTTTGGATAATTGCCTTTTTTTTTCTTCCAATTTTTAGAGCTTGATTTGACTCGTTAGATGATCATATCTAGATGCGTTTTTTTATCTTAATTCGAAGTAGGTTATGTCTTAAACAAGAATCGCTCATTGATCAATGTATTTAAGCTTAGGATTATTGCAAAAAGTAAGGCCAAAGTGAAGGGATTGAAGCTGTCTTACTAAGGAATATAAAGGAAACCTCGGGAAAGAGGGGAGAAGGAAAAGGAAAATGCTGATGTGTCGTTATGACAGTTATGTCATCTAACCACATCATGATACGTGGCAGCTGACGTGGCATACCATGTGTTATCTAATCCAATAGCGCCACGTATCAAGACATGTGGTGCAGTGAACTCCTAACACATAGTGGTGTATCATGTGTGTTTTGATCTAAAAAAGAATGAAAGGCATTTCTTGCCTTCAATAAGATTCGAACTCGGGTCTCTTTTATATTTATGCATATGTATTACCATCGGGTTGTTAGCTTGTACCTTGTCTAAATTACACATATGGATTATGTTAGTTTAAGCTAGATTCAAATCTAAATTTAGGCCTAACGGTCATTTTCTTATTTTTTTTATCTAAATAAAAGAAAAACTACTTTATTGAACCATCTAAAATTTTATTATTTTCTACATTCTCTATTTTTCTAAATTTCTTATTTTTTAGCTTTCCTAAATTTTCTATTTTTTTTTTCCTAAATTTTCAAAATTTTTTGTATTTTTTCAAAATTTTTTATTTTTTAGTTTTCTTAAATTTTCTTTTTTCTTTTTGTATTTTTCTAAATTTTTGACCCTTTATATTATCTTAAAAAGTAAAAAAAAAAAGAAGAAGGGGAAGGGCACAAAAATAAGGTGTCTACAGTCAGTAGACTACAGCAGCAGACTATAACAGTTTGAATTCTCTAGTAGTGGGGCGTAAAGAGAGAACTTACCTCGTCATGCTCTTTAGTCCTTAAGCTTGGGCTTAGGTCAAGGGTCTGATTGCTTGATTTCTATCAACCTCCTTAGGTTGGTATTACATACAAAAAACACTAAGCTCTAAAGCATATTTGACCATTTAACTAAAAGTGTCAAACTCTTGCAAAGCTTGCTTTAGAGGTTGGTCGGAGAGAACTACGACCTAGTGAGCCTTAAAATAAGGTCGGAGTTTCTTGGCTCTCATGGTTATGGCCAATACAAATTTCTCAAACTTCATATAGCGTAACTCTAGTCCTTATCGGACATAGCTGACATAGTTCATGGGTCAGTGTATCCTTCCTTTTACTTGTACGAACATAGATATGAGAGCTCGGTCAAATACAAACAAATACAAATAAAGAGTTTCTCCTTCTATAGGTTTAGATAAAATTGAAGGCTTCGTCAGAAATTCCTTTAAAGCTTCAAAAGCTCGCTTACATTTTGCAGTCCACCTAAACTCAAATGGGTTTCTGAAAACACCAAAAAAATTCAACATATCTCTCAGCACTCTTCAATACAAAGCTAATTAGTATTATCACCTTTCTTATCAACCTTTGGACCTCTTTAATATGCTTTAATGACTTTATATCCAATACAGCTTGAATCTTTTTGGAATTAGCCTCTATTTTTCTCTACGTCACTATAAAGCCTAAAAACTTTTTTAAGGATGCCTCGAACATACATTTCTAAGGGTTTAATTTCGTGTTGTGGCATCTAAGTGTATGAAAGGTTTCTTAGAGTTTGTAAAGGTGCTCATAATTAGTCTTGCTCTTGACAATCATGCCGTCCACATATACTTTGATATTCTTATGTCTTTAGGGTTTAAATATTTTCGTGACCAATCTTTGATATATGGCTCTTGTATTTTTCAAACCAAATGGCATGACTTTATAGCAGTATGTTTTGAAATTTGTGATGAAAGAGATATGTACCTGGCTAGAAGAGTACATCTTGATTTAATGTGTCTAGAGAAAGCATCTATGAAGCTTCATAGAGTACACCCCATGATCAAGTCGATCATCTAATCGATGAAAGGTAAATAAAAGCAATCTTTTAGGCGTACTTTATTAAGGTCAATAAAATCAATGCACATCCTCCACTTCTTATTTGCCTTTTTTACCAACAAGTAGTTGGCGAGCTAGGTCGGATAGGGCTTTTCTCTAATTAAGTGTGCTTTCAATAGTTTTTGGACCTCTTCCTTAATAGCTGCTTGCCTCTTTAGGGTAAAATGTCTCTTCTTCTATTGCACTACCTTAATAATCATATCAATATTAAGCTTATGAGTGATTACCTCTTTTAGAATACCAAGCATGTCAGATGTAGACTACTAAAAAATAAGCTTGTTAGCTCGGAGAAATTGTACCACATGTTCAAGGAGGTTTGGTGGTATGTTGGCCTCAACCTTAGTGTGGTATGCTTGGGGTTATCACTTAGTTGTGTAGTCAAAGTTTCCTTTACTCGCTCTCCTTGTACCTATAAGTGATTGCTTATGCCTTATTCAATATGATAAACCTAATCTCTTTTTAGAGCTTTTAGATACAAAGCTTTAGTTAATTATTGGTCTCTATGGCATGTCCCTATTCCTGTTAGGGTTGGAAATTTTACCTTTTGATAAGTTGTCGACACCACCATGTTAAAGATATTGATGGAAGATTAGCCTATGATCCCGTTATGGGTAGAGGCACAATAAATTATAACAAAATCTACTTCCTTCTCCACAACATTTTCATCATCTTTGATCTAAAGAATTAAGGTAACTACTCCTTGAACTTTCACTAGTTGGTTATTAAATCCATATAAATTATACTTATAAGGTTACATCTTGTAATTCTCTAACTTTAGTTGCATTGGGTCAAAAGCATGTTTGAAAGTAATATCAGTTGAACTTCTAGTGTCGACCATAATCTTCCTGACCTCAAACTCGGCAGCTCTGGTCACAATGACTGGAGCATCATCATGAGGAAGTTGGATCCCTTGCATATCTTTATTTGAAAAGGTTATCATATCGTTTACTTATGCCTTTTACCCTGAACATTGAACACTTGATCTCCTTGATATTTGGTCTAACTTGAAGTGGCTAAGGTACTCCTTACTCTTGATCCTCCAAATATCACATTAATCACTTTTCTTGGAGCTTAGTTGTCTCTTCTAGCATTGTCTCAAGTTGCTAGTTCTTGATCATTAGGTTAGACATCATTATTGTAAGGTTATTACTTGACCCTTCTTCTTTGTGGTAGGTGTTCAATCCTTTCTTCTTTGTCCACTACAAACTTCCTAAGCTATCCTCTTTGAATTACATCCTCTAGTATATTTTTTAGATGAATGTACTCATCTATATTATGGTCATGATCTCCATGAGAGTCACAATATTTGTTAGAATTTTTCCTATCAAGGTTATTCCTCATCTTTTTTGGCCAAGCTAAATACCCTCGATTGCGCACCTTCATTAGAATATTCGACATAGGTCAATTTAAGGGTTTATGTATGGCAAAGGTTAGAATTGGCCATTTCTAATCTCTTGAAGGTTAACTCAATCTATTACGTATGTCAAATTTCTTCCTAAGGTGGTCTTTTACTGATCTCCCCTCTCTCTATGGTCTTTTTTCAAATTTTTCTTTTCTAAGATCTTTGCAAACTTACACTTGATCTTCTTGACATATGAACTTTTCTGACCTTGTAAGTAAACTCATCAAGTGAGGTTGGTGAATGTTTAGCAAAAGATTTGAAGAAGTCTAAGTCCTTTCTGACACCTCGACAGATGGTATGTAATGTAATGCTTTTGTCATAATTGGTAATTTCAATTGTCAGTTGATTAAATATGTGAACACAATCTCTAATTCCCTTTCCAGACTTCTACCAAATTGAGGTTAGAAGCGAAGAGTCTTTTGCAAGAGGTTGACTGGCAAGAAAGTATTGTCTAAATTCATTGGCCAACTGATCGAATGAGGAGATAGATGCTGCTTTCAACAAGTTGAACCAATTGCTCACCAATTTCCTCAAATTAGAGGGGAGTACCTTGCATGCAATAGCATCAACAAGTTCATACAATTCCTTCAGAGTATGGAAAGTATTCATATGGTCATTTGGGTCCTTCTTCCCATCGTAAACTTAGAAGGAGAACTTCTTTAACAATTTCCTGGACAAAGGGGCTTGACTTCTTACCCTTTGGATCCATTTCCTTCTTGGAGGTCTCTTTTGCTACTAACTTTTTGATATACTCCTCCAATTCTTGTAAACTCATGTTTGCAATTGCTTTCCAGGGAAAGCGATCATTTAAATGCTCAATCTTACCCTCCATACATGCTTGAGTACACCTACTAGCCTAAGTTTGTTGCGGTGTTTGTTGGAGATCCTTTTCCATGTGGAATTCTCATTGTGGTCGCTAGGTATTTTTATTCGCCATAAGGGCTTTGCCATACATTCAACGTTGTTCATCATCATGCACAATTGGGTTAATCTCTTCTTCAATTGCGTTTGAGAAAGGAGTGGAAGAAGAGGCAACATCATGCTCTTGGAGTTTCTTTCTTAATTCCTGATTATAAATCCTAACTTCTTCAAGCTCCTTGGTGAATTTGGTACACAAAGCTTCTAACTGTGCAATATGTAACACATCATTGGTTTGGACTTAGAATTGTTTGGGTGCATCATTAACCTCCATAGGACATACTTATGGAGTGTGCTGCTATAGGGATCTTTCTTCCTGAGCCATGCTATTTTCTTTAATCTTTGTTTAGTCACCATTTGGGTTTTTGAAAACAAATGATGCCAAATTGTTGACGCTGAAAATAGATTAAAGGAATTCTGGACACTTATTAGCTAAAGAGTGCAAAATAAAAATGAATTAGGCTTTCGAGGTGCCAGGATGACTCCGGCATTACCACTTTAATGCCTAAGTCAAGTTATCATGAATAAAAAGATGAAGAGGAAGATAATGAATAGAGTATAAGTGGCCAGAAGAGTGTTTATAGTGGTGCCCCTAGCTATATTTATAGTTGAGGTCTATCAACTACTCCATAATTGTTGCCTCTAAAATATATACATATGGGAATTTGAATTAAGGACAATGTCTTGATTTTTTGGAATGTGGGTGGCCTAATGACGGCTAGTGGGCAGTTATTCATGTAAGCACTCCTAACGCTTTATGCCCTTTTCGAATTTGAACTCCTCAGGTTTGATAAGTCTTATTAAGCTCCATGCCACTTACTCAAGTTGATAGAGCCTAATTCAACCTACCTTTAGATATTTGGATGTGTTTCTAGCTCATTAACTTTATAAGTTATTAGGGTTGAATTGTGAAGTTAATAGGGGAAGTTGGGTATGTGATATAAGAGGTCTAATGTAAAGTAATAGGTCAAATATGTGTTCCTCTAGGTCAATTCGGGGCTTAAGTGCCTTAGAGAAAAATCCCCCATCAACGAAAGGGATAAATAATGTTTAACTATGTGTTTTAGTTCTCCCATGACATACTAACACTTTTTGAGTTGTTGTTGATGCTACCAATAAAAGCATGTGGAGGAAGATTGAGTATGATAAGTTGTTTCCAATATTGCTTTTCAAAATTAAATAAGTCATATGGGATAGATATTATATTTTCGTAAGTCTAAAATGTCAATGTGATTGATTGATGGGAGAAGATAGAGTTAAGTGAGTTACTAATATAAACATCAAGAAGTTTGATTAGATATTAAATTAACACTAAAAATGTTTGGATACTTATTGAAAAAGTTATTTAAAGTTCAATTATTAAATGCGGTACTATCCCATGTAAACAAGTTGAAGAGCTGTATAGGTCGTAAATGATTTTTATTAACAAACTCACTGTGCTCGCAAAAAAGGAAAAAAAAACAAATGAATAATCATTATCTTTTGGGTGGGCTATGAAAATAAAATTGGTCCCACACTATTAAGCGCCTGATATAGGGCAAGGCCCTGGCAAAAATAATGGCAAACCCTGGTATCGAGGAAGTATTGGACAATATAAAAGAACCCATGCATGCAAGCCCAATGCAGCGAAGGTACAAAAACAACCGAACAGTTACAACTTGCAACACCGGTCGCTTGTTCCATCCCATGATTCCATCTTTATCGCAAAGTTTATCATCATTCATGACTTTTGTGCACTTCAAACCCAGGGGTACTTTCGTAAAACCACGCTTTCAAACATAGCCTTCCATCCTTCTCCCCCTATAAATACCCCAACCCAGTCCCAAATTTTCAGGTTCGAAGCCTTATGTAGAGGGAGCGAACACCCAGGAGAGATAAACGAGTGTGTGTTAGAGAGAGAGAAAATTCAAGTAGTCAAGGTACAGGAGTTTTGTTCTTCCCTGAAACCAAACACATTCCGAACTTCCTCGCGAACTGCATTGTCTCTAATAGCTCTCGCTATTGACTGAGCGAGTGTGGTGTTATGAGTCGTTTAGGGTTTAACGGCGCCACGAAATCCGTGGTGTTTCACGGCGAGACTCGTTTGGGGGAGCTTGATGTTATTCCGGTAACGGACGCCAACTTCCAGTTCCCAAACAACGAGATTCGAATCCACCATATATCTCCACTCGGCGAACGATGTCCTCCCGTTTCAATTCTCCAAACAATCTCTTCTTACTCAGTTCGTTGCAAGCTCGAGTCCTCTTCGCCTAATGAGCAGTCTCATTTGATCAATCTTCACGCTTCTTGCTTTTACGACTACAAGGTCCAACTATTTTCTCTCTTTTTACTTGGTTTTATTTTATTTGTTGCATTCTTTGGTCGTGTGGAAGTCTTAGAATTAGAATCGTGTTGGATTTCGAAATTGAATTGCAGTGCTGTGAAGTTTAGATTTTGTGGAGTTTAAGATCCACTCTCAAGTGATTTGTTATGAAATTGATTCAAAATTGTGTTGACTAGCAATTGGCATGATGTGAAGTTCGTTTTTGTACGCACAAATTTTCATAAATTGCTGTTTCCTTTGCTACTAGTTAATTGATGTACTTACACGGCTATGTTGGAGCTAAAGTCTATGCATCTGAGAGGTAGTTAATGTGCAGAATCAAGTGTTCTGATCTCCTGGTTTTTGTAGGTTCGAGTTGTGATTGATTAGATGATGTAATTAATTGTTAATTTGACTAATGTGCTGTTTTATTTGGTAATTATACTTGGAGTTTGATGATTTTGCCTTGGTTTACTACAGACTGCTGTGGTGTTGCTTGGTGATGAAGAAATACACTTAGTGGCAATGCCGAGTAAGCAGAAGAAGTTTCCATGTTTTTGGTGCTATTCTGCTCCTCTAGGCCTGTATAATTCCTCCTTAGGATTGCTTAACTTGCGCTGCCTTGCTATTGTATTTGACCTTGATGAGACACTAATTGTTGCGAACACAATGAAGTCCTTCGAGGATAGGATTGAGGCTCTTAGAGGTTGGATAACACGTGAGAATGATCCCATTAGGTTGTCTGGAATGTCAGCTGAACTGATGCGTTATGTGGATGATCGAGCCCTATTGAAGCAGTATTGTGAAAGTGATTGTGTCATGGATAATGGGAAAATGTACATGGTTCAGATGGAGGAGGTTCCAAAGCTTTCAGATAGCCACGAGAAACTTGTTAGACCTATAATTAGATTGCCAGACAAGAATATTGTCCTTACTCGGATCAATCCTGAGGTTAGAGTGTCTGCTTTTATGCTTTAATTATTTATGTATATTCTCTTTGTATGGCTAAGTACTGGTGTGTGAACTACTTTTTTTAACATTATAGGATGCATCCTGGTGATGCAGTTTGGTAGCTAGATTCAGCTTTCTACTGATTTAGAAGAATGGCATTTGCCAGACAGCTGGTCTTTTAATAAAAAAAGATGACATCTAGGAAACTTTTTCCTTTTTCTAAAGATAACATGAAGAACGTAGCATCTTATGAAGAAGGCTTGGGCTTAGGATTTAGCTGGAAACATTTAAAAGTGCCAGTCAAAGCCACTGTGTCTCTTGACTCTCTTATCATCTGTGTAGCATGTTGTAAGTGGCATTTGTGTCATGTCATCCTTGTGAAATGTAAGCTCAATCAGAGGCTAGGCTTTCCTTGCATTATTTATTTATTTTGTTTTTCTATTATTCATTTTCCAGTATTTACAAGATTGTGGTTGGTAGGTCACTTCCTTAGTGCTCTCTCTCTCTCTCTCTCAAATAAGATAAGGAAATAAAAGTACAGAAATTGAATACAAGGAGAGTATCTACTGCTTTCCCTTTAGAATTTGTCTGTTGCATTCCAACTAAATCTATCACAGGATATATTAAAGAGTGATCTTTGATATAAGCCCTCTGTCCTCTGTTATCAAAATCTAACCTTATAGAAGTTCATAAAAATTGCCTCAAGAAGTCAAGAGCAGACTAACTAGGAAGGGGCAGATGATCACTTTTTTCAATTCTTGCACATGCAACACCAATTAACCACAAGAACATATTTTCTTATGAGGTTGCTTAAGCTGGATCATGCACATATAAGACATGTCTACTGGAGCTTCTTTTTCTCGTGCTATCTTTGTAAAAATATCTGTTTTCAAAATTAAAGGGGTATACTGTCATAAGCCATTTTTCATGAATATAGCAACTGGAATAAAGAGTTGAATAGACAACTGCCTTGTACATTACTATCCACCTTCATCACAAGAGAACATCCCTCATTTTTGTCTCAGATTGTTTAAACTGCATAAAATGTTGAAATCGGCATTTTGTGGATATACATAGAAGCATTAAGGACAGGTGAAGTGATGACCTTTGCCTGTTTCATGAGGCTATCAAAAGAATTTTTTTGGGCAAAGTGGTTCTCGACTAACTTGTCTAGTGGAACTGAAGAAGATGTATATCACCTAATGCTTTTAAATAAACATGGCTTGGTGGCTTTTTATTCATGATATACATGTGACCATTTGTTTTTTGTCAAATACATGATATGATCTCTGATATATTGTTGATGAGACCTGACAGAAGTTGTCTGTGTACTCTCAAGCATTTATCATTGAGACAAACTTGTGCTTGGCAACAGGTATGTAAATGCCCCATTTTAGTACTTCTCTGCATGTTTAAGTATGCATGCCTGTGCTTAAATATGCTTTTTTACATGTATACGAAACTAGAGACATCAGTTTTTCATGTCTTAAGCATATGAAAGCTCTGCTAATGCAGTGATGTGACTTTAAATGCTAGATGAATAAAGGTACAGTTTCATTTAAATAGCCATTGGATGTAGGACATGGTTGGAGTCTAGTTATTTTTCAGCTTGTCACAGTTGATTTTAGAAATTGAATTAATTTGTAAATGTCAAAAATTTTTTCTTTGATACCATGGAAGACCCTGATTATGTCTTGTCCTATACGATGATGCTGTTCTAAATGCTCTTTCATGTTGTGCTAGATGGCATATGCAATGCTTGGTTAATGAATCCGCGATCTGCTTGCTTTGACCTTTCTTTTTATTTTGTTTCCCTGGATTTTAGCAATGTGCATAGAACTATAGAAGTCCCATATGCTTATGTGTGTCCTTCAGTATCTGAACAGAAGATTTCATCAAGAATGTTCTTGTTGGATAAGAATTTAAAATAGAACATTCAAGCATTTGTTTCATAATCTTTTATTTGCTTGAAACAGATCCGTGATACAAGTGTACTCGTGAGATTGCGGCCTGCATGGGAAGAGCTAAGGAATTACTTAACAGCAAAAGGACGGAAAAGGTTTGAAGTTTATGTATGTACTATGGCTGAACGAGATTATGCCTTGGAGATATGGAGACTGCTTGACCCTGAAGCACACCTTATTGGTTCTGCTCAGCTTCTGAACCGTGTGGTTTGTGTTAAATCAGGCAAGTGACTACTGCACAAAAATTCATGGAGACATGTTAATATGTCATTATGAAAATTATTCTTTCCTTGCCCAGTAATAAATTTAGTTATGCTTGAGTGGTTATTTCTCAATAAATGAAAAGATGGAAGTTGGTTATCTGCAAATTTAGATAGCTTTCCTTTGAAGCCACTAAATTTTTTTGGTCAATTTTTCAAAGCTTAAGTGTTTAAGCTTTATGAATTGGCAAAAGAGCATGTACTATTGTGCTTGGTGTCTTATATTTTGGGCTATGCTGCTTTCACCTTGTACCAATTTCCTTTATGTCTTTATTGATGTAAAGGTTCAAAGAAGTCTTTGTTGAATGTTTTCCAAGATGGAATTTGCCATCCAAAGATGGCAATGGTGATTGATGATCGTTCAAAGGTTTGGGAAGAGAGAGATCAACCCAGAGTCCATGTGGTCCCTCCATTTACTCCTTATTATGCTCCCCAGGCAGAGGTATGGTATTGAATTTCATATTTCATTGAATGAATATAATGTTTTAGGAGAGATGATTATATTTCTGCCTTAAAAGATATGAAAAATACTTGAAGAGCCAAAGGAGACTTGTACATGGATGAAGAAAGGAACTCAGGCAGAGGCCAACGAAGTAAGTCGGTTTTGAACTTCGTTGGGGGAATTTAGGTTTTCACTACGAAATTTCTTACCTTTGGAAAGAGGAGGAAAGCCCATTTAGTTATTTAACCTTGATGTCTGGAACATTTTCGTTTGGCCAGATGGTGTTAAGAGCTTAGCCTTTTTTCCCCATATAATTATCCAAAAGGAAATTCTTTTGCTTTTCCCTATTCCCAATTCATGTGATGAGTCAGAACCTGAAAATTATTTGGAAAAGTTCAGTTCCTTTGGATGTACTCATGCCTGTACCCAATATCTCTCTGGATTATTTATGGTTAGCATTCAGTAACAAAAATAATGAATTGGAAGTTGAATGGAAGCACCATTTCTTCATGTGGAATACTTGGGAAGAATGGAATTTATAAGTGTTACAAGTACCACCACAATCAGCTGATCTGAAAATTTAAGCTTGTAGATTTGGTGTGTACTATAATATTTATTACCTAACACTTCCCCTTACTTGTGGGTTGAAACTTTGATTGAGGCCCACTAAGTGGAATACCAAATTCAATAGGTGTAATGACAAAACATAGCACGCAATGATAGTGCAAAGATTCAAACTTGAGACCTCTCACTCTAATACCGTGTTACAAATAGTACCCCAATCAGCTGATCTGAAATTTTAAGTTTGTAGATTTGGTGTGTATTATAATAATTATTACCTTTCAATGAGAACAATAACTATGCTCTCTATGAAGATGTAGCATTGATATACTGTTCAATTTTTGTTTTGTTATAGTTAATATGTTTGTACTGCATTATGGTTTATTAATAAATATATTTTCTAATGTATGTTGGTTTGGTTTGGTAGCGCATTCTTGATTTCCACCACTCCATCTAGAGGTCTCTTGTGGTTCTCTTTCTGAACAAAAGTGCATAGTATGTGGTTTCTAAACCCAAGAACTGAGCACATCCTTCTTATTGCATTTCAGACTGCTAATATTGTTCCAGTCCTCTGTGTGGCTAGAAATGTTGCTTGCAATGTTAGAGGTTACTTTTTCAAGTAAGCTTGTTGAATTTTTCCATACTGAATTTCACATGATTGATTTTTGGTGTACATTTTGATACTATAACTGTGACAATGGTGCACACCTTATATAGGGAATTTGATGAGAATCTGTTACGAAAAATTGCTGAGATCTCTTATGAGGATGAAGTTGCCAGTTTGCCAGCTGCTCCTGATGTGAGCAACTACTTGATGGCTGAGGTAATTGAACTGGTGTAGTTTTCTTATTGCTGATGGAATTATATATCTATTTGTCATGTGAATTAATTTCGGATACAGGATTCTGGATTTGTGCTAAATGGAATTGCCAATGCTCCAATTGCTGAAGGGATGCACGGAACTGAAGTTAATAAGAGACTTAATCAAGAGGTGGTTGTTGAACAAATCCTTTGCTTTATATTATTTTGATTCTTTCATGGAAATCTATAGAAGACAGAGCTTGGTTATAGCTCCTTTAATCATGCCTAAGCATTTAGAAAGAAAAGAATAGAAAAAGGAGTTGTCACCTAATTGCATGAGAAAATGAAGGGGTTTTCTTCCCCGAAATTGCAGATAGAATTTGGTGATCGTATTTGTCTCCAGGAAATTTTCGGTGAGATTTTTTTATATTTCCTTTTCCTTTTCTTTTTCTTTTTTCTTAAAAATGGATTCTATGAATTAATCTATGCATCTTCTATGTGGAAAATACGTTGTTAGAAGAAATTCTCTAGTCATTTAAAATATTGTATTAAATGAGGAAAAACAATCTCTCCATGAAATGCAAAAACATTTTTTTAGCCTTCATCCTCATTTATGTGGCTAATACATAAGAAGTAAATGTAATTTGCTTCCGTTCTGCTCATTGACCATAGCACCATTACCATTGTCAAGAATCACCAATATTATTGTCTGTGTGGGGCAGGAAGAGAAAATTTTATAAATGGAAAGAGAGGGGAAAAAAAAAAACAAATGAAAATAGTTTTCCTAATGGAAGCACTTCATGTGAAAGGAACTAACTCTAAACAATAGGGATGGTAAATGAGATAATGGTACCTTGACCTTCATAGTAGGAACATTGAAGGATGATACATTGTCAACTTGAAGGTTATGGGAGGGAGAGGGAGAGGGAGAGGAAGAGTAAGAAGGGAGGGAGAGTTTCTGATCTTACCATCGAAGTAGCGTTTGGCATGTTTTTGTTTTGAATAAGTGTGCCAAACATGGCTGGAAGTGTAGGTGATTAATTAGTTATGTGAGAGGACCACTGGAAGAGAACCTCATGATTTCTGTGGAAGAGCTAAATTGAATTCTCTTTATGTAAAACTAAAAATGCATCAGTTGGATTTCCAATTCTGAGATTAATTCTTTATTCAATTTCAGGCTGATGATCACAGAACAAATAATTCTGATTTAAGATCAGAATCCTCTCAACCTTCTGTGATGGTTAGTGCAAATACCACATGTCCCACATCGTCGAGAACACTCCTGCCATCACAGAGTATGCAATACTGTCTGCAATTTTCCTAGTTTTTTGGTTGATACCTAGGACTTGGTTATGCGACTTACTATTAATTTATCATTGGATGTTTCAGAACCTGGTTTGCTGGGAACTCCTGCCAGACAAGATTTTATCTTTGTTGAGAGGGATCCTGATTTCAAAAGGAAAATTCTGCCTGGGAGGAATCAGGTCTCAAGTGAGCCCCCCCTCCTCTATCGACCACCTATACAGTTGCCTATTGCTATAGTTTCGCCACAGTCAGGCATGTTGGTGGAAGAAGAGAAGAATAAAGGACAAATGCTTAATCGACCCTCCTGCATTTCTCAAGAATCTGATGCATTGAAGCCAGAGAAACATTGGACTATGCAAAACCCCTCCATTCATATTATGCCTAATGTTTCAAATGTACCTCGAGTGAAGCCTGATGAGGTTTGTTTTGGATATGTTTTGAAGTCATATTAGCTTTTAGTTGCCAGTTCTGACTGTAATGGAACTTCTAGGCTGCAGCTGGGTATGATCAACACATTCCTAATGTATCTTCTCGGAGTCAATCATCAGGTTTTTCAGTTTTTGGCTTACCTGCTTATTGACAAGTTTATGACTGTTGTACTATGCACCATTGCCAAATAAGAATAAAATTATTGCATGCAGTTTTGTGCCTTATTCTTTTTTGGGGGTAACTTATTTGTTTATTTGCTATTTTATGCCTGAAAGTGTTTCTCAGAGACTCAGAAAGGAAAGGTTATGCTTGAAGCTATGGTGATTGGCAGTTTTTCTTGGGTGTAGACTTGGTGCAAGAATTAGGATGATTCCCAGTGGATAGGCCCCTTTGGTGGGTTAGAATAGTGATGGAGTAAAAAACCAAAAGGTGGTACATGTTTAATGTATTATTGGTTATTAAATTTTTTAAAAGGGTGTGGACTGTAAAGACTGAAAGTTCTCCCCCCTTTTATAAACATACATAAAGATATGGATATTGTCCTGTTAGAGCTTGAAAGGAGGCTTCACATTTTTTTCTCTATAGAAGGAAATGGATACCTGCATGGATCATTCTTTAAAATCAAAGTTCACAACCTTCTATTTTAATTGTGCTTATAATTTACTGCAACTCATTCAAATGCTTGGTCTGTTTATGGCAAAGACGAGTTTTCTTATAATGCTGGGACAAAAATTTTGACAAAATCTGATAGCAATCTTGAGCTGGCTTTTTAAGAATTTCTCCAGTTAATCCTTATACCTCAGATGGTAGAAAGATGTTCATCTGTTAGTAAGAGTCTCTATGGATAGGCCTTTTGCAATCATGTTGAACCCTTAAATCTTGGACTATGACCTCTAGATCAGCTGGCTATGGTTATGATCAATTCCTCTTGCCTTATGTGCTTTGCACTTGTCAAAATGTCCTAATTTAAGATCTTTGAGCATCATAGATGCATTATTTACTTATTTGTTTTGTACTACTTGAATAGGGCTTGGAGCATCTCAGAGTGCGATTAATGCCAATGACAGAGACCTTCAAGCTGAGGGTGGAAAACTAAATATGCAACCATCCTTGTCAATTGGAGTGCTGCTGGAAATTGGAAGGAGATGCTGCTCCAAGGTATTATTACCTTTGGTTGATTTTCACTGTTACCTTTCATCTTTGATTTTTTTTGCATAATAGTGAAAGAGTAATGATAAATGTTAAAGAAAATTTATTGAGAAACTTTGTTGAGAATTTAAAATGAATTATTAGTACTTTCTAGATTTTATAATTCAAACGGTGTACGGAAAAGTGGCTAGGTCTTTATCAAATACATAATTCTCAACAAAATTTTTCAATGAAGTTTCTCACTGTTTATCATTTTTGATAGTGATATTATATTTTTCCACCTTTTACTTACCCAAAAAAAATTTTCACCTTTTCAGATTGAGTTTAGAACAGTTGTGAGCACTAGTAAGGACTTGCAATTTTCTGTTGAGGCAAGTGGATGTCCTTAGTTCTTAGTTTCTATACATACTTTTCACTTTGCGATCAAGTACAGTGATATCATGATATGAATTTAAGTAACTCTATATAGTGTTAAATGTTTGAAGCCACTTCTTTAAATAGCCTATGATGTATCTGCTGTGCTGACATGGATGCTGATGAGGCACAATATGAATGCATGCCAAATTTTGGAAAAAAAAAAAAGGATGGATTTTTGTCTTGGACATGCTGGGGGCTGTGTTTCTTGAAAGAGTGCAACCATGCTAGACCACAGTTTTTTAGTACAATGAAAATGATGTGTTTAATTGAACTTGACCTTCTAAATTGACAGCAAAGAAGAACGAAGAACGTGCTACCCCTGTGTATGTGCCAATCCGTACATCATTTAGCCATAAAAAACTCCTTTAAAAAGGGCTTGTGTTTGAAAATGGGTCCATGACATATATTGGAAGTGGTTAGCAAATAGGCAAATCTATCCAGAATCTTGTATGAATTTCAATTTTCAATTAGTTACAAATATTCAAGTTAGAGCTGTAATCCATGAATATACTTGGCGTTTTTTTACTAAATGATTTTCATGAACAATCAGGCATATGCAATTGGCAGAAAAATTGCTTAAATGTTCTGTTAGGGCAGGCCCAATGCCATCCTATCACCTGAGTTTACACTAAGAAGTCTAAAAGAATAGTGAATGTGTTGAAAGAAAGTCTGTTAATAAGAAGTCACTAGAGGCATCATAATGCTAGGGTAGAAGATATATATGTGGAAGTCAGTATAGCAATCATTATGGGTATAATATTTCCCCTTTCTTGCATGAGAGAGAGGAACTTTGAGCTTTGGGGATCATTTTCAGCACCGAGACTTGATATTATTTAGTCTTATTAATGCGATAATTTCCACATAATTGTCCTCTACCAATTTGATTCAACCGACTTAGTCCTCATCAGAGAGTAGAATTCATGATGGGGATGGAAAACCACTTCTAGATGCATTAGAAGGTGGTTAGGGAGTTGACGAAGGATGTAAGGCTGATAAAGCTTGGCAATGAGATAAGTTGAGTCCAGCTGGATGAAATCTATAATCTGATGAATATAGTAGAGCAGCTCAAATGGATGATGGAGCAGTTCCTTTGAGATCAAGTAGACAAAGAAGAATAAAGGATTGAATTCTAGATCTGGAAATCAAGCGCATATGAATTCAACCTCACCAACTTATCATGTTACAAAATACAAATGGAGAATTTCATAGAGATGTGTCATCTAATCATAATGCTATTTGGACAAATATTCGAGGAGGCTTGAGTTAGAAGTGAATCGAATTACTAATATTCAACGGATCAGATCCCATTGGCTGGATCTTTTTTGCTGAGCAATATTTTGAAATATATGGTAGGAAGCCATTTATGAAGGGGCCGATGGCCTTTAGTATTTATGGAGGGAGAGTTGTACATTGGTGCAGAGTCTTAAGGAGGAAAGTTCTGCTGTTGACATGGGCAGTGTTGCTGTGAGCATGATGAAGAAACCTGGATGTAGAAAAGCAATAAATTCATAGAAGAGGCTTGTGGATGTGAAGCAAGAGGCTTATGTTGGATGTTGAGAATCTTAAAGCCTGCTGCCCAAATGTAAGATCCACTGAAAGATTGGTGGTTCCTAGGGTACTTTCTCAAGATTGAAGGAGACTAGGAGGAGAGTTAGGACTCATGTTCCTGTGGCTGTGGCTAAAGCAAGGTAGTTGGACGTTGTTATTGAAAATGAAAACCATGTTGGTTCTTATTCTTTGTCGCATTGTTGATATCATGTGACTCAGGTGGTTAGTGGAAGATCTGGAGTTGCTGTAGGAGGACGAGAGGATATATTATGGGAACAATTCTGAATCCCAACTTTTTCAGTTGAAAAGTAATGGAATTATGGCTGGGATTTGTGAGTAGAGGATCACTGGTGAGTATTGCTTGTGATTTTAGAGTTGGAAGTCGGAATGTAGTTAGAGCAAGGAGAAGGGAAGCTGTTGTGTGTCTGATATAATTAGTGTTAGTATTTGTATAATTGTATTTGTATTGGCATGGTTAGTCAAGGGGAAAGAGTCATGTACAATAGTGTCTTGCCATGTGGTGAATATAATAGAAGAGTATGAGTTCTGTTGGTAGTATTAATCATTCTTTCATTTCATATTTCTCTTGAGAGGGCGAGAAGCTGTGGAATTTGGTTGAGGAGCATTAACTCTGTTTTACAAGTCCTTGAACCCTAAATTCATCAGATTAGGGTTGCAACTACTTGTTTATGAATAAAATAAGTCTTTGAGTTACTCTAGCATGTATCAGAAAAACATGATTACTCTTATGCAAAGTTATTATCTAAGAAAGCAAAGGGGCAATGGGTGAAATATTTCCAACCTTATAACCTCGATACAATGCCACAATAGAC
Source organism: Lumnitzera racemosa (assembly GCA_024138005.1). Classification (NCBI taxonomy): domain Eukaryota; kingdom Viridiplantae; phylum Streptophyta; class Magnoliopsida; order Myrtales; family Combretaceae; genus Lumnitzera; species Lumnitzera racemosa. The sequence continues at coordinate 60,190,708 of JAMXBC010000004.1, forward strand.
CATAGCAAACTGCAATTTTGGAGGGCTCTAGGGATGAAGTGATGAGGAGAGTGTGGGTGCTGTGACAAATGTGCAACCACTATTAAATGAGAAGTGTGTGTAATGGAGTTATCCTTGATGATGGCTAGTGGCATTGATGGACCAAAGATCATATAAGGATGAGGTATATCGATGAACTCCTTGCTTATAGTGTTGATGGAAAGTGGCAACTATCCAGAATTTTACGTCTGAAGAAGTTGCAAGATGTTCAGGTTTGGTGGTGGAGGGGAACCCTAAGTTTGGGGTCGCATTGGTGGTTATGAGTGAAGTCCAAAGGTATTTGTCAAGGATTTAATATGGAGATTTGGTGCTGACTGTAGTCACTGATTGTTAACTTCTTGGGTTAGATGGAGTAGATCTAATACTGTGAGTATTGTGGCTTGACTCTTGAGACATCTGATGAGGTATAAATGGATCCGCTGATGTGTGAAATTGAAGCATAAAGGAAAGAAGTTATGTTAAAGGGGATTGTATCCTCGACTAAAGTTTCCATCAATTGCAATCACTGCTCAAAATAAGTAAAGTGGAGATTTGTGGAATTTTATGTAGGATAGTGAGAAAAACAGAGAGGATGAATTATTCGAGGAGCAAAATGATGAAGTGATGGCTAAGAACGTGGTGTTTTGTGAAAAGTTGGGGCTATCCCTTCATAGAGACAACAAAAGAAGGCTGCAGACAGATTTAAGTCTCTCTCTATCAGTATGCTTGTGCCTGGAAAAATGTTGGGGGTATTCCCTGCAGCATTCTATGTCACATTGAATGAGGCATTTAGCCCTTATCTTCATCATTATTTAGTCATCTTCTTTCATGACCACTTGTTTACAGGGCAAGATGGAAAAGCATCTGTATCATTTGAAGATTGTGTTGGAATGGTTGAAATATGGGTTCACAACCAACACACGCAAACACAAAAAGCTCTTTTGGGATAAAATTAATAGAATTCTTGGATCATGTGTTGTCTTGTAGAGGATTGGAGATAAACTTGACTAGACTTTTAACTGGCATTTACCTTATCTTGCTGAGGGGATAAGTCGTAAATCTATAAACGAATAATGGGAAATTGTGAGACTTCTCTCCGTAGTAATCAAGAAAGGAGGTTTGAAGTGGAAAATGAGGCTGATGAGGCTTTTTGCATTTTGCAAAGCACAATAACCACACTCCTTATGCTTATCCAAAAATTAAAAAGACCACTCTCCCACCCTTGCTGTGCTGGATTTTAGTCAAGAGTTTGTTTTAGAGTGTGATGCTTTGAGCAAAGGTCTGAGGGGCATTTTGAGATAGCATATTTCAGCAAAGCATTACTTGATAGAACACTTGCCAAGTCTACTTGTTAAAAGGAGTTGATGTATACAACTTTGGAGGTCCTACATGTTGGGAAAAGTTTGTATTGTACACTAATCAAAATAGTTTAAGCCATCTACTCTAGTAGTTAATTATGGTGCCGATTAATATACTCGGCTCTCTGAATTATTTGAATGAGACTTTGAGACCCAATACAAATCTGGCATCAGATTTTCTATAATGTTTGGATTAGTAGAATGGGAGGTATTTTTGCGACCTGGAGAAAATTGACCAAGAAGTATTACATAGACCCAAAGTTACCAGAAATCAATAGTTAAATCTTAGCTGACCCTCAGAGCTACCCAGGATATACATTACAAGTCTGTTGTTTTTTTTTTTTTTTTTTTTTTTGGATGGGAAGCTAGTCATATTTGAACTTATTGAAGTTTGGCTGAAATTGTTCATGGGAAGTGAATGCAGAAGGAAGTAGACAGTTTTGCAGCTGAATGTGGGACCGAAGAAGCTAAAATCAGGCCACCGAAACCATGGATTACAGCATTTGCCCATTTCAAGTGCAATTAGGATGATATCTCTATGGACTTATCGCTGATTTCCCCAATGCAAAGGCTATGATGAACTTTTGTGATAGTGGTCAACCATCAAAATATGGGCCTTCCTCTAATTAAAGTGGCCGTTCACAATGAAGAGTGTAGCTGCTGCATTTGCGCAGGAAGTGGCAAACCTCTGTGGCATCCTCTGCATCATTTTAATGATATAGATCCATTTTTCATCAATATGTTTTGGTCAGAAACCTTACAATTGCAAGGGATGAAATTGGCCATGTGTTAGCTTTTGATCTAAGACTGATGGGCTAAATTGAGGTACTCAATTGTGGCATGGAAACTTATTTGAGATGTCTTGCATCAAAACAGCAGAAAATGTGGCATGGAAACTTATTTGAGATGTCTTGCATCAAAACAGCAGAAAATGTGGTCTTTTAGCTGGATTGGGATGAGTATTGGTATAACACCTCATTCCATACCACACCATCTGAAATTGTTTATGGGCATCCTTCCCTTCTATGCCTCATATGTTCCTGGGGAAACTTCTCTTAAAAGCTGGGACAAACAGTTGATGGCAAGAGAAAAAGCCTTACCAAACTTCTGTACAATCTGAGGATAGCACCCAGATAAGCATGTGTGATACTGTGTTCAAAGCTCACATGGAGGTGATATACTTGCTAAGTGATTGGGTGTACTTGTAATTGTCACTGGTGACAAAGTTGTGAAAATAAAAATGTATCATAAAAACCCTGAATTTGGTTGACTCTATCAAATCATTGTGATGGTTGGGTTTGTAGCATATAAGTTGAAGTTGCCTAAGAGGGCTTTAATTGACCCAACTTTTCATGTATCTTAACACAAGAGAATGTTTCTATTGTTCAACCTCAAAAGATTCTTTCTTTGCTGTCAGTAAATTGGAGGGATTTGGTGTCCTACAAGTGTTTGTACAGTGGACGCAATGTGGGTGGATGTAGAGGAGTTTGGTGTGCAGTTCCATGAGTTCAGCCTTGGGAGACAAAGCCTTAAGAGGGGGTGGGTATTAACATGTCTTGCCTGGTCCAAATGCCCAATGGCCTCCTAACACCACAGTTTACACAAGGAAGTGCAAAAGGTTGGAAGCATAGTGTATGTGTTGAACGAAAGTCTGTTAATAAAAAACCACTACTCTAGGTTTGTATTTGGTAGGCTCATTGTGTGTATTCTGCTCTCGTTTCTGTTTCTAATACGAGAGACGGGAGCTTTGAGACCTGTGATCATTTTGTGCATCGGATTGTGATCTGTTTCCATGTTATTAATCTAAGAATTTTCAGATATTAGCCAATAGCCTTATAGTCTAATGGCATAGACACTGGTCTCCAAAGTAGTATAGACTGGGTTCGAATCTTCTGTCGCCTATTGTAATAAAAAAAGTAAAAAAATTTCCAGATATTTGTCCCTTTCTCCCATGCATGCTTGTTTTTCATTCAAGACCAACAGAAATGATTTTTCTTTGTGCTTGGTATAGGTGGAAGGAAAATCTAGTAATTTTATATGTACAAGAAGAAAGAGTGACTTATTTTCTTCCAGAACCAAGGACTCAATATGTTATGTCTTAACTTGCAAGTGTTCAAAGTCCAAATGTTAGTGCTTATTTGTGCAAATATGGTATATGCAACAACAGCACCACTTAACCCTTCTTTCCACTAGGTGTAGTCCATAATTATGTTGAAAGCCCTATTTAGCTGGCTGAGACTGATAATATTTTTGTACTAGTAGATGAGATTTTTGGATAAGAAACTTATAAAACATGGCATCTTTGAAGAACAACCATAAAGCTTCTGGGGGAATCTTCACTTCACGTACTTGAAGTTGGAAACTGGACAAGTTAATGCATCTTGATATGATTGGACTTCCTATATGATTAAGGGGGGCCTTGAGATTTGCATATTTGCTTGTAGTAGAATTCTCATCTCCTGGCTTGTTAGTGGTAACAGTCTCTAAACATTTAAGAACCTACAGGATGATTGCAATTTTTTATGGCTTGTTTAGGTTTTGTTTACTGGGGAGAAGATAGGTGTTGGAATGGGTAAAACGAGGAAGGATGCTCAACAACAAGCGGCTGTTAATGCTCTTCAGACCTTGGCAGGTAGGTGGTTGTTTATGTAAGGCACACTCAGATACTTTACAAATGTGGCTACATCAGGGTTGCATGTCACCTTCTAACTTCTCCCTGTGTTGCTTAAATATTTGAATGGCCTTTTATTTCCAAAGCTAGTTTGTGATATGAGATTTATGTTGCTATGTAGTATTAGAGTTTGGTCTCACTATGACAGCAGGCAATGCTGTGCAGGTGTTTCTTGGCACAAGCATCTGTCCTTCTCAAGTCATCTGTGTAGTGCTTAAATATCATTTAGAACTTTCGCTTCAAAAGCTAGCTGTTGAATGGCGTTAGGATAGGATACATTTGTTTCCTTTTGACCACTTTTGTTGTATACCTATCTGATAGGTTTAAAAGATGCAATAGGTACGATGAGGTCTAGGATTAATTATCTACTTGAGACCAAACATGATAACTAGCTAAGATGAAATGCCCCATAATTTTGACGGCTGGCTATTTTCACTCTGGAGTGAGGTTTCTGGCAATTTGTTCTTTCTTGGCTAAGGTACTTTCAGTATATCATTTTCTGAAGTGTGTTAGTTATGCCCCATTTTACTTTTCTAACAAATTGCAGATCAATACATTGCGCATGCTTCTAGCCAGTCCAACGCACAAGATGGTACATCAAACAACCTTTCACTTGAAAATGAAAACGGATTTTTGTGGGATGCTACAAGTCCACGATCAAAGGAATTGACAAAAGAAGATGTCTTCTCTTGAGGGTAGTTGCAACATGGGGAGTTCTTGGAGTGTTGCAATGGTTTCTTCCCTTAAAACATGTGAGTATTTGCACCAATGAGGTTGGATTGATGGGAAGATAACTATTCCTTTGCTGGATAGTTTGTCGCACCAGGATCGGCAGTGATGGGGGGGAGTTAGGTGGCACCAAACCTTTTACTGCTGCCTTGCCCTTGGATTACTTCATTCTTTTTGAAGGTGAGGGCTTAATTGTCCTACTCTTTCTACTAGCAATGACATGTTGCAATATAGATTATTGCTTGGTGCGATTTGTCATTTTTTAGACTTCAAATATTCATATAGTTTTCTAATAATTAGAAATATGGTGTATGGTTTTTGTTTATCTTAGAATGACCACCCCACTTCCTTCCATTGAAGCAACCTGAATTTTTACTCACTCAGTGCAATGTGCAAATATAAATTTATTGTCATGAATAATTTGAAAAGCTCTTTTTGGTAAAGGAGCATGCCTAGACAAAAAGTCACTGAAGGGATCTTTCATCAAATGAAGTCAATAACGCTTCGGTTATGTGTATTAATATTGACCAATTGCCAATAGTGATCAGATCTAACATTGATGATTTAGTGAATCAGGCACTTTGAATCAAGCAATTTTCTTTGAATTAAGGAATAAAAAAAGAACATTTAATTATTTGACTTGCAATTTACAGGCTGATGTTGGTTTTCAGAGTACGCAAAACATAGCAGCAGAGTGGTAATTTGACTATGTTGATAAAAATGGCTAAATGACAAAGTGCTTCAGTAACCATATTATCATTTAGGCTACATTCTTTTCATGATAACCTTGAGTTTTTGGAGAACAATTTCCCTAGAATACCTTTTCCCCAAAAAACAGCTTGTTTACATGTGCTCAACTCATTTGTTGAATAATCAGGAAAATATTTTTCAAGTTTTATCTTCTCATCATAAATCGAATAATATATATGTTTATCTGATTATAATACATATGTCGGATGTAATTTAATTGTTATACTCATATAAATTAATATTTGATATTATTTTACATCAATGCAATTATGAATTGTTAATGCACAATATTGTAATTTAATAGGATTAATGCTTATTATGTATTATATATCATAAGGTTGCTAATTATAGTTTAATGTAATCAATATATTAAGCAAGCATTATCAATATATTATCTTATATATCAAGCCAAAATGGCCATTCATCTTACACTTTAGAAAGTACACTTTTTATTTATTAGGCAGGTTTAATAAAATCCATTTATGGTTTAAGAGTTTGAATTGAAAAAACCAAATCACTTTTGGAAACACATTGAGGATGTGACAGCTTTTTTTGTTTTTTTTCTTCTGTTATTCAGTTTGAGATGGAGGTAGGTAGTTTCTTTTATACACATTCTTTAGAGCAGATGCACTGTATCAAAAATTAAAATTACTATTTTTATATCTCCTCTAATTTAAAGCTCCTTTTTTTTTTTTGAAGTACATGCACAGTGGTATATGTTGGTCTATAAGTACATGCATAGTGGTGTATGTTGGTCTGGTAAATTATTTATACAATATGTGCTATCATTGTATGTTATATTATACTATACTATTAATATGAATATAATCTTATAAATATATTAACCAGAGAATATATTCTTGATATAATATTGATGAAATTATATTTATATTGCATAAATTAAAGATTATATTATTAACGTAATAGTAAAACTATATGCTGTAAATAATCATTATTAATATATTAAGTACATAATTATAGTATATAATACCTATAGTGAGAAGAGACAACACATGGTGGTTTGCTTCTCTCAATTTTAACTTTCATGGTTGTGGTATAAAATTGTGACTGGCAACGTTGGCTGAGATTTTACTTTTTGTGGAATAATCATTGATGTTGACTCTGGTTAATCAATCAATTCCGGAAGCAGGTTTTCCATGAACTTATACAAGGAGGCTAGTAAAACTTTTGGTTGTCTTACCTGATAAAATTTCTTTCCAGTGGCTTTAATCTTGCTGGAGATGTTATCTGATTGGATTATGAGACTTGAATGCTGGCAGGGGTATTAGGGTCTTGTGTTTGTGGAAGTCTCGTGCAACATTGGTGACTATGATTATTTTTTTCGTTGCCAATGTTATTCTTAGTTTGGGGAATCTTTTGTTGAATGAATAGCCATTTTAAGCCTTTGTTAATGATGTGTTTGTGAAACAATGTTAGGCATATCTTATGCAGTCAATGCTCAAGGTTTCCCATGTAGCCTTGTATTCTTTCTTGTTTTCATGTCACTAAGGCATGGCTACTAAAAAAATACAGTGAAAAGTTGAAAACTGCAATCTATGAAACCCTCTACTTTTTCCTTCTATGAATTTTATATATAGCTGAAATGAACATCAGGAAACAAAAATATTAACTATCCCATGATCATGCTTTCCCTTGCTTTTAAAGATCTGATGTTCTCCTTGGTATTAGAGAAGCATGTGGTTGGATTCAGAGAGTTGGTCTAGTTATTCACTTGGTCTCTTGGAGTCCTCTTATTAGGAATATTATTGTCAGGCTCACCTAGAAATTAAGGTTATGTTGGAGAGTATCCGAATTTCTTTGATTCACACATTTATAGACAAGCAATAGATTGCTTATTGGCTGTCTAGTGGGGTTCAGAAATTGCATCAGAAGTGTAATTTGAAGTTATGCAATCTGCTGATTAAGTTTTTGGTGTATCTATAAAAATTAAGTGCTGACTAATTCAAATGACTACATTATCTCAGGTGATGGCAGCTTGAAGGTGATCTAAATGAGTAAAGTGTAGTTTCTTTCTCCTTTATACATCTGCTTTTCCTGGGGCACCCAATTGTTCTTGGAATGGTTTGCATTTGCAGGTTGCCCTAATTTTTTTGCAAGGAGTCAGTGGCCATATGCATAGTGGGTATTCGGAGGATAAACCCTGAAACCTTCCATCTTTATTGGTTGAGAGCACATGGGAGATCAATGATTATTGAGAGCATTTCTGTCACTAATCAAATAATTGTTTATTCACGAACATTTCTTTCTATAGGTGGTTTCCTTCTATCAATGATGTATGCTGTTGTGATTTAACTCATTCGTATTTGGCATAGCTGTTGGAAAATTTTCTTATTTACAGATGTAAACTTATCTTGTGACCAAGTAAAGCATGAAGCACAGGACATTTCTTATAAATAGCTGTGTCTGATTTTTTATCGCTGTATGCATTTGGGATTGCTTTTGCTGATCCTTCACTAATCAATTAATTTCAACATAGATGTCTGTAAACTAAATGTTGCTGGTTATCATTTCTTATCTGAAAATTTTTCTTGTCTTATAGCAATCTTGAGTACCTGTTGCAAAGCAATGTCAAAGCATCTCATTATCCTTAAAGCCTTTCAACTTTGTGGCCACTTGGAAGATCTTGGATACTTGGCATCGGATGAAATGTACAGGATGCTTAGTTCTTTGAGAAGTGTTCGGATATTCATATGAAGGTTGAATAGAAAATGGCCGCAGTATGGATCATTCATTACTCCTTTAGCTTCTATAAGGTGAAAGTCTGGCTTCTTGATCTTGAAAAGGGCATGTTGCTTCAAATGCTTCCCCCCTTTTTTTCTGCTTATGCAGTTAATATTGTGGATGGAAGTTGCAATTAATTGTGTCCCAAGTAGGTCATATAATGAAAATTGTGGTAAACCTGTCAGAAAATGTTATGTATCTCAGTTGAAATTAATGCTGCTTTATAGCCAGTTCATCTTTATTCAATAGAAATTCTTTTGGTCATGTTCTACTTGTGTATCCACTTTGCTGCTCTCATCCGTATCATATTAGTTCCAAATGTTGCAGTGTTCTTTTATATAAATAATGCCGTAGACTTACTGATTTTTGTCCTTCTCTTTTTAATTTCTCTCTTCTACTTGCAATTTTCAAAGATAGGAAAAGCTTGTCCAGTTCAACTGCCTTTGGGCGACTTTTCATGGTCCATTCCTTGAACTTAGAACACAAGAACTTCTGTTTTCACAAATTGTATTTCTTACAGTAGATGTTCATGTTCCTTTAGATTTATTTTATTCTTTTTAACCCCAGCGGCATAGCTAGACATGCCAAGTGCTATGCGGTTTTACTTGTCAAACGTTTTTGTCATGATAACACTTCTCTTCTTTCATCTGTTGGATTATTGTTGCAAGTAAATGATTAGGGAAATACGGAGTCTGGTCACACTTTAAGTGGAGGTTTTACTGAATGCATCATATGTTTGATTAACATTTGTTTGCTTAATAGGCATAATGAAGCAGTAAAGTTTCTTTCCTTTGCCTTCTGCAAGATATTGATTTGATCTGGTAGTCTTTGTGTTCTAACAATGTTCGCAATCGGGAATTAGTGGTGCCATAAATGTCATCGATCTTTTTGGTTGGAGCACTATAAACTTCCCTATGCTGTCTTGCTGTTGGTAATGGTGTATATGTAGCTTTTATCATCATTGGAGGCTGGGGTAGTTGCTATGGCGTGCCCTATGATTTGTTTCTTCTACTTCCTTTGATATTATTATATTTCAAGTTGGAACATCTTATATCTTATGTCATCTGGAGAAAGGAGAGAATGTTTTTAAATTGTGTTCCAGAAATTAATAATCTTAGTATAGTTTCTGTGTTTTTTGAGAACGATGAGACTTGTCTAGAGTTTCTGGGTGATAAATGAAATTCCTGCTGAATATGTAGTTAGATGGAGTCGGTGATTGTTTGAAAGGGGGACATTAAGGGGCTGGCGTCATCCACGTACTAGTGGACAGGTTCCTAGCTGTCCTATTCATCTTCGGATCTTGGCGGCTTGAAGAACTGAGGTTTCACAGACGTTCTGACCTTGGGCGTTCTACATGGTGGACTCTGTTTATTATGCATGTGCTATGCTTGCCATTGATTTTCAGAGATAAAAGCTATAATGTGAGTTCCCATGCTTAACTGTTTGAGGTTGTCTCCTTTCTAACATGATCAGTGAAATCTGTGATGAATGTTCTGATGCTTTTCAGTATATTGTCTCCCTATATCCATTCTCCTTCCCTGAAAATAACCTCCAAGTTCATTTGGGAGCTCTATCTAGGCGGTTGGTGCTGGGGTATGGGGAAGAGGCTACATGTTTTTGACAATCCATGTACTCTGGTTTTGCATCTTGTACTATTATTGAGTGGGATTTATCCGCCAAACACCTTTTCTGGTAATTGCTAGGGAGGTGGATATTATGATAATGCTACTCAATGTGGAATGGGAATTAGGATGCACCGTTTTGCAGCGAGATTAAATAACATCGTACGATTTATTATGATAAAGTTTGAATCTTCAGCTTAGAATTTGGTAAGGCTTGGAAAATTAACATTCTCAAACTCCCATCTTAAATCCTTATTTGAATGAAGTACTTTTGTGGAAGATAATCTCAAAGTTAGGATACTTAAACTAAAAGACGATTGATAAATAATATCTATGTAGAGTAGGTCTATAACATGTTATAATGTGCTAGAATCATGGTGTCAATGAACTTATTGAGATTGGGTGTAATACTAATATAGAACCGATGACGAATCGAAAAAAAAAAGAAAGATCAAATGCTATTCCTTAAATCATTTATAAATTTGTTCCTCAAATTTAAATTGGGTTTTTCCAGCTGTTGTCTTCGGTTCATTAAGATTGAATTAGCGATTGTGTTGTGCTTAAAAGCAACTTTTAAGATAGTGTTTTGCTCAAGTACGGAACGATGATGGTAGTTGCAAGTTCGCTTGAAAGTTTGTTAAATATTGATATTATTTATTCACTGCGGAGAGGATCTGGTGATTCTTCCTTGAAATGAATTAATATTGTTTGTTACTCGTTTCAAATCAACATTGAATAAGAATGTGTTGAATATTTAATGGAGTAAATCTTGTGAGATCACACCATCGATGTGAAGATCAAGTTGAATATATCTTTTCGAATAACATGGAGATCGCCCCATATCTAAACATCATCGGAAGAAATGAAACTGAAGATCAGATCTATAGCATTTTACATCAAATAAAAACTTAGGACTTCAGTGTATTAACGTTACTGTTCAATTAATATGAACTGATTGTATGTCCTTGACGCATAAGGGTAGCAAGGGTTTTAAAATTAAAGGAAAATAAAAGAACAAGACTTCATCGATTTTTGTGCGAGTTAAATGGGGAAAGGGGAAAAAAAAAAAAAGAAACTGCATTTAAAATGAAATATCCAAAAATGCAGCCACGCCAAAAGTAATTTCAAAATTATAGTATTTGAAATAAAATCCTGACTCGAGGTCATGATTTTAGTCATGTATCGATTTTAGTTTAGCAGTGAAATTGTGTTTCCAGGTCATGATTTTATCGGGTTATAACTTAAATGCTGCCGCCATGTTCATTTCATTGCCCCTTTCTCTCTCTTTAAAGTGTAAGCCTAAAGCACTCTCTCTACCAAATTGAAAGATTACCCAATCTAACTTGAAATTGCACCCAAGAACTTGTTGCAATCACATCGGAGGTATGTTTGGATGCTGCATATCATTGATAAGGCATCGATTTTGCGTGACTTTGCGTGGAAACCTAAGAAAATTCGAACTAAAATTGCCTAAAAAAGTAAATAAATTTTGACATGATTGACCTTGTTAGTGATTGGAGGGATTACTGTAAACAGGACATTGCTTGTTGACAAAAGTAGCTAAGCAAGTGCAGCCCCGTAATTTCTTACAATACTACCAAATAGTTTAAGATATAACTCCTAATACATGTAAGTACTTTAGAGAATTTTGTTGAAAAATGTAGAACTTGGTACATGACAAGGGGTTCGATTTGGACATAGTACTACCAATATCATTAAGAGCTATAATAGTGCACTTAAAAGATATGCTAGGAATCGGTAAATGTACTAGTGAAGAAGACCTATAATTGCAATAACTTTTTCAAGAAACAAATGGTCAAGACATCTAATGCAATAGCTAATGGTCAAGTCTTGATTGAATATGTAGTGAAAAAGTATGATAAGTGGCAGAAAATAGCTAGTAGCTACTGTATAGTTTTATTCAATTAGCAACAATAAATTTTTGAGGTTATTATAGCACTATGCTTGACTATACATGGCTAGAAGTATGTGTACATAGCCTTATCGTGCGAGATAATACCCATATGATAGAGCTAAGAGCACATAGATGTACATTTCGAAAGTGACAAACATATAAAATCTCGTGCTTAGATGAAATGGTAGCTATGGGTAAGATGTACATGAATAGTTCTATCCATCTTAGGCGTATGGCTAAAGTTGTCATGGTTGAAGAATAACTTCAATAAGTTACGAATGATGTAGATGAGGTTACCCACTAATGTTTTGTCAAAGCACACATCCTGCAGCTCATTTGTGGGATGGTATTCATAGATAACTTACAGAACCTAGTCCATCTCAAGTTCTTCCCCTTTAAGTCAATTTTAAAATAGTCAGTTGAACCGGCCATTATGTAAGAGGGGCATGTATGTACATGGAGGTAAATGGAACAGTGCACAATTCTAGGGCATCGCCTTTGAGGATGCAATACCAGCAGGTTCGATCATGTCGAATGTTACTACTCATCATCAATGGAGCCACCTTATGACTTGGGAGGATGTCTTAGAGCTAAGGGCGAGGTAAGGGTTAGGGATGGGCTTATAAACGTAGCCTAAATGGGATTAGAGATGATTCGTCGCTAATGCATAAATACTTTTCTCACCTATCTCTTACCAATACATTGCATCTTAATATCAAGAGTCAAGCCCCTCAGCATTGCCATTGGTGCCGTTCTAGATGTCTTTTGGAGAGAGCTCCAACACTTGTGTTTAGACTCCACCAACTTCACAAAAGAGGCGACATGGGCCTTGGGCAGAAGACATGGGAAAGGGCTCACACAAATTGAGCTTGATCTTATACCTATGCATGTGTCTCTTGCCTATGACTTACTTGCTGCATGCTAAGGAAGCACTCAAGTTAGTTAAGTCACTTAGTAAGATACAGTTAAGTGCATAGGAGATACAAACCTTCAAGTGACACTAATGATAGTAGCCTTAGATTTCTTTATGCTTTGCTCTATCCTTTTGTTTTTATTTTGACTTTGTACATTTGGATATACAATTGCATTTGGATATATCATATTATTTATTAGTGGAAAGCTTCTTATTCTTCTCTTATTGTCTAGTCAACTTCATCTCTTAAACTATTATTGCTTACATTTGTTAGTTCTCAATCATGGATGAGGAACTTTATATTAGTAGGTGGTTGGGATGAGTTGTTGTGTTGGAAAGTGAATTACAACTTATGTTATGGATGTGAGGTTCGGGTTTTGTGATAACTTATTATCCGGTGGTGATGTTTTTTGGCTATTTGTTATAGTGAAGAAACATATTACTTTGCATTGCAAGTGTTGTAAAAATTGGGGAAAGTAAGTTGTAGTAACTGTTGCTGTAAAATTTTTGTAAGTTAAAATTGTGTCTTCAAGACGCGATTTCTACCTAAAGTAAAATCATGTCTTCAAGACAAGGGTTCAACTTGGGTAGCTTCAACTTGGGACTTGGAGTCATGATTTCATTGCAATTTAGAATTGTGACTTTATGACACAATTTTAAGTACTATAGTCTTAGAGTTACTTTTAGCATGATTATACTTTTGGATTTTTTTTTTAAATGCAATATTTCTTCCTTTTCCCGGAGTTGAATATTAACCTATCCAAGGGTTGGGATGATTTCGGAGGTATTAAGAAGTGATTTGAATAAGAAGTGTCATTTTCTGTTTTATAGATTATTAATTAAGAGTAAAATGTCGTACAATAGAAATAGAAGGTCTTTTCAACTCAAGAGTTTTTCTATGGGCAAATATGTTGAGGAAAATGTCAAAATATATTTCTAATCTTAAGGTGAGAGAATTCTATAACTTTTGAGAGTCATGGGGTAACTTTAGTTCTATATAGACCTTTCCTAGTTGCAAAAGCGTGAGGTAGAGAAATGATTATTGTGAGGCCACTGATATTTCTCTCACGGTGGAAATTAATATGGTTCGCTGGAGTATGCTGAATGGAGCTAGAAGAGTAGACTATTTTATCAAATGAAACCACTGTGTATCTTGGTTTGATGTTTCACTGATACCCTTAAGCTACTGATATTTAAAAGTAGAATAAACGAAGGCGAAATATCCTACATATTTTGATATTTTAAATGTGTTATGTTACATACACCTTGTGGGGGTGAAAATAGTAAGAAAATTCTAATTAAGGATTTTACCTTAGAATTTAGGGTTAATGGAGAATTTTATCAAATTAATACTAAACGGTAATATGAGACCCTCAAGTTTGACGGACTAGTTATGTGAAACTGGATTTGAAATAATAAGTTGAAATATAAACTAATATTATTTATAAACTAAAGTTTATTTGGTTAAAGTTAAACCTTAATGATCATGGAAGTAAAGAATTGAAATTAGATGTATACTGTATAATGTCTTACTACTTTTCAAGTGCATTATGAGATTTTTACAAATGTTAAATGAAAATAAAATTTTACTTGAAGAGTCGCGTAAAATTAAACTAAACTACTCCATAGAAATATATATATATATATATATATATAAAATACAACCGCTATTCCCCAATCCTTCACGTGTAAGGATTCTTTACCATTTTTTCTAGCTTCATCGGGAAGCTAATATGGTAATAAGACCATATGGCGTCTGCACTAAAATAACTATGCATTTAAATATATAAATAATATTATCAATAAAAGGGATTTATTTTCTTGCTACCTCCTCCATTTGCGTGACGTTGAAGCAACCTCCCACAGCCATCCTTGCCTGTTTAAAGTGGGATAAAAATTCCGATTGGAACAAGATACTGCCGTTTCCACTGGAAAAACAAGATATTGAAGTTGGCAACATGAAACACAAGTATATTTATATTATTAGTTATTCTATTCCATAAATAGCTTCTATTCTCCAAAAATACCTAGGAATATTGGAAAACTACCAAAAAATTAAACATATTATCATCACATCATGACGACAATCATCATCTACTCTTTCATCTCGATCGATCATCATCAACTACCAATTGGCTACATCAACCACCATACAACCATTGAATAGATGTTTTATTATTTTAGAAAAAAAAAAAAACATCCTTTTTATTTCACCAAGCTTGAGTAGGATGTATAATAGTGTTTTGATATGTCATGTCAAGAATTGACAAGAGTGGTGATATTGGGATGGGTCCGAACCTATTGATGGAATGAAAGGTAAATGGAAGTCGACAGTTTTAGTAAAACCTGTGCACTAATTCTATAAGTATGATGCATTGTAGAACCACATACAGACTAACTAGTTTACTAGATATAATGCACTAGATCAAACTAGTTGAGTTGCTCACCATAATCCTTGCTGAAGGAATAGATAAAAGTTAGGAATAAAATGAACTTGCAGTAAATGAGATTAAGTTACAAAAGAAAATGAAGATTTTGTGTTGAAGGTGATTGATGTGACTTACATTATAAGTGGGTATTTAGACTCAAGATTCTAAGGCAACTATTACATTTGGGGAAGTTACTAAAATGGTTGTTTTATCTAAAGTGGAAAATATTAAAAGGAATATAAATGAAACAAGACAAATTTGTAATATACAAGAGAGAATATCCTACCTACATTCGTACTAGTCCTAATGTTAGACTACACATGTTGTGGCTTAAGTGGTCGAGGCCTCTACTAAGTAGAACCTATGATGGAATTAGATAGGTAGGCAACATCCAAATAGCTTAGGATTTAGACTTCAATTGTTAGCTCTTACAAATGGTCACCTGTATTTCAATTGTAGTCCAAAACACTTCGGTTTGCGGAAAACAACTTAGAACTAAGTTGATATAGCTTGGGATGACGGTGGTTGGGCTATTGGACAAGTTTGTCGAGCTGTTACAAAGGTCATGTAGCTCACCATCAGGTTGACACTTCATGATCGTGATTAGAGTGTACGATTTACGACAAGTGGAAAGGTGGAGAAGGTTGGGTCTAGATAATAGCTTGGATTCCTTAGCACTGGAACAAGAAGTAAGAATCCATCAAATCATGTTCTCTAGACCTCAGGCTTAGGCATGGTCTTGAGCTTAGGCTTAATTGAGGGGTCCAGTGTCGATTCTTATTAGTGTTTCATATTTATGAATTCCATTTAGGAAAATATAAAATTTTAATTTCTCACATTTATTTAAAACTAAACTGTTGTTAATTATATGACGATTATGAAATTGTTGTAAAATGTAAATGTAATCTATTGAATTAATGTATTTAGATCTTAGATGAACTATTATAAATTTTCATTGAAGAAATTTTAAGTTGACAGGCTATTTTTTCAAATTTATGGAAGTTTGGTGGCTAAAATGTAAATACTAAAAATATTGCATGCTGTATGTATTTGTAAAAACCTATGAATTTGATGTTATATTATGAACATATGAAATTTTTGGTATGAAATTTAAAGTTAATTGAATAAGTAATCTAACAAAAATAAATATTAAGGAGCAAAATCATAATTTTTGAAAATATAAGGTAGATTGGTAGGATTGTAGTAACTTACATCTTGATATAAATTGAACATGTTACATGTAATTTTTTAAAGTAAAAGTATTAAAGTTCATGTGTGATTGTGTACACTCTAAAGTTTAGAGGTTAATTAATAAGGGAATAAGTATTAATAAATGACATTATTGTGTTAGGTAAGCTGGGTAAGGAAGACACATAACTTCTAAAAGCTGATAAGTGGACTCTCCTTTTTGTTAGTAGACTTATGTCTATCAAAAGTGAATTTCTTAGCCTTGTCCAAAGATTCATGTCTAGTTGGATATGAGTTTATTCTTATTCTAATAATTTTTTGACTGTAAATGTTATATATATGACTTGGAATAATTTTGTGGACTGAAATTCCACTACTAGGCTTTACTAAGTGAAACATGTGCTTGGTTATGTAGAATAGCTATTGATCTAATTTAATAATGGTAGGCTTGGTTGAAATAGTATTTGAATAATGACATGTGGATCATACCTAGTGTTAGAAATCCTTTTCTCAACGCACTTATGTCATGATAAGAAAAGGACTTATGAGTTAGATTTTTCAAAAATTAAGATCTTGGTAGGTTAGTTCTTAAGCATATATAATTGCATTTCTCAAAAAGTAAAAAGTTCTTTTCTAGCTACTTTATGTGGTTTCAACTAATGTTGTTAGACTTAGTTTAAATGGTTAATCCAGATATATGAGAGGGTTAAGAGTTAAAGAGACAAATTGGGTTCAATCAGGGATTAGACTAGATTTGGACTAGATTGCTCTCATGGCTAGGTTAGGTTGAATCGAGTTAGATTATATGAGTTAACCTGGATTTGACAACACTAGTTTTAGCTGGGTTGGGTTTCTTTTGTGATATTACTCCTAGGCCGATCTTTGTAACCAACTAGGTTCTCAAATTGTTATTCGGATGCCCATTAATGTATACTAATAAGATAACTAGGTTAGGTTGGACCAGGATATTGGTACCGGTCCATGTTACATACATAAGCATAATGCGTATTTGCTATGTGGTTGTTTTATTATGAATATCTTACTTCTTTATACTCATATTCATTGATAATTTATACTCTGTTATTGTTTTTCTTTTTTTTTTAATCCACTTATATAGCTTAACAACAAGTTAAGGAGATTATATGTTTTATCCTCAAATTTAAGTGAAGCGTAAGGGGGAGCTATAATAATAAGATAATCTTTTGAAGGCACTCGAGACGTAGCTTTAACCTTTTGTTTAGTTTTATGTTTTTTTTTTTAATATATAGGGAGATGATATAAATAGGTTTGGAGTATTAAAAAAATGTAGCTTCAACTCAATATAGCACTATATTATATATAATAACATTGTTTGAGTGTATGATCAAGTTTATTAGCAAGATGTCATACTGTCACTGGTATTAGGATGTGATAATTTCTCTTTCTTTATATCTAGATTTCTACACTTTACTTATTTGTTTAACATCAAAATTTACTTATTGAAATTCAAAAGAAGGGTCTCGTTAGTAAAAAAAAAAATTGAATTTTATAAGTTAAACAATTCCATCCTCCTTCTTGATTGCCTTTCTAAGAATTATATGATTTATCCAAGACTCTTAACCCATATCAATTGTAATTTCGCTATATGGATGATTGCTTGTAATGTGTCTTAGGGTTGGACATGCGAGAGCACATTAAGTAGAAAACCAAAATGAAAGAAAAGATAGCAAAAACCCAAGTGAAATTGAGTGGATATAACTAACTGATTGATCCGCATAGCTTAATGAGCTCCCGATATGATGCATCAAATAATTGTTAGGGTCACTTACCACTAATTCTTACTAAAGGAGTCAAATAAAAGTTAAGGTTTCTTAAGAGGAACACTCTTAGAGATGAAGAGGTAATATCTATGAATTCATTCAGTTTGTTGCAGCTAATTACAAGGGTAGTTTTTTATACTCGGCTACTAGGGTTTACAGAAGAAGGAAAATGACTAAAAAGGGTTGTTAGTTACATGAAGATTCCTAGTACATAACTAAAGGGATAACATAGACAAAAGGTGTAAAGAATCTGTTAAGATGTCATCATCATTAGATCATACGCTGTAGATAGATACCGTTTCTCAGTTGGAAGCTTCGGTAAAAATAGTTGCCAGTATACTCTACTAGTCTCTGGTGACAAGGAAGCTCGGGTCCTCAAATAAGCTTGGTAACCAATTGGATTAGCTTGGTTGCAAGTGAGTAGGTAAAAGTTAGATTAATCAACCTATTTTGGGTTAGATTAGGTTGGTGAGGATAGCAATTTGACATACTTACTTAGTAGGTAGGAAGCTTATGGTAGAGTTAGGTCATTTGGCACCCTGGGTTTTGCTAACCTATTCTAGAATAGGTTGATAATAGTCCTAGCTATGACCCAAGCTTTGTATTTAGGTTCTGTGAAGTGTAATTGGCCTTAGACATGGTGGAAATCTTCATCCCTTAATGGATCTCGAGTGAGGACATGTAAGGTTAGACCTTATAGTCTTTTAGCTTGACTTCGAGTAATGGGTTTAGGGAGTTGGTTCCTATCATCTTCCCTGGGGTCTGGGAGATTTGTCCTCAAATTTGTGGTTTCTCCATTTTTGGCTCTCCTTAATCCCCTTCTTCTTCTACTAGATGGTAAGGAATTATGTCAGATATAGTGAAAGTTGAAGGAACATTGTAGTCCTTAGGTAGTTCGATCGAATAGGCATTACGATTGATCTTCTTGAACAACCTGAATGGTCCGTTAGGTTGGGTGACAACTTGCTCTTTTGTAGGAGTAGAAACCTTTCTCTACTAAGATAGATTCAAACTAAGTCACTTGGATTAAAACTAATAGCTCTATAGCCACGACTATTGATATGATGTTGCTTTTCATTGAACTTGGTAACCTATTTAGTTACTTACTTACGCATCCTATAGACTTCTTGGGCTATGTTGACTTCGGATTGGCTCACCTCAAGAGCTGCTAATGTGCCTACACATGTAGGTGGGATGGTTAGGCTTAGGTCCTAGATGACATTGAATAAGGTCTTCCCCTTTATATTGTGGATAGTTCAATTGCATGTGAACTCCATAACTAGTAAACATAGGTCTTAATCTTTTAATTTCTTTCCCACAACAGCTCGGAGCAGTGTACTTAGAATTCCATTCACTACCTTAGTTTGCCCATTAGTTTGGGGATGACTACTGGAGTTGAACATGAGCTTGGTCCCAAGTCTTCTCCATAGTGTCTCCTAGAATTAAGTTAAGAACTTTGTATCTTGATCTGAAACAATTGACTTAGGAACTCCATGTAGTCTGACCACTTTTTGCAAAAACAAGTCAATAATATATAAAGTATCGTTGGTTTGGTAGCAAGGTATAAAGTGTGTCATCTTGTTGAAATGATCTACAACTACAAAGATCGAATCCTATACTTGGGATGTCTATGGCAACACAAGGACGAAGTCCATATTGAGGTCGATTAAAGGTAAGGTTAGCATGGGTAGGGGCATGTACTCACCATATGGTTCCCTTCGTGTA
This sequence comes from Lumnitzera racemosa, assembly GCA_024138005.1. Taxonomy (NCBI): domain Eukaryota; kingdom Viridiplantae; phylum Streptophyta; class Magnoliopsida; order Myrtales; family Combretaceae; genus Lumnitzera; species Lumnitzera racemosa. Next base: position 60,210,567 of record JAMXBC010000004.1, read on the forward strand.
GTATCCATTAACTGCTAATCCTTCCTAGAACTTCTTAAGAATAGGTTCGAACTGAGGGTCTTAAGCGTATTGTTCAATAATAAGAGAAAACCTAAGTAACTTGGTTTGTGTTGTAATGAGCAAAGCTTGTTTATGAAAAGGGTATCTACCATTACGTTGGCATTGCCTTTCTTATGTTTGATAACATAAGAGAAACCTCCATAAACTTAAGCCAATTTGCTTGCCTCTTTGAGAGCTTGTTTTGACTTTTATGGTGTTTCAAGGATTTATGGTCCCTGTAGATGACAAACTCTTGAGGTAATAAATAGTGTTTCCATACAACGAGCTTGGTGGAGAGAGTAAAGCTCCTCATATATAGAATAGTTAAAGGTGGTACCATTAAGTTTTCATAGTGATATGTAATAAATCGGTGCTCTTGCATCAATACAGCGCTATTGCTAATACCCAAGGCATCACATTCTAGCTCAAAAGGTTTCTTAAAGTTAGCCAAGGCTAAGGCTAGGGCCATCATCAATCTCTTCTGGATCTTTCAGAAGCTCTTCATGGCTTGCTTAATCCATTAGAATCCATCTCCTTTCTTCTTGAGCTCGATTAAGGGGATTGCTATAGTACTAAAGTTTCGAATGAACTACCTATAAAACGAAGCAAGTCTATTGAAGCTTCTTACCTTAGTAACATTCTTCAGAGTCAACCATTCCAAGACAGTTTAGATCTTTTCCTCATCAGCTCGAACTCTATCATTGGATATACATATCCTAAGAAGACAACTTTGCGCAAACAAAAGGTACACTTCTTCAAATTTTCACATAGTTTCTAGTATAGAGTATGTTAAGAATAGCTCAGAGGTGTTCAATATGGTATACCGGATCAACAACACTATACACTAAGATATCATCAAAGCATACTACCACATACTTATTGGTCAGAGGTCTCATTACGTGGTTCATGAGTTTCATGAATGTGCTTAGTGCATTATGACTAACCATTTGTAGAGACTATTTAGTGTTTTGAAAGAAATCTTCCATTCATTCCTGGCTTCATGCGAATTTGATGGTAGCCACTTCTTAGGTCAATCTTAGAGAATACTTGAGTGCCATGAAGCTTATCTAACATGTCATTAAGCCTTGTATCGTATACCTTTACTCCATTGTAATGTAGTTAATTGCTCGACTATTGATGTAGATGTATCGTAAACCATCCTTCTTTAGTATGAGCAAATCATACAAAGCATATGGGATTATGCTCTCTCTAATGTAGCCATGCTCAATTAGCTCATCTACTTGTCTTTTGAGTTCAGTGATCTACTTTGTGTTTATCTTGTAAGCAGGTCAGTTTGATAGGGTAACATTAGGTTAGAGATCAATATAATGCTATATACCTCGAATCGGAGATAGTCCTTTAGGTTACTCTTAAAGAAATAGGTCAAATAATTCTTCTACCGACCTCCTTACATATTTGGGGATCGAGTCCAGGTCTTTAAATTCTAGTTATCTTTAGATCAACAAAAACATAGGTTCTTCAGTTTTCTTAGTACCTTGCAATTTGTTTCGAGATAACACCAAGTTTCTTCTTAGTAGCTTGGGTGAGCTAGTTATGAGTTTCATTCACTTGACTTAGGGTTATAGTATCACATCCCAATTTAGGGAGTCATAATAGCCCTACCATGTAAACTAACCTACGCTAGAAGCTAGCTGCCTTAGTCGCTAACATAGGTATAGCTATACAAAATGTTCACCAATCCACTTCTTGGCAGCATCTCATTCAGTACTCGGCAAGAATTAACCTGTGGTGTAACTTTTCAAAATAGCTATTGAAAGTAATTTTTATAGCTTAAATTCTAAGGATAATCAAGTTTTATAAATCATCTGGAGAATAAAAGCTTGAATTTAATATAACTCTCAAGAATTACTTTGTAAGAAAACAATAAAGTGTCTATTAAAATTTTACTAAAATCTACAGGCTTGTAGAATATGGAATAAATCTCATTAGATAAAAATTAAGAGTTACCCGAGGAGACCCTATCAGTGTTCCTAGAGGTTAATATAGTTGATAAACTAAGTAAAAATCTAGTTGGGTAGTCTTGAACCTCACTTACAAACCCCGTTCTCTAAACTTCTAGAACTTGAAGTAATATTAGTGAATTTACTGGGAAACCTGCAAAACAACTATAGGGCAATGAGTGACAATTTACTTAGTAAGTAGGACGGAGACAATAACTCATATCTAATATCAAGCAACTGGGGTTTTCAAGCAAGGTTAATTAGATGCAATGTATGTTTAAGTAAATGCCATCATATGATGTTGGTTGGTCTATTGTGAGATCAGAGAAATTGCGTTAGCTTTAATTGGGGTTTTGAGGAGTTTGACACTACGCACTTTGTGGATTAGAACCAAACTGAAGCTTTTACAATGAAGAATACACTCCGTTCGAGACTTCACTTTGAACCACAGTCCTCAACCTTGCTGTAACCTCCTCTCCTATCACTTATTTCCATTAAGGGTGGCGAGAAGACCATTTCTGCTATTCTCATTGAAGGGTTCATGTTTGGTCCAAGAATCCTAATCATTTCTCTTAGTGGGTTACAATGTAGGTTCGGTTAGTAGTTAAGTTGAGTTTGTATTAGATTGCTTTTGGGGTGATCAAGTAATTTCAAACAATCCAAAATAAGTAATATCACGAAGCAATAACTCACTTAAGTCCAGCATTCAAAATAGCATAACCATATTCAAGCACACATGTTGCATACGTACAAGTAACTAACTTACAATCATAAATAAGACGTATACTAAGGTATCCAAGTATTATTTAAGTAATACTTCAAATTGTAGTAAAACGTTGATCCCACTTACTTGGATACTAATGCTCATTGTCCTTGTGCTTTGCTCTTGTCTTCCTTTATTATCCTTAAAATTTAATGTAACCTTTTTATTTTCTAACCAATAAATAACATATGTGTTCATTGTAAACATTTAAGTATATTTTCAATTGTGTTAGATGAGTTTTTCTAAGGTGTTTATTTGATATTAGTTAAGCAAGATATATTTTGACTAAGGTTCTAACCTAATACAGATTATTGCTTAGTAGTTTCTGACCTAAGTTCTAACTTCAATAAATTCTTATAAGGCATAATCAGGCAACTTTGTAATCTACTCTCCAGCTCTCAATGATCCAATATTCAGTACCAACCATCTTAAAACTTCTAGTTACTCCTACATTTTGCATCTTCCATCAAACTACTTTTTGATTGAGTTTTTAACTTAAGTTCTAACCCATCTTTATGTTATAGGCAATTATTCGAGTAGCTTCTAACTTATGTTTTGACTTTGATAAAGGTATAGAGTTCACACATAAATTATTGGCTATTCTACTATCGGACCCTTGGTGTGATCCAAGATATTTAATACCAAACTACATCTTGACCTAGTTTTTGATGGAGTTTCTGACTTTCAATCCAAAATTAGATTCCTATTTAGGAAGTTTCTTATGGTTTGTCTCTAGAAATATGGTAGAGTCCAAATATAAGCCACTTTTGATATAGATCCAATTTTCCTAGTGTACTCCACATGTTAACACCAGATTACATTTTAACTTACTTCCTAACATAGTTTCTGACCTTTCTACTATTAGTATGTTGAGCTACATCACATATACTCCACTTACCCTAAGTTTCTAGATCTCTAAATCCTACATATATAGCAAGTACCAACTAAGTATTTCCACCATTTATACCTCTTCTCACTAAATCATCAACTAGATAACAATTGCATTTAAACTTATCAAATTTTATCTTAACCACCACATACCTAATTTTATTTTAAAACCATGGTTGATACACTTATGATGAACCACTTCTAACTATTAAATGTAAGCGAATATAGATTGTATCTTAATTTTATCAAGTGTAGATCAAGCCCGTTAACAAAATACCCTATCTAACGTACTGATTACACGAAATTGGTAGCAACTCAATTTTAAAAATCCGACCATATGAGATTAAAATATAACATCTTAAGAGTATATCTATAAAATTTCAAGTCAAAACTACATGAATTGATCTTTCAAAAAGCTAATCGAAAATTGCTATGCAAGATGTTTTTCTTAAAGACCTCATATCTATACCTAAATTTTTGAAAATTTAATTGAAGATTTGAATTCCTCGTGCAAAAATACATGGGGAAACCAAATTTAAAAAATTTTAGGTAAATGTTTGTTATTTTTCCTTAATTTTAGTTAAAATCGAGAATTGCAGCAACTCACTTGAAACCAATGATCCAGTCATCGTGGTGAGGGAAGTGTCTACTAGAATCATTGCTGGCCACTCCTTTAGGTTGCTACCTTGTTTCACTTCCAATTGGTCATCTTCCTTAGGATCTCGTAAATCCCTTTCTTCTACACTATTTATTCCCAATTTCGTTCCCTCATTTTCTCTCTATATTTTCTCACTCCAACATTTTTTTCAAGTTCTCAACTGACTATACTTTGTTCCTAGTTCTCTTTCCTTTTTTGTTTTTATTATTAATTTTATTATCTTCCACTAGAATCTTAATTTGCATGATTATGTACATTGATGACAATGTATAACTTAAGTGTAGGGGAACAATAGATTATATATGCTAATAGGTACTCACTTAAGCTTTTAGCAACTTTAAAAAAAAAAAAATAGAAAACTTAGAAATTTGCAAACCCCCTATATATATAAGAAAACATATTTTTTTTTTCAAATTTGCCCAATCCTTTATGAATTAAGAACACTATATTGAATTTAAGTGATTTTGATTTCTAAGCTTGATTTTAGAGAATAATTATCTATTTTTCTCTTTCAAAAATTCCATATTGGATGAATAAAGGAGATTTGTCCTTTGAAAGTTTTTTAAAAAATCAAAGTGATTGGAAGTGTCAATTGAATAATTAAATTAAGAAAAGAATTGCTAAAAATTGGTAAGGATCAATCTTGTACCCTCAGAAGAGCAAGAATTTTTCCTATTGTGAATTGCAAAAAGAAATTTAATTAAAGTCGTTAGGGATCGACCTTGGTCCCTTAGAAGAACGAGGTGCTTTTCCTTTGACAAAGTAATTAAAAGGGTTAATTAGTAAGCGTTGACCTTAGTCCGTTCGAAGTGTGAGTTACTTTCCTAGTACTAATAAAGCTTCAATAAGAAAAGCAATTTCAATTAACAAACCTCTTATTGAAAATTGAAAAAAGTAGAGGGACAATAAGAGGAATTGATGTCACATGAATCTAGTCTAGTTTTCAACATAAAAGTAATGAAGGAAAAATTTCTCTCTTCTTAAATTAGAGTAAGGAAATCTCTACAACTTTTTCTTAATTTATTTATGTTTGCCTTAATCTTTAGTTTAATTTCTGCTTAAGCATTGAGGCTAACTCTGAATCATTTAGATTGATCACTGAAGTTTAGTAGTTCTCAATTTGCTATTATTTAAGTGTTTTAAAAGCATTATGAAGTTAAAGAGAAAGGGTGATTCAGGAAAAATTTTTGCTAAGCAATTCAATTGTGAGGGTGCACTTCTTTAAGATTGTAGTTAATCATCTCATCTTTGAAACATATTTTTTCCTTGATTTTTGTTATTTTGCCAGAGGACAAGCAAAAGTTTAAGTGTAGGGGCATTTGACACCATGAATTTAGCATTTATTTTCTATGATAAATTTGTGCTAATTTAGACTTTATTCTCATTAATTTTATGTTATTTTGAGCTTAATTATTGTTTTTAAGGACTCTGGAAACATTCTATGAATTATAGAAGGATTTTATGAAGTTTTGAGCTTAATTGAAGTAAAAACATAGATTAAGGAGTGAAGTAAAGGAGTTTCAACTAAGGAATGAAGTCCAATAGAGATCACTGTCAACGACCACACCTGTGGTGCCTACTTTTGATCCTTTAATAATGATTTTGCATTGAAAATTAAAGGTCACAAACAAAATACAAGTATACACCCAAGCTTTATGGCCGTATAATTTAGGTATGGAGTTGTAATGATTTCCAAATCACCTATTCTAGTTATGTATGCTTTATAATCTTAGGTTTACTTTTTATAAATAGATGCTTAGACCTAGGTTTATAAAGAGAGACCCTTGAGCATTGGTTGTTAGATTTTAGAATTACCAAGAGGTCTTCTCTTCTTCTCTTTCCTTATATTTATTATGTCTTTATTTTAGTACTTAGTAAATTATTGTTGAACCCTACATTCTAAGGGTGATTTTTATTAATGAATTTCAGTTTATGATTTTTCATATTGTGATTTGATTGTTATGTTTATATTTTTTGGCTTTAATTCAATATACTCGTGATTGAGTTAGTGCTAAAGTTTATTGTAGAGTTTGCGAGAACATGCGGTATAATGGACTGAGATTGTTGCAAATTGTGATCGAGAACAGACAAGGCTGGTCGCTGGATGGGTCCAAGCTTATAGAAAGCTCAAAAAGGTTTAATGAGGAAAAGTGCAAAAGGGTAAAAATGAAAAATGAAATAGTAAGAAAAATCTACGAATAGCTCTAGAGGATATGATGTACCAATGGAACCTTTGAGGACTCATGGCTCAATTTGATAAGACGTACGAATTGGTTTAGTGAGGTTACTTGCCACCTAACCTTGCTTAACACCTAACCTTACTTAAGGGAAAGGATAAAGTGATGCCGATAGTAAACAAATAGTATTTATGTAAGGAAGAAAAAAAAAAGTACTCAAAGAGTGTAGATTAAGAATGATTTGATCTTTTTTATAGCTACAAGTATAAGGGTATTTATACTCATAAGTTAGAGCAACCTTCCTAAGAAGGAAAATATAAAAGTTCATTTTCTAAGGAATTAATGTATAAGATACAAAAGGGTAAAAATGAATATATAAGAAAAACAATCATTGGTACAACGAATTCTGCACATAATATTGTATACGTAGCGATGCTACATTAGTGAGGTTGTTAGAAGATGCGGACAAAAAGTACGGATAGATGGACTTGTCCGAGCAAGGATGGCTTAGTAAGTCCAGACTCTCTCTCTCTCTCTTGGCTTCTAAGTAAGGAAGATGGCAAGTAATTGGTTGGCTCGGCGCTAGAGAATAATCAACTTGGTATACTGCAAAAAAATGGATGGTCATATGACATGGCATGAAGGGTGACTCAGCAAGGAAGTACTTGGCCTTGGCAGGGATTGGTTGTAACAAAATGATTCATCTTGCTAACCCTTCTAGTCCTCGGGCTCAGCTACGGGTTAGAGGTCTGGTAGCTTGATTCCTATCATTCCCTCTGGGTTGTTTTAGATCTAGGATCAAATCCGAATGGTGTTCGCTTAGTTATCCATTAGGGCGATATGGATTGAGGTCAACAATGTTGAAGGTGTTAGAAACCCCATAATCTTCGGGCAATTCTAACCTGTAGGCATTGTCATTGATTTTTTGGAGGATTCTGAAAGGTCCTTCCACTCTTGCAGATAATTTGTTCCTCCTCTTGTTCGGGAACCATTCCTTGTTGAGATGTAGCCATACCAAGTCTCCAGGCTAAAATTGTTTAGCCGACTTACCCTTCGTCTTTCCTTGCATTTTTTAATAGCTTAGTTGATGTACCAAGTGACCCTATCATAGATGTGTTAAAGGGATTATGCTCTGGCCGTTGCGTCAGGGTCCTCTTTTGCGAGTATTGGTATAACGGCATGGTCGAGGGGCAACTCGAGATTAAATCCATAGACTATCTCGAAGGGAGTCTGCTTAGTAATGTTATGTACCGTTCTTTTATAGGCGAACTTGACCACTGGCAAGTAGACATCCCAATCGGCCAGTTCTTGCCTGCTACAGCTCGAAGTAGTGATCCCAAAGTATGATTAACCACTTCTGTTTGGTCGTCAGTTTGGGGGTGACATGAGGTACTGAAGAGTAATTTGGTTCCCGGTCGATGCCATAGGGTTCTCTAGAAATGGCTTAAGAAATTCGAATATTTGTTAGAGACTACACTTCTTGACATGCCGTATATCCACACAATCTTCTACAAGAAAAGAGAAGCAATAGCTAAAGTGTTGTTAGTATTGGTGCAGGGTATGAGGTGTGCCATCTTACTAAATCAATCCATGATGACCAATACAAAATCTTTGCCTTAGGTGGTTCGCGGCAGTCTGAGAACAAAGTCTATACTCAATTTAGTGTACGGCCTTATCAGGATAGGTAAGGGCATTGATTTCCCTTGCTTGGCTTGGCACTTGGCCTTCTTGCACATAGCACAACTTTTGATAACTCGGTGTACATCTTTCCTCATTCTCGACCAAAAGAATTGGCCATTTATCAGTTCACAGGTCCTCCTTTCCCCAAAATGCTTGGAGAGACCTCTACTGTAGGCTTCCGTAACTAGTAGCTCCCTCAGTGAATAAGTCGGCACATATAATTTTCCGCTTTGAAACAAGTATCCATCCTCTACATGATATTTGTCCACTATTCTCCCGTTGACGCATTGCGAAATTATGGGTCTAAAGTGTAGATCCTCGGAGTATTGTTCTCTGGTACTTGTAAACCTAAACAGCTTGGTTTGCAATCTAATTAAAACGCATATCTCCTTGAAAGAGCATTTGCAACTACGTTACTGTTTCCTTGCTTATACTTTACCACAAAATTGAATCCTTCGAGGAATTCAACCCATCTTGCTTGTCGCTTTGACAACTTGGTCTGACTTTGGAGGTATCAATATATATGACAAATTTTCTCGACGGTAAATAATTTTGCCAGACTTTCATTGCTCGGATTAATACCAAAAGTTCCTTGTCATACATAGAATAAATCAATTAGGATCCTCGAAGCTTATCACTGTGGAAGGTAATTGGTTAGCCTTCCTACATCAGGATAGCACCTATTCCAATGCCCAATGTGTTGCATTTAAGCTAAAAAATCTTGTTGAAGTTGGGTAGTACTAACACCAGGGCGGAGTTTAACCTTTCTTTTACCTTGGCAAAGCTCCTCTCTTCCCTTTCTCCCCATTGAAAGTCATTGTTTTTTTTTTTTTTGTTAGTTCAGTAAGTGGTGCAGTAAGGGTATTGAAATTCCTGATGAATCTTCTGTAAAACGAAGTTAGTCTGTGGAAACTTCTTATGTCGGTACAAGTAGTAGGAGTCGGTTACTCGACAATTGCTCGGATCTTCTCATCATCGACTCGTAAGCCTCCTCCACTAACTACATAGCCTAAGAATATCACTTTCTCTTGGTAAAAGCAACATTTCTATAGATTGCCAAATAATCTCTTGGCATGGAGGATATTTAGGGCTACTATGAGATATTCACAGTGACTTGACATATCAATATTGTAGACTAAGATATTTTCAAAGTACACTACAACACACTTCTTGATGAAATGTCTCAGTACATGGTTCATTAATCTCAGAAAAGTACTTGGGGCATTTGACAAGTCGAAAGGCATGACCATCTATTCGTAAAGTTCATGTCGAGTCTTGAATGCAGTCTTTCATTTGTCGACTGATCTTATGCGAATTTGATGGTAGTTAGATTTAAGATTAATCTTATTGAAAATCTTAGCTCTACTCAATTCATCTATCATGTCTTCTAGCCTCGAGATCGAATACTTGTATTTGATTGTGATTTTGTTCATGACTCAACAATTTGCCAGCTTCCATCCTTCTTCGGCACTAGAAGTATAGGTACAGCACAAGGGCTGAGACTCTCTCTTACATAGCCTTTCTCTAGTAACTCATTGACTTGACATTGGAGTTCAGAAGCTTGCTTGGGATTCATTTGATAAGCTATCTTATTCGACAGTGCATTATTAGGTACTAAGTCAATACAATGCTTTATGCTTGGAGTTGAGGGAAACCCCTCAAGTAATTGTTTTGGAAATAGGTCGGCATATTTATTTAGCAACTCCTTGATTTGTTGGGATAACTCACCTCACTCCTTCATTTCCAACAGTCGCCTAACCAACAAGAGGGTCGACTCATTATCATTAATGGCCTCTCAGAGCTTGGCTCTACTCATCATCAGAGCTTTCTTTGATCCAATAGTAAGTTTTGTTTGTAACTTATTAACTTCTCTCGACGGCATCGGATTTAGTGTAATCTCCCGGTCATCCTTCTCAGACATGTATGTATTCCTGCAATCGTCATGGATGACCTTCCTATCAAATAACCACGACTTATCTAACAACACGTGGGAAGCATACATGGGTAAGACGTTGTAGAGAATCTGGTCAAAGTAGTTCCTACTAGTGATTAACAGTAGTATTTGCCGAGTGATGTGTAATGCTCCTTTCTCACTTAACCAGTGCAACTTGTACATCTTCGGGTATACAACAGTTGGCAATTTAAGTTTTGAAATAAGATCGATTGATGCCATCTTGGTGCAGCTTACACTATCCATGATGAGGGCACCCACTTTATGATTCACCTTGTAGGTTGTATGAAATAGATTCTCTCTTCGCTCCTCCTTTTGTAGAGGTTCCATGCTCATAGTACGTTGGACAATCATGAGTAACTAGTCCAAGTCCTCGGCAAATAAGTCCTCCTTAATCAGCTCTTTCATGGAATTTTCTTTCTTAGTAGGAGCCTCCTCTTCCTTGGTTTCCTCATCTACACTCTTTACTTCAAGTTTTGAGATGTCTCCCTTGATGACCATCATTCGTCGATTCGGGCACTAAGCAACCATGTGTCTAAACCCTTGGCACTTGAAGTGCTTGATTTGGCTGGTCTTCTTGCCAAACTCTTGTCCCTTCTCATAAGTTCGGGTTGACACTTCACCATGGGGTCAACCTTTTTGCTCAACTTCGACATCAACCCTTTTGCTTGGCTCGGTACTCGATTGAGCTCAATGACTTGCCTGTCCAAGTTAGCTAGTCGACATCTTCACCAGTGCCCGGCTCCTTCTTTGCCTCTCTACTCGCTAGGCAATCCTAACAGCGTTATCCATTGTATCAAATCGTTGGAGCTCCACATTATCTCGAATGTTTCCTCTCAACCCAGTAACAAATCTCAAGATTGTTTGGGTTGGTGGTTCCTCTACTTCGCATCGTATCATAAGCATTTGGAATTCTTGAACATACTTGTCAACTGTTCAGCCTCCTTATCTTAGCTCCTGAAGCCAAGTGAAAGTATCTTGGAGATAGATTTTTGGTACGAACTTGTTTCTGAGTACTCTTTTCGTCTTGAGCTAAGTGTTAATCTCCCAGTACCCCTCTTGTCTTCTCATGGCCTGAAAATTCTTCTACTACATGGCGGCATATTAGGAGAACTCAACAGCAATAGTTCTTACTTTCTCATAATCTTCATATTGATAGTAGTCAAATACACACTCTACCTTCTCTTCCCAATCTAGATACTCATCAGCATTCCCAGATCCATTAAAACCTAGAATCCGAAGCTTCACATGGTTGGATGCTCTGGGGATTCATACACGCTCCTCTTCAAAATACTCCTCTTCCTCTTTGTCAAGCTCACTTAAGTCCATCCTTTGCTTTACTTGTCCTCCAACTCCTTTACCTCGAATGGGTCAAGTTAGGTTTTGACCTCTAATAGGTCGAACAACTTATGGAGTATTTTGCACAACCTTAGTGGGTCAGTAAGATAGTGCATGAACAACTCGGGTCAGATCTACTAAGAGGTTAGCTACCTCATCAAGGCTTTCGTCAATGCTTCTAGAAGTTCCTTGAGATTGTTGTCCTCGGTGGACAACTCCATTATCATCTCTAGTACCAATATTCATATTTGGGTCTATCATCTTTCCTCATAGATTCAAAGCTCAAAAAACACTTTAGGAAATTAATTGTTAACAACACAACAGCCAAATGAACATAGTAACTTGCTTTGTTTTACATAAGCAAAGCAAAGTATAACAGAACTTCAAGAAGAACCAATTACAGCTTACACAAAACCTTCGCTTTGATACCAAGATGTTCTGAACCATGATTAAGAATAGACAATGTCGGTCATTAGATGGCTCCAAACTTATAAAAAGCTTGAAAAGGTTTAATGGGGAAAAGTGTGAAAGGGTAAAAATGAAGAATTAAATAGTAAGTAAAACCACAAACAGCTTTAGAGGATGTGATGCACCAATGGAACTTTTAAGGACTTATGGCTCAATTTGATATGACGTACGAATTAGTCTAGTGAGATTACTCATCACCTAACCTTGCTTAAGGGAAATGATAAGAGTGATGTTGAGAGTAAACAAACAGTGTTTATGAAAGGAAGAATAATAAAAGTACTCAAAGAGTGTATATTAAGAATGATCTGATCTTTTTTATAGTTACAAGTACAAGGGTATTTATACCTATTAGTTAGAGAAACTATCCTAAAAAGGAAAAGACAAAAGGGCAATCCCTAAGGAAGTAATGTACAAGATACAAAAGGATAAAAATGAATATATAAGAAAAATAGCCATTAGTACAACAGATTTTGCACATGATGCTATACATGTGGTGATACTACATTAGCGAGGTCGTTAGAAGATGTGGACAAAAAGTACAAATAGATGGGCTTATTTGAGTAAGGATGACTTGGTCAGTCTTGACTCTCTCTCTCTCGGTTTCTTGGCAAAGAAGATGTCGAGTAATTGGTTGGCTCAGCGCCAGAGAGTAATCAACAGTGTGACATACTGTAGAAAAATGGGCGGTCATACGGTACGGCTGTAAATCCTAAAAAATTGATAGTTTGAACCCTAATTTAAGTCCGAATGTCCTAAACTATGTCATGAGTCGATAAGGTTAGTAACAATAAAAGATTATGAAACTTAATAAATCGAATATAACACCGATAATAAAACCTTAAAAATTGATTGAAATCCTAAATCGTGTACCAAAACCTTAAATCCAATTTATATAAAATTACTTGAAATTGAATTTGAATTTGATCGAAACTCTAAAACTATAACTTTAAGCCTATAAAATAATTAAATATTACTCAATATTGATATAATTGTAGTCGATTGCAATTATTGACTAAATCACGTAATTGCATAAAATTTTTAACAAAATCGTTAAAATAACTTGTAAAAATTATAATTATAACGGGTACCAATTAAATTGATAAATTTTTACAAAATTCTAAAATTAATTTATGATGATTATTTTTATGATTTTTATGCTTAGAAAAGTTACATATATTTATTTTTTTAATTTCTATTTTCTTCCCTTTTTTCTTTCTTTTTCTCTTTTCTTTCTTCTCCTAATTTTCTTGTTGCTCCACATTGAACTCCAGTAGATTTTATTAGTAGCCCACATGAGGAAATTTGAGTCTAGGTGTTGAAATCTCAAAACAAAATCAAGTGCAATGGATTAAGTTGTCTTATCTTCATTAATGAGGGATTTGCTAAGATTTGGTATTTGATTTTTTTTCACCAAACTAAAACATTAGTGAAGAAAATCAAAGAATAAGAAGAAGATTAAGAAGAAGGAGGAGGAGGAGGAGAAGAAGAAGAAAATTAAGAATAATACCAACATAATTAGGTAAGTATATTTATTTATACATATGTATATTATATAGTATGTGCATGTATATACTAGGTATTCTATTACATATACATATACAAGTACATTTATATGAGTAGATGAATTACTATATATGTATGTATTTCTTATGTGTGTAAGAATATATGTATGTAGACATGTATATATATATACTATTAGGTAAAATATACAGTACATGTATGTATAAATAGGAATCTATATAGTAGATATTTGGAAATCTTACTATTTGGATATATATATATATATATGTACGCTAAAAATAAAAAAAAGGAAACAAATAAATAAATAAATATATATGTATATATAAATGAGAGACATATAGTATCTATTTAGTATTTTCATAAATTAAACATATATTATATATATATATATATGTACACGTGAATATGAATATTTATGTATATATGTATATAATCTTCATTTTCACATATATATATCTATATATATAAGTATGAGTATACGTATATTATATATATATATGTGTGTTTCGTATTTGTATATTCATGTACACATATAAGTTATTATTTTTATTTTTTATATATATACGTATATATGTATACATCTATGAGACATGAATATGTAATATGTGTACACTTATAATAGGAAGTATATGTATAGCATATAGTATATAAGTATACCATACGTTAAATAGGATATGATATACAATAATATTTATGAAATAAAATAAGGTTATAAAGAATAGGTATATATATATTACCGTAAATTAGGAAAAATAGTTACTAATTAAGTACATATAGTAATAAGTATATATATGTGTGTGTATCATAAAATACAAGTAAATAATAAGGAAATAATAAATAATAAAAATAAAAGTAATAATAATAAGTCTAAAATTTCAAAAATAGGTAAAAATAAGTAACTAAAGTAAAATAAACTTAAAATAATAAAATTATCAACTATATGATTTAAATAATTATTAAATAATAAATATATTAAGAAAAAGCTAAAATTAATATTTTATAACTTTTTAAATTAAAATAATAAATTTTGTGATATTTTTATATCACAGTTTGAACTGTGAGTCACAACGTTCAAAACAGACCTTGCTACAAGAAAATACACTTGAAAATGATCAAAATGGACTATAAGTTCATAATAATCCGAGTGAGTTGCATGCAATACTTAGTCTCCTACATATATATGTTTGGCATACTAATTGGCATGCATTCATATAATTGAATTTAATTAATGTATAACTTGATTGTAGTGTGGTTGAGGAGATTATCTGACTAAGCTAGTTAGCTTATATCCTTATAGTTTTCTTTTGCAGGTTGAGTTGTTCGTGGAGTCGGACCACCGTATGCTCGAGGTTAGTTGTTCATCAGGGGGTTGATGTGGGAGTAAGACATGATTAGAGTGTTCACATAATATTTTATCTAGATTATAGATCTGAATATGTGATAAACTGATATTAGTTTGAGTTAAGCAATTTTAAAGACCTCTTATCTGTAAATTCTTATATAAATAGATTATGTTTTATATTTCTGTATCTTATTATTATTATTATGAAATGATATTGCTTATACTTGCGCAACTCTTGATTGTTACTTATAGGTGTAGCTGTAGCTATAGTCGTAGCCTTATGTATCATATAAAGGGTCATCGATTGTAAGGGAATTAAATGTATAGTCCTTTATATGGTATACGGCGGCTGCTCTGACTATCCCCCTCAGGTCATGACAATGGCATGAAGGGTGACTCGGCAAGGAAGTACTTAGCCTCAGCAGGGGTTGGTTGAAATATAAGGATTTGTCGTGCTAGCTCCTCTAGTCTTCAGGCTTAATTGCGGGTCAGAGGTCCAGTAGCCTGATTCCCATTAGAAACAATTAGGCAAAATTTGGCTAACTAAAACGTTTAGTTATTGGTTTCCTTGAATTAAGACAACATAATAGTGGGATTCAAGAGTGTCATGCGATCCTCTATTCAAAAGTGATTCGGTTAGAGAAGGTTTCATGATTAGGAGTTAGTTAAAGACGGGAATCTGGTTAGTTCATAATAGGAATCTCCAGTTCAACATAGCAATTGAGATTGGATAAATCACCTAAGAATAGGTTGTAAACAACAATAAAGATTTATTAAGGAAGATGTTATTTCTTTATCAAATTAATTTATTTAGTTATTTTATTGTTAGTTAATTGTTTTAATTTTGTTTCTTTACTTCTATCTTCTAGGTCCATCTTTTATTTTATTGCAACCTTTACTTTTTGTTTTTAATATATTCTATTAAATCTCTTGTTGATTAAAGTTAGGTAATTGAATAATATAAGGATCTCATTGCTAAAAATAATTAGGTATACTTCATATAAGGTTCCTCGTAGGACTGACACTTGGACTCAATCTGTTTTATTTATATTATAACTTGACTATATGTATTTGCCTATTAGAGCGATATATGCCCTACTAATCCTTGCTTTCAAAGAGGATCGAAATTTGGACCTTGAATTGTTAAGTCTTCAGAGAATGCAGCACCCATGTTCCTTAACCTTGTAATACTTCTCATCTAATTCTTTCACCTCCTCATGCCCTTGACTTCATCTAAACTCAAATCATTGCCTAGCAAGTCTTTCCACTCCTCCAGCTTTGGCATTTCGAATTGGGAAGTTTGGTAACCTCATGTAGCCATCACCTTGGTCATAGGCTTCATCAACTCAAGCATTATTCTACTTAACTCTGATAGGTCATCCATTGCCCTTCATGGTTGTAATCAAGCTTTTCGTGAGTTCAGTAAGCCTATCAAGTTTCTCATTGAGGGACCATATATTGTGACTTCTTTGCTAGCTCGACCTTATGCTTCACTTTTATTATCTCTAATAACGTCACTAACACTCGAATTCCACATTTTTGGTCACTAGTAGACAACCACCATATTAGAACAGAGCTACTTCTTTGGCTAAATCAAACTTCGTTCACTCAAATGGTACTTTAAAACCACCAGATGGTTAATTTGCTAAACCCTATAACTTTAACCTTTCACTACCATGACCGCTACTATCTCAATACCCTAACAACTAATAGCCTTGACTTATACTACAACAACCCATGCTTTGTTTTTTTGATATGCAAATATAGTATCCTTCGGACAACACATTAGCTACCTACAACAACTACTATCACTATGACCAGTGACTACTACATCCTCTCTCAACACTTACTCAGCTCTAATATACTTGCTGCAGTAGTTATGGAAGGAATACAATAACTACTATTAGCATATACATACAAACTTCATTGCACTTCACATATTCCTTCATCGAAATTATGCTCTAACACTAGTGAAGTGGGGTTGGATACATGAAAGCATACTAAGTAGAAAACCAAAATGAAAGGAAAACTAGCAAAAATCTAAGGGAAATCGAGTGGATATGACACATCAATTGATCTACACAGCCTAATGAGCTCTTGATATGTTGGATAAGATAGTCACTAGGGTCACTTGCCACTAACTCTTGATAAAGAAGTTAGATAAGAGTTAGGGTTTTTCAAGAGGAACAAACTCAAAGAAGAAGAGGTAATATTTGTGAATTCATTTAGGTTATTGACAAGAGAAGGACAATGACTAAAAAGGGTAAATTGTAATGTTAGTTACATTGCCTAATATATAGTTAAAATGATAAAACGAATCAAAGGAATAAAAAATCTCAAAGGAGCTAATCATCATTAGATCATGCATTATGGACATGTGTCATTTCCTAGTTGGACGCTTCGAAAAAAGTAATGGTGAGCATGCTCGGTTGGTCTCTAATGAGAAGGAAGCTTGAGTCCTCAAATAAGCTTAGCAATTAGTTGGAATAGCTTCGCAACGAGTGACAAGACACAAGTTAGATTAGCTGACCCGATTTAGGTTACATCGGGTTGGTGAAGATAGCAGCTTGGTGGACTTTCTTGATAGTTGGGAAGCTTAAGGTGGAGTTGGGTCATTTAGTACCTTAAGTCTTATCAACTTGTTCTAAAACAAGTTAGTAGAGTCTTAGCTATGAATCAAGTCTTGTATTCTGGTCCAGTGAAGTGTAATTAGCGGTAGACATGGTAGAAATCTTCATCCCTTAGCGGCTCTTAAGCGAGGACACATTGGGTTAGGCCTTGTAGTCCTCTAGCTTGGCTTCAAGTAATAGGTCTAGGGTGATGATTCCTATCAGCTTGTCTATAAATGGTGATCTTAGCACTTAAACTGCTAGCTAATTCATTCTGAATATTTAACCTCAATATGAAGTCTAATACCTTGTCTATGATCTGTATTATTTAATAATGACTTTAGTGTAAGAACATCAAGTACAAAAACATTAACAATGAATAACCAAATACTTTTTTTTTTTTAATCTTTACCTTGCATAGACAATTAACAAAGATGTAAAATAGTCGTATGCTAGTACTTGTTTGTCCCTATCTTAATAGTTTTTTTTTTTAATTCTTTTGAAGACCCTCTAATTTAACAATAATTGAATTAACTTCTTATAAATCTTAATTTAAATTGATTTTGTCTTAAATCTAGGGTTTAGGGAGTTTTAAATTGATGTGGGGTCGAGAGGTAGATTTGAAAGTTATGTAAAACAAAATTTAGGCAAAATAGGGAAAAATGGTCAACAAAATAGATAGAGTGATTAACTATTTTATAGAATAGGTAAAATTGATCAACCAAGCAATGAAAGTAGTTGATCAAGTTCCAAAATGATTGGCCACATTGTGAAAGTGGTTAATTGCTTTTGATTGTAATGGCTCAAATTCTCTTATTTGAAGTTTAGTTTTGCTTAAATTAAGGTTTAGGGTTTTAATCTACTATTTTATAGGTTTTTTTTTTTTTAAATTGGTTCAAGAGTTAGAACAAAATAAAGTTTTACATTTTCTTAATATCTATGCACTAATTATTACTCTAGTTTTTTAGGTTAAATAAGTTAAATGATAAGATTAAAGCAACCTCAATTTCAAACAAGGATGAAGTTTGTTGAAAAAAAAATGATGTTTTCTAATTTTGCTAGAATTTCATTAAGTTAATCATTCATCTTATGGGATAAAGCGTTCTATTATTTAATTTTTAATGATTTTATAATTAATCTAAAGAGAACATTTGAAAGAGATTCGTAGATTCCAATAAATATTTGTGATATTGTAATGTTGAGAAAACATAACTTAGTTGCTAATTAATTTTATTAGGTGTGTAGTTAATTTAAAAATTATTCAAGTTGCAGAAGCAGTGCTATCCATATCATTAGAGTAGGATTTGAACATAAAAAGATATAGAGGGATTGTCATTTGCAGAAGTAAACTTTACAAGTTTAACATTATTGAAGGTCTTTGGGTTATAAATTGGGATAAGTTCCAAAAATAAGAAATATATATAAGATACATATAAAATACTATACCATACAAGAAAAGCAATATGCTCTCTTTTATTATCTTCTTCATTAATTGTAATAACACGATATTTAATCATTTAAAATAATAATATTTTGTAGAATTTCAAATAACTTTTAAAAGACTTAAATAAACATCTTTAAAAGCAATGGCATAATTGTAATTTTTGGCAAACTCCAAAATTGCTATTTTATTTAAAAGATACATTCATATCTTTCCTTCCTTTTCTCTTTCCCCTTTGCATCATACAAACACGTACCCCCACCCCATCCCCCCTTCCTTTCTTATGTTGCGTTCTCCCCAATATTTTTCACCTCATTGGACGCAACAAGGATAGAAGGTAATTGGTCCTTCAATTTTTCGTTAGTTTAATGGTTACCAAGATCATTTGATGGGGGGTTTTGGATGGAAAGTTAGATTTGAACCCACTTTTTTAAGGAAGAAAGGTAGTAAAGTTTGTTTAGCAGAAGTTTCTATATGAGGAGTGTTTTTGAGTGTGATAAAACATTATGCTTCCTTGTGAGTAGGGTGCTAAACATGTTTTGGGAATCTTAAAATCATAGGTTATAGAGTTTGAATGTTTAAGCATTGCGTTCTTCTATGGATTTAAGTAAGTTTCTATTTTAGTTAAGTTTTATTAAATGTTTATGGTTAAAGGTTGTCATAAGAGCGTTTTTATGTGAGTATAAAGTCATTATATAATGTGTGGTGTGGGATTGAGTGGTGAAATCATTTGCCTTAAGGAGAAAGCTTTTACAGTTGTTTGTGCAGTGCAATTTTGCAAAAATTATATGATTTATAGCTAATTCTTAGGTGTTAGTCTTGATTGCATCCGGATGGTGAGGGGGTGAAACATCCATAGAATATGGACATCGGGTTCAAGGTGTGGTTTCTAGATGCTACTCATGCTACCATCCGCATACCATTTGCCGTTTGGTGTACAATAGCTCTTAGCTACTAGCATTTAGATAATAAGCCTTGTTACCATTTGGACGCTAGTATTTAAGGGAGACTAATGCTTTTCTCTTTTCTTTCTTTGGCTTAATTTTTCTATTTTTTTATCTTAAAAAATTATTTTTAATTAATAAACTACATTTTAATCCTAACTAACACTTTATCTTTCATGTTATGACTTCTTTAAATCTAGAGTATGAAGGCTAAAGGGTTAGCTAGAGGAAAAGGTAGAGTTGGAAGTTACTGGGTTTTTATTTAAGAATTTATTGTTTGTTGCTTCATACCTGGTTCTAAGAATGAGAGTAGTATAGTATCGTGCAAACTATTTGATCTAGATATGTTTTGATGTGCCTGCTAGGATTAGATTTCAATGAATCTCATAAATGCTCAACTTTATTTGTTAGTGTTAAGTGTGCTGGCTATTGTCCCCAAGAATAGGAGCACTAAGGGATGGCACATTATTCGGATTGTTTGTGAATGAATTTTGATTCCTTCTTGTTAGGCTAAGGAGGAGCAGGTTAGGCGACATACGAGAGCCTTCATTTTGTAGCTCATGAGAGGATTTATCTTCAAAAATTAATCTAGTTACCTTGTCTAGCTTGTATCCCTACCATTGTTAGAGGACATATTTACAGTAGGGCAGTACAGTTGCGTGCCACTTATCTAATGTGGCTATTTCGATAGTTATCCTTCACATTTAGGTTCATGGCTTGTGAGATTAGGTGGGTGGGGCAACGATTCTTCTTCACATGTAGGCTTAGAATAGATTCCCACAGATTATTATCATGAGTAGATATGGGATGTACATAAACAGTTAGAGGCCTTTAGTGGCTTGGTGGAGAATGTAGTAGAAGACAATGTAGCACCTGAACCATGATATTTAGGCTTATCAAGAGGTTTATGATAGATAGAGTTTAGAGTAAGTATGTATTTTATGTACATTTTTTAAGCTTCTTATTGATTACTTGTCTTTTCTTTTCTTTTTTTTTTTAACCATAGAAAATCATGATTTGATGCTAGGCATCTCCTTTAGATCCATGATTATCAAGCCTTTGTAGAAAGCATCTAATTGATAAAAATTATAAGTTACAAAATTGGAACTAATGTATGGTCTTCTAACTTATTAGCTTCTCTACTAATATGAGATATTGAGGCTCTTAGTTACTACATTAGCTATTTGATTCTCATTATAACGTAGAAGAATTTCCATAGGGATGAATATTGTTATTTAGCAAGTGTATTTAGAACTGTACAAATGTGTTAAAGGGGCGAACCCGTCCCACCTTATGTTGACTTACGGGTTAAACAGGTTAGCTTGCTTATCATGCGAGCTAAATTTTTTTTTCCTAATTTTCCCTATTGTAGGTTGGTGGGTTAGGCGGGCCAACCCACCCTGTGGCATGATTAAACAAAGAACATATAGTTGGAAAACGTTTTCTTGCAACTTTAACATTTAAGGAACTAGAACTGCACCAGCAATGTCCGCCTACTGTAACTTCAAGATGTCCACAATGCATCCTTAGTTTTCATTATTTATTTATCATTAAGGACATCAACTATTTTATTTATCCATTCATAAACATAAGTAGTCTTTTATTACATCATCTCGAACCTTATGGCTTTAATGCCATGGATTTCTTTGTAAGTCATTTATAGGACTTGATGAATTGTGAGTGACTATAGTTTTAAGTTTTTATTACAAATGGAAACATTAAACCAGGTAGCATGAAGCATCTTTGATTGAAAATTAGTGAAATATAGTAATATCTAAGCAAGGCATGTTGTTTCCTATAGTAAATAAACCAAAACCAAGAAATTAAAAAAGAGAATAAGTTTTTGATAATCAATTAATATCTAGTTTTTTATTTGTTTTCTTTATTTTTTTAAAAATAATTGTGAGTTAGTGAGCTAACCCACCTTACAACGGGTTGATTTGCTTTAACCCTTGAGTTAAGAAGGATAGGTTAAAAAAGCTCGTATTTAAGCGAGTAAATTTTTTTTAGCCTAATCTACATTTTTTTGGGGTTAAATGGGTTAGCCTGTGTAACCAACCCCGCTTGCAGAGTTGAATCCACTTCCACTTCCACTTCCACTTCTTTGTTTCTAATATTTTGAGATATGAAAATTTCTAAGCCAATTCTCGATGTCATTACATTTGTAAAAGCTATGTTTTCCTTGTTTATTAGTTGACTAAAAGCAGAAATCAATCTTCCATTTGCATAACAAGCAACACTTCCTTATTTGTAAATGTTTCCTTGTCTTAACACTACATCTCCAAACATTAAACTTTAGGTCGTGATATGTCGTAGCAGGTCATGAACCCAAAATGAGTCGAATGGGTATGACGAAGTGTAATGGGTGGTTTCGACAGTGAATGTATATGGATATCATGCATTGAGCCACAAGCACAATCAGTGAATGAGCTCGAAATAGGGTTCGATATGACTTATGAACACTAAATATTACTTAAGGTTTCAAATGAGATGTTAGATGAAACTCACTAACTCGCTCAAATAAAGAGTTCACCACAATCTTGAGAACAATATCGATAAGAATGAAGGAAAGATTAAAAAGTTTGTTCAGCACTCAAGAATCTAGTAATAAAAGGTAAGCTCTGAAAGCTTAAGAGTAGCCTTACTCAAAGGGGAAAGTTCCAAGTGCCAGGAATATTTTGTTTTGTTTAATTTCATATATCTCTTCTTTGTTGTTTACAAATGTTGCTATCTATAGCAAGTCTTAAATTTTAGTGGTAAAATTGAAAATAATGTACAAGGCCTTAAATCTTAAAAAATTGGGTCTATAAATAAAATAAAGAAAACATGTACAAGAATACAAAATTGTGTGTTTAATAGAAGTTGGCATGTAGTCACTTGGCTTGTCTTGGAAGGAGCAGGATCTGAAATGGGTGGGGTCGGCAGTTAGATGTTCGGGTTTAAGGAAGAGTCTCTGAAGTCTCACATTGCTTGGTTGAGACACTAGAAAGGTTAGCCCATAATTGCTAAGTGCTATAATTAGTTGACACTAGTCTCTCAGTGTCGTATTGAGTGGTTCTTTGGTCTCGAGTGCTCGATCGTGTGGTCTCTCATCTTCTCGACAGACTAAAAACTTGGTGCTAAGTGTCTCCTTTTCTTCCCTTTGATTTACTGTTATTAGTTTATCCTCAATAAAACTTGATCGGTCTTGGCTTAGGATCGATCGGCCTCAACTTGGATATAGTCAAAGGCCAATTCCTATCAAGTCGTTTGATGTACAGATGATGTGTGGACACCCTCCCTTAGTTATGCTATAACAGGAGAAAAATTTGGATAGCTTGGATGCTACTCATTTGCTTCCAATAGTTGAGTGTGGTTTTCGGATTATGTCATTTGTCAATTTGGTGGTTTCTAGATGATTTCACTAGTTGAGATGAGATAGGACTTGTTGCACAAGATCGACCTACAGGGTAGATTTCACATACTAGTTGACATAGCATGCACTTAACTTAGCTATGTGGCAAGATAAACATGTTTAACCCATATAGATACAAGTCCCCTTAAGAGTTAAGCATGGGTATCGTATGTAATATAGGCAAAATGTGTTGATTTTTGAGCTATACCAGAGTTATGCTTAGACTACTAGTTAGTAAAGTTTTTTACACCAGCTAATAGTTACTGAATTAACTTAGAATGGCTTGTTTTCATCTCCTTCATCTTGCAGGCTAAGTAGTTCCAAAGGATTACCATATCTCATGATTACCCTACGATTGTAGCTTTAGTTGAAGAAGGGTTACAACTTTTATGCAATCATACTGCGATGGCATTGTACCTTGTAGCTCAGCAAGAGTAGAAGCATTAGCTTAAAGGGAAGGTAGACTAGGAGCATGCTACACTTGCCTAGCCCAAGGAGAATGCTCTAGACCTACTTAAACATGACTAAGGTGAGGGAACTTACGTAAATGTTAAGATGGGGTTGGGATCATGATTACATTATAAGGCCATCTTATGCCCTACGCTGGTCTACAAATCTAGATGTTCGGAGCACATCATGTCCTACTTTAACCTCATTTGTCACTTTACTTATTGAGCCTCAATTGTATCCTCCCTTTACTTTACCAGTTCTTCAAGAGAGACACTCTATGAGTTTTTGGGAGGATGCTTTGATAGGAATCAAGACTCATTAACTCGATTTTGAGCTTGTGGATTGACTATCTTAGTTCACTAAGCTATCTTTCGTTAATTCATTGAGGAAGAGGTTGTACTCTTGATGAAGATCGGCTTGTATGAGTACTCGGGCTCTTGCCATTACTTTTTCTTTTATTCTTTTTTCTTTTTGAATCTCGAGGTGAGGAGTTTAGCCTTCAATCTGACCTACATATCTTAGCAAGCTATAATAATAGTTCAACCAAGCCATTTTTACGCTGTTTATCCATGAAACCGAGTTAATTGCTAAGCTTCATGTAGTGACCTATTCATATAGATTTCATCACCACACGTTAGAATAACGGCCACTCTCCACTTGACATGCATCTTTGACCTTCTTTGGCATTATACTACTGTTAAACGCATATTCCCATTGTATTTTTATTCATTGTACCCTTTTTAGAATATTCACATGTTAGTTTGTTTTCCATTTTCAAACTGGAATCTATGTTGGTAATTGTGTAATACTTGAAGTTGTTCTAAATAGGGTTGTATAATTACTCAACTTTTATTAGTTGTAAGCAATTGAATGAATGTAGCCTATTTTACTAAGTATAAGTTCTAGCTCTTATCTAACCCTTAAGCAAGGTTAGTAGTGAGTGACTCTAGGCATAGTATTTGTGCATCATATCGGGTATTGACTTGTTTGCGTGAGGTGAATGGTATGTCATATCTATACACTTGTGTGAGATTTTGCTTGAACATTCGACTATCATTTATCTTTTCAACTGTCTTGAGGTTTAAACTTATCCCTTGTTTGGCATGATTGTTGGAATTGTATGTTCACCCATGAATCCACATCATGCTCCTTCTTAGGTAAGTACGGTAGCTCCTTAGGACTTCAATGGGCCGCCCCCTAAGATAATCCAATATAGGAGTCACACACTCCAAATGGTGATGATGGAAGGTTTAAAGAGTGGATAACACCATGGATCACATGTGTCTTCACTAGTTCTAGGAGTAAGAGGAGATGAATGTATAGTCATTGATCATTATGTGCATATAGACTAAATTTTATTGACATGCATTTTAATGAAAGTTAATGTAGTAAAATTTCTTCAGAAGTCTTGTCTATCTACTTGTTCGATAGTGCTTCATTTTTATTTAGCTCTTGTGTTTTATTCTTGAAGTTGAATTGAAGACTTGTATATTTTTGGTTGAGAATGTCTTCATGCTCAATGTTGGAGTTGGGGATATGATGTAGAGTTGGAACGTGAATTAGGTTTTCATTACTAAACTTATACTATGTGTTTGGAGTTAAGGATACGAGGTGGTGTTTGCACTAGGGGATATGAGTTAGGAATTGTCAAAATTGCATTTTAGGTTATTTGTATATTACATGATTTTTTTTTTCTTTTCTGCAAAGTGCTTGCTATTGATATCTGTGTTCTTTTGTAGGTGCAAATGTTAAAGACACACATTGAGTATGAGCCTTTTTCACATTTTTAATTTAAATTGAAGGTGTATACTCCATGTGTGCCTTCCTTTAAATAGAAAATGCAAGGTGTACTGCGCACCGTCCTCTCATTAAATATAAGAAAATAAAAGCATATACATTGTATTGGCTTTTACTATGCCCTTCGACTAATAACTTTTGTGCAATCCCCTTTTTAATAATTTTTTTTTTTAAGTACGCAACAGGAATGAAACTCCACTTGTAGTGCCTTTATTCCTATTTTTCTCAAATATAAAAATACCTTGAATTTAGCAATTTTGGTTTTAGCCCGCAATTTTATGGTCTTTGGCATCCCGATTCGGTCGAAATTAAAAAAAAAAAAAAGAAAAAGAAAAAAGATTTAGATATATGTTGGGTAAAATAGAGCAATTTCCTTGCCATTTAATGTGCTTTAAAAGGACCTCTTATCGGAAATGGTTTAACATCCCGCTGCGTACGCCACACCGTAGAGGCTTTTGGTAAATGGAAAGAGCATGGATTTCCGATTTCTTCCCATTGTTTATTGTTGTCAAGACACCGTCCATGATATTAAAGGTTGCTCTGTCACCTGGCTCTGGCTCATATTCTATGTCAGTCCCAGTTTGCGATGATTAATGATAATGTAATTATGCTGTCTTTCGAGACCTCGTGATTAAGCTTCTTGCATTACATGATGTTTCTTCTAAGAATTCATGCTTAATTCTGGCTTCACTTTAGTTCTCCTAATAATATAAGAATTTTTTAGCTTTTTTTTTTCTAAAAATTTTTAAGAGAATACATAAATATGACCTGGTTGATACATAAATTTTTTAAAATAAATTCAGTATACATTTAGATTCTGTCTGTTACAGAAGTATCGAATGTACTAAAATCTTCATGATGCATACGTAAATTTGAAAATTTCTAGCACATACATAGATTCTTCGAAAGCCTACTGTCTAATAGTTTTTTCATTTCCAACCCCATATGAAGAAGTTCCAATAAGACGAAAGAGAGGTTTTAAGTCCCCGTTTTTGGGTTTTTGGGTTTTCTAATTTATATGATTTGGAGTTGTTATTGTTATTATTATTATTGGTTACTAATATATCATGTAATATATTACAAGAGCACTTAAAGATTATCTAATGGAGAAAATGCAGGTGATGCATTTATTAAAAAAATATGTATAAGTTAATTTTATAAGCACCAAGATACATCATATATTTTTAAGATTTTTCCTTTTTCTTTTATAATGATTTTAATACATTCATCCCCTCCTAACATAGAAAAGAGAATGGTAAGTGTTGATTGTGGTAGAATCAACTCCAAATGGTATGGTATGTGTGGTCCAGTAGGGGCTAGGCTCATTTGGCTCCTTGCTCCCAATACCTACTAAAAGCCTCTTGTAGGTATGGCCGCATGGGCCCTCCGACATTAAAGTCAGCAATAAGGACAATGAAAATGAAGGTAAAAGGGGGAACGAGCCTTAAACTGACATGCGTCTAGGAAGCGAAAAAAATCCCTTTACTTATTGATCCCCTTTCACTTGGACGCATGTCAGTCTAGGGTTTGTCCTTACTAGTAGTTGTCAAGGGACATGCGTTGCGGGATTGATAAGGTGGTTTTATGAGTTGATCGGCCATGACAATACTAGTAGCTACATTTGTGATATGGAGGTTTGACGTCCTTAGGCCATGTTGAGGTGTTGGTAGTACAATGGATGATAGGTTGCAATTAATAAGCTGAAATAGGATGCCGATACTAGAGGACAAAGAGAAGGGGAGGAGGCAAGTGAGCTAATTCGAATGCATATTACACGGCAAGCCCGGCATCTAGTGGGCTCACAAGGCTTGGGGTATCCTTACCTATAATGCTTAAACCAGCAAGAGGAGGGTCCTTTGCATTTCCGAGCTTGGCTGGCTTATAGGTAGGAATCCATCGTACGTCAAATAGGGCTTTTAGCCTTAGGCTTGCTTGAGTCCTCAAGGCATTTGCTCAGCTGATTGCTTATCACAAGGCCTATGGATGGTTGAGGCGCTCGAGTAGGCCAAAGCACATGGAAAAAGAAGGATAGAGAAGGGAGTCATTTTGTTGGGGGACGATGGGCCTTCTAGGAGCTCCTTATCAAAATTAGGTCTCAAGTCGGATGAGAATCTTGTATTAACATTTGTGGCCCCACTCTTCTCAGCATTAAGGAAGCAAGGAGAGTAGGTAAGCCTAAAGGTTTGGCCTAAGGCAATGGAGAGATGGCTCAAAGTAGGAGCTTGTCTACATCAAATGGTGATGTGACGTTTAACATGTATGATTAGGTTATCTGGACTGGGCAATGATTTCAACGTAACTAACATGATCATTGGGGTGCTTAAGGTGACATGACTGTTTTTGGAAAGAGCATTGTGCAGTTATTGTTTTGTAGGAAACAGCTATGGGCATGGGGCTAGCATACATAGGCACATCAGTGATCTATGTTCATATAGCAAATTAGACCATTCGTTTGAGGAATGGGATATGCTTATGGCTAGGATGTGGTGCATGTCCTTATAGTAGGTACATACCCTAGGAGTAGGGGAAACCGTTTATCTCCCTTTGAACTTATTTATATAAGGAGGTGCTTGGGTCTCCATTTTTCACTTTCTACATTTTACTAAGAGGAAACTCTACTAGAGTTTGTGTTTACAAGATGATACCTTATTTTGTTACTCCTTTAACCCTTCTTTGACAATGGTTGATTAGAATGCATCTGAATCTTGAGGTGAGTCCTTGCATGGGTCCATTTTGTGAGAGGTCGATAGGAACTACAAGCAGATAGTGCTCAAGAAGGGTAGTAACCCTATTTGTAAAATGATGACAATAGTAGTGGTGGACATCGATGATGGAGATGGGATGGTTGTTTAGGTCTGATACAAACCGGTCTAAGGATTGACATGCCTAGTTGCAAGGGTAAGTCTAAGCTTGTGGAAAGCTTAAAAACAAAGATGGAAAGTGCACAAACAATAAAGAGAACAAACAAGCAAACCACAATCAGCTTCATATGATGTGATTCACCAATGGAACTACCGATGACTTACAGCTCAACTCGATGTGATGCACGAGTTGGTTCAATAAGGGTACTCGCCACCTAACCTTGCTTGAGGATTATGATAAGAGTGAAGTAAGTAAATAAGCTGTAAGCAATGTTCATAAAAGGGAGTATATTCAATATTAGGGAATGTAAGATGATGATGTAGCTACATATTACAAGGGTATTTATACCTGAAAAGTTAGGGCATCCTACTTAAAATGGATAAGACTAAAAGGGTAATGTCTAAAATAAGTATGATACAAGGAATATTCAAAGGTATAATTGGAAATACAATAAAATGGGTATCCTATACGGAAGATTCTATCATAGGAGGCCCTCAAACATATGGTAGATGATTAGTGGTTATGTGCTTGGCAAAAGATGGACTACTTCTCGGTTAGCTTGGGTGCTATTGAGTGTTCATGTTGAGCTGAGCTGGTTGATCAGATGTACCAAGCTAAGTAGATGATTCTTTCAAGGTGAATTTAGCTCGGATTTTTTTAGTACAACAACTCAAATTTAGGTTGGCCGAGTAGATGGTCAGATGGGCCGAGATGTTGTTTGAGTATATCTTTGGTTAGTAATTAAAGACTATCCATGGGTACAAGAGAGTTCGGCTCAACCAGGGCATCAGGTTGGTAGATCGCAGTAGCTCAAACTCCTTAGTGGTGGGGGGAAAAGATAGAACTCGTTTAGCCATACTTTTCAGCCCTCAAGCTCTGGCTCGAGTTAAGGGTCCAGTAGTTTAATTCCTACCATCCCTACCAGGCTGATTGGGATTTGGGATCAAATCTAACTAACCCTAGTCTAAGTTCTCTTCGAGTTGGTATGGGTTAAGGTTGGCAACATTAAATTTGTTTGACACTCTAAAGTCTTCTAGTAGCTTTAGTTAGTATGCGTTGTCATTGATTTTTGGAGTATCTTGAATAGGCCTTCATCTCTAGTAGATAGCCTATTCTTCCTTTTATTAAGAAACTTGAGTGTAGCCATACTTAGTCACCAAGTTGAAAATCCTTGGTCTTCCTTCTTCTACCTTTCTCCTTCAGTTTTTTGGTAGCTTGGTCAATGTACTATGCGACTCATTGGTAGATTTGTTAGAGGGATTAGGCTTTGGTTCTTGCTTCTGGATCTTCTTAGTTAATGGTTAAGGGGTAGCTAGGGGTTAAAGCCATATATGACCTCAAATGGTGTGTGCCTAATGGTGGCATATGCTGTTTTATTGCAAGCAAATTTGACCACAAGTTGGTAAGCATTCTAATTGGCTAAGTTCTTTCCCACTACAACTTAGAGCAATGATCCCAAGGTACAGTTGACCACCTCTATTTAGCTGTCAATTTGTAGATGACAAGAGGTACTGAATAGTAGTTTAGTTCTCATCTAATGCCAAAGGGTTCTCCAGAAATGGTTTAGGAATTTTGGGTCTCTATCTGACACCACACTCCTTGGCATTCCATGTAAGTGAACTATTTCCTGTAAAAACAAAGAAGCAATAGTAGAAGTATCGTTAATTTTGGTGCAAGGCACAAAATGTGTCATTTTGCTAAACTTATCCATGACAACCATTACATAATCTTTACCTCAAGTAGTTCGAGACAATTGGAGGACAAAGTCCATACTCAGGTCAGCTAATGGTTTGGTTAGAATAGGAAGAGGTGTTGCTTTCCCTTGTTTTGCATGTCTTTTTGCTTTCTTGTAGATGGCGCATGTCAGGACCCTAAAGAGAGCTTAGTAAGATTACCTAAAAATTTCCATGTCATATGTGCACCCATGATATGGAAACCGCGTTGCAAGTAATCACTAAGATTACTGATTTTTATGTAATTAATTTATTATAAAATATAAATATAAATAATTATGGATGTCTGATATCTTACAGTTCCTCAGAATCGCAGAGAATTTGTATCCCCTATCAAATGATAAAATCAAGTAATATAGACTTAAAAGTTCAGACTTTAGAAGGTTGAAAAATCTAAGTACATAAGTAGTATTCACATTTAAAGTTTCATATGAACTAAACAACTTCTCTCTAATTTCAACATCTAAAATGTCTTAGTACTTGCACTCAATACTCAGCTCTTAACCCTTGTCTGATTATCTATTATTCTGTAAAAGAAAAACTATTATGGAGTAAGTTAGAAAAGTTTAGTGAGTTATCCCTCATACTATATTGGCAAGCAAGTTATCAAACAACTTATTACAATCATATGAATGCATGCACACGCAGTATGGCAAACAATATATGCAGTTGACCAGTACTACATATAACATCAGACTTTAATGCCCTCTAAGGTAAGGGTTGGAGATATATCGACACTAATCACAATAAGGATCTGGCACCAATCACAACTAGGCTTTAGCACCAATCACAATTCATATTTCGCAAAATATATTTCCATTTCTAATTTCTAAGAAGTCTAGTAGTACACAAAATCCCAAGCCTAGTGGTGAGGTGGCCCCCGTAGTCCACACTCACACCTTACAGTAGAGGTCTATAGACTTGACCCTTAACCATATGGTTGACGTCTCCATCGCTTAGTAAGCTCATAGGTTTAGGTAAGGTCATGTTGTATGAGTACACTCAACAGAAGCACTTTAATATATATAAACAACCCCTATAAAGCCTCTCTTTACCTCTGCGTGAAGTGATGGCGGGAATAAGTAATGCAATGCATGGATAATGCATGACCCTTTTAATTTAAGATAAGCTAAATATAATTAAGTCAAATTATGAGGTGATCAATCAATATCAGTAAACCATCCAAATCATGTAACAATTAATCATACAATCAAATCATCAATTATCGTATTTAATAATATTTCTCGTAGTAATCAATCAATATCAAGTACATGCATATCTCAAAACCTCATATATCAAGTTATTAATATTCAATTTAAGTGCACTAACTATAAGTACAAACAAGTATAAAGTCATCGGGAGTACTCACTTAGCTATGATATCTCGCACTAATTGCAGTAGTCCTCGGGAAGATCTTAACCTTCGTCAGGATCTCCTAATTATTATATGATAAAAACAATATAAGTAACTGAATGAACTATTTATCTTAATTATTTGTTCACCTATTTCTACTTAGATTCCTATTAGTTTTCAATTGGTTGAACCTCATTGCTAACTGTATGTAACTTTTTCGTTTTATTTTTTCTAACTGTATGTAACTTTTTCGTTTTATTTCTGATATTTACGAACTTATCGTTGTTTTTCATCGTTTTCCAGCGTACGTTCACACGGTGATGTCTATTTTGGACGTTAAGACTTGTATTTTATGATATGGACTAAATTTGTTGAAATTTTAATTATTGAAGTTTAAATATTCTTATTGACTAGTTTTATATCTTATTTTAGTACTTAATGATCTAATTAACCATTAAATTCTTATACTCAGATGATTTTATATTGTTATTACTAATTTGTATGCTTAATTAAGATTAATTCAATTTAGGAAATGTATTAGGAGTTTAAAGAAGTTTCGGCCCATATGTATATGTATACATATATATTATTATTTTATTATGTTATCTTATACCGCTTATATCATCAATTGCTTATGTCATCATTTATGTCATGCTTATATCATTACTTATGTATACTTTATACTTATACTCTTTTGTATTCTATACATAGGTTATGTGTATACTTATACTTTTAATATCCTTGTGTATTTATACGTATACCCATATATGTATACGGTTACATACATATTTTTATACGTATTTTCACATGCTTAGTATATCCCTTTAAGAAATCTTCACAAAATCTATATTTTTGCACTTTAAGGATTTATTTAGCAAGGTATATGTGTATAAAAAAGGGTATTCATGTACATGGCTTTCTATACTTATGCACAAGTAGTTTTCCTATTTTTACCTATATATATGTACATTTATACTGTGTATTCTACTTTTATACCTAAATGTTCCTACACTTATGTACATATATATAAGAATCCCATTTGTGTCAACATACATGTACATATTATATAATAATTCCAAAACTAACATAACATAAACAACTAATTGCCAATTTAAGATGAAAGATTATATGAAAATATACCTTTTTTTCCTTCTAGATAAGGGTGAAGAGTTTACTTAGATATTAGGATATAAGATATGTATTAAGGTAAAGGTAAAAGAAAAAAATGGAAGTTTAGAAAAGGGGAAGAAGAAGAGGGGGTTACGGTTTTGATAAGAGGGGAGAAAGGGGATTTTGTTGTGTTTTTAGATGTGTTTAGAAGAAGATAAAAGTGGGGTCTAGAAGGAAGGGAGGGGGGAGGGGGAAGGGGGAAGGGATAGTGAAAAGGGGGAAAGGAAAGGAAAAGAAAAAAATCAAAAGAAAAGAGAAGAAATCCTTAGAAAATGGAAGAAAACTCTAGATGACAGTAATATTTATTGACTTGGTCAAATGTTGACTTAGTCAACTCTTTGAAATTAAATGTAATTTGTGTGTACATAATAAGGTAATTAAGGAAAATTAAGAAGGAAATGAAAGGAAATATGGAGTTTATTGTAATGATTAGTAAGAATAGTTAATGAGATCTCTCTCTAAGTATTTATATCCTATGTACATTATTTAGTATGACACTTAGTATAACTATCATGAAATATGCCACTTAGTATGTTAATATTAACTGCATATAGTATAAACATTAACTACATACTTAACTCTATAAAATGTTAACCTAGTTATATGGTTAGAAGATAGATGTGACCTATAATGCAATATCTTAGTTTTCTAGTAAATTAAATTAGTATTATAAGCATTTATGAATAATTGAACGTTATCTTGATTATTTGATAATAATTTAGTATGATACTAATGATATATTAGCAATTAGGGTTTTAGAGTAAACTTTAGTAGCTATTTCATTTTTTCCTCGTGAGTCTCTTTGTTCTAGCAACAAACTTTCTTATTGTTAGAGTGCAGTTTTCATCTTCTTCGTAATTCTTCGTTGGTGAATCCTGTATCATGAATGTTGATGTACTTCTCGTGGTATCAAAGCAAAACTGTTGTTCATATTGATTTCTTCTTTTGTTTTGTTGATCATGCTTTGTGAATTGACTTCTAATGGCAAATGCTGGAGATCCATAATGAGTTGAGCCTCCCATCGTTGATCCTCTATACTTATCTGGATATGATAATTTAGGTATGGTCATTGATAATATCATTTTTAATGGTTCGAATTTTCTTACATGGAGCCAACCTATAAAAATGGTGTTAGACCCTAAACTAAAATTAGGGTTTATAGATGGAAATATTGAAAGATGTAATGAGAATTAAGATGATTTTGTGCATTGGATACGTCATGATTATATGGTATGCTATTGGTTGCTTAACTTTATGGTTAGTAAATCATTGCAAAGTTTTCTATATGCTACATTGGCCTTTGATTTGTGGAAAAAAAATGTTGAGCAATTTGGATAAATGAATGGCCCCTTGATATTTTAGCGTTAACATGATATTTTGAATACTAAACAAGGAAATCAATATGTTGTTCCTTATCTTACTTGTATTTGTGGAAGATTTGACTACCGTACTTGCAGATTGGAGCGATTGGTTGATTATAAATCTTAAAATAAGTTAATTCAATTTTCTCATGGGGTTATCTAAAGCCTATGAGACAGAAATCAAATCTTGTCATATGATCCTTTACTTGATGTCAATTAAGCGTTTTACTTAGTGTAGCAGGTAGAGAAGCCGAGGTAGGTTTCAGCTTCATTAATTGTAGATGATGACTCATTAGCTTTTTAAGCTAATAAGATGAGTATTGCATAGAATATAGTAACAAGGAAATATACTAAAAAGAATTTATTGAATTGTAAGAATTGAAAGGTGAATGGTCATTTAATTAAGACGTGTTTTGAAATTATAAGCTAGGGAAGAAGAACAACCACTCATGAAGAAGAATGAGAAAGCGAATAGAACAACAACTTATTGTAGTAAGATGATGGATGCAACCCCACTTGATTTTAACTTAGATACGGTTAATACCACTAACGAATCTAGTGCAGTTGTGTTTGATCAATAGATGTTCTAAGGTTTTTTTCAAGAGCTAATGAAGTATATGAAAGTAAATCAAGTGGTTTGATAGAGAAACGTCTAGTTCAAGTTTAGTTCACTTTGCAAGCACTTATTCATTATCATCTATTTTAAACTTGATCTTTGAATAATAGGATGGTACATGGATAGTTGACTCAGGGGCTACAGATCATATGATGCCATTTGCTCATCTTTTGTTTGAAAAACATAATTTGACTAAACCTATTACTGTTTGGTTACTCGATGGATCCGCTAAACAAGTTCAAATTATGGGATCAGGCTACATTAATGCCAAATTAACCCTTTGCAATGTTCTCTTTATACCTACTTTTAAACACAACCTTTTTTCAATATACAAAATTCTTAAAGATCACCCAATCATAATAAAATTTAACAAAGAATCTTGTTATTTTTAAGGCTTGAGAATTGACTCTTGTATTGTTCTTGGAAAAGTGCATCAAGGGCTATACATTATGACCTTTACTTTAGTCATAGATGCTTCTGCTATAGTATATTTAATATTGTAAACTCATATATGCTCATTTTCTTTTGATATATCAGAAAGCTCTTAGAGTTTTGTTGATGTACCTCCTTTTCATGCTCGCTTAGGACATTGATCTCTCTCTAAAATTGGACATTTATCTGGTTTATAGAATTTGAATAATATACACTTCCTTTGTGATACTTGTCACTTTGTTAAAATTCATCGCTTACCTTTTTCCGGAAGTGATAGTGCATCAAGTTTCTCTTTTCAATTACTTCACATAGATATATAGGGATCGTATCATGTTATGTCCATCACTAGAGCTAGATTTGTTTTGATGGTGGTTGATGATTATTCTTAGTGTACTTAGACATTTCTTTTGTCCAATAAACCACAAGCAACTCACACATTGGTCAAGTTCTTCCATTACCTTCAAAACCACTTTTCTATCACACCTAAATTTGTGTGCATTGATAATGGATAAGAATTTCTTACCAAAGAATGTTAAACCTTGTTTCATGAGATGGGAATTATACACCACTAAATCATGACATATACTTCACAACAAAATGGAAGGATTGAGAACAAGTATAGAAACCTTATTAAGACTTCTACAACATTGTGGCTTCATGCCAACTTACCAAGATAATCTTGGGGTGAGTATGTTTTGATAACAACTTATCTTATTAATAGAATGTTATCTTCTATTCTTCATTGGAAAACTCCTTATGAGATATTGTTTGGTCATCTTCTTTCTTGTTATCATTTGTGCATCATGGGATGTCTTTGTTTTGCTGTAGATTTAACACCAAACAAAGAAAATTTGGATTCTAGGGGAATTAAGTGTATTTTCTTGGGATATGCTAATGGTGAAAAAGGTTATCGGTCTTATAATATGGAGGCCAAGAATATTTTTATGAGCAAAGATGTGATTTTTTATGAAAAGAGATTTCCTTTTAAGGAACTAATTGCACATTTGGTTGATTCATCCAATTATATATCACAGTTCAAACTTCCCTTTGTTCCAGATTCTAGTAAAACTTATCCATCTTTACATACACCATTATAGTTTTGTAGTACCTTCTCTTGACATTATTAGAGAAACTTCACCAGATTCTGTTCATGCTTCATCAAAGCAATCCATTCATGCTTCCTTAGAACATTCATTCCATCCCTTATTTCGATTGATAATTCTTTTCTTGTTATGTGAAAATCTACTAGAACTAGAATGTCTCCTTAATGGATACATGATTATGTTCATATCATACATCAAGCTATTTCATCAATCTTGCCATATTTCACTTGTTCTCCAACCTTTTGCACATCATATATTTTGGATCCTTTGTTTCCACCAAATACTTTACATAATTACCTAGTTGAATATCTAGCATCTATTGTTGATGTTTTAACTATTAAGGAACCTTCCTTTTATTTGTAAGCATGTCAAGATGAACTGTAGGTTAATGCCACAAATAAAGAACTAGAATCTTTAGAAAATAATCATACTTGGGAAATTACCACCTTGTTATAAGGAAAGAAAGTTATCAGTTCAAAATGGGTGTTTAAAATAAGATAAAGAGTTAGTGGTACTATTAAAAGATATAAGGGTTGATCAATGGCAAAGGGTTATAACTAAGTAAAAGAAGAGGATTATAATGAAACTTTTTCTCCAGTTGCAAAATTAAGTATTTTTCAGTTACTTATTGTTGTAGCTATAGTTAATCAATGGCCTCTTCATCAAGTGGACATTAATAATGCATTTTTGCATGGTTTTATTGATGAAGAAATATATATAATCCTTCCTTAAGGTTATTTTAAGGTTAAACTTAGTCCACTTTGCAAGTTAACTTGTTCTTTATATGGGCTTGTTAATGGAATCTCAAAATATCTGATTTTTTTATTTATCATGGGTTTTCTCAATTTAAGAGTGATTGTTCACTCTTTACCAGGACTAATGCTTTTAGTTTTATTGTTGTGCTTTTATATATGGAAGATATGTTGCTTTTGGGTACTTGTGCGTCTTCCATTGATAATTTAAAGGCTTAGTTGAATTTACTGTTAAAGACTTGGGTTTGGCATGTTTGTTCTTAGGAATTAAATTGTGTTGGTAATCCTTTGGTACTTTCTTGCAAAAATGCAAGTTTATTACATATCCACTATATGATTTTGGGCTTACAGTAAACATCTGGTTTACAACTACATATTAATTGTAGGGAGGTTCTTGATGGTCTTACAATTTACAGATGTATTATTAGTAGGCTATTATATTTGACTTTGCTTGACCGAATATTTTCTATGCAGTATTTTACTTAAGTTAGTTTATGTCCAAGTTGTGTTCCATACACTTGAAGGCTATATTCCACTTATTGCATTGCTCAAATGACACTATATCACTTGGTCTATTTTATCCATCAAATAACTCATTGAATATTTTAGGATATTCTGATTCAGATTGCGTTGCTTGTCATGTAGATAGATTATCTATTGGTGGTTACCTTATTTTTCTTAGGAAAGCTTTAGTTTCTTGAAAGACTAAAAAGCGACGCACTGTAACTACTTCCTTAGCTGAAGCTAAGTATAGGGCCATTGTTGCTATAACTAAAGAATTAATGTAGGTTTCCTACATTGCTAAATCTACAGGTTCTTGTTGATTTTCCCATTTCCATGTGTTATGACAATAAGGTTGCATAGTTTATTTGAAAAATATCCTTGTTTACTTGGGTAAACAAAGCACATAGATATATACATTTCACTTGAGATCAAGTTTCTAAGGCCTTCTTGAAGACCATTTATGTTCCTTTTAAACTTCAACTTCTAAATCTTTTGATTAGGAGTGTTTTTGAAACTTAGTTGTTGTTCTTTTGCTCTGAGTTGTACCTTTGTGAGGTGCCAACTTGAGAGGGGGGTGGGTAGGGGGGTTGAGAAGTATTAGAGAGTTATTGTTGGCATTGAAAGGAAATTAGGTTAATGTTCAATGTAATGCAATAAAATTTCTTAGTGTTAGAATGTAGTTTTTATCTTCTTCATAATTCTTAATTGATGAATCTTTTATCATGAATGGTAATTTACTTCTCACTATGTAGATTCTCTAGTAGACTTTCATAAAGAACTAATAGAATTGAGTTATTGTTGGCATTGAAATGAAATTCGGTTAATGCTTAATGTAATGCAATCATATAATATCATATAGCAAACTAATGGCCTTTACCTTGGTCATAACTTTTATTACTTCAGATTTTATTGTATTTAAGAGTTAAGGTAAATTTTTTTAAGACTTTAGTTGTGTGAAGACCTTTATTCATTTCTAATCTTTTTAGTACTTAATAATTACACTAGGATCCATGTAGAGTTTTTCAGTTAATAAATGGGTTCAACCAAACATGAAATATGTTTAATGAATGGGTTAGGATATAAGTTTAGGTTTTTTGACATGGTTGATAAATCAGGTTGTGTTATAGATTGAGGTTTTTGAGATACAAACACGTTTGAATCAAATATGAGACACAACTCATTAACTAAAATTCTTATTTTATTGTTATTGATTCTTCATAGAATGATAATTTTTTTGTTTTGTATTAGTTGTCCTAAATCTTAATATATGCGAAAGAAAGGTGAGAAATGAGTTATGGTTGCAAGATTCAATACATATTGTATTTATACTTAGGTTTTGAAAACCTTAGACATGCTTATGTATCTCTCATTACATATATTATCAAGAAACATGTGCTAGACTCCTCTTATGAATCACCATACATGCTAGGTATTATGTTTCAAATCCATAAAGCTTGATGCTGTTTTTACTATTTGGTAATAATAAACAAGGTTTGAAAGTCTTGTGTACTTTAAATCTTCTTTGTCTCAATTTTGTAGTCCTTAGAAATATTTTAAAGCAAGAATTGAAAAAGTAAAGAAGTAAGTTATGAAACACAACAAATAGCTATCCTACTGACAAGCATTGACACAATACATACAATATAAAATTTATCTAAATGCAACAATTGATTCATATAATAACCACATGTTAAAATTTATCTAATGTAGAGTTAGTAAGTATAAACAAAAACTACATCTTAGGCGTGATATCCATAATTTGAATACACTGATCTTAAAATCTAAGTACAAAGCTATGACAAAGACTATCTCATACTAGATTCATAGCTATTTGAAGTGCACTACCCCCTATTTAAAATAGTGTTTCATGTTACTACTATGACCTATTACCAATAACTTCTTTCTAGATTTTATGACCTATATCATTAATCATAGTTCCACCATATTGATATCTCGCATATCCATAAATAAGGTGGCATAAGCTCTTAACTATTTTTTGAATAATTGACACATAATAGGCAATAAATACACAATCCACAACCCATCTCTGTGAAATGGCTATTGGCCTTGGTTTACAAATAGAAACAACATATAATTAGTAATTAATTCCCATATATAATTAAGTTGATTTGTAAGCCTAGCACGTATGGTTAATCCAAACAATATAATGTCACTACTCAATACTCACTTTCCTTTGTTTTGTCCATAATTGAATAATTTGTAAATCTTCTAGCAATATTACTTATAATTCTTAAACTTCAAAAGTGCTGCAATTAATATTGAAAGACTTGGAATAATTTATTTTAATTTGGTGAAAACATTACATTTAGGGTGTGTTTGATTTGATTTAAGTAAAAAAATTGACTTAAAAATGATTTAAGATGAGCTTTAGGCAACAGAATAAGAGTTCTAGTTGACATAGAAGATAAGTATAAGAGCTAACTTGTAGATGATCGAGAGATAATAGTGGACAATAGAGTAATTATTGTGGAGCACTAAATAATAATTGGTCAACTATAGGGTAGTCAACTACGAAGGTCAACTAATTTAGTTTGGCACTGTTTTTCACATTTATATTAGAGATTTCTTTTAGATTAAGGTTTTTGATCTCGATTTAAGATCATAAGGGTTTATTTAATGCAGTGTGTAGCATGTAAATATAAATATGTGAAGATGAAAACTTATATTATTGCAAAAGATTGCCAATACACTTATATTATTTTGAAAGACTATCAATACAACTATGTCATAGGGTATTCATAGTCTCATCACCTAGTATAAACAAGAAAACTTAATAAATCCAAATCCAATTAAATTGAAAAAAAATAAAATATAACAAGATAAACTTTCCTAAACTAATAAGGAAATTTTCATCAGCTTTATACCTTGTCAAAATAAGCATATTTGACTTCTAAAATATCACCAAATGGTAAAGTTGTTTATGTTAGGACAAACTAGATTGAAAATGCATCTTTATTAATATATTATGGGCTTCGTAACTTTCTATATGTAAAAAATTATGGCCTCTCAAAGTTGATTAATTTACAACTCAAAAATTACATTACACTTTTGGTTCATTAGCTTTTGATAAAGTTCTAATGCCTTTGGCTTCTAACCAATTATGTTTATGTTTCTGATCATTCTTGGATTCACTTTTGGGATTTTAATTAGCTCTTGATTTATTCCTCTCTTGGTTTTGACGATTTGAATGGGGTCCATGACATGTAATCCTAATTCGTTTGCTTAATTTTTTTCCTAATAAATTTAGTGCTTAGGAAATTAACTAATCCTTTTTAGATTATTTTTTATAAAAATCTATGTTATTAGAGTTTTCATGTGTATTTTAGATGTTTTATTATAAAATCAATTTTGTTTTCATTGATTGCAGAAGGGTTTTGGGTTGCTTCAAATAAATTGTTAAAGTTTTATTTGGTTAAACTTATATATTAGATTGATGATTATTTATTTTTCCTAAGATTTGTTTTATCAACTATAAAAAAGAATCATAGATATTACAACTAAAACACATATCGATATTTTATAATTTTTGGTTTAGGTGTGGGAAGGATTGGGGTTTGATTCTTGTCTTTAATTAAAAGGGTAATCTATAACTCTTATGTTATGTTCACTTCACATGAATTGCAATTCTATTACCTTTTTATTCCTCATTAATCCGTATTACAGTGTTTACTTTAATTTTTAACCCATAATAACAATTTATTGAAAAATCACAATTCTACAAAATATTGAATTGGATTTCGATGGTTAGATTCATGAATATCGATTAATTTATCAAAATGACTACTGTTGCCCTTCTCCTTCTTCTTCCTATCATCAACTGTTGAACACCACTAACCACTACACCAACGAACACCACCAGTAACTACCACCATTAAAGACTATCACCGCCATACAAACTTCAACAAGATAACTACAACTTTAGTGAACTACTAGCATAAAACTCAAAATGAAGAAAAAAACAAACACAATTGGAAAAACTTAGATTAGAAGAAAAATAAATAAAATCATAACTTCTAGATCTAAAAAAGGAGAAAAAAAAAAAACCTTTCACAATGGAACAAGGACGATGGTGTGGAGTGAATTGAAGTATCAAGAGGTGCTGAAAAGGTGCAAGAAAAACATGAAAAACCACCAGTGACCTCCACCACTTGGCCTTGAAAGATGATTACAGTGATCATGTAGGAAAAATATTGAAATGAACAACTTCTATATTTGAAAAAAAAAAAGAAAAAAGAAACAAAAATCTTCATACAGTGGAGCAAGGATGATGACGTAAAGTGAATTGAAGTATTTGGAGGTGCAAAGGTGTAAGAAAACGATGGAAGGAATGCAATTGAAGAACTCATCAAACACAATGATTAGGGTTTCTTTTTTCTTTCCTAAAATATAATTGGGTTTTGTTTAATTTACCTTTTTTTCTCAAAAAAGTAGCAATTAAATTTTCTTCACACCTACTTTCTCGAAACCCAAACATGATGAAAAGAAAAATTCAATTAAATGTTGGTTTTCATCATGATGTGTACAATGGGAAATGATATTATAGTGTGTAATTCCTTTAATCCTTGTTATTGTATGGTAGTTGTGTTATTGTTAAGGTTTGGTAGTGTAAATTGTACTATGGTTGTATGAAAAGGTTGAAGACAAGGGTAAAGTGGTTATTTTAATTGTATTCCATCTCCACTACTTACATTTCTTTTTTTTTTTCAAGTGAACATTGTAATAATCATTACGGATCTATTAAATTACTAATGAATTGGAGTTGTATTACATGCATGTTCTATGTGATGAAGTAAACGAGACATTAGTCTTGTTTAGATTTTAGCATTTACTATTAGAAAATATTGAAAATTAAACTTAAAAATTTAAGATTTATTATTTTTAGGTCCTATCAAAATTGTGAATTGTAATTGAAAAAGGCTTACCTTAAGATCTTACCTACATTTTTTATGACCTCGTTGCTCATTTTTGCATTTGCACCAGTTGGGACCCATTAGAGTGATTTCCTAGAAAGGAATTACACGATGACCTTAGGGTTCAATTACGTTTTTGATGAGATAAAATAATTCGCCCCCTTCCCCTAACATGAAATTATCTAAGGAAAACCATAGTGATTAGGGACAAAACAAGGAAATTTGGGAGAGTTCAACAAGGCCATTCGAATGGCTAAAAGGTATCACTCAAATGACATGAAGAATATGGGTAGAGGGATGGCATTCGGATGATAGGTCAAAAGAAATGGGATAAGTCCTTAATTTGTGAGAGGTATTTTACAAATTATAGATATTTAGAAGAGAAAAAGAGGGAAA
Organism: Lumnitzera racemosa; assembly: GCA_024138005.1. Classification (NCBI taxonomy): domain Eukaryota; kingdom Viridiplantae; phylum Streptophyta; class Magnoliopsida; order Myrtales; family Combretaceae; genus Lumnitzera; species Lumnitzera racemosa. Next base: position 60,253,201 of record JAMXBC010000004.1, read on the forward strand.
CAACTACAATTTGCTTGGACTTTATGGTATACTTCCTAAGGTAGATATTCAATAAAAATTGTGAAAAAATTATTATTTTAATCACTTTTTTCTCGTTATCTTTGTATTCATAAATTTGCTTAACTCAAAGAGAGAAAGTATAGCTTTAGTAGGCTATATTTGTGACTCTTGTAAGAACTTTACTTATAAGTTAAGCAATTGTAAATTCAAGTCATTATAAACCATTTGTAACAAAGATTGTGTCAAGTCCTCTTTAAGTAGTGATTGTAGATTGTGGAAATTAAGAGGTGGAGCGAACTTTATATTTCTAGGCTTGGTTTTCTTTATTCCTTTTCTATTTAATCCCCATAACAATTTATCGTCCTTATTATTTGCTAATTTTTGTTGATTTGATATTTGTTTCAAGTTTGTCAATAAATCTAACTAGGAAAAAAAAAAAAACGAAATTAATGTGTAGGCTAATGTTATATGTTGTTACTTACTTAAGCACATCTAGAGTTAAGGTAATGTCTAGCTCTAAATGGACTAAGATTTGAAATATGACATGCTACGGACAGTCCTTTTTTGCTAATAGGCTCTAATTATTATTTATTTATTTTTTGGGAAATGTAAAATGAGAGTATTTATTAGATCTCAAAGTAAAAAATTGTGGAAAATATATTGAGCAAGGATTTTTTTCTTTAGTTGAAACTAGAACTAAAGATGAAAACACAAAATTGGAAATAGAGGCTTTGCAATTAAATAAAGATTTCATGAGTATCTTGTATTATAGTTTATGTGAAATTAATTTTAATAGAATTCATACATATACTAGCTAGTGAAAAAAAAAAATGGGATAATATAGAAATGACATATGGAGGAGAAAGTAGAGAAAAAAGATACTAAAGTTAACATGCTATATGGTAAATATGAAAAATTCAAATTGGAAATCAATGTATCTATTGATTAAATATACGTTAGATTTGCCGATATCATTAATCTCTTGAAAATTAATCCAAAATTAATATGAAAATATATACTTAGTAAGACATGTACTAATGTTGAGATTTATCCAATATTTAAAGGGCAATATAGAAAAGTGGGAGATGAAAGGAATAACAGTAGAGTAAGCATACAACCTTTCGGTGAAGATGGAGAATTTCATTTGCTCCATATAGACATGTAAACTAGTCAAAGATTAAGAAGGGTAATTTAGAAAGAAATACATTTGCTTTAAAGCAACACTTGAAAGCTTAAGTTAAAAAAGCGACAAAGAGAGAATCTTTCCTGGAATTAAGAATTTCTTGAAGTTCTGCCCAAATTCACAGCATGTATGTAATGAATTGTTTGATAAATTTTGTAAATGCCATAAGAAATATAAATATTTGAAAAATATGTTATAATGAGTTGGAGTTTGATATCTTAAAAGATGAGAATGAGAATTTGAAAGGAAAAATATGTTTATAATGACTTAAATTAATTAAAGGAAATTACAATGTAAGGAAAATCATGAAAATATAAAAGATCTCATGATAAAATTAGATACCCTTAGATTTGAAAATGTCATATTGGAATCTACATTAATTGCTATAAGAGAAATAACTTTGAAATATTTTGGAAAGTAATAAAGAGTTTAAAATACAAGTGGTTCAATAAAGAGAATATAATGATAAAAAGGTATATGGTTTAGCCATATATATAAAGTAACGAAATTGAAGAATCATTTCATTAGAGTCAACTCTAATTTTCATAGAGAATTTAGATACATTTCACACGCTTATCCACTTAGAATTAATGTTCACAAAAACAATATATCAAAATTTGTTTAGGTTTCGGAAAGAGAATAATATTTTTGATATTCAAAACCCAAAGAATCAAATAAAAGGTGAAAAGAACTTGATCAAGTTTTTGTTGTTATCTTAACTATACCCTTATAGTATATTTGAGAATGTCGAAGTGTGCTACAATTGTTTTTATTGCCCATGCTTATCAACTTTTAAGTTTTGACATGATTTGTGTCTTTGAAATCATTTCATGAATCAATGATATAATTATAGTTTCCTTATGATTATGTTTAAATAATGTGGTTGATTGATCTATTCACTTATTGCATTTTGCTTGGATTGAATAAAGTTGCTTAATTGATTATTGGAGTGTATTCATGTTTTGATGTTTAGTCAATACTATAGTAGATTATTTGATTATGTGGATTAATATTAATAAATTATTTAGAATACATCTTTTTGAATTATTAATAAATCAATTATGGAATTATTATTTAATTATAGTACTTGACAAATATGGACATTATAATTGGGTTTTTAACCTAGGTAGCCTGTAATAGGTAGGGCTACTTACTTTGTTGCCTCATGAGAGGTACATACTCTCATCTAATAAAAATGTAAAAATTGCTTATTCATTAAAAAATTTTAACCTAACTTAATTTCCTGTTAGGAAAAAGTAGTCTTTTGTTACTCTTTCAATTTTATATAGGAAAAATACTATCATAATGTTCTTTAATTCTAGGGACATAAGTTTTACTTTGACTTCATGGATATATTATGATTTATATGCTATGAATCTTGTATCTACGTGTAATTTCATCTAGATTTATATATGTACATTGTAATCTTTTAGTAATTGGTATCACAACTATTGTAGATACAAATTATGGTTGTTACTCTTATATTTTTCACAATTTTAATAAGAATATATGAAACTTAATTTTCTTAGCCTCAATTTCAATTACATTAACAAAATTAAATTAGAATTTTTTACTCCATACTGCTTATATACCTGGTATTGGCCATAATTCACAAGAACATTCTGTAGTCTTAGTAAAAGGGGGAAGGGTTAAGGATTTAACCGGTGTGAGATATCACATTGTTCGAGGAACCCTAGATCTCGATAACACGATTTACTATATCTACTTATTTTTTGGGAGTATATTTATGCACTTGCTTATGATGGTGGTTTAAATAGATCCGTTTTGTTTGAAAATGCCGGTTATGACAACAAATCTAGTTCAATAATTGTGAAACGATTAATTAATCGTTTAATATCCTTAAATTCATATTATTATTAATAAGTGGTTTTCGTGCTTTTGTTAATCCATATTCTTAGTTTATGGATTATTTATGACTAGACTTAAAATATACATAAAAAGGAATGAGATTTTGTGCAATCCAATGTGGTTTGATTTAGTTTTTGTTTTGTGCACTTGGTTTTCAATAGTGTGTAAATGGTTATAAGTAATATTTCTTGATATTGATGTAGTGTATTGATTTAAAAAAAAATGTAGCATTTATTATGCTACATTATTTTAAAGAGATTGTGCACTTATATGGACCTTCATGTAGATAATTTTTTATGTATATTTTCTTTTTGGTAATCATGGATAATCAACCTTGTTTTTTTTTAATTCCTTATTAGATATGCTTTCGTTTCATGAATTGCTTATGGATCTGTATGTTTTATCATGGCTATATGATTATGTGTATGACTAAATGATCTATTTAACAACTTCGTAGGAGATTCCATTATAAATCTTATTATTTTGTCCTTTTTGAAGTCATAATCCTTCATTATTTCAATGAGCCGAAATTTTGGATATCGATTAATATAAGTTAATCTATTGTTTGGAGAAATGGGTATGTACCATTATAACATGTTGTCTTCATTTTCTTAGAAATGTCAATTATAATGTTTAATAAAGGTTTTATCCTTTTATTAAAAACTTTAATAATGTATATATCGCTATTGCTTTAAGAGGTAAATGGTTTATATGAGGTTTATGTTTACATTTGAGAATATAAGTACTAAGGATAGTTTTAGAGATTTGTGGCTATTTAACCTGTACATATTGTATTAATAGTTAATGTTACGCCCCGAAACGGCAGAGTCATAACAACCCCGCCGTATAAACCATCCTAAGATAGAAGTTGGCCTTACAATCGCTATCTTAGACCTGATCTACACAAGGCATCCACGACTGACCCGCTTTGAAGTAAACAGTTTGTAATTTAAATAAATCATTTACCTAAGAAAGTGAGGAAATATATATATATATATATACATTATAATTCAATTATTGAAATTAAAGTTTATAATAATTCTTTGTAACATATTTCCTAGTTATACATTATTCAGAAATGAAAAGTAATAAAATATGTGTTGATTCTTCAATGTTTTTTCTCACTCTCCAGGATCCAGCAGTTGCTAGCTTCAGAGTAGTTGTTGCCGCTTCTTAGTCAGCACCTGCACGACGTCTATAGGGATGTGAGCAACCACAGCTCAGTAAGTTAGGATGGAGGACTTAAAACTATACCATAAACACAACAAGGTTTTCAATCAACTTATTAGGTGCAATGCATGTGTAAGCAAATACCATCGCACGACGTTGTCCGGCCAGTCGTGAAATTAGAGAAATTGTGCCCCCTCTAATCCGGGTTGAGGAGTTGCCATTAATGCAATAGCTTATGACCAAACCCAGGCTTGTGTAATGGAGACCTCGCTCCTCCCGCGACTACCTTCGAACCACTGACTTCACCCTCGCCGCGACCTCCTCTTCTGTCACTTAGTTCGACTGAGGATGAAGAAGGGACCATTATGCAATCCTGCGCTATCCCTTTCGAAGGGGTTGGTATTTGGCCGGAGAGTCTAAGTTCCCCTAACGGGTTGCCATGCATGTCTGATTATGATAACTGGTCATATATTTGATTAAGTCCAGTTTAGGATGATCAATTATTTCATACAATTCATATAATACATGCCAGAGCAACAAACAAAATTATAGCATCACCCATAATCAAGCACATGCACACATCCAACTATCTAACAAGCACAATCAAGCATAATCTCAAGCCTCCCAAAATACAACATTGTATTAATCCCAACTTACCTCAACTCTTCGCTCACTCACTCGAGATCCGACTTGCTCAGGCCATTACCGATCATCCCTATAACACAAATGTGGTTTCAGTTTTTCATATAACGATTATAGGTTCATTTTATCCTATAAAGCTTATTGTTATGTTTTGTTTAGGGTATAATATGCCTAATTATCTAGGCCTTAAGTCTTTTACAATTATTTTAGGTTTGGGTTCGATTTCCGCATCAATTTCTAAATTAGATTCTAATTCGATTTTTGAGTATTGTTTTACACTCGAATCCTAGAAATTCGTTTCAACTCATAATGTGAAACTAATCACATTACTTCTCAATCTCCTAAATATCATCATTACCTCAAATTAGTATTTTATTACACTCGATACACTTAAATCCTTATTAGTGTACCGAATTCACTCCTAATGTGAGAAATTTTTACATTTTTCATATAATTACATAAATTCAAGTTTCGTATCAGATTTATTGTACATTTTTATTATTATCAAAATATCAATTTTTATTATAATATTTTCTATTTATTACATTCTAATAATTACATATTATGTATTATTATCTTTTATGTATATAATACCCTTCTAATATTTTTATCACTCTAATTATTGTCTCTAAACACCAATTATCATTGCAAAATGTCTAAATTCATGCTAAATCAGATTTTACTCCTAATTACCCTAATTTCCAAAATTAACTTAAAATTTACTATTTTTCCTTATTACTTATTTATTACATAATTAACCTAATAATTACATCTAACACCCTAAATGCTACAGGTATCATACTCCATCATATTTCAACATTCTAAAACACATAATTATTCACTAAATCATTAATTAACCATTTAATTACTTAATTAACCCTAAATTACCCATTTTATGCCTCATTTTAGGGCCTAAAAATTATCTAAAAATTTCAAAAATTAATTTTTGAAAACTGGATTCATAGAACTGTTCTATATCATCTAAGTAATCTACACAAAAATTTTGGGTTCAAAACTACACTCCTAAGATCATTTATTTGTAAACCGAAACATGCTCGGTTTTGCACAATTTCTTAAGGACCCTATATCACGAGACATATTTTCATCAAAATAATATTTTTAATAAAAACTACATACAAAAATATTTTAGAATAACAAGTTTCATAATTTTATAAGAATATTTACTATTTTTTTAAAAATTACACAAAATCGGGCTGGAAATCGAACTCACCGATTTAGGTGGCTTCGGCCACCACCGGTGGCCATGGGTGTGTTGGCCCACCTAGGCGTTGCCACCACCATGTGGTGGTGGTGGCCGTCCACTCTCAGCTGCCCGTCGGATCTGGTTTCTCCTTTGTGGCCCTAACTACATAGTTTTCCTTTCCTTTTCTTTTTTTTTTCTTTAGTTTTTCTCTCAATTTTTGACTCTCCCTAATTTTCTCTGATTTCTAACTGTCCAAATGAGCTTCTGAATTTTTTTTGCTATTTATAGAGCTTTAGTGTAATTATTGTGCATTAAATTGGACAAGACAATTGCCTTATCCCTTAATTTTTGGCTTTTGTGTTATTTTAATTTAATAGGCCGATTTTTTTCTTATTTTTCCCAGCTGCCATGACCTATATCTAGATTATTCCTTATTTTTCCTGATTTGTTTTTATTTTTCCTTAATTAATTATGAATTTTCTTTTAGTATTTAGTATTATTTTAGTACATTTTGCGTATTTTAAGTATTACGCGTATTTATACCTACATGTAAATTCATATATAGTACAAATAAATATTCCTAAATATTATTTAGGTTATTTTATAATTTTTAATAGACATATAACTTATCTCTAGCGATTTGTTATGTATCGGGATGCATTTTACACATTTTCGATAAATAACGAGGTATATACTTAAAATTTGAAAATTTTGTAGTCTCTTATTTTATTACTTATTTTCTTACATTCAAACTTACGGGATTAGTTTACTAATATTTCGAGCTTTACTTTATAATTTAGGCTCGATCAGGTCTTTCAACTGATCGAAACCTCGGATTGCAAGTTTTGGGGCTTACAATTAAATCTTACATATTCGATTATGAGTTGATTCATGCAATATCTTAAGAATATATGTTTATATATTGGTAGCAACATGGCTATTTACTTATTGGATCTTTGTTTACTTTTATGATTTTTAATGACCATATCAATTTATATATATATATATATATATTTAGGTACATATTAATAGCAACATAATCATTTTTCTTATCAATATGGTTTTGTGTTCCTTTTAGCTTTTATGATCATTTCAGTTTCTTTATTAATAGTAGCATAATTATTTTGCTTGTTGATAAGGATTAAATAATAATATTAACTTTTATTTGCTTTGTAATTTTGCAAATACTATATTTTGCATGTGAATCTTAAATCATGGTAAGAGTGTAATTAAATTAGAGAGCAAATATGTATATAAAAGTATCATAGATGATTATATTTCAAGTGTATATATGTAATTAAATGCATTATGGCAATTTAGGCAAAATTTATACAAGTAGTTGTCATAAAAATAGTCTATTCATTTAAACTTATATATATGTATGTATGTATGTCACCTACCTAAAGGGAGTATTTATGTATTTTATTAGTTTGCTTTATGCAATGAAATCCTAATATGTGTCATTTTTTCCTAAAGGGGTTTTATGTGATGCACTAAACCCTTGAAATAGTTAAAATTGTTTAAGTTTTTTGTTAAAGGAAAATTAATTATTTACCTAATTAATTAAATATTTTGCATTCTTATTGTGATTTACAATTACTTTGGTATGAATAATAATATTGCTACTATCAAGAATTTGATAAGTGCTAATTATAGAAGTGTAAATGAGACATTAAGTTCACTTTAGTGTATTGAGTCTTGTAATAAAATCCTTTCTTTTATGGATAGAAAAACCCTTTTAGATTGTCTTCATGCACTTTGCTCAATTCATTGAAATTTTTTAGTATTAAAAATAGGAAAAATCCTTATTGATTTTTTTTTTCATAAAGCTTTTGGAAGATTGTAGTTCCATATGCCCTATTACACATGATATAAATTATCATATTCTATTAGGCATGATTGTTAGCATTTTGTATGGTTGTAAGCTTACCTATCATGTATATAATTGTACAAAATTTTTGGGTAAATCAAATAATTCAATTTTTGTGAATTGTAATCAATATTGCATTGATAATAATTATACCCTATCAGTATGTTATTATTGATGTGATTTATTATTGATATAATGCACCATCAACACTATACTTATATCAATTTGGTTTCGAATACCCTATCAATATTAGAATTTTGGTGACATAAGATTTGTATGATAAAGCCACTAAAAATACTCAAATTTTCATATGTTTTTCATTTCAGTACTTAAATATTAAATTTGTTCCTTTTAGTACCTAAATTTTTAAATGAGCTAAATTAGTATTTTTGTCATAACAACTGTTATAAAAAGTATTTATTTTTTTCATTTTAAAAGGTTGAAATACCAAAATGAAATAAAAAATAAAGTTTGAGTACTAATATGAAAATAAAATGAAAATTGATATACAGATATTATTATTTTATCATTTTATAATAACGGTTGTTATAATGAAAATACAAACTTATCTCATTTAAAACTCATTTAAAATATTTAGGTATTATAATGAATAAGTTTAAAGTTTCAGTATTAAATTGAAAACGTATAAAAGTTCAAGTACTTGTGCTGACTTTATTCCTAAGATTTGTACATTGTATCATTATAATTTTTATTCATTGTGATTTAGGACCCTTAAGCAAGGTTATAATAAGTAAGAAATTTGTATTAAGAGCATTTTTGGTTGTGCATACGAAATTAGTTAATTCTCTATTTGTACGATAATAATGTGCGTATTAAATATTTCCTTTGTTGACTTGATGCTAACGTCTTTGCTTATACAATTAATTTTGTCAAAATAGGTCCAACTTTGAGGACTAGAAGGAATCTCTAAAATCTATTTAGTCACCACTAGCATGGATTTAGTTTTGAGAGAAAAAAAAAAGAAAGAAACAACTTGCAACTCCTATGAGAAAGTTTACTTTAGCTAAAATAAGCTTCTAGATAATGATATTTAAAGTTTGATCAACTTGTTACTTCTCTTGGTTTTAAGGAAAATAATTCACATAAATGCATTTAGGTAAAGATTAGTGGGAGATATAATTTTTGTTTTATATGTCGATGACATACTTCTTATTATTAGTAGTATTAAACTTTTGATAGAGATAAAGTAGATGATAAATAGCCACTTTGACTTCAAGGACCTTGGTGATGCTTCAATTGTTCTATGTTTATCATGATAGGTCACATGGCATTCTTGGCTTGTCTTAAAGAGGATATATTAAAAAAGTTTTCAAGAAATTTAACATGTATTCTTGCTCCCATGTGCTACACTTGTTCAAAAGCATATTGGCAATTTCATGTATGCTTAAGTTTGTACTCGTCTCAACATTACTTTTGCTATCAATGCTTTAGGGTTATACTTGAGTATCCCAGGTTTGAGTTATCAGAAAGTCATATGAAGGTCATGAGATATTTAGGACATAAGAATTATATGTTAATTTATGAAGTTTGACTGACTTCATATTATTAGTTATTCTCGGAGAGGGATATCTCGCAAGAATAAGAATATTCAATAGATGTAAGGTATATATGATGATTCTTGCTACAAAGAAAAGGGATTATTTATAATATTTCCTTAGGACAATAATAAAACCTATGTAATTACAATAATGTGTAATATAAAAATACTATCATGGTACATTACCAAGAAGGTTAAAAGGAACAAATACAATAAAGGAATATAGTACAATGTTAGAAAAAGGAGTGATAGGTGGCATGCTGCGATTGGGTCCATCTTCTGGAGTCTTGGGACATTAAGGTTGAGCTATACTAATGTTAAGGATGCTACTAATGAAGAGTACTTAAAGTAATCGAGACAAATAGAGGACTCGACATGTATATGCTGCTGTTGTTTCGTAGGTGGGACTCAGCATGTAGGGGACTTGGCTTCGGCATTCAATAGATTGGCCTTGTTAGTTAACAAATTGGTGTTGGTAGTTGGTAAGTTGTTAACTGGGCAAGGGTCAGAATAGAGTAGGGTGCATTTGAATTAGGCCTTCAAAGAGTCCGCCCAGTGTCCTTTTGCATACTGGTGCTCGTCCTTGCTAGGCTGGCGAGAAATCATCCTTTTGGTGATAGACTATAGGCCTTTGAGATAAGTATGAGTGAGGGGTCTAGAGATCAGTAATCTATCAGTTCCCCAGGGTTATTGAATATTTATTCTCAAATCTTAGTCTTCTTCTTCTTCAAGAACATAGGGCATTAGGCCACTAATGTTGAGAGTAGTAGATACTTTGTATCCTTCCAGTAACTCAAGCTCATAAGCATTGTCATTGACATGCCAAAGGATCTTAAAAGGTCCATCCAACCTAGGGGATAACTTATTCATCCTTTTCTTTAGAAAATGCTTCTTGTTGAGGTAGATCTAGACAAGGTCTCTTGAGTTGTAAACGACTTACCTCCTTCCTCAGCTCCCCTATTATTTTTTTTAGCCACAAATTTAGCCAATTACTCGATAACCTTCTAATGTAGTCTTTGAAACTCCTTGGCACGCTGTAGGCTTGATTGAATCTCTCTTTGGAATAGTGGGCTACTAACTATGTCTAGGGGTAAGTTTGGGTTAAGCCCATCGATTACCTCAAAAGGTGACCTTCTTATTAAGCTATGGGTGGAGCGATTGTAAGCAAGTTCAATGATGGGTAAGCATAGATCTAATCATGTAGATTCTTCCCAATAGTAGCTTGAAGGAGATTGCCAATCGTTCTATTCACAACTTGTGTCTAGCCGTCTATTTGTAGGTAGCAAGAACTACTAAACATGAGCTTAGTCCTAGGCTTCTTCCATAGAGTTCTCCAGAAGAAGCTCGTGAATTTCAAATTATGGTTAGACACAATACTCCTTGGCACTTCATGTAGCTGCATGATCTCCTACAAAAAGAGGTTAGCAACAAAGAGAGCATCATTGGTTTTGTGGTAAGGGATGAAGTGGCTCATCTTGTTGAATTGATGAACCACCACCATAATAAAATCATGTCTCCGTGGTGTTCTGGGTACGTCGAGCATGAGATCCATACTTAGATCAATCCATGGTCATTCTAGCATATGTAGAGGTGTATACTCTCTATATGGCTTCTTTCTTCTCTTGGCATGTTTGCGCACCTTGCATCATTCAAGAACTTGGTGCACATCCTTCGTCGTCCTAAGCTAATAGAAATGTTCTTTTAGCAACTCAACCATTCTCTTCTCACTAAAGTGGTTAGTTACACCCCTAGCATGGGTTTCTTGGAAAAGTAATCCCTTAATAGAACCATTCGACATATAAACTTGCTTACCCTTCATTAGAAACCCTTGGCTCAAATAGAACCCATCTTCTAAGTGACATTTGATCACTAAGGATTCAAAATATAAATCATGCTTATACAATTCTAGCTGGGTGTCAAATCCAAGTATCTTAGCTTGTAAAGTAGTAATAAGAACATGTCGACAAGAGAGTGCATTGACCACAGTATTGGTACTTCCCTTCTTGTATCGGATGACATAGCAATAAGTTTTTAGGAATTTAACTCACTTAGCATGACGTTGAGAAAATTTTTGTTATCCTCTAAGATGCTTGAGAGATTCATGGTTTGTGTAGACGATGAAATCTCTCAGCAGCAAGTAGTGTTGCTAGTTCTGAAGTGCTCAGACAAGGGCATAAAACTCCTTGTCATATGCCAAGTAATTTAGTGTGACTCTTTTGAGCTTTTCACTAAAATAGACAACTAGTCGGTGCTCTTGTATAAGAATAGCTCTAATGCAAACTCCAAATGTGTCAGATTTTAGTTCAAAAACTTTCTTAAAGTTGGGCAGGATGAGTACTAGGATAGAAGTCAACCTGGACTTGATCTCATCAAAGCTTCTCTAAGCTTTCTCGAGCCATTTGAATTTAGATTTTTTTTTTCAGGTTAGCTTGATTAGTAGGGTAGTTATGGAACTAATGTTCTGAATGAATCTTCGATAAAACCAAGCTAAACCATAAAACTCCTTACTTCAGTAACACTAGTCGACTTCGACCATTTGATAATAGCTTAGACTTTCTCGTCATCAACTTTGATACCTCCTTCAAAAACAACATATCCAAGGAATATTAGCTCGCTCTAACAGAACACACATTTCTTTAAATTGACAAATAAGTGCTCAGTATAAAGGATATCAAACACAAATTTCAAGTGCATGACATGGGAGATGAGATTGACACTATATATTAGTATATCATCAAAGTATACAACAACATACTTTCCAATCAATGTCCTCAAAACATGGTTCATGACTTGCATAAAGGTACTTGGTGCATTTTTCATACCAAACGGCATCACCATCCATTTGGATAGACCATCCTTTATTTTGAAGGTAGTTTTCCATTCATTCCTAAGTCTCATTTTGATTTAGTGGTAACCACTCTTTAGATCAATCTTTAAAAATATCTATGCACCATGTAACTCATCGAGCATATCATCTAGTCAAGGGATCGAATATCAGTACTTAGCAGTAATTTTATTAATCGCTAGGCTGTCGATACACATTCTCCATGAGCCGTCCTTCTTCAGCACCAAGACAATCGATATGGCACAGGGGCTTACACTCTCTCAAGCATATCTAGGATCAATTGACTCATCAACTTGTTTCTTATATTAGCAGCTTACTTAGGGTTAAGCTTATAGGTAGGTTGATTAAGTAGGTAGCTTTAGGTTGAAGGTCAACACAATGCTCTATATCTGTGATGGGTGATAAACCTCTCAACATCTTGGTAGGAAATAAGTTAGTAAACTCTTGAAATAAAGCCTACACCTCGGTGGGTAGGGTTTTGACTTCTCTTAACTCTAGGAGTTTCCTAACTAACAAGAGTGTACACTCTTCTAACTTGGCTTCTCTAGAAAATTGGAATCAAGAAATCACTAGGGACTTTTGTTGTAGTGATTGGTTAATCTTCTCTTGTGACTCTTGAACCTCCTTGGGACTTATTAGGGTTAGTATAACCTTTTTCCCATCCTTTTGAAACATATAGGTGTTCCAATACCCACCATACAACACTCTCAGATCAAACAACCAAGGTTGGTTAAGTAAGATGTACGAAGGACATGGGTAGCACGTCACATAGCACATCGTCCTTATATGTGTCACCACTTGTAATTGGTACCTTAACTTGCTAGGCGATAGGTAGACCTCTCGTCTCATTTAGCTAATGAATCTTATATAGCTTAGGATGAGTGTAGTTTAGCAATTTTAATGCCTTCACTATACCATGAGCTATTAGGTTGGTACAACTTCCTCCATCAATGATCAAAGCACACAACTTGCCATTCACTCAGTAGTTTGTATGGAAGAGTTTCTCCTTCTGCTCATTTTCATCAAACACAAAGGTACTCAAAGATTACGTATGACCATGTAGTATTCAGCTCCCATTTCAGGTGGGCTCATGACATTTGAGTCACTTGAAATTCTTCTAGCAACTGATGTGAACCCCTAAAATTTTCAATATGATACTTAAAGTAGACCCTAGTGTGCTTAAGGATTCTAAGAGTTGATAAGGCTAGTTAAGATGAAAACCTTAAGATAACAACAGAAGATTCAATCGCGTATAAAATTTTTAAACCTTAAATGTATATAAATACTATAGATTATGCCTAAAAGTGATAAAACCCTAAAATTATAACTTTAAGCATATAAAAGTACTAGGTCACTATAATCTATTCTAAAACCCTAATTGCAATATATCCTTAGTATCATACTAAATCATTATCAAATAATCAAGATAACTTTCAATTATTCATAAATGCTTATAATATTAATTTAATTTACTAAAAAACTAAGATATTAACATACTAAATGACATATTTCATGATAGTTACACTAAGTACCATATTAAATAATGTATATAGGATATAAATACTTAGAGGAAAATTTCATTAACCATTCTTACTAATCATTTCAATAAACTCCACATTTCCCTTCAATTCCTTAATTTTTCTCCTAAATTTTCCTTAATTACCCCATTATGTACATACAAATTTCACTTAATTTCAAAGAGTTGACTAAGTCAAATGTTGACCAAGTTAAAGGTTGACTAAGTTAACATGTTGATAAAGTCAACAAACATGTCATTGTCATCTAGCACCTTCTTCCTTTCTCTTTAACTTTCTATACATTTTTTTGTCCAATTTTGCCCCTTTGTTACTGTCCACTCTTCTCTCTCTTCTAGACTTTACTTTTCTCAATTATAAAGCACAAATTAAGATAAGAATAACTCCTTTCCCATCCCACAAAACCGTGAACTCCCCTTGTCCTTTCCATCTTCAACCTCTTTATAATTTCAACTACACAACTTCACTTACTACTATAAACCAAGGAGAAAAAGGTAAGTTATCATATTGTTTTTTATCTTATGTAGTAGTTAGTTGTATAAGTTAAGTTAGTGTAGAAATTTGGTATAATATGTGCATATGTGTTGTTGAAAGTGGAAGCTTCATATTCAGCTTAGAAGTTTAGGAATCCTTAGTAAATGGGAGAAGAACACATGTACATATGCTTAAGTTTGTGTATATAAGAGTATACTTGATAAATACATGTATAAGGACTCTGATACATAAGTACCCATTATGTATATAACCAACAAAGAGGTATATACTAACTATACATACATATACCTTGCTAAATATACTCTTAAAGTGAAAAAAATATGAAATTTGTAAAGCTTTCTTAAGAGAGAACATTAGGCATACGAAAATACATATAAAAATACGTATGTCACCATATGAGTATATGGGTATGTGTATTAGTATACGTATAAGTATAAGTATAAGTACATAAGTATACATATTAATATATTCAAAGTATAAATATATATATAACATATGTATAAAGTGTATGAATACATAAGACTAAGTATACATATGTAATGGATGATGTAAGCAATGACCTAATCAAATGATAACATAAGTTATGACGAAAGCAAATGACGATATAAGCAATTGATGACATAAGCAACGACATAAGCCTCTAAAATAATAAATTATAAGATCATCTAAGTGTAAGAATTAATGGCTAATGAAATCATTAACTCTTAAAATAGAACATAAACTAGCCAATAAGAATATTTAAGCTTCAATATATAACATTTCAATAAATTTAGTTTATATCGTAAAACACGGGTTTTAACGTCTAAAATAGACATCATCATGTGAACGTGCATCCAAAAACAATAAAAAACAACTATAAATTCGTAAATATAAAAAATAGAATGAAAAAGTTACATACGATTAGCAATTAGGTTTAATCAAACAAAAACTAATAGTAATCTAAATAGAATTAGGTAGATAGATATCTAGAACCGTTAGTTAATTCAATTACTTATTATCTCATAATAATTAGGTGATCTCGACGAAGATTTTTCAATTAATTATTACTACTAGAGCAAGAATTGTGATGTAAGCAATAACCTAATCAAATGATGACATACGCTATGATATAAGCGAATGATGATATAAGCAGCGACATAAGCAATTGATGACATAAGAGATAATATAAGCCTCTAAAATAATAAATTATAAGATCATCTAAGTGTAAGAATTAATGGCTAATGAAATCATTAACTCCTAAAATAGAACATAAACTAGCTAATAAGAATATTTAAGCTTCAATATATAACATTTCAATAAATTTAGTCTATATCATAAAACACAGGTTTTAACGTCTAAAATGGACATCACCGTGTGAACGTGCATCTGAAAAGGATGAAAAACGACTATAAATTCGTAAATATAAAAAATAGAATGAAAAAGTTACATACAATTAACAATTATGTTTAATTGAATAAAAACTGATAGTAATCTAAATAGAATTAAGTAGATAGATATCTAGAACCATTAGTTAATTCAATTACTTATTATCCCTATTATCTTGTAATGATTAGGTGATCTTGATGAAGACGAGGATCTTCCGATCGATTATTACTACTAGAGCGAGTCGTCATAGTCAAGTGAGTACTCTTGATGACTTTATAATTATTTGTGCTTGTAATTATTGCACTTAAATTGAATATGAATAACTTAATGCATAGGGTTTTGGGATATACATGTGCTTGATGTTGATTGATTACTGCGAGAAATATTGTTAAATACGATAATTGATAATTGGATTATATGATTGATTGTTACGTGATTTAGATGGTTTACATATATTAATTGATCACCTCATAATTTGACTTAATTATATTTGGCTTATCTTAAATTAAAAGCGTCATGCATTATCCATGCATTGCATTACTTATTTTGGCTATCACTTTACGCGGAGGTAAAGAGAGGCCTTACGAGGGTTATTTATAAATATTAAAGTGTTTCTGTATGGTGCACTCGTACAACATGACCTTACCTAAACCTACGGGCTTACTAGGCAATGAAGACACCAACCATATGGCTAAGGGTTAAGTTTAGATCTTTATTGTAGGGTATGAGTGTGGACTGCGGGGGCCACCTTACCGTTAGGAGTGAGATTTTGTGTACTACAAGATTTTTAGAAATGAAAATGTATTTTGTGAAATATGGAATTCAAAGATATGGGTAAAAACTCAGGTACTAGAGCCTAGTTATGATTGGTGTGGATGTATCTCCAACCCTTATCTCGGAGGGAATTAAAATCTGATATTGTATGAAACACTGGTTAACTACATATATTGTTTGCAATACTACATGTACATGCATTCATATGGTTGTAACGATTTGTTTGATAACTTATTTACCAGTATAGTATGTAGGGTAGCTTACTAAACTCTTGTAGTTTACCTACCAATTTCTTTTGCAGGTGCTAGATATTTAGGCATGGGTTAAGAGCCGAGCATTGAGTGCATGTATTGATATGTTTTGGAGGTTAGAATTAAAGAAAGATTGTATTGCTCATTTGAGACTTTAAATATTACTACTACTTATATATTTAGATTTAGTAACTTCAATAAGTTTGAATTTTAAGTTTATACTATTTGATCTTATCATTTGGTAGGGGATATCGATTCTCCGTGGTTCTGAGGAACTATGGAATATTGGATATCTATAGTTATTTATATCTTATAATATGTTAATTAATTAATAATTCAACATCCTTAGTAATTAATCATTTAGAGTCTTATAATCTCTAACTTGCAAAGTAGTTTTCATATCATGGGTACATACATGTTATGGAAATTTTAAGTGATCCTACTAGGCCCCTTTAGGGTCCTAACAGGTGATCAATTCCTACTTCATCTTCCCCTTCACTAGTACTCTCTACTTCAAATTGAGGCTTATCTCCTTGAATAGTCATGGCACATTAGTTTAGGTATTGACTAGTTATGTGTCAAAAACTAAGACGCTTGAGACATTTGATCTCTTGGGTCTTCTTTCTTAAGCTCTAAACTTGGTCCTTCCTAATATCGGGCTCCTTAATCTTACTCTTCTTCTGTTGTTATCAAGTCTACTTGGCATCTAGCCTCAGCAGTCTACCTTGGAATCATATTAAGCCTGGTCATATCTAAGTTGGCTCGACATACTAGTTCTTCTGGGTAAGTTAGATCGGTTACTTGACACTCTATAACCTAGTTTCACCTTTGTCTTTTGACCCTTTGTGCTACTCGGATGGTTTCATATAAAGTTTTGAGTTTATATTTCCATAATGTTACCAATTTCAGTCCTTAGCTCATAAATGAATCGTATTATAGTTCATGTCTCAAGCTTATCAACATCACATCTGATCATCAACAACTAAAACTCTAGCACATACTTGTCCACTGATCTACTATTTTGTCTTAAGTCTTAGAGACATTAGAAAGTCTCTTGCTTGTAGTGTTTGGGAACAAACCTACTTCTGAGGACTCTTTTCATCTCATTCCATGTTTGAACTTCACGTTGAGCTCTCTAGTGAACATTTAGTAACGTTTTCCACCACATTGCTCCATATACAGAAAATTCTAATGCAGCCACTTAAATGAGAACAACGTGTTTGTAATCATCAAAGTCGAAGATCTTCTTAATCTTCTGTTCTTAGTTCAAGTAGTCATCAGCACTACCAGATCCATTAAAACTTAAGATCAGCACTTTGAGATGCTCAGCTTCTTTAGGAGGTCTAAGCTTACGCTCCTTAACTCCATTATGCTACTCCTATACCTCCTCATACTCTTCAACTTCATCTAACTCGAGTCTCCTTCTCATAACTCTATCAATATGTTGGGTTGGAGCTGGGTTTATGTTGATAGCTTTAGGTGCTTGATTCTCACCCATCTATCTTCTTGGCTTATCTCTCACTTTTCAGCCCTATTTAATAATAACTCTCTCTCATGGTCTAGTCTTTATTGCCCTTTGTACGGTATTAAGCAGATTGGCTACAATAGTAGGAAGGTCTTATATCTGCTCTTTAATAGTTTGAGGGGTTTGTTGAGTGATACAACCATCACTATGGGCATCACTCTTGGCATCATTAATCTCTCCTCAGACACTAAGATTCAACATTTCTCAATATTCAACAAAAATTCCACACATAACTTTGACAATACAACTTCTCATAGCAACTTGGAACTTGTTTTGTTTTTCCTACATAAAAAAAGAGTAAAGCAGAATACATAGATATACTATAACAAGAACAACTACTTTAAAACTTAGCTCTCAATCATAATCTCAAGCTTTGATACCAGGATTATATGATGTGCCTAGGAGCTCAGTTATCACTAGGACTTACCGTAGCAAATTTGAACCAATGGGTCCTTCAAAATATCGAAAAAACTTAGACAAAGTAGCTTGACAAATTGACTAGAGTAGCTACCGTGAAATTTTTTGGAGGATATGACCTACCTACAAATACAATGTGACTTGATACATCACTTGATATGATGTATAACTTGATGCAAGGTTCACCTACCACTAATTTTGAGTTACTCGGTACGATTAAATAAGAGTGTATGAAAATGGTATATTTAATGTTTATTTGTAAAGTAAAATGATTCTGGCTTACAAGTAGAATTGAATATTTATAGTAAGTCCTTAGGACAACGTTATAAATAAAGAAATTACAAGAAGGCATACATAAAAAGGGGATTTTGAGTATATATGAAAAAGGGCAAAAAGGACAAACAACAAAAAGGAAAAAATAGTACAATGTTAGATGAAATAGGCAAGTGGCAACACAACATGGGTTTCATACAAAAATTCTCTAAGGATAGCAGTTGAGTAGAAACAAGTTGTGGTGGTATTAAGGATTGCCAAGATGAGAAAGGGATATAGCAAGTATTGATAGGAGGCTGAAAGAGAAGTACTTAGTTGGTAGGAGAGTATCTCGTCACTTGACAAGAAGCTCTTAGCAACTAAAGGTTCGATCATTTGGCATAAGAAGGAGAAAACAAAGTAGGGTATGATCTTCTAAAGCTGTTAAGGAATTTAGCCATCCTTCTTCTACGTAGAGTTTCTTGTCATCAGGAAGTTAATGAGAGAGAATTCTTTGGGTGAAAGATTGAAGGCCTCAAAGCCATGCACGAGTAAGAGGACTAGTGGTTGGTAGCTTATCAATTCCTTAGGGTTGTTGAAGATTTGCCCTCAAATCTTAGCCCTCTTCTTCATCAAGTACATAAGATGTCAAATTAGCTACATTAAAAGTAGTAGATACATCGTATCTGTCGGGCAACTTAAGCTCATAGGCATTATCGTTGATGCGCTTAAGGGTCTTAAAAATTCTATTTGATCTGAGGGAAAACTTGCTTGTTGTCTTCCTAGGGAAATGCTCCTTGCTGAGGTGGACCTAAATAAGGTCTCCGAGGCTGCACACCACTCATCTCCTTCCTTGGCTTCCTTGCTCCATTTGACAAGCTATAGTTTATGCTAATTATTCAGTAACCTTTTGATGTAACTTCTGGAATTATTCGACACATTGCAGGCCGGATTGACTTTCCCATTGTACAGCCGGGTTAATAGCCATATCCAGAGGTGAGTTCGGCTTAAGTCTATAGATAATCTCAAAAGGTAACCTTCTTATTGAGCTATAAACTAATTGGTTATAAGTGAGCTCAATGATAAGTGGGCATATGTCCCAATCATGTAAGTTCTTCCCTACAGCTACTTGTAGAAGATTGTCAACTATCCTGTTTACTACCTTGGTTTGGCCATTTGTTTGGGGGTGGTAAGAAGTACTATACATAAGCTTAGTGCCCAGTTTCCTCCATAGGATTTTCTAGAAGAAACTTGTAAACTTCGAGTCATGTTCGGATACAATATTTGTCAGCAACCCATGTAGACATACAATTTCCTATAAAAAGAGATTAGTGACAAATAAAGCATCATTAGTTTTATGGTAGAGAATGAAGTGGCTCACCTTGCTGAATTGATTGACCACCACCATAATTGAGTCATATCTTCTCGGGGTTTAGGGAAGGCCGAGCGTAAACTCTATGCTTAGGTCGATCCATGGTTGCTCAGGTATAGGCAGGGGTGTGTAGTCTTCGTATGATTCTCTCCTTTCTTTCGCATGTTTACATACCACACACCTCTCAAGAACTTGGTGCACATCCTTAATTATCCCAAGCTAATAGCAATGCTCCTTCAATATTTCGACTGTCCACTTTTCTCCAAATTAGTCGGCCAAGCCCCCAACATGAGCTTCACAAATGAGTAGCTCTCTAGTTGAGCGATTCGGTACATAAACTTACTTGGCCTTCATCAAAAACTCCTAACTTAAGTAGAACCTATCTACAAATCTTCCAACATTGCACTTGGCCACTAAGGGCCCAAAATACTAATCATGTACATATTGATTAGGAAGGGTGCCGAATCTAAGTACCTTGGCTTGTATAATCATAATAAGGGTATGATAATGAGAAATAGCATCTACTACAGTGTTGGTGCTCCCTTTCTTATACTAGATGACATAGCAGAAAGACCCTAAGAATTCAAACCATATGGCATGACGCCAAGAAAGCTTCTATTGCCTACGAAGATGCTTGAGAGACTCATGATCTAAGTAGATGATGAATTCTCTCGACAACAAATAATGCTACCAGTCCTATAGTGTTCAGACAAGAGCATAGAACTTCTTGTCGTATGCTGAGTAATTTAAGGTAGCACCTTAGAGTTTCTCACTTAAATAAGCAATTGGTCAGCGCTCCTACATAAGGACAACACCAATGCCAAATACGTTACACTCTACCTCAAAAGCTTTCTTGAAACCCGGTAAAGTGAGTATTGGAGCTAACGTCAACTTAGATTTCACATCTTTAAAACTCTTCTAAGCTTTGTTCGACCACCTAAACTCAGTGTTCTTCTTGGTCAATTTAGTTAAAGGCGCAATTATGGAACTGAAGTTCCAAATGAATCTCTGATAGAACGAAACTAGGTTATAGATGCTCTTGACTTTAGTAACACTAGTCAAAGTAGGCTACTCAAGAATAGCTTTGAATTTCTCGTCATTAACTTCAACTCCTTTCCTTGAAACAACATATTCGAGGAATATAACCTCGCTTTGATAGAACATACATTTCTTTAGGTCATCGAATAATCTCTCGGCGTAAAAGATGTCGAATACCTATCTTAAATGCTCAACATGAGTGATGAGGTTGATACTGTAGACTAGAATGTCATCAAAATAAACCACAATACGTTTGTTGATCAATGTTTTAAGCACATGATTCATTAGCCGCATCAATGTACTCAACACATTAGTTAAGCCAAATGGCATTACCATCCATTCAAATAGACAATCCCTAGTCTTGAAGGCCATCTTCCATTTATCTCCAGGTCTTATTCATATTTGGTGGTAACCACCCTTTAGGTCAATCTTTGAGAAGATCTGGGCACCATGTAACTCATTGAGCATATCATCTAACTGTGGGATCGAATATTGGTACTTAATGGTAATTTTGTTGATGGTACGGCTATCAATACACTTTTTCCACGACCCATCTTTCTTAGGTACTGTAAGCCCCAAAATTAGCCATTCAAGGTTTCGATCGGTTGAAGGACCCGATCGAGTCTAAATTATAAAGTAAAGCTAGAAATATTAGTAAAATGATCCCGTAAATTTGAATTTAAGAAAATAAGCAATAAAATAAAAGAATATAAAAACTCCAAATTTTAAGTGTATGACTCGTTATTTATCGAAAATGCGTAAAATGCATTCTGATAATTAACGAATCACTAGAGATAAATTATATGTATACTAAAAATCATAAAATAACCTAAATAATATTTATAAATATTTATTTTTACTATATATGAATTTACATGTATGTAGAAATACGCATAATTACTTAAAATACGCATAATGTGCCAAAATAATACTAAATAATTAAAGAAATTCATAATTAATTAAGAAAAAATAAAAAAATAGGAAAAATAAGAAATGATCTAGAATTGGGTCATGGCAGCTGGGAAAAAATAGAAAAAAATTAGCCAATTAAATTAAGACAACACAAAAGCCAAAAATTAAGGGATAAGGCAATTGTCTTGTCCAATTTAATACACAATAAATTCCATAAACATCTATAAATAGGAAAAAAATTTAGAGAACTCCTTTGGACAGTTAGGGATTTGAGAAAAATAGAGAGACTCGAAAATTGAGAGAAAAACCAAGGAAAAAAAAAAGAAAAGGAAAACTGTGCAGTTAGGGCCACAAAGGAGAACCCAGACCCGACGGGCAGTTGGGAGTAGACGGCCACCACCACCAAACGGTGGTGGCAACGCCCAAGTGGGCCGACATACCCATGGCCACCGATGGTAGCCGGAGCCACCCAAATTGGTGAGTTCGGTTTCCAGCCCGATTTTGTGTACTTTTGTAAAAATAGTAAATATTATTATAAAATTATGAAATTTGTTATTATAGAATATTTTTGTATGTAGTTTTTAGGAAAAATATTATTTTGATGAAAATATGTCTCGTGATATAGCGTCCTTAAGAAATCGTGCGAAATCGTGCAAAACCGAACATGTTTTGGTTTAGAAATAAATGACCTTAGGAGTGTAGTTTCAAGCCCAAAATTTTTGTGTAAATTAATTAGATGATATAGAATAGTGCTATGAAGCCCGTTTTCAAAAATTAATTTTCAAAATTTTTAGATAATTTTTAGGCATTAAAATAAGGCATAAAATGGGTAATTTAAGGTTAATTAATTAATTAAATTATTAATTACTAATAAGTAGATGTTTAGGGATGTTGAAATCTGATGGAGAATGATACTTGTAGCATTTAGGGTGTTAGATATAATTATTAGGTTAATTATGTAGTAAATAAGTAATATGGAAAAATAGTACATTTTAAGTTAATTTTGTAAATTAGGGTAAGTAGGAGTAAAATCTAATTTAGGATGAATTTAGACATTTTGAAATGATAATTGATGTATAGAGATGATAATTAGAGTGATATAAATATTAGAAGTGTAATATATACATAATAGGTAATTATTGGAAATATAATAAATAGGAAATATTATAATAAAAATTGATATTGTGATAATAATAAAAATGTACAATAAAGCTGATAGGAAATTTGAATTTATGTAATTATATGAAAAATGTAAAAATTTCTCACATTAGGAGTGAATTCGATACACTAATAAGGATATAAGTGTACCGGATGGAATAAAATGCTGACTAGGGGTAGTGATCGTATTTAGGGTATCTGGAAATAATGTGGTTAGTTTCACATTATGAGTTAAAACAAATTTCTAGGGTCGGGTACAAAACAGTACCTAGAAATCGAACTAGAATCTAATTTAGAAATCGATGCGGAACCCGAACCTAAACCCAAACCTAGAATAATTATAAAATACTTAAGACATAGATAATTAGGTATATTAAACCCTAAACAACACATAACAATAAGCGTTATAGGATAAACCAAACTTATAATAGTTATATGAAAAGCTGAAACCACGTTTGTGTTATAGGGATGATCGGCGATAGCCTGAGCAAATCGGACCTCGAGTGAGTGAGCGAGGAGTCGAGGTAAGTTGGGATTAATATGATGCTGTATTTTGGAGGCTTAAGATTATGCTTGGTTGTGCTTGTTAGATAGTTGGATGTGTACATGTACTTGATTATGGGTGATGCTATGATTCTGTTTGTTGCTCTAGCATGTATTGTATGAATTGTATTAAATGATTGATCACTTTAAACTGGACTTAATCAAATATATGACCAGTTATCATAATCGGACATGCATGGCAACCCATTAGGGAAACTTAGACTCTTCGGCCAAATACCGACCCCTTCGTAAGGGATAGCGCAGGATTGCAAAATGGTCCCTTCTTCATCCTTAGTCGAACTAAGTGACAGGAGAGGAGGTTGCGGTGAGGGTGAAGTCAGTAGTTCGAAGGTAGTCGCAGGAGGAGCAAGGTCTCCATTGCACAAGCCTGGGTTTGGTTGTGAGCTGCTTTGCATTAATGGTAACTCCTCAACCTGGATTAGAGCGGGCGAAATTTCTCTAATCTCATGATGGGCCGGACAACGTCATGCGATGGCATTTGTTTGCACATGCATTGCACCTAATAAGTGATTGAAAACCTTGTTGTGTGTATGGTATAGTTTTAAGTCCTCCGTCCTAACTTACTGAGCTGTGGTTGCTCACATCCCTATAGACGTTGTGCAGGTGCTGGCTAAGAAGCGGCAACAACTACTCTGAAGCTAGCAACTGCTGGATCTTGGGGAGTGAGGAAAAACATTGAAGAATCAACACATATGTTATTACTTTTCATCTTTGAATTATATATAACTTTTCTCACTTTCTTAGGTAAATGAATTATTTAAATTATAAACTGTTTACTTTAAAGCGGGTTAGTCGTGAACGCCTTATGTAGATCAGGTCTAAGATAGCAGTTGTAAGGCCAACTTCTATCTTAGGATGGTTTACACGGCGGGGCTGTTATGACTCTGCCGCTTCGGGGCGTGACGGGTATTAGTGCAATACATGGGCTCATACTCTCCTGGATGTATCAACAGTTTACCAACTCATCCACTTGTTTCTTCAGCTCGGTTACTTACTTAAGATTAAGCTTGTAAGTAGTTAGTTCAGTAAGGCAGCTCTAGGTTGGGGGTTGATGCAATGCTTTATACCTCTTAAGGGAGGTAAACTTTTCAACATCTCGGTAGGAAATAGGTCGACATAGTCTTGAAATAGCTATTGCATTTCAGCAGTTAAGCTCTTGGCTTCTCTCACCTCTAAGAGTCTCCTAGCTAAAAGGAGCACATAGTCCTCGGCATTAACTTCTTAAGCAAACTGAGCTAGGAAAATTACTAAAGACTTCTACTGTAGTGATCTAGCAATCTTCTCTTGGGCTTCTTTCACTTCCTTAGGACTCATAGGTATCAGTATGATTTTCTTCTCATCCTTCTGGAACATGTAGGTGTTCCTATATTCATTGTACAATACTCTTAAGTCAAACAACCATAGTTAGCCGAGTAATATATAAGAGGTGCACATAAGAAGGACATCACACAATACCTCGTCCTTATACCTATCACCAATAGAAATCGGTACTCTAACCTACCTAGCAACATGTAAGCCTCCTTTTTCGTTTTACTAGTATATCTTGTACGGCTTAAGGTGTGGGAAGGTTGGCAATTTCATGGCCTTAATTACCTCTTATGCTATGACAATGTTATAGCTCCCTCCATCAATGATCAAGATGCATAGCTTGACATTCATTCGGCAATTTATATGGAAGAGGTTCTCCTTTTACACATTCTCATAAGCTATAAAGGCAATAAGAGATCATCAAATGACAAAGCAATACTCAGCACCACTCTTAGGTGGTGTCTCAGCATGGGGGTCTTCTTGAAACTTTTCCAGCATTTGTTGAACTCCCACCTCTTCCTCTCCTTCGCTCATACTCTCTACTTTAAACTAGGGGTTGTCTCCCTTTATAGTCATGGCTTGGTGGTTCAGACATTAACTAGCTACATGCTCATAATAGAGACATTTAGAGGATTTGATTTCTTGAGTCTTATTTCTTAAGCTTTGACCTTGGTCTCTTTGGATCTCAGGTTCCACAGCCTTACCCTTACCTTGGCCTTCTTCTGGTCAGATCGACACTTGCCCTCAATGTTCCATCTCGAAACTATTTGATGCTTGGTCATTCCCTGGTCAACTCAGCATGCTACTCCTGTTCGGTAGCATAAGTCAACTACTCGGCATTTGACTAATCTGGTTTTGCTTTTACTTTTTGACTCTTTATGCCACCCTGATGGCTTCATCTAGAGTCACAAGACTCTATAGTTCCACTATGTTACCAATCTCAATCCTTAACCTAAAAATAAACCGTGCTATAGTTTGTAGTTCGGGTTTGTCAACATTACATCGGATCATGAGCAACTGAAACTCTCCAACATAGCTGTCCACTAATCGGCTACCTTGTCTTAAGTCTTGGAGACGTTGGAAAGTGTTTTGTTCGTAGTGTTCAGAAACTAACCTACATCTCAGGAGTCTCTTCATTTCATTCCATGTTCGGACTTCTCGTTGGGCTCTCAAGCACGCATTCTGCAACTTCTTTCACTACATAACTGCATATCCAAAAAATTTTAATGTGGCTACTCGAATATGAACATCATCCTTATAATCATAAAAGTCGAATATCTTTTCAATCTTCTCCTCCCAATCTAAGCAGTCATTAGCACTACTAAACCCGTTAAAGCTTGGAATTTGTGCTCTGAGATGTCCGGCAGCCCTTAGAGCTCTAAGTTCATGCTTGTTAACTCCATCATATTGTTCTTCCTCTTTATACTCCTCCACTTCATTCAATTCTAACCTCCTTTTCGCTATTCTTTCGGTATGTTGGAGAGGTGCTTGGTTCATAGGAATGGGCTTTAGTACATGTTGTTCATTCATCTGTCTTTGCAGCTTATCTCTTATTTTCGGTCATATTCAACAACTCTCTTACGCAGCCCAGTCTCTAAGACTTTCTGTACTGAGACAGCTAAATTGGCTACAATAGCAGCAAGGTTTTGTACTTGCTCATCAGTAGTGTATAGTGTTTGTTGGGTAACTCAACGTTGACTAGGAGCATCACTCTTGGCATCATTAATTTCTCCCTAAACACTAAGATTTGACATTCTCAAAACAAAGCTTCAAGAAATACTCTACAAAAGAAATCCCCACAC
Source organism: Lumnitzera racemosa (assembly GCA_024138005.1). Classification (NCBI taxonomy): domain Eukaryota; kingdom Viridiplantae; phylum Streptophyta; class Magnoliopsida; order Myrtales; family Combretaceae; genus Lumnitzera; species Lumnitzera racemosa. Next base: position 60,280,310 of record JAMXBC010000004.1, read on the forward strand.
ATACATACACACACAAATACCATACGAATTGTGAACTGTGAACTTGCTTTGCTCTTCCAAATGAAAATAGAGTATCTTGAATAGTAAAAATAATAGGGATTATCACCATATAGCTTTCGACCTTAACCTCAAGCTCTGAAACCAGGATTATATGATGTGCTTAGAAGCTTAGTTATCACTAGGACTTACCGGAGTAAATTTGAACCAATGGGTCCTTTGAAATATCGAATAAACTTAGAGTGAGTAGGTCGACAAACTGACTAGAGTGACTGACATGAAGCTACTTAGAGGATATGACCTACTTATGAACACAAGACGACTTGATACTTTACTTGATATGATACACAAGTTAATGTCAAGGTCCACTTGTCACTAATTTTGAGCTACTTAACAAGATTAGATAAGAGTGTATGAAAATGGACTTGGAGTATGTTGTCTCTTAAGAATAGTACATTTAATATCTATTTGTAAAATAAGATGATTCTAGTTTATAAGGAGAACGAACTATTTATAGTAGGTCCCTAGGGTAGTATTACAAATAAAGAAATTACAAAAAGGCATACATAAAAAGGGAATTCCTAATACATATGAAAAAGGGAAAAAAGGACAAATAACAAAAAAGGAAAAATAGTATAGTGTTAGATGAAATAAACAGGTGGTAGGGTAACATTGGTTTTGTATAAAGATTCTCTAGATATAACAGCTAAATGGAAACAAGTTGTGGCAATATCAGGGATTGTCGAGACGAGAAATGGATGTTGTAAGTATTGGTAAGAGGCTAAAAGATAAGTACTTAGTTGTAGGAGAATGTCTTGTCACTCAATAAGAAGCTCTTAGAAATTGGAGGTTCGATCATTTGGCATAAGAGGGAGGAAACTAAGTAAGGTGTAACCTTCTAAAGTTGTCAAGGAATTCAACCATCTTTCTTTTGCATAGAGTTTATCATCATTGCCAGGTTGACGAAAGAGAATTCTTCGGGTGAGGGATTGGAGGCATCGAAGTCGTACATGAGTAAGATGACCAGTGGTTGGTAGCTCATCATTAGGGCTTACCGATGAAAATAGTAACCAAATGGGTCTTTCGAGGTATTGAAGAAAAGGAAGTGGATGCACTATCAAACATAATAACTTCCATAAGCTATTAGGAGGTATGATGTAGCAACAAACACAGCATGACTTAGTACTTCATTTGATATGATGCATAAGCTAATACTAAGGTTCACTTGCCACTAATCTCAAACTACTCAGAAAGATTAGATACGAGTATAGGAGAAAATGTAGTCGGAGAGGGATATCTCACAAGAATAAGAATATTTAATAGATGTAAGGTATACATGATGATTTTGGTTATAAAAAAGGGACTATTTATAGTAAGTCTCTAACGATGTACTTATAAGAAAGGGTAATAAAAAAAATACTATCATAGTACATTACCAAGAAAGGTAAAAGGTATAAATAGAATAAAGAAATCTCAAAAAACGGAATTACAAGTAACATACTATGGTTGGGTCCATGTTCTGGACCCTTAGGATTTTGGGGTTGAGTTGGATTGATGTTAGGGATGTTGCTGATGAAGGGTACTTAGAGTTACTGAGACAAATAAAAGATGCTGCTATTCGGTAGGCTGGATAAGTAGGACTCTATATGTAGGGGACTCAACTTTGACACATGTTAAGTTGGCCTTGACATTTGACAAGTTGGCCTTAGCAGTTGATAGAGTGGCCTTAGTAGTTAGTAGGTTGTTGATTAGGTAGGGGTTAAAGCAGAATAGGGTACGTCCAAATTGGGACTTCAGAGGGTTCGCCCATTATTCTTTTGCATACTAGTACTTGTCTCGATAAGCTGGTGAGAGATCATCCTTTTAGCAAGAGACTACAGGCCTTTAAGACGGGCTTAAGCAAAGAGTTCGGAGGTCGGCAGTCCATCATAATGCAAGGCACTTAATCAGTAGTTCACTAAATAGTTGAGTGGTACTTATAAGAACACTTAAGAAGTGTTTGCTTTCTCATGGAATCTATTGCTTCGTAGCTTTAAGTGTGTTTATGAGTGTTTCAGTATTATTTGTGTATTTGTAAGGGAACTAATGCTTGAATGACATATAAATCCCTTTGTTTGCTTGAGGGGTTGGGGGGTTTGGGGTGGGTAGGTGTGAAGAATAGTAGAGCCATGCATTTGATCATACTTTTTTGCTTGATTAAGAAAACTAACTTGGGGGGTGTTCTTACATTGTTTTATCCTCATTAAAAAAAAAAAACGGAGGGATTGTTGAACTTGGGGTTCAACTATATGTTTCTTATGAGGCAAAATAATTCTTCAATTAAATACATTATTTATTTTTTGAGTATATTTTCACAAGAAAAACCTCATGTAATAACTTGAGGAGGATTGAAATGCATAAGGGTGGTATTGGTGCCTCTCTCTCCAGTTTTTTAGAGAGAGAATATTCTTTTTGTTGTGAGAGTCTTTTCACTTAGGTGGGATCACATATTTGTTTCTCCATGTCACTACATACTCATTTGTTGTGAAATGTTTATGGTTTTAACAACTTTTAGCATCATTTTGATTGAGTTTTTGAATGAAAACACATTAGCCATTATAGATTTACTTATCCTTCAAACATCTCTTCCTTTCTACACATTTATTTACCAAAATTTACAAAGAAAAATTAGCTAAAATTGCTTATTTAAATTTATAACACTAGTTGAATCTGCATCAACTCATTGAAATTGCACTTTGGTAAGTAGGTATAGTTTTGTTATCACCCTATCATTGCCTTGTCTCCTTCTTGTGTTTTTTGTACTTTGTCTCCATTTACATGCTTCATAAGGTTTTCTTTCCTTTATCCCTTCATTCTTAAGTTTGTGTGCTATCCTTTTACTATACTTGCATAAATATTAGTTCAAAAAACCAATAAAAGTTAAAATTAAATTTATAGTCATCTCTTAAGTGTCGATTTTTTGGTAGTCTATTACACATTGTTCTATCTTCTTCAATATCAATAGGTAGCCTTCACAAAGGAAAGAATCTAATAACATCTCAAGTAGAAGATAGTGATATGAGGAGTCCTTAATCTTAAAATTAGATAGTATCAGTTCGAGCGAAAAAGAAATAGTTATAATGGCTAGGTGATTTTGGATAAGATCTTTAATATACTAGTAGTGATAAATGAATTAAGAAAGGTGTGAGAGTCATTTGAAGAGGTGATATTCAATCCACTTGGGCCAAACATATTCTTGGTATACTTTGATTTTATTGACATAGTGTGTAATGTGATGAAGGATGGATCATGTGTTTATCCAAAATGAATGGCAACCTGATTTAAACATTGAGGAAGTTGATCTTAATATGACTACATTTTGGATCAAGGTGTTTGACTTAAAATTGGACCAAATGACCACCATTAATGTAAAGATAATTGGTGTAGCTCTTAAGGAGGTTTTGGATTGTGATCTAGCTGACAAGGCTGATGGAGTGAAGAGACGTTTCTCGAGAGTTCGAGTGAAAATTGATTATTAGAAACCCTTAAGGAAGGAAATATGGATTAGTAGGAAGATGGGATAATGGTAAAAGGTAAGCTTTAAATAAAAGACTACCATATTTTTGTTTTATGTGTAATTGATTGGGTTACTTGGGAAAGAGTTGTGCTGTAAAAGGAGGGAAGAGTAATGATAGTTGTCAAAATCATGATTTTACTTGTGCGATTCTACGAGTTTAAGGTTTTAAGAGGTTTTTTCAAGTTAACTCGTGCATAAACTCGTTTTCTTTTAGAAACTTAAGTTTTTCATAAAATTTATCAATTCTACATGTTTGAGTTAAATGTGCTAAAAAATATAAAAGATACAATTAAGCTTTTGCAAGTGATCAATTATTAAGACATTACATCATTTTCCCTATCCTAAGGGTAAAGCTATTATATCTAGTTATTTTTATCAATAGGTTTCATGAATAAAAGAAAAAGGAATTTCATTTTCAAACAACTGTCAATCATGTTTCTCTTCTTTTTTTAATTTTTTTTTCTTTTTATCACTTTCTTACTCCATTATTTTATGTTTATAGCCTTCATTCATATTTCAGCTCTAATAGCAAATATTAGAAGGAAAACTATATATTTCATTTTATACAATCAATAATTTAAAATGAATTGAAATGTTTTGTTCTCTTTAGTTCATCTCTTTTTTAAAAAGAAAAGAAAATTTCAACTTTATTTGTTCTTCTTCTATACATGTTAAAATATATATATTATTGGAAATTTTTTATAAAAAAAAGAACTTAATTTCTTTATTTCCATCACATATTTTAAGTTTTGAATGATTATTATAAGCATATCCATATTTTTTTAAAGTTATTTTATATAGATTGTAAAAATTTATATTTTTGTATTTCTGTTTTATGTTTCGATTCTATCTAACCCTCTAGCGATTTTAGGTAAAATCGCGAGTTTGATAATCTTAAGAATAATAGTTATGGTCTATAGCTGAGAGCTATGCAAGTGAAGGATAGGTTTTGGTTAAGGAATGTATCAAACGTTGAAGATAAAGAATCTTGGAAAAAATAGAATGATAATGCTAAAAGCAATACTACATCTCATCCTCTCCCTAAAGCTTCTCAAACTTTACCCATATTAGTGAAAATCTAGAAATGTATGCTAAACCCAGCCCCATACTTCCTTTATCTAATTTGGACCACCTTAAAACCTTGTCTTCAAAATTGTTCGAACCTACACCCACTACCCATATTATTTGCAAATCTCTCTCTAATTAAACCCAAGAGTGAATCCCCTAATGTAAATTATATAGTTGAACTTCCTCTTAATGAAGAGTTAGAAAGCTTTCTAAATCTTCCTCAACCTATCATAGTTAGCCAAAACAACGCTATTTTAGCTTCACCAATGGTTAAGGCTCTCCAAGAACTACATTCTAGGAGAGCTAAAGAGGATAAGGCCTTTGCGCTTTATAAGAACCTTTCTTTTGATGATGGATTGTTTGATTTAAAGGGGAGACTTTGGGTTCTCTTTAGAGTTGCAGGCGAGGGAGAAATGAAGGGGTAGGAAGAAATGACATTATAGAAGATGGAAGTCTGATGGATGTTAATATAAATGAAGGAAGTGTTGATGAATTGATAGGCAGTGATGGCTGGCCTCTAATTGCCACAAAGGAGGCATTAGTATCATAAGTTTGAATTGTCAAGGATTTGGTCCATCCTTGAAAATTCAAAATTTGATGGACTAATCATGAAAAATAATCCAAGTTTAGTATTCTCGATGGAAATTAAAAATAAAAAGGGAATTTGTGGATATAATTCATAGAAATATGAAGTATAGTTATGCCTTTTATGTAGATCCAACTGGTATTGCGGGAGGGCTAGCTCTTTAGTGGTCTAGAGATATTGTAGTGGAAGTCTTAGAAGCTTAACATTATGTTATCACTACAAGAATTGAAGGGCTAGGCTCAATGAGGTGGTACATTAGCTTTCGAATAGCTTGATTTAATGGTCAAGAGTGGTAGATGGAGCTTGGATAAGTGTTGGAGATTTTAATGAAATTCTTAAAGACCATAAGAAATGGGGTGGAAGGCCAAGATGTAGGAGACAAATTGAAGATTTTAGAAAGATGATAAGGCGGGTTTGTTGGATGTAGGATTTAGAGGCCAAAAGTTTACTACAATTAATAAAAGATATGAGGGGGTATTGACTAAAGAAAGAATAAATAGGGCTCATCTAAAATACTTGGATTGAAAGTTTTCTAACACCCATGTGCAACATTAGCTTGATGTGGGTTTGGATCATGCTGCATTAGGTATATCCTTGGAGTAGATTGGAGTGAAAGGGTATAGGAAGTTTAAGATTGAGAATGTATGGAGAGCTATAGAGGGGTGTAAAGAGGAAATAGAGGAAAGTTGGACTAATTTGCTAGTTGCTAACCCTATTGAGGGTGTTTTACAAAATCTGGAATGTTGTAAGGAACGTCTCCTAGCATGGAGCAAGAGGTTGTCCCAAACTGCAAGAAGATGATTGATATGCTCTTGAAGAAGTTAAGAGCAGCAAAAAATGAAACTGTTATGAGGGACAGAGATGAAGAAGAGTTGATTTGAAAGGAAATAGAGGAATTCTAGAGTAGAGAAGAGGAATCTTAGCATTAAAGAGCCAGAGTAAATTGGCTTAATTTTGGGGAGAAGAATACCAATTTTTTTCCATAAACAATGAGTAGGAGGAGAAGAAACACCGTACGTAGCATTAAAAATTCACGTGGGGAGTGGACAGTTGAAGACCCAGCTATGGCTAATCCCTTTGTGGAATATTTTAAGGAGTTGTACCACAGTGAAGGGGCTAGGAATTTTCGAGGTGTGATTGATTGGATTTGCTAAGCTTTTGGCCAAGATGACAACGTTATTTTGAATAAGGAGGTGTCAGAATTGGAGATTAAGGAAGTAGCTTATTAGATGGCTAGGTGGTTTTCTCGAAATCTTTTATCAACACTTTTGGGATGTTATTGGATCCTCAATTGTGAAGATAGTCCAGAATTTTTTCATCTCAGGTATGCTCCTTAAATCTTTGAATTCCATAGATTTGGTTTTGATTCAAAAAATTCCTCATCTTGAGTTTATTGGTCATTTTAGGCCTATTAGTTTGTATAATTGCCTTTATATAATCATTTCAAAAATCCTTATAAATAGGCTAAAACCTTTTATTTAGCAAAATCATTTCAAAAAACTAAAGTGCTTTTATTTCAGGAAGATTGATTAAAGATAGTGTATTAGTTGCTCATGAAATGTTTCATTTTCTTAAAAATAAAAATAAAGGTGAAGCTCGTAGTTGTGCTTTATAATTAGATATGAAAAAGGTTTATGATTAAGTTTAATGGGATTTTTTGGTAAGGGGTTTTAGGAAAGGTAGCCTTGAACTTGAGTTGGAGGGTGGATTATGGCTTGTGTTAAGTTTGTAGAATTTAACATCTTAGTGAATGGGAGAGAGACGGATAGGTTAAACCTATAAGGGGATTGCATTAGGGGGATCCTTTGTCTCCTTATTTATTATAGTTGTAGCTGATGTTCTCTCAAATAGGATGAAATCATTGGTGGAAGAGGCAGAATTGTGGAGGGAAAATCGAAGCCATGTTGCCTAACTATTACTCATTTCCTATTTGTTGATGATTCTCATCCTTTTTCCTTTTTTCTTTTTTTTTTTCTAGATATTGCGGATATGAATTTGACCACTTTTAAAGAAGCTTTGATTGATTAATGTGTAGCCTTAGGTCAAGTGGTCAATTTCACAAAATCTTATATCTTTTTTAGCCAAAATACACCTCATCTGACTAAGCAGTATGATGCAGATCTGCTGGGTTTAGAAGAGGCAGATGATCCAAGTAAATATCTTGGTCTACCTTTGATTTGGGGTAGATCCAAGTCGGATGTAGTAATGTTTGTGAGGGATAAAATTGAGAGCAAATTACAGGGTTGGAAGCAAAGTTTGTTGAGTGAGGTCGGAAGAGAAACTTTGATTAAAGTAGTGGCCTTTGCTATCCCGACATACTTTATGGGATGCTTTAAGTTTCCTTTGCAGTGGTGCAACACGATAAATAGTCTACTTGCCAATTTCTTTTGCGGTCAAAGGAGGTATGAGGGATGTATACATTGGATGAACTGGCGTAACCTTAGCAAGCCTAAGGAGTTAGGGGGATTGGGCTTAAATTTCTGACTGAATTAGCTTGGAAAGTATAGAATAGCTTAGATGCACTTTGGGTTAGAGTTGTAAAAGGAATATATTATCCTAATATGGAGTTTAGACACACAAGGAAAGGAAGAAGATCCTATTGGTGTCGGTCAAGTGAAGCAAGAAACATCCTGTTTAAATGAGGAATATGGAAAGTTGAAGACGGCAGATCAGCGAGTGTGTGATCAGGGGAAAAGTGTGGGGGAGGGGGTTGGTTTTAAATATGCGAACTCGAGAGCTGCAAGCTTGACAGATGGAGAATCGAGAACATGGGATCTGAGAGTCGTCTTTCAGGAGCAATTACAGAGAATGAAAAGAAAGTGATTAGAGCAATTTACTTACCTAATAGGGAGACCAATGACTAATTTATGTGACCGTATATGAAGGATGGTGAGTGCTTGGTAAAATCTGTCTACTTTTACCTGATTGAGAAGGCTTTCCAGGTGGAGAGACATTAGAACCCTCATCTTCACATATCATTACTGCAAGAGGTTGGAAATTCTTATGGAGTTTATATGTTCAACCTAAAATGAAGCATTTTATTTTGAAGGCATTTCACAATATCTTACCTGTGGCTAACAAGCTCCTAGAACACGGAGTTACTTAGGACGCGAGATGCCAAATCTATGGTGAGTGCGAGATCGTGGAAGATGTGCTGCTTAGATGTTGCCGGGTTTAGATTGCATGGTTCAGAGCCCTGGGTTTGGATGTTAAAAATTAGGACTCATTGATAAATTATACATGGGTTTGTTTAATATATATATATATATATATATATATATTTCTTTATGGTAGTATCATTCATCAAGTGTGAGTGAACACATATCGTATCGCTATATAACCGGCACAAATATCTTCTATTAATACCTCTTGCTGTAACTCTTTTCATTATCTTTTAAATTTATTTGAATAATATGTTCTCTCCGTTATATTAATATTATCGATACGCTGATTATATTTTGAATTGAGAGTTATTCTCCGGTGAAAAATAAATCAAATATCATCCTTCGAAGTAATTGAACTTGGTTAAAAAAAATAAAAATAAAAATAAAAATAAAAATAAAAAAACACAAACTTGATCTATTCTCAAAATAAAATGCAATTGGTGTATATTATATATATAACTTTTTGATCCTGACACCTGCTCGAACATGATACTTTCAGTTGCCTCTACACAACCAGAAACCTTGCGAGGCTTCCGCAAACCTGAGAGCATATCAAAATCGCATAAATAATAAGAGCATCAAGAATAACCTTGTCAAGAAGGAATGTCTAGCTTCATCATTAAACGAAAACCAATCGCAGATCAAGCATCATTCTTTCTCTGTAAAGGATGTTAACAACATCACACGGTCACAGGATTAGCAGGTTTTTATATTCATCGTACACTTGGAACAACCTTTCTCGTTGTCTTGCTTGGTTTGGCGCACTCTTCAATTATACATACAGGATGGCAGCTTCCAGCAATTACATTACATAATCCAGACTCTGTCAGTTACAATACCGTTTACAATATAGCATGAGAAACTCTCCAAGAATAGATCGTGTATGGGTCAGAATACAATCCAGTGATATGCACCATACAGCAGCAACAAAAATTATCTATTGTCTAATGATACAAGCCATCATCATTTGTCTTGTGGATTTAACAGTCACAGCAACCCCAGATTGTTTAGAAACTTTTGCAATGTCCTATGACCCCATTCAATGTCATTCCTCAATACACCGTTTATTGCCTCCGGTTCACTTTCCCCTTCTTCCTCATTCACGGGTAATGTTTCTTCGTTATCAAGCAGTTCCTCTTGATCCAACTGCAATAGGGCATTTTCTTGTTGATGTATTGCATTATCTGGTTCTTGCTTTATGTCTAACTGAATTCATGATTGCATCAGTGAATCAGAGGTAACTGATAGACAAAAAAAAAAAAAAAAAAAAACCCACCAAACACAGAGACTTCTAGAATACATGGAGGTGTTCATGCAATATACACAATGCAGGATGTAATGATATGCAAAGAAAAGAATAGGACACCCTGAGAGAGTAGTGCAGTACACGATAGGTCTGAGAGGTGCTAATTCATGCAGCAGGTCGCGTTCATGGAGGTGTTCATGCAATATACACAAAAAGGATGTAACGATATGTAAAAAGAAAAGAACAGGATACGCTGGGAGAGTACTGCAGTACACAACAGTCCTGAGAGGTGCTAATTCGTGTAGCAGGTTGAGTTCATGTACTATTTTGTATTGAATTCATGTCAATACTGACATATGCTTAAAATTGAATAGAGTATTCAAATAATTAGTTTAGATTACAATTGTAGCTAATCGTGTCTTTCATGCCACGAGTCAGATTCATGTTTTGTCTCTTTGATCGTGCCATGTTGGTGTATGAGTTACCAATAGCGGGTCTGTTAAAGTGGTTCACATTGGTTAACCATGGCTTGTTTATAGCTGGAAAATATGTTTTTGTGATGGATTCCAGTTTGTTGTTTGATGTGGATTCGTACAGCAAGCAACTACCTTGATCTTGGTATACCCACGGAAACGGACACAGATGATCAGAGATATTTTAATCTGATAGTAATGCATGAGACAATCTTAAAATAGTAGGAAAAACATGTTTGCTGCGTTACTCTGTTTCTTGTCATTGTGGAGGAACCATTCAAATATATGCGGTTTTACTCTCATGAAGATGATATATTACAAAATGTCCCTATCCAATTTGATTGCCATTACATGAAGAAGATTGGTGATTCACAAACTCTTTTTACTTTATGGAGATAATTCAAGTTGATATATATCAAAATCAAGTAATCGTGAAGCGATAAGTCAAAATTAAGTAATTGTGAATCAAATGAAGTTGAAAGATCAGGATTGATGTCTATTATTCCAGTGATCGACCTTACAAGAACCTGTCGGTACCAAGACAATACAAGCAAACACCAGAAACTACGCTAAGCCTTCCCGCATGGAGCAAGTTGTAATTAAAAGAGTAGTGGATTTGTATTATTCCGACGGCTTGAGAAGAACCAAGGAAAACAAAGAAAGCATGCACTATCACGCATCAAGGAGTTACCTTTGGTAATTTAGGTTCCGTAGCTTCACCAAGTCCACTTGAGGAGGCATTTACGCCATCGCTCTGTTTGTCTTCATGCTGGGTTGGCTCTCTCATTACCTCCATTGATAACTTATTCAAACCGGGTACCAAAACAGGACCTTCTTCATCGATTAAAGCATCTTTTGCAATGTATGTGCTTCCCGAGTCTGCAGCTGCAGTTCTACCAGTATCTACAATAGTGCCATGCACACCTGTCATGTGTGTTTTTGGGATTGTTCCATATCCTTCCACTCTGTAAGCAACTTCGCTATCCCCCTCTTTTTCAGCTTCATCCACTGTAGATTGATCTTTTGTTTGGCTAATGTTATCTATAAAATTAGCCACAAATTCCTTTTCAGAAGGAGAAGAGTTGTTCGCTATAAGCAAGCCTTCATGCTCTTCAGCAAGTGACTTATGTGCCTTGAAAAAATGGTTATCACCAATGATCGATCCCTTACTAATAATATTAGGAACAAGTTGCTCCGTTCTTTTTGCTAAATTTCCAGCAACTAAATTTTTCAATCCTTCAGTTGGCTCCTCAGAGAAATTCAGCGGTTTTTCCTCAATGACCTTTAACAGTTGGGCGTTTTCCCAATCATCAATGACAGCTATAAGATTCTTAGTTTCCCATGTCGTCACAACTCGATCTGGATCCGGTTGCCAAGTGACCTCCCCATCAATTCCTCGTAGTATGAATTTGTAATGAATTTCCTTCTCAGCTGGCATGTCCTAATTTAATAAACAGCAACGATCAATAATAGCTCCACTGCTTGTATTACAATCATAAACGTAGTAGCAATTGACGAAAATGGTCTTAGAAGTATGGTTCTTTTCGCATTACAACTTACCAACTCAACCGTCCAAACATGTCCGTCTGACCAATTTAACGGTACTGCACTTGCAGGGTCCCATGAACCTAATATCGGATCATTTCCAACTACAAGAAACTGCTCGCCGAACAGGCATTCTTTCTGTAAGTGAAATTCAACATGCACAGTCTTCAATGTATCTGAGTTGAAGAAATAAGAAATTCCAGTCATATTTTAGTGTATTACCATCATATTCACTCCCAAAGAGCGAAATATACTCACTTGTTTCTTTAACCTCAATTCCAGCAGTCTGGATATCCAACTGCAATTTACAGCAGTAGATGAATCAATCATACTTTTCTAATAATGAGGCATGGGGAACTAATTTACAACCTATTCATTTCAAGCTGCATCATTTCTAATTCTTTTTCTTTTTTCTGCCAAAAAATACATCTGCTTTTGCTAATTTATGCTCTCCAAATTTCATTGTGATTTTTGGTCCCACAAAAAAATTTCAATGTGATGTTTTAACGTTGTTTAGTTAGCAAAGTATTTACCAGAACATAAAATCTTCAGATTTTAGTAAAATGAAAAAAAAAAAAACTGATAATAGTAATAATAATAACGAAAGAAAGAAAGAAAGAAAAGAATCTGTTCGAAAAAATTAGTAACCTTTTGGTCCCAAAAAAAAAAAAAGTATAACAGTAAGTTTCAAAATTTCCTCCTCCAAGCTACTCTTATTCATCTCTCTTTTTTTTTTTTTCTTTTTTTTCCTCCTTCGTGCAAAGGAAATATATTGGGAATGAGAAATGAAGCAGCTTATCTCATGGAAAAATTACAAGCAACGGGAGGCAAAAGAAAACATCAGCTATGTCCTTCATCTTTGCCCCACACAAAGAAGAAAAAAAGGTTGTATCTTGCTTTACTTTGAGTGCTAAGAGGGATAACATAAAGAATAATGAAAAAAGTATATTAACAATATGTTTGGATTGGTAGATATTAAGGGAATGGGAAAGAAAATGTGTGCTTGGATTATCTAAAAAAACTGAAAATGAGATGAATATGATAGAGAATGATGAAGATAATTCTAATTAAAAGTTCCCTTTTTTTTTCCTCCAAATTTATAGAGAAATTTTTGCAAATATATAAAAATAATACCAAATTACAAAAGTACTCGTAGAAAGAAAGATAAGGACAAATACTGTTTATCTTCTTCTCCAACTAAAAAGTGCTCTTCTTCACCGTCTTCTATTTTTTTTTTTTTTTCCACCGTAATGTAAAATAAGAACAGTAAAAAGTAGTTTCTGGCAAAACCTCTCTTTGCTTCTCCCTCACTTGCTTTCTCTCTCTCTCTGCAAAGCTCTTCTTCAAATCCTTCTTTCTTCTCATTTATGCATAAAAGGTTGCTTAATCACATCAAAAATATTTTTATATATATTTTTATTTTCTTTCATTTTTACTTTTTATATCTAAACAGCCATAAAATCATATTTCCTTTGATTTTTTTTTCTCCCTCTCTTTTTCTTTTTACCCGTCACAAAAGTTGCCGACCATGGTGTAAGAGCATCACTTCATCTTCATCAACGTAAGAATAAAACCACGTGTACTTCAAACAGATAATACCCATTAATAACATAATTCTATAGAACTACCAGAGAAACCTTAGTCTAGGTAAGAGAAAGGAAATCTAAGGACGAGATAATTTAAAGACAACAAAAACCTGGGCTCTCGATGAAACAGAAGAAACAAGGAAAATGGGTTTGTGATGGCGAGTTTTCAAACCCAAGTACCCAAACTCCATAAGCTTTTGGGACGATGAGAACCTAAACTCTGGTCTATAAACGACAATATCTCTGCATGAAGATAGAGCTATCTCTCCTCCATATCTGTTGACCGCAAGTTTCCCAGTACAGCCCCTTAAGGCGTCCATGGAAACTGTAGAGACACGGAGCTAAAGACAGAAAGAGGTTCTAGAAAAAAGAGTTAACAATAATAGAGGAGGATCTGTTTTGTTCGCTAGTGAAAGTGTGGTGATTAGAGGAAGAAGATTGTGATATATATAGTACACAAGATGGTGGGTCCTCGCGGAGGTAGAGAAGCAATGGATCCGATTCCACGTGGCTTCTTGACATGCATGCAATCCCCCTTCGTCTGCCTGAAATAAGAATCCTAGCTGACTGCCTTTTAAGGTTTTTATGTGTTTTAGGCATGCTTTAAAAAGTCTCTTCGAACACATCCGATAAAATTGGAGGGAGAGACTGGAGGGTGATGACTAGAAGGAGAGAATAAAAACTGGAGAAAAAATAAAGAGGCAACAAGTTACAGAAGCAAACAAATAGGATCATTACGTAGAAATCCATTTTTAAACCCACCTTTGTCGTTCCACTTCCATCCCAAACTCATTTTGTGGGTCAAACACAATATTCAACGTGACAATTGGGGGATTGACGTTTTGAATTTCTTATTTTCCTTTACCAAAGTTTTGTATGATTGGATGAAAAACTAAGAAATAAATGGTATATCATTTGATATTATAATAATTGATTCGGAATTGTTTCTTTTTCATACCGTTCATTGTATCATCAACATATTTTCAGAATTTATTTATCATATTAAATATAAGGTGTAATTATAGATAATACTTCTAAACTCTAACTTAAGTGTAGATTAAATCTTAAAGTATGCATTAAGATCTCTTAAACTTTGATCGTTCATAATTTTTTTGTCATATTTATATAATATATGAAATAGAGAACTTATCATATGATCTAATTGTATTGATATATTATATATATTATATTATTTTAATATGACATAACTTAGAGCATATAATAATGATGTTTTGAGTGAGTTATTATGAGCTAAAGGTACGTTAAAATTCCCTTGAAAACCTATTTAAATCACCCCTTTGAGATGATGAGCAATCTGAGACTTTTAGTATCATATTTTAATGACTTGATTAATGAGTAATTATTAAGGTTTAAGGCTAAACAATTAAATTAAGTGGCTTGATAATGGCTTAGAAGTAAACTACGGCTTAAATTAGTCATTAGACTTAAAGAAATTTTTAACTTAAAGCCCATAAATTCCTTATGACAAGATTTGAAATATGTAATAAAATGAGTTATTTAATGGGCCATTAAAATATTTGGCCATTAGAATAAGTTAAATTCATGTTTAATGTCTTACTATAGAAATTATGTTAAAAAAACTCAAAAATAAGCCCTATGCCCACTTGGAATCATATGACCAATTGCTGCACATTACTATTGAAGACTTGAATAAGAAGCAAATAAAGCCATTATGTATTCTAGGAGGCCTATGATAAACCTATATATGAACTAAGGCTCATAACTAGTTAAAAAAGGCTTATTTAGGTATTAAATTCATAAATATTAGGCTTGGGAGCAAACTTGAATTGATCTAGCTAAATTAATAATCCTAGAATAATGCAATAGAGGTCAATAATAAATGAAATAGGTCAATTAACCTAAAAATGGCTTTAAACTCAAATTAATACCCAAAACCCTTAAGTTAAGGCCTAAAAAGACTAAGTAAGACATAGGAAGGCCCATAAACCAAGACTTAAATGAAACTTGAATACTTTAGGTGTAAACCCTACTTTTAGTGGACCTACGACTTGATAAAGAGTACTTTCCAAACGTTCACAAAGATCAACTAGACCAAAAGCTTAAGTTTATATTTGAAAACGAATTAAATTGTTCTAATCCAAAAACCAATTATCGATAAAACCGAGCTTGAATAACTGCAAGCTCTAAAGTCACTTAAAATCCCAATCCCTAAAATAATGAAGGAACTTTAACCCTAAGCAATTAATCAATAATTTAATTTGAATAATTTCATTCAACTTTAGAAAATTTCACAATTTTATAGGAATTGAATCGTAAATTATGAAACAAGGCAAAATGAAAACCCTAAAACAATTTCCTATAATGCCATGCCCTTATCTTCATATATAAGCTTTACACATAAATAAATAGACCAACCAATCACTTTACATAACTTATTAATTGAGAGTTGGAATCATTTATTAATTGATAACTTATCAAAATCTAGTGATAAGACAATTTCCTTATCACCCATTTACTTATACTACATATAGACAATTTTTTACAAGATTTCATAAGCTTAACTTTAATAAGTGAGACAAGACCACTCCATGGCCCAAAAAGACTTTAAATGAAAGATTTGGACAAGGGAGAAATGCAAGCCATGCTCTTGTCTTTCAACCATCAATCACTTTCTCTTACACATCACTATTCACCCCTTAATGCTTACATTATTAATAGTTGCAATCGTTGACTTTTGTATAAGCTACAAGATAATCAATTAAAGCTTCTTGCACACACTTCTTTCCTCATTCAAAATCTGCCACTCCCTCCCTCTTTCACTCCCATTTTTACTTCATTTTCTCTCACTTTAAACATAAATCAAAAGAAGAAATCAAACTCCACAAATTCCCAACATTACCGCTACCATTTTTGCTTCCACACTCACGGTAATTTCTCTTCTTATTCTTGTGTCATTTTCTTTCACCATCTAAGATCTTTTAGAATCATTAGAACCTTTCACAAACTCTATTCCAAAAGACTAAAAGATTCGAGTTCCAAAAAGTTGCAAAAGAGGAAGCAAAGTTAAGAGCTTAAGTGGAACCTTTGTGCACAACCACCATAATTTGCTTTAAGGATGAGTAAGTATTTCTTGTGATTAGTGGGTTAGTATTTATGTTAAGAGACTTTGATTTCTTGAAGATATAAGTATGATTTAAGTTGTCATAATGACAAAGACCATTTTAAGAAACAAATTCATAAAACCTTACATGAAGTTGAAGCATGAGCATGTAAAGTTGGTATTTTGTAAAGATACTTATTTAACACTTTGAATGGAAGATTTTAAGTTGAGAAAGTCTTGAAACAAAAACTTAAATGGAGGATGAACATGCTGGATGTGAGGGTTCCATAGTCATTTAGATGTTGATTTTTTTTTCATTAAGTTAAACATACTCAATTCTAGACTTAAGTTAAGGAAAAATCTATCACATGAAGTTTTTTGAGGAAACCAACTTTGTATGACATGAACTATGATATGGAGGTTGTATTACATATAAGATCTTTTATTTCTTTGTGTGGAGCATGAGTTAAAGGATCATCTTATGGAAGAAAACTTAAGTTAAGATTTGGATACAAGTAGTTTAAGTGCATAATCTAACACCTAAACTTTAGGAAATTATTAAACAAGTTGAAAAACCAAGCGAGAACCCCTTGGAATCATCACGAATAGATTTGGAACGTGAGAAAAGGAAAATTAAAAATATGATAAAAGTGAATGAACAAAGTGAAAAGATCAACCAAAGCAAGTATGGTAAACATACAAAGCCTAAAACTCAAAACCAAGCCTAAAACTCTCAAAACAAGCCTAAAACTCTAAGTTGGACCTTCAATGAAATTCTGACCAGCATCTTAAAGTATCAAGAGAGGTTATTTTGAAGCCCATAAGAAATCCACTTAAGACACCATAAGCCCACTAAAGTCACTAACTTTAGTTTGAACAAAAAATAAGCCCATTTGACAACTTAAGCCCACTAAAGGGCCCATGAAGTGATTGTTAGCCTTAGGAATATAAATTAAAGTTATAAATCTAATCTCAAGGAGTATTGTAAGCTTAGGATAAAATCTTAAGACTAAGCCCAAAGGATTTCTCAAGTTATCAAAAACTCCATTTACCATACGAGGCCTAAAAACACTCCAACACATGAAGAATGCTACTGTTCTGACCCATGGATAGAATTTTATACCTCATTTCAAAAATATAACCTCACTACGTTAAAGTACACTAAAAAACGATGAAGATTGACTATAAGATCATAAAAATCGAATTTAAAACGAAAAAGTTATACGCGATTGAACTTTTAAGTAAAACCGGAAAAATTTATAAAACCAAGTCCAAAGTATAACTTAAAGGGTTTTAGCTGGGTTTTCTAGGTTTTATTTCAAATCCTTATAGTATCATATTTGCGATGTCCAGGGGACCCAACTTTGGGGAGACGACCTATCCCGGAATATTTTGATTGATCCGCATGGCTGAGTAAGTAAATTCTCGATGACTCTTTACTTGATTGTACTTGTAGAATAGATACACCTAAACTTATATATATAAATTTAGATACTTGTGGGATATGGGAGATGCATGTGTATAGATTTATGGATGAATGTGATGACTTGTTAATTATATATATAATAATGGGAATTGTTTGTATTAATATATACATGTGAATTGTATGGAATGAAATTGTTTGATCACCTTAAAAATCGAGTTAATCATTTATACGATTAAGAAATCAAAATGAATCATGCATTCCTCATATTGCATATGGATAATACCGACTGTCGCTTCACACAGAAGATGGGAAGGGACTCACAGGAATACGAGTTTCCTACAAGATTGGGCATTAGCTATGTCATCATATATATTGAGTCCCTATCCTAAGCTGATGGGCTTACTAGGCGCTGGGAGACGTTAACCGTTGGCGAAGGGCCGAGTCTTGTGGCTTCTACTTAGGGTGTGTGTTTGTGGACTGCGGGGGCCACCACACCGCTAGACTTGGGATTTTAAAAGATATGATTTAATTTTGGTAAAGAAAGTATACATATATATATATATATATAGAGAGAGAGAGAGAGAGAGAGAGAGTTTTATTTTGACATGAGTACGATGGTGCAAATGAAATAAAACCCAAGGTTTAGAACCTGGATTTTGGTTTAGGTCTGTTAATTATCTCTAAACCTCGACTTCAAGGGACGTAATTCTAAGTCGTATACAATTCTTATGTCACTACATGCGTTGTTTGGCATACTGATTGTTCATGCATTCATATGATTGTACATTTAATAAATTTCTATCATATGGTATTGATGAGGGTAATTATCTCACTAAGCGTAAGCTTACACCCCAACAGTTCCTTTCCTTGCAAGTTGATCGATAGTTGTGAATGGGATAGGAATTGAGTGCAGAGTGTTACCATTAAATCAGTATGATGAAAAGCATGTGTATTTAATTCGGAATGCTTCGAAAAACGACTAATGTCTTAATTAAGTTTAGTATCTTTAATAAGTTTAGAATTTTCTAAAATTGTCTATCTTATTTCACTATTTTGGTAGGGCATACCGATTCTCTACGGTTCTGAGGAATTATGGAAAAATGGATATCCATAATTATTTTTATTATATAATGAGTCAATGAACTAAAATTAAAGACTCTAGCAAATAACTATTTAGAGTCTTGCAATTTCGGACTTGTAAGGCAATTTTCTTATCATGAGTGCACACGTAATATGGAAATTTTAGGCAATATTACTAAGCCCCTCCTAGGGTCGCTACATTAGGCCTAATAATAGAATGGATGTCCGATTAACAATAATAGATGACATCAAGTAAGCCTTATAATAACCCTTAGTTAATTAGGAAATTAACTAAGTTAAGAGAAGTATAACATAACCACATATTTGACTCCTACCTAATCAGATGTTTGTGGGTCCCAACTTAAAAAATGGACCTTACTATCAAAAGTTATGTTCGAAACCAATGGAAAAAGACAATAAGTTCTTAAGGAAGCCATTCTCCAATTACTTATATATATATATATATATATATTACTATTACATTTTAAGTGATTTAATTTCTAATTGAAGAATCCCGAAGACCAAGTCAAGGAGCTAAGTAGGCTTAGGGGAGGGAGTTCTAATGATCTATTATCTGCTTATGCTTATTGGTTAAATCGTACTATCATCTATGTAATCGCCTCATTAAAATGGTAAATTTAAATATTTGGCCAAAATAACCGAGTATACCTGTCACATGTCCATGATCCAACAATTATAGGTTGTAATGTCTATAACTTTGTCAAGTTTGCTAAAAAATTTTCTAAATGTTTTTTGGATTGTTTTATGACCAAAGAAAGATTTTATTAAACTTGGTGAAGGCTCATGTAAGCCTTAGATGATATTTTATTCATTGAGGTAAAGATTGTAGACTTCCTTTAGTTGATTGATGGCAAGTAGCCTGATTCAAGACTTGCATAGTTTAGTTGTAGGGAACTATATTGATTCATTGATAATAAGCCTGTAGGGCATTATATTGATTATTTTTAGTAGATGGCCTTAGTTTAGGATTCATCTGATTTGATTGGTATAGTATTCTTTTTTTAATTAAGGTCATATTCAAGTGTTGTTTAGAAGAACAGTGCCTCTAGGTAGCCTTGTGTAGGCAAGGTGAGATGTTACATGTAGTTAAGTATGAAAGATGATGTCTAAATGAATGTGTTGCTTGCATGCAGCTAGATTATATGGTTGTTAATAATATTTGATAACTTACTTAAATGGTAGTGGTGAAGAATGAACTCATTAAGTTATAATTTGCTTACCCTCCAATAGTTTTTTTTTTTTTTTAGGTAACTAAAAGTTAGGATTGGGTCAGGATCTAAGTATAGAGTGTTCCATTAAGCCATGGAATAGATTAACATAATTATGATAGTAAATTGTATTAGTTGAGTTAGATTACAATCATATTTGGTAATTTTTGTTGTCACTAAGGTTTATTTGCCCTGTCTTATTGTTTTAGTAGGTTATTCTAACTTTCTATAGTCCTGGTAGACTATAAAGTGTAAGGTTATCCATAATTATTATAGAGGCTAAATTCAAGTTTGGACTTTAAGACCATTAATTGATTGGGTTTAACTCTTTGGGTTATAGTGATAGGGCTCAAAGAGTTAGGCCTATAAACTATTAAGATAATTAAGAGGGATTTGGTATAATGGGCTTATAGTATGGCTATTGGATTGTTCCACTTAGTCTAACATTTCTTTACTTGGCTCACATAAGAGAATAAGGTCTTATTAGGCCTAGGTTCATAAAGGAAGTCTATTTAAGGTTTATTAAGGAAAGAGATGAAATCTGGCCATTAATCATTTTTCGCGATCTAACAGATGAGATCAATGACCATTCTCTATAAATATGCCTTTCTCCCCCTCATTTGGACAAGAGGGAACTGGTACAAACACTGTTATTCTACAAATTCTTACTATAATAGATCAAACACTTGAACACTTCAAGATCACTTCCATATCTTTCATTGATGGTGGAGTTTGATGCATTTGAGTTCCTCTTTTGTCATTGTAAGTGTTAAAATCTTGTTGAGATTGCCTACCCTTCTCCTCATACTTCTCTCTTGATCATTCCATTTAAGTTATTCAAGTCATTTCCTTAATCATGCATAGTGCGTCCATTACGTAACACATACATGACCCTTATACTCTAACCTTTACACCTACATTTGGAGTTTGATGTATTCGAGCTTCTCTACCTATCACTGTAAGTATTAGAACCTTATTGAGATCGCCTATTCTCCTCCCTGCACTTCTCTTCTAATCATCTCATATGTGTGATTCAAGTTACTTCCCTAGACATGTGTAGCACGTCTATCACGTAGCACTTATGCGACCTTTATACTCAAACCCTCATACCTATAGTTATTTATATAATTAAGTAGATGTATATGAACAGATTAAGTAAAATTAGAAATCTACTAGTTAAAGTCTTGTAATCTTTGATTTATGAGACGATCCTTATATCAGGGGTATATATGTAATATGAAGATTTTAGGTAAATTTTACTAGGTCCCCTTTTGGGGCATTTCATCTATGTTGTACTTTTGTATGTGTGGGCAGTTTTTTATTTCCTAGGCTGAATTGTGAGATTTTTCTCTTTAGAAAAATCATATATAATAAGTTTTTTGTTTTTAGGAACTTATATTGCTTAAGTGATTTTTTTTTTTTATAATGGATGAAAACATTGTATTATATATATATATATTTTTTAAGAAAATTATAATTATTATTTAAACTTTTATGCACACATTATACAAACTCTATCACTAGTCTCTCTCTCTCTTTTTACATATATATGCACTATTTAACCCACTAATTTTTTTATTTGACTCCACAATCATATATAACCTTTAAGTCTATTTTTCCTCTCTCATCTACTATTTATATCTTCTATATATATTATATTTATGTATATATACAAATTAATCTACTTGGGCTTTGTTCAACATTACATTCTAAACATATAGTTTTAATATATAAGTTTCTAAATCCTATTTATCTTTCTTTCTCTCAAATATTCTCTCAGTTGTTATTTACTCTACATATTAATTAGCTTCCAAAAATATATTCTTCTATATATACCTATCTTGTATTATTTATATCTATCCATATTAAAACTAGTATATTTATATCATATCTTGTTTATGTTATATATATATATATATATATATTTATCTTCTATTTGGTCTTACCTATATTATTATTAAGACTTTGTTTGACTCCATACTTTGAACATAGAGCATTCGTTAATTATAATATTAATATGTAAGTTTTCAAATCCCATTTATCTTTTCTTTTTTTCTCACTAACATTCTTTCTCTTATTATTTACTTCACATATTGATTAGGTTTCAAAGGTATCATTCTCTGTACATGCATATCTTTTATTATCTATAGCTATCTATACTCTATTATATTAAAACTATTATATATTACCTTATCTTATTTATATTATATATTATATTAAGCCAATAAGCCTTTATTTGAATCTAAATTTCTATATTGTGGCTAATACTTTTTTTTTTATAATTTTTTTGTTTGATAATTTCTCAATCACCATTTAATTTATTTTTAGTATACCTTATTATAAGCTAATTATGTTGGATCCCTTGATAACATGTTTTGATAATAACAAACACCTAAATTCACTAAGGTAAGTGTTATTGTTGTTAAAGAACAAAACAATTACTTAGAAACAAGGATAGAAGTACGACCAAACATTTGAATCATAAATAAAAACTAAAGACAAAAAACTTAGAAGTACAGTTAGAAGCTACAAGTCTTAAGTGAAAAACAAACTTAGCTTTGAAGTCTAAAGAAGAGAGTAACTAAACAAACTTAGAAGCAAACATAGAAGGAATTATGATAAAAATCAAATTTGATCAAAAGAGTTTTGAAGACTTAGAAGTATACTTAGAAGTAACATTGAGAAGTTAAGAAGCTATTCAGAAGCAAATTAATAAATCAGAAGCACACCTAAAAGCATTTTCAATAGACATAGAAGATGTATTAAAGTATTTAGGAAACTTGGAAGTAACCTAAAGAAGTTTTTATCTAAGTTTGTTTTACTGGTTAAGGCCTAGTCCCCCAAGTCAGATGTATCTTAGAAATGCATTTGACACGTTTCACTATTAAGAAGGATTGTTTTACAATCTTACATTCGAGTTTAAAAAATGTAGAGATGCAGATGCAGTTAGATTTATTAAGCAAATATGGAAGCCTACTTTTTCAAGTGCATGAAGATTTTATCCAACTATTTTTATCCAATTCAAAGATCCAACGTCTATTCCTTGAATTTTGGATTTTGTAGAAGCATATTAACAACCAACCAAATATTTTGAAAGATAATCGAACATTCAAATTATTCAAGTTGGAGATAAGGATCAACTAATGAATGGAAGATTTAGTAGAAGTTGAACTTAAATTTTAAAAAGAGAGGATCTTGTGTAAAAGAAGATAGAGAAAACATCTAATATCAGCAACAAGCAATAAAAAATTTTTCTTAAGCTAATTTGATCTTTTGTATTATATAACAAGTTTTGTGTATCAATAGTAAGTAAATCTCAATTGTTTCCATCAAAATTTTATTTGTAATATTTTGTGAGTTAATTCAAGAGATAGACTACAATAGTTTGTGTAGCTAGAGACAAGTTTGAAGGCAGAGTTGTGTTGATTATAGCTTGTGCTTGTACTTGTATTCCTTTTTTATTATTAAAATAGTGGAACAACTGGTGTGAAAGACTAGATCCTTAGTAAGTGAAGCTGGAAAAGAGGATCGACTTACAAAGAGAAACTTCTATAAATCCTCAGCCTCATCTTCTTTATCCCTTTCTCTTTTAATTTCCTTGTTTATCTTATAGTTTGCACATTATTTGTCTAAACTATAAGCCATCATATAAGTAATAAAAAAGGGTTGCTTTTAACTAGAAAAAGTTTTAAAATTCTTTGGAATCAACTCCTTTATCCCCTCAGAATTACTTGCAAAGGACCAACATTTGATATCAGAGCTAGTCTCTTATATTAACTTTTTTTTTTAAAAAAAGATCCTCAGTAGCTAACAATGTCAAGACCCTATAGGGGGTTTAGTAGGATTGTTTGAAATTTTTATATCACGTATGCACCCATGATATGAAAATCGCTTTTCAAGTCGAAGACTGTAAGACTCAAACTAATTAATTGCTAGGGTTTCTTATTTTAATTTATTAACTCATTATAAAATATAATTACCTATAGATATGCAATATTTCATAGTTCCTCTAAACCATAGAAAATCAGTATCCCCGACTAAAAGATAAGATTAGGTAGTAAAGACTTAAAATATAAACTTACTGATGTTATAAAAATCTAGGCATAAGAACAGTAATTAAATGTAATGTTTCAAATCAGCTATACAAACTATCTTTAGTTTATATCTCCTAAGGTATCACAATATTTGCCCTCAATACTTAGCTCTTAACTTATACTCAATTATCTATCAACTTACAAAAGAAAAACTATTGGAGAATAAATTATAAGCACTTAGTGAGTTATTCTTAATACTATATTAGCAAGCAGGTTATTAAACAAATTATTAACAAATATATAAATGCATGTATATACAATATGCCAAACAATATATGTAGTTAACAGGTACTATATATAACATTGGATTTAACGCTTTTCAAGGTAAGGGTTAGAGATACATTAGCACTAATCACAACAGGGCTCTAGTACCTGGGTTTTTAATCATAAATTTAAATTTTGTATTTCACAAAATACATTTCCATTTTGAAGAAATCCAGTAGTACACAAAATCCTAAGTCTAGCAGTAAGGTAGCCCTCATAGTCCAAGCTTGTACCCTATCATGAAAGTCTCTAGACTTGACCTTTAGCCATACAGTTAGCATTTCTAATGCTTAGTAAGCTCATAAGTTAGGGTAAAGTCATATTGTACGAGTGCACCGTACTAAAACACTTTAATTCAATATATAGAAACAATCCTCGCAAGGCCTCTCTTTATCTCCACGTAAGGTGATGGCTAGAATAAGCAATGCAATATGTGGTTGATGCATGATCCTTTTAATTTAAGATAAGCCAAATATAATCAAGTCAAATTATTGGGCGATCAATCAATATCAACAAACCATTCAAATCATACAACAATTAATCATACAACCAAATCTTTAATTACCGTATTTTCGCACGACAAGCAAACAATATTTAATCACATGCATGTTCTCGAACCCTAAGCATCAATTTATTAACATATAAAATTTTGGTGTACTAACTACAAGCATAAAATAAGTATAGAGTTATTAAGAGTACTCACTTGACTAAAGCTAATATGACTCTTAGCAATCAATAGACAACTTGCCTTCCTCATCAATATTTCCTGATATATAGAAATAAAATAAACTTAATAAGTATCTAAACGTAATGCTAGAGAGCCTAATTAGCTTGCTATCTATCTTATAATTCCCATTTCCGCTTAGGTTTTGAATTTCATATAACTTTTTAGTTTTACTTTAAATTTTTATATTTTTGTAGTTAGTTCTTAGCGAGTTTGCATTACTTTATTCTATGGATAACAATATATAGTTTATTTAAGATTATATAAGTTCAAATTATCTAACTATTTGTAAGTTTTGTATCGATATTTTACTATAACTTAATTTAGTTATAGTATTTGTGTATAGTAGAATAGATATTAGTGTAACATTATATAAATAAGATAAAGTGATAGAGTTGATGGGACCTCTTCAAATCATTTATTTTAATATAAAAAAAACTTGAGCTTAGTTATATTATAATATTATTTTAAGATTATATTGTGTGTACATGTATACCTATATTTACTTTATTTCCCCGTAAACGTATGATTTTATTTTATTGTTATCAATATTACTATTACTATCATTATTTTTATTATTATCATTACTGTTTTATACTAGCACATATCATTATTTCATATATATGCATATCTTCTTCGAAACGCTTTGATAAGTGTGTATATATGTGTATGTATGACACTTTAATCTTTTGAAGAACTTTATATCTTATAATTATGTCTTATTTCCGCTTTATGATATGTATTCATCAGTTTATGCTTGTAAATAATTGAGTTTAGTTATTTCTTTATTTTTTGGGAGTTTTATCCTAATTATTTATTTATAAGGTCATATTACTTAAATAATGTATTCAATTTACTTATATTCCTAAGTTTTCTCAAAATTTTAAATTGCATATAGCTTTTTCATTTTAACCCGAATATTCATAAACTTATAGTTGATTTTTGTCATATATTCATGTAGCGAGGTTCGTTTTAAATATTGAGACTTACATTTTTCAATATAGGCTTAAATTACTATAAATTTAGTCATTTTAACTTAAATAATTTTATTTATTACTTTTGTGTTTCTCTTTGTTAATTTACAATTTAATTAATTTCTAAATTCTTATATTCTTATAATTTTGAACTTTTATTATTATGTATTATCATTATTAGTGTAATTTGTAGTTTAAGTAAATTATTTACATAGATTGCCGACGTGGCACAATTTCATTAGTCTACTAATAATTTATGAAATTTTCTTAATTTCTATATTTTATAAAATTTGTTTTATGATCACATGTATTTATTTAATATTAGAATAAATTGATAAATGCATTATAGGCTTTAATTTTTTTCTTTATAGGCTTCAACCCATACATACATATACACATGTATGCAATTATTTTATTATATTATATTAAGTACTTGTATTATGATATACATATGTATTCATCTTATACTTATAAATCTATATGTCTTATGTGTATATCCATGTGTATATACTTCTAACATATATACACTTATACATATACTTGTAGGTATAATATTATTATACGTTTACCTATACATATACATATATGTATATTCATACTTGTATTTACATACTATTATATTTGTATATTTATATGTATTTTGTATTTTCATAATATAATTTTAAGAAATTTTCATATATGTACATATTTATGCTTTTGATGGGTTTAAATATATGTAAATACCTAATATTCTTATTATAATTAGTTATGTACATAAGGAATATACATGTATGATGGCATGTAGATATATGTATATATATGTATTCCTAATCTTATTTATGTATACATGTATTTATACTATATATTCCACTAGGATCTACATGCATTTACTCCATATATGTGTATATATTATATATATGTATATATATATATTCCTAAACTTATATTTATATATGAGTGTTCCATATTTGTACTAATACATATACATAATGCTTTGAAGGAAATAAGATTAAATATATATATATATATATAAAACTTCATTACATGTACGTAGAATCTTTAGTGCAATATACCAAAATATATGCTAAATACATATTAATACACTAAGTATAATATCTTACAAAATTTAGACAAAAGAAGGACATAAGCATACTTTACATAAGATACTGATATGAACATAGTAAATATACCTCTTTTGCTCTCCAAGGATGAATAAAGAGTTGTAATATTGAGAGTAGTAATTTGTAAATTAATTGTGAGGAAAAGGAAAAGGAAAAGTGAAATTAAGAAGCTAGAAGGGGAAGAGGGAGAGAGAGAATTTAGGGTTTGGGAAGAGGGGGAAGTGTAGAGATTTTTGTTGTATTTTAAATGTGTTTGAAAAGAGAAAATCAAGCAAACTCTAGAAACATTCTAAGTAGACGACAAGGGAAGTAGGAATAAAGGAAAAGAAAAGGGAAAAAGGAAAAGAAAAGTAGGGAAGATTCTAGTTGAAAATGATGTATTGACTTGATTAACTCTTTGACTTAATCAACTCTTGCAAAATTACATGTATTTATTATATATATTTTTAGAAATAAAAGTAATTAGAAGAAAGGTTAAAGAAAAGGGAAAATAAAGAATTAAATAAAATAATTATTAAAACAATTATTAAAACTTTCCTTAAATATATATAACCTACCCCTTATAAATAATATTAAATAAAATAGTTAATGTCTCTATGAAGAAAATTATAAATTATAATACTAACATTTGCTATATATTGGCTAAATAACAAATAAACATTCAAACTTACATAATACTAACTTATTTGTATAATTATAAGGTTAATATTATTTATAAAATAATAGTATAGTTTCTTATAAATTAATCTAGTACATACACATTTATAAGCATTTAGAAGTTATCTTTAATTATTTGTTAGTAATTTTATGTGATTTAGCTTTTTGTTAAATATTTAAACTTGATTAAGGTTTTATCGCCTTTGTAGCAATTTGGTGTATGTATAAGCTTAAAGTTTTGCTTTTAAGGTTTTGATCAGATTTGGGTTTGATTTCTCGTATGTATGCGCAGATAGACTTTAGGATTTTCATATGCGATTGAGATTTTTTATCAAGTTTAGGATCAATCTCTTATGGTTACATATTTTTAGGGTTTAAGGTTATCGTATATGATTAGAGTTTTGATTAAAAGGTTAAGGTTCTTCATATTCATTTTAAGTTTTAGATTTAAAATTTTAATCAATTTTAAACTTAGTAGCTTTGTTAACTTAGGAAAATCATCTACAGTTACAAGTTTGATTTTATACTCAAAAGGCTAGATTTGCGGGGTTTACAAACAATTTACCTTTAATGTAAATAGGCTACGCTCCTTATTTTATGGCTTTAACTACTCTCATTGGAAATGCATAACGGAGACATTCATTTAAGCTATTGATTATGATGATTGTGAAGTTATTGATCAAAGAGATTGTAAGCTGACGTACCACTTGATCAATGAAGCTAAAAAGAAACAAACCTCAATAAACATGAGAGCTAAGCATTTATTAATTACTTATACTTGTCCTTTAGAGTTCACTCTCGTTTTTACTTGTAAGATAATTAACGAAGTTTAGGATAAGATCAAGGAAACTCATTAAGGAATTGATACTATTAAGGAGACTTGGATCAACATCTTGCATCAAGAATGTGAGAAATTTGAATTCCAACAAGGTGAGAAAATTAAGTGTATTAAGTAGATTTGCTATTATTATTAGTGAACTTGCTTCCCTTGGAAAAATATTTTCTAATCAGGGCCAGGTTTAAAAGATGTTAAAGGATTCTTCCAAGGAATTGGGCTACAAAAAACGACAAGTATAAAAGAGGCTTAGGATCTATCAAAATTCACTTTGAATGAGTTAAGATGCAAACTTATGGTATATGAATCAAATATGTAGCATGCTGATGATGTTGATAGGAAGAAGAAAGCCACAACTATTAAAGAAAAAGATGAACTAAAAGACATTAATAGTGAGGAGTCCAAAGATGAAGAAGAATTTAATATGTTAGCAATAAAACTTAATCATGTAGATAAGAGGAAAGGTACGAAAATAGTTGATTATTAGAAGAATAACATCGAACAAAAGAAATTTGATAGAGGAAAGAAGTTAGAGAAAAGGAAGAAAAGAAAGAGAAAAAAGAAAAGAAGAAGTTGATAGCTATGAATGCAAGAAAATAAGCCATATAAAGTATGAGTGTCCAACTCTATTGAAGAAGCCTAACAAGTTCAAGTAAAAGAAAGAAAAGAAAGCACTAATGGTTACATGGAGTGATCATGATGAACTTAAAGAGGAGATTGATGAAAGAACAAAAGAAGAAAAAGAAGGATCAAATCTCTATCTTATGGCCAAATCTAACGTATGTTATGATACTGATGATATTGACGAGTCCCATTTTGATTTTTCTTAATTTAATTTATACTAAGCCAAGTCTATTTAATATAGATTACTTAATATTAAATTAAGAAAATACATTTTTTCTTTAAAAAATTTTTAAAAATACTTTCAAAAATAATTTTGGAGCGTTGAATAATAAAAACTATAAAAATAAAATAAAATTATGGTCTTTTAGGAGGAAAAATAACAATTTAGCTACTAGTCTATGGATTTTCTAGAAAAATAACATTTTAGAAAATTAACTAGAAATTCCAAATTCTAAGGCTAATTTACTAAGGTAAAGTCATCATGTAAGAATTAAAAGAAAAAACTAATTAATAAGCCTTATTTTTATGGTTTTTCTAAAATGAAAAAATATGAAAAATGTATAGAAAATGATTTTATTGTTATCTTTTATTATGAAATTTCATAAAAAAGACAAAAAAATGAAAGCATTTCATTTTTTATGGTTGTACTAGAGCAATTTACATACCTGGTAATCAAGATCAAACCAACGTAACTCTTTTTTTTTTCAAATAAAATTTTAGTGTGATTTTTATTTTTATTTTTAAAAAATGGCCAGATTGACGCTTTTCTTTATTTATTTTTATTTAGAAAAAGAAACTAAAAAACCCTCATTTTTATTCCCAATTTCCAAAAAAACCTAAATTTTTAAAAACTAAATTAATTTTTTTTATTTTCAAAAAATCAAAGAAAGTGACAAAATATTTTTTTTATTAATCTTTTTAGTAAAACCCTAAAATCCTTGTTTTAAAAAAAATGAAATTTTTACAAAAATACAATTTTTATGCAATTTTAGTGAAAAAGATATGCAAAATATAAAAAAAATTAAAAAGATGTCGAAATTTTCAAAAGTGTGAATTTTTATAAAGAGCATGCGATTTTTATTCTAAATATGAAATTTATGTCAAAAATGCAATTTTATTCTAATCATGCAATTTTGTCTTAAACCATTCTAAAAGGAATGCAATTACAATAAATATGTGAAGAAAATAAAGAAATCAATTATGAAAGCAAGAACCTACAAAAGACACATGTTAGTATTATATATAAAATACCCTAAAAACACTAATTAACTAATACTAAACAAAATAAAGAAAAAAAAGAAAAAAAAGAAAGAAACCCACCTATTGTAGTGTCTAAGTTAGATCCAAGAGCAATAGGGTAGGGCGTACACTAGTTAGGTTCGAATTGGGTTGATTTGGCTTTTCTTCCTTCTTCTTCTTCTTCTTCTTCTTCTTCTTCTTCTGTTTTTCCTTCTTCTTCACAAACCATTATCTAACTTCACATGGTTGCCTCCAATCACTAAAGCAAGGGGAAAATTACACTTTTATGACAAAAGTTACTGGCAAAAGTTAGTTTAAGATAAGTGCCTCGGGGTTTTAGTGATTGTTTAAGTGGTTTTCAAAATTGGATGGTAGTAGTGGTTGTTGGGTATTGCTGTGATGATTGGTGCTTGGTGATGTAAGGTTGGTTCTAGGATTTTTCGGACACGAAGAATAGGTTGGAGGTGTCGTTTTTGGAGGGGATATCATTTGGATGGTCTTTTGAACTAAAGCTGTAATAGTGGTTAAGGTTTGTGTTGGAAGTTAGTCTAAGGGTTGTAGCCAAGTACGTAGTTAGTCGTATTATGAAGCTTAAGTGGTGGTGAGTACAATATGGTAGTTAGTTTCGACTATTGCAAAGTGTTTCTAGGTGTATGTAGAGAGATAGCAGCATCGATTCCTTAAAGAATGACAACTAAACCTATATAATGAGTCATAAACCCTAAATAAGAGGATTGGAAACCCTAAAGAAAGTCCTACCCTAAAACCCTAATTTTAAGCATAAAACCCTAATACGTAAGAAATCTTAAAATGACTACAAGATCCTAACAAATTACCTAGAACCCTAAAGTAATGAGAAAAACTAAATCATATAGTGAAAGTCATTTCTTAAGTGTAAACAAGTAATTTAATCACCTAAAAACCTAAGTGTTAAACATGTACACGAACTAATAACTATAAATGCACCTAAAACCCTAAAGAAATGCTAGGAGTACATGTGGGACATCTCAATTAATTAAATTAAAATAATAAAATATAATAAAACCTTAAAATCCCCTTAATCATGCCTAATATGCTTTGTTGAGCTCAATTGTGATTAATTACCTTAATTACACCTTAATCTTTAGCTAACCTTCATTGCATCTTAATTAGCAACAAAATAAACACAATTAGGGACAAAAAGACAAAACAATTAGTTATTGGATCAAAGGACAATTATTCTTTAGGAGACAAGATTACACCTTAAATTGCAAAAACATGTAAGATATTATAGCACATGTGGAGACCATATAACATGCACCCCAAAATGACACACACTTATCCCCCTTCCCCTTGCTTACCACACCAGCCACCCCATTCCCTCATTCTTTCATTTTCTTTCCATTCCATTCATCCATTACAAACACTCTCAAAATCTCTCTCAAAAACCACTCCAAATCCTCACTTAAAACCACTCTCAACCACCTCCCTATACTAACCACCACTAACTACTACTCCACCATCACCACACCACCAAATCATTAACAATCAAGCACCCTACCTCAACCACACATACATACATACACAAAGCTCACGTCATCTTTGAAGAAGTAAGGCCACCATATACAACACCGGTACGTTAATTGTTCTTATTTATTTTGTTTTTCATTTAGAGTCATGCAAGTATTACATACTTTAGAGACACATATACACATGAACATGTATATTCTAGAGTTTTAGGAAGTGTAAAGTAGGATGAGTCAAAATAATGCCCAAACTAGGCTTAGTAGTTTAAGTAGTAGCATCAACATGCAATATAGTTAGGTGCTTGTTAGGTTTTAGTAACAAAACAACGAGAAACATCCAATGACCATTGTTTCTTAGGCATGATGCCACCCCTATATCATGTTACCAACTTATTCTGGTCACATTAGGTAGAAAAACCAACTTATAATAAGCAAAAATGTGATTTAGATCAAGGAAATGCATTAAAATGAGTGATATGTTGAAAATGTAGCAAAAGCCCTAGAAAAACTATCATGATCACCATTATTACGAGGCTAAGCAATCTGGAAATTTTGATTAATTAATGTAATAACATGATTAATTAATGTTAAATATGATTTAGGGTATAATTAACTAAGTTAAGTAGAGTAATAATAAGTTAGTATCTTAAACTAACTTAGTTGGTAATTAGAGGCTTAAAAATGGTATTAAGAATCCTATTAATGATAAGAACTAGATCTGGAACCTTAATAAAATTGGACTAAGCTTAAGGCCTATAATGGGCTTAAGCCTAAAACGATAAATGGAATTGGGCTTAAGGTCCTAATATATAAAACAAGCCCAAAAAGTCCTAAAAGAGTCAAGATTAAGGCCTAATAGCTTAGTGACTAGATTTGAACCCTAAATTAAAAAAATCATTAAATAAAATGTAAAAGGCCCATCAAGTCTTAAGGCCCATTCAAGATACCCTCTATAGGCCTCTTAGTAAGTTAAGGTTTTAAATTAGTAAAAAGAGACCATTTAGACCCACAAGAGTAATAATAAAGCCTAAAATTAAAAACTATTGAATTTGGATAGAAAATTCTAGTTAGAATACTTAAATAAAAGCCTAAAAAGTCAAGTCCAAGGCCTAGTATCAAAAACTAAGCCCTAAGCCCAAAGCCCAAAACTAGGTCTAAAACCTAAGGTAGTTAAATTAGTACTATTGACCAACAAAATTATTTAGCCTAAACTAAATTCTAATAAGTCCAATCACCTAAAAACGGTCCACAAAATGAAAGAACACTAAAAAATGATGAAAAACGACTATAGATAATTAAAAACGGACTTAAAACAAATAAATTATAATCAAAACACAAAAATAATAAAAGTAGAAAGTTTAAGACAAGAAAGAACAACTAAGTAGTTTAGGATATGTACTTAATTATAATCTTTAGGTGACCTAGACCTAAGGTTTGACTTAATTGAGGATTATTAGGATTGCTAGGCACTATGGCTAAGTGAGTATATCGATCCTTGTCCTCTCATATATTTGCTTATAGTATAGAGCACTAATAAATTATATTTATAAAATGGTTGTGCTTGGAAAATTAAGATATTCATATGTATGTCCATTAGTTGTACTTACATGCCAAAACATAACAATATATCAAAATCGAGAATCAGTTGCTGCATTAGTAAATAAGGCTTTGGAGTGTCTATCATATTTTGGTTGGTCACTTGTAAACCGGAGTAATAGTTATTTGAATTTGATATGAGTCGGTCATGCATTTCGTGTTTTTGCATTATCATATAAAGGGCATTAGCATTACACAGTGGAGTGAGAGATCATGCATGTTAAATCCATTATTTTATTATGTTGTTGTTGTATGATGTGATGTACTTATACAACATGTTCTTACCTCGATCTTTTGGATCTACTTAGCTCTTAGGAGTACCACCCTCTGATTGAAGCCAAGTTGTGTCCACTACTTTAGGTCTACTAAGAGAAGATGATATCCATTTGGACAATAGATGTAGAGACCCGAGTCCTAACGAGCCCAAATACTTCACAATCTGAGCAATGGTGGGTGTAAAACCATACTTTACATTGTCACAGGCAAGTTATATACGATGTTTGCATTTCATATATGCTAGTTTGCATTGCATATTTGCGCTTAAGTAACTTGTTTGTAAATTGCTTACTGGTAGGATAGGAAGGTTATTCACTAAGTAATTATCACTTACCCCCTTACAGTTTGCTATTGCAACATGACTTATGGCTAAAGCTGAACTACAGGATGCTTGAAGTTAGTACCGATAGCGTTAGGATGGTTAGAAGGAAGCTGAGATCACAAGTAAACATTTACTATATATTTAGACTCTCTAATATTTATTTTATCTTTTGAGGATTTATAGTAGCTTAAACTATTAACCATTTAGTATGGCCTATATGACTTGATTTAAGGGAATATTATGTATCCCCATGCTTTACATTATCTATTATTAAATGTTTGGACTTTAAAAGTTTGATTTGATATCATTTGATATGAGTCTCGTGGAAGTTAGGGTTATGTTAATGCTTTGTAACAGCAAAGGCTTTTGATCGATAGTAGTAATGGTCTTAGATTTTCTTGAAGTATACAGTGGTACTGCCAAAACTTAACCTCTCCTTGAGTTGTGACGATAGGATAATTTAAGTTTTGATTTAAATTAAAGATGGTTAAGATTCCGGAACTATAAGATAACCAAAGTTCCCAAGGATAACTAAGGTTCCTAAAACTCTATAAGATGATCAGAGCTCCTAAGATAACCAAAGTTTCTAAATTTAGGGATAACAAAGGTTCCCGAATCATATGATAACAAAAGTGTCTAAATTTAAGGATAGCTAAAGTTCTTAAGTAATAAGATAACCAAAGTTCCTAATTTAACGATAAGAAAGGTTTCTAAGTAATAAGATAACTTAAGTTCTTAAATTTAAGGATAACTGAGGTTGTTGAATCATAAGATGACGAAAGTTCCTAAGGATAGCTAAGGTTCATATTTGCAAATTCTCAAAATTTCATTTCTTGAAAATTGAATAGAAATGCGTTTTTTATTAGAAAAATTGTTGACATCTTTTCTTCACTAACTAGTGCAAAAAAATTACCCACTCTAAGTATTATAGATAAGTGACATGCTCATTCTTTTAGCCCATTGGCTACTCATTCTTTATGCTTGATTGTCTATCCTTTATTGATGTAGGAATAGGAAATAGCCCTGATTGAACCACTTATTATTCTTTCTTTAGGGAGTCACATTCATCACTAAAGTAAATTGCATTCTCATGCCCTTAGGACACATTTGCTTTGCTTCATAATGTTCTTACCAAGAAAAGTATCTCATTTATTTAAATTTTTTAGTCTAACATGATTTTCTCATACTCTCAAATGGTTTAATTTTTGCTCATGACTTGGGCTTAACTTTAATTTTATTTGTCAAACTCAAGCCCAATCTATTCTAACTTATTTTAAAATAAACCAAAAATATACATGCTTAAGATTTTTCAACAGAAGTTTAATTTGACAAATTTTGAGTCTTATTCTTATTTGTCTAGTTAAACTTTTCAAAATTCAAGTTTTAAATTTAACAAAAGCCTACTTCTCATAAATCCAAATTTTATAGGACTTCTCAAAAGGTGTATCTATTCTTAATAAACCCAATTTCAAAATCCTCGAAAGTTACTAAATTGCAAGTATATTTTTATTATTACCTAATCTGACTTCAAATGACTTGTTGACTTAACTTAAATGCTTTTGACATTTTGTATTTTTTAATTTTCCATTTATTTGTATTTTTTTTGTATTTTTCTGTAAATTTGGCCCAAAGTAAATAAGAAGGTAAAAAGTAGCAAAAATGGGGTATCTATAAGTATCAATTCAAATTGTACTGATATGTATGATGAAATGCAAAGATTGTTAGAGGTTCTTGCCAAAATTAAGATCAAAAACTCAAGATTGCAAGAAGATATTTTAGCTCTAAAAAGAGAAAAAGAAGTTTTAAGTTATACAAATAAGCTTTTAGTAGATGAAAATGACAATTTAAAACATGATAATGAGTATTTAATTCTATAAAATTTGATTTTAAAGGAAGAAATAAAAAAATATTAAGATAAGAGTAGATGATATTTCGGAATCTATAAAAAAAAAATAAATTTGCTAAGTTTAACAAAAGTGACAAAAAATTGAATATACTTCTTGCAAGTAAAAGAATTTGTAGCTCCATAATAGGTCTTAGTTTTAAGGAAAGAACTTCAAAAGGGCCTACTGCTACAATATTTGTTAAAGCTACAAATTTAATGAAATATGAGACTTTGCAAGTAAGTAACAAAAAGGTTGTTGAGTAAGATAGAAGCAATGTTAGAAGCAACATTATGCAACCAAAGAAGTATCATATTTATGTTGCTCAACTTAGAAGGTACCAAAACCACTCTAAGATGTTCCCATATTAGAATAGGATGTTTTAGGTAAATCAAATGAGGTATATCTACTTAATTTCTTATCCTTACTCCCTATGTGATAATATAGAGAAGTATTGTTATTACAAGATCTACAAGCTTAACAAGGATCAAGTGAAGAAAAATAATTTAGTGAGCTTGATTTCTAAAGGACTTAAGCTTTACTAGGTTCATAAGGATGCTTGAGTCATGATTTAATGTTTGTAGGAACAAGAAGCAATGCTTAAAGGTACTTAGTTACTAGATAGTGGTTGTTCTAGGCATATGATTAGAGATACTTCAATGTTCACTACATTAGAATGGAAAGAAAAAGGTTATGTCACGTTTGGTGATAATGGAAAACGAAAAACGGTAATATTGTTTATCCCCCTTGTTGTAGATGAATTTTGGGATGAGGAAAAATCCTGCAAAAAAGAATAAAATACTTAGTATTGGGGCTAGTCCGGTGCAGTCACTTTGATACCTAAGTTAGTAGGGTAACTTAATATAGTAAGTATGTAAGTAAGAAATGTTAGAGAGCTCTTATAAAGTTTCTTTCCGGTATTTATAGATAGTTATAGTATCTAAGGCAGTTGTTGAGATAATTGTTAAGATACGTGGAAGCTTCTTGACTTGACATCTCCCATAATATGTAGGAATAACAGGCGGTTATGTAAGAATAACAGACGGTTATGTAATATAATCATGCTTATGATAAATATTTGCGCCACAGACTTGAATTGAAACCAGGAATAGACTTATTCTACTCGGCATAAATGCCATGTGTCATCTATCCAGTAGAATGCCGAGAGAGTCGATTATCCAGCATATCAGTGGCCAAATGGACGAGTGTTAGGTGAGCGAAAACTAACTATCAACATTTTCCCCCCAACTCCCATATTCGAGTAATCGATAAAAGGAATTACATATATATATATATATATATATATATATATTGCACTAGAGGCCGAATGGGGGAGTGATTCTTTAGATTTATGTCGAGTAATATGGGAAGTAGGACAGATTACATCCCAATAGAAAGGTCACAATTCTAAACTCTTACTTGTTCAAGAAACCAATAAATTGGAGGCATGGCATCTATCGCCTAAGTCATTATCTTGTTGCAAGCCTAATAATTGTCAGAAAGTTTTCAGCCGTCAAATTTCTATCACAAAACATGTGTCAGCAATCCTTATGATTACCATATTAGCACATCATTATTGTTAGAAGCAGATTTGCAGTTATGAGGATTAATCGTCCTTATATAAAGTACTATTCACAATTAAAAAATCCCTCTTTGGTCGCATCATAAACTTTCATTTGTTTCCTCATCTTCAACTCAAATTCTTTGATTTGTGTTGTATCATTTTTCATAACCATTCAGGTATAGTTCACAAAGTTGCTCGTTAACTTGTGCTTTCCGATTTCAAGGCAATGAAATTGAGGCTGTTTTTCCCCCCTAAATAAGGAGCAAGGTAGCTTATTCTTCGGGCAGTATGCCTTGTTCTTTAAGCGGTTCAACCGATAGAATGGAGGCAAGGTAGGATAAACTTGCTTAGATCAATGAGCTTTCTATAGATAATTATCCTAAGGGTAAGGAAGGAAGGTCTTCGGCAAGATATCCATTCAATACGATAGCCTATTTTTGTGATTCTTCAAATGGAACCACCAGTTCCGTCAATAGAGTTCTCATCACAAAATATAATTAGTACCAGCAAGATCTTTCTAGAACATGGAACTTGAGAAGGCTTAGCGATGGGGAGAGGGTATGCTTCCTAAGGGAGCACAAGTTCTATATATACCTGAAATATTTGGATTTTGGGTTGTGCTTCCTTTTTTTGGCTTTTATTAAGGGCTTCTTTAACTCTTTCAAGGTCACGCCGAGTATGTTCTCACCTAACACATACTGAATTTTGACAGCTTTTGAGATAGTCCGTAAAGAAGTCGAAGTCAGGGCTACGCCGCAATTGTTTTGGTTTTTCTTTACTATTTAGAGGCAGCATAATGGGTAGTACTTTGTTGTTGTGAGGCATTGGCATAAGTTTTGAACTTAAACTTCTAGACTCAATAGTGGCATGACAAGTTCATGTCAATAGTATTTGACGAGGACTTGAACTTCTAGACTCAATGGACTGAGTCGATGCATACAAAAGATATAGATTTGATGCCGAATGATGTAGCAACAACGAAGAAAATTCAAGAGAGGAGGAGAAACAAAATGTTCATTTAGGACGCCGAGAGAATTATACAGTGTTGTGAAAATGGAGACCTAATATTTTCTGAAAAAGAAGGTATGCTAATGGATTGCTGTCATGCCAAATATAGCTACAAGAGGAAAGTCGTTCTTGCAACTTGGGGGGAGAATTGTAGCCTTTAAGCCTTATTCGACACGATAAATGTAAGTTCATCTTATATCCATGCTTATATTAATTCATTTACTTATATCGTAGATATGGTCACTAATGAGGTAAATCCTACCAAGCTACTTGCTTAGGCCAAGGCGAGGAAGTCCAAGGTTGATAAGAGGGTGACTACCTTAGCAACTACCACTCAGCTTACTACCACAAAGAAGGAGACAAAGGAGGCTACAGCGAAGCAAGCGGTAGTACAGAAGACCTCCCGTCCCACCGAGAAGCGGAAGGAAAGTGAGAAAACATAGCCGACCAAGGTTGTTCATTCTGAATAGCTTTAGGTTGAGATTAATCAAACTTTTGTTGAGCTGAGGGATGATGAATGTCAAGAGATACATCCTGGCACGGGTTGAGAATGTTACTATTGTAACAGGGTCATCCCTAATAGTGGGGATGGCGCCAAGCAATAATAAAAGACTGGGCAAAGAGCTCGTCGGCCGACCAGCTGCTAAAAAGTCTAAAGATTTGGATGAGAGGGTAAAGGAGGCAATGCACAACAAAGCATTCAGCATTAGCAATGTCAAATTCATCCCAAATAAGGAGGTTGGCGAGTACTATATCCCGTGTTGGAACTACACAATTTTGGACACTGACTTGGCCTTGGGTGATAGGATGAAGTCCTTAGCTTTAATGGAAAGAGTAATTCTTTCCAAGGATAGAGATTTTGCAAGGAAGGATGTCGACAAAGTTAGTAGTTGCAATAAGACCCATATCGCAGCCAAATTCTATGATGTGAGTATCCATAACCATTATTTTTAATTATCAAACTCATTTAAGTTACTAACAATTTTCTTTTCCAGATGAGCAGCCACATTCTGACGGCTTTGGATGAGGCTGACAAAGAGGCGAAGAAGGTAATATCTTCAATTGTATCAGTGTGTTATGCTGAATCATTATTGATTGTGTTAAATAAATTTGTTTCAAAGAGTCGAAGATGAATTCAATGCCTCTAAAGCCCAGATGGTTGCTGCCGAGAATGCGAGGATAAGGGTGGAGATGGAGGCAAGAAAGCTCCAAGAAGACCTTGTTACTAAGAAGTTAGCACATGACCTTATTGTTGACGAAGTCTTGAATCTAAAGGCCAAAATGGAAGAGTAATACAAAGAGTCTGAAGTCCTAAAAGAGAAGTTACGGAAGAAGAAAGAAGAGTGCTAGGGCCTTAGCCAAACTTTTTGCATGATGAGCGAGGAGGAAGATAAGCTCATAATGCAGATAAAAGAGTTAGAGGCCAACAACTCAAACTTACAAAGCCATGTGGCCAAATTAGAGGAGACTGTGAAGAGAGGACCATCAGTTGAGGATGCCTTTGATATAGTCACTCCTAGTCAACAATACGAGAGACTTCTACGGAAGAAGTTGTAGGAGGGGGTTCAAGCGATAAGAGAGGAGATCTTGAAGCTTCATCCCTATTGCGATCTCTCTTGCCTTAACTTCGTTAATGTCGACGATAAAATCAACAGCGTTGACAAAGACGAAGAGGAAGTTATCGAGATTCTGAATAAGGATGATAGTGTAGCTCATGCTAAGGGTTCGGAGGCAGACAATAACCCATGTGCCGAGAAAGCGGAATACTTGGAGAAAGCCCTAACCTCTAGTCTAAGAATTACTTTTGCTGATTCCAACAGGAAGCCATAGGATTCTTTTTTTATTGTATATACCTTTGTAACTACATTGGCTAAATGAAATATCGTTCATATGACCCTTTTTAGTATGTTTTAGTTCACATACTTAGAGTTTCCTTGTTTTATTTCGCACATCCTTATTCTTTAGCAAGTTTCTACTCACATGCAAATTGTCTTTCGGTACGTTTTCTTTCACATAACTACCAAATTCTTGGCAAGTTTTAGTTTACAAGGTTAATTAATTTTCGACGTGTTTTACTTTACACGCTTAAATATGTCTTAGCATGTTTCGTTTCACATGCCCATTTTTCTCAACATGTTTTATTTCATACGCCCATTTTACATGCCCATTTTCTTGGCATGTTCCATTTTTCATGGCCATTTTTACGTCTTTATAGACATTGTCCATTAGTCATTTGAGGCATGGACTGGCGGCATTACTTGGCCGTAAAATTACTTTATGTAGTTCGTTAGCCGCAGTAGACTAGAACTTATTGACTAATCATTGATAAAAAGGATAAGAAATATGAGACTTTCAACATAACTTAAACAAGTATTATGGTCTTACAGACAATTTGGCCATCACTAAATGAGTGGTAATAAAAATCATCTAACAGATTAATTGAAATATAATTTTAGATTCTCAGCATTCCACGCTCGAGGGATAATAGATCCATCTAACCTTTTTAGTCGATAGGTCCCTTTGTCAATGACTTCCTAGATCCTGATAGGATTTGCCTAATTTGCACTAAGATTTCCTTGACTCACTTGCGTACCGGTGGCTTCCATCTTGCGGCAAATTAGATCTCTAGGTTGGAAAACCTTGTGCTTTACTTTTTTATTGTAATACCTTGCTGCTTTATGCCGATATGCCGTGAACCTAGCTTTTGCAATAACTCTGATCTCGTCAAAAGTGTCCAGATTTGCTGTCAGTCTAACTTAATTAAGCATAACATCAAAATTATGCATTCATAGATTAGGTAAGTCCAGCTCAATCGACAATACAACTTTCGTACCGTATGCTAGCCTAAAGGGTGTTTCCGCAATCGTAGTTATGTGGGTGGTTTAGTACCCCCATAAAACATTCGATAATTCATCGGCCCACTTCCTCCTGACTTGATCCACTTTTGTTTCAAGTTGTGCAATGTGATCTTGCTTACAGCTTCGACTTGTCCATTCGTTTGAGGGTATACTATAGACGTATAGTTGAGCTGAATGCCGTGCTTCTCACAAAGTGTCCAAAACTAATTGTTATCAAACTACGGGCTGTTATCCATAATTATCATGTAGGGAACTTCGAATCTTGATATGGTGGAGTTGAAGATGAACACTTCCACTTTCTACTTAGTGATCTTAGCCACAGCCTTGGCCTTTGCCCATTTGGTAAAGTAATTCATAGCAATAATAGACTTTGGAAGGGGTTCGAGAATATCTAACCCCCACTAGGCGAAAGGCTAAGGGTTGGTTAGACTACGTAACTCAATTGCAGGAGCATTACCCGGTAACTCGTGCTTCTAGCATTGAGGACAATGTTGGACAACATCCTTTGCATCTTCTCTCATAGTCGGCCAATAATAAACGAGTTGCAGTGCTAAAATATATAACGTTTGCGCCTTTACATGATTACTTCATATGCCATCATATAGTTCAGATAACACCCTTTGGAAATCTCTCGAGGAGAGGCATCGAAGGTAGGGTTGAGATATGTCATGCTTATATAGTTAACCATCAATCGGCATGTAGTTTGTAGCCTGGTAAGCCAATCTTCACACCCCTTTTTTGTTATGAGGGAGAGTACCTTCTTTTAGATAATTCATTATGGAATCCATCCATGATTCTTCTCTCGTGGAAGGAGTTAACTTACAACTTTGTGAAAGAGTAGATAAGCTTTCTTTTAGGAGAAACTCGATGAAAAGTTTCTTGCTCAACTTAGGGAATGCCATACTGGCTAACTTCGACAACTTGTACATCAATATTATTGCTTCTCGGGATTTTGTGAATGGAGAAAGATAAGAATTCTTTTGCAAGTGTTCGTATCACCAATAGGTACTTGCTCATCTCTTCTTCTCTTATCGCGTAACTTCCGGTGACTTGATTCACCACCAGTTGGGAATTAGAGAACACTTCGAGTCTCTTTGCACTAATTTCTTTTACCAGTTTCAATCTAGCAATTAGTGCTTCGTACTCTACTTCATTGTTGCTGGCTGGGAATTTGAATTTCAGAGTGTAATGAACTTTGACATTATGGCACCCTTCAAAAACTAGGCCTGCTCTACTTTCTTCTCATGTCAAAGAACCATCGACATAAAAAAACTAGATAGGTTTCTTGGCTCCCTTCATTGAATCTTCATCTCCAATAAATCCGGCTGTAAAATTTGCCAGTACTTAGGCCTTTAGTGCCATTATGGGTTTATACTGTACACCATGGGTACTAAACTCTAAAACATATTTCATCATCCTCTCTGAGAAATTAGGTCGCTGTAATGCTTGCTGTAATGGCTGGTAGGTGAGAATAGTGATCTGGTAGGCTTCAAAATACTGCTTTAACTTTCTCGCCGAAAGAACTATTGCTAATACGAACTTTTCAATCTTTATAGACCGAAACTCTAGCCCCTGTAGAACATGACTTACATATTAAATGGGTCAATGCTCTTTGCCATCTATTCAGACTAAAACAGAAGAAAGGGCTTAGGAGCCGACTGAAAGGTACAAATATAGGTGTTCTCCGGGAATGGGTATCGAGAGTATCGAAGGTGATGCAAGAAATTCTTTAAGCTCGTTGAAAGCTCTTTTGTAGTTGTCAATCCAATTGAATTCTTTTATATTCTTCAAAATTTTAAAGAATTCTACGTGCCTATTGGTACTTCTCGACACAAATCTATTAAGGGTAACAACTTGCCTAGTGAGTTCCTACAATTCTTTAATTGTTTGAGGGGGTTTCATATTCCTTATTGCTTCAATCTTTCTCGGGCTAGCCTCAATACCGTACCGAGTAACCATATAACCTAAAAATTTTCCTAATGTTGTGTCAAAGATGCATTTCTGTAGGTTAATTTTCATGTTGTATCTCTTTAATGTAGCAAACGTCTCTTCTAGGTCGACAAGATGCCAATCTTCCTTCATGCTCTTCACAATCATGTTGTCGAGATATACTTTAACGTTTCTGTGAATTTAAGGTTTAAACATTTTGGTAACAAGTCTTTAATATGTTGCACTAATGTTTTTGAGCCCAAAAGGCATCATTGTGTAACAATACGTTCTAAAGTTAGTGACGAAACATGTATAGACTTCATCCTCCTTGTCCATCTTGATCTAGTTATAGCCAGAGAAGGCAAAAGGAAAGTAACGCATGTCCAGCGGTTCCATCTACCATCTGATCAATTTTTGGCAATGGGAAATAGTCCTTAAGATAGGCCTTGTTAAGATCTGTGAAGTTTATGCACACTCTCCACTTGCCATTAGACTTTTTAACTAACACACAATTTGCTAGCCAAATCGGATAAGGCTCTTCCCGGATGACTCCTTCCTTTAATAATTTCTAGACCTCTTTTTCTATTGCTGCTTATCTCTCTGGTGCGAAATGTCTCTTTTTTTATTGGACCACCGTCACATTCGGGTCAATCTAAAGCTTGTGTACCATAACTTCTCTCGGAACACCTAGCATGTCTGAAGGTGACCATGTAAACATGTCAGTAATGGCTTGTAGGAAGTCAATCAAACTCTACTGAACATCTACTGACAAAGGTTTTCCTATCCTTATTGTCTTCCTAAGGTCATTTCCCAAAAGGAATTTTCTCAGTATCATTCTTGACATTCTCGATACTAACTAACTTGCCTTACGGACAGGTTTCAACTTGAAATATTTCCTCTCATCTCAAGGCCCTTATATATGAGGATCGTATCAATTGTTGATCTCCTTTGCATACACCAACTCCCATAGGAGTAGGGAACTTAGCTTTTCAGAGGTACAAGTGATGGGACAATGCCGAATAAGTGTTAATACGACCTTCCCATTATCATATTGTACGGGGACCATCATTTGATGATGAGGAAGTCTACCTTATCGTCTACAATTTTCTTATCATTACCGATCTGAATCTGCAGTATGATTACTCCAGCTACT
Organism: Lumnitzera racemosa; assembly: GCA_024138005.1. NCBI lineage: Eukaryota > Viridiplantae > Streptophyta > Magnoliopsida > Myrtales > Combretaceae > Lumnitzera > Lumnitzera racemosa. The sequence continues at coordinate 60,324,953 of JAMXBC010000004.1, forward strand.
TAGATAGGCTGATTATTAAAGGCATAGAGATCATACTTGTAAGACCTTGATTGAGCCTTGATCTAAGGTCTCATTTGGTTGAATGCATGCTAAAAGATGTTGTCAACCAAACTTCCTATGTCAACAAGAATTTTCTTGACTTTGAAGTTGGTAACCCTTGTACTAATAACAAGTACGTCGTTATTTGCCTTTTGGATACCTTCGAAATCTTCCTGTTTGAAAGAAATTGTATTGTCGATCCTTAACTTTTTTCCTTGAATGTTATATACGTAATTTTTGGCGTTAATCAAGCTCGAAGAGCTCGATTGGCCGATGGTAGGTCCGTCGATAATGTTATTAACCACTTCGTTGGCTGCTTTACTAAGATTAATATCCCTTGCATCTTTCACGGCTGCTATTAGCAGAGGGTCATCCTCGGCTTCTTCACGCCTCCTCTAAGGTGGTCTTTTGATTCTTTTGGTATCATGTACTAGAAATTTTCGCAGGTGCCTGCATTGTATCGTATCTTCAATTATATTCTTGAATTGAATGCACTTATCCGTATGGTAACCTTTGTCACGGTGGAAATCACAGTACTTATTGGAGTTTCTTCTTGAGGGATTCCCTCTCATTCTTTCCAGCCATTGGAGGATGCCTCTCTGCCTACATACTTCCACCAAAATGTCCTAAATTGGATGATTGATAGGCATGTGGGATAAGTACGTTAAAATCCTCGGTCTCTTCCTCTCAGCATCTGAACCTTGGTCATTGTCTGTGCCGAGCCTATCCTTTGCACTTTTTTTCTTGTCATTCTTTCTATCTCCTTTACTCTGGTCAACTTCACACCATGCTTTTATGTTGTCTTCCTGATAGATGTATGAGGTGGCTTTAGGCTTGAACTCAGCGAAAGTTTTAGGTTTGTTTTTTGCAAGTGACTTGAAAAAGTCCCAATGGGGCTTGAATCCATTGATCATGGCATTAAGGGCCACACTCATCTCTAACTTAAGGATTTGAACCATTTCGGCCATAAATTTGGCTAAGTAATCATTTATTAACTCATCAAACTTCTATTAGATGGTGTTAAGGATTGAAGAGTCCTTAACAGGAATCTTGCTAGCAAGGAAGTGTTGAAGGAACACTTTTGCTAGTTCATTGAAACATGAAATGGTATTTGGTTTCAGATGTTTGAACCATGTGCTGGCTGCATTCCTTAAAGTTGACGAAAAGGCTTGACAGGCCACTACATTGCTCAAATCATGCAACTTAGCCAATGTACGGTGGTACTTTAAGTAGTCTTCAGGGTTCTTTGTCCCATCATATGTTTCCAACTAAGGCAACTTAATGTATCGAGGTATCACTTCTTCCAAAATCTCTAACATGAAAAGATTTTTCTTGATTTGGAATTGCTTGGTTGCTACAATAAGGGTATTGACATGCGAGGGTCATGCATGATGCATGTGCTATAGTTACTTACCTTTATCAATCTTCTTAGAAGTGGGAGCTGAGGGTCTCTCTGTAACCTCAGCTTGCTTTTTTGGCAATTCAGATGATTAAATGGAATTATCGGTATTATCGGTATCATGATTGTCATGCTCTTTGTTTTGATTTGGATGAATACTTTTATGAAGAAGGTCAAGGATTTGTTCATGTTTTTCATTTAACTCAGAATTTTCTTTAGCTAAATCGAGACAAAGTTACTCGAGTTGAGCTAGTCGTTGCTCATCAGCATACCAACTCCCCCCTTCAGGGTGTTAGGAGGAAGTATTGGCACCTGCACTTCTGGTCATCCTAGTTCTCGCCATATGGTCATGTTTAAAGAAAAATAGATGGCACCAAAAGTTGTAGATAAATTTTGAGATGAGGAAAAATCCTAAAAAAGATAATGAAATCCTTGGTATCGAGGCCAATCGGTGTAGCTACTTTGATACCTAAGTTAGTAAGGTAACTTAGTATAGTAAGTATGTGAGTAAGAAGTGTTAGAGAGCTCTTATAGAGTTCCTTTTCAGTATTTATAGATGGTTGTATTATCTAAGGTAGTTATCGAGATAACTATTAAGACACATGGAAACTTCTTGACTTGACATCTCCTTTAATATGTAAGGATGGCAGGTGGTTATGTAATATAATCATGCTTATGATAATTATTTGCATTATAGACTTGAATTCAAACCAAGAATGGACTTATTCTACTGGGCATAAATGTTGTATGTCATCTATTTAGTAGAATGTCAAGAGATTCAATTACCTAGCATATCGGTGGGCAAATGGAAGAGTGTCAGATAAGCAAAAACTAACTGTCCACACCCCTTATTGTATTGAAAATGTGCTACTTGTAAAAAGCTTAATACATAAACCATTAAGTATTAGTAAATTGTATGATAAAGGTCATAAAGTTATCTTTGAGTAGAATGAGTGCATTGCATTTAATAGAACTTTTAATAAATTGCTATTTGAAGGATATAAGAAAAGGAATGTTTATATAGTCAAACCATCTGATGTGAACATGGAAAATTGTTTGTTGTCACTGCAAAATAATATACATTTATGGCATTATAGAAATCTTATTTCCAACCCCCCCTTTAAGTCCATCTTTAGTTTAGAATCCCTTACTTGTCGAAAAAAAGCCAATATATGAAAAATTTTCAAGAAAAATGGAAAAAGAAAGGCTAAAACAAAAAGTGAAATATTAGATAATACAAAAAATTGAAATAATTAAGAAAAGCCCAAAAAATTAAATAAGAACACAAAAGCTAAAAAAAAATCGAAAAATAAAAAACCCCAAAAGATCTAAAAATCGAAAAATCATAAGAAGTGTTATGTGGTGATCCATTTGAGTGGATTTAAGGTGGAAATAATATTTTGAGAACCAAAACAACATTTAGAGTCAAATAAGCATGGGCAATTTAATCAAATTACGAATTCTGAAAAAAAAAAGCGTTTATTGAAAATTAATTTTTTTACCAAGGTTCAGCTAGCTCATTTTGAAATATTCTAAAAGTATACATTTTCAAGAGACCATGGCTTCAAGCTGTATTTTAATCGGAGTTAAAATGAGTATTTTATGGCCATTTAAAGTTCTTAATAAAAGTCAAACACGAGTAAAAATCGAAATTTTAATTGAGTGAAATTGAATAAATTTTGAATATATATATATATTTATTAGAGTTTATATCTACTTAAAAGGGAAGTGCAATATTTTAAAGTTTAGGTAATCAAATATTATTAGCGAGTTTTTGGAATATATATAAAAAAAAAGGGAAAAGGAGAAGAAGGATTTGAAATAATGGAGAGAAGAAAAGGTAAAAAAAGAGCAGAAGAAAAAAAAAAAGGAAGTAAAGAAGGAGGAAGAAAAGTAAAGAAAAGGAAAAGAAAATAGGAGTAACATGTATTACATGGAGGTAATAAATGTCAAGCTGTGAAGGGGCTACGTGGCACCCATAATTAAGTGTCACATGGTACAATCATGTCTCACTATGTGGCACTGATGTAGCTGTTAAGACCTTAAAGGAGGCATAGTAGAATTTACTAAAATTTCCATAACGCGTATGCACTTTTGATATGAAAATCATCTCACAAGTCAAAGATTACAAAACTCAAATTAATTAGTCATTAGGGCTTTCGATTTCTAATTTATTAATTAGCATAAAAAATAGATAATTATGGATACCTAATTAATGCGTCTTTGGGGTCAAACACATAGAGAAACACCACAACAAAGTAAGTAGAAAAGAAAGCAAAGAAAAACCTAATAAAGCCTGGGCAACTACCAACTAGATATGACACACTAATTGATATTACTTGGCCTACAATCTACTAGATATGACTCACTAGTTCAAATTGAAAGGTCACTCGCCACTATTCTTTGCTAAAGTGAATTGATAAGAGTTGAAGAGTAATGAGAGTACTAGGGTTACTTAAAGGAAACTTAATTAAATTTTGATGTTTTTGATTAATTATTTGTGTACAATTAAGTAGGGGGTTATACATGCATCTACCAGGGTTACTTTACATATATGAAAAAAAATAAAAGGGTATTCTTACAATTTGGTTATACAATACATACTAATAAGGGTAAAAGAGATAGAATATTCAATACAGAAAGTAAAGAATTCTCCTAAAATGTCATGCTAAAAGACATGTGTCACTTGGTGGTTAGACGTTAGAAATATGTTATAAGGTAGACAAGAAAAAGAACTTGTAGTTAAGGGATAACCTGATTTGGATTAAGCTGAGGCTTCGTCAATTTCGCTGTAGAGTAGTTAGTTAAGGTTGGGGTTAGACATCTATTGTCGATTTGAGAGCTCATCTCGGATAGTCTGTCATTGTACAGTTGTTCTACAGGTCTAGCATATGTGAAAGTTTAGCAATTAGGTCAGTAAAAAAGGGAAACACAGAGGCCAAGATAAGAATTTTCATCTCGAATAAGACTTTAAGCTAGTATTCTTCAAGTAAGTTCTTAGAATCCTTCAGCTCAGCTTCGTATGATTAGTCCATGGGGTTGATTCCTATCATCTGCTTAGGGGTTGGAAAGATTTGTCCTCAAATTTGAAGTAGTCTTTAGCTCTTCTTCTAGGACACTCATGGGGTCTTCTATTGGTTGGTGAGGAATCAGGTCAGACACATTGAAAGTGGAGGAGACACCATAGTCATCAAGTAACTCAATCTAGTAAACATTGTAGTTGACCTTCTTCATGACCTTAAATGAACCATTAGCTCGAGGAGATAGCTTGTTTTATCTCAAGTGCAGGAATCGTTCTTAATTAAGGTACATCCATACTAAGTCTCTTGGATGGAAAGAAATAGCTCGATGGCCTCAATTACCAATCTCTTATTGTCTTTTATTGAACTTGGCAATCTTCCTAAGTATAGACTAGTGTAGCTCTTGCAATTCTTAAGTTCAGTCAACTCCAGATTAACTCTCTTTAGCAACTATAGGGGTACCAATCATAACTAGGGGATAATAAGATTAAGGCCATAGATGACCTCAAATGGAGCCTTTCCAGTGGTGTCGTGGACAGTTCTATTGTATGCGAATTCTATAATAAGTAGACATAACTCTTAGTCCCTCAAGTTCTTTCCTATGAAAGCTCTGAGTAAGTTTCCTAACTTCCTATTCACCATTTCAGTCTGGTCATCAATCTAAGGGCGGCTACTAGAGTTGAACACAAGTTTAGTTCTAAGTCTTCTCTATAAAGTCTCCTAGAAAATGGCTCAAGGATTTTGTGTCCTGATTTAAAGTGATAGTCTTTGGCATTTCATATAGTCAGATAACTTCCTGCAAAAAATAAATCAGCAATATATAGAGCATTGTTAGTTCAATGGTACGAGATGAAGTGTGCCATTTCGCTAAAGCGGTTTACTACAAAAAATATAAAAAAATTTTCTCTGGATGTTTGAGGCAACCTTAAGACAAAGTCCATGCTGAGGTTAGCTCAAGGTAAGGTTAGCATTGGTAATAGCATGTATGTTCCATGGGGCTCTCTCTTCCCTTTAGCTTGCTTGCACACTTTACAATTACCAGCTACCTTATGTACATCCTCGACTAAACCAAACCAGTAAAAGTTTTTTTTCAATAGTTTAATTGTCTTGGTCTCCCTAAAGTAACTAGATAATCCACCACTATGAGCTTCCTTAACTAACAACTCATACGTGGAACAATTTGATATACATATCCTTTAGTTCTTAAATAGAAACCTATCCTTAGGATAATATCCTCCAACAACTACTCCTTTTCGGCACTATATAACAACGGGACCAAAATGAGGGTCATTAGCATATTGTTTGACGATAAGAAAAAATCCCTGTAATTTTGTCTATAAAGTGGCTAATAAGGTGAGTATCGGTGACTACATTTGCACTTCCTTTCTTATGCCGGATCACATACAAAAATCCTTCCATAAACTCTAACCACTTGGCTTATCTCTTCGAGTGCTTGTTCTAACTCTTAAGATGCTTAAGAGACTTATGGTCTTTATAAATAACAAATTCTCGTAGCAACAAATATTGTTACCTAATAGTAAGGACTTGAAAAAGAAAGTATAACTCTTTCTCATAAACAGAGTAGTTTAGGGTAGCACCACTAAGCTTCTCACTATGGTAGGTGACCAGTCTTCATTCTTGCATTAAGACAACACCAATTCTAATTCCCAATACATCACATTCTAATTCAAAAGGCTTCTTAAAATTCAGCAGTGATAGGATAAGGGCAACGGTAAGCATCTCCTTGATCTCCTTGAAGCTTCGTTCAACTCGATTGTTCTATTTAAACCCATCATTCTTCTTTGTTAGCTCAGCCAAGGGAGTGGCTATGGTACTAAAGTTTTTGATAAATTGCCTATCCTTATAGAAATAAGTTAGGCTATGAAAACTTCGAACTTTAATGACATTTTTTGGCATTGGCCATTCCAACATAGCTTAGATCTTCTCCTCATTTGCTTAGATTCCTTCCCCTGATATTACAAACCTAAGAAAAATCACTTCATCTTGGTAGAATGTACATTTCTTCAAATTTCCATATAACTTCTTGGTTCACAAGATGTCAAAAACTACTCGGATATGTTGAACATGGTTGTTTAGGTCGATACTATATACCAATATTTCATCAAAGTACACAACCACACATCTTCTAATCAGAGGTTACATTAGATGGTTCATTAACTTCATGAATGTACTTGGCGCATTAGTAAGTCTAAATGGCATAACCAACCATTCGTAGAGACCATACCTAGTTTTGAAGGTAGTCTTCCATGCATTACCTGATCTCATGTAAATTTAGTGGTAGCCACTTTGCAGATCAATCTTTAAAAATATTTTAACACCATGGAACTCATCAACATGTTGTTGAACCTCAGTATTGGGTACTTGTATTTGATAGTGATTTAATTAATTGCTCAATTATTGATGTATATGCACCATAAATCATCCTTCTTAGGGATAAGTAATGCTGGTACAAAGTAAAGGCTCATGCTCTCCCTCACATATCCTCACTCTATGAGTTCATCCATCTATCTTTTCAACTTGGCAGCCTGCTCAGGATTCATTTTATATGCAGGTCAGTTTGGCTAGGCGGCACTTGGCTATAGGTCAATATAAGACTCTATGCCTTAGACTGGGGGTAGTCCCTTAGGCAGCTCCTCAAGAAATAAGTCGATAAACTCATCAATTAGCCTTCGAATTTCATTTATAACATTCTTCATATCTCACATTTCTAGCAATCTTCTAATCAATAAAAACATAGGCTTTATGACCTTCTCAATAACTCAAAGCTCTCTTTGGCTCATCACTAAGGCATTGTTCTTACTAACTCGAGTAAGCTGATTATGGGTCTCATTTACTTGGGATAGGGTTATGGGCTTCAGTACAATCTTCTTTCCATCCTTAACAAAGGCATAAGTGTTCTTCTATCCATCGTGAGTAACTCGTCAATCGAATAACTAAGGTCTTCTAAGTGATAAACGTAAACCTCCTATAAGGACAACATTGCATACTACCTCATCCTTGTATACATTTCCAATGCTGAATGGTATGGTTACTTGTTTAGTCACTTGCAAAGTACCCTTATCATGAAGCTAATGTAGCTTATAAGGATAGGAATGCTTTGAGGTTAGTAGACCTAGCCTCTGCATAAAGGATTGCACACGTACGTTGATATAGCTTATACATCCACTATGATGGTGTACAATTGTCCTTTGATGGTACATTTAATATGGAACAAATTTTCTCTCTAATCTTCCTTAGAGTTCAGTAGGGAACTCAACACTCGTCTTAAGACTAGGGTCATCACTTCTCTTTGGTTGGCATAAATACAGGTCTCTTCTTCCTCCTCGACTTCAGCTTTTCTAACATCCTTCTCCTCCTCAGACTTGCTCTCATCGATGTTATCTACTACATCTACTCAAAGTACGATGACTCATTGGTTTGGACATTGAGTTGCTATATGTCAAAACCTTAAGCATTTAAAGTACTCTACCTCATTGGTCTTTCGTCTGGAGGTCTATCCTCTCTCATATGTTCTTAGGGTTAGCCTAACCTCGGTTCGACTCAGCTATCCTATTCGGCTCACTGACCTGCTAGGCTATCATCAAGTCTGTTGCAAATCGTAACCAAGAACAAACAAGGCTGCTTGCTAGATGGGTTCAAGCTTGTAGAAAGCTCGAAAAGGTTTAATGGGGAAAAGTGTAAAAGGGTAAAAATGAAGAATGAAATAGTAAGCAAAACCCAAAAATAGCTCCAGAGGATATGACACACAAATGGAACTTCCGAGGACTTATGACTCAATTTGATATGAAGCACGAATTGGTCCAGTGGGGTTACTAGCCACCTAACCTTACTTAAGGGGAAGGATAAGAGTGATGCCGAAAGTAAACAAACAGTGTTTATGGAAGAAAGAAAAAAAAAATACTCAAAGAGTGTCTATTAAGAATGATTTGGTGTTTTTTAACAGCTACAAGTATAAGAGTATTTATACCCATAAGTTAGGGAAACCTTTGTAAAAAGGAAAAGACAAAAAGGGCATTCCCTAAGGAAGTAATGTACAAGATACAAAAGGGTAAAAATGAATATACAAAAAAAAATTATGGGTGCAACGAATTTTGCACATGATACTATACATGTAGCAATGCTACATTGGTGAGGTCATTAGAAGACGTGGACAAAAAGTATGGACAGATAGGCTTGTTCTAGCAGGGATGGATTAGTCAGTCTAGACTCTCTCTTTCGACTTCTCGGCAAGGAAGATGACGAGTAATGGTCAGCTCGGTGTTAGAGAGTAATCAACAACTTGGCATACTACAAAAAAATGGGTGGTCATACAGCATGGCACAAAGGGTTATTTGACAAGGAAGTACTCAGCCTTGGTAGGGGTTGGTTAGAATAAAAGGATTTGTCATGCCAACCCCTCTAGTCCTCAAGCTCAGCTACGAATCAGAGGTCTAATAGCCTGATTCTTATCAAGGTCAGTCATTCTTTTCCTTAGCTCAGCTTCAATAGGTTGATACGGAATAAGGGCTTAAAAGAATGTTGGCCTAGGTCATCTTGAAGCACTTCTTCTCTATTTTTCAACCATCTATGCTATCTTAATCGCCTCTTCCAAAGTATACAACCTTTACACTTCCATAATGTTGCGAATCTCATATTTGAGCCTAGAAATGAACCTCAATATTGTGCATGCCTTTGGTTCTTTCATGTCAACTTGAATCATAAGCATATGGAACTCTCTCATATAGTCATTAATAGATTAACCTCCTTGGAGAAATTATTATAACCTTACAAATGTATCTTGTAAGTAAGTTTCAGGAACAAATCTACCTATTAACAACCTTTTCATCTCATCCCTAGTCCTTACTTCTCACCTTCCATCCCTTATTTTGGATACATTCATATTTTTTTAGCACATCTTGGCATACCCAATAAACTCCAGTGTAGCAAGTCAAACCTTGATAGCATCTGTATATCCATAACAGTCAAACACCTTCTCAACCTTCTCTTTCCACTCCAATATTCATCTACATCTCTACTTTCATTGTAGGGTAGGATTTAGACCTTGACATTATCTAGTCATTAAGAGGTTCGGTGTCTTCATTCTTATGCTTAGTAATAATCAGCTTCTTCCTCTTCCTCACCATAGTCCTCAGCATCTATCTTCTCATCATCTTCTTTAGTTTCCTCTAATTCTAGTCTTCATATAATAGCTTAGTCAAACTGGGAGATTAGCTCAGTTACCTTGGCCATAGCCTCTCTTTAGAACATTTTTGAGTGAGTTGTACTATGGTATACGCTGAGGTTGTTACCTATTAACTTACATCGCGGTGACTAGACTCTTAATAAGATTAGTGAGCCTGTCAAGTTTGTCATCAACTGAGCTAAGAGTGTTACTTCCATTATGACTATGACCAGGTTGAGTACCACTATTTTAGTCTCCAATAACACCTTAAACAATGGAGTTTGACATTATATAATGCTTTCAAATAGATTAACAACATAGTACACAGGAAAACAATGCTATCGTACTACCCAAAACTTCGACTAATACACTAACAACTTTAATACTCAATAATCACTTAAACAAAACAAAAATGAACTTGCTCTACTTTTGGAGTGAAAAACAGAGTAATAATGAAACCACAATCACCAACATACAAATCTTCACTAGACAGTTCACAACACAAAACTTACTCCATACGAACATACTAGAGCAGCTACGAAAGGAACACAGTAGCCACAAACAGCAAATACGAACCAAAACTTCACTACAACTTCATACACTCTCTCTCGAAACCATACTCTGATACCAGTGAAGTTGTTGTGTCTTTAGGGTTAGACATATGGATAAACACCATAACAAAGCAAGTAGAAAAGAAAACAAAGAAAAAGGTAATAAAGCACGAGCAACTACTAACTAGATATGACACACCGATTGATCCTACTTAACTTACAATCTATAGAATATGACTCATCGATTTGAATTGAAGGGTCACTCGTAACTATTTCTTACTAAAGGAAATAGATAAAAGTTAAAGGGTAATGAGAATACTAGGGTTACTCAAAGGAAACTTGATTAAATTTTGATGTTTTGGATTGATTATCTATGTACAATTGGAGTTTATATACCCATCCACTAAGATTGCTTTACATATGTGAAAAGACAAAAGGGTATTCTTACAATTAGGTAATGCAATACATACTAAAAAGGGTAAAAGAGACAGAATATTTAGTATAGAAAGTAAAAAATCCTTATGGAATGTTGTGCCAAAAGATACATGTCATTTGGTAATTAGACGTTAGAAATATGGTACAAGGTAGACAAGAAAAAGAATTTGTAGTTAAGGGCTAACCTGATATGGATCAGGTTGAGAGCCAGGTAGTCTCGCTGTAGTGTAGTCAATTAAGCTAGGGTTGGACATCTGTTGTCGATTTGAGAGCTCAACTCAAATAGTTTTTCATAGCACAACTGTTCATCAAGTTTGGTGTACATGAAGGCTTGGTAGTCAAGTCAATAGAAAAGGGAAACACATAAGTTGGGATAGGAATTTCCATCTTGGATAAGGCTTCGAGCTAGTATTCTTTGAGTGAGTCCTTAGAGTCCTTTAACTCAGCTTCCTGTGATCAATCCAGGGTGTTGATTCTCATCACCAATATTCCACATTCTATTAAAACCATAGAGAGTCAGTATCCCTTATTAAACAATTATATCAGGCAATGAGATTAAAAGATTTATACAACTTATGGAAGTTACACAATCTAAGTCAAAGAATGGCATTTACATTTAGGGTTCCAAACCAACTATATCTATCCTCATATTTCATCTTACTAAGACATATTTTAGTACTTACACTCAACTCATGGCTATTATCTCAATCCCAACTATCAATTAACCTATAAGGGAAAACTATTTGGAGTATGCTACATGAGCTTATGAGGCATCCCTCCCGTTATACTGGAAAGTAGGTTATCAAATAATTAATTAATTAACAAACATATGAATGAGTAATATGCATGAATAAGTAGTATGCCAAATAATGTATGTAGTTTACTAGGTGCTACATATTTGGATTTAATGTCCTCTAAAATTGAGGTTAGAGATTTATCAACACCAATCATAATTGAGTTCTTATACCTAGGTTTTTAAACATATATTGAAATTCTGTATTTCACAAAAGAGATTTCGATTTCGAAAAAAAAAAAAAAGAAAATCCAATAGTAGATAAATTCCTAGGTTTAACAGTAAGGTAGCCCCTGTACCTTAAAACCTTCTTCTTAACTCGAGGATAAGAAAAACTTATCATCTCAACTACTATTGAGCTAAGTGAGAGAACACAATAAAGCATACAACATAGGCATACAAACATCATAGTAAGTTAATATCTAGCTAGCTGATAAGATAATGTAGATTGTATGCCATGCTAATGCACATAACATGTATCGGTATTGATATCATAGCCAACCTAGCAACTCATCCGATTTAGTTGTCTTCAAATCTGGGCATTTAGGTAACTTATCTAAGAACTTAGCAAATATTTTAGCCTAATAAGACGACAAAGTGTAGTTGAAGTTTTAGTTAATGCAAACTATATGCATGGAAACCTAGCTTTGTAAACTTATCTTAACAAAACCATAAGTTTCAAAAGACTGACCCGCAGGTCCTTTTCGTATGAAGCCATGGATGCATCAACCAATTCTCAATAAACACCAAGTAAAACAATAAGGCTTATCATGTTTCGTCTTGTCGTTATTTTAGCTTCTGAATTTTCCGATGATTCGAATGCTCACTACATCTAGCATAAATATCCATGAGTTTCACTCACAATTAAATTTAGATTACAATACACAGCTTATTCCCAACACTATATACATAAAGCACAACATCATTGAGTACCGTACACAGCAAATCCAAGCAACATTTAGACAATCATCACAATCACATGCAAGAATACTCATTATCTACTAAGTAGACGTAAATCTATTCCCTGTACATACAAATCCACTTACCTGGCTAGCAATACGTTTCCAACTTACTTATTAGCATGGACTTCCTCTTCTACAACTTCACCTAGCAAGAATAAGTACTTCTAAGGTAAATTGTAGGACATGCCTACCTATATATTTCAATTAAATATTTGTTGGTTGGTTATTCATTTGCTTTAGGCTATTTCTGACTTAATCTCTGATTTTGACTCTAATTTAGTTCCTAAAACAGCTTCTGAATTACTCTTTGATTCAACCTAACTTCCAAATTCCTAGTCCGATACTAGTTAACTTATATCTACGGTTTATCAACTAAAATCTTCAATATTACACCTAGTTCAGTCATTTAGGTTCAACTTACATAAAAACACTTAAGTGTAGCAGGTTCTAATTTAGGTTTTGATCTAGCTTGTAACTTTCCCAAACTACTATACTCACTTACAATATTTCTATCTTTTAAATAAACCAAACCAAGACTAGTAAAGTGTTATTCAAATACTATAGTAGCTAGAATTCCTCAATGCTACAATATCAACTATACCAATTTATCAAATATTATCATATTTGGCAAAATGTCTATATAACAAGAAAACATATAATAGTTAGTATTTATACTTCTTCAAAATCATGGAAAGTGTATTATACTCAGAAAATAATAATGATTATATTTTAGTCTTGTAAAACACTAATATAGTGTATTATATAATATATTCCATATTACTTTATTTAGCTCTAGTTTATCAATAAATAGTTAAAAATAGGTAGATAATTATACTTTTCACTAAGATCAGAGTATAACACATATTTTAATAATACTAAGCTCTAGAAACTATATCAAGTTGGTTTCATATACAAATTACATTAAAATCCTTTAATTTAACTTAATTAGTAAAACTACCAACAAGTACTAAATAATTTACCATAAATAGTAAACATAATATTTTTTTAAAATTCTTCTTACCACAATTCATTATATATTATAGGAGTAATACAAAAAACATTTTTCAACCCGAAACAATATTATTTAATATTTTGAAAAATTCATCAAAATATGGCACATTCTTAAGCAAGTACCCTAAATCAATGTTATTTCAACAAAATAAAATTATGACATGAAAGTATATGTAAAATAACCTAGGGAAATCAAATTTCATAATTTTCTATGCCAATTTGTTTTTTTTTTCTTTTGGAAATTACAACAAAATAGGATAGAAAACTGCTCAACCACTAATGCACGGCCGTTCAGCTACCGGGGTGTGTCAGCCTAGCTTATCTATCCTTTAATAGCTTGAGTCCAAAGCCCCGTAGTATCAGGTAGTCATTTGATATGAGAACCCTAATCGCCCTGTTATTTGTTATATTTTTTTCCTATTTTTGCTTTTTTTTGTTTTAATCTGAAATAGAGTATTTCTAAAGTGAATTGTGTAACCAAAATGATGTTAAGACACTCTTGATCCTCCTTTATAGCAGTTGGGGGTGGATCTCTGGGAAGTACAAATTACATTTGGGTTTTTCTTAATTCAATACCTAATTAACTTAAATTTTGATATTTTATCCTATAGCCAACTCACCTTAGCTTTGTCCAAGCTAAATACTACCTTACCACACCAATTCCCAAGCATCCCAAGTGTGATTAGAAATTTTTGTAATAATTTTCTATTAATTAAATTCAATTTTTAGTAATTATTTAGTATATTTTATAATATATTTACATATCGAATATATAACATATATTCTACATAACTATATAATCAAATTTGACTCTTAATTATTATTTTTTAACTCAAATAATTTATTTCTAACGGTTCGCTATATTTCGAGGTTTAAACATCGAGTTCCTGATAATTAACGAATGTATTAATAAAAATACACTTTATTGAAATTAAATATTTTATATACTTTATTTTGAGAAATTAATCCTACTAAGGCTCTTTGTTTAACTTTTATAACCTTATATTAAGATTTGGCTCAATTCAAACAAAAATTGTTCGAAAGCCCTAAATTATTTTGAATGTCCTAACTCATATCGATTTGTTAAGTAACTAGCTAAGGTCTTATGATAGCGGTGGTCTCTAAACTTGACCCTTAACTACTCACGGTTAGTGTCTCCAGTTGCAATGTAAGCCTATAAGCTAAAGTAAGATCTTATTGTACAAGGATTCCTACACTATACTAATTATAAATAATACAATCATATAGGATCTCTATCTCTACAGGGCCGTTCATTACCATCAGTATAAAGTGACTGCTAGAATAGTAAATGCAATGCTCATGATTATGTGTGATCCATTTAATTTAAGATAAGCTGAGTATAATTAATTCAAATTATTATGTGATCAACTAATATCAACATGCATCCAAATCATGCAGTAGTCAATTATACAACCCATTCTTTAATTATTATATTTAACAATATTTTGCACAAAAACCAATATTCAACCATACATACATCCCAAAACCCAAGCATCAATGTATTGACATATATAATATAGGTGTGTTATCTACAAGCACAAAATAAGTATAGAGTTATCGACAGTTCTTACTTGATCAAATTCGCTATAAGCTATAACAATCAACGAGCAACTTGCCTTCTTGTTTAATGTTACCTAATGAGTATAAGAATAATGAAAACCTAATGAGTAGTCCTAAACTACTTAATTAACTAAGCATCCTCCTTATATTTTTTGGTTTTACCTAAATATTACTTTTTCACTTTAAATTCGATTTTTACGGGAAATATAAAGTATTATCTTCAATATACCAAATCAATTCATAATTTGCAAATATAATGTTAGATAATAATGTTCATCAATATTGTATTGATATACTTTTATATTTTAACTAGTATAGACACCTCATTTTCGCCAATTTTTCTTTTTATTTTAATTAATTGAGCCAGGTTAATAAATAAACAGAAAAATTAAAAATTAAAATTAAAAAATTAAAATTAAAAGAAGAAATAAAAAAAATGAAAAAGAGAGAGCGTATAGAGTCACATCGTATCGCATAAAGTCGCATCATAACAAATTGAGACAAGTCAAATCATATTGAGTTAAGTCGTATTAAACCAAGTTGCATCAAATCATTTAAGATTAAATCGGATAACGGCATGTGATTAATTTAATAAATCATTAAGTTATTTAAGAATTGGGCTTTATTAAAATAATTTTGATCCAATCCGATATAAAATAGATTTTTTATCTAAATTATATTGAGCTAGATTGAATTTATAATTTGTTAAGTGGATTCTTTGACTAAATCAAATTAGATTGGATTGAGCCTGATGAACAGAAAGCCCAAATATGATTTCTAGAAGTTAGGTCAAATCTTTATAGTATATTTCGTTTATTAAAAATCAAATATGTAATTAAAAGATATGAAAGATTTGGTTTTAGTTTATAAATAGGAATTTAATGATGACAAGAGGGTTTTTTTTTTTTTATGATCCGAATTCCGATTTTCCAATCCCCACGATTGAAATCTGAAATCTCTCGAAGTCCATTGGCTAAAAATCAAATTCAACGCCTTTATACAAATCCATGCAAGCCGAAGACAACATTTAAAAGCAATCTAACGACCAATTCCACAATTCAATTCTCTGAACGTCGCATCCCACTTGATTCCAATTAAAGATCTAGGCCGAAATATGACACCATCCACACCAACAAAGTTTGCATCACTGCAATTTCCAAAGCCCAACTCTAGCTAATGTCCCTCACCGACCAACAAACTGCCTAATGCAATTTGACGCACAACTCCACACAGCAAATCCAATACGTCCCCAATGTTTGACCTCATGGCCAGTATCTAACACATCCCACACACTTCCTACACGCACATACGAAGCCCATCCACTTGACTGCTTACCTAAAACTGAAGTTTGCCACTCCCTGATAGCCATGACGAGACAGCAACCGAACCAACAATCACAAGTAACCACATTCCATCATTTGTACGTACACGGATACGACACACTGATAAATGTGAGTATGACAATCACGAATGATTTGACACATAGATAAAAATCATCATTATTATTAGTTATTTGTTTTATTAATTTAATTCAATTATGTTACTAATCTATTTTTTGTTTTAGTATAGGTTTTATTATGATTTTTTGATGATATTTTTTAGATAATTTCAATGAAATTTAGTTCAATTGAGCTGTTGGAAAAATTCTTTTTCTTTTTAGAAAATAAATTTATCTTTAGTGTATCTTGTAATTAAGATTTAAAGAATATACATATTGAGATACATATCAAGATATGAGAAAAGATACGCATAAAGATATGTATCTAACTGTATCTTCAACGTTTCTTATGGTTAGGATTTCAAAAAGGTATTTTTGATACATAATGGTTTTAAAAAGATAAAAAAAATCTTAATCAAGTTTTGAAAAAGATTTAGTTAGTTAGGGTATTCTTAAATTTGAGAAAATTAAATTTCTTAGTTTTTTTTAAATAATAAATTGATAAATAAACATAAATCTGGCTCGGTTTTCAAAATAAAAATAACTCACCCACTAAATATTTTATAAAAAAGAGAACTACGGCCGGTTTGATCCCAACTAGTAAGTACATGAGTACGTAGATACCTCTAAGACAACTGTATAAAAAAATAAAATAAAAATTAACTTTTTTCTTAGAAATTTGTAATAAAAATAATAAAAAAATCACTTTAGTTATCTTTTATATATTTAGGTATATTTTTAGTATTTTTTATAAATTCATAAAAATTAAAGCCCATCAATTTTTCTTTAGTTTTTATATGGTAACTTGGTTGTAATAGGTTAGCCCCCGAACCCGGTCTTTTTTTGTTATTTATTCTAAAAGTCATTTTTTTAGAAAATAAGCAGATTAGTAGCTAAATTAGGGGTTTTCTACCTGAAAACCCTAATTTCATTTTTTACCAGTTGAACTGCTTAGCAACTCTAATTTTTAAATTTTTTTAAACATTTTCTTAATTTAATGTTAAGTAATTTATATTAAGCAGGATAGGCTTGATATATGTTAAATTAAAGAAACCGAAATAGGGCTTGACAACTACATCGAAATTTTTTTATAATTAAAATAAGCATGGTACTACCATAAATTTTGATTTCCTCTACTAAAAAAAGAACTTGTTATTCTGCTACATTTCTATTTAATACTCTTCATAACTAGCAAAACTTTAGAAAACATATTCAATTCAATAACATAGTTACTAAAATTATGGGTTGGTACATTAATAAATATGGATATAGAATATCGATATCGTATTAAGATTGTAAGACATAAATATAATTATTTCTCATATAAATAAGTAAAGCAAATCTTGTAAATATAATAATATGTAGCAAAACAAGCATGTGTATAATACATATACATATACAAATAATTCTTATGCGTATAAATATGCATAATATTATCATTACTAATGCTATTATTATTTATAACATTTGTCTCAAAAGTAACAACTATATGAAATTAAAGGGGGACAAAAGGAGAATATATATATCTATATATACATTTATTATTATTATTATTATTATTATTATTATTATTATTATTATTATTATTATTATTATTATTATTATTATTATAAGTTGCATGCTTTGGCTCATTTTCCATATGTTTAGCAACTATATGTATAAGCATATATATTATTGAGATGTAAGGCTATAAAGACAATACAACTATCAAATTTATTTACTAATTACAATGAGTATTATAATGTTATGAATATATGGCTAAACTTCCATTGAAATTTGAATAGGAAACAAAATAACAGGATTTTTTTACTCTACTAAATAATCATAGGCTATGATACTGGAGTATTTCTCTTTATCGAAATATTGTAACTCTTACTATTATTAAGATCAATCTAAATGCAATTAACTAATCAAATCAAATGGGACTAATTGGAGTAAATGTTGACTTAATTACCTCTTTTCATCTAGTTGTTTTTAAGTCAACACTTAGCATACTAAGACGTCAACTCCATGTATCATTAAAGGAAATGAAACTAATGAAAACCACAAAGCAACAACTTACTTGGGTTATTGACGTAACTTTTAAGGGCTTGTAGGCTTTGGAGACAACGCGAGCAAGGGATAAGGAAAAGAAGAGGGAAAAGGTCAATGCAAGCTCAATGGTTCAATCGATGGGAACAAGTTCATAATAATGGGGAAAAAGGTACCTTAGTTCGATGCCTATGGTTGTGAGCCCTTGTTATGCTTACTGGAGCTTCGTCCATCATAATGTATCTTATGCAAAATAGGGAATGATCAGCAAAGGAAATCTGGATAGAAGGATTAGCTTGGAGAGAGAGTAAACACAAACAACTTGTCAATGGAGTTAGAGGCTTAACTAGGTTGTTCTTAATAATCGCAACTCCATTTGGTGAGTTTTGTAGGAGCTTCCTTGCATCGACTTTAGGTTGCCCTGTTTTACTTTCATAGAACAAGGGATGGCATGGTATGTGCGTACATACTGGATGTAAGAGAGTGTAGGAAAGAGTGTGGTTTTTTGTTTAGACAAGAGAGAAGTAAGTAGTGTGTGTGTTTGGATGGAAAAGAAAGGACAGAGTGAAGGAATGATTTGAAATGAGGAAAAATAAATAAATAAATATGTACCATGTTAGTGTTGCTTCACGTCAAGTTGCAATTCTAGGGAGAAAAGCGTAAGATTTGACTTATACTTGCTTAAAGATTTGGAGATCAAAGGCATGGATGGGGTGTCTAGCTTGGCCAGTTTTAAGGGAGAATGATAAGGATATTTTTCAACTTTATATCTTGTCTAGGCAAGTTAGCAAGTCCAAGGTATGTTAGGTAGGCTTTTAGGTAAGTAACCATAGATGTAGACAAGAAAATTTGACTAACTAAATCAAATAAATCGAGTATATTACAGTTACATTATATTTAATAAAATGCATTTGTGGAGTATATGATATATCTTATAGTTTGATGTATTAAAAAAAATAGAAAATAAAATTGTATATTTCGTATGTTGCATAATATAACATACAAGGAAAAATTATACACAATACATATATATTGGCACTTTATGCACGTGTGCGCGTGCACGCATACACACACACATATATATATATATATATGTTTTAGGGACAAGGATAAATTTATTAATTTAGCACCTTAAATGGTTTCACTTTGATCAATTGATATTGTTTGACATATTGTATATTCCAATGTATATGGTTAGAAATTGTATTTATATACTTACACATGCATGGGGTATTCTACATGTTAAGGGGGAATATTGAAGTTTTATGAAAGTATTACACTAACAAATTGCTAGTATTTCGATACGTTACATATTTCAAGTATGCGAATAATTTACATACATATAGATTTATGATGCCATTCATGCACGTAAGGGTAAATCCAAAATTTTATTAGTTTATCTCTTGATTCAATATTATTTAGCAATATCTCTGATCATTTGATAGCAAATTAATGCAATTCAATAGAATTTAGCCATGTTACTGATTTGGTATTTTAATTAGCTTAAAATTATTTTATTGATCTTATATGACATATGGTACAACAATTACGCATATCATATAATTCAACGTTCACAAAAAATTACATTTGTCATATTTTATATGATATAATGTATAAGGGTGATTTCATGTAATACGTATACATATATATTACTTATATACATATATATTTGTGGTAAGGAAATAATCTTATAAATATAGTATTTTCAGTTCACATAATTTAAATCAGTTTGATATTACACGATATATTACATTTTTAACTATTCACGATTAAAGTTGTAGTTATATACGTATATGGCACAATCCATGTTTATACCTATAAGTTTGTAATTAATCTAATTCCTAAATTAGCTTACTTTGATTAATTTATATTATTCACTAACATATTTAATTGATTGTTAGTGGTTTGAAGTGATTCTACATCCTTTTGGGGTCAATTTACTAAATTAAGACTTTCTTTAGATTTAGTGTCAAATTTTTTTTTTCCTTTTATGTAGTTAAGGTTTTCTAATTTTACATTGAGGTTTTCAAGTTCATCTTAAGGTCCTATTGTATATCGATTTTAATTACTTCGATCTCATTGAGTTTAGGGAACATCTTTTAAGATTTCTTTCAAGATTTAAGGTCGACTCTAATTTCAAAAACACAAATTTTGCTGGGTTTACGGTAGCGCCACATATATTGTTTACATAAAGTAGAGATCTAGAGACAGGTTTACAAATACCATCAATATCTACTTGAGGAGCAACAATAAAGGCAATAATAAATATAGAAGTTGCGGTCAATAAGGGGGCAAATACTTACTTACTGTTGGAAGGTCAAAGAAGTTGGTGACTTGATCTTACCGATCAAAGCCCCGATGAACGGCAACCATAACTATAACTATCCTGAGGTAGTAAAATCCCTTGTCAAGTAAGTTCCCACCTATATGAAAGGTGTAACGATCTGGGTACTATCCTAGAGAAAGACTTGGTGAAATAGACATGTCAGCATTGTGCCACATGGCGTTACTTACAACGTACTATGATAAGCTCCTAATTACTCATATTTTAGAGAGTGATTTTTTATGATTTTCCCTTGAATTTTGAGTTTATTGTAAGAAAATGACACTTAATTAAGTAAAATATTGTTTCCTAGGTTTCAGAATGATCTATGGAAGAAAACGAGAAATATAAACAAATTTCAATCAATTCAAAGATAAAATGAGAGAGTTATGAACTTTTGAAGATTAACATGACCAAATGACGTGACTGTATCATTTTTAATGAAGAATTTAAGCAATTTTTATGCATGATCAGAATGTCACACAACTAAAGGACACGACTGTATCCTACGTTGTATCATTCCTAGATTTAGTGAAAATGTGGGAAATGTAATGCTTAAAGAGTAACATAACCAAGTGACATAGTCATATCACTAGGTCGTGTTAAATGCCATAGTGTCTTAATTTTATATCTTCTGTTTAAGGCTCCTTTATGGTTTTTTTGTCATAACTTTAGCAAGTCTTTTAAAGAGAACTTCAAGGGAAAAACACTCAGGGGAACAAGGAGTTTCAAGACATCAAGATTCAAGACTTTTATTAGATTCAATTATCTATTCTTCTACTTTTCTCTTAGATTTTATTAAATATTTTTTTCTTTATTATAAATAAAGAGTAGATATTTTGTATCTAAGTCTTGTAGAACCTAGATTTATTATGTGACATTGGTTTTTATTAGATCTACCGAATTTCTTTAGTATTTCTTGATTCAATTATGTATGCTTAATTACTTAAATTAGTATTTCCACGACTATTGATCTAAAATTTTGATATTGTACAAGAGAATCGACAGATTTTTTGTATGATTAGAACTATGCATAACTGATGAAGATTCTTGCAAGATTAGAGATAATTAGCAAATTATTTTTGGAATATTTATTAATGTTGTTAAAGAATTCATTGTGTGCTAATGCGATATTAGGTTATGTTATTGAGAAGAGATTCTAATAAGTAATTTAAAGTTTAAGGGTGATAAACCTGAGAAATTTATTAGCTTTAATAGAAAATTCTTCTGGTCAAGAAAAATAAAGATTGAATTAGATTATCTTTCATGAAAGTCGCATGTATAAGTTTAGGAGAAATAAATATTTAGATATAACATGGAATCTTGAATTAAATCTTAAATCAATTTCTTTCTTGTTTAGTCTCTTAATTAGTTGTTAAATTTATTAATTGCTACAATTTAGTTTAGGTGCTTTAAGTTTTTTAAATTCAAATTTGCTGATTAGATAATATAGAATTAGTTAGTATTAGTAATCATAGTCTTTGTGGGACAGCATTCGTTCTTTGAACTATATTACTAAATGATAGGTGCACTTGCTTATTTTTCACAAATCATGCCACAAGGCACATAGGGGTCAAAATTTTGAACCATTCCTTCCATCTTCTTCTAAACCAATTGTTGTGAGTGTATAAAAGCTTCAAAGTTAAAAATAGTAACTTTATACCCATACATTTCTACTCTATTTGATCCAATTTTTTGTACCCAAAAATTAAGGAAAAAAATATAGAATTGAAAGGGCAATAAGTGCATGTTATTTTGGTTAAGAAATCTTAAAAAATAATAATGGAAAAACACCCCAATAAAAAATAACGAAAGAGATAATTCCATATAAAACAAAATTTGCATACCTTCAAAAATTTGGAAAATTGAATCTCTTCATGCAATCCCACCACGTGTTTGATGTTTAGAATTGGTAATAAGACATAAAAGATTGATTTTATCATTTATTTGATATAAATCACATTTAAAATTGGTTGAGGGGTTTTAAAGTTTGGGTTCAAGAACCACTGCTACTTCACTAGAAGCTACCCAAAAACCATATGAATGGACAGTCAGTTCATTGCTGTGTAAGGTAGGATCTTCAAACTTTGAATGTGCTTATGTCCATGATGAAATTGTTTGTTTAATGATTGGTTTTATGCCTAATATGTAAAAATCATTCTTATAATCTTGTTTGTTTATGTTTAGTAGATAATTTATAAATTAATTGGTTAATTACTGTTTGTTCATATTAAACATGTTGGTTTGATGCATAGTTTGCAAATTGTTAGGCTTTTGTTTGTAGTAAATTTAGTGGTTAATGTATGGTTCATAAAATAATTTCTCGGGTTCATGTTAAACTTAATTATTTGGTCTAAGACTTGCTGTAAATACAAGTTATTAGGCTCTTGCTTGTTTTTATTAACTAATTTGATGCAAGCTTGTAAATATGAGTTACATAAAATATTGAACTAATCATATAGTATGAGAAAATTGGTGTAAATATAGATATGTTGATATAATAAATTACTTGTGGGATCTAATGGAATAGTGTAAAAAGCCTTGATGATATTGGTGACTTGGAAAACATGGGTACTTATAATAATATGTTGGTGTAACATAATAAAATCATAAGACAATTTGTAAAATAATTATATGATCAAAGTGGTAATGAAAAATATTATGCTTTAAGAATTTGTAATATATGACACGTACATAAAGTTCAATATTGTTATTAACATTCTTGTAAATTAATAAATGCTATGAATTGTAACCCTTTTATAAAGTATGATATTAAGATACATTTATTTGCAATATGTGACTTGTAAGACAAAATCAATGGATGTGATATTTGTAATATTAGGATGTAGGGGTGTGTGGGTATATAATAGGTAGAGTATTCTAATTTACTTGTACCTTACCTTATAAGTACAGGTTCTAAATTCTTATACCTAAAACCTACCCTATGGCACCTTGAGACTACCCTGTATTGATGTGAAACTATAGTTGAGAATGGACAAAACCAATTGTTAGGGTGGGCTTGAGCTTGTAGAAAGCTCAAAAAAGGTGATGGAAATGCGCAAAAATAATAGGAAAATGAAATAAGCAAACCTTAGAATAGCTCTAAGGATGTAACACACTAGGAAACTTTTGAAAACTTACGATACAACTCGATATGACACACGAGATAGTCTAATGAGTTTGCTCATCACCTAACCTTACTTAAGGGTTAAGATAAGAGTGAAGTAAGCAAACAAGTTAATGAAAGCAATGTTCATGGAAAAAAAATATATTTAGTATGTTGATGATGATAAGATGATGTTAGCTAAATGCACAAAGGGTATTTACACCCACAAAAACTAGGGTAACCTACCTAAAATGGAAAAGACTAAAAAGTTAGTGTTCTAAAAAAGTAATGTATAAGGAATGATAAACGGTACATTTGAAAATTACAACAAAATGAGTATCTCGTATGGAGGATTCTATCACATGGTTGCTTAGACACATGGTTCATTGTGGGTAGATGGCTTTTTGGCATAAAAGACAATTCTATATGATCAATTGGGTTTCTTTTGAGTTAAGGTACCAAACAGGGGAGGTATGTTGGTTGTGCTAAGCTGAGTAGATAATTCTTCCAAGGTGAATTCACCTCGAACACTTTTAGTAACGCTTGGGTTCAAGTCGACTAGTCTGATGGTCATATGAGGTGAGCTAATGTTCAAGTGCAATTCAAGTCGGTAGTTGGAGATGAATGATGAGTAGGAAAGGGTTTAGCTTAACTAGGGCATCAGGCTATCAAATTGTAGTAGCTCAGACTCCTCGATAGTGGGTCTTAAGGAAAGAATTCGCTTGGCCATACTTTCTAACCCTTGCACATGGACAGAGTCAAGGGTTTAGTGGTTTAACTCCTATCATCCCTACTAGGCTGATTGGGATTTAGGATTTAATCCAGTTGTTCTTCATCCAAGTTCTACTCAGGTTGGTAAGGGTTGAGCTTAGCAATATTAAATATATCTAACACTTTAATGTTTTCCAGAAGCTCATGTTCATATGCATTATCATTTATCTTTTAGAGTATCTTGAATAGTCCTTCAGTTTAAGCAAATACTTTGTTTTTCCTCTTATTAAGGAATCTTTCCTTATTTAGGTGCAATTACACTTGGTCTTTAGGCTAAAACTACTTAGTCTTCCTTCCTTTGCTTTTCTCCTTTAGTTTTATGGTAGCTTACTCAATCTGTTAGATAACTCATTGATAGATTTGCTAGATGGACTGGCTTAAGGTTCTTGCTTTTAGATCCTCTAGGTCAAAAGCTGGCAATAGGGTGTAGTTGAAGGGTAATTTAGGGTTAAAACCATAGATGACTTCAAATGGGGTGTGCCCAATGGTAACGTATTTACGAGTAAGCTGACACAATCAGTTAAGTTCTTCCCTACTATAAGTTGGAGTAGTGATCCTAGGGTACGGTTGACCACCTCAATTTCACCATCAATTTAGGGATGGTAAGAGGAGTTGAAGAGCAGTTTGGTTCCTATTTGATGCCAAAGGGCTCTCTAGAAACAGCTCAAAAATTTTGGGTCTTAATCTAACACCATACTCTTTTATACTCCATGCAAGCAAATTACTTCCTGCAAAGACAAAGAAACAATAGTTGAAGCATAGTTAGTTTTGGTGTAAGGCACGAAATGTGTTATTTTGTTGAACCTATCTACGATAACCATGATAGAATCTTTGCTTTAGGTAATTCGGGATAATTTAAGGACTAAGTCCATACTTAGGTCAACTTATGGTTTAGTCGGAACAAGCAAAGGCATTGCTTTCCATTACTCTACTCGGCTCTTTACTTTCTTACAGATGGTGCATCTCTTAATCGTATGATGCATATCATGCTTCATTTTGGGCCAGAAGAATCTATCATTCAGCAATTCATATAGTCTCTACTCTCCGAAGGGTCTAAAGATCCTCCATTGTAGGCTTCTCTCACTAACAACTCCCCTATCGAGTAGGTTGGCACACACAACTTACTACCTCTAAACAAATATCCATCCTCTATATGGAACACATCTACTATTTTTCCTTATCTACAGTACCTATATATAGGGCCAAAATAAGGATCATTTTGGCATTACTCTTTTATGTTGGCAAACCTTATCAATTTGTCTACAACTTAGTGAGAAGACTGTATTCTTAACAAAGCGTAAGGAACTATGTTGTTCTTGCCTTGCTTGTACTTAATGATACAGTTAAATCCCTCTAAGAACTTAATCCATTATGCTTGGTGTTTGGAAAGCTTAGATTTGCTCTACAAATATCTCAGTGACTCATGATTTGTATATATGATAAATTCTTTTGGTAGAAGATAGTGTTGCAACACGTGAAGAGCTTGGATTAGGACTAAAAGCTCTTTATCATATATAAAATAGTTCAACTATGTTCCCTTAAGCTTCTTACTGCAATAAGTGACAATTCGGCCTTCTTGCATCAATACAGCTCCAATGTTAATACCTAACACATCTCATTCAAGTTTAAATTTACTCTATCAAAGTTAGGTAGAGCCAAGACTAGGGTAGAGGCCAACCTCATTTTCACTTCAACAAAGCTCCTCTTTTCTTTCTCTCCCTAGATGAACTTACATTTTTCTTCATAAGTTTAGTCAAAGGTGCTACAATGGTACTGAGTCCTTGGATAAAGCATCAATAGAACGATGCTAATCCATGAAAATGTCTCACCTCGGTAAAGGAGGTGGTTGGTCACTCAACAATAGCTCATACCTTCTCCAGTCCCTTTCACCAACCACATAGCCTAAGAAGATCACGTCTTCTTGATAGAAACAACATTTCTTCAAGTTTCCAAACCTCTCTGCTCAAAGGACATAAAAAATAGCACGGAGGTGGTCTGTATGCATTGCCAAGTTAGCACTATAGACAAGAATGTCAACAAAGTAGACAACAATAAATTTCTCAACCTGATCTCTCAAAATATGGTTCATTAGCCTCATGAAAATGTTAGAGGCATTTGATAGTCAGAAGGACATGACCATCCACTCGTACAAGTCATGTTGGGTCTTAAAAGCAATCTGCCATTCATCCCCTTGCCTCATTTGGATTTAGTGGTATCCTGACTTCAAATCTATCTTGCTAATTACTCTTGCACCACTTAATTCATCCAACATATAGTCCAACCTTGGGATAAGGTATTTATACTTGATCATAAGGTTGTTGATATCTCTATTATCTATACACATATGCTAAGTTCCATCCTTCTTCAATATAAGTGGCGCAAGTGCAACACAAGGGCTAAGACTCTCCCTTACATTCCTTTTTTCTTTTCAGAAGTTCATTGACTTGTCTTTAGAGCTTAGCAACCTACTCAGGATTCATCTAATACGTTGGCTCATTTGATAGGGTAGTGTTGAGTATCAAGTCATTGCAGTGTTCAATGCTTTTGAATGGGGTAATCCTTCGAGCAACTATTTTGGGGGCAAGTTGGTATACTCTTCTAGTAGTTCTCTAACCTCCAGGGGCAATTTACCCTACTCCTTCAATTTTAATAGTCATTTGATTAATAGAAAAGTTAGAATGTTAGCCTTAATGGCCTCTCGGAGTTCAGCTTTACTCAATACAAGAACCTTCTTTAATTCGAGAGCAAGTTTAGCATGTAGCTTGCTAACTTAGCTCATGGAATAGGGTTCAATGTAATCTTCCTTCCATATTTCTCAAATACATAGGTATTCCCAAATCCATCATGTATAACTCTTTGATTAGAAAGCCAAGGTCGACTTAGCAGTACATGAGTGCATACATAGGTAGCGTGTCACAAAGAATTTCATCAAAATAGTTCCTAATTGTGATTAACAATAGCACTTGCTAAGTGACATATAGTGCTCCCTTCTCATTCAACCAATGTAACATATATGGCTTTAGATGTGAGATGGTCGACAACTTGAGTTTCTTAATCAGGTCAATGGATGCCACATTGGTGTAGATCTTACTATCTACTATGAGCTCACACACTTGATCATTTTCCTTATAAGTAATGTAGAAAAAGTTCTCTTTCTACTCCTCCTTGGTAGAGGACTCTAAAATCATCGCACGTCAGATAACTAGAGTTAACTTATCCAAGTCCTCTATAAACATATCCTCTTCAATCAGTCACATTAACATCAGCCTCATCTCCCACTTCTTTCTCCTCCTCAAGTTCCTCTTTATCTACTTTAATCTTTGGGACATCTCCCTTAATGATCATGGTCCTTCGATTTGAACATTGAGTAACCATGTACCCATACCTTGGCATTTCAAGCACTTAATCTAGCTCATCTTCCTTCTAAACCCCTATCCCTTCTCATATGTCCTTGTTAACACATCACCATTAGGTCGACCCTTCTGTTCAGCTCTGAGATCTACCTTTCTGGTTGGCTCGATATATGACTAAGCTCGATAACTTCCCTAGGTGAGTTGGCTCACTAGGTGTCAAGTCGACATTCTACTCCTCTATCTTTCCGCTAGCCGGGCTATTCATATAGCTTCATCCATTATAGTGAACTACTGAAGTTTCACAATATCTTGAATGTCATTTCTTAATTTGGTAAGAAATCTGGATGTTTTTTGAGCTAATGGCTCATCTACCTCGCATTAGATCATAAGCATTTGGAACACTTAAACTTACTCATCAACAGTTTGACCTCCTTGCCTTAACTCTTCAAGCCAAACAAAAGTGTCCTGTAAATAAGTGTCCGATACAAACCTATTTCTAAGGATCCTCTTCATCTCAGGCCAAGTATTAACCTCTCTAAATCCTTCTTGTCTCCTCATAAGTTAGAAGTTCTTCCACCACATTGTGACGTATCTAGAGAACTCAACAGTAGTCGTCTTCATCTTCTCTTAGTCCTCGTACTGGTAATAATAAAAAAAAACATGCTCAACCTTCTCTTCCCAATCTAACTAATCATTTGTACTCTTGAAACCATTGAAGCTTAGAATTTAAAGCTTTACATGGTAGATAGCTTAAGTGCTCAAGCTCACTCTTCTTCTTCTTCGTACTCTTCTTTTTCATCTTCATCCATATCACCCAAATCAATCATTCGTCGTACTCATCCTCCTACTCCTTCACCTTAAGCTTATCGAGCTGGGTTTTATCCTCTAGTAGGTCGAGCCACTTATGGAGTATTCTACAGAACTTCATCTTGTTAATAAGCCATTGCATGAACAACTCTAGTTAAATTTTCCATGAGGTTGGCCACCTCATCAAGTCTTTCATTTGTTCTCCTAAGGGTACCCTAGGGCTACTGGCCATGGTAGAAAACACCACTGTTTTCATCCCCAATACTAGCATTGACACTTGGGTCTATCATTTCTTTGACAACAACTCAATAACAAAACTCAAAGTCCAAGAAACAATAGATGCGATTCTTCATGCTAAACAATACAAACTCACACTCAAATACTTATTTAAGGCAAAAGTTCAATATGTTGCAAACACAATAGCTACTTCCAAAATCAACAACATAACTAAAACTTGCTTTTATTTTGGTATACTTGAAACAGGACAAAACAAAGTATACACGAAAGCAACTACTATTAACTTATGCGAACACTTCAGTGAATCTTCACACAATTCAACACATTACTTTACAAAAGCTCAAATACAACTTACCTAAACAAAACCTCTACTCTGATACCAAGATAATGTGAAACGGTAATCGAGAACAGACAAGGTCGGTCAGTAGGGTAGGTCCGCGGTTGCAAAAAGCTTTAAAAAGGAGATGGAAATGTGCAAAAACAATAGGAAAATGAAACAAGCAAACCTATGAACAACTTCAAGGATGTGATGAAATAAGGAACTTCCAAGAACTCACAATACAACTCGATATAATACACAAAATGGTCTAATGAGGTTACTCACCACTTAACCTTGCTTAAGGGTTAGGATAAGAGTAAAGTAACCAAACAAGGTAACGAGAACAATGTTCATAGAAAAGAAGTATATTCAGTAT
Organism: Lumnitzera racemosa; assembly: GCA_024138005.1. Taxonomy (NCBI): domain Eukaryota; kingdom Viridiplantae; phylum Streptophyta; class Magnoliopsida; order Myrtales; family Combretaceae; genus Lumnitzera; species Lumnitzera racemosa. The sequence goes on from JAMXBC010000004.1 coordinate 60,354,687, forward strand.
GTCAATGATGAGGTTACATGTACAAAGGGTATTTATACCTGCAAAAACTAAGGTAACTTACCTGAAATGGAAAAGAATAAAAGAGTAATGTCAATGATAAAGGATACAATTGAAAATTACATCAAAATGTGTATCTTATATAGAGGATTATATCACATGATTGCTTAAACATATGGCTCATTGTAGATGGATAGCTTTCTGGCAGAAAAGACAATTCTATACAATCAATTTGGTTTTTTCCAAGCCAAGATATTGAGCAGGGGTGGTAGGTCGACTGTATCGAGTTGAGCAAATAATTCTTTTGAGGTGAGTTCACCTTGGACACTTTTAGTATGGCTTTGATTCAGGTCAGCTAAGCTGATGTTCAAGTGTAGTTAAAGTAAGTTATTAGAGATGAATGATGAGTACAGAGGATTTTGCTTAGCCAGGCATTAGGTTTGCAGATTGCAATAGCTTAAACTCTTCGATGGTAAGTCTTAAGGAAGGAATTGACCTAGCTATGCTTTCTAGCCCTTAGGCTCAAGTATAGGTCAAGGGTCTGGTGGTTTGATTCTTATCACTATACCCTATTCCTATAAATTCTATAGGGCTTCTTGTGGAACCTATATATATATATTTACTTTATCTTCTTTCAAAATATTATGCAAACACATAATTAATATCAAACCTATAACTAAACTAATGGAATATCAATAATAACTTGAAAGGTTCTCATATTTGTAACACATTTAACTATAGCAATATGAAACTTTCATGGGTAAAATGGAAAGTATTATTGTAATTGGAAACGTTCAACCCTTAATTGGGTCATGCTAAATTATTTTATTTATCTTTTCTTTTCAAATGATCAAAATAAAAGTTTTACTAAATCATAAAATTGTTATACATAGAATTCAAAAACCATGTATTGAGTAACTTTAATAAAATATATTGGACGATAGGTTAAAATCTAAGATGTTGTTAATACCTTTTTAGATAGCATTAATAAAAGAGAAAGAAAGTAGCATAAAAAATTAGAGAGTACAAAAACAAAGAAGCTTTTACCTAAAAAAAAAAAAAAGAAAGAAAGAAAAACATGACAAAGGGACAAGATAGTAGATATAAGAGCGTACAATCTTAGGGTTTTATTATAAGTTGGACTTTTATTGTTATTTCCCTTATGGTTAAAAAAATACAATATTATTAATTTTTTATTTGTTAGTATTATTCAATTAATATTACAGAGCGGCTATAAGGTACAATAAAATTTGTATCTTATATTCTTTAAAGTACATGTTACATGATAGATATAAGGTACCTTGATGTTATACTCGTACTCTATTCTATAGGAGTAGGTTTCAAAAAATTTTTACCTATAACCTACCTTGTGACTTTTTTTACCCATCCGAAACTTACCTGATGAAATAGGGTCTAAGTGGGTACCCCACATAGCAAGATTATCTACTCACCCTTATTAAGATGTAATATAATTTTATGAGGCATATAAGTAATACTTATGATAAGATAGGATATGTAAATGATATGTTATCGATATTTTATTAGCATGTGATTTATTATTGCATAAGATAATTTTATGTTTTAATGTTGATATCTTACTAAAGGTTTTCCTTTCAAAATAAAAAGGGAATTTTCACAAAAATCTTTTGTCACCTTAGAAAAAATATTTTCAATAATAAAAAATATAATTAGTTTATTTTCAAAATTAGAGATTCCTAGGTTTTTTTTTAATTGGAAAAAAATGTTTACTACAAATTAATTAACATGTAAATATATAAAGTAGAATATTTCATAAATAAAATTAACTAACCTAATAAAGTTTTATAAAAAAATATTTAGAACTATGTGGGCCTAGTCTTAAATAGTAGGTATATAGGTAATTTGAACCAGCCTAAAAAATACAAAAAAAAATAATAATTTTCCCTTATTAAAGCCACTTTTTAATTTTCAAAAGAGTTCTAAAAATAAAAGGGCATTTTACTTATTTTATGGATCTTTTATGGTAATCCTATTATGTTTTAATAGATTAGCTTGAGCTCACTTTCTCTAGTTTCCTTATTTTATAAAGTTTTTTAGAAAAAATCATGGACCAATTGTGGAAATTAAAGCTCATCTACCCATGAACTTTAATTTTACTCTTTTCCTAACTCATTTGGGTAGCGACTCCATTTTTTCTTTTGAGGAACTTATACTAGGTGGAGTAGGCTTGGTATCAGTTAGACTAGGAGTGAGGGAAACTGAATTTTTAGCTCAATAGATTCTTGACTCTATGAGGAACTCCTTATTGGTCTAGCCATAAAATATCCATAACATAACTATTTAAGCCTTTAATTTTTAGAAAAAAATAATAATAATAAATGTAAATAATAGGGTTATACATGATTAGGTTTTTTTTCCTCTTATAAATAGTTGTACTAATGTGGGTGCTAGTAATACATGAACAAAGGAAAAAAAGAAAGAAAAAGAAAAAGAAAGAAAAAGGGAGTGACCTAATGGGCCTTAGGGTTGTTTTTAATGATCATTATGATTGTGTATTTAGATGCAATCGAAGTCAGATCATCTTCGAACCCTAAGAGGGAAAGACCATCGTATAAGTTTCGGGTGCTATGGTATAACCATTGCTGGAGACAAATTAAGCCAACCTCACTCAAGTTGTGATGTAGCCCATGGACTACTGAACTTAGGGAACCTTTAAAAGCCATCCAATTACATTCATGATCATTAATATTCAAGCGTTTTATGAATCATTTTAGCTTTGTAAAATAAATAAATAAAAGGTTACAAGCCAATTAAGGGTCCAACCTATATTATATATTAATAAAGTCACAACTTATTACAATTGCCACACTATTATTCAATTGCCAATCACTGCATCAATGTGTTGATCATTCATTTACTTGTTTATTCCTTATTTATGCGGACCCATATCAATCCTTTAAAAAAAAAACTATTAAAGTTGTTGTTCCCTCTTTAAAATAATTCTCAACTTAAGTTTCTACCTCATAAATTTTCCTAACCTACCTTGTAAATGTTTATAATTCTTAGTCAGTAACCATAACTTAACAACTTATTAGACTTTCTTTTAACAGTCATTGTAAAAAATTCTTCCAGGAAAAAATAAGATTCGTATAGATATCAATATCCTTTTCCCTACAGCTTGTAAATAGTCTTCTTTCTTAAATTTGTCTCATTGTTAAATAGTTGCTAATTTAGGAAACATTTAAAGCTTGTAAATTAATTCCTTAATGTTGAGCTTGATTTTTCAGTTTTCTATTTGAAATTGATTTCTCATTTTCTGATTAATACTAAACCCTAACCCATTTAATATTAATCCTCGACTAAAGAAATTGAGAAATTCCGGTTTTTTATTAAAAATAATTTTTAAAGTCGCCACCCAACCGGAGTCGAGAAAAGAAAAGAAACCATAACCAATTGGGTGGATTGGTTACAATTTAGCTACCGGTCTTTGATTTCAATTTTAATAAAGAACCAGAGGGTTCTGAATTCGAGAGTTAACCTATTAAACCCTTAACGGGTACTAATATTTATTTACCGAAATGAGGATTATTTTTCTAATTATAATATTTAAAAATAAATAAATAAAATCAAAAGAAAAAAAGAATCTAAGTTTCTACATATTTTATTGTCGCCCCAAAAGTGCCTACGTATCCGCTAGCCAGAATCAAACGATCGTAGTTCTTTCAAAAAATCTTCAATGTGTTGATTTATTTTAATTTTAAAAAATTGCCTGAGTTTACATTTTTAATTTATTCGATTTATTTAAAAAAATCTAAGGGGGTCCTAATTTGTAAGTGATAAAAAAACACTCTCTAAGATACTATAACTTTCTTTTTGTAAAAATTTCTTTTTTTTTTGTCAATTTTTATTTCTAAAAAATAATTTTCTATATGATTTCTTCTAAAAAAAATCCTAAGCTAATATAAATTAATAAACTATGTAACATACTTAATATAATATAAACTAGTATTAAAAATCTCCTTAACTAATATATAAACATACATATACATATCACACTATGAATTTAACTAATCTAACTAACAGAATAGTAAAATAATGATAGCTAAATAAATAAGCGAAACAAATTAAAAGAAACTCTTACCTGAATTTTTGTCCAACTGTATGGGCCAGGGGTTGTGTGTAGAAGCACAGGTCATCTTCAACGAAGCGAGCGAGTGAATTCTAAGCCGTGCGTCAAGGGGTTTCCTAATACCTTACCGCCTGGTGTTTTTAAATTTATTCGGCTATGACCTGAGGATTGTAATGTAGTAGACTTTGGAATTGCACAGAGGGTGTGCGATGTGCATATGCGGCCATGGAATCAACTATCAATCATATTCTGCTCGCGCGGCACTGCTGCTAGTCATGCGTTAGTGATGGTTAGTACTACGTGGGACAAATTAAATGGTGTGCTGGAGTTTGTACTAGGCGAGAGAGATCTTGGACGCTGTTACGTTGAGGATTGTCGATAGTAGATGAGGACTTGGGTTTAAGCTGCTGTAGTATCACGTTGAACTCGTATGGACGCTGCCCAACTGCTGTCCGGCTCGTGTTGATTTTCTAAGCATCACAGCAATGGTCGTGTGTGGCGCTGAAGGAGATTGCTGTAGACGTCAATGCTGATGATCAGCTATGGTTCTGCAGTTGGCGGTGAATCTGTATGCGGGAGTGACGCACTCGCTGCTGCTATTCAGTGTCAGAGAGGCTGCTGTTGATGGAGGATTGTCCAAGGCACGTTATAACGAGCAGTGGCTGTTTTAGGGATGGTCGGTTTTGTAGTACGACAGTGGACGTGTGACCGTGACTTAGCGTGAGGGATTGTTTGGACGTTGGGAGTTGGCTGATCGGTATGGTTGTACGAAGCTTGGAGAGTACTGTTGTTCGATCAGTGTGGAGCGTACGCTGATTGGTGAAGATCAAGGAAGGCTGTACTTGCGTTGGGGATCGTTGTTACTTGTACGTACTGCTATGTGTCTTCGAAGGCGTTTGGTTGTAGGTTATGTAGATTGTTACGGCGTGGCCTGATCAGGCGAAGGGCAGATTATATTTCAATCAGGCCAGGCAGTAGAGTTTGGATCGGTCGGATTTGGGGATGTAGCAACACGTATTGCGTGTGTAGGTAACAGCATTTTTGGGTACCCTCTTTTCTTCGAATGTGTGTGTGTTTATATAGTCTAAATCATATCATATTTTATTATATCTAATTATATCAGATTCAGTAATTAAACTAGATTCAAATGAATTCAAATCCGATTTAACTAAATTCATCCGATTTAATTAGATATGACCCATTTTCATCTCGCTTCTGTAGAGATAAAAAAATAAAGATATAGGTGCCTGCTAAAACTCGAACCCAAAACTTCAAACTAAATCCACCCCCAATACTCCGATATTTATCCATTAAGGATGGCTCATACCTTAATATTCAATATAATTAAATTATATTTAAACTATTCAATTTCCTAAAATAAAATTTTTTTAACTAAACTAAAACTAAAAACTATTTGTTCCTAATATAAGTTACTTCATAAAAATCTACAAAACTCTTTATAATAATTTTTTCTTTTCTTATTTTTTTTATATTTTCATCATTTGTTAATTTTTATTATTTTTTATCTTTTATTATTTTTTTTTGTTATTTTTATTTTTGAATTAGAACCCTTTTTATAAAAATAAAAATTAATATTATGGAGGGGAAAAAATTAGGTATCTACACTTAACCATCAAGATTCAACAAAATATAATATCACCCCAGTAACAAGATCCAATCCTATTTGATAAAGCCCTTGTAATTTTTATCTTTGAATTAAATTTGTGAATAAACTGAAAATAGTATTTCCCTATTGAACATTTGTAACATCCCTTATAAATATTTGCAATCCTTAAATAAAATCCCTTTTCCATTATAGTCACCCTTATGATAAATTCAATATTTTCCATTAGTCAAGTAATTTTTCCTTTGTCTGAAAAAAAAAAGATAAAAAAAAGGTAAAAGAAAAGATTATAAAAAGAAAAAAAAAAAAGAAAAAAGGCTTCTATTATAATTCTTTTCCTTTGGATTACTATTAGTTATCTTTGTCACTACCCCTATACACTTAACTACCTATTTCTTAGATCATTATCACCCATATGTTTCCTTGTAATTCTCGAACTATGTAAAGAGTATTTGTCATCTTTCTAGTCTAACGTCCCCTCCATTAGATCGCGATGTAGATACTTCATATGTAAAATTAAAGGGTTCAATAACAAAAAATTGAAAAACAAAAAGAAAATAAAAAATAATCATCATCAAAGAGAAAAAAAAAAAGTCTTTATCATTTCCTTAAGTTGTGAATAATTATAGTAATCACCCCATCAAAAGCTTATAAGATTATGTCACCACTATATAATCATCATCACCAACATCTTTGTTTCCTCCACCTACAGTCATTATGTTAGCATCTCTCCTTAAATGCCTTTTTCTTGTATAGAAAAGTACTAAAAAAAACAAAGAAGGAAAAATTGAAAAAAATTAAAAAATAAAATCTTAAAAGAAGGGTCTTCATTCTATAGCTCACCACCTTTCTATAATGTCAACTTTATCATTTCTTATCCCATAAATTGTCATCCCTACATTAAGATTAGCCCTTTTGTAGTAAAGTTCCTCACCATGTAAATAATCACCATTTTTACTAACTACATTTCCAATATAATGAAAATTTTTCATAGGATAAACAAAACTTTTCAAAAAGCAAAGTAAAAGAAAAGCTAAAAAGGGAAAAAAATAGAGAAAAGGAAAAAAATTAATGAAAATGGATTTTGTTAACAAGAGATTCTTTTAAGGCTTTGGAAAAGGCTTTCGAGTGGTTTGGCCCAAACTTGCAGTCTAATATTCAATAATCTTAAGATGTCTAAAGACACCAGTTCTAAGAAAGTTACTTACTAAGAACAAACCATGGATTGAGTCAAGCAACAAGTCCAAACTTTTAATACGGGTAAGGCCCAATAGCTTAATTCGACCTAACATCTAAGTTGAAGATAGGCTAGAGAAAAAATGGTTTAAAGGACCATACATAAGAAACTTATGGAGGGAACTTGAGAAAGGCATAAATAAAAGATTCATAGAGAAACTTAAAGACAAATTGAAAGCCTTGAAGTAATTAAAGAGCTGAGAAATATGGGCCTTCTGCATTTGCCACATTATTTAGAGGGAGAGTTTCTTAAAAAATTTAAGATGCCTAATTTTGAAAAGTATGATGAAACCAGGTTCCTGCTGCTGCATATGAGACTTTATGTTAGAAAGATGGCTCAATTTGCTAAAAATGACAACTTTATGATGAATACTTTTCAAGATAGGCTTACTAGTTCGACATTAGTGTGGTACGCCTAATTTGGATGTAAGTGAGTCTGATACTTTGGAGAAGTTAGTTCAAGCCTTTTATAAACAATATGAGTTTAATGCATAGATGGCCCCTGCCTTGACAAATCTATATCAAATGACAATGAAGTCGACTAAGACCTTTAAGGAATATGCACAAAGATGGAGAACTACGACAGCCTGACTTACAATGTAATTACTTGAGAAAGATCTAGTTAACATGTTCATCAACATCTTGAGTGAGTCTAATATGGTAACCTTTTAGGCTAAGTAAACTCTTCCTTTGTAGATATGTATTATGGTTAAGAATTGCATTAAAGAGGTCATTAGAATAAGAAGGCTAACAATAATAAGAGAGACATCATCGCGCCTAGAAGCAATCATAAATGTGGTATACCTTGAGCACTTAACTCCAATGCCCATACCTCAACCCCAACTCACACAAAATAGTAAGGTCTAAAAATACCTAGAAGGAAGTTCACCTATATCTCAATCCTGATGTCTCAAGTCTTTAAATAGTTAAGAGGACAAAATTTACTTCAACCTGAAGCTCCACCACTAAACAATGAGCCTAAAAAATATGACCCTACTGTAAAATGTGACTATCACATGGGCCATGAAGGTTACGCTATAGAAAATTATTAAAGATTGAAGAACAAACTCTAAGACATAATTGATGTCGAGCTAATTTAGGTAGACTGATGACACCAAATCATGAAGGGGCATTTATTAATATGATGGACAAGATGGATCACTAGCTAGGGCATATGAAGAAGAGCTGAAATTCAAGGAAGTGACCCTTAGGGACTAAAGAAAGAAGCCTTGCTCCCTACATGTTCTTTTTCTAAGATAGTTCTTTACATGAGATCAATGTCAAACAATGTTAAATAAATGTAATCTTAGACTACTCTTAGTTATAGAAATAAATTCAAACTTTGTTTTTATTTATCAAATTTAGCAATAATTTAACAAGAAAACTAGGAGCACATAGGTTGATAGGAATCAACTCCTTAAACTGATCACACATGGCTAAGTTAGAGGACTTCAAGGACTTATACAGAAAATGCTAGCTCGAACCCCCATCTAAAACAAGGATTCCTATTCTAACCTCTATGTTTCACTCTATTGCTAACCTGAATACCGAGCTCTTACATAAGCCAGTATAGTTTTTGAAGCTACTTAGCAGATGCGCCAACCTGCCGAGCATATAAACCAATCTACTAAGTATCCATACTACGACCCAGACAACATCCAAACCTAATTCGAGCCGATCAGCATCCAACCTCAATCCAAGCCAAACTATGAGATATCTAACCTGAAGGGATTAGGACATCCTTGATTAACTAAGCTCTAATCTAAATTGGATCAGGCTAGCATTGACTGTAGACTATTTTCCTTTACCTTATCCAAATTGTATCATACTCCAAACACTATCCACTAAGCAATACGTATCTTCTAGCTCAACATTCTAGAAGGATTCCCTTACCCTTTGTATAGAATATTCTTTATCTTTTTTTTTTTTTATCTCTTGATGTGCCTAGGAACTTAGTTATAACTAAGACTTACCGTAAGAGACGAGAACCAAATGGGTCCTTCGGAGTAACAAAGGAAATAGAATGAGAAGGTTGACAAACTAAATGTAATAGCTGATGTGACGTTGCTTGAAGGATATGACTCACCTATGAATATGATATGACTCACTTATGAATACAATATGACTTAGCACTTCACTTGATGTAACGCATCAACTAATACCAAGGTCCACCCACCACTAATCTTGAGCTACTCAGCAAGACTAGATAAGAGTGTATGGAAATAGAATTGGAGTAAAATTTCTCATAAGGATCAAGAATATTCAATATCTATAAGGAATGTAAGCTATTTTGGCTACAAAGAGAAGGAACTATTTATAGTAAGTCTCTAAGATAACATTACAAATAAAGAAAATTACAAAAAAGGTATCCATGAAAGAGATTCTTAGTACATACAAAAAGAGGTAAAAAGGACAAATGACAAAATGGGAAAAATAGTACAGTATCAGGTGAAAAGAATCGATGGCAGCTCAACATTAGTTCCATATAAAGATTCTCTAGGTACAGCAGTTGAGTGGAACTAAGCTGTAGTGGCATCAGGGACTGCTAAGACGAGAAAGGGATCCAGCAAGTACTGGTAGAAGGATAGAAGTGAAGTACTCAGCCATAAGTAGTCTATGTCTCGTCACTTGACAAGAAGCTTTCGACAATTAGAGGTCCAATCATTCAACATAGAGCCCTCGGTAAGAGAATAGTTGACCTTGGCACAAGAGAGAGAACAGAGTAAGGAGTAACTAGCCAAATCTCTCAAGGAATCCGGCTACCCTTCTTTTGTATATAGTTTCTGATCATCAACAAGTTGACTAGAGAAAATTCTTTGGGTGAAGGACTGGAGGCCTCTAAGTCATGTACAAGTAAGTGGGCCAAAGGTTAGTAACCCATTAGTTTCGCAAGATTGTTGAAGTTTTCCCTCAAATCTTGATCTTCATTGGCATCAAGCACATAGGAGGTTAGATTGGCGATGTTGAATGTGGTAGATACGTTATACCCCTTTAGCAGCTCAACCTCATGAGCATTGTCATTGATACACCTAAGATCCTATAAGGTCTGTCCGCTCTAGGGGATAGTTTGTTTATCCTCTTGCTAAGGAAGCATTTTTTTGCTAAGATGAATCCAGACAAGGTCTCTAGGGGTCTAAACAACTCACCTCCTTCCTCAACTTCCTTGCTCTTTCTATTAAGCTATAGTCTTGGCCAGTTGCTCAACAACCCTTTGATGCAACTTTTGGAATTCCTCGGCACGCTGCAAGCTAAATTAGCTTTTCTCTTGTGTAGTTAGGCTAATAATTAGATCTAATGGTAAGCTTATTTTAAGCCCATAACCGACCTCAAACAGTGATCTTCTTATTAAGTTGTGAGTTGAACGATTATAAGCAAACTCAATGACAGGTAGGCATAAGTCCCAGTCATCCATAATCTTCCCAACAGCTACTTGTAAGAGGTTGCCAACTGTCCTATTCACAACTTTAGTTTAGTTGTCTATTTTAGGGTAGCAAGAAGTACTAAACATGAGCTTAGTGTTGAGCTTCATCCACAAGGTCCTCTAGAAGAAGGTCAAGAACTTTGAGTCACGATCTGACACAATACTTCTTGGCACTCCATATAATCGCATAATTTCTTATAAAATGAGGTTAGCAACAAATAAAACATCATTAGTTCTGTAGTAGGGAATGAAATTGGCCATCTTATTGAACCGATCGACCACAACCATAATTAAGTCATATTTTCTCGGTGTTTAGGGAAGGCCGCGCATGAAATTTATGCTTAGGTCAGTCCATGGGCACTTAGGTATGGGTAGGGGTGCATACTCTCCATATGGCTTTCTCCTTCCTTTTGCATGTTTACATACATCACACTTCTCAAGAATTTAGTGCACATCCTTCATTATCCTAAGCTAATATTAATGTTCTTTCAATGTTTCAATTGTCCTCTTTTCTCTGAAATGGCTGAGCCTCTAGCATAAGCTTTTTGAATGAATAGCTCTCTAGCCAAACCATTCGGCACACAAACCTGCTTGCCCTTCATCAAGAATCCCTAATTTAAGTGTAACCCATCTATAGTTCCTTCAACATTGCACTTAGCTACTAAAGGCCCAAAATACAAATCATGCTCATATTGATTAGGCAGGGTATCAAATCTAAGTACCTTAACTTGCATTGTTATAATAAGGGTATGACAACGAGAAAGAGCGTTAGCCATAGTGTTTGTGCACCCCTTCTTATATTGGATGACGTAGTAGAAAGACTCCAAGAACTCAACCCATTTGGCATGATGCCGAAAAAGTTTTTGTTGCCCTTGGAAGTATTGTAGAGATTCACGATCTAAGTAGATGATGAATTCTCTCAACAATAGGTAATGTTGCCAGTTCTGTAGTTTTTGAACAAAGGTGTAAAACTCCTTATCATAGGTTGAATAATTTAAAGTTGCCCCACTGAGTTTCTCCTTGAAATAAGCAATGGGTCAGCATTCCTACATAAGTATAAAACTAATGCTAACTCCAAACGTGTCACATTCTACCTAAAAACTTTCTTGAAATCCGATAAGGCGAGTACTGGGGCTAATTTCAATTTGGATTTTATCTCTTCAAGACTCTTTTAAGCTTTCTCTAACCACTTAAACTTAGAGTTCTTCCTGGTTAGCTTAGTTAATGGTGCTGTTATGGAACTGAAGTTCCGAATGAATCTCCGATAGAATGAAGATAGACCATGGAAGCTCCTGACTTTAGTAGCATTAGTCGGCACAGGCCATTTAAGAATAGCTCTAACTTTCTCGTCACCAACTCGGACTCCTCCCTTTGATACAACATATTCGAGGAATACAACTTCGTACTAGCATAACACACATTTCTTCATGTTACCGAATAACCTCTTGGCATAGAGAATGTCGAATACTGATCTTAAATGCTTAATATGGGAGATAATGTTAATACTGTAGACCAGAATGTCGTCGAAATAAACCACAACACATTTGCTAATTAGTGACCTTAGTATATGATTGATGAGCCACATAAAAATACTTAGCACATTTATCAAACCAAATGGCATCACCAACCACTCGAATAGGCCATCCTTTGTTTTGAAAGCAGTTTTCCAATCATCGCCAAGTTACATTTATATCTAATGATAGCTATTTTTCAGGTCAATCTTTGAAAAGATGCAAGTACTATGTAACTCATCAAGCATGTCATTAAGTCTTAGGATTGGGTATCAATACTTAATAGTAATCTTATTGATAGCTTGGTTATCAATGCACATTCTCCAAAACCCATCCTTATTTGGCATTAGTACAATTGGCACGACATAGGAGCTCATACTCTCACGAACATATCCACAATCCACCAACTCGTCCACTTGTTTCTTTAACTCGACCACCCACTTAAGATTAAGCCTATAGGTGGGGCGGTTTGGCAGTACAACTCCTAGCTGAAGGTCAATGCAATGTTCAATGCCTTGTAAAGTTGGTAAGCCTTTCGACATCTCGGTAAAGAGTAGGTCAACATACTCCTATAGTATTATTCGCGCTTCAACAGGTAAGCTCTCGACTTCTCTCAACTCCAAAAGTTTCCTAAGTAAAAGGAGCATACACTCCTCGACCTTGACTTCTTGGGCAAACTAAACTCGAGAAATCATTAAGGACTTCTACTGTAGTGATCTGGCAACCTTATATTGTGCCTTTAGCACTTCCTTAGGGCTCATAGGGGTCAATATAACCTTATTCCCTTCCCTTCCTTTTGGAATATGTAGTTGTTTCTATACCCATCGTGTAATACCTTCAAGTCAAACAACCGGGGTCAGTTGAGTAAGATGTGTAAAGCGCACATGGGAAGGACGTCACACAAAACCTTATCCTTATACCTTTTGCTAATGGCAATCAATACTCTAACTTGCTTGGCAATGGATAATCTTCCCTTCTAGTTTAGTTAGTGAATCTTATGCAACATAAGGAACAGAGGGTCAGCAACTTTATGGCTACAATAGCAACACAGTTTTATATCTGCTCATTAGTAGTACCTAGTCTTTGTTGGTTAATACAACCACGACCATGAGCATCACTCTTGGCATCATTAATCTCTCTTTGTACACTAGTATTTGACATTCTCACAACAAAGCTTTAGAAAGACAATCTTGATGAAAGAAATTCCCACATACATAAAAATTACCAATCGAACAAAGGACTATAACTTACTCTGTTTTCCCAAATTAAAACAAAGTATAACAAACAATAGACTAGTAGGAACTATCGTAACATAGCTCTCTATCTCAACCTCAACCTTTGATATCAGGAATAATATAATATGCCTAAAAGCTTAGTTATCACTAAGACTTACCGTAGGAGATGAGAACCTAATGGGTCCTTCGAAGTAACGAAGAAAATAGAATGGAAAGGTCGGCAAACTGAATGCGATAGCCGACGTGAAGCTGCTTGAAGGATATGATTCATCTACAAACACAGTACAACTTGGCACTTCACTTGATGTAATGCATAAGCTAATGCCAAAGTCTACTCGCCACTATTCTTGAGCTACTCGACAAGACTAGATAAGAGTACATGGAAATAAACTTAGAGAGGAATGTCTTACAAAGACAAAGAATATTCAATATCTGTAAGGAATGTAAGCTATTCCAGCTACAAAATAAGTCCCTAGGGTAACATTACAAATAAAGAAAATTACAAAAAGGTATCCATGAAAGAGATTCTTAATACATACAAAAAGGGGTAAAAAGGATAAATGACAAAAGAGGAAAAATAGTATAGTGTCAGGCAAAAAGCATGGTGGCAGCGCAACATTGGTTCTGTACAAAGATTCTCTGGGTACAACAACTGAATTGAACCAAGATGTGGTGGCATTAGGGACTGTTGAGACAAAAAAGGGATGCAGTAAGTATTGGTAGGAAGCTAGAAGAGAAGTTCTCGACCACAAGGAGCGTATGTCCCATTACTCAACAGCTAGAGGTCCAATCATTTGGCATAGAGCCCTTAGCAAGAGAATAGTCAGCCTTAGCACAAGAGAGAGAATAGAGTAAGGAGTAACCATCCAGAGCTCTCAAGGAATTTAGCTACCCTTCTTCTGTATAGAATTTCACATCATCGATAGGTTGACAAGAGAGAATTCTTCGAGTGAGGTATTAGAGGCCTCTGAGGCATGTGTAAGTAAGTGGGCCCGTGATCAGTAACCCATAACCCCTATTAGTATATTTTATGTATTCCAATTTGTAAATTATGCTTCTTATCTTTTCCATATATGCTTGTAACCCTAATGGGGCTAGTATATTATACGCAATCACAATATCAGTACATTATCATAATATTACAAGTTTCCTTGGTGAGAAACCCTAGTGTTATCATCTATCTTTTTAACTCTTATCTATTCCCTTTAACAAGGATTAATGGCGAGTGACCCTATAATTTTGACCAGTGAGTCATATCTAATAGATTGTAGGTTGAGTAAGATTAATTAATGTGTCATATCCAATTGGTAGTTGCTTGGATTTGCTAGTCTTCATTCATTTTTCTTTTGTTCCTTTCCATTGTGATGCTCTCTTCGTATGTTTAAGCTCGGAGACACATTAACTTCATTGGTATCAAAGTACGGTTCCATGAGGGAGTGTATAAAGTTACAATGAAGTTTTGTTTATGTTTGCTAATAATAGCTATTGTATTCCTTTCGTAGTTGCTCTAGTGTATTTGAGTGGTGTAAGTTTGGAGTTATGAGTTGTAAAGTAGAGGTATATGTGTTGGTAAGTGTAGTTCCTGTTATTACTCTATTTTTCATAGCAAAAACAGAGCAAGTGCATTTCTGTTGAGTTGAGTAAGTGTTTGGTGTTAAAGCTGTTAAGAATGTATTAGTAGAAGTTTTATAGAAGAGTTTTTCATGTATTATGTTGTTAATCTACTAAAGAAGTGTTATACGATGTCAAATTCAAGTGTTCAAGGTGTTATTGGAGACTAAAGTAGTGGTGCTCATGCTGGTCCTAGTCATAATGGTAGTAATACTCTTGGGTCAATTTATGACAAGCTTGATAGACTTACTAATCTTGTTAAGAGTCTAGTCACTACAATGTAAGTTACTAAAAACAACCACAAGATGTGCCACATCACAACCCACCTAAGAATGTTCCAAAGAGACACTATGGCCAAGGAGGCTAAACCAATCACCTAGTTCAACCCCACTGAGTTAGAAGAGTTGCAGATTGAGTTGCTAGATAAAGTTAGAGTTGGAGGAAATAGAAGAGGATGATGAGGAAGTAAATGTGAAGAATAAAGGAGAAGAAGAAGAAGAGGCTAAGTACTATCAAGTGGGGAGCAAGGACGTAGAGCTGCTCGAGGACTTGACAATGTTAAAGTTTAAATCTCACCCTTCAGTAGAAGTAAAGATGCAGAAAAATACTTGGGGTAGGAAGAGAAGGTTGAGAAAGTGTTCAATTGTTATGGCTATATAGATGTTGTTAAAGTGAAACTTACTACAATTGAATTTTCTTGATATGCTTCTATGTAGTGGAAGAATCTAAATGTAGCTAGAGCAAGGGATGGAAGACGAGGTATGAGAACTTAGGAAGACATGAAAAGATTGTTGAGAGGGAGATTTGCACTTGAGACCTACTTGCATAGCATACTTGCTAAGTTACAAGAACTTTGCCATAGAGGTCGATATGTTGATGACTATGTGAGAGAATTCCAGATACTAATGATTCGAACCAACATAGATGAACTAAAAGCCCGTATAGTGTCGAGATTCATTTATAGACTTAAGTATGAGATTTGAAATATTGTAGAAGTACAAAGGTTTTATACTCTGGAAGAGGCTATTAAAGTAGTGTAAAGGGTCGAAAAGCAAAGGAGAAATGCTTCGAGTCAACTTAGGATGGCATTTTCCCAAGCCCTTGCTTTGCGCTAACCTATTCATCTAAAGCCAAAGAGACCCTCTCGAGTTGATGATAGTCGAGCAAGCCACCTAAACCAAACTGAATTAAGGCTGACCCCAAGGACATATGAGAAGAGGTAGACCTCTAGACAAAAGACCAATGAAGTAAAGTGCTTTATATGTTTGGGTTTTGGATACATGGCTACTAAGTGTCCAAACCAACATGCCATGGTGCTCTGAGGAGATGTAGTGGATAGCATCAACAAAAGTGAGCTAGGGGAGGAGAAGAATGCTAGAAAGGTTAAAGTTAAGGAGGAAGAAGAAACCTTTGTCTATGCCAACTAGGGAGAAGCAATGATCCTAGTGCTAAGGCGAGTGCTAAGCTCTTTGCCAAACTTAGAGGATAACTGAAGAGAGAATTTATTTCATATAAAGTGTACCATCAAAGGCAACTGTGCACCATCATCATGGATAGAGAAAGTTGTACTATCTTCATTGTATAGTCCTTTGTGTAAAGGTTAAGACTACTAACCTTTAGGCACTCCTAACCTTACAAACTACATTCACTTCATGATAAGGGTACTTTGTACGTCATAGAGTAAGTAACCGTGCCACTTAGTGTTGGGAATGTGTACAGAGATGAAGTAGTGTATGATGTCATCTCCATGGGAGCTTCACATTTATTACTTGGACGACCTTATTTATTCAACCAACATGTTACTTACAATAGATACAAGAACACCTATGCTTTTATTAAGGATGGAAAGAAGATTATACAGCAACCTATGACATTAACCTAAGTTAATGAGACCCATAACCAGCTTACTCAAGCTAGTAAGAAGAAAGCCTTAGTAATGAGTTAAAGAAAGCTTCGATTTGCTAAGAAGGCTGATAAGCCTATGTTTTTGTTGATTAAGAGGTTATTGGAGATGAAAGATATGGAAAAAGCACCTAAGTAGATCTAAAGGTTGATAGATGAGTTTTTAGACCTATTTCCTGAAGAGTTACCCAAGGGACTGCCCCCAGTCTGAGGAATAGAACATTACATTAATCTACAACCAGGCATAGCCCTATTGAATTAGCCTACCTATAGAATGAACCTAGAGCAAGCTATCGAGCTGAAAAGATAAGTAGATGATCTTATAGAAAGAGGTTATGTAAGGTAGAACATAAGTCCTTGTGATGTACTAGCTCTACTCATCCCAAAGAAAGATGGTTTATGATGCATGTGCATTGACATCTAAGAAATCAACCATATTACTGTCAAGTATAGATACCTAAAATCGAGGCTCAATGACATGTTAAATGAGCTTCATGGTGCTAAGATATTTTCAAAGATTGATCTGCAAAGTGGCTACCACCAAATTCGCATGAGACCAGGAGATGAATGGAAAACTGCTTTCAAGACAAGTCATGGTCTCTATGAATGGTTAGCCATGCTATTCGAACTTACAAATGCATCAAACACATTTATGCGACTGATGAACTATGTAATACACCCTTTGATCAAAAGATATGTAGTCATATACTTTTATGACAAATTGATACATAGTACCAACCTAAATAACCATGTTCAACATCTCCAAGCTATTTTTGACATTTCATAAGCTAAAAAGTTATATGGGAACCTAAAGAAGTGTACTTTTTGTCAAGGTGAAGTAGTTTTTTTTAGGTATGTGGTATTAGGAGAAAGAATCCAAGCTGATGAGGAAAAGGTTTAAGCTATCTTGGAGTGCTGATGTTAAAGAATGTCTCTAACGTGTAAAGTTTTCATAGCCTTGCTTATTTCTAAAGATGATTTATTAAAAACTTCAATACCATTGCAGCCCCCTTAACTGAGTTAACAAAGAAGAGTAATAGATTTTGATAGAATGACCGAGCTAAGTAGAGCTTTAGGGAGATTAAAGAGAAGCTCACCTCTGCTTGTGCCTTAGCTTTACCTGATTTGACAAGCCATTTGAGCTAGAATGCAATGCATCATGCATTAACATCAGTACAGCATTGATGCAAGAGCAACGCCCAGTTACCTAGCACAATGAGAAGCTCAATAGTACTGCATTGAACTATTATGTGTATAAGAAGGAGTTATATTCTCTTTTTCAAGTTCTTACTGTCTAGTAATACTGTTTATTAATGAAAGTTTGTAATTTACACTAATCATGAGTCATTGAAGCATCTTAGGAGTCAAATAAGCTTTCGAAGAGGGAAGCCAAGTGGCTAGAGTTTATGAAAAGTTTTTTCCTATGTTATTCGCCACGAGAAAGGAAGCGCCAATGTGGTCGCTGATGATCTATCACCTTGGCAAATTGTACTGACTACCTTACAAACAATTACTAAGATTTTCACGTTTCACTAAGCATATGCTCGTGACCTCCATTTTGGCCCCATTTATAACAATGCAGAAAGGGAGTTATTATTGGAGGATATTACCTCAAAGATGGCTATTTGTTCAAGGATCGAAGCCTATGTATATCAAGTTGTTTCACATGTGAGATGCTCATTAGAGAAACTCATATTGGTGTATAATCTGGTCATTTTAGAGAGACCAAAACAACTAACTCATTGAAAGAAAATTTTTACTAGCTTGGTTTGGCCAAGGATGTCCACAAGATAGTCAATAGTTGTGAAGTATGAAAGAAGGCGAAAGGAAAGAGGGAGGCATATGGAGAGTATATGCTTCTACCTATACCGACCTTACCTTGAGCAAACCTCAGCAAAGACTTCGTCCTAAGATTGATTTAGACATCTAAGGGGAAAAGATTCGATTTTTGTTGCAATGGATCGTTTCAACAAAATGACATACTTCATCTTATGCCATTGAACTAATGATCCTTTACATATTACCGATTTGTTTTGGCAGGAAGTTATCCAACTACATAGAGTACCAAAGACTATTGTTTCAAATCGTAACACTAAATTCTGGAGCTATTTTTAGAAGACTCTTTAGAAAAAACTTAGGATTAAACTTGTGTTCAGCGTCAATAGCCACCCTCCCCAAATTGAAGTGGTGAATAGGATATGAGACAACTTAATTAGAGCTATTATGGGAAAGAACTTAAGAGATTGGGATTTGTATCTACCAGTTGTAGAGTCTACATACAACTGAACTATCCATAGCAACACTAAGAAGACTCCATTTGAGGTCATCTATGGCCTCAATCCTACTATTCCACTAGATCTAATCGGTATCCCCATAACTGTTGAAGAAAGTTAATCCGGAGTAAAGCAAGCCCAAGAATTGCAAGAGCTACATCAATCCATAGTAAGGAAGATCACCTAGTTCAACCAAAGACAACAAGAGACTACCAGTCAAGGCTACCAAACTATTTCTTTCAAACCAAGAGACTTGGCATGGATTTACCTCAGCCAAAATGATTTCCGCAGTTAAGATAGAGGAAGCTATCTCCACGAGCTGATGGTCTATTGAAGGTCTTCAAGAAGATTAACCATAACACCTACCATATCGAATTGCCCGATAACTATGGTATTTCATCCACCTTTAATGTATCTAACCACTTGGGATTTGAGGACAAATCTTTCCAACCCTTAGGCAAATAATAAGAATCAACTTCCTAAACAAATCATATACAGCCAAACTAAAGGACTCTAAGGACTCACATGGAGAATGCTAACTTGAAGCCCCATCAAGAACACAGACTCTTGTTCCGACCTCTATGTTTCACTCTATTGCCGACTTGAATACTGAGCTCTCACATGTACTAGCATAATTTCTAAAGCTACCGATCACACATACCAACCTGTCAAGTAGCCATACCACAACCTAGACAACATCTAAACCCAATCCAAGCTAAACAACATTCGACCCTAGTCCAAGCAGAACTGCAAGATACCTGACTTGAAGGGGTCAAGACATCCTTGATTAACCAAGCTCTAATCTGAACCAAATCAAGTTAGCTTTGAGTATGGATTCTTTTCCTTCACCTTGTCCGAATTGTGTCATACTCTAGACGCTAACTACTAAGCGACACATGTCTTCTGGTACAACATTCTAGAAGAATTCTCTTAACCTCTATATAAAATATTCTTTTTCTTTATGCCTTAGTATATTTCATGTATTCCAATTTGTAAACTACCCTTCTTATCTTTTCCAGATATGCTTATAACCTTAATGGGGCCAGTATAAAAACTACATTTTTTTATACGCAGTCACAATATCATTACATTATTAGATTATTACAAGTTTTCTTAGTAAGCAACCTTAGTGTTCTCATCTATGCCTTTAACTCTTATTAATGGCAAGTGACCTTATAGTTCAAACCGATGAGTCATATCTAGTAAATTGTAGGTCAAGTAGGATCAATTAGTATGTCATATTCAGTTGATAGTTGCTCGAATTTGCTAGTCTTCTTTCATTCCTTTTTGTTGTAGTACTCTCTCTCTATGTTGACCCCATAGATGCATCAGTAACCCATTATAAAGACATAATTAAAAAGGATCATTTTTCTAAGATAAAAAGAATTAGCTCAACATAAGAGGGGAAAGGAATTGGCTTTAACCAACCAAGTTTAGGGCAAACAAAGAGCATTAGTAGTTAAAAATTTCTGCTTAAGTAAAGGTATACCATTAATTGAAAAGTTTAGGATGAAAAGAGGAAAAATTAATCTTAAACACTAACCCTATACATGCTTAAGAGTTGAGCAACATTAATGTGAGGAAGTGAGAATCACAAAGGAGCTTTGTCTCAAACTTAATATACAGGTCAAAATGACGGTATGCATTCTATTCATTACTCTAAACACAAAATGTCCTTTATAAGCCCATTTGAGCCTTTTAAGGAAGTATCTCTCAAAATTAACCCCTATTAAGAATCACCACATATTAAGCCAATTAGGAGGATATAGTCATTAATTAGGAGAAAAGGATAAACTAATTTTTGTTTATCTTAGTTGCATTGATTCATGAGTAATAATTACTATTAATAATCCATGGCCTTTGAAAGGAAGAAAAGCCTCAAGTTAAGAAGACATGCATACTCTAAGCTCTAAGTCATCTAAGAAGAGGAAAGAAGCAAGCATCTCCAATCCATCAGAAGCTCGTAAAAGGAGCCATAAGAAGGAGGAAGAAATTAAGAGAAAAATAGCAGTCAATGATAAATAAGCTAAAGAGGATATCAAGAAAAAGAAGAAAAAAAGGAAGAGAGGAAAAAACAAAGAAAAATGGAGCATCGATGATGTATTCCCCCACACAAAAGAAAGCAACAAGAAGAAAATAGACATAAGCCTAGAAGGAGCACCAAAATGAATGAATCTCAAAGCTTAAAGAAGTTGAAGTACATCAAGAATCAAGGTTCAAACTCAAGAGTAAAATTGACAACTCAAAGCCTAAGGGCCATCTCATTCTCAAACTACGGGCCCTCTCACAACATCACCTTCAAGTGGCCTTTCCAATTAAAGGGATTGGATTATCATCGGCTAAAAATTACTCATAAAATTAGGGCAAGCCCTCTTTAGTTTCTCCCAAGGGTTCTTAACTTGTCAACCCAAGTTAAGCAAGCAATTCTTTCTATATATGCCCATTCATCAATCCCTTTTGAAACCACTAACCAAAAGCCTATGTTTAATTATAAGTCTCAAAATGACTTACTTGATGAGCTCAAGCGTATCACTTGCAAGATGGATCATAATTGTTGAAATTTGGAGTCAAAAGTGAAATCTGAATCAAGAGAGTAAGGAAGCCCTCTTAGACTGCATAATTTAATAAGATACCTAATCTAAGATAAGAAGCTTTAAAGAATCGAATCCAACAAGCAATACTCCCTCAAGACCAAACATAGGTCATTTGCCCATGTTAAAGATCAAAGCTCATAGCATAAGAAGCCCAATAAGAGTGACATATAGAAAAACATTATCAAAAGAAGCCATGGTAAAGCTCTAGGACATTGAAAGACACAATGACAAGCAAAGATGTCAATTTGGCCCAATTACCATTGGTATAAGCCCAAGCTTTAGAGAACAAATGACTATCAAGCAGTAAGGCAATCCCACCGCCTATTAGCAATCTTCAATACTTGCAAGGCCTCCAACTTGTTAACAATCCCAATAAAAGGAAATGTTTTTCAAGTTTTTTCGCAATAAGGGCCACAACCCTAATTTTTTTATGAAAATTAAGAAAAAAGAGGAAAATAATTTTAACTTTAAAGAATCTTTCATTCTTGCTTCTCTCAAACCAAAGTCTTATGGGCTTATTTCAAGTAGCTACCTACCTTCAAAAAGTCTTCTCCTCTTATACTCGACCTTAATGGCCAAGTTTTGAACAATTTAATCTAAGCCTATTCAAGAGCTCTTTTCGCCCTGATGGCTAAGTCTTTGTCTCTAGCGATGTCTTATTTGCATTAAGATGTTTACCCTAATATTCAATAAACCATCAATCCAAGATGGTGATCAAAACACATCAATTCAAGATAGTGATTAGTCCATCCATATAAGTCATATCACAACATCAAAAGCTTTCTCTCTCCCTAGCGGCTAAATCGGGGAACACCATCAATTCAAAATAGTGACCCATAAAATTCCTCTTTTGTGATGATAGCTTTAAGAAGTCTCTTCCACATATCTAAACTTCCTAAAAATTTAGGATGGCTGACTTGGTAGAGAGTTGCTTACTCTTTTCAATAATTTTAGGCTGCAGACTCAGTAAAGCATTATTTGCACTTTGAGGCTGACTCAGTAAAGCGTTGTCCACCCTATTGAAAAATCCATACCATTAGCTCAATAGAATGCTATCCACCCTTTTGAAAAATTTCATGACCATCATCTTAGTGGAGCACTATCTGCCTTTCTGAAAATTTAGAACTACCAACTCAATAGAGTACTATCCACCTTTTTGAAAATTCGGGACTACCGACTCAGTAGAGCACTAATAGCCTTTTTTAAAATGTTAGAATCACTAACTTAATGGAGTGTTATCCACCTTTTGAAAGTTTTAGGACCATTAGTGATAAGGATCAAAGACCAGTCACGTGTTCCTGAACCTAAAGCCTTTCTCAGATAATTTGCCAAGCTATCCAAGGTGAGTTAAGCACTGAAGAATAATGTTTACCCCAGTCCGGTCAACCGTGCTACTTTGCTCTCTACACCATCCAAGAGACTACCAAGGTAATCCGTTGACATACTAAGTAGACCCTTCTATAACACACCAAATCTAGATGCAACCATCTCCATAGTGCCGAAGCTGACCTAACAACTATCAGGAACCAACCATTTGAGGCTGACCTTGATTGTGAGTTATCCCTGAGCCAACCTTTATCCAGTCCTAGCAATTAGAGTTGCCAAACTGTCGATGCTGACCAAACCTAATTAAAGCCTACCCTTGCATTGATCACAGCATTATTAGGACCACAAAATCATAAGAATTACATACTTTACCCTTTTTAACATCTATACTGTCCTTTCTGATAATAGATATTCTCTTGGCATGATTACATTGTTACCCTAGTAAATCATTCCCCCTTTTTCCTAGCTAGTAGAAATCCTTTTCTTGTAATTTCCTGTAACCTAGGACTTACACTAATTGAATACTATAAATACTTACAAATTGTAATAGCTGTATAATCATCAGACAGAGAATACATCGGACTTTTACTCCCTCTTGAGCTAAGTGTCTTTACTTTTGAGCTACGCTTATCTAGCCCATTTGAGCATAGACTAGTGGTGAGTGACCTCCGACAATACATGTGCATCATATCAAATATGATCCAAGCTCATGTGAGGTGTTGGTGTATCATATCCATTATCGATGCATGGGAACACCTACTTATCCTTCGATTATCATTTACTCCTCAAGCCATCTGGCAGCCTAAATCCACCTTTTTAGTTATGCGTAATATTCGGTCTGTATATTTATCTACGAAATCCATATCATCTTGGTATAAGAGCCTAACCACATTCGAAGCTGGATTCTAGTAATGTGTTCTTTGAGTGGTTTGTTACCACTCATGTGATAACAATTCTACTATTAACCTTAGAGTTTAGTAGTTGAGAAGTGTTATATGCTTTGTTTTCCCTTATTTTTTGATATGTAAAACAGAGTGTGGTTGATTGTTCATTTTTCATGTATTACCGTAGTGATTGAAGTATTGGTTATTGATCTTCAAGTGGTATTATTAAAGGTCAATTTTTGTGAAGTAACCATCACTACTAGACTCAAATGTTCATGGAACTTTGGGAAACTAAGGAAGTGGTACTCAACATGGCCAAAGGTAAGAAGGAAGCTTTACACCTCAATCAGTGGGTAACCGTTTGGATAAGCTTATTGACTTAATAGCTAGTTTGGTGACTACTATCCAAGAAGACAGGCAGAGAGCTAGAAATAGCCCCACTAGAGAATGTAAGTAGTAAGGGTGAGGCAACAGTCAGTTTGGCTGAGTTAATGCACTAAGTTGATCACCATGAGTTGAAGGAGTTGGTAAGGATGCTAAACAAGGGCTAGTGCTTGAAGAAATTAAGGAAGAAGCGAAAGGAGATGACAATGCAAAGGAGTACTACGAGGCTAAAGAAAGAAATGTACGAGCTCGTAGAGTCAAAGGATTGAGGATGCATATTCCAAGTTTCTCTGGAAGTAATGATACTGTACCTAGATTGGGTAGATAAGATTGAAAAGCAATTCGAATGCCATAAAGTGCCCGATAATGCAAAGGTTAGACTTGTTGTATTGGAGTTCATTGGTTTTGCTACCCTATGGTGTAAAAACTTACAAGCTATTTAAAGTAAGGAAGGAGAATGGGAGATTAGGAGTTAGGATAAAATGAAGAAGGTTATGTAGAGAAGGTTTGTGCCCAGCTATTATCTATAGGGTATCTTCAAATACTACAAGAGCTAAGATAAGGAGGGTCGAGTGTAGACACTTATGTTAAGGAATTCCAAATGTTAATGATCTAATATCAAGTCATAGAGCCAAAGGACTAATACGTATCTCGATTCATTAGTGGATTGAAGTATGAGATTGGGAATGTCCTGGAAACCATGGATGTTAGAACGCTCGATGACGCAATTCAAGCTACCTAGAAGATAGAAAGGCGCTAAATAGGAAGGTTCCGACCACCAGTTAGCCGCCCAAGTAGTAGCCAAACTGTTCCAAGCAGATCAGTGCAAATGGAAGCAAGTAAGGTTGCTAAGACCCGACCCATTCCAACTACCTTAAGCTGAGGAGAAGGAATCCCCAAGGAAGTTCGAGAAGGGCCAAAGTTCAAGGAGGAAGACAAGTGAGATCAAGTGTTTCAAATGCCAAGGATTTGGACACATAGCCGCTCAATATCTGAACAAGCGAATAATGGTGATCTAAGGCGAGGTGCTAACTATTGAGGTCGATAGTACTAAAGAATAAGTAAAGGAGATAAAAGAGGATGAATAGACTAAACTATCTGAAGAGGAAGTTATTTACAGTAAGGAAGGAAACTTTGTGCCAACTACTCTAGTGTTGAGGAGGAGGATGAACGTCAACCCCGTACTCGAAGACGAACAAAGGGAAAATCTCTTTCGTATTGGATGTAAGGTGAATGAGTCATTATACACCCTGATAGTTGATTGTAGGATTTGTACCAATGTAACTTCTACATTTATGGTCTAGCAATTGAAATTTCCAACCATGCCCCACTTGAGACTTTATAAGCTTCACTGGCTTAGTGATAAGGAAGCCCTATAGGTGAAAAAATAGGTAACTATGCCAATTTTCATTGGAAAATATTGAGACGAAGTGCTCTGTGATGTACTGCCTATGAGTGCATCCCACATTCTACTTAGATGACCATGGATGTTTAATCGAACAGTTATGTATGACGAAAGGAGGAATACATGTTCTGTGGAGCATAAAGGCAGGAGGATGAAATTAAGTACTATGATTACCGAACACGTAAAGGTTATGCAATCCCAACTTAGCCAGACCCTGAAGAAAGAAGCTTTAGTAATAACCTAGGCCGAACTGAAAAGAGAAATGGAGCTTGAAGGATCAACCTATCTGCTAGTCCAAAGGTTACTGGAGGTGAAGTTCGAAGAAAGGGAACAGCCTAATGAAGTAAAAACCTTACTACTAGAATTTGCCGACCTATTTCCAAAGGTGCTACCAAAAGGTCTATCCCCAATTTGAGGCATCGAGCATGTGATTGACTTATAGCCCGAAGCCACAGTACCGAACATAGAGGTTGAATCCTAAACAAGCCACCAAACTGCAAAAGCAAGTACATGAGCTAATGAAGAAGGGGTATGTGCGCGATTCCCTTAGCCCCTACGCCTTGACGCCCTTGTTAGTACTGGAGAAAGATGGTTCTTAGAGGATGTATGTAGATAGCCGAATGATCAATCGAATTATCATCAATATAGGTAGTTCGTACCCTGACTCAATGACATGCTAGATGAATTAAGTGAAGCAAGAGTGTTCTCTAATATCAACCTTAAATTTGGATACCATCAAATTTGAATGTACGAAGGTAATGAGTAGAAGACCACATTTAAGATACAACATGGTTCATATGAATGGCTTGTAATACCATTTATACTGTCCAATGCACTAAGCACATTTATTAGGAAGGTTTGTTGTAGTTTATTTTGATGACATTTTGGTGTATAACCCCGACCTGGAGATTCACTAGGAGCATCTTCGAAGAGTCTTTGCAAAAGTTTGAGCTAAAACAGCTTTATGCCAATCTAAAGAAGTGCTACTTTTGCCGATCTGAGGTAATCTTCTTAGGGTTTGTTATAAGTGGAGGTAGCATCCGAGTCGATGATGAGAGAGTAAAAGTGATCATAGAACGGCCTAAGTTGACCTGTTTTGTAGATGTGAGAAGTTTATATGACCTAGCATCATTCTATCCCAAGTTTATAAAGAATTTCAGTACAATTGTAGCCTCACTCATTGAACTCTCAAAGAAGAATGTTGAATTCAAATGGGGAGAGAAAGAGTAGAGGAGTTCTATGGAAGTAAAGGATAGGTTGACTACAACCCCTATCTTAGCTCTGCCAAACTTTAACAAAGTGTTTAAAGTAGAGCGTAATGTATCTAGACTAGGTATAGGTACTGTATTGATGCAAGAAGGCCGACCTATTGCTTACTTAAGCGAGAAACTTCGATGAGCTACACTCAACTATTCTGTCTATGACAAGGAGTTCTACTCCTTAATTCAAGCCCTAAAGGTATGGCAACACTATTTACTGCCTAAGAAATTTGTGATCTACATAGATCATGAATCCTTGAGGCATCTGAAGAGCCAACCCAAGTTATCTCAAAGGCATGCCGAATGGGTCGAGTTCATGGAAGGTTTTTCTTATGTCGTAAAATACAAGAATAGAAGGAATAATGTAGTGGCCAACGCCCTATCGAGACGACATACCTTCCCGACTGAGCTATAGACAAGACTACTTGGTTTTTCAATGATAAAGAATATTTATGCTGAGGATCTACATTTTAGTCTTATCTATGCCTGGTATGAGGAAGACAGATACTGGATAACTATCACAGGGAAGATGGATACTTATTCAGGAAAAGGAGGCTATGTATCCCAACTTGTTCCATGAGAAAATTACTAGTACGCCAGGCGCATGGAGGAGGATTAACTAGATACTTTGGCAAACACCAAACCCATGAAGTACTATTTTGCAAGATTCTTTTGGCCAAGAATGATAAGAGACGTGCAGTCTATGTTAGAGAAGTGTAAGACTTACTAAAAGGCAAAGTGCCAAGCTGAACAAAGACATTATCTACCCTTAGCCGTCCCAACCAAACCGTGGTCCGAGCTAAGTATGGACTTCATGTTAGGATTGTCGGGAACGTCCTGAGGGACGGAATCCATCATGGTGGTTGTGGATCAATTTAATAAGATGGTACATTTCGTGCCCTATTCCAAAACTAATGATACTTCAGCTATCTCTTTTCTTTTCTTGCAGGAAGTAATCAAACTTCATAGAGTCCCCATAACCATTGTTTCGGACCAAGACCCCAAATTCATGAGCCACTTTTGGAGGATGCTGTGGAGGCAAATGAGAACTAAGCTATTGTATAGTACATACTACCATCCATAAACTGATGGATAGACATAAGTTGTCAATAGAACTGTAGGAACTTTGTTATGGGTTATCATCGGATGAAACATGTCGATTGGGATCTGTGTTTGCTAATCATTGAGTTTGCCTACAATAGGACTACCCATATTGTAACAAGCATGTCTCCACTTGAGGTCACCTATGGGTTTAACCCTAAGCTTCCGATGGACTAAGTACCCCAACCGAAGCTTGATGATGACCGGCCAACTATTGAAAGAGTTGAGGCCATCAAAGCCATGTACCAGAAGGTTATAGAGCAATTGAGTAGAGCTAATACTAAGCTCAAGAAGCAAAGCTGATGAAGGAATAAGAGAGAATTTCAACTAAGTGATTTAGTCTGGATACATCTCAACAAGGAACGATTCCCAAACTTAGGGAAAAGCAAGTTGTCTCCCAAAGCAGATGGACCTCTCAATGTGCTTGAAAAGATTAATCCTAATGCCTATAGAATTGAATTATCTGAAGGATATGGAGTCTCAAACTCCTTCAACATTGCCAATCTCTAACCTTAAACTCCCAAGGACAAGCAACCTAGAGCTAAACTAAAATCTTAAACAACCCGAAAGGGATGATAGGGATCAAAGACCGATTACACGCTCCTGAGCCCCTAGGGCTTTCTTAGATGGTTCGCCGAGCTATCTAAGGTGAATTAAGTGACGAAGAGCAATGTTTACCCTAATCTAACCTACCAAGCTACTTTGCTCTCCATGCCATCCAAGAGACTACCGAGTTGATTAGTAGACGTAACAAGCAAACCCCTCTGCAATACACCGATCCAAGCACCAAATTTAGATAAAGCCATCTCTATAATGTTGAGGCCGAGCTAAAAACTATTGAAAGCCGATCATCCGAAGCCGATCCCGAGTATGAGTCATCCTTGAGCTAACCCTTGTCCAGTCCCAACAATTAGAGCTACCGAACTACCAATACAAACCAAACCTAATCAAAGCCTACCTCTACATGGCTTGTAATGTTATTGGGACCATAAAATGAGTAGGACTACACTTGCATTGCCCTTTCTGACATCTGTATTTCCCTTTCTAACAGTAGATATTCTCTTGGCATGATAACATTGTTACCCCTGTAAATTATTCCCCTTTTTTCCTAGCTAGTAAAAATCTCTTTTTTGCAATTTCCTATAACCTAGGACTTACCCTAATTGAATACTATAAATACTTACAAATTGTAATAGCCGTATGATCATTATATAGAGAATACACTAAACTTTTACTCCCTCTTAAGCTAAGTGTCTTTACTTTTGAGCTACTCTTATCTATCCTATTTGAGTGTGGACTAGTGGCGAATGACTACTAGCCATACATGTGCATCATATTAAGTGTGACCCAAGCTCATGTAAGGTGTTGGTGTATCATATCCATTGTTAGTGCATAGGAACCCCTACTCATCCTTCGACTATCATTTACTCTTCAAGCCATCTCGTATCACGGACCCACCTTGATGTAGACCATGACCAAGAATAAACAAGGGCAGTCGTTGGATGGGTCCAAACTTGCAGAAAACTTGAAAAGAAGTGATGGGGTATGTGTGAGAGGACAAATGCAAATGAAAAGGGTAAGTAAAACCCATGAATAGCTCTAGAAAATATGACACACAAATGGAACTTCTAAAGACTTGTGACACAATTTGATATGATGCACGAATCGGTTTAGTGAGGTTACTCACCACCTAGCCTTGCTCAAAGGTTAGGATAAGTGTGATACCAAGAGTAAATAAGTAGTGTTTACGCAAGGAAGGAAAATACAAAGTGTATTAATGTTCAATTTGATTTTGATCGTCTTTACAGTAACAAGTACATGAGTATTTATACCCATAAGTTAGGGCAACTTACCTAAAAGGAAAAAGACAAAAAGAGCATTTCCTAAGGAAGTAATATGTAAGGAAAACAATCATTAGTGCAATAGATTCTACACATGATTCTGTATATGTAGCGATGCTATATTGGTGATGCCATTGGAAGATGTGGACAAAAAGTACAAACAGCTTGCTTGTCAGTATAGGGGTAGCTTGATCAATCTGGACTCTTTTTCTTAGCATCTCAATAAAGGTGCAATCAAGTAAGTAATTCACTAAGCATGTGTGAGAATAAAGATGAGCTATTGTCTCTGCCCTCTGCTTTTCGGCACACAACATGCGAGAAATAGGCAATCATTCGGCTCAGTAAGTAGAATGGGTTGGCAAGGATATACTCAGCCTCCACATGAGTCAACTAGAATAGGAGGATTCATTATGCCAGTCTCTCTAATCTTTAGGCTCGGCTACAGGTTAGTAGTCTGATAGCCTAATTTCCATCATTCCCTCTAGGTTGTTTTAGATTTGGGATCATCTAAATGGTCTTCGTTTAGCTCTTCGTCATGGTGATATGGACTAAGGTTGGCAACATTGAAGGCATTAGAAAACCCATAGTCTTCAGGAAACTTCAATCTATAGGCATGATCATTAATCTTTTGGAGGATTCTAAAAGGTCCTTTAGTTCTTGCAGATAATTTGTTCCTCCTCTTGTTTGAGGAACCGTTCCTCACTGAGGTACAGTCATACCAAGTCTCTTAGCTGGAATTATTTAGCCATCCTACTATTGGTCTTCTCTCACGTTCTTCTAGCAGCTTGGTCGATGTGCCAAGTGACTTTGTTATAAATGTACTGAAAGGATTGTGCTTGAGCTCTTACACCAAGGTCATCTTGTGCAGGTACAAGTACAAGGGTATAATCAAAGGGCAACTCAAGATTAAAACCATAGACCACTTTGAAGGTTATCTACTTAATGGTGTCATGTACTATACGGTTGTAAGCGAATTCAACCACGGGCAAGCAGACATCCTAATCAGCTAAGTTCTTTCCTACTGTAGCTCAGAGTAGTTATCTCAAAGTGCAATTAACTACCTCCATTTATCCATTAGTTTAGGGGTGATAGGAAGTACTAAATAGTAGTTTAGTCCTCATCCAACGCCATAAGGTCCTCCAAAAGTGGCTCAAGAACTTTAAATCCCTATCAAAGACTATACTTCTTAGCATGCCATGTAACCACACAATCTCCTACAAGAAAAGAAAAACAAACAATAGTTTTTAGCATCAGAGTATTTACTTTAAATACCTCGCTATCAAGTTGAACAAAATATATTCTAAACCGATGCCATGCTAAGCCATTATAGAATCTTCTCTACCCACTCGACTAGTTGAACATGCATTAGTTCAGCAGGCAATTCTTTTCTAAAATCTAAGACCATTGATCTTGACATTCAGTCCATAACTTCATCGGAATAGGTAAAGGTATTGCTTTCCTCTGCTTAACTCGGTACTTAGCCCTCTTGCATATGGTATAGCTTTCGACAATGCAATGTACATCTCTCCTCATTCTCGACTAGAAGAATCGACCATTCAACAATTCACAGGTCCTTCTTTCTCTAAAATGTCTAGAGAGTCCTCCATTGTAGGCTTCCTTGATCAATAGTTCCTACAGTGAATAAGTTGGTACGCATAATTTATCACCTCAAAACAAGTAACCACCCTCCACATAATACTCATCCACTGTCCTTCTATCAACACATTGCATGATTATGGCTCTGAAGGGTAGATTCTCAAAATACTGTTCTTTGATACTTATAAACCTAAATAGCTTAGTCCATAGTTCGGTTAAAAGTGCATGTCTCCTTGAAAGAGTATATGCAACTACGTTGCTCCTTCCTTACTTGTATTTTATCACAAAATTGACTTCTTTAAGGAATTTAACCCATCTTGCCTGTCACTTCGATAACTTGGTTTGCCTTCAAAGGTACCTCAGTAGTTCAAAGTCGGTATATATGACAAATTCTCTTAGTAGTAAATAGTGCTATACTTACAATGCTCGAATTAGTGCTAAGAGTTCTTTGTCATACACGGAGTAATTCAACTATGGTCCTCGAAGCTTCTCACTATGTAAGGTAATTAGTCAGCCTTCCTGCATTAAGATAGTACCTATTCCAATACCTAAAGCATCACATTCTAGTTCAAATATTTTCTCAAAGTGAGGTAGGACTAATACTGAGCAGAGATCAATCTTTCTTTTACCTCGACAAAGCTCTTCTCCACCTTTTCTTCCCATCAGAAGTCGGTGTTCTTTATGGGCTCAGTAAGTGGCATGATGAAGGTATTGAAATTCATGATGAATCGTCTATAAAATGAAGCTAGTCTATGGAAGCTTCTCACATCGGCATAAGTAATAGGAGTTAGCCACTCTAAAATTGTTCGGATCATTTCGTCATCCACTCATAAGCCTACTCTATTAACTACGTAGCCCAAGAATACCACTCCCTCTTGGCAAAGCAACATTTCTTAAGATTACCGAATAGTCTCTCAACACGACGAATATCCAATATGGCTTGGAGGTGTTCATAGTGACTCGGTGTGTCAGTACTATAGACCAAGATGTCATCAAAGTATACCATGATACACTTCTCGATCAGATGCCTCAATATATGATTCATTAGTCTCATGAAAGTACTTGGGGTATTCAATAAGCCAAAGGGCATGAACATCCATTCATATAATCCATGTTGAGTCTTGAATGTCATTTTCCACTCTTCTTCTAGCCTCATGCGGATTTTATGATAGCCAAATTTTAGATCAATCTTGCTAAAGATCTTAGCTCCATACAGCTCATCCAGCATGTCCTCCAGTCTAAGAATTAGATACTTGTATTTGATTATGATCTTATTCATAACTTAGCTATCAACACACATCTGCTAGGGTCCATCCTTTGTCGACACCAAAAGTGCTAGCACAGCGCAAGGGTTGAGACTTTCTCTAAGATATCCTCTCTCCAGCAACTCATTAAGCTGACATTGGAGCTTAAAAGCTTGTTCAAGTTTCATCCAATAAGCTAGCTCATTTGATAGTACGACACCAAGTACTAAGTCAATGCAGTGCTCTATGCATCAAGTTGGGGGCAACTCCTCAAGTAACTATTCTGGGAATAAGTCGATGTAGAAACCTAATTTTTACCCTTCTGTAGTCCTAATTTTTTTTTTTTATTTTACAAAAAGGGTCATAATTTAGAAAATAATAAAAAAATGAAAATGATAAAAAAGACAAAAAAAATAAAATAGAAAATTTTTGAAAAAAAAAAGAAAAAAAAACTAAACTAAAAAAGAAAAAAATTCAAAAAAAAATTAATTTAATGGAATCTTGACTAAATAGTTGTAAAAAAAAAAAAGCAAATTTGATGCAATAATGTTAAATCTAATAAAAATCAAGATTTATCAATAGCCTATTTTGGATCTTTATCAATTTCGATTTTATTCGATTCGATTCCATTCAATTCAAAAGATTTATTTTTTAGTTTTATAAATAAGGGTTGGATGGTGCAAGCTAGAAGGAACAATTACATATTTATTAAAAAACACACTCGAACCCACTCCTTAGACCAATTCTATAGTTGTGTGTACAATAGGACTAGGGATCCAATATGTTCCCTTTCATCAGTTTTGCGTACTTTGCTTTGCAGGTACATAATATTGATTTTTAATTATTATCTATAGCCTGTTTTATTTATTTATTTTTATCTCACTTAGTATATAGGTATTTATTTTTAAGACTTGTAATAATTTTTTTTATTTTTATCATGTCTTTAATTGCTAGTAATTAGTTATAACATTAGTGTCTAATGAACATGTGTTAAGTTAAATTTTAGTTTTTTTTTTAAATTTTTTTTTTTTGAATTCATATTTTCAAAATGAAATTTTTATAAAATCTCATATTTTACAAAATCTCGTTCTTTGCATATTGTATTAATTTAGAAAAATTGCATTAGAGATGTTAGGGTTTACTAGATAAAAAAAATCATTTTGATGTTCATAAAATAAAAAAAAATTAATTGATTTCTTTTTTACGACGAGACATCTTTTCTATAGTTTAGGCTTGTTTTCCATAGTTTAAGTTCCTTTTCCATAGTTTGAACATCTTTTTTATGATTTAGACATCTTTTCTATGGTTTGAACATCTTTTCTATGATTTAGATATCTTTTATATGATTTAGGCTTTTTTCCTATAGTTTATGTATCTTTTCCATTGTTTAGGTTTCTTTTCCATAATTTAGATTTCTTTTCTATGATTTAAACATCTTTTCTATGGTTTAGATATCTTTTCTATTATTAGGAAATATTTCTTTTTTTTTTAATGTTTTAAGCATCTTTTCTATATAAAATATTCATCATGTAGAACATTGCATATTTCAAAAAATCTTTAGGGTTTTTCTTGAAAATAAGAAAATTATCACTTAGTTGTTTTTAAATAAAAATCTTAATTAGGGACTTTTCAAAAATTAGGTTTTTAGGTTTTTTTTTATATAATTAGGAATAAAAATTAGGCTTCTAGGGATTTTTCTTAATAAAAATAAAATGGTTAATAAAAGCGCAAATTCAACCAATTATTTTTTTATAAAAAGAACCAATACATTAAAGTTTTCGGAAAGAACTACGATCGTTTGATCCGGCTAGCGGGAACGTAGGCACCTTCGAGACGACGATAAAATATATAGAAACTTAGGTCCTTTTAAGCTAGCTAAGACCTAAAAATAAGGAAAATTTGGCCGTGCCCTAATGAGCTGGCTAAGACTTAAAAACAAGGAAAACTTGGTCGTGCCCTAATGAGCTGACTAACCAAGGCGGTCAAAGCTCCCTTTAAGCTGGCTAAGACCTAAAAACTAGGAAAACTTGGTCATGCCCTGATAAGCTGACTAACCAAGGCGGTCAAAGCGCCCTTTGAGCTAGCTAAGACCTAAAGAATGAAAAAACTTGGCCATACCCTAATGAGTTAACTAACTAAGGCAGTCAAAGCGCCCTTTAAGCTGGCCAATACCTAAAAACAAAGAAAACTTGGTCATGCCCTAATGAGCTAACTAACTAAGGCGGTCAAAGCGCCCTTCGATTTTTCCTTATAAAAATCAAAAGAAAAAAAAAGAACCTAAGTTTCTACATATTTTATCGTCGCCCTAAAGGTGCCTATGTACCCGCTAGCTAAGATTAGACGATCGTAGTTCTTTCCGAAAACTTTAATGTGTTGGTTCTTTTTATAAAAAAATAATTGGTTGAATTTGCGTTTTTATTAACCATTTTATTTTTATTAAGAAAAATCCCTACAAGCCTAACTTTTATTCCTAATTATATAAAAAAAAAAAACCTAAAAACCTAATTTTTGAAAAGTCCCTAATTAAGATTTTTATTTAAAAACAACTAAGTGATAATTTTTTTTTATTTTCAATAAAAACCCTAAAGATTTTATGAAATATATAATGTTCTACATGATGGATATTTTATATAGAAAAGATGCTTAAAACATAATTAAAAAAAAAAGAAATATTTCCTAATCATAGAAAAGAAGTCTAAACTATAGAAAAGACATATAAACTATGAAAAAGATGTTTAAACCATTGAAAAAAAATCTAAATTATAGAAAAGATGTTTAAATCATGGAAAAGAAACCTAAACAATGGAAAAGATACATAAACTATAGAAAAGAAGCCTAAATTATGGAAAAGATGTCTAACCATAGAAAAGATATTCAAACCATAAAAAAGATATTCAAACCATAGAAAAAATATTCAAACCATAAAAAAGATGTCCAACCATAGAAAAAATGTCTAAATCATAAAAAAAAAAAATCAAACTATAGAAGAGAAACCTAAACTATGGAAAAGACATATAAACTATGGAAAATAAGCCTGAACTATAAAAAAGATGTCTCGCCATAAAAAAGAAATCAATTAAAGATTTTTTTTGTATTTTATGAACATCAAAATGATTTTTTTATCTAGAAAACCCTAACATGCCTAATGCAATTTTTCTAAATTAATATAATAGGCAAAGAACGAGATTTTGTAAAATATGAGATTTTATAAAAATGTCATTTGAAAATATGAAATCTAAAAAAAAAATAATTTAAAAAAAAACTAAAATTTAACTTAACACATGTTCACTAGACACTAATGTTATAACTAATTACTAGCAATTAAAGACATGATAAAAATAAAAAAAAAATTATTATAAGTCTTAAAAATAATTATCTATATACTAAGTGAGATAAAAATAAATAAATAAGACAAGTTATAGACAATAATTAAAAACCACTATTATATACCTGCAAGACAAAGCACGCAAAACTAATAAAAGGGAACAAATTGGATCTCTAGTCCTATTGCATGCACAACTATAAAATTGGTCTAAGGAGTGAGTTCGAGCGTATTTTTTAATAAATATGTAATTTTCTCGCACCATCCAACCCTTATTTATAAAGGTCGAAAACAAATCTTTTGAATCGAATCAAATCGAATTGAATCAAATCAAATCTAAATTGATAAAGATCCAAAATAGATTCGAATCTTATAAATCTTGATTTTTATTAGATTTAACGTCATCGCATCAAATTTGCTTTTTTTCAACAATTATTTAGTCAAGATTCTATAAAATTAATTTTTTCGAATTTTTTTATTTTTTAGTTTAGTTTTTTTTTTCCTTTTTTTGCAACAATTTTCTATTTATTTTTTTTTTCTTTTTTATCATTTTCAATTTTTTATTATTTTCTAAATTACGAGCCTTCTGTAAAATAAAAAAAAAAAATTAGGACGACAAGGGGTAAGAATTAGGTATCTACAGTCGGCATACTAATCAAGCAACTCTTTGATTTTTTGGGGTAGTTCACCCCACTCATTCAATTCTAATAGGCGCTTGACCAGTATAAGGGTCAGCTTTTCAGCATTAATGGCCTCTCGAACCTTAGCTTTACCCATCACCAGAGCCTTTTTAGTTCTACAAGCAAGTTTTGTCTACAATATATTAACCTCTCTCGGTAGCATCGGGTGCAGTGTAGTCTTCCAATCATCGTTATCAAACATATACATATTCTTGTAGCAGTCATGGATAACTCTCCTATTAAACATCTATGACCTACCTAGCAACACATAGGAAGTACAAATAGGCAGTACATTGTAGAGAATCTGGTCAGAGTAATTCCTTACAGTGATCGGCAGTTGTATTTGTCGAGTAACATATAGTGCTCTTTTCTCACTCAACCAGCGCAACTTGTACGATTTTGGATGTGCAATAGTTGGCAACTTCAATTTTGAAATAAGATCAACTGATGCCACATTGGTATAGCTTCTACTATTCACGATGAGGGCACACACCTACTCATTCACCTTATAAGTGGTATGAAATAGATTTTCTCTCTACTCCTCCTCTCATAAAGGTTCCATGTTCATAATGCATCAGATAACCATAAGCAAATGGTATAAATCCTCAACAAATACGTTGATAGGAATCAAGCTTAGGGCCATTGACCTGTAACCGAGCTCAAGGACTAACGAGGCTAAGTACTTCCTTGCCGAGGTTGAGTACTTCCTTACCAAGTCACCTCTAATGCCATGTCATATGACCGCCCACTATTTTGTAGTATACCGAGTTGACGATTACTCTTTATTGCCGAGTGGACAAACTACTCAACATCTTCCTTTCCAAGAAACTGAAAGAGAGAGATCAAACTGACTAGGCCATCCCTATTCAGACAAACCCATTCGTCCATACTTTTTTCGCATCTACTAACAACCTTACCAATACAGCCTCACCACATGTACAATATCATGTGTAGAATCTATAGTACTGATATGAGGCAAGCGCACCTATCAGTTTTAATATAGCGGATGTGGGTCCGAGTCGATCCCTCAGAGATTTTGAGTACTAATATTAACTTTAGCTTTATTATCTAACCGAAAAATTGTGATAAATTGAATGAATTAAAAAATACAAAAATTAACAACTAAACTACTTATGAGACTTAATTACGCAAATTAGAAAACAATAAACTACGAGCGACTTCAAGTATGCAATAATGTATTTAGGAATTATTTCCCCTAGTATTTAACATGTAACCTTTTTAAAATATATCCAATTCAATTTCTATTATTCTTGACCGGAGGGATTCACAATTAAAGCTAATATCTTTCTCAAGCATATTAACCCTAATCCTAAATTATTTATCGGAATCTCTTCACTTAGTAATATAATTTAGAATTGCATTAATGTATAATGAATTCCCACACAAACAATCAACTTTCCAAAAGAAACATGTATCTTATCTCTAAGTATACATGTAATTCTCTTCAATTATGCTAAGATCTAATTACACATGCAATTTATCAATCAACATGCATAATATCATATATTGATACTCTAGAATTATCAATTCACAATTAAACAACATAATTGAATCAAGAAAAGATAAAAACTTTATTGAAATTATAATTCAATCCAAGGGTTACATGAAACCCTAGGTTCCATAATCCTAAATACTCGAATTCTAATCTATCATAACGAATCTAAAAACGAGTTTCATCAAAAACGTAAAATAAAGCATAAAAACCCCTCTTGATTTGATGAACAATCTCTCTAATGTTGAAATCGATGTTGTTCTCGCTTCTTGATTAATGTTCTTCTCAAATCTCCTCTCTTCTCTTTTGAAACCCTAAGATATCCTTTTATATGTGTATTACAAAGATTCTATTTTCGTCACCAGACACGGCTTGAGACACGGCCGTGTCTCCAGGTCGTATAACTTTCTGCACTTAGGCAAATTTTCTGCACAACTTCAAAACTTCATAACTTCTTCGTTTGAACTCAGAATTGTGTGAAACTTGATTCATTTTCTTCGTTTTCAAGCCTAGAACGCGTTTAAACCCTGAAATCAACATTTTACTCAATTAAGTATCAATTTCTTTAAAGAAAACCAAAAATGTAAGGGAAATACTATAAAATCACCATATGAAATATGTTTAAAATCAGAGTTATCAAGTACTAATGATTGTTTTCCTCGTATATTCATTTTTACTTTTTTATATCATGTACATTACTTCTCTAAGAAATGTCCTTTTTGTCTTTTCCCTTTTGGGCAAGTTTCCTTAACTTAAGGGTATAAATACCCTTATACTTGTAGTTATAAGAAGACAGATTACCTTCAATACACTTGAGTATTTTCTTCCTTGCGTAAACACTGCTTGTTTACTCTCGGCATCACTCTTATCCATTTCCTTAAGCAAGGTTAGGTGGCAAATAACCTTATTAGACCAATACATACGTCTTATCGAATTGTATCGTAAGTCCTCAAAAGTTCCTTTAGTGCGTCATATCCTCTGGAGCTATTCGTAGGTTTTGCTCACTATTTCATTCGTAATTGTTACCCCTTTTATACCTTTCCCCATTAACCCATTTCAAGCTTTCTACAAGCTTAGACATATCTAGCAACTGGCTTTATCTGTTCTTAGTCACTGTTGGCATCATCTTAGTATCAAAGTTGAGGTTTTGTGTAAGCTATAGTTAATTCTTCTTGAATTCTATTTTACTTTGTTTTGTGTGAGAGAAACAAAGCAAGTTACTATGTTCATTTGACTGCTGTGTTATTAGCTGTTCACTTTCTGAAGTATTTGTTTGAATTTGAATCTATGAGGAAAAATGACAAATCTAAGTATGAATGTTAATGCTGATGATGATAGTGGAGTTATCCACCATGGACGAAAATCTCAGGGAACTCCCAAGAGTACTGACGAGAGACTTGATGAGGTAGCTAACCTATCTCCAAGACACTTTCACTTAGCTTTAGGAGCTAAAACAAGGAGGCTGAATTGTTAATGAATATGTTCAAGAATTCCAAATGCTTATGATAAGATGCGAAGTGAAGGAATAACTAGCCCAAATAGTCTCAAGATTTATTACTAAGTTGAGAAGAGACATCCAAGACATTGTAGAGCTCCAACGATTTGACACAATGGATAAAGTTGTTAGGATTGCTTAGTGAGTAGAGAGGCAGAGAAGGAGCCGAGTAATGACCAGAATGCCAACTACCGACCTGGATAGGCAAGTCATAGGACTCTGTTGAGTACTGAGCTATGCAAAAGGGTTGATGTTAGAAGCAAGCAGAAAAGCCAACCTAAAGATGGAGTGTTGACTCGAACATATGGGAAA
This sequence comes from Lumnitzera racemosa, assembly GCA_024138005.1. Classification (NCBI taxonomy): domain Eukaryota; kingdom Viridiplantae; phylum Streptophyta; class Magnoliopsida; order Myrtales; family Combretaceae; genus Lumnitzera; species Lumnitzera racemosa. Next base: position 60,394,561 of record JAMXBC010000004.1, read on the forward strand.
GGGCAAGGGTCTGATAGGAAAACCAGCCAGATCAAGTGCTTTAAGTACTAAAGATTTGGACATATGGCTACTTAGTGCCTGAATTGAAGGACAATGGTCATTAAAGGAGACATTCCAAAGTTAGACATAAAGAGTACAAATGAGTAACCTAAGGAAGAGGTTCCAAACAAGAATGAGAATGCTAAGAAAGAGTTGATTGAAGAAGACGTATATGTCGAAGACTTGGACCAGCTACTTATAGTTGTCCAATGCACTATGAGTGTGGAATCCTTACAAGAGGAGAAGCAAAGAGAGAACTTGTTTCATATCACCTGCAAGGTAAATGATCAAAGTTGTGCCCTCATCGTGGATAGTAGGAGCTACACCAATGTGGTATCAAACGACCTCATTTCAAAACTGAGATTGCCGACTGTTGTACACCCGAGGCCATACTAGTTACACTGGTTGAGTGAAAAGGGAGCATTATACGTTACTTAGTAAATACTACTTTGATCATTATCGGCAACTATTCCAACTAGATTCTCTGCGACGTATTGCCCATGTACGCATCCCATGTGTTGCTAAGAAGGCCATGGCTATTTAATAGGAGAGTCATCCACAACAGTTACAGGAATACCTACATACTCGAGAAAGATGATTCGAAGATCATGCTAAATCCAATGCAGCTGAGAGAAGTTCACAAGTTATAGACGAAACTTGCTTACGGTTCAAAGAAAACTCTGGTGATGAGTAAAGCCAAGATCTAAGAAGCCATTAATGCTAATGAGTTAACCCTCCTGTTGGTCAGGCTACTACTTGAAGTGAAGAAGTAGGATGACTTACCCCAAGAGGTAAAGGAATTGTTGGATGAATATGCCGACCTGATCCCAGAACAGTTGCTAGAAGGGTTACCTCCAACCCAAGGAATAGAACACTACATTGACTTAGTACCCAGCGCTGCATTACCAAATAAGCCAGCTTATCGGATGAATCCCAAGCAGGCTTCTATGCTTCAACGTCAAGTCAATAAGTTGCTAGAAAGAGGATACATGAGAGAGAAAGTCTCAGCCCTTGTGCTATGCCTATACTACTAGTGCTAAAGAAGGATGAAACTTGGCGGATGTATACTGACAACCAAGCCATGAACAAAATCACAATCAAATACAGGTATTTGATCCCAAGCTAGAAGACATGTTGGATGAACTAATTGAAGCCAAAATTTTCAGTAAGATTGATCTTAAGTTTGGTTACCATTAAATCTACATGAGGCCAAGAGACGAGTGGAAGACTGCGTTCAAGACTAGACATAGACTTTATGAATGGTTGGTCATGCCCTTCAGCTTATCGAATGCCTTGAACACCTTCATGAGACTTATGAACCATGCGATGAAACATTTCATTAAGAAGTGTGTCGTGGTGTACTTTAATGACATCCTGATCTACAGTGCTAACATGTCGAGTCACTGTGAACACATCCGAGCAATCCTAGATATCCTTCATGCCGAGAGACTATTCGGCAACTTGAAGAAAAGTTGCTTCATGTTAAGAAGAAGTGATATTCTTAGGCTATATAGTTAGTGAAGGAAGCTTACGAGTTGATGATGAGAAGCTCTGAGCAATTGTTGAGTGGCCGACCCCTACAATTTGTGCCGATATGAGAAGTTTCCATGGACTAACCTCATTTTACTGAAGGTTCATCTGGAACTTTAGCACCCTCACTGCACCACTTATTGAATTAATAAAAAAAACAATAATTTTCATTGGGGAGAAAAGGAAGAGAGGAGTTTTGCTAAGATTAAGAAGAGGTTTACTTTCACCCCGATGTTAATGCTACCTAACTTCAACAAAATTTTTGAGCTAAAGTGTGACGCGTCAAGCATTAGAAAAGGCGCTATCCTGATGCAGGAAGGCTAATCAATTGCCTTCCATAGTGAGAAGTTCTGAGGACCCCAATTAAATTACTCTGTGTATGACAAAGAGCTCTTGGCACTTATCCAAGTACTGCAATTGTGGCAGCACTATCTATTGCGAAGAGAATTTGTCAAATATACTAACCACGAATCCCTGCAGTACCTCCAAAGTCAGACCAAGCTATCCAAGTGGCAGGCAAGATGGGTTATATTCCTTAAGGGACTCAATTTTGTAAACAAGCACAAGTACAGAAAGAGAAACATAGTTGCAAATGCTCTTTCAAGAAGGCATACGCTCTTATTAAAACTACAAACTAGGCTATTTGGTTTTGTGAATATCAAAGAATGGTACTCTAAAGATCCACACTTTGAACCAATAATTTTGTAACGTGTGGATGGGAGGATAGTGTTTGAGTATTACATGGAGGATGGCTATCTGTTCAGAAGGAGAAAATTGTACATGCTGACTTATTCCCTACGAGAATTATTAATTTAGGAAGCTCACAGCAGAAAACTCTCCGGACACTTTAAAGAGAGAAGGACCTATGAACTATTGAATGGCTGATTCTTTTAGCCGAGAATGCGAAGAGATGTGAACCGAGTGGTCGAAAGTTGTGTTGTATGCAAAAAGGCCAAGTGCCAAGCCGAACAAGGGAAGGTGATGCCCCTACCTATTCTGATGAGGCCATGAACTAAACTAAGCATGGACTTTACTCTCGGACTACTAAGAACTACCAGAGGAAAAGATTTTATAATGGTCATTATGGATCGGTTCAGCAAGATGGTATACTTCATACCCTATACCAAAACTAATAATGCTTCGACTATTGCTTCTCTTTTCTTACAAGAGATTGTGCGAATACATAGCATACTGAGAAGTGTAATCTCTGATAGAAACCCAAAGTTCTTAAGTTATTTCTAGAGAACCCTATAGCGTTGGAAAGAACTTAGTTAATTGGGATGTCTGCTTGCTAGTGGTCGAGTATGCTTATAATTGAACCATACATGACACCACTAAGAAGACCCCCTTCAAAGTGGTCTATAGATTCAATCCTGAATTGCCTTTCGACTATGCCCCTGTACCAGCACCCGTGCAAGAGGACCCCGACACCTCAACTAGAGCACAAACTCTTCAGTACATCTATAATAAGGTCACTTGGCACATCGACCAACCTACTAGAAGAATACAAGAAAAGACCATGGGTAGGTTGGCCAAACAATTTCAACCAGGAGCTTTGGTATGGCTACACCTCAATAAGGAACAGTTCTCAAACAAAAGGAAGACAAATTGGAACTGCCTAAGGACTATGGGGTTTCTGACGCCTTCAACATTGCTGACCTCAATCCATATCACCCTAACAGAAAATTGAGCAAACACCATTTTAATTTGATCCCAAATCCAAAACATCCCAGAGGGAATGATGGGAATCAAGCTACGAAACCCCTAACCTGCAGCCGAGCTTAAGGACTAGAGGGGCTGGCACGATAAATCCTTATGTTCTAACCACCCACTATTATATGGTATGCCAAGTTGATGATTACTCTCTATTACCGAGTGAACCAACTACTCAGCATCTTCCTTATCGAGAAACTAAGAGAGAGAGACTAGATTGATTAGGCCATCCCTACTCGGATAAACCCATCTGTCCGTACTTTTTGTTCGCATCTCCTAACAATCTTACTAATGCAGCGTCACCACATGTACAATATCATGTGTAGAATCTGTAATACCAATGATTGTTTTCCTCGTATATTCATTTTTGTCCTTTTTGTCTTTTCCCTTTTGGGCAAGTTTCCCTAACTTAAGGGTATAAATACCCTTGTACTTATAGCTATAAGAAGACAGATTACCTTTAATACACTTGAGTATTTTCTTCCTTACGTAAACACTGCTTGTTTGCTCTTGGCATCACTCTTATCATTTCCCTTAAGCAAGGTTACATGGAAAATAACCTCATTGGACCGATTCATATATCATATCGAATTGTACCGTAAGTCCTCGAAAGTTCCTTTAGTGCGTCATATCCTCTAGAGCTGTTCATGGGTTTTTCTCACTATTTCATTCGTAATTGTTAACCTTTTTATACCTTTCCCCATTAACCCATTTCGAGCTTTCTACAAGCTTGGACCTATCTAGTGACCGGCCTTATCTGTTCTTGGTCATGGTTAGCATCACACGTCCTCCTCAATCAGTTCTTTCTCAGTGATGATCTCTTCTTCAGGTTTCTCATTTATACTGTCTACCTCTAGCTTTAAGATGTCCCCCTTAATCACCGTAGTTCTTCAATTCGTGTACTAAGAGACCATATGTCCAAAGCGTTGACATTTGAAGCACTTGATCTGGCTCATCTTCCTACTTGATCCTTACCCCTTCTTATAGGTACAGGTTAACCTTTCTGCTCGGCTCGAACATCCATCTTTCAACTAGGCTTAATACTGGACTGTACTCAGTGACTTGCTAGTCCGGGTCGGCTAGTCGGCATCCTTATCGATACTTGGCTCCTTCTTTGCCTTTCTACTCGTTAAGCTATTCCGATGGCCTAGTCCATTATGGTAAAGTGTTGGAGTTCCATGATATCTTGAATGTCACCTCTCAATATAGTAATGAATCTTGAGATTGTTCAAGCTAATGGTTCCTCTAATTCTCAACAGATCATAAGTATTTGAAATTCTTGAACATACTCGTCAACCATTCGACCTCCTTATCTCGGCTCCTAAAGCTGAGTGAAAGTATCTTAAAGATAACTTTTCGGTACAAACCTATTTCTAAGTATTCTCTTCATTTCGAGCCAAGTGTTAATTTCTTGTAGCCTTCACGTCTCCTCATCATCTGAAAATTCTTCTACCACATGGCACCATATTCAAAGAACTCAATAGCAGCAGTTCTCACTTTCTTAAAATGCTCATATTGGTAATATTCAAAAGCATGCTCCATCTTCTCTTCCCACTCCAAATGTTCATCAGCACTCCCGATCCATTAAAGCTCAAAATCTGAAGCTTCACATGGTCAAATGTTCTGGGGACTTGTATGCTCTCTTCTTCAAAATACTCTTCCTCATCCTCTTCATCCAGTTCTCTCAAGTCTATCCTTCATCTTACTCATCTGCCTACTCTTCCTTCTCGAGTGAATCGAGATGGGTTCTGACCTTTAATAGGTTGAGCAGCTTATTGGGGTGTTTTGCATAGTCTCAATAGGTCAGTAAGCCAATGCACAAACAGCTCAAGTCAAATCTACCAAGAGGTTAGCTACCTCATCAAGTCTCTGGTCAATGCTTCTCAAGGTTCCTATACCAACATTCACACTCAGGTCAGTCATTTTCTTTATAGATTTAAGCTCAACAAACATTTCAGGAAAGTAATAGCTAACATACACAACAACTAAGATGAACACAATAACTTGCTCTATTTCACATATGTAAAACAGAAGATAAACAGAACTTCAAAAACAAACTCTAACTCAAACAAAACCTCCGCTTGATAGCAAGATGATGCAGACCGTAACTAAGAATAAATAAGGCCAATCACTGGATAGGTCTAAGCTTGCAGAAAACTCGAAAGGAAGTGATGGGGTATGTGTGAGAGGATAAATGCGAATGAAAAGGGTAAGTAAAACCTACAAATAGCTCCAGAGGATATAACACATCAATAGAACTTTCAAGGACTTACGACACAATTCTATATGATGCAAAAATCGGTTTGGTGAGTTTATTCGCCATTTAACCTTGCTCAAGGGTTAGGATAAGAGTAATGCCAAGAGCAAAGAAGTAGTGTTTACCCAAGGAAGGAAAATACAAAGTGCATTAATGTTCAATTTGATTCTAATCGTCTTTATAGCTGTAAGTACAGGAGTATTTATACCCATAAGTTAAGACAACTTACCCAAAAAGGGCAAGACAAAAAGGGCATTTCCTAAGAAAGTAATGTATGAGATACAAAAGGGTAAAAATAAATATATAAGGAAAACAATCATTGATGCAACGTGATAAGGATCAAAGGAAGAGAAACGGCACCGAATCTAGAAACGAATAGGAATGGGTATTCAAAGAAGATGGGTACGAAGAATAGGAAGGATTTTGATAGTGAATGTGGATGGATATAACTCACCAAGACACAAACATGATCAGGGGGGTTTAAGCTCGAAATAGAGTTCAATACAACTCACGAACACTAAATGTTGCTCAAGGTTTCAAATGAAGATTAGATACAACTTACTAACCGGTTCAAATGAAGAGGTTCACCATAATCTAAGAACAAGATTAATAAGAACGCATGGACGATTAAAGAGTCAAATCAACACTCGATAATCTGGCAAATGTTATCTCAAGTATAGCCTTACTCGAAAGAGAAAAGTTTCACTCTCTGTATATGTCTCTATATCTATCTGCCTATATGTATGTATATCTATCTATCAGTACAAATGTTGCTATTTATAATAAGTTCTAAACCCTAGTGACAAAACTATATATATAAAGTATAAAGCCTTAAACCCTAAAGAATCTGGCCCATAAATAAAATAAAGGGAAAACATGTACAAGAATACAAAACTGTACATGTTACAGAAGTCGACATGTAGTCACTCAACATGTCTTGAAAGTAGTAGTATCTAAACCGAATAGGGTTGGTAGTTAGATGTACGGGTTTGAGAAGGGGTCCCTAATGTCTTACGTGGCTTAACGAGACACCAGAGAGGTTAGCCCATAATTGGCGAGTCCTAGAATTAATTGGCATGAAACTCTTAATGTTGTGCCAAGCAGTTCTTAGGTCACAAGTACTTGGTCTTATGGTATCTCGTCTTCTCTGCAAATGATAGGCTTTTTGTCAAATGGATCCTTTTCTTCCCTTTGGCCTTCTATCATTTGCTTGGCCTTGATGAAAGATGTTCATCCTTAGGTTAGAACAGGTTAGCATCTTCTTCTGGAGGGTCGACGTCTGCTTCAAACAATCGGCCTCGGCCTGGACGTAGTCAGAGGTTAATTCCCACCACAACGGATTCTACACATTATTTTATATACATAGCGATATTGTATTGGTGATGCTGTTGGAAAATATGGACAAAAAGTATAGACAACTTACTTGTCCAAGCAAGGATGGCTTAATCAGTCCGGACTATTTCTATCGACATCTCTGCAAGGGTGCAACCGAATAAGTAATTAGCCAGGCATGTGTAAGAATGAAGATGTGTTATTATCTTGGCCCTCTACTTCTTGGCACACAACATGCGAAACATAGGTAGACATTCGAATTGGCAAGCAGAATGGTCAGCAAGGAGATACTCGATCTTCACATGAGTCGATTGGAATAAGAGGATTCATCTTACTAATCCCTCTAGTCCTTGGGCTTGGCTATGAGTCAGTGGCCCAATAGCCCGATTCCAATCCTACCCTTTTAGTTAAGCGTGATATTGGGTCCGTGTATTCATTTACGGAATCTGTATCAATTGGCTTAAAAGAGCATTGTTTACTCTTTCAAAAGTCTAAGGACCGTTGGCATAGATGAATGTTGTCTACCCTTTAAAAATTTTAGGATCGCTAACTTAGTAAATCATTATCTACCCTTTTAAAGAGATCTTAAATGGCTTACTCATAAGGTGATATCTTGTTTAAAAAGAAATCCTAGGTGGCCTGCTTATAAGGTGCTATCTTGTTTAAAAAAAATACCAAGTAGCTTGCTCATAAGATGCTATCCTTTCCCAAATAGGCTAGAGTAGCTTGGTTTGGAGTGCTACTACTTCCATGTGAAATATCCAAGCAGTTTGATCATCATATCATATGACTACTAATGAAAAGCTAGCAAGGTAAGTAAAAAAGATGTAAGTCTAATCCCTTTCAAAGACCAAGCAAGGTAGGTACCCCTTTTGGGCCCAATCTTATCAGTAAATCAAGCCTAGTCCATCAAAGGCAAAAATGGGCAGTTATTTTTGGCTTTGTGGTAAATCTTCACCAAACTTCTAAACTTCACCATGAAGAGTGGTAGTTATAAACACCTCAGTTTTGCCTTCCCTAAGTTCATCTCTAGTTTAAAATCCCCTACTTTTCGAAAAAAGGGCAATAAATAAAAAAAAATCCAAAATTGGAGAAATCAAGAAAAGGCTAAAATAAAAAAAAGTGAAATATAAAAAAACTGAACAAATTAAGAAATACCCAAAAAAATGAATAAGAAAAGAACAAAAAAAAGGAAAATAAATAAACCCAAAATTATAAAATGTCATAAAAAGTATTGTTTGGTGGTCCATTTTAGTTTATTTAGGTTGGAAATAGTATTTTGAGATCTAAAACAATATTTAGAATCAAAATAAGCATATGCGATTTTACCAAATTTGGAATTCCAAACAAAAATGGATGTTTATTGAAAATAAATTTTTCTTACCTAGGTTCAACTAACTCATTTTGAAATATTTTAAGAGTATACATTTTCAAAACATTATGACCTCAAACTGTACCTTAATCAAAGTTAAAATGAGTGTTTTATAGCCATTTAAAGTTCTTAACAAAAGTTAAGAACGTATAGAAATCGAGATCTTAATTGGGTCAAATTGAATAAATTTTGAAAATAAATTTATTAGATAGCATATTCACTTGAAGAGAGAAATGCAATATTTTAGTGTTTAGGTAATTAATTGTTCTTAGGGAGCTTTTGGAATATAAAAGGGAAAAAAAAGAGGAAAAGAGAAGAAGGATCCAAAACATCAGAGAAAAGAAATGTAAAAAGAGAGAGAGAGAGAGAGAAAATAATGAAAAAGAAAAGGAGGAAAGGGGGAAAAAAAAGGAAACAAAATAAGAGTAACACATGCCACCCGAAGGAGGTAATATGTGTGACCTGAAGGAGGAGCCATGTAGCACCCATAATTAGGTACCACATGGCACTAATCATATCTTGCCATGTTGCACTGATGTGGTGCCACACGATCCATTACATTGCACCATATAGCGCTACTCATAATAAGCCATGTGGTAATTAAGGGTCAAACTTTGATCCATACCTTTCATCTTCTTCCCTCCTGATTGTCATGAGTGCATAGAAACTAGAAAGTTAAATATGGTAAATTTATACCTGTATTTTTCTATCGAATTTGATCCTGCATTTTGCATCTAAAACTTAGAGAAAAAATATTAAATTGAAAGTGCAACAAGTGCATGTTATTTTGGTTTAGAAATCTTAAAAAATAATAATTGAAAAACACCCCAATGAAAAATAACAAAAAGAGATAGTTATATACAAAGCAAGATTTGCACACCTTCTAAATTTTGGAGAATTAAATATCTTGATGCAATAACACTACGCATTTAATGTCTAAAATTGGTAATAAGGTATAGAAGATTGATTTTATTATTTATTTAACAAAAATCACATCTAACAAAGACCAAAGTTGGGTAAAAAGGGGGAAAAAGTAATGAATTAAATTAATACGATACCAAAATTTAATCTTTCCACCTAAAAGGAATATTTCTTAACCACCAAGCATGACTCCTCCTTATAAATAGGGCCCTCTATTACTTACTTCAATACACAATGCAAGAATTAGTAATTAGATTGAGAGAATTTGTCATGCTCTCACTCTAGTATTAGTTTAAGGTTTTGTTAGAAAACTTAAGTTTTTTGGGAGAAGTTCCAGGTATGGAGATTTTCTAGAATTAGCTTAGGGAATTTGATGTTTGGAAAGTTTGGAAAGTTAGGAATCAGGAAGTGCTGCTACTTCGTTGAAAGCTGCCTAAAAACCATTTGAACTAGCCAACGGTTCATTATTGCACAAGGTAGGATCTTTAATCTTTGAATGTATTTGTGTGTCCTTGATAAAATTATTTGCTTAATGATTGGTTTAATGCTTGATATGTAAAAATCTTTCTTGTAATCTTGTTTGTTTATGTTTAATTGGTAATTCGATCCTTGATTTATAAAATAATTTGTTTAATTCTTTTTTTTTTCATATTAAACATGTTGGTTTGATACATAGTTTTTAAATTATTTAACTCTTATTTTTAGTAAATTTAATGGTTTAATGTGTGGTCTGTAAAACAATTTCTTGAGTTCATGTTAAAATTAATTATTTGATATAAGACTCGTTTAAAAAAAAATTAGTAGGCTCTTTTTTATTTTTTTTAAATAATTTGATGAGACCTTGTAAATAAGAGTAGTTAACCAATCGAATTTCAAATTTTTTGTAACATAAAATATTGAATAAACCATAAAGTATGATAAAATTGGTGTAAATATGGAAATGTTGATTTAATAAAGTACTTAAGTGATCTAATGGAATAGTGTAAAAAGCCTTGATGATATTGGTGACTTAGAAAACTTAGGCACTTGTAATACTATGTTGGTGTAACATAATAAATTCACAAGACAATTTATAAAATAATAATATGATGAAAGTAATAATAGACAATATTATGCCTTAAGAATTTGTAATATATGACATGTATATAAAGTTCAATGTGGTGATTGACATTCTTGTAAATTAATAAATTTTATGAATTGTAACCATTTATAAATTACGATATTAAGATAAATTTATTTGCAATATCTAATACGTAAGATAGAATCTATGAACACGATATATGTGGTATTAGGATGCAATATAATATTATGAGGCTAGTGAATAGTACTTGTGATAAGATAGGATATGTGCATGATATGTTATTGATTTTTTATTAACATGTGATTTGTTATAACATGAGATAATTGCATGTTGTAACGTAAATATCTTACTAAAGCTTTTCCTTTTAAAATAAAAAGGGGGCTTTTCACGGAAAAAAAAATTCACCTTAGAAAAGATATTTTCAATAATAAAAAATCTAATTGATTTGTTTTCAAAGTTAGAGATTCCCAGTTTTTTTTATTGTAAAAAAATGTTTTCTACAAATTAATTAACATGTTGAAGAGTCTATCAATGTCAAGTTTATGGAAGAAACCGGCTTACAAAATGAAGATGACATAGGATATGAGAAAACAAAAGCTATAGATAAACAGTTGAACTTAGAAGGAAAGTTAGAAGCAATAGGTTCAAGACCAAAAGGTCTGCAGCAGAACTTAGAGGGTCCTGAATCAAAGTTAAAAGCAAATCTAGAAGCTTCAATCAATATCAAATGACATTAACACCTTCTAAAACTTAGAGATTCAAATCTTCTCAACCTCAAAACCTAGTAATTGGAGATATAGAAAGTAAAGTACATAGAAGATCAAGTTTCAAAGATATAGAAAATCACTTTGCTATGATTTTTGAGATTGAGCAAAGTTTAGTTGATGAAGCTCTTCAAGATAGCAACCGGATAAATACCATCTAGGAAGAGCTAAGTCAATCCCAAAGATATCAAGTTTGGAATCTTGTTTCTAAACCACAAGATAAATCAATAATAGGAATTAAATAGGTATTCAAAAATAAACTAGATGAAACTGGCAAAATAATAAAAAATAAAGCTAAATTAGTTTCTATAGGCTATTCACAGGAAAAAGGTGTAGATTATGATAAGACTTATGTACCTGTAGATAGACTTGAAGCTATTAGATTATTGCTTGCTTAAAGAATTTTAAGTTATTTTAAATGGATGTAAAAAGTGCCTTTTTAAATGGGTACATAAAAGAGGAAATTTATATTGAACAACCTCCTGGATTTGAGGATCTATTTATGAAGGATTATATTTACAAGCTTAGCAAAGTATTATATGGTTTAAAACATGTACCCCATGCTTAGTATGAAACGCTATGCAACTTTCTACTTAAAAATGGATTTCATAGAGGAAAAGTTGACACAACTTCGTTCCTTAAGTATTATGATTATGATATTTTTAGTAATTCAAATTTATGTAAATGACATAATCTTTGGTTCAACTAATGAAAAGTATTGCAAGGATTTTTCTAGATTAATGTAGGATGAATTTGAGATGTTCTTGATTGGAGAACTCAATTTTTTCCTTGGATTATAAATTAAATTAACTAGAGATGGCATCTTTGTGTATCAAGAAAAATTTACTAAGCAGATGTATAAGAAATTTGGATTTGAAGGTATGAAAAATGTTGCAATTCCTATGTTATCCTCGACAAGACTTGACTTAGATATCTCTTGTAAAAAGGTTAATCAAAAGCTACATAAAAGCTTATTTGAATTGTTATTATATCTAATAGCATCTAGGCTAGATATTCTTTTCAGTGTATGTATTTGTGCTAGATTTCAAGTTAATCCAATAGAAAAGCATTTAGCAGCTATTAAGTGCATATCTAAGTATATCTCTATACCTCTCAATTAGGCATATGGTATCCTAAGAATCAGAATTTTGATTTAATAGGATACTAACTATATAGGCTACAAAGTAGATAGAAAAAATACTTCTAGTACTTATTAGTTTCTTGGTGATAGATTAATTTCTTGGTCATTTAAGAAATAAAATTCAGTTGCACTTTCAACAGTAAAGGTTGAATAAGTTACTATTGGAAATTATCGTTCATAAATTATCTAGATTAAACAATAGCTAATGGATTATGGTTAGTATTTAAAGATTTACTAATCAAGTGTAATACTAGTGCCATTAACTTGACTAAAAATCCAGTTTACCATTCAAGGTCTAAACATATTGAAATTAGATATCACTTTATTCACGATCATATGACTAACAATGATATAAGTATGTAAGTTCATGCCTGCAGATTTACAGCTTGTTGATATATTTACCAAGCCCTTGGATAAAAACATGTTTGAATTTATGAGATTGGCTTGTGTAATCCTTTCACTTGAAAGATTAGAGTGTGATTTGTCTTATATCATAGTATACTATAGTGTATCTTTATGTTACATTTATTCAAACTAATTAAGACATTATTTTGGCATGAAAACTGTAAAATATTTAGATAGTCTTGGAAAACTCTTTTTCCCCACTTTTTGTTAAACAATCATGTTTTGTATCATTCAAAATCTTACTCACACATTTACCTCTCTCAATCCTTCTAACCTATGTTTTAATTTCTTTCTCTCATAATGTCTCTTCCAATAACTCACAAGTAAACTTCCATTCACCTAATGTTCAAATTTCTTGTCTTCTTAAAATGAGACAAACCCCCAAGTGATCTCAAAGAACTAAGAAATCAAAATTACCCTCTAATTCTGATAATCTTATAGAATAAAATCTTGAAGAACCTATGGAAAATTCACCTTTCACTCAATTTGACCAAAAGCAAAATCCACCTCAATATGAGGAAAATCATCAACTTGAACCCATGCAAAACCCTAAATCATCTCAAGAAAACCAAGAAAATACTCTTAGCAAGGTTGCTTGATTAGAACGGATACCCTTTGGATGTAAAAGTGGTAGACAAGGTTGTGATGAAGCACATGGGGATCCATATGTTGGAAAACATTACATTTATAAATGATGGAGCTCACTTTGTGCATTCAACTTTTAGGAAAAGAAATTTCAATGTTGAAAAACTACTAACACTTACTCATGTGAAGGAAGAGAAGAAGGGCATTTAGCGAGAAGAAGGGCATTTAGCAAGAACAACTTCAACCAATTGCTGATAACTAAGAGAAATAATAGGACAAAATTTCTATCAGGGACGAAATTCATCCTTCTGATGAAGATACAGTAAGTAAGAAAAGGAAGGATAAAATGGTAATTGATGAGGACGGCCCAAAAAGGATGAAGTTAGACTTCTTGACATAAGTTGCTGCTACTAGTGGCTATTAAGAATTAGTTGAAACTGCTCTTAAGCAATTCAATGATTCTTTGGCTAAAAATACGAAGCTCACTAAAAATGCAATCTATGCTAGATATGAAGCTGTTTCAGTAGAGTTAACTAAGGTACTAGATCAAAAGTTTATTAACTTAGTCTATTTAATGGGAAGCTTATGACTTTAGAGATAGATCAGGAAGGAGTGAAGGTCAAGAATCATAAAGGCTTGAATCTTTTCACTAAGTTGAAAATACTGAATTTTCTAAGCACTAAGGTAGATATTCTTGATGATAATATGCAACAAGTGAACAATGTTATTGCTAGACCTTTCAATCCTGATCCTTTATCTTCTATCCCTCCATCATTTAGACCATCATCTTTCTATCCTTATGCTCTAAAGTAACCTAAAGTTTGTCTTAAGTTTAGTTTAGTTCTATCTTCTATATTAAGTATTTAAGTATAGTACTTTTGTTTTAAATGTCTGCTATCAATCTCTACTCAAGTTTTATCAAACCATGTTCCATTCTAATGTAATCATGTTTTAATGATTAATGCAATGTCTTATGTTCCAAATTTATTTCCTATCTTTACTGGTAATAAAAAGGGGGACAAGTGTTTACCAAAATATTTCGATAATCTTTGGACTTAAAATTATACAACTTTTCTATCAATTTGAATAAAAGTAATAAACCCGTACTAAACTTGTAAAATGTCATATTTTGTTAAAGTAGTCTATCATATTCTATAAATAAATTTCAATTTTTTACTCAAAATACTTTTTCACCTAAATGTTTTATTATCATCAAAAATGGAGAGAATGTTGGATCCCTTGATAACATGTTCTAATGACAACAAACACCTAAGTTCACTAGTGTAAGTGTTAAATACTGTGAAAGAATAAAATATTTACTTAGAAGCAAACATATAAGCAAGACCACATATTTTGAATCAAGAATAAAAACTAAAGGCAGAAAACTTAGAAATATAGCTATGAGCTATGAGTCTTAAGTGAAAAACAAACTCAATTCATTCAAACTGAAGAGTTAGAAGCTAACTTAGAAGCATTGTTGAACATTTCTGAAGTCTGAAGAAGAGAGTGACTGAATAGATTTAGAAGCAAACTTAGAAGGAACTCTAACAAGAATCAAATTTGATCAGAAGAGTTTTAAAGACTTAGAAGTAACTCTTAAAAGTTCAAAAGTTAATCAAAAGAAAATTAATAAATTAGAAGCAAACTTAGAAGCATTTTTTACGTGCACAGAAGATGCATCAAAGCATTTAGGAAAATTAGAAGCTGACTTAGAAGCAACTTAGAGAATTTTCTATCTAATTTTATTTTGCATGTTAAGGCCTAGCTCCAATAAGTGAAATGTATTTTAGGAAATGTGTTTAATACATTCCACTATTAAGAAGGATTGTTTTACAACCTTACATTTAAGTTTCAAACATATGGACATGCATATGAAGTTAGATTTATTAAGCAAACATGGAAGCATACTTTTTCGAATGCATGAAGATTTTATCCAACTATTATTATCCAATTGAGAAGTCCAAAATCTATTCTTTGAATTTTGGATTTTGTGGAAGCACATCAATAACCAACCAAATATTTTGAAAGATAATCAAACATTCAAATTATTCAAGTTTGAGATGAGAATCAACTAACGAGCAGAAAATTTAGTAGTAGGTGAACTTAAATTTTAAAAAGAGAAGATCTCATGCGAGTGAAAGATAGTAAACATTGAGTATCAGTAGCAAACAATCGAAAAACTCTTCTTAAGCTAATTTGATCTATTATATTATAAAACAACAAATTTTGCGTCAAAAGTTACAAAATCTCAATTGTTATCCATCATAATTTAATTTATAATTTGTTGTGAATTGGATTCAAGAGAGAGAGTAGTCTACAATAATCTATGTAGCTCGAGACAAGCTTAAAGGTAGAGTTGTGCTGATTATAGCCATGTAGCTATATTTTTGCTCTTTCTTGATTATTAAAATAGTGGAACAACTAGTGCTAGAAGAGAAGACTGATTCACAAGAAGGAACATCTATAAATCCTCTACTTGATTTTCTTGAACCCTTTTTGATTTCCTTGTTTATTTTACTAATTGAACATTCTTCGTCCAAATTATAATCTATTATGTAAGAAATCAAAAAGGGTTATTTTTTGCTCAAAAAAGTTTTAAAATCCTATGCAATCAATTCACCCCTCTTGATTGCTTCTAAGTGACCAATAAATTGTTATTATATATATATATATATATATGAAACTGAGCATGTTAGATATCTCTCATGGATTTTAATAACAATAAAAAAGAGAAAAATACAAATGCACTAACAAGTATGTAAATATTCAGACAATTCTTCAAAAAGTTTAAAATTGCAAATTAAGGTGCATTCAGAAACTTATTCAAAATGTTTGAATTTACTAAAAATTTACCAATCTGAAAATCTTCAGAAAGTGCTTCAAAAGCTTTTATTAGAAAAATTGATACATCACTTAAAAAACTTATTCAGAGACTTAAAAAAGAAGAAGAAGAAGAAGAAGAAGAAGAAAAATGTTACTCTTCACAAGGTTATTTAGAAAGTTGGTCTGGAAAAGTAACATGGAAAATTAATTTACATCATGTTCAAATTGAACAAGGCCTATCTCCTCTAGATTAAGTGTATTAGGGAAATACACTTAATCCCATTTCACTTAAGATTGAATCAAGATCCATGGGATTATTTTTGAGTGAATTTAATTTTGATAAATCAAGATATGCACAATAATAGATAACAATAAAGTTTATTCAGATTTTGTGAAATTTCAAATTTTGAATATGAGACTTATCCAGAAGTTGCTAATAAAACATTTCTCTTCATCAAATTCAATTCTAAAGCTTATCTGGTTGTTGTGAATCAAAGTATATCTAATCATATCAAGATAAGAAGAGCAGTTTTTGAATTTCAAAATACTGAGATCTTCTCAAAATTTTAAGGATTATCTTTAACAAATAATTATTGGATAAATACGACAGTGAAGATAAACTTCAACAAATTAGCCATTGGAAGATTTCAATATAAAAAGAGAACAAATTTAAAACATCATTTACAACTCTAGAAAAAAGTTTTCATTTCATAAAAATTCATGATCAGATTCTACCTTCTGAAAAGTCACAAAAAATCTTTCAGATACTTTTTTAGAAAGTCTTTCAGATACTTCTTCAGGAAGTTGCACCAAAGCAAACTATACAATAATCATTATTTCTCTTTAGAGCGAAATTAATTGAGATTTACATTTTTGTTCTCACTTGTAATTTGTAACTTTTATTTGTTGTTTGAGTATTGAAGACAAGTACATCTGTACTCTGTAAATCTGTATTAACCTAAATTGTAGAAAGGTTAAATAGGTAAAGCAGAGTATTGTGAAAGCCTATGTATGAGAATTGCTTGTAATCTTTTCGTAATTTTGTTATAATGGATTAAGTGGAATAACACCAGTGAAGTAGACTGGGTCCTCAGTAGTGAAGCTGGAAAGGAACAGTAGGCAGTTGATTAAAACTCTATAAATCCCTAACCTAATATTCTCCCTCCTTATTCTTTTAATTTGCTTTATTAATTGTTATATGTTGAATTATTAAAATATCACCGTTCATCATTATAAGTTGTTAAGAGAGATATTTTTATTTTTCTTATATTGAAAAAGTTTTTAAAAATTTAAAGATATCAATTCACCGTCCTCCCTATTAATATCTTATACGGGACCAATAGAGCATCGTATCTCCTTTCATCGAACTTTAAAGATTATTTAATTGTTATTAAAGGGTGTGGGGGGGGGGGGGGGGGGGGGGGGGGGGGGGAAGTTAAAAATCACATTTAAAAAAAATCCAAAAATATGCCTAGACAAATAATTCCAAGAATATGATAGTAAAAATCGTGTCTTGAAAATACAACTTTAAATTAAACTAAAATTGTATGTTGAAGATGCAATTTCATGTCTGAATCATAGGGATATGTGATATGTTTTTAGGTTGATAAAATTGTGTCTCCAAGATGGGATTTTATGGCTAAATGATATCTTGTCTTCAAGATGCAATTTTAGCTACTATATTATTGGAATTATTTTTCATGTGGGGATATTTTTAGGATTTTTTTCAAAAAAAAAGCAATTTCTTTTTCATTTTCCCATTAAAAAACAAACTTACATTGCATGAAGAATGATATGTCACTATTGTAATTTAATTGGAAAGGCCTCTTGCTATGGAAAATGAAGCATTGAGTTGGTTTAAATGGACACTTGGTAGCCATTTTCGCAAGCATTGAAATCAAGATTTGGTTCCTGAATGTTTGAGGATTATCAAGGGAAATTAGCTAAACTTGTTCAAATTACTACTATAGAAAAGAATCAAAGTGAAGTTGAGGCATTATTGAATCATGTGCATGGTCTATCTAAAAGCTTTGTATATAGTTGCTATATTTCGAGTCTATAACTCAAAATACAAACGTAAGACATTTAAGTAAGACTAAATTCAATAGTTAGAAACTAAGTCTTACAAAACTACATGAGTCAAAACTGAACAAACTTAACCATACAGATTTTTCATTTCATTCGAAACCAACACACATACCTTTAAAACTAGTATTTTCATCATCAAAACCATTTGTTTTCAAACCTTTCATTTCAAGACCACCAAATAAACCCAACTTTCAATCTTCCCAACTTGCAATTCTCAAGCTATCATAGTACCATAAAAAACATTACCAATAAAGAAAATATCTCCTGCAAAGAATATTTCTACGTGATGGAAAATATATTTATTTCATTGTGTAAAAGAAAAATACATAGTTATATGTAAATAAGTATATAGTTAAAAGTAATAGGTTTATAAAGGTTTCCTAAATAATATGTACACTTATATGGAAATTAATATTAAGTCTAAATTTGGACATTATGTATTACTATCTATATATTTTGCTATAATTCGGCAATATAGTCATTTTTTCTTAAAATTCCAAATTATTTGTATTGGCGAAGGCACTAATGATACACCATAGTTAATTCTTTTTTATAATACATTAGTCATTGAAAAAAACATAGTTTGTTATATTTCTCATTAGTAACATTTCAATTCCATTCAATAACTCAAATTTAAACAATTAGTTTATAGTGTCATTATATTTATCATTAGCAATACGTTTCAATTCCCATTAATATCAACACCTATCAAGAATTCAAATTTTAAATCAAAATGAATCTTAATCCTTTTCAATTTCTCCTATAATATTGCTTCTTTATGTCATTTAGTTGAACCGCTTGGTTGAATTCAAGTGGAGCTCAAACTTTAAGTCTTTAAATCGAGCCAAAACTCAATATTATACTAGTTCAACTCAATTTAGTTACTCACTGTGTGTGACATATATATTTCATTATGACTAGTGTTATCAAATTCAA
Organism: Lumnitzera racemosa; assembly: GCA_024138005.1. NCBI lineage: Eukaryota > Viridiplantae > Streptophyta > Magnoliopsida > Myrtales > Combretaceae > Lumnitzera > Lumnitzera racemosa. The sequence goes on from JAMXBC010000004.1 coordinate 60,413,548, forward strand.
GTTAACCCACTCAATCCAACTCAATTTAACTTTATCTAAGTTACCATTTTAATCCTCATTGATAACGATCCTAGTTTGACCAAATAAACTCGATTAGTCCAAGCTGGTACCTATAAGAACCCATCGGATTTTTTGAATTAAAATATATTATTCTTTTATATTTTCTAAAAAATACATCTATTTATTAAGAAAACAAATATAAATAAAAATAAATAAACTTTAAAAATTGGCGTTTGATTCACAAGGGGCTTGATGGCTGACAACTTTCACGTGGGTCTTGACATTTTGCGTGGAGCTGGCCTCATTTGCTTCTTTTAATTGGTGACTTTGGGCTGGAAACATTGCATGGGGCTAGTGCTAATTCTCTTCATTTCTAATTGTGCTTATATTTTTCAATTCCACAATTTTTTTTATATTTTTATATGTGCTTAAGTCCATTATCTTTAAATGGAGCACTTAAACTTCTAAATATCTGTTCTTAGGCCCTATTTTACTATTTCTATTGTGAAAAAATAATTAAAGATATCAAAATCACTTTTTTTTGTCATTTTTGAAGGGACAAAATAGTTATGAGGAGTAGAAAAAATTTTAAATATTTTAGGGTCTAGATACTCAATCTTAAAAATGATATAGTTAGGCGTACACAAAAGAAATATCTGACAGTACATTTGCAATTTACCCTTAAAATAATATAGAAGTGATGTGAAATAAATTAAATGTGTATAACATATAAAACATTTAAAGCCTATTATATTTTATTTTTCTTGATTCCAAGAATATGAATTTTATCAATTTTTAAAAGATTTTAATAGTACTAACACGTCACATTGTTCGATAAGTGATGTAAAAATACTAACATGGTTGATACTTTGCAAAAGATAAATTTCTTCATTAATATGTGTAAAATTTTACTAACATTTACATATTCCTTATTAACATATTAGCATCATTCAATTTTTTTTTATTTTTTAAAGCACCATCGCCAAGACGCAAGTAGAGCACTTAACAATTGTCGTACCCTGTGACCAGGCTTGTATACCATTTTCTTCTGTCTCTTTGGTATAGAAGATTGTCTCTTTACCCATTATTTTTTCGTTTTCCCACGTTTAAGTATCTCCCATGTATCTATCGTTGGTTTTGAATTTTCTAAAATTACTTTATTTAAAATTTCTAAAATATTATCACATGTAAATAAGTTTAAGATAAAAAAAAAATAACATCATGATAATATTATAAAATAATTTTAAAAAATCTAACCAGGCTTAAATAACTTGGAATACTCTAAAGATCTCTATCCATCTCTTCTCTCTCTGACTCTCTTAGTTAACTCCATATTTATCTTTTCCGTATTTGGCTATCTTTTGCTGTGTACACAACAATATTAATGATATCCGAGAAACGTTAAAATTGCATCATCAAATTGTTAGAAATCCTTCATTATTATTACAAAATAATAAAATTTGGCACTTGGGGATTGACGAGAAATTATGAAAGATTGATATTATCGATTTGAAATTTTAAGGAATGACAAGCATTGGATGTGGATAGGCACTTACACAATATTATTTGGAGAAACATTACAATGTTGACAAGTCGAGAGAATGGTTTCTGCAAGATTGAAACTCTGCGAATACGCCTAAGTTAGCAATTAACTAATGATTTTGATATTAATTACCTAGGAAGCAAAATTATGACAAAGTTTTTAGTGATATTTGACACACCACGTGAATAAATGAATAATATATAGGTACTCTTAAAATTTTGATATATAAAAACATAATTAATATTTTTTAAAAAAATATATTCCTTTTCATATATATATCAAAATTTTATAGGTATTTATATGATACTCATTATTTCACATAACATGTTAAGAGATAGGGTGGACTAAGCTTAAACTCCTTGGAGAGGATCCAAATATGCTTCAATCCTAGTAGGCTCCTTACTTCTTGTCACTTGCAAAAAAATTCCTTGTGAATGTGTCCATGAAAGCCATCCTACGCTCTAGCCAGCAGGGAGGACAATGAAATAGGAATTAAGGAATGGCTAAGCATTACCGATCCTCAAGATTGTGCTCGAATGCAAATGGGTTTTGAGTGCTAAAAGGAATGTTGAGTGCGTAAAGGTTCTAGAATCAAGATCCTTTTACCTGTTGGCCTCTTACACTATCTATAGCATAAGGAGGCACAACTACTATCGAACCTATCTTATATATGATTTTGATGAGAACAAAATTATGAAAGTTATGTTAAATTAATCATTGATTATGAACCTCTTTGCAAATCTTATAAAAATTATGGTTAATTTGATAAAGGACTTGAATTATCATTATAATACTATGTTTTGCATGATATCTTTGTAATATAACTTGATTAAATGTAACTTAATTAGATTGAATTTGAAATTCTTGAAAGAAGTAAAAGGGAACAGAACTATCTATTGTATCTTAGTGTACGTTGTTCAATTGTTCTAGTGTAAACTGTCCGATTGGTTGTCTCTAGACCGTCCAGTTGGTTTTTGCAAATCAATAGTAGGTGATGGACCATCCGACTGGGCCATCAAGCTGGTTGTCCCTAGACCGCCTAGCTGGTTACTACCGATCAGTAGCAAGTGATAGATTGTGCAATTGGTTATCCTTGGATTGTACAGTTGGTTATCCCTAGACCATCCAGTTAGTTGTTGCAAATCAATGGTAGGTGATGGACTGTACGGTTTCTTATCCCTAGACTGTTCGGCTAATTGCTACAAGTCAGTAAGCTATATTAAACCATGTGACTAGTGACTTAAAGGCTGTCCGAATGGTGACCTTATTTAAATTAACCACCCAAATAGTCCCACTTGAACCGTCCGGCTAGTCTACATAAAAAAGAGCCGTTATAAAGCATTAAATGAAGAGAGAAGTGGACCAACGGTTGGATTTTCTTAAGAGGTTATAAATATAAATTGTTGGATAGTTAAAGGAAAAGAAATAGGGTTATAAATTTGCAATTATTCCTTTTGTCCACTTACCTATTGTCTTGTGTACTTAATTTGCTAAATCATTTGTAAAACCTTAATATAGTACAAAGTGATTTATACTTGTAAGAACCTTGAGAGAGTCCACTATACATAAGATTGAGTTTGTTTTGAGAGTTATTGTGATTGAAAATATTGTAAAATCAAGATTGGGTAAGTTATGAGTTTGAAACTTGTATAATCAAGTTTGTGTATGTGTAGCTCTTGGAACTTGGATTGAAAAATTAATAAAGTAGTATCAAGTCCTCTATTGGAGGCATTGTGTATTTGTAGAGAGTAGGTAGTGGTTCGAACTCTACGTTAAATCCGAGCTTAATTTTCTCTACCCCTATCTCTTTTATTTTCCACACTTATGATTATTTTATCACTATGTTGATTATACTCATCGTTACTTTATTGCTTCAATATTACTTTCATTTAGTTGCTCAAATCAAGAAATTAGTATTAAATTAAAATTTAGACATTCAACTCAAACCTTCCACCCCCCTGGCCTCTTGAGTTTTTAGTATAGTATTTCATTTGGTATCAGAACAACGTCTCTAAATTTATTACTTAACCGCATTTAGAGTAAAGATCGTGGCATTGAATACACTGAGCTTTATGGAAGGCAAGATATAAATAGACCACCACTCTTAATTAGGAATAATTATCCTTAGTAAAAATGTAGGATGATCATGTTTTTAAAAGCATAAAATAGATTGTTGTGGCAAGTAATTGATAAAGGACTATTTAAGATAGAAAGTAAGGAAGAAAGGAATCACACTAAAAGTTATTGGAAATTACTTGATTTAAATGAAATAGTTATGAATATCTTGCATTGTACCATTAATGAACATGACTTTAATGGGGTTTGTACATGCAAGAGTTCTAAGGAAATTTGGGAAGAACTAAAAAGTACGTATGAAGGAACTAGCCATGTTAAGGACATAAAGATAAGCTTGCTCTGTAGCCAATTTGAAAATTTTAAGATGATTCCTAATGAAACAATTGATGAGATACATAATAGGTTCATTAACATAATAAATCCTTTAAATATTCTTGGTAAATCATTTACTAATCTCGAAATCAATTCCAAAATCCTTAGGTCTTTACCGAAGGATTGGGAAGCCAAGAGAACCACAATTAAGGAAACTCATGATCTTAACGCAATGTCAAAGGAGCAACTTCTCGAAACTCTTAAGACTCATAAGATGACTAAGAGGCAAGGAGAAGAGTCCAAAATGAAAACAATTGCTTTAAAGGCAACTAAAGAGAGCTTTAGTAGCAATGAAAGTGAAGACAATGACGATGTGGCCACAATCACAAGAACTTTCAAAAAGTTCATAAAGTTCAATAGGAAATTAGTGAAAGATAATGATGAAAACTTATCTCAATTAAGAATGGAGAAGAAGGAAATAATCAAGTGCTATAATTACAAAAAACTGGGTCACATTCAACAATATTACCCAAATCTTAAGAAAGCCTAAAAAGGAGCAAGGAAAAAAACTATGATGGTAACTTAGAGTGATGACGATTCAAGTGAGTCGAAGGGAGAAATGTGCTTTATGGTAATAGACAATGGGGTATGCTCTACTTCAAATGATTCTTCATTTGATAAGCTCAAAAAATATGTATGATGAGTTACTTAAGGAATTTATTAAGGTTCAAAAGAAAAATAAAATGATGAAACAATAAAGTGAATGATGCCAAAGAAAGTTTAGAGGAGGATAATGAATAGCTATGATTAGAATTTGATAAATTAAATGGAAATAATGAAGAATTGAACCTTAAAAATGAGGATTTAACACAGGAAAATGATTAATTAAAAGAGAAGTGTAATTCTGTTGAAGCAAAAGTCGAAAGCATGAAAAGTGAAGATGTTATAGTAGATAGGCTAGGAGAGTTTCAAATTGAAAATGCTATCTTGAAGTCTAACTTAGATAATTCAAAACAAACTATAGTCAAGTTTGTAAATGGAGAAAAGAATTTAGATAACCTCATTGGCTCTTAAAGGCAAGGATTGAACAAAACTGGAATTGGCTATAGTAGGAAATATATTTACAAGTCTTACAAAAGTTACTTTGTAAAAAAAAAAAAAAAAAAAAAACAACTAAAACTTGTAACTATTCTAGTAGATATGGCCATATTACATATTATGCAATACGTCACAATATCAATTTAAATCATAAAGGCAAGATGGTTTGGGCTCCAAAAGGACAAGGATATATCATTGCTACTAATCACAAATGACCCAAACTTGCATAGGTACCAAAGAAGCAATCAGATGTTTTTATAGGAACTTCAAGTAAAAGCAACTCAAGAAACTCACATAGAGAATGCTAAAAAAAAATTTGGATTACCTTCAATATGGTATTTGATTTAAGAAACCCATTCAAGTAGTCTATAAAATAACTAAGATATTTTGTATGTACTTGAAATTCTCTATACTTATTAGGCTTTCATGTGCACATTTTTACTATATCTTAATCTTCATGTCAAATATGTGTTCACGAGTGTTTAAATGTGCTAATATCTCATGTTTAATTGGTTGATTTGATATATTTATGAAACTATATAAATTTGACTTCTCATCAATCACATTTGAGCTTTCATAAGCATTTAGGAACTTACATAGCATCTTTGCAATTAATTGCTTTCCAAACCATGCTTATACTCTCACCATATTATAATACGCATTTAAATCTTGCTTGGAATGTTTAATTGCAAATATCATACATTTTCTGCACATTTAAAGTTACTCATGTATGTTTAAGATCATATGTATACAATTTTGCCATGCCTCGATTCATGCACTCAAAAGCGATTTCCGCGTGTTTAATTTTATCCATAGATTACGATTAAATGATTGATTTGGCTTATTTTTGTTTTTGTGTGAATTTGACTCCCTTAAACCCAAATTAGGTTCTTATTAATGGTTGGGAAGTTACATAATCATTTTGCTCATTTGTACACTATATGTCTTAACCATGCTATCTTTATGCCTGTAAATACTATTGAAACTTGATTAAAATACCAACTTGTCATGAACTCAACTTGTTTTGCATATTTGTCATTAAGCTCAATTTGAGCTCAAAGTACTTGTTTTTTTATGATCTTAAGTAGTGATTTTTGGATAAAATGTCTTTCCCTTTAAATCAAATGGCTTATAACACAATATTAGGTCTTAGGAGTATGTTCATTGGGCTTCTTGCATAAATTTCATCGTTTGATATGTTTTATACACAATTGATTTCATACTTACTTATTGGAGTTCTTTTATTCACATTCTTCTCATTTGATTAATTCCAAGTTGAATGAAGGCTCTTACAAGCTTATTTTAACTTATAAGTTAGGTATGAATTATTAGATTTACTTCATTGTAGATTGATGTGTTTTTGGTATCCTTAAACCTCTAAAAACTAAGCTAAAGCTAAATATTTAGAACATCCTATTTTAATCTAGCTTAAAATGCAATGTTGTAATTGTCAAACATGCTTCATCTGAGCTTATACAATTTGTTAAGATAAGATTTGTTTGAACATTATATAGAGTCTGTAAGCTGAGCAGAAATTTCAAGTGGCTAATGCAATATTATGCAACCATGCGGACAATTCAATCATACCGTCCAAACGATTGCTACAAAATTGGCATACAAATATATTTTCTAATTGTATATAGACTTAAACTCTAACCATCCTTTGTTTTGTTATATAGCTTATATATGTTGTCTATTGGTCCTTAAGATCGCCTTTAGTTATCTCTCTTTAATTATATATTGACTTTAGATTTTAGCTACCAGCCTTTTGTTAGAATACCTATATGTGTTTATGATATCTCTTGTGAACTTTGGCTGCTTAGATGTATGAAATATTGTGTTACAATGAGAAATTGGCTGCTATCTTAAGAATGATTGTATATTATATTGCTTGGTTATACTGGCTATTGAATTATGTTCTTTTGATGGTAGCATACCCTTAGGCTTAAGCCAGGGTTATGCTAGATTTCTTACTTGCTTTTCTCTTCCTCTTTACCACCTAGAATCTCATCTTTTTGATGAGGCCAAAGGGGGACAAGAATTCAAGTCACCTAACTATTTTTGTCTAAGTTTAGTGAATGTGAGATTGTAAAATTGAAGAGATTGGTTGGTTAATAAGTGTCAAATCGAAACATGAAGTTGAATTGGCTATCCCCTAAAATGAAGATTAAACAGTTTCAACTTTCTTTTATATTGAGTTTCCCATAAACATTCTCAAAGGAAATCTTTTATAACTAGTGCCTCATTAAGGGTAAGTGTTAATTTGAATGGGAGTATCATATTTAAGGAGAGTTCGTTTTGCAAAGTTTTGTCCTCATCAAAAAGGAATAGAATGTTGAACTAATAGGTTCTTATGTGTGATTTTAATGAGAACAAAACTATGAAAGTTATGTTAAATTAATCATTGATTATGAACCTATTTGCAAATCTTATAAAAACATGGTTAATTTGATAAAGGACTTGAATTATCATTATAACACTGTGTTTTGCATGATATCTTTGTCATATAACTTGATTAGATTGAGGTTGAAATTCTTGAAAGAATTAAAAGGGAATAGAACTATTTGTTGTATCTTAGTGTATGTTGTTTAGTTGTTCTAGTGTAAACCGTCCGACTGATTGTTTCTGGACCATCTGGCTAGTTTTTGCAAATCAGTAGCAAGTGATGGACCATCTAGCCGGTTGTCCTTGAACCGTCCAGCTGGTTGCTACCGATTAATAGCAAGTGATGGACTGTGCGGTTGGTTATCCTTAGACCGTCGGCTAGTTGCTACAAATTAGTGATAAGTGATGGACTGTGCAGTTAGTTATCCTTACACCATCCGGTTGGTTATTGTAGGTCGGTAAGCTATGTTAGACCATGCAACTGGTGACCTAAAGACCGTTCGAATGGCGACCTAATTTAAATGAACGGTCCAACTGATCCCATTTGAACTATCCAATTGGTCCACATAGAAAAGAGCCATTATGGAGCATTAAATCAAGAGAGAAGTAAACCAATGGTTGGATTTTCTTAAGAGGCTATAAATACAAATTGTTGGGTAGTTGAAGGAAAAGAAATAGAGCTATAAATCTGCAATTATTCCTTTTATTCACTTACCCTTTGTCTTGTGTACTTAATTTGCTAAATCATTTGTAAAACCTTAATATAGTACAAAGTGATTTATACTTATAAGAACCTTGAGAGAGTGCACTATACTTGAGATTGAGTTTGTTTGAGAGTTATTATGATTGAGAATCTTGTAAAATCAAGATTGGATTGGGTGAGTTGTGAGTGTGAAACTTGTATAATCAAGTTTATGTATGTATAGCTCTTGAAGTTTAGATTGAGAAATTAATAAAGTAGTGTCAAGTCCTCTGTTGGAGGCATTGTGTATCCGTAGAGAGTAGGTAGTGGTCCAAACTCCATGTTAAATCCAAGCTTGATTTTCTCTATCCCTATCTCTTTTATTTTCCATACTTACTATTATTTTATCACTATTTTTATTATACTCATTGTTACTTTATTGTTTCAATATTGCTTTCATTTAATTACTTAAATCAAGAAATTAGTATTAAATTAAAATTTGGGCATTGAACTCGATTCACCCCCCCCTCCCCTCCCTCCCCTCTTGAGTTCTTAATGTAGTATTTCAACTACTTCGACGTATGTTGGGTCAAGACTCATTTATACTTAGCAATGCCATAGAGGTATACACTACGGAGGTGACAAGGTGGCTCTGTAAGTCAGTCCACCGTAACTACACTAGCAACCACGTTTGTAATTTGAAAATCTAACATCCTCATGGTATGTCAAGTTTGTTGGTCGTATTACAGATGTCATGACATAATTAATAAGCCCAAGTAGGATGCTAAAGCTAAATACAAAAAGGGACAATGAGATAAGAGAGAGGAAGCACAAGCGCATCACGAATGGTGAGTTAAGCCCAAGAAGGAGCTTGTAGGGTAAGAAGCATCCTTACTCCTTGTGGTCGGTTCGAGTAGTAGAGTGATTCCTTGCATCCTGAGCTCAATCAAACTATTGGTGGAGTCCTTAAATGCAGGGTAAGCCATAAGGATGGTGCTCGCTAGGGTAGTTGTCTAAGTCCTCAAGATTAGGTGCTCGGATGATAGATCTCCACTGGGTTTGGAGATGACAGAGACATTCAAGCAGGTCAAAACACTTAAAGAAGGTAAGGAGTTCAATCCTTTAAGCACTAATAGGCTTTTAGAGATCTCTATTAGAGTTGGACCTCGAGTTAGGGTAAAACTAAGTACCAGCACTTGCCCCCTCTCCTTCACTCTCCTCAGCATCAAGGACGCTAGGAGAGTAGATCTACTAGGGGGGCCGACTCAAGGTAGGAAAAGCTTTGTTTTGAGTAAGGAGCCCACATCCATCTCTGGGTGATGTGATGTCTAACATTTTTTATAAGACTACTTGTGATGTACAACGATACTAAGTGTGACTAATGTAACCACTAGGCTGCCGAGGTGTCATGATGGTCCTCATGAAGAGCAGCATATAATTACAATCCTCTTGGAAAGGGCTACTTGCAGAAGACACCAATGTGTACAGCTATGTCAACAATTCGTATATGTGGATCAATTTAGGCCATTGGCTAGAGGAGTGGGATACGTAGACCAGGACGCAATGCACGTCTTTCCAGTTAATAAGTGCTTCAATAGAAGAGAAAGCCATTTGTCTCCTTCTCAGGTTTTCCTATATAAGGGGGTACTTGGGACCTCATTTTTCACATTCCACTTTCAAGTAAGAGGAAACTTTGCCAAAATCCCAACTTGCAAGCTCACTTTCAAAGCCCTTATTTCTTTATTCTCATATTAATCATGGCTAATTAGAGCACTTCAAATTCTTGAGGTGAGTTTTTAGGTAGCTCCATTTTGAGAGAAATCAATAGAGATTACGAGGAGATTCTCCTCGAAGGGGTAGTAAACCTACTCCCCATCAGACGATGGCAAAGATTAGTAAGAGTCCCAGGATTATGTTCATGTAAGAGCAAAGGAATGAATGGGTTGCTAAGAGGCCCCATGATGTGTATGCCTCGGATGGTGAGGAAGATGAAGAAGAGGAGCAATTGCACACTACTAACTCCAATAGTAAGGCATGGGTTCGAATGCTTTTTGTTGCAAATGAGGAGAAACTAAGGCTGGTGAATCGAACAATGAAAAACATGCTTAGGTAGCGAGTGGAGTTACCTATAAGGGGTGAGAAAGCTTTCCAAGTAGGTGACGAAGATCCATTCTGCATGTGTGTGAGACCATTCTACCTAGGACTATGGCTACTACTCTTAGAGTTCTTAGTCAAAGTCTTTAACTCCTTCAGGAGTGCCTTAGGCGCCTTAAGCAAAAATGCTTAGGCGTAGTTACTTAGGTTCAAGCTAGTTTGTTTTTGGATTCTTCAAAGGCCAACGACTCATCTGTTTAGGCATTTATTTCATGTGAAGAAGACTACCAGTGATTAGGTATATATCGATAATCAAGGTGCACCGCTAAAGGTGTTCTATGGTCTTCTAAGCAAGGTTAATCACTAAAAAGAGAATTTCTTCTACATCTAGATGCTTGAGAGGCTAAATTCTCCCATAGCTTAGATGGTGCCAATTCGGATGTCACCAGTTAACTATTTAGGGGCTTAGGATAATGAGGCGAAGGAAAAGGTCTTGGATCTTATGAACTGTAAACAGCTCTACCTTATAGCTGCTATTTAAATGTATGTCAATAGCAAGCCTCTCTATGGAATGGAGATAGGTATCTCTCAATTCTTGTTAAGGAGGAGTGGTTACATGTTTGCCATGTTGCATCATCATCTAACGAGGGATATTAGGCTTACGTACCCTCAATTTAATGAGTGTAAGTACCTTCTTTTAGTTTACTGCACTAAGCCTCCATTTGTGATCGCAACTATGTAAGTAGCCTTAAAAGAGGTCAAGCAAAAATTACTCACCGTTTGAGAAAAGAGTATAGTAGAGACTAGCAAGAACAGGAAGTAGGTAGCTATGGAGGGGGATGGGGAGAACTCACAACCCTACTCTAAGAAGAGTAAGAAAAAGGAGCAAACTAAGTAGTAGACCACTCTAGAAGCAATACAGAATGTAATGGAGGGTGTTGCTATTTCACTGAGTGTGGGGGGAGCTTCGAAGTGTACAATGGTTGTGTCTAGAGGTAAGGCTAGCCAGGTTGCACAGGTTGTAGAGCCTCAAAGACTTGAGGAGGGTAACTTAGTGTAGCACCATAAATCAGTTTAGGGTAACACCTATGCCTAATCACAACAAGGAGACTCTAAAGCAACCCCGTACGACACCAAGGTTTAAGTCATTGATATCTTCAATGATGAGGAGCCCTTGCCATTAGCACCTCGAAACAAGGAATCGATTGTGCAGTAAGAGCCTGAGCCTTTTATAAACTTAGCTGTAAGGCCCGTACAACAGATGGATCAGCTTCAAGCTAAGTTTGAGTGTTTTTTTGCCGAAAGGAGCAATATTGAGGCTTCTATAGAGTTTCTCCAAAGGCATAACAAAGTGAGTCGCTATTGTTAACTTTTCTTCAAGTGTTATGTGCTACTTTTCTGATTGAAACTATGTCTTTGCCTTTGTTGCAACTGTACAATATATTAGATTATGTGCTAGCACACAAGTATGATACTAGTAGTCTAAGAGAGGCCACGTGAAGGTTAAGGCAGGGAGGCTTCATGTAGCACTGGAGGAGGAGAAGAGACAAAGTGCCAGCATCTAGAGATTAGGGAGCAAGCCAAGAAGTTGGAGGCTAAGCTTAAGGAAGCCCAAACATCAGCCAAGGGTTATGGATATTAAGTGGCTAAGCTGTGGGCTAAGGTTAAGGGCATGCAGAAAGAGCTAAAGAGAGCTTGGGTCAATTTTGCTTGGTGGGAAACTAAACTTCTAAGTAGAAAGGGTCTGTCTATCAAGGTAAAGAAACAACTTTTCTTTGAGACTTTAAACAAACCCTTTATAGAAAAGGTTGTAAGTAACACTACCTTTGCATTGGCTAAGGAGGCTTGGAAGTAAGTCCATGAGCACTTCACAGGAGCAGACTTGACCTTCTTGAATTGGCTCGATGGCCTAAAGGCTATTGGTGGTGGAGGAGAGGAGGCATCTTTAAAGGGCAACACTGAGGAAAGATTAAGTGAGATCGAAGGTGAGAATGAGGAAGAGGGAGGCAATGAAGATGAGGAGGAAAACATGGCGATTCATTAGGTCTAGGTGACCTTATTTTCTATTTTTGTACTCTTTTGTGTAGCTCAGGCTTAATGTTCATTTTTGTTGTTTTAGGCCGAAAGAGGAAAGGTATAAGGGGAAGCAGGTTAGGGGCCTGGGGATTAGCATACTAATTCAGTGTAAAGGAATGATTGTTAATGAAATCATCCTCATAAATGCTTGTCATTTATCCCACTTTATTTGGCTCCTGGTTTTCTCGTTCTTGAATTTACTTAAGCATGACATGTTTAGATTGCATATGGTTTGGTTTCATGAAGTGTGAAGTCAGTAGGTTAGCTTTGGCCGTTCTCTACTAACATCACACGATCTCTTAGACAGAGTATACCTTAAGCAGAGATTGCGCCTAGCAACCACACCGAGTAGTATGCCTTCGAGAAGGCATTTAATGAGCGTACGATGCATTGATGTTTCTTTAGTAAGGGAAGAGGAGGTCAATGGGGCTGCCATCCAATTTAGGCCATTGGATAGGTGATATGTGGACAGCTGAGGTTATGTTAGACCCTTTATATAAAGGATGCATGCATCCTTTGTTCCCCACTTCGAACACATTCCAACATTCTTCTACCAAGAGATAATTGAGAGCTAATATTTCCTTTTGCTGCACCATCAGCAAGTCAAGGATGATCAAAGTGAGAGAGAGAGAGTATATGAACTTAAGTTATGTCCTCACAATAGACCCTCGGGCACTAATTGAGGGATGTAACAAGTTGCTCGATGATTGGAGGTAGCTTCTAAGCACCGATTAAGGGATGTACATGGATCCTTTGACTCCTCGTAAGGTGCTTAGGTGTTTGTCCTCCAATTGTCATGGAGTCAGCATCATAGGTGCCCAAGTTCCCATAGTAGATGCCTAGGTACTGCCGATCATCTATGATTTTTCCGTCCCTAAGAGGGTATTCCCCTCCATAGCTTGGGATACCCAACCTAAATCAACTCTGCAACTCTTTTGGTAGACCTAGGCTTTGAGAACATGGCAGGTTACATAAGTTTGTGTGCTCTCCCATGCCAACTCAATGGTAGCCACTACGCATACCCTTAAGTACTGGGGTAACTTGCATTAATCTCTAGCTATCGCTGGTTCTTTTTATCTGAATATGTCGAGTAAGTCGGATGCCCAAGGGCAAGGGGTGGAAGTTCCCTCAAGGCTATCAATATCGACATAGTAGTTAGGTGCATTGAAGGAAGAGGTTACTGCCATGTCAAACTGGACAAAACAGGATTTTCTTGCTCAACGATGGCTATAGTAGTAGAGGAGGTACTGTAGATGCGTTTCCCGGAGGCCGTGGCTAGTTAGTTGAGAGTAATTCATCCCAAACAAGAACCTCAATTGGGTAACTAAGCTAAAGTTAAGAGTAGACATCAAGATCTAGTACCGAGCGGTAAACCAAGAATTGTCCTTGTACCTTCTTCTTTCTTATAATTTCCATTTTGCTTTTGTATGTACTTGGGGTTTGGATGCTGCCCTTTAATGAAATCCTATGCTCTGTTTACATTTGCTTGCTTGATCTTTTATTCAACTCACACTATCTCCTTTCCCTTTCTTGTTTCAAGTTTGGCAATTTAAGGAATGCACGAACACACCACCCTTAGGTAGGAAAGCCATTAAGATGATTTGCAGTGTGTTCTTGGCTTCAAAAACTCCTTTACTACCTGAACTTCGTTGAAAGGGCTTGCCTTCGGTAGTAATCGAAGCCTTGATCCCTATGATATTAGTGTAAATACCAACTCTTGGTATGTGCTCGAAGGTAAGAATAAACCCCGATGGTAAAGGAGTAGTAAGGACTCATACTATTGGTTTGGTGTTGGCTTGTAATGTTAGTGTAAGTAATAACTTGAAGGCTTAATCCCTACAATTTTAGTATAGATACCAATTAACAGGGCATCCTCAAAGATGAGAAGTGACCTGAGTATGAGAGTGTGGTTAAGACTTGTGCTTGTGGTTAATTCGTAGCCTGTAATGTTAGTGCAAGTACTAACTCGAGGCGCATGTTTAAGGATAAAAATCGACCCGAACATTAGAGAGTAACATAGGCTAATAATAAGCAATAGATAATTTAGACAAGTGTAAGGAACTCATTATTCTACTAATCATAATAAGGGTTACAAATGTCTTAAATGCATTAAAAAGCTTAGTTAAAATATAGCTTAAGTTATCCGCATTCCAGGCTCTAGGGATGGGATGCCCGTTGAAGGTCTCTAGCTTATGTACTCCTTTGCCCGCATCTTCTACAATGCATACCGAGTATTCCCAATTATGGAAGAGTTTGCCCTATCACTCACGTGAGCCAATGACCTCTAGTTTCTTGCACACTAGGTCTCCAGGATAAAAGGCCTTGTGCTTTACTTTCTTGTTGTAATATCAAGCCAAGCACTATTGATAAGATATTATCTAGGTACGTGCAATGTCACATACCTCCTTGATGTTGTTGAGGCTTGCCTGGAGAGTTATGTCGTTAGTATTTACGTCAAAATTCTAGCCTTTGCTTATGTGTAGCTCAAGCTCAATAGTTAGGATACTCTCCAATCCGAAGGCTAGACAAAAGGGAGTCTCCCCTATGGAAGTTTTATGAGTTGTTCAATATCCCAAAGTATATTGGGGAGTTCATCTACCTAACCACCTCCAACCTCTTGGACCCTTTTCTTTAGGTTGTTAAGGACAATCTTGTTGATCACCTTAACCTAGCCATTAGTATGTAGGTAAGCGACCAAGGTGTAGCAAAGCCTTATGTTGTGCTTCTCACAAAGCTCCCAGAACTTATTGCTGTCAAACTATCTATCATTGTTGGTGGTTAATGCATAGGGCACCTCGAAGCAAAAGAGGATGTATGTGAGAACAAAACCTTCCGTAGCTTGGGATATGATGGTTACCACTGCCTAGGCTTCCACCTACTTAGTAAAGTAGTTGACTACCACCAAAATGAATTTCTAACTTCCATATGCCTTTGGGAACAGACCACGCACATCTAATCCTCACTAAGCGATTAGCTAAGGGCATATTACAAGGTATATGTCAAAGCTCAGTATATGGGAGATTAGGCAATGCTTCTAACATTAGTGGCATTTTTGAACCAGGGCTTTAGTATCTTCCTTCATTATTAGCTAATAGTAGCCCAATCTTAGGGTTCAAATGTACAAGGTACAAGGCTTGAGATTCCCAGTCTTAGGGTTCAAATGTACAAGGCTTGAGATTGTATGTGATTACTACATACTCCTACATGGAGTTTCTCTAGAGCATGAATGCCTTCTTCGAGTTTGAAGCACCGAAGAACGGCATGCTCTGGCCTGGTCAATACAGTACATCATTGATGAACATATAGTTGGCTACAACATAGGCTAACCTTTTTGCTTCTACTCGGTCTTCAAATTTTCTATGATGGGATCCATCCAATAGGGCTAAGAATTCACTGATAAGATTTCAAAGACCTCTTACTCAAGTCCTTTAATGTTGCATTTAGGGCGGCACTATTAGAAAAGTTTGTCACCTTCATGTTGCGTGGGGACAATGGATAAGGCCCGTCTAAAGAGCCTAACCACTTCTAAGTTTTCTATTCAAGAGATTTTGTTAATCTTACATGAAGTGAACTTTGTGAGGAGGCCCTCAACTGTCTACAAGTATTTGATCCTTGTTTCCCCCTAGGTCTTATATTCTCCCTTTACTTGTTGAACCACTAACATGGAGTTTGAATAGATGTCTAATTTCTCCACTTCGATGTCTTTGGCTATCTTCACCCCTACTAATGAGCACTTCATATTCAGCTTCGTTGTTACTCACTAAAAAGATGAATTTTAGGACATAGAGTGCTTTTGTTCTATACAAGCCTTTCAATGTTATGCCAACCTTACTTCCCCCCTTAGTAGAGGAGACATCAACATGGAGAGTCCACGCTGGTATCTCAACCTCTTTATGTGGTTCTTCCTCTCTAGTACAATATGTAATGAGATCAGCGAGGATTTATGCCTTAATCACTTGTTGTTGATAAAATTGGATACCATAAGCATTGAGCTCGAGGGTGTATTTCACCATTTTACCTCAAGCGTCGAACTTCTGAAGAATTTCTCTAAGCAATTAATCGGTTAGTACAATGATTGGGTAGGCTTGGAAGTATGGCCTTAGTTTTCATGTTGTAGTGACTATTGCTAGTGTGAATTTCTTGATCTTGGTATATCTAGTCTCTAACCCTTATAAGATGTGGCTAACATAATAAACAGGCTTGTGTTCTCTCCCATCTACTCAAACGAAGACTGAAGATAATGCTCTATCACTAATAGCAAGTTAGAGATATAACTCTTTGCTAGGAATGGGTTTAAAGAGTACTAAGGGGCTCTCAAGGAACTTCTTTATCTTGTCAAATGCTTATTAGCACTAGGTTATCTAGTGAAACTCAGAAAGGGTCTTCAATAGCTTGAAGAATTCTAAGTAATTATCAACACTTTGGGATACGAAACAATTTAAGGTAGCGACTCTTCCTGTAAGGCGTTGAAGCTCTTTTATTGTTTTTGGGGTTGTCATGTCATAAACTACTAGAATCTTGCTTAGGTTGGCCTCGATTCCTTGTTCGGTAACCATAAACCTAAGAAATCTTCTTGATGCGACCCCAAAAATGTATTTTTTTTGGGTTAAGATTCATTTGGTAGTATCAAAGAGTGTCGAATGGTGTTAACTAATCTTCGCTGGTATCTCAACCTCTTTATGTATACCTTGACATTTCTACCTATTTAGGGCTTGAAAATGGTGTTAACTAATCTTCGGTATGTCACCCCTATATTTTTCAAACTGAAAGGCATGACCTTATAATAGTAGGCGTCAAAGTCTATGATAAACAAAGTGTAGACCTCATCTTCAAGAGCCACTAAAATTTTAGTTGTAACTCAAGTAGGCATCCATGAAGCTAAGGAGGGCATGTCTTAATGTAGAGTCAATAAGTTGATCGATATGGGGAAGGGGGAAACAGTCCTTTTGGTAAGCCTTGTTTAAGTTAGTATAGTTAACGTACATGTGCCACTTCCCATTAGCATTTTGGATAAAGACCATGTATGCAAGCCATATGGGGTATTTCTCATATCTTACAAAGCTAGCCTATAACAATTTCTGGACTTCTTCTATTGTTACTTGGCATTCTGGCACAAAGTGTCACTCTTTTGCTTTGCTGGTTGGATGGTGGGATCAACGTTTAAGTAGTGGGTTTGTTCAGGAATGTTGATTATTCCTAGCATGTCTTTGAGTGTAAATGCAAAGAAATCTATGTTTTAAAGGAGGAAATTTGTAAGCTCTATCTTTTCATCCTCAAGTAGTGTTGCCCTAATTCAAGTGACCATTGTTGGATTGCGTCTGAACTCAATTTCCTCTATCTTATTGACCGGTTCTCTTTAGATAGTTGGGCTCCACTCAGTAGTAGACCCAATGTTTATGATGTTGTCATAAGTTCGAGTTAGATTTTGATCTCCTCAAACTTTACCTACTCCTATTGACATCATGAACTTGGCCTTTAAGCATTGTTGGCTAATAATCATGTCAAACTTTGTTATGCTCAATTACCCCAATATAGTATTATATGGCAACTAGTGGTCAATAACCACAAAATCAATAGACTGTGTAGTAACATGTAAACCATCACTTAGTCAAATCATCAAGGTGATAATGAGTCCCTTGGCTGGCGTAGGTCTATCACACTCAAAACCTGTTAAGCCATGCTTTATGGTTAAAAGGGCTTGTTGAGCTATTCTTTCTTCTTCTTCTTATATGCATGGTAGATTAAAATGTTAGCCAAACTACCATTGTTTACAAACGTTTTTGGTACATCGAAGTAGCCAATTTCGGTATTAATAACCAAAGCATCACTGCACAAGTAATTTACACCTTGCTTGTCATTTAAGGTAAAAGTAACTACAGTATCCATCTTGTACTTCTTAGTCCTAATAAGGTAAAACTCATAGTCAATGGAAGAGGAGGTGGCATTGCCTATGAGGCCGGGTCGGCCAAAAATGGTATTTACCTATCTTCTTTGACCATTACAATTCTGGTTGTTAATGGTGTTATCCCTTTATTGATTTTGTTGCTATTGTTGTTACATGATTCAATGACGCTGGGTTAGTAGCTAGATCTAGTTTCTCTCATCTACGATCAGATGGTAGATGTGGCAATTGTAAACATGGGGACACCCACTGGTGTTATGGCCATGAACATGGTGATAGTCACGATAATTACTAGAGTTGGTTGCCTCAGGGTTCTTTGACATTGGAAGGTTAATGGAGTTGCTATCGAACTTCGTATGAGACCTCTCCAAGGGGGCAATTGAGAGGTATATAAGAAGTGTAGTCCAAGAATCTTTGTCTTTTCTATCTCTTTGTTCTTTAGACAAAGGTTACTTAGTTTCGCTCAAGCGCAATCAATCTTTGACTAAGCCTCAAACATTACCACCGACTTTAAATCTAGTTTTGATAACATCCTCTGAGGCGACATACTTCTTGGCCACTCTCATGAACTCATCAAGTGAGTCCAATTTGTTAATGGATAATATGTTGAAGAGTTTCCTTCTGGGGTCAATCCTTGCGATCAAATCCTAAAGGGTCATCGCCATGTTGAGCTTAGAGACTTGGAGCTTCATACTATTAAAACATTCTAAGTATACACACGAGGACTCATTGGGTTACTGTCTCTTGTTATAAAGTGTAGAGGAGTCCTTACATGAGACTTTCAAGATGAGGAAGTGCTACTGGAATTTGCTTGCCAAGTCATCAAAGGATGTAATGGAGCCATTGAACAAGGTGTTGAACCACTACAAGGTCGCCTTTGCTAGTGTGTTGGGGAAAGCTTTGCACATGATGGCAACGAAGAAATTATAAAGGTTCATCATGGTGTAGAGGCGGATTAAGTGATTGTCTAGGTTACCTATCCCATTATGTATGTTAAGGTAGGAAAGCCTCACACCCGGAGGTAAAGGTTCCTTAAGAATAGGTGATGTGCATGGGCTTTCTTTTAGTCATGCACATAAGATGCACGATGGATGTGCTCATTTGGTTCTTCAACATTCATGTCTTCGATTGCCTTTGGAGATTGTCTTGAGGATAAGTCTCCACTAGGTCTACTTGTTGTGGAACGTTCATCTTACTTTTTCATTTTGCCGTAATTGGGATTTAGCGAATCGTGTAAGTCTTCGAATGCCTACTGGTTGTGCTAAACTTGGTCGCATGAACGTATTAGGTATGAAGTTCATGGGTCGTTGGCTTTATTCAGCTATGACTATGAGCTAACTATTGTTTCTTCATTTAGCCTTTTTTAGGACGCACTTTTCAGCAAGGCTAAATCCCTATGAAGGGCTGCATTAGACTTCTTGGTCTTACAATTGTCTTCAAGTAGTTGTTGGACAAGCAATTTAAGTTACTGCATTTAGTGGGCTTAAGTGCCTAGAGCGGGAGGTTTTGGTGAACACTGTAGTAAGGGTGACCTATTGCCATCGCCCAACTATGACGTATTGGCATTACCTAATAGTGAAGCTTGTAGATTGTTATTTTTGCTCTTAGCCATCTTATGTAGAGTAGCCTAAACGGTAGGCACCATAATGTTGATTGTAATTGAGTTGACTAAAAGAGATAGGATAATTAGGCTTCAACATTTTAGAGAGAGTCTAAATAGGCTTCAATGCAGGTGAGCTCCTTGCTTCTTGTCACCTACAAAAAGCCCCCTATAGATGTGTCTACAAGAACCCTCCAATGCTCAAGTTAACAAGAAGGATAAAGAGATAGCAATTAAGGGTCAGACAAGCACTAGCAATCCTCAAGGATGGTGCTAGAGTGTAGGTAGGTTTTAAGTGCTAAAAGGAATGTTGAGTGTATGAAGATTCTAGGACCGGGATCCTTTCACCCGTTAGCCTCTTACACTATCTATAGCATACGGAAGTACAACTACATGGACACATGTTGCCTTAAGACTCATTTGTACTTGGTAATGGGTAAGAATTATGTACTACAGAGGTCACCGAGTAGCTTTAGGAGTTGGTCACCATGACCACATTGGCAACTACATCGGTAATATGGGGATCTGACATCTTCAGGGTATGTTGGGCATACTAGCCATACTACGAATGTTAGGATGTAATTAATGAGCCAAAGTAAGATGCCAGTGCTAGAGACAAAAAGGGACAAAGAAATAGGAGAGAGGTGGTATGAGCGCATTATAGACAACGAGTTAGGTCCTAAAAGGAGCTTATAGGGTAAGGAGTATCCTCGCTCCTCGTGCTTAGACTGGGTAGTAGAGTGATTCCTTGCATCTAGAGCTGGCAATTACTAACACAACATGATACAACCTAATTATTTGAACAATTACAAAGAGAAAACACAAGACATGACATAATAGACAATAACAAGACACAACTAGGACACGAATAACCATGATTGCATTGTAAGTTAATTATTTATGATCTTTATTCAATTTCACATGTTTTAAGCACTAACATGAATTTGACACAATTAAGAACACAGGACACGACATGTTAACACGAATTACTAGCCCTACTCATATCCTGAGCTCTGTTGAATTGTTGTTGGAGTCATAGGATGTAAGGTGAGCCTCAAGGATGGTGCTCGCTAGGGTAGTCGTCCCAATCCTCGAGATCAGGTTTTCGGATGATGGATCTCCATGAGGCCTTAAGATAACAGAGACCTCAAAGCAAGTCAAAACACATAAAAAATGTGAGGAGTTCGATCCTTTTAAGTATCAATGGACCTTTAAAGATCTTAGTTAGAGCTAGGCCTCGAGCCATGCCATAATTGGGTATCATCAACAAGTACCATTAAATCTTTTTTCCAAAATTATTTATTTTGAAGTATTAGAGGAAGTACTTATTGGCTAATTATGCTTGAGGAATATTACATATAAATTAGCCTCAAGATTCTCAACGCTAGTTCTAGTTTTTTTTTTTTATATATATTCCATACATGAAATTTTTTTTCCCATTTTTAGGCAACTTTTTGTAAAACCGAACCATATGTGTCTGAAACATTTTGGTACCCATCCACCACGTACATAGACATTGGAATTTCTATCTTTCAAGTTGCCGATATTCCCAGACCAATTCCGATGGCGAAAGCAAGTCCACTATCATTTCATCTTTCGAAGTTTACAGTTAGCCACTAATATATATCGATAGATAGGTTGGTAGGTAGATGGGAACCAAGATGAAAATTGCTTGTTAACTTATACCCTTGAATCAACGTTGTTAGCTAAAGGAAAAGGAAGTTGAATTCTCTCAAGTTTTCCCGTCACATTTCAGGATATTTGGCCGAGAAAACACATACTTGAGGGTTGTTTGTTCGGTCGGAAGACTTTTTTTTTTTCTTCCAATTTTTTTTTATATTTATAATAATTAAACCCAAAATTATAAAATATTATCATAATAATTTCAAAAGATTACAGTTACTATAAGTAATAAGTGGTAGCTAATATTGGTAGAAAAAGATTGCGGTCAATAGCTAGTGGTACGGTGATTAAACGTATTGAAAGATGAAGAAAATAGTTTATACCTTTGAAAAGAGGGAATCATTTTTTTTTTTTTCTTATCTTTTATAGGATTGATACTGTCATTTATCTTTATAAATTTATACTCTTTTAAATTTAAATTATTAAATAAATTTTAAAATCAATAGTTTAAATTTTAAATCATATAAATAAATAGTGAAATAAAAAACAAAACCGATTCTATCAAAACGGTAAATGAAATAGTAAAATTTCCCATTTTCTTATATCTCCTATTTGCATCTTCCATGGCCGGTAACAACTACCATCAGTCCCTACCATGCTCAGTCACCTTCCATTATCATTAAGCGATACAACCTTCTAAACTATTATGGTAATATTTGATAATCATGAAGCTTTCAGCATAGCAAATATCAAAACTTCAAAAGAAAGAAAAAAAAAACACACACACACACAATATACTAGAAATAAACACGCCTTAGGTTTCTAATTGAGAAAATGGATTTAACTATCACAGGGATACATCATATGGATTTATTACTCTGCAACTGATGATTATTGAAGGGGTTACCCTAGCTAGGTTTGCAATCCATTCATATTAATATTTGACCATTGCCTCTCTATTTTATGTAGTTCCATTAGTTTGGCTTGACAATTTTATGGTAGGTATGGATTCGCACATAATTATTGATTGAGAAACGTAAATCAATTATTTGTTATCTAATGATATCCGGATGGCAAACACCCAAAACTCTTCTTTGTAAAATAAATATATTATCCTCAATCATCATTCTTATCTTAACTGAGCTGGATAGGAAATGTAATCGACTCCTTAGCGATACATAAAATACTACAAATGCAGTGGTCCAAACATGTTATATCCTTATAATATGTGATTTGAATTTGTGAAAGTTCACCTAATGTATATTCTTATGTAGGCTTACGATGAAAGACATGAGAATATTTTTAATTTTGTTTCCAGTTCTAATTTGCTCATAGAATATCACGTCTATGCATATATACATATACATATACATACACATATACATATATGACTTGTAAAATAGTTTAACGGAATGTAGGCATGGTATTGCTTCTGACCGAGGATAAGATGATTAAATGACACCAGAATAGCGACGCTTTGACATCCCCCATACAAAAGACGATTGCCGGAGGATATGGAGAATTATAACAGACCCGATGATTAAACATTCTCCGGACAGGCGCAAATATCTAATACGTACATACATACATATAATAATATATATACAACTTTAGAACTTGCTCCTAAGAAACTCATTTTTCAAACCTTTTCTCAATATTTGTTAATATGTAGCTAGCCAGTGTCCATTATTGTCAAATATTATGGTTGTTTATTGTGAAAAATTTTGTTAAATAGTAGAAGAAGATGGAAAGCGGATTATATTGGTGAAGATAAAAGTACACATTTGTCTGCTTTTTTTATTTAAGTCCTTAACTTTTTTTGTTAATTTTTTGAGTATTAACATTTTGAAACTTTTCTTATTTTTAGTCCTTCTATAAACTCCATTAAAAAAAATCCATTAACTTTTGATATGTGTCAATTTTTTTATGGGTTCACAAAAATTAATTTAATAAAATAGCATTATTAAATATAATTAATCAAATAATATAATGAAAATAAAAAAAAAGTATGGAAACATAAAAAAAAATGAAGAAAGAAAGGCAAAAAAAGAACAAACCACTTTCGTTCCTGCTTTTATCTATGCATTTTGCTTGGTGTTAAGTAATATGGTATCTATCTTTGTGGTGGTAGGGATCTCAATGGATCTTATATGATAGAAGTATTTGTTTGAAAACACGTAAATCTTCCTTGATTAATTATTAAAAGAAGTCTATTCTATAAGCCAATTAGGGAAGTGGGTTCATTGGCACTACGTGTAATTTCTAATTTTTCCATGATTAGGAGAAAGGCCTCAATAGGAATGATATGCCAAATAACACGTAATTATTAATAAAAATTTTATTCATGAAAATATAATTAATACTTTTTTAAAAAGTATATTCCTTCATTATCACATATCAAAATTTTATTTATACTTACATGTTGCTCATTGATTCACATGATATATTAGTACCATTGAATCTTTTTTCCTTGAGTAGTGGAAAACTTAGACATAACAATTGAATTATTTAAATAATGCATTTCTACGGATGATGTGCTTCAAAATAAGGATGAGGACATCCATGTAGATAACTCAATTGTATAAGGTATCTACTATATTTTGCTTAATAGGGTGGGTTTCGGATAGGTAACGAGAGTTGCATGATAGTTTATCAAGCAGAGTTTTTTAAAAGCTATTCTCTTAAGATAAGGTATAGATATAAGTTTTTCCTATCTTGCACTTACCCTAAAACATGTATTTTAATGTATGAAATGTACTAGTTTGAAGATATCTCATATTTAGCCCATAAAAAAATTATTAAATAATATTAATAAACGATAATATTATAATTTTCATCCAATAAATGTTTTAATTAAAAAAAAGGAGCCTGAGCTTATAAATTAATAGACTTAAGTGCTTTAGCATAATGCCACCTATGGGTGAGTAAGTAAACCTACTGTACAAAATATTCACCTGGATCTTATTTCACAGTTAAGTTTCAAGTAACGACTTTTTAGAACTTGCTCCCACATGATAGGGTACGAATATAACATCAAGATACCCTATACTATCATAAGACCTAAACTCTAATAAATACAAGTTATAGATTTTAGAGTACCTTGTTCCCACTTTATGATGTTAATTAAATAATACTAACAAATAAAAAATTTATAATATTGCATTTTTCTAACCTTAAAAAAAATAACAATAAAAGTCCAGTCTCGGACTATACGCTCTTATATCTACTATCTTGTCCCTCTCTCATAGCTTTCTTTTTTTTTTTTTTGTAAAAGCTTCTCTCTTTTTTTACTAGCTTATTTTTATGTTACTTTCTTCCTCTTTTATTAAGGATAATCTGGAAAAGTATTAAATACATCTCAGATTTTAACTTATCGTCCAATTTATTTTATTGAAATTTCTCAATACATGATTTTTCTATTCTATATACAACAATTTTATGATTTAATAAAACTTTTATTTTGATTATTTCAAAAGAAAAAATACAAAAATAATTTAGCATGACCTAATTAAGGGTTAAATATTTCTAATTATAGGAATATTTTCCATTTTACCTATGAAAGTTTCACATTGTTATAATTGGATGTGTTGTAAATAGAAGAACATTTTAAATTATTATTATTGGTCCATTAGTCTGGTTATAGATTTAATATTAATTATGTGTTTGCACAATATTTTGAAAGAAAATAAAGTAAGAATACAATATATACAAATTCCACAAAGTACTATATACCTTGTACCCTATAAAATTGACAGGGAATAGGCTACAGAGTGGTTTCAAAATACCATAGAGTAGGTTTTGTGTACAAGAATTTAGAACTTATACTTATAAGGTAGAGTATAGGTAAGGTATCATACTCCACTCACCCTTAATGCTACCTCTCTTACTTTACATTTTCCATTATTTCTCTTATTCTTTTCCATTTTCCCTCTCCATCTTTACCTTTTCTATCATTTCCCCTTATTCTTTCCCATTTGGTGGTAGCAAAATCACATAAACCTAAAATAATGAAAGAAAGAAAAATTTCTTTTTTATTTAATAAATTTTGCTATAGATTCTGTAAGTTTTGCATATTAAGAACTTATAATATTGCATATAGATTATGTAATGACTAGTCTTTTATTTAAAAAAATTTTTCAAACTTAGGGGCAAGATGGTTATCTTACCCCCCCTTAAAACAATCCCACCTTTTCACCTTAAAAGAGTGGGGTTTTCTTTTCTTTTCTTTAGCCTCCTCTTATTCTTTATAATTTAGTGTATCCAACAATAGTTACTCTCTCTTCATTATAAGATGCCTACATGAACAACAGTAAGAAGATTTTCTCTTCCAATAATGAAGTTTGATAACATTTTTTTGGGGTAATTAATGTTGTTATAATGAAGACATCAAAAGTTATACAAGAAGAGAAAGAAACTGGGTAAAGGTGTTGATCTTGGAGGTGTAGTTTATGGTAAGGATGGAATTTATAAGTTTTTTAACATTGCCAATGAATGTTTTAAGGCATAAAAGATGTGTTGTTGAACGAAAATGAAAGGAATGAGATTCTTGTGTGTAATATTGTGCAAAGATTTCAAGAAAACAATAAGTTTTCAAGAAACTTTCATTGATGCATTCTTTTTAATACTTCGTGTTGTTTAAGGAATTAAATGTTGGTGAATAATTGATTGAACGTGTTTAAATATGTTATTTCTTTTGTGAATTAGAGTTTTAGGAAAAACTTTCGTTGATGCATTCTTGTTAACACTTTGTGTTGTTTCTACATTCTTGTTAATATTTCATGTTCTTTATGGGACTAGATATTAGAGAATAATTAATTGAACATGTTTAGGTATGTTATTACTTTTCTGAATTGAAATTTTAAGCAAATGAATGGTGATAGTTATTTTTCTTTAAAAGGGGGAAAACTGCAATAATTTGCATTTGTTGCACCAATAAGCTAGTACACTTAAAATCAACCAATCGATGGTGCAGAAGTAGAAATTTGCTTGGCAGTTTATGCTAGCACTAGCTAGCCAATTCGAGCAAGCTTGGGAATAGAATGTTCCCTTTCTCAACCAATTTCACAATCAAGATCGTGAAACTTATACCATGTAGACAATGATGACTATGAAATGCACTAGTAAAGTTATTCTAATACTTAAACAAGTGTGACTTCCTACTTTCCCTAAATTAGATCCTTTGTAACTCAAAATTAAACTAAATTATACTAATAAACATTAAGGAAACTATTAAATATCAGCAAAGGTAATCAGGGGGTTAAGAACTGAGTTAGTTTCTTGATTAATAAACCAATGTAAGAATAGGTTCTAAAACTTAACAAATTACATTTTCTTTTATTAGGAAAATTCAAGGAGTTACTTAAGCTAATCAATCCAAGTACTTAGGTGTCTTGTTTTTTTTGTGTTTAACTAAGATAGTATAAATGAACTTAAAAATATCCAACTTATTATTGTTTCTATTATATGTACTTGATTGAGCCTAAGAGATTGAGAGTGTCAAGTCTGAATTTTTCCCAATTTTTATATTTTCCTTAACCCGATTAATATTAAACTCTTACCCATTTAATACTAACCATCAATTCAGAGTTAAGAAAAACTTAGCTTTTCATTCCTTAAAACTTAAAGTCACCACCCAATTGAGGTCAGGAAAAGAACAAATTAGGATAAATCAATTGGGTGGACCGATTTTACCTAACCACTAGTCTGTTTGGAAAATCGATTTTAAAAAAAAAAATTGAAAAACCAAAGATCAAGTCTAGGAGCTAATCTTTTAAACCATTACTTATACTACTACTAACTTTCTGAATTTAGTTTTATCTTTAAAATGCCCATAAAAAGTAACATTCTAATCACTTTTGACAAAGTAAATTGAGATAGATCTACAAAAAAGGATAAATTAAGTAACTATTCACAAAAGGTAGAAAAACAAATTATTTCATATTTTAAGTCGCCCCTCGTATTTATGTATAAATACCTACGTACCCGTTATTTAGGATCGGACTTTTGTAGTTTATTTGAAAAACTTTAATTTGTTAGTTCATTTAAATATCGAAAAATGGTCGAGTTTACACCTCTAAGCTAATCCATTTTATTTTGAAAATTTTTAAAAAGGTTCTAAATCAAGGTTTTTTTAATTTTTGGAAAGTTCTGAAGAAAATCTACTTTTGAAAAGGGGTTAATTTTTATTAATTTGAAAAAAAGGTTTTTCTAAGTGATAAACATATCTTATGCATTTTCTTTTTTTATATTATTTTTTATTATATATATTATTTTTTGCTAAGATAAAACAATAAAGCAAAATACAACTTTCCCTTATTTTCCCTCCTTTTTTTTTTCTTCTTCTCTTTTTTTTTTCTTTTTTTCCTTTACTTTTTTTTTCTCTTTTGTTTCTTTCCCTTTTTGTTTCGTTTACAAATTACAATAGAAGAAAGAAAAATAAAATAAAATAAAATAACAACAACAACAAATGTAACAAAAGAAAAGGGAAAAATAGGAAAGGGACCAAACCAAGGAGTACAAGAGTAAGTAGAGTGGACTGGGTCAACTGGAGCTTGAGTCAAGTTCGAATCTAAAACAGGCAATCAAGTCGCATGAGGGGCAAGAGAGCAACGGTTGAAGGCGCTTGATAGAGGCTATCCTGGGCAATGTTTCAAGCGAAGAATTGCATTTTTATGTGAATTAGATTGGAGATAGGGGGTTTTGCAGTGTAAAAGTAGTTGGAGTTTGTTTGAGTGGTGGCCGAAAATCTAAGGGTAGTAGTGGAGTTAAGTTATGCGACTAATGGTTGATGGAGGTAAAAGGATGTTTGGGGCTTGGTTTATCGACAACTACGAACACGACTGTAGTGTTGGTTTTAACCAATACAATATAGGGAATAGTGGTTGAGTATTGCGGGTTGCGATGGTTAGGGTTTAAGTCTCCTATGGTGGTTGAGAATGTTAGAGACACGACAAAGCTTGGGGTAAGTTAGGTTCAAGTGTGTAGTAGCTAGGAAACACTACTGAGGTGGATGCTTTGCCCAAAAACGATCGAAGAGAGAGAAAGCTTGCGAGGGTATTTGGGAATGAGGTTGAGAGTAAGTTCACCCTGAGAGAGCATCTACAATGTCCAATTTATAATGTCTCGAGTTCAATACATGCATGGAAGGTCAAAAAACGCATTAAAATCAAATGTTCAAATTCGTGGGTTTTTTATGCATTTGATTTGAAATTAATGAAACGTGATGTGATTTTAACGAAATAAAAGCTAGAAATTCATTCTTTACTCTTCATTCTTGCTTAAAATGATCATAATCAAGTTCTATTTTCGTTAAAATGGCCCGAATCAAATATGGACAAACTTTGAAAGTAAAGCTTTCTTTCCGATTTTGAGACTCATTTTAACCATCTAAATGTACGAATCTAAACATTCTACTAGTATCAACTCAAAGTGCTCCAATCCATCTTCATGATTTCACCATTAATTTAGTAAATTCACAAAGAAAATCAAGTCAAAAATAGGCTTGAAGTGAGAACTCTAGGCAAGTTTTGCGCAAGAAATGGATAAAAAAGGAAGGAAACTAGATACACGGGCCAATCAAAGGCCAACACGTATCCAGGCTGGCCTTAAATAGAAGAAAAAGTGCACAAGTACCTGAAACGAGAATCAAACCCCGGACTTGTTGATATTGTGTGTGTTATCATTCCATCAACTCGTTAACTATGCCTTATCCATGCATGCAATCAAATTGCATATATGGACTAGTTCAACTTAGGCTAAAATTAAATCTAAGCTCAAGCCCAACATTTCCCCTTATCATTTTTTTAATTTAGAGTCCAAATAAAATCCTAAAGCTAATTCAAAATTTCCTACTCTATTTTAAACTATCTATTTTTTGTATTTTCCATAAATTTTCTATTTTTCTAAAATTTTCTCAATTTTCTTTTTTTTTTCTGAATTATAATCCTTTACCTTATTCTAAAAATTTTTAAATTATGTAAAAAGAAAAAAATGGGGTATCTACAACTACCCCTTTTTATGATAAAGTTTAAGTAACACTTTTCCATGAAGACAAAAAAGAAACCGTTTTAGTTTGAGAGAGAAATTACCCTATGAAGCGCTATAACTAGCTAGTTATCATAGGCTTAATCTGCTAGGGATATGGTAAGTGGTGAAATGAAAAGAGAGAAAAGGCGCTCTAAGAGCTAGCCAAGACACTTAAGATACTAAAAGAAGGAAGCACCCCTATGAGCTAGCAAGAACCCTAAAAGAATTTGAAAACCTAGTCATGCCCCTATGAGCTAACTAACCTAAGTGAAATGGTAATGCGCTCCTTGAGCTGACTAAAACCCTAAATGAGAAATTGAAGCCTAGTCATGTTCTTGTGAGTTGACTAACATAGGCAAAATGGGTAATACGTTCCTTGAGCAGGCTAAGACCCTAAATGACAAATTGAAGCTTAGTTGTAACCCTCTAAGCTAACTAACCTTAGCGGAAGCATCCCTGGTAGACTAACAACCCTAAATTGGAATCGATTCGAGAAGAACCTGGAAGTACTCCTATGAGCTAACTATCCTAGGCAAAAGCATAAAGCGCTCCTTAAGTTGACTAAGACCCTAAATTGAAACCTAGTCATACTCATTTGAGCTTATTAACTTAGGCCGGGGCATCCGTAGTAAACTAGCAATCCTAAATTGGAATAGATTCCAGAAAAACCTAGAAGTGCTCCTTTAAGCCTAGGTAAATAAGCGAAGCATTCCTTAAGCTGGCTAAGACCCTAAATAAGAACCTAGTTATCCTCCTCTACGCTGATTAACTTAAGCGGAATCGTCTCTAAGGGACTAGCAACCTTAGATTGGAATTGATTCAAGAAAACCTAGAAGTGCTTCTCTAAGCTGACTATACTAGGTGAATGGGTAAAATGCTCTTTGAGCTGGCTAAGACTCTAAATGAGAACCTAGTCGTGCTCTTTTTGAGCTAACTAACCTAGTTAGGAGCACTTCTGATGGACTAGCAACCCTAAATTGGAATCAATTTGAGAAAAACCTAGAAGTGCTCTTTTAAGCTAATTATCCTAGGTAAACAAGCAAAGCTCCTTGAGCTAGTTAAGACACTAAATGAGAACCTGGTAGTACTCCTTTGAGCTAACTAACCTAGGCAGGAGTGTCTCTAGTGGACTAGCAACCTTAAATTGGAATCGATTCGAGAAAAACCTGGAAGTGCTCCTTTAAGCTGACAGTTATAAGTAAACGAGCGAATTGCTTCTTAAGCCAAATAAGACGCTAAATGAGAACCTAGTCGTGCTCCTTTAAGTTGATTAACCTAGGCACGGGTGTCTCTAGTAGACTAGCAGCCCTAAATTGGAATCAATTTGAGAAAAACTTAGAAGTTCTCCTCTAAGCTAATTATCTTAAGTGAATGGGCGAATCGCTCTGTAAGCTAGCTATGACCCTCAATGAGAACTCAATTGTGCTCCTCTAAGCTAACTAACTTAGGTGAATAGGTAAAGCATTCCTTAAGCTGACTAAGACCTTGAAGAGAAATTGGAAATGAGAAGTGTCCTATAGGCTCGCTATACAAAATTGGTGAAGAGAAACGCCTTATGGGCTCACTCAAAGAAATTGGTGAAGAGAAGTTCCCTACGAGCTCACTTAACACAGAAAGAGATGGATAAAAGGTGAAGTACCCTATAGGCTTGCTAAGACCCTCAGAGAAATTGATGAAAGGAAGCGTTTTATGGGCTCGTTAAGACCTTTAAAGAAATTGCTAAACGGGGAAGTACCCTATGGGCTCGCTAAAACATTAAGAGAGGCAGTGAATGGGGATAGTGCTCTACGAGCTAACTAGAACCCTAAAGGAGAATATGAGTTAAGACAATGCTCTATGAGCTAGCTAGAACCCTAAATGGGATAAAAGAAGGGATAGCGCTTTAAAAGCTAGCTAGAACCCAAAAAAGGATGAAAAGGGGGTAGAGCTTTAAAAGCTAACTAAAACCCTAAAAAGGATGAAAAAAGGGACAGCACTTTAAAAACTAAATAGAACCCTAAAAAGGATGAAAGAGGGGATAACGCTTTAAAAGCTAGCTGGAACCCTAAAAAATATATTAATGGAGGGGACACTACTTTAAAGGCTAGCTAGAACCTTAAAAAATAAATGAAAAAGAAGACAGTGCTATAAAAGCTAGCTATAACCCTAAAATATGATGAAAGATGGGATGGCGCTCTAAAGTTTAGCTAAAACCCTAAAAATATTATGAAAGATAAGCTAGCGCTCTAAGAGCTAGGTAAGACCCTAGAAATGGATCAAAGAATCAGACAATTCTCTAAGAGCTCGCTAAAACCGTAGAAAAATGGATTAAGGATGAGATAGCACTCTTAAAGTTGGCTAAAACCTTAAATGATGAAAGAAGAGAGGTGCAAAATAAAACTCGTTTGAAAAACTTCCTGACTCAAAAAATATATACAAACAAAGAATTTGGTAAAAAAACCATTTATGATTAAAAAAAAAAAAAAGAGGCATTAGGGATAAGCCTTTGATTTGAAAAAGAGTTAATGGACATTAAAAACTACATCAAGGAAGAAAAACTAAAACTATTATGGTCAACTTAAAAGGTGTAACCACATTTGAAAAAGGGAGTAGGTGAAATGAATTGAAAGCTCGGCCACTCAGGTCGACATGGACTTGAAAATGGATAAAAATAAACTTGTAACAAGCCTTTGCTCTCTCTTTCTCTCTCTCTCTCTTTTCTTTTCTCTATTTTAATTTTCTTTTTTCTTTTTTATTTTTTTGAAAGTTTGCTAACAGGTTGAAAAGGAGCAAATGTTATAATCATCCCCTTTCATGGTAACCATGTAAGGCATCTCATATTCCTCTCAGTATTTGAAAATGTCTCTTAACCTTGATGTCGAGCTTCCTCGTAAGGTCTTATGATTTAAAACATTCTTTTCCTAAAGGAAAGGTAACTTATGATTAGTCTTCCTTGTGAACTCTCGGTCCAGATTACACTCTTAACTACAGTCCCAAAAATTATAGTCAATTTTGCAAGTGATACGCCTTAATTAATTTGTTGGGTCTTTTTTGGTTCAACATTATGAATTTACGCTTTTGGTTAAAAGGTTTCAAAAAGGACTAATAAGAAGACTTATTTTGAAAGAAATACTTTTATTTAACCTACGTGTATAAGTCAAGAATCTTTTAGAAAAATTAGAACTATACTTGCCCTAGTTTCAAAAATAAATTTTATTAAAGATAAATTATCTTTTAAGATCAGAAGAGCTTTTGTCGAGTATGGGAGGTATTGTGGGTGAGAAAGCCTTGTGTTTCTAACTAAGAATGTGTAAAGTGGCTTTGTATTTTATGATCTGGGATGGATATGTAGGGCCTACGTTTTTAGGTTGGGCATGAGATTCAGGGCTTTATATCTTTTGGGCCTTCTTTAGTTATGTGGGCTTTGATTCCTAGCCTCTTGATTCAGTTTTGCTACTCCTACTAGAATATGATATATCTTTTTAAGGCTTTTGTCTTACATTAGGGCCCAATTTTTCGGCTCTTTTCTTTCTCTTCTTCTTTTTTTTTTAATAATATATCTATTTTTTTTTTCTTTTGTTGCCCCATTCTTTCATTTTCCTTTTTTACTTTACCCATTTTCTTTAGGTCGCTATTGTCAAGTCTTTAACTTTATCAGATTGAAGGCCCTAAATCCATGGATTTTCAATATATGGGCTCGTATGAGGTAAGTATAAGCTTGAGGTATTTAAAGGGTGTTGACTCTTCTTTATTTTAAAGAAAAACAACTTACCAAAAATAAAAGTTGTTTTTAAATTAATGTTACTAAAGCAAGCACAAATCAATTTTATCCTTCTCTCTTAATCAATAACCTTATCCTCCAAATTGCCCCATTGTGGGGTGATTTTTTTATAGGGTTTAAATTTGCAAATTCTCCAAGTTGGTCCAATAAGGTTAACAAGAGACAATCATGTTTAAGATTTGAAAATGAATGCCTAACTTTATTTTAACCTACATATCATATTCAAAATGGATCTCCTTTAAGGAATAAGTCTAAAATATCCTCACCATGATGTCACTCAACTCTCAAAGTGTTCAAGGGTCAGTATGTGGGATGAAGTTCGCCTTTTTTTATTTTAAACTTTTTAAAAGTGAGTTACCAATTCCTTAGGGAGGAATCTATATTTATTTGCCCTTAGGTAGAGATGGACTTTGCCCCTCAGTTTGATTCTTTTCATTGAATCGAAGTTTGAGACTGAGGTTACATTTGACTTCATGTTTTGACTTAGTTCATGGTTAGATTCGGTTTTCTCAATGGACTAAGGATTTTAGCTTAACTTGGTTACCTTAATGAGCTAGGGATTGTGTTTGGTTCAACTGCCTTGATAGGCCGTGGTTTTAGGTTTAGATTGGTTACCTAAATGGGCCGAGGTACTTATGTTTCGGTTAAATTCCTTAATAGGCCAAGTAGCTACGTTTGGATTGGATGCATTTATGCTGGCTACGTGAATGGGCCAAAAGCTTATGTTTTGGTTGAGCCCATAAGAATTTGTAACCATTAGTAACTTTTCTTTGCATTTTTATTTTTATTTTTTGTTTTGCTTCTACTTCTTCTTTTGTGTATGTGAGAGAGAAAGATAAAGCTTTATCTTACAAAAACTGAGAAATCTAATAAGGATGGTAGTTTTGGGGGTTCTATTTACAAGTCAATGGATTTTATTTGCTTTTCCCTGAAGGAGAGAAAAATAGTTAGATGAGTTTTATTAAAGCACCTATTTACAAAAAGGGAATACTAAAGAATGAAGAATGATAGACTAAAGGGAACTTTTACTATTTTGGAAAATTGGAGTACATAAAACAAAAGAAGAGGGCCTAACATTTATTCTTGATTTTTATTTAATGAAACTTGACATTTATTCTAGGCTAGTTAGCTATGAACTGGAAAAACCTTAAACTAAATCTCGTAAACAAGCTCTAAGGTCCTCCAGCATTTCATAGGTTTCCCTAATGACTTATCCAAGAAGGGCTTTTAAAGTCTAGTTGTGAGCTTCAAAACATTTAAGCTTTTCCTTTAGATAGGCAATTCAGCCTTTAGCAGCTTCTCTCGAATCTTAGGAAGGTCCTATAGCCTGTCCGGTGTGAACCATGACCAAGAATAGACAAGGCCAGTTGTTGAATGAGTCCAAGCTTTCCAAAAGCTTAAAAAGAAAGTGATAAGGAATGTGCGAAAGGACAAATGTGAATGAAAAGTAAGCAAAAACCCATGAACAACTCCAATGGATATGACGCACCAATGGAACTTCCGAAGACTCATGACACAACTTAATATGACATACAAGATGGCCCAGTAAGGTTACTTGCCACCTAACCTTGCTTAAGGGTTAAGATAAGAATGAAATGAATCTAAATAAAGTAGTGTTTACAAGAGGAAAATGTCAAGTATACTAATGTTCAAATCTCATTATGGCTACAAATACAAGAGATATTTATACCTAATAAGTTAGGGCAATTTGCCTAAAAGGAAAAAGCCAAAAAGGGTATTACCCTAAAAAAGTAATGTATAAGAATACAAAAGGGTAAAAATGAATATCTAAGAAAAGTAATAATTAGTGTAGTAGATTCTATACATGGTCTTATACACGTGACGGCGATACATTGGCAAAGCTGTTGGAGGATGTGGGTAAAAGAGTATGATCAAATTACTGGTCCAAATATGGGTTATTAAGGATCTGTCCAAGGTCTCTCTCTTCCTTTCTCGTTAAGGGTAGGGTTAAGTGGTTGGTGGGCTTGGACATGAGTAAGTACTCGAGGACAACCTGGCTGTTATCTCGGCAATCTACAATTTGGTATACTTCAAAGAGATGGGCAGTCATTCGACTCAGCATATAAAGTGACTCAATAAAGAGATATTCGGCTTCAGCAAGAATTGGTTGGAGCAAGAGGATTCATCTTGCTAGCCTTTTTAGTCCTCAAGCTCGGTTACGTGTCAAAGGCCCTGTAAACCCCTAAAATTTTCAATCTAGTTTTTGAAATAAACTCAATTATGTTAGAAAATTTAGAAGTTAACAAGGCTAATGAAAGAGAAAACCCTAAAAGAATTAATCAATTGCTTAGAAAACTTTTCTACCCTAAATGCATCTGAATACTAAAGATTCCATTCAAAAGTGATAGAAATCCTAAAATGATTACCTTAAAGACATATGTGCACTAATTCAACATAATATACCCTAAAACCTTAACCGATAATATAACCCTCATATTTTGCCAAATCATTAGTAAAAGGTTAGAGATGACTTTCAATCAAGCATATATGTTTTGAATCCTCAAGTAGTCCTTTAGAAACTAAGATAATGAATCATAGATTACATTTATTTCTTAAGTATATGATTAAGATAGTATTACATAGAGTTAGGGGTATAGTTGAAGATTAGGTTAAATGTAGTGAACCTTAATACTCTAATTAGTGCTTTTTGCACTAGTTACACAAAGTATTTTATCAAATGATGTATATAGACTATAAATATGATATGAGGCAAGCGCACCTATCAGTTTTAATATAGCGGATGTGAGTCCGAGTTGATCCCTCAGAGATTTTGAGTACTAATATTAACCTTAGCTTTATTATCTAACCAAAAAATCGTAATGAGT
Organism: Lumnitzera racemosa; assembly: GCA_024138005.1. Taxonomy (NCBI): domain Eukaryota; kingdom Viridiplantae; phylum Streptophyta; class Magnoliopsida; order Myrtales; family Combretaceae; genus Lumnitzera; species Lumnitzera racemosa. Next base: position 60,449,570 of record JAMXBC010000004.1, read on the forward strand.
TGAATGAATTAAAAATACTGAAATTAACAACTAAACTACTTATGAGACTTAATTACGCAAATTAGGAAGCAATAAACTACGAACGACTTCAAGTATGCAATAATGTATTTAGGAATTATTTCCCCTAGTGTTTAACATATAACCTTTTTAAAATATATTCAATTCAATTTCTATAATTCTTGACCGGAGGGATTCACAATTAAAGCTAATACCTTTCTCAAGCATATTAACCCTAATCCTAAATTATTTACCGGAATCTCTTCACTTAGTAATATAATTTAGAATTGCATTAATGTATAATGAATTCCCACACAAACAATCAACTTTCCGGAAGAAACATGTATCTTATCTCTAAGTATACATGTAATTCTCTTCAATTATGCCTAGATCTAATTACACATGCGATTTCTCAATCAACATGCATAATATCATATATTGACACTCTAGAATTATCAATCCACAATTAAACAACATAATTGAATCAAGAAAAGATAGAAACTTTATTGAAATTATAATTCAATCCAAGGGTTACATGAAACCCTAGGTTCCATAATCCTAAATACTTGAATTCTAAGCTATCATAACGAATCTAAAAACGAGTTCCATCAAAAACATAAAATAAAGCATGGAAAACCCCTCTTGATTTGATGAACAATCTCTCTAATCTTGAAATCGATGTTGTTCTCCTCTTTCTTGATTGATGTTCTCCTTAAGTCTCTTCTTGTCTCTTGTGTCTTTTCGTTTCTGTAATGTCTCTCCTCTCTTTTGAAACCCTAAGATATCCTTTTATATGTGTATTACAAAGATTCTGTTTTCGTCACTAGACACGACCTAGGACATGACCGTGTCCCTAGGTTGCGTAACTTTCTGCACTTAGGCAAATTTTCTACACAACTTCAAAACTTCATAACTTCTTCGTTTGAACTCGGAATTGAGTGAAACTTGATTCCTTTTCTTCGTTTTCGAGCCTAGAACGCGTTTAAACCCTAAAATCAATATTTTACTCAATTAAGTATCAATTTATTTAAAGAAAACTAAAAATGTAAGGGAAATACTATAAAATCACCCTATGAAATATGTTTAAAATTAGAGTTATCAAATTTCCCCACACTTGAGCATTTTCTTGTCCTCAAGCAAATAAATCAAAACAAAACTTTCGGGACAAGAAACACTAAACAAAATTTATCACTATTTAAGAAACCGGTGAACAAATACACTTGACCCGAAGAAAAGTAAGAAAATCATTCTCAACTAACTTGCAATAATAAAGTCAACCAATTTCATCTGACCATATTCAAATGCTCCAACAATACTTATTACTAGAGTTCATTAGTTAATTTATGAAAATCAAAGTTTACTCGAGACATTTAACCAAGGATTCTTAAACTAAAAATTGGATTTAACATCTCGCCAACCGAAAAAGAGTCATAAAAATTTTTTCCATTTGACTAAGTGTATACAATTCTCTCTTCCATCTCACCAAGCACCATAATCTAAAACAAACACATTTTACATCCACTCTTCCTCTGATCATCCCCCTAGTTCATACTTTTGTTGAGAGGTCTTTTAAATTTACCTTATTTAAGCACAATTGCGTTGGTAGTGGGAAAGAACCTTGCTCTTCTGACGGACCAAGACCAATCCATACCAACTTATTCCTTATATTGTTAGCGGGAAAGAACCTTGCTCTTCTAACGGACCAAGGCCGATCCATATCAATTTTTTCATTTTTTTCATTTGAATTGGCATTGGGACTCAATCTCGCTCTTCTGACTGACCAAGACGAATCCTTACCAATTTTTCTATTCATACACTTATTATTACTTTTAACCTCCAATCATTATGATTTTTCAGGGGTTTCTCAAAAGAAGAATTTCATTTGTTTGTTTGCTAAAAATTATAGGACTATTATAAGTATAAGTATGCTAGTATACATAAAAGTAGAGGAAAGGTATAAGTATATATACATTATGTATAAGTGTTCATAAAATACATAATCATAAGATAAGGCTTAGGTAAGCAAAAGATGATATAAGGGATGATGTAATCACATGATGACACAAACCATGACATAAGCAAGTGATGATATAAGCAATAACATAAGCAAATGATGATGTAAGCAATGACATAAGCATAGATTATAAAATAAGAAAATAAGAAGAGTGTATAATAATTAGGTACCTAAATTAGTAAACCCTAATACACTTTCTAAATTGGATTATACCTAATTAAGTACATGAATTAGTAATAGCAAAGTAAAATCCTCTAAGTATAAGAATTTAAGGGTTAACTAAATCATTAAGTATAAATAAAATATATAAATATAAGTAATAAGTGTAATTAAGTTTTCATAGTTAAAACTTCTCTAAATTTAGTTCATATCGTAAAACACGATTCATACTGTCCAAAATGGACATTACTGTATAAACGTACGTCCAAGAACGATGAAAAACGACTATAAATTCATAAATATCATAAATAGAACAAAAAAGTTACAAATGATTAAGAATAAGGTCTAACCGGATAAAAGTTGATGGTAATTTAAGTATAATTAGATAACTAGAATTATTAGTTAATTCAGTTACTTACTAGCATTATCATATCATAATGATCAGGTGATCCCAAGGTGAGCAAGGATCTCCTGATCGATTACTACGATTAGGGCGAGTCGCCATGGTTGAGTGAGTATTTACCCTATGATTCCATGCTTATTTGTGATTGTAGATGGTGGACTTAAATATTATTGTTAATTGACTATCGTGTGGGGTTTGGGAAACGTTTGTGTATGATATTGTGTGTTGAAATGTGAAATTATCTTAAGTACAGAGAATGCTTTGTTTGTTGCATAGTAGTATAGAAAATGATTATGTGTACTATTGGATGGTCACAGCATAATTTGAACTTATGTATACTCAACTTATAAAAAGAAATTGGAACATGCATTAACATGCATCGCATAGATACAATTCCGGCTGTCACATCACACGGAGGTAAAGAGAGGCCATTCGGGGATTGTTATTATTCATTTATTGGTTCTGTACAGTGCACTCGTACAAAATGACCTTACTCTAGCCGGCGGGAACACTAGGCATTGGAGGCGCTAACCACCTAGCTAAGGGTTAAGTCTAGAGGCCTCCATTTAGGGGTGAGTGTGGACTGCGGGGGCCCACTCACGATTATACTAGAACTTGGTTTTTATGAAAATAAAAGAATTATTTGATTTGAGTACGGAGCGTGAAGTTTCATAGTAAAGAAAGTTTTAGTATAATACCCGGATCTGATTGGTGCCGTGTTCCAACCCTGACTTAGGAGGGCATTAAAATCCGAATTACGTATATGAACTAGTTAATTATACGTATTGTTTGGTATTCTATTTGATCATTTATTCATATGCGTGAATATAATGTACTTATAACTTGTTTATGGTGTGGCTAAGGATTTTGCTCACTAAGCTTAGGCTTACACCCCTTTAGACTTTTGCTGCAGGATAGCCTGTTCGTAGAGGCTGGCCGAGGGATGCCACAGGTTAGCTTGGGGACTTGAGCAAGAGCGAGTTGTCCTGTATATTGAGAGAGAACAATTGATGTAGACCTTTACTCACGTACTTTTGTTTTACTAGTATTATAGACTTAGATGTACACCATTACTGTATAATATAAGCTTTGTAGTTCAAATTCTATATAAATATGTTAATGTGATGGTATCATGTGAATCTGTATGTTCGTGGGAAACTAGTGGTTGTAGAGCCTTGTATATTGTGTGAAGAGTTCTTGATTGGAAGGGTAACCAATCAGGGGTTCTTTGTACAATATACGGCGTCTGCCACGACTAGGTCGTCCTCAGTTCGTAACAGGCCCGGTAACCTGATTCCTATTACTATCAATTCTCTAATTGTTTACTTGGTTATTTTCCATTTTAGGCCTAAAAATTTTGTGGATAAGAATCGGTTATCAATTAAACAAATGAATGTACGTAGAAACATGTAGATGTTAGGATTGTTTGGGTTAATACGTTATTTCTTAAGTTGCAACCCTACTGCTATTTTCAAAAACTAATTGCATTAAAACTTTCAAACATTAGTAGGGTTGCAATTCTTAAGAATAGTGTATTAACTTAAACTTTAGGGGAAGTACATGCAATTAGGGTAGGTTCTAAAGATCTTTAAACTCTGTAACTTGATACGTTTTTAATAAAACGGTTTCTTGGTCATGTCAAAGTTTAAGTGAGGTTGCCTAATCAACCCCAAGTGATGGTTACCCCACTACATTCAGAGCCTACATAATGGCCTTCCTCGTAGGATCCTAAGACGATCTGAGTCTAACCATATTTACCTGCATCTTTGATACAATAAATGACCCCCCATATCCTACTGTATGTTGCATGAAAAAAATAAATATAGTAATTAAAACAAAGTATATACATGAAATAAATAAATAAACAACATGGGTATTTTGAAAGGTAAATTTAATTTCAAAATGTTTTTTAAGTGGCTAGCTCTCTTGACATCCCCAGTAGAGTCACCAAACTGTCTAGCCTGAATCTTTCCCAATTTATATATTTTCCTTAACCAGATTGATATTAAACCATAACTCATTTGATACTAATCCTCAACTGAAAGTTAAGAAAAACTTAGTTTTTTATTCTATAAAACTTAGAGTCGCCACCTAACCGAGGTCGAGAAAAAAATAAGTTAGGTTAAATTAATTACGTGAACTGATTTAACCTAACCACTAATATGCATGGAAAACCGATTTTTAGAAAAAGATTTTTGAAAAACCAAAGATCAAGTCTAAGGGCTAATCTTTTAAACCATTCCAGGTATTACTACTAACTTTCCAAATTTAGTTTAATCTTTAAAATACCCATTACAAGTAATATTCTAATCACATGCGACTAAGTAAATTGAGATGAATCCACACAAAAGGATAAATTGAGTAACTATTTACAAAAGGTGGAAAAACAAATTTTTTCATATTTTAAGTCGCCCCGCATTTGCATATGAGTGTCTACATACTTGCTATTAAAGATCAGGCTTTCGTAGTTTATTCAAAAAACTTTAATTTGTTGGTTCATTTAAATCTTGAAAAATTACCGAGTTTATATTTCTTAGCAATCCATTTTATTTTGAAATTTTCTAAAATGTTCTTAAATCGTTTTTCTTTTTTTTTTTTGGAAAGTTCTAAAGAAAATCTACTTTTGAAAAGGGGTTAATTTCTATTGATTTCTAAAAAAGGTATTTCTAAGTGATAAACATATCTTATACTTTTTCTTTTTTATATTATTTTTTATTTATATATATTATTTTTTTGCCAAGATAAAACAATAAAGTAAAATACAACTTTCCCTTATTTCCCTTCCTTTTCTTTTTCTTCTTCTCTTTTTTTTTTATTTTATCCTTTTCTTTTTTTCTCTCTTTGTTTTTTTCTTTTCCTTTTTGTTTCGTTTACAAATTACAATAGAAGAAAAAAATAAAATAACAACAAAAACAAATGTAACAAAAGAAAAGGGAAAAATAGGAATGGGGCCAAACCAAGGAGGATATAGGCTAGTGGAGTGGACTGGATTAGCTAGAGTACGAGTCAGGTTCAGATCTAGAGTAAACAATTAGGTCGCGTGAGGGGGAAGAGAGCAACGATTGAAGGCACTCAATAGGGGCTATCTTAGGTAATGTTTTAGGTGGGGAATTACATTTTTATGTGAATTAGATTGGAGATAAGGGGGGTTACAACAATGCCATAATAGTTGGTGTTTATTTGAGTGATGGTCGAAAATCAGAAGGTAGCGGAAGAGTTGAGTTGTGTGACTACTGGTTGATGGAGATGAAACGATGTTTAGGACTTAGTTTTTCAACCACTACGAACACGACCATAATGTTGGTTTTAACCAATACCGTACAAGGAGTAGTGGTTGAACATTAAGGGTTGCGGTGGGTGGTTAGGGTTTTAGCCTCCTATAGTGGTCGAGAGCATTAGAGATGCAGCAAATCTTGGGGTAAGTTGGGTTTGAGTGTATGGCAGCTAGGAAACACCATTAAGGTGCTGCTTCGTCCAAAAACAATCAAAAAGAGAGAAAGCTATAAGAAAGGAAAGAGAGTAGGTATCGTATAGAGAGAGAGAGAGCTTACAAAAGTGTTTAGGAATGAGGTTAATAGTAAGTTCATCTTAGGAGAGCATCTACAATGTCTTATTTATAATGTCTCAAGTTCAATACATGCATGGAAGGCCAAAAAACACATTAAAATTAAAAGTTCAAATTTGTGGGTTTTTTATGCATTTGATTTGAAATTAATGAAATGCAATACAATTTTAATGAAATAAAAGCTAGAAATCCATTCTTTACTCTTCATTCTTACTTAAAATGATCAAAATAAAGTTTGACTTTCGTTAAAATGGCCTGAATCAAATTTGGGAAAACTTCAAAAGTTAAGCTTTCTTTCCAATTTCGAGAATCATTTTAACCATCTAAATGTATGAATCTAGACATCCTATTGGTATCAATTTAAAGTGCCCTACGCCATCTTCTTGATTTTACCATTAGTTTGGTAAAATCACAAAGAAAATTCAGTAAAAAATAAGCTTAAAGTGAGGACTCCAAGTGAGTTTTTTGCTAAAAAATGGATAAAAAAGGAAGGAAACTAGACACATTGGCCAATCAAAGGTCAACACATATCCAAGCTAGCCTAAAAAAAGAAAGGGCACGCAAAAACCTAAACCAAGAATCGAACCCTAAACCTGTTGATATTATGTGTATTATCTTTCCATCAGGTCATTAACATGTACCTTGTTTATGTATGCAATCAAATTACATTTATGAACTAGGTCAAGCCAGACTAGATTTAAATATAAACTCAAGCCCAACATTTCTCCTTATCATTTTTTTTTATTTAAAGTCCAAATAAAATCCTAAGCCAATTTGAAATTTCCTATTCTATTTTAAACTATCTATTTTTTTTCTAAATTTTATTTTTTTTATATATTTTCCCTAAATTTTCTATTTTTTCTAATTTTTTTTTTTTTTTTTTTTGCCAGGTGGGGGTTATAAGGCAAAAATGTGGTGTTTGTAGGGAGCATCGATGATATCTAAATATGTAGTAGTTTCTAAAATATAGTTGCATACCAAAAGAATTTTAGAAGATTTAGGTTGCTTCAAGGATTTTAAAGTATTAGGGAATACTTAACACCATATATATACTATTATTTATATAAGTGTGATAAGGAATCATGAGATAACCTAAGTAACTCGGTAAAATTGGAAGTAAATTAGTTATTTAACATTCTATAAAATTTTTGTGATATGATGTGAGACTCCATTTGAATGGAATGTGAATAGAATCTCATATGAATTATGTAATCTCCTAAAATCGCATTTAAGGTAATCGCACATAAATTTAATGCTTTCGAAAAAATTGTCTAATTGAGCTCAAACTTGACGATAAACCATAAAATTTAGTAGAAATAACCCAATAAACTTAGATTTAAAAAAAATTAATAAAATACTAATTTAAGCTATAAACATAAACTATTCATTGTAGTATTAAATTCATCAGAACCCTAACATTTGTGCTCTAAGATTAAACGAAGCATTAAAGATAAATCATTTAAGTTATAAAGTGAAGAATATGACATAAAATAATATTAAATTCATATATGAGCCACCAAGATGCACCATATATATATATATATATATATATATATATATGGTATATGACAAATATACCCATAAATTAACCTTAAATCCCTAAAAATGTATAATTTAGGTTGAAACTTCTAAAAATTTAAAAGAAAATATATCCTAAACATTTATGTATACTAAGTGTATAGAATATATACACATATTAATGAAACTTCTAAATATTAATAAAATATACCCTAAATGCTAAAATTTCTCTAAGATATGAACCAAAACCTATCCAAAAACTAATGAATTAATCTAGAAATTATTGCGGTAACTCCAAAAGAATCAAGTACTTGAATCAAAAGGAAAATAGCCACCTCATGCTTGGAAAATGGAGATAAAATGAAAAAACAAAAAAAAAAAGGAAACTTAAAGAGCAAGGATTTCAACCGATACAAACATTACAATTAGACATTTAGCAATATAGAAATCATAAGGTAGTTTTTTGAAAATTAAGAAAAACGATGCAACCTATTCACTTAAGCTAGTTCAATAACAAACATAAACCTATTGCCGCAACCGTTCAACCCCTAATAGAGCACCACTCGCCATTGTTAGCTAACACACCCCTATCGGCCAACAGTGAACAAAATATTGATAAATAATGAGTTTAAAATTTAATACTGTTTTTGTCCCATTTTCTAAAAATACTAAATGCATGAAGAGAATTTTGGGAAAAAAAATATTCCCTGATTATTTTAAGTATACTTTCATGTAGTAGTTTTATTTTGATGAAATTTGAAGTATTTTATAAACATCCTTAAGTACATGCTCTGTTTATTTGAATTTTAAATTCAAAAATAAATTTATTAGATGATATTATTTTGAGCCCAAAAATTTACTATAGGATCTTACTATATCTAGTTTAATTGTATATAACTCGCTTTTTATGATATGCGTGTCTAATATTTATTATATTTTGGAGCTCAAAAATTATGAAAGCTAGATTTTATCAAAATAAATTGCATTTTATAAAAATAATTGATGGAAATGATCATTATAATTCTAGAGAAATGTTATGATGTCAAGAAATAATGGAATTAATTTTGCATGTAAATGATGTTATTTGCTTAATTAATACTAATTAAAGGGAAAAAACGTAATTTTACATATTTAAGTGATAATAACATTCACATGAAAGAACTTGAAGGTTAAATTCTATACATTTTTCTAAGCTTACAAAAATTTTCATGGAAATAGTTGACAACCTATGCTATTTATTATGAATTTCCCTAGTTAGCTAACCTAATTTATTATTTAGGATTTATTTCTAATAATATTTGGTTAAGAAATATTGAAAAAAGAGATTGCTTTTATAATGATATCATACTAGTCACATATGGTAACGTATGAAATTTAATAAATTTCATAATATCCTAAGCTTAAGCTATGATATGTACTCATTTAGAATATGATAAATGGACATGGTGTAAGATTTTATTATATTTTACTAAAATTAATACAAAGTAAATTTATTATACAATATTATGTAACCATAATGTTACTTGCTAAGTAAATTGATATGTGTGTTAAAACTAAAAGTATCATTTAGAATATATTTCTATAAATAGAACCTGTATTACATATTAACAAGTTCATATGAACCCAATTATATTGATTTTATTAAATTTTGATAACTATACAATAAAATGGATATTTTCTATAATATTACCAAAAATACCATCCAATGACGGCCTTTCTATAATCAAAACGTGATCTAACTAATAAGATCTACGTTTCAATGCAATCGAAATGATATATTATAAGCAATGTATTAGTTCAATATATTAAGAATATTTTAATATTAATGATATAGCATATAATCTACTATAAAAATATAATGAGTATGTATTACATATATATATATATGAATATATATAAATATTTATATATATATGTATACATCATTTTCCAATGAAGAATCATACTTTATGCATACATACATACATACATACATACATACATACACATACTATAATCGAATAGTTATATTGTTTTGTTATGTAAATAAACAATCTATGCCTTAAAATGTTTAATAATAAAATAATAAGACTAGTGAAATCGATGAATTCTTAATATTTTAAAAAACATTATGAAAACTAAACATGAATTTTGATATATAAGATCTTCACGCATTCAAGAGTCCGATGCTACTGATCTACTCAAGTGAGCACCTTTGCAAGTAAGTGGAAATTTTGGAGACTAAAGTATATGCTCGCTTATGGTTGTAAGTAGTTGATGGTACACATGTTGTGCTTATGCTTGGCTCTTAAGGTGTTGGTTGGTAGCTCAAATATATGTTTTGGCTGTGAAACCAACTTTAACTAGTGTGTTTGTGAAATGATTGATCACTTTTAACCAAACTAATATAAATACGACTAAAACTTTTTAAGTACATGTATTACATCCATTAAAAGATAGTTAGGATTCTTCAGCCAAATTCTAACCCCTACAACGAAGTGTAGTGTACTAACCTTTTCTCACTCTTAGTTGAACTAAATAATAGGAAAAAAGGTCATGATAAGGTGATGGCCGTCAAGTCAAAAGTAGTTACAAGAGGAACAATGTCTCCTTTGTATAAGCTCGAGTTTGGCTATGAGGGTATCATGGCCTTTAAGTTAGGGGATAAAGCCATTAGAAGTATTTAAACTTTCATTTTTTTTTTCATTTTAATACTTAAATTTTAAATTTGTTTATATTAATACCTTAACTTTTCAAATAAGACAAATTAGTATTTCAATTATAACAGCTGCTATAAAGAATACTTATTTGTTTCACTTAACAAAGTTAAAGTACCAAAATAAAATTAAATAAATAAAGTTTTAGTACTAAAATGAAAATAAAATGAAAGTTGATGTACATATATTATTATTCTAGCATTTTGTAATAACAAATGTTATAACAAAGATATTAATTTATCTCTTTTAAAAAGTTATAACACTAAAATAAACAAGTTTAAAGTTTAGATAATAAAATGAAAAAAAAAAACTAAAAATCCAGGTACTCGTATTGGCTTTATCCCTTTAAGTTAACATTGTACTCTTCATGCATAGATTCCTCAATCCAGTTTAGAGCGAGCGTAATTTCTCTAACTTCATGACAAACTAAATAACGTCATATGGATGACATATTTCTTGCTCATGCATTACATATAAGTTTATTATATATAAATGGTTGTATACTTATGGAACTGTAAATGCTTTAGAGTGGTTTCCTCTTAGGAGTCTTATATACGTTAGGTTTATGTTAGTAATTAGGCAGTTAGTTTTCTAGTAGGGGTAAGTGAAAAAAACCAACCAAATCGAAACAATCGATAAACCAAGCCAAACTAAATTGAAAATATGTTTTCTTTTTTAATTTGGTTTATAGAATTTTCAATCTAAACCAAATAAAAAATTTTTGGTTAGTTCAAAAAGATAAACAAAACCAATCTATAAAACTAAACCAAATCATTTTACAAAAACTATGATAATAATTTACTTACAATATAAAGGTTTCTTTTGTTATAATATAGTACTTAAAAGAATTTTAATTTACATTTATTGAAATGTATATATATTGAACTTTTGATTATCATAATGTATAAATTACATATATATATATATATTTAGTTTACTCAATGGCTATACTATATGCTATTTTTATAAATAAAATGAGCAATTAATAAATATTTGAAATATTTTAGTTACATGAATATTAACTTCATCAACCTTTGTTATGATATTAATACTTATTATTATTAAATAAATTCGATATTTTTTTATATGAAATCATATGTTATGCAAGTACAGTTTTCTAAACTAAAAGATATGGTTTGATCCATAAGCCTAACTAAACTAAACCAAAATTTTATAGTTTAGAAAAATTTCTAATCTAACCCATATAATTTGGTTTAAACTTAAAAAAAAATCTAGATTGTATTTTGATGGTTTAATTTGGTTTAGAAGGAAAACCGAACTAAACCAAACCAAACCAAACCAATCTATTCCCACCCCTAGTTTGTAGCATAAAGTTGATATGTGCAATGCGCTATTACGACTTAATAGTTTTTAAGGCATAACAATTCTCAGTTGGTATTAGAGTATAGTTCTTAAAAACTACCTTTAAAGCATCTCAATAAACTTATTAGACCTCATAAGATGAAATTGAGCATAAGTAGTAAATGGGTAGAAAATGCTTTAGACATAAGATATATATGTATATATATGATCAATAGAACTGTCGAATAAATAAACTATAACATAATCTTATCAATGTACTAATTGTTGTTTTGTATTACATGATAAGATCTTAGGTCCTTGCTTTGAGCTGCTTAAGTGACCTTTAAGTGGTGGGGTAAGGAATCACCTTTAAATTATAGAGCCCATAGCGGTTACTTCTTAAGATGGTAGATTAGGATATGTTTTATGATAATAGATGATATCATTGACACCTATTGTAAGGACTCTCATATAGTTTGAAAGACTCTTGATTTCTTATGACCTTAGAATTAGGAAACCATTATGATTGCTAAACAACTATTGTAGCTTTTGAATATCGCTACTTGCATGAGATGGAATTATAGCCATGATGATCCCTATACTATACTTCTTAGCTGAGACAAAATTCAGTAAACACTATCTTGTAAGTCTTAACCATGTCCCTATTAGTGTATTCTACATTCCGAGATAGTACCTGATTGGAGTTATAGATTGGTTCCCTAATCTCCTTATCCTTTACATGAGGAAATTGATGATCCCCCCTAAGGCGTTTGATCCTAATCAAAAGATAGTTGAGGAAGTTCCCTGTAGTAGATTACTTGATGGGCATGCAAAGATTCCCCCCAATTATGAACCTAAAGAGCATAAGGAAGAGGAATATGAGGTACTAGTTGAATAGTCTAAGGAGTATCTTGAAGAGGATCTATGGGATGACTTGAGTGAGGCATTAGCTTAGGCCACAATAGAAGAGGTGAAACAAAAAGAGGTAAGAAATAATAGTGTCTGGGAAATCATAGTGATACCAAAAGCTCCAAAAATCTCACAGTTAAGCTTAGATAATGGGGTAAATAGTTAAGTAAATGCTGCTATGGGAGATATAGACTAAATTCCCTTAGAGGATTTGTTGACTTCTGATAACTCTAATGGTGCGAGCAACTAGGAGGTTTGATGATATGGTGTAGTCAGTGGCTTAAGAGGATTTTAGAGATGGCTTATGGTAGATGACAATAGAATTTTTTTGTATATTAGGCCTTTTGATGTCCTTAGCTTCTTTTTAGCATAGCTTGATATTTTGATTTATTTCTACTTTTCTAAATGTTTTAGCTTGTTTTCATTCTTTAATACTAATGTATAGGGTTTGCACCTATACATCTATTGTATAAAACATTGTAAATATCAAGTATGTAAATTTGTTTTCTATGTAATCCTATAAATGTCAAGTTATATCCTTGCTTTTCTCGTGCAAATATGTATGTAATACTGATGTAAACCAAGTACTATGTCAATAGTAGATCTATAGTAGTTAATATTCCTTTTATACTCTAAGTTATGGATGGATGAATGCTTATTATATTAACCACACATTTAGAAACCAAGAATGACCTATTATTAATTTTAAATGAATATTCATCTCCTTACCAGTCTTCAAACCTATAAAACTAATGCAATTGTAGGCTTAGTAAAAGAGAAAACACTAGTATTAAATCATGGTAGAACCTAAAAATGGTAATAAGAATAAATCAACCTACAACAAACCAAGCACCAGCACTCCCAACCTTCTCCAAGAGCAGCACCTAGGCAATGGACAACCACTACCTCCTACTACCCAACTACAACTTCTTACCCCCTATATACCTCCACCGCACCACCCCCTCCCTGATGTACCTATCCTATTTAAACTTATGCTTACCAATATGCACATGATGATAGAACAATAAGTTTCTTACTACAACACCGTCACTTACTTGATTTCATTAAGGCTAACTAGTATTTCCATGATGACACCAGTAAACTTGCTACTTTTCAAATACCTAATAATCAAAAAGTATCATATGAGATTTACATGCTAAAGCTGAGAGCCCATGTCTGGTGGGATTTAAACGTAAGGACAATTAGAAGACCTATTACATGGGAAGTATTAAAAGATGAGTTTAAACAGGAGTTTTTTCCAGATAGTGTTCAATTGGAAATGTTGAAGATTTGTTCTCTTAGAAGAAAAAGTATGTGAGCATAACCTAATATGAGACCAAGTTCAATAAGTTGTTTCAATACGCTCCAACCTCATATAGGGATGACCCAAATCTTAAGAAAACTTTCTTTATATGTAGGTTTAGTCCAATTATGCAATATAAGCTTCGAGATTATAGTTTACCCACTTATAATGATGTGGTAGACAAGGCTTGGAAGATAGAAAATAATCACCTAAAAATGCTATCACATTTGAAGACAAAAGTAGGCAATAGATTTTAATATAGATTTCCCTTTAAAACGTCATATCTAGGCTCTAGCAGTTTTGGCCAAAGGAAAAGACTAGCTATTTTAGTGAGTGATCTTGCCCTACGTATACCTATCAAGAGCTTTTATGATAAGAATGGCAATGTGAAATGCTGGAAATGTTATGCTAGTCATTACCTACGACAATGTAATCAACCGAAAGGGAAGTGTTATATGTATGGTGATGCAGGTCACATGTTCGAAGTTGCCCAAGATAAAGGATGTCAAATGTGGACACCATAGACAAAATGGATATTTTAATCGCTTCTTCAAATAATTTAATCAATAGAAAAAGGGAGAAGGTAACCCAGCAAGTAGGAGTTGGAAATACAGGAGGATATAATATGAATGATGCTCTCGCAAGAGTATTTGCTATTGAAAGTGAAGAAGATGTGCAGGATTATGATGATTACTTAGAAGGTTACTATGGGATGAGGATTTGGAAGAATATTTGAATCAGGAAGATGAAGTAAATGAAGGATTAGTGACAAGAGAAATGCAAATAAATGAGACATTTACTTATGCATTATTAACAAGAGCAACACATTCTTTTACTAGTTATGAATTTATAATAGGAAATGGAATTGACACGATTGAAGTGAATATCACATATAGAATCAGAATCCCTACTAGAGAAAAAGTGTTGACTCAAAAGATTGTAGATAATGCACGAATTAAGATACAAGAGAGAGAGAGTTCCCAATTCACTTGATAGTTTTACCATTACAAGACTATGATGTTATTTTTCAGATAGATCGGTCATCAAAACACAAGGCAAATGTTAAATCTCAATGTAAAAACATCATCATAAATGATGGAAAACTTATGTTTTGAGGAAAAGCCAGTAAAGGTAGAGCTACAAGGTCAACATTCATTAAAGCCTATGAAAATAACATAGAAAATGAAGTATATTAGAACTTTTGTTGGATCTTTGTAATGGAAGGGAAGAAAGAGACTCCAAAGGTATTCAAAATACCTGTTATATGTGAGTTTCCTGATATATTTCCTAATGAACTACTAGGATTAGCTCCATATAGGGAATTAGACTTCAAAGTTAAATTGGCACCAGGAACACTACTTATTTTCAAAGAACCAAACTAAATGGTAGCAGCTAAACTCCAGGAACAAAAGAACTCTTTAAAAAAACTCCTAGCTAAAGGTTTTCATCTGACTAAGCGTATGTCCATAGGGAGCCTCAATATTATTCGTAAAGAAGAAGGATGGTACTTCAAGATTATATTTTTCTTATAAAGGGATTAATAAGGTTACCATCAAGAATAAATATCCATTATCTTGAAAAATTATTTGTTCGAAGAGTTATAAGGAGTGACTATATTTTCATAAATTGACCTCACACTGGAGTATCATCAATTAAGAGTAAAATCTGGGGATGATCCTAAGACTACTTTTCAAACGCAATATGGGCATTATGAATTCCCAGTTATGTCATTTAGGTTAATCAATGCCCTAGATGTATTTATGAATTTAATGATTAGAATATATCTACCATATTTGGATAAATTTGTGGTCATTGTCATTGATGATATACTAATATATTCCAAAATTAAGGAAGAACATGTTTGACTTTTGAGGCTAGCGTTATAGAAATTAAGGGAGAAAAAGCTTTATGGAAAATTATCTAAATGTGAGTTCTAGTTAGGCAAGATTTTATTCCTAGGTCATGTGATATCTAGACAAGGGATCTCAATGGATATGGAGAAGATTAAATTCATAACTGAATGCAAGCAGCCAACTATTGTCTCTGAGATTTGAAGATTCTTAGGATTGGCTTGTTATTATAAACAACTCATAAAGGACTTTTCAAAGACAACCTAACCTTTGACTCTATTAACTCAAAAGGATGTAAAATTTGAATAAGATGAAGAGTGTGAAAGAAGCCTTCAAGAACTCAAGAATCTATTTATTGCAAATCCAATATTGGTATTTCCATATTCTAGTCATATAATATATATAGTGATACTTCCCATACAAGTTAGGATGGGTTTTATTGTAGGATGGAAAGGTTATAGGATATGCATCTAGATAATTGAGACCACATGAAAAGAATCATCTTACCCACGATTTGGAATTAGCTACAGTGGTCTTTGCATTAAAACATTTGGAGGAACTATTTATATAGACAACAGTATAAAACATATACAGATCATAAGAATCAGAAATATTTCTTCATTCAGAAGGAGTTGAATTTGTGACAGTGGAAATGGTTAGAATTAATTAAGATTATAATCTAACAAATAACTACAACCCAGGAAAAACTAATGTAGTACCTAATACACTTAGCTACAAGAATCATGGATAAGTTATATCCTCTCTCACTACGTAGTAAGAATTGATCCAAGAGTTTGAATAATTGGAAATAAGATTCAAATGGCATGAGCCTAACCTATGAATATGGCAATCTAACCAACCTTACCAAATATAATTAAAGAGCAACAAGATGAAGATGAAGATTTAAAATTAATCAAGTTGAGGTTGACACATAAAGATGAAATACCCAAGTTCAAGATAGATGAAGCTGGAGTAGTAAAGTTTAAAAGGCAAATCTTTGTTCCCTAAGTTCTTGGTTTGAAAAGGGAGATAATAGATGAGGCACATAAGTCTACATATACGCTGCATCTAGGTGGAAACAAAATTTACCAAGACTTGAAATCTACCTTTTAATAGCATGGAATGAAAAGAGATGTAGCACAATTTGTTATGGAATGTGCAACGTGCCAACAAGTTAAAGCCAAACTACATTACAACCCTTAGAGGTTCCACAGTGGAAGTGGAACCCTATTACAATAGACTTCATTGTAGTTCTTCCTAAACCACAAGCTAGACATGATTCAATATGGTTAATTGTGGACAGATTGACAAAATATACACATTTTATACCTTATGGAACTAGTTACTCATTAGGAAAAAAAATGGCTAGAATATATGCACAAGAGATTGTTAGACTGCATTGAGTACCACTTAGCATGGCTTCTCATAAAGACATTCAATTTGTGTCTAAGTTTTGGGAAAGTTTGCATCGAGCCCCAAGTACCAAGTTAAAGTTCAGTATTGCATATTATTCACAATCGAATGGGCAATCTAAAAGGATAATCTAAACTTTAGAAGACACGTTAAAGGTGCATGCACTAGAATTTAGTAGAGATTAGGACAAACATCTAGCACTTATAGATTTTGTATATACTAATAACTACCAAGCTAAAATACAAATGACACCATATGATGCTTTATATGAATCAAAATGTCAATCTCCTCTATATTAAGAAAGTGAAGAGCACATACTATTGAGACCTAATATGATATCCCAAATGAATGAGAAGGTAAAGATGATTCAACAAAAGATGAAAGAAGTTCAAGATAGATACAAAAGTTGGGTAGAATTAAAGAGGAGATTTTTGAAGTTCGAGACTAGAGATCGTATCTATATATATAAAGATAAGCCTATTCAAGTGACTCAAATGATTTAGATTTAATGAAAATTAAACCTAAGATATATAGGACCTTTTGAAGTATTAGAGAAAGTAAGCATAGTATCATACCAAATTATATTACCCCTAAGTAAACCTAGGGCCGAGTCGAACCCAGCTCGAACCTATTGAGTCAAAGGATTAGTTCCCCTTAAACCAAGTTCGGTTCGATAGTTCAACATGTCGATCCTTAACCAGTAAACCAGCTTTTTTTAAATTTTAATTTTTATTTTGGAAAAAATATATTTTTATGTTTGTTTTTAATTTGTAAAAACAAACCACTAATAAATCAAAAGAATTTAAAATTTTAACTATTTTGTCACATTAATTGCTGGCATAAGATTAATAATTTATACTTCTAATAATGTACAATTATTACTGTATACCCACAATCGATGAATTGAGTAAAAAAAAAAAAACTTTTTTTATGGGCAACATTCTAAGAATGTTTGCTAATATAATCAATATGGGACTAAACTTACAATGAGCAATGCTTACGTGATATTTTATTACTTCAAAAGAAACTTTAAAAAACAATATAATCTATGTGGGAGTAGAGTAATATTATAAAGAGAGCAACATCTATCTAACAACTATAATACATTTGCCATTTTATATATAATATAAATATATTTCTTATAACTTTTAATGGTATTAATTATAAATACACTTGCATTTTTGTAAATTATTAAAATATATTAATTTATAAAAATAGTGTTATTTTAAAAGATTGGTAAGATTATATGAAACATGTTTTATCTTATTCCCCAAACTCTTTTGGCAGTTAAAGTAATATATTTTATACCATAACTATCTATTTCACTAACATTAAAATATACAAGTTTTAATAATTCTCATTATTATAAATCCATATATATTATTCAATCTCCATATCAACTTACAAATATAAGTAAAAATATATATTTAATTTTATTTTATATTTTAATTAGGGTGAAAACTTACATTTAATCTATTTAGACTCGCCTATTTAACAGGTACAACACATTAAACCGCGCTGACCCGCTAAGCCCAACGAGTTAAGCTACGGTTCAAGCCCATCACTCACGGGTCTAAGCTGATTCTAATCCAGTTCATGGGGCGGACCCGACTCTTCCCTAAGTCTATCCTCAAGTTTAGCCAGATATCATAATGTGTTTCATATCTCGATCTTGCGAAAGTTCATAAAGAACCTAAATGCTACAATGAAATTAAGGCCTATAGAGTTTCAAGAAAACTATACATTTAAAGTTAAACCTATTAAAATACTAGATAATAGAGTTTAAAAGAAAAGAAATAGAGAAATGGAATATGTAATGGTACAATCAGGTAGTGATTCCAAAGTAGAAGTAACTTGAAAACCAAGAGTTGGATGGAAGAGAAGTATCCACGACTCTTTAAAATCATAGGTTAGTAATGTTACGATCCGAGGGCAGCTTGATCGTAAAAGGTACCATATATTGCAGAAAAGACTCCAGATTGGTTCCCTTCCAATCGACGACCTCTTATACGACATACAAGACTATTACTATGATCATTTACCCAAGGGTATGCAGATCAATATAATATCACAACACAACTTTGTATAACATAAGATTTATAATACATTACAGCTATTATCATATTACAGAACTTATAATCTCAAAATACTAGTAAACATTTTACAATAGGATAAAGTTCTTGAACTAACTATAGTATTACATTACACAGATCAATAAAAGTCATACTATACATAAGTCCACTCTTCTCTCCAGCATACATTCACACCTCAAAACTCTAAACTGACCCTAGGCATGCATCGATCAAGTGTAACAAATAGGTCCTCCTACAACAAAAGTCTACAAGAGTGTAAGCTTACTAAGCTTAGTGAGGTATCCCTCAACCACACAGACAAATAATTTATATAAATATTAATTCAAACATATGTATGTATGTATATACAGTATGTTACAAAAACACATACAGTTGACCAAATACTATATGCAACTCATATTGATGCCCTCCGAAGTTAAAGTTGGAGTATACATGACACCAATCAAATTTGGGTATTATACCTAAACTTATTTCACTACAAAACTCTACGTTCCGTATTCAATTCAAAACAGTTAGTTGTTAGTTGGTTTTAATCAAAAATTAAGTTCCAAGTATAATTATGATTAGGCCTTTACAATCTATACTCACCCTTAAACGGAGGCCTCTAGATTCAACCTTTAGCTAGGTGGTTGACACCTCCAACACTTAGTAATCCCGGGGGTCAGGGTAAGGTCATATTGTACGTGTGCATCATACTAAAACATTATAATAAAAAATTATTAACCCTCGTATGGCCTCTCACTACCTCCATATAATGTGACAGTCAGAATTACTTATGCAATGCATGTTTATGCATGATCCAATTTAGTTTATTCAAGCCTAAAATACTTAGGTTTAGTTATTATATGACCAACTAAATTCACAAGCAAATCAATTCCTATGGAATCTACTATGTAGCAAACAGTAAGTTATCATATTTCAAGGTAATTTCACAACTTGTCAAGCAATAACATTCACATGCATAACCCAACCCCACACATCATCTAATTATTAATAACGATTAATATTCACTAAATACAAGCACAAACATGTATAAAATCATAAGGAGTACTCACCTGGCCATGACGTTGATCAAGGATCATAGTAATCATTAGGAAAGTCAGTATCCACATCGGGATCACCTATTAATTAGGAAATAAGAAAGATAATGAGTATATAAGTAAACTAATTATTCTATGTATCTATCTACCTATATTTCTACCAAATTTCCTAGTTAAAACTCTTTTAGTAATCACGTATGATTTTTTCATTCAACTCCATTATTTATAAACTTATAGTCAATTTTTATCATTTTCGAGCATATATTTACATAATGAGGTTCGTTTTGAACATTAAAACCCACATTGTTTTAGATTAGCTTAAATTGCTATAAATTTAATTATTTTGACTCAAATACTTTTATTTATTAATTCTCAAGTTTTCTTTATTATTTTACGGCTTAATTAATTTCTAAATTTTTATATTTTTACGATTTCTTATTTTTAATTTTTATTTATGTGGTTTTCATTATTTTCTTATTTTAAGCTTAATTTACTATTTATTGTGATTTTTTTATTATTATTAATTTACTTAATTAATTTTATTTTTATTCTTTAATTATTTTGAATTTTTTGGTTTAAGTATTTAATTGGAATTAAATTACTGATGCGGCACTATTTTAGTGGTCCACGTAACATTTTATTAAATTTTTTTATATTTCTTAAATTTTATATTATTATTATTTGATATATTTATATATTATTATATTTGATTAATTAATAGCTTATTGGTCTTAATTGTGTATTATGGGTTTCGGCCTATTATATATATAATTATATATAATTACTTATGTGTTTATGTACTTATATGTACTCTTATTTATATTATTACACTTAATATTTTAATAATTATACTCATAGTTAACATACTTAGTATATGCACCTATAACTGTGTATACACGCATTTCTATACATGTAGGCATACATATGTACATGTATTTATACAAGTACTATACTTTTATTATCGTATTTATGTACATGTTGAAGAATACTAGGCTAAACTCAAGAGAAGGGGTAAATTAAGTTTTAATGATAAATTGCAAATCTTTTCGAAATTACCAATTAAATACAATAACAAGTATGATCAAGATAATGATAATATAGGAATGAATGTAGAAATTAAAAGAGATAAGGATGAGAAGATCAAGTCCGGATTTAATGTAGAGTTCGAACCGCTCCCTACTCTCCACTGACACATAATGCCTCCAATCGAGAATTTCACACCATTTTATAGATTTCTTAATCCAAGCTCTAACAGCTACACAACTACAAACTTGATTACACAAGTTTCTCACTCACAATTCTCAACACAAATCACAATCCCAACTCACAATACAAAACTTAATCCTAATCTCAAGGATTATTAGTGTAATACTTTTAACTCTCAATACTTCACAACCAATAGCTCACAAGCACTACACTTCAAATCTCTCTAAATATTAGCAATTTACAGTATAAGAGATAATGAGAATTATAGCCAATAAGAATACTAGAGAATGCTGAAATATTGTAATAAAGGATCAGCTCTCTCCTATCCTTAATCGGGTTATTGAGCATTTACATCATTCCATTCAATTCTTTCCATTACAGTGCATTAAATACTCCATCGGCCAGTTGAAACAAGCTTATCGACATGCTGGTACCTCACCCTTACCAACAAGCTGGTAACAAATCGCACTACCGGCAAGTGAACTGACATGCCGATTCTTCATGATCGGGGAGTTCTTCCTTTTGTTATCTAGGACTTTACATCGTCAACCTAGTTCATCCTTAAGTTATCATGCTGATAAGTTAAGTATCACTTGAAACTACTTTTAATACACAACAAAAAAATACGCTTTGTAATCTAACTTCATGATCACTTGATCACCACTCAAAAGATTAAATTTTTTGTAGAGATAATTGATATATTTAATAATTAGGTAAATTAATTAAATAATACTTAATTTAATCATCCACTTCTTTTGTTCTCTTTAAAAACAACATGTCTAGATATATATTTTTTGTTTTGTTCTCATCAAAATTAAATAATGAACCCTATATTCAACACATGTACATATATACATGTATATGTATTTATACCTAAGTTCATACGTACTTTTATACATGTATATTTACACGTATTTTTATATTTTTTAGGTATTATTTTCTCATAATCTTTAATATACATATCTTATGTACACATTTCTATACTTGGTTTTGTACATATATATGTGGAAATTTAGTATGTACATATATGTATGTGTGTGTATGTGTGTGTGTGTGTGTGTATGTGGGGGGGGTTGTAGGTGTGTGTGTATGTGTGTGTGTCTTATATACATAGATGTTTATATATCCCTAATTAGTTAACCATATAACATATACTTACAACTAGTTATAACATGTATATCTATATAGTAAGTATCTATATATATAATAGTATATATGTACATATTTATACACTTAATTTCTAAAAGAAACCTGCTCATATCCATGAGCTTTGATACAACTGCATATAATTTCATTCACAAAGGTTAAGATACATGTATATTAATGCTAACATAACAGTATACATATACATAAGTATACAAGAAAAGACTTAAACGAAATATACATATTAAAATAAATGCACTTAAAAAAAATACCAGAAATAAACTTAAACATTATGTGGTTAATTGTTCTTAATGATCGATTTTCTATTCTTGCCTTCCTCCTGAACTGGATTAAAATGGAGTTTATATTATGTGGTAAAAAGGAAATGGTGGTTAAGGAAATGGAGAGTAATAGAGGAAGAAGAAAATGGGAGTTATGTTAAATGCCTTTAATTTTAATTTCTAAAAGAAAAGTGAGTTAAATATACATGTAAATTAGAAAAAAATCAAGGAAGCTAAAGATGGTTCTAGTAGGAGCAACACAAGCTCATGGCCAAGAGAAAATGGAATAAAAAAGAAAAGATAAGGAAAATTAAATACATTTGATAAGGAATTAATGCATTTGATAAAGACATGTTGACTTGGTCAAAGGTTGAGTTGGTTAACTATTAGAATATTTTATATATTATATATAATAATTTGGAAATAAAAAAAGAAAATAGGGAAAAAGATAAAGTAAGAGGGAAAATAGAAAATCAAATGTAATAAATAAATAAAATATATATTAAAATTTCCTTACACATTTCTAATCCTATAAATAATATTTAGAATAAAAAATAATATAATTTCAAGGTATATTATAAATCGTATTATTAATATTTACTATAAATATCTAAATAACCAATGATGTCTAAATTAACATAATACTAACTTATCTACATAAATATAAGGTTAATATTAATTATAAAATAATATTTTAAATCTTTATGAATTAATGTAGTATTTTTACTCTCATAATTATTTAGAAGTCATCTCTAATCGTTTACTAGCGATTTAATATATTGTTCAATTATTTGCTTCAACTAAAGTTTTATCATCTTCGTAATATATTGGTACATTTAATAGCTTAAATTTAAGTCTTAGAGTTTTTATCATATTTGGGTAGAATATTTAGTATTTTCTCATATTTAAGGTTTGAGGTCTTTATATGCAACTAGGATTTCAATTAGTATTTTAGAGTTTTCTTATTAAGGGAGTTTAGGTTTTATAAATTAATGAAGTTTTTAATCTATACTGCCTTTTTGACTCATAAAATTATCCAGATTATCTGCATTCAATTTAAGATTCACACTACAATTTACAGGGTTTACAAGTAATCTCTTATTGCAAATTTAGTGATAATGTAAGCAAATGATCTTATAAATCCTAATTACAAGAAAGTTTTAAGGACAAAACTTTTTTAAAAAGGAGTGGAAATATGAGCACTTACAATTGCCTTTAGAGCAATTGCACCTAAATTTAGGGTTTTCATGAAAAGTTATCCGATTAACCTTAAACCTGACGATGGGCCAAAAAAAGTCAATAGAAGTGACTCAAGATAAACTTAGATTTTAATAACTACTAATTTTAGTTGTAAACTTAAAATATCCATTATAGTATTAAATTTATTGGAACCCCTACATTTAAGCTCTGGGATTAAAGAAACGCTAAAGACAAATCATTTAAGCTATAAAATGCAAAATATGATATAAAATAATATTCAAATCATATGTAAGCCACCTAAGTACACTATATATATGTATGGTATATGGAAAATATACCTGTAATTTAACCTAAAATCCCTAAAAAAGTATAATTCATATGGAAAATTCTAAAAATTTGAAATAAAATATATCCTAAACATTATAGTGTAGATTAAATATAATTTAATGAATATAATTACTCACTATCTCTACTAAGTATGTAGAGTATATACACATATACAAATAAAACTTCTAAATATCGATAAAATATACCTTAAATGCTAAAATTTCTCTAAGATAAGAACCAAAACTACTAAATTAATATGGAAATCAATGGTAGCTCCAAAAGAATCATGCAGCTGAATCAAAAATAGAATCAAGAGGGAAATAACCACCTCATGCTTGGACAATGGAGATAAAATCTTTAAAAAAAAAAAAAAGGAAACTTAAAGAGCAAAGATTTCATCTAACCCAAACTAGTGCAAATACCCTACAAACATTACAATTAGACATTTAGCAACTTAGAAATCATGAGGAATCTTTCAAAAAATTAATAAAAAATTGGGAAAAAATTAAGAAAAACAAGCAACCTAATAACTTACGCTAACTCAACAACCAAACATAGACTGTTGTTGCAAGTGTCCAACCTATAGCAAAGCACCACCTACCCCTGCCAACAAATACACCCTTACCAATCAATGATAACTAGAGCTCTAACGGACGGTGAGTCCAAAATCTTAACTTATTTTTTCCTTGTTTTCTAAAAATATTAGATGCATGAGAAAAAATTTAGGAAAAATTATTCTTAAGTTATTTTTAGTGTACTTTCATGTAGTAGTTTTACTTTTATAGGTCCCAAAAGTAACCCAAAGGGCGAGTGGTGAATTGGTTACTTAAAAATTTCAAATTTCTCAGAAAATTAAATTAAAAATGACCCTGTTGATTACTTAAGCAAAATTAGGTAAAACAGAGATTAAGGTTGAGAAGATCAAGTAAAAATTTTATAATGCTTCAGATTTATACTTACAATACTCTTTTAGCTCCACTACTGGGGATCTGGTAATCCTAACCAGTGTCATTCCACTGTCCACATTCCACAAGAAAGAAACAATTACAATTCTTTTTACTCTATCTCACTAGGCTACTCTTGCCTATACATAGAACTACAAAAATTTGATTCTCTCTCTAACATAAGGCCTATTACACAAACAAATATATTTACAAAAGCTATGAGGACAAAATACAAAGATCCTCTCAAATAAAGTATACAATAAAATTAGAAAATGAAAGGAAACTGGACAATATTATCTTTGAATTAGATTCTGAATATAGTTTTAAATTTTCTCAAATGTCAAGCTTTCAAAAAAATGTATGCAGCTCTGATCCGACGATCTCTATCTTAAAAAATTTAAACTTCTTTTTTTTTTATATCTTCTAATGCAATGCGTCTTTGTTAGAATCTTTGGATAATTCTTGATAACTTTGAAAAAATCTTGACTTAACCGTTGGTAGATGTAATCCCTTAAAATGTAGAAGCAAAATCACACTCAAAGTTGAATTCAATTTAAATGTTGTACTACTGCTTTTTTATTCGAAAAAATCTACTAGTATTTTTTAACGATTACCCTAGTTTGTTCTCGTGTTTCTGCAACATAATTTTTGAAAATTGAATCTTTTTTTAAAATAAACATATCCTAAGATTTAGGAGCAAATCTTGATGCTTAAAACTTTTAAATTTGAAACTTGGAGCTTCTAAAATATTGTCGATGCTAACTTGCTGATTAATATTCAAACAAATATGATATATTTAAGTAAATATCCTTTGAAAATATTTGTATATCAACTCCATTTGATAAAATCTACAACAACAAGATTAAGATTTACCCTTATCTCAAAATATCTTTGCATGTGTCCTCATGATTTAAACTCGAATAAAATCTGATTTTGAATCCCATAAACTTCTCCAAGTGTCTTGAGAATAATGCAACAAAAATCTCATGAATAATCTGAAAAGATAACACCAATAAATATATTGACATAGCATAATATGTCCGATTAAGCTTATGCTTAAAATATCTAATATATTTCTAACTTAATCCTCATGGATTTAATTAACCAACTTTGTGAAACATATTGGATATATTATCCAAATATATTCAACATGATATATTCAACATGTAAAGTTGGGCCTTCAAACACTTATAAGCCTAAAATACTTTTCAAAATATTCAGCCCTGTGCCCAAACTTTTGAACTTCTCTCTAAATTTGGTTTTTATTTTCAAAATCAATATAAGACAAAATTCTTATCTCTATGTTTATTAACCTGCATACTTAAGAAGCTTATTAAATATCATTACTTTTTGTGTTATCATCAAAATATTTATGAGAGAACTTAGGAATTTTGATCAAATTTGAAGAATTTTATATATATCCTTAAGAACATGCTTTGTTAATCTAAATTTTAAATTCAAAAATAAATTTTTTAAATGATGCTATTTTGAACCAAAATATTTGTCGTAGGATCATTATTATATCTAGCTTAAATATATATAGCCTATTTTTATGATAAGCATGTTTACTATTTATTATATTTTTTAGCTTAAAAATTATCAAAGTTGGAATTTATCAAAATAAATTACTTTTTATATAAATAATTGATGTAAATAATACTTCATAATTTTTGGAAAAATGTTATGATGTTAGTAAATGTTAGAATTAATTTTGCATGTAAGTGATGTCATTTGCTTAATTAATCCTAATATAAGGGGAAAATGTAATTTTACATATTTAGGTGATAATTACTTTCGTATGAAACAAGTTTCTAATTAAATTCTATATATTTTTATAAGCTTATAGAAATTTTTCTAGAATTATTTGACAACCTATGCTATTTATTGTGAATTTCCCTAATTAACTAATCTAATTTACTATTCGAGATCTATTTCTAATAATATATGATTAAGAAATATTAACATAGTGGTTGTTCTTATAATGATATGATACTAGTTAGATCTAGTAGTGTACAAACTCTATTAAAGCTTGTACTATCCTAAGCTCGGGTTATGATATATACTCATTAGGATTAGGATAAATAAGCATGGTGTAGGATTTTATTATATTTTACTGAAATTAATAAAACATATATTTTTTATTGTTTGATATTGTATAATAATAATGTTACTTGCTAAGTGAATTGATTTGTGTGTTAAAGTTAAAACTATCATCTAGAGTATTTTTCTATAAACAAAACTTGTATTACGTATCGTTGAGTTTATATGAACTCAATTATACTAATTTTGTTAAATTTGGATACTACACGATAGAATGGGTAGTTTCTATAATATTACGAAAAATATCATCTTACAACGACCTCTCTATAATCAAAACATGATCTAATTAATAAGATTGAAACAATTTATTATAAATAATATATTAATTCAATATATTAAGAATATTTTAATATTAATGATACATTATGTAATGTACTATAAAGATATAATGAGTATGTTATGTTATTACATATATATGCATGAATATATATATATATATATAGTTTTCCTATGAAGAGATATATATATATAATATATATATGCACAATACAATCGAATAGCTATATTGTTTTGCTATGCTGGTAAATCAACTATACCTTACAATATTTAATAATAAAATAATAAGACTAGTGAAATAGATGAAATCTTAATGTTTTTGCAAACCTTACAAAAACTAAACATGAATTTTTATATATATGATCTTCAATTATTTTAAAGTCTAACGCTTCTGATTTACTTAAGTGAGCACCTTTGCAAGTAAGTGGGAATTTCGAAAACTACAATATATACTCACTTATAACTGTAAGTAGTTGATTGTATGCATATTGTACATGTGCTTGGTTATTAAAGTGCTAGTTGGTAATTCAGCTACATGTTTTGGTTGTGAAACTAACTTTGCCTTCTCGGTTTGCAAAATGATCAATCACCCTTAACTAGACTAACATAAATTAGTATTATCAAATCGAGGTTCAGTTTATTTCTGATTTAACTTCCACTCGAATCCAGTTCTTTCCTTAATTGTTGATCCTCTCATTATATCTAGAAACTTTTAGATTAGGTAGTTAAAATAATTTATTAATATTTGTTAACTTATTATTAACAACTTTTGACTCATATGACATCCATCTATGATTTCACATATACATGATGAATATGTTTTGGTGATCATTAGACTATCTAAATTTTATTTGGTCCTTCATAGCATACCGACTAAAAATGAAATTACAATTAAAATGAAAGTTAGTGAAATAATTAACTAAAGTGTTCCGTTAACGATGTTATTTTTATCTAATAAATATTTCTTCCGTTACTAATCACGACATGGTTTATTGTATAGGATATTAATACCGGGTCCTATTTGATGCGTACTTTTAGCTTATATTGAGGAAGGAGCAATTCCATGTTAATATATAGAAAATTTCAAGGTTATCCCATGAATAAGTGTGGCTAAATGAGGTGTTTCGAGGGTTAGCAGATGAGACTTTACTGTACGTACCAGTTATTCACTTTTTTTATTAGGATAACTCTTTTGTGTATAAATTCTACTCACTTAAGAGAAAAAGAAAAAAGGAAAAAACAAAATGGTTAGTTTATTCTTATAATCAACTCGACATTTTTGTCAGCACTTTTATTATCCAATAGTATAGATAGCGATCTTTTAATAATGGGAGATGGATCAATTTTCTTTTTCAATAATTGTTATATATATATAGCATTTTGAAGGAAAGAAGTAAAAAAAAAAAAACTCAACATTTCTTATTTAAAGACATGGAGCGAATTTACTTTTACAATAAAAGTTGGTCAAATTTTGGGGGTAATTAGTGGAAAGTAAATCTTACAAAATTTACTTTTCGATAGGTTACAACATGATAGCACTATTTGGCTTAAACTATATAGATAAACATGTTAAGTTTCGCAAACAGTTAGAAATTAGCAACAAACTTGATCAATGGCCAGATCATCCTAAATCGGCTTAGAATCACTAGTGTATCAGCTTGGTCATGGTTGAATTGTAATTGGCTTGTAGAGAGTGGTTATGGACCGATTCATCATTGAACTATTTTTTTAATTAACTTTTTTTAAATACATTAATAATTTTTAATAATGTAACCTTCTTTCTTTTTTTTTTGAAGTGTATTAATTTATTAATAATTTCTATATTTTTTTATTAATTTCCAACTTAATGTGATTTTAATTTTTTTATTTTTTTCCCTCAAATTTTATCTTTTTCTCATATTCAAATCCTTAACATTTAACAAATTTTATAAAAAAGACTTACATTAACTTAAATTAAATTTTTAATCTATCTTTAACACATAATTAACTTATGATTAATCATCTATCATTAATTTGATAATATTATTTTTAAAAAATTATCTTTCATCATTACAAAAAAGGTAGTTTTAACATGTCATGACCTAATAAAAATCATTCAATTATTTTTTTCAGACTTAATAGCCTCTCTTCTCCCTCTTTCTTTCTTTTTTTTTTTTTTAAGAGTTGAGCCGGTTGGGCTGATTCGCTAATTCAATGGCAAGCTGGCTCGACAATTCATAACCTGTCGGTTCGGATGATTTTGCCCCTTGAACCGCTTAACCCCTTAAGGCTTGACAATCCGAGCACGGCCTTTTACGGGTAAATTCGCTGTTCGAAACTAACCCTTATACGAATCTAGCTACACAAATAAAAAGGGAAATGAAAAGGGAATGGAATAATGATAGTAGGTTCCAACTTTAAAATTTGGTAGCTAAATAGTTTAAGAAGGTTTTTCTTTTTTTTTTTCCTATTTTCTTTGACAAAGATTTAGAAAGCATTTGATCATTCAAATTTTTTCAATTGATTGCATTAATTCTATTCCATAATTGATAGATTCCCTTTCGGCACCATATTAGAGCCACCAACGAATTTTACTGAAGAACCAATTTAAAATGCCTTCAGCTTTTTATTTTCTTGTCCATTATCTTTGTATATTATTCAATATGATTGACTGACAATAAAGGACTATAGATAATTTATTAATTCTGATTACGTTATAGAAAAGGCATCAAATAAAATGGCCATCAACATTGTGGATTATTCACCATGTGATTGACTAAAAGAAATTGATTTATAAGTGATCCATGAAATGTGATTATGAGTTAATAAGGAAGATTTAACTAAATATTTTGGATACTTTAGGCATAAATATTATAGATACTTAGGATAATAAGGTACAAGTATCCTCCCATAATCTTGAGATAGAAGAAACACCAATTTATGGTTCAACATTATTAACATTTTTATCACTCTTATCACGGACAAATTGCATCCATCTTTTTCCATAATTTTTTATAATGTTAAGAAGAGTCCCCTTAACAAGTGCATTCAGGACACTGAATTATCATTATATAAAAACATTACTTCAATTACCAGGACCACTTTCTTGTGCGTCACAGACGGCTTTATACGTCCACTTGTTGCCAATTTTTTTAATGAATTTTAATTTTAATACACGTTTAAGGAAAGTTCAAAGCCAACGATTCCTTACAATATATTAGACTACGTACTGGCATAGACGCTAAACCTATCAACTAAGACTTTTGAAACCTCGCAATGACCACCATTAAAGTCCATTTTTAGCTTTATTCTTGTCCTAACGATTCTCACTTCCGGAAATTCACAATTTTACGATCGAGATGATCAATTATCGATCATTTAGTCGTGCCAAATCGGTTATTCTTTCGACGGTCACTCTGGTTGCTGTCTTCTTTGTTGTCTATTCAGACAATTTGATTACCAATGTTTCAGAGAAACATTCCATTGTTCCGGCGAAGGAAGTCTCGGAGCTGCGAGAAGAACAAGCCATAATCCTGAAACCAACGACTGGTCGCATGCGACTAAGAGTATTTCATGAAGAGGTCATGGAAGTTGATACCGAGAAACCGCTACATCCGTTGGCCCCCCCTGCCAACGTGACTGAAGGAGAAAGAATCGCATGGTTTAGGAAGATCATGCCAAAATTCGACATACTAAAGTTTGATGATTTGTCTATGCGGTTTCGGTTTCGAGTTTCAACATTCTTTGATCATAAGTGCACTGTTCGGTTCTTCATGACATGGATTTCGCCAGCGGGATTATTTGGAAGCAGAGAATTTCTGGCTATGGATAGCCTTTTCAGGGCAAATCCGAATGGGTGCTTGGTAATTTTGTCAAGAACTATGGATTCAAAATATGGTTACGAGATTCTAAAACCCCTCACGGAGCTCGGTTTCAGAGTAATGGCTGTGACTCCCGATTTACCATATTTGTTAAAGAAGACCCCCGCCGAAACTTGGTATAAACAGCTAAGGAGCGGCAAAAAGGACCCTGGCGAGATACCCTTAGCGCAAAACCTGTCTAATCTAATAAGACTCACAGTCCTGTACAAGTATGGAGGTGTTTATCTGGATACAGACGTCATAGTCCTAAAAGATTTCCGGGGATTGAGAAATGCGATTGGAGCACAGAGTGAAGATTCGGTGACAGCGAAATGGACCAGACTGAATAATGCGGTCATGGTTTTTGATAAGCACCACCAACTTCTGCTACAGTTTATTGAGGAATTCGCTGAAACTTTCGATGGAAACAAATGGGGACATAACGGTCCCTATTTGGTTTCCCGGGTAGTTGCGAGGCTACCAGAAAGCCGGGGGTATGAATTCTCAGTTCTGCCACCGATGGCTTTCTATCCGGTGGGATGGACTAGGATCGACGGACTTTTCAAGCGGCCAGAAAATAAAGCTGAAGCGAAATGGGTGGAAGCCAAGCTGCTTCAGTTGAGCAATACGACGTATGGTGTACATTTGTGGAATAAGCAAAGCAGAAAATTGAGAATCGAGGAAGGGAGTGTCATGGATAGATTGATTTCACATCGCTGTGTGATTTGCAAAAGAATATACACTTCATGACAATATTCTAGGAAGGGCAACCAGGCAAGCATAACTACATCTTAAAAGTCCTGCTTCGATTTGTCCAGATTTACTTTTGATTTATCTTTCTTTGTATAGGTAGGCTTTCTCGTTTGACTTCACTTTTGTACATTCATCAGCACACATCTTCTAGAAGAGGAGAAAGCCACGCAAGTCATATGTCAATTCGTAGTATAATTATATATTTACATCAATTATTAGGGCAAGAATTTTTGGTGAAGAAAAGGTCAAGCGCATGTGGCGCGCCTAGAACCTTGTTTATCCCTTGTTCTCATCCTTATTCTGAGGTACATTCTTACTGCAAAGAACGCTAGTAAAATAACATAGTTCAATCTTAGTCATATTTACATTTGTTATAAAAATAAAGGGAAGATATAAATATATATATATATATATTTCTCTATTATGTTAAAGTAATGCATAGACCCTACCCAAGCTGATAATTAGACTCTCCAAACCCATCTTTTCATTTCCTAATCATAGGAGAAGAAACTTCAAAAGGATAAAATACAAGGATTTGAGGTAATTTTCTAATCAATGTGAGTGATTTGAGATATTTTGTTAACGTCTATGTATCACATAAGATTTGAATAGAACACTTGAAGGATTGTATAACGGAAAAAATAAAAATACAAATAATGCATTTATGAGAAAAGGGAAAAAACATATATATATATATATATATATGGCAAATTAATCGCTGAAATTGACTGTTGGCATATTTTCCAACTTTATATACACGTTATTCAAAAAATGAAAATCTTCACAACTTTCTTCCACAAATAATAATTCTTAAACGTCTAAGTCTCAACCTAAACCCTCTCCATCTAAATATCCCAAATCCAGGTAACCGTCTGAACGACTTTTTCCTCGTCAACTTACGTCTGCTGATACCAGTCAAACCCCTCTCCTTCCTAGAATCTTTGCTGTCCTCGTTTTCTCTAAGATCCTTGGAACTTCCGCAAGATGCAAATCCAGTTAAGCTTGGATCGTTTTGTGCATTCTCTTTAATACTAGCCCCAATGGAAGACCACGGATCTTCACGTTTAGTGGATCCAGCATCCTCAGAGTCGTGATCACTAGTACTATCCCATAATGGTATAGTCCTTACAACAGGAGAACCGCTGTATTCGTTCAAGTAATTAGCTAAACTTGTATGTTCCATGTCGAACAATCTCCTCAAAGAAGAGCTTCCTGTTCTCATTAGCTCTAGCAAGCTAGTGTTTCTTTGGGTGGAGGACGAGATGGAAGAACGCGTTGCTGAAGTCGACGATGACGATGATGACGAGCGACACAAGGATTTTTGGTATTGTATAATCTTCCGGATCCTGTTCTTTTGAGCTTCTGGGTCTAGAAGAATCATTGAATCTGCGTCGTCCTTCTCTTCTGTGGTTATCTCTGTGATCATCGTAACTATCTATTTGACTCAGACTTTGATAGGTTTAAGAGTATAACAAAAAATGAAAAAACAGTGTTCATATAAATATATATATCTCCAACCTCGGATAAACATAGGAGGAGATCGATAGTGTCTTAAGACGGCCCAACATCCTAATTTTTATATGTAATTAAAAATATGGGTTCTTAAGCCGGCCATAAGTAATTTTCCTTAATTGTTAATTATGTCCCCTTGTTGTCGCCCTTTTCCTATAACGATTTCAATGTTAAGGGTTCATTCCTCTATAATTAATTTCGGTTTATTCGTAAAAATCATTATAATTGGTAAGGGTACTTATTTTTAAAATTGAGTACTCTCTTTTAAATATTTCTGGATCCTATTATTTTTATTTACATGGTAGAAAATGACATGGGACCTGACAAATGATATCTTTAATTAAAAGAAGAAAGAAAGAAAGAAAGAAACCTTGTCATCTTCGATAACGAAGGTGCGAGATTCATCGGAGCTTCTATTCCCTTAGCCCGGGAACACCGTTTATGCAACACAACTAGATCTCTCCCCTTTAACACCCTTTCAACCCTTGTAAATTATGTACGCTCTGCGCAATAAACAAATAATCTGCACAGATTTCCCTTACCGTACATTCAGCGTGTTTTTGCATGCTTCCCTCCGATAAATGATGGCAAATAAGTAGATTGCACAGCGACCCCTGGATGGAGGATCCACGTCATTACTTAAAAATGGTCCAACCGGTAATTTATCGCAACTTTGACAATGAACTTGCACAACCCAAAATGGTACTGTGTGACAATTTTCATGGGGAATGCATGTGGGCATCATAGACAGGCTAAAGGCATATTTTTCATCCTCAATAAAAATGACGAATTGACGATGCTGAAGATTTATTTTCCATTTCTTTTTTTTCTTTCATTTTCCTTTTATTTTTTTTCTTATTGTTTGCCTAAAGATGTTTTGACTGTACACACATAATCTTTGGAAAGGAATTTTGGCTCCACATTGTAAGAGAAATTTCATCCCTCTATTCAAAATTCGAAGATTAAGATGTCAAAAGAATCCACTGTACACTATACAGTGTAGATGTGAGGATCTATTAAGAATCACACTTGCATGTAGCCGTCTTTAACGTGCAAGTTATGGATACAATCAGGACGAATTTTATAAATTCCAAATTCATTCAAATAACTTATAGATCCTATAGGATCATTTTACCTCATTTCAAAACACGCCAACCAAGCTAATGGAAACTTGCTTCCCACGGAAACCAACCGATCAATTAGTAAAATTTTAAGAGAAGTAAGTTTTTTAATCCCAAAAAATTAATGAAAATAGTACTTTAAGCCAAAATAAATTGCAATTCACAAATTTATCATTTACCTGAATAAAAATTTTCCCTGCATGTCATAACCAACTGCAAGAATAAAAGAAGCAATGCCCATATTGAACAAGTTGCAACATTCCTGTCGTACTTAGAAAAATTCCAAAAATTCGTTAATGTCATAAAAGGGGGAAAAAAAGGCTTAAAGGAATGTTTAATGAAGAAGAGCAAAAAGAACCTCAATATGGACATTTGGTCTCCCAAGCTTTGCTTAGCTTACTCCTATATTTTTGCATCATAACTCCACTAACCATTTTTAGATAGAGTAAGAGGATCTTTACGCATCTTCACGGGCCAAAAGTAATAAATAAACCAAGTTAACAAATACTAATAGGTCAATTTCAACCATTTAATCCAAACATTACAACCATGTGTTGACAAGGTATTCAATACCATAATCTTATAAACTAATATCACAACCTCTCATAATCCATATGTGACACTTACCATTGGGCATTACAATCTCCCTCTCTTAAACATACGATATCCTAATTATCAAACCTTACAGTTGGGTCTAGATTTTAAGTGTACGATTCAAACCACCTATTACCTACAAGTCATTCTAGGATCATGGAAGGAGTCACGTCCTAATAACATTCTCCACCTTCCTCAAACCTCTTCTCTAAACTGAAGCTAAACCTAAATCATCCACCTTTTAGCAAGGAACCTGCTCCGATACCATTTGTAATACTCTAAGCCAAAAGTAGTGAATAAATTGAGCCAACAAGTATTAATAGGCTAATTTCAACCACTTAGCCCAAAAGGTGCAACCATAAGTTAATAAAGTTCTCAATACCATAGTTTTATAAACTAGTATAACTTCTCACAATCTATATAAAATACTTAACCTTGAGGTATCACATACCTACTAAGCATATGTATGCTATAAAGTCACAACATTGCTCCTTAATGTTTTGACTCTGTAAATTATAAAGTCGTTAATTTATAAACATTTAGCCTCCATTCTACTATTTATCTAGCATACAATCTAGCAACACATTTAAATGCATGCATTGAACTTGTAATGCAAAATTATTTTGCTCCATTAACGAATACTCAATAAATCTTCTTAAATGATAAATTAACTTTGTGCGAGTTAATTTGTTTTCTCCATTTGGTGCGTAAGAGTTTTCCATCTCACTTCATTAACTTATAGAACTAACCTCACATTAGTGATTTCGGTTCATATATTGGCTTTGGACCATTGGTTTGAATGGGTAACTTTATCTGTCAAGCATATACTCTTTCAATCGTTTATCATAATATTGCATTTTTCTTTATTTCATGTCTAGCAAATTTTTTTCTTTCCCTTTTTTGTGAAGGCTACATCTTCGAATAACCTTGTATAGGAGAGTGAAAAGAAGAATCATATTCATATATCTTACAACTCCACTTACATCCCAAATGTCCTCAATTTCCTTATATTTTATGCCACATCTCAAAATTATAAGACGTGATAAGCCCACTACGTGTTTCTATCTTGATAGGAAAATGCAATACTCAAAACTAACTATTAAATCTATAGTTTTATAAATAATCTTTGAACTCTCATATCATATCACTAGGTTTATCAAAATTATATAGCCTCCAAGTATATGTATAAATGCTAAAGAAATTTATTAATCTAAACATATTTGTATTCACTCGTTAAATATTAGCTGTATAGTTGTCACTATCATCCCACCATACAAATCTAAACTTTACAATGTACTTAAAATATAAAATCTTAATGGGATGAGTCATAAGACTATGTACATAACTATTACATAAACATATACATATGCCATAACTGTATGCAGGCCTATATTTTATTAAATGCAATAAGCAGATTTACTAATGTATGTTTATTTGGTTCAAATACATAACACAATCATAACAGTTAAAGACTTGGAACAACTCTATTTTGGTTTCCAAACAACTACAATTGCAACTCAAAACCTAAAAGAAAACATACTTAAGCCTATCATATGTGAAACAACATATTATGCAAGAGTTAACTCTATTACCATCTACCTAAACACTAATTGTCTCACACTAAGTTTCTCACCAGTTAACTTGTAGCTAGTTGAAAAATCCCAAACCCAAAAGCATTTTAAAGCTAAGGGCAAAATGGTAATTTGAAAATTTTTCTTTACAAAAAAAAAAAACTAATTTCAAAAAAAATAAATTACTAGAATAACATTACTTAATTTATCTAGGTAAAGGTACATTAGTAATTACCAACTAAGATATTTCCAAGATGGAATTATAAATAATTATCATCCTAGCCTTGGTTTTTAAGTAAGACGAGTATGGGTAACATAGACTTCCACTTATTATTTTGGCATTTAAGGTTGAGATAAATTATTTCATATTTATAATTCAATTATAGAGAAAAGAAAAATTTAGAATACCTTAAATATCTACCATAGCTGATGCTACTCTGAAGCTCTCTCTAACCCTAGCCCATGTACTATTGATTTTGCTTATTCAAGTCAATTCCAAGTTGGTTTCAAGACAGTTAAGGCTTCTAATCAGGTATTATAAGGAGATTAAGTGAGTAATCATTCTTTCAACTCAATTAGGCTTAGTTTCTTTTATAAGAAAATTGTATAAGAGTGTATCAATATTTGAGGGTAAGTTTAAATAAGATATTAACGTTTCAAAAAGTTTAAAAAGGATCAATGTTTTAAAAATTTTAAATAAAGAATCAATATTTTAATAAGTGGTTAAATTAAGAGATTGTCATTATAGCACCATTTGCTTCATTTAAAGTGGTCATTAAATGACATATAACGCTCATGTGACGCTTACATGTGTATTTAAATAGTAAATAAATAGAAAGAACTTAATAGATACATAAAAATACTAAAAAAAAATAAAGAAAATTTTGAAAAATAAAAAAGGAAATTAAAAATACAAAAAAAAGTAGGAAAATAAAAAAAATAGATAGTATAATATATAAAATAATAAAAAATCAAAATTTTAAAAAATGAAAAAAACGCAGAAATTAAAAATAAACCCCTTCCCCCAATAAAACCCAAGCTAACCCTTTGAGGCATAGTAGATGACTACCCTACCTTAATATTTAAAGAAAAAAGAAATGAAAACCCAATCAGGTCACTCAACCTAATGATGATAACAGGAGCTACAAATAGGTAATATCAAGCCCAATAAGCCTAGGTATGGGGGGTTTAATCAAAATATATGCTACATATGATCGAGATCCAATGTTTAGGAACTTAAGATAGGGGACATTGTGTAAGCTTCAAGAGTTGTGGTATGACTACTTTCTACGATCAATTAAGCTACCCCACTCTTACTTTGATGTGGCGTAAGACCCATTTCTTCAAGAGTGTATGATGTCATAGGGCTTGCTTTGGCTTTGATGATAACAAAATGGTTTAAAGTTGCTACTGTGTGTATTAAGTGTACAGAATTACTTGTTTTATTTAACAACACATGTCCATAGAAGGTTATATAGAAAGTCTAAAAATGTGAGATACAAAGAAGACTAGAGTAGTAGAATCTTTTGCAAAAGCATAAAATATAATAAATTGAATGAAGTTAAGGTTGTGGAAGTTTTGGTAAAATGCTTCTAAATATATGAATTAAGTACAAGAATGTTGTAGAACCTTTGAAAGAAGTTTTCCAACAAGAAAATGAGTTGTAGAACATCTGTAAAAGTTTTAGTAGAAGCTTCGCCTAAGCTTACACTCAAGGAATGTCTATAGAAGCTTCAATAAAAGGTTAAATCAATCAACAAACTCTGCAAAATATTGTAGAAGCTTTAGTAGAAGGTTATGATGTCATAATATATGTCTAAGATGCAGTAGAAGAATTTGTAGAAGGTTGGATCTACAGATGAACAAATATAATCAAAAAGTTATTTACATATCTGACAAAAGGATTTCAACACGAAAGAAGGCCTAACTCCATTAGTAATTAGGCAATATAATCGACTCATTCCACTAAAGTTAGAATAATTAGGGATTATTTTGAAAACAATTTTAGAGATTTAAATGTTATACTCTTTTTGTTTAAACAATAAAGTTAGTTACAGATCAAGTCATTCCAAAATCTAATTTGTTAAACCAATAGGTTCTTGTATGTAATTTTGATGAGAATAAAACCATGGAAAGTTATGTTAAATTAATCATTGATTATGAACGTCTTTACAAATCTTATAAAAACATGGTTAATTTGATAAAGGACTTAAATTATCTCTATAACACTATGTTTTGCATGATATCTATGCAATATAACTTGATTAGATTGAGTTTGAAATTCTTGAAAGAAGTAAAAAGGAACAGAACTATTTGTTATATCTTAGTTATGTTGTCTAGCTATTCTGGTGTGAACCGTCTGGCTAGTTGTCCCTAAACCGTACGGCTGGTTATTGCAGATTAGTAGTAGGTAATGAACTATACAGCTGGTTGTCCCTAAATCATCCAGCTGGTTACTGTAGATCAGTGACAATTGATAGACCATGCGATTGGTTGTCCCTAGACTATCTGACTGGTTATTATAGGTCAATGAACTATGTTAGACCATACAACTGGTGATTTAAAGACCATCTGGATAGTAATCCTATTTGAATGGACCGTCCGGTTGGTCCATACAAAAAAGAACCATTACAGAACATTCAATGAAGAGAGAAGTAGACCAATGGTTAGATTTTCTTAAAAGGCTATAAATAGAAATTGTTGGGTAGTTGAAGGACAAGAAATACAACTAGAAATCTGCAATTATTCCTTTTGTTCATTTGCCATTTGTCTTGTGTACTTAATTTGCTAAATCATTTGTAAAACCCTAGTATAGTATAAAGTAATTTATACTTGTAAGAACTTTGAGAGAGTATACTATACTTGAGATCAAGTTTGTTTTGAGAGTTATTGTGATTGAGAATCTTATAAAATCAATATTGGTTGAGTTGTGAGTGTGAAACTTGTATAATTAAGTTTGTGTATGTGTAGCTTTTGGAGCTTAGATTGAGAAATTAATAAAGTGGTGTGAAGTCCTCTATTGAAGGCATTGTGTGTCCGTAGAGCATAGGTGGTAATCCGAACTCCATGTTAAATCCAAGCTTGATTTTCTCTATCCCTATCACTTTTATCTTCCATACTTATTATTGTTTTATCATTATCTTGATTATACTCATTGTTGCTTTATTGTTTCAACATTGAATTCATTTTGTTGCTTAAATCAAGAAATTGGTATTAAATTAAAATTTGGGCATTTAACTCAATTCAGCACACCCCAACCCACCCTCCCCCCCTCTCTTTAAGTTCCTAGTGTAGTTTTTCATAATTTGTCAAAAGCTAAGAAGATAAGTATAAATCACTATCGACAAGATTCAAAGAGGTGAAAACAAATTTTAGGTAAGTCTATTTCAATGTGTGCAAGATATTAGGAAGTTGAATTTTTAAGAAGTGACTTACGATAAACTTAAAGAGATTTGCAAAGATATTTTAGATAGATCTTATAAATAAACTACAACGTCCAAAATTACTAGTAAAAGATCACCTTTCGAATATTGGTAGAAAATTATTAAAGTAGAAGGAATTCAAACAAAGAAATAGGGAAAAAAAAAAAGAGAGACATGAAAATCATCTAGCGGTGCTCTAAACGTATTATTCTTTTGTTATGTTTATCTTGGGCTATTTTAAAGGATTTTTACTTTTCTTTCTCGTTTGTGTATTCAACTATTTGAGTCAGGCATTCTTGTAACTTTGAGAGAGTTGGTTAGATATTATAGATTGTATAGAAGCTAGGAAGATAAGGCAATTGTGTTTGAAGGTCGTGAAGACAAAATGATTGTACTCTTTCAAAATTTGATTGATTTGATATAGCGAAATGACCGATGAAAACGATTGGACCTCTAACAATGGAGTTGGAAGAAAGGGTTAACACATAAGGCTGAAGCTCTATAAAAATCACCACCCAATCTTCTTCTCCATATACTTTTACATTTCAATTATTTTTTTATATTATTGTCAAATCATTTCACGCCACTAATAATCATTAAGGGAATAAAGAGTTTTCTAGGTTATTCACTAAAATTTTAAATTTATAACAATCGATTCACCAAACCCCCTCTCCCCCCACTCTTAATTATTAAACTGGACCAACAAGAATAATAGTAATAATTAAAAAAAATTATATTAGTAACAATATTAGAAGTTATCTTAAATGCCATCACCCCCTTTTGTTTGGCCAAATCAATCAATCAATTCAAATGGTAGTTGAACCAACTGTGTCAAAAGGCCGTACCCTATGGCTAGTTTTGTTTAAAATAAAATAATAAATAATTAAATTATATTATATAAAAATAAATAAAGTAATGATTAATTGATTAATATTATTAATTAACATAATTAATTAAAGCTAGGTTTTGATAACTAATGGCTCTAAAAAGAAGGGCTTGTAATTTTACTAAGTATAATCAACTTTACTTAAAAATGGACCTAACTTATAAAAGTTAATTAATTAACTCTAATTACTCTTAATTAAATTTTAGTAATCTTAACTAACTTTAATTAATCTTAATTAACTAGTTAATAATGATTTATATTTTATTGTATATAAAACATTAATCACTTTAGAAATTGGATTTTAACTCAAAATGATGCAAACCTCCAATTACATAAAGTCATTGCATGTTGTGTGCTTGATAGGATAGACAATAAAACCAAACTTAAATATTTGCATGTCTTGTAGCTACTAAGGCAATGCAGTAATTAGGTACTTGGGCTACTGTAAAGGATTAGTAGGTAGCCAATAAAAGGGAATTGTGGCTATTAATGGATCAATAAAAGCTGAAGAAAGTTATAGCGTTTGTCATTTAAAGGAAAGGGATTCACAAATTGTGTGTTACATATGGGCTATAATTGTCAATGACTAATACGGTAATGAACTCTAGTATCAAGCTACCTAAAGTTTCATAAGATGTACAGAGTTAGCCATCCTTGTCTACCCTTAAACTACATATGATGAAACACCCTCATTCCCCAACCTTTGCTAAGAATTCATGAGTTACTCCAACTTCCAAGATATTGGAAATGTACCTTGTTTATACCTAAAACTAATTTCTCAATGAACTTGACTATTTTATTATAGTTTAGATATGTACGTAAGCAGCATCATGTATGCTCGTTGACTTCCACGTTACTAAGTTTGTTGCCATGCACTCCTCTTTCTTTACCATTTTCAAGCGATGATTGATAATTGCTATGGTGATCTTAGCCTTTGATGTAACGTATCAAAACTTAGGAAATCACAGCTTCCCATCTAGAATCCACATGTTCATATCTCCACATAATTTGACAATCATTAATCACCTATAATAACTTCAAAACTATAATTCAAGGATGCCTTAAACATCCTCAATTCACCAATAATACATAAAGATCAACACCTGAGTTGCTTTATTTCATGAAATAGAGTTAACCTTACGATTCAATTATAAACCATTTCAAGGAATCTTATATCAAAACTTAAGTGTTTCCAAAATCACCATATATGAAAGTTGATAACTAAACTGGACAATAACATGAGAAGTCTCAGGTGACTTCTCATGACCTAAATAACAACATAAAAAAATCAAAAATTGAAGCAAAGTTTGGCAACTCTTTTCAATAATTGCAACACCCTTACTCAAACTACACAAATCCATCTCCATAAACCAAATAGTCATAGTAATCAGCATCCTTTCCATAGTAGCCATAATCACTAAGGTATTCCTCATAATCCTTGTATCTTATCCTTACATCTAAAAAGCAACATTTCCCCAGAGAGTTGAGCAAAGCCCAATATAGGATATACAAATCACATATGCGTATTCACATAATAATGAACATGCATACACATTAACAATTCAATATAACTAAATACATAACCACCATTTATTATCTTTGTTTAGGCCTAATAAGCAACACAATTCTGGCGTCCTAGATCTTGGAGTGACTCATGACTCTAGTACTCACAATATATATATATATATATATATAAGTATTGATATTAGGTCCTCTCCAATACCTTAGGAACCAAGGATGACATAATCTACTCAAATCATTTCAAAGTAAGACTCTAATCAGGACACTGTTACACTAAGATCATTAGGGTACCACCCTAAGGTCTAGTCCTCCTAGCCCCTTAGGCCCAGCCAAGTAGATGCAGTATACTTATTTAAGCCATATATTCATTAGGTTCATTAATATGTACTAATCTTATACACATATAAGCAACAAACAAACCTAATACCTGATTGTAATGTTTACTTAGAATCTAAAACAAATGCCTCATAAACTAACCATAAAAGAGTAACACAACGGCTCAATAATACCCTCATTTTCTTTTGAAACACTTGAGGATCCAAGGATTACTAGAAGAATAGATTGATTCACAAGATGTTTCGGGTGAAGTTTTATGTTTAGAAAGGCTTAGGAAAGGGTATAAGATCGAAAAGCAAACCCAAAAAACAAAGAAAAACCGAAGAAAACGTCACTACACAAAACTAGGTACATGGTGTTGAAATGCTACTTCAAGTAGTATCCAAATGCAATGATCGAAGGGGTGCAAAAATACCCTTAGCATTCGAATGCTGTAGGGGATGGCATCTGGATGCTAGCTACAATCTACAAAATTCTACAGATTGAAGCGATATTTTTTTCACAACCTGTAAGATAGTCTAGTATTTACAAACCGCCATATACTAATCAAAAGTAGTCAATTAGTGCTTTCTTACCCCTTAATTACTTCCAAAGAGTACATGAAGCGCCATTCTTAAATCAATCCATAGAGTATCATAGATTTAATGATACAGAATAAAATTCCACATAATACTATAAAATAGAGGGTACAAAACTTATGGAGTCTTTCTAATTAATATTACAAACCATTTACAAATAAAGTACTTAAACCATATCAGCTATAACCTTCATGATCCTTTCATACTCTTCCCCAAAGCCTACTTCTATCTTCTTAATGCTCACTAAAAGCTTAGACCTTTGTAGATATAGCTAGTAAGGTTCTTGTAAAAAGTTAGAGCTATAGGAATATAAACTACAACTATCTTAATAAGATCTCTACTCATATCACCTTTCAAGCAAATCAAGAAAGTTTTCAAACATAAGCAACCATACACACGGCCAACCAATATCCAACATGTAGTCTAATGTATATTTCCCCCCTTGACCTTAGGCTAACGATTTATGATTCCACTAGTGCTAGGTGTCAAATTTTATCAAATTGAGTTTCTTAGCATAACATCCTTAGCCGCCCTAAAGTATAGCTATAGAACAACTGAACCAATACCCATGTCAACATAATGATTAAGAGATGATGCTCCTTGATCGATCCCAAGAGAACCCAATGGGTAACATTATCCCTAACCTCACGAGAGAAACAATCTCTCAATTATCTAGAAGAACCAAAGAAATGTTCATCTAAGAATTCACTACAATACCCAGGAAGAAAGATCTTCCGGTCAGCCAAATGAACCAAAGGAAATATTTACAAAGGCCATGTAAATAAATCACAAGTAAAGGATCTCTTAATCAGTCTGAAGAAGGCACAAATGAAATTAATAAATGAACTCCTTCCCTGACCACCATTAACCGAGGATTGATTAGATCCCTGAACAGCCTTTAGATGTA
This sequence comes from Lumnitzera racemosa, assembly GCA_024138005.1. NCBI lineage: Eukaryota > Viridiplantae > Streptophyta > Magnoliopsida > Myrtales > Combretaceae > Lumnitzera > Lumnitzera racemosa. The sequence goes on from JAMXBC010000004.1 coordinate 60,494,349, forward strand.
TGCGGACCCAAAATAGTAGAATGGATACGGCCCAATCCAGGATAAGACCATCATCAAAGTCACTTAGTTTGTAAAAGATAAGAAAGATTCTCATCTTTCCATTCCCTATGTAGCGGTCGTGGTAAAAATAGGTTTATGCAATATGCTATGCATGACCATTTTTATATTAAAGTTCTTATATGCTTGAGGTTGATTAATAAGTGATCAACCAAATATCAAATACTCGCATGCAAATACATCACATCATAACCATCAACAGTATTATGTAGAATATCTTATATTATTTTCTCACGCAATTCAAACAAATCAAGTACAAGCACTTTCCTAATACCCTATACACTTTTTCAATATCCTACACACAAACCAGTTGTCAACTATATTTAAAGTGCCACTAATTACAAGCACAAGTAAGTGATACTCATCATGAATACTCACCTAGTCATTAATATTACTCATCATAATAGTCTTTAAGTAGCTCGAACTTACAATCACCTAAAAGAACACAATAAGATATAAATACTAAATATATATATATATATAAGATTTCTTTGTTTGTTATAGTCTTATAAAATTATAAAGTCTTTTAATTAATAGTGTTATGTCTAAATCATTCTTGTTGCTTCATGTCCATAGTCCTTATGTTTAGGTTTCGGATCGTCATAATAGGTCCAAATAGTTAAGGTCAAGAGCATATCCATGTATCCAATATGTCCAAATATGTTATAGGATCATAGTTTCAAGATATGTACATATCATAAAGATTCAAATGTGAAACTTTGGCATCATTATTTAGGCATGGACTTTCCCACTTGATTTCTTTAAGTTTCTTATCAAGTTATTTTGAAAAGGAAACATAATCTTCTAGTTTTTATATTGTAGAGATGACTAGAAATTGAATGAAATAATGAAATAAATAACATTTTGATAAAGATGAAAGTTTCCTTTTTGTAGAAAATATATCTTATCATTCTTTGAAGAGTTATACACATAAGAAGGGTTTTCAAAAGAGATTTTGACAAAGATGTTGATTTTTAAGGTTTTCTTTCAAAAATATACTTTAGCTAAATAAGATTTTGCGTATCATCAACTCGGCTTTGAAAGGTAGTTGATAAGATAAGTTTGAAACTTATATGAAGTAGAGAAGTAGGTGAAATACTTTTGGTTGTTTTAAAAAGGATTTTTAGAGGAAAATTATAAGGATGAAATCAACCTTTGATAACCTGAAAGTTTCATAAAAATAACTTTACTAAAAGTACTTCTTAACTCATTTGAGATTCTTGAAAAACTTTTTTATAACAAGAGTTTAGAAGAGTACTTTGACTTGAAAAATAGACTTTATGAAATCAAAGATAGTTTGTTAATAAGTGTTACTACCTTTTTAGTTAAGAGTTGCTTTTAGAAACTCAAAAATAATCTACTACACTTTGTTGTTGGTGTTAGACGTTAGGTAGAAGAAGTACAATGTTGGTTGGTTTGTAAAATGAAGATAACAGGAAAGAGATGGATGTTATGGAAGATGTAGTCCCAAAAGTGTTATAGCATTCCTATTTATAGAAATTATTGGAAGTTGCTTAAAGCAATTGAAGTCTTAAGGATAAAGACGCATGTTGCTTAAAGGAATTGGACCTTTAAAGATAAGGATGCATGTCTTTGCTCATGTCCTTTTCATGCTTAGTCATATAGATGACTTTGCAAAACATTAATGGAAGTTGATGAGTTGGATGAAAATGACATGAGGAAGTCAATTTGGAATTCTCTTCCTTTATGTTGTACGCTATAGGTAGGAGTTTAAGGTTCTTCCACTTGTTTTGGAAAGTTATTCATTATAAGTTGGAAGAAATATTGAGATATGATTTTAGGGTACTTAACTCTTTCTGATATTAACCTAAATACTTAGTTGTTAATTAGTTTAGTTAATCTAAGATTAAAGTGGTTAAATGATGAGTTTTTGGTCATTAAGATGTTATTTTCCACATAGCCATCATTTTTTACTAAGATTGATCAACTTTCACTAGATTTTTCTTTAGGGCACTTTCATGCTTATGTGTAGATAAGTTGGTAAGTAGATGATAAAGGTGACACTTGGATGACATGTAGAGATAAGGTAGTGAATGGATGATGAAAATGATATTTAAATGACATGTGGAGATAAGGTGGTAGATCGAAAATGAAAGTGACATTTAGATGACATATGGATGGCTCATCCTCATGCCACTTTGCCTCTTACATCCATCCATTCCATTTTTTCAATTGTTTGATAGATTTTGGTCCTTATCTTAAGTAAATTAACATGGTTATATTAGGTATAGGGTAGATTTAGAATAGTTATGATAAGCTTTTAGGTCTAAATTTTTACTTAAGTCTTTGATTTCCAATAATCCTATTTTTAAGTCTATAAGAGTTAATGTTTAATAGTACTTATGAAATTAATGAGTAGTATAGACTATATCTCTCTTAGTGATTTTAGCATATTTCAAATATATTTATAAATTATATCTTAGCAATTATGAACTCACATAAAAAAATTTAGGGGTTTACAATTTCATTACCCATAAACAAACCCACTTCTTTCTGATTTTGAAAACCACCCTTCCCGACTCAACAACCTAACACCAACACAACTTCATGCTGCTTAAAAACATCAAACACAACACTTCTATAACCAAATCATACCCCAACTCACCTAAACCATGCATAAGTTTAAGGAACAATAAGTACAAGTGCATGTTTTAGAAACATACCTATAGGAATCCGTTAGAAATACTACCATCACCAAGAACATGCTAAGGGATACGCATTAGACCACCTTCAGGTTGTTTTATCTACTACCTTACATGGAAAAAATGAAATCCCTTAAGAGATCTTTCCAAACTCAATGAAAAACAATCTACACAACCTTACCTTAATATCGTAGATCTTTAGTCTCACTTTCACCACACAAGATCTATTGTGGAACTCCCTCTAAGTCTTTTCAAATTCATTTTGGGGGGTTATCCTTCACAAAAAAGCGAGTTTCCAATAAGCATCCATTGGAATTTTACAATAAAAAGGAATTACAAGCCTTACCTTAGCTTTCCCAACCTAAATTCACTAATCCTTAACGTTTCTCACTTCGTAGCTTCAAGAACCCACACAAACCATAAGCAATGCAGCATGTAAGAGGAAAAAGCTAGAAAAGGGTTTTCCAAAACCCTAAGTGACCCTTTTATACCAAGGGTTCACTAAACTTTTCTATTTCCAAAAATATCCTCTATTAATACCAAACTTGCCCTTATCTTTTAATTACCTCTTTTTTTTCTTTTTTTTTTAATTTTCTATTTTATTTACAAGTTTTATAACTGCTTCCTATACCCCCCCCCCCTAAAACTTTCTTCCTTGAAAGTTGAGAGTTTACATACCTTACTCTTAGAATAACTCTAGGTACTTCTTTCTCATTTCTTCGTCTAGCTCCCAAGTTGCTTCCCTTTATAAGCAAACTACCCATTGAATTTTAACATAGGGTATTTGCCTTCTTCTTATTTCTTAGACTTTTGTGTTTGCAATCTTTATGAGCTAAACCATGGCAAACAAGTCTAGCTACAATTCTAGGGTCTTCAAGTCCATTACTTATGCCTAGTGCTATTCTGTCTCCTGCTCTAAATTAGGTTTAGACTTCCTTAACATGGACACATAGAAGACATTATGGATACCCTCTAACCTAGGTGGAAGCTCCAATCTATATGTTGTATTCCTAGTTCTCTCTATGACTTTAAAAGGTTCAACATATCTTAAGGATAATTTCCCTTTTAGCCTAAATCTAAAAATTCCCTTAGCTAAAGACACTTTCAATAAAACTTCATCTCCTACTTAAAACTCCAACAAGCACCTCTATTTATCGGTGTAACTCTTTTGATGGCTTTGAGCAATCTACATTCTCTTTCTTATCAATCCCGCTTTGTCTATTGCTTAATGCGTTAACTTTAGACTTAGAACCCGCCTCTCTCCTACTTCATCCCAATGAATGGGTGATCTGCACTTTCTACTATATAAAGCTTCGTAAGGGGCCATTTGAATAGTCGCATGATAGTTGTTTTTATAAGTGAATTCAATTAAGGATAGGTGCTTGTCCCAATGGCCACTAAAGTCAAATACACATGCCCACAGCAGATCCTCGAGAATCTTTACAGTTCTATCTGATTGCCCATCAATTTGAAGGTGGAAGGTACTACTAAACTATAACTTCATACCTAAGGCCTTATGTAGGCTCCTCTAAAACCTGCCAACAAAACATTTGTCCCTGTTGAACATAATCTTTACCATTGCTCCATGCAACCTTACTACTTTTTTAATATGTAACTTAGCCAGCTTCTCCAACGAGTAACTGATGTTAATAGGAATGAAGTGAGCTAACTTCGTTAGTCAATCTACGATCACCTAAACTACATCATGCTTACATAGAGCGTTATGCCCCAAACTCTATCAAGTCATAACTATCCGTTGTATATATCAAGTTTATGCCAAAAAACTATCCACTCAATCGCTAACATAACCCCGATATACATAAGGCTCGTATGGCAAACCGCTCTAAAGCATTTACGGTTCCACAAATATACTAGCATTTATATTCTTAACAAACTTGTACTTACAATAAGACTAAGTATGGAGTATTTGTAAGAATATATAAGTAGGTGATACGACTTAAAGAAGGAACATAACTAGCTCCCCCAGATGATCTAGTTAATCCTACTAAAGACAAAAAGGTTCCAAAAACATAATCCTCATTGGTTCTGCCTCACTCAAGCCTAAACACATTCTTTTTGCATACTTGGAGGTAATCGTCATGCTGTATGATTACTCAAAACCTATAAGCAAATCTGTAGGAGTGTAAGCAAACCACAGCTCAATAAGGGACCAAAGGCAAAAAGAATATACAAGCTAAACAATATAACTAAGTTATCTAGCAATTGTTGCGTACAATGCATGAACGAACAATGTGTCATCTGCACGACATTATTAGGTCCGTCAAGAGGTTAAAGAAATCTTAACTTCTTTGACCTAGGTTGAGGAGTTGCAACATGATGGCCATAATGCCAATCATAAAGGCTACGAAGCCCTCCTACAGCTAATTCCAAGCTTGTGCAATGGAGGCATCTGCTCTGCCTATGACTATCTTTGACTTACTACCCCCAATCTCACCACAATCTCCTCTCATGTCACTTAGTTCAACTAAAGTTAAGGAAAAGTCAAATTACTACAATCTCGTCGAAGACAATAGAATTTAGCCAAAAAAACCTCATTGTCCCCTAATGGGATGTGATACATGCCTATTTATAGTTTTAGTTCGTATTTCAAGTAATCCAATTAAGGGTGATCAACCAATGTATAACAATCCAAATAAGGTCAACCAACATCATGAAACATGTAGCTCAGGTACCAATCAGTATTTCAATAACTAAGCACCGACATAACATGCACATAAAGAACTACTTACAACTACAAGTCAACATATACTCTAGTCACCACAAATCCCACTTACTTATACTAAAACTTACTCCAACAAGTCTGAAACGTCGATGCTTATAATACCTTAGGGTTTCAAGCCAATACAACAAACCTAAGATTTAAGCCTCTAAATTTAAGGCGCTGAGTTATTCGTTTTAGTTCAAACTTCACAGTAAAGCTAAAAAAGTTAAACAAAGTATTCTAATAAAGTCAATTTCTCAAAATAAGTTATATAAAAGGATTAATTTCAGAAAAACGTAAATTTATGAATAAAGCCAATAATTATCAAAAATGCGAAATTTTAGTTTTAAGATATAGTGAGATATTAAAGATAAATTATTCAACTTATAAAAATAATAACTGAAGTTGAATTATATATAGTATACATGTATTTACATATGATATGCATTATATATATTAAATACATATATATAATAATAATAATAAATTATAAAAATAAGGTTAATTAATATAAAATAATTAAAAATTAGCTTGATGAATCACCTAACCACCCAAGCATGATGTGGCAACTTAGGATCAGTTGGGATGATGAGTCAAAAGCCAAAATAAATAAATAAATGACACTTAGCAAAGTTGGACAACAAGGCTAATTGAAACTTTAACATGTACCACCTCACTTTAGGTCTTGTAATTTTATCCAACACTATAAATAGGGCACCATCGGATCAAATACAACATTTTGGAATCTAAAAATATGAAAATATCGCATTAGAAAAATTTAGGAAAAAAAATAGGGAAAAAACAAGGGCGAATCAAATCACACACGGTTCACCTAACATCCTACAACCTGACTTAGAGTGGTTTAGGGGTCTAAAGGAGGGTGGTGTGGTCAATTGTTCTAACAAGTTTAGGCGAGGTTTTTTGGAGTTATTTTATTTGTAGATTATTGTAGTAATTTTATTTTAATTAAATAATTAGTGAAAATATGGTGCGCATAACGAATTGCCTTGTTTAGGCGAAAATTAATTTAAATTTTAGAAATATTAACTAAAATCCTTTCAAGCTAAATTTTTGTACATAATATATTTAATATATGTATTTAATTTTAGTAACAAGAATTTTTTTAAATAATCATATTTACTATTTATTATAATTATTTTGAATAAAACTAGCAATTTTACTGTTTTGTTAGAATAATTAGTTTATGATAAAATCAATGTATGAGCCCTACATATTCTGACTTCTAAAAGTTTATAATAATGTTTTGGAACACTTAACTTTTATTTTATAACAAAATTCACTTATTTGCCAAATTTTCCATAATTTTGAGCTAAAAGGCTATTTTTAAAAATATAGATGATGAACTAATTTAGTCCAATTGATGGTTAGCATCTAAACTATATATTTTTTTGAGTTCATAGTAATTTTCATATAAATAATCGAGCTCATATACTATTTATTATGTATTTTCCTAATATAAACCTATATATTAGCTTAATATATGATATAATAATTAGTACTAATGTGATATTTGTTGAATTTGTAAAGGATTAGTATTTTTAGGTGCATAATAAATACTAACTAACTTAGAAAATGTGGAATTTTAAGATTTTTAATTTAAGAGTAGAGTTTATTTGAGTCAATTGCAAAGTTACGATAACATACAGTCAAGTCAGTAGTGAAAAAGAGTATTTTTAGGCTTATAACTATATTGATCACTCTTGTTTCTTATGATATCCTAGTAGTACTCGAAATAACAATCATGACGATATAAAGTTTATTAAAATTGAATAAGATGCGATCGGAAGAAGCTTGAAAACATGATAATAAAAACTTATAAAAGTTTGGTTTCAACTCGTAGTTAACTTAGGGACTATGTATTTTCTTAAGTATGATAAGCGAGAAAGGACCACATCGTAAAGCTTAAGATTTTATGCCACTATTAAGCCTGCGTAAGTAGAGATTTCTATTTTTGTGAAAGTAGACCTATGTCTACTTGACTTAGAGTTAATTGCATCATAAACTGTAATAATGTGCTGAAATTGGTTGAATACGTGGTTTTGTTAAATGTGCATTGATTGGGTGAAGTACTTCTTCACATATGACTAATTTATTGATGCGTATTATTGCTCGGAAAATTTAGAAAAGGATCTATTCTTCATGGTGTTCACTTAAGTGAACCATATATGAAGAAATGAATTATAAAGTTGAGAAACAAAGCTAAAGTTAAGATAGTTGAGTTGTTTATGATGTGGAACTTGAGAATGATGCTTGATACTAAGTTATTATATTACTTACTACATTCATGGTATGGTACGAAATGACCTACGAACCAAGTCTTTGAAAGCTTGAATATAGTTAAACTGGGTTTTGAGCATATAGAATTGCATTACTCAACTTATTTTGGCCACAATGTAAGGTTTCAGCTAGGCCTGCTAATTATTGGAATTGTAGACCACAATGGGTGGTCTCTATTTTACTGAGTTAAGGGTCCTACTCCGAGGCAACTCCTTGTTGCCCTAGGTTCCTAGACGTTGTATTCAGATGCCCAAGTGTGTCAACTAAACGAATGAGTAAAGTGGAAGAGTAAAGATATCAATACCGATACATGCAATGTGCTTGAGCATGGCACATATTTCCTCCATAAACAATTTGTCTTGATAACTCGGATTATGAAATTGAATGTTTTATAGTACATACATTTATGAATATGTGTTATGCTTGTTTTGTGCTTTATTTTATCTGCTCTCACTTAGCTCGCAAAAAGTTGAGAAGATACTTATGTATCCTCAAGTTATGAAGAGAATTAACTGGGCATCAAAATCAGTTAAGGGAAAGTCTTTTAAGAGTACGTAAGGCGAAGTCAACTAACTTTACAGAAGCCTTACTGTATTTTGATCTTAGTTCCATGAAGAATCTATACATATGAAATCAAAAAAGAAAAAAGAAAAAGTACTGTATTTTAGGTTTAGTTAAGTTTAACGAATATATTCTCTTATATAACCAAGTGTAAAGCTAAACTTTGTTGTAGTACTCTATTATTATAAACAAAAATTTTGTTAAATATAAACAAGTATTCCTATATGGTGGTATATCCTATGCTTTGTTAGGATGTAACAGTGCTTCACTCACTTGGAAGTCCTATATATACTAAAGCTCATATTCAATTTTTGTAAGATTCATGAAAACATTAGAGTTTTATCTAGCTCCTTATATTATTATATAATTGAAACGAAATACTATTTATATAATCATTTAATAGAATTGTTTATATATATATATATATATATATATATACGCATTTTATAGATGTACTTTAAGTATCTTTATATATGTGTATATAGACACATTATATATATGTATTTTAAGTATTGTATAGGCTTATTGTCCCTATTTTATTATACGAGTATCTTATCTTTACTAGAACGTACACACACACACATATAAACATATATATATCTACATATATATAAACTTCTACAATATATATAGACATACACACACATATATATACATATAGACTTCAAGGATCATAGTTTACTATATAGGCTATTATCTAAAGTTATTCAATTTTAATAAGGTTAGTATCGCCGGGTTCGTATAAACTTGACAGTACGTATTACAAGTTTCATTCAAAGGATTATTCCTAAGGGGTATTTCTAATCCTAGTATATAAGTAAAGCTATATAGCAAGTAATATCACATTGATATCATATTATATAAATAAAATATGTTTTTATATAATTTTATGATAAACATGATAAATCACGTATTATCTACTCCTAACATGTATATATCATAACCTAATGCAAATAATATCGTGAACTATATAATAAAATAATAAGTACTCCTATCTGATCAAGGTATGTTTTAATTGTAATTTAATCAAATAATTAACATACATATTATTACTAAATACATGTCCAGGTTCCTAATTTAAGCTATTTAACGGGGAAAATTCATAATAAATAGATAAGATCACCAAATAATTCCACAAAAATTTTTGTGGACTCAGAAAAATATATGGAATACAACTAGCAACTTGTTTCACGCAATTGGTTTTATCGCCTATATAAGTAAAATTACAATTTTGACCCTAAATCATAGTTAATTAAGCAAATAGTATGATTTTTACATCAAATTAATTCCAACCTATTCTAACTTCATTTTGAACATTTAGAATTAATTAGATCCTAATTTCATCAATTATTTGCCCTGAAATAAATTATTTTGCAAATTACCCTATTTTAGTTTTTTAAGGCCTAAAAATGCAATAAATATTAAATATACGTAAAATCAAAATCAGGCTATATAGAAATAAACTAGATGTAATATGTATTATATATAAAAAATTTTAGCTTGAAACAACATCATCTACTATATTTATTTTAAATTTTAAAATTCGGATGAATAGTACAGTTGTTAAGTATATAAAATATTTGTAATTTTTTCAAAAGTAAAATTACAGCATGAAATTATATCTGAAATAAACTAGAAATTGATTTTTTTCATGTTTTTCCTAATTTGTTTAGTATTTTTAGAAAATAGGGAAAAACTAGAGCAAAAGTAAAGACTAACCATTCACTAAAACTCCGGCCACCGTTGGCTGGTGGGAGTGTGTCAGACAACCTAGGCAACAAGTAAGCTGCTAGGTGGTGGTAGGGTTCAATAGTAGATTCAGGTTTGGTTCAGGAACTAGCATAGGTTAGTAGATCCCCTGTTTTTCTATTTAATTTTGCTAATTTCTAATAATTTCCTTTGATTTTTTTGTAAGTATTCTAAGGTTCTAAAACATGTAACTAAAGTCCTAGTGTCCTAGTTATAATGATTAGAGTCAACCACAATTTTTTCTTAATTATTAAGTAATTTATTTTAATATTTTCTTTGAAAAACAAATGGCAAGAGGTGTCTTTGCTTAAAGAAATTAGCTTATGAGTCATCCTTCAAAGCTACTGTTATGACTCCAGATCTTTTCCAAGTTGTTTCTCTAAGTTTTGGATGTGTTTGATGGCCATTTGGATGTATGTTGATAATTTATATTTAATATATTAATGGTTTAATGATTTTTGTTAATATATGAGTATTTATCCTTTGTATATTATACACATAATGAGTAATTATATACATATAATCATGTTTCTAGTATGTCTTTTATTATGAAGACATATTTCTTATTTAATTTTGTGAATTTATCTCTTATTATGTATAATTATATAATTTCAAGTTAATTTACTAATATACTTATTGTATATACCGGGTACATCCATAAAAATACATATATGTTCATATAGTATATTTTGCTATATTAATCCTTTTTATAACTCCAATAACTTATCTCTAAGTTCTTATTGTATTTTAAGCTTAGTTTTAGAGGTTCTGACAAGATTTTACGTTATATTGAATAATTGTACTTTAAAGCCTAAATTTGGTTTTTAAGATATTATTTTTAAAATATAACTTTATTAGGTCACTTCAACTAATTTTTTTAACCTAATCGTAAAGTTTATGCTCAATCAAATAAATTTTTCTCAAAAGCCCTAAATTCAAATATAGTTGTCTTAAAGGCAATTTTAGGGGCTTACATAGTCTTTGGTATTGCTAACAAAAATTCCATAGTGACTTGTTCCCATTTCCATTCTGAAACCCATGATAGCTACAATTCACCTATAGGCCTTTGGTGCCCAATTCCAATGTGTTGACAAGTTTGGCACCTCGACACATATTCTGTAATCTCCATCTTCATTTTATTCCATTAATAATGCACCTTTATGTCTCGGTACATCTTCATGCTACCCAAGTGTATTGTGTATCTCGAGTAATGTGCCTCTTTCAGTAATTCACTTCTCAACTCTAGCCTTGCTAGCACACGTAACCAACCCTCATACATGAGTACTCCGTCAGGATCCACTGTGAACTTTACTGCCTTTCCCACTTCCATCTTTCTTTTATCTCTCATATACCATCATCTTCAGCTTATGTCATCTTAATCATGTCTAGTACCATGGGTTATATCCTCATATATGCCAGCTTGACACCAGCTTCTCTAATCAAAATCTCAAAATATAATATTCTCGTGTCTTCTAACAACGGCCTCTACGTCTTTATTAAGTTGGTCACATTCCCATGTTGCTTCTTACTTAAAGTGACAACCACAACATTAGCTTTCCTTAGGTGGTTCTATATGTCTAAGTCATAATCCTTTATCAGCTTTAGCCACCTTCTCTGTCTCATATTCAGATCTCGCTGAGTAAAAAAGTACTTCAAACTGTTGTGATTAGTATACACCTTGCACCTTGCTCCAACCAAATAATGCTTCCACAATTTCAAGGCATGGACTACAGCTGCCAACTCTAAATCATGAACTAGTTAGTTTTTCTCATAGGGCTTCAGTTGGCGCAATGCATACATTATCCCCCAGCCATCCTGCATCAACATACACCTAAGTCCTTGAATTGAGCCACCACTATAAATAACAAACTCCTCTTTACTACGAGGCAAGGACAACATTGAAGCAATCACAAGTCTCTCTTTTAGTTGCTAAAAACTTTACTTGCATCTATCATTCCAGTCAAACTTCACCCCTTTCTGTATCAACCAAGTCAAGGGCCTTGCTAACCTGAAGAATCCTTCCACAAACTTCTTATACCCTACATGCCCTAAAACGCTTCTAATCTTATTATACCTTCGCTATTTTCTATGTGACCCAGGAAGGCTACCTAATCCAACCAAAACTCGTACTTGCTAAATTTAGCATACAACTTCTCTACTATGAGTTTACTCAGTATGATCCTCAAATACTACTTATGTTCCTCTCTCCTTTTAGAGTATATGAGAATATCATCAATGAAGACCACTACAAATCTATCTAGATACTCTCAAAATACTCGATTCATAAGGTCCATAAATGTCATAGGCACGTTTGTGAGACTGAACTACATGATTAGAAACTTATACAACCCATATCTGGTTCGAAATGCCATTTTCTCTACATCTTCTCCTTTCACTTCTAGCTAATAGTAACCTGCCCTCAAGTCTATCTTGGAGAATATTCATGCCCCTTGCAACCGGTCTAAGGTTGTCAATTCGAGGAAACGAGTACTTATTCTTAACTGGCACCTATTTCAAATCCTTGTAGTTCACATACATTCTCATGCTCCTGTTTTTCTTCTTTATAAAAAGAACCGAGCTCCTAAAGAAGACGAACTCAATCTTATGAAACCCTTGTCTTACAGCTCTTGTAGTCATGTCTTCTACTCAACAAGTTTAACGAGTGTCATTTTGTACTTTGGTTTCAAAATGGGCTTGGTGTTTGATACCAAATCTATTTTGAACTCTACTTCTTAATCTAATGGTAATCCAAGTAGATCATTGGGGAAGACATCTAGAATTCCAAATAAGAATTGAGCCACCTAACCTTTGACCTAAGCTCAAGCCCGAGGATTATAAAGTATGGCGAAGCGAGTTCTCTCTTTATACCTTACAGTCGAAGAGTCCAAGTTACTACTGTCTACCGATGTAATACCCTATTCGAGCTTGTATCTATCAATAATCTCCAGCTACCGATCCGAGGAGCACAATGATAACAGCTCAGCCCACCTGACCTTCTGCCCAATCGACTTAAATCTAAGCTATACTAAATACGTCCAAGCTAGATTCACCTTAAAAGAGTTTTCAGTTCAATTCGGCAATACCAAATTTTCAGCTCGGATCAATCATTACTCAACAATAGCCAAGCTAGCCGAACAGTTTCTCTATCTTGGCAGGTATACGACCACCAATCTTCCACCATGTGTTCGAGAACCCTAAATGATAGAATCTTCCATACACAGTGCCTACTTTCGTTGATTTTTCATTTATACCCTTCAAACATTCCTTGTATCATACTAATTTTAGGCATTACTCTTTTAGTCTTTTCCCTTTTGATAGTAGTTGCCCTAATGTTTCAAGCAAAAATACCCTTTTGTAAAAGTAGCCGCAACATCACATTTGATATTATATATACTTCTCTTTTTTGTGAGTATTGCTCTCTGTTTGCTTACTGCTTCACTCTTATACTGACCCTTAAGTAATGCTAGGTGACAAGTACCCTTATTGGATTAGCTCATGCATCATATCAACTTGAGCCATGAGTCATCGGTAGTTCTTTAGTGCATAATATCCTTAGAGTAGATCAAGATTTGCTTATTCGTTCCTTTGTTTCTCATGCATTTCCACCCCTGTTTCCAAGCTTTCTACAAGCTTAAACATACCCTTTACGACTAGCCTTGTCAACCTTTAGCCTATTTCATATCAAAGCCCAAGCTTGAAGACTTGAAAGTATGGCAAGGAAAATTCTCTCTTTGAAACCAACATCTGAAGAGTCTAAGCCACTATAGTCTACCAACCTACTACTCTATTTGAGCTTAAGTCTCCTATGCTTATCAATAGTCACCAACTACCAACATAAGACGCACTCGAACAACAACTTGGGCCATATGACCACCAACTCAACTGACTTGAATCTGAATTGCTCAAAGCTCGACAAAATTGAATTTACCCTGAAAGACTTTCAATTCATCTCGACATCACTACTTAACAACAACCAAGTTAATCATACAGTTTAGTCTGTTTCTACCAGAGGACCTTCCTCTAGTTACCAACCATGTGTCTGAGCACGTATGTGATAGGATCTTTCATACAAGACAGATGTTTTTCTTGATGTTTTATCTATACCCTTAACTTTCATTATACATTACTTATTTTGGACAGTACCCTTTTTAGTGATTTTCATTTATAATAGTTTCCCTAATATTTCAGATATAAATAACCTTATAAATGTAATCGTAGATATCATCATTATCATATCTATCAATATAGAATACACTTCATCTTCACACGCATTCTCTTTGCTTACTTCACTCTTATCCTAACCCTTAAGCAAGGCTAAGTGACAAGTACCCTTATTGAGTTAACTCATGCATCATATCGAGTTAAGTCATAAGTCTACAAAGATCTTTAGTGCATCAAATCCTCAGATTGGTTCGTGGTTTGTACGTTTACTTCATCATTTTCCATACATTTCCACTCTCATTTTCAAGTTTTCTACAAGTTTAGACCTACACCAGATACGGTCACCCTTGTTTGCTCCTAATGCAGCTTATTAATTCCTATACCACCAATAACTGTTCCGTCTTCAACTCTATACTAGTCTTTATACTTAAAGCTGCTAGGGTAAGCTTCCCCTAGAACTCACAATGAATATAGTTCACTGGCCTCTGACCTTCTACTTAATACTGAAAAGGTATTTCTCCTAAAGGCTTAAAATTGATCACCACATTGTAACAATCAATGGTTACATGGTGTCCCACCAACCATTCTATACTTAGGATTACATTGAATTCTAACATGTCTAGCACTAATAAATCCATTGGTAAAATCCTTCCCTCTTCATCTTGATACATTCAATTCAACATAGTTTCACTCCTTAAGGGACTATTCACAATCAAGGGAATGTCTACAAATATAGCATACAACACATAAGAATTCACCAAGGACTTAGAATGCAAGAACAAGAAGCTATAATATCAAATAAAAATACCTGCAAGAGTATCCACGTCAGTAGTCTCTTGACTCTGACTCTACTGTTGAAGCGCAAAGACCTAAGTTGGTGCTCTCTGGTAAGTTCTTAGATGAGGTTGAACAACTCTAACTATGTTTTGAGTAGTAGCAACAAGTTAAGTGGTCTACACAAGCTATTTCCCTTATTCTCTGCATTCTGCTACCCAATGCCCTCTCCAATTACATACAAAGCAGAAACTTTAGTGCATCAAAGTCAACTCTTTGCAGTCTTTGCTAACATGCCCAATCTTACTACATAAAAAGTAAGCTCTCGAAGTCCATTTGCATTTAGAAATATCATGTAGTCCATAGCAACAAGTGCACCTCGTTAGCACTTACACGGATAATCGAGCTGGCATTGGAGTTGGCCACATCATCGACCTCGGTAGTGCATATGGTGGTCTACTGCTATCTCCGATCATAATGCTCGGTATAAGTCTCTTAAACCTCTCTAATGGTCCATAACTTGACATAAGCATCTAACCTAAGGCCTTCTTCTCTCTTCGAGTCGACAACTCTTCCTTTCTTTTCACCCTGCTCTACACTTTTGGGTTGCTTAACTATCTCAAAATAAGTACCCCTAAACCCTACCATTTGTTCCTGCAACTCAGGCTCTGAACCAAAAATGAACCATTTGGTACATGAATTCTCATCTCTTCTGATGGCTTTGATAGGAATTGGATTAGATGATTCAACTTTGCCTCATATTCAGAAACTGTCCGATTACACTGCGACGGGGTTTAATAAGCAAGTTCCATCTATTTCCTAGTACTATCAAGGAAAAACTTGTTAAAGAACAACTACATGAATCCTTCCCAAATGATAAGACTAGCTAGATTCCTGTTAGTTCTAGGAGCATTCTCCCACCACTAGGCTATAGTACCCTTCAGCAAGAATGTAGCATAGGTTACCTTTTTGCTATTTGGTACCTCTACCATGGCAAAAGATTTTTCTACCTTAGTTATCTACTCTTTAGCTCCTCCTAAATCATTTGGCTTAAAGCAAAAATTATAGGTGATCTTTACAAACAGATCAAAAGTGGTCCTACCAATATAAGCACAAGTACCAATGTCCATGGTAGCTAATCTCTCTTGCCACCATATTTCAGTGTTTACCTGTATCACTTGCATATCCCTTTATATTTGCTATTGTTGTTGTAATAACACCCTAATCATTGAATTCGTAGAGTTCAAAATTTAAGCAGTTCTTACTATATCTAATCCCTAACCCTAGTCATTGAAGATGGGTCCAGTTTGGGGTAAGAATGCCCCAACAAGGGACGATTTAGTCTTGGCCCTAAATATATTAGGCTTAAGTCTAGCTAGGGGTAAGTTTGCCTTGGATTAGTAAAGGTCTCTACACTTAAGGTGGCAAACCTAACTCAAATTCATTTTGATTTAGCAAAGGGATAAGATTTTAGTTGGTATCCCTGCCTCCCTGAAGATGGAGGAAGAATTGGTAATTACACCATGTCTAGGCATGCTATAATAGGAAACGCATGGACAAAGTCATGTAAGTTTGACTTCAAAGAAAGGGGTTAGATAACAAGAAAGTACTACAAATAACTAGACGAAAAATATTACTAAGAAGATAAATAGAATGAACTACTTTAAGTACACAATCTCAATACAACTTTACATGCTACCTATCATATCCTTATGATCAAATCATTACACTTTGATTTATATCTTATCCCTACTGAGGTTCATACTTAGGTTGTCTATGATTTAGATTTTAAACCTAATGCTCTAATACAACTAAAGCTATAATGTCTTAGAACCTTAGAAATTATAGCCTCTCACGTATCCCTATAATCTACTAATACTTTAAGCATCTAGAATCCACCTGTTCATATCTTTACATAATTTGACAATCATTAATTACCTATAATAACTCCAACACAATAATTCAAGGATGTTTAAACATCCTCAATTCACCAATAATATATAAAAATCAACACCCGAATTTCTTTATATCATGAAATACAATTAACCTTACGATTCAATTACAAACTGTTTTAAGGAACCTTATACCGAAACTTAAGCGTTTCCAAATCATCGCATATAAAAGCTGACAACTAAACTAGACAATAACAGGATAAATCTCAAGTGACTTCTCACAACCTAAATAAGAACAAAAAAATAAATAAAACTGAAACAAAGTTTGACAACTCTTTTCAATAATTAGAACACCCTTACTTAAACTACATAGATCCATGTCCATAGTCAAAATAGTTAAAGTAATTAGCATCCTATCTATGGTACCCATAATCACTAAAGCATTCCTCATCGTTCCCATATTTTGTCCCTACATCTAAAAAATAACATCTTCCTAAAAGGTTGAGCAAAGCCCAATATAAGGCATATACAAATCAAATGTGCATGTTCACATAGTAATGCACAAGCTTATACATTAACAATTCAATATAACTAAATAACAACCACCATTTATTATTGTTGTTTAAGCCTAATAAACAACACAATTCTGGCATCCAAAAACTTGGAGTAACTCGTAACTCCAGCACACACAATATATATATATATATATACATATAAGTATTGGTATTAGGCCCTCCTTAGTACCTTAGGAACTAAGAATCACTTAATATATACGGATCATTTCAAAATGAGACTCCTATCAAGACATCATTGCACTAAGATTAAAACACCTCCTAGTCCCTTAGGCCCAACCAAACATACGTAACATACTTATTTAAGCTAAATATTCGTTGGGTTTATTAACAATTACTAATCCTATATGCACACAAGCAACAAACAAACCCCTTACCTAATTGTGGTGTTTGCTCAGAATCCGAAATAAGTGCCTTACAACTTGACCATAAGAGAATAACACAACAGCTTAATAATACTCTCATTCTCTTATAAAACACTTCAAGAGCTTAAGATTGCTAGAAGAATAGGTTAATTCACAAGATGTTTCGAGCAAAGTTCTATGCTTAGAAAGGCTTAGGAAAGGGTTTAGGATACAAAAAATAACTCAAAACATAAAGAAAAACCCAAGGAAATATCACTACACAAAACTAGGTATATGGCAACCAGTTGCTACTTTAAGTAACGTCTAGACACCATAGTTGAAGGGATGAGAAAATATCTATAGAGGATGGCATCTCAGTGCTAGCTGCAATCTGTAGAATTCCAAAGATTGTAACGACATTTCATCCCCCGCAAAAACCCCATTTCTTTTTTATTTTGAAAATTATCCCTCCAAACTCGATAACCTAACACCAACACAACTCCATGTCACTTAAAAGCATCATACACAACACTTCTACAAACAAATCACACCCTTAACCCACCCAAACCATACATAAGTTTAAGGAACAACAAGTACAAGTGCATGATTTAGAAACATACTTATAGAAATCCATTAGAAACGCTATCACCACCAAGAACACATTGAGGGACATGCGTAGGACTACTCTAAGGTCATTTTACCCGCTACCTTATACAGAAAAAAAGAAATTCCTTAAGAGATCTTACCAAACTCAATGAAAAACAACCTACACAACCTTACCTTGATGCGGAACACCTTTAGTTTCGCTTTCACCGTACAAGATCTGTTGTGGGACTCCTTAAAAGTCTTTTCAAATTCGTTTTAGGGCTATCCTACAAGGAAAAGTGGGTTTCCAATAAGAATCTTCTAGAATTTTACAATAAAAAGGCATTATAATAGCCTTACCTTAGCTTGTCCAAATTGAATTTGCTAATCCTTGACATTTCTCACTTCATGGCTTCAAGAACCCATGCAAACCCTAGGCAATGTAACTTGTAAGAGGAAAAAGCTAGAAAAGGGTGTCCTAAAACCCTAAGACCCTTCTATACCTAAGGTTTTCTAAACTTTTCTATTCCTAAAAACACCCTTTATTAAAACTGTTAATATGAGACTCACCCTTATGTTATAATACCTCTTATTTTTCTTTTCTTTTTTTAATTTTATTTTTGGGTTTTGCATTTGACATGCCTTTTGGGGATATGAATGATGCGTATTATGTTTAAGATAATCTTTCCAGATTTCCTAACCTAGATGACAATATTAGATTTTCAAACCTTATAGACTATTATTGCTTTTGAAACTTTAAAGAAACTCACTAGAGTGAGGATTAGATAAGGGTTCCATTTTTTCTCCCCTTTCTTAGCCCAAATAAGGGTCTAATTCTATTTATAGATCTAAAGTTACAAAGGAAAACTATTTCTAATGTAGTATTCACAAGAACATCATTTCTTATTATTTTATTCTTTCAACACATATCTTAATGTTAAATGTTTATTTTCTCATTTTAGCCTATAGATAAAGTATAACATTGCTCTTCATTCATAGTATTATCTTAGGGCATTCTAATTTCTAAGCACATATATATTCTGTTTTCCATAAATGTGATGTATTTATGAAACATATATGACTTATTATATATGTCATGTTAGTGTCCATCTAATACATATGTATGAATTTAAATATTATGGTAATGATATATGTATGTATTCCTTAGTTTTGTAAATGGTGAATTATAGAAAATGTACTTGCATTTTAACCCTTTTCTTTTTTACTTTGTATATGTGTATTTTATATACCTATATTTTAAATAGATATAAAAATCATGCTTATGTGATGCATACGTAAAATAATGCATGTAAGTAATAGGAATAGTTTTTGGTTTTTGTGAGAAAAGTACAAGTATGCAAAATGTAACATGTAAAAAGTAAAAAATAAAAGAAAAGACAAAATATATAAATGATAAAGTGAAAAGGCATGAAAACTCAGGTGTTCTTAGCAATTGACTCCTTTTCAAATAATGTGATTGATATCATTTAGTAATGTAGGTGTACAAGTTCAAATGTAACGATCACATACATGCCGCATGTAAGTTGCACTACACGTAACTAAAAGGAATAACTTAAATGGCAAATGTAGAATGATCAACAGAGGAGTGGTAGGGAGGAGAGAAATAGGCAATCTCAATGGACTCTAATACTAAGTATAGCAAGTAAAAGAGCATAGCCACATCAAGCTCCACAATTTCTAAAAAACAAAATCGTGTTCTTAAAATAATTAAATTTTTTATTTTTTAAGATGAGAATCTAGCAACATAATGGTATCTATGTAAAATTCTCTTCTATCTAAGAAGTAAGGTATTTACAAAAGTTATCATTAATGTCATCCATCAAATTAAGATAACACTCAACAACTCATATCAATCCCTTCCTTAGTGGATCTCAAATGAGCTCCCTCTTTAAATCTTGGTCCAATAAAAACCTTATTTAATACGAGCCAAAATGAGAAATGTTATATCCTACCCTAAACTCATCATATTATATCTCTCTTTATACAATTACATGAACTTGACTCTTTAGTCATGCAATCTTAACCCATGGTTAAATCTAAATACTTACTTTACTTAAAAGCTTATAATCAGATTTGGCCCATTAAAAAATTTCAAGTTTATGCAGACCGTCTTAGGCATACATATGCGATGCAGTAATTATGGATTCCTTCATTATAATAAGATCCCAAACACTTCATCTTAACTTATCACACATGCCGCTCATCTCTTGGGCAAATTCCCTGCCAGGAGGAAATCTTTTCACAAATGAAGAACGCTTAATGGCATAGACATTTATTTCCATCTTCTGTCATATTACGATACTCAAGGCAAAAATTTTTGTAATCCTTGACAAGCAAATGATTATATATACCATATCTCCCGAAAATATGTTACATACAGTAATTAATATCTCGTACTTGTAGCTCAGACAGTTAATTAAGCTACAACAGAAAAAACCAAACAGATTTTCTGGCAACGGCAATCCTCAACCACATGAACTCACCATGAACCAAAATGTCAAAACATCCATACCCCATAAGCAGATAAGGAAAGATAAGGCCGAAACTCTCTCACCCGTCAGATGGATACGCTAATTCATCCAACGCTCATCAACTTCCTACTTGGATTATCTCCCACTCCCATATCAAAATTTCACTCCTGTACCCAAATAAAAATCCACCAAAACCCTTCCTTTCTCATCACCGTCAGAACTCACTCCCCTTTAACGTAAGTAGTAAGATTATTTCAATCTAATGGCCTCTATCACCACTGCCGCAGCCGCATCCTCCTTCATCGGGACCCGTCTCCTGGAGGTCTCAAACTCAGGCCGTGTCCAGGCCCGGTTTGGTCTCGGCGCCAAAAAGCCTAGACCCAAAAAGGTATCTAAACCGAGCTCAGACCGGCCGTTATGGTATCCGGGAGCAACTGCACCCGAGTGGCTCGATGGTAGCTTAGTTGGTGATTACGGGTTCGACCCATTTGGCTTGGGAAAACCAGCAGAGTACTTGCAGTTCGACTTGGATTCATTGGACCAGAACTTAGCTAAGAACATGGCTGGAGAAGTCATTGGGACAAGGTTTGAGAATCCTGATGTGAAGTCGACACCTTTCCAACCTTACACTGAAGTGTTTGGACTCCAGAGGTTTAGGGAGTGTGAGCTTATTCATGGAAGGTGGGCTATGTTGGCTACTCTCGGTGCTCTTGCTGTTGAGTGGCTCACTGGTGTTACATGGCAAGACGCTGGCAAGGTACGTAATGTACTGGATTTATGCATTAAGTAAATACTGATGATAAGAGTTTTGGATAACCATAGGGTTAGAGTATGTACCGTGAGCTTTGCAATCTCGAGATCATTAAGAGCTTTGACTTTTAACGAGTCTTTTGATGATTTGAATGCTAGCTAGATACGAATTTCCGAGTTTGAGGAGTGACTGTCATCTGTTGAAATAGACGAGGTTCATGGAACAAGCCAATTGGACCTTTTTATGTTTTTCATGACTCGAGACCGACCAACCCTCAAATTTGCATGAAAATTCTGGCTTTGATATGCTGGTTCATATTTTAAGCGTGTGCAATCTTTAGTTGATTGGTGCTATTGGTCATTCTTCTCATCCTTGCTAAAAATACGTGTTTGCACGTTCTGACATTGCTTCTTAAATCTTAGCTTATATATGCTAAATGTGATAAGCTGCACGTTTAGACAGATATGGGGACACAAGTCTTCACATATTGTAATGATCTTGGTTTTGGTTATGTGAAACCTCAAGCCCCGACTAATGGATTCGTATCGATTGCTTTAACAGGTGGAACTTGTTGAGGGTTCAACATACCTAGGACAGCCACTTCCATTCTCCATTACTACCTTGATCTGGATTGAAGTTTTGGTGATCGGATACATTGAGTTCCAGCGGAACGCTGAGCTTGACCCCGAGAAGAGGCTCTACCCTGGTGGCAAGTTTTTCGATCCCCTGGGACTGGCTGCTGACCCTGAGAAGAAGGCCACCCTTCAACTGGCTGAAATCAAGCACGCACGCCTTGCTATGGTGGCTTTCCTAGGTTTCGCTGTCCAAGCTGCTGCCACCGGAAAAGGCCCTCTTAACAACTGGGCCACCCACTTGAGCGACCCACTTCACACAACCATAATTGACACGTTCACTTCCTAAGTTGATCGGTTGGAAAAAACATTTCACTTGAAGGAGAATGTTATTGGTGCTTGTGCACTTGTAAAGATTGTAATATTCACACTTGAGTAGAATGTAACATTGTTAAGGCCAACCCCCTTTTGATCTCCCCACAAAGTAATTAGAATCTGACGATAAAAAATGAAAGAATAAAAAAATCCTAGGTGATATAAGAAAATCGGTGGTAATGCAAGAAAATTATATGCTTTGTCTATTTTAACAAGAGGCAGAGAGGAGCAAATGAGTGAATTTGCCTCCGTCTGAAGATATTAAAATTTGATAAGTTAAAAATTACCCTTGAGAAG
The DNA here is from genome assembly GCA_024138005.1 of Lumnitzera racemosa. Taxonomy (NCBI): domain Eukaryota; kingdom Viridiplantae; phylum Streptophyta; class Magnoliopsida; order Myrtales; family Combretaceae; genus Lumnitzera; species Lumnitzera racemosa. Next base: position 60,517,214 of record JAMXBC010000004.1, read on the forward strand.
GGACAGAGACCCATAAAAGATAGCTTATTGAAGTTACTATTTTGCATCTTTTTTAAAAAAAAAAAAACTTAGTTTCCATCAAACAGGCATGGAAAAGGATGGATTTCCATTTCCACCCAATTCTTACCCTTTTCACTTTATATACAGAAAGAACTGTATTTCTTTTGCATTCCTTCAATTTCCACTCCAGCTTAAAACGCTAAGCTAGTCAGATCAACATGAATCTTCATTGTTTTCATCGCCATCAACCTGTAGAATTAAATTGAATACCAACATTGAGAAGCACAATCTTAAAATACGATCTCAAAGTGGCCAGACAGGAAGGATTTCAGATAGAACCTCACTTAGGCGTAAGATTTTATCGATCAGAGAGCTGCTGAATACCCTGAAATTATGCATTTGTCCCCGTCAAGTTAAGATTTATACGGCTTACTAACCTTCAAGAATCGCAACACATGATTATGTAACTGATGGTTTTTGGTTAACAAGAAACTAATTAGATAGAACCCTATATGCTCCCAAGAGGGCTGGTTCTTCAACAAAGTACATTTAGCAGGACGATAGAAACAAGTTCACTCACAAGCAAATTCATTTGAAGATAAATTGACATTAAAAATCAAAAGCATTAGCAGAAGCAGAAAGCAAAGAAAGAAACCTAAAATTGCTTTGATAAACAATGCTCAGATACCCGTCCCAACAAACTATGTAGCCCAACAGCTTCAGCTCATGGATTAAACATGCCCAACAGTTATTAGCAAAACCAAAACTAAACATTCCCGACAATGAAAGCAGACAGTTTCAAAATTAGTCAGGTTAAAACCAATAACACAGGTGAGCACAAATTTCATAGAATGAACTTCTTAACATTACACAATCCCTGGAATGAAAATGACACAACCACACGTTGTGTCCTCCCACTAGAGGAATACATCAAGAAACGCCCATACCGTAATAATCTCAGAAGCTACATTTACAATTTCGATTAAGAAACCCACCCAAAGCCCACTTCACGTATTTAACCACCGAAACCGTACAAGGTCCTGCCCTGCCTCTTCAAAGCATAAACAACATCCATTGCCGTCACGGTCTTACGCCTTGCATGCTCAGTGTAGGTAACAGCGTCACGGATGACATTTTCAAGGAAGATCTTGAGGACACCACGAGTCTCCTCATATATGAGGCCGCTGATACGCTTGACACCTCCTCGGCGAGCCAATCGGCGAATTGCAGGCTTGGTAATGCCCTGGATGTTATCCCGAAGGACCTTCCTGTGCCTCTTGGCTCCTCCCTTGCCCAAACCCTTGCCACCCTTTCCACGCCCTGACATTTTCCCGCGAAAGTGATGGAAACTACAAAAATAATATCTGACTTTCGATTAAGAGTGCGTTTTTGGGAAAATTGATTTGGGCTACAGAGATTGCGGTTTGTGTATTTTATACTAGAACGGAAAGAAGGAAATGATAGGAGGAAAGGATTTTGGGTCGTTGGATATCTGAAGCAGTGAACGGTTTCGATTGCTATCCTTGTGACGGTTACCAGGACCGTTGACGTGGCATTTTGTAGAGCGTGTCAGTTGGAGGATTGGACATTTCATGTAGCGTGCGGATCCAAAGTATGAACAACATAGCGCCCGACATGTCTCCTCTTGGTGATTTTGTAAAAGAACAAGATGTGATCCGGATCGATCTAAATGAGCTTTCAACGCGGTCCAGAGAGTTTTTAATAGTTAAAGTAACTCCTAAAAATGATTGATTTCTGTAATTTCTACTTTCAATTAATTAAACATTCATAGTCAATTAAAAGAAAAAAAGAAAAAAATTATAATTATATAAAAATTACAAAATAATAACTTTCTTCGAGCAGCTCTTATTTCTGCTTGGCTTTAAATACTCTTGAAACCTTTGAGATAAAGAATCCAAAACCTCAAATACTCTAGACTTTTTATCGCTACTATTATTACTCTTACCTTTCTTCCTTTGTATCTTTGCTAACTTAAACAATGAAATATTTATGCAAGAGACATCACCAAAACCATATAATTTATCTATGCTCTTTTACATATCTCACTTTTATGAATGGATTATCTTTGAGGTCTAGGCTAACACCATTAAGAAAGAAGTAGCAATTTTTTAATATTACCAAATATGGCAAAAATTGCCCATTGCTAACATAAAAGATACACATAACCTAAACAATATCCAAAATAATAATCAACTATAAAAAAACAAAAATTCTCCAAACCATGTCCCTCCACCTCACTATTAAGGCAATAAGCAAATGATGACTGTATCACCCATCTAAAGCAGCAAACGGCTACAACTCTTGCAAACACCAACGCCTTTGTACATAAGTAGCTACACTTTAGGAGCACTTACAATAATGACAACAACACTACTCATCGCAATCCCCTTATTGTCTCTCAATACAATTCTCTTACTTTGTAATACCTAAGGAAAAAATAAAAAAGAGAAAAGGGAGTCATTAAATAATAAAAAGTCTTAATATAATCAATAGGACAATTAAGTTTTGAGGAAAAGGATATTAAAGTCTTAAGCCATGGTTTAATAAAAAGTGATATCGAAAATTCAAGAAAAAAGTTAAAATGAAACCTTAACGTAACTAATGCACAATTAGACTCTTTATAGACTACAAGTTTAGACTACAAGTTTAGACTTCTCTCTTGCAATTCTCAAAAGTCCTCAAGGGCAAGAGTAGTTTGTATGTAGAATGTAACTCTAGAGGACTTTGGTAAGCGAAAATTGATTTGCAGTTTTAAGTTTTCTCTTTTTTAGAAAATAAGATTTTATTTTAATCATTTAAGGTTGCGAGTAATTAATTAAGGAAAAGCGAGAAACTTTAAAGGACTAACAAGATTAAGGTGATTGTTGTGTATTCCTTAAAATCCCTAAAATTCTTGATTTTTTGACAAGTTTTGGTTTTGCCTTCTTAATTAAAAACATTATAAAACTGGATTTTAGAGGGTTTTGTTGATTTGAATCAAGAGTTTATGATGTGAAGTTGTGGAGTGTTATTATTTAGGTTTAGAAAGGAGTTTAAGTGAAAGAGAAAAAAAAAATTCGAATAGTAAGTTACACGACCGTATCCCTTGCAATACACGACATGGGCTGGTAGATCAAAACAATTGTGAAGTGTAGCTTATTAAGTTACCCAGCTAAAAAGACACAATCGTGTCCTTGACCATGTCATAGGTTTTGCTTCTTCAAGTTAAGTTTTTCCCCTTCTTTTTGTTTTATTCCTTTTTTTGCCCCTAAAGTAAACCCCTTCAATATATCATTAAGTGAATTTATAGAGATTTAAATTGTCTAAAAGTGAGTTTTAACTAAGAGAAATCATTTATTTAATATTTAAAGAAGTTTAATGAGTATCTATTATTTCAAGGATTTAAAGCTACGCTTGATTCATTGATAATGGATTCTAAATATTAAAGTATGTGACACTTACTTGTTATATGTGAGTGTTAGGATAGCAAAAATTAAAATGAATTAAATGTATATCTAGCTTATATATCTTTTAGTTCCTTGTGTTTGTCCTTAGGGGCAACCTCAATGACCTATGTGGTGTATTGTCTCTTATTGAGTCTCACATGGAAATAATTTAAGGTAGATTTAAGTTATTATATAGAGGTCCGAAGAGGCATGCCCAATATTAGGTTATAGAGGTACCTAAAGAGGTACTCCCAAATGCTAGGTTGTGATACAATTGTGATATAAACGAGTCATTAGGACCACTATCATGCGTTGTGTGTTTGACCTAAAAACAAAGATAATTAAATAAATTGTGTGATTTACTTGTTTTCCATTTCTACACATGTGAATATATATCATTTGATCATGCACATGTACTTGTATGTTACGTACTGAACTTCAGCTCACCATGTTATTTCTTTTTCCTAATTATAAGTCAGAGTGATGTTTAAGAAGATTATAGTTATGGAGAATATGCTAGTTATGAGAATGATAGTTGCTACTACTCAAATATTGGTTTTGGAGACTATTATCATAATAATAGTCAACAATATTAGGAGTAGTCATAAGGATTGAAATGAAACTGTAGTTAAGACTTGTTTTATCTTTTAATTTCTCTTCATACTAATTGTTTGATTTCATTTACGTTATTTCCGCTATGAAAGCTAAAAGAGTTCTTTAATCTTATTAGTACTTATGGAGTATGAACTATGGAGTTTGAATTTTATGAAATAGGAGTTTTTTTTTTTTTAATAGATGTTAGTAGTTTTAAATGTTAAGTTTGAAAAATTCGTTGTGGTTTTTAGAGCCTGACATATCATTAGAGCATTAAGGATACGTAGTGGTCTATGACATTCTAAGTCGTTATATACTTCATTGAACAACAAGTGCAACCAAGGCAATTAGGTTGAGCACTCTAAAGCTCAATGACGTTGGTCACTTGTGACACCAATGTAAAGAGGATTAACGACCTCATTAAGAGGTTAACAGATTTCAAAGAGTCAAAACAAACACTCACCGATTCCAACTTGATCATTCTCTTCCTTATATGACATCATTAACTAGTTCATTTTGAGATAAATTAACTCGACCTTTGCCTAATTAAATTGGCTCAACTATAGGAACAACATTAAGAGTTCAGCTCTCAACCAATCTTTGTTCTATACTAGCAAGATTAGCAACTACAATTCTCAAGTTACATATCTGCTTATTTGTGGTTTTGGGTATTTGATTATCCTATCTCCTACAACCAAGAGCATCACTCTCTACATCTCCTACTCGTCCATTGACATTAGGGTTCAACATTTCTAATAAGAACACCTATAAATCTTAACACAAGTAAAACACCAACAAACTATCTACTACAACAAACACAACAACATTAATCACTTCACTGTAGCTACACTTACACAACTCCCTTTCACGAATACAACACTTGAATACTCCAACTTCACTCACAAGTCAACACAATAGAACACAAGTGATACGCTAAACCACTACTTCATAAAATCAAGTGTATTGGTACTAGTAAGCGCACTAGGTCATGTATGCGGCAATAATGTTGCTAAGAACCAAGTTAAACCTAAGGGATTGGGACTAACTCCTAGCTATACTAGTCCTATTTACATCTAGGAAAATTGAAAATTTCTAAATTAAAATGAATGTAAGACCAATTCTAAAGAGCATAAAATATTAAATCTACTTCTACTTATAAAGAATATATAGGAAACTAACACCTAAAAGATTAAATCAATGAACCATCAAATTGGAATATCAAGACATTGATGCTAACAATCATGATATTAAAATATACCATATTCAACTATTAAATCCTTAACTAGTTTCATATTATCCTCTTTAACTTCCCTTTTGAGTTATCAAAGTAATAAAGCAAAAATCACCTTCTCTTGAAAATTGAATTACCCTAATTAATTAATTAGGTCTTTTTATTTCTAGAAAAAATTATTTCATTAATTAGCTAATTTATGTTCTAAACCTAACCTCAACTACAATGCATAATTTCATATGTCTTACTTATTGTAAACCCCACAACTAAGCAATTTGAGGTTTCGATCGGTTGAAAGACCCGATCGAGCCTAAATTATAAAGTAAAGCTAGAAATATTAGTAAACCGATCCCATATGTTTAAATTTAAAAAAATAAGTAATAAAATAGGAGACTACAAAATTTTCGAATGTTAAGTATAAACTCGTTATTTATCGAAAATGCGTAAAATGCATTCTGGTACTTAACGAATCGCTAGAGATAAATTATATGCATACTAAAAATTATAAAATGACCTAAATAATATTTAGAAATATTTATTTGTGCTATATATGAATTTAAATATAGGTATAAATACGCGAATTACTTAAAATACGCGAAATGTGTCAAAATTATACTAAATAATTAAAGAATATTCATAATTAATTAATTAAAAATAAAAAAAATCATAAAAAATCAATAATGGTCCAAATCAGGTCATAGCAGGTCAGAATCCACAAAATAAAAATTAACCAATTAAAATTAGACAACATAAAAGCCAAAAATCAAGAAAATTGGGCAAAGTCATGTCTAATTAATGCACAATAATTACACTAAAGCTCTATAAATAGCAAGAAAAATTCATAAGCTCATTTGGACAGTTAGAAATCAGAGAAAATTAGGGAGAGTCGAAAATTGAGAGAAAAACCAAACAAAAAAAAAAGAAAAGAAAAACTGTATAGTTAGGGCTACAAAGGAGAACCCAGATCTAACGGGCAGCTGGGAGTGGACATCTACCACCACCACACGATGGTGGCAACGCCTAGGTGGGCCGACACACCCGTCGGTGGCCGGAGCCACCCAAATCGGTGTGTTCGATTTCCAGCCCGATTTTGTGTAATTTTGTAAAAATAGTAAATATTATTAGAAAATTATGAATTTTTTTATTCTGAAATATTTTTGTATTTAACTTTTAGGAAAAATATTATTTTGATGAAAATATGTCTCGTGATATAGGGTCCTTAAGAAATCGTGTAAAACAGAGCATGTTTCGGTTTAGAAATAAATGACCTTAGGAGTGTAGTTTTGAACTCAAAATTTTTGTGTAGATTACTTAGATGATATAGAACAGTGCTATGAATCCCATTTTCAAAAATTAATTTTTGAAATTTTTAGATAATTTTTAGGCCCTAAAATGAGGCATAAAATGGGTAATTTAGGGTTAATTAAGTAATTAAATGATTAATTACTGATTTAGTGAATAATTATATGTTTTAGGATGCTGAAATCTGATGGAGTATGATACTTGTAGCATTTAGGGTGTTAGATGTAATTATTAGGTTAATTATATAGTAAATAATTAATAAGGAAAAATAGTTAACTTTAAGTTAATTTTATAAATTAGGGAAATTAGGAGTAAAATATGATTTAGGATGAATTTAGATATTTTAAAATGATAATTGATGTTTAGGGATGATAATTAAAGTGATAGAAATATTAGAAATGCATTATGTACATAATAGGCAATAATGCATAATATGTAATTTTTGAAAATATAATAAATAGAAAAATTAGGATAAAAATTGATGTTATATAAATAATAAGGATATATAATAAATCTGATAAAAACTTGAATTTATGTAATTATATGAAAAATGTAAAAATTTCTCACATTAGGAGGAAATTCGGTACACTAATAAGGATATAAGTGTATCGGATGAAATAAAATACTGACTAGGGGTAATAATGATATTTTGGAGATCGGAAAGTAATGTGATTAATTTCACATTGTGAGTTAAAATGAATTTCTAGGGTTAAAATATAAAACATTATTTAGAAATCGAACTAGAACCTAATTTAGAAATCGATGTGGAAACCGAATCCGAACCTAACCCCAAACCTAAAATAATTATAAAAGACTTAAGACCTAGATAATTAGGCATATTAAACCCTAAATAAAACCTAACAATAAGCGTTATAGGATAAAATGAACCTATAATAGTTATATGAAAAGCTGAAACCACGTTTGTGTTATAGGGATGATCGGCGATGGCCTAAGCAAATCGGACCTCGAGTGAGTAAGCGAGGAGTCGAGGTAAGTTGGGAATTAATACACTGCTGTATTTTGGAGGCTTGAGATTATGCTTGGTTGTGCTTGTTAGATAGTTGGCTGTGTGCATGTGCTTGATTATGGGTGATACTATGATTCTATTTGTTGCTCTATCATGTATCGTATGACTTGTATGAAATGATTGATCACCCTAAACTAGACTTAATCTAATATACGACCAGTAATCATAATCGGACATGCATGGCAACCCGTTAGGGGAACTTAGGACTCTCCGGCCAAATACCGACCTCTTCAAAAGGGATAGCGCAGGATTGCAAAATGGTCTCTTCTTCATCCTTAGTCGAACTAAGTGACAGGAAAGGAGGTCGCGGCGAAGGTGAAGACAGTGGTTCAAAGGTAGTCGCGGGAGGAGTAAGGTCTCCATTACACAAGCCTGGGTTTGGTCGTGAGCTGTTGCATTAACGGCAACTCCTCAACCCGGATTAGAGTGGGTGCAATTTCTCTAATCTCACGACGGGCCGGACAACGTCGTGCGATGGCATTTGCTTGCACATGCATTGCACCTAATAAGTGATTGAAAACCTTGTTGTGTGTATAGTATAGTTTTACGTCCTCCATCCTAACTTACTGAGCTGTAGTTGCTCACATCCCTATAGAAGTCGTGCAGGTACTGGCTAAGAAGTGGTAAACAACTACTCTGAAGCTAACAACTGCTGGATCCTAGGGAGTGAGGAAAAATATTTGAAGAACAAACATATATTCTTAAGGTCTAAGTTTTATTTTAGAAATTTTTTTTTTCATTTTTGAAGGATGTAATAACTGAATTATAGTATATATATATATATATATATATATAAATTTTCTCACTTTCTTAGATAAATACTTTATCTAAATTATAAACTGTTTACTCCAAAGCGGGTTAGTCGTGGATACCTTGTGTAGATCAGGTTTAAGATAACGGTTGTAAAGCTATCTTCTATCTTAGGATGGTTTACACGGTAGGGCTGTTATGACTCTGCCGCTTCGGGACGTGACACTTATGTTCTAAAGCTAATTTACCATGAAATCAACTGAATTAATTTTATTTTTTAAGATTTTAACCTAATATAATGTGCATTCCATAAGTTAACATATGCTCGATAAGAAAAATATAAAGAATATTAATATTTAAATATTTAATATAGAAATATCCATTAATCCAATATCCTAAACAATAAAAACTAATTCATGACTAAAATAAACACACAAAGTATAAGATAATAAAGAAACTCACGACAAATATTAATAGAAGGAAAAAGATCTTATTCTTATCGAGAAATTCAGAAATACCAGATTTCCAATTGCGGTATGAATCGACTCCTCCGCTTATACTCGTTGTTGATCCCTTTAATTTACAAGAACCTGAAAAGAAACTGTGAATAAGAGAAAGAAATAAAGTTCGGTGGCTTTGACTCCATTTTTGTGCAAGCTATCGCATCTGCGGGCGTCTCCGAAAGTCAGTATGTCCGTCACCCAGTGTATGTATCTCCCTTCTCATTTTAAAGAAGGTAAAAAATAAACCAAATTGCTTTGCCAGGCATGTGAAGTCTTAGACATGGACTAGAAACAGGCAAATTGCTTTATTGAGCTTCAATGAAATATTAGATGGCGTAAAGCTACTCCTGGACACACGGCTTGAATTTTTACTTCTATGCTTCACGTGTTTAATCTAATTGGATGACTAATGTTTGGAATTTGTTTTCGGATTGCAATTGCATGCGGTTGGAAGTTGGCTTCTGAAATTAATGGACGGTGGACTTCATACTGAACATGATGGCCTCGATCGTTGACCCTTCATTTGGATGTTAAATTGGCTGCTGACATTTGGACCAAGCCTGGACATTTCGGACTTCTTTCAGCATGACAAGTGGCTGGACCAAGTATATTATGTTGGGCTTCATGGCAGTGGAACTCGATGGCTTTGGACTCCAAATTAAATCAACATGCGGACACAAGATGAGCATGTTGATTATCCACTAGCTCGAATCTCTTCAAAATATGTTAAATTTTCGTTAATTATTTTTATCTTCAATAACATGTTTTTCTCAATCAATTGTATTAGATGTTTTATTAGTGTTAACAGGGTACTTTAAACAGGAACCTTTTAGGGCTGACCAAATCCTATAAACCTTATGTTCCTAGGCTCGCCTATGTAAGCCTCAAGTCAAGCCCTTAGTGGCCTAAGCTTATAAAAAACTGTAACGGTCATAAACCATAAGATAAAGATAAAACAGTTATGTCTTAAATATTAGGGACATGCCTGACACGATAGCTCTACTCTCCCATGCTTATAAGAGAAGATTTCTCCCACCAACTGATCTCCAATGGTCAGCTCCACTCCACTATAAATATCAGACACCTACCCAATGATAACTCTCTCTAAAAACTCTGTATTCTAAGCCTATGCACTAAGTATTCTATTCCACAAAAAACCTATTGCTAACTTAACGCCGGACAACCCTTTGGCAACCTTTCATTGTGCATTATTTTTCAAGCTCAATACGTATAGACCTCAATCCACTACCGGCAAGAACTAAGGAACAACATTTGGCACCGTCTGCAGGAAAGAAGAATTCTTACACTCGAAATCCTAAACATACCAAACATATAAACCACGTCAACCCTTTCTACATCATATCTTAGCGCAACGAGTAAAGAAATCAACAGTTGTTGAACAACCAACCTAGAGGCAACCAGCCCCTCGCAAGACCTATGATGGAAGAACGCCTAAAGCATGTAGAGCACTTGGTTAAGCAATATGCTAAGCAAAACAGGGAGCTCCGAGCTCGTCTGGATGAAGCAGAGCACTGTAGTGAATAACCTCACCACTCTGAAGCTTCAAATGTTCGCACTGGGCGAGACAATATCCAGCATCAGTTGCTGTAGAATGGAAGGAATCAACAACCCAATCCACCACTATGACAGTAGCCAGCAAGGTCTGTGCCTACTCACGACCGAGCTCTGCCTGGCAATAAGCAGGAAGCCAACTCATAGGTAGTTCAGGCTCATTCAGCTGCACGACGAGCTCACCCAATGAACGACGCTGACCTAAACGAGATCCGTGTGATGGTAAGGCGGCTCTTCGAGCAGCAGGGGAGTAAGCCCGTTAGCAACACTAGACTGATTACTAGCAACAATACCCCCTTCACCAAGGGTGTCCAAGACAAAGTGCTGCTCCCCTAATGGCAAACTCCAGTCTCTAAAGCAGTATGATGGCACGAGTGACCTCGGTGACCATCTCCTCTACTTTCGTACCCTCATAAACCTTCACGGTCATGGAGATGTCATACTATGCAAAGCCTTCCCGAGCACAATAAGGAAGACAACACGGACGTGGTTTAACTACATCCCTGTCAATTCGATCGGCTCCTTCAATGAGCTGGCCAAGAAGTTCAACCTCTATTTCAAGGCTAATAGGCCTCCGTTTAAGGACACATCGTCCATATACCTAATTAGGCAAGGTAAGGGTAAGTCCCTGCATGACTACATAGCCCAGTTCAATAATGTCATGGTCAAGATTTCTCAACTGGACGAGGGAGTCACTATCCATGCTACACAACTTAGCATTAAATCCTCAGGTGATTTCTTCCAATTGCTTGTAAAGAGCAAGCTAAAGACCCTGGCCAACTTCTGGAACAAAGCCTAGAAGTACATTGACCAGGAAGATAACATTCGCATCAGGTACAATGCTAACCAAAAAAGGTCGAGTAGAAAGCAGGACAGGGAGAAATTGTCCATTAAAGATCACCTTGATGGAAGGATGCCGAGTAGGCCAAAGGGGGAAAGCTCTCGGAAAAAGAAACGCCAAGTAAAGTGCGACCCTCTCCCCCTTCCCATTTACAACTAGTACACACCTTTAAATAGACCCATAACCCAAGTCTATACCGAAGTGAAGCGCCCAAACTTGTTGTAGAGGCCGTGAAAAATGCGGGGAAGCCCCATTAGTTGGAACTTTGACAAATATTGTTAGTTCTACGACAATTATGGCCATACAAACTAAAGAGTACTTCCAATTGAAGAATGCCATCAAATACACCATTCAACACAGCTTCTTCAATGAATGGGTGGCACATCACTAGAACAACAACCATTCCGATGACAACACTGATAGGGCACCTCAAAGGCAGCAAACCGAGGACACCTAAGTGGAGCAAAATAACTACCGCCACAATGATCACGCCCCCAATGGCGTCATAAATGTAATTATGGGGGGCCCACACCTTAAGAGCCGACCAAGTACTAACTGCTCGATTAGTGCCCAATCAAAGGTACTAGCAATTAAGGAGAAGAGACAGAAGCTAGGCACTTTCATCTCCTACTCCGATGTCGACCTTAAAGGGGTTAACACTCCCCATCGAGACGCCTTGGTGATTGGAGCAAGGATCTTAAAATTTGAGGTCCTGAAAATCATGGTAGACACTAATAGCTCTATCGATATACTCTTCCTCCACACATATGATAGGATGAGGAAGAAGCTATCAATAAAATGAAGTCATACCACCACAATTTAATCAGCTTCAATGGTAGTACGGTCCGAGCTAAGGGCATCATCATGCTAAACACGCCTTACTGAGCTTTGTGGACACCTTCTCAGGATACAACCAAATCAAAATGGACTTGAAGGATGAGGACCATACCTCCTTCATCACTAACTACGACACATACCGCTATACTATAATGCCATTTGGACTGAAAAATGCTGGAGCCACATACCAGCGAATGGTAACAAAATTGTTTAAGCCCCAGATTGGGCGCAATATGGAGGTGTACGTCGATGACATGATTGTCAAGAGCCAAAAGCCGGTCAATCATGTTAAGAATCTCTTGGAAGCCTTCAACCAAATGCGCGCGCATGACATGAAGTTGAACCCCCAAAAGTATGTTTTCGGCATTGGTTATGGCAAGTTCCTCGGATTTTTGGTCACCCAAAGAGGTATCAAGGCTAACCTTAAGAAGATCATGGCCATTAGGGGAATTAAGCCCCTAACTTCAGTCCAAGACGTACAAAACCTCACTAGCATGGTGGCTGCCCTAATCTAATTCACTTCGAAGAGTGCTGATAGATGTGCCAAGTTCTTCAAAATCCTCAAAAGTCCCAAAGGTTTTTAATGGACTTCGAAGTGTGTTACCGCCTTTTAGTAGCTCCAAGACTTCCTCACTCATCCACCGATCCTCTCTAAGCCTGTCTAGGGGGGAGGATCTATTTTTGTACTTGCCTGTTAGAAATCAAGCTCTCTCCTCTGTTTTGGTCAGAGCAGATGGAAGAGAATACAAGCTTGTATATTACGTCAACCACATACTTCATGGGCCTGAGGTCAAGTACACTCAGGTAGAAAATTTTGCACCAGCCATCATCATTACTGCTAAATGGCTAAGCCCCTACTTCTAGATGCACCAAGTGATTGTACTCATGACTAACCACTATGTACCATGATACAAAAACCTGATGCATCTGAATGGATGATGAAGTACGCAATAGAACTGAATACGTACGAAATCTAATATCAGCCACGAACGCCCTACAAAGTACAAGTCCTGGCCGACTTAGAGGTAAAATATACAGGAGAAGAAACAGCGATGAACGAGGAAAAACTGGTATGGACTCTCTACGTTGATGGATCATCCATCATTGGAGGTGGAGGTGCGGACCTTATGTTGATTAGTCCGCATGAGGTTACCATTTGTTATGCCCTTAAGTTTGGGTTAAATTCCAACAACAACGAATTCAAATACAAGGCACTTATCGCTGGCCTGAGGTTGGCCGAGGAGATCGAAGCCAAGTAGCTGCAAATATTCTCGGACTCCATGCTTGTTGTACAGCAGGTTTGGAGTGAATATGAGGTGATGGATAGCACCATGGCCAGGTACTTAGAGAAGGCAAAAGGGCTTCTAGCGAACTTTCCATCTTAGGACATCAAGAAAATCCCTCAAATGGAAAATTCAGCAGCCAACTGGCTATCCAAGTTGGCCTCCACTGACATATAGAAACCTAAGACAAAAGATAACAAGGTCTTCATAAAGTTCCTACCGGTAAAAAACATAGCTCCAAGCCCCGCTAAAATTCTGGAACTGACCACAACAACACCAGAGCTAAGATGGATGGATCCTATCTGAAGCAACTTAGAGGAGGGAACACTGCTAAGGGACAGGAGGAAGTTGAAGAAATTTAGGTACCATACTACCAATTATACACCGATTGACGGCGTCCTATACTGCAGGGGAATCAGCCTCCCCCTGCTTTGGTGTCTCTGAGAAAGGGAAGGGTTGCATGTCATGGAGGAGCTGCACGCAGGAGTGTACAGCAATCATATTCAGTCTTAAGCCATGTACCTTCTGGCGTTACGGCTCGAATATTATTTGTAAGCCCTAAAGCCAAGCCAAGCAACCGTAGGGTTGAACTTAGAACCCAAGATTTAGGGCAATCGGTTAAAGGATCCGATCAAACCCAAATTATAAACTATTGAGAGGAATATTAGTAAAACTGATCCCGTAAACTTGAATTTAAGAAAATAAGTAATAAAATAGGAGACTATAAAATTTTCAAATTTTAAGTATAATAGGTATTAATTACCGAAAATGCGAAAAGTGTCATGAAATAACTAATAAATTACTAGAGATAGATTATATGTATACTAAAAATTTTAGAATGACCAAAATAATAATTAGGAATGTTCACGTGTACACCACATGTATTTACGTGTAGATAAAAATACGCGTAATTACCTAAATTGGCCAAAAACTAAGTAAATAATTAAAGAAAATTATAAAATAATTATAAAAAAATTAGAAAAAAAAATCATAAGAGGATAAGATGAAGTAAGATCAGGTTGTAGTAGCTTCAAATCAGAAAAAGAAAAATTAACCAATCAAATTTGGATAACCTAAAAGCCAAAAACTTAGGGAAATGAGCAAAATCCCATCAAATTAATGCACATTAAATTCTACAATCGTCTATAAATAGGGGAAAAAAATTCCAAAAATCCTTTGGTCAGTTTAAGATTTGAAAAAAAATCAAAAATCGAAAAACTCGAGAGAAAATCCAGAAAAATAAAAAAAAAAGGGAAAACTGTGCAGATTAGGCAAGTAAACTAAACCCATCACTCACCACCACCTGAAACCGAACCACCACCACCATCACCCTACAGTAGACCCACCGCCTGGACCGGCCGACAACATTGGACCGAGTTTGGACGGCCCAAAAGCTTCGAACCGGTTAGTCATTTATTCACCAGATTTTTGTATAATTTTGTAAAATTATTTATTTTGCCCAAAAAATTATGAAACTTGTAATTATGAGGTTTTATTGTATGTAGATTTAGGGGAAAATATTGATTTAGTTTAATTATGTCTAGAAATATAGGGTCCCTAACAAATTGTTCAAAACCGAGCATTAGTAAACCGGAAAATAAATAGGCTTAGGGATGTAGTTTGGAGTTCAAAATTTTTCTGTAGGATGCTCATATGATGTATAACAGTGCTATGAAGCCATTTTTTAAAAATTAATTTTCAAAATTTTTAAGTTAATTTTTAGTCCTAAAATGATGGTAAAATTGGGTGATTTAAAGTTAATTAAGTGATTAGGATGTTAATTACCGATTTGGATCTTAATTAGATGTTTAGGGAAGTTAATCTCTGCAGTGGAACCTTAATCCTAGCCTTTAGGTACTAAGTATGGTTAATTAGGACAATTAGGTAAGTAATATAATAAATTAGTAATATGTGAAAATGTAAATTAATAAATCTAAAAAAAATAAGGTTATTAGATAATATTATAATAGAAATCAGAACAATAATAAATTTGAAATGACATTTAATTTTAAGTAAATATCTCAAAATGTAAGATTTTTACACACCGGGAATAAATCCGATACCTCAATTAGGGTTAGCGTGTACCGAATAGTTTAGAATACAAAAATTACGACCCAATAGGATATTTGAATACCCGAGCATAATGTGATTAATATCACATTAGGATTCGAGCTTAATTACGACTTAGGAATTAAAACTAGAATCTAGTTTAGGAGCCGAACCCCGAAATGGAACACAACGAATCATTAATACGTTATAGGTATACATGAGGAAAATGAGTTATATTATGAATTAGAATAAGAATCCATAAAATATAAGTACTAAAAGAACCTATTTGTATTATAGGACACCCAGAAACAAATCAGCTCGCAACTAGAGGATCGAGCGATCGAGCAAATTCAAGTAAGTTGGGTTATTGCTTATTGTAATAAAGTACTAGTTTTGTAGTACTCGGAGACTTAGGCTTGTATATGATTGTGATTGTAAATAGTTTGCGCATGTGCTTGATGTATCTGAATTCGTGATGGAATTTGTACTGTGAATGATTTTGTGATTGATTGAATCGGTATGAACTTATTGAACACCCTAACCGGCATTTAATCTTAGTCGACCCTAATAACCGAAAATGTCATGCATTGCAACCCGTTAGGAGATCATAGAACTCTCCAACCAAATACCGACCCCTTCGAAAGGGATAGCGCAGGATTGCAAAATAGTCCCTTCTTCATCCTCAGTCGAACTAAGTGACAGGAGAGGAGGTCGCGGCGGGGGTGAAGTCAATGGTTCGAAGGCAGTCACGGGAGGAGCGAGGTCTCCATTGCACAAGCCTGGGTTTGGTTGTGAGCTGCTGCATAACATGGAACTCCTCAACCCGGATTGGAGCAGGTGAAATTTCTCTGATTTCACAACGGACCGGATTACGTTGTGCGATGACACTTGATTGTTGCATTGCATGAAAATAATTGTTTGATAACCCTGTTTGTGCTTGTATGCATTCATGAGTCTCCAATTCAACTTTTACTGGGCTTTAGTTGCTCATACCCTTATAGACCTTTTGCAGGTTCTGATTTGTGAACACTACAAGTACTATGCCGCCTTACAATTACCCAGAGGTTAGTCCGCTTGAAGCCAAGGGTGTGAAGATCAAGTTACTTAATATAATGTGTGACTAGAATGACCATGTAATTAGGAAGGAAAGACTAATAACTATTATGTAATCTAGTAAACTGTCGTGTTTGTGTAAAACTTCCTGGGAAGCTCTGTGGACTTATTTATAATTATCTATGTTTTATAGAACTTTGTGATAATTATCATAATTGTAGTATAATTATTAATCGAACTGTTTACTTCAAAGCGAGGAATCGTCAATGCTTTGTGTAGATTATCTCTATGGTAGGCACTATAAGATCAGTTAATATCATAGAATGGTTTACACGGCGGGATTGTTGCGACTTTGCGACTTCGGGGCGTAACAGTTCTCGGTTGGTATCAGAGCGTAGTTTTAGTAAACTCGCTTTGAAGCGTCATACCTTAAAAGAAATAGACATTATAGGAATATTGAGAGTGGGTAAGACTAAGTGGGCGATAAAAGATTGTATAACATAAGTAACCTTAATCTTTAACATAGGAAATATTAATTGGTTTAAATATACTTACAGGGTCGAAGGGGAGAACTAATTCATAGTTAGATACGATTTGGATGGAATGGAGAAGTATCTCCCATTGATTATAGGGTTAAATTACAATGGCTACTGATGGAACTAGCTGATTGGAATATATTTAGGACAGATGAGATTATCAATAAGTTTCATGATCGAATGTGCTATAGTTGGAAGGATGAGTGGGCATGGATGGAGACGAGTTTAGGCCCCCAGTATAATAGATACACCACTATAGCAGCTTTTGAGCAGAGATGGTTAGGAAGGAGCGAATTATAACCCTGATGATGTCCTTACGGTATTTTCCTACTAGGTTAGAGGATGGGAGACCATACCTTACCAGTATTATACACATCCCTGCTGACATTCCATACATTCCTAGACAGTACCCACCAGGGATCATTGATTGGTTTCCACTGTTTCCCGAGCTTGCTTGGGATGGTATAGAGATACCATTGAACCCTAGTCCTGAACCTGAACCTGAGATACCAGGACCACCACCAGAAAACCCACCTCCAGTTGAACCCCAAGAGGATGGAGTTCATACAGAGGAAGACCCAGAGGAAGACCCAGAAGAAGAAGATCCAGAGGAAGACCCTGAAGAAGAGCAGGAAAACGAGGATGAACCTGGTGTAGACCTACATACCTTGCTCATGCAGGTGATTGCAGATACTGGGATAGCTGGAGTAGGAGCTGGTAATCCAGTTGAGTCGGATGATGATGAAGTACAGGAGGTGATTATGATCCCTGAGACTCCAGAGATAGTATATATAGACTCTGCATCAGAGAGTGAGCATAAGGATCATTCGGTTGGAGGCCATATGGATTATGATACCTTTGATGACGTAGCTGCTACGAATTCAGAGGAGGACTAGTTTAGTTGGATGATTGACATGTTTAGTTATGTAGATTTTTTGATATGATCTAGTAGCGATTTTGATGGAAACTGATGTATTTTAGGGTCTTTTGATGTATTTTGTAGCTTCTGGATCAAGTTAGATGTACGCTGTAAGTAAGTTTGATGTAGTCAGTTGATGTAACCTTTTGTCTTGTACAGTTGTAAAGATCGAGTCTGTACTAAGTTATGTAAGGAATGATGTAATCGAGTTGTAAATTTGATGTATGTATTTGAAAGTTATCGAGTTGTATCTTTTGTTTTGAAGTTGTAATAGTAATGATGTAAGGTTGAATGAAATATACAGTGAAAGTTAGATTTCTAAGTACGTTGACTTTAATACTATTGTCATTACTATTTGATATGAGTACATATTGCAAGCATTTATTTATTTATAAATATTCTCTAAACAAAAGTAGGGATAACTTATAGATAGATATGAATGCAGGATTATAAGTTAAACTAGTAAGTGATTATGGCTGAAGCTGGAAACGGGAGTAGTCAAGGAGGAATTGAAGGGAATCAAAACCCTCCGCTACGAGCACCATCGCCACGAGCACCATCACCACCAAGAGAACAACATAGACAAGATTTACCTCCGCTACCTCCACAAAAAATATGCCTATTGGGCAAATACTTGCCAGTTACTATCATAGAATGGTTTATACGGCGGGACTGTTGCGACTTTGCGATTTCGGGGCGTAACATTATTGGCCTACCATGATGTAGGACGCAAAGGCCGTAGCTTAAAAGTGCCCGCGATGCTAAAAGTATACCCTAATCAGTTGTGCACCTAACACCACACTCTAACCCCTTGACGAACCCGTAGTCGTTCACCCAATGGGGGATCAATATCCTTAGCACCTTCCCAAAAGCATCAGGAGGACGACAATTCATAATTATCACCTTGGACTACTTCCTGAAGTGGGTGGAGGCCGAAGCCATAGCTAGTATTATGGAGAAGAATATAGAGTCATTTGTCAAAAACAACATTTTCTCTCGGTTTAGAGTCCCCATGCATCGATTACAGACAACAATCAACAGTTCAACAACCCCAACTTCAGGGAGTTCTGCACCAGTACCACATCGCCGCATACTTCACCTCGGTTGCCCACCCCCAATTGAATAGACAAGTAGAGGCGACCAATCGGGTCATTTTAGCCAGCCTTAAAAAGTGTGTGGACCGATCTCATGGTGCTTAGCTCGATGAGCTGCCTAATATCTTATGGGGGTACAAAACCATGCACCGTACTTCGATAGGCAAGACCTTCTTTCATCTGGCTTTCAGGTCAAAAGCTATCTTCCCTATCGAACTTGAACTCTCCAATATCTAAACTCAAAGTTTCGATACTGCCCTGAATGACTCATTGCTACAAGCAAGCGTCAATACAATAGAGGAAATCAAAGACCTCACTACTACTTCGGTTACTGCAAACCAACATCGGGCCACCTGTTAATATGATCCGAAGGTCCAACATAAGGAGTTCAAGGTCAACGACCTAGTGTACCAAAAATTGGAGGCTACTGGTTCACAAGAAGGTCAGGGTAAGCTGGCCCCCAGTTGGGAAGACACGGTCAAAGTCAAGGAGAAACTGGGCAATGGAGCATATTGGTTAGAAAGATGGGATAGCGAGCTTATCTCGTACACATGGAAAACCGAAAATCTACACCTCTACTTTGATTAAAATTTCATCATCTATAGTTTTATTTTTCAATTTGAGTCGAAATAAAAAGCTCCCAATTGATTGCATACTTGTCTCTCTCCTTTTGGGTTAGTCACCTTGCTAGCCTTTCAAAAAAGCACACAAATAGTTACTCGAGCAAGTCGGAACGGCACTGACCTAACTCTTAGGGTAACCTCGGTAAGGGGAAACACTCCTTGAACAAAGGAACTCCCACGAACCGGACAGGACGAAACACTATCAACCTAACCCCCTGTCGAGTCTGATTTTTCGGTTTTCTAATTATTTAAAATTGATTTCTCATTTCTTGATTAATACTAAACCCTAACGCATTTAATATTAATCCTCGACTAAAGAAATTGAGAAATTCCGGTTTTTTATTAAAAATAATTTTTGGAGTCGCCATCCGATCGAAGTCGGGAAAAGAAAAAGAAACCGTAACCAATTAGGTGGATTGATCACGATTTGGCTACCGGTCTTTGATTTCATATTCAATGAAGAACCAGAGGGTTCCGAATTCGGGGGCTAACCTATTAAACCCTTAACGAGTACCACTATTTATTTACCGAAATTAGGATTATTCTTCTAATTATAATATTTAAAATAGATAAATAAATAAATCAAAAGGAAAAAAAAAACCCTAAGTTTCTACATATTTTATCGTCGCCTCGAAGGTGCCTACGTACCCGCTAGCTGGGATCAGACGATCGTAATTCTTTCAAAAAGAAATTTTTTAGTGTGTTGATTTATTTTAATTTCTGAAAACCGACCGAGTTTACGTTTTTAATTGATTTAGTTTGTTTTAAAAGAAATCTAAAGGGGTCCTAACTCTTGAATGTTATGGTTATATAAAAAAATACTCTAAAAAATCCTATTTTTAAAAGGGTCTTCTATTAATTTTTATTATTTAAAAAAAAAACTTCCATGTAATAAAATCTTAAGTAAAGCCATATCTAAAAAATAACTAATTCTAACAACCACTAAACTAATATATATAACTATCTACCAAAATAAAATAATTCCATGTAATGCGCTTTATATAAGAACTAATATTAGAACTCCTAAAATCATATTATATATTATGTTAACTAAGAAAATATAATAACGTGTATATAAATAAAAAGTAATCTTAACGACCCTTAAAGTAATACATATACATTTACACTCATATAACTATTATGAAATAATCATTCACTTAAATCATTATCTAACCTATATAATAGAGAAAAATTAATGTTAAAGGAAATGTCATATATTAACATATATATACAATACTAAATATCTAAAGACAGGATAAAATACTAATATAGTATAATATAATAATAATTATAATAACAACAATAATAATAAAAATCTAAACCGAACCTGACGATCGGATTCTCGTTGGCTTCATCTGGACTTAGATGTTTATTGGATTTAATCTGGCTTTGTTGGATGGAATCAGGATGTCTCTTTAATTTAACATTCCAGGCGATCGATGTGGTGCATCGTGTCGTCGGGGCTTTGGTATGAGACACGGCTTGGATTGAGAGCGTAGGACGTCGCTTGGATTACGTGAGGTGTTCGGTGCTAGCTGCTGTCCAGCGTGAAGTCGTTGGTTGATTGACTTGCGGCTAATTTGGAATTTGGTGAAGGGGATGTGTTGAAGTTTGGATAGATCATCGTCAGGTCCGAAAACTTTGGTTGCTTGGATTTTGACGTAAAAAATTGACCTCGATTTGTGAATTGACTTCGTATTTATAATGCGAAGGTTTTCGGTGAATTGATGCAGGGATGTGTCAGGGAATTATGAGCCTTGGAATTTGGTGAAGGGGACTTCGATCTATTACTATTAATTCCGTTTGGATTGCATGGATAATTTGTGTTTAAAGGAATTTTTTTTTTAATAATGATATCCCCAATGGTACAGCATGTGTGTGTTTATATAGAATCCAACTCAAATCATTTGCAAATCATATCTTTCATATCTAATTAATTTATTAAACTAGATCCAAATTTAATTCAAATCTAATTTAATAAAATTAACTCGATTCAAATGATCTTAGATATACATCCCTATTTTCATCTCGCTTTTGGAAAATAAAAAAATAAAGATATAGGCGCCTGCTGAGACTCGAACTCATGTCCTCAAATTAAATCCAATCCAAATACTTCGATACTTATCCGTCAAGCCATTAGCTTATACTTTAACATTCATTACAATTAAATTATATTTAAACCATTCGATTCCCTAAACTAAAATTTTTAACTAAACTAAAACTAAAACAAATTATTCCTAATATAAATTACTTCCTAAAAATCTACGAAATTTTTATGATTTTTTTTTATCTTATTTTTTTGTTATTTTCATTATTTGTTAATTTTTATTATATTTATTAATTTTTTATTATTTTCTTTTTGAATTAGGACCCTTTTTGTAAAAAATAAAAACTAAGACTATGGAAGGGCAAAAATTAGGTGTCTACAGCTGCTCTAAATCTATTATTAGCAAGAATTGAGGAACAACAATTAGCAAATCAACTAAATTTGCACTAAAGAGCACGTAGCTTGAATCTCTTTAGAATGGTCGGGGAAGCTATGTAGAGATCAGAAGTAGGTTAAATTAGTTAAGGGAGGTAAGCATCAAGCTATTAAGGTTAGCTAGTTGGTTGGATGCTTTCACTTTGGAAAGTGTTAATAGCATATGATAGCTAGAAAGGTTGTACAGCTTAAATGTATGCAATAAGTTGGCTTCCAGCTTAATGGGCTAATTGGTTAGATCTAACATGTTAAGTTTATTAATCCTTTATCTCAAGAGTGTATAAGCAAACTAGGAAGTTAAATCCTATCATCTAAGGATCCCATAATTACGGCTGGGCAAAAAAACTACGAATCATAGATCGAACTATAAACCAAATCGAATTGAACAAAAAAAAAAGGGGTTTTTTAACAAATTGTTTAATTGCGATTCGGTTTAGTTATATACAAACAATTTGCAATTGGGTTTGGTGAAGCACCATATTGTTTTGAATTGAACTAAATCATTTAGTTAGACAAAAATAATTTCATGCAATTGTTTTATTATTTTTAAATTTTTTTATCAATCTTTATAGATTTCATTAAATTTTTTATGTCTTCTTCTTCTTTATCTTATTTTTAGGTAAACTATTAAGACTAAGTTAAGTGATTTTCATCTAAAATTTTACGTTTAGAAATTTTCCTTTTCTTATATGTTTTCGAATTAAGTATCTCACATTTGTGCTTTTTACATATTTTTCATTTCTTTTCCAGTTTTTAGTGTTTCTCTTTTTTTTTTTCTTTATATTGCTTTTTGATAGGCAACTTTACTTCTCTTTCCTCGTTATTTATTCGTTAGATTATCCTCCTTCAATCGAGTTAAGTTTGTTAAGATCTTGGGTAACTTTTTACTAAATATTTTTACACATTATAAATATATGAGAAGCTAACTAAAAATAAATGAAAGTAAAATGAAAAGGAAAACATGTTATTGAAGACAAAAATGTTTACCAAAAATTTGATATAAAATCATATGATTAGGTTCCATTTAAAAAAAAAAAAAATCGAATCATTATATTAGGTTTGGGTTTGTAAGAAGGGAAGGGGTGTAAACTGTATCTAATTGAACTACACCTACCTTTACTAACAATTGGAGTTTTATCATTGGACCACTAACCCTATGAAGTACTCAACTATTATTACTCTCGGACGAGTCTCTTCAACATCTCCAATCCCATTACATGCATGGAAGTCTTAGCTGCACTTAAGAAAGCTGCTTAGACTTGATACCGCTTGAAGCCAAACTCGATTCCAAGCGTCAAAGAACTCAATAAAGCCTTTAACCAACACTTTCTCATCAATTAAGTAGCCAAAGAAAGACTTTTTGACCCTCAACTTCATCTAACAACATAAGACAAGATGCTTAAGGAAATGTTGTGAAACATCCCAAATTTATAAGGTAATTCAAAGACATTTGAATTCAAGGGCAAAAGGTTATTCAAAATTTTCATCAAATTATTTTTTTTCTAAATTAAGGGAATTAATTTACTAAAATACCCTAACTTTTAATTAATTAAGTATAGGCATTTAAGTAAATTGCCCATCAAATATTTAATCAAGGGCTTTCTAGTAATTAAAATAATTTTCAATAATTATGTTGAACTTTTCCAAGATGTCAAATTAATTTATAAACCAATTTACTAAAACGCCCTTAAGCTATGTAATTACTTAAGGCATAATAGTAAAATGGAATTAGAAATAAGCATGCCTTCATATTGATTACAATTTACCCATATAACCCTACATGTGTCAAATGGAAGCCTTTAGAAACTATCTAAAAGGGGCAAGTCAGGAAATTAGTATCCCAAAGGGAGTATAAGAAGTTTGTAAGAGGGTTAAGTAGAGGAAGAGAGAGAAAATGAAAATAATTGGAACCAATTGAAGTTAAAAACTCTTCCTTTCCCTCTTAAATGTGATGTCATCAAGAAGCTTAAGCCAACGAGTGTTTCTAAATTTTAATGCAAGGTGATTTTATTAAATCAAGAGAAGATTTAAGTAATTGGGAGGAATCAACTTGGGATCAAAGCTTCATTTGGTTAGAAATTTAATTAAATATGATGTTTAATAGAAAAAACAATCTAAAAGGGTATCAATTTAAAATTGTATCGATTAATCAACAAACGTAGGAAGTGGGAACAAGCATTAAAGCTTATATGTGTAGATCACGTGAAGCTTAAGGAGGATGAGTGGATTTTAATTTCTATGTTTTGATTCAACATATGCTATAGTATATTTTCCAATCTACAAGTTTTATAGAAGTAATGAGCGTTAGTTTTGATGTTATCAAGGTAAAATTTGGATTTGAAAGTGATATTACATGTTTAAGAATTCATTTGAAATGTCAAGCAATTTAAGGATTGAAGAAGTGTTATCTTATTGAGGTTAGCCTTATTTTAATATTTAATTGCTTAAGCATGGAAAGTTACATGTGGTATGTAGTTATATATATGTGATGTGTAGGGATAAAGGACATAGGAGCTTGATTTACTGAATCTTTGGACATTAATATAATTATGTGTGTTTATATAATCTTTGATGAATTAGAGTTGGAGTTAAATAATATTGAATATTGAGTAACGGATTTGCTATATATACTATGGGATATGATTTGTTCTTCAGTGTGTTTATGTTAATTTCTTGATGATTAATGATAGTGTTGTTAGTGGAATTATTAAGAGTATGGAAATAGGCTCAATAATGAAAGAATGATGAAATTGGATATGGGTATGTGCAGAATAGGCTATAGCTTGTTCATGGGTTTGATGTTGGGTTTAATTTGATGAATTTCATGTTCTTGATGAATTCATGTTGTTAATTAATATGTAAGAATGTTAAATTGTAGGTAAGAATGAAGTTGGCAGTGAAAAGGACTAAGTATTTGATGATGTTTATTTCTTGAAAAATCTACAAATTATGGATATGTATGGAATAGGCTATAACTTGTTCATGGGTTTGAAAATTATGTTTATTTGCTAGAAAATTTGGAAATTATGGGTTTTATTAAGTATTTGATTATGTCAATTAATTTGAAGTTTAGAAGGATTAGTATTATTTAATGATAATTCTTGCATAGTTTTTTCAAGAAACTTTGAATGCGTTTATGAATGATTATGAGTGTTTGAATGATGATTCAATGATATGAAAGTTGCTCGAAATTTAATTTAACTATATTCATATTCATGTAAGCTTTGATTCTTGCTAATATGTTAATGCTTAGTAAATGATATTAGCACCACTATAAAGAATTAAGCTAAGATTGATTATTTGAATGCATATTCGATGTATTCTTGGTGCTATTCAAATGTTCTTCATGATCTTATATATGTTCATGCTAAGTTAATCCATTTGATTTGTGTTGACTCACTAAAATCATCAAAAACATGTTTTTCGAATAATTTGAGATTATAGATGAGTTGAATAGATTGTGATCCATAAATTTCAAATCTTCAAACCAAAAGTTAGATTGTAAACACATCTTACCTAACTTAGTTTTAAAGGTTTAGATCAAAATCATTTCAAGAATACTTTGATCTTCATGAGACTGTATTGTAATATGTAATGATATTGTGGTAAATATTAGCAAGTTGGTGATAGACATGTGAACTAGCTAATGATGTAATAACTACATCAAATGACTAATATGAGATAAATAATTAATAAAATAAAAAAATTAAAGATATATGCAGTGTTTTTCCCAAGAGCTGAACAAATCCTATACAATTTACCTTAAACCAAATCGGTCTTAGCTCAAATCAATTCAATAAAGTAAATTTTCAACTTATATGATTTTAATTAAATAACAAAATGTCTTAATTAGATATACATAGGCATAATCCCTTATAACTAAACTGGATCCATTTTAACCCTAAGTAAGTTTAATCATTCTTTAAATCGATTTATCACCTTATGAACCGGTTCGATCAATTAAGCCAAGGCATTGATTAATTAAATATAACATTGGTGTCTTATAAAATTGTGTAAAAGACTAAATCTCAATTAGACTAATCAATTTAGTTAATAGAGCAGGTTGGTTTAGTAAAAGCTAAATGGGCCTACTTAATAATTACACTAAGTAAAAGCTAACTGGCCTAATTGATGGACTTAATTAATAAATAATAGAATAGTAAAAGCTTTTAATTCATTCAATCCATAATAACTCTTATCTTTTCCTTGCATATGTTTTGGTTTGTTTTTTTTCGTCTAACCCTCAATTTCGAATTGCTTTTCTTCAATTGTAGGTACAAGATGGCCTTGCTTGCTACATTCTAAAAGCTAGAAGCTAGGAACATCCGTTGACTGATACATAAAGTAGGACTAAAGAATTAATTGCTTATTGCTTATGCATAGTCACCAATACAGCATAATTATACATATATTTATAAACTAATCTAATAGATATTTTAAGTTATTTTAGATAAATTTCGTACTAAACATGCTAATTTTTAGTCTTTTAGTACTTAGACATTGCTTGGTGCACAAAACGAGAATTTGTTTGAAGAACTTACGGAAAAAGAACTAAAGATGTTCTAAAGAGCACAGTCATGTTGTGCCTAAGTTGATAAGGAATCAAGAAGAGTATAGTTCATGCCGTACTAGAAGCTGAAGAGAAGTTATGTTGAATAGCGCAGTGGTGTTTGTGAATGTATTATAGCTGTGCTAAGTGCAATTACATGAATTTTCCATATCTTGACCATAAAGATATTGTGCAATTTGCAAGCCCACGTCCAAGACTATGACAAAACCCTATGGGATTCCTTGTAAAATATATAGAAGAACTTGTAAATATATAAAAAAATAATAATAATCATCAAGAGACACATTATTATTCATTTTCATTTAAGTAGATCGGGGTTTAGAGAAGAACAACTTTTGGAGTTGTTTATTAAGGATTTCACTATCAAGAGTGATAGGAGCAATATTTGATTTTGAATTATGGTTTAGAATTTCTTTTCAAGTTATTTTCATTCCTTTTACATATTCTTAATTTAGATATTATGTAACCTATTATTTCCTTTGTGCTTAATTGAAATTATGAATTGGATATATAGATTATCGGTTAATGGATCCATTTCAGGATTTGTATTCTATTTGAAGTTTTTAACTCCATAATCACCTAGTATATATTTTGATTTCATTGGAATATAAGTTGAAGATTAGGCACAAGAACCTTTTCTAATTGATTATTGTGAATTGAATAATTTGCATTAAAGAAATATATAGCAATATGCTCTTGAATTCCATTAAGGTTTAGAACTAAAAATAATTAATTTAATTTATTTCTTATCTAGCGATAGAAAGGATAAACTAGTTAGTCTTAAATAATTATTCACTTTAAAAGAAGGAATTTTACCTAGTGCTTAATTGATTGAAACAAGACCTATTAAAGACTTGGTATTAATATTAATTGGTTTTCTATCTATTTGGTTTATGATTGAATCTAAAATGTTGAATATCCTAATTAATTTACTTTGTTAGATAAGTTGTAGTATTAGTCTTTAGAAATTAAAAATAACATCATTTATTTACCCAATTTTAGATGGGACTAACATGGCTGAAGGCTGGTATAGCATTCTACGTAGGTTCAACCTGGTTCTTACTAATTTATTACTATATACGCGGCTTAGTGTACTTACTAATAAAAATATACTTTTAATATAAAAAATTCCTTAACGTTTACCTCATTTTCTATTTAAGTTCTTAACGTTTTAAAATTTTTATTTAAATCATCAACATTTGAAAAAGTTTACATATAAGTTATTTTAACTACCGGCGTTAGATTTTAAATTTAAAAAGTACCAAAATGTCCTCAACGTTTACTTTTTTTTTCTATTTTAGCCCTTAATGTTTCAAAATTTTTATTTAAGTTTTCAATGTTTGTAAAAATTTATAAAATAGTCATTTTAACTTATGACATTAAACTATGATTTATACATTGACAAGCAACAATATTCTATTGGTCTATATATTTCTTTTAAATAAATAATATAATAAAATATTAAATATTAATTAAGGTATTAAAAAAGTTATAGAAAAATGTTAAGAAATAATGAAAAATTGTAAAAAATTTTGGAAAAATGAAAAAATAAGAAAGAAAATATGTAAAATTGAAAGAAAAAACAATTACTAAGATAATATATTTATATACATATATATTAATATTAATTTTAAAATAGATTAATAAAATAAAAAATTACAAAAATATGAATATATATATATAAAGCAAAATCGACTCTCCAAAGGCATGGGAAAGCCGACGACTTTCATTAATTTAGTTTAAAATTAACATTAATATATACATGTATGTAAGTGTATATTGTAAATTTTTTCTTAGTCTTCATTTTTCCAATTTTTCGATAAAATTTCATTATTTTTTAATATTTTTATATAATTTTTTTAGTCAATTAATTTTGATATTTTATTATATTAGTTACAAAAAAAAAATACATGGACTAATATAATGTTGCCAAGTGTTAATGTATAAATAATAATTTAATTTTATTAGTTAAAAGGACTAATCTATAAATTTTTATAAACGATGAGGTCTTAAATGAAAAATTTAAAATGTTAGAGAATAAAATAGAAAAAGAAATGAACGTTGAGGACTTTTTTATACATTTCCAATTTAAAATTTAACGTCATCAGTTAAAAAGATTTATTTGTAAACTATTGCAAATGTTGAGAACGGAAATAGAAAATGAGGTAAAGTTGAGGTCTTTTTTGTACTTTTGCCTTTGTTATAAAAGTAGAGTTAGGTTTCAAGATATCTATCACTTAATTCGAAGGGTGACAACCTTTAACTAGTTTTAGTTCTACAGGAAGATACAGTAGTTAGGCGCTTGAGCTAATGTAGTGCAATGAATTTTTAGCTTAGGCCATAGAGGTGGTGCAACATTTTAAAGTAGTTTAGGCCACGCTGATTTAGTGGGGTAATCTTAAGGAAGGCCATGTAGATTGGCTAAGGAAATAAGACGAAGTTATGATGTATTACTTAGGTTTATATCCATATAGTATAATGTATATAGACTATTGCCTTGTCTCAAGAAGCATTTATAGCCATCTTGATTACTTTGTGGAGTTGGTTAGTTGACGTGGTAGCTAAATATGCCCTGTCATCCCCTAATGCCTACAATAGTAGGGTTAGAGCCTTGATTCCCTATTACTCTTGTGTTTGATGTGCTAATTGAAAGAAAGATACTAATGAATCCTGCTTGATGCATTAGTCTTAGGTACGCGCGACATGCTTATGTGGTTGTGGTTGTTCCATGCTAAGTCCTTGATACGACATCATGAGTGAACACACGATGACCAATGGTCAGATAATAAGTATGTCCGAATCTTGAGATGGTCTAAAGGCTAAATAGAAGCCAAAACTACTTTTGAGTATGGGCCCGTACACGACTCATAATCATGCACTACTCAAGTTAGATGAATGCCGAGGATTAGCCTAATATGACACACAAGCTAATAACTAAGTCACTCGCCATTATTTCTTTGCATAGGGGAATCAATAAGAATACTTGAATTTAGAAGCCGAGTAAAGCTAACGTAAGCACATGGAAGGAGAAGAAAATGTTTAAATATTTACGATGATCTGGTTAAGTGTAAATGGTGGTTCTATAGTTTCTAATGAGGGCAAGTTTTACAATGTTGTACAATTACCTAAGAGTACAAAATACTAAAAGGGGGATGTACAATAGTTTACAAGAGCAAAAAGGATAAAACACGATTTGTTATGCTTTTGATAGCTATACACTATCAATAGACATGAAGTAAATAGTAATTAGCAGGTACTAATGTGAAGAATCAAATCTATTCTTAGGTCGCCGGTTCATTGAATGTCAGGATGGAGGTATGGTTAGAGGTCAAAATACTTGTTAAATGGCTTGACGTTATGCTAGTGAGATAATGGGAAGGTCAATTGGGTTGTCCATCTTAAACTCGATTGGATAGGCACAAGTCAAAATGGGGCTTCACTAATCTTGAGATAGGTCGGGACACAGATTGAGTTTCTCCAGTATAAAGCTAGTTAGGGCTCCGATACCCACTAAGCTCGACATGTTGAAGGAGCTCTACATCCTCTTCCATAAGTTGTTGTTGTAAAGCTCGATAAACTAAGGTAACTAGTCTATAAGCTTAGGACCTTATAATAAGATCTAGATTCCTATCATTCTCTTTACGCTATTTGACATTTGGGATCAAATCTAGCTCAACTTCATTATACTTACCCTTAAGTAAGATTGTCAAACTCACAATTCTACCTAAAATTGCTAGAAGGTTGATAAAATTGGAAGTAATATCAAATAATAAGTTTCTAAAACTTATGTAAAAATATTTCAAAAACTATATATATTATTATAGTAGTTGTTAGAATCTTGAAATACATAATGGAGATAAAGAAACGAAGAAATTAAATTCTTTTTCCATAAAAAAATCTTAATTTGCAATCTAACATGTATGGAAGAAAGACAAGTAAAGTTGAAATGATAATTTTTCCATTTTTTTAGTTTGAAAACTCATAAATTAAAGAGAACCAAATCTTTCAACTCATTTTAGGTTATTGGTGGTATAAACTAAAGCATATAATTTTCCTTGTAAGTTTTATTATTGGAGTTTTCTAAGTTTTGTTACTAGAGTTGGAACCTAAACAAAGGCTATGAAAAGGGAAAAGGAGAGGAAGAAAGAGGAGAAAAATTGGAATAAAATAGGAAACAAATTGGAACTGGATTAGGCTACGAAGCTTGGTTGTGTTTTTCAATTTTTTAGCCCTTTGAACTCAATTAAAAACATAAGTTTTTACTGATTTTAACATGTAAACAAGGTTAAAAAAGCAATTTTTTACATGGAAAACAATTTTGTATAAAAGTTAACTCGAAAAAACCTTCTAAAATTGTATACTTATAGAAGCATATAAGTAGTTTGAGAGCCTTAAGGATGTACAAGCTGAGATAGATGATGTTGAAGGAATTTGAGACCCTATATTTGCTTGGTAAGTCTGCACTGCAAGAATTTTAGTTAACCTTCACTATAACACTGACCAATTCAACTAACTTGGGAGATAGCATGATCTTCCTCAAGCTTAGAAATCTATCATTACTTAAGTGGATCCATCTAAGGTCATTAAGCTGGAATTCCTTGACCTTTCATCCTTGGCTTTTTTGTTTAAGCTTAAAGGCAACTCTAGACAAGTGATCAACCACTTTTTGATGCATGGCTCTTAAGGCATCAAATCAATCTATAGCTATCTGGTCTTCTTATCAACTTGACAAGAGTGCTTGGTTAAAGGGAAGTTTTGGGTTGAACCTTAGACATTCTTGAACAGGGACTTGCTGGTCATACTATGTGCTACTCTATTGTAGGTGAATCTGATTATGGGCAAGCACAAATCCTAATCCATTAAGCTCCTTCCCACTACAACTCAAAGTAGTAAGCCTAGGGTACGATTGACAACCTTGGTTTGACCATCAATCTAGGGATGGCATGATGTGCTAAATAAAAGTTTACTTCCAAAGTGTCTCCAAAGGGTCTTCAAGAAGTGACTAGGGAACTTCAAATCCTTATCTAATACTATGGCCCTCAATACTCCATGCAACTTGAAACTTCCAATAGAAAGAGAGAAGATATGACTAAAGTATCATAAATCCAACTATAGGGTACAAATTGTGTCACCTTGTTAAACATGTTCATGACTATTATGATTGAGTCCTTCCTACGAGACGTCGTTGGTAGTCCAAGTACAAAGTTCATACTTAGCTCGAACCATGACTTAGTATGGATGGGGAGTGGTAGGTATTAGCCTTACTCAACTGAGCTCTTGGTGTTCTTACATGTAACATACCTTACAAGCATAGCATACACATCCCTCATCATTTTAGACTAAAAGAACCTAGACCTCAACAACTCATGAGTCCATTTCTCACCAAAATGGTTAGATAGTCCTCCACTATGTGCCTCTTACACCAATAATTCTTGCATGGAACAAGACGAATACATAGCTTGCCCTAGCGAAATAGGTATCAATCCTTATGGTTGTCATCAAAAGTTTAGCCATCACAACACCATGCAAAGATCTAACTAAAGTGGGGGTTATGGGCATATAAGTCCTTAATGATAGAGAATCCGAGTAATTGGGTTTATAGGTCAGTTAGGAGGGTGCTTCATCTCCATAAGTCATCAACTACCACATTAGCCTTACCTATCTTATACTTCACTACGTAAACAAATCCTTCCATGTACTCAATCCACTTAACTTGTCTCTCAGATAGCTTAAGTTGACGCTTCAAGTACCTCAATGACTCATGGTCTATATAGATCACAAATTCCTTAGGCAACAGGTAATGTTGGTATACCGTGAAAGCTTGGATTAAGGAGTAGAACTCCTTGTCGTAAATAAAGTAATTAAGAGTAGCTCGTCAAAGTTTCTTGCCAAAGTAGGTAATAATTAGCCTTCCTTCATCACCATGGCTCTTATCCTAAACCTTGATGTACTATACTCCAACTTGAATACTTTTCAAAGTCAAGAGTAAGCAAGGACAAGAGCGGTGGTCAGCTTCTCCTTCGCCTCATCAAAACTCCTTTACTTTCTTACTTCCCCCTCAAACTCTATGTTCTTCTTTGATAGCTTGATTAAAGGTGCTACAATGGTAGTAAAGTTTTCTATGAAGCATTGGTAAAAGGAAGCTAATTCATGAAAGCTTTAAACTTCAACAAAATAAGTTGACTTTAGCTAATCGATGATAGCTCGGACTTTGTCTTCATCAACTCAATTTCCTCCTCCACTTACCATAAAACCTAGGAAGACCACTTTAGGTCAGTAAAAGTCACATTTTTTAA
This sequence comes from Lumnitzera racemosa, assembly GCA_024138005.1. Lineage (NCBI taxonomy): Eukaryota > Viridiplantae > Streptophyta > Magnoliopsida > Myrtales > Combretaceae > Lumnitzera > Lumnitzera racemosa. Next base: position 60,550,222 of record JAMXBC010000004.1, read on the forward strand.
GGATCCCATATAACATTTCAATTCGGATCATAGAGAATATCATATAAATATGTTTACAATGCTCCTCTAAGCTAGGACTATACACAAGTATATCATCAAAGTATACCATCACAAATTTGTTGATCATATCTCAGAGCACATGTTAATCAATCTCATAAAAGTTCTTAGAGAGTTAGAGAGACTAAAGGACATCACAAACCACTCATACAACCCATGTCTCATTTTGCATGAAGTCTTCCATTTATCTTTTAGCTACATCCGGATTTATTGGTAACCCGACTTCTTGTCAACCTTGGAGAAGACTCTAGCTCCATGTAACTTGTTAAGCATGTCATCAAGCCTCAAGATCAAATATTTATATTTAGTGGTAATTATGTTGATAACTTAGCTATCAACACATGTTTTATACGTTTCATCCTTCTTTGGTACTAACAAGGCCGGTACAGTACAAGGACTTAGAAATTCTCTAACATAGCCTTGCTCAATTAGTTCATTCACTTGCTGATACACTTACCATTACTTTTAAAATAAAAGCGTATTTCATACTAGCATATGTATTAGGTTGTGTATGTAATATAATATCAGTGAAGACCAAGTAGTTCTCATAAGGATTTGGACTAGCTCTCAACTATATTAGTCATACTACAAATCAAAATATATTAAAATAATATAATGTAAATCTACTCCTAGTTAATATAAAATATTAAATCTACTTCTAATTAATAAAGAAAATATAGGAAATCAGTACCTAAAAGATTAAATCAACGAACTAGCTAATTGGAATATTAGATTGATTTTAATGGTCAAGATATTAAAATATACCATATTTAGCTATTGAATCCTTGATCGGTTTAGATTATTTCCTTTGAATTCCTCTTCTAGTAATTAAAGCAATGAAGTATAGAACTATCTTCTCTCGAAGTGTGAATTGCTCTAATTAATTAACCAAGTCTTTGGATTTCTAAAAAAAGATTATTTAATCAATTAACCTTTTTATGTTCTAAACCTTAATCCAATTACAATATATTATCTCTATCGTCTCACTTGTAATCCAATGTTAGTTTACCATTGAATCAATTTCTATTCTTCTCAAACTTTAATCTAATTTAACATGTATTCTACAATTAATAAAACACATGCTCAATAACAAATATATCAATAATATTAATATTCAAATATTTAATATAGAAATATTGAAGATCCTTCAATCCAATATCCTAACAATAAAGGTTAATTTGTGATCAAATAAAGCACACAAATCACAATTGAAAAAACGCAATCAATTAATAAAGATATCAACAAAGAAAGAGAAAACTTAACTTGTATTAAAGAATTTAGAAATCCCAATCTTTCAATCTTCAATTAGATTAAGTCACCGCTTGCGGTCAGTATTGATCTCGTTAATTAAAATCAAAAAGAAATTAAACAACCACTATACGGAACTACAAAAAGAATTGGCTAGTAAATGTGTATTTCTCGGGTTTCATCTGCGGCCGTCTTCTCCTATTGCGGCCACGAATATGCTTTTTTTAATTTCTCTTTTCAATGTACTGATGTCTTTCCTTTTCTATCCAAACCCTTGGTATCGCGGATTCTCATTGTTGTCCAATATGTAATTGCAATGGGCTGGACACTTTGATTAGATTATTTTTGGACTCTTGGACCAAACCTTCTTCTACATGAATTGGATTATCTCTTTGGCATTACGTAGAATGAAACTCTCCATGCATTACGATGGTGGGCTTCAATTGCACTTTTGTTGGACCTTCAATTCATGTTGTAACATTAATTGACTCCACAAATTGCATGGGCTGGATATGTGGAGAATATTGCGCTTCTTAATTTCACGTGAAGATGGGCTTCAATTTCGAATGATGGAGTAGGCCTTTGAAACATGGTCAACGTGATGCATTGTGAGCTTCTATTGGACCGAAGTATGATAGGCTTTTGGACTTTAAATTAGATGCATCATATTTACCTAACATGATTGTATCATAACATGATTGTGTCAATTGATTGTATTGATCTTCAAAAACTCATAACTCTTTCAATTAAAATCCAAATACAATGAAACCCGATTCGTTATTTTCCTTTTCATCTCAATTATTCACCAAGACCTAAAATAAAAATATTTTCTAATTAAACACCAAAATCCACAAAATAACCTTAAAAATATCAAAAGTACTAATAAAAACCCATGAATAAATATATATAATAAAACACTTATCACTTACCTCTGGAGCTTGATAGCTTACTTCAAATTCATTCTACAGGCACGCTTGTTCAATAAAGCGGTCCCTAGCTATAATTCTATAGCCTACTCAATGCCTTAGACCTATATTAGTCCTTAAGATAGCTTATCAAGAAACATGTCAGCAAACTCATTAAGTATCTGTTGTACCTTGGTGAGTAAATTATCTTTTTGTTCCTTCATCCCGAGCAGCCTCTTTTTTGATAGAAAGCTCAAGAAATTTGACTTCAACTCATGTAACGGCTTGACTTGGGACATAACTAAGCTCTTCTTTTGAGCTCAATTCAATTAACTTTGCATATCTTAAACCTAGTTCAAAGTGATTAAGCATAGTACAATCTTCATCCCTGTATGCTCAAAGGCATACATGTTCTTAAATCCTTATGAACAACCCTCCAATAGAATAACCAGGGTCGAACTAACAATATGTGTGATGCGCACATGGGAAAAACATCACATTAGACCTCATCTTGGTATACTCTAATCTAGATTGGTACAATGACCTACCAGGTGACATGAAGGGCTCCTTACTTATTCAACCAATGTAACTTGTATGGCCTAGGATGAAGCGTGTTGGCAACTTAGGTTTCTACACCATGCTTACCAAAACCACATTAATACAGCTCCCACTATCCATAATGACACCACATGACTGACTTTTCACTTGGCAACTAATGTGGAGCTTCTCTCTCTACTAATTTTCCTCTAAACTCATAGGTTTATAGCTTAGCAAATGACCATGTTTAGGAATTCACCTTACTTAGCACCTACTATGACCTCATCTCCCTCAAGGGATTAGCTTGATATGACGTATAAGCTAATACCTAAGGTCGCTCGCCACTATTCTCTTACATAAGGGAATAGATAAGAGTACTCAAACTTGGAAGCTAAGTAAAGCTTACATAAGCACAAGGAAAAAGAAGAAAACCTCTAAATATTCAGCAATGATCCGGCTAAGTACAAATGCGGGGTTTTATAGTTGCCAATTAAGGCAAGTTTACAATGTTGTACAATTACCTAAAGGGCAAAACACTAAAAGAGGAATGTACAATAATTTACAAGGGTAAAGAGATAGTCATACACTATTAAACGATACGTGGCACACTATAATTGGTAGTTACTAATGGAGAGAATCAAATCTATTTTCAAGTTGACTTGTCCACTAAAGGTTGGAATGAAGGCTTGTCTAGAGGTTGGAATACTTGTTAGTAGGCTTGGGTTTTGCTAGTCAAGTTAATGGTAAGGTGGACTAAGTTGTCTGTCTTAATCCCAACTGGATAAGCATGGGTTGAAATTAGGCCAAAATATTAGGCTAATACCCAAGAGAGATGGTGAATTGAGTATTAAAGACAAATTTTAACTTCTTTTCGAAATTAGGCAATAAATGCAATAATGTGTGTAAATAAGATAATGAGATAACAACAATAAATGTGGAATTCAAAAGAGATAAGGATAAAGAAGATCAAAGCCTGATATGAAATAGAGTTCGAATGGCTCTTTACTCTCCACGAACACACAATGCCTCTAACCAAGAACTTTTCACCACTTTTATTAATCACCAATTGAATGCTCCAAGAACTACTTAAGAACTCAATACACCTCAAACATAATCACTAAATCACAAATACACAATAATCTCTCAAATCTCGAGTACAATGCTTTTCTATCTATATTTTTGCAACAAGTATAATTACAAGCATTACACTATCTATTTCTGTCAATAAATTGCAAGTTAATGTAGAAGAGACAAATTAGATGTTAGTAGGCCAAATAATATAAGAGAATTTTTGTAAATTGCAATAAAATATCAATTCTTAATTGTCATTGGCTAGGTAGTTGAGCATTTATACTATTTCCAAGAATTCTTCGCATTACCATGCATTTAATGCTCCTACGATTAGTTTAATTCTTGCTGTTGTCAAGCTAGTAATGCATCCTATTGTTAAGCAAGTAGGTACAAAGGGAACCAGATTCAACATCGGTTAGTTTACCATTAAGCCGGCTCAAAGATCAAAAGCAATTCCATTTTTCTCTTTGAAGCACTATACCGCCAAGCCAATTTTATCCCCTTATCATCAAGCCGGTATAACAAAAATGTAGCACATTATCCTATTGAATGTAATACACAAGTGCACAACACAACCATCCAAATATAATAATCTTTCTAAGTTTTATTTATGCAATTTAAGTCTAATTAACTAAAGAGTTAATTGATATATGAAAGAGTTTGCAAATTAAAGCTTAATTTTACAACTAATTCAATATCAGTTGATTAATATAAATCCTAGTTTTTTTCTCATCAAAATCAAATTATGAACCTCGAGTTAAATAATCTCCCCTTTTTTGATAAGGACAAAACCCTTTCACTTAAGATACCCCCCTACAAGTTAATGCTTCCCCTCAATTGAGCATCCAGTTTTAATAAGATATTAAAAACATTAAATCAATGGATTACGTGACATTAAGAGTACTTAGTTTAAATGAAGATGTACAACTCATTGTCAATGTAAATTTTTTAACCAATTCATTAATTCACTTTTCCAAAAATTTAAGACTCTCTAAGTGACTTGAACTCTTCACTCCCTTCAATCTCATCAAAAAGATGAGTAATTCCAAGCAGTATAGAGGAGGAATCATTCAAGTTGAAATTTCAGTATAGTCCTGGCTTAAGTCTTAGGATTCACCTCCTACAAAAGAAAAAGACAGGAACACTCCAAGGAATATTAAGGGCAATAACCACATCCTGATCAAGAGAACAAGCAATTGGCAACAACCATAGCCTAATAAAAAGAAATCCATAAACATCTCGACATACAACAATCATCACATTCCTTACTGCATGCTCAATCTCCATATGTGACCTTAATAATCAGTAAGTGTGAAGGATATAGCAACTCATAAACATATATATAGATAAATTAGCATATATAGAGAAGTATGAAAGGTTCGTACATGTCATGATAATAGCGAGAAGAGCCAACAAGGTGAATAGCAAGACAATTAAAAGATAAGCCGAAGTCTAAGTCACAAACAAGATAGAAATAGAGAAGGCTATAGGCCAACTATAACGGTACATATTATAAAATAAGTAATAAGATTACTTTGACTAAAATCAAGTAACTAGGAAGCTGGTGGATCATCATCTAGAGGACCAAGGGGTAGAAAAGGATAAGGGAAGAGGAGTACTACTAGTCCAAGTTGAAGTGGTTATAGAGTCCTTAAAGAAAGGAGCGAATATGACTTTGCAAACCATCCCTAAGCTAATTAGACCACATCTCAAACTACCAATAAAAAAGATGTTGGGACTTAATAGGTTAAGATGGGTCGAAATATGGGAAACCACATTCTTAAGAGGCATGTCCTTAAGATGTGCCTTCAACTCAATGTAAGGAGCTAATTCATCATGATCTTCATTCTCACTATCACCTTACCCTTCTTCACTAGAGTCCCCATTTGGTTTATCTCCATCACCAAGGATCAAAGGACTTATAGACTTCTTTCCAACCCAATTATTCCCTTACTTTTTCCAAGCCTACCGACAAATGTCAACTATGTCAAAGTGTTTCACCTGACAACTCCAAGGGAGGTAGGAAACTACACTCTTTTCCTTATTAGGAGTTGGGTAACTAATCACCCATAACGAGGAAAGGTTTAGGAAGGATTTTTCATAACATGTTTGAAATATCGAACAACCACATTGAAAAAAAATGATCTTTTGATTTTTGAGAATGTAATGGAATAGCCACAAGTCCTAGAAAGCAACTATTGATTGTTGAACTCTTTTAGGACAATAATTGTGAATGATAATGTGTTGTAGGATTTTGGTCCTAAAGTTAAGTCTTAAGGCCGAAAGATTTTTTACTTTCCTCTAAAAGCCTCTAATTCTCTATATCCAAAAACCCTTTCATAGAATCTAGCACCATGGTAATTAAGATTCATTTCATCTCCTCCGGACTCAACTTTAATGAGACTACAAATATCCTTTGGGGTAATAGTGATTCTAGTATGATAAACATATGAATATAACTCAATCCTTCTCAACTCATCACTAGGATTCATTTTAACATTTGGACGCCCATTATCATATAATCCATTAGACCAATTACAATAAAAGTATTTGATAGTGTCATCATTTGTTAGTTGCAAAATATCCAAGATGTGATTTGTGTTCACTCCCAACAATCAATGGATTTGAAACTCATTAAAGACTTCTACCAACTAAAAAACACCTATGTCCACTTCTAGATTCTCAAACTTTTCAAATCGATCAACATATTGGTAAGAGAGGAAGAAACGCTGGTTGTATGTAGGTAGTGCAAGGCCTCTTGAAGTGCAAGGAGGCATTAGGGAATTTTTACAAGTAGGTGCTAGGTAAAGGTTTGTAAGAGAAGAGTGGGGCTGATTTTGAGGTGATGATGATGAAATAAAAAAGGAAACTTGTGCAGTGAGAGAGAATAAAGTGATTAGAGTATGATTTTTGTGAAAAATAGATGGATTGAGTAAGAAAGATGGAGGTTTAAGAGGTGGCTTGACGGGAGAGAGGAGATGGTAAAAAAAGAACAAAGAGGAGATGGTAAAAAAAGAACAAAGAGGAGAGAGAGAAATTCAAAAGATTAAAAAACAAAGTTACAAGATTTTGTCTATCAGCATGACAGTATCATAGGAAGTCAGCTTGTCGATGAGTTGAACAGAATGGTTGCAACTTTCATCAAGAGAGCGTGACACTAGCTTAATAGTATAGTTGGATACCGGCTTATCGATGTCACTAATAGAAAACTTGCGACATGCTTTGGAAATGCCCTTCACCGACTTAATGATACCATGAGCGTATTGTCTTACTAGTAATCTGCAGAATTACAGATTTCAAGTTAAGTTCTCCACCAACTGCCAAGATGCTAATTCAATTGCTTTTCTACTAATGTACTAGTAATTTAGCACTTCAAACAAATTTTGTTTAGTCTGATAAAGCTTGAAAAACTTATATTTTAGCTAAGCATCCAAGATTTAACAAAATCAAATCTATAAATCCTTATAGTACATGTTATACTAAGAATATGCATGAATGATCGACTTTTGAACATTAAGACCAAGCTTTAGCAAACCAACACTTCAAGTAAATTTCAATATCGTATTCAAACGCGGTAGGAGTAAAATATAGCCACAAGAATCAAAGAATTTCAAAATCACTACTTATATTCCATAAAGCTAAGCACTAACGATAAGTTTGAGCATAAAAGCAAACATGCACACCAAATCAAGTTCATAATAAGTTGACACTATAAGCATGTTTCAATAGTACTTATAGGCATCAAGTCAAATAATATGCAAAGAAAAATATAAGCATAAGACTTCTCAAATAGTATTAAGAGCCTAATAAGGGTCTAGGGGGTTAAGTTTGCACACAATCAACATCAAGCTAAATTAATCACTTAAACAAGATCTATGGATAGAATTGAACATGAATGTCGGTTTTAGGCAACAAAGCTAAGACACAATAAAAGTGTGCATATATAAACCTAGATAAGCATGATTAACTTCAAATGCCCTCAAAATAAATTGAATACGACTATTAATGCACGAAACTTATATTAACATGTTTCTTAAGCTTAATATCATGTTGATAGTCTATCACTTCATTGGAAAATTCAATTTTAACATGAATCACTATCTTAGTACTTAAGCGCTTTAGCATTTACCCTATGTAATCATTCCTAGTTCTCTTCTTAGTGTACAAAAGCTATCCTCACTTAAGTGTTTTATGAAGATATTGGCTATTTGATTGCTAAGATTAAAGAATTATAAACATATATCATTGTTTTATATATGATCATAAATGAAGTGATATCTAATCTCTATATGTTTAGTCCTTAAGTGTTGGATTAGGTTTTTTGTTAGATTAATAACACTAATGTTATCACACCTAATTGGGACATTTGTATACTTAAGACCATAATTGTGCAAGGTTTTGTTTCATAGAAAGGATTTAGGCACAAGAACTACCGATGGCTACATATTTAACCTCGGTGATTGATAATGCTATTGAATTTTGTTTCTTAGAATGTTATGACATAAAAGAGTTGCCAAAAAAGTGTCATTTGTTGCTTGTACTTTTCTAATCAACTTTGCAACCGACCAAGTCAGCATCGAAGTATCCTACTAGATTAAAAGAGGTAAACTTAAGACACCACAAATCGATTTTAATAGCACCTGTAAGGTACTTGAAGATGCATTTAACTATACTCAAGTGAGATTCCTTAGAGCAAGATTTAATCATACAAATAGACATACGACAAATATAATATCAATCCTTTATATGGTTAAGTATAAAAGGCTACCTATAATGCCCCTATATATCTTTTCACAAATTGATTTTCCACTTTCATCTTTGTTAAGTTTTAAAATTATGTTCATTAGTGTAAGCTTGGTCTTGCAATCATCCATTTTAAACCTCTTTAAGAGCCCCCTAGCATACTTAGCTTGTTGATAAAGGTTCCATTTTCGTTTTGTTTGCTTTGTAGACCTATGAAATAATTGAGTTCCCCCATCATGTTTATTTCAAATTCATTTTTCATAAATTATACAAATTTATGAACAAGGCTTATACTAGTAGCACTAAACACAATGTCATCAATTTAAATTTGAACAATCACCATGTGTGACTTCTATTACTTGATAAATACCGTTGTATCAAGTTGTCCTCTAAAAAACCCACTATTTACCAAGAAGCTACTTAATCTTGCATACTAAGCTCTAGAAGATTTTTAAGTCTATATAGAGCCTTGTTAAGCTTATAAACATGATCGGGAAATTCACTATTGTGAAAGCCCGGTGACTGCTCTATATATACTTCTTCCTTAATGTATCCATTTCGGAATGTATTTTTAACATCAATTTGGAATAGCTTAAAGTCTTTAAATATGGTAAATGCTAAAAGCATACTAATGGCTTCTAATCTAGCAACTAGGGCAAAGGTCTAATCAAAATCTATCCCTTCTTCTTGGTTATATCCTTCAATGACCAATTTAGCCTTATTCTTAATTACTATACTAGTTTCATCAAAGTTTATTTATATATATCCATTTTATTCCAATTTTCAGTCTATGACTAGGCCTAGGCACTAAGTCCCATATCTCATTTCTAATAAATTAATTTAGCTCTTTTTGCATTGTTTAAATCCAAAATTCATCTTTTAGAGCCTCATCTACTTTCTTAGGTTCTAATTGAGATAGGAAGACCACATTACTCAAGTTCTTTAAGGAACCTCTAGTTTGCACCTTATTAGAAGATTAACCTATGATCAGGTTTTTAGAATGATCTTTCATAAATCTTTAGTCTTTAGGTAAGTCGATATTACATTGATCAATCATTTCATCTTCCTTAGGGATTTGTTTATCCTTTTATATTGATTGATCCTTATCAAAACTAAGATTGTCTAATTTAGCACCAATGCTCTCCAATTCATTACTAAGTTCTCTACATGCCAATACATCATCAAATATAACATGAATGAACTCTTCTACAACTAATGTTCTCTTATTAAATGCTTTATATGCTAGACTAGAAAGAGAACAGCCAAGAAAGATACTTTCATCAAATTTTAAGTCAAATTTTCCAAGTTACTTCTTTCCATTATTGAGTAAAAAACACTTAATATTAAAGGGATGTAAACGTGAGATATTAGATCTTTTGCCTATCTGAACCTCATAGGAGGGTTTCTTAAGAATGAGCCATATAAAAACTTGGTTTGATACATAACATGTCGTATTCACCACTTCGGCCCAAAATTACTTAGTTTAGTTATTTTCTCAAAGCATGGTTCTCACCATTTTTATAAGAGTCCTATTTTTTTCTTTTAGCAACTCCATTTTGTTGTGAAATTCCAAAGGTGTTTTCTACTCCATTTTTCTTGCAAAACTCTTCCATCTCATAGCTTTCAAACTCCACCCCCCCCCCCCCCCTCCCTACGATCACTTCTTATAAAGACAATGGAAATATCTTTTTTTTTTTTAGACCTTCTTGCAATATTTTAAGAACAAATAATATAATTTGTCCTTACTTGCAAAGAAGAAGGTCCAAGTGTATTAGTGAAATCATCAATAATGACAAAGATTTCTCTTTTCCTTTCTAAACTTAAAGTTTGAGTTTTATCAAATAAATCCACATGTAATAATTATAGTGGCCTAGAATTTGAAACAACATCTTTTGATTTAAATTATTTTATTTCTTTGCCATATTGACATGCTTGACATATTTTATCTTGATCAAAACTAATCTTAGGTAATCCTTTATCAACTTCATTTTATGTTAGTTTTGATAAGATATCCATATTACCATACTCCAACTTCCTATGCCACAACCATCATTCTTTTGAGAAATAGACAAGTTTCAAGAGAGCTTGAAAAGATGTTGAAATTAATTATATATTTCCTTGTCTAGAACACTTTGATGCAAGAAAAGTTACCTTGTATCAATATCACACAATTAGCTAATGTTAAGCAATTTGTGTTTCAAATTGTCTATAAGCAATACATCTTTAATGGTTAGATCTATATTGATGAGAATATTACCTTCACCAATTATATGAGCTTTCCAATTATCTCCAAAGGTGATGCTCTCTTTATCCTTCATGTTTAAAGATGCGAACATGGATGCCTCTCTCATTATGTGTCTTAAATAAATGTTATCCAAGATCCACCTAATATTCTACCTCTAAGGATCCTACAAAATAAATGGTTATTTCTTCAGTACCTATTTTAGTTTAGGTCCTTTAGGATTAATTGCTACAATGTAGGTTTGCCTCTTATGGACCTGAACCATCTTATCTTTATGATTCAAAGAGAGATTAAGTCGGCACATGTATGTGTAATATGACCATATCTACCATAATAGTTACAAGTCTTATTTTTAACTTTTTAGTGTGTCCAAGGCCTTTACAAAGTAACTCTTATAAGTCTTGTAAATATTTTTTTTTCTACTATATCCATTTCCGATCTTATCTAAACATTAACTTTAAGAGCTAAAGAGCTTATCAAATTCTTTTCCCCATCCACAAATTTAGTTATAGTTTTCCTTAAATCATCTAGGCTAGATTTTAGGAAAGCATTTTCTATTTTTAGCCTTCGAAGTTTATCAATCATGCAATCATCATCATGCTCATGTTTTAAGTTTTCAACTTCCTTATCAAGAGAGCTATTAACATCTTTTAATGTATTATTCTCTTCAAGTAGTTCATCATTTTTAGTGCTCAATTCCTCATATTTCCTAGTTAATTTTTCAACTTCCATTCATGGGTACCCATTGTTTTCTTCTAGTCCTTCCTTTACATTGACAACCTTGTTATATTCATCTTTAATAATATCAAACTCATCACCTACTTCATCCACCATTTGTTTCAATACTTTGTTCTTCTTTTGCACTTTAATGAATTCTTTGTACAACCCATCATCATATCATTAAGCTCGTCAAATGAAGAGTTTTGTGAAGTAATGTATACCTCATCATCAACACTCATCAAACATGTTTCATCATCGGAGTCACTTGAATTGTCATCACTCCATGGCTTTCTTCCTTAAGTCCTTATCGGTTTTCTTGAGCAATGGACAATATTATTAAATATGCCCCAATTTTTGGAAATTATAACACTTGATCACATCCTTCTTCTCCATCTTAAGTCTTGATGTATTTCCACTACTATCATTGTCCTTCTTCAACTTCTTGTTGAATTTTATGAATTTCATGAGTTTTCCTGCCATCATAGCCATTTCATTACCATCTTCACTTTCATCCCCATTGGTACTTTCCTCAGTGACCTTTAGTATCTTGCCCTAAAGAGGTAAAGTTGTAATACTCTTGTTATGTGGACCATTTTAAGATAAAAGTCAACCTTCCAGCTGCTATCATAAACTTAATTTACACAAGGTGAAACCAACTCAACAACTTTAAATTGTCCAATTCTATATCTACCTACTTTAAACATGTGGTATAATCTTTAAACTAATTGATAAAGACGAACTTAGTACTAAATCTTTTAAATAGAATTGAGTTTTGTTCGTGATACTCGGCAAAATATTTCAACATTGATAAGTATTTACAAAATTATATTTGTGTAGAAATATAATAAGTCCAAGAAGAAGATTGTAAAAGTCCATAGGTTTACAATATGCAAAGCACATGTCAATAGTGGAAAACTATAGGGTCACATATGGAGACCTTAGCAATTTCCCTAAAAGTTAATAAAATTAATATTTAAAACAAAAGTTTAGCTAATTCTTCCTGATCCTCTCTTCTTAACCCAATTTTCTAAACTTTTGGAATTAGGTGGTGAGCTTATATATCTATTTGAAACTTGCAAGGTAAACTATAGGGGAACAAGTAATATCTTGCTCAATAAATAAGATCGAGACAGAAGTATGTATTTAACACAATACAATCAAGGTTTTCAATCAAGTAAATTAGATGCAATATATATATAAGTAAATGTCATTGCATGATATTATCTAGTCTGTCGTGAGAACAAAAAAATTGCACTCACTCTAATCTAAGTTACGGAGTTTGATGTCACATACTCACGAATCAAAACCAAGTAAGCTTATGCAATAAAGAACACCCTCTACCGAAAACCACCTTCAAACCATGGCCTCGACCTTATTACAATCCCCTCTCTTATCACTTAGTTTAACTAATGGTAGGAAAAGAACCATTTTAGCTATACTCATTGAAGGGGTCCATATTTAGCCTAAGAATCCTAGTTGTTACCCTTAGTGAATTGCTGTACATAATAGGTTATGAGTTAGGCTGAGTTTAAGTTAGTTTATTTTTGGGTTGATCAACCAATTCAAATAATCAAAACAAAACAGAATGCACAAAACAACCACAACATGGAGCTCAACTCCTACGACGGTAGCAAGGCAAAACTCAATCACATGCACAGTATATGCACAACCAACTAAATTATAACCACAAGCCAAAGACATACTTGAGCCTCCAAGCATTATAAAATAATACTCTAAATGCGGTAAAGCATTAATCTCGCTTACCTTGATATGGTATCACTTTATCCTTAATCACTGTACACATCCTTATTAACAATTCCCTAAAATTTAATACACAACTTTAATTCTTATTCACCATATGAAGTAAGAATTTATTTTCAATATTAGTCATGTTTTTTTTAGTCTAAGTTAAGTGAGTTCTTTAGCTGTTTATTAAGTTGTAGTTAAGTAAGATAGGTTTTGACCTAGTTTCTAACTAATGAACTGACCTATTGTCCCAAATTAGGTTTTAATTTAGAAAGTTTTTTACTTACGTTATGACATTGGAATGTGAGTAAAGTCCAAATATAAACTACTTTCTAATCTAAGTCAAATTTTTTGTATGCTCTAAATATCCATTACCTAATTACATTATGACTTAATTTCTGACATAGTACCTGACCTTATAACTACTTCCGCAGTTTACTACTTAACATATAATCCAACTTACCCGAGGTACAGAACTTTAGTAAACTTACAAATGGAGCATGTAATAACTTAGTACTACAATTATCCATTACACTTCCATATCACATTTTCTACTTGATTTTAAATACAATAAAACTATTAGAATTGAGCTCATAAATTACCAAATATCCACTTAAACATGAAAATCATCATCTTAAAACTCAAAGTAACCTACTTTTAGCCACTACATGCGGATGGATGTGGGTTATAATAAGATTTTGATAGAATTCATCAAGCTCCATCTAGAAAAACTACAATCAGGACACTATTTCCACGAAAATGAAAATGGAATTTTTCTAAAAATCCAACGATTCAATCTTAAAAATCCGATGACACAGCAATAAAATATAACATTTCAAGAGTATACTCATAAAATTTTGGATTGAAACAACATTGAATGGTATAACTCTACACTTATAAATCAAATTATAGAAGCAAAATTACTATGCCAAAATATACAAGTAAGATAAGACTCACTAGTAAAGTTTCTTCGGTCTATGATGTGCGTAGTATGTGCTTCGTGTATGCTCAAAGAAATACTTCTGAGTAGATTTGCATCGATTGTCCTTAAACCTTTTTTTTTTATTTTCCTATCTATTCTCCTTGGTATGTTTTTGTTAAGTTTCAAAGCAGAAACCTTGTTTTGATATAACCTAGAAATTTATATAGAGTGGAAGTCACTTAAGGAGCAAGGAAGAGAACCATCTTTAGTGCATTACATGCCATGATGATCTCTACTCTAAATGTGGTTAAATAATAAATTTAGAGATCTCACTCTGATACCAAATGAAATACTAAGGTAATACTTATGAGGGGTAAGGGGGGTGGGAGGGGTGTGGGGGGTGGAGGTGTTTGGAATTAAGTACTAAAGATAAATTTTAACTTCATCTCAAAATTAGGCAACAAATGCAATAATGTCTAAATAAGATAATGAGATAGCAATGATAAATGTAGAATTTAAAAGAGAAAGAGATAAAGATAGAAAAGATTAAGTCTAGATATAATGTGAAGCTCAGACCACTCCTTGCTTTCTATAAATACACAATAGCTCAAACTAAGAACTTTTCACCACTTTAATTAATCACCAATTGAATGTTCCATGAGCTACACAAAAACTTAGTACACCTCAAACACAATCACTCAATCACAAATACATAACAATCTCCCAACTGTAGCATTTTTCTTTATATTTTTGTAACAAGCTACTTACAAGCATTGTACTATCTCTCTCTTAATAAATTGCAAGTTAATGTAAAAAAGACAAATTAGATTTTAGTAGCCAAAAAATGTAAGAGAATGCTTGTAAGTTGTGATAGAATAGTAGTCATTCATTATCTTTAGTCAAGTAGTTGAGCATTTATACCATTTCTAAGAATTTTTCCCGTTAGTGTGCATTCAATACTCTAATGCTAGTTTAATTTCTGCTATTGTTACGCCAGTAACACATCTCGCCATGAAAACAGTAGGTACAAAAGGAACTAGCTTAAACACTGGTTAGTTCACTATTAGGCTGACTCAAAGATCAAAAGAAATTCCATTTTTCTACCTAAAGCACTATACTATTAGGCCGGCTTTATCCCCTCACTATCAAGCCAATAGAAAAACAATGCAACAGACTTGATAAGAATCAACTCCTCAAACCAGACACACGCAGCCGAGTGAGAAGACTGCAAGGACTCATATGGAGAATATTAGCTGGAAACCTCATTTAGAATGAAGATTCCTATTACAATCGCCATTTTTTACACTACTATTAACTCGAGTGTCGAGTTCTCATAAGTATCAACACAATTTTCGAGCTACCAAGCAATTATGCTGACCTGCTTAGCATGCATGCCGAACAACCGAGCAACCATGCCTATTACCAAACTCATACCATGATCCAAGCAGCTCCCAACTTGACCAACATCAAACCTCTATCCGAGTTAGATTGTCAAGACACTTGATTTAGAGAGGATCATAATGCCCTTCAATACCCAAGCTCAGACCTGAATCAAACCCGGTTAACTCTGGTTACTAACTTTCTTCTAACCTTGTCCAAGTAGGATCCTGTAACCGCTAAATGACCTCAAAATTCATTTCAACTTACCTAACCATATTACAAGCCTCCAATCGCCTTTCTGGTACATTATTCTAAAATGATTCTCTACTTTTCCATATAGTGTATTATTTTCCATCTTTACCCCTTTAAGAATATTATGAGAATCTTTTATACATTATCTATTTTGTCTTTTCCTTATTTATTGTAGCCTTAGTTGAGGTTATATAAATACCTCACTTCGTTGTATGTAGACAACACATTATTACTTTATTGATCATTACCAGTTTTCTTTCCTAGGCAACCTTAGTGTTTTCACTCTCTCTTATCTATTCCCTTTAGTAAGGAGTAGTGGAGAGTAATTCTATAATTCGAACCGATCAATCACATCTAGTGAATTGTAAGTCAAGTAGAATTAATTGGTATATCATATTCAATTAATAGCTACCCAAATTTGATAACCCCTTTTGCTTTCTTTTGTTTCTCGTTTATTGCGATACTTCTCCATGTGTACAATCCCGAATATGCATTAAGACTACTTCTATTGAATGCAATACGAAAGTGCACAATACAACCATGCAAATATAATATTCTTTCTTAGTTTTATTGATACAAAATAAGTCCAATAGAATTGATTGAAGAGTTAATTGATATATGAAAAACTTTGTAAATTAAAACTCAATTTTACAACTAACTCAAAATCGGTTGATTAATATAAATCTTAGTTTTGTTCTCATTAAAATCAAACTATGAACCTTAAGTTCAATAGGGGTCACATCGATCTTGAGATAAGTCAAGGCATAGTCTGAGTTTCTCCATTGAAAAAATAGTGTAGAGCTAGTTGGGGCTCAAGTACTTGGTTAGGTTGACATGTTGAAAAGGCTCAACCTCCTCTTCCATAAGTTGTCGTTGCAAAGCTTAGTGAACTAAGATGGCTAGTCTGTAGGCTTGAGAACTTGTAATAGGTCCTAGATTCTTATCAGTCCCAATGGTTCATTCCTTTTCTTTACCATTTTTCAGGTGATGATCTCTTTATTGATAATTTCTGCTATGACACTATAGGCTATGGTTATGACAATAGGTGCTAAGATTATGCGGACATCAAGTAGACAACGTTCATTTGTCTCCTATTTTATTAAGTTTATCAAACTAAATAAACTTAAGTATTATTTTGAGATATCGACAGTTTTAGGCTTAGCTCTAGTTTCTAAACCTTGTACTTAGGATGTTTCGGTTTTCAATTTGTGTTTTGGGCCTAATTGCCTTGGTATTATATAAGATGACTTGAACATTTATAGTTATTTAAATTTCTTGAAACGTTTTACAAAGTTAATAAATGATTCCCTAAAGTATAAAATCTCGTTAAAAAGCCACTTAAAGTGTCGTAAGCCTTAAGTAGCTATTAAAGATACACATTGCAAGCTGTCATGCTAATGGCAAATTCAATGAGTGACGAGTTGCTTGCTTTTCTATTGCCATACTCAAGTTCCCAAACATCAACATGAATGTGGTATTAAACACAAGGATCCAGGGAATGAGGGATCACTATCGATTCTTCTTCATCACAAAAGAAGCATCTGAAGACACTCAGCAAATTCTAACGTCGGGCAACAAAATACACCGCCTAGGAGGACATCATAACCAAATCACAGTCCAAGCAAGGATCCTCGAAAAAGAAGAAAGACAGTCGAGACCGACCTTTTGCTGAGGTAGGATCGATCCCAAAATTGGCAATACAAGGTCTGGTCGGATCCCTTTAGAAAAGCTTTCTACCATTCTACCATAACCATACCTTGCTAAACAAACCTCAAGCCGAGATACTGCTCGAGGTCAGAAATAAGGGTGTGTTGACTTAGGTCGAGCACATTGAAAACAACCTTGGTAGGTGGAACTCAAATAAATACTCTTAAGTTTCACAAGGATAAGGGCCACACCACAAAGAATCACAACCAGTTGAAGAACGCCCTTGAAAACATGATACACCGCAGCTACCTCAAAGAATATATTGCCAAGGCTAAGGAAACCTAGAAGCAAAGCCGCTGCTAAGACAACGATGAACAATCTTCAAGCTCTAATGCTGGACCCACACACTGGATGATCGGCATGATCGTGGGTAGTCCAGCAACAGGAAGGCAGTCGAACTCCTGAAGGAAGACCAAATCCCGCTCAACGAAATACCAAATAGCTCTTGAACCTGCAAAACAAGAGACCGAAAGTAGACACCACCTTTCATTCTCGAAAGAAAATATGGGGTGAGGTTCCATCCCCGTTACAAAGACCCAGTAATCCGAGCTCAAATTGCCAATTATGATGCTCGCATGGTGTTGGTGAACACTAGGAGCTCGGCAGACACCATCTTTATGAAGGCCTGGCCTCATCACTCTCCTTGTGGCCTTGTGGAGCTCGACAATACTAAACATACCGCTGAAATGCTACTCGACTTTTTAATAATGGATACATTGATTTTCATATAATGTATAGCATAAACCTGAGAAGAGGCTCTACCCTGGGGGGCAAGTTCTTTGATTCCCTCACATTAGCTAAAATCAAGCACGCCGGCCATGCCATGGTGGACATCCTATGTTTTGCTGTCCAAGTTGCTAAAATCGAAAAAGGCCTTCTTATCAACTGGGCCACCCACTTATGCAACCATACTTCATACAACCATTATTGATACGTTCACTTCCTGAGATGATCCACCTCTAGTTCGATCGGGAATAACATTTCACTTGAATGAGAACGTTATTTGTGCTTATACATTTCTAAAGATTATAATATTCATACTTTCAACCTTGATCGCTCCACAAATAGTGGAAATTATATCCAAACAATATCGTATTTCTTTTGTATCTCTTCCATTTCCACTCAGCTTTAAATGTTTGTCAAACGCTAAGCTAGTCAGTTCAATATGAAGCTTTCATTGCAATCAAACTGAAGTAATTAATTTAGAGCCCCAGCATTAAAGCACAATCTCAACACATAAAACTTTCAGTGGCCAGACGAGACGGACATCAAAGAGCTCCTGGACACCCTTGACAATATACATCTGCCCCCATCAAATGAAAACTTGCACGGCTTGTTCAAATTCAAGAATTGCAATAACACGCACATTTGCAGCTAACGGTTTTGGTTAACAGGCCATGAATTAAATAAAATCCTATTTGCTTCGAAGAGGAAAGTAAAACTTAACAGACCAGTAAGTAAAAATGAGCTCAATCACAAACAAAAAAAAAAAAAAAAACTTAAAAATGATGATAAAACTCATTTGAGGGCAAATTAGCAGCAACATAAGACAAGGAAATCTGAAGATGGCTCCATTAACAATGCTCGGATATCCATCAAACAGAACATATAGCCCCACAGCCCCAGCTCACAGATTAAATATACCCAACTATTATCGGCGAAACCAAGTCAGAAACTCCAGACAAAGCTAGCCAACAGTTCAGAACTAGTCAGACTAAACCAACGACACAGCAACTAATTCCCCTTGAACACAAATTTCATAGTAAAATTTATAACATTACACAATCCCTGAAATGAAAATGCCACGACCACACGTTGTGTCCTACCACTACAGAAACACATCCAAAAAATAGGCCAATATGGTAACCAGGCTAGCAAGCTACACGTACAATCTCAATGAAACTTCCAAAACCCTAGTTGTATTTAACCACCGAAACCGTACAAGGTCCTGCCCTGCCTCTTCAGAGCATAAACAACGTCCATCGCCGTCACAGTCTTACGCCTTGCATGTTCAGTATAGGTTACAGCGTCGCGGATGACGTTCTCAAGGAAGATCTTTAGGACACCACGAGTCTCCTCATATATAAGACCGCTGATACGCTTGACACCACCTCGACGAGCCAATCGCCTAATCGCTGGCTTGGTGATGCCCTGAATGTTGTCGCGAAGGACCTTCCTGTGCCTCTTGGCTCCTCCCTTGCCCAAACCCTTGCCTCCCTTTCCACGTCCTGACATATCTCGAGAAATTGAAGAAAACCTGACTGTAGGTCCTGAGTGGGTCTTGAGAAAATGTACTTGTTCACTGTGTGCAGGATAAGTGTATTTTATAGTGGAAATGAAAGAAGGAGATGATAGGAGAAAAGGGTTTTGGATCGTTGGATATCTGAAGTAGTGAACGGTTTTGATTTGTATCCTTGTGCGGGTTACATGGATCGTTAACGTGGCATTTTGCAGACGGCATTGCTTGGAGGTTTGGATAGCGCGCCGATCGAAATTATGAACTCCATTGGGCGCGGGAACAAAATCGAATCTAGTTCGATCCACATCAGCCATCAACCCGGTCCACAGAGACATAAACGCTTCAAAATAACTCTAGATATGCACTTCTTTTTTTCCAATAAATATGCACTTCTTTTAATTATTCAAACTTTTGTAGTCATTTTGGAAAAAAGAAAAGTAACATTCTTATCTGTATTATTAAAATCAAAAGTTTCTTAAATAACCATCACCTCATTAAATTACTATTTAAGCATTAATATAATAATATAAAATAACAAAACCAACTCTTATATCCTTTAAAGAAACTTCTAGTTCTAAACTCTAAAACATATCAATAGACGCATTCAATTCTTGACTCTTAACCTATGCCCAAATACCTAGCACTTACAAAAGAAAAACTATTGAGGGGTAAGCTGTAAGAACTTAATGAGCTATCCTTCATACTATACTAGTAAACAAGTTATCAAACAAATTGTTACAATCATATGAATGCATGTACACGCAGTATGCCAAACAATATATGCAGTTAACCATTACTACATATAATATTGGATTTTAATGCCTTCAGAGATAAGAGTTGAAGATTCATTGGCATTAATTACGACCGGGCTCTAGTACCTGGGTTTTTACCCAAAACTTTGAACTTCGTATTTCACAAAAATATATTTTCATTTTTGAAAATCTAGTAGTATACAAAATCTCAGGCTTAACGGTGAGGCGACCTCCATAGCCTACACTCACACCCTATAGCAGAGATCTCTAGACTCGACCCTTAGCCATACAGTTGGTATCTCCATCACCTAGTAAGCTTGTAGGTTTAGGGAATGTCATGTTGTACGAGTGCACCGTACATAAATACTTTAGTATATATAAACAACCCCCTTAAGGCCTCTCTTTACCTTCGCATGAAATGATAGCCGGAATAAGTAATGCAATACGTGGATAATGCATGCCTCCTTTTATTTAAGATAAGCTACATATAATTAAGTCAAATTATGAGGCGATCAATCAATATCAACAAATCATCCAAATTATGTAATAATCAAACAATCAATCATACAATCAACTCCTCAATTATTGTTTTAAATAATATTTTTCACAGTAAGCAATCAGTATTAAACACATGCATATCTTGAATCCCTACGCATTAAGTTATTACTATTTAATTTAAGTGCACTAACTACAAATATAAACAAGTTTAGAGTCATCAGGAGTACTCATATGACTATGACGACTCGCTCTAGTCGTAATAATCGATCGAAAGATCCTCACCCTTATTGGGATCACCTGATCATTACGAGATAATAGGGATAATAAGTAATTAAATTAACTAACGATTCTAGATATCTATCTACCTAATTTTACTTAGATTACTATAAGTTTTTATTCGATTAAACCTAATGGCTAATTGGATGTAACTTTTTCATTTTATTTCCGATATTTACTAACTTATAGTTGTTTTCCATCGTTTTTGGACGTACATTCATACGGTGATGTCTGTTTTGGATGTTAAAACCCGTGTTTTACAATATAGACTAAATTTATTGAAATTCTAACTATTGAGGTTTAATTATTTATATTAGCTAGTTTTATGTTCTATTTTAGTAGTTAATTATTTAATTAGCCATTAATTCTTACACTTAAATGATCTTATGGTTTATTATTTTAGAAGCTTATATCATCATTTGCTTAGATTATTGCTTACATCATCCATTATATATGTATACTTATCCTTATGTATTTATATACTTTACACATATGTTATTTATATACTTATACTTCTAACATATTAGTATGTATACTTATACATATACTAGTACATATACCCATATATACATACGGTGATATACATATTTTTATACATATTTTCGTATGCCTAAAGTTCTTTCTTAAGAAAGCTTCACAAATTTCATATTTTTACATTTTAAGAGTGTATTTAGCAAGGTATATGTGTATATACTTAGTATATTCCTCCTTTTTGGTTATGTACATAAAGGATACTTATGTATAAAAGTATCTATTCGTGTATTCATCTAGTATATTCATCTAGTGTATTCTTATATACATATGCTTAGGCATATGTATATGTGTTATTCTTTCATTTAACTAAGGATTTCCTGCACTTGTACTAAGTATTTCACCAAACCTTGACACAAACGCCTCATATGCATTTACTTGTTATATATACATAGGTATTTCTACATATATACCTAAGTATTTATACACTCCTAAGCATAATTATAAGGATTTCTTTCTTCCATAACACAAAGTCACATATTGCATAAGGTTCCTACACTAACCTAACTCATACACCTCATCACTAATTAAAATAAGAATTCATATGAAAACATAACTCTTTCTTCTTTATAATATGAAAAAGAAGACAAGTATATATGAGATGGTGGTTTATTTTGATAGTTGGAAATGTGAAAGTGAAGTTAAGAAAGTATGGGA
Organism: Lumnitzera racemosa; assembly: GCA_024138005.1. Taxonomy (NCBI): domain Eukaryota; kingdom Viridiplantae; phylum Streptophyta; class Magnoliopsida; order Myrtales; family Combretaceae; genus Lumnitzera; species Lumnitzera racemosa. The sequence goes on from JAMXBC010000004.1 coordinate 60,572,705, forward strand.
ATAAGGAAGCAAAGGGGGTTATGGTTTTGGTAAAGGGAAAAAAAGAGAGGGTGTTTTGTTGTGTTTAGAAGAAGATAGAAGAGGGGTTTAGAAGGAGGATGAAGAGACGAAAAAAGGGAGAAAAGAAAGGGAAAAAAATCAAAAGAAAAGAGAAGAAAACTCTAGATGACAATGACACATGTGTTGACTTTTCAACATGTTGACTTGATCAACCTTTTGACTTTAGTCAAATTTGACTTGGTCAACTCTTTGAAATTAAATGTAATCTGTGTGTACATAATGAACTAATTAAGGAAAATTGGGAAGAAAATTAAGGAAATGAAAGAAAATATGGGGTTTATTGAAATGATTAGTAAAAATAGTTAATGAGATCTCTCTTTCGGTATATATATCATATATACACCATCTATTAAGTTACTTAATGCAAAAATCATGGTAAGTATCATTTAGGGTATTAATACTTACTCTATGTAACATAAGCACCAACTAAATTCTTAACTCCATATAATACTAATCTAATTATATAATTAGAAGATGGATATGATCTATAATGCAATACCTTAGTCTTTAGTAGATTAAATTAGTATTGTATATAGTTATGAATAATTTAAAGTTATCTTTGATCTTTTATTAATGATTTAATATAATTTAGTATGTTACTAAGAATATATTAGCAATTATGGTTTTAGAGTAAATTATAGTGAATTAGTACTTTTATATTCTTAAAGTTATAGTTTTAGGGTTTTATCACTTTTGAGTGTAATCTCTAGTGTTTATATACATTTAAGATATAAAAGTTTTTTACGTGATTAAATCTTCAGTTGTTATCTTAAGGTTTTGATGAGGTTCGAGGTCAACTTTTGTAGTTACATATACTTAAGGTTTTAATAAGTTATTAGAGGTTCAATTGATAATTTAAGATTTTTAATATCACTCTAGGTTTTGAATTAAGATTTTAATTGGTTTTGAATCTTACTGACTCTATCGACTTCAAGAAATTATCTATGATTTAGGGGTTTGATTATGTACTTAGAAGGCTAGATTTGCAGGGTTTACATAACTATTTGATCAAACATCTATGGTTGTACAAGTAGAATCTAGGACACGCTCATAGGCAATACATCACAGAACACTTCATCTCTATATTTGCCAATGCAGATCGGCACATACACTTGTTTGTTCACTTGTAGGACTCCCTTATCATTGAGCCAATGAAGCTTATATGATTTTGGGTGGGGCTTGGTCAACAATTTCAATTGCTAGACCATAAATACAGAGGCTGCATTAGTGTGGCCCCCATTATCAACTATTAGTGTGAAAAGGGACTTATTTACCTTACATTCGATATGGAAGAGATTTTCCCTTTGTTTATCTTTGGGCACAGGACTAATACCCATCATCCTTCTCAATACTAGAGTGATCAGCAAAAAGTTGCCTTCCTTACCGTAGATAACCACCTCCTCGGACTGTTCAGTTTATCCGTCCTCTCTCAGCTCCTCTACTTCTTCGTTAGTACTATCAACCTCAACAGTTGACACTTCGCCTCGGATTACCATAGTTCTTCTATTTGGACATTAAGTAGCCATATGTCTAAAGCCTTGGCATTTGAAACACTTGATCTTATTCGTCTTCTATCCTAAACTTTAGCCTTTTCTCAAACTTTCTCGGAGCTTTCTTCTCCTTGGCCCGGGTATTCTAAGCAAGTCAAGTCTCAGCAACTTTACTTGGTTTCGTTCACACAGGTTTGCTTGGGATAGTTCGACTACTCCTTAATCGGGTAACTAGTAGTCAGAATCTTCTTGTTCAGTGCCTTTTTATCCTCTAAGAGGCTCAGATTGTACCATTAAGTGTTCCAATTTTTAGAGTTTTCAAGACATCCCCAATCTCATACTTCAATCCATTGATAAATTGAGATACAATTCGGTCCTCTAGCTCCACAACTTCACATCAGATTATTAACATTTGGAATTCCTTAACGTAAGTGTCTACATTTGATCCTCTTTACCTCAGCTCTTATAGTCTTTTGAAAGTATTGTAAGCCCCAAAGTTAAGCCAATTGACCATAGGATTGAACTTAGAACATAAGGTTTTGGACGATCGGTTAAGGAATCCGATCAAAGCCCAAATTATAAACTAACGAGAAAAATATTAGTAAAACTGACCTCGTAAACTTGAATTTAAGAAAATAAGTAATAAAATAGGAGATTATAAAATTTTTAAATTTTAAGCATAATAAGTACTAATTACTGAAAATGCGAAAAGTGTAATTAAATAACTAATAAATTACTAAAGATAGATTATATGTATACTAAAAATTTTAGAATGACTAAAATAATAATTAGGAATGTTCACGTGTACCCCATATGTATTTACGTGTAGATAAAAATACGCAAAATTACCTAAATTGGCCAAAAACTAAGTAAATAATTAAAGAAAATTATAAATTAATTATGGAAAAATCAGAAGAGGATAAGATGAATCAAGATCAGGTTGTGGCAGGTCCAAATTTGCAAAAGAAAAATCAACCAATAAAAATTTGATAACATAAAAGCCAAAAATCAAGGATAATGGGCAAAGTCTTGTCAAATTAATGCATAATAATTACAAAAATTGTCTATAAATAGCAAGAAAAATTTAGAAGCTCATTTAGACAGATACAAATCATAAAAAATTAGAGAGAGGCAAAAATTGAGAGAAAAATTCGATTTAGAAAAAAATTAGAAAAAATCGTACATTTAGGGTTTTCAAAGGGAACCCACACCAGACGAACAGCTGAGAGTGGATGGCCACCACCACCACACGGTGGTGGCAGCGCCCAGGCCGGCCGATAAGGCCACGACGGCCGGCGGTGGCCGGAGCCACCCAAACTAATGAGTCCGATTTCCAGCCCGATTCTTATGTAATTTTTTAAAAATAGTAAATAGTTTTAGAAAATTATGAAACTTGTTATTCTAAGGTTTTATTATATGTAGATTTAGGAGAAAATAGTGATTTAGTTTAATCACATCTGAAACTATAGGGTCCTTAAGAAATCGTGCAAAATCGAGCATAATTCGGTTTAGAAATAAATGACCTTAGGAGCGTAGTTTCAAGCCCAAAATTTTTTTGTAGATTAATTAGATGATATAGAACAGTGCTATTAAGCCCATTTTCAAAAATTAATTTTTGAAATTTTTAGATAATTTTTAGGCCCTAAACTGAGGCATAAAATGGGTAATTTATGGTTAATTAAGCAATTAAATGGTTAATTACTGATTTAGTGAATAAGTATAATGTTGAAATCTGATGGAGTATGATACTTGTAGCATTTAGGGTGTTAGATGTAATTATTAGGTTAATTATGTAGTAAATGATTAATAAGGAAAAATAGTTAACTTTAAGTTAATTTTGTAAATTAGGGAAATTAGGAGTAAAATTTGATTTACGATGAATTTAGACATTTTGAAATGCTAATTGATGTTTAGGGATGATAATTAAAGTGATAGAAATATTAGAAGTGCATTATGTACATAATATGTAATTTTTGACAATAGAATAAATAGAAAATATTAGGATAAAAATTGATATTATATAAATAATAAGGATATATAATAAATTTGATAAAAAAACTTGAATTTATGTAATTATATGAAAAATGTAAAAATTTCTTACATCAGGAATAAATTCGGTACACTAATAATGATATAAGTGTACCGGATGAAATAAAATACTGCCTAGGGATAATAATGATATTTAGGAGGTCGGGAAGTAATGTGATTAATTTCACATTGTGAGTTGAAACGAACTTCTAGGGTTGAAATATAAAATATTAATTAAAAATCGAACTAGAACCTAATTTGGAAATCGATGTGGAAACCGAACCCGAACCTAACCCTAAACCTAGAATAATTGTAAAAGACTTAATACCTAGATAATTAGGTATATTAAACCCTAAACAAAATATAACAATAAGCGTTATAGGATAAAAAGAACCTATAACAGTTATATGATAAAAAGAACCTACAACAGTTATATGATAAAAAGAACCTACAACAGTTATATGAAAAACCGAAACCACGTTTATGTTATAGGGATGATCGGCGATGGTCTGAGCAAGTCGGACCTCGAGTGAGTGAGCAAGGAGTCGAGGTAAGTTGGGATTAATACAATACTGTATTTTAGGAGGCTTGAGATTATGCTTGGTTGTGCTTGTTAGATAGTTGGATGTGTGCATATGCTTGATTACGGGTGATGCTATGATTCTATTTGTTGCTCTAGCATGTATTGTATGATTTGCATGAAATGATTGATCACCCTAAACTGGACTTAATCAAATATATGATCAGTAATCATAATCGGACATGCATGGCAACCCGTTAGGGGAACTTAGGACTTTTCGGCCAAATACTGACCCCTTCGAAAGGGATAGCACAGGATTACAAAATGGTCCCTTCTTTATCTTCAGTCGAACTAGGTGACAGGAGAAGAAGTCGCAGCGAGGGTGAAGACAGTGGTTCGAAGGTAGTCGCGGGAGGGGCAAGGTCTCCATTACACAAGTCTGGGTTTGGTCGTGAGCTGTTGCATTAACGGCAACTCCTTAACCTGGATTAGAGCGGGCACAATTTCTCTAATCTCACGACGGGCAGGACAACGTCGTGCAATCGCATTTGCTTGCACATGCATTGTACCTAATAAGTGATTGAAAACCTTGTTGTGTGTATGGTATAGTTTTAAGTCCTCCGTCCTAACTTACTGAGCTGTGGTTGCTCACATCCCTATAGACGTCGTGCAGGTGCTGGCTAAGGAGTGGCAACAACTACTCTGAAGCTAGTAACTGCTGGATCCTGAGGAGTGAGGAAAAACACTAAAGAATCAACACATATGTTATTACTTTTCATTTCTGAATAATGTAATAACTGAATTATAGTGATTATATATAACTTTTCTCACTTTCTTAGGTAAATTAATTATTTAAATTACAAACTGTTTACTTCAAAGTGGGTTAGTCGTGGACGCCTTGTGTAGATCAGATCTAAGATAGCGATTGTAAGGCCAACTTCTATCTTAAGATGATTTACACAGCGGGGCTATTACGACTTTGCCGCTTCGGGGCGTGACAGGTATCATGCAAATAATAGTTTGGCACAAACCTTCTCCGCATAACCCTCTTCATCTCATCCTAACTCCTAATCTCTTGTTCTCCTTCCCTTCTTTAGGTAGCTTGTAAGTTCTTCCACCATAAGGCAGCATAACCATTGAACTCCAATATAGCAAGTCTAACCTTTGCATTGTTAGGTACATCGTGGCATTTAAACTTCTTTTCAATCCCATTTACCCAATTTAGGTAGTCCTTAGCATCACCACTTCTAGAAAAACTAGAGATACACATCCTCAATCCCTCAACTCTAGAGGCTCGTACATTTCTTTCTTCAGACGCATAGTACTCTATTGCTTTGTCGTCTCATTCCACTTCTTCCATAATCTCTTCAAGCGCTAGCTTTCGTCTCGCATCCTTACCAACTCCTTTAGCTCGGGGTGGTCGAGCTAGGGCATTAACTTAGTCGAATTAACCATTGCCTTGGCCTTGCTGCTCATGTTCTCTAATAGGGCTATTCTTAGCTTACTACCTATCTTCTTCGATAACAGTTACCAAATTAACTACCAAGTCGGTAAGCCTATCTAAGCGGTCACTTACTGACTGAGGTTTGAAGCTTTCTTCTTACCTTTGGCTGTGGCAAGTATTGCTTTCTTGGTTTCCTAAAGTTCCTTGAATACTTGAGTCTGACATTGATGGTTACTTTGCAAAAATTGACATCTAGTAATATCACTTAAAGATCAATAACTTATACTCCAATCACCACGATAATTACACAACAAATAAACAATTAACCACACTCAGTTTTGCGTATTAGAAATAGGGGAAAATAGAGCGCAAAACACTTCTCAACTACTAAACTTTAAAGTTAACAATATAACCGTTATCATACGAGAGTAGTAATAAATTACTTAAAGAACTTAGTAGCAGAATTTAGCTTCAAACATAGCCAGGCTTTGATATTAAGATGATACGAATTCTATAGATGAACATACAGACCTAATATCAAGCATAACCAAAACGAAGTGGGTTTGGGCTGTGAGGTGGCTCGAAAAGTGAATGATAGTCGAAGGATAAGCAAGAGTTCTCGTGCATTGATGATGAATATTACGCACCAGTGTCTCATACGAGCTCGAGTCACACTTGATATGACGTACAAGTATAGCCGAAGATTACTCGCCACTAGTCCACGCTTAAATGGGCTAGATAAGAGTAGTTCAAGAATAATTAAAAGGGCACTTAGTTTAAGAGGGAATAAAAAATTCAATGTATTCTCTATATATTGTAGCTATTACATTATGCGAATATTTATAGTACTCAGTTAGGGTAAGTCTCAAATTACAAAAAATTATAGAAATGACTAAACAAAAGGAAAATAATTTACAGGAAAAACATGAAATCATGCAAAAAGAATATTCTTCATCAGAAAGGATAACGCATGCATAATTCTGCCCATTCTATGGTCCCAATAACACTGCGAGTTGTACAAGGGTGGACCATAATTGGATTTGGTCAGTGTCGGTAGTTCAACGACTCTAATTACTGGGAGTGGACAAGAGTTGGCCCAAGGATAACTCATACTTAGGATCGGCTTCAAACAGTCAGTACCTAACAATTGTTAGCTTGACCTCGACACTGCAGAGATGGCTATATCCAGATTTAGTGCTTGGACATGTATATTGTAGAAGGGTTGGCTCGGCAAGTCGGTCGATTACCTTGACAGTCTCTTGGATGGTGTAAAGAGCAAAATAGCTTAGCAGATCAAATTGGGGTTAACATTGCTCCTCGATGCTTAACTTACTTTGGACAGCTTGGTGAACCATCTGAGAAAGCCTTTGGGTTCAGGAGTGTATGATCGGTTCTTGATCCCTATCATTTATGGTATCCTGATAATCCAAGGAAAGTACGCAACTCCTTAACTATAGTGGGTCATGGCCATTTTTGTACAGTTTCCACTTTTGAGGTTTCTAGTCTTACCTACCTTCAGATACAATATGGCTTAAATATTCAACTGTAGTTTAACCAAAAAAACATTTACTTTTTTTGAGGAAAAATTCATGATCCAATGGTATTAGTAACACAATAGCTAAATGTTCTTCATGTGACTCCTTTGTGCGACTATATATTAAAATATCATAAAAAAATACGATCACAAATTTCCTTAAATGGTTTGGAATCTTACAGGCGTATTGCATAAACCAAAGGGCATTATTAGAAATTCATAATGACATTCATGTTTGCAAAAAGCTATTTTGGTCACATCCTCATCGTGCATTCTAATTTGATGGTACCCAACTTATAAATCTAACTTAGAGAAAATCTTTGTATGATGCAACTCGTTTAACAATTCATCAATGGTAGGAATTAATAACTCATTTTTAATAGTAGCTTGATTAAAAGTCATATAATTAATATAACCGCCATGATCTATCTTTTTTCTTCACTAAAAGGATCGATAAAGAGAAAGGGCTTATATTGTCCTGAATATTGCTTTGATTGAACATGTCCCTTGCTTTTTTCTCAATCTCAATTTTGTGGAAATGATGATATTGATACGCGGTGTTGAATTTGCGTTTTAAGTGGCAACGCTGAAGCTATCTCAAATATTTAAGAGATTTGGCCCAGTATGTGTGAAAATGCATTATTGTTGTTGGTACTACTTTGTGAATCATGCACTGTATGAGCTACCAAGTGATAAAAAGAAGCAAGGCCATTTTTTTTAATTATGTGATAGAACTGATGATTCAAAACAGCTGCAAAAGTGGTTGATTTGTCACCATGAAGAGACACTAGTGCCCTATTATGTACAAATTGCATGGCTAAGTCACTATAGTTGATAGTGATGGGTCTTAAACTTTGAAGCCACTGGACCCCTAATACCAAATCTGCCCCTTCAAGTCCTTGAATGTTTACTTGGACATATATACATTAACCTTCACATACTAATTTGCTATCATTGCTAATCATCACATGATAACTAATTGAAGTTAACGTGGTGATACCCAAATGTTTCACTAAGCAACTTTGTACAAAATTGTGAGTACTTCCTGAATTTATTAAAATAGATGTATGTTGATTGTTGATACTTCCTTTGAAATAAAGGTTCTAGGAAATGTGTACTAAATAACGCACGAAAATTGATAGTACGGTCTCCAAGAACATCAATAGGTAAGTCCTCATGTTGCATAACATCAACAGGTAAGTCAAAATGATCATCCACATCATTGTCACCATCATTTGTAACTAGGAGAAAAATTTAGCTTTACATTTGTGTCCACTATGGTACTTTTCATCACAATTATAATATAAACCTTTTTCCCTTCTTACTAACATCTTAGTAGTTGATAGTTTCCTTATGGATAATGGAGCTAGTAGAATTTGAATAACGTTTAGGTATATAAGGATTAGAAGAAGAGATTGTGTTTAGAAAAAGAGTTTGGTTGGGAAAATTGAAGTGAAGTGGTTGGTTTTGAAATAGAAGGTAAGGGTTTCAAAAAAATGTGTGAACAAAAATACTGATCATTGTATTTAGACTTGTACATTTTGGCTAACCATATTACATGAGACAACTTTGTGGGTCTAGCAATTTGCACATTACACTTAATTCTGGTTTAAGACTAGAAATAAAACAATTGATAAGGAAACTATTTGAGACAGCAATCACACGATTAGCTAGTAATTCGAATTATGCTTGATATTCAACAACTGTACTTGTTTGAAACAATTTAATCGGTTCACCTTGCAAATCTTCATAAGTAGAGGGTCCAAAATGAGATTTCATTGCTCTAAGGAAACTATTCCATGATCCCAACTAATTGTTATTGTATAGCCACTGACACCAAGTTCCTTATATTTAAAAGAAAATGAGGCTATTACGATGCGTTAATCATGAGGGACACCATGAAAGTTAAAGAATTTCTTTGTCTTAAAACGTCTACACAAGTATATCATCACCATTAAACTTGAGAATTTCCAATTTGATCCCCTTGAGAAGGGCACCGATTGAAACAAAAAATGATGACATATTAGTTGATGATGACTGATCCTGATCTTTTTTAGATTCTACACCTTTTCTTGTTGCAATGCTTTAATTTGTGAATGCACATCATTAAAGCATTTGTCCATTTCTTGAAACATATCATTTTGCATTTGTTGAAAATTTGCATTCAAGGCAGAAAGTTGCTCCTCTATGGTCATGCTACAAATATTGCTGGGTGCCATGGATGAGTGCATCAAAATGTTGGGCCTTATTAGAAGCCTAAGCTTGATATACTCTTGAGTTTAGGGCTAACCAATGTAACTTAATGAAAGTAAGTATTTTTATCTCTCTTTTTCACAACTCTCTTGACTCCTCTCTTAGTGTTTCACCTACGAGGTGTAGTGCTTACCCAAACTCTCACCAATATCTCTCGTGTTTGATTATTTTGGTAAGAATAGTACTAACCATTCATTTCTTTCTATGTTAGGTAAGATCTGGATACTAATAGTAATTTTGAGCTGCCAAGACTCTTGAGAAAGGGAAAAGTAAAAAGGATCTAGATTTTACGAGGGCTTTAGAATGGCTCTCCTCTCTATAGTTTTTACTTTTTGTTTTCTTTTTTCCATTTGTTTGTTACACTTGTATAACTGCTTTCATCTCAATTCTGTTATTAATTACACTCACTATTTGCGTATATAACTGTAATTAGCTAGTGTGTGAAAATCTTTCTACCATGCTGGCAATCTTCAAGTTCTTGTCTTATCTGTAACAAAAATATCATAGTAATATAATAAGTAAGTATTGAACATGTTATAATTGAAATAGAAATTATAATTGAGATAAATATAGAGACATGGGAGAAAAATCGTATGTTTATAATTTACTAGGGAAATAGGTTATCACATAATTATTATATTTATCTCGTAATATAGGTATGTTTTCCATTAGTATTTTATTAAGTATATATTTTATTAAGTACATATAATAGATATAACCGTTGCCGTGCAAACCCTTTATTCGATGAGGTGCCGCCAAGGATAAAAGAAAAATAAAAACCAATCTTTCGGAACAAATTATAAGCAATTCATACGATGAGTTGGGCTCCTCATGCACCTATGATTTGATCTTTTGCGAATATAACATATAGTAGTATGATTTATTTGATTTTTCAAATATGGTATATACAGTGGTATGGTTGATTTGATTTTTTTTTTTTTTTCCTTCTCATCCACAATTTATGTGATGTCCGAACGAGAAGGACGTAACAGTCTATCACATTTTTATACATGGGATAAAAATATGCAATACTTAAAACCTGCTAGTAATTATGTTAGGGCAAGAAAAGGTGTAAGTCGATATGTGCATGTGGCTATTCATACGTGATACGTGCATTATTCTAGAACTTAAAAAAAAAAAAAAAGGGAAAAAAAGCAAGTTGAAAGAGGAAAAGTACACTCGGGATAAAGTTGATGGGGGGAAGTCGTCCATGCAAAATTAATATCGAGTTTCATATATGATTTCGCTGAGTTCATTTAGTTCAAGAAAAATGTTTTGTTTTAAGAGTAATGTACCAAATCATCCGTTTCCCCACCAGTAGTACCTATCAGGCTATCACTTACTCGATACTGTCAATCAAGCAGAAAATTTGTCTTGTACGTGGTAGACTGCCAACAACTCTAGATATTGATATACCAATGGCCGTTGGTAAGTGCTCTCAGGTACCAGTTGAGAAATCCAGGAAACAAATAATCACGTTTTCAAGTATTATCCATTTTATGAATACGCAATGAAGAAAAGATATATTTCTTTGGTCATTGGCAAGTACTTGGATACTCATTAACATTTTTCTTGTTAAAATCAATACTATGAAACTTGGACTGGAATGTGAACCTTGAAATAAGAAGAGGTTAAGAGTTAAGGAGGTCAAATTGAGGTTGTACAATAAAGGTGTTGAGATATAATTCGTTTTTATTAAGAAATCAATAAAATTATTGACATTCTTAAGATTCAAAAGTTTAGAACTTTTTTCTGTTTCTCTCAAATGTAGGTTAAATTTTTATAGTCTTGCAGAAAGATAAAAGAAAACTGTGTATTTCAACTTGAAAAAACTAGCTGGGTGCCGGATCAACAGAATTTTTAAGGGTTCCCGTTAATGCAGGTCGAGAAGGTGACTTGGACTGGATTTTCGGCCAGGTTTGATTGAATCGGGTTAGATGGTTTAAATCAACCTGAGTCTGACAACAAGGGTTAAAACACTCCTGCTAACAAACATATCATGAACAGATTTCTATTAAACACAGATGCATGTACCTTTTTTGTTTCTAGAATCTAAAGAGGTGTAGTGCATTCGAGCCACAAGAGTAATTATGAGTACAGGGAATTGTTTACTGAAACAATCAACGTATCATGGCCAACATATACTCTACCAGTGTGTCGAAAGCATGAACAGAACACAGCTTTCAGTGGTGATATGATTCATTGGATAAAAACAAAGCATTAGGGTAAACTAAAATATCGAAGCGACAGCTACTTGAAATACTACATATACATCAACAAAGTGATCTTCAATATAGAATAACAACTTTCTTTTATAGGATTAACCAACATCTTAATTATTAGGCTATGATGGTGAATTCCCCAGGTCGACATTTTTTCTCCATAAGAATTCTAAGACATAGGATCCAGCGATGAGACTTCACCGCTACATTTGTGCTCTATACACAACCCTAACCATCTGGAGTTCCTTCATCCTTGTGATGCACCAATAGGACTTCTCATCTAGTAAGTTAAAGGGTAAGAGCTAATAATTCAACCATGATATCTCATCTGCTATTGTATGACGATTAGCCATGTAGAAACAATCATCCCTAACTTATCTCCACAATTAAAGTTTTATTATTCGTTTGCAGTCAACTAGTTTCCTAAATGAAAAGGCTAATGTAAGATCATGGAATTGGGTCAGCATTTTAGTTAGCTTGATGATGAGAAGTTTTCTGACCATGATAACCATCAATCTATCGTACAATTAATCTTCTTTTAACAGGGAAAAACTACTTCATATTGGAGACATGATTTTTTTGCACCGACAACCCGTTGAAGAAAAAAATTCTTCCAATAAATAGGGACAATAGATAAGGAAGATCTCCGCAACTCCAGGATAATAACTTTTTCGTTCCATTAAGTCAGCTCGCTCTAAATAAGGACCCTAGCACTTATAATTGGTGATTTGAGGAGCAGACACACAGCTCTTGCTGCATAGATTTTGCCTAGAATGAAGACATTCTAAAATTACCTCTTCAAACTGAATCATCACTTTGGTCAGAAACAGCTACACTTACATCAACAAACCGAATCATTGCTTTGGTTGGTATCCTATTTCTCAAACCCCTTTGCTATCAGCCCACAAATGTGGGGAAGAAAAGCCATCAAATGACTTTTTAACAATGCATTTATCATACAAATCTATCCCCAGTTGCTACTTGGTACAGACCTAGCGAGCGTCATTAAATTCCACATTGAGCAATATCAATGAGCCGATTTGCCCTTAAAACTGCTTTCCCTTAATTTATAAATAACAAAGAAATCACTACATCATTTCTGGAGAATTACCGTGGCAGACTACAAATGACTTGTTACATATATGAAGACTAAAGACGTGGTTGAGCCTAGCAATATCAAGCAATTGTATTTCAACAAGTATACAAAGTGCGGAATTCAATTAGTTAATCAATCAACTAATTAGAAAAAAGAGACTCATCGATTTGGATAGTGATCTTCTCATCGTCATCGAATTTATCCTTCTTGGGAGGAGAAGAAGGAACTGGAATCCTTGGTGGACCTCTTCCTTTCTTCTTGTTCCTTGGCCTCGCCTATTCATGAAATCCAATCCTTTTACTCCATTGTGTGTGTGTGTGTGTTTTTTTTTTGCCATAAACATATTACCTTATTTATTAATTAAATCGAAGTTATCAACAAAAAGAAAAAATTCAAAAATCGAGTGAAGGGTGTACTCACATTTCCAAAAGAGTGATTGAACCGCTTCCCTTTTGCAGTCTTCTTATCACCTCTTCCGCAGTACACTAAACACAAATAGCAAAAAAAAAAAAAAAAAAATTCAGTAGCAAAATTGAATGACATACTAGTGGGTCTTTGTGTTAGTGCTTGCTTATAAGTAGTAGAGTGATAAAGAGAGGGTACCCAGAGGAACGGTTGAAGGAGAAGAGAGAGAGAGTGAGACAGAAAAAGGAGAAGGTGAAGAAGAAGAAGCAGATAGAGAGGTTCCGAGGGTTTGGTATTGGGATAAGGAAATGCGAGGAGGGAGGGTGCGGGATGGAGTTCCAAGCAGGAGGGAAAGGGAAGCCATTGCTGCTCTGGATAGGAAAACGATTAGAAGATAAGATGGGTATTCTTTTCATATTTGAATGAAAGCATGAAAAGGTGAGAATCGGTGAATTTTCCTGTTAGATTGAATGGGCTGGGCTGATTGATGAATGGGTTTGGGCTTCTTGAAGAAAAACAAATTGTGAAAATTGCATATATAAGGATAACATTGCGGGAATTTTTCTTTTTTCTTTTTCTTTTTTCTTTTTTTCCCCCTCTTGCAATCACTTCTTTACCAAGCAAGCATTTATGTTATTCCAATTTTCACCGAAGGGGTTGATATCTGATCCAACAGGATCACATCTTAAAAAAAGAAAAAAGAAAAAGAAAAAAGAAAAATTGTCTAAGATGAAAACATATGAAAAATGAAAATCTCTAGGTAATCCGTTGGCTTCTTTCCTTCCATGTGGATATGCGGACGCTTAAGCCTTTTGAGTTGTGTAAAAGACATTCCATCAAGTTTTTGTATGCATATTTTAGCCAAAAAAAAAAAGGGAAAAGAAAAGAACCTTTTGTATACATATTATATTTATTATCAATTTCCTTTTCTCATTTGACATATTCACTAGTAGATGCATACATGTGATGTGTGTGCAAAAATTAGGTATAGCAATGAGTTAAAATATAAAATAATTATCGGATTAAATTATATAAATAACAAATGATTTTATCTATAAAAGGTTTTAAAATTATATAAAGCTAAAGAAAAGCATAATTATTAGAATAAACTACGATAAAATCACCAAAACCCCCTTATGAACTTTTATTTTAGTGTGGATTTACATTCCAATCTTTTAAAGTACGTTTTCTTTTTATCCCCTTAAATTTTTGCTTTAATGTGGATTCACTTTCCAAACTTTCAAAATAAGTTTTTTGACTCTTAAACTTTTATTTTGGTACGGATTTATTTCTTAAACTTTAAAACAGTTTTTTAACTACTTAAGTTTTCAACAATTTATACCATTTGATCCATTTAACTTATTTTATTTGAAAAAAATGTATGCGCATAAAGATAATTGACAATGATGTATATTATATTATAAAAATAATATACATATTGTACAAATATAACATATCAAACCATATATTGTGAAGTATATACTAAGGATCGATTTGTTTAAATGAAAATATTTTTCAAAAGACATTTTCCTTTATTTGTTAAATTGAAATTTTCATTTTAAATAGAAAACATTTTCCTTTGCAAGGAAAAACATATTCTTCTTAAAAGGAAAATCCTAACGTTTTTCAAAAAAGCAACTTATGCTTTTCAAGAAGTTTTTTAACTTTTGAAGAGTAAAATCTACTCGATTTTTTTTATTAGATTGACTTATAAATTATAAATATGAAGGAACTTTAATTGGAAAAAAACTCAAAATGCTTGTTCATAAAATTTTAAAAAATAAGCCAAAAGATATAATAATGAACATTTCACATGTTATACATGTATATAAAAGGCTTATATTATACTCATGATGATAAGTTGATGATACTTTATTCATTTAAGCATAAAAATACTTCAAATAAAGTTTAGGTCAAATAGCAGAAAATTATTTTCAATATGTTTTCGTAAAGATAATCAAACGTATGAAAATATATCATTTTCAAGAAAATACTTTTAATAGACAATATTTTCCATTTGCAAGAGGTTTTTGTTGAAACAAATAAGGGCTAAAATTATATTAAAATATATATCGTATAGTCACTGATATTATATATTATGATGACATATATAAGATATGCTATATGTTTCTATATGAAATTATATTTTATGACAAATGATATATTATATATTTATTTCGTACACTATATTAATTAAGTAATTATTCAATTAGATGAATATCTTATTTCATATCCATATTAATTAATGCATTATATAAAATTAAAAAAAAAGAACTTTTTTTTATTATCATGATTAATGGATTTTTGACATAGTTGCTTTTAAAAATAAGAGTTATTTGTGATTATACTATCCTTTTAGGCCAATTCGATACAATTAGTAATACAATTAAGAGACGGTTACTTAGAACCCTTTTAGCTTAAATAATATAGATACACATTATTATTAATGAAATCATTGTATTACTATTATCTATATTTTTGTTCTTAAAACTTACAAAAATTTTAAAAGAGATGTGTATTGAGAGATTCATATAATTTTTGAGAAAGTAGCAAATTATATAAATATTAAATAGAACATTAATAATTCATCAAAATCGAATAATTTATCGATATATGTGATAAAAAAAGTTGCATAAAATAAATGGACAGTTGCAATTGACATTCTGTAGAGAGTCATTTCGATGATTTAACCATTAACCTAATTTAACGCCCTGGTCAATTTCTTAGGCTAGTGATAGAGCCTAGAAAATCAACCTGTTTAGGGATGTTTTAGGAAGATTTGACTTGGTAGGCTCAGGATAGGGATTGTCAGATTAGATTTTTTACTCTCGACCTTATTCGGTTATCTTACTCATGAAAAGTAAACTCGAAAGGGGTCTTTCTAAGCTTGTTTAGACTTTATTTGGGCTTTATTTAGTTTTATTAGGCCTCGAGGAGGTTTGGTTAGTCTTTAAGTTTAATTATAATAATAATGGATTTCCTTTAGTTGTCATAAGCCTTAAGTACACTTGAGCCTATATCTGTGCCCATTGAGGCTAAAGGAAGGATAGGATCTAATAATAGAATTTAATCTTAGTCATCCATCTTAAAGTCATTTGATGGATAAGATTAACCTCTAAACTCTATAAATAGGAGGTTTATCTTCTCATATGGTTCATTTAAAATATTTAACAAGCTTGAGATAGACATCAAAGCTCTATTGAAATCATTCAAAAGAAGATCAAACAAGCAATTTAATCAGGAACGATCCAAGAACGATCAATAACACAGGTTTGATCCATTATCACATGTATGCATTCAAGATACTAAGTTTTTCTTAACAACCCAAGTATCATTAACTCAAGACGTCTCTTGGGTTGACTAGTGCACTTGTTACACGTGATCGAAAACTACAGCAACCCCTACCACATACATACATTCAAAAGGTGTTGCTATAAGTGAAATAATGTTGCTTTTGCATTTATAAGATTGCTACACTCATATTAGAATTTTGGTTCCTTATAATATAAAAATTTGATGCACATACATTCTTATATCAATGATTTCGATTAATTAAGCAACGATATTTTTTTCATTACATAATACATTTTATCTAATACTTTAAAGTTTGTACAATAAGGACTTACAACAACAACTATTATTTTGTTGCCTTCAATATTATGCAATAAATTTAAAGTTAGAGGTAACAAATAAAATTTTCTGTTACCTTAAACTCTTTTGAATATAATATCAAATATCCACTTCCTATATACCTTCTTGAAGATAAAAGTCCAATCCCAATTCCACCATTAATGGCTTAACAAATTAATATTAACAAATGAAATGAAATAGCAAGAGCAAAATGCATTCTACAGCACCATCAGTCACTATTCTGCTTCCATTAGCAATATTATTTGTGAGATTTCCATTTGTATTCATTATACATCTAAAAGTGAAGGAGCAACTTAATTTATTTTTATTGCAACATTTTTACTTGGAAGATCTTGTAATTAAACTTATAAAACATTTGATAGACGTTAATTTGTTTTCGACAAAATGGGGAGGCTTTAAGCTCAATGTATATATTAAACAAAATAACTTCAATGAATTATAACAACCTTTTGTGCTTGACCTTCAAATTTAGCTTTTAATAATTTTTTTTTGCAAATTTCACTAACTAATAGCTTGAAAAGTAGATTTTTGGTTTTCAATGCTTTTGATTTTGAAAGAATACTAACTCGATAACTACCAAATGTCATGGATGAGATTGATTCTCAATAATCTAAGCTTCATAACAGACTTTCATAGGCCTTTGATCACAATATAGTTGAAAAAGTAATGATCAAGTGAATCTTCTCCCTTGTTATTCATCTAACATTTAGAGTTAAAGTGAAATAGCTTCATATTTGATTTTTCACATAAATACAAATTTTTTGTTTTAGATTCAAGAGTTCCATATATATGAAAAATCAATTCTTCTTTATTGTTTTTCTCATGGACGATTTTGATGTACACTTGCTTATAAAATTCTTAGTAGAGGATAGTTTCAAAAAGACTCATATCATAAATTAGAGTAGAAAATGATGCAATAGAGTTTGTATAAAGTATATGTAGAAACTACTTATTAAAGCTATAAAGTATCCTATAGATCACTTACGGAATAGCTGGTAGTTTCTCCAATTGCTAATCCTATTAATGACGATAACAAATTAGAAAAATTTGATCCATCAAACCAATTATCATACCAAAAATGAATGCTTCTTTAGGTGTATGCCAAATGAGATATGCTCCTTTACTATTGTTCTAGCTTGAAGTAAAGGTTATTAAGTTGGTAAATCACTTTATTGTACTTGATCAAGGAGGAAAACTATTTGACATATCGATTACAAACCCCTTTTCTCATATGTAAGCTTTTTCTTTAGGTTAGAAAATCGAGAATTTTTTTGAGAAATAATTAAGTTATAGAACAATTTGACACATGTTTTGTTCATAGATAAAAATAACAATAAAAGCATCACAAATTTTCAACTAGCTTTTCTTGGATTTATATAAAACCTAGTTTAGCACATGTATATGGATTTCATCACCGATTTATGACTTTGCTCAACTAAAGTCGTAAAAAATACTGCTTGTGCAATACCTTAGGAAATTATAATTAACTGATTTGAGGCTTTTTCTATATGCTCTATTTGAAATTGGATTCTTCTCTAGTTAGATTTGTTCAAACAAACAAAAATTTTGGTTCTACAAAACCTAAATTTTAATCCATGACAAATTTTTTATTTTGGACAAATCTTAAAGACACAAAAGAAATAAACATTACTCACAATAATTTTTATAAACATAATAATCTTATTGTACCAACTGTTTATGATATTTACGGACATTTTAAAATAAATTTTAGTGATCCTTAATATCAATACTTGAAAAAAGAAAATAGTAATTTTTACCTAATTATTGACTCTAGACTTAATATACTATTATTGTATCATTTCCTCTATTTTTTCTTAAATTCATTTTCTTTTAAAGCTCTCACTAAGTGAGTTAAATAATGAAACACACTATCTTTTATTGATTTATGGATAGCAAACTTTTGCAACATCTAATTTTCCTCATACTATTTAGTTCTTCATTATTCATTCTTACTAAGAAACTCCTCTTCAAAACACATTCTTCATTATTCAAAGTAAATATTCTTTAAGGATTGTATGCAATACCAAATCATCAACTATGAATGCTTTGTATGCACCATTTCTTTCATGTAACATAAATGAGAATTTCAACTAAAACTAATAATATATCAATACTCTTTAAAGGAACAATGTAATAAGAAATTTACTAAAAGAGGATAGAGTTAAGCTCTAATGAAAATTTTCTTTCTCTTCATGGACCAACTTTTTCCTTTCTTACCAATTCTAGAACCTTCATCAACAACATTTAGAACCACCTTGCAATGAAGAAGAAGAAAAGGAAAAGCAAGAGAAGAGGGGACTAGGTATGAACCACCCTAAAAACAAGTTTGTTGTAATTTTATGTTATTAGTCCTTATTGGGGAGTTCTACATAGAGGAGATTGAAGAGTTATTAGTGATACCTCAAGGAGATAATCTATTGTCCTTGAAAGAATAGCAAATGTATAATAGAAGACAATTTATCATCCATAAAGGAATAGCAAATTCAGAAACCCTTTGAATAAGTATTGATTTTGTGTTACTTCTTTGGATTATTGATTAGATACTTGAAGTTAAATAAATTAAATAGGAATTGCTATTCTTGAATAAAGTCCACTTTGATATATCATTTAATCATATTGAGGAGTTGTAAAACGATGATAATGAACTTGAAATATGCTTTTGGAAGCTAAAATCTAAACTAAAATGGTAAAAGCCAATTTTAGAATCGAATCCAAGAAGAAGAAGAATTAACAAATGAATTCATCTTGAAAAACTATAAAATGATAAATCATTATGGAATTTGGACATAGACATAATGGCATGAATAGGGGATTTAAGCGCTAAAGCTGGATTTAACTATAGGAAGGTCAAGAAAAGTTTTGTATAGGGGATGAACTAAGATATTTTTAAGATATGAATTGCTTACGAAGATTTAGTAATCAAAATAGCATATTGAGTATATTGAATCTCCTATTTTAAACTTAAATGAAAGTTTTCATACTTAATTTTTGAAATTATAGATGGCTACATGTAGGGGTTCATTTAGAGTAGTTATGTGTGTGTTGTGTAAGTGATGTACTACACATAGCTATAGTGAAACCAAGCTAGAACGACACTTGAAGGGATAATTAGTTCAACAAGGCAGGGTGAAGGAATAAGTAATTTCATTGTCCAAGTACACAAGTGATAGATAAGACAGTCTTAAGGGATCTCGGCCGTTCACTTTATAACTTGAGAGAATGAAATTAATTCTTTACTTGAACTGCTTATTTGATCTTAAAAAGCAAAGGTTTTTGTAAGTAATATTGTTTCTTAGTTCTCTTTAAGAGTTCCAAATGAAGAGGAAAGACTAAATATTTGTAGGTTATTGGGCATGATGGCATTTGTCGAATCATTTTAGTGATTAATAGACGAGATAAAGCTTGTTTAGTTCGTGGTTATCCTAGATGAGCTTGCTAATGAGTCTAAGGTTAATAGTCTTTCTCGTAAGTGCACAAGTCTGCATGAGAAAGGTTGGAGGTGGGCAAATCGGTCTAATGATCTTTGATTCGAGCCCACTAGGCCAATTCTCCCTAAATCATCTTAATAATAGATCGGACTCTCTAGCCTTTGCCACTTATCCGAAGGAGTTAAGCCTAAATAATATCCTTAGCCCTATATATTAATAGAGAGAATTATAATGGAGGGGATCAATGTTTGGAGGTAAGTTCAAATAGGGGATCAAAGTTTCGAAAAGTTCAAATAGGGGATCAACGTTTCCAAAAGTTCAAATAAAGGATCAACGTTTCCCAAAGTGGTTCAAATAAATGATTCACAATAGCCAATCCATAAAATTAATTAAATCACTTTGTGAAACATTAATCCTTCATTTGAACTACTTTATAAAACGTTAATCCCTTATTTAAACTTTTTAAAACGTTGATCCTCTTTATTATAATTCTCCCTATATTAATATAATAAATTTCAGGCCTTTATGGAAATCAAGTATAATTTCCTTTACTCTTGTTGATTCTTGCCATGATGGCCTGGGAAACTTTCCACAAGTGGTTCCAATTATTGAATCTTTTTATGGGGAGAAACTAGGCCAATGGGCTCAATTTTGGTGCTTGGAATCCTCAATTGAGCTTAAGATGACTAAAACCTGTAGAAATACATCTAAGAAGTCTTCGATGTAAGCTTCTGATGTTCAAGTTAGTCTAAAGTTCTAAGAACAGAACAATAGTGAAAATTAGATTCCTCATACCTAAAGGCCTTCATCCTTTTATAGAGGATGAGAACAAGTTTCTTTAGGAAAGTTGTAACATGTCTTCAAATCGTGCTTTTAAATTAGGAAAGTGTATCAAGATATCTTAGGTAACTATCTCTTAGTTTGATGGTATTATATTGGAAAGTGGCTGCCAAGGTAGCTATGCTCATTTGGTAAGTATCGAACCTTATTTTGGTTTTCCTTAATTTAACTTATATTACGCATAACCCGTTTAATATAAGTTACTCGATATAAAATTAACGAAAAACATTTTTCTTGAAAATTTTTTAAAAAAATATATTTTGAAAAAAACGTTAGAGTCGCCAACTAGTTAAACCGGTAAAAAAATCAAATTAAGGTTTTCGGGTGGAAAAACTTTAATTTAGCTACTAGTCTAAGGATTTTCTAAAAAATAAAATTTTAGAAAACTTAACTAGAGAAATGGGCTCGGAGGTTAATCTATTAAGACAAAAGTCACCATATAAAAATTTTAAAAACTAACTAATAGGCTTTTATTTTTTGGATTTTTTCTAAAAAAATGAAAAAAAAATACAAAAATGTAAAAATACATAAGAATGAAAATTTTTATTACGAGTTTTTCCTAAAAAAATTAAAAAAAAAGAAAACATTTTAAAAATTTTACGTTTGCCCTAAAGGTGTCTACATACTTGGTAATTGAGATCAAACTGACTATAGTTCTAATTTTTTAGAAAGCTTTAATGTGTAGATAAATTTTATTTTTTGAAAAGTAACTAAGTTTACATTTTTAACTAGTTTATTTTTATTAAGAAAAATCCTAAAAAAGAAATCCTAATTTTTTATTATCTAACTTTGAAAATCCCTAACTTTTGAAAGAAAAAAAATTAGTTTTTTTTTAAAGAAAAATCATTTTTACATGATAAATTTTTTTTAAAAAAAAATCCTAAAGTGCCTAAAAGCAATTTTTCATAATATATATAATTAATGTGGAAAATATGCCTAAGATACCTAAATTATAGAAAAGATGTCTAAACCATAGAATAGATGTCTAAACCATAAAAAAGATATCTAACTATGAAAAAAATGTATGAACCATAGAAAAGATATCTAACTATGGAAAAGATACGTTAACCTTAATGATTTAATTTTTACTAAGGAGATGCAATTTTATCTTAAAAATACCATTTTTTTCTACAAAAGAAATTTCTAAGAATATGAAATTTTATCTAAAAATGCAACTTTATTCAATATACCTAAAACATATTTTCTATGATGAACATACAATACATATAGACATTATTAACACAAGAAACATAAAGACCTACGGGTTAAATCAGGAGCTTATTGCGCTCGGGTCGGGTTGGAGGAGAATTTAAGGGTTGGTTGAAGAAGAAGAACGCAATGGCAAATCAACTTTACACAATGGTCTCCAAGCAATGAATTGAATGGGAAACTTGATTCTTATGAGTAATTGATTAATGATAGAAGCTCTAACTACCATGCCTCAAGATTTCATGAAGGATTCATGTGATTTCATGAGTGATCGGTAGTGGTAGTTATGGATGTAATGGCTTGGGTATTATAGGGTGTTACGTTCGTTGGTAAGAAAGCGATCAGAGATGGGTAGCTACTACGTGGATGGAAAAGGAACAAGGTAAGAGGGATCTAAGGTGTAGTGTTTGGAGTTGAAAAAAAAAACATTAGGCATAGGGATTGCTGATTGTGTATGGGGCTTGGAATCAATCCAAATTAATAGACGAATCCCCCCTTTTATAGATTAACAATCTTATCATTATTAAATCTTTTAGATCTATTCAAATAGAATTCAATCGTGATTAGGGTTTTAACAAATCTAATTTTTATAAAATTTAATGATATCTGCTTTAGATATGTTAAAATATTTTTCAAATTGGATAAAAATCCACTTTATACTTTACTGTACTATTTTTTAAAATTTTTTTTTAATGAAGCTTAATTATTTAAAGACTTGGAATTTATTAAATTGCATGTATATTTTCAACTATTGTCTAATTCAAACCTAAGTGATTAACTAACTTAACTCGAACTCTTGACACTTTGTATTTTTTTTATTTTTCAATTTTTTTAAATATTTTGATTTTTCTTAAGCCTGATCTAAAAGTAAAAGATCTAAAAAATAAAAGAGTGGCAAAAGTGTGGTGTCTACATTTGCTCCTTTTTGTAGTGGAGTTTATAAAAACCTTACTACAAAGATAAAAAGATATATTCGTTTTTGTTGGATCTTGGGTTGAATTGACAGGGTAAGATTAAATAAGAAGATTCTTGTCTTGAAAGAGCCAGTTGAAGGACTTTGAATATCGGACAAATAGGGTCTCGACTTAAAAGGTTGGGTATCCTTAAGAGGATAGATTTCTTTAAGGATCATCTGCTCGAAAGGATAGATCTTTTAAGGATAAGATAACTCTCTATGAGACAAAATAGGACAACATTCTTATGAGCAGGCAATCTTAGAATGGTTTGGATAGGATAACGTTCTTTTGAGCAAGCGATCATAGAAAAGGATTGGATGGTGGTTCATTGAGCAAGTGACCTAAAAAGGAATAGCGCAACGCTCCTTTGAGCAAGCAATCCTAGCAATCCTAGAAAGGATTGGATGGTACTCTATTGAGTAAGTGACCCAAAAATGAATAAGACAGCATTCCTTTGAGTAAGTGATCTTAGAAAGGACTAGATATGATAGCGCTCCTTTGAGCAATTGATTCTAAAAAGAATTGGATAGCACTTCATTGAGCAAGAAACCCAGAAAGGAATAGGACAACACTTTTTTGAGCAAGCGATCTTTGAAAGAATTGGATGATGCTCTACTGTGTAAGCGACCCAAAAATGAATAAGACAACGCTTTTTTGACTAAGTGATCCTAAAAATGACCAGATAGGACAACGCTTTTTTGAGCAAGCGATCCAAGTAAGGACTGGATGGTGCTCTACTAAGCAAGCGATCCAACAAGGAATAGAATAAACTGGATAGCGCTCCAATGAGTAGGCAATCCGAGATTACTTTACGAAACGAATAGCGTGGTAAAGGGTAAGCGGCCTAATGATTTCAAAACCTTGGATAAGTTTTGACAAATTGATTTGAAACTTGAGTTTGAGGGATTTTGATGATTCTTTGAAATTTTTAACTTTTTCTTTTTAAGAAATATCTCTTGACAATTTTTTAAAAAGGTTTCATTTCTCTTCTGAAAAGCCTTTTTTTTTTTGGAAAAAATTCAAAAAAACATTATTTGATGAAAAATTGTGTTGCTAACAAATAAGAAAGTCTCAAAGACTCTAAAGATTATAAATAAGGGGCCGGCTTACCCTTTTCCCATTAATCACTTATTCTTTCAGTCTTATTTTTTGGGGCATAATTCTTAATTCCTGAACTTTTTAGAAGCACTGATTTCAAGCTTAGGGTAAATGACCATTCATGTTTTTGAGAAAGCACTCACCTATTTAATTTTCTACTAAGGGAATAAGTATCATTACTTGAAATGTTCAGTTCAAGTGGAAGTCCCTGTACTCTTACAGGTCTGTTTTCACTCTTAGCATCAATTGCAAAAAGTATAGTCAATTAGTTAGGTCTTTTTTGGGTTTGCAATGTAAGGCTTTTGGTTAATGGTTTGAGCAAATGGACATTATTGTGCTTCAGCCAATTTTGAAGAAATCATATACAATCCATCCTAAGCCTTCAAGCTAAGAACTTAGGAGAAGCTAAACATGTGCTTGTTGTAGTTTCATAAGCAAATTTTGCTAAAGATAAGTTGATTTCTTTAGTCAAAGGAGTTTTATCAAGGGTGGTATAGTGAGTGGGATCACAAAATGAGGGTTTTGCTTTTGGGTTTAAGAATTTAAAATGTTTGGCCTTTGCATAACCTTCATAAGTTCGGACTTCAACCCTATTGATAATTTGGCCCATGCTTGAAGGTGATTACCTTAGTAATATTTTCTTCTTCTTCTTTTTTTCTCACTTATTTTTTTTATCTTTTTTTTTCACTTTTTTTTTTCTCTTTTTCTTTCCTTTCTTTTTTCCTCCTCTTCTCCCTTTTCTTTCTTTCTTTTTTTTTTTTTTGGTCAAGGTAGTCACCTTTTATTATTAAGTTTTCACTTAATGGGATTCGAAACCCTAAAACCACTAGTTTAGAGAGTATAAACTTGGGAGAAGTGTACATAGCTTTGAAGTGTTCAAGAAAAATCTATGGGCTTGAGGTATTTGAATAAGGTGTATATAGTTTAAAGTTCTTCTTCATCCTAAAAAAAAAATTGAATTATCTATGACAATATTTTCTCATGAATTAGCATAACTAAGGCAAGTAGATGTTAGTCTACTCCTTTTCTTCAGATTAATAACCCTAACCTCCTGATTGTCCCAGTGTGGGGTGGTTCTTGATAGGGTTAATTTTAAGAAAAATCCCCTAAATGTTCAAATGGGTATGTAAGGGATAATTATATTTAGGTTAGTGAAATGAGTGCTTAAAATCATTTTGACATGTGCACCAAGTTTAAGACAAACCTCCTTTAAGGAGTGAGCTCAAGTACACACATTGTGTTGCTTAACTCTCATGTGTTTAATGTTAGTGTTTAGGATATGGTTTACCTCTTTTCATCATAAACCTTTCAAGTAATGTGTTATATCCGCTTAAGTAGAAAATTTTAAGTTCCAAGTTCACATTGACTTTATCCATTTTCACTCTTCCTAAATCTTGCATAAAGTATTTCATTTAGTGAAAGACTAATGACATGCCCTTGTTGAGCTGAGCTAGCTTTAGAGATAAAACATGCACATGAAAATACTTTATTCAAATAGCTTGCCCATTACAAACTCCAAAATGAAAGATTATTTCAAAAGAAATAAATGCGAGAATTAAAACTCTTTTCCACTTCTTACCCCTATTTCTATCACTCATTCGAACTTAGCCTATTCAGTTGAATTGATTTCTTGGAGATATGTTTAGTTGCTTCAAATGGTAAGTCACCTTGTCAAATGATGTAGTAGGTCTTCAATGTCTAATGCTGGAGGTTGTTTGTTTGATGCTTCTTCAAAACCTAAGGAAGTAATACTATCGCCAATTGACCCATTAGCCTTTAGAAAGCTCGGCTGAATAATTTCTGCATCAATCAAATCTTGCACCTTATGCTTCAGTTTCTAGTAATTCTTTATGGTATACCCTACTTGGTCCATATGATATTCACACCATTTGTTAGGGTCATAATCCTTTGACCTGTACTGCTTTGATGAGATTTCATACGCTTGCAACCCTACTTTACTTAATTGCTTGAACACTTGGGCTATTAGAATCTTAGACTATGTAAGCTACCTCCTCTTGCTGTGGATAGGTTTGTCTTGATTATGGACTTTCCCAATTGGCAAATCCGTTCCTGACTTCTTTTTCACTTAATCATCCTCATGTTTAGGCTATGACGTTTTATCCATATTAGGACCTAAGTTTTCGAGCTGCTTAAGCACATAACCCATTGCCATTTCTATACACATGAGTCTTTTTTCTAACCTTGCTAACTTTTCTTTTAAGGTAGCAACTCTTCTTTCCAGTCCTTGGCAGTGACATACCCCTCAGGCTTAACCATTTAGATCTATTTCTAATAACCTCTCCAAACTTTGCATCATATAGATAGTAGACTCTTGAACCTACAACTCTTTAGACTCATTCGCTTAAGATGGTGTGTCAATAGGTACCTAGGCTCAGGTATGGACCATGGTATTGACTTGCTTCATGTGCTCACTAGGAATCCCTTCTGGTGTATCTATTTTCTATTCAAGAGTTTTAGGCATCTTGGTTTTCAAAAATGAGTGATTATAAGCATTAGGTTGAGTTAAACCACTTAAAAGGTAATCCTTCAAATTTTGCAAGAATTCCTTCTTGTTAGTAACACTATATCTCCTTTTTCTTTTTCTTTTTTAAATCAAGTTTTTAATTTCGAAAACCTTTCTTTTTTTTTTTAGAAATTTTTATTGAAAAATTAATGTTTATTTTATGTTACAGATAGTCTAATACTAACATCGATGAATTTATCCTCATTATATAAATAAAAGGTTAAAAAAAAGGGAACATTTGGGACTAATAACTAAGGACATTGAATGATGATTATATTATAAGGATGATATAGAGAAATGGAAATTCTTTTACAATGCGAAACTTATTAAAAGATTACATAAGGATGATGACTCATGGAGAAAACTTTATTGAAATTGTGACAACTTAATGGATAAAAACGAAGAACGAGAACTTAAACGTTTACAAGATTGATGACTTTAAGATGAGAAATAATTTACAATGGAAATTTCATAGTTAAATATTTTATTTTTTTCTTTTATTTTTTAATTTTTTTATATTTTGTTAGTTCCTAATAGTATGATACATGTAGAGCATTACAATAAAAATCGACAAAGTAAAAAATTATCATGAAACTGGTTTTTAATCATAAATTTTTTCTTAAAAAAAAATTGTTGGAAAGCCTTAGAAAATTATAGTTCCATAATAATCTTTATTATAGTTGATTTCCATAACTAAATGCAAAAAAAAAAAAAAAATTACGAGTTAATATTAAAGTCGTTTTTTTTTAAACGTTGATTTATCGTGGTATAGGGAGAATATTAATGATTTTGAGACTTCTATGTTAAATTTTATATTACACAACCTATTACTCATAAAATATAATACATATATTATAAGACAATATTTACAGACAACATAATTAAAAAAAATAAAAAACAACATATAAAAAATTAAGATAAAACTAAAAAATGACGCAATTTACTACACATATGTGCAATGTGATTGTAAACACTTAATTTTTGCCCCTTTGTAGTTCTAAGTTTTATTTTTACAAAAAGGGTTCTAATTCAAAAATAAAAATAAACAAAAAAAATTAATAAAAGACAAAAATAACAAAAAATTAACAAATAATGAAAATACAAAAAAAAAAAATAAGAAAAGGAAAAATCATAACAATTTCGTAGATTTTTAAGAAGTAATTAGGAATAATTAGTTTAGTGTTAGTTTTAGTTTTAGTTTAGTTAAAAATTTTAGTTTAGGGAATCGGATAGTTTAAATATAATTTAATGGTAATAAATGTCAAAGTACAGGTCAACGGCTTAACGGATAAGTAGTGGGGTATTTGGGTAGATTTAATTGGAGGTCATGGATTGATTTAATTGGAGTTCATGGGTTGATTTAATTGGAGGTCATGAGTTTGAGTCTTAGTAGGTACCTATGTCTTTATTTTACTGTCTTTAACAAAAGCAAGATTTAAAATCATATTTATATCTAATCAAATCATATGAGTATTAGTTAAATCAGATTTGAATTAAATTTGAATCTAATTTAATTAACGAATCAGATATAATTAGATATAATATGATTTGGACTTTATAAGCACACATACACGCAGCAGCAGAAGTAAGATCCAGTTTCTGTTCATAAAACAGAGCGCATGTTACAACGACACAGAAAAATCCGATCCTTATTGAGCCAAATTCCTAGTCAATTCCGACCAGGATTCGTGCCGCAATTTGGAAACTGTGCAGCAGTGAATCCATCCAACTCCGATCAACCGTACGTGCTCATATATAAACGCAACTGCAGCCACAACTCCAGCCCCAACCCATCCAGAATTCCGATATGACAGCCACTCAGCTGCGACCACAGTTCCGATGCCCGCAAATCAGTGACATCAATGCCCGACAGCAGCAATCGAACACAGTAGCAATGAATCATCCTCAGGCCACGCCATTCTCTATCCCGATTACGCACGCCGTCTTCATTACAGTAGCTCACACACACACTCGCCGTCGATGATCTGTAATCCCATTCAGCTGCACAACGGTATACGTCGATTGATCACATTGGAGACAGCAGGCAGCAGTACAGTCATAGCAACCATACAAGTCTATCGCTAACCCGAATTCCCACAGTAACCGCTTCTCCACCACTGTAACTTCGCATAAATCCATAATAGCAAGCTCCGACGTCGATTGGTACATTCTGCAATTCGATACCATCGCTGCTTCGTTTACGTCATTATCGTAATAAGTCAAGTTCAGTTTTTCCAAATCTTAATTTCCTTATTTTATTTCATTTATTTCATTCTTTTATTTATTTATTATCCTTATCATTATATTATTAGTTCCTTAGTTATTTGATGCAGTATATGTGTATATGACTATATTAGTTTAGGTAACTTATTAGTATTAATTTTATTTATATATATATATATATTAAGTAAGTTACGTAACATTACTAATTTATGTAGGTAGATAATTGTTTAAAAAATAATAGAATATATATGTGTATATTGGTCTAGGAATTTTTAAAATTAGGTATATTGTTAGGATTTTCTCACTTAGAAAAGTTTATTTTGTAAGTAAATAAAATAAAAAAACCCTGTTTTAGAAAAATAGGGCTTTTAGAGAGTTTTCATAAAATAAGAATAAAAGACTTAGTGAATTAGAACCCTTTTAGAATTTTCTTTAAAAAACTAAATTGATAATAACGTAAACTCGGTCGATTTTCAAAATTAAAATAAAATCAACATACTAAAATTTTCAAAGAACTACGATCGTCTGATTCCGGCTAGTGGGTACGTAGGCACCTTTGGGGCGACGATAAAATATGTAAAAACTTAGGTTCTTTTTTTTTTCTTTCTTTTGATTTTATTTATTTATTTTCTTAAATATTATAATTAAAAAATAATCCTTATTTCGGTAAATAAATAATGGTATCCGTTAGGGTTTAATAGGTTAGCTTCTAAATTCAGAACCATCTGGTTCTTTATTAAAATTGAAATCAAAGACCGGTAGCTAAATCGTAACCAATCCACCCAATTGGTTACGATTTCTTTTTTCTTTTCCCGACTCCGGTCGGGTGGCGACTCCAAAAATTATTTTTAATAAAATAACCGGAATTTCTCAATTTCTTTAGTCGAGGATTAATATTAAATGGGTTAGGGTTTAGTATTAATCAAGAAATAAGAAATTAATTTTTAAATAAAAGAAATTGAAAAATCAGGCTCGATAGTGATAAGGATTGGTAATTAATAAATTATAGGAATAGAATTATTATAAACTTACGGTTAATACTCATGTAAACTTATTTATATAAGTGTGTGAATTTCTAAATTTTTTTTTTTGAAAACAAAGCCTATGTATACATATATATAAGTATATTAAAATTTGAAAATAAGGCTCAATTCTTCACAAGTTATAACAAATCTTTTTCTAACTCTTATAATTTAAAGAATTACTAACCCTACTTTTATTTTATGATGACGCAGGAAGGTTGGATTTATGAGTTTTAGGCTTTATAGCCTTAGGTATTTCTAAGGAAATGCCTGATGAGTTACATTGAAGCATGAGTGAGCTCGCCTATTACTGTCAGGAGGGGTAAAAACCCCAATACATAGTAGTGGCCTGTCCTGGGTTCCTAAGGTTGCCTAAGTCCAACTACATTTAAGCACACATGTTTTTCAAAAGAAATAAACCCCATATATCCCAAGATAGGGCTCATTAGGCCAGGCTTTTCCCAATAGGCTTGCATCATTAAAAATCAGTTAGTACAACTAAATTATAATATTAAATAAAAGAAACATAAGGAAAAAAAACCATTAATTAATTTTTTAATTTTTACATAGCTAGTCTACTAGCCATCCCCAATTGAGTCACTAATTTGATCGAGTCCTATTTTGATTTTCCTTAATTTAACCTATATTAACCTCAACTTGTTTAATACAAGTTATTTGACATAAAATGAAGGAAAAAAGTTTTTCTAGAAAAAACGTTAAAAAATATTTTGAAAAATAACTTGGACTTGCTAACCAATTAAATTGGTAAAAAAATCAAATTAGGGTTTTTGGGTAGAAAAACCATAATTTAGTCGCTAGTTCATGGATTTTATAAAAAATATTTTTTTAAAAAACTTAACCAGAGAAATGATCTCAAAGGCTAACCTATTAAGACAAAAGTCACTATATAAAAATTTAAGAAACTAATTAATGAGCTTTTATATTTTGAAATTTTTCTAAAAATATGAAAAAAAATGCAAAAAAGTAAAAATACATTAGAATGAAGTTTTTTATTACGAATTTTCCCTAAAAAAATGAAAAGAAGAGAAAAGAAAAGAAAACATTTTACAAATTTTACATTTGCCTTCAAGGTGCCTATGTACCTACTAAATGAGACTAAACCCACTATAGTTCTCATTTTTTAGAAAACTTTAGTGTGTGGATAAATTTTATTTTTTAAAAAGTAGTCAAGTTTACATTTTTAGCTAATTTATTTTTATTAAGAAAAATCCAATAAAAGAAATCCTAATTTTTTATTGTCCAACTTTGAAAATCCTTAACTTTTGAAAAAAAAAAGGCAAATTTAGTTTTTTTTTTTAATTTAAAGAAAAACCTTTCTGTTACTCCTCGAAGCTACAGAATCGCAATATTCTCACCGTGTAAACCAACCTATGACAGTAACTGACCTCACAGTCTCTATTCTAGATATAATTTACACAAGGCGTCCACGACACCTCGCTTTGAAGTAAATGGTTTAATTAAGAATTAAGCTAAAATTTACATAAGAAGCTAAAATCTTAAGTCATATATATATATATATATATTATTACATCCATATTGTTTTATAATCCCAGGACATTATACATACTGCAGCAGTCGGTTAACTAACATATTACATATCAATTCATAAACCTAAAAGTATTAACAAGACGTTTAAAAGACTCGATTATATAACCATTTGATCCTTACTCCCTATAGCTTTAAAAGAGAATTGACCTTGGGATAATTATATTATGGCATGTTAGTCAGAACCTACAAGAAAGTCTATAAGGGTATGAATAACCACAGCTTAGTTAGTTAGATTGGAGATTTATGAATGTATAACAAACACAAATAAGGTTATCAAGCAATTAATTATATGAAATGCAATTAACACAACGCGGTCCGGTCCGTTGTAAAATCAGAGTAATTTCACTTGCTCTAATCCAAATTGAGGAGTTTTTCATGTTTATGTAATAGCTTATAACCAAACCCAAGTTTGTATAATAGAGATACCACTCGCCCCAAGACTATTTTTTAGATCAATGCCCTCATCCGTACTATGACCTCTTCTCCTGTTACCTAGTTCGGCTAAAGATGAAGAAAAGACCACTTTACTATTTAGCGTTATCTTTTTCGAAGGTGTTGGTGTTTGGTTAGAGAATCCTAATGATTTCCTAAAGGGTTACAATGCATGTCTAATTAGGGTATTTAAGTTGGTTATGAATAGGTATGGTTGAGGGTGATCAAACAATTTTCACACCATTCAATTCACATCAAACACAACTCGGATTTTAGCACAAAGTCTAATACATTTAAGCACATGCATATAAATAACTACAAGCATAATCATACACAATCCTAAGCCTCCGAGTATTCTAAAATAGTATCTCAAAGTACAATAAAGTATTAATCTCAACTTACTTGGAATCCTTAGTTCGCTCACTCAACCTATTGCAGTTCGACTTGTCTCCGTATATCCTATAATATAAATACGTTTTTGGTATTTATATTTTGATGATATATATACACACACATACACTCTAGATTGTGATGTAACTTAATTGTTCATATATACCTATTGTAGATACTTAATTTTTGTCCTTCATAGTCCTAATTTTTTATTTTTTTAAATAGGGTCCTAATTTAAAACAAAATAAAAAATTAAAAAATAAATAAAATGAAAATATTTAAAATATGATGAAAATACAAAAAAAATTAGAAAATAAAAAAATTACAAATTTTTTAAGATTTTTTTTAGGACGTAAATTATTTTAGGGATAAATAGTTTTAGTTTTAGCTTAATTCGAATAATTATTTTAGAGGGTCACGTGGTTTAAGTACAATTTAATTGCACCGAATGTCAAGGCACAGGTTAATGGCTTAACGGATAAGTATTAGAGTATTTGATATGGAGTTAATTTGAAGACTTTGGTTCCAGTTTTGTTTGGTACCCATGTACTTTTATTTTTCTATCATTTCTATTTTTATAAAAAGTGAGTTGAGCGTACGGGATTTAATAAAATCTTTTTTACTCGGATTTGAATCATTATAAAAAATTTGAATTTAATTTGATTTTTATTAAATTAGATTTAAATTAATATAAATAATTCGGATTTAATTTACTTTTTATCGAATCAAATTAAAATTAATATAATAAATTTGATTCGATACCATTCGTTTCGGATTTTATAAGTATGGCATTAAAAAAAAAAAGGAGGGGATTCAATTGACAATTATACACACACTTCCAATCAGTTCACTCCGCGTCCATAACTAACACCAATCTACCTTCCTTTTCCGACGATTCATTACTACACGTGGCTGCAACAAAATTGCGCGCGCCCCATCGTCGAACTGCACCATACATGATCAGCTATTGACCGAACACGATTCCCCTCGTCCAACTCCACAGTTCGCCAATTGAACTGTACAGATCCGTACAACAAAGCACTACACAGCCGAGCTACGCGATTCACTCACACGTTGAAATCTCAAAACACCGACATAGTACTGTAGCATCGATCCACAGCAAAGCGCCCCAAGTCATGTCCTATACTGCTACAGTGAGCCCCTCTCCGACACACGTTGGGTCAGCATCCTTTCCTACTGGATAACAGCAATACGCACACAACACCATAACACTTGATTTACTGTCGCTGCATAACTCTACTATCACTCACAGCCTGCAATAAATGCCAACTGCAGCAGCAAAATCACTCCCAACGTCGACGACCTCACTTACGAACGCTAGCACCGCAATAGCCAACACTCGCCATCTCCAACACCGGGGTTTCTTGATTTGCAGCATGGTTAAGCACAACTGATCAGCACTCCATCACTTTTGAACATCGACACACACCCGCGAGCACGCATCAGTTGCAGTCGTCTCCACTTTACACGCAGCAGCACGTGCACGGCAACACCGCTGCTTTGTCCACACTTCACTGCACTTACCAGATATGCACACACATGAATTCAACACAATCAACACCACCCGCTGTAGATCGCATGAAGATCAAGTGAAAAACACTACCGCACATGCAATACACACACGAGCATATCGCGTTGCTACTCACGAAGCCGAGAACAAACCATGCTAAGCATAGGCCACAGAAGGCTACTCTAATCACTGTTCACTCAGTACTTCAC
The DNA here is from genome assembly GCA_024138005.1 of Lumnitzera racemosa. Lineage (NCBI taxonomy): Eukaryota > Viridiplantae > Streptophyta > Magnoliopsida > Myrtales > Combretaceae > Lumnitzera > Lumnitzera racemosa. The sequence goes on from JAMXBC010000004.1 coordinate 60,606,860, forward strand.
TGTGACACCAACACGCCACATACAGTCGCGTTCCATTGTTGACTGTATTCCGTCGCTACCGCGTTCCGTACGCGTCTCCGATCATTGAGGGCGTCCTATAATCCGCTGATTCCACACGGTTGTAATCAAATAGAAATAACAATACTCCGCTGGCGCACAGTGAACAACAAGCAAGGTCCGGTTCTCTTTCTTTTTCTTTTTTATTATCTTTATTTATTTTATTTATTTGTTTCTTTGTTTATTTGGTTGTTATTATTTTGATTAGTTAACTAGTCAAGTTTATAACATATCACATATATATTTATATATATTAGTTTAGTTATTTTTTTTTTTTAGGATTTCTTCATATAGAAAATTTTCAACAAAAATCCTTTTAAAAAAAAAATTAGGACTTTTAGAGAGTTTTTTTTATATAAGATAAAATCATTTACGAGTTAAGACCTTATATATATTTTTAGAAATAAAAAAAATTAGTTAAAACGTAAATTCGGTCAATTTCAAAATTAGAATCAACCAATACACTGAAGATTTTTTGAAAAAACTACGGTTGTTTGATCCTGACTAGTGGGTACATAGGTACCTTCAAAGCGACGATAAAACTTGTAGAAATTTAGGTTATTTTTCTTTTGGTTTTTATTTTTTCTTAAAAATATTATAATTTGAAAAAATAATCCTAATTTCGGTAAATAAATAGTGGTACCCGTTAGGATTTAATAGGTTATCCCCCGAATTTTGAACCCTCTGATTCTTCACTTAAATTGAAATTAAAGACTGGTAGTCAAATCGTAATCAATCCACCCAATTGATTATGGTTTCCTTCTTTTTTCCCGACTCCGATTAGATGGCGACTCCAAGAATTTTTCTAAATAAAGAACTGGAATTTCCCAATTTTTCTAATTAAGGGTTAATATGAAATATATTAGGATTTAGTATTAATCGAAAAGTAGGATATCAATTTTAAATAGAAACAAAAAAATTAGACTCGATACCTATTATCTATTATCGATTCATTCTAGGTTAGTTTAGGATTTGATTTCCGAATTTAGTTCCGATTCAAGTTCTAAATCAGTTCTAACTACGAGTATTATATGTAAATCCTAAAAATACATTCTGAACCCTAATGTGGAACTAATTATATCAAGCTCGAGTATCTTAAGTATCACTTTTGATCTTAAATTAGTATTCTTTTCTACCCGATATACTTTAATCCTTATTTATATACCGAATTTACTTCTGATATGAGAAAATTTTACATTTTTTCTATAATTACCTAAATTTATGTTTCCTATCAAATTTACTATATATTAGTATTATTATCATATTATCCATTTTAATCTATTATTTATATTTATTATAATTCCAATTACACATACTCTTAAAGTTACATATATTATTACATAATACTCTTAATAATCACATCTAACACCCTAAATACTACAATTATCATACTACATCATATATGAACATCTTAAAACACCTAATTATACACTAAGTCAATAATTATTCAATTAATCATTAGTTAACCCTAAACCCCCAATTATATATATTTTAAAGGCCTAAAAATTAATTAAAATTTTCAAAAATCCATTTCTAAAAAAGGGTTTCATAATACTGTTCTATATCCTCTAAGTAGTCTACACAAAAATTTTGAGTATAAAACTACACTTCTAAGGCTATTTATTTATAAATCGAAACATATTCGAGTTTACGTAGTTTCTTAAGCACTATATATTTTCAGATATAATTAAATCAAACTAATATTTTTCCCTAAATCTACACACAATAAAACATCAGAATAATAAAATTTATAATTTTTTGAATAAAATTAATAATTTTAATAAATTACATAAAATCGGACTCACCTAGCTATTTGGCTATTGGCCACCAGCAGTGGTCCTAGGGATGATTGGTCCAGGTGATGGATGTGGGGTGTGGTGGTGGCAGCGGTTTAGTTCCAATTGGTCATGGGTTATAGGTTCGGTCTAATTGCCCTAATTGCATAAATTTTTTGTAATTTAAAAAAAAAAAAAACTAATCCTCTCTTATTTCGGTTCTCTCTATTTTTTACTCTCCCAACTGACCAAATGGGCTTTTGAAGAAGTTTGGGTATTTATAGAGCTCTAGGGGATTTTATTGTATTAAATTGAGTTGACATTTGCTTTATCCTCTTCTAATTGAATTTTTTCTTTCTTCCTTAACTTTCCACAACCTTAATTTGGACACTTCTCTATTTTTTTTCCTTGATTTTTTTATAATTTTCTTTAATTATTTAACATTTTTCTAGCATTTTAAGTAATTTCACGTATTTTCTCCTACATGTAAATACACATGGAGTATAAGTAAATACTCCTAAATATTATTTGTTATTCAATGATTTTTAGTATGCATATAATTTATTTCTAGCGACTCATTAGTTATCAAAACTTATTTCATTTCCAATAAATAACAGGTAATATACTTAAAATTTGATATTATAATATTATATTATTTTATTACTTATTTTTCTAAATTTAAACTTACGGGATCACTTTTACTAATACTTGTAGCTTTGTTTTATAATTTAGGTTTGATCGGATTCTTTAACCAATTGCCTTAAATTTTACATACTAAATCCAATCCTATAATTACAAGGCTTACACTTTTCTACTTAATAAAACTTTTTAAAAAAATCTTAAAGTACGTAAATGCAATGTTTCATAAAGTATGCAATTGATGTGGAAAATATGCCTAAGATGCCTAAACTATGGAAAAGATGTTTAAACCATAGAAAAAATGTCTAACTATGAAAAATACGTTTAAACCATAGAAAAGATGTTTAACTATGAAAAAGATACATTAACCTTAATGATGTAATTTTACTAAAGAGATGCAATTTTATCTTAAAAATACGATTTTTATTCTAAGAATATGAAGTTTTATTTAAGAATGCAACTTTATTTAATATACCTAAAAAATATTTTCTACGATGAATATGCAACACTTATAGACACTATTAACACAAGAAAGATAAAGACATGCAGGTTGGATCAGGAGCTTATTGCACTTGGGTCGGGTTAAAGGAGAATTCATGGGTTAGCTGAAGAAGAAGAATGCAATGGCAAATCAACTTCACACGGTGGTTTCCAAGCGATGAATTGAATGGGAAACTTGATTCTTATGAGTAATTGATTAATGATAGGAGCTCTAACTACCATGCCCCCAAGATTTCATGATGGATTGATGTGATTTCATGAGTGAACGGTAGTGGTAGTTGTGGATGCAATGGCCTGGGTATTGTAGGGTGTTACGATCGTCAATTGGTGGTTGAGTAGTACAGGCTTAGGTCATAAAAGAGGGATTAGAGATGGGTAGTTGTTGTGTGGATGGAAAGGGAATAAGGTAAGAGGGGTTTGAGACATAGTGTTTGAAGTTGAAAAAGAAAGCGTCAAGCATAGGGATTGCTGATTGTGTGTGGGGCTTGGAATCAATCCAGATTGATAAAGGAATCCTCCTTTTTATAGGTTAAAAATCCTGTCATTATTAAATCTTTTGGATCTTTTTAAATAGAATTCAATCTTGATTAGGGTTTAAACAAATCTAATTTTGGCAAGATTTAATGATATTGTCTTTAGATTTATTAATTTCTCTAATGATTTAATCATGATTCTATTCAAACCCTAAAAAAATCTAAAGTTTTGATCAAATCTACTCTCAAGATTAAGTTTTAGAAGCTGTACATTCTATTTGGGCTTTCTATTTTGGACCTAACTCGACCTAACTTAACCCAACCTATTTTAAATTAACCATGACTTTTTAATATAGTCTAAAATACATATGCTAACCATTTAATACTATTCTTAACCCAGGTTTATTTTAATTAGTCCAGTTAAAATATTTTTTAAATTGGATAAAAATCCACTTTATACTTTATTGAACTATTTTTAGAGATTCAAAATTTATTAAATTGCATGTATATTTTCAATTATTATCTGATCTGACCTTAAATGATTAATTAACTTAACTCGAACTCTTGACACTTTGTATTTTTTTTTTATTTTTTTATTTTTTTTAAAACTTGGCCCAAAAGTAAAAGATCTTAGAAATAAAAAGGTAGGAAAAATGAGGTTTCTACAATAAGTAGTGCTTTGCTATGGTGTAATGAATTAGGAAACTTATTTATAACGTGTACTTGAAAGCTTGGAGTTATGTGACGTCGGTAGCTAACTTACTTTTAAGTCGATTAAGAGGCCCAATGATCTACATAGCGGACGTCTTGGGGGTTCAAATCGTGTTATCAAGGAGATTGGCATGCCAAGCTAAATCCTTTAACATCTTTAACGAGGTTGGTTTGGGTATGGGCTTAAAGGTTAAAAAAGGCTATCAACAAATATATTGTCTATTTAGCTTCATTAAATTAGAGAGAAAACCAGTAATGTTATGCTAAATGTCATACAATGAATGTATGTAAAATATACTTATCACATCAACAAATGTTAAAAATAAGATATAAAGGGAGATTTTTTTTTTTGGGACTTATTTTAGAGTAATGGATTGCCAAATACAAAATAACCAAAAAGTGTAGCTAGGAAAAATTTAAGTTTTCCCACTTTGGTGTTTTTTTATTCCTTCATGTCACCATTATTATAATAATTTGTCAATGTTGGACTAATAATCATTTCATGTTGGGAGAGTGGGAGACATTTGTACCCAATACCCTATAAACAATTGAAGCCATGCAAGACAAGAGATTGAAGGAGGAGCTTATATGAAGTGCATATTAGGAATCTCAGCAGGTTAAAAAAAGTATCCTTGATTATCTAGTATTTGATTTGAATGTGGCTTAAAATTTATGTGTCCGTAAAAAAGTGGATTTTGGGTATTGATACATGTACATTGCAATTTGATTTACTTATTATTTTTCTATTTTAACTCGCTATTGCATTTCGAATATTTTTGGGTAAAATATTATATATTATATTAAGAAGAACAAAAAGGGAGCTTAATTCCTAAAACAAGTCCCAACAAAGCTTAGAGCTCTGTGTCCATGAACAAGGGCAGTAGAACTTATAGAACTAGAAGAGTTAATAGCTCTATGATCATAATAAAAAAAAAAGTAAATATAGTTGAAGCATTAGCAATAGAAGTTCTTCTCACTTATGCAAACCCAAACTAAACATGTCCTCCTTCAAAAGACTAAGATAAAAGGAAGGAGGGGAAATAAAACTATCATGTACAATAGACTGATGTTGCATCTAATGTGCTTAAGAGTTAGCAACTTTATTGAGTTCATGAGGGACAGCTTCAATCTTCCAATGCTCCATCTTTGACAACTTTTCCCTATAAGTAGTTAAAACATTATGATATGCAAATTTGTGATTAGTATCTTGTTGCAACAAGGAAGCATCAATAGTAGAATCAAAGCAAAGTTTAACTTTCCTTAAGCCAGCATCTATGCCAAAAGAAATTCCCCAATAAATAGCCCATAATTCGGCTGATGGAATATTTATGTTCCCTATCTTCCTGGCCAATCCATTCATCCATTGCCTTGAGAGTCTGCAATTACTATGGAAATGGTAGTTTGATGAATTTACAAGAAAACTAAACCATTTGTATTCAACTAAACCTAATCTTGAGGAGGAGGAGGAGACCATGATAGATTAATAAATTCAGTCAATCTTCAACTTTTCCTTGTCTTGTTACAAGCCCAAAATTCATGACTAAAGATTATGGAAGATTTGCTGAAAGGGGTGCATGGTTGTACAATAATGAATTCCTATCGGACCATACCTTCTAGAACATTATACCAAGGATGAACTGAGGAGCGGGACAAGGATTAGATAAGTGACTCCTGTGGGTATAACAATTAAGCTTGATCTAAGATACAAATTCATTCCAGTTGTAATTTAGAGGAAGAGAATAAGATTGCCATTGATTTACAAACACATTAACAACTAGGTAATCATAAAAGGCATGTCTGAGGGATTCATTTGGACTACTACATATGAGATAATTCCCTGAGTTAATTATATGTCGTTGTTGTAGGATCTCTATAGTAGGTGGAGAATGATGTGCAAGCCTCCACAGAGAGTTTTACTTTGGGTGAAAAAGAAGATTTCCAGATCCGGTGCAATTGGCCTTCATTATTATTACAATTATTGTTCTTCAATAATGCTTGATAGATGTCATTTAAAGTGCGTATGAATTTGATGTTGCTGTCAATGACTTTATTATCAAGAGCATATCTATATAAAAATATAGGGCCAATAAGATTTGCAAGCTGATAAAAAATAGGACACCCCAATATTCTTTTATTCTAAGTGGTTTTCAATAACCTATAATCTTGAATTGAAAGTTTTCAGCTGCTTGAGTTAAAGGCCCTGGAAACAATGATCTTAGTGGTCCTAATTTACACCAATGATTAAACTAAAAATTGGTTTTCCCTCCATTTCCCAGTACAACAAATCTAAAGTTGATTGTTTCATGCTCACAATTGATTAGATCCTTTGCTGTAAAGGATAATAAGGAAGGGCGATTACAAGAAGGATTTGAATAGATTTCCTGTATTTATGTTTGACTAACTGAACCCATTGAATTTTTCTATGCCTTAGCTTAAAAAATCTTTTAAAAGATGAAGCCTTATCCCTTTTCTTCAAATTAAAAGTGCTTAACCTCCCTAATTCTTTAGTTGTGGCAACGGTTGCCTAATTCACTTAGTGAGCTTTTTTCCTTTCATCAATACCTTCCCAAATGAGCCTATTAGTTATTTATATGAGCTTTGCAACAATACTTTTGGGTAAGGAACACATTTGCATGTAATAAGAAGGTATTGCCTATAGTAGTAATTAAGCTAATACCAATCGACTAGCCATGCTTAAGGTTTTTATTTTCTAAACCAAAAGCTTCTTTTGCACTTTTTCTATAAGGAAGTTTAGATCTAAAAGAGAAGTTTTAAGTCATTCTTTAGGGGAAATCCTAAATATTTCCCAAAAAAGATATCTTTTGTGTCAAGGATTTATGTAAGAGAAGATTTTTGAGTTTGACATATATTGCTTGAGAAAAAAACTCTAGATTTACCTTTATTTATTTTGAGTCTTGAAATGGAAGAAAAGGATGAAAGGATCCTTAAAATGGTTGGAACATTTCTCTCATCTGCTTAGGCACAAAGAACTATGTCATCAGCAAAGGCTAGGTGGGAAATGAGGAGATTTAAGCCTCTTAAGTGAAATGGAATCCAATTTTTAACATCTACTTCTCTTTGAATCAATTTGCTCAAAAACTCAACATAGAATATGAAGAGATAAGGAGATGAAGCGTTTCCTTATCTTATGCCTCTACTAAGATAGTAAACTTCCATTGACAATCACTTCAAGAGAGGAGGATGTAATATAGCTAAGTATGAGATTAACCCACTCCATGGGAAAATTTAAGCTCAACAAGGCTTAACTTACAAAATCCTATTTAATTGAATCAAATGCCTTTTCTAAGTCTAATTTTAGTGTCATCCAACATTTTCTCCCCCTTTTCCCATAGTGGTTGTAATATCCTATAAATCAGCGATTAAGACATTTACATCTAAGTATTAGGGTAAAGCCTTGTCTTCGGATGATTAGGGTTAATAGTTGATTCAAGGCATTCAGAAAAGTAAATCGATTAGGCTAGAAATTTATGGGAAACTTGATAACCTTAATCGATGAATTCTCGTACGTTTGAAAATCCATAATACAATAAGAATATCAAGAATACAATTAAAATAGAGAAATTTACTTTATATGAGATCTTAAAGTTGAATTTAGGGCAATCGTACCTAAATTTAAGGTTTTCGAGAAAAGTTATCCGATTAAACCTAAACTTTACGAGTAAGATTGAAAAGTTAGTTGAAATAATTTGGTGAAGTTGGATTTTGAAAATAATTACCTAAAACCCTGATTTTGCCCTTAGAAGTATAATTACTTAATATAGTATAAAAAAGATCGAAACCTCTAAAACCTCTAAAACCGAGCTCAGAATGCGACAAAGACATAGAGATAAGTTAATTAGGCAATAAAAGAAAATAATATAGCATAATATACTATATGATTATACACATGTTTTTATGAGTATATCTAATATATATAATAAATATACTTGTAAATTAACATAAAATAATATAATTATGCATAATGAGCGATAAAATCGCAAAATTGAATAGGAAAAGTATCTTAAAAATAAAATATATGCTAAAAACATGATTACACGTATATAATTACTCATTACATGTACAATATATATAGGAACGATATATATAGGATATATACTCGTATATTAACAAAAATCATTAAATACTAATATAAAATAACAAAATACCCTAAAATATATTTTTTTTAAAAAATAAAAAATAAGAAACAACATGGAATATGATTGGATTAAATGTTGAGCAGCTTAAAAAAAATAACCAGTTGCATCAAAATTAACTAAATAAAAATTTGGCACCTTATACTTGCAAATTCCTTCAAAGAATAAGTAAATAAATAAATAACAATAATTACTTAATGGCTAAGAAAATTCCAACCGACCTAGAAAACTATAGATAGGATATTAGGACTTAGATTTAACATTTTGTCAACTAAAAACACCTAAAGAAAATTCTGAAAAATATTTAGAAAAAATAGAAAAAACGGAGCAAGGACCGAGCCTAGCTCATTCCTAGACCAAACCTCGATTTGTTGTGACACCCTTCCACCACCATGGAGCACCACCAACGCCCTTGCCAACCGACATACCCCCACCGGCCAAAGGTGGCCGAAGCACCGACGAAAAGGTCGGTCAATTTTCTGCCCTGTTTTTCTTATAATTTCTAAAAATATTAAATTAAGTCATAAAATTATGAAAAAAATTATAAATAGGTTATTTTAAATATAATTTCACGTTATAATTTTATTTTTGTAAAATTGTAATTTTTTTATGTACACGCTTAAGAAAGTCACTATTCATTCGAATTTTGACTTTCAAAATAAATACACTAAATGATGTAGTTTCTAGCTTAAAATTTTTGTATAGGATACACATGATATATAGATAATTACTATGTAGCATGATTTTTTATTTGAATATTTTTAATATTTACTATTTTTTTGGCCTAAAAATAGCTTGAAAATAGACTGAAATTGTGAAATAAATAAGAAATTATGAGATTAAATAATGAAATGGACATGTACTGATTTATAGTGACTGTTGGGATAGATTGAAATCAATATGGTGCAAAAACGATTATAATTGGATAATTTTGGATAATTCAAGGGTAAAATCATAAATACGAATATATAGGTGATAAATCGAAAACTTAAAACCAAGTACTAACTAAGTTTCCCATATTTTTAGGAGTCTATAGAAATTTTTAGGGAATTATTTGATAACTCAAGCTATTTATTACGAATTTACGTAGTAAAATAGCTTAAATATCGAACCGATACCCTGTTCTAGTAATAATAGGTTAAAATATGATAAATAGTTAAATAAAAACTATATATTTGTGTACTGGTCAGATTGGATAAAAATTATATATATATTTTAATATATTTAATGATATTTTAATAATTAGGATACGTTATAGAGGTATTAGAGTTAGATAATACCTATATTATGGGTTATATTGACAAATTAGGTAAAATATGATTTAATGACATAAATTACGTATAGTACGTTAATATTTGATTAGATACGTATAATTGTATTAAAAACTCGAACAATTCTTTAAAAATTATCTCTAGAAGTGAGACTTGTAATACATGTCGCTGAGTCTGTATAAGCCCAACGATACTATTTTTACTAAAATTGGATAAACTTAGGTAATATAACCTATATCTCTACAATATTACTAATTTACATACTACTATAACTCTACCGTAATCGAAATGTGATTTAAACGATTAAAAGTATGTTTTGATTCGATCGGAATGATATATTATACGTAATAGTATAATTGTGTATATTATTAATACTTAATAACTTAACTCGACTGATATAATGAAACTATATATTATTATATAAGGAAAATGATAATATACTTTATATATATATAATCGCTTTAGAAAAAACCTTAATGTTTTTGTAACTATTACAAAAACTGAATTTAGGTCTTGTATATATAAGGTCTCCTAATGATCAGACCATTGATGATACGAGTTTTTTGCAGTGAGCATTAGGATAGGTAAGTGAGATTAATGCTTTATAGCATTTTGGGATATTATTTCAGAATATTTGGAGACTTTAGCATGTATTGGATGTGCTTGTAGTTAGCCATTTGTGCGTATGCGGTGCTTGTGGTTGGGTTTCGATTTGCTGTGATGGGAGCTGAGCTCCATATTATGGTTGTTCTGTGAATATTGTTATGTTTGAATTGTTTAAGCTTGGTTGAGCTTAGTTGATCACCTTAAAAAGATGAACTAACTCAAACTCGGCTTAATACCTAACCGATATGCATTGCAACCTACTAGGGGTAATGACTAGGATTCTTGAGCCAAACATAGACTCCCTTCGATGAGGATAGCTGAAATGATTCTTTCCCCACCCTTAGCCAAACTAAGTAATAGGAGAGGACGTCGCGATAAGATTGAGGGCCGTGATTCGAAGGTGGTCACAGGAGGAGGGTGTTTTTCATTGCATAAGCCTCGGTTTGGTTTCGATTTGTGAGTATGTGACATCAATCTCCTCAACCAGTATTAGAGCGGGCGTTATTTCTCTGATCTCATGACGGACTGGATAATATAATGCGATGGCATTTGCTTGCACATACATTGCTTCTAACTAACTTGGTTGAAAACCCTGCTTGTGATGTGTTGAGTACATACTTCTGTCTCCACCCCACTTACTGAGCAAGTTGACGCTCATTTCCTTATAGTTTGTTTTGTAGGTTCCAAATGGCTTATAATTGCCTACCCAACACTAGAACCCTAGTAAATTGGGACGGAGACTGAGATACAACAAGAAATGGCCGGTTATTGCCCTTAGTATTAACTTTTTATCTTTTAAGGAAAACTATATAAGACTCCTCAAAGGGTTTGGTAGTTTTCAATATTTTGGCCTATATATGAAATGACAGGTACTTGTGGGATTTAATACTACTTTTTTGTAAGGTCAAATGATAAGTTTATTATTACAAATTATTTCAAAGGATTACTCCATAGGCTTATATCAAACATGTATCGAATTTGATGCTTCAAAGGGGTAGAGTGGAGTATGCCCGATGTGAACTAGGTCTAAGATAGTAGCCGTAAGGAAAGTTTCTTTCTTAGGATGGTTTATACGGCGGGACTGTTACGACTTCACCTTTTGGGGCATAACAGCAGGTACGAAGTATCTCATTCAAAAGAATAACATTGTCGACTACCTTTTGCCCTAGAATAAAACTAGATTGGGAAAGACATATAAAGGAATCAAGTGTACGTTGAAGTCTAGCCACTAAAATTTTTGTAACCATCTTATAAAGGATATTGAAGAGACCAATTGGTCTAAAGTTTTTAATATGATTAGCATGGCCATTCTTTGGTAGGTACTAAATAAATGAGAGATTGATTTATTTCAAAGGGAATTTTTTTAGAAGAGAAAATGCTTTTAGTTAAAGTAATCACAGAGGAGCCTATAAAATTCCAACAATTTTTTAACAAGAGAGCATAAATAGCATCTTTACCAAGAGCCTTATGAGATCCAATGACATTTAGAGCTTTGATGGTCTCCTTTTCAATAAGAAGGGACTAAAGTTGAGTTATTTGAAATAGAGATGGTCCTCCTTTAAGTACCTCTGGAATGGGATTGACTATATATGTAGAGATCTTAGAAGTAGAGAAAAGATTAATGAAATAGTTCTTAATAATAGTATTTATTTGACTTTGATGAAAAATCCAATTTCCTTGATCATTTAGGAGACCTAAAATACAGTTTTTTGCTCTTTTGGTGAGAACAACAGCAAGAAAAAATTTAGTACTCCTCATACCATTTAAAACCCAATTCTTCCTAGATTTTGTTTTCCATAAGTGTTCTTCTCTATCTAACATACAATGGAGATCATTCTTAAGCTTGGCTTGTAATTGTATAAGCTGAGAGTTGGGATAGCTAGAACATTTAGAGTTAACCTTATTAAGCTTTGAGATGATATTTTTCTTTTACTTATGAGTTATCCTAAAAACCTTTGAGTTCCATTTTCTATATATATTTTTTTGTTTTTGTTTTAGGGGGACGAGGGTAGATATTTCCGATAGGTCTTAAGCAGTCTTGATCGCCTAACTATCGTATGTGTTGTAAAAGGGGAATGTAGCCTGAATGGGAAAACCACATTAGCTGGAACTTGAAAAGGTGCTTCTTAAAGCCTAATTCATGTTAAAGGGTGTGTTTTCAAAAGGATAACCTTATGATCAGATGGTGATTTTCTTCGATGGAAAAGTTTGCATTCTGTATATAACTTCCTCCATTCATAATTACATCGTCTTCTATCAAGTCTTTTTTGAATAAGAGTGGTGAAATTTTGATTGTTTGACTATATATGCTTCAGACCAACAAATTGCATGTTTGAGAAGCCATAGTTATTCATGCACTAAAGATAGTGAAAAGCTCTGTTTCTATGAAGGGCTCCACCCCCTTATTGTTCATGTAAATAGATTATATCATTAAATTATCTTAGTGCATACCATGGTTTATCATGTAAAAAAGACAAGGAAAAATTTCTCATGTCATTTATAGATAGAGTTTTTTAGAGCCATATACTGGAGACAAATACCAAGATAGGGAAGTATGTCTAGCATTACATAGTAGATGGAAAGTTTGTGGCATATGTCTCACAACCTCTATTGAAACTAGGGTTCTTTACTTGTTTCTTTTGAAAACAAAACCAAAATACACATTTAAACAAGTTATAATGAGTTTATGTTGAGCTAATTGAAAATAAGCTTCATCTTGCTATATCTCTTAATCATATCATCTTTAATATATGTTTGGCTACTTTCTTAATATGGGCGACTCTTTTTTTGACTCCTTTCGTTGAGGCCTCTTATATAAAGTGAGCTTGGGAGATGAATGCTTCATTAGTGGTATTAATGCCATTAGTAGTATCATTTGAGGTTACCATATATGGTGAGGAATCATTATTGCAACCTGTCGCTAGTTTATTCTTTTCATTTACAACTGATGGAGTTGATTTGATAATAAGAGATGAATTATCTTTAGTTGACTAGGCCTACCTATTTCCTATTGGTGCTTTACTATTTTTAGTATCTACTTCTAAAGCATTGTGATCATTATTTGGTGTAGAAGATCTTTCCTTAGTAGATCTAGCTCTAGAATTTTGGCTAGTAACTTTTTTAGATGGTAATTGCTTAGTTGAAGTATTTCCTTTTATATATTTTTTTCTTCCTATTTATAATTAGAAGCCACTTGCCATATGGATTATGGTCTCATATGGGCTTGGACCTTTGGAATTAAGAGGGGGCCTAACGTTCTGAAGTAGAAGAGTTAGGTTGAGAACTAAATTCAACATTTAGGTCCAAAGAAATTTTTTGATTTGGCTCTAATGGGGAAGATCTAGAACTATTAATAAAAGGATGACTCATTGATAAGGTTTCATTGGAGTAGTTTATGCTATTATTTGGCTCATTTTGGACGCTTTGTGGACAAGCTCTAGAAGTATGGCCTATACGTCCACTTTGTTAACAAATTGATCTAATACCTTCATACTGTAATTTGAATGCCATGTCATTAATTTTAATTGAGTGAGGAACATGAAAGTTTGCTTATACATAAGGACGAGCAAATTTACCCCTTTTAGTATGCACATTTAAAGAATCTACCCTAAGCATAGGGCCAATTACTTTATCGATATGTCTCAGTGCATTTATATCATAAAATCAAGTGGAATGTCATAAATCCTATTGATACAAGGCAAGTGAACCTATCAGTTTTAATATAGCAGATGTGAGTCCGAGTCGATCCCTCAGAGACCTTGAGTACTAATATTAACCTTAGCTCTATTATCTAACTGAAAAATTATGATGGGTTGAATGAATTAAAAATACTAAAATTAACAAACTAACCTGATTACGAGACTTGATTAAGCAATTTAGAAAGCGATAAAATTAAGAACGACTTCAAGAAGGTAAATAACGTATTTAGAAATTATTTCTCCTAATGTTTAACATGTGACCGCTAAAAATCTATTTAATTCCATCTCTATTATTCTTGACCAAAGGGAGTCACAACTAAAGTTAACACCTTTCTAAGCATATTAACCTTAATCCTAAATTATTTACTGGAATCTCTTCACTTAGTAATATAATTTAGAATCGCATTAATGTATAATGAATTCCCACACAAAAGAATAACTTTTTTGAAGAATCATGTATCTTATCTTTAAGTACACATGTAATTCTCTCCAATTATGTCAAGATCCCATTATTCATGTAATTTCTCAATTATTATGCATAATATTATAGATTGATACCCTAAAAATATCAATTAACAATTAAAACACATAATTGAATCAAGAAAGATAAAAACTTTATTAAAAATTATTAATAAATCTAATAGTCACATGAAACCCTAGGTTTCACAATTCTAAATACCAGAATCTTAAGCTACCATGATGAAACTAAAAATGAATTGCAACAAAATCACGAAATAAAACATGAAAAACCCATTTTGTTGATGAAAAATCTCTTCAATCTTGAAGTTGAGTGTTGCTTTCGCCTTTTGCTCCTTCTTTTCTTCAAATCTCTTCTCTTTTGAATATCCAAAGTTATGTGTAAAACCCTAATAAGTCGTTTTATAATGTATTGTAAAGTTTCTTTTTTTGTCACTAGACACAGCTTGGGATACAGTTGTGCCACAGGTTGTGTAACTTACTGACTTTAGCACAAAAAATCTTTCTGCATGGATATAGCCTGAGGACACAGTTGTTTCTCAAACTGTGTAACTTTCTAACCAAAAATTGCCACTTTTTCCTATTGTTTATGTAACTTCAAAACTTATTCATTTGAACTCCAAATTGAGTGAAACTTGATTCATTTTCTTCGTTTTCAATCCAAGAATGTATTCAAACTTTGAAATCAAAATTTTACTCAATTAAGTATTAATTTCTTTTTTAAAAAAACAAAGATGTAAGGGTAATATTATAAAATCACCATGTGAAATATATTCAAAATAAAAGTTATCACCTAGCCCAAACAACTGCTAAATTTAGAAATGATACTGAAGGTCTAAAATTAGGTTCCCATCTCCTAATAGTTAGGAAGTGCACATTAACAAACCACAAGCCATCCCTAATAATGAGAGAGAGATCTTAAGGTTTTTAAACGAAATAACATAGAACCCTGTTTTTAGTACAATCATGGGGAAATTAGATACAAAACTCCACATTCTTTAGTTTTTGATAGAGAATTTTATACCCCAAGGATAAGTCGAAGACTTTCACTATTATGGCATGTTTTCATCCTGAGTATAGCTTTTTCTTTTGCTGAGAACTAAAAGAGATAGATCTAATACTTAGTGAATCGTCGATTGGGGATTTTCCTTTGTTAACTACCTTCTAATTCTTAATAGAATCATCCCCTTCCTCATCCATTTCATCATAAAAGGCTTGATTAGAAAGTTGTGCATAGTTAGAGTGAAGATTATGAGTAATACATTCTTTGTAAGATTTTTTCCCTTAAGCTTCAGTCCTCAGAGGACTAGAATGGTTATCATTTTGTGTAGAGTTTAGGGACAATCGAGATATGTCTTGTTCAAAAGAGACAACCATCTCCATATCTTCCATGGGTTTGTGTCTTTTCTTTTTAACATAAGAGAAATTATGATTTTGATTTGGGGAACTAGGGTTTTGTGAGAAAAGACACATGGTTAAGAAACAAACATTGTTCTGTTGATAAATTGCATATAAAGCAAACCAAAGCTAAGTGGTCACATGTTACATTTTGAATTTTGTAAAGTTCAACAGTTGCATAAGGAAGGTTGATCTATTAATATATTTCATTTGAGACAAAATATATGATAGATAAAGGTAGATAAACAAAAATAACTTGTGGATAACTTGAATTCAATCAATATATGGATGAGTCTTATTATTGCAATTGATAAGTAGTTTATCAATTGGGTTCAAACTTTTTTTTATTTCATCAGTTTAGCCTGTGAACTTAATCCTGTTTGAGTTAAGTTTCAACGCCAGTCAAGTGTAAGTTAAACTTGGATATCAATATCATTTTGGTAAGAAGAAAATTGTTATTTTTTTAATAAATCAAACCTAAATTGATTTGATCGAGTTGAATTCAAGCTCAATATGACTTTTAACTAAACTTAAGTTTGAAATTTTAAACTCGATTCGATTTGCTATTTGACCTCTCCCTTTAGCACTACATCTTCTCGGAGTAGCTCGTTTATAGGGTTAGCCATACTTATTTCATCCACACGAATCGCAGTGGTGGGGTATAATTAACGAGGTTCTATTCTATATCATAAAGTTAGCAACGAGCAAGGGTTGCAGCTCACAGGTGCCAGGCATAAATAACGTGTAAGCCAAGTGAGTTGAAAATGAAAGAGATGTTGGGTTTGGGTCCTATCGATGCCAGATTGATTAGAATCTAGGGTCAAAAGCCTTGCCCACATTTATCCAATGACATCAAGCCTCGTGGCACTGATGGTTTGAAATAATTGTCACAATTAGGAGTTCCCTTTTTTTTTTTTTTTTGGCCGCAAGTGGAGTTCCCTTTGAAAGCGACCTATCTTACTCTTGGTATGACAGGCCAAATTATTATGTGACAAGTAAAGACATATAACTATAAATTTATACAATCAATCATGCTTAGACTGAGAAGGAGAAAATTTTAAATATTATATATATATTGATTGATTAGGCAGAACTTCACTAGCAAAGGAATCTTCATAATTCAACACACTATTAACTATTGATATTATATCAACTAATTTAAAGTAATAAAAAAATCAAACTAAAAAGGCCAAAACCAACCCACATCGCATGGATTTGGAAGGCTTTGCTACCTCCCGTTTGTATGTTACAAAATATAGGTGGTTGTTTGCTACGGTCAACTTAGTGATGGGCTGCTGCCGCTCCGGCTGGTGGTGCTGGAGGTTTGCATTGGTAGCACTTGGCAAAAAGCCCAAATGTATCGACTTGCTTGACGAAATTGCTCATGCTGGCCCACCCGCCAAATCCAAAACCAACCACTATGACCCACCCGACCACAAAGGCATTTACCACGTACATACCGGTCCAGCTTGGTAGAAAGAGAGGAGGTTTCTCCGCAGCATTCTGTGCAATTGATAAAAATAAATAATAATAATAAATAACTAAAAATGATAATCGAGAAGTACTTTGGATACCTAAATCTGATTTAGGTGCTCGATAACCTAACTTTAGGAAAAGCAAAGCTATATTTGACAATGCCATGTAGCAAATTTTTGCATTCTTATCATGGGAACATTTCAAATTAAGAGTTTCCCTTTTTAAGTTCCGTTTTATTTATCTTTTAAAACTTTCCATATATATATATGTGTGTATAATGTTATAAAGTAAAAACATTAAATATATTAAAAGGAAAAAAAAAAATCTAAGTTTACTAATAAAACATGAGTAAGATTAATTCATGAACCTCTTAATATGTATCTTAACATAGCATTCGTGAAAAGAAATTTTTTTATATAATATGGTGGATGGTATTATAAAAGATATACTATAGATGTATAAGTAGATGCCTTAGAGTCTATCCAATTCCTGCCAATTATGTAATCCTCCACCCAGGTTGACTTGAAATTATGAGAAAACAACTTGGGCAGCTAAAAGATGAGGACACGAGAAAACTACATCAATATGTAAAATACCGTAAAACTAATGTCGAGATGATGAACTTCCTCTCGATAGCGACACACCACCAATCTCACTCCCCATGTGGCGATGCTTCCAAACTCAAGCCATAAATGCTCTTTCGTGGAAACTTTTGTACCCTAACCTTCCCTTTCCTTTCATACTCTTAACAATAATGCAGCCAGCATTGCACCGAGATAGTCCTAAATAATTCGGTGACCCATACGCCTATTTTATATATTGGCAAAGCAACCCCTAAATACGGCATTGTTATATTTATGCACGAGTCTCCTCAATGAGTGTTTCGAAACATTAATTCGCCAACTTAAAATAAAAACTTTAAAAATCAAAGCTCCACTACTACAGAGAGAAGCAACGTCCTAAGCGAGCACAGTAAAAGTTCACGGTGCATTACACACACACATACACACACACACATATATATATATATATATATATATATATGCATTGAAGAAGTTAAAGGGATTGAAGAGACATGTTACCTGTCGAGCAGAGGCCTTTCGATAAGTGAGCATGTGAGCTAAAGCCGGTATGATATACACAGTGAAGCTGACCAAGAGAGCTCCAACTGCAGAATTAATGGGTCCAAAGAATGGAAAGATAATGGCCAAGAACCATATTGGAATCACCACTGGCAGTCTTGCAAGTGCCCTTAGACATAGGCTTCTTGTGTCATGCATCCCTATTACCTTCTCCCATACAAAGTATAATGGCGTACAAGCAAATCCGAACGTAATGATCTGCAAGTAAACACATTACACACACATATCATTATAAAACTAGTGAATCTTTGAATTAATTCGATTTGATAGTATATGTACACAAACACACCTGATGAATGAGCATTAAGATAACAGCAGCATCACGGAATCCGCTTTTGGGGAGGAGAGAGAAAGCATTGGAATGATCCAGAAGCTGGTCGCCGAATGCCCAGTAAACGGCACTTGCTGAAGGAAGTGTCAAGGTGTAAACATATAGAGTGGCCAACAAATATATGTACTTGAACTTTTGGGGCTTCCACATTGCATGCATAATTTCCCTGCAAAACATTTACTTTATTCCCCAAATATTACAACAAAAATTACTTTTTGTTTTGTTTTTTTTTTCTACCCCCCTCTTGAATATATAGTATAGTATATCCAAAATTGTAATAAAAAACCTGCTCAAAAAATCTCTACTCATTCAATAAATTGAAAATGTTAGATGGAAATGAATAATTAGTTTTTTCTTTTATTTATTTTTCCAATTAAATCAAATTACAACTTGCAGGGAAGATTAGGAGACAACCTCTCTTTACTTTCGACTTTTTTCACTCCGACTGTTTTCATTACTTTGGAGATTTACAAAATTTTAGTTTCTTTGAAATTCTTGAATCATAATTAAGCTAAGTAGTTTGTTTGAAACAAAACGGATTCAGCTAGTAAAGTTTTCATTGTGAAGATGGATCTCTGAATCATGTGTCCTTATATCCGAGGACGAAAACATACCTAAAAAGTGGGGGTAAAGTTGGGATTGGGACATACATTTCGCTGTTAGTTTATCCAAACACGGAAAAAGCCAAGGTCAATGTTGTTACTTTTAGGATTTTTGAGCAAAACGAACAAATCTTTGCATGATTTTATTTGGGTCTCGGCATCCAGGACAGCCGGAAAAAGCTGTATACAGAAGCCGTGGGGAAACTATATTGAAAAGAAAGGGCATTGAAAAGGATACGAATGAATCAGGGAATTAGGAGGAAAGAAAGGAAGGAAGGAAGGAAGGAAGGAACGAACGTGGGATTCTTTAGATAATATCGTTTGTTTAGAAAAAAGAAAAAGAAAAAAAAGAAGAAGGAAGGGAATCGAGTTTATTTAAGCGATAAAAAACATTCCTTAATTTGAATTGAAAAGAATTAAAACAAAAAAATCTTAGCGTTTAGATAAAAACAACACTTTTAGGATATTTATGCTCTTCCACTGAAATATGAAACTATATCACAAAACTTTCTTCCACTTTTATCAAACCTGAACCCGACTTTGACTCAGATAAGGCTAGAGGTCAAGGGGTGAAGTGTTAAATAAAGATTAGTTTGGGTTCGACAGGAATCACAAAATTTGATATATTTTAGTTATATAAGTGTAAAATATTAAATTCAACTAAATCAAATATTCAAATAAATCAAAACTTGATAAGACTGACACCAATTTAAGTAGAAATAACAAACACAATTCGATATATTACATGTCTAAATAGTCCATGAACTTAAATATAAAACAAAAATGATTGAGTTATATATTTGAATTAATGGTCATCAACTCATCATCATCTTAATTGGAGTCCTTCTGAATCATTCTTTATACCCTCAGTAGCACCAAGTGAGAAGAGATAGTCCAATTTTAGAATTTAGAATTTTAATATTTACGTAAACTTAGTCACTAGTATTTTATTTTTACCTTTTGTATAAAACTATTTGAATTTTCAATATTTCCTATAAAAATCGTGTGCATCATGACCCGTTCAACTCATTAGGGCAGTTTAAATCCTGCTTGGACCATTTAAATCAAACCATTTAGAGAGGTCTTGACCACTAAATTTTCTTGTGCTCGAACTGGCATGTCCTATGTTAAGGGTTACGAGAAGACCGATTCAACTTGTTGGATTAATAAAAGGTCTAACAACATTACTTTTATTCCTTTCAATCCATTTCTTATCTAAATAAGGAAATTTATAATATTTTCTTTAGATTTTTTCCTCCCTTATTATTTCCCTTCACTCTGTATCGTCTTTTCCTTGTGTAATATGCTATCATTAACAAAAAAAAAAAAAAAAACCTCTTACATATTAAAAACTTGGTTTCACGCTTCACCAAATATCATGATTTTTAACTTATAAAAGTTTCTTCAATTAACTTATAAATAACTAATACATTATTATTGAATATGACGATTTTTATGTGTAGTAACAATTATCTAAATTTGTTACACCTTAAATAGACTCTAATACAATGTTAATAGATAAGTTTTCTAAAATTGAGGATCTAGTCAAGTATACAAATATTATAAAATTATCTAGTAAGTTCGTTGTATTACTTTATTCTTTTTATTTTTTAATTTTCTTAGACTATTTATTATATTAATTTCACATTAGAAAAATTTTGAACTAAAAATAAATCGTTAAAGTTATGGTGCATTGAAGGGGGAAAAATAGTAAGCTTTTGACTTTGTTTATGGCAGCGGTGATGATTGTACATACACTGTCACAGCATGGCCGCCAAAGGTGTAGAGTATATTGGTGGCACCCGTAAAATACAGTACTAATTTCTTTGGTCCCGTATGGATTACCCCCTCCACCTGCATTTGCATGTACACAAAAATGCTCAAATTAAAATCTAACACAAAATTCAAATTATTGTTCTTATGACACAAAAGTTTAAATTCGCAGTACTACTTCATAAGTGGATGGTTGTGGGGGTATAATGTATATTTTATGTCATTTATTGTGAGGTATGCCCTCTTTATTAATATGTCCTAGAAATCAGCATTTCTTTTTCTTTATCTTTTTTTTTTGGCCAAAGCATCTCTTTTCTTGAAAAAACTAATTTTTAATTGAATCTTTACTATAAAAGTTATATAATACTTTGAATTTCTAAAATATTACATTTACAAATTTTACCAAGCCAATCTTTTACAAAATCATAAACTCATAATAAATCTTTTAGATTGATTCACGATATGACTTGAGGATTTCTTTTAACTTATTTAATATATTTGTTCTCGGTAATAGATTGATTTGAAAAATAATTGTAATTATGCATCAATATAAAAGATAAACATAACGTTACAATGGTGATTACTGTGTTTGCAATTGCATTACTCCATAATCAAATGAGTATTTTATACTGTATCTACTCATATATAACTTATAAGTAACCTAAAGACAAGCCATGTATGAAAATGAAAAAAAAAAAAAACCTATAAAGAAATAAAAAACTAATCCAATTGATGTAAGTTGTAAGACAAAATTGTTTTGCCTAAATGAAAATTCCAAGGTATTAGGTATCAGGTCAAGACGGTGGATGTGATTGGTTGGTGTGGAAATAAATGTTATGATTACCTGGCCATGAACCATAGCCGCGATCGTTAAGTACCAGGCAGTGTACGTAGTCATTCCCAGACCCAGAAATGACCAAATCCTATAATTGTGGAACGATGGGATGAACACTGTGGTTGCACAGCATGCTCCAAAAATGTATGTCCATGTCCTCTTGTCCAGTCGATCATTTATATAATATATGTTGCTGTTTTTTTTTTTTTTTTTTTTTTTGAAGGAAGAATAAAAATTTAAGAAAAAAACTATTTAACGAATCCCACCATTTAATTTATTATCATCAAGAAAAATGAATGGGATGAAACTGAAAAAAGTACTTGATTCTTTTTATTTACCTTGCACAAGCTATGAGCTGAATGACAGATCCAAACAAGAGAAAAGTGCAGTTGAAAGCAAGTCCTATTGCTTTCCAATAAGGACCCAGCAACCCATCAAGAACTTCAAACCACTGTAGTTTTTTACATGGTCCCAAAATTATAAACATCATCAACAACAAAAATCACTAACTCAATTTTGGACTTAACCAATAACTGTAATTTTCAAGATTAGGCGAGAATAATACTATTAACCTGAATGACATGGTTCTTGAAGCTGACATTCTCTTTCTCCTTCCTAGTTCTATACTCTATGTACAGAACACTGATAAGGTATGCTGTCCAGCTCCCAACCAGGCCATAGAATATTTGGAACAGCACACCCGAAAGCATCCCAAGTTGTGAGAACGAGTAGGGCAGTGTCAACAGCACTTGTGCAACCTGAAGAATCAATTCCACCATACATATTGCTTTAATTCTAGACCAATATGTATATGTATATATATAAAAATAAATATATAGATATAGAGTGGACTGTATTGCAGATACTTGGTTAGAGGCGCAGCTGAACCATGCATCCCAGGCAGAACCACCGTGCCAGAGGAGGCTCTTCATCTTGAAGGCTGAGTAGTTTTCTCCATCTTCCTTGTCGTCTTGATTGCCAACTCCAACTTCCTTTTCACTGGAATTGGGCACAATTGCTTCTTCTGCTTGCCTCTGTCCCAACATCTTTTGAGTCTACTTCTCCGAGTACTTCAAGATCTGAAGCATGCATACATATGTGCGTGTATATATATATATGAGACAAAATACTATGAGTCGTCGCATGCAAGGAAATAACTCCTAGAAAACGAAAGCCAACAACAGAACAAATCCAAACAAGACAATCGAGATGAGACTAGAGCTTGAAAAATCACCAAAAGCAATTCAATGAGTGAGGAACAAACAAAAAAAAAAAAAAAGAAAAAAAAGAAAAAGAAAAGAAAAATATATATTTCAATATCCATCGACACTTTGAACTAGTACCTTTTGTTTGAAATGTCACTTTCTAGCTGGAGAAACCACAGTTCTCTGATGAATAATGAGTATGAATGAACTTGGGCGCAACACACTTTAGTACAGCCAGAGCAGCCACTTTAAAAATAAGGAACTAGTGTATAGTATGGTCAACAAAAGGAGAGTTGAAATGATTTAGTGCCTGAATTTAAGGCAAAATGTGGCTAAACAAACTTTAATGCGCCACCGCATTGCCACTCACTACTGCTTCTATAACCACCCCGCCCCAACCCAAGGACGGCCACACTCTAAAAGCAACTATTATCTGCCCCCCTTTTTAATGGTCCTTTTTTAGCTCTCTAGTACACTTAACACTAAACACCCTTTTTCACTCCTTGGACACCATTTTATAATTGAGCTACAGAGATCATGTTCTTTTTTTTTTTTTTTTTACTTCCCTGTTTGGTTATTGGAATTGCTTTCTTTCTTTTTTTTTTTTTTTCTCCCTTATCTTAATAGAGGGAAAACTGGGAAAGTAATGAGAAAAAGAAAGGATTGGGACTTGAGAGAGACAAGAACCCAAATTCCCTGTATTCCCTCTTTCTATTGGATTCTTGGGTCTCCGGTTTGGTGGAGAGAAAGAGAATTTAGTGAATGTGAAGGTGACGTTGTTCTAATCAATAATTACTATTTGAAGGGACTCACTGTCACTCACACCCATCGCACCTAATAACTAGGGACCCTATGTTCCTTTTTAAATATAGATTACATCAAGTGCGCTCTTTTTTTTTTTTTTTTTTTTTTTCTATTTTGTGGTTAATTAGATAGAATGTTATTGTTAGTATTAGTGTTAGTGGTGGTAATTAAGAAGAAGACATCCTGATTAATTATGCTGATGTTGCATACCGCATATGCACGGCCACTAATGTTCGCTAATTGAGATTCATGACCTTTTTTTCTTGTTCTTTTGTCTTCTCTTTATTAGTTAAGGAGTTTTATTATGTTTCACAAGTAAGAACCTGAAAGATTTTTCAAACTTAAAATGATTGTCATTTGAAATCAATTATATTGATATTCTGATAAACTTTGGATACAATTGTTTTCATTGTCCACCTAAACTCTTTGAAACTTGTAACCTGGTGGAGAAAATACACATTTAATATTCAACATTTACTGATTTTTATTTGACTCTCAATATTTTTAAACATTTACAAAGTGAATTCCGTTAATTTCCTTAATTTTTTTTTTTTGTCGATCTTCCTTACGTGCCGACATTTAATTGCTTTATCATTATCGAAAAACTTTTGATTGCTTTATAAATTAATTTAACAAAATAATACTATTAGAGTTAAACACTATGATAAAGTCCTGATTTTTTCCTTCTTTCTTTTGTTTTTCCAAACAGAGAAAAGTCCTGACTAATTTATTCAAATTATATAGCTATTATGTTATACTACCTAACTTAAAAAAGAATAGTGACGACATCCAGTTAAATGCTATTATATATTAAAGCAGTTAAATACTATTATATATTAAAGCTGTTATAGTTTAGAGGTATGAATTTTAATTGGATGAATTAAAGTCAATTATTCCTTTCTCTCAAAGTTGTGATATATAATTGGGAAAAAAAAGAAACTATAATACATCATGTCTCTTTGAATCATTAGGATGCATTCCTATCATATAGAAATATAAAAGGCTCATAGAGTTAGCCAACATAGTTTAAAAAAAAAAAAACTATAATACATCATGTCTCTTTGAATTATTAGGATCCATTCCTATCATATAGAAATATAAAAGACTCATAGAGTTAGCTAACATAGTTTATTTAAATAAAATCTTTGAAACCCTTAATTAATAAACTTTGTCCACAATTACTCATTATTCTATTCAAGCCATGAAATAGGGAAACTATAAAGTATTGTTAAATCCAAGTTGACTCTGCGGTTCAATTAAGTTTGACCTTGATTCAATTATGATTTATCCTTCAATTGAATCCAATTTTATTCTTAATTTTTAATCCTCTTATATATTCGGACCAATGATTCGATCCAAATTTGATGACACTACTATAAACTACTTAAATCCATCATAAACCTTCAAAATTTGAACTTAAATTTAAATAACAACCCCATCAATTTGTAAAATTCCAAAGTCCACTAATCTTTATAATTCTTAAAATAGCTAGAGTAGATCTCTATCATAGTGTATGTAAAACCTTTAATTAAATAAATAAATTATAAGAGAGGGCACTAAGGTAATTAAGTATTAAATAGTAAATATAAAGTGGGAAATTATTCATGGTTTGTATATGAAAACCCTTCAGAGGGATAAGTGAATGCTTTTACATTGCTCAAAGGATTTATTAAATAAGACATGGATGTTTTTCTAATTGGATGTAGTCTCGGTATATAAAAGAAGAGAGAGAACAATCTTAGTGTGAAAGTGGTATGATTAATCTTGAGAATCCTAATTGGTAAGTAATAAAGTTCACAAAAGAATTGGGTAATCTTAAGAGATTTTCGGATTTTTAATCTTATTAAATGTCTTGATTGAAAGGATCTTAAATCACAATAAAAAGGTTTCCTTGGCCATAACTTTTGAGAATCAAAGTCAAGAAATCTATCCTTACAATTTTTTTTGAGTAAAGGTTGTTTTGTGATTGAAAGATATATCTGAGTGTCTTTAATTTCTTGTTTTGGAACCATTTTAGAGAATTTGGGTGGTGTAATTGAAGGAGTGAGAATGGGGTTGGTTGAAAAGTTGAAGGATGAAAATATGTTTCAAACTAAATTGGAAAAAAAAAAGAAGAAATTTGTTGTTTGGGTTTTGGATTAAGGTTGGTTATTTTACCAACCGTCATTTATGACGTGATAATTACATGGCACTTGTCTTGTTGTTTGTGGAAGGTAATTTCTAACTCTATTTATACAAGAATTTTGCCTTAATGAATGCAAAGATGCCACTTTATAAGAGAATTCTTAAAAGACTATTTAGGGATGTAAATTTATTAGAAAATTTTATGTTTTATCCCTCGTTTTAATAAGATTAATTTTGTTTTGTATCTCACTATTTATTTTTATTTTTTAAAAATTTAAACGATTGAAGTGATAATTTATTTAATAATTTATATTTGAAAAAGTATAAATAGTTTATACTTAAATAAGTATAAATTAACCATGAGATGGAAGGTGGGATAGTTTGGTAAAAATAGATATAGAAATATACAAATTTAGTAGAAGGAGGGGGAGAGAGAGAGAGTAGTACATTAACGCGTCCGCCTATTAATGCTTCTGAATATGTCTGCTTCAGCCGAGGATTAATAATGCCGAAATGCGAGCGCCACCGTCACACGCTTGAAAAGCCAAACACGCGCGCAATAAAACCTCCTATCCACGCGGAAGCATGATAATATATGTCAAATTCACATGGACATAGTTGCTGTTGCATACCCTTTTCACTACTCTTTTTGGCCCACCCTCATCAATCCCCATTATCCATGGAAATTTCTTCGACCATTTTCTTCCCCCCAAAAACATTCATCCTCTTCGTGATACTGTCAAAAGCGCGGAACATGTGACAATTGAACCCACCATTTTCACGCATTCCCTAATTTGCTTAAGTATAGCGTGTAACTATTTCAACAACGAAATGAGGGATTAGTCTATCAATAAAATCGTGGAAACTTTCTGAATTACTTTATTATATTTATGTATAAAAAATTCCCATATATACATAACCGTTCAATTATACACATATAAATGAAAACTTCAAAAAACTTCAACTAGAAATTATAATTGTCCCAAATAACAAACTACAAGCAACTGCTGTAACTCTTTTTGAGCATGTTATAGGGGTTCAAATACAGTTCAAGGAACGTATAGTAAGATATATGGACTTTACTCAATGAAGTAAATAAGAGACATAAGTATCTTACATTTCCGAAAAGTATATACTCTAATAATTTTATACCACCCTTCATTATGGAGAAGATGATATGCATAAGCGCTTGCATTTATTACGTGATATTGTAAGAAACTAAATTCTATATCAATTGTGAGAGAGAACAGATAGTAATTTATAAGGTCAATGTAATAAATATAAAATGAATACTAATTTAGAAATTTTAGATTAAGTAGTTTAACCTATAGTTAACATTGGCTAGTCCATTTTATTTTTGTACTGGGACTTTGATTTTCTTGAGTGCATCCTCTTTTGATTCACCATACTGTTTATTAACTTCATAAGAATAAAATATAATAAATATTTTTTTTTCAGTTATTGCTATGCTGGCTGGCTAAATAGGTATTATAGGGAATTCCTATCCTATTACTGTCAAATAAAGGACTGTGATTCCATTTCATGAGTAGGGGAATAGCTATTCTTAATCTCTCTCGCTTTTCTTTTTTTCTTTTTCTTTTTTTTTTTTATTGTGTTGCGTATTTTAATATTCTACCGTGAAAACTTAGCCAACAGTTAAGCCATAATTAGGGTAAGGCCATATTGACAATTTTAGGTACATTTTTAATATTATTTTTTCATAATAACCACAATAAAGTATAGTTATTACTTCTCGATTTTATTTCTTAAGAATTACAATTGTATTTTTATCTTATTTCATTTCGCCAATCAAACATAACATTATCTACTTGTAGGATATTGGTGGGGTTTTTTATTCAAAGGAATATGGATCGAATGTGGATATTTTTTGTATATGTAATAAAATCAATGGAAAGTGTAATGATTTACATATCTTACCTATTTCTTTTTTATTTTCCAATTAATATGAGACTAATGTAATTGTTATTATGTCGATCCGGGAAGCTAAATTAAGTTTGACATCTTATTTAGAGTGGTTTTATATTTGATATACAAATCTAAGTTTGATAAGATATTCTAATTACGATAAATATTAAATGGATCAAAGAGAATAATTTGTTGTAAAAAGACTAAAGGAGGGCCACAAGAGAATTTCATATTGTACATGCTTATATTTCACGTAAAGTGACACTTTATTTGTACGTGCAATGCCTTAGACACTTTTAGCAATGAATTCTTTCAAGAGTTTCTTAAGATATTATGTCAGCATTTTAATGAATCTTTATACTAATGTTTCATATAAAGTCATACTTTTAATAGTAAATTCTCTGTTTTATCAATGGGTTTTCTCAAGAGAGTTCATTCCCAATTTTTTTTTAAACTAATGTTTTTTATGTTTATTCAAGATTATTAAAGTGTTAAAGTGAATGATAAAAAAAAATATAATAATCAAATTTCTAAATTTATTTTTAAAAATAAATAATAAAATGATATCATATTAATTTTTTGGCATAATAAATTATAATAATTGACCTAACAATATCATTGCTTATGGGAAAACTAGATAGATAATAACTTAATTCAAAAACTGCAATTGAAGTAAATAACCAACATTTAGGGGGAAAAAAGAGAAATGAAAAGCCAACATATAATTTAGAATCATCATTTTTTATTGTTGAATATTAACTAGTAGATCTAAGTCGCTAATACACATGCTTAATTAAATCAGCTTATAATTGATAGTATCCAACCTTATCATAAAGCCGAATGTTATTTTGATTATATGTCACATACTCTACGATATGGTTGTTATGGATATGAGGTACTGAATCACTAATGTTCCTCAATTCATAAGCTGAAACTTAAAACTAATATTGTAGTCATACAGTTCCTACTTAATAAGAGTTTAGAGGAGTTGTATAAGATAAGTATGAACAAAGAATAGCTATAAGGAGATTGATCTAGATTCTAAAGTCAGGTAACGAACATCTAATTAGAGTAGCGTAATGGAAAATGTGACCAATGAGAATTCAACAATATTGATGATTGGAAGGAAGTTTCAATTTTAATCTCATGATTCTAGAATTATATTTGATGATTATATGGATAATAGAAAGTGAACCATTAGTAGATTAAGAACAATTACATATAAGACAAATAACTCATTTTTAGTTGCAAATAAATCTTACTGGCACAATTAAATTAAGGGAGAAGAATGAAATACCCTAACAATTCACTAAAGCTAAGGCAAAAAGATAAATGGTCATCCTTAACTTTCTCCATAAAATACACTTAAACTCAACAATCTTATATCTTACTCTCTTCTTTTAACCTAGCTATATCTCCCTCTCCTTGTTTTTGTGTGCAATTAGTTTGACTTCAAGGAATCTAAGACATTATGATGGATGATTGAGAAAAAAAATGGGTAATATTTATGGTTTTGGTGTAATGGTTAGAGGCATCATTGCATCATGGTGAGACTAACAATTTGCTTATGTGAGGATTCATACTAAATCCAAAGTGTTTTTAAGATGAATACTATATTTAGTTCCAAGGTTATATTTATGTATTGTTTATATATGTAGCTTCAGAAATACATAGTAATCATTACGAGATCATGCTTGTCGTGATGATGTTTGTTTTTATATGGTGTGCATTAAATATGAAAGAATTGATTGATTATGAGATTATGTGATTTGTAGAGTTAAGCATTGAATACCATGTATGAATACATGGGATGTCGATATGACGATCTACTCTAATATGGACTGAGTATTCAAGATGAAAACTATCATGAGGTTGCAATGTTGGTATAGGACGCTAATGCAGATAGTGCCAGTAGATTAGTTATCTGATGGTTAACATAAATATTGACAATAACATAAAAGGATTTTTTTGTTGTTGTTAGTATTAGATATTAAATCTTGGAACCATCTAGTTCATTTGGTTGTTGGTCTTGGAACCTATAGGTTTATATGTTCTTAATCATAGGTCTATGAATCTTTGGATTCATAATGGTTTTGAAATCTTTGAATTCATATTAATCTTGAGATTTGAGAATTCCTATTATTCTAAGTTGTAGTTTTTGACTATTAGATCTTGAGATTTAGGTATTCATTTGATTATTGGTTTTATTCAAGATTTAGATAACCGTTATGGCTTACTTATGTGTGTTGTTAAGAAAATTGATGGATTACTTTAATGTTTGTTAAACAAGAATGATGTATTAGCATCTCTATTTAAGCCTATGTGTAGAGTGAAATTCATGTGCTATGCATGGTATCTCCATATGGTGCTCCATAGCTCATGACATTGGGATTATTACTTTTTAGGTACATACAAGTTGTAAGATATTGGAACTTAAGTGATTTTGAACATGATTTGTTATGGAAGCAAAAATGGCATTAATTTGTATGATGGCCATGGTAAGTAGTGTGTTTAATTTAAACTTTGAAATGATGCAGTCTTAATTAGATTTATATTTTAAAGGATGTTTTAATATTTGCTCTTAGTACAATTGGTTATCGATAGCAGTTTTTGGTTAGATAATTAATTAATGGTATGTCCACTTAGGAGGAATGTCAATTCCATTTTCCCTTTATTACTTATTGTACCCTAAGTCCTTTGTTCACTTCCTTGGAATTGTAATTATTAAAATTATGAATTGGGATTTCATAGTTTGAGCTCAAGATTTCCATTTAGAAGAAATTTTACTCTCACCACCCTTTTCTCTTCTCAACATAACACCACGCAACACCTACCACCACTACTGTGCTAACTACTTGCCATTGTATATAACTACCACATCACCTATTCACCATTGTACTAGTCACTAGCAAATGCACCTTCACCATTATATGCCACCATTGTATCAATCATTAGCAAATGCACCTTAACCATTATTCACCACTTACGCCACTATCACTTAACACATTAGTATAGCCATTGTATACCGCCTTACGTATAATGTCTACCACCTACTTTCTGTTGTCACCACACTATTATTCACACATTAGGTCACCAAACCCATCAACACCATAAGAGGGTAGAAGGGTTGAGAGATTGAGGAAGGAGAGAGCAAAAGATTAAGATTAAGGCTAGAGGGATCAAGAGATTGAGAACAAAGAGCCTAACATTAGAGAGATTTCGGAGAGAGAGAAAGAGTTGAGAGAGAATGAGAACAAAGAGATTAAGAGATTGAGGAGACAAAGAGTTAAGAGAGATTGACAAAATGGGGAGAGAGAGAGTGAAACAAGAAAGTAAAAAGATGAGTGCAAAATCATCTTTTTAAATTCTATTACACGTTTGTTCTTATTGCCGTTGTTGTTTAACTAAACAATGTAATAAACATTTTACCCTTATTTAATTTTGTAAGAATCCTAAATCCATTTCTCCCTTTATCCCATTCAACGAAGTGAATGAACCATAAGAGTTTCAATGAATAAAGACAATTGTAATATTAGATTTTGTTCAAGGTATTGCATGATCCTATCTAATGTAGGAATGTATAGTAGAGTTATCCCTCCTTCAGTCTAGCAGATGCGATAGTTAACCATCTTTTGTCTTAATCCTTGAACCGTAGTCATAACATATGCCGATTTTAGTTTCCTTTTTCTTCTTTTATTGTCTAAATTGAGCATGGTGATCTTAGATTCTTAAAAAGTCATTATAAAATGATTAATCACAATTAAAACCGTGGTTTCATAGAAAAATATTTTGAACAACTCAATGTACATAAATAATTATCATCAAATTCTTAGGTAAATATTTTGGCTACGAAAGGTATATGTGTCAGTATCTAGTTATATGACTAATCAAGCATGAATTATGAAGATTAGTAGGCTTCCTAATAAAGGAATATATTTTGAATAAGGCTAGTCAAGAAGAGTTGTGCTCAGAAACAACCCTATCCTATCACTTAAAAAGTGTATATAGCTAGGTCCATCCTACTTTTGGTAATAAACTTGTAAGTGATAATTGGCTATGTTCATAGGTATCTCTAAGGTAAAGCATCTATCAATAAAAGGAAAAAATAGGCAACTTTAAAAGTTTCTTGCATGAAGATAAAGCTAAAACATAAATATAATATCTAAATATGCCAATATCTTAATGGTAGATGAGATGATAGTGACGGTTTACAAGTTGTAGAGATCGAACCTCAACATATACATATGGGTTTCATGAAAAGAAAATTTCAATAGATCTTAGAATAACTTTTCCAACACATCAAGTTATATTACTACTTTTGTGGTGTCATGGATGTAAGCAAGGTTCGATTCTTACTTTTTTAAAATTTTCAACTTAGAGAAAACAAAGATGGTCCCTTCTCATGGTGAATTATCTTAAGTAAACTCAATGAATCTTAATAGGATACAAACAAATTATATGATCAGCATTGTCATATGACAATGGCACACAGCTTAATTTGTTTCTTCTCTGCAGTCCCTGATTTAGGTGTTTATAGCTAAAGCCTCCATATAAATTATGTGTAAGTTGCCTATATAGTTATGATCTTTGTTTACACTATACTCTCCAATGTTGTTGTAAAAGAAGGGAATAGACTAGATGGTTCAAATCAAATAAAGATGTGCTTTAAATGTATAAACTTCATATAGAAATTTGTTGCTATTAGGGTACCATATACCGTATGCTTAATTAGGAAATCTTATCAGGTGTGGAAAAGGTTCTCCTAAATTTCTAAAATCATTATAGTTGATGTTTACATTACTGTTTTATAGAAGCCGCAAAAATCCAACATTTGGTGTTAATGAAGCATTCCTTCAACAAAATTCAAAAGGAAATGAAGGGAGGGAAAATAAAAATTTATTGTTGGTTTTGATCCTTTATTTTCTAGTGAAACATGTAAGTGTAGGTTGGGATCTTAAGGTTATAGAGGCTTCTAACGTTCTCAACACAACTCCTTTAAAATCTATACGGGTCTAGCATGTTGATGAGGTATTGTTTTGGATGATTTAAGTGTTCTAAGGTCGATTCTTTCAAGAAATAGGATAAAGAAAGTATTAGAGTCCTTAATATGAACGTAAAATTATTATCTTTGATTCACTCAAAAACTAACCTATAAAAAGGTAAAGAGGAAAGAAAAAGAAAAAGGAAAAAGGAAAAAGGAAAAAGGAAACATTTTGGTGTTACATAGAAATCAAAAGCTATGTTTTAGAACCCTATGGGAGAATATATTACAGTTGCTTTAATAATTGGCGATTAACGACTAGACAGAGAAAAGCTAATTCGGATAAGAGAAGAACAAGTGCTATTATCAACATGGACCTATTTAAGATACGGATGTTGTATGTGGCCCAGCATATATTATTTGTACCAAACTGTCCACTCATGGTCCCTCCTCCTCCTCTATAGGCTGATGAATATGTATCCTCTCAGCTTATGTACGGTTAATTTGTAAAGATACCACCACTGTTTTTTCCCCCCATCTAAAGCATATAAATATATTGACAAAAGCAAGTAGCGTCTTCCCTTGCTAGAGAACCCTTAGACTAGAACGGGTACGTATACACAATGAAACTACTAATAGCAAAAATAGTAAGGTGCTTTAGGTGAATGCATTGTGGGTCATCTATATTTGCGTTGAAAGTTATTCGTTTTTTATATTTATATTCAAAATGTTTGAAGCAAGTTATTTAAAAAATCAATATCTATGTTAATACGTCTAGTTACATACTGTAGGATTGATTAAAAAAAAGAGTAGTTAGTGGTAATCTTAAATAACTCAATTAAAATACAGAAAAATTTAAAGTTTAGCATGAATACAAGGGACTTAAACGATCTAATTGAGCATTGAACAAATATTGATGAGGACTTTTAGCACATTTTACCTACTAAATCAAGAAGGCTTGGCTCAAAGCTAATAAGAATCAAAACACAATCGGAGAAGCATCAATGTGAGCTAACGGTATATAAAACTGCATGTAAAGGAGCAAAAAGAAGTCACGCGACAGCACATGCCTACTTCAAACCACTCCATTCTCGAAGGAGATACATCTCGAGCTAACAATGGTAGATCAAACGCTGATATACTATGGGAGTTAGAAACTATTACGAAGAAATCCAATCTAAGAGGAATAGAACGACTAAATGATCATAATAAATATAATCATACACCGGCGATAGTCTGCTTGTAGAACATTTGCATTAGCATTTCCATGTAGTCTTAGCAAACCTCTTTAGTTGGAAGAAGGCAAAATCGTACAATAAAGCAGTTAATGATGATCTAATTACTTTCAAGTGCACCTAAAATTTACCAACAAACAAAATCTAATTATAGTCAGCATATTTTTACAGGCCGTAATTATTTATACTTTTAAAGCGGTTGAACCTATTTTCGGTGTTATAGGTGTAACTTTTTTTCCTTCTCGTTTTTTATTTTATATAATAAAACCTTTATTGCTTAAAGGTAGTTTGTATCCCCATTAATTCATGATCCCCCCTTTTACATATAGAGAATATAGAATTTATATAATACAGGTCTTTTTTATCCTCAATAATTCAATCGATAGATGAGTCATATCGTAATTATTTTCTTAAGCACCTGAAATGCATGGATGCATCATATAATAAAACATTTAAGTCAGAATATGTAACGTGTGGGGTTTATTTTCTTGTCTCTTACACACACAGCGATTAAGATGATTCTTCTCTTGAAGTTGCCACGTCTAATTCTTTTGAGGGGCTTATTGAACCGGGAAATGACAGCCGGTCATGCTCATGTAAGCTTTTTTTTTTAAGCTGAGATTAAAAGAACTTCCAACATGACACTAATAACAGTGGATAACATATCTATAAATCCATAAATATGAATTTGAAGTATCGTAATGCTTGGGAAAAAAAAAAAAAAAGTCGTAATCCAATTAGTTAAAATTTCTCTTTCCATTTATACCTCACATTCCATCACAATAACTATTTAATCTGGAGAACCACTGACAACACGGTGGAATCCAGCACGAAATTGTACCCAAAAAAAATCTTAAATTTAACTTGAAAAAATTTAGAAACAAATATTTTTTTAGCTTTTAACCCATATTTTTTTTTAAAAAAAAAAATTCAAGTAGATTGCAAATACTCCCTCATGTTTATTCATGTACGCCAACATAACCAATTTATTCCTTGATTTCATATAATTTTTTTTTAATTTTTAATACTTTTAATTATTTTATGTATGGATGGAATGGTCCTTAATTTCAAAATTAGGAGGTTAAGCACATGTGAAGTAAATATTAAAAAACATATTTCGCAATTCACCTTAAAAATTAATCATGTTCCCTTTAGAGATCTAGTTACACCATTGCTACCATGTATGAAGAGTGTATAAATATATTTTTGGCATATAAACATTAGCATATGAATATATGCGTAAACACAATATCACGATTATTAATTGGGTGTGGATAGACATACCAAACTATAAAAGTATAATTTTATCTTCCTTAACTTTTGAGAATATACATACACAGTTCAAACTATTGCTAAAACTCAAAATCTATCGTAAAAATGTCCATAACTAGTAACAAGTTTAGATAGGGATAGACATAAGATCATATGATTGGGGGAGCTAGACTTTTGTTAATTAAGTTGGTATTAGAATCATAGGTAGAAATATATGCGCTTCTTATTGCAGTTAAACTATATCTTATATATGTAAAAGGATTTTATTACTGATTGTACCTATAACATTGTTTAAAACTTTATAAGATAGAAAAATTATTTTATGAAAAGATTGAGGGTGCTTAGTACAAAATAAGCTTTTTGATGGATATGTATGAATTGAAATCTAACTATCAATGTATAAAAAAAGTAAAACAAAATTAATATATAAAACCCATGCAAGTTTTATTTAGAAAAAATCATGAAAGATATACGGACAGAAAATTGCAAGTAAAGCAAAATGAGTAATTTGATATAAATATAAGTATTTTATGATTCTTTTTATGATAACTTCGCAATTTTTTTTAATCAGTAATGAGAAGAAAATATCATTTTGAATATAAGTTATTATATAATTAATAATTTAATAAACAATATTTATTTTCATAATATTAATTGTAAAAAAAAAAAGTATTATAAAACCAAGTCATATGATTGGTATTATGCTGCTGATAGATAGAACCAGACTAATTGTGATATAGGTAATGTAATTGTTATATAATAAATCATACTAATGTAGGAGAATTTATATAGTTAAATATGATTTTGTAATGAATAAATTTAATGTTTTTAGTTATTATTAGTTGTTAAGAAGAAAAACAAGAAAAAAAAAGGAACGTTATTTAAGAAATAAATATATCTTGAAAAAGTAAAATAATACTTTTGATATTTGAACCTAAGATCTTATATTTAGCAAAACAAATACTTATGACTTGTTTATATCATGACATTGAATAGACATGCAATAGAATTATGGTTTTTTAATAATTGAATAAGGGGTCAAAGGGGAATGCTAACTAGAGCATTTAGTATAACAAAAGGGATATTAAGAATAAACACGTCTTGAAATTCAAAAGACAATTTTACCCTTAACTTTATCCTTTATATCTTTCTTTGTCTCTTAATTGCCCTCTTCTCTTACCATCATCAATAATATTATTGACCAAAATGCTCATCCTCACCAATTCCTCTATATCCTCGTACTTGCCATTATCCTAGCTATAGTTTTAGTAGTCAAACCCAAAAGCCATCAAATGCTCATAAATTTGCAATCTTCTCATTGAATTAAAATCCATAATTTTTTGTCTTCTACGATCTTCAACCACATCCTATTTGTAATTGGTCTTATAAGAGGACTTATAAGTGGAAAAGTGTAATGACCCGACTAAAACTACTTTCACAGAGGTATTGTTCGCTTTATCGCTAAATATTGCATGGTTTTAGCCCTTAGTGCAACAACTTTCCAAGAAGTCACACATCTTAGGATTAGCTTGAGTATGCTTAACTTTAGAGTTTTGACATATTCTAAGTTGCTACACCAAAAGGTTTCTCTATAAGTAGAGTTTCGTCACTTTCTATTTAAGGAGTATCACAATTCATCCCTTATACAAAATTGATGTCCTCGTTAGTTTTATTATACAGGTCCAAGACCATCACCAGATAGGAACTTTGTCTTTCCAGTTAGTTATTGCTCTAATACCACCTATAATGACCTGATTGGAACTCCATTCATTAAGGTATTATCCACTTTGGCATAATACATTACATCATTGTATCACCCAACGAGCCATTGCAGTACCAATCAAAAAGATAGTTGTCGCCTAATCACCAATTCCAATTTAGCGGAAAAGAGATGGCATAAGAAGAGTAAAATTTGGGAAAAAAGCTGATTGTATGGGAAAATTGGTAAAGTTAAATCCATTTATAATTCCATTGATCATTAGTTTATATATATAAAAAAAAAGAGTTAGTTCAGCTAGTATAATAACTTCTTAAGAGGTCACCCTTTTTAAGATTAACTTAACTTGAGTACATTTAACTTTAGAGTTCTAATATGCTTTTAATCGTTATGCTAAAAAGTTCCTTGATGATTAAAGTTCTATCACCTTTTATATAAGGAGTATCACAATAAAAAAATCTTCCATGTAGATAGAAAGCACAAAGAGAAGAGGAGATAATGACAAATAGATTAGGATTTTTGGGTTTTGAAATGAAAACAAGAAAGCAAGTATGAGACAGCATGGTGGAACTTAAGAACAAATAAAAAAAAAAAGAGTGAAACAAAAAAAGAAAATTAGGAAAATCTAGAAATGAAAAGACACAAAAATGGAGCTTTTAAGATAAAAAAAAAGTATATAGAGAGAGAAAAAGAAAGCGAATGATCGTGGTAGTGGGTAGTGAGTAGTGGTGTTAGGTATTGTGATGGTAATGTAGTGAGAATAAAAAGGGTAATGAGCGTAATTTTTCTAAGAATCTCAATTCTTAACTTCAAGTAAATGATCCCAATTCAAAGTTTTTAGGAATTGGGATTCATTAAGAATTAAAATTTTGTGAAGTGAACATTGCAATTAGGGTGTTTCAAGGAATAACAATTTATGGAATAGCCATTCCCCCTAGGTAACATACCAACTTTTTCCCAAGCTTAGGGGAGGTCAAGGCCCTTGTTACCCTACCCCCTTCCTCCTTCCCCCCTCCTCCCTTTTTATTCTTCCTTAAGTTTAGGGCATTAGCAAATGTTTGTGTAAGATATGCTTATTTTCAACAATTATAAAAATCGAAAACAAATTTTTGGAGTATAAACAATTTTTTATTTTATTTTATTTTTTTTGCATATAATCTATAAAGATATAAATTTACTTTACGAAAACATTAGATTAAGACCATTATTTATTTAGGCTTAAGTCCTTAGCTTAGGTGATTAGGCTTAAGGAGTTTGTTTCTTACTTAGGATGATTTTAGGAGAATTAGCTTAGTAGGCTTGATCTTTTGAACTAGTTTGTTTACCTCCTACCTCTTTTAGATAAGATCATGTACTCATAAGGAAGGCTACTGGACTTAGACAATACTAAGCTCATCATGATAACCCGAAAAGGAGCGTATTCCTTCTCATTTGTCTATTACCAAGGTGATTAGACGAATGTTATCAAGTACAAGAGTCTATAAATATTTAGTTATTCTCCTTATTTAGAGACTTGTAAAGAGATTAGAGAAATGGTGTTCCATTATATAATATTTACTTTTTATGATCAAATAAGCAATTGCATTAAAAAAAAAAAACTCAATTGCTAAAGAATTATTAGGTCGATGCTTGAGTACCTTAGTGATATGGATCGCTAAGAAAGGGATGACATACGGCTACTGATGTAACACAAACCAGGGGTAGGTTCGAACCTCAAAATAGTTCGAAAGATATATGGAAGTTGAAGGTTAAGTAAAGGTTCTTGTGTATCGACGGTAGATATGATGTACCACCTCACACAAGCTTAGATCACACTTGATATCATGCATAAGTGTAGCTGGAGGGTACTTATTACTAATCTACGCTTACAATGGATTAGATAAGAGTAAATGAGAATAAGTAAAGGATACTTAGCTCACGAAGGAAAGCATGTCTAAAGTAACGTCATCAACTGTTGTGTCTATTACATGTTACAATGTTTTTTATTCTATTTTTTTTAATGGATAGAACAGTAAATTTTCTTATTCTTCTTCTCTAAATATCCAAATTTTGATGCCTAATACCCCATAAATAGTTCAGACTGGATAGTAACAATAATCAATTTTAGCTCGAATGGTTTGTAGAGGAACCCTACCCTTTCTGATCCATTCAACAAGTGCGATTTCTTTTCCGTCAATACGCCCTACAATTTGTACTTGAATTCCTTTTGTATCCGCTTGTTCGGTTAATTATTTATATAACCTAATTAGGGTAAATCCAAGGTTGACATAAATTACAAAAAAGATTTCTACTTGAAAAGGAAAAAGCAGTACATTATAAGGATAAATTTGTAAATAGACAAAAGGATATTTGGTTATAAAAAGGATAGTACGGATGTAAAAAAAGTAGAACGTGTGTCTATTATCCATTCTGTGGTCTAGATGATGCTATATGTTGAGCAGAGTTAATTTGGAATAGAGTAGGGTCAAGTTGGCTATACGGCTGCTCGACAACTCGGCTATTCAAGGCTTAGGCAGGGTCGGTCCACTAAGCAACCATTCTTTAGATTGACCTTAGTTGGTTGGCTTAAAAGTTGATAGCTTGGCCTTGGACATGTATAAACTTGACAATAGGTGAATTCATTACTTGGCTTAGGACTAGTGTGGTAGTAAGAAGTTGGCTAAGTAGTCAAGTCAACTACCTTGAAGGTCTTTGAAACGAGACAAAGAGAGATTTAAATGGAGTACCTTGACAGGTCAAGGTGGAGAAGGTATTGTTCTTTAAAGTTTAACTTTACTTAGACAACTCAGCGAACCATATGGGTGAGTAATCGAACTCAAGAAGAGGTGATTGGTCTATGATCCTTATCGTCCCCTCTAGGCTGTTTGAGATTTAGGATCAAATCTAGTTCTACTTCTTGTTGATTATCCTCGGGAACATATAGATAGGTCGACAATGTTGAAGGAGTCCGAGACTCCATAATCTTCAAGCAATTCAATCCTATAGGCATTACTTAAATTTTTTAAGTGCTCTAAATGGTCCATTGACTCTATAAGATAACTTGCTCTTCCTCAAACTTGGAAATTGATCTTTATTAAGGTAGATCCAGAACAAATCACTGAGATGAAATTCTTTATTCTTTGTTCTTTTGTCCTTTACCTTGCCCCTTGAGCTTAGTGGTAGCTTGGCTTAGTTATTCTATGACCTTTTGGTGCATGGCTTTAATGGCCTCGGATCTCTTTATGGCTAGTTAATCTTTATTGTAGCTTGGAAGGGGTGCTTGATCCAATGGAAGCTCAAGGTTGAATTTGTAGGTGATCTCAAATGATGACATGCTTGTGGCACTATAGGCAGTCCTATTGTAGGCAAACTCAATTATGGGCAGGCATTGATCCCAATCAGTCATGTTCCAACCAACAACAACTTAGAGTAGAGTTCCTACTATACTATTGATAGCCTTGGTTTGTCTTTTCTTCTGTGGATAGCAGAACGTGTTGAATAATAGTTTAGTTCCCATTCGCCTCTGTAATGTTCGCTACAAGTGGCTTATGAATTTTAGGTCTTGGTTTAAAACAATGGTCATGGGTACTCAATGGAGCTTGACGATCTCCTATAAGAAAGAGAAGAAATTACCAAAGCATCATTAGTTTTAGAGCATGACACAAAGTGTATCATCTTACTAAATTGGTCTATGATCACCATGATGGAGTCCTTCCCTTGGGATGTCTTCGGCAGTCTTAACATAATGTCCATGCTTAGCTCGGACCATGGTTTGGTGGGGATTGACAAAGGCAAAATTGCCCTTGCTTAGCATGGCTTTTTGTTCTTTTGCAGGAGGTACATCTTTCCAATATGGCTTGGACATCTTTCATTATCTTTGGTCAAAAGAATCTATAGGTTAGTGCCTCATGAGTTTGGTGCTTACCAAAATGTCTAAACAATTCGCTAATATGTGCTTTGTGCACTAGTAATTTTTTCATAGATCAGGTCGGGATACATAGCCTTCTCTTCTTAAACAAGTATCTGTCTTCCTTGTAATAGTCATCAAGTGTTCGGTCATCTTCTTACCTAGCTTAGATTGGGCTAAAGTATGGATCCTTAACATATAAATCTTGGATCATAGAAAATTTGAGTAATTTGGTCTGCAGTTCGGTTAAGAGGGAATGTTGTCATGAAATGGTATTGGCCACTACATTGTTCTTGTCGTTCTTATACTTGACAACATAGGAAAATCCTCCCATAAACTTAACCTACTTAGCTTGTCTTCGAGACAATTTTAGCTGGCTCTTTAGATATCTCAAAGATTCATGATTAGTGTAGATCACAAATTTTTTGGGTAATAGGTAATTTTGCTAGACGGTTAGACCTTGAGTCAAGGAGTAAAACTCCTTATCATATACAAAGCAATTGAATGTGGCTCTTTTAAGCTTTTCACTGAAATAAGCAATAGGTTGGCCTTCCTACATTAGCACAGCTCTTATGCCTAGTCCAGATGTATCATACTTCACTTCAAATACTTTGTCAAAGCTTGGTAAAACTAAGACTGGGGCGGTAGTCAGCCTTTCCTTCACTTCTTCAAAACTCCTCTACTCTGATGTGTCTAAGAGCTTAGTTATCACTAGGACTTACCGAGGTGGATTTGAACTGAAATGGGTCATTCAAGATATCAAAGAAAATTAGAAGGAAATGGTCCACAACAGAACAAGAGTAACTGATGTGAAGTTGCTTGGAGGATGTGACTCGCTAATAAACACAACACGACTTGACACCACACTTGATATGATGCATAAGTTGATGTCAAGGCCTACCTGCTACTAATCTTGAGTTACTTGGCAAGATTAGATAAGAGTGTATGAAATATGGACTTGGAGAGGGTTGTCTCATAAGAACAGAATATTCAGTATACAAAAATATAAGTTATCTACGGCTTACAAAAGAAAACAACTATTTATAGTAAGTCTCTAAGGCAGCATTACAAATAATGAAATGATAAGAAAGTATATACAAAAAGGAGATTTCTAATACATACCAAAAAGGGTAAAAAGGACAAAAGACAAAAAATGGAAAAGTAGTACAATGTCAGACGAGGTGGACAAGTAGTAATGCAACATTGATTCCATATGAATATTTTGTGAGCACAACGAGCGAGAGGGGTAAAAATATTATGGTAATAAAGGGTCGGGACGAGAGAGATGGCGGCACGTTGAGAGAAAACTATTCAGCCATTTAAGTAAGTCTCTCGTCACTCGATAGGAACTTCTCGGCAGTGTTTGGTCAAATTACTTGGCATAGGGTCCTTGGTAAGGGAATGGTCAAGAGTTGAGACTAACTCTTAAGGCCCATCTGTATACGTATATCCAATCACCTACTATAAACACCAGACAAGACCCGTATGTAAGGGTACCCTCTTTCATTTGCTCTCATTTCCCTTTATAACTTACAACTTACTCTTATAGC
The DNA here is from genome assembly GCA_024138005.1 of Lumnitzera racemosa. Taxonomy (NCBI): domain Eukaryota; kingdom Viridiplantae; phylum Streptophyta; class Magnoliopsida; order Myrtales; family Combretaceae; genus Lumnitzera; species Lumnitzera racemosa. The sequence continues at coordinate 60,649,479 of JAMXBC010000004.1, forward strand.
AAGAGGGTTGATTTAGGTATTGGACTAGTTACATCAAAGAACCTTCTAATACCACTGTAGCCATTTTCTCCTTTTGTAGGTGTTTATGCATTGGAACGAAAATCGACAGTTGACACCATTCACCTTGTATCTAATGTGGAATGGATTCTTTCGTTGTTCTTCTTCGGGCATAGGATTCACACTCATTGTTCTTCTCAACACCAGGGTGGCAAGCATAAAATTACCATCTTCATTGTAGATAACTTCCTCTTCCTCGGATAGTTTGGATTATCTGGCCTCTTTTAAGTCTTTCACTTCCTCATCAATACTGTCTATCTTAACGGTTGGCCCTTTACCTCAAATCACCATGATTTTTTTATTCGAATATTGAGTAGCCATGTGTCCAAATCCTTAATATTTGAAGCACTTGATCTTACTAGTCTTTCTTCCTGAACTCTAGCCTTCCTTAAACTCTCTTAAGATCTCCTTCTCTTTTGTTGGGGTAGTTTGAGTAAGTCGGGTTTAGCAGCCTTACTTGGTTCTGATCGCATAGGTTTACTTGAAACAGATTTGATTTTGCTGGGTCAATTGATAGGGGGTCAAAATCTTCCTATTCGGTGCCTCTTAATCCTCCGGGTAGCTCGAATAACATCATCAAGTGATCCAATATCCATGGTTTCTAGAATATCTCCAATCTTGTACTTCAACCTACTAATGAATCGAGATACGGTTCAGTCTTTGGGCTTAACGACTTCTCACTAGATCATTAGAATATGAAGTTCCTTTACATATGCATCAACACTTGATCCTCTTTGTCTTAACTCTTATAACCTTTTGAAGGTATCCTACAAATAGTAACTCGAAACAAACCTCCTCCTCATGACTCTCTTTATCTCATCCTAACTCCTATCTTCATGTTTTGCTTCTCTTCTTCATGTGGTTTGCATGTTCTTCTACTACAAGAAACATAGCTAATAAACTTTAGCACAACAAGTCTAACCTTTGCATTCTCAAGCATCTCATGGTATTTAAACTATTTCTCAATTTTATCTGCTAATCCAGCTAGTCTTGTGTATCACTACTGTTAGAAAAACTTGGGATATGCATCCTCAACCCCTCTACTCTTGGAGCTCGGACATTCCGCTCTTTTAGCTCATAGTACTTCGCTTTATCTCCTTCTTCAATTTCATTGAGAACTAGCTTATGCATAGTAACTCTATTTACTCCTCCAGCTCAGGGTAATTGAATTGGGGCATTAGCTTGGCTATATTAACCATTGTCTAATGTGGATCATAGCCAAGAACAGATAAGGTTGGTTGTTAGATGGGTTTAAGCTTGTTGAAAACTTGAAAAGAATGATGGGGAATGCACAAAAGAGTGAATAAAAGGGTAAGCAAAAACTCACGAACATCTTTAAAGGATATGACGTACCGATGGAATTTTTGAAGACTCACGGCATAGCTTGATATGATACACAAATTGGTCTAGTGAGGTTACTCGCCACCTAGTCTTACTTAAGAGTTAGGATAAGAGTGAAATGAAAATAAACAAGTTGTGTTTATGAGAGAGAAGAATGTTAAGTGTATTAATGTTAATTTGATGATTACAACTATAAATACAAAGGGTATTTATACTCAACAATTTGAGGTAATTTGGCTAAAAGGGAAAAGATGAAAATGGTATTATCTTAAAGAAGTAATGTACATGTATAGACATCCCATTTTTACCTTCTCTTTTTTTTTTAATTTTTAAAATAGGTTAAAGGATCATAAATTAGGAAAAAAAAAGAAAATTAAAGAAAACTGAAAAGTAAGAAAATTAAGAAATCCAAAAAAATAAGAAATTTATAAAAAAAATAAGAAATTTAGGAAAATACAAAAAAAATAGAAAAATGGGAATAAACACAAAAAAAAAAAGAAATTTAGAAAAAAATGCAAAAAATTGAAAAATAAAAGAAGATAGAAAACAAATAAAAAACTTAAAGAATTTAGAAAATAATAATTTTCTTTTTAGATAGTTTAAATTGAATAGATTTTTTTAATTTAAATAAAGAGAGGACTGTTGAGCTTGGGTTTAGATTTTAATCTAACTTAAGCCAACTTTGGTTATATGTGCAATTTAATTACATAAATGAACAAGGTGTAGGCCAATAACCTAATGGATAAGCACTTGGACTTGAATTGGGTTTGGCATTGGAGGTTAGGGGTTTAACTCTCATTAAAGGTAGAAAATGTCTTTTACCTTTATTTTTCCTACACTTTGTGTTGCCACATGTTAAGGCATCATTAGGCCACGTATCGGATTGTGACATGTAGCGCTCTATAATTGGCCTTCACAACATGTTTTCTTTCCTGCTCTTTCTCATTTTTTTAAAGACACAACAAACGTAGAGGAGGAGGAGGGGGGGTGGATCTACTTTTTTTTTTTAAAAAAAAAAACACACACACATACAAACACAACAGGGGAAGGGGATTCTTTTTTGGTCAAACCTCCACATACACAGGGACTCTCTCTCTCTCTTTCAGAATTGACCTCTCTCTCTCTCTCTCTCCACTATCACTCTCTCCTTCGACCCAGATCAACCCCCCCTCACATAACCCTTACTCTCTCCTTCGACCTTGATTAACCCCCCTTTCACGACCTTCTCTTACTCAATCCGAACCCCCCACTGTAGTACGCAACTGATGCCTCAAAACAACTATACACACTTGCGGCCATGACTCCTCCATCCATGCTGAATACCTATACATAAACATATCCGTGCACACCACTCTCTTGACCACCCCTATACATAAACGTACCTACGCATGCCACTTTCTTGCGTGCTAAACACCTACATATAAACACACACTGCGACCTCTTTCGGTCGCCCCTATCCATACAAACATAGCCACCTCAAATGACACATCCTGATCACCAACGACAGCATACGTCACCATCTTCACCATCAACCCCCCCGAGCGCGATTGCACATGATATACCCATGTAGCATAGACCATCATTAACCCCCTTTCTTTCCCTCTCACTACGCGTAATCACAACCACATACAAATACACACACCTACGACTCTACATACCACCACCGTAGCAACACCTAATACCAAAACAATTTGATGTCCCTATAACCATACGCATATCCAATACGGTATAATCCAGTTGACCAAACTTAAACCTAGATCTCTACCATGATAGTCGCTTTACTCCACTAAGCACTATTAATGATTGAGTTAGGCTACTGCATTGGCCCTAACCCCACTAAACCTAATTAGATAAGGGTATTTATATCCATAAATTAGGGCAACTTACCTAAAAAGAAAAGACAAAAGGGTATTTCTTAAAAAAGTAATGTACAATACACAAAAGGGTAAAAATGAATATACAAAAAAAAAAAAATCATTAGTGCAACGGATTTTGTATATGATACTATACACGTGGCGATGCTATACACGTGGCGATACTATATTGGCAAGGTCATTAGAAAATGCGAACAAAAAGTATGGATAGATGGGCTTATCTAAATAGGGATGACTTAGTTAGTCCGGACTCTTTCTCTCGGCTTCTTGATAAGGAAGATGTTGAGTAATTGGTCAGTTTGGCACTAAAGAGTAATCATCAACTTAGCAAACTATAGAAGAATGGGTGGTCATACGGCATGTCATGAAAGGTGACTCGAGAAGGAAGTACTCGGCCTTAACATAGGTTGGTTAGAATAGAAGGATTCGTTGTGCCAGCCTCTCTAGTTTATAAGCTCGACTGCAGGTTAAAGGTTCAATAGCTTGATTCCCATCATTCCCTTCGGGTTTTTTTGAATTTGGGATCAAATTTGAATGATGTTCACTTAGTTCTCCATCAAGGTGATATGGATTGAGGTTAGCAATGTTGAAGGCATTAGAAACCCTATAATCCTTGGCAATTCTAACCTGTAGGCATTGTCATTGATTTTTTAGAGGATTCTGAAAGGTTCTTCTACTCTTGCAGATAATTTCTTCCTCTTCTTGTTCAAGAACTGCTCCTTGTTGAGGTACAACCACGCCAAGTCTCCCAGTTGAAATTGCTTAGGTATTCTACCCTTGGTCTTTTCTCACATTCTTCTGGCAGCTTGGTTGATGTGTCGAGTGACCTTGTCATAGATGTACTGAAGGGATTGTGCTCCGGTCGATGAGTTAGGGTCCTCTTACACGGGTATTGGTACGGAAGCATAGTTGAGGGGCAATTCAGGATTGAATCCATAGACCACCTAGAAGGGAGTTTGCTTAGTGGTGTCATGTACTGTTCAGTTATAGGCGAACTCGACCACTGGCAGGTAGACATCCCAATTAGCCAAGTTTTTGCCTATTGCAGTTAGGAGTAATGATCCCAAAGTACAATTAACCACATCTGTTTGGCCATTAGTTTGGGGGTGACACGAGGTATTGAAGAGTAATTTAGTTTCCAGATGGCGCTACAAGGTTCTCCAGAAATGGTTCAAGAACTTTAGGTCTCTATCGGAGACTACAGTTCTCAATACGTTGTATATTCACACAATCTCCTACAAGAAAAGAGAAGCAATAGTCGAAGCGTTATTAGTCTTGGTATAGGGCACGAAGTGTACCATCTTACTGAACCAATTCACAATAACCATTACAGAATCTTTGCCTCAGGTAGTTGATGGTAGTTCAAGAACAAAGTCCACACTTAATTCAGTCTACAGCATCGTCGGAACAGGTAAGGGCATTGCTTTCCCTTACTCGACTTGGCACTTAGCCTTTTTGCACACGGCATAGCTTTCAACACCTAGGTGCACATCTTTTCTCATTTTCAGCTAAAAGAATTGGCCATTTATCAGTTCACAAATCTTCCTTTCCCTAAAATGTCCGGAGAGACCTTTACTGTAGGCTTCCCTAACTAATAGCTCCCTTTGTGAACAAGTTAGCACGTATAATTTTTCACCTTGAAACAAGTAGCCGTCCTCCATACGATACTCATCCACTATCTTCCCATTAACGCATCGTGAAATTATGTGTCCAAAGTATAGATCCTCGGAGTACCGTTCTTTGATACTTGTTAACCTAAATAGCCTGGTCTACAATTCTAATAAAACGCTTATCTCCTCGAAAGAGCATCGGCAACTACGTTACTCTTTCCTTACTTGTACTTGATTAAAAAATTGAATCCTTTAAGGAATTCAACCCATCTCACCTGCCACTTCAACAACTTGGTTTGACTTCAAAGGTATCTTAGCGGTTCATGGTTAGTATATATGATAAATTCTCTTGGCAATAAATAATGTTGCCATACTTGCATTGCTAGGATTAGTGCTAAAAGTTCCTTGTCTTACATGGAGTAATTTAGCTACAGTCCTTGAAGCTTCTCACTATGGAAGGCAATTAGCTAGCTTTCTTACATCAGGATAGCGCCTATTCTAATGCTCGATGCATCACATTCCAGCTAAAAACTTTTGTCAAAATTAGGTAGCACTAGCACTGGAGCGGAGGTCAACCTTTCTTTTATCTTAGCAAAACTTCTCTCCTCCCTTTCTCCCTAATGAAAGTCGGTGTTCTTTTTTGTCAACTTGGTAAGTGTGCGGCGATAATACCGAAATTCCTGATAAATCTTTTATAAAATGAAGGTAATCCGTGGAAACTTCTTATGTTGGCTGATGGTATACTTTGATGACATCCTGGTCTACAGTGTCGACATACCGAATCATTATGAACATCTCAGAATAGTCCTGGATATCCTTTGTGCCAAGAGACTATTCAACAATCTAAAGAAATGTTGCTTTTGTTAGGAGGAAGTGGTATTCTTAGGCTATGTAGTCAGTGGAGGAAGCTTGCGAGTTAATGATGAAAAGATCTGAGCAATTGATAAGTGGTTAACTCTTACTACTTATCTCGACATGAGAAGTTTCCATGGATTGGCTTTGTTTTACAGAAGATTTATTAGGAATTTCAGCACCATCACCGCGCCACTTGCCGAGCTGACAAAGAAGAACACCAACTTTTGTTGAGGAGAAAGGGAGGAGATGTCTCAATACATGGTTCATTAATCTCATGAAAGTGTTCGGGGCATTCGACAAGCCAAAGGGCATGACCATCCACTCGTAAAGTCCATGTTGAGTCTTGAACGTAGTTTTCCATTCGGGGCTAGTCTCATGCGGATTTGATGGTAGCCAAATTTAAAATTAATCTTGCTGAAAATCTTAGGTCCACTTAATTCATCAAACATGTTTTCTAGCCTCGAGATTAGATACCTATACTTGATTGTAATTTTGTTTACTGCTTGGCTGTCTACACATATCCGCTAGGTTCCATCCTTTCTTAGTATTAGAAGTGTAGGCACAACATAAGGGTTGAGACTCTCTCTTACATAAACTCTCTTTGGCAATTCATTGACTTGATGTTAGAGCTTAGAAGCCTACTAAAGATTTATCCGATAAGCTGGCTTATTCGGCAGTGTAGCACCGGGTATTAAGTTAATGCAGTACTCTATGCCTTGAGTTGGGGGCAACCCTTTAAGTAACTGTTTTGGGACCAGGTTGGCATATTTAACTAACAACTCCTTAACCTTCTGAGGTAACTTACCTCACTTCTTTATTTCCAGTAGTTGCCTAACTAACATGAGGGTCGACTCATTAGCATTGATGACTTCTCGTAGCTTAGCTCTACTCATCACCAGAGCCTTTTTTGATCATCGAGCAAGTTTTATTTATAACTTATTAACTTCTCTCAGTGGCATCGGATTCAACATGATCTTCTGGTCATCTTTCTCGAATATATACGTGTTCCTATAGCTGTTATGTATAACTCTCTTGCCAAATAACCATGACCTACCCAGCAATACATGGGAAGAATACATAAGCAGTACGTTGTAGAGAATTTGGTCAGAGTAATTCCCTATAGTGATCAGCGGTAGTATTTGATGAGTGACATCTAATGCTCCTTTCTCACTCAACCAGTGCAACATGTACGGCCTCGGATGTGCAACATGTACGGCCTCGGATGTGCAACATGTACGGCCTCGAATGTGCAACAGTCAGCAACTTCAATTTTGAAACAAGATCTATTGATGCCACATTAATGCAGCGTCCACTATCATGATGAGGACACACATCTGATCATTCACCTTGCAGGTGGTATGGAACAAATTCTCTCTCTGCTCCTCCTCTCGTGAGGGTTCCATGTTCATCGTGCGTTGAACAACCATTAGTAACTGATTTAAGTCTTAGGAAACACGTCCTCCTTAATTAGCTATTTCTTGGCACTTTCTTTCTTGGTAGGAACCTCCTCCTCCTTGAGTTCCTCATATGTACTCTCCACTTCTAGTTTCAGGATGTCTTCTTTGATGATCATTGTTCGTCGATTCGAGCACTGAGTAGCTATGTGTTTGAACCTTTGGCACTTGAAGCATTTGATTTGGCTAGTTTTTCTACTAGACCTTTGCCCCTTCTCATACGTTTGGGTCGGTACGACATTATTAGCTCAGTCTTTCTACTCGGCTCGGACATAAACCTTTTTGCTCAACTTGGTACTTGGTAGAGTTCGGTGACTTGCCTGTCTGGGTCGGCTAGTCGGCATCTTCACTAGTACTCAACTCCTTCTTTGCCTCTCTACTTGTTGGGCAATCTTAACAGCCTCATCCATGGTGTCAAAGCGTAGGAGCTCCATAATGTCTTAAGTGTCTCCACTTAACTCGGTAACGAACCTTAAGACCATTCAAGCTGGTGGTTCCTCCACTTCGCAACACATCATAAGCATTTGAAATTCTTGAACATACTCGTCAACAGTTCAGCTTCCTTGTCTCAGCTCCTAGAGCTGAGTGAAAGTATCTTAGAGGTATGTTTCCGTCATGAATCTGTTTCTAAGCACTCTCTTCATGTCAGGCTAAGTGTTAATCTCTTGGTACCCTTCTCATCTTCTCATGGCCTGAAAATTCTTACACCACATGGTGGCATATTCGAAGAACTCAACAGCAACAGTTCTTACCTTCTTGTAATCCTTAGACTGATAATAATCAAACACACACTCCAACTTCTCTTCCTACTCTAAATATTCATCAGCATTCCTAGATCCGTTGAAACTCGAAATTCGAAGCTTCATATGGTCAGATGGTCTAGGGATTTGTATACGCTCCTCTTCAAAATACTCATCTTCCTCTTTATCAAGCTCTCTCGGGTCTATCCTTCACCTTATTCGTTCGTTAACTCCTCTACCTCGAATGAGTTGAGTTGGGTTCTGACCTTTAATAGGTTGAGCAACTTATGGAGTGTTTTGTGCGACTTTAGTAAGTCGGCAAGACATTGCATGAATAGCTCAGGTTAGATCTACTAACAAGTTAGCTACCTCATCAAGTCTCTCGTCGATACTTCTAGGAGTTCCCTGAGATTGTCGTCCATGGTGGACAACCCCACTGTCATCACTAGTACCAGCATTCATATTTAGGTCTGTCATTTTTTTTCCTCACATATTCAAACTTAAACAACACTTCAGGAAATTAATAGTTAACAACACAGCAGTTAATTGAACACAATAATGTGTTTTGTTTCACACATAGAACACAGACTATAACAAAACTTCAAAAAGAACTACAATTTACACAAAACATTCACTCTAACACTAAGATGTTGCGAACCATGACTAAAAATAAACAAAGCTGGTCGCTAGATGGGTCTAAACTTGTAGAAACTTGAAAAAGGATTAATGGGAAAAGTGCGGAAAGGGAAAAATGAAGAATGAAATAATAAGTAAAACCCACAAATAGCTCCAGAGGATATGATGTACCAATGGAACTTTTGAAGACTCATGACATAATTTGATATGATAAACGAATTGGTCCGGTAAGGTTATTTACCACCTAACCTTGCTTAGGGAAAGGATAAGAGTGATGCTGAGAGTAAACAAATAGTGTTTATGCAAGGAAAAAGTACTTAAAGAGTGTATTAAGAATTGATCTAATGTTCATTACAAGTGTAAGAGTATTTATATCTATAAGTTATAGCAGTTTGCCTAAAAGGAAAAGACAAAAGGGGCATTTCTTAAGGAAGTAATGTATAAGATATAAAGGGGTAAAAATGAATATATAAGAAAAATAATCATTGGTGCAACGAATTCTGTACATGATACTATACATCTGGCAGTGCTATATTGGCAAGGTTGTTAGAAGATGCAGACAAAAAATACGGACAGATGAGCTAGTCTAAGCAGTGATGGCTTAGTCAGTTTAGACTCTCTCTTTCGGCTTTTTGGTAAGGAAGATGCTGAGTAATTGGTTGGCTTGGTGCTCGAGAGTAATCATCAACTTGGCATACCATAGAAGAAGGGGCGGTCATACGGCACGACATGAAAAGTGACTTGAGAAGGATGTACTCAACCTTGGTAGGAGTTGGTTGGAACAGAAGGATTCATCATGTCAGGCCCTCTAGGCCTTAGGCTTGGTTACGAGTTAAAGGTCCGGTAGTCTGATTCCCATCACAAGCTATCTCATGACCATAGGAAGGGGGTCATTATGTAGGTTTCGGGTGTTGTAGTGTAACCACCGCTTGGAGTTCATTAGACTATCCTACTTAGGTTATAATGTGACCAATAAAGGTGTTTTCTAGAAATAAGTGAGGTTACAAAGCTTAAGGACCTTTAGAACCCACCATAATTACATATATCTCCCTTAAAGCTTGAGTTAATACACTACCCCTAAGAATTGCAACCTTACTAAAGATTTGGAAATGTAATTAATCTTTTTTTTTTTTTATAGTAGAAACATCAAATCAAATGATAGGGTTGCAACTTAAGGAGTAATGAACTAACCCGAATGGTTTTAGCATATGCATGTTTCTACGAATATTATATTGTTTTATTAATGAATGATTCTTGTCCATGAAACATTTAGGCCTAAAGATAACAACTAGTAACCAACAAGAGAATAATCAAAGAGTTAATAGGCTACCATATGCCTTAGGAATCCATGAGCAGTTGCTACAAGTTAAAGTTACCTATTGGAAGTAAAGGGCTAGATGTGCTAAGGCCTCTAATTGAGCCTTGGTAGCTTAGGTTGAAAAAAGGGAAAGGGCCATAGATTAGGCTTTAGAGATGCTGGACAAAATTAAAGCCCAATTGCGATAATTAGATTAAAAACCTTAGATGTGGTTAAAAGAATTTGAATAAATTTTAAGAATAATTGTTAAGTTCCCTTCCCTTTGTTTTCTATACTCTAATCTTTTGAAATAATAATTTTTCTTTTTAGTTTATTTTTTTTCATTCTTTAGCATTCCCTTCCTTGTAAATAGTTTTTCAATAAAACTCACCTAACCATTCATTTTCTCTTACTTGGGGAAACGTAAATAAATCTCACAAACTTATAAATAGATCTTCAAAAAAATCGCCATCTTTATTTGGTTTTTTTCAGTTTCTATAAAATAAAACTTTATCTTTCTCTCTCACTAAAAAAAAAGTAAAAAAAAAAGAAAGAAAAAAAATAAAAGAAAAGTTGCTAACTGGTAAAGAATTCTTTCAATCAAGTTCACATAGCTGATGACAAGATTGCCTCCTTAGAAAAGATAGTACATCAAATGGCCCAATAGTAGCAGATCTTGTTTCCGATAATCACTACTCTCAAAATATCTCAAGATTCAAACCTAAAAAGGAGACTCAAATCTAGAAGAAAAGGTAGCTAGATACAAAAGAGCATTACAGACTTAAAAATGGCGATGAGCCCAGTACTTAGAAGATTTCAACACCCAACGTTCAATATTAATCAAATGTCAGTAAGTCTAAATAATGAAGGAGGCCCAAGAAGAAAAGAGCTAAGGAGGAATGAGAAAAAACAAACCTAAAGGACTTAGAAGAGACAATTCACTCAATTGAAAATCTTAATGACCCAAATCTTTCATCATCTAAAGGAAGCAAGGATTATAGCTTGTAAAGCCTTTAATCTAAATTACAAACCATATAGCTTTAACCTAGAAGCGTGATGTGACTATCATATGGGTCTGAAGGGGCAATCCACTGAAAAATACTGGAGATTGAAGAATAAGATTCAAGTATTCAACTAGAGCTTCAATAAGTCAGTCCATCTTCAAGTCATGGGGGTAGTTCAACTAATTCACCTAAAGCTCCATTTCTTTTAAGTATGCCAATGCCTTTTGATAAGCTCATAAGTTGTCTTAAGTAGTTGGATGCTTAAGACAGGGGCAAAGAAGAATCAAGTTGTTTTTTATAAAGTTTGTTTTTTAATAGCTTTGAATATAATCTTATTTATTGCCTTTTCAATTGAGTGATCGCAGTGTTATTGACATTGGGGCAAATAAATCATCTCCTAAGGAATTGGTAACTCACTTTTAAAAGGTTTAGAATGAAAAGAGGTGAACTCCATCCTACACACTAACCTCTAAGAAAACACTTTGAGAGTTGAGTGACATCGGAGTGGGGAAATTTTAGACTCATTCCTCAAAGAAAGCCTAGAAAATGTAAGGCCCATAATTAAAGCCCAAACATTCCCAAGAAACACAAAGCCTTTGTGCCTATTTTAAATCTCATGAGCCCTAATCATAAGACATAAAGCCTCTTTATACATCTTTAGCCACAAACACATGACTTTCTCACTCGTAATACCACCTTTACTTAGTAAAGCTTTTTTGATATTGAGGGATAATTTATCTTTAATAAAAATTGTTTTCAAAACTAGGGTAAGCATACTTCTTATTTTTCCTAAAAGGTTCTTAACTTGTACATCCGGGTTAACTAAGTAAAATTTTAAAATGGGCATTCTCATTAGTCCTTATTGAGACCCTTGGACCATAAGCCTAAATTCACAATATTGAACCGAAAAAGACCTAATTGATTGATCAAGGTGTATCACATGCAAAATGGATTACAATTTTGGGGCTATAGTTAAGAGTGTAATTTGGACCGAAAGTTTGTAAGGAATTCTTATTCGACTAAATTAGTCATGAGTTACCTTTTTCCTAAAAATAGGGGTGTTTGAAATCATAAAGCTTCACCAAGTGGCTCAACATCAAGGTCAGGGTGAACATAAGAGGCTCCATGTGATTATTAAGGGAGGGTTTTTCTTTACCTGTTAGAAAACTTAAAAAAAAAAAAGAAGAAGAGAGAAAGTAAAAGTTTATTACAAATCTTTTATCCAAGTCCATATTGACCCAAGTGGCTAAGTTTTCAATCCATGTCATCTAATTTCAAAAAGTTGACCATAATAATCTGGGTCACTTTCACTTTTTCTAAATGCAGGAGATTGTCCTTAATATCTTTTTTGTCATACATGGTTTTCACTAAATTCTTTATTTGTAAATATTTTTCAAATTAGGTAGTTTTTCAAACAAATTTCTCACTTCATACTTTCACTATTGTTAGGGCTCTAGCTAGTTCTTAGAGTGCTAACTCCTTCTTTTTTTTTTTATTCTTTTTAGGATTCTAGTCAACTTTTAGGGTACTATCCTGTCTTTCATTTTTGATATTCTAGCCAACTCTTAGAGCATTAACCTCTCTTTTCTTCTTTTAGGGTTTTAGTCAGCTCTTAGTGCGTTATCTCCTCTTTTAATCTCTTTTAAGGTGAGCCAGGTCTTAAAGCGCTATCCCATCTTCCATCTTAGAGCTCCTCCCCATTCATCAAACTCTCTTCAAATATTTCTTTTAGCAAGCCTACTAGGTGCTTCTCTTCAGTAATTTCTTTTAGCAATCACATAGGGCGTTTCTCTTCATCGATCCTTTTAGTAAGCCTATGGGGCACTTTCCTTTACTAATTTCTCTCAAGCGAGCCCATAGGGTGCTTCTTTTCTTCATCAACTCTTTTAGCGAGCTTATAAAGCACTTCTCTTCACTAAGTTATTAGCGAGCCCATTGGGCAATTCTCTTCATTAAGCCTGTAAGGCGTTTTGAGCAAGCCCATAGGGCGCTTTTTCAATTCCAAATTAGGATTGCTAGTCTTTGAGAGATGGTTTCGCCTAAGTTAGTTAGCTTAAAGGAGTATTATTAGGTTTCAATTAAGGGTCTTAGCCTGCTCAATGAGCGCTTTACTTGTTTCACCTATAATAGTCAGCTTAGAGGAGCACTTTCAGGTTTTTCTCAAATCGATTCTAGCTTGGGGTTACTAATCCCCAGGAGACACTTTTGCTTAGGTTAGTGAACTCAGAAGAGCACAATCGAGTTTTCAAAATCGATTCTAGCTTAGGGTTGCTCATCCTCGAGAGACGCTTCTAATTAGGTTAGTGAGCTTAAAAGAGCACGATCGGGTTTTCAAAATCAATTCTAGCTTAGGGTTGCTAATCCTCGAGAGATACTCTAACTTAGGTTAGTGAACTTAGAAGAGTATGGCCAAGTTTTCTAAATCGATTCCAGTTTAGGGTTGCTAATCCTCGAGAGATGCTTTTACATAGGTTAGCGAGGTTAAAAGAGCACGACTAAGCTTTTCAAATCGATTTCAATTTAGGGTTGCTAGTCCCTAAGAGACACTCTTACCTAGGTTAGTGAGCTTAAAAAAGCACGACCAGGTTTTCCAAATCCATTCTAGTTTAGGATTGCTAGTCTTTGAGAAACGCTTTTACGTAGGTAGTGAGCTCAGAAAAGCACGATTAGGTTTTCCAAATCAATTCTAGCTTAGAGTTATTAGTCTTTGAGAGATGCTTTTGCCTAGGTTAATGAGCTCAAAAGAGCACGGCTAGGTTTTTTAAATTGATTCCAGTTTAGGGTTGTTAGTCACCTAAAGACGTTCTCGCTCAAGTTAGTTAGCTTAGAAGGGCACAGTCAAATTTTAAAATGATATTTCCAACCAACTCCTAAGATGTTAGACCTTTAACCTCTCACTAAATCCTTAGTGAATCAAACTTAGGAAGCACTTAGGATAACTAGTTGGTTGTTGTGCTTTCTAGGTTAAAGTTATCCTCGGGGCAAAAATAACGTCTCTTTTATTTTTATGGTAAAGTTTTACCCAAACTTTATCACAAAGTAGGATAGTTGTAGACATCCCATTTTTCCCTCTCCTCCCTTTATTTATTTTATATTTTAGAATTTTTAGGATAGGATAAAAGGTCTTAATTTAGGAAAAAAAAAAGAAACTTAGAAAAATACAAAAAATGAGAAAATTATAGAAAATCCAAAAATAAGAAATTTAGAAAATATAGATAAATAATAATTTTAATAGAATAGATTTTTTTTTTAATTTAAACTAAGTTTAGAAAAAGGCGTTGGGCCTAGGTTTTGATTCGAATTTAGTCCAGGTATACTTTATTTATATGTACAATTTGATTGCATATATAAATAAAGCATGGGCTAATGGCCTAATGGATAAGCGTTTGAACAATTGACATGGGTTTAACTCAAGGTCATGGGTTTGATTCTATCTAGGCACAAAAGTGCCTTCTACTTTTTTTTTTTTTAAAAAAAGAAAAGAAAAGACGAGACAAAGTAAAAAAGAGAAAAGACAAAAAAAAAGAACTAAGTCGGAAAAAAAAAAACTAGGTCTGGCAGGGCGCACTATGTATGCGCCCATCTCCTCCTCACACAATTAGAAAAGAAAAAGAAGGAAAAAATGGCGTGATCCCTTCACTTCTTGACCCAATTGAGCTGATTTTTTAATGAGATTTTATCAAATTGATTCCAAAAATTTAAAGAGCACTTAGAGTAGTTTGCATTGAGTCCAAAAACTTGTTCAAATTTGTACATTGAAGAGGTCAAAATCGATATTGGAAAAAAAAAACTTAATTACCCATTAACACAAAACTTTGATTGTGGTCAATTTAACGCATTTCCAATTGAAATTGAGCATGCACAAGTATAAATAAGAGGATGAGAATTCATTTTGTGACAAGAAACTCAATAAAAAAACACTCTATATAAGCTTGAATATGAGCTTTTTCTCTCTAACTCACGAGTTTCATCCTCTTACTCTAAAACCACTACTCTATGATGGTTTTCAATCGAACCCATTGCCTCCATTAGTTCATCACCGTAAAAAACCTATGACCCAACACTTGATCAAAACCCAACAATCCCTTTACGATCGGACCACTACCACCAAGCGGTGGTTGTATTCTCAAATAAACCACCATAGTAGGTCCAAGTACTTGGCCTACCCCCTTATTTCCCAATAAAATTCTCATAGAAACGCTATTTCCCATTCAATTCGGTGCCTAAAATGTCTAGAAAGTACGCCTTGCCGCTATGGCTATTGGAGAAGAGTTGAGCTGACTTAAAGCCAGCTGGAATCACCCTGGTTTGCTGCATTTATTTATTTACTTATTTTATTTTATTTTATTTGTAAACGTAATATTAAATTAAAAAAAAAAAGAAAAAAAGAAAGAGAAAAAAAAGAGAGAAAGGAAAAGAAAAAGAGAAAAAGAAAAGAAAAAAGATAAGAGTAGTTTATTTAGTTTATTTTCCCCGATTAAAACTAAAATAAGAAAAAATCATAAAATAGAACAATAAAAAAAAATAAAATGAGTAGATTAGAAAATAAAAATCACTTAGAAAATGAACTTTTGAGAAGTAAATAAAAATAACCGATCCTTTTTCCAAATTGGGGCACTTTAGAATTTTCAAAAATAAAACCCTAATTAAGACCCTTAGAAAATTTCCTTAAATAATTTGAATTAAATAAACATGTAAACCCTATTTTTTCCTAAAATTAAAATTAATCAACTCACTAAAGTTTTTATTAAATGAATTACGGAAGTTTGATCTTGAATAGCAGACACTTAGGTGTTTATACGAAAGTATAGGGCGATTTAAAATATGGGAAGTTTTTTTTTCCATATTTGTAAATAATAATTCAATTATCCTTTTTTAGATGCTTTATATTAGATGTTTTGTTCTTAACGGGTAATTTTGAAAAGTGAAGTTAATATCAAGAAGTTAAAAAAGTGGTACTCGCTTAAGGTTTAATAAGATAGCTCTCGGATCTAGATCTTTAATTTTAAAACCATTTTAAAATTAGTTTTATTGAAAAAATCAGTAGTTAAGTTATAATCAATCCACCCAATTAGTTATAACTTAACTCTTTTTTTCCAATTTTGGTCAGGTGACGACTCCAAAACGTTTTTCAAAGTTAAAAGAATTGGTTTTCTTTAAACCTTAGTCGAGAATGAGTATTAAACGGGTAGGGTTTAATATTGATTAATTTAAATAAGACTAATTTACTCAAGAGGAAAAAACTAAGCTCGACATGGTGCTAAACTAGTTCCTTTTCCTTTGCTTACTCGCTTGTATTTGGATAATATTATAGGAGATCTTCTTAATCCATCATTTTATAAGTGTCTCGTTGGTAAGTTGCTTTACATCACTTTGACATGTCCAAATATTGCTTTTGCTGTCTACAAGTTCAATAAATTTTTGTTAGCTCTTAGGAGACCTCATTTAACTACCTTATTTTATCTTTTACGATACTTGAAAGGGTCTTGTTCTTTAGAACTCTTTTATTCCTCTGCTAATAATTTGGTTCTTAGAGGGTTTTTTTGATGTAGATTGGGCTCCTTGACTTCATGATAGGAAATTGGTGTCTAGTTATTATGTTCTTCTTGGAGACTCCCTTATTTCATGGAAAACCAAGAAACAATCTACAATTGCAACATCCTTAATAGAAGGTGAATACAATAGTTTAATTGTTACTTCCAAAGAGTTGTTTTAGGTTTCATTTATTTTTTGAGATGTTCAAGTTCTTGTTTCTTTTCCAGTTTTTTCTTTTATGTGACAATAAGTCTACATTTTTAAATGCTAATAATTTTTGTCTTTATGGTTGAATAAAACACATCAATATTGATGTGAATTTTGTTTGCGACCATATTACCTCTAGTTTTCTTTATCTTCTTTTTGTACCCTCTCATTCTGAAGTTGCAGATTTTCTAAGGGTGGGATGGAATGTGAAAATTACTAGTAACTTACTATTGTTATGTTGTAGCAATTATATGGGTGTTTTATTTATCTATAGTATAGTTACATGTGTATAGTTTTTATTTGTACACTTGTCTTCTTATCATTCTTTCCATCATTGTATATAAATACTAGTTGTAATGAACTTTCTAACTAACACAGATCATTCCACACATTACATTTCCATGCTTTTGTTTTCTTCTCTTGACTACGTTGCAATAAGGTATAGAGTGTTCAAAGCCATATTCTTCTAGTTCACTTATGCGCTCATCCCTGCTTATCAATAGGAAAATTAAGCTTATTTAATTAAAGGCTCTTTGATGAAATTAGTAGAATACCCTCTAAAATAAATTTATTTTATTAGGAGCATTGAATGTGCGAAAAATTAAAAAATTTTCAATGCGCTTATCCAAAAGGATTGTCAAACTAGGAATCAGCTGTAGACAAAGGGTTATCTAAACGAAATGTTTCAAATATTAAAAATGTGAAATGTAGAGTCAACAAATATACATGAATAGAAATAGAAATAGAACTCTCCATTTCTTTTTCTGTTTTCTTTTCCGCCATTCTGGGACGGGGTTTAGGCTCGGTCCATTTAGCCCAACTTATTATAGGAAGGCTTGGGCCCATAGACGCGGTTTCGACTCGAACCGAAAAAGAGTACAACGAATTCCCCTTCTATGGCATTGGCAGTTGCAGCAGGTTTCGCGCTACGATTTGGTCATCATCATCGCAGCAGCAGCAGCAGCAATCCTTTAGTCTAACTTTGCTCATACTTACAAAGTGTTCGATGTAATTCCTCACTGACTTTTTTTTTTTTTTAATTTTTATGTTGGCTTATATTTTTCGGATACCATGTCATGTAATTAGCGTTCAGCATAATGAATTCTTCACATTAGCAGATAGGTAGACTAGTTGATAATGAAATCCGTAGTTTCTGTCATAGTTTTCTATCGAAGATTCACACTTTTCCCCAGAAAGAAAAAAAGGTGACTTTCATTTTCCATTAGCATACACTACGGACTGAGGGACACTGTTGTAGCTACTACAGTCTAATCGAGCCAATGCAGATTTTATGATTACATGATTCTAAAGAATTTGATTGAACCGCTGAATGCTACCTATGTATAATATAGCTGAGTAGAAAGTATACTACTAACCGCTATCATATGTAAAGAAGACTAATGCGATTTCTAGCCTCCTTGAACTGCCTTTCATAGTTGTTTTTGTTTGACATGGCCATACCTCGTGGAACTAAATTAGCAGAACGTATATGGACTTCTCATTCTTGTTTGTTGAAAATCCCGTCTATTCATTATGGAGAAGTTTTGTTATCTCTCAATTCAATCTGTTTGGATGTTTTCTGTGCTTGGCATTATTAATTAGCAATAATATCACTAAAGACGTGTGGAGGCAACTGCTTGCAGAGACTTGAATTTGATTGTTGGTGGTATTATTTATGTTTGTTTTTCTCAATCACTTCTTAATTGTTACCCTTGCTAATTTTGAATTCAGGAATCACTTGCTGAATTAACAGTAACATCTTTTGGATATGGGTAAAGCTTCCAGAGATAAAAGGGTGTGTGTTTTGCTTAGGATGTCGTTTCTGTTAGTTGATAGCAATGTGCTGTTAGGGAGGTTTCAGCTACATTTCTTTGGCAGGACATATACTACAGGAAAGCAAAAGAAGAAGGTTGGCGTGCTAGAAGTGCATTCAAGCTTCTTCAGATAGATGAGGAATTCAACATATTTGAAGGTATCAAAATACTCTCTCTCTCTCTCACACACACACACTGTTCTTTGGAGTTTGTGTTTACTGCAACTCCACCTCCATAGTTCAATTAAGTATTTGAAAGGTACAGTTCAGAATGGACAAAATATGATAGGCTGAGAAGTTAAAGAAAAAGGTATCTTTTGGAAGCCAAAGTGATCCAGTCTGGAAATTAACCTTGCTCATATGCCCTTTTTCTTTGATGGAAGACCTTGAAGATATTAATATTGCTCATGGTGTTAAGAAAGTCTGTTGTACAAGTGCTCAGCTATAATTTCTGTACTTTCACATCCTTCAATTGGTATCTGCATCATGCTATGCTTCATATCCTGTTTTTACTTTAAAATATTACAAGTTACTGTAAGAGGTAATATTGAACATTTATCTCGTTTTTTATGCAAAGTTATTCTGTTTCTATGAACTTTGTGATTGGACTGATCAATAACAGTTTCCCACCTTCATACATGAAAGAGCCATGTGACTCTAATACCTAATAAATAATGCTTGACTGCAGGAGTGAAGCGTGTTGTAGATTTATGTGCTGCACCTGGGAGTTGGAGCCAGGTGCTAGTCATTCCTAATAGTCATGTGATATAATTATTTAGAAGCTTACAGTTTTATTTATTTAATTTTTTATAACAAAAAAGTGATTTGGATGCTGCATAAAGCATATTTTCAGGCAAACTTGATAAATGATGCAAATTGAATATACAAAATTAGATGCCAAAGTGAATTGAAACAAGAAGGCCAATTAGACAAGATGTTTGGAAATATTCTGCATCACTATGAATTTGGAGCCTGCTTGTACATAATGGAAAGTTGTAGTCCGACGATCTTTTCTGATTGAATTTGCATCTGGTTATTAGTTATTAGTTGCCATTTTATTTAATTATTTTTTAAATCAGCAGGTCACTTTTTGCTTGTACAATAATTTTACATATTCTTCCCATGTATACATGGGCGCTCAAACTTTGTGCATGTAGAAGAGTATATTGCTAAGGCAACACTTGTTATCTGTCATTTCCCTGAAGTTCAGAATGCTAAATGAGACGAAAGAAATTTGATTATCTGCTTAGCTCAAATTAGTTATGCTAAATGGCATGTTTGAATACGAATTCCAGAAAAGGACAAGGCATTTATCTTGATGACACGAATCATAACATGGCAGAGAGATTGCAAGTGTTTAGGACCTTTAAGCAGACTTGAGGTTACACATACACACACTCCTCTACATCCTTTCCACTTATTAGCACATATTTTGTGTGGGAATAAATTATATTTAAGTTGTAATTGGAAATGTTCTTATTACTACTTGATAGACTAGGCATTTTTTCTTCACTGGGCCTGTGACTGCTATGTCTTAATTGTCTCTGCTGCATGTACTAAGAGTTTTAATAATTTTGTAAGATGTCCTGGAATCTGATGTTGTCTATGGTCATGAGATTGCAAGGTCCATTAAAAATAAAACAACCCGTGACATGTTTCCTTAAGTCAGTTTTGCTTAGGATTAATTTCAGCACATTGCTGTGATATTAAAAATTTTATTGGTTGTATTGTAATTATTTTTTTTCAATACATTTTTTTTTACATAAAAAGCCGCTTTGAGGATTTCAATTTTCATTCTGGCAGTGAAAGAGTTAAGTTTTGTTCTTCTATAGAAACTTTTGTTGTTTTTAGACCTATGTACTTGACTTCACAATACCTAAATTACATCAACTACTTCGTTGTATTGACATTTTCTCACCTACTTCACATGGGCAGGTTTTGAGTCGCAAACTGTATCTCCCAGTGAAGCTTTCACCTGAGTCTAGGTAATTTCATATACTCATGATTAAGATTTCACCAACCGTAGTTCTTTCATAGGTTTTCTTCAAAAGCTCTGAGTGAATTTCTCATTAACTGTTTCTTCAACCAACCCCTCCTCCCCACCACACCACACCCCAAAAAAAAAAAAAAAAAAGTGCTGGAAACTAGTTTCACATTTTCAAGGGCTCCATTTTGTGACAGTGGTTATACTTTTGCAGATTTGTTTGGCATGACAAAAAGTATGGACTTAGCATGTCTCCATTGCCTTCTAACTATCTAATAGTCAATGTTGTTAAAAGTGAGTGCTTCGAAGTGAAGTGCAAAGATGTGCCTTGTGGATGCCAAGGCGAAGCGTGTTCACTAAAACGCCTGCCTTGGTCTTCAAAGCACAAGGCAAAAAAGTGCTAAGCCACTTGCTTGGAGAAAAAGCCACTAAAGAGGAAAAATTTAAAAGTACATTATAGCATATAATGATCATATTTGAAAAATAATAGAAAGGTAAAATAGTAAATGTATCAAAATAAAAACTTAATAATATAATGTTAGTCGAGAGTTTATCTTTATTGTATATGTGGTGCCAAAGGTGGTGCTTTTTTGGTCTGATTTTCTTTATTTCTTTTTTTTTCCCCAAAAGTGACAAAAACTATTAAAATAAAAAATTAAAAACCAAAATAGTTTTTTCAAAATTTTTAATTTGATTCTTTTATATATATTGTGCTTGATATGAAAAAATATTTTCAATACTTTGATATTGATTAGAAAAATAATTGACATAACATGATACTTATCTTATATTTGAGTTGTATAAATTATTTTTGTTAGTAGTTTAATAGAAATATAGTTGTTTATTGAATATTAATGTTCATAGTTTTATAAATCAAAATATTTTTTATAATTTTTAATATTTACGCTTCATTTCATTCAGGTGAGCTTTTTTTGTACTTCTCACCTCAAGCGATTTTAAGACATTACGCTTTGAGTGTGCTTTTCGCCTTTAACAATCTTGCCAATAGTTGGAGATAATGTATGTTTTGAGCTATGCTGTTAGTTTCAATTCACCTTCAACATATACAAAAATATTGGATGCCCATTGCCCCTTGAAGAAAATAAATAAGATGAATCTTTCCAAAAGTCTGAATATGCAGCCACTTGTTGGAATGTAAAAAAAATCAAGTTTTGTGCACCAAGGCGGGAGGCAAATTCTTCAAAAGCTGCATCTTGTTACATCTGGATGAATTTAGTGTGATTTAAAGTGTGATTGGGATGTATGATTGGGAGAAAAATACAAGTGATGTGCTAAGATTATTCTCGCATATACCAATATAAACAGTTTAGATCTTTTTTGAACCTACTTTGATGGGCTTAATAGATATGTTAGGTGAACTTCACATATCTTGTGCTTCAAATGTTAGACTTACGTTTTGGCCATATGTAATGAATGTAAAATCATGGTCTCCTTGATAAATGTCTAAAATTTACCTTACTTTGGGTGCCTAGAGATGCACAGGGTTGCTCTAATATTGGTAAAATTTTTACCCCCGGCCCCCACCTCCTCCCTTGGTTCTTGGGGGGGTTGCTGGGGGAGGGACTGTTTAATAAGGAATACTTTAAAGAAAATGGGATGGGGACAACCCACTAGTTTATATGACACACCAATTTTAAGTTGGATATAGACAACACATGAATAGACATAATGTAATAATCTCAGGTTGATCCATGATTATATGGAAATTGATGTGATGCATGGTCTAAAATAATCTATGTGTTTCATATCTCCAAGGTTGTGAAAAATTAGTTTAATGGAATATAAATATAGTCTCTAGAAAACACTGAGGGCATAAAAGTAATAAAAATTAACCAAAAGATAGGAGCTAAATAATATATCAGAATAAGCTTTAAGTTTGATTAAGTTTAGCCTACCACTGATCGACTTATGATCATATTTGATGAAATTTGGTTAAATGGAGTGAAAATTGAGCACTTTCGTTGACCAACTGACCTCCTTAAATGTCGTTCTTGCTGCTGATCCCAGTTTCAATTGTGCTTTGATATCTATCAATATCATAGGGTTGGTGAAGACTCGCCCGTGAATCTAATCCACGAACCATATGGAAACAACCAGCCGATGGTTAAGAACTCTCAATTGAATTTCAATAATAACAATCTTATTCATTCTTATTGACCATGAGTTACATCATATCCTTGGAGCTATTTAGAATTTGTCCTTAAATCCACACTGGGGATTTTCGGAAAGTTATATACTTGGGTCTTTTCCTTCTCAATGCATGGATCATTTTCATGAACAAGCTTCTTTACTCTCTTCTTAAAATTGTTAGCTCAATCTCTCCGATATCTTTACCAGCATCTTCCTCTCTTTTGGTGTATTTCATGACCTCTTGGCTTATGTGTGTTGGTGTGTTCACAATATCTTTTGGAAGCACAACTTGCACGTTGCACCTCATTTGTGTTTTCCTCATGTATACCATATCCACCATTGTATATGGTCTTTTGTACCCTTGCTCTTGTCACACCCCTTTCTAATTCCATAAGCATTAGAACCAACCATTCAACTGCAATTCTTGAGAAGAGAATATGTTCTCTTTAATCTACTGTAAACCACTTTATGTTCAAATGCCAAGGACTTCTCATATGTGGATGATAGATACTTTTGAATTAGACCATATGAAATATCATCTTTATATCTACCAATAGAAAATTTTACTTGGACCTCTTATGAAACTTGAACCATGCCTTGGCTTTGGGACAAATCCATCAATGGGGTGATCTAATGCTAGTAATTTTTCCACCATATATGTTCACATGAGATTAGTTCCAATCCCATCAGTGATTGCATAATTTACCTTGTCTTGAATTATACATCATGTGTGAAAAGTATTCATCTTTATCTACTTCAGAGTTCCTACAGGAGGTAAGCTTGCCTCAAAAAGGATAAAAAAAAGTCCACAACTCTCAATGTTGAACCTTCATTCTAATATTGTGTTGTACATGATGTGCTATGATACTGATAATGATTCCTTTTTTTTTTTTTTAAATTTTTTTGAGGATTATTAATTAATAAAGAATAATGGAAATAGAATTGAATGTGGATCACTTTGGATTGAATATGACACATCAATTCTAAATTGAACCTTGGATGACCTATGTTAGATGTTACATGGTGTATCTTAAATTGAGCCGTGATTATATAGAAATCACTATGATGTATGGTATCTGACTTAATCAATGTTAGCCACCACTATAACATTTGTTAAGAATGAGAGAGAATAAACCTTAATATGGTTGATAATATCTCCTGGGTTGTGAACAATTAGTTGCATAGAATATAAATAGTCTCTAGACGACAGATGGTCCGGTTCAGTCCTTTGATCATATTTGATAAAGTTCTGTCAATTGGAGCAAAAGCTGGGCCACTTCAGTCAAGCAATCTGAGGATTGGTGGACAAGCCTCCTTAGATGTTATGGTTGCTGCTTATTCCAATTTACTCTAATATCCATCATTTTCAGTTTAGATTTTTCTATCTGACTTTTGGAATATTAGATGTAAATAGCTGAAAAATTTAAATGTTTTATGATTTTGTTTCATTGTTGATTTCCTTGAAAAGCCATAGTGGCATTACCTCATTAAATCATTATGTGCAGTCAGAGTGATATCCCACTTATTGTGGCAATTGATCTCCAGCCCATGGCCCCGATCGAGGGAGTTATCCAGGTACAGGGTGACATCACAAATGTCCGAACAGCAGAAACTGTAAGTCCATTATTCTGGATTAAGTTCTTTATGTAATGGAATGGAAGATGGAGGAACTGATTGGATTATATATCTGTGTAAAGTAGCATGATTTATTCTGGAACATTTTGCCCTTGGGTTGTTGATTACTGGTGCTAACTGCAAATCAAGATATCATGTATTGCAGTTCTTTAATGTATTGCCTGGGAGTGAATAACAATCCCCATTTGCCAATAATCATTTAGCTCATTCACCTTTTCAAGTCCCCCTTTGTTTTTAGGAGAGCATGATTTGAATTTCTATACCACTGGTCTCATTGATGTAAACTTTATCATGAATAGTGATGTGCACGTAGTTTCTGATGATTTTTAACACTCTTCTCATGAGCCTTATTTTAATATTCAGTTCTGCCTTATTAACATTGATAGTGTAGCAATTTAAGAACAGAAAGCATATATATATATATATAGAGAGAGAGAGAGAGAGAATTTATGTTGGAATATGGGCAATGCTTTATCCTGTTATTTGTCCAGCCGAGTATTTGCTGAGACAATGACCATCATACTCTCCTCCTTTTGTCTTTCCTGAATACAGGTTATTAGACATTTTGATGGTTGCAAGGCTGATTTGGTTGTTTGTGATGGTGCTCCTGATGGTAAGATTTGTATTTTCCCCCTATTTATGCTTGCCTCAGGTTATTTAGTGCATTCTTATTTTACTTAAATATTGTATTTTGTGCTGGTTGCAGTCACTGGGCTTCATGACATGGATGAGTTTGTTCAGTCACAACTAATACTAGCAGTAAGTTGTTCATCTGAGGCACCATCATTTTGTTGAAACTTAATTAGTTTAACAAACTTTGAGCAATTTATTGTTTATCAGAAGGAATGATGTACCCTATGGATGTTAAAACATGTACACTTTTACAGAGTACTCACATTCAGCATGGGGTTTAAATTTGGAAAATAGCTTATATTTTGATGTGAATATGGTATGTTCTCCACAAAGACCCACGCATGCGTGCACATGCATGTTCCTGTTCACTATAAAAATGTCATGTAATTTTTGTTATAAATGTCAGGTTGTAGTTGTCTGACAGAAATATCAATTTCATTAGGCTAAGCTTCTTTTTCCATCTTCTGGTCAGATTTCCATTTAAGATTTTTACCTATGCATTTCATACTTAAAGCTCTATTTGATAGACCAGAAGTTAAATGTTGACGTTTAAATTTTATTGAAGCTGCATGAGATAGCTTAATGGGCTTATGCTTTTGTTGTAGGCTTTAACAATTGTTACTCATGTACTCAAAGAAGGTGGTAAATTTATCGCAAAAATTTTTCGGGGAAAAGACACGAGCCTCCTTTATTGCCAGGTAAGTATGTTTTCTTTACATCTTCAACTGATACTGAATTTGGGCTAGTAAGCCTTCAAATATGTCTTTGAGCTCTATGATGCTCTTGTTGTCCCTGTCATACTGGTATTGCTTTTAAGCTTCAGTATCAGACTGCCCTTCATGGTCTTTCATGTTTCATGCATATGTGAGATGAAGGTGGTTTCCTGCTCATGCTTTCTTTATATCCTGGAGTGCATGCATGAAAAGCAGCAGACAACCTGCTTTTGGTTGCTCCTTTGTACTGCAGAATGGCAATGCACTGTTTTTAGAACTTGCTTGGGTGGGCTTTTTATGGTTTTTTAGCTTTCTGAAAAAGCTAACAAAAGATACAAAAAAGGTGAAGGTACAAATACATCATTACAAATTTAAGTGCCTAGGCTAGTCCTCTAAAAGAGATGAAATTTCCATGCTATTTTTCCAAGACTCTTTATCTTAAAAATAAGTCAATCCACACATCTTAATGCTCTCTTTCCATGTCATCATTTTTATAATTATTACTAGTCATCTTCATAATCATTTTTTATTACTTTTATTATATTCAATTTAACTAATGTATGATGCAACTGAAACAAACTATCTAAACTTTCGATTTTAAACAGAAAGAAATTGTTTAAGATACATACAATAAAGCCCAAACAGGTGCCCTAATATTCAAAAACTATACAAGTTTGAAACTAGTTTTCTGTATTTCATTAAAAAAAAATATTCGTGCTGCTGCCATGTGGACTTTACAAGGCTTATCGTGCCATGAAATTCCTATTCTTATTTTTTCCTCCTTTTGCAGCTGAAATTGTTATTTCCCATAGTGACATTTGCAAAACCTAAAAGCAGTCGCAACTCTAGCATTGGTAAGTATCAGTTCTTATAAAAACAGTACTATATTTTTCTTGTTTATATATTATTTGTTTTTCTTCCTTTCAAGTATCTGCTGCTTTTTTGTAGTAAATTTATATTCTTGACGGCCTCCTAGAGTATATTTCTCTTGTAAGCCATTCTTAATATTTCCTCTTCAGTTCAATCAGAAGATTTTTAGTAGATGAATTTTCATCAACTTAAAAACTTTGAATTTTTTTTTTTAATTATTATTACTATTATCTTTTAAATTTTTTGATGCACAAGCACTAGACTTTGTTAAACCAGATTTTATTCCTTTACCCCATTATTAATCTTAGACTAGCACATTCTGAAATGGAAGCATGCTCAGTTGCACATTAAATTGGATGACTTGCAGTAACTAAACATGGCAATGGGAGTGGTAAAATAGGCATCTCCCTTGTTTGAGTATGATATTGGGTTGACTATGAATTAGCTGTTTGTTAAGAGGCTTGTTTAATTATAAGAAGTCCAAGAATCAAATTTTGAAAAAAATGGCATGTAGAAACTCAGTCTATTATAGCCAAAGGAGTTGAATATCGATATCAGATGTTTGTTCCTGCTACTATGGTATAGAAACTGGATGAAACAATTTGGAAAAAGCACATGATATCAAATCTCTGCATATCATAATCGCAGTTATGTTAAATGGTGACATGTCTTATTGCATACATGGTAAAATCTTTGTTTGTTATGTAAATTCCTTTTTCCTTTTGTATATCAGAGGCATTTGCAGTTTGCGAGAATTATTCTCCTCCTGAAGAATTTAACCCAAAGGATTTGCATCACCTTCTAGAAAAGGTTGGGAGCCCCTCTGGAGTACCTGATCTAGGTAAAATACGGAAAAGTAGCGACTTTTGTCTGCTTATTGTAGTATACATTTGAAAGATTCTTATATACTAACTATCGGCTGAACTTTTCTGAGTACATCCAATTATTTATCCCTCAAAATTATAGAATAGGCAGCTTCTTCAGAAAGTTGACGATTTGGGATGACCATAAATGACAAGGTGGTGCTAATAATTATAGTTCCTCTGTAAGGCTATGTATTCTGGGAATAGGCAGACTCAATGACATTTCCCTTTCTTCTAAAAATCAAGGAAAATAAATGCTACTATGGTTTAGCAATTGAAATTAGTGTTCTGATTATACTTGATAAGAAGTGCACCTAACAAGAAGGGGTCAAATAAAAGTTGTTTGGTTCCTCGTAAAAATTGATGCAAGAAAAAAATAGTTTATAAATGAAAATAAATAAAATGATGATATGTTATTGTGTGATTCCTATAAATATTTGCAGCTTCTGTTAGTTCATTTCTGCTTCTCTTTCATGTCAGATTGCAGCAGTGGTTGGTTGGAGGGGGCAAACAAGGTCTACATTCCATTTCTAGCCTGCGGTGACCTTAGTGGGTATGACTCTGATAGGTCCTATCCGCTGCCAAAAAACGCTGATGGAACCTATAGGAGCTTGGATCCCGTCCAGCCCCCAATTGCTCCTCCTTATAAAAGGGCTCTGGAGATGAAGAAAGCTTCTTGCCATGGCTTGCAAGATGTTGAGAAGCTCTCTTTGGATTCCTAATTATGTTAGTTGACATTATTCTGCTTTCCCAGTGTCTGAGATGCTATGTATACACAGGGTTCATATCTTAAATTATTAGTAATGGCAAACAAAACCTGATGGGGGCTGTCCCCTTTTGAAAAAGCTCTTCCTCATTGTCATGTTAATCCTAGTAATGGCCAGTGTGTTGATTTGAAATCTTCTTTAAATTTGTTATCCCGTTTAAACTTTTCAAGACTAGTCCGGCCCACAAAGCAATGGAAGGCTTGGAATTTGGTTCTGCAACTTGTGCCCCAACTGTCTCCTGTTGTAAAAAAACATGCAGTCAAAAGCAAGGAAAAAGTCTGTTATCTGATGTGGTCCTGATTCTGATGATGTCTTTTCTTTGGAATATTTGTCTGTATTCCCTCAATTGTCAGGAGGGGCCGGCCATCCTACGGATTATGCCTCATCTATCATCCTCTGTTGCTTTGAACTGTGTAACCTTGGAAATTAATCATACAAGATTTTGGGAGGATGCAATATTAGTTTGAAATTGCAGGAAAAGCTAAGCTAGAAAACTGATCAAGCAAAAGTCCCACATGCTGACTTAAGCTGATTTTTATCCTATTTTAATATGTACAAATTTCACTTAGAACTAATTTTCTTTCTGGGTAAACGTTAACCATTCGTGCTGTTTGATGATCCAAAGGAAAGGAAATTCGGATGTAACCAGAAGTATGAAGAGAGTTTCAATGGACCAATACAAGTATATTCCCCTTTATTGGTTAAAGTGGGTATGTGCCTACGTTAATAGTAATATTATGCCAAAGAATCTCTTATTTTTGTGTTCTGTAATCCGTCATACAATCTGGATCAGACTCTTAATTAAAGACATAAATACATGCATGTATATGTGCATGTATGTGTGTAGCCTAAGTGATATGATGGTAAGCTTGGTCCACCCCTCCTCAAAAGAAAATATGGTTTCTGAAAATTGAACAGTTCACTAGTTCAGTCTCTATCTCCCTTTTTCTTTTCTGAAGCTAAACTAGGGACGCTGATATATTTCATGTCGCCTGCACGGAATGGAGGAAATATTTACAGTATTTGCAGCAAATTAAAACCTTTATTCTAATATCACAACGTATTATGATTCATGATGACTTCAAGGAAGAGAAAAATGATGGATCACAGAAGATTACTGGTGATGCACTCAAGGATGAATACAGACCCTCTGTTATTGAATATCCGATCGTATCTATTGAAAGATCCTATGACTGGGAGCACTACTCCAAGCTTACCTGTGAAGTTGGTCAGCAGGTTCATCTTGTTGGAGACGATCTTCTTGTTACAAATCCCAAGAGGGTTGAGAAGGCAATCAATGATAAAACTTGCCATGCCTTTCTTAAGGTAACTCAAATTAGTTCTATGACCGAAAGCATTGAAGCTGTGAGGATGTGCAAGCGGGCTGGATGGGGTGTGACGTGACGATGGTGGAGAGACAGTGGATACTTTCATTTTTCGGTGCTTCTTGCAGATCTGAGCGTCTTGCCAAATGTAACCGGCTTTTGAGAATTGGGGAAGAGCTTCGTGATGGCCTGTCGAACCTTATTGGAGACTGTAAACTGAAAATGAGATCGTTATCTTTGCGGTTCTGCTGATAGTTTTGTTGAGGTTCGGGCAATAATGTTTTCTATCGCCCAATGAGCTAAACGTTGGCTCTAGCTAGGACCTGAATAAATTTTGACAATATCTTTAAAAAAAAAAAAAAAAAGAAAGAAAGAAAGAAAGAAAAATGCATATACGATTCATGAAATCATCAGGAGAAGTTGCTATGATTAACTTGTATGATATTTCTAGTTCATGAAGACAATCGATAAATCACAAATTCCTACACAGCCTTTACATAATTGCCATTTCCACTCTAAAACACCATCAAAAGACTAACATGCACTAGAAACAGAATTTGATCTCTGCAACGACGAAGAATAATTCAAGTACTCAATGCAATCTTCTATAGCCTCAGCTCGGTGAGAGTCCGAAGACTGATCTATCAATGATCGAGACCGCAGCAAATTCGCCGATGATGAGACCTTGCGGGAAGACCTACTTGTAGTGGATACAAGTCGGAAAACCTGGGCAGTTTTATCTCCAATGCTCCTTAGGAATCTCACAGGACAGAATTGCGAGTCCTTTGGCAACTTAATTCCCCAACTACCGGGAATGACCTTATTCTTATGTCTACTGCCTATGCCATTAGTAGACCCACTTTGTCTGAGAAACATTATAGCCTTGTCATTGATGTCTGGACTGAATGTTACTCGGTTGCTTACTTTCCTAGACATGGGATTGATATTTGTTGTAATTCAGATACAGGTAATATTGAGTTATTGAGGAAAAAAAAAAAAAATTGAAGATGAAGGATAAAGGAATAAATACATACAGAGAGAGGTAAGGGAAAGACAATTAGGGTCGTATGCTGGGCGCTATATATGGATGAAGAGTATATATATATGCAAGTTGTGGAAAAAGGAAAAAAAAAAAAAAAAAAGAAAGAAGAAGAAGCAGTGATGTATGATGTTTAACAAAAGTAGGATTGAGCTTCACATTGAAATCATAAATTGGTTTCGAGAAACCTTTGTTCGTGTTCAAATGGCTTAAGTTGACCGTGTAACACATATAAAGCATCTGTCTACTTCATGATTACCCCATGGTTTCACCCTTGCATAATTTCTCTTTTTCTTTTTGTTTACCTTGTAGAATAATATTAAGATATTAAAGATGTTCAATAGATTTTTTTCAATTTTTTAATGCATCTTGCTTTTTTGATAAGATTTGTTATCATACATTAATCTTGTGTAATTTATACGTGTTTTTTCTTTCTTTCTTTCTTTTTCTTAGTTTTTATAAGTATGTAATAATGGATAATGGAGTGTCGAATTAGCACTTATTAAGAAATTAAAAAGAAAAAGCAAATATCTTTTAATAAAATTGTATTTTCACAAATTATATAATCAATATTAAAAAATGTTATAAGTTTCTTTTCTAAGGTTCTTAACCTATACTTTGGTGGCATTTATTAATGAAGCCGTTTTTTTTTTTTTTTTTATTGTTTTATAGCGAGATTAGTCATTGTTAATTTGATTCTTTAGCCAAAAGTTACTTCCACTCATTTATAAAAAGCGTTTTATTCCTATGCACTTCATCTCTTTCATTGGGGTGGGGGGAAAAAAAGAAGTGCATCCTGGGTTAGAAATATACGATGCATGATGAGGGTTGGTTAGAGAGAGACGTCTTCTTCAAAACCAACTTGTATAGCGATTTCAGTTACCTTAGACTAATAACGAAGTTAGCCAAATATATTGATAAGCATATTAATGACAATATAATACAAATATATGGGATTATCATTTATGAAGTAGGTATGAGCAACAAGAAAATCCTGAATTGGGTGATATTGAAAAAAAAAAAAAAATGAATGAATGAATGTAGAGTTAGGTAAAAAATTGAAAGAGTTTGGTAAGATTTTAAATAGTGGAATGGAGTAAACTAAGGGTAATTAGTGATTAAGGAAAAAGAGGAGCACAAGAGAAAATGAAAGGGATGCGTGTAGGAGTGTAGACATAATAAGGTTAAAAAGAGAGCACATAAGCGTTGCTTTTTAGGAGGGGTGCTTTGGACCTATCTTCAAACTTTTTGTTGGCCATTCGTGATTCTGTTGTGGAATCAACACAACAAAGCAGGCCCACTAAAGTCTGTCGACGACTGAGGGTTCAGACACAGAGAGAGACGTGAATATTAGGGAAGGCCCATCCTTTTTCACCAATTTGGGTTTTTTCCCCAGTACAACCGTGTTGGGATAATCTGTTTGTCGTGGCATTCTTTTTTTTTTTTTTTCGTTTTTTTTTTCAAAGACCGTAGGAATCTAAATCACTGCCCCTTCCCTTCTGTCTCTCCTCCACTCAACGCGGTAAAGTGAATATTATAAGGTCAACTTTGTCAAGGATGGTTGACATGTAGGGATGCAACGAACGGAATTCGGAATGCTCTTATGGGTTTAGCGTTTTTTGGAATCTTATAAAAGAAAAACCATATCAAATTTTACCTTTTGTTATTGAACCTATTTCTATATGGTTAAGAGATGGGTGCTTATGGGGGTTTAGATGATGAAGGAGAGAGTAGTGTGAAAAGTGATTAGATAAGACTGTAATCATCCTTAATAACTTATACTTGCGCACAAATAAAATTAAAAGATTGAATGTATCATAGAGTATAGAACTATTTTAGGGTGTGTTGGATAGGTACATAAGTTAAGAACATATGTTTTGATTTATATACTACTTTTTATTTGGTTGGATTTCAATTAATTCTTTTTTATAATTCCAAAACTTGACCTTATAATTTATAGAGTTTTAAATCATATTTCCAAAACCTCATGAAAAACCCTAAAAGGTATTACTCCATGTGGTTTTAATTAGATCCGAAGGGTTGGATTTTATATAATAACAAGTCTAGTTGTATCCTTATTAACATGAGAATTTATATAACAACTCTAAATGTGTTCATCTACCACTCTTTTATTTATTTAACTGTCTTAAATAACTATTCTATTCGAAAAACACAAATTTAGGATACTAAACCCCTTCTTAAGGAATTTACTAATATTGTGAATATAAATTATATACCAAACAGATAAGAAACTAGAGCCAACATTCTCATTGAGATAATAAGATAATATGAATCTATGATAGGTATAATATATTTAACTATGTGTCACACTTCTTGAGTACAACAATAGTTTTTATCCATCAACAATCTCAACTTGTTCCTCTTTCATAGGTGTGTTTTCATTATTTTCTTTAGTTTGATTATTCTGATAAAGTATTTCTTCTTCCTTATCAGTGAGGTCTCGTGGTAGTGACTGCATATGGAATCCATCATGTAAAGGACAATAACATACGAAAGCACTTGTCTAGGTACCAACTAAAACCTTTAGTAATACTATCTATATTAGGTAGATATGTCACATTTAGATCCAGTCAAGCTACAAAATGATTCATGGGAATACTGGTCAAAAGGTTCCTAAAACTATTCCATCGTCTCATTCTACGCCACTTCCCATGAAGGGAGGATAGTTTCTTGATATTTTTCTATGATTTCATTTAGGGTAAAGTAGATTCCTTGGTCAACTAAGCAGTGAATCAAGAGTTAGAGTTAGAGGCAACAATCAATTGGATTCATTTCTCCTATATGATCAAAATCTTCCTATTCTTCGATTAGGAAATCTATTATTCCCTACAATTCATAAAATCTCCTAAATTCACTAGTGGAATTGGAATAAATATTTATATTCCTTAGTATTAGTATCATCATTATTTTCTTGTTTTCTCCTTTTTTTTTCCATGATCTTATAACCAATTATCATACTCATGTTTATATTATTCTTTAAGTATTGAGCTTTAATACCACTTTAAGACTATCATATTTCCTGAATGTAATAACATTCTTGCTGTATATTCTGATTGCTTTTAATGGCTTAAAGCCTATCACCATCATAGTCAATTAGGATATATAATGCTTTTATATACCAATATTTAAAAAATAACATTTCATCTAAATACTTAAAATTTTTATTAGAGGAAAAATTGGGATTTGGATTAATGCCCTACTTAAATTACAATAAGATTCATGACTAAACTTGTCTTCCACATTTCCTCATTTTCCTATAATAAAAATTTTATTCATAGAATTGATTTGGATCCATTCAATGTTAGCTCAAAACTTACCAATGGTAACCTAAGAATCATAGTAGAAAATCTTAATAACCTGCCATAAGTTTATGAGGGCATGGGTGAAATAATGGCTCTATAAGTAACAAAGAACCTACATTATATTTAATTAGACAAAAAAAAAAAGAAATCCTTTAGAGTGTAATGGGGGAAATCAAATGCCATTCACATGACATTGTCTAAATCGTCATTAGATTAAAGAAGTTATGCCCATTTTAATCTAGGTTTCAAGGAGTTTCTATAATTAACATTCTCCTACTAAATTTAAGCTTGTGTAATGGATCTTCGATCCTTCCTAAACCACTTAAGACTATCCTTGGATAGGTTTTACCAGTACTACGACCTCATCTCCAGTCAAAATAGTTCAGTACGATTAAAAGAAGATATTATTTATATCTCACCTGGTGGTTGGTATTTGGTGGGATAAAAATGTAAAGATGCAAAAGATGCAATGTAAGTTCAATTTTAAGTTGCATAAATTCTTAAATTTAAAATTTTTAAATAAGTGATCAATCATATATAAATCATTTGAATTCGTATGTAAAAGGTTTAAGGATAGATTTAATAATATGGATAATATATCCAAAGTAGCTCCTTCTTGATTAAGAAGAATTCTTACAACTCTAATCAATAAAGTAAATAACCTTAACATAAATATGGAAAACAACATAGTATCGTTCAATTTATGGGGATAATTAAAAGTCTTTTGAGGACCAAAATATAGAATAATAATAAAGATTCATATAATACTTTTTCTATTACTATCATTTCATAATATGTCTTATTCCAAACTATAGCAATTTGATGAAGTACTCAATAATTCACTTCAAACAGGTAGACTCAGCTATTGAAGCAAATTTTTCAATCACATACGTCGCATGTACACAAATTAAGCTAATTACAACCACAAACAATATAGCAACTTATGGTTCCTTATAAAAGAGTAATTTAATTATAGTGATGTAGGCCACTTACCTGAGTAAGATTACTCATGAACCTTGGAAATAAAAAAGGAAGGAACTACTCAAGTTAGTATATGATTCTTATAAGTGTACAATTAAAATGCTAAAATTTTAGTTTTCTCTATTATCTATTTAATATTTAAGGAGATTTATTAGTATTTTAAGTCGAAGAATTATATATGAGTTAATGGAATATACTTAGGAATAAGAGATTATAGAGCTTAAGTTAGTAGTGTTTTAGAGCCTAATCTCGGTTTATCAATAATAGAAGATAGTTAAAGATGTAATTAGAGATAGTGATATATCAATCAAAAGAGGTTAAAAATCATTATTATGTCTTTCTATTAGGTGATTTAAGTCATAAGGATCATTTATTTAATATTATGAAATTTTTTTAAATGTCTTATTTTTGAGCTATTTTTCTAGGAAAATAAGCTATAAAATTATAATAAATATAGAGTATTAGGTACAATGATACTTTTAGCATAGAATAGTCATAAATAATATATTATAGTATAGGAAAAGTCTTGGTAGCATTATATGGTTTGTAACTATTCATTTATGGATTTTTTTTTAGAAAATCAGATTTTTAGGCAATATTCAGTAGAATCTTGAAAAATTTATTAAAAATATTCAAATATGCAAGATTAATTTTGGAATAATAACCACATGTTACTATAAATATAAAGAGCTTATAGTAAAATTTTCAAAGTGAATGGAGTAATCCTTTTTACTCTAAACTTCTTATATCAAATAAGTTTATGATGGCCAAAACATCACACCATAGCCCCACCACCACTCTAAGAATATTGAACCACCAAAGGGAAGGGAGAGGATGCTCTAGTTTAAGTTTGGTGATTTTTAGAGACTTGAGTGAAAGTGAGGAAATTTTACAAAGTCTAGGCACTATTTATAGTAGTTCCAATACCCTAAAAATTATTTTTTTTTTAGTAATTGTGTGTAAATCAAGCTCTAGGAAAATTACTATACCTTCCTCATGTTTTTACATGTCTTCACAACTTGTTTCCTTATTTTATGTCATGTGTCTAATTTTCTAGAAATTTTTGACTCCTAAAAGTGAAATTTATTAAGTTTCTAACACTTGATTTGAGTTTTACAATTGTCTACAAGATTTTTTTGACTTAATAAATAAGTTGCCTGGTTGAAATGTGATGTTTCATGACTATTTTAGTCAATTTTATGTAATTTTCTTACTAATTAAGGGTATTTTGGTGATTTTCTTATTAATTTAGTAAATATCATATTTATTTTATTAAAATTTGGTCAGACGTTAGTTATCGATGCCCCTTATATTTATAATATGAAATGACTATGCTTTACATACAAAAGACAGAATTTATGATGCCATAAATATAATTTACACTCATTTATTATTTTACTATTTACCATATTACTTACTTTACTTTTTAAGTTTTATTTTTATAATATAGGGTACTTTAGTCATTTTCCTCTTATTTTGTCATATTTACCTTATAGTAAATATCCTATGATTAAATGATGCTTTTTACTATAGTAGCTTTAATCTTTTACTATTTCCTTAAATTCTTAAATTTTACTCTTTATCCTTATATATACATACTATAGGTTTTATAATTAAATAATTAAGTGAAATTTACGATTCATAAATTACTATTTCTATCTAAGATTCTAAGTTTTTTTTTAATGGTTTTAATAATTTAAACTAGACAAAACTCTAGGGTTTCTTTATTGGTTAAGCCTTATTCCCTAGTTGGTAATCTATTAAACCTTACTTTTATTGTATGGTGAATTAGAAGAATACTTGTAGATTTTGCTTATTCGTATTTAGGGTTTTTAAATTCTTCTTATTACACTATGTATTTACATCATAAGAAGATTTACAACAATTGACTAGATAATGAACAATAAAATGTGTAGCAATTTATATCCATTTTTGACTAATCATCCCATTCTATCTCAATTTGAGAAAACTATCTATACCACTTGGTGATAGGTTGCCTCTACAATAATTTTTTCAATTTGAAATCTCTTCTTCTTTTGCTTTTAAATAGTGTAATTTGAAATCTTAAAAACCTTTAATGGTGATCTTAACACGAATTAGAGAAGTTTATAGTTTATAGTGTATTTAGATTGAAAAAAAATCCAAATAAAAGAATTAGAATAGAATTAAGCAAAAGTAGTTAAAAGGATCAGAAGCGAGAAACCATCAATAGGGTCAAATCTTGATGGTGATTAGAAGTTAGCAAGATTAAAATCAAAAGGGGTCTTAGACCAAAAGTGCACACTAGATTTTAAGCTTAACTTTAAGGAGTCATAATTTTTCCCATGCGAGGAGTTACAGGACTCATAATACTTTAATAAAAACCGATTTGAATCTACTATAATTAGGTGCAAAGGGTTGCTATTCTTGGGGCCAAATTTGCACGCATTTAGTAGATACCGAATTTTCAAAAATTTTGTGCTAGCTTAGAAGAGGTGTACATTAGCTTAGTATCTTTTCTTTTCAATTTTATGCAATTTACTTAATAATGTTAGGGTTTAAAGCCTATAAATAATCTTTATGGGCTACGTAATTTTTTATTATCAATTAATATTGTATAATTTCTTCTTCTATATTATTGTTTTCGTGTTATAAGTTGCTTCATTTCCCATGGTATATAAACTACATTAACTACAATAGTAAAAAAATATAGCGTTGATTCTTTATCACATTTTTGTGTGCCAAATTGCGAATCATATCCACATGAGTAGTTAATACGCAAGTAAAAAGATTTTTTGCATCTGCTCAAGTGTGTAGATGTGATCAACGGGATCATGATGCTTACAACAGTGAATCTGAGACAGTCAAATCTATTCTCAGTTCTTATATCTTACCAATTAAAGACAACTTCAATTCATTTTATCAAGATACAATTTTTCTTAATTGATCATAAAACTTCCACGTAGGAATTAGATGTCAGTTTTTATTGTGCAAGTGTGATACCACCAAGATAAGTACATATCATGACAGCTAAAATCTATACAACTAAGGTAACGTTAATTCTATTATGTTGACTATTGCTACATGATCATAATATCGGCAAAGAGTGTACCAGAGGTAATTTTCTATGGTCTGATGTTAATTGTGTGTGTGTGTGTTTGTTTTTTCAATTGCAAATGATTTTCTAACATTTTATTTCAGTATGAATATATGTTAAAGATAACTTTTTAAAATTTTCACAAATTCAAAATAGAAATGTAACTACTCAATTGAAATCTTTTCCATCAATGTATTATTCGCTTTAACATGGAATGTCGTACGATTTTGCTTCTGTATTATAGCTTTTCAAGAGGCTATTCATTTTAGAATTAACTTAGTATAAGTATACTCAGCTTTGGAGTTTTAACGTACTTTAGACCATTATGTTAAATGATATTTTGATGATTAGAGTTAGTCACTTAGTATTTAACAGCACAAATACACTGATATTATCGAAACTCTAAAGTTAAGAGTGTTTAGTTGAGAGTAGTATTAAAATGGGTAATCTTCTAAGAAGCTATTGTACTAAATAACAAAACCATGTAGCGCTCCATGTGAAAAAGGATAATACCTTGATAGGGGTATTTTAATTGAATTGTTACAAGTGATATCAGAGAGGTTTATTAATTGAAAAGATGAAATATTTACCTAATGGTGGTTTTAGATTCATATAACGAAATTGATGAGAATGTAAGTTTTATAAAGAAGTGGATTGTAATATTCTTTAAATATTAGGTGATATAACTAACCATTAAAAGGTCTTTTCGTGTAGCGATCTGAAATATGTTGGAATTTCGAAGTTAAGTGTGTATAGAGTAGGTTAATCTCATGATGAACAATCTCTTAGGAAGTTACTGTATCAAGGAACAAAACTATGCAATGTTCTACACTAAGTAAATAATATCTTAATTAGAAGAGTTTTAGTTCAGTTATTATAAGAAAAGATATCTACTTTTTAATTAAAAAAGAATGCATTGAGATTAAAATTTAAAGAGTATTAAGATACACTTTAATAAGTAAAAGGAACCGATCTACATCAAATTGAAAATTAAGTTATTTTTAACCTCTAAATATTATTTACAAATTTCTCAAAGTTTAAGAGTAATTTATTACTTCTGAAAGTTGATGATGTATATTTACACTTAAGTAAACATTTAAATGCTTATTGACATTCCATTATCTTTTCTGCTTTTGTCTGTGTGACTAGGGTAAGAGGCTCATTGACAATGACACATGACGCAATTGTCATGTCTTGTGTGTTATGTACGGCAGAACTGTGACTGTCAAATTTTACTTCTAATTTCGTCAGAAGGCATGTAACCTTTTTGAGTTACACAAACGTACAATATATATATTATATTATACTTGGTTTTAAAAGTCAATTTTAAATTTTATAAAATTTTTAATTATATTTAAAAAATCTAAGATAATTTTATAGAAATCGAAAAGATACGAGTACAGCTTACAGATGTTACATCCTCATTGAATTGAGAATTTATATTACATTTCTAATCTTCACTATTCTTTTGTTTATTTAACCATCTTAAATAACTACTCCATCCGAAAAACACAAATGTAAGATACCAAATCTTATCTCAAGCACCTTATCAATGTTACGAATATACATAATATATCAATATATAAGAAACTAAAGCCAACATTTTTATTTAGTGACATGATAGGATAATATGGATGAAAATATACTATTACTAGAACGGTCAGAGATAAAATATGAGACTAATTGATACATCATGATTGATATGAACTGACACAATATTAAAGTAATATAGCTATTTGTAAGATGCAGTTATTTATCGCGTTTATATATCAACGTTGGTACAAACTCGATATAAGATGTAAGACTACCACAACCTGATAATAAGCAAAATTTGAGTAGAGTATGATAGGTATGATATGTTTAACTATGTATTTACGTCATAAGAAGATTTATAACAATTGACCAATTACTGCGTAATAAATTGAGAAGCAATATTATACCCATTTTTCACTAGTTATCCCATTCTCTCCTAATAAGAGAAAACTGTCCATACCACTTGGTGATGGGTCACCTCAACAATATCTTTTGCAATTTGAAATCTTTCTTTTTCCCTTAAATAGTGAAATTTGAAATCTTAAAAGCCTCTTGTTACTGTTGAGACAAGTTTATTATAGTTTATAAAATATTTAGATTGAAAATAAAAAATCCAAATAGAAGAATCGGAAGCGGATCAAAAGGAGGAACCATCAAAAGCTCGTCAAATCCCGAAGGTGAATAGAAGCTAGGGATTCGAGAAAAAGAGGTGCAAATGAGATTTTAAGTTTATTATTGGAGAGTCGTACCTTTTCACGTATAAGGAGTTATGAGATTCATAATATTTTAATAAAAACTGATTTGAGTAGACTATTAATTAGATATAAATAAAGGTTATTTTAAAGGTAAAATATATATATTTTTAATAAATGAGTTGCCAAAGATATTATGCTAAATTGAGAAGGTGTATATTAGTTCGATATCTTTTCTTTTCCATTTTATGCAATTTCCTTGATAATACTAGGGTTTTAAGACTAAAATAATCTTTGTAATTATTGGTTATGAATTAATAAAAATAACTCTTTCATATTGTTGTTTTCATGTTGTACGCTGTATCAATTCCCATGGTATGTGGAATATATTAACTACATTAGTCAAACAATATAATCTGAACTTCAAGATGAGATTTTGCAGTCCTCTCCATTCCTCATCTTATATATGTGTACGCTAATCACATTCATATGAGTAGTTAATATGAAAGTAAAAAGGTATTTTGCATCTGCTCAAGCGTACAGAGGCGATCGACGGTATCCTGATGCTTTCAACGGTGAATCCGAGAGAGCCAAAATCTCAGCTCAGGCAGGCCTTGTATCTTACCAATTAATGTCAACTTCAACTCATTTTATGAATATACGACTTTTCTTAATGGATCATGGAACTTCTACATAGGAATTAAATGTAAGTTTTTATTGTGTAAGTCTGATATCATCAGAACAAGTCATATCATGATAGCTAGATGTATACAACTAAGGTACGTTAATGACATCATGCGTAATCACAATACAAGCCAACTCTGTACCTAGGGTAGTTTTCTATGGTCTGATGTTCATAGTGCGTTTTTTTAGTTGCAAATAATTCTCCAACTTTAATTTCAGTGCGGATATATCTTGCAAAATAACTTTTGATAGATCAACAGTCGAATCAATTCAAAAAGAACGAACTGAGATTGAAGCGTAGGAGTCGTTAAAGCATATTTCGAAAAGATAGAGGGGCTGATTATTAGATAAAGTTTATGATTTTTTTTTTAAATTTTTGGATATTATTTGTTAATTTATCAAATTTTCAAAAGTTTTTTTATAATCGATAAAAGCTAAAGAGAAATATTTATATCGAAATAAAAATTTAAAATGTTAGTTGCATTCTTTCTATCCTAATTTTTTTTTTCTCTTTTCTTTTTTTGTCTAGGTGAACAATGTAAGAGAAGGCAAATTTAGTTCATATAAAAATTGTGGATCCTTATTCACAATAGCACATGAT
Source organism: Lumnitzera racemosa (assembly GCA_024138005.1). Classification (NCBI taxonomy): domain Eukaryota; kingdom Viridiplantae; phylum Streptophyta; class Magnoliopsida; order Myrtales; family Combretaceae; genus Lumnitzera; species Lumnitzera racemosa. The sequence goes on from JAMXBC010000004.1 coordinate 60,690,772, forward strand.
GCATTTCTCATATTTTGTATATTATGTGTAGCAGAACTATAGTTGTCAAATTTTATTTCTAATTTCGTGAGAAGACAGGCAACCTTTTGAAGTTATACGGAGGCAAGATCGCTAGCTTAAACTTCTATAAATTATAAAAGACAGCAAAATCTACCTTATATGGCTTAACATTGGATGTGAAGAAATCAAACTAGCATGTAAAAAATACATGATGATATAGACTTGTTGATCTGAAACTCCTAATATTCCTATTCCACAAATTAATTACTAGTTACTGTAATAGGTAAAGTTAGCTGGCAATAGTGATACTTGTGCACTAGTGACTACTAGTTACTGTAAAAATTGTGCTACGAAACAAGGCATAGATGGAATAAAAGCAGTATCCGAAGTAAATGGCTTAGAGATACACTTTAATGCTTATTTATTTTTTAGAATTTAAAGCCTCTCAAGTTCTTCTTCTTCTTCTTTTTTTTTTTTTTTTTACCGTTCCTAAACTGAGCTATTACCTTTTGATTAATTTTATTCTCTTTAGATGAATTCTCTATACAAGAGTCCTTTTAAGTCTTCGCTGTGTGAGAGGACTTATGATCAATGTTCTCATTCCAAACCGATAGCTTTATAAAAATTACTAAGATAATTATGAATGTTAGATAGCAATTTTTCTAAGTTGATAAACCATGCTTAGGATTGAGAGAGATGATAGTTGGGATTGTAGAAGTTTTGGCTATTTTTGAAGAAGCAAAAGAGGAACTTTGAAAAAGTGTGCTGGAAATCTACACAAAAAAGAAGTTGCACTTGGTTTATCTTTCCAAGCATTTTATGCAAGATGACTCTTCCAAAAAGACATGATCTTTCAAATATTGATCTCCTTTCTTTAGATTGTCTTTAGATCAAATAAGAACGATTTGAACATCAGTCACAAAGTAACACATCCCAAATACTTGAAATAATATATTAGTTTGAGTAAAAGTTGTAACTTCCGAGTAAAAACTCGGTATACAGAATTTTGTAGGGTGAGTACTTCCTTCGTTGCTTACACCATTTTTTTTATGTCACTAAAAAGAAAAATACATCTTCTAAAAATATATATATAATGTGATAAATAATAAAGAAAGTAGGTCTTAATATCACAAAATATTATTACCATTTGCAATAACAGTCAAATCAACCTAAATATGACAAAAGTTAAGAAAAATGTCTCGGATATATCATAAAAACCTAATTAAGTAAAAATAATATTTTTTGAAAAAAAAATCAAAATAGTTGAAAATTAGAAGAATTTTACCAGAAATTAGAACAAAATTTGACACCTATGCAAAAATAATGAAAAAAATTAGGGAACACTAGTCATAATATTGTTAGTTCACTAATATTCTTGTATTTTGTATCCCATTAATTAATTCTCAAAAGATATTATAAACTAGGTCCAAAATTCTACAAATACTACATCTCACTTCTTACTTCTCCACATGCCATTTTGAGCAACCTAAAAATAAGGCTATTCTTTATGGAAGTTGTCAACACTTCCCTTAGGTGGTTCAACGTAGTGATTTTTGTGATGGGAGAAGTTTGATGGTGGTGATTTTGGGCTAAGGTAGGGGGAAGTAGGATTGGGAAAAATATTGATGGAATCGTAGACAAATTTTGTAATGAACCGATTTCCACGTGTCTTTTCTTTGTTAAACTGTATATGACTTATTTCATCTAAATAAAGTATATGGAAATTGAATTATTACGCCATCAAACATGACAAATCCATGCCCTATCTAACAATTAACCATATGTAGAACTTTAAAAGGAACTATTCAATCTACACATCAGTCGTGTCATCAAAGCCCTACTCTTTCGTCAACAAATTGATCACCACATCCAAGTATGCTTTTCTTGCTTTAAGACTTGAATCTTAGTAAATAACACACCTTGTACTGATTTACAAACTTACAATTATTGCTAAACAAAAGCATGTATATGATTGCAACTTTAACAGCATAATCAAAGAATAATTATATACAAATGATATTATGATAGGCCAACTTCCAAAGCATCTCTTAGCGTACTTCGATATCTTAAGCCTTGTCTTAAGTTAATCTCCAAGCAGATCTTTGGTACTTGTGTTACAACTAACTAAATAATCGTCTTATGTTCTTATTCTTACATTTGAAAAACTAGTTATAACTTTGCAAAACACTCTTTATAAAGGTGATATTACAACAAACTGATCAATAAGAAACACAAAAAGCCAAATGTTAAAATGTTAACGCCATTTTCTTCAAAAATGACATTAGTTCACTCTACTCCCCCAACATATGCTTAGAATCGTTCTTTACACTTGCTATTTTGTGCTTGATATTAGAAAACTAATCCTTAATTATAATTTAAGCTAAGTGAGCAAACTAAATGAAGTAATATTAACAAAACAATGTTTACAAGTTAAACATCACATATATAAGTTCCTAATTAAAACTTAAGCACAAGTGTAACTGTCATGCAACATATGGATTCCATGTTAGTGCATATGTTATGAATTAGCTATTATCCTAGATGGGCAGCACATGTTGTACGAAACCGAACAATATGTCAAACATAACCGAGCAAATTAGAGAGTGACACTAAGCAAATTTATACTGAGCAAATTTATCTATATGCTGAAAATCAAGCTTTTAAATTGAATACTTATTTTGTCAAAACCATTTTAAGAATAATGATCCTTTAGTCCTTTCATGCTATGCCATTCTGTGAATACAATTGTACAATTACCGAGCAAACAACTGAGTAATCAATTGGCAACTTACCTCTAGAAGAGTCAATGATTCATTATCAGAGAGTAATTCATAACCAAGATAGTTAATGATAGCATACTATAATCTTAACTAAGCATACATCATGGAATTCCCAAGCATGATTATTTTGAGTAACTAAACAATATTTTATCCAAAATGCTAAAATAAACACGATCAAAACCAAGCAAACATTAGCATAATCAATTGATATCAATAAAAGTCTCATATGAAATCAGACTTAAATGGAATTTACTGAGATTAGATATTCAAGAAGCTATACTTGACTTTACAACTTATAGGTCACCTACAACATGACTTTCACTCATCAAATTAATTATTTCAATTCTCATCATCTCCTTGACTCAAAATCTACAATTAAGTAACCTATCAATCACAAAAAACAAAAACACATTTATCAACAATAAATTATCAATATGTATATTTTGATAGGATTTGACATAGTATGAATGGCTTCTACTTAAGCTTGGAATGATTTAGCCTAGTTTAGTTTTGTTTGGGATGCTTATATTTTTTATTCTCTTGTTTGAATCAGTGTTTTATTTTTCATCCCAATAAATTTTCTCACATGTTCTTGAATTTTGTAAAGAGCTAAAATTTGCTATTGGCTAAGCCCATCATCAATTTTAGGCTTCACTCATTAGGTTAAACGATAAAGTGTAAGGAGTCTAGTCTATAATTGGGACGGTTTAGGTAGATTTAACTTGACGGATTCAAAGTAGGAATTGTTAGATCAGTCTGTCTACTTATAATCTCTTTTAAATAGTCTTGTGCACTCATGAGGAAAGTTATTAGTCTTGGGTCTTCAAAAAGCTCATTCAAGATAATCATGAAATGAGTAACCTCTATCTCATTCAATGATCATCAAGATGATTGGATGGATTCATTAGGTTAAAGAGTATAAATATTCAATAATTCCTTCACACTTCACACTTTTAGAGAGATAAGAGAAGTGGTGTTTCATTGTGAGACCTTTACTCTACGATCAAATGAGCAATTTTGCCAAAAAATGATCTTAATTGCTTAAGCTAGAAGGTTTAATGCTTTAGACTCCCTTATCTGTTGCTTATGCATCCAAGACACTAGGTTGCATATTTCCCTTCCTCGTTATTTTCTCCTTACAATCCTACAACATGTTATTCTCACATTACTTTTTTGAGGTTACATGTAGCATGAGATTATGTAATACCTGCATGACCCCTACAATTGAAACCCCATATCTATGAATTTCATCAACCTTATACTTTACTTAATCATTGTTATAAATTGCAATTGTCATTAGTACTCGATCCAAACTAATTTTAGATATTTGGCTATTATCTTTCAAAAATCTAGAGATTGTTACTCTTGTACTATATATGAAATCCTAACAAAGTGATATAACACATATTCCATAATATATGGGAAAACTATGTTGAAGGGGATTTACGTAGTAAGTTTAAGTATGAGGTTGATCTTTTAAAAAGTTAAAATAAGTGATTAATATTTCATTATCTAGTTCAAACAATGGATCCCATTAGCTTGCAGTTTCAACACCATCAAGTGAAGCCGATGTGGCTATTATTAGTTATGTGGCATTGACATGGTGTTGATTTATTAATGATATGGCAATGAAATTGCAAATAAAAAATAAAAAATAGAGAACTATATAAAATTATAAAAAATAAAAAAAATTATAAAAATAATAATAAAAATTTAAAATATAAAAAATGGAAAAAAGAAAAACACTAACATACTAAATTGAATATACTTTTATATATAATTATATAGATAAATTAATATATTAGATTATATAATTATATATATTAATGTATATAAAAAATTTAGAAAAAAGGAAAAATTGTAGAAAATAAAAGAGAGATAACATAATTATATATATTAATGTTTTTAATTAAAAATAAAAATATAAATAAATGCAAAAAATTGAAAACAGAAAGAAAGGTTTGGCTACCCCAAGACCAGAGGTAGCTAGATCAGTAACTAATACATGGCTAAGTGACTATAGGTGGTTGCTTATGGCTAGGGGCTCCTAACTATGAGTGGCCGTCTATGATATATATATATATATATATATTTTTAGTAAGAAATAAGATTGAAATTTGATCGAGTTGCAATAAGGTTATGTACCTCGATCAAACTTCCTTTAGTTTAATTTTTATTTATTTATTTTTTAAAAAGGTCGTAAGTGGTAGCCTTTGGCCAAGGAGAGTTGCATGACCCTTTCTTGAACTTAGGCAAACAAATACGATTGCTCGATGGGTTAAACAACCCCCTTTGTTTTTTAAGTGGATTGCGACCCACTCATCTATTCGTAGCCTATCTAGCCATTATAAGGCTAAAGGGTGGTTGATGTTGATGGTAATGTAAGGGGGATTAGCTTTTTGTTTTAATTTTCTACGATTTTTCTTTGTTTTCTTGATTTATTTGTTCTTATCTTTTATTAATTATATTAATATACATAATCATATTATCTATCTTTATTTTCTATATTATTTCCTTTTTCCCCAAATTTTTTATATACATTAATTATATAATTATATAGACTTTGATATTAATTTATATATATAATTGTACATTAATTTATATATAAGTATAAATAATTAAGTATGGTAATTTTTATTTTTTTTCAAACCTTTTTGATATTTCTTTTACTTTTATCAAATATATATATTTTTTATTTTTTACGATTATATATATTTGTTTTTTTCTTTTTTATTTGCAATTTCATGATAATATTATTGATACATCAACACTATGTGGTGAATAATGGCCGCATCAACTTCACTTAACAATGCTATAACGGTTGGTTAACTTAGACTTGGTGTTGGGCCTGAATTGGCCTATAACTAGTCTAAATGTTGAACTGTGATTAGCTTGCTTAAGTTTGATTCTAGTTGGTTCAAAAACTTGTGAATCAAATTGCAAAGGATTTTTTTTTCATAGTTTGTAATATATATATATATATATATATGTGTGTGTGTGTGTAAAATATGTATATTATATTATATACATATTTTATATATGTTAGTATCTATAATATGTATAAATACTATATATGTTATTTTGTATAATATATTTATGTAATATAAATATATATATATATGTTAATATACTATATGTTATTGTGTATTATATTATATATATTATCATACATATACGTAAAAAAAAAAAAACCTAGTTTAGGTATGTTAGGAGTCTTGAATTGCCTAGATCTACATGAATTAGAAACTCTGCAATCGGTTGGTAACTTGACTTCGTCTCGGTTCCCTAGATCTAACATTAACTAGATTATCCATTTGAATTACTTAATAAAATGTTGATCTCCTATTTTAATTTATTAAAAGTTCGATTCCTTATTTGAATCGATTTTCAAACATTGATACACTATGGTGTAGTTTTTCCTATAACATATGTAAGTCTTTATGATAATATAGTTCTAGACATAAGTTATAACTCATCATCCACTAACAATGGTTAAAACTGACTCTGAAAGCAAACCTTTAATATCCTTATCAAATAAGTTGGTGAGTCAACTGGTTGCTATGAATAATATCTATTAATTGGCCCTTTGACACCGCACATATCATTAAGCCTATGAATTGCTTTTGTTTTCTTACGTTTTGACATGCTTAACACAGCAATGTCGAGACGGACATGATCTATAACCCAAGACTTTCTTTTTTCAAAAGATTGTTGGCATTTAAATATACAATGATACTTTTATTATTACTTTTTCAAGTTACATCCAGCCATCGGATGTCAGTTTGCGTGAAAAGCCGGTTGAATTGGCAAGAGAGAATTAAACTAACATGGTTGAGTCCTTGTAACTTAGTGGTATGAATATTAATCTTCTAGTGAGATATATTAAATTTGAATCTTAATCATCCAAAAAAAAAAAAAAAAGAAGAAACTAACGTTACATTTGTAACTGATTTATTTATGTATCATGAAAATATATCAAAATTGATTTGACGTAGTAAATAAGTTAATTGCAATAGCTCATGCTTAACTTAACCTATTTGCTTAATTCCATAGAAAATTATAAATAGTTTAAATTGATATATTAAAATATTAATTAAGTCTTCTACTATTCATTTAGACTCGACTCTTTAAATTATATGACATAATCCAATCTATATTTGAGGTAATTTCAAGGAGGGTCAACTTGGTAGGCTCAAAATATTAACCACTAGACTGGTTTTTCTACTCTGAATATCTCGTAGATAGGCTGACCCACTTAATAAACCAATGGCCCATAGTAGGCTCATTATGGATAATGATGAAATGAGTAAGCCTAATCTCATTAATTAGCTACTTGAGATTATCTAGTAGATATCATTAAGACGAGGGTTTATAGATACCAATCATGCCTTCATATTAGATACTTATAGAAACTTAATATATATATATATATATATATATAAAGAAACAATAGAAGGATGCAAAATCTCTACTCTCAAAGATTACAAAAGAATAAAATGAAAAATAGGTCAAGCTGCAATTAAGAATAGTAAGGTTGATACTTGAATGCTCCTTCATATGTTACTAGTATGTTTGAGCTATTGAGACTTAGCTACTCTTCTCTAAGTCATCCTTTCCAATTGTTTCCATATTATCCCTCTAAAATCATGTGCATCGGATAACAAGATAAAATTAGAGCACATAACAAGATAAATCAAAACCCTACAACTACAAAAATCTAATCTTCTATTGTTTTCATTCGGATATAAAAGGTTAAGAGTTAAAAAATCTGGATTCCTCAAGAATGGAATGAAATGAAATGAGAATTAGAATGAAAAATTGTTTCCTATCTTTGGAGATTGCCATGGAATGAAATGTAATAGAATGACATTAAATATTTAAATAAAATTATTTATCCAAAATCCCTTAATAGGCTGACATAAGGAATGGGAATAAATCGTGATTCCATTTTAGTTTATTCTTGCATTGCAAATATAACATAAGGGAGAAACAATCAAATTACCGGAAACTTAAAGCTTTGAATTGTTATTCAAAAAATCATATTTTACATGTCGATGAAGTTATTATTGGAAGTCACGGAAATTGCGAGTCCAATGCATTATTATATTTTCTACTGTAAACTGTATGAGTTCAACATACACTCAAATCCTATTCTTATATTTGTTTTATCTTAAAAATGACACCTCAGATGCATATGATTTGCCGAAATAATATGGTTACAGAATATTAAGTTAAAGCAAATGAGAGTTGGGACAAGTTACAAAGACACGGTGAAAGAAGAATTGGAGGGAGATGTTACATGGGAACTACATCTCATGCACCCATGAATAAAGGACACCAGTTGAGATCAAAGCAAGTACATCAAACACCACAAGATTGCCAGGGAAAACCAAAAAGTTGAAGTTCATAAGTAATTAGTGATTAGCCTCTTTCCCTGATGTAGTTTTAGAGCCATGGAAAATTATTTTATGTTGCAATCGTTTGTAATTGAAATCTACTTGCTTCAGTACTACAAGTACTTTCTTCCAAGCTTTTCCATGATGAGAAACACCATAGTATGTATACAAAGGATGGCAGATTTCAAAGTGGAGTTGCACAAGGAAGAAATAGTGCGAGAGCACGAAGATTTCATATCATAACAATATATTGATACATGTGATTTTTCAAAAAATGTATCTTCTCGGGGGGGGGGGGGGGGGGGGGGTGAGGGGAAAGGAAAGAAAAAGACTCTTATTTTGGACAAACTCGAGCAATTTTTGAATCTACTCAAGCAACAATTTAGAACTTGAACTAAATTTATTTCTCTCGTTTCTCTTTGATATTCTCTTCACACTTCTTTTATCCTTTTTATGTCTCTTTCTCCCCCTTCTCTTCAGTTATTCCTTCAGGGAGATTCCGCTGTTTGTTATAATAATTAGAAATTTCTGTATTTGGTTGTTTCAACATTTTGGAAGATCTTTTGGAGGTGGAAGAAGAGACTCATTAGGACCTTTCCCGTTGTCCACCAGGAATGCCATCTTAAGCCCCCATGTCGTGTGCACTTCTAAATGACAATGCATAAACCACACTCCTGTATATAAGAATAATAATAAATGAAACGATTAAAAAATAAATTCCAAATAATTGGAAAGTATAATATCTTAAAAGTAATTGTTTTCACCTGGATTATCTGCTGTGAATCTAATGGCTATCCATCCACCTGAGGGTACTCCAAGGGTATTTCGTTCGACCGGATCAACTAGGTTGAAATTTTTGGGATCCTTCTTTGGATTGTAATTACCTAGACCTCGTCCAATAATGAAAAAGTTATATCCATGTAGATGAATTGGATGAGTCTCAGGGGCAATCATCCCAGTGTCTTGTAACACCAATTCAACTGTGGAATTGTAAGCTAGTTTGTAGACCTTCGTTCCATTTGTGGTAGCTAAATTTGCTGTTGCTGGTGGAGTGGCGGTGTAGTTAAATACGGTCGGTGGATTTCCAGGAAAATCAGTAGTGAAAACACCACTGATGTTGTAGAAATGTGCCTGGAGTAGCGCTATTTGAGGCAGGATAAACGTGACATTGTTCATGTTGGCCACGACACGGCTTCCGTTGCCAGGTATACAAGTAGGGCAAGGATTAAGCCCCAATCCAACCGTAAACATAAGCTTGTGATCCACAGTTTGGGGGACATTAGCGGGGTATTTTTTCGAGTTCAGGCTTCGAAGGGAGTCGACAAAATTATTTGCCACTGCAGTGGCATTTCGAGGAGGTGGTTTAGTGAGAGTTGTGGGGACACTAGAAAGGGTACCCGCATAGTGTACGGTCGCGGTTGCCGTCATGTTGTCGACAGCAACCGTCGGTGTATCCATGAAGGGGGAGGCTACGACTGAGTATTTCCCGGCCTTTTTGTCGGCCGTGAGGAGGACGTTAGTTGTCTGGCCAGGAGCAATCTGAATGGTGTCGATTGAGAATGGTTTTACGTAAGTAGCATCAACTTCCACTACAGTGAGATTATGTCCGGCAATCTTGAAGAAAAGCTCTTCATTGAGCGCAGCATTGATGATCCTTAACAGGTATGTCTTCCCTCTTTCAACCGACAGTGTATAACCTTCTACGTAAAACAGTAAAAATCAGACTCTGTCTTTCTAATCATAAAAGCTACCGCACGAATATAATGTTTACGATTGGATTGAAAAAACCGATAATACCTGATGAAGAACAATTTGGAAATGCACCAGGATGACCATTGATAGTATGAGCATCTGATACGTTAGGTGCTAAACCAGATTTAAGTGCTTCATTGATCACTGCTTCGGTATCGGATTTCCACCACTCAGCTGCAATAATATCATCAATGAACTTAAATCAAGCCCGAATCACATCGAGTTTTCTATCTTCTTAATTGCTCTCATGCAATTATTAATGTTCAAGAAAAAATTAAAGTCTGGACTCCCACTCACCAAGTATTATAATCTCTTCCTTGTAGGGCTTAGGGAATGGATATGGAACCCCACGTTTAGGCAACATGACTATGGCACCGTGGACCGTAACTCTAAGCCATAGGATGTGTGCATGCCAGAAAAGCGTACCCCTCTGTCCCGTGATGGTGAAATTGTACACATATGCTTGCTTTGGTTGGATAGGGCATTGGGTTATATATGCAGGTCCATCTGCCCATCCAGTTCGAAGTTGTCTAACCCCGTGCCTAGAAATATTTGAAACATTAGCGACTAAATTATATAGTAAGTAAACATTGAAACCAGGTAAGGACCGAGTACTTTGTCATCAGTTGAAGTCTGGTATATTTCAACTTATTTGCAGGAGATTAAAGAAAAATCATATTTAATATATATAATTAAGGACCTCAAATAGTTTTGTAATAGTATTATAATTTGAATTTTAAAGGATCAATTTAATTATCATAGTCGAAAAAAAAAAAAAAAAAGGGAGAGGAAAGTAATCTAATCTCACCAATGAATAGTAACGTTGTATTTGACGTGGTTGACGACTTTAACGAGGACGTTGTCACCTTCTCTTGCATATAAAGTTGGTCCAGGAAACTTTCCGTTGACGGTAACAATGGGCTTGGTAGAACAGAGTCTGGTTGTATTTCTCATCACCACCTACATCCATACAACAACAATATTCACAAGTCAATTCATTTTATCTATTTATATATATATATATATATATATAGTGGTCAATTCCAAAGTTTCTCATGCTACCACAGAAAGTTACTGACGCCTCGTCGTTTGGTGGGACGTGAAGTTATACCTTCTAGTTCCAGTTTCCATTGGGAGATTTGGTAAGTAATATGGATATGTACTGAACAAAGCCAATATCAGTCTTATCTTATAGTACGGTGGAGTTTTAATATGTCGTCAAACGAATAATACATAAAAACTTTTTTTTTTTTATCAGCTGCTCCGTGGGTATTAGGAATATTTGGGTAAAGTAATATAACTTGTGACCCTCGGTATATATATATTTGTTTATTGTTTAGGGATAAAATTTCTTATGGCCAATCAGTTTTCAGTTTTGCTAGATTAGAAACTTATTTTTATAATGACGAAAGCGGTTGGGACTACATTCACAACATTATATTTGACAGTGCAGCTACGTTTGAAACGCACATATCATTTTAGTTCCGTGGTTTCTGTAACGTTTGAAAACATGGACTAGATTCGACAGATACAATTAACGATATTGGAAGGCTGAGACGCTTTCTCAAAACGTTATGCTATTTGGATTATTGCCATACCTTAATGCCTCAGTTCAATTCATTAACCCCTAAAAACCAACCATTTTCTTTTCTTTTCTTTTCTTTTATTTTTTACACTTGCATGATTCGTGAAAATGAAGGATAAACATGTTTAAAATTGATTAATATCTTTACTTTTCTTCTTAAGATTGATTAAAAGTCTAAACATGATAATTACTTTAGGAAATAAGGTTTAATATAACAATTGGTATAAAGAAACAACTCCTCTTCAATTATATACATATTCATATAGATACAATTTAACGAGTTTCACTATTTATGTCTTTTTGTTAATAATACTCATCAGCTATTTATAATTTTTGTAATTCTTATCACTCATACTTTTCCTCAATATTACCCTTTTGGCAATCTTCGTGTTTTTGTTGTTTAATAAACTTATCTTTTATATAAAGCATGATGCTTATAAAATATTTGTTGCATCTACATGGCTTAATGCAAAATCATAAACCCTTTTCTACATGATCTTCTATTTTAATAATTCGGGAGAATATAACACTTTATGTAAATAACATACTATTTTATAAACAGTATATAATTTTATCTTTGTCAATGTATAAAGAGTATAATTTAATAACAGTAGTCGTGCAATCTTTACATACAAGTAACAATGTTAACATTTTAATTATAATAATATTTCAAATGAAATTGTTATTTTCATTACTATGAATTTATTTTGAATTAAAATCCGTTGATAGCATAGGACTTTAACCAATATATCTGGTTAAAAAAAAAAAAAAAACCTAGCATAAATGGTCGATAAGAAAATACAAAAAATATGTATGATTAGTAATTACTGTATATGTATAATATAACCACCGTTTCATCATATTCCACATGGCATGCTCTCGCTACAAGTACTTTCGCTTTTTGGACGTCCAGCTTTGTTGGACTAAATTATAGCTAAGTTTGGAAAGATGGATGTTTTCCTTGACTCGTAAAAAGCTCAAAAACCTCGTTATGGAACAAAAAACACTTTACTATTGTAGCTAGTGACTGGAAGAGAATGACTTACATTGAACTTGTAATGCCGAACTCTGCCCTCCACAATTGCTGGAAGAAGGCATATCACAAAAACCAAAACACGAACCCAACAACGATAATCCATCTCTCTCTCTCTCTCTCTTACTCTTAGGCTGTTTATGTGATATACCTTTTATTCTCCACTTGCAAATAAAGCAGTTTTTGTTAGACGACAAAAAAATACAAAGCAAGTGAAGTAGCACTTGTCGAAGAGCTTGTTGCACTTACGAATGACTTCCCAACCCACGCTTATATGGTGTCCAGAGAATGTTGTAATGTCGTTTTTGCTTGGTTAGGTGGAAGATTGGGAATTCTTGAAAACAAAGATTTCGCAGGAACCTACACCACCTTCTTATTATTATTATATTTTTATTATTATCTGGAACTTCCCCAATTCCTTGCATATTACATAAAGAAAGCTTTGAATTTCTCCAGTTAGATTCAGTGTAACTGTAGTTGATTGTCCTAACTTAATTCTTATGCTTCCTTATGGATATTGACGTTTTCCATATAGGTCAAGCTTCCACTTCCACACATACTAGAACCCCTTTTTTCTTTTTTTCTTTTTGAAAAACAAAAACTTCCCCCTCAGGCTGTAGGCAGTCGGTGGAAGACTTTCTCACCGTGTATTTACTCCATATTCCATAAACAATTGAAAAATCAATTAATCAATAGAATATATATTAGGGATGATAATTTTTTATACGACATGATATAATATAAATATAAACTCGATACATAATTAAGACTAGAACCCTACACTGGTGAACAAATAAAAAGAAAAGATTAAGATTAAACTTAAAGAACACAATTATGATGAAATGAATAAATATAATTATAATATAATTAATTATATATAATCTCCATTTAACTTTATACATTTTTAAGACTTTCATAAACTGAAACAAGATATGTTAGTATAACCATCCAGAACGAATTGGTGCCGCTGGCCGCGTCAACTTTATGAAACACGATTTCTACGATATGAAATTAGTACGATAGAATATAACTCATATTCTCTAATGACATTAATGTCCTGTCCCCTGTAGCCAGGAGGCACTCGTTAAAATGCATTTTATCCCCATTGCATAAGAAATTAGGGTAAGGATTTGGACCAAATAAAAGTTACAGGTATCACGATGTGCTGGATACGATCTAGATCTACAGGATCTACTTACGTATTGGTTCGCTCTTACTCATTTTGAAATCTATTGGAACTTGCATTGTGTTGTGCCTCCTAAGATAATAAGATTTAGAAACGGCATCTTTTATTATTCACCGAGCGAGTAGCTTATTGTGGCTTTAAATATACGGTATTATACTTTTTTTTTTTTTTTATCAGGACATTAGATTTACATGGGTGGATTATATTCTGTCATATTTATATTTTTAATTACAATGACGAAGACGGGTATTTCTTTTCATGTATAAATAAAAGATGTACATCTTTTAAGTAGAATAGTCCGAGGATAGATTTTACATATAATATAATATATGGTGTATAATAAGGATGCCGTTAATTCCTTGTTATAATTGTGTTGTCTATATGGTAAGTGCATCCTCTTGCACATTATGTACGGTGTGTCTCAATGTTCATCCTCCGTCAAATTTAAGATAAATGTATCATTTGTATGTACTACATATTCTAAAACGGTTGTCCTAGATATTAATCACTTAAAACATATAACTTCCATTTGTACTTGTTAACATATTGGAAAGTTAGAATTAATTATTTTTACTTCTTACACTTGTGTAAATACAGTTTGTTACTTTTAGTTTGTTACATTGAGTCAGCTAGTATAAATAGTCTGCAAGAACTTTCAGTTGTAATATTCTTCTCCAAGATTACAACTAAACTCTTTATTCGTTCTGCTCCTTTGATGGCTTCCTCTGCATATTGCATTTGTCTTACTGCTTGTAATCGAAGGATTAAGGAGTTACTCTGACATGGTATCAAATCTACACTAGTAACAGATCTTTAATCTCTTCTCTTGGTGTGTTCGATTTCGTTTGCTGGTGGTAGTCTTTCTTGGCATTGATAATCGATGGCAGACCTAATTAGTACAGTCCTTTATATATCTTGGGATTTGATAACCTAAGTATGAGGTTAGGAACTATAATTTTGAATAAGAATAATTTTTTTGGCTTAGAACCATTCAATTCGTATTAAGCTAAAATTAGGGTTCATAGATAAAACCTTAGCTAAACTAGAAAAGAATTCACATGATTTTATGAAATGGATAAGGGGCGATTACACGATATGATGTTGGTTACTTAAATCGACGATCGATGAACTTTCTTAGAGTTTCCTATATGGGCAGTCCTCGTTTGAATTGTGGAAAGAAGTTAATGAGCAATTTGGACAAACTAATGCACCACCTATTTTCCAAATACATCTTGAGTTGTTGAATGTAAGATAAAACAATTTGTTTGTGATTGTGTATTACAACAAGTTGAAGAGATATTAGGTGTAGCTGTATTCTTTGAATCCTTATCTAGTTATAGTTGTGGTAGACTCAATTATTGCACTTATGATTTGAAGGATAGATTGTTCGAATATGGCTTCAATATGAAGCATATGCAATTTTTAATAGGGCTGTCCGAAGTATATGAGCCAATTTGAAACCAAATCTTGACTAATGAACCGTTGCCTATCGTAAGTCAGGCTTTCTATCTTGTATTATAGGTTGAAAAGCAGTGACAAACTCTTGAGTTCTAACTCTAATTCAGCATTCTTTTTAGCAAATAAGTCTATTACTAGAACTAGTAGTGTTAGGAAGGATGTTAGGAAAGTGAAGGTACATTGTAAGAATTGTAACATAAATGGGCATTCAATTGAATCACTGTTTAGTTTGATTGGATACCTCGATTGGCATAAAGGTAGAAGAAATAAAAGGCTTGATTCAAAATCAAATATGGCAATTGTTGTTCATGTTGATAAATAGGGTTCTTCTTCTTCTTAGTGTAATACTCCTTTCAATCATTTAGATGAGTCTCGAGGTATAGAAAATGTTGATCCCTAACTTATTCAATCAGTGGCTTTTAAAGTAATGCATTTGATGCGTAGAAAGCATTTTAATATACTGAAACTCTGAACTAGGTGGATGTCCACTCTATAGGTACTTCCTCTATTGCTTATCTAGTTGTTTTGAATAAAGAATTTTCTTCTTAGGTTATTGGCACAAGCACCAATGATCATATATCACCTTATGCACATCTGTTTCAAACCAAACACACTCTTTCTAAATGCATTCTTGTTCATTTGCTTGATAGAAATGTTAAAAAAGTGTTTGAATGAAGTTTTATAAAACTTAATACTCACTTAACACTACATAATGTACTTTAAATTTCGAGTTTTAAATATAATCTACTTTTAGTCTCTAAGCTTGCTTCTAGCCGTCCTCTTATAGTTTCTTTTGACAATACTTCTGTTCCTTCTAAGACCAGAATATTAGCCATTGCATTGAAAGGGCTTGTGTTGGTTATGGTCTAGATATGTACTTGAATTGGACTTGTTTCAACATTGTCATAGTTCTTTGTTAAAAACTCTATACTTACTTATTCTTCTATTCAATCTACTGGTTGTAACACGTTTTGTACTAGCTAATATACATGTGTTTCATGCTCAATTGGGTCATACTTCCTTCTCTAAATTGGAATACATTGATCGTTGCAAAAAATTTGATTTCACCAATTTTCTTTATAAAACTTGTTTTTTAGCCAAAATTCATCATTTTCCCTCCTACAATGGTAGTTTTACGTTAAGATTCTTATTTTAGTTAATTCATGTAGACTTATGGGGACCTTATCATGTACCTACTAGAGATGGAGAGCAATATTTTTTTACTTTAGTTGATGACTATTCAAAAGTTACATGGACATATTTGTTAAGATACAAAACTCAAGTTCTTGATACTCTAAGAAGATACTTGCTATATGTGCACAATCACTTGTCTATCTTTCCTAAGTACTTTTGAAATGATAATGGTTCAAAATTTGTTTCCAAAGAATGTCAAGCAATGTTAATGGAATTTGGTATTGTTCACCAACGAATATCTTCATATACTCCCCAACAAAATAGGAGAGTTGAGCGTAAGCATCAATATTTATTAGATACTTCCAGGGCATTGTACATACATGTTGGTTTGCCACGATAATTATGGGGAGATTGTATTCTTGCTGCCACATATTTAATTAATAATATGCTGGTTGCTAAACTTACATGGAAATATCCTTATGGGTTTATTTTTCATTATATTCCACCTTATAAGCATTTACAGGTTATAGGATGCTTGTATTTTATTCCCAAAGCAGGTGGCTCTAAGGACAATTTTGCTCTTAAAGGGTTAAAATGCATGTTTTTTGGTTATGCTCAAGATCAAAAGGTTGATAAAGTGTTTGACTTTGCAAATTAGAAAGTTCTTATTAGTAGAGATGTACCATTTTATGAACATTTGTTTCCTTTTAAGAATCTTTATGAATGTTCTCAACTTCATTCTTCTATTTGTAATTCGCCCCTTGTTTCTTTTAACTCGAGCCCAGCTCATTCTATTATTTTTGTTCTGACCAATTCTTCCTTATTTCCATCTTCATCAGATCATGTTCTTGAGGCTATTGGTTCTTCTACTGATAATTCTGTTATTTCACATCTTGTTACTACATTTGTACTTAGGAGACATTCTAGTAGAATTTCTCGTCCTTTACAATGGTTGCAAGATTACATTTACTCCATTAATCATGCTTTCATTTTTAGTTCTTCTCATTCATCTATTAAATATCCTTTATTTTCTTTTCATTCTTTTTCTTCATATTCATATTATTATGTGCATTTCTAAGCAAATGTGTTGACAACTAAAGAACCTACTTCTTATTTTCAAGCTTCACATGATAATTAGTGGGTGTAAGCTATGCAAAATGGGCTTCAAGCTCTTGAAGATGATGCTACTTGGGAATTAAGTGATTTGCCACAAGGAAAGAATGTTATTGGTTGTCGTTGGGCGTACAAGATTAAATATAATGCTAATAGGAGTATTGAGCGTTATAAAGCTTGCTTAGTTGCTAAAAGGTATACTTAATAGAAGGAGAAGACTCCTATAGTACTTTTTCTTTGGTAGCTAATCTGGGAATTGTTTATCTTTTATTAACCATAGTTGCTGTTTACAAGTGGCCACTACATCAAGTCGATGTTAATAATGTGTTTTTGCATGGCTATTTAGATGAAGAAATTTATATGGAGTCACCACTAAGATATCTAAAGCTAGATTATGACAAGTATGTAATCTTCTTAAGTCACTTTAGGGACTTAATTAAGCTTCCTATTAATGAAATTTAGAAACATCAAAGTTTCTTGTATAACATGGTTTCATACAATCCTCCCATGATCACTCATTGTTTACATAGGCTGATTCACTTGGTTTTCTTGTTTTTTGTTATATGTTGATGATATGATCATTATAAAGACAAACTCTTCTTCTATTACTAACTTAAAGGATCAATTGCATGCTGCATTTATTACTAAAGATCTTGGATGATACGGACTGCCATGGATGAACACATAAAGCTAATATCATGTATAACCAATAGGATGGGTTCGAGCTGCAAGATGGCTTGAAGGGTAAATGGTAGTCAAAGATTGAGCAGGGGTTCCCGTGTACCGACGAAGGATATGACACACTAACGCCTCATATAAGCTCAAGTTACATTTGATATGATACATAAGTACGGCCAAAGATCACTCACCACTAGTCTACGCTCAATAGGCTAGATAAGAGTAACTCAAGAGTAAAAAGGCCACTTAGCTCGAGAGAGTAAAAGTTTAGTATATTCTTAGTGTATGATGATGTGATGATTACATTATGCGAGTATATATAGTACCCAGTTAGGATAAGTCCTAAATAACAGAAAATTACATAAATGGATCCTTAATTGCTAAGAAAAGGAGAATAATTTATAGGAAAAAACACATAATCATGCAAAAGAATATTTACTGTCAGAAAGGATAACATGGATGCTAGAAAAGGATAGCGGACGTGCTTTTTACTTTATGTAGTCCTAATATCACTATGTCATGCTTCGAAAAGATGAAGTCGTAATAGTTCTGCCGTATGAGTCATCCTAAGATAAAAATTGTCTTCACAGCTGCTATGTTAAACTTAGTTCACACTAGGCATACTAGATTCTATCCCTCTGAAGCATCCAATTCGATACCCGTTTGATATAAACCTGTAGAGTAATCCATTGAAATAATTTGTTAAAAATAAACTTATAATTTAACCTTACAAAAGAGTGGTAATAAATCCCACAAGTATCTATTATTTCATATATAGACCATAATATTGAAAACTACCAAACCCCTTGAGAAGTTTTGTGTAGTTTTCCTTAAAAGTTATAGAAGTTTATGCTAAGGACAACGACCAACCATTTTTTGTTTACACCCTATACTTCCTGTCCTAGTTTGCTAGAGTTTTGGTTTTAGATAAGTGCTTATAATTTGTTCAGAACTTGCAAAATGAACTATAGGGGAATGAGTGACAACTTACTCAATAAGTGGACAGAGACAAAAGTATGCATTCACAATATCATAAGTAAGGTTTTCAACTAAGTTAGTTAGATTCAATGCACGTATAGGAAAATGTCATCGCACGATGTTATCTGGTTTGTAGTGAGATCAGAGAAATTACACTTACTTTAATCCGGGTTAAAGAGATTGACGTCACATACTCATGAATCGAAACCAAACTAGGGCTTATGCAATGGAGAATACTCTCTTTTTGTGACCACCTTCGAATCGCGACCCCCAACCTTACCCCAACCTTACCACAACCTCCTTTCCTATCACTTAGTTCGATTAAGGATGAGGAAAGGACCATTTCAGTTATCTTCATTGAAGGGAGTCTATATTTGGCTTGAGAATCTTAGTCGTTACCCTTAGTGGGTTGCGATGCATATCGGATTAAATGTTAAGCCTAGTTTGAGTTAGTTAATCTTTTCAGGGTGACAAAAAAAACTCAAATAATTCAAGCATAATAATATTTACAAAACAATCATATTATAGAGCTTAACTCTCATCACAGCAAATTGAAACCCAACCACAAATGCCGCATACGCATAAACAGCTAACTACAATCATAAGCCAATACATACCAAAGTCTCTAGATATTCTGAACTAATATCCCAAAATGCTGTAAAGTATTGATCCCACTTACCTATTCTAACACTCACAGCGGAAAACTCGTATCATCAACGGTCTGATCACTTGAAGACCTTATATATACAAAACATAAATTCAGTTTTTGCATAATAGTTATGAAAACATTAGAGTTTTATCTAAAATGATTATACATATATATGTATATATATATATATATGCAGTATATTATCATTTTTCTTATATAATAATATATAGCTTTATTATATAAGTCAAGTAAAGTAATTAATTACTAATAATATATGTAATTATGGTATTATGTATAATATATTGTTTCGATTGTATTGAACCATACTTTTAATTAGTTAAATTACGTTTCGATTACGATAAGGTTATCACAGTACGTAAATTCGTAATATTATAGAGTCATAGGTTATAGTAATTTACTTAATAATATTTAAGATATGCAGTTTTACTACTATTTATGTTACATCGTTTCGGTAATATTGAAACGTATTTACTATTGTTTATATTACATTTTAATTATGGAAAGACCATCATAAGACGTATTTTCCATGACATTATGGAAAACATATATTTTATTGCCTAAAGTGATTCAGTTTCAGTAAAGTTAGGATCGTGAAGTTTGTATGAACTCGATTATACGTGTTACATGTTCGTTTAAAAGATTATTTCTAAAGGGAATTTTTAATTCTAGTATATAGATAAGGCTATAAAGCAACTAATATCCTATTGATATTATATTATGTAATGAAAAATATATTTTCATACAATTTTGTAACAAAATATAATAAATCATATATACTCAAATTTTACGAAAGTAATGATGTTAAATTTGTAAGAATATAAAGTTCAATTTTAATAGTCTTAGTAAATGATTATTATTAAAGATCTGCTTATTTTACAAATCGGTGTTAATAATATACAAATCTTATAACTATCAATATTCTAAGTTTAAATTCGAAAAAGAATGAAACGATACAGATAAAATACTTGATTTAGAAAAAAATAATGAAATAATGAACATTTCTTTTCTATATCTATTAAATATTAATTAACGAAAACAATACTTATAATTATAAAAATAAGATTACTTGAAAGAATCAAATCTTCTTTTCTTCTTCTTCTTCTCTTCCTTTTTTGTCCTTCTCCATCTTCTTCCTTTTTTCTTCATTTTTTCTTCTTCTTCTTTTTTTTTCTCTCCATTTCTCTCTCTCTTCTCCTCTTCTCTCTTTCTCTTTCGTCCTATCCCCTGATTCCCTTATCAAAATAGCTAAAAGGCTATATTTATACGGGTAGCATTTTGACAACCTTATTCTAAGGCAGTTAATTTTAATTTTTAAAAGATATTTTAATAAATTTATTATATTTTATTTAATATCTATCCAAATTCCTAAAATATTTAAAAAATATTTCTTCTTTTCATCACCAACATTATTACTAAAAAATAATTTATAGTCAAAATTATGCATTTCTCGCATATAGTTATTTCGAGAGAGTTTTAATGTAATTATTAGTAAAAATATTAGTAACATATAATATATAGTTAAGTTATATTAATTATTTGAGACTTATTTATATACATCTTGTATGACATTTTACTCACCAATATTAATTATTAAGATCATGTAGTTGATTTTAAAAGATTTATCTTAAGTGATATATAAAATTATGAAACTCTATGTTATAGTGATTAGATCCGATAAACTTAATAATTTTAAGAAAGTTTCATATAAATGAGCTTAAAGTGAAATATTAAGCTATGTGATTTCTTCGTGAATTCAACTTAATTCTATGAACGTTATCATAAATCGAAATTTTTAGAGTGGCTCTCAAATATTAAATTTTTCAATTAATTTCTTATTAATTTATATAATTATATATCTGTATCTAGATGTAATTCAGATATTTTTACACCTATGAATGTTTCCAATCGATTTAACAAAGTAGGGATATCTGGCCAAGTGGGTTTATATTAATTCAACTACTTTTATGTATTATCTCGTGCCATTAGTAATATCATTATACTCATTATTCTACTATTAAGATCTATATTCTTGTGATTATGAGTAACATTAGTATAAATTACTTTACACTTATTAACCTAACTTATAAACATATTTTTCTATAAAAGATGTAAACTACATGAAAGCTAACAAGTCAGAGTCATGTGACATTACGTATTATATATTTTTAGACTTTCGAGTCAATTTACCTGTATGATTATTATTTATATCGGGTATACTCATAAAAATACGTGTATACTTATATAGTAAATTATACTATATTATCTCATTTTATAACTTAATTAATTTATTTCTAAATCTTCGTCGTATTCCGAGTTCGATTTTAGGGGTTCCGAGCAATTTGATACTATATTAAATAATTATACTTTTAGAGATAAAATTAGGATTTTGGATCACTATTTTCAAAATCTAACTTCACTAAGTCACTTCGACTAGCTTTTCTATTTTAGTCCTAAAGTTTAAACTTAATCAGATAACTTTTCCCAAAAGCTCTAAATTCAAATTTAGAGTTTCATATAAAGTAAATTATCACTATTTTGATTATATTCTTGATATTCTTATTATACTATAGATTTTCAAATGTACAGATTTCCTCGATTAAGGTTATTAGGCTTCTCGTAAATTTTTAGACTAATCGGTTTACTTTCTTGAATGCCTTAGATCAACTATTGACCCTAATCTTACAAAGATAGGGCTTTGTCTTATTACTCAAATGTTCATATTTTGATTGTTGATTTATGGGATATTATACACTATGAGCCAAGCAAGGGTGGATCTCGATCAAGGTAGTTTAGTAGCTCGAACAATTGGTATTGGACTAGATTGGCCTAGGGGCAACTCATTTTCAAGGTCCACTTTAGATGGTTGGCTCTTGATTATTATCGACTCAGACTCGGTATAGTAAAGATTACAATATCCAGATTTGGTGCTTGGACTAGTATAAAGTGGAGGGTTCAGTTCGGTACATTGGTTGGTAATCTCGGCAACATCTTAGATTGTGTGGAGAACAAAGTAGCTCGCTAGATCAGATTAGATTAAGCACTACTCTTCGGTGCTTAACTCATCTAGGATAGATTGACAAACCACTTGAGAAGGTCCTTGGGCTCGGGAGCTCATGATTAATCATTGATCCCTATCATTGGATCTGTTAGATATTTCTTGGGGATTAAGATTAATCCCTTAAATGCTAGTATTCTTCTAAATTAACGAAAGTCTATTGCTAACATGTTGATTGATATAGGCTTAATAGCCTCTAAACCTATTTGTTTTCCTCTTCCTTCTAGGCTTAACTTATATTATAGTGTTGGCATACCTTTGGATAATCCTACTTATTATAAGACAATTGTTGGTAGGCTTTTATATCTTACTCACATTCATCTTGTATTTCTTTTGTGGTTCATAAATTTAGTTAATTTTTAAGCATTCCTTATGTTGGACATCTTAAGGCTGCATTTCATGTGTTGAGATATCTCGAAGATACTATTGATCTTAGTCTTTTCTATTCTACTTTTCTTCTTTTGAGATAAATGGCTACTCAAATTCTGGTTGGTGAGCTTGTTTTCTTGATCGTAAGTCCATTTTTGGTTATTGTATCTTTCTTGGTAGCTCCCCTGTTTCATGGAAGACTAAAAAGCAAGAGATTGTTTCAACTTTATCTACTGAAGTTGAATATAGATCAATGGCTATTGTAACCAAAGAACTAATGTGGATATCTCGTCTTTTATAAGATCTACATGTGCCTTTTACACCTCCTGTTATTCTACATGTTGATAACAAATCTGCTCAACTTTTGGTTGATCATCCTTATTTTCTTAGTGAAGGTGTATTGACCTTTGGTCCACTTACACGCATATGCCTAAGAGGCCTCTAATCCTTCACCAAAAGAATTCTCTCTTATCAACCTATTGAGGACGAGAAACAATACATGGAAGGATGATGGCTTAACTCTTTGAGAGTTTAGGGTAGGTACACCCTACTCTACTCTGTCCCTTTTGTCAATGTCGACCATTCACTTGCTGAGACCTATCTGTTGAGTGATGAAGACCAAGGCCCTACACATCAAGTCTTGCTTTAATTACCTGGACCTTTAGATGCTGAGAGCCACTTATTGAGTGCTAAGAACTAGGCCTTTGTTGGATGATGTACTCTTTCGACTAACTACTAATACTTATGGCATTCCTTATTCGTTTTAGTAGCCCCTAATGCTGCCATTTCATGACCCAACTCAATAGCTGCATTAAAGATTCCCTAGTACAAACCTATTAACGAGCTGCTACTTGTCTATTTTTCTGACATTGTACTATTCTTAGCTTTTTGTTATTTGTCTTGTTTACCTTTCTCATATGTACTAGGAATCTCTTTACTTATATGTCTTCTTGTAGTTCTCCTTATTTGTAATGTTACCTTAGGAACTTACTATAAATACTCCCTTCTCTTCGTATATCTTACATTCCTTTTCAGACATTGAATATATTTGTCCTTACGAGATACTCCTCTCCAAGTCCATTTACCACACACTCTTATCTAGTCTTGCCGGATAGCTTCACATTAGTGACAAATTGACCTTGACATTAGCTTATTAGTCACATCAAGTGAAGTGTCAAGTCATGTTGTATTAGCTAGTGAGTAATATCCTTCGAGCAATTTCATGTAAGTTACTATATTCAGTTTGCTGACCTATCCCTTTTATTTTCTTCAATATCTTGAAGGACCTATTAGATTCCTATCTTCTATGGTAAGTCCTATTGATTACTGAGCTCTTAGGCACATCATATAATTTGGGTATTAGAGCTTGAGGTTGCGATTAAGAGCTGTGTTAAAGTATTCCTTGCTAGTGTATTATCCTGTTATAATCTTTTTTCCTTTGGAATAATAGAGTCAACTCGCAATTCACTATTTAACTAGTATTTTCTTTGTATGTGTGGGATTTCCTTGTGAGATAATTGCATTTAGAGTTTTGTATTGACAATGTTGAACCCTAGTGTTCAAGGAGAGATCAACGATGCCAAGAGTGATGCTCATGGTCATAGTCATGGTCGTGTTACCCAACAAACACCATGAACTACTGATGAGAAAATACGAGATCTTGCTGCTATCGCTGCTAATCTAGCTGATCTGTACAAAGAGCAGTGGAAAGTAGACCTTAAGAGAGGCTTATTATTGAGCATGGCCGAGACATGAGAAAAGGGTAGAGAAGGTAGATGGGTAAGCAACAATCCCTAGAACCCATTCATATGGATCAAGCTCTACCTAGATGTACTGATAGAATTGCGAGAAGGAGACTTGAGTTAGATGAAGTTGAGGAGTATAACGAGGAGCAATACGATGGTATTGAAGAGCATGACCTGTAGGCATTTAGGGGATTCGAACATCTCAAGGTACAGATTCTAAGCTTTAATGGGTTTGGTAGTACTGATGACTATTTAGATCTAGAGGAAAAGGTCAAAAAGATATTTGACTTTTATAACTATGAGGATATTGTTCATATTAGGGTAGCTATATTAGAATTTTTTGGATATGCGGCAATGTGGTGGAAAAAGTTACATAATGTGCGCCATATAGTACTCTACAAGATTTAGACGTGGAATGAAATGACGAAAGTTTTGAGAAATAGATTTGTTCCAAAATACTACGAACAAGACACCTTCTGATGCCTCCAAGATTTGAGGCAAGGTGGCAAGTTAGTAGATGAGTATGTTCGGAAATTCCAATTGCTGATGATCTGATGCGATGTCGATGAACTCAAGTCCCAAACCATCGTATGATTCATTTTTGGGCCCAGGATTGCAGTTGGTCATATTATGGAGTTGCAAAGGCTTGGGACTCTAGATGAGGCCATCTGAGTAGCATAGAGGGTTGAGAGGTAGAAGCTGACGGGAATTAAGCTATCGAACCTTTGACCCGCAAATGAGCCTAAGGACTAGAGGGGCTGGCATGGTGAATTCTTCTATTCTAGCTAACTTCTGTTGAGGCAGAGTATTTCGTTACGGAGTCACCCTTCATGCCTAGCCATATGACTACCCATCTTTCTATAGTACGCTGAATTGAAGATTACTCACTCATACTTGAGCTAACCAATTACTCGGCATCTTCCTTACCTAGAAGCTGAGAAAGAGAGAATTTAGGCTAACTAAGTCATCCCTGCTTGGACAAGCCAACTATCCGTACTTTTTGTTTGCATTTTCTAACAACCCTGTTAATATAGCATTGTTACGTATATAGTATCATGTGTAGAATCCTTTACACTAATGATTGTTTTTCTTGTATATTCATTTTTACCCTTTTGTATTTTTTTCTTTACTTTCTTAAGAAATGCCCTTTTTATCTTTTCCTTTTTAAGTAAGTTGCCTTAACTTATGAGTATAAGTATCCTTATACTTATGGGTATAAGTATATGGGAATTAGATTATCCCTAAATACACTTGAGTATTTTCTTCTTTACATAAACACCCTGTTTACTCTTGGTATCACTCTTATCTTAATTCTTGAGTAAGACTAGGTGGTGAGTAACCTTACAAAACTGATTTGTCCATCATATCGAATTACGCCATTAGTCTTCAAAAGTTCCATTGATGCATCATGTCCTCTGGAGTTGTTCATGGGTTTTGCTTACTTTTCATTCATCATTCATTCCTTTCGTGCATTTCCCCCATTAAGACTTTCGAGCGTTCTGCAAGTTTGAACCCATCCAGTAACCGGCTTTGTCAGTTCTTGGTCAATATTTACAATATCTTGGTATCAGAGTAGAGGTTTTGTTCGAGTTGATGTATGTTTTCAAAGTTCTGTTATAATTTGTTTTGCATGTGTAAAACATAGCAAGTTACTGTGTTTCATTTGAGCACTGTGTTGTTAATTGTTAATTTCCTAAAGTGTTTATTTAAGCTTGAACTTATGAGAAAAATGACTAACCCGAGTATGAATGTTGGTATTGGTGGTGACAGTAGAGTTATCCACCATGGACGACAGTCTTAGGGAACTCCTAAAAGCACTGACAAGAGACTTGATGAGGTAGCTAATCTCTTGGTAGACTTAACCCGAGCTGTTCATACATTGTCTTGCCAACTTATTAAGGTTGCACAAAACATCCTACAAGTTGCTTAGCCCATTAGAGGTTAGTTACCGGCTCGACTTATTGGAGGAGGAGGAGTAGGAGGACGAATGAAGAGAAGGATTGATTTAGAAAACATGGGAGACGGGGATAAAGAGTATTTTGAAGAAGAATGTATACGAATCCCTAGGGCATTCGACAATGTGAAACTTTGGATTTCGAGTTTCAATGGATTTGGGAATGCTGATGAATATTTGGAGTGGGAAGAGAAGGTGGAATGTGTATTTTGTTATTATCAGTACAAGGATTACGAAAAAGTGAGAACTATTATTGTTGAGTTCTCCAAATATGCCGCTATGTGGTGGAAGAATTTTTAGATGGTGAGGAGACGAGAGGACTACTGAGAGATTAATACGTAGCTTGAGATGAAGAGCATACTTAGAAATAGATTTGTACTAGAAACTTACCTTCGAGATACTTTCAATAGGCTTCAAAAGTTGAGACAAGAAGGCTAGACTATTGATGAGTATGTTTAAGAGTTTCAAATGCTCATGATCATTGCGAGGTGGAGGAACCACTAGCTTGAACTGTGTTAAGATTTATTATTGGATTGAGAGGTGATATTTAGGACATTGTAGAGCTTCAATGATTCACCATAATGAATGAAGCTATTAAGATCTCCCAACGGCTGGAGAGGCAGAGAAAAGGCAGAGTGTTGATGAGAATGCCAACTAGCCTACCCAAACGGGGAAGTCACCGAACTCTGCTGAGAACCAAGCCGAGTAGAAAGGCTGACCTAATGGTGAAATGCCGACCTGAACTTATGAGAAAGGGCAAGGGTCTAGAAGGAAAGATGAACTAGATCAGGTGCTTCAAGTGTTAAGGGTTCAGACATATGGTTGCTTAGTGCCCCAAATGAAGGATGATGGTCAACAAGGGAGATGTCCTGAAGCTAGAAGTAGAAAGTATGAATGAGGAACCCAAGGAGGAGAAGGTTCCAATTGAGAAAGAAAATGTTGAAAAAGAGCTTATTAAGGAGAACGTGTTTGCTAAGGACTTGGACAAGTTACTTATGGTTGTTCGATGTACTATGAACGTGGAACCTTCACAAAAGGAGGAGCAGAGAGAGAATTTGTTCCATACCACCTGTAAGGTGAGTGATCAAGTGTGCGCCTTCATCGTAGACAGTAGAAGCTATACTAATGTAGTATCGGTCGATCTTGTTTCAAAACTGAAGTTGCTAACTATTGCAAATCCGAGGCCATACAAGTTGTACTGGTTGAGTAAGAAAGGAGCATTACATGTCACTCAGCAAATACTACTGCCGATCACTATAGGAAATTACTCTGATAAGATTCTCTATGACATACTGCCTATGTGTGCTTCTCACGTGTTGCTAGGTAGACTGTGGTTGTTTGATAGGAGAGTTATACATGATGGCTATGGGAATACATATACATTTGAGAAGGATGATAGAAAGATCACATTGAATTTGATGATACCGAGAGAAGTTAATAAGTTATATAGAAAACTTGCCCGTAGATCGAAGAAGGCTCTGGTGATGAATAAAGCCGAGCTCCGAGAGGCCATTAATGCTAATGAGCCAACCCTTTTATTGGTTAAGCGACTATTGGAAATGAAGGAGTAGGGTGAGCTACCTCAAGAAGTTAAGGAGTTGCTAGATGAATATGCTGACTTGTTCTTGAACAATTACTTGAGGGGTTGCCACCAATTCGAGGCGTAGAGCACTGTATTAATTTAGTACCTGGCATCGCACTGTCGAATAAATCGGCTTATTGGATGAATCTCGATAGGCTTCTAAGCTCTAACGCTAAGTGAGTGAGTTGCTTGAGAAAGGATACGTTAGAGAAAGTCTCAGCCCTTGCACTGTGCCTGTGCTTCTAGTACCGAAGAAGGATAGAACCTGGTAGATGTGTGTAGACAGTCAAGCCATGAACAAGATCACGATCAAATACAAGTATTCGATCCCAAGGCTAGAAGACATGTTGGATGAACTGAGTGGAGCCAAGGTTTTTAGTAAGATTAATCTTAAATTTGGCTACTATCAAATTTGCATGAAACTAGGGGACAAGTTGAAAACTATGTTCAAGACTCAACATAAACTATATGAATTGATGGTTATGCTCTTTGACTTGTTGAATGCCCTGAGTACTTTCATGAGACTAATGAACCATGTGTTGAGACATCTCATAGGGAAGTGTGTCATAGTGTACTTTGACGACATCCTGGTTTACAGTGTTGATATGTTGAGTCGCTATGAACATCTCAGAGTAGTCCTGGATATTCTCTGTGATGACAGACTATTCGGCAATCTAAAGAAGTGTTCCTTTTGCTAAGAGGAAGTGGTATTCTTGGGCTGTGTAGTTATTAGAGAAGGCTTGCGAGTCAATGACGAGAAGATTTGAGCAATTATTGAGTAGTCAACTCCTACTACTTGTGCCAATGTGACAAGTTTCTATGGATTTGCTTTGTTTTATAGAAGATTCATCAGGAATTTTAGTACCCTTGTTGTACTACTTATTGAACTAACAAAGAAAAACACTGACTTCCAATGGGGAGAAAGGGAGGAGAGGAGTTTTGTTGAGGTAAAAGAAAGATTGAACTCCGCTCCGGTGTTAGTGCTACTTAACTTTGACAAAATTTTTGAGTTGGAATGCGATGCGTCAGGCATTGGAATAGGCACTGTACTAATGTACGAAGGCCAACCAATTGCCTTCTACAGTGAAAAGCTTCGAGGACTGTAGTTGAATTACTTTATGTATGATAAAGAACTTTTGGCACTAATCTGAGTATTGCAAGTATGGTAACACTATTTATTGCTGAGAGAATTTGTCATATATACTAACCATGAATTGTTGAGGCACCTCCAAAGTTAGACTAAGTTGTCAAAGCAGCAGGCGAGATGGGTTGAATTCCTTAAAGGATTCAATTTTGTAATAAAATATAAGTAATGAAAGAGCAACATAGTTGCAGATGCTCTTTCGAGAAGGCATGCATTTTTATTAGAACTGCAAACTAGACTGTTTGGGTTTGTAAGTATCGAAGAACAATACACTAGAGATTTACTCTTCGGACCAATAATTTCATGATGTGTTAATGGAGGAATAGTGGACGAGTACCATGTAAAGAATGGCTATTAGTTTCAAGGCGGAAAATTATGCGTGCCGAATTGTTCATTGAGGGAGCTATCGATTAGGGAAGCTCATAGTGAAGGACTTTTCGAACATTTTGGAGAAAAGAAGACCTGTAAACTGTTGAATGGTTGATTCTTTGGTTGAGAATGAGGGGAGATGTACACCAAATTGTCGAAAGCTGTGTCGTATGTAAGAAGGCCAAGTGCCAAGTCGAGCAAGGGAAAGCAATGCCTTTACCTATTCCAACAAGGCCATGGATTGAATTGAGTACGAAATTTGTTCTCAGATTGTTACGAATTGCTCGAGGTAAAGATTTTGTACTGGTCGTTATGGATAGGTTTAGTAAGATGACACACTTCGTACCTTGCACTAAGACTAATGATGCTTCAGCTATTGCTTCTCTTTTCTTATAGGAGATTGTGCGGATACACAGCATGCCGAGAAGTGTAGTCTTTGATAGAGACCCAAAGTTCTTAAGCCATTTTTGGAGAACCTTGTAGCGTCAACTAGGACTAAATTACTCTTCAGTACCTCATGTCACCCCCAAACTAACGGCTAAACAAAGGTGGTTAATCACACTTTGGGATCACTGCTTTGATCTACAATGGGCAAGAACTTAGCTGATTGGGACGTCTGCTTGCTAGTAGTTGAGTTCGCTTACAACCAAACAGTACATTACACCACTAAGTAGACTCCTTTTGAAGTTGTCTATGGATTCAATCCTGAGTTGCCCCTCGACTACACCCTTGTACCAGTACCTTTGTAACAGGACCCTGACACCTTGGCTAGAGCTCAATCCCTTCAGTACATCTATAATAAGGTCACTCTGTACATCGACCAAGTTGCTAGAAGAACACGAGAAAAGACTAAGGGTAGAACGGCCAAATAATTTCAACCCGGAGACTTGGTATGGCTACACCTCAGTAAGAAACGGTTTTCAAACAAGAGGACGAACAAATTATCTGCAAAAGCGAAAGGACCTTTTAGAATAGTCTAGATGATTAATGATAATTCCTATAGATTGGAATTACCCGAGGGCTATGGGTTTCTGATGCCTTCAACATTGCTGACCCTAGTTCGTATTACCATTCGGATTTGATCCTAAATCCAAAACAATTAGGAAGGAATGTTGGGAATCAGGTTACCAAACCTCTGACTTGCAGCTAAGTCTAAGAACTAGAGAGACTGGTACGATGAATCCTTCTGTTCCAGCCAACTCCTGCTGAGGTTGAGTACTTCCTTATGGAGTCACCCTTCATGTTGAGTCATATGACTGCTCATCTTTCTATAATATGCTAAATTAAAGATTACTCACTTGTGCTTGAGTCGACCAATTACTTGACATCTTCCTTGGTGAGAAGCCAAGAAAGAGAGAGTCCAGATTGACCAAGTCATCCCTGCTTGGACAAGCCAACAGTTCGTACTTTTTGTTCACATCTTTTAATAACCTTGCTAATATAACATCATCACATGTATAGTATCATGTGTAGGATCCATTGCACCAATGATTGTTTTTTCTTGTATATTCATTTTTACCCTTTTGTATCTTGTTCTTTACTTCCTTAAGAAATGCTCTTTTTATCTTTTCCTTTTGAAGCAAGTTGCCCCAACTTATAGGTATAAATATCCTTATACTTATAGCTGTGGGAATCAAATTAACCTTAAATACACTTGAGTATTTTCTTTCTTGTATAAATACCCTGTTTACTCTTGACATTACTCTTATCCTAACCTTTGCGCAAGGCTAGGTGGCGAGTAATCTCATTGGACTGATTTGCATGTTATATTGAATTGCGCCACGAGTTCTTAGAAGTTCCATTATTACATTATATCCTTTGAAGCTGTTTGTGGGTTTTGCTTACTTTTCATTCGTCATTCATTCCTTTCGCACATTTCCTTCATTAACTCTTTTGAGCTTTCTGCAAATTCGAACCCATTCAGCCATCGACCTTATCAGTTCTTAGTTACGGTTCACAACAGAGGTAGAGTTAGATTAGTTGACCTGAATTGCCAAGCCGAAGTGGTATGCTGAACTGATCTGGAAATGACCAAGTACTAAATACTTCTGATGCGGATCATCGAGGACATGTACTGAGATGACCAGAAGATGGCTTTGGTAAGGGCAAGGCCAAATAGCCTGAGGTTTGCCCAGACCAAGGATAGAGCTCTGGGAGGAACAGTCGAGAAATTAAATGTTTTAAATGTCTTAGCTTTAGACATGTGGCTAGTTCATGTTTAAATCGACGTGTCATGATTGTCAAGGGAGACATGCCCCAATTCAATGTGGAGAGTGCTAGTGAAGGTGAGGAGGAAGTGAATGAACATATGATAAAAGAATTTCAAGAAGATTCTGATGCCATGACCCCACCAGAAACAGGAGTCGAATATTGCTTTATTATGCGACGAATTCTCAGTTCCTCTACGATTGATGAAAATGAATAGAGGGAAAACCTCTTCCATATGAACTGCTGAGTGAACAACAAAATGTGTACCTTGATCATTGATGGGAGAAGTTGTACCAATGTCATATCGCAAGGAGTAGTTAAGACCATGAAATTGCCAACTCTCCCGTACCTTAAACCATATAAGATTCACTGGCTGAACGAGAAAGGAGGCCTACCTATTGTTGAGTAGGTTAGAGTACCCATTACTATTGTGACAGTTATAAAGACAAAGTATTGTGTAACGTCCTTCCCATGTGCACTTCACACATCTTACTCAGCCGACCCTGGCTATTTGACGTGAGGGTGTTGCATAATAGGTATAAGAACACCTACATATTCCAAAAGGATGGGAAAAAGGTTATATTGACCCCCCATGAGCCTTAAGGAAGTATAGGAGTCTCAAGAAAAGATTATCCGATCACTACAGCAAAAGTCCTTAGTTATTTCCTATGCCCAATTTTCCTAAGAAGTCAAGTTGAAGAATGTATACTCTTGTTAATCAGGAAACTCTTAAAGTTGAGAGAAGCCAAAAGCTTACGTACCAAGGTACATAAACTACTAAAGAAGTATGCCGACCTGTTTCCTACTAAGATACCGAAAGGTTTATCACCCTTAAGAGGTATTGAACATTGTATTTACCTTCAGCTTGGAGTTGTTCTTTTGAACCAACCTGCCTATAGGCTTAACCTTGAGCAGGTAGTTGAGTTGAAGAAACAAGTGAACGAGTTAGTGGATTGCGAATATGTCCTAGCGAGCATGAGCCCTTGTGCCTTGCCAGCCGTACTAGTACTGAAGAAAGAGTGGTCGTAGAGAATGTGTATTGATAGCTGTACCATCAATAAAATTACTATTAAATATTGATATCCAATCACGTGGTTGGAAATGTGTGACTAAAATGTAGTCTATGTTCATTATTAAATGTGCAAGAAAAAAAATAATAAATTTCACTACAAATATGTGACTAAAATTAGAAATACAAGACTTTAAACTATCCCATGTCTCCATTTTTCCCATAAATAAGCCGCATCTCTCTAAGGCTAGTCATTAAACTGAATTGAACTTAACCATTAAATGTGGTTCTTTTATAGTTAAGTTCGGCTTAAAGTGGGCCCAAACTATTTGCGGTTCAATTTAGTGGGTTAAACCAAACCAAAATGCATGAACCCGAATTGAACCTCTTTTTATTAAAAAATAAAAATAAGCAATATAGATTTTAATTTAACCCCCTTTGACACTTCATTCTAACCCTATTTAACTTATTGTGTTTTTTTTTTTAATCATATCTCGTTTCACTCTTGACCTCTATAATCCACTTCATTTCCTTCATCACAATCTCTTATCTCTAATAGACTTGTGTGCTTTTACTATCACATAAGATGCAATGTCTTTGTGATATAATGTTATATAGCTTCGATTTTTGCATAATGTTCTTCAATTTGGACATCAATATTAGTCGAAAATTTCAATAACTATTTGTGTTATGAAAATAAACATTGTGCTTTTAATATGCAGTTCCAATTGAATTAAACTAAATCGAATTGTATTTGAGATGGTTCAATTCAAGACCCTCAACCATTAAAAGCTTTTGATTTGTTAATGTTTGAATTGAACTATTTAAATGTGATTCGATTTAGTTTGGCCCCTAAATTGAGCTAGATTAAATCAAACAATGAACACTCTTACATGTCTCTATTAAAGCCAAAAAGTATAAGAGTATGATGTGTCTTTCTTTATTACAACACAATAAATAAACATAATTTTTTATTTCATATTAACAAAAGACTTTAAAAAAAAATGAAAAAGAAAAGGAAAAAAACAAAAATAAAATTAAGTAAGATCAAGTTACAAAACAATAATATTAACTTAGAAAACTTTAATCAAACTCATCTTATCCCATCTTAGTTATCCAATCTTTTGTATGTGGACTTGTTTTCCCATTTTCTAGACTCCTTTAAGTAACAAAATCTTAATTTGGTCCAAAAACAAAAAAAAAAAAAAAAAAATTGAAGCCCATCTTACTGCTCCTCTATGCTACCTAATAAAGGAGATAAGACAGCTGGCATAAGTGCTTTTAGAAAATTTCTAAAATTATTATTGAACATAATGATCACTAACTAGACTGCATCTCAAAATTTTTTCTTGGATTACCAATCAAATGGATGTATTTTTTTTTATTTAAACAACAAAAAGAAAATTGTATCAAATTCAATATGCTATAATAACATAAAATTAACTTATTTGTCACCTCTATAATCCCAAAACCAACTTGAGTTGAAGGGAGAAATTTGGTTAAGTTTTTATATATTTTTTTCATCACTATTATAGCAAATGTTGTGAAATGTATATTTATAATCTTACCATTTTCACTTCAAAGAAAGGTAAGATATAAGCAAAAAAGTTACTATTTTTACCATATTAAGAGAGAAACAGAGAGGGAAATAACTTCCATTTTTACATTGCAATAGATTTAGAGAAAAATAAAATGATAGTGTATATAATGATTAAAATGTTTTATAATACAATAAAATTCAAAGTTAGTGAGATTTATTTTAAAAATGAGTAGTTTTTTACCAAAAAAAAAAAGCAATTCTTATTCAAGTATCCACTCCCCCGGTACCATATGAGAGAGAAATAACATTGGAATATTTTTTATTTAGGTAATCACTCATCTACTATCATATGAGAGAGAGAAGGGAAAGATTAGGCTAAGTTTCCACTTAAATCCATAGATATTTTTAAGATGGATTATTATCATACATGGTTCAATTGCTTTGTTAAATTATTTTTAGAGCTAAAATAGTAAATGAAAGATCTAGAGACCAAACCTTGTGTTTTAAATTAATGATTACAAGGATCATGTACCCACAATGTGTGCATTGGAAAATATATATATGTATTATCAATGAAATATAAAGATTCAGATTTGAAATAGAAATGGGACAAATATGCTTTGCTATTATGTGCAATAAAAGCAAACATGGTAATCAACATGAGGAAAGTATAGTGATTCAAACAGTAATTTGCCAAGATACCCTTTGGTATTTTCCTTTATTTTTACAACATCCAATGGAATAAATTTGCATGAGGGTAGTTAAAGGAATTTGAGGAGCGAAAAAGAAGAAAAATAAGACACCAAATAGATTGTTGTCACTTTATATATATAGATATAGATTAATCACATCCTTTGTTAGCTCTAGAAGGGAGATTACGGGATACTAGTTTTGAACGTTACATATGGATCATGTTTCTAATGGCATAATTATCAATGGTCTGGACTCAGATCATTGCCTATAAATCAATTGACATTATCATTAGGTTTGGTTGTATGTGCAAACTCATGAGTTACTTCAAATTTTAGGAGGTTGGAATCATATTGTTTGCCTCATCATATTAAGTAACTCAATCAATGATGCTTGGTGCATTTAGTATTTGTATGATTATATCTATAATTTAACATATGTTTATATGTGATGTAGTAGTTATATATTGATTTCATGACTTACCCCATTGGGAGTTTAACATTTTAGGTTACAATATTAAAATTGATGCATATGACGACCTAAGTTATGATTTAATTATGTGAAACAAGACATGTGTTAGTTAGTTGACCTCTAATGATGTTTAAGATAGATTTAAGTGGATGTTAACATTAGTAGTTAGTTTACTTTTTCATTTTATATGTTTGAGAAACATCAACTTCAATTTTATTTCGTATCAAATATTGAATTTTAACCTTTTAGAGATTTTTAACCTTAGCGTGTTCTTATTTACTGTAGGAATATGTAATAAAGCATGTCGCACCTAACTTTAAGAATCATGGTCCAATCACACAATCTCGAGCCCATGGACTTGTCACCATGGTCCACTATGCTATTTAACATCAATTCACTAAGGAAGATGTTGAGTTCCTACATATTGACCTCTTGGAGTATTTAAACTCTTACTAGTAGGTAACTATCTCTTAAGTAGAGGAGCTTAATACTATACTAAGCTAACTAGGGACTAAAACCTGAGGGTGCCAACCTGTTTGGATCTTTGGTGGGAACATAGCAAACAATTTGCCTAATTAGATTAACGGTTCAATCAATCCAGCACTGAGCTTTCCTAAAGATGTTGACCCATTCAATCCAACTCAACAATTGATAGGGATTAAGGACCGATCACTTGCTCCCAAGCTCGAGGGTATTCTCGCATGGTCTATTGAGCTATCCAAGGAGAGTTAACTGTCGAGGAGTAATGTTTTCCCTAATCCGATTTACTTAGCTACTTCACTCTTCACATCATCCAGGAAGCTACCGAGGTGATTAGCCCACATATGGAGGCGATCCCTCCTCGTACCCCAGTTTAAGCACCAAATCAGGAACACAACCATCTTTACAGTGCCAAAGCCGAGCTGACAATTGTGAAGGGTTGACCAGTTGAGACCGATCCGAATGTGAGTTGCCCTTGATCCAACGCCTGTCTAACCCCAGCCGTTAGGATGCCAAACTGTTGATGCCACATAGACCTAATCAAAGAACCACCCCTGCTTGACTCACGATGTTGTCAGAATTGTAGGTTGAGTAAAACATACGTGCGCTGTCCTTTTCTGACATTCGTACTATCCTTTTTGATAGTGAATATTCTTTTGGCACGAATACATGCCTTCCTTGTAAATTATCCTCCTTTATCTTAGCAAGTAGGGATCCATTTATGTACATTTCTATAATTTAGGACTTATCCTAACTGGATACTATAAATATCCTCATAATGTAATAGCTGGATATCAATGCACAGAAGAATACATTGGATTTTCACTCTCTTTTGAGCTAAGTATTCTTACTCTTGAGCTACTCTTATCTAGCCCATTCGAGCGTGGACTAGTGGTGAGTGACCTTCGGCTATGCTTGTGCGTTATATTAAGTGTAACCCAAACTCATGTGAGGCGTTAGTGCGTCATATTAATCGTCGGTGCATGGGAACCCCTACTTAACCTTTGACTGTCATATACTTTTTATGCCATCTCACGACCTGGACTCATCCCTTTTGGTTACGCGTGGCATCGAGTTCGAGTGTTCATCCATGGTTCTGTATTAGTAATGAACACCCCAACTTTGCTCTTCAACCAAGATTGTCAACTATTGACCTATCATTTACACCTCGACAAGAGGCTTACCCTATAACATTCGAGACCATAAAATGATCTATCGACATGTGTCCTTCAACGTTTCTAATGATGTACCATTTTGTAGAATATTTCTTTCTTTCTTTTTTTGATTTTACCCCTTGAATATTCCTTGTATTCCATTTTTATCATTGTATTCTTTTTAGTAAATTGATGTAACTTAGTAGTTGCCCTAATTGGGTGATATAAGTACCCATTGGTGTAAGAGTCGCAGAGAAGTCATCAATAATAAAATTATCCCCTTTTACCTTGTTCTTGCATTTATTTATAAACTAAGTCCCAGTTTTGCATTGTTATTTAGCTTCTTTGAGTGAGAATTAGTGGTAATAACCTTAGGAGTAGCTTGTACGTAATATCCAGTTAATCTTAAGCTCATGTAGAACACTTCAATGCATCATATCTAAGTGTTGGTGCATGAAACCTAGCTTAACTTTCGATTACCATCTACCTTTCAAGCCACCCCAAGGCTTGGATTCCCCTCATAGGCTTGCATGTGTTCATTCGCATCAGAGGTCTTATCACTTTGGGTATGACATAACTAATCCTACATACATAGATGATCATGTAAGGTAGAACATACATTTACATGGGATTTTCTTGCGAAGAATTTTACCTTAAGTCCTTTTCCATCCTGAAATCATAAATTTCCAAAAGTGAAAATCTAATTACTTTGAAAATATGTTAAAAGTATTTTGAACTTAATTTAGGTTATGTTATATGTGCATTTCACCCATTGGGCCTCAGCATACCTGCTTAGACCATCAAGCATTAGCTTATCTTATATGTTATGAAAGAAGACCCTTAAGAGACATTAGCTAACACACCCAACGTGCCTTGTTGATTCTATAAGGGTCCTAAGGCATACAACAGTAGTAAAAATCTCCCTCCATTTATCCAAATCTAGAAAGCCCCCAAACCATCTAAAGGACCTATACTAGTTGAGGAAGATCCCTTATCTACATGTCTCAATCTTAAGGGAACTGTACCAATTAAGGAGCATCACTATCTATGTGGCTAGATCCTAGAAGCCACCTTAAGCCTATAAAGCTAGATAGGTGCCTTCTTAGAAAAGGATTGAAATACTTTCTACTTGAATCTCTATAATGATTATTGTGTACTCTCTTAAACTCGGAACCCATTTTGGAGCACTCTTTTAAACTTAGAATCCTTGTAGTGTTAATTTTGGAGATTTTCTACTATTAAGTCCATCTATACTTAAGTGTTAGAGTAAATGTGCCAGAGCTACATTTGGTATCCTCTCAACTCATGTTTTCTCTTTTGATGGCTTAATCCTAAGCCCCAACTAGATGTATGAACCTAAGAGGATCTTCAAACCTTTAACATTTTAGCACTCACCATATTTTATCCAACCTAAACAACATGACCAACATGGGAAGCAATCATTACACCAAAAACTTCGACAAATAACCGTAGAACAACAAGCACTAACCTTGATAAAACTTCTACTTGCCTATCTTTAGACCAAACGAGTCAACAAGCATATAAACAATGAGCTTAAAACTAAACTTCAATGACAGATGGTTGAAAATGGGTGTTTACTAAAAAGCTTGCTCCTTATAGGAGCGTTCACTACAAAACATCAATCAATAAGTATAAGTTGAAGACCCACATCTCACCTTAACTGACAACTTCAACCGTAATGTTAGGGCCTACTACTTTGTATAGTAGAACACACCAAAAGACTTTAGTTGAGCACTTTGAAGCTCAAGAGGCCCTTTATTGATCTCGACATAGATGAGATCGATGACATGATTAGAAAGCTCATAAGTGCTAACAATTTAAAACAACATAGCAACCCCCTAAGAAACCTTTTATATTAGATGATCTTGTTTTGTCTAAGCTAAAGGTGAGGACCCTTTCCTCCTAACCTTAAGATCCTTAAGATGGAGATGTATGATGGTACCACCAAACCTATGCTCTACATGATCTACTATACGTCCACGATGGACTTCCATGGAGCTTTTGATGACATCGTCTATAAAGCCTTCACCAATATCCTTAAGGTTGCTACCCCTACCTGTTACCATAGCTTAAAGCCTAATTCCATTCTAGCTTCAAGGAGATTAATAAGTCCTTTCTCTAGCACTTCATGATAAGTAAATAGCTAAAAAGGGATGACTCTTACTTGATGACCATTTGTCAACAACATGATGAGTCCTTTTGAAACTATCTCTTACAATTCTATGTCGCCATGCTCAAGATTCCTAATATCGACACGAACATGGCATAATGCCGCCATACAAGGTGTAAAAGATTACTACACCTTTTTTATTCCCTTACCAAGAAGAGGTCCACCAGTTTCACTGAGTTCCTACAAAAGGCAACTATATATATCACCAAGGAAGGTAATATCAATGCTAAAAGGTAGCTTTAATGGTGGCTAGGCCATAAGGAAGGCCAAAATTAAACCCTCAGCTAAATATAAGTTTGCCCCTTATCAATGATAGTAGCCCTACTTGCTGGAGTAGGCAAATCCCATATCCTAAAAGCTGAATGATTCCATTCTTTAGGTGAGCACGTCTAACCAAATCCTCCTTGATGTTGGGACTGAGGGATGCTTACCTAGTAAGAAAAAATGAGGCATAGCTATACACACTAGAGCTTTAGCAAATATTGTGAGTACATAAACTGTAAGCAACTAAAGCACATCATTGAGGATACCATTCAACATGAAAAAGCATATGCTGACAAGATTTACCATGCTTTGTGACATTGGAACAAGGTTAACATGAAGCATGGTTAGAAGCAAGACCATCCAACAACAATAATATCATTGCTAGACCTACCTACGGTACCATTTACATGATTATGGGGGGTTCACTAGTAGGAGGTTGGTCAAACTCATAAAGCAAGGCTTATTGTTAGCGGCTAATTTTTAGTTGAAACCAACCCCCTTCCCCCTACTCTTCTCTTATCCTCACATACAAAATACAAAAAATAATTGGAAAACCAAAAAAAAAAAATGCAAAATCTAGATAAAGCATCTTTAAAAAGTAAATAATTTCAAAATAAAGTAAAAATTAGCTTTACTAGCTAGAATGCCTTTTAGGCTTGATTTTTTTATTTGATAAAAACCGAGTTCATGGTGGAAAAAAAGGTTTT
This sequence comes from Lumnitzera racemosa, assembly GCA_024138005.1. Classification (NCBI taxonomy): domain Eukaryota; kingdom Viridiplantae; phylum Streptophyta; class Magnoliopsida; order Myrtales; family Combretaceae; genus Lumnitzera; species Lumnitzera racemosa. The sequence goes on from JAMXBC010000004.1 coordinate 60,731,467, forward strand.
CATTTTTGCAAAATAATAGTTTTCTTCATTTAAGCTTAGTCTAATTGGTTTTTAAAGCAAGAAAGAGGGCAACTTAAGTGAAACATTGGTTTAAACTAGGTTTTATTTAGATTCAAATTGGCCAAACTATACAAAATCAAATTTTACAAGCCAAACTGTTAATTGATCAAAACTCAAGTTTTCATCGAATTTGAGCTTATTTCTAAGTTTAAATTTCATATGATATGAATGATGAGCTTAATTTTGGGATTAATAGGCTTAGGTGGAGCCGTAGCCTAAGTTTCTCTTTTCAAATTAACTTTAGCCTCATAGGTACAATTAAGTTTGAACAAATTAATAAGATGGGCATATCGGCTTAGTGGTGATGGAGTTTATTAATGGACATCTATGCCATAAGGACCAAGGATCGAAACCTCAGAGAATGAGGAATACCGTAGAATTATCACTCTATGTGAATAACCAAGGTGCATGTCACATCTAGGAATCTCGAATAGTCTCAATTTAAAAGATAAACTTTTCTAATTGGGCAAGATATATATATATATATTCATTTAAAATTCCCTCCATGAAGCCTATAAATAGGGGTCAAACCCTATAGGTATGACACTTTATATACACTTACATTAACCCTCTTACTTTCTCTAATCACAAAGATACTAACTTAAGCATTGGAGTGGCAACGTTAGATAACCCCTTGATGCTTACTAATTGTGTCTTGTTTTGAAGATCTAAGCTTTTTCTCAAGGCTTAAATTACACAATCTTTATTAGTGAAATTTAAGCAGTAGCAAAATTAATACTGTAAATTAGAAGTCAGGGATTTGAATAGGATATCCTTTTATTTTGTTTTGTTTTATGTTTCAAAAGAATAAGTAACAAATAATAATAATGATGATGATGTAAAAAGAGGAAAAGAAGAAATCAACCTCCAGATCGGCTGCTACTAAAGTGCAATATGAGCACATGTGTAAGCTTTTCTTCCTTTTTCCTTGCAATTTCGAACATTTGAAAGGTCATATTTCTAAAGTCACATTAAAATATAGATTAATTCAAAAATTTAAGAGAGAAATTTGAGTTTCAAAGCTTTGATCTTCCCCTTATGCTCTTAAGTTACATTTCTCTGTAAATACAACATTTTAAATGTGATTCAAGGTTTGATTCTCTTCAATTTTCACTCTTTCTTCAACATTTTAGACTTTCTATCTCTCTAGAATTCAGACCCCTAGGACTTACCTTTCTTTCTCTACCCTTATCATACAAATAACCCATTTTCAACCAAATCCACCATCTTTAATAACTCTTATACCCTCTAAACATCGTAAAGCTAGCATCTTTTTTGTTAAAAGCCACCTTCAAGAGCCATCAAGCGAAGCTCTTACTTTTAGCCACCACTAACCATATAAGCAATCTCCATCCCCACCACCTACTAGCAAAACACTACTACCCATATAAAGAGCTCCTCAAGATAGATCAATCTAACATAACCCTTAGATAGGTGACCATACACCACATTATACCAGCTTCGTTGGTTGCCCTCTAGATAAACCAAAGCCTTCTACTAACCAACCCATGTATGTATTGAGCTACCTTAAGCACTTCGTTGATAAACCCTAGTACTTACCAAGTCAACTTGAGTACATACTAAACTAACTTGAGTATGTACAAAGCTAGCTACTCTAGACTTGTACATTGTCATGACTTGAGCTAGCCACTTTTGACTAAGACGAGAACTTTTTAACCAATTTTGATCCATTTTGTTAAGGTTTTTACTCCATTTGTTTTGTTTTTGTAGTTCTACTTCATCTCCATGAATGTATTATAGTGTATTCTTTTATTATTTATTTTTACTCATGTACCCTTCTTATTAAAAAAAATTTTCTTTTACTATATAAATATATGATAAATTTTTGCTTTCTAATATAGGAAAAATCATTTTAAATGCTGTTTTATATACAAGGTCTTCTTTTTTATATATATACATAATATGATATACTCTCCTATCACTTAGTTAATTTCTAAAGTATAAAAAAAATCAATAAATTGTCCTTTTTTTCAAAGTTGGGATTTTCTATAAATTTTTCAAAAAGTAAACACCAAATCTAAACTTTTCCTAGTATTTTCCCTTAAAAATTAAAAATGGAGAAAAACATAAAATTGGCTTCATTTTCTAGATTAAAGCAACCAACAAACTAAAGTTTTCACAAAATCAAATGAATATGATGACTTGATTTCCAATAGTAGATACATAGGCACATGTTAGGCAATTATAAAAAAATTAAAAAATCGTTTTCTTTCCTTAAAAAATCTAATCCATGAATAAAAAAATTGATCTTTTACCATAAAATTTGTGTTTTTCAATAAAATAATGTTTTTTCAATAAAAAGTTTTTCATAAAAAACTTCTTTTTAATGGAAATCCTATGAAGTCATCTATATTGTAAGCAATCATTTAAGTTCTCTATATTTATGTTAGAAATTTAATTAGCTTCACTGCATTTTAAGTGTGTCATCCAAGTCATCTATTTTAATATTATCATAACACATAAGTCTCTATACTAATAGAAAAGGATTTGAATGTTTGTAGCTCACTTAAAATGAAGAATCAATCTTTGACATAGATTTTAAGGCAATAAAATGTCTATGGCTCATTTCCAAAGAGGTGCTTAAGTTTTTCTTTTTGTTAAATATATAACTCATGTTTTCTAATTTTTTGTAAATCATACATAAGGGATGCATAGCATTTTTTTATTAGTTGGTGTTTTTATTAAATAATTTAAATTAATAATGTAATTGAATGTTCTTTAACAGTACACAAATGAAATTAAAAATAGAAAATAAAAAAAAGAAGGGGGTAAGGTATTGAGGGAAGAACATAGCAGCAAAGTAGTTACCATAGCCACTTGTCGGCCACTGTTGAGGTTTCATGATCATCCCTCAATGTTTACCAACCTACCCTTAGAGTTAGGGTGGCCTAATCTAACAATGGGATGTGTAACCCACATAGTAGGGGTGTGTAGCTACTACCACCATATGAGGGTTTGTACAGCTCCCTTAAGCATTAACCCATTACGTGAAATTAAAGAAGAAGAAGAAGAAGCTATAGAGACTTAACAAGCTAAAGTTGGCTCACAGGATTGAAATTTGACCTATCAAATTTTTGTAGGTTTTTCTTTTCCTTTTAGTTTTCACTGAATGAGTAGTCATCTATCACCCTAATGGGGTTACATAATCCCCATTATAGTGGTGGTGACCACCTACCACCATTATGTGAGTTGCACGACCTACTTTTAGCGGTGGGTCATGACTTATAATTGGATTTGACCACTTGTTGTCCATGCAAGGCCAAGGGATAGCCGATGACCATTGCATAGGAGGCAATGCTCGATGTGACCTAATAGTCATCGGCTATCCTCTAGCCTTAGAGTAGCCAATAAATGCTATGGTAACCACCAAGTCTTAGTTTTCCTTCTTCTTGCATTTTCTTTTTTTTTTTTTTATTCATTTTCTGCATTATTTTGATGAATTTTTATTTACGCTATTTAATTAAATCATTTAATATTAATATGAACCAATCAAAATTTCCATATCTATAATCAACATAAAATTAAATAACACAGGTAAGCTAATTATTGAATCCATCATTATAGTGTTTGAAGGCTTTTGGCAAAGATACTACAATTTTGGCTAGCTTTGCATAGAAAATATCAACTTTCCATAGGTTTTCACAAGCTTGCAAGAGGATAGTATAATTAAAAGACTTTATTTTATTTAGTTGACATTTTATATTATTTTAGTAATTCAATTAGGATTTTATATCAGTTAGTTTGTTAATCACTTTTCAATCCTCGTCATCAATTGTTAAAATACCTATTTTGCCCTAAAGATGGTAATATTTCATATAATACTCTTATTAACTATTTTATTTAGCAATTGATACTATTTATAGAAACCTTAATGAGAGAGCTTTCTCGTCTTTTTGTTGATCTTATCAATGCCTCGAAATTGTAGCGTTTAATCCCTTTTTTAAATTCTAATTGCATCATCCATATACTTATCAATTAAATTAAACAAAAACCCAATTCTAATTACTTAGTTGTGACATCTATTGACTTATCAATTAATTAATTTTTCAAATCTCATTTATATTCATTGAACCCACAAATCTAATAGTATTCAACTTCAAAACTCTAAACAAATGTAAGATCTAAGGATCATACAAATAGATTTTCCTTTGAAACATTTCCTTGTTAGATTGGTATTAGAGCATAGGATTTGCCTAAAGCTTATTTTTATTACTATTGGATATTTAGGGAAAAAAATTTGTGGTTCAACTAAATTGAAGTCCTATAGTTTCTATATGTTAGCATTTTTTTTTAATTAAAAAAGATCTCAATTTCTTTTACATGGAGGATATAATAAGCTTAGGTTTGTCTAGAAAATAGGCATGATAGGCTTCAAGAAAGCGACCAAAGAGCAATCTTAGAGTGATATAGGGGCACTCGTGAAGGGGCTCTTATGTGGCTAAGGGAAGTGCCTAGGTTAGTCTTGGTTGGGCAATTGGTTGGTTTATAGAGGAGCACTCATTAGTCATATGCTGCCATTGGTGATGAGTAGCAACAAGTGGTACTTTTGGTGGTTAACTAATGGTTTTACATATGTTACTAGTGGTTGAATGGTGTAGTGGGTCATGATCTATTTTAAAAAATTATAGTAGGTGTTGGTTAAGTGAGAGAGTTAGTAGTCTCTTGTAGTGTTGTGAGTGAAGAGTGGTGGTCATGTTATGATTGTTAACTGATGGTGTCTTGTATGAGTGAGGGGTCAAAACTGTAGTGTCTGGTTGTAGCTAACGATGCTATTGTTGGGAAGGATAGAGGAGGTCAGGTGACATTGGTGGAATTTGCTATGTAGCAAGAGTTATGTGTGTGGTGTTTGCAAGTTAGAGAATAGTGTGAGTGCAAGTGCAAAGCATAAGGAAGAAGACAGTTGACATAGCATCAAGGTTGAGGTGGCAATGACGTTGCAATCCACATGCTCACATGGCACTGATTTTTTTTTTCAATTATTTTTTAATTTCAATTGTTAAATGAAAATAGAAAAGAAAAGGAAAAAATTGATTACCTTTTGTTTTTAGAGTTTCAGTAGCTGAAAAAAAGAAGAGAGAATAATTTACAATATGGATGTTAAGGAGTTGGATATGGGTGAGATACTTGCAAATAGTGAATTTATGAGTGATGCTAGAAAATAAAAAATTCAAATTTTTTGACCTATTGAGCATTATATGAGACAAATGAGTGGAATGATGCGTAATTTTATGGATAGGCAAGAAGAAAATTTTCGACACTTAGGAGATCAATTAGAGAGAGGAGATGGTCGAGGAGATGTAGTCTATAGAGACCATGTTTAGTTGAATATAGTGGAAATAATTATAATGGAGGTCATAAAGTTGTCTAGGGTAACATAAACCATGACATGGGTCAACTAATGATGGACTATCAACCTTAGGACCTCTTACCCGAGGTTAACTTTAAGGTCTCCAAGGCTTAGTCAAGCGTTTATTGATTTCCTAGCTTGTTGAGGATGAGCTCTCTTATTCTGACAATTTGTGGCTTAACTCTTATCATAGATAATGCGTATAGTAGACAAGTGCACCTTGTCATGTTATAATATAAACACGGATTTTATGTCTAAGTTGTTGATCATACATGGAACTAATAATATAATTAATTAAAATTAAGAAAATGCATAATCCTTAGCAAGTATTATATTATTTACTATCTAGTTCTACGTGACTTTTTCCAATCTCAATTGCAATTATGGACCATGGAAATTTCTATTATGTACTAATCGAACTCATGTCTCTAATTAATTCTTACCCCGAGAGTATACTCTACAAAAATCGCTTTTGTAATAGAGTATCCCAAGATTGCATTAAGACCTTGAATCTCACTATTAGGTTGCCCTAATATGGAGAAACTAAATAACTAAACACTTTAGTTGGATAGTTTCTTTTAATTGTATCGGTCATCATACTAAAGGATCTCGCTAACTCCATGACAGACTTATACATTAATTTAATCATCAATAAAATTGAATTAAAAAGAAATATGATGCAATACAATTAGATCACACAATGCAAAATCATAGATTGAAATAAAAGAGTATCAATATAAAAATATCAATAATCATATTGGAGTCTAGGGTTTAATAACAGTTTACTAAGAATAATTGAAATTATGACATAATAGAAAGGAAGAAATAAGATGAAATAAAAAGAAGAGAAAACTCATGTGTAATTTTTATTCTACAGCTCTTCTCCAAGAGGCTCTCTTTGTAACCTAAACCTAAACATCTATTTATAGAGGTTAGACATAGGCTTAAGAAAAAAAATTGTCAAAAATAGAAAATTTGCAAATCATAGAATCATTACCCCAAGATTACCACTATAAAGGCAAAGCATGGTCTTGCATTTCACATAGAATTTCCTCAATTTTGATGGAATTCTTTAATGAGAGGTCCATGGCCAAGACTACGGCCGTGGTGGCTATATGTGATCCTCTTTGGACTTCAATTTCTCACTTAAGCTTCTTCATTTTAATGACTCAATCAATGTACTTCTTCAATTAAGCTCTAAACTCCATGAAAATCCCCAAAACTTTGTCAAAAACTTCTAAAATCCCTACAAATGATATATTAATGAATTAAGCTCTAAATTTCTATAAGATTAACTCGATTAATATACAAAATTATGTAAAATCATTCTAAAATACATATGCTAAATGAGTGTTATCAATAGCACCACTACAAACTCTAACTACCACAATTGACCTCCTTGACATTATGTTCCCTAAGATCTCTAGTTGTCGATCAAGACACCCTTTGCTAAATCACCCGCTACTAAAAGGTTGCCCAATTAAAGTCTACACTTTTCCTACTAACTTGATATGACCTCTAAGTAGCTTAGCTCTAAGAGCCCTTGCTATCTAAGCATAGAGCCAATGGCATCCTAACACCTGTTTTGCTTTTCTAGCATTGTACTAGATTCTCTTTGTCCTCTTTGTCTTATTTTCCCTTTTGGGTATTTGGTAGGTTTCATCATTTATTTATTACCCCTTTTTGTAATTTCAGACATTTCGATGTTGTCCCAAGGACTTTTTATAAATATTCCCATCTTCTTATAGCTAGAATCATCTTTATCTTTTAATGAATCTTCTTCTTGTTGCTTCTTGAGAGAACACTGAACTCAAGTAGTGCTAGCTTAAACTATCATCTTGTCTTGTCTAGTAGCTCAAGATTAGTGGTTCATGAACCTTAGCTCTCTTACTCATATGTCATATTAAGTCAAAGGCTAAGTTATGTTGTGTTCTTTAGTGAGTAACATTTGTAGAGTAACTTCACAAAGTTATCGTATTCAAATAACCTGCCTTTCGTCGATATCTTGAAGGATCCACTTAACTGAGCTCTTAGGCACACCGTATTACTTTTCCTGATATCAAAGGTTGAGGTTGCAATTGTGGAGGTTAGGCATGGTCTTGAACTTCACATAAAAATTCTTCAATTTCAATAGTATTCTTTGATGACAGGTCCATAGCCAAGACCATGGTCATGGTAACTATACATGATCCTCTCTAGACTTCAATTCTTGCTTAAGTTTCTTTAGTTTAATCACCCAATCAATGTATTTCTTCAATTGAGCTCCAAACTCCATGAAAATCCCTAAAACTTTGTCAAAAGCTTCCAAAATCCCTACAAATGAAATATTAATGAATTAAGCTCCAAACTACTATAAAGTTAACTCAATTAATATATAAAATCATCTAAAGTACATATGTTAAATAAGTGTTATCAAACTCCCCCACACTTAAGCTTTTACTTGTTTTCAAGCAAAACAATTGAAACATCAAAACAATAATATCCCGTGAATAAGATCATCTATTTTCCTTAGAAAACTACACCTTCAAGTTAAAATGCTCTGCAATTTCTTTCAAAATTATCCTTTCTTTCTTGACATTTATAGTGCTTTTAAAACACTAGAAGAACTACTAGATTTCAACAATTAATCTAAAAAATTTAAAGTTTGCCTTATCACTTAAACAAAAACTAACTAGAGATCAAAACAAACATCGATAAATTAGGAAAGAGTTATAAGAATTTCACTACTTTAACTCAAGAGGAGAGAAATCTTCCTTGAGTTATTTTTATTGCAGAAACTCAGACTGGATGCATGTTATGTCAACTCATCATCTAATCATCTCCTTACTTCTTTCAATTTTCACTAGGAGGCTTTTTAATTCAAAATTGATTCCTTTTTTGAAGCTTTTTAGTACTAGGAAAGATCCTTGCTCTTTTAACGAATCAAGGCCAATCCTTTCTAATTCAGCCCTTTTATTTTTATATTAATAGTACGAAAGTACCTTGCTCTTCTAAGAGACTAAGGCCGATCTATGACAACTTTTAACTTAATTTCTTTTTTGTATTGATAGTAGAGTAGAATCTTGCTTTTCTAAAGAACCAAGATCGATCCTTATTAATTTTTCAGTTTTCTTTTCCTTAATTCTATTATGCCTCCAATTACTTTGATTTTTCAAGAGACTTTCAAAGGAAAAATCTCCTTTGTTTATCTAATGTAAAAAAAAAAAAATTTGAAAAAGAAAGATAAATAATTATCCTTTATAATTAAGCCTAGAAGCAAAAATAATTAGTCCTTAACCTATCAATATTTATTCTAATCTCGAATCTAAGTTTAAGCTTAAGCAATAGGTGATAGGGATTATGGACTAATTACTTGCTCTCGAGCCTTAGGACTCACCCAAGTGGTTTGTCGAGCTGTCCAAGGAGAGCTAAACTCAGAAGAGCGATCTTATCATCGATCCAACCTATCAAATTACTTTGCTTCCCACCTTGTCAAGGAGAATCCTTAAGTGACTGCCCTGTTGCTGAGTTGACCCCTTCACAGCACTAGTCCAAGGTTAAGCACCAAACTTACCTTTTGTTGACTTGTTACATTACTAAGGCCAAGTTACCCTAAATGCGAGCTAACCATCCGAGGCTAACCAAGCAATGGGCCATCTTTAGAACTTATCCTTCATAAATCTAGAACATCCAAACTGTTGAGTCCTTGAACATTTGACCCTGACTTGATCTGCTCAAAACCTGTTTTGCTCGGTAAATGGTATCATTAGACCATAGAATATCCTTTTTTGTTTGATTACAACTCTACCCTTGTAATTTACCCCTTTTCCCTTTCCTTATAGGAATCCTTTTTGTAAGTTTTATATACTTAGGACTTGCCCCAATTGGGTCATATAAATACATCCAATTTTTATCAGTCGTACAGTGAATGATCATTGAATTTCATACATATTTCCTTTCATCAACCAAGTGTCTTTAGCTTATTCTTGTTTACTCTTATCCAATCCATTGTGAGCGTGGATCAGTGGTGAGCGCCCCTTGGCTTCAGTTGTGTGTCATATCAAGTACGACTTGAGTTCATGTGAGGTGTTGATGCATCATATTCATAGTTGGTGCATGAGAACTCCTACTCAACCTTTGACTACCATTTATTCCTTGGACCATCTAACGGTTTGGACCCACCCATTTCGGTTACGTATGATATTGGAATCATGTGTTCATCTATGGTTTCGTATAATCTTGGTATCAATGCTTGGCTACATTCAAGTAAGTTTCTATTACTTGGTACTCTGCGTAGCTTATTGCTGTTTTGTTTTAGAAGTTGTTTGTAGTTGTTGTGAGTGTTTAGTGTTAAAAAAGTCTATTGCCCTATTCTCCCCTATTTCTTGTAGGCAAAATAGAGTATGAGTGCCTATTTGTTTATCGTGTGTGGTTATAATAGCTATTTGTATGTTAAGTGTTGTTTTATTGTTGTTCATAGAAGGAATTTTTGAATTGTGTTTTAGCTATTAATCTCTTGAATAGATGACAATGTTCGATTCTAGTGGTCAAGAAACTTTACATAACCAAGAAAGTAGAACTCGAAATGGCTAAGGCCAATAAGGAAGTTCCACACCCCAATTTGCAGGTGATCGACTGGATAAACTTACTAACCTGATGGCTAATCTAGTTACTGCCATAAATAAAGATAGATAGCAAGCCAAAATTGATCCCTATAAAAGGCGAGCCAATGAATAGCTCGAGAGAGGCAACGATCGCTACGTCTGAGATAATGCCCTAGCTCAACCATATTAAGTTGGAGGAATAGGTAGAGTTGCTGAGCGTAAACTAGCATTAGAAGAAATTGAAGAGGAGGATGAGGAAATAAATGATGAGGTGGAAGAGTATTATGAACCTAAGGAGGGGAATGCCCGAGCTTATTGAGTAGAAGGGTTGAGGATGTATGTCCCTAGTTTTTCTTAAAGTAGAGATGCTAAGGACTACTTGGATTGGGTAGATAAGATTGAGAAGCAATTTGAATGCCATGAAGTGCCAGATAATGCTAAGGTTAGATTTGTTGTGTTGGAGTTTACTAGATATGCCGCCTTGTGGTTGAAGAATTTGCAGGCCAACTATAGAAGATAAGGATAATGAGAAGTTAGGAGTTGAGATGAAATGAAGAGAGTTATGGGGAGAAGATTTGTTTCAAATGATTACTTGCATGATACGTTCAAAAGGTTATAAGAGTTAAGATAAGGAGGATCAAGTGTTGACACATATGTAAAGGAGTTCCAGATGTTAATGATTTGATGCGAGGTTGTTGATCCTGAAGACCAAACTATATCCAGATTCATTACTAGGCTAAAGTACGAGATTAGAGATATTGTAGAGACTATGGATATTGGTTCACTTGATGAAGTTATCCGAGCTACTCAGAGAATCAAGAAGCGCAAAGCAAGAAGATTCCGAGCTCCTATCAATCAACCGACCCCTAACTAACCTATTCCAAGTAAACCTATGTGAATGGAATTAAGCAAAAATAATGAGGTCTGACCTACTCAAATTATCTAAGAAAAGGATAAAGGGATCTTGAGGAAGTTCGAGAAAGGCTAGAGCTTAGGAAGAAAGATTAATGAGATCAAATGCTTCAAGTGTCAAGAGTTTGGACATATGATCACACAATGTTTGAATAGACAAATGATGATGATTAAGGGAGAGATGCTAACCATTGAAGTCGATAGTATTGATGAAGAGATTAAGGAGCCCAAAGAATCCAGATACCTAGAATAGTTCAAGGAAGTGGAGATCATTTATAGTATGGAGGGTAATTTTATGCTGATAACCTTAGTGTTGAGGAGAGTGATGAGTGTAAGTCCTATGCTTGAGGACGAACAGCAGGAAAATTTATTCCACAATAGCTATAAGGTGAACAAGTCATTATGTGCATTAATTGTTGATAGTAGTAGCTGTACCAATGCAACATTTGCTCTCACAATCCAATAATTGAAGTTGCTAACAAAGCCCCACCTTAAGCCTTATAAACTGTACTAGCTCAATGACAAGAGAGCCTTACAAGTGTATGAATAAGTTACTTTGCCGATTAATATTAGAAACTATCAAGATGGAGTACTTTATGATGTGCTACCTTTGAGTGTATCTCATAATCTTCTTGGATGACCAAAGATGGTTAATCAAAGTGTAATATATGATGGAAGAAAGAACACATGTTCCCTAGTACATGAGGGCATAAAGGTAAAGTTGAACCCTATGACTGCCAATAAGTTAAAAGCATGCAGACTCAATTGAGTCGAATTTTGAAGAAAGAGGCTTTGGTAATGACCCGAGCTTAGTTGAAAAGAGAAATGAAGCTTGAAGAGCCAACCTATTTGTTAGTCAGAAGATTACTTGAGATGATAGAATCAAAGGAAGAGTTGTTACTAAGGTGAGAACTTTATTGGATGAGTTTGCCAACCTATTCCCAAGTGAGCTACTAGAAGGATTGCCTCATATTCGAAGCATTAAGCATGCAATTGACTTATAGCCAAGAGCCACACCGTTGAACAAGCTTGGTTATATGTTGAATCTTAAATAATCTGCTGAGCTACAGAAGTAGGTAGATGAGCTAATTAAAAGAGGGTATGCATAATAGTCCCTTAGCCCATGTGACGTACCAACTCTATTGGTACCGAAGAAAGATGGGATGTAGAGAGTATGTATGAACAGCTGAGTAATCAATCGCATTACCATCAAGTATTAATACCCTATCCTAAGGCTTGATGATATGCATGATGAGTTGAATGAGGCAAGAGTAATCTCCAAGATTGATCTCAAATCTAGATACCATCATATCCGATTGTAGGAAGGAGATGAGTAGAAAACCGCTTTTAAAACCTGCCATGACTTGTATGAATGGCTTGTGATGCCATTCAACCTATCAAATGCCCCGAGCACATTTATGAGGTTAATGAACCATGTGCTCCAAGAATTCATTGGAAAGTTTGTTTTCATATATTTTGAAGATATTCTTGTTTATAGTCCTAATTTGGAAACTCATTATGAGCACCTTCGAATAGTCTTTTCCAAACTTTAAGCTGAGAAGTTTTATGCTAACCTGAGGAAATGTGACTTCTACTTACTTGAAGTAATCTTTCTAAGATTTGTTGTGAGTGGTGGTAGTATACAAGTTGATGATGAGAAGATAAGAGTGATTACTAAATGGCTTATGACGACCTATTCAACTGATGTATGAAGGTTCTACAGCCCGGCATCATTCTATTGTCGATTTATAAGGAATTTCAGTACAATTGTAGCCTTACTCAGCGAGCTATCAAAGAAGAATGTTGAGTTTAGGTGGGGAGAGAAGGAATAGAAGAGTTTTGAAGAGGTAAAGGAAAATCTAACTGTCACCCCTATCTTAGCTCTGCTAAGCTTTGATATAGTGTTTAAGTTGAGTGTGATGCATTTAGACTAGGCATAGGTGTTGTATTGATACAAGAGGGTCAATTAATTGTCTACTTTAGTGAAAAGCTTAGAGAAGCTACACTTAACTACTCTGTTTATGATAAGGAGTTTTACTCCTTGATCTAAGCCCTGACTATGTGGCAACATTATCTACTACCCAAAGAATTTGTGATCTATACTAATCATGAATCTTTGAGATATATGAAAAGCCAGCCTAAGTTGTCTCAAAGATAAGCCATGTGGGTAAAATTTATTGAAGGATTTTCATATGCCATAAAGTACAAGAACGGTAAGAACAATGTAGTAGTTGATGCCCTATCAAGACGACATTCCCTTTTAACTGAACTCTAGACCTAATTACTAAGGTTTTCTATGATTAAGGGTTTATATGTTAAGGATCTGCACTTTGGACAAATTTATGCCAAATGTAAAGAGGGTTAAACACTTGATGACTATCATAGAGAGGATGAATACTTATTTAAGAAGAGAAGATTGTGTATCTCTACCTATTCTATGAGAAAACTCCTAGTGCATGAAGCGTATGGTGGAGAATTATCTGGACATTTTGGCAAGTGCTGAACTCATGAGGTACTATCCTCTAAATTCTTTTGGCCAAAGATGAGGAAGGATGTCTAAGTTGTATTGGAAAGGTGTGTTACCTGTAGAAAGGCAAAAAGCTAAGAGAAGTAAGGAAAATATTTACCATTACTAATCCTGACCTAACCCTAGTCCAAGCTAAGCATAGACTTTATGTTAAGATTGTCGAGGACATCCCTAGGGAAAGACTTTATTATGGTAGTCGTGGATTAATTTAGTAAGATGGTACACTTTGTGCCCTACTCTAAGACTAATAATATTTCAACTATCTCTTTTCTTTTCTTGCAAGAGATCGTCAAACTTCATGGAGTGCTTAAGACCATTGTTGCAAACCGAGAATCGAAATTCATGAGCCACTTCTAGAGGACCCTATGGAGGTAGATGGTAACCAAACTGTTGTTCAACACATCCTATCATATACGGACAAACAGACGAATTGAGGCTATCTAACAGAGCTATGGGGACTGTACTCCAAGTTACTGTTGGTCGAAACATGATCGATTAGGATCTGTGTTGACCCATAATTGAGTTTGCCTATAATAGGTACTCCCACAGTGTCATGAACATGTTGCATTTGAGGTTGCCTATGGATTCGACCCTGAGCTCCCATTAGACTAAATGCCCCTTCTAAACTAAAGTGACAATCAATCAGTTATAGAAAGATTCGAGGCCATCAAGGCAATGGACTAAAAGGTCATTAAACATCTAAGTCGAGTTGCTACTAATCTCGAGAGACAAGGTCGAGCACAAAAGAATAGAAAATTTCAACCAGGTGATTTGGTTTGGATCTACCCTAGTAAAGAATGATTTTAAGGTCTAAGGAAGAACAAGTTATCTCCTAGATTCGACGAACCATTTAAAGTGCTTGAAAAAATCAATTTTATTGCCTACAGGATTGAATTACGTAAAGATTATGGGGTTTCAGACTCCTTCAATGTTGCTAACCTCCATTTGTACGTTCTTGAAGAAGAGAAATAAGCAGTTAAGCCAAATTTGATCCTAAATCTCAAATAACGAGGGGATCATAAGAATAATGGATCAATCACTCGCCCACATGATTCATCGAGCTATCCAAGGAGAGCTAAACTCAGAAGAGCAATCATATCTCTAGTTTGACTTGCTAAATTACTTTGCTCTCCACTTCATCATGAAGACTCCCGAGGTGATCAACTTGTTGTCGAGCCAACCCCTTTGGAACACCAGTCTAAGGTCAAGTACCAAACTTACCTGTTACCAACGTAATACATTACTAAGGCTGAGTTACCCTGAATTTGAATTAACCATCTGAGGCCGACTAGGCAATGGGCCATCTTTAGAACCTATCCATCCTTAATTTAGAACATTCAAATTGCTAAGCTAACAAGCATCCAACCCTGACCTAATCTACTTAAAACTTGTTCTACTTGGTAAATTGCATCATTGGGACCACAGCATGTACAATTGACACATGCCCTCTTTTTCTAACATCCATACTGTCCTTTTGTACCCGAATATCCTTTTTTTGTCCTATTACAACTCTACCCTTATAATATATCCCTTTTTATTTTCCTAGTAGGAATCCTTTTTGTAATTTGTATATACCTAAGACTTGCCCTAATTAGATGATATAAATACTTGTAATTTGTATAAGCTGCAATAGTGAATGATCATTGAATTTTAGAAATATTTCCTTTCATAAGTTAAGTGTCTTTAGCTTACTTTTGTTTACTCTTATCTAGTCCATTGTAAGTGTGGATTAATGGAAAATGCCCTCCGACTACACTTGTATGTCATATCAAGTACAACCTGAGCTCATACGAGGTGTTAGTATAACATATCTATCGTCGGTGCACGAGAACCCTTGCTCAACCTTCAATTACTATTTATTCTTCGAACCATCTCACAATTCAGACCTACCCATTTCAATTACGTATGATATCAGCATCGTATGTTCATCTACACGTTCGTATCAATAGGGAACTCTAAATCATGGGGATTTAATTGCTTAAAAATTAGCAAAGTATACTAAGGTCATAGAGAACTATGGGCAAATTTAAAAAAAATTGCTTACTTATAAACATATAAGGGTGTAAATTTCTAAAGTTATTCTTTCAAAAACTTAAGTGTATGGCTTTTATTTATCTCATACTCATTAACATATAATTCCTATCCTTTCCCTCTACTCATAAGTTGTACATTGTCCCTAATGTACATTCCCATAAAAACACAAATAAAACTAAAAGGGAGAAAAAGAAACTGGAAGTTGCCCGATTTATGGCATTGCTTATGAAAGTTTTTGTCTAAAGCCAAGAATTCCATTTGATCTAATCTAACCCAAAGTTTTCTTTTTTTTTTTTTTTAAGAAAAGAACTAACTACAAAAGAAAAAGAAGTTAGCTAAACAAAACTAATGATTATAAAATGACTAAATCAAGTATCTCATAGCCCTCCCTACAGAACTTATCAATTAGTGAAAAGATAAACAGTTAATAAAAAGAACAATAAAGGTAAATGGTTAAATATTACAGTAAACTACAGCAAAATAATAAATGGAGTTTTTCAAAAGAAAATAAAAAGAAAAAGGAAGTCAATCATCATCTTTCTCCTCATCACTCTCCTCCTCTTCAACTATTTCCTTAGTCTCCCCATTAGAATTGGAAGCTACTAGTGGTAGTAGTGGCAATGATGGGATCCTATGGTAAGTTAGAAGCCCCTCAACCGTTGCACAGGTGTTCTATACCTAGTTCCCAAGAGTGCTCTACCTCTTCAGCAACTTGCCAACTATCCTCTTGATTTTTCCTAAAATTGAAGAAGATCAAGGTAGCTAGGATGAAGTGGATGGCACATCTTCAAGTGGCACAAGTAGTATATCATAGGGTAGAGTAAGGAGTTTCATGGCATGGATGGACTTAAAATTGATGGGGGTCGAGGGATCAATCATTTGCATAAGGAGGAGGTTATGAAATTAGGCTATGTTCTTCATAAGCCATGTGACAAAGGGGTTAGTGAAGATGTATACAACTTGTCCTTTAGTGGCCTAGCTTCTAAAGAAATAAGCCATGCAAATGCCCAAATTTATTTGGTGCCTCTTCGCCATGCTATGCAAATATAGGATGCCTTATTCATTGACAACTGCAATGTTATATTTCTTCCTATGATGCTCCTAGCTAGAACATAATGGATGATCTTGATAGTAAGATCTCATAAATTTGAGGTCATTGACTTCCTGGGATTGTAGATCGATTAGCTAGTACTCAACCATGCCTATGCTTGGGTGTAACTTACCCTTCTTAACAACTTATATGGAAAATTTCTATATTCTTTGATGTACATAAAAGTCTTTAGATATATCCCTAGTGAAACCAATGTCCGATCAAAGCGTATGCTAATGGGATATCTATTACACCTAAAATACATCATGTTGTGCGTGCCAATTTTCATGATGTCAAATGATAAAGTAAGGGTACTAAGGAACTTTAAGGTGAACTCCTTTTATGTCGACACCTTGATAGTTAAGAGCCTATCTCATCCTCCAAATTCCAAATATTTCTTTAGTCAAGCATCATCACTGCTTAAGCCAACACTTTCCATCCAATACTAGCACTAGATTCGAACTCTTTTCCAGATAGCATCACATAACTCTTCTTTTGCCATGAATCATTAAATCTTAACAAAGGGTGGGTTAAAATGGAACTAGAAGTTTTCTTCCTAGTACTATGATTGTAATGAGGCATGATCTAAAACTAACGAAAAAAAAGGAATCTCAATTCAATAAAATCATGTTTTTATGAAAACAAAAGAAAAAAGAAAAAATTTTCCAATCAATTTAAGCAATTAATCTTTCGATAATATGATGCTAACTTGTTAATACATGAAATAATGAAGCTCTAAGGTCAAATTATAATGAAATCCTAGATTAGTTCACAATCTCTATCAATCATAAGTTATAGCACCTATTAGGCAAGTGTACCAAAACTTGAATATGGGAAAACTATAGTAATCCCAATTCTTTCAGCAAGTTTCATATACACAATGTGAATTTATGGACAGCATGCAAAAACAATCCCTAATCACATCATCATATTTCCTTCTTCTTCAACATCCCTACCATATTCCTCATATTCTTCTCTTTTCAATGTCCACAAATCATGTACTTTTAAAAGTAATTTTGAGCAAATAACGTATATACGGCATATTTTGTCACATAATCTTACATTAATTACTCTTAAAACCAAAAATTTCTACTCATGCAATCATCACATTATCCAAACGTATCCTAAATAAAAATCCAATTTTTATTCATGAAAACAATAAATGTACAAAACCAAGTAGAGAGTAAGGATGTATGTATCTTTGTTTTGTAGATATGCAAGCGAAATCTACAAAAATTGTGGAGTTCGAATGCTTTGTAGTGAGAGAAAGTAAGAGATCTCTAATGTGTGCAAGTTAGTTCTATTCATTTGATGAGATGCATAAAATTACTAGTCATTATATTTGCTCTATGTGTTTTATTTGCTATTGTGAAATATTTTTACACAAATTTGTTTTGTTATCATATAAAAGGGAGAGAATGTTAAGTTCTCTTTTACTTTAGTTGATGATAACAAAAAGGCTTAGTTGATTAACATGTTTTTGGAGTAGAAGATTTGCAATAGGACAAATTATAGGAATATAGCTCAGCATAATTTGTTGTAGAAGTTTATTCTGATATCTAAAAGTTGTAGAAACTCTGGTAAAAGGTCATGTAAGAAAAAGGATTGGAGCTATAAGTAGAAGATTCAAGTTTATATGGAAAACTCTTGTAGAACGTTGATTGACAAGCATAGGTTAGAATTCTTATAGAAGCTTTAAAAGAGCCTAAAAGAAGACTTGCTGAAAGTCTTGTAGAAACTTTAGTAGAAGCCTATGGATGACATATAAACAAGTAGCACAATAGAAGCATGAGTAAAAGCTTTGGTTTGAAAAATATATTGAGAATCTGTAGAATCTTTAGTAAAGGATTTGAGGCACAACTTTCTTAGTTGCAAAAGCTGTAGAAGGTTGAGTAGAAACTTTAGTTTGGACTAAATTGATTTTGACAAGAAACATTCCACTTGAAAATATAAAGTTGGATTACTTTATTTGGAAGGCCTAGCTCCACTAATCGAGCATATTTGGGTAATATGATTGACTTATTCCATTAAATTAAGAATAATATTAGTGGGCATTAACACAAATAACCTTCTTCAATGATCTTTTCATTGAAATTATCCAATGGATTAAGATAAATCAAAATTCATTACAAATTGAGATATGCATAAATCTACAAGAGAAAAAAACTTAGGAGATTCTAAATTCAAATTAGACTTAAGATAAGGACAAAGAGATTTTATGAAGATTCCTTAGATTAAATCCTTCACAAAATATCATCATTGAACTTTGGGAGGAAACTACAAATAACAGAAGAATTCAAATAGAAGAACACATGAAAAATAACATAAAAAATCTTCTAGGCATTCGAAAATGATCTTTCTATTGTTTTGATTTCTTTAGGCCAAGATTAGAAGAATTACATTTTTCTCTTCAATTTTGTAATAATTTGTTAGAGTGTTATTTGATTGCAACTTCGAAAGAGTAGGGTTGATACTATAGCCTTTGTTTAGTCTGTATAACAGCTAGTAAGACACGACAGTTGTGTTTGTAGGTATCAAAGCTTTACGTTTTAATGAATATTCTTCTTGCTGCTTCTCAAGAAAACATTGTTCTCAAGTAGTGCTAACTTATACTCTTATCTAGTCTTGTTTAATTGCTTGAGATTAGTAGCGAGTAGACCTTAGCTCTCTTACTTATGTGTCATATCAAGTTGGAGGCTAAGTCATGTTGTGTTCTTCAATGACTAACATCTATGAAGTAGCTTTATCAAGCTACTAAGTTCAACCATCCTACCTTTCTACGATATCTTAAAGTGTCCACTCTTTAAACTATGGTAAGCTTTAATGATAATTGAGCTCCTAGACATACCAAACAACTGCACCCTTAACCCGAAGTTGAGCTAAAGGACTAGAGTATGGCTAGGTGAATTCTTACTTCTTATCCTAGTTCTAAGGAGTTCGTGCTATTGTCTATAACCAACTTATCCCAACTTTCCAATTGTCCCAAGTTGTACACTTTGATCTCAATCATGGAATGCCAACTTGATCTAAACAACTCCTCTAACTTAACAAGCTTACCTTAATAGTTTAGCCACCTTGACTCTAAGCTATGTTTATTAAAGTTCGAAGTATTTGATCATGTGTCAATGTATTCTATAGAACCATCCAATGATATACGATTACTTACAGGACTAATAGTTGAGGTCCTTGTGCTAAGCTACTTAAGAGCTACCCATTAGTTTGACCCTAATTCAGTCCAATGAAACCATACCCACTCAAGCTACAATAAGTATCCTTTGGTATGGATGTAGGTTACATATTCCCCTTATATATTATGGATTTACCCCTCTCCCTGTATATTCTTTTTACTGATTTACTATTCTAAGAAATGTATCTATTTTTGCAAACTATCCTAGCTTAAAGGTTGCCTTAAGGTTTCTAGTATGAATACCCATTTATATTGTAAGCAGCAATGGGTCATCATTAATATGAAGAATATCATTTTTCTCCATGAGCTTGTATTAAGCCCGTTGCTCTTTAATCTTATCTAATCCATTAAGCAAGGTTTGGTGGTGAGTAACTTGATTAGTATGGTTGTGTATCACATCAACTAGCTTAGTTGGTCTACGAAAGTTCTCTAATGTGTCATATCCTTAGAGCTATTCATAGGTTTGCTTAACTTCTCTTTGTTTCCTATTCTTCATTTTCTATCCTTATATGGATTTGAACCTACCGATGTTTCCACCCTTATCAGTTCTTAATATGACATATCATCTTAGTATCAGAGTGAAGTTTTGTGAGGGAAGAGTTATTTAGTGTCTTATGAAGTTTATGCTTGGTGTCAGGTTTTATTATATGAGTAGTAATAGCAAGAAATTTATAGTGTAGAGTAATAGTCTCTATTTACTCTGTTTTTGTGCTTAGAAAACAAGACAACTGTTGATATTTGAAGTTTTGGGGTTTGGATGGTTTCTGTATGAGATTATGGTGGGTTGGGTTGTGTTATCTCAACTTGTGTTGATTAAATATGGGTTATGTTGTAAGTAAGTATCGATATGTTTGTTTGGTTGAAGTGATAGAGAGTGCTATTGAAGGAAATGTTGGACCTAAGTGTGAATGCAACCGTAGGAGATAACGATAGTGGTATATACCACTAAGGAAGGCATACTCCAGCCATTCCTAGAAGTGTAGATGAGTAGCTTGACGAAATGACTATGATGATTACTAATTTAACTAGTGTAGTTTATGTTGGTCACCACCCGTCCTATAGAGGTCTGACAACATGCTCCTCAAGCTGTTCCCCTTAGTGGATATGCCATATATGAAGCTTAGTAAAATCAAAGGTAATTCTTAGCTTAGCAAACTTGAGGTGGTGGAGTAGGACAACATACCCAAAGGAAGATTAATCAAAGAATGTTGAGCGAAAAGGAGACAATGATTACTACGAAGTAAAAGAGCAAGCTTATGCACCACGAACTATTGATTATGTGAAGCTGTAGACATTAACCTTTAGTGGTACTAATGATGCAGATCAATTGGGAAGAGATGGTTGAAAGAATTTTTAATTGCTATAAGTACGAAGATTATGACAAGGTTAAAGTGGCCATCTTGAGTTTCCAGAATATGCTACCGTGTAGTGAAAAATTTTTCAAGCCATGAGAAGATGAGAATGGTATCGTAAGATTAGGACATGGCTAGAAATGAAGAGGGCCATGAGAGCATAGTTTATCTTAAACTTGTACTTGCAAGATACTTTTGCTCAGTTGCAAGAGCTTAAGTAGGGAAGTTGTACTGCCAATGAGTACATATGTGAATTTCAAATGCTTATGATCTACTATAAGGTTAATGAGCTAGAA
The DNA here is from genome assembly GCA_024138005.1 of Lumnitzera racemosa. Classification (NCBI taxonomy): domain Eukaryota; kingdom Viridiplantae; phylum Streptophyta; class Magnoliopsida; order Myrtales; family Combretaceae; genus Lumnitzera; species Lumnitzera racemosa. The sequence continues at coordinate 60,752,876 of JAMXBC010000004.1, forward strand.
GCTTGGACTATTCTAGGTTTCTTATTTGCTTAAGGTATGAGATTCAAGGTGTCATTCAGCTTCAACAGTTCACAACACCACATTAGACGAGGCCATAATGTATGGAGAGGTAGAAGAGGAACAAACTAGTTTGAGCTCCATTGAACTAACCTATTTCCAATAATCGACTTATTTTAAGTGGAAACCGAACTTAAACCAATACCAAGCTAAGTAGGGGAATAAATGTAACTTGATAAAAAAATCTAACCTACTAAGAAGTATGTAATATGGAGGTTTGAGAGAGGTTAAGCATTAGGAAGAAAGACCAATGAGATTAAGTGCTTCAAACACCAATGGTATGGACATATGGCTACCTAGTATCCAAACCATCACATTATGTTCATAAAAGGAGAAGTCCTAACCTTTGAAATAGATAGCATGGATTAAGATCCTGAAGAGAAGGTTGAAATAGGAGAATATTAGGAATGATGGTGAAAAGCATGTTAAGGAGGAAGTGTTTGCTCAGTACTTAGAGTAGCTAACTCTAGTTATCCATTGTGTTATGAGTTTAAAGTCATCTATTGAAGATGAACAATGAGAGAATTCATTCCACATCACTTGCAAAGTCAAGGACCATGTTTGTACATTGATTATGGATTGTGGTAGTTTCACCAATGTTGTGTTCCTCGACCTAATTTAGAAGCTTAAACTATTAACATTTTCATACCTAAGGTCGTATAAGTTACATTGGCTAAATGAGACGGGTGCACTTCTTGTATCCCATCAAGTATGACATTTTTCCTATGTATGTGTTACATGTGTTATTAGGTTGACCTTAACTCTTCAATTAATGAGTCATCCATGATGGGTATAGGAGTACCTATACATTTGAGAAGAATAGGTGGACGGTTACACTGAATCCAATGACTCCAAACTAAGTAAGTAAGTTGTAGGATAAATTAGGCCAAGGTTTTCAGAAGACTCTTATCCTTAGCCAATCTAAGCTGAGAGAGGTCATGAAGTAAAAAATGCCGACCTTCTTGTTAGTATATAGGCTGCTAAAGTTAAAAGAGCAAGCTAAGTTGCCTAAGGAGATCTAAGAATTGATTGAAGAATTTGTCAACCTGTTTTCAAAGGAACTGCCTAGGGGATTGCTCTAATTCAAGGGATAAAGCAAGTGCCTAGTGCTACTTTAGCCAACAAGTTAGCCTATTAGATGAACCTTAAGCAAGCTACCTAGCTACAAAGGCAAGTCAATGGGTTGATCGAGAGAGGGTACGAGAGAGAAAACCTTAGCTTGTGTGCAGTCTCAACATTTCTTGTGTCGAAGAAAGATGGGACATGGATAGTCAAGCTGTCAACAAAGTTACAATCAAGTACAAGTATCCCATTCCTTGGCTTGATGATATTTTAGATGAGCTACATAGAGCATGGGTATTCAGCAAGATTGACCTCAAATCAAGATATTATCATATTAGGATGAGGTTAAGTGATGAGTGGAAAATGGCATTTAAGACTCGACATAGATTGTATGAGTAGCTAGCTATAATGTTTAGCCTATCTAATGCCTTGAGTACCTTCATGAGGTTTACGAACCATGTATTAAGGGACTTGATTAGAAAATTTTTCATGGTTTATTTCAACGATATTTTAGTGTATAGTTTTGATTTGTCTAGTCATATTAACCATCTCTAAGTTGTCTTTAAGGTTCTTGAACCAAGAAGCTCTTTGATAATTAGAAGAAATGCAGTTTCTTGCAAGACGAGGTTATATTTCTAGGATTTGTAGTGGGTGAAGAAGGGATTAGAGTTGATGAAGAGAAAATGCAAGCCATTATTGAGTAGCCAATCCCAACCTGTTGTGCTAATGTTAAAAGCTTTCACGGCTTAGCATCCTTTTATAGGAGGTTCATATAAAATGTTAGCACAATTGTGGCATTGATGATTAAGCTTACAAGGAAGAACGTCGAGTTTAAGTGGGGAAGGAAGGAATAGAGGAGCTATAAAGAGATTATAGCTAAGTTGACCTCTACCCTTGTGTTAGTTTTTCTTGACTTTGATAAGGTGTTTAAGCTTGAATGTGATGCATCGAGTATAGGAGTTGGAGTAGTGCTCATGCAAGAGAGCCACCTTGAATTACATAGTGTATGACAAAGAATTTTATGCCCTGATCTTAGCTTTAATCTTTGGCAACATTATTTGTCACCTAAAGAGTTTGTCATATACATTGACCATGAGTCATTAAGGTACTTATGGAGCTAGCCAAAATTATCAAAACTATCGGTAAAGTAGGTCAATTTTTTTTGAGGAATTTTCTTTTGTCATCAAGTATAAGCATGGCAAGACAATATGGTCACCGATACCCTATCTCGAAGACATACTCTTATTTTTTACCTTTAAAAATCATTATTGGGTGTTGGAAGCATGAAGGAGCAATACCAACAAGATCTTCATTTTGATCTTGTTTATGCATGGTATATGGATGGACAAAAGGGTAGATCATTACTTTGTATAAGAATGTCATTTGTTTTGAGGTAGTAAACTACATGTGTTGACTTATTCATTGAGGGAATTGTTGGTGAGGGAAGCCCATGGCAAAGGATTCTTTGGATACCTTGAAGAGAAAAGAACTTTTGAGTTATTGAGAACTCAATTCTTCTAGCCTAAGATGAGGAGAGACGTCCAGTATGTTGTGGAAAGTTGCGTAATCTATCGGAGAGCAAAGAGTCAAGCTAAGCAAGGGAAACTAGTGCCTTTACCCATCCCAACCAAACCTTAAGTTAAATTATGCATGGAATTTGTTCCCAGACTCGCCAAAATGACCAAAGATGAAGATTCTATAATAGTTGTCGTAGATAGATTCAGTAAGATGGCACACTTTGTGACTTGTGCTAAGACTAACAGTGTTTCAACTATTTATTTTCTCCTTTTGGAGGAAATTATCATATTGCATGGCATACTTAGGGGTGACGGTAACAAGTATAGTTTTTGATAGACCCAAAGTTTTTAAGACACTTTGGAGTTGACTGAGAAATAAATTAATTTTCAGTATATCATGTCACTTGCAAACCGATGACCAAACCAAGGTCATCAATCACACTATGGGTTTATTGCTCCAAGTTATAGTAGAAAGAAACTTGGTTGACTAGGATGTCTACTTACCTATGATTAAGTTTGCCTACAATCAATTTGTTTACAATACCATGGGTCAAACTCCATTTGAGGTTGTCTACAATTTCAACCCTAAACTACCTATAAACCATATGCTTATGCCTATACCTAATCAAAAGGTTGCGAAGGTAGAGACCAGGATCAATCCATCCAGAGAATTTACTAAAAGGTGACTTAACAATTAGACCGAACTTCTCAGAAGTTTGAATAGAAAGGGCAAGGAAGGAGAAGAAGGCAGTTCTAGCCTAATGACTTAGTTTGGTTGCACGTAAGCCAAGAAAGATTCCTAAGCAAAAGGAAGAACAAACTCTCTACTTAAGCTAATGGATCGTTCAGAGTACTTCGGAAGATTAATGACAATGCTTACCAGTTGGAGCAACCAGAAGACTACATAGTAATGGACGTATTCAACATCGCCAACCTCAGTCCAAACAGTCCTAAAGAAGATCAATAAGGAAACCATCCAAATTTGATCCCAAATCCAACCAACCTGGATTGGATGATAGGAATCAACTAGCTAGATCATTGACCTGAGCCTAAGCTAGAAGGCTAAAGAGTATGGCTAGGCATTTCTTCTTAATGCCAAGGAGTTTGAGCTATTGTTCGGACCCGACTTACCCCAACTTTCTAGCTATCTTCAGTCGTACACTTTGACCTCAATCACAAAGTACTGACCTGATCTGAATGAATCCTTTAACATAGTATCCTAACAACTTAGCTACTTTGACTTTAAGCTATGTCTATCGAGGTCTAAGGTATTTAACTATGTGCCAACGTGTTCTAACGAACCATCTAATGACATTCGATTACTTACAAGACTGATAACTAAGGTCCCTATGCCTAGCTACTTAGGAGCTACCGACTAAGCTAGACCCAATTCTATTTAATGAAGCCACATCAACTCAATCTACGATAAACATTCTCTGACATCCGTACCTGTATAGATGCATGCTGCATAGTTTCCTTGTATATTATGGATTTACCCCTTTTCGCTATATATTCTCTTTAGTACTTTATTATTTTGGGAAATGTATCCACTTTTTCTAAATTCTCCTAGCTTGAAGGTTATCCTAAGGTGTTGGTATGAATACCCATTCAAAAAAAAAAAATGTATCACAATAGTTCATCATTAATATCAAGAATAACATTTTTCTCCTTGATTTTATATAGAGCCTATTTCTCTTCACTCTTATCTAATCCCTTGAGCAAGGTTTGGTGGCGAATAACCCAACTAATCTAGTTTTGCATCATATAAACTAACTTACTTGGTCCACAAAAGTTCCCTAGTGCATCATATCCTTGGAGTTTCTTGTGGGTCTACATAACTTCACTTTGTTTCCCATTTTTATTTCTGATCCTTCTATAGGTCTGGATCCACTCATTATCATTGCCCTTATCTATTCTTAGTACAACATATTAGTTAAGCTTAGTGAAATTTAAAGTTCCTTTCTACAATAACACAGGAAAGGTAGACAATTACTTTGAGTGGGAAGATAACGTTGAGAACTTGTTTGATTACTGTGATTATGAAGATGAGATGAGATGATGGCAAAGTTAGCTACCACAGAACTTACTAGCTACAAAGCGATATGGTGCAACAATGTCTTGAACAATAGACAAAGGGAAAGAGAAATCACTACCTGGAGGGATATGAAGAATTTGACACATCATCACTTTGTGCCCAAAAATTGTATACAAGATTTATACATAGGGCTATAAACTTTGACGCAAGGTGTTCTAAATGCTAAGGACTATATCTAGGAGTTTAAGCTAAGTATCAAATGCGAATTGATTGAACCCCTAGAGTAAACGATCACAAAATTCGTTCTTCAGTTGATGTTTGATGTAGCCACTATAGTCAATTATGGAGATTTAATTCCATGGAAGAGGCAATGCATCTTTCAATCAAAATTATAAAGAAATAATACCCCATAAATCCTAGGTAATGTCTAAATCCACTTCTTCTATTAAAGATGATGATAGTGGGGTTGAAAAGCAAGTTATCAAGAAGGTGGTTGAGAAGGTTGATAAAGTTGATGAGAGACAAGGAGATAAGAGCATTGAAAGGAATAAGTCTACTATACAGAGTTTTTAAAGGAGGAGTAGCCAACTTAAGTGCCTCAAATGGGCATATAGCTTTAGTATCCACATCATAGGGTTATAGTAGCTTATAACGATTGTGTTGTTAGCAATGAGGAGGAGGAAAGTTAGGTAGAGGGAAACGTAGAGTCTAAAGAAGAAGAAGAAGATGTATCTACTAATGAATTCTCAAAGTCTTCTGTTTCCTAGTATTGGGTTGAATAGGAGAACTTTGAGTGTTACTACATCCATAAGATAGAATAGAGAGAGAATATATTCCATATGAAATGCTTAGTGAATTATGCAGTATGTTGTCTTATCATTAAAACATTAGATATGGTAAAGCAATTGAAACTTTCAAAAGTTAAGCATCTTACACATATAGGATGTAGTGGTTTGATGATATAGGAGGGATTAAAGTAGATAAGAAGGTGAAAATACCTATTTCTATTCTAGGGAAATATGAGGATGAAATTCTTTGTGATGTAACACCAATGAATGTCTCACATCTCTTGTTGGGATGATTTTGTTGCTTAATAAAGGTGTTACTTATCATGGTCATGAATATACTTATTCTTTGTTGGAATGTAAGAAGCAAATTAAATTGTGTTTTATGGGTTTAGATGTAATCAAAGATATATATATAAGGAAATGCATGGGGTGATATAAAATAAGAGTCTACTAATGAGATCTTGTAACGCCTCAAACTCAAGGATCACAGCCTTACCACAATTATATATATATATATATATATATCATCCTCTTTTACTCACAAAATGTTTTCATTGACTCTATAAACAAAGAGTGGCATATAAACCACTTAATCCACATAGAACATCTAGGATCAACAATAACCTACACAATCGAAATATAAGAGCTCACAGCTTGACACAAATACTACAATCAACCCAACACTAATGAGGCTCTTAGCTCCAATAGATATTGATGATAACATGACATATCGGTTGATATGCTAAGGCGTTTAGGAACTTATAACCTGGCCATAATCCACAATTATATATATATATATATATATCATCCTCTTTTACTCACAAAAAGTCTTCATTGACTCTATAAACAAAGAGTGGCATATGAACCACTTAATCTACATAGAACATCTAGGATCAATAATAACCTATACAATCAAAATATAAAAGCTCATAGCTTGACACAAATACTACAATCAACCAACACTAAGGAGTCTCTTAGCTCCAATAGATATTGATGATAACATAACGTATCTAATAGGAGTCATAAGTGACTCTAAACAAAGGTTTAACAAGTAACAATAATTAACACTACACAAATAATGCATAATTCAGTATTATATCCAATCCATGCTTAATCACTTCTCTAAGCAAATCTCAAGCCATCATCAATATAATAAAAATCTCTCTCCTCATCATAATAGCAATACTAATAGCTAGCAACGTCAAAGTAATCAACAATGTCCTTATACCCTAAACCTATAATTGGAAAACATAAAACTCTTGAAGGGTGAGTTAAAGCCTAGTACATGATACCAAACCCATGCACATGATCAAATTGTCATAAGCTCGTACATGCATAAACAAGTATCAATATCCACATATAGCAAACACCGACCATTATCTTTATTAACTTATACCCCCTACAAGTAATTAATATATAATATTACATAAATATTAGTGTTGGCTGCGCCCCAACACCCAAGTAACCCTTCTAAATCTAGCCGAGTCATCTTAGTGCAGAACTTCACCTAGAATAGTGTCACACAAAGATCACCAGATGCTTCACCAACCATACTGGACCTTACCAATAGAAAGTAGAAGCCAAGTATAAGTTACACTCTTTATTAAGGTTTAAGTTTATTTTAGGTTAGGTTACATTAACTACCCTAACATGCACAACAAAGTATATAAGTATCTCGTACCTAATTGCAATGAATCACTCAATGCATCTCTTGTCACTCTACAAGGCCTAATTGCCAATTTACTTACACATTTTTTCAGTCAAATAAGGACCAACTCAATCCCTAATCTAACCATTAACACCAATACATACACCATGTACCCTAACCCTTTACCTACACTTCAGGCCTTTACAAGAATTCATGAATCAAACTTTTGAAGAAAGAAGTTTTGTAATCATTTTGATTTAGAAAACTTGTATAAAAACATGTTAGAAATGTTTTAGAATAAAAAATAAGGTTAGAGAAGCCATAAGAAACTACTTTCGGAACCTTCTGTATACTACTATAAACAAGGCGTTTGAATGTTAAGGTAACTAGCATCTGGACACCAATGAAAACTCACGTTCTCTAAGTTTTCCAAGGGTCGGGTATCTAAGCACTATATCCTTAGGTGTCTAAATGCCAATCAAAATATACAGATTTATGCAAATTGTAACACGTGACTTAAGTCCCCTTATACCTTGACTTTGAATCTTAACACAACCCTTCACTTCCAGTAACCTATCTTGCTCTAAAACTTGATTCACAACACTTCAAAATGATGTCAAATAACAACACAAATTCCATAACTCCAAACTCTTATAAGCAACCCTTTAATCACAACAACTCTACACAAAAACAAAATTTTTGTACTAAAAAGAGTTCAAGAACAACTTACTTAACTTTCTTAGTGAAGGAACACATAAACTTGAACCCCCTAACTCCTCAACTTCTGTAAAACTAATTTCCTTATGTTTTCCTCACCAATCCTTGAAGAAAAATGAATTTCCATGAAGTATAAGTGAAAAACTTACCTAAGATGTTGTTTTCTTAGGTAATCTTATGTTTGCTTCAACTTAGCTACACAAAATTTTCCAATTCGTACCCTAGGTCACACTTGAGAGGTTTCTTGTAAACTCTCAACCTTAGCAATTGAGAAAATGTATAGGAAAGGTGAGGGGAAAGTGGCTTCAAAAGATACATATAAGTAAAAGAATAGGATGGTAGGGGGTTTAAACTTACCTATTGACTATTGTCACACCCTAAACTCAAGAAGTCATAATAGCTACACCATGTAAACCAACCTAAGCTAAAAGCTATTCACCTTAGTTGCTAATATAGGTACAGTTTACATAAGGTGATCGACGACTCAACTACCTTTGAAACAATTAGATGGGCACCTACAATATATAAGACTTATGGAGTAATACATTTCAAAATATATTTTCTCATATCTAAAGATAGTTTAGATCTTTTACATAACTTTATATACATCAAAAGTTTGAGAGTTTTCAAAAGGCCTTTACAACTCCATAAGAAGCCTACATTACATATAATAAGTATACCAGTAAGCCAGCAAAAATTATATGGCCTCCTAGGAAGACCTTATAGTCTTTCTACAAAAGAAAAACAAAAATAACATGAGCATTGATCCATTCATTAGTCTTCAATTCCTCACTCCCTAGCCCATCAAAACTAACCTATGGATGATTGTAACGCAACACTATTGCGTACAACTCCATACCTACAACACAATCTATTGCGATGTGAGTATAACTAACTCAATAAGAAGGTATGGAGTCATAAGAGTACATTAATAAGCATGGTTGTTTAATCATTATTTAAATGTAAATGCAATAAGCAATGGATATATCAGCGTACGATGTTTCATTGGTCCATTGTGAAATTAAAGAAATTTCATTCACTCTAACCTAAATTGAGAAGTTTCAATGCAATACTATTAAACCAAATCTAGGCTTGTGTAATGGAGAACACTTTCCTCGCTAAATAACATTTGAACTACGATATCTAACCTTACCATAACCCCCTTTTCTATCACTTAATTTGACTAGGGGTGAGAAAAAGACTATTTATGTTATCCCCATCGAAGTATCAGTAGTTAGTTAGGTTGTCATGAATGTCAAGTTAAATCATAGTCAACTTAAGATTACTCCAGATTATAAGTTGAGGAACTAAGTTCATATAAGCTAGACGTGATATGTTTATGCAAAAAACAGCACTTGGTGTTCAACTCTTAATCATCAATCAATATCACAAGTACATACATAGCACATGTACAAATAATCTAGTTACAACCATAGACAAGCACTCTTAGTTCTCCAGGTACCCCAATATGATACTCCAACATACCTTGAAGCATCAATCTCAACTTACCTATACCAATTGGTAAACTATTCTGGGTCATTGCCCCCTTACTCTTCAATTATCCTTAAAAATATACAATATAATAGTTTTCAAGCCTTGAATCATTAGCCATTAGTTTGTTTGATACGTTTTTAGTTGTTTCATCACAAGTTTTATAAGTTATTTCCACTTACGAATCATGAATTCTTAACCAATCACTAATTTTTATAAGTGACCTTAAACTGCCAAATTCTCTGAGTTAAGTTTTGAGTGGTTTTATAGTGGTTTTCTTTAGTAAAAAACCTTCTGATTTATTCTTTGAGCTACATAGGAGTCATTTGTGATATTAATTTTATTCTTTGAAATAGCCTCTAAATTTTTTCAAGTTAAGCTCCATATTCAACTACCTTCTAAGTTACTCTCTAACTCTATTATCTCTAAAGTTTTTAAGAAAATCACCCTCTAACTAAGCTTCTCAGTCTCCTATTTTTACATTTTATTCATAATTTTTATTTCTGACTCAATCTTAAAGTATCATCTTAGTGTACAACTCATTCATAGGACCTCTAAGTTATCCTCTACCTTTAACCGTTATCCTCTGCTCACTTTTCTTCCAAGTTGCAATTATAGGATCAATTTAAAATTTTAAGTAACACTTCAAGAAACCCTCGTTAACTTCATTCCTTGTCAACTCCTCATACATTACATCGTAGTTCATTAATTCATCAAATTCAACAAAATAATCAACTTACCTAACTTCACTTTTAGAGACTAAGTTATAATTTTCCATAACTCCTTACCTTACTAATCAATTCATCTACTGTAGAATAGTATAAATACTTCAATAATTAATCAAGCTCAGAATCTAAATAAGGTTCTTAAGAAAGATATGTCACTTTTTACTAAAAACACTATTTAGTACATAGTTTAGGGCTCAAAAATCAAATAAAAATTTAGACAATAGTTTCATGAAAAAATTTTGCATAGAAATTCAATATTGATTTAGCTAATTTATAGAAAAAATTTGAAGTGGAAACTACATCATTGGCCTTATTTGTTTTAATATCGAAAATTACTTGATTTTACCAATTTCTTAAGGATGTATATTATAGCTATTAAATTTGTACAAAATAGTATTTTTCTAGATTCTATACATAAAGATATGTGGAAATAATTTTTTGAAAATTTTTATGGGCATTTTTTATATATTTATTGAATTTTTCAAAATTAGATAGAGAATGGAAACCTACTGGAAAACCTAGCTTTAGCTACTCCTATATTGGCAACTTTAATCACTAGCTGCTCTTTAGGTAGGGTGGTCGATTGACTTCTAGCTTCTCCTTACTAAAGTGAATTGCACAACGATTTTTAAAATTTTTCCTAATTTTCTTCTTTGATTACTTTAACTCACTTAAATTTTACCTAAATCATCATTTGCGTGTATGAGATGTTAAAGAGTGTTTTTTTAATTTCCTATGCTTATGAAGTATTGAAATCAATTTTGTTTTTCTCTCCTCATAATTCTAGGCTTAAATATTAAGTTTCTTTTGCATGTAAATCCATCCCTAAATACCAACAACTATCCCTGTTAATCCACATGCCCTATTAGGATGTAATCCAACTACTTTAAGTGTCCTTAGATTTTTTATTAATTTTCATGAATTTACTTAGCTTAATTTGTCTTAGAATGCTATTATTCAGGTATGTATATACATAAAAATTATGCACGATACGTATATATATTTCACATATTATTTTATGTCCCATAATAATTTTATTATATATAAAATTTATCTCTAAAAGTTTACAATCTATCAATGCTTATTCTACATTATTATGATAAATAATACGTAATATAGTTAAATTATAATATTTTAGCTATATTGTTGTTATTTCATTATATTTTTAATATCTAAGTCTACAGGGTTTCCTTGACTAATGTCTTAAGCCGATTCATAAGTTTTTAGGTTAATTAGGATAGTTGCACCGATACCCTAAATTTACCAACTCAATCCCTATTAGTTAAATATGGGGCTTACATTTCCACCCCCCACTTTAAAAAAGTTTTGTCCTAAAAAATTTGATTATCAGCTCAACTTGATACCGCATCGAAATACTCCAGCATTTATTCAATTATCATTAATTAAAATGAGAAGATTTACTAACCTAATTTCTAGAACAATTATGGGTATTTCTTTTGCATCGATGTCTTTAGTTCTTAAGTCAATTTTGCTTTAGGGCCACTTCTCTAACAAACTTTTACATATTCTACCTCTTCGTTTCACAGTCTCTGAACTTGTTTATCAAGAATCTAAATAGGTTGCTCTTCAACTATATAATCCTTTTGTAAGTCAATTGGCTTTATTTCTACTATTGTGTATAGATTCTTTACAAACTTTCTTAACATAGATAAATGGAACACATCATGGTATCCTGATAGAATTGGGGGTAAAGCAAGTTAGTACACTATATTTTCAACTCTTTCTAGTACTTCAAAGGGTCTAATGTAACATCGACTTAGTTTTCCAGTCGTACCAAATCACTTAAATCCTTGAAATGGACTTACCTTCACATATAAATGGTCTCCAACTTGAAATTCCAAAGGTCTATGCTTCATATCCACCTAGCTCTTATAACAATCTTCGGCTATTTTCATCCTTTGTCGAATAGGTTTCACTTTGTCATTAGTTTGAAATAATTCAGATCCTATCACTTCATGTTCCTCACTATGTCAATATTGTGGTGATCAGCACTTCCTTTCGTATAACGCTTCAAATGGTGCCATTTGTATGCTTATTTGGTAACTATTATTATAAGCAAACTCTACTAATAGTAAATATTGATCCCAATCTCCTCTAAAGTCCAATATATAGCCTTTAAGCATATCTTCTAGTATTTGAATTGCGCTCTCTGATTGACTATTCATTTGTGGATGATAGGTTGTACTAAAGTGCAACTTTATTCCTAAAGATCAATGTAAGCACTCCCACAATTTTGATACAAACCGACTATCTCTATTGGAAATGATACTCTTTAGTACACCATGTAATCGAACAATTTTCCGCACATATAACTTAACCAATTTTTCCATCAAGTCACTAGTTCGATAAGCCAAGAAATGCGCACTTTTCATTAACCTATCATCAACTACCCAAATAAAATCATGTCTAGCCCTAGTGTTAGGAAATCCTACCACAAAATCCATCATGATATGATCTCATTTCCACTAAAGTACTTCTAATGGCTGTAACATTCCACTAGGTCTTTGGTGCTTAGCTTTTACATATTGATACGTAGTATAACCTGCTACATATTGAATCACATCCTTTATCATTCCCTTCCACCAATATATTGTTTTCAAGTCTTTATAAATCTTATTCTCTCTAGGATGTAATGTATATCAAGTAATATGTATGTAGATACCTAATTTTTGCCCTTTCATAATTTTTATTTTTATTTTTACAAAAAGGGTCTTAATTCAAAAGATAACAAAAAATTAATAAAAAAATAATAGTAATAAAAATTAACAAACAATGAAAATACCAAAAAAATAAGAAAAGGAAAATTTATAAAAATTTCGTAGATTTTTAGAAAGTAATTTATATTAGAAATAATTAGTTTTAGTGTTAGTTTTAATTTTAGTTTAGTTAAAAATTTTTACTTTAGAGAATCGGATATTTTAAATATAATTTAATTGTGATGAATGTTAAGAAACAGGTTAACGGCCTAACGGATAAGTAGCGGAGTATTTGGGTGGATTTAGTTGGAGGTCACGCGTTCGAGTCTCAGCAGGCACCTATGATAGAATTTGACTTGGACTCTATAAAAAGAAAATCAACAATGGGAGAGAAAAAAAAAACAATGGCCTTGATCAAACGCCAAGTCAATCCACGCGACCGTAAGCCAATGAACCCCCTAACCGAAGTTCTCAACATGCTGAAATTCCACTGCTCCGTCCTCGCCTGAAGTCCTCAATTACGCAACACGAAGTTGAAGTCTACGCTAGCAATTCGAACTCCCTTGATGTCCATGCAAATCGAATTCCTCACAACGCCAAGTTGACGAAGCGAATTCAATTTCCCATTAGATAAAGTCAACCGATCATTCTGACACAAGCCCAATACTGGCCAACACCCGCAATTTATTATCATTGCGACGAACGACAAGCTCAGGTTAAGCCGTAATTGGTTCTTTCAATCTTTATTTTATTTTATATCATATTATATTATATTACACTACATTATATTATATCATATTATATTGTGATAATGATTTATGTTGTTTCTTTAGCATTAGTTTTCTTAGTAATATAGATTAGGTATGTTATATTGATTTAAAGATATATATATATATATATACATATATTAGTTTAGGGATTGTTAAGATTAGTTCTTTATACTATTCATTAGTTAGCATGATATATAATATATGAGCACGTTAGTTTAAGAATTTTAGTATTAGATCTTATGTAAATATATTATATGGAATTATATTGTTGGTGAATAGCCATATATATTAGTTTAGGGATTACTATTGGGCATTTATTTTTTAAATGTGGCTTTACTTAAGGATTTATCATATAGAAAGTTATTTTTCTTTAAACAAAATTAATAAAAGGCCTTTTTCAAAAAATAAAATAAAATAAAATAGGATTGTTAAAGTAATTTTTTTTTTAAGATAACAACGTTTAAGAGTTAGATACCTTTTGATTTTTTTTAAAAAAATAAATCAAATAAATTAAAATGTAAACTTGGACGGTTTTGAAAATTAAAATCAATCTACACACTAAAGATTTTTTTTAAAAGAACTACGATCGTCTGATTCCGATTAGCGGATACGTAGGCACCTTCGGGGCGACGATAAAATATGTAGAAATTTAGTTTTTTTTTTCTTTCTTTTGATTTTATTTATTTATTTATTTTAAATATTATAATTAAAAAGTAATTCTAATTTCGGTAAATAAATAGTGGTACCAGTTAGGGTTTAATAGGTTAGCCCCCGGATTCGGAACCCTCTGGTTCTTTATTAAAATTGAAATCAAAGATCGGTAGCTAAATCGTAACGAATCCCACCAATTGGTTACGGTTTCTTTTCTTTTCCCGACTCCGGTCGAGTGGCGACTCCAAAAATAATTTTCAATAAAAAACCGGAATTTCTCAATTTCTTTAGTCGAGGATTAATATTAAATGGGTTAGGGTTTAGCATTAATCAAGAAATGAGAAATTAAAAATAAAAGAAAATCGAAAAATCAGGCTCGACAATGTGCCTCATCCATAATCTCTCATTTCAGTTCTGCATTATCAGGTACATAACTCGAGTTTCAAATATCAGTAATACTTTTTCATTAATATGAAAATCTAGTACTTTATTTGAATTCAACTTTTCTTTCGCCAAGTTTAGACTTAGATCTTGTTCTTATTGCATCTTAATTCTATCTAATAGGGTTGGTTAAATAATTAAGTTCATCAATTGCATCTCGTCATCATGCCACTTATACTTAATTCTCAATTTCTCAAATCCTCAAATCAAATCCTTTTGAGTGGTTAATAAAGAAGCTATTTGCTCATGATTTCTACGACTTAAAGCATTCGTCACCACATTTGCTTTGCCAAGGTGATAATTAATTATCAAATCATAGTCTTTAATTATTTCTAACCATTACCTCTATCTCAAATTTAATTCTTTCTGAGTGAAGAAATATTCCAAACTCTTATGATTAGTGATGCTAACCATACAGGTAATGTCTCTATATTTTTAAAGCAAATACAATAGCTACCAATTCGAAATTATGTGTTGGGTAATTCCTCTCATGAGGCCTCAATTGCCTAGAGGCATAAGCAATTACTTTGTCGTCCTGCATCAAAACACATCCTAACCCATTTCCAAAGAAATTACTATAAACATAATAGGACTTACTCGAATCGAGTAGGGTAAGTATTGGAGTTGAAATCAAACAATCTTTTAACTCTTGAAAACTTCACTCGCATGCCTCAATCCATTCATACTTAACATCTTTCTGAGTTAATCGAGTTAAAGTTTGTGCTATCTTCAAAAAATCCTTGATAAATCTCCTATAATATCCTGCTATCCTAAGAAAACTTCTTACTTCAATAACTACAGTAGATTGTTTCCAGTCAGCTATAGTCTTAACCTTTGCTAGATCTACCGAAATCCCTTCACCAACTAAAAATCACATTTGCTCAGCTTTGCATATAACTTATTGTCCTTCAATTTCTATAATGCTAGTCTCAAATGATTAGCATGTTCCATTTTCATTTTCAAATAGATTAAAATATCATTAATAAACACTACTACAAATTTATCCAAGTAAGGCTGATAAATTTGATTCATTAAGTCCATGAAAATTGTGGGTGCATTCATCAATCCAGATGGCATTACCACAAATTCATAATGTCTATATTGTTAGGCCTCAAATAGGAGAAGTTGCAATAGTTTCACCGTGTAAACTAACCTAAGATAAAAGCTAAACTCACAACTGCTATCATAGATACAATTTATACAAGGTATACACAACTTAACCAACTTAAAGTATCCATTCTAATACCTGTTAATAATTAAACCTATGGTGTGGCTTTTTAAAACACCTGTTCAAGACAATCTATTATCTAATAATGCAATAGTACTTATATAAGCATTTCCATACATGGAGTTATAATTTACATTAAGTGTTTACAAAAACTACAAGTCTTGAAGTCTATTTACAATAAGATAGGAAACTAGTGGGTTTCATAGGGATTCTTAGTTAGTTTCCTCAAAACAAAAGAAAATTCAAAAGTTAAGATATAATGGATTCTTCTTTCCTCACTTTCCCAACAAACTATGCGCTAACCTAAAAGTGATAATATTTGTACATCTTGAACTTTCTCGTCACCTGTAAAAGAGTATATAGAGATGTGATCACAACTAGCTCAAAAAGTGGGACGGAGATAAAAGAGTACCATAGAATCACAAACAAGGTTATTAATTATAATAAAATACAATACAATCAATCACTTAAAACATTGCACAATGTTATCTGGTCTATCATAAGATCAAAGAAATTACATTCGCTCCAACTCAAATTAAGCAATTTATTGCAACTCAAATTATACCAAACCCAAGCTTATGTAATGGACAACACTTTCCTCCTGTAACTACCTTCAAACCAAAACCCTTACCCTTGTCATGACCTCCTTACTCCTTACTCATCACTTAGTTCAACTAAGGATAGGATCAGGACCATTTTAGCCATCCACATGGTATTTGGTTTGATACACATAATCGTTTCTTTATTGAGTTGTTATGCAAGTCTAGTTACATTAGTAGTTAGAGTACTATTAGTTCCTCTTAGGGGTGGCTAACCAAGTTTACACAGAACATTATTATGAAATCATGCAGAACAACATGCCAAGGAGTTTAACCCTTGTTACAAACAAAATACTAATCACACATATAGCATGCCCATAAACAGCTAATTTACAACTACAATCAAAGCACGCTTAAGTTTCTAGATACTCTGATATAGTATCTCAACAAGCGGTAAAGCCATGATCCCAACTTACTTATATTGACACTCACTTCAATAGGTTGTACTATTGACGTTCTGCTTATTAGGAGACCTTATATGTATACCAAAGCCCAGATTTAGTTTTCACAAAAGTTATAAAAATATTAGAGCTTTATTTACTTTTTATATCATCATGAAGTTATATACAAAAATATACATATATTTAAAATATATTATTATTCTTATATGATGGAATATATTTTTACTTAAATATGTATTTATTACAGTTTTATGATATAAGTTATATTAAGTTAATGAATATTAATAATATATATAGTTATATTATTACTTATAATATATCGTTTTGATCGTATCGAAATATATTTTCAATCAATCAAATTATGTTTCAATTTTGATAGAGTTATTGTAATATGTAAATTTTCATAATATTATAAAAATACTAGTACTTAGGATTATCCAATTTTAATAAAAGTAGTATCATCGAGTTTGTACGAACTTAATGATATGTATTATAGTTTCTATCTCGAGAGATGACTTCTAAAAGATATTTTTAATTTCTATTATACATATATGCCCCTATAACAATCATTATTATATTCTATTCATATTATATAAATATGCTATATTTTATATAATTTCCTAAAATAGCCTAATAACATATGTAATTTCTAGCCATAATATGCATGTATCCCAACCTAAGTCATACGATAGTAAAAAATATGATAATGACCTACTCTAATCAGACTTGGTTTGTATGTATATGTATAGAATTTATTCTAATAATTATCATATTTTAGCCTAGTTTTGTTAAAAAAGTGCCCTAGTCAGTAAATTAGGCTATTTAATCGAGAAAATTCCTAATAAATAGCTCGAGTCATCAAATAATTCTATAAAAATTTCTATAGACTCATAAAAATATAGGGAATTCATTCAACAAGTGGCTTCATGCCAACGAGTTTGTCACTTATATATATAAAATTATGTTTTTACCCTTAATTTGTGATTAATTAAGCATATATTGTCATTTTTACACCAAATCATTTCTAATATGTTTTGACATTATTACAAGTCTCCAGAAGTCATAAGACATCGATTTCACCAATTAATTTTGCATAAAAAACTATTTATCTCATAATTTGCCCTATTTTTAACCATTTTTAGGGAAAAAAAAGATAAATACTGAACACATATTAAATCAAAATCAAGCTATATAGCAATTTACTAGATATAACATGTATTCTACAAAAAAAAAAAATTAGGCTCAAAACAACATCATTTAATATAAATTCAAAGAAATAGTAAATTTATTAAGTAAGTATATAAAATATTCATAATTTTACAAAAGTAAAATTACCGCATGAAATCATCTTAATAATAACCTTGGAATAATTTTATCATAATTTTCTAAATTAGTTTAGTACCTTTAGAAAATACAAGAAAAACATAGTAAAAAATTGACCAACTGTTCACTAGAGCGCTAGTGGTCATTGGTCAACAAGGGTTAGTCAAAGAGGCTAGATGGCAGGTGGACTTCTAGTGGTTGGTAGGGTTCAACAACTGAACACTAAGGGGTTAAGGAACCAAGCTAGGGTGTGTATTGCTCTATTTTTTCAAAATTTTTCCTAATTTTATAAAATTTAACAGAAATTTTCTCTTTGATGGTTTGGGTTCCTAAATGTGTAAAATGATGTCCTAGGTCTATTTATACTATTTTGGGGTCATCCATATTTTTTTTCTTTTTATTTTTATCATTTTTCTCTCCATTTTTCCTGGCATGAGGTGTCTTATTTTTGTTAAAAGGTGCTCTTGATTCATCATGTGTTGCTTCCTAAAGTACTACACTTGATTCCAACAATTTTTAGCTAATTTGGATAGGTTTGGATATTTTTTTAAAGTTAATTACTAATATTTCATGTATATTATATCAATATTTTGTTATTTTATTAATATATGTGTATATATCCTACATATTTGATAAATGTAATGTGTAATTATAATCATATAATTATGTTTCATTAATGTCTTTTATTTTTAAGATATATTTTCTATTTAATTTTGTGAATTACCGCATATTTAATATAATTTTAAGTTTTCAAATTAATTTGCAAGTATAATTATTATATATACGAGATATATTCATAAAAATACATGTATATTCATATAATATATTATGCTATATTATTTCCTTTTATAGGTTAAATAACTTAACTCTAAGTCCCCCATCGAATTGCAAACTCGATTTTATAAATTTCAATAAGTTTTTCATTATATTATATAACTATACTTTTAAAGCTGAAATTGAGGTTACAGGTCATTACTTTTAACATCTAACTTTACTAGGTCACTTTAACTAACTTCTCTAATTTATTTGTAAAATTTGAGCTCAATCGGATAAGTTTTTTCTCAAAGGCCCTAAATCCAAGTATTATTATCCTAAATATGATTTTACAGCTCACACATACCCTATACAAAATATTGTCTTAGCTATATCTTTCAATTTAATCCATAATTGATGGTATCTTAACCTTAAGTCAATCCTTAAGAATATCGTAACTCCATGTAACTGACTAAATAAATCATCAATTCTTAGTAATGGGTACTTATTCTTAATTATCACTTTATTAAGTTTTTTATAATCGATACACATTCTCATTGTTCCATCCTTTTTTTGCACAAACAACACAAGGGCTCCCACAGTGATAACTCTTATTTTAAAGACATTTCACTTGGTGATTTTATAGTATTTCCCTTACATCTTTGTTTTTTTTTTTTAAAGAAATTGATACTTAATTGAGTAAAATTTTGATTTGAAGGTTTAAATGCATTCTTGGATTGAAAACGAAAAAAAGGAATCAAGTTTTACTCAATTTGGAGTTCAAATGAATGAGTTATGAAGTTTTGAAGTTATAAAAAACAATACGAAAAAGTAGCAAATTTTGGTAAAAAAGTTATATAGTTTGGGACACAACTGTGTCCCCAGGCTGTGTTCATGCAGGAAGATTTTTTGTGCTAAGGTTAGTAAGTTACACAACCTGGGGATATAATTGTATCCTAGGCTGTGTCTGGTAACGAAAAAAGAAATTTTACAATACATTATAAAAGGACTTATGAGGGTTTTGCACATAGCTTTAGACATTCAAAAGAGAAGAGACTTGAAGAGATGGAGGAGCAAAAGGTAAAAGCAACACCTAACTTCAAGATTGAAGAGATTTTTCATCAAAACAAAAGGATTTTTTCATTTTTTTTCTTGATTTTGTTGCAATTCATTTTTAGTTTCATCATGATAGCTTAAGATTCTAGTATTTAGGATTGTGGAACCTAAGGTTTCATGTGACTATTGGATTTATTGATAATTTTCAATAAAGATTCTATCTTTCTTATTTCAATTCTGTGTTTTAATTGTTAATTAATATTCTGGGGTATCAATCTATGATATTATGCGTAATGATTGAGAAATCACATGAATAATGGGATCTTAACATAATTGGAGAGAATTGCATGTGTACTTAGAGATAAGATACATGTTTCTTCCGAAAAGTTGTTCTTTTGTGGGGGAATTAATTGTACATTAATGTGATTCTAAATTATATTACTAAGTGAAGAGATTCCGATAAATAATTTAGGATTAGGGTTAATATGCTTGAGAAAAGTGTTAACTTTAATTGTGAACTCCTCCGGTCAAGAATAATAGAGGTGGAATTGGATATATTTTTAGCAGTCACATGTTAAACATTAGGGAAAATAATTCCTAAATACGTTATTTTCCTTCTTAAAGTCGTTCTTAATTCTATTGCTTCCTAAATTGCTTAATCAAGTCTCATAATTAAATTATTTTGTTAATTTTAGTACTTTTAATTCATTTAACCCATCATAATTTTCTGATTAGATAATAGAGCTAAGGTTAATATTAGTACTTGAGGTTTTTGAGGGATCGACTTGGACTTACATCCGCTATATTAAAATTGATAGGTGCACTTGCCTTATATCACACAGTAACACACTTAGCCTAATAAATCCTTTATCCAAAGGTTCCTATAACTATCACTTCAGTTCCTGTAACTCCATTAATGATATTCTATATGGAGCTTTAGATATTAGCTCAATTCCAAGAACTAACTCAATAGTAAAGTCCAGTTCCCTGTGTACTGCTAAGCCATGCAAATCATCCGAAAATATATTAGAAAATTTACAAACTACTAGTATTCTCAACATACTTAACATTTCCTTCTTCCCTTCTAAGGCCAATACTAAGCAATACTACTAATCTCCACTATCTGTTTTCCCTTTCCCAATTACTTCCATGATCACCAACTTCACATCACAACTCTCGGTTTTTCTAGTAAATATAATGTTTTTATCATCCAGTGTCACCACCTTTTCCAACCATCCACTTTCGCTGTATGTTTAGATAATCGAACAATGACCACAATAACATCATTACCATTTAAAAGCAATACTATCAGTTTAATTGGAAATTCCCTTTTCAGAATTGTCACTTACCCTTTATTTACTACTTTTCAAGTTAATACATGCTCAACTACTTCAATTCTGTGATTTGTCACAAATTCCTGACTAATAAATGAATGAAAAGCTCCTGTATCAAATAATGTATAAGTAACTCATCCATCTATGTTCACATGACCTGTTATACTATTATTATAATTATTTACAAGTTTTAAGAGCCTATTATGATATTACTAATTTCTGTACTGCTTAACACATGATTATCTCATTAAGCATAATTTATGCTATAACTCTTAATTAGTAGTTAATATTAGTGTACATACCTATCACTAGGCCTGGTTCACTTCCATCCGTACTGTTATAGTCATTATTCGAACCTTCACAAAAATATTCCTCCATCCATTTGTCAAATTCTTCAATGTCCTTATCCATACTTTCTAACACAAAGACACATGCAGGGACCATCATAGTATTCGCTCCTCCAACATTCTTAGCTTTAGGTCTAAACTATGTACAACGTCTTAAAAAGTGTCCAACTTGTCTATAACGATAACATTTCATATTTTTCATCCTTAGTCATTCTTTAGATATACGATTTTGATTTCTACACAGACAACATGTTCCTTTCAATTGCGCACACTAGCGAAGATAGTATTGGTCTCCACATTTCCAATATTTGATATTCCCATCCTTATCATAGAAACTGAACCCTTTGTCTGATTGTGCTACTCTACCAATCATCATAGCAAATTTCTTTCCTTTTTAACTTGAGCTACTACCTCTAACACCGAAGAACAATCTCTTAAAAGTAGGTCTAAATTGATTCACCTTCCTTAACTTCTTGCTCCACTCCAACTACATCATTATTCAGTTGTTTTCAAGCTAACACACCTTATCTACTACCTCATTGAAGGTTTTAAAGCCATAGTCCATAAGCTTACACCTCATTGTAGGCTCAAATCCCCTGAGAAAAAGATCTTCATTGAGGTCTGGGTTATCTCAATATGATTGCGGTGTATACTGAATCAATCGGTTAAACTTCATCTCATACTGTACCATATTCGTCATACCATTTTTCTAACTCATTAACTCTGCAATCATTTAGTTTTAGACAGTCACAGGAACTACTCATTCTTGAGCTCCTTTCGAAATGTTTTCCATATAAGTGGTCCCAATAAAGTCCATGCTTTCGAGTCCTACCATATCCATACTTTCCTCTTCAACAAAAAAGTTTCATATGAGAGCTTTTATACTCCTGGTACTTGAAAAGCTTTGAAACTTTGCTCAATCTAGGCCAACCAATCATCAGCCATGGCTAGTTTTCCCATCTCTTCTTCAAAGTACCAATTAGCTTTGATAAACTCCATAAGCTTCCTAACTCTTAGTAGTCGGTGTTCTCTTAGCTCTACTTCAGGTTGCCCTTGACCTATTACATTTCTATTCGTTATGAGATGCTAAATTAAAGCTCCTTATTATTAGATCATAATATGCATATTCGCATCATTTGTCTAAATTAAGCTGGGTCTAACATATTAAGGAGAGATGGGGGTGGTGGCAAATTGTTACTTAGTGGATCTTGTGGTGTAGGTGGAATTGGAGTTGGTTCTCTATTTTCATGTTGTCCATCCACGATCCTATTTCCTTCTTCTACCATGTTCTCTTAATTACCACCATATTTTACTTAACTTACACTTAAAATCCATTTACTTATTGGTTAGCATAAGTTTCCGAAGCTCTGAACAATCATCTAACTGCACATTTCCTACTCATTTTAACACCATAGAATTCTAACTACACATCTTCTAGTGACCATTCACATTCACAAATTGCCTAAATTAAGCATATCTTGTATATACATAATGATATAGATATAATTCCCTATAGCATCCAAGTCTCCATTTAATGAAAAATGGCATTAAATTAACTCCTCTAAATACAGTATCACCTATATACATTTATACACTATTGCATCACCTATAATCACTTGTGTACATGATAAGAATGTCTACTAACCTAACACAAGTCACATTTACATACCGGTTTCTCCTATTATTGACCTGCTCATTCCAATCTCCATACTTATTTTCAACTTGTAATACATTCAATATTATATAAAACTTTACACATACTACGTTATTGGTTTTCATGATACAACTTTAGGACTTAGAAGTATACATCATAACTTAAATTTTTACATAAGAAATAAATTACATCATAACTTAACTTTACATCAAGATAATTACATTAAATTAGACCTTTTTACATCACTAATTATACATAAACATAGATGTACAAAAGTACATAACAAAAACCACATGATCCACAAGTTTCGTAAGTAGTTAAACTCTTATTCACATTACTCACCAAAAGAATTACTTTGGTGTAAGGTTTACCTAACTCCTAACCACTCCATCCATTTGATTTGTTCGATGCCATAAAATCTTCTAAAGGAAATAAGTTTTCATAAGCATTGAGATCTACATTATCATTTCCTATTTTTGAACCAGAACTTACTACTATATATTTCGGTGTTTCAAGAACATATACAAGTTCTTTCAAACTCAAGTAGTCGAAGAATCGTAACAATTCCATCATGTAAACTAACTTAGGCTAAAAGCTATCCATCTTAGCTACTAACATAGGTACATTTTACATAAGGCAATTAATTACATAACCAACTTTAAAGCAATCAAATGGGCACTTATAGTATATAAGGTTTATGGAGTAATACTTTTCAAAATATATTTTCTCATATTTAAAGATAGCTTAGATCTTTTACCTAGCTTTTATATATATATTAGAAGTTTGAGAGTTTTTAACTGTAAAACTCCATAAGAAGACTACATTACATATAATAGGTATATCGATGAGTCAACAAAAACTACAAGGCCTCATAAGAAAACCTTATAATTTTCCTACAAAAGAAAAAGAAATAACATGAGCATTGATCCATTCATTAGCCTTTAACTTCTCGTTCCTTAGCCAGTCAGAACTAACCTGCAGATAATTGTAACAAGGCATCTTCGGATATTACTCCACACCTACAAAACAATTTACTGGAATGTGAGCATAACTATCTCCATAAGAAGGAATGGAGTCATAAGAGTTTATTAACAAGCATGGTTATTCAATCATTATTTAAATGCAAAAGCAATGGATAAATGATAGATCATTGCACAAGTTTTAACTAATCCATTATGAAGCTAGAGAGATTTTGTCACTTTAACTCAGATTAAGGAGTTTCAACAAGACACTATTAGATCAAATTCAAGCTTGTACAATGGAGAACACCTTCCTCCCTATACAACATTCAAACCATGATTCACAACATTGCCATGACCCCCTCTCCTATTATTTAGTTCAATTAAGGGTAGGAAAATAACCATTTCCGCTATCCTCATCGAAGTGTCAGTATTTAGTTTGACAATCTAATCATTAACCCTATTGTGTTATTATGAATGTCAAGTTAGATTTTAGTCAACTTAAGATTAGTTTAGATTATAAGGTGAGCAACTAAGTTCATACATGCTAGACATGATATGTTCAAGCAAAAAACAACACTCGAAGTTCAACTCCTAATCATCAATCAGTATCATAAGCATACACATAACGCTCACACAAACAAGTTAGCTATAACCACAAACAAGCACTCTTAATTATCCAAGTATCTTGATTTAAACAAATAAACTAGCTACAACCATAAACAAGCACTCTTAATTCTCTAAGTATCTTGATTTAATACTCTAGCATGCCATGAAGCATCGACCCCAACTTACCTACACTAACTAGTAAACTACTCTTGACCGTTGCCTCTTTGCTCTTCAATTATCTCTAAAAATAATAGATTAGTCTTCAAGTCTTGAATCATTGGCCATTAGTTTGTTTGATACATTTTTGGTAATTTTGTCACAAGTTTTACAAGTTATTTCTACTTACAAATCATGATTTCTTAACCATTCACTAATTTTTCTAAATAACCCTAAACTATTGATCCTCTAAATTAGGTTTTAAGTGTTTTTATTGTAGTTTTCTTTAGTCAAAAATATTTTGAGTTATTATTCGAGCTATATAGGAGTCATTTGTGATACTAATTTTATTCTTTAAAACAATCTCTAAATTACTCCAGGTTAAGTTCCTTATTAAATTACCCTTTGAGTTACGCTCTCACTCTATTATCTCTAAAGTTTTTTAAAAAATCAACCTTTGACCAAGCTTCTGAGTCCTCTATTTTTACATTTTGTTCATAATTTTTTCTTTTAACTCAATCTCAAATTATCATCTTAGTGTACAACTCATTCAGAGGACCTTGGAGTTATTCTCTACGTTTAACCAATATTCTATAACAACTACTCCAAAATAATATAAATACTTCAATAATTAATCAAGCTTAGAATCTAAGTGAGGTTCTTAAGAAAAATATGTCACTTTTTACTAAAAACTCTATTTAATATGTAGCTTAGGGCTTAAAAATCAAATAAAAATTTAGAAAATAGTTTCATGTAAAACTTTTACGTAGAAATTCAACATTCATTTAGGATAGTTTATAGAAAAATCTTGAAGTGGAACCTACATTATTAATCCTATTTATTTTAATATCGAAAATTGCCCAATTTTATCGTTTTCTTAAGAATATATATTATAACTATTAAATTTATACAAAATAGTGTTTTTCTTAGATTCTATACATAAAAATATGTGGAAATAATTTTTTTTCCAAAATTTTCTAGGCATTTTTTAATTTTTATTGAATTTTTCAAAATCAGATAGAAAATGGACACTTACCAAAAAATCTAACTCTGGCCACTCTTGTCTCAGCAACTCTGGTCACCAACCGCTTCTTACATGGGCTAGCCAGTTGACTTCCAGCTCTTCCTTACTAAAGTGAACCACCAAACCACCTAAATTACATACTGATTTTCAATTTTTTTTTTCCTAATTTTCTTCTTTAATTACTTTAACCTGCTCAAATTTTTCCTAGATCATCACTTGCATATATAAGATGTCGAAGAGTGTTTCTGAATTTTCCTAAGCTTGTAAAGTGTTGACGTGGATTTTCTTTCTCTCTTCATAATTCTATGGGTAAATATCAAGTTTCTTTTCTATGTAAATCCATCCCTAAACACCAACAACTGTCCCTCTTAATTCTAACACCCTATTAGGATGTAATCTAGCTAATCTAAGTGTCCTTAGATTTTTTATTAATTTTTATGAATTTAATTAGCCTAATTTGTCTTAAAATGCTATTATTCGGATATTTTAATTAGTTTTGGTTATATGTATATACATAAAAATTGTGCACGACATGTGTGTATATTTTACATATTATTTTATGTCTCGTAATAATTTTATTGTGTATACAATTTATTTTTAAAAGTTTATAATATATTGGGATCTATTCTACGCGTTACAATAAATAAAACGTAATGTAGTTAAATTGTACTATTTCAGCAATATTATTATTATTTTATTATAATTTTAGTATCTGAGTCTATAGGATTTTCTTAAGTAATGTCTTGAGCCTATTTGTAAGTTTTTTAAGTTAATCATGTTAGTTATATCAATACTCTAAATTTACTAACTCAATCCCTATTAGTCACATGTGGGGTTTACAACTATTGTATCCCTACTATTCCAAGTTATCTACATGCCATACCAAGTCTCTTAATAATTTATTTTATAATCCATTTTCCCTTTATTATTTTATTAATTTGGCTTTTGTAGATGTAGATATGCTTAGCAGGAGCAGAATGATGAGATGGTTATTGTAAGGTTACTAGGTGGAGTTGTTGATGAGGGACTTCCTAGAGTCAGTGCTCAAATGCTCTAGGAGTTACTAGTTCAAAGAGATTTTGATAAGTGCATACTTGAAAGTTGGAGGTCGGATGTGGTGTCTAAGTTAGAGAGGGTTAAATATTGTTGGTTACTTTTTTTTTAAGTCTTCTTTATGCAGGTCTTTCTTGTCATTTGATCCTTAGGTTCTTAGAGATCGAGCCATTCAATATCTAGGGGCGAATCTTCTCTAACATGGGGGTATCATTATAATGTTTTGAAGGCTTTTATCAAGACACTACGATTTTGGCGAGCTTTGCATGAGAAATATCAATATTTTATGGGCTTGCACTCACTGGCAAGAGGATGACATAATTAGAAGACTTTATTTATTTGATATTTTATGCTATTTTAGTGATTAAATTAGCATTTTATTTTAATTAGTTTCTCGATTACTTATTAGTTCGTGCTACTAGCAATTAAATTCCTATTATACCCAAAGAATATTAGGGTTTGTATAAATACCCTTGTTAGCTACATTATTCAATAGTTGACACTACTCACGGAAACCTCAAAGAGAAAACTTTGTCATCTTTTTCCTGAACTTAACAATTCCTCGGAATTTTGGCATTCCGTCTCTTTTCATTATTTTAATTATGGTCTTCATATACTTGTCAATTATATTAAACAAAAATTCGTAATCCAAACCGTAAGGTTTATTTTAAAGTTATAAAAAATCAAATCTCTCTTTCTTTCTTTCTTTTTTTTTTTTTTTTCATTTAGTTTGGTTTAGTTTTGAAAGAAAACTGAATTATCCTAAACCACGTTCATTTTAGTTAATAGTTTTTAATTTACTAGTTAGCTTGATGATGCGGCAATTTACATCGCGAAAGTGATATATGTAGGCTTAGGATTTGTCCACTTGTTTTACAAAATGATGCAATTATTTACTAAAATTATTTTATTAGTATATAATACATTCAAAAGAATTAATTAACCACAACAGATAAAATTTCAAAAACCTGTGAAAACACTCACTCATTGGGAAAATCTCAGAGGGACCCTTCGACCTAATGAACTTAAACAATCCTTTATTCTGATGAAGCCTCAACTTCATCCAGCATCACAAGTGGAACAAGCCGATCCATACAAAGGACCAAATGACCGCTAACTTTTTTTTTTTTTTTCTTTTTTAATCTATCTGAACTGTTCTCCAAAACCCATTAAAAAGAAAAAAAAAAAAGACGACCATTAAGAAAAATGAAGTCCTAAACCTTGCCCCAAGAAGATCATATTCAAGTAAATTAGGACGGCTTTTCAAACCCAGATTTTAAATTAACGCACTTATCCATAAAATTCAACAAAACATCAATCTTTTGAATAACCACGACATCCCAATTGAAATAAAACCTAAAGCAGGATGTCATTTCCTGGATCTATGCAAACCGTGGGTTGTACCTACGGCTCAAAACGTCACTCCCACGG
Source organism: Lumnitzera racemosa (assembly GCA_024138005.1). Lineage (NCBI taxonomy): Eukaryota > Viridiplantae > Streptophyta > Magnoliopsida > Myrtales > Combretaceae > Lumnitzera > Lumnitzera racemosa. The sequence goes on from JAMXBC010000004.1 coordinate 60,781,425, forward strand.
ATTTGTTGAGGATGTGACATTATGAAAATTGGATCTTTTTTGTTTGCAAATCATGGGTTGTGTTCATGATTGATGGAGCTTTTGAGATGTTGATGCTGGGGCCATGACTGAGTAGGCTTGAAGACGAACAATATTGTCGTTCCGTCATCCCGCTTCTTTTTCGTTTTTATTTATTTTGTTTGCATAATTATCATTATTTCCATTAAATATACCTATACGAATATATAACAAAAAGAGAAACGCTATTTTGGGAACATTTATCAAATTTTTAATCCAAAATGCTCTTTATTTAAAAGTAGACAATGTCTTGATCAATATTGGAATTTTAAGCCATTTTTCAATTTATACAAAAATTTTGAAACTGCTAAATAATATTTCAATCTAACCTTTACCTTGTCAAGTTCATTGCCTTCTTACAATTTACTCTTTCAATAATGATCATTTCCTATGTGGTTGACTCAAAAACAATGAAGATAGTAAATTTAATAGATAAAAATTCGATTTGATATAATATTCAATAATTTCAAATTTCAAATATAAAATATAAAATGTTAACTAATTAAATATAATATTTAACTATTTCAAACCTCAAACGTAAAATGATAAGCTAGATCAGGTATTCAAAGTCTCCTGTTTTACCTAGAGAAGAAATCCCCCAAAAAAGGTAAGTATATGTGTCCAGCAAGTAAAGTAATATACGACACACAAAAGCTTGTCAAATTGTATATGGTTTAATTACCAGCAACATATAATTTGATTAGCATTACAAAATCCAGGTTAATGGGTTATCTAAGAAGGAAGCACCAAATACATACCCAAGTATCTCAAGGCCGGATTCTTAAATCTTCATAGTCCTTTAGATCCACACATCCTTAGAATCCAAGAGTCAAGTCATCTCTGTTGGTTTTATCACTCTTATAAGCTATCTAGATAACTAATCCACTATAACCACATGCGATAGTTTCCATACTACTTATGTGACGAACTTATTACTTGTGTTTAGAAGACTCGAGCCATATCAAAACAATTAGTCATATTGATAACTCCCTATTAACTTATGGTAGTTCTATGCCTAAAATTATCAACCACTTCATTTAGATGCCTCCCCCGTCAACAAGCAATGAATTCCAAGCATAATACCATATGTTAAGTGAAGCCCAACCCAATTATGGGAGAGAATTATCATTGGCTTATAAGGTTATAATAGTATATATCTTACCAATACTAATTAGAAGTTTTTAGACCAAGTAGTTAAAAAAAAAATACTCATTAATATTTATGGGCTACATTATTCACTACTATTGGTATACAGTATTATAGATGTATTAAAGCTTGTTCCTTACCAATAGGTAGATAATTCGAAGACTATTTTGACCTAGTTTAGAAGAGGTTAAGGGCAAGGAGCGTCACCAAAGTATGACTATGGACATGCTTTCAAGATAACTTATAAATTAAAAATAATTGGAAAGAAACGGATCACATACAGAAAACGAGAAAGGAACTAGGCTTAATTGTAGGATCTTGCAACAAGAATTTCATATGTTTAAAGTAGAAAGATTATGATACCATGTGTTAAGTCAAGTCCCACATGAATTGTAGGAGAGAATTGGTATTGATTTGTAAAGTTATGGTAATAATATCTTGTTAACATTGATAATTTTTTAGCCAACTAGTTAAAAAAGATCGATTAGTCTTTTTTTATTTGATTATTCACTTCTTTTGACTTAGAACATTAAACTCAATCTATTATTTGCCCATCTTAGTGGTTATAACATTGACATAAGCATAATCAGCCAACAATACTATAGTTAGTAACAAATAACATATTATATTCATTATTAGTCTAAGTATAGACAAATAGTAAAAAGATATACTACTCAATGACCATGTTCATCCAAAGTCCCTAATAACTCATTTTGGTTCCTCCAAAATATCCTACAATTTTAACTATAATTGAATCAATTTCAATGCTTCTACTTAGATTCATTCTAATATGTTTTTTTTTTCGTTAATCCTAGGTATAAGGAATTCTTTAGTTGTTTTACAATTATATTTAACAATATTTTTGGCAAATTACAAAAATTAAGCCAACCTAATAGGAGTGATCGACTAAGTGACATCTAACAAATCTATCGACCACATTTAATATGTGGTCAACCTAGTTTCAACTAAGTTAACAAAATTTCCAACTTATCAAGTCAATCTAATTGATTAGAGTATTTCCTATTTTTCTACACACACTTTTGTGCGTAGTTTTACTTCAATTTAAGTTTAGGATTTCATTTATAAATGGGAAAAGTACACTTTTAGTCCACGACTTTTAAGGAGTTATCTAAGTGAATCCCAAACCCCTTTTTTTTCCCCTTATTTAAGTCTTCAATATTTGTAAACGTTTTTAAAATGAGACCTTTCAATACTATTGGTTTTTCCATGGCACATGGTGTGATCAAATTATTAATTTAAATAAATCAAATAACTAGAAAAATATCAATTAGACAAATCACTAAAAATAATAAAGATGTTCAAAAATTAAAGAGAAAGGAAAATGTGTGGAAAGTGAAAAAAAAAAAAAAAAAGCACTAGCCACCTCAAGGCAGTCCTTAAGGCGTAAGGTAGTCATTAACCACCCTAAGCTTTTGGGTGGCCAATGCTAGTTTTTTATATACTAGTTTTTTTTCTCAATTTTTTTATTTTATAGTTACTTATATTAATTTGTCCAATCTAAATTTAAGGGAAATGGTAAACCTCCTTCCAAACTTTGGCTTAAATGCAGATTAATCTCCAGAACTTTCTAAATGAGATTTTTTACTCCTTAAACTTTCATAAATTAACAAATAATTCTCATAACCCCTTTAAACTTTAATTTTAGTGTGTAAACACCCTTTAAATTTTGATTTAGGTATGTAAATATCTCTTAAATTTTAATTTTAGTACTAAATATCCCTTAAACAATCCTTAGTGTTTACTCACCAAAATAAAAAATTAAGGGTTATGAGAGTTATTTTGCTAATTTATCAAAGTTTAGGGGGTCAAAAACCTTATTTTAACAGTTTAGATGATCAATTCGCACCTAAATCAAAGTTTGGAGGGATTTTTTTGGATTTTTCTTCTAAATTTATTTAACAATTTTATTTATTTAAGTAAATAATATATATGGATCATAACATGTTATGTTTCACTAGTTGACCAAAACTAACGTTGTTAAAAAAAAAATCTATTTTATAAATGTTTATAAATATTAAGGATTCAAATTAAAAAAAAAAAAGTTGAACTCCTATTAAAAACTAGTGAAACGTTAAAAACTAAAAAGTTTACTTTTCCCTTATAATCTTATAATCTTATGGATTTTTTTATCACTTTTGTGGGTCCTATATTAGATATTAAGAAGAGGGGGTAGGGTTAATTAATATCTTTTACAAAATTGAAACATTTTCGATTTTAGAAACAAAACCCTCTTAATAACTTAAATGGCATGAGAAGTAGTTAAATATTGAATGCTTAACTTAGGTGTAAAAACAATAAATCAAATAGTAAAATACAGAAATTAAATGAGATAAGGAGAAAGGAAATTAAGAGATCAATTTATAGAACTTTGACCTTTTGCCTACTATTTTCTTCTAACTTCACTGTTGGAGACCATATCCTCCTCATCGGTATCGTTCTATTAGTCTAGTCTTTTCACTAATAAAAAATGAAACAGGAGTTACAGGGATATCCAATTGCTTCTTTATCCTATCTCATTAGCTATCCCTATGCTAAACATAAGACTATAAAGAACTCATTAACCTCATACTAACTCAAATACAATATCAATAATGTTTACAAAGAAAATAAGATAATACAATCAAAGAACTCTTTACAATATTCACACAAAAGCAATAATAATGAAATGAAAAATTTGTTTTTGCTCAGTTTCTGACTCAGTTTCTAACAGTGTTCATAAGAGAGGTTTTTGAATTTCAGTTTTGATTAGAGAGTTGTCTTTTGTATCTTGTGCAATTTCGACTTATATTGATCATCCTTGTGTGTGATAGTTAGAAAATGACTAGTTGTTGGTCATTCTGCAAAAGACTTGATTCAAACTTGATATTCTTTAATGATAAAAAGAAATCCTACAAAAATAGGAACTAAATATCTGAATTTTTGAATACTTGAGCAACTGCTATTCCTAAACTATTGCTTTGCTGTACTCAAGCTATTTGAATGTTATTGCACGTGATTGTTTGCTTTGACTATCCCTTGGTTATGTGAAATTTCAAAAATCATTATTCAAATATAATGGCTAAACATAGAAAGATTTGGATAAGGTAGAATATCTTCATGAATATTTCTTGAGCATTGCAAACCTTATCAACCAAATCTATTTTGAATAGCTATGATGAGTATATTCCAACAAATATGAGTAACATATCTAAATTAATCAGTACTCATCTTAATAAAATATCTTGAAATTCTTTGATTTAAAATTTATCCATTTCATCTGTAAACATTTGAAATGTTGAGCCTAACCCTAAAGTTGCAACCTATCCTTATGCAAAAATAACAAAACTTCCTTGTTGCTCTTTTCAGTTTCAAATTCCTAACATAACCTTCAAGATTCCAAGTCAATAAATCCACGTCATTAATTTTTTATACGTTGATTTTCTTGAGATTTAAAAAAACTTTCAAACTTACTGCTATATTTATTGACATACTTTGAGCTTTGTCTTGTCATCAACTTGAATAAGCATCATAAAAGTTTAAGGTTTCTTCATAAAGTTGATTGTTGTGAACCTTTAATTAATATTCAACCAAATGTAAAAAATTCCCTTAAATCCCTAAGAACTAAATCCAATTTTAGTGAAATGGAATTGAGCACATTACCCAAATATGCCTGATAAAGTAAAGTTAGGCCTTCTACATATTTGTCCAACTCAATTTGTTAAGATTATTCAATAAATATCTTAAGGACAACTTTTGATCTTGAATTTGCATACCATTAACATAATCCGTTACTTTTGCTAATATATATTCTAACTTACATTCTAATATACATTTTGACATGTAAGGATGCAACTAAAATGGGTTTGGGATAGGTTTAGCAATTCTAGTGCTTGTTCCGTTACCTATAAGGTGCCCTAAAACCTTATAGGATTTTAAGGAGGTAACCTGAAAATAGTCCGATAAGCTCATTGACAAACCCGAAACCCTTTTTCCCCTTTTAAGAGTAAGTTATATAAATTTAATTGTACAAATTAAATAGGTATAGAATGTAAAGATTAGAAAAATATGAAGCACTGAAAATAAGAATCTATAGATACAAAGTAGTACAATAAATCAACAATAGAATGTTAAACGAGAAATTGCCTAGAATTTATTTCAACAAAATAAATTGCTCCGTGTTCCTATTATAAGTAAAAAAGAAAAAAAAAAGAAAAAGAAACCTCTAAAACTATTACTTGATCAAATCCCATTACTACTTTGCTAAAGAAAAAAATACCTTTATATTATGTAAACAAAAGAATGGCATATACCATAAAATGAACACCTTTATAACTATCATCTACATAGTTTCACCTTACAATGAGGGGGAGAAATTCCTTTCCTACTGACTAAAAATAAATAAATAAACAAGTCATAAATAACAAAATCAACTCTACAAGCAAAACAAATTTGATACTTGCATATTAGAATATAGCAACATTTCCACAATAATATGAACCAAAAAGGATCAAACTTTTGCTTTATTATAATAGACTTACTGTAATCAAACATAATGACATTATGTCTATACTTAATCAAAAACATAAAATCCAAGAACTTGCTAATTTTCTTATCAACAGTTTTTATTTCCTATAGTATATAATACTTGAGTTACTTCTTACCAGATAACGAGTTTCCTAACAAGTTTTTTAAAATACCCAAAACCCTATTAGGAACTACCCTTTAGGGTTTTTACTAGGTCAAACATGTCGGAAATCCTATTACAACCCACTTAGTTACACTCCTACTAACATGTAATTTTCAACTTCATTTTCCTTTATAACCTATCTTTTCTCTAAGATATTATATGCACTCACCATACTTGTTAAATGCATTTTCACCATTTTGTTATCTTCAAAATATATTAAGGGAGAACTCAACAACTTTATTTACCTAAGATTAACCATTAAGATATTATTAGTTATTTTATTTCACTCGGATAAAAAATTTCTATCTTTTATTTATTTCAAACTACAATGAACTTTCTTAGATGTTAATTTTATAGAGAATAAATCACCTAAACTTCTTCATCACATTGATACCTTTAATTTTTTTAATTGTGTACTTGCATACCTTGATTATGCACGCGGCTCTTTCTTCTAAAATGTTTTCGGGTAGTGTTTATGCAATGATGAAGGGTAACTAAAGGTATCTATGCATTTTTAAAACTTATATCATAAAGTGTGGACTTATGATTTTAAGTTTTAAGATTTGTCAATAATCTACCCTTCCAACTTTGACGCCAATGTTATGTATACCTTCCTTTTTCTGTAGATATTGTTATGTTATGTATACCTTTGAACTTTGATGTCAATGTTATATCGCTGTTGGTGTGATGAAAACACAACTAATAATGTTTTTTTGTCAATAGATAAGCACGTGAATGGATAGGCTCTCATGAATCAGAAAGTCAGGTGACCATATGTTTAATGAAAAAAAGGGGAGCTAATAATCATGTGAAAAAAGAAAAAAAAAAGTGCGAGCACTCAAATACAATAGAAAAAGATTATTCATTGAGTCAAACAGAAAGATATTAAAAGATTTAACAACTATTGTTTTTGTACAACGTTATATATTTAGGTAATTAGTTTATTGAATTATACACGTTAATTGAATATATAACACTACTCTTCTTTTATGTTTATTATATTATTAATAATAGACAAGCTTATTTTTTTATAGCTTTCATTTTTTTTTCTCAAAATCAAAGTTAAAGTTATTGAGAAACCATACTTTTCAAAGTTATGGCATTATTGTTAACATAAGATCCCTATACTTATTTATACCTTATACATGTCGAGTCCAAACCATTTCCTAGCCAAAATCACCCCGATGAGACCACACCTGATACTTGCCCCATCTAGTCAATTATGGAAATGGCAATGGACAAGCCTTGCCCACAAGTCTAAGGTAGTTTCATCGTCTATACCCATAGACCCAACAAGTTCAATCCGAATGATCAATGGTAATTTTTTAAACAGAAAAGGTAAAAAAATAAATAAATAAATAACAAAGAAAAACTAGTAAATAAAACATCTACTTAAAAAATATTGAAAATTTAAATTATTTCCATATAAAATAAGGAAAAAATTTCCCCATTCATTGTATTTAATATGTTGCTATTAACAATACAAGAAATTAATACACTTTAAAAGCATCTCTAGTTAGTTTCACTAAAAAAAAAAAAAATTGTTCTTATTCACAATGTAGAACTAAGATGATAGGCTAACTTAGGAAGGCCCAACCTACTCACTCAATAAGCAACCCTTGAAAGACAATCACATATGTAGACAAAATCAAATGAAAAGGTACAATCAGTCTCTCTTCTTCTCTATCCTCTCTTGAACTTTCTCTATTCTCAAACTAGGGTTTCAAAAATCGTAATTTCACAAAACTCTATGATTCTTGATTTACGCATCTATGTTGCTAGTCGAAATTATTAATTGTTTATTATTGTTTTGCGAGGTTTTGAAGGAAGGAAAGGTAACACGAAAGAAAGGAAAGAAGTGTTCTGAATTTCAAGTCTTAGATGACTCCTATAGCAAAAAGCTATTTTCTCAGCAAAAGATTGATACCTTGTATTACTTTCTTTTTTACTTTTATACTCATATACTAGATTTGTTATGATTTACTAGATTAGTTATGAATCTGTTAGTATTTGTTATTTTTGAGTTTACAAGTGTAACTATTAACTAACTCTCGTTACAAGTATATAATGTTTTCTCAAACAATGCAATCATCTAAATACTTCGATCTCTACCTATCTCTTCTTGTCAATTTACTTGTAACTCCTTAGTCGATCATATTAGTTTCCCTATGCCTTTGAAAATTAACCTTCTCCTCAAGGTCGTAATTTGGATAATCTCCACAAAAGTCAAAAGAATCTATCCATGTTGCATCTTCCAAACTTAGTGACTCTTACTAAACTAATAGCTGCACTACTGTATGACCATGTCTAATCAATTCTCTAATATCTAGTATGGTAACGGGTTTTACTATAGGGTTATTAGCAAAATCTCTTGCCACATTATTACCCTTGGCTTTCTTTAATAGCAAAATGTGAAATACGAGATGAATGTGCGACCCTACTAGTAGATTCAACTTATAAGCTATAAGACCATCTTTCGAATATTTCAAATGATCCATAGTATCTCCTTGATAGCTTGCAAGACAATCTATTATCTAAAGAAGTTTATCTATACGGATGTAGCTTGACATAAACCCAATCTCCAACTTGAAACTCTTTGTTTAATCGATGTTGATAAACTCAAGCCTTCATCCTCTGCTATGCTTTGGCCAAATGACTCCTTAAACATCTCAACACTTCATCTCTATCACTCAACTCTTGGTCTACTACTTCAATATTCAAAAATCCTCTAATATAATGAGGAATCTGAAGTAGGTCTTTACCATATAGAATTCGAAATGGAGTGGTATGAATACTAATATGATAACTAGTGTTAAAAGAGAATTTGGCCTAAGGTAGAAATTTAGGTCACTCTTTTGGTAACTCCATTACAAAAGCTCTCAAGTAATGTTCCAAACATCTATTTAGCACCTTTAATTGACCATCTATTTGATGATGATACGCAAAGCTCATTCTCAATTGAGTCTTACTAAGCTTAAAAAGGTCCTACCAAAACCTACTTATAAAAACACCATCTCTATATGATATAATGGATTTTGGAAATCCATGAAACTTCACTACTATTTTCACAAACAACTAAGCTACCGATGTTGCTAAATAAGATGTAAGCAATAGACCCAAATGGCGATACTTTGATAATTGGTTAACCACAGCTATGATTGAATACCCTTTAGATATGAATAATCTAATAACAAAGTCCATAGAAACATCTTCAAATACTTATTGTGATATAGGAAGGGGTTGTAATAACCCTACCAGTGAAGTAGTAAAATACTTAACTTATTAGCATACACGACACTTCTTAACAAAAACCTTTACATCCTTTGTCATTCCTTTCCAATAGAAAGACACACTTAACCTTTTAAGTGTCTTTAAGACTCCAACATAACCTCCTAATGGAGTAGGATGAAATTCTATTAAAAATTTAGGAATGATGGTTGATTATGAAGGGATGAAAATACGATGGCTTAAAAATAACAATCCATTTCGCCATAACAACGACAATTCAAGTGACTCCCCATTCAAACATTTATCTCTTAATGGCACCCATTTTCAATTATTTTCCAATTCATGCTTCAATGATGCAACCTAATCAAAAGATGGAATAGAAAGTGCCAACAATTGAAACTCTTCTTCAAATTTTTGAGTAAGAGCATTAGCCACACCATTCTGGGGACTTGATTTATACTCTATCTCATAATCATATCCCATCAACTTTACGAAATATCGCTATTGTTCTGAAGTTTGTATTACTTAAGTAAGCAATTCCTTCTAACTCTTTTGATCAATCTAAATCATAAAGTGCCTTCCTAATAGGTATTGTCTCCACTTGTGAACAACAGCTATAATAGCTACTAACTCACAAACATATGCATTGGAATTCTACATCCTTCCACTAAATTTCTTACAAAAGTAAGAAATAAGATTCAATCCTTGATGCAATACAGCTTCCATTCTAAGACCTGAAGCATTTATTTCAATAATGAATATTTTAAAGCATTTGTTTCAATAATAAATGTTTTATTGAAATTAGGTAGTGCTAGTATAGAAGCCAACATTAATGCTATTTTCAACCGTTCAAAGGCTTCCATGGCCTGATCCGTCTACTCAAAAGTGTTTTTTCTTAACAAATTCATTAAAGGAAAAGCAATCTTGGCGTAATTTTGAACAAAACACCTATAATACCCTATTATGCTAAGAAATTCACGCAACTACTTCATTAATGTAAGTCTTAACCAATGTTTAATTGCTTCAATTTTGTTTAGATCAAGCTTTACTCCCTTCTTTGATACAATGTGACCTAAATAATCAATGCTACTTTGGGTAAAAGAACATTTACTCTTCTTCAAATAAAATCCCTACTTTTGCAAACACTCTAGGGCAATTTCTAAATGCACTAAGTGATCTTCCATACTCTTGCTATTAAACAATATATCATAAAAAAAAAATAATGAATTTTTGAAGATAAGGTGAAAATATCATGTTCATTATTGTTTGAAATGTCGCTAGTGCATTTAAGCCAAAGGGCATCACTAAGAATTCATAGTGCCCTTCATGTGTACGAAAAGTCGTCTTGTGAGTATTTGCTAGGTTCATTTCAATTTAATGATAACTTACTCTCAAATCCATTTTCGAGAATATAGTGGCTCCCCCTCAATCATCCAATAACTCATCGATTATTGGTATTAGAAATTTATCTAATATTGTTGCTTGGTTCAAAGCTCTATAATCCATGGAAAAACGCCTAGGCCTATCTTTTTCTTAACCAATAGTACTAGTGAAGAAAAAGAACTTGTACTTGGTCAAATCACTCTATTTTCTAACATTCCATTCACCAATTTTTCAATTTCACCCTTCTAGAAGTATGAATAACGATAGGTCTGACATTGATGGCTTTATTCTCATATTTAAGATGAATATGATGTTGGATATCTCGTAAAGATAACAATGATGTAGGGGTCACAAAAACTTGTTGAAATCTGAATAATAAAGCTTCATAAATATCCTTATTAATGCTAGTATCGTGAAGTAATTCATCCTTTTTAGCCACCAAATTAAAAAAAAAAAAATAGCAACATTATCATATTAGATGAGCTTCCACAATTCCAAATTTTCTATCTGTTTAGGTCTCGAGTCCTTGTTCCCTAGTAATTCAACATATTTACCATACCAATTGAATTACATTTTTAATGCAAAATAATCCACTACAATTGATCCCAAAGTGCTCAACCATTATATTCCTAACACCAACTCTACTACCTAAATTTCCAATACATAAAAATCCACCAAAAATTCAACTTCATGCAAAATTAAAGGAACTTGTTTACATATACCTAAACATATCAACTTATCCTCATTTCCAATCATCGTTGTAAATTTAGATGTAGCACAAATGGGTAAATTTAATATTTTTGCTACACAATATTGTATAAAATTGTACGTGCTCCCTAAATCTACTAATATGGAAAGTTTCTTACGTACAATAGAGCCCCTTAATCTCGATGTTTTAGGAGTAGCAAATCCTAAAATTGCATGATAGCTTATTTCAACATTTTGTACTTCCTTTGGTATTTCATCACTTTGAGGTTAGTTTTCCTCTATTTCATCCAATGAAATTGACTCATCGTCCTCTACTTCCTTTAGCTGAATGATCATAAAAAATTTAGCCTTGCAAATATGGCCTTTATGGAAATTTTCATCACAATTATAGCACAATCCCTTCTCTCTTTATAATGCTAACCCTGCTGGTGTCATCTTCTTAATGGGTAATGTTTTGGTGTTGGAATTGATACATTTTTGTACTGGAATGTTTGACAGTTTTGGTGTTTAGGTTGTATCAACTGGTTCAAAAATGAATGTGGGTGAAAATGATTTATTTGAAATTGGTGATGGTTTGTAAAATGAAGAATTTCGTTTAAAATTAAGGCTAAATTGAGTATGCTTAAGTCTCTTCAATTTAGCTTCACAGAGTTTAGCCAAACTCATTGATTTTATCAATGAACTAGGTATTGATGCTAATACTTCTACTTGAATAGTGTCCTCTAATCTTGAAATAAAGCAACTTTGCAAGAAACTCTCATAAATGCCGTGCACATGATTAGACAATTCTTCAAATTTACTCTAATATGTAGCAATAGATCCTATTTGAGTAAGTTTAGTAAGCTTACCTTAGTAATCTTCAAACATAGATGGTTTGAATCTTAATTTTAGGGCTTTGATGAAAGCTTGCTAAGTAGTGACTAACGCACTTCTTGATAACCACTAAGACTAACTTAATGCTCCTTTCTTCATTGCAAAAGATGCCATCTTCACTCTTTCTACTTCAAAAATGTCATGAAATTCAAAGAATTGAGCTACCTTAAATGTGGATTCCGTGGTAATCATGTTATATTAAGAAATCCATGCAACTGCTTCATTGAAGTAGGTCTCAACCCAAAATCAAGACTGCTGGATTTGTCATGGTTCTTTAATTAGGTAATTGTGAACTAATGGTTTTGACCTAAGGTAATATTGGATCCAAGCCATGGTCGTCTACTCTTATTCATATATTTTTACAAGAAAAAAATAAATATACTGGGAACTAAAAATTAAAATTGATATTTTAGATCAATTCGATTATTAATCAACCATACTTTACTTTTGTGCACTTATTCTCAAAGAGGGCTAAATTTGTCATATTGGGTTAGGCCTATTATAGACTTGGAGTTAACTTCTTAAACTAAGAAATAGTGTTATTTGTAAAGTTTAGGATGGTGTTTGGAATATGCAAAAGAGAAAAACATTAAGCTATGGGCTGTGTGGAGGTTATCTAGCATAGCCACTTTAATGCCTAAATAAGTTATTTGGATAAAATCTTTGTGTAAAAGAGAGAGAAGCAGTAATAAAAGTATTTAGAGAGTCTCATAGTGGTTGTCCTTACGTATTTACAAAGCCTTATTAGATAATTATAAGGGAGTAGTTGAATTGCCTTGACATGTGGCTTAACGTGGCTCATTTTGAATTTAAGCATGTGTTAATCATAGGGGCTACGGGCAATTGAGTAGTTATCAACAAAAATAACCATCGAACTATCTGCACCCTTATCATAATGTTTGAATATTCAAATTTCATAAGTTAGGCCTTGATGACTTCGCCCTCAAACTCTTGGTAAGTTATTTCGAGCTGGAAAAACTCCTAAGGTAAGTTGGCAATTTAGATGCCAACCTATTGCTATTGACTCATCGAAGGTTATTACAAGAATGAATAAGGATACAACTACTTGTCTTGAAATGCTTCCTCATATTAAACAAGTCAAAAGTTTGTTGAGCATCCATGTGAAAATCCACTATCAATAGATAGGATTAAAGAAGTATCATCCAGATTACCTAAAGAAGATTTAGCTTAGTAAACTTGGAATAAAGATTGTTTAACCACTTTATTTATTCTTAAACATCTTAAGCAAGCTTGCACACTTAATAAAGAAAATTACTGGTCTTATGCCCATAGTAGGTTCATAGAGATAACTTTGAAGGAGAAGCTTAATCTCATCTACCGATTACCAAATATATTATGAGAAAGTCATCAAGTCCAAGAGCTCATAAATACTTAATTATATTTTTTTCGTTCAAGTTTTTAAGAAAAATGTATAAGAAAAACGGTACAAGTTTGTAACATCTTTGTTATATAAAAGATCAAATAGAATTTAAGAGTGAAAAGAGTAGTGAAGTTGATACTCAATAACCCATCACTATTTAGTAGCTGCAATCTCTATCTTACCTAATTAATAGTTTCTTTTCAGTTCTATTATAAATATTTTATTGATAGCTATTCAATAACCAAACAGAGAATAAAGAGATAAACTTGCGGACAAAGCAAATACTCCAATTTTACGTTAGACCTTTATTGCTCATAGACTTTTGACTTAGGTTGGGAGCAGAGAATGGTTCTCTTTTTTCCACATTCGCCGGCTCACGTATTTAGCACGATCATTTTCAAAATGCTCAGCCCCGTAAGTCTAACCTAGAAAATAAAAACATAAAATAAAATAACAAGTCTTGTCTTTATCCGATATATACCCAACTATAATATATGGTTGAGATATTCCTTTCATGTTATGTTATCAAATAAGTATGGTATAGCAAGACCAAATTTGGATTTGTTTGAAAGCTAAGAATAAACCAACGTCTGTATTTCTCACTATCACTGGTTGCTTGAGATGGGATGTCTGGTTTTTTCACTACCTGTATAGTAGTCTAATATAAGAAAACCAAGCAGCAGTTGGATGGTGCTGCATCACATTTTAGTTTACATATTGTTACTTTTCCCTTTGCCGGTGTGAACCATATACCATACAGCAGGTCAAACACTTTAATCATAGTAGATGGAAAGTTTATATTTTATTACCCCAAATAAACTCTCAGCTCAAATGTGTAAATCAGTTATTCCTATTCATATTATATTAAGGATGATGGTACCGACACATACATAATGTCCGTTAATAGATATGCTTAGATAACGTTTGGTTAAGCAAAAATTATAGGATTAAACTAGATAATTTTTTTTTTTTTAATATTCAATTTGTAATTTGAGTTAGTTACCAAAAAAAAAACTCAAAATTTATCATATCTAAAATATTATACAAAAGTTAACTTTACTAAACAAAAACACAGATACTAATAATATAAATATAAGTAAATAAATAATAAACAATATTTAAATTTTGTACTTTTTAAATAATATAGAAATATAATTAAATAAATATTATTCAATATTAAAGTATAAATATCAAAATATAGTATTGAGTTAAATATTTATATATATTAAATAAAGAACATTATAAAATCCAAATTCAATATCATACCGACCAAATATAATATAATAATAATATATTATTCTATACTTATATTTATGTTATTCGATTCTTCTTCTAATTTTAAAGTATTTGTGCACATGTTAAGTAAAAATAAAATTTTTCGTACTACCAAGCAGTAATTATACACATTTTAAAAGGATCAGTGCGTCGAACGATCATTATGTGGTTGCTTTCTTTGTAGAATACTCGTTAGCACTTTTCGAGCAAGACAGAAAAGACGTGGATAACCTAACCAGGTATGCTATGGATATGATAAAGTACCGAGATTCAAGTCTAATCACGAAACTATAAAAAAATAAACTCCAGTCTAAGTGCAAATCTTTCAGTCGACGTCTTGTGTTTATATTTTAAAATAGATTTTCGTTGAAAAGGTCATGTCAACAGAAGTATCTTTTATTTCTTCACGCTTTTGGCTACATAATTACCGAACAAGACATTTTTAGGCTAAATATTACCGTAATTTATATGCTTTCTATGTGCCCCTTCTAATGCAGATGTCTGCACAAGCTTGTCTAGTGTTTGAGCATAGATCTACTTAGACTACGATCCCAAAACCAGACTTGAACCCATCGGATCGCGGTTGTACAAACTTAGAACTACCAATCCCTAACCAGCAATTCATAAATCGATTCAAAGATTTGTAGGTTATAGATATCCAATTTTTTTTTTTAAAAAAGGGTTATGTTTTAATTTAAAACATATTGATAAAATTTTAAACTAAAAAAAAAAAAAAGGAGCCAAAGGGCGACATAGTCTTTAACCTATTTATGAAATAATTATTGAGATATATATTTATTTATATATAATTATATTCAACTTGAGTCGTAATATTAATAATATTTGATCAAATATACAAAGGTTATAAAGATATTTTTAGAGAGAAAAAAGTTTTATATTACTAAAGAATGAGACGTTTCTTTGATAAAAGTCTATATATAAAAGATTAAACATGTTTTTAAAGCATATTTATTTCTTATGTCGTTAATAATAACATATTAAATATAATATATATAAAATATTAATTTATTAAATTTGTATAGCTATTTAATTATTAATTTTAATTTATTTTTTATTTTCCCTTTCTTTCTGTTTTTTACATTTTTTTAAATGAGTTAGGACGTGAAGAAGCTTAACTTATTAGTGACTCGCCTAGAACCTGCCAAACCGGTGAATCCCTTAGACGTACAATTCCGATGCCGGTTCTTGAAACGGGGTTTAATTTCGAGGGCCTCGGTCTACGTCTACTCACAAGTGGATTCGAAATAAAAACCTCACCATATTATATCTTAATACTTGTTCATATTTCAACCTTTTCTCCGGGAGAAAATCAAACCTAAAATCCTTTAGTAGCATCACATAAGTATGGACTAACCATTAAGAAACAAGCTTGCTTTATACCTTGAATTAGTTAAGAATCATTGCGATGTGCGAAAAACAAGAAAAAATATATATATAAAATATCAGCAATGAATTGTATACAAAAATCAGAAATGCTGAAAAAATGAATTGTTAACGTTCTCGTTAGTTGGCAACAATCCACTGTTAATTAATTCGTCAACAAATAACAATAATAATAATTGAAAAAGAAAAAGTCAATGCCATATAAGATAATTGACTTCACTCAGCATTATAGATATCAAATCAAGACAAAACTTGCTTTACTTATATTATTGGAATTTTTTTGCCAAAAAGAAAGAAAATCTCACCGTCCACTAGAAAACCATGTGTATATACAAATTTGAAATTGAATAACTGAAATAACCCACATTTGAATAAAAATTCTGCAATTTATTGTCATTTTAAAATCAAGGGCATAATCATGAATTCAAAAAAACCAAACCAACGTATCCTTCTCTTCCCTTTCCCTCCCCTTTCTGTCTCATTTCAGTTGCTTTATAATTCCTTTAACGTAAATCTATAAACTCATCAAAACATACCACATTTGATTCAATTTCTACCAATTTACTTTAGACATACTTAAGTAATCCTTCATTTTCAGATTTAATATCAATTATTCAAGACTTTCTGAGTGTTAACTTTGGGACGTCTTGAAACCAGAGTTGGTGACCTTAGTGAATATTTGGCAGTTTGGGCTTTGGTTGAACAAGTTGACAATCAAGAATGAAGTTTCTTATTGTACTCTCTTAAGGAATTGACAAAAGGGGCTTTAGCTTAGAATATGTTAAAGTGGGATTCTGTGCATGTCTTTTGTCAATCAAAAGAGGGTGCTGGAGTTATTTTTTAGGACTACGGTAAATTCTAATTAATTAGCTATACTATTACCATGGATAAAGCCTTATTGATCTAATAACTACAAACCAACTAATAATAGATATTTTCAAAGGGTTAGCAAGTTGGGAGGATTAGTCAACTAGGGTTACTTTTGGAAACAATTTCAAGGGAAAGTAAATGAAAGTTAATCTATTTTAATTATTTAATTAAGTATATTCAAAACTTTATCTTAGGGCTTAAAGTTCATGAAACTCAGTTAAGCATTGATGATCATTGTTCAAGTATCTCTATATGGTTGATCATTTGTGCATGTAAGGCTAATCAAATTGATGGACCTACTAAAGAAAAATAATAAATGAATTTGTTACTTGTGCCTAACTAAGGCTAAGAGATCTAAGGTTTCAAGTGTTATGGGATGTTTGCACGACAGCTATGGTTGACATTTGTTTTAGTGGCTTGTTCAATAATGACTTAGGACAATGTGACTATTCTATTTTAGGATAGTCAAAATACCAACTTTATGCATGTTATGAATATGCATATGTTCAAAATCGTAAGTTATCCTAAGTCTTGTGATGCTAAAATCATATTGCATTAAGCTACTTAAATTAAAGATAATAATTGTCACGCCCCGAACAGGAAGAGTCATAACAGTCCCATCGTGTAAACTAATCTAAGGTAGAAGCTGACCTCACAGCTGCTATCGTAGACACAGTTCACACAGAGCGTACAACTCAACCAGCTTGAAACGTCTATTTTGATACCTGTTAATAACCAAACATGTGGTAGAGCTTTTACAAAATTGTTATATACAACCTGCTATTTAGTACTACAACAGTATTTATACAAATATTTCACGTCCAAAGGTAAAGTTTATAATTAGAGTTTATTAAAAACTATAGGTTTTACGGTCTACATACAATAAGTTAGAAAACTAGTGGGCTCCCAGGGAATTCCCAATTAGTTTCCTCAAAACTTAAAGACAAAGTCAAGAGCTTAGGTTTAGTTAATTCCTCGATCCTTGCTTTCCCACACAGCAGCACACTAACCTGGGAACGGTGGTACCTGAATATCCTGTCTTTACTCAACACCTGCAAAAGAGTCTGTAGAGATATGAGCACAACTAACTCAGTAAGTGGGACGGAGTTAGAAGAGTACTGTACAATCACAAATAAGGTTAAATAATTATAATGAAATGCAATGCAATCACTCAAATGAAACATCGCACAGTGTTAATCGGTCTACTGTAAGGTTAGAGAAATTATATCCGCTCCAACCCGAATTGAGGAGTTTTATCGCGACTCAAGTCAGACCAAACCCGGGCTTATGCAATGGAGAACACCCTCCTCCCATGACCGCCTTCGAACCACGGCCCCTAACCTTACCGCAACCTCCTCCCCTGTCACTTAGTTCGACTAAGGATGGGGAAAGGATCATTTCAGCTATCTTTATCGAAGAA
This sequence comes from Lumnitzera racemosa, assembly GCA_024138005.1. Taxonomy (NCBI): domain Eukaryota; kingdom Viridiplantae; phylum Streptophyta; class Magnoliopsida; order Myrtales; family Combretaceae; genus Lumnitzera; species Lumnitzera racemosa. The sequence continues at coordinate 60,799,857 of JAMXBC010000004.1, forward strand.
AGTCGGTATTTGGCCTAACACTCTTAATCGTTTTCCCTAACGGGTGATTATGCATGTTCAATTATATTTTAGTCGAATAATCGTTAATGTTAATCAGGGGTAACCAACAAGTTCACATAATACAGAATCCATGCAAATATGCAAAACAGCACACCAAGGAGTTGAACTCCTGTCATAACCGAGTATCATTTACACATACAGTATGCGCATAATCATCTAACTACAAACACAACCAGAAGTACTCTTGGGTCTTCGGATACTTTAAATAGTACCCAGTCAAGCGGTGAAGCCACAATCCTAACTTACTTGTTTAGATATTCGCTATTGCTGACTTAAATTATCAACCGTTTTTGTATTGGAAGGTTCTAATTACATAAAGGCCTAAATTCAGTTTTCATAATAATTATGAAAATATTAGGGTTTAATCTAAAATGGTTATATATATATATATATATATATATATATTATTTCCATAACATACAGTCATGTTATCACTATATATCGAATTAAATTATTAATTATTGATACTGTACATCGTACATACTATTACGTGTTATATATCGTTTCGATCGTATCGAAACGTACCTTTTATTTATTAATTCACGTTTTAATTCCGATAAGGTTACCAAAATATGTATATTTTAGAATATGATAAAGTCATAGGATAAATTACTTAAGGTTGTCCGATTTTAATAAAATTAGTGTCATTGGGTTCGTATAGACCTAACGACACGTTTTACGAGTCTTATTTCTAGAGATAACTTTTAATGGATAGTTTGAGTTTTTTTTAATACAATTATACATAATTATATAAAAATGATCGTATTATACGTAATTTATGTTATTAAATTGTATTTTATCTAATTTATCAATGTATTGTAACAATATAAGTATTATCCAATTCTAATATACCTAAAATATATCCCGATAAAAAAATATTAATAAATATAATAAAAATATCCATTTAATCCAATCTAATCAGCAATCCTATATATAGTTTTTATTTAACTATTTAATCCATTTTAGCTTATTAATATTATAAATACACCCCGACTTGTAATTTAAGTTATTTTACTTAATAAATTCGTAATAAATAGTTAGGGTTACCAAATAATTCCTCGAAAATTTCTATAGACTTATAAAAATATAGGGAATTCAGTTATCACTTGGTTTCAAGTTTCCAACCTATTGCCTATATTTTCATATTGACGATTTTACCCCTAAATTATAATAAATTATCCAATTATAATTCATTTAGCACCAAATTAATTTCAATCTAACTCAATACTGTTACTATTTATTATAGATCAGTACATGTCCATTTCATCAATTAATTTCATAATTTCCTATTAAATTCATAATTTCAGCCTATTTTCGAGCTATTTTCAGGCCTAAAAATGCAATAAATATTAAAATTATTCAAATCAAAATTTGGGCTACATAAAAATTATCTATATATCATACATATCCTACACAAAAATTTTCAGCTATAAACAACATCATTTAGTAAATTTATTTTACAAATATAAATTCGGGTGAACGGTAGATTTCTTAATAAAGTATATTAAATGTTACGAATTTTTCAAAAATAAAAATATCACATGAAAGCATGTTTAAAATAACCAAGTACAATTTTTTTCATAATTTTCTGGATGGATTTACTAATTTTTAAAAATTCTTAAAAAACAGGGCAAGAATTTGACCTTGCTGTTCTTGGTATCTCTAGCAACCGTAGGGTGGGGGGGTATGTCAGAAGACCTAAACGATGGGGATACTCCTTGGTGGTGGAGTGGCGTAATAGCAGATCAAAGGAAACCCTATGAACTAACTTAACTTGGTAATTGCTTTGTTTTTCCTATTTTATTTTCTATTTTCTACGATTTTTTCTATTTTTTCTGGTTTCAAAAGATGAAAAGTGATGTTGTTCAATAGATTTATAGTGGTTTAGGTCGGTTTCTTTTTTTCTTTATTTTTTAAAATTTTTTCTTGCTTTTTCCTCCATTGATTGTAAGTAGGAGGTATCATTTATTTGTAGATTCACCTTTTTATTCAACAATTGTCTAGTTTTGATGATTTCCAGCAGTTTTCAGACTTGAATTAGCAATTGGAAGGCTTTTGAATAATATTTTGCAATTATTTAGGTATTTTGAGTATATTTTATTAATACTTAATTATTTACTTAATATACGAGTATATATCCTTTGTAAATATCACACGTAATATACAACTATACTCATATAATTAAGTTTCTAACATATCTTTTATTTTTAAGATATGTTCTAAAATTAATTTTATGATTTCAACAAAATATATATATAATTGCGTAATTTAGGGTTAATTTACGGATATAATTATTATTTATACCGGGTATACTCATAAAATTACGTATATTTTTATATAGTAAATTATACAATATTATTTCATTTTATAGCTCAATTAACTTATTTCTAAATTCTCATTGCAACCTAAGTTCGATTTTAGAAGTTCCAAACATTTTAGTGTTATATTAAATATTCCTACTTCTAAGGGAAAAATTGGAATTTTGGGTTATTATTTCTAAAATCTAACTTCACTGCAATATTTCGACTAACTTTTTTATTCTAGTCATAAAATTTAGGCTCAATTGGATACGTTTCCCTAAAAATCTTAAATCTAAGCTCAGTTGTCCTAAACTCAATTTTGGGAGCTTACAATAATCGATTGACATGCTATAATAATTGCATGACTTATGCATTTATTTCATGTATAGGATCCATATGTAAGTGGTGTAATTATGAATTGGGCTTCAAGTTATTCCTTTATCTATTTTCAAGTATAGGTGATGAGTTATCTATGGTCTTTATGATGAGATGAGCTTTGACATTGGTTATTGTTGACGAGACACTTTGGCCATAGGTCCTTCAAACCCGATCAAATCTGACGTGTCTTCGCCTTTGTGAGCCTAAGCCCTATGCTTATATTGACCAAGCCTAATAAGCCCTACAGCGGCTAGAATCTACAAAATAAGGATCAATTAGTGTGAAACAACCATATCCAAAATAAGTAAGACACATCAAACACAATGACCCTACTCTCCCATACTTGCGAGAGAACATTTCTCCCATACTTGTGGGAGAAGTAACCTCTAACTATCAGCTTCACTCCATTATAAATACCAAGTTACTACCTAACAGTAAACCTCTCTTAACTCTATACATCAAGTTTGCATATTATTCTAAATTACTTCCAACTCTCAAATGCCCAACTATCAACTTAAGCATTAGAGTACCTACACTAAATAACCCCCCAACGTCCCCTTATGGTGTATTGTTTTGTAAGCCCTCTATGTATAAAGCCCTAACACCTACCAGTAAGAACTCAGAGATGATATTTGGCGCCGTTTGTAGGAAACTGAATCCCTACACCTCAAACACATTAAATACATACTCCACAAACAATTCCTTAAACATTAGGTCTCAATATGACGAACAGGAGAATCAACAGTTGGTAAACAAGCAAGATAGGGGCAATCAACCCCTTCCAAAGGTTATGCTAGAGGAGCGCATGAAATGTTTAGTTAAAGAATATGTTGCATAGAACAAGCTACTCTATATTTTCCTAGAAGAAACAGAGTGGCACAGCGTATAAACTTACCCCCCCTTAAAGCTTCGGATGCCCATACTGGATAGAACAATAGCTAACAACAACAGAATGATAGGGATCAGCACCTTAATCTACCCTTACAGCAATAGCCAACAAGGTCTGCGACCATTAGTGACCAAGTCTAGTTGGGAACAATCAAGAAGCCGACTCGCAAGGGGTGCAGGCTTACTCAATTGTATGTCAAGCTTACCTGGCAGACAATGCCAACCTAAATGAGCTCTATACCATGGTAAGGTGGCTTTCCGAGTAATAGGAGAGCAAAGTTGCTGGCGATGCCAAGGTGATTGCTAACAGTAAGACCCCCTTCACTAGAAGTGTCCAAGACAAAGTATTGCCTCCTAATGGTAAACTTCTGTCCCTAGACCAGTGTGATGGCTTAGGTGACCCTGACAACCATCTTCTCCGCTTCTGTACCCTCATGAACCTCCATAGTTATGGAAATGCTATAATGTGCAAGGCTTTCCTAGGCACCTTAAGAAAGGCAACTCAGACGTGGTTCAACCACTTCCTTGATAATTCCATTAGCTCCTTTGATGAGTTGGTGCGGAGATTTAGTCTTCACTTCAAGGTTAGTAAGCCCCCATCTAAGGATACATAATCCTTGTACCTCGTAAGCTAGGGTGAAGGCGAGTCCTTACGCGACTATGTAGCCCAGTTCAACAATGTCATGGTTAAGATCCCTTAATTGGACAAAGGAGTCGCAATCCATGTCGTACAACTTGACGTCCAACCTTCAGGGGATTTCTTCCGATCACTTGTGAAGAGTAAACTGAAGATCTTGACTAACTTCTGGAACAAAGCCCATAAATATATCGACCAGGAAGACAACATTCATGTCAGGTACAATGCCAATTGAGAAAGGTTACAAGGAAAGTAAGATAAAGAAAAATTATCCGTAAAGGACACTTCGATGATAGGATGTCGAAAAGACCAGAGAAGGAAAGCTTTGGGAAGAAGAAGCACTGGTCTAAGCGTAACTCGCTCCTCCGTCCTATTTATACCCAATATGCACTGCTGAATAAACCTATTGCTTAGATCTATTCCAAAGGGAATCATTAAAATTTGCTCTAGAGGCCATAGAAAATGCAAGGGAACCCTGGTTGTCGAAACTTTGATAAATACTTTCAATTCTACGAAGATCATGGCCACACCACCAACAAATGCTTCCAGTCCCCCCCCCCCCCCCAAAATATGCCATTCAACACGGTTTCTTCAACGAATATGTGGCCCATCAGAGGAACGATAACCGTTCTAATGATGATGGGATAGGGCAACTCGAAGTCAACAAATTGAGGATGCCCATACCGAGCAGAACAACGATCGCCATAATGACTGCACCTCTAATGGTGTTATAAATGTAATCATGGGGGGGGAGGGGAGGAGGAGGCACTATACCTTGAGAGCTAACCAAGCACTAGTAGCTTGGTTAACGCACCATCAAAGGTGTTGGCTATAAGAGAGAAGAGACAGAAGTTGGGCACTTCCATCTCCTTCTCCAACAAAGACTGTGATGAGGTCCTAAAGATTATGGTAGACACTAGCAACTCCATCAACATACTCTTCCTTCATACATATGAGAGGATGAGACAGAAGCTACCAGTAAAAATAAAGTTGTACCATCATAATCTGATCAGCTTCGATGGAAGTACGATCCGTGCAAAAGGTATCATTACATTAGACATGGAACTTAGCGATGATATCCATGTGGTACAATAACCCGTAGAGTTCATTGTGATCGTTTGCCCTTCCTCCTACAACGCGCTCTTAGGAAGACTAAGCCTAAATGTGTTCGGGGTAATCACATCCTCCATTCATCTAAATGCCAAATTTTTTACCCCAACTAGGGTAAGAGTATACAGATGTGATTAAAAACTTTCACAAGAGCTATACATCAAGGCCGTCAAAGGTAATGGCGTCTTCGCCTTAAAAGCAAACCTGTACAATAGGCTAGTTGAGAAGGGCAAACCTAGAGAAAAAATAGAAGACATCCAAATCGAAACCTCACCCGAGTAGACCATGAAAGTTAGGATTAAGACTCCACTTGAAGTGAAGGACGAAATCATCACCCTCCTGCAAGCAAATTCAGATAGGTTCGTCTAGTCAATATTAGACATGCACAGAATTTCCCTCGACCTGGCAACCCATAACCTCAACATCAACACCACAGTGTAGCCTTCAAACAAGAGAAGAGGCATTTTGCTTTAGGAAGGTAAGTTGCAATCGAGGAGGAAGTGAAGAAGCTACGTAAAGCCAGCTTTGTAAGGAAGGAAAAGTACCTGACATGGCTAGCCAACGTGGTACTGGTAAAGAAGAAGAATGGGAAGTGGCAAATGTGCGTCAATTACACTGACTTCAATAAAACCTACCCTAAAAACTATTTCCCCTTCCCAATAATCGATCAGCTTATCAATTCTACATTGAGATACGCACTACTGAGCTTTATGGATACATTCTCGGGATACAACCAAATCAAAATGGACCTGAAGGATGAATTCTATACCTCTTTCGTCACCAATTATGGCATGTATTGCTATACCGTAATGCTATTCGAACTAAAAAACACCGGAGCCATGTACCAACGAATGGTGATGAAACTATTTAAGCCCCAGATTAGGCACAATATGGAGGTATATGTCGATGACATGATCGTCAAGAGCCAGAAGCCAATTGATCATGTCAAGGATCTCCAAGAAACCTTTGACTAGAAGCATACATACAACATGAAGTTGAACCCTCAAAAGTGCATCTTTGGCATTAGATTTGGCAAGTTCCTTATCTTTCTAGTACCACAAAGAGGTATTAAGGCCAACCTCGAGAAGATCACTACCATTAGGGAAATGAAACCTTTAACCTCAATTTGACACGTACAAAAACTCATTGGCATAGTGGCTGATAGATGTGTTGAAAAAGCCTAAGGGTTTTAAATGGACTTTGGAGTGCACCACTACCTTTCAATAGTTCCAAGACTTCCTCGTATACCCCCCGGTCCTCTCCAAGCCTATCCATGGGGAGGACCTATTTATGTATCTAGTCGTAAGTGACTGGGTGCTCTCTTCTATACAAAGTAGAGGGAAGAGAACATATGCCAGTCCATTACATCAGCCATATATTCAAGGGCTTGAGGTTAGGTACACATAAGTAGAAAAATTTTCCCTAGCTATCGTTAATACAACACAACGGTTAATGCCCTACTTCCAGGCACACTATGTAATCATACTCACGAATCAACCATTGCGCACCATGCTATAGAAACCTGATACATCTATATAAATGATAAAGTAAGCAATGGAATTAAGTCTATACAAAATCTAGTATCAACTAAGAACTGCCTATAAGGCACAGGTGCTAGCCGACTTTGTGGTAGAATATATAAGAGAGGAGGAAGTACCACTGGGTGATGACAAATTGGTGTGAACTCTCCACATCAATGAATCATCTACTTCGGGGGGTAGAGGCACGAACCCTATTTTAATCGGCCTGCATAAGATCGCCATCTACTATACCCTTAAGTTCGGATTTGATTCCAGCAACAATGAATCTGAATATGAGGCACTCATCATCAATCATAAGTCAACCAAGGAGATCAATGCCAAACATTTGTGGATCTTCTTAGACTCCATGCTTATCATCTAACAAGTCTGAAGTGAATACGAGGCCAGAGATGACACTATGGCTAGGTACCTTGAAAATGTGAAAAGCCTTTTAGTAAAATTCCTTTCGTGGGACATCAGGAAGATCCTTCAACTAGAGAATTCAGTAGTAGATTGGCTATCTAAGCTCGCCTCTACTGGCATATTGAGCTTCTTTATAGAGTACAGCAAAATCTTTATAGAGTACCTACCAAAAAAGAGTATAACTCCGGACTTGGTGGAAGTTTTGGAACTAACTACAGTAACACCAGGGTAAAGTTGGATGGATCTTATCTAAAGTTACTTGGAGTAGGGTACGCTCCCAAAAGACAGGAGGGAGCCAAAGAAGCTCTAGTATCATCCTACTGACTATATGCTAGTCAACAGCATCTTGTATCACAGGGGAGTCAGCCTCCCCCTACTACGACGCCTCTAAGAAGGGGAAAGGTTGCGTATCATGGAAGAGTTGCACGCTAGAGTATGCAGTAACCACATTCAATCCCAAGTCCTCTACCTCCAGGTACTACGGCTTGGGTATTACTAGCCCACCATGAGGTAGGACAAAAAAGTGCCGGTAGTGCCAAAAGCATGCCTTAGTCAATCATGCACCCAACACTAACCTCTAATCTCTGATGAGCACATAACCTTTTAGACAATGGGGGATTGACATTTTTGGCACCTTACTAAAAGCTTCAAGAGGATGGCAGTTCATAATTGTTGTTATCAATTACTTCATGAAGTGGGTAAAGACCAAAGCAATAGGCATAATCACGGAAAGGAGTGTTGAATCTTTTATTAGAAATAACATTCTCTCCCGATTCGGGGTCCCCTATGCTCTCATCATAGACAAAAGTCGATAGTTTGATAACCCCAAGTTTAGGAAGTTTTGCGCCAAGCACCACATTACGCTGCACTTCACCTTAATTGCCCACTCCCAATCAAATTGACAAGTAGAAGCAACCAATTGGATCATCTTAGATAGCTTGAAGAAGTGTGTGGAATGATCTCAAGGAGCCTGGGTCGACGAACTATCCAATATCTTATAGGGGTATAAGACCACCCTTGTACTTCTACGGGTGAGACCCCCTTTCGTCTTGCTTTTAGGTTGGAAGTAGTCCTCCTTATCAAACTTGAGCTTCTTAATATCTAGACTCGAAGTTTCGATACCGCCCTTAATAAGTCACCATTGTAAGCTAGCGTCAACACCATCGAGGAAATTAGAGACCTTACTGCTACTTGGATAACCACATACCAACATCTAACTGCCCGGTATTACGATCAAAAGGTTAGACATAAGGAGTTTAAGGTCAGCGACATAATATGCCGAAAACTAGAAGCCATAGTTTCGCACAAAGGGCAGGGCAAGTTGGCCCCCAATTCAGAAGACCCAGTCAGAGTTAAGGAAAGATTGAACAATGGAGCATACAGATTGGAAAGATTGGATGGCGAGTTCATCCCACGCACATGGAACGCCGATAATCTTCAGCTTTATTTTTATTAGCATTTTGTTATGTAAATTTTTTCTAGAATGATGGAATAAAAAAGTTGTTTTATAATTGATTGTCTACTTCTCTGTTACGCTCCACTTCTTTCTGTTGCCATCCCAGTGTTTAAAGAGGCATATGGATCGTTCATCCGGCAAGTCAGAATACTACTGACCTAACCCCCATTGGGTAACCTCAATAAAGGAAAACACCCCTTACACAAAGGGACTCCCCTTCATCGGGGAGGTTAGAACACCATCAACCTTACCCCCTTTGGATAACCTCACTAAGGAGAAACACCCTTTGTATAGAGGAACTCTCCTTCATCAGGCAGCTTAGAATGCCACTAACTTGACCTCCCTCAAGTAACCTTGCCAAGGGGAAATACCCCCTAGCATAGAGGAACTCCCTACTACCAGGCAAGTCAAAATGTCACTGACTAGACCCCCTGCGATTAACCTTAGCAAGGGTAAGCTCCCCTTAAGCAAAAGAATTCCTATGTAAATATATTCAAAGGCAAAGAAAAAATAGGTGTATAAAGATGACATTCCAAAAACTCATCCATTCATTGATTGTTGGATTATACAATGAAGGTCGACATCCTGACCTGACTTACACATTTTTCGAAAAAAAAAATAAACATGTTATCTTCTTAGATCAACTAATTCCAGTAACTAAGAAAAGTCTAAGGCCTCGATCTGTTTAAAGTGCTGATCCGTCGATGCTTCAGGTAACAGGCCTTAACTTGGAGCAGGAGTTGAAGGATGTAAACAGAGAGTAGCAGGAGGATCGCCCAGACATGAATGGTCTTGAGGAATTGCTTTAGGGACAACCTCCTACCGGGTTGCTAGGGTAGAAGTGGATGTGGAAGCACCTTGCTCAGCCTCAACAGTAGAGGGAGCACTTAGATCATCATAGGCCGCTTAGGCAGCCTCTCTCTCATGTGCCAAGGCTTCCCTCTTCTGGTTTAAGGTCGAAGAATCCAAAAAGTCGAGGAAGCTTAGATTAAGGTCCAGATAATGGGAGAGAACCTCTTTCCTTATCTAGCATGCGAAGTCCATGGTTAGGTCTTCCAGCTCACCTAATCACTCTTCGATCTTCTAATAGTCAGCGATCACCCTCTTAACAACAACATCGTTAAGGACCTCTTTACTATCCATTTTGGAGATGATCTCCTCTATCTCTACAACTTTCTCTCGCAGATCTTGGACTTGCTGCTCCAATTCAACCTTCAAACTGACCAGCTCCGGCAAAGTGGCTTTAACACTTTCACACTTAAACACTTTCATTGCCTACTCGACTTATAACCTTACTACCGATGCCCTTAACTCGACATTCTCCTTTTCAAGTCGGGCCCTAACTTTACCCTCTTCATCTAAGCCTCTGAAAGAGGGGAGCATTCGTCCTTTGCTCATCCTCCAGCCAAGCCTTCATGTAGTCAACTTTCTTGGCCTCTTTCTCAGCATTTTCTCGTTCCCACTTTGCATCCTTGAGCCTTGCCTAAAGCCTCACCACCTACACATAAAAGTGATACAGGCGCCTGTTAGCCTTAAAGAATTTTTTCAAATACTTAATGGTAGAAGTCTCTACCTCCCGTAAGTACTTCTCATGCTAACATAATGCCTCCCTAAAGCCCTTTACCTCTTTCCAAGCAGCATCAAACTTGTTTAGTTGAAGTAGCACTTAGCCGTGGTATTGCAAATTGAAAACAAATGCCACTATTAATGCAATGAAGAAGTTAAGCACTTTAACAAAAGAATGAGAAAGACTTACCTGCCGCATCAGCATGCTCAAGTAGCCCACCATCTCCATAAGGTATCCCCACCTTCCTTAGAGAGCCCTTCGAGGACAGCCCAGTTACCGGGCGTATAAGACCCCATTGAAGCCCGGTAGCTAAATTTCTAGTGTCGTAACGTTAGATCATTGGTGTGGGCCTCTCACTTCGACCTTAGGAGCTTCCCTTAGCCCTCTTCATTTCCACCATGAGGGCTTCCCTCAAGAGCTCCTCGTTATGAGATGTGTACTACACTTCTTGGAATGAGTCCAGCCCTATCCCCATCGACTTAAAATTGTTTAAGACTTCAAAAAATTCATTCCCCATGTCATCAACGCTCTGAGAGGGATGATCCATCGACGACTCATTCAATTTCCTTCATATTAAAGGTATCATCGCCAAGGCGCTCTGCTTCTTGGCTCTAAGCTTTAACTCCCTAGCCATCTCAGGAGCCTTGTACTTTTGGTCAGCTACTTAAGGAAGGGCGGTACCTTCAACCATTTCTTCCTCCCTCGCCCTCGGAGGGAAAAGCATCTAGACATCGAGCCCTTCCGCATCGGCGCCTTCATCACCCACAACAATGGGCTCAGTAGAAAAGGCAAGGACAGGAGCAGGTAGAGCCACACACAAAAGCTCTACATCTACAAGCTAGTCCCAAATGCTGATGGGAATCCCCATAGGAATGGACATCGGTTTTACCCTACTGATCTCCCCAAGCCTTGGCTTCGACTATACTACCTTACCCTTCAGCAGGTCTACCCTAGTTATTGTTTGGCATAAGCTCATCATCTCATCCACAGAGGGGCGAGGCATCCTTAGGGCCAAATTTTTGCCTACAAGAAATTCAATTGAAAGTTAGAGAAGGAAAAGAAGAAGATACCAAAAGGAACTACTATTACCATTCATAAAACACTACCATGACCGGTACGGCTAAGGAGGCCTTCCCATCCTACAATTGCCGAATGAGGTACCTTAACACCAGTATAACAGACAAGCCCTTAGAACAAACCTATACCTTTAGCCTACTTCTTCAACATAGCTTTCCTTGTGCTAAGGAAGACCTTGGAGATCGGATACTGGAAATACCTCTCTATGGTCTTTACAACATTAATCTCTTAGTCGTGTCTCAACACCATGAAGGCCAAGATCTCCTAGGCGGCCTTGATGTTACTAGGACCAAGCCCCTTCTCACCCCTGGTTCGAACCATCCCGGTTTGCTGTGTCTAAAAGTTTACCTCCTTGAGTAGCTCAACTACTATGTATTCGTCCTGCCAACCCATTACTGAATCCATAAGGCTGCAAAATAGCTTCTTTCTTAGGCACGGCTAGAGGTAAGGCCACCTCTAATGCTCTTTCACATGTAGAAGTGACTAAAGAGCTCGGGAGTAGCCTTTATCACCGAATACTCGCAGAGCACTTGGAAAGCCTTCAGTACCTTCTACCTATTAGGAAGGACCTACAACAAACTGCACTAGTGGTAGTTGAAGAATTCTTTTTTGAAGCAACTCGGAGAGAAGTACTGCCTAAACTCTAAGCACTTCTCAAACAATGCAAAGCCCCTCCCTGACAGTAAAGCCACCTCTTCGTCCCTACTCAGCAACCCTATTTACCACCCAGGGATCACCTCGATAGCAAATTTGCTTATAATCCAACTAGAGGCAAATTGTTTACTTTTGCTCACTCAGCCGCTAGGCCCCTTACCCGTCTCGAGAGCATCAAACAAATCCTTTAGAGGGGGCAAAGGAGTGTACACATACACATCCCTGGGGATGGTATTGATGATCTTAGCCCTACCCAACACCTCCACAACCATCCTAGTAGGCTCATCAAGTTATATTAGCAACGAGACCTCGTCTTCCCATACATGAGGGGCATTACTCCTTGTAGAATTTGAGTTAGAGACATGTAGTGAGGAAGATGAATCTATCTCACCTCTATTAGTTGACATGACTATAATATTCAAAGAAGGAAGAAAGAGTTTGAGAAGCTATTGAAGAAAGTTTGAAATTTTGATGCAAATGAAAAATTTGAAATGGTAGAACAAAGAGATTACAAAAAAGTGGTTGCTCATTGTGATTGTTCTATGTATAGGCAAACCATCTGGGAAGCCGTATAAGCGATTATAAGAATCCGTATGAGCACGAATCCTTTAGAATGCTGCATAGCAGACACATGGAAAGCGTTTTGATCAGACAATCAACTTTAAAAGGCAAAACACATGAAGCTGCACGCTAGTCTACTACAACATGACACCTAGCACATTACATTTAATGCACGGAATAAAGGTAGGCAAAGATTACATTTTGAAAAGGTTTCTTCAACAAGAAGCTTCTTCAGGGTCCATCCGACTTCTACCTTGTTGCCATGATAAAGACATGTTGTAGTTGTGTATACTTAATCTATGGTGAGCACTGTTCAGACAAACTAGTTTGTTGTCTTGAAGCACTTATCTAATGAGTTGCGGGGGTATCTTGCTCTGATACCCCAACCAAGGCTTAGCCTCGCCTAAGTCTTTGGCACTCCGCTTTTGAACAATTGCTAACTACTTCAGTCCATCCCACCTCAGACATTTTCGACTTAAGTATACATTGCCTCAGACATCTCCACTTCGATTAACTTCCAGCCTGGACCTACACTCTTACCATATTGGCACTGTAGAGCCAGGTTTAACTCCTTTAAGTCAAATCGATTACGCCTGAGCAACCCATATATCCCTTCTCCTTGCCTTTGCCTTGACAATGAGACTGTGAGGGATGAGGGTAAGTGTTGACAGGGTACTTTGGACATAAACCCCTTAGGCCTGAGCAAATCTAACGCATCTTGTAGCCTAAGGCTTACCCTTATAAGCCTCGTATTGACCAAGTTTAGTAATCCCTGCAACAGGTAGAATGCACAACATAAGGATCAATTAGTGTGAAACAGCCACATCCAAATTAAATGGGACACATCAAACACAACAACCCTACTATCCCATACTTGTAGGAGAAAATCTGTCCCACCAACTGACTTCTAACTATTGATTCCACTCCACTATAAATACTAAGTTACTACCCAATGGTAAATCTTTCTATACTCTGCATATCAAGCTTGCATATTATTCCAAATTACTTCCTACCCTTACAAGCCCCACTATTAACTTAAGTATCAGAGTAACCACGCTAGATACACCACCGACGTCCCTTTATAGTGTATTGTTTTGTAGGCCCTCTAAGTATAGAACCATAACACCTATTAGCAAGAACTCAGAGACAATAGTTATGATTTTAGGGATTATGTTAGCAGTGACATGGTAATTTGTTGGTTGTAGTGACTTTATATAAGGTTATGGACTTAGTTATTATAATTGTTGTTGTTGGGCATGAACCTTTACTTACTTATAATTATGCTTATTTCTTGCTAGTTGTTGCGGGACTCACATAAGCAACTTGTAGTTAATTATGGTGGTGTTGTATTAGTAAGATCGATAACTTTATTATACTATTGTCGTTCTAGTACATTGTAGATATTAACAAGCTCTAAGTTTTTATGTGTCTATATTAATTTTATATATATAGCAAGTTATTATGTTTTGATTTTAAGGTTTTGCAACCATATAGTTCAATCTAACAAATAAGGTTACTAAACTCGTAATTCGGTGTAGAATCGCTAAAATATTAGTAAAATTAGAACGTGAAATCGAAATATAAAAAACATAAGTTTCTATAATCTATGTAAAATAGCTCAAAAAAACTATAGAGATACTTATAGTAATTATTCAAAACTTGAAATATATGATTAAAATACAAAAATAAAGAGATTAAGTTTTTTTTATAAAAATTCTTAATAATATATAAGTAAACATGTGTATAAAAAGAACAAACAAAGTCGAAACTAAATTTTTTCTATTTTTTTTTTTAGAAAGTAATGAACTAAGGAGAATCTTGTTTTTTTTACTCATTTCAAATTGCTGATAGCATAAACTGAATTATATAATTTTTCTTGTAATCTTTATTATTGGAGCTAAAACTTAAGTGAATGCTGTAAACATAAAATAAAGGACTAAGAGAGAGAAAAAAATAAAATAAAATATGATAGGGAAAATGATGTAAAATCCTGATAGTTGATAACTTATAAAAAGGCTTAATTGTATTGATTTATTTTTTAGCTCATTCAATTTAGATATATAAAATTGGTAAACTTAATAAAAAATATAAGTTTCTACTGAGTTTTCACATAAACTTGATTAAAAATATAAGCTTCTACATAAAAAAAGGTTTATACATGATTTAACTTGAAAGAGTTTCCTAAAATCATAAATTTATAGATTCGTAATTTTGATAACTATACTAAAAAATAATATTAACGTAAAAATATTCATTCTCAACGGTGTATTATTAAATATCAACCATTTCGATTATTTTAAAAAGTGTCCCGCCTCATCCTCGCTGGTAAAATATTACTAAAGGCATTTATAAAGAAATCATGCAATTCCACGTAAGAGAAAATAGGGAAATAGAAAAGGTAAGAAAACAACAAAGTTGCTACTTTAGTAGTGGCATATGCCTTGATGGTGATGGAATTATACAACAATAATAATTATAATTAAGTATTGGCAAATGTAATTATTGATTTGATGATTCAATTTTATAGAACATTTAATTATTAATGTTTTAGAAAAATAAATTAGGAACCTTTTTTTTTTTTATTAATTGCCTTACATTAACTTTGGTCATACTCCGTAACCATTATTCCATAAGTTGTTTCTTACTTTGTTGTAACAGCTGTTCTAAAACTACTTGATTTACTTATTCTTGCATACATTTGTTACTTATATAACTTTAAAAAATTAATGGTGAAGGAGATTGATTTAGCGATCAGGGGCCTTCCTTTGATTAACAAGGGCTTCAAATAAATTTATAAATGTGCCTTCACCTTTCTAAACATTTAACCTTTCAAATTTTTATTATTATGCAATATTTGTTACACGGAACGTGAAGAGATTACTTTGTCAAGATATAATATATAGTTTAAAGAAATCCAATAGTGATACGATAAACAAATGTCCACAAACAAATGTAACAGATACAATGGTAAAATATGAAAAGGTAAAATTTTTTGAAATCATCATGTTTTTTTTTTTTACGATAATGGTAAAGCAAAATCAACTAAATTGAAGTTTATAAAATAATCAGATTATACAACATTACATTAACAATTTGTAAACAACAGATTATCAAATATATGAACAGTTAGAAAGTATATTAAAATCAAAATTAACAAATATCACTCTAATTTCTGTCCAATACAAACAACCCCTAGGGTGGTCGTCTCTACCCTTTATTTATGTAAAAAAAAAATTGCAAAGCTTGACGGGGTCACTCATATTTTATAACCATGGTCAAGTTTTGCATTTATTCCTTCCCTTTATCGGAATTGGGCCACATCTTTTTATAACGGAAAAAGTAATGCCATCAGGAAAAAAAAAAAAGAATTCTTCGCATGCGTTGAGAACTCATAAAAAAAATAATAATAAAAGGTCTAGGATGCAAATAAATAAATGTCGAGAATTAAAATTGCATTTTCCCCATGTATTTTATTTATTATCACATACCTTTAGAATTTCACCTAGAAATATTATAAACACAAAATAATGAAATGCCTATGCTCTTTGGATCTTGATTTTATCCTATTTTCTAACCTACCATTAAAATGATCAATATTTAAGAGTAAATTTAAATAAAGAATCGAACTTTTAATTAGTTTAAATAAAGAATTAGCATTATGTAAAATGGTTAAAAAAGGGATTTTATCACCTCCCCGTTATCACCATAAAATTGAGCTAAGATGACATATTATTTAACAATTAGCACTGATGTGGCCCTAACATGGCTATTTTACTATAAATAAAAAAGAAAAACAAGAAAATGAGTAAATAAAAATATAATATGCCATGTCATCACCACTTTAGCACCAACTATCAAATAAGGTGCCATGTTAGCTCATTGTAATAGTCTTATAATAGAAGAGTAACAAAATCTCTTATTTAAATCATTTTGTATAATATTAATAATCTATTTTAACTAGTTAAAAGGTTAATATGCTATTTAAACTTATCCTCGTATAGTGATCCCTTTGATGTAATTTTCTCCATTTAATATTTTTCCCTTTCAAATTTTCATCACAAATACCTCTTTAAGATAAATTGGTTCGAAACGAGCTTGAACCGTCGGTTTATAGGTTGGTAACACAATAGATCGTGATCAACCCATGAGTTGATGGTTTTAGACTAGTTCACTACGCCCGGTGGTTGAAGTATCGATTCAAGGCTCTTGAACCCCTTTTTTTTAATATTTAATATTTTATTTTACTAATTTATTTTTTATATGTATTAATAATTTCTAATAATATAATTTTTTATATATTTTTTAAGTATACTAATTCATTAATAATTTTTAACTTTTTTATTAATTTTCAACTTAATACAATTCCAACTTTTTTATATTTTTCCCACAAATTTTATTTTTTCCTCATATTCAAATTCTTAATATTTGATAAGTTTTACAAAAAGGATCTACATTAACCGAAATTAAATTTTTTATCTATTCTTAACACAAAATTAATTTTAATTGGTCATCTGTTATTAATTTAATGATATTATTTTAAAAAAGTTATCATTCACCATTATAAATAAAATAATTTTAATATGTAATAACTTATTAGTTATTATCTAATTATTTTTTTCGAAAGTTCAGTTTGGCTCAATCACTACCTAATCGAGCCGGTTCAAGGTCGATTCACGGTTTACAACTGTACCGTTGCTTAGGTCTTCAAGATGTCAACTGTCAGTTCCTATCTCAGTTTCGCACCAAAACAAGAATCGTAATATACGTTGTGTTCCTTGCGATATCAAATTCACAATCATACAAAAATTCGCTTCTAAAATTCTTTCAACTTCTGTTATAGCATTTGAAATATTCATCTTTTTGTTTTGCTTAGTCTTTTTGTTTTTTTTTTCCTGTCTTCAGCTTTAAATTTTTTTTTCCTACCTCTTGTTTTTTGTGCTTTTGATGCAGTTATCCTTCTAGAAATATATTTAACATCTAGTCTTTCTTTGGTTCTAATCAATCGTTTAAGCTAAGCATTATGCTTTTTTATTGTCAAAATTTTTTTTATAAAGGTTCTAACAAATAGCTTGACACAAGGAATCTCCGTCCACAACTAAGGGCGAGTACAAGCAGTAACCCCATTATCTCTCCTTCAACTTCTACTTTTGCTTTTTGATTTCACGTTATTAGCTTATTCTTCAAATTTTTCTAATCATAACTCGATCATTCCCCATCCAAAAAACCATGAATCGAAAATTAAAAATGAGCTACGAATACGAATTTTGTTGAAATCGTTTCACAATCTAAGAACCCACTAATATAGACGCAACTTAAATGTAAGAACAGTAGATAATTGTTGTGGAATAGTCGAGAACTTACCCTAGGTAGGTATGCTTATATTTTACTTACAGGTGATCAGTTCGATTTTTCGCAACAACCCGAAAACCAGTAGGAGTTTCAGTAATGAGGCCGAGGTGAGTTGGGAAAATTCGACGATTTGTTACGTGTTTATGATTGTTTGATGGTTATCCAGTAAAATGTTGTTGCTATGATGTTATTTTGTTGAGTTTTGGGCTGTGGATGTTCAACGAGTTAGTGTTTTCTTTCTAATAGGGTTGTTATAGGGTCATTGATTCAGTTATTTTATTTATAGCTTAAATGACATTATTGTATTTATTTCCGTTGCAAATATATTTTTCCAACAACTACCCTTACCATCCTGCTGGTATGGGCTGAATCGTCCTATTTCGCCTTGTTTGATTCCATGACTCCTAATATACCATATCTTGTCTCTACGTAGCATAAGGACAATAACCAGAAATTACAATGAGTGGAAAGTTCGTATAAATAGCCGTTATCCCCTTGATTTACCTAAATAACCTTTAGGTAAATCACCAAGCACATAAGGAAAAAATTTGAAGAGGATTGTTATAAACTCTAACCCTCGACTTTAAGATTTCTACGAGCATTTAAGCCGAAATGAGTACAGATATCCCGCCACTCTAGTTCCTTTAACCCAGATTATGAGAGACTTGAAAGCAAAGCTAATCTTTCCTAAAAGATACTAATTCCAAGATACCAAGTACCAAAGCGACCGTAACCCTGGGTTACCATGGAATGGATTGTAACAATCCCTATTACCTAGCATACTAACAATTACTAGAACCCCAGAAAGTTTATGACAACATGACAACAACCAAACGGTAAACACTATAGGTAATAGAGACAGAGTAAGGAAGATTCATTCTTTTGCTAGTAATATGCGATTGGCTGCTGCATGTGACCTAATTTAGTATTGCTTGATGATGACGAATGTTTTATAAATAGTTTAAAGAGATGAACGCATAGATGATACCTTGATTGAGGCTATGCATTTGGCTGTGCGCTTTTACAACCAGATGTTTGTGAAGTATATGTTAAGCACCTTTTTTATGTACTGAAGCAAAACTCTCAGTTACATGCATTACATGGGGTCCTCCGCAATCTGAAGCCTACCACTGCTATAAGATTCGCGAGATGGAATTACTAAATGATTCCTACTCCACCATTTATTTACGAACTAAATGACATAGGGAGTTCATACCCTAAAGTTCAACTATTCATAGAAATACCACGTAGATATTTACATTGTAATATGCGAATTTCGCATATAGCATATGGTTCGTTACTTACTTAGGCTTGCTTGATGTGTAGTATGGTAATAAATATTAAACGACAGTCAAAAAGTTCGCCTAAGACTCGAATTGGCTCTCCTTCCACTTTGACTTCCACTATTGAAGATCTTGAATTCTTTTAACAGACAGACTGCCTCCACTTCCCTTAATTAGCTTGCTGAGGAATGGGCCGCGTTGTTTACATCTTTTGATCTGCCACCAAAAGATGTAAAGAACGCGGTACATCTTCATCTGTACATAATAAATCTCCCATTGATGAAAACAGTGGCCAAGATTGCAAAATTTTAATGGGAAGTAAGTGTATTGATTAAAGAGTTGAACAAATAATATGTCACAACCCCTTCAACGTCCAGTCAAGGATATATCAAATAAACGCTCTAAAACACCAACCCTGCCACAGGCTTCGACAAAGTAATTTTCTCCAAAGCAGCCAAAATAAAAATGAGACAGACTGATTCTGTGATTCTAGCCACTCTATTACAATGAATGAAGGGCCTAGCTTGGATATCTACATGGCAGCAGCATTATTTTTGGATTAGAGTCAACCCAAAAAAAAAAGGTAAAAAAGAAAATAAAGGAGAAGGGTGGAATAGGTGGAAATTAGATGCTTGGGAAATTCAAATGAAGTGAAATGGAAGGACTTGAAGAGAAACTGGTCAAATGGGTTTAAAACTATGAAAATTCTCCTAAAAGAAATGACAAGGTAAACTACAGGGTTTTTTTGTCTATATATGTTTTATTTCTTTTAATTTCCTCTTTGACTTGTGAACCAGCCAATAAAAGAGAAATTTATTTCTTTTGATTTCCTCTTTGACTTGTGAACCAACCAATAAAAGAGAAATTGTCTCCTCCATTTCCTTCTTATACATTCAAACAAGAAGTAGAAACTATATTTTCTTCTTTTGTTTTCCTTTTTCTTTCTTTTCTTTTTCTATCCTTTCATTTCCACCTATTGCCAATCATACTATAGGTCAAAATTCATAAATGTTACAACCATTGAAGGACATTTGCAACTTTTGCCTTAGATGATCAAGTAAGTTTCTAAAGTAAGGATATCTCAGCTTGAAAAATGAAAGACAAATGAAATTGTACTTGCTCCAACATATTAAGAGAAAAATAAGACCTAAGTGTGTGATCCAGCCTGGGTAAAGTAGACAGGGCAATCGTCTTGTTGCAGAAAAGTACAAATAAGGGTTTGCAATGGATGAGCCAAAGTTCCATGAACTTGCAGAAAAACAAGAAATTTTGGAAGTTTAAAAAGAATAATGGATACAGTCAAAAGAAAAAATATGGGTGACTATTTTTCCAAAAACTTCAATTCAGAAAAAGGGAGGTTTCATATCATTCCCAAGTAATCTCAATCAAGGAAGACTCACCTTTAAATAAAATCACCCCCCTTTGCTGGTAAAAAGTGATGCTCAGATAGATGAAGTATCCACCAGCTCTTTATTCACCATTCTATGCCTCCACCAGACAGACCATTCACATCTTGTGTCTTCCATCCTAAAGAAATATGTGCAAGCAAGAGCTGACAGGCTTGCAACATCCCAGGCTCAGCAAGATTAGAATACTAGTCATGCACTGGAAAACCAAATAAATAAAAGGTTTAATGGTGCTGAGAAAATGATGTAAAGCAGAGAACAAAGCTTATGTTTGGTGGGTGGCCCAAAAAAATATAAGAAAAATATAATAAAATAAAAGGCACACACTTGAATCTCCCAATTCTTCAGTGCCACTTCTAGCTACAGGTTTAATGTGCCAATCCAATCTTGTTGAAAATGCCATTTATAGGCTTTTCTGAGTTTTTTGTTGGATAAATTATTAGGTGATTGGAAACATGTTAGCAGAACAAAAACAGAGAGGATTCAACCTGAGCCTAAAGCACTACTAAAAGCAAAGAGAACATAAAAGTAGCATTAATCAATATGCATGCTACTGCATCCTAAAGCAGTTTAAGGAAGAGGGGGAAAAAAAAAAGAAGCACATGAAGTAAGAATAAGAAAAAATGGACACTAAACCTTGTTAAACTGGCTTGACAGTCATTGAATTGCTGGTTCTATCATATTGTTTAATCCATTAAACAGGCTGCTGCAGCTCTCAACTTGATTTCAATAAGAGTGATTTCTATGGTTGCCTAAAAGCAAAAGAAAACATCAGAAGGGAAAAAAAGAAAGATGGAAATTAGATAAAAATATGCCAAGTCCATCTAATTATCTGTTTCCTAAGATGAAAACGCAAAAATATCTGAATGTTGCTTTGGATATATGTGGCATGACATAATAAACCCAAGGAATCTCACTTTTTGGATTTGATACATCAAGCCATATTGCTTTTGCATCTGCCAAGTTTGGTCATAGTGATAGAACTGTCATCACTTGGACACATGTAACATAGTTACCATGAGATGCTCAATTGGTATAATGCTTCACATCAAGATGCTTTACATTCTCTGACTCATGGATGAAAGAGGCAAGCCTCGGGTTCATTAATGAAAGGAAAACAGAAGGTTCCAGATGATGAGAGCATATTCAAGTCCACCTTACAGTATGAGAGAATATTGTTGGTAGATGATCATAAGAAATTGTGTGTAATACAATGAGACAAAATACTGTAAAACAGAAGCGGAGAAATGGTCCTACTGACAGTTGTTAGAACTAGTAATGATTATGAAATAAGAACTAACTATGAGAGCCATGGTTATAATCAACAAATTCGATGAGGAGATATGCAGAAAAGCAGAGATTGATTTTCAATTGACTACTGAAGTTCTGCTCATTAAAAAATAATTTGAGGAGCACCTTAGTTAGGAAGACTGGCAAATTCCATATATCATAGTCGTCATAAAGTACCTATGAAACAATGCACTACTTTAAAAAAGAAAAAAGAAAAGGAAGAAGAAGAAGAAG
This sequence comes from Lumnitzera racemosa, assembly GCA_024138005.1. Classification (NCBI taxonomy): domain Eukaryota; kingdom Viridiplantae; phylum Streptophyta; class Magnoliopsida; order Myrtales; family Combretaceae; genus Lumnitzera; species Lumnitzera racemosa. Next base: position 60,822,050 of record JAMXBC010000004.1, read on the forward strand.
GAGAAGCTTGTAACTCAAATTTCCAGATTGAGATAGAATCTGCTTTGCAAGAATTCAATTTTTTGAACAGTGGGGATCCATCTTCTAAGCAATGAGCCACAGAAACCCATGGTTGAAGACAGTGGTCAAAGGGAATCAATGTTTTTTCCTTTTTGGTTTGTTAATATAGCTTTTAACAATAGTAACACTATAACAGAAACTAAAGTAGGAGCCAAAATTGGGAAGCAAGACTTTTGGGCAGCTTGATGCTTGATTTGATCTGGAAAAACTTGGAAAAAGTAATGGCTTCATTAAAGTATCAATAAAGTCATCCCAAGAAGACAGCCTAGTGGTAAGGCCCAAAAACTGACAATTTGCACGTAGTCCAGGTATCAAATTTCACCAAAAACACTTCTTAGAGCTACCTACATAACACAAACTATACTTAACCGATAGTAGGTCTTATATGGTAACTTGTGCCCAAAAGTAGCCCATTGAACTATTGCTTTACCCCTCTATTAACACCAAAAAGCAAAATAATAAATAAAAGACATAATAATAGAGTCTAAAAAAACGAAAGAAAACTTAGAATGATTTACTAACTCATAATTATATTATATCTTGGAAGAAAAATGAACCCTGAAGAAATGAACCCAGTGAGATGGATAAAATAAAGCAAGGTCAACAAAGGCATATATACAACCAAATCTCCATTTCAGCTAAAACTAGTAAGGGAAGAACAACTTCAGGAACAAGATATAGATAAGAATGAACATGAGCAGAGGAGCATACTTCAACAGATAAATGGATATTCAACAAAAGATAATATTACACTAAGAACTATGTAATTCATGAGATGGAGCCAATAAACAATAAAATTGTTGAAAATCGCTAAAGTTCCAATCCCTCCTTCCTCTACTCGCTCTTTTTTTTTTTTTTCTCAATGGGTGGGGTGGGGTTGGGGTGATAATTTAAAAATTGCTGAAAATTGTTTTGTCAACAAATGATCAATCCAAAGATGCAACCATTTAGAAACAGGATGTATAACTTCATAACTTGCACCAAGAGCTACAATGGATAAAAGCATATTCACAATCAAATAGAGAACAGAAAGTTACAAATAAAAGACAGGTAGTGTAAGTAATGTGCAATTCCCACTATTGAAAGTGTGAAGCTCATCTTTTTCCCAATGAGAAATAGAAATTTTTTCAAAGAATGTCCAGTTGATTATCCAATAAAAAGTTCCACTTTGTATTCTTCTCCTAGGTCATTTTTCCTCTTGTTCCCAGATTGGTGCATGGAATGACTTCAGCACTGCATCTGCCTAACATTCATTAAATCTAACTACTATGACTCATTGTTCTATATCATTAGACAAGCCTAAATTTTAAAAGCATGATGCCCAAAACCAGGATTGAGATTCTCGAGACTAAGATGAAATGGTTGTACATATTATGGGATCGTTCACCTCCTTGTAGACATACAGCTACTTGCAATATTTTAGCAGTTGAGCTTCAAAGAAAAAAGTTGCCCCATCTGTCGCTGAAATCATTCACTAAACTACCATCAAGTGTGATAATACTCAATTGTCAAACAGAAATAATGTCAGGACTTTAAAACTAACCAAATCAAAGTCAATGCTTCACATGGTCTATCATTTCCTGCCCTTTAGTGGTACAAACATATAACATATAGGCAAGCAAAACTCTCTTTATTATATTATTTTGTGTTCTTTTGGGAGCAATTGCCTTTCAATAATATTACTATGCCCATGGAAGAACAAGATGTCTCCTATTAGATGCTTACATGTGATTTTAGAAAAAAGTTGCACACTATAAGAGAGAAACAGTAGCCAAAATGGCATAGGGAAAACCTACAAATCATCTAGAGATGTATATGCAAGTAAAATATAAATAGATATTATATGCAAGTATACATACTGTGATGACAAAGAAAGACCCTTAATATAGTCCATCCTATTTAAAAACAAAAGATTGGTGGCAGTGGTGATGTTTTCCCAAGCATCTGCCTACTCTGACCTAAAGGATGGAATAGTGGAAGAATAGAGGGAGTAATGACCTAGTCTACTGTAGATCTAGTTAAACATACAAATTGATTGATGGTGGTTAAATCCTAATTAGGGTCCTGACAGTAAGAAAAAATGCGTTATTTCTGATCAGCAACATAAATCTGCATTCTACATCCTTGATCTTTTGCACCAAGCTATCTGATTTTTTTGTACACATGTAAACAATTTTCCTCACCATGATTTCTTCTTGGATGTCTCAATCTGTATCTGGTGACAACACTATTCTCATTACACATCTGTTGTGTCTAAATAAGCTTTCAAATCATTAAGTTTGTCTTAATTATCTGGAAGAAGTGTAATAACAAAGTATAGGGTCTGCCCATTTCCAGCCAATATAGTGTGCACAGACATCCAAGATGTTGGAAATGTCCCATTTCTAGTATCACCAACCAAAAGACATGATTTTATGTCTATATCCACAGGATCATGTGCCTCCGCTAATACTTGATTACATAGCAATAGAAAGATAACTCTCATCCAGCACGATATGAATGCAAGAAACTGTTAACTTAGCAAAGACATTTAGTTAGAACTTAATAATGATGAACTTCAATTCAAGGAAAAAGAAATGCAAAAGACTGAGTAAGAACTAACTCTTCAGCCTCATCTTCACTTGCAAAACTTAGATTTACTGACAGCTCTCCCTCAAAAAATTATCTGCTCGATCCAGACCAACCAGTGAACTCAGAGTTGACTGAACTTCTTCAGTAAGGCAATAGCTAGCCAGATGTGAATCTCCAAGGATCTCACGAAATGGTAAAGAAACTGCAAGATCATCATTACTCAGAAGTTAGCATTGGCTTAAGACATAAAAGAGAAAAAGGTAAAATTAATTTTCCAACCACTTTGCTAATCTGTTTCGACAACCCAACTTTATTCTTTTTTTCCTCATCAGGCCCTCCAACTTTAAAATAGACCCAAAAAAAAAAAAAAACTCTTTGCTAACTGCATTAAAAATAATTTGTGTGGTTTTTTAAGGATTAAAAATGACACGTGTCCAGTTTTACAACCATCCACGCAGTTTACATTAAAAAAAAAAGCCTTTCACCTTTTTTAACAACCTCTGAAGTGAAGAAAACCTAACGACGGAACTCCAGATCATCATCTACATAACCCTAAAGCAATCAAGCCTACAATTAATTATTCAACTAGCAGTACCTCGATACAGTCCCAAGAAAGAAGCATCATAACAGAAGATACTTCCAGAAGAATCTATACAACCGCCAATTCGGAAAGCCTCTCCCAGGTAAATTTTGGGGTAAGGCTTCTCAGCATTGGAAAGCATGCCAATACAAAGCAGAAGCCACTCTTGGAATAAAGCATCAGACCTCACTTTATAGCATAAATGGATTGGTTTCAGTTATACAAAAGCATTGTCTCAAAAAGTGTCATGGGACGTGGCTTGATTAGTAACCATATCATCATTACTGAGGATAAGATTGGGAAGAACCAGTTTTTTTTGTGACTTTTTACGGTATCAGGTTTTCCACTGGTTCAGAGACGAATGGAGACGTTCAAAGCTCAACAGGCTTTTCCATTTAACCATGTATAGAAAAAAAGGAAATGTGCCAGTTTTAATTTTAAAAGCCACAGGTAATTTTCATCAAAACTTGTTAAGTAGCCATCAGAAGAATTTGTCCTGTCTACAGGATTCAAAAATAGAGGTGAAAAAGTTTGGATGAGTCAAAGAGAAAAGCAATAAAAATTAAATGACTAATTTTGTACTCTCCAAGATGGGGAAAAACATGCGCTTTCAGCTTCCAATCTAGCAAGAAATTAAAAGGCAACAGAATTTCTAACCGTAAAAATTACCTCCATATGGAGAAAATGTTGCGGTTTAAACAGGCGAAAACAATGGACTGACTATAATGGCCGGAGATTATGAATAACCCGCTCGTACTATTATTGCTCGGACAAGTACATTCCATGTAGTGGTAGTCGGGATTATCCCATGAGCAAGGGCATCATCAAGGAACCTGGTAGCATCAGAAAATCTACCACAATCACAAAGCCCTCGGAGACTGATATTATATGAAATAATATCTGGCTGTAGACCACTTGTTAACATGCGCGCCCAAATTTCTGATGCCTTTTTGCAATCTCTGAACTTGTAAAGCCCTTCCAGCAGAGTGTTATGGGTTACAAGATTGGGGATACAGTTCTGTTCTCTCATCTTTGAATAAATTTGCAGAGCATCTTGAACTTTGCCAGCTGAGCATAATCCATTGATAATGATGTTGTGCATTATTATGTCTGGCTCCATGCCCTGAGCAAGCACAATATTCCACAAACTGAGAGACATATCAATCTTCTCTCCTTTGCAAAGGCCATCCATCAGGCAGCTATATGTTATAATGTCCGGCTTCAAACCACCATCCAGCATTTCCTTCAAAATCCCATATGCATCATCAAACCTCCCTGCTTTGCATAGACCGTTAATAACGATGTTATAGGAGGAAATAGTTTGGGAACCTCCTCCTCTTCTCATCTCTTCAAATATCTGCATTGCTTGGCCAACCTTAGAGGCTTTAATGAAGCCATTAATCAATGAATTGCAGACATGAGGACCAAGTTTGAACCCACGTTTGCCCATCTGAACAACCAATTTGGCTGCTTCTTCCAACCTCATTTCTTTGCACAATCCATTGACCAAAGATGAGTAGGGATACATATCTACTATATTGGCCCCACATTCTCCCACTTCTTCAATTATTTGTACAGCCTTATTCAAATATCCATTCTTACATAACCCATGAATCAAAACTCCATAGGTTGTAGAATCTGGATTACGACCACTAGAATGCAACAATTCCCATACAGCGATTGCTTCATCCACTTTACCATTCTCTAGCAAACCCTTTATAAATATGTTGTAGCTGCAAGTGTTCAGACAACCATCTCTTTTCATTGCATTCCACAACTCAAAACACTCCTTCATCTTCGCAGCTCGACAAAAACCATCCAGCATGGTATTACAGAAAACAACATCTATAGAAAGTCCACCCTCGACCACCTCTCTAAACAGCACATCAGCTGCCTCGACATTCCCTGCTTCACACAAAGCTCGCACCACATTGCTATAAGTAAATAAGTCCATCTCCCTATGATTACTTTTCATCCTATCCCATATTTTCAAACTCTCCTCAACCCTCCCGCACTTACAAAGTCCATTGATCATAACATTATAGGTAACCGTATTTGGATACACCTCCTTGTCCCTGACCAACCTATCCCAAACTTCACACGCCTTAGCAAAATCCCCCTTCCTAAAAAATCCATCAATCAAAATATTATAACACACAACATCCGTGGTAACCCCTCTCTCAGATGTTTCTTCAAACACCTCCAATGCAGCTAAAACATCCCCATTTTTAGCAAGCCCATCAATCAGAGTCCCATAACTATACACGTTAGGGTGCAAACCCACTCCCCAAAGCCAATCCAAAAGCCCTTTAGCCTTCTCAAACTGCTTCTTCCTACACATAATCTTAAGCAAAATATTATATGTCTGCAGATTAGGCTGCAAACCCATATTCTGAAAATAATTAGAAAAACCTTCAGCTCTCTCCAACTGATTGTTTTCAATAAGCCCATTAAGCAAGCAGTTATAAGACCTTATACCAGGAGTGCACCCAAAGATGTCCTCCATGTTTTGAAAAACCATAACAGCCTTATCGGGCATGCCATGCTTGGAATATGCTTTTATGACGGTCAAAGCAACGTCTTCGGGGCATATGCATTTCTGGGTCTTGACGAGGTTGATGATACGGTCAATGTGGATGACGAGTTTAACTGAATCGCTGAGCCGGCGAAGAATGTGGTGGAAGATAATGGGTGAGTGGGCGAAGTTCGGATGTCGAGTTGCCGAGTCGAAGAGAGAGAGTGCGGAGTGAGGATTTGGTCGGGATTTGAGGAGTTTGAGGAGGGTTTTAGGGGTTATGTTTTTGGGGAGTTGGGACATGGACATCGTAGAGAGAATATGAATAGTAGTTGTTGTTCTCGGGTGGCTTCATTGTTTACGGTACATGGGCGGTGTCTGTAATTCAATATTGTGAGAAAGCAGGAGCATTATTCTTCAGCAATCCAAGCAAGAAGAAAACAGAAGGCGGAGGCGGATATGAAATGCCCCGGCGTCGATGAAATGGAACTCCTGTCTAATAAAATTCTTGACATAGAGACGCGACATCAGTTTAATGGAAAGCATCCGCCTTAAGGTGTCTAAAAAAATAATAAATAATTGAATAAAATAATCTATTGAAAGAAATTAAATAAATCAATTTTTCTTATAAAAATATTTTTTTTCTTTTAAATGAAGAATGGGTATATGTATTAATTCAATTATAATAAATGGATAAAAAAAGTTTTAAGTAATTATAAATATACGATATTAAATTTAGATGAAAATTAAAATTGCATGGAATATACAAGTAACAGAAGTAAGATAAGGCTAACCATTATTTAAGTTATTACGGAAATCAAGAGAGATGAAATAAAAAATGTTAAATTTATTTATATTATAATATATTTATGATATTTTAAATATTAGTTTTTTATTATATAATTTTTAATTGAAGATTTAAATAGTAACTTTATAAAAAGTAGTTCTTTAAGATCTTTCTCACTCTAATAATATAGATAATTATTCTTAAGAATCTTTCTATTTTCTTGTTTATATGAAATTTTATAAAGAAATTTATTTTTGATGGCTTTTCTACTAAATAAATAGTTCCAATGATTAATAATTATGTCTTCAATTAATAAAAAAGTTAAATAAACTTTAGTTATTTTTTAAAAAATTAAATAGAAAAATATTGATATTTTTTTATTTATAATATTTTAAACCACTAATAATTTTTAACTATTATTTGACTCCATTTAATATACTCTTACTTTAAAATACTTTTTCTAACTAGGCTACTTAATTAAATCATTAAAAACTCAATAGTCCTTTCAATTACTCAAGTTGTACGTTTTTTTAAATTTGAAAACAAGACATTAATTAACCACTAGAAATGATGATCACGTTAAAATAAGTACCTTGTCATTTTCCCAATATTCCATTATTATCCAACCAATGAAAACATATTTTAATCACACACGGCATAACTTCTAGGGATGATATAGTAATTTAACTGCATTGTTAGTTTTACGTCAGTTACCTTTTTAATTTTTTATCTTTCTCTACCTCTTCTCTCCTCCCACTTTCCCTACCACCGAATTGTTTTCCTCCTCTCTGAGGAGTTAATCTCCTTTTAAACATGCCGATTGAAATTTCATTGACAACAATTCTAAGAAGACTCACAATATTTGCAAATGTATATATAGTCAAGTATAGACGATTTTTTTCCGCTTTTACTCTCTTTGTATTTTGATATTTAAAATATTATTATAATTAACAAGGTGAAAAAAAATATTAGGGCAAATTTTTTCAATAATGAAAAAAATATCTTACATGAAATAAATATTAAAATATAAATTTTTAATATATTTTTACTAACAACACATTTACTTCATTGAACAGAACTAAGGGAAATGAAATTGGAATTTGTAAAGAATGTAATAAGAATATAATAGCCATTATTTTTTTTAATTAGATTTATAAACAACTTAATAACAGACATATAATAAAACATTAATAACTAAATTACCTTTAATCTATCTTCTTCTTTCTCAATCAATCATTAAGTAATAGGTAGTAGCGTTGGCAATAGCATCAACACTAATGATGATGGTAGTGATGGCGATAATGGTAATGATGATGGCAGCAACCAAAGTGGTGGCTGTGACAGCAATAGTGGTATTGGTGGCAACAACAATATTGGTGGTAGTTACCAATGACAACGATAATGGTGGTAGAGGTGGTGGCAAAAGGAGAAGCGACGGTGATGATCGATGGTGATGATGAATAGTTAATAGTAGCAACAGAGGTTAACATAATAACAATAATAGCAGTGGTGGTAGCAGCGAAAATGATGATAATAGTGACGGTAATGATAATAATAACGGTAATAACAACAACAAAAGTGATAGTAGTGGTGGTAGGTAATGGTGGCAACAATAGCAGTAGTGGCGGTCGATGGTGGCGAACCGTGGTAGTTGTACTGGCCAATAGTAGTAATTAATGGGGGTAGTGGTGGTAATCATTGTCGTTAAATTGGAATTAGGTTATTTTGAGGAAAAATATAAAATTTTATAAAGAATTATAATTCTTTAATTAAACTAAGAAATCCATCTTATTTAATTTTGAATAATAGAAATTCTCATATTATTGGAATTCGAAGATATAAAACAAAGCGAACGTTGTAATAACAAATAAAAAGGAAATTAAATTTTAATTCTTCCTAAATGAATAGGCTATAATAATTATTCTTTATTCATCACCTATTCTATTCTAAAAAGTAAACAAATGGTAAGGGAAACATATGACATTCTCCTTTTGAAAACTATTTTGAAAAAAGAAAATGAAGAGTAAATACTAGAATATTATTGGGGCAAATTATAAAATGGTCCATTTTGTGGAAAAAAAACATATATTTTTTTAATTAAATTAATCTAAAACATTATAAATTAAATCTTTAAAGCAAAATCTAGTGTTGAAGACGCGATTTCACATCTAAGTGTAAAATCATGTTTTCTGGATACATTTTTATGGAGTTATATCACCAACTACAACTCTTATTCCTCATTTAACACTCAAGCCCTTCTCTCTTTAAAAAGAGAATAAAAGAAAAAAAAAATCACAAGAGAACCCTTTCTCTACAATACTACTACGTATAAACCTACTTCTCTTAACCAAATTGGAAGTAACTGCATCATGCAATCACATATTTTTTTGCTCTTAAAGTGCTTTATTTTATTTAGCATTTTATATAAATTTAGTGTTTCTCTCTTTACAACGCGAAAGGAAAGATCAATCTTTTCCTTTTTTCCTTGTTCACCAAATCTGACTTAATTTCATCATGTAATCACGTTATTATTGCTATTAAGAACTTTTTTTCACCACTTCGATTACATTTTGAAGATTTCACACCTATTTTTATCTACAATTATACCTGTGAGAAAACAAAAAGATAATTTTTTTTTTGGTTTTATATATATTAATAATATATATATGTATGTATATTTTTTGGGTAGATGAAACAATTCGTTCAAACAAATCAGCACAATCCGGACATTGAGAGCTAAACAGGTTAAGCCAAAAGCGAGGTATCAGACCTTAGAAGATTTGGTCCATATACGCTATTACGAACCGTAGAATCTTTCGAAACAACATCAAGCAAAAACGTAGGTAAAACATTATTAAACATGACATCAGGTTCGACTTGCATTATGCATTTTGCCAGCATATCCGTAACCTCACTCTTTTCATGCTCGATCCTATATAAAAGAATAGACGAAAATGTCAGAAAAGAGATAAGCTCTTGGCTAGAGCTGGATGAGAAATATTAGTATCGACATTTCGTTTGACTTTGTCGATCAACAACTCGTTGACAATCAAAAATTCTATGATGATTCTAGTTTATTCCAAAAATTTTACCAGATTCGGACCCTTCTTCACCACCCATAGCTCAACTTCTAAGGGTTATGCTTAATTTATATGTTTGTAGAGACTACCTAAAATTTGCCCATTCTTATTTCTGCATATCACTCTTATACCGCTTTCCTACCATTCTTACTCGAAGCACCATCACAATTAATTTTTACTCACCTATCATCTGGCTTCCTCTAATGTCCTTTGTAAATGTAAGGGTCCGATCATAGTAATCACATGCATGTTGTGTGAGTAGTGCACTACACATTACTTCAAAAAAGTGAAGTGAGATTGTCACCTAAAAGGATGATTAAGTAAAAATAAAATAGGGAGGAGGATTAAATAATCTCAGTATCTCAAATGCATAAGTGACAAACAAATCAGACTTAGGGGACCTCAGGTGTTCACCTTATAACTTAAGCGAATGAGATCCATTCTTTACCTGAATATTATTTGATCTTAAAAAGTAGTGTTTTCATAATGAAACACTTTTTTTTTCCAATCTCTTTCAAGAGTTCTTTATGATGAACAAATACTAGATATTTATAGGCTCTTGGGTATGATACCATTCATCAAATCATTTAAATGATCAACGGATGAGATAGAGCTTGCTCGATTCATGATTATTCAGAATGAGATGACTAATGAGCCTAAAGCCAATAACCTTCCTTATAAGTACATGAGCTTACCTAAGAAAAGTTGGAGGCGGACGGACTGATCCAACGATCTCTATTTCAAGTCCACCAAACCAAATCTCCCTGAATCATTCCAACACAAACTGAACTCCTTAAGCCTTATCACCTAGTCTAAGGAGTCAAGCCTAAATAAATAATAGGCTTATCTTAATAACTAATATAACAATTTTTAGCCCTCTACACCCTTTAAAGTGATTACCATCTACTCTCAACTTATTTACTCTGTTGATAGCCCACCATTCATTCTCCTCTACTTAAATAAGTCCTTAACTTCTTCTTTTTTTCCATTGGAAAGTTCTTCTATTCCATCTTCAATGTTTCCACTTGGTGCTCTCCAAACCCATCATTTTAAATCTTCAAAACTGCGATATGGGTGGGCTATATGGACTCTTAGTCTATTCTACATATTCCAATTCCACCATTAATTCAGGAAAAGATGATGCATAATTTCATCTTCTTCACTATACAAGGGGAATAAACCTCCAAAGTTCATTTCTCTTTTGTTCAAATTATCCTCTATTGCAAGCCCATTATGCATCATGTTCCAAATAAGTGTTTTAAAGCATGGTGTAGTAGGTATTCACCAGAGCCAAGTTCAATTCTCCTCTACTTGATTCTATGAATCTGCCTGACATATCTAATCATATGCAAACTTTGTTGTAAGTTTGCCATTAATCTCAAAAGGCTAGCTTCTATCATCCATACCCTCTTCCAAAACGACTATTCCTTGCTTCCCCCAGATTTCATCATTAGTTAGATAGCCAATGATATTCTCATTCTAACCATTCAAGCCATTGTAAGCTTCTCGCACTAAGATCATCTCATCATATTTATTAAGAGGACCATTCAACCACTCCACCACTTTCCCATCCTTTGTCCATCAATCATGCCAAAGCTTTGTATTGCTACTGTCCTTTAATCTGATGACACTTTTCCCATCCACCCATCGAGCGCCTTACTTATTCCTTATGAAAAGTAGATCCTATACTTTTCTTATGGCTTCTCTAGTCTATTTTGTATTTTCGCTTAATCAACTTAGTTTATAGAAGGTTTTTTTTTTTTTTAACCATGCATTTTTTGCAAAATGGCTCTATTTCGCTTTTTTACATCCAACATTCCCTGGCCCCCTTTACTCTTTGGTGCTTTCACTTTTGTCTATCCAACCTAATGTATCTTCCTATTTTCATGCGATGAGCCCCAAAGCAAATCTAGATGAATCTTTTCTAGTTTGTTAGCTAGCCCTATTAGGATAGATATTATTTGAGAGTAATAATTTGTTATACGCTCTAACACCGATGAGATAGGCAACTACCTCCCAGACATACTAAGGAGTTTGATTTCCATCCGGTAAGTTTTCTCTTGGTTTTCTCAAGAATAATTTTCAAGTCATTTTCATTCATGAATCTACCTATATTTACTAGGATACCCAAGTACTTTCATATGCCCATGTTTGGTCGTATTCCAAAAATATCACATATTCCTCTTCTTCATTTCTAGACTCATGTTACTTGAAAAAAGAATACATGGTTTCTCATAATTAACTTTTTGACTTGATAAGCTACAAAAATAATCCATAACTTCCATCATCTTATGTGAATTTTCTTCTGACGCTCCACCCATGAGGAGGAGATCATCTGCAAAGAACAAGTAGGATATCTAAAGATTCATCCCTCTGAGTTTGATCGGTTTTTATTTGCCCTCATCTACAATATACAAATTAGTCTGCTTAGGATTTTCCATAGCTAGAATCAACAAGTATAAAGACATGAGATCACCTTGTTGAAGACCTTAGCTAGATGAGAATTACTCCAACATCTTACCATTTGACACAATACAATAATTAACTATAGCTAAGCTAGATTCAATTAGCTTTATCTAGGAAGTCAGGAAATTTAGGCTCTGAAGCATAACATACAATGTTTACAATATAAGCTAGTTAATACCACAGAGTTTCCCTTATAGTTTAGATATAAAGTGAGCAAATAGATTATGTAAATTATATATTTGCACAAGGTGAATCAATATTTGATGTCTGGTGTTATGGTGTAGATTTTGGAGCTTAAGGGATGTTCAAACGTACAAATATTTTGACTTAGAAGCCTTATCTTAGGGTTCAAAAACTCACGTCCACTTCTATAGTGGTTATGTGGTAAATAAGGTCAAATTTATGATAGAATCTAAGGAAGCAAGGGTTAAAACATAGAATGGTGAAGTATGTGTCTTGGCTAATCATAATGGTAACTCTATCACATTCTATGGGACATTATCTACCATATTACAAGTGAACTACCATAAGAACCACCACGTGTTCTTATTCAAATTCAAATGGTATAATATAGAGCATGGTATCCTTGAGAGCGTCAATAGGGATATTTAGCACACATTATACATGGTATGACAATGATCTATACATCCTTACAAAGTATTGTCAATGAGTTTTCTATACAAGAGACCTAAAGAAGCGTTCAAGTGATTAAAGAGTGTTACAAAAGGTTCGACATCATCATCTATTTGATCAAACCTTATTTGAGATGGAAGCTTTTAACGATGATGCTTCTAACGACAATACAATTACTAATGAGACGATATGTGATGAGCTACTCCAACAAGAAATAAGTAGACCTTCATCAATTCTAGTGTGAAGCGTCTTTATAAACTTTTAGACCTTAGCATGTATACCTCCTCTAGAAGAAAACATATATGGTAGCTTCCAACTTATTGATGAAACCGATTCCAATCAAAGCGATAAAAAATAATCTATATTGTAGCAGCTGTTAGTGTGTTAAATAGTTTTTAGTGGAGATTGAATTTCTACTTTAATTGTATTGCTAATGAATTTGCATTTTCTATGCAAAATGGATGACTTCCTTTAAGCAACTCTCCAAGACATTCAGCCACAGGGCGCTTCAAAATAGAGTTTGTGTTATACTTCAAATATTAATGATTATTTAACATATAGATTAGTTGATCAATCTATTATATATATAGATATATATATATATATATATATGCATGTTTTTATTTCCCCAATTGACTTTCTTAAATTTTGTAATGGTTTCTACACTTCTTTCCTTACAAATTTACCTCAACCTATGTAGGTCGAGCAAAATTAGGGCTTTAAGGATGGAGAAGGCGATGGAGATAATGATGATGATGATGATAGTAGTTCTAACGAGGAGAGTGATGTTAATGATGAAGAAGATGGTGATGATGTAAGGGATGATGGTCCTACACATGGTGAAGACCCTAGGCGAAGTAGGATATATAAGAGTTTTTCTATGGAGTAGATAATTAAGATGATCGATAAAAAGCCAAAATTATGGATTTCAAAAGGGTTTGGTGGGATAACGGGTGATTATCTACACTTGTTGTGTTTGGGGTCTTGATTAAGGCATCGTCGTGACATCCCATTATTTGTATGGAACATTAGTAAGAAGGCTCAAATAACAATTACTAAGAAGGAATGCTAGAGAATTATCAAAATTGTTATGGTAAGTGTTGGTTTCATATCCTATTGAGCGCCATGTTTCAAGAAAAGAATATTTTTATGTTTGAGTAATTTATATTATTCAATTTTGCAATCTAAGTTTGAAGTCAGTTCATGACACAAAAGTAAGTTGTAGAGGAAGAATGTAAATAGAATTGCTTCTAATCTTATAGTGATGTACAAATGAATCTTCGATAATACCATAGAAAATAAGGAGGGTGAAGGAGAGGATACTTGGAAAACACCACCACCTGGATTAGAACACCGAGTAAATCAATGGAGACAACTTTGCAATTTCTTTGACAATAATTCAAACAGACAAATTTTTTATAAAAATCTTTATCATGTGATTGGTAAATTATCCAAACTGCCTTATTAGGATTCATTTATAGTTGTATTGGATGCAATTTACTGTCACCTTGTTTTAAGTAAAAAGGTTAAATTAGTTGTAATACTAAACTATAGTATGTGACACATTGAAACATATTGAACTTAGACTTTCATGTATCTTCATCTTGAGGTCTTCGATCGGAAGATTTCGTAGCAAGAAATAATTTGTGCATTAAATTATGTACAAATTAATTGCCACCATAGACCATGGAAATAGACATTTGGTTATGTTCTAGGTTTGCAGAAGCTTCGAACTCAATTTCTTTTATGCTATCTATTGAGATTTCTCTCATCTACCTGTGATAAGAAAGGAAAAAACCAACATATTATTTCTATCTCAATTTTAATATATTTTCTTCGTTTTTGCAAATACTATTTGTATTTTATAGTCACAACACAGTCAAAAAGTGAATTCCTAAAATAAGAAAAAATTGAAGTATCCACATTCAGTTGGAGTACACTTTACCTGTCTCATAAAACAAAAGAGGTAAAAGCTTTACCTATTATAATGAAGTATCCACATACATGTTCTGTGTTGCTATTAGATATATTTTTTTTTTAATCTATTTTGTTGTTAGCCTTCATTAGATTCTTTTAATCTAATATTAAAAGATGCTTCTTTTTGGAATCTTAACTTTTCCTAAATGTTATATGTTTGCTATATAGAAGAAATAAATTCAATGCATACATTAGAATTATAACTATGGTTTATGATTTTGCATTTTAGAACCAAATAGGTAGTGAATTAGGTTAATAATCACCTGTTGATATTCCAAATAGTTGCTTTAATTTTGGGTCAAGTTTTAACTAAAATATACATCTGTACGTATGTATATGAGCTTATATGTATGTCATTAGTATTAAACTCACCCGTTTTCCATATATTGTCTTTCATTCTATGTCCAGGTGATTAGGAACTAACAATTTTACAATTACTCCTAAGTACATTTTTCCCAAATAGTACGAATTGAGCAATGGTTTATTTCACTAAAAGTAATAATCTTATAATTTTTTTAATATGTATCCATTCTCTTGTATCTAGTTATTCCTTTTAATTTGCTTCTTTCATAAAGGAGAAGCTTTATATTTTGACTGAAGCTGATCTCTTCTATATTTCTATTTGCACAAAGATTAATTATCTTTGAGTTTGTAGAGAACAAGATAGTTATTTCATTCAAACCATGATCATAATATTAACCAACAACACAAATGCCAGGAAGATGTTTAGCTTATTGTTTAATCTTACCATGGTGGATGTGATGCTATTCCTAAGATGATGAAATAAGATGACATGTGAGTATTATTTGTATTTGCAAGATGACTATGAAGGATGTTAGATAAAACGTGTAAATATTAATAAAATGAGTTTCAACATTAATTCATATTTTCTAAAATAAATTTTGTACTCCTATCATATAGGCTCTACATATATCATAGAGAAAAAAATTATGTTTAAAAGTAAATATCATACATCTTAGATTTTTTACTAGTAATGTTTGATTTTTGCCTACTTTATCTCGATACTTAATTTTTGTTTTGTAATATTTGAACTTTGTTCATTCACTATGTCTATTAAATATTCTATGTAAAATTACATTATGGAGCAGTCTTAATTTTTGTTTTGTAATATTTGAACTTTGTTCATTCACTATGTCTATTAAATATTCTATGTAAAATTACATTATGGAGCAGTTTTACTATTAATGATGGTGTTAATTGACCTTGTCAGTATCTAACATTTGCTTTTATATTTTAATTTTCAGAATATAACCTTAGGCATAGCAGCTTTCCCATGTATGCATAAGCGAAGGAAAGGGAGAAATGCAGATGAATGGTTTCATACCAATACAACACAAGATTATGTATGAATACCTTATTAAAGTACAGTTCAGCTTTCTTGGACCTTTTAAATCAATTTAAATAACAATTTGACTGCATTATGTAGGAGGAGATGCTAAAGAAGAAAGTAGAGGATGAAGATCGAGTATGAGAGAAGGGCAGTATGCCTAAGTCTGATGCCATCATTATAACAAAGGTCTTAAGCCATAAGTTAGGTTACTGTCGAGGACCAATATATGGTAGGCCGATCCTACCTCATGCATAGCTATCAACCTATGAGGTATGGTATGGACCTTCATCATAGACATTGAGCATATCTACTACTAAGCAAGATGATGTCTATAAGAGGCTTGCTGAAATGGAGAAAAAGTATGACGACTTCGTGCAATTTATACAGTCCCTGTTTCAACGTGTCATGCCTTATCCATAGCCTGCATCATCTTCAAGGGGCCAATCAGGTAGCCTGTCATTACAACAATCTAACCCTAGTGCTCCCCGATGCCTCCTCTGCAAGTAGATTATCCTGTTGGATTATTTTCCTAGAATTATACTCTATATCAGTTTTTCAATCTACAAGGTCAATGATAATTCGTTACAGTACTTATGCAACTTGAGCCTAATAATTGCAACATTTCACCTGCTATGATGGATTGAGGTAGAGAGTAAGGGGCATTTAAACTCGAATCTAATCTAGCCATCAAGCCTTCCTTTTATAATGTATTTTTTATCTCTTTTTTTCTTTCAATTATGGTCCATGATTCAAACACTCTATTTCTTATTGAACTAAACTTCCATGTTATCTTCACTTTTGAATTTTTTTTTTAATTGAACCATGTGTATTAGCTTACTTATGAAATGTTCACTAGATTATATATGATTGTTAGCCCACTTGTGTTGCATTTAGTTAAATTTAATTGTAGTTGTGGTAATTTCTATATTATATTAAATGTTAGATATTTTTTATCTTATCAATTTCCATTATATTGTTTATAATATTGCTACAAATAATCAATGAAAGTATCATATATATTATTTAATTAATAAAGAAATATCGATGGTATTTTAATTTATTAATAAAATTAAAAAAATAATAATAGTAAAATAGGTTAAACAAGCAATTATACCTCACATTTATACAATTCTATAAACCGATTTTTAGTTGTGGAAAATAATTTAAAAAATGACAAGTGTCAAATAAAGTGGTGAATTTTGTTTGCCACATATGGGTAGTTGCACATGTGGGTGTTTGGTGAACTAAGTTTGCCACTAGCATTATTTTTATTTTATTTTATTTTTTTTATTTTTTATTTTTTTTTGTAAAAAGGTTGTCACTAGGGTCAATTGACAACATTTTAGGTGACAAATAATTATGGCAAACCTTTTTTTGGCCATTAGGCCTCGTATAGGCGAAAAAAGGCCTACTCTCGCTAATATTTTCCACAGTAGGTAATTGTTTTTGTAGTGTACCTTTCTATTGCTGAGGGTAGGGATGGGCACGATAGGTTTGATGTAGTTTTCCTTTTCAAACCAAACTGAATCACAGATAAATTTATAGATTTTTTAACTTAAAAAGTTCAGTCTAATTCACGGTTCCAACCATAATAACAAATGCAAACAAAATCAAATTTATATTAGCCAATACAAATACGCTTTGAAAATACATTGATGTGACTTTGCAAATACACACTTACAAATGAAGAGTTTACATTGAAATTCAGTCCACTATACAATATAATTGGCAAGTTATATAAAACTAGTAAGATGAGGGATAGTTATCTTCTCGATCACAAATCTTCTCCGGATTTGTGCGTCTACAGGCTTCTCTCCATTACAAGAAGTAATGAATCCTCATAGCGTCTGAAACTCTTACCCTAAAACCTATGGCCCAAGTCATCGTGCATGCCGAGTCTATGGGAATTACTTTGATGGATCGATAAAATGTGTCTCATGTGTTGCAAGCAGAGATTTGATAGCAACGCCAAGGAAATTTTATTCACTAGGTAACGTTAATGCACTTGGGCTCGTATGGTTTTTTTCTTTCATACTCCTAAAGAAATCTTACCTTGAAGATTGACGACAAGCAGCAGGCGGCAAAAAGGATAACGTTGCAGACGAGAGTATTCTTATGTTGTAGAAGAAGGCCAGATGAAGAG
This sequence comes from Lumnitzera racemosa, assembly GCA_024138005.1. Taxonomy (NCBI): domain Eukaryota; kingdom Viridiplantae; phylum Streptophyta; class Magnoliopsida; order Myrtales; family Combretaceae; genus Lumnitzera; species Lumnitzera racemosa. Next base: position 60,840,213 of record JAMXBC010000004.1, read on the forward strand.
TGAAGAGGAGATAGAGAGAGGCCAGAAAGACAACCAGAAATGCATGAGGGTTTTTAATAGGAAAATGGACTAGGCTTGAATTTGTATTTAGGGTAGATTTTTTTTTTTTTTTTTAACATTACATAATGGTTTGATATGGTCGATCCCATCCGGTTTACAATTTGGTCGGCTTTTTTTCTTGCCACTAGTTGAAAGGATGATTATTGTGGAAGTTATAGGTAGTGGTATATATGTGGATTTAGTGTCAGAAAAATTAGAAATTATGGCCTTGTCAATTTGTGAATCTGGTCTTGTACCTAAACTGATAGTGTCCATAAACTATAATACTTTTTTTAGATCGTTGAGCCCAAAAACTAATTTAAGCCATAAGGAAGAAGGATAGAAAATCTACAAAGAGTACCATTTGATTCTGGTTTTATTTTGCAACAACATAAAATTAGAGCTTATATGCAATCCTATGGTTTTTGCAACATCTTTAATGATGGTAGTGATGCCATCTGGGTACAAAAAGTAGTATTTAATGGTATGTATTCCGAACTCATTATTCATTTAATGGTATTTTCCATCGTCTTTGGCCAAAAAAACCACCTCTCCTAACCAGTCTAATGCCTCCTAATCCACCAGTTGCTCTATCAAGATGAGCCCTATACCATACCCGATGCATCTGCTCCTTTATCAGTTAATGCTCCTACTCCTCCTCTTATTACTTCAATTTTTTTGTTACCTCATTATGATGTAATCTCGATAGGAGGAATGGATCACTCGGCTAGAGCAGAATATCCAGACGCATCAGCTTCTTGTGCATCAGTGAGAAATGATGAAGACGGACTCTCCATCAACCTCTCGCATGGTAATGCTTGGTGTTTGTCAGGTGTCCATGGCTAGTCTTATCCTAATCGTCTATCAATTTCCATCTCTCAGCTTCGCTTATTCTTGTCTCCTCCCTCCTTCGGATGATTTGTGTTTTCTTTCGCTGTTTGTATTTTGTTCAACTTTTGAAATTGCATGGCCTCTTGGAGACTGGTTTTTGTAAACCGTTATATTTTAACCTAATCTTATCATGAAAAGCTAAAATATTATTAATACGTTATGTGAATCGAGAAATGGTATATAAATATCAATAAAAATTTAATAAATAAAAATATTATTAATACTTAAATATCACTTATCAATTCACATAATGTATTAATATCATTAAATCTTTTTTTTAATGTTATCCCTTATTGTTTTCTATACTACGATGAGTAGTAGTTGGTTTGATTTCTTTTTATATTATTTACAAGTTAAAGAATATGGTGATGAAATTTTTTATTATCTTACTCGTTAATTTCACACGCTAATAACTTGATGTGATTCCTATAGAGTATGGATTAAATTAACAACCATTGTGACAACATAAATATGAAAGATGGTGAAATTTTATTTTATCATTATTTATACTTCAATAGCATGATGTGTTTTCTATACCATATAAATAAAATGCAAGATTTGTGACACTGAATCCATAATTTTTATCTTTTGATCCAAAGAATTTATAATAGGTGTTGATAAGACATTTTGGGCTTAGACTCCTCAGGCCTATGCTAACCTTATTAAGCTCATGACCTAGGCTACTCTTATCTAAATCTAGCCTACTAAAACATATGGTCGACCTCGACTTAGACCCATGACGTGGCCTACCCAACTACAGTAGCTCATAACGATTGGGAGACTACAAATAAAGCCAAGTGACTAGGTCAACAACCACTTTCTACAGTTACAAAACACGTCAGAGCAGCATGACTCTACTACTCACAACTTGTAGACGTATCTTCTACCCAGTAATAACACTCTAACCGCTGGCTCCACTCCTTTATAAATACCAGGCCATCACTCAATAGTACATCACTTGACACTTTGTGCACTTGAGCTTTACCCAACTCTCTAGCATACGTGCTACTTTTCTCTACACACTACTAACTTAAGCATACAAATGGTCACGTTGGACAAGCCCCTAATGCCCATTACTGGTTCTTATTTTGCAAACCCATACAGTAATGCAAAGCCTAAATAATTTATAATCTCTACTTGCGAAAACCAAAAGACAACACTTTGTGCCTTCTGTGAGAAACTAACCTCGTCTCCTACCTAAACACACACCCAAACATAGCCTTTATTTGCATCACAACTACCATGTCTCACATTGTTGACCCCAAAATAACTAATTGGTGAACAACCAACTTATGAACAATCGACCCCCAATTAAGTAGACACTTAAGCAACACCTAGCTCTCTTAGAGCAATTGCTTGAAGAATTTGTTGCCCACAACAAAGCAATCCAAGCTTGTCTTGATGAAGCTCAAAAGCGCAATAGGCACACAAATGTACCCGAAGCATCTGATGCCCACATTAGGCAAGACAATGCATAACAATAGCAACAACCTCAAAATGGCAAGGCTCCATAGCCCAACCACCAAAGGCCAAAGCAACAGGCGTAGTCTACCACTAACCTTGACTGTACCCTTACTAGAGATGAGTAGGTAGCTGACTCTCATGAGGGAGCAGCCTTGTTAGCTACTCGCAAAGCTAACCAGATTAAGAGTGCCGAGCTAAATGAGCTCTACGAAACTTTTAGGAGGCTCACTAAGAAAGTGGAGAGTCAAGTAATTGATGGTGTTGGCCTTGTAGCTAGCAACAAAACCCCTTTCACTAAGGGTATCTAGGATGAGGTCCTCCTTCCCAATTGCAAGTTACCCACCCTGGACTATTATGATGGTACTAGTAACCCTGATGATCACTTCCTTTACTGTCACACCTTCATGAACCTCTATGGTTTGGTAGATGCCATTATGTGCAAGGATTTCTTAGGTACTTTAAGGAAAGTAGCTCAAAATGGTTCAACCACCTGCCCGAGAACTCAGTTGGTTCTTTTGGCAAGCCAACCTATAGATTCAGTCTCCACTTCAAAGCTAGCAAGCCCCCCCATCCAAGGACACTTTGTCCTTATATTTGATTAGGCAAAGTAAAGGAGAGACTTTATGAGAGTACGTGGCCGAGTTTAGCAATGTTGTAGTTAAGATCCCTTAATTAGATGAAGGAGTAGCTGTTCATGCTGCACAACTCGGTATTAAACCCTCTAGGGACTTCCTCCGTTTGGTTGCAAAGAGCAAGGCAAAAGCACTTGAATATCCAATTCAGTAGGGCTACTTTGGCGAATATGTAACCTAATAGAGGAACAAAAACTGTCCTAATGATGATGAAGATAGGGTACCTCGAAAGCAGTGAACTAAGGGCACTTGAGCAAAATAAAACAATGATCGTCACAACAATCGAGCCACCAATAACCAAGCCCCCCAATGATGTCATCAACATAATTATCGGAAGGCCACACTTAGGGAGCCGACTAAGTACTAGCAACTCGACTAACACCCTGTCTAAGGTATTGGTTGTTAAGGAGAAGAGGTAGAAGATTAACACTTCAATCTCTTTCTCTGACGAGGACCTGAAAGAGATAAACACACCTTATGAATATGCCTTTATAATTGGGGCAAAAATTACAAACTTCAAGATCTTCAAGTGCAAGGCAGACACCAATAGCTCTCCCAACATCCTCTTCAAACACATTTACAGTACAATGAGAAAGAAGTTACCTGTTAAAATGAAGCCCTACCACCTTGACCTCATAGGCTTCAATGGGGAAACCGTCTGAGCTAAAGACATCATCACTCTTGACATAGAGCTAAGGACATCATCATCTAAGTTGACAATGTCTTCACTTTGGAGACTAGCCTGCAGGAGAAGCCAACTAAGAGAGGCAAACCGAGTGAGCAGACAGAAGAGGTGCAAATTGGTGCCTCTCCCAACTAGATCACCAAGGTCAAGATTAAGACTCCTCCCAAGGTGAAGGAAGAGATAGTTGCCCTCCTACTAGCCAACTCAAAGAGGTTTGCCTGGTCGACATCAAACATGTCCAGAATCTCCCTCAACCTAGCAACCCATAGCCTTAACTTCGACAATAACGTACGGCCTGTCAAGCAAAAGAAGAGGCATTTCATGCCGGAAAGGCAAGCTGATATAAAGCAAGAAGTGCAAAAGCTGCTGAAGGCAGGCTTCATACAAGAGGAGAAGTATCCGACCTAGCTAGCAATATAGTGCTAGTCAGAAGAAGTCTAAGAAGTAACGCATGAATGACGACTATATCAACCTATACAAAGCCTACCCAAAGGACTACTTCCCTCTCCCCAAGATAGACTAGTTAGTTGATTCCACGTCAGGATACACTCTATTCAGCTCCATGAATCCCTTCTCGAGTTATAACCAGATCAAGATGGACTTGAAGGATAAAGTCTAAAGCTCCTTCATCACTAACTTTAGCACCTACTATTACACAATCATGTCCTTCAGCCTTAAAAATGCTGAGGCAAGATATCAGCATATGGTAATCAAATTTTCAATCCTCAACTAGGGTAGAACACAGAGGTATATGTCAACGACATGATCGTCAAGAGCAAGCAACTCGATGACCATGTTAAGGACTTACAAGAAGCCTTTAACCAAATGAAAAGATACAATATGAAGTTGAACCCCCAAAAGTATGTGTTTGGGGTTAGCTTTAACAAGTTGTTAGGCTTCCTGGTTACCTAAAGAGGAATTGAGGCCAATCCTAAAAGATACAAGCCATTAAGGACATAAAGCCCTGCTCCACAATCAAAGATGTATAGAAGCTCACTGGCATGGTTACCTTGCTAAGCCAATTTGTATTAAGAAGCACAAATAGATGCATAGAGTTATTCAAAATCTTTAAGAATCTGAAGGTTTTTGAATGGACTCCCTAGTATGAGTTAGCCTTCAAGGAGTTGCAAGCCTTCCTCGAACATGCACCAATCCTCTCCAAGCTTAAGGACCTATATTTGTACCTAGCTATTAATGACCAGGCGCTTTCCTTTGTATTGATAAGAGCAAAAGGAAAAGAGCACATGCCCGTATACTATGTCAGTCATATTCTGCAGGGGCCTAAGGTCAAGTACATAAGAGTGGAAAAATTTTCCCCGGTCATCATCATCTCCACACATCAGCTCAAGCGTTACATCTAAGAATACCAAATAATAGAGCTTATGGATCAACCGTTGCGCACATTACTACAAAAGCCTAACGCGTTTGGTTAGATAGTCAAATATGTGTCAAAGTTTAGCGCATATGGCATCCAATATCAACCACAAGTGGCCTATAAGGTATAAGTGCTAGCCAACTTCATGGTGGAATATTAGGAGAGAAGGAAGCAACACTCGGAGGTAACAAGCCAATGTGGACTCTCCATGTCAATGGCTCATCCACCTTAGGAGGTGGAGGTGCAAGCCCTATACTTATTAGACAACACAAGATTATCGTATGTTATGCCCTCAAGTTCAAATTCGATATTAGTAATAATGAATCCAAATATGAGGCCCTGATTGACGATCTCAAGCTGGCTAAGGAGATCGTCACTAAGCACATTCTGGTGTTCTCGAACTCAATGCTTGTCGTCCAGTAAGTTCTAAGTAAGTACGAAGTTAGGGACAATACCATAACAAGATGCTTAGAGAAAGTCAGGAGCCTTATAGCTGAGTTCCCCTCGTAGAACATCACGAAGATCCCCCGAACTAAGAACTTAGCAATAGATTGGCTATCCAAGCTCACTTCTACTAGGATATAGAAGTCCAAGGTGAAGGACAGAAAAATTCCCAGCGAGTTCTTGCTAAAGAAGAGCATAACTTTGGGGGCTACTGAGGTCCTCAAGCTCACAATAGAAACATCAAAGCCAAGCTAGATGGACCTCATCCAGAGTTACATGGAGTAGGCCACGCTCTCAGATGACAAGAGAGAGGCTAAGAAGCTAAGGTACTACTCTGTCCACTATACCCTAATCAACGACATTTTGTATCAAAGGGGAGTCAACCTCCCCCTACTCAAATGCCTTAAAGTAGACAAGGGATACATGTCATGGAAGAGCTGCATGCCAAAGTGTACAGTAACTACATCCAATCACAAGCCCTCTACATCCATGCTCTTCAACTCAGATACTACTGGCCCACCATAAGGTAAGATGCCAAGGTAGTAGCTCAAAAGTTCCCTCAGTTCTAGAAGCATACCCCAATCACCTTTGCCTACAGTACCAATCTCCAGTCCATGGCCATTTGCCTAATGGGGCATCAACATCCTTGGTGCTTTCCCTAAGGCCTTAATTTGATAATAGTGCATCATCATAGCTGTTGATTACTTTATGAAGTAAGTTGAGGCTAAAGCCATAGCAAAAATTACCAAGAGGAGCATTAAGTCATTTGTATGAAAACAACATCTTCTCTAGATTCGAGGTTCCCTATACCCTTATCATGGACAACAACCGATAGTTCAACAACCCCAAGTTCAAGGAGTTTTATGCTAAGCACCACATCACACCTCACTTTACCTCAGTCAACCACCCTCACTCCAACAACTAGGTCAAAGCTACTAACCAGATCATCCTCAAAAGCCTCAAGAAGAAGGTGGATTGTAACAACCCAACCAAAACTCCTTCCATTAAGGTATTGTCCACTTTAGCATGGAATGTCGCATGATTTTGTCCCATGGTGCAGTAACTTCCTAGAAGGTCACCTATCCTAAGATTGACCTAGCATGAACACGCTTAACTTTAGAGTTTCGACATGCTCTTAGTTACTATACTAAAAGGTGTCTTAATGATTTAAAGTTTTGTCACCTAGCATTTAAAGGGTATTACATAGATCGAGCTTAGGGAGCTTGGGTAGATAAGCTGCCCAACATTTTGTGGGGATATAAGACCACCTACCATACTTCTACTAGCGAGACCCTATTTCACCTAGCATTTAAGTCAAAAGCAGTCCTCCCCATCGAGTTAAGAATTCCTAATATTTGAACTCAAAGCTTCAACGTTACCATAAACGAGTTCATACTATAAGCTAGCATGGATACCATTAAAGAAATCAAAGATCACTATAGCTCGAGTGGCTACCTACGAGCATCGAGCAGCCAGATATTACGATCAAAAAGTCAGACATAAGGAATTTGAGGTTGGCGACCTGGTCTGCCGAAAGTTAGAGGTCATATACTTGTGTAAAGGACAAGGGAAGTTGGCTCCTAATTGGGAAAACCTGGTTAGGGTTAAGGAGAACTTGGGGAATGGAGAATACAAATTAAAAAGATTGGATGGCAAGCTCATCCCACACAGTTGGGCTATAGAAGGAGGGGAGATCTACTAGCTTTGGTTAGTAGGAGGGTCACCCTAACCTTGACCTTCCTTAAAGGTACCTTCAAAAGTGACCTCCTGCTGAGCTACCGTAGTAAAAGTGGATGGAGGTACATCTTGGGCATCCCTTATAATAGGACAGGTGCCTTGGATTGCATCGGCTACTTGGGCAACCACCCTTTCCCTCGCTTGGGCTACCCTCTCCTCCATATGTGTTGGATTGTCCAACTAGTCCAAGAAGCTTAGGTCGAAGTTGAGATGGTGCTTGAGCATATCCTTCCTAATGCCTTAGCCATATTCAATGGAGATGTCCTCCAACTCTTTAGTCCATAAGAGAGCTGTGAAGAAATTCTCTACAGCCTTCTCCTCAACTGCCATACTGCGGACCTCCCCAGTCTCCTTAAAGATGATCTCCTTCATCTCCTCAGCTTCCTTTTGAAGCTTCTAGATCTTCTACTCCAGCTTGACCTTTTTATCGACTAACTTAAGTGAAGTTGTTTTGGCATATCCACATTCAATAGCCTTCATTGCCAACTCAGTCCTTTGTTTCGAAATCGACGTGCTCAACTCAACATAATGCCAGTCGAGCTCCTCCTTGGCCTTCCTCTCCTTATCTAACTTCTTGGAGAGTTCAGCCTTGGTCCTCTGCTCGTCCTCTATTTGAGCCTTAAGCTTGTTGGCCTACCTAGCCACCTTTTCAACATTGATCAAACCATGCTCCTCCACCTACAACTTTGCCTTTAGCACAATCATTTGTACATAAGAGCAACACAGATGCTAGTTAACCTTGCTAAACTTGTTAAAGAAACGGTTAGAGGAGGAATTTGCCTCCTTTAAGCCCTTGTTCACACTTAACACCTCCTTATGAAGATCCTTTACCTCATTGAGCAGTGTATTGTAGTGCATAAGCCAAAGTAGCACCTACCCATGGTACTGCAATGAAACATACAAATCACAATCAACCCCGAAAAATTCAAAGCAGTGTCAACAAAGAAAGACATCAACTTAAAGAGATGAGGACATACCTATTAAATGAATGAGCACAAGTGACCCCCGCCCTCCACCCCATTTTGAGAGGCGAATCCACGTAGGCCTTAGACAAGTCTTCTAGAATGGCTCAATAGATAGGGGTGAAGGACCCCATTAAAGCTTGAAGACTAAAATGTCATTACCTTGGATGTCCCCATTCTGCTTAAAGAGTCTTCCCCTAGCCTTCTTATTCTCAGTTTCGCTATCTCATAAGCGCAGCTCATCATTCTTGGACTCATACAATACATCCTTAAACAAGTCCAACACTATCCCTAAACACGGAACTTGTTCAACATTTCATAGGAGGCATCCCTGAGGTCATTAGCACTCTAGTAAGGATGAGCCAAGGATAATCATAGACATACAATCGACAAATGGGCTCCCTTTTCTTCATTTTCTTCACCCCGAGCACCGTATCTCCCTCAATCTCTATGCCTTTCCTCTTCTAGCCTTCCAGCTCCTCCATAGCCTTGGCCTTGATCTCCTTCCCTTACCTCTGATAAAAAGAGGAAGCATCATCACATCCATCTCATCAGCACTGGTAATATTATCTACCACTGTAATGGGTATAGAGATGGGAGCAGAAACTATTAAGGGAAGGACTATGCTCATAGGCTTGACAACCAGTGGTTCTATAGGAGTACCACCAAGAAGGAATCCCTTAGGGTAAAGCAGCTAGTTCGATTTAGCTAGTCTCTCCCACACTCGACCTTGACCCCACATCCATGCCCTTGAGGTCAGCAACCTTAATGGTCGACTTTGCCCTATGCTAACATCACATTATCAATTTAGACCTAAAAGGATGGAGTACCTCTCCCCTTTGGGCCAACATCTTGCCTATAAAGAAACAAAAGAATAGTATTAAAACAAACTAAATGCATTTCAAGTATTCATAAACTCCTCCATGACCAGCATAAGGCAAGTAGGACTCCCTGTTCCTTAGAAACACCATTGATGAAACGCAACTTCAAGTAGCCCCATGCTAGTACGACAAAGGGGACAATTCATTGTGAGGATGGACCTATACCTTCCAACCATTTCCTTGAAACAACATTCAAGACAGCCTTCTCCATGCTCGAGAATAACTCAAAGATCGGCCAAGTAAAGTACTTCTATACATTCTCCTTAGCATTGATCTTTTCACTGTACTTCAGAGCCATGAAGGCCTCAATCTCTCAAGCGGCGTTAACATCACTCGAAAGGAGCCTCTTATAGGTATCGATCTAAACCAAAGGAGTCCACCACATGCAATCCGCCATCTCAGGCAACTTTATCACCACAAACTTATTTTGTTAGTTCTTTTCTAACAAGTCCAAGCCCTTGAATAGTTTCTTCCTAGTGCAGTTTTAGAGCTAGGTCCACCCACTCAAGCACTTCCACATATAAAAGTAGTTGAAGAGCTCGAGCATAGCTCTCACCACCAGATATTCACATAAGGCCTAGAAGGTCTTCAATAACCTCCACCAGTTTAGAGGTATTTGATAAGGGCAACAAAGGTAGTAGTCAAACAACTCTTTCTTGAATTTGGTGAAGGGTAAGCACATTCTATACTACAAGGAATCTTTGTGCACCACAAATCATTACCAATTTAACAAAGCCATTCGTTTATTTGGCTGTAACAATCGCACCACCAACTCAAGAAACTCACCTACAACAAAATTCTTAAGAACCCAATTAGTTGTAGATGGTTTACTCTTGCTAACTCTATCATTTGGCTTCTTACTACTCTCCACCCTACCGTAAGTGTCAACAGCTACCTTCAGATGGTCCTATAGATACCTATCTTGAGGGATGGCCCTTATTACTGTCACCCTATCAAACGCTTCCAGTTGCTTTTTTGTCTCTTTATCCAATTATGCCAACGAGGTTAAAGCCTCCTCGTCCTATGTTTTAGGGTAGGGGGGAAGTAGCACTCCTTATAGCCTTAAGGTCTAAGGATGTTAATATATTCTCACCAGAGTTCGCTCCTCAATTCAACATCTTTGATGATTTGATGAATGTGCAAAAAGGAAGAAGGCTTTGTTGATAAAGAAGAAGAGATTAATCTATAAAGAAGGAAATGATTGCAACAGTTGTAAGCGAATAAGTTAGCTAAAGTTGTGAAAGGGTAATTTGTATGAACAATGAAGGTATTTATAGGACTAATGGTTAGGAGAGTAAATAAATGGTTATGGGGATTTGTATCAACATGAATCCCCTCGTGTGCCACAACGAGAACATATGGCAACAATTTTGATTAGATGGCTTCATTCAAATGACAGGACAACTGCTCCTACACATGTGTCTGTACATGATACGACAACTATCATAATGTAATAAATACACTTAGAAAATGCACATCAAGTAGGGAATTCAAATAGTTTAACTTGTCTAAGAAGCTTTACTGCTGTCCTTTCATCTTACATGCCTATTACGATACTCTAGCAAGGCTACCCTTTGGCATAAACATTTCGATCTAACCCTACTCTACCATCATTTATTTGGTCACCTTTGTCTTAACTAGACAAAGGACCAACTACTCAGTACTCCTTATCAACTAAGGAGGTCGGACCTCCTGTATCCCACCTCGATGCCTAAGTAACCAGCTTGGCCTAAGCGACAAACTGCTTGGTCAATTGATCTTACTTAACCCCTAAATCACTCAACTCAAAAATCTCCACCTCTTGTCCCCCAGGTCGAGCTTAGGACATGCCACATTGACACTTTGCCTACAGCATCAATATATTAATATGTTCATCGAATCAACTAATCAACATAAGGACTTTAAGATCAAATTGGCTATGTGCCTGAGGAACCCATCCTTCCTCTCTCCTTGCCTCTACTACGACAATGAGACTACACGAAGGGGTGAGGGGGCAGCAAGTGTTGATAAGGTATTTTAGACTTAGACCTCTTAAGTCTATGCTGACCGGACTAGGCTCATGGTCTAAGCTGCTTTCCTTTGAATCCAACCTAGTAGAACATGTGGTCGACTTTAGCCTGGACCCATGATGTGGCCTACCCAATTATAGTAACTCACAATGGCTAGGAGACTGTAAATAAGGCTAGGTGACTAAGTCAACAACCACCTCCTACAATTGAGGACTATGTTAAAGCTGCATAGCTCCACTACCTACAACTTACAAATGTGTCTTCTGGTCACTTTTTTATAAATACAAGGCCACTACCTAATGGTAAATCACTTAACACTTTGCGCACTTGAGCTTTACTCAAATCTCTAGCATACTTGTTACTTTTCTCTACACACTACTAACTTAAGCATCAGAATAACTAAGCCTGACAACCTCTCAATGCCCCTTACTAGTTCTTGTTTTGTAGGCTCATACAATAATGCAAAGCCCAAATAACTACTAATCTCTACTAGCCAAAACCTAAAAACAACATTAGGTAATAAAAAACATGTCAATAATTCTAGTAAACGTATTGTAGTGGTTAAAGTTGACAATACGTATTCTAATTATGTATAATGTTTACAATTAAACTTCAATAACAACACAATATAACTACCTCAAGTTTTTAGTTATTTATATTGTGCTTAGCCACTAACATGTAGGTACAATATGCCAAAAGAATGCACAGGTATAAATGGTCTTTATACTAAGATAATAGAAAGAGTGAAAAGATTAAAAAATAATAATAATACTTTGTTTTTCGATGAAAAAAAAAAGAAAAAAAACTAATACTTTATATCCTTGCTTTGTAGTTAAGTTATTACAATGATGGGATAGAATTTGGGGCTCAAAATGTCATAGATTAACTTGTCATCATTTGAGTAAAGGTACTAAAGGAATAGTTAAGGCGTAATCCACATTTAGCTAAGGTAGCATACGGTAGTATTAGATAGAACTTAAAATTTTTATCCCTTATATTTAGAAAAATTTTAGGAACAAGATAAAAATAAAGCCTTCTTAATGAAACCCACAAATAAACATGTATTTTCCATTCAACTAAGGTTTGGTTTGTAAAATTTTCAAACCTAACTAAATCGCTCGGTTTGATTCGATTCAATCTATGGTTTAAACAATTTATATTAAATTTTAACTAAACATTTTTATTTTCAATAACATATTTTCCTTTCCATCAAACTTTAAAATATTTCTAATTAATTTCCCATATATTTATCATGTGTAAAAAGTTGTACAAGATCTCAACAAACCTAACTTAATTGGATAAAGATAAGAGATTCTATTCCAACAAACAACAACAAGAAGGACGAAAAAGAGCTACCCGTCCAAAAGAGACATACCAAAAACTGGAAAAGAAATAAGAGATATATAACGAGCACTAAGGTCAGACCCTTAATTTGAAAATATATAAAAAAAAAAATTTAAAGCAAATTTCTAAATGTGAAATTTAATATGAAACTCACTCAACTTAATATTAATAATTAACTTAGAAATAAGACAAAGAAGAATAAGATATGAAAAATTTGATAAAATCTGTGAAGCTCAATGGGAAAAAAAAAATACAAAACAATTACATGAATTTTTTTATTTAACCAAATGGTTATGTTTAGTTCAAGATACAGTCTAATTTAGCTTGCTTCCTCGAACCAAACCGTAAACAATTTATATATAACTGAACAAAATAATTTGCAAAAAAAAAAATGATTTTTCAATTCAATCTAGTTCACAGTTTTCCCTTTTTTGGCCCAGTCCTATAATACAAGAGCCATGTCACCATTAACATTACCACATTCTATCATTATTACCATCATCATTGCTATCTCTATATCACCACCTCAAGCTTATGGCTACTACCATTGTCAACATCACCAGTGTTACTATCGTCAATACAGCATTTGTGTTAAGTCACCATCACCATCATCACATTATTGCCACTAAGGTACTAGCATGGCTTACACCTAAACCATTACATCAACTTTGCCACCATTATTATCACCTCAAAAACCTCATACACCTTCATCACCAACACAGTTATACTACATCACCACCACTATCATTGTAGCTTTACCACCGCAACTACTATTACAATCACTATAGTTGTTGCATTATTAACAAACTCACTGTGTTATGTTGTAAAGGCTACCATTGCCCTCACAGAGCTACCACCTAATCAACATCGTTGCTACCACCACCCCATAAACATTATTAGTACCACCAATAAATTAATTCATGTCACTTTCATTTGGCTAAAATAAAATAATTCATGCCGCTATTACCAAAAAAAGGTTATACAAGTGGTAATAAGGAGTCAACAATAATAATGGTAGTGGTGCAATGGTGATAGTAACAGTGGTAGAGGAAACAAGTCGATCATGAAATTGAAAAATGCAGCTAAAATAAATAGTATAGCTACCAAAATTGTTATTCTTATACAAAACATATGTATAAAAAATGGCACACAACATTAGAAGAAAATTATGCTATAATTAGCATGTTAAACATGGAACAAGAATACTAAGTTATATTGCTCTCTTTGTGCTATGCTTTGCTCCTTATCTTATATCGTACTTGAAACCAAAAGCCACCCAAGAGAATAAGCTATGCACTTATTTTGAGGATAGTTAAACAAGGTATGTTATGAGCAATCTGAATGTGAAGGTTTTAATTTTTTTATTATACTTCTTCTATAGTTAGAAAGAGAAATGATTACTTTCTCTGCATTTTAGAGGCAAAGTAATTTACTTTATAATCAAAATAATAGATGGTTACAAGTCAAACAATCATCACAAAAAATAAAACAAATAGCTACTTGGTTTTACTATCTCAAGCGAAAAAAAGAAAGCCGAATGATGAGGATTGTCACCATTAACACCTTTTTTTGTTTCAACATCAAGTATTTATATGTAAGCCATACTTAAGGAAATCAGTTTATAGCCCGATCCATAAATTTCTATGATCAACACCTTTTCATCGGTTGTACAACATAAGGAGGGAATCTCCCATAGATTATATATAAAACTATTGGGATCTGCATTAAGAATAGTCTTCCCCAATAATTCTTATCCTCCATTCATCAATTAACCTTCCATGAAGGTTATGAAAACTCAAATCCTTACCTTTGAATTTTTCTCAACACCAAAATTTCAAATGGCACACAAGAGAACAATGTGAATGGAAATTTTGATGCTTAGAAACTTGACTAGATTGAAGCATGATTCTTTTGTTTTATAGCTCAATTCAAAGAGCATCTTAAAGGTTTGCAATTCTGTTTATGCAATTGAACTTTATCCAAATTTTAAACTTGAATCAAACCACTTTACGAGAAAAAAAAAAAGAAATTAAAAATAACAAGTTCTACTTTTATTCAAAACCTAACCCAAAACTCTAACTCTAAATCCAATGCTTTCACTTCTCAATCATCCTTAACCTTAACTTTTAGTCGTAGTCCCTCATGGTCATAACTCACAGCCTCAAATCTTTACTTTACTAGAATACCAACATCACCATCCTCCAACACAGTAGCCAAACCATATTTGGCATTACAGAATCTTCAATAACAATCCATCTTTTGTACCATTTCTTACTAGCATTTAATAACAGGAAAAGTATCAAATTAGCAATCTAGATGAAATTATGATCTATGTACATTTTAGAGTGATTCACACCAAATTGCTTTCAAAACAATTTTTATCTTAGTTTTGAATTATCTATCCTATGTTTGTGAATTTTCTAATCATATCAACAATGCTATTGAAACTAAAAAAACCATTAAAAATTGTGAGATTACAACCAGGGTGCTTCAAAGCAATCTGAACCAAATCAAACTAAAAACAGTTTGGCTCACTAAAAGCTAGAACCAAAGTAAACATGAACGCTCCTATTAGCACCTAGATTTCATAGAGAAATTGCAATCCTTAACTACATGGTAAGATAGGCAAAAAAGAAAAAAAGAAAGAAGAAAACCCTAGATAACATTATAAAAGAATTGAAACTAAAAAGAATAATAATAATAAGCATTCACCATACTTTGCACTTTGTTTGGTAAGAGAGGAAGGTAGGTTGGTATCTCAAACAAATGGAAATTCCCCTTCTGAAAGTAGCTTTCCCCCAATAATAAGACCGACACAACTATGAGATTAACAAGAAAGAAAATAAATTCACTTAATGCACCAAATAGGAAAAACAAAGTAAAAAAAAATTAAAAAAAAAACGATGGAGAAGGAAACAACAATTTTAGCAAATAACTTTGCTACCTTCTTATTCGATTTGCATTAATAAAACCTTCCCTCCCTTGTTCTTTTTTGCCTCATTTTACCCACACCCCCTTCTTCTTACCTCCTCCTATGATACTTACTAAACACTCAACATGTCTAATGAAAAATGAGTTTAATACATTGTGTTTGGTATAAAGACAAATGTTCAATTAAAAAAATAGCAAGAAAACATGGTCAAGATGCTAGAAATTGAAGTATCACTACAACTTCTTTATAGAGATTCCAACACTCCAATAATGTACTCAGACCGAGCCCTATGGGAAGTTTAAAGGGGTTCAAATTCAAGGCTAGTGGTACATAAGTCCAAACAATCATGCTAAATCAAGTGAAATGGAAAAAGAACCAAGCACTGGAGATCTTGTTGAGGCTCATGCTTCAAAGGCCAAGAACAGTTCTTTAAGATTAGAGGTCAATATACATCATGGACAAATGCATCCCCTTGGTAAAAGAAGCTAATGTTTCAACTAGACATGTTAGGGAAGGACATCTTGAGGACCATGGAATGGACTTTCTGATTGATGGTCGAGAACATATTTCTACATTTAGAGATTTAAGTAGATGTCCAAAGAATACCCTTCATTCGATACCTAATGGAGGAGGGAGCAAGAATAGTGGGGGCTAGGGAGATGCAAAGAGTTTTACTACATACGCTATTCCAACCGTATCAATAGAATGTGGAAGTTGAGTGCTTCCAACAAATTTATACCTCTAACTATTGGTACAAAATAACTACTGCCATGATTTCATTCAAGTATACCAATACCTTCTCATCAAATATGCAAAGGTTGCCTTTCAAGGCTCTTGCTTGCAATGCTAGAGGAGCTAACTCAAAACGTAGAAAGAGAGCAATCCGAGATGTAGCCAACCAGTATGAACTAAATGTACTAGTCATCAAAGAGACAAAAATGAGTAAGTAAGCAGTGCAAGGCTTGCAAGACTATCTTGGTTACAACAGGGTGCTCTATCTGAGGCAAAGGGATTTAGTAGGGGCATTGTAGTCTTTTGGAATATCGAAGAGGTAGCCATCCATGCAGTACACATTTCCAAGCAACAATTTTTTATGCAAACTCAGGTATGCTACTCTAATTTTCCTTAGTTTCTTTTGGCTATTTATGCCCACCTATCTAAAGTGATTAAAGGCTTATTCTAGGATGAATTAAGTGAATGGGTAGAAAAGTTAGATGGCCCTTAGGCACTTCTAAGAGATTTCGATGAAATCTTAAATAGAAATGAAAAATAGGGGGGAGTAAAGCTAAATCAAATTAGGGTGAGAGCATACCAAGATTGCATGAACACTTGTGGCATGGTTGATTTAAGATTTATGGGACCTTGGTTCACCTGGTCTAATAGGTCAAAAAACATCTCCAACTTAGTCTAATCAAGAATAGATAGAACATGGGCAAATGTGCAATGGAGGAGAATGTACCTAGAGTTGAAGGTTTTTCATATCCTAAACTAACACTCAAACCTTCTACCGTTTTGTTGAACTCTAATTCAAAGTTTAAAGGGGGGCCTAGGCATTTAAGGCCTTTTAGATTCCAACCCATGTATGTAGTTATCTCACTCAGATTTTAAGCCTTTTGTAGTAGCATACTGGAAGAGCCCAAGTTTTAACTATCAAACAAATTTACCAAACTTCATCTAAGCACTAAGAACCAAGAATAAAGAAGTCTTTGGAATCCTCCATGTAAGAAAAAAAGAGAGAACACAAATTTTACAAAAAGTTTGAGGGGAACTCTATGATAGACCTAACCAATAACTCATTAATAAGGAAAGGAGTTTGCAAGAAGAACTAAATTAGGTTTCAAGGAAGAATTATTATAGGCTACAAAACTAAAGCCAACTATGTCTTACAAGGACAAAGAAACATAAAGGTTTTTTTTATACGAATCTACAAACATGCAGCGAGCACGAACCATGAATGAGTATTCAACGTTTAAGTGGGATGAGGAATAAGAAGTGGAAGGGGGTTTTGATTGCAAATATGTATGGATATCACGCACCAAGACACAAACACTATCAAGGGTTGAGCTCGAGATAGAGTTCGATGAGACTCACGAACACTAAAGTCACTTGAGTTTCAAATTAGAGGTTAGATGTGACTCACTAACTCGCTCAAATAAAAGGGTTCACCACAATCTTAAGGATAAGATTAATAAGAATGCAAGAAAGATTAAAGAGTTATTCGACACTCAATAACCAAGGATTGCTAGCTCTAAGAGCTTAAGAGCTCAAGAATGACTTTGCCCAAAAGAGGAAAGTTCTAAGTATGTGTATATTCTTCAATGTCCGATCCTCCTTTACTAATTACAAATGTTGCTATTTATAACAAGTCCTAAAACCTTAATGGAAAAACTGTAAATAATATACAATGCCTTAAACCCTAAAGAACGACGTACAATTGAAACAAGGAAAATATTTACAAAGTATACAAAACTATGCATTTAACAAAGTGGTCGGCATGTAGTCATTCAAGCTGTTTGTAGGATCGAACCCGAGCAAGGGCTAGTTGACAGTCAGACATCCGAATAGGGGTAGGATGTTTGGAAGTCTTGTTGTACTTAGCCGAACTCCTAGTGAGGTCGGCCCACGGTTGCTGCACTTGTCTATTGCTTAACACTAGCTTTCCCGTGCTGTGCTAAGCCATTCTTTAGCCTTGAGGCCTTAGCCATTTGGTCTCTTGTCTTCTCGGTAGACAATAGACCTGATGTAGAATGGTTTCTCTTCCTCCCCTTAGCCCTCGGGTATTAGTCAAGCCTTGGCAAGAGCATGTCAACCTTAGCTTATGACCAATCAATCTTGGCCTGAGGATCGTTGTGGACTAATTCCTATCATCACCAAGAAGCTGAAAAGAATTCGTCCTCAACTTTAAATTATAAGTGCAAGCTTAGATTTCGAACAAGCTCCTCTTCCCTTTTCTCTTTACCATTGGCATTTGGCTGTTCTGGATCTCTTCAATGCTCATAGGGGTTAAGCTGTAGCTCTTCCCATCCTTCCAAACCATGTAGGTATTAAGGAAGTCGTCGTAGATCACTTTCTGATCGTACTCCCAAGGTCGACCAAGAAGCAAATTTTTTGCATTTATAAGCAATATAACAAAGTCAACCTCATCCTCATATTGTCCAGCCTTAAATGCTATCCAAGTTGTTTTATGTATGCAAACCATACCCTTATCACTGAACCACTTCAGTCCATAAGGTCGAGGATGCGAGTAGGTCGGCAATCTCATTTTCTCCACTAGCTCAAAAGAAATAATGTTAGTACAACTACCTCCATCAACTACTAAGGAACGGGTCTTCCCATTCACCAAACATCATATTTGAAATAAGTTCTCCCTTTGACTTGAGTCTTCCTTCATGTCGAATTGTCTACTTATCAATGCTAAAGGTTCTCCTGTCTCAGGGTAGATGTTTATTACTTCCTCACTCTCAGAGCTCTTATCACTATGGCTCACTACTTGAGCGTTTGACCCTTCGCCTTTCAAAATCATTACCCTCTTGTTCAGGTATTGGGAGGCAATATGTCCGTAACCTAAACACTTGAAGCACTTAACTTCTTAAGCTTACTCTCTCCTTCTCTACTTTCTTAACATCAGTCTGGTCAGGTTAGCTAGACTCTCCTTTCTCTATCCTCCTTTCTAGCCCTTTTCTCTCGGCATACGTCTCAGGCTCAGGGCTGCCTTATTGAAGTTGGCTAGTCGGCTTCTAATGCCATCTTCTCCTCTATCTCTTTACTCTTAATGCTAAATTGATCAACTCATCTAATGAGTTGAACGACTGAAGTTCAACCACATCGGCAATGTCATCTTATAGTTTACTAAGGAACCTAGCAATAGTACGGTCTTAGGGCTCAACAATCTCACATGTAGTCATTAAGGTCTTAAGCTCTTATAAGTACTCTTCAACAGTGTTTTGACCTTGCCTTAGGTGTTGGAAAGCATGGAGTATCTCTTACTTAAAGTAGATCGACACAAAGCATTGATTCATCAATCTCTTCATAAGCCTCCAAGTTCTAATCGACTCCTCTCTTTCGGCATCTCGCTTGGCGATTAATTTGTCCCACCAAAGACTTGCATACTCAACAAGGGCTAACAAAGCTAAGTTAACCTTGGTTCTGTCATCACACTCATAGCACTCAAACATCTTTTCTACTGGAGGAACCCAATCAAGGAACTCTTTAGGTTGGCCACTCCTACTAAAGGTCGGCAGTTTAAGCTTAATGTTGTCAAGTCCTCGGCTGTGTGCTCAAGATTCATCCTTTACATTCCTAGCTAGTCAGTTCACCTTCGGTTAGCCACTTTTGTTAAATCTCGAGCAAGTTTAATAACCCTAGGAACCGAGCCTCTAAATTTAGGGTGTCGGACTAAGTTATTAGTTTTATTTCAAACTGCACAGTAAAGTTAAAAAAGTTAGACAAAGTAATTCAAGTAAATTCAATTTCTCAAAATAAGCTATATAAAAATATTAATTTGAGAAAAATATTAATTTATCGATAAAGCCGATAATTGTAAAATCGAAGTTTTTAGATATAGCGAAATATTAGAGATAAGTTAATTAATTTTCAAAAATAATAAATTAAGTTGAATTATACATAATATATATGTATTTTCATGTGACATGCATTATATGTATTAAATATATACATATAATAATAATGAATTATTAAAATTAGGTAAAATAATGTAAAATAAAGGCAAATTAAGAAAAAAAAATTGAATGAATGAGTCACTAAATGATGTGTCAAGCTAGGATTAATTGCAAATAAAGAGTCAACACTTGATTGAAGAGAGAACGGCACATGACAACTAGGAAAATATAAAATTGACATGTATAATTTTACTTTTTACATGCAAAAAATCCTAAAATTATAAATAAGGCTCCAAACATCATTTAAAATATTTTAGCAACTTAAAAATACAAGAACATAATTTTATAAAATCTGAAAAAAATAGAAATAAATAAAATAAAAATAAAACAAGAAATAGGGTCCAAATTGGGTTAGGGCGGTTCATGTACCAAACCACAACCTGAGTTGTAACGGCTTAGAGGTCCAACAAAGGGTCGCCGGAGGAGGCTTTCCGATAAGGTGTGGCAGCTAGGTGCCGTAACTTGTTTAA
This sequence comes from Lumnitzera racemosa, assembly GCA_024138005.1. Lineage (NCBI taxonomy): Eukaryota > Viridiplantae > Streptophyta > Magnoliopsida > Myrtales > Combretaceae > Lumnitzera > Lumnitzera racemosa. Next base: position 60,860,757 of record JAMXBC010000004.1, read on the forward strand.
TTTGTTAAAAATATCAAATATTATCCATTAATTATGAAATTTTGTTTTTTGAAATTATTCTTCATGTAGATTAATTTATTAATTTTATTATAATTAAATAATTAGTGGAAATATGGGTTCCTTAAGAAAATTCCCTATTTGGGCAAATATTGAATGAATTTTTATAAATATTAGATGATATTTTTTTCAAGCTCAATTTTTGTATATAATACACCCATATATATATATATATATATATATATTGGTAACAAGAATTTTCAAAATTAAGCATGTTTACCATTTTTTATAATTATTTTGAATAAAACTACCAATTTTATTGAATTGTTGAAATAATTAGTTTTTGATGAAATTAATGAATGAGCCCTATATGTTTAGACTTGTGGATGCTTATAATGATATTTGAAATATTTAATTTTATTCTCACACATGAATCTGTTTATTTTCCGTTATTTCGAGCTAAAACCGCTATTTTCGTAAAAATAGATAATAGCCAATTTGGTGTACTTCATGGTTAATAATTAAATTACATATTTTTTGTAAGTCTATATAATTTTTTCATGAAATTAATCTGGCTCATATACTATTTATTATGTATTTTCCTAGTATAAACCTATATGTTAACTTAATATGTAATATCGTAATTAATACTATTAGAATATTTACCAAGTCCATGTCAAATGAACACTTTGGGATATATTAAAGGTTGCTGGACAACTTTGGAAAGTATAATTTTTAGGATTTTTAGTCCAGTACTAAAGCTTACTCGAGTCAACTACGAAGTTAGAGTAGCATATAGTTGAATTGTAATGAGAAAATGGTATTTTTTAGTTTTTAACAATATTGATTAGTTTTGGTTCTTAAGATATATCAATAGTACTCGGAATAACAATTGTAACGATATAAAGTTTATTGAAATCAAATAAGAAATAAATAAGATATAATCAAATGAAGTTTAAAAACGCGAAAATGAAAGCTTATAACAGTTGAAGATTAACCCATAGTTGATTTGAAGACTATATTATATTTTCATAAGTGTAATATGTAAGGAATGACCATATTATGAAGTTTAGGATTTTGAGCTATTACTAAGCCTAGGTAAGTGGATCTAACCCATGCTTAGAGTAGATATATTACTACTCATAATATTGTATGCTATTTGATGCTATATTGATTGAATGTGGATAAATCTTAAGTGAATTAATATGCTACTATATTGGATGTTGATATATTGATTTTGAATGACAGTAACTGTATTCCGGTTAAACTATTATGTTGCCATGTTAGGCGATGATTTGTGCTTACGAATGATTGTGCTAACCAGGGAAGTTAAATGATTACTAACTCAATCTTCTAGGTGTTCATCTAAGTAAACCTTAAGTGAGATATTATAATTTTACTAGGAAGAGTTCAAAAAACTAGAATCAGATCACCGGGTTGAATAAAACTTGAAGATTGATTGTGTTAATTGATATTCTTGCATAACTATTGCATGTCATAGCATGGCATGGCATAGCATAAAAAGGGACCTATGGGTTAGAACTTTCAAAATAAAGCTTCTAAGTGATCATAGAAAGAATAGGGCTTTATGAACTCAGTTTTTAGAAGCATATAGATTGCATTGCCCAAATATTATGACTATTTTGATAGTCAAATTTGGTAGACTACAACATATAGTCTAAGTTGGCAGTATTACCACTTTGTTTTGGTAAACTACAGTATATAGTCTAATTTTGTAAAGTTAGAAATCCTACTCCCAAGTAACTCCTTGTTGCCTTTTTTATTTTATAATGATAAACTATAGTATGTAGTCCAATTTGGTTGGGGGTCCTACTCTCAAGTAACTTTATATCCAAATGCTTGGCTATGTCGACTAACCGAAAGAAGTTTGGAAGGCATAGGATATCAGTACCAATGCATGCCACATGCATGAGCATATCATGCTGCATTACTAGTAGTAGTGATGCAACCCGACCAAGGGGGTTCGAAACGAGTCTTGTAAAACCTAAACCTGCCCTGATTGCATTGATAGTTTTTCGAAACCCGCGAAAAACCTGATAAGGTTTTTAAGAAGCAACCCGCAACCCAACCTTATTAAAAAATAGCTAACCTAAACCCAACCCGACCTGACCCAACCCAACCCAACCCTATTTAATGGAATAAATAAATTAATTTTTAGTTCTCTTTTTTTATTTTTTTTCCTATTCAATTATCAACGCACAAGCTTTTGTAAATGAGACTTTTTATAATACCATCATAATTTCTATTACTATTTGCTATGTAGTAACCTTGATTAATCTAAGGAATTATTTTTTTTCAATAATATAATTATATACAAAAGTAAATTAATAAGAATTCAAAAAATTGAAAAGAAATTTTGTAAAAAGAAAAAATACAACGCACTCCAATTTTAGGAGTACAGTCAATTGACTCATGAGTCATGACTAATGACTCTCTAAACAATGGAATGGGCAGCACAATTTTTTTAAGAAAAAATAACAATTTAATTTACGTGAAAGTTATAACAAATCAATAAAGACTAGGCATAGTAGACACATGGCATCAGGCATTCTTGTTTTTTAAAGCAATAATAATCAAATCAATATTTTTATTATTTATTTATTTATTTTTCCTTGATGGGGTTTTCCATCAAGTTTTTTTTTTTTTAAATCCCATAACCTGACCCTAATTGTTATCAGGTTCTAAATCACTTTCCATAACACGACCCTAAACCCTATAAAGTCAAATCCTATAGGGTTTTTAACAGGTCGAATGGGTCATGTACCCTATTATGACCCGCCCGGTTACATCCCTAGCTAGCAGTAAATACTAGTTGGGCGAATACATATGTGAAGTTGAACCTATAGGTAATGATTGAAATGATTTAGTTATGATATATAATATTGTCTATCATATTGTCTATATTGTGTTACATATGATCTACTCTTACTCAGCTTCAATAGCTAAAGGGGATAAAATGTTTTATCCTCAGGTTCATAGCATCATGAAGGGCCCAACGCTAAGGGGGATATATATATACTGAAAGCGTGAGTCGGAGTCAGCGACTTTTGTATGGAGCTTGTACAAAGTTGGGGATCCTATTACTGTGAAGATGATAAAGGAAAAAGTCGGTTCATGTTTTGATGTAAATATTATGTTACACACATAAGTTGTAAAAGGGAATCCAATTGAACTCTGATGTAGAAACCCCCTTATTATGTAAACAATGTTATCTTTTGATGAATAAGCAAGTTGAGTTAAGCTTTCGACAAGTATTCTTGTATGATGGTGCATCCCGTACTATGTCAAGATGTGACATCAGCTTTCCTCTTTAGGCTCCTTGATTCACCTCGGAGTCAACACTCATATCATTATTTCTTCTTGACTCGGTAGCTCTTTTCGGCTATCGTTCATCATTATCAAGCTCATTGGAGCCACCTCTACTGGTAAGTGTTCGGTCCTTCCTTCCTTTCACTGTAACCAACACATCTATAGCCTCTAACTAAACCAGTATGCTCCTGAATAAAATTAGTAAGATTCTAAATCTGATATTCCAAGTTATCAACACGCCACCTCAAACTTCCGCGAGGGCTATTACCATTATTATTGGCACATTCTTCAGACATTCTTATTCATACAATAAATTCCAAAGAGAGAAAATTTAACAAATACGTAACACACTCAACTGTACTTGACTTAGAACCACCACTAAAGCAATTCTACAAATACTACTGCAACAAAATACAACTAACAGTAACCCAGAAATGACTATTAATCAACTTTTGTAGCTTCCCACAACTGTTAAACACTTCCATAGCAACTACAATCAACTACTGAAACTACTACTACAGCTTCAACAACAACACAATACTACGACTACTAAGAACTTAGACAACACACTATACTGCAGAACAATAACTAATCAAATGTTCAAATGACAAGTAAACTTTGAAGAAAGTTGTACACATATCTCCCCAAGACTCTAATAGCAATGAAGTTTATGCGAATCCATAAACACGCACTGAGCACAAACCATGAATGGGTATTCAACGTTTGAGTGAGATGAGGAATGGGAAGTGGAAGGGGCTTTTAACCACAAATGTATATGGATATTACGTACCAAAACACAAATATTATCAGGAGTTGAGCTCGAGATAAAGTTCAATGTGACTCACGAACACTAAATGTTACTCGGGTTTCAAGTGAGAAGCTAAATACGACTCACTAACTCAAATGAAGGGATTCACCACAATCTTAAGGACAAGATTGATAAAAACGCAAGAAAGATTAAAGAGTTATTCGACACTCAATAACCCAGCAATGCTGGCTCTAAGAGCTCAAGAATGACTTTGCTCAAAAGAGGTAAGTTCTAAGTATGTGTATATTCTTCATTGTCTAATCCTTCTTTACTAATTACAAATGTTACTATTTATAGCAAGTCCTAAAACCCTAGTAGTAAAATTGTCAATAATATACAAGCCTTAAACCTTAAAGAATGACCCACAATCGAAACGAGGAAAATATTTACAAAGTATACAAAACTGTACATTTAACAAAGTAGTCAACATACAGTCATCCAAGTTGTCTGTGGGATTGAACCCGAACAAGCGCCGATTGGCAATCGGATGTCCAAGTAAGGGTGTAATGTTTGGAAGTCTTATTATGCTTGGCCAAGCTCCTAGTGAGGTAGGCCCACAATTGCTGCACTCATTAATTGCTTAGCACTAGCTTTCCCGTATTGTGCCAAGCTATTCTTTAGCCTTGAGGTCTTGGTTGTTTGATCTTTTATCTTCTCTACAGACAAAAACCTAATGCAAAATGGTTTCTCTTCCTCCCCTCGGCCCTCAAGTATTAGTTTAGCCTCGACAAGAGCATGTCAACTTTGGCTTCTAATGGGTCAATCTTGGCTTCAGGATCGTTGTAGATTGATTCCTATCATTTTTCATGCTAATATTGTAGATTGGAGGTCAAAGTCTCACATTTGTGGTTTGTTTAACTCTATGGGAAACCAAACGTATAAAGGAGTTGATGATACATTACTTGCAAACACTATACTCAACTAATAAAGTGTTTATTGGAAAGGGATGTCTAAACGAGATTATAAGCAAAGGGGCCTCTCTATGGAAGAAAGGGAGTTGCTATAGAAAGACTAAACTAATGAGGAGATAAAAAAAAAAAAAAAGTGTTGTGGTGCATAGGGAAAACCAAGACTCGAATATCAATGGATTCCATGCTAAGTTTTACAATAAATGTTGAGACATTGTAAGGCAGGCGATTTGTAAGCTAGTAGGGAATATCTCGAAAGGTGCCAGAGTCTTTAAATCACACTCTCATTATCCTCGTACAAAAAGTGTTAGGGGAAAATAAACTAAAAGACTTCAGACCGATAAGCTTATATAGTATCGTGTACAAGATTGTGATAAAGTGTTTAACAAATAGGTTATAGCCTTTCCTAAATGAACTGATCAACTTAGAACATGCTAGTTTCATTTTGGGCAAAAATGTTAAAGATAATATTATTATCTTCTAGGTAGTGCTACATTCATTCAAAAAGAAATATAGTAAGAGAAACTGAATTAAGGTAAAGCTAGATTTGGAAAAGGCTTACAATAGGTTGGAGCGGGATTTCATCCAATTTAATCTCACAACTCTAAGCTTTCCCTAAGCTTAGATTGATCTTATTTGCACATGTCTACCATCAGTAAGATATTTGATAATCTTAAACAAAGCAACGTTGGAGCCTTTTATGTCAAGTAAAGGATTGAGATAAGGAGATCCACTGTCTCCATACCTATTTATTCTGGCAATGGAAATACTTAGTAAAATTATTCATGTGATGGTGGCAGATGGGATCTAGGAACCTCGATGGCTTAGAGGGACTAGCTTGAAACTATCTCATCTTTTTTTCACTGATCACATTCTCTTAATGGGAGAGGCAACAAAAAAATATGTAAAGATCATGAAGGAAGTAATGAAAGGTTTTGGTGATTTATCCGATTAGAAAGTGAACTACCAAAAGTCTTATTTGCTTTTCTCTAGATATATAAGCTCAGCTCTAAAAGTTAAAATCTCTAAGATTTTTGGCATAAAAACCTATACAAACATGAAAAAATATCTTGGAATACTAAGAAAAGAGGGAGGTAAAATATCAATCAAGAATGTTTATTTTATCCTGGAAAAAATGAATAGAAAGCTAACAAGATGTGATGTGCCTAGGAGCTTAATTATCAATAAGTCTTACCATAGAAAATAAAATGAGTCCTTCAAAATATCCAAGAAAAGAAAGTGAAATAGGGTTTAGCGAATTCATGAGATACCTATGAGCTAATAATGCACCAAATGAACACTACACAACCTAATATCTACTTTAATATTACGTACAAAATATAAATTAGGGTGGCTCACCACAATACTTGCTAAAGAGATTGGTAAGAGTAGGATAGAAGAGCTTTCACAAAAAATTACTCAAAAGGTTTTTCATTGAAATGTCATAAGTGTGATAAGTATCCAAAACCCTACAAGTACAGACTATTTATATATACTAGCAATTTCATAAATAAAATAAAGTAAAAGATTTTCTAGTGGCAGTCCCATAAATACAAAATAAAATGCAAAGGTAATCTAGTAAATAAAATATAAGTAAGCAGTCCTAAAGTTTTTCCATCATAAGTAAGCAAACCCAAACTGATCGAATAGAATAGAGCAAAACAGCAAAGCAAGGCATAGCAGAGCAAAGTAGTAAAGTAGGGCACAATAAAGCAACAAAGCAGGGTAGAGCAAAGTAAAGCACAGCAGAGCAGGGTAAGGCAAAGCGGAGCAAAGAAGAGGAACGGAGCGGAGCGAAGTAGAGCAGAGCAAAGTAGTGCAAAGTAAAGTAGACAACATGGGAGTCTATGCTTACTTGGTCAGTCTCTTAGAATCTATCATCACCTCTCCTTTGAAAAAGTTTCGACCTGAAACTTAGCATCCATTTACTCCAAAATCCACTAAGTTCAAACACCAACCCACAAAAACCAAACAAAGTGATATAAAGATATCTTAAGTCCATGATCAATGCTGGCATCGTCCTAGGCTCCTTCCACTCGTCATGAGCACCATCAACAAAACTCTTTATTGAAGCCCCTTCTTTCCACTCATCATGTGTCTAATCAATAATGTTCAAGTAACTCCAACAACAATCAATCATAGGAAACAACACAATTTTTTGCTCAAGTATCATGCTAAGAGCTCGGGGTACCTGAACATGTAAGGCCTCAACCCATTCCTCTCTACCTCAATCACTTCTACCTCTTAAATTCTTCTACAACTTAATTCTTCCTCTTTCCACCGACATAGTTCTAGCACTTCTAACATAAGATTTCCAAGTAAGAGCACCATACAACCCCAATATGAATATCCATCACCATGACCACAATAAATACCAAGTAATCTATAATATCTCATGGGCACAAGATTACCATTGCTCTCACCAATCCCAGCTAATCCCATTAATGGATCAAGACAAAGAAGTCCAATAGTTAGGAGACAAATGTAGTGGTACCTAGGGTCATCTTTAATAACATGTATGGTTGGTAATGGAATCACATCGGGAACATGGGCAACATGTTATGATTCAACCCGGTCTTCTTAGGATATCTTGGAAGGTAGGACAACTACGTTTATTTCGTTGTCATGCTCTTTATAAGCTGGTATTTCGACTCTCCACCTTTATGTGAAAATCTTGACAACTCTTAAACCTTCTTCAATTCTTTCAGAGGATTGCAAGGTATCACAACTCATCTTTTACCATACAAGGAATAAACATGACTTAATGGGTGATAGCACATATTGTAATTTAATTTCCACGTACTTTCCAAACACATATAGCTATCATCAATATCAACTAGATTACATAAACCTCATCTTGGAATTTATCAAAAGAGAAGGATATTTTGGCTTGCTTGGTGATTCGAATCACCTCTCCATTATAGGAAAACTCATATAGACTCTAGTAATCAATAGTTGTATAGCTTAATCTCCTGACCATAGCTTCAGAGATAAAGTCAACAAGATAATTACTAATATGAATTAATATAATATTTTGTTAAAGTCTTCCATCAAAATAAAATTTCCTTGCTGCTATATTATAAAAATTGAGCACCACTAAACAACACTAAAATAAATAATAGACACTCCAACTCGGTACGTGTAACACGTAATTCTCCGGACAGCAGCACGATATACACGTGATAAGAGCTCGACATACTCGTGATAAGAGCTCGTCAATGCTCTCTGACTTAGAATCCAACAACTCAAAAAGAGGAAGTTGAGAGCTCGGCAGTAGGTTCTCTCAAATGATTAATGACAGATCAGCAACAGTTGAATAGGGCAACACGGCACTACTTATACTTATACTGCACTTCACCGACCTCGACCCAACCAAGTTGGCTTCCACAGCTTGGGTGCGTGTTAACAGTTCAGCAAGCACTTGAAAATAGCTCCTAGCTCGGCCTTTTGTAGAATAGGAGCTCGGACATGCAATATCAGGAGCTCGGCTTAACAGGGAAAAACTGTAGCTCGGGTGTTTAGAGTACAGCAGCTCGAATCGAATTATTTGCACCTCGGTACTTGGTTAATATACTTCGAATTCTCTCCTTCTCCAAGCTTGGTACAGCACCTTGAGTTGTACAAGACAATACTCGCTTGGCATCCTGTAATAGACTAGCACGGCACACCATAGCAGTTCGGACACAAGGCAGCAGCTCAATTCACACGCTCCAGGTCACACACGCAGCTAAGACTCATAATCACCGACTCACGCACACAACAAGACAGTTTGGTGATCACCACAGCACTTTCATGAAAGGATAGCTCCACTCCTTATCTACTGCTAACTCGGCAAGATGACATGATATGTACTTATATTCCACAGCTCGCTTCTGTACTTCACAAGTACAAGTAGCTCGGATTGAACAACGATGTACAGCACGGATCACTTCTTCACCTCAACACATACAATAGCAAGCATAGCTGTACATCACAACAGCTCGGCAATAATCAAACAAAACAAACACTCAGCTCGGAAATTTACTCCCACAGCCAATAGTGAGCTCGGAACTACACAAGTAGTTCGGCAAATAAATTGGTCTTAGCAGCTCCTTCAACTCAGCTCGGTAGTGAATTCTTTTCACTGCAGCTCGGATGGTACCGCAAAGCTCTGACCAAATCAACTCAGCGCCATCAAGTAGTTCTGCAAATTCTGGAGAAGGACAGGTCGTACGTGTATTCTCAGCTCGAAAGTATTTCACAGTTACTCGGTAATTAACTTGCACAGTCAATAGTTAGCTCGGTACTACTCAGGAATCGGCCACTAAGAACTGCAGCTTGGAAATGAACTACTGTGCAACTCAGCTCGAACAAAGATCACAACAACTCGGATGGAGGATACTTAAAGCAGCTCGGTTCCGCACTTTAGTAGTTTAACTCGAAAACTTTTAAACAGCACAGCTCGACTGCCTGCACACTAGGAGCTCGAATGCACAAGGTCAAGCAGCCCCTCACAATAGCAAGCTCGAATGTTCAGCTCAATACTCTGCTTGTAGCTCGGCAAAGTAGTTTGTAATGAGATTAGTTCGGTACTATCACAAATTCCTTCACGCGCAGCACAACAACAATTATGCGTCCTTGTAAATACAGCAGATCATCAACTTGGAAAAAATTAGCTCGGTCTGCTCATTAAATCAACTTGGACATGCTCTAACTCACTGTAGCTCGGAGACACAATACAGCACAAACAAAAATCAACTCACACTAGGCAACTCTGTTTACTTACAGCAGCTAGTAGCTTAGGCGCACAGTCATTAAACACACCGGTCACAACATAATCACGACACGGGCTCAGCGCAACCCACTCCATTTCAGCACATACAGTAGCACATATAGCGATACTTTACATCCTTCACGCCTTACTCAATTCAATTCTATTACCACAGTTGCTGTCCAAAACACATTACACTCGATACACCTACACAATTTCACACACACGCATCTCTTTTTCTTCACAATCATAACACCCTATCGAGGCACATTTCTGCACAAGATCACACTAACAAGATGAAACCCCACATTTACTTTTTTTACTTTCGCCTGTAATTTCGGGGAAAATAGAAGCGTAACACGAATTCTGTACAAACTGGCACAAGTAACTCCACATAGTTACACCCATCAATTCTTCCCTTTTCCAGATCTAGGTAATTGTTCTTCTTGGATTAAAGAAGAAACCTTAATGAACGCCTCCAACTAATTTTAGGAGCACGAGCCAAGATAACTCCCTTTTTGGGTCCCAAATAGGTGTACTACTACTATAAGCTACCATCAGGTCAATAGGTCCCTTAAAATTTGTTACGAAAGATAATTTGGTGGCATTGCAATATAGGACACTCGCAAGTTTTCTTGTGTGAATAGTTCTGAATATCCAAATATTAAACTATGAGAAATGAATTCCCCATATATATGTAACAACAATCCCACAAATTAAATCTCCAAAGTCACAACATAAACCATCCAACCAACACCTTCCACAATACAAAATAATATATACACATAGCCACACAACAAGAACAAGGTAACTTAAAAACTCTTGGCACTATTTGAAACCTTGAGCTCTGATATCAAAATTATATGATGTGCCTATCACTAGATTTTACCGTAAAAAATCAAATGGGTTCTTCAAAATATCAAAGAAAAGAAGGTGAAATAGGGTTTAGCGAATTCATGAGTTGCCTATGAGGATATGACGCATCAAATAAACACTATACAACCTAATCTCTACTTTGATATTACACAAAAAGTATAAATTAGGATGATTCACCACAATTCTTATTAAAGAGATTGATAAGAATGGAATAAAAGAGCTTTCATAAAGAATTACTCAAAAGGTTTTTTATCAGAATGTGATAAGTGTAATAAGTATCCAAAACTCTACAAGCATGGACTATTTATACATAATAGCAATTTTGTAAATAAAATGAAATAAAAGATGCCCTAATGGTAATCTCATAAATACAAAATACAATATAAAGATAATCTAGTAAATAAAATATAAGTAAATAGTCTTGAAGTTTCGTTGTCATAGGTGAATAGACTTGGCCGAACAGACTTGAACTAGCTGAACAAAACACAATAGAGCAAAGCGGTGCAAAGCAATAAAGCAATGCACAACAAAGCAAAGTGAAGTAGAGCAAAGCAAGAAAGCAAAATGGACAACATGGGAGTTCATGATTGCTTAGTCAGTCTCCTAAAACCCATCAAGATGGAAAGCAAGGATGCTGAGTATAATAGGCCAGAAATTATTAGCATCTTTTGCATTAGACAGTATTGTGAATTACTATTCATAGATCGTTCCGTTATCAAAAAATTTTGCAAACAAAGCGAACAAGATCAATTGAAACTTCATTTGAGGAGGCACACCTAAAGAGAAGAATATGCATTGGATAGGATGGGGTAATATGAAAAAACCAAGAGAAGATAGGGATTTAAGACTCGTGGATATACACAAAAGAAACAGAGCTACTTTGCAAAGTTAGCATGGCAATTGAGAAGAAATAACATGCTATGGACATAAGTTATTAACCAAAAATACAAGGTTTTCGAGGGGAGGAGGAAAGTTAAAGGAGGATCCCAATTTTTCTTTGAGTTAAAGAAGGCTTTAGATTGGGCAAATGAAAGAATCTAAGTACATGTGAGGAATGATAGGACAACCAAATTTCGGTTGGGAAATTGGTCAAAGTAAAGACGAGTTAGAAACTGGCTGGATGGTCCTTTAAAAAATACAACAAGTTAATCCTCCTCCATTAAGCATGGGATAATACGTTAAGATGAAAGGAGGAAGTAGTAAGATACCCCCTAAATAATTACATATGACATAAACTTGGCAACCTCATTCTAGATGAATCCAAGGAGAGAAAGGATGTGCAAAGATGGCCCTTTGAAATTGATAGGGCGCTTACTACAACAAGTGCATAATATAAACTGTGTAATAATGAAAGGGATGGTACTTTAGGAAAGAGTTGGAGATGGATATAGAAGCTACCCACCTATCTAAGCACCCAGTTATTGATATAGAGAATTTATCATAACGAGTTGGCTACAAGGGACAACTTAATAAAGAGAGGTTTACATGTTGGATGGTGTACTCATTGTGTAGACAGGAGGAAGAATCAATCCAGTACATATTTGTAAACTGTTTTTGGAGCAAGTAGGTGTAGTAAGGGCTCAGAGTGATGTTACCAACTTATTCCTTCAATTTTGAGGACTTCGAAGCACGGATTAGAAGAATGTGTAAAAGGTAAAAAGTAGATCGGAGGAAAGTTGAAACTCCACTCTAAACTACTGTTTTAGTTGCTCTAAGGGGAATCTAGCGTGAGCAAAATAGGAAGATATTTAAACAAATTAAGAACCAAGTGACTAGGTAGAAATTATCAAGAAAGAAGGAAATGAGTTTTAGACAATGAATCAAAAGGAAAAGCTATAGAGGAGAACTCTAAATTTTATGGCATAAGAGCATCCCCTACCAATAAATTGGGTTAAGATAAAATGTGATGGAGCAGTAGTAGAAGGAAGTAAGACTGTAGCGATTAGAGCTATTTGTATGGATTGAAACGATACATTTCTTTACGCTATGCATAGACAAGTGTCAAACTCTTCCCCGTTAGAGACATAACTCCTAGCTATAAAAGAAGGATTAACTATAGCTCATCAAAATGGGTTCCATAATGTTATTTCTGAAACTGACTCCCAAAAAGCTTTTGATTAGATCTTGAATCCTAGTGAGGATCCTAACCATTGTCATCAACATCTCCAAGACTACAAAGCTCTATTATCTCACTTGACTAATGTATGTATCTGCAAGCTCAATCAAACAAGGATTGAAGCTATGGACTTCTTGGCAAAACATAGACTTAAAGATCTTAGTTTCATGCTTTTTGTTGTGTATCTACCTACATTTCTTTCTTAGTTTGCTATTAAAGCACAAGATGTTGTGAGCATAGATCCTTTTATTTTACACCTAGACTAGATGTGTTGTTTAGGCCTGGGACTTTTGTTGAATTATGTTTGTTTGTTTTTGTTTGCATGGTTAATATCATCTTTATTCATCCAAAAAAGAAAGACAAATATTCATTGCTTATTATCAAATAATTGGTTATACACAAAGACTCCTGTAGAGCTAGAAGTTTCCATTTCACATCTTATGATAATATAAAATAGTCAATCCAATCTATTCTATTTCCAACCTTATATTCCAACAAACCTCAAAACGAAAAGTCTGCGAACATGTAATATCATTTGGCCAAAAAAGAAACATGCGATATGCAGCAGCTCCTTTGGTTTGAAAACGAATTGAGAAGGAAGCTAGAGAGAAACGTATAAGGTGGAAGGGAGTTCCTTCCATCAAAGGGGGAAAGGCTCTTTGGTAGGTAAGAAAAAAGTGATATATTTACATAAACTTAAAAAAAAAAAAAGAAAGAAAGAAAGAAAGAAAGAAAAGAGAAAAAAGCTACTAGCCTTAACGTGATCTTTAAACGGCTACTTTGGCAAAAAAAATAAATAAATAAATAAATAAAACACGGCTACCTTCCAACAAATCAACAATTGCCACCAACATACGATTGAAAACAACTAATATACGTTATCTAAGCCTAAATATCTTCATGTTGACAGCTATCAGGGAAAAATATATATGATGCCAGCCTAGTTCAACAACTGTCAGTGAGCCTATGTAATCAATCAACTCACTGCAAACAACACCATAACTCAAGCTAATTTTTCACTAATGAGCCTTGGGGTTGAATTAAAGGAATAAATAAATAAATAATAGGAACATTCATTCCCAATATAATTAAACAAAACTACATACATAATATAAGGGTTAGTTGTATTTTGACCATTTTAAGTGAGCATTCGTAACTCCCAAAATCTAAAAAGGGGATTTAACTTTGCTTGTTTGTTCTGCAAGGAAATAAATTTGAAACTCCTATCAATAAGATAGCACCCATCGTTGGTAATTAACATCATGTATCGTGTTCCATCGGCCTTTCGTGTGGCATAATAATATCGTTGTCTTGACAGTTGTAGATTTTCTCTGAATGACAAACAGAATTCATTCACATCATGCAACAAATCTCGCAAATGAAAGCCCATTAACAGAAAATATAAAAAAGAATATACAAGCAATTGTCCCTCAAAATCCCTCGCACATTTTGACAGGATTATTTTCTTCATTGCTTTCTTTCACCAATTTTAGTCTTTTCATAAAGGTTACCCGGACACCCAAATCGACCATTGAATTAAGTTCAATCACCAATTTACCATACTGAAATTTGATGCATCCTATTTCAGAACAAGGAAAACTTCTATTTGTCAAGGTAATAAGGTCCTAAATCATGAAATGTATATTTAAAGGCTCATTACCAATACCCACCACCCCCAAGTCACCAGAATTTTAATTTTGCTTATAAAAACGTGCATTCATGAATAATCAATAAAAGAAGCCCATCACAAGATATGCCCCGCGTAATGTTCAAAGAATATTCTACAATCAAATTTTCTCATGTCCTAATGATAGTGAATGTGAAAGGGGATTCCACAAATAAATAATTAATTAAATCAAGACCTCGTGGTGAATCATGTTGATACTAAGGTACCTTTTTATATATTATCAAAAGAGACAAGCAGAAAATACAGTCCCGAGAGGAAAATAGTGCAGGAAGAGGCTCCATAACCATAACTCTCTTGTATCAGTAGTATTCTACCCAAACTCATATGAGAGATTAAAGCATGTGAATGCATCACCATAAGATGGGTAAATCAAAACAGACAGAATGATAGACAACCTCTACTGGAATCTGTGTGATCCTACTTACACTTAAGCCATTAATTACCTGTTATTTTTCAACAAGCTGCGTTGGAAAGCTAACATTTTACCATTGAGTAGGCAAACTCCAGTCAAGGAAAATCGCCCCACATTAATCATTGTTGAAGATGCTGGATTATTCAATTGGAACAATGCTCAGAAGTAACACCATCCAACTGTCTAACTCACTCTCTCTCTCTTTCTCTACCTCAACATAACCAAAGAGGAGAGACTCTTCCACCCCAAGGGTATTTCCAATCATTTGGTTACATCTGCATATAGGTTTCCAAAACAGGGATGCACCTTCAGAAGTCCCAAATAAATGGCCGTGACAGCTTGTCGATTTTTATGTTCAACATGTTTTCCTACGCTCAATCCATATCTATTAACACAGTAAATCATACTTCTAACGTGGAAGATACACCTTTGGAAAATCCTGGACAAGGCATTTGTCATAGTTCTGTCATCAGCACGTTTTCCCATGTTCAATCCTCATCTATTAGACATGCGGCAAAGGTGTACTTCCAACATGCTGGAAATTATGCGCAAATAGAATCTCCTACAAACCCCATTGTAGACTTTCTCTATTTTACTAAAAACAACGTTCCCAAAATAGTAATAGTATTCGAGTACACTTGCTATCAGAATAATAAGACAATTTGGACGTCACCTGCTCAAACTTGAGTACGGTCAGCTTGGGAGCAACCATATGGACATAGAGCATATGCATAACACTAGCTCTGAAGTGATCTGGTATTTCTTTTTTCTTTTTTTTAAAAATATGTAGTAAAGGAGAACACCGCATCAGCTAAGGACGTGGGGCATTGAGAATGATGCCAAGTACCCTCCTTTTCTGGGTGGGGATAATATAAGACACTTGTGTCATCATTAAGTATTGGATTTGAGAGTGGAACTTAAGCTCCCGCTTTAATAGAAAGCTTTTGAATTATGTTCCCTCAAATCCTTATCAACTGTTTCAATATCATCATTTTGAAGTAAAGCTTCAGAATTAGTTGAAAGCTGGAAAAAGCTTTTGTGAAACTGACTAAATAGAACCCGACAAAAACATAGATACCATTATTGAAACAAAATCGATGTGCTTTTCAACCATTATATTACATAAGCAGCACGTTATTTTTGGTCAGTATCATGAGATGTGGATAATAAATTTTTCGAAGGATAAAATGAAATTTAACCTGTTAAGTGAAACAGGGTGTGATCCTGGAAATTGCAAGCTTGCCATCGGCTGCAATTGGATTGGTGAGATGGGTAAGGAAACCATAAGAATTATAAAAAACTAAGTAAAAAAGAGCGTTAAAAATGGACGAATAACAACCAGAAAACTTCAAAAACACCCCCAATAGGTTGGCCTAGCAGTTAAAAAACTCGGAACTCTTATATATATTGCATAAACTCCTGGGTTCATATCTAATTAGGGAATTTGGGATTTTCCGATAGTTTATACGGCAAGATGTAGCCAGGTCCAGTTATAGTGGTGCTGCTTTATTAACAAGGAAAAAAATAAAGAAAAAAAAAGCAGATAACTTGCAAAAGATCTTACGAAATATCACTCAAAACAAGATTCCATTTGATTCGTGGAAAAGTTTTTCTGAAAATCATTTTGACATTTTGCTGATCAACTCATAGAAGATACTCCAACACACACAACTTGCAATATGTTCCTATCAGCAACTATTAAATTAAGGACAAATACAGTTTAAAGCTTTTCTCACCCCTTCAATGCAGTATAGCCAACTTTGGTGATTCCAGCCAGCTCGCTCAACAGTCAATGTCTAGTGAAAGCAAGCATTTGTATTGGCAAAACTTGAAATCATTTTCCATACGACATCTAGTACCACCACTCGGACTTTTTTGCCATAAAAATTCCCTGAATCAACTCATAGAAGATACTCCAACACACACAACTTGCAATATGTTCCTATCAGCAACTATTAAATTAAGGACAAATACAGTTTAAAGCTTTTCTCACCCCTTCAATGCAGTATAGCCAACTTTGGTGATTCCAGCCAGCTCGCTCAACAGTCAATGTCTAGTGAAAGCAAGCATTTGTATTGGCAAAACTTGAAATCATTTTCCATACGACATCTAGTACCACCACTCGGACTTTTTTGCCATAAAAATTCCCTGAAGTTCTTTAGCCCCTCATAGGACATTACACGGTAGATAGGGTAGAGACACCACTGCCAGAAAAATGGGCTGTATACAAGTGGGCAATGCAAACAACAGAAAACCTCAAAATCACGATATCCCACTGCAGAAAATAGCACACGAGAACATAACTACGTCAAAAATTGTTAGGTATTGGATACGGTTAGTAGCATTTTCATAGTTAACATTAGAATTAGATACATCCAATAGGATGTACCTAGAAGAGTAGTAGTATTAATAGGAGTGAATAATAGTAAGAGATTCATTTAGTCATTTTCTTATTTTATGTAGTTGAGAGTGTATAAGGAGCTCTAAGCTCTATGTTTAGGGCATTGGACTACGTGTCTTAGCCCTAATTCCATTAAATGAGGGTTCGTAATAACTGTAAATTAAATAAACAATATTTGAATGGGAACACCCTGTATTTATATAAACAACATTTAAGCAAAGAAATCCCTACCCCAAAATTCAACTTAAGAGTTTGGTAGCAAAATTTTTGGAAAGCATCCACCTGCTCCCTTGGTATCTCATCTCCCAAAATGTCATCATTAGCCATACGTAGCTCCTTCTCACAATCATCCTGCGGGGAAGAAAGAAGAAGAAGAGCTCAAGCCAGAATACAGGCTAATCAACAACATGACTGACTGAAAATTGTGGAATTAAATGTACACATAATTGTTACCAGCTTTTTCGATTTGCATAAGGATTAATGCCAGTCCTTGTTACTAAGTATCAAGCCCTTTGTACAACTTTCATGAAGTTGTTTCTGATTAGGCGGAGTATGTATCTTCATATGAAGCAATTTTTTATGGGGCTGTAGGCACGGACGCACACACAACACAATGATATTTATGAAAAAAGAGGACAAGGCATGTTTTTCATCAGGGGTAAGAATATATACGTATATATTTACCTTATTTTATATATCTATTCATATTTTATTGATTAAAGTTCATATAAACTTACTATAAGAACTATGGGTTCTAAAAACAGACAAAAGCTAATTATTGAATTCGTAATAAAAAAACAAGAATACAACTTCCAATTATGGAAGTTCACAAGACATTTGCTGTCCAAAGGGTTTTACAAAGATAAATTTTCCTCAGCTGCTCCCTTATTCTGCTGGCTATGGTCTATTTATAGGCTATCTAACTGAGAAACCATTTCTAGAGACTTCTAGAACCTTCTAGAAGTAAACGCAAGTACAATAAAGAAAACTAAGCAGCTACTGATACAACCAATACAAACGAGTATACTACTTGTCTAAACTAATACAACTAATAACCCTGACAAAACTAACAGTTATTATTACGAGTTGTATCGCATACAAATAAGAAAAAGTTCACTTGAAATATACTATGATACAATACCTTAGGTGAAGCCTCCCATATTGCATGTATATAATAGAAAGCGTAAATGAGTCATTACATAGACTATTAGTAGTAATATGGCATGTGTAAAGCAGGAAGGGGAAAAATATCATTAGAGAATTAGTAGTGTTGGTGGCTTACTCAGACAAATAGGTAGGGCAGTTAGTGAGAGAGGTAGACATTTTGTTCCCAAGTGAGAGTTGGTATGAGCAAATTTGCTCATGTGTTTGTTAGGATGAGCATAGTGCTCATGGACCCTTCTTCACCGAAGGTATGAAGGTTTTACTGTTTCTTCAAAAAAAAAAAAAAAAGTTTAGTTTTTGTCCTGTAATTCTTCTAGTTCAGATCATACTCGCTCACTAGCAATCTAGTTTACTACTGATAAAAATAAAATCACACGTGCATAGGCTGAAAGCCCTCAACATTTCGAGTGTTTGATTTCCCTCCACTTTATTTACTAGCATTAAAGTCATTAATTTGCTCGTTTGCCTGAAATTTCAAATAACCGGCAAACTAGCATTAAGAACCCTTTCCTCCATGCATTTGCCAAGTGCAGCCTGCACAAATTTGTTCCCTTTGTTTGGAAAATAGCAACAGATGCAAAAATGGCATCACCTACAAACGAATACAACTCCACCATTCAAGCCTTATTCCTACTATGTGGAGTCAGTATATCATTCCTGTTTCGGCCATTACATTGTAGCGTAAATCATGAAAAGTCATAGATTTCTTTTGTCACTTCCCCATAATAAGGAAAAAAATACCATCCTACTTTTTCTGCCACCCCAAACCTCATCATAAAACAATCAAGAATGTCTTTGGGGATGAAGGTAAAACAAGTTGTATAATTTACAATAGGAAGGACGCAGTATGAAGAGAGAATGCAGCTTAAGATATAAGAATATAACCGATTATAAGCAATCTCAATTGCAGATTCATTATCTTCAGGTACGGCATTTAGGTCCATGGCAACAAGCCCTCAACATCCAACGAAAAGCAGTGATCAACGACAAAATTCTGCGACAAGACAAGACAATAAATGGTACATTCTGCGCTTAGTTCAAGAACTAAACTTTCCACCGGTACACATAGAGGCGTCAACAAAGCAAACCCTAAGATTTGAGCATCTCAAGATTATGTTTAGATGAAAATATCAAAATTAAGACGTTAGTTAACTGCGTATATTCCACTTAGAAGTTGTTAACAGCGTAATAACTAAATGTAATTTGGCTACAGGATTAAAGCCCTAACTATTTCTCAATCAGTATAATTTCTTGCAAATTGAATTCAAAAAGCGAAACTTTACGTGAAAGGCAGTTCCTTTTGCAAATGTACTGATTAAGAACTCAAATTCATAAACAGGAAGACGATATAGAAGAGAGTGTAAACATCAACAGGCTAAAAACACAAAGAATGATAATGACAGAAGCAAATAGGAAGCTGCAGTGGAGAAAGGCGTGGATTTGAAAACGACGGAAATAGGTAGTATTAGAAGTAAGAGGTTCGAGAAAATCACATGTATTTTTTTACTAAAGGCACACTATGTGTATGCACCTTGTTTTTTTAGTGTAAAAGGTGTGCTCAAGGAAAAAAAAAATTAATTTAATCTTTATATAAATAATTATATAAATATGTGTTTCTTGAGTACCTCCTCAACGTAACTATCGCAATTTGCACCTCTTCAATGTTACTATCACGCACATTGCTTCACACTATCCCTAATTAAGTACTTTCAATAGGGCAAGTTAATTGCCTATTATGCTCTTAAATTCAATTCACACTTCATTTCCTCTAGCTAAGTATACTATTTACAAAAACTATTAACGTAACGAGTAGACTTAAATAATTCACTAAACTACTTACTAACTAAACCTATTAAAAGTAGGTATAGTATATATACAGTATATATACAGTAAATTATTAGTATCAACGGAATAGCCATGTAATATGAAACATCATTTACAAAAACGATTTACATAGTGAGTAATAGATGTCGATAATACATAACAATTAAACTAAGTAATATAAATATGATCATTTACAACTACTTCTTTCAAGATCTAGTTAATTGTTTTCTGAAAGGAGATAATAATAATGGTCTGCGAGTGGATGGTCCCTCTGACCGCTAAGGCTCAAATGCCTATAGAGGAATATCGGTGAAATCTATATGAAAAACTGGAGTAGGCAACAATGGTAGTAGCTAGGTGTTGGCATCCTATATGTGTAATGATTAAGGCTATCCTGTACGACGTTTACGAGGAGTTGGTGATGTCGACTGCAAATATATCTACACGTAAGCATCTAGAGTGTCGAATGAGGATTGGCCGGAACTAAAGGCATCAACGAGTTGTGCACTGCTACCAATCTTGCCCAAGTCAATGAAATGGTGAGATCCCAATGCCATAGAATCGTCACCATATCCCCAACCGCATGCCTGTGCTAGTCTACATCCTCTCATCTCATCTAAACTCTAGGACCTACACGCAGTCGAGGGATAGGTATAGGGGCTAGATCAGCTGGCTGATTAGGAAATAATATCAAACTACCGTACTCCTCGAAATGGTGAAGGCCACCATCGATGATATGATAAGCAACGTCGACATCATCTACTAGCCTCACCCAACGTAGAGTATCCGCCTATAGTTAATAAAACATTTCATGTTATATTCATGTGCATTACTTTATGAAAAACCATAAGATAAATGGAAGGAAAGCTTACAAAGTATCCCATCACCGCCCTATGATGGGTGATGTATCAGCGTGTATGATCCCTATACCAGTCATAGTAAGCTGAATCGACACCCCTTGGTTCCTGACTATAAACAATCCATATCTAGTAGTCTACCTAGATCAATATGTATCCCTAATGCGCAACCAACTAGTCTATATCTATCCTACCTCTAAGTTTGATATGGTATAGCTCCTCACTTATATGAACATCGACTAATATCATCTAAAAGCCTCCAAACTATCATATAACACAATCGAGGAAATGAAACTCGACAATGTAGAAACATATCAGTGAAACTATATCAGTAGAACCTTAGTTGTCCAGATAACTCGACAAGTACTGCAAAATGAGGGTAGGATATCAATAAGATCACCCGGGTATAGCTCATACATGACCTACAATGCATTTGCAAAGAAAGTGCATTAACAATCCATAAATTTTTAATAATATCAACAACAGAAACAAAATTGACGAAGTACATACCTATTAACTCATCAAATGCAATCCAGCACGCATCACAACATGCGTACCATTATGTGTAGTGTCTCATTATAAAGCCCACTTAGCAGCCAGTAGTAAGCCCTCATGTATGGTAAAGCCCGACCTAGTCCATAGTGCAATGTGAAGGAAATGATCACATGCCTATATCTATAGTAGTATAGCGGTGCCTCCAATTTCCTGTGCTCCTAGTTATACAGCCCCACATAACTGATGATATAACTAAGCCAAACAAGCTAATCCCCAACTAAACATTGCGGTATGTGTGAAATACTCCAGAATGAGTAGGAACATCATGTGAACAAGAGATGAAGATTTGTCACCAATAAAAATCAACCAAATAACTATAGGATGTATGCATGAGTATGTCGACGAATAGTCTCCTCATCTACATCTACAAGAAGTACGCTAAATTTGTCCCATAACCAAGTCAAACTAACACGCCCCCTTCTATTAGTACTGTTAGTGGAGTAGTCTCCTAGCAATCCCTTAACTATCTGAGGCTAGACTAATTGTATAGGTCCAGTCACTACAACTCCATCTACATGGAGACCAAACAAGACTTCTATGTCCTAAAGCATGATGGTCATCTCCCCGTGAGCCATATGGAAAGTATAGGTCTCAAGTCTTCACCTCTCAACTAACGTTGTGATAAGGTGATGATCGATCTTGAGGAATGGTAGCCGTGTAACCCCTAGGAAACCAGTGTCAGCTAGGTAGGTGATGAAGCAATCATCCAATGGTATCTGTAACGTGCCCTTCTACAAGCTCGACTCCACTCAACGAACCAAAATATATTTGCCTCCCTGTAATATTAGATTAATTTTCATCACAATTGTAGAAAACAATTGAACTATATAATTTAAAAGATGAATTAACGTCAAGCCATACCCGATGATCCTATACATCCTGCAATCGATGTCGTCTATGTCTGTGCAATATCGATTGGTCACTCGATCCTGGATCCATCTAACTTGCAAAACAATAAAATAATAAATTGTGTCATTAACTTATAGAAGCATAACATGATATCATATATAATATAATGTAAGAAAACAACACGTATACGTCTATCTATATCGTTTCTATTAAGTTGAAGACACCTCCTTCTATTGTGTCCTTCCATTCTATACACACTACACCTACTCTTATCAATAGGCTCTCTTAAGTCCATCTCCATCTGGTATCTCTTCTTCTTTGGTTTATCCAAACCACGTTTCAGGTTCTCGTTGGATATAAGGAATGGGTAATTGAAACAGGGCCGATTCAACTCATCATCGATTAGCATGAAGTATCTAGTGTATACATCTAACTAATGTGACCACATATACCATATGCCAATAAACTGACCAGTTGTTACTCAAATAGAATTAAGTGCCCTTATCGCATGTGAGCACAGGATTCTATAGATTTGTCATTTCCTACATGAACACGTCATTCTATTCGTGTCTACAATATGTATTCGACTACCTCGTTTCATCACTTCATTTGATTCGCTCCTCCAACTTGTCTTTACCTCGCATATCCCATTTTCACAATTATATTGCTTGATGGAATGAGTTAGAGCTCACCTAGCCTACCTTTTTAGCTTCTTCGCAACATACTTCGTATTCACTTGCTTCACGTCCATTCCTTTCCTTGCTTGTTTGACTCTTTTTTCCCAATAATCAACATAGTTGTAGAAAATTTTTTTGACAAGTGAAGTTAGGGTCAATCTTCTACAACCTTTCAAAATAGCATTGTAGCTTTCAACGATATTAGATATCATATATCCGAACCGATAAAAACCGTCATGAGACAACGTCTATTTGCTATTGTCAAATGGTGAAAAACCATGATAATACGTCCTCCTTAACTTGCAACATCTACTCCATTAAAAACTTAAACTTCCTAAGCTATATCTACATAATAGTAGTAGCAGTAGCAGTAACAAGCTTCTTACACAGTTGATTCACTAATACATCGATAAAATAACATGCAATTTATGAGTCACATATATATATATATATATATATTTTTATGAAACCACCACAACTAATATAACTATCTATTATTATATAAATAACAAACAAAATGCAACATGCATATTACTAAAATATAAACACTAAAAAAATTATCATCCAACTACATTTCAAATGGACAATATAAAATAATTGTACTAATAATGTAATTTGTATTTTTAAAAAATTATTGCAAAACAAATATGGTCGAGGGCTACTTACAAATGGGTTAAGGAGAATAAGGTAACGTTGTTGCTCGGAGAGAAAAAATAGGGTCACACCATCACTCCAAGAGAGAAAATCAAAGGTTTTGAGTGATTTATGTATTTAGATGAGATGAGAACGAGGGAAAACTGCGGAAATTGGGCTATTTATAGAGAAATGAAAGGCGTATGCCATGAGCATACCTTCCTCCTTGTTATAAGAAGGAGGAAGTCACGCTCACAACATGCGTCTTCCTTGTAATTAGGAAGGCACACTCACAACATATACCTTCCTTATAATAAGGAAGGTGCACTTACATAGAGTGCCTTCAATCTTAAAAATCCATGTACAATGAAGACACTCGCGACGCACACACCTTCGTTATATCATTATTGTAAAATATTTCTAGAACACCCCATCTTTGTACAATTTTTTCCCAAATGTACTACAAAAATACAAAACTCTAAGAGGTTCCTTAATCAATGAATGACAAGGGGAGAGAGAGAGAGACTATTGCATGATAGGAAGACTTATGTTTATTCATCGGATAATTGACACGCATCTTTATTAGTATTGACAATATTATATATCTCTATCTATGTCAGTTTATTATTATATTTTAATGGATGAGGGGGTTTATGTCCTACAAACATTATATAAATTAATTAGGGTCAAAGTCATGATTTACATCTTAACTTTATCAATTTTTTGTAATTATATAATCGAAGTTTCATCTTATTTAATTATGCATCTAATTAAAAATTTAGTTGTCAATATCTACACCTTAGTTAATCTAATTCATACTATTACTCCAATCAATATTTTTAACTAATGATGCAGCTACTTATAGCGTCAAGAATGGGGGTAGTGGGTTTTGCACGACCCCCCGCAAGTGACCACTGGCCACTTACTATAAAATAATGAGCTACGACACACTTCAAAAATGTGAGTCGTGAGACCCATTAGTAGCTGTAGGTGGCCACATACAATTCTAGGGGGGTCGTACGACCCTCTTGAGGTTATATGCAGCCACCTTATTAGATTGTCTTGCTAAATGGACTATCATTATGTAAAGGAGTCAATTGAGGTGTAGATTAGTACAACTGAATCTTCAATTAAATATATGATTAAATAAGTTGAAACTTCAAATGTATAATTACAAAAAATATTAAGCTTAAGGTATAAGTTGTGACATTGCCCCAATTAATTATAAGAGAAAATGTAAAAAAACCTCCTAAACTTTGATTTTAGTATCGATTTTCCCCATGAACTTTTAAAGTAAAGTTTTTTATCCTCTAAACTTTGCTAAATTGACAAAACAACTCTCATAACCCTTAAACTTTAATTTGGGTGCGCAAACACTCTCTCTCTCCCCCTCCCTCCCAAAAGAAACTATGAGGTGTTTAGAAGTATTTACACACCAAAATCAAAGTTTACAAGATGTTTACATACCAAAATTAAAGTTTAAAGGAGTTATGAGAGTTATTTGCCAATTTATAAAAGTTTAAGGCATCAAAAACCTCACTTTTAAAGTTCAAGAAATCAATTTGCACCTAAATCAAAGTTTAGGAAAGGGGTTTGTAATTTCCCCTTAATCATATAAGTTTATAAATAAAAAATAATCAGTCTAAAATAAGTTATTTTAAGCAGTTACATAGAGATGTGTTTTATCTTTCCTTAAATGACAAGTACTATATGAAAGAATTATTTTTTTATAACCTCACATGTAATTTAATTACTCGAAATCTATCATTTTTTAGCACTTATAATGTGGTGCAATATTTGCTAGTATATAATAAAAATTGCTTTAAATTATAATATTATTAGTTATAATCCTCACGATATGAGCAAAAAGTTGTAATCAACATGTTATTATTATATATTTATAAATTATCTTAAATATAATGTGAATACTGTCACTTAATTCTATAAAGATCTATTACTAGTTGATATTTTATATGACTATTGATTAGTTTTTCTATATTTTCATATGAAATGAAATGTACAACTCTTTCAAAATATATAAAACTCTTGTTTCATATTAAGTCATGTAAGAGCTTTGACTTTAGTAATGCTTTACGCAAAGTATATGACTCTAGAATATAAAATTAAAATAAAAACATTATTAATGACTTGAAAAGTATACATGACAAAAATTTTTATGCATCTATCATTGTTGCTTTCACATTTATATATGAATTGATATGTTATTTTGAAAAAGCTATAATTTAAAAAGTACCTAGAGCATTGTAATTCTTACCATCATTTCAAAAAAAAAATTATATCAGTTTAATACACTTGATTTAAGAATCGTTAATGATCGAAGGATATTAGTATTGAAAAGGTATTAAATGCTAAAAAGATAAAAAGTTGCAATATGGCCTAAAGGTATTATTAAAGAAAAGGATACGATAAATAAAAGTTTTCAATATTTTGCATTAAAATATACCTTATTTAGGCATTGTACATAATAATTATTTATTAAAATAATATTGATCCAACATGTAATTAGAATATTAGATATTTGTATAATTAATCATTATTTAAGAAAAGAAAACAAATTTTCGTATAATTCCATCTTCTTACATAAAGTTATATTCTCTTAAAAATATCTATAAGACATTATCTTAATTTTTAACAATAGATTTATATGCACATTTTTTGAATAATTGCATCATTTTGCATAAAGTTATGTCTTTTGGAAAACATCAATAAAACACGATTTCATTTTATATTAAAGCTAGTCAAAATACCAAACAACGTATGAGATTAATTTTAAAATATAATTATATTAGTAAGAATAATATATTAATATAAAATATTATCATAATTAATTTATTAATAAATTTATATTTGAAACATAATATGGACTCAAATATTTAATTATATAAATATAGTTTATATATTATAAATGTAACTATTGGTAGTTATATATGAATTTTTATAATATTAAGAAAAAATGTAATAATCTTTTGATTCTTAAGAACTAAGGATAAGTGGGTACATGATGGGTTAGGTACAAAACTCTATCCGTACCTTATGAGTGTAGATTCCAAAACTTTATTGCCCATACTTTAGCATTTGGTATCCTAGAACCATCTTATAGCTAGGTATCTACAAGGTACAAGCTATCCTATAGAATGTGTTTTTTTTTTTTTCCTTATAAATTTCATTATAACTATTTTTTCCCAAAAAATAAAAAGAAAAACTAACCTTTTTTTCAAAAACAATAGCCCAAGTTAGTTGATCTTTCAAATAATGCTAATGAATAGAGTTGATTGAGGTTTATTTCTAACTTCTTTTTGCCTTAAATAGTTTTTTTATCATTATTATTGTTGATAAATTTTTATAGAAATATTATATAAAACATTCTTTATGTAAATATAACACGCATTTTATAATAGTCATATTGAAGAAATATTTAAGAGAATAAGCACATTGTTTTCAAAATGAAAGTGTAAATATCATACTTAATGCGGGATTTACAAATTTTATTAAAATGTGATAAAAAATTTATAAGATTATATAATTCAATAATTGTAGATGTGATAATAATATAAGATCAAACAATTAATTATGAAAATATGAAGACATAACATGAAAAATGGAACAAAATATAAATTCAAATTAAAAAAATTTTCTTCCTTAAGATACATGCATCGATAAAATAATCTCTCTATGGTCTAAAAAAATCAAATTTTGCCATAGCAATAATACCAAATATTTTGTCAAACAAAAAATAAATAAACTATTCCACTATAAAAAAAAAAGTAATTAACATACCTTCTTACTTATAACTGCCATTAAAAGTAGAAACTAAGAATTTAAATTATCTTTTTTGAATTTTACTAGATGATGAATTTAGTAAAGGAATGAGTAAAAAGAAAACAATAACGGAGAGAAACTAAAGACGAAATGTGAAACAAAAGGGACTAATAATCGTTTAATTTAGTATTTTCGATAAACTAGGCTTTATTTTATTTTAATGAGATTGTATCATTTATTTATTAATTTTATTTAATTACTATTACAAGGTGGAGACCTTGAAACTTGTATCATGTATATTTTAAAGTATAAGTTCTAAGGTAGATACAGAATATCTTGACTTCTTATTTGTATTCTATCCTATGAAATCAGGTTTTAGGAAATTATTATCCAAAACCTACCCTATAACCTTAATATTTACTTAGAACCTACTTAGTCAAACAAGTTCTAAGTGGGTATCATATACGATATGGTTACCCACTCACCCTAACAATAAAACATCACATATCCAGAGTTATGTTATTTTACAACTAGTTGTGTAAAACTCATAACTTTTCTATAAATATATGTCTCTTAAGAAATGAAAGTTATGGAATAACAAAAATACTAAAAAGTACTACTAATGAACAAATATGAATAATAAAACATTTTGAAAAATAATAAAAGATGTAAAAATGAAGGAAAGAGTAAGAAGTCGTGTTGTTATAAACTTACCAGTTACTTGCAACACGTGCAAACATAGACATTTATTAACGCTATACTTAGACAACCGTCATATGGTGGCTTTTCATTAACGATGGCTTATTCTCTTCCTGGAGAAAGGTTTTATCTAGTTGATATATATTTTAGAAGAAATTAAAATATACTCTCCAGTTATCTTTCTATTTATTAGCTTCATCTCTATATTTCCAATATATTTCGTAGCTATTATTTAGACTAGCTCTTCTGGGTGCTTTGTTAGTATCAAAGTCAAGGGAAGAGTATATAAGTTTGATAAGTTTATTTGTTATTTTTTAGTGAGATGATTTTTTTTTTTTTGTGAAAATCTATATCATATATTTACTAATCACTTACAATAAATCCTTTGTAGAATGTTTTAGTATTGTAATAAGCCTTCAAAGGCCCAGTATAAATCTCGTTTTAAGTTAAGGGTTGCAAGAGGTCATAAATTGGAAATCACAATATTGGATTTAATTTAGTTATGTAATTTAGATTTATAAGATTGGATAAATTAGTCTCTTTTGAAAATATGAATTTATTCAGAAAGACTATGTCCTCTTCTAGCTTTTCTCCCTCTGAGCAATTAGAAGAATCTATGCTAAATAATAGAGATGAAATACATTTGAAAGATTTTAATAAGTAATAGATCAGTGAAATACATTTGGGAAAAATGATTATGTGATAGTTACTGAGGAAAAGGATATCCTTGTCTCAAATGGCTTAACAACAATAAAACTCATGAATGTTGATTCAACTAAAAAATATGAAAAGAATGGAATTATATGCATCTAGGTCTAGTCCAAGTAGGAGAGAAACCTCTTATTAAATTAGGATTAAATACCTTTGTTTTCATGGTCCTCAGAAACACTAGAGAATTGGTGTACGAGAGATCAATTCATGCAACAATTGAAACTACTCTTAGTAGTGACCGATCCAATTTGAATGTTATCCAAATATTACTCTTGCTCTTAGAGACAAGATAATAATGAGTTATTTAATCCTCCAAATTAAAACCCATAATTACCATATGGTAGAAAGATTAATACTAATGGTTGTAATATACAGAATTTATTTCAAATTAATGAAAGCTGTTTTTGGTTCCAAAGCATACAAAATAGATAAAAGAGGTCAAACTTTTTTTATCCAAACAAACCTAGCTAACACTAATGTTTCTGTCCCTAAAATGATCAAATGATCTCAAGTGAATTTACTTGAACATTGGGAAGTTGAAAACCCTCTTTTAAAGCAACCAGTTTACAATACCAAACCATCAAATGTTGTTCAACACCTAGATGGTAAAGTCACTATCCAGTTCAATAGAAGATCTTTTGATCAACCTAGAAGACCTTTAGAAATAAGGTCAATGTCATCTTCTTTTAGGAGATCAGTAGACCTTCCAAATCCTCTACCAATAATCTATACACCCTTTCATACTTAATCCAATATTTAACCAAGTGACCAATCACATAGGCAACCAAACATCCATTTTTGGAATTGTCTATAATAGGTCTAGTATAACTCAACCCGTTTACCAACCAACCAATGAACCAGAACATGGAACCTTCACTTTTAGAATTAGGTAATACAAAACTTAATATTTTAGAAAAACCTTTCGAGCCCAATAAGATTCTTCTAAACAAAGAGTTTAAATCACCTAAAAATGAGAAAATAAAGAAATAATATTTTGAAACATTCAATAATATTAAGCAACAAATAAAAGATGAATATTATAATTTCATAAATGAAATTATTTCTTAGATATATTTATTCGAATGGTTTGAAGAATATTATCTGAAACCTAAAGAAATTAATGTAATTAATGAATGTTTTAAATGAAAACTAAGTAATGGACAAATAATAGAATCAAATCTTCTACCACTTAGCAATATAAAAACTACTCATAAAAATACTAAAATAACCCTTACACCTTTTAAAAATGCCACAGATGAAGAAGACTCAGGAATAAAGAAAATAATAAATCGAAATAATTTCACTAATCAATATTTACATACAATAGGAAAATAATGAAATAGAATGGAAGATACGATCAATAATGAGAAAATTAAAGTTGGTGAAAGACCTTTGAATAATAAAAATAATAGAAATACACTTTTGTTTAAACCGTTTGAAATGCTAAAAAATCCAAGTAATGAATTTTTGAAAGCATTAGATGATAGGAAAAGAATGTTAAAAAATAAAATGATAAAAGAAGAAACTTCATCTTTAAAACCAATCAATTTTTTTAATATGGATACACTAACTCTTATCAGGAAGGGTATTGTCATTGATGATACACTTTCAG
Source organism: Lumnitzera racemosa (assembly GCA_024138005.1). Taxonomy (NCBI): domain Eukaryota; kingdom Viridiplantae; phylum Streptophyta; class Magnoliopsida; order Myrtales; family Combretaceae; genus Lumnitzera; species Lumnitzera racemosa. The sequence continues at coordinate 60,891,403 of JAMXBC010000004.1, forward strand.
AAAAAATTAATGCTTTAGATGAGAGAAATAATGAATCAATAAATGACACAATATTTGATATTTCTTTAGAAGAATTGATATTAATGGATCAAATGATGAAATTAATAAAATTAATTGGAAAAAACCTCAAAAATTATATTATCACATAACAACACCTCCTAATATACTAATTAAAGAAAAGTCTGATAATTATCAAAATAAGTATTATGTAGGATCTACATATGAATGGAATATTGATGGGTACTCAGAACAAAAAATTCTTAATGTTCTTAACCAAATGATAATGTTTTTCAATACTAATAAAACTATTCCGAATGTTACTGATCATTAGTAGCACTCCTTTTAATATCTGGTTTTACTAGACAATTAAAAGGTTAGTGGGATAATTATCTCACTGAAAAACAACAAATTAATATTTTAACCTCATTCAAAATTAATGAAAATAGAAGAAGAATTTTAGATGATAATAATGAACCTATCCAGGATATGGTTCATACTTTAATATTTTCAATTAGTCAAAATTTCGTGGTAATCCTTCACATATTAGGGATAAAACCTTAAATTTGTTATCCAATATGAAATGCAAATTCTTAAGAAAATTTAGGCAATATAGAAATATTTTCTTTGAAAGAGTTTTCCTTAGGAATGATTGTAATCAGCCCTTTTGAAGAAAAAAAATTCTTAGCCAGTTTATCAAAATTAATAGGGGAACAAGTTAGGAAAAAACTTAAAGAAAATAATGGAGAGATTCCGTATGATAATCTATCATATGGAAAATTAGCATCATATGTTAATAAAATTGGAACTAATTTATATATCACAATACGATCACAAAAACAATTGAAAATAAACCACGCTTAAAACCCAAAGTCTTGGTGATTTCTGTGCTCAATATGATCCATCTTTTGTCATTAATAAGAAAATGAAGAATAAAAAAAAATTCTCATTCGTCATCACAATGTCCTCAATGTTCACATAAAAACTCTTAAAGAGACTTTAAGAGAAAAATCTTTTAAAAAATTTGAAATTAAAAAGAAACTAGAAAATAAAAAATACAAGAAAAAATCTTATAAACAATTAAGGTGTTCTAAGTGTAAAAAATTGGTCACACAACAAATTTTTGTAAAATTAACAACAAACTTAATGAATTAAATCTTGATAAACACACAATAGATAATATCTTGCAAATTTTCTTTGATAATGAATTCTCTTCATCAGAAAATGATTGTAATGATGGAATTCAAGCTAATGACATAGATTCCACGTTATCTTCATCATCTGAAGAAAACAATGAAATTAATGTACAAACAAATGATCTTCATTTGTTAGTACATTAATTTATCCAATCCATATTTTCGATATATTTTCCACTCATCTATTGCTTTATGAAAATCTTTCAAAGGATTTATACTAGGCTTTAATAGACTTATCACAATACTAAGATATTCTACAAGGGATTCGTTCTAAGTGATTAGTAAATATAAGATATAGATTTTTACAAAAAAAAAAAATCGTATCACTAAAAAAATACAAATCAACTTATCAGACCTATATACTCTCCCATTCACCTAGGAGGTGCTACTCTAAATAATAGCTACGAAATATATCGGAAATATAGAGAAGAAGCCAACAAATAGATAGATAATTGGAGAATATACTTTAATTTCTTCTAAAATATATATCAGCTAGATAAAACCTTTCTCCAAGAAGAGAATAGGTCCAAATAATGTATAACAAAAATTCTACTGCATCCTCCAAATATTGATCATATTCAATTAGATCATCACCATTATTATCTTTAGTTTTTTAGAACATATATTAAAGAACATATGAGAGATATGAACAACCTAAATAATTATTATTTATTAATTGTCTAAAATAAAAAGTACACGTCCAACAAGCCAAATAAAATATTTATGATAATGTTCTAGCTAAGCAACAGCGTCTAACAAATATTCTAAGCTTCTACTTCTTCTTCTGAGTTCTCGAGATTATATTGCTTAGATATTTACAAAATAAAACATTTTATTAGTAATAGAATATATATGAAAGTAATCAACACCAATCACTATTAATTATTAAAGTATAATACCATTCAAGAAATTCTATTACACTATCTAGATAATCATAAATATAAATATCAACAACAGATTGTGACATAAACAAATATATGAATAAGATATTATTAAAACTACCATAGGCAGCAATACCAAGACAAGTAGGGGTTTATGCAAGATTATGCAAAATGTAAATATGAAACCTCCAAAGGCAGTAATACCAACCGATTATCGAGTTTTGTAATAATATTAAATTGATAGATCTCGTAGAATTACACCCAATTGAATTGGAGATTCCCCACACGAGATATAATATAAAAGAAGTAAATAAAGAGATAAACAAGTTGAAATTTTATTGATTTAAAATAGTTTGTACAAAATATAAGTGCACATACAAATATCTAAAGAACAATTTGAAATATTGAAAATATTTGAAAGAGATTTGAGAATATTAAGAGGTAATTGTATTCTAACTTAGCATTGAAGCAAATGATATGCCTCAGAAAGGAAAGTATTTGATTATTGAAAGAGAATTGATTGGTGGAAGTAAAATCAGAAGTAGAAGAAAGTATGTGTATGAGAGGAATAAAAGAGAGGTAAGTCAGGAAGTGTTGAAGAAAGAGGAATAGAGAGAAGAGAGGAGGATTCAAAGAGAGAAGATGAAGGAGAGACAGGTAATCCGTGCCAATGAAAGAGGGATGGCTTGTTTTTATAATTGGAGAGGTCGATTAGTTACTGTAGTGAACGGTGTTATTGTAACCGACAAAGTACTATGTAAATAGTACAAAGCAGAGACATAAACAATTTTATGTCAGAGGTGAATATTGACGTCATTGATTACAATTTTGTTCACTTTGGTACATGTGTACAAATATTGTATTTTACAGTGCAAAAATTACATTTTAGAAAAGAAAAATTACACATATTATTCAAGAGTTACCTAAATCCATTCCATAACAGTCATCTTCATTTGCATTCCCGCTGTGATGAGATCCTGATTCTGATGTCGAATTTAAACTTGATCCTTAAGTTGACTCATTGATGTTTGCCAATGCCATTTCCAGAATCTGCTTCATTTGCTCTGGAGAACTTACACTAGCTAGAGAAGAGATAAAAAAACTTCTATTATCGTATTATGGAGTTGAAACTTTGGTTGGTGTAATTGAGGAATTGTTCTCAATCCAATTTAAAATTGAATCTTCTTCAAGTTTATTCTATATTTTGAAATTGTCCCACCATTTGACCTTATACATTCTGACCAAATTAATTGTATTTGAGGTTCGATTAGGTTTGTAATCAAACCACCATGCCATAACCCAAGATACACCAATGTGTATAAAATATAGCATTTCCTTTTGGAAATTTTTCTCATATGATGCTGAATTATATTCTCTCATGAAAGTATTCAAACCATTTCTGGCATTTTCATGAATAATCTCAGGGACTACTCCAAATTGTTCCCATTAGTGTACAAACCAGTTACGAAGGTTTTTGGAAGAAAAATTATCAAAAAACATTAGCCAAGTATATGATCTTTTTGGATTCATTTGATACAAAACATTCTACTAAGCCTACTTATAATCAAAATAATTATAACTGGCTTAATGACCTGACTGTGCTAAAAAAGGTTCTATATCGAGTTTTATTGGGGTTGTTGGATGGGTTTGCCATTCTTTCAAATTGATTACTCTCAGAATTCTAATTGTAAAATAACTAACCATTCCTTCTTTATCAAAATGCTTGAATTTTATAGAACCAGTTTCAGTCAAAAGTTTTTCATAAAACTAAATTGGTTTGTAAACATCATATAGAACATAATAAAAGTCTTTTGTAAAAATTTTTCTTGCAAATTCAAAAGGGTCTTTTTCAAATAGGTTTTCTTCAATAGAGAAAACATATCTGAAAATAGGTTTTAAGAAAAATTTTGACCTTTGATTTGCAGGTATTATTGTGAAAGGTATTGAAGGTGCTACTTCAATAATTTGAATATTCTAATTTTTCCTCTAAGTTTTTAGTTGTTGAGGAATTTTGGGCAATATTGGGATTTCATTTTTGGTTTTTTAAAGCTATTGAAATTGCTTTCAGCAATTCTGGGATGACAACCATATTGGCTAATTGAGAAAGACTTTCATTGGATTGTGTTTGCATATTGGAAGAGGATTGATTATTTGAAAATATTGGTTTTGAGGTCCTAGAAGAGGATTCCTTTTTTATTGTCAATGGGCTATTAAATGATTTACAAACATCTAACCAGGATTTGATATTGGTTAACTCCTTTCTAGAGGTTGAAGAAGCCTTTTCTTTTCCTTTATCCTTTTCTTTTTTGGGAGGTATCTCCCTACAAGAATTCACAAGTAAGGAAATTAGGAAGAGAATCGTAAAATCTATTAATTGCTCTATTTCGAAATCAAATACAGAAAAAATTTCATTGTTATCGGCCAATAATTTGTTTAGATGCAATGTTTTGAACATCTTTTATTAAAATATTTTTAGCAACTTTGCAATCTATTCATAAAGGAAACTTTTGATTTAACAAATCTCATTGAAAATTGGAAATTGTTAAAACAATTGCTAAAATCTCCTTCTTAATTGTCAAATAATTGCGTTGACATTCATTCCAACTTTTTAATACAAATTGAACAACATATTATTTATTGTTTTGTTTCTATTTTAGTATTCCTCCAAATCCCAAATCACAAGCATCAGTTTTCACCACTTTCAACAAAAGGGGATCAATAATGTGCAAATATGGAATTTCACTAATTTTTTGTTTAATTATCTTGACAGCATTTGTATGCTCATTTAACTAAGGAGGTGGATTTTTTTTCAATCTTTGGTATAAAGGTTTATAGATTATATTGAGGTTAGGAAAGAAATCTGCAACATAATTTAAACTTTCTAAAAATCTTTGGAGTTGATTTTTATCCTTAATTTCTTTAGGAAATTTATCTACAAATTCAATTAATCTTTGAATAGGGATTATTGTACCATTGTAAATATTAAAACCAAAAAACCTAATTTTAGTCTAAAAAAGACTAATCTTAGAAAGCGAAACCACTAAGCCATTTTTCTTAATTATATTAATGAAAATTTTTATATGTTTGAAATGTTGGTATATATTAGGTGAAAAGATCAAAACATTATCAATATATATTATTATGAAATTGGAAAAGTTTTTAAAAATTTCATTCATTATTCTCTGAAATTTAGAGGGAGTATTTTTTAAACCAAATGGCATTACATTCCATTCGTATTGACCAAAAGGAACTGTAAAAATAGTTTTGTACCTATCATTATCCTTAATCTAAATTTGCCAAAATCCAAATTTCATTTCAAATTTTGAAAATATTTTAGCATTATATAACCTATTGAGTAAGTCTTTCTTATTAGATATTGAATACCTAATCCATTTCAAAGCACTATTAAGAGGCTTATAATTAATTACTAATCTTAGGACACCTCTTTGTATTTGTGCATTCTTATTAACATAAAAAGCAAAACAACTCCATAAAGATTTACCTTTTCAAATCAATTTTTTTATCGAGTAAATCATTTATTTCATTTTTCCAATGATCTAGGACTTTATTATTCATTTGTGAAGGTCTTGCTTGAGTTGGAATATTTTTCTCATTAAAATCATTCTCGTAAAGTAAATCTACAATATGTGATTTACGATTCCAGAATGCATTTGGAAGAGTTGAACAGATTGAATCTCTATCTCCAAAATGGAAATCTTGTTTTTTAACTTTTCATTATTGAGTTGAGTTTCAATTCACTTAAACATAAGGTCCTTTTGTAAGTACATTAGATGGTTTTCTTTGCACTGAATTAAACAGTTTAATTCAGAGACTAAATTGTTTTTTAATTCATTTAAGTATTTAGTTTGTGGTTTTGTGATGAAGTTGAATACAATTTTCTTTTTGAAATAATTTGTTTCAATTCCATCTTTATTTACAAAAAATGGTTAGATTTGGTTTGTGAAAGGAGTTCCTAAAATGACATTTTTATTCAAATTTTTCACAAGTATGAAAGAAGTTTTATATAAAGTATTGTCTTTTATTATTTCAGCATTGAACAATTTATAATTAATGCGTAATTTACTACCGGATGCAGAACTTAGAGATCAGGTAGTTTTCCCAAAATACTTTGTAAGAATTAACCCTTCTCTAATGCAATTTAAATCTATACCAGTATCGAATAATGCAGTTGTTTTTAGAATAAATTTATTATTAATCCTGATTGTAATATTAATTATCTATTTTCTCATTGTTACTTGAACGAGATAGATTAGATAATTATTATTATCAAATATTGGCAAAACATTTGAATCTTGGATATTTGAAGTTTCTCTATTAATTATTTCAAGAATATTTTCTTGAACTAATTTTTGTTTAAGTTCAATGAAGTCCTTTTGAAGTTTTATTTGCATTAATTTTAAGTCTTTTATTTCTTGTTTTTGAATATTAATTTCATTCTACAAATCATTAATTGTTATTGATTTTTTCTACTTCCTTTTACCTCTTTCAAGGATCTCATTAAAATTATAAGATAAATTTGGTGTAGGAATTAACTTAGGTTTATTGACATTTTTTATAAAATCAAGTTTTTCATATATCGTTAATGAATAAGAAGTGTCATAATAGAAAGATAAAAGAAAAAAAAATTCTACTATTCTGTCCTTTTTTTTAGGAGACTAGTTTTGTCTTAATCTCACCCTTAATTTGTACTTATTTAAATATAAACCATTGAACAAATTGTGAATACAATAGTTTGTATTTAAAAGAAAAAAGGAAATGATTGGTGTAATCAAAGGTGGGACTATTCCAATCAAAATAAAGGAGAAGACCGTAAAATCTCTTCACCCGCCATCACCCCTCCCCCCAAAAAAATAAATAAATAAATAAAAGCTTAAAGATAATTCAAAAGTATCACTAATGAAAAGGATACAAACGACATAAGTTTTTAATATCTATATATATATATATATATTTATATATGTGTGTATGTATATGTATGTATGTATAAAGATGTTTTATTTAGGCATTGAATATGATAATTATTTGTTAACATAGTATTAATATAATCTACTAGAATATTAGAAATTTATAAAGGTGATCATTATTGTCAAAGATACCTACTTTTCAAGAATTGCATATTCTTGCATAAAGTTATATATATATATATATATATATATGTGTGTGTGTGTGTGTGCGCGCGCGCGCGTGTGTATGTGTGTGTGTGCATAGATTCAAATAAATGCATTTTTTATATGAAATGTCTTTTGAGAAATATCAATAAAGCATAATTTCAATTTGTATCAATATGCATGCATATTGAAACTTTCTAGGGAGTTATACCTCTTATATTAGGTATATACGTTAAATGCAAATTCATACTTAAAAATCAAAGGAAAAAAACTCTATTTTCTTTCTAAATTTGTCTTATCATTTTCTATTTAATTCCTTAAGTTACAAAGAAAATAATAATTCATGTTCTCCTTAAACATTTCTGCCTTAGTTGTAGATAGAGTTCCATATTCTCATACTAATAAAAAGTGTTAATAGCATTTTTTAGTAAAATAGATCAAAGGCCTATATCAATAATATTGAGACTTAAGCCTAACTACTACAATCCATCCAAGTACAAAATATCAACTAGCCCATTATAAATACAAGGCAAGCCTCTTAAGTAAGGGGATTTTCTTCCATTTTATCTTTTTCATAGTCGCTTAACGATTATGTTTTACATGATAAAAAGGCTGATTTAGGCATTAGAGTGAATGCACCGGATCACCCTTTAGTGCTCTCCATAAGTCTTTTTTATCTTGCAAATACTCGCATACTGAAACGAAAATCAACAATGAATAATTGACGCTGTCTCTAGGAATATGTAATTTATTATCACGATTCCTAATATTACTTTGAGATTGCCCAGTAGGATTTTTCTTTCCATTTTATGGATTTTTTTTTTTTGTTTTTTATCTCTAGATTTTGTTGAATTTCTTCATAACTCGATAGATTATTTTGGCAGTAAGGATTTCTTTTCCAACTTTGCCTTAAATTTGCATGCTCGTGACGTATTCTATTTGTTACAGACATCTTCATTTGAATTTATGGCTACTTGGGACAGTTTCTCCCTCCTTTGAAATGTGTTCATGCTGTAAAAGTTATAAAACCGTCATGTAACTACCGTGGTGTTGCCACGAAAGTGACTTAGATTTCTTTCGTAAAAATAATGAACTCTTGTCACGACATCCACAACCGATAATATTATATTGTCTAACACAAAAATACAAAAAGTGAAAAGGTTCCTCTTTTTCGACATATTGGAAGTTTCCCAATAGTGTCTTTTGGTAGTTTGCGTTCAGTTATGACAATTGCTCACCAACATGACACTTTGAGATTCGACGTTTAGTCTTAACTGACCAGTGTAAGAGCATGTTTGCCAACCGCATTGTAGCAATATTGAGTAAACTGAGTAAAGGATTGAGCTAAATTCTTGTAAACTACAGATTGGCCACAATGCATCTCCGACTCCAAGCTACGCCGAGCTACTCATGATAAGCACTCATTAACAGTGACTGAATTCGTTGGTTAAACTGCCTACTCCACTAATCTAAGCCCTTTTATGACCAAAGGCCAACTCCGAGTAGTCAAAGAAGTGTCGAGATGCTTATATGAATTGCAGGCAATTGACATTGTTTATTGAGCACTAACAAGCTTCTCAAAAGTGCAAGTGATGGCCAGTGTTTGGTCGGCGTTCGAAGTATCTTGGCAATCCATAGCTGAGCAACTCTTGCCGAGCTAAGTTTCCAAGCTATAATGCACACGACAACCCAAGGCTAAGCAACTCTTGTTGAGCATAAATTCTCACAGAACTTGGATTCATGCCGAGTGGTAACTTATCCGAGATATCCATCACCATGCTAATTTATTTCCATCGCCGAGCATACTAATTGTACTTCTCACAACGCTATGCGCACGAACGACTCGAACGCCAAGTTAAGTTGCGGCCTTGTGTCCAAGCTTATTGTATGTATGGCATACAATTTAATATGTATGTGATGAACATCTCAAATTGGAAGCTCAAACTTCTCAAATTGCAATGTCGAAAGTTGACCAAAAATGACTGAATAAGCTGTTCGTACAACACCCTGTCCGAGCTAAACAATCGAGCTCTAAGATGTTGACTTCCTACGAGCCGAGCAATTTAATCAATCGTCAAAGAGAGTAAGCCTTCATAATCCAAGCCACAAAGTATTTCTAAGCTGTTTTCATGCTGCAAGTTTCTATCTGCAGTACAACCATGCCTAGTGCCAAGTGGCCGTGAATATTTGCCAAGTTGTGCATCCGCGTTTACTGTCAAAAGATCCGTTATTTAAAGTTCAATTACCAAGCTTGATCGTGTGCTGTGGTGAGGACTGCCCGAGCACATCCTTGCTAACCAAATTGATAGTTGCTAATCTCCGTGCTTAGAAAATCGATGGAAGCTTCAATCCAGGCGGCTCCAAGTAGGACGAAGATGGATAGATCTGAATTATCCGTCAAGTCAATACCGAGCTCCAAGCTCCTTCCAACCAAGCCACATTTGCACAACAATAGAAGTTTCCAACCCCAAGACTCGCTTTGTAAATTCTTGACCGCCTCTCAATAACAAGGTTAAATCCAAGCTTTTACTAGGTTTCGAATTTGTAAAATATACAAGCCCCTGATGCGAATTCAAGCTTATTGCTAGACTTAAAGCATTTAGGTCGCATGATCCCTATGCAACCATGTTTGACCTATAGTGAGCACGGCGGGCTGTACTGGACTGAGTTTTTATGCACGAGTTGAGTGTCTATCTGAATTATAAATTCAATTGCAGCACCTGCACCAAGCTTTTTACGCATCAATCTGAGCTCCATACAAGTTTTGAGAATCACAGCACCCGCACCAAGCTTTTTGCGCATCAATTTAACCTCCATACAAGCTTTGAGCTCCCTACACTAATGGCCTAATTGTTTTTCACCTCAACTGAGTTGCAACTTCCACGTGACTGAGCACTTCCTAAAAGCAACTTATCCAAGCCTCATGGTGAATAGCAAATGCCAAGCTTCAAGTTCAACTCACGAGAGTCTAAGCTAAACTTTAGATCAAAGTATACACTCCAAGCTATGAGATTATTTTTCCCCGGTCTAAGCTTTAAACCATACACTATCCCACACTGTCGACCTTAAGTTGATCTCTACAACTCGTATCACACCAACTTGAGTTATTTGTCACGCCAAAGTCGAGCTACTCTATATTCACTACAACCTGAGAGTCATTGGCTTATTTTTTTTTTTTTTTTTTTTGCTGCAAGAGCAAAGCAATCCACGGTTGATTGAGTGCCATGTAGCTAATGACTTGTCAAACATTTCAACATTTCAACGACACTAAGTTCGCACCAACCGAGTTCGCAGCAACCATGCACGCTCTGCCGAATCCTCATTCATTATGTCGAGCCATTCTATATTTTAGGCTAAAGTGTTGGTCGTCAAGCTGTTTCACTAGCTCCTGCATAAACCGACCAAACTCCAAAGTAGTCGAGCTATGACCACTTATATTGCAAGTTGCCGAGCTACCAACTCTTACCGAGTTACTATCCTTCTGGGTGATTACAAACTGCTATTGCCGACCTAGTGACCAACTCTTGTACTATGCCAACTCAAGATGGTCATCACACGCCATGCCGTGCCAAATTATTTTATTCGTCACTTCGTTTCCTGTACTTCCGAGCAACTTCAAGTGTGCCGAATATCTTCAAGCTCCAAGATCCATGGTTGAACAGCTCATCTATATTCTCCATTGTGTTTTGCCAATTTGTCTAGCGAGTCTACAACTCTACTACAACGGCAAGTGTCTAACCGATTTAACAACTAAGCACGGCTCCAAAGTTGTTAAGTTACTACGAGAGTATGCGTTAAATAGACCTCCTTCATGAAGACCCCTTATTTTCTGAGAAGCTTTAACTCCACTCACCGAGACAAGATAAAGGTGAAACTCCTTATAACATGACCCTATACTCATTCCCAATCACTTAGTCCAATTAGATGATGGCCTGCTCAACCCGACAGTAGCAGATCAACGACAACTAAGGGTCAAGTAGTCTCAATTATCAGTTTGACCGAGCTTATGCATGACTGAGTGACCTCCTCACATGAGAGGCACAACTTAACAGCATTTGCTAAAAGGCCAAGCAACTCGAAAGAAGGCCCCATCACATGGAATGCAACCGCGCGTACCGGTAACAACCACTGCAATATTTGACTAAATTTATCATGTATGCGGAGTTGCAATTTCCTATTCTGACCAAGCACAATTGATATTTTTTCCATTATCTATTCTTCAAGACACACATTTCACATTGTGCTTTATGCCAGTCAACTATTAATATTCACGCTTAATTCATGGATAATTTATCATTTATCTACCTGAAACTCCATAATCCGAACTTTGAGAAGCTAGATTATCAAAAGTGACAGTCATTTAGCACTTATAAAAATTTATTCAATTTTTAGCAGGCCTATTTTTACTTTATACAGAGATGATTACAAAAACTCAAAAATGGATTAGGGTTAAAGAAAACCCTCTACTTTAAGCCCAGGCAAATGTAATCCACTAACAGGCTACTCTTTAATGGCTCTAAGTCCTACACATTATGGACAACAAGTTGGTCCAAACTCAATTACTCTAAGTCGATTTAGTTGACAACAAGCCATTTGAAAGAAGGAAGCCATTAAACTACAATAGGTAAAATACTTTAAGTTTTACAACTTGCATAAACGACGAGTGAATAATGCTAAAGTCCCACACATTAATGGACTAGAGGCCAATTAGCCAATTTTATGGCTCTACTTACCATAGGTCGTGTCCAACTCCAATGACTTGCATGCTTCCTCCCCTCTTCAGGCTCTCTAGCCTCTTCAGGTGCTCTAACATCCTTAGGCTTTCGCCCCTCAAGCCTTCGCTTTCGAATGCATACCAATATTTATAAGTGCTCCAGCTACTCTCGAGTTTTGCCTCTTTAGGCCTTTACTCCTTTAAGCATTCTAGCCTTTTTACGCCCTAGATTACACGCTTTTTTAGAGATCTCACAAAATTAACCTTCAAAAATAGTCTCTTTGCTAACTTTATCATCAAAGAGAGTAAGGGGCAAGTGTTGATAGCATTTTTTTCGTAAAATAGGCCGAAGGCCTAAATCAATAATATTAAAACTTAAGCTCAACTCCTACAATCCATCTGGGTACAAGTATTGACTCGCCTGCTCTAAATAAAAGACTAGCCACCTAGGTAAGGAGACCTTTTTCCATTCTCTCACTTCCATAATCATTTGACGATTCTGTTTTACATGACAAAAGAGCTAACTTAGATATCGAAATGGCCGCGTCGAAGCCTCCTGTTGCGACTCCCATAGCCCTTTTTTGTCTTGTAGGTACTTACGTACCGGAATGAAAATCAACAATCAACAAAAAGATCTTTGGAATACAGTGAAAGCATTTTACTAACTAAGTATAGTAAAATTTTTCATGTTTGAATCAAAAGGGGAAAAAGGGATAATTTCATAAAAAAGTTGCACAAAATTGTTATAGAAAAACTAAACATTTAAATAAATTTACATAATATCTATTGAATAGAAAAATATGTAGAAAAACCAAACTTAAAAAAAAAAGTTAACAATAAGAAACCAAATAAATATAACAATAATGAAATGTGAGATATATTCTTAATTATAATTTGAAAACATGAAATTTATCTTTCTATGTGTTGGAAATCTAATAAAAAACACTAATAAACAAAAAAGGCATAATGAAGCAAGAAAGAAAGCATAATCATTCAATTACAAGAAAAAAACACGATGTTAAAGAACTTAGCAATAAATTCATAATCAAATAATACTATATACAAACTTCCATTAGAGAAAATAAGAACGAATTATAAAATTAATAATTAATGTATTATCTTACATAATTAATCCCTAAAGGCCTCCTTATATTCTACTACAAATAAAATGATTAAGATGCGATTTTAGGATAAGGAAAATAAGGTTTACCAGTAATAGGAGAGAGAGTAGGGAAAAAAAGAAAAAGAAAAAGAGGGAGATGACGTGGAGAGATGAGAAAAGGAAAGAAAGAAAAGGAGGAAATAATAAGGGAGAGAACGAAAAGAAAGAAGGCATTTATATTGGGATACCTATTTATTGGTGATATATTTCTTGTAACTCTTGGTAAAATACTAATGATTAAAAGTAATTTGAAGAGAACCACTAAAAAAAATATCCAAGGCACACTATAATCAAAAGGCTTTTGAAATTATATATTATAAATAAAATAGATGTATATGTGAATTTTTTAAAGAGTATGCCTTCAAGGTTAACTTATACATAGTAAAAGCAAATTGATAAACAGAAATCCAAAGTGTGCTGTCTTTTCAATTCAAATCATATCACATTATATTATATAAGAATATTAAGAAACTAATCTTTATTCTAAGGAATTAATATGTACATTCATTATTTTGCACACTATTTATGAATATATAATATATACAATCTTTATTTAGAAAATCTTTTGTTTGTGCCATTTTTATAAAAGAAGTTCCTTCTATGTCACCAATTCTTTGTCTTTCTTATGGTTTTAATAAAGTAATTGTACAAAAATAGTTTAAGATTTATGAGATGATACATGTAGATTATAAAGAAAAGAGGTTTGACAATGACTCCCATGGATGAAGCTTGGATTTAGTTCACAAAGCTTTGAATATAGAGAGTTGCAAGATAGATAAATGTTAGAGATTTTCAATAATATTTTTCAATTTTCATATAAATCAAAGTGTTTGTTTTTCTTGTGTATAAATATAAAAATAAATATATGAAAGCTCATAATATCATTTTTGCACGATATTTTAAAAAGAAAATATATTCACATTGTTTCATTTCTTTTTGTAGATATTTATTTTTCCTAATATTCTAGTTTTTTTATATTTTCTATTTTTTACGTTTAATTTGTTTCTCTTAATGTAATGTTCCAAACTCAAGACTTTATAACCGCCACTATTAATACTAGCTATTGATATGCTATGGCTCTAGATAATCTACTAAAATCACCTAATGCACATATAAGAACTACCCATAATAAAGATGATAGCAAATCCCCAAATTAATATGGATTTAATGACTCATAGGTGATTCATCATGATCCTAAAATAGAAGCAATTATGAATCTAAGCTCACTCTCCCATAATAAATGGAGTTGATCAAATCATGACCTAAAGCACCTATGGAGTTATTCTCAATTAACAAAACCAACAATAATTAAAGTTGAAGTATCCTATCTGAGACTACCTTGTAAACTTAGCAACAATCAATAACCATCAAACCACTAACATTGTTGGTCTTTGTTGTAATAGTAACAGTAGTCACCACTCTCCCCATCTTAAAAATAATAATACGCATCTCCATAGTCATCATACTTAGCATATTCATCAAACTGACCTGTAACCATAAGAAAATACAATAACATTGGTCACATAAGCATAAACAAGCAATTTAATCTCACATGCATTTAATGTAATAAACAAACATCCATTATATTATTATCTTATTTAAATCATTTCACTCAATACAAGTTTACATATGACCCCATACACATAGTAATATATATATATATGATAAATATAATATATATACATAGTATATACTTGGGAATTGCCACCTCCGGCCCCAAGATTTCTCAAGTCTACCTTAGATCATTTATAAGGGAAACTCCACAATGAACATTGGCTAAGGATCATTAAGGTACCCTCTAGGTTTTGACCACTACCAACCCTTAAATGAAGCCAAACACAAACAACAAGCAAAGTTGATGGTTGAACATTTATTTAGTCCATTTGAACTTCTAGCCTAACAAGCATGTATAGCAAATGTGTGCCAAGTACAGGAAGAACTTATTCAGTCTGTTCACAACTACTAACAAAGGTAGGACACATAAAAAATAAGGGAAATACTCGTCTTGCTACTGTGATAAATCCTCTTATGGGCTTACTAACTTGTTATCCTAAGGTTACTTAATCAAAACGGAAATGAAACACAAAAAAAAAGGGGTAAACAAAGTTTACAAGGAGAAACATGGTCATGAGTTTCTTTTTAAAAAAAAAAAACAACTACAAGGCAGAATCATCGCCATGAACTCCTCTTCTAAATACTCTTAAGATCACAATCAGGATCACACTTATGATACCTTTCGACATTTTATTTTCCTAAGTTCATGCCAAAACGTCATTTTTTTCTCTTCCCATGACTTCACAATCAAAAGCACAATTATTTTTCCTAACCATGAACCTTTTGTTCAACCATAAATCTACCTTTTTATCTAAAAATCACCCCTCAACTTATCCTTTTCTTTGACTCATCATCATACAACTACCTACATAAACTTCAATTTATTTTACTATCACTCAATGATTTTTCAATATTTACAACACAAGAAACACAAAGTTTCATAAGATCTTTATTAACCACATCTAGTTAGGCATATATACAAAGCTAATATTGGTGTTGCTATGGAAGGTCTTGATCATTAGCTACTCATGCTTGATAAATCAGGCCATTTGTAGATGTACGACCTAATGTGAAGTTTAGGATAAGCTATTCCATCATACTTATTAAATTTTAGTACCTTAAACTTTTCTAGGAACTTGTAGTCCTTAAAATTGTAAACATTAACAAGCTCAAATCCTTCAATTTGTGGCCTCTATGGCCCTCATATTCTCTTCCAATATTTAAAGGATTGCTTTTTCTTTACTCTTGGATTTCTGCTTCAATTCTTCCTTCTAACCTTTGTTATTGTTACTAGGCTCATGTTTCTATAGTTCTTTGGATTAATCTATCTAATATATTTTATCAATAGGCTTTCAATTGATCATCTAAGCCATTGTCCTTATTTGCTCCACATACTAGCTCAAGGCTAATTTTATTGTTGCTATCCTTCGCTTTATGTCACAAGCATCAAACATTTGGAACTTAGAGTAAGTCATTTTAAGATTTAGAGATCAATTGGACCACTTGCAGGCAATCTTTGAAATCCACAATCAATATATAAATATCGTAATCTAATCCCAATCAACAACAACCACCAACACTCCAATTAAAAGCTTAGTCTACTAATTACCAACTCTAAGTATCAATAAAAGATATTAATGAGATCTAAGACTTGCCAATTGAAGTATGTCAGACCTTATGCTCTAATGCTTACAGATGATGAGCTTAGGATCTTAGGGTAGGATTAAGACACAATGTATTGAAGTACAACAATAATCTAATTGGATCTTTCATGTTTTATGGTTTAATATAAAGGAAAGATGTATTTTTAAGTGCCTTCATCTTATAGGAACAAATAGAATAAAAGTATATAAACACTTATGTTAATTAAATATGACTCACAAGTTCAGGAAATGAATTAGATTGAGTGAAATCTAGATATTAATATGACTTACAATTCCTCGAATCAATTCGGAATGTCAACTAGAATCTCTAGATTAGATCAATAACAGGGGTGTTTGCTATAGTCAAATTAATTGGTTGATATGAAAAAGAATGAAATTTAAGAAGATAAATCTATATTATAAAACTATTCATAAAAATAAGGGTTTAACAATGGGTAAAAGTTCTCAATATTAAATACAAAAGCCTTTGTTATACCTATTAAACCTAAAATCATTAAAATGATTTGAAAGGACATAAAAAGAAATACAAGAAAATACCAAACCCCCAAATAACTAGAATTACTGAAAATAAGAAAACAACTAAATAACATAACATAAAAAATGAGTATAAGGAAGGAAGAGGTCATGGAACCCATATAAGCCATCGACCTAACCATAGGCAGTCAACTCCAATCTAGTCATGGTGATCAACCTTGTCTTAATAAACTCAGTTTACCCTACTCAACTCTCAAGTCTTCAATTTATTCAAGTTCTTTCTTATCAAATCTTGGTTCTTAGGCACATAAGAAATGGGGCCTTTCATTATGTTTACAATTAGGGATTTTGAACATCGATATTGAGGTATACTCCTTCTTAGTTACTTACAAATTAGGGAGTTATACAAGCTAAGATGGAATATTTCTTACACTATAAAGAAGATCTAAAAGATGATGATGCAATTGAACGCAACGATTTCTCATATTTGGAGACAAGCAAATAAGTAATCTTATTTTATCACAAAAGCAACAAGAGCTCCTAAGGCTAAATTTTTACATTGTATTGGATGGTTATTGCTGTCATAATTTTTATAGATCTAAATTTTTTTCTTATAAGTGTTGATATACTTTTTTGTTGATTGAAAAAAACAAATGTTATGAAACACTTCATGTTTACTATATGTATGTATAGAGGCTTAAAAATTTATTATATTGTTATAGGGAAACCCACTATTTATCTAGCTTGACTCTTTGAGCTAAGTAACAAGGCTTGGAGAGTCTAATCTATAATTGAGATGATCTAAATAGAATTGGCCTGGTGGGCTTGGAACAAGGATCGTTAGATCGATTTATCCATATCCAACCTTTCTCAAGTAAGCTCATGCACTGATGAGGAAGACTACTACCCTCAGGCCTATTAGTTAGCTCATTCAGGATAACCATAAATTGGTTAAGCTTTATCACATCCGTTGATCACCTAGATAATCAACCGGATGCCATCTTACCTAAGAGCCTATAAATACCTAGCCTTTCTTCTTCATTTGCGACTCTTAGAGAGAATAGAGAAACAACAGTACTTTAAAAGGACTCGGTTCTCTAAGATCAAATAGATAATTCAGGTAAAGAACTAATATTGTTCACTCAAGCTACAAGGTAAATGCCTGAAGTCCCCTAAGACTGTCTTATCTGTCACTTGTGCATTTAAGATATTAGGATTGCCTATTCCTCTTCCTTACCCTAATCGTCCCTTTAGGTAACATTCTCGCTTCACTTCTTTGAAGCTAGATATAGCACGTAACTCATGCAGCAAGCATATGACTACCTTAGTCGTAACCCTACCTCTACATTTTGGCGACTCTACAGGGGAAAAAGTATTGTAAAGACATAGCACCTCTCACGAGGAGAACAACCAATACCTATAATACCACATTGCAAAACACTAATGTTAAGCTTACCAAGAAGAATTTTCTCCCACCACCTAAGAACATTAGCCATGACCATTCAAGTCTTGAGGCTCCTCTAAATCCTACGTAGACAATGTAAGCAATGCAAAAAGCCACGAGGGCTTTAAATCAGTTTGTGTCTATGTTCCAACCCATTCTCATTGGGACGGTTGCCACTGCTATTGCACAACAAGGTTTGGCTTTGCTAAATCTTATAGTTATTGTATAGTCAAACATCATTACCTCAACTCAAGCAGTTAGTCCCCTAGCTATTGAGGAAGATTTCCATCAAGGAAGGGGTGACGAAATCCCTTTGCCAAAACCTATACAATAACCAACCTCGAAAATAGGGAATGTAAGAGTCCAGCTAAGCAGCTCTTTATCCTTATGCGTGCTTACTCCTTCATTCAATCCCAACATCCTAACCTTGGTTGAATCTACTTCTTGTCCTAATGTTACCCTTGCTCCACCACTAACGTCTACAGCTTCTACTTTAAGAACTTCCTTTGTAACAAAGGAAGACCTGGATGTTTGTATGAAGGAAATATAAACTAAGCCATCTATGGGAGTACTAGAACTAAAACTCCCATATCATCAATGAATCGCAGCGAAGCCATATCTTAAGGACTATGTAAGTCCTAAATTCATGCTATTCAATGTCAAGAAGGGAAGGGCCAAGGAACACCTACTAAAATTTATTGAAACCTTAGAGCCTTATGAACTCAATGATTGTATAAAGCTTAGAGAGTTCTCCAAGTCATTGATGGAGAAAATATACACCCAGTATGTTAATATCCCCTCAGGGTCAGTTGATTCATGGGGGACTACGTATAAGCTCTTCTTGGAGAGATTTTTCTCCGCTCAGAAATGGGTAACAATTGGCAACATGGAAAGAACACGACAGAATCCAAAAGAGGATTTGATGAATTATACATAACATTTTAGACAATTCACCCTAGATATTTAAGATACCTATGATGAAAGAGAGCCAATGAAAATCTTCATCTAAGAGATATTCTCTAAGTATGCTGTACACTTGGAGAACCTCACCCTATGTTCTTTTGCTACACTCGTTGAGAATGTACGAAAGACAAACAACTTTATTACGAGGCAATAAGAGTAAAGTAGCAAGCTCAACAAATGAGTAACATTCGTATCCTCAATTGCGAATAAAGACTTTAATGCCAATAAGAGACCTAAGAAAGATGCAAAAGCTCCTTCATTTCGATGCCCAATAAGCAAGGCACATGCCATTCTTGACCGTTGGCTGCAGGATAAAGCGATTAAGTAGCTAAGAGTTAAGCGCCAACCTAAGGAGAATGAAAGAAGAAATCCCAAATATTGTCGGTTTCATAGAATAGTAAATCATCCTACTAAGAATTGCTAAAGCTTAAAAAAGATATTCCATCAAAGAATTCAAAATGGAGAGCTTTTCATTAAAGATAACAACATTTACAACAACCCGCTCCCAAGCCATGATACCATACGGCAGCACTTGAGTGCTTTGAAAGTAATTAGTGATTTTTTAGGTATGAAAAAAATGGGTTCAAGCGATGACATTGCTTTTGTAAATAAAAAACGAATTCCACTACTCAATAATAAAACTTTTGTTATTTTACTCATCTCTATGTTTTATATATTACTCTCCTAAAGCCCAAGCAATGCCCTAGCATATCGGCTTCTACGCCTCAAGCCTAAGCAATATCCTAGCATCTCGAATCCTATGCTATAAGCCCAGGCTATGTCCTCGCATCTCGACTTCCATACCTCAAGCCCAAGCAATGCCCTAACATCTTAACTTCCACACTTCAAGTCTAAGCGATGCCTGACATCTCAACTTCTACGCTTCAAGGCTTCCATGCCTAAAGCCCAAGTAATGCCCTGGCATCTTGGCTTCCATACCTAAAGCCCAAGCAATGCTCTAGCATCTAGATTCCCATGCCTCAAGCCCAAGTAATGCCTTAGCATCTTAGCCTCTACACCTTAAGGCTAAGCAATGCCTTAACATCTGGCACTTGTATGGGAACTCCTGGTTAATTGAAGTAGTAACACTATGGTAGATCTTAGCCTTCCATGCTTCCATCTTACTCACATGGGAACCATGGTTGAGTAAAAGTAATGATGGTAACAAGGATCTTAATCTTCTTCAAGAGAAACATATGTTATAGCTTTATGGTAGTACGATCCAATTGCCTACCAATCCAAGTTGTACCTTCCTAAGGAAGGAAAACAAGGGATAAGGGAAAGGTAGCTCTCTCCTCTTGATTTTGAATCAAAACATTAACATAATGACGCTAATCCTACAATCGTGCTAAGGCTCACTACAAAATAAGCTTGCTATACGTAAAGCCAATTAAAGCTTATCGTACGCAAGTCTTGTTATGCTTGAAGCCTACTAGGACCCGCTTCATTTAAGGCCCACTGAGTGAGAAGCTCACTACGCTTGAGGCCTGCTAAGGCTATTGCACTTGAGGCTTTCTTGTTCAAGGCTCCTCCATGTAAAGCCCAATGTTCTTAAGGCCTGTTACGCTTAAAGCTTGCTAGGGTTTGCTATGCTCAAGGCTTGCTCATAGACGGTAATTTCTTATAGGAGGAACTAGCTAGCCTATGCTGATTCTTAAAGTAGATATTGAGGTTAACCAAGGGCAATTAATTATGATACTGTTCCTGTAAGAATAATGGAAGAAGTTAGCAAGACAAGACATACATGATATTCAAAGAAAAAAAAAAACAAAGAAGGAAAAGAACAATTGAAGCGAAACATACAGATAATGGGAGAAGTCCTACCATGCTTGCAACGGTGTTGAATTCTAAATATCTATAAATGATGTCTCCAGAAACTATGGATACTCTACTGCAAAAATAATGGCTTACCATACTTCCTTTCCACTCATATGTGAGAACCACAATCAAGTAGAAGTGGTAATAGAATGAAGGACCCTAGTCTTCTTCAAAAGAGTAACGTACTTTGACTTCTCTACAATGTATGTTACCTAATCATCCCATCCAAAGGGTGGCTCCTTCAAGAATGTGAATATTGGAGAAAGGTAGCTATCTCCTTTCATTTCTAAAGCACAATACTAAATCTTTGTTGATGGTATCTCTAAAATCAACAAGAAACTTATGCTTAATAATTGAAGACCACCACTAGTGCAAGGTGTCACTCGAGCTTCTCAGTACTTAGCTTTATCCTAGAACATATCTTCAAAAATAGTCTTATCTAATCACTTGTTCCAAGGACATGGGATTGGTGGTGAACATTTATTTTGATGTGACAACAAGTCCTTCAACTTCACTACTTCTATGCTTTGACTTAGATCGATCTTCATCTCTTCTTAGTAAAACATAAAAATCAATATATTCTTTAAGTCAAGATCCTATGGTACAAAGAAGCTAAGTGGAGATATAATAATGATATATGTTGTAGACTAAAAGTTTAGAAAGGATTCAGGAAGATCAATATATATATATATATATATATATATATATGTTGATCATGAAGTCAAAGTTTTATTACATGGCATAAGAGGCAACACATGGACAACACTAAGATAGATAAAAAAAGAAATAATTAGTGTAATTCGATATTGATTACATAGCAACAACATACAAATTTGATTATGGCACTTCAATTTAGATATATTAAACAAGCTAATATCTAATGAGATTTACTCTACAAAACAAGTCTTAGACTTCAATAAGACTAAGGTGTGAAGGCATCTACTACCATTACTACTTAAGTAGTGAATTTTTTTAAAAAAATAATAAGAAGAAGAAAAAGAGAGAGACAAGGCTACTTCATCAATCCAAGAGCTTCAAGGAAACTAATTAATTATGATTACTCCTCTTAAAGAATTCCATTCCAATTCATTCAATGATTTTGAACTAAAGAATATTTTCCTATGAGATCCTCATTTGGAGCTTTTATTAGAGGTCACACAAAGTGAAGTTGGCATGAAAAATAATACATGTATGTAGGTAATTAGCTCAAGCCAAGCTCATGAGTTGCTAAAGAAAAATTATTTAATAACTTTAGTGGCATTGTGATTATAGATTTGATTATTTTTCAAAGCAAGCCACCAAAGGTATTTAAAGGGGAATGAAAACATCCAATAGCCGCGAGAATCTTCTAATTCAAGACTCATGTACGAAGATGATCTCCTAACTAATGTCTAGTCTTCTTATTGTTCTATTGATAATGCATGTAAAGTGAAGGGCAATTACTGGAGACATCCAACCATAGACTATTTAAAGAAATATAAATAAGTATCTTCTATGGTTACAAATAGTGAAGACGAAGATGGGGTGATTGGTTACTTACATATATCTATGCTTGATGTTTGTCTTTATACCCAAGATCTTCTACCTCCTACGAAGGCCAGTAAGAAAGATCATTTGATTTTTTTCTCCAAATATGCGAAGCAACTTGTTAAGCGTCTTTGTCGTACGAATGTGAGTTAACAATGAGGTCAAGTCAAGAACAAATGGGAAAAAAATAAATAAATAAATTGGTAATAGAAGAGTAGATAGAACACCTAGGTGATGGAGATGCTTAGTTAATGATGCAACATGTAGCCTTATTATTTATAAAGAAAGATGGTAGTACATTATGATGATAAAGAATTGTGTTGAAGAGATATTCATGCATGGTATGAGTTAAGAGAATAACATTGTAGGGTTTGGATATTGTTGTTAATAATTTGGTGAGGGGAAATAATGAGATATTATTGGTGATATTCAATTATGAAAGAAGATTTGACAAAGATATTAAAGATTTAATGATTATTGGAATCAATTTTTCTTTATGATGATGTGGAGATTGAGATGTAGTTGGAGAATATGACCATTTAAAGATTTGAAAAGGATTTAAGTTGATCTCCTAATACAAGTAATGCAAAGATTGGATTTTAGATGAAGTGAACCTAGAATGGAAAAGAATCAAGAAACTACTTATATAGATATATATATATATATCATACAATTATTTACAAGGACATGACTAAAAATATATTAAGTTGATTTAATCTTGTAAGTTGATAGATTTAGAAGATATGTTGATATCTAGAATATGATATATGATATTGATCAAGATCCTTTTTAGAAAAATGAAAATATTATGGGAAAGTAAATGGTTGAAGAAGAGATTAAAAAAAAAAAATGAAAGAAACAAAAGCCCAATGTGGTAATTTGTGGCGATTGATTCTCATATGTTATCAGCTTGGTGTTCTGACCAATTTGCTATGAGGAAGGGACAGTGAAATAGGCACTTCTCTAAATAGAGATTTAAAAACTCGTTTAGCTTTTAAGGCGCTATTCACTTGACCCCTACCTACTAATTGGCTAGTGAGATTGTCGTACTTACCATTCATAGTGCAACAAATAAAATTTGGTTAGTACAAAATATTTACATTATATGTGAAAACCTTATAAGAGGAATGCTCTTATATGAGAAGAAAATCAAAGCAATATTGATACATGGAGTTGGTCCAATAAGATTGTTAATGTGAACATAGCGTACAAATTCAACTTAACGAAGTCAATGACTCATGAAGATCAAATCAAAGAGATGAGCCAACTTAAAAAGAGTCAAATTAAAGAAGATTTATTTCAGAGTGTTATCACAAGGGTAATGTGCAACTTAATCCAGTAAAGGCATGACATACGATTAAGAGGTACTACAAACTCATGTACTTAAATAACTCCCGAATGAATTTGGCAACGATGCTGCTATTTAATAACACGTACATGCCTAAATCATTTGAAAGACTCATTTGATGCTCAACCCCCTTCAACCTTGTACGAACAACTTTAGTCATGAGGTAAAATATAGAAGGCTAAAAATTTATTATATTGTTATGGAGCAAAACTCACTATTTATCTAGCTTAACTCTTTGGGTTAAGTGATAAGGCCTAAAAAGCCCAGTCTATAATTAAGATGATCTGGGAAGAATTGGCTCGAAGGGCTCAAAACAAGGATTGTTGGACCAATCTGTCCATATCTAACATTTTTCAGGTAAGCTTATGCACTTATAAGAAAAACTACTGACTTTAGGCCCATTAGTTAGTTTATTCAAGATAACCATAAATTGGGCAAAATTCATCTCATCCGTTAATCACTTAGATAATCAGATGGATGCTATCTTACCCAAAAGCTTATAAATACCTAACATTTCCTCTTCATTTGCAACTCTTAGAGAGAATAGAGAAAAAAAAATTGTTTTGTAAGGACTCAATTCTCTAAGATCAAATGAATAATTCAGACAAAAAATTGATTTCATTCGCTCAAGCTACAAGGTAAATGTCTGAGATTCCTTAAAACTGTCTTGTCTATTACTTGTGTATTTGAAACACCAGGATTACATGTCTCTCTTCCCTAACTGATTCTAACCTAATCATCTATATATATATATATATATATATATATCTTGTCTACTTATACCCATGCCTAAGTTGATCCACCTAGTTCCACTTTACGATCTCAACCTTCCATAAAAAGGCTTGATTTAGGTTAACTAGTTGGGGAAGAAACTTTCCATATCAACACAACAGCACTTCATGTTGCTAGGTTTGATTGAGGAGTACATACGAAGACCTTGGTAAGTCCATTAAACTAGCCCAAGACTGGGTGGAGATGGGTCGGTCGTGATTCCTTATTTTTGTAACCATAACCTAACTATTCAAGACCCGACTCCAAAGCGGATACCTATATGCAACCGGCAAGTTATGTTTAGTGTAATGGTAAAACCACAATCGGTGGCAATATAGTCACCAAGCTTGTCATGTTATGGGAAAACATGTGTAAAATTTTTTTAATTTTACGGATGAAGTCCTTAAATTTTCAATATTAGCATCACTTAATATGTGACATTAGGACATCAAAAAGCAAGAACCTTTATTATAATATGAAGATGCGGGGAATCCGATCCTAACAATAATATCATATGCATACCTCATGAACAACACATTTTATGTTACCTTAAAGGTCTATTGTCATTTGCAATGATAGCTTCAAGTTATGATGATGGAGAGAGGATAGGAGGAGAAATAGGCAATTCACTGCAAAGTTAATACATTTGTGACAATCAAAGGATCTTAAAAATGTCAACTTTGTAATTTCTTGATATCTATGAAGGAACGGCTTGTATTTTAGTAAAAGTTTATCTTATAGTCCCTATTTGATCTTTGAGCACATAAGCTTGATAGAAAAGTCTTGTTTCTTTGATTTCTAAATTGTATCAAATGATGAAGAATCACTTATCATATGAAGTGTATAAACTAGATGAGGAAGGTCAAGATTAGCCATGTTAGCCTCAATGGTCTGTTGCATACCTATTAAACCAAAGCTGCTTAAATCGTTCCAAATTATAGAGCAAATTATTTGGGTTTTTGTCATTTAATTCGAATAATTATTCTACTTGACTATTTACCCTAACCCAATTGACATAATGCATGTAGAATTATTAATGGGAAAAAAAAAAATTGGAAAACTGACAAGTGGGAGAAAAGAAAAAAAAAAAAAAAGGTCCGAGGGTGTTAGCCCTTATGGCTACCATCTCACGCAATCAGCACCAAGCATGGCTACTCTCTATGCCGTTTGGCACCATAAAAGTGGCAGGTTGCAACCCATCTGATGGAGTGGATTGATGGGGTTGATACATCACCTATAATCTTTAAACGTAAAAAATATAGTTTTTGATGATTATATTATTGGATGAATGACTCGACTCCACAAATTAATTCTCTTTGTTAGTCAGGCGTTTGGTTAGCATCGTCGATTGTCATATCAAGTTATGTCACATCTATGCCATGACATTATATTAGTCAATGGTGTGATTTTGAAAGTCCCTTTCTCAAATAGTTTTAAAAATTGATCGGAAAATTTGAAAAAGTTTTAGTAGCTAAAGGTTTTCGTTTCGGATTTTAAGCTTTCAATGGTTCAGGAGCTTTTTCCTCGCATAGATATAGAGATAGGCAAATATAATTCGAGGGCCATACTTCTAAAACCATTCAAAAAGATTCAATTTGTTTTGATTTACATTCAAACCATATTTGTTAATTTTCTTTTTTCCATTAGTTTTATTTTGACGTCTTATTTAAATTGAACATATACTCTACAATCATCCCCTGTATAAATATATACAAGTACTGTTTTACTTATTTGGAAAAAGGACATCAAAAGCCATAAATGTGAGATACTTTAGGGTTAAAGCAGTCTATATCAATCAAAGGATAGATTGTATGTATTGAAAGGGTCAGATTATACATTTGGCAAGTTTTGAATGATAACCCCAGACAGGATTAGTTTAGGGTAAAAATTGCAACAATCCTAGAGATTAAGCTATGGTTCTTAAATGTGCAGAGACACACACACAGACGTGTAAATACAATGAATGCCCAATATAGTATTCTTCAAACAGAGAAATATTACGTGTCACTTGTATAAAGAAATCAAGGTCCAATAGCATTGGGTTCCTGGCATTGATGAAGCCAACACTCAAACTTATTTTAAGTCTTTGACAATAAAGGAAAAAATGCTAAAATAACCGAAAGATCGAACTTTTAGAAGAAGAAAATGAAGTTCCAGTACGAGGTAAGCATTTCAACAGACCAACTAGGCAGCTGAACATCAGAAGTCTTGATGTTATTTCCCTCGTATACCCCCAATAACACACAAATTGATATTTGTCACTATCTGTCAGCAGAAAGAGTGTACTCAAACTCGGAAATTCAGATTTAAACTAATTAAGTTAACACCTCTGAACTGAATATCAAAATTCAACAGGGGAAGAAGAAAAAGCCCTACGTGTCTGCGCTACTCTTTTTCTGGATGCAAAAACTCATAAGCTGGCAGGAGAATGCCCAAAACATAAGAAAAATAGTTGATGGCATAATGAACTCCAACTTTGGTCATACTTGTGTCTTCAAAATACGAATCAGTGTTCACTTGCATGATGACCCAAGTTCTGCCTCCTCACCAGCTTAGCCAGAATAAATCATAGGAGATGCTGCACTCATAAAACAACTGGAATGTATCATCATCACTGGAATAATAGAAAAATAAATAGCCATGCAATCCTATTCTCACCACATAGTGCACATACATCAAACTGTGATGAATGTTCGTTCAATGGCTTTATTTAGATGCCTTTTAGTACAGAATAGAGATTTTATTTGGCCAAAATAGAAAGACCAACAGTAGGATTCCCCTGTTGGCAAAAAAGAGCACTTAGAACCATGTTTCCCCTCTTACTGTTATGCAGGGGAGGAGAACCTAGCATATCACTGTATGCAGCCATGAGCTTTCTAACTTAATAAACTCAGTAACGAAAAGATCTTATTTCATATGTGTGTTTAGCATTTTCTACTGTGGTCGCCATCATGATGCCCGATCTGGATTTGTAGAACATGAAAATTCCCACAGCCGTAGTATGCTGGCTGGCTGAACAAATAATAGCCATTAAAGAAAAGGAAGAAGTAAAAAGAAAAGGATGCTCTTAAGATAACAATGCCTGCTAAGCTACATGAATCAGAACCTTTGGTGCATTAATATGAAGAAAATGAGCATTACTAAGATGAGGATACATTTTTAGCACTATAGAGCAACCATATTATACAGGACTATAGAATGAGGGAACAGGAGAGAAGGTTTCCCAGTCACTGTTAATGCTAAGAAAAACTCCTTTAAATTGGTTTCCAATCTGACCGCATTAACTGGTAATTTTTTCCCTCACACGTTAAAGAATAAGAGGCAAATAACATGTTGTAGGTGTTTATGAATAAATTGAGCATTACTAAGATGAGGACAAATTTTCAGCATTATTGGGTGACCATATTATACAGGAACAAAGAATAAAGCATGAGAAAGCAGAGGAGAAGGCTTTTCCATTGTTTTGGGAGCCAAGAAAAACTCATTTAAATTGGTTTGTAGTCTAGCATTAACTGGCAATTTCTCTCTTTACATGGAAAGAACAAGAGGGAAATAATGAAAGAAAAAATTAGAAGGGAAACTGAAGTAACTTGGACAAACCTAAAAACGTTTAATATTTGAAAATTTTTTAAACCTTGGCCCCATTTTTTTCAATGAAAAACACTTGTTGGTGCAAGATATTTTCCACTAAGAACGTTTTCTTTAAAAAAGGACATACTTTCCATATGTTTGGTTGACTTCATAAAAATACTCTGAAAAACATTTTCAAAGGTTGACTCATTAATATTATGTAATTAATAGGCATACCTTAAAATTAATATGAGCATAACACTATAAATAACAACCCAAATATTTTTATCCAAAAGTGAATTAAAGTATAAAATATAATGATTTGTGTTATATATTATTACAACTTCTTTAGTTGATTTTTATATATTTTTAAACTGAGCTTTAGTTTCTTTTTTGCCTTATAAGTTCCTTTTGTGTTTAAAGTATGAATTATAGATCAATTACAATAAATATTAAATAGATATCATGATCTTAGATCAAGAACGCTTGAGGAGACTAATTCGGAGTATGACATTCGGCCTCAAAAAGAATAAGTCCTTTTCCTAAACAAGACTAAGATTTTCTCCTTAGTGGAAAGGAGTTTTTCCTTTAGAAGGAAAATGTTTTATACTTAAAGCCTCTTTTCAGCATATCAAACAAAGGAAACTAGAGAGATATTTTCTGAAAAGTATGTTTCTTGAAATAAACAAGGCCTTTAACTATTATTATTTTGCATGAAAAATTTTAAAAGACAAAATGCAAATTGTAGGAGTTTAAAGCATCTCTGTGGTAATTTGTTTCAAAATAGATGCTTGTTAAGTAGTAGTTATTATCTTCCTGAGTCCCAGTATGTCCGTATGACATAGTTGACATTTCACATTATCATAAATAAAACTTGACCTAAATCAATACTGAAACTCTCAAAGCACCACCATGGTGATTTCCCAACCACGCCCCCCCCCCCCCCCCCCCCCCCCCCAACCCACCTCAACAAGTCAACTCTCAGCAAATCCAGTTCAATCTGTTGCTGCCTTTTGCAACACAAGGCCATCAGGTTCAAGCAATTGGCTAAACTGTTTTTTGATGACCCAATGCATGAGCTTGATGAGTTAATTAATGTAAAAGGACGCCCAATCAGATTCACTAAACCAAGGGTTTAAAAAGCTGCTTATGACAATTTACAGTGGCCAAGTGCGCACCTTTATGGGAGAATCTCAATAATAGCCTCAATTTGCACCCACATTGACTTCGGATCTTGAGCCAGCATGCTCTGCACCCTCTTCACTGGGACTTCCATTTTCTGAATGCAGTCTACTGGATTCTGCTACTTCTGAAATCTCAGCTGTCAGCTCTTCATACTTCTCCCTCAGTTCTGAAAAACTTAAAGCCTCTGTGAGCCTTGCCTTAATTTGTTTCTCTAAAGCCTCAATCTTGTTTTTCGAAGCTGCATCAGGCGTATTTCCAGCTTTAGCTACCTCTAACTTTAGAGTCTCGATCATGTTTTTCAAATCAGATGAGTCAACAATATCTTGAACTTTCTTGTTAATTTCTTCATTAAAATGTTCTGTTTTGGCCTTCGCATTTGGAATCTGATTGAGGTCTATTGGTTTAGGTACGATAGCCTCAGCCTCCAAGCCCAATGATCTGAGAGCATCCGCAAGTTCTGTCCTCACCTCCTTGTTTACCTCCACAATCTTCTCTTTAAGTCCTTCATCAATATCTGCAGCAGAGGTTACACCAGCAGCTTTTATTTCTTCCTTCAAAGCTTCAACTTTTTCCTTCAAATCAGGCCGCTGCAAGATCTGTTGGAACTTTTTGTTAATTTCCTGCTTCAAAGAAGAAGCCTTCTCTGCCTTTTTGGCTTTGGATAAGTCCTTCAACATCTCGAGCTTATTATTTAGGCTTGCATAATTGGGAGCTCCAGATAGGCCTTGATTGAACTCATCTACAAGCTTATTAATTTTATCCATCAGAACAGGATTTATGATTTGACCCTGCGATTTTACTTTTGAAAATTCTTCTCGTAACGTTGCCAGCCTATCTTCTAAACCCATGGCTTTAACTGCCTCAGAGTATTCATGATCCACCTCCCTTCTGAGTTTCCCTATCATCTCATCTAAAGCAGCCTCAGAGGGTTCAGCTGATGAGTCCTTGGATTTCAGGATCTGCTCTTTTAATTTCTCAACTTCTGTCTCTAACTCCTTCTCCGAGATCATTCCAGCAACTGGCTCTTCTTTCTGTTTCATATTCACTTTCTTCTTGGGATCTACTGGTAATCCTTCTTGAAATCCACCGAGTTTTCGGAACTTAAGCATGCGGTGCTTTAACAGTTCGTCAGTGTTCATCTTCTTGAGATCCTGCATAAATAAAAGATCAGTTTTAGAAGGCAACAACAATGATTTACTTTTTGATGGGATTAGTGCACACTTACGTTCATTGACTCAACAACTGCAGCTTTTATTTGTTGAGAAGTCCAGGATGGATCTGCATGTGCACCACCTAAAGGCTCCTGGTGAACATAAAAGGTTGAATAATTACATGAAAGAAAGTACAACAAATAGATATGTGAATAATTTGAAAACCAACAACAGGATATGAAGTTAACTATGCATTGAGTATTTAGAAACAAAGAATCTCATCATCATGGTGTCTATACTGGGGAAAGCTCCCATATAAAGCTTACATGAGAAATAATATTTTTACGTCTTCAAATCTAGTGCAGCGTGCATTTGGAAAAAACAACAAATATCAAAGTTCAGAAGAGAACTTCATCCCGATTGCTTAATGTCTAAGGTATAAGATATTATAAGGACTGCACATAGATAAAGCTAAGAGAATAATTTATATACCGGGATAGCGCCATCCGCAATTTCTAGCTTACATAATTCTGAAGCCGTAATTCTCAGCTTTTCAGCAGCCTGACAGAAAGAAAAACTTAAGATGCAATTCATCTATATTGATGACAAAAGAAATTAAATTAAGAGTGGAACCAACCTTTGGAGAAGCTTTGGCACTCTTCCACAAGATTGCTGCACATGCTTCAGGACTATTTAAACAAAAACGAACGGATGTTAATCGAATGGGTAGACTAGCTGGGGCAATTATGATAAAGAAACTGTGACATAATGTTGCCAGGGTGGAGAAAAAAGAAGAAAATAACCATAGGTCCATAAGCAATATTTCAATTTCAATCAAATGAGCAGACAATGATGCTAAATGGTTCGATCGATATTTGGGAATCCTGAGAAGGCAAAAGAAAGCATAGATCTCACACAGAGTGACATCTTGCACCTCATTCTAAGCTCAGTGAGCCTTCTAAAATGATGCTTGGAAACAAAAACTATGCTTTCTAGAATATAAGGGTAGATTTGGTGGGGAAAAAGAAAATGCCTTGCTTTTTCCACCTGCAATTTGGGTCATTTCTGCAGTGCATACTTGTGTTTTTTTCATTTTATGTTGGCCACTTTCACAATGCCCATCCATGTTATTTTTTGTGTTAATTTTTGCTTCCCAGTGTCCAGTAATTTTATCAGACTCACTTGTATGCTTTATCACTTCTCCGCCCCAGTTTTGGGTTAAAAAAAAGAGGAAGTTTTATTGGGAAAAATAATACAAAATATTGTACAGGTGGACAACATGAAAACTAAACCGATACATAGTACAATACACTTCTGCACCACAAAGATAGCCCAATAATCAAGTTGAAAAATGATGCAGAAAATAACAATATGGACTGTGAAAAGCCCAAAAGTTAGTGGAGCGATTGCAATCCGCCCTGGTTATTTTTATAAGAGACAGAACCCTTCCTTTATAAAGCCTAGATGTATATCTCTCTTAGTAGGTTAAAAGAACCAATTCCAAAAGGCTACTGGCTACTAGGGTGGTGGTAATTAATTAGAACAATCAATCAATTTCACAGACAATAATTGACAGATTTCCAATCCAACAATCTATTCATATATTGCTTCTAAAGGGCAAAAAGACCAAATTATATCAACTCACTCATACAATCAATTACATGCAACAGTCAGATTCACCACCGAGATTATGTCAATGCAAAGACAAAATATCTTGGTGACTACATGCAAGGAAAGAAAAACTTTAGCATATAACAAGAACAACATCTGAAGCCATTTGACCGTTAATTTATATTTGCAGATGCAGAAGCCTTAAAGCAATCTATCTATTTAGTTTAAAATAATTATCAGGAGCTCCATAAGTGAAGTGTTAATAATTACATTATGCATAATGACAAAGTGAGTATGGTAGACATGATTCTACCATACTTTACATTGCTGTCTTTTGCAATGGTCAGAACTGAGCTTTCATTTTAGCTCCACAACCTCATCTTATTTATTCAGAACTCACCAAAACTTGAACCCCAGACTACAGGGATATTTTCACCATTCCCCGAACATGATAATAAAATGGTGGCAAGTTAAGCCCATCAATACAAAATCTCCACTTCCAGGGTAGCAGGTCTCGGAGTATGTTCCAAACATGGACAGACCTTAGGTGTGGTCTACATGGGATGAAAGAGGACAGCTAAGAACTAAACCAATTTCTCAGAGGAATTCACTGGGAAGCAACATGTGTAAACGATTATGATAATCCCTCAGATTTTCAAATGACGAAATTCTAGAAATAAAAAAAAGAAAGGCACCAAGCATGACAAATTAGTACATCCAGAAAACCCTAAAATGGTTTCTTGAAATACTGTCCTAAAAACCTGAGTAGCTGATAACTCTAATTTTAAACATATTTTATAGGGTGATTTTATAGCATTTTCCGCACATTTTTTGTTTTCTTTAAAGAAATTGATACTTAATTGAGTAAAATTTTGATTTCAGGGTTTAAATGCGTTCTAAGCTCGAAAACGAAGAAAAAAAATCAAGTTTCACTCAATTCAGAATTCAAACGAAGAAGTTATGAATTTTTTAAGTTGTGCAGAAAATTTGCCTAAGTACAGAAAGTTACACAACCTGGGGACACGGTAGTGTCCTAGGCCATGTCGGATGACGAAAACAAAATCTTTTTTATACACTATAAAAAGACATATTAGGATTTCAAAAAAAAAAAAACAAAGGAGGAGATATTACAGAAACAAGAGATACAAGAGACGAGAGGAGATTGGAGAAGAACATTAATCAAGAAGCAAGAACGACATCGATTTCAAGATTAGAGAGATTGTTTATTAAATCAAGAGGGGTTTTTATGCTTTATTTTACGTTTTTGATGAAACTCGTTTTTAGATTCATTATGATAGCTTAGAATTAGAGTATTTAGGATTATGGAACCTAAGGTTTCATGTAACCTTAGATTGAATTATAATTTCAATAAAGTTTCTATCTTTTCTTGATTCAATTATATCGTTAATTATGGATTGATAATTCTAGAGTGTCAATATATGATATTATGCATGTTAATTGAGAAATTGCATGTGTAATTAGATCTAAGCATAATTGAAGAGAATTACATGTATACTTAGAGATAAGATACATGTTTCTTCCGGAAAGTTAATTATTTGTGTGGAAATTCATTACACGTTAATGCGATTCTAAATTATATTACTAAGTGAAGAGATTCCGGTAAATAATTTAGGATTAGGGTTAATATGCTTGAGAAAGATATTAGCTTTAATTGTGAATCCCTCCGGTCAAGAATAATAGAAATTGAATTTGATATATTTTAAAAAAGGTTACATGTTAAACACTAAGGGAAATAATTCCTAAATACATTATTGCATACTTGAAGTCGTTCGTAGTTTATTGCTTTTTAATTTGCGTAATTAAGTCTCATAAGTAGTTTAGTTGTTAATTTCAGTATTTTTAATTTAATTCAAACTTTCACAATTTTTCAGTTAGATAATAAAGCTAAAATTAATATTAGTACTCAAAATCTCTGAGGAATCGACTCGGACTTACATCCGCTATATTAAAACTGATAGGTGCACTTGCCTCATATCAGTAACAAAAAAAGTTAACCCATAAAACAGGATTAGAATTCCAATGTTAGTGTTTTCCACATGTCTTTAGAATTCCAATATTAGTGTTTTCCACATGTCTGCATCATCTTTGATCTACGGTAGTTATGCCAAAGAATTTCACTATCCCATCACTGCTTCCACTGATAACTACAAGTTTCTATCTAGTATAAGCCGAATGACCATTTAGCAGAGGAAGAAACATTGGTCATATATTGAATTTTTAACTCATAATGCAAGCATTCCAATACTCAAGTATAGAATTTAACATCCTAATGAGAAATCTTGTGATATATAATCTCATCATTTACTTAAACCTATGATCTTACCACTCTATAGGAACTATCTCAATTAAAAGCCAATTTCAGAATTGGATATTGTAAGACTATAACCCAACAAATAACAAACTAAGAAAGAAAACATTATAATCCAAAATGTCACAGAGCCAATGTAAACATCTTTCAATGGTAATTCTTAAAATGGAGGAGAGTTAGCAGAGAACTGCCACCATACCATCAACCATGAAATATGATGCAGGCACATCAAATAATTTTTCCACTTATTTTGATATGTACAGGATTGGAACTTTTACCTTGCAACATAAAATACAGCATTCTCAAGCATCAACAGCTTATTTGCACAGCCAATGGCAAGAGCGCCACCAGAGCCACCCTCCCCAATTACAATGGAGACAATCGGAACTTTTAGACCAAACATGGTTCTCAAATTATGAGCAATGGCTTCACCCTGAAAGAGCATAAAGTAAAATGTCATCATAAAATCCATCAGATCAGATGCATCCTGCAAGCCTTAAAGCGACACGTACTTGTCCTAGTTCCTCTGATTTAAGATCTGCAAAAGCCCCAGGTGTATCAATGAAGGTAATAATGGGGAAGCCATGGTGATCTGCATAGTACATCATGCGCAGAGCCTTTCGGTAACTGTATCAAGATAAAACAGATTTGGCGGTGTCAGAAAGAATAGAAGTTAATAAAGTTTGATAAACTTCAAGGTGTGGCGGCTATTAAATAAATTTAAGCACCGGTTACTGCACATACCCATGCGGGGTAGGCATCCCAAAGTTGCGTTGAATGTTCTCTTTGGTGTTTCTGCCCTTTTGGTGCCCCATGAACATGTACCTTTCACCATCTATAGTTCCAATGCCAGTGACAATAGCAGGATCATCATAGCCTGCTCTATCTCCATGAAGCTCCACAAACTAGAAGCAGCATGGTATAAGAATGTATTATCATTTAATTAAAAAAGAAAGTATTTTCAAAATAGGAGTACAAAAAAATAAAGAAGAAAACACAGAACCAATAGCACATAAGAGGATACTACCTTGTCAGTAATGCTAAACACATGATCAAGGAAGGTTGGCCTATTTGGATGCCTTGCAATGTTCACACGTTGAATGGGGGTCAAATGGGTATATAAATCCTTCAGGGCCTGATAAATTCTCAAGAAGCAGGAGAAACCATATCAGAAGCAGCATATTTTGTCCAACAACCTATTATCAGTCATCATACTTCTTTTTCTTTTATTAAATTATTCTTTGAAGCCATAACATTTTTAATGCATCCTAAATACTATGTATGCCTTTAGCTCCTAAACCTGGATATCTCAACATCAATTTTGCAATCAGCTGATATTTTACTCATCAGACCCAAATTGTGTGCCTCTTTAAAGTTAAACATTGATAGTGGAATAGAAAAGATGCATCTAAATGCTAATTTCTTGCATGCTCCTAATACAAGCAATAACAGCATAGACAACGCAGTAAGAAACTAGAAGTTCACAGCTAACAGAAATTTCTTAACTGTTAATGTAACGCATCTACAAAAATTCTACAACATTAAAAGATTCTATTACAGCTACTAGCAAATAATAAGTTATGTAATAGTAATAGGATAGTAGAAATAAACCAATATAATAGGATATTAGTCAGTTAACAATCGGTTAGAAGATTAATAGCTTTGCTCCATATTACAAGTAATTAATTGTAGAAACCAGAAAACATTCATTGATATTAAAAATAGAAGTATTCTTCTAGAAGTATCTCTTCTCTCTAATTTCTAGGAGTTTCTCTTTGACTCAAACCAAGGACAATTTTTGTGTTTGTTTCAATCAGGCCACAAAACTTTACATTTATAAATCCCTATATCCCATATGTTGAGCTGTCGAACCTGCTGATATTTATTCTCTAATGAGATGATCTGATCACTGAAGTCCAAGCCTGTTTCGTCTGCCATTTTCCGGACCTGCAACAAAAACAAAAATCTAGATAAACGCATATGATTAAGAAAAGGATAATCGATCCATGACTCTACTAGCAGGAGTGAAATTACATATGGTTAACCATCCACTCACATCGATAATTTTCTTCTGCAAGTCCATAAGTGGCTTCTCAAAGTCCAAGGTCACAGGCTTCGGCTTCTCTTGCAATGGTTTGAAACTTGAGAGGTGAGTGAGAACTCCACCCTTAACATTGGGATCGGGATCACTAGGCCATGGATACTCATGCTTCTTTACCTTCCTAAGTTTAGCACACACAGCTAAATCCCTTCTTCTCGCTGCAAACCGAGCTCTCCCTAAGGTTTTCAACGGAATACCGGTG
Source organism: Lumnitzera racemosa (assembly GCA_024138005.1). NCBI lineage: Eukaryota > Viridiplantae > Streptophyta > Magnoliopsida > Myrtales > Combretaceae > Lumnitzera > Lumnitzera racemosa. The sequence continues at coordinate 60,928,194 of JAMXBC010000004.1, forward strand.
ATTCCATTCATCGAACTTCGTAGAAAATCCGACGCAGATGCAGCACCAGAAAATGTGACCGGCGGTGAGGTTATGGAAGACATATTCTCGAATTCCTCGCTCAATCACTCAACAGATCCCCGCTCTCACTGGAAAAACACCAAACCATTGAAAAGCACCGAACTTCATAAAAAATTGCAACAATTAAAAATGGCCTAACACTACAGCTACGGCGTCCAAACGCCGTAACGATTGACTAAACAGATGGAATATAAAGAACAAATCACATAAACATGATAAAATTCACAGAATTGATAACGAATTTTCGCACTACTGCAACAACTTCATCTCCAAATGGAACCGAATTTAGACGTAAACATACAAAACATGCATTTCAAGACATACCTGAGAATGAGAATGAGAATGAGTGCGAGTGAAACGGAGAATGAGAGAGAGTAGGAAATGGACAGGATTGCTTAATATAAATTGCTATTTAGGCATAAAGTGATGAGTAAGAGAGAGAGGGACATCGGGGAGATCGTCAAGAGAGCGATGATTGTTGTGGTTTTGTAAGGAGGAAGGAGAGCGTGTATGTGTTTGTTGGACTGTTTCGATACTTCTTAGGCAACACCAAACGAAACTCGGTCCAGGGTCCCATATTTCTTAATTATTTAGGGATATGTTTTACAACATCGTTTTTTAATTTTTATATTTTAAATACTTATTTACATTTACATACCTATTAATTAGGAGCCAGCTTTTTCAGGTTTGGACGTTCCTCTATCATTTGAGTTTTTGAGCCCGCGGACCCTGCAACTTTGAACGTGCACCTGCTTCTTGTTTGTGTTGTGGGCGCTAAATTATGATGGCATGCATGGTGTTGCCATCGATAATTTGCTTTCTGGGAGCCGCTCCAGGGTGTGATTGTTGTGCAATAACCAATTTCTTGTATCCGTTCCTACTGGGCTAGATTAAATCACTCAAAGTGAATTAGTAGGTAATAATTTTTTAAAATTTACTTTTTTGAGGATATAAGTATAATATATTTATACTCTATATCCATCCTGAAAACTATTATCTACAGCCCGTTGAGTCTATTCCTAAAAGAAAAAAAAAAAAAGGCTTATGAAAAAAATTTTATGTGTATCAGGCAAGAAAAGCACATTTCACAAAAGCACTTCCTCATTTTTAAAAAATATACAAAAAGGCACTCTTCCGGAAGGTGTTCTTTTTTATAAGATTAAAAAAGAAGGCATTTTTCCTAAAAATATCATGCACATTTACTATACTATAAGTCTTCCCTACGCATTATTTTTATGAACGCAACCAACACGCACACAAATTCCCTTAGCTTCTCTCTCAATCGAAAAACACATTTCCTCTCCAATCCAATAATTACGGCTTTGTCGTCGAGAATCAAAGGTAAACAACTTCGTTCATTGATTTCATTTTTTTTTTTTTTACACAAATCAAGGGCATTATATGTGAATTGGATGAAATCACTCTTAGGGTTTCATTTTTTCATCAAAATTGTAATATCCATGTTTTGATGTTGGTGTTGTGTGTTAATATGATGTTTGAAACACTTGGTTAGGTAATTTATTCGTAAATTACAAATTGGAACATGCATTACCTATTTTTACAACGAAGTTATACGATAGTATAGCGTATATTCTTGTAAATGGGCGGTTTAGTCATGCTATAGTTGTTTTTTTGTCTATTAGAAATCATTAAAACTCGTAGTTAGTTTTTTTTTTTTTTTAATTGCACAATGTCACATATTACACTCATTGTGGTGTTAAGACTTGATTGAGTAGGATATCGCATGATAAGTGGTTGGTAATATATAAATTTTATATTAGAGAAATATTTTGTACAAGTTAAGAGTAAGAATTGCACCTATTAAAAAGTTATGGTGTGTAACATTCTAGAACACGGAACGCCACGGATCGCCACATGTCTCTAGTCCTCTAATGTTAGGCTCTAACAACCACAATGAATATTTCAAACTTGACATTAAAAACCATCAACATCGATATATAAAAAAAAAATCTCTCATTTCATCAAATTCAAACTCCATAGTTCATACTCCATAAGTACCAACAAGATTAAAGAACTCTTTTATTTTTCACAACGAAAATGAGGTAAATAAGATCGAACAACTAGTATGAATGGAAATTAAAAAATAGAACAAGTTTCATCCACAGTTTCATTTCAATCGTTATTACTAATCCTAACACTGTTGGCTATCATCACGATAATAGTCTCCAAAACTCACATTCAAGTAATAATAACTATCGTTCCAATCTTCAACTCCAACATTCTCATAACCAACATATTTTTCATAACTATAATCTTCATAAACACAATTCTAACATATAGTTAGGAAAAAGAAATAATATAACAAGCTTAAACCTAGTACATAACACACAACTACATGTATGTGATCAAATAATACATATTCACATGCATAGAAATGCAAAACAAGTAAATCACACAATTCATTTAATTATCTTTATTTTTAAGTCAAACACACGACACATGATAGTGATCCTCATGATCCGCTCACATCACAATCTTATCACAACCTAGCGTTTGAGCGTGCCTCTTCAGGCCCCTTTACAACATCCTAATGTTGGACATGCCTCTTCGAACCTCTTTATAACAACTTAAATCTACTGTAGATCATTTTCATGTAAGACTCCTAAGAAACAACGCATCACATAGATCATCGGGGTTACCTTCTAGGCATCTGCCACTACAGGCTCCTATGACAAGCCAAACATAAGCAACACAAAGACATTTAAGTTAAATATACATTTAATTCATTTAATCTTTACTATCCTAGCAATCACATACAACAAGCACGTGTCACGTATCTGAATATTTGAAATCCATTACCAACGAATCAAAGCTAGCTTTAAATCCTAAAAACAATAAATACTCATTAAACTCTTTTAAATAATGAATAAACGTTGTCTCTTAGCTAAAACTCATTTTTAGACCATTTAAATCTCCTTAAATTTACTTGATGATACATTAAAGGAGTTTACTTTAGAATTAGCATAAGAATAAAATGAAAAGAAAAGGAAAAACATAGCTTAAAGAAGCAAAGCCTATGATACAGTCGAAGACACAATCGTGTCTTTTGACCATGTAATTTACTAAATTACACTTCATTACTACAACAGACATAACCAGGGACATGATCGTGTCTTTTGGTTATGTAACTTTTTAGTCTGTCAATACACATCACCTACTGCAAAGGATACAATCAAGGATACGATCATGTCTTTTGGTCATGTCACTTTCTAATCTATTAACCAACATCACCCATTGCAAAGGATATAACTAGGAAAATAGTTATGTCTTTCAGTCGTATCACTTTCTAGTCGACCTTTTTTTTTTTTTCTTCCATCAAAACTTCTCTCTAAACCTTGCAACAACACTCTATAACTCCTCATCACAAACCCTTAATTCAAATCAATATACCCCTTCCAAAATCCACTTTTATAATGTTTTTAATTAAAATGAAAAAATCAAAAGTTATCAAGAATTCAGGAAATTTAGGACTCTAATGAATATACGAAGGTTACCTTAATCTCAACGGTCCTTTAGAGTTTCTCGCTTTTTCTTAACCAATTATTTGCAACCTTAAACAATTATAATAAAATCTTAGTTTCTACAAGAAAGAAAACTCAAAACCAAAAATCCAACTTCGCTTACCAAGGTCTTCTAAGATTGCGTTCTTCACACAGACTACTCTTACTCTTTGAAGGCTTTTGATAAATACAAGAGAGAAGTCTAAACCTATAGTGTGCAAAGAGTACAATTGCACTAGTTAAGCTAAGGTTTTATTTTAACCCTTTTCTTGAATATTCAATATCATCCTTCATTAATCTATAACTTAAGACCTTAATACCCTTTTGATTTTATTAAGACTTTTATTATTTATTTATTCCCCCTAAATTTTTTTCTCGGGTATTACATGGTGCATAGATTATCACATGCTAACTAAAGTGCTCATGTTGATGTGTATAGGTTGAAAATGGTGAGTACAGTGAAATTTATGATTTATACCTATAGAAATTTTGTGAGGGAAATTCAGGCTTGAAGTATGATTAGGACCTAATGAAGATGTTGAAAGTAAGAACAAATGCGAACTTCTCAGAATTATTGGAAAGGGTTTGCAAGGGGGTTGGGATCGATTCAAGTGAAGGCAAGGTTAAGATATTGTACCAACATCCCAACGCTTATTTTGGATTTGTATCTTACACCTTAATTGCCATCAAAGCCAATAATGATGTAGAAAATTTATTTCAGATGCCTAAAACATTTGAGCAAACCTACATTCACTAATTATATATGAGTATCATAGAATCGAAAGGAGCCCCATAGTAAATGCGATTAACTCAATTTAATAAGCCAATTGATTATTAAGATGACCCACTACCCATGTCTACCCCTGCATGGGATGACACTACTACAATCAACAAGGCGGTTTGACCAGTATTTGAGAAGGAAGTTTCATATGATCGAATGGTTCAACAAATGGGAAGGTTAGATGATAAGGGTAATGATGATGATAATTAAAAGCTCAATATGGATGAAGACGAAGACAATGACGATGACAATAGCAACATTGGTGTTGAAATTGATATACCTCTGTTACCTCCGATTATTCCTGTGATGGGTAGTAGTTGTTCCTACATGTAAGAGATGTTACCCGCACACTATTACACCTCTAGCTTAAGCTTAATGGAGCCCACACAAGCATTGAGTCACCCTTCGAATGCTTAGACAATCAAATCTGCTATTAAGGATGTGATACCGTTCTTTAACAAGGGTAAAGACGACAACTATGTACAATTCGAGAGGAGCGTTAATGAAAAGTTCAACAACATATAAGCTAGTGAAGACCTACACATAGGTATGAGATTCAACGAGAAGAATGAATTGGTGAGAGCCGTCAAGCACTACCATATCAAGCATCATGTGGACTTCAAATCAATGAAATCCAAAAAGAGCAAGTATTCAATCATGTGTTCAAGGCGTGAAAGCAAATGCAAGTGGAGATTAAAGTCATGTAAGAAAAAGTTGAAGTGCATCTAGGTCATAACAAGGCTAACTGGACCTCATACATACATGAATCCGCTAAAAACTCAAGATCACCCGCAATTGGATTCGAATACAATGGCAAGGGATTTTCTAAATGTTATTAGATGAGACCTCGATACAAAAATTTCTTAATTACACAGCATTATCAGTGGGTAATTCGGGTATACGGTTAGCAACAGAAGGTTGTGGTCTACAAAGATAAAGGCTATTGAAGCAATCTATCGTAACTAGGAGAGATCGTATGACGATCTTCTAGGACTACTCAATGCCATGCAAAGGAGAAATCCTACGACAAAGCTTTAGTAGATGTAAGGTGAGTTGAAAGAACCAAGGGTAACGGAGTTACAGTAGGTTTGGTAGTCTTTTAGCCCATGTATAGAGGCATGGAAGTTCTGCAAGACCATTGTTGCTATTGATGGGACATTTTTATATGAAAAACATTGTCACAAGCTGCTATTGCAACCAACATAGATGGTGTAAACCACATAGTCCCTCTAGGCTTTGCATGAGTAGACGAGGAGATTACGGAGGCATAGGGTTGGTTTCTAAAGAATCTAAGGCAACATGTGTATGGCGAGAGAGCAAGTCAAAAGACCATATACCTTATATCAGACAGAGGGATAAGTATCCAGTCAACTCTAGGGAGGGAGCAAAATGGATGGCATCCCCCCTTTGTGGTTTAGTGTTGGTGTATACACCACATTGCGAGTACTTTCAACAAAGTACACAAGAACAAGCAATGCAAAAAGTGGGCTACATTTGGTGCAATGCAAGCTTAGCCTTGAAAGTTCGAAAAGTGCATGGAGAAGGTCCTAAGCCTAAAGCCTGACACTCCTAATTGGTTCCGGCCTTTACTGATGGACTAACGAACACTTGCTCATGATGGTGGCTACCAATTCAAATACACGACATCAAACCCTATGAAAGGCTATAATGAGGTTTTAAAAAGTGCCTAAAGGTTACTCGTTATAGCACTAAGTTAGGAAAATCTTCTATAATTGTATACTATCATGGGACAAGAGACACAACGAAGCACTAGAGTAGGTCACTAAAAATCAACTCTTCACGAAATACACTACAAATATTTTAAAGGAACAAGTCAGGAGACATACTAAGGCATACATCCTGCAAATCTTAGGAAGGTATATCTTTGCAGACAAGTCAAGAAACATGGTACATCTCATGTTCCTTCCACTTCTGGTGGACTTCAAACGAGTTGGCCAATACAATAAGGGATTAGCATACCTAGCTTAGTTGTACAGATAGTTGTGCCTAGTTTCTAGGAACCAGTACATAAGATAGGAAGAGCAACCATCCTCTTTCAAGCATGGGCTTGGGACCGATTCCCATATAATGCCCCCCTTAGTCGGCATGGTATGGTAATTGATAATAGCCGACCTCTAACAGCTTAATGAAGTGTGGACCTTGACCAATTCCCAAGACACTTTTGATCGATAGAGCTCGAGTCAGGTATGCGCAAATGAACGCGACTTCTCTTTTTTCATTCCATATGTATGTGTAGTAGTTGACATTTCTTGCATATTTATGCAGGTTGTTTGGCAACCTTATACCGATGACCAACTTCAGATCATACCGGACTACTGTAACCATAGCAGAGATATATGGACAACTCAGGTGCCCTTAATTTGCTTCCACATTATTGAATGATACCATACGAAGCGAGTGATGCACAAGTTTAAGGAATTGCAAAAGGTTCATCCAAATTACACATAGATGAGGCAGAGCATTTACATTGCATAAACTTAAGGGGTCATACTAATGTTAATTGGATCAGCTACCATATAGGCTATATTAGCATTTAAAATGACAAGCATGCTCGTGTGTTACATATAAAGGGTCTTAAAGGTACCAAGCGCAACTACAAGCAATGGTACCAAACCATTATGTATCGATACGTTAGTCATGATGGATCTCTACTTAGGAGATTGGTTAGTATATATATGTCACCTACTATTCATCTTTCATCGTCTTATACCAACTTATGCTAATGCTCTTTCATTTTATAAGCGAAGGAGTTCTAGTAAATCCGGATATCAATGGACCAAGCCGACTACGTCATTGCTTGGGTACAAGTCGATTGAAGGATGCAGATGTTGAAGGACCACACTGTGATTACACTATACCCACTTCATCTAACCGAGGCACAAGTACAAGAGCAACATGACTCAAGCGAGCCAAACTATGACCCACCAGATCTACTCAGGAAGAGAAGGGGCCTTACACACCGGTAGGGATGAAGTCAACTAGAAGTTGATGTTGTAGGGTCATTTGATGCCCCCTCATCAACCATTCATTATCCTAACATAAGGGTTATGTCAAGCCCTCCATTTAGCTGCTCCATTTATGTTTGTCAAGCCACCCCCTGAGCACATTCAAACACAAGAGTCATAGGCTATACCCACTGTCAATAATAATAGGTCTAGGCAGAGGTTAGCTTCTAGGCTAGCTATTGTATTCACCAAAAGTAGGAGAAGAAGGGATTAGCCCTATTCATTATTTTGTCTTATATGAATTACAAACATGATATTTTTAATTATGTACATTTACATATGAGAACGCTTCTTAATGTTTCTTTGCTCTAATTGTGTTACACTAACATATTTAATTTCTACTTTACGGTTACCTTCTTATGGGCGTATATGTAGGTGGTTATTAAAAGGATCAATGACGTGTGGGCTAAATGTGGTGAAGTTTGGAGATGCTTATTCAAGATTGAAGTGAAGTATAACTGTTTAGCATGTTGTTATTTTGTTTTTTACTTAGATTTTGCCAAGTTAAACTCATGTATATATATGGATGCCTGTTGCACTTGCTAGTTGTTATGTGGCAAGCATTTATGAAGAAGGCATTTTTCTTTAATATGTTAAAGAAGAAGGGGCATTTGAGAAAAGCGCCTTCTTTTCAACAAAAGAGAAGGCGCCTATCAAGAATGCAACTTCTTCATTATTTTATTGATAAAGAAGCACCTTTCTCAAAAGCACCTTCCTTGTTATTTTCAAACAAGTTGAAGGCGTATTTCAAAAATGCGTCTTCACTGCCCCTAGTTGTCATATTTTTTTTTTCATGAGCCCCTTTTTTAATTTTTTTTCGAGGTGTGTTCCTTAATAAAATAAATAGTAAATAAAAAAATTATGCCTTGAGAATTATTATTATCAGGAACGAATTAAAATTTCTATTCCATTCATATAAGAATTAATTGTAGGGAGTGTTTACTAAAACTCGTTAATTATAATATTAATTATGAATGTAACAAGAAATATTAGTTTGCCTTATTTGGTTATTTGAAAAATAGACAAAAATTAATTAATTATTTACTGTATTAATGAGGGTACAATAATCACATTACTCTAACTTTTCATTCCCTTTACCACCTTTTCTTAAGGAACAACCATTTCTAATGTTGTAGAAATATAATAGTCGTAGGAATTAAAATTCCTTACTCGTTTTTAAAGTAAACAAGGTAATAAAAGGTTAAGATGGAATAGTTATATAATTCCCTCTCAATCACCCCCATGTAAATAGATTATAGGATACAGGTTCCAAGGTCTGTAGTACAAACACTATAAAATTTATTAAATAATACAATATTTATAAAAAGCAAAAAAAAAAAAAACACCTTATATTTTTAGTCAAGGAAATAATAAAAACAATATATTATATTTACATTGCAAAAAAACAACTCAAGCTCAATACAAATCCTAAACTAAAGCTTTTTTATATAGTATTTTAACTTCTATAAAAGATAATTTTCATTCTAACTTGTTATAGATTTCATATATTTTATTTACCATCATATAACAAAATAATGAAGATAGAAAAATGTTTTTTTTTTCTTTTTCCATAAGAAAAAGCAACTTGTATTAGATAATAATTAAGTCTAGTACATGACGTTAGTTACATTCACAACATAAGCTTCATTGCATAAAATGGAAATAAGAGAAGATGGGGGCGAAGTTGCCCAATTGCTAGGACACATCTTCATGCTTCTCTGGGGTCATACATACAGAGGCTACACCATAACGAATGGAAAAAAGAAAATAAAAAGAGGGTTTAGCAAATTTAAGCAACTACCAACTGGATATAACATATCAACTCATCCTACTTAACCTAACATTTACTTGATATAACACATAAGTGAAGATTAAGATCATTCGCCACTACTCCTTATTACAGGGAATAGATAAGAGTTAAGGAAAAGAGAAGACATGGCTAAGTACTTTCAAAGATAGAATGATGAAGTAATGTATTGTCAGCATACAAGAAAATAAGATATATATATATATATATGACCTCACCTAGGGTTACATGATCAAGGAAAAGACAAGAAAGATAATGTAAAAAAAAATCCTAAAACACGCTAAAAAAGGGCAAAAATGACAAATAGTACTAGGTACGGAAAGTAAAGGGATCATTCTAGGATCTTGCGTTAGAAAACACACATCAAGGAATGGTTGGTTAGCTAATGCTTAGCTACTTCAAGCAAATGTAAGTTTCTTGATAGCTTAGCATTAGCAGGAATCATCTCAGAGGGGGTTTGGAGGAGATCATGAAACTTGCCGACCTAATTTAGGGCAAGTCAGAGCTTGAATATAGGGTGTTGATAAAGGCCTCTTCAAGTCAGGTGTCGAGCTTGATTTTTCCTAATCTTTTTATAAGTTTTCCTAACTCGATCAATATTGAACCCTACCCATTAAATATTGATCATCGACTAAGACTTAAGGAAAATTAAAGATTTTTACAAGAATTTCATAAACACTTAGAATCATCACCTAGCTGTAGTTAAGAAATGGTTTAGATCAAAACCAAATGAGTAGAATTGGTTTTGATCTAGACACTGGTTCATGTGGAGAAAATTGATTTAAAAAAGGGTTTTTGAAATACCAGAGATTAAGTCCATAGGCTAGTTGTTTAAATCGTTTCGGGTACCATCAACTTTCCGAATTTAGATTTAATTCTTGAAATCACCGAAAAATCAGCATTAAATAAATCAATTTTTTATTTTTACTAAATTGAGTAATTTAAGCTAGAAAATGGGAAAACTAATTTTTTTCATTTTTTTCGATTATAATATAATCATAATTACAATAAATAAATAAATTAAAAAATTACAAATAGGAAAAAAAAAAAGAATAAAGGTCGGACCAAAGACTCATACGCAGCTTAGAGTGGACTTAAATAAGGCATTTAGATCTGGAGCTCCACACGGGTCGCAGCTAGAGAAGAAAGAGCAATGGTCAATCAGGGTTGCTTTAAGCACTTCTAGGCATCAAATCAAGCGAAAAGGGGGTGTTTTGTGACTTTCGTACTGGCTTTAAGGGGTTTAGACTCGATTCCACAATGGTTGGAGGTCATTTGGGTAATCGTTGGAGTAGAGGGTAGCGGTAGAGTTGGGTTGCACACAGTGGTGGTTGTTGGGACTTGACGAAAGGTTAAGTTTAACGTTATGGAATGTAGTGAGGCTCGTTAGTATTGGTTACGTTCGATGGTGATTAGGTGTAGTGATTTCGAGAGGTAGGTGTCATAGCTAAGGTTTCACAGCGAGGGGATGGTTAAGGTAGCTAGGGTATATAGCAAGTGTCAAAACATATTAGGTTTGAGAGAACTCAAGGAAATCAGTGTTGTAGTGGTGGTCATGGTGGCGGGTTTGTTTAGAAGTGATCGAAGAGAGAGAGAGAGAGCTTGAAAATGTTGTTTTTAGGATCAAAAAATTGCCCAAATCTTTTCAGAACCTCTCATTTGTACTCTTGCAACACAAATTAAGCTTGGGAATTTTAGAAATTGAATTAAATTAAAGATTTGCATTTATGAGCTTTGACTTGCAAAATCAATTTTTTTTCGATTTTTCAATCTAATTTCGAGTATGTAAGAAGATGGATTTAGACGTGATTTTGAATGAAATCAAAACTAAGCCATGCCTAGTTTGCAATTTCACCATTAATTTGGTGAATATGGTGAAATTGTAACATAAAGGAGCTCATAATAGATTTTTGAGTCAGCTAACCAAGGAAGAATGTGCAGAATTTCTAGAGAAAAGAAAGGAAAGAGGAGAAAAGTGAGGGAAAAGATACTAACGTGGCGCCACATTAATCACAGGGTCAAATAGCATCATGTTATGTATCTTGAAATAGCATACGATTAATGACATAATAGGGGGACAACTGACATATATATGACATATATCATGCCAAGTGGCTTAACACGTGGATGACATGGCTAACGTGGCGCCACGTCAGCATATGGTCCAATCACAAAGTGCCACATGTTACGACTAGACACGTGAGGCAAGTATTTTTTTTAACACGTAATGGGTACGTTTTGTAAAGAAAAATAAAGGGTACTTTGTGCTCATTACAACATTCAAACCTATGATCTCCAAGTCATATGCAATATGAAGTCAAAGTGTAGAACCGTCAAGCCATTGACCTATGCCATGCTTTATTTTGCAACTAAATAGTACTTAACCTATAAGAAAATCTAAAAATCCTATAAAATAAAGTGCTATTTAATTAAATTCTTCACAACTCTAAGTATTATTTCTCTAAAAAGTCTATTTTACTTAAAAATTCTACTTTTCTTCACTATTTACTAATTTTTCCTATTTTTTCGAAATTTGCTAGTTTTTTTTTTATTTTCTATTTTTTTTGAATTTTTCCTAATTTTTATACTTTTTGTAATTTTTCTAAATCTTCTATTTTTTGTAAATTTTTCTAAATTTCCTATTTTTTTGTATTTTTCTAATCTTTTTACTTTTTTGTGCTTTTTCCTAAATTAAGACCCCTTTTCTTATTAAAAAAAAACAAAACAAAATTATAAGGTGGCAAAAATAGAGTGTCTACATCAAGCAACCAAACAACTCGACTCGAATTAGAACTTGGTACTTAGCAACTTGATTATTGCATTAAACAAGGTCAAAGTGCAACACTTAGATCAGATAAAGTAAAGTAATCCTTGGTTGACGATGGAATCTTCATCCTCGAATGGTTCTCAAGCTAGTTCTTTGCAATCCTCTAGCTCGGCTTCGTGTAATTAGTTCGAGAAATTGATTCCTATCACATCTTCTGTCTAAAATGTATGACTACCTAATCGACTGCACAATTGGCCTCATGAGGAACTAAACTAAATTTGACTTTACTGAAAAAATAACCTTGATTCTTTAATGATGTAATGGATAAACCACAAGGAAATATCCTTAACCAAAATGGCTTGATGCACTACAGTGCAATCCATTTCAAACAAAACATTTTTCCATCCCATACCTACCGCATACTTTAAGGCTTCAAGGATTGCCAATGCTTTGAACACTTCTGGAGAAGATACTAAAACTAACTTAGCAAGTACACAAAGAAAACCTAAAGAATTTTTAGCAATGAAATCGATAGTAGCCTCACCAGTTGCTACATTGAATGAGGCATCTGAGTTCAATTTGATGCATAAGCTTAAGGGAGCAGACCACCAAGAAGCACCTACATATGCGTTGGAAGAACTTGACTGATTACACAAATCCATAGAGCTGCAAACAATCACTTGCTGGGACATTGTATTGTGGTCACTAGGGACATGTTACTATTGTTGGTTATTGCGTTGGGAGTAGCTGCAATACATCTGACATTATGTAGCATGGAACGGTTAAACTTGTTGAAGGACACTATGATGTATAGCATCTGACGACAGGGAGAATGATTACAGTGGGTTTTGATGTCGAGCTACATAAACAACAAATGATCCTACATAAAAGGCAAAACAAGGGGAAGAAAACAAAGGCTTATTAGGTGCAGTGTTATCTCTCAAATTGCAACTCAATGGAGCATTTGCTACAATAGCATATCAATTGACATTAGATTCAATAAGCTCCAACTTTAACAAAGTCTTGTAAACCAAGGAAACTATGCCATGTAAGTTTGAAGATTTATCATTAAAAACTAATTTACCCAAATGCACCACATAATGGAGTTTATCTTAGCAAAGAAGAGAACAGAATCTTATTTGTTTCCACCTATAGATTTCACCCGAGAAAGCAACCAACTACCTAAAGGCCCATCAATGCTAGACTCCAAATGAACCTCTAGTGCTTCAAACCAAGCCCATTTGGTCTAGCTACACTCCAAAAGCACATGAGTAGTTAATTCTTCCACACAAAAGGGACATGCATTTGATTGAAGAACCCGTCTCTTAACTAAAGTGTAGTGAGTTGATAGAGCATTATAAGTCACTCTCTACATAAAATCCATCACTTTTGGGAGGCATAAGCTATTCCAAACAAGTTTCTATAAAGATAACTCAAGAAGATAAGAAGATGAAGCACCTGAGTTTTTATGAAAATGACGGCATCTAATGAAGTTGCAAGTTGAATGAACGGTGTACTTCTTAGATTTTTCATGAGGCCAAATGAGTCTATCTTCTCTATTTAAAGATAGGACTGGGATTTAAAGAATAGCTCTTACCATGCCATTGTCAAACTACTTATGGGAATGGCATTTGATACCAAAGGTTTATGTCACAGGCTTTATAAATTTTGCTACAAGCTTAATTAGTTTTACATAGAAGAACTTATAATATCATGTCTAGATTGCTTTTTAACAACATATAAACTTGAAATTCATGATAAAATAGAAAAAATTTACAAGCTCCAATAGGTACAGTGTTCTATAGGTTACAAATTCTAGAGTAGTTTTAAAATGCTACTAAGTTCCTAATTGAAAGTTTAAGAATTTATAACTTATAGGGTGAGATGTGAATATGATCTTTTACCTTACCCTCCTTATATTTCTTCGCCACTAGTGAGAGAAATGGTATTCTTTTCATATCTTTTTACAATTAACTAGATTTTTACAATGATCTTAGAAGCATTTCATGTACAAAAGTGACATGAGACGTTTCCTTTTTATTTTTGTCTTTTATCACTAAGATAGATGAGGATATTTTGCAAATTGGATAATGATTTGAATTTTTCCTATTTTATTTGTAGAATAAACCTTGAAAAGTAAATTAAATAAGCTATAAATCTATACATGGATATGGTACAGTTTCTCCCATGGCCTAATACCAACCTATACCTCTGGATATAGACCTAACATTAGACACAATAAGAATGAATAAACCCTCCAAGTGCAATGTGAGGAGCAAGGTGAGAAGAGGAAGAGCCACTTAGGTAAACTCTTCCATTCTCTACCTTAAGTAGTAGGTTCCAATTAACTATAGTTGCCAATGTAGGGGTCTAGTCACCTCCTCTTTGAAGGTTGTTCTCTTGAATGATAGGAAGATTGAGTAGTTGAACCAAGGGGGTAGTGCCTAGTTGCATTATAGTTGTAAAGCCTACTTTTAGTGGGCCTATGATTTGACAAAGAGTTCTTCTTGAATGTTCTCAAGGATCAACTAAACTAAGAACTTAAGTTTACAATTTAAAAGCCTATTATCGATAAAACCCGAACTTAAAAAACAGCGAACTCTAAAGTCACCTTAAACCCTAAACCCTAAAACAATTAAGGACTTTTAACCCGAAGCGACTAATCAATAATTTAATTTGAATAATTCTATTCAAAACTAGAAAATTTCATAATTTTATAAGAATTAAATCATAATTTACAAAACAATTTAAGAAGTAAATCCTAAAACAATTTTCGTATAAAACAATTCCCTTATCTTCATACCTAAGCCTTATACATGAATAAGTAGGCCAACTAATCACCCTAAATGACTTATTAATTGAAAGTTTGAGACATTTATTAATTGATAACCTATCAAAAACTAGTGATAAAACACTTTCCTTATCACCCCTTTACTTATACTACATATGGATAAATTATCACAAGATTTCACATGCTTAACTTTAATAAATGAGACAAGACAATTCAATGCCCAAAAGGACACCTAATGGCTGGTTCTAACATGGCTTTAAGGGGGGTCATACTCTTGTCTTTCATCCATCAATCACTCTATCTTACACTCCACTAGTTACCCCTTAATACTTACATCATCAAGAGTTGCAATTGTTAACTTTTGTACATACTACAAGACAATAAAATCAAACTTCTTAAACACACTTCCCACCCCATTTCCAATTGGCCATTGTTTCCCCATTTGCTCTTACTGTCAATTTTATTTTCACTTTCTTTTCTCTCACTTTAAAAATAACACAAAAGAAGAAACAATCAAACCTCACAAAATCCCCCATTTGCCGCCACATTCCAAGCACACACACATACGGCACTTTCAACTTCTTCTTGTCTTGCTTTTGCCAACATTCTAAGCCCCTTTAAGATCCTTAGAATACTCCTTAAACCCCACTTCCAAGGAACACAACTCAAGTTTCCAAAAAGGGTGCAAGAAGGAGGAAGTAAGACAAAGAGTATAAGTGGAACCTCCGTGCACAACTGCCATATTTTTGCTTTAAGGACAAGTAAGTATATCTTGTGTTAATTGGTTAGTATTCATGTTAAGAGACTATGATTTTTTGAAGATATGAGTATAATCATAAGTTGGTATAACGTCAAAAACCACCCTAAGAAGCAAACTCACAAAAACTTTATATGGAAGTTAAAATATGAGCATGTAAAGTTAGTGTTTTGTAGAAATAATTGTTTAACACTCGGAATGGAAGATTTTAAGTTGAGAAAATCTTGAAATGAGAACTTGAATGAAAGAGAAGCATGTTGGACGTGAGAGTTTAGAAGTCATTCGGATGTTGTTTACACTTTCATTAAGTTAAACATGCTAAAATCTAGACTTAGGTAAAGGTAAAATCTATTACATAATGTCTTATGAGGAAACCAACTTTGTAAGACATAAACTATGATATAGGAGGTATGATAAAAGTGAGATCCTCTATTTTCATGTAAAGTATGAGTCAAATAATTATCTCATGGAAAAGAAGTCAAGTTAAGAATTGAATACAAGTAGCTTAAGTTCATGATCTAACACCTAAACTTAAGGAAATGATGAAACAAGTTGGAAAACCAATTTGAAAGCCCCCATATTCAAACCGACCAGATATGGAACATTTATAAAGAAACTTGAAATTATGATAAAAGTAAGTAAAGAAAGTGAAAAAAAAAACCCACCAAGACAAGTACAATAAGTATTTTAAGCCTAAAACTCATAACCGAACTTAAAACTTCCAAAACGAACCTCAAATGTCAAGTTGAACCACCCTTAAGTTTCTAACCAGCAACTTGACACAACAATGAAATTTGTTTGAGACTCTCAAGAAGCCCATAAGACACTCCCTAAGCCCAAGAAAGTGACCATCTTTGAATTGAATAAAAAATAAGCCTATTTGACAACTTAAGCCTACTTAAGAGCCCAAGAAGTAGTCGATAGCCTTTGAAGTGTAAATCAAAGTTGTAAATCTAACCTTAAGGAGTATTTTGAGCCTATAATGAAATCTTAAGCCCAAGCCTAAAGAAATTCCCAAGTTATCAAAAAGTCTATTAACCAAACAATGCCCAAAAGCACTCCAAATCATGAGGACCGCTATTATTCTAACCTATGGGTAGATTTACGTGCCTCAACTCAAAAATCTAACCTGACCACATTAAAGTATACCCGAAAACGATGAATATTGACTATAAGATCATAAAAATCAGATTTAAAACGAGAAAATTATACGCGATTGAACTTTTAAGTAAAACCGAAAAAAAAAATACAAAAACTAGTTAAGAGTATAACTTAAGGGGTTTTAGCTTAGTTTTCTAAGTTTTATTTCAATCCCTTATAGTATTATGATTTCAATGACTAGGGGACCTCGCGTTCGGAGACAACCTGCCCTTGAACTACTTTGACTAACTCGTATGGCTGAGTGAATGAATTCCTGATGACTCTTTACTTGATTTTGCTTATATAATAGATACACCTAAACTTATATATATAAATTGGAAGCTTGTGGGATATGAGAAATGCATGTGTATGAATTTTTTTATTAAATGCTATAACGTGTTAATCATATAATAATGGAATTTTTTTGTGATAATTTATACGTATGATTGTATGGAATGAAATTATCTGATCACCTTGAAAAATCGGATTAACCACTTATATGATTAAGAAATTAAATGGATCCTACATTCCCCATAATTGCATTCGAATAACACCAACTGCTACTTCACGCAGAAGATGAGAAGGGAGTCACAAGAGGAGGGCCTCTTACAGGATTAGGCACTAGCTATATCATCATTTTATTGAGCCTTTATCCTAAGTTGATGAGCTTACTAGGTGCCAAGAGTCGCCAATTGTCAACGAGGGGCCGTGTCTTGTGGCTTCTGCTTAAGGTGTGTGTTTGTGAACTGCAGGGGCTACTACACTGCTAGATTTGAGATTTTGAAAATATAATTTTTTGTTTAGGAAAGAAAGTATATATATATATATATATATATGGTTTTGACTTAAGCACAATAATGCAAATGAAATAAAACCCAAGGTCTAAAACCCAGATTTTGGTTTGGGTCGGTTAATTATCTCCAAACCTCGACTACAGGAGGTGTAATTCTGAGTTATATGCAGTTCCTAGGCTATTGCATGCATTGTTTGGCATACTGATTTTTCATGCATTCATATAATTGTACATCTAATGAATTTTTTCCATACAATATTGACGAGAGTATTTATCTTACTAAGCGTAAGCTTACATCCGATAGATTCCTTTTGTTGCAAGGAAACCTCTTCGTTAATCCGGACTGAGGTATACCCGAGGTGAGTCTCGTCAAGCCTTCCTTACTCAGATAAGTAAGTTATCCATACTTTTTATCCACATCTTCCAATAGCATCACCAATACAGTATTACCATGTATATAGTATCATGTGTAGAATTCATTGCACCAATGATTACTTTCCTTGTATATTCATTTTTACCCTTTTGTATCATGTACATTACTTACTTAGGAAATGTCCTTTTTATATTTTCCCTTTTTTGTAAGTTGCCTTAACTTATGAATATAAATACTCTTATAATTATAGCTATAATAGATAGATTATCCTTAATATACTTAAGTATTTTTCCTTCCCTATATAGACACTACCCATTTACTCTTAGCATCACTCTTATCCTAACCCTTAAGCAAGACTAAGTGGAGAGTAACCTCATCGGACCGATTCGTACGTCATATCAAATTGTACCTTGAGTCCTCAAAAGTTCCATTGGTGCGTCATATCCATTAGAGCTATTCGTGGATTTTTTCTTACTTTTTCATTCGCATTTGTTCTCTCACACATTCTCCATCATTTCTATTTCAAGCTTTCAACAAGCTTTAACCCATTCAACAACTAACCTTGTTTGTTCTTGGTAGCAGTCTGCATCATTAGAGGTAGTTGAAGCAAAATGGTTTAAAGCAAATAGTTAATAACGTAGATGATAAAATTAAACTAACACATAATCAATCCAACTAAATGGTCGTATTTTTAGTTTTACATTTGTAGAGGGCTAAAATTGTTATATTAATATATTGGGTTAAATACACTATTTATTTGGCTTAACTTCTTAGACTAAGTGATAAGGCTTAGGGAGCTCAATTCATATTCATCGAATGATTCAAAGAGATTTGGCTTTGTAGGCTTAAAACAAGGATTATTGGATTGGTCTATCTACATCAACCTTATGTACCTTAAAGAAGGCTACTAGCCTTAGGCCCCTTATAAGCTTATTCTAGAAAATTATGGAATTATTAAAATTCCATCTCATCTGTCAATCGCTAAGACGATCCAACAGATGTCATCAAGCCCAAGAGCCTATAAATACTCAGCCATTCTTCCTTATTTAGGGGCAACCATAAAGATTAGAAAAACAGTGCTTCACTATAAAACATCTGCTCTCTAAGATTAAATAAATGTTCAAGTAAAGAACGATTTGGTTGCTTAAGAATTGCAAGAACAACATCTTGGGTTCTCTAAGCTCCCTTGTTCGTCACTTGTACATTCAAGACTCCAGGATTACCTCCTCCCTTCCCCCTTCCCTCTACCCTCTTCCGCCACCCATCCCTCCAGCGCATCCCCATGACCATAAAATTCTCTCTCCAATCATCGCATTGAGTATCATCTCTACATCATTACTCTAAGACCACATGTAAGGTAATGCTGACTAGCACATGACCACTCCATTAGAGCCCTATCATCTACATTTTGGCAACTCCACTGAGGACAAAGAGACTTGACAAGTTGATAATGGCACCTCGTAGAAAGAGGATAGCCAACCTTACGGATGGTACTACTCAATATTAGCAAAAGAATCATGAAGTTCTAAAGAGAACCATGTTATCACCAAAAGATGCCAATTAAGGAAATTATTCACAAGAAGATGCATCTAATAACACTCAGATGATACGCGAGCTTCAATAAGCTACTTGAGCATTAAATCAATTCATCACAATGTTTGCTCAATGTACGCCTAGTTTGGCTATTATAGTAGCAATGTAACAAGGTACGATTGCCCCAAATCCTATTAATCTTGCTTAGCAACATGCCACTCAAGTAGTGCAACCATCCAATCCCCTTACTATTATTGAAGATGCAACTCAAGAAAGTGATAAGCAAATCCCTACGCTAGACCTTACACTTGTACAAAACCCAGTGCTTAAGATAAGAGATACGAGAGTTAAACTTAGAGTTCTTCATCCTTACGCACTCTTCTATATATTATGCAAGGTAAATCTACCAATCATCCCAATCCTACCTTAACCCTACAGGTTAAAGCTACCCTATCTACTATAAAAGTTTCATTTACAACCAAGGACGACCTAGATGTATTTATGAAGGGGATATAGGCAAAGTTAACTATAAGAGTGTTTGATCTCAAACTCCCATTTAATTAGTGTATTATTGACAAACCATATCCCAAAGACTATGTAGGTCTTAAGTTTTCATTGTTCAATGGTAAGAAAAGATATGGCAAGGAGCATTTGATGAAGTTTATTGACACTCTAACTGTCTACAAACTGGATAATGATTTGAAACTACAGGAATTTTCAAAGTATCTCATAGAAAAATCTTACATTTGGTACATCAATCTCCCTCATAGATTGGTTAATTCATGGGGGAGCATGTATAAGATGTTCTTGAAAAGATTTTTCTCCACTAAAAAGAAGGTTGCTATGAGGAGAATTTGATGGAAACTCGGAGAAGACCTGATGGAAGATTCAAGATGTATGTGATGAAAAAGAGTTTGTGAAGATTTGCATCCAAGGGATGTTCCTTGGGTATGCAATATACTTAGAGAATCCCTCTTTACATTCTTTCGCTGCACTTGTGGAGAATACGTAAAGGATTAATAACTTCGTAGCCAAACAATGAGGAGAATTAAGTAAGTTTAAGAAATGAGCAATGTCCATCTCCTTAACTCAAGGTGCAAACTCACGAAGCAACAAAAAACCTAAGAGTGACATACAAAGAAGTTCGATAGGAGTTGATAGGAATCATCCCCTCTAACTGATCAGACGTAGCCAAGCCCAAGGACTCACAAGGAGAGTATTGGCTCAAGGCCTTATCTAAGACAGGGATTCTTACCTGAACTTGATATTCTACCAATCTGACTACCAGGCCCTCATGTGTACCTAACCTACTCCTGCCCAGCAGTTATACTTCATCCTAAAAGATAACCCAAGACTAGCCAAGCCAAGCTCTCGAGCAAACCACAGACATCTAACCCCAACTCGAGTGGACTTCTCTATAGAAGGGTTGATTGGTCCCCGACCTAATTAAGATCAACTCAACCCTTGATTGCAAATTTTTCTCTCCTTTTCACCTACTTGTACTATATTTCTGTCCATCTACTATGTGATACATGTCTTCTTGCATGACTTTCCATAATGATTATGTACTTTTCCGTACTGAATACTCCTTGTCACTTTTACCCTTTTTAGTATATATTACGTAACCTAATTGTAAGGATACCCCTTTTTGTCTTTTCATACATGTAAAGTAACCTTAGTCGACGAGTATAAAAACCCTTACTTATTTGTCCACAAATAACTAATCAACATATCAAATTATTCAAGTATCCCTTGAGCAACCTTTGTGTTCCCAATAACCCCTTTTTAACTCTTATCTATTCCCTTTAGTAAGGAGTAATGGCGAGTAACCCTTCAGTTTAGACCTGCATGTTATATCTGGTAAATTATAGGCCAAGTAGGATCAATTAATAAGTCATATCCAATTGGTAGCTATCTAAATTTGCTAAATTTTCTTTTGTTCATTCTCCCGTTGTGGTGCCTCTCCATATGTTAGACCTCGGAGACGAATCAGCATTACTAATATCAGAGCACGGTTCCGAAAGGGGGTGTATGAAGTTGCAATGAAGTTTGGTTTGCTATTATAGCTGTTGTGTTCCTTCCGTAGCTGCTATAGTGTGTTCGTATGGAGTGAGTTTGGTGTGTAAGCTATGTAGTGGATCTATATGCGGTAAGCATGGTTCCATTGTTATATTGTTCTTACTCTGTTTTTCACCCCCAACAATAGAGCAAGTCATTTTTCTGTCCTATTTGAGTGATTATTGGATATCAAAGTTGTTAGTGTATTAGTTGAAGTTTTTTGTGTAGTAAGGAAGCATTATTTTCTATTTAGTGTGTTGTTAGTTTGTTCAAGAAGTGTTATATCATGTTAGATCCTAGTATTCAAGGTGTTATTGGTGACCAGAGTAGTGGTGCTCAACCTAGTCATAGTCTAAATGATAGCAACACTCTAGGGTCAATTGATGACAAACTTGACAAACTCACTAACCTTATTGAGAGTCTAATCACAACAATGCAAATTAATATGCAACAACCTTAGGGTATGTCGCTGCATAACCTACTTGAAAATATTCAAGAGAGAGGTTATGGCTAAGGTAGCCAAGCCAATCGCCTAGTTTGATTGTAGCAAGCTAAAGGAGTTATAGATTGAGTTGCTAAACAAAGATTGGAGTTAGAGGAAATTGGGGAAGATAGTAAGGAGATTGATGTCGAAGGGTGTGGAGAAGAAGATGAAGCTGGTTATTACCGAGTACAGGAGAGAAGGCCCCAAGCTCCTCGAGGATTAGATAACGTTAAGTTCCAAGTCCCACCCTTTAGTAGAAGTGGAGATGCCGATTAGTATTTGGAGTGGGAAGGGAAAGTGGAAAAAGTATTTGATTATTATGGATAGACAGAAGCTATAAAGGTTTGACTTGTTACACTTGAGTTCTCTGGTACGTCACTATTTGGTGGAAAAATCTAAATGTAATTAGAACAAGGGATTAAAGACGAAGAGTAAGGACCTAGAATGAGATGAAAAGGTTATTAAAGGGTAGATTCATACCCGAGACCTACTTACAGGATGGATTTGCAAAGTTGTAAGAACTTCACTAAAGAAGCCGAATAATTGACGATTATGTGAGAGAGTTCCAAATACTTATGATCTAAGCCGACGCGGAAGAACCAGAGGTTCGTACTGTATCAAGGTTCATTTATAGACTCAGATATGACATTCGCAACATTGTGAAGGTGCAAAGGTTTTATACCTTGAAATAGGCTATTAAGATAGCACTGAGGGTTAAAAAGCAAAAAAGAAGTGCTCCAAGCCGACTTGGGCCAACGTTCTCCTGACCCCCTACACCGTGTTGACCTATTCCAATTGAACCAAAGAGACCATACCGAGCTAAGGAAAGAAATGACCAACCTCATGATGGCCAAGCAGGCCAATTAAACTGAACTAAGGCTAAATCAACCTTAAGGACATATGAGCAAGGGCAGACCTTCGGATAAAAGACTAATGAGGTGAAGTGCTTTAAGTGCTTAGGTTTTTGACATATAGCTACCGAATGTTTGAACCGATGTATCATGGTGCTCCAAGTAAATGTAGTGGATAACACCTATGAGAGCAAGCTCGAGGAGGAAAAGGATGTTGGAAAAGCTGAAGCCAAAGAGGAAAAGGAAACCTGTATCTACGCTGACCAAGGAGAAGTGGTAACCCTTGTCTTAAGACGAGTACTAAGTTCCTTACCAAACCTTAGGAAGACTAGAAGGAAAATTTATTCTATACAAAGTATACCATCAAGGGTCAATTATGTACAATCATAGAAGATAAGGAAGTTATGTAAACATCGTTGCATAATCCTTTATACAGAGATTAGGACTACTGACCTCTAAGCATCCCCGACCTTACAAGTTACATTAGCTTCATAATAAGGGTGCATTGCACGTAATGGAACAAGTAACTGTGTCGTTTAGTATTGGAAACGTATATAAGGATGACGTAGTTTATGATGTCATCCTCATGGGAACTTGACATCTATTGCTTAGATGACCTTAGTTGTTCGACTGACGTATTATTCACAACGAGTATAAGAACACCATGCCTTTATTAAGGATGGAAAGAACATTATACTGCAACCCTTAACCCCATCTTAAGTAAATGAAAACCCATAATCAGCTCACCCGAGCTAGTAAGAAGAAAGCCTTAGTGATGAGCTGAAGAGAGCTCCATGCCAAAGAGAGCTCCATGCCGAAGAGAGCTCCAAGCCGAAGAGAGCTCCTAGTCAAAGAGAGCTCTAAGCTGCTGAGAAGGCCGATGAGCTCATGCTTTTGTTAGTTAAAAGATTGTTGGAGATGAGAGAATTGGAGAATATTTCTAATGAGATCCAAAGCCTGTTAGGTGAGTTTTTCGATCTATTTCCTAAAGAACTGCCTTAATGACTACCTCTAGTTTGAGGCATAGAATACCGCATTGATCTACAACCAAGTACTACCTTATCAAACCGACCAGCATACAGAATGAACCCCTAGCAAGCTGCCGAGCTGAAGAGACAAATGGATGAGCTCATAAAGCGAGGATATGTGAAGGAGAGCATGAACCTTTACACAGTACCAACTCTGCTCATCTTGAAGAAAGATGGTTCATGGCGTATGTACATCAATAACTGAGTAATCAACTGAATTACTGTCAAGTATAGATATCCGATACCAAGGGTCAATGACATGTTAGATGAGCTCTATGGTGCCAAAATATTTTCAAAGATTGATCTATGAAGTAGCTATACCACCAAATTCATATAAGACCAAGTGATGAGTAGAAGACCGTCTTCAAGACTAGGCACATACTCTATAAGTGGTTGGTTATGCTGTTCAAAAGATGTATGGTCATGTACTTTAATGACATATTAGTATATAGTGCCAACTTGAACAACTATGTTCAACATGTCTGAGTAGTATTTGACATTCTACAAACCAAGAAGTTGTATGGGAATTTGAAGAAATGTATGTTTTGCCAGGATAAAGTGATTTTTCTTAGGTTTGTGGTATTAAGGGAAGGAATCTAAGCAGATAAAGAGAAGATCCAAGCTATTCTAGAGTAGCAAACGCCGAAGAATATCATCGAGGTCCAAAGTTTTCATTTCCTAACTTCTTTCTATAAATGGTTTCTTAAGAACTTCAATACCATAGCCGCTCCCTTACATGAGTTGAAAAAGAAAATCAAAGATTCAGATGGAACGACCGAGTTGAATAGAGCTTTAAAGAAATCAAGAAGAAGCTTACCTCAGCTCCTATCCTATCATTACCAGATTTTGACAAGCCCTTAGAGTTGGAATATGATGCATCAGGAATTGGAGTTGGAGTTGGTGCTGTCCTAATGCAGGAGTGACGACTCATCGCCTACTATAGTGAGAAGCTTAGTAGTGTCACACTGAACTACTCTATGTATGAGAAATAGTTGTACTCTCTTTTTCGAGCCTCCACTGTTTGGCAGCACTATTTACTGCCTCGAGAGTTTGTTATTTACACTAACCATGAGTCTTTGAAGCATCTTGAGAATTTAAACAAACTTTCGAAGATGCAAGCAAGGTAGTTAAAGTTTATGGAAGGGTTCTTGTACGTGATCTAACACAAGAAAGGAAGCATAAATATAGTCACCGATGCTCTGTTACATCGGTAAACCTTGCTAACGACTTTGCAAACAAGATTGTAGGGATTCTCACTCATCACTAAGCAATATGCTCATAACCCTCATTTCGATTCCATTATAAAGTGGTGCAAAGATGGAGTTGCTGTTAGAGGATTTTGTGTTAATGATAGTTATCTGTTTAGGAACTGAAGACTGTGTATATTGAGTTGTTCTACACGAAAGCTGTTAATCAAGGAAGCTCATTGTGGTAGGTTATCTGGTCACTTTGGGGAGACCAAGATAGCTAGTTTATTAAAAGAAAACTTTTATTGGCCTGGCTTGGCTAAGATACCTATGAGGTAGTTGGTAGTTGTGAAGTATGCAAGTGAGGTAAGGGGAAGAGAGAGCCTCATGGACAATACATGCTCTTACCAATGCCAACTTTACCTTAGGCCGATCTCAATATAGACTTTATCCTAGGGTTGCCCTAGATATCTAGAGGGAAAGATTTTATATTTGTTGTAGTAGACCGCTTTAGCAAAATGGCACACTTCATTCTGTACCATCGAACTAACGATGCTTTATAAATTATTGATTTATTTTTACAAGAAGTTGTCTAACCATATGGAGCATTAAAGACTATTATTTCAAATTGAGACACAAAATTCTTGAGCTATTTTTGGAAGACTCTTTAGCGAAGACTTGACACTAAACTTATACTCAGCTCTAATAGTTACCCTTAGACTGATGGTCAGACTGAAGCAGTGAATAGTTAGCTAGACAATTTACTCAGAGCTATCATGGGAAAGAACTTGAGGGATTAGGATCTATGTCTACCAATTATGGAATTCGAATACAACCAAACTATCCATAGCACCACTGGGAAGACCCCATTTGAGACCGTCTATAGCCTCAATCCTATTACCCCCCCCCCCCCCTAAATATGATCGATACCCCTATAGCTGCTAAAGAGGGTTAATCTGATGTTAACCAAGCTCAAGAATTACAAGAGCTACACTAGTCTATGATAAGGAAGATCGCCAAGTTCAATCAGAAACAACACGAGATTGGTTGCTGAGGCTACCTAGCTATTTCTTTTAAACTAGGGGACTTAGTATAGATTCACCTCAGTCGAGAACAATTCTCGCATTTGAGACAGAGTAAGCTATCACCTTGAGCTGAAGGTCCATTCAAGGTCTTGAAGAAAGTCAATTGCAACGCTTACCAAATTAAGTTACTTGATGACTACGGTATTTCCTCTACTTTCAATGTGTTCAACCTAATTCCCTACCAATCAACTAAAGAAAACCCCATGAATATCATAAAAGGAGAGCTAGAGACCCATTCAGATATGAGGGAAAATCTTTCCGACCCCCAAGTTGATGATAGGAATCAATCCCCTGGACTAACTATACGTAGCTAAGCCCAAGGACTCTAAGGGCTCACGAGGAGAGTACTAACTCAAGGCTTTGTCCAAGATGTGGATTCCTACCCAAACCTAATTTTATACCAATCTGACTACCAAACCCTCATGTGTGCTGGACCTACTCCTGCCTGGCAGCAATACTTTATCCTAGAAGATAGCCCAAGACTACTTAAGCTAAGTTCCCGAATTGACTACAGACATCCAACCCTAACTCAATCTAACTTCTCTACAGAAGGATTGATTGGTCCTCGACCTAATCCACATTAAGTCGATCCCTAACTACAAATTCTTCTCTCTTTTTCACTCACTTGTACCATATTTCTGTCATTTAGCTACTATGTAACACATGTCTTCTAGCACAACTTTTCTGAAGGATTCTTTATTTTTCCTTACTGAATATTCCTTATATCTTTTATCCTTTTTAGTATATATTATGTAACCTAATTGTAAGGATATCCTTTTTTTGTCTTTTCATACATGTAAACTAACCCTAGTGAACGGGTATAACCCCCCTACCCTACTCCACCCCAGATATGTGTACATAAACAACTAATCAACATATCAGATTATTTAAGTGCCCCTTGAGCAACATTTATGTTCCTAATACCCCATTTTTAACTCTTATCTAATCTCTTTATCAAGAAGTAATGGCGAGAGTCCCTTTAGTTCAGACTGGTGTATTATATCCGACGAATTGAAGACTGGGTAGGATTAATTGGTGTGTCTATCCAGTTGGTAGCAGCCAAAATTCACTAGCTTTTCTTTTGTTCATTCTATCGTTATGGTGCCCCTCCGCGTTTCAAACCCTGGAGACACATCAAGAGTTCCTTCCTTCCCATGCCTAATGAGTAAGGTATATGCCATTCTTGACCATTGGTTGCAAAATGAAGATATCAAATTACTAAGGGTTAAAAGTCAATCTACAGCAGACAATAGAAGAAACCCTAAGTATTATCGATATCACAGAACAATGGACCACCCCGCTAAGGATTGCTAAAGTTTAAAGCGAATATTTGATGATAGGATCTAAAGTGGAAACCTCATTATTGAAGACATGGATGTTCGAAGTAATCCACTTGCATCTCATGATGCTTAGATGCTGATATATGAGTCTTATGATGGCGATTAGTAACTCATTAGATCTTTGAGATGGAAGTAACCCTTATCGTTACTTCTATAAAGAAAAGTGATTTTTGCTATCAAATAATGAAACTTTCATGTTATGATCGTTCTTTATGTCTGTTTTCTTTAAACCTAAGCAATACCTTAGAATCTTAACTTTTATGCCTTTAAGCCTAGGCAATTCCCTATCATCTTATCTTCCATACTATTAAGCTTATATAGCGCCCTAATATCTTAGCTTCCATGCTTTTAAGACTAGGCAATGCCTTAGCAGCTCAACTTCTACACTTTAAGCATAAGCATTAGTGTAGTGTCATAGCTTGTGCTTCAATCCTAGGTAATAGTTTCAAAAGTCATACTAAACTGTTAAGTATTGGGAAATATTCCCTTGACTAATATGAGAGAATTTTTAAGCCCAGGCCATGCCCTAGCATATAGGCCGTCATGCCTTAAGCCTTAGCCATGCCCTAGTATATCAGTTTCCATGCCTTAGGCCATAGCCATGTCCTGACATCTTGGCTATCATGCCTTAAGCACAGGCCATGCCTTGGCATCTTATTCTTCATGCTTAGGTTTAGCTAATATTGTTGCAACTAACCATTACCGTTGTCTTATAATAAAGCATTCTCCTTGGCAAGTGATACCTACTCATATCCTTAAAGTCAGACAATACTCAACACCCCAACCATTCGCTCCTTAAGACCAAAGATTCCTCCTTGATGACATTACCATTTCTTCTAAGCATGCAGTGTTTTGAACATAAGAAAATACCCGCTTTTACCCTAGAGCTACTACTCGTTATTATTAGAGTACATTAATAACTGGGGGAGGAAGAGTATTAGTTAATACAATATGTGAAAGGACATTGAGGGAATAGCAATTAATTCATCACCATGATCATGGGGGACAATGTTTCATCTATCTATGAACATCTCAAGGCAATGACACGTTAACAAAGATAACTATTTATGAGTTTGAATCAAAGAAAGAATCCTCATGATTCATTATGATGTTAACACCATATGATGACTACGATGTGTTGTGTCTACACCTCCGTACGTTGATTCAGAATGTGCACATTGCTTCATAGTGTACATCACCTTATAGTGCTCAATGCCTCACAATGTGCGTCGCCTCATAGCATGCATCACCTTATAGTGCATGTTGCCTTGTAGAGTGTGTCAACTTATAGCACTACATGTTACATGTATATGATACACCTGTTACATGAATTAAAGAATACTAACATGGAGCTATTTTTTGTATGAAGTTGTAATATAATGTCAAATGACATTTGAAGCTTTCTCATTGTAACATCTTTTATCATATTGCTACTAAGTGAAAACCGTAGTCCAAAGTGAGAACAGTAGTCCTAAGTGAATGATTATTGGGACACATTCCTGAAAGTAAGCAAGTACTAAGAAGTAAATGTATATAAAGATAAATTTCATTTTCATTTATGAGGAATATTTGATTACATCATAGATAGAGTTATAATTACATGATCACGAAGATTACAATGAATGGCATAATTTGATGCTTATTATCACAAGTTATAAGTTATGTGCATACATATGTTGTCAACATTCTAGCCTAACTGCTCCTATACAATTGATGTTCGACCCTAAAGACAAGTCCATGCACTTCTCTAAGTTATTGTAGTCATCATTGACTTAAGGATTTCAACATAACACTTGATTTCCATTTGTGGCATAGAGGAGTAAGGGCAATATGTCCTATCCTACCACTACCCACCATCAGTTGACAAAGAAATCTCATCTCTTTTATTTCTATAAAAGGTTTTTATACTACAAAATGCAAAATCCCATTAGTAGGAGGAATTACATAAAGTATGTTCTTGTCTGTAATTTTTTTGGAAGAATAATCTTTCATAATGATTACATCAGCTATTTATTTTGAGGAAAAGGCACCTATATCACATGACTATTTGAGTGAACTATTACATCCTCCAATTTGCCAGCAATGGTGTTATAAGAATCAAACCAATCTCGAACCTCTAAAGTGGTTAATGATAGCAAAATGTTGTCATTACCACTTAGGGGAGGAGAAAGAGATATAAATCAATTAGACTTCAACAATTTGAAAGCTTATGCCTACCTATAGAATACAACAAAAATCAAGATAGAGTAAGTAAAAAAAAAAAAAGTTCAAGTACACAATAACGAGCATTGGAATTGAAAGTCAAAGAAGAAAGAAAGACAAGTTAAACAAAAGACGACACACCTATTAATATAGCATGGTAAAGATATGAAGCAATCATTATGAGATAATATAGATACAAGATATAGCATGATTATATAGCTAACATGAGATAGTTTGTATGCTACTTACTAGATGAAGATTTTATAATATGTGAAGCCATCGACATAAGAAGTCCATATTTAAAGTCACAACAACTACAAACTATAGAAATTAATGAAGTACAGTGATATTAAAATGAAGAAACATACTAGGATGACAATGTATGGATTTCAAAAAGAAAAAGAAGAAGCACAAGGAATGTAAGATACAATCAATAGACGATGTTATGATGGTGGTAAATAGGTGAGTCCCAAGCAAACAAGAACTTGATATGAAAATAAGTTAAGTACAAGAATGGCTGAATGCAGTTGTAGACACTCACTTAACCTTTGAGTTTCTTATTGAAAGTGCATAAAAAAATAGAAGGTGAGTTGAAATGGCGATGATGGCAGAATGCAGCTATTACAATTCGCTCAACTTGTGATGCGCATTCAAGCTATATGCATGAAGTCCCTAAGTACTTGGAGGCTTGCGGAATTTATTGAATAAGGAGGTAAAGGGAAAAAAAAGAAAAAGAAGAGACAAATAGGAAAAGTGATAAAATGTTGTAGTGAATTGCAACAGCATATTGGTTCTAGTTATATTTGATTATGAAATTTCCATCTTGGTGAAAAAATCATTGAATAAGAAAAGACCATCTTGGCAAGAAATCATTGAAAAAGAAAAAGACCACATGTGCTTCAAATAAGTGCCCCAGCATTAAAGACTTAATCCAATGAAGAATACCATCATATTGTTATTTTTTGTCAATAAAGGAA
This sequence comes from Lumnitzera racemosa, assembly GCA_024138005.1. NCBI lineage: Eukaryota > Viridiplantae > Streptophyta > Magnoliopsida > Myrtales > Combretaceae > Lumnitzera > Lumnitzera racemosa. The sequence goes on from JAMXBC010000004.1 coordinate 60,958,755, forward strand.
GAATTTTAAGAAGAAGGCTTAGCAAGAAACATGCTCTCCTCAACACATAGTTATATATATATATATATATATAATAGATATACATATGTATGTATGTATATAATATATATATATATATTTTTTTTGAAGTCTCTACTACTATCTCAACAGACAAAATTGCATAGCCATGATTGTAGAAAATAAGGGAATAACAAACAGATGTTATTTGTGCAGTTATGGACGTAAGAAATTTTAAATCAAAGATGTATGGGCAAGCTATATGATACTAGTAGCAACCAACATCAAAGCAAGCATGAATCCAATTTGAGAAAGAGAAAGGAACATATGTCTTAGAGTTTTTTTTTTTTTTCAAACACCAATTGATGGAGATTCAACTACGAGCTAAACAGTTGAAGTTTTCTAAAGTTGTGAATCTAACAAAATTAAAGAAGGAGATTTGAAGCCTAAATTTACTGTGAGAACTCACAAATTTGAAGAGGAACGAATTTCCTATCACTACTCAACTAAAAGGATATGACTTGAGAAATGTTGAAGTTGCTCAGTGCTTCCTTTGAAGGAATATCTCAACTTAAGTATTAATCCATTCAAACTCATTAGTCAAAGAGTGGAGTTCGAACAATTCAAGTATGGAGTACCAAAAAGAATTAGTGACTGCCATATATGTGTGTGTGTGTATGTATATATATATATATATATATATATCTACGAGGATGAAACTAAAAAGATAATGAGATGATTTAATCTTAGAAGTTGATAGATTTGAAAGATATGTGAATATATGGAATTAGATATAATCTTTATTGAAAGGCATTCAAAAGAGAAATCTAATTCTTGGTGTGGAATTCTTTTTGCAAGTGTATATGGAAATATGGTGTGTGTAGGGAATTCCATTGGGTGGGTAATTATGAGTTGAAGCCATGCCTTTGCTTTATATTTATCAAAAAAAGAAAAGGAGGAATGGAGTAATATAAATCTTGGGAAAAGAGATAGGAGGTACATTAAATTAATAACTTAAGATATTGATAGAAACATAATTTTATATGAAAATTTTTTTTCTTAAAAAAATAAATAAATAATTGGAAGATATGTACATGAGATAAATTTTCATTATTATCTTAAGTTGATATTATTCAGAAGGAATAAGATTGAAAGGGGTTGCTCATTGTGAAGACCGACAAGTACAAAAGTTAGGGTGAAAAAAAAAGAAGGAAAATGAAAAAAAAAATGAAGAAAAAAAAAGGAAAGATAAATATTGGGGGCAATGGGTAATTAGCATAAATCAAATAAAGAAAGCACATAAACTTGAGTTAAGACAAATTCAAGCCCTTTTAGAAAATGAATTTCCTCTTAAATAGGTATCTTCATGGCATGGAAATTTATTAGTTTATTCTATTAGACCAAGATCAAGAAATCAATTGAAATTAGTAGTATGAGGCTTATATATATGGAGGTTAAATTAATGGAGCAAATCATTTATGTATATCAAGAACAAAAGTCAAATTGAACTATGTGAAGACAGCAATCTATTAAAGAAGATTTATTGCGTTAAGGGCAGCATTAATCCTACAAGTCTAAAGTGATGCACGAATTAAGACGTTGCTACAAGTTTTCATGTTGAAATACATAAATGTAGAATAAATAAACTTGTAGCACTAGCATTAGGTTCATATACTCTAACCTAGCAACAAAATGAAGCTTGCAATTGTATGAGCGCACTCGACAACAGTGCAACTAATTTACAATGCACATGCATTAAGTAGTGATATAGCTATTCAATGTAAGTGATTGATGCCCAAAATACATAGACTCCGTCCAAGAATTTTGATTAAGGCCAAAATGTAGAGGGTTAAAATTGTTATATTAATATAGTGGGTTAAACCCACTATTTATTTAGCTTGACTCATTGGGCTAAGTGACAAGGCTTAAGGAGTTCAGTCCATATTCTTGGGATAATTCAGTGAGATTTGGCTTAGTAGGATGGGAATAGAGATTGTTAGACCGGTCTGTCCTCATCCAACCTTTTTCTAATAAGCTTATGCACATTAAGGAAGTCATGTGCCATTCAATTACTAAGTCAAGTAAGGGATATGCATCTCTATTAGGGTGAGACTATCTCTATCTTCTCTCATTCGACCAGCGCATTGCTGCTATAATGTAATTGCTCCATCTATTCATTCTTAACTTGAACATAAGACAATTTAACCCCTTAGCTATTGTTGAGCAAGGTAAGAGCAGATAAATACATAACAACAAGCATGGCTCATACCACAAGCATATCAATAGGTAGTTTGTCAAACTATTTTAACTTATCATCTTCTAGCCAAGCAATCAATACAAATAATGTATGTTAGTCAAATTATATTAACTTATCATTTCCCAACCAAGCAATCAATATAGATAATGTATCTATCTCGTCTATCAATCGCTAAGACAATCCAATGGATGTCATCAAGCTCAAAAGTTTATAAATACTCGGTCATTCCTCCTCATTTAGAGACAACTCTAGAGATTAGAGAAATGGTGTTCCACTATGATACTCTTTAAAATCAAACAAGTGTTTAGGCAAACAACGATCTCAGTTACTTAAAACTACAAGTGTTTCTTCTCCCTGCCATTCTCTCTCCAATCATCCCATTAAGTATCATCTCTACGTCACTGTTTTGAAGCCATGTACAACGTGATACTCACGTGAGACCACTCCATTAGAAATCCATTATCTACAATATCATAAGAAGTTTTTAAGAGGGATAAGACAACTCCAAACCTCTAAATAAAGAAATAACAGGTAATAATTGCGATTTATATACAGTATTTAACAAATTGGTGTGAGTAAAGCAAAGCAACATGAGCAATACATATAACCTGAAGATTCTAAAGTACCATGCAAAATCAAAATCTAAGATAGCATTTTGATTAGCAAAACTAAACAATAAAAGGAGAATTGGATAGCATAGTACAAGAAGAACTGAGGTGTACAATTCCCTTATAATGTGTTTGGTATATGTAGCACGATATCCAGATTTTCATATTGAAAAAATTAAAAAAAATCAATTATTCATATTATAAATAATAACAAAATCTAGTATCATGTTTTGGAAATTTGATGTTAGAATTATTTTTTGAATTTCAAAGATATACTTATTTTGTACTATAAAATAAATTTATACCACTATATATATAGTATAATTTTTGCTTTAGTATGATACTTTAAGGTCATTTTATCTAGTAACCCTAACCAAAATGCAAACTAAAAAATAGACTAAAGAATTTGCCAATGCTATATCATAAAGACATGATAATCAAACGATACCTAGAAATATAGGAAGGGTACAATCATTAAAAAATAAGTGGATGCAAGCCATAGTTGGTAAAAGACAATGGCAACTAATAATCAATCGAGGCCCATTAACAAACAACAACAACCTATATCAATTTATCAATGTCCCTAAATTAGCTTATTTTGTTTCCTTATTCATTATTTCAATTATATATCAATCACATATTATTCAAGCATATATAATATTATAATAGGATATAACCCATAAGTAGGAGCTCGTATTGTGTTTAAACATATTGTAAAATACAATGAATATTGTTATTGTGCTTCATGTGGTTTTTCATTATAGATTTCTAAGGTATTCTACACAAAAAATATTTTCTGTTTGCTTGATCTTTTACTTCACCATCAGTTTGTTCATATATTTTTTTTTCTATAATCTCTACATGCATAATGCAATACAAAATAAAATAATTATGATAAAATCATAAAATATAATGAAAATTTGATAAATTAATGATATAAAATGACGATAACATTTAGATCATATTCCTATTTGATGGAGTTACCAATCAAATGATATTTCATAAGCATTCCTTTATGGCAAAATACACCACCTAGAATACCTAAATATGTAACAACTAAGACAATCAACCCTTGTTCCCTACTCAGTAAAGTGAGCTACATGATCATTGCGCTTTGTCATTATTAATCTATACTTTTTAGTACCTAATATATTGTATCCGTTTAAATTTTTTGTGTGTGGTATGAAAGTGCAAACATGCACATTAACTATGCTAATTTGCCTAAGGTCAATAAGTGGTTGGAAGTAGTGATGTTACAAGAAGGTTTACCTTCAACTATTATACAGCAATTGTGTTCCAAAATCCTCATAGCTATTTGGAATATTAGGAAATTTTTACTTGTTTGAGTATCATTTGCCTAACCCATATGCTACGATTGCAAGGATTAACTAGTAGGTTAAAGACCTACATCTTGAAACAACAATGAGAAGAGGAGATAGATGCAGAAAGGGGATGGATAGATAGAATTATTTAGCTATAGATGTAGTGATTAGTTTAAATACTGTACATCCAACTGGTGAAGCAACTCCTAATGGGTGTAGAAGTGTAAGGCAAGGTAGCATTCTTGACTATAACTCAACTGATGTTGTTACTGTAGCTGGCATGAGTAATATTAACAAGTACAACAAAAGAGCTGACTATCCATCAGTATTACCTTAGTCCAAATTTGCAGGTAGTGAAAAGTAGCATCAATGTATAGGTTAGTTTCTATAGTGGTCCTTTACAACAATGTAAAGTGGCTTTCATGCTCCTTTGCATGTTAGAAGAGCTACGTACAAGCAGTTTATGCAGCAGGTTTGTAATCTACATTAGATGCAACAAATAGAAGAAGAAAAAGTGTTAAATGGTCATCGCTAAGCAATCAAATAATTAAAATAAATTGTGATGGATCTTTCTATTAAGTGAAGCACAATGGTGGTTTGGGTTTTATTGCCGGGAATGTGGATGTTTTGCTTGTTTAAGAAACCTCATTACAAGATGTTGACGATAATGACTCAGCTGAGGCCTTAGCTATTTGAAGAAGAATGTTGACAACAATCCGCAAATGATGGAAGAATGTGATTCTGGAGACCGATTCAAAAGTTATTTATGATCAGTTGGTTAGAGGTTCAAGGAGTTCTTAGCATTATAAGAGAATCATTTAAGATATTTCTTTAATTAAACTTCTTTTGAGTCATGTGATTTTTCTTTGATAAATAAACAAGCTAATATGTGTATTGAATAGGTTGCTACTAAGGGCAAGTTTGGGATGAACACTAATTGGGTTGATAAACCCCATGTTAATTGAATAAGCTTTTGTTCTAAGACTGAAAGCTTTGTTTCTATGACTCCTCTCATTAATAAAGTTTACTTCTTTGGCAAATATATATATATAAGTAATCACTAAAGCACTGCAAAGCCCAATATGTACCATTTGAAGTCCTCTATAAGTACTATAAAATCTTTTTTATTTCTCATTTATGATTGATATTTCAATTTTGCCTTTTTAATATGTTCATTTCTTACATTACATATCATTACGTGTTTGCACACCCATCTTAGCATTGTTATCTTAATTACTCTCTCATCCACCATAGTGATGATGCCATCATTGATAGCATACGGCATTTTATGTTCCTTAAATGTGTGTGGTATCACCTATTTACACTATGTTTGGGAAGAGGGAAAGACTTGGGAGAAAAAAACTAAGAAGGAAAGAAAATGAAAGAAAAAATATAAGTTCCTTATTTGGATAAAGAAGGAAAAGGAAAAGAAAGTGAAAGGAAGGTTGATGATATAGTTTTTAATTGCGTTATTATACTAGAAATGTCCTTGTAATTTCAAAACATACTTTTGTTTCAAGGGTACATATATAATTCCATTACAATTCATTCCAAATTGAAGAGAATTGTTTTTTATGGCCCCAAAGAAAACTTTCTTTCTCAAATCCATTCCCTCCCTTTTCCAAATAAGGAATTGTACAATTTTTCTTCCAAATTTCTCTCCTCCCTTTTCCTTCCCTCAATCAAACATAGTACTAGAATTGTGTTAAAAAGATAAAATAAATAAATATATGAAAGCTTCAAGTTAATTGTTATGAGCCTATCTTTAGAGGAGAATCTTTAACCATACTTCCAAACATCTTTATCTATACTTCACATATACGTAGTTAAATTAAATGCACACTAACTAAAATACCCAGAAACTATAAGATGCAATAAAATAAATAAACTTAGTAGATGAAATAATAAAATAACTATAAAGGGAACTTGAAAGTATCAATATGTGACAAAACACCATAAATATACCTATATATCTAAATAAATAATAGAAATTCATTCAATAGGGAATTAGATTGATATAATTTAAAAGGAAATTAAATTAGTAACCTTTCTAAAATATGGTGTGAATGGAATCTTAGGTTAGCTCTCATAAATCAACTTAGCAAAAATTCTCTTGGTATGATTAGGTGATGGGAGAGAGAGAGAGAGATAAAGCTAAAAACCATGCAACAACAATTGTATCGAACTATACTTTTCAAATTCATAATAGAAACACCCTAAGATTAGTGCTCTCCTATTCTAACTCCCTCAAAGCCTCCAATGTAATTAGGAATGATAATAAAATCATAACAATTAAGAATCTTATAGAGAAAACCTATAATCTATAATTGCCATATAAAACCCTAAATCTAACAACAAGAGATAACAAGTTATTTAATTAAAGTCCACCTTATTAAAAATAAAGTTTAGAATTCCAAATTATAGATGTTAACTAGGTTTCTTCACTTTGTTGTGCGATCATCTGCAAAATAGAAACGACTTTTGGATAGAGCCAATGGGTGCTCCTACATAGCCATTCTAATGGCTAAGTTAGCATAGATGAGAAAGAGTGAAAACTCTAATGGAAATGAGAGAGAGAGAGAGTGTGTGTGTATCCTTTTGCTTAAGGCCTCATCTCCTATTTATAAGTAATGAGGCCAAGATATCTTTAGAAAGGTACCTATTGGCATATTTAGAATTGAACCTATTAAATTAGGCAAATGTATCTAGTTAATTAGATACATATTTCTTAGAATTTGCAGTACATCCTTATGAAAGATTTACTACAGCTCATGTACCAAAAATGCCTCTTAACTATAGACAAAATCGGGTAAATAAATAAAAGAATAATGGGAATTTCCTTTTTTTCCAATTCAAAATATTAGTTTGAATATCAACAATAATTTGAGTCTAGCAATTAATTTCACACAAGAATACAAAGAATTAAGATCATGTTATACTGGTATAGAAATTAAATTCTAAGAACTTGATGAAAATTTCATTAAATTTAAGATCCAAACATTATAAGCTAAACTAGATGTATGAATCAATTATAATGAGGAATAGTTTAAAACTAAGAATGATGATGCATTTCTTTCACCACTCGACCAACCTCTTCCAAGCCAAGGCTTAGCTATTATACCAAATGTTGAGCTATTAAGCGAAGCCCAAATCTAAAGAAGTCTTTTACTCTTCCCAAGCACAAGTAGAGGACTGAGATTGAATGAGGCTATAAGACCCCATTCTATGAGCAACTACCTGGATCTAAAGAGTATAGTTAGGAAGAAAGATTATTGACTCATTATTGATAACTTAAATAATGAGTTTTAATACACATCGAGGTCTGGGAAACAAATTATTTAGTATATAGAGATAATAATATGGTAAAGAATGACATTTCAAGGACATGTATATTACTTAAATATGCATGTTACTTAGGATATAAGCAAATATATTAACATACATTATTAAATATATGTAAACTATACCCTAAATAAATATAAAACTGATATTAACATAATAAGAGATGTTTGTAACATAATAAAATGGCTCAATATTGCTAAGAGATAAGCCATGAAATTTGCCTTAAAGTTATTAGACCCTTTAGCAACATGCATTGTAGGTTAAAACCAAACAAATGCTTGGAATTATATTCAACTTTTCCCTCCCACCCATCATGTATAAAAGTACACCGTGACATGCCATTTGAATTTATTTAGCATCTAGGAGACAAAAAGAAAATGTGAGAAGAAAAATAAAATTAAGAGAATTTAAGAAGACACAAAATAAATTATAGACTAAAAGTTGGGTACATGGGTTTGCAAGATAAAAGTATACCTGACATAGTAGCCATTTTGGGATCAAAGGAGCATACCAGAGGTGGCTGATAGCCATACCCTTGCCACCAACGAAGGACAGACAGCAGGAGAAACAACAGCTTCAAATTTCCACCTGTAAGTTTCTAATATTACTAAAAATATCAAACAACATCAATAAAATTATGAAATTTGGTTTTTCTAGGTAATTTTGCATGTAGAATCTGAAAATAAAACTATATTTTTGAGATTCAAAGTATTGATATAGGTTCCTTAAGAAATAGTTTTGTTCCAATGAATTTTGTATTAATTTTTAAAAAGAGTAAACGATGTTGTTTTAAGGTAATTATTAGCCAATTTGACTTGTTTTGTATTTTTAGAGAATATTGGATTTTTCGAAAAAAAAATTAATGTAAATGCTTTGTAATGATTCATGGAGATTAATTATAGCAAGAATTACAACGGAAGGGATCAATATTTAGGGATAAATTCAACTAAAGATTAATATTTCGAAAAATTCAAATAAGAAATTAACGTTTCACAAAGCAATTCAAGTAAGAGATTTATAATAGCCAATCCATAAATTGTTCAAACCATTTTATGAAATGTTCAAAACGTCAATCCCCTTATTTGAACTTACCTTGAAACATTGATCCCCTCCATTGTAATTTTCCCATTAATTATACTATTAGAAGTGATTATTTCTAATATTAAAATTAAATTTGATTATTTGTATAGTTTAAGTAATTTTTTTGTAATTTTGTACCAAAATCCATATTTTGGAGAATATATGTAACAACCAGTTTAAGCTTTCTAGCTACCATGAGTTTACAATATTTTTTCATAGAATTAATTAGATGTGTATACCAATTATTATATAGTTTTCTATTATTGACTCATATATTGGTTTATATGATCGATTGGTGATTTGCATGAATAATGCTACTATTAAACCTATACTGATCAAGCATAAGGAAGGAATGTATTTGTTGTTTTTAGCTTGAAGTTGGTGAGAATATGGGGTTTTATAAGTCATGTAGTGTTTTAAGGTAATTCAGAGGATATATCATTTGACATTTTAACTCAAAGGCTAAATCAAACAAAGTGGAAGGGACACTTAACTAGTATAGACTTTGATTCTTAAGCCCTAGGCGCTAATCACTTATTAAATTAATTACACCCGACATATAGCTAACCGTAGTACCGCATATATATTTCTTATCAGTAAGTACAAGTCAGTGTGTTGTAGGCATGTCTTAAGTAAAGTTATGTCTACTCATAACTTGTCTATTATATGGCGTTTTGCTTAGTTGAACTTGATTATCAATCTTGAATTGAGTAGTTATGATTGTGTTTCTTATTGAATTATGACTATTGTACTATCCATTGGCTTTGCAACATTGGTTGAGATATGTACTAACTTGGAAAAGGAGTTACAAACTAATTAATCCTCCCAAGGTATTTACTTAAGTGGACTTGCTAACGAGGATTTTAGATGAGAAACAAATAATAGACTAAAATAAAGGTGGGTTAGTCTAAAAGATGCCTAATATGTAATTTAATGTTGTACCTGATATTATTGGATATCTTATTTGATGCATTCAAGGCATAACACGAACATGACCAATAGGTCAAGTTTTACTTGAAAAGTTGGGTTTTACTAAGAAAACAATTTGGTTTTATTAACTTGGTTTTAAAGCATATAGATTTACATTGCTTGAGTAGCCTAACTATTATTTGTAGACTAACTAAGTAGATATAGGGTTTAGGGGTCCTACTTCAAGGTAGAGACATCACATTTTTACTATCTTTCTTTTCTTTTCTTTTTTTGTAAGGTTTACAAAAGAAATTTAAAAATTGAAAAATTGAGGGAAAAAAAAAGAATTTGTAGAATAGCAAAATACAAAAAAGATAATTGAAAAATTTTTAAAGAAGTGTTAAAAAAGTTTGAGTTAGGTCAACAAGTTATTTAAGGTTGGATCAGGCAATTTTAATAATTAATAATATATATATATGCGATTTAGTAAATTCTAAGTCTTTAATAAATTGGACTTATTTGGAAAAATATATTTTTCAAAAAAGTACTATAATAGTTTAGATTCATTAAAGTAAGCTTTTATTGAATAACTTAAGAAATTAAAATAGTACTTAAAATTTATTAAATTGAACTCGTATTGAAAATTCGTTGGCCTATATATATTTTGGTTATTTAATTGTTTAAAGTATGTTTGGATCATTTTTTAATGAGTTGCACAAGCTTACATCTAGTCTTCTTATCTGATGAACTTTTTAGACCTAGTAGTAAATTCATCTAATGAGGTCAGCAAATGCTTGGCTAAGGACTTGAAGAAGTCAGAATTTTTCCTTGCTCCTCAATAGATAGCATGGAGAGCTACTCTCTTGTTGCAGTTTGTTATTTCGGTCATCAATTGATTGAAACGATGCACATAACCCCTTATGCTCCCTTTAAGCTTTTGTTTAATAGAGGTTAATAGAAAAGAATCCTTTGCTGGTAGCTTGATAGCCAAGTACTATTGGAACTCCTCGATAAGCTTATTAAAAGAAGACATAGAGGTCTCTTTTAAGGAATTGAATTAGTTGCTTGCCAACTTCCTCAATGTGGAAGGAAATACCTTGCAAGCTATCACATCGAAGAGCTCGTACAACTCCTTTAATGTTTGAAATGTGTTAAGGTAATTATCTAAGTCCTTCTTCCTTTCATAAGTGTCGAGTTGAGGTAGTATGACACTTAAAGGAAGCACTGATTCCATAATTTCTTGCCCAAAAGGATTCGACTTCCTCCCTTTTGGCTTGATTTCTCTTTTTGAACTTCCTTTACTTACCAATTTTCTAATGTAATCCTCCAAACCCTGCAAACTCATGTTTGTGGTAGCTTTTTGCAGTAAGAGAGTAGTTATATGCTTGATCTTTCCTTCTTTTTGAGCAGAGACATAACCATAAGCTAAAGCTTGTGACAGTGTCTACTGAAAACCTCTCTCAACAAGAGTATCAAGGTGTGCTTATTGATCATTTTCATCAACCATCAAGGTTTTCCTTCGTATACGACGATGATAGTCATCCTTTGTAATTAAGATAACTTCCTCACCTACTTCTTCCAAAAGGTAGCATTGAAGATGGTGAAAAATCATGCTTCAGGAGTTTTTTTTTTTTTTCCTCAACTCTGAGTTATACATCTTAACTTCCTTTAGTTCCTATGCAAACTATGTGCATAAAGCCTCTAACTACAAGAATAATGTAAATTCAACTTGTTGGGTTTATTGTAGTTGTACTGAGGGGTTACTCGATTGTACTAGGAGCACTTCTAATATTAGGTGCCCTATTGGTTGATTGTCTTAAGCCATGTGAGGGGCATTACTCCCCCTACAGTAGTGTATTCTTTATTTTTAATTCTAGTTACCATCCTGGGTTGGTAATAGATGGCCTTAAATCATTTACAGTCAATTTTGGGCGATGGCAAAGCTATTTGCCAAACTAGCAAAAGGCTTACAAAAAGAAACAAATTAGGCTAAAGGGGGGTGCCAAGGCTATTCTAGCATTGCCACTCCGATACCTAAGTAAGATATCAGGTTATAAGAGTAAAGGTAATTAAAAAGGAAAGCTCAAATAAGTAGGGATTTTCGAATAAGACTCTTCATTGGTAGCTAAGCTTTATTTGTAAGAGTTGGCTAGTAACTGCTCTTAGAAACTACTATCTGCATGTTTTTCATGTGGCAAGTTCCTTCATCTTATGGACCATCTCCTAATTTTTATGAACGTAGGGCTAGTTCTATATGAGGAGTGGGTAGTTATTGATGTAATGACCCCTAACTATTTGCTCTTATGTTTAAATTTGAACTCTTCACGACTATATCAAGCTCCTAACCACCTTCTTAACCTACCTACAGCTTGTCCTGAGCCCTTTTCATACTTATTATCAAGACCAAGCTTCCTAGCTATCTAGACCATACAATTTCTAAGTTTACCACAAGGGTGTCCAGTAAAGGTCGAATCCTAAGTTAATAAGGTTGGGTAATAATTGTTTGAGGTAGTTGAGTAGTCTTCCATACCTTAAGGAGAAAATCCTTATCAACGGGTATAAAAAAATGATAGTGATACAATGGAAATCAGTTTTCATGCCTTATTTAGAGTTTTAGCTCCAAGAACCCTTAGATTGCATGGCATTATTTATGGTAAACATGTTTCCATTTTTGTAGACTCAGGTAGTACTCATAATTTCATGCAATCTAATGTGGCCAAACTTCTCAATCTACCTATCGTTGCTATTCTTGAATTCTCAATAATAATTGGTAATGGAGATAAATTGGTTTGTTGTGGGATGTGTAAGCAAGTGCCCTTAGTGTCAAACCAAGTTAAATTCTTTGTGAATTTTTACATTTTAAAGATTTAAGGAGCTAAAATTTTATTAGGAATTCAGTGTCTAATAACATCGAGGCCTGTTACATTGGATTATACATTATTGACCATGAGTTCTAACATAAAGTGTACTGAAGTAAAGTTACAAGGTTAAACGGAGTTGCAATTGAAACAAATAAAGCATAAACAACTACAAAAATTGGTTAGTTCGAGCAACACAACTTGTTTATTTTAACCGATGGCTCAGATGAGTATTTCATCCATGTGTACCACCAGCAACAACTCTTTGGAAGAGATATTAGGCAAATTCAAGGATATGTTTACAACTCCTTCATCATTGCTTTACAATTCATGCAACATTATATCCATTTAAAGAATGGAAAACAAGTTGTGAATGTTTGACCTTATCAATATCATCACTTTCAAACAAGCAGAAATTGAGAAACTTATCCAAGAAATCTTGCAAACAAGAGTAATTCAACTGAGCGTAAGTGCTTTTTCTTCTCTAGTCCTTTTAATGAAAAAAAAAAAAAGGACTAATCATGGAGATTTTGTATTGACTACAAGGCATTAAATCAAGCCAAAATTATGTATAGGCTTCCTATCCCCATAGTAGATGAGTTATTGGATAAATTAGGGGGAGCTACTATATTTTCAAAAATGGACTTAAGAGTAGGATATCAACATATTCAAATGTACCTAAACGATATTCATAAAACTGCTTTTCATACACATGGAAGGCACTACGAATTTTTAGTAATGTTATTTGGATTATCAAATGCCCCATCTATAAGCAATAATAGATATAAATTTCAAGGCGTATTTAAGAAGATTTATTGTTGTATTTTTGATGATATATTGGTTTACAATAAGAAGATGGAAGACTATTTGTTGCAACTTAAGAAAGCTTTAGTATTTTTGACAGAGAACACTATTTGCCTGAGAAAAAGAAAAGTAAGTGTCCATTTGCTCAACCTACAATTAAATATTTGAGTCATGTTATGTTAAAGGAAGGGTTACAACCTGATCTTAACAAGATAAAAACAATTCAAACTTGGCTATAGCTTACAAGTATAAAGCAACTAAGAGTGTTCTTAGGAATTATAGGATACTAAAGAAGATTTGTCAAAAATTATGTCAAGATAGTTTCACTACTCTCAAATTTGTTGAAAAAAAAAAGATGCTTATGAGTGGAGTGATGAAGCTCCAATAGCTTTTCAAAGATTAAAAGAAGCACTGATGAACGTTCTAATTTCGACTTTACTAGATTTTTCAAAAACATTTATTACAAAGACCAATGCTTTAAGCTTAGGAGTAGGGGCTCTATTACATCATGGTGACAAACCTATTGCATTTTTTAGTAAAAAATTTAGTATCTGATGGTAAAAAGCTGGGCATATATTAAGGAATTGGTTATAGTAGTAAAAGTGGTCTACAGATGGAGATAGTACTTTTTAAGGGGATACTTTATTATTCAGAGTTATCAGAAAAGCTTGAAAGGTATCATAAATCAAGTGATACAAACTCTTGAATAACAACAGTTTTGGTAAAACTTATGGGTTATGATTACCATGTAGAATATAAGTCAAGAGTTGACAATAAAGTGGCATAAGCCTTATTTAAGCAATTTTTTGATGAATTTTAGTTATCGACATTATCTTTTCCATCATTTGATTATATTGCAATACTAAAACAAGAGTTGTAGAAAGATAAGAGAGCGGTTTTCTTTGTGAGATTGAGTTGAAAAAGGTAAGTTAGTTTCTCCACTTTTGATTTTAAAAGGTGGCCTACTATTGTATGGCTCTAAAATATTCATTCTAGCTCATTGTACTTTAATTCTTACTCTTATATTAGATTTCATGCAACTCTTATGGGTAGACATGTTGGTGCTCTCAAAACTTTTAAGAGATTAAGTATTGCATTTTATTGGAAGAATATAAGAAGTGATATTTATGAAGTAATGCTATGTGTGTCAACAAATTAAATACTTGATCTCTTGTTTAGTAGGATTACTTTAACCTTTACCTTTACCTCGAAGAGTTTTTTATGACAATTCTATGGATTTCATCACTAGTTTACCTATCTCTCATGGGTACTCAATGATACTAGTTATTATGGATAGATTGACAAAATACTATCATTTAGGTCCCTTACTAGTAACCCACACAACCATAATGGCATCTAGATTATTTGTTAGTATTATGTTAAAATTTCATGGCATGCCCAAATCTATAGTTTCTGATAGGGATAAGGTGTTTCAAAGTTGTTTTGGGTAAGAGCTTTTCAAACTTAATGGAACATAAACCTATATGAGTTCATCTTACTGCCCTTACACTGATGGACAAACAAAGGTGCTTAACAAATGCCCTAAACATTATTTAAGAGCTTTTGTGATGGGCAAACCTAAGGATTAGCCTAAGTACTTAGCTCAAGCAAAATATTGTTTTAATACCAGTTATCACACAAGCACAAGAATGACCCCATTTTAAGCTTTGTATAGTATAGAGACACCAATGATGTACATGTTATATTTTGGGGCTAATGCTGTAGAAGATGTCGATCAGGATTTGCTTAATTGTAATGAATTACTAAGGGAGTTCTGACAAAATTTACAACAAGCTCAACAAAGGTTGAAGAGTTTAGTTGATAAAAAAAGAGTTGACAAAATAATTTTAGATTAGGGACTATGTGTATGTTAAGCTTCAACCTTATAAACAATCTACAGTAGCCAATCATCTTTCTTACAAGTCGTTTGGTAAAGATTATAGATCATTTCAAGTCATTCAGAGAGTTGGGCTTATTGCTTATGAGTTTGCTTTACTAAAAGGTTCTTGATTGCAACTTGTGTTTCATGCTTCATTGTTAAAGAAAGCCGAGGGTAGTCGGGAATAGTCGAGAACATTGCCATATGTGATTATCACAACTCATTTTATTATAAAATCCTTGCCTATTATGGATGTTGGAGAAATCTACCGACAAGGGACAAAAGTGACTTAAGTTTTGGTGCAATGGTAGTTACCTGATATAAAGAATTTTACATGGGTTGATTTGCGGAGTTTTGAAAGGATCATCTCAATTTTAACCTTAAAGACAAGGTTATGTCTCAAAAGGGGGGACAACTGATATGATAGAGGGATAACAAGTGACAAAATGAAAGAGGAACATGAAGGACCCACAATACTATAAAGACTTTATTAGTTATTGAAGTCAAAGTAATACATACAAAAAGTAGTTCAAGTATTTAAGTAGTTAACAAACAATTCGTTACGAAAAAATTCACTAATGTAAAGGAAAAAGGAAATGAAAAGAGGATATAACTTGATTCCCTTGAAAAAATAGTCTTACACCATTAAAGGAGTTCCTAGTGACTCAAATACCAGATCATCATTAGCACAATTC
Organism: Lumnitzera racemosa; assembly: GCA_024138005.1. Taxonomy (NCBI): domain Eukaryota; kingdom Viridiplantae; phylum Streptophyta; class Magnoliopsida; order Myrtales; family Combretaceae; genus Lumnitzera; species Lumnitzera racemosa. Next base: position 60,974,506 of record JAMXBC010000004.1, read on the forward strand.
CCTTTCCTTTGTTTCCTTGCATTGCACCATCAAAACAACATAAAATCAATACCAACAAATAGATTGAGAGTCGTAGATTCAAGATCTAAGAGTTTCTTAGAAAATAAAAGCAAAATCAAAAGGTAATAACAAAGCCCTAGTTTTAAATAAAGAGTCGTAAGAGGAAAAGGAAGAAGAAGATTACTTGAGTATTTCTCTCTCATTACGTCTTTTATTCTTTAAGGTTTTGTGGGTCTAAAAGGACAATAGACTTTAACCAGCCCGTAGGCTTAACAATGAATTTTGGACGTTTATGTAGCTGTGGAAGTTAAGTTGATAGATGAAATGATGAATTATGGTTTACCTTATTCCTCATTAAGAATGGTATAACAAATCATATCTCAAGCACCATAAGTTAAGAAAACGAAATAGAAGTAGATACCTTGAAAGTGAGGCATTACAGATTATCCGAGGTCTAAAAAGCAAATAGTTTCCTAGTATTGCATATATATGAGGCAAAGCATGAATAGACATGATCAATAAAAGCTTTGGTTAGAAGTAAAAATTATAATTCTCTATAACTATTCCAAACTCATTTTTAATTATTTGTACTCTCTATTTTAATTATTAACTAGTATCATATGGGAAGGGGAAGTATGGTTTTCAAAAGATAATTTTAGATAGGAAGAGTGGTGGAAAACAAATCTTATTTTAAAAAGATTAATGCTTTTTATATTTGTCATTATATGTTGTTAAAAAATGAATTTATATGGCATGCGATAATGTGCAATTGAATAAAATAAATTTTGAATAATTTATATCGTATGAATTAAATGATTGTTTTTTATATGCTTTTGATGATGAAAGTTGTAAACAATCATTATGATACTAGAAGAAAAAATACGTCATTCTAATGTATTTCTATGTTTGTTAAGTCAATTTTTTAAATCAAGCATATTCATGGAATGTTATGATTATTTTATAATAAGGAATTAAATTTCAAAAATAAGTGTAATTAAGAAATTTATTGATTTCCATGTGATGAGTTAATGTGAAAAGAATTACTATGCTATAAGTTATGATATATTTAAAAGGAGCTATTATGATATTCCATAGTTGTTAAAAAGATATGAGCAAAGTTTTTGGTATGATAAAAAATTCTTGAATATAATCATGTTTGAATGATCCTTTTGTAATATATTCTTTCAAAAAAAAAATATGTCATTATATAACTCATAAATCTCTAATATGATTATCATTGACATACTCTAAATGATATAATCTTCTATAGTTGACAAAATTAGATTTATAGATATATGATGTTATAGTGTATCAGTATGTGATTATGAAAATAGTCATATAATAGACAAGAATGTTAAGTATGTCTTATGGATTATTTTCACGAAATATTCCTTATATAACAAGTTTATATGAATATGCCCACATGAAATCATTTCTTATAGTTCTCAAAACAATTGCCACATTGGCTATTTTAATGCTAATAAGGGTGCAAATTTAGAAGCAATCGTTATAATTACAAAGAAAAGGCAACATTATTTATTTATTTATATATGTAGAGATATGCACAGTCAGTTTACACATAGATTAATATCTTCATATGTTATGGAAATTACATTTGGATATCTTGCATGTCGTGTTGTGAACATTTATTATATTTTGACATGCTCCATTATTGAAAGGAATTGCTATACTTGTTTTTTTTTTTTGTAATTAAGATAATTTTCATTAACTAGAAACCTAAGGGAAAACAATCAACACAAAAAGAAAACAAAATTAGCCTAACTGGGTGTTTTCACTCCCCAAGTGCTAAACTTCTAATTCATTCTAGTCAATGCTAGAGTCAAAACTACTGACTTTGGTAAAAACAATGAAAAAACATAATAAAAAACAAAACATGATGACATTTGTAAACCTTCCTTCACCATAGCATCCGCTAGCCTATTTGCATCACATCCTATCCTGTAAAACATTAAATTATCAAAGTTAAGACTAGGGAAATTAAACTCCCTAATGGCATGGATTTGATATTTTGCCCTGCATATCCTTTGGTTACAAGATCTATGGCAATGTCACCATCTAATTCTAATATAATCCTCTTCCATCCTCTTTTTAATGTAAATCATAGTCCTTAAACTATGGCCTAGATCTCTGCCTCAACAGGTATTAGGCTTATTAATTTCTTAGCTATATCTCCTAATACCTTCCCTCTCAAATCTCTTGTTACCATAGCAATTAATGCTTTATATTCCTTTACATCCAAGCAGCATCGTAATTTACTTTACACCATCCATCTGGCGGTTTACTCCAAGACCACTTAGTAATATCTCCCGTCCAGCTTAATTTCTCATTTAGTTTAATTGCCCATCGCTCAAAAGCTTCTTTGCATATGATGCTTCTTCATTCATGTTTTGTAGAAGCATTTCTAAATACCCATTCATTTCATTCCCTTTAGATACTTTGCAAGGTAAATAGAGAGAGAACATGTCAGAACCTTAAAGGGAGCCTAATAGGATTAGCTGAAAATTTCCATGTCACGTGTGCACCAATGATATAGAAACCACCTTGCAAGTCAGAGATTGCAAGACTCTAAATGATAAATCACTAAGATTATTAATTTTTAAGTAATTAATTTATTGTAACGTAACATATAAATATAAATAACTATAAATGTCCAATATCTCATAGTTCCTCAGAACTGTAGAGAATCGGTATCCCCTACCAAATGATAAGATCAAATAAAATAAACTTAAAATTCAACTTATTGAAGTTACTAAATCTGAATATATAAGTAGTTTTTACATTTAAAGTTTCACATGAACTAAGTAATCTCTCTTTAATTCTAACCTCTAAAACATCCCAGCACCTGTACTCAACGCTCGGCTCTTAAACCATATTCGATTATCTATTAACCTACAAAAGAAAAACTATTGAAGAGTAAGCTACAAGAGCTTAGTGAGTTATCCCTCATACTATACTAGCAAATGAGTTATCTCTCATACTATACTAGCAAAAGAGTTATCAAACAAATTGTTACAACCATATGAATGCATGCACACGCAGTATGCCAAACAATATATACAGTTGACTAATGCTGCATATAATATTGGATTTTAACGCCCTTCGAGAAAAGGGTTGGAGATACATCAGCACCAATCACGATCAGGCTCTAGCACTTAGGTTTTTAACCATAACTTTAAATTTCGTATTTTACAAAATACATTTTAATTTCTGAAAATCTAGTAGTACACAAAATCCCAAGCCTAGCGATGAGGTGACCCCCATAGTCCACACTCACACCCTACAGTAGAGATCTCTAGACTTGACCTTCAGCCACACGGTTAGCGTCTCTATCGCCTAGTAAGCCCATAGGTTCGGGTAAGGTTATGTTATACGAGCGCACCATCTAGAAACACTTTAATATATATAAACAACCCCCGCAAGGCCTCTCTTTACCTCGGCGTGAAGTGACGACCGAAATAAGTAATGTAATGCATGACCTTTTTAATTTAAGATAAGCCAAATAGACTTAAGTCAAACTATGAGATGATAAATCAATATCAACAAACCATCCAAATCACATAACAATCAATCATATAATTAAATCATCAATTATCTTATCCGACGATATTTCTCACAATGATCAATCAATATCAAGTACATGCATATCCCGAAACCCCATGCATCAAGTTATTAGTATTCAATTTAAGTACACTAACTATAAGCACAAACAAGTATAGAGCCATCCGGAGTACTCACTTGACTATGACGACTCGTTCTAGTTGTAATAATCGATCGAAAGATCCTCGCCCTCATCAGGATCACCTGATCATTACAAGATAATAGAGATAATAAGTAATTGAATTAACTAACGGTTCTAAATATCTATCGACCTAATTCTACTTAGATTACTATTAGTTTTTTATTTGATTAAACTTAATTGCTGATAGTATATAACTTTTTCATTTTATTTTCGATAGTTGTTTTTCATCGTTTTCGAACGTACGTTCATACAGTAATGTTCGTTTTAGATGTTAAAACCTATATTTTACGATATAAACTAAATTTATTAAAATGTTATCTATTGAAGCTTAAATATTCTTATTAGCTAGTTTTATGTTCTATTTTAGTAATTAATGATTTCATTAGCCATTAATTCTTACACTTAGATGATCTTATGGTTTATTATTTTAGAGGCTTATATCATCGCTTATGTTATCAATTGTTTGTGTCATTGCTTATATCATCATTTGCTTATGTCATGGCTTATGTCATCATTTGATTAGGTCATTGCTTGCATCATCATTTGCTTACATCATCCATTACATATGTATACTGATTTTTATGTATTCATACACTTTATACATATGTTATATATATACTTATACTTTTAATATACTAATATGTATACTTGTGTACTTATACGTATACTAATACACATACCCATACACACATACGATGATATACATATTTTTATACGTTTTTTTTTTTATCGTATGCCTAATGTTCCCTTTTAAGAAAGCTTCACAAATTTCATATTTTTGTACTTAAGGGTGTATTTAGCAAGTTATATGTATGTATAGTTAGTATATACCTCTTTTTTTATTATTTACATAATGGGTACTTATGTATAAGAGTATCCATACATGTGTTCATTAAGTATATTCTTGTATACACATACTTAAGCATATGTCTATATGCTCCTTCTCCATTTACCTAAGGGTTTCCTATACTTATACTAAGTATTTCACCAAAATTCTTACACTACTACTTCACATGGATCCACTTGTTATATGTACACATATATTTTTACCTATATACTTAAGTATTTCTACACTTCTAAGTATGGTATAAGGATTCGTAGCTTCAACAATATATAAGTACTTATTACATGTAAGTTTCAAAACTAACCTAACTTACACAACTAATTACTAATTAAGATAAGAGATCATCTAAAAACATACCTTTCTCTCCTTTATAATATGAAAAGAAAGATAAGTATATATGGTATGTTAGTTTATGGTAGTAGTTGAAGTTGTATGTTAAAATTGTGAAAAGGTTGAAGGTGAAATAGGCAAGGGAAGTTTACGGTTCGGAAGTGAAAGAGAAAAGAGTGTTTTTGTGTCTTCAATTATGTTTTAAAAATGAAAACAAGTGGGGTCTAAATGTGGGGAAAGATGGACAACAAGAAGGAAGCAAAAGGGGATAAGATTACATATGCAAATGCATAAAAAGTTAAAGAAGATGGGAGAAAATTCTAGATGACAATGACATTTTGTTGACTTGGTCAAATGTTGATCTAGTCAACTCTTTGAAATTAAGTGAAATCTGTGTGTACATAATAGGATAATTAAAGAAAATTTAGGAGAAAAATTAAGGAATTAGAGGGAAATTTGGAGTTTATTGAAATGATTAGTTAGAATGGTTAATGATATCTTCCTCTAGGTATTTACATCCTATATAAATTATTTGGTAAGTTACTTAATGTAATTACCATGAAAAGTGTCATTTAGGGTACTAATACTTACTATATGCAGTATAATCATCAACTAAGCTCTTAACTTTTTATAATACTAACCCAGTTATATAACTGGAAGATGGATGTAATCTATAATGCAATATCCTAATTCCTAAAATATTACTTTAGTATTATATGTATTTATGAATGATTGAAAATTATCTTTAATCTTTTACTAATGATTTAACAAAATATTAAGGATATATTATCAATTAGGGTTTTATAGTAAGTTATGATGAATTAGTACTCTTATATCCTTAAAGTTATAGTTTTAGGGTTTTTTTTTATTACTTTCGAATGAAATCTTTAGTGTCTAGATACATTTAGGGTATAAAAGTTTTATACGCGATTGAGTCTTTGGTTATTATCTTGAGGTTCTAATGAGGTTTGGGGTCAAATGTTTACAGTTACATATACTTAAGGTTTTAAGATTTTCGTATGCAATTAGAGGTTCAATTGATAATTTAAAATATTTCATATTCACTTTAGGTTTTGAATTGAGATTTTAATCGGTTTTAAATCTCAATTACTCTATTGATTTTAGGAAATCATTTACAGTTTAGGAGTTTGATTCTATACTTAGAAGGCTAGTTTTTTCGGGGTTTACAGACCAGCTTTAGCATAATAAGCGTTATTCCAAGGAATTTTCCTAACTATTGCATTTGATTTTAACTAAGTATGTAGTTCTCCTTCTTTAGTAGTTACTGGTGTTGAGTTCTACCCCAATTGCTTCTATATTTGATGGATGTAAGGGCATAAGAATAGGTAGATCATTGTTTCATTCTCCATGCCACAAAACACATATGTTTGGTTTACCTATATACCCTTCTTCTCTAGATTGTCTATTATCGGCAAACCATTCATCATAATTCTCTAAAGTAAGTGTTGTATACGTAGTATTATGGCGTATGCCATATCCAGTCATAGATTACATGCACTTTATCTCCCTTTTCCATCATCAATATACCATACACTATCTTACTACTCATTTCCCCTTGAACATCATGTTGCCATACATGCTTTAAGTACATGGTGACTTCATCACCCGTAATGATGTCCATATCAATCATCTTTAACCTCTTAGCTATATAGTCATCAATTGAGAAATTAATTTTCTCCTCATTCCATTCACCATGGTTCCATGCTTCCTCTACCATTAACTCCTCAATTTCTCTCAAAAGGGATCCAGAAATCCATCTTCACACCACACTACCCTTAGACTATTTATCATAAAAAACCTAGCATTTTTTATTTGTGGATGACTTATTTGATAAAGAGAGTATCCTATGTTTGTGACTTGTTATATTATATATAATAATAAAGGAGGAAAAAAGAAGGTTTATATGTGGCTTGTTATAATTATTCTTGTATAGAAAAAGTTCATTTGTTTTTATGATAGCAAAAAGGGGGAGAAACGTGAATAAATAACTTTTGAACATTGTTATCATTCAAGGAGGAGAAAAAATATATGATATATTAAAAAAATTATTTAATTATTTGAGAAATATTTTGCCATCATAAAAAGGGGGAGAATTTTAAGTTTTCTAAAGATGTTTTGATGATAACAAAACATTAAATTAAGTATGCTAACGAGTTTATCAAGTATGTAACTAAAAGTATTAAAGATGTTATAGACTTGAGTTGAAGAAAGAAGTTATGAATGTTAAAAGAAGCATGTTTAAAAGTTGTTCTAAAAAGGTGTTTAGAAGCTGTTTTAGAATTAATGTTCAAAATCAAAAGCGCGTTCAAAACTGCATTTAGAACTAAAATCAACATTTAGAACTAATAATCAAAATCTAAACAAACTTTGGAACCGGAAGCAGTTCTCAAATTGAATTGCAAAGAATCGGAATATAGATTGGAATGCAGGATCAAAAACAATGTTTAGGATCATACTAGAATGCAACTTTAAGCTTTGGAACATAGTATCAAAATTAGAACCCAGTTTTAGACTTCAAAATCAGTTGGATAATCAAAACATGGCTTCTGAATTAGCAAAGCAAAAGTAATATTGGAACAAATGTATTTGATCAAAGGCCCAGTACCATAGGTTAAATGTATTTGGATAATATATTTAACTAAACATTATGGCAAAGTTTTTAAGGGAAGTTACACAATATTCAAGGTATAAAGAACTTATGGATGAAGCTATCATAAATGAGAAGAAGTTATTGTAAGGAATATGGAAAAGGCTCAACAAACATTTGAGACATCTATAGAATTAAATAATATTATAATGGTTATTACCATAAGAAGAAGAAAAAGGAAGGTAAGTCACATATAGCAACTACTTCTAAGTTAAGCCTTAGAGTATTTCAATATAACGAGCTGTACAACAGAAGACAAAACATACAAAAGGGTAAAAAAAATAGAAGAGAGCAATAACAAGAAAAAAAGAACTTGTAATAAAGAGTATTACTATTTTTTTATCAAAGATATTGCGCAAAAGGTGTGAATAACTATGTTGTCATCCACAAAAGAGTTTTTAAATCTCTTGAAAAATTACTGGCAATATTATTTGAGAAGATAGTGAGGGACTTTATAAACTTGCGCAATCTAAAGGTTCAAGTTATGAGGTAAGGCAAAGTTGTAGGAATTGTATATCTCATATTGATTATTTTCAAATAGTTGAACAAGCTAATATGGAGGATCAAACCTCTTACCACACACTAGAATAGAAGATTGACTCATAAGGAGGAATCGCTACAAATGCTTACCTAATCTTCTTATCTCTACATTATTTAATTTCTATAGTTTATTTAAATATAGTTTTCATGAATTAATTTTTTATATACATTTGTAAAGCTTTATTAAGTGTCATCATTTAATAATTAAGAAGGGTTGTGTTTGCAAAAAGTATTTAATTTTAGAACAATCAATTCAACCCCCTATTAATGATTGTTTACCAAGACCAACAATAAGTACTTCATCCAATCTTCAAAATCAATCGAGTAAATATGTGGTATGATCTTTGAATGAGCCATACAATAAGTGACTTACAAGGAGTAGTCCCTGGATTATATTCAGCAAATAAAAGATAAAGAAAGTAAAACAAGCTTAATGAATAGTAGGAGTTGAAATTTGCACGTATATAAAAGTAAGCATTGAGACTAAAGAGTGTAGGACCCCATAAAAATCGGCCAATAAGTTTGCAATTAGACGATTCGAAACCGATACGTAGGCGATTATGAATGTTGTTTGATCAAGTTCGAATTTTACAAAGAAGCTAGTGATATTAGTAAAATTGGCCCTATGAGTTTAAATTTAGAAAAACAAAATAATAAAATAGTTAAACATTATATTTTTAGGATATACGTATATTATTTGTTATTTATCAAAAACACACAAAACGGGTGGATTTGTTTTTTCATTGAAAACGAAGAAGGTTGAGGATGGCCTACGGTGCGTATTATCTGAAGGGAACACACTTTTTCGATCGCGGTGGTATGATTGGCCAGGCCCTCTCCTCGTTCCGCCCGCTGGCCTATTGGGATAGCAGCCTTCGGGCTTTGCCCGCTCTTTATAATCAAGAATTCCGGCTCGGCGCTGGAAAGCGTTGGCAACAACAGAAAGGAAGGGGTCCATGTAGCTGCTGCGCCCGCCCCCTTCTTAGTCAATGGGGCAGCAAGTTCGGCATCTACTAGAAAAGAAATAATCCACTTCTGATAACCACGCCTCTGCTAGGCAGCGTGTGGAATGGCCGAGAGCGGACCTTTCTTTTTGGATATTTAATCCAAGTCGAGAGTGGAGTTACGAGAGCAGCCGTCTGATGGAAAATTTAACAATTAATGAATTACTACAGATATATGCACTGCAAGTCATAAAATGACATGAATAATATTTAAGAGTGTTTATTTGTACTAAATATAATTTTACATGTAGGAAAATATACTCAAAATTACATAAAATACCTAAAATGCATAAAAATAAATATATAAAATTAATGAAAAATTATGTGGCAACTTAAGAAAGTTGGGAAAGTGGAGTAGCAATATCACTTAAGCAATTAAGCTTGATTTAGTTAAACTAAGGACAAGTAACCATGAGGGAAAAAGTGAACTAAGGACACTTGTCAACAAATAGTTTCCCTAACCAACACCAGCTCACTTATAAATTCAAACCTTCACCTCTAGCATTCATCTTAGACAAAGTAATATTTAGGAAAAATAGAGAGAAGTTCATAAGGGTTAAGAGAAAAATTTAAAAAATCTGGGTGCAAATAGGGTAATTTTTAGTTCGAAGGGCCAAATAGATCTTAGAAGTAAATTACCACCACCACTAAGGTAGGGAATCTGGAATATTCTAGGATTTTGAGCTAATTCAATAATCCTAGGATCCAAACTCCTAAATTAAGCATACCAAACTAAGTTATCAGTTTTATTTCAAACTTCATAATAAAGTTAGAAAAGTTAGACAAAATAATTCAAGTAAAGTTAATTTCTCAAAATAAACTATATAAAAATATTAATTTAAGAAAAATGTTAATTTATCGATAAAACCAATAATCGTAAAATTTAAACTTTTAGATATAACAAGATATTAGGGATAAGTTAATTAATTTTCAAAAATAATAAATGAAGTTGAATTATACATAATATATATGTATTTACATGTGATATGCATTATATGTATTAAATATATACATATCATAATAATAATTATTAAAATAAGGGAAAAAATTGAATGGATGAGTCATCAAATGAGTCATCAAGGTAGGATTAATTGTAAATAATGAGTCAACATTTGGTTAAGGAGAAAATGACACATAACGTTTAGGAAAACGTGAAATTGACGTATGTCATTTTAATTTTCTACATGCAAAAATCCTAGAACCTATAAATAAGGCTCCAAATATCATTTACAGTATTTTGGGAACCTGAAAACACAAGAACATAATTTTAGAAAATTAGAAAATAAAAGAAAATAGTGGGAAAATATGGTGAATTCGATTCCTAAGGCTATAGGAAACTTGACAAAGAGCCACTTGGGACTTAAAGTTTTGGTGGAGAGAGAAAGTGCGCCGACATAGGGTGGTGGCCGGAGCATTGTGTGCCAGTAAGTTAAATTATACTACCTAATTTTCATCAATTTACTAAAAATATCAAATTAGCTCATAAAATTATGAAATTTGGTTTTGTTAGGTTATTTTCCATGTACTTTTATTTGGTAATTTTATTTTCTTAAAATAACATTGATTTATTGTACTTGATTAAGAATGTGACCTGTTTAGATGGGTTTTAAATAAAATTTTCAAAATATTAAATAATGTTACTTCAGCCGAAAAATTTTTGTATAACACACTTATATAATGTATTAAATTTCAATAATAAGAATTTTTTTAAATCTCCATGTTAACTATGTCTTATAATTATTTTGAATAAAGTTGTCAATTTTACCGAATTATTGAAATAATTAGTTTTTGATGAAATTAATGAATGAACCCTATATGTTTAGACTTCTAGATGTTTATAATGACGTTTGGAATATTTATTTTTATCTCATACATAAATTTGTTTATTTTCCCTAATTTTTCGTTATTTCAAGCTAAAACCGCTATTTTCCTAAAAATAGATTATAGTCAATTTAGAGCAATTCATGGTCAATAATTAAACTACATATTTTTATAAGTCTATCGAATTTTAAATGAAATTAGTTAGGCTTATATACTATTTATTACATACTTTCCTAATATAAGCATATATATTGGCTTAATATGTAATGTAATAATTAGTATTAGTAAGATACTTGTCAAATTACATGAAACGAACACATTGAGGTATATGAAGGGTTATTGGATAAGTTTGGAAAGTATGATTTTTAGGGTTTTAGTTTAGTATTAAAGCTTAATCGAGTTAATTATGGAGTTATGATAATGCTCAATCGAATTAGTAATACAAAAGGGTATTTTTGGGTTTTTGAAAATATTGATTAGTTTTGTTTCTTAAGATATATTAATAGTACTCAAAATAACGATCATGACGATATAAAGTTTACTAAAATCAGATAGGAAATGAGTAAAATACGATCAAATAAAGTTTAAAAACGCGGAAATTAAAGCTTATAATAGTTCAAGTTCGACTTATACTTGCTTTAAAGACTATGCTATATTTTCATAGGTGTGAGAAGTAAGGAAAGACCACGTCATCAAGTTTAAGATTTTATACTATTACTAAGCTCAAGTAAGTGGATCTAACTCATGCTTGGAGTAGATATATTGTTACTCATAACACTGTATGTTATTTGATGTTGTATTGATTGAATATAGATATATCTTAGGTGAATTGATATGCTACTATAGGGGACGTTGATGTGTTGATTTTGAATAATAGTAACTATATTTTGGTTAAACCGTTATGTTGTTATGTTGGGCAATGATTTGTACTTACGAATGATTGTGCTAACTAGGGAAATTAAGTGATTGCTGACTCAATCTTCAAGGTGCTCACCTAAGTGAGATATTAGAATTTTGATAGGAAGAGTTTGAAAAACTAGAATTAGATTACTAGGTTGAATAAAACTGAAAGATTGATTGTGTTGATTGATATTCTTGAGTTGCTATTGCATATCATGATATGGTATGGCACAAAAAGGGGCATACGGGTTAATACTTTCAGAATAAAGCTTCCAAGTGATCATAGAAAAAGCATGACTTTATGAACTTAGTTTTTGGAATCATATAGATTGCATTGCTTAAATAATGTAACTATTTGATAGTTAAATTTGGTAGACGACAGTGTGCAGTCTAATTTGGCAGTGTTATCGCTTTAATTTGGTGAACTATAGTGAGTAGTCTAATTTTATAAAGTTGAGGGTCCTATTCCCAAGTAGCTCTTTGTTACCCTTTTTTTATAATGGTAGATTATAGTGTGTAGTCCAATTTAGTAGGGGTCCTACTCTTAGGCAGCTCCTTATTGCTCTAGGTTCTTGGACGTTGTATCCAAATACTCGGCTATGTCGACTAACCAAAAGAAGTTTAGAAGGCATAGTATCTCGGTACCAATACATGCTACGTATATGAGCATAGCGTGCTGCATTGCTAGCAGTAAATACCTGGTTAGGTGAATGCATTTGTGAAGTTGAACCTATAGGTTGTGATTGAAATGTTTCGGTTATGATATGCAATATTGTCTATATCATGTTGCATTTATCCACTCTCGCTCAGCTTTAGTAGCTGAAGGGATAAAATGTTTTATCCTTAAATTAACTGTATCATGAAGGGCCCAATGCTAAGGGGGAATACATATACTGAGAGCATGAGTCAAAGTCAATGACTTTTGTATGGAGCTTGTACTAAGTCAAGAATCCTATTATTGTGCAGATGATAAAGGACAAAGCTAGTTCATGTTTTGATGTAAATATTATGTTGTACACATAAGCTGTAATAGGAAATCTAGTTGAACTCCGATGTAGAAACCCCTTTATTATATAAATAATGTTATCTTTTGATGAACGAGCAAGTTGAGTTAAGTTTTCAACAGGTATTCCTGTGTGATGGTATATCCCGTACTATGCCAAGATGTGACAGAATCAACACCCAAGAGGGCTAACATACCCCTTTTGTTCACCAGTGGTTGGATTTTGATTTATTATTGAGCTTAAAATTTACCTTGATTTTGCTAAAATTAGTAAAAATACCAAATTTCTTAGAAAATTATAAAAAAATTTGTTTTGTAAAGTATTTTTACATGTAGATTCTAAGAAAAATATCATTTTGCTGAAATTAAGTATTTAAATATATTGCTCTTAAGAAATCACCAAAACCAAGCAGTTTTCAATTCATTTTTCAAAACCCTTAACAATGTTGTTTCGGCTCCAAAATTTTATTGTAAAATACTTATAATATGTATAAAATTGTTGTGAAGAGTTCTTGGTGAAAACTATTTTCCAAATTTTTATCTAATTTTTAAGCCATAAAATCTTATTAAATAACTTTTTACCAAAAATACACTTAAAGATTTTTCAAGAATTTGATTTGGATTCTAATTTGATTGATATTTTAGTATATTGTAATATTGAATGATGCTAAAGGACTGGATTTGTGGTGTTAAAAGCATTAGATTTGAGTATTGAAGACTTGGTGTTAAAATATGACTAAATAAATAACATGTGAGTTACTCAAGTAATGCAGTGAGGTGCTATTTAATCCAAATTGAAGTTGAGTCAAGTTGTTAAAGGTATTTTGAATCTGATCATAAGAGAAAATCATGGAAATTATGCTAAAATGTGGCTTGCGTACTAATCAAAGGCTAAATTGGAGGATGGATTATAGATTCAGTGTAAATAACAAACCAGGAAGTTGATCAAAAACTGAATTAAAGACTTTGTGCACCTAAAATGTAGTTAGTTAAACTTCAAAGAGTAGGTAAGAAGATACTTTTATCACTTTTAAGTAAATCGTAATCGGGGGCTAAATTAGAGACCAGTTAAATGTAAGGTGAATAACAAGTGACCTAAAAAACCTGGACAACTAAGTATAATAGAACCTTTAAGTCCAATTAGTATACTGAGTTACAAAACAAAGTTTATATATATAGTAATTTTATGAACACTAAAATGACATTGATATTATAGGGAATAGCGGGGAAGATATATCATAAGTTACACTATGGTAAACAAGCAAGAAGTCTAGGTAAGTTTGAGATCGATACGTAACTGTATGTCAAAGTACTATCTTATAATACTTTGACTCGTGCTTGTAAGTAGCTTACTTGTACTCGTGCTTGTATGTTTCTGAGCTTAACTGTTCCTTACTAGTTTGTTGTATTAGGTTACCATTGATTGGACTATATGGAATTGATTGATTATCTTAAACCGAACTTAACTATATTAGACTTGAAAAGTTAATTGGACATGCATTGCAACCCATTAGAAGACAATTAGAATTCTCTAACCAAATACCGATCCCTTTGAAAAAGATATTTGACATGACCCTCCTTCATCCTTAGTTATGAGCTATTGTGTATATGCTAAAACTCCTTAAACTCATATTAAAGCGAGCAAATTTTTTCTAGTCTCACGACGAACTAGATAACGTCATATAATGACACTTGCTTATTGCATTGGATTTAAATAACTGTTTGATAACCCTATTTATGCTTATTATATAGCCTTATGTCTCTATCCCAGCTTGCTAAGCAATTGGTTGTTTCCATCTCTATAGATCATTTTATAGGTGCTAAATAACATACTGCATTATAACTATATTGAGATCAATTATTGCTGGATCCTAGGGATTGAGGATGTAAAACTAGAGAACAACTAGACCTCTGTAGCTTTTGGTATCTTTTGATCCTCTAAAATCCAAAACATGTAAATGTTTAAGTGGCCTAACTTACTAAGTCATGTAAATAGTACTTAGATTGACTTAGTTTTAATATATGTTCTAAGATTTCCACAAGTAAAATCATAATAATCTTATGTGAACTGTTATTTCAAAGTGGGTTAGTTATAGACTCTTTAGATAAATCAAGTCTAAAATAATAGTTGTAGGGTCAACTTTTACTTTATGATGGTTTACACAACGAAATTGTTATGACTCTATGGCTTAGAGGCGTAACAGTTTTTAGTTGGTATCATAGCGTACATCTAGCGAACTCGCTTTGAAGCATCTTAATCAAAATAAAGTAGACATTATAAGAACATAGCGAAAGTGGGTAATAATAGGTAGGTGATAAAAGATAGTATTAGGAAGTTATAAAGTAAAGTAACTTTAATATTTAGTTATGGTATATGTTAATTAATCTTCAATACATCTACAGGGCCGTAAAGGTGAATTGATAACTGGTTGCAGTTTAAGTAGAATGGAGAAGAGTCTCCAATTCAATATGGAGTTAAAGATGTAAAGATTGTTGTTGGAGATGGCATACCAAAACATGTTTAGGACTGTAAATGAGACTATTGATAAGTATCTTAATGGGATGTGCTATAGTTGGCAAGATTCATGGGTACTAATAGAAGCTAATTTGGGTCCCCGATATAATAAGTATATTGCTATAGCTGCATTTGAGTAAAAATGGTTAAAAAATGAAGAGATAATGGCTTTGATGATGCTAGTAAGGTATTTTCCAACAAGATTGCATAAAGGAAGACCTTTTTTGCCTATATTACTCATATTCCTATAGATATACCCCATATTCCTATATGTTACTGATAACTCTAATTTTAAACATATTTCATATAATGATTTTATAATATTTTCCTCACATTTTTTGTTTTCTTTAAATAAATTGATACTTAATTGAGTAAAATTTTTATTTCAAGGTTTGAACGCGTTTTAGGATCGAAAACGAAGAAAAGGAATCAAATTTCACTCAATTCGGAGTTTAAACGAAGAAGTTATGAAGTTTTGAAGTTACACAGTCCATGCAGAAAAAATTGGCTAGGGGCAAAAGTTACACGACCTGGGGATACGGTCATGTCCCAGGTAGTGTTTGGTAAAGAAAACGAAAACCTTTTGATATACTATAAAAGGACATATTAGGGTTTCAAAAGAAAAAAGAGACATTAGAGAAGACAAGAGACTTGAGGAGAAGGAGAAAGAAAAGGCGAGAACAACACCGGCTTCAAGATCAGAGAGATTGTTCATCAATTAAAGGGGTTTTCCATGTTCTATTTTACGTTTTTTATGGAACCCGTTGCTAGATTCAGTATGATAGCTTAGAATTCGTGTATTTAGGATTATGGAACCTAGGGTTTCATGTGATTCTTGGATTGATTTAGAATTTTCAATAAAGTTTCTATCTTTGCTTGATTCAATTATGTCGTTTAATTGTTGATTGATAATTCTAAAATATCAATATATGATCTTATGCATGTTGATTGAGAAATTGCATGTATAATTAGATCTTTACATAATTAAAGAGAATTACATGCATACTTAGAGATAAGATACATATTTCTTCCAGAAAGTTAATTATTTGTATGGGAATTCATTATACATTAATGCAATTCTAAATTATATTACTAAGTGAAGAGATTTCGGTGAATAATTTAGGATTAAGGCTAATATGCTTGAGAAAGGTATTAACTTTAGTTGTGAATCCCTCCAATCAAGAATAATAGAAACTGAATTGAATATATTTTAAGCAATCACATGATTAACTCTAGGGGAAATAATTCCTAAATACGTTATTACTTTCTTGAAGTCGTTCTTAATTTTATCGCTTTTTCAATTGCTTAATCAAGTCTTATAATTAAGTTAGTTTGTTAATTTTAGTATTTTTAATTAATTCAAACTTTCATAATTTTCCGGTTAGATAATAAAGCTAAGGTTAATATTAATACTCGAAGTCTCTAAAGGATCGACTCGGACTCACATCCGCTATATTAAAACTGATAGATGCACTTGCTTGATATCAGTTACCCTCACAGAGTTATTGACTAGTTTCCACGTTTCCTAACTCAACTGGAGTAAGAATAGAGGTACCTTTAGAACAAAATGAACTCTGATGTGAACCAGTAAAACTTGAATCACCACAAGAAGATCAACAACCTATAGAACACAAGAATGATGCTCAATCGAGTATACAAAGTAATCATGAGTTTGTTGAGCATAAATTAATGGGTAATGTAGAAAAGGATCTAGAAGAGAAGGAACATGAAGAAGAAGAACTTAAGGAAGAAGAGTTGGAAGTAGAAATTAAAGGAAATCCTAGTGAGGGTATGCATGCATTAGTAATGCAGGTTATAGCTGCTGCTGAGATGAATGAAACGGTAGGAAAAATCAAAGGTACACAATCTGGAGTTAATTTAAAGAGTGAATCAAAACCTATATCAAAGGATGAATCAGAGCCTAATCCGGAAGCTAACCTTATATAGAATAAGAGAGGGGCTCATGAGGTAATAGTTAATAATGATGCTTAGGGGTCAAATGACGACAAAGTTTATGAAGTAATTATTATTCCTGATAATCTTAAGTTAGTACAACTGAGTTACGAATCTACATGTGAAGAGGAGGATAACATAATTCGAGGTATATGGAATGGATTTATTTTGAACAAATGGTTGCTATTGATAATTCGAACGATGAAAATATCATGATAGCTAGTCTTATTTCGCTAGGTCATTAGAGTATAATCTTGTGTTACTTCTTGACTTATGTAGATGTACTTTTAATCTTTTGATGAATTTTTGTGACTTTTGATGCATTTGTAGCTTTTGGTCTTGTACATATGCCATAAACATCCTATGCATTTAGTAGTAAGATATGTAATAAAATCAAATGTGTTTTGGTGACCAATCTTGTAAATCATTTGTATGTACAATAGTAGTTGCAAAGTTTGTAATGTTTAATGTAAAATGATACTATAATCAAGTTGTAAACCTTTATGTATCTAATTAAATGATTAATGAGTTTATAACTTGTTTTTCTAGAGTTTGTAAGCAAATGAAAGTAAAGTAAAGCAATTATAAGTTAGATAGTAGAAATCTTTATTTTATGTTGAGGCAGATGAAATGTTATCTTTATATGGTACTTATGTCCAATTGTAAGGAATCATTAAATCTTGAATTGTATAAAGAGAATGAGAGCAGATTGTGAGATAAACTTATGATTGGATATGTATACAGGAACCATAAAGTATTAGTAATAAGTTGAGCAAGATGGATAAATCGCTTTAACTGACTACTGGTTAGTCAAATAAGGAGAAACTTTGAACCTTTTAGAATTCCAAAGTATCAAAGATTGGCTTATGGTATGTTCATGTTAAAATTAGCAGTACAAGTCTAATAAGACTTAAGAGCTAGGTGATTGAAAGAAAGTATTAATTAACAGGTGTTTAGGATTGAATCTAGAAAGGGACATTTTTCTGATGGTGTTAAGATAAAGATAGTATAGGAACTATTTGAGTTAGAGAGGCAAAGTGTAGATGTGACTCAATATGAGGATGTGGAGAATGGGATGATGCAATATAGACTAGTCTCATATAGAGATATTCTTAAACTAAAGAAGGAACTTTTTATTACTAGAACTAACCTTATTATGCATTGTAAGTTGAAAGATTATTGTTTTACCCCTACTACTGAGGTAGTAGATAAGGTATGTTAATCAAGGATAGTTTTTTAAGGATACAAGCTTAAGGGAGTCAAAAGATTAGTAGAGGTTCTCGATTAGGTACCTCACTTAATAGATCTTAACTGGATGCTGGTAGTTCAAAAAGAAAAAGAAACTAGTAACTCTAGCAAATAGTCCTACCCAATCTATGCATGGTCTAAGTTTTATGATAAGAATGAAAATAGTAAGTATTGGAATAAGGAGCAAGTTATTTTCCTAAACATCATTTGCAACCTAAGGAAAATACTTTATTTGTGAAGATAAGAACCACAAAATTTGTAAAGGTCTAATAATGAAGTTGGTTAAGAATAATAGGTGTAGAAAGAGTAGATATTCTTCTAAGTATTGTCCATAGTTTAGATGAGAAATTGAAGATATTAAAGAACCTAATAATACTACTATAGTTGCTTAGACATTTGCAATGGAAGATATAGAGGACGATGAAGAAGATTTTTCTGATTGGACAAAAGAATATTATCATGATGACTCTATAGTGATCTTTGGAGTTGAAGATGAAATCAATGAAGGACCTATAACAAGTACGTATCCAAATTTTTTATTTTGGGGTATTAATTGAAGTGTAGGCTGAACTAAGCTAATTATATTTCCAGTTTTATAAATAAAACAATCGGTTATAAATATTTCAATAGATATAGGTGTAAATGGATGCATTACAATTGCAATATTGATACTGATGTGCTCATTCTTTGTAAGTTAGCAATTTGTGAGTAAAAAAGGAATTAAAGTAATTGGAATTACCCTTATTTATCGAGTTAGAACTTCCACTAAAGGAAAGGTACCAACCTGAAAGGTTATAAATAAGGAATTAGGTAGAATTCCAGGAAAGAGAGTATAGATGACTTGAAGTTAGCTCTAATTGAAAAAAATATAATGGATTAAAAGAAATAAAGACAAAAGAGGGGATTGGAAGTTTTGTGGATGTTTGCAATTGAGAGAAGGAGGGAAGTACCAAAAGTATTGGATCTACTGGAAATATATGAATTTTCAAATTTACTCCCAAGGATCTATTTGGTATAACTTCACATTGAAAATTAAACTTTACTATTAGGTTAGTTCCAAAGATAGAATCTATAGTTGATGTCCCATATTGGGTATCACCAATAGAATTTTAGAAATTAAAAAAGTGACTTCAAGAACTATTGGATAAAGGATTCAAACACTAAGGTACTTCTCCATGGACGGCAGCTATATTATTTAGGGGGAAAAATGACACTATGAGGCTATGAATAGAATACTAGGAGATAAATAAAGTGATTATTAAGAAAAAGTATCGTCTACTCTGAATTTGTATTGATCATTTGAAAGAAGCAATTGTGTTTTCCTAAATTGGTTTAAGGTCAAGATATTATCAATTGCAGGTTAAGATGGAAAAAGTACCTAAAACTATATTTAGGTCATGATATGGACACTATGAATTTCTAGTGATGCCTTTTTGATTAACCGATGTACCCGCTGTATTCATAGATTAGATGAATCATATATAGCAACCATATCTAGAGAAAATTTGTTGTGATATTTATTAATGGTATTCTAATTTACCCTGAAACTAAGGAAAAGCATGCAGAGCATTTGTGGTTAACATTGCAAAAGTTAAGTGATAATAAGTTGTAGGCTAAATTAAGTAAGTGTGATTCCTAGATTGGATAAGATTTCTTCCCTTAAACATATTACATCTAGAGAAAGAATTTCTATAGATACTGGAAATGTTAGACTAGTGATTTAATGGAGATAGTCGATAACCACTACTAGGAAAGAAGATCTACTAATGTAATCAAGCGTATAAGTGAGATACGAGGAACAATACACTTCATATGAGCAATAACAACTGGTAATCAAATAAAGAAATGGTAAATCCATGACAATCAAATCTCTCATTTGTTGAGCCTCTTGTTTTGTTAACTATTGAAGTACATCGTGTCATGTCATGTCATGTCTTGTTAAGTAATGAGTTCATGTCGATATCTTTTCTCTTAATGAGTCTATTGGTTAAAAGTAACTTCAGTTCTTGCTAAGTCAAGTCAAGTTGATCCAAATTGTCAACCATCTAATTTGAAGTTCGGGATGGAAATCGTCAAGATTTGCCAAATTTATTTTTGTTAACCCTACACTAAGCTATATGAGGAAGTAAATCAATAATGATGACAATAATATAGTCAGTATGAGAAGAAAAGTATAGATGGGAGGAAAAAGATTGGTGATATATGGTACATAATGGATCAATGATATTGATGATCTTAAGTGAAACTTAGGAGTAGATAACACAGAAGATAAGATGGAGGATAAATCAATAAGAATACTTGAATAACTATGATGCTAAGTTGTAAAATGGATAGTATAATATGGCTGGAAGACTTCGGTGATGGAGTCAAATATAGATTACAAGAGAAAAGGGGATAGAAAATTAGAAAGATAGATAAATAGTCAATTGAGAAGCTCAATTAGAAGATAGTTTAGAAAAATTAAAATGGATTGCAATTTTACAAATATATACATAATCCTCCTTAGGAAAAGATCTAGAATGTGATAGTTTCAATGACAAAACTATTTGTAAGGGGGATGAAGTGTGAGACCCTACAAAAATTGGTTAGTAAGCTTACGATTGGTGGGTTTAAAACTATTACGTAGAATTTATAATGATGGCGAAAGTTATTCGATCAAGCCCGAATTTAGGAATATTGTTAAAATTGGCCCCATGAGTTTAGATTTAGGAAAATAAAATAATAAACATTATCTTTATAAGATATGCGTATATTATTCTTTATTTAATAGAAATGCACAAAACATGTTTTAATAATTAATGAATCACTAAAGATAAATTATATGTAGACTAAAAATCATAAAATGACACGAATAATATTTAAGAGTGTTATTTATGTTAAATGTCATTTCATGTGTAGGAAAATATATCCAAAATTACTTAAAATACCTAAAATATACCGAGATATGTAAGCTTTAAAGCCAAGCCAAGTAACCGTAGGGTTAAACTTAGAATCCACAGTTTAGGGCGATCGGTTAAAGGATCCGATCAAACCCAAATTATAAACTATTGAAATAAATATTAGTAAAATTGACCCCGTGAACTTGAATTTAAGAAAATAAGTAATAAAATACGAGACTATAAAATTTTCAAATTTTAAGCATAATAGGTATTAATTACCGAAAATGCGAAAAGTGTAATGAAATAACTAATAAATTACTAGAGATAGATTATATGTATACTAAAAATTTTAGAATGATCAAAATAATAATTAGGAATGTTCACGTGTACACCACATGTATTTACGTGTAGATAAAAATACCCGTAATTACCTAAATTGACCAAAAACTAAGCATATAATTAAAGAAAATTATAAATAATTTAAAAAAAATTAAAAAAATCAGAAGAGGATAAGATGAAGTAAGATCAAGTCGTGGCAGCTTCAAACCAGAAAAAGAAAAATTTACGAATCAAATTTGGACAACCTAAAAGCCAAAAACTTAGGGAAATGGGCAAAATCTTGTCAAATTAATACACATTAATTACAAAAAAATGTCTATAAATAGGGGAAAATTTTCCAGAAGTCATTTGGTCAGTTTAGCATTTGAAAAAAATCGGAGCACTGAAAAAATCGAGAGAAAATCCAAAAAAAAAAAAAAGAAAACTGTGCAAATTGGGCACGTGAGCTAAACCCACCACTCACCACCACCTAGGACCGAACCACCACCACCACCCTACACTAGAACCACCGCCTGGACCGACCGACAACCTTGGACCGAGCTTGGACGACCAGAAAGCTTTGGACCGGTTAGTCTCTTCAATGACTCGATTTGAATAATTTTGTAAAATTAGTTATTTTGCCTAGAAAATTATGAAACTTGTTATTCTGAGGTTTTATTGTATGTAGATTAAGGAAAAAATAGTGATTTAGTTTAATTAAATCTGTAATTATAGGGCCCCTAACAAATTGCTCAAAACCGAGCATGACTAAACCAGAAAATAAATATGCTTAGAGATATAGTTTGGAGTTCAAAATTTTTTTGTAAGATGCTCATATGATGTAGAACAGTGCTATTGAGCCATTTTTTCTAAATTAATTTTCAAAATTTTTAAGTTAATTTTTAGCCTTATAATGATGAGAAAATTGGGTGATTTAGGGTTAATTAGGTGATTGGATGTTAATTACTGATTAGGATATTAATTATATGTTTAAGGATATTAATCTCTGAAGTGGAACCCTAATCTTAGCCTTTAGGTATTAAGTATGGTTAATTAGGGAAATTAGATAAGTAATATAAGAAATTAGTAATATGTGATATTGTAAATTAATAAATCTAAAAAAATAGAGTTATTTAGATAATATTATAATAGAAATCAGAAAAATAATAAATCTAAAAATAACAATTTATCTTAAGAAAAAGTCTCAAAATGTAAGATTTTTACACATTGGGAATAAATCCAATATCGCGATTAGGGTTAGCGTGTACCAAATAGATTATAATACCAAATTACGACCCAATAGGATATTTGGACACTCGAGCTTAATGTGATTAATTTCACATTAGGATTCGAGCATATTTCAGACTTAGAAATCAAAATTTAAAATCCCCTTTAGGATTTGAACACCGAAATAGAATACACGAATCATTAGGACGTAATGGGCATACACGGACAAAAATGAATTAAAATATAACTTAGAATATGAAGCGATAAATTTTAAGTACTAAAAAGACCTATTTGTATTATAGGACATCCAGAGATAAAATCAGCTTGCGATTAAGGGATCAAGCGATCGAGCAAATCCAAGTAAGTTGGGTTATTGCTTATTGTAATAGAGTACTAGTTTTGTAGTACTCGGAGACTTAGGCTTGTATATGATTGTGATTGTAAATAGTTCACGCATATGTTTGATGTATCTGGATTCATGCTGAATTTGTACTGTGAGTAATTTTGTGACTGATTGAATTTGTATGAAATTGTTTGAACACCCTAAACGGAATTTAATATCAGTTGACCCCAAATAATAAATGATGTCATGCATTGCAACCCGTTAAAGAATCATAGGATTGTCCAACCAAATACCGACCCCTTCGAAAGGGATAGCGCAGGATTGCAAAATGGTCCCTTCTTCATCCTTAGTCGAACTAAGTGACAGGAGAGGAGGTCGCGGTGAGGGTGAAGTCAATGGTTTGAAGGTAGTCACGGGAGGAGCGAGGTCTCCATTGCACAAACCTGGGTTTGGTTGTGAGCTGTTGCATAACATGGAACTCCTCAACCCGGATTGAAGCGGGTGAAATTTCTCTGCTTTCACAACGGACCAAATTACATTGTGCGATGACACTTAATTGTTACATTGCATAAAAATAATTATCTGATAACCCTATTTGTGCTTGTATGCATTCATGAGTCTCCAATTCAACTTACTGAGCTGTAGTTGCTCATACCCTTATAGATCCTTTTGCAGGTTCTGATTTCTGAACACTCAAAGTACTATGCTGCCCTACAATTACCCAGAGATTAGTCTGTTGGAAGCTAAGGGTGTGAGGATCAAGTTACTTAGTATAGTGTTTAACTAGAGTAACCATGTAATTAAGAATGAAAGACTGGTAGTTATTTTGTAATCTAGTAAACTATTATATTATGTAAAACTTCCTGGGAAGCTCTGTGGATATATATATATATATATATAATATTGTACATGTTATTAGAAATTTGCACTATTTATCATAATGGTAGTTTAATTGTTAATCGGACTGTTTACTTCAAAGCGAAGAGTCGTCGACACCTTGTGTAGGTCATGTCTATGGTAGGCACTGTGATGCTAGTTACTATCATAGAATGGTTTACACGGCGGGACTGTTGCGACTCTGCGACTTCGGGGCGTAACAAGATATATTAAAATAAATATAGAAAATTAATAAAAAAAATTATCAAAAATTATGTGGCAGCTTAGAAAGGTTAGGAAAGTGGTGTGGTGACATCACTTGAGCAATTAAACTTCATTTAGTTAGATTAATGACAAGTAAACATGGGGAAAAAGTGAATTAAGGACACCTGTCAACAAATATTTTCCCTAAATGACACCAGCTCACTTATAAATCCAAACCTTCACCTTTAGCATTCATTTTGTACAAAGTAATATCTAAGAAAAATAAGGATAGGCTTAGAAGAGTTAAGAGGAAAATTAGGAAAAATTTGGAAAATTTGGGTGCAAATAGGGTGATTTTGGGTTTGTAAAGCCAGACAAATCTCGAAAGTAAACCACTACCACCACTAGGGTGGGGAAGCAACACCTAAGAGGCTTGACATACCCCTTTGTCTGTCGATGGCTGAATTTTGATTTATTGGTGAGTTCAAAATTTGCCCCGATTTTGCAAAAATTAGTAAAAATACCAAATTTGTTTGCAAAATTATTAAAAAAAAAGTTTTTTTTTAAGTATTTTTGCATGTAGTTTTTAAGAAAAATGTCATTTTATTGAAATTAGGTGTCTAAATATACCATTCTTAAGAAATCACCAAAACCTAGCAATTTTTTATTCAATCTTCAAAACCCTTAATAATATTGTCTCAACTCCAAAATTTTTTTGTAAAATACTTATAATATGTATAAAATTTCTATGAAGAGTTTTTCATGAAAAACTATTTCCTAAATTTTTATGTAATTTTTAAGTCCCAAAATCCTATTAAATAGCTCTTTACCAAAACACACTTAATGATTTTTCAAGAATTTGACTTGGAATCGGATTTGATTGGTATTCTAGTGTATTGTAATATTGAATGATGTCGAGGGATTAAATTTATGGTGTTAGAAGTGTTAGTTTTGAGTTTTGAAGACTTGGTGTTGAAATATGACTAAATATATAACATATAAATTACTTAAGTAACATAATAAGATGCTATTTAATCCAAATTAAAGTTGGGTCAAGTTGTGGAAGGTATTTTGAATATGATCATGGGGGAAATTGTAGAAATTATGCTAAAATGTGGCATGCATACTGATCAGAGGCTAAATCAAATGATAGATTAGAGACTTGGTGTAAATAGTAGACTAAGAAGTTGATCAGAAACAAAATCAAAGACTTAAACTTCAAATAATGGGTCAAAAAATATTTTTAAGACTTTTGAGTAAATTGTAATCAAGAGTTGAATCAAAGATCAGTTAAATGCGAGGTTAATAACAAGTTACCTAAAAATTTTGGATAACTAAGTATAGTAAAACCTTAAACTCCAGTTAGTAAACTAAGTAATAGAACAAAGTTCACATATATAGTAATTGTATGAATACTAAAATAACATTTATATCATAGGGACTAGCGGCAAAGACATATCATAAGTTGCATCATAGTAAGCAAGCAGGAAGTCTAGGTAAGTTTAGTGTCATGTACAATTGTACCATAATATTGCTTTTGCTTTCTTATTACTCTTTTTTTTTACTTGCTTTGCTCCATAAGGAGTTATGCTTCCCAAAGCTAACTGATATAAATTTAGGAAAATTAGAAGTAAGCTCCTAAATTTGTATCTTTTGGCCAACATTTGATGTCTTTTGCTTTTAGCCTACCATTCTTTTAATCATTTTGTGGACTTGCTTCTCGACAAGGCTAACCAACTTTTGACTTCTTTCCTTTTTTTCTAATGATACAATTGATCTATGATCTATAAGCATATCTCATTCTCATCAATCTATTCCACTTAGGGAAAACTCGACCTTGAGTTTAAATATAGATGTTCTATGGAATCACAATACAAAGATAAATCTGCAACAATTGAAGTCTTGTAAAATGATTGATGACATAAACATTGTCATTTATCTTTTGAAGTAACTTGTAAGGGCTATACTTTTTCTACTACAATTTTTATAAACACTCACTCGAAACCTGTCCTTTTGAAGACATACCATGACTTATCTCTTACATTAAATGTCTCAACTCTTTGATGCATATTAGCAATTGCCTTATATTTCTAATTAGCAAATCTAAGCTTCCGTTTCATCTCCTAATGTACTTCCACAAATTTTTCAGCAATATTCTTAGCTTAAATACTCTTTCCTTCACCTTTAGGCAATCGAATCAATTCAAGCATATGCTATGCTACCTTCATATACAAAATCGAGAATGGTGATCTCCTAGTAGCGCTATGAACAGCATTATTGTATACAAATTCTACTTGAGCTAATGTGATATCTTATTGTCTTGCTTACCTTTATAGATACTATGGATTAGATTTCCTAAAGTTTTGTTAACATCTTTTGTTTGTCCATCAATCCGTAGATGAGCAATACAACTATATTTAAAGAATAACCAAATATCCTTCATAAGGTTTTCTAGAAGTAACTCACAAATTTTGTATCTCAGTCAAAAGTGATAGATTTTAGAACCCCATGCGATTTAACCACCTCTATAAAGAATAATATAGCAACCCCAACTGCATCAGAGTCTCTCTATATGGAATAAAATGAGTCTTTTTTTAAAATTTATCAACCATTACAAACACAAAATCAACTCCCTTTGGGTTCTTGGTGAACCCAACATAAGAACCATGGATAAGTCTTCCCAAATCTTTTCTGGGATAAGTAAAACCATGTACAACTCAATATTCTTTGACCGTTCCTTAGCCTTCTGATGTACAATACATCTTTTAGTAAACTTGTAGACATCTCTCCTCAAATGTAGCCAATAGAATTTCTCCTTCACAGTAGCAAGTATCTTATCTTTACCTAAATGATTTACTAATCTTCCAACATGTAATTCTAAAATCATTTGCTCCCGAAGTGTAGTAATGTGTAAACATAACTAACTCCCGTACATCAGAAATCCATTGTATACATAAAATCCATTAGAGGGTTGATTATGAGAGATTCTACTCTGAATTTCAACAAAATCCTCATCTTACTCATGTTCATCCTTCATTTGTTTAAACCTAATTATTTCACTGCTCAAGGTAAGCAATAGAGAAGCTCTTCTACTAAGAGCATTAACAACTCTATCCTAAACACTTAATTGTGCTTCAATCTAAAAGGAAATTTCTACAAAAATCGGCACCATCTTGCGTGCATGTTACTGCTAAGTCGTTTCTAACTACTCAAATACTTCAAAGCTTCGTGACCAAAATATATCACAAACTCTTTAAATAATAAATAGAGTTCCCAAGTCTTAAGGGTATGTAATACCAAATTAAACTCTTTATCATAAGTAT
This sequence comes from Lumnitzera racemosa, assembly GCA_024138005.1. NCBI lineage: Eukaryota > Viridiplantae > Streptophyta > Magnoliopsida > Myrtales > Combretaceae > Lumnitzera > Lumnitzera racemosa. The sequence continues at coordinate 61,002,262 of JAMXBC010000004.1, forward strand.
TCCACTCTTACCTAGCATCATGTAGCTTCTCACTAAGAAAAATGCCAGAGGTTTCTTCTCTTAAGATAGGACAACTCCTATTCTTACTTTACTTGCATCACAATCAATTTCAAATAGCTTATTGAAGTTTGGTAGAGCTAAAATTAGAGCAGTGCACAAGTTTTCCTTTAAGATCACAATGCTACTAGCTACCTTTTCTCCCTGGTGAAACTTTCCTTTTTTAAACACTTTGTCATAGGTGCTATTATAATACCAAAATTTTATGATGAAATGCTTGTAAAATGCAGCCATCCCATAAAAACTTCACATTTAAGAAATATTCTTTAGTATAAGTCAATCTCCAATTTCTTTGATCTCATGGTCATCAACATTTATGCCTTTTGGTGACACTACAAATCTTGATAATAGCTATTTATTTGTAATAAACTACATTTCTTAAGATTTATGTATAACTTATTCTCTTTCAAAACTATCAAGGCTTAACTCAAGTGCATTGAGTGCTCATCTTCTGAACAACTATAAATTAGAATGTTATCAAAATAAATTGGTAAAATTTAGCAATGAATGGCTTCAACACCCGATTCTTTAATCTCATGAAGGTGCTAAGAACATTGGATAACTCAAATGGCATTACGATCCACTCATATAGCCATTCCTTAGTCTTAAATGTTGTCTTCCATTCTTCTCCTAGTTGAATTCGAATATGATGATAACAATTCTTAAAATCAATCTTGGAAAGCCATCTGACACCATATAAACTATCTAACATATCATCCAATCGTGAAATCGAAAACTTATATCCTACTATAATTCTGTTGATAGCCATTTTATGAATATACATTCTCCAAATGCCATCTTCCTTTAAATTCAAAATTGTAGGAACAACATAAGGACTCGTGTTTTCTTATATAAGACCCTTATGACGCAACTATTCTATCTTCTCTTTTAGTCTCACTCTCCCTTAGATTCCTTCTTTAATGTCTTTAATGAAACTTACCTAGGCTCGAGATCAACCTCATTCAACATCACATGCTTAACTACGAACGCATGAACCTCTCTCATCCTTTTAATTTCAAAATCAAATTCATGAATAACAAACAAGAAATTACTATTCTTAAGAGTTTCTAGCCTAGCTTTCAATGGCAACAAAGTATACGTTACACCTCCTTTTTCTAGCTCATATAGATTACTCTTACCAGAATGTTAAGCATTAACATCATATTGCTAATGTCTACTAAGCAATATATGGCACACATCCATACCAACAACACTACAGTAAACTCCATTACGGTACTTACCAATTGAGAAAGGAGCTTTGCATCTCTGTAACCCCTCTACCCTTCTTACTACAATCTTGATTTATCTTAAAGTGTAAGGATCTAGATGTTTCTCCACAAGTAGCTTCAACTTCATTATAGCTTCTTAGCCAATGATGTTCTCACTATCAATACTATTAATGACAACTCTAAACACCTTGTCATTGATGGTGCATTTGGTTTTGCTAATGATGTTGACTTTGATTTTCTTATTTTGGATATAACATCAATCCCTAAGGATATAGGTCTAACCTTCATCATCATACTCTTCCTCTTCATCTTGATCAGGTTCAAGACAGACCTCTTCATTCATGAAGGTTGTTCCTTACTATTAACCTCATGAATTCTATTGTGTTCTTGAGCAAAGATCTGTTCCCCTGTTAACGACATTGGTACTATTGTAGTAGAACTTGCTCGTAATTTGGAGGTTGAATCTCCCTTATTAATAATATATTTTATCCTATACCAAGAGCATACAAGACCCTTTTCTTCTTATTCTTTTCTATTTAGAATTCATCCCCACCATGTAGAAGCTCCTCCTTTCAACCTATAAGCCACCAATCTAACTCTCTTTTTTGGTGGAATCTTTAAGTAAATAAAGAATCCGTCAATCTTTGCAATCCAACCTAGAAACTCCTATATTCCCAAACTTCCATTGAAGTAAGGAATATTCACCTTCAATCTGAAATCTCTAAAATCTCATCTTCGCTACCATAAGCGTCTTTCCTTCTATTACCTTAGTAAGGCCATCGCCTACCATATCTAGGTAATTCATGGTCATTCAAATCTTTTAAAATAGATATGTTACCTCTTACGACCACGAGTATCAATCCTTATACCATTATACGATATGTAATATCCTTAAGGATTTCCTCAAAATGTTGGGATCTGTAGTCAATCTATTGCTCTAAACTTTGCTCCAAATGCTACAATTTAATTTCAGTTTTAACCCCCCAAATCGGGACCCGAACCTTTTGAATACAATAATGAGGATTGTTACCATTGCCACCAGTTAACGTCCTATTATAATAGCAATACAATGTATGATGTGAAAAACACAAATATTGTGAAGAATAAAGGTTTATTATTGTAAAAACTATGAAAATACAATTGATCGTGGAGTATTTATAGCCTAATAACCTAAGAATTAATAATGAAAGCGAACAAAATCTACATCCCATAAAATTAGAAAAGAAAATAAAATGAGATAGATTGTCCTAAACTAGTAAGGTAATCTTCTTTAGCAAAATTCAAATTTCTAAATAATCTAAACAATGAAGTAGTTTAGTTTATGTTAAAGTAAACTCAAATCAATCTTTATTGATATATTATGAACTATGTAGCTATGCATATGCGAAAAGTTATGGATTCCCAATGTTAACTTATGTAAACTAAGGAAAAATAGAACTAAGCTTATGAATTCATGTCTTCTAACCAAATTTTGATGTCTTTAACTTCTAACCCATTGTGCTTCTAATCATTTTTGGATCTGCTTTCCAAAGAAGCGGACTAACTTTTGATATTTTATCTTTTTTTTTTATGATCTAATTGATCCATAATTTGTAATCATAGCTTGTCTGCACTAAGCTCAATAATAAAAAATACGATAATCATTTTGTCAAAGCCACCATTAATGGAATTTGCAACTATCACAATAGATTTAAATACATTCACATAATTGTGCATTAAGTAAAAATGGTCATAAACCAAATGATAAAAGTTTACTTATCTTTTGAAACCTTAGAACCTAAACCAAAAGTAAGTAGCTTAAGCAAGTTTTGCTATTGGAATGATTATTCCTCATAGTTTATTGAAATGTGTTAAAATTAAATTGTTGCTTGAAATTGTGAATTTTCTCTAATTTTTTAGTATCTTGAAACATGACAAAAGTAAATTGTTCATTTTGTTCTTGTTTTCAAACAAACACATAATTTTGAGATTTCCACTTTGTCGTGACTTGAAAATAATCTTTATGGAATTATATATGCATTTGAAACTTACTTGTGTTAACTTGAAGCTTATGCAAGTTGATATCATGGTTTTAGGATTTTTTCTACATTTTCGATTGAATTTACCATACATGATTGATCCAATAATAACCTATGGATCACCTTGATGAGATCTAAATGAATTCTTCTCCTTATCATTCTCCATCATTTAGATTTCTTAGCTTCTTCTATTGATTGAGTTTGACATTACCTTTTTCAAGAATAATGTGATTATGACGATCACTCATGTTTGATGACTTAGTGGAGTTATGGTTGATGAAAAGTTATGAAACTTTGGTATTGAAATTGTGATGATCATGGTTAAATCCGACCTTATAATGGTTTTAATGTGGCGTAATGGTTTTATGATTGGTAAATGATTGTAGATCTTTGGTGTTTGAAGAATTTTGAAGCTACATTATGTATTGATGACTAAACCATAATGATGTTAGCGTTGCTATTAGCTTCTTGATTAATGTTAATGTTGGCTTGCATTTAATTGATGAGCGATTGTTTATCTCTTATGTTGGTATACTGAAACTTATGATCGCAATAGAGCTTATGATCAATAAGTTATGAAACCTTATACTTAAGTTAGTGTTATCTTATAGTGCTTTATGATTGAATAGATAAGCCAAATGTACTCATATAGCTTTGAGGGGTGATTATTCTACTAAAAAGTAGTCATGAAAAGAGATTACTTTTGATTTGAATGCATACCTAACCTCTTTAACAACGTGGCTCTAAAAGGATCCTCCTTTATAGAATTGACCATTCACTTGTGCTTTCTTTTATAGAAATAAGGAAAAGGAAATTATATTTGATGGTTCTTATTTGATGCTTTACAACTCATAAGCTCAAGTTTAAAACTTATATGCTACTGTGATGTGGTAATGCCTTATGAATGCTATGTGGTTAGGCTATAGATAAGGAGTGCATGCTTAATGCTTTGGATATTATGTATATGATTGGTGCTATATGTAGCACTTGTATTTGATATTATGCATAACATTTTTAGAGAGCATTCGATTGGCGCTTAGTTACTTATAGAAGTGCTTGCGTTGCAATTTTATAAGAGTATTAGAATAGTACTTGTGTAAAGCAATTAAGCAACACTTATGTCTTTACCTCTTTAGAGAGTAGTACTTGAGCTTGGTTTGTTTTTAAGTATTTGAACGAGACTTAGTTGTTTATAGGGAGCTAACACTTGATTGTTACATGAGCTTTTTTATTTACTTAAACTTCATTATTTTCTTCTCCTTAATCACTTGCTGTCTCAACCATCTTTTTGATGATGTTCAAAGGGGAGAGAGATAAAGATATATATTAGAATTAAGAACCTACTAAAATGAGTTTGCTTTAAAAAACCCACTCTAAATGCAAGTATTAGTTTACAAACTCCAATGGATATCTTTTTTTTTTTTTTTTATAAATGGGTATTGATTAAGAAGGAACTGTATGGTGCTTTCTTCTCATTAAAATGTATGAACTTGTTGAACTTAGAGGTTCAAGTATGATTTCAATAGAACAAACCTTGCATAAAATGGTTTTGATGTAAGTTCATGCGATGTATTGATTGGAAATGAATCAAATTGCTAAATGATTATAGGAAGAAAACTAATGGAATCCTTATTAATCTCTGATTACTAAAAGATTGATGTAGAAATCACTTTATTTACATCTTTCAAATGAGATTCAAATATCACTTCTTGGTTTTCTTACAATTAAGGACTTAATTATGATCTTATTGATTCAGTCCTAATCTCGATCACATTGACTTAGTCTTGATCTTTTTAACTTGGTCTTAATGTGATCTTTTGAGATTTGGATCAAGCAATAAGAAAAAAAAAAGTCATAAAAGCAAGATGAAAGCAGTATATGAAAGAAGAAAAAGAAGTAAACAATTATATTTATTTAAAGGGATTATAAGTTCATCACTTAAATAGATGCTAACAAGATTTTGAGACGAAGCTCGTTATTTTTTGTTCACATTTTATCTCTTTTGTACCTATACTTTGCAATTCTTATGGAGAGAAAATTTGATACTTTTGAAAGCTTATTAATCGTGTAATAAAAAAAACACTTGATTTGATATTCTTGAGTCTTTACAACTTGTAAAGTACTTGTATGAACAATTATTTGTAAAGTGCTTGTGAAGTTCTCTTGAGGAAGTAACCTGCAATAAAAAAGAGTGCTTTGAACTTCACATTAAGCCCATGTTTGATTTCTCTCTCTCTTTCTCTATTTTATTTTATTGTAATTATTTATTTATTGCTTGCTTTTGTTTATTCATTTATTTCAAGCTTCTTTAGTTAATTCTAATTCAATTTTCTTTAATGGTAATTGTATGATTGCATTGGTAATGGTGACGATAATAACAATGGTGTCAATGACAATTTTAGTGATTGTGAAATGTTCATTGTAACAAATTGCTAATTTATGGTTTTTGTAAAGAGATTTTATTTTATCTTGTTGTAAGATTTTTATACTAACAAAAACAAAGGACAAATTTTTGAGATTTGTCTAAAACTAGGCTTATTTTGTAGATCATATATGTTGTAACAAATTTTTTTTTGTGTAATATCTTGAAAAGCTAATAACCAATGATACTAAATTTTGGTAATGGTGTTAAGTGAATCAAATGTGCATGAAAGAAGGAATTAGATGAAAGGCCATAAACAAATTTTATGCTTTTTTTCCTCATAAGAACGAGCTTGTTTCCACTTTATTTTAAGGTATTTTTTTATTGTGTAAAATTTATGAGATTGAACTGGACATGATTTTTTGCCAATGTTTAGTTTGTATTTAGGTTTGGTTATTAGATAAAATACTCAAAATTTATCCAATTTAAAATATGGTACCAAAATTAACTTCACTTTAAAAAAAAATAAAAACATAGTACTGAAGATATAATGTAATTAAATAAATATTAGATTATGGAAGGTATAAATATTAAACAATATTTAAAATTTGGACATTTTAAATGATATAAAAATGTAATAGAATAGATATTATATGATATTGAGAGTATAAAACATAATGCATAATATTAAAGCACCATGCAAGTAGTCACCGATATACTTATTTGATAGGGCAAACATAATTGACAATAGTAATGGTTGATCCATGAGCTAGTCTTTCCATTTGCTCTTCCTTTTCATGGTGGCTCTCAATGTGTAGATTTACCAATTAAAAGTAAAGATAAGAGTTAACCACATATTTATAAGAAAACCCTAACCCTCCCTCTCTTAAAATCCTAATCAAGGCTCTTATCGGGTTTAGCTTACACAATGACCTCATCACATTGGCCTAATGAGATGTACATAGCCCATATCACATGATCACATTTGCTTTAGGCTTATCATGTACGTCATTGTATCGAGATTAAATTATCAAACCAATTTTATTAAATCAAAAGAATTCTTCAATTAATGTTAGCCTATAATAGCAAAAATTTCCAACATGTTGATCCTTAATGTTTGAAGAATTTCGAAGTTGTATTGTAAAACGATAATTGAACCTTGGGGATATTAGTGTTACTATTTGCTTTGTGTTTGATGCTAATGTTGACTTGCATTTAATTGACTTACAATTGTTTATCCCTTGTATTGGTATGATGAACATTGTTATTGCAATAGAGCCCATGATTAAGTTAAATTATGGCTATTTATGCTTAAGTTGGTATGGTACATTATAATTAAATAGGTATGATGGGAATCAGGCTACTAGACCTCTGACTTGTAGCCAAGCTTGAGGACTAGAGGGGTTGGCATGACGAATTCTTCTGTTTCAACCAACTTTTGCTAAGGCCAAGTACTTCCTTATTGAGTTACCCTTCATACCATACTGTATGACCGCCCATTTTTTTATAATATGTCGAATTGATGATTACTCGCTAGTGCTAAGTTAACTAATTACTTAGTATCTTTCTTACCTAGAAGCTGAGAAAGAGAGTTTGGACCAACTAAGCCATCCCTACTCAGACAAGCCCATCTGTCCGTACTTTTTGTTCGCATCTTTTAACGACCTTACTAATGTAGCATCGTTACGTATACAATATCATGTGCAGAATCCGTTGCACCAATGATTGTTTTTCTTGTATATTTATTTTTACTCTTTTGTATCTTGTACATTATTTCCTTAGTAAATACTCTTTTTACTTAGTAAATGTTCTTTTTAGGCAGGTTGCCTTAACTTATGGGTATAAATACCCTTGTATTTGTAACTGTGACAACATCAGATCATTCTTAATATATATTCTTTGAGTACTTTTTCTTTCTTACGTAAATACTATTTGTTCACTCTTGGCATCACTTCCATCCTTTTCTTTAAGCAAGATTAGGTAGTGAGTAGTCTCACTGGACCAATTTGTGCATCATATAGAATTGAGTCGTGAGTCCTTAGAAGTTCCATTGGTGTGTCATATCCTCTAGAGTTGTTCGTGTGTTTTACTTATTATTTCATTATTTATTTTTACTTTTTCGCACTTTTCCCCATTAAACCTTTTCGAGTTTTCTATAAACTTTAACCCATTCAGCAACCGGCCTTATTTATTCTTGGTTACGATTCGCAATACGGTATGCCAAATGCACTCTTATAGCCTCGTATGGGGATTGTTCTACTAAAAAGTGGTCATAAATGGAGATTGCTTTTACTTTGAATGCATGCCTAAGCTCTTTGACAATTTGGCTTTTAATGGATCCTCTCTTATAGAATTGACTATTAACTTATGCTTTCTTTTGTGGGAATAAGGAAAAAGCAGTCTTAGTTAATGGTTATGATTCAATGCGTTATAGCTTAGAAGCTCAAGCTTAGAGCTTCTATGCTATTGGTAATGCCTTGTGAATGCTTGTGATGTGGTTAGCGATATAGACAGCAGGTGTGTACTTAGTGCTATAGATATTGCTCTTGTGATTGGTGCTATATGTAGCACTTGTATTTGACACTATGCATAGCACCTATAAAGAGCACTTGGGCATAGGGGTGTAAATGAACTAAGTTAATTTGTAAACTGCTTGAGTTTGGCTCTAGTTTTACTTAAATTTGATTTGATGATAGTTGATTCGAGCTTAAGCTTGAGCTTGAATCTTAAAATACTGAGCTTGTGAGCCTAATTAAGCTTGGTATAATTTTTAGTTTATTTTTTTATTTTTTAGATATAAGTGAATTCAAGCTATTTAAGGAAAGTTATAAAAAGTTTGAACTTAATTGAGTTGAACTCGAGCTTACCAAATATAATTTTGATTCGAGCTCGGCCTAAATGTTTAGAGCTTAGTCGAACTTGAGCCAACGTAGTGGTTCAACTTGACTAGATTACAATCTTACTTACACAATGCTTACTTGCTTACAGAAGTGCTTGGGCTATTCTTCTGTAAGAATACTAAAGTAATACTTGTGTGAAGTACTTGAGTGACACTTATGTCTCTAAAGTATAGTGCTTGAGCTAGCACTAGCATATGTGTTTGAGTATTTAAGCAACACTTAGGCGTTTATGGGGAGCTAGTGCTCAAGTAACGTATGAGTTTCCTTATTTGCTTAAACTTCATTATTTTCTCCTCCTTAATTGCTTACTATCTCAACTATCTTTTTAATGACATCAAAAGGAGAGAAAGATGAAGATATTTGTTAATTCAAATTAAGAACCCATTGAATGAGTATGCTTGAGAAACTTACTTTAAATGCAAGTATTAATTTACATATATTTAATTGAGGTGGAATCATATGTCGTTTTCTTCTCCTCATTAAAATGCACAAGAGCATTGAACCTAAATGTTAGAGTACGATTTAAATAGCACAAACTTTTTTAAAAATAGTTTTAATGTAAGTTCATGTGATGTATTGATTGACCATCGATCAAATTGCTTAATGATTATTAGAAGAGAACTATTGTAATCTCTTTTAATCTCCAACTACTAAAAGCTTATTGTAGAAATCACTTGGTCTACATCTCTTAAGTGAGATTCAAATATCACTTACTGGTTTTTTTCTAAGCATGGACTTAATCTTAATCTTGTTGATTTGGTCCTCATCTCGATCTCATTGACTTGGTCCTGATTAAGTTAACTTGATCTTAATCTTGTTAACTTGTTCTTAATCTCATTTTTTGAGATTTGGATCGAGCAATAAGAAAAAATCCATGGAAGAAGGATGAAAGCAATATACAAAAGACGAAAAAGAAGTAAATCGATATATCTTTTTTGAAGGATTATATACATCACTTAGGTAGATGTCAACAAGATTTTGAGAAGACTTTGTTTATATTTTATCTCTTTTGTACCTATACTTCATAATTCTTAGAGAAAGAAAGTAATGTCTAAAAGAGCTTACTTATTATGTAATAAAAAATTAGTTGACTTAATATCTAGCGTGTTTGTAACTTATAAACTAGCCTTTATGGATAAATATTAGCAAAGTACTTTGTGAAGTTCTTTTGGGGAAGCATTTTGCAATAGAATAAGAGTAAGAGTTGGTTTGAACTTTAAACTTAGGTTTTATTCCCTTGTCTCTTTCATCGTTTATTTTTCCTTTGCAATTACTAGTTTATTGCTCCTTCTCATTTGTTCATTTCAAGCTTCTTTAATAAATCCTTATATAGTTAAGTTCTTCAATGATAATGGTAACATTGGTGATGTTGATAATGGTAATAATGGTGGTGTTAGTAATTGTAAGATGGTGATTCAAACGAATTGCTAGTTTAGAGTTTACACTAAGAGATTTAATTTTGTTTTGTTTTAAGATTTTTGTACAAGAAAAATGAAGCATAAAATTTTGAGATTTATTGCTATAAGTAGCGAAGTTTTGTTAAAACTAGGCTTATTTTGTAGATCAAACATGTTAAGATCTGTTCAATACCTTAAAAAAGCTATTAACCAACAACACCGAACTTCGCTTATAGTGTTAATGGCTCGTTTATTTTATGGAATATAATGAGAGGGAATGAAATTAGAATTCGATAAGGGTATAATATATATTATTTTGTTTAGTTGGATTTATAAGTAGTTTAAGAATAGACATGTAATATAATTTTAATGACTAAATTATTTTCGGTCTAATTTTCTTTCTTGATTAATTTTAAAGTAATAGGTAGCAATGGTGTCAGTGGCAGTTGATAGTGGTAATGGTAGAGATGACCTTGGTGGTTAGCAATAGTAGCGGTGGTGATGGTAACAGTGATTAGTGGTGGTGATAGTAGTGGTGACGATAACTACGGTGATTAGTAGTGGTAGTAGTAACTGTGGCGGTTGGTACTAGTGGCGATGACAGTGAAGGTAGCGGTGGTGGTGTTAATGGTGGTAGTGACGACACACGGCAACGGTAGGTGGTGGTGTAGGTTACAGTAGTAGCGGTAGTAGTAGTAAGAAATCGTGATTTCTTGATCAAATTAAGGAATTTTTATTACTTGATCTTAAGTAATAGGGATTTTTACAGATTACAATTCCATGACAAAAAACCAAGTAAATGTTGTAATAATAAATGGAGAGGGAATAAAATTCTAATTTCATGAAGTGAACGTGTAGTAAGTGAATTAAATATGCTTGCTTTAGCTGAAAAGTGATAAACAAATTTAATGATTATCTCCCTCGTACTTGTAGGAATGGAGAGATTCGATATGTAACTTGGGTCCTATTAGACATATACTTGAATCAAATAACCCTATGCCTAAGTTAGTCCAAATTCCCTAAGTCGGACAATAACGTCCAAAAACCACTTTATCTTACTGGGGCCTCATGCATTTGGGAACTCAAAAATTATTCCCGATCCCGCCTTTCTGATAAAAATAGAGGGAAATATGAAAACCCAAATCATAACATGTCCCACGTCTATATTTCAAATTTACTGCCGCTTTAAACAAGAAAAAAAAAAAAAAAGAAAAGAGTAACTTTAGGAGAAGAGCAAGAGTTGGACATCAAGAATGGCTGTTCCTTCAAGCTCTCCTGCGAAGCACAATGGTTCTACTGCTCGGAAGCGCAAGGACAGCAACAAGAATGCCGACCAAGATTATGGTGATGCAGCACATCAACAACAAGAACAAGCTCAACCTAAGCGTTCCAAGAACCCTGGAGTTCGTGTCGTTGGTGGTCGGATTTACTGTCCCGTCAATGGCAAAACTTGCCACCAGGTACTTTCGTCTTCCGAGGTATTTCTTTAAAAGGGTTTTATAGGTCCTAATCAATCATATAGAAATGGCCGGCTTGAAACACAAAAATTCATTTACCCGTTTAGGGATATGACTCTAAACTTATGAAAGTTTTTGTTTTTAATTTTGTTTCTGGATAAAGTTCTTAACTCTTGGCTAGCATTTATGAATAGTTACTATGATATATATATATATTTTTTTTATGTTTTTATGTTGGAAATCCTTGGTTTGATTATTGATATTTGCTTTGAAATGGAATCTTCCAAGTGTCGTCAAAAAACGCTGGATTTCTCAGCGGCTTGTAAGAACATTAAGAGCGACAAGCCCTGCACAATAAGATTCTGTCACAAATGCCTCTTGAACAGGTAACATACTATAGTGTACTTGGATAGAGCTTGGTTTTTCTTAGAAATGAAACTTGTGTTCTTCTTATGTAGTTTACATTAATAGAATGTGATGACATAAATTGACGGTGGTGCTGTCTAGTTGCTTATCATAACGTTTTTCTTATTGGAAATGACCGATTAACCAAGAAAATTATTTCGTTTTCCTTACTTGGAAATTAAATCTCTGTTCTTGTTGTAACGTTTTTAGGTCAAATTATCTGTTACTTGAAATACTTTTCTACAAAAGATAAATAAAGACAATTCTGTTTTTCTTTTACTCAACTTGTAATTTAGATATGGAGAAAAAGCAGCTGATGTTTCTGGGTTGGATGACTGGAACTGCCCGAAATGCAGAGGCATATGCAATTGCAGTTTCTGCATGTAAGTCTTTGTAACTACTGTTGAATAATTAAATTTTGATGGACTCCTTATCTTTATCATAGTGAAACAGTATGGTTGATAGAAGAAAGATTGCAATTGCAGGAAGAAAAGAGGCCAAAATCCCACTGGCATATTAGTGCATGCAGCGAAAAAGACGGGGTTTTCCTCCGTCTCTGAAATGTTGTGCGTTAACAGCCCCGAGAAATCTGGTCATGATCGAACTGTAAAACATGACAGTTCCTCTTCAAAGAACTCTCCTGCTTCAACTAAGGTATAAGAGAACGTTCTTTTGTTCTCCTTGAAAATATACTCACGAATATGGATCTACAGTTTGGTTTATTCGTTATTCATTTGGGAAGTGGATTTATCTCTTGCAGAAACCCAAACTCTCCTCCCCAAACATATTGGATAAGGAGAACCCTTGTGGCCGAATTGACCAGAACTTGGATACTCATAGTTCAAAAGCAAACTCAGACAAGAAATCTGCCAAGAAAAGAACAAGTGAAGGACTAAAGGAAATATGTAATGGAAATAGGGTAGATGATGATAATCATCTAAAGAAAAGCACTCGAAAGAGCGCCAGATTATCCAATAAAGTTTTGAATGATGAGGAGGATCATGGTTTGGAAAGGAAGGATGTATCTCCATTCAAAGTTAAAAAGAAACTAAAGTTGGAAGTTGTCAACAATTTAACCTCAGGTTCTGCTGAAACAGAACAAAATCCAACTAATGAAGTTGTAGTCAGTTGTGATGCTACAGCAGTAAAATCTGTAAAAAGTGATAAAGTCAGGGAGAAGAATAAGAAAGCTGTTGAGCCAAACATAGCGGATGGATCCGCTGGAAGCCATCTGATTGAGTTGCCCATCAATACAGGTGGAAAGAAGAAAAAGAAAGCAGCAGAGCCAACTGTGGCTGATGGATCCACTGAGAGCCATCTAATTGAGTTGCCCATCAATACAGGTGGAAAGAAGAAAAAGAAAGCTGCAGAGCCAACTGTAGCTGATGGATCCACTGAGAGCCATCTAATTGAGTTGCCTGTCAATAAAGTTGTGAAGAAGAAAAAGAAAGCTGCAGAGCCAACCATAGGCAATGAATTCACTCAGTGCCATCAAATTGAGTTGCCCGTGGAAGGCATGCCCCTGAACAAAGTGACAGGCATTGAGCTAACTCCAGACTGTGTGGGGGATGCATTACAGTTTCTAGAGTTTAGTGCTGCTTTTCAAAAGGCAAGTTTACATTCGGTTGGACCAGCGCAGCTGATTCTACCTTTCATCATAAAATATTAGATTCTGCTCATTGCTTATGGCTACTTGTGATAATATGACTTAGATGGAAGTGCATATTCTGTTCTACATGGTCTACTTCATTCGACCTTTCTCACTCTTATGTATACATTAAGTTTTTACTTTGCTACTTTTCTTCAGGTCCTTGGTCTCAAGAAACAGGAGGCTGAAACCATACTGCAAGAATTGATATGTGGGAAAAAAACACGCTATAGTCCCACATCATCTGTAGTAGTCCGTTTTCACATTAAGTTGTTGTCCTTGATACTGAAGGATTTGGGAGAAAAGTAAATTTTTTTTACAAAAATCTCTTAGGGTTTTTTTTTTTTCTTTGCTCTTTTTAATTTATGAGCAATATATTTCATGCCTGAAGTATTTTTATGTAGGTCTACATCTTTGAGTTCGACAGATGGAAGAAGTTCCTGGTTAAAAGCTTTGGAGAAGTATGTTTCTGAATATGAATGCGAATCAAGAGGATATCCCTCAGAGTGTCTCGATTTCAAGTTTGATTCTTATGATTCCCTCAACTGCTTGCAAAAACTTAGACTTCTGAATTTTCTATGTGATGAAGTACTATGTACCGAGTAAGTATGAGGACTCCTGTGAATACATTTCTTAGTGAAAACTCTTGTCAATACATCTTGCTTTCGCCTCAAATTTATGATGACCAATGTCTTTGCTTGTGTCTTCCAGACGTTTTAGGGGCTGGATAGAAGAACAAAATTCAAAATATCTTAGAAATGGCAAGGAAGCAAGAGAAAAGCTTCATGAAGCCAAGGATAAGGTAACCATGTTTGCCAACCATCATTCAGCTACTGCGCTCCATTACTTTCATCATTCTTGACATTTCTTCTTCCACAGGAGAAGCGTTTGAAACAGAAATTACATAGTGAGGTGGCCGAGGCTATTATTGCAAAAAATGGTGTTCCTTTATCAATTGAAGAGCATGAAGCTATTGTTTCTCAAGTGAAACATGAAATAGCTCAAGCTCAATCAAAATTGCTGGAGATGAGAAAGATAACCAAGGGTATAATTCTTGATTTCATTTTTTGTTATCGCTTGATCCTGCAGACCAATTTGATTATACTCTTAAACAAATTTGATATTCATTGTTGTTATAGGTGAAAAAGGGTTTTGGTTTTGTGGGAATTGGTGCTAGACTTGACAACAATTGAAAACTTGGCATGTTTTTGCTTGGGGCTATTTTCTATAGCATATATATCTATAATTTTTCATTCTTGATTTATTTTTTTATGGTGCTTAATGGTGTGTTTGGATCGAAGGAAGGAAAGAGGAGGAGAGGAATTAGAAGGGACAAAAGTATATTTCCCTTGTTTGGGAAGGGATGAATTTGCAATTTCCTTTGGGGCCACCAAAAGTTTTCCACTCAAAATTGGAGAGAATAGGAAGAAAATATCTTGAAATTGCTTCATTGCCCTTGTAATTAAAGCATAATTCAAACTTAAAGGGGTTGTTTTTGACATTTTAATAAAATAAAAAATTTTATTACTAACTTTCCCTTTACTCTCATTTCTTCCTTATCCAAACAAAGGAATTTATATTTTTTCCTCTCAATTTCTTTCCTCTTTAATTCTTTCCTCTTACTTTTATTTCTTTTTGATTTTTTCCCTCTTCCCAAACAGTGTAAATGGTCATTCCTACTCTTTTGTTGGGGTGGATGCACCAAATGTTGTGCCATTGATACCTTTTACCAATTTTCCACTATGATTTGCTCTAAAAGCCTAAGTTTGTAAATCGGTGTGTGCTTTTGTATTTTATTACTTAATACACTCTTTACTTGCGGGCTCAGATTATGATTGATGCCTATCAAGTGGATGATCTAATTGAATGGGTTGTAAATGATTGTAAGGATTTGAACTTGTCTTGCTTTGATACAATATTGTATTTAGCTTTACAATTATTTGATCTAAAAGTTTAAGCCAGTAGATTCGTGTGAGCTTTTATAATTATTATTTAAGAAGTAAGAGAACTTTATTACTTTAGAGATATAACAAAAAGCAACTTCTTGAATTCTGCAATAAATATGAGTGCAGATACACTTTGACATAGCATATGCTTGTTAAATTCTGTATATTTTCCTTTTTTGTTTTTGTTATGGTAGACACAACTTGTATGACATGTATGGGATAGGTGGATGAAATTGTTTATGAATAATGATGGGGAGGAAATACAAAAGATCTGTGTTAATACACATCATTTTGTTCTATCTGCTTTATTGTTAAACAGAACATAGGCACGATGCTGTTAGGACGGAGGCCATCCTGTTTGATGATAGAAACCATGCATTTTGGAAACTGAAAACTTACAGTGATGGGCAAGATACTTTGCTTCAAGGTTGGTTCTAGTGCTTCACTTGCAGTTTGATATGCATCAACTTTGGATAATAACTGTTTTCTTCTTTCAATTTCATAGATGTGAGCTCCTCTGAATCAGATAAGTCTAAAGAGAAGTGGATCTGCTTTGATGCTGGAAAGAAAGATGCCATTGACTCGTATATTTCTCACTTTGTGTAAGTGTTCCCTTTTATATCGTGTTAAGTTCAAATCATATGCTAGCTTTCATATAGTTGTATGCAGCTCTAGTGTTAAGCAGTCAAGTAGCCAGTTGCTTGTCAATCATTATTTTTTGCTGAAAGTCAAACAAGAGTCAAGCTGTATTAACGTATGCCTTTGCAAAGTTGCACAAGTTGTAGATGGACTTGAATTCTTATCGGACATATGTTGACTTTGCAGGATGCCTTTGAAGTCTCTTTTTTTGTTTTACTGGCTTGTATGATGCAGTCATCTAGTAAATTATTTTCATGGTTTGAGTTGCTTGAGTTTTTAATCAAATTTGACACAGTTTCACCTTCTCATATGACCCTGCCATGCATAAAACATCTGTTTGTATGAACAGGAGGTTAAGTTTGGAGTTTTAGTCGCTGTTTTGAAGTATATGTTAGGTATCATTGATATATCGTGTTGGTTTAGATGTATTTGTCCAGCCAATAAGTCACTTAGTTGGCATAGTTTGTTACAGTTCTTTGTACTATTTCTAGAAGATTCTAGAGGATTCTGGGGAGTTTTTAGTTAGAGTTAGCTGCTATATATAGATAATTAATCAGTAGAAGGGCAATTGGGCATTTTGTTTCTAAAGTGAGAGTATGAGCAGATTTTGCTCATGTGATGTGCTTGGATGAGCGTAATGCTCATGGATCTTCTTCATTGAAGGTATTGGGGTTTGTACTCTTCTAAAAAAAAAAAAAAAAAAAAAAAAATCAATGGGAATTTCTTTTTTTGATACTGTAATTCTCTGGTTTATATCACCTTTAATAATTAGTTAGCACATGAAAGGCTAGACGATTGGGCATCTCACCGGAATTGGTTTCTTTCAATATACAGAGAAGGTGATAGACACCATTCTAGTTTCTCCAAGTTATGTCTTAGATATGTTTCACAAGTGAATTTTATTCGATTGCACCTTGCATAGCTCATTGAAGCCAGAATACCTGCTGCAAGAATTTCACCTAGTCCAGTTAGCTGCTTAGGTTCCTGAGTTGCATGCATCTATCTTACGAGGCTTTGGTGAATTTGTGAACAATAGCCTACGATGTTTAAAGTTCCATTTTGTGTAGGTATCATGACTGATGGTATCACTATTTCTTCTTTCAGTTCCCTATTCATATGGTTCACTAATGAGACTATTGTTTCTGCTGTGGTTGCAGCATGGGAAGGACAAGAGTTAGCAAAGTCAACACTTGAGCTTCTGGTTTGAGTAGCCAGTCTTACCCACCCAAAAGCATTTTGACATCATTTTGTGCCCGATGGTATGTACTATTTTTCTTGCTCCATTTGATGTTATGTTTTTTTTTTTTTTCTTTTTCTGATCAAGATTTGTTAACTTGACTTCAAAAATTAACTTGAAAAACTATAATTCACGGCAGCTGGTTGTGAACTTGGTGCTTATTATTACCTGCCATTGACATGAAGTAAAATAAAACATTCCATTCAATTTTAAGAATCCATGTATGACATAAAGGAAATTATGTGATATATAGTTTCCGATGTTGCATATGCTTAAGAAACTCTCACTGTACAGAAAATGTGGGTGACTGCTGACTTTTAAGTTTCTGAATAGTGTTATTATAGCGTTTATGCTTTTTTCTTTTTTTTTCTCTTTTACCTTCTTTCATCTTAATACCCATCATGGTGGGAGATGAGAAATTGAGATAATCAATATATAGTTGACATTTGAGAGATTTGGAGGGTGAGAGCCAGTATATGGTGCAAGGTAAAAGGGTATGAGGATTCGCTTTTGTCCATGTTTTATATTCTAAAATTTTAATAATAAAAATTTCCATTTGGTGGATTTCTAAACTGAGAACTCCAGTTTGGGAAAATCACCAACTGAAACCAAGAAGGAAAATCCGGAAAACTGAAATTTTCAGTTTGATTCGATTTCCTATTCATGGTTGATAATGTCTAAGAAACTTTGTATATTTGCATTCCATGGCACCAAAATTATGAATTTCATTACTTTAGCACAAGGTAACCGGTGCAATTTTAGATCATTTAATCAACTTGCTCATTTTGGAACAGCTTGTCTGCCTGATCAACTGGCAAGAAAAGGGTTATTGCTGTATTTTGGCGGAGAACTGCACGTGTAAAGTGAAAGGGAAAGTTTTGCTTGCTCCATCAAGTGCTAAGTTGATAACTTGGCATGCAAGTGCAAGCTGTTCTTGTTATGTAACTATTAGATGTGCCTGCATCGTGGCATGACTGCTATGTGTAATTAGTGGAAATATCTTGAGAGCTTTCGAGAGAAAAATTTCACCATCCGAATATCACTTGGATAGCTTTTCGTAAAGCATCATGGATTTGTGCATACAGGCCCTCATTTTCCGTTTGGAAGAAAAAAGAACAGAACTTTTGATGTTACCCCTTTATGGTTTCAGTAACAAAATCTATGAAGGATAAAGAGGAACTATAATAAAATTTTAAAAAGAAATTAGGATATCATATATACTAAACCTTTCTCTGTATAATTACGGAAAGTTAGTTAATCAATATTAGGAGTTTGCATCCCAATATAGAAAAGTTGTCTTTGTTGAGAGTTTATCGAAATTGGACAAGATCAGGTGCAAAGCCTTGTATGAAATCGACACAAGAACCTATTGGCTACTTAATTTCTGTTCCATCCAAGGACCAAATTGTGCTTTAACGATGCTTATCTCAATTGTGTTTATCCCTAAGTCATAAGTGTTAATTTGACACAAGCATTGGTTATGCCAATGATTTGATAGGACAATAGTTTGGCAGCCATTTAGCCTAACTATCTTTGTAACATCTTATGACATAGAAGGTGTGTAGTTCCAATGAAAGACTTCTGTGTTATACTCTTTAAGGTGTTATTAAGATAGATAGGTTAAGAACCATAATTATCATTTTTTGAAATATTACCATTTCAAACAGAATAGAGAATCATAATCTAAGAGCCATTTAACATACGTCAACTTGATAATCATTGAATATATGAAAAAGAAAACATGGTCCTCAAAATCTATCTTCATTCATATCCTTAATAAGCCAAATGTTACCTTTGGCAGAGTGTTTCATCAATTGGATAAATCGAATAACTAAACCAAAATTGAGGAATTTATTCATCTATATAAATGTGCTCATGGCCTGCTGATTATGGAAATTATTCCATGCAAAATGCAGGTTATTAGAAGACCTTCACTGTCTCCTCCAAGCTCAAGATGATTCTATGCTCTTGACAAACTTCTTAGCCTGCATTAAAAGAAAAAAAGGATAAATATACAAGGACTCGGTCAACAGCTACCAGGCATATAAAAACGGATTTGCAAGCACCTAAACAAGCAAGTTCCATTGCATAGTTAATGGAAGGTACTGTGAAATAAATGGAATACAAGACTCAATTTTAGTTTGTGAGGCCAGAATATCAAGATTGTCCAAGCTTCAGTAGTAAATTATCCCTATACCACCCTGCAAGCAATTTAAAGTCTCCAAAAGCATGCACATATTTTGTACAAATAACCCCAGCTAAAACACACACAAAGGGAGAAGAACGAAAGATAAGCAAGAGGAAAAAGTGGTTATTCCGATATATACCTGTTCTAACGTCAAAAACATAATCACGTTCCAAGATCCAAGCCTCCCAAAATTTGGAATAAAGCCCTTATAGAAAGCAAATGGTCCCTGTATGAAAAGTAATAGAAGGTTTAGCATAGCTTTTCTTTCGAGGTTTCATATTCACTTGGCTGAAGATATTCTGTGGATGCTCACACAAAATTAAGCATAAAAAAATAGAATCAATAGAGAGGAGGTGAAAAATATTATAGCTGTTATATCAAGTAAAGATTTACCACAGCACAACTCAACAGTAAACCGGTAAGAGAAGAAAAAGCATAATTTGCAACTAACAATAGCCACTATGTAAAAGAAGAATTTGCATCTGTTTCTTCTACTCGATTGTCAAATAAAGGATGGATTGCATTTTGAAAGCCTTTAAAAAACATGGATTAATT
Organism: Lumnitzera racemosa; assembly: GCA_024138005.1. Lineage (NCBI taxonomy): Eukaryota > Viridiplantae > Streptophyta > Magnoliopsida > Myrtales > Combretaceae > Lumnitzera > Lumnitzera racemosa. The sequence goes on from JAMXBC010000004.1 coordinate 61,022,300, forward strand.
GACTGATGGGGTATATGCCATCTATTCTATGTTCATTGAATACATATGCTAAATCAAATCTTTCAGAAGTAGCAAACAAAGTGAATCTTATTGCTCCTAGGTCAGCTTCAAATTCATAGAATCTATACAGAAACAAATTTAAGTAATTCTGTAATAATTTTAGCAATATCCACTAAAATAATACCAGAATAAAGGTATGGCAAATGGAAGAAAGAGATACGAAACAACAAATAAGTACAAGAGACAAACTTACGTCATTCTTTAAGGTCTTAACAAAACAGTCGATGGTGCTTTTATAAGCAGAATCTCCCATCATCCTTGATTTAACCTGCCATAGAAAATATATCAACACAACAATGTTTGAGCAGAAAGAGCTTGTTTTAAGCCTGCAAATAGTAGATCACTGATCAAAGTCATTTACAGAACAAACAAAAGTTCACCAGAGCTATCATTGCTTTTTGAGTTGATTCTAGCAATTTTCTTAGAGAGAGAGAGAGAGAGAGGGAGAGAGAGAGAATAAAGAATAGAAGAGTTGTTCCACATTTATCTACAGTTCATCCATACAATGGATGGGTGTGGACAACAATTTTGACCAAGATATTAAGGACCTGGGACATGACATGGCCAATGCATACAAATAATTTTGTGGAACATATTTATATATAATAGATATGACAACTAAATTTGCAAATGTTATAAAGTATATCATATCAATCATAGGGGTGGCCTAGAATTCTTAGATTCAAGAAAATGATAGTTGCATGATGTTATTACTTTTGCTTATGTGAAGATTGAAAATGTTAAAAGATGTTGGGTTTTCCCATGACATTTCATGTGCCAAACAGGTACACTCATATCATTCCTTTTTATGATTTTTTCCAAGATTATGTGTTTTCTATAGCAAACTTTGTTTTGATGACATGGAATATGCCTTCAATATGCAAGGTATGAGACAACCAAGCCTTCTAGGTTTACAAGTAAATAAATCCAGCAACTTAAAAACCTCAAAACCTAAGAATATGAATTGACTGCATACTCAGCGGTGCACAGGATACAGTGTTTCTATGAGGTTATATGGAAGGAATTTGACTCCAGCCACTATATATCAATTGAGCAAAAATAAGCAAAAACTGCAGTAAAACCTAAATGACATTAAAATAATTTAGACATGAAAAGCTGATGCCTTACCACATCAACGGGAGAGCCAATACAGACAGCAAAAAACCCTGCCCCAAGACCGGCAAGGAGATGAGTGACAACATTATCTGTGAAGCCAGGAATTTTCAAAATCGTCTGGGAAGAAAATACATGATTTAGGTATGGTCCAAATAATTCACTTGCATTAAGGAAAACCCTACAAATGACAGAATTTAACTATTGACTAACCTGTTTCACTTGATCATAGCTGGCCAGCTCAGCAGCATTAATAATAGCATTTCGTGCTATATTTGGTCCAACTCCGGTCCAAAGAGCCGTAATGCCTTCCTGTCCATCAAAAGTGAAAACCACTTGAAAGTTATAAGCTGGTGAGATGTTTTAGATTTGCTATAATTTATTTCAGATCATGGGAACAACCTGCCTAGCAATTGTGGAGTAGGCATTTAGAGCTCCGGAATAACGCCTTGGAACACCAGCTGGTAACTTTCCTTCAGCTTGAAGCCTTACTTTAACAAGATCAGTTGGATTTGCAATCGTAATTCCAAGAGCACCTGTTTTTACATAGAAGAACCCATCTCAAAATACAAACAACTAAAGCCACTTCAGAACATGTATTGTTTAGTTACAGCATATAGGTTTGGTGCTATGGATCCTCTTGCTTATTGAATTTGATTTCTTCATCTGAGTTAAACATTAAGATTACACAATCCAGTAGTCATGTATAGGGAAAAAATGAAATCTGTCGCTGATCCAATCATTACCATCTACCTTATACAAACAAACTCACCCAATTCCACGCACTTTATTAAGTATTTCACTGGAGATCATTTATTGTTTATATCACTAACAGAAATCCACGCGCAGGTTGAATCGTAAGACCTATTTTGAAGATCTATGTGAAATATCTAATAAATCTCACCAGTTGTAAGAGCAGCAAGTATTTTCTTTGTCAATGGAACATCCCCGACATGGTCTTTACCCACGTACAAAGCTTTTACCTTTGACATACAAAACAAACATTTGTGATTTCTCAGGAAAGAATGAAACACAAGATACAAGACTTGACAAGGGCATTGTGCAAGGTTCAGAACCCACAGGCTCATACATCCCGATCCTAAGCCCTCCAAACAAACATTGGCGATGTAATCCTGGTACGATTCCCTTCCATAATGCTGCTATCCCTTCTTCCCTTCCAATGGTGGCGACAGTACCAAGCATACCTCTGTATTTTGGCAAGGTGATTCCGTCACCAGAAGTAGCACTTTTTTGGAGTTGAAGCCTGACTTTAGCAGTATCTAAAGGGATAGTGCAAATCTGCATCACACGATATGTATGTGCTTGTTACTTCCACAGCAATTTGTAAACCACAGGAAAGATACCAGCATCATTAGTGAAACACAACTTTAATCATTTAAATGTAGCCTAGGCATGCTATATGACCTCAGACTCAGATTAAGAACACGATTTAAAGGAAAATCATTTTTCCCATTTTTGATTAAGCAATGCATTTTCCATAATCAAGATCGCAAAGCATTTCCCATATAACATATGCACCAAAAAGTGAATGCAGCAGCAGCAATATGCATTCTATTCCGGTCTCCACTGTAATCCATATATGCTCTTACACCAAAGTCCCAACAATGTCAAAAAAGGTCAATACAGAGATGAAAAGAGAAAAAATTTCAATTTCATGAAATTAAACAAATGAGTCTTATTTACTACAGAGGAAAAGCAACAAACATATGTACGGCAAAGCTATAAAACAACCTCGTAAATCACGATGATCAATGATATACGCAAATATGTGTTGATCCTCGAGAATACCCACAATACTAATATAATATGAAATCAAGGTTGAAGTTGAACCAGATAATATGTATGCAATATATGGCCTTGCTAAGAAATAGGAAAAACAAAAATCTAGGAAGGAAGAAGATAAGGAAAAGGAAAAAAAAACCTCAGCGAAACAGGCGGCGAAGGCACTGCTAGCAAAAGTTCCGGCCAAGGAAATGTCGGACTTCTTACCATCAGCCACCATCTTTTTTATATTGTTGTTTTCACTTTCACTCTCTCCTCTCAATCACTTGCTAAAGCAAATAAATGCACAGACTGAGAAGGGAGATGAAGTTGTGTGATTACTTTTATATTAAAAAGAGGAAGGGAATCACTAACAGATAAAAATTAAGAGAGAGAAAATTACGGAATTTCGAAAAGTGAGCGACCTGTTTGCTCGAGAGTTTTTGGTTTGTGTTGTGGTTTACGAGTGGTGATAGTGGCCATGTTTGTATTTTTGCGATTCCATTCTTTTTTATCTTACTCTTACCATTAATTCCTGGTCGGTCACTCCATACCGTGAGTTGTTAAAAAGAACAATTGCAATTCGGTATTTCTTTTCTTTATTACATACACCACTTTAAGAGAGGGGCAATTAAACTATTCTCTTTTATATCAATGGAAATTCAACTTACTATAGCAGTGTTATCCAACTCCTCCACGACAAGTCCGCCAATTCAACTTACTACAGCAGTGTTATCCAACTCCTCTATGATAAGTTCGCCAACGTTAGAATGTGTCAAGCTGGCAATCCTAGGATTTTATTTATTTATTTTTTAAACTAATTTTGAATTCTTACATGGATGATTACTAGAGGCCGCATGGACAGGGAGCTATATAAGCGAGCAAAATATAAACTACAATATATTAAATCCTTTTTTGTATCAAGGTATTTTTTCTAATAAAATAGATCGGATTTTTTTTTTCTGTTATGATTATTAAGAGAAATAAAGATTTAATATAACACATTTAATTTCTTTATAAACCAGTATAGAATAAGCGGTTTTTGGTTTTTCCTTTTTTTGTTTTGTTTTTCCATCAATGGAATTTGGAAATCCAGCTTCCTATACCAGTGTTATCAAATTACTTCCTGATAAGTTCGCCAACATTAGATTGTGTTAAGCTAACAATCCTAGGAATTTTTTACTATGTTAGGTAGCTATATAAGTTATGGAAATATACGATATCTATTGTAGTTTTACTAAATTCTCCTTTTCAATGGATAATACTGCATTGATATGGTTGGCATTAGCTAATTCATCAGCTACTCGTTACATTGGAAAGCTACTTGTTAAAATAAATTAAATGCGTTGTTAAAGAAAAATATAAACGATGGAGGAGTAAAATCCTTTTCGACTTCCTTCCCATGTTGCGACCAGAAGCAAATTCTTTTTTGACTTCTTCTTTTGTTAAGAGAGTTAAATATTTGTTTAAATACGGCTCCGCAAATATTTATTTATTAAAATTTATTAAGAAAGATAAAATAAGTAATATATTTTTATGTTACTGAGTAAAAAGAAAGAAAATATGATGATGAATGTAACAAGTGGTTTAATGGTTGTTTGTGCAAAAGATTATGGGTTCTATTCCCATTTACTTCTTCCATTATTTATTTTTATTGTTTGTCTGCTAATAAAAAGTACTCATTTTCTTTTTATTTTTTCCATAATAACTAATACAATTAAATTTTATTTATTAAAAAAAATAGTTAACTGAGTGGATCTCATTAGATACTATATATTAATTAGTAGTTATACCATATCTAACAATCGCATTGTCTAGTAAGTATTTTGATCTTATTGCACCGTGTATTAATAAATCATAATTGATATATTATCAATTTTTTTTTCCACAAATAGTACTATTAAATGAGATGGAATCGAAGAACTTATTGTTTACTCGCTTATATTCAAAGGATGTTATTGTCATGACCCTAAGGAGAGTTCTAGTAAGATTGTCTAAAATTTATATATCATATATGTATCTATAATACAAAAATTACCTTATAAGTCAATGATTGTAAAACTTTAAATAATTAAACAATAAAATTTTTTATTTTAATTAAATAGTATGATATAAAATATAAGTGAATATGAATATTCGATAAGTCACAGTATATCATAATCGTAGAGAATTGATATCCCTTATTAAATGATAAGACAGGGTAAAATAACTTACTAATTTATAAGAAATACTACATAATCTTATTATATGAATATACTCTACCGCTATACACTTTTTAATCAATCTTAATATTGCCAAATCTATCTCTAGTTTATATTCTACTTTTAAGCTTATCCTAATGCCTACTTATAAGAAACCTGCAAACAAAAAAAAAAAAAAAACTTTATAGAGAAATGAGCAAACCATGACTTAGTAAGTTTGTTCTTCACTGCTGTTATCAAGCGAGTTATCAAATATTATTAGCACACATACTAGCTATCTACATACAATGATTGCAAGCGCGATGAATGTAAGTAATACATTCATAGGAGTCTGGAATTATGGAAGGTGTATATTTGTATCGTCTACACGTCGATTTTTTCTTCATACCTGTATGGAGCATTTCACTTTAATCGCATGAAGCTGACTGGGAGTAACGTCTCACTAGACATTACTTAACCATTATCCTAGTCCAAGAATTAACAATTAATATAGGTGAATCTCAATTAGGGCCACCCATCAAATATATCAAAGGCCTTTTAGACACACATAGTGAGTCTATCTAGTTATTAACTAATATTCAAGGCCCTATGGGTACAAATATGCTAGCATTGCTTTAATGATAAAATATCATTTACGAATACTATGAGCCCTCACAGAAATCATGCAAAATATATTTAAGATTGGAAAAATGTTTATAAAAAATACTTTTCTAAAAAAGTTACAAAGCTAGCATACTCCATTAGTATACTAATTAAGTTACAAACATGCGATAGATATAATTAGTTATTTTAATTGAGTAGTTATATTTAACAATTTAAGAAAGTGATTACATGAATAATAATATATAAAGTAATAAATCATTCAATCAAATAATTAGTATCAATCAATAAATAGTATATAAATAATAAACAATAAGCAGATAGCAGATTATAAGAACTCTTTTATCTAGATTATGCTCACTTTCTTAACCTTTGAGAATTTTTGGACTCGATCATCGATTACCTAAAAGATAAGAAAATTTATAAATATTTTGAAAAATTAAGTTCTCTAGTTAATTAAATATCTATCGTTATTTGCCTAATTTTCCACTATACTTATAGTATGGTATAAATATAGTTTAACTTAAATCTCTTATTCAGATTATTTTAAATTTTTAAATGTGTATAACTTTTTAAATTTAGTTTGGATTCTTATGAACTTTTTTAATTTAGTTCGGATTCTTATGAACTTATAGTCTATTTTGATCGTTTTTTAGTATACTTTCTTGTAGCAAGGTCCGTTTTAAATATTATAACCCGCAGTTTTGACTATAATATAAGAGTATCACAAAGTTCATTATTTTGACTTAACTAGTTATAAAATATCAAATTAGGCTTTTCTTAGTATAATTATGATTTAATAATTATTTAGATCATATAATTTTTAATTTTCTTATTTTGAGTATATTTTACTACAATTACTTATTTTTACCTATTTTTGAGATTTAATATTTATTAATTCGAATTTTTATACTTTATTATTTTTCTAATTAATTATTATTATTATTATTACTTCACGGAAGTTACCTAATTATATATATATATATAAGTGATGACGTGGCAGCATGTGGAAGTACTATGTATCATATTTGCAAAATTTTCATAATTTTCTATTATTTTTCTATTTATTATATTTTATGGTATAATTATATATATAATTATTATTATATTTCATTAGAATTTTTAATTTACTTAATTATTATCCTTTTTCCTAATTTATGGTACTCTTATATATATTTATTAACTTACTTTATTTTTTAAATTAATATGATAGTATATTATATATATTATTTACATATACTCGTATTTTTACGTATATATTACTATTCATATACGTACATTTATACATATACTATAATTATGTATTAAATTATTCTAATTCTAATTATATATTATATACTATATGTATGAGTATACTATATATGTATTTATACTTTATATACATATGTACGTATACGGTTGTATTATATATGTACATATATAATATATACAAAATATAAAATATTATTAATAATATACATACACATTCACGTTAGCCCTTATACATACATACATATATATATAGAAAATTTTTATGAAATACCAATACTAAGTATAAATATACATACATTTACCTACTATTATACACATATACATATATATCATATAATATGAAATGCTATGTATATATATACATATACAACCTCACAACTACATATATATATATAATTATGAAATATATACATAGATACATAAATATGAAAATACATGATACTTGTACATATATATAAAAATACATAATACATGTATATATATATCATATACTAAAATAAATACTAAGCATATACACATATATACCTATTTATACATACATATATTTTCAAAAAACTACTATGTACATACACTCACATATATATGTAGTCACGTATATATACATATACAAAAGGAAATACATATATATATTATATACACATACATATACATACTTTATATAATATACATATATATATATATATACGCATACATATATAATAATTAATAAAAAAATAACTATTATATAAGTACATGTTATAAAGTATATATACATATACAAAAATAAATAATAACCTACCTAAATTTTTTAGTAAATTAATTGATCAAATCCTCTTAGTCTTCTTCTTCTTCTAATTGATTGTTTTTTTCCTTTTTCTTTCAGTTTTTTTTTTTTTTTTGTGTATTTTGGTTTAGTTCTTTTTCTTTCTCTTTTGTTTTTGATTTGTTTAGCTTCTAGAACTCTAAACATAGCAAGTAGTAGAAGACAACAAAAGAACAAAGCAAATATAAGAACAACAACCTAAATCCATTCATTAATTAAGACAAGACATCATTATAATTACTTTTGATCTTTTCTTTGCAAATGCAACACTTGGAAAATGAAAAAGAGAATTGAGAAAAACTTAGGTTGTTGTGTACTTCAACCTAGCAACAAGGGGAAAATAAAAGGAAGAAAAGAAAGAAAAAAGAAAATAAAAATAATTATATATAATTTTTCTAAACATAAAAATTATAAAATACTATTTATAAATTAATTTTGATATTTTATGAAAATTTATTAATTTAATCGGTACCTGTTATGATTATAATATTTATGAGTTATTTTGATGTTTTCGTTAGGGTTTGTACGCGATTACGCAATTTAGTCGATAATTGCAATTGATTATGGTTATATCACTATTAAGTAATATTTATTCATTTTATAAGCTTAAATTTATAGTTTTAGGGTTTTCGTTAGGTTCGAATTTGATTTCGAGTATTTGCGTGCACTTCAGATTTAAGGTTTTTGTACCAGATTTAGGTTTTCGATCGATTTTCTAGGGTTTTTATTCTTTGTATTATGTTGTAGTTTAAAATTTTGTTAGTTTTAAATTTATTGACTATTGAGTTAGAGTAATTACATATAATATTTAAATTGATTTGTTATTTAAAACACTAAATTTGTGGAGTTTACAGTTATTTTTAACATTACCAGAGAAATAATCTTATAAGGTCATCATTAAAAATTAGAAAATACTTATCTTCACATTAGGTTGCTCTTTTTATTCTCTTCATTTTTTTTGTTTAAATATTTTCATTAGCAACTAAACTTACACTAATTTTATGTATTAATTTTACCCTTTTTTAAATTTGATAGTTATTTAGCCAAAAAAATTATAGTTAAATTTCAATTAACATATATGCTTCAATGAGATGGTAAAAAAACTTATTCTTTTAATCTTTTATAAAATACACTAAGTACCCATAACTATCTCATGAAAAAGGTTTAAGTTTTCTTGCTATTGAATATCATAAAAGTATCACATTAATAAGATTCTTTTACATATTTATCTATATTATTTAAATCAGCAAGCCACTAGCTACCTATATAACTACTTATAACTATTATTCGTCTCTAATATATACTTAAAAAATTAAATGTAAAATAGTTATATGGTATCTATCTTTCATCAATTGCCATATGTTTTATTCTTACTTTTTGAAATTATGGAAAAGGTTGCACATTTTCATCTGCACCAGACTGGTTCAAAAACATCTAGCAACATAACTTCTCCATGTTTTCTACTTTTCACAATTTATAATCGACACATTTTCTACACTTTCCAATAATTGTTATATATACCGTTGCTACATTTATTTCGCTCCAAAAATCTATCTTTGAAACCAGTACTAATAAACTACCTTATCTTACTTTAACATTTAATCATTATCTCCACCTTCCCACTTTAACAAACAACAACTTAAGCAATTATTAACTATAATCTTCTTCTTCATCATCTTTAGCATTGGTTTCTTCAAACCAAAAAAGGAACATAATCTCTTTCTGTTCTTTGTGTTTTTGATTTATAGATGGCAATAATTTATCAAAAGTGATTTGGACTAAGATTGAATTGAAGATAACAAAACTTTGTGATGCTTTTATGTAATAATTTTGGGAGATATGGCTACCATGTGCAATGTATCTCTCTCTCTCTTACTCTTTTTGATTTTGTATGTTTTCTTAATTATGGATATTCACTTTAATGTCATATAAATATTCAGTAATAGCAATCTTAAATTGTATATGGATGTACTTGACGCTTGGTGTCCCGGCATTGAAAAGAGCGAGAGAAGCATGAGTGAATCATCATTGAAACATGAGATGCCAAGATTTGGTTGGTGTTACGCCCCGAAGTCACAGAATCGCAATAGTTCCATCGTGTAAATCATTTTATGACAGTAACTGACCTCATAGTACCTACCATAGACATGATCTATACAAGGAGTCGATTACTTCTCGCTTTGAAGTAAACAGTTCAATTAAGAATTTAGCTAAAGTTACAGTAATTATCAAAAATTTTAGGTTAACATACATAATTACATGTAAATTCCATAAAACTTCTCAGGAAATTCTATATTAACATAACAGTCCATTAATTTACATAACAACTATCGGTCTTTCATTCTTAAGCTATTAAGGAGAATTTAATTATACATCCACTACTAGGTGAATTGATCCTTACACCCGAGGCTTCAAAAGAACTAATCTCTAGATAGTTGTAGGACGGCATAATACTTGAAGTATTCAGAAATTAGGACCTGCAAAAGGATCTATATGGATATGAGTAATTATAGCTTAGTAAGTTGAATTGGAGACTCATGAATGTATACAAACACAAACAAGATTATCAAGCAATTATTTTCATGCAATGCAACAAGCAAGTGTCATCATATAACATAGTCCGATCCGTTACGAAATCAGAGAAATTTCACCCGCTCTAATTCGAGTTGAGGAGTTTTCATGTTATGCAACAGTTTACAATCAAACCCAGGTTTGTGCAATGGAGACAATACTCCTCCTAAGATTATCCTTCGAACCAATGCCCTTATTCTTACCGTGACCTCTTCTCCTGTCACTTAGTTTGGCTAAGGATGAGAAAAAGACCAATTTGCTATCTAGCGCTATCTTTATCGAACGTATCGGTATTTGGTTGGAGAATCCTAATGATCCTCTAAAGGATTGCAATGGATGACAATTTAGGTTAATAAAGTCGAATAAGATTAAATTCCATTTAAAGTGTTCATATAATTTCACACCAATTCAGTTATAACACAAAATCAATTACTACACAAATTTCAACATGAATTCAAATACTCAAACACATGCATAAACTACTTACAATCACAATCATACACAATCCTAAATCTCTGAGTACCATAAAATAGTATTTTAATACAGTAAGTAATAACCCAACTTACTTGGAATTCCAAGTTGCCTAATCATTTAATTGAAAGTTGGTTCGTCTCTGGGTATCTTATAACATAAATACGTTTTTTTAGTACTTATACTTTGATAATTTATATTCTAAGTTATATTTTAACTCATTTTTCCATGTACACCTATTATTTACTAATGATTCATTCTACGTTATTTCGGGGTTCGGTTTTTAAATTAGATTCTAGTTTTGATTTTACATTGTCTCTAACTACGAGTAATCCTAAATATGCTTGAATCCTAATGTGAAATTAATCATATTAAGCTTGAGTATTCTAATATCATAGTGGGTTTTAATTTAGTGTTCTAAATTATTCAATACACTTTAATCTTAATTGGGGTACTGGATTTACTTCTGATGTAAGAAAATCTTACATTTTTTATACAATTACCTAAAATTAAATTTTTTTTTTAGATTTATTATATACTGATTTTTATTATTATATTATCTAAATAAGCCTAATTTTTCATATTTATTAAATTTTCAATTCCACATATTCCTAATTTCCTACAATTACTACATAATTTCTGTATTAATTACACTTAACACTCCAAAGGCTAGAATTAGGTTTCTACATCAGAGATTAATATCCTTAAATATCTAATTACGATCTAAATCAGTAATTAATCACTTAATCACCTAATTAACCCAAAATTACCCAATTTTTCCATTATTTTAGGGCTAAAAATTTACTTAAAATTTAAAAAAATTGAATTTAAAAAAAATGGCCTCATAGCACTGTTCTATATCACTTTATTATTCTACAAAAAAAATTTAAGCTCCAAATTACAATCTTAAGCTTATTTATTTCTAATTTTAATCATGTTTGGTTTTTCTTAATTTCTTAAAAACCCTATATTTTTAGATATGATTGAACTTAATCAATATTTTTTCCTAAATCTACATACAATAAAACCTTTGAATAATAAATTTCATAATTTTCTGGGTAAAATAAATAATTTTAAGAAATTATATAAAATCGGAGTAGATATGAGATTCACCCAGTCCAATGGCTTTTGGGCTTCCAACACTGGTCTAGGTGTGTCGGCCGGTCTAAGCGGTGGGTCTGGAGTGGGGAGGTAGTGGTGGTAGCTCGGTTTTAGGTAGTGGTAGTGTGTGGGTTTGGTTTACGAACTCCTACTTTATGGATTTGCTTAATAATTTTCTAAACCTTAATTTTCCTTTTCAAATTTCAGTGCTCAAATTTTTTTTTTAACTTTTAACTATCTAAATGAGTTCTATAATTTTTTTTCTTATTTATAGAGTTTTGTAGTAATTATTACGCATTTAATTAGACAAGACATTGCCCAAACCCTTCAATTTTACCTTTTACGTTACTTGTTTTTGATTGGTTAATTTTTATTCTTCACTTCTTGACTTTCCATGACTAAATCCAAGTCATTCACTATTCCTCTGATTTTTTTTTATTTTTTCTTAATTAATTAATAATTTTATTTAATTATTTAATAAGTTTTTAGCTAATTTAAGTAATTTTGCGTATTTTTATCTATATATAAATACATGTGAGGTATATGTGAACATTCCTATAATTATTTAGGTCATTTTATGATTTTTAATATACATATAATTTATCTCTAGTAATTTATTAGTTATTAGATTATATTTTTCGTCTTTTCGATAATTAACAAGTATTATACTTAAAATTTAAAAATTTTATAATCTCTTATTTTATTACTTATTTTCTTAAATTCAAGTTTATGGGGTCATTTTTATTAATATTTCTATCTATAATTTACAATTTAGGTTTGATTAAATCCTTTAATCGATCGTTCTAAAATTTGTATACTAAGTTCAATCCTACTATCATTTGACTTAATTTTAGAGCTTACAGTTGGTAGAACTAATGTTTTCTTTGGGGTTTCCAACAACTCTCATGATTTCACTAGCTAGATATAGCAGCATTTTATGATGAATCAAAGCCAAATCATTACTTATTGAAGCGACTTTGTGAGATCGAGATCGCTTAAGATTCCTACAAAATTATTTATAAATGAGTTATGCTCCATGTTTCTTTAGTGTTACTATTTTGTTTGTTGGGATCAATGTTTTTACTCCATGAGTTTGTAAATGATAATGAATTTTGGACTATTCATTGGTTTATTTGTAAAACTAGAACTTTTACCTTCGTGGCTACAATGATTTTGCTCTTCCCCTTCTTCTTCTTCAATAAAAAAAGTATATCTTTCGAATTTATTACAATTAGTCGAAAGCATATATTGTCCTTTTGTAGTCTTAATCATTTTAGGTTATTGAAGAAAATGATACTATAAACATAAGACTTTTATGTGTAAATTTAATCATCTACCAAAATGAATGATTAATGATATTTCTTTATCAATAACTCTATCCGTTATTTTAAATGAATTAGTTGGATATATTTTTTTTAAGTCTATAACATAGATTTGTTTACTTCCATTCTATAGTTTTATTTAGTTATTTATTCACTTTTTTTTCTTTCATTGATTTCTCTATGCAATGATGTTCAAATACTTTTTCTTGCTTTTTGTATATTTACTTCATTTATCTTTTGTCTTGCTTTCATTATCTTCGAAATCCTGATTAATTGTTTATAAATTTTTATGCGTTTACTAAACTGACAATTAGTTGAGTATACAATTTCACCTGCTGAGTGTTCTCATTTTACTTGGACATCGGTATAGTATTATTACGTTATTTATTCTACATTATTGAAAAAAAGAAAAAAAGCTAGATATTAGTCTCTACATTTATGATTCATCTATAAGGAAATTCATGACAATCTGTATTCACCCCAAACAACTAATTGGAAAGTACCTAAATATCCACAACAATAAAAAAAGTATTTTGTTTGTCAATTGGAAAAGCCACATATAATCAATCCTCCCTTTATTCTACAATCAAGAAACTATGTGAAGCAATGCATCCTCAGTTTCGATAACATAGCACGTCGTTGACTCGTGAGAACCGCCGATTGATAGGAAAGACATTATATGGTTATTTAGAACATATATTGTGGTTTTACATTCTCCGGTAATTACCACTTAGTTTGTTTGCAGTTCTTTCTCGTTTTTCAATCATATGATTTTCTATCATTAATTCCAAAAGAAATAGCCTAAAATTTTGGAAGAAGCGGTATCGATAATATCTACTTCTTAATTGTTTTTTCGGTAGATATTCAAAATTTTAAATATTTTATATATTTGTAAAATAAGATCCATTAAAGCGAAGCATTTTAAAGAAATGTAAAAGAAGGAAAAAAAAAAGCACTTAATTTTTAAGTTTTCTTAAGTTATTTATTTTATATCAATTGGACCACTTATATATGGAGCAACTTTAAAAATATAGATAATTATGCATATTCTTTCTTTTTATTCATTGTTTTTGTAGGTGAATAACGTTTTTATCAAGTAAATTAAATCCGATTAACATATTTTTAATAACTACATTTACACTCTACTACCACTATTTTTTTTACACATTATTATTTTATTTCTTTAATCATCTATGATGTATATAATTTTGTTTAATAATTATGTTAAGTTTGAAATATTATTATATCATATATTTAACTTTTTTACATGCATCACATGTACGTGTTTCCTAGTAATTTACTATAATTGCAATAATAATCAAGTACTTGCTATGATAAGTTGTAATATTGACTTAGATAAGATACGTTCGATCAATTCAATATACCTTCTATACAGAGGGTTGTTGTAATTGGCCGATTATGTACAAAATGCACATTGATTGATCCTAAAAAAGTCTTGAGTCAATGATAGATTGAGAGATGTCATTAGAGAAACATAAGGGGAGAAACAAGTAAACTTGATTCTCTAACTACACATGTAACAAAGGATCAAATCTAATGCTTCATGCGCTCTTAATATATCCTTTATAAATTTGATGTTTGATTTTTTACGGAGTCATTCCGACAAGGTATTGATGTTCTTTAAAGTTTTCCCTTAGCTTCATATGTTGCAAATGAGGATAAGAACCTTTTATTTATAGAATTTAGAGTTCAATCTTGAGGATGATATTTAGATGGATAATTGAAGATGGTTATTGAATCATTTTTGATGATTTGATGGATGGGATTAAAACCTTCTTATCCTCTTACGAACCATAGTCTTGGACCTATAAATGGGCTTAGTTAAACCCAACTTATCTTAAACTTAGCCTAACTATTTTATAAAACAAGCCCAACATTTTAAAAAACATCTTAGGCTTACTTAAGCATTTATTAAGGCCTTAAGAAGGGCAAGTGAGCCTAAAGGAGCTAGTTGGTCCCATTTTTCATGTGCGAGAAAACCGAGAGAAGTTATGAGTGGATTAACTGATCTAACAATCCCCATTTTGAGTTAGCCAAATTAGATCTCCCTTAAACATTACTCATTAGGCTTGATTTCTTAGATTTTGTTACTAGCTCAAAAAATTGGTTCATAGTATTAAGTTAGGTTAAAGACACAATTATGAAATAGCCCCTTACCTTCATTTCATAAGTCTACTTTGATACGATATGGTGCGCCTTAGAGCTGCTCTGCTCATAATTTGAGGAATAACAAGTTTGTAAAATTTTGAATAAATTACAAATACATCTCTTATATTTGCGCTAATTGTACTTGATCCAATTGATGTTTAGCTCCGCAAACCTTCATAGAAGTGTTTTTGAGATCTAAACGATCAATTTGCTCTTGAGAAAATAATTAAAATTTTCGAAAAACAAAAGTAAAGAAAAGAAAAGCATAACAAAGATAGAAGATATTTTATGTATCTTTTATTTAACACATTGGAATATTTTATCCTGTAAAGTTAGCAAAATAGAGCCTCAAAGTATATTTCATCAAGATTTAAGAGTCGAAACACTTTTTCATGTATAAGGAAGCTAATTATAGAATATTTATCTTAACCATTTTTGTTTTATGAGGTTTGAAAAATTAATGAGAAAGTTTAAAGTGATGTACTTAACTAGTTTCGACATTAATGAACGTGACACAATGGTTGAGGTGAAAAGGGGTTTGCATTTTTTACGATTTATCGAAATGTAATGAAAAGGGATATTCATCTATTCCATGGACACGACGTCCCATCCATTAGTGTTCATTAGTCTTTCTTTTCTCCTCTCGTGAGAATATGAGTTTTCCTCACTGAGGTATATGGAATATAAATGCATGTTAGAATTAATCCAACAAAACAAAAGAGATGGGGATTTGATGATTCAACCCATTCCCTATATAAAGATGGACGACATATCAATTAAACTAGCCTATTTCAAATTCATATGACACATAACTCCAGAAAAGACAAGTTTGAACTAGATTTTGAAGTAATGTCCCATGATAAACTCCTAATTTTAAGAGAAAGGATATATTATTAATACATTTCCTCGCAGTCGCTTATGTGTATTGAGTCTCTGTTTTAAAAATTGAGCATTTAGATCCCTAAGTATTAAAAAAGAAGTAATTTTAAATCTCTACACATCTACTTTGCCAATGACAAAATAATAAATTAAAAAATAACTATAGCAAATATATAACAACTTAAAAAGTGAAAAATATGAGCTTTTTTTATTCTTTGTATTTTATGTAATTTTTTAATTACTTTATCTAAGGACAACATAATAATGGAGTCTGAAAGCATGTATGCAAAATTTTAGGGTTTAAATGCTCAACTTTAAAGAAAAATTATATGCACATAAAATAAACTAAACAAAAGAGGACCGGCTCTTTTTCGTAGTTAACCCTAGGAGTAATATTACAGTAGAATAGGAAAAACCAAATATCTAGAACAGATAAAAGTTATTAACGGAATTGCTAAATGCTATATATCTTAAAAGTAATTTCCTAGAAAAGTTTTTAAATAAAATGGAAATGGGTGTTTTTTCTTTCTTAAGCAACGTCATTTCCTTGGGCTGTTTAAGATTTGCTTTCGAATCTGGACTTGCTTCTCCTAAAAAAATATATTATCTTGGATAAGTCAAGGTTCTTGGAACTAACCTATTTAAATTTTTCAAAGTTTCTAAAAATTATAAATTAATGGATATTATTATCTAATTTTTTTTTTAAAAAAGATGATGTTTCAATGATATGATAGTAATTGATTTGTAATTTTAGGGAATTAAAGAACTTTAGAAAATTCATTTTTGTAACTTAATAATGTCAATGCTGATATTTCAATAGGATTTAGTTAGGTTTGAATCCCCCGCTCCCCTTGTAATCGTGAGAGAAATTAAAAAAAAAAAAAAATACCCATTGCCATGGGAAGAGCAAAAACTAAAATGCGTGATGCCTACTTTGATGGACCAAGAGAGTACCGTCTAACGTTGGGCAGACTCAACAGCTAAAACATGCCTTTTGTAATGACTGCCAAATTATGGTATCAAGGTTTTGCAACATTATTTAATATTTTAATATTAAACTAATATTAAGTTTATGGGTACATATAAATTATTTTAAAATAAAATAAAATTTGAATCAAATATATCCGTGAATCATTTATACGCTAGTACATGTAATATATATATATATATATATATACATAAAGTGTTATAATAATATTGGGAAAAAATAGAAGTATTAAATAAGACGGAAAATTATTTACGGAAACACAAGAAAAAATATAAAAAGAATTAATTATAAAATTAAAATAAAAAAAGAAAATGGTCAAGAGCTAACGAATTAGCCCTTAAATTGTCGATTAGGCCGAATCGGCTTAAGCTCATGACTTTAAAGGTTGGGCTTGGTTCAGCTTTAAACTAACCTATGAATTGGTGGATCGGAGTCGGTTAATCAAGTTTAGTTGTGAATGGATTATAAATATATAGTTGTTATCATGTATATTATAAGATATTTTAAATGTAACTAATAAATATTTGGCTCAAATGATTGCGATTGCCTGTATTTAGTTATTCAGACTTACTTACAAATAGCACCCATTGATGAGGAGGGGATGGTGATTCTGAACTTATAGAATGATATAGTTAGATCAAATGCAGATTTTATTGTGGTGATTGAGCAAGTTGCCAATATGAGAGAACTGCAACTGATTGATCAATTGAGCATGATTGAAGTTATAACGGGGCTAGTTAATCGGTAGAATTGGATATTGATTAGAACATTATAAATAGACTACTGCCTATGTCTTGATTTGGATAGTGAACTTATGATGGGATGATTAGTTTATCAGCAACGGAAAACAGAGGCATTCCTTGCAAAATATTTATTGCATATTAAAGGGTCAATAGGCTTTGTCATATTATGTTTCATAAAAATGGTAAGTAGGGGGCATATCGCATTGAATAGTTGCAGGAGGTGGGTTTCTGAGCCCTACTGTGTTATTTATTATAGCCAATGAGCTGCTGTTTTGCCACTTTTGTAAAATGGAAGCTGAGTCATTAGGAACATCATTTTTGAGGTTGTGTTATGTGATTTACCTAAAATATGCATCTCAATAAATATGTATGTTCCATTTAGAATATACGAGTTCGTATGCGATTTTAATATATCTTTATGTGTGTGTGCAGTATTTATACACGTGTTTCGTGATTCACCGATCTAGGATTTTTATGTTTCATATGGAGATGATGAGACTTTTGATTCTTATGATAAGTTAGGCTTTGGTTTGTTAGATGAGACTATGACTTATGACAGTAGTGGTTGGAGTCGAGAAATATATGAATTTTCCTTTTATGTTTTAAGTTGAATTTACTTTAACAGTTACTGAGATGAGTTGAGCCTGTTGTTTACTTTTCAAATTGCGTAATTGATAATAACATTTGTGAGTTATTTTGAAGATTGCACGAATATGTGGATTTTAGTATGTATCTACGTCTTAGTATATGTAAGTATGTATGTATACCAACATGTGGCAGAGTGATGTGATCATTATAATTTACGAATACTTTATGTAATAAGATTGAAACATTTATAACAAAAACTAAGATTTATGGGATAACTATTAACAAATAAATAGCATCTTAAGTGAATTAACTAACTTTTCATGAGTAGAATTTAATTTTTTTAGCTATGAAAAATTTAAAAGAAAATAAATAGGGAATAAAAACCGGTGTCGGAGAGGAATCAATCTTATTATTTCGCAATAACTTTACCTTTCAAGGAAAATAAAATAAAAGCTAATTACTTAAAAATATAAGATGATTATAGTAAGAAAATGAACCTATAACAATATATTTATAAAAGTATGTACTTGGGCCATATTTATGTGTATCGATATTATTTAATTTACTCCCTAGTTAATAAATAGAACAGATAAGATCTTTGAATCTACACTTTTTGATTTGTTTTATCGATACTTATATTATGTGCTTATGTTCAAACGTGTCACTAAGTGAAACTCGTGTTTTCTAGGTGGGGGGAAACAAAGGGCGAGTTTGCGTTAAGGAAAATTGCTAAGGACAGGTCTAAGTCCAAGGGACAGGGGCTTTTCTTCTAAACGAATAAGGGAGGAAAGTAATGGCGGAAAGAGGATTTATGCCGAACGTTATGGTATCCACGTGGACCACTTGCTGGGGGCAGTGGCCACTGGGTAATTCGATTACGTCTTCGTAGATTCAGATTCCAATAGCCAACATGTCGACATGATATAATATCCTCTGGAATCTGTTGTAAAACATCCAAGGTGATTATGTACTGTGAGCATGATCAAGGATGTTTTATAACATTCATTAAGGACTATAAAATAGGCCGGCAGAATTGTTTCCACAATATATATATATATATATATATATATCCTCTTTTCCAAACATAGGATCTGAAACTGGGTCATCTTTCAATTAATATTTTAACGTTTAGGAAAATGAGACTGTGGTTTTTGATATGCTATTTATTTAAAAGCAAATGAAATATGCATCTAATATTAGACTTTCTACTTTAATATAATTTGATTGTTTTTTATTAGTATAAAAGTTGATGGTTAAAGGATTAAGAAAAGCAAAGTAGCAAATCCTTTCTTATGTGATATTTGGAGAGTTGATTTAAGTAAGAAACGCTTAGCTTCCATGATCAGTTTCTCCTTCCATAGTCTAGCCATTTTCATTTCAATTCTGATATGCAAAGTCAACACAACCAGATCGTAGAAGCAGAGAAATCACCTTGAAAGCTAATAATTTCGACCTAAATGGCCAAAAGAGATCAAGCTCACAGTATATCCATGTTCTTCCTTACCCAAAAACTACAAAAGAGACTAATAGGTTGGAAAGGAACACAAATTAAGATGGCCGGTAGACAAATTCTAACAAAATCGGTGCTAGACTAATTGCCCACATATTATATGCAAATAGCACCTCTTCCTTAGCAAATCATCTCCAAAATAGATCAAAATTACTAAGCACTTCTTTTGGAGTGGAACACAAGACACTCGAAAAATCAATCCATTGGATTTCTTGGAGAACCAAATATGTTGACCTAAACACCAAGGGGGATTAGGACTTGCCAACTTAAATATACGAAACAAAACGTTGCAAATTAAAAGGGCATGTCAGTATCACCCAAATGAAACAGCTTAGAGTAAACATTGTCATAAAAATTGTATGAGGGTGAAGCACATTGTTACTTGGGAAGAATTCGTCCTGCTTCTGGAAAAATATGATCAAAGGAGCTGCCTGAGTGGGATGAGCACAGTCACCAAGTAATAGGAAATGGGAAATAAACAAATTTTTTGGTTTGATTGTTGGCTATCATGTGGAAGAGTGAGAGCACTAATTGAAGGTCCTATAGGGAAGGGGAAAGAACTATTAATAGTGCAGGAAGTATGGATGAATTGCACAAGGAGGAGTGAGAGGACCTCGTAGGTTTCCAATGTCATCTCTGTTATTAACTAGTTTGGGACTTGTTGCTTAAAAGGAAAATATAGAAGACATGAGTACTGAAAATAAAGGAAAATCCCTTTTTTTAATTACAAAGCAACTTAGCGATAAGCTTTCTTGGATATGGAAGCTTCATATACCACCTAAGTTTCACATATTTTTGTGGAGAATTTGCTTGAATGGATTACTAACAGCTAATGCTAATAGGTTGCGAGTAAGAGGAATCCGATCTGATGGATGTCTAAGATGTAATCAATACGAAGAGGATATCCCTCCAGCTATTCTTCAATGTCTAGGCATTGCTACAACTTTATGTATAGCATTGGGCATCTCATTCACACAGTAGGATAACCTTCTTCAATGGTTGTTTAAGCACCTAAGGTATCCGGAAAATGACTTGCATGATGCAACTCCAATAAAAAGGAGTGCTTCTAGCCTTTTTGCCATGGATATTTTGGAAAGAAAGGAATACAAGAATTTTCTTATAATGTACTTGGAAAGATGCAGAGTAAAAACTTTTTCATTGATACTCTGAGAGATCTTAATCCCCCTGCATGTACATCCTAATATTTGCTCCTATAGTTTTTATAATGGATGAACTGACAATGTAATATCTGTTAACTTATGCAATTGTAACTATCTTTATTACCGACAAAAAAAGAAAAGAAAAAAGTACCATGATAACATGAGTGGATTGGATAAATAATCCCAATTTGTCATAAAAGGGGGACTGTTACATGCCTCTCTCAACCGCTCCTAATATTTTAATAAAAAGAAGCACTATTATGCCGTATCATGAATACTTAGACATCAACTTCCACACACATCGTCGACAAAAAGTAAAATTGAGAGGTTGAATAAACCAATCATGATAATGCCAATGCAATCAGCTTACAGTGTTTGCAAGTGTTACTTGGAAGTATATATACCAGAAATTTCAGCAAACAGCTGCCTGGGTAATTAATTCCTAGACTAAGAAATATACAAGACTAAGGGGAAGTTCCATGTCCTGACTTGATATTAAGTCTTTTCATTTCTTAGTAGTACCATTGTATTTTTTGATAACACTTACATAAAAGTGAAAATGGTAATTAAAAAGTACTTATTTTTTTTTTTAAATAAAAAAGCAGAATATGTTTTATGGCACGAATGATGTAACGAAATATAGCACGAAAGTGACTGTGACTTAGTTTTACTCTGCGACTTGTATAATTCATTTTGATTGTCAGCAATTTCTGTCTTTTTTTTTATTAATATTTTAATATTTCGTGAGATATTTTGTACCTAAGTGTTATTACGTCTATCACTTCTCTTTGATCACAGTATAGTTTCTTATAGTGTTGCAAGAAAATTAATATGTATATATCTTTTGAGACTTGATAATTGATATTATGTTGCTAAATGGATACTTGCCCTAAATGAATCTTAAATATACAAGTGGACAGACATCAATTTGAACATAAATTAATTCTAAAGTTAATCCAAGTTTATTAACGATAGCACCGAGGGAAAAAACATAACCTTTCTACTAGTCGATCATAATGTACCTTTTAGCTTAATTAATATAATTATACAAATTGCGAGCACCATCTTACGTGTTGTAAGTCATCCACCATCCGTATCCATACCAATGTTTTACTTCATAAGCCAAATTATTTGAGGAGTCCTTTAGAGACTCATGACTCATTGAAACTAAAGTTATGGATGCTATAGAAAAATATGAAAATCATTTCATGAAAGAAAATAGAATCTTGAAGATAAAAGGAGAAGAGTACAAGAAAAATTAAAGAAATAGTTTTAAAATTGAATGATGAAGTTTAGAATGCATGATGAGAAACCTTTAACTTTGCTACTATTTAATATTAAATAATGAAGTCTAGACTACATGATGAGATTCTCTGTCCCAGAAGATAGTTACTCATTAACTTTGTATAAAATGTTTTATTTCTTCTACTAAGCTTAGTTTCTTTGTATGATTTTATTGTATTTTTTGGAGTTTTTGGTTTATTTCTATGTCCCTTGAGAGATTTTATAATTTGTCTATCTTCTTCTAATTGATTTAATTTCCCAAAGATCATACTATTTTGTTCCTTAATATATTTTTTATTTCCTTTTATTTCTTTTAATATATTGTTTTAATCTACTAGAGAGCTTTGTATATTTTTCCAGTAATTAAAATTTCTTAATTCTTGTTGAGTTAAAGATTCTACTAAGGTTATATGTAAGTCTATAATACTATTTAATTATTTATTACTACTATGTAGTTGGTGTTCAGCTTGTTGAGAATAACAAGTATATTTAAATTGTCATATTTTTTCTATCTTTTTATTTGGATTATATATAATAATTCTAACCATGTCTTAACCTTCTAAGATAACTTCCTAATGAGACGGGATGATTACTTTCTAGATTCATGAGATGTTGTAATAAGCAGTAAAACTTACACCAAACTTTATGATTAGTGTAAATAATATAAAAAATTTAAAAATCGAATTACAAGGAAAACAATATAAAGAACATATAAGGGAAAATATATTAATAAATATTGGATTTATAAGAAGAGCAGTGGATGGTAATAATATACAGTATAAACTAAACATAGGTGGTATAATACAAGAAATAGCCAATGCAATGATTATGGTTATGTAACCTATGAAAATAGAGAGTAGAGAACTAGAATGTTTTGAATTGAATATATCCAAACACTTAGAAAGCATAAGTACAAGTAGAGTTCTTGAAGATAGTATAATGTATAGAAATCCTGATGAATCATATGGATTAAGATTTTCGGACTACAAAGAAAAGACAATATTAGATGAAGAAGACTTAATAAATGAAAACTTAAAAAGTAGTTTGAACTGATTTTAGATGCTAGTGGAAGTAGACCCAGGTATCAGGGTATAATAGAAAGTTCAAGTAATGGGAGATTTTTAATTAAAAATTGGGAAAGAGATTAATGAGGTAATAGAGGAACTAAGAAATAGAGGATGTTTAGGAAAAGAAGAAGGATACTATTTTATAGAAAATAAGTGTGACTTAGGAGAAAAAACATATGTAAAACACAGTAGGTTAAATAATTCAAAAAATTTTAAAATAATATAAAGATATAATATTCAATTAAAAAATGAACAGGAAAAAGAAGAGAAACAAATAATGGAAACTTGTTTAGATAATTGTTTTATAGATTCTCAAGAACTAGAACCTTTAGAAGACATAGTAAGAGAATTAAAAAGATCACTAAGAAATCAATCTTTAGAAAATGAGTTAATGACATCAGAATATATGTATAATACAGAACCTCTAGAACTTATGAATTCAAATACCAATAGTGTAAATAGTTCTCCAATATTTAACACAAGAGTAGAAAACCTCGTAGGACAACTAAGTAGAATTCCTTATATATACTATAGAGAACCTGAGAGAGACTATAAAAGCTTAGAAAGACAAATGCCCTTAAAAACATTAGATAAAAGAAATTTAGTAAACAATGAAAGGATTTTAAATTTAGTAACTCATGATCTGATAGGAATCAAGCTATTGGACTTCTGGTCTGCAACTGAGCCCGAGGACTAGAAGGATTGGCACATCGAATCCTTCTGTTCCAACTGACCTCTACCGAGGTAGAGTACTTTCTTGCTAAGTTACCTTTCATGCTGCGCTATATGATTTCCCATCTTTTTGCAGTATACCGAATTGAAGATTACTTGTTAGTGCCCGAGCTGACAAATTACTTGGCATCTTCCTTATCGAGAATCCGAGAAAGTGAGACTTTATACTGACTAAGCCATCCTTACTTGAACAAGCCATCTGTTTGTACTTTTTTTGTCCACATCTTCTAACAATCTCGCCAATGTAGCATCGCTATGTGTACAGTATCATGTGCAAAATCCGTTGTACTAATGATTGCTTTTTTTGTATATTTATTTTTACTCTTTTGTATCTTATACATTACTTCTTTAAGAAATATCCTTTTTGTCTTTCCCTTTTTAGGCAAGCTACCCTAACTTATGGGTATAAATACTCTTATACTTATAGTTATAAGGCATCAGATCATTAATATACACTCGAGTACTTTCTTTCTTACATAAACACTATTTGTTTACTCTCGGCATTACTCTTATCCTTTTCCTTAAGTAAGGTTAGGTGGTGAGTAACTTTACTGGACCAATTCGTGAATCATATCGAATTTTGTTATGAGTCCTTGAAATTTTTATTGGTGTGTCATATTCTTTGGAGCTATTCATGGGTTTTGCTTATTGTTTCATTCGTCATTTTTGCCCTTTTGCACTTTCCCTATTAATCCTTTTTGAGCTTTCTGTAAATTTGGTCCCATTTAGCGACCGACCTTATTTGTTCTTAGTCATGGTTTGTAACATCTTGGTATTAGAGTGGAGGTTTCATGTGAATTGTAACTAGTTCTTTTTGAAGTTCTGTTATACTATGTTTTATGTATGTAAAATAAAATAAGTTACTATGTTCATTTGAGCACTGTATTGTTAACTGTTTATTTCCTAAAGTATTTGTTTGAGCTTTGAATCTGTGAGGAAAAATGATTGACTTAAGCATGAATGTTGGTACTGGCGATGATAGTGGAGCTGTCTACTATGGACGATAATCTCAAGGAACTCTTAGAAGTACCGACGAGAGACTTGATGAGGTAGCTAACCTCTTAGTAGATTCGATCCGAGTTGTTCATGCGTTGTCCTACTGACCTACTGAGACTGTGCAAAATACTCTACAAGTTACTCAACCTATTAGACGTCAGAACCCAGCTCGATCCGTTCGAAGTGGAGGAGTTGGTGTATGATTAAAGCGAAGGATAAACCTGAGAGAGCTTGATGAAGAGGAAAAAGAGGAGTATTTTGAAGAAGAGTGGGTACGAGTCCCTAGAGCTTTTGATCATGTGAAGTTTCGAATTCCAAGTTTCGAATTCCAAGTTTCAATAGATTTGGGAATGCTGATAAATACCTAGAGTGGGAAGAGAAGGTGGAGAGTGTGTTTGATTACTATTAATATGAGGATTATGAGAAAGTGAGGACTATTGTTGTTGAGTTCTCTAGATATGCTGCCATGTGGTGAAAGAATTTTCAGGCCATGAAGAGACAAGAAGGTTACTGAGAGATTAATACTTGGCTTGAGATGAAGAGAGTACTCAGAAATAGATTCTTGCCAGAAACCTATATTTAAGATACTTTCACTCGACTTTAGAAGCTGAGAGAAGGAGGCGGAGCTATTGACGAGTATGTTCAAGAATTTCAAATGTTTATGATACAGTGTGAAGTGAAGGAACCACCAGCCCGAATAGTCTTAAGATTCATTACGGGGTTGAGAGGAGACATTTGAGACATTGTAAAGCTTCAACGATTTGACATAATGGATGAAGTTGTTAGGATTACCCAGTGAGTAGAGAGGCAAAGAAGGAGCTGAGTACCGACGAGGATACCGACTAGCCAACTTGGATAGGCAAGTCACCAAGCTCAGTTAAGTATCGAGCTGAGCAGAAAGGCCGACCTGAACTTATGAGAACGGGTAAGGATCTAGCAGGAAAACGAGCCAAATCAAGTGCTTCAAGTACCAAGGGTTTGGACATATGGCTGCTCAGTGCCCGAATCAATAGACAATGATCATTAAGGGAGATATCTAGAAGCTAGAAGTAGAAAGTACGGATGAAGGACTCGAGGAGGAGGATTTCTAGCCAAGAAAGAAAATGCTGATAAATAGCTGATTAAGTAGGATGTGTTTGCTGAGGACTTAGACCGGTTATTCATGGTTGTCTGATGTACTATGAATGTGGAACCCTCACAAAAGGAGGTGCAGAGATAAAATTTGTTTCATACAACATGCAAGTTGAGTAATCAGGTGTGTGCCTTTATTGTAGATAGTGGAAGTTTCACCAATGTAGGATCAACCGATCTTATCTCAAAATTGAAGTTGTCGACTATTGTGCACTCGAAGTCATATAAGTTGCATTGGTTGAGTGAAAAAGGAGCATTACATGTCACTTAACAAATACTACTACTGATCACTATTAGGAACTACTTTGATTAGATTTTCTATGACATATTACCCATGTGTGCTTCCAATGTATTGCTAGGTAGGTTGTGGTTGTTTGATAGGAGAGTTATCCATAACGGCTATAGGAACACATACATGTTCGAGAAGGATGACTGGGAAATCACACTGGACCCGATGCCGCAGAGAGAAGTTCATAAGTTTTAGACGAAAATTGCTCATGGATTGAAGAAAGCTCTAGTGATGAGTAGAGTCAAGCTCTGAGAGGTCATTAAAGTAGATGAGTCGACCCTTATGTTGGTGAGGCAACTTTTGGAAACGAAGGAGTAGGGTGAACTATCCTAGGAGATTAAGGAGTTACTAGATGAATATGCTGACTTGTTCCTAGAGCAGCTACTTGAGGGGTTATCCCTAACTTGAGGTATTGAGCACAGCATTGACTTAGTACTTAGCGATGCACTACCGAATAAGCCAGCTTATCGGATGAATCTTAAGTAGGTTTCTAAGCTCCAACGTTAAGTTAACGAGTTACTAGAAAGAGGTTATGTAAGAGAGAGTTTTAGTCCATGCGTTGTGTCGGCGTTTCTAGTGCCGAAGAAGGATAGAACTTGGTGGATGTGTGTAGACAGCTAAGCCGTGAACAAGATTATGATCAAATATAGGTATCTGATCTCGAGGCTAGAAGACACGTTGGATGAACTGAGTGGAGCTAAGATTTTCAATAAGATTGATATTAAATCTAGCTACCATCAAATCCGCATGAAACCAAGGGATGGGTAGAAGAATACATTCAAGACTCGACATAAACTTTATGAATGGATGGTTATGTTCTTCGGCTTGTTGAATGCCCTGAACACTTTCATTAGATTAATGACCCTTGTGCTGAGACATCTACTAGGGAAGTGTATCGTGGTGTACTTTGACGACATTGTAGTCTATAGTGTTGACATACTTAGTTACTGTAAACATCTTAAAGCAGTCTTGGATATCCTCTGTGCTAAGAAACTATTTGGCAATTTAAAGAAGTGTTGCTTTTGCCAAGATGAGGTGGTATTCTTAGGTTATGTAGTCAGTGAATGAGGCTTGCGAGTCAATGATGAGATGATCCGAGCAATTGTTGAGTGGCCGAGTCCTATTACTTACACCGACGTGAGAAGTTTCTATGGATTAGCCTCGTTTTTCAAAAGATTCGTTAGGAATTTTGGTACCCTTGCTGCGCCACTTACTGAACTAACGAAAAAAAACATTGACTTCTGATAGAGAGAAAAGGAGGAGAGGAGCTTTGCTGAGATAAAAGAAATATTGACCTTTGCTTCGGTGTTAGGTTTGCTTAATTTCGAGAAAATTTTTGAGCTAGAATACGACGCGTTAGGCATTGGAATAGGTGCTATCTTGATGCAGGAAGGTCAACCAATTGCTTTCTACAGTGAGAAGCTCTGAAGACCGTAGTTAAACTACTTCGTGTATGATAAGGAACTTTTAGCACTAATCTGAGCATTGCAAGTATGGCAGTACTATTTACTGCCGAGAGAATTTGTCATATATACTGACCATAAATCACTGAGGTACCTCCGAAGTCAGACCAAGTTGTTAAAGTGGCAGGTGAGATGGGTTGAATTCCTTGAATGATTTAATTTTGTAATAAAATACAACCAAGAAAGAGCAACGTAGTTGTAGATGCTCTTTTGAAGAGACACACATATTTATTAGAATTGCAAACCCAATTGTTTGGGTTTGCAAGTATCAAAGAATAATACTCTGAAGACCCATAATTTTGTGATGCATCGTTGAGAGGATAGTGGATGGGTATCATGTGGAGGATGGCTACTTGATCCGAGGAGGAAAATTCGGATTTGTTCATTGAGGGAGCTACTGATTAAAAAAGCCTACAGTGGAGTACTTTATGGACAATTTAGAGAAAGGAAGACCTGTGAACTGTTGAATGGTCGATTCTTTTGGTTGAGAATGAGGAGAAATGTGCATCAGGTTGTCGAAAGCTATATTATGTACAAGAAGGCCAAGTGCAAAGTTGAGCAAGAGAGAGCCATATCCCTACTTATTCCAAAAAGGCCATGGACTGAATTGAGAATGGACTTTGTTTTCGGACTACTGTGAATTGCCTGAGGCAAAGATTTTGTCATGGTCATTGTGGATAGGTTTAGTAAGATGGTACATTTCGAGCATTGCACAAAGACTAACGACGCTTTAGCTATTGCTTCTCTTTTTTTGTAGGGATTGTGTGGATATACAGTGTACCGAGAAGTATAGTATCCGATAGAGACCCAAAATTCTTCAGCTATTTCTGAAGAACCTTGTGGCGTTTACTGGGAACCAAATTACTCTTTAGTACCTCATGTCACCCCTAAACTGATGACCAAATAAAGGTAGTTAATTGCACTTTGGCCAAGCAGAGGTAGTTAATTACAAGTTGATATTGAAGTTTTTTTTTTTAACATTAGCACATTATGGTATAGGAAGACTATTAATGATTTCGTGCTTTTTATGTTGAATGATATGTTACACAATTTATTACTCATGAAATAAAATATGATCTATGAGACTCACATATATTACATAAGATAGTATATATAGAAAAATATGAAAATTAAAAATATAAAATAAATACGATGCAATATGCTACACATGCGTGCAAATGTAATGGGGTTGGTAATCAATAAACTATAGTGGTAGAATTATTATTAACTTACTGTTAATATTTTTGAAAACTAACATATATAAGTGTGTGGATTTCTAAAAAGCCTTTTTTTTTAAAAAAAAAATAAAGTCTATGTACACTTATATATATATATATATAAGTACATTAAATTTTGAAAATAAGGTCCAATTGGTTGTTAGTTATAATAATTATTTTCTAGCTATAATTTGAAAATTACTATCCTCTTTTTATTTTATGATGATGTATGAGGATAGGATCTATGGGTCTCAAGCTCTATGGTCTTTGATATTCCTAGGGAAATGCTCAGTAGGCTACATCGAAGTATGAGTAGGCTCACTTATCACCTCCAGGCGGGAGTAAAAACCCCAATGACTAGAGAGTTACGTAATAGCGGTCCGTCCTAGGTTCCTAAGATAGCCCAAGTTTGATTACATCTAAGCATATAAATGGTTATTAATAAATAAAACCCTCCCCCCAAATCCTCAGTACAAGTCCATTGGGGTTGAGTTTTTTTCTTAAAGCTTGCATTACTAAAAATCAGTTAGTACAACTATATTACAATATATAGATAAATGAAATAAAAAATATATATAAAAGCCCATTGACTAATTTTTATTTTTACGTAGCTAGCCTACTAGGGTCCTCAGTAAAGTCACCAATTTTATCAAGCCTTATTTCGGTTTTCCTTAATTTAACTTATACTAAGCCTAATCCGTTTAATATAATTTACTTGACATAAAATTGAGGAAACATTTTTCTTTTTTTTCTTTCAAATATTTAGAAAAATTGGAGTTACCAACTAGTTATATTAGTAAAAAATGAAATTAGGGTTTTTGGATGGAAAAACCCTTAACTATTAGTATGTAAATATTCTAAAATATAATTTTTTTTAGAAAATTAAATCAGAAAAAACAAAATTCAGGGGCTAACCTATTAAGATTAAGTCATCATATAAAGATAAAAAAGAAAAACTAATGGGCTTTTATTTTTTACAATTTTTCTAAAAATGTTAGTACATGTATAGATATGTACAAATGTAATTAAAATAAATTTTTTATGATTTTTTATTACTAATTTTCAAAAAAATAAAAATAATTTTTTTATATTTTTTATGGTTGCCTCAAAGGTACCTATGTATTTGTTAGTCAGGATCAAACCAATGTAGTTCTTATTTAGAAAAGATTTAGTGGGTAGATTTTTTTTAAACAAATCGAGTTACATTTACGTTAGTTATCAAATTATTATTATTTTTTAAAAACCCTAAAAAGATCTAATTTCACAAATTTATTTTTAAAAAATCTAAGTAACTAAATCTTTTGAAAATTCTAATTAAAATTTTTATTTTTTATTTTTTAAATTTACCTGTCAAAAATTTATTTATTTTTAAATTCTAAATACAAGATATACTAAGATACATATCTCCTTGGAAAATATGAATCTTGGAGAAAAGATATGCAATTTAAATAAAATTTATCAAAAAATTACAAATTATCTAAAAGTTGCAAAACAATACGATAATTATTAAAATTTATAAAAAAAACTTGCACTAAAAAAAAAACAAGTTAGTAAAATATATTAATTGACTAAAAAATAAATAAATAAGTAACTAAAAAAATTATTCAATAGCCTAAATAAGTTGAATTATGCGGGATCGGATGTGCATGTCATGATCATATGTGCTTGGACTATTGTTGCGGTGTAGATATAGGTGTAGATCGTATGCGTGTGAAATCCTTATTAAAATCGAGACTGTATGTGTGTATGAAATTTGATCATGTGTGAGTGAAATTTGATCGTGTGTGTATGTAAATTTGATCGTGCTCAGTATATGTGTATAATTCTAATCGTGTGCGTGTACATGTGTGCTTAGTCGGGACATGGATGTGTGTGTGTATTTGTGAATGGAGAGTGAGCATGACGTGTGTGGCATGAATTTGTACGCAGTAGTATGGGGCGCAGGTTTGGACGTATGCTAGTGTATGTGTAAGTGACAGGTGAGCGAGTGTGTTGGCGTGTGTGAGTGCCAAAACTTTACAGCTGAATTACTATTTATAAGCCATCAATTTAGATCTTTTGAATCTTTTTTATCATAGATTTAATCTTAACAAATCTAAGATACGATCATACGATCATATTCAATTTAGATTCATTGAAGGTTTAATCCAATTTTTAGAAACTCTTTATTTATTTGGGCTTTCTTCCTTGAGCTTGATGCAGTCCATTTTAATTTAGTTCAAAATACATACTAACCCATTTAATAATTCCTAAGTCTATTTAATTTAATATAAATTAGATAAGAACCCACTGTATATTGGACCAAACTAAAAATATTTTAACGAAGCCCGATTATTTAAGACTCATAATGTATTAAATTGAATGCACACCATTATCCGATCCGACCCTAAACGACTTAACTAGACTTGACACTTTATTTTTTATTTTCTTTCAATTTTCGTTTCTTTTATTTATTTATTTATTATTTTTTTCAATTCAATATTTTCATTTTCATTTTTATTTATTTTTATAAACCTGGATCAAAAGTTAAAAAAAAAAACAAATTAAAATTAAAATAAAGGGTGGCAAAAATTAGGTATTTACAACAATGATTGGGCCGGTTGTCTTGATATGAGGTGCTCTAAAACTGGTTTTTATGTCCTTCTTGGAGAATCACTCGTGAGTTGGAAGTCCAAAAAGCAATTAGTTGTGTTTCGAAGCTCAGTTGAGTTAGAGTATAAGACTATGGCCTACATGGTTAGTGAAATCATGTAGATGGTCACTTTGCTTAAGGAGTTTAAGGTTCATATGCAATCTCAGGTTCAATTACTCTGTGACAATCAATTTGCAATTCGATTTTTCATGAATAAACTAAGTACTTGGAATTGAATTTACATTTTATACAAGATAAAGTTTCTGAAGGATTGGTTTTACCAAATTATGTCCAAAGCAAGATGCAACTGGCTAACATTTTTACAAAAGGACTTTATGAAGCATGGTTTAAAATTTTTTAAAGCAAGATGAGAGTATAAATATGTACTCACCACCTTAAGGGGGAGCGTTGAACTCACTTTATTTTTATATGTGCATTTTTCACATATATATATATTTATATTATTAAAGCCGATTAGGCCTTAAGTAACCACTATAGTTCGAGTTACCTATTTACCCTTTATTTAATTTTATTTAATAAAAAAACTAATATTAATATAATTTGTCAAAATCACAAACAATGGTTAAATTCGTTAACCCACTCTCTCTTGTTAATTTCTCCTTATCCTAAAACCCACTTTCTTCACTTTCTTCTCCATCTCTCTACATAACATGATGCTTATACTTATAATCTTTCTCCAATGGTTTCTCTTTTTTTTTTTTTTTTTTCGTTTTCTCTCCTACTTGCTTTATGTATGTGCATTACATGACTAAAATTCAGATTATGATCAAATATAATCATAATAATCATTGATGTCTATATATATGGATAATTTCTGTCTGTAATCTTGATTTGTTATTAAGCAAGAAATTAAATGATTTAGAGTGAGTACACACACACGCACGCACGCATACACATACATACGCACACATACACATGTACACACACACGCACACGCATACACATACACATATACACATGCACACACATACACACACACGCACACACACACGCACACACACACGCATACATACACACGCACACACATACACATGTACACACACACGCACACGCATATACATATACATACACATACACACACGTATACATACATACATACACTCACACATACGTACACTCACATGCACACACACACGCACACGTACACACACGCATACACACACGCACACGCACGCACACGCACATGCATACACGCACACATACGCACACGTACATGCACACGCATACACACACGCACATGCACACGCACACGCACACCGCACGTACATGCACGCATGTACGCACGCACATGCACGCATGTACGCACGCACACACACACATATGGAATATGTTTTAAGAAACCTTAACATGCCCCTATAGGGTTTTACCCCCTTGTTGAGTTTTTATAGGATTCAAAAGACCCTATAGGAGCGGGTTGTTATAGGGCTTATATTATATTAAGTAGAGAATAGAATAGAAGAAGTTAAATAATATCAAGATTATATTTAATAACTTACAAAATAATCAAAACCGAGAATTAAATATATTGTACAATATAAAATTTGTAGAAGATACGTATATTATATAAGTTAAGAATAAATATTTTTATTAATATATGCTTTTTTTACTAGGTTGGGTTTCCTATTGGGTTTTTTATTGTAATTTAAAAACCCAATCTTAAACTTATGGGGTCTTAAATCATATCCAAAAACCTAACCCTAAATCTTATAAAGTAATACCCTATAGGGTTTTTATCGGGTTCGACGAGTTGGATATCCTTTAACAATCAGCCTGGTTGCATCCTTATAATGTGTAGCTATTATTTTTCACAATTGAAAGATAACATATTCTATAGCTTTCTCTCTTTTTCTTCTCTCACATAGCTTCTTCATCTTTTCCATCTCGAAAGTCATTTTACAAAACTTTTCTTTGTTTCTTACTAGCGATTGCATTTAGTTCTAGTGTTTTTCATCTGTTGGTGCGAACTTTGTCATATATTGTTATTGCACCAATCCTTAAAACGCATGTAACTTCCATTTTGCTCTGTTTTGATTAGCATAATAACTAAAGTTTGCACTTTTACCTCGACAAAAAGTTAAATGATTAATGAAACAAATTGAACAAAAACACGATTACCTTTTTTTTTCTCTCTCTCTCAAAAAAGATTATTCTTTTAATTTGATAAAAAAATTCATTTATTGTATTTTTGAGAAAGAATAGGCTTCTCCTTGTTTTTCTCAAAGGTTTATTCCATCTAGCGTCTAAAAGGAGAACAAAATTAAAAGTTTTTTCATGCAGAATTGGCGACAAATGGATATACTTTGTCGAGAAATCCTGAAGAATGTGATATAAACACAACAAGTTAAGAAGAATAGGTAAGGGTTAGTTATTATTCTCATTTCTATTACCTATAATAGGTAAGGTTGGTTATTATATGTTTTGTGATAGTTAAAAAAGTAGTTTAGCTTTAATAATATAGATATATATATCAAATATGCATGAAAGTAACCTTAAACAAATTTGGTGCTTAATGATCCATTGCATACCTTTGGGGAGATAGAGAAACACAAAATTGGATTAAAAGCTAAATAGGTATGAAACACCTCAACAATACAAAGATAAACAAATCATTAATTATATATGTGTGTAAACATGAGATTTTCGAGCTAAAACTAAGTTATAATAAGAAACTACAATCAAATAGATAGCAAAATAATGAGCAAATTTACTTGAAAATGAAGAGTTAACCAAACATAGGAAGATAGGATAAGCATGAAATTTAATAAATAAATTAGAAAACTAATTAGATAGAAATGAAATAAGATAAAGATAGGCATCATTGCTTTAAGATAGGAAACCTTATACCAAGAAAAATCTTACTAAATAAAACCTTACTCCTTCTCTCACAAACAATACCAACAAGGGACCATTGGCTATGAATGGGAGGTGCATCAAAGTAACGTCACGATAGAATTCTCATAATCAGAACACAAAGCCTAACCTTAGATCTAAATCCTAAAACTTCCCTCTATAATTTTGGATTCAACTGATGTTTTACAACTATACTCAAATCGTTCTGATGTACATTTTTTATACAAGTGCATTTTAGTAATTTGCTCCCTTAAATTATCAATTTAGCTTATTTTATTTTTCTTTGCAGAAATTCCTTCCCTAATTAAAACATATTTTCTCTAAAAAGAAGAAAAAGAGAGAACTTTTTTTTTCTCCTCTCTATATCACCTTCTATTCTACAAAGGTTTTTGACATACAACTAAATCAATAACGTGATCTCTTCTCTTCTCTTTTGATTTCTTTTTATTTCTCCTATTTCTTTGTTAAGCCCCAATCACCCTTTAGATAAATTATTGATTTAATCAAAGTGCAGTGTGAATGAATTTAGGATGGAAATTCTCTTTTGGTGTGAAAGAGGACATCTAAGTGTGGTAAGTTCTTATATCTCCCTCTAATTATGGAATGGTTCAAAAAAATATAAGGAAGATTTGTTTTTGAAGGAATGATAAAAGTCATTGAAAGTGGTATATGTGTAAAGTGTTAGGTTTGTGTTAAAGATCAAGTAAAAGGATATTTTTTTTCCTTCTTTTGTTGTTTTAGTTTCATGATAAAAATGCGAAATTGGGATACTACTATGTTGCTTTGTCAACTTGTCGAGGACTTAATACAGTTTGTGAAACATTACCACCTTTTATGTGTATGAGAGTTATAGAATTAAGACGTAAGCCGAGGATGTTGCTTGAGCTTAATTCAAGTACTTTATCAATATTATCCTTTGTTATGTATGTTGAAGGAGTTGGCTTAAAATCAACTCATAAATGAAGTTTTGATGCACCGTTTGCATGTTGAGCTTGGAAGATGAGCATCTTATAGGATGAAGTCATGCATGATGAATAGTTGTCATTAGGTCAGCTAAAGCTAATGGTAGTAGATGGCTATGCATCATCTTCATCGTGTACACCTTTGTTCTTTGTAGGGACTTGATGAACTTACTTATAGACATTGCACCTAGAAGAAAGAGGCCCTCTAAGGTGGGTCTTTACCTTCTCTGTTGCATCAGGTGTTAAGTCAATTGTAGTTGATGGATTTATCATGCTAGACATCTTCTAATGTGATGGAAGTCAAGTCAATGTGTATATAACATCTTGTAGTCCAACACAAGAAGAGCACTATTAAGTTGTAGGGTGATGACAGTAACAGTAACAGTCGCTAGTTTAGGCGAGCATTATAAGAATGAATTAGGATGAGAACTCAAGTATTCTCCTGCATGACATACACCTCAATCGAAGCATCGCAATAGGCATAGTTCTTATGAAGTTATAAATAAGATGTGCTCCTCTTCACTTAGATTTATTTGATTGTGTCAAGGTAAATACTTTGATGCTTTCGTCTTGAGGATACTCCTCAGTGAAGTTGCCATTTAAGTGAGGTTGTTGCAGCTTGTCGATTACATACACTAAGTATGCTGATTGACCTTACAGAAGTCTAATGTAGATAGATGTTTTTGAAAAATGAGTGGGAGGAGGAACATGTAACCTTGATATTTTGTATTGTTAATATGATAAGGGATTTTGCCTAAAAAAGAAAAAAGTATGATAGGGGATTGAATTGTGTGTTTTTTATTGGTCTTAACTTATTCATGATTTTTGGTGTTTTATTTTTTGCAACGTGATTCCATCAGGGAGTGGGAAAATCAATTCCTCAAGACTATTTAATTCATATAAGCAATAATGAAGCCTTGGCCCAAAAAAAAAAAAAAAAGAAAAAGAAGAATAAGAAGCAAAAATGAAGCCAAATAAAGCACAAATGATTCAAAGGACCCTTTTTTGAGTCACTGGAAAGTGAGACAGCTAGTAAGGCTGAGAGCGCAAAAACTACTTTTTTTTTTTCTTCTTTTTTTTTTTTTGGCAAATATGAAAATCAGTTTGATGAACTTTTCTGAGTTACTAAATTAAATCTTCTTAAAACATCACCGGTCAAGCCTAGTTTTTTGAGCTCTACAACGTGAAATCTTGGTTTGTCCAATTGGCTTTTGGTTTCCGACGATGTTTAATGTATTATTTTCTCTATATACAAATAAGAACACGTAATTCTTTTTTTTTTTTTAACAGTTATTGTACTTTTTTCATATTACCTTTTCATGTTCTCAGTACTTTTTCAATATTACCCTTCGTTGAAAATTTTAGTACCTTCTTAAAAGCCACCATTATCGTAAATATTTTCTCAAAACCACCATCATTTTACTAACTAATTAAGTGTTGAAAAGGAAAATTTTGACGTGGTAAGATGGTGCAGTTTTTCAATTTATTATTTCTCATCCATAGCTATTCATAAATATAAACTTACGACCTATATCAAGGGATATATCCGTGGAATTTAGAGATATGCAATATTATACTAATCAAATTGCAAGTACTATATAAACAAGCGGTACATGGATAAGATGATATAATACACCTAATTAATGGACAAAGGCACACATGATGGACATACTAGAGATGGAATCTCAATATAAGAATTGTCGGACACCGTATAGCATTTAGACATCACACTTGATGGATGAACTATATATACACTTTGATCATCAGAATACTTTGGACCATGACATAACTCCCCCATATTTGGTTGAACTTTTAACGAGCGGAAGAACTCTTGATGTCAGATCAGCTGCTAGAATAGATCCACTTCCTGCGGCCTGAGGTGATGCATGCAGTCATAGGAAAATCTCAGTGGCAGGTACACTTGATGTCCATGCATCAATAAGGCTGCTGACGTTGGTATTCAAACAGTCCAGGGCATCAGGGAAAGGGCATTGCGGAGCAGCTGTCAGATACACTTTTTTGCCCTTTTTTTTTTTTGGGGGGGGGGGGGGGGGGGGGGGGGGGGGGGTATACCTGGAAAGATACTTTGCAAGATCTCCTCTATAGGCAAGCAAAATGACCTTGTCTTTATATGAACATTTACAATGTCTGTCTATGGCTGCTATCGACTTTTCCAATTCATTCTTTCCAAAGCTTGCTTTTGCTCCATTCTCTGCTTAGTTTCAACTTTTGGCGCATGTGCATGTCCCATACATTAGATCACAGATCACATAGTAATGTTCTTGGTCACTGTCCTTCGACAAACGCTACTCGTGTTCTATCATCTGAGTTTTATTTTTTATTGTTGGAGTTAAAATGGGGAATATACGAAGATCATGTACTCATTTTATTACGTTATCCTGTATCATTATTTAATTATTTTGATAGTGCAAGATTCCCCAGATAAATACAACAGGGATTGCACACATCAAAATTATACCAATACATGAGGGAGCATTTGGTATCTCTTTGGGATTGGTTTTAAAACTCTTTCGGTGGTTAAATAAGAGAATATATATATATTCCTACAGCCTATTGTAAAATAAAGTACATAACAAAATTCTCATAGAAATAAAATTGCGCCATCTTTTTTTTTTTTTTTTTAAGTTTTATATTTTCCAATGAATCAACTCATTTTCCTGCATTGTCCACCTTAAGGATACATCAATCTTCATTAAAATTGCGATTTACGCAAATATCATTTTCACTAAATTCAAGATAACATACTGATATTTAATCCAAAATATTTGCAATGGAAACAAATCCGATACATATAAAACTGATATTATTGTTCCATAATTGTGCCCATCACCTTATAACATTTGAAGACACTCAACACAATAAGATTTAAGGTGAATAGGATATGAGCTCTATACTATACTATATCTTATTTTAAAAAAAAAGTGCTTTAAAATCTAGAATTGAAGCATACTAAATAATTTTTGGAACTACTTTGAAGCTTATAACTTGTATAATCTATAATATCTACACGGAAATTATCTTTCCCAAAATGCAATCCGATTATAGATTCCATTCTCTTTCCTATGTTTGGTAGCATTTGTACAAGCTAAGATCATGACTCCTTGGAATTGGCAATTCCATCTTTAAAAAGAAATTTGATTTCATCTTTAAAGGGATAGAATTGTGATTCTATTTTACTCTTGTTAATTATTATTAACTAAAAAAACTTATTTAATCTCCAATATAATTAATTATAGTATTTAATAATTAAGGGTTTTTTTTTTAACAAAGACTATTATATGCACATATCACTCCATTTGATTCCATAAAGAATTTCAAAAATAAAAAAAAAAGTATAACTGAATCCTTATTTTATTCCATTCCATTCAAAACTATTATTATATATCAAACATTAAATAAGTTACTAAGATCACAAACCAATGATTTCTTTTTACTCTTTTTTTTTTGAATTTTTTGTAATATGGAAGTTTTACTTGATTTGCTACAATTTTGTGAAATAACTGCTTGAATGCCTAGTGAGTTTTATGATCAAAGTTAATAAACTTGACAGTGTAAGCTCACCATCGACCAAAAACAAATTAAACCTCAAATTTTGTCGATCAAGTATTATCATCATGACTAAAGCTCTAAAGGAATCGATGAGAAGTCCATGTAATTTTGATTGGAAGGAAAAAAAAATTCCAAAATAACCTAGCCCTGAGTCTCAACTCGATAATCAAGCTCAAAGCTTCGGTTTACTTCAATCAAGCTTGAACGTCGAGTTTTTCTGTTGATTTTAACTCGAACTCCCACAAGCTTGTTCATCGTTGCATGTTTACTATTATGTATATCTTATTATTTTTATTTAAAAAAAAAAAAACTCATGTCTACTATTAGGCTTTAGGCATATATTTTCATTTTTATTTCCAAAAGACAAGTACGTGTTTGTTTAATTTAGTGATTGATGGAAATGAGAGAAATCAGATGGAAGTGAGTGGAATTGGTTTTTACTCTAAAGCCATCTTTGTTCCCTCCAAATTTGAAGACAAATTGTAAAAATTTGAGAAGTTACAAAAATATCCTTAAAAGGGCAAAAAACTAAAACCTCATTATATGTCTTGAAGGGTATTCTAAGGCTTTATTCTCATTTCATCTCTTTTGCATTAATCGAGAAATATATTTCCATCAATTTCCTGTCATTTTCGTTCTTCAAATCCAAACTAGGGCAAAAACTATAATTTCCACTTATCTGCCTCCATCTCTTATCATTTTCACTACCTTAAAATTGCAAAACACAGTGCAACCGTCACATAATGAAGAATGTGATAATCTGTGCTCCTCAAACCATGGTAAGTGTTGAAACAGGAATATATGCAATCGACTAATTGAGGTGTAAAGACTAAAGTAATACTATAGTGACATGACACGACCATATATATATATATCTTTAGGCTGATATAATTGGCTAAACATGTATTTGCAATTGCAACATAATCTTACAAGCTCCAGCAAAAAGTTCGGCTGAAGAGCGTAAAGATCAAATGAGCCTCAACTAGAGGAATTCAGAGATTACAACAAACACCAGCTGAATTCACAGTGTCATTGATGGCCACTCCACATGAAAGTTAATAGAGACCAACCAAGCAGCTCTATCACATAAAAAAGGGACGCGGATCCGGATTAGCATACAGAGAAGCATGATCTGGTGGCAGAAAATACGAAAGCTACTGCATTCTGAATATAAGATAAAAGACATCCAGCACATCGCAGCACTACACTTTCTGTCAACTCAGGTATTCATCTTCCAACCCATGCTTGGCTACATTTTGTTAAATTTCTAACCATGATGTCACCTGTTTCGCTAAAGTTATTCAAACTGTGATCAGAGCCTACCACATTGAAGGCACATAAACTTGTTCCTTGAGATTTTGAGTAGCACTTTCAGTGGGAAACCCTCTTACTCCACCAATGGTCCACTGAGCTATAATTCCAGCAGCAACTGCAAATCGAAGTTGCCTCTCTAAAATGTCTTGGTTCTCGAACATCTCAGGGAAGGTAGCGAGCTTTCTCAAAATACCAGCCACAACAGCATCACCCGATCCCGTTCTATCACAAGTAAAGGCAGATATAAGAACATCCTCTGTACCAACAACTACTCCATCAAACTTCGGGGAATAGTAATGGATACGAAGGGTTCCATCGGTAACAAATAAAAACTTGAGCTTGTCATGCCATAGAGGAGAGATTTCCTCTCGTGTATAATGGTAGTAATCCCGCCTGTTCTTTGTTTGCTCAAAACTTTCAGCATAATACTGGGGCCGATAACTTCTTCTTCCCTCATAATAATCTTCATCCAAAAGAAATTCCAGCTCTTGCCTGGAGAGTTCAACAATGTCTGCTTCTTCCAATGCCCTCTTGGTTATTTTCCTTGTCTCGTCTCGCGATTTCCACAAGGGCAAGGGCAAATTCAAATCAAAAAATATAAGACCACCAAACTTTTTAGAACATCTAATCGCCCTAAAGAGGGTTGATTCCATGGAAGGGCACATTAGGACTCCTGAATTGAAGTGCAGGATTCTAGCCTGCGTTAGCATAAATATCAGCATTCTTATATCAGCACGAACCTCAGCCAGGGAAGGCAACCCATAGAAACCATTTGGTGTGCTTTGATTAAGTCAACAATCTCATTTCCAACATCTCAACTTTTCAAACTACATAATTCATAAAGGAATTCACTGCGCATCCATTACAAAGTTGAGAATGACAGCCAAACTAATAATACAGCATTCAAATTGAGATTGCTGATTAGTAAAACTTTTCATACACATTCCATGTGCCTTTAATACACAATTCTGATAAACTAAATAGAATTTGCTCTTTATGGCTCAAACAATTCTCCTATACACTTAAATACTCGGGGATGACAATAGTCAACAAAATACTTTTTAATCTGAAATGAAAATATGCTACGCGGAATTCCATTTTTCTGGAAGGCTCTAATGTGATTAAACCAGCTTCTTCCAGACATATGAATTCCCCTATAATACTAGTCCAAACCATATCGTGCAAGTAACTTCATGGAAATAATGCAATTTAAGATTGCACCTTGTCATGTTAATGCCAAGCTACTTTAGCACGAGGCCAACTTCAGGTAATACTATAAGCAATTACTCAACCAGCAAGTCCAACCAACATCTCAACAACAAATGAATTACCACGAACACAGAACGAAAATCAAATTTCAATTCTACCTCTTTAAGCACAGCAAGGTTCAACTCGTTCCTCAGCAACGAATCCTCCGCCGCTTCTCGAACCATCTCCATCCCCATCCTTCCATCACTATCAAATTTTACCTTCATGTAAGAACAACCGGTCCTCACACTCTCATCGATCTTCACACCTCTAGTCTGCACTTTTTCCTTATTCATCATCAACACCAAGTCCCCCCCATAGTTATCTCTACCCACTTTCCCCATAAAAGCAGCGCGCCCACCCAACCTCACGAGAGATATCGCGACATTGCTAGGGGGACCTCCGGGTGCCCTTGCAAACTCGGGGGGATTCCACTGGAGCATTTTCCACTGGGAATACATGTCGGGGTGCATCGGGTCGTCGTGGACTCGAACAGTAGGAATGAATTCCTTCTGTACCGCACCAAAGCAGCAGACCAAAGGAGGGTCCTCGTACGGGAAATCAATGCCGTCATCGTAGTTGTCTTCTTCATCCTCGGAGTCTGGGAATGTCGGTATTTGCTGAAGTTGTTCTGTTGGGGCTGTCGAGACTGAGACTGACCCATTTTCGGATTTTGGTTTTCTTGGGGTTCGGGTGTTCTTTGGAGAAGAAGTCTTTGAAGAAGAAATGTTTGCTCTTCTACGGCGAGTGGGTTTTGAGGCTGCAGTGGGTTCGGAGTTTTCTGTTTTAATTGAAGCAGCTATAGGTCCAGATTTATGTTTAGGTTTAGTTGGGTTCGTGCTTCTGTATCGGATAGGAAAGTATGAATATTGAAGATTGGATTTTGTAGGGAAAAGGACGGGGGAGTGAGGAAGAAGATGAAAGCAAGCCATCCACATAGATGCGGTTCAAGTAGGAGGGTAGCAACGGATCAGAAGTGAGAGAGGGTTTATTCAGGATTTTGAGAATTTTTCTTTTCTTTTATTTTTTTAAGTAAAAAAGTGATTTATTTATTTCTTTTTTTTTATTTCAGTTTCAACATTTAAAAAATTTTATTTTAGTTCTCAAACTTTGTAAAAATTTATAAATAAATACTATGAAGAAATGAAAAAGTGTAAAATGCAATATAGATCCAAAATTTGATTCTTTTTATTATGCAAA
Organism: Lumnitzera racemosa; assembly: GCA_024138005.1. NCBI lineage: Eukaryota > Viridiplantae > Streptophyta > Magnoliopsida > Myrtales > Combretaceae > Lumnitzera > Lumnitzera racemosa. Next base: position 61,065,587 of record JAMXBC010000004.1, read on the forward strand.
ATTTTTCTTTTTTTAGAAAAATTATGTAATACAAGGAAACTTTGTAAAACATTGATTTTCTCTAACTTAGTAAACATTTTGGCATATGCTTACTATATGAGTCTCTCATTTTTTATGTGGTTTTAACAGTGACATAGATATGACATATAGAAAGATGAAATGGATTGAAGTAGTGTGAAATCTCGGTCTTTAATCTACTATCATGGATTTGAGACGATAGGATACTTTTATTAGGCATGAGACTTATAGATTATAATTAAGAGAAATAACAAAATAAACTTATTAAAGGAAGTTTAAGTAATGAGTTTAGCCATGTGCCTAGACCCTGATTGTTTTGTATTGATTTGAAGGGTATTTTATATGATTTGGGGCTTCTAGGAAAAATTGTCTGAATTCAACAAATTCTAACATAAGGTTATAAACGTTAAACTGAAAATTCTAAGAAGGTTAATTTCTTAAAATAAATTATATATAATATTTAATTTCACTAAAACTTATCTTTATTGAGATCATTCAATAATTATCAACAACTTAACATTTGAATTTGGAACGTAAGGAATCCTTAGAGGTAAGTCATTTGAATTATAAAAATAATATTTAGAAGTCAATATGTTGTTAAATATAGCTATGTACTATGCACGTTATATCTCGATATGTAAATATATTATTAAATATACTAAATAATTAGCTAGAATTTGTAATTAATTAATAAAAATTATAAAAAAATAGCTAACACAATTGTAAAGTCATGGGAACAGGTGTTGCACCCTTCAAATGTAGTAAGACACTTGGTATATGAGTTGGCAAAGGGAGACAAGGCTTAAGCATATTATAATATTAACAAAATAAAGTCAAATGACAATTGTGGTTGGCCGTACACTTATTCCAATGAAATATACCAAAATAGCATAGGATACCACATATTCTAATGTACTTGTTTTAGCTCAATTTTATTAATAAATAGCTAAAAATAGGTAAATAATTATAGTTTTTATTAAAATTAGAATATAACATATATTGTAATATTACTAGACACCAAAAATCATCACATATGGGTTTTGTTCATAAATTACTTTAAAATCCCCTTATTTAACGTAATCGGTAAAACTACTGGCAAACTTTAAATAATTTACAATAAATAGTGAATGTAATATTTTTTAGAAATTCATATTACCAAAATTTAATACATATGATAAGTATGTTATACAATTTTTTTTTTTAACCCAAAACAACATCGTTTAATATTTTGAAAATTTTAATTAAAATTTGTTATAATAGAGCACTTTGTTAAACAAGTCTTATAAATCAATGTTATTTTAATAAAATAAAATTACTATATGAAAGTGCATGTAAAATAACCAAGGGAAACTAGAATGTAATAAGTACATTAGAATATATGGTATCCTATGCTATTTTGGTACTTTTCATGACCAGAATGTAACAACTATAATTTTTCGAGTATAATACACTTTTTGTGGTTCTAATTGAGCATGAATATTAATCATTACATATTTTTCGACTATTGGTGCATGTTTTGCTAAATATGTCAATATAGGGTAAATTTGTACAATTAACATTATAGCAAGGGGGTCCTTTAGCTATTGATGAATTTGAAGTACTTTATACTAGTCTTAGCTTTGTTTAGTTGGAAAGTGAAAATATTATAAATCAATATGGTATGCTAGTTGAATCAAAAGCTAGATTAGAGATGTCATCAGAATTGGTACACTTAAGTGTTTTTACGTAAGTTAAACTTAGAAAATTGAGTTAGGCGAAATGCTGGAAATTTTAATTTGAAAATTGAAGATATATGTTAAGTAGTATTTAATTAGAAATTTTTAAGTTAAGCTGAATCAAAGAGTAATTCAGAAGCTAAGTTAGAAGTTAAATTAGAAATAAAGTAAAAAACATTTTGGAGTAAACCAAGAACTAACAAGTTGATATTAAGCTGAAATATATCTATATATATACACACATACGCATGATCTATAATTGACCTTGGTAGTGTTTATCCTTATTAAGTAAAGTAGCTTAAGAAGAAGCTCATGTAACAAGCAGTGTTAGACCGTCTAGTAGACTTAGGTAAGTAGATATATGTGTGTGCCTTGAGTAGACTTATGTCTACTCTTAACCTCGCATACTTTTTGATGGTTTGATTAAGCTTAGTTGTGTGTTTGATGTGCTGCTTGATGATTTGTGTGGAACTTCTCTTATGATTGTTATTGACTAAATGATTTTTTGATATTGGACTTCGTTGCTATGGTTGGGTGGCTTGTTATGACATGACAATTGCTAAGATTTACACTAACTTGGAAAAGAATTGATAATGCAAAAATAACATATATTTTCTATGGTTATTTTGCGCTATTTTAGACCTTAATCAAGTTGATTTTATATTATTTTGAGCTTAATTCATTTAAATTTCATTTTTAAGAACTTCTAGAGCATTTTATAAAGTTTTGAAAATTTTTAACATTTTTAGAAATAATTTGAAGCAAAAGGATTGATCATGGAATGAAGTGCAGAGAATTTGGACACGAATAAAGCAAAGAATAGAATCTAACTTCATTTGATTTGGAGAGATTGATGATTTTAGATTAAATTTTGGAAAATTTGAAGATGTTTTGGATGAATTTTAAAGCCGTGGAAATGATCATACCCATGAATAATAAGCGTACATTGAAATTTCAAGCAAAGGAGCAAGAAACAAAGCTGAAATTGAGGTCCAAGAATGACCATGGCCATGGTCATGTCTGTAGTCCTTTTGTCAAGTTAATTGTTCAAATTAAAAGTTTTCGTGCAAAGAATATGCACATGGCCAACTACCATAGCCATGTACCTAGGGTGTGGTTACGATATAACATGTGAATCTCTTATTGATAGGCATAAATTACTTCGTACTTTTTAGGCATGAATTGATCATAATTGAGTTCATTTCTCAAGTTCTCGATACTGAATTGTGTAATATATTAATTTCAGATGATTCAAGAGTACGGAGATGGTATTCATTCAAGATGAAGTGAAAATGAGATGAAATTCCATGAGAACAATGAGATTTAGATCTATCACACCCATGATGAAAGAAAAATTTAGAAGAAAGATCACCACTTATTTGCTCACATGCATGATTAAGGAAGGTTTGAGTACCCAGTGTTTGTCACTCTCTCTATCGCAGGTGTGATCAAGGGTGGAGTTGTTGTCTACTTGTTCATCATGGCTGTGAAAGCACATTAGAAGAGGCAATGAAATGTTGCAACAAGGCGATTACGTTCCATATCACGGCTATAGTGGGTGAAGATGATTCTTTTTTGAGATTATCATACCCCGACTCACGGGTATGTTGGGAGTAGATACAATTGTTTCTCTTTAAATTGTTTATACTAACTGGTGCATCAAACAGGTTTAAAACCCATAAGGCATCTTGAAATTGTGTATTTGGACCTTTTGATGAAGAGAATATAAATATACCTAAAAAATTTAGGTAGGCATCAACAGATTCATTATTTAGATAATCTAGACCTTGGGTTTAGACATTAATCACAAACAAATTTGTTCATCCATTTTGTACCCTTTGTGCTTACATTTTTTATACAATTTCTAAGTATTATACTGTGTATTTTTCCTAGATTTACTCTAGAGAGACGATGGAAATTAATTGTTCGTGCATTGTAAAGACTTCTACAGTAGATCTGAAAAAGAGTTTTATTCTTCTACTTATCTTATGTTGCATTCTGTGTTATCTATTCATTTTGGATTTGTGTTGTTATCTTACCATGTGTGGTAGTAATTTAGGGCTTACTACATCATTTTAGTATGAACAGTTGCTTAAGTTAGCAATTTCCTAATTTCTTGTTAATTTCAGTGAATTGAACTTAATCAATTTAAGTACGGCGTAATGCATAACACTAACTTAGCATGGATTTCGATAGAATATGTCGAGATACAATTCTATTGAATAGATCTAATTTATTGGAGTAACTTACTCCTGATAGTAGAGATATTATTAGGAAAGTTGCTACATTCTTAAGGAATTTGATAAATTATCATGATTTTAATATGATTCTAATTGGCTGTTAATTTAGAAGAATTCTAATAGACATAATTAGGGTGGAGTAAGTGATTATGATAAGAGTGCTTATAAACTAGTAATTCCCTGCAAATAACAATCATTGGGATAAAACTTAATGGTGACATTATGCTATGTAGTGAAGTAAGTTTGCATGTTAAGTGTGGTATTGCCAATTTTTTTTTTTTTTTAGTCATTGTGTTAAATGAAATCTGTGTATGGATTATTGTAGTTTAGTTAGTAAATTAGACGTTTTAGTACGTAATCAATTGATAAATTGAGTTGCTAAATAATAGGACAATTAATTAGTACCAGTGTTTGTATCTGTTTTTAGTAGAGACGATCTTATACTCATCTGTGCTAGTAAACAATAGGTACACTTACTTGTTGAACTTAGTTAATGATAGGATATAGGTTTATAAATTTTAAAACTCGATAGCTCTAATTAGAGGCGATCACTTATTTTTGAAGCAAATATTCTATTTCGAGACATACAATATTCAGTGTATCTTTTATTTTGTCAAGACTCTCTTTGTAAACCTTGTCCTACATCTCTATATATAGATCCTTAGACTAGTGTTTTTAAAGAGAGCCTCCTTTGGATGGAATTATATCTTAGGAATATTGTTAAGGGTCTCTTAATTATTTTGTTTCTTTTATTATGTTGTTTCTCTCTTAAAACATTCTTAGTGAATATTATTGAAATTTAGTTCTTTTTGCAACACTTATATTTCTATCCTATGATATTGTTCTTTGATGATTTGATTATGTAGAATATAATATCTTCCTTTAGTATTTATTGCGGTTGCTAATAGGATGTCTAAGTTTATTGTAGAGTCATGAGGCTTGCAATAAACAAACAAGCATGATTGAAAAGTTTCAATACGCTAAGAGATTAGGTACCGGATCTCTCTAGATTAAGGAAACCTAATAGTAGGATCTACGTACTTTATGCGATCTTGAGATACTCTATTTAGTAGCGATGCGGGTAGAGAGGGTTTGAGAATTACGAATTAGCTAGAGATACGAGTTTAGCTAATTTAGAATCCGATTTCCATAGGAATAGTATTAGAAATCTCTACGATTTAGAAAATGATTGAGATTGAAAGGTTGTGCAAAACTAGAGAGTAAATAATAAAGATTCACTAAGGATAATCTTCTTTTTACTTTAAATAATTCATATTTATTTATGTTACTTGTTAATTAGTTTAGTTTATTTAGTTTTGTTATTGTTTTCATTTGTTTTGCCATTCCTATGTTATCACATCTTATTCATATTTCCTAATTAATCACAATCACCTTTACACTGGTTCCCTATAGAATCGATGTTCGAACTTAAAATTCATTTTAACTATACTATAACTCGACTAGGTGTACTTACTTAATGTCAATCAAGAATCTAAGGACTAACACTACTTCCTAAGGTATTCACTTAAGTGAAAATTATACTGAGGTCTTAGATATGATAATGAGGTAAAATAAAGGTTGGGTTAATAAATAATGAGTAAGTTTACTTGAATTTGTTGGGTAATGCATGGTATGTGAATTTGATGCATTCATGGGATGGTACGAGAAAGATCTAATGGTTAAGTTTTTTATAAAATTTTAAATTTGCTAAGTTGGGTTTAAATGAAAGTAAAGCTGGTTTTACTATGCAAATGATTTAACTTTTGAAAATTGGGTTTACTAACTAAACAACCTAATTTATGAAAGTTGGGCTTTTAAGCATATAGAATTGCATCTCTAAACCACTTCATGTGGTTTTCGTTCGGCTGGGTTTTGGGGCTTTTAATCCTAGATTGCTTCTTGTTGCCTCTTGGTTCCTAAACTTTGTATCTAGATGCCCGGATGATATGCCTAGGAGCTCATTTAATCACTAAGGCTTACCTTAGGAGGAAAGTAACTAGTAGGTCCTTTAACATATCAAAGAAAGAGGAATGGGTTAGCAACACTAAGTAGCTTCCATGGAGCTACTCTTCAAATATAATGTACCAACAAACACCATACAACTTAGTACTTCACTTGATATGATGCATAAGCTAATATTGAGGTCTACTTACCATCTCGAGTTACTTGACAATATTAGATAAGAGTATATGTTATTGCTTAGAGAGGGTTTCTCGTAAGAATAGAGGGAAAATAGGTAATGTTTGTGTGCATTAATTCATTAAGTTGTTTACGGCTATAAATGAGGGACTATTTATAGTAAGTCCTTTAGGGCATCAATACAATAATGGAAATTACATAAAGGATAAAGGATAAAGTATGAAGAAGATTCCTAGTATAAATAGAAAGGCATTAATATGACAAAGGACATAAAGGAATATAGTATAAATGTTAGAAAAGTAAATAATAGGTGGTAGCCTATCATTGGGTTCATGGTTGAAATCTTAAAGCAACATAACGGAGCTATACTAGTGTTGGTGTTGTTGCTATTATGCTGTAGTGAAGGTTGCTAAGTTGATCGAGCGAAGCATCAGTTCAGTAGAATGGGATAGGAGAGCTTGACATATAAGAACCTCAACTTCGACATTTGACAGGTTGGCATTTGGATGAGAGGATGAGCAGAGTACACAAAGTGTTCGCTATCTAGCCTTCTTGATAGGTGTGCTTGTCTAGGTCGAGCTAAGCAAATAGGGTTCTCCTGACCAAACCCTATAAGCCTCTAAGTCTAGCTTGGGTAAGGGGCTTAGAGGTTGGCACTCTATTAGCTCCATAGGATTGTTGAATATTTTCCTTCAAATCTTGATTTGCTTATTCTTTTGGCACATAGGGTATTGGATTGAACACATTAAAGGTAGGAGATACCCTATAGCCTTCGAGAAAGTCCAACTTATAAGCGTTGTCAATGATCTTCTGTAGGACTTTGAAGGGGCCATCTGATCTAGGGGACAGTTTGCTTGTCATCCATCCTAGGAACCATTCCTTACTAAGGTGAACCTAGATAAAGTCTCTAAAGTTATAAATGACATGCTTTTGTCTTGTATTCCCTTGCTGTCATTGTTGAGCAATTGTCTTAGTTAACTATTTGGCAACTTTTTGATGCAGTCTTTAGAATTTCTTAGCACATTGTAGACCTGATTGGCTTTCTCTTAAAGAGGTTGGGTCAACAATCATATCTAGTGGCAAATTTGGATTAAGCCCATAGATAACTTTGAAGGTGGCCTTCTTGTTGAGTTGTAGGTGGAGCAATTGTAAGCAAACTTTATGATTGGCAAATAGATGTCCCAATCATGTAGATTCCAACCAACGATAGCCTAAGGTAAGTTGCTTACTATTTTGGTTACAACCTCTGTCTAGTTGTTTGTATGTAGATGGCAAGAAGTACTAAACATGAGTTTAGTGCTAAGCTTTTACCATATTGTTTGTTGGAAAAAGCTCATAAACTTTGAATCATGATCTAAGACAATACTTCTTGGAATGCCATGCAGTCATACGATTTCTTGAAAAAAGAGCTTAGTAATGAATAAAGCATCATTAGTTTTGTAGCAAAGATTGAATTGGCTCATTTTGCTAAACAGATTGACCATTACTATGATAAAATCATGTTTTTGAGTCATTCTAATTAGGTCAGGCATGAAATCCATGCTTAGATCTATCTATTGCCATTCAAGTATGGATAGAGGTGTATACTCCCCATATGGCTCCTTTCTTCCCTTAGCTCGCTTACATACCTTGCAACATTTAAGAACTTTGTGTACATCCTTCATCATCCCAAGCTAATAGAAGCGTTCTTTTAATAGCTTGTCGGTTCTCTTTTCACTAAAATGGCTAGCTAAGCCTCCAACATAGGCTTCCTATACAAGTAAATCCCTAACAGAGGTGCTCAATACATATACTTGTTTTTCTTTCATTAGAAACCCTCGGTCCAACTAGAACTCATCCATTATTCCTCCAATATTGCACTTAGCCACTAAGGGTCTAAAGTATGGATCATGATCACACTAATCAAGTAGGGTACTAAACATAAATATCTTGGCGTGTCAGGTAGTAATAAGAGCATGTCGACAAGAAAGGTCATCAACCATGGTGTTTATACTTCCCTTCTAGTACTTGATGACATAGTAGAAGGTTTTAGGAACTCTACCAACCTTAGAGGTGTTTGGGGGACTCATGGTCTGTATAGATAATAAACTCTCTTGATAGTGAGTAATGTTGTTAGTTTTGAAGAGCTCGGATGAGTGGATAGAATTCCTTGTCATGTGTTGAGTAATTCAAAGCAGCACCTCTAAGCTTCTTACTAAAAATGCAATAGGTTGGCATTCCTGCATAAGGATGGCATCAATACCTACTCTTGAAGTGTCAAACTCCAATTTAAAAACTTTCTCAAAGTTTGGTAGCATAAGTATTAGGGTAGAAGTCAACTTGGACTTGATCTCCTTAAAGCTACTCTGAGCTCTTTCAGACCATTTGTATTTAGAGTTCTTCCAGGTCAACTTGGTCAATGGGTTTGTTATGGAACTAATGTGTTGAATGAATCTTCAGTAAAATGAAGCTAGACTATGGAAGCACCTCACGTTGGTAGCATTAGTTGGCATTGGCTATTTGAGAGTAGCTCAGACCTTCTCATTATCAACCTTAATACCTCTTCTAGAGACAACATATCCAAGGAATACTACCTCACTCTGACAAAACACTTTTCTTTAAATAGCCAAATAGTCGTCCAGCTTAGATAATACCAAATACTGATCTTAAATGCTTAACGTGAGAATTGAAATCAACATTAAGATATCATCAAAATAGACTACAACGTACTTACCTATCAAGGACCTCAAAACATGATTCATAAGTTGCATAAAGGTACTGGATACGTTGGTAAGTCCAAATGGCATTACTAACCACTCAAATATACCATCTTTTGCTTTGAAAGCAGTATTCCACTTATCTTTAGGTCTCATTCTAATTTGGTGGTAGCTACTCTTCAGATCAACTTTTGAAAATATCTATGCCCCATATAACTCATCTTCCATATCATCCAATCATGGAATCAGATATTGATACTTGACGATAATCTTATTGATAGCTCGGCTATCAATGCACATTCTTTATGAGCCATCCTTTTCCGGTACTAAGACAGTTGGTATGACATAAGGGCTCATGCTTTCTTTAACATATCTACCCTTAATTAACTCATTAACTTATTTCTTTAGCTTAGGTGTCTACTTAGGATTGAGCCTATAGATAAGTCAGTTAGATAGGGTTATGTCGAGCTGAAAGTTAATACAATGCTCAATGCCTTTAATAGGGTTTAAGCCTTTTAATAGCTAGGCGGGAAATAAGTTAGCATATTCTTAGAGCATGATCTATACTTTGGCAGGTAATGCTTTGGCTTCCTTGAGCTTAAGTAATCTTCTGACTGGTAGGAATACAAACTCTTCCTTCATAACATCTTTAGAAAATTAGGCTCTAGAAATCACTAAGGACTTCCTCTATAGCGATTTGGAAATCTTCTCTAATGATTCTTAGACCTTTCTCGAGTTCGTTGGGGTTAATACAACTCTCCTTTGATCCTTCCATAAGATATAAGTGTTATTATGTCCATCGTAGAGTACCTTAAGATCAAAGAGCCATGGTTGGCCTAACAATATGTATGAAGCGCACATTAGTAGAATGTCACACAATATCTCATCCTTGTACCTTTCCTTAATGGATGCTCGGTAGCCTAGAGTCCACTTTTCTTGTTTAGCTAATGGATCTTATAAGGTCTACGACGAGGATAAGTCGGTAACTTTAGGGCCTTATGATGTATCTAGGAGCCGAGTTAATCATTAGGACTTATCGTAGGAAGTCGTAACTAGGTGGGACCTTCAAAGCATTAAAGAAAAAGGGAAAGGATAGGTTAGTAAACACAGTAGCTTTCGTAAAGCTGCTCATAAGATATGATGCACCGATGAACACAACACAACTTAGTACTTCCCTTGATATGACGCACAAGCTAATACTAAGGTCTACTTACTACTTGATAAGATTAGATAAGAGCGTATGTTGTAGCTCCAAGGGGGTTTCTTGCAAGAATAGAGGGAAAATAGGTAACGTTTATGTGTATTAATTCATTAAGTTGTTTATAGCTACAAATGAGGCATTATTTATAGTAAGTCCATTAGGGCAACAATACAATAATGGAAATTACATAAAGGATAAAGTATGAAGAAGATTCCTAGTATAAACAAAAATGGGTAAATATGACAAAGGACAAAAAAGAATATATTACGAATGTTAGAAAACTAAAGGATAGGTGGTGGTTTATCATTGGGTTTACGTTTAGAATCTTAGAGCAATGTAACGGAGTTATATTAGTGTTGGTGTTGTTGCTACTGTGTTGTACTGAAGGTTGTTAAGGTAATTGAGTGAAGCATCAGTTTAGTAGAGTGGGATAGGAGAGCTCGGTGTATAGGGACCTTAGCTTCGACATTTAGCAGGTCGGCATCTGAGCGCTTGCCATTTGAATGAGAGAATGAGCAAATAGGATTCTCTTAATAGGCGTACAAGAAGTGTTCGCCACCTAGCCTTCCCGATAAGTGTGCTCATCTAGGTCGAGTTGAGCAAATAGGATTATCTTGACTAGACCTTGTAAGTTTGTAGGTTTGGCTTGGGTGAGGAGCCCAAAGGTTGGCACTCCATCATTGGGTATGTCAACCAATCGGATAATTTGTTAGGTTGAGTTAGAATCTCGGTAGTGATGAATGTCATGTGCATTAAAATGACATATCATACCCACATTGATTGTTTGGTTGGTTGGGAAGTGATAAGATATTATATTTTGACTAACTCTCTGTTAATAAGCTTGTGGTATTAGGTATGTTTGTTGTTGTATGTTTATCCACTTTTACTTAGCTTGTAGTAGCTGAGGGGATAAGTTATCTTATCTTCAAGTTAGAGATGAGTTAGAAAGAAGATTGTACTATAGAAGTAAGGAGACTTTAGAGTATTAGATGAGCTCTTAAAAGAAGTCATTGGCTTTAGGATACGATTGAGTACATGAAGGTAGTTCTTTAGGAAAAATGTTGGTATTATCTTACAAAAGACTTAGTGTAGTTAGATGTGTGTACTTGTAAAAGATTTCTATGCATAATATAAGTGGATAACTGTAATATTGTAAGTACAGCTCATGATTGTAAGGAACTTTTGCTATTGTTTATTATATTTAATAAGAAGTGATGTGGATTATGGACTCAAATGTTATATGAAGTGGAATAGTAGGTTGGATACAAATTTTTACCTTATCTCTAACTTAGGAATGGTGGTAACAAACTGTTTTTAGGTACCAAAAGTTGAGAAAAATTTTTAAGCAAACGCTTGGAAGATGGGGCGTTACAGGTGGTAAGTTAGAGGAATAAATGATCTTAGCAAGTTAAGGCACTTGTGATAGGTGGAAGAATATTCTTTTACCATTATTGAATAGGAATGTCTTGTTGATGTATATATATATTTATACACACACACACATATGATCTTTGAGTATATTTGAATTATTTCAAAATATTAAAGTATTATTGAGTATTTATATAGTCTTAAGTTAGATGGTATATATTAGATTGTCTTGGTGGTTAATAGATAAGATAAGCTAACACATTCATGGATTCTCTCATTAGCTTACCATGAGTTCAAGTTTATTGAGTGCATAAGCCTACTAAGAAGGGTTGAAAGTGCACGGGTCATCCCAAATGATTTCTATTTAAGGTCCATCAGACTAAATCAACAATTGCCAAAATAATCCAAATACATGGATCTCATTTTCTAAACCTTGTCACTAGCGCAAGGAATTAGATCTAAGATATTATTAGGCTAGACCCCAATCACCACGAGTTAGATTTAGTAGAAAAAATTTAAATAATGATGTATTATACTTATAAGACACTAAGAGAATTATTTTAACAATTGTCTTATGATAGAATAGTTCTATTGAGTAGAAAGAGTAATTTGATGTGATCACAAATGTAAAAGGCAAATTTGAAATTGTAACATCCTACATAAAAATAAAATACAGAAAATAAGATAAAGTCATATCATTGAAAAGGGAGGGGTTTTTTTTTATGTAAAGGTAACTTAGGAATTTCAAAAGTCAAGAAGGGATAGGATTGGAATAAACAAAAGTCCTAGCCCTTTCGCAAAACACTGACTCTAACCAAGACTCTATTTCGTTACAGAAGTGGACTTAGCTATAGATCTCTTGGTGAACCCATGAAGGTAAGGCTCTTCTTGCAAGACTTTACTAGTTTTCGTTGAATAATCACAATCTTAAATGTGGTATTACATATAATACAAGGAGAAGTATGGGGAAGGTGAAATTGAAAAACTTGCAGTAAACCCTAGAAGGATCACTCATGAGAATTTTGGTGATTTTGATTCTTGGAAGTGGGTTGATTTTAAAGAATGTGTTTTTGTTTCTTAAGGCTATGATCAATTGTTGGGTTAGAAGAACATAAGGAGTTGTATTGAGGATTCTTCAAATCATTAAGGTAATACATATTACGTCCCGAAGTCACAGAGTCGCAACAGTCCCGCCGTGTAAACCATTCTATGATAGTAATTGGCTTCACAGTATCTACCATAGACATAATTTGCACAAGGCATCGATGACTCCTCGCTTTGAAGTAAATGGTCCAATTAAATGTTTAACTACAATTATGGTAAATTTCACAAATTTTTAATAAACCTATATAATTATATGTAAAGTTCACAGAACTTCCCATGAAATTCTACATATACACAACAGTTCACTAATTTATATAATAATTATCAGTCTTTCATCCTCAAACTACAAAGAACATTCTCGCTAAACATCACTACTAAGTAAATTGATCTTCACACCCCTGGCTTCAAAAGAACTAGCCTTTGGATAATTGTAAGGTGGCATAATACTTGAAGTGTTCAAAGATTAGAACCTGCAAAAGGATCTATAAGAGTATGAGCAACTATAGCTCAGTAAGTTGAATTAGAGACTCACGAGAGTATACAAACATAAACAAGATTATCAAGCAATTATTTAATGCAATGCAACAATCAAGTGTCATCGCACAACGTAGTCCGGTCCATTGCGAAATCAGAGAAATTTCACCCGCTTTAATCCGAGTTGAGGAGTTTCCATGTTATGCAACAACTCACAATCAAACCCAGGCTTGTGCAATGGAGACCTCACTCCTCCTGCGACTACCTTCGAACCATTGACTTCACCCTCGCCACAACCTCCTCTCTTGTCACTTAGTTTGACTAAGGATGAAGAAGGGACCATTTTGTAATCTTACGCTATCCCTTTCGAAGGGGTCGGTATTTAGTTGGAGAATCCTATGATCTCCTAACGGGTTGTAATGCATGACTTTTTTGGTTATTAAAGTCGAATAAGATTATATTTCCTTTAAGGTGTTCAAACAATTTCACACTAATTCAACCAATCACAAAATCACTCATATTATAAATTCAACAAGCATTTAGATACATCAAACACATGCGTAAACTACTTATAATCACAACCATATACAATTTTAAATCTTCGAGTACCATAAAATAGTACTATAATACAGTAAGTAATAACCCAACTTACTTAGAATTTCTCAGTCGCCCAATCACTTGATTACAAGCCAATTCGTCTCTGGATGTCCTATAATACAAATAGGTCTTTTTTAGTTCTTATACTTTAATGATTCATATTCTCAGTTATAATTTAGCTTATTTTTTTTCCATGTATAACTATTATTTACTAATGATTTATTCTACCCTGTTTCGGGGTTCGGTTCCTAAATTAGATTCTAGTTTTGATTCTAAATTCTTAAATATGCTCGAATCTTAATGTAAAATTAATCACATTAAGCTTGAGTATTCTAATATCCTATTGGGTCTTAATTTAGTATTATAAACTATTCGGTACACGTTAATCTTAATTGGAGTATCGGATTTATTTTCGATGTGAGAAAATCTTACAATTTTTTATACAATTACTTAAAATTAAATTTTATTTTAGATTTATTATATTCTGATTTCTATTATTATATTATCTAATTAAACCTAATTTTTTATAATATTCCTAATTTTCTATAATTAGCATATAATGCCTTCATTACTTATACTTAACACTCCAAAGGCTAAGATTAGGTTTCCACATCAGAGATTAACATCCTTAAACATCTAATTACTACCTAATTCAATAATTAGTGTCTTAATCACCTAATTAACCTAAAATTACCCAATTTTTCCATCATTTTAGGGCTAAAAATTAACTTAAAAATTTTGAAAATTAATTTTAAAAAAATGGCTTCATAACACTGTTCTATATCACTTAAGAATTCTACAGAAAAATTTTGAGCTCCAAACTATACTGCTAAGCTTATTCATTTCTAATTCTAATCATGCTCAATTTTGCTTAATTTGTTAAGAATCCTATATTTTCAGACGTGATTAAACTAAATCATTATTTTCTCCTAAATCTATATACAATAAAACCTTAGAATAACAACTTTCATAATTTTTTAGGCAAAATAACTAATTTAAAGAAATTATACAAAATGAGAAGAGATTAGAGACTCACCCGATCCGATGGCTTTTAGCCTTCCAACATCGGTCCAGGTGTGTCGGTCGATCCAAGCGGTGGGTTTAGAGTGAGGTGGTGGTGGTGGCTCGATCCCAAGTGGTGGTGGTGGCTTGATCCCAAATGGTGGTGGGTTAGTCTCAGATGGTGGTGGTGTGTGGGTTTGGCTTACTAGCTCTAATTGCACAGTTTTCTTTTTCTTTTCTTTTTTTTTTTAGTTTTTCTCTTGAATTTTCGAAGTTCTCTATTTTTCTCTAATTCCTAATTGTCCAAATGAGTTCTCTGAATTTTTTTCCTATTTATAGAAGTTTTTGGTAATTAATATGCATTAATTAGACATGACATTACCCCATTCTCTTGATTTTTGGCTTTTGTGTTGCTTAATTCTAATTGGATAATTTTTCTTCTTTAGCTCCGACTTACCACAACTAGATTTTCATCATTCCATATCCTTCTGATTTTTTTTAGATTTTTTCTCAATTAATTAATAATTTTCTTTAATTATTTACTATGTTTTTGGCCAATTTAAGTAATTTTGCGTATTTTTATCTACACATAAATACATGTGGGGTACATGTGAACATTCCTAATTATTATTTAGGTCGTTCTATGATTTTTAGTATATATATAATCTATCTCTAGTAATTTATTAGTTATTAGATTACACTTTTTACCTTTTTGATGATTAACAATTATTATACCTAAAATTTGAAAATTTTATAGTCTCCTATTTTATTACTTATTTTTTTAAATTAAAGTTTACGGGGTTATTTTTACTAATATTTCTCTCAATAGTTTATAATTTGGGTTTGATTGAATCCTTTAACCGATCGCCCTAAACCTTATGCTCCAAGTTCAATCCTACGGTCTCTTGGCTTAACTTTAAGGCTTACAATACATTCCCACCTTTGCAATTATTCACCTGTTAATAAAGTTTTTGGATTAAGAAGTGTTGTACAGTTGTTCTATTATGTTTTGTGTTGAAAAGAGCAAGGATTTCAATGTTGTTGGGTTCATATTAAGATTGAATGTCGGATCTAGGGTATGTGGTTGTGTTTTGGTAAAAAAGGAGGAGGAAATTTGAAGAGGAAAGAACATGATCAAATACTACGGTTGTGGTCCTGATTGTGGTCCTCTTTAAAGAGTTGGATGCAAAGAAATTTTGAAAGAAAATTAAAGACGAGAGGATTATAGCCAAAGTTCACAGTCATGATCTAGACCAAGGTCATTCTATGGTGAACTACGACCAAGTTTATGGCTGTGGTTTAGGGGTATGGACATGTGTTTTGGCTTTTACAAAGGATTACAAGCGTGATTTCTAACCGTGATCCCTATAGTTGATTTCTTTCATCTTTTTAGCCTAAGTTTAGTTTTATTCGACCTAGGATTCCTATCTAAAACCTTTAGAAAGCTTATAAGAAGTTCTAAAGTGCCACTAAAGCCATCTTTATTCATCTTTTCTTTACAAATTAATCTTTCTAAGCTAGAATAGATCCAGTTCCTTTGGCAGACTTTAGGTAAGGGACATTTAGGTGTTGTATGTGATTGCTAGGCTAGAATTTATACTTGTATGTGTGTGTGTGTGTGTGTGCATATATGTATATGCTTAAACTGACCAATTACATATCTAGTTTAAATTATCTTTACTTGCTACTTGTGTGTGGCTTGACCTAGGGGCTTGGAGTGATAGATTCCTAAGAGTAACCTCAATGATCCATGTAAAATGTTCTCCTAGGTGGAGTCTTACGTCGAAAGGATCTATAATAGATCTACATTGAGTAGATGGGGCTCAAAGTAGCATGTGCAATGTTAAAAAACTACATTAGGAACTTAAGAGGAGGTGGGGGGTAGGGTGGGGCTGAATTGAGTTCAATACCCTAATTTTTCTCTAACAATTTCTTGATTTAATTAAGTAAGAGGATGTAATATAGAAACAATTAAGCAATAAATAAAGTACATAAATTTAAAGTAAAAGAGATAAATAAGTCAAGCTAAGAATTTTAGCATGGAGTTCGGACTATCCCTTACTCTTCATAATCACCTAGTGCCTTAATCGAGGTCTTTACGCACTATTTTATTGGTTACGATCACGATCATGGTAACAATGGCTTAAGAGCCTACATCCATTGTCTATTACAAATGATTTCACGATCATAACACTCTCAAACACTAGCATAGTGCACTCTCTTAAGGGTATTGCAAATATATATAGCTTATACACAATGTTAGGGTTTACAAATAATAAGCTCAAGACAATTTGAATGAAGTATAAGTAGGCAAGAGGATTAATTGCAAGTTTTTGTCTCTATTAATTGTATTTCAACTACTCCATAAACTTGTATTTATAGCTTCTAACAAAATTCCAATTGTTGGTCCTCTTCAATTTGCATTTAATACTTTGTAATGACTATTTTTTTTTATAGACTAGTTGGATAGTTCAAGTAGGACTAGCTGCACACTTTATTTAAATGAGCTCACTAGGTGGACAATCTTTAGGCAACCAGTCTTACGGTCCAAGGACAACTAGCTATATGGTCTATCACTTGCCATTGATCACAGAACACTCTACGCAACTAGTTAGATTGTCCAAGGACAACCAACTGGCTGGTTCATACTAGAATAGTAAACTAACACAATTTTCATGTGACTAACAATTTGAACTTACTTCACTTCTTTAAAACACTTCAATATCAACTTAGTGAATCGTTTGTTGAAAAGATACCATGTTAAGTGCAATTTCATTGAGAAGACTAAACTTTAACCAATTTAACTATGTTTTTATGGGTGACAAAGAGAATTGTGTTAAGCACAAGTTGTGTGTTCTTGTTTTCATCAAAATCACATAAGAGCTTATTTGTTCAATAAATGTAAGTTTGTAGGTGGGTCCGAAGAGGTACACCTAATAGCTAGGATGATGAGTAGGTCTATGTTGTGATGAAGGTTATAAGAACCTCTATTGTATGATGTGTGATTGGTTGATTTAAAGATAAATAAATGGTTATATGTGCTTGACTTGCTTGCATTCAAATGCATGCAATTATGTTTATATATGATTGCTCATAGGTCGTATGTTACATACTAAGTTTCGGCTTACTCTTCTTTTTCCCTATAGTTGTAGGTCAGAATGATAGTTATGGAGATATTATTAGTTACAGTTACTGTTGATACCTGATTTTCGCTTGAACTAAGGCCTAACGAGTAAAGACTACCATAAGGAGCACCGAATGGCACTCGAGCAAATAGTGAACTCGCATGTCGTACTGTGACCCTTTCACGAGGCTATGAGGTTGCACTAATGAAGAGCATGAACTAATGGTGAGCATGTCCTCCACTTTGCAACCTACTTAGCGAGTTAAATAACAACTATCCCAACTAGTCAACCCTAACCATAGAGCTAGCATTTATTCACCACTTGACATAAGTTTAGGGCTCGACTCACCCCTATCAAGCATTAGTTGACTCCCTCTTTAGCCTTTCGGCCCGACTTTTGTCTTTAGCACCTACAACTTACTGCAACTCATTAATGAGATTCTGATATTCGTAGTACGGTTAACGCACCTAATACCTCTGCTCTTGCTAGATCACCTTGCTGTAGATTTGGTGGCTCAAATCCTTAATCACTACGTGTCTAAGTAACCTACATAAAAGGTGCCAGGAGCCATCTCTCTCACTCTTTAAGACTTCTTCTTCTCTTCCTCCTTAGAGAGCAGAGATTGAACTTCATTACATATACACCAAGCGAGTATAGTCTTCTAGGTCTTTAGTGCTCGTCTCCCCTTTTCTTGGTCCCCCTTACTGACTTGAGCATCAAAGGGTCCCCATGGCCTTCCTTATAAGGGGCTTTTTTACAGGTATCGAGAAGTAAGAGGTAAAGCCCAAGCTCCTTTGACTCCAAATATCCTCATTGGTCTCTATAAAATCAACATTTTGGTGTCCACTATTTTAGGCCACCACGATGATGATGGCTAAAAGCAAAAACAATAAGGTATAAGCTTCCCAAATGGAGGATACCAATACCTCCCAACAAGGTGGACGTAATCAACATCTTCCACTTCACAACGAAGATACCAAAGTCTAGGAGCTTAGATTACTCATCCAACAAATGTTGGAAGAAAATAGAAAATGCCATGAATCTATTGTAGATTTGCATAAAGATGTAACATTGCTAAAAAACGCATCTAAAAAAGGCCTAAACCAGGTGCCAACTATTGACTCCCTCATACAGCTAAGCATAAATGATGACCAACACAACATTTGCCCAACACGCTTGTGTAACCACATTCAGCATGATCACCATTCGCGTGAAGATCTGTGTGAAATGAACCACAACTGTAGCAAAACCCACATGAAAGGCGAGCGCATAATGACAAGCAAACCAGTTGATAGCCCATCACTGAAGACATCTTTAAAAGACTACGAAGACATGAATATAAAGGAGCTTAATGAGTACATCCGCCATACCTCCATCGTAATCAAAAGAAGGTTGAATCTTCCGTACGAGCGTTGCACTCATGATGACAAAGAGTCGATTCATCTCCTCAATCTTTGAGGAAATGCTCTCTATAGGCACAAGGCTACCATATCTCAACACTTACAATGGTACTACCGATTTAGATGACTACCTTATCCACTTTCAAATAATGATGAGCGTCTATAACATCTTAGATACCATTATGTGCAAGGCCTTCCCTGGTATACTAGTGAAAGTTGCCTTGCTCTAGTTTAACACCCTCCTTAAGGCGTCTATCGCTTCATTCAATGACCTAGGAAGCAGGTTCCAACAACACTTCCTTAGTTCTTGAAGTCCTACAATGAGATTCCTTCATCCTCTATAATGTCAAGCAACATCCCAATGAAACCTTATGAGCATATCTTGTGCGCTTCAACTGAACAAAGCTGCAAGTTTCCAAGCTAGACATAGGAATGGCTTTGTAGGCACTCCTAATAGGCATAGATCCAAATGGAAGGCTCTTTAACATAGTATCATTGGATAAGCCTGAATCCTTGAACGAGTTTATGAAGGTCGCTAAAAAATACATAGCTTAAGAAGAAGTTATTAGAGCTCACTTTGAGGTGGAAAATAACACTCGCATCTTAGCAAAGGATTGTTTAGGACCTTGAGATCCCAGACCATAACCTCTTCCACGAGAAAAGTGTGAAAAGTAAAGGCACAAGTTTAAAGACTATACCTCTTACACACCTTTAACTTGACTACTCGACAAAATCATGTATGAGGTTCGAGAATAACTCTTGAGACCACCAGGTATTTGTGAGACGTTAGAAGCGGTGAACTTAAGACATATTGTGACTACCATAGAGCACATGGATACAACATTGATAAGTGTTGCCATCTCAAGAACATAAGTCTAAAGCCTTGTTAGCAAAGGCCACATCAACTACTTTGTTGTAGATGAGAAAAATTAAATTCAACGACCTACCCAGCGCTACCGGGTAGATAACTAACAACAAACCCATAATTAATGGGCTAATCCCCATATGGATGAGCAAAACTAGAGGGGACGATGCGGTCAGGTCAACACCATATTCGACAGACCTAGCCTCTTCTCAAGCGACACCACCCTTACTCCTAAAAATGAGGTATACATCGTCAAAAACAAGAAGCTAAAGATTGACATAGCAGTAACCTTTATCGATGAAGACGAGTTGGGAATCAACTTGCCCTATAGTGATGCATTCATCATAAATGCCAAAATTGGCTACTTCAGTGTTCTAAAGATGTTCGTCAATAGTGGGAGTTTAGCAAACATACTCTTCTCTAACGCCTTCTAGCAAATGAAAGAATAGCTCAACGAGCCCCTTCTGCTATATAAACACAACCTCATAGGGTTCAAAGGTTACAGACCAGTGCCTATAAAGGGGATCATTTCCTTGCTTATTCGATTAGGTAATGTCGAACATGTCACCACCGGTTAATAGACTTTCTCGTTGTCTACATATGATCATCATATAATGTTATCCTTGGTAGACTAAGCATAACAAAATTTGACATACTTATCAACTAAAAGTACTCAAAGCAAAGTTCATTACCCCTACTGGAGTCGGCGAGGCCAAAGGTGACTAGGATTCTTTACCTTAAGGCGCAATTCAAAACAATGTCATGAACATTGACTCCACTAAACCCCCCACTTCAGATGATAGGGATCATGGACTAATCATGCACTCCTAATCTTGAGGACTCATTCATATGGTTCGCCAAGCTGTTCGAAGGGAGTTTAACTTTAAAGAGCAATGCATTCTACAATTTGACTTACCAGATTACTTTGTTCTCCATCTCATCCAAGAGATTGCCGAGGTGATTGACCTATTGCTAAGCTAATCCCTCTACAATATATCAGTCCAAGGTTAAGCACTAAACCTACATACTGTTGACTTGATACATTGTTGAGGCCGAAGTGACTTTAATCCCGAGTCAACCAGCTAAAGCCGACCTAACGATGGACCACCTCCTGAACTAGCCTTTCTTTAATCCGAAACATCCAAGTCACTGAGTTGCTGACCTCGACCTAACTTGCTGTATTTGGCAAACACCATCTTTGGGACCATAGAAAGGACAATTAACACATACCCCTTGTTTTGACATTCATATTGTCCTATTTATGTTCGAATATACCTTTTTATCTAATTACAACTCTATCCTTGTAAATTAGTCTATTTCCTTTTCTAGTGGGAATCTTTTTGTAATTTATACTAACTTAAGACTTACCTTAATTGGATCATATAAATACTTGTAAATTGTAATAGCTGCAAAAGTTAATGATATTGATATTTAGACATCCCCTTCTTGAGTGAGCTAAGTAGCTCTTGCTTACTCTTGACTACTCTTATCTAGCCTACTCTTATCTAGCCTATTGAGTGTAGACTAGTGGTGAGTGACCTTCGGCCACACTTGTGCATAATATCAAGTGCGACTTGAGTTAGTGTGAGGCATTAGTGCGTCATATCTACCATCAATGCATGAAGACTCTTGCTTAAGCCTTCGACTACCATTTACTCTTGGGACCATCTTATGGTTTAGATCTACCCCTTTGGTTTGCCTAATACTAGGCTTCTTATGTTTATCCATGGTAACCCATATCATTAGCATTACGAAGCGAACCTACAAAAAAGACCCTCGAAGTTTAGATTTTTGACGCCCTTAGAATGATAACTAATATAGGTGTTGAGTTGCTAGACAACAACAAGTTCGAATTGATAGAGTTCCTTAAGGAAAACTTAAATGTCTTTGCATCTACCCTAGAAGACATGCCTAGGATCATCCGTATACTTAAGGCTACTCACCACCTTAACGTCAATCTTGCCATTAGACCTAGTACAGACCACAATTGAGGAGGGAATACAGAAGCTACTTTACATAGGCTTCATTTAACATGAGAAATGTCCCACTTGGTTCACTAATACGATGCTCTTCAAGAAAGCAAATGGAAAATGGTGTATGCATGTTGATTACACTGACCTTAATAAGGCATGCCTAAAGGATTATTTTCCCCTACCATGGATAGACTAGCTTGTTGACTTAACATCCGGTCATGAATTTCTCAGTTTCATGGATGCCTAATCTGGATACAACCAAATCCGGATGGCTCCCAAACATGAAGTCTACACATCTATTGTCACATACTTTAAGACTTATTGCTATAAAGTGATGCCCTTCAGCTTAAAGAAAGCTAGAGACACATATCAAGGTTGGTGACCTACATATTTAAGCCACAAATAGGTAGGAACATCAAGGTCTACATTGATGATATGATTGCTAAGAGAAAAACTAGAAAAGATCACATCAATGACCCTTCAGAATTCTTCCAAAACCTTCTACTGATTCCAAATGAAACTTAACCCCCAGAAGTGCATTTTTAGAGTTGCTTTGGGTAAGTTTCTTGTTTTCATGGTCATAGAGCAAGGGATAGAGGCAAACCCTAATAAGATCAAAGTAGTTTAGGGCATGTAAGCTCTGACCAAGGTTAAAGAGGTCTAATGACTAATAGGAAGGATAATCGCCTTCAATTGTTTTATATCTCAAAGCATAGATAAGTGTACAAAATTTTTCAACTTGCTTAAACACCCTGCTGAGTTTAAATGGATACCAATGTGCCAGTAAGCCTTTTAAGACTTGAAGACTTCCTTGTGACCCCACCTATACTCTCCAAGCCCATTCCTGGAGAGGAATTGTTCTTATACTTCGTAGTTAGTGATAAAGAATTATCCTCTGTACTCATATGAGTTGACAGCCTTGAATATCGACCAGTCTACTACATTAACCACATCCTCTAAGGGCCCAAGCTGAGATATACCAAAATAGAAAAGTTCACCCTCGCAATTGTAATTGCAGCTCATAAGCTCAGGTCTTACTTCCAATCACATCCAATTATCATACTAACGGATGTATTACTCAGAATTGTTTTACAAAGGCTCAATACTTTAGGTCGAATGATGAAGTACTCCCTCAAGCTCAGTGCCCACAAAGTCTAATTCTACCTAAGACAGGCAATTAAGGTACAAGTCCTTGTAAACTTCATAGCAGAATACACTAGAGCGAATGTGACTTAACTCGAGCTTACCATACTTGTCTGGACACTCCACGTTGATGGCTCCTCTACCAAGGGGGGGCCTGAGGCCAATATCATGGTACAAGGCCTATATGGAACAAAGATCCTCTATACCCTAAAGTTTGGTTTCACAGTGAGCAACAATGAAGCAAAATATGAGGCATTTTATTGCCAGCCTGAAAATTGCCAAGGATATTAAAGTAGAAAAACTTAACATACACTCAGATTCCATGTTAGTTGTATAACAAGTCAAGAGAGAAACAATGGCCAAGTACTTGCATTTAGTGCAAAGCCTTCTCATGGAATTCACTACCTGGGAAGTTAATAAAATCCCCCGAGCAAAAAACATAGAGGCAGATAGACTATCTAGAATAGCTTCATTTGCCATCCTTACATTGCATGGTTGTGATAAGCCATTCTTTATATAGTATCTCCCTGAAATAAGTACAGAGGTGCAATAATAATAGATTGCCGAAATGATGGAAGTAGCTCCCAAGCCTTCCTGGATGGACTACTTATGCAGTACCTCAAGACAGGGGCATTACTAAAAGAATAAGCTGACGTGAAGAAGCTAGCCTATGTTGCAACCAACTATATACTAATAAATGATGTGCTATACAAACGAGGACATATGATAGGGATCATGAACCAATCATGCATTCTTAAGCTCGTGGGCTTGCTCAAATGGTTCGTTGAGCTGTTCGAGGTGAGCTGAATGCTAAGGAGCAACATATTCCTTAATTCGATCTACTAAGTTACTTTGCTCTTTACATTCAAGAAGTTACCGAGGTGCCAAACCAACCTCTTTAAAGCACATCTATTCGAACAACAAATTAGAGTGCTGCCAACCTCACTCGTGCCAAAGCCATGCTGATAGCTATTAGGAGTTGATCACCTAAGGTTGACCAGAAAGTAAGTTGCCTAGGAACCCACCCTCGTCTGGTCTTAACTATCTGAGCTATTGAATTGTCAACGCTGATGTTGACCTGATCAAAGCTACCCTTGTTTGGTTCGCAATGTCATTGGGATTACAGAATGAGAAAAATGACTTGCATTCTACCTTTTCTTAACATCCTTATAATCCTTTTTGCAACAAGATATACTTTTTGCATGATTACATTGATACTCTTATAAATTATTCCCCTTTTCCTTAACTAGTAAGAATCTTTTTTTTTTTTTTGTAATTTACTCTAACCTAGAATTTACCCTAATTGGGTCCTATAAATTCTTGTATGTTGTAACGGTCGCAATAGAGAATACATTTGGATTTTTCACATACCCTCTTGAGCTAACTGTTCTGCTACTTACTCTCAAGTTACTCTTATCTAGCCTAGGAAGTGTGGACTAGTGGCGAGTGACCTCTGGCTACACTTATGTGTTATATCAAGTGTGATTTGAGCTCATGTGAGGCGTTAGTGCATCATATCCATCATCAATGCACGGGGACTCTGTGTAACCTTCGATTATCAGTTATCTTTTGGGCTGTCCCTAGGTTCTAACCTATCCCCTTGGTTTGTGTGATACTGAATGTCATGTGTTCATCCATATTGGACCGTATCATCTTGGTATCAGAGCATTGGCTACGTTCGAAAACTAGTTTCTACTCCTTTGTTCTTTGAATAATTTGTTATTGTATTTGTGTCTGAGTCCTATTGCTAAGACTAGGAATTTGGTAGGTGAATAGTGTTGAAGACTTTTGGTGCTTTATTGTCCCCTATTTCTCATATGTAAAATCAAGTGTGGTTGTTTGCTTATTTGTTTTGTGTAAGTCTTGGTGTTGGGAGTATTAGTTATTGCTATGTTGTTATTTGTGGGGGAAACTTTGAGTTGTATTTTAAACATCAATTTTGTGAGTTAACCAACAATGTTAGATTGAAGTATTTAAGGAACTCTAGGAAACTAAGAAAGTGGTACTTGAAATAGCTAAGGATAACAAGGAAGCTTCACACCTTAGTCAATGAGTGATCGAATGGACAGGCCTACCGACTTGGTAGCTAGTTTGGTGATTGTCGTTAATGAAGATAGACAACCAGCTAGAAATAGCCTAACCAGAGGACGTGAGTAACAAGAACAAGGCAATGGTCAGTTTAGCTGAGTTGATACCTTAGCTCAATTGCCCTAAACTGAAGCAATGGGAAGGTTTGCTAGGCGTAGGTGAGTACTAGAAGAAATCGAAGAAGAAGAAGAGGAAGGAGATGATGAAGTAGAAGAGTGTTATGAGCCTAAAAAGAGGAATGTTCAAGCCCCTAGAGTTGAAGAGTTAAGGATGTATATTCCAAGTTTTTCTAGGAGTGGCGATGCTGTCTACTTAGGTTGAGTATACAAGATTGAGAAGTAATTTGAATGCCAAGAAGTACCCAATAATGCAAAGGTTAAACTTGTTGTGTTAGAGTTTACTGGTTATACTGCCCTATGGTGAAAGCAAGGTTATCAAACTAGTGATCCTATATAGAATTGCCAAGGGATCTGTAGATTGGGAATGTAGAATAGAATTGTCAAAACATAAGTTTTTATAACATTTGTAGAATAGCTTGCAAAATTTTTTTATAAGAATTATACAAAAACCTATAATAGATAATAGAAATTAAAAAAAAAAAGACTCAACATTATTTTGGCCGTAAGTAATTTTTGCTAAAACCTAATTCCATCTTTCACTTAAATCATCGACTATAGCAAATAATATCACAATATGAATATCTAATGAAGTAAATGAATTTTACAAATGTATAAATGGATAGGAAACCATATAAGAGATTAGTAGAGTAAATGTTTATAGGATATCTTAAGGTATCTACATACTTTGCTCATAATGTGCCAACAAAGTAACTACAACAAAAACTCCTAATTAAGAGGAAATAAATCAACCATAGTATAGACAATCAACCACATAAGTTAGAATAAAAGTTTTAGATAGATAGTCTAAAATAACTAACTAGTACAATTTATCAGCTACCCTATCATCATAAAAACCATTGCTACCATCTCTTCCATCACTATCACTATCATTGTCATATTCATCATCAATGTCAACTTCATTGTTGGTGTTATTACCAATGATTTACATATTTTTTAATTCTAAATCTCTCGATGTACCTACTCCTACTTCGTCTTCAATAACATTAGCATTTAGGTTTAAGTAGAACTTTTTAGCTTAAAAAAAAAAGGCAAAACTTGTTATAAACCTCAAAACAAACCATTTTACTGCTATAACAGTTAAAAAAACAAAAAAGGACATTTGGAACTAGATAAAGTAATAGCTAGCAAGTCAAGGACAATCCAAATTGATAGCTAAAATTTAACCTATACTACTCAAAAATCATACCTTAAAAATTGTATAATAATAAGCCAAATTTAGTCCAAATGAAAAATGTATAACTCCATCATCATATAAACATGACGACTAAAAAATTTATGAAAAAAAAGAGAAGGGAATATATAGGGATAACTTGTATCTTGTGAACTGTGAAGTAACTATGGAGTATCAAGTATGATGTGAGCTACATTGATTGACGAAATAATTGGCTAAAGCTGGCCAATTGCTATGGAAGGAAGAAAGGTACACAATGATGGAACAATAAAGAACTAAGAAGATAGAGGTAATAGAGAAGAAACCCTAATGGCATATTGTAATTGTAATTGTTGATAGAGTAACACAGATACATGTGGGCCCAGCTTAAACATAACAATTAGTAAAAAAATTAGCTAAAGAGTCAAGAAAAGATGGATGTGCATAAACTCAGTGGAAACGCACTAAAACCTGCAATTTCAACGATTGTACCAAGTTGTCTTATGATTATTTTTTACCTAAATCGATTCCGTAGACAAGCTAATTAGGGAAGGGCATCTGAGAATGTAAAAACATATGATTTTACGACCTAATTGGCAATTTTGGCAACATTAGGTGGAAAAACTTACAAACCACCTAAAGAAGAGAAGGAGAACGAGAAATTAGGAGTTAGGATGAAATGAAGAGAGTCATGAGGAGAAGGTTTATGTTAAACTATTATTTGCAGAATGCCTTCAAAAGATTACAGGAGCTAAGGCAAGAGTGATCGATTATTGAACCTTATGTCAAGGAATTTTAGAAGTTAATGATCCGGTGTGAAGTCATTAAGCTAGAAGACTAAACTGTGCCTCGATTCATTTGTTGATTGAAGTACAAGATAAAAAATATCCTAGAAACCATGGATATTAGATCACTTGGCGGTGTAATCCATGCCACCCAGATGACAGAAAGATGCTGAACAGGAAGGTTTCGACCTTCTATTAGCCGACCCAATGGTAGCCGATCTATTCTGACCAGACCTGTGTAAATAAAACCAAGTAAGGTATGAAAACCTGACTTGCTCCAACTACTTATGTAGAGGATAAGGAGATTCTGAGGAAGTTGAGAAAGGTTAGAGCTTAGGAAGGAAGATGAGTATGATTAAGTGTTTCAAATACTAAAGATTTGGATGTATGGTCGTTCAGTGTTCAAATAGAAGAACTATGGTGATTCGAGGTAGGGTGCCAATTGTTGAAGTAAACAGTAATAATAAGGAAGTAGAGGAGCTGAAAGAGGACAGATAGATTGAGCTGTCCGAGGAGGAAGTTTTCTATAATGAGGAAGGTAACTTTATCATGATCACTTTAGTGTTGAGAAGGACAATGAGTGTTAGTCTACTTGAGGACAAATTGAGGGGAAATCTCTTTTACATTGGATGTAAGGTGAACAAGTCACCGTGTACCCTAATTGTTGATAGTGGGAGCTGCACCAATGCAGCCTCTGCATTTATGGTCCAGCAATTGACATTATGACTAAGCCCCACCTAAAACCTTGTAAGCTTCGTTGGTTCAGTAATAAAGGAACTCTACTGGTGAACAAACAAATGTCTATGTTGATCTGTGTTAGCAATTATCGAGATAAAGTGCTCTATGATGTATTGCCCACGAGTACATCCTATATTCTACTTGGATGACCATGGATGTTCGATCGAGCTGTGGTAAATGATGGAAGGAGAAATACATGTTCCTTGGAGCATGAAGGCAGGAAGGTGAAATTGAGTCCTATAATTGCTGAGTAGGTAAAGGTCATGCAAACTTAACTAAATTGGATCCTAAAGAAAGAGGCTTTGTTAATGACCCGAGCTGAGCTAAAAAGAGAAATGGAGCTTGAAGGACCAACTTATCTGCTGGTTCCAAGAATATTGGAGATGAGATTTGAGGAGAGGGAGTAGCCTGTCGAGGTGAAGGCAATACTAGAGGAGTTCACCGATTTATTCCCAAATGAATTGCCAGAAGGATTACCCCTTGTCTGAGGTATTGAACATGCCATTTACCTGTAGCTAGGAGCCACATTACTGAACAAGCCTACTTATAGGCTAAATCCTGAATAGGTTATCGAGCTACAAAGACAGGTAGATGAGTTGATAAAGAAAGGGTTTGTGGGAGAATCCCTTAGCCCTTATGTTGTACTGACTTTGTTAGTCCCTAAGAAAGATGGGTCATGGAGAATGTGTATAGATAGCCAAGCAATCAATCGAATCACCATCAAGTACAAGTTTCCCATACCAAGACTTGATGACATGCTAAATGAGTTCAGTAAAGCAAGAGTATTCTCTAAGATTGACCTCAAATTAAGATACCGTCAAATCTAAATGCACGAAGGTGATGAGTAGAAGACCACCTTCAAAACACACCATGGATTATATGAATGGCTTGTAATGCCATCTGGATTGTCCAACATACCGAGCACATTTATGTGTTTGGTAAATCCTGTGCTCTAAGAATTAATAAGAAAGTTTATTGTGGTTTATTTTGATGACATCTTAGTATATAGCCCTAACCGAGAGACTTACTAGGAGCATCTCCTAAGAGTCTTTGCAAAACTTCGAGCTAAATAGCTTTAGGCCAATCTAAAGAATTACGACTTTTGCTAATCCAAAGTGATATAATTAGGGTTTATCGTAAATGGAGGCCTCATATGAGTTGATGAAGAGAAAATTAGAGCGATTACTGAATGGCTAGTGCTGACCGCTTCGAATGACGTGAGGAGTTCCATAGCCTAGCATCATTCTATCATAGGTTTATAAGGAATTTTAGTATGATCGTAGCCTTACATACTGAATTATCAAAGAAGAATGTTGAACTTAGATGGGGAGAGAAGGAGAAGAGGAGTTTTAAGGAAGTGAAAGAGAAATTGATTATAGCCCTTATCTTAACTCTACTGAACTTTGACAAAGTATTTGAAGTAGAGTGTGATGTGTTTAGACTAGGCATAGGTGCTACGCTAATGCAAGAAGGTCGATCAAGTTCTTATTTTAGCAAGAAACTTTGAGGAGCTTCACTCAACTACTCTATCTATGATAAGGAGTTTTACTCCTTAATCTAAGCCTTAATGGTATGGCAATACTAGTTGCTACTTAAGGAAATTGTGATCTACATCAATCATAAATCTTTGAGATATCTGAAGAGCCAACCCAAGTTCTCTCGAAGGCAAGCCAAATGGGTTGTTTTTATGGAGGGATTTTCTTATGTTGTGAAATATAAGAATGGGAAGAACAATGTAGTGGTTGACGCCTTATTGAGGCGACATTCTCTCCCGATTGAACTGTAGACCTGGTTGCTTAGTTTCTCTACAATAAAGAACTTGTATGTTGAGGATCTATACTTTGGCCCTATTTAGCCTCTACAATTAAGAAGAGAAGGCTATGTATCCCAACTTGTTTCATGAGAGAATTGTTAGTGCGTAAGGTGCATAGAGGAGGATTGATAGGATACTTTGGCTAACATCAAGCCTAAGAGATATTATCCTCAAGATTCTTTTAGCCAAAAATGATGAGAGATGTCCAATCTACGTTGGAAAGGCATGCGACTTGTTGAAAGGTAGAGAGCTAGCTAAGCAAGGACATTATCTACCCTTACCTATCCTAACCAAACCATAATTCGAGCTGAATATGGACTTCATGTTAGGATAACTAAGGACGTTTTAAGGGAAAGACTTCATCATGGTAGTCATGGATCGATTTCATAAGATGGCATATTTTGTACCGTGTTCCAAAATTAATGATACTTTGGTTATTTCTTTTCTTTTCTTGTAGGAAGTAATCAAGCTTCACAGAGTACTTGGATCCATTATTTCAGACTGAGACCCAAAGTTCATAAAACACTTTTGGAGAACACTGTGGAGACGAATGGGTACTGATTACCTCTTAATAGAGCTACCGAGTCTTAAAATTTAAATTCCTATATTCTATCCTTAACTCGGTTCTATGGGCAAGTGTACTTATCATTTTATAGTGTGGATGAGTATATGATTATCTCCATTGGGAAAATGATTCAAACACTAGTACAGATTATTTTCCTATTAACTAGCTCTCTAATTTATCAAATGATGAAAAGATTAAATTATCTAATTTACTAGCTAAACCACACTAATCTACAACAACTTTTATCTAACGTAAATGCTATAGAAACAATTAACCCTACAATGATTAACATACAGACTTGCTTCACCACTTAGTATGATATTATTAATATACTTTTTGTCCTAAAATTTGTTATTTGCGAGAAATTACAAGTTTGCAAGCATTCTTCTCAGAATTACTTACTTTTAATCCTAATTGTGTCTATTTGAATCTCTTCTAAATTAATGGCCAACTTAGATCACATTAATGATATGTTAATTTGTCAATTTCTCCAAGAATGTAGCAACTTTCCTAATAATATCTTTGTTATCAGGAGTAAATTATTCTAATGAATAAGATCTATTTAATAAAATTGTCTCTTAACATATTCTATTGAAATCTAGCCTAACACAATGTCGTATACTACACTGTACTTAGATTGATTAAGTTCAATTCACCAGAACTAACAAATATCAGGAACTTAATAATTTATGCACTTCTTCATACCAAGTTAATGTAGTAAGTCCTAATTACTACTCATATACGATGAAATAACAATATGTATCAACAAAATGTAGAAGTAACAAAGAAATTAACATAAGATAAGTAGAAAGATACAACCTGTTTTGAATTCAACTGTAGAAGTTTTACAACAACGACTGACAAATTTCTATCAACTCTTTCCAGTAATTTTGGAAAAAGTACAGTGCAACACTTAAAAACTATCTTAACAAATGGAATTACAATGGGTACAAAGATGGATGAATAGGTGTTGATTAGTGATATGATGTTCTTGATCTGGTGTTCTATCTCTTTTTGATGGTTTCTCTCTCGATCTAGTTTTTCTTCCAAAAGTCACGGTATATTTATACTCTTTTCATTAAAGGACTTGAATATACCACTTTAAGATACCGCTTGATGTTATGACATGTTTCACGTACTGGTTCATGTGAAAAAGAATAGTTATGTCCACTCTTATCACACCCGTGACTTAGGGAGTGATAGTCTCAAAAAACGAGATTCTACACCAATCACAGCTTTGATAGTAGATGTGAACTCCTTGTCGCTTTATTACATCTCATCACATTTGTGATTAAAGGTGTGATCACCTTCCTGCTACACAATTATGACTGTGATTGAGAAGGGGATCATCAGAACTTTCTCCATCACGCCCGTTATGAAGGGCGTAATCAATGCTAGTCAATATAATCTTTTTTCATCACACCCGTGATCAAGTGAACCTTGATTCTACTTCAAGGTTTTCTTCACGTCATGGTCAAGGTTGCCTTAAAAGTCATTATTCTTGTGAAAATTTCATCCCTTTTCTCGTGATTCATCTAAATCAATACATTATACAATTAAGTATCAAAACTTAAGAATTGAACTTATCAAGAACAAAGCTATTGTATAGTACATCCTGTCATCCACAGACTGATAGACAGATCGAGGTTGTCAATAGAACTGGGAACTTTACTACTGGTTGCGGTTAGATGGAACATGATTGATTAGGATTTGTATCTACCAATCATTGAGTTTGCCTATAATAGGATAACCTATAGTGTGACAAACATGTCTCCTTTTGAGGTTGCCTATAAGTTTAACCGCAAGCTGCCGATGGACCAAGCACCCCTGTCAAGACCTAATGATGACCAGCCAGTTGTAGAGAGAGTCAAGGCCATCAAGGACATGTACTAGAAGGTTGTAGAACAAATAAGCTAAGCAACTACTAAGCTCGAGAAGTGAGGCCGAGGATAGAAGAAGAGAGAGTTTCAACCAGGTGATTTGGTCTGGATTTGCCTCAGCAAGGAATGGTTCCTGAACTTGAGAAAGGGCAAGTTATCTCCTAAAGCCAACAGATTCTTTAAAGTGCTTAAAAGGATCAATCCTAATGCCTACAGGATTGAATTACTTGAGGAATACGGAGTTTCAAACTCCTTCAACATTGTCAATCTCCAACCGTACATCCCCAAAGACGAGCTACCCGAAGTTGATCCAGATTTGATCCGAAATCTTAATAGCCTCAAGGGGATGATAGGGATCGTGGATCAATCATGTGTTCTTGAGCTCATGGGCTTGCTTAAATGGCTTGCCAAGTTGTCCGAGGTGAGTCGAATATTGAGGAGCATCGCATTCCTCAATTTGATTTGTCAAGTTCCTTTGCTCTTTACATTCAAGAAGTTGCCGAGGTGACTGGGCAAGGTGCTGAACCGACCTCTTCGAAGCATACCTATTTGAACAACAAATCATAGTGTTGCCAACCTCACTTGCGTTGAAGCTGAGTTAACAGTTGCCAGGATTCAATCACCTAAGGCTGACCTAAAAGTAAGTTGTTCAAGAACCCACCCTTATCTAATCCCAACTGTCCAAGTTGCTAACTATTGAAGCTGACGTCGACTTGATCGAAGTTGCCCTTGTTCGGCTTGTAATGTCATTGGGACCATAGAGTGAGCAAAATGACAAGCGTCTTACCTTTTTTTAACATCCGTACAGTCCTTTCTACAACTGGATATTCTTTTTATATGATTACATTGATATCCCTATAAATTATTCCCCTTTTCCTTAACAAATAAGAATTTTTTATTTTTTTTTGTAATTTACTATAACCTAGGATTTACCTTAATTGGGTCTTATAAATACTTGTATGTTGTAATGGCTGCAATAGAGAAAACATTTGGATTTTTCATACACTTTTAAGCTAAGTGTTATGCTGCTTACTTTCGAGCTACTCTTATCTAGCCTAGTGAGCGTGGACTAATGGTGAGTAACCTTCGGTTATACTTGTGTGTCATATCAAGTGCAACTAGAGCTCAAGTGAGACCTTGGTGCATCATATTCATTGTTGGTGTACGAAGACCCTTACTCAACCTTCAACTATCGTTTATCTTTTGAACCCATCCCCTTGGTTTGCGTAATATGGGACGTCTATATTCATCTTTGTTTAACTGTATCAACATAGCATTCTGGTCCTCAAATGCTTCTGAGCAGAAGAAGGTGCTCAGGTCCTTGAAGAACTCTATGTAGGAATTTGTATCAATCATATCTAGTCGCAAGTACTATACCCTTAAGGACTTAAGCTAGGTTATTACTAGCTACAATGAAGGAGGATGTTAAGACCATGGTCCAGAGATGTTACTCCTACCAAAAGCATGCATTGATCACTTATGCACCCAATTTGGAGTTATACCCCTTGACCAGCCTATGGCCGTTTGCGTAGTGAGGATTAGACGTCTTTGGCCCCTTCTTGAAAGCCTTAATAAGCTGATAGTTCATCCTAGTAGCAATGGATTACTTCACCAAGTAGGTAAAGTTATCGAATGTCGTAACCATCATAGGTCGATTTGCTAAAGGATTTATGCTCACCTACATACTGTCCCAATTAAGACTATCGTATAGGTTAATTACTGACAAGGGGAGGCAACTTGACATCAATCATTTTAGGGATTTCTGTAACAAGGACAACATCAGGTTATACTATACCTCAATGGCCTATCCTTAAACCAACGGCTAGGTTGAGCCTATTAACATGATAATCTTCAACAGTTTGAAGAAGAGGGTAAAACAAATAGGAGGTAGATGGGCTAATGAACTTCCCAAAAATACTTTAGGGTTATCGTACGACATATAGGACCTTGACCAGAGAGACCTAATTTCACTTTGCATTCAGGGTAGAAGCTGTCTTCCCTATTGAGTTGGAATTACTTACCAGCAGGATACAACACTTCGATGTAAATTCCAACCACATGGCCCTACAGGAGAGCCTCAATACTATCAATGAAGTTTGCAACATTGTGTGAGCATGCACAGTGGCCTATTAGTAGTGAATCACTTGATATTAGAACCATAACGTCTGATATAAGGTTTTTCACCCTAAATACTTTGTGTGTAGAAAGTTAGAGGCTACTAGCTCAAAAGAAGGGTGAGGTAAGCTTGCTCCCAATTGGGAAGACCTTATGCAAGTGGTCGATGATGTAGGAAAAGATACTTACAAGCTCGAGACGCTAGAAGGATAACCCATCCTAAGGCATGGAACGCCTAGAATCTAAGGCATGGAACGCCTAGAATCTAAGGCCTTATCTTCCTTAAGTATAAGGACAAGAATAAAAAAAACATTTGTAATTATGGTTGAATGCAATGAATTAATGAAGTTCCTAACATTTGCCTCTCTTCTTCTGTCAGGTGGTTAGCCTTAGGTCGATTTTCATCCCTAAGCTTAGCCCAAGTCAGTCCTTACAATGATGTCGTAAGCACCTCTTTTGGGCATTAATCTACATTGAGCCCCTAACCTCGAGTCGGTTTTCATCTTTAAGCCTAGCTTAAGTTAGTCCTTACACTGATGACGTCGACACCTCTTTCAGGCATCGATCCACATTTAGCCCCTAACCTTGGGTCGATTTTCGTCCTTAAGTTTAGCTTAAGTTGGTCATTACACTAATGATGTAGGCACCTCGTTCGAGCATTGATCTACATTAAACCCCTAACCCTGGGTCTATTTTCATCCCCAAGCTTCGCATAAGTTAGTCCTTACATTGATGACGCAAGCATCTCTATTGGTTATCAATTAACATTGAGCCCTTAATCTTAGGTTGATTTTCATCCCTAATTTTTTTCTAAGTTAGTTCTTACACTAATGGCACGAGTATTCCATCTGAGCATGAGTTCGCTTTGTGCCCTCGAACATGAGTCATCTTTTCATCTTTGGACATTCATTATCAAACACAACTCAAAGTCAAATTGGACAGCGAGAGTCAAAGGAAAGCAAATTAGTTAATGGGAAACAATGATCAAAATAGCGAGGTTTTATTTCACTGATAAAATGAAGTATAAAGTTTAGTGGGTTAGCATACCAAGCTCGATCGCATCAAAGAAGAAAACCAAACAATACAAAAGCACACAGCTGCCTCTTATACTATGACTATTGGCTTCACTTAAACAACTTTTCTTAGCTTTAACTTAACTTCTTGCTCTGGAAACTCTTCCCCAAGACGAACTCCTCTCAACTTCAACTCAGCTAACCTTCGTGTAGTAACTATGTCCTTGAAGTCCTCTATGGCCAAGCTCCGAGTTGCAGAGCTTTTAGTGACGCTTAACCTCTAAGTGAAGTTCCCTACTTTACTTTCCAAAGCCTCTTTTCCATAGAAGTAACAGTGGGGATAGATGATTCAGCTACTCAACCCTAAGTACTAAGCTATCTAAGCCCTATTGGTGACAAAGGAAGGTTGATCCTTCACCCAAAGTAGATCGGAGGGCTCACAAAGTAGAGGATTTTCATGAGTAATTCAATCCTCATGTTAGGGTAGAGAAAAGACCCCTTATACCACTATAATGACCATGGCTACCCTTGTCTACTTGGGGTCATTTGGGACAATGCACTTAAAAGACTGTCCATAACCCTGTATAGACAAATGACCCTTCGGTAAAACCGCAACAGACAAGCAGTGGGCTACTCTCAAGCCCTCCTCTTCTACTCGACATCACTGGGATAGAGAGAAAGGAGCACCCAGAGGCCACATACGCCTCCTGATCACAGCCTAAGATCTAAAAATTGTTGCTAAGTGGCTATCCATGTCTCACGATTACGACCTAAAACGAGAGTCGAAGGAAACCATCTTTTCAGCTCGAGTTTACCATCCCTTAGCTTGATTGCTATAGATACACTTATATTAGCTTAAAGTTGTTTGGGTAATTGATGTGGTAAGGTAAAGACCCATGTACCCTTTATATAAAAGCCAAGAGATGCCCCTTAGCCATACATGTGTTGATCATTGTATAGCTTCAAAGCATCAGGAGCTAAGGTGATGCCTGCAGAATTAATGATAAGCCGTAGGAGCATTAAATATGTTTTAGAAGGCACTTTGCCCGAGTTGTTCCACTTACCATAAGTGTACAATCCTTGAAATGAACTTTATGGAATGGGTAACGTATGTTAGTAAGGGATTTACCTTGCCAAAATTCCTTTGCTAAGGAGATATTGTGACATCATCATAAGATACGCTCTTGTAAGCTTGTTGTCACTCGATGCTAAGACCTTGTGAGAACCCCAAGAATCTTAATTTGCTCAAGAGACAAGGTGCATTAGCCTGTAAGTAAATATCGTCGCAAGATAAAAACACTTAGATGAAAGCCAAGGATAAGTGCGAGGTGACAATACATGGGAAAGCGAGCAGGTCCATAAGGAGCTATTAACTAACGAGTACAAACTACCTATTCAAGGATATAAAATTTGGCTAATCTTGAGGTGCAACAAGATGCATAACTTTTCTCGACAAACATTATCTTCGATAGAAAAGACCTAGACAAAAAAAAAGAAGCAAGTTCGAGCATGTTGTCAATATAAACAAAAGAAGTAGAAATCAAGGGAAAGGGAGCACGAGATCAAAGACAATTAATAGAACATCGTTCATTCATTTGAGCAGGTATACAAAGGGAGGTTATCACTTAGATGCCCATCTGAAAGAAAAATATACAAGTTTAGGAATAGGCATACATTGCCCACGTTAGTTACAAGAAAATAACGAAAAATTCAAACATGCTCATAAGTACCCTCATCTTATTGTTGTTGTTCTTGTTGCTACTCCTGTTGTCGCTTCGGTTCTTATACAACCTCACCATTACTACCTCCATCCTTGAGGCCCGTATTTGAACTACTGTTGGAAGTTCCTGATAAGTTGCCAGACGACTCGCCACTTAACCCTCTTCCAGTAGTAACATCGGGGTGATCAAGCCAATGCAAGAAGGATAAGTTTTCATCAGGCATGTTCTACCAAACTTGTTTCCTCACCTCCTTTACCATTGCATACTTAGCCTTGGTAATGGCCTATTGCATACTTAGCCTTGGTGATGGCCTTCTCAATCAAGGGGTCCTCTAAGGTCTCAATGAAGATATCACGTTTGACGTTGATTGACAAGCTCTCCCTTCTTAAGAGCTCGGCTTCCCTTCCACTAAAATCAGCTCGCCCCTTCTTAAGTTCCTAATCTTTGGCCTTTAGCTTGGTAACCAGTCTACCCTTTGTGACTTTGCTAAATTCTTCAGTCTTCCTTGGCTCATCCTTCAACTGATCCACCTAATCGAGGAGTTCCTTATGCCAACGCTCTAGGTTGCTAAATGCAATAGCTGAGTCGCTACATACCTTCTTCTCCTCCTCCAGTACCTTTCAGAGCCTCTCTACCTCGACCTTCGCCTCATTTCCCTCTGATAGAAGAATTGAGTTGTTGTAGGCTAGAATGAAGTCCATCAAGTTGTACAGTTACAAAAGATAATATGTAGTCAATAATTGAGCTAAAAGTAAGCACTTCAATAGAAGCACATGAGCAGCTTACCTCATTGCACCTCCTTAGCATTACTACTGTAGTCTCCAATTTGTTTTAACCTGCAATAAGTTACCCAAACTATTCTTACAGTTGCTTAAATCTCTAAGTAGGCTGATCCACGAGTTAGGCATGAGTTGCTTACCTACCTCAACAAACCAAAGGTTCAACATACTCGTCATCGGCAATCTTGATAGCAACTGTAACAGTAGCTTAGGGGTTAAGTTTTAGCTTACCTGATCTACATCCACTTGAGCACCTATCACCATAAGGCTTGGCTCAACTATAGCAGCTCCAGTTGGAACTTCCAGAACTCCACCTCCACTAAGTACTCCTAAACCTACCACTAAAGTACCCAAAGGCACTCCTGTTAGCATGTTACTGCCCCCTTACCGAACAACTTCAAGAAGGGTCTATTTCCTTCCACTCTTCTTCATAGACTTTTTTGAGGGGTGATATGAACTCTCCCCCTCCCTTTACTACTCAGAACACCTTCTTTTCTCAAGCTTCGAAGCACTTTCAAGCCGCCTATTTTTCACGGCTAGCAGCTTCGCTCAAAAGCTGTAAAAGAACAACCGAACTCCTTAGAAAAATAAGCTAAAAGGAAGATAAAGAACTTACTATGCCGAGGACAAGCATCTCAATGTCCTCTACTTTAACAACAAGGTGATGTAGAATGGCAGACAACTAACCACCCCTCCTTGGTTGACCACAACAAGTACATGTCTCCATTGCAAATAATAGCACTCCGCTCTTATACTTCTCACATATTAATAAGGGCTTAAGTTTCTTTCAACCCACTAAATTTAGGAGTTCGATGCTAGCCATTAAGTCCTCCTCCCTTAA
Source organism: Lumnitzera racemosa (assembly GCA_024138005.1). Taxonomy (NCBI): domain Eukaryota; kingdom Viridiplantae; phylum Streptophyta; class Magnoliopsida; order Myrtales; family Combretaceae; genus Lumnitzera; species Lumnitzera racemosa. Next base: position 61,104,275 of record JAMXBC010000004.1, read on the forward strand.
GGCCTTAACTTCTTATCCCTAATGGGCCATCTCTACTTCGTCGAAAAATTTAGAGGCTTGGAAGCACTAATGTAGTAAAAGAACTCCTTCCATCCTTCTACCTTATTTAGAGGCTTATCAATAATACTTAGCCTTATGCCTCAATTAGAGATTTAAACCCATCAATTGGCTAACTTCCTTACAAGGAAGAGACTTTTAAAAAGTTGTACAATTGGTTGTCGTAGCTCCCAAATGCATATTGCCTCGAATGCAAGCAACTGAATCCATGCATTTTGCATTCATACTACTTGGTGCAACCTTGTAATATATGAAGAACTTGAGCAAGAATTCCAACAAAAGGAAGTTGTAGATCAAGGTTAAATGGCTTCGTGTAGATGCAAAACGATCAGGCATCCTTTATGTCATATGCCTACTACCTATCCTAGGTTTCCTCCACTTGCCACCCGAGTACTTCTTGTATTGCTCGGTGGACCAACCTTACTTTTTCCTTGCTCTCTACATATGGAATACGAGCACAGGCATGCTCATTTACATATGTTATCTGCAATAACTAGTTAACTTTTCCCTCCTTGCCATTCGGTGGGTATGTGTCTTAGGGACGTCCTCGTGCATATTCCATCCTCTCCTCCTAAGAAATTATTACTTAGTCTTCTTCTCTTCTCGTTGTTGTCATCGTCGTTGTTTCGGGAGGGAGTAGGGCTACTACCCCTACTTAGGATAAGCTCTCTCAAGCCTCATCTACTTCCCTCAAAATAGAAGGATGGGAGGACTTACCTTAACTATCGATTGTGCTTTGACTGGCTATCACAAGCGATCAATAGAAATGATAAACAAATGAGAAAGGACGGTTAGCTTACAAGTCAAGATTTTGGTAAAGTTTCCTTAAGTGAGCAAAACAAAGTGAAAAATGAACACCTGGGCCCCTTTTACATATATTAGTAAGGGGAGAAGGCCAATGGTTTCTCCACTTTCGGAACATAAACCCATGATAGGACGTGCACTAAATCTTAGTTGTCTATATGCCATACTTTTTTAGCCAAAGGCCCTGATTGATCTTCTCACACGGATCCGTAATGTAGCTTGACAACTGGTTATCCTACGTATGTGGCCATTCTTTACAAACCATCAATGCGCACTACACTTCCCAATGATAGCCATCATGACACATTAAGTAGTACAACTATCATGTCAATGGAGCAGTAACCCAATGTGTAAGAAAATGATCTACCATGACCTAAGTAGCATTACTGGTCCCCTATTCAGGGGATCGGCCTTGGTTCGTTCACATAACACAAATTACTCTCCTTGCACCTCAAGCGCTGATGAAAGTGGGGGGACAAGTGTTGATACTTGATTCTTGCCAAGAGTAAGGCCTAACGAGTAATAACTATCATAAGGAGCACCGAACAGCATCCAAGTAAACAGCAAGCTCGCATGTTACATTGCGACCTTCTTGCGAGGCTATAAGCTTGCACCAACAAAGAGTGTGAACCAATGGTCAGCATATCCTTCGTTTTGTAACCTACTTGGCAAACTAAATAATAACTACCTGAGCTGGTCAACCTCGACCACCAAGCTAGCATTCATTTACCACCTAACGTAAGTTTATGGCTCAACTTGCCCCCATTGAGCATCAATTAACTTCCTCCTCAGCTTTTTGGTTTAACTTTTGTCTTTAATGCCTATAGCTCATTACAACTCATTAATAAGCATATGACATTCGTAGTACAGTTGGTACGCCTGATACCTCTACCCCTATTAGGTCACTGAACAGCAAATTTGGTGGCTTGGTTGGCCACGACATACTGGCTGCCATGAAGCTTAGCTCCTATCGTAGAATGCATTGTCAAGAAGCAATCAGTACAAGCGAATCCTTGATTGCCATGTGTCCAAGTAACCCGTATAAAAGGTGCTAGGCGCCAACAAGTAAGACAGTTCCCTATCTCTCTCACTCTCTAAGGCTTCTTCTTCTCCTTCTTCTTAAAGAGTAGAAGTTGAACCCCCATCACTTATACACTAAGCGGGCTAGTCATCTAGGCTATTAGTGCTTGTCTTCTCTTTCCTTAGTTTGCCTTGTTGACTTGAGTATTGAAAGACCCTTATGGCTTTGCTTATATGGGGCTTTTTTGCAGGTATCGAGAATTAGGAGGTGAAGTTGAAGCCTAAGCCTATTCAACTCCACACATCTTCGTTGGTCTTTACATGATCAATAGTTACTAAGTTGAATATGAGAATTATGCTGGATACAAGAATTTAGGAGATAGTTACTATTAAGAAGATCTTTATTTAGAGAGTTATTACTATTAGGACTATTACCCATATTAGGAGCATAGAGGATTAATTTTATTGCAGTAGCTATTTTCTAAAATGATGTTTATTTAAATTTATTTTCAAGTTACTATGATAAGATTCTTGGATATCATGTAGTTGCTATTTGCTTTTTATGAAATTCATTTATAGAGACATATGAATAGTTGTAATTAGATTTTGGTATTTAATGATGTTAGTGGATGTATTCATTTGTGAATTAAAGATTTTAGCTTCTCTAATTATAACCTAACGTGTCAATAAAGGATTAGGGATATACGATGGTTTGTGACGTTCTAAGTTTAGGGTATTATAGAAATAATAAAATAATGTGTATATCTTGGTTGTAATGATATATAAATAAAAATATTGTATAATTTTATTATCTATGAAATTAGAATAATACGTAATGATATATAAAATTTTCTCCGGCAGTTGCATGGGAATTCTCTCCTCCTGTTGGGCTTGGGCTTAATAAGCTTCATTTGTATCCTCCGATACAGTCAACAATCACAAATCACGCTAGGCCTTTGGGTTTCCAAACAGGGCTTTAGTAAAACCCTAACCTAGCTGAGAGGTCCTTTAATAGCACGAGAACGATGCATTCCCCATTTCACAAGAAACATGTGTAGAAGATGAAGCTAGAAGTCCAGTCGGCAGTGAGGCATAGAGCAGAGGTTATGGAGGTATTGAAATCCTTCCGATTCTGCCGATTCTCAGTCTTCATTATTTTGTTTTGATTTCGATTGTTCGATGTTCTTTTTTTTTTTTCTTAATTTTAATTTTAAATTATTGGTTCGTGAGCATCGGTGATGAATTAATCGAAGTCGTTATCCTTGCACTTTGATTGCCCATGAAGAAAATATCGGGGACTATTATTTACTGAGATGCTCTTTTTTTTTTTTTTTTTTTTTTTGTAGGTTAAAAGTTTGCTATTCGATTCTACATGATTTCGAACAAGAAAATATTAGGTATTTATTATAGCTGCAAATTTTCTTCGTAAAGCTAACGCATCGATTTTTTTTTTTTTTTCATGCATCGCGTATGTGTTTGTTGTCTGATAGTTGTTATTACGAAGTGGGATCGATGATGTTTAATGATTTTACTGCGTTATCTATCTGTAGCTTCCTTCAAGGAAGTGAAGAAAAACCATTAGAACCTGAGATCCCCCTACATTTACACAATTCAGTGCATGGAACGCTTTGTAATTTTATATTTTCTTGACAGGTAGCTCGAAATGAAAATAGCTTAATCATGGCATGGTCGTCTAAGTTTGATGTATCTGACAAATTATTATAGATGGAAATAGAAGAAAAAGAAAAAAACTTCCGTATTTAGTTAATATAAAGTTTATTTCTTTTTTAAACGTTGAGGAAATTGGGAGAAAGAAAGTAAAAAATAAAAGAAAAAAAGAAAAAAGAGAAACCATTCCTCATTAAGCCACACACTTTCGCTATTTCCTGATGTGTACAGGAGTAGTGATAAATGGCCCTTTGAGTATCATTCTTTCTTCATCAAAAAGCAAAAGCAAATCGGAGGAAAACATCACAAGCAATCTTCATATAAATTGCATTTTCTTATAAACTGGATTTTCATTGTTGCGTTCTCCTCCATAGTAAGATGTTCAGGTCCGTTTAGATGTTTGGCCCTTTAGTAAGATGTTGAAGCCCATTTAGGTGTCTGGCTCCAGGGCACCCCAATCCAAGTGAGGATCTCAATTTTCTAGCCCTGTAAAAGCCGGGCAAGAATGTACGATCCTTCTTATTTATGTAATAAACGTTTTCATTAAATTTCACTGGCCAGCTGGACAGGAGACAGTCATTTTTACTTTATCAGTTTTTGTCCATTTTTATTTAGAATAAAGAAAACCCTAAAATAGGAAAAAAGACGAAAAAATACAAAAAGTATTATAGAGAATGGAAAGCTAAAAAGTGAAGAATAGGAAAAAAAAAAGGGAAATTGAATTTAGAACATTAAAAAAATATAAAAAATGAAAAAATTAATCTTTCAGTGGTCGATTTGTGTCATTTTATTGTGAATTAATTTCTTCGATCAAAAGGAAAATTTTTAATCAAGACATGATTTGATAAAATCAGAGTTTTTAGCAAAAAAAGTATTGGTCAAATTTATTGAAAATTAATTTTCTTTAGCTAGGTTTAGCTTTCTACTTGCAAGTCGTGAAAAACATGTAATTTAATTTAATTGTGTCTTTAAATGACACCTCAAACCTCAATATAATTTAAATTTCTTACTTTGTAAGGAATTAAAGTTTGGAGTTGAGCTTAACACTAAAAAACATCAAGCTTGTAATTTTGCCGAATTGGTCTATTTTAAAAATTATTCTTTATACATGCATATTAGACTTTTAATATTATTTGATGTAAAATATCATGGTTTGTGTTCTGAAGAGTAATGTTAGTAGGTGGTTTGTGGGGTTAGGTAATAAAAAGGGTTGGTCTATAATGAGTAAACTAATTGAGAGTTGATGATGCTCTATTGATAATGATTATGGTAGGCTAAAATTAGTACAAAATTGGGTCTCTCAATCATATGGAGGATAGTGCTAATGTCGATTCTAAAGTCATAAAGGTTTAGAATGATCTTAGGAAGATAAGAAGGTAAAAGGTTGACTTGTTATTTGTAATCCAAGTAAATAAGATGAGACAAAAGATGGTCGGACGTTTCATGAGCACATAAAGAGAGGATAAACCTCTTGTCTCTTGATAAGTGGTATCAAAGCGCAAAAGTTCCAATACAAACGAGTCACTTAAATGCTACGTGATGTGTTGAATGAAAATAGTAGTTCTTATTTACAATTGAGTTCATGTGGATGAAGTTCGAGGGAAGGAGAGACTACTAGGTGAAAGACGTTGCTATAGGGGATAGCTGTGTCATAAGTAGCATTATAATAAGAATCTACCCAAATCTTAAGAAAATGAAAACATAAACTTCAAAGGGTAGATTCTACCATTAGACCACTTAATAAGAGGTGTTTTCGGAGGATAAGAAGAAAAGGAAAGGGTGATGGTGAGGGCGAGAGTGAAGATGATTTTGACATGGAGTTGGGCAATGGAGGAATAGGGTTAGTGATCTTAAGGAGAAGGGTAGTGATGAAGAGTTTGCCATACGACAAGAGCATCGTAGATTTATGTAGGGGAGAATATCATAGTCTATGTTCTAAAGGGAAGTGGAGGTGTTCAATTTGGTGCTTAATATAAAGTGAGTAGCATCAACAAGCAGTTTGTTTGTGAGGTTAGATAGTCTTTTAAGGCGGGGCTAGCCTCTCATGAGTAAGTTGATTGGGAGCTAATATCGCTCTCTTGATGATGGCCATGGTAGGCAGAAACCAATAGAGAAGTTAGGTCTCCTAATTATATGAAAGATAGTGATAATATCGGTTGGTATTCCTAAAGTTATAAGGATTTGGAATGGTCTTGAAAAGATAGAAAGGAAAAAGGTTGGCTCGCCATTTGTAATCTAAGTAAATAAGATGAGGCAAAAGATAGTCGAGTGCTACATAAGCGCATAAGGAGAATGTGAACCTCTCGTCCTGTGATATACAACCAGCTGAGAACTAAGCCTAATTGAGTAGAAGGAGTAAGGTTTGCAAAGTTACTGCATATATACACTACATGGTGCATCTTGATTTGCCATTTAACTAAGACTATTGTTTTGCTTTATCTTCTTCTTTCCTATTGGCTCTTAAATAAAGAAAGTTGAAAAAAGGAAACTAAAAAAATATGACACCCAACAATTAAACTCGATTTTCCATCGTTTTTCATTGAACAAAAAATGTAAATTATTTAAAGACATTGGATATAGGCAAAAAGAGCTCAAATTTGAATTAAAAAAAAAATAAATGAATGAGCTTAAAAAGTAATCTAAAAGTTAACTAAAAATAAAAAATGTACATACTAAACTAAATATTCTAGATTGAATTTGAGTGATTCTTACTTGAAAAATATGAACAAATGACATATTAGGGGGTAAGTAAAATTTGGAGAGCATGAAAATACCTTTAATTGCAATTAATTTAAGATAATTTTAATTGGAGAGAGTGGTGAACAAAGGTTATGGCGATAGTAATGATAAGAATGTGGAAAGTAATAGATCTCATTAAAGTAGGTTACACCCTGTGATTGAGAAGGATGCAAATCAAATTGATTACCACCTAAGGGAAGGGGTAAAGGATACGGGTTTATCACATAAACCTGGCTTAATAATGTCCTTGGTGCATTTGGAAAATTTTATTTTCAAAAATCAAAATGTAGTGCGAACATAGATCATGATTTAGAGGCAATTGAGCTAAAGAGAAGGAAGATCTCTTGAATCAAAATGAAGAATCAAGGATTTGCTACGTTAACTTTTTCAAACCTTGAAAAAGAAATGATTTATGTACCCTGGCAACATGCTCTTATTGGAAAAATCATGGGGTTGACTCTAGGATATAAACTTTTAGTTATACGGTTGAGAAAAATGTAGGTTGTGGTGTGAAATTGCAAATTAATTCATTCAGGAGTAGGTTACATTGTTTTGTTCAATTGTGGTAAGGATTTTTAGTAGATCATTTGAAACGGACCATGGTTCATTAATGGTTATTACTTAGCCCTAAAACAATGGGAACTTGATTTCCAACTAGAAATAACAAAATTCAATGTGATGCTACTTTGGATTAGAATAACAGGTTTACCAGTTGAACTCTTCTCATCAATGGCCATCAAACGTCTAAGGGAAAAATTTGGACATGTTCTTTGATTTGACTCATTTACTATAAATATGGAGCGTAGGTGTTTTATGCGGATTTGTGTCTAAGTGAATATGGATAAGCTGTTGAAACATACAATTATAATCAACAAGATAGCATACAAAATTTATTATGAAGGACTTTTGCTAATTTGTGAGCTTTTTGGCTATATTAATTATAATAAATTGCAATGCCCCAATAAAAATATCTACATGAACTTAGAGGTGTACAAACAGGTTAAACAAGCCAACTCAATCGGGGCTCACTTTGGCCTGCGAGTTAAACGGGCTGAGCTCATTTGGCTTGCTTTTAAACAGGCCAAAAAACCTTGGCCCAACTCATTTAAAAAGCAAGTTAAATGAGTTAGCCTACCGGCCAAAAGAATAAATGTATTAAATGGACCAACCAAAACTAGCCCACTTTAGCTCGCGGGTTAAAAGGGTCGAGCTTATTTGATCTGTTTTTAAATAAGCTAAAAAACCTTGGTCCAAACACATTTAAAAAGTAGGTTAAATGGGTTGACCCGCGGGCTGAAGCTTGCTTACAGACCTCTAGATGAACTAGATAAGTGCTAATCTTAATAATGTCATATTAAATATTGAGAATATGGGTGAGGACCATATTTTAAGGAACCCTAGTATATGAAAGCCTCAAGTTAAGAGTAGTAGTGGCATTCTAAGGAACACTATTGAAAATTGTGCTCCTTAAGAGTCAATAAGTAAAGGACAAGATAATAGAGGATGGATTCATTTTCGGTGCAAAGGTAAGGTAAGGGAAAGGCATGAAGAATAAATCCTTCACTAGCATAGGGGAATATGAACATTGTCAAATTAAAATACACAAGTCATAATTACTTTATGCCACCATCAATAGAAAGAGAGAGGAAAGGTGACATGAATATAATGTACATAAATTACGAGATTGGTATGCCCTTATCTGTTTTGAATAACGAAGATGAGTTACGAAGTTTTAAGGAAATACAAAAAGATTTTTGATCCCTAAAAAAATCTATTCCTTCCCAATCTATTACGTTTAATCAAGAAAGTATCAAGACACAAAAGGAAAACACCCCTCTTCTTCTAGGAAGGGAGATTTTGTATTTAGTCAAACTAACTTTGTGCCCAAGAATATATCCTTGAAGAAATTGGACAAAAGGTATGGACGTAATGGCAGAGGTAAGGCTTACTCTCCTGCTTCACACAAACTCTGGGATTTGGAAAATGTAAAACGAAATGATGACAATCAAAGTAGGGATCATTAAAATCGAAGTCACAACCACCCAGTGGAGACGTAACAAGGTTCCATAAGTGACTTGCAAACCAACCTGTTAGAATTAATTGGTGTATATGTAATATCCCACAAATTAACAATTAAGATTTTAACATTTGAATATTCGAGAAAAGTAATATTTTTGCACAACTAAGGTTGATAGTCGATTTAAGATATTTAAGAAAGTAACCTAATTAAGTTAAAAATTTATGAGGAACTTAGGTTGGGAAGTAAAAAATATATTAAGAATATAATTAAAATAGTGAGAATTTACTTTTTGTAAGCTCCTAAAGTCATATTTAGGGTAACTATACTTAGATTTAGAGCCTTTAGAAAAATTAGTTGAATTGATCAAGTCAGGTTAGATTTTGAAAATATTTTATAAAACCCCAATTTTAACCTTAGAAGTGTAATTGTTTAATATAGTGTAAAATTTATCGAAATTTCTAAAACCGAGCTTGAGATGTAACGAAGTTGTAGAAATAAATTATTTAAGTTATAAAAGTGAATAATCTTGCATAATATACTATATGAATATATGTATATATTTCTTTAAAGGGATCTAATATATATAATAAATATACTTGCAAATTAACCTGAAAATCTAAAATATACTAAATAAGTGATAAATTTTCAAAATTAAATAGAAAATATATCTTACAAATAAAAGACATGATATAAACATAATTATATACATATAATTAGAGATTACATGTACCACATATATAGGATATATACATGTATATAAGTAAATATACTAAATATGAATGTAATATATATATATATATATATATAATTTAATAGTTCCATCAAAAATCAACCAAACATTATCTAAATTAAAAGATAAACATTTGAAAAAATTAGAAATCAATGTGTAGTAGCTTAAAAAGGATAAACAGCTATATCAAAAGTAATTTGATTAAAAATTAACACCTCAAGCTTGAATTTTTACACAAGTAATTAGGGAAAAAAATTGCTTAATGACTAAGAAAAATTCCAACTGACCCTAGCAACTATAAATAGGATTTAGAAATTATTTTAGACATTTTAGGAACCTAGATCACTCAAAGAAAAATTGAAAAAATTTATAGGAAAAATAAAGAAAATAAAATACGGAAAAATAGAGCAAGGACTGGCTTAGGGTAGTTTCTAACCCAAACCGTAATTTGCTGTTGCAACTGGCTAGCCCCTAGTAGAGCACCTACCACCCTTGTCAACCAACACATTCCTACTAACCAACGTTGGCTGGAGCTCCAACGAATGTTAGGTTTAAAATTATGTGCTGTTTTTCATTTATTTTCTAAAAATATTAAATAAATTAGGAAAATTATGGGAAAAATCATCTCTAAGTTATTTTCGATATACTTTCATGTCGTTTAATTATTTTGATAAAATTTTAAATATTTTATATACTTTCTTAAGAAATGCATTATTCATCCGAATTTTCAAATTGAAAATAAATATATCAAATGATATTGTTTTAAGCTCAAATTTTATCTGTAAAATACCTATTACATCTAGTTTAATACTACATAGCTTGATTTTGATTTTATACATGTTTAGTATTTATTATATTTTTTACCCTAAAAATGGCTAAAATAGTTATTTTTTTTAAATAAATTGATTTTACAGAAATAATTGATGAAATTGATGATCTATGAATTTTGGAGACTTGTAATGATGTCAAGATATGTTGGAATTAATTTTGTATAAAAAAAGATTTATTTGCTTAATTAATTGTAATTTAGGGGTAAAAATATAATTTTACATGTATAGGTGTTAAACTCAATTACATAAAACAAGTTGCTAATTGAATTCCCCATATTTTTTTGAGTTCACATAAATATTTGTGGAATGAATCAGTAATATTAGCTATTTGTTACGAATTTTCCTAGCTAAATGACCTAATATACTATTAGAGACATGTTTTTAGCAATAGTAAGCTAAAATAGGATAATCATTTGATCAATTCCTAAAACATATCTATGATGGTCAAATGTGATTAAAACGGGTTCTATCATATTTTATGATATAATGATATACCTGTATTGGGGCTAGATAATACATATTTTCCTAAGCTATATTAGGAAATTATATAGAATATATTCTATTTACATAATATGGAAATAATATGATAAGGCTTGTTATATGGTCTTATATGTATGATAGAATTCAAAATATCATTTAGAAGTTCTCTTTCAACATAGAACATGTATTACGTATTATTGATTTCATATGAACACAACAATACTAATTTTACCAAACTTGGATAATTTTAGATAGTAAAATAGGTATTTCTATAATATTATTATTATAGTACTGTGATAACTTTTCTACAATTGAAATGTAATTTAATTGATTAAAGATATGGTTTGATATAGTCGAAATGACACATTATGAGTAATAGGATAATTATGCATATCATTCATATTAAATAACTTATATAATAAAACTATAATAATTAAGTACTTATATAAACATGACTATATATGAATAATATATTCCATATATATATTTGTGTATATAATTTCATTAAAATAACTATCTAAATCATAATTTAACAGAGTTGTATTATAATACAAAGAACTAAATAGAACCTTAATGTTTTAGTAAATCTTACGAAAACTAAATCTAAGTTTTGGAGCATATAAAATTTCCAAGTTAACAAAACGTTGACAATATAGACCCATTTGAGTGAATGTCAGTACAGGTAAGTTAAGATCCATGCTTTGTGGCATGATGGAGTACTGTGTTATAGTAATCAGAGACTTGGGAGTGCTTTTGCTTATATTTGTAACTTAGTTGAACGTGCGCATGATTCGTATGTGATTGTTACTTGAATTGTGGACTTAGAGTGCTGCTTTGTATGTTCATAATTGATTTGTTTTGTTTTGTGAAATGGTTGATTACCACCTAATTGGATGTAATTAAAGATTGACCTTTTTACTAACTAGACATGCATAGCAACCACATGGTTTCAAGGGAGTTATGGGTAGAGGGTGTTCTCTATAACATAAGCCCCAGTTTGAATCTAATTCGCAAGTGCGCAACATCAAACTTCTCAACTTGGATTAGAGTGGGTATAATTTCTTTAATTTCACAACGAACCAAATAACGTCATGTGATGACATTTGTTTGCTTGCATTGCATTGCATTTCATTAAAATAAGTTGATTGAAAACCATATTCGTGCTTGATGAGCTCTCTTGTCACCATCTTGCTTACTGAGCTAATTGTGCTTATATTCTTATAAATCTTACTGCAGGTTGACGAAAGATTAAGGAGGTCGCATCAGAACTAACTTAAGGATAGTGTACTTTAGCTAGTGATTGAGGAAAATTGAAGACTTGCATGATCCAAACTTTTTCTTTGACTATCTTTAGCCTTTTATGGAAACTAACTGGGATACATACTTTGAAGAAACCCATTAGTTTCTAACATGTTATACAAAAATGGCCTATGGATTTTTATAAATATTCCAAGAACATTAGAAACTTTTGATGTATAACTATTTCTTTGAAATACAAATATTTTATTAATTTGTAAACCACTAGTGTTCATGAGTAGACATCTTGAAAAGCTCTAACATTGTCGAGCTTGATTTTTTCCCATTTTTATTATTTTTTTCTAACCTGATTAGTATTACCCGTTTAATGCTAATCTTCAAGTAAGAGTTAAGAAAAATTGATTTTCTATTTTTTTAAACTTGGAGTCGCCACCCGATCGGTGTTGAGAAAAGGTTTAGATTAAAACCAATTGGATGGAGTAATTTTAATCTAAAGATTGGGTTGCATAAAAAAAAAAGTTTAAAAAGGTTTTTAAAAACTAGAGATTTGAGTCCAAGGCTAATTTTAAACCCTTACGAGTATCATTACGAACTTTTTAAATTTAGATTTACTTTTCAAAATATCCTTCTAAAAGAAAACATCTACTTATATGTAAACGAGTAAATAACATTGAATCTACTAAAAAGGATAATTGAACCACTATTTATAAAGATAGAAAAAAGAAGAAGAAAACTTTCCATATTTTATGTCGCCTTGTATTTGCGAACGTGTGCCTACATACATATTATTCGAGATTAAACTTCTATAGTTTGTTCAATAAATTTTAATGTGTTTGTTGATTTTACTTTTTGAAAAAAAGTTAGGCTTACGTTTTGACCCGGTTCGAGTTATTTAAGGAAATTTTTTAAAAGGGTCCTAAATTGGGATTTTTATTTTAAGAAATTCTAAAAATGGCCTTTATTTTGGAAAAAGGGATAATTTCACTTTATTCTTTTGAAAAATGGTGCTTTACTAAGTAATAAAAAATTTTATTTTTTATTTTCATTATTTATTATATTTTTGTTGTTATTATTTTATTTAGATCAAAGCATAACTAAAGCAAAATTAAGCTTCTCTTCTCTTTTTCTTTCTTTTTTGGTACTTTTCTTCTTTTTCCTTTTTTTTTTCCTTTTCCTTTTTCGGGTTTTCCCATTTTTTCTTGGTTACAATTATATTTACAAAGGAATTAAAAAAAAAAAAATACAAAACTAAATCAACAAAAGGAGAGGGCCCAACCAAGGACAGCAAAGTGGGTCGGTCAACTGGAGTAGGTCAGATTGTGGTTGTAGGATCAAGTCGATCAAGTTAGACTTAGGTCGATTGGAGCTCCACAGGTTGAGAGAAGGAGAAAATGACAAGTAGCTCCGATGACGATCTACGGTGGTTTCAAGTTATTATTTCAAGCAAGTAATCTATTTTTTATGGGATTTGTATTAGTGAGACTAAGCTTGGTGGTGGTGCCATGGTGTTTTGTGGTTGTTTAAAGGGTGGTAAGTAGTGGCCGGAATTGGTTAGAGATAGAAAGTAAAGGTAGAGCTCAAATGGTGGTTGTTTAAAACAATTTGAAGCTGGTTTCTTAAGTTTTTGAGTATGGAAAAGCTAATAGTATGAGTGTTTTTTTTTTCCAAAAGCTTGCAAAACTCGAGCTTTCTAGAGAGAGAAAGTTGAACTCGTGGATTAGAGATAGAGAGTTGCAAAAATGTGTGCTTAAACATGTTTGAGTGTTGAGTGATCCTCTAAGCGAGTTCCCTAACCCCTTTTTATACTTGTTGAAGCTTGATTTCGATTGGAAAGACATTAAAACCCTAAAATCGAAGCTCTAATTGACGGGTTTCTTCAAATGATTTTAATTTGGTTGACTGCAAAGATGACATTTTTAATTGAAATTATTGGTCAAAAGGAGTTCCTTGATGCTAGTTCTTACCTAAAAACCATCAATGAAAGCTTCATTTATCATTGGAAAAGGTTTAGTCAAATAAATCAATTTGGAGTAAAATTTGCACATTCAAACTATTTCCAATTTTTCAACTTAATTTTGGCTTGAAAAATGGTTGTTTTTGGGTAAGATTTTTTGTCCAATTCATAATAGGCTATGTATACCTCATGATTCTACCATTAATTTGGGTGGAATCATGTAGAACATACGTGAAATTGAGGCTTAAACTTAGGACCTCGCGTTGGCTTACACAAGGAAAGTGCTAGCGAAATTGAGGGAAAATAGGAGAAATGGTTGAGAAACTTTTGCCCTAGCATGTGTAGATGCACTGGGACTAGCGTGTGCGTGACACACACTTGGGCAAAAAATATAATTGTAGGCATTCGCGTGGCTACTACTTGTGGGTTTGGGTAAAGGGCCTTCGGCCTTATTTTATAGACCAGGTTTTAACATGGTCTAATCCCCATTCCCCAACCTACCACCACTACACCCACCTACTGCTCGCCTTACCTCCCCTCCCTTTTAATAAATAAATATAATACTAAAATAAATAGTAAAATAAAAAAATAAACCGAAATAAGCACTAAACCTAAAATTAAACCCCAAACTACTAATCCTAAATTTTAGTCTAACTTAAGTCTCTTATCTTTCTAAAAATCTATAGTTCCTAATTTTTTTTTCGTATTTTTCGAGTTTTTTGTATTTTTTTATTTTGCTATTTTTTTATTATATTTTCTAAGTTAGGATCCTTTTTCTTATTCTAAAATCTTACAATTATAAGAGGGTAGAGGCAAAAATGGGGTGTCTACAAACACAGCTTTCACTAATAACAAGTATAAAATTAGATGCTTCAAAATAGTTGAGTTGAGTACACCTGGTGTGAACAAGGTTTATGGAAGCAGTTGCAATGCCAGCTTTTACCTTAGGGTAGTTCACATAATTAAGCTGTTACGGCTTTACCTCTCTGGGACTTGGCAATACATCACATCCTAGGGTCTGGCAGAGGGGAGAAGTGATGAGTATAAAATTACACTCATCCATTACGTTATTTTCTTGGATAATTTGAGGTATTTTTTATTATTCCATTACATTTGCTATTGATTTGAGTTATCTTTTATTTTAAGACTTAAATGAAGCAATGAGAAGAAAAGATGAGAATTCAAGTAATTTTTTAGAAGAATTTCATCTATTTTGAAGGATAATCTAAAGATAGCAAGTGTCGGAGAGAATTTGTTCAAGAAATAAGTAAAGAATACAACTATGGTTACCCTTCACAACCATGCTCTTTGGCCGTGAAGCCTACATCTTTAATTTTAAGTTGAAGGTTGAAGGATTTTTTATAAGAACTTGACCATGGTCACCAATCATAGCCGTTCCCTAACCACGACCCCTTCATCATTAATTTTAAGATAATTTCTTTGGAATTATTGTAAGGAGTAGTTCATACCCAGTTACCACGCTTGTGTATATGCCCATAGACCTTCAGTTTACTTTATTCACTTGTCATTTGGAGATTATTCTACCTATACGCTATAAATAGATGATAAACATTTGTATATGAAAGAGAATAGAAGAGATATAGATAGATATAGAGTAGTCTTTCTTTTATGATGCAAGTTTTTATCTTTATCATGATTATAGCATAGAAGCTTTTCTATATAGACTTGTGAACCATTGAGGTAACGCTGTAGCATACGATAATTGTTTTATTTTAATGCAATTATCTTATTCTTGTTAATTCAATTACGTGTTTTGTTTAGATTAAGTTGTTATTTCTAAAGTCTCACCTTGATTATCTAATTTTATGTATTAAAGTCGCGAGGTCAATACATAAATAAATCTACCATAATTGAAGAAATTTACTATAAGCTTAGAGATAAGTTATAGAGTTCTTCTGAAATTGAAATGTTCTTAGTGGTTTGTAGAATTCCCATTCTTAATATTGTTATAAGTAGTTTTAAGGAGTATTGTCCAAAATGAGTAATGTACAAGGAATGTCAAGGGGCATAAATGAAAAATCAAGAGAAGTATCTGTTCTGTATGAAAGATTCTATCACATGGTTGCTTGGACATGCGGCTAGCAATTGGTGGAAAACTTCTGGCAAAAAACAGGCAAAGCTTTATGGTTAAGTTAAGGTCTATTTCTTAGAGGTGTCGAGTAGAATTAGGGATTCTTCTAAGGTGAATTCAACTTGGACATGCTCTAAGCAATTTAGATTTTGGTCAGCTGAGTTGGGGATTTGGTGGGTCAAGCTGTTTCTTGAGTCTCAAGTCAACAGTTAGAGACTATAGATAGGCATGAGAAGGTTTGGCTTGGATAAGGTAGTAGATTGGTAGATTGGTAGATTGAAGCAACTCAGACTAATAAGCTATAGGTTTATATAGAAGAACTTGCTTGTCCATACTCTCAAGCCCTCGAGCTTAGGCTTGGGTTAGAGGTTTGGTGCTCTAATTCCTATCATCCTCGTAGGGTTGGTTAGGATTTGGTATCAAATCTGGTTAGTCTTCACTCAATTCTTCTTCGGTTGGTAAGGCCTGAGGTCTGCAAGATTAAATACGTTAGACACTCTAAAGTCTTCTAGTAGCTTTAACTGGTATTTATTGTTGTTTATCTTCTAAAGTATCCTAAAAGGTCCTTCGGCTTAAGCGGATAGCTTGTTCTTCCTCTTGTTAGGAAATCTTTCTTTACTTAAGTATAGCCATACTTGGTCATCGGGTTGAAATTGCTTATTCTTCCTTCCTTTGCCTTTCCCTCTTAACTTCCTAGCAGCTTGATCAATGTGCTGGGTGCTTCGTTGGTAGATTAGTTGGAGGGATAGAGCTTAGGTTCTTGCTTCAAGATCTTCTTAGTCAGTCAAGGGCATTAGAGTGTGTTCAAGGGGCAACTCGGGGTTGAAAGCGTAGACAACTTTAAATGGGGCATGCCTAATGGTAGCATACATTGTTCTATTGTATGCAAATTCTAGTAAAGGGAGGTATACATCCTAATTGGCTAAGTTCTTTCTCATTACAGCTAGGAGCAGTGAACCTAGGGTATGATTGACAACCTTTGTTTGATTGTTGGTTTAAGGATGGCAAGAAGTATTGAAAAGAGCTTAGTTTCTAGCCAATGTGAAAGAGTCAAGAATTTTGGATCTCGATCTTAGACCATACTCATCGACACTTTGTGTAAGTGAATAATTTCTTGTAAAAACAAAGGAGCAATAATTGAAGCATCATTAGTTTTAGTATAGGGCACAAAGTGTGCCATTTTACTAAATCGGTGCAAGAAAACCATCACAAAATCTTTGCTTCAGGTAGCTTGGGGTAATTTAAAGACAGATCCATGCTTTGATTAGCCGATGGTTTAGTCGGGATGGGTAGAGTCATTGCTCTCCCTTGTTTAGCTTAGCTCTTGTCCTTCTTGCAAGTGGCACAACCTTTAATCACATGGTATACATCTTGCTTCATTTTAGGCCAGAAGAACTTGTTATTCAATAATTCATATGTCCTTCTTTCTCTAAAGTATCTAGAGAGTTCTCTACTATGTGTTTCTCTCACTAGCAGTTCCCTTAATGAATAGGTTGCCACATACAATTTGCCACCTCGGAATAGATAACCATCTTCCACATGGTATTCATCTACTATTCTCCTTTCCCTACAGTATCTGTACAAAAATGAGGATCATTTTGATATTGTTCTTTAATGCTTACAAACCTTAATAGTCTAGTCTACAACTTGGTAAGAAGAACGTGTATTCTTGATAAAGCATTGGCAACTACATTAGTCTTGCCTTTCTTGTATTTAATGACAAAATTAAACTCTTATAAAAATTCAACCCGTCGAGCTTGGTGCTTAGAAAGCTTTAATTAGCTTCGTAGATACCTTAACGACTCATGATCCATGTATATGACAAATTCATTTGGCAAAAGGTAATGTTGCCACATACGAAGAGCTTGGATTAATGCTAAGAGTTGTTTGTCACACATAGAATAGCTTGGTTGTGCTCCTCTTAGCTTCTCACTATGATATGTAATAAGTTGGCCTTCTTGCATCAATACAGCTCTGATGCCGACACTTGATGTGTCGCATTCAAGCTTAAATGCCTTCTCAAAGTCTAATTGATCTAAGATTAGGATAGAGATCAATCTTTCCTTCAACTTGGAAAAGGTTCTTTCCTCTTAATCTCCCCACCTGAACTCTACATTCTTCTTTGTTATCTTGGTTAGGCATGCAACGATGGTATTGAAACCTTTGATAAATCGTTGGTAAAAGGATGCTAGTTTGTGGAAACTTCTCACTTCGGCACAAGTGGTTGGGGTCAACCATTTGACAATTGCTCAGATCTTCTCATCATCAACTCGCAAGCCTCCTCTCCTAACTACATATCCTGGAAAAACCACTTCCTTTTGGCAAAAACACTACTTCTTCATATTACCAAACAATCTTTTTGTTAGGAGAATATCAAAGATTGCTCGGAGATATTCAATATGGCTTGCTAGGTCGGCATTGTAGACTAAAATGTCATTGAAGTAGACTACGACACATCTTTCAATTAGGTCTCTTAAAACATGGTTCATTAATTGCATAAAAGTGCTCGAGGCATTTGAGAATCTAAAGGGCATGACCATCCATTAGTATAGGCCATGTGAGGTCTTAGATGCAATTTTCCATTCGTCCCCTTATCTTATTCGAATCTAGTGTTATCCTAACTTCAGGTCAATCTTATTAAACACTCTTACACCACTTAGTTTGTCTAGCATGTCTTCTAGCCTTTGTATGGTGTACTTATACTTGATTGTGATCTTATTCATAGCTTTGCTATTCACACACATTCGCCAAGTACCATCCTTCTTTGACACGAGTAATGTAGGCATAACACAAGGTTAAGACTGTCTCTCATGTATCCCTTCTATAACAGTTCGTTCACTTTCCTCTAGAACTTGGTAGCTTGCTCGAGAGTCATCCAATAAGTAGGTTTGCTCGACAAAGCAGCACTAGGTATTAAGTCAATACAGTATTTAATGCCTCAAAAAGGGGGCAAGCCCTCAAGCAACTACTTGGGAAATAGGTTGGCATATTCATCCAATAGCTCTTGAATCTCCTTAGGTAGCTCAGCTTGAGCTTTTAATTCCAAAAATCACCTAACCAACAGGAAAGTCAGTGCATGAGACTTAAGAGCTTCTCGGAGCTTGGATCAACTTAGAATTAGTGCCTTCTTGGATCCTTGGGCTAATTTAGCTTATAGCTTGCTTACTTGACTTAGGGTCATAGGGTTTGGAGTAATTTTCCTCCTATCTTTCTCAAACAGAGGTGTCACTAAAATCGTCATGAATAACCTTCTGATAAAAAAGCCAAGGTTAGCCTAGCAACACACGAGACACACACATGGGTAGTAGTTCCCAATGGAGATTTGCAGCAATACTTATAAGTGACGTGTAATGTTGATTTTTCATTTAACCAGTGCAATTTATATGGCCTTAGGTGGGAGATGGTTAGTAATTTGAGCTTCTTAACCAACTTGACAGACGCTATATTGGTGTAGCTCCTACTGTCTACTGTGAGTATACATACTTGCTCATTTACCTCGTAGGTGACGTAAAACAAGTTTTCTCTCTATTCCTCCTCAATAGAGGGTTCAATACTCATTATAAGTTAGATAACCAAAATTAGCTTATCCAAGTCTTCGACAAACACATCTTCTTCGACTAGCTCCTCATAATCCTTAACATTTTTATCCAACTCTCCCCTCTCTTTAGGCTCTTTGTTAGTACTATCTACTTCAACCTTCAGGGCATCTCCTTTAATAATCGTAGTTCATTTGTTCGAGCATTGGGCAGCCATGTGTCAAAATCCTTGGCACTTAAAGTACTTGATTTGGCTTGTCTTCCTCTTAAATCCTTGTCCCTTTTCATAAGTTTTCATTGGCAACTCCTGGTTGGTAGGATAACCCTTAAATTTAATCAGTACTTTAGCTCTTCTATTAGAGTTAGCACTCTGGGAAACTCGACAACTACTTTAAGCAGGTTAGTGAGGTTGTCTAGATCGTCTCATCAAAGGTCAACTTGACCTATTCATCCTTGATCTCTCTACTCACTAGGCTATTTTGATGGCTTCATCTAGTGTGGTGAAATGTTGTAACTCCACTTTATCTTGGATAGCATATCTCAATTTAGTAAGGAACTTAGAAATTGTTCAAGCTAAAGACTCATCAACTTCACATCAAATCATGAGAAAGTGGAACTCTCGGACATACTCATCAATGGTTCGATTCCCTTACTTCAGCTTTTGACATTGGGCAAAGGTGTCTTGTGATAAGCATCTGGTACAAATTTGGTTTTTGAGTATTCTTTTCATTTTGGGCTAGGTACTGACTTATCTATATCCTTCTCTCCTCCTCATGGTTTAGAAGTTCTTCCACCATAATGCAACGTACCTTGAGAAGTTCATAGTAATAACTCTTACCTTCTCGTGGTCTTCATACTAATAATAATCAAACACAAATTCAACCTTCTCCGCCTAATCCAGATAGTCTCAGCATCCTTTGAACCATTGGAGTTATGTATTCGAAGCTTCACATGGTCGATAGTTCAGGGTGCTCGAGCTCACTCTTCCTCTTTAATATACCCTTCTTCTTTATTCTCTTCATCTACTTCACTTAAGTCAATCCTCCTCTACACATGTTCTCTTACTTTCTACCTCAATTTTGTTGAGCTAAGACTTGTCCTCTCAAGGGCTAAGCAACTTGGGGAGTGTTTAAGGTGGCATTAGTAGGCCAAAAGGCTAATGCATGAACGACTCTAGTTAGGTAAGCTATCAAGTTAGCCATTTCGTCGATTTGTTCATCCGTGCTTCTAGGTGTATTATGGAGTTGTTAGCCATTATGGATGACACCACTATTATCATCTTTAATACCAGCGTTTACACTCAAGTCAGTCATCCTTTTCTCAATATTAGTACTTTTCGTAGAACAACATACATATAATTTCTAAATACTTAACCTTACTACCTCAAAGGAAACACACAACTACTACTTGCTCTATTTTCGTAGCTTAAAACAAAGTACCATAAGGCACATACAATAGCAAACGACTATGCCTTCTGTCACACCCCGAAGAGGCAGAGTCATAGCAGCCTCGTCGTGTAAACCATTTTAAGATAGAAGTTGGCTTTACAATCGCTATCCTAGACCCGATCTATACAAAGCGTCCATGATTAACCCGCTTTGAAGTAAATAGTTCATAATTTAAATAAATCATTTACCTAAGGAAGTGAGAAAATAAATATATATATATATATATATATATACTAGAATTCAGTTATTACAATTAACGTTTACAATGCTTCACCGTAATCTATTTCCTAGTTAATACATTATTCAAAAATGAAAAATTCTAAGATAAGAGCTTAGACCTTAAAAATATATGTCTGTTCTTCAAATGTTTTTTTTCTTCCCTAGAATTCAGTAAATACTAGCTTCAGAGTAATTGTAAGCCACTTCTTAGTCAGCACCTGCAACAACGTCTATAGAGATGTGAGCAACCATAGCTTAGTAAGTTAAGATGGAGGACTTAAAGCTATACCACAAACACAAACAAGGTTATCAACCAAATCATTTGGTGCAATTCATGTTTAAACAAATTCCATCGCACGACGTTGACCAGCCCGTCGTGAGATTAGAGAAATTGCGCCTACTCTAATCCGGATTGAGGAGTTGCCATTAATGCAACAACTCATGACTAAACCCAAGCTTGTGCAATAGAAACACTATTCCTCCGACTACCTTCAAACCATTGACTTCACCCTTGCTGCGACCTTTTCACCTGTCACTTAGTTCGACTAAGGATGAAGAAGGGACCCATTATGCTATCCAATGCTATCCCTTTCGAAGGGGTTGGTATTTGGCTGGAGAATCCTAGGTTTCCCCTAATGGGTTACTATGCAGGTTCGATTTATGTTTACAGGTCATATATTTGTTAAGTTCAGTTTAGGGTGATCGATCACTTCATACAATACAAGCCATAACAACAAATAAAATCATAGCATCACTCATAATCAAGCACATGCACACGACTAACTATCTAACAAGCACAATCAAGTATAATCTCAAGCCTCCAAAATATAGCAACGTATTAATCCTGACTTGCCTAGACTCCTCGCTCCCTTACTCAAGGTTCCACTTGCTCAGGCAGGCCATCACCGATCATCCCTATAGCACAAACGTGGTTTCAGTTTTTCATTTAACTATTATAGGTTGGTTTTATCCTATAACGCTTATTGTTATCTTTTGTTTAGGGTTTAATATACCTAATTATCTAGGTCTTAAGTCTTTTATAATTACTCTTGAATTGTGTTAAGTTCTGTTTCAGTTTTCGTATTGATTTCTAAATTAGGTTTTTAACTCAGTTTTTAGTTAGAGATTTATATATACACCTTAAAAAATCATTTCGACCCATAATGTAAAATTAATCGCATTATCTTTGGATACCCTAAATATCGTTTTTAGTCTCTAACTAGTGTTTTAATTCGTGCGGTACACCAAAATCCTAATTTAATTATCGAATTCACACCCGTTATAAGAAAATTTTATATTTTTCATATAATTATCTTAATTTAAGTTTCCTATTAGATTTATTGTATATTCCTATTATTATCATAATATCAATTTTTATTATAATATCTTTTATTTATTATATTTCTAATGATTGCGTATTATGTACTATTACTTATTATGTACATAATATACATATAATATTTTTAGCACTCTAATTACCATTTACCAACATCAATTATCATTTCAAAATGTCTAAATTCATCTTAAATCAGATTTTACACCTAATTACCCTAATTTACAAAATTAACTTAAAATTTACTATTTTTTCCTATTACTTATTTACAATATAATTAGCCTAATAATTACATCTAATACTCTAAATGCTACAAGTATCATACTTAATCAGATTTCAACATCCTAAAACATATAATTATTCACTAAATCAGTAATTAACCATTTAATTAATTAATTAACCCTAAATTACCCATTTTATGCCTCTTTTTAAGGCCTAAAAATTATCTCAAATTTTTGAAAATTCATTTTTGAAAAAGGGCTTTGTGGCACTATTCTATATCACCTAAGTAGTCTACACAAAAATTTTGGGCTCAAAACTATACTCCTAAGGTAATTTATTTCTAAACCGAAATATGCTTGGTTTTGCATGATTTCTTAAGGATCATATATTATGGGATATATTTTTATCAAAATAATATTTTTAATAAAACCTAAATACTAAAATATTTTAGAATAATAAAATTCATAATTTTATAAGAATATTCACTATTTTTATAAAATTACACAAAATTGGACTAGAAATCGAATTCACCGATTTAGGTGGCTCTGGCCACTGTCCGTGGCCATGGGTATGTTGGCCCACCTGGGCACTGCCACCACCATATGTTGGTGGTGGTCGTCCACTCCCAGTTACTCGTCAGGTTTGGGTTTTCCTTAGAAGCCTTAATTGTACAGATTTTTGCTAAATTTTTGTAAAACCCTAATTTCCTCCCAATTTTGCCTCTCTCTAATTTTCTAGGGTTTCAAACTGATCAAATGAGCTTTTGAAAAATTTGGAGTATTTATAGAGCTTTAAGGAAATTATTGTGTATTAATTTGATTAAATATTTGCCTTATCTTCTTTCAATTTATCTTTTATGTTATTCTAATTTAATTGGCTAATATTTTTCTTATTTTCCCCAGCTACCAAGACCCAAATCTGGGTTGTTCCTTATTTTTTTCTGATTTTTATTTATTTTTCCTTAATTAATTATGAATTTTCTTTAATTATTTAGTATTATTTTAGCATATTTTGTATATTTTAAGTAATTACGCGTACTTCTACCTACATGTAAATTCATATATAGTGAAAATAAATATTCCTAAATATTATTTAGGTCATTCTATGATTTTTAGTATATATATAATTATCTCTAGCGATTTGTTAATTATCGAAATGCATTTTATGCATTTTCGATAAATAACGAGTTATATACTTAAAATTTGAAAATTTTATATCCTTTTATTTTATTGCTTATTTTCTTAAATTCGAACTTACGAGATCATTTTTACTAATGTTTCTAACTTTACTTTATAATTTAGGCTCGATCGGATCTTTTAACAGATCGGAACCTCGAGTAATTGGTTGTAAGGCTTACACCTTCTTCTCACTCAAATACCCATAGTTACCTTTAGCTCAACCATAGCACATTCTACCACAACCAATACTACATACTACATAGTAATAATCATAGCTAAATAACTACTTACCCACTATAAACCTCCACTTTGATACCAAGATAATAAGGCCCTGCAAAGGACAGACAAGGTTGGCCATATCGATGTAGGTCCAAGCTTGTTGAAAGCTCAAAAATGAAAGTGACAAAATCAAACAAATAAGTAAGCAAACCATGATTAGCTCTAAAGATATGACACATTAGGGAACTATAGAAGACTTACAAATCAACTTGATATGACACACAAGTTAGTCTAATGAGGGTACTCCTTATTTAAACTTGCTTAAGGGTTAGGATAAGGGCGATAAATGTAAGCAAGTAAACAAAAGGGATGTGTACAAGCAAGTAAGAGAGACTTGGAATATTCTGTAATAACATTGGTGTATATTGTGGCTATAATGTATAAGAGAGTATTTATACCCAAAACATTAAGGCAACTACTATAAATGGAAATGACTAAAAGGGTATTTTCCAAAATGAGTAACTTACAAGGAATGTCAAGGGATATAGATGAAAAATCAAGAAAAGTATCTAATTTGTACGGAAGATTCTGTTAAATGGTTGCTTGGATACGTGGCTAGTAATTAGTGGAAAACTTCTAATATAAATAGAGAAAGCTGTTCGGTCAGGCTAGGGACTATTGATTAGAGTTACCAAGCAAAACTGGGGGTTAGCTCGGACATGCTCAAAGTAGTTCAGATTTTAGTCGACTGAGCTGGGGTTTAGTAGATTGACCTATTGCTTGAGAGTGTCTTAGGTTGGCAATTTGGTACTCTGATTCCTATTAATGGTCACCCACCATGGCTATGTTCCTTAGCTGTGATCTCTTCATCATTAATTTCAAGACAATTCCTTAAGAATTATTGTAAGGAGTAGTTCACGTCCAACAACCATGCCCATGTATAAGCCCGTAGACCTTCAGTTTACTTTGATTTACTTGCTATTTGGAGATTATTCTACCCAGATACTATAAATAGATGATAGACATTGGTATACAAGAGAGAGGAGGAGAGATATAGATAGATATAGAGTAGTCTTTCTTTTATGATGCAAGCTTTCATCTTTATCATGATTGTAGTGGAAAAGCTTTGATAATTTAACCTATAAACCATTAAGGTGATAATGTAGCGTACGATAATTGCTTTATTTTAATGTAATTCTCTTATTCTTGTTAATTCAATATCATGTTTCATCTAGATTAAGTTCTTTTTTCTACAGTCTTAACTTAATCATTTGATTTTACATATTGAAGTCATAAGACCAATACATAAGCAGATCTACCATAATTGAAGGGATTTACTATAAGCTTAGAGATAATTTACAAATTTCTTCTAAAATTTAAAAATGTTCTTATTGGTTTGTGGAATTCCTATTCTTAGTATTGTTCTATCTTAGAAGTGATTCAGGTAAAATGTAATTAGGATTAGAATTTAATAGACTAGCCATTAAAATTAAATTGGCACTCGAATTCCTTTGATTAATAAGAATAAGGAATTCATTAAAAGCCCTAAGTTACTACATGTTACGCTTATGATGATAGAGTCTAGATATCCCAATCTATGGTTATTTAGTTTTGTTTCATTATTGCATTTTTAGTTGATTTCTTATTAGTTTTTGTTTCTCTATTTTCATTCAATTTATCACCAATATCGTTAACCATCATTAATTAGAGTAATTAGAATAGGTGAGTAAGTATTCAATTATCGTAGGATTGACAACCTTAGACTCTTGAAGTTCTCTATACTATTATATGATAGGTGTATTTGCTTAATAAGCATAATATACGCCATATTGAGAAAAGAGGGGACTCTACTCATTAAGATGTCGATGATAAAGCAGAACATGACAAATGTAGATTTCTTGGCTTACGTGGAGGCAAACTGTATGGGAGTAGCCAAGAATATTATGATACTAAGTAAGGACTACTAAAAAATATAGCAAATGCCTTTTATAATGACAATGTTTGAAGAGGTACATAATTCATTAATGGTATTAGTGAGAGAAACTGCCGTAGCCATGGCTAAGATCTCTTTTCGACCATGCAAATGGAACTTGATAATCTAAAGAAAAGGCAATGATCCACTATCTTTAGTGTGGTTTAAGTTTGGTTACAATCTTCTCAATCTAAAATTAATGAATACTCTTTCAATAAATATGCGACTACATCCTTTCAAAGTGTAGTTTGGGATGCAAGGGGGCTTCCTCCAAGGCTTAATAGCAAGTTATTAGAGATCTCATCAAGCGTTATGACCTACAAGTAGTTTTTATCACCAAACTAAGCTAAATCAAGTAGGTGTAGACAACTTTCGTGTTTTCCCGTAATTTAATGAAATGTTGTGTATAAAGGCCAGTATATTGAATGGTGGAATTATTATGCTGTGGTGAAAAGAATCTATTCGAAATCTAAGTATTTCACATCTTGGCCAAATGCTAGGGACTTCCTTTTCAAAAGGAAGAGGGGCATGGGTGCTTGAAGTTGTCCTAACATTTGTCACATCTATATGCCATCCTTAGAAAAGAGAGATGTGCAAATCAATTAAACTTTTCACTTTGCCAATCTAAGTATTTTTCTTCTCAAACTTCACTTTTCTTCTTCTTGTTTATGTTTTAATATCATATCTTAAGGAAGTATTGTTCATGTATGTTGAGTGGAAGAAAATTAGGGCTTTTGTTGTGTAAAGCAAGTTCAATGCATGCAGACATGTTTTGCCTATCTTTTAACTAGTGTAACATGGATTTCTTGTTGGATTACATAGGGTACAATTGTATCGTTTGAAAGTAGCGCCTATGGTTGCTTGTCATAGATTTGTTCATGTCGATGTTCTTTAGTTCATTTGCAGAGATTCTTGTTTAGAGTTTATGTCTTCTACTTCATTGAGCGCAATTTTTGCATGTGATCTTGCACCAATTTGCAATTGAAACACTTTTTTTGCCACTTAGGGTTTTAGTAATTGGTGTTGATTTGGGGACATTGATGCTATTCAAATTTGGATGTAAGGCTACTTTCATGTTCTTTATATCTTTAAGAGCGAATTATTGTAGCTAGTTACATACTTGAATGGTTTTATTTTCTTGAATCAACTAGTTATACTAATGCTTACTAAGTGTTTGAAGAAATGTCCTAATGATGTTTTCTACATTGTTTTCTCACTAAACTTGATTGCTTCTTAGTTAATTCTAAGTGTGGTGAAAATGTTATGTGCCTAATTTGATTTGTGTTTTTTTCTAGGTCACCATATTAAACCCCTACAACCAACCCTTTAGAGGAAAGTCCAAAGCGAATGCATCTTCCTTCACTCTAGAGAGAATTATAATAGAACCATTGGTTACACTCTCTCCTTTAGTTCATCCCATCTTATGGCTTAGAGAAGCCCATCGGTTGAATTAATAGGACATGTCGAAAAATAAAGCATTTAGTGAGACTTTACACTTGGATTGGGAAGTAGCGGAGTAATTGAACTTGATGGATGAAATGAAAGCATTGATAAGAGGAAGTGTTTAGAAAAAGCTTTTGTCTTTGTAAGCTTCGGTTTATAAAGAACTTGTTTTGGAGTTCTTGTGCACTTACAAGAGGAGGAGAGGATGATAAGGATGATGGAGATGGGGATTATAACCCCTTTGATTAGTTTTTCTTTTGTTCTTATGTTCTGTTGACTAATTTATATTTGAGCACTTGAGAATTTCCTTTCATTTTCTTTTTACTTTAAATTTGCTTTTCACTTTTTTTTCCCCATTTTTCTTAGTCAATAGTTATTTGACAACAGCTTACACGGAATGGATATGTAATGTTGATGGGCTTTTGGATACGAATTGTTTACTTGCTCTTTGAATGATAAGGAAGCATTAGTTCTTTTTCACTACATGTTTTTTCCCTTTTTAATCCCTTTTTCCTTTATAATGTTAGTTGCTTGTTTCATATCTTTTTGTTGAAATCTATTAGTTGTACATTAGGGACAATGTATGTTATTAAGTGTGGGGAAGGGGTATGTACAAATTTGTTTCCATTTAGGAAACCAATCTTTCACATTTGACCTAGTTGATCTATAAGTTAACTTGCAATAGGTAATTAACAATTGTCGGAATTTAAAGTGTTTAATTAGGCTGAATTGATTATTACATTAACACCCTAACCATTGTTAATCTTATTATACTATATTAGGGTTGACTAGTGAAATCTTTGGAGGATAAAGTTACGGGTTTTTAGCTTGGGGCTTTATGAATTGAGATTGGAACAACATCACTAGTAGAGAGTTAGTCATGATTATTTTTAAATTTACTTTAATGTATACCTTTCTATTGGAAATTTTTAGAGTCTTCTAATCCTTGGTAAACAAACAAATGAAATTTATCTTTTGAAAAGCCCTTGAAAAATTGAAATAGTTGGAGGTGGAAAGTAATAACAAGTGCGTGAACAGTCAAATAAACAAAAAGGCAAAATTGGTAAGGATTTGCCTTGGTTCGTCGGAAGAGCAAGGTTTAATTTTTCTATCAATGCAAATGCAAGCGTAAAAATTAAGTTGGTATGGATCGACTTTGGTCCCTCAAAAGAGTAAGGTTCTTTCCCGCTATCAATGTAAGGGCTAAGTTGGTATGGATCGACTTAGTTCCCTTAAAAGAACAAGGCTCTTTCTCGTTATCAGTATGAGGGCTAAGTTGATATGGATTGGTTTTGGTCCCTTAGAAAAGCGAGATCATTTCCCATTACCATCACAATTGTCCTTAAGAAATAATTGTGCTTAAATAATGCAAATTAAGTAAATTAAAAAGAAAAAAAAAGAAGAGAAAACCTCCCAACAAAAGCATGAACTAGGGGGATGATCAAAGGATAAGTAGATGTAAAATGTGTTTATTCTTGATTATGACACTTAATGAAATTGATGAGAGAATTGTATACACTTTAGTTAAGTAGACAAAATTTTTATGACTTTTTCTTAGTTGGTGAGATGTTGAATCTAATTTTGAGTTTAGAAATCCTTAGTTAAATGATTTGAGTAAACTTTGACTTATATAGATTAACTAATAAACTCTGGTATTAAGTATTGTTGGAAAATTTGAATATGGTTAAGTAGCATCATGAAATTGTTAAGGTTGGAATTGCTTAACTTTATTGTTGTAAGTTAATTAGAGATCTTAATTTTTCTTTAGGTCAAGTGTAATTATCTATTGGTTTCCTAAGTGGTGACAAATTTTATTTAGTGTTTCTTGTCCCAAAATTTTTTCTTTTTGTTTGATTTATTTGCTTGGGGATAAGCAAATACTCAAGTGTACGGAAGTTTAATGACTCTTAATAAAGCTACACTTCACATGGTGACTTTATAACATTTCCCTTGTAATTTTGGCTTGTTTTTAAAGAAATTGGTATTTAATTAAGTGAAATTTTGATTTCAGGATTTGAATACATTCTTGAATTGAAAATGAAGAAAAGGAATGAAGTTTCACTCAATTTCGAATTCAAACGAAGAAGTTATGAAATTTTGAAACGGGACATAACCGATAAACATAGTTATGTCCAACCAGGAGGTACATTTTCAATCAAAGTTAAGGTTGAGATCAGAAAGTGATACAATCCGAAGACACAACCATATCATAGGTCGTGTTTGCCTAGGAGGAGAAATTTTCATAGGTTAATGAGTTACATAACCTAGGGGTACAACCATGTCCTAGCCATGTCCACTAATGTCCCCGGCTATATCCACTCAAAAATAAATTTTGATGCCTAAGAGTAGTAAGTTACACGAACACTGAGACATGACTATGTCTTAGGTCGTATCTAATGCCGAATTTTACAGTTTCCTTTTTTACTATAAAAGGACATATGAGGGTTTTAAAGGCTACTTTTTACATCCAAATTAGAAGAAACTTGATGGGAAGAGAGAGGCATAAGTGAAAGCATCACCAAACTTCAAGTCTAAGAATTTCTCCCCATAAAAGGGGTCTTTCATGGATTTTTCTCTAGTTTTGTTGTAATTTTCTCTATTTTTCATCATGATAGCTTAAGTTCTTGTATTTAAGATCGTGGAACCTAGCGTTTAGATGTGACTATTGGATTGATTGTTAATCTTTAATAATTCTAGTTTTCTTTATTTAATTATGTGTATGCATTGCTAATTTATATTTCTAGGTGTTGAGCCCTATTTCAGTTTTTCTTATTTTAAGCCATATTAAGCCTAGACTGCTTAATATACATTACTAGACATAAAACTAAGGACAAATATTTTTTTTTTGAAAAAATGTTTTTAAAAAAATTAGAGTTACTAACTAGTTAAACTAGTAAAAAAGGTCAAATTAAGGTTTTCGGGTGGGAAAAACTTAATTTAGCCACTAGTTTGCAAATGTTCTAAAAAATATTTTTTTTATAGAAAATTTAAGCTCAGAGATTAACCTATTAAAACTAAGTCATTGTGTAAAAAATAAAAAAATTAATGAGCTTTTATTTTTATTTTTTTATAATTTTTCTAAAAATGTTAAGTTATGTAAATATATACAAAAATATAGCTAAAATGAATTTTTTATAATTTTTATTACGATTTTTCAAAAAAAAAAAAAATTGTGGTTGCTCTAGAGGTGCACATATACTTGCTAGTTGTGATCAAATCGACGTAGTTTTATTTTTTAGAAAAGATTTAGTGAGTTGATTGTTTTAAAAAGAAATCGAGCCAAATTTACGTTAGTTATCAATTTATTATTATTTTTTTAAAACCTTAAAATGATCTAACTTCACAAATCTATTTTTTTTTAAAAAAAAAAACTTACCTAACTAAATATTTAAAAAAAAAAAACTCCAGTTAAGATTTAAAAAAAAATCACTATGTATCAAAATTTTATTTTTTTTAAATTTTAAATGTAAGATTTATATAGATCTACTAAGATATGAAACTCAGATACACATCTTTATCAAATATATGAATCTTGGGAAAAGATATGCAACTATATTTAAAAAATGAAATTTCGATAAAAAATACAATTTAACTAAAAATATAAAAATTATCTAAAAAAATACAATTTATCTAAGAATTTGCAAATTTATCTAATTAAAATGCATGATATATGTTAAAATTATTAAACAACTTGTACTAAAAAATAATTTAGTAAAATTATTAAAAACAAAATAAATAAATGATTAAAACAATTTACCTAATTACTTAAACGAGTCGGATCACCAGAATTGAGTAAGTTTTGAATTGGCTCAAGGACCTCGATAGTGGCATAGGTCGTTGTTGTATTGAGTTGTATGTGTATGTTAGTTATGCCGTGTAGTGGAGTGATCATGAGACCATCGTGTGTGTCGCTGTGTGGGCTAAAGTTAGATTGTGGCATGCGTACTGCTGCTTCATACCATGTAGGGTCGATGTTCATGTTAGATGTAACCGGTCGATGCTTATGCTGGATGTGTGATTGTATGTAAGTGAATGTTCGTGAGTCACGGACTGTGTGACATGTTAGTGAATGTTTGTGAACTGAAGTGAATTGCAGCATGTAGTGTATGTGATGGAGACATGAATTGCAGTAGATTGTGGTCTATGCGTAATTGCGCCGTGTCGGTGTGTGTGTGTACAGGAGATTATGTGTGAGTGAAAATGTGAATAGTAGCGTACATGTGTGTAGGAGATTGTGTGTGAATGGCACATGGGTCTTGTGGAATTATGTGGTGTTTGAGTGTATGTGGGCTTGTGAGATATGAGTGACGAATGGAAATTATGTGTATATTGGTCGTAGTATGTGAATGTGTGAGTTTATGAATTTTGTGTAATTGTGAAACGTAAATTGTTTTTCAGCCGAAAATTTACTATTTATTTTTTATGAACCATCTTTTGGATCTTTTTGTTATGAAGATTCAATCTTAACAAACCTAATATTTATAGGATACAATAACACCCGATTTAGATTCATTAATTTCTCGAATAATTCAATCAAGATTTAATTCAATTCATTTTCAAGATCGAGTTTCTAGAAACCCTATACTCTATTTAGGCTTTGTATCTTGAGTTCGATTAAATTTATCTTAATTAACTATAGCTCATAGCCCATTTAGTAAATCTTAAGTTTCTTTTAGCCTGGTTAAAATATTCAAAATTAGACCAAGGTCCATATTCATGAGTTCAAATATAACTAGACTTTTTTTTTTATTAGCATTTTTCTAATAAAGCCTAATAGGCTCTAAATTTACTAAATGGCATGTATATATTTGATTGTGATCTGACTTGACCCTAAATGACTGACTAACTAACTTGACTAGGAAACTTTTATTTTTTTTATTTTTCAATTTTAATAATAATTTTTAAATTTAGCCCAATAAGTAAAAAAGAAAAGAATACCAAAATAAAGAATAATAAAAATGGGGTGTTTATACTAGGGTATCAATTCTTGATGTCATGTATGAAGATTGAGAAATCGCATGTATAATGAGATATTGATATAATTGAAAAAGATTACATATACACATAGAGAGGTGCATAATTCTTTCGGAAAGTTCCTAACTTTGTATAGAGATTTATCGTACATTAATGTGACCTTAAAATATTTCACTAAGTGAAGAGATTCTAGTAAATATTTTAGAGTTAAGGTTAATATGCTTGAGAAAGTTGTTAATTTTAATTATGAATTCCTCCAGTCAGGAACATTATAGACAAAATTGGATAAATCTTAGGCAATCACATGTTAACTTTAGGAGAAACAAGTCCTAAATACATTATTTGCTTTCTTCAAGTAGTTCTTAATTTTATTACTTCCCAATTGTTTGGTTAAGTCTCATAATTAGTTTAGTTCATTAATTTTATTTCTTTTAATTCATTCAAATTAATCACATTTTTTTAGTTAAATAATAGAGTTAAGGTTAGTATTAGTACTCAGGGTCAAGAGATAGGTGTGCTTGCCTTATATCTTACTTAGATTGGGTTGACAAGATTGAGAAACAATTCGAGTGCTACGAAGTGCTTGAGAACGCCAAGATGAGACTAGTCGTTCTAGAGTTCACCAAATATGCTGCCCTATGGTGGAAGACTTTGCAAGCTACTTGACATAGAGAAGGAGAAGGTGAAATTTGAGATTGGGACAAAATGAAGAGAGTAATGAGGAGGAGGTTTGTCTCGAGTTACTATTTGCAGGATACATTTAAGAAGTTGCAAGAGTTAAGGTAAGGAAGCTCGAAAGTTAACAATTATGTGAAAGAATTTCAGATAATGATTCGTAGTGAAGTGGTAAAGCTTGAAGATTGAACTATCTCCAGGTTTATTAGTGGGTTGAGGTATGAGATTGGAGATATTTTAGAGACAAGGGACGTTGGTAAATTATACAAAGCAATTTGAGTTGCCTAGAGAATAGAGTGACGTTAGATGAGTTGATTTCAAGCTCCTATCAACAGAGCTCCACAAAGATGACCTACTTCGAGCAGATTTGTGAGATCAGAACTAAGTAGAACTAGTAAGGTTTGACCTATTTTGACTACCCAAGCTAAGGAGAGGGAAGCTTTGAGAAAGTTTAAGAGGGGACAAAACTTACATCGAAAGACCAGTGAAAAAAAAAAAAGTGCTTTAAATGTCAAGGTTATGGACATATGGCCGCTTAGTATCCCAATTGACATATTATGGTCATTAAAGGTGAGGTTTTGATGACTAAGGTGAATAAGACTGATGAGGAGCCTGAAGAAAAGATTTGAATGGGAGAAAAATACTGGGGAGTGCAAAGGAGAGCTTGTTGAAGAGGATATGTTCCCTGATGACCTAGACAAGTTGACTTTAGTTGTTCGATGAGCTATGAGCATCAAACCATCTATTGAGGAGGAGCAACTAGAAAATTTGTTCTATATTACATGTAAAGGAACGACCAAGTATGTGCGCTCATCATGGATAATAAGAGTTATACCAACATTATGTCTACTGACCTAGTACGAAAACTTAAGTTGCCAACCTCATCACATTCGAGGCTGTATAAATTGCATTGGCTAAATGAGAAGGGAGCCCTTGTATCGCTTAGCAGATACTATTGCCAATCTCAATCAAGAATTACTATCGTAAGATTCTTTGTAATGTGTTACCTATGTGTGCATCCCATGTACTATTAAGATGACCTTAGTTATTTGATCATAAATTCGTACATGATTGGTTAAGGAATATATATGTATTTGAGAATGATGGGAGAAAGATCATTTTGAACCCTATGACCCCTAGTCAGTTTGGCAAGCTACATGCTAAGTTAGCTTGAGGATCTAAGAAGTTTTTGGTTCTCAATTGTTCCAAGCTTTGAGAAGCTATCATGTTTGATATACCGATCTTTTGTTAATTTGAATACTTTTGAAATTGAAGGAGCAAGCTGTGCTACCTAATGAGGCCCCAAAATTGCTTAATGAGTATGCTAACATGTTGCTTGAGCAGTTGCCTAAAAGGTTGCCACCCTTTAAGGAATTGAGCATCATAATAACTTAATACCTAGTGCCACCTATCTTAACTAGCCCACT
The DNA here is from genome assembly GCA_024138005.1 of Lumnitzera racemosa. NCBI lineage: Eukaryota > Viridiplantae > Streptophyta > Magnoliopsida > Myrtales > Combretaceae > Lumnitzera > Lumnitzera racemosa. Next base: position 61,138,572 of record JAMXBC010000004.1, read on the forward strand.
TATCGAGTAAATCCCGAGCAAGCGACCGAGCTACAAAGACATGTTAATGAACTGTTGGAGAAAAGTTACATAAGAGAAAGTCGTAATCCATGTGCTTTGCTAGCCTTACTTGTTCCAAAGAAAGATGGTACCTAGTGTATGTATGTAGATAATAGAGCTACTAACAAGATAACAATCAAGTCTAGATACCTTATCCTAAGGTTAGATGATATGATAGATGAACCGCATGGTGTTAGGAACTTTAGCAAGATTGACATGAGGTCCGGCTACCATTAAATTCAAATTAGACCAGTAGATGAATGGAAGATTGCATTCAAAACCATAAATAGTCTATATGAAATGGTTTGTGATGCCCTTTAGCCTATCCAACATCTTGAGTATTTTCATAAGGCTAATGAACCATGTATTATGAAATTTAATCAACAAATTTGTTGTAATCTACTTTGATGACATCCTCATGTATAGTACCAACCTACCTAGTTACATTCATTATCTTTGATCTATATTTGATGTGCTTCGAGCTAAAAGACTATTTGGGAATCTAAAGAAGTATTGTTTTTCGTCAAGAAGAAGTAGTTTACTTATGATGTGTAGTTAGTGGAGGAGGTCTATAAGTTGATGATGAGAAAATCCGAGTTGTTTATTGGCTAACCCTGACTTCTTATGCCAAGGTGAGGAGCTTCCATGAGTTAGCTTCCTTTTACTGATGTTTTATTCAAGGCTTTAGTAGAATTGTTGCATTTCTCATTGAGCTAACGAAGAAGGATATAGAGTTCAGATGGGGAGGAAAAGAAAAGAAGAGCTTTGCCAAAGTGAAAGAGAAGTTGACTTTTGTTCTAGTTTTGACTTTGCTTGACTTCAAGAAGATATTTGAGCTTCAATGTGATCCATCAGATGTTAGCATAGGAGTTGTGTTGAAGTAGGAAGGTTGACTTATTGCCTATGATAGCAAGAAACTAAGAGGACCACAATTGAACTACTCTATATATGACAAGTAACTTTTAGCATTAATTTTAGCTCTGCATGTATAACAACACTACCTCCTACCAAAGGAATTCGTAATATACATCAATCGCGTATCCTCAAGATACCTATGAAGTTAGTCTAAGCTTTCAAAGAGATAGGCTTAATGGATAAAATTTTTAAAAGGATTTAATTCTATGATCAAGTAAAGATAAGGCAAGTCCAATGTAGTTGTTGACGCTTCATCAAGAAGATACTTTCTTCTTATCGAGCTACAAACTAAACTTTTAGGATTTTGCAAGTATCAAAGAATAATACCCACTAGATCCTTGCTCTACTCTAGTGTATAAGCAACATAGGGAAGGAAGGATAGTGAATGACTATCATGTCACAAATGGATACTTGTTTCAAGGTGGCAAACTTTAGGTTTTAACCTTTTTTTATCAAGGAATTGTTGGAGAGAGAAGCTCATAGTGGAGGGCTTTTTAGGTATTTTAGCGAAAAGAGGATCTATGAATTATTGAATGCATGGTTATTTTGGCTTAAGATGAGACAAGATGTGCATTGTATGGTCGAGAGCTATGCAACCTATAAGAAGGCAAAAAGCTGAGTTTAACAAAGGAGAGCAATGCCTCTACCCATACTGACCAAACCATGGGTGGATCTGTGTATGGATTTTGTACTTAGTTTACCTCGAGCTATCAGAGGCAAAGATTTTGTGATGGTTATTGTAGACAGATTTAGCGAGATGTACACTTTGTGTCTTGCACTAAAACTAACGATGTTTTGGCTATTGCTTTTCTCTTTTTGTAGGAGATAGTTCGCTTACATAGTGTACCGAGCAGCATAGTATAAGATTGGGACCTAAAATTTCTAAGCCATTTTCTAAGGACTCTCTAACATTGGTTAGGGACTAAGTTACTCTTTATCACATCCTATCACCCCCAAACTGATAGCTAAACAAAGTTTGTCAACCTTTCTTTGGGTTTACTGCTCCAAGCTGTAATAGGGAAGAACTTAACCAATTGGGATGTTTGCTTGCTTGTGGTGGAATTTGCTTACAACCGGACAGTACACAACACTACATGACATGCTCCCTTTAAGGTCATCTATGGCTTTAATCCTGAGCTTCCTCTTGACTATACCTTAATGCCTATATTTGACTAAGAAAACCTTGAAGCTAAAGCTCAAGTACATTCCTTTCACAAGATCTACTAGAAAGTTGCCCAATAGATAAATCATACTGCTAGAAAGCTGGAGGAAAGAGCTTAGGGAATGAGAACCAAGCAATATCAATCTAGTAACTTAGTTTGTTTACACTTAAGTAAAGCGAGATTCCCTAACAAAAGGAAGAAAAATTGTTTTCCTAAGTTGAAGGAACCTTTAAGATACTATAGAAAATCAATAACAATGCTTATCGACTAAAGCTACCTAAAGACTTAAGAGTTTTTGATGTATTCAATGTCATCGACCTCAATCCTTATTGAATAGAAGAAGATCAGTAGGAGGACCATCCGAATTTGATCCCAAATCCTAACTAACTTTAAAGGGATGATAGGATTTAGCCCACTAGACCCTTGACTCGCACATGAGCATGTGGACTTGAGAATATTGCTAAGTGTATCCTCTCTTACCGACCAACACATGAAGAGTACAAGCTCCTGTTTACTATTGACCTCCCATTATTACTGAGCCAATCTCTACCCTTATCATTGTTAATGATTGCTGAACTTTGACTCATCTAGATTTCTCCATTGTTAGCTTAGCAACCTTACTCACTAACTCAACCATCTCTGTTTTGAATTGCGAAGGTCTTATTCGAGCTGACCTAACCTAGAGGTACCCATAGTTTAGCTCGACATCCACTTAACTTAACCATGCCATTTTGTTTGCTTCCCTAAGAGTCCTCTAGTAGCTACTGATCCCATATCCTAGTCCTTACGTAATAAAATTTGCCACCTAAAGCTTTTACTTTTGCACCCTTATCTATTTCTTGTATCTTGCTTATTTTGAATAGTACTCTTTTTCGTCTTTTCCAAGAATAGAAAGTAACCTTAGTATTTTGAGTATAAATACCCTTTTACATGTAGCTGCAAAAATCAATTTTCATTAAATATACTATGTTTTCTTTTGTGAGCTATCAACTTGCTTTTTCCTTTCTACTCTTAGTTTATCCCTTGAGCAAGGTTTGAGCTATTTATGTATCATATCGACTGGCTCATGAGTCTATAAAGGTTTCTTAGTGCAATATATCTTCGGGGTTCATTTGTGGTTTACTTGTTTTCCTTTATTTCGTGTGTTTTTCACTTTTCATTTCAAGCCTTTTGTATGCTTAGATCCATCTCGATATTGTTTCCCTTATTTGTCTTTGGCATGGCATATAAAATAATGTATGAGTCTTCTTTATGCTTTTGTAACAATTCAAAGCCCAAGATGCAACAACCCGCCATGTATTAATATCAAGTATTGATATGCGAAGGCTCATAACTTGATCACAATAATCACATAAACCTCATAGGCTAAACATAATAAATATATCTTCAAGTAATTACAAATAGAATGGCTTTTTGGACTCTTATCAAACAATAGTAAATCACATACATAACTAATGATAGAGAATACTTTAGATCTTACATCACCTTATACATAAATGTACAACTTTATCTAGACAATACCGAAGTTAACTACCAATATCAAGAGATAACTTACAACATAACCAATCCATGAAGTGTGGAATTATTTTTGAAACTTTAAAGATATGTTTATTTTGTTATCTTAAAATAAATTTTTGTATCATCAAATATATGATATAAATTTTTGAACTCTTGTTTAACACTCTAGCTCCTTTTTTGTCTAGTATATAATCAAGAATATGAACTAAATAGATGACAAAAAGTTTTGCATAGTCCAATATAATGAAATTATAGCAACCAAATAATGCCAAGCCTAAAATTAGCACAATTTTCATCTTTTTTAATTGTAATGGTTTCTCAAAGTTGCGTTCTATATCACTTACTTACCCAATCAATGTACAGAAGATTCGCCTCTACTTTAATATAGAAGAGTTGGCTCTTTTTCTTTTTTGTTTTAGTTCGATTTTGAGTCTAATTTTGACCAATTTTTCGATTACAGTAGTAACTAGCCATTCTAATTCTTTAATCATAACAAAAAAAAATTAAAAAGCAGCCTAACTAAACTTTTGTGCGAGACCAACACATCTTTAGTATCCGCTTCTTTTCCAGAGACCTTTATTATTAAATTTTTTTTTTTAAACCCCGCATAGGGCCCTGCGGAGTACTGACATATCATTAATGTGTTCAGAACGTAGAAGTGGGTGACCAGATTGAATTATTAAAGACAGATGGACCAATTAATAATTATTCGACAGGAATCAACAAATATTAAATCTCAAGAACAAATGTATTGAGTTGGGCAATGTCTTTTTATCTGAGCAACTCTTTTTTTTTTTTTTCTTTTTTCTTTGTCTGAGCTCATTAAAGCTATCCAATTAATAATTATTCGACAGGAATCAACAAATATTAAATCTCAAAAACAAATGTATTGAGTTGGGCAATGTCTTTTTATCTGAGCAACTCTTTGTTTTTTCTCTTTTTTTTCTTTGTCTGAGCTCATTAAAGCTATCTATTATTCCTATGCATGAAAATTTTGCCTTGCAATAAATGCTCGTTTTTAAGAATATATATTTGATTGGCATATTTTATCACGCTCGAGAATGCGTGACCGCATTAAACTACAGTGTGTCGATGTTGACTCGGTCTAAATCCAAACGAAAACAGTGCTGAATTAAGAGTGAGTTTCTTTTGTGAAGAACTTTTTTCCGATAATTATTATTATAATAAAGGTCTCGGACAAGTTAGATGTTATCGGAATAATCTCAAGAGCATAGAGTTAGTAGTACTTTTCAATTACAGTAAATGTTGGAAAGAGAAGATCACAATTGATTGTTATAATGATAGTGAATCATTATAAAAAATATTAAAGTTTATATATATATATTTCATTTTTTACTAGTGTTTTTCAATGTTGTTAGATTTTGCATGAATGATGATTAACTTGGATATATAAAAGAGTTAAAGGTTAAAGAGATGAAACCGAATTCAATTGTAGTTCAACTAGAATTAAACCTATTCGATTTTATGGTTAAATCAGGTCGAACCGAATTGAATCATATAAGTTAATCCAAATTTCACAACATCGACATTTTCTATGAATTATGCTAGGGTTGGTAATTTAGGACCCGTGCAAGATGAGCTTGAATATAGCATGACACAGTTTAAACATGTTAGTATATGGAAAAATTTGATATGAGATATAAACGAATTAGATCTATTTAAACATGGTTAAATTTGTACTTGAGTTGTGGGACATGCTATATATTCTTCTATATTTACCTTTCGTTGTACAAATCATTTCTTTTTAATTAAATATATCAATTCAAGGTATGAAATATTTTTAACTATGTATTCTTCTTGCTATATTATAGCTTAAATAAGAAAAAAATTTGCAAATTTATTTGTGGATTCTAACTAACTTCCTTTGAAAATCCAAAAAATAATGTGATAAATTTCGAATTAAGCATCGGTAGTAGTACTAATATCAATTTAAGTCATAATTTTACATAATTTGATGATGTTATATAATTTAAATTTAGTAATATTATATACTCTTCTTGTTGCATTGCAGTTTAAATAAAAAAAATTACAAATTTATGTGTAGATTATTTGATTATCCCATTTGAAAATCTAAGAAATAATGTGGTAAATTTGGAAATCAATATTGATAATAATATTAATATCCATTGAATTTATGATTCCACTTAATTTAATGATGCTAATAATTTAAATTTTTAGATTTTCTATATTTAGTAAAATTTTGCTTTATTAAAAACTTTTATTTATGTTGTAATTTTTTATTAAGTATGAAGATGCTATGCTATTTAATTTTGTAAAATTTAAATATTATTGCTGTTCTTTTTCTTTTATATTTAAAAATATTTTATAGATTTAATTATAGTATTTTAATCAATAAATGATATTAAACTCAAGATAACGAGTTATGATATGGTAATGTAAATTGTTAATTCTAATTTAAATGGGTTCAACCTGGGCACACATGGTACACTAGGTCATAGGTTTACGTTTTCATATATAATTAATAAATAAATCATAAGATAAGTTTATGCTTTTTTTACCATAAACCCATTTAAATGTGAAAACGAGATACAATAACATGAATTTTCAGTCCTAAATTGTGCTAAGAGGATTATTGAAGTCTGCTAAAAGACTGGAACGTGTTTTGCGAGAACAAGTTAACTTCACAAGAATTGTTCCAACATAAATATAGAACCGAAAATGAACTTGTATATATTTAGAGTTATAGATGTTTTGTGCGGACAACCGTTGAGCATGGCACGAAGCATAGTCCCGTGTGGTTTATACTACATAAATCGCTTGCCAGCATAATATCGTACTTTTTACAATCATGAGCGCACAAATAGACACCAAGCCAACAATTGAAAAGGAATGCATTCTTGCTTGATCTATAAGTAAAGATGGGATTGTCAGCAATACGGCGACAGTTTGCAAATTCTTAATCCATAGCTGGTAGAAGAATAAAAAGAAAACTTGTATCGTACACCAGCAGCTTACATTTCAATGTCACATGATATTCTAGTAGACTAACTAAGCATAGAGAATAACAGAACACCTGTTTGTAACCCTTGACGGCAGAAAATATTGAAAGAAAGCTTACGCAAACTCAGACAGAGACACTCCTAGAGCTTAATGATACCTGATATGAGCTAAATTTGGACAATTAATCATAAGTTTACAAACACAGTGAAAACAGAAAATGCAACACCAAAAGACATGAATTTACATCCAAAAAGGAGTAGGCTGAGCCAAATTCCACTAGCCACATCTAGTGACCATCTTTGATGACCTTATCTACAACTACATCGACTTTCTTGTACTCGCAATCAAGAGGTTTTGCAGCAAACTCCTCAGGCACCACTGGCCGCCGGTTACCAAAGATACTCCACAAGTAAAGCACAATGAATGCCCCCAATGCGCCACTCCCAGCGCCGAAAATCATGGCAGCAAGAATTTTCAGGATACAGTCATTCTTCTCTTTAACTCTCAGAATTTTCGTTTCCTTGGACACAGCGTCCGGATTCACAGGCTCAGAATGCAGCGAATGAGGCACACTCCTCAACTTGAAGCTCCACGAATAGATAAGGCAAGTCTGACTTGAGTTCCCACTCGAAGAGCTCAGTCCTAGTAACACATCCTCATCCTTCCACAGTTCCCATACATCCAACGAGTACCAGAGGACTGGATCGGAAGGTCTTGAATCACCAAATTTGCTTAGTCTAACTTCCAATCTCCTTGAACTAGCTTCATAATCAACCCATGCTTGCAGTTTGTCCCCACTATTCAAAACAAACTCGAGACTAGACATATTGCTCGCTTTCGCAGACACAAGAGTACCCACATCAATCCCCACATGATTAGTATTTAAATCACCGAATTCTTCATCCTTATTCGTGTCGAATTCAACCGCAACAACGCCATTCAGAACCTTTTCCTTTCCTAAAGACAACCCAAAAGAGCCATTTCCAAACACGTCGCTTCCAACCCAAGATGGAAACAGAACAAAAGCCAAGCCATCTCCACTGCCAGCTGACAATGAAAATGTGAAATTTGTGGACAAAGAGACTAAACTTTGAGGATTACCTTCAACAAACTCAATGGGTTTGTTGTAAACGATCTGTCCAGCACTGGAACGGTCTGAACCCGTCAATTGAACCCAAGAACCACCATCACCAACCTTAGCACCACCAAAAAGGTCAATATTGGACTCAAAGTTTGTATCTTTGGTACCAAATTCAGTGAAGGAAAAAGATGGGCTTTTGCCAGCAGAAATAGTCTGAAACGAGAGGATAAGGAAGAACAAGGCGAATGGGTGTCTGAAACTGATGGAAAATGGTAATGCAGACATGGTTTAAGGTTAGAGCAGTTGTGGTCTGGATGAATCTGACTCGGAAGATGAAGTTAAAACAAAAGGGTTAAAGGGGGTTGTTCTAGGGTTTGAGAAAGGAATCCCATATACAGCTAAGTGGGAAATAATTGTTTTCTTTTAACTTCGGGTTCCTTTTTTTTTTTTTTTTTTTTTAAGTTGTAAATTTTTTGGGTAGTGAGGGAAACCAGTTGAAGAAAGTAAAGAATAAGGGGGGGAGTTTGAGTTGGAGGTTGCGAAAATTAAATACGTTTCCTCGTTTCTGCAAACTCACTAATTCCCTTTTGCTCAGTGTTTGCTGACCGAGGGAATATAATAATGGACCTTTTGCAGTTGTACCCCCCAAGTTTCTAAAATCATGAATCTCGCCCAACTTTTTATGGCTATTTACATATGGGGACTTCTTTTTCTATTGGCATATCAGATAGTGTCCAATCTCCATGTGTCTCATCTCTTCTTTTTTCTTTTTTCTTTTTTCAGCCGACAGTCAATCGTGATATCGGGTGTAATTATGTTTGATTCAAGCATCTTGTTGACAAAGAACCCATCATATATTATTGGAAAAATGCTATTAAACGTTTTAAAGCAAGCTAAATGGAGAAAATCTTTCATTTTTGATATATTTATTTTTTTAAAAAAAATATATGATCAATATTTGAAAATATAAAAGATCCCTTTTCACAGTTATCATCGCGACTTATTTAATATTATTTTATAGAACAATTCACATAAAAACTAAAGTAATGCAAGATATGATGCCAGCCTTTTTAATCACTACTCAATAGTAGTAGGTCGAGCAAGTAAATATTTTATTGCTATTCATCGCCGTTGGTGTAACTTCACTTGTTTCTTAGTTCACCAAAAGGCAAAAATCCACAGAGATAGGGTCATTTTCTGCTTTATATTTAATCGGCTGATTGAAGACCTACCTACCGAACCATGAGCAATCCAACCAAGTTCTCATAAGGCATACAAATGTTTTGCAATAATGTTGAAAACGAAATTGAATTTGTAGGAGCAATCAGAAATTAATATACTTCCAGTTTTCTTGTACAAATACGGACTTTGATTGGTTGTTGGATTATACTATCCGTGTAAAATGAGATTCGAAAAGCTACAATCTACGTCGACTCACCGAAAGCTGCGTACTTAGTATTCAAAAACAGTAGAGAGTGATATTACTTTGTGCAGGCTGTTGGATGCAGGGGTGGTGCAATCGGCAGGTGGTTATAGGATACCGATCTGATAAAAATACTATAATGTAATATCTTATGAGATGTTTGTAGGATTTTGAGATATCCTGATTAGGGTAAGGTTTTAAAATTATAAACAAATCATTAGGAAACTTGACTTAATAAATAATAATATATTAATAAAAATATTTACTTTTAATTTACACACTACGCACTCTTTATACTAGTTCTATATTGTATAATATATTTAAATTTCAAATTTTATTTGCGTATAAATTAATAAGTGTAATCGTATCCTTATTTAACCGCTTTCTATTCTATATTTTCTTTCGTGCCGTTTAAACCTTTTCAGAACTTACCTTTATAAGGTTATACGAACTCTATAAAAATATAACGGGTTTCAATCATTGGAGATAAAATCATGCTGTAAGATTTTTTTTAAGGTTTTGAGAGATACATATCCCTATAGAGAGACAAATAACATATTATATGCGTAGATATGTTTTCAGTACTGCCTACTCTACTTTCTCCTTCGTTACATCTAAAGCCTATGAAAACTTACCCTTATAGAGCTATTGGAATCTTATAAAAATATATCAAATTTCGATAATGTCAAACCTCAAACTAAGTAATTGTAACAATCTTCACTGTGTAACTCAACTTAAACTAAGAGTTAATTACTTTAGTCGCTAATATAGATGTAGTTTATATCAAGTCTTTATCACTCTACAACTTTGAGTTATTCTATTCAATTCCTATTTGGCATCAACATGTGGTGTAATTTACTAAAATAGCTTTTGAAAGAGCTTTTTTTTTTTCTTTACTATATAAAAGCTTGAAAAGAAAATAAGTTTTATAAACAACTTCAGAAAAATGACATAATAAGACTTTATAAAAATTCACAAGATTTATAAAACATAATACTAGTAATAATAGCTTAAAACTTAAGGGTCATTTAAAGAAACCTTATTAGTTTTCCTAAAAGTTAGTAAAATTAATAAACAAAATAGGATTCCAACCAATTAGTCTTGAATGTCACGCCTCGACCTCATTCTCTACATTTTTGACACTTGGAGTAGTATTAGTATATTTATCGAGAAACTTACAAGACAATTATAAAGAAATAAGCGATAAATTGCTCAATAAGTGTATCGGAGACAATAGCACATATCTTATGCAGAGTAACTAGGGTTTTCAAGTAAGGTTAATTAAATGCAATATATATTCAAGTAAATACCATCACATAACATTGACTAGTTGTCGTGAGATCAGAGAAATTTCTTTCGCTTTAATTCGAGTTTTGAACAATTTCATGTTACGCACTTTGCAAATTGGTTACCAAATTGGGACTTGTGCAATGGAGAAACACATTTTGTCTAAGATTACCTTTGAGCCATAGTTCCTAACCTTGCGGCAACCTCTTTTCCTATTATTTAGTTCGACTAAGGATGGAGAAATGACTTTGGCTCAAAAAACTTAATTGTTTACCCTTCGTGGGTTGTAATGCAAGTCCAGTCAGTAGTTAAGTCGAGCTTACATTAGATTGCTTTTGAGGTGATTAAGCAATTCCAATAACATCATGAAGCAATTAATACATAAAATCTGGCACTCTAAGTAGTAAAACATTATTAAAGCTTACATATTTCATATGCATAAGAAACTGTCCTACCATCTCAACTAAGACATACTAATGTCTCCATGTCTCATTAAATAATACTTCAAAGTGCGGTAAAGCACAAATCCTACTTTCCTGGACATGTACGCTCCATACATATGAAAATAGGTCTTGTTTGCTTCAGTTTTCCCTTAAATATGTAATGCAATCACTTTAGTGTGATTAAATATAAGGTAAATGAGTTCATTTTAATAATTTATGTGTGCTTATGATTTATCTATATTGAGTGATATAAGCTTTATATTAAGTTCCAACTTACTATTTAAGTCTTTGAATAAGGTTCTGAAAGCTTGCCTCATATCAAGTTTCAATCTCAAAACCTTTTGACTAAGTCTTTGAGATTATTTTAGTTATACCTTAACTTTAATCAACCCTCTAAACAAGACTTTGAAGTTATTTTCACTAAGTATTTCACACTAACCAACCCTTGAATCAAGTCTTGAAGCCATTCCGACTACATTTCCATTACCAAATACTTTCCAAATAGACTTATGATAGGGTATAGTTAATTCCCTCTTACTATCCAACTTTCTAATCAACCTTCTAAACCTTTCATGTCAAACTAACCTTCTGAAGCTATTTTTGAAGTGATTTTATCTAAGCCTTTTAAATCCGCCAACATTCTAATTGAGTCTCAAAACTCAATACAATCACCCTTCTTTTACTAAACAACTCCTTAAGCAAAGCTCCTACATATTTAGAGTTAAAAGGCCTTTCATCCACCAACCTTCTAGATAAGCTTTTAAAGTCATTTCAACCAAGTTTATTTTACCAGATACTATCATAATCTAGACTCTAATATGATTATAATCCATATCCTTACACTAACCAATCTTTTGGCCAAGTATTGGAACAAAGAATTTGAGTCATTCTTTTATTAAATATCTTCTTAAACAAAGCCTTAACAGGGTTATAATTACAATCCTTTACCATTTATCCTTCTAATCAGGTATCTGAACCAAGAATTAAGTCCTCTTTCTATTAGTTTAACTATCTAAAGAACTCTCTAAACATAATTAATTTATGCATTTACTCCTAGTGACTTAACCCAATATCTTATTCCAATTTACAAACATGATAAAACATGATCTTATAACAAGTTCTTTATACCCATAATCACCATATCAACCCAAACTTTCAAATCCTCCTATCCTTATTTTAACACACGTATACCAATATTAGAGATTTATGCATATCTCAAATCCCATTAAATTCAACCAACTCTAGATCATACCCCCCCACCCCCCAACAGTAATATATTGTACAAACAAACCCTAGAACCATTGCATGTTAGTTTTCACATGATTAATTGTACAAAAATTTCGAAAAATGACATTTTTCACCAATTTAAAGGCTTAAAAATCACTAAAAATTATAGAAAATACTTTTGACCAAAAAATTTCCATAGGATTCAAACATGCAATTTAGAAAGTTTCCAGAAAAATTTTGGTATTGAAACAACAACAATATGGTCATTTAAATCAACTTTGAAAATTGCTTGATTTCTTAAGGAAATACTAAATCTACTTAAAATTTTTACAAACTGATATTTTCTTTGAAAGGCATATGTAAAAATAATTTCAAATAATTTTTTTTCATAATTTTTGGACCTGTTTTAATATTTTTAAGAAATATAAAAAAATCATATGGAAATTAGAGTTCATAAAAAAACCACTATCCGCCCACCACCTCCCACCACTACTATGTCGACCCACGTAGGTACTACTCCTACTGTTGGCTAGTGGTGGTGGTTTGTCCATAGTAACTCACTAGATCCATGCTTCATGAAATAGCTTGATTTATACCATTTTACTTCTAATTTTACTAGGATTTTCCCTATATTTTTCTTCCTCTTTCCTAAATTTTTTCAAGAACCCTAACATTCCATATAATTTATAGAGAACATCTCTCCATTTTTTTTTTAACTGGCATGATGAAAAATAACACATTTTCTCTCTCCTCATCCTTTATATATTCTCCTAACAAGCAATAACAAGGTGTCCTTATCCTAAGCTTTTACTAACAATTGTCTCAAAACATGCCACGCCATTCCCACTTGCAAGGATGCCCTTTATTATTTTTTTATAATTTTTTACTCACTTTCCGTAATTAGTTTTAGTTAATTCTATATAATTTTTGGTATTATAGGAATTCACATGCATAAATAATTGTAATAAAAGGACGTACTACTTTTACATATTAATTTATATACTTTATAATTTTAATGTCTAACTAATTTATTTCTAAAGTTTGGTTAATTTCTATTACTTAATTTACGCGTTTATGGTAAATAAATTACAATAGTATAATTTAGTAAAATTGATTATTTTTAGTTAAAATTATTTTATTATATTCTTATATTTTAGAACTCATGGCATGTTATTATTTAACTCTTAAGATTCACATGTAGAGTATTACCTTATTCAGTTAATTTTCACATATGTTTTAAATTATTATCTCGAAATAACTATATGAAATTACGTGGTTCATAGGTAATACGAGGTATATATGGTTTTTATATGGTTTTGGGATATGCTTGACCTTATAGGAACAAATTCACATTCTTTAAGCTTCATTTGAAACTAGTCTCGGCTGCATCCCTAGTTTGATCAAGTGAAGATTTGACATTGTTATAGAGAGAAATAGCATGATAGATGCATAGACATGTCTTCAACATTTTCTACTCTACTTTTTCCTTCATTTGGTCTAAACTCTATGAAAACACATTCTTATAAAGTTGTTGGAACTTTATAAAAATTCCATGTAATGAAAGGTAAAATCATGCTATAGAATTTTTATATGATTTTGAAAGATACTTGACCTATAGGAGTTTAAATCCATTTGAAACCAATCCCAATTACATCTGTAATTCGATCAAGTGAAGATATGACATTGTTATATAGAGGCAAACAGCATGGCGGGTGTGCGTTCGCATGTTTTCGCTGATTCCAATAATATGCCGATTGGCTTTTGTTAATTCCATAGCATCCTTTTATCTGTTATTTGAAGATTTTATGATCGTATCGTGATTATGAGGAAAACAAAAACTAGAACCGCGGGAGAGCAATGTGAGAACGCCGAGATTGTTGATTATTTTGGGGTTGTGGGTCGACCTGTATCACTGTTGCGCGAGTAAGTAATGATTGACTAGTTCATTTAAACAATGCTCTCTAAGAAAGAATAGATTAAGGTGAACTAGAATGGTAACATATACATTTACGGTCAAGTTTGCATTTCAACGTGACAACTAATTTAATCATGATAGGTATAATTTGGCTAAGTAAAGGTGCTATTGGTGCAGAGACAAATATAATAGAGAGAGATGGAACTCCATAAATATGATGAAAAATTTGAGGTTAAACTACAGATATATACACTCAAGCTTCGGATTGATTATGTATTGAGTTACGAACTGACCCGACATAAAATTGTATAAATTGGCCACACAAGCCACTAAAAGAAATCATGAATGTACTCGCATGATTCTATAAACACTACAATTATTTGTCGCCCTCACACAAGCCACTAGAAAATTTTTCAAAATATAAAAGATAAAAAGAAAGAAGCAATTGGGAATGAACATGGATCGGATATAAACCATACCTTCTAATCTACTCTATTAGTCCATGACTTTAAATTTGCTATATAAACTATGTTGTAACTCCTTATATTCGTTATAGAACCCATACCTTGTGATATCTAGAGATTCTAAAGTGATACATAGCATTTGTGTAAATTTTTTTTTTTACCTTTTCTATTAAATCATGAAATCAAACTAGCAAGTTGATATCACTTTTAGAAATGAACAGCAATAAAATCATAAACAACTAAGATAACAACACAAAATAAGAAAACATACCTATAAAATTCTATCTAATTTAAACTATAAATGCAAGCACGGCATAATTGTCATTTCAAAGTTTTTGGCACAAAATAACATATTGCAAGTTAGATTTTCTTGATTGGATTTCAATTATATTTAATCACCAGTTGTGCTTGTGCTTGTAAGAGCAAGGTTTGAAGATAAAAAATATAAACTTGTCCAATGACATCGGCTTCCACCTAGACTTGGGAATTAAGATGAATTAATTTGGAATTGACTAGCTACGGTTCAACAATTCATTGAATGATGATCTACCCACCTAAGGTTGATTCCACGTCTATCCAAAAGGCACATCGATTCAAGGGCCGAATCTAGAGTAGTGAATTGGATTGTCCCATTTTTTTTTTCCTTAGTTTGCAAAATATATATATATATATATGTAAAATATACTTAAATAACGAAATAATTTTTTTTTTCTTCCTATCCTCCTTTTGTAGAAAAAGTCATTCAAAAGTATCATTGATGAATTATACAAAACAGTCATACTTAGAGTGCCATTGATGAATTATCATGTAGAATAATCACATATTATGTTTAACGTGGTAATGTTTAAATCAAACATTTTTTCTCTCTCTTTTATTTATTTTTTAAATATTTTTTCTCTTTTTTTTTTATTCTTTTTAAATATTTAAATTGAACTGATGAGTGAAGCTATTGATTCATTTGGTTCATACCAACCAATCAATTCTAATAGATTAAATACTTTTAACCACTTAAACCTATATAAACCTGGGAGTCTTAAATTGGTTCACCATTTTAACCTATCCTTTCCAATATCTACTCTCATCTTTAGACTTACTCAACCATGTGATAGATTGCATATGAAATATGATCTAAGAATATACTGAGTAACGTAAACTACAAAAGTGTCTGTTATTTATTTATTTATTTATTTATTGGGACGAATGTATAGGCTTCTTCGCGTGGAGACCTATTATGTTTGTACTCTTAACCTTGAAATCCATATTTTTATTGCCTTTTGTATTTGATGGACTGAGATTTTCAACGTTTCAATGAGTTTTTTTTCCCTTTTTTATTGTTTTCATTATTTTTATAATATGGTATATGCCACATCAGCAACACCTTATATAAAAAATATAGAAATATATCTCATGTCAATATTGCATAACACGATATTACTCAATTGCATGATTAAAATTCTAGCATGACTTAATTTCCGAAATGATAAAATTTAGAGCTCAATTAGAGTATCTCAAAATTCCTATAGACCTGTGATTCACCATTTCGATTTATTTAATTATCTCAAGAATCTTAATAATTATTTATTTCTTATTATCAACTAAAATATATAAAATTTTATTTTCATTTTGCACATGCATAATATTTCTCTAAGTATAATATTAATATACGGCGGATAAGATGTCAATACATGCAAAATAGTCTAGATTGGGAGTCATAGAGGAACAACGAATAAGATATCATTATCACATGGTGTCTGACAGTCTTACATTGTTGATGTGTCACGCGATTTCCCATAATTCAGCTACTAAAGAGATATGCATTTGTGTGTTACACAACGGAAGGCAAGCTAGAACACTTTCGATTTCACAGACCTCCTACTCCTTTTTTTTTTTTTAATTCTATTCCTCAACGTATAGCTAGTGCAAATGCTAAAATGAAGAGAACACTAATAATTGTTACGTAATGTTGTCATCTTTTCATAATATTATCATCACCAACAGCATAAACTACTGTCAGAATATGAAAGGTACACAATACACTAAAAATTGAAAGCACTTATTTCCTTTTTCTTTGGGGAAAAAAAAAAAATTGGTCTTACATGGTCAATCACTACTGGGTTACTAATGTGAGTATCTTGATTATTAAATTTTGACTGGTAATATTGCGTTCATTACCATATCATTGGATATTATGGGACGATATTAGATCTAACTAATGTTGTTATATCATTACGTATGTGATTAGTAATAAGACTGGCAATTAGGAGCAACAAGACAAACACCAATATACTACCCTTTTTTATTCTAATTTATTCGGTTTAATGGCTATGTTTATCTTGTACAATATACATATATATATTTATGTAAGTATATATTATTGTTACACGATCTTTGTATTAGGCTTGAAGTAACCTTATAGTATCTAAAATCACAAAAGTAAGGCTAGAGAAGTGTTGGGACTATCCGTTATAATTATTTTGATACATAAGTTAGTAAGATGAAAGTATATAAAGTGTTTAGATAAAATATATGTGAATAATATGATTGCAAGGACAGATTTATATAGAACCCAACCTACTAATTATAACTGAAGTTCCTAATTGTTTGGGGCATGGCAGTTCAATGTTCACACATGTTCTATTAACTATTTGAACCATGTCTTGATTTTAAGAGAGTAAGGCAATTGGTGGTTACCCGATGTAATAATTTTCGAACTATGGTAACCTTTACCATAATTCAAATGTTCAAACATGTAGGTCGAGATTAAGTGACTTAGGCCTTAAGAGCTAGACCTCTATAGCCTTTATTTCGAGATGTTTCGAGCTCTTCCTTTTTAGTCCAAGCTCTTTCTGGGAGCTCACTCAAGACTTTGCTAGTCTTAAACTTTACTGTAGTGTTTGCCATAGAATCCTTACATATGAACTTAGGTCTACCAAGCCTAAATAGATCGAATTAGGTCATAACAACTCTGTACCAGCATCTAAGAGGTTGTTCTAAGCCTGTTATGTCTTAGGTGAAAATCTCTTATCAATGTATGTGTATATATATTGATATATATATATATCTAGAAAGTATGAAAATACGTTTAAAATGTTTATCGTGTCACGATCTGAGGGGGCTAATCATGGCAGTCGCCGTATATCGTACAAAGGATTGCAGATTAAATTTCCTTACAATCGACGACCCTTTTATACGATACACAAAGCTATAACTACTACTAACTACCAAGAGTGCGCAAGTTTAAGTAATATCATTTCATGACAAATAATAATATTGTAAAAACATAACATATAATCTATTTGTACAAAAGTTTACAGATATAGAGACTGAAACGTGTCTAAAGTCAGACTAATATAAAAATTATATATTCAAATCTACATTTAGTCAAAAGTACTCTCTGTCCTCAACCAGCTCCCACACTGACCCCGTATAGAAAACTAACCTCGGGCATGCAACGACCCGACTCCATAAAAAGATCGACCTGCAAGAGAAGACTACAAGGGTATAACCTTACTAGCTTAGTGAGATATTTTCCCTCAACCGTACAGTAATCAAGTTTATACAATAGTTAAGTTCAACTAAATGAATGTATGAACAAGCAATATGCTAAACAAATACATGCAAGTGACCGGGTACTGCATGTAACTCAGATTTAACGCCCTCCGAAGTCAAGGTTAGAGATTCATCGGTACAGTTAGATCCGAGTATCATATTAGAACTTATTTCATAACGAAACTTCGTGTTTCGTATTTAAAAAGTAATGGTACATCTATTACTAGCTTTATCAAAATGACCTCTACATATGATTGTGAATAGGTTCACGCAGCCCTCATACAGCCTTCACTCACCCCTAAACGAAGGTCTCTAGACTCGACCCATAGTCAGGCGGTTAGCACCTCCAACGCCTAATCATCCCGCGGGCCGAGGTAAGGCTATATCATACGTATGTATCGTACGAAATCAATAACAATCAATAATCAACCCACGTATGGCCTCTCGTTACCTCCGTGTAATGTGACTGCCTGGAATTAGTTATACAGTACATGATTTATGCATGATCTAAGTTAACTTTTTCTAGTCGAATAAAAAGTTAAGTCGTATTCAATCAGTGATTATTCCAAAATACAAACAATCAATCTAGTGTACAACAAACATTATATTATTGAAATTTAAAGTAGATTCACCATTAACAACAATTATTATGTATAAGCATAACCCAACCCCATACACATTTATTTATAAATCGTAATTTATATTCACTAACTACAAGTACAAACAAGTACGGAATCATTACGAAAAACTCACTTAGTCATAACTAACTCAAGAGTCGTAGTAGTTTGGGGACAGCTCATGGTCAATATCGAGATCACCTGAGAATAAGGGAAATTTATGAGTTTGAGAATTTAAAGCTAACTAGTATTGTAATTTGTAAGGTCTACTTTGCTCAGTTACGTGAAATTGTCGATTCGAGATTTTTATCGAATCGAGTGTAACTTTTTATTTTAGCTTAGATTGTTATGAATTTATAGTTCATTTTGATCGTTTTTTAGCGTAATTTCTCGTAATGAGGTCCGTTTTGGACGTTGTAACTCCTAGATTAAATTGTGATATATAAAAATATCACAAAAATTATTATTTAAGTTTAAAAATTATAAAATATTCATTTTCGCTTTTTCTTAACATATTTATGATTTAATAATTATTTAAATCATATATTTGATATTTTTATTATTTTGAGTATATTTTCCTATTTTTGAGATTTTTATTTTATTATGATTATTATTATTATTATTATTTCCTTTATTATTTTTATTATTTCTCATTTTCCCATTATTTATATATTTTACGTTATATATATATATACTTATAATATATGTTATAATTTTATTTTTATAAAAATCCTTAATCGCGTATCATATATATATATATACATATACACCTTACATATTTACGAATTTAGTAAATATATTATATATGATAATACATATTCAGTATGCTACTTATATATATATATATACTATACATTATACGTATTATATGTATATGTATTTATTGAAAATAAACATACTCTTATATACATATTCATGTATTTATATATATATATATGTCTTACATATGTACATAAATATAAATACATACATATATATTCGGTATATACATATAATTACTACTCATGGAAGTATTCTATATATATATATAGGTATACTAAAATAATTATACATGGAGACACATATATATATTTACGGTACACACATATACATATATATACTATAGTTATTTATTAAAATACATAATACTAGTTATATGAATTCCAAAAAAAATACATAACACGTATATTATACCTATGTATATACATGTATACATACCTAGCCTTATACATACATCACTATTCAATTTATATATTTGTGTACATATACATGTATTAAGAATGTTATATTTGTAAGAAAATACTATACAAATACTATATTTATACATGTATATACTTTATAACATACATCTATACAAAAATAAATCACTTACCTATTTATCTTAACTCCTTCTTTTTCTTCCTTCATCTTCTTCTTTCTTTTTTTTTTCTTCCTTCTTTTCTTACGGTTTGTTTCTAGAATTTGTTTCTTCTTTTTGGTTTTGTTTTGCTGAATTTGTTTCCAGATTTTTCTTTTTATTTCACGTGTGTACTAAGCTTAAATTATAAGCTAAAATCTTAGATAATCATTTCAAGATTTTTGTTTCTTTAGTTAATCAACACTTGGCAATTAAAATTCATTACGTGGGCTGCTTGTTTGATTTTTTTCCCAACTTGAATTCTGAACGTGGCAAATGAATTGAGAAAGGAAAGAAAGAAAAGAGATAAATGGGAAATGAAAGATAAGGAAAATAAAAATTAATAATAAGTATATGTAATTTTTTGAACCATATAAATTATAACAATTCTCCTTGTAAATTAATTTTTAAATTTTTGTAAAATTTTTTCAATTTAATTAGTACCCATTATAATTATAATTTTTACAAGTTATTATAGCAATTTCATTAAAATTTCGTGTGAATAGGTGATTTAGTCGAAAATTGTATTCGACCATGATTATATCACTATTGAGTAATATTTAATTATTTTATAGGTTTATATTTATGATTTTAGGGTTTCGAACAATTTCGGGTTTAATTTTGATTAATGGTGCGTGAACTAGTTTTAGTACGCGATTTAGGGTTTTGATCAAATTCTTTGGGTTTTGTTATCAGTCTTATATTTGATTTATTAAACTTCATAATCTTTTATTATTATTAATCTTATCGATTTATTATACAGTTTAGGACACTCGGATTTAAGTTAGGGTTCAATTATTGTTTTTCCTAAGGCTTACATATTGTCTAGAAGATTATTAAGAGAAATTCAATTTTGAAAGAATGATAAATTATTATGAGATTATCTTTAACACTCATGATTACTGCTCTCTACTTCCTTACATTTTGATGTATACATACCTGCATTTCTATCTCGTTTTATTCCTTAATTTCCTCACATAAAGAACATTGCAAAGACAAGAATTTAGTATTTTAATCATACGTAACCTATAATAGGTTTTGTCTTTCAATTATACTTGCGTGGATTTATCTGGACTCTTCAATATTTTAGTTATCAGACCTGAATTTGATCCTTTGTTTTTCCATTTTCAAAGAGTAAAGATTTTAAATAAGAAATGATTTACCACACCATGTTAAGAAGGTAATAAAACGGAATCAAAAGTAGGAAATGGTTATTAATAAAGAGAGTGATATTAAACAAAAATGAAAATTTAGTTCAATAATTCAGAGTTTCCGGAGGGATTGATCATATATTTGCTCGACCAAAGTAATAAAGTCCTACTTAGGACAAATTTAATAGGTTTTCACGGATATATATCACGTAGGATTAGGATATGAAAGAATCTAGTCCGTGTTGTTCCGTGAATTGGACGAAATATATATGTTTACATTCCCTTTATTGGGACATCGAAAAACTTAATGAAAGGTCGCGGCGTAAACGAAAATATACGACAAAATATAGTTGTTTTTGCTAATACGGACAGCGGTCTCATGATGCAAATAGCATTTTTGAATGCCCCATAAGAAATAATAATAATGGTGGTACTTGGCTTTTGTTTTTATCGACAAATCGGGCTTACTGCAAGGCATGTGGATAAAAGGTAGCTGCTGCAATGTCACAAGTCATATATGCCCGAGAAGATTCCCACCAGATTCTTCCATGCTTTTTCACACTCTTTAATACTTTAAACCTATTTTCCTTCTTAAAATAATTATTAATCAAGCTCGTCCAATGGCTTTTTTCTGTTACAGTTTTCCAGTTCCAACACATTTAAACCAAAGTGGTATTTGACATCATTGTTATTTGATTATTCTTTTCTTTCCTTTTTATAAGAAGTAAATACAGTTTCTTGATTGTTATTCGAATATTAATGATGCAATTTTTTCCTTTAATGTGCCCAAATACATTTACAACAATTATAAGGAAGAGAGAACAGTGTTCATATCCACCACTTAGTTATAAAAGTCATGGCGAATATTAATGATGCAATTACTTTAAGTTTTTCACCTGTTTGGCCAATTAATTACTATGTGACAATAAAATAAGATAAATAGTAAGATATGGAAATGAGAATATACAAACATATATATAGCAAAAAAAAAAAAAAGAAAAGAAAAGAAAGATGTAACCATCCAAATTCCATTAGTAGCAATAAGCAGTAATCCTTCCACTTAAATCTCAAAATTGTATCTCAATTCTTGATGGGCAAAGCTAGAATTGCTTTTAGAGAAAAGAACAAAAAAGAAAGTTAAAAGAAAAAGAAACCTTTGCCATGTTATGATGAAAATGTTTCTCTGGTAAAAGAAAAAGGTGGGAATGAGGCAAAAAGAATTAATTGTAGGAGTAATATTGCATCCGACCAAAGCAATGTGAAATGTGCCCTCTTTAGAACTAAACTTTTCAATAAAAAGTAGAAAAATAAAAAATAACGTGCGCGTGATTTTTAATGTCTTCTTGGTAAGACAAAGAAAACACAGATAGACAAGCATATGACTATGGAGGACCATAACTTTATGTATAAAATATGTTTGGTAGGAGTAGGAACGCAGAGACACACTGACAAATGAAAGTGAAACAAGTGAACGTGGTCCATTTAAGGAACCTTCGACAGGCCATTGTCTCAATTACAGCCATCTGTTTCTGTAATTAGAACCATCCTTGGCCCTTTGTGTAGGTTGGGAAGCTGAAGCTGAATCTTCATTTACCTTACAGTTCGAACGCAGAATCGCATTTTTTTCTTAAATGGAACTTGTCCATTCACCCACACGGCCATACAAATACAAATTTGTAATATATGCAACCGATACGTGTGGAAGACGTTAGGCAATATCTCTTTTTCAAAACCAATTCCTTAGTTAAATTGTTGTAAACTAATAGCATAAATATTGATTTTCAAATAGATGTATCAGATTTGAACCTCTTTTCCTATACTGTAATAAGTAATGCTGTTGGTAAAAAAGAAAAAAAAAATTCTTTTCAAAAAATAAATGAAAGTTCATTTATGGTTGGTTTACTTTATCGTATAAAATGAAGGTATAATGTAATCCTAATTCCTCCATAATTGAATAGATGCCTATTACTATGCTCACTTGGAAAAAAAAAAAAAGAAGACAGATAGTAATAAACATTTAATAGAATTACAATGTTTTCACACAATACACTATCAATACCCTAACTTGTTTTATTCATCTCTCTCTCTCTTTCAATTTTTCACGATTATAAAGAAAAAAAAAAAGAATTAGAGGGCTTTAAAACGTCCATATCTCTCTCTCTCTCTCTCTTTTAATTTTAGGATTAAAAATATCTCTTTTTTCACTTGAGATAATCAAAGGCTTTCTATAGGTTTGCTAATGCTGGTAGTGCGTGTATGGACTTTGTACAGATCTAATGATCTTAGTGATGCATGTGTGAAATTCGTATGGATCCATGTTGATTGTGGTGGTGCGTGTATAGATCTATGTTGATTGTGATAGTGCATGTGTAATCTTTGTACAGATTTGTATTAGATTGTAGTGGTGCATGTGTAACTTTGTGTAGATATATCTTTGTGGTGGTGCATGTGTGAGTATGCAATAATGATGGGTCATTGGTCATGGTGCATGTGAAGCATTGGTGGCAGTTATAGTGATAGTGTTAAGAGTGTGATTGTTGGTGGTAGTGCATGCGATGGGTCATTGGTGTGTAAGTGTGCAGCAATGATGGGTATTTAGTGGTGGCGTCCACAAAGTGGTGGTGGTAGTTACAGTAGTAATGCTGGGAGTGTGGTTGTTGGTGGTGATGCATGTAATGGGTCTTTGGTATATGAGCGTACAATAACGATGGTCTTTGGTGTATGAACGTACAATAGCGATGGTCTTTGGTGGTAGGAGTTGCGATAGTAGTGCTACAAGTATGGTTATTGGTGGTGATGCATGTAATGGGTCTTTGGTGTATGGGCGTATAGCAACAATGGTCTTTGGTGTTGGAAGTTGCGATAGTAGTACTAGGAATGTGGTGGTGTATGCGATGAGTTTTTGGTGTGAGTGTACAACTGTGATGAATAGATCATGGAGAGGATGGGCAAAAGAAGTCTCTCTCTCTCTCTTTTTTTTTTTTATGCCGAATTGAGACTTCTTGGTCTAAAGTCATGAATCCCAATTTAGCAAAATGGGTAATTGGGATTCCTCATGCAATGCCTATTATGAGTTCAAAAACGAAGTGAACTATGTAATAGGAATCTACGATGAATAAAGAGGGGGTAGGGAGAATGGAATAACCATTCACTCATTCCTCCCAAGTGAACATGCAATTAATAAATGCCTTAACCACTGGTTAAAGAAATAAAATTTATTAGGCAAGCTTATGTACTCAATAAAAGTAGTTACTAACCTTGCTTTCATAACGGACTCATTAAGACAACCGTGAAATGAAGAAACTTCATTTCATTCGTTGGTTAACAAGATGCTTTGACTAATGCAATCAAGTTTAAGAGTTTATAAATATTTAATTATTCCTCCATATTCTTGATACGAAAGAAATAGTTTTTCACTATGTAATCTCTGCTCTCAAGAATCAAACATTAGATTAGGCAAGTGTTGACCTATCCTTTATGAATTGTAAAGTTAGAGCCTTATGCCCCTTTTATTCATTTGTCACTTGTACATCTAAGACATTAAGACTATTTGTTCCTTCTCCTTGTCATTCTTATGAAATCATCTGATTATGTAACATCTCTATATTATTTTTTTTAAGGCTACATGTAGCATGAGACTCATGTGACACTTTCATAGTTAATTCATTAGGAACCCTACGTCTACATTTAGCAACTCCGTTGGTGATTTGGGTTAAGTTATGATAGAGTAATGACACTTTCTTAGAAGATAATGACTATTCTCCTAACAAGAGGCCAACATTAAGCCATTGGGCGAAACCTTCTCTCATCCTTAGAGTGCACCAACCAGAATTATTTAGCTTAAGGCCATCTAAAAGTTGCATAGATGATGCAAACTATGTAGGAGAACACTAAAGTCATCAATTAGTTTTGTTAGTCCTGTATAAGATATCGAGAGAAGAAGGGGTAGGGTGGGTATTAATTTATATCTTTGAACTTTTTAAAACTTTTTTGTTGTAAAATTAAATTACTCTTCTTAATAACTTAATTTGGTGAATAGTGGTGCTTTAATAATTCAATGCATAAATAATCAACACAATTAAATAATGCAAATAAATAGAGACAAGGAAGGAGAATATCAAGCTAAAGATTTATAGAGTTTAGGCCTTTTACCTATTGCTCTCTTCCAGCTCCACTACTAGGAACTCGGTTTACTTTACCAATACCGTTCTACTTGATCCACTATATTAAAATCACGAGAAGTTTATAAGCATTTGTCACACATATACTTCACCACACTTTGCTCTACCTATCTAGCCTTTCTTCCATCTAGGCTAATTATAGATCTATAGAGTATAGTCTAACTTCTCTCAATAAACAAGTTTTACAAATTACAAGAGAGAAAATTAATAGAAGTCTTAAATAATTTTGCACTAAATAGAAATAATGATTGATGGATAATTCACTTCGGTGCAACTTTCTGAAAAAGTATCTAAGAAACTTTCTGTACCTTTTCAGAAGGTAGAATTTGATCATGATTTTTATGTAACAAAAATTTTCTTAGAAATGTATCTGACGTTTTGAATCATTTCTCCTTTTATACTAAAATCTTTTAACAGCTAATTTGTTAAAGATTGTCTTCACTTTCATGTTTGTCCAAAAATTTAAAATTAACTCTTCTAATCTTGATTTGGTTAGATATTCTTTAATCCACAACCTCTAGATAAGCTTTAGATTTGAAATTGAAGAAGAGATATGTTTTATTAGCAAAATCTAAATAAACCTCATATTAAAAAATTCGAAATTCCATAAAATTCAAAATCAAACTTATCCTTATCCATTCTTGTATATATCTTGATTTATCCAAAGATATGTATGCTTAAATAATCCCCAAAGATCTTGATTCCATTTAAAGTGAAATGGGATTAAGTGTATGTAATATCCCAGGCTTTTCCAATTAGTTCAATAACTTTAAGATCCAAGCCCCTAGATTTAGGGCGTCGTGTTATAATATCTGTTTTATTTTAAACTTCACAGTAAAATTAGAAAAGTTAGATGAAGTAATTCAAGTAAAGTCAATTTCTTAAAATAAGTTATATTAAAATATTAATTTAAGAAAAACGATAATTTATCGCTAAAAGCCGATAATTATCGAAAACGAGAAATTCAAGATTTTGAATATAGCCGATATTAGAGATAAGTTAATTAACTTTAAAAAATAATAAATGAAGTTAAATTATACATAATATACATGTATTTACATGTGATATGTATTATATACATATATATAATAATAAATTATTATTAAAATAAGGTAAAATAATGGAAAATTAATAAAAAAAATTGTATGGACGAGTCATCAAATGATGTGTCAAGCTAGTATTAATTGGAAATGATGAGTCAACACTTGCTTGATAAGAAAATAACACATGTCATTTAAGAAAATGGAAAGTTGACATGTGTTATACACATGTCTAAATTTTATTTGATTATGAAAAGTTCAAAAAATATAAATAAGACCTAAACCCTCAAATTCAATATTTTGGGACCCTGAAAATGAAATAAAACAATTTAGAAAAGTTAGAAAATAATAAAATAAAAATAGAACAAAGTATAAGGTCGGACTCCATCTAGGGCGGTTTGTGTACCAAACCACTACCTAAGTTGGAGCGGCTTGAAGGACCAACAGAGGGAGGCCAGAGGAGGCTTTCCGACAAGGTGCGGTGGTTAGGTGGTTGCTAGAGCTGGCCGATTCAAGTAAACCAAAATTCTACCCATAATTTGTTTAATTTGCTAAAAATATATCAAATGTTATTCATTAATTATTAAAATTGATTTTAGGGATTATTTTAGGTTTAGATTAATTTAATAATTTTATTTTAATTAAATAATTAGTGTAAATATAGGTTCCTTAAGAAAATGCTCTGTTTGGACAAAAATTGAATAAATTTTTATAAATATTAAATGATATTGTTTCAAGCTCAATTTTTGTATGTAATACACCTAATATATATATTTAATTTTGGTAACAATAATTTTTTAAATTAAGCATGTTTACTATTTTTTATAATTATTTTGAATAAAAATGCTAGTTTTACCGAATTATTGAAATAATTAGTTTTGGATGAAATTATTAATGAATGAGCACTACATGATTTGATTTCTAGATGTTTATAATGATATTTGGAATACTTATTTTTTATCTCATACTTAAATTTGTTTATTTTCCCTAATTTTGCGTAAT
The DNA here is from genome assembly GCA_024138005.1 of Lumnitzera racemosa. Taxonomy (NCBI): domain Eukaryota; kingdom Viridiplantae; phylum Streptophyta; class Magnoliopsida; order Myrtales; family Combretaceae; genus Lumnitzera; species Lumnitzera racemosa. Next base: position 61,165,944 of record JAMXBC010000004.1, read on the forward strand.
TCCGAGCTAAATCCCTATTTTTGTAAAAATAGATAATAGCCTATTTAGTATAATTGATGATCGATAATTAACCTACATATTTTTGCAAGTCTATAGAATTTTTCATGAAATTAATCGGGCTCATATACCATTTATTTCATATTTTCCTAATATAATCTTATATATTTACTTAATGTGTAACATAGTAATTAGCATTAGTAAGATACTTGTCAAATTACGTAAAATGAACACTTTAGGGTATAATACGTGTTACTGGACAAGTTTGGAAAGGATAATTTTTAAGGTTTCTAGTTCAGTACTAAAGCCTATTCGGGTCAATTTCGGAGTTAGGGTAACGTACAGTTAAGTCGTAATACGAAAAGATATTTTTGGATATTTGGCAATATTGATTAGTCTTGATTCTTAATATATATCAATAACACTCAAAATAACGATCGTGATGATATAAAGTTTATTGAAATTGGATAATAAATGAGTAAGATATGGTTAACTAAAGTTTAAAAATGCGGCAATAAAAACTTATAATAGTTTGGGTTTGACTTATACTTGATTTGAAGATTGTGTTATATTTTCATAGATGTGATAAGTAAGGAAGGATCATGTCATGAAGTATAGGATATTGTGCTATTGCTAAGTTCAGGTAATTGGATCTAACCCATGCTTAAAGTAGATATATTGCTACTCATAATACTGTATCCTGTTTGATACTGTGTTAATTGAATATGGGTATATCTTGGGTGAATGGATATGCTACCATGGTGGATGCTGATGTGTTGATTTTGAATGATAGTAACTATATTCTAGTTAAACTGTTCTATTGCCATGTTGGCGATGATTTGTGCTTACGAATGATTATGCTAACTAGGGAAGTTGAGTTATTGCTAACTTAATCTTCTGGGTGTTCACCTAAGTGAATCCTAAGTAAGATACTAGAATTCTACTAAGGAGAGTTCGGAAACTAGAATCAGATCACTGGGTTGAATAAAATTGGGAGATTGATTGTGCTGATTGATATTCTTGAGTTGTTATTACATAACATGGTATAGCATGGCATGGCATAGCATGGCACGACACGGCACAAAAAGGGACCTACGGGTTATAACTTTTAGAATGAGGCTTTTAAATGATCATGGAAAAAGCATGGCTTTATGAACTCAGTTTTTGGAAGCATATAGATTGCATTGCCCGAACATTGTGACTATTTCGATAGTCAAATTTAGTAAACTACAGTGTATGGTCTAATTTAGCAGTGTTGCCACTTTCATTTGGTGAACTACAGTGTGTAGTCTAATTTTGTAAAGTCGGGGGTCCTACTCTCAAGCAGCTCCTTGTTGCCCTTTTTGAAAATGGTAGACTACAGTATGTAGTCCAATTTGGTGTGGGTCTTAATCCTAGGTAGCTCCTTGTTACCGTAGGTTCTTGGATGTTATATTTAGATGCCCAGCTATGTCGATTAACTGGAAGAAGTTTGGAGGGCATAAGATATCAGTGCCGATGCATGCCACATGTATGAGCATAGCATGTTGCATTGTTGGCAGTAAGTGCCCGATTGGGCGAATGCATATGTAAAGTTGAACTTACGAGTTATGATTGAAATGTTTCAGTTGTGATTGAAATGTTTCAGTTGTGATATGTAGTATTTTCTATCATATTGTCTATATTATGTTATTTGTTATCTACTCTTACTTAGTTTCAGTAGCTGAAGGGATAAAATGTTTTATCCTCAAATTAACTACATCGTGAAGGGCCCAACACTAAGGGGGATATTTATATTGAGAGCGTGAGTTGGAGTCAACGGCTATTGTATAGATCCCATATTAAGTCAAGACTCCTATTATTGTGAAGATGATAAAGGAAACAAAAAGTTGATTCATATTTTGATGTAGATATTATGTTGTACAAATAAGTTCTCCGATGTAGCAACCCCTTTATTATGTAAACAAAGTTCTCTTTTGATGAATGACCAGGTTGAGTTAAGTTTTTAACAAGTATTTCTGTGTTATGGTACATCCTATGCTAGGTCGAGATGTAACAATGTAATTTCCTAATACACCTAATTTAGTGGAGCTAGGCCTTGTTCACTTTGAATATGATATTTATTAATTTTCAACGTTACTTTTCATATCAACTTTTTGAATAACATTTTTAAGAGCATTAGTCTTCTTTTTTTTTTTTTTTGAAATCTTTGAATAAGTTTTTGAAATGCTGTACCAATTCTTCTTATAAAAGCTTCTAAAACACTCTTTGAAGATTTTCAGACTTGTCTCTTTTTCAATCGATTCAAACCTTCTAGATAGGTTTCTATATGTACCTCAATTTGCAATTTTAAACTTTTTGAAAAACTGTCTGAATACTTGCACACTTGTTAATAAATTAGCATTTCTCTTTTTTTTTATTCTCATCAAAATCCACAAGAGATATCTAACAAGTTCTTAGGTATGTTCTCTTAGTTCATGCCAATGTCAATTGCTATTGCCATTATGCAATAAGATGTCGCTTTTCTAAGCCTTACCACTTCCGTACAGTAAGCTACCATCCTTTCATTTTAAGAAATCAACCTTTCCATTGTTGAAGAGGATACCTTTAAGGAGGAGGTGAATAAATCCCCTTTATACTATGCTTGTTGGATCTACCAACCACCTTAACTCGGTCTTCCCATTGACTTAAACTGTAATATCTTCTTTAGGGACTTCTTTTATCATAAGGAAGAGTTAGATGTGTACTTAATATAAGAGCAAGCAAAGTCATATGTTGAAATGCTAAATCTAAAGCTCTCATATCATTATCGTATTGTTGTAAAGGTACTCCCTTAAGGATGTCAAGACTAGGAACTCTTTTGGCATCGCACATTCTTCTAAGAGCAAATCCTTTTCCCCATCCTTATAGGCATGATGCACTCTTTTAAGACTAGGAATACCTTAATGTTATATAACCTCTAAGACTAGGAAACTCTCCTAGTATCAGCACTCCTTAAGACCAACATTCTTAGCATCTTAGCTTCTATACCTTAGGTCCGTGCTATGCCTAGCACCTCAACTTTCATACTTTAGGTTAGGGTACTCCCTTGACACTAAGTTATCTTACCCTACCCTTGATAATATCTTAGTAGTTACTTAAATTGTTACTTCTTTGTAGGCATATGATGCTTTCAAAATAAGAGCCAAACCAACTTGCTCTCTTAAAGCTTACCATGAAGTAACTTCTCAATCTAAACGATAATGAGTAACATATTGCATTGGAGTCAAGGTAACACTCCTCTAAAGCACTACAACTTCTCATAGATTAGAGCAATTTAAATCTATCAAATAATGACATGGCTCTGCTTTATAACTAGATGAGTTAGGTTAACTCCTTTTCTCTACGGTATGTTAGCACTCTCTTAATAGCATTAACAAGTGGGGATGTTGGTGTTATGTGATTTTAGGATGAAATCTTACTCTTACAAAACACAAAGAACAAAACGGTACCAGAGTTACTCCAGTATAGCCACTTTGATGCTTAAGTTAGTAAGCATGTTCAAGAGAAGATAAGTAGTAGTTATTGTCACGCCCCGAAGCGGCAGAGTCGTAATAGCCCCACCGTGTAAACCATCATAAGATAGAAGTTAGCCTTACAACTGCTATCTTAGACCTGATCTACACAAGGCGTCCACGACTAACTCGCTTTGAAGTAAATAGTTTGTAATTTAGATAAAGCATTTATCTAAGAAAGTGAGAAAATTTATATATATATATATATATACTATAATTCAGTTATTACATCCTTCAAAAATGAAAAAAAAATAATTCTGAAATAAAACTTAGACCTTAAGAATATATGTTTGTTCTTCAAATATTTTTCCTCACTCCCCAGGATCCAGCAGTTGCTAGCTTCAGAGTAGTTGTTGCCGCTTCTTAGCCAGCACCTGCACGACGTCTATAGGGATGTGAGTAACCATAGCTCAGTAAGTTAGGACGGAGGACTTAAAACTATACCATATACACAACAAGGTTTTCAATCACTTATTAGGTGCAATGCATGTGCAAGCAAATGCCATCACATGACGTTGTCCGGCCCATCGTGAGATTAGAGAAATTGCGCCCGCTCTAATCCGGGTTGAGGAGTTACCGTTAATGCAACAGCTCACGAGCAAACCCAGGCTTGTGTAATGGAGACCTTACTCCTCCCGCGACTACCTTTGAACCACTGTCTTCACCCTTGCCGCGACCTCCTCTCCTGTCACTTAGTTCGACTGAGGATAAAGAAGGGACCATTTTGCAATCCTGCGCTATCCCTTTCGAAGGGGTCGGTATTTGGCCGGAGAGTCCTAAGTTCTCCTAACGGGTTGCCATGCATGTCCAATTATGATTACTGGTCATATATTTGCTTAAGTCCAGTTTAGGGTGATCAATCATTTCATGCAAATCATATAATACATGCTGAGCAACAAACAGAATCATAGCATCACCCATAATCAAGCCCATGCGCACATCCAACTATCTAACAAATACAACCAAGCATAATCTCAAGCCTCCCAAAATACAGCATTGTATTAATCCCAACTTACCTCGACTCCTCGCTCGCTCACTCACTCGAGGTCCGATTTGCTCAGGCAATTGCTGATTATCCCTATAACACAAACGTGGTTTCAGTTTTTATATAATGATTATAGGTTCATTTTATCCTATAACGCTTATTGTTAGGTTTTGTTTAGGGTTTAATATGCCTAATTATCTAGGTCTTAAGTCTTTTATAATTATTCTAGGTTTGGGGTTAGGTTCGGGTTCGGCTTCCACATTCATTTCTAAATTAGGTTCTAGTTCGATTTCTAAGTAATGTTTTATATTCCAACCCTAGAAATTCGTTTCAACTCATAATGTGAAATTAATCACATTACTTTCCGATCTCCTAAATATCATTATTACTCTTAGTCAGTATTTTATTTCATTTGGTACACTTATATCCTTATTAGTATACCGAATTTACTCCTGATGTGAGAAATTTTTACATTTTTCATATAATTACATAAATTCAAGTTTCTTATCAGATTTATTATATATTCTTATTATTTATATAATATCAATTTTTATCCTAATATTTTCTATTTATTATATTTTCAAAAATTACATATTATGCATTATTGCCTATTATGTACATAATGCATTTCTAATATTTCTATCACTTTAATTACCATCCCTAAACATCAATTATCATTTCAAAATATCTAAATTCATCCTAAATCAGATTTTACTCCTAATTTCCCTAATTTACAAAATTAACTTAAAGTTAACTATTTTTCCTTATTAATCATTTACTACATAATTAACCTAATAATTACATCTAACACCCTAAATGCTACAAGTATCATACTCCATCAGATTTCAACATCCTAAAACATATAATTATTCACTAAATTAGTAATTAATCATTTAATTACTTAATTAACCCTAAATTACGCATTTTATGCCTCATTTTAGGGCCTAAAAATTATCTAAAAATTTAGAAAATTAATTTTTGAAAACGGGCTTCATAGAACTATTCTATATCATCTAAGTAATCTACACAAAAATTTTGGGCTTGAAACTACACTCTTAAGATCATTTATTTTTAAACCGAAACATGCTTGGTTTTGCACGATTTCTTAAGGACCCTATATCACGAGATATATTTTCATCAAAATAATATTTTTCCTAAAAACTACATACAAAAATATTTTAGAATAAAAAATTTCATAATTTTCTAATAATATTTACTATTTTTACAAAATTACACAAAAACGGGCTGGAAATCGAACTCACCGATTTAGGTGGCTCTGGCCATCGTCGGTGGCCATGGGTGTGTCGTCCCACCTAGGCATTGCCACCACCGTGTGGTGGTGGTGGCCGTCCCCTCCCAGCTGCCCGTCGGGTCTGGGTTCTCCTTTGTGGCCCTAACTGCACAGTTTTCCTTTTTTTTTTTCCCTTAGTTTTTCTCTCAATTGTCGAGTCTCTCTATTTTTCTCAAATCTCTAACTGTCCAAAGGAGTTCTCTGAATTTTTTTCCTATTTATAGACATTTAGGAAATTTATTGTGCATTAAATTGGACAAGACAATTGCCTTATCCCTTAATTTTTGGCTTTTACGTTGTCTTAATTTAATTGGTCGATTTTTTTCTATTTTTTCCCAGCTACCACGACCCAATTCTGGATCATTTCTTATTTTTCCTGATATTTATTTATTTTTTCTTAATTAATTATGAATTTTCTTTAATTATTTAGTATTATTTTGGCACATTACGCGTATTTTAAGTAATTACGTGTATTTCTACATACATGTAAATTCATATATAGTACAAATAAATATTCCTAAATATTATTTAGTTTATTTTATGATTTTTAGTATACATATAATTTATCTCTAGCGATTTGTTAATTATCGGAATGCACTTTACGTATTTTTGATAATTAACGAGTTATACACTTAAAATTTGGAGTTTTTATATTCTTTTATTTTATTACTTATTTTCTTAAATTCAAACTTACGAGATCATTTTACTAATATTTCTAGCTTTATTTTATAATTTAGGTTCGATCGGATCCTTCAACCGATCGAAACCTCGAATGGCTAATTTTGGGGCTTACAGTTATGGATCAAGAGAGAGTTCTTATAGTGCTTTTCCTTTGTATTTATAGGCAAATGTCGGGTGTTTGAAGCACATGTTGAAAATATTTGAGTGATAGGTGGTTATGTAATGGAACTTTGCTGGATGATAATCGTTCATGCTACTTTTACTAAGTTCAAACTAGACATGAAGATTTCTTAGTCGGTGTATGCTGAGAACTAAGTTCCTTAACTTTTCATCAATCGAATGGCCGAGTGAATTCAAGAGATGAAATCTGACTATCAACATTTTCCCCCAACTCCCGTAGTCGAGAACTCAACTTAAGCGAGTAAATAAAGTGAAAGGCTCTGTTGATGGGGTTAGAGTGTGAAAAGCTCAATTTCCTAAATGTCGAGTAATATGGGAAGTCTCTTGATTTTCATTTAGAACACAACAGATCGTGTCCCAAGTGAAGAGTTGCAACTCTTTGAATTTCTCGCTTGTCTAGAAAACTTAGTGGCAACACATACGACACCTGTCACTCTAGCTATAATTACATTGCAGGGCTAATAACTATCGGAGCAACGACGACTGTTAAATCCCTACATCAAAACACATGTAAAAAATTCGTACTGCACCATCTAATTTGTGCGTCATTCCTGTCAAAACTGTGTTAGGGTTACGAGAGGAAATTGCTAATATATAAGGAATTTTAAATACTGAAAGAAGATTTCCTTACTTCATTTTTATTTGTATCCATAAGCTTTCATCTTGTCTTCAAGTTTAAAGTTCTTAATAGTTTTGTAGCTTCTATTACATAGCCAAAATATATTATGGTTCAAAACGTAATTCGTTGACTTATTCTTTCAGATTTCGAAGCAACTAAGACTAATGCTACCTCTCTCCCCTAGAAAAGGAATGAGATGACGTGTTCCTCGAGTAACTTAGCTGACAGTGCCGTGGAGCGGCGGGACAAACTTGACTTTATTAACTCTTTTGTAGCAAATACATATCCAAATGACAAAGAAGGAAGATTTATAGCTAAGTATTTGTATAATAACGTAGTTTACTTTAGTGATTCTCCAAATGGAGTAGGAAATGTTACCTATAAAGTTCTAGTTTCAAAATACAATAAGTTCTGACAAGATCTTCCTAAGGTATGGAATTTATGGAGGTCGAGAGAGGAGGAAAGAGTGTACTTTCCAAGGGAGTGTGAGTTTTACACTTATTTGAAGTACCTCAACTTTGGACTATGCTTCCTATTTTTTGCTTGCATCAAGCAATTCTTCAACTATTTCTGAGTTACGCCAAGTATGCTCTTGCCAAACACTCATCAACTTCTCATAACTTTCGAGATAGTTTACAAAGAGGTTGAGCTTAGAGCTACGCCTCAATTATTTAGGTACTTCTTTACAATAAGGAGGTATCCTGAAGGTTAGTACTTTATGGTTGTTAGGTATGGGTAGAAATTCATGGATGGATTGGAGTCCAAGATTCATAAGTAGCATAATAAGTTTGTGTTGATTATCTAGGATAAAGAATTGGACTTTTAGACCCAATGGACTAAACCTATCCATACAAAAGACATTGGGTTAATGCCGAATGATGTTGTTGTGGTGAAAAAGATTAAAGAGAGAAGAAAAAACAAAATGTTTTTTTGAGACACCAAGAGAATAATAAGGCGATATGAAAATGGGGAGCCAATCTTCTTCAAAAAAGAAGATTTTCTACTGAGTAATCACCATGATGAGTAAAACTACAAGAGGAAAGCTGTTCGTATGACTTAGGGGAAGGATAACCTAACCTTTAAGCTTCACTTGACACGAAACATATAAGTCCTTAGTTGCTCTATTTTTATTGATAATTCATTTACCTTTTATTGCAGACATGGGTATAGGTGATGTAGATCTTGCCAAGTTGTTGGCCCAAGCAAAGGCAAAAAAAATCCAATGTTGACAAATGAGTAGGTGTTAAGGTGACTGAGACTTAAATGGTTGCTCCGAGGAAAGCTACATAAGAGAAAGCAGCGAAGCAAGTAGCAACCTTGAAAAAAGCATCCCGTCCAGTCGATAAGGGACATGGGATCGAAAAGCATAGGGTTATTGTGGCTACACGAGTTAAAGTAATCCTTCCAACCAAAAGTATTCCTCCATCTGTAGAGCCAAGAGATTTTGGCCGAGAAATCGGCGTTCACAATGGGGCTGAAATCACCCATCATAAGGTTGTGGGTAGGGGTGGGGGGTAGGTTAGGGGTGGGTGGGTGTAGGGCTTGTCACTTCAAGTAGATATTGTGCCGAGTACTAACAAAAGAACTAGAAAGGAGCTTGTCGGCCAACCTCTTTCTAAGAGATCTAAGACATTGGATGAAATCATGAAGGAGGACATGAGGAATAAAGCTCTCAGCAGCAATAGTGCCAAATTTGTCCTTAACACCTATGTTGGCGAGTACTTTGTTCCATGCTAAAGCCATAATATCGTCTATACCGATTCTGCTTTGGGAGATAAGACTAAATCCTTGGCTTTAATGGAAGGCATCATTATTCCCAAGGACAAGGAGATAGCGAAAAAGGACATCGACAGGGTTATAACTATAACAAGGCATATATTGTAGCTAAATTGTATTATGTAAGTGTCGGTTGAATCCTTTCACTTATGGTACATGCTTTATTACTGAAATAATCCTATTTGTATGCAAATCAATAGCCATGTTTTGATGGTTTAGATGGAGTCGATAAGGAGATGAAAATGGTAATAAAAATTTATTGTTTTGCCAAGTGATCTAGCAAATTTGTCATTTTAATTGTTGACTTATTGTAGAAAATTGATGTTGCATACAACTCCTCTAAGGCTTACACAATGGCAATTGAGAGTGCTAGAATCAAGGCTGAGATGGAGGCTAGAAAATATCAAGAAGAGCTAGCTGTTGAGAAATTAGCACATTTAGTGGTCGATGAAGTCTCGAGCCTTAAAGTTAAGTGTAAAGAGTAGTATAAAGAGGCTGAAAACCTGAAGGAGGAGCTTCATAGGAAAATGGAAGATTGCTAAGGGTTGGACCGAATGTTCAACTCAATGGGTGATGAGGAGGATAGGCTTAGGATGCAAATAAAAGAGTTAGAAACCAATAACTCTAGATTGCAAAGCCGTGTTGTCGAATTAGAGGAGGCAACGATGAAAGTGCTCTTTGTTGAGGAAGCATTAGAGATTGTAACTCCAAGTTAGCAGTATGAGAGATTACTAAGAAAGAAGTTATTGGAGGGGTCCAAGTAGTGAGAGAAGAAATTTTAAAGTTTCACCCTGAATATGATCTTTCGTGCTTGGATTTTGTTGATGACAATAAAGTTTGCGCTAAGGGTCCTAATGATGACGAGGACCAATTATCCAAGGAGATCCCTTACGTACACAAAGAGAAATCCACCTATTCTAAAACCTCCAATAGTGAGAAAGAAATATGCTTTGGTAAGGTCCCATCCTCCAATCAAGGGAATGCCTCGGCATAATCTAAGAACAACTCAAAATCTTAGGGTTGTTACCATGTTTTATTTTTACAAAGTTGTATGAACAAGTTTTAGCCAAGTAGTTGACTATATAATGTTGTATTAATATTATTTACATTTCCTCGTGTGTAATTTAATACTTATAGTATGTTTTCTTTTACGTGTTTTATTACTCATCATGTCTTATTTCGTATGCCTATTTTCCTCGGTATGTTTTATTTCATACACGATATATTAAATGTCTTTTTAAAGATAATGTTTGTTAGTCATTTGAGACATGAACTAGTCATCTTACTTGAGCAATGAGATCATCTATAAGAAATAACACAATTGTTATTTGGCTTTTCAACTAAATTATAAAGCTCGCTAGCCACGATAGGTTTGAGCTTATTAAATATTAATTCATTCACTGTACAGTTTGAACTTAATAATGATCCGTTAATCATGAAATGATTAAGAAGGAAAACAAGTTAGCATTGGAATCATAAAATAACCGTGCTCATTTGAAACAACAACTAAGCTATCGCCTTACAAAAAAGGTTGAAATAATTCATAACATCAAAGCAATTAATTAAAATAAAGCTTCAAGTTCTCGGCATTCCATACACGAGAGATGATTGTTCCATCTAAGCTTTTTAGTCGATAGGCCCCTTTGCCAACGACTTCCTGGACCCTAATAGGATCCTCCCAATTTATGCCGAGTTTCCCTTGGTTAACTCATGTGCCAATAGCCTCTAATTTCATGCAAACCAAATCTCCAAGTCAAAAAACCTTATGTTTGACCTTTTGATTATAATACCCGGTTGCCTTATGTTGGTATGCTGTAATTTTCGCTCTTATGACATCTCTTATCTCTTTGATAGTATCTAAATTAGCCATCAAACTAACCTAGTTGGTTATCAAATTGAAATTTTGCATGCGTAGATTTAGCAAGTCTAATTTAATCGGCAATACAACTTCTATACCATACGCCAATCTGAAGGGTGTTTCCCTTGTTGTAGTCCTATGGGTAGTTCAATATCCCAATAAAACATCTAGCAATTTGTCAACCCATTTTCCTTTGGCTTGATTAACTTTCCTCTTTAAGCAGTATAAGATGATCTTGTTAACAGCGTCCACTTACCCATTAGTTTGAAGGTGAGCTACAAACGTATAATTTAGATGGACGCCGTATTTCTTACAAAATGCTTGAAATTTGTCATTATCAAATTGTGGTCCATTATCTATGATTATCATAAATGGGACCTTAAATCTCGATATAATAGAGTTGAAAACAAAAGCCTTAACCTTTTGTTCGATGATCCTTGCCAATGCCTTGACCTCTGCCTACTTGGTAAAATAATCTACAACAATAATGACAAAATATTGTTGGGTCGTAGACTTTAGAAACAGTTCGAGTATGTTTAATCCCCATAGGGCAAAAGGTTAGGGACTAGTTAGACAACACAGTTTAGTTGAAGGCGCATGACTCGGCACCTCATGCTTATGGCATTGCAAACATTGCAAAACTAATGTTCTCGTGTCATCTTTCATTGTTGGCCAATAATAGCCGAGTTGTAGTGTACAAATATACAAAGTTTGTACTTTCACATGGTTGCTGCATACACCACCATGTAGCTCAGATAACACTCGTTGCGCATCTTTTGAATGGAGGCATCAAAGATAAGGTTGAGAAATATTGCAGTTATACAACTGATCATCTATTAGTGTTGTATCCTAATAAATCAACCTTCAAGGTTCTTTCCTATTGTTGGGAAGGACGCCATCCTTTAGATAATGCACAATTACATCCATCTAAGACCTCTCTTTCTAGTAGGGAGCTAGTTTAAAGCTCTACTGAACAATTGGTAAACTCTTGTATAGGAGAAACTCGACAAAGAGTTTGTTGTTTAAAACGAGGAGTGCTATATTGGCAAGCTTTGATAGCTTGTCAGCTGTGATATTCTTGCTCCTTGGTATCTTGTGAATTGAAAAGGATTGAAATTCTTTCGTAAATGTTCATACTATCAACAAGTATTTGCTCATTTCTTCCTCTTTTGCTGCATAACTCCCTTTGACTTGATTTACAATAAGTTGTGAATTAAAGAAAACTTCAACTTTCTTGGCACCAACTTCCTTTGCCAATCTAAGTTTAGCAATTAATGCTTCATATTTCGCTTCATTGTTGCTATTTGAAAATCCAAATTTCAAGGCATAATCAACCTTAACTTTATAGGGTCTCTATAGGACAATACCCATACCACTTCCTTCTCTAGTCAAAAAACCATCGACATAAAGATTCCATATTGGTTTCTCAGCAATTCCTATACTGTCTTCTTCACCTATGAACTCAGCTAGAAAATCCACCAACACTTGAGCTTTTAATGTCGTCCTGAGTTTGTATTATATGCTATAAGCACTTAGCTCCAAGGCATACTTCATCATCCTTCTTGAGGAATTTAGTCATTGTAATTCTTGCCATAAAGGCTGATTAGTCAGGACTATAATCTAATGAGCTTCAAAATATGGTTTCAACTTCCTTGCTGATAGAACTACTACTAACACAAATTTCTCAATTTTGGTGTATCGATGTTCCGGTCCTTATAGGACATAACTTGCATAATAAATTGGTTGATGCTCTTTTCCCTTGATTTGAACTAACATAAAGGAAAGTGTTCAACAGCTGATTGATGAGTATAAATATAAATTCTCTCTTGAATTATGTATTAAGAGTATTGGTGCTGACATGAGAAATTCTTTAAGCTTATTAAATGCTCTTTCGCACTCATTCATCCACTTGAAATATTTCAGATTCTTTAAATTTTAAAGAATTATGCACACCTATTCGGACTTCTTGATATAAACTTGTTAAGGACGGCTACTCGCCCAATTAACTCTTGAACCTCTTTGATAGTTCATGGAGATTTCATGTTTCTGATTACATCAATATTTCTCAAATTTGCTTCAATACTGCACCAAGCAACCATGTACTCTAAAAACTTTCTTGAAGTAGCACCAAAAGTGCACTTTTGTGGATTCAGCTTCATATAATATCTCCTAACGTGTTGAATGTCACCTTAAGGTCAATGAGATGCTGATCCTTTATCTTGCTTTTCACAATTATGTCATTGACATATACTTCGATGTTTTGATGAATCTGTGGCTTGAACATGTTAGTGACAGGTCGCTGATAAGTTGCATTGACATTTTTTAGCTCAAAGGGTATCACCGTATAGCAATATGTTCCAAAGTTAGTGACAAATGATGTGTGAACTTTGTCTTCCTCATCCATTTTAATTTGATTATTGCCAAAAAAAGCATCCATGAAAGAAAGTAAAGCATGTCTGGCAATCGAGTCAACCATTTGATCTGTTCTTGGTAAGGGAAAGCAATATTTAGGACAGACCTTATTTAGGTCTGTGAAGTCTATGCACATATGCTACTATCGTTAGACTTCTTGACTAATATGCAGTTGGATAGCCAAGTTGGATAAGGCTCTTCTCAAATGAATCTTACCTTTAAGAGTTTCTTGACCTTTTCTTCTATGGTTCCTTGCCCCTTAAGGGCAAAGTATCTTTTCCTCTGTTAAATTACCTTAGCGCTTGGATCGATTTGAAGCTTATGTACCATGACATCTCTAGGGATACTTAGCATATTTGAAGGGGGACCATGTGAATATATCGACATTATCCTATAGAAAGTCGATTAAACTTTTGTGGATGTCTACCAGCAAGGGTTTCCCTATCCTTATCATCTTCTTAAGATCATCTCCCATTGAAATCTCTTTTGTTTCCTCCTTAGCATTATCTATATTAACTGACTTTCCCTCTGGGTAAGTTTTGACTTGAAAAACTTCTTCTGGTCTTAATGCCCTCATATAAAATAATCTTGCCAACTATTGATCCCTTTTGCATAAACCGACTCCAATAGGAGTGCGGAACTTAGCCTTTAGGTAGACAGTGGAAGGGATGATGCTGAATAAGTGTTGACACGGCTGTCTCATGATCATATTGTATGAGGACCAACATTTGATAACAAGGAAGTCCACTTTGTCTTTGTCTTCCGTAACATGCTTATCATCTCCAATCTAGATCGATAAAAAAATTACTCTAATCACCTGGATAGGTTAATTGTTGAAAGCATACAAATCATAGCTGTATGATCTTAGCTATACCCTAATCTTTGGCCTCATTTAATCAAAAGCATGCTGGAAAATAATGTCTACTGAACTTTCGGTGTTAACAAGAATTTTCTTGACCTTAAGGTTAGCAATTCTTATACCAATCATGAATGTGTCATTGTGGGGGCTTTGAATGCCTTCAAAATACTCTTTTGTGAAGGAAATTGTATTGTCGATTTTAACCCTCTTGCCTTAGACATTACAAACATAGTGAATGGAGTTAGTTGAGCTCAAAGAGCTTGAATGGCCTATGGTGAAAGTTTTGCCGATAATTGTATTAATTATATCGTTTGGTGCTCTATTAGTGCTTCCTTCTTTCGTATCTTTCTTGGCATGAGTTGGTTGAGTGACATTCTCCTATTCTTCTTGTCTCCTTTGCAACGATCGCTTAATATTCTTAGCATTATGTGCAAGAAACTTGCTTAAGTACCCTCGTTGAATTGCATCTTCAATTACGTTCTTAAGTTGGATGCATTTGTCGGTATTATAGCCCATATCGTGATGGAAATCACAATATTTGTTGGAATTTTGTTTCGAAGGATTTCCTCCCATCCTTTTTGGCCACTACAAAATACCTCTCTGCCCACACACCTCCATCAATATGTCTGTAATTGGACAGTTGAGTGGTATGTAGACTGAATATGTTGGGATATGTGGCCTATTTTTCTCAATGTAAGGAGAATAATCATTCTCCACTCCGAGTCAATCTTTTGCACTTCTCTTTCTATCGCCTTTCTTATCTCTTCTATTTTGATTGGCTTCTTGATAAGCCTTAATGTTGTCATCTTATCAAATGTAAGATGTGACTTTGGCTTTAATTTTAGCGAATGTTCTTGACTTATTTTTGGTGAGAGACTTAAAAAAGTTTCTATAAGGCTTGACACTATCAATAACTGCGTTAAGAGCTACACTCATGTCCAGCTTTGGAATCTAGACCATCTCAGCCATAAACTTGGCTATATAATCTCTAATAGACTCATCTGATCACTGTTTTATCGTGTTAAGGGCAGAAGAGTCCTTAACAGGAAGCTTACTCATAAGAAAGCATTGGAGAAACACTTTTGCTAAATCCTTGAAACACAAAATTGTGTTTGGCTTCAGATGCTTAAACCATGTACTTTTTGCATTCCTTAGTGTTAAGGAAAAAGCTTGGTAGGCTATGGCATAGCTCAAACCATGTAACTCGGCCAAGGTTCGATAGTACTTAAGGTGATCTTTAGGATCTCTTATTCCTTCATAGATTTCAAATTACAGGAACTTAATATGTTGTGGTATCACCTCCTTCAAGATCAAGGGGATGAATGGGCTCTTCTTAATTTGAAATTATTTACTCGTCATGGTAGGGGTATTAACATGTGAGGGTCCAACATGGTGCACCTACTGTAGTTGCTTCCCCTTGTCATTTTTCTTGAGCATAGGGGTCAAAGGTCCCACTGTAACTTCTGCTTACTTTCTTGGTAATTTGGGAAAATAGATTGAGTCGTCACTATTCTTGACATTATAATCATTGTGTTCTTTGTTTTGACTTAGGTAGACATTATTGTAGAGGAATCAAGGATCTTTTCATGTTTTTTGCTCAATTCTTGGTTTTCTTTAGCTAAGTTGAGGTAAAGTTGCTTTAGCTTAGCCAATTGTTGTTCGTTAGTGTGCCTGCTTCCCCCCTCATGGTAGTGGAGTAAAGTATTAGCACTTGTACTCTTAGTTAATTCAATTCTTGCCATGTAAGTGTGTAAGAAAAAACAAATAGTGCCAAACGTTGTTATGTAATTTTGGGAAGAAATCTTACTCTTCCAAAACATAAAGAGCTAGTTACTCTAGTATAACTACTTCGATACCTAAGTTAGTATGCATTTTCAAGAGAAGATAAGTAGTAGTTATGGATCAAAAGAGAGTTCTTATAGTTCTTTTCCTCTATATTTATAAGCGAATGTCATGTATCTGAAGTAGTAGTCAATCATTGATTATGTGACATGTTGAGACCTTATAATTAAGAATATGTCGAAAATATAGGAATGATGGGTGGTTATGTAACAAAACTCTGCTGGATGATAACCATTCGTGCTACTTTTATTAAGTTCAAACCAGATATGAATTTGTCTTAGTTGGCATATGTTGAGAATTGAGTTACTCGGTTTTTTGTTAGTTAAATGGTCGAGTGAATTCAAGAGATGAAATCTAACCATCAATAGGTGTAATGACAAAAAGTTCTCCCTATTGGTACCTGCATTGCATAAAAAATTATTACCTTACCCCATTGCATTATGTTAGTTACTAAAGGAAGAAGGACATTAGAAGGGGAATCCCCTACTAAGTAATGCTACCTTTAAATGACACTACTTGTATGATGCCTTCATGTGGTTCTTGACATGTACAACATATTGGTATGCATGGTTGTTAAAATTATGATTCTATTGTTCATTTAAATACATTTATTTAATCAATATAATCACATAAGATCGTATAAAATTGGGAAAATCATAGGCTTTGAGAATCACATATCAAAGTTCATAATTTTACTAAAAATTTACACATAAACGAATTTATATCCACTTTAACTAAGAAAAATCTCATAAAATCATAAACTCGTATAATCATATTGTTGGCTCGTGATTTTAACAATTATGTTGGTATATCACTTGTTATGTGACGATTGCTTCATAAGAAGCCCTTGTGTAATCTCTGTTATGTATGAAACAACTACTGATGAATCACCACAATGATATTTCCTCTCCAACAATTGGTCAATCAACTTTCAAACCACATCAATGAATCATCTATGATAATCATCCTTAAATCTACACAAGATCCAACACTTAATAAAATGGAGTATATATGGGGTAATTCAAATATGGTTGTTGAGGGATAAGAACTCTTTTCTAAGGCCCATTATAAGCCATTGTAGCTAAGTAAGAAATGGCAATCTAAACCCACTCAAATGAGTGTCGAGCCTGATTTTTGGTTTCTTTATTTTAATTTAATTTCCCGTTTTCTAATTAATATTAAATCCAAACCCATTCAGTATTTATCCTCAACTAAAGAAATTGGAAATTTTCATTTTTATTAAAAACTTTTTTGGAGTTGCCACCTAATTAGAGTTAAAAAAAAAAAAGAAAAGAAATCATAATCAAATGGGTGGTTTGACCACGTTTTATCTACTAGTTTTTATTTTAATTTGAATGAAAAATCAAAGAGTTCTGAATTCGGAGGCTAACCTATTAAACTTTAATGGATAACACTATCTATTTTTCGAAAGTAGATTAATTCTTCAAAATGTAAGATTTTTTTAAAGAAAAAAATAATAAATAAAAAAAAAAGAAAAAAGAACCTAAGTTTCCATAGATTTTATCGTCGCGCTGAAGGTATCTACGTACCCACTAGATGAGATTAGACGATCGTAGTTGTTTTCCAAAAATTTCAATGTGTTGATTGATTTTAATTTTGAAAAAAAAAAAACCAAACGGATTTATTTTTTTTAACATATTCAGTTTATTCAAACAAAAACTAAAGGGTTCTAATTCTCTAAGTCTTTTATTTTATAAAAACTCACTAAAAGTCCTATTTTTTAAAAGGATTTTTTTATTATTAATTTTTATTTAAAAAAAATTTCTATATGATGAAGCCTTAAGAAAAAACTTAATCCTAACAATCCCTAAACTAATACCTATATATATTACTACTATTAAACAACTATCCACTTAAATCAATATCATATAATTAATCTATATAATAAAGAAAACTAATGCTAAAAAAGAATACCTAAGTTAATATATATACATATATTATTATTATTAAACAACATTTATATAAAAGACTAAGACCAAAAAATAAAAACTCCTAGTCTAATAATTGCATATCTATTACATTATCAAGAATAACTAACTAAGAAAACAATATAACAATAATAAGATAATAAATAAAAGTTCGAAATTAGAAAGTTACGAACCTGAATTTCAGTTATTTAGCAGTTCAGTGAAAAAAAAGTTGGTCATGCTATGTACTGTCCAGGCGAGCTGACGTTGTGTGTCCAACGCAATGTAGTAGCGAAATGATCGTGTCGAGTGCTAGGTGTTGTGGAACTCGATTGTGCTATGTGAAGTTGCGGTTTGAACTGGTGATTAAGCGTAGGTGCTGCAATTTGGTTAAAGGGGCTTCGGACAATAACGGATTGTAGACTCATGTGATTTGCAGTGTAGGCCATCAACGGTCAGTGTGGAGTGAATCTGGCCATTGTGTTCTGTCGGTGGAAATTCAGTACGGATCAGGCGACTTCGTGCGAACTGACAAGGGGTTGTCGGCGTGATCTGTGCTTAGGGATGGCTATGGCGTACAGAGCAGTAAAGTTTGGAGCGTATGGACTACAGGCCATGTTTCGAGTGTGTGGAAGACGTGCAACAGTGTTTCGGTGTCAGTAGTGATCACCAATGGCGTGTGTGCGGAATTGTATATGTAGTGCTGCTACTGTATGATCGGCGTGGGTGTGGAGTGAGCTGATTGGAAGTGTGCAGCTTGGTGGTCGTCAGGCAGTCGGTGCTGCTGATCAGGTGAAGGGTATATGCTGATCGTGAATCAGGGGCAGGGGCTGTTCGTTGGGGCAGGAGCTTTGTTGTGTTGGACTATGTAATCAGCAGTAGCCCTGTAGCCGTATGCTCAGGGGCTATGCTCGGATGTGTGCTGTTGTTGGGTTAGTTCCGTGGATGGTCTACAATGGTGGTGACTTCAGAGTGTGTGAGTTGTTGTAGTTGATTGGAGTGCCTTGCTGTGTATTTAGGCTGTAGTTGTGTGGTTTTTGGTTGAAGATTGTGTTGAGTAAGGATGTGTCATTTTGTGTTCATGATCGTGGAGTATAGCTGTGGGCATTGTGTATGTTATACAACAGCGTAGAGTTTCTGTGGTGAAGCTTGGATCTATGGGCAGGCAGTGGACTAAGGTCAATCGTGCTAATTGTAGACGTGTGGTTATGGTGAAGGATATTTAAGGACAGCGGATAGGATGAAGGATTTTCCTTTTTCAGGAGTGTATGTAATTCTCTTTTTTATGTTGCGAGCTTCATATTTATAAAGTCCGAATAAAATCGTATCGAATCGAATTTCTTATATCAATTTCAATTTGATTTAATAAAATTCAAATTAGATCTGAATTATTTATATCAATTCAAATCCACTTTAATAAAAGTCAAACTAGGTTTAAATTTTTTATAATGATTCAAATCTAATAAAATTAGATTCAAAAGATTTGATTAGACATGGATTCTATACGCTCAACACACTTTTTGTAAAAATGAAAAAGATAGAAAAATAAAAAGCACATAAATATCTAATGAGATTTAAGCCCATGATTTTAAGTTAACTTCATATCAATACTCAAATGCTTATCTGTTATGCCATTGGCCTATTTTTTTATTTTTAATACAATTAAATTATACTTAAACCAAATGACTCTTTAAAGCTATTTGAACCAGACCAAAACTAAATTAATGATACTAAAATAATTTATTTTCTAAAAATCTACAAAATCTTATTTTAATTAATTATTTTTATTTTTTATTCTTTTATTTTTATATTTTTTCCATGTTTTAATTTTTAAATTTTAATTTTTATTGTTATCTATTATTTTTATTTTGGAATTAGAACCTTAAAAAAAAAAAAAAACTTACAACTATGGAGGGCAAAAAGACACCATTTTTTCCTCGAGATGACTCTATCTTAAGAAACGCTATAATTGGTTAATTATAGTAGGACTAGTTCGTTGAGGATTTGGTGATAATGAGTTTGAAACTAATAACGGGCAGTGTAGCACCCCTATAGGCTAGTAAGAACCCTAAAGAGAATAATAAGAACTTGGTCGTGTCTACTATGAGTTAACTAACCAAGGTGAGCAAAGCGCTCCTAGAGCTGGCTAAGATTCTAAAATGAATTGAGAAAACTTAGTCTTACCCCAATAAATTGACTAACCAAGGTGAGCAAAGTGCTCCTAGAGTTGACTAAGACCTTAAAGATTTCAAAACTTGGTTATGTCTCTTATAAGCTGACTAACCAAGGCGGACGGAGTGCTCCTTGAGTTGACTAAGACTCTAAAATGAATTGAGAAAACTTAGTTGTGCCTTAATCAACTGACTAACTAAGGTAGGTGATGTAAACCCTAAAATTTTCAACCTAATACCCAAAATAGATCCTAGTGTGCTTGAAGACTTTAAGAGTTAACAAGGTTAGTTAAAATGAAAACCTTAAGATAATAACCAAATATTCAATCGTGTATAAAATTTTTAGACCCTAAATGTATATAAACATTAGAGATTGTACTCAAAAGTAATAAAACCCTAAAATTATAACTTTAAGAATATAAAAGTACTAAGTTACTATAATCTATTGTAAAACCCTAATTGCTAATATATCCTTAGTATCACACTAAATCATTATCAAATAATCAAGATAACTTTCAATTATTCATAAATTCTTATAAAACTAATTTAATTTATTAGAAAATTAAGATATTGCATTTCATATCACATCCATCTTCTAATTATATAACTAAGTTATTATTATATAGAGTTAAGTGATTAATAATGTTTATATTATATATAGTAAGTATTAGTATTCTAAATGACACTTTTCATGATAGTTACATTAAATAGCCTACTAAATGATGTATATAAGATATAAACATCTAAAGAAAAATCTCATTATTTATTCTTACTAATCATTTTAATAAACTCCATATTTCCTTTCATTTCCTTAATTTTCTTCCCTATTTTCCTTATGTAGTTCATTATATACATTCAAATGACATGTTGACAAAGTCAACAAATACGTCATTGTCATTTAAAGTTTTCTTCTCTTTTCTTTTATTTTTTTCCCTTTCTTTTCTCCCTTCTTACCGTCTAACACATGGGGACCTTCTAGACCCCGCTTGTTCTACTTATGAACCACAAATTAATATAAAGTAAACTCCTTTTCCTCCTCTATTTTCAAACGGTAACCCTCTCTTCTTCTTCCCCCTTTCTAAGCTTCCATTTTTTTCTTTCACCTTCACCTTAATACATATCTTATATCTTAATATCTAAGTAAAGTTTTCACCCTTATCTAGAAGGAAAAAGAAGTATGTTTTCATATAACCTTTCATCTTAATTGGTAATTAGTTGTTTATGTTATGTTAGTTTTGGAATTGTCATGTAATATGTATATGTATGTTGACACAAATAGGATTCTTATATACATGTACATAAGTGTAAGAACACTTAGGTAAGAGTAAAATACATGGTATAGATATACATATATATAGGTAAGAATAAGAAAACTACTCATACATAAGCATAGAAAGCCATGTATATGAATACCCTTTATGTACATAACCTAAAATAAGGAACATATTAAGTATATACACATATGCCTTGTTAAATAAGCCCTTAAAGTGTAAAAATATAGATTTTGTGAATATTTCTTAAAGGGGTATACTAAGCATACGAAAATACGTATATAAATACATATGTAACTGTATGCATATGTAGGTATATGTACTAGTATACATATAAGTATATTGGAAGTATAAGCATACACATAACCTATGTATAGAATACAAAAAGAGTATAAGTATAAAGTATACATAAGTGAAGACATAAGCATGACATAAATGATGACATAAACATATAAAATAGTAAAACATACGATAACATAATAAAATAATAATATATATGTATACATATACATATGGATTGAAACTTCTTTAAACTCCTAATACATATATGAAATTGAATTAATCTTAATTAAGCACATAAATTAGTAAAGACAATGTAAAATTATCTAAGTGTAAGAATCTAATAGTTAATTAAATCATTAAATACTAAAATAGGATATAAAAAAAAGTAACAAGAATATTAAAGCTTCAATAGTTAAAATTTTAATGAATTTAGTCCATATCGTAAAATAAGGGTCATAATGTCCAAAACGGACATCATTGTGTAAACGTACATCCAAAAACAATAAAAAAATGACTATAAGTTCATAAATATTGGAAATAAAACGAAAAAGTTATTAATAGGAACCTAAGTAGAAATAGACGAACAAATATATAGAATAACTAGTTCATTTAGTTACTTACTATCGTTTTTATCTTATAATAATTAGGTGATCTTGATGAGGGTTAGGATCTTCCCAAAGATTACTACAATTAGTGCGAGACATCATAGTCAAGTGAGTACTCCCGATGACTCTATACTTGTTTATGTTTATAGTTAATGCACTTAAATTGAATTTTAATAACCTGATGCATGGGGTTTCGGGATATGCATGTGCTTGATATCAATTAATTACTGTGAGAAATATTGTTAAATACGATAATTGATGATTTGAGTGTATGATCGATTGTTACATGATTTGGATGGTTTGCGGATATTGATTGATCGCTATATAATTTGACTTAATTATATTTGGTTTATCTTAAATTAAAAAGGGTTATGCATTATCCATGCATTGCATTACTTATGCTGGCCGTCACTTTACATAGAAGTAAAGAGAGGTCTTGTAAGGGTTGTTTATATATATTAAAGTGTTTTTGTACGGTGTATTCGTACAACATAACCTTACCTAAACCTACGGGCTTACTAGGCGATGGAGATACCAACTATATGGATGAGGATCAAGTTTAGAGATTTCTACTCTAAGGTATGAGTGTGGACTACGGGGGTCGCCTCACTAGTAGGCCTAAGATTTTGTGTACTACTAAATTTTCAGAAATAAAAATGCATTTTGTGAAATACAGAATTTAAAACTATGGTTAAAAACCTAGGTACTAGCGCCTAGTCATGATTGGTGCAAATACATCTTCAACTCTTATCTTGGAGGGCATTAAAATATGATATTATATGCATCACTAGTCAATTGCATATTATCATGGAGGGCATTAAAATATGATATTATATGCAACACCGATCGTGATAGGTGTTGATGTATCTTTAACCCTTATCTCTTTTTTTTTTCTTTTCTTTTCTATTTTTTTTTGTTTCATCTTTTTTCATTCATTTTTTTTCTTGGAGATCTGCTAACAGATACTGCTAACAGATACAAATTCTTATTTAAGAACAAATGTTATAACCATATAAGGTATCTCGTACCTATCCTAGTTTCTAGCCTATACAGTAAACTTCTTGGATAAGCCTTAGGATTTTGAACTTTCATCTCCTAAGGAAAGGATAACTCACAATTATTCTAGTAAAAGAGGACTTCCTTACACACTCTCGATCTATATTTCACTTTGGACTACTATTCCAAAAATTACAGTCCAATTTACAAGTGATATGCTTTGATCAATCTGTTTGGTCTTTTTTGGTTAATTATTATGAATTAGGCTTTTTGGTCAAATGGTTTCAAAAGGAATTAACGAGAAGGCCTATTTGTAAAGAAATACTTTTATCTAACCTAGGTATACAAATTAACAACCCTTAAGAATGAACTAGATGTGTGCTAGTCTCAGTAACTTTTATTTTTGATAAATTATTCTTTAAATTTAAAAGAGCTTTGAGTAAGGAGGTATTATAGGTAGGGAGGTCTTGTGTTTGAGATTTGCTAAATAGAAAGGTTTTGTATTTATGTTTCGAAGTGTGATTTTGAAATGGATATGGGGTTTTTGGTTTGTAGTTGAGAATGAAAATGGGGTTTTGTATTTTTGGTTGGAAATGCGACTCAAGACTTTGTACTTTTAAAGCAAGTTGGGCCTCAAGGCTTTCTTTGGTTGGGGTTTTTCTCAAGCTTAATGTTTAGGCCTTTCTTCCTCTTTTTTTCTTCTTTTTTTTTCTTTTCTTTTCTCCTTTTTTCTTCTTTTTTTTTTCTTTTCTCTCCCCAAAAATAACTATCTCTTTTGTCAAGTTTTTGTCTCTAGATGAATCAAGGCCCTAAATCCATAGGTTCAGAATGTATGGGCTTGGGTAAGGTATGGTGGTCTTTGAGGTATTTGAAAAAGTATTGGCTTTTCTTCAAATGAAACAATTTATTGAAAGCAAAAAATTATTCTTGAATTGTTATTATAAGGTAATCACAAATTAGTTTTATCCTTTTCTCTTAATCAATGACCCTAACCTCCGAATTGCCCTACTGTAAGGTGGTTCTTGATAGGGTTTACATTTGAAAATGAATGCCTAACTTCATTTTGATCTGTATATCAAATTCAAAACAGACATCCTTTAAGTAATGAATCCAAAATATCCTTACTATGATGTCTCTTATCTCTCATAGTGTCTAACTATTAGTGTGTGGGATATAGCTTGCCTCTTTTCATTCTAAACCTTTTCATTCTAAACCTTTAAAAGTGAGTTACTAATTCCCTATATAGGGATTGATTTACAGTAGGGTAAAGATTTACCTTACTCTCATGCCCTAGTTGTGAAATTTCAAAGACTAAATGCTTCATACCCTAGACTTATAGGTCTTAATGCCCTTAGCCTTTCATGTGTGATTTTAGGTCTGGTTTCTTGGAGTTCAAATGAGTCGGTATTGATAACTTTTGAAGTCGAAGGGACTATGGATTGCCCTTCATTTTTGTACCAGGAATCAAGCTTAGGATAGTATTTCGTGGTCTCGTACTTTGGCTTGGTTCATGTTTGGACTAGATAGATCAAGGGTTTTGAGTTGGTTCAACTATCTTGATGGGCTAAGGGTTCATGATTGGTTGGTTGCTTTCTCAGGCTAAGTGGATGTGTTTAGGTTAGTTGCTTTAATGGGCTAAGTAATTGTGTTTGTCCCGAGCCCCATAAGGATTTATAACTGTTAGCTACTTCTTTTTCTTCTTTTTTTTGTTTTTATTCTTTTTGAAGGAGAGAGAGGAAAAGTTAAGGCTTTTACGTTACAAAGATTAAGTGATGGAATTGTAAATAGAGGATTACTTTCTTAGAATTCTATCTATAAACCTATAGAATTTATATAGAACAACACTATTGATGGTCTATTTACAAAAGAAGAATTGTAATGAATGAAGAATAAAAGGCTAAACAGAGAAAATATCTAAATCCTATTTATTCTAAATGGGAAAGGTCATTTACAAGGTATTAATTTATCCAAAAGAATGAATGTTCTTGACTAGTGGAATTCTCGATAAAATGGTAACTATCTAAAATTATTTTATAGGTTTAATTCTTTTTGTTTTGTTTCCTTTTTTTTTTTCTTAATTTACTTTGCAAGGGTTGAGCTCAGTTGATGTGGGCCTAAACAAAACATGATAGATTCGGGCTCTTATAGTTGTACTAAGGCCTATACTAAGGTAATATTAACAAGGCTCTTCTATAGGGACAAGATGGGCCTAATCTTGTTCTTAATAAATTCTTGCCTATTTGGACTAAAAAGTTGGAACCATATCGAAATTAATTTTCTTGAGGTCGATGAAGTGCGTGGATATGAGTCTATTCAAAATCCCCTTGACTTAATCTAGCTATACCTATCTAAAGAAATAAAACCACATTAAAGCATATCCTACACTTTATATGAAATTATTATAAGATATTTATATGGAATTATTAGAATGAACAACTACCCTTATCCATTTAGGATTGCCACATTATGGGTTCTTACAAATTTTTTTGAAGAGCGAGAGAGAGAAAAAAGGGTTTCATGTACGTAAAGGGTGGCTTTTAAAGGTCCTCAAGTTCTACAACCATCGTGTTTTTTAAGGCAACGGTTCTAAAGTTACATTTGAACTTGAATAGGGTAACCTAATCGGCTCTAGAAGGTGGTTGTCTCATAACATTCGAAACTTACACAATAACTCTCCTCCTAAGGTCCTAAGACAGCTTGGTTCTGATTATAAATATCATGCCTTTATAATACAGAAAATAAAATGAAATAAAATAAACCCCAAACTAACCCCCCCCCCCTAAATAAACTGCAATGAAAAATATTAGTATACAAATAAAGAAAAATAAATAAATGATAAGTAATCGACTCAAGTATGTCTTTATTTTTGAAGAAAAATCTTAATTTTGGTAAATTGTAGTAGCTAGCCCTCTTAATGGTAGTACTTAGTAGAGTTGCCAAAATATAGAGCTTGATTTTCGGTTTTCTTTATTTTAATTTAATTTCCAATTTTTCGACTAATATTAAACCCAAATTCATTCAACATTAATCCTTAAGAAAAGAAATTGAGAAATTCTAGTTTTTGTTAAAAACTTTTCTATAGTGGCCAACCAATCAAAGTTGGGATAAAAAAAAAAGAAAACGTAATCAAATGAGCAATTTGATTATAATTTAGCTACTGATCTTTAAAATGTGAGATTTCTTATAAGAAAAATAATAAGGAAAAAACAAAAGAAAAAAGAACCAAAGTTTGTACAGATTTTTTTGTCACTTTGAAAGTACTTACATACTTACTAAATGGGATCAAATGATCGTAGTTTTTTTATGAAAGTTTCATTGTATTGATTGATTTTAATTTAAAAAAAAAACGACCGGATTTACGTTTTTTAATACATTCAGTTTTTCCAAATTTTTTATTTTATAAAAACTCTCTAAAAGTCCTGTTTTTTGAAAAGATTTTTTTATTATTAATTTTTATTTAAAAAAATTTCTATGATGAAGTCTTAAGAAAAAACCTAATCCTAATAATCTCTAAACTAATACCTATATATATTACTACTATTAAACAACTATCTACTTAAATCAATATCATATAATTAATCCATATAATAAAGAAAACTAATGCTAAAAAAGAATACCTAAGTTAATATATATACATATATCATTATTATTTAATAATATATCATTATTATTAAATAACATTTATATAAAAGACTAAGACCAAAAAATAAAAACCCCTAGTCTAATAATTGCATATCTATCACGTTATCAAGAATAACTAAGGAAATAATATAATAATAATAAGATAATAAATAAAAGTTCGAAATTAGAAAGATACGAACCTGAATTTCAGTTATTCAGCAGTTTAGTGAAAAAAAAAAAGTTGGTCGTGCTATGTGTTGTCCAGGCGAGTTGACGTTGTGTGTCGAAGGTGGTGCAGCAGCGGTGTGATCGTATCGAGTGCTAGGTGCTGTGGAGCTTGATCGTATTGTGTGAAGTTGCAGTTTGAACTAGCGATCAGGCAAGGGAGCTGCGATTTGGTCAGAAGGGCTTCGGACAGCGATGGATCGTAGATTCGTGTGATTTGCAGTGCCAGTCGTCAGTGGTTAGTGTGGAGTGAATCTGGGCATTGTGTTCGGTCGGTGGAAATTCAATACGGATCAGGCGACTTCGTGCGAACTGACTAGGGGTTGTCGACGTGATTTACGCTCAGGGATGGCTACGGCATGCAAAGCAATAAAGTTTGGAGCGTATGGAGTGTTGGCCGTGTTTCGAGTGTGCAGAAGACGTGCAACAATGTTTCGGTGTCAGTAGCGATCAATAGTGGCGTGTATGCGGAATTGTATACGTGGTGATGCTACTGTGTGATCAGCGTGGGTGTGGAGTGAGATGATCAAAAGTGTAAAGCTTAGTGGTCATCAGGCAGTCAGTGTTGCTGATCAGGTGGAGGGTGTATGCTGATCGTGAATCAGCGGCTGTTCGTTGGGGCAGGAGCTTTTGTTGTGTTGGATTGTGTAATCAGCAGTAGCCGTGTGCTCAGTGGATATGCTCGGATGCGACTGACTGCTGTTGTTGGGTTAGTTCCGCGGATGGTCTGCAATTGTGGTGACTTCAGAGTGTGTGAGTTGTTGTAGCTGATCGGAGTGCCTTGTTGTATATTTTGGGTGTGGTTGTGTGGTTTTTGGCCGAGATTGTGTTGAGCGGGGACGCGTCGTTGTGTGTTCGTGATCGTGGAGTACAGCTGGGGGCATTGTGTGTGTTCTACAACAGCGTGGAGTTTCTGTAGTGAAGCTTGGATCTAAGTGCAAGCAGTGTACTAAGGCCAATCGTGTCCGCTGTAGATGTTTGGTTACGGTGGAGGATATTTAAGGATCGGGGGTTGCTTGGTGTTGGAATTTATTTTGTTTCTCACAGTCGGTAAGACAAAGGATTTTCCTCTTTTGGGAGTGTGTGTAATTCTCTTTTTTTTTTTTTTTTTGCCATGCGCTTTGTATTTATAAAGCTTGAATCGAATCATATTGAATCAAATCTCTTATATCGATTCCAATTTAATTTGATAAAAATCAAATTAAATCCGAATCATTTATATCAATTTAAATCCAATTTAATAAAAATCAAACTAAATTTAAATATTTTATAATAATTCAAATATAATAAAATTAGATTCAAAAGATTTGATTAGACGTGGATCTTCTACGCTTAACTCACTTTTTGTAAAAATAAAAATAATAGAAAAATAAGAAGCAACAGAAGTGCTTAGTGAAATTCAAACTCATGATTTTAAGCTAACTCTATATCAATACTCAATTACTTATCCATTAAACCATTGACCTATATCTTGATTTTTAATACAATTAAATTATACTTAAACCAAACAACTCTCTAAAGCTATTTGAATTAGACCAAAACTAAATTAATGACCCTAAAATAATTTATTTTCTAAAAATCTATAAAATCTTTTTTTAATTAATTTTTTATTTTTTATTCTTTCATTTGTTTATATTTTTTCCATTTTTTCAAAATTTTTATTATTTTTTTTATTTTAGAATTAACACCCGAAATAAATAAATAAATAACTTAGAACTACGGGAGGTAAAAATTGAGTGTCTACAATGAGAATTCTACCCTTATGAGGCTATAATTGCTAGGATACTATAATTGGGATTGGCAAGACAGCTTATGGGTCATTAAACTTATAAAATTATGAGACTATACAAATTCTAATTATTGTAGTGTCATCTTACGCATCTAAGTGAAGCTTTTGCTCATTAGGGATAAATGGTCCCTTTTGAGGTAGTATTCAATCTTAGTAGGAAATATCCCCTTATTTAAAAAAAGAGAACCTTTTGATTCCAAGTAGAGAATGTCACTATTTTAGCTTAAGTATGATTGAATACTTCCTTAAAAGTTATCGCTTATCCTTAACAAGCAAGAGCTTCACTCAGATGCATAAGATGACACTACAATCATTAGAGTCTGAAGAGTCTCATAATGTTATAAGCCTAATGACCCATGGCTTGTCTTGCCAATCCTAATTACAATATCTTAGTAATTATAACTTAATAAGCATACAATAACCTATATAATGTTAAAGTCAGGCCACCAAGAGCTCCAACCAGTAGCACTAATAGATGAGATGGCACAACAAAGTTGTGAGAGGATGAAGTTTCCTCCAATGCATTAACAACTTCTAGAGTTATTACCCTACCTCAAGGAGACATGTTAGCAACTAAAAGGAAGGGATTGTAACAAGTGCATCATATTAATCTACCTCCATAGGTACACTAGCATTAGATACGTTCATATAATTATTTCTATGGTCTATCGATTGTTCGCACATGAGCATTAAATATTAAATATATTATTAATTACATAATATAATAAATATAAAATACAAAATATAGTTAAAAATAAGAAAAATGTGCTAGAAAAAATTTGTACAAACCTTAACCATTTTGATTAACTATCCCAAGGTTAATGAGAAGCAAACACATCCCAAAAATGGATGGAAATTTTAATGGATTTGTTAGAGGTCCTACTTTTGCAAGATTTTGAGAATGTTGAGCACTTAAATAGAAGAAGAGAAAAAGGGTAAGGACTTGTTAATGGTTGAAAGTTCCCTTGAGCTTTGTTTGTTTAGTTGGTTTTTGTTAATGGACTTGCCAAAGAGAGTATGTGAGATAAGAATACAATGAAGGTGCTTCAATGCGTGCATTCTAATGCTCGAGTTAATAGGAGAGCCAATAAGAGGTCTCTACAAGCGAGAGAGAGAGAGAGAGAGAGAGAGAGAGAGTTGTGGAACTCCAACCATGGGTTCCCTACTAAAGCATGACCATGAGGTTTATAAAACCTAGTACGAAGGATTCTCCACCATCAACCAGTGGAGGAAAAGGTAGTTTACATCAAGAGCTATCTTTTACACAAAGTTCCTACCAATTCCGAGTTCCTTATCACCATTTGAGCTGCCAAGTCAGTACCCCAAATCTTTAAGTAACTTGATATGGAGCAACAATATGACTTGTTCTATTAATCCAAATAGTTTGGACCTAACTACTAATATCATCAAAAACTGGTTTTGACTCTCTCCATGACAATGCCCAACTTGTTTCTATCAATTTTAACCTTAACCAACTTATTTAGGCATGCTACGATGTTGTAATTTTATGCTGTCGTTACTATAGTACTTTTCCAATAGGTAGTGGACTTGTACGCTGTCACATTGTAATGACAAAAGATATTCCTTCTTTTGCCATTTTTACCCGTTTTATGTAATTCTAGGTTACCAATTTTAGGTTATTGTTTTTCTACTTGTGGTTGTAACCCTACAAGTGACACATGAATAGTCCATGTTCTTGTAGCAAAAATGAACTTTTACCTCATTAATATATATTCTTTGCATTTTTTTTTAGGAGTTCCTAGCTCCAATTTTAGCCCCTTCTCTTATCTAATTCCTTAGCAAAAACCCCTACATTAGTGTTTATGTGTAATATCAAGCATTAGTTTTAGGTTCACATGTGCTCATATGGTGAGTAATACCCACTTGAGTAGCTTGTTTTTGCTAAACCCTACATTAAGCCCACTATACCTTTCTTTGATATCTCAAAGTACCCTCCAACTCCTTGTATTATTGGTAATTTTTCTTCTTAAGCACATTAACTAAACCTAGTATCAAAGCTTGAGGTCAACCAAAGGCATTAGAAGTCATTATTAAATTGCTATTATTGTTATTAGGGACAATAAGCATTAGTTTTAGTTGAAGTGTTAGTATTGTTATGTTTTGGATATCTATAATTGTGTATGTTGTGGGTATTACTTTTGATGTTAGTGTTTAGAGGAGTTATTAGCCTAAGAAGTCACTGAGTATCATTGTTGTGTTAAGTGAGTTCTAGCTAGAAAACTTGCTAGCAAATGTTGAATCCTAGTATTCAAGTAATAGCCAAAGATAATGAGATTAATGTTTAGGGCCATAGAAGGAATGCACCTCAAAACCCTAGGATCATAGATGAATAATTAGAAGACTTGAGTATCATGATAGAAAACTTAACTACAGCAATGACTGGTAGAGGTTTGACTTGTTGAAGCTATTCTTGTTGATAATTGAGTTAACCTTAGTCGACAAGTAGTTGGAGTTTGAAGAAATAATGTTTTGAATAAAAGGATAAGTAAAGATAATTTAGAACAATTGAGTTGGAGTAAGAGTTGATAGAAGAGCTTAGAGATGAATTGAGCTAGAAGCAGTTAACAAGGAAGATAGGGATGACTTTTATGATGTAGAGGTGAGAGGAGCTCATAATCCTCAAGGACCAGATAATGTAAAGATGCAAATTTTTCCCTTCTCTAGTAGCGGTAGTATAGATGAACACTTGGAGAGGGAAGATAAGGTTGACAAATTGTTTGAATGCCAAATTATAAGGAGACAGTCAAAGTAAGCTTTGCTACCCTTGAATTTATAGGGTATGTAGCCTAATGGTAGAAGAATGTACTTATAGCATGGAGGTGAGAATGAGAATAGGAAATAAGGAGATGGGACAAGATGAAGAAAGTATTGAGGAAGAGATGTTACGCCGTGAAGTTACAGAGTCACAACAATCTCGCCGTGTAAACCATTCTATGATAGTAACTAGTCTCACAGTACCTACCATAGACATGATCTACATAAGGCGTTGATGACTCCTCACTTTGAAGTAAACAGTCCAATTAAATGTTTAACTAAAATTATAGTAATTATCACAAATTTTTAATAAACACACATAATTATATGTAAAGTCTACAAAAATTTCCAAGAAACTTTACATAAACATAACGGTCACTAATTTACATAACAACTATCAATCTTTAATTCTTAAACTATAAAGGACACTCTACACATCCATTGCTAAGCAAGTTAATCCTCACACCCTTGGTTTCAAAAGAACTAACCTCTAGATAATTGTAAGGTGGTATAATATTTGAAGTATTCAGAAATCAGGACTTGCTAAAAGATCTATAGGAGTATAAGCAACTACAGCTCAGTAAGTTAAATTGGAGACTCATGAATGTATACAAACATAAAAAAGATTATCAAGCAATTATTTTCATGCAATGCAACAAGCAATTATTTTCATGCAATGCAACAAGTAAGTATCATCATACAACATAGTCCAATTCATTGCGAAATCAGAAAAATTTCACCTGCTCTAATTCGGGTTGAGGAGTTTTCATGTTATGCAACAGCTTACAACCAAGCCCAGGTTTGTGTAATGGAGACACTGCTCCTCCTAAGACTATCCTTCGAACCATTGCCCTTATCCTCACCGCAACCTCCTCTCCTGTCACTTAGTTTGGTTAAGGAAGAGAAAAAAAACCAATTGCTATTCAGCGCTATCTTTATCGAAGGTGTCAGTGTTTGGTTGGAATGATCCTTTAACGGGTTGCAATGCATGACCTTTTAGGTTATTAAAGTCAAATAAGATTAAATTTCATTTAGGGCGTTCAAACAATTTCACACCAATTCAATCATAATACAAAATCAATCACATTACAAATTTCAGCACGAATTCAAATACATCAAAGACATGTGTAAACTACTTATAATCACAACCATATACAATCTTAAGTCTCCGAGTACCATAAAATAGTACTCTAATACAGTAAGTAATAACCCAACTTACTTGGAATTTCTCAGTTGTCCAATCACTTAATTGTAAGCCGATTCGTCTTTAGGTATCCTATAATACAAATAAGTCTTTTTAGTACTTATATTTTAATGATTCATATTCTAAATTATAATTTAATTCGTTTTTCTACGTATATCTATTATTTACTACTGATTCATTTTACCCTATTTTGAGGTTCAGTTTCTAAATTAAATTTTAGTTTTGATTTTGGAATCTTAAATATACTCGAATCCTAATGTGAAATTAATCACATTAAGCTCGAGTATTCTAATATCATATTGGGTCTTAATTTAGTGTTCTAAACTGTTTGGTATATACTAATCTTAATTGGGGTATCGGATTTATTCCCAATGTAAGAAAATCTTAGATTTTTTATATAATTACCTAAAATTAATTTTTTTTCAAATTTATTATATACTGATTATTATTATTATATTATCTAAATAAACCTAATTTTTCATATTTATTAAATTTCTAATTCTACATATTCCTAATTTCCTACAATTACCACATAATTCCTTCATTAATTACACTTAACACTCTAACGGCTAGGATTAGGTTTCCACATCAGAGATTAACATCCCTAACCATCTAATTACTATCTAAATAAGTAATTAATGTCTTAATCACTTAATTAACCTAAAATTACCTAATTTTTCTATCATTTTAGGGCTAAAAATTTACTTAAAAATTTCGAAAATTAAATTTAAAAAAAATGGCTTCATAGCATTGTTCTATATTACTTAAGCATTTTACATAAAACATTTGAGCTCCAAACTACACTCCTAAGCCTATTTATTTCTAATCCTAATCATACTCGATTTTGCTTAATTTCTTAAGAATCCTATATTTTCAGACATGATTACACTTAATCACTATTTTTCCCTAAATTTACATACAATAAAACCTCAGGATAATAAATTTCATAATTTTCTGGGCAAAATAAATAATTTTACGAAATTATACAAAATTGAAGCAAATGAGAGACTCATCCGGTCCGATGACTTTTGGCCTTCCAACACCAGTCCAAGTGTGTTAGCCAGTCCTGGCGGTGGGTTTGGAGTGGGGTGGTGGTGGTAGCTCGATCCTCGGTGGTGGTGGTAGCTCGGTCCTCGGTGGTGGTGTGTGTAGGTTTGGCTCGTTAGCTCCTACTACACAAATTTCCTTCTTTTTTATTTCTAACCTTAGTTTTTTCTCTTGCAATTTTTAATGCTCTTTATTTTTTTTTTGATTTCTAACTGTCTAAAGGAGCTCTGTAATTTTTTCCCTTATTTATAGACTTTTGTAGTAATTATTGTACATTTAATTGGACAAGATATTGCCCAAATTCCTTAATTTTTGCCTTTTGCGTTGCTTTATTTTGATTGGTTAATTTTTCTTCTTCCTTTCCTAATTTGCCAATACCAAATCAACATCATTCCTTATTCCTCTGATTTTTTTTGTTAATTAATTAATAATTTTCTTTAATTATTTAATAAGTTTTTAGAAAATTTAAGTAATTTCTCGTATTTTTATCTATATGTAAATACATGTGGGGTACATGTGAACATTCCTAATCATTATTTAAGTCATTCTATGATTTTATTATACATATAATCTATCTCTAGTAATTTATTAGTTATTAAATTACACTTTTCACCTTTTCGATAATTAACAATTATTATACTTAAAATTTGAAAATTTTATAGTCTCCTATTTTATTACTTATTTTCTTAAATTTAAGTTTACGAGGTCATTTTTACTAATATTTCAATCGATAATTTATAATTTGGGTTTGATCGGATCTTTTAACCGATCACCTTAAACTTTGTATTCTAAGTTCAATACTATAGTTATTTAGCTTAACTTTAGGGCTTACAGGAGACTTATGCCCCATTACACTATCTAAGATGCCTTCAAGAAGTTGTAAGAGTGGAGATTGGGTAGAATGAGTGTAGATGCCTATTAAAAGAGTTCGAAATGTTGATGATTTGATGTGAGGTTGAGGAGCCAAAAGCGAGAACTATTTTTTGGTTTATTAAAGGATTAAAGTTTGCATTGATACCCTCGATGAGGCTATCTACATATTAGGTTAAATGACAGATGTGTAGCAATCCATACTAAGTTCTGATAAGCCAAGATAGTCTACCTAGCCGAGCTGTTGAGTCACAAACCTAACTTGTTTATAAACGCCCTAAGGTAAACCAAGAAGTAGATTGACAAGGCTACTATGTGGATCCGACTAATCATAGATAGGATTTGCATGATAAGGCTAAGGTCAATGAACCTGAGATAAAGAGAGAAATTAGATAAAGCTTAGGTCAAAAGATGAGCCAGGTTAAGTGCTTTAAATGTCTTGGTTTTAAGCACATGGCTTCTCATTGTTTGAATCAAAGAGTAACAGTTATTAAGGGTAAAGAACCATAGGTAGAGGTAGAAAGTACTAACAAAGATGAGCTTGTAGAGCAAGAGAAGGAAACCATTGTATATGCCAAGTACTATGAATTACTCAATCTTGTTTTGAGGATGACTTTCAATGCTACGATGAGCTTCAATAATGCAATATGAGAACTTATTTCATATAACTTGTAAGACAAAGGGAAAATTGTGTGCATACATCATGGATAGAGGGAGTTGCATCACCATCGTTGCTACATCTGTGGTGTAGAAGGAAACTACCAATCTACAAGCATTTAAAGCCCTATAAGTTACATTGGTTAAAAAAGAGAGGTGCACTACATGTGATCGAACAAGTAAAGGTTCCTCTTCTTATTGGAACTAGTATCAAGATGAGATCCTTTGTGGTATCATTCCTATATGTGCATCACAAATATTGTCAGGTTGACCTTTGTTGTTCGACTAATGAGTTATTCATGATGGTTGCTATAATACATATGCCTTTACAAAGGATGACACTAAGGTCATGCTACAACCAATGACACCTTGGTTAGTGAAGTCTAAGCTCAACCAAGCTTTAAAGAAGACATTTCTGGTTTTCTCTCGAGGTGAATTAGCTCATACCCTATGATTAAACAAGCTTCTATTATTGTTGGTCCAACAGCTACTAAAGATGAGAACATAGAATCATTGCCCAAGAAAATACAACACTTGATAGAAGGACTCAATGAGTTGTTTTATGAAGAGTTGCTTAAAGGGTTACCTCAGTTTAGGGCGAACAAACATTACGTTACTCTCCAACTTAGAGTAACCTTATCGAGAGAGCTAACTTATAGGCTTAACCTTGAATAGGTAGCTGAACTCAAATGCCAAGTAGACGTGCTCATAAAGTGAGGCTACATAAGGGAAAATATGAGTTTGTATGCTATCTTTACTCTACTCATATCCAAAAATGATGACTTATGTCATATGCACATTGACAATTGAGCCACAAACAAGATCACTATTAAATATCAATATCCAATATCTTGGTTGGATGACATGTTGGATGAACTTTTTAGTGTATGGGTATTTTCAAGGATCAACTAGAAGAGTGGATACCATCAAATCTAGATGAGATTGGAGATGAATGGAAGGCAACATTCAAGATATGATATGGTCTCTATGAATGGCTAGTTATGCCCTTTAGTCTAACTAATGCACCGAGTACTTTCATGAGATTGATGAATTATATGTTGATGCCCTTGATTGGAAAATGTGTTGTTGTGTAGTTTAACAATATTTTAGTATAAGTACTTATTTGTACACTTATGTCAAGTATATAAGATTGGTTTTCAACATCCTCTAAGTGGAATGACTATCTGACAATCAAGAGATGCACATTTTGTTAGCGTGAGATGGTATTTCTTGGTTATATGGTGTCAGGAGGTGGCATATGAGTTGATTATGAGAAAGTTCGAGCTATTATAGAATGGCTAATCCTGAAGAATAGTTCAAAGTGAGGATTTTCATGGCTTTGCATCATTTTATAGAAGTTTCATCCATAATTTCAATACCCTTGTAGCATCCGCTATTGAGATGATTAGGAAGAACATCGAGTTCCAATAGATTAAAAAGGCTCAATAGAGTTTTGAAGAGATAAAGGAGAAGTTGACAATGGCTCCCGTACAAGCCTTATATGATTTTCACAAAGTGTTTAAATTAGAATGTGATGCATTAGGTATGGGGATTGGTGTAGTGCTCATGTAAGAGTAACAACTTGTCACTTATTATAGTGAGAAACTTAGCAAATCCTCCCTCAAATACTCTACATATGATAAAGAATTCTACATTTTGATTTGAATTCTAATAGCGTTGTAGCATTATCTACTATTTGAAGAGTTTATTATATTTACAGACCATGAGTCCTTAAAGTACTTATGAGGTTAGCAGAGGTTGTATGTTCGCATGCCTAATAGGTTAAGAGTTTAGAGACTTTCTCATACGTAATCAAGTATAAGAAGGGAAACATTACCAAAGGAAATTTATGTCTTGTCTAAAAGACAAGCATTGATCACTACAATGTAGATGAAGATTCTTAGATTTAAAATGGCATTGACAGTATGAGCACGATGGATATTTGGGGTCCATTGTGGCTAAGTACAGTTTAGGAGTTCACGTTGATGGATTCCATATAGATTAAGGACTTATTCAAGCAAGGTCAGTTATGTACACCAAATGACTTAATGAGAGGGCCACTTGTTTGAAAGGCCCATATTAGAGAAATAGCTAATCATTTTAGGGAAAAGAGGATATACATGCTTCTAAAGGACTGTTTCTCTTGGCTAGGGATCAAGAAAGACATACATAAGATATTGGAGAGGTGTGAAATGTGTAAGAAGGCTAAGGGGTGAAACTAGAAGGAATCTTATGGAAAGTACACCACCACCCCCTTGCAAAACAACCTTAGATTGTTTTGAGCATAGATTTCATGCTTAGAATGCCTAAAAGTATGATTTAGTCATGATGTTCATAGATTGATTCAGTAAGATGGCCCATTTTATTCCTTATCACAAGACCAATAATGCTCTATCTATTACTAACCTTTTTGTGTAGGAGGTTATGTGGCTACATGGAGTTCCTCATAATATTGTCTCCAATTGTAACCGAAAGTTTATAAGTTTCTTTAAAAAGATGGTGTAGAGGAGACTTAAGACTAAATCGATGTTTAGTACATCTTTCCATCCCCAATTTGATGGCTAAACTGAGGCCATTGATAGGAACTTAGGAATGTTCCTTAAAGCTTCAATTGGTTTGCCTTACTGATTGAGACTTGTGTCTCCCTATTGTTAAGTTCACTTGCAATAGGTCTATACATAGTTTAACCAATAAGTCTCCATTAGAGTTTGTCTATATTAATAACCTGACCCTTCTTATGAATATGATAACCATTCCAACCTTAAAAGATGAAAATGTAAAGGTAGTAGATCAAGTATGAGAATTGTTAAACATCAACAAGTTTTCGAATGCCTCAATTAAACTATCACCAAGCAATAAGAGCTTGGAAGCTGAGAAAGAAAGGCACTGCATTTCAAAGTAGGTGACTTAATGTAGATTCATTTCGTAGGGAGCATTTCCCCAATCGTAAAACCAACTAATTGTCCCCTTGAAGAGATGAACCAATCAACATCTTGCATAAGATTGGTGACAACGCCTATGAGCTAAAGTTACTAGAAGGTATGGTGTATCTTTAACCTTTAATGTTGCTAACTTGTCATTATACATCCTAGATGAGGTCAAGCTCAAAGGCTATGATTTAAGGCTAACTCTTTAATACCTCCAAGGCGCTGATGTATTATGACCATGAGTCCCCTCATAAGAGCACAACTATAAGGCTTATAGAACGTAGCACACAACTTATCCACCATAAACCAATCGAAGACAAGTCAGTTTATATTGAGAACTATCTTTTGCATAAACTTTCATCTTGTTTTTAACCCTTCATCACTATTTAAGATGCTAAGCTAGCACCCCAAATCTTTAAGTGACCTAATTTGGAGAAGCACAATGACTTGTTCTGTTGATCCAAACAATTGAGACCTACCTATTGAGATCACCGATGACCTGTTTCAATTCTCTCTATGATAAAACTTAGCCTATTTCTCTTAATTTCAACCTCAACCAACTCATTTTAGGCATCCTACAATGTCGTATCGATCTATTGTTGTCACTAGATTACTTTTCCTATGTGCAGTCAATACATACCCATCACTTTGCAACAATAGAAGATATTGTTTTTACTTTTATCATTTTTACCCTTTTAATGTATTCCTAAGTGACCAATTTTGGGATGTACCCTTTTGTCTTTCTACTTTTGGTTGTAACCCCACAAAGGTCACATATAATAGCCTTTCTTCTTTTAGTCAGAATTAACTTTTACCCCATTAATGAATATTTTCTGCTTTGTTCTTGAGGGGTCATAGCTCCAAGTTTTACCCCTTCTCTTATCTAATCCCTTCAACAAGAATTAGTGGCGAGAAACCCTATGTTAGTGCTTGTGTATAATAATAAACATTTGTTTAGGTTTGGTGTACTCATTTGGTGAGTAATATCCATTTAAATAGTATAGTTTGCTAAATCCTACACTAACCTACTATAACTTTTTGTGATATCTTAAAGGACTCTAATCCCCATAAGTCCTAGTGATTCTTCTTCTTAGGTACATTAGAGAGAGAGAGAGAGAGTATGTTTACTGGAGTAGATAAGGAGAATTGAGCCTTTAGGATACAATCCTTGTCTATAATATTACCTAAATAGTTCTATGGGATGAAATAGGCCCTTAAAGATTAAACCATAGGGATGGTCCTTACTTGATACTTTTATCTTCAAGATAGTGATAGGTAAGTGGTGGCATATCTTCCTTGCTTGAGTTTATTTTTAGATAACGATACTTAATTGAGTAAAATCTTATTTTCTAGGTATTGGAACAATTTATGTGAGAAAATGAGAAGATAGAAATAAATTTCACTCAAATTAAAGCTAAAATGAGCAAGTTATAAAGATTTGAAGATTGACACGATCAATAACATGGTTGTGTCCTTTGGTTGTGTCTGTGGTTATGATACTTGAAAATTCGTTCCAAATTTGCCTGGAAACAATATGATCACCTATTACAATCTATTCTCAATGGCATGACCTAAGATCATATTATTGCATAATAAATTCTCTACAATATAATTCAAAATTCAAAAAAGATTTTACAAATTATCCCTAATCTTGTAATTATCTCTATCAACTATTCCTAAATCTAATCTTATAAGAAATCTCTCAATTCTAATGTAAGATATCAAATTCTAGACTGCTATCTATGAAAATAATAATTTAAATCATGAAGCATACATAGTTGAATCAAGAAAAGAATAAAGAATTAATTAAATCTAATAAAAATCTATGTCACGAATAGATCTAAGTTCCACAAGACTTAGATACTAGAGATCTACTTACTATACATCATAAAGTAATAATCTTGACTCAAAGAATAATGAATTGTAGAAGAAAAAATCATGAAATATAAATAAGATTAAATCTTGAAGTCTTGATGGCCCTTTGCTTCCTTGAGTATTCTTGACTTGAAGAACTCTCCAAAAGTCATTTAAAAGGTCTTCCTAAAAAAATCCTAAAGAGGCTTTATATAGGAAACAGCAAAATAAAGTCTGTATAAACGACATGATCGAGGATACAACCATATCCCTTGGTCATATAACTCACTACCATTCACGTCTTCTTTTCTTTTCTTTTCTTTTTTTCAAATCACTTTTTTTTTCAAGAAAATTAAATTAATAAAAATACGATTGATACCGATGACAAAAATTTAATAAAGTAAAAATTAAATAAAGAAAATGAAAGAATTAAATAGAAGATATTTCTTAGAATTCTAATGTAAAAATTAAAGTGCAAATGTAAAATAACAAAAAAATATGAAAATAAATTATAAACTTGGGTTGCCTCTCAAGAGCATAATGTTTAATGTTGATAGATTGATGAAATGCATTACTTACTTACCTTCATCTCGGTAGAGGTGGATCTCCTTCCTTAGCTCACTTTTGTACTCACTACACAAGTATAGACTTACCCTTCTTCCATAAGTCTCACAACTTCTCTTCTCTAGGGATGTAGCTTCCATTGGCTTTCTTCTTATCATGCCACTCATTAAACTCGTATTGCTTGCGTTTCTTCTTTTTGTCTACTTTTCACTTGGATGGAGTGATTAGTGTCTTTGAGCTCCTTACCAAAAAAGTGTGTTCCAAACAATCATTTGAGTGTTTTTACTCCAATACCAGCGGTTTTATTTTAGAAGACTCTAATTTTCCATCCCTTGGTCTATAAAATTATTTAAGCCCCTTCTTTACCACATTGGACCCATTAGTTCCCAACTGAGCTACAACCTCAAGTTGATTAAGGGTTTTCACCATCTCTCTATCTCCCTTTTCCAAGCAATGATTCACCAGTTTTTTGATAAGTGTTTCCTACAAACATTCAGTAACATTAGTGGAATCAACATCGTAGATTTTCCCTTTGAGTCAAGAGACTTGTACATTGAATTTGAATTTTGGAAAACAATTTCGTCATCTTCAACTCTCAGAATGAGCTTATGCTCACTAACATCAATCACAACCCTAGTAGTAGCTAGGAAAGGTTTACCTAAGATCAATGGAACCTCAAAATCCTCATCTATGTTAAGAGTAACAAAGTCTATAGGAAAAATAAACTTATTAACTCACACCAAAAGATCTTTTACAATGTCTCTAAGGTATATGGTAGACCTATCAGCTAATTGAATGCATATGTATGTTAGTTTAGGTTCTCCTAACCCTAGCTTTTTGAAAAATTTGTATGGAATTAAATCTATAATAGCTTTTAGATTTGCTAAAGCATTATCTACATATAAGTTTCCAAGAACATTAGGAAGAGTAAAAATCCTTAGATCTATTAATTTCTTTCGTAACTTTTGCTAGGGTAGTGCGAAGCATTCCTCGTTGAGTGTGATAGTTGAAAGATAGTTAAAAGATCCTCCAACTTCCTCTTATTAGATAGTAAATCCTTCAAGAACTTAGTGTACCTTAGCATCTACAATAAAACATCAACAAGAGGTAAGTTCATGTGAAGTTCTTTAATAAGATTAAGGAACTCATCAAATTGCTTGTTTAAATAAGGGCAGTCTTCTCTAAGTCATTGTGGCTAAGGGATGGGTGGCTTGTACTCTTGATGGTTTTGTATTCTCTCTTGATTTTGGTGACTCTACATCTTCCTTACCCTTGACTTCTACTTCTTTCTCAAATACTTCCCTACCATCATTCTTTGCAACTTGCAATTCTCTACCACTTCTTAAGGTCACTGAATTAACATGTTCATCGAGGTTTGTTTTAGTATTCCTAAGCAATGATCCCTACAGCCTTTCATTCAACATTCTTGCAAGTTATCCAATTTGGTTTTTAAGTTTATGGATGGAGACTTCTTGGTTCCTTAAAGAGGCCTTTTTTTATTGCAAGCATACCTCATTAGATTAACTACATTTTTCCAAAAGACTTTCCAACTTCTTCTCTAGAGTAGGTGGGGAAGCTACAAGTTGTTGAAATCTAGGTGGAGGTAAATTTGATCTTTGCTAAGGTTGATTCCTTACATGCCACTGTTGGCCTTAACCTTGATTTTGACCTCTTAATGAAATGTTAGGGTGATCTCTCCACCTTGAGTTGTAGGTATTACTATAAGGATTATACTGGGGTCTTGTAGGTTTCCATAAAAACTCAACCTTTTTTATCTGTTCATTACCTACAATCCCCTCTTGGTTAAAGTGATTGGGGTTGAACTGTGGTTATTGCAAACCCATTAAGAGGGATTTGATCTTCTTATCCAACATCTCCACCTAAGTGGCTAGAGATTGTATAGTGTTGAGCTCAAACATACCTATAACTTTTTGCTTCCCTTTAGGGTTCTGCCATTGGTAATTGTTCATGGCCATACTTTCTATCAACGCTTAGACTTCCTCAAGTGTCTTGTAGTTGAGTGTATCTTTGGTTGTTATGTATATCATTTGCCTTGTAAAGGGGTTGAGGCCATTATAGAAGGTTTGCAACTCTATCTAAAGGAGGAGGCAATAGTGGGGACACTACCTTAGCAAGTCCTTAAAGCACTCCCATGTGTCATATAGGGTTACACCCTTTATCTAAGCAAAAGAAGAGATGTCAACTCTGAGCTTTGCAATTTTAGCAGGCAGAAAATACTTCTCCAAGAACTTTTTCGCTACTTTGTTATATGTTGTGATTGAATTCCTTACTAAGGAATCTAACCACTACTTAGCTCAGTAGCGTAGAGAAAATGGAAAAAGGCATAGCTGGATAGCATCATCAGTTGCCCTATTAATCTTGAAGGTATCACATATTTCCAAATAATTGGAAATATGTATATTGAGGTCTTCATCTTGGAGGACATCCAATTATACAAATTGCTACACCATTTGAATAATATTGGCTTGATCTTGAAGTTATTAGTTGCAATAGTTGGTTGGTTGATGCAGAATTGGGTACCTGTTAATGACGGCCAAAAGTAGTCTAACATAGTTTAGTTTTGTTCCTTGTTATTTGCCATGATGTCTTCAGGTAAGCTTTCTTCATCAGATTCTTACTCTACCACTTGATCATTTACTTCACCTTTTACCAACTCAACTTTGTCTTACAACCTAATAGGAGATCTTTGATTAAACACCTCCACTGTTTCTTTAACCGTTAATTACCTCAAATTGCATAAAGCCATCCTCTCAATCTCAAGATCAATTTTAATTAAATCCTTTAACTGGCATCCTTTCATGCACTAAGCCAAAGAAAACATAAAATTTCATTGAGATCCCACAAAAAAAAAATAA
Organism: Lumnitzera racemosa; assembly: GCA_024138005.1. Classification (NCBI taxonomy): domain Eukaryota; kingdom Viridiplantae; phylum Streptophyta; class Magnoliopsida; order Myrtales; family Combretaceae; genus Lumnitzera; species Lumnitzera racemosa. The sequence goes on from JAMXBC010000004.1 coordinate 61,209,639, forward strand.
CAAAATTCAAGAAAAAGAAAAGAAATCAAGAAAAATAAGGAAAAAATGGATTGATTAATAAATCTACTAGATTTCACTTAAGTTTCTCTGTATGGTACAATTGGATAAGCTTTCGAGAAATTTTGGACCATAACGGAAACTACAATTTCCACCAAATAACCGTGCTCATTCAACCACTGTTGTTGATTTGGGCCTATATTTGGAAGAATATGTACAAACTAACAAGTTTCTTAGGCTTCCTTACAACTTACCACATGAAGTCTCATTGTACCGATTTTGGTGTAGCATCATAAGTGGTAGTGAGTACATTGCAAAGTCTAATAAGGCTTCTTCTCTAAGTCGCCCAGAATACAAAGTTGTACATTGGTTAATATCTCACACAATTGTTAGGTAAGGTAAGAGTACCAATGTAGTTGGTAAGTTTAAATTGATGGCTTTGTACAACATGATTGAGAAATGTCTAATTAGTTTAGTTATGCTATTAGCCAACTATCTTATGAAGCAAGCCACTAATGTTGGAGTTCATGGTAGAATATGTTATGGTTCGTATGTGACCTTGTTAGCTCATAGGATAGGGATTTTGACCAAACAGTTGTCTGATATGATGCTAGTTAAGGAGATACAGTTGCTAAGAAAAGAAACGTTTAAGAACATGCACATGAATTTCGATACAACAAAAGGATACAAAGGTGCAAGTTCAAGTGTAAGCTAAGGATCAAGTTCTTAGCTTGATCAAATATAGGGAATGTTGAAAAATCTAAGTACTTGCCATGATAGGATGGAGTATAAAATGGGCAAGATGTTGGAAAAACATAATGACATTACGTGATTCTGTTGCAATGTGGCTGGACTAAATAGTTGGAAAGTTCTTGATGTTTTCCAAAAGTCCCCCTCGTTATCTTTGGAAGAATAAGCTGCTTTAGAGCTAACTAGAGAAGAAGAGGACTAAGAAGAGGAAGGAGCTCAGGAGGAAAGTTTAGTAGAAGAAGTCAATGATGAAGATTCTGATTTTAAGGAAAACAATGATGATTTTATAGATAATGATTGAGGAGATGTGGCTATTTTCTTTTTACAATATGACTTGGGGTATACTTTGGTTTTAAGACTTGGTTTTACTTGCTAGACTCTTTTATTTGTTCGTGCTTTTGTTTTTCTTTGTTTTGCTTTCCTCTTTTATTGTTTTCATTTGCATCTTGCTAGAAAGACAGTGTTGGTTGCTTATCCATGCTAGAACTGAAGGTTGAAGCTCTTTAGATGAAATGTTCAGTTTTTGCATTTGCAAATTTGGCGTAGGTTATAACTTATGGCTTTTATGCATTTGGGATTCTCAATTTTCAAGGAGTATTAGTTCTTTTCCCACTTTTCTATTCCCCTACTCATATATGTTTCTTTTGATATATTTTTAATGTGTGACTTAATTCGTACATTGGAGATAATGTGCGATTTTAGGTGTAGAGAAGGGGATGTAGAAACTTATAGACACTTTTGCTACTTAAGAGACCAATTTTTATTTTTATTTTTTTGCATTTAACCCAATCTTATTTTTTTATTGACTTACAATTATTTGGAAATTAGTAACTTCCAATGAGTTGAATTGAATATATTTGAACGCTTGATCTTCAATTATTGATTTACACAATGTTAGAGTTGATAGGTGAAATCTTTGTAGAGTAGAGCTACGGATTATTTAGCTTAGGATTTTAAGGACTTAGGATTAGAGTAATATCACTATTAGGAGTTAGTCATGATTATTTTCGAAACTTACTTTGATGTATACTCTTCTCTTAGAAATTTTTAGAGCCTTATAATCTTTAGTAAATGAACAAATGAAATTTATCTTTTGAGAAATCATTGAAAACTCAAAATAGTTGGACATAGAAAGTGATAACAATTGCATGAATAGTCAATAATACAAAAAGGAAAAAATGGTAAGAATTTGCCTTGCTCTCTCAAAAGAGCGAGGTTGAATTCCATTGCCAATGCCAATGCCAATGCCGATGTAAGATTAAAGAGTAAATTGGTATGGATTGACTTTAGTCCCTTAATAGAGCAAGATTTTTTCCAGCTACCAATATAAGGTCTAAGTTGGTATAGATTGGTCTTAGTCCATTAGAAGAGCAAAATCCTTTCCCTCTACCAATACAATTGTCCTTAAATAATATGCTTAATTAATAATATAAATCCAATGAATTTGAAACCTTCCTACTGAAAGCATGAACTAAGGGGATGATTAGAGAATGAGTAGATGTAGTACTACTTTCTCTGAGTTATAGCACTCAAGGAGATTGAAGAGAAAGTTGTATACATTTTGGCTAATTAAGTTAAGATTTTTATGACTTGACCACCTTTAGATAGAGTTTTTGAGTTTTACAATTTGTAACCTATATTCTATACTTAACTCGGTTTAACAGGCAAGTATACCTATTGTTTCATAGCACAGATGAGTATAAGGTCGTCTCTATTGAGAATTGATACAAATATTAGTACTAATTAATCTTCCCATTATCTAGCAACTCAATTTATCAAGTGATTAATGACTAAAACTCTAAATTGCTGACTAAACTACACTAATTTACAAGCTAATGCCAACTAATACAATGGTTACATAACAATTACTAACACCACACTTAAAATGCAAGCTTGCTTCACTACTTAGCATAATATCACCATTAATCTTATCTTAATGATTGTTATCTGTAGGGAATCACTAGCATGTAAGCATTCTTCTCAAAATTAATTACTTCTAATCCTAATTGTGTCTATTAGAATCTCTTCTAAATTAATAGCCAACTTGGATTGCAATAATGTTATGTTAATTTATTAATTTCCTTAAGAATGCAACAACTTTCCTAATGATATCTCTATTATCAGGAGTAAGGTGTTCCAATGAATTAGATCTATTAAATTGAATTGTCTATTGACTTATTCTATTGAAATCTAGCCTAAGTCAATGTCGTGTACTGCATCGTATTTAGATTAATTAAGTTCAATTCATCAGGAATAACAAACATCAAGAAACCACTATTTCATGTACTTGATCATACTAAGTGAATGTAGCGAGTCCTAACGTACTACTCATACATGATAAAATAATAGCATAAACTAACAGAAATCATAATTAAAAGAAATGAAGCATGGAATAAGTAAAAAGTAAAACCGCCTTTTTATTCCATTGTAGAAGTCTCAAAAATACACGAACAATGAATTGCTATTGGCTCTCCTGAGTAATTTTGGGAAGAATATGATATATATTAAAGATTGCACAGAAGAACAACTTAAAAAAAAAAAAAAACACAAAATGGTACAAAGATGGATGAATAGGTGTGTTATGGGTTGGTAATGTGATGTAATGCGTTATGGTATGAGGTTCTTGATAATGTTGATTATGATGATCTCCTTTCGTCTAAAAATTGTAGTATATTTATATTCTTCTTGTCAAAGGGTTCAAAATACACCACTTCAAGATACCCCCTGGTATTAAGACCTGTTCCACTCACCATTTTGTGTAATAAAGTTAAAGAAGAACAATCGTATCCACTTTCATCACGCTCATGACTTAAGGTGTGATAGTCTTGGAAAAAAAAATCTACACTAATCACAGTCGTGATGATGGACGTGAACTCCTCGTCGCAGGCATTTCATCTCATCATGCCCATAATGCAGAGTGTTATCGCCTTCCTGATAACCAATCATGAACATGACTCATAGAGGGATCACAATAACTCCCTTAATTACGCCCTCCCTTAATAGAGGGCGTGATTAGTGCTAGACATTCAAATCTTTCAATATCATGCTTGTGATGGCATGTATCTTGGTTTTCCCTCAATGTTTTCCTCTTCTCATGGCCGTGATTGCCTTAAATTGCATTGTTTTTATGTAAACTTCATCTCCTTATTCTTGAATCTTCTGAAATTGATTATTACACAATTAAGTACTAAGAACTTTAGAAATGAACAATTTATGCCTAAATATGTTTCGAAAGTGTTGAGTAATTTACTTTTATTATAGCTCTTTCCTAATTGGTGAGATTTTAAGTCTGATCTTAAGTATGAGAATTCTTGATTAAATAATTTGGGTAAACATTAATTTACATAGATTAACTTGTGAACTCTAGTACTTAGTTTTTCTTAGACATTGAGAAAAAGATTGAGTATAAAAGTTAAGGAGGTACTTTAAAGAAAATTGATTAAAGTTGCAAGTTGATTCTTTTTCCTAGGTTAAGTGTAAATTTTGGTTGGTTTCCTAGGCAACGATAGTTTTTAACTTAAGGATAAGAAAATTCTTAAGTGTGTCAAAGTTTGATAAGTTTTAAATTGGATGTATTTTATTTGGTATTTTTCATGATTTTCCCTTAAAATTTGAGTTTATTTTTAGATAATGATACTTAATTGAGTATAATCTTATTTTCTAAGTTTTAGAACAATTTACATGAGAAAATGAGAAGATAAAAATAATTTTAACTAAAATTGAAGCTAAAATGAGTAAATTATGAAGGTTTGAAGATCGACACAACCTTGTAAAACTACAAGTTACAAAGAAGGATGGTGGGGAATTATCTGAGAAAGACGTAAAAGTCAAGGGCAAGGAAGACGTAAAGTCTTCAAAATCAAGAGAGAATACGGAACCACTAAAAGTAAAGGAGAACAAGCCGCTCATCCCTTATTCGTAGCGACTTAGAGAAGATTGCCCTAATCCAAACAAGTAAGGCAATAAGTTCCTTGATCTATTAAATAACTTCACATGAACTTACCACTTGTTGATGTTTTATAGAAGATGCTAAAGTACACCAAGTTCTTGAAGGATTTGCTATCAAACTAAAGGAAGTTGGGTGATCTTTCAACTATCAAACTTAATGAAGAATGCTCTACACTACTCCAGAAAAAGTTGCCGAAGAAATTAGCAAATTCAAGGAGTTTTACTCTTCCTTGTGTTCTTGGAAACTTGTATGTAGATAATGCTTTGGCAGATATAGGACCTACTATAGATTTCATGCCATATAAATTGTTCAAAAAGCTAAGGTTAAGAGAACCTAAACCGACACTCATATGCATTCAATTAGCTGATATGTCCACTACATACCTTAGAGGCATTATAAAGGTTGTTTTGGTGTAAGTTGACAAGTTAATTTTTCCTATGGACTTTGTTATTCTTGACATAGATGAGTATTTTGAGGTTCCATTGATCCTAAGTAAACCCTTCCTAGCTACTGTTAAGGTTGTGATTGATATTAGTGAGCATAAGCTCATTTTAAGGGTTAGAGATGACGAAATTGTTTTCCAAAATTCAAATTCGATGCATAAGTCCCTTGACTTAAAGGGAATAAGTTATGATGTTGATTCCATTAATGTTACTGAATGTACGTAGGAAATACTTGTCAAAGAACTGGTGAATCATTGCTTGGAAAAGGGAGATAGAGAGATGGTGAAAACCCTTAATCAACCTAAGGTTGTAGCTTAGTTAGAAGCTAATTCGTCCAATGTGGTGAAGAAGGGGCTTAAACAATTTTGTAGACCAAAGGATGGAAAGTTAGAGCCTTTTAAAGTAAACCACTAGTATTAGAGCAAAAACACTCAAAAGATCGTTGGGAATACACTTTGGTAATGAGGAGCTCAAAGCCACCAATGACCACCCCATCCAAGCGAAAAATAGACAAAAAGAAGAAACTCAAGCAACACGAGTTTGATGAGTGGTGTGATAAGAAGAAAGCCAGTAAAGGCCATATAAAGAAGAGAAGTTACAAGACCAATAAAAAAAGGATAAGTCTATACTTGTGTAGTGAGCACAAAAGCTAGGTAAGGAAGGAGATCCAGCTCTACTAAGATGAAGATAAGTAAATCATGCATTTCGTTGAGTTTTCGACGTTAAACATAACGCTCTTAAGAGGCAACCTAAGTTTGTAATTTATTTTTGCAATTTTTGGTTATTTTACATTTGCACTTTAATTTTTACATTAGAATTCTATGAATTATCTTCTATTTAATTCTTTCATTTTCTTTATTTAATTTTTCTTTTGTTATATTTTTTTTCATTAGTATAAATCTTATTTTTCTTAATTTAATTTTTCTCTGGTTATGTCATTCCTGTAAGGGTGGGGTTTTGTTGGGACTTCACGTAAATCATAGTAGGTTATATGACTGTATCTATGGTTGTGTTGTTCTCTAGCAACAATGCCAAAAACTTGATATGTTAGGCAAGCATACCTATCAAACTTGTAGTAAGCAAATTAAGTTCAAGTGTCAATTCCTCAAGACTTTAACTACTAATACTCATTAGATCTTTATTATCTAACCTACAAATTCAAATTCGAGAATTTAAAGAAACAAAAACTAATTGCAGTAATGGTAAATTACCACTAAGTAAGAATTGTTCAAGAACTAAACAAGAAAGCAATAAAATTATAAACTACTTCAAGATTCACAAAACTGTATTTAGACCTTTGCTTCCCCTAGATTTAACATGTAATTTCCCTTAAAAATAATCTAATTCATTCTTTAATCTTTTTTAACTAAGAGAATTCTTTACTAAAGTTAATCACTTTTTCAAGCCAATTAATCCTAATCCTAAAATCACCTATGAGAATCTCTTCTCAATAATATGACCTAAAATCGTATTATTGTATAATGAATTCTTTACACTATAATTCAAAATTTCGAAAACATCTTGCAAATTATCTTTAATCTTATGACAATCTCTATCGATTATATCTAGATTTAATCTTACAATAAATCTCTTGATTTTCTTATAAGATATTAAATTCTAGATTATTACCTGTGGAAATAATAATCTAAATCATAAAGCATATATAATTGAATCAAGAAAAGATTAAAGAATTAATTAAATCTAATAAAAATCCACGTCATATGAGTAGATATAGGTTCCACAAGACCTAAAAACTAGAGATATACTCTTTATACATCATAAAGCAATAATTTTGAGTCCAAGAATAATGAATTGTAGAAGAAAAAAATCATGAAATATAAATAAGATTGAATCTTGATTGTCTTTTACTTCCTTGAGTATTCTTGACTTGAAGAACTCTCCAAAATCATCTAAAAGGTCCTCCTAAAAAAAAAACCCTAAAAAGGCTTTATATAGGAAATGGCAAAACAAAGTCTATATAAACGAAGTCAAATTCAAGAATTTAAAGATAATATAATACTCAGTAGATCTTTGACTACTAATACCTATTAGATCCTTATTATCTAACCTACATATTCAAATTCGAGAGTTTAAAGATTCTAAAACTAATTGCAACAATGGTAAATTATCACTAAGTAAGAATTGTTAAAAAACTAAGCAAGAAAGTAATTAAATTATAAACTACTTCAAGATTTGCAAAACCGTATTTAGATCTTTGCTCCCCTAGTTCTAACATGTGATTTCCCTTAAAGATAATCTAATTCATTCTTTAATCTTTCTTGACTAGAAGAATTCTTTACTAAAGTTAATTACTTTCTCAGTCAATTAACTCTAATCTTAAAATCACTTATTAAAATCTATTCTCTATAGCATAATTGTCAAAATCATGATTTTACCAATATGATTCTACAAGTTTACGAGTTTAGGAAGCTCTTCCAAATTAACTGGGGTATAAAATTATTTTCTTAGAAAAACTTACATTTTTAACCAATTTTATATATCAAAGTTGGTATAAATTTATGTTTTTTTACCAAGTTTATCGATTATATATATCTATATGAGTTAAATAGATAAAAAAATATAAAATATAACTAGGCTCCTACTGAACTATTAACCATTAGGGCATTAAATTAGCTTTTGTATCCTATATCAATTTTTTTTTTTTGGTATTTTTGTTTTTCTTAGTCCCTTATTCAATATTCATAACCTTCATTTAGGAGCTCCAATAGAAATTTTATAGGAAAAACTATGTATTTAAGTTTATACTATTAATAACTCAGAATGACTTAAAAATTTTGCTTCTTCTTCAATTTATTGCTTTTTTCCAAACAAAAAATGCAATATATATATATATATATATATTTTCAACTCTACTCATTCTTCTTCCATAAATTTTAGATTATAGATTAAGAATTCTTTAATAGAAAAAGAACTTAATTTCTTTATTTCTTTCCATTCATTATGTATTTCAAGTTTTTTTTATAACTATTATAAGTATATCTAGAATTTTTCAAAGCTATTTTATATAGGTTATAGAAACTTATCTTTTTACATTTCAATTTTACGTTTTAATTTTATAGACCCTTTATTGATTTTAAGTAAAATCACGAGTTTGACAACTTTACTCAATAACATGACTCAAGATCGTATTATTGCACAACGAATTCTCTACAGTAGAATTCAAAATTTAGAAAAGATCTTGTAAATTATCTCTAATCTTACAACAATCTTTATCGACTTTGTCTATATTTAATCTTATAAGAAATCTCTCAATTCTCTTATAGGATATCAAAATCTAGATTACTATCTGCAAAAATAATAATTTAAATCATGAAGCATACATAGTTGAATTAAGAAAAGAATAAAGAATTAATTAAATCTAATAAAAATTTATGTCGCATGAGTAGATCTTGGTTCCATAAGACCTAGATACTAGAGATCTAATCTCTACACATTATAAAGCAATAGTCTTGACTCAAAGAATAATGAATTGTAGAAGAAAAGATCATGAAATATAAATAAAATTGAATCCTAAAATCTTGATGGTCCTTTGTTTCCTTGAACTTAAAGAACTCTCCAAAAGTCGTCTAAAAGGTCCTCCAAAAAAAAAAACCCTAATATATATTAAATGGAAATATAAAATATAACCGTATCCCCTAGTCATATAACTCCTTACCATTCACATTTTCTTTTCTTCTTCTTCTTCTTCTTCTTCTTTTCTTCTTTTCAACGCAAATAGCAATGAGTTACTTAACCAGGGACACAGTTGTGTCCTTGGTAGTGTCGTTTGTACTAACTTTATTTTACCGTTTGTACTAATTTTATTTTACCGTTTCCTATATAAAGTCTTTTTAAGGTTTCTTTAGGAGGACCTTTAAGATGACTTTTAGAGAGTTCTCTAAGCCAAAAACACTCATTGAAGCAAAAGACTATCAAGATTTCAAGATTCAAGATTCAATTTTCTTTATATTTCATGATTTTTTTTTTTTTTACAATTCATTATTCTTTGACTCATTGTTGAGTGTTCACGTCATTGCTGAATATAAAGATGGAGTTGAAATGCCTTGTTGATATGAAGAAATTGGCCATTTAAAAAAATTGTCCCATAGAGCCAAAACTATTGTAACTTAATAGCATCACTATTAATTTCTTATCAGAATAGACTAGGTTTTGAATCTCCTTCCCTCAAGTTATAATATAGTTGGCCCAAGAAAAAAAAAAGTGTCCCATAAACGAATGTTTTCATTTTCCTTATTGTTGTTTCTGTTTAAGCAATAATTTTTGAATAAAAATCAAACTTTTTTTTTAACACTCTTAATGATTAATTAATAAATTTATGGGATAATTTGTATATGCAAAGCACATAAATAAAATGCAATAAAAATAAAGAATATAGGGACCTTAAAATTAGGCAATTAATTATAATAGTTCCTCCGCATAAATCATTTCACTTTTCTAGCTCTACTACTAAGTATTTTGTTGTTCCACTATATCAAAATCAAACAACTGAGACAATAGAATATAGCCTTCCTGGTTACAACCACTGTGCTACTCAACCTCATTGCTTCTATTTATAGCAAAAGCTTGTGAAAATAAACTCTTAACTCAATTACAAAGAGCCAAAACAAAAATTAAGGAAAATAAGAAATAGAATACTCTTAAAATTCACTGAAGTAAAATCTATAAATGCAATATAAAATGAACAAAATTAGCTTTATTGCTTTGAGTAGGAGTGCTTATAATTTTTGAGTTTTTTGGGTTAATGAGTGCTAAGAATTGTTTACTAAGCTCATAAACCTAAAAGAGCAATTCATTATAAGGATCTTAAAAAGTAATATTTTATTTTATTTTTATTACTTTTAGTACAATGTTAATTTAAATTTGTGTGTTCTAAGTTTCATAGATAATATAAATAAATATTAAAAACCTCTTTTTAAAAATCTTACAAATATAATTGAAAAGATCTTTAATTGTTAATATAGCATCTAGGGATTTTAAAAAGGACCCTTATAGATGAAATTCTCTAAACTTGATATTACGTTATTCCATATTGAAAATTTTAATTTGTGATATATAAGTATATATTTTTTGTCCTATCCTACAAAAAGTATTAGCTCGATAGTAAAGTAAACAAAAGCGAGTGTAATTTTAGTATGAACACCGATGTAGTGGCCTTATACAAATCTCTCAGGGCAACACCATTGAAGGGTTTTTAGCGCAAGTTCCTAGAATAAAGGACTCCGTATGGATGTCCTTATTCAATGAAGCTGCATTTTTCTTTTTCTTTTTCTTTTTATCCTCAACCATGGACCTCCTTTGCACTCATCCTTAGAGCATCGTCATTATTATTGATTTTTTTTTTATGTTAAAGTGTTAGCTTTATTAAAAGTTTGTATTATAAGTTCCATAAATAATATAAATAAATTTTAAAGACTTTTATTTAAGAATTTTATAAATAAACTAAAGAAATCCTTAGAGAAAGAAGTGTAGGTGTTTAAGTTGTTGATACGGTATTTAGGAATTATAAATGAGATCGTAAACGTATGTTTATAAAGGGTTATTTGGTACAATTATTTATACCAAATACTATGCCAAGCACCCTTTTATTTATATAATTTGCACTTCCAAATAGGTGCTTAACTTGAGAGAAATGCTCCATAAAAAACCAGTTTTCTATTTTACTTTTTCTAATATGGTTGGCTATATAATTAATATGTCAATTGCCACAATTAAATAAAAGAAATAGTTGGAATGCATGAAATAAATAAATAAAAATAAAGAACCTTTACTTAAAGTCTCCCTTCATAAAATGAACGAATGTTTTAGATAAAAAGATGTTTAGAATACTTACATGGTATACTAAGTGTTCTTTTTAAAAACCTACATGGTTACGCAAGTGATTGCTCTAAGGAAGCTGCAGAAGTTTTATGATCGGTGTACTCTGAAATTGTTGTCCTGTTATGATGGAATTCCTAGAGATTGTGGAATAAATGGCTCCCCTTAGATGGCGGATCTATTTTTGACTTAAAAGATGGGATGTGATTGTTGTTTTCTAGGGCCAACACATAAAAAGACACAAATAGAAACGAGTTGCACGAGTATGAGTTGTATAAAATGCACCCACCTAAGAAAACGACACGCTTACATATGGCAAGTGCCAAAGAGACGTTAGTTTGAAATATAAACTGGAATATTTACAACGGATATTATATACTTTAGAGTAGAGATATCTCCTTGTAGTGATATAAATTGATCATAAACGATATAATGTATAGTGTATACAATAAACATATATTTATCCAAATTCAATTAGAGGATTAATGTTTATAATGGATAGTATGTATAGAGGACATATATTTATCTGAGATAAAAAATATACTCGTAATGGATATAAAATGATCATAACAATGTGTTAACTATGTCTTAATATATTCACCATGTATTATAAATAAAATTTACCATTAGATTGTGCTGTATAAAATTGTGCATCTTTTATTTATAATTAAAATCAGATTATTATTTTTTTTTTTTTTCTAATGTGAAACACATCCTCAAAATTTTTTGAAGGAGAAAAAGGGGCCAAGAACATGCGCAAGAAAAAGGTGAGGGAAAACACATTACATGATTTATTTAAAATATTTTACAAAAGTAGAGTGAAAAATGACGAGCATGTCAGATGGAGTTCGGTACTTGGTGTAATATTTCTCAAAATGAAGATGATTACAAATGAATAGAAGTTCTTCTTGTGTCTCCATGATCACATCGTTCCACGAAAGTCCGTAGCACGAGGGCATAAAGATAGTGCTCAATCTGTTGCCCTTTCAATAAGCCTTAAAAATAAATAAATAAATAAATAAATAGAAAGAAAGAAAGAGAGAGAGAGAGGGGAAAAACACATGATGCATTATGCTAACTGCTAGTCAACATTGTTTTAATTATAGCGATCCTTAATAATTAATAATTCTGTTAAGAAATACTGAGACTCCCATTAATTTTTCTTTTATTTCTTCTTTTTAATGATTATAAGAAAAAGGAAGAGAGAATTCAAATCTGTATTATTCCTATGAAAAATAGTATTTATGTCAATTGAATTATAAGGTCCTAGTTAATTCCATTAATATACCATTTTAAGATCGACAATAGTAAATTCTTACTTAAAAGAAAAAAAAAATGCTAAAATAGAAATTTATATTTACATTTTGAGTTATTTGGTCAATGAACTTCCATACTTAAACTTCACGAGTGGCCTAAATAATCTCTTTAACATTTAAATGGACCAGATAGGTTCCCATGGGTTCCACCGAGTTATTGTCTAATTTGAGTTAATTTTATGCATTTTAGCAACTTCAAGGACTCACTCAAGCGGTGGAGATTATATTTTGCCCATATGCTCCCAACTCAACCAGGTGCAGGACTTCTATAATTAAAGGATGTTTTGATTTAAATCTAAAAGTTTGCAACCGTTTCTTCGTTCACGAATAAGATACACGTCATAGCTATATTTTCATATCTAAGTTTTTCTCAAATGTTTTTGTTTTTTATTTTGTGTAACATCTCTTCTGATATCTTTCCTAATAGGGGTTTCTTTTTGTGATGATGCAGAACCTTTTTTGAATCGTTTTCAACCATTTTTATAAAGGAAACATGTCAGTTTTCAAATTGGGTCTTTTAGATCCATTTCTTTTTTTTTTTTGGATTTATTTTATCACTACTATGTGTACTTAATTCATGATATACTTCATGAATGAAATTCAATTCTCTTGGGGAAAAATTAATTAATAACCAACTTGAAGGTCTTACTTGACACTTATTTTGTCTCTTTACAAAATTAAAGGACACTTACTAGATCAAATTGAAGTTTAGAGATCTAATTGGTTCTTTCTTTTTTAGTGGAATTTACTTTGCAAAAAATAGGGAACGTAGAGATTATTAAGATAAGCAGGAAAAAATAAATAAATAAATAAAGGATTCAAGGAGAAGGTATGCGCATTCAATTCTATCTTCTATTAATTTTTACAGGAGGAACATTAGAGCTCTCAACATTAAACTTAAAAAAAAAAAGAATATTTTAAATATATGTTCTATTATTTATCTATCTATATATATTAAGCAAATAGACTTATTTGACTCTACTAGCATATCTATATAGTTTTAAAGTTTTTTTATATATGTAGTCAAAGATTATATTATTTATATTTATCTATATATATTTAGCCAATAGACTCTTATTTAACTCTATGCAAGTAACCATATAGTTTTAAAATTTCTTTATTCTCTCTCTCTATATATATATATCTTAAGCCAATAAGATTATTTAGCTTCACTCATATAAGTATCTAGTTTTAAGGCTTTACTAATGGCCTTATACGTTAGTCGCACAAACTCTTATCTCCTAATAGGATAGACTAAGTTTAAATTCCTTCTTCCCTATTATAATCATCGAAAAAAAGTAGTTTTAACACTTTTTTATATATCTATATTCTCATATATATTAAGTGAAATATTATATTATTTATTTCTATTTATCTATCTACGTTAAGCCAATAGAATCTTATTCAACTCTACTTACAGAAATATATAGTTTTAAAATTTCTGCTTTCCTTCTCTCTGTCCCTCCATACATAGACACATGTGTGTATGTTGTTAATAGTGGCAATTAACTTGATATGGTGAAGGATGTAGATTTAGGCTTCCTAAGCAAAAGCACAATTAGGCTTAGATATTGAGAATTCTCCTTACTCTTGAGTACCTACAAGAACCTCTCGGTGGATCGATCCACGAAGGCCTTTCGATGCTCAAGTCAACAAGGTAGGGAAGAGAGAGAAAAGGTGAGGGGTCGAGCAGTCTTGAGCACTTTTCACAAAAGAGAGGGTACTCGAACTGTTACGTATGCAAGGGTAAGTAAGAGTATAATTATTGGCTTAATAATCACCAAAAAAAAAGTAATTTAGCGTTGTTTTATATATCTATATCATCATATATATTAAGTGAAATATTATATTATTTATCTCTATTTACCTATCTATATTAAGCCAATAGAATCTTATTCAACTCTACTTACAAAAATATATAGTTTTAAAATTTCTACCCTCCCCCTCTCTCTCTCTCCATATGCATACATGTGTATGTGTACATGTGCGTGTGTTGTTGATGGTAGCATTTAACTTGATATGGTGAAGAATGTAGATTTGGGCTTCCTAGGGAAAAGGGCAATTGGGCTTAGATATTGAGAATTCTCCTTGCTCCTAAGTACTTAGAAGAAGCCCCTTATGGGTCGATCCACAAAGGCCCTTCAACACTCAAGTCAACATGGTAGGAAGGAGAAAGAAAAAAGGTGAAGGGTTGTGGGGTCTTAAGCACTTTTCATAAAGGAGAGGGTACTCAAACTATTATGTATGCAAGGATAACATGAGAACACAATTATTGGCTTAATAATCACAAAAAAAAAGAGTAGTTTAACATTTTCTTATATATCTATATCATCATATATATTAAGTGAAATATTAAATTATTTATCTCTATTTACCTATCTATATTAAGCGAATAGAATCTTATTTAACTCTACTTACAAAAATATATAGTTTTAAAATTTCTACTCTCCCTCTCTCTCCATACACATACGTATGTGTGTATGTGTGTTGTTGACAGTAGTGATTAACTTGATATGGTGAAGGATGTGGATTTGGGCTTCCTAGATTGGGCTTAGACATTGAGAATTCTTCTTACTCCTGAGTACCTACAAGAAGCCTTCGGTAGGTGGATTCACAAAGGCCTTTCGATGCTCAAGTCAACAAGGTAAGGAGGAGAAAGAGAAAAGGTGAGGGGTCGTAGGGTCTTGAGTACTTTTCATAAAGGAGAGGGTACTTAAATTGTTGTGTATGATAGGGTAATGAGCGAGTGCAATTGTAAGAGAGGGATTCCGAGTCCAAGATCCTTTACCTTTTGAATCCTTACACTATTTATAGTATAAAGCACTTACCTACTAAGGACGTGTGTTGGTTTGGGGTTCGTTTGTTCGAGCCACTTGCAGAGAACATGCGATATGAGGGTGATAAGTAGCTCTAAGCATTGGTCGACCATAAACACGCTAGCAGCCACATTTGAAACATGGGACATTAACATTCTCAAGGGATGTCGGGTGTACTGGCTATACCATCGATGTCAGGCTATAATTAATAAATAGAGAGAGAGAATGAAGGGGAGCAAAAGACAAACAGATGAGAGAGAGAGAGAGAGAGAGAGAGAGAGAGAGAGAGAGAGAGAGAGAGAGAGCTCTAACCGATCCGCGAGTCATGGATTAACTTTCTATGTGACGCTCGGAGGTGAGGAGGTATCTTCGAAATGGCAAGTGCATGCTTGAAGGTCGAAAGGGACTAAGCCACTTGGGTGCATTTGAGCAAGTGGTTAGGTACTTGGTGACTTAGTGTCTGGAGAACAAGTCCTAGGGGTGCTCAAACTTAGGTAAAATACTCGATGACCATGAAGTGCTTGGGCGGACACGAGGTGTTTGGTTGCTTGATTGCTAAAGGGCCTTAGTAGGCTCTGCTCGGATTAGGCCTCGAGTGAGGTCTAAAATAGTTCATCAACACTTACTCTCTTACTCTCCTCAATGTTGATGAGGTGAGGAGAGTAATCGCAATTTGAGCTTTAAGGACCAAGCTTGAGGTGTCAATAGTTATTCTTTTCAAAAGGAACATTCGAACTCCCCATTGGTTGAAGTAATGTCTAATACGTCTAATAAGACCTATTGCACCATACAATGAACTTTGGTTTAATTGATGTAACCGTTAGACTATTCAAGTCGTAATGATGGCTTCTTAAGAAGGACAATATGTAGGATTTTGGAGTATTAGCCACATCAGTAATCTACGTGCATAAGGATCTCGGCCATTGATTGTCAAATAAGGGCATGTGGATGGTGTGTAAGCACCGTACTTATACGACTAGGTTTTCGATAGAAAATTTAGGGTATTCGAGAATATAACCTGATTAAGCTAGGATTTTATGATGAGCTTACTAATATTAGTCAAGGAAACCTCAAAGGCTCAAAATTCAAAAGTATAATAAAATATTAATAATATAGTTAAAATAGTGAAATTTTAATATACTATCATATATATACCAAAAACACATGGATTAGGTATTGGTAGTTAAAGAATTTTTAGAGATAAATTATGAGTAATACAATTATTAATGGACATAAAATAATATATAGAAGATATGTATATACATCGGATATAATTATTATATACATATAAATACCCATAATTACTAAAAATACTTGAAAATATGAAAATTTTACTAAATAAATGAAATAAATAAAAAAATTATAAAAAAAAAGTAAGAAGACTAAGAAACATTCCATGATATGTGGTAATTTTGGAAGATTGCTAAAATTAATGGATTAAGGAAATAAGAGATGGGATACCTCATTAAGGCATGAAACCACATGTTTAGTAAGGATAAAAGTCAAATTACTTCTAAGACTCCACTATTAAAGCACAAAGCCTCCATCTTTTGAAAGTTTAGCTCATTGAAAGTCTAGAGAATTAAAAGGAGAGAGATTAAGAGAGACTAAGTGGAAGGAAAAATTAAAGAAGGAAAATAGTGTAAAATAGGGGGTTGGAGAGTTCCCAAGGATGACCACCAATTGGAAGTGAAGTTAGACCACCACCTGAAGAAGTGGCTACCTCTTGGTTTAGTTGAAAAACCATCTTACCCCTATACTGGCTGAAGCACTAAAATTCGATGAGTGATCGCATTTCCTTATTTGTAACTAAAATTTTGTAAAAATAGTAAATGACCTCCAAAAATATCAAAACTTGGTTTTCCTAGGTATTTTTGTACTAGAAATTCAAATCTTAAACAAAATTTTTAAAATTTTGAGTGCTAATATAGGGTCCTTAAGAAAAATGTCTCGACCATTGATTTTCAATCGCATTTTTGAAAAACCAATTAATGTAATTTGACTTGAATTCTTATGAGTATATTATTGAAGTGTTATACTTCGATGCTATGTGGTTAGATTTTCAAAATTGAATCATTAGATTTTTGGAAAAGTTTTGTTTTTGCAAAAATAGTACACTAGTGATTATGAGTTTCTAAGCTTGATGAATTTTTATAAAACCATGTTACAATCTGTATCCATTTGCATGCAGCAGCTAAAAGTGAGGTATTTTAAGTTTTAAGTTGATGATTTTTAAGTTTAAGTTGGTATGTGACAGTTTATGAGCTTAATTCTAAAATTTCTAATGAATTAATAACTAAGTGAAAGGTATAGTACACAAGTGCAATGAGTAATTATAGAATTCAATTGTTAACATGCTGCATATATAGGTTTGTTAAGGTTGTAGAACTCAAGGTAGGTTGAATCATGTGTAAGATGGTAAAATGTAGAAGTAGCAACAACGTTGAAAACTAGGTCAAAATGTAACCTAGTATTGAATATTTTAAGCATACTAAGAACTAGGCTTAGGCTAGAAAGGAGTTTGTATATGGACTCTACACCCTCTTAGGAGTCAAAATGTAAGTTAGAAACTCTTAGATGAGAATCTAAATTAGAATAGTAGATTAGAATCTTAGTTAGAAACTAGGTAAAAACCTAGTTCACTTAAATAAAACTTAATAAATAGTTAGAGAAACTCACTTAAATTAGACTAAAAACTTGCCTAATATTGAAAAATAACTTCTTACTCCATATGGTGAATAAGAACTAAAGTTGTGTGTTAAATTTTAGGCATTATTAGCGAGGAGCATAGGACGACTAAGGATAAAGTGACACTACATCAACGTAAGTAAGATTAGTGTTTCACCACACTTTGAAGTATTTTTTTCTAAATACTTGGAGGCTTTGGTATGTGCTTGCTTATGATTATAGTTAGTTGTTTGTACATATGCAATATGTGTTTAGGATTTGATTTGTTGTATAAGAGCTAAGCTCCATTTTATGTTTATTCCTTCAATGTTGTATTGCTTGAATTGCTTGCGCTTGGTTGATCACCATAAAAACAAACTAGCTTGAACTTAACCTAACTTCAAACCTGACATGCATTACAACCTACTAAAGGTAACAGCTAGGATTCTTAGGCTAAACATGGACCTCATCGACGAAGATAGCTGAAATGGTCATTTCCTCACTCTTAGTTGAACTAAATGACTTGAGATGAGGTCATGGCAAGATTATAGGCTATGGTTTGAATGTAGTCTTAGGTGGAGAGTGTTCTCCATCACATAAGGCTCAGTTTGGTTCCAATTCTTATGTATAAGACATCAAACTCCTCAACTCGGATTAGAGAGGATGTAATTTTTGTAATCTCACGACGAACTGAATAATATCATGCAATGACACTTGTTTAAACATATATGACATCTAAATAAAATTTGCTTAACACCTTGGTTAGTTAGTGTTAAATATATGCTTCTAATTCTATCTCACTTACTGAGCAAGTTGTCGCTCATTCCCCCATAGTTATTTTGCAGGTTTAGGGTAGATTTACAAGTATGCTACCTAATTCCAAAAGATTAGAAAGTGGGGTTGAGAAGTGACAATTATGAAGATTTGGCTAAACTTTGTCCTAAATGTTAATTTTACTATCTTTTAGGAAAACTATTAGGGTCTCCTTAGGTAGCCCTTTAGTTTTCTACTCCTAACATGTACATTAAGTTTTGTTACCTTATGGGCCTTTGTAATCCTCTTCTTAGACTAGTTTTTGTTTTCCATGCAAATATAATTTTGTAAATACTTGTAAATTTTGAATATTTTATCAAGTATTACTAACCAAGCTCAATTCTTTTAGAAAGCTTTGGTTACAAAATTGAGTTTTTATAATCATCTTTAAAGATTACACCACAGGTTTATAACAGGCAAATATAAAATTCGACGCTTTAAAGTGGTTGAGTTGGGTTTGTTTTATGTGAACTAAGTCTACGATAGTAATTGCAAGGCCAGCTTTTATCATAAGATGGTTTACATAGTGAAACTATTGCAACTCCACCTCTTTAGGCCATGATAGTTCTTAGTTGGTATTAGAGTATTATTCCTAAGAACTCGTTTAAAGTGTGATTGTTAACAATTTGTTTTAAAGTGTAATAAATAAAAATCAGCTAAACATTGTAGGCAAACATTGAGACTGGGGTATAAGTTTATACTAAAAATTTTAAACTATAGGTTTGTATTTACTAATATATATATTGTGATTTAATTTAGTCCCGTGATTTAGATTTATAAGATTAGATAAATTAGTCTCTTTTGAAAAGATGAATTTACTTAGAAAAATTGTGTCCTTTTCTAGCTTTGCTCCCTCCGAGTAATCAGAAGAATCTATGTTAAATAATATAGATGAAATACATTTGAAAGATTTTGATAAAACAATAGATGAGTGAAAAATACCTAAAACCTCTTATGATCAAATATATCAAATTGCTAAATGGAAAATTTTCAAAAAAAATGATTATGTGATAGCTACAAAAGAAAAAGGATATTCTAGTCTCTAATGGTTTAACAACAATAAAACTCTTAAATGCTGATTCAATTAGAAAAAATATGCAAAAGAATGGAACTATATGCATCTAGGTCTTGTCCAAGTAGGAGCGAAACCCCTTACTAAATTAGGATTAAATACTTTTATTTTCATGGTCCTTAGAGATGCTAGAGAATTGATCTATGAGAGATCAATATATGCAACAATAGAAACCAGTCTTAGTAATGGACCAATCTAGTTTGAATGTCATCCAAATATCACTCTTGCTCTTAGAGACAAGATAATAATGAGTTCTTTAATCCTTCAAATTAAAACCCATAACCACCAAATGGTAGAAGGATCAATACCACTAGTTTTAATATATAGAATCTATTTCAAATTAATGAAAAATGCTTTTAGTTCTAAGATATACAAAATAGATAAAAGAGGTGAGACTCTTCTTTTCTAAACAGACCTAACCAAAGCCAATGTTTTTGTCCCTAAAATGATTCAATGGTCTCAAGTTAACTTACTTGAGTATTAGGAAGTAGAAAGCCCACTTTCAAAACAACCTATTTACAATACTGAATCATCAAATGTTGTTTAACACTCAGATGGTAAAGTTACCATCCAATTCAATAGAAGATCTTTTGATCAACCTAGAAGACCCTTAGAAATAAGGTTAATATCATCCTCTTTTAGGAGATCAGTAGACCTTCCAAATCCTCCTCTAATAATCTATATACCCTTTCATGCTCAATCTAATACTCAACCAAATATATAACTCCATTTCTGGAATAGTTAATAGTAGGTCAGGTATAACTTAACCAGTTTACCAATGAATCAATGAATCAAAAGATGCAAAACCTTCACTTTCGGAAGTTGGTGATTTAGAACTTAATGTTTTAGAAAACCTTTCGAACATAAGAGGATTATTCTAAACAAAGAGTTTAATTCACCTAAAAATGAGAAAATTAGGAAATGGTATTTTGAAACATTCAATAATGTTAAGCAATAAATAAAAGATAAATATTATAACTTCATGAATGGAATTGGTGCTCATATATATTTCTTTGAATGGTTTGAAGAATATTATTTGAAACCGAAATAAATTAATGTGATCAATGAATGTTTTAAATGGAAATTGAATGATAGACAAATAATAAAATTAAATCATCCACTGTTCAGCAATATAAAAACTACTTACAAAAATACAGAAATAACCCTTATACCTTTTAAAAATGCTATAGAAGAAGAAGGCTTAGGGATAAAGAAAATAATAAATCAAAATAATTTCACAAACCAGCATGTACACACCATAGGAAAACAATTAGATAGAATAGAAAATACAATCAGTAATGAGATAAATAAAAGTAATATTATCAATAAAACCAATAAAAATATACCTTTATTTAAAACATTTGAAATTCCAAAAAATCCAAGTAATAAATTTTTATAAACTTTAGACGATAAGAAAAGAATGTTGAAAAATAAAATGATAAAACAAGAAATTTCATCTTCAAAACCAATTAATTTTTTTAAATATGAACACAACAACTCTTATCAAGAAGGGTATTATCATTGATGATACACCTTAAGAGAAAATTAATATTTTAGAGGAAACTGATAATTAATCAATAAATAATACAATGTCAAATATTTCTTTAAAAAAATTAAATATTAATGAATCGAATGATGAACTTAATAAAATTAATTGGAAAGAATCTCAAAAATTGTATTATCAGAGAGCAAAACCTCCTGATATACTAATTGAAGAAAAGAATAATAATTATCAAAATAAGTATTCAGTAAGATCCACATATGAATAGAATATTAATGGATGCTTAGAACGAAAAATTCTTAATATTCTTAATTAAATGATAATGTTTTCTAATACTAATAAAACTGTTTCGAATATTATTGATTACCAAGTAACACTCCTTTTAATTTCTGGTTTTACTGGTCAATTAAAAGGTTAGTTGGATAACTATCTCACTAGGAACAACGCATCAATATTTTAACTTCATGTAAAATTGATGAAAATGGAAAAAGAATCTTAAATGATAATGATGAACCAATCCAAGATATGGTCAATACTCTAATATTTTCAATCAGTCAACATTTCATAGATGATCCTTCACACATTAAGGATAAAACTTTAGATCTATTGTCTAATATGAAGTGTAAATCCTTAAGAGAATTTAGGCAATATAAAGACATTTTCCTTCAAAGAGTTTTCCTTAGGAATGATTGTAATCAACCTTTTTGGAAAGAAAAATTTTTAGCTGGTTTACCAAATTAATAGGTGAACAAATTAGGAAAAAACTCAGAGAAGAAAATAATGGTGAAATTCCCTACAATAATCTGTCATATGGAGAATTAGCATCGTATGTTAATAAAATTGGAACCAATTTGTGTACCACAATAAGATTACAAAAACAATTGAAAAATAAACAACGCTTAAAACACCAAAGTCTTGGTGATTTTTGCACTCAATATGATCCCTCTTTTGTCAGTAATAAGAAAATGAAAAATCTTCTTATTCATTATCAAAATGTCTTCAATGTTCACACAAAAAACCCTCGAAGAAATTTCAATAAAAAAATTTCAAAGAAACCTAAAATCCCAGAAAAATTCAATAAAGAGAAAAAAAATAAAAAAAATAAAAAATAAAATCATATAAACAATTATAGTATTATAAATGTAAGAAAATTGGTCACACAGCAAACTTTTGCAAAATTAACAATAAACTTAATGAATTAAATCTTGATGAATAAACAATAGATAATATCTTGCAAATTTTGTGTGATAATGAATTTTCTTCATCAAAAAATTATTGTGATGATGGAATTCAAGCTAATTACATGAACTCCATGTCATCTTCATCATCTAAAGAAGAAGAAATTCTTCGCAGTATTAACCAATTACCAAATGGTAATGAAAAACTTAATTTTATAAAAAATGTTAATAAACCCAATTTAACTCTTACACCAAGTTTGCCATACAATCTCAATGAAATCCTTGAAAGAGGTAAAAGAAAACAGAAAAAATTAATAAAAATTACTGATATTCAAAATGAAGTTAATATTCAAAAACAAGAAATAAAAGACTTAAAGTTAATGCAAATAAAACTTTAAAAGGACTTTCTTGAATTTAAACAAAAATTAGTTCAAGAAAACAATCCTAAAATAATCAATAGAGAAACCTCAATTGAAGAAAATTCAAATGTTTTGCCAATATTTGATAATAATGATTATCTGATACATCTTGTTCAAGTAACAAAAAAAAATGGATAATTAATACTAATAATGAATTTGTTTTAGAAATAACTGCATTATTTGATACTGGTACAGATTTAAATTGTATTGGAGAAATATTAATTCCTACAAAATATTTTGAGAAAACTGCCTATTATCTATGTTCTGCATCTGATAGCAAATTACGCATAAATTATAAATTGTCCAATGCTGAAGTAATAAAAGACAATACTTCATATAAAACTTCTTTCATATCTGTAAAAAATTTGAATAAAAATATTATTCTTGGAACTCCTTTCATAAATTTAATCCAACCATTTATTGTAAATTTAGATGGAATTGAAACGCAATATTTCAAGAAGAAAATTGTATTTAATTTTATCACAAAACCATAAACCAAATACATAAATGAATTAAAACACAATTCAATTTTTGAATTAAATTGTTTAATTTAATGCAAAGAAAATCATTTAATATACTTAAAAAATAACCTTGAGTTTAAAAGAATTGAAACTCAACTTGATAATAAAAATTGAAAATAAAAATTTCTAATTTGGAATTAGAATGAAAAATTCAATCTATTTAACACTCCTAAATGCATTTTGGAATTGAAAATGTCACATTATTGATTTACAGTACGAAAATGATTTTAATGAGAAAAATATTCTAATAAAAGCAAGACCTTCGCAAATGAATAATGAAGTTTTAAATCATTGCAAAAATGAAATAAATTATTTGCTCAATAAAAAATTGATTCGAAAAAGTAAATCCCCATGGACTTGTTCTACTTTTTATGTCAATAAAAATATAGAAATAGAAGGTTTTTCCAGGTTAATAATTAACTACAAACCTCTTAATAATACTCTAAAATGGATTACGTATCCAATACCTAATAAAAGAGATTTACTAAATAGATTGCATAATGCTAAAATATTCTCAAAATTCAATATGAAATCTGAATTTTAGCAAATCTAGATTAAAGATCGTGATAGGTACAAAACTACTTTCATAGTTCCTTTTGGTTAATACGAATTCGCAGGATAATGAATGAAATTTTTAATGACTTTGCAAATTTCATAATTGTCTATATAGATGATATTCTAATTTTTTCATCTAATATAGATTAACATTTCAAACATATAAAAATTTTCATTAATATAGTTAGGAAAAATGGCTTAGTTGTTTTACCATCTAAGATTAGTCTTTTCCAAACTAAAATTAGATTTCTAGGCTTCTATATTCATAATGGAACAATAATTCCTATCCATAGATCGATTAAATTTGCAGCCAAATTTTCTAATGAAATTAAGAATAAAAATTAACTATAAAGATTTTTAGGAAGTTTAAATTATGTTGTAGATTTATTTCCCAATCTCAATATTATTTGTAAACCATTATACCAAAAGTTAAAAAAGAATCCACCCCAATGGATAATAGAACATACAAATGTTGTCAAAATAATTAAACAAAAAATTAATGAAATTCCATGTTTACACATAGCTAATCCTTCTTTGCCAAAAGTGGTAAAAACTGATGCTTCTAATTTTGGGATTCGAAGAAATACTAAAACAGAAACAAAACAATAAAGAACATGTTATTCAATTTATGTTAAAAAATTGGAATGAATGTCAATGTAATTATTCTAGAATTAAAAAAGAAATTTTAGCAATTGTTTTAACAATTTCCAAATTTTAAGAAGATTTGTTAAATCAAAAATTTCTTTTACGAATAAATTGTAAAGCTGCTAAAAATGTTTTAATAAAAGATATTCAAAATATTACATCTAAACAAATTTTTGCTGGATGGCGATCAATACTTTCTATATTTGATTTCGAAATAGAGCATATTAATGGATCTTTCAATTTTCTTTCTCATTTCCTTACCTGTAAATTCTTGCAAGGAGATGCCTCCCAAGAAAGAGAAAGATAAAAGAAAAGAAAAGGCCTCTACAACCTCTAGCAAGGGTTTAATCAATATTAAATCTTGGTTAAATGTTTGTAAATTATCTAACAGTACATTAACAATAAAAGAGGAATCCTCTTCAAGGACCTCTAAACCAATTTCTTCAAATATTTAATCTTCTTCTAATATTCAAACACAATCTAATGAAAACCTTTCTTAATTAGCCTATATGGCTATAACTCGAGAATTGTTAAAAGCAATTTCAATAACCTTACAAACAAAAAATGAACCCCCAATGTTGCCTAGAATTCCCTAACAAATAGAAACTCAAAGGAAAAATCAAAATATTCAAATTACTGAAGGAGCATCTTCAATGTCTTTTAGAATAGTACCTGCAAATCAAAGGTCCAAATTTTTCCTAAAACTTATTTCCAAATATGTTTTCTCTATTGAAGAAAACCTATTTGAAAAGGACCCTTTTGAATTTGTAAGAAAAATTTTTACAAAAGATTTTTATTGTGTCCCATATGATGTTTATAAACCAATTTAGTTTTATGAAAAAATTTTAATTAAAACTAGATTAATAACTTTCAAGTATTTTGAAAAAGAAGGAAAAATAAGTTATTATACAGCTAGAATTCAACAGGTTTTTAGCTTCAAAGAATGGTGAACTCATCCAACAACCTCAATAAAACTCAATATAAAACCTTTTTCACCTCAACTGAGGTATCAAGCTAATTATAATTATTTTGATTATAAACAGGCTTGGTGGAATGTTTTCTATCAAATGAATAAAAAAAGATCACATACTTGGCTTATATTTTTTTCATAATTGTTCTTCTAAAAATCTTCCCAACTAGTTTGCTCACTGGTGGGAATAATTTGAAGCAATCCCTAAGATTATTAATGAAGAAATTTATTAGTCCCTAAGATAATAATGGTAAGACCTAATATCTATATATATTAGTAAATACAAACCTATAGTAATATATATATATATATATATGTATATACATATATATAGAAAGATAGGATGTGTTCTTATTGTTATAAACTATTTAAAATGCTAACTTCTGCCTAGTAAACTTATAGAGTCGTAAAGAGGAGTGCATATTAGTTTAACTACCTGTGGAATTTGGAATGTGATTTCTAAGGTTACTATTAGAATGCACTAGTTAATTAATCTTAGAAAGGAAGAAGGAAGGTTTAGATAGATCAAACCAATAGGTGTAAGTTATGTAATCATAGGTATACACATGCGTTCTTGGTAATGTCCACTAAATTAATTGTTTGAAGACCACACTACTTCTAACTGGTATTAAGGTACAATATTAGAATCGAATAAGTTTGAGTTTGATAAGAAACTATCAATTGTGCTACTTGTATAATCTTTGAAATTTTTGGAATTTATCACCTAGGAAGTTTAGGATAGTTTGATGATAATATGATAATGATTTGAGGTGCAAATTGAAGCATGGAGCATGGTTGTAGTTAGATGGTGGGATGTAGATTTATGTAAGCTTCAAGTAATGTATGAGACATGATTTTACTTAGAAGGTGATGTGGAAATTGATTCAGAAAGTTAAGTAAATGATTATGGGATGAGTAAGTGGGATTAAACAGTTAAAGAAAATTACAGTAACTTATAAGTGATGGTTCTTAATAATGATATTTGATGGAAATAAAGTATATGATGTATCAATTGCTATTAATTTAAAGGAGTGTAAAGGATACTAAGATAATAGCATACTTACATATCAATTCTAGCACTTTGCTTAGATCTTGCTTATACTTGAAGATGCATGGCAAATAGTCCAACTTAAGGTTCTCTAGAGATCATATATATCATCTGCTACCATGACTAACATAAATTGGAGACACGAAACTATATGATATCTTAGATATATATTGGTTCTTCTACGAAATTATACGAGTGCTATATCCTTTCCCAAAATATAAATGATATATAAAAGGGGCTAGTTAGCAAGCTATAAGGGAAATTTATGCTTTGTTGTAACTTTTCTTAAAACACTATAGTAATGGTGTGAATCACTTCGTAAGGTCAAAATATATGCCTTGTTAAACGAAACTTATCTAAAATTTGTCTAAAAGTTGAATTTTTATATTAACTTATTAAGTGTTAGGTTATAATCCTAAAAGATAAGTATGTAAACTTATGTTTAGAATGATTATAAAATTTAAGAGTCTATAAACTATTATTTAAAAATATATATACATGTAAATAGTAAGTGTTGTATTGAAATACATTATAATGTATAAGTAAGTAGCATGGTTACAATACTTATATACATGCGACAATCTTAAAATGATGAGTATGTTGACATGCTGACTCCTTGTATTGATTATGTATACGTAAGCACTATATGTATTAAAATGCTTATACCTGTATAAAACTACCAATACATGTGTAAGTTGATTGATTAATGTTATAAGTATTGAGTAGCTTTGAAAGGAAAATGTTGGAATATAAACCAAAATATGGGAACTTAGTGAGATTATGAAGTATAAAGTAATGTCGAGTCAAAAGGCGAGGCAGAACCTAATTCATAAAGTCAGGAGATAAACTTAAATAAATGACTCATTGTGAATAATAATAATGCTGGAAGTATTAAGGAAGAGGTACATAAAGCTATGGATATTCTGGCAACTCTAAAGAGTATATTACTAAATGTAACTTTAAAAACTAAAAGTGATGCTACAGGATAAAAGGGGCAATTGAATTGGATTTCATTAAGGAAATAGCAATTTATGTTGATTATGATGGATATATATAGCAATACATAATTATTGTTTGACATGATAAGCTTAGTAAGTTGATGATTTTTAAAATTTGGAATTCTTCTAACTTTTGGTGATATTTTTGGTCTTTTTGAATACTTTGGTGATTTGTGGTGTGCTATAACTCTTAACATAACATAGCAATAAGAGTAAATTTGCTTGCAGAGTAGAATCATTATTGGATCTAACATATTTAGGAATTAAGGATGGCATTAAACATAAAATGGATTGAATCTACATTCTCTTGTGATATAATTATTTCGTTTTATGTGATCTAAGTATGTAATTGTGTAAATCTTAAATTTATTCCTTTTAACTTATATAGTAAGCATAACCAATGCAAACCTACCATGAATAACCAATGTAATCATGGCTTACATTGAAACAAAACTTTCCCTCCCCACAATCAAATCACTCCTTCTCTCATCCTCAATTAAGCTCTTAAACACTCTAATCTCTAAATTCACCCAAACTTCAACACAAATAAATTCAAGTTTCTAGTTAGAAATCAAGTATCCTAAGTAGATTGAAGTCCTGCTGGGTATTACTAGGTAATTATTATGATTATTCTTAATAATTTTACAAAATTCACTCTTGTTCACAATGTGTTTGTTAAATTGCCAAAGAGAAGATCCTTCAACATTTAACGTGCTTCTCTTTAGTCATTCAAGTAAAGCTGTCACATTTGAAGTTTTCAAAGCATCTAATTAAGGTTTGAAAACATATCATTCTAATCCTCAATGCATTCATTCATTCCCTTAGTAACATATCACAATTTTCAATAAATAGTACAGCTTTTTTGAGGTTGAGTATTGATGATTAAGTTCTCACTTAAAACTGAAAGCTCTTGTTTAGTAAAGGACATGAAACAAAAAACATGACTATTGTTATTGCATAAAAACCACAACAACACTTACCACTAATACTACTAGATACTATAATAATCTTTCCTTAAAGGCATTGTAAGTAGAGTAGCTTTCTTCCAATATTAAATATTTGAGTAGTACTGTTGTAGGAAATGGCAGATGTACAAATTATAGATTCCTTCCACACATTTATGTAATCATCACATAAGAGATATATTTTGATGGATCTCTAATATTTGCAGTTAGAAGCTACTGCAATTGGTTATAAAGGTCCTATACTCTCCATTGATAACTTTGCAAATCAAGTCTCAACTTCTTTAGGTAAAAACCTAGTTAGCTTAAATTACTACTTATTGTTTTCACTAGAGTAAACTTTGATCACTTCCTTTCCTGTTGCAATCAGATGCAGAATAGCCTGGTAGACAAGTGTTGTAAACAAGGGGAACAAATTAAGGATCTCAAGGCAGTGGTCAATCTTTTACTATCCCAATTACGTTATCTAAGGCAATGGTTAGATATCTCTGTATGTCTAACACTAGACTTATTTCGTGATTTTTCTATGCAAAGTTTCTTTTGTAACCTTATACAATGAAAATGCAGTCCATCTAGTAAATATTTTGATAAAAAAAAAAAAATCAATGCTTTGAACTGATTACACGTAGCCAAGCTAAAGGACTCTAAGGACTCACTCGAAGGATACTAACTCTCAACTATAGCCAATGTGGGGATTTCTATCCTAAGCTAATTTCCTGCCGACTTAACTATCAAATCCTTACTTATATCAGATTCTCCCCTACTCAACAATGATACTTTATCCCAAAAGATGACCTAAGAATAGTTGAGGCAAGCTCTTGATCCGACCATAGTTATTCAAACCTAAGTCGAGCTGATTTCTCTTCAACCCAAATTGAAGGTAAGTTTTCTACAACTTGATTATACTCAAACCTATCCACTATATAACTTATTAAACATGGCTGTACAAGGAAATAGGATTGTAGATGAGTATTTTAATGAGCTTGATACAATATGAGAGGAATTAAGAAATTTAAGCCTCTTCCACATTGTACTTATGGATCTTGTGATTCAAATTTACTTTAACAAGTTTGTTAAAATGGTTGAAAAAGACTATGTTTTCAAGTTTCTAAATGGATTAAATCCTTCTTTTTCAACATTGAGAAATAGTTACAAGTCTCTATCTTCTACTTAGCAAACCATAATAATTAGTGCATATTCTATGATTAATGCAAGTAGTTTACTATTTTTTCCCCTCAATCCGTTCAAACTAAACCACATTAATTCAAAATCATGCTAAAAAACTTCAAAAGCTAGGAAAGGTGCAAAATGACATGTTATTCCAGCCACCCCATGCTTTTTAGCGAAGAAATTACCATTGATTCGCACAACAGATAATGCTACAATTGGATATGTATAAACTAGCAACCCTCCACCCACTTCATTCTCACAAGCAAGAAACTCCCATATGAATGTCTGCTTTGTCTGTTAAACTGAAAATGTCATATGGGAGTTTCTTGCTTGTATCAAATAGTAGTGCGTGTGCAGGCTACTTGATCAGGAGTATATTATGATTGCTCCTGGCATCAACACATTTTCATCGATATACATATAAAACTACAAGGCACCTTCACAGTTTTGCATGCGCATGTCTTCGGCAGAGAAAGAACTTGCTATTATATGATTGATCAAATGATAGATACAGGAACAATTAGATCCACATGCATGCCCGAAGCTTAGTTAACCAGCAAATAGGCAATGCACTCGTAATGGACTTGATTTCATGCTTTGATGAATCAAACATTGACAAAGAATGCTAATATTGGTGCAAAACTTAATTTCTTGATGGAAATGTTACTTATGCTTGACTGGCTTTCCTGAGGCCATTTTGCAACATAGTTGACATGAAAGCACTTATGACAAATTTTCAAAAGCCAATGCAACATCTTAAAGCCTGTGAATCCACAAACAAAGAAAACCAACTGATTCTATTTAATTAGCAAGTATTCTTGTCATTAGTTCCAGATCATAATTAACAACACTGGACACTTTTGACATGCGAAATTCAGATCTACAAAACCTTGTGAAGTCACAGTTACTTCCATGATGTCAATTCGAATGTGTATACAATCTGATGTCCTTCACAACAGCTTACATGTATGTTAAATAGGGTGATCTGCAATTTACAAAAAGGAACCTAAGAAACTAATATGCATTTTGAAAGTCATTTCTTTATATGCTTAACAACGGTAGATTTGTTAGATGCAATAATCATGATAAAAAGCACACGCCTGGCGAGGCAAAGAGCTCCCTCATCCAAGACAAAGACTTATACTCACGTTTTGTCAAGAAGATATTTTCATGCATTGAACTAGTGACCTTTCAATCCCCAAAGGAGGAACTTAACCAGTCACCCCAAGATTCACACCTAGGATGCAATTTAGATATAAATTTAAGAACAAATTGGCTAGTTTTGCACCTGAAAAAGAGATAGGAAGGGAAAACTAAAAATAAGCAGACATTATTATGAACCTACCATGTATTAGACTAATAGTAAATGCAGCATAATAGCAGTCGGGGAAGAATTGAGAATGATTAGACACGTAAGGTAACACTAATATCTATTTGGATAGTACGAAAGTAAAAGGAACAACGCAATCCTCTGTCCTTTTCCCAAGAAATCTACAAAAGAGCCATAAGACATGAAAAAATGCTTCCACTTATATTTACCAATTCTACAATAGGAATGATCATGCCCTGGCTGAAATGAGATGTTGCCACTTATTCATAGGTTATCTGCAATTCTGTCTCAGTTACAGTCTGCAAAAGTTGCTGGTGGACTGCATCGCTATATTTACCTTTCAAAAAATGATCAACCCAAATAAGTCTCATTTTCACTTCATGTTGTTACTGATGCAAAATTTCATTCACATCAAGATCTACTAAGCTCTCTTTGCCAAAAAGTGTAAATCCAACTGTAGCCTGCAAATTTAAATAAAGGAAACTCATTGACAGCTTCATTCACAATAGATACACAGGAGAGGAAAAAAAAAAGAAAAGAAAAAGCCAATTCCATAAATTGTTTCCAGACACAAATAACATTTTTCCAGTGTGTTTCCCAGACACAAGGATAATTTTCTTGCATCAATGTTATACGTAGACAGATACATACCTTCTTGGTCTTGCGATTTAATTTCTTGAGGTTGCCTTCAAATCCCACAAAAGTTCCAGAAACAACTTGGATTCTTGTGCCAGGGACAAGCTTATCCTTTCTAACAGCAGATGAACTGACATTATCATTGTTACTTGAAGCTCTTTTGGATCGCCTGAGTGGCTTTGAAGCAGATGTTAATAAATCTTCAGTCAATTCCAAGCTACTTTCAGGCTTTTCAACAGTGAGCTCTTCAGATGCTTTCTCCTCTTCCTCAAAAGCTTGGTCAGTTTTTTCCTGTTCTTCTTTTGCCTGCTGGAAGATTGCTTCCACATCATCCTCATCTACTGGCCTAGGCTTGTTGATCTGTCTTTTCCTAGATGACATAAAATGCAAATTTATAATGGACAAATACAAATTTTGAAAGAGATTGTAGAAATGGAGAAAGGGTACAAGCTTTCAGCCAAGTACTCAGGAAGGAAAGAAGAAATGCTGCTTGCCTAAGAAGCAATTCTCTATACAAAGTGGTTTAATTTTACATGTAAATGAGAACCTATATAATTAAGTATCTTTTAAATAACAACTTCACTGGTGAACATGTTTGACAAGGATATGAAAGCCAAGTTGGTAGGAACTGCTGTTAATAGAAAACTATTGAGGGGACAAGGCAGAATAGCTTCGCAGCTAAATATTTCAAACATTAGTTCCAGGGCACAAAAGCCAAATCATCCTCATCCACTGGCCTAGGCTTGTTGATATGTCCTTTCCAAAATGACAGAAAACATGAACTTATATTGGACATATATAGGTGGCAAAGACATATTGAAACAGACTTTAGAAATGGACAAGGGACAGCTAGCCAGGAAAGAAAGAAGAAATGTTGCTGGCCCAAAAAGAAGCCATTCTTCATCATACAAAGTGGTTTAACTTACCATGCAAAAGAGCCTACATGATTAAGGAGCTTTCAAATAACAAACCAGAGATGAACATACTAGACAAGTATATGGTATGAATGCCAAGCCGGTAGGAAATGCTGTTTTTAATCTCCAAGAGGTTTAGAGAAATAGCTTTAAAGTAAAGCAGCAATAAAAAATCAATATACAACACAATGAACAAAATGAATATTACTTACGTATTTCCAACTTTTGATCCAACAAAGCCTCCAACTCCATCAAGTTCTCTGATGAAGTCATGTAACTCCTTGTTTAGTACACACCTTAAGAAGACACACCCAGGGAAAAGGGGTTTTGGCTTAATGGAATAATTACCATTCTTTAATTTCCTCTTCACTTGGACAGCCGGAGCATATACCTGAAATTGGACATTGAGGTTTCTTAAGAAAGATAATACCACAATCCTTATGAGCTGTATGGAATAACAATCATGAATCCTGCAACTTCATCTATAAATTTTCTACCATACTCAATAATTCACTAAACGCTTTCATACATGAACCTTGATCATTTTTATAACAAACCCATTTCAGTCCTCCTCAGCTGGCTACAAACCAATCTTCTTTTTTTGGGTATTACAACCCAGTCTTCTTCTCTTGGCCAGTAACAAATATGATGTGACTGCACTTGACAAGGGATAACTGAAATGATGACCCCTAATTTCAAGCACTGTGCACTTTATAAGTATGAAACCACTACCTTTCCAGGAACCGTGCTTTTGAAGAATCTTTTGGAGGTAAGAGCAGAATCCAGCTCATATTTCTAACCTTTGAACTGAAATAGATGGCAGAAAAGTGAACTCCACTTCTTGATTTGCTTTGTTAAGATAATACTACGAATACAAATACAATTGCCCCCTCAAAGAAAAAAGTGAATTCGCACTTTTTGAGTTTTAGCAGTAACACCTCTACAATCCAATAT
Source organism: Lumnitzera racemosa (assembly GCA_024138005.1). Taxonomy (NCBI): domain Eukaryota; kingdom Viridiplantae; phylum Streptophyta; class Magnoliopsida; order Myrtales; family Combretaceae; genus Lumnitzera; species Lumnitzera racemosa. The sequence continues at coordinate 61,243,098 of JAMXBC010000004.1, forward strand.
TAACAGGCAAATTATGAATGATGAATAATCGCATCAAACTACACCTAAGCAAAATATAAGCAACCAATGGCTGCACAAAGTCAAAAGCACAACTTGCATACCAGCAATACATAGGAGAAAAGAATGAAAAGCCAAAAGCGTGCAGCTGAACTTTTTCTTGAATTCATTTTACCTTGAAATCAATAGATGGGAAATGCTTAATCAATCGGGTAGCGATCAAATCGGCAGTCTCCTGACCCCTCACACGAGACACTCTGACAATCCACCACTGAGGACCCAAATGGGCAAGGTTATCCAGGTTAAGTTCTTCAGTCCAAGAAGTGTACCTCTTCTTAGGCTTTTTTATGAGTCTCTCTTCAACTTCTTCTCTCCAATTGTACGCAGCCTTACTCTCTCTCCTCTCGTTGCGGAGTCTCCTCCTCTCGCTGGCTGAGAGATGTAGCTGCTCTTGGGTGTTTGTGGATTCAAATGTCGCGGAAACAGTGGGAAAACGAAGGGGAAGTGGTTTCCGTCTGAGGGTTGGGAAGTAATAGGTAGCGGAGGAGACGGAAGATGGACTCCATAGGAGAAGTCCTCGTTTCATGTCTCCTCTTCTGTTTGAGTCCTAACTCCGGACGACGCGAAAAATCTGGTACTCAGTGATGTCAAGCGACAACATGAGCAGCAGAAACAAAGAACGTTGACGTTGTGGTGCAAATGTGGTTCTCGATAATGCTGTTGGTCGCACAGAATACCTGGGCTTGGTTGCTGGGCTCGGCCGTAGGAAGCTATACGGCTCACAAGAGCGTTATTCCAATAATTTGGCTAACGGGCTGGGAGGTCCAAGTCTTGGCCCAGCATGAATTGGCGCACTGATTCATCGGGGTAAATGAATCAAGTTTCCACAATTGAGTTTAATTATTTCAGATTCACTATGAGGTTTGGAAAGGAAGCTTGAGCTTGAATTGCCAAGTAGTTTATTCAGCTGATCTTGAATTTCAACTTAATGAATTCACAAAAGTTAAAAGGACTAGAGTCGAGTACAAGCATATATCAAGTTTTATCTAATAATTTCAAGCAGAATTACGAGTATTAACATATATAATTGTCAACTATAAATTTTTCTACGTAATCTCACCTGTAGAAAAAAGTTTCTAATTGAAGTAGTCACATGAGTATTGCATTACATGTGATTTTAGATTAATAACATGAAGATAACATTTAATTGAATTATTGGAGAGAGAACGGCAAAAAGGAGAAATAGGCAATTTTGAAGTCTCAAATGTACAAGTGATAAACAAGAGAGCTTAAGGGACCAAGAGGACCCAAGACATCAACCTTATAGTTATTGAGCAATTAAGATCATTCTTTGCTTAAACACTGTTTAATTTTACAAAACAGAGGTTTCATAGTGAAACACTATTTTTCTGATATCTAAAGTTATACCAAACAATAAGGAATAGTTAAGTATTTATAAACTTTTAAGCTTGATAACGGAGGATATGAGCCTAGTGTAGAGCTGCAAATTAATTTATTTTATATTTTCAATGTGTAAACTTACAAGACTGTCTAATTACTCACATTGCTTTAGCCATGTAAGAGTAATACTACTCCTATGGCAATATATTAAATAAGGCTTACATATTATATGGGCTTCTTTTATGTAAGCTGCTTCCGTTTGCTATTTAAATTATTCATTCCATTAGGTTAGCCCCCATGTACCAATACTGCCTTAATGATTTCTAATTGATTTTCCCAATTTTGATTCCTTGAGATGATTTGATAAATTCATATGTCTTGCATACGCTTATAATAAAGTTCCAAACAAGACCAATTGTATAACAATTGATGCCTTCTTATTGAAGAGACTAAATTTCATCATTTATTACGACTTTTTAGCCATTTCATTTTTTGAAAACTTCCCCCTCCATTATATATAATAGCACGTATTGTATTTCTCTTATTTGAATCTTCAAGTTGACTTCTTTCCTCTTGCCTCTTATTTGTAGATATTGAAATATGCAACCATTACTTGAATCTCCTCACTTACCCCATAAACTTTAGCTTTAATCTTATAAAATATAAAATATTCATCATAGATGGAGTCAAATCCTAATAAACCATATCATGATAAATGAACCATGACCCTTTTCACAAAAAAAAATTACTTGCTTGATACATTTTAAGGGTTTCGTTTCCTCCTCACAGAAAAGGAAATTATATCTTATCACATGATAACTAGCCTTCTATCATCTCCTTGAGCAAATATTTTTCTGTTTTTTATACATCTATATCTTTCACATGAAAAAGTTTCATGTAAATCTTTCTAGATCGCATCTGTGAGCAATCCTAACTATCAACCATATGACAAATATTATAAAGGCACAACAAGACATGAGAATTCCTTAATGGGTAAACATTCTTCTTTTGCTGAAAAAAAAAATTGTAGTGATACCATAGTCAAAATCTTCAACTCTTAAATATTTCCCCTAAAACATTCTACTTGCCAAAAATAATAAATACATTACTTCCAATTTAGAAAAAAAAAAGTTTGATCCAATTCGTAGTCCATAGTTTTATGAATCATGGAAAAAAAATCTTTTAATTTCTGGATTTGAACACCCTTAAATCTTGGAATAATATCATTCAAGTCAAGATTCATTAAAACTTTCATCAAATCTTTTAATATCCATCCTTAAAATATCTTCTTGTAAGTTATATATACTTATAGGCAACCATCACTTTTTTCCTTATACGCACTTACATTCGTCATGTGAACTTCAGTCTTCGACTAATAAGTTCAACAAATCAATATCAAGTGAATTAAGCTCAAGTGGCGATACTTCTTTCCTTCAGAGGAAGCATTAAGCAACTTTAACACTCATCAAGTCACATCCAATGATTGTGCTTCGTCAAACCGTTGTATGTAATTACTTCTTTAGGCATTGTGCCCACTCCTTATCCAACTCTTGCTAAATCTTATTCCATCTGATGCTTTATAATTCTTTTTCTCTTTATGCCAATGGAAAATTGATGTCCATCTTCTTCAAAACTAGGCATAAGGTCAAATCCAGAATCTTATTCATTAGAAATTCAATCACTTGTATACATACATACATACATACATGCATGCATACATACATACATACATACATAATATATGTATATAAAAGTTTTGCCATTAGACAATGTAGTCTGAGAATATAAGATTAATGTACTTTTTGTGATCTTATGTGAAGAAATCCACTGAAGCTTTGCTATCTTTAGATGAAAGGGTAATCTCTTTTTTTCTTTCTTGGTATTCTTTTCTCAATCATGCTCTAGCAACCATATAATGTATTAATATGCTTAAACCATGCACGCATGTGGACCATCATGTGTTGATCATACTTCACTTTTATTGTTAAATATGCGTGATTTTGTTCCTTTCCCCGGTTCTATTAATCAAAACTGATAGCAATACATATTCCTTAAGTCCCTTTTTTTTTTTACTATCTCTTCTTCCTATCACATGTTCGAATTTCTTATCTTGACTTCCTTTTTTCATTCATTGATTTGCCAACAATCCCAGCAGTGGTGAAAATAATGATTATTCTTAGGAATTCACAGTAAGTTGATGACCTTTCTTAAGGATGTGGCAGTCAATTCAATCACTATGTATTGTTGTAGCTATCGCTCTAGCTTTATTGCTTTAGGTGTACGTATGTCGTCTACAAGGATCCATATGTTGAGAATGCCAATAATTGCAACACTGTATTATAGCCTTCATGCTTGAACTAAAGCTTGTGAATAATTCCTAGATTTGTGTAATTTTCTAGGCTTGAATGCATCAAATGATAACAAATTTCTATACCTTAGCATTTCACTTGGACCATTTGCTTGGACTTGTTTACGAGTGAAGACCTTGACACTCTTGATTTACCATTTTAAATAAAAAAACTTGACTTGCGCAACATCTTTCTCAATAGTTGACTTCAAATGCTTGTATGAGAATTGATTCATGGGAATTTTACTTTCATTAACTAGATTAGCTTAAAAAACCTTCAAATGCATTCCTTTTTATTTAAATACTTGCTTGCTTTGATTCTCATGGTCTCCCTCTCTTTCTCTTTTTTCAGGAAATAGAAGAGAACAGCACTCAATATTAAAACAATAGCTTTTTGAGTAGTATACGATCCTCTTATCTATTACTAGTGAGTTCAACTTATACTAGCAATAGTTTTGTGACTTTTGCAATTTGTTGAGTCATAGTTTCGCCTCTTAATATTGTACTCTAATGGCAAAAGAGACGAAGACCAATGCATTAAGATAAATGTCTACCACTAGTCCTAGGTCCTTTAGAATAGGTGCTTGAAGGAAACCATCTCTAAAGACATATTTTGGAAGAAGATAAAGCATCGAGAAACTCGTGCAACATCTTACATTGATGGTGAGCTTTAATTTATCAAGTGCAAGCTTCGTGATGAGAAGAGAGAGTTGCCAATCCCTCTAACACCCAACTTGTATTTCTAAAGGAGCCAATGTCCAGATGGGATAATAGGGTGAAGTTCATCGCAAAGAAGTTAAGATATGCAATTCTTCAAGGTCCTCCATGTTATTGCTACTTCTACTCAATTGTGGTTACTACATATAAGTGGAATGGAAGTATCAAGGGTCATCATTATTTCCAATATTAAGAAAAAAATTCAATCCGATATGTACTCCATAGGTTTATGAATCATGGAAAAAAAAAAGACCTCTTAACTTCCGGATTTGAGCATCTTTAAATCTTGGAATAAAATCATCCAAGTTAAGATTCATTAAATCTTTAATCAAATATTTTAGTATCTATCCTTGAAATACCTTCTTATAGGCTACAACACACACACATACACATACACATATATATATACATGGAAAATGCACATGTAAAAATAAATAAAGTGAGTTCAACAATGTAAATTTATATGTGATCATTTTTTATAGATAATACAAAAAAGGAGAGGATTACTTTAATATTATAGATTACATATAATTACCTTTACATTTGTAAGGTGTAGCGTAGATGCATTATTCACATATATATATATATATATATATATATATATACATACATTAACCTAGAGAAAGTGGCCATTATAGAAAAGATTGTCCTTTAGTTATATTATTTTTTAATGGTGTTTTGGGATGATTTCTCTATGGGAATATTTTAAGCCCAAAAACTAGGTATTCGAGATTTCGATCGGTTGAAAGACCCGATCGAGCCTAAATTATAAAGTAAAGCTAGAAATATTAATAAAATAATCTTGTAAGTTTTAATTTAAGAAAATAAGTAATAAAATAAAAGAATATAAAAATTTCAAATTTTAAGTATATAACTTGTTATTTATCGAAAATGCGTAAAATGCATTCAATGATTAACGAATCACTAGAGATAAATTATATATATACTAAAAATCATAAAATAACCTAAATAATACTTAGGAATATTTATTTGTACTATATATAAATTTATATGTATGTAGAAATACGCGTAATTACTTAAAATACGCGAAATGTACTAAAATAATAAGAAATAATTAAAGAAAATTTATAATTAATTAAGGAAAAATAAAGAAAAATCAGGAAAAATAAGGAATGATCCAGATATAGGTCATGGCAGTTGGGAAAAATAAGAAAAAAAAATTAGCCAATTAAATTAGAATAATACAAAAGTCAAATTGAAAGAAGATAAGGCAATTGTCTAATCAAATTAATGCACAATAATTTTCCTAAATGTCTATAAATAGGAAAAAAATTCAGAGAACTCCTTTGGACAATTAGGGATTTGAGAAAAATAGAGAGACTCGAAAATTCAAGGGAAAAACTAGAGAAAAAAAAAAAGAAAAGGAAAATTATGCAATTAAGGCTTGTAAGGAGAACCCAGACCCGACGAGCAGCTGGGAGTAGACGGCCACCACCACCATACGGTGGTGACAGTGCCCAGGTGGGCCGACACACCCATGGCCACCGACAGTGGTCGGAGCCTAGTTCGATTTCTAGTCCGATTTTGTGTAATTTTTTAAAAATAGTAAATATTATTATAAAATTATGAATTTTGTTATTCTGGAATATTTTTGTATGTAGTTTTTAGGAAAAATATTATTTTGATAAAAATATGTCTCATGATATAGGGTCCTTAACAAATCATGCAAAATCGAACATGTTTTGGTTTAGAAATAAATGACCTTAGGAGTGTAGTTTTGAACCCAAAATTTTGTGTAGATTACTTAGATGATATAGAACAGTGCTATAAATCCCGTTTTCAAAAATTAATTTTCGAAAATTTTAGATAATTTTTAGGCCCTAAAATGAGACATAAAATGGGTAATTTAGGGTTAATTAAGTAATTAAATGATTAATTATTGATTTAGTGAATAAGTATGTGTTTTAGGATATTAAAATCTGATGGAGTATGATATTTGTAGCATTTAAGGTGTTAGATGTAATTATTAGGTTAATTATGTAGTAAATAAGTAATATGGAAAAATAGTACATTTTAAGTTAATTTTGTAAATTAGGATAATTAAGTGTAAAATTTGATTTAGGATGAATTTAGACATTTTGAAATGATAATTGATATTGGGAGATAGTAATTACAGTAATAAAAATATTAAATGTGTATTATGTACATAATAGGTGATAATACATAATTATTAGAAATATAATAAAATAGAATCTATTAAAATAAAAATTGATATTATGATAAGAATAAAAATATACAATAAATTTGATAGGAAACTTAAATTTATGTAATTATATGAAAAATATAAAAAATTTCTCACATTAGGAGTGAATTCGGTACACTAATACGAATTTAAGTGTACCAGGTGAAATAAAATACCGACTAGGGCTAATGATAATATTTAAGAGATGGGGAAGTAATGTGATTAATTTCACATTATAGGTTGAAACGAATCTCTAGGATTCGAGTATAAAACAATACTTAAAAATCAAACTAGGACCTAATTTAGAAATCTATACAGAAACCGAACCCGAACCTAACCCCAAACCTAGAATAATTGTAAAAGACTTAAAACCTAGATAATTAGGCATATTAAACCTTAAATAAAACATAACAATAAGCGTTATAGGACAAAATGAACCTATAATAGTTATATGAAAAACTGAAATCATGTTTGTGTTACAGGGATAATCGGCGATGGCCTGAATAAATCGGACCTCGAGTGGGTGAACGAGGAGTTGAGATAAGTTGGGATTAATACGATGCTGTATTTTGGAGGCTTAAAATTATGCTTAGTTGTGCTTATTAGATAGTTGGATGTGTGCATGTGCTTAATTATGAGTGATGCTATGATTCTGTCCGTTGTCCTGACTTGTATTGTATGGTTTATATGAAATGATTGATCACCATAAACCTGGACCTAATCAAATATATGACCAATAATCATAATTAGACCTACATGGCAACCCATTAGGGGAACTTAGGACTCTTCGACCAAATACCGACCTCTTTGAAAGGGATAGTGCAGAATTGCAATTGGTCCCTTCTTCATCCTCAGTCGAATTAAGTGGCAGGAGAGGAAGTCGTGGCGAAGGTAAAGTCAATGGTTCGAAGTTAGTCGCGAGAGGAGCGAGATCTCCATTGCACAAGCCTAGGTTTGGTTGTGAGCTGTTACATTAATGACAACTCCTCAACTCGGATTAGAGCGGGCACAATTTCTCTAATCTCATGACGGGCTGGACAACGTCGTGCGATGGCATTTGCTTAAACATGCATTGCATGTAATAAGTTCATTGATAACCTTATTGTGTTTATAGTATAGTTTTAAGTCCTCCATCTTAACTTACTAAGTTGTGGTTGCTCACATCCCTATAGATGTCGTGTAGATACTGGCTAAGAAGCGGCAAACAACTACTCTGAAGCCAGCAATTGCTGGATCCTGGGGAGTGAGGAAACATTGAAGAATAAACACATATTTTTAAGGTCTAAGTTTTTATTTTAGGACATATATTATGGAGAAATATTTTAAACTTTAATTGTAATAATTGAATTATAGTATATATATATATATATATATATTTCCTCACTTTTTTAGATAAATGATTTATTTAAATTATAAAGTGTTTACTTCAAAGTAGATTAGTCGTGGACGCCTTGTGTAAATCAAATCTAAGATAGCGGTTGTAAGGCCAACTTCTATCTTAGGATGGTTTACACGGCGGAATTGTTACGACTCTGCCACTTCGAGGCATGACAAATACTGTGATAATCTACACAACTTTGTGACAAGATTCTTTTTGTGATGCATTATGAAGAGCTTGCTCTCCCTAGTTGACAAAGAAGGTTGCTTAAATGCCTTTTGAAACTAAAGAGGTAATCTAAACTTAGTGGGTTATTAAGAATCCCCAATCTATCTAGAACATGACAATGGTGGTGCACTAGTCATTGATGTACTAGAAGGCTATGAGATTAATATTGATGCTCATGCATTGTTCTACTTAAGTGCATATAGAGGTAAGAAATATGCTATACCTACTAATATCCCTCATCCTACAGTTGTTATCATGTCCCATTGAGATTGGGAAGCAACTTAAGTGATTGTTCCTTCATTAGAGGGAACTTTGTGCTTTAACGAAGATTTTGCACCATCTCTTTTCGTAATGCCATTAGAGGGCCTCTTGATAGCATAAGTCATTTGAGCATGTGCAAGTCATCATATGCTTGGGAAGCAATGCCTTCACTTAGTAGCAATGATGGAAGTCATTATGATTAGCATTCCTATATGTCATTTAAGGTAGCTTAGCCTCTATGATCTAAGGAGCTACCTAAAGGGACATCATGAATATAAGGCTACTTAAATTCTTATAATCTAAGGAGCTTCTAAAGTCATCTTATGCATCAGAGCAAAAGTTCTCACTTGCAATGTAATGTTTAAGCGATAATGGTATTCATTGCTTGAGATTGAGAATTCTCCTTCATTAGTTGACGGGGTATTTCCCATTACTTAGCTGCTTAGAATTGTCTTACTTAGCTGAGAGGCAATACTCTTACCAATTTGCATTGTATAAGCCTAACTTCCATCGTACACTTAGGAGTCATGCTCTAACTAGCAACGACACTTAGATTAGTGTTGTTCAATCGGAGAAGCCACTTTATGATGAACTTCAGGAGAGCAAGCAAGTTTTACTCTTCATTGAAGGCATTCCATACTTTAAATAGCAGTGATGGAAGTTGTTGTTAGGGAATTGCTTGGGTTTAAAGTATTATAGCCGAATGCTAGGAGAATATTTGGGCTTAACGTATATAAGCCAAAATGTTAAGGCGTTGCTTGGACTTAAGGCAAAGAAGTCAAGGTGCTACGTAACCACTTAAGCTTAAGGTGTGGAGGCCAAGATACTAGGGTATTGCTGGGGCTTAACGTATGAAAGTTGAGATGTCAAGGAATTGTCTGGAGTTAAGGATCCTCTCGTATTAGTGAAGAGGATATTTCCTATTAGTTGATTGCTTAATATGGCTTACTAGAATGAATGAAGGCTATATTGCCAGAGCATTACCTAGGCATAAGACATAGAAGCTAAGTGTCATATCATTACCTAAGATTAGTACAAAGTTAAGATGCCAACACATTACCTGAGCTTAAGATATGGTAGCAAAGATGCTAAAGCTTTGCTTGGGCTTAAGGCATGGGAACTGAGATGTTAAGGTGTCGCCTAGGCTTGAAGTGTGGAAGCCAAGATGCTAAGTGTTTCCTAAGTTTATGGAGAATAAGCATGTAAAAGATGTAATGAAGAGATGGGTAAAAAAAAAAACTTTTATTATTAAGTAGCAAAATTTGCACTTTAGTTACAAAAGCAATGTAATATCTTGAGCTTCATTTTTCGTGCCTAACAAATTGCTAAAAACTTTCAAAGGAGTCATATCCTGCCATGTGTGTATCATGGCTCAGGGGTAAGTTGTTGTAGATGTCACTATCTTCAATAGAAGCTCCCCATTTTGAATTATTTCATGGAATATCCTTCGTAAGCTTTGGTAATCCTTAATGGGGTGATATACTATTCTATGAAATCGACAACATTTGGGATTTCTTCTTTCATTCTTGATAGGCTAATGCTTAACTCTTAGCAACTTAGTAGCTTTATCTTGTAGCCAACGATTGAGGATAGCATGTACCTGGCTTATTAGGCATGGAAATAATGGAGCTTCTACATCTTTTTTAGGTTTCCTACTACTACTAAAGTCCTCCCTCCAAGTTGAGGACACGAATGTTGCTCATTTATTAAGCTTACTACTTCCTCCCGTTGCTTTGTAATAGAATTGTTTGTCTTTCGCAGATTCTCAACCAGTGTAGCAAAAGAACATAAGGAAAGGTTCTTCTAGTGTACAGCATACTCAAAGAAGATTCCCTATATACAAATCTTCATTAGTTCTCTTTTATTACAAACATGTTGAATGTCTAAGATGCGTTCTCTAAGGTATTTTATATAATCTATCAAATCTTCTTTTGGGTATTGTCATTTTCTTCCCATGTCTATAATTGTTATTCATTCTTCAATGGAAAAGAATTTCTCTAAGAAAAGCTTGTACATAGTTTCTCATGAATCAACTGATCTCAAAAAGAGATTAACATACTGATTATATCCCTTCTCCATCAATGACTTAGAGAATTCTTCCAGTTTTGAGTCATCTTTAAGCCTATATGGGTCTAAGGTTTTGATTAATTTCTACAAGTGTTTTTTGGTACTACCCTTCTTGCCATCAAACAGTATAAACTTAGGACTTACATAGTTCTTAGGATAGGGTTTCACAACAATTCATGAATAATAAAGAAGTTTTAGTTATAGTACTCTTATAGATGACTTAACCTAAATTTCCTTTATGTATTGATCTAAGTCTTCCTTTGTTGTAAAGGAAATCCTTAAGGTAGATACTGTAGATACAAGAGTAAATACTAACAATGCTAAGGCAAATACTTCAAATGTAGGATTTGGGGTTGGGTAGCATGTGAATCCATTAATAGCTATGCAAAAGGAAACTCAAGAAGATTAAGAGCACTAATCTAGACTCTTGCATTATGTACTTCAGATACTAGGTTTTATCTAGCTACAGGTTGTGGTAAGGAAGTTTGCTCATGCCTTCCTCGAAGTATACCCTGTATAGTAGTAGAAGGGTTAGTTGTTTGAATGGAAGGGTATAACACCCATTTGCATAGCAACAGTAGCGTTTGGCGAGGCTACTCCATGTTATACAGCAATAGAGGTGACCAACCGGTCATAAGGGGAGCAAACATAGCCATGAATTGATTTAAGGCTTTTGTTGCCTCTTACATAGCTCTATTACCTCCATAGTGTCTTAAGAAGCCTTAAGGACTGGATTATCTTGATTAGTTTCTTGAAGTGATGGAGGTAGATCTTACTCAACTTGCTCGACTTGTTTAACATTTGTATCTTGCTATTAAGAGATATCTTCACTCATAACAACCATTATCTTCCTAAGAGGTGTCATAATTCTAATATCACTCTTCTCCTCAATAGAGTTGCCAAAATATAGATGAGGAGTTTTGATTAGAGCGGTCACATACAAGTCATGCAAGTATCGCGTTATACATAACCTCAGAGTAATGAAGTGGAGATAACACTTAATGAGATGATTGGAAAGAAAATGGCAAGAAAAAGGAATAAGGAATCTTGAAGTAGGAACAAGGAATCTTGAAGTCTTAAATACATGAGTGACAGATAAGGGAACCTAAAAGATCTAGAACATCAAACTTGCAGTTATTGAGCAACAAAGATCAATCTTTGCCTGCACGTATTTGATGTTGGAGAGTAAAGGTTTCATAATGAAACACCGTTTCTCTTATATCTAAAGTTATACCAAATGATGAGAAATGGTTGAGTATTTATTGATTTTTGAGCTTGATAACATCCGTTAAATCATCTTAGCAATTGACAAATAAGATAAAATTTTACTTATTCTGTAGTTATCTGAAACGAGCTTGTAAAGGGCTCAAAGGCAATAGCCTTTATTATGGTGCATAAGCCTACTTAGAAAAAATTAGAGACAGATAAATCGATTCGACAATCCTTCTTTCGAGCTCATCAAGTCAAATTTCTCTTAATCATCTTAAATATAAACTAAACTCTTTAAACCCTGTCACTTAGCTCAAAAAAATCGAACTAGATAAATAGTGGATCTAGCCCAATATAATAATATAAAAAATTTTCAACCATTTACAACACTAAAACAAGCTTAGTTAAGTGAAGTTTGAACTTAGATGTCGTTAGAATTAAGTATGCAAATGGTGTGGAATAGTCTGTGTGTAATCGTTGTGTACTAGGTCTCGCAAGTTACTTTTTTGAGATCATTGACTTCGAGTGATGATTTGTGTGTTGATTATTTGTATGATGAGCTTAGATTCGATCTCTATATCAGGGAATTGGGACGACACTGGCTGGAGTAATAATAGCATTTAGCTGTTTTGCTGCTATTTATTCAGACGATGAACTTTTATACTCTGATTTTAGACTATCTTGGATTTATTATTATTTTATCTATTTGGATTTTTCAATATTAATTTTTTTTTTAAATAAAGTTAATAAACCTTAAAGCATTTTTATTTAAGAAGATTCAGGGCCAGCTTTTTTATTCATATTTTGGTCAAATCTTTTCAGCGACCTTTCTCGAGCTGCAGATCGCAAGAACACAACATTTTTAGTTCTTCCATCTTTCAGTAGAGAACACACTAGCTGCTTCCTCATGTCATTGGTCCCATTTCAAGGTTATTCCCTAAACCATGGAAAAAATTAATCCGTCTAGAAATTTATATGATAGTGCAGTATAGGTTAGCACCAAGACGAAAGAAAAATAAAATATGTTATAGATGCAACTGATGGAGATAGAAGACAGAGGCGAGGGATCGTAACATCATGCTATGTGTCACTTGGCGCAGCCTTCACTTGCTAAGGGATCATGTGCGACAATGACCAGATTTATCTCAACGGTGTCAAAGCCGAAAAGATAAATCTTAATAAAAACGTGAGAAACGCAATAAGCAAGGACAAACCCAAGCAGCTCCCCTAAATTGGTTTGAATGCTCTAATCTCGATTCTACAGAAAAAGGAAGCATACAAGGGTACGATGTGAAGGGTCACAATTGACAAGCCTTTCGGCATATAATTTTCTCAGATTGTACATCAGGAGCAGTAAAATTTTAACATTTGAAGACATAGATGTACTATTATCAATGTGCATTTGAATATTGTTAATACATACCTACCACGTGATGTGTTACTATGGATGAATTTTTCTTCCTTCATTGCTTTTGTAGAATAGGTGCATACACACACGTTCATGCGTATGAAATTTAATGAATACTGACACAATGATCTCAATTTTAATTCAGCCATACTTCACTATTGGAGGAACTACTCTCAAGTTAGCACTCTGCTGGTCTTTGCTTCCTAACCTGTTTCATAAGACACCAAATGCTGAATCAATTCTCCCGAGAGTTATCCAGATAAAAGAGTTCGGGACGTTTGAAGCAGGACTAACAGCTTCCAACTATAGTAAAATTACCATTTCCTTCATCTATTACATGCTAAAGTACAGTTAAATCAACATACCCATCAGAGTTCAACTTGACAAATTGATGGTGTGGTTCCTTTCTTTTAACAGCTGTAATTTCCAACATCTAGGATCCTTCTAGGCTTCAATTGAATTCAAAATATCATATGTGCACAGACGCACTCACAAAGGAACTGAATACCCCTTGATTTCCTCCTTAAAAGACCGTCCTGCTTCTCTCAAGTCAAGCCACATCTGTTGTCTTAATGCGAGAAGGCAAATCCATGGTGGTCATTTCTGCGAATTTTTCGCCTGCCAAGGATTTAATGCCACTCTTCAAGGTCTTTACTGTATAAGTTCCTTCAGGCAAACGGGATATCAAACTGACCTGTAATCCAAAACCCTAAGAGCTAAGACAATCCCTGGGCACATTTTATATAATCTCTTCATTGCACAAACATCTCGACCTTTCTTCCTTTGCGGATTCCCCTTGCAACCAGTCATTCCTTTACTGGAAAGCTCCTAATTCGTGCCCTTACTTTGTTGTTCAAGCATGTATGTAATTGTTGATGCGGTTTTGATTAAACAGGTAACTACCCAGGAGTTTGAAGTGGAAAGCTTATCCATATAGAAAATGAAAAATTGACAAATCAATAAAACTTCCTCCCGATGATTATTATCCATTTCTTTAAGATCCAGATGTTTAAGAAAATGGATTTTGGTATTGCACTGTTGAGCATTTCCTAATGAGTAGCATAAAGTGGAAGGAATCCAACTCATCTCCATCAACCTCACTGAGAATTGATCAAGGCTTGAGCCTAGATAGAATGATCGACACTGGACACAAGCTTGATTGCAGAGTTTTCTCGAGGTATGATTCCAAACCTCTGGACTGAAGAGTCCATAACCAAGCCACTATTTCAACTTCAAGTTCATTGAATAGAAATGGATGCAGAGAGGGATACCTGATGCATGAAGAATCTCATGATATAAACTCTCACAATCTCTAACAGTGTCAAGCATGACAACTTAAACAAAACAATAATTGAGCTGAAATCCTAGGGAGCACATAAAATAATGAGCCAAAAAGCATGTGCAACAGCAACCATGAAAGAGACCGCATGCAAGATAGAGGGTGAGTGAGCGAGCAAGTGAACAAGAGAGAGAGAGATGTTCAATCTATGAATTGACCACCGCTTATAGAGAACTTGAACAATGTCTGCCCACTAATCTCCAGAATTCTTTGTATTCAGAAGTAACAAGCTCCAGAAACCATGAGAGGAAGCCAAATCAAAAAGTAAATGTAGAAGGTAAGAGTGGAATTAAAAAAGTACCTGCAAGAAAATTCAAGGCCAGTCATTGCATATCTTGCAGATGCTTGTTCTTCACATTAAAGAATCCAACCATTCTATGTACTAGTGCTCCATATGCCAAATAAGCACTATTCTTCACCTTCCAATATGAAGAAGAAAAGGCTTGAATCGGAAATTGGAACTGTGGAGGCATCCTTGGAAAAACCAGATGTATCGGTGACAAGGTACCGTTGGAGTAACCACCTCATCTTGAATCTTGCACCAATTTCCACTTTTATTCTGATCTCAGTATCATGCAGATTTGCCCCAAATTCATTGTTATGAGGATGAGCAATGCACCTATACATGCAAGGATACTGGCTTATCTTCATAAATTTCCATTTTTTTTTCTTCCAAAGAAAAGAACCTTTGAAATGTCATATTTTTTAAACTTCCATGAAAGCTGGGCATAGGGACAATGCAGTGAGTATACTAAAGGAGGCATGTCGTCATTTCATTATAAGGATAAAATCTTGCTTAGGCATATGGTTCTCTAGTTTGATCCAAGCCATGCTATCATCTGGTGTTTGTACACTAAAAAATGCTTCTCTGATTTTCCACGACAAAAGTAAAGCAACTATGACAGCAATATTATAACAGCAGCTTTCACAGTGCTGCTAAAATTTGAACAATCAGAATGATCTACTCTCCAACTCTCAAGCACCATCAGATTAGAATAAGCATAACAAACGCCTAAGTCATAATGGAATTGCAGATCTTAAAAGCGATGAATCTAATCGATGAATAAAATATGTACAGAAAAAAAAAATCTATTTGAAAATCAAATATAATGTACACAAATTTGACCTACTATCAATTTCTGTTACCCCAAGGCAGCTGATATTTAATCACAATGACAAAGCAGACACTCTAGAGAGAAACCGTCCGCCTGTAAAGCACTTCATCATCGCTTTCTTCTTCCTCATCTGACACCGTCTCCATCCCTGGTAACTCTAATTTCCCACCCATACAAAACTTTGGACCTCCATTATCTTGCTCAATATACTCAGCCTGCAGTCGCTCTTCAAATCTCTGGTCACTACAATTGAGGAGCCAATTCAGCGAACATCTAATCCCCTTGGACTGTAAAATTCGGTACCTCGGCTTGATTCTTGATTCCAAGCTATAAGTAAAATATTCTGGAAACTCCACAAGCTCTTGCAGTGGTCTCTCCATTTCACTCTTAAAAAAGTAATAGCTATTCTTCATTAGCTCCACCCGCAAAGCAACCAGCTGAGGACATCTCACAACCATCTTAGCCACATCATTGGATGGTATTCCACGTCCTAGCAAAAACTCAACTGGCTTCATTATCACGTGTTGGTGAAGACTTACTAGTTGGGGCATTTGCTCGGTCACACGGGCAAAACCATCTGGATCAATCTTAAGCTTCAAGTTAAAAAAGTACTGCTGTGATGACAACTTGGCTTTTAGAGGAAGCCCAAGAATCTGCGGGTACTGTGCAATGACAGAAGCAATAGCCTCTCTACTAATACCAAAACTAAACAAACACTCGACATTTGGCTTAACGGTCTCTTCAAGATCATAACCGAGTATATACGCCCGCTTCTCCAACATTCTAGCCAAAATCTTCTTAGGCAAACCCAAGGAAACCAAATAATCAACAAGCGGTTTAATCATAGTCCCAACACGCATTCCTAGCAAATACGGATACTGTGTAATCATAGGACCAATATCCCTAGGACTAACACCGGTACTAACAAGATATGCCACGGAAGTACTCATCGTGCCTTCCAATTTAAACCCCAGAAGCTCAGGATACTTCATTAAAACATACCCAATATCTTGTTTCTCAACATCTAATCCTCTTAAGAACTTAACAACAGGGACTAGCTCAACAACTACACTAGCATGCAAAACCTGTGGATAATTCCTCATAAACTCACCAAGTCTGGATCTTGGAATCCCAATCTTCTCCAGGTAACCCAAAACAGGAATCATATTTTTACGCACGCTACATCCAAGCATTAAAGGGTATTCATTAATGTCATCGATAGATAAACCCAGTTTCTGTAAGAACTCAACACGTTCTCTCATCACCTCAACAGTGGAAGGAAGTTCGACGTCGTGAAGTTCATCGGGTACTATGCCTAGGGTTTTGAGGAAGTCGGACATTATGACACGTGAGACGAGCTTTTCTTTACGGCCTTGGATGACTCCCCATGTGACGGAGGGCATTTCGTATTCTGGGTATTTGGAGGATCGGGTTGAAAGGAAATGGAAGGGAAGAGTTCGGTGAGGACATGGGAATGAGAGGTTTAAGGGAGTTTGAAAGAATTTGATCGATTTTTGAAGAAGACGACGAAGGCGTGTCATGTGCGGCTTTGTTTTTTGGAGAATTGATAAAGCAAAGACGGTGGAAAGAGTGGAGTTTGGAGTTTTACTTTGAGAGAACGGAGAGTGGAGAGATGAACTGGCGCAGGTTCAGTGTTTTCGCGGACATGGAAGAGAGTGAGCGCGATTTGGGCCGATGGATTTTCCAGGTCTAGGGTTGTTGTTTAGGTGGATTGAGCCCAGATCGATCCGGTTGTCAAGATCAAAGGGGTGCCTGTAGCTTCCGTGGCAAAAGTGAAATTTAAAAATAAAAAATAAAAACAAAAAAAAACAACGACACAATCGAGACTTTTGACTATTTACAATTTATTTAAATATTTCACAAAATTATAAAAAATCAAAATCCTTATTTAAAATTAAAAAAATCCCTTTGCACCTAACTATTAGTTCAAACCATGTATTTGTAACCATCACTTATTTTAGGAAATAAGACATATTTAATTCTCAATGTTTATCTATTTTTTTTTTTCTCTTTGAGCCATTACGGTTTTACTCCTTAAAAATATTCAGATTTTCAAAACCTAGTAAAAATAGGATATCTATTAAATCTATTAAATTTTTTTATCTATCTTAAGTATGTATGGCCTTGATCAAGATAAATCCATTTTTTCTTACATTTTACTATTTTCTGTATTTTTTATTATTTTTATTACATTATATAATTATATATATTTAATATTGCATTTATTATATTATATAGGTGTTAGTAGTGTATTTTCACTTTAGGCTTCTCTAAAATGAGCTCAACCTAGATCCATTTGTCAAAGTAGATAAGGAAGAGAAGGCAACACATACACGTACACACACACACATATATATATATATATATATGACAAGAAGATCATATCTAATACTCTTCCCACTCAAATTTTAAGACAAGGGAGACTCCTAAGATCTTGTCAAATCATGTTTGTATTCTCTTTCCCATAAAATACCTCTAAACTCCACTAGGTAAGGCAATCCTTGTAATCTAGCCAATTTTTTTTTTCTTAGCCACCTTATTAGCTTAAGCATTGAATGTATACCTAAAGTTGATTTACTTTTGTTACTTGTGTAGGCCTAAATGAGAAATATCAAGCCAATATAAGCCTAAATCCCCAATCGAGAATTTATTATCAACAACTGGCACTTACCATTTACAACTTAAACACAAATCCATGACTAAAACTTGCAAATGCCACCACCTCTCTCTCTAAACAACCCTAAACTAGATCTTCCATAAAACCATGAAAATGGGGACCTATTGTAATACCTTAGGGTTTTAAGTCAATATAATAATCCTAGGATCTGAGCCTCTAAATATAGGATGTTGAGTAACGTTATCCATTTTAGACAAAATTCACAATAAGGCTAGAAAAATTAGAAGAAGTATCATAATAAAGTCAATTTCTCAAAATAAGTTATATAAAAGAATTAATTTAGGAAAAATGTCAATTTATCAATAAAATAGATAAATATCGAAAATATGAAATTCGAGCTTTAGAATATAGCAAAATATTAGAGATAAGTTATTTAATTTATAAAAATAGTAAATAAAGTTGAATTATATAGATGTATTTTACATAGATAATATATTATATGTATTAAATACATATAATAACAATAATGAGGAAAATTAATACAAAATAATTGAAAATTAATTAAAAATATGATAGGATGAATTATCAAATGATATGACAGCTTGAGAATCACTTAGAATAATGAGTCAATACCTAAATAATAAAAGGATGACACCTAGGAAAATACTAAATCGATACATGGTAAGTCACTTTTTGATATAAAATCTATAAATAGGACTTCAAAAACCATTTACAACATTTTAGGACTCTAGAAATATAAGAACACAATTTAGAAAAAAACTAAAAAAAATTCGATAAAAATAAAACGAAAACCAAGCACAATATGGTCATGGTTGATTCAATAGGATAAAAGCAACCTGACTTGAAGTAACTTAGGATTCCAATGATGGACGGCGTACCTAGCTTTTCCAACAAGGCCTCACTGTCGAAGGGTAGCCATAGACGGCCAATTCAAGCGACTTAAGTTTTCAATCGAAAGTTATTTAATTTTTTAAAAAATCAAACAACCTTGTTTAATTATGAAAATTTGCTTCTTAGATTATTTTAGATATAGTTTAATGTACTAATTTTATTTTAATTAAGTAGTAAGTGGAAATATGTAGTCTTTAAGAAATTTCCCTATTTGGGCAAATTTTATGGGCAAATTTCAATTTAATTTTTAAAAATCTTAAATGTGGTTGTTTCAAGCTGAATTTTTGTATATGATATGCTTAACATATGTATTTAATTGTAGTAACAAGAACTTTTGAAAATGAGCATGTCTATTATTTATTATATTTATTTTGGATAAAACTAGCAGTTTTACCAAATTGTTCAAATAATTTGTTTTTGAGTAAATTTATTAATGAGCTCTACATATTTTGACTTTTGGAAGTTTATAAGGATATTTGGAACACTTAGTTTTTATCTCATTGTCAAGCTTGAATTTTTCGATTTTCGATTTTCCTTAATCTAATTTAAACAAAAACCGATGTCTATTTAGTTTAAATCCTCGATAAGAATTAAGGAAAACCTGGTTTCTTTTCTCTTTGAAAACTTTTGAAGTCACCACCTGATAAAACTGAGAAAGGTAATTAAATTAAAACTAATTAGGTGAATTGATTCTAATTTAGATACTAATCTATGGTTTTGAAAACCTTTATTTTATTTTATTTTTGCTTTGAAAATAGTTTAAGAAACTATATATCTAAGTTCGAGGGCTACCCTATTAAATCCTATGCAAATACTACCTTAACCTTCCAAATTTAAATTTATTTTTCAATATACCTTTATAATTTGAAATAATAATTTTTATTTTATATAAAAACAAATTATATTTATTTACACAAGAAAAAAAAAACTAATTATTTACAAAGGAGAAAAATACATTTTCCTGTATTTTAAGTCACTCCATAATTACGTATGAGTATTTATGTACCCGTTACTTAAGATCAAATTTTCGTAGTTCATTTTCTTATAAAACTTTAATTTGTTAATCTCTTTTATTTTGGAAAATGGTCAATTTTATATTTCTTCTCCATTTGGTTTTTGTTTAAGAAAAGTTTCTATAAGGGTCCATCTTTTTTTTTTTTACTATCTTATTTTCTTGGAAAATTTTTAAGAAACCCTAATTTTGAAAAGGATTCATTTATTTGGAAAAAAATTTTCTGAGTAATGAAACCTGTTTTATTATTTTTATTGTACTTTATTATTTATGTTTGATTGAAGCATAAAAAAAAAAATAGAACCAAGCTTTCTTTTTCTTTTTTTTTTTCTTTTTTTAATAACTAAATAATACATTAGAAAGAAAAGAAAAAGAAAAAAGAAAGAAAAAAAAAAGTAAAACAAAAGAAAAGGAAAAAAAAGGGGAAGAGGATTGGATCAAGCTATCTTATGTAAGTTGCTTGGTTCTTGGGTTGGAGCGAATCATGAGTCAATACGTGACCTATACGCGCATGTGACAAAAGGTGAGGACAATCAAAGAGGGGCGTTCTTGGCCGATTTACACACCAAAATGAGCAGAGAAAGGTGTTTTTGTGTGTATTATATTGGAGATAGTCGGGGTAGGTGAAGTACCGTAGCCCATGATGGTTGTTTAGGTGGTGGTTGAATTTGAGTGGTCGGATTTAGAGAGAGAAAGTGTTGTGCATTGCTACTTAGCGATAGTTGGTGTAAAAGGTGATTAGGGTTAGGGTTTGTGAGGGTAGAACGTGGTGTAGTGTAGGTAGTTTTCGTGTGGGGTAGCGGTGGTGATGGTGGAAGAAGCACCATCATACAAGTAGAGAGAGAAGGAGCTTACACAACCTATTGTGGTGGTTATCGAAGTTTGAAGGAAGGTTAGGCTGGTGTTTGGAGATACGGTACATCTAGCGGTAATGGTGGTTTTACATGAATTAATGGTTAAGGTGGAGGGTGGTGGCAGTTAGAGTTTATAAGTTGATGGGACTTAGGGTTGTTTTAGGCTATGGTAATGAGCAAGATGGGTTAAGTTCAATAGCTTTAATTGTGAGGAGTCCGGCTGCGTAGTTGGTTTTACTTAAGTTGCTTCCAGTAAGGCTACAACTTAGTAAGAGAATCAAGGGTCGGCCTAGAGAGATAATGACCTTAGATGCATGTTCCTAACGAGTTTAAGAGTTGAGTTCATGTTGGAATGTATGTCCCAAACCTCCATTTATACTAATCAAAGCCTATATTAGCATGGAAAGTTAAATCCGTCATTGAACTTCAAAATCACAATTTAATGAGTCAATCCAATTTTGCTGTGATTAGGCATGATTTTAGTTGAAATGAATAGTCAAAGACTATTCCTTGATGTTAATTTCTTGTTCAGAACACTCATAGAAGCTTCAATTTGCATTGAATGAAAAGTATCAATCAAATTTGAAGGACCAAGAAAATTCGAGTTTCCAATCTTTTTTTTTATTTTCAAGTCCAAAATAAAACCTTTAAATGAATGTATAAGGAGACAATCTTGAGTTCAATGTGTAGTATCTCGAGCCTACTTCGCGATTTCATCATTAATTTGATGAAATCACAAAGAAAAAAGGGATGAAAAAGATATTGGAAGTGTGTTGATCAAGTGGGTTTCACATGGAAAATAATAGAAAAGGAAAGAAAAGGACGTTGATGTAGTGCCACATGGTGCTACATCAGCCATATCCTCCAACCATCACTTGCCATGTGTTAACACTTGGCATAACAGATGCTTAACCATGGTAATCTGGAGGCTAAAAAGCAAAAGGCACAAAGTGCCTAAGGTAAAGATTGAACTCAAGACCTCTTACTTATTTTCCTTATTAAGACTAAGTATTGAACCAGTAAGCCGATTGGCTAGTGCCTTATCTCCTCCACAAACAATTGTATATAAGACTTAAAAATGCTTAAGCTAAATTAAAATACTATGCCTATCCTAACACAAACCCAAAAGGTACCCTAATGCTTTTTATTATCTTTTATTATTCTAGTCTATTATAATATTTTTCCTAATCTTTCTATTCAATTTCTTGAAAAATTCATTTATTCTGTATTTTTTTATTTTTTGGTAACTTTCCATTTTATTTTATTTTTCTAATTTTTTTTGTATTTTCTATTTTTTTTTTGCTTTTTAAATTTTTTTTAAATGGGACCCTTTTCCTTTTGTTAAAAAAAAAAACTAACATTACAAAAGGCAAAAATAGGATCTCTACATTCATACATAAATTTATTTATTTTTCTAATTTTTCGTAATTTTCTAGCTAAAACTGCTATTTTCGTAAAAATAAATAATAAGTTAGTTTAGTGTAATCGATGCTCAATATTAAACTATATATTTTTTGAAAATCTATAGGATTTTTCATATAATTAATCAGGCTTGTATACTATTTATTGTGTATTTTTCTAATATAAGCTTATATATTTGCCTAATATGTAAAAAAGTAAATAGTACTAATAAGATATTTGTAAGATCAGCTTTTTTGACATATAATAGCTGCTGGTTATGGTTGGGAAGTGTAATTTTTAAGGTTTTTAGTTTATAATTAAAGCATATTCAGATCAATTACGAAATTACGATAACGTGCAATTGAGTCAGTAACGAAAAAGGGGTTTTTTTTAGACTTATGACCATATCGATCGGTTTTATTTCTTAAGAAGTTTTAATAGTACTTGAAATAACAATCATGATGATATAAAGTATACTATAATCAGATAAGGAACGAAGAAGATATGGTTAAATAAAGTTTAGAAACGCAATAGTAAAAGCTTATAAGAGTTTGATTTCCAACCATCGATGACTTGGAGACTATGTGTATTTTTCTAGATGTAATAGGTAAGCAAGGACTACTTCATAAAGTTTAGGATTTTGCACTACTATCAAGCTTTAGTAAGTGAATATTTCAATTTTTGTGCTAATAGATCTATGTCTACTTAACTTAGAGTCATTCGTATTGTAACTTACAATTGTGTAATTGATTGACGGGATATGTGATTTTTTTGTTGAATGTGTATTGAATGAATGAAATGTCTCCTCATGAATGACTAATTTATCAATGCATTTTATTTCTTGGAAAACTTGGAAAATAAACCATCCTTTAAGGTATTTACCTAAGTGAACCTTGTACAAAGGGATAAATTGTAAAGTTGAGACACAAAGCTAGAACTATGATGATTAAGATGTTTATGTTATGGAATTGAAAAATTTGTGTTTAATACTGGATTAATGTATTGCTTGTTACATTCATGGCATGGCATGAAAGAATCTACAGGTTAACTTTCTAAAATTTTAAATATTGTTAGGTTAGATTTTGAGCAATGCATTTTATTGCTCGAAAAACTTGGAAAATGAACCATCCTTCTAGGTATTCACCTAAGTGAACCTTATATGAAGGGATGAATTGTAAAGTTGAGACATAAAGCTGGAACTATGATGATTGAGATGTTTATGTTGTGGAATTGAAAAATTTGTACCTAATATTAGATTAATGTATTGCTTGTTGCATTCATGGCATGATACGAAAAGACCTACAGGTCAAATTTTTGAAAGTTTAAATCTTGTTAGGCTAGATTTTGAGCATATAAATGTATTGTTAATCTGTTCTAGCCACTTCATGTGGTTTTAGCTAAGCCAGTTATATGTTGGATTTTCAAACTACAATAAGTAGTTTTTGTTTTAGATTAGTTTTGGGGGTCATACTCCCAAGTAGCTCCTTATTGCCTCTAGGTTCCTGTACATTATATCCAATTGCCTAGGTATGTTGAGTAATCAAATGAATACATTGGAAGAGCATAGGATATTGGTATAGATGTCTGTCACATACATGATCCTGGCATGCGTTCCTTACATAGATAGTTGTCTTGGTAACTCTGAATATGAAATTGAATATCTTATGATAACGGTATTTGTAAATGTGTTATGCTTGTTCCATGTTTTGTTTTTATCCACTCTCACTCGGCTTACAGTAGTTAAGAGGGTTGTTTTATCTTCAAATAAAAGTTGAGTTAGATAGAGCATCCCATCATAGAGATGAATAGAGTTAAATAGGATGAGTTTTTAGGAGAAGTGATTGACTCTAAGGTATAAGTTAAACACATGAATGTAGCTTTACAAAAAGATGTTGGAGTTATTTTACAAGAGATTTAGTGTAGTTATGATAGTCAAAAGTGTATGCTTGTAAAAAAATATGTTACTGTATCAAAGCATATAACTGTGATACTCTGAGTATAACTTACTTTGTAAAATTTTCCGCTATTGTTTATCATGTTGGATGGAAGTAGATGAGTAGATGAAATATAAGTTTTGCCTTATCCTTAACTTAAGAATGGTAGTAACAAAACGTTTTTAGGTATCAAGAGTTGAAAAAAAAAAAAAAGAATTAAGCAGCCACTTAGAAGGCAAGATGTTACACCCATCCCCTGCTTTAGTATCAACCTAATGATAAATTCACTTAACTAAGTGATAGGTTACTACCATAAAAAAAAAAAAAAAGCAGCTTAGGGCAAAGGTGGCCACTATTCAACAACAAAGTGAAGGAATCCTTTACCACCACAAAATAGCAATTAAGAGAACAATAGCTCACCCCAAACCACACCCACTCCACTTACAAAAAGTATGCAAAGCAATTATGCACCTTCTAAGAAGTCTTAAGCATTGCTTCCATAGTGACCACTAGAAGAAACCCCAATTAACTAATTAGATCTTCTCATCAAACATCTCATTGGACATCAAAGGGTCAAGCAAAGTGACCCCTGGAATGCTTATAAGATTGGGTGATCTCCCTTCATCCAAGCAATCTAAGACAAGTCCCTTCCCTCTTAAATATAGATCCTACAGTTGGAGTTATACAATGAGATTATCAATCCCACTACTCACTTATCATACTATTAACCCTTAAATAAAGCTCCTTAACATCTCTGATGCCATCGTATGTAAGACCTTCCTCAAAAGCTTCGTAAAAGCAACTTGAACATGGTATTGAAGACTCCATCATAATTCAATCTCTAGCTTTAAGGAACTAACAAAAATGTTTCTTTAACATTTCATCATTGATAAGTAACTTGAAAAAGATAGCTTGTCCCTCACATTAATTTCCTAACGAATCAATGACATCTACTAAAATTACGTGGCAAGATTTACCATTCATGATCAACAATCTACATCTTAACAAGTATGTAGCACTTATGGAAGTAAACGACTGTTGTTAATTCTTTTACCCAATCTCAAAGAAAAAACCAAAAAACTTTGTTGAATTCCAAACACGAGTGACAAAGTACATTACTTAGGAGGATAATATCCTACTACAAAGACAATCTATGCAATAAGCCTTAAATAAAAGAAAAAACAAAAGAGATCGACCACCCACTATAGATCAGCTCAATCCTTGCCTTGATGACAACAAGCTAACCCATATTAATGATCATAACGTTCCACTAAAGAAGGGCAATATTCTAACCCACAAAGAGTATCACGATCTCTTCAAACCATAGGATTAGATTCTAACTAAAATCTAAGATTGAAACATTCTCATTTAGCTTACGAAAATGGCAAAATAATGTACCTAGCTAAGAAATGCTTTGGAAGACACCATCTAACATGGTTATCACCATCAATACATCAACTTCAACCAACCTCAAGAATAAGGCTAAATAAAGGATGATGCATGATCTCTTAGGACTAATGTGTGAGCAATAAGAGATGTCATTGACTTACCCATCAACTAATGCTGAACAGACTATTAAATAAACCTCCTTAAATGAAGTCTCAATTCTTTAGTTGCTATGTTATTATCAACAGTAAAAATCTAGTTTGTTTTCAAATAATGTTATCTAAAGAGTTTATTACTCGTCCGATGGCCTCTTAACAACAAATGGGCTCATCATGACCAAACTTACCCCAATCTAAACACTTAACTTAGTCACTTATCAGCAATACACAAGCTTGACCTACTAACAAATCCTAATCTATGTTAACTACCTCTCTACACATTCATAAGCCCCCTTAGCCTCCACCTCTTTACAAAGCCAGTAGAGGTAGCCTACACCTACTAATAGGCAAAATAAGCCATACTAACCTTTTTAGAGTTCATCTGCTTGCTTTTTAATGAACCATTTTAGCCTCTACCTCACTACTAGCAAAATAGGTAGCCTCTTTCGGCTATTTGATATAAGGCAAGTACACCTATCAGTTTTAATATAGTAGATGTGAGTCTGAGTCGATCCCTCAGAGACTTCGAGTGCTAATATTAACCTTAGCTTTATTATTTAACCGGAAAATTGTGATGAGTTGAATGAATTAAAAATACTGAAATTAACAAACTAAACTAATTATGGGACTTGATTAAGTAATTTAGAAAGCAATAAAACTAAGAACGACTTTAAGAAGGTAATAACGTATTTAGGAATTATTTCTCCTAGTGTTTAACATGTGACCACTTAAAATATATTCAATTCAATTTCTATTATTCTTGACCGGAGGGATTCACAATTAAAGTTAATACCTTTTTCAAGCATATTAACCCTAATTCTAAATTATTTACCGGAATCTCTTCACTTAGTAATATAATTTAGAATTGCATTAATGTATAATGAATTCCCACACAAATAATTAACTTTCCGGAAGAAACATGTATCTTATCTTTAAGTATACATGTAATTCTCTCTAATTATGTAAAGATCTAATTGCATATGTAATTTCTCAATCAACATGCATAATATCATATATCGATATTCTAGAAATATCAATTAAAATATCAATTAACAATTAAACAACATAATTGAATCAAGCAAAGATAGAAACTTTATTGAGAATTATAAATCAACCTAAGAGTCAAATGAAACCTTAGGTTCCATAATCCTAAATACACGAATTCTAAGCTATCATAATGAAACTAAAAATGAGTTCCATCAAAAACATAAAATAAAACATGAAAAACCCCTTTGATTGATGAAAAATCTCTCCAATCTTGAAGTTGGTATTGCTCTCGCCTTTTTCTTCTCCTTCTCCTCAAGTCTCTTCTCTTCTCCAATGTCTCCTCTCTCTTGTGAAACCCTAATATGTCCTTTTATAGTGTATTGAAATGTTTTCATTTTCATTATCAGATACAGCCTGGGACATGGCCGTGTCCCCAGGTTGTATAACTTTCTGACCCTGGCAAATTTTCCTGCATGGATACAGCCTGGGAACATGGTTATGTTCCAGATTGTGTAACTTCAAAACTTCATAACTTCTTCATTTGAACTCCAAATTGAGTGAAACTTGATTCCTTTTCTTCGTTTTCAATCCTAGAATGCGTTCAAACCTTGAAATCAAAATTTTACTCAATTAAGTATCGATTTCTTTAAAGAAAACAAAAAATGTAAGGGAAATACTATAAAATCACCATGTGAAATATGTTTAAAATCAGAGTTATCACTATCCTAATCTTTAGACAAGTTATATCTTTTGCTTTAGCCTTTACCTTATTACAAGCAACATAGGCTACCTCTTTAGGTAATGGCTATCCTAACCTCAACATAGGTCATACCTTTTCAGCCTCAACTTTGTTATAGGTAATAGAGGTAACCTCCCTAGGTCATCTTAATCTTTATACAGGTCGTATCTTTTACATTTTAGTAATATTTCAACTTCTACCTTAACAATAGGAAACAAAGGCAACCTATGCCTTTTACCTAGCAAAAATAGGATAACCTCTACCTTTACTACAAGTTAATGGGGCATCTTCACCTTGTTAAGAGTTTGAGGATAGAGTTCTTTTACCTGACTTTGTATTGAATGAAGAACTGACCAGTTGGGTTCATATCTTGCACTAACAAATTTAGATGTTTTGCATACTAGGACCAGCTCTTAATAAGTAAACACTCCAAATAGGGAGAATGATCCCCGATCACCATACATCACCTAGTATGCTTTACTTATTAAGCTAGCTCCTAACAAGTGGACACTATGAAACACAACACTCTATTGACCCCACACATGTCTGTTTAGAGCTATTGTACGAATTAACTATTCTAACATTACGTACCTTGATATAGTTAAAAATCAAAGATAACAATAAAATTTGGAGGAAGAATTTCATTATAGGATGCCTAACGACACTTACAGTCTAAGGTTGGCACCATCACCAACTCATACATATAGAACATAATCAAACATGTTGAGTTGTTTCTTCTATGTTTTGATGATAACAAAATGGGCTAAAAATATCTTACGAATGTTATCAAGTGTACAAAAAAACACTTAAAGTAATATAAGAACAAATTGAAGAATAATTAGAAGGTTGGCAAACAAGTTAAGGTAGATCATGCACTAGAGAGATATGGTTCCCATGTTTGCATAAATCAAGATTTGTTAGAAAATTTCCCAAATCTGCCTCTTTTAGCCATCATCTTGAAGCATATATAACTGTGAAGGATTCAAAAATTGAATACAAGAAGCTAATACTAAGATATATAGTAAAAATTCAAAAAACTCTTTATACCAATAAAAGCAAAGGATAATTTAGAGGACACATTTGCACTTACGATTTACCTTTTTCTATTTTATATTTGAGTTTACTATTAGAGGGTTTATTCGTATTATTTCCTCAATGTTTTATTTCATCTCTTGAGTGAAACGATTTGTGTTAGTTAGAAGGTTACCTATATCACCATAGATTTGTGTTTAGCCTTAGGTTTAGCTAGGAAGACAAAGTAGAGGATTGTGTGATTGTGATCTCTCATTTAAATTATCCACTTCAAGTAGATAATAGAATGACTTTAGTATGGAATATCGAGTTCCTAGCAGTAGAGCTTAAAGAGTGTAGTAAGCAAAAGGTCAAAGCATTATAATTCACTATACCCGATCTTCTCTACCCTTCTCTTATTTTATTTTTCAAGCATATTTTATTTTTTTATGATTTTTTGAATTGCTACTATTTTTATGCTACATTTCTAAGTAAACAAAGGGATTTGTTGTTTACAAAATTTTTGAAAATATTTAAACTAAAGTAACCAGTTCACTTCCCCTCTTGGTTACTTAATTGGGAACTACAGAACATACATACACATATACATACAAAAAAGAAAAAAGAAAGAAAGAAAGAGAAAAAGAAAACCACTTAAATGATGAAGGACTAGAAACCCATGAGCCATGCTCATGTAATCTTCAAAAACCCTACTCCATAAACAGCTCTACAATTTAGTATGGACCATACAATGAAGAAGGATCTCTATGAGGGCCTTTGGGAAGATAAGGCCGAGTAGCATTTTGCATGGGCCTAGAAGGCCTTAGCTCGTCAACATCTATAACCTCTCTAAGCTCGAACCAAATAGCTAAATGCATCAAAGTACAAGGAAGACTATCCTTCACCATCCAATCAAGAAGCCAACTAAAATGAAATCCAAGGTCTCGCTCTAGAATGAGCCCTTTGAAGCATTCTAAATTCTTGGCATCAATCTTGATCTAGAGTTCCCACCATTTAGAACTATTATACTCATTTAAGATCCTTTACCTCTCTTTGTATATAAAATCCTCCATCTCCATCATCTGTTCATCCTACCTCTAAATCTACCCCTCTAACTCTTGAATACGAGCTATGTAAGCCCTTTCTACCCCTAATATCTTATCCATAACAAGTCTTAAGAAATCTAGCTTAACTTGAATATCCGTCTCCTTAGACTAGGCCATAGCATCTTCTTACTAAGTATTGTCGATGTTAGTAGACAACCTCTTACTCTCATCAATTGTCTTTAACTTCCTTTATACATGGTTTATTTTGGCTTTTGCAACCTTCATTTACTTAGTACTACTTCAACCTTTGTAGAATGCACTTGCTCTCAGCTTTAACATCCTTATCTATTGACAAATTGATTGCACTCCCATAAGGCATTATTCGCTTACTCCGTAGCCAACCTATATGTTGTAACCCGGCTCGCAAATTGCAGGCCAATGCGTAAATACCACGAAATGCCAACAAAATATAAACAAATCAAGACAAAGGAACAATAAAATCCTTATAGGCAAACATCACAAAGACTCAGTTACCATATATAGATCATAATACATCTCCAACATACCTTCCATAGACATCTTTGAGGACTTTATCTCCTTGTCTTACTTATCCTAAGATGATAATATTCTTAAGCATAAACAAACACATAGGTGCACATCTTTAAAGGCTACATCCTCGAAACACATATCCTAGTTTGGAGCAATCTTTTCCTCCCTATTGAACTCAAATAAGGAAGATGGAGATACAATTCCTTTTCCTTTCTTCTTCCTTTCCTTCTCATGCTTTTCTACAACAGTAGAGGAAGAAGCACCCCTATGAGAAATAACCCTCACTTTGTCATTCGAAACTTCAATAACCTCCATTACTTTGGTGCTACCATTAGACCCTGCTTCTCTAAGTGAAGCCATCCTATTAACTCCTATCTCCTTGGCCCTATCATGGGACCTAGCTTCTTTAAATTAAGGCAATGCTTCCTTCTCTTTGTTTTGACCATTAAACTCAAGTTCTTTGAGCTAAGCCAATTTATCAACACTACCTTCCTCAAGTACAAGGACCCTTTTTTCATCCCCTAACCTTCATCGAAAGAGAAGATGATGGCTTACTCTATTTAACAATATGATCACTTAACACTCCCAATCTAGCTCGAGGATGAATGAGATTTACAACCTCAGGCTGATCAATATCGCCTCTTCTTATGATAGTACTTCATGTGATCTCCTTTGTATTCAACACCTTTAGAGCTATCACTACAAAACAAAAGATATCTATCAATATTGGAAGATGGACAATATAATGTTTCATATCCAAATAACACCTCAAGGGTTACATTCCCCATCTTTCTCTCTCATTGTAGGCCCCATGCTATGCATCATCAAAAGAAGAATACACATTTGACCTAACTACAGTTGCTCGAGACAGAGAATCACGACCATTATGGAAAGGAATAAACAAATTGAACTAGGAAACCATGTAAGTACTCTAACCTACTACCTTTACTCATGCATCAACTATTAAATGGCATCCAATGTGAAAAGGAATAAATAAGTTAACTTAGGCAACCATGTAATTACTTTAGCCTATTACCCCTGTTTATTCATCAACTATTAAATGGCTCCACATTCTATGAAATTAAGCCCATTTTTCAAGGAATTCTATCAACTTAACCTTACTCTAATGGGTATCTATTAGCTTTGTAGTCATTATTAACACCAGATATTGCCATTAGTAACACTCTCCCCTTTACAATAACTATTACAAATATAGTCATCACCACCTTCACCACTAATCATTAGGGGGTAATAGGACTATGAGGATTTCTAGGAATAAGGGAAAAGAAAGAAAATAATATTCTCATACTTAATTCAACAATGAAGAAAAGGCCTCGAGAATGGGACATAATTTTAGAAGTTTCAAAATTTTGAAAGCATATAAAATAAATCGAATACAACTCTATGGTCCACTCTATAGAGATTGTAACTTTAAGGTAAGTAAGACATGTGAAAGACACTGCAGAGTTAAAGAATCCCTTCAACTCAACTACATCCACATATTCCCATCAGCAAAGACTAGTGAATAAGATTGCCTATACTACCATCATGCTATTAGAGCTACAGCACATGTAAGGACACATTAAATCCTCGAGTGACATGCGTCCCCTTACAGTTAATGCACGCATTAGCATATGAGAAACAAAATTAAAATTAGCTTTGTATCACGGGTTAGACAATCGAAATGTTAAAAGCAATTAATAAATGACAAGTGTAACCATTACACAAAACATGCTCAACATAGTTCCTCTATCTCTTACATCAGAATGGAGAGTAAAGTAAGGTCTTATCAGCTAATCTAATTACTTGACAACCTCGTAAAGATACCAAAGTGTCACTTCCTCTCTAAAACATCACTTAGCTTAACTATAGCTTAAGCACCCTTACTATAGCTCGATACCTTAAGGAAAAGCTACCAACTCGACAATATCTTAAGATCAATCTTCCTTCAGACATCCAAAGTTAGGGCTCAAGTGAAGTATACTTGGCTCCATGCCTATGCCTCAGAGCCATACCCCAAATACTTTGAAGGAGCCTTAAATTGCTCAAAAGTCAACTATCCCCCGTCATGTTACTTAACATTCTATCTGTCCTCAACTAAAGTATGATGCATCAACAACGTTTGCTTACACCCTTTGAAACCTAATTATGAATCACCTCTCCTTGTCAACTCATTGGCTACGAGACTTTAGGCCGAGGGTAGGGATGGTAGTAGGGGGAGGAGGGGATGTGTAAGTGTTAGGTAGTGCATTTTTTGCCCAAAGCTTTTGGAAGATGAGCTTAGTTTAAGTCCATTTGTCTAAGGGGATAAGGAAAAAAAGGCAATAAGAGAATATGGTATGGAGACCATATCTAAGATTTTACCCACTCAAACCTAAAGTACTAGAGGCTCATAAGATCTTACTTGGCAAATCAATTCAGTATCCTTTTGCCCTAAAAGTGCCTCTAGCTTCCCTCCAAGTACGAGGAACTTCCCAATCCAACTACTATCTGTCTACTGCTACTTATTAGTTGTTTATTTTTTACTACCTTACTAACCTAAGTGTTGGAGTATGTAGATACTCCATTTTTGCTTACCTCATGTTCATTACAACTTGGGAACCCCTTCCTATAGAAAAGGCCAAAAATCTAAAAAAAATTGAAAAATTTAAAAGTACAAAAAAGAGAAGAAAAAATATAAAATCTAGAAAGTATAGAAAATTTTAACAATACACTAAAAAGGGGAAAAATACAAAAATTGAAAAATTTAGAAAGTTGGAAAATAAAAGGAAAAAGAAGTAAAAAGGGAAAAAGGGAAAAAAAATTATTATTTTTTTTACTTAGCATGCCATGTTGCTGCTAGTTGGTAACCACTATAGGCCATGTAGTGCCACATGGTTCCATATTCACATGCCACATGGTGCCAAAAGGAAAAGAAAAAAAATAAATAAAGAGCAAGGGATGGAGCACACCCCTTATTATTTAAGGGGCATGTAGCACACATAACAAAGGTGCCCACCCCCCTAGCTCTTTCTTTCCAATTTTGTTAAGTCCCCCTCCTTGTATAGAAGTTTGAAGTTTCTTTCCAAAATAAAAATGGCAATTCCAAATTTCGTATACTCGATTCATGCACTTTTTGTTCATAAAAAATTTGAAAAAAAATGAAAATGAAAGCTTAAGAAATTTTGAATATTATTAGGGGTAATAAGTTAAATAAAAATAATAAGTTTGAGTGTCTAATAAATACCTATATCTTGCATCATAGACAAATCAAGCAAATTTAGGGATTTTTTTGCAATAATCTATTATAACTCAACACTAAATGAGTAACCATATTTTCCATAAGCTGTAGAACCTTAGAATTTTCCATTATTTTCATAAAATTGCAATTGGATTTAGCTAAAATTGAAGAACCTTAAATACATACCCAAACTTCATTAATCTACCAAAGATTCAATATTTCTCCTAAATGGAAGTCTTTTAGGCATCACTTAGAATATTACACTATAAATAAAGACCTTTACTATATATTCAATCCATCTAAAAACATTGAAAGCTCTCTAATTCAACGAAATCTTTAGTTTTTACTCTAGCTTCCATTAGCACACAGCTTACTCTCTCTCTTTTATTTCTCTTAATATGGAGAGAATTGATTTGAGAAAAATTAGTGAAATATTCTACACTTATCTAAGAACAAAGCTAAGCTTTAATTGCTCTTAATTTTGTGTGGATTTGTTTGAATTTAGAGAAAAAGTTAGAAGGATGTTGTTAGGGTTTGTGTCAGGACCTTAAAGAGGGCCTATTAGGATTGATTAAAATTTTTATATCATGTGTGCACTCATAATACGAAAATCGCCTTGCAAGTCAAAGATTGCAAGACTTTAAATGATTCATCATTAGGGTTTCTAAATTGTTAATCAATTAACATGTCATAAAATATAAATAACTATGGATATTCAATATTCCACAATTCTTCAGAACTGCAGAGAATCAGTATCTCCTACTAAATGATAAGATCAAGTAATATAAACTTAAAGGTTCAAACTTAATAAGGTGGAAAAATCTAAGTACATAATTGCTATTTATATTTCAAGTTTCACATGAACTAAACAACTTCTCTCTAATTCTAACCTCTAAAATGTCTACATACTTGCACTCATTGCTTGACTCTTAACCTATATTTGATTATCTATCAACTTGTAAAAGAAAAACTATTAAGGAGTAAGCTACAAGAGCTTAATGAGTTATCTTTCATACTATACTGGCAAATAAGTTATTAACCAAATTGTTACAACCATATGAATGCATGCACACGCAGTATACCAAACAATATATGCAGTTGATTGGTGTAGCATATAATATCAGATTTTAAACCCTTCGAGATAAGGGTTGAAAATATATTAACACTAATCACAACTGAGCTCTAGCACTTGGGTTTTTAACCATAACTTTGAATTTCGTATTTTATAAAATACATTTTCGTTTCTGAAAATCCAGTAGTACACAAAATCCCAAGCCTAGCGATAAGGTGGCCCCCACAGTTTACACTCACACCTTATAATAAAGATCTCTAAACTCGACCTTCAGCCATACGGTTGGCATCTCCATCGCCTAGTAGAGCAGTAGGTTCAGGTAAGGTCATGTTATACAAATGCACTGTACAAAAACACTTTAATATATGTAAACAACCCCCGCAAGGCCTCTCTTTACCTTCATGTGATGTGATGGCCAGAATAAGTAATGCAATGCATGGAAAATGCATAACCCTTTTAATTTAAGATAAGCCAAATATAATTAAGTTAAATTATGTAGTGATCAATCAATATTTGCAAACCATCCAAATCATGTAATAGTCAATCATGCAATCAAATCCTCGATTATTATATTAAATAATATTTTTCACAGTAAGCAATCATTATCAAGAACATGCATATCTCGAATCCCTACACATTAAGTTATTACTATTTAATTTAAGTGCACTAACCATAAACAAAAAACAAGTATAGAGTTATCGGAAGTACTTACCTGGCCTTAACGTTTCTCATGCTTATCGTAATAATCAGTTGGAAGATCTAAACCCTTGTCGGGATCACCTAATGATTATGAGATAAAGACGATAATAATTAATTAAATTAATTAATGGTTCTAAACATCTATATATCAAATTTTACTTAGGTTACTATCAGTTTTAATATTAGATTAATCTTTATCGCTAATTGTAAATGACTTTTTCATTCTATCTTCGATGTTTACAAGTTTCTAGTCATTTTTCATCATTTTCGGACGTACATTTACACAGTAATATCCATTTTGGACATTAATACCTATGTTTTATGATATGGATTAGATTTATTGAAAATTTAACTATTGAAGCTCAAATATTCTTGTTGTCTAGTTTTATATCTTATTTTAGTACTTAATGGTCTAATTAACTATTAGATTCTTATATTTAAATGATTTTACATTGTGATTACTAATTTATGGACTTAAATAAGGTCAATTCAATTTAAGATGGGTATTAAGGGCTTAAGGAAGTTTCGGCTCATATATGTACATGTATATATATATATATATTATTTTATTATATTATCTTATATTTTACTATTTTATAGGATTATGTCATCGATTATGTCATGCTTATGTCATCACTTATATTTATACTTTATATTTATACTCTTTTGTATTCTATACACAGGTTATGTATATACTTATACTTTTAATATATTTGTATATATACTTGTGTACTTATACTTATACTAGTATATATACCTGTATATACATACATATTTTTATTCGTATTTTCGTGTGCTTAATATACCCCCTTAAGAAATTTTCATAAAATCCATATTTTTGTACTTTATGGGCTTATTTAGTAAGGTATAAGTATGTATAGTTAGTATATTCCTTCTTTTTGGTTATATACATAAAGGATACTTATGTATAAGAGTATCCATACATGTGTACATCAAGTATATCCTTGTATACACATACTTGATCATATGTATATGTGCTCCTTTTTCAATTATTTAAGGATTTCTTATACCTATACTAAAGATTTTACTAAAACCCTTACATATACACTTCACATATACTCACTTGTTGTATGTACATAGATATTTATACATGTATACCTAAATATTTATACACTCCTAACCATAAGTATGGAGCTTTCTACCTTCAACAACACATATGTATATATTATACAAAGTTCCTACACTAACTTAAAGTAGACACTAATTCACTTGTTGAAATAGAAATTCAAATGAAATCGTACATCTTTCTTCTTCTAGATAAAGGTGAGGAGTTTACTTATTTAGTGTATGAAAAGTTGTTGTAGTATAGAAGTGGGTTTAGAAAATTAGAAGTGTGAAAGGGGAAAGGGAGGTAACGGTTTTGGAGATGAGGGAAAAGGCATTTGTTTTGTGTAATTTTTGTGGTTTACAATGAAGACAAGTGGGGTCTAGAAGTCTTCATATGTTGTACGGCAACAAGGATAAGAAAGGAAAAACAAAATCCATGTGAAAATGAGTAGAAAACTTTAGAAAAGAGGAGAACTTTCTAGTTGAAAATAACTAATGTTGACTTTAGTCAACCTTTGACTTGGTCAAATGTTGACTTAGTCAACTCTCTTAAAATTACATGTAATTTGAATGCATATAATGAGGTAATTAAGAAAAATTAGGAAGAAAATTAAGGAAATGAAAAGAAATATGAAGTTTATTGAAATGATTAGTAAAAAAAATAGTTAATGAAATCTTCATTTAAGTATTTATATCCTATATATGTCATTTGGTATGGTATCTAGTATAATTATCATAAAAAATATTACTTAGGATATTAATACCTACTATATATAGTATAATCATCAATTAAGCTCTTAACTCTATATAATACTAACCTAGTTATATGATTAGAAGATATATATAATCTATAATACCATATCTTAGTTTTCTAGTAAATTAAATTAGTATTATTAGCATTTATGAATAATTGAAAGTTATCTTGATTATTTGTTGATGATTTAGTATGATACTAAGGATATATTAGTAATTAGGGTTTTAGGGTGAATTAGTACTTTCATATCTTAAAAGTTATAATTTTAGGGTTTATCACTTTCGGGCACAATCTCTAGTGTTTATATATATTTAGGGTATAAAAGTTTTCTACTCGATTAAATCTTCATTTGTTATCTGAGGGTTTTGATGAGGTTTAAGGTCAACTTTTACAGTTACATACACTTAAGGTTTTAAGATCTTCGTATGCAATTAGAGGTTCAATTGATAATTTAAGGTTTTTCATATTCGCTTAGATTTTGAATTAAGGTTTTAATCGGTTTTAAATCTCACTAGCTCTATTAACTTTAGAAAATCATCTACAGTTTAGGGGTTTGATTTTATACTTCAAAGGCTAGATTTGCGGGGTTTATAGTTTATTTATCACCGAAGTTGAAGTTTCTAGGGAAATCAAAGGAAGAGGGTCTGGGATTCTTAGAAATTAAGTTAGGAGTTTTGAAGCTCAACATTTTAGAGGTCTAAAGCCTCTAAACATGCCCTAAAAATTAGTCAGATCACCCTCGATCCAATTCAGTTTCCGCCGCTGTGTAAGGTAAGTTCATCTCCTTTTTGTGTGTTGAATTTTTGTGAAAAAAGGAATTGAAAATGCAAAAAAAAAAAAAAACCATGTTTTGATCTTGTGTTGCCATGTTTCCTTGTGAATAATATGTTTTTAATATGCATGCTTAGCTATCTTAATAATGTGTTAATAAAATTGATTTTAACTTGTTAAATTTATGATAGTTTGCATGTTATTATACTAGTATAGTTTTAATTTGATGATTAGCATCTCAATTTGTTATGAATAATTATTATGATGATTTAGCTTTAACGATTAACATGCTTGATTAAAATAAATTTGCATGAGTTAGTTAATTTTAATGTTGATTTGAATAATTAGATTAATATGATAGCACGATTTGTTATGTTCGTTGATTTGAATGATTTAGTCTTCATAATGGTCATGTAATTGTTGGACAATTATGTTGCCATGTTATGTGCCTTATTTAGAATAAAATTGCTTTCAAATAGAACGAGTTTTTTTTTTCAAAAATTATTTTTTTCACTTAAAAAGTTCTTCATAAATATAAAAAAATAAATAAATAGGCCCTTTTCCAAAATTTAGGATTTTTTTTAGAATTTTCCAAAGTAGACTCAAAATTGTTTTCTCAAATTAATAAAACGTAATGAATTTAAAGTGAAAAGATTTTTCTTAAGTTAAAATAAACCCACATACTAAAATTTTTATAAATAAGAATTATGTGAGTTTGATCTTACTTTGTAGATACTTAGGCATTTCAAGCAACCTAAAATAAATTAAAAAAAAAAACTACTTTTCCCCCTTTTCCTTCTTTTTTTTTTCATTCTGGCAAATAAAAAGAAGAAGAAGAAGTCCATTTTACTTAAAAACATAATTAAGGGCTCATTAAGCTATTTCATGGATTTTTTTTCTCAACAAAAACCACTTAGGTTTTAAATAATGTAGCCTTTGAGCCCATGGATATTTGGTTTCTATTTTCCAATGGTTTTTACGGAAACCTATGAACTAGTAGCTGAAATTAGAGGCTATCTACCCATAGACCTCAATTTCACTTTTTTCTCAATTTTGATTGGGTGGCAACTCCTCTTCAAAACTTTTGTTTTAATAAAATATTTTCTTAATCTGGTCAAGAGATTTATGTTAAGCAAGCCAAACTTAATATAAATTAGGTAAAAAAAAAAGAGAAATCGAATTTTTAGCTTGTTAGAGCACATATGTTAGAGCTACTACTATCATTCCTTAATAACTTATATTTGTTACTTGTGTAGGCCTAAACAAGTGATACCAAATCAATACAAGCCTAAATCCCCCCATAGAGAATTTATTGTTAATAACAGATAAACATATTTTATATTATCATCGTAATGAATTAACTATTGTGAACTAATTTCAAGTTGACATATGTTATGGATCGACAAAAAAATTTGATAAGTTTAAGGGAAATCCTATTTTTCTCTAGTTTTGAATACATGGGTGAATCAAATATAATAAAAAATATGTCGTAAAGAAAAAACGAAAGTAAATATCAAGGATTAAGAGTGTATTTTCTCCTTTATTTTAACTCTCCATTATACAAAGGGAAGATGACCATTTATGTTTGATTTGTTTTAGGAAAAATGTTTCTTTAGAAAAAGAATTTCTTATGTGGAAGAAAGCTATTAAAAAAATTTTGAAAAAGGGAAAATTATAAACCTTTTTTTTCTTAAGAAAATGGTTTCCTAATTGAAAAGTTGTTTCTCTATCATATCCTTATCATTTTATCTTTCAAAATGCATACACCAAGAGAATGCATGTAGGTGGAGTTTTATAGCGTAACCGACTTCCTTGAACCTGATATTTATTAGATAGATTAATACCTTATAGGATTTGGACAGGTTTTGAAAAAAATATTAAAACTTTTTTAGGTATGGGGTTTAGTTTTGAGATAAGGTTAATATGTAATAATAAACTTGCACCTGCCAAGTTTAAATATTATTTATTATTTGAGTTTACATTTATAAATATACAATCAAATATTAATATCAATCACATTATATATTTTGATATAAAAATATTATATGTTAAGTAGATAAAGTAAGAAGAAGAAGAAGAAGAAGAAGAAAAAGTTATTAGTTAAAATATTTTATAATTCATATTTTTGTAAAATAGTATTCATTAAATATGTAAGTTTTGCTTCGAAAAAAAAAGAGGTGAGTTTTAGACATCTTACAAGTTTTCGTTGACTTACTTAATTGAATTTTTCTTGGTTTTTATTATTTTTCTTAACTCGATTAATATTAAACTTTAATCCATTTAATACTAACCCTTAACTAAAAGTTAAAAAAAAAAACTTGGTTTTCTATTTTTGAAAATTTGAAGTTATCACCTGACCAGAGTTAGGAAAAAATAGGTTAAGTTAAATCAATTTTAGCCTAGCTACTAGTCTATTGGAAAGATTGATTTTTAAAACTGTTTTTGAAAACCAAATATTTGAGTCTAAGGGCTTATCTATTAAACCCTTCACGAGTACCACTTTCAACTTTTTGAATTTGATTTAGTTATTCAAAGCACCCTACTAATAATATCTAATTCAAATTTATAAGTAACTAAACAAATAGAGCTATATCCACATGAAGAACATCATAAAAGGGGAAAAATAATTTTTTACATATTTTAAGTCACCCTTAAGTGCTTACGTACGCTCTAGTAAGAATCAAACTTTCCGTAGTTCATTATTGAAAATTTAAATGTGTTGTTTAATTTTACTTTTTGAAAAACAATTAGATTAACATTTTTTCTATCAGTTCAATTTTTAAAAAATCTAAAAGGTTCTAATTTGAGTGTCTTATTTTTGAAAAATCTTAGAAAGGCTTATCTTTGAAAAGGATTTGTTAATTTTTATTTTTGAAATCAAGTTTTTCTAAGTGATTCAAATCTTTTATTCTTATTCTTATTATTATTATTATTATTATTATTCTTTTTGCTTTTTATCATTTTCAATCGAAGCATAAAAATAAAAGCAAAAAAAAAGAGCTTTCCTTTCTTTTTCTTTTCTTTTTTTTTATCTTTTTAATAAATTACAATATTTATAATAGAATAAAAAAAAAAAACACAACGAAGTAAAACAAAAGAGGGAAATGGACCAGGCTTACACATAGGTCAAGGGCAAATTGGGTGTGGATATTAATTTGGACCTAGGTCATCACGTACCCTATACGTGATCTGGAGAAGGAAAGGGAGAGAGAGCTCCAATAGGCAATTGACTAGAGAGCCGGGAGGGGGGAGGGGGGTGGGGGTTGTGTTCCAAAGCGTTTTAGAGGCCAAAATGAATGGGGAGATGAAGATTCATGAGAATCTTATTGCGAAAAGGGGGTTTGGGACAGGTGGAGTAGTGTTTCGTAGCCGTTTGAAGGTAGTTCAAATTTGGGCCAACGATTGTGGTAACGACAAACGCATGTGCTAGGGATGAAAGGGAAGTTGGGTTAGGGGTTTTTAAGGTTGGTGGTCATGATGGTAGTGTTGGTTTGGGTTGATAAGGAGTAAAGAGTGGTGTTTGGAAGAGAGAGATGCATGGTGGTTAGGTTTGATGGTGGTGGAGAAAGAGGAGAGGCTAGAAGGCACGACATTTGATGAGACTAGTTGGGATCATCTCCTAATAGCTTAAGAAACTCAACCGTGGTATTAGTTGGTTTTGAAAACCACCGGTCTTAAGCTTAGAGTTAGAGAGCAATGTGATCTTAGAGAGAGAGAGAGAGCTCACGTGTATACGTTTGAACAAATTTGAGAGGTCCTTCGAATGTGACGAGGAAGGGTATTTTTTATACTTACTTAAGTTTGAGCAAGCTTAGCAAGTACGATAATGGTCGAATCGACCATTAAAGCATATCTCAATCACTTTTTGAATTCAAGGAAAAATGTTCAATTTATGTGCTTTTGATTGTTTGAAATGATGCACTTGCATTTAATGTTGAGTAGAAGCTTCCATTATTGCTACAACAAATTGGATTTAACATCTAAGCAAGTGGTTAAGCCCTCGGATTGTGATTTTTTCTAAATTTTCAAGGCTTATTCAAATGAGTAAATGAATGAATCAAGTCGAGTTTCTTATCCCAATTCATAGTATCCTATGTGTGCTTTGCAATTTCACCATTGATTTAGTGAAATCGTGAAGAAAAATGGGCAAAAAATACTCTTGAAGTGAGTTATTCGAGAAGGAAAGTACGGGAAAGGGAGTGAAATCCCAATAATGGGATGGAAAGTTCCAGTATTAGCCAATGATAAGTTGACACATGGCAAGGAGGGGAGAAAAAAGAGAAAGACGCTTAATGCATACAAGCCGAATCGAAACCCTGACCTCTTGAATGTGTGCTTGTTGTCTTTCGATCAGGCTATTGACCTGTGCTTTATCCATATATGCAATCAAATTGTATATATGGACTAAGTCTGCTTAGACTAGAATTAAATTTAAACCTAAGCCCAAAATTCCCCTTTTCATCTAAGATTCAAATATTATACTAAGGTTAGTTTAAATTTTCCTATTCTATTTTAAATTATCTTTCTTTTTTTTTTTAATTTTCTATTTTTGTACTTTTTCTAAATTTTCTATTTTTTTTATTTTCTAAATTAGGACCCTTTTTCTAAAAAAAAAAAACTCGAAAATTAAAGGGGGGAAAAATAAGATGTCTATAACTGCTCTTCTTTGTGGTAAAGTTTAGTAAAAGTTTGCTAGAAAGATAAAAAAGACACCATTTTTACTCAAATGATGAATTTTCCTTAGGCAATGCTACAACTAGCTAGCTAGCTTAGGTTGAATCTATTAAGGATTTGTTGAAAGAAGTAAGAGGGTGCTTTAGAAACTAATTGAGACATTAGAGTAAGTTTTAGAAGGGTATAACACCTTATGAGTTGGCTATGACCTAGAGAAAGGGTAGTGCTTTTAAAGTTGGCAAGATACATTGAGTGAAGGGTAGTGCATTAAGAGTGAGAAAAAAACCCTAAAATGATTCTAAAATGGAGGGAAGCACCCCTATAGGCTAGCAAGAACCCTAAATGAGAACTCGATCATGCTCACTTGAGCTGATTAACCTAGGTGAATAGGTAAAGCGCTCTTTGAGCTAGCTAGGACTTAAATGAGAAATTGAAACCCAGTTACACTCATCTAAGTTGACTAACCTAGGCAAATAGGTGAAGTGTTGTTTGAGTTTGCTAAAACCCTAAATGAGAACCTAGTTGTACCCCTTTGACTTGATTAACCTAGGTGAAATGGGTAAAGCACTTCTTGAGCTAGCTAAGATCCTAAATGAAATCCTAGTTATGCTCCTCTAAGCTAACTAACCTAAGTAAAATGGGTAAAGCACTCCTTGAGCTAGCTAAAACCCATCCTAAATGAAATCCTAGTTATGCTCCTCTAAGCTAACTAACCTAAGCAAAATGGATAAAGCACTCATCGAATTAGCTAAAACCCTAAATGAGAACCTGAAACCTAATCGTGCCCCCTTGAGGTAACTAACCTAGGTGAAATGAGTAAAGTGCTCTTTGAATTGGCTAAAACCCTAAATGAGAACTTAAAACTTGGTACTGCCCCTTTGAGCTAACTAACCTAGGTGAAATAGGTAAAGTTCTCCTTAAGCTAGCTAAAACTCTAAATGAGAACCTAGTTGTAAAGTTGATTAACCTTGGCAAAATTGGTAAAATGCTTCTTAAGCTAGCTAAACCTTAAAAAGATTTGAGGCGAAACAACACTTCTTAAACTAGCTAGAACCCCAAAAACATTGTGAGACACAGGACACCGCTCCTTGAGTTAGCTAAAACCTTAAAAAAGATTTGTGAGACAAGACAATACTCCTTAAGCTAGTTAGACCCCTAAAAGATCGTGAGACGAGATAACGTTTCTTGAGCTAACTAGAACCCTAAAAGAGATGGTGAGACATGTCAGTGCTCCTTGAGTTAGCTGAAACCTTAAAAGATATTGAGAAATGGCAAAGCACTTAATAGGCTAGCTTAAAACCTAAAGGAAATGTAAGACGAGAGCAGTACTTTATGAGTTGGCTAGAACCCTAAAAGAAGTTAGTAAAGGGAAAC
The DNA here is from genome assembly GCA_024138005.1 of Lumnitzera racemosa. Lineage (NCBI taxonomy): Eukaryota > Viridiplantae > Streptophyta > Magnoliopsida > Myrtales > Combretaceae > Lumnitzera > Lumnitzera racemosa. The sequence continues at coordinate 61,287,027 of JAMXBC010000004.1, forward strand.
ACCCTATGACTTGTTAAAACCTTAAGAGAGAAGTAGTGACGAGAAGTGTACTATAGGTTTACTAAAAACCCTAAGAGAAATTGGTTGAGGGAAGTGCCATATGGGTTTGCTAAAGACCTTACGTGGTGATCGAATAAGCAAAATTGAGGGATGTAACCAATTTAAAAAAAAAAATCTTGACTTGAAAGATTTATAAATGAGGAATTTGGTGAAAACCATTTATGACAAAAAGGTATTAGGGATAAGGTCCCTTGATTTAAAAAAAGAGTTTGTAAACATAAAAAACCTACCTTAAGAAGAATGACTTAGGCCATTATGGTCAACTTACAAATGTGTGACCACATTAAAAAAGAAGTAGATGACATGAAATGAAAGATTTGCCACTAGGGCTGACGTAGACTTGAAAATGGATTAAAAAGCCTTATAACAAGCCCTTATTTTCTCTCTCTCTCTCTCTCTCTCTCTTTCTCTTTCTCTTTTATTTTTTGTTTTTTGTTTTCTTTTCTTGAAAGTTTGCTAACGGGTATGAATTCCTATTAAAGAAGCAAATATTATAACCATCCCCTTCCTTGCTAACCATGTAAGGGCATCTTCTCAGTCCCTGAAAATGTTTCTTGACTCTGATGCTGAGCTTCTTGGTAGGCCTTATCAGTCCATTCCTAAGGAAAAGGTAACTCATGATTAGTCTAGTCAAAAAAGGCTTCCTTGCACACTTGACATCTAGATTACTCTCTTGACTATTGTTCCAAAAATTATAGTCTAGTTTGTAAATGATACGTCTTGATCAATTTGTTAGGTGTTTTTCAGCTCAACATTGTGAATTTAAGCTTTTGGTCAAATGGTTTCAAGAGGATTAATGAGAAGGCCTATTTTGAATGATTTACTTAATCAAATAAGGTGTACAAGTCAAGAACCTTTATTGAGAAAGTAGAAGTGTGCTTGTCTTAGTTTCAAAAACAATTTTTATTTAGGATAAATTATTCCTTGTGATTAGAAAAACTTTTATTAAGTGTAGGTGGTATTAAGGGTGAGAAGGCCTTATGTTTGTGATGGATAAAGGGGTTTTGTGTTTATGATTTGGGATGGATAAGTAGTGTTTGTGTTTTTAGGCTAGGTATGTGATTTAGGGCCTTGCATCTTTTAGGCCTTCTTTGTTGAACCAAAGGTTCACTAATCGATTTTGATAAGAACAAAATAAAATTGGATGATTAAACTAATTATTACTTGGTTACATTGAGTTAATTGAATAAAGTCGATTAATTTGCTTAATGATTAAATATATCAATTAACTATACAAAATATTTAATTTTTAAATGATAAGCAAACGATTTTGAAGTTAGATTACAAAGTATAGTTGTTCTTTTGTATTAAAGTTGATTTCAGTTGATATTTGGCCTACCAGCAAGACGGCAGATGGAAGAACCAGCTTAACAGTAAAGTGGCTTGGATAAGAAGATGAATTGCATTCTGTTCACTCCTTGAGCTGACATGCCTATACACTTGTTGGTGTTCTTGCCGGCAATAATATTGCTTACCATCATGACAATAAGAAGATACTACCGCTATGCTAGTAAGCTTGTTTCAAGTAGCCGTTAAAGTATTTAATGCGCGATAACAAAAAGAATTCAATGAGTTGGTATAAATGCTCAATAACTCGATTAAAGACAATTAAGAATTGATATTCTACTGCAATCAAAAGACATTCTCTTACATTATTTGATCTTATTACTTACTATTTGTATCTTATACTCTTTACTTGCAATCAAACAAAAGAAACTTAATGTATAGTGCTTGAGTGTTCATATATTTTGTAATCTTAAGAGAAAGAAAAGCACTATACTAAGATTGTTGTGTACAATAATGATTTTGTGAACTTATGTAGATCTTTGAGCATTGTATTGAGTGATTAATAAAGCAGTGTGAAGTCTTCAATTGAAGGCATTTGTGGGTCCGTAGAGACTAAGGGGTAGTCTGAACTCCATATTATATCTGACCTTAATCTTCTCTATCTCTTTAATTTTTGCACTTATTGTTAGCTTATTATTGTCTTGATCATCCTTGTTATCACATTTCATTTTAAATATAAAAAAGAATTGCAATTTGTTTTAAGAGCTCAATTCATCCCCTTTCTTGAGATTAGCCTAGTATTCTTCAATTAGTATCAAAGCTAGCCTCTAATCACTCGCTTAATCGTATATTAGGGTAAAGATCGTGGCATCTAATGCATTAGACTTTCTAGAAGAACAAGCAATTAATAGGCCTCCTCTTTTAACTGGTAGCAACTATCTATATTGGAAATGTAGAATGTTTATATTTTTGAAAGCACAAAATAGATTATTGTGGTATGTAGTTAACTAAAGACCATTTAAGATAGAAGGGAAAGAATAAAAATATTATTCAGATGATGATTGGAAGTTACTTGATCTAAATGAAGTTGCTATAAATGTTTTGCATTGTGTCATAAGTGAAAATGACTTCAACAAGATATGTACATATAAAAGTGCTAAAGGAATATGGGACAAACTACAAAGTATATATGAAGGAATTAGTAGAGTAAGGGATACAAAAATGAGCTTATTATGTAGACAATTTGAAAATTTTAGGATGGATCCAAATGAAATGATTGATGAGATACATAATAGATTTATTAATATCATTAATCCCTTGAGTCTTCTTGGAAAGATATTTACTAATCTTGAGATAAATTCTAAATTCTTAGGTCTTTGCTAAAAGATTAGGAAGCTAAGAGAACTACTATCGATGAAGCATATGATCTCAATGAAATGTTAAAAAAGCAACTCCTTAGAACACTTAAGACACATGAGAAGGTGAAGAGACAAGGCGAGGATTCTATAAAGAAGACAATTGCTTTAAAAGTCATGAAAGAGAATACAAGTGAAGATGATAATGAAATAGTAATGTTGGCAAAGAAATTTAGAAAATTCATGAAATTCAATAAAAGGACTAAGAAAGATAAGGATAGATATGGATCACCTTCTAAGTTCAAGATGGAAAAGAAAGAAGTTATCAAATGCTACAATTGTCAAAAGCCGAGACATATTCAACAATATTATCCCTTACCCAAGAAGGACAATAAAGAGTTAAAAAAGAAAGTTATGATAGCTACTTGGAGTAATGGAGATTTTAGCAACCTCGATAATGAAACTTGCTTCATAGCTCTCAGTGAAGAGATATGCTCCCCCTTACATAACTCTTCCTTTAATGAATTTAGAAGTATGCATGATGAATTATTGAAAGAATTTATAAAAGTGCAAAAGAAGGATAAAGTTTTGAAGTAAATGATGAGTGAAGTAAGCGATGCATTTGATATTATCAAAAGCGAATACAATAAAGTAGTTGATGCAAAAGAAGGGTTAGAAGAGGATAATGAATATTTGAAAATTGAGATTAGGAAATTAACAAAGGAAAATGAAGAGCTAAGTACTAGAAGCGAATCAATAGATGAAAATAGTAAATTGAAGGAAGCTAATGAGAATTTTGAAAAGGAAATGAAAGAACTTAAACTTGAGGCAAACGATGATGAATGCATAGTTGACAAGCTAGGTTGACTTGAAATTGAAAATTTAATCCTAAAATCTAACTTAGATGATTCGAAGAAGACAATAGCAAAATTTGTAAATAGAGAGAAAAACTTAAACAATATTCTTGGCTCACAAAGGTAAGGGCTAGACAAAACCAAAATAGGTTATATTAAAGAAAATGTGTATAGGGTATACAAAATTTATTTTGTTAAGGTCTTAAATAAAATTTGCAATTATTATAGAAGATATGGTCATATTGCACATACTTATGCAGTACGTTGCAATCTTTCCTTAAATAACAAAGGCAAAATGGTTTGAGCTCCTAAGAGACAAGCTTACATTACAACAACTAACTCTAAAAGACCTAACTAAAGTGGGTACCAAAAAAATAACTATTTGTTTTATAGGTTCCTTCAAGGCAAAGCAACAAATGGATCTTGAATAGTGATTGCTCAAGACATATGAAGGGAGATGCATCTAAGTTTGCATCTATAAACTTGAAGGATGGAGGAAGTATGACCTTCACAGATAATTGGAAGGTCCACGTTATTGGAGAAGGTAACATTTGCATTAACAATGATCTTACTATCAAGCATGTGTTACTTGTTGATAACTTGAAATATAATTTACTTAGCATTAGCCAACTGTGTGATATAGGATACAAAGTAATATTTCATACATTAAAGTGTTCTATTGAAAACATTAACAATGAACAAATCCATTTTGAGGAGTATAGATGAGGAAACATTTACAAAATTGACTTCAATACATTTTCATGTTCATTTGAAACTTGTTTATCCACTCAAAACAATGAGAGTTGGTTGTGGAATAGGAAGTTAGAACATATTAGTATGGATATCTTATCAAAACTAGCAAAAAAGAATCTTGTTAAAGGATTATCTAAGATTAGGTTTGATAAAGATAGAACATGTCAAGTATGTCAATATAGCAAACGAACAAAGTCATCATTCAAATCAAAAGATGTTATCTCAACTTCTAGGCCACTTTAACTATTACACATGGATATATTTGGTTCAACCTAAACCTTAAGTTTAGGAGGGAAAAGATATACTTTAGTCATAGTTGATGATTTTACTAGATTTACTTGGACCTTTTTCCTTGCAAACAATGATGGAACGTATCATGTATTCTTAAATTATAGCAAGAAGGTTCAAAATAAAACAGGTCTTTCTATTGTCTCAATAAGAAGTGATCATGGGGGTGAATTTGAAAATCATAATATAGAAATTTTTGTAATAAAAATGAAATAAAACATATCTTTTCAACACCTAGAACTCTACAGCAAAATGGAGTCGCTGAAAGGAAAAATATGACTCTTATAGAAATGGTTAGTATTATACTATGTGACAATAATCTACCTAAGTATTTTTTGGTTGCTGTTAATACCGCTTGTTATGTATCAAATCATGTTTTCATGAGGCCTATTTTTAAGAAAACCTCGTATGAGCTTTGGAGAGGTAAAAGACCTAACATATCATATTTTCATCTATTTGGACAAAGTGTTATATTCTTAATAATAGAAAGGAACAATTTGGAAAATTTGATTCAAAATCGGATGAAGGCATCTTTTTTAGTTATCCTCTTACTAGTAAGACTTATAGAGTATGTAACAAAAGAACTCTTGTTATAGAAGAGTCAATTCATAGTGCATTTCACGATACATATCCATATAGAGAGTCTAATGATGAAGTAGAGAAAATTAGTGCTCAATTGGATGGTTTTGGTCTTAATAAGGATTGATCCATTTCAAATGAGAAAGAATCCTTTAAACAAGATAAAACTATTGACAATTCTAATGTAGACTTACCTAAATAATAGAAATTTGTAAAACATCACCCTAAAAATTTAATAATAGGAGAACCATTTAATATGGTTCAAACTAGAGCCTCTCTTAAGAATCTAAATAATGTAATGTTCCTATTTCAACTTGAACCAAAAAACGTAAATGAAGCTTTAAAGGATGAATTTTGGATTCTAGCTATGCAAGAAAAGTTAAATCAATTTAGTAGAAATGAGATATGGGACTTAGTACCTATACCAAAAGATAGACCGGTAATAAAAACTAAATGGGTGTTTTGAAACAAGTTAGATGAAATCAGGATAGTAATAAGAAACAAGGTACGTTTAATTGCAAAAAGTTATAACTAAGAAGAGGGATTTGACTTTGGTGACACCTTTGCTTTGGTTGCTAGATTATAGGCCATTAGGATATTTTTGGCATTTGCCACATATAAAGACTTCAAACTGTATCAAATGGATATTAAAAGTGCCTTTCTAAATGGTTATATTAAGGAGGATGAGGCCTTTGCTTTGGTTGCTAGATTAGAGGCCATTAGGATGCTTTTAGCATTTGCCATATCTAAAGACTTTAAATTGTATCAAATGGATATTAAAAGTGCCTTTCTAAATGGTTATATTAAGGAGGAGCTATATGTAGAGCAACTACCGGGGTTTGAGGATAGTGAATTCCTAGAACATGTATATAAGCTCAATAAAGCCTTGTATGGACTTAAGCAAGCTCCTAAAGCTTGGTATGAAAGATTGATTAGCTTCTTGACGAATTGCTTCATTAGAGGGAAACTTAACACAATGTTATTCATTAAGCAACACAATGCTCATATGTTAATTATCCAAATATACGTAGATGACATTGTGTTTGGTGCTACTCATATGGACTTTGTTAATGCGTTTGTCCAATATATGAAAAATGAGTTTGAAATGAGTATGATGGGAGAACTCAACTATTTCCTAGGCCTTCAAGTAAACAAATTGAAGATTGAACCTTCATCAACCAAGCCAAATACTAGAGAGCTCTTAAAAAGGTTCAAAATGGAAGATTGTAAGATTAGGCCTACTCCAATGAACACCACTCTAAAACTTGATAAAGATAAAAGTGGAAAGAACATTTGTGAAAAGGTGTATAGAGGCATGATAGGAAGTTTTCTCTATTTAACTACATCTAGGCTTGAGATCATATTTGTTGTATGTCTATATGCATGATTTCAATGTTACCCTAAAGAATCTCATTTGAATGCGGTCAATCGCATCTTTAAGTATCTTGTGGGTACCATTGAAATTGGCTTGTGGTATCTCAAGTTTACCTCATTTGATCTTATTGGATACTCTGATGACAACTTCGCTAGTTGCAAAGTTAATTGGAAAAGCACAAGCGGCACTTGTCACTTCCTTGATAACTCTTCGGTATCATGGTATTTAAAGAAACAAAACTTTATAGCACTTTGTATTGTTGAGGTAGAATATGTGGCAATTGGTAGTTGTTATGCTCAAGCTCTATAGATGAAACAAACATTGCATGATTATAGTCTAAAGTTTACCAATGTCCCTATAAGATGTGACAATACAAGTGCTATAAACCTAACAAAGAATCTAATTTAACACTCAAGGACTAAGCATATAGAAATTAGGCATTACTTTATTTATGATCACGTATAAAACAATGATGTATACTTAGAATTTACTGATATTAGCAATCAAATAGCTGATATCTTCACCAAACCCTTAAGTGAGGAACTATTTTGCACTTTAAGGAGAGAATTAGGAATTATAATGTAAAATGAATGTTAGTCAAATAAAAACCAAGATAGTGTCTTTGAGAAAAAATTACATACTGAGTGGCTTAACTGGCAAATACTACACTATGAGGTCTAAGAAACTTGATCATATAGATTTCATACATTAATTATGACTTTTATCATGTTTTGGGTACACTTGAAGTCATTCATGCTTATCTAAGTTCATATATGTACAAATTTGTTATGCTTTGGTTTTCGTGCCCAAAATGGAGCTTTACACATTTAATTTCATTCATAAATCATGTTTTAGTTGTGAAACTAGCTTGATTTGAGTTTTGTGCAAATTTGATCTCTTTAGACCCTTATTAAGCACTAAGTGCCATTTAGAGCATCTCATGCCTATTTATGCCAATATAAATGTTGCTTGATTTAATCATGAATCCTTATACTGCTTGATATCTTTCAAATAGGTTTGAAGTATGAACTTATCTTGAATATTGAGGAAAGATCTCTACTTACTCTCTAGCTACTTGCATACTTAACTTTGATCTTAAAGAACTTAAGTAATTATTTTACAAGTTAAAGCACCTTAAAGCTATATTGTGTTCCAACCATGCTCAAACATGTATTTGAAACTCGCTTCAAGTGTTAGTATGTAAATCTATGCACATAACTTATTCATATATGCACACTTTTACTTAATCATGAACTTCTTAGCTTTTAGGATTTGATTTGGCTAAATTTTAGGAATTTCATTCAAAACTAGATTTTTTAAGCCTTAATGGACTCACATAAACTTGTTTGAAGTATTAAAACACCCATTAAATAAATCAAAACAATCTTGAGTTGGCAACTTAAAAAATGCAAAGGCCTTACCTAAGATTCTGTAGGATTACAAAATACTTGCATGACAGTATCCACCACTACTGGCATGCCAGTATATTCATTTAGATAAGAAATTAGATTTGGTTCTATTATATGAACTGACATGACGATATCCCTAAATATTAGCATGACGGTATCCCCCAATATCGGCATGTCGATATACTTTCTTAAATAAAAAGTTAGATTCTATTCTATTCCATTAATCGGCATGTTGGTACCCCTTACTACCAGCATGCCAGTATACTATTTTAAATCGCAATTTAGAATTGGTTTTGTTCTAAGAACCAGCATGCCGGTAACCCTTATTACTATCATACAAGTGATCTAGATTGCAGGTGTCTTTAAGAATGGCTTGCAACTCTCTCTCTCCTTATTCCCTTTCCAAAACCCCTCTTTCTCTTCCTTACAAATCCTAACCTCTCTCTCTATCTTCAATCTACCCTCTTTCAACCATTAAAATCCTATTTTTTCTACCCAAATCATTTCCTTACCCCCTTGGTCACTTGTCACTTATCTCACTTTGTCTCCTCTCACCTTCTTCGTCTTCCTCATGCAACTTTCTCTCTCTAAAACCACTCATACACCGTTATGCCACCACCATTGTTCTCCCGCCTCTACCATCAACTCAACTTCCATCACTCCCACTCTTTACTTCCTTACCCATCCACTCCTCTTCCCTTTCCTTAGTCTTCATCTACTCTTAACCACCATGGCACCGCAAACCAGCTATGGTCTAGCACCCCCAGCATATGACCACCACCTCTTTCCCTCATAACAACATGCTCAATGATTTGAAAAGTTTTCTGACTTAGAAGTCAACGCTAGCATATTTTGTCCCTTGGAGGTACTCGAGGAATTTCGAAGTCATCACTAACCTTGTCCTCGGCATCAACTTCCCAATGAGATATATGATGAAGCACTCAAATACTTCTACTATAATATGTCTAACTCTTTAGATGATCGGGGTAGGCCTAAGTTGAAAATGAATCCTAGTGATGAACTGCGTCATACCTTTGTATATTCTTATGTTTATGGCACCCTAATTACAATCACTCTTAAGGACATTTGTGGTCTTATCAAGGCTTTGGTTTGGGGAACTAAAGTCAATGTCAATTTCTATGGTGCTAAGTTTTATGAACGGGTCTTTTAATATAAGGGTATTGGAGGTAACTAAAGGAAGGCAAAGAATTTAGCTACTATTAGACTTGATCTTAGGACCAAGATTCTTTACCATATTATGATCCATAACTATTGTCCTTATTGAGGCCAACGGTTAAATGTTACATATCAAGACTTATGGAACCTATACTATCTCCATATGAATAAGCAAATTGATTTTTTTAGCATTTTGGTTCAATATTTCAAGCATGTTACCAATAATCTCTCTTAAGCTTTCTTAAGATTTGGGCGTATGGTTACACAATTATTGATCCATAAGGGTATTTAGTTCTCTATACCTCCACGGGTAGCTCGCATCAAGCATCTTGAACTAGTTAACATCTGTCAGGGAGTTTGGAAGAAAACTGACAACAATTGGGTTAGAAAGAAAACTCTTCCTCCCCTTGATCTTGGTTCTGAGTGTGACCCACCAAAACCAATTACATCCTCAAATAAGCAAGGCATTCATGGTGATCATACTCTCTCTCGTGTAGCTCTTAGTCATGCTACTACTCCTCTTCCTAAAGGCTCTTCTCACCATCCTCTTGATTTTTTAGTTCCTACATTTGATCTGGTTACTCCTATTGCATCTCAATACCCCTTCTATCAATACTCTGAGATGCGGTTCAATTACCTTAGGGAGGACATTCATGGTCACATCTTGATGCATCACTAGGGTTGGACACATGGAGAAGTACCACAACGAAGCGAGCTGAAAGAAACAGAAGAAACAGCTAGTAAAGTTTAGGCAGCTATTGAATGGATATTACACACCACTCGATCCTACTTGGCTTACAATCTGTTAGATGTGACTTACCGATCCAAACTAAAGGGTTACTTACCACTACTCCTTGCTAAAGTGAATAGATAAGAGTTAAAGGATAATGAGAACACTAAGGTTACTCAAAGGAAACATAAATAATTTCTCTATTGATGAATGATTGTCTATGTTCAAGTAAGTAGGGGTTTATATACCTATCTAAGGACTATTTTAAATGTCTGAAAAGATAGAAGGGTATTCTTACAATTAGATTACATAAGATATTACAAAAGGGGTAAAAGAGACAAAAAAATATTTAGTATAGAAAAGGAAAGAATCATTCTGGAATGTTGTGCCAGAAAACATGTGTCGCTTGGTGGCTAGACAGTAGAAATATGATACAAAGTAGGTGAAAGTAGAAAAACATTACAGTCAGGGGCTTACCTGATCTAGATGAGGTCAGGAGCCAATGGTCCTATAAAGAAGTCAACTGAATTAGAGTAAAATGTCTATTATTAGTTCGGGAGCTTGGTTCAATTAGTCTTAACTGTCTTCTAGAATAAAACATCACCACTGGGTAGGAGCAGATCTGACACACGTAAGGATCTAACAACTAGGTTAGCAGGAGATCAGCTAGGAATAGAAATCCCCATCTCAGATATGGCTTCGAGCTAGTGTTCTTCGCAAAAGTCCTTGGAGTCCTCTAGCTCAGCTATGTATGATTGGTTCAGGGGGATAATTGGTATCACATCTACAACCGGTTTCAAGAGCTCTATCATCATATCCAATTGGATTATCACTGCTTATCTTGCCCCTTTCCTCCTTTAACTCAGGATGATGATCTACTTGCTGCTTAGGTTGCCTACTCCAGTTTATTTCTTATATTTTTTTATGTTTTTGTTTATAGACTTGGCCTTTGGCCACTTTATGTCTTCATTATTTTCTCTTTGATAAACCCTAGTCCTTAATGGCCTTTGTTGATGATGCTTCGCTCTTTATACTAAACATGGTTGACTCTTACTTGTTTTATTGCATTTTATTATTCTTGGAAGTTATTGCTGACTATTTATTACTGTATTGCTCCTCCTTTCTAGCCTTGTTGTATCTTTGTTCTTCCTTCTTACCGAGGCCATATTCTCAGGCTTAAGCCGGGACTTTACTAAAATTTTGACTTGAATCCTTTTCCCTCTTCACCGCCTGGATCTTCCTATTTTTAATGAGTCCAAAGAGAGAGAAATATTCAAGTTGTTAGAGAGTCAAAAAGTATATTTTGTTTAGTTGATTGGACAATAGTTATCTCATTTTAGCTTTTTGGACTTATATTATAACTTGACATATGTTAAGTCCTTATAAAATTGATACTCCAATATGTAAAGTTATCAGAAAAAGAATCAATAATCTCATTTTGTATGCATTTACTTAATTTTATTCAATTGTGAAATATCTTGAAATTGAATGCTAAATTGAGGAGGAATATTAGATTGAGGGGGGAGTTCCTAAGTGTATAAGAATTTTGTCCTCATCAAAAAGGAGGAGATTGTTGAACCAAAAGGTTCAATGATTGATTTTGATGAGAAGAAAATAAAATTGGATGATAAAACTAATTATTTCTTAGTTATATTGAGTTAATTGAATAAGGTCGATTAATTTGCTTAATGATTAAATATATCAATTAACTCTACAAAATATTTAATTTTTGAATGATGATCAAACAATCTTGAAGTTGGATTGCAAAGTATGGTTGTTCTTTTGTATTAAAGTTGATTTCAAGTGATATTTGGCTTACCAGCAAGATGACAGATGAAAGAACCGACTTAATAGTGAAGTAGCTTGGATAAGAAGATGAATTGCATTCTATTCACTCCTAGAGTCAGCATGTTAGTACACTTGCTAGTGTTCTTGGTAGCAGTAATATTGCTTATCATCATGATAATAAGAGGACACTATCGTCATGCTGGCAAGCTTGTTTCAAGTATTTGTTTGAGCATTTAATGTACAATAATGGAAAGAATTCAATGAGTTGGTATAATTGCTCAACAACCCAACCAAAGAGATTTAAGAACTAATATTTCATTGCAATGAAAAGACATTCCCTTACATTTTTTTGTCTTTTTACTTACTATTTATCTCTTGTACTCTTTACTTGCAATGAAACAAAAGAGACTTAGTGTGTTGTGCTTGAATGCTCATATATTTTGTAATCTTGAGAGAAAGAAAAGCACTATACCAAAGATTGTTATGTACATTAGTGATAGTGTGAACTTATGTAGCTCTTTGAGTATTATATTGAGTGATTAATAAAGCGGTGTGAAATCCTTGATTATAAGCATTTGTGGGTCCGTGGAGATCAAGGGGCAGTCCGAATTTTACATTATATTTGGGCTTGATCTTCTCTATCTCTATCTCTTTAAATTCATTTATTATTAGCTTATTATTGTCTTGATCATTCTTATTATCACATTTCATTTTAAATATCAAAAAGAATTACAATTTGTTCTAAGAGCATAATTCACACCCCATCCCCCCCCTCCCCCCCTCTAAAGCTTAGCCTAGTGTTCTTCATTCTTTAGTTGGGGTTTTTCTCTTGCATAAAAGCTTAATTTTCAAGCCTTTTTCTTTCTTCTTCTTCTTCTTCTTCTCTCTCTCTCTCTCTCTTTGCCCTATTATTTCTCACTCTTCTTTCATTTCTTTGGCCCTAAGAATGATCATCTTTATTGTTGAGCTTTTGTCTTAAAAAGATTCAACGCCCTAAATCTATGGATTCCTGGTGTATGGGCTTAGGCAAGGTATGTGTCAGCTTTAGAGTGTTTGAAGAGGAGTTGGCTCTTCTTCATTTTAAAGAAAATAACTTATTAGAAATAGAGACCATTTTTGAATTAATATTATTGAAACAAAAACAAACTAATTTCATCCTTCTCTCCTAATTAATGATTTTAACCTCTGAATTACCCTAGTATAGGGTGGTTCTTAATAAGATTTAAATTTAAAAATACTCTAAGTTGGTCCAATGGGGTTATAAAGTATAATTGTGTTTGAAATTTAAAAATAACTGCCTAACTTCATTTTAATCTGCATATCAAATTCAAAATAAACTTTTTTTAAGGAATGAGTCTAAAGTATCCTCACCACGATATTACTCAAATCTCAAAGTGTTTAAGGGGTAGTGTATGGGATATAGTTTGCCTCTTTTTATCTTAAACCTTTTAAAATGAGTTACTAATTCTTTCAGAAGGAATTTATTTACCCTCAGGTGGAGATTGACTTTATCCCCTTGTTTCTCAAAACATGCCCCAATTTGATACTTTTCATTTGATCTGAGTTTGAGATTGAAGTTGTATTTGAATTCATGTTTTGACTTGGTTCATAGTTAGGCCTTTTCTCAATGGACCAAAAGTTTTGGTTCGACTACTTTGATGGCTGGGGTTTGTGTTTGGGTTAGTTACCTTAAAAGGTTAAGGGTCAATATTTAGGTTGGCTACCTTAACAGGTTGAGAGTTAGTGTTTAGATTAGCCACCTGAATGGGCTGAGTATCCGTGTTTTAGGATAGCTACCTTAATGAGGCTAATGGTTAGTGTTTAGGTTGGCAATGTAAATAGGCCCGAGGAATCGTGTTTAGGTTATGCCCATAAGAAATTGTAACCGTTAGCAACTTTCTTCTTTTTTTGTGAGAGAGAGAAAGATAGGACTTTATTTTACAGAAATTGAGAAATCTAATTACAAATAAGGATGGTAATTTTAGGGTTTTGTTTACAATCTAATGGAATTTATTTATATTTCCTTGAGTGAAAGGGAACAATAGTTAGGTGAATGCTTATTGAAGAACTATTTACAAAAAGGGAAAAACTAAAGAATAAAAAATAATATGCCAAAGGGAACTTTTACTATCATGACAAAAAGAAACAAAGAAAGGGAACCTAACATTTATTCTTAATGAAACTTAATATTTATTCAATGCTTTTTAAGTACATCTAAAGTCCCTAATCTAGCTTTGGTAGTTAGGCTGCAATTTTGTCCAACATCTCTAAAGCTCAATCCATGGTCTTTTCACTTTTTTCAACTTGGGCCAATAAAGCTTGGTTAGAGGCTTCAGGGCATTTAGCCCTTTACTTCCAATAGGTAGCTTCAACTTGTAGTAGCTGTTCATGAATTCTTAGGGCATCCAGCAGCCTATTGACTCTTTAATTGTTTACTTGTTGGTTACCTACCATTATCTGTAGGTTAAGACATTTCATGGATAAGAATCATTTATTTGATGAAATAAAATAATGCACTTAGAAGCATGCAAATGCTAGAGCCATTGGGTTAATACATCATTCCTTAAGTTACAACCCTATTGTTTGATTGGGTGTTTAACTTTTATAATAAAAATAGGTACAAAAATTGATTACATTTTTAAAACTTTCAAACATTAGTGGGGTTGCAATTCTCTCAAGCTTTAAGGAAAGTATATGCAATTAAAGTAGGTTCTAAAGGTCCTTAAGCTTTGTGATCTTATGCATTTTCGAGGAAATGGTTTATTGGTCACATTGAAGCTTAAGTGGGGTAGTTGATCGGCCTCAGAAGATGGTTACCTTATAGCATTCGAAGCTTATACAATGACCTCCTCTTAAGGTCCTAGGACGGTGTAAGTCTCATTGTATCTACCCTGCATCCTTGATGCAATAATTCCCTCCAATATCTCGAGTAAGTTTCATGCGAAATGAATACAGCAATTTAAAAAAAAAAAGTATATTTACATGAAAAGAATCATGACAATAAATAAGTAAATGACATTGGTATTTTCAAAGGAAAATTTAATTTTGGAAAGTTTTGAGTAACTAGCCCTCTTGATGTCCCTAGTGGAGTTGCCAAGCTAAGGAGCTTAGTTTTTTTCCAATTTTTATTATTTTCCTCAACTCGATTAGTATTAAACCCTAACCTATCTAATAAAAAAAAACTTGTTTTTCTATTTTTAAAAATTTAGAGTCGCCACTCAATTGGAGTTGAGAAAAAATAGTTAGGTTTAATCAATTGGGTGGATTCAATTTAACCTAGCCACTAATCTACTATAAAAACCAATTTTTAAAACGGTTTTTGAAAACCAAATATTTGAGTCCGGAAGCTAATTTATTAAACCCTTGTACTACTTTTAACTTTCCGAATTTACTTTAATTTAATTTTTCAAAATACCCTACTAATAATATCTAATTCAAATTTATCAATAACTAAACAAATAGAACTATATCCATGTGAAGAACATTACAAATAATTTTTTACAAATTTTGAGTCAACCCTAGGTGCTTAAGTACTCTCTAATAGAGATCAAACTTTCCGTAGTTCATTGCCAAAAATTTAAATGTATTGATTAATTTTTCTTTTTGAAAAACAGTCAAATTTATGTTTTCTTATTGGTTCAATTTAAAAAAAAAATAATCTAAAGGGCCCTAATTTGAGTGTCTTATTTTTGGAAAATTCTAGAAAGCTCTAACTTTAAAAAGGATTTGTTAATTTTTATTTTTGAAATCAAGTTTTTCTAAGTAATTCAAATCTTTTATTCTTATTCTTATTCTTGTTATTATCATTTGTTTTTATCTTTTTTTTATCAATGCATAAAAATAAAAATAAAAATAAGTGTTTTACTTTCTTTTTTTTTTTCTTCTTCTTTCTTTCTTTTATTCATTTTTATTTATTTTACTTAATTATGTTTTTTTATTTTCTATTTTTTGTAATTTTTATAAATTTTCTACGTTTTTATTTTTCTAAATTTTCTATTTTAAAATATTTTTCTAAATTAGGACCCTTTTTGCTAAAAAAAAAAAAAACACTCTAAAATTAGAAGAGGGAAAAATGGGGTGCCTACAATTGGGTATATGGTAAATGACCATATACGATTTAAGATAGATCTCAAAATATTTAATAGGGTATCAATACATGTTTAGGTTTTTCAAAACTCGTTTCAAACTTACCTTTGTATATCAATAAGTACTACGCATTGTTTAAAAGGATTCTATCACATTGTCTTATTCTTTTTGCATTATGTGATATAATCAAGCCCTAACAATATGTTCATAAAAATTAACATTTTGGATATGGATACAAGCATTTCCTTAGATAACATCTATGCAAAAATATACCATTAACCCGCACTCGAACAGAAAATTTTAGTTGACAAAATTGTGATGATAGAAACTTTGGGGCCCATCGTGCAATTTTGCTATCCTAATGTTGTTTGTCTAATTAATCTCCATTTTTTTGGAATAATAGTGACTTTGTTCAAGTAAAATCATCATTCCATAATCTAATCATGTTCTACGAGGTTATTCAAACAATTCTAGAAATCAATTGAATTTTGCCACAGGTTTTGTATTCTCCGATCTCTAAAGCTCATACTTTAAAATCACAATCTACCTCATAATTTGAAACAAGTTAAATTTTATATAGAAATTTTAATTGTAAAATATTTTAAATAAGTTGTTTAACATCCTATTATTTTTTTCTTTTGTTTATGCATTAATGCGTTCACTAATCAAACCGATAACATCTAGCAATTAATTACATATTTTTCTATCATATATTTTTCATGAAAGTATAATTCACAAAATTATTATAAAATTAAAATCTACCATAAGATAAAGTGTCACTTGTTTAAAATAAATAATAGTACCAAATTTGTTACAATATTGTAGTATCAGAAAATTTAATGAAATGATAATATGATAAAATAAACCAAATTTCAAAGTTTTATAGTCAATTTGAAAGTGCAAATTGAAATCCAAGAGTCATCGATCTATACTAAAAAGTATGGATTGTATTAATAGGGATTTTTATCCTAAGGCATTAAAAACCTTAAACCAACTTAGAAGAGCCAACGTTCAATCTCTAAAGCCTTGCATCCAACCTCCCTAGTTACATATGCGAACTCTTGTATTAGTCTCACAATCACTAAGGGCTTAACAGTATGAGAAGTTAATGAGCTTAGATTAGGGTTACATGATTGAAAAGTAGGTCAAAGTGATCATAATCAGCTTTGTTAAGGGGTAAAGAGCTCAGGAAGACTTGGTCTAATTTGTAGGAAGTTTAAATTCAAACATAGGCTCGAGCGGTTTGGAATCATTACATAAATAATTGCTCAGTAGCTGCCAACAATTGGCCTACATTCCAAAATTTTAGGGTATAGTCCATAATTCAAAATCCCACACATAAAGATTCTAGAGGTAACACACCAACAATTGTCTAAAATTCCAAAATTTTAGGGAATGGTCCATAATTCAAAATCCCACATGTGAAGATTCTAAAGGCAACAGTTGTAAGGCAATTGTTATTCATCCACTATAAATAGAGCTCGAGACCTTTTTGTAAGTTTCTTTTAGACTCTTGAACTTTACTAGCTACACTTTTCTTTCCATTCTCTTCATGTTTTTCAACCATAACCTTATTTAGGCATTAGAATGGCTATGTTGGAGTCGCCTTAGCTCTCCTATAGCCTAATCCTTTCTTTCTTGTAAGCTTGAAGTTCATTGAGCAATTTAAACTCCTTTTAAAACCAAATCTGGCTATCAAAAGTTTGGTGTTGTCCATTTCTTATACCTCAACATGGTTACTAAAACTAGAGGTAAAGATGAAACCACTCTAAAGGGGAGTAATGCCCCTTACGTAGCTTAGGAAGAGATATCAACACATCAGCAAATGCTAAAAGTGCCCCTAGTGGACATAAATGATATTCCAAGGTAAGTTTAAACTCAATAAGATGATGCATTGCGCATTTCACTACTTGAAGCCCTTTATATGTAATTTGCTAAGGAACTGGAGGAAGTTAGGGCTTATAATCATGAGTTAGGGAGAAAACTTCAAGAATACGATGCAGCATCTTCTTCAACCCCTTCTTTGGAGGCAGTAGGAGAGGAAGTGAACCTAGCTCCTCAAGATGATGACCAACATCATGAATGTGGTAAGCTCCTGTAGTGAATAAAGTGAGTTAATAATCACAACTTCATTTTCCTACTAACAAGGGTTTTTAGCAAGCACCATCACAAGCTCTAACTTGTGGTCATGTTCCTACCTATATGGAAGGTAAGATTTAGCACTTGATTGCTCATTAGCCACAAAAAGCTATTGCAAACATGAGTTTACACAATTTAAAAGCATATATCAAGAAGTTAGTGAACGAAGGAAGTTCTAAGAAGGAAGTCGAACCAAAAGGAAGGAAATTAAGTCCTTTTGTTTGTGAAATAATGGAAGAAGTCTCGCTCCTAAGTGTTTAACTACCCTAGTTTAACACTTACTATGGAAAAAAGGACTCAAACAATCATCTCAACACTTTTCGTACATTGAGGGAATTGTATGGGTTCTTGGACGCCATTACTTACAAGGTATTTCCCTCTACCCTAAGGAAATAGATGAGTAATAAGTTCAATTCACTAAAAGCAGCCTCCATCTCTTCTTTTAATCAACTTGCCGATGAATTTCAACAATATTTTTTTGTTAGTAAGCGCTTGCAAAGGCTTCTTTGCTTCTAACCTCTATTTGATAAAAGCCTGGAGAGAGTATAAAGGATTGTGTATACTGATTCAATCAATTGATGATTAAAATCATCAATTGTGATAAGAGCATTACTCTCTATGCTATTTGCCGAGGTGTCAAAGAAGATTTGGACTTCTTCAAATCCCTAGCTAAGTACCCATTGACCTCACTTGATGAATTTACCACAAAGTCAGAGAAGTTTATACACCAGGAAGGTTAGAAGTAAGCTCATTGGGAGCTCGACATAGAGAAGTTTATAAGAATGCCAGAGAAAGAGAGAGGATCACTAAAAGATTGAATGGGAAAAAAGTTTGATATGCATGACCAGCTAAGTAGACCTCATGGAGTTTGCAAAAGGTTGATTTTGACCTTTCCTATACATATGCCTCTAAACCAACCTATGTTGAATATCTTGATGGAAGTTCGGAATCAAATATTCTTAACTTGGCTAGAAAGGATGAAAAATAACCCTTCCATGAAAAATTCTAACAAATATTATGATTTTATGTTAATTGTAGTCACGTTATTAACAAGTATATTCAGTTGAAGAATGCACTCGAAGATGCTATTTAGAGAGAATACCTCAAAAAAATCATTGCTAACAAGGACGAGAGGATAGAATACCTTACCCAAAGAAGGGGGATTGATGACCACCCCCGTAACAACAATGTCAGGAATAATGATCGAAAGTTGGTGGCTCGTAATAACAATGGAGTAGATAACCAAGCTCCAAAAGGGGTGATAAACATAATTTTTGGAAGACCAAGAGGAGGTAATACGTTGGCTACATCAAGCTCGATAGATTCATAAGGAGATCATATGCTGAATGTCTGAGGTAAAAGATACAATGTACATGATATGATTATTTTCTTTGATAAAGATAAGTAGAGAATACAGGTCCCCTACAATGATGTGCTAGTCATTACGACCAGGGTAGCTAAGTTCAAAGTGACAAAGGGTGATGGTCAACACCATAAGTTCAACAGATATCATTTTCAAGCATGCGTTTAATCAAATGGGACCAAAGCTAGAGAACTACATGATGAAACCCTATAAATATTATTTATATAGGTTCAATAACCAACTAATTAGAGTTCAAGGAGCTATTACCCTAAGTTTGCAGATTAGAGATAATGAATATGCGATGGAGAAAGAAGTAATTTGTGTCTCACCCTATAATGGGATCATGGGTCGACCATCTATTAATATTTTCAAGATGGTCATATCCATAGCTCATCAAAAAGCAAAATGCCCAACCCGAATAGGAATTGGTACGTGCAGTGGGGACTAACAATTAGCTAAGGCTTTATACCTGAAATCTCTTAAAAGGGACCAAGTGTACCACATTAAGTAAGGGATAAGCCATCATATGTAAATCTGAGGTGAGCCTGCTGAAGAAACCTTAACCATCCATTTAAGCAATGACCCTAAGCATACCACCAATATCAGAGCTAGCATGGCCTCCGACTTCCGTGAACGTATGATAAAAGTCCTTTAAGCTAATAAGGACATCTCCGCATGGTTCCAATCTAACATGCTAAGTATTGTAGAGGAAGTAATAAGCCATTGGCTCAACATCAAAGGTATTTTGCTCTTGAGAGGCAAGTTACAATTGAGGAGGAGGTTCAAAAATTATTGAAGGCAGTTTTTATTACGGATGAGCCATAGCCGACTTGGTTAATCTAATGAGAAGTGGAGAATGTGTATAGGTGTTACCAATCTAAATAAGGCATGCCTAAAAAAACTACTTTTCTTTACCTCAGATAGATCAGATGGTTGAGCTAACCTCGAGGCATGCCCTATTAAGTTTCATGGATGCCTTTTCGAAATATAATCAAATCAAGATGTATCCTTTCAATCAAGTATACACCTCCTTTATTACCAACTCTTAGATGTACTATTATAAGGTAATGCCATTTGGTCTAAAGAATGCAAGAGCTATGTATCAAAGATTAGTGACAAAGATGTTTAAGCTACAAATATATAGAAATATTGAAGTATATGTGGATGATATGATTGTGAAGAATAAGACCAACAATGAACATCTTTCCGATCTAGAGGAGACTTTTGATACCATGAAGCATCAGAATATGAAGTTGAACCCTCTTAATTATGTATTTGGAGCCTCGTCAAGGAAGTTTCTAAGATTCATAGTAACACGACGAGGAATAGAAGCTAACCCCAAAAAGATTTGAGTTGCGTTGGATATTAAATCCTCGCAGTCTATTAAGGAGGTCTAAAGGTTAATGGGAAGTGTCGCAGTACTAAATCGCTTTATATAGAAAAGTGCTAAGAAATGTTTGGAGTTTTTTTTTTTATTAAGAAATCCTTTCGAATTTAGATAGACCAAGGAATGTAAGAGAGTGTTTCAAGCTTTAAGAGAGTCACTTATGTAACCTCTTATTCCCTCAAAGGCCATTAGTGGTGAAGTTCTATAATTGTATCTTTTAGTAAGTGATCAAGCTCTCTTGTCTATGCTGGTATGAGTAGGTGGGAGAATCCATCGACCAGTTTATTATGTTAGCTATGTTTTGCAAGAACTTGAGCTTCGTTACATGAAGCTATAAAAGTTTGTATTGGAAGTTGTTGTTGTAGCAAGGAAACTTCAACCTTATTTTGAGGCCATCAAATTGTTGTTTTAACTAACCATCCTTTGAAGCAAGCATTGTAAAAGTTTGATGCCTTAGGTTAGATGGTGAAGTATGCCTTAGAGCTAAGTGCTTTTAGCATCTAGTATCGATTAAGAGAAGCATATAAGTCTTAGATTTTGGCTAACTTTGTAGTATAGTTTGCAGGAAATGAAGAATCTATTGTTTAGAACTAAGAATCAACTTAGATCCTATATGTTAATAGGTCGTCGACATGAGAGGGCAGTAGTGCTGGCCTGATATTGAAAGGTCCAATAGGAGTACGAATTTCCTATGCTCTAAAGCTCAGATTGTCAACCAGTAACAATGAATCAAGTATGAGGCACTTATAACTGGAATGAAGCTAGCAACCAAGTGATTGGATGTTTATTCGGATTTCCAACTAATCGTCAATCAAGTGAAAGCAGATAGTGTAATGAAGGATGAGAATATGGCTAAGTATTTACAATTGCTCAAAGAGCTCGGATCTTGTTTTGATTCTTAGCAATTGGTCAAGATTCCACAAACACAGAATTATGCTACTGACAAAATATCAAAGTTAACCTCCATAGATCTGCTAAACTAGGAAGAGATAGTCTTCATAGAGTATTTGTCTAAAAAGAGCACAAATAAGCAACCTATGGAATGTTTAGAAGTGCAAGAGAAAAAGTTAGAGCCCTATTAGATGGATCCCATCCTTAAGTATCTAACAAAAGAAACCTTACCTACAAACACTAAAGAAGCTCAAAGACTCATTTATAAGGTTGCTAATTTTTACTATTATAGATGGAGAGTTCAACAAGGGAAGGTTCAGCATGCCATACTTGAGGTGCTTGTAACCTACCGAAGCTAAATAGTTCCTATTCAACCTACATGAGAGGTTGCCATATATCATACAAAAGACCATAAATTGGTTTCCTTTCTAATCAATGACCTTTTATACAATATGCAAGGTTAGTATACAACTAGTTATCCAAGTATTATGCAGGTAAAGATAATATCATAACATATATAGTAATAGAAGATTTCATACGATGACATTACTATGTAAGTAATACAGGACCTTAAGTCTGAAAATACTATTAGTCGAGCTATAGTAATAGAGAGGGTAGTCTTACATAGCTACTAGGTATCATAACATAAAATATCATCTAAATATTAATTAAAAAGATTTCTACACATCTATATTCACTTAAACTATCTACTTCCACACATTTCCCAAAAGTACCAAACTGACCTTAGGCATGCTTCGACTAGGAATAGTAAACAAGTCCTCTTACATCAAAAGCCTATAGGAATATAAGCTATAAAGCATAGTAAGTTATTCCTTAACCATACAAACAAGCAAGTTACTTAGCAATCAATTTCAAAAATATGAATGAGTGATCAAGTAGAATATTACACAAATACATACTATTGACTGGGTACTATATGCAACTTAGATTTAACGCCCTCTGAAGTCAGGGTTAAAGAATACATGGTACTACTCAAATCCGGGTATTATACATGAACTCATTTAACTACAAAGCCCTATGTTTCGTATTTAAGATAAAACGGTTTGTTAAATTTAAATTTTAAAAACTAAGTCCCAAGTATGATTGTAAGTGGGTCTATGTAGTCCACACTTGCTCCTAAATGGAGGCCATTAGCCTAGACCCTTAGCTACGTAGTTAGCGCCTCCAACTCTTAGTAATCCCGCAAGCCGTAGTAAGGTCATGTTATATAAGTGCACTGTAATAAAACATTTTAATTCCAATATATATATATATATATATATAAAACCTCTACATGGTCTCTTACTACCTCCGTATGATGTGTCGGCTAAAATAATTACAATTTAATGCATGTTTATGGATGAATCAGTTTAATTTAATAAAGTCAAATACACTTAAGTCCAGTTAGTAAACTACTAACCAATATCATAGACAACCAAATTCCTTATAGTTCGCTAAAATACAGCAAAAAAGTTTGTTAAAATTATTTAAAATATTTTCATACAGCAACTAATCAATATCAATCATATGCAAATCCCAAACCTCACACATCAACCAATTTGTTGCAAATATTTAAATATTTCTATCTATAAGTACAAACAAGTATAAAATTATCAAGAGCACTCACTCAGCCATTGTAAAGCTTAAGGATCATAATAGTTGGTGAAGAGATTGGTATTCTCGTCGAGATCACTTAATAACTAGGAAATATGAAAGATAATAAGTATCTAATGGGCTAATTGTTCTATGTAAGTATTTATTTAAAAATATATCTAAGTTTTCTATTTATCTTATATAATTTCCTAGGTCAAGTTTTTTCCTCAATTACGTATAACATTTTCATCTTAACTCCAATTTTTATGATTTTATAGTTAATTTTGATCATTTTCAGACGTACTTTCACATAATAAAGTCCATTTTGGACATTGAAATTTGCATTTTTTATTATGGGCTAAGAATGTTATGTATTTATTTATTTTAGGCCCAATTGTTTTTAATTATCAATTTTTACTTTTCTTTATGACTTTATTATTGTTTTTATTTTAAATTTTGTATAGACTTAAATAATGTTTAATTTTTTATATTTTCTAAATTTTTTTAGGTCCATTTTGTAATAATTTCTTTATTTTACTGTTTTAAGCCTAAATAATTAATTATCTTAATTTTTGTTATAATTGTAATTTTTTAATTAATTTATTATTATTATTATTTTCTTATTATTTTTATAATTTTCATTTTTAAGAATAAAATTAAGAAAGCTAACAGGTAGCTTTTTACTAGTTCACATTGTAATTTTTCTATTTTTTCCAATTTTTGTATTTTTTTCCAAGTTGTAATATTAATATATACACATATGTGATACTTTAAATAATTACATATAGAAAAATAACTTCTATTCTTTGTTCAAAGGTCATGTCCAACATATGTAAACATATATAAATATTTGTACTTATTAATCATTTTTAAGAAAATTAAATACTAATACACATATGCATATATTTTCGATATATATACATATGTAAATACTTATACTATACCATATGTATATTTATTTAAACTTTTGATAAAAAAATAGAATAATATATATATCTATACATATACATATAGGTGCATACTTCTACTCCCATAATTTACTACTTATTTATATATATAAGTATTTATACTATTCATAATATTTCTCATACA
The DNA here is from genome assembly GCA_024138005.1 of Lumnitzera racemosa. Taxonomy (NCBI): domain Eukaryota; kingdom Viridiplantae; phylum Streptophyta; class Magnoliopsida; order Myrtales; family Combretaceae; genus Lumnitzera; species Lumnitzera racemosa. The sequence goes on from JAMXBC010000004.1 coordinate 61,311,232, forward strand.
TATGTATATTGAAATAAGTATATATTACATATTTTACATGTCTTACATATATCTATGTATAACTAAGTAAATATAACAAATGTATACATATAGTTAAATATATTTAAGTATGTACATGCATAAATATATAAATATTAAGAAAAAGAGTTGTACATATAACCAAATATATATTCATATAATTTCTATTACAAGTTACTAAAAATACATATTTATTTTACTAACATATCTCCTAATTCATAAAATACTAAAATACATAAGAAAAATATATAAAACTTATATTACAAAGAAAATCTAAAATAACATAGAAAATCTTTAATTACTTTGATCTTGAAGTTCTTGAAGATGAGATTTTCTATTTCCTCTTGAAATTAGTGATAAAGTGATGATGAAGTATGTTGTAAAATAATGATAATAGTTGATGGAATAAAAAAGAGAAAATAAAGAAAAAGAAAGGTTAAAGAGAGAGGAGGGTTTGTTGGTTCAAAAGGGAAGAAGAAAAGGCTCCATTTGAGTTCACAATATAGAAAAGAAGGAGAAAAATAAAGTGAGTTCTAGCCAAAACACTTGGTATCCAAGAAGGAGAAAAGGGAAAAAGAAAAGAAAACAAAGGAAAGAAAAGAAGAAAAGATAGAAAGATAAGAGTTGAATTTGCTTTTCTTTTTCTTGATTTCAATTTTTTCCACATAGAGTAATTATTTAGACATATGGCAATCGAAAGTTTGGAAAGAAAAAAGTGAAAAGAGAAGAAAAAGGAGAAAGAAAAAGAAAGAAGGATAAAAAAATTACTTTTTAACTTTTCTTAAAATGATTCCAACTTTTGGACAATGTTTGGAATGAGATATGATGTCATTATGAAAGAAAATATAGGATGTAAAATTAATATATACTATATAACACATAACATAAAAAAGGTAGCAATATTAAATCAAAATAATTAAATCAATATACAACTAATACACATGTATATATATAAAGTCACAAGAAATCATAAAATAATATTTGTAATCTTATTAATTTATGTAATTCATTAGTCACTCTTTATGTTTATAATTATTTAGGAGCTATCTTTATTTGTTTACTAGCGATTTTATGTGATCAAATGCATCTATTGATAATTGTACCCAATTAGGGCTTTATTACAATTAGGGTAAATTTGTAGGTTTTATAAGCTTAGAGTTTTAGCTTTAGATTTTTTATCAAGTTCAAATTCCATCTCTTGTATTTGCATGTATATAGGGTTTAGTGTTTTTATATATGATTAGGGTTTCGACTAATGTATTAAGGTTTTTTCTCATTCGTAGTAAATTTAAGTTTATAATTTAGTGAAGTTTTTAATTTAGTTCACCTTATTGACTTATGGAATTATTTAGGGCACTTTGATCTAATTTAAGGTTCAGATTAAAAATTACAGGGTTTATAGTATGCAATAATCATATTAAGGCAAGAGCTCTATATGTGAAAACTTCGACACTTGGATATTGGTGGCCTATCATGAAGAAAGCCTCCCTCAGGTTAGTACAAATTTGTAATTATTGTTAGAAAAATGCTCCTATAGAAAGAGCTCTAAGTGCGTACCTTATTCCATTCACTAGTCCTTGGCCCTTTACTCAATAGGGATTGGATATTTTGGGCCCATTTCCTAAGACCACTAAGTAGAGGTAGTATTGCGAATTGTAACAAAAAATAGACAAGGCTAGTCACTGAATGGGTTCAAGCTCGTTGAAAGCTTAAAAGGAAATGATGGGGAATGTGCAAAAATGGTAAATGCGAATGATAAGTAAGCAAAACCTACTAATAGCCTCAATGGATATGACACAACTATGGAACTTCTGAGGACTTATGGCACAATTCAATATGATGCATGAATTGGTCCAATAAGGTTACTCACCACCTAGCCTTACTTAAGGATTAAGATAAGAGTGAGGTGAATGTAAATATCATAGTGTTTACGAGAGACAAATTTACAGTGTATTAATGTTCTATATGATGTTTATAGCTACAAATACAAGAGGCATTTGTACCAGAGAATTTAAGGCAATATACCTAAAAGGGAAAAGACAAAAAAAAGCATTTTCTAAAAATAAATATTCAAGAAAAATAATCATTAGTGCAATAGATTCTACACATAATTCTGTATACGTAGTAATATTATATTGGTAATGTCATTGGAAGATGTAGAAAAAAAGTACGGTAGCTTGCACATTCAAGTAGGGGTGGCTTAGTTAGTCTAGAACCTCTTTATCTTGGCTTCTCAACAAGGGAGATACCAAGTCATTGGTCAGCTTGGGCACGAATGAGTAATATATAATTTAGCATACTATAGAGAGATGAGCAGTTATTTTGCTTGGCATAAAGAGTAGTTTGCCAATGGAGTACTCTACCTCAATAGGAGTCAGCTAAAGTAGGAGAATTCGCCTTGCCAAGCCTTTTAATCCTTAGACTCGGTTGTAGGTCAAAGGACCAGTAGCCTGATTCTTATTATTCCCTTCGGGTTGATTTGGTTTGGGATCAAATCCAAATGTTTTTCAATTAATTCTCTATCGGGGCGATATGGACTAAGGTCAATAATGTTGAAGTTGTCAAAAACCCCATAGTCCTCGGGCAGCTCTAATCTGTAAGCGTTATCATTGATCTTTTGGAGGATTCTAAAAATTCCTTCAGCTCTTGCAAATAATTTGTTCCTCCTCTTACTAGAGAACCATTCCTTACTAAGGTGTAACCATACCAAGTCTCCTTGCTAAAATCGTTTAGACATTTTACCCTTGGCCTTCTCTCTCATTCTTTTGGCAACTTGGTAGATATGCTAAGTGACTTTATCGTAGATGTACTGAAGGGATTGTGCTCTAGCTTTTGCGTTTGGGTTTTCTTACCCGGGTACAGGTACAGGTGTGTGATCAAGGGGCAACTCGGGATTGAAACCATAGATAACCTCAAAAAGGGTCTACTTGATGGTGTCATGCATTATTCAGTTGTAAGCAAATTCAACTACTGGCAAGTAAACATCCTAGTTAACCAAGTTCTTGCCTATTGTAGCTCAAAGCAATGATCCCAAAGTATGATTAACCACCTCGGTTTAGCCATCAGTCTAAGGGTGATAAGAAGTACTGAATAATAGTTTAGTCCCAATCCAATGCTATAAGGTCCTCCAGCAATGGCTTAAAAACTTTGAGTCTCTATCTAAGACTACACTTCCTCGTATGCTATGTAATTGTACAATCTCCTGTAAGAAAATAAAAGCATTAGCAGAAGCATAATTGGTTTTGGCGCAAGGCATAAAGTGCACCATTTTGCTAAACCAATCCACCACAACCATTACAGAATCATTGTCTCTGGCAGTTCATGGTAGTTCGAAGACAAAGTCTATGCTCAACTCAGTCCATAATTTTGTTGTAACATGTAAAGGCATTGCTTTCCCTTTTTTAGCCTGCCACTTAGCCCTTTTGCACATGGAATAGCCTTCAATAATTTGGTGCACATCTCACATCTCACCTCATCTCAAGCCAAAAGAAACGACCATTTAGTAATTCATATGTCCTTTTCTTCCCAAAATGTCTAGATAATCCTCTATTGTGGGTTTCCCTAATCAGCAGCTCCCAAAGTGAACAAGCTAGTATATATAATTTCCCTCCTCGAAACAAGTATCCTTCCTCCATATGATATTCGTCTACTGTCCTTCCATTAATACAATAAGTATGGGTCCAAAGTGTGGATCCCCGGAATACTGCTCCTTGATGCTAGCAAACCTAAACATTCTAGTCTGCAGTTTAGTCAAGAGTACATGCCTCCTCGAAAAAGCATCAGTGACTACGTTGCTCTTCCCTTGTTTGTATTTTATTGCAAAAGTGAATCCCTCAAGGAATGTAACCCATCTCGTCTATTGCTTCAATAACTTGGTCTCACTTTAAAATTACCTCAACAATTCATGGTCAGTATTTATAACAAATTCTCTTGGTAGTAAATAGTGCTGCCATACTAACAATGCTTGGATCAATGCTAAGAGTTCTTTGTCATGCACATAGTAATTTAACTAAGGTCCTCTGAGCTTTTCGCTATGGAAAGCAATTAGTTAACCTTCCTACATCAGGATAGCACCTATTCCAATGCCTGACTCATTACATTTTAGCTCAAATATCTTTTCAAAGTCAGGTAGAATTAACACTGGAGCGAAGGTCAATCTCACCTTTATCTTGACAAAGCTCCTCTCCTCCTTTTCTCCCTATTGGAAGTCGGTGTTTTCCTTCGTTATCTCAGTAAGTGGTACAGTGACAGTATTGAAATTCTTGATGAATCATCTATAGAATGAAGTCAATCCATGGAAGCTTCTTACATCAACACAAGTAGTAAGAGTTAACCACTCGAATATTGCTCAGATCTTCTTGTTGTCTACTTATAAGCTTCCTCCACTTACTTCATAGCGCAAGAATACTACTTCCTCCTGTCAAAAGCAACACTTCTTGAGATTGCCAAATAATCTCTCGGTACAAAGGATATCTAAAACGGCTCGGAGATGTTCATAGTGACTCGGCACGTCAGTACTGTAGACCAAGATGTCGTCAAAGTACACCACGACACACTTTCCAATTAGATGTCTCAACACATGATTCATTAGTCTCATGAAGGTGCTTGGGGCATTCAACAAGCCAAAGGGCATGACCATCCATTTAAATAATCCATGTCGAGTTTTGAACGTCATTTTCCACTTGTCTCCTAGCCTCATGTGATTTTGATGATAGCCAAACTTAAGATCAATTTTGCTCAAAATCTTAGCTCCACTCAATTCATCTAGCATATCTTCCAACCTTGGGATAGGATACTTGTATTTGATCATAATCTTGTTCACGGCTTGACTATCTACACACATCTGTCAGGTTCCATCCTTTTTTGGAACTGAAAGTATTGGTACAGCACAAGGGTTGAAACTTTATTTGACATATCCTCTCTCTAGTGGCTCATTGACTTGTCATTGGAGTTCAGAAGCTTGTTTGGGACCTATCTAATAGGCTGGTTTATTCGGCAGTGCGGCACTGGGTATTAAGTCAATGCAATGTTCTATGCTTTGAATTGAAGGCAACCCCTTAAGTAACTGTTCTGGGAACAAGTCAGTTTATTCGTCCAGCAAGTCTTTTATTTCCTAGGGTAGTTCACCATGCTCCTTCATCTCCAATAGGTGCCTGACCAACATGAGGGTTAACATATCAACTTTAAAGGTCTCTTAGAGTTCAGCTTTACTCATCACCAAAGCCTGCTTCGATCTACAAACAAGTTTTGTCTGCAACTTATTAACTTCTCTTAGTGACATTGGGTTCAGTGTAATTTTTTAGCCATCCTTTTCGAACACATATGTGTTCTTATATCTGTCATAGATAACTCTCTTGTTAAATAGCTATGGTCGATTAAGCAACACGTATGAGGTACACATGGGCAGCACATCGTAGAGAATCACATCGAAGTAGTTTCTAATTGTGACCAACAGTAGTACTTGCCAGGTGACATGTAGTGCTCCCTTATCATTCAGCCAATGTAACCTAAACGGCTTTGGGCCTGCAATGCTCGGTAACTTCAACTGTGTGACCATTTCGACTGATGGCATATGGGTGCAACTTCCACTATCTACAATTAATGCTCTCACCTAGTCATTCACCTTACAAGTGGTATGAAACAAATTCTCCTTCTACTCCTCCTCTCATGAGGTTCCATGTTCATTGTACGTTGGACAACTAGGACCAACTGATTTAAGTCTTCGGCAAATACGTCCTCTTCAATAAGCTCTTTCTCAACTGCTTCTTTCTCGATAGTGATCTCCTCCTCCTCAGGTTCCTCATCTGTACTCTTTACCTCCAACTTCGTGATGTCTCCCTTGATCACCATGGTTCTTCGGTTCATGTACTAAGTTGCCATATGTCTAAACCCTTGGCATTTAAAGCACTTGACTTGGCTCATCTTCCTACATAACCTGATACATCTCCAAGGTCGTACATATAGAGAAGCACCACAACTAACGAATCAAAAAAGCAACAAAAAAGAAACTAGCAAAACCTGGGTAACTACTTAATGAATATGACTCACCACTCGATCATATTCGACCTACAATTAGTTGGATATGACATACCGATTCGAATTGATGGGTTACTCGCCACTATTCCTTACTAAAGGGAATAGATAAGAGTTAAGAGATGATGAAAACACTAAGGTTACTCAAATGAGTAATTTTTGTATTAAAAAGGATATGAATTGTGCATACAAGGAAAGTAGGGGTTTATATACTTGCCCACTAGGGTTATTTTACATATATGAAAAGACAAAAGGGTATTCTATACTAGATTATATAAGACATATTAAAAAGGATAAAAGAGACAAAGAATATATAGTACAGAAAATAAAGAATCATTCTAGAATATTACATTAGAAGACACGTATTGCTTGGCGGCTGGATATCTAGGATATGGTACAACGTAAGCGGAAGTAGGAATGCGTTACAGTTAGGGGTTAACCTAATCTGGATTAGGTTGGGAGCCAATTAGCCTCGCAAAAGGTCAGCTGTCTTAAAGTTAGACGCTAGTGGGTCTAGTCAGTAGCTTGACTCGGTTAGTTTTGGGTTGTCTTTTGGATTAGGACTTCGCTATTGGGCAGGAGCATGTTAGATAAACATGAGGATCTGAGAGACAAGTCAACAGGTGGTCGAATTGGGATAGGAGTCCCTATCTTAACTATGGCTTAGAGCTAGTATTTTCCATACAAACCCTTAAAGTCCTCTAACTCGGCTTCTTGTGATCGTTCTAGGGGGTTGATTCCTCTAATTACCCCTACCCCTTCTCATAAGTTCAGGTTGGCACGTTATTGTTGAGGTAGCCTTTTTGGTCGACTTGGACATTCGCCTTTCAAATTGACTTGGCACTTAACTGAGCACAGTGACTTCCCTATTCGGGTTGGCTAGTCAGCATTCTAATAGGTACTCGGCTTCTTCTCTACTTCTCCACTCATTGAGCAATTCAGATGGCTTCATCCATTGTGGTGAATCATTAGAGTTCTACAACATCCTGAATATTACCTCTCAATCTCATGATGAATCTAGTGATTGTTTGCATTGGGGGTTCCTCCACTTCACATCAGATCATGAGCATTTAGAATTCCTAAACATGCTCATCAATTGTTCGTCTTATAGATAAGTTTCTGGTATGAACCTGTTTTTGAGTATTCTCTTTAGCTTAAGCCAAGCAATAATCTCTCGGTAGCCTTCTCGCCTCCTCATAGTGTGGAAATTCTTCCACCATATGGTGGCATATCAAGAGAACTCGATAGCAGCAGTCCTCGCTTTCTCACAGTCCTCATATTGGTAATAGTAAAAAATATGCTCCACTTTCCCTTCACACTCTAGATATTCATCAATATTCTTAGATCCATTGAAGCTTAGAATTCAAAGCTTCACATGGTCAGATATTCTGAGAACTTAAGCTCACTCTTCTTCAAAATACTCTTCCTTGTCGTCTTCATCTATTTCCCTCAAGTCTATCCTTCGTCTTACTTATCCACCTATTCCTCTACCTCTAACTAGTTGGGCTAGGCTTTAACCTTTAATAAGTTGAGTAACTTATGGGATGTTTTGCACGGCCTCAGTCAATCAACAGGCTAATGCATGAACAGCTCAAGTCAGATCTACTAAGAGGTTAGCCAACTCATCCAATCTCTTATTAGTGCTCCTAAGGGTTCCCTAAGACTGTCGTCCGTGGTAGACAACTCCAATGTTATCATCTCCAGTACCAATGTTTACACTTAGGTTAGTCATTTTCTCGATAGATTCAAAGCTCAAACTCTTCAAATAGGTGATATAATAAACACTTCCACTAACCAGAAAAAGGTAATAGCTAACAAACACAATAATCAAACGAAGACAATAAGTTGCTATGTTTCACATACGTAAAACATAGTATAAATAAAACTTCAAACACAAACCACAACTCAAACAAAACCTCTACTTTGATACCAAGATGTTGTGAATCATGACCAAGAACAAATAAAGCAGGTCGATCGCTAAATGAGTCTAAGCTTACCGAAAACATGAAAAGGAAATGATGAGGAATGTGCAAAAAGGGTAAATGTAAATGATAAGTAAGCAAAACCCATGAATAGTTCGAATAGATATGACATACCAATGGAACTTTTGAGGACTTACAACATAATTCGATATGACGACAAATTGGTCGGTGAGGTTACTTACCACCTAGCCTTACTTAAGGGTTAAGATAAGAGTGAGATGAATATAAATAGAGTAGTGATTATAAGAGACAAATGTCTAGTATATTAATGTTCAATCTGATGTTTATAGCTACAAATACAAGAGGTATTTGTATAAGAGAATTTAGGGCAACATGCCTCAAAGGGAAAAGACAAAAAAGGTATTTTTTAAGGAAGTAATGTATAAGATACAAAAGGGTAAAAATGAATATTCAAGGAAAACAATAATTGGTGCAACAGGTTCTACACATGATTTTGTACACGTGGCAATGCTGTATTGGTGATGCCCTTGGAAGATGTGAACAAAAAGGACTGTCAGCTTACATGTCTGAGCAAGGGTGGCTTAATCAATTCAGAGTATCTCTATTTTAGCTTCTCGGCAAGGGAGATCCTGAGTCATTTGTTGGTTTAGGTGCAAGTGAGTAATCTACAACTTAGTGTACTAGAGAGAGATTCAGGTAGTCATTCGGCTTGCATAAAGAGTGGTTCGGTAAAGGAGTACTCGGCCTTAGTAGGAGTTAGCTGAAGTAGGAGAATCCGCCTTACTAGGCCTTCTAGTCCTCAAGCTCAACTGCGGGTTAAAGGCCCAATAACCTAATTCCTATCAGGCAATACATCATTCTAGTAGAGGACTATTTCATAAAATGGGTCAAAGTGAAAGTAGTGGCAAGCATTACTGAAAGAAGAATATATGCTTTTGGTATTAGCAATATTTTGACTAGGTTCGGGATCCCTCATGCCATCACTACAAAGAGCCGACCTTAGTTTGATAATGACAAGTTTAGGGAGTTTTGCAAAGCATGTTGCATTAGACTGTGTTATACATCAACTATGCACCCTTAGAGGAATGGACAGACAGAAGCAGTTAACAAGATTATTCTTCATAGTCTACAAAAGTGGGTGAACCGAGCTAGTAGTAAGTAAGTAGATAAACTATCCATTGTTTTGTAGGATTGTTGGACTACATATAGAACTTCAACTAACCATATTCCTTTTTAATTAGCCTTTAAGTCTAAAGTAGTTCTACCAACTGAGCTTTAAATTGAAAATGTAAGAGTTTGAATTGATAACCTCGAATATAATGACGTTGGTCTCTAAGCAAATCTCAACAACATTTATGAGACTTGAGCTTTGGCTAAGCCCCATTTAACTACTTAATGGTAGTGTATTGCTCAATATTATGACAAACAAGTTAAACATAAGTGTTTTAAACCTAGTTATTTGGTATGCAAGAAGCTTAAAGCTCTAAGAGTCAAGGAAAGCCAAGGGAAATTGACTTCAACATAGGAGAACCCCATAAAGGGTTAAAGAGATCGTAGGAGATGGAAGGGCCTATAGATTAGAAAAGCTTGATGGTTAGCCTATTTCCTTAGCTTGGAACATAGATAACCTCAAGCCATACTTCGAGTGACCAACCTCTTTAAAGAAAAAAGATATTCAAACTTGTAATTTGATGTTCAATTGCTATTTGTGTGTTTCTTTGAATTAATTCTTGTACTCTTGTTTTACAAAGTTATGAGACTGTTGATATTAATGTACTGAATTTTGTGCTTACATGTCCTTGTTTCTTATGTTTGTTTTATGATGATGCTGGTAATGAAATGCTTAAATTATTTGATGTTCTATGATATTATTCCTTATCTTGATGTCTACCTTTAGCGTTGAAAAGTTAATTTAGAATGCGACATATCTAACGTCTATATCGTTAGCCCACACCAACGTAAATCATTAATGGGCTCCATTCTAACTTCTTTAGAAATATGAGAAGTAATATATCTTTAAACCCTACATATGACCGGTAACGAGTAAATTACATAACATGCTATCCCTAAATCCTATGGGTAACAGAAGATGGGAATAGGACATCTAACACTTAGGATCAAAAGATCCAACTGAAATTCTTTAAGTCCTATGATAAATACAGATGATGAGTTATAAGAGCCCTAAACAATTAAGGAATCATAAGCTCAAGCTCTCTAGGTCTTAAGATATGTACAAATAACGAACTATCTAAAACCCTAAGCTACAAAGTAACAAGGGGTTTAAACTCTTCAAAACTTGAGATAAACACAAACAATGAGCTATTAAGGGTCCCATGTTATCTATTGAAAGCAATTAAGAGTTGAAATGAGTAGGAAATGCAACTCAATTATACAACAAACAGAAATTCATACAACATTCTAGTCATGAAACATAAGAATATGAACAATTATAAACGAAATCAAAGGCTATCATTCTAACTTAAATAAGCAGCTAAAGTCTTTGATAGTAGAAAATAAAATAAAACAGAATAAAGAAAAAATAGTTCAATCTTTGGTAGTTAGATTGTCAGAATTAGGGATTAGGTCAGTAGGAGGATTGGTAACAAAATAATCACCGGCCTTATAAGTATTTGAGGTAGTATTTTAGGTTTCATCTTAGACAGTAGTGAGAATATCATCACCTTTAGCAAGATAGTCGCCCTTCTCTTCTTGTTTAGTTGCATTTTCTTTAGTTGTGGAGGCTTCCTACTTCCGACCTATGCTTGCAAAATCTAAGCAACTTAAATCATAGTCTGGGTGGTGAATTAAGATCTCTTCCCAAGCTAAGTTGACACCATCTAGCATCTTCTTTGAAACCATCATAGATATTCTTTATTGTCCCATATCTCTTGGAAGACCTTCTTGTAGCTAACCCTTTGACTAACCTTCTCCTCAAGGTCGACGATTTTTCCCTTCAACTCATCATACAAGCTCTGCAAGTAGCAAACTTCTTGGGTATGTTTACCTTTAAGGCTATCTAATTTGTTTTGAGTCCCTGACAGATTAGTGACAAGCTGGGAGCTCTTCTTCTACTCCTCAACTAAAGTAGCTTCTTTCTCCTCCTTCAATTTGACCTCTTTGTCTACCTTCTCCTTCAAACCCTTTCTATCCTCCTACATTTTCACCTTCTCCTTACCTCATTTTTGTTTGAGCTTCATCTCCTTAGCCTCAGCACTTACAACTTAGCTCTTGGCCTCCTCTATGATCTAAAAAGGAAACATATGAGGAATGAATTAAACAAGATTTATAGAATAAGAATGGAACTTGAGTAGGTAAAATCTTTACCACCTTTTATTCTTCTACTAAGGCATCGATAATTATGAGAAAATGTTGGGAACATTGGAAAATGAAAAACAAAGTTACAAGGAGATACAAAAATATCAATTCATATGATAACTAATCATGATCCCTTGCATCATTAATTTTTGTAGCCAATTGCTGAAGGCTATCAACACTTATAAATTAGTAGAGCTTGAAGTTGTTGGTGATCGATCCAACATCATCTGAAAGAGGGATTGCTTCCAACAATTCAAGGGAGATCTTACCATTGCCTAAAGCGAAATAAGTCATGCTAAGCTTCCAGAGAGGAAAAAACTAATAAACTTCTTTATTCTCCTTCTTGGAAGGAGTCATAGGTTCTGGGAGTGTTATTGGAGTTTGCTTTGTTTGAGGATTTACAAAACCCCCGTTAGGTCGACCAGCATCCCTTCTCTAGACCTTGCACATAAATTATGTGCTATCTTAAAATTAATTTGCATTTTTTGCCTTCCCTCCTATAAGATCCTGAACAATAGGCTCATCATGAGGCTACTTCATCTACTAGTCAACCTCTATAGCTTTCCTCTTTTAAGTAGCTCTATCCTTTAAAGCTTACACTTCTTGGTAGTAATGCTTTTGAATAGAGCTTTCCTCAAATTCCCATCCTTTTTGAAGTTCCAACATTCAAATGAGCAAACAAATTCTTGAAGTCCAGATTCTTAAGTTACAGGTCTACATGAAAATTAGAAGTAGGTCAGATTAGAAAAATATAAAAATAGAAAAGAACAACTTACAAACACCATGACAAGTACAAGTAAAGAAGACCACCTTGGTTTTGAAATAGTCACCAAAGGTCCCTCCTCTAGCAAGCCTATGTAATACGGCAAAATCTCAAGCAATATGTTCCTTACTCCACAACTATACCTCCATTTGTGCCCTCTATATCCTCCCTTTAAACTACACTTGCACCCTTTGGGGGTTCAACCTCATCCCTAAGGAAGATTAGAGCTCCACAATAATACTTAATAATGACAGTGTTTGCATCCTAGAGGAACCATCATTTATTATATGCTTTCATAATGGTCTTGTAGGCAACTTGGTTATTTGGAAGTAGCTTCTTTATATTAGATTGCCTGATCGGTTAAGACCAGAGTGTAAAGAAATCCAAATCGGTCTCTAACCTAACCACGACCCACTTCTTCTTCTAATTATAGATCGAGGATTCATGCTCGATCAAAGTCTTCCTTTTAGGTCAGGCATAGATATAAAACCATCACTCACTCCTTCTAATTGTAAAAAGGTATTAGAACAAGTTCGAAGTGGCCCTAACTTCTAGATCCTCACATATACACTCGAAAGCTGTCATCAGTTTATATGAGTTAGGAGTCAACATACGTAGACAGATTCAATGGCAAGTGAAAAAAGATTTTTCAAAAATAGAAAAGGAAAATCTAAGTCAACCTCAAAATACTTCTCGAAAAGTAATACATTCGTGGATCTGAGGTTGCTCGATTCTCCAATCGTAAGGAGACGAACGAAAGTAGAGTTGCATGTCGTTAAATTCCTTTTTTGTAGTTGTGCTTGTAACACCATTGTCATTCATATTGTATTCTATGCCAAAGTATAGAGGAACAACTAGAGAATCGACTTTAATGTCAAAAGGGTAATCATCAGAGAGGATCTTCCTAATTCTCCAAGCTCTAAGGGCATAAACTCTTACTTAACTTGTATAGCCAAATAAATCTTAAGGGAAATCGCTTTCCATGTCGGTTGTGTTGGTGCTCTACTCTAAAGGAGGAGCACCACCTACTTCAAAAGTTATGAGTAGGTCTTAGCTCCAATGCTGAGCATTGGTTAAGTCATCAAAGTAACTATTGCTAGATACTAAACTAAACATGTTTACCTAACTAAAGTACTTGGAATGGATAGGAAATTAAGAGAAGAAGAAGAATTTTTTGGGTAAGGATGCAATAGAAAAATTGATTTTAAGGAATGAAAGAAGTATAATTGACTAATAGTGAACAATTAAAGAAGAAGAAAGAGAAAATGAGGAAAAGTAAGGAAAATAAAAGGATAGAAAGTGGGAATAAACTTCAGGATCCATGGCAGTTACTAACAATTCCTAGCTATATGATACCACTCTCTTTGTAGAAATTTGATGGTTGCAATTGACATTCACTATTGAGAATGCGCATGGTAATTGACACGTCTATATGAATTTTAATTTATTGGATTCAAAATGTCACTGATTGGACGCAAATCTTCCCTAACATGCAAACTGAGAGCAACTTAGTACTAATAAAAAGCAACTGGAATCTTACGAGGGCAAGATTGAGACAATAAGTTCGGAACAAATAAAGGTTGAATACCCCCCAACTAAGCTATGATGACTTTGAGAACCATAACATAAAAAGTGTCATGATACAACATATTACTCTTCTTGGTATCACTATTAAGGAGAGTCGGGAAACAAATGTTGATAGAGGTTTTCATCCTATTGTATTAAAGACCTTAAATCGACCTAAAAGAGTTAATGTCCAATTTCTTAAGCCTTGCATTTAACCTCCCTAGTTACATATCCAACCTCTTTTATTAGTCTCATAACGACTAAGGGCTTAACAATACAGGAAGTTGATGAGCTCGGATTAGGGTTACACAATCAAAAATAGGTTAAGGTGATCTCAATCAACTTGGCTAAGGGGCAAAGAGCTCGAGAATACTTGGTCCAACTTGTAGGAAGTTTAAATTTAAACATAGGCACAAGCAGTTAGAAATCATTACACAAATAACCACTCATCAGCCACTAACAACTGCTCTACATTCTAGAATTTCAGGGAGTAGTCCATAAAAAATCCCATACATGAGGATTTTGAAGGCAACGATTGTAAGGCAATTGCCATTCATCTATTATAAATAGAGCTTAAGACCTTATTATAAGCTTCTCTAGGACTCTCGAACTTTCCTAGCCATACTTTTCTTTCCATTCTCATCATATTTTTCGATCAAAACCTTACTTAGGCATCGAATTGGTTATGTTGGAGTTGCCTCGATACCCCATAGCATAATTCTTTCCTTCTTGCAAGCTTGAAATTTATCAAGCAATCCAGACTCCTTTTAAAACCAAATATGACTATCAACAGATTGAACTCTATAAGTCTTATATATATTTTGAAAGTGTGCATCCATAGAATCCAAGAGACCATAAGTAATTTCTTAAGTGAGTGCTCATATGATTTCAAGAGTCCACAAGTCATTACCCATGAGTCTTTATGAGTCTTTTTGAAGATGAGAAATGGGACTCTAGCATAATTTTTTCTTTTTAATAGCATGCATCTTAATGCTTTTAATTTTCAAAGAAATTAATTTTTGTCTTTCGCAACCAACAAACACTATACTTTAAATTCCAATTCATTCTAAGTGAATTTATTTTATTAGCCTAATACAGACATTTAACATATAACAACATTTTATGTACTTAAATTTCATTTGAAATCTTGATAATAAGTTGAATTGGATGCAATTCCTGTATCACATATCCTTTACTATGATTAATAAGTTGATTGTACTAAATGATTAATGTTCCCAAGGCTAAAACTTGGATTTCTTCTTAATTAAGTCTATGGGGGCTTAAAATAGGTTGACCAAGTCTCCATATGGACCAATTCGGTTAAATTGAATTCTAACTCGATCAACTTACTTTATAATTAAGTTGACTGGGTTTAATTTTTTCCTAAACAAGGTCAACCAATTTGTAATCATGGTTGACTAAGTTTCCTACTAGGTTGATCAAATTTCTAATTCAATCTACCAACTTTCGTAAATTCTTTAAGTTTCAAACTTTCATCTCATAAGTAATCTTAGGTTTACTCCAAATTATTCTATTAATTAAAAGTCCCAATTTTGATGAATTATCCATAATAATCTTTTCCAATTTAATATGAAGATAAATTACATTTTAGGTATCTAAGTTACCACACTTTTTTCACTTTAGGTACTCATATTTTTATTTTCCACATTTAGGTGACTTATGTTTTACAAAATAGGAAAAAAGAAATGTCCGTTTAACAAATCTTGTTAAGTCTCTTATTCTTGAAATATCAATAGCATATCAAGAGGATTTTTCAAATCATTAGAAATCCTTCTGCTAGATGGATTATTTAAATGAAAGGGGGAAGGAAAAGAAAATCTCCCGCCTGAAAGGGAAAAGGAAGAAGAAATCCCCATTATAAATCTATCTCCACCGAATACAGAGTCAATCACATCACAATTGAAAAACAGAACAATTTATAAGGATAATGAAGCAGAAAATCTATTTGTTATGAACCATTTAAGATATTGATAGAAGTCTTGCCATAAACACCGATCACTTATAACAACTTATAACATTCAAAATTGCAAGAGCTTCATCTTCATCAATTATTAGGGGGCGGTGGTATGTGGGCAGAGGAGGAGGGGGACATATCGAGGGTCAATTTTTTGATGAAATTGGAGAGAAGAAGAAGGTGGGCTATTGAATCTCGAGGTTACTAGTTGAAATTGAAAGACAAGGAGAAGATACTCGGGATGCAGAGCAAATGTTTATCTTGCTTCTTAGACTTGTGATTTGGGAAAGGGGATTTGGTTCATTCAATCTCTTCTTTCTTTTATTGTGTTCTTTTCTTGTCCTCCTTTAAAAGTAACACGGCATGTTATACGAAGTTTTTTTTTTTTTTTTAAAGTTTTATGAAGGACAAGTTACCCAAGTGTGAAAATTAAAAACATGGATATCCAAGATGTAAAAAAGTGCAATAATAAAGGTATCAAAAGCGTAGTTTACCATTAATATTCCAATTCTAATGTCACTTTGATTTACAAAGGATTATTGATTTTTCCTTTTTAGGTTAACTACTATTTTTATATTAATAATAGATATAAGTATCCTTACAAACAACTAACATCCGCTTAAGATATATTTAGTAGAGGTAAAATTACATGCATTCATATTCCTATAGCAAAAAGTACCCAAATGGAATCGCATTACTGTGTCTTTCTCAAGATTAAAAATCAACGGTATTAAAAGAAAAATGACTCGTTTGCAGACCGTGAGGACTCAAACGCAAGAAAATAAAGACTAAGGACTAAAAAAAAAAAAGTGAAAAATGTTGAGCATTAAAAATGTACTTTTTTATTATATATTTATGAAATATATGAATTTGAGGTATTTCACAACCGTCATATATAACTTAGAATGCTCATACTCACGAGTTGCTTCATATTAAATCGTTCCAGTTCTATTACCGATAATAAATGCCTTAAAAAGGCCCTTTTTTTCTCCCCCTCTTTTTACTTTCTTTTTTAGCTAATACGGGGAGTTAAGGGGTCAGGAAACAAACATCTTTTATTTTATGAGAAAACAGTAATTATACCAATAGGATCAAAAAGTCTTTATCCCTCATATGAGGTTAAAATTTGAACTATTTAGTAAAGTAATTATACTAAAAGAGATTTTTTTATAAGCTTATTTTTATCTTTTACAGAATTGGTTTAACTCTTCATTCTATCATTAGTTTTATATTTTTTTAAATCTAAATCATTAAACTAATTATATATTTAATGATTTAAATTTAAATTAAATATGATATAAAAGACTAAATTAATATTGTCAAAATGAGAAACAGGATTGTAAAAACTCCGGCGTTAAAAAGAGGCTGTCTAGCATCGCCTTAAAAAAAAAAAAAAAAAAAAAAAGGAGTAGTTAATGTTACGGTTGCCAGAAAATGCAATGTACATCGGCCCCAACTAAGCACATCCGTAAGTCAATGATCCCTAAAGTGGGAAAGAGTTAATATACACAGTTGCCTTGAATTTACGCATTTCACTTTTCATGTTTTACGACATATGCAATGTGATGAGCCATTTCGTCAACCAAGACAACACTCTCCACTTCCGACCGCAGCTCGAAATAGTACGGTGATTTCATGGTCAGACCTATTCTTCACGTGCATTATCTGCGATTAGTGCCCACGCTCTCTCTCTCTCTCTCTCTTTCCTTTTTTTTTTTTTTCCCCCTCAAAATGAAATATAACATGGATTTTATTTGGCACATGTTACAACCTAAGAGGCATATATGATGAAATATTTAAAGAGAAAATATTTAATCAATCATTATTCTTAAAATATCATATATTCCCATGTTTATTTAAAAGCGTAAGTAGGAAATAATTATTCTAAAAACCTCTTCTATTTTTTACTCTATAAGGAATAATTATTATTTTTTATTGAGTAATATTGATAATTATTCCTAGAGAGATAATAGGTTATGCAATTGTGTTAGTATTACTCTTATCAAAGTTAAATCACTATCGTTCTATCATCCTAAATACCATCCTATTTTATTGCAATCGTTACTTTTGCCTCAATCATTTTCTCATTGCATCATCACTACCACTATAAATCCTACTCCTATATCACAACCTTTGCTAGCATCATCACTATTTATGATGTGATGCTATTATTATCAATAATTATCACTTAACACCACCAATAATATTACTTATCATCAATATCATCATCATCACCATTATAATTATTATTGTTTAGGAGTAGACATAGATAAACTAGTTTCAGTTTTCTCTTTGAGTCAAACCAAATCATAAAAATAACTTTGAACAAAATCATATGGCTTAACTTAGAAAATATTTTATATTATAAAATTTTGTTTTAGTTTAATTTGGTTTATGGGTTTGATCATATTTTATAATCTATAGAGGGCTAAAAATTATTATATTAGTTATTGAGATGAACCTATTATTTATTTATATTTGAGTCCTTATGCTAGGTGATATGGCTTAAGGTATTGGAATGATAATGTATTGGGATGATTTAAGGAGATTTGGTTTAATGGGCTTAGAACAAGGGTTGTTGGATTGATCGGTTTGCATTCAATGTTTCTTGGACCATCTAATGTTTCTTAGGCAAGCTCTTGTACTTATAAGGAAGGCTACTGGCTTTAGGCCCATTAGCTAGCTCATTCTAGATAAGCATGAATCGAGCAAGTTCCATCTCATCCGTTGATCACGTAAATGATCCGACGAATGCTATCATGCCTAAGAGCTTATAAATACCGAGTATTTTCTCAACATAAAGAACTCTTAGAGAGATCGGAGAAATGGTGTTTCATTGTGAAAACTCTGGTCTTTATAATCAAATAGCGTTCAAACAAAGAATTGATCTCATTCCTTAAGCTACAAGGTGAATGTCTAAGGTCCCCTAAAGCTGTCTTGTTTGTCACTTGTGCATTTTGAGACGTTGAGATTGCATGTTCCTCCTCCATGCCTTATTCTCATCTAATCATCCCTTTAGGCGACAGTCTTATATTATTTCTTTAAAGCCACATATAGTGCGCTACTCACGTTGTACATAAGTAACCACTCCAATCAAACCCTCACATCTACATGTTAGCAACTCCATTGGGCAAGAGTGATTGCAAAGACATGATATCTCCCAAGAAGAAAACAACTAGTAAGTGATGGGAATCAAGCTATGAGACCTTTGCCGAGCCTAAGGACTAGAGGAGCTGGCACAACGAATTCTTATGTTCCAGCTTACCCCTTTCAAAGTCGAGTACTTACTTGCCGAGTCACCTTTAATGTTGTACCAAATGACTGCCCTTTATTTTATGTTATGTTGAGTTGATGACTACTTTAATGCCGAGTTGACTAATCACTCGGCATCATCCTTGTCGAAAGGCCAAGAGACAAAGAATCCGGACTCACTAAGCCATTCCTCATCGGACAAGCCTACCCGTTTGTACTTTTTTTCTGCATCCTCTAACAAGCTTGCTAATGCAACATCACTACGTATATAGTATCGTATGGAGAATCTGTAGCATCAATGATTAATTTCCTTATATATTTATTTTTACCCTCTTATATCATATACGTTGCTTCTTTAGGAAATGTCCTTATTGTCTTTTCCCTTTTAGGCATGTTGCCCTAACTCACGGGTATAAATACCCTTGTACTTATAACTATAACAGATCAGATTACCTTTAATATACTTGAGTACTTTCTTCTTTGTGTAAACATTGTTTGTTTACTCTTGGCATCACTTTTATCCTTTCCCTTAAGCAAGGTTAGGTAGCAAGTAACCTCACTGGACCAATTCGTACGTCATATCGAATTGTATCGTGAGTCTTCGGAAGTTCCATTGGTGCATCATATCCTCTGGAGTTGTTCATGGGTTTTTGCTTACTGTTTTATTCGCCTTTGTCACTATTTTCATACCTTTCCCCATTAATCCTTTTTCAAGCTTTTTGTAAGCTTGGACCCATCCAGCAATCGCCTTATCTGTTCTAGGTCACGGTTTATGTGAACTATCTATGCTTAGTTATGGTTCGTACCATCTTAGTATCAGAGCGGAGGTTTATGTGAACTATAGTTAGTTCTTCTAGAAGTTCTGTTGTGCTTTATTTTTGCGCATGTGGAACAAAGTTAGCTATTGTGTTCATTTAACTATTGTATTATTAGTTGTTCACTTTCTAAAGTGTTTGTTTGAATTTGATTCTATGAAGAAAAATGATAGACTCAAGTATGAATGTTAGTATTAGTGATGACAGTGGAGTTGTCCACCATAGACGACAATTTTAGGGAACTCGCAGAAGCATTGATGAGAGACTTAATGAGGTAACTAACCTCTTGATAGATCTAACCCGAGCTGTTTATACCTTGTCTTATCGATCCACTAAGGCTACGTAAAATATTCTATAAGCTGCTTAACCTATTAGAGGTCAAAACCTAACTGAACAAATTCGAGGTAGAGGAGTTGGCAAACAAGTAAGGTGAAGGATAGACCTGAGAGAGCTTGATGAGGAGGAAGAAGAGTATTTTGAAGAGGAGCATTTTGAAGAGGAACATGTACGAGTCCCTAAAACATATGACCATATGAAGCTTTGGATTTCAAGTTTTAATGGATCTGGGAATACTGACGAGTATCTGGACTGGGAAGGGAAGGTGGAGCGTACATTTGATTACTATCAATATAAGGATTATGAGAAAGTGGGGACTGATGCTGTTGAATTCTCCTTGTATGCCGCCATGTGATAGAAGAATTTTCAAGCCATGAGAAGAAAAGAAGGGTATCAAGAGATTAACACTTGGCTTGAGATGAAGAGAATGCTTAAAAACATATTCGTGCTCGAAACATATCTCTAAGATACTTTCACTCGACTTCAGGAGCTAAGATAAGGAGGCCGAGTTGTCGATGAGTATGTTCAAGAATTTCAAATGCTTATGATAAGATGCAAAGTGGAGGAACCACTAGCCCAAACTGTCTCAAGGTTTATTATTAGATTAAGAGGAGACATCCGAGACATTATAGAGCTCCAACAATTTGACATAATGGATGAAGCTGTTAGAATTATCCAACGAGTGGAGAGGCAAAGAAGGAGTTGAGTAACGAATAGAATGCCGACTAATCGACCAGGACGGGCAAGTCACCGAGTTTAGTTTAGTATCAAACCAAGCAGAAGAGTTGATGTCAGAGTTCAATAGAAAGGCCAACCTAAAGATGTAGTGTTAACCCGAACATATGAGAAGGGGCAAGGGTCTGGCAAGAAGACTAGTCAAATCAAGTGTTTCAAGTGTCAAGGGTTTGGACATATGGTTACTTAGTGCTCAAATTGAAGGAAGATAGTCATTAAGGGAGACATCCCGAAAGTAGAAGTAGAGAGTACGGATGAGGAACCTGAGGAGTAGGAAGTTCCTATTGAGAAAGAAAATGCCGAGAAAGAATTGATTGAGGAGGATGTGTTTCCTGAAGACTTGGACTAGTTACTCATGGTTATCCGGCATACTATGAACATGGAACCCTCACAAGAGGAGGAGTATAGAGAGAACTTATTTCATACCACCTGTAAGGTGAATGATCGAATGTATGCTCTCATTGTAGATAATGGAAGTTGCACCAATGCAGCATCAGCAAATCTTGTTTCAAAACTGAAGCTGCCGACTATTGCACATCTTAGGCCATATAAGTTGCACTAATTGAGTGAGAAAGGAGCATTACGTATCACTCGTCAAATACTGCTGCTGATTACTATAGGGAATTACTTTGACTAAATCCTTTGTGATGTGCTGCTTATGTACTCTTGCCATGTGTTGCTGGGTAGGCTGTGGTTGTTTGATAAGAGAGTTATACATGACGGCTATAGGAACATGTATATGATGGAAAAGGATGATCTAAAGATTACGCTGAATCTGATGCCACCAAGAGAAGTTCACAAGTAACAAATGAAACTCGCTAGTGGATCAAAGAAAGCTTTAATGATGAGTAAAGTTGTACCCCGAGAAGGCATCAATGCTAATGAGCCGACTCTATTATTAGTCAAGCGACTACTGGAAATGAAGGAGCATGGTAAGCTGCCACAGGAAATCAAGGGGTTGTTAGATGACTATGCCGACTTACTCCCAGAATAGTTACCTGAAGGGTTGCCTCTAACTCGAGGCATAAAGCATTGCATTGACTTAGTACCCGATGCTGCACTGCCGAATATACCAGCTTATCAAATGAATCCTGAGCAAGCTTCTGAACTCCAATGTCAAGTCAATGAGTTGCTAAAGAGAGGTTATGTGAGAGAGAGACTCAGCCCTTGTACCGTACCTACACTTATAGTACCGAAGAAGGATGGAACCTAGCAAACGTATGTTGATAGCTGAGCCATGAATAAAATCACAATCAAATACAGGTATCCAATCCCGAAGCTAAAAGACGTGTTGGATGAGTTGAGTGGAGCCAAGATTTTCAGCAAGATTGATCGCAAGTCTGGTTACCATGAAATCCGCATGAGATCAGGAAATGAGTGGAAGATTACGTTCAAGACTCGACATGGACTTTATGAGTGGATGTTTATGCCTTTCGGCTTATCAAATGCCCTGAGTACTTTCATGAGACTTATGAACCATGTGTACGATATCTTATCGAGAAGTGTGTTGCGGTGATGCTCTTTCAAGGAAGCATATGCTCTTATCAGAACTATAGACCAGGTTGTTTAGTTTTGTGAGAATCAAAGAATAGTACTCCGAGAATCTACACTTTGGATCAATAATTTTGCGATGCGTCGATGGGAGGACAATGGACAAGTATTATGTGGAGGATGGTTATCAATTCCCAGGGGGGAGACTGTGCATGCCGACTTGTTTCCTATGAGAATTATTAATCAAGGAAGTCTACAGCGGAGGGCTCTCCAAATACTTTGGAGAGAGGAGGACCTATGAACTATTGAATGGCTGATTCTTTTAGCCGAGAATGTAAAGAGATGTGCACTGAATTGTGGAAAGCTATCCAATGTACAAAAAGGTTAAGTGCTAAGTTGAATAAGGGAAAGCAATACCCCTACCTATTCCGATAAGGTCGTAGACTAAACTGAGTATGGACTTTGTTTTCGACCTAGCGAACTGCTCGAAGCAAAGATTTTGTAATGGTCGTTGTAGATTAGTTTAGTAAGATGGCACACTTCGTGCCATGCACCAAAACTAACAACGCTTCAGCTATTTCTTCTCTTTTCTTATAGGAGATTGTACGGATACACGATGTACCGAGAAGTGTAGTCTCCAATAGGGACCCAAAGTTCTTGAGCCATTTCTAGAGGACCTTGTGGCGTCGTTTGAGAATTAAATTACTCTTTAGTACCTCATGTCACCCCCAAACTAACGGCCAAACAGAAGTGGTTAATTGTACTTTGGATTCATTGCTTCGAGTTACAGTAGGCAAGAACTTGGCTGATCGTGACGTCTACTTGCCAATGGTCGAATTCACCTATAACTAAACCGTACCTGATACCACTAAGTAGACTCCCTTCGAGGTGGTCTATAGATTCAATCCCGAGTTGCCCCTCGACCATACCCCTGTACCAACACTCGTGCAAGAAGACCTTGATGCCTCGACCAAAGCACAATCTCTTCATCACATTTATGATAAGGTTACTCAGCATATCGACCAAGCTACTAGAAGAATGTGAGAAAGGACCAAGGGTAGGTTGGCCAGGCAATTTCAATCGAGAGACTTGGTATGGCTATACCTTAGTAAGGAACGGTTCCTAAATAAGAGAAAGAACAAATTATCTACAAGAGCGGAAGGGCCTTTCAAAATCCTCTAGAAAATTAGTAACAACGCCTACAGGTTGAAACTGCCTGAGGACTATGGGGTTTCTGATGCCTTTAACATTGCCAACCTAAGTCCATATCACCCTGACAGAGAACTAAGCAAACACCATTCGGATTTTATCCCAAATTGAAAACAACTCGAAAGGAGTGATAAGAATCAAGCTACAAACCTCTGACCTACAATAAAGCCCAAAGACTAGAGGGGCTGGCACGGTGAATCCTTATGTTCCAACTAACCCCTGCCTAAGTCGAATACTTACTTGCTAAGTCACCTTTAATGTTGTACCAAATGACCGCCCTTTATGCTATGTTATGCTAAGTTAGTAACTACTCTAATGACGAGCTGACTGATCACTCGGCATCATCCTTACCGAAAGGCCGAGAGATAGAGAATCCAAAATAACTAAGCCATTCCTGCTTGGACAAGCCCACTTGTTCGTACTTTTTGTTTGCATCATTTAACAACCTTACCAATGCAGCATCACCACATATATAGTATCACATAAAGAATCTATAGCATTAATCATTGATTTTCTTATATATTTATTTTTACCCTCTTATATCATGTACATTGCTTTTTTAAGAAATGTCCTTATTCTCTTTTCCCTTTTGGGTAAGTTGCCCTAACTTATGGGTATAAATACCTTTGTACTTATAGCTATAACAGATTAGACAACCTTCAATACACTTGAGTACTTTCTTCCTTGTGTAAACACTGCTTGTTTACCCTTGGCATCACTCTTATCCTTTCCCTTAAGCAAGGTTAGGTGGCGAGTAACCTCATTGAACCAATTCGTACGTCATATCGAATTGTATCGTGAGTCTTCGGAAGTTCCATTGGTGCATCATATCCTCTGGAGTTGTTCATGGGTTTTTGCTTACTGTTTTATTCGTCTTTGTCACTCTTTTCATACCTTTCCCCATTAACCATTTTTCGAGCTTTTTGTAAGCTTGGACCCATCCAGCAACCGCCTTATCTGTTCTTGGTCACGGTTTGCACTAGTTTGTCTAATATTACATCTCAAGAGCTTGACACTAATGTTAAGCATACTGAGCAAAATCCACTCCTGCTACCTGAGAATACTAGCCAGGACCATTCAGTGCCTAAGACTCCTCTAGATCCCATACAGACGATGTGGACAATGTAGGAAGCTACCAAGGCTTTAAATCAGTTTATGACTATGTTCGAACCCATCCTTACCGGAATGACTACCACCGCTACTGTGCAACAAGGTATGGTTTTGCCACACCCTATGGTTGCTGCACAGCCAAGTGTTACTACCTCAACTTAACCAATTATTCCTCTAGCCATTGAGGAGGATCTCCATCAAGGAGGATGTGATGAAACACCACCCTTCCTCCCCCCCTTCCCCCCCCCCCCCCTCCCCCCCTTCCCCCCTCCCCCCCCCCTGCTATAACTTATATGATAACCAACTCCTGTACCAGAGAATATAAGAGTCCATTTAGGTGGCTCTTCATCTTCACGGATTCCTGCTCTTTCATCCAATCCTATCATTCTAATCTTAGGAGGATTTACTTTTCGTGCTAATCTTGCCCCTACTCCGTAACCAGTATCTACAACTTTTGTTCTAAAGACTTTCTTTATAACAAAGGAAGACTTGAATGTTTATATGAGAGAAATATAAGCCAGGTCATCTATGGGAGTACTAGAGTTAAAACTTCCATATCACCGCCACATCACAGCAAAGCCATATCTTAAAGACTATGTAAGTCCTAAATTCATGTTGTCTAATGGCAAAAAAAGGAAGTGTGAACGAACACCTCCTGAAATTTATTGAAACCTGATAGCCTTATAGGTTTATTGATGACTTAAAGCTTAGGGAATTCTCTAAATCACTGATGGAGAAGGCATACACCTATGATGTCAACCTCCCCTCTAGATCGATTGATTCATGGGGAACTATGTACAAGCTCTTTTTAGAGAAATTCTTCTCTACCCAAGAACGGGTCATGATTACAGATATGGGAAGAACGCGACAAAAATCAAAGGAAGATTTGATGAACTACAAAGAGCACTTTAGAGAGCGCACCCTAGACATCCAGGATGTGTGTGATGAAAAGGAATTGGTGAAGATTTGCATTCAGGAGATGTTTACTGAGTATACTGTCTACTTGGAAAACCTTAATTTCTGTTCTTTCTCTGTACTCGTCGAGGCTATAAGAAGAACTAACAATTCTATGACACAATAACAGATAGAAGGTGGAAGATTTGGGAAATGAGCAACATCTATTAGCTCAGCCCGAGGAGAAAGTTTTAGAGACAACAAGAAGCCAAGGAGTAATAGTTCACGAGGCTCTTGATCAGCTATATCATTCTCATGCTTAATAGGTAAGGTATATGCAATACTTAACTAGTGGTTACGAGATGAGAACATAAAGCTCCCAAAGGTGGAGTGTTTGCCAACAACAAATAAGAAGAATGACCCTAAGTTCTATAGATATCATAAGGCTATAGGTCATCCAACTAAAGAGTGTTAGATATTGAAGAAGATATTTAATGATAGAGTCCGTAATGGGGAACTTATCATAGAGAATAATGACGTATGCAATAATTTGCTCCACAATGCCTAACATGGCGCTACAAATGCTATTAGTCTCAATCCAAGATATGAAGAAGGAGATATGCCACAAGCTACGATACATGAAGAGAAGGAAGTAGTAATAGAAACCAACCAAGGCGTACACTCATTAGCGGCTACCACCTTAATGAAAACCTCTAACTTCAGGAGGTTTTTGTATTTATTGGGATTCAATGAAGACGTATGGCTTACAGTAGTGATTACACTTACCTAGATTTTTGTAAGACAATATGGAGAGTGTGATGCAGTGCAACCAATATGAAGGATGGCCAACACACATGAGAATGTGATACTCTTTACTGATGCAGACAAGTGCACGAAGAACCTTAATCATAACCGTCCTCTTTATGTGGAAAGTATGCTCAATGGACATCCCATTAAGAGGACATTCATAGACAATGGCTACTCCATAAATATTATGCCAATGTCAACATTCAAAGCTATAAGGATAGACAACCGACACTTGGTGAAGCAATCTATTATAGTAAATAGCTTTACCGAAACAACTACATATACAATAGGGTATGTTAATGTGGACTTTAAAGTTAGACCCGTACATGGATCTACGTGGTTCCACGTAATCGATGTGCCCATATCTTACCACCTTCTGATTAGGAGGAAGTGGCAACATGATCACAACCTTATACCTTTAACATAACACCTTGCATTAAGGCTATCGGAAGGGTAAAAATGTCTTCATTCCAACTACAAAGAACCCGTTTGAACAAAACGAGTCTTATCTAGCCAATGCAGGTTTCTTTGATAAGTATGCTAAAGATGGAGAGACTCCCATTGCTAAACCCTTCTAAACAACATTTCCTACATGGGACGAGACCCAAGATAAACAAAAGAAGAAGAGGAGAATGCGAGGTTCCCATGAGGGCAAGAAGAAGCAAAGAAAAGATAAAGCCATAGAAAGTTTTTTCGTAGAGGATGGACGAAGGGTATATCACTTATGATGGTCTTCGGGATCCGAAGAGGCTTTTTTATCCTCCTCAGACCCCATACCAGTGCAAGAAACCCAACCTGCCCCTCCTTAAATGTAAGACCAAATGAAACCTCAAGTTGAAGAGATTGAGGAACCAAACCTGATAGGACTAGGGGAGTCTCTATGACCGATCTTCATTAGCAAGAATCTATTGCAATGAATTAAGGTCCACTTAGTAGAGTTGTTGAAGGAATATAAGGACACATTTGCTTGGACATATGATGAAATGCCAGGATTAGACCCCAATCTAGTAGTGCATAAATTGAACATCGTACCTAGGGTTTAGCCAATAAAATAAGGACAACGAATCTTTCGTCCTGAAGTTGAAGGACAAATAAAAGAAGAGATTGAAAAGTTACTCCAAGCGGGCTTCATTAAGCCGATTGAACACCCTACTTGGCTGGCCAATGTTGTGCCAGTTAAAAAGAAAAATGGATAGATATGTGTTTGCGTGGACTTTCGTGATCTTAATAAGGCTTGCCTAAAGGATGATTTCCCATTGCCAAATATTGACATATTAGTAGATGCCACAACTAGACATGAATTATTCTCATTCACGGATGGCTTCAGTAGCTACAACCAAATAAAGATAGCTCCTAAAGATGCTAAATGCACTACTTTTAGAATACCAGTAGGGAACTTCCACTATACAATCATGCCATTTGGACTAAAGAATGCAAGAGCCACCTACTAGAGGGCAATGACTACCATATTTCATGACATGATGCATGACTTCATGGAAGACTATGTTGATGACATAGTTATCAAGTCAAGACGGATGCCTAATCATTTAACTCATCTACGGAGGGTCTTTGAATGATGTCATCTATATAAATTACGTATGAATCCCTTGAAATGTGTTTTCGAGGTAGCTTCTGGTAAATTCCTTAGATTCATTGTGCATAGAAAAGGAATTGATGTAGATCCAGCAAAGGTGTAGGCCATACGTTCCATGCCCTTAACTATTAGTCTAAGAGAATTAAAGACCTTCATGGGGAAAGTATCCTATATTAGGCGATTTATCCCTGCATTAGTATAAATTTCTCATATATTACAACAACTCATGAAAAAGGGAACCACATTTGAATGGAGATAACCTTACGATTAAGCCATACAAAACATCAAAGAGATACTTACCTCACCAGCAACGATGATAATGTTGGTTAAAGGGTTGCCAATGATTCTTTATTTAATACCAAGTAATAAGTCTATTAGGGCATTGTTAGCTCAAGAATTAGATGGTGGTGAACGACCAGTCTATTACTTGAGCAGGTCACTCTAAGGAAGTGAGGTGAAATACTTAGCTTGTGAAAAGCAATGCCTTACGTTGGTATTCACCATGTAAAAGTTACGCCATTATTTTTTGGCTCATAGGATTAATCTTATCGCTCATTTAGATCTATTAAAATACTTATTGTCACGACTAGCTCTTTTAGGAAGGACTGCAAAATGGTTGCTCCTCCTACTAGAATTTGACATCACAGTCATGCCACCTAAGGCTATTAAGTCTCAGGCTTTGGTAGACCTTTTGGCTTAGTTTCCTGTGAAACAAGGGGTTTCTATTATAGATACAATCCCTATAGAATTCTATAAAGACTATGAGAGCAAAACTAGATGGAGAGTAGTAGGTGCAATTTGATGGCTCTTCTAATAGCACTGGATAAGGAGCTAGGGTGATCTTAACATCTCCAGAAGGCTAAGAGATATCTTTAGCTTTCAAGCTAGAGTTCTCATGTACTAATAATGAGGCTGAGTATGATGCTCTCCTACTTGGTCTTATTTCTACTCAAAATACTGGAGCATCTAACTTATGCATTCGTGATGACTCGAACCTAATCATCAAGCAAATAAATGGTGAATTTGCTCTTAAAGAACTAGCATTAGCACCTTATAGGGCTACGGTGCAGTCTTTGGTTAGCAAGTTCGAATCCGTGAGGTACAAGCATGCCAAACGATTTACCAACCACTATGTAGATGCCTTAGCAATATTAGCTTCCAAAGTTCCTATTCAAACTATATAAAATAATTTGAATGTATAAGTTATTAAGAAATTCATCCCATGCACAACTCTACAATTAGTAGACGAGGATAAAGAAGTGCAAGACGACTAACGTAGTCCCATCAAGGCACAGTTAGTGCATCTAAATGCAGCTTTTGTGACAACTGTGAAAAACTTTACTTGTATTAATGGCGTCTTGTATTTTAAGGGATTAGAAAGTGTCTTGTCTAGATGTATTTGTACAAAGTAAGCTCGTTTGAAGTTAGATAAATACCATAAGATCTGGTGTAGAGAAGAAGGGCCATCCTTGTCTCACCGCATTCAGCACGCAAGGTATTACTAGCCAACAATGTCTAAAGATGCATCACAATTACAAATGAGTTGCCCAAAGTGTACTGAACTCCCCAACCAAGGAGAATGCAACTTTGTAGCAAGTGCAGGCAATTGGAGATGCCCTTACATTGATTACCTAAAAAAATAATGTTCTGCCTATGAACAGCATGGATGTCTGATAAATAAGGCATAAAGCAAGAAAGTATCTTATACATGAAGGCGAATTATACAGGGTATCATTCATAGGAAAGCCTCTCCGATGTATAGCACCTCCTAAAATGGAAACCATATTGTCTGAAACGCACTCTAGAGATGGTAGAGAACATTAAGGGGAAAGGAAGTTGTACTACCACCTGCTTCATATGGGATACTATTGGCCCACCATGGAAAATGATGCACTCAATTTTGCCAAGAAGTATGTTACATGCCAACAACATAGTGATGTAATCCATGCTCCCGTAGTAATATTGCATAGCTTGACTACTCCATGGCCATTTCATACTTGGGCATTTGACTTAATTGGTCCAATAAACCTACCATCCAAAGGGTGCATCTGGATCTTTGTTGGGACTGAAAGTTTCAACAAGTGAATTGAGGCGATCCCCCTTAAGAATGCAACAAGACTTGTCATAGCAAATTTCATAAAGGAGCATATTATTTGCTGTTTTGGGATCCTAAAGCATATCCTTTTAGATAATGGCACCCCCTTCATCAACTCACATGTATCATAACTACTAGCTTCTTACAATATTGATCAAGTGAAATCCATACCATATTATCCGAAAGGAAATGGTCAAGCAAAGGCAACAAATAAGAATCTCTTGAAGGTGTTCAGTTGAATGGTTCATGAAAATCACAAAGAGTGGAATGACAAACTACCATTGGCGTTATGGGCTTATAGAACTTCTAAATGAGGTCCTACTTAGGTGACACCTTTCTCTTTAGTATAGAGGTCTGAGGTAGTGATGCCTATTGAAATCTTGGTTCCTTCTGCACACTTAACTCTCAATGCTGAATTAGAATGGACAGCTTACGTATGCTAGATCTTAAAGCCTTAGAAGAAAGGCGAGACAATGCCAAACGTAACCTTGCTAATTACCAAAGACAACTTAATGTTGCTTATGATCGCCTGGTCAAGAAAAGATCTTTTCAGCAAAGCAATGTTGTACTTCGCTTGGCAAGCATGTGCAGCAAGGTATTCCAACACCAAAGCTTACACCGAAGTAGGAAGGCCCTTTTATAATTCGTGAGGTCCATGACAGTGGCTACTATAAGCTCCTTAATCCTAAAACCGATGCAATAACCCCTTAGTTAACTTTCAATATGTTAAAAGTTTCATTCGTAGATCCAACAATGTATTTGCAATTCATATGAATGAAATATTTAACTTCCATTACTCTATTTCTTTGTGCTCTTTTACTTT
The DNA here is from genome assembly GCA_024138005.1 of Lumnitzera racemosa. Classification (NCBI taxonomy): domain Eukaryota; kingdom Viridiplantae; phylum Streptophyta; class Magnoliopsida; order Myrtales; family Combretaceae; genus Lumnitzera; species Lumnitzera racemosa. Next base: position 61,342,006 of record JAMXBC010000004.1, read on the forward strand.
CTTTTGCCTTGTTATTACTGCAAAGTTAAAAATTTATCTCCTTAGCGCACAATTTTATTATGTATTATACTCTTGTCTCCTTATTGCTATAAAGTTAGAGATACGTCTTCTTAGTGCATAAGGCTAATACATGAATAAGTAAAGAGAAACCGATACAAGGTTAAGTATTGGGAAATACCCTCTTGACCACTGATAAGTATGATTGGCATATGTTACTATCGTTGCTTAAGCGTGATCGACTATTTTATCTTATGTATTGTTGTTAGCAAGTGAGAGCCTCCCTCCAATGTGCAATACTGTCCTCTAAGCTTCACAAGCCATAGGGAACAAATCTAACTATCATGACATTTCTTTTTTACAATGTTGTCGTTAAGTGAGGCACTACCTTCTAAAGCGCACAATGACCCCCCAAAGGTTTCAGTAGCATAGGCTACCTCTAGGCTAAGAAGCCTTGTTATTTTATACAACTAAGCAATTGAAATAAATAAAGAATAGAAAGATAGGAGGAAAGCAATTAGATTTCATTTAATAGGTAAGTTCTATTTGAAAGTGTTGAAAATAACTCGAATACCAAAAAGAAAAGAAAAAAGGGAAGAATGAATGTCAGCAAAACAAATGAATATAGCCAAACTCCACTAAGGGTAGCAATCTAAATCTACTATGGACTCAAGGTTCATATTGCCTAATAAATCTTTTGCTTCACGGTCTATCACCTTAATAGCATCTTATAAGGCTTGAATCCTTGCTACTAGCTTACCTTGGCTTCTCATAGTGGTGCGATAACTCAGTAATCTCTTAGCTTTGGTAGCAATGGGCTCTAAGCTAGCAACCTTAAACTTTAAAAGATGAGCCCCTTCAACACAGCTAATCAGTTGCTGTAGCTTATCATCTAATAGAGATCTCCAAGACTTCTCAAGTAGTAATGCAGCTTCTCTTAACTTTTTTACCATAGTATTAGCTAACTCAGTCCCAAACATAGGAGACTCGCTCTAAAAATCTTAGTCCATAGTACAGTCTCTCCAATGGTTCCAATAGATGAGAAGGAATGTAAAATCCATGAAAGCATATTATCTCCCTTGGGACAACTTCTAAAGTTGCTACCATGTCTCTATGAGACAAGTTAAAAACTAGGGGTAGAGAGACATCAATAGATGTTGCATATGCTTCACCTTCATAAGTCCCTAAGCGTAGCAATGCATTTGCATAATTATTGCCATCACCTGCCTCATTGACTAATAAAGTAATGTCCTATACTTCGAAGGAATTATTCAACTCTTCAATTTCATTATCATCATCAGCATCCCTATATTGGACTGGAGATTCACCATAATCTACCAAATCCTCATCATCATTGTCTGAAGCTACCACTAGTGTAGTGGGATCATATGGATAAACCCCAAAGCTCAAGTTAGTAGCATCATCCTTCTTACAAACTGCAATAAGAAAGCCTGTCTCAACCTACAAGAACAAAAAAATAAAATAAGTATCTATATATATATATATACATATAAAATAGCATGATGCATTTAATAAAGTGACCTCCTAAATAAATGCTCGCTTTGTTTGTCTTGAATCTACTAGTAGAGGTGAATGGTGATTGTTCTTAGACTTTAAAGAAGGGTTCACCCTTGTTGTCCTATTAGGACATTCTGATTGTTTAATAGCCTTTTGTACATCTCCAGTACCTTGAGACTTGGCCCCTAGGAGTTTAAAAAAGAATTCATAACGATATACAATAGGTGCATTAAGTGTATCATCTACTGATGCAAAGGCATAAGCCCAGAACGCATCTAGACAATTCGTCTAATGTATCAACCATCCAAGGGAAGCAACCCTAGAATGACCGGTAAAAGGAAAGAACAGTTGTCACTTTCCAGGGTAAATCTTCCTAAAGTTATTTAGACATAGTGAGCGGTAGTAGGATTCAAAACTTTTAGTTGTAGTAATCAGGTGAGACACTCCTTGATCAAAACAAAGTTGACGTACAACTCAATGGGAAGAGCATACCATGACTCTTTACTCTAAGAAGCAACCGGTTGAGTCTTTATTGTCAATAAGTGAAGGCAAGCTCCCTGGAATACACCATAAGAGGAACCTGGCTTGAGAATCAAGGATATTTTTTTAATTTTCCACCAAGGTAACCTCACTGTCGAAGCCAAGTGGATAAAGTCCATTACTATCTTCATATCTTGCAATTTGCTCGACATAAAGACAGAATGTTAATTTATCCTCAATGTCAATGAGTTGCAAGAGTGACTAATCAATTGATCCCTTAACCTAGGCCCACACCTTAAGAAGAGCAAGGTCAGGTTAATCTTGTATAACAAAAGGAAAAAAATGTCTTTGAAATTGCTCGCAAAAGAAAATTTAAAGAAACACCAGGTCTACATGTGAAATGATCACATATCGACCTTTCGAACGTATGGAAGCATGGTGATATAAGTCTAAGCGCCGGTAAGGTAAACTCAAGTAAAAGGGGCCTAGAGCGAATCACTCACCCTAGGCAATGTGTACGGCCAAGAGGAAGAGTTGTGGACTAACACCTTCCTCAAGCCCTCCGAGGAATGCGAACAAGGAAAGCTAGAAGACTACGAAAGCGGAAAGTTCATACCTGTAAGAGATGGGAAAGAGAACGTATGGGTAGAAGATACAACTACAACACTTGAATTGAAAAAAATAATACTAATAAAAAAAGGGGAGAAAGAGGATATGAATGCACTAACTCTTTCCCATAACTTAGGCCTGGAACTTGAGGTTTGTCTTTCCTTCATTCCTAAAAAAAATATGTGAGCCAAGAAGCAAAGTATGGCTTCTTCTTCTTAGTGTGAGTAACTTTCAAAACACCTATTAAGGATTTCTGAAAGCTATACTCCTTATGAGGGGTTGTTATGGCAGCGAAGTCGGCTTGTCCAAAGCTACGAAGATTCAATAGTACAGCTATGTCTTCTAATGTTGGAGTTATCTCTCCCCACGAAGTGATAAATGTATGGGTATGAACACTCTAATGCGAGATGATTACCTGCCATACTTCCATTCCACTTGTTTACAAGAACTACAACAAAGTACAAGTGGCAGTAGTACAAAGGACTTTAGCCTTTTTTAGTAAAGTTATGTATTCTGGTTTCTCTGTAATGTATGCTATCCAATCATCTCATCGAAAAGGTGGCTTCTTCAGGAATGAGAACTGGGTACTGGAGAGAGGTAGCTCTCTCCTCTCGTTTCTAAAGCACAGTACTAAATCTCTCCTGATGGTGTCTCTATAATCAGCACGAGGTTCGTGCTCAATAAACTGGAGACCACCATCAGTGCGAAGTGTTACATAGGCTTGTTGACGCTTGGTTTTGTGCTAAAACGTATCTTCATATATAGTCTCGTCTAACCACTCATCCCGAAGATACGGGATGGGTGGTGGACATTTATCTTGATGCATCAGTAAGTCTTTCATCTTGCTGCTTCTATACTTTGACTTAGATAGGTCTTCATCCTTTTTCTTGCTAAAGTGCAAAATCAATAGACTCTCTAATAAAAAAAAAAACAATAAAAATTGATGATGTACGAAAAATTGGAAGATGAAAAACATCTTGATTTTGATGATTCAATATTTATATTTATTACAAATCAAATTTGTGTATGAAATCATAAGACAATTATTTTTACCAAAAGACATGAAAGACATTGTATTCACGGCATCATCAGCTTTCCGTAACCAAACAAATCTATACAATTCAAAACAAGACCCTTTTGTACAATTCATGACATTTTGTACGTTTAATATATATATATTAATGCTTTTGGTTGTAACTTGTTCCATGAATTCTAATTTTTGGAACAAATGAAAAAGACACAAACCAACAAAGCAACCAACATAAAGATGGAATTAAAAGAGATTTATTTCTTTTAAAGATTCCAATATATTGTTTTCTTCAAAGATTTCAATATGAAAAAAAAAAATTCTTTCCTACGATCTCTTTAAAAAAGAAAAACAACACTAATAGTATTTCAAATTAGTCGAGAAATAGACAAAAATAAGAAGGAAGAAAGAACGCAGAACTTGGGACTAGAATATATTGCCACACCGATATAAAGGACTCCAAAGCAGGAATTAAAGAAAGAAAAAAAGCGTGCATGCTAAAGGAATGGGGGTTATTTATTCTTGTTGTGATGCAAGTCTCCAAACATGAAGGAATTAAAAAAAAAAAAGAAGAAGCAAAAATACCCATGAACTACGAGAGATTGTGAATACTTGCTACAATTGGCACCACTTATATGAGAGATTAATTTGCTATTAATAAAGACTAAGCAAAAATGTTGCATGAAAGAATATTGCCACGAAATAAAGTTAAGGCCTACAAGGCGTATAATATCCTAAATATTATTTGTATTTCAACCTTTTTTAAACGGAGGATGAGAAAAAGTTGATGCATTCACAATTATGAACGCAAACCAGATTTTGACCAAGAACCGAAGGCTTTATTGGGTTGTCCATGTTGAAACCCAACTAGGTTTTTTGTTTTAAAGAAAATAATACTAATAAATAAGGGAATACCATTATTACTTGTTACGGAGTCTGAATAACCAATATTACTTGTTAGGAGTCCGACTTGCAAGTCTGCCATGGAAGTCAAAATTCACTTTTCTTCTTGTTCTCTTTTATTGTTGCATGTAGGGAACTGAACTCCGCAAGCCAGAGATGAAAGCTAAGGGTGGTCATCCGCAATTCACCATGAAGTCAATATATATATATATATATATATATATGTTTATAGATATGAAGTGATGGGCTATTATATAGGATGGGGGCATATATGGATACTCAAAAAGATTTATTTGGTTAGTGATGAACAAGAAACACAGTCACTATTTTAAGAAATTGGAATTTCCATGTTTCTATGTGGAGAACATGGTACCTTATCATTGTCGAAGTAGGGAGAATCTATTACGATATGGTACATTACATATTGAAGAAGTAAGAAGTCAATTTTGAAAAAAAAAAGAGAGAGAAGTGGATTTGGCTTATGAAAGAATTCTTGGGATGTTTTCAAGCTATATCTAGCCAAATTTGCTTGGGATTTTATTTCAAGATTTGATAAAGATTTAGAGTGGATTTTCTTAGATATGCTATGGGAAGATGAATATTTCAGGAAAGTACGAAAGTTCCATTTAAATTTTCTTCGTGTTGAAAGAAAAAAAAAAAGAATAAAGAAGTTAAATGAAGGAAAGCATATGACCTGCACATTTACGGACACGAAGTCATAGTTCACTATATTTCTATGTGTCACATAGCAAGTAGATTTCTCAAAGGATATTAAACAAAAGTGGCACTTGAAGAAGGGATCCATAATTTTAAATAAAAAAACTTCACCCCTATTATTTGATGATTCTAGCATATAAATATCACATATGATAATAGTAGTTTAATCTACTATGATGAAGGGAGATATTTGAACGTCATTTGCATAAATCATGATTAATTGATGGGGACCTCTAGTTAATTAAGACAAGATTGAAGAAACATATAGTAGCATGGATGAGTGGAAGACAACTTAGTGAGACAAATAATTCCTACTAGTGAAGCAAAATCAACTTGCATGAAGAAAGCTAATTTTCAATATATCGTCACAGGAGCAATACTACTCTAACATATAAAAAATGACATGCATAATTAAATGGTGCCACAACATGTGCACTGAGGTATATAATAAATGAATTTGTAGCATTAACATTAGACTAAATGAAGTCTTCAGTTATGTGAGCAAACTAGGTAACAGTAGGACTTTTTATGATGTACGTATGCCAAGAAACGACCTAACTATTTATAGTAAATAATTGATGCCCAAAATATTTGCACACAATTCAAGAACTTTTGGTCAAAGGGGCAAAACGTAGAAGGATAAAAATTGTTATATTAGTTATTGGGATATGCTCATTATCTGTTTAAGCTTGACTCCTTGAGTTAGGTGATAAGGCTTAAGGAGTCAAATCTGTGCTGGGATGATTTAAGAAGATTTGGCTTGATAGGTTTGGAATAAGGATTGTTAGATCGGCCCGTTTGCCTCTAACCTTATTTAGGTTGGCTCATGTACTTGTAAGGAAAGCTACTAACTTTGAGCCTATTAGCTAACTCATTCTGGATAACCATGAATCGAGCAAGTTCCATCTCATCCGTTGGTCACCTAAATGATCTGACGATTACTATCAAGCCCAAGAGTCTATAAATACCCAGTATTTCCTCATCATAAAAAACTCTTAGAGGGATCGGAGAAAAGGTATTTCACTGTGAAAATTCTGCTCTCTAAAATCAAATAGCGTTTAGGTAGAGAATTGATCTCATTTGCTTAAACTACAAAGTGAATGCTTGCAGTCTCCTAAGGTTGCCTTATCCGTCACTTGTACCTTTTGAGACACTGAGATTACATGTTCCTCCTCCTTGCCTTATTCTTACCTAATTATCCCCTCAGGTGATAGTCTCACATCATTTCTTTAAAGCTATGTGTAATACGCGACACGCACGTGACTACTCCAATTGAACCCCACATCTACATAATCTAATAAATTTATTTGCATAACATGTAATCTTACACAAAAAGTACTCGATTCATTTGATAGTAATAAGTACTTATGACATATAAGAGGTTGATGAATTCAACATTCATAGATAAAGGAATTTTTAGGGTCCATTAATAACTAATTTTGTTAAGAAAACTACCGTATAGAATAAATTTTGAGTCGACCTATATATATATATATATATATAAATTTATATAGTCTATATGTTATGATAAAATAAGTTGAATATATATATATATATATTTCAATAAATGTAAAATAAATATTCTTTTAAGTGCCATATTAAAATAAAAGAATTTTCTTTATTGTAAGTAAAGTATTGCTATATTTTTTTAGAATGGTTTTGTTATGTTTAATCTTCTAAGCCAACAATAAATTTTTAGTTTGGTTTTATTGATTTAGGAACTTTATAAATCAAATTGCAACAAAAACCATTTTTTTTTTTTTAGTTTGGTTCTATTCGATTCAATTCGATTTACAAATTGACTTGGTTTAATTGCTTCTTTTACCCACTCCCAATCACCATTACTATTGCATTACCACCAATCACCCCTAACCTATGTACACTACGTTAAAACCCTACCATAACAACCATAATGTTGTTATTGTTACTATCATTATTACCTTACATCATCACTACCATCATATCACCACAACACCATTAACATTGTTGTAACACTATCATTGTCATCACTACCTTCCTCACCCTTACCACACTACCACCATCATGACTACAATCACTTACCAACTAGCATTACCACTATTGTGCCTCCACTACCACTACTATGTTGCATTATCACCTTACCTTTGACCATTCCCCAACAAAACATTGATTGCACGATATTTACTACCACCATGGTATTAGTGGCGATTGGTGGTGATACAATGATATGGAGTACATTATGGTAGTTGTGATGGTGGTTTAGTGAATGCTTTGGCAACATTGATGCGAAGCTATACTGCTGGTACTAGTAATATTAATAATGAGGTAATAGTCATGGTATTGGAATGAATAAGTCATATTTTTACTCTCTTTTTTTTAATTTTCAACGTAATAAATCGATACAATAAAATGATTTGAACAATGGAATGGTGATGTATAAACTATGGAATATATATACTTAGTTATTCTAAGGAATGGTTTTTTTGTTCATGTCTTTTCCATTCCTTAAATAGACAGGTTTCGATTCTTTTTACATTAAACCTAAAGATTCATTTAAAAAAAACTCTCACTCTCTCTCCCTCCCATATGACCTCTTTCTACATGATTTTGTTTATAAAATTTTCTAAAATTACATAATTTATCATTATTGATAATGTATTGTAAATTAAAAAGGTAAATGAATCTATCCTATTCAGTTCTTATTAAGTGCTCAAAACACATAATAGCAAAATCAATAAAATTATAGTATACCTTATAATCTCATACAAGAGAATATTGTATATAGAGAGGTAAAATCGAAATAACAATGGCAGGATGGTGTTTTGCTAATTTCTTTTTGAATGTAGGTAGAAATAAATAAACAAGCAACTCATTTTACAAAAACTAGCTAGTTTACCTCGTGATCAAAAAAGGATATGCGTTAATATACGTAGATAGAATCTAGAACTTTCAAATCTGAATTAAGCACCTTTTTTATATATTAATTCTCATTCAATGACATATATGTAATCATACAAAATGAGAAAACAAACAAACACATTTTATCAGTCATTTAGGAGTTTTGTACTTCTATAGTACAAATTTCGAAAAAATATACTGAAATGGTGCGTTTGAAAAAAATTTTACGAAATTAGTATAATGAGAGCATGTACCATGTGCACGCCTTCACTATTCATCAATTATTTTAACTGAAGGTAAGCTTGGAGAGCGTGCCTTCCAGTCAATTATTTTAACTAAAGACGACCTTGGAAAGCGTACCTTCCAGTATTATAAGGAAGGTACATAGGGCGATCGTGCCTTTTTCACTACATAGAAGGTATGAGGAAAGAACACGCCTTCAATGTTGTGAGGAAAGCGCAATCTCTTTATGTGCCTTCTATTCACTATAAATACCCCACTTCTGTCTTCCCTCCTCATTTGCACAACTTTTAAATACTAAAAACCATCAAACCTCTAATATTCTACCTTGAAGCGATAGTTTAGCCTTATTTTCTCTCTTCAAGTAGTAGCGTTCTCAACAATATTGTATGTAACTATATACTATCTTTATTTCGCAATAATTTTTTTTATTATTAATTACATTGTATTTACAGTTATATTTATATTGTCTATGTGAAATGTAGTTATATAATAATTTTTGTAGTATTTATATTTTCTTTATATGCATGTTTAATTTTGTTTATTATTCTTCATTTTGTATTATTTATAATTTTTGTAGTGTTTATAATTTTTGTAATTATATAAGTTGTAGTGGTTACATAGAAATATATATATTCCACTCGTATATGGTATGTGATTTTACCAATATATTAGTTACGCCATACTGAGAAATGAAATCGTGTAGAAGATTATAGTTATAGTGTGAGATAAGCTAGGCTATCTAAAAGTATAATTGTGTGGGTGCGATGAGATGCCCTACTGAGATGAAATTATGTGGGTGCGATGAGACGGTCCACCGAAAAAAGATGTCATATGGAAGCGCATAAGTTATAGTGTGAAATTATAAAGTGTGATAAGATGCCATATCAAGAAGTAAAATTGTATGGGTACGATGAGATGCCCTACCGAAAAACGAAATTATATAGGTGCGATGAGATGCCCTACCGAAAAACGAAATTATGTAGGTGCAATGAGACACCTACCTAAAAACGAAGTCGTGTAGAAGCTTACAATTATAGTGTGAATTTATAGAGTATGATAAGATGCTTCACCAAGAAGTAAATTGTGTGAGTTTAATGAAATGCCCCACTGAAATGAAATTGTGTAGGTACGATGAGACGCCTCATTGAAAAACAAAGTCATATAGGAGCTTACAGTTATAGTGTGAATTTATAAAATGTGATAAGATGCCCCACCGAGAAGTAAAATTGTATAGGTATAATAAAATGCCCTACCAAGAAATGAAGTCGTGTGGGAGCTTACAGATATAGTGTGAAGTTATGATGCCCCACCAAGAAATGAAATTGTGTGGGTACTACAAACCATGCAAAATCATATAGACTTTACTAATTTTATCATTCATGAGTCAATAAGTTGTTAATGGTTGGTTACGTAAAGATAATTGTGTATGAAGGTAGGAATATTGTAAATGGAAGTAACGGTCCACAATATGATAGGGACCAAGTAAAAAAGTTGAAAATGAGGAAGGATTCCAACTACAACCATTTTCTCCAGCAGATCTGTACGAGTATCGAAGTTAATCCTTGTGGGATTAAGCTTGTTCATCGACATCCTTGTTATTATAAGGGAAGTGTTTTGTATACTTTAATGGCCATTACAGATGATGATGATGATATAGAAAACTTTATAGAAATGGCCAATACGTTTGAAGAAAACCGGATAGAAGAGATATATGTTAGGGTTTCCTTAGCTTAGTAAGACTATTGTAGATAGAACTTTATGGGTTAGATCTTTTGGTTTTCCTTAACCTCGTATAGCAAACTAATGAAGATAACCCTTTGTATGATGAATAAAAAACTTATCCAGTTGAAACCCCCACTTTTGGTGAGGCTGGTGTGGATGAAGAGGCAATTAATACAGAAATAGGGTTAATTTTACAAAATGACCTAGGCTATGACCCTGATGAATACATGATTCTAATGGGACTTGCAACTGAGGTTAAAAGGAAGCATGTAGGGGTAGAATATGAAGTAAATAAAGAAATTGTAGAGATTGAAAATACTATAGATTATGTGGCCATGTCAGAGTATATATCAAGCAACATTTCATTTGTTGCTCAATTTATTGCTAGCCAAGGGATTAGGATGGCCCTCCAATATAATCAGTCAAGGATGTCAACATCCTAGGTTAAAGATTCAATTTCGTATATAAACATTAGTGGTGATAGTGGTTATGTAGGATTCGAGGAGGAGATGGAGACAGAGAGTAGTAATTAGGTTGACGACATAGATTTATTTGTCGGACAATGCTTCAGTACAAAAGATGAGCTTATTGACACCGTCAAAAGATATCACATTAACAACCATTGTGATTACCACATCGATAAATCAAAATCAAACCTATGGGCCGTTTGTTGTAGAGACAAGGATAAAAGTTTAATGAGACTATTTGTCATAATAATTCTTGAGGGTCCACACACTTGTGTCAACCCCAATGTGATGTAGGACCATAGATAGATCGATAGTAGATATATAGCCAATTACTTCATCACTAATGTTAACGAGAATCTTGATATAAAGATTGTAGAATTACAAGCAAACATTTTAAACATGTTTGGCTATAATGTGACTTGAAAGAGAGTTTGAGATGTGGAGAGAAAGGCTATGGAGATGGTATATGACAATTGGGAGAAAGCATACAACGAGCTTCTTATTTTGTTAAACGTAATCAAGATATCAAATCTTGAAACTAAGGTGGTGTAGGAATAGAGGGGATCCCATGAGCTTGGTGTTTCGATAATGAAGTAGGTCTTCTAGACATTTGGTCCGTACGTACATGCATTCAGGTATTGTTGACCAATGGTTTGTATTGATGACACATTTCTATATAGGAAGTATGGTCATGTACTATTGATTGCTTGTTTTATGGATGGAAATAATTGTATTATCCCTTTAGCATTTGTGCTTGTTGATAAAGAGTCCGTAGAGACTTGGGGTTGGTTTTTCAAAAGATTGAAGCAATTCATATGAATGGTTAGGAGAAGACAATTTACCTAATTACGGACAGGCACTTAGATATTGAGAATGCACTCAATAAAGTAGAAGTTGGTTGAAAGGAACCATTTTCAATTTAGAGATGGTGCATACGGCATATTGCCAGCAATTTTAATAAGGCAAATAAGAACCAATTGTGCAATAAGCTTGCTACTGTTGCTACCATGCAGGTATAGCCTAGGAAATTTAAATACTTAATGGATCAGATGGTGCAAGTTAAAGAGCCTATCATGGTTTTCATCATTTGACAAGAGCCAATGGAAGTTGTCTAATGATGGTTTTTATCGGTTCGGATATATGACATCCAATATCATTGAGATCTCCAATGCCGTTTTGAAAGGTTGTAGAGGATTGCTTCTAACTTCGCTCGTAAAGAAAATTTTCTAAAACTGTATTGATTTATGGGAAAAAAAGAGTCGCATAAGTGAGGGAAGGAATGGACACGAGGTAAGTGAATACGAAGTATGTTGCGAAAAAGCTAAAAACATAAGCTAAGTGAGCTCCAACACATTCTATCAAGTACAACAATCATAACAACGGGATATGGGAGGTGAAGACAGGCTGGAGGCAAGAAGCAAATGGAGTAATGAAATGAGGCAGACGAACACGTATTGCAGACACCAATAGAATGATGTGTTCATATAGGAAATGGCAAATCTATAGAATCCTGTACTTACATGCGATAAGGGTACTTAATTCTATTTGAGTTACTACTAGTTGGTACACTGGTGTATGGTATATGTGGTCCCATCAGTTGGATGTTTATGCTAAACACTTCATGCCAATAGGTAATGAGTTAAATTGACCCCACCTCGAGTACCTATTCCTCATACCCAACGAGGAACCTAAAACGTGGTTTGGGTAAACCAAGGAAGAAGAGATTTCGTATGGAGATGGACTTAAGGGATCTTGCTAATAAGAGTAGGTGTAGCGTGTGTAGAATGGAAGGACACAATAGGAGAAAGTGTCCTCAACTTAATAGAAACGATATAGACAGACATACAAGTATTGTTTTCTTACATAAAATTACATATCATAAAATGTTATGCTTTTATAAGATAATGACACAACATATTTTTTTATTGTTTTATAAGTTAGATGGATTCAGGACCAAATGACCCGTCAGAACTGCATAGATAGGGATGACATCGATCGTAGAACACATGGGACTGTCGGGTATATTTTAACATTAAATCATCTATTAATCTGTACAATTCAGTAATCTTATAGTGTTGTACTAAAATTGAATCTAATATTACATGAAAGTGAGCACATTACGGTTCGTCGAGTGGAGTCCAGCTTACAGAAGGACGTATCCCAAATACCATTGGATGATCGCTTCATGACCCACCTTGCCGATGTTGGTTTCTTAGGAGTTATACGGCTACCATTCATACCAATTGATCATCACCTCATTACAACGTTATTCAAGAGGTAGAGATCCGAGACCTACACCTTCCGTATGGCATACGGAGAGATGACGATCACGTTATAGGATATAGAGGTTCTGTTTGGCCTCCGTGTGGATGGGGCTATGGTAACTAGGCCTATGTAGTTAGTATAGCCTCAGATAGCTAGGGGATTGCCAAAAGACTACCCCATTGACAGTACTAATAGAGGAGGACGCGTTAGTTTGCATTAGTTACGAGATAGATTTATCATTCTTCCTATAAGTGTAGATGAGGAGACCATTTGTTGGCACACCCTTACATCCATTCTGCAGTTGTTTGGTAGATTTTCATTTGCAGATAAATCTTCTTCTCTCGTTCATATGATATTCCTACCCATCTTGGAGTATTTCCCACATGTAGGGACGTTTAGTTAGGGATCGGCTTGTTTTGCTTAGCTATATCGCTAGCTATATGCAGCAGCACAATAAGAAATACAGGAGATTAGAAGTACTACCATATTATTGTAGATATGAGCATGGGATCATTTCCCCCCACATTGCCCTACAAAATAGGTTCGGCTTTACTATACTGGAGGGCTTACCACTAGCTACTAGGTAGGCCATATCATGAGACACTACACATCATACTATGTATGTTGTGGATGCGTATCGAATGGCATTTGATTTGTAAACGAGTAGACAGGTATGTACTTCTTCAATTTTGTTTTTGTTGTTGATCTTTATTGAAAAATTAAGGATTATTAATACACTTTCTTTCCAAATGCATTGTAGGTCGTATAAGAGTCGTACCCGGATGATCTTATTAATCTCTTACCATCGTTTTGCAAGGTTAGTCTAGTTGTCTGGGCAGTTAGGGTTCCGCTGATATGTTTCCACATTGTGAAGTTCTATTTCCCTGACCATATTGCACGACAGTTTGGAGGATTCCAGACGATATCGATCGACGTTCATATGAGTAACAAGCTACATCATATCGACCTTAGAGGTAGGACAAACATATATTGGTTGGTTGCCCATCAGAGATACATATCGACCTGGGTAGATTGCCATGTATGGGTTGTTGATAGTCAGGTTCCAAGGAGTGTCGATCTAGCTTACCATGACTAGTATAAAGATCATACATGTCGATATATTACCCATCATGGGGCTGTGATGGGATGGTTGGTAAGGTTTCCTTTCATTTATCTTATTTTATTTTTTCGCAAAGTAATTTATATGAATATAACTTAGGCTATTTCATTAACTATAGGTAGATACTCTGCGTCGAGCGAGGTTAGTAGATGATGTCCATGTTGTTCATTATATCATTGATGGTAGGCTTTACCATATCGAAAAGCACGGCGGTTTAATATTATTTCCCAACCAGCCAATTGACCTAACCCCTGTACATGCCCTTTTACTGCGTATAGGACCTAGAGTTCGCATGAAAGGCTGTCAACTAGCATAGGCATGTGGTCGGGGATACGATGCCGATTTTATGCCGTCAAGATCTCGCTATTTCATTGACTTGGGTAGGATTAGTAGTAGTGTACTACTTGCTTATGCCTTCAGTACGAACTATACCTCATTCGAGACTTCTAATGCTCATGTGTAGATGTATTTGCAGTCGATATCGCTAGCTTCCCGTAAACGTCGTACAAGATGGTCTCAGACAGTACACATAAAGGAGACCAACACCCAACTACCACCATCATCGCCTACTCCAATTCTTCATGTAGATTTCACTGATACTCTTCTGTAGCCATCTAAGCCTCAATCATCAGAAGGTTCATCTACTCGCAGACCATTATTACTAGTTCGTTTTCGAAAACAATTAACTAGATCTAAGAAAAAGTAGTTGTAAATCATTATATTTGTATTACTTAGTTTGATTGTTATGAATTATTAATATTTATTACTTACTGTGTACATGGTTTTTATAAATTATTTTTCATATTATATTGATATTTCCTTAATACTGATTGTTTATTGTATATATATATATATATATATATTCTTTATATTATAGTTGCTTTTAATATATTTAGTTGGTAAAATTGTGAATCATTTAAGTCAACCTGCTCTATTAATACTTCTAGTAAGAAGTATACTTAATAAGAGGCAATGTGAAGCGTAAATTTAACTTAAGAGCGATAACGTTAGGAATAGTGTTAAGTGTCAACTAAATGTGCGTAATAGTGACATTGAAGATATGCGCTACTGGTGTACAAAAAGACGCGCATCTATATGATAACTTGATTAGTTAAATAAAAAAATTAAAAAAAATAAATAAATTAACACCGAAGGTGTGCCTTTTTTAGTATAATAATTTTCCTAATTAGATAAAGAAAGAAAAAAAAATTAAACTAAAGGCACGCTCTACTGTACGCCTTCTTTACATACTAAAGACACGTGTTATCTTTGCACATTCCTTACACTTTAGAATTCACGCTCTCTACGCGTACCTTCAGTTAATAAAAAGGATGAGTAATGAAGGCGTATATTTTGCATTCGCTACACAACTTCACTATTTTTATTTTATAATTTTTTTTTTAAATACACTATTTCAATATATTTTTTTGAAATTTATATCTCAAAACTCAACTTTAAAGATGTTCCACATGCTATTTATGCGTGATGTGTCTCAATCTTTCCTTATATAAATCTAGCACACACAGTGTTTAACGACAAAGGGCCAGCAGATTGAAATTAAAGAATCAATTCTCTGGTGGGTTTCTTCTTCTAGGATACAACAAAACACCTAACAATGGCAGAAACAGCAATAACATCGTCCATGGTTTCTACCCTCTCAGGAAGAAGAGACGAAATAAGGCGTGTCTTTGAGAAATTTGACAAAAACGGAGATGGCAAGATATCATGCGACGAACTAAACGAAATCCTAAGGAAGTTGGGCTCAACGAACGCAACAACGGACGATCGTGAAGCGAAAAGCATATTGTCGGAGATAGACAAAGATGGTGACGGGTATATTGATCTGGACGAGTTCACGGAGTTTATTCAGTGGAGTGATGGCGATGAGGAACTGAGAGAGGCATTCGATTATTACGATCTAGACAAGAATGGATTGATATCAGCGAGTGAATTGCACTCGGTGTTGAAGAAGTTGGGAGAGAAAAGCACTTTGAGTGACTGCAAGAGGATGATAAGGAACGTTGACAAGGATGGTGATGGTAATGTCGATTTCGAGGAGTTTAAGGCCATGATGATGACAGGCACAAGCTCTTCCTTTTCATCTTCCCGCATCTAATCAGTGTAATCTTATCTGTATTCCTTTAGTCAAATACTCTTTTATATGCATATAAATTTCTTATTCAGAATAACATGTGATATTGGAAGCGCACAGGTCCAATATTTTGATAATAGAAAAACTTTTATCAGAAGTTCCACCATCTATTTTGCTGTTTTTTTCTTTTATGTTCTTGTATGTCAATCTTAGTAATATGAATTTATTGTGCTAAGGACCTCCAATAGTCTGAATAATGGTATCGTAAAGAAATAGACCGGGATTAAGTTTTCTCTCTCGATAATTGTAATACCTAAAGTTTGTTAGAAAAAGCAAAAAAATAAATAAATAAATAAATCTTTCGGTTAAGAATCCGGAAAATCTGGTTAAGATTGATATCAGCAGCAGGTGATACTTAGCCCATTATTTATTATATTTTTAATTTTTTTGATCTTTTATACATCTTTAGTCATAGGTCGATATGGGCCACATTATCACATCATGATTACACGGAGAATTGCGTATTGGGTTAAATATTGGCAATAGGGAGTTATGGTCTACTCGTTAAGATCGATCTACTTATTAATATCGTAATATCGAGCAAGATATTTGGCCGGAATAATTATCCCCGATATATAAGGTATCAGTTATTTAATTGATCTTATTTAAGCAATGAATCCAAGAGTCTATCAATTATTTGATCGATCTTAATAAATAGGTTAGCGTATAATTTTTTCATGTATGATGTGAATATGTCGTCAAATATAATGATATCAACTTTATGCAATTAAAATATATATATATATATATATATATCTCCAATCATCATGGATTTCCATCCTGATTCTTATAACGATATGTTATTCATCCAATAAGTAAGGTTGGAGAAAAAAAAAAAAAAGAGATGAAATTGAACCAATCGTGAACAGAATCAAATCAAAGTTAAAAATATGGTTATTTATTGTGCTGTTTAGTTTAGGAAATTTCCAAATCAAATCAAATAAAAAATTTATAATTAATTTGAAAGGATAAATTGAATTAAATCATTTTATAAAAAAATAAAATAATATTTTACTTGCAAATATAGAAAAAATTCTTTTATTATAAAAGTATACTTAAAAGAAAAATTTAATTTACAGTTTTTGAAATATATATCTATTTAGCTTCTATTATCAATAGGATAGACGGATAATTTTATTATACTCTAAATCTTATAATATCCGACTCAATTGAATAAATTTAGAGTATAGATACGACATTTAGATACTTTTTATCCGCTCTAAAATTTATCAAATAAAATTATAAAAATACATTAATGATATAATAAAAAAATAGAATATAAATAAAGAATGAGTTTCCGCATCTATATATTGTAAAATGATATTACAAAGATAAAGATGTACTTCTTGTACATTTTCTTTCCACTATTACTAACCATTTCTCTCCCCTTACCTACTATTTATCAATGTACACTAATATACAGTAATAATGATATTCTTATAGTCAACTCAAAGTAACTACACATTAATGTACGATAATAATGACTGTTATTGTGACTCCCAAAGGTGGGACATGTCTATTTAAGAAAGGAAAGTGTTATCTATACTAAAGGAGACAAAGCGAATGAGTTTTGATCGGCAAGGAAATGAAAAATTATAGTTATGATGTGATCAAAAGTAAGATCCGAAATTTGTTACCAAGGTATAAGGAAAGCATAATGAAAGAAGCCAGGTTATTTATTTATTTAGGATTTCTAGAGATTCTTAAATTTCTCCAGTAAGCTTAGGAATTTTCAACGATTTATTAAATGTTAAATGGAAAAGAATTTCCAAAAAATATAGAAATTACATATGACATCCTCAATTTTTTTACGATTTAGATTTTACTAATCCTGACAAAAACTAAATTGTATAAACTCATTTAGGAGTAACAAAGGTATTAACAACAAATATTCGATAACTTGTAAGCTCGGATGTAATGATGAGAAATTTTAGGTCATGAATATAATAACTTGAAGGTTTAACATTGGTTTACGGAACTAAATAATTTTAGCACTTCAAGATAGGCAAATTTCATAAAATTTTATGAACATAGCAAAACCAAGAGTATCGAACCTATTATTAACTAAGTGGTGTATATGTATATGCATAAGACTTCGCAACCCTATTAATACATAAAAATAAATAATCAATGTTGCATGGTTAAAATATACCTTGCTACTTTGATGAACTAATAAGTTTAAAGTGAAGTAGATTAATATTCGAGATAGAGCTAATATAACTATATACTAAGCATTAATACATGGTAGATATCTTATTCATAATTAATTCTAGTTTCAATAAACAAAATTCCCCATAAAAACCAATCTTAAAATCATGCTTAATAGCCTTAAAACATGCTTTTGTATATTATTTTTATTTAAATTTTAAAAACCTAATAGTTATCTCTATTTTTCATATCATTCCTAACTAATGAGGATTCATGAATGGTTATGTTCACTAACCATGTAAGATTGTCCACTCTAACACTCGGAACTATCTTATCTTCTCTAAAGAAGTGTTTATTCTTGTATAAGGGTGGAGGGTGGTGGTTAAAATAGTTGCTAAGTAAGATGCTATTGATCGAACTAAAGCTCTGAGGATTATGCATCAAAAGGTGACTAAGCACTCAATCCGAGCTACCTCTAAGCTCGAACAAAAGGGCTAAAGAAGAAAGGTTAAGGAGTTCAAGCTCGATGACCTAATATAGGTTCATTTGAGTAAGGACAATCTTAAACTTAAGAAAGAGGAAACTATGACTTAAGGCATACGAATCACTCCAAGTTGTCGAGAAAATCAATCAGATTGCTTATAGGTTGACTTGTCAAAAGGGTATAAAATATCTGATTTCTTCAATATCATTGACCTAAGTTTGTACATACCCAAGGAAGAGTCGAGTGAAGCATACCTAGATTTGATCTTAAATCTTAAACAACCAAGAGGAGATGATAGAAATCACAACCCTATTACCTATTCTTAAGCCCTAAACCTAGCTAAATTGGTCCACTAAGCTCTTATACAGCAGTATACAGCCAAGAATGAGTTCATCCAGATGTTCAACTTTCCTAATTACTTAAGCTCCCATTAGTGCTTTACCATCTCTTAAGGGAAGGGAGAATGTCATCTTCTTGACCTTCTAAAGGTCGGCTCAACACTAAATTGACTTATTCAGATGCAATACATAGATGGACATCGAAGCCTAGCTAACCTTATCAATAACTAGGTTAGTGTACCTTTGAGCCTCCCAATCCAACTTATTAACTTATTCACCGACCTAACCTGAGGATAGATCCTAGTACAAAGCCATGCTAGCAACTGAGTGACACATATTGCAACCCTTTTTTAACGTTGTATGGATTATATGACTATGTAACTTACAAATTACCATCGAATGTTTGATTTACCCTTGTAATTTTATGTACATTCTGTTTTGATTATTTTACTCTTTTTAGTAATTATTCAAACCTTATAAGTTGCCTAAAAAGGCAACTATAAATAGTCCTTCTATGCAATAGTTGTATCATCATCTAATAAATATTCCCTTTGTGTCTTCTTCCTCAATTTTTTGTTCTTGTGCTTAGCTAACTTAGTTCAAGTTCAAGTTTAATTTAGTTCCTTGAGTAAGAACTAGTGGTGAGTAAACCTTATAATCTAGTTAGGTGTCATATCAGTGAGGTTATTAGGTTTGTGTATGGTTTTTTGGTGCATCATATTCAAGAGCTGTTGTATAGGTTTGGCTTATCTTTGACTACCATTTAGCTTTCCATCCATCGTAGGGGTAGGACATACCCTTTGTTCATGCATGTGATTGTTGGCCTTTGTGTCTTCACTCACAGAGTTGCATCAAGTTTAGTCATTTTGTGACAAACTTGAGGAATATGGCCTGGTCATGGTGTATACCTTATATGGCTGCATTTAGTGCAATGCTTAGATCAACAGTTGGTATTTCTAATTGAGCCATCATGAAGCGATGAATATGTAGTCTCGAAGGGACTTGCTTAGGCCTTGTTAATTGTTGTTGAGGCTCATATTGTCCTTGATCGACATTTCACTTGCTAATAATTTATAATGTAACTATTTGGCTAGTTAGTCAAATGAAGAGATTGATCCTAGTTTGAAGTGGTTATACTATATGAGGGCAACTTTTCGAGGGTGCTCAAGAACGCTTTGTACATTATTACTTCACTACAACTTTGGAGTTCCGTACGAGAGTAGAAATATATGAAGTGTAAGAATAGGTCAACAGTTCCATCATAAGAGTTTAAAGTTAGCAATCGGACGTATGGGAGTGATGCTACCTCTTGGATCTCCTTGATGAAGGGTGATTGTCCTAGGGACAAGGATTCCTAAGGTTTGTACTTATAAGACTCTCGGTGCTCGATGGGTCGCTTGATGACTTGGTCAATGTTATATGGGTTAACAATCATGATGTTTTACTAATGGGAATCGAAGGCTTCGCCCAATTGTTAGTAAGAAGGTTTGCTTTATTTCCCAAGGCTACAGGCTTAACATTTCCTCATAAAGTATCATTTTGTTGTTAGGCATCATCCCTTAGTGAGTGGACGGAGTCTTTGGCATCTTGTGCTCGATTGGTGCAATAGGATTTTGTGGTCAACCTCTTTTTAAATTGGCAAGGCGTGTAATAAGACCTTAGAGCAATTGCTCAACCCTAATGAGGCTACCGGCTCTATCCTCTAGCCTTAGAGAGGGCAAAGCTAGATTGTTTTTGGGGGTTCATTCAGTAGTTTGCGGCACTGAAAGACCTTTCACTTGCTTCTTTTTGGAATTTCGCTTATTTCCATACATTGAAGTAGTGGTTTATGGGTGGCATTTAAAGTGTTTGAGGTGTTTGGAAGTGGTTTCAACATGTCAATACATGATGAGTGCCAAATATTGTTGGTAATTTTCCATATAACTCTTACTAAGCTTCCTTCAGCTTGCAAAACAATAAATGCGTTAGAATGAGTGCTAAAGTTTTTTTTGAGCATAGCTACTATGATACTTAAATAAGATGCCTACCAATGAAAGAAACCTAATGTGTGCAATAGAGAGCATATAAATCAACTTTAAGCTCTTAGGAGAAGTCTTAAGGTCCCCTCTAAAAATCTTGATGGGCCTTATTTATAATTATGAGTTGATGAGGCAGGATCTAGCTCAAATGGTTGGTTCGGGGACTAGTAAGTCTTGTCAAGCAAGGCATGGGTATTATGCATGGCATAATGATGAGCCTACTTGAGTTTTGCTCTCGAATCATCTCATCACATTATATTTATTTTAGTTCCTAAGCATTACTATGGATGGGGTATTAATAGGAGCGAGGTGTTCAAGGGTTGAGCACCTTTTAATTATCCCATTGCTATAGTGGGGCTCTATAGTTTCCACAAGACGAGATAAGTTGTCAAGATGCTTCGGGGTTAAGCACCTTCTTAATTATCAATACATGTGCAAGAATAGTTTAATATAAATAAATTGGTATAAATGCTTCTCATTTTGATTAAATGATAAAAAATACATTAAGTTTTTATAAATTTTAACATTTCTTACTTTTTAACAACTAGGTATATTCTTTTCTCTTTTTTTTTCCCCTCAAGTTTTAGGTAGCTATGGATCAACTTTTTTTCTTTCTTCTATTCTAAATCATGTGTATAATTTAATTTAATAATTTTATTGTGCTACATATATTTTTACATATAATATACTATGGCATAGATATTGTAAATATAAATAACAGCGACACAAACATACTAATTAATAAATAAATTGATAAGAATTAGAATGTATCATGAAATATTGAAATTGAAAACTTGTGTTTTAATTTTATATTTTTGCAAATAATCTTTAAGTGGATGTGACTCGTGAGAATACAGTCAAGGATTTTATGGTAATTTCACAAATGCGAGGAAAATCAAAACAACAATTAGGGCAACACCAATACAGCACAGATTGATTAAGCCAATCCCGACCTTCACCGCCACTTCCAGTCCTCCTCCTCCGCAGCCGACGAAACCCTGCGGCGAATTCCAAGATGAGGCCGATACTCATGAAAGGCCACGAGAGGCCACTCACTTTTCTCAAATACAACCGTGACGGTGATCTCCTCTTCTCCTGCGCGAAGGACCACACTCCCACCGTTTGGTTTGCCGACAATGGCGAACGTCTCGGCACTTACCGCGGTCACAACGGCGCAGTTTGGTGTTGCGATGTCTCCAGAGACTCCATGAGGCTTGTTACTGGAAGTGCCGATCAAACCGCCAAGCTCTGGGATGTTCAGACCGGTAAGCAGCTCTTCACGTTCAATTTCGACTCTCCGGCGAGGTCCGTCGACTTATCTGTCGGCGATAAGCTAGCCGTCATAACCTCCGATCCTTTCATGGGAGTTACTTCAGCAATTCACGTCAAGCGCATAGCGGAAGACCTTACAGAGCGTATAATTCTTTCTCACTCTCTTTCTCCCTCCCCCTCTACTTGACTAGGGTTTATAATTATATCGGAAAGACTGCATTCTACTCTAATATATGTAATTCCTTGAATTACAAGGAAATGTTAGGGTTTTGAAGTTTAATGTCGCATGAATTATGACATTTTGCATTTGGCACTAGTGTGATTAAAAAAAATTAAAATAAATAAATAAATAAAGATATCTCATGGTTAAGTTGGAAATTTTGTTTGTGTAAATTAAAGTTGGAAAATTTCTTCAAGAGGATGCTCAGAAGGCTACCTTTTTTATCTTGATTGTGAGTAATGGATGGAAAAGCTGTTACATATTTAGTTGGTATCGTGCTTTTTGCTCAGAAACCGGGGAATCGGTCCTTGTTCTACGTGGCCATCAAGGAAGAATAAGCAGAGCTGTTTGGGGACCTCTTAACAAGACCATTATTAGTGCTGGAGAAGATGCTACCATACGAATGTGGGACTCTGAGGTATGCGACTTACTTGCTTATGATGTTACATTGCCATGGTAGATTCTGTTAGGCTATATGGTCATAAACTGATCGACATAGAAAGTTTGATCCTTTACATTGTTTGCTTGGTGAGAATAATCCAGACTGGGAAATTATTGCAAGAGGTGGACAAAGAAGTGGGGCATAAAAAGACAATCACATCTCTTATGAAATCTGCTGATGGATCACACTTCATCACGGGCTCCTTGGATAAATCTGCAAAGGTAGCTCATTCATTGTTGTAACTTCTTAACATTGTGCCTCACCTGTTAGGGGATATAATATTGCCGAGCTCTTCTGTGGATTGCACAACTTAATTCCCTTTTTTTCCCCTTTAATCCTAATTTAGTTGGTTTTGCTTTACGAACCCTTCTCAGCTTTGGGACATCAGAACATTGACCCTTATTAAAACTTATGCAACGGAACGACCTGTCAATGCTGTTGCAATGTCTCCACTTCTTGATCATGTACGTTTCTTTTTGTTTTGTTTATAATCCAGATCTTGTATGTTTCTTTTTCTTTTGATGACAGTCCTGACAGTGTATATTCCTACTGCACTAGTAAGACATATATTTGAAGTTTCAATGATATTTCCATGTCCTGATAGATGGGTTCATAAATATAGAAATGGAAATGTTGCTTCTGTGGAGTGGAATTGAATAATTTTACCTTCTCACTGAGAGACAAAAAGTCTCTCAAACTTAGGTTTAACCAATTTTGATGTGGTCCTTGTGATAGTTGTCGTTAATATGTAACTAGAGGGTGGTGCACCTGTGATACGGTTAATTATGGATAGCCTTAATAGTAGTGCATTTTAGTTATATTTTCAATTATTCAGAATGTTTAATTTGGTAATTTGAGTACTACACTAAAGTAGGGTTCCTTCTTTATTATTATAAGGGACTAAATGCATATACAGAATCTTTTCCATTAGAGCAATTGTCTTTAGAAGAGATCTTATACCATTAAGTTCTGTGGTAATATTTTTAATATCTTCCTTGCTTTTTAGTTGTCTCTGAACTTGTGGGAGCATAATAAACTTTGTGAATGGCCTCGGCCTGTTTCTTTCTTTGGCTATTCAAAACTGGAAGTTGAATGAGTTTAAGGAGAAATATGACTTGTGATGAAATATCTGATCTTTTGGAAACAATTTTAGTATGCTGAATCTTTTCCTTGTTGTGGATTAAGAAAGGATATGATGTGTACATTAGCTTGATTTTTATCATATTAGGTATTAGACTTCATGTAATAATCTAGAGACCTATATGCTACTTCCTTGTATATTTTGTGAGAAACCTTAAAATCTCTGCTTGACTTTCACAGGTTGTTCTTGGAGGGGGTCAGGATGCATCAGCTGTGACAACTACAGATCATCGTGCAGGAAAGTTTGAGGCCAAGTTCTATGACAAGGTAAATTGCACTTGTTGTTTGGCTTTTCTGATGTATATGTTTGTTTTCTTCTTTTATCTAGAGTGACAATATCATGTCTTTTTCTTGGTCAGATCCTTCAAGAAGAAATTGGTGGTGTCAAAGGACATTTTGGACCGATTAATGCATTGGCTTTCAGCCCTGATGGTAAAAGGTACATGTTCATGTGTATTGCATTGCTTTCTATTCGCCTCCTGACTGATTGCTAAATGATCTTTCTATAACTGATGTTCTTAGAATCAGGTAGAAGGTTTAACTATGTTTTCTATATGAATACAATGGGGTATCTGCATACTGTCGGAACTTTGTTTGCATTATTGCCCACTGTATTACTTTGATGAATGATGAGTGCATTAATTTGCATGGAATATATCCACATTGTGGTGGCTAATTTTCCATCCTGTGGTGGTAATGTAGTTTCTATTAATGGTTATGGTGTTGGGTATCAGTCGGATTAGTGGTACTCTAGGTGGTCGTTGTAAGAAATTGCACCTTGTTTTGGTTCTCCAGGCCTTACTTATCAGGACATGGTTTTGGTAGCTCTCCTAACTTGTGTACTTGTGAAGATCCACGTGAAGTTCTTTCCTGGTTTTATATTAACTAAATCCATCTTAGGGAGAAATTTATAGATGCGTGGAGCGACAGTGGTTTGAATATTTGGATTGATTTTGATATATTGGTATTTTGTTTTTCTTCCTTAGAGCTCTGAGTACATTCTTCATGAGAATATCATTGTATATGCATAAGTCGAGCATAGCTTCAATTATATCAGGATGCTTCATTATTGTGGTTAACTTGACTCTAGTCTGAAGATTGTTTCTTTCATTGAATGATTGTTCATTTTGCACTATGTCAGTTGATTTTCACCTGCTTTCATGAACCTGTAAATTACTGCCATATGATTTTTGACACTTGCAATTAATTTGATTAGAATTGGAATACAAACTCATGCATTTCCAAGTGGTTTCATTTCATATTTTACTTTTTATGAACAGTTTTTCAAGTGGAGGTGAAGATGGTTATGTTAGGCTGCATCATTTCGACCCTGATTACTTCAATGTCAAGATTTAACTGGATATTGATCGTGAAACAGAAGAATACTCTTTATTTGGCGACTCTAGACCTGAAAGGGCTTACCAATTGTCTTCTTTTTTCTCTCATTGATAAACGGCAGTTCATAGAGTAGCGATTTTGTCTCCTGTAACCATTGCCAAGCTGTTTAAAAAATCTGATATATTCAATGCTTAAAGTTGAGTTCGTGTTTTCATTTGCAAGTTTCTTTGAAGTTATAGTTGAATGGATCAAATCCTCCTCCTTCGTCGTTGATCTGAGTCTAATCAAGAGTCATACACAACCTAACGAAGGGAAGGGCATAGGTTTGAACTCATGGTGTAAGTCTCATCGTTCAAGTTTGACGCATGCCTCTAAAACAAGGAAAAACAGCCAGGAAGCGTACTGTGCCGTTCTTTTGGATGATGCTCTCGGACTAAGGTGTTTCTGGTAGTGGAAATGAAGGGAATGTGCACCTTCTAGTGTGCCATATGACCGTATCTTATGTGGGAGGTTTAATATTAAAAGAGAAAAATGGAAATGCCAACGGGATGCTCTTGCTTACTTGATTATTTTATTTTATTTTTTTAATTTGAAAAAGCTTTACTACCTTATATGTACTTATCTTTCCGGAGAGTACTAAATCTGAAAATTGTGTTTTAAGCTTGTTACACTATATTTGGGATGAGAGGAGGGAGGAAGAATCGGAAGGAAAGGAAAACAAGGGGGAAATACAATTTCGTTGTTTTAGAAAGAAAAGTGGGAGGAATCATTTTTATAGGCCCCATTGAATTTTGATCCTCTTCAAAGTGGAGAGAAAATGAGGAAACATTATGTAATTACCAATTCAATCTTCCTTTCTACTAACTTTTTCTTTTTATTAGTATTTGTATGGATATCTTAGTAATTTTCACTTTACATCCTTCTTTGTCTTTAATAATTATTAGAATTCCTTTTATTTTTCTTTTCTCCAAAACTCAAAATAAATTAAAAAAATAAATTATTTTATAACTCCTTTCCTTTATATTCTTCTCTTCCATATTCTTTCCTTCTCCATTTCTTTCCCATACCAAACAAAGTATTAGTAAACGGGAAAGCAGATATAAATAGCATAAATATACCTAAAAAGATGGAAATAACTGGCTGCCCCTGGACATTCGCAGAACACCTGCTTCCTTATGCCGTTTACTTATAATTCGATTTGGCTTGTATGCTTGCTCTTTTAAGTTTTATTGTTGGGGGGAGATGGGATGGGAGTGGGAAAGGTGAACCGTGGAAACCGCTTTGCCTATGGTTAAGCCAAGGCAGGTTGTGATTTGGATCAAAGAAAATAATTAATTTCATGGGTTAAATAATCATTTCATTATCAAATATTCTTGGAAAGTTGACTATTTATCCGCTTGAATATATGTTATTGTCGTTTCAAGGTATTTGTTGGGCTTGTAAATATGAGAGTAGTGAATGCTTGAGAGCAAGAGAGGTTTAAATATGCAAAATGTCAAATAATTTATCATTAGGTGGTGGTATGATATTTATCATGGAGTGATATTGAGTAGTTCAATAACAATTAATAGGTGAAATCCTCTCCTGCAAGTATAAGGGAGTAGGCTTGTGGTATCTAATATGTCCTACATATGTTGAAGGTGATTGTTGCCTTGGTCTTTTATCATTGTTCGATATCTTTGAGTTATTGAAGAGCTTTTTGGGCCTGATCAAACGAGCTTAAGGCTTAAGCCTAGGACAATAGACCCTATACGATAAAGTAAGCCTGAGAGTTAGATATCTAACGGGCTTTGCTAACAATTATATATCGTCTTGTGTGAGTCTAAGTAAAGGAATCATGAGGTAATTAATTTTTATGGATAGAAATAAATAAAAGATGGAAAAAGGGGACATATGCTAGGTAGAAGAAAATTTTATTAATTATCATTTGGCCATGTGCTCAACGTCCTAACCAGTAAACCTAACTTATGTAAAAATTTCCTCAATTCAGTGCTACAGAGAGATATAGAATAGGAATTTTAAGGAAAAGAAAATACAAAATTTGCATAAATATATATTTGTATAATCTGTGTAATTGCGCTTACCTATCATCTTGTGATAAGTATAAATAAGACAAGTCTGCGTTCCATTTTATATTAAAGAGCGGTTAAGGGTGCGTTTTAGGATATTACTATTAAGATCTTCAACGAAAAAACTTAGTGTCTATTATTATTATTATTATATAAATGTGTGATAAATGCTAGAAATGTCAAATATTTTTTTATTGGACACCTAATAAATGCTTCACGTACCTGCATTGTGTATATTCTAATCGGTGCAAATTTTCCAGAAAACAGGAGTTAGCACCTCTTGTTTAGTTTCTAGTTTCTACAACGACAAAGATAACTTGTGATGTGTCGAATCGGGGGATTAGCATATTATGTTAGGGTTTTTGAATATCTGTGGATGGCTTGAGTATGAACTTTTGTGGAAATGATACACGGCAAGAATTAACTCTTGCTAAATTAAACGAGCAATATGGTACATGATCGAATAATTTAGTTTACTCGCCATAATGGTAAAGATTGATAAGAGTAGAATGAGAGTTTATACTCAAGAAAAATATTTTATAAAATTTTGACCTTTGTTACAATGGATTATGGACTTTAAATAGATCCTAGAGTGATAACGGCATTTCCATAATAAAATAAAAGGCTTATAGTTAATGCTAAAAGAACTTAATTTCTATTTGCTAATAGAATTGAATTTTTATTGGTCAATATATTTAAATTTCTATTAGTTAATAGGAATAAATTCATATTGGTATTATAATTAATACTAAAAGAACTTAATTCCCATTGGCTAATAGAACCGAATTTATATTAGTCAATAGAACTAAATTTCTATTGGTCAATAGAAATAAATTATTATTGGCTAATATAACTAATTTCTCATTGGCCAATAATAAATCACTTAGTAGTATTCTAATAGCAATTAAATACATAAAGAAAATTGATTCACAAAAAGGAACTTGATCCCTATTGTTGTGGGTTGGAAATAGTAGATAGGTCAACTCCTGTAAAAGAGAAAGAAAATTAGGCTAGGAAGAGACAGGGCTAATCCGGTATAGTCACTTCGATGATTAAATCAGTATATAAGAGAATAAATGAGTAAATGTTGAAAGAGTGTACAGAATTCTTACAATATTGATGACTCCATATTTATATGTGTTTGTTCAAATTGTAGTGACGGGTAGTTCTTAATCATAGACTATGTAATAGCATCCTAATTTAAGTATTTACCTAAAGATATGGAGTAATGGGTGGTTATGTAGTTGAGTTGCGTGGATGTTCAACTATCTACACCACTTTTCAAATTCAAAGTACTTGAGTGGGTGGGCCAAGTTCTTTGGCCCATTAGATTGGCTAAGCCTAGTTTTCTAGGTAGTCAAAACAGGTCGCATTGTAGATCTTAGCAAAGCAAGTTGGCTTGGTAAGTAATGTGTCAAGCTGTAATTAGGGATAAAATCCCACTATCATTATTTGCCCCCTGACTTCCATGGTTGAGAACTTGACTATGGGAGTATGAGCGGGAGCGTTACTTAATATACTTGATCCACAAGCAAGCCATTTATGCTTGTGCTCTCAATTAATTAGGTGGTTACCAAGTAGTGCTGCCATGCTTCTTATTGGTGCTCTCATACTTCATTCGATATTTGTTGAGATGCGTTGTGTTTGTTCTCAACCTAAGGGTCATAACTTTTTGATTGCTTACCTATTCACTTTTTATATTCGTACATGGAACAATTGTTAAATTTGTTATTATTATACTACACCCTTTAGTAACTATCGGCGGTATGGTATCCGTAGGATCTTTATTGACAAACAAATGTCTTTCATTGGTGCTTAGCAATTAAATCACACCCCAAATCCTAACTAACCTTCTTTTCATTCTTTGAGAAGAGGATTGTTGGGATGATACATATAACACGCTTAAGAAACCTCTTTGCCCATTTTTAGCTTCATCATCTTCTTGTGTAACATGTCTCATATTTTTCTTTAGCATTCTCCATATTGTTGGACTTCCTTTCTGGATTGGCCTCCATATGAAAAAATGTCTTGCACTCGAGGGCTCTTAAATGAGATGATTTGGCCAACTATTGGTTTCCCTTGCACACTCCTACTTCGATGGGAGTAAGGAATTTTGCCTTAAGATATGTAGTTGAAGGAACTATGTCGACAAGTGTTGGCATAGTTGGCCCATAATCATATTGTAAAAAGACTAGCATTTAACAATAAGGAAATCCACTTTATCTTCTGCTACATTCTCATCATCCCCAATTTGGATCAGAAGGGAAATTATTCTAGTCACTTGTACGGTTTGGCTGTTGAAAGTGTGCAAATAATGGTCATAAGATCTCAACTATGCCTTAATCAACCCTTAACCTATTTACAACCTTTCTAAGCTTTCTCCAGTATAGCTCTAGTAGTATCTAACAAACTAATTGACCTTTGAAGTATTATCTACAATAATCTACTTAGAACAATACAAAAATCTTACTTTTGCATTTTCGTTAAAAAATCCAATTTGAAAGTGTCCAGACATTAATCCTAAGGAATTCTATTCTAACTTATTATTTTTGTCTTTTCTACTTCTATCAAATCTTGTTTGTTCCCTTTGTAGAATTTTCTATCATGTATATTATTTTCTTACTTAAATTCTTACCTTTTGTAATTTTATATGACATGTAATCCTAAAGGAACCTATAATAAATGGTTTCCTCATATGTACATACACATCATCTTAATCATTTTGAATACACTTCCTCTTGAGTATTTCCCTTGAGCCTCTTAACTTTTATCTACTCCTTTAGCAAGAACAATAGTGAGTGACCCTAAGTAAGTGTTTGAGAGTCATATTAAACACTTGTTTAGGCCATGTAAGACCTAGTGATGCTTCATTTCCACTAGGTAACTTGCTGGATCACTAAACTTTTGTTCTTTGTTTTTCACTTCATTCATAATTTCACCTACCATCGTTGGTGTAGGAGAATCGATACTTTCATGGGTTTGATCTCGAGACATATCACTATGTTTCTCAAAATTTTTTGTTCAATTAATGGCACTCCACCATCTCCCCCCTCCTTCTTGCCCACCTTTATATTGTCTCTTGGTATTCACAACTTAAAGTAAAACCTTAAATAGTTAGGTTAAATAACAATAATTGCTTTAATCATCAATAAGACTATGACACTTAATTTAATTAGTCCTAATATTACCTCCCTTAAACTAAGTCTTCCAACTTCACCATGCTAAGTATCTTCTTTAACTTTAAGAACATGCCTACTTTTAGTGGCTTTGTAAAGATATCTACAACTTGTTTTTTAGACGAGCAAAATTCAATCATGACCTTGTTGTCCTTCATTAATTCCTAGATGTAATGATACTTGATGTCGATATACTTGCTGTAGCCATGAAATACTGGATTCTTTATCAAAGCAATTGCTAATTGATGACCGTACTTCTTACACTTCTAATACGTAATAGATGAGTTATCACAATTTTGATTAGACTCACCTACAGCTGTGCAAGCGGGGTAGGTTGGCCTACAAACCTGCAATAATTAGACAAAATTAAAATAAAAACAAACATTATTTTGAGTAAAAATGTAATTTCACTTCATTCCTACTTAAATCGGGATCTCTCTTTTGTTGTTGAAGTGAATTATTGCAACGAAATAAAATTACATTAAAAATGTAAAAACAAGAATAAGGGTAAAAAGGACAAATAAAATGCTAATTATATACAATGTGGATAGAGTACTTTATATGTAGAGATCTTGTGTTAATGAATAATTATATGAATCTAGACCTTTGTTTTCTATCTATCAATTTCTTATTAATAATTTTTCCTTTTAATAATTATTCTATCCTTTATAATAATAATCATTTAGCTATTGTTGATGAAATTCATTGTAATAGAATGAGATAGATTAGCCAACCAATATCCAAATTCAAGAGAAATTAGTGTATGTATGATTATGATTTAAAAGAACTTCTAATTATTTCATAAATTTTCTTGTTGTAAGCTTTTTTTTTTTCTAAAAAAAAAAACTTTTTTTTATCTAATTACATTATCTAATTTCAATTATACAAATAACAGAATCAATTAAATATTGCATATTGGTGAGTTGGCCTGCTTAACCTGCCAACCTATAGTAGGGCTGGTTGGGTAGGAAAATTTAACCTGCATGTATGAGCAAGCCAACTCACTTAACCCATGAGTTGATGTGAGGAGGGGGGGACAGGTTAAATCGGTTAACCCATTTGCATAGCTCTAACTCACCTCTTCCTCTTTATGTATGATTAGGCTAAAGTTTCTTGCTACCTCTGCCTTTCCTCTGATAAATCATCATCTTAATTCACCGACTCATCTTTCTCATTATCAACAACATCTACATGAGCTTCTTAGGCTTGCTTAGTTTTTGTTATAGCCCTTTTATCCAATTGCAATTCATGAACCTCTAAGGATCCTTGAAATTCATTAATGGTTCTAGCCATGAAATTAATCTTCTCCTCAATTATAACTACATCATCAAATCTTTCTCTTAAGATATGAAGGATTTTCTCCATAACTTAAACATTTGTAATAGTGTTGTTATTTGCCCTTATATTGTTGATAAGTTTCTGTATATGAAGGAAATAATCAACAATCTTCTAATTCTTTTTGTGTTAAAGCAGCTCATACTTCCTCCTTAATGTTTGGAATCAAGTCTTCTTAACCTATTCTACACCCTAATGGGATTGATTCAAAGTGTCCCATACCCCTTTTGAAGACGTAGAATTGATAATCTTTTGAAACACTAGTAATTCGACATACTGGGGAGTATAATAAGTGGCTTGATCATCCTTGAGTTGATTATGAGATAAATCTCATCATTATACCTCCAATAAAGTTTTCAGATATTTTGGTTTTTGGAAACCATTCTCTACAATGTTCCAAACATCACACTCCTGAGGAAAAGTTGCACCTAGATTTTTTACTCGTGAAAATTATTTTCCCCATCAAACTTTAGTGACAACAATTAAACATGCCATTTGTTGGTAGCCATCTGAAAATCTTTTGACTCTAATACCAATTGTAGGAATAAGATTACTTAATTAACACAAATTATAACTCAACTAAACAAATTGATCAATAAAAGAAGATAAAGCTATGCCTATAGATCACAAAGTTTTTAACCAAAACACTATGCTTCCCAAATTTTCCTTTTAATTGACAACACTCATAGCCCCTTTCTCTTTTATTGTCTCCTCATGTTTACAACTTATAACAAAACCTTAAATAGTTAGGTTAAAATAACAACACTTGTTTTAATAGCCAATAAGATTGACATTTAAGCAACTATTAAAAATATAATATACTTGGTTTAGTTAGTTTTAACACTTACATATTCTAGTACAATTGTTAAATTGTAGTAGTGGTTAAGAGATTTTGGTAAATATGGTGTATCTAAATTTACTCGAGACTATCATAATTTGATGAATTATAAGATAAATTGGTAATAGAGGTGAATTGTGGTAAACCTTTGGAAATCTTGGTGCACTTACATATTATGATACAACTGTGGTATTGTGATAGCGTTTAATATATATATATATATATATATATATATATATAGAGGTTATAAAAAATTTATTAGAAAAAGTAAATTTAGATTTGTATATTTGCATTTAAACAAATGTATCTTGTCGACATGATCTACTAGCACCATATATACAATAATGGCAATAAT
This sequence comes from Lumnitzera racemosa, assembly GCA_024138005.1. Lineage (NCBI taxonomy): Eukaryota > Viridiplantae > Streptophyta > Magnoliopsida > Myrtales > Combretaceae > Lumnitzera > Lumnitzera racemosa. Next base: position 61,375,276 of record JAMXBC010000004.1, read on the forward strand.
AATAATAATAATGCAAACAGGATCTCCTGCAATCAAGGGGCAGCATAACGTTTTTCTTTGTCATACTAAAGAATGTTTTAAGACAAAAATACGAATAAACAATAATTTAAACATTTTACTCCCTCTCTGATCATATCAACCTTTCCCTTCGTTGACAGCATCACTACTCAAATTAAAATATCTATTCTTAATACTTATTTTGATAACCATTGTTATGAATTGCTTAGCTTTAATATTAGACAATTACGTTGATTATTTGATTACTCATCCATGAATAGTATTTCTTCGGTAATAATCAATTTTATGGTGGTTTTACTGAGTACGGAATCATAGAAATTTAGATATAAACATCCTAACTAATTATAACTTAAAATAAATATCGTTTGGAGTGATGATATGCTTCGAGTTATAAGTCGAAGGAATGAATGATGTAAGTTTGGTAGTCAAATAAATCAAATCTGGATGCATCATTTAGCATATAACACTCGACCCAAATCACCAGTTTTCTAAACAATCTCCATATTTTGTACATGTATAATATATATATATATATATATATTTTGTGGATGGGCCGACTTGGTAATATTATTGATATTAATGGTATCAACTATGTCACTTCCTCCAAAAGCATGACTCTTATTATTAGTGTCTAATAATCTAAAAATATGAAAAAAGAAAAAAAAAAAAAACATGTTAGGCGTTGTTAGCGAGTGTTATTTACACCTAAAGTTTTATTTAACCCACATATCTAATGAAAACATCCTTACAATAGTCAGTTAAGCATAGCATAGCCCTAAGAAGCAATTAATTATAATAATCGACTTTTCTTTTGCAGATATATGCATTAATATATGGAGAGGAAATATCAAAACTTCAGGATTATGTGGTCTAAAGAAAGTATAATATATATATACACATATTTCATGACAAGCACGTCATGTTTTAGGTAGTCTATTTTTCTCCGAACTTGACAGCACGTATCAGCCGAAATCTATAGGAGTCAAGCCCCTCTCTCTCTTTCTGATTATGGAGATTTTCCTTTGTGGCCGACCGCCCCATAAACCAAAAAAAGGAACGGAACAACCCCCCGAATAAAAAGACTCTTAAGCCGGCTTGTCTAGCGTGACCGCTTTCTTAGAATCCTATATAAGGATAGTTTTCGAATAAAGAGTCCTGTTGAGTCGATTCACCACCTCTCAATATATGAGTCTCTTCTTTCCTCTGAAATACCAAAACAACAAGAAAAAAAAAAAAAAAAAACCAAAAGGAAGTCCCTCTCACACGTCAACAAATTGCATAGTTTTCTCTCAAATGGCGTCTTTCTCAGGAAAATGTTTGTTGGTTCTCTTCATCTCCTCTCTCTCCCTCCATGCAGCTCTCGGTGATTGATTATATCATAAGACATCTGTTTTCATAAACAGCGTAATGATGTTAATGTAGTACATAAAAAATTTTAATGATATAATCCGTGTGATGCGTGCAGCTAAGATTGTTTGCGAGGATGTCCCGAAGGAGGTGTGCGCATTCGCAGTAGCATCATCGGGCAACAGGTGCGCGTTGGAAACCTCGGTTTCTCGAGATGGCACCGTGGAGTACCGATGCAGTACATCCGAGGTGGCTGCAGAGAAATTCGCCGGATACATTGAGAATGACCGATGTGTCCGAGCTTGCGGTGTCGATAGGAAGTCGGTCGGAATATCCTCCGACGCATTCCTTGAGGCACAATTCACCTCCAAGCTTTGCTCTTCTGATTGCTACCAGAACTGCCCCAACATTGCTGATCTCTACTTCAATTTGGCCGACGCAGAAGGTACCCCTTTTCTTTCCCTCATGTTAATTAAGAATATTTCCGCAAATTAAAAGCGAAAAAAAGGGAAAAAGAGAAGAGTATATGCCTTATATCGTAACCGAAGAATATTCTGAAATTTTAGGCTTTTGTTTTTCAAATGATTTTGCATTTTTTTTCCTGTAAATCTTGAATAACACTTGATATGTAATTTAACCTCGTTACATTGCTATAGTATGATACAGGATTATATATATTTTTAATGGAGTAAATTGAGTAAAATTGAAAAAAGTTAAGCAGAGAAAATTTATTTTTGAAAATATGTGTATGTATGTAATATTGTATAAATTAATATAAATGAGCATAACTTGTGCAATATAAAAAATGATATATAATTTGGTACAGGAGTATATTTGCCAGATCTTTGTGAGGTACACCTTGCAAACCCTCATCGCTCCATGTTTGAGCTTATGGGCTCCAGTGGTGCACCTGGCCCAGTACCTACCGAATCATCACTTGTTCATAAGGCTGTATCTGGCCCAGCATCGTCCGAATCCGAATCATCACTTGAAAAGCTTAGTGCTGCACCTGGTCCAGAATCGTCCGAATCATCACTTGATGATGAAGAATCCTTCGCTCATGCTCCTTCTCCAACTTCGATGTAATCATATAATTAATTAACCACACGAATTAAATTGATCCCTGAGGCCGTTGAAAACTGGATATCGAGGGAATATATTCATTTGCTGTTGGGTTTTGTATTTTTTTTTTCTTTTTTAATTGGTTGAAAATCTATATGTGTGATTGAGGAAGAGAGTGGATTCTCATTTTCTTTCTTCTTTAATAAATAAATAAATGCGGTACACGATTTATTATATGAAAATGTCACTTCTATTATTGCTTTATTCCTAACTGTGTTCAAAATGACTTCATACTTTTAAGATAAGAAACAAAGGAGCATAATTATTGAAATTGTGAATCAAATCGTATAATTTAAAGAGTTTATAATTTTATTAAACTTTTTATAGTTAAAATAGATATCTAATCATTTAGCTATAAACTTTTAATATAATCATAATTTTTTTTTTCTTGTGGAACAAACACAACAATCATTCATTAACAATAAGAAATGTCCGAAGGACAAGAACATCAGTTAACGAACAACAAATGTTTCAATTGGGGTAGGGGATTCTTATCTTAGAAACTATAGCACATCCTGCTTTTAGTTTTGGCAGCTATCCAATGGGCACAAGTGTTAGCTTGGCTACTAACAAAGGAAATGGAATAAGTATGAAAGAAAGATTTTAGAAATAAAATATTTTGAATAATCCCAAACTGTCGCCATGATGCAGATTGGGGGTATGAAATAGTAGTAGCATACTCTTAAGAATCTAATTCAATGTAAACTTGTTGCTACCCTTTATCCTTCACTATAGATAAACTTTCCCTAATTGCTAATGCTTCATTCGTAGCTACATCAGATGTCAATATTGGGATAGCTGTAGCTTGAAGAAGGTATCTAGAAGAGTATCGAAAAATTATTCTAATGCCACCTCTTTGTGACTATGTATCTAGAGAAGCATCACAATTTACCTTTACAAAATTAGGAGAAGGATAGCTCCAACCATATACAGCAGCTAGGTTAGGCAGTGATACTGTATGAAGATTGGATTATGGCATTCTTCTGATAAAATTGTCATTCAAAGTTGGAAAATTTAAGTTTATACTTTTACAAGTTTGTGATTCTACTAGTTCGATATGATTTTACAATTCTCTATGGTCAAATTCTCGACAAAATCGAAAATTTAATATCTATGAAGTAGGGTATATGTATATATAAAATACGTGCACTTATACTTTATCCTTAGAAACTTACATGCCACACGAATGAATTTCTTGAATGGTCATATAACTATTCAAAAATAGCATCTTAAGTTATGTAATCCATTTTCTCATACAATATGACTGGAATCCTTATAGCTATTTCCTAATAATCATCTTTTCTTTCTTAGCTATGAGACCATAAAAATGCAACAAATTATTTTTATTAAAGTAGAACATTCTTGCTAATTTAATTCTCAAAATTCTTGATGTTATTATAAAACTTGTAAAATTCTTCTTGATCAATTACTTTCAATCCTATTTTATAACTTTCTTGAAGTTTCTTTATTGAATGATTTTTATTTCCAATATCATACTATTACATGTAACCACTACGTGATTTGGAAGCAAACTTGTTAACTCATAGCCCATTGTCGTACAAATCACAAATTGGTTGTGAATTAAGCATTAATTACTATGTAATTTGATTTCTTTATCTATCATCACCTTTAATTTTGCAATGCATTAAGCATCAACATTTAACTAGTTTCTTTTTCTTGGTCTACTAGACGATGTAGACTTGATATTGAGGAGATAGAGCGTCTTATCATAATCATATATTTATAAGTCACTTTAATTTTGACTAAATGGCTAGAGGCATCTGTTCTTGAACCTAAAGGGGAAAAAAATGATTCATTTCACCTTTGAATCATTACTACTATCTATAACCTTTGGGTCATGTATAGTAACCTCACTACTTATGATCATTTTTATGCTTTTGTGCATTTAATATGTATTTTCACCATTGTAGCCCCAAATTTAAATTTCGCATCATATATGTAGGTAAAATTTGTGCATTGATTAAAATGCACTTTAACCATGTGTTTTTTCGAGGTTCTTTTAGCGTTTTTGAACAACTTATAACCCCATTATAAGGTGCACTTTAGTCATAAATAATTTCAATAACTAACCATATTTTATTGTACTATTTACATCTACAACTTTTGCTTTCCCATTCAACACCCTAAAACACCAACACATAAGCACATACACTCCCTAAACCTCAAAGTTAAACTTGATTTTTCCTCTAAATCAAAGCATGCTATGGATGACTCACATCATAGTTTGCTTCAATTTACTATTGCACCCTCTACATCCCTACTGTACCCCTCTCACTCTTCTCTTGTACATAGCCATTGATGCTTAAACTCGTTGCCAAAAGTTGGTACTTTTTTTTTATTAATTTCTCACTGAAAATCTTGTATGAATTTTCCCATATATTTGGACAATTTTTGTTGACTTTCTCTTTGGAAACTATAGTAAAATTGTTTATTCTTAATAATTTCAAATGTTGAAGTTGGTGAATTATGTTTAGTCCAAACTAAAAAGATAGACCAATGATACTTGTAGAGTTTTTACCAATTTCAAATTCTAACTTGTTCATTCAAGATAGTTGAAACATTAAATTTGTCAGAGTTTCTCATATATGCCCATAGAAATATTTTCTATAATGATGCAGGGCTATATGATGATAGCAAACCATTAGAAAAATTATAAGTTGATGCAAATTATTGGGGGCTTTTCTATATAATATTCATAAGTATTAGAATCGACCTGAGTATTCATTAAGTAAAGATGTTTCATAAATTTTCTATCTCCCAAGAGATTTGTTAGGTAAGATTTTTATTTAGTATTTTTCTTTACTGATGAGGACAATGTAGAGAATATTATGCACATGGTTGAATCAATTGATGATATATGCAGTTAGAACTTTTACATTAAGGTGTATAATGGTTGTATAATGTTGCCTGAGTGAGAGACAAGACTTATTGTTGTTATGCCTCTTTCAAACTCTTATATATTACAATCAAAACATGCTCCTTATAATGACATTTCTAAGCATAAGGATGAAGATTTGACTTATTTTGATATCAACTGGTGTGAATCTTGGATTGTATTAAGTTCTCTACAATATGTTTTGATAATAAAAAATATTGAATATGCTTACTGATGTGTTTTTTAAGTGTTCATAATAATGTATAAGTTAATTGGAATATTTTGTTGAGATAAAATGAAGATAGAAGGTATATGCAAGAACATGATAGAAAATTGGAATTGATTGTTAAGAATACCAAGGAATGTAAAAAGTATTTGAGAAAATAAGGAAGGTTGTTTAACAAAGATAAAAGAGGTTTTGATAACATAGAAGGTGATGATGGAAATACAAACAGTTCACTAGGGGTTTAATGATATGCATAACAGGCTTTGCTGGCAATAAGATTTAATTGTCAAATTTCATAAATCTTGAAGAAATGTTGGCTCTAAATCTTTGAAGGTCCAACTCCACTAGTTAAACATATTTGGTTAATACATTTGACTAAGTTTCATTATATAAGTTAGGCCTGATTGAGGTAAGTTAAATTTATTTTCTAAACCAATTTTAGAGGAAATCCTTTCAAAAATCAAGCTTTTAAGGTGAATTAAAAAATTATTTAGGTTGGTTCTATAACATTTCATTGATAATCACTAGTTTGAGTTAAACTTATCTTTGTGGAATGTAGTCAAAATAAGGTTCACTTATAAAATTTAATCTAATATGCAAGTTAATTTGAAAATTATTTGTTAGGTGTTTAGTCCTTACCAAAAGACAATGCTTGACCTAGGGGATTTCCTTAATTAGTAGAATTAGATAAGGCTTCCACAAGCAACATACATAAGTTTTAGGTGATGGAGAGAGGTTGCTCTAACACAATTACTCTAATACTTAAGTTAGCTCAAGGAGAATGTAATACCAACTTGATGATAAGAGTAACATGAAACTTGGGGTAACTAGGTGTTACACCCAAGAACCAAAGGTAGAAGAAAGCGAGTGAATATTTAATGTTAGACGATTTCGGCTAAGTGAACGAATGGCCTTTATATGTGTGTTAATTAGGTTAACAATCACAAGAGAAAAAAAATGCAAATATGTCTTATTAATCTTAATTACCTTAAAGTTTACAAAAGAGTAAAATTGGATTACTACATAAAGAATATACTCCTATAAATAGTATACTATCAAGCGATGTCAGAAAATGTGTTAATGGATGAGTGGTTACACTTCTAATGCAGCATTACATAATCCGTTTGGCAGGGTTGCAAGTTAGTCATATTCGAACAACTTTAGTTTGTAAATGGGTAAGTCAGATTGGTAAGCTGTTCAAATTGGCTAGGAGGTTAGTCCCTTTCATCGAAGAGATGGTGAAATATTAGTAGAAGCTCAAGTACTCTAATAGGTTACTCTTCTTTAGGAGACATGCCTCCTTATGGTGAATTGTTGAGAAAGAACTCCTAAGACTAGCACAATGAATCCATGAGCTTAAGGATAGGGAACCAAACCCTAATTCCTATTAGCTACTAAGCAATTAAAATAATACAAAGGAAGAAGGGATGAAAGACTTGACAACAAGACCCATGAGCACAGAATGGATGAAATAAGGAACAAAGATTGTAGTGTTGAAGAGTACATTTGAGTGTGGTCCTGATTTATATGATTGTAATAAATTTCTGATGAAATGAGCATATAGTTGTAACGAGTATGCACTATGATGATGATGACACAAGTATGGACAAATGCATAATTGATGAAAATAACCCCCCGCGCCCCCGATACATGATTGATAGGAATGGAACTATGGAAAGATGATGATAGGTGGATGTAAAGAGCTTAGATCTAGAATTAGCACTAGAAAATGCATTTGAATGATGCTATAATTCATGAAATGCCCACAAAAAGGAATGCATAAGAAAGAGAAAAAGTAGTTGACTACCAATAAACCCTCTAACGGTGTGATCCATTCTCTGAAATAGAGACGATTCTCTCTCTATAAATCTATTGAGAGAAACAGAGCCTATCTTATTAAGTATTGAAAAATGTTATGCATACTCTTGTTTATAAAATCTTTACATATATATATTTATATTCATAAAATGTATATATATATATATATATTTAATTTTAGTAGTGACTTAAATATGGTAAGTCCAATCCCTTTCCCAGTTGCATGGTTTTGCATCTTTCCTACTTATGGGAGGTGCATTTTTTAAAAACACTTTGGTAGTTGTGATATTTTTAAAGCTTTTATTAGAGGTCGTGGTTAAGCAAAATACAAATTGTTAAAACATACGATCAATATGTTCCTTTTTTTTCTTCTTTTTTCCTCGAAAGTATGACTAAGTTGATGCAAAACAAAACGCATCCTCTATAGCGAATTTCATAAAATTCTTTCACCACGAGGTTATTTCTTTCTTTCTTCCTTTATTTTATTTTATTTTTAAAGTTTAGTTTATTTAGGGTATTGTCCCTAGACTGACTGGCTTAGCAATATAAGCCTGCCCTTTCCCCTATCCTCATTAATGCCGACAGTAACGAAATTTTTATTGAGGGGCACTATTTGACTTGTAGTTACGAAGTCTTCTCACAACCATTGGAGCAGAGAGCTCTCTGGTGCCCTTACTTTAGATGCCATAAGTTGTGATTTCAGGCTTGACTGTTCTCTATTAATTGTCGTATTCGACCTTCAGTGGCAGTCCATGTAATTTCTAACTTGTTATTTATGTTTTGTTGCATCTCCCTAGAAAAGTTGCTTCAACTGAACATAAATCATATCGACGTTAAAATATGAATCTGGATAATTCATTAAAAATACCAAAGACGAAAATGTATGATATGCAATTAAAAGTTTTAATTAATTGTATACAAAGAATGTGATCTTCCATCACTTTGATACAACAAATGCAATAAAATACAATGAAAGATAGTTAAAGACTACTGAAAACTTCTATGGTTCCGTCTATTATTTTGATGGATCAATTTATCCTTTCATCTCACCGTTTATTTATTATCCATTAGATCTAGATGGTTGAAAACATAATTATCTTAATGTTTTAGATCTAATGAATATTAAATCAATGGTGTGATAAATTATAATACTGATCCCATAAAAAATATTGAAGGGACCATAGAAAAATCCAAGTTTATTACATACTTCCCGACTTTTTTAACGAATGAAAACGATATACTCAGTGAAACTCAATGAATGAGCTAAATTAAGAAAAACACAATTAGTAATGACATTTTGAAATTTCTAGCAATGAGGAAGATCGTGGGGTGGTGGGGGCAATCTGGACGACGGCGTTGGTCCGTTTTCAACAACAAATGCGGTAGCTAGGCCCCATGGTAGGTGCACATCCAAGTGGCAATGTACGATCCATACGCCTAGAACAAAATTCAAATAAAACAACTTCAATAATCTTCACCAAATGATCAAAAGTATATTCCTAGTTTTAGACCAATAATCGTTGTTACATGATATATATGTCAAGTGTTAAAATAACAATCTTTTATTCTTTTTGCATACTTATTTTTTCATAAGACATGTAATTTACGTTGAAAGTAAAAATGAAAAAAAGAAATTATTAATATTAATATTAATATTAACACAGCATAGATTTTGATGAGTGACAAACATACGTTAAATTTTATTGGTAGTTAAAACACGTGCTCACGTTATTACCAATTAAACCCTTTTCATCACAAGTGAGAGAGGATGTAAGCTGACATGCCAAATGATTGACTTAATAGTCAGATTCTCTATTATAGTTAAAAAAGAAAATCACCTGGATTATTAGCTGTAAATCTGATGGCAGCCCAACCACCAACAGGGACACCAATGGTGTTGCGAATTTGTGGGTTGAAAAGATTAAACTTCTTGCGATCCGTTGCTGGGTTAAAGTTGCCAAAACCTTGAGCCAACACATGGAAGTTGAACCCATGAATGTGCATTGGATGGTTCTCTACGGAGATGAGAGATGTGTCCTGAAAGATAACCTCAACGGTTGCATTGAACTTGACCTTCTTCACGCTAGTCTTCTTAGGTGCAAATAACAAAGCTTGGTTATTGCTGTTATTCGAATTCGTGTAATCGAATTTCACGGGTGGTTTGTTCGGGAAATCGGCGGTGTAAATCCCGTTGACTTTATAGAAGAAAGCTTGTAAGATGGACAGTTTGGTAGGGAATTGGAAGGAAGCATTGTTCATGCTAGCAGAAAATTTCTGCCCGTTGGGACCACTACAATTGGCGTTCTGTGGACAAGGTGCTAGGCTCAATCCAACGGTCACCAACATGTGTTCGTCCACGTCGCGTGGGACTGGGACCCAGTGGGGTGCACCAACGTGGGCGGTGATGTTGCTGTTGAACTTGTGGGCTGTGGGAGTGTCGTTAAAAGCTGGAAGTTGAGGCATTATAGGGGTTTGGGTTTTAGAAGGGGCATCTTGGTAGATAAGGATTCCTCTGGTGGTGGTGTTGTCAAATGTTGCATTGGGTACGGTTACATAGGGGCTAGCTGCCATGTAGTATGCTCCTGGGTTCTGGTCGGCCGTGATGAGTACGTCGGTGGTTTGACCGGGGGCGACAAGCACCACGTCTGTCACGTAGGGGTTGGTGTATGCGGCGTCGACGGAGATAACTGTCATCATATGATTAGCTATTTTGAAGAAGAGTTGGTTATTGAGTGCAGCATTGACGATCCTTATAAGATAGGTCTTTCCTTGGATCACTTTCACTTTGTATGTTTCTGTCCATTTGAAAAACAAAATAGTTATTAGGAGCAGAGCACTTTAACTATAAAGACAAAAATAAAAAGCAAAATATTCATGAATGTTCTGGTAGAGTAATTGAAGAAATTTTTAGTATTTTTATTAAAAAAATATGTACATATATAGATGTTGAATTTCATGTTTTTCCTTTAAATAATATATATATATATATTTTAAAGTTAAGATTGTAGGTTTCGACTACTTACGCTTCTGAGAACACGGATAGAGATCTCCAGGTCGGCCATTGATAGTGTAAGCATCAGAAATGTTAGGGGCTCCACCAGTTGCTAATGCATTGTTCTCTACGTCAATAACATTTCCATTCCACCACTCTCCTGTATGTGATCATCTTATTAATGAATTTCCGCAACTAAAAGTGAATAAGAAATAGAATAGCAGAAGCCAGCAAAGCAAATTGATTGTTTACGAGAATTTTATAATACTTTTCAAATTCCTATCGATTAAATTAGGACCATTAAATCGATTAAGGTTGTTAAAACGCGTAAAAATAGACTACTAGCTATAGAATAACAACATAAATATACACATGCAAAAATACATGCTGCATACATATATATACTCTCCAATGGAAATTTTTATACATAATGACAAACCCTATATTCGAGTATGGATGGATGTCATGAAATTATGATCCATTTTTAACCTTACAGACCTAAAATATATTAATAACTTCTAGACAATTCCAAGTAAGGTTTTTTTTTTTTTTTTTTTTTTTTTTTTTTTTTTATGTTGATAGCATCGCCAAGGGAGTAAAAGTTAATATATTAATTTTTAGGCAGGTTTATTACATTTTCTAGAGAGATTAAAAATACTAACCAAGTACAATGGGGATTTCTCTATAAGGTTTAGGAAAGGGATATGAATGTCCCTTTCTAGGGCGGATGATGATTGCTCCATACACAGTTGCCCGAAGCCATGAGGAATGAGCATGCCACCAGAGAGTTCCTTCTTGTTTGGTGATTTTAAATTTGTGGGTGTAGCTATGTTTTGGACGAATTGGGCATTGCGTTATGTATTCAGGTCCATCTGCCCATCCGCTCAGGAATTGAAACACCCCATGCCTGCACATATTTTATCCATTTTCAAGTTATCAACTTTAATTTTTGTAGCACAATAACAAATTGCAAAAATATTAGTATATATGGTTACCCTCAAAAAGAAAATATATGGAAAAAATAAAAAATAAAAAAATTTGTTTATTTGACTTTCAAGTATCGTACATAATTTTACCCTAATTTGTTTATCAGCTTCTTCCTTTGGAGGCCATAAAAAGCCTGTTTTCAATGTGTGTAGAGCAAGTAAATACCAAATATAATTGACATTTAGGGAGTTGTTGGGAGAAGTCCCACGTAAAACCCTTGAAAATCATTGAATAAATTATAAAATAAATCGACTTTATTTTTCTCATCAATATTGATGAAAAACAGCTGGAATTAATATCACATGTTTAATAGACTTCTTAATGGAAGTCAAAACTATTTGGACATTGGACACCATATATAATATATATATATATATATATATATATAAAAGAAAACAAGGAAAATAAGCTTGTTTGAGAAATATCATTATTATTACCAGTGGATGGTGAGGTTATATGGAGAGTCGTTATATACGTGAATAATAAGAGTGTCGCCCTCTCTCACGCGTATGGTTGGTCCCGGAAGGCTTCCATTCACCGCAGTGATCACTTGTCGACGGCACAACTTGGTGACTGTCAGATTTTTCACCTAAAATAAAAAATAAATGACGAGACGTAAATAATATATAGTAGAATATTAATATTACTAAAAAAAATTTATGAATTTATGTAGAATTAGGCTTCTATAAACAAATGCGCCCTAGACATGTCTAGTAGTTATCTTTAGAATCCATCCAAATGGATTTACAAGTGAGTACTTGTAAAGACGAATATTTTTGTTATATAGAAAGTACTTTGAAAACATCGACTAACGTTTTCTTGAATATATATATACATATACATATATATCTAGATATGTGGTGAAAGAAATTAAAGGCTAAACTATGGCATGCATTACATGAAATGAGTGTTCCACGACTTCAGCCGAAGTGATTTTTGAGGATGCAAACACAGCTAAAGCGAATAATGCCAACCAAAACAGAAAACGAGACATGCCGATGAATGTTGTGTCCTCGAATGTATACTACAAACGGAAGGATCGGTTCTTAAGGTTTGAAGAAATGATCGACGGTGTATGGTCGGCTATCTGTTGTTATTACTTTGCTTTGTGATATCCAATGCAAATCCATGCAGAGTATATATAGAGCAAAGAAACATCTACCCTTTCAAACAGATTGCGTAAGAGGATTATTAAATGATGCAAAGGGTTTGAATAAGGGATCTAGATGGAACAGGTCGGGGTAGCAGAAGCTTCGTTATCTAACAGTTTAAAGTAGGCCATCTAAATATAATAAATAAAAGAACGGGGGATTGAAGCAGAGTTTCTTAAGCAAAAGAAACCCTTGAATGAGGAAAACGTTGAATATGACTAATTTAAACTCTAGCTTGCTAGGTGTGTTTCTTTTCAAGGACATGGTCCCATTAGATTAATCTCGTAGGGAAGGATAAGTGTACTCTTTGGTTTGTTATTCCTATATCATCCAAATGGTAGTTGATGAGTACATCACCGATCATTGATGATTCTCAACTGGTAATTTAAATGCTGATACAATCTATTCTGACATAGGAATAATTCGAGAAAAGATCATGGTCAGACTCTTTTATGAAGATTTGTCTTTCTAAATTATCTCCTAATTATCATGGTTAATAAAATCACAATTTTACTATTCATTTAAATGTATAAAATCTTAAAGAATCAGTAAAATTATACGTTTGTAAAATTACATATCAAAGTTTATAATTTTATCAAAAGTATGTACATAAACAATTTTACATTTATTTTTATGGAGAAAAAAATTATAAAATTACAAAATCCTAAAATTATACTTTTGACTTACAATTTTAATAATCATGCTAATGCCGTTTGCAATTTTCTCTTGCTTAAAGGTTTTCTATTTTTACACTATCACTTGCTCTTTACTTTCTTATTTTATACTTTTTTTTAGTACTATTCTTTATTTCTGTTAATGTTGAGACATCTAAACATATGAATAAGTTTTTCTTGAGATTTGGCTCAAATATCTAGATGCTCTTTTATTTATCTTTGTAGATAGCTAAAATTGCTACATTAAATATTAAGCTAAACCCATCATTCATTTGGGCTTGATTGTCTAAGCTAAATGACAAGATTTAGGGAGTTTGGTTTATACTAGGGATGATATAGGAATAATTAATTTGGTAAGCTTCGAGAAAAGATCATTGGACAGATACATTCACCTTCAACATTTCTTAGACAACCTAATACACTCATGAGAAAGACTAATGGCCTTAGGCTCATTAGCAATAACTCCTTCTAAATCTCACAATTGAAACAATAATGATGCCATTTATAGTAAGTTTAGGTACTAGATGAATATCTAATACAAATCTAATTTCCACATCTCAAAATACAATTTCATTCCTAATTGACTAAAGATATGATAACGTTAAAGGATAATTGGACAATCTCCATATTTAAAATATCTACAAATGTTAATTTACTTAAATATTCATTCTTAATTATAAGTGAGGCTATTTTAGTAAATTACTTTATTGGCAATTGAAATAATTAATGAAATTTTCAAATCGCCATTTTACTCTTAGCTTTAATATGCCTTTTAATTACTTAAATTGTGTTTTGGATATGGGTGTTTTACTCTCTTTACATACATTCTTTTTTCGCTTCTGAATCCAAAATCAAGATGGTTAATCGTAGAGAGTATGTTATTTGTGTTAAACTTATGTAGTTTAGTAGATTATTTCTTACTTGTATTTAACATACGTATCGGTAGGGTAGGCTAACATTTGTCATTTTTACATTGGTGTACGATTACAAATTAGTTAAACTCTATAGTTTAAGGAATAAATACCAAACTTTGTTTTTTATATCGGTGATTAAGTTACACGACTTAGTTTTAGATCTATATTGAAATGGAGTTTTCCTCATTCTCTTTCCTTTTGGCTTTCATTGCTTAATTAGTGTTTTTTAGATTATTAGTGAAATCATAAGGTTTTAACATGGTATTAGAGCAGGTACTCTTCTAATCTTCTCTGTTTTGTTGAATTACATGGTTAGGGTTTCAATTCAATTACATGAACAACCTCCAGTTATGGCTAATGAATAACAATGCTGATCTAGTCGTTAATGATCCTTATTTCCTATCTAGATAAAATAATTTGGGAATGCAATAGTAAATATAATCTTTAATGGTAGGAATTATCTCTCGTGGACTAAATCTATGAAGCTAGGGTTATGATCAACGGTGAAAACTGGTTTTATTGATGGTACTATTGTATGACTTGATGATGACTCATAAGACTTAAACAAATGGGTGCATTGTGACTATATGGTGGGGAGTTGGCTTTTGAATTTCATTTTGAGTGATTTTGCTCAAAATTTTCTTATTTATTCAGTTAGCCTATTAGTTATGGCAAGAAGCTTGTGAGTAATATAAAGTAGCTAGTGGTCATCTTATTTTTTAGCTACAATAGAAAATTAGTAGTTTAAGGTAAAATAATTTGGTTGTTAGTGCTTACTTTAACAAATTGTGTAAGTGTTAAGATGAGTTGAATGAATTACATTCTTTCCCTAAGTGTGATTGCAGTCTTGTGGAATACTATACATGTGCCATGAAAGAGCATGTTTTAGAGTATGAGCCACACAACAGGTTGATCTAATTTCTCATGGGATTAAATGAATGTTATGAGGGCAAAAGAAGTTAGATTTTATTTACTAAACCTTTACCATCATTAAACAAAGCCTTTTATCTTGTTTGAGTGGAATTCTTGGATAAAATTTAAGTATGGTAGCTTATTATTCCAACAGAGGTAGCTCGGTTAATAGGAACAAGAATAAGAGAGGTGTGTTTTGTAAACATTGCAAGTTGAAGGGGCATAGCATGGAAATGTGCTTTCAACTAGTCAGATATCCCGATTGGTATAAGGGAAAGAGGTTTAGTTTTAAAGGAAACAGTTTTAGTTCATTTGCTGTTAATTCAATTGGTCATAAGATGGCTATGCCTGTGGTGGATACTCCTTTTGAGGAATGGTAGAATGTTGAGCACTCTAATGTTGTGAAGTCTCTTGACATGTAGTTTTTTAAGGAGTTGTGTTTTGAGGTGGCCAAAATGATGAAATCTTAAGATCTTACTGGTGTTATGGATACTATACAAGTTATAGGTATGTTTTCATCTACTTCTCTTGGTTTAGTAGTTGTGAATAATTGTATGTTATCTTGGATAGTGGACATAGGAGCCACAAACCACATGACACTACACTTTCACCTTTTACGTTATATTACACCTTGAATACCCTAGCTTTGATTGAATTGCTTTATAGAAATTGCTTGTACTCATATCAGGTTGGTTTAGTTCACTTGACACTAGAACTCACTATTCACAATGTTCTATATATACCAAAGTTTAAGCATAATCTGTTGTTTGTCCATAAGCTAGTCAATACACAACCCTTATAAGCCATATTTGATGCCTTTTCTTGTTTCTTTCAAGTCCTGGAATCTAAGAAGAATGTAGCCTTAGTAGCAGCAACAAATGTTCTTTATATTCTAGAGTAAAAAATAATTAGTATGTCTAATGCATATTCTTCTTTTAATCATCATAATGATCTGTTACTACTTCATAATCGTTTAGGTCATACATCTTTGTCTAAGTTGAAATATCTTGTTGATTGTAAAAGCTTAGACATGAATAATGTTCTTTGTTCCACTTGACAAGAAGCAAAATTTCATAGATTAGCTTTTCCTAAGAGCAATACACATACTTCTTCTACTTTTAAGCTAATCAATGTTGATGTTTGAGGACCATATCATGTTGCTTTCTTTGACTGGTGCACGATATTTTCTTACAATAGTGGATGGCTACACTTTTACTGCTTAGATCCATTTGTTGCACCACAAAAGCCAAACCTATACTATACTGCATTAGTTCTTCAAACTTGTTGCAAACCAATTTTCGTCGACACCTAAGATTATTTGAACTAACAATAGGGGAGAGTTTATCTCTCATGATTTCCAAGTACTTTTATTTAGCCTAGGAATTATACATCACAAAACTTCTCCATTTACTTATCAACAAAATGGAAAGATTGAGTGGATACATAGGCATTTGCTTGACACTACTAGAACACTTAGGATTCATGCCAACTTACCTAAGATGTTTTAGGGAGAATGCTTGCTTATTGCCACTCATTTGATAAATCTCATGCCTGTTCAATCCTTAGCTTGGAAAACACCTTTTGAGTCATTTTATCATAAACCACCTTCATATAGTGAACTTCATGTCAATGGTTATGTTATACTACTAATCTTGATCCTTTTAAAGATAAGTTGGATGTTAGGGGAGTTAAATGTGTCTTTCTTAGCTATGTTGCAAGTCAGAAGGCCTATGAGGTCTATGACATTTCCACTAAACAATTTCAAGTTGGTAGGGATGTATGTTTTTTCAAACATATTTTTCCTTACAATGATCTTTCTTCTCCTGATAATACTAATTCTCATACATACTTCACAAACCAATCCTTATTACCAATCTCTTATCCTTAAACCATTTCGTTTGACACTTCTCTTAATGCGTTGCCAGCTGTCTATGAGGTTTTACCATCTAAATTTTTAGTTCCTAAAGGTGTCTTCTATTTTCCTAATCATTCTTCTTCTAGTCCTCCATTATGCTGGTTTACTAGAGTTAAAAAGTCCCCACCATGGTTGTCTAACTTTGTACACTTTGTCACTTCTAATCCTATTGCTAATGGCTCTTCCTTATCTAGGTCACAAATCAAATATCCCTTGTTTTCTACTTCCATGTATTCTAAATATCCCCAAGACTATGTTGTATCCCTTCCACATGTCCTTTCTATCCAAGAACCATGTAATTTTTCTAAGCTATAAAACATCAAGAACGGATTGATGTAATATACAAAGAATTGAATGCTTTATGAAGTAATCAAACTTGGGATCTTGCTTTTCTACCTCCAGGAAAGAAAGCCACTAGGTGTAAGTAGGTTTACAAAGTTAAGTTTAGGTTGGATGGAAGTGGTGAGAGGTATAAGGCTAGACTAGTTGCCAAGGGTTCTACATAAGTTGAAGGGTAAGATTACAACGAAACATTTTCTCCTGTTGCTAAATTGAATACCATGCGTATTTTTTTAGTTATTGCAATTTCTTTATTTTGGTTTATTCACCAAATTGACATAAACAATGCATTTTTACAAGGTTATTTAGATGAAGAAATATATATGTTACCTTCGGAGGGATATTCTAAAGCCAAGTCTAACTAAGTTTGTCTTCTCAAAAAGTCCTTATATGGTTTAAAGCAGGTGTCACAGCAGCGGAACCTTGGGATTTCTCAATTCCTGATTTTTGTTGGTTGTTTACAATCACCATATGATCACTCTCTCTTTACTAGGAAGAACAATGATGGTTTTTTGGTAGTTTTCTATACATAGATGATATATTACTTGCTAGTTCGGAAGAATCACTTGTTACTATGTTAAAAGATCAGCTGCACTCTGCCTTCACAATCAAAGACTTAGGGAATGTACGTTATTTTTTTAGGCTTCAATTGTGTCAAACCACTTCTGGTTGCTTGCTTAATCAACACAAGTTTATATCTGATGTATTACTTGAGACAAGCTTATCTACTTGTAAGCTAACGAAGACTCCATTTCCTAGTGATCTTAAGCTGAATCACAATACTGGGGATTTGTTAACTAATGCTACTTACTATAGGAGATTGGTTGGTTGCTTATTGTACATCAATTTGACATGTCTAGACATTAGTTTTGCTGTTCATGCACTCAGTCAACACATGTCACATCCGTGCACTTCACATCTTTAAGCACTTTTTCATGTTTTCAAATACTTGAAGGGCACTATATCTCTTGGGTTATTTTATCCAACACATAATCCATTGCAACTATGTGCTTATTCTAACTCTAATTAGGTTGCATCTTCCTTTGATAATAAGTTTATTAGTTGTTATTGCTTATTACTTAGAAATACTTTGGTTTCTTAGAAAATTAAGAAACAACCCACTGTTTCCATATCCTCAATGAAAGTAGAATACCAGAGTTTGTTGTAGCCACCAAAAAGGTTTTGTAGACTTCTTACATACTCAGAGATTTGGGAATCAATCTTTCCTTATCTATTAATATTTTTTTTGTCATAATAGATCTACTTTATTGATTGCTATTAATCCTTGTTTACATGTATGCACCAAACACATTGATGTGGATGTGCATTTTGCCTAAGATCATGTTGCTTCAAGGATCTTATAGGTCAATCATGTTTCTTTAAAGTTCCAAGTTGTTGATATGCTTACTAAATCTTTACCTGACAGTAGCTTCAATTGGCGGGGCGTAGTAAGGGGTTGTTAAGCTTATGTAGTTTAGTAGATTATTTCTTACTTGTATTTAACACCTATGTCAGTAGGGTAGGCTAATACTTGTCATTTTTACATCGATGTACAATTACAAATTAGTTAGACTCTTTAGTTTAGGTATAAATATCAGACTTTACTTTTTGTATCGATGATTAAGTTACACGACTTATTTTCAAATTTGTATTGAAATGGAGTTTTCATCATTCTCTCTACTTTTAGCTTTCATCACTTGATTGGTGTTTTTGGATTATTGGTGAAATCATATGATTTTAACAATTTGCACTAAGTTTCAATTTTTGAGTAAGATATGAACACACTTAACCATCGAACCTTGATTGATTTTCATAAAATCATTATCAAGAAGCCTAAACTTTATCATATTATTCTACTGCTTCTAAATCTTCTTAAACTTATCAACCCTTCTACGACTCCCATTCTTAACTACTAGATGGGACAATAAGTCTGTTAATAGTGGTTTGTCTATTAGGGGTACATTCATGGTTATTTTAATACTTTCCCCATTTTCGAGGTTCGTTAATCTACATTAGAATGTATTCAGGGTTAAAGGACACCAAACATCATTTACTTTGGTAAAGTCAAGCACTATGCTCATGAGAAAACATCAAGAGTTAGGAAATAGTTTATCTAGTGTTAGTGTTTGCATGTTTTGTTAATTGTGGTTAGTTTTTGTAGTATTCGTCAGTTATATCAAGTTTATATGAGATGGTGTTACGTGTATCAAATGTTAGTTCAAGTCAAGTTATCAACCGACTTATCTTGTAATCAACTCTAATGTAATATGCTTTAGTATTTAATGAAATATGAAATTGGTTTTAGGTTGCAATGAGATAAGCTCACTAGTACATTGAACTTTCTCTCTAAAGGTTTGAACACAAATTGGTTTATAAAAGACAAAAGAATTGAAGAATGTAAGCATGATTAAGTTAAGTGTTTTAGCTCAATTTGGTGCTTCCATATCTACTCTTAACATGTACTTGTAACCTATAAAGAAAATTTTCTTGTTAGTTATCATGAAATGAGTAAGCTCCATATCATTTGTTTATCACCAAGATGATCTAAGAAATGCCATCATACCCAAGAGTCCATAAATATATAGTCATTCCTCCTCGTTTGCAACCTTTAGAGAGACCAAAGAAGTAGCATTGCACTATGAGAACTCTAAACTCCAAGATCAAACAAACAATTCAGATAAAAAATTGGTTTCACTTGCTCGAGCTACAAGCTTGATGCCTATGGTTATTTAAGACTCCTTTGCCTGTTATTTGTACATTTTACACTTCATTATTGCTTATTCTTCCTCCATGCGTTCTCTTTTAGCCATCCAATCGAGTGTCATTCTCTATATCACTTCTCTAAAGCTACATACAACTTGAGTACTATGTAACATGCATGTGATAACTTTAGTTAGAAGATAACATCTATAACATATAAGCCAATTGACTAGGAGTTTAACTAAAATTTAATAGACTATTGGCAAGTGAAAACTAATTGGACCACCTGATAGATTATTGGTGGCCTTAGCTGACTACGATCAAACATATAGCTTCTTTAAGTTTCTTATTTTCTTCCTTTTGTGTTCTATATTAAGTGAGACACTTTTGAGTACGTTGTTTAAGGTCATTGAGAGTGACTACTTCATGTAACTCATTCTTCTTCCAATTTGTGATGTTAAATTTTAGTTAACTCTTTTATCCTTCTTTACTAGGACTTTTTCAATGTAAATTTTTAGCATACACCTTAGTCCATATTCTAATTTACTCGTTGTGATTAATTGATTGCCATTATTTTTCATTATAATCATTCATCACAATTTTGTAGAATAATTTATTTGGTGGATTTGCAAACCTTTAGAATCTTATTAATCTAAACTAAAGTCCAAGACTAAGCATAAACTATGTAGTATGATCAAATTGTGTACATTTAGATCAAATCATTAGAGAATTATAAAAACTAAAATAAAACACAAGAGGACATTAGCATGTTGACATTTCTCAACTCAAGAAAAAGGCATATATGGTAGAATCATAAGCATAGAATATGACTTTAATCAAAATGCATACATTTGTTTCATATACTATGGGAATGGTGAGAAGAGATATATTATCATAGAGAGGTTATAATTGGGAATACCATTGTTTTTTTTTTTTTTTTTGGTATAGAAGTTTCTATAAAAATAGGAAATGCTCTACCTTTAAGTGTGAATTAAAACTATTGATTTACATAATTAGAAGTAACCAGTTAGGTTTATGGTAAGACCTAGAAATTGATCACCAGTCTAATTTGAGTTCCTCTATAGGTATACCTTAATTAAAAACTGAAGAATAATGGTAGTAAATGATTGAGTTCATTAGTTCCCCATAAAAAATTATTAACTCTAGAGATATAGTAATACGGAGAAGATAAATTGTTTCATGTACGACAAAACTAAAAGCCTCTTGATAGAAGCAGCTTATAGGGTATCTTTAATTGCACATGCAATTGAAAATTATGAACCTAAGACTTTGGATATTTAGGAACCATATTAATATTTTAAGGAATTCTTCTTAAAGACATTTACTACTTTATCCTTGAGTTCCTTTATAAAAGCATCTCTACATTATTTTTAAAGTTCATGTGGGCTATGATAACACATTTGAACTGATTAAAACTTATATATATATAAAAAAAAAGAGAGAGAAAAAGAAAAATAAAAAAGCATATTTTTACACGTTCTTTGTCAAAGAACTTTCTTTCACCAAGGAACGTGTGATATTGGGGGTAAGAACTCATGTAGAATTCCTTGAGCATCAGCAAAAGGATAAAGAAACATAGAATAAACTTGTTCTAGTTGTACAAAACACAAACAGTAAATGTATGAATATCAATACAAATAATGAACTGTTATATGTATTACGAAGTTTTATGATTAATTATAAACTTCTGGTAAATTACAAGCATAAAGAAAATCAAAGAGTTTTCAAATATTATTACAAAATAAACTTACTCAATCGTTCATGGAAATTTTGGTATTACGGATTTTACAGGCATATCAGTTTCATCAAAATTATTTTATAGAAATGAAAATTATGAGCATATGGATGGCTATTGGCTATGAAGCTTACTAGATGTTATTGCGAAAAAAAGGTTACTTACTAAGAAAAGGTGAATTACGAATGTAAGCCAATATATGGACCTCACAAATAAAGTCACGAAATACGATTATTTTTTTACAAGTAAATTCAATTTTTAATGATAATTACTAGTAATGGAGGAGAACTACAAATTATATGCAATGTAGAGGAATTGCTAGAAAAGTTATGAACATCTGAAGAATTACAAAACATAAGGAACTTTACAATGGATAAAAAATAATTTTAGCGGTGAAAGTTATGAATCTATTAGGCAATATAAGTTAGCTGTGTTTTTGTTAGGAACTTTACGAATAAAAGTAAAATTACGAACTATAGAGATGCATACGAAATTTATTGAATGTTACGAAACTATTATTAGTTATGACATTAGATTTTGATACTTCAAAGTTCGTTATTATGAGAATCAAAGTTTCATGGAATAGAAAATTCAATTTTTCAATTTTTACAAAATTTATTAATTATGCTACAAATGATATGGTGACTTACAATTGAGGGCAAAGCAAACTCGTGATTTTTGAATAAATCCATAAACAAGTAGGAAAGACAAAATGGAAAAATAAAAATAAAAATAAAAATCATATTATTGACTTGTATTGTATCATATCAAATGTGATATTAAATGTTATGAACCGATGAATTTTTTGATGAAGCCGTAAGCCTATCAATATAAGAAATTTCATGAACTACTATAGATAATATAAATATTTAGGTTGAATTAGGAACATTCAGTGTTGGTTATGAATTCCATGCCATTAATATTTTACCTCTCTTACCGCTGTTTAATTTGTTTCAAAAAAAGGTTTCTTTCCATAAATTAAAAAATTATTAAAATATTCTTTTTTCCAACATTAGCACGTACAGGTGACCGTATCCTAACATTCACCAGAAGTAATCTTTATGTATATCCTTAAAAGGAAGTTAGGGAAGACCAAAATTAAGGATTTGGTTAATCTTTGGAAAGTTTTAAAGTTTGATAATTCAAAGATACCCTATAATGATTATTAGCGTTGCAATAAATAAGTCTTCAAGCCGTGTGGAATTATACGCACTATAAATGCATACTTTTTAAGCTTGTTCAAGTTTCAATGTGGGAAATTTTGAAAATAAACGCACGACAGCAGGTACAACTTTCTTTTACTATTCCACATGCCGTTCCTTCCAACTCTTTCTAATATTTTTCCTAAATGAAAATTCATACGACTCTCTGGAAAGTAGACTTTGAAACAGCAAACAACGTATAAACTATCTTTTATCATAAAGCTGTACACAAACAGCTATTGCTTCAAATCTCTTCCAATTGGAAAAACGAGCGAAAAAGTCCATAAAGAATAATACAAATTATTTTCAAGAGACTTCAGAGGTATGCACATACGGAGATTAAAAGCGATGAAGCCTGGAATCGATTTTTTTTTATAATAGATAAAATGACCTTGTTAGCACGTGTTCGTACATTTACTTGTTAAGAGCCGTAGATTTTTTTTTTTTTTTTTTTTAAATAATGCAAAGCATATATACCTTCTTGATATAATGCGAAACTTGTGTTTAAAAAATTTTGCATTTTCTATTAAATCGATGAAAGAAAAAACCTCGAAAGTACTCGTTAACAACGGTATGTTTAATAATACACGAAAATTTATTAGTTTCTTGAAGACTAAGGAGAACCTGCCGCGGAACTAAAATTTTAACTTCAACATTAAAATATAGCTTTTCTTCTGCTAGACGAAGGTCAGAGAAAGAGAGATAGGACATTGCGAAATTTATTTCTTCTCCTTGAGGATTAGGTGGCCAGTTGACTGATAAAGTTAAAGTCTAAGATGGATGAGAGTTGGCCACTTGCCTTAAGCCCCAAGATTCATGTAAATAAGTAACCGTCTGAATACTGAAGACAATAATTAAGAATGCAACCTAAACGCCTGTGGATCAGTGATATACCCCATGTTTTCATATTGTCCAAAATCTAGCAGTCACAGGTAATAGCGGAGAGTGGAAGTGATGCTCAACCCGTAGTTGTAGAGCTAGTCACTTGCACCGGGCTGCCACGGTGTGCGCCAGTACAAGCACGGGTGTGATAATATTTTCCTGGTTCGATTTAAAATCTGTAACGGATCCTTCATTTTGCTAAATAGAATAGAATAAAGAATGAATGGAATACAATTGTAAATTGTAATAGGCCATGAATATCTATTATATTGTTTAGTTCGCTATATATAGATTAACATTAGATAAAAAAATAAAATAAAATAATTAAAAAGACCTAAATATCCCCAACCCTTTTACCCAAATTGAGACCCAATCAAAATTGGATGCCCCTAATGGCAAGCTGGATCAGAAAACCGAATCAAAATTGAAAAATAAGAATAAAGACGTAATCAAATGGGAAAATAGAAATGATAAAGATGAAGTTTCCAATGAAGTAAAAATTGATGAAACCCCAAATCAATGAAAACTTCGATGGAGTTATAAAATAGCAATAAAGACCAATTCAGTTTTGTAAAATGTAGTCTTTACGAAAATTGGAACAGTAAAGAACGAGTTGTGAAATGCAATCTTCGATGAAGACTTAATTGGAGACTTTGATGAGAGGAAGTCTTCCGTGAAGCTAACTTAGTAGAGAGGACGTTTTGGATGAAGTTTTCAACGGGACCAACAGATGATTCTAGTTTCGATGAGACCTACTTCGATGGAGAGAGAGAGAGAGAGTGTGCGTGAAAGAGAGTGTGAAGGAGAGTGGGAGAGAGAGACCAATGAAGAAGATGATACAGAGATTAGGTTTCTTTGATTTTTCTGGTTTGATGTTTTAATTTGGGGGTTAAATGGTGTAATTTTCAAATTTGCATAAGGATATTTTGGGAAAAAAGTAAGAGGAAATTCTAGAATTGTGATTTATAAGTTGAGATAAAGAATCCTTAGTTAGCAATTTTAAGAATTGGATTTCCATCTGTAATTGTGACTTCGGGTTTAAAATGATAGTGATTAGTCTAATAAGTAACTCATAAGGAGTAAGGGGGGATAGCTCTATTTCACCCAAATGAATATGACAAAAGGGTCCAATTGATAGGGAATAGGAGTAAGAACCTTGGAAGAAGTCTTACAATAGCATGAATGGATCCTTTGAAGTAATTGAAGAAATAGGAAAATGGTTCAAGGTGGAAATGTAGGTAGAAGGGTAAGCAATCGTGAGCTATTCATAGATGTGATATACTAACTTAAGCATTTATGATCGGTGTCTTGCCGGATGTGACTCACCTATTCAAGACAATGGGTCGCTCACCACACAATCTTGCTTAAGTATTGCTATGAGTTGGGACAGGGGTCTCAGCATATGGAGAAGAGAGGAAAACTTAGAAAAATTTCATTCAATAAAGACTAATAATCTAATTACAACAAACGCTATAACAAGGTATTTATACTAGATACCTAAAATTACATTCCTTTACACAAAATTACTAAAAAGGATAAAGACTAAATTTGGCAATATACATAAAAGAGAAAGGAAAATTTTGTAATCTTTTTGAAAAGAGAATATTAGCATCAAATTGTACATTCATGGGTAGTAATATGCGTATCTTTATGAGAGAGGTTGGCGGCTTTTGCAAATAATGGTTACTGACCATTGTAGATAAGGTTGTAATAACAGGGCTCATTGACAGCTCGACACCATGACCTCGACAAGTCTAGGTTTATAATGGAGGGTGATCTATAGAATGGGTCTAAAGGATTAGCTCTAGGCTCTTAGTCATCTTAGGCTGACCTTAATCTAACAAGACAATGCTCCATACACTTCAGGAGCTAGGGCTTACAAACAGGTTGGCTCTACGAATTAAGGATTGTTTAATACTTAGTGGACAATTGAGGATCTAATAAGTTAAGTTGGCCTTAACTCTTGCTCATGATCGGCTGAGAGTCCTAAAGGTTGATTCCTATCACTAACTAGGCACAATATGATGGGCTCTTGCACTTGTAAGGGTTGTTCTCTTTTTCTTTCTTATTTTTCTTTTTCTTTTTCTTTTTCTTTTTCTTTTTTTTTTTTGCCTTTTGGTTATGTGGCTTGATAATTTCAACAATCCATTATCATGCATTAAAATGCCAAAAAAAAAAAAGCATCCCAATACTTGATAGTGTTTGTGTAAATTGTAATATACAAAGTTAGTCCTACATTTTTTTTTTTTTTGCCATCATAAAAATCTCACATTAAAGAGAAGAGAAAAATGGAGGAGCCTATTATAGGAGCAACTGGTTGTTGGTTCATGGATGACCTATTGTAAAGCTAGTTGCTAGCTATAGGAGCAAACAATTGATCGTAAGTTATTTGTTAGTACTGGCTAGTTGCCATCTACAAAGACAATTAGTCAGTTGGTTGCTAACCGGTTGTAAGGCTAGCTGTAAGGTTAACTGGATGTTGCCTAGTAGTAAGAATTGTAAGCACGTTATTCTTCCTACAAACGTAACTAATAGATATAAATCAAAGGTTATGACTATTCAATCTGAGCAATTATGTCTCTCTAACTTAAATAAATATGGCTACTAATCTCTTTAATGTAGTGCAATTAATCCTCCTCACAGATTTACAAAAGAGATTTCAAGAGAGCTTTACTTGTTGTATTTTGAAGGTGAATTGATAGTGGGGGCAATATGACCTTAGAAAAGTTGATATTTCACAGCTAAAAGTAATCATATCTTTTGTCACTAAATATTATTCTAATAAATAGTGGACTATTGGGAAATCCATGTCTTCTTCTAGTTGAGAGTGATTAGATGAGAACAATCATATGAATTTAGTAAGAAAAGTAGCCATTTTGAAGTTGTTACATGATAGCAATGGCTAAAAAATTAAAATACATGCATCTTTGGAGATGGGAACATTCTTTTAAACCATTTAACATTCAAAAGCGAAAAGCTCATAACCTTCTATTTCTCTTGAGTTCTTTCTTTAGCATTGTTCAAACCCTTCTTGCTTTCTTAAATCCTTATTTCAAAATCCTTACTCAATAGTTAAACCATTAATGTAATTTACCATACTCAATGATTGACCTTAACACTTGGTTCCAATCCCACCTATGATGCCGACGATGCAATCCCATTGGATATATTGATAGTCACAATTAGAGTTGAACTATTATTAAGATTCTCAATTACTAACAACTAAAGAGCTAATACATGCCTAAGACCTAAAATGGGCATAATTAGGATAACATATACTAAATTACATGAAACAAGAAACAACTCTAAATATACTAGTTTAAGAGTTTATTTCATTGTTGGCAATGAATCCCCTAATAAGTGGAAGCACTTCAAACTTGTAGATGTTGTTTTTGATGAGAAGGTAGAATGCAAGTATTGAAATATATATAAATATATATATAGCTCTTCTTGATCGTATAAGATGTTATTACATAAGGCATATAAAGAATGGTGACATTATAGAAACACTACATTTATCTTAACATGGTTGACCATTGCAGCCATTTGATGAGAGCTAAGGTTTTCTTTGATAGAACTCATAGTTTAGTAATAGAGAAGGGAGAAATCACCTTTTTCCCTTAACCTTGTCGCTAATAATGTTTCTTGTATAGTTGTTAAAATTGCGATTTTATCCATGTGATTTTACGAGTTTATGATTTTAGATAGTTCTTCAGAGTTAACTCGGGTGTAAAAACTTATTTTTTTTTATAGAAACTTACATTTTTAACTTAATTTATATATAAACTCAGTAAAAACTTATATTTTTTATCGAGTTTACCAATCTTACATATTTTAGTTAAATGAACTAAAAAATTAAAGAAAAAATAATTGCAACTAGCCTTTTACAAATTATCAACTATTAAGATATTACAACATTTGTCTTACCTTATTTCAATTTTTTACCTCTTTCTTTCTCTCCCAATCTCTTATTTTATGTTTATACCTTTTATCCAATTTTCAGCTTCAATAACAAAGTTTATAAAGAAAACTATATACTTTATTTTATATCACCAATAACTTAAAATGGGTTAAAATATTTAGTTCTCTTTAATTTATATCTTAAAAAAAAAATGGGAAAAAGTTTAGTTTCTACTCTATTTTTCCTTCTTCCATACATGTTAGACTATATGTTAAGAATTTTTTATAGAAAAAAGAAAACTTAATTTCTTCATTTTTTATTATTTTCATCATGTATTTTAAATTTCGAATAGCTATTATAAGTATATCAATAATTTTTTAAAGCTATTTTACATAAGTTATAAAAATTTATATTTCTATGTTTTAATTTTACAAACCGTTTAACGATCTAGGTAGAATCGCTAGTTTGACAACCTAAGTTACTTGATTTGTGCATAGATAATTGTACAAGAGAAGCTAAAGAAACTAATGACATAATCTTGTGTAAGCATGTGGGGTGTATATGTTGTGATATCTACCAACTGTGTTTTGGTATAGCAGTTTGAAAGTCATCAAGACTTTAAAGTTAAGCATAATTAGCGAGGAGCGATGAGTAAACTCTTGAGAAGTAGTTATATAAAGGGATAAAACCATGCATGTTATGCAAAGTAGACAATATCTCTATAAGAGAAACTCTGATAGATCGTTACAAGTAATATTAGAGTAATTTACCATCCGAAAGGACGAAGCCCCCTGTAAAGTATGGTCCTCAACCCATGTATAAAATCGACAAGAATGTCAATTCTATAATGGGGTAGAGTATAATGTCACTTACATAGAATGTGATGGAACTCTAACCATGTAGTATGCTGTATGAAAGTTAATAATACTTTAATGGGAGGAGTCTTCGTTGGGCCATTATATGTATAAGTAGAATTAGTGTTTCCTTCTTATGAAAAGTTCATAAGGTCAATCTCTTTTGTTAAAGAATCGTAAAGTTTAGGATTAATATAGAATTGTTATGTAATTGTGATTTTAACAAGTCAGTCGTATTCAGTGAAAAGAGGGAGAGATATAATTTTAGAAAATGTATAACCATTGTTTGGTAAAATTCAATGCCAAAAAAAGATTAAATTATGGAAAGATTAAGGATATCTAATTATAATCACATGGAATTATTTCTAATGGATTAAAAGCTTAATCTTTGAAGTTATAGGTACTTTAGAGTAATTTTTAGTAAGAAGTGGTTGAATTGCCCCAATGATACGAACTCGTAGATGAATATATGAACCCAATATCACGTGTAACCAAAGGAATGTGTCTAAGCCGCAAGATGGCTTGAAAAATAAATGATAGTTGAAGGTTGAGTAGAGGGTTCCTGTACACTGACGGAGGATATGATACACCAACGCCTCGCACGAACTCAAGTCACACTTGATATGACGTACAAGTATGTCCAGAGGTCACTCACTACTAGTCCACACTCGAATGAGTTAGATAAGAGTAGCTCAAGAGTAAGAGAGACACTTAACTTGAGAGTGGAAAATTTTAGTGTATTCTCTGTATTCTAATGTCTTTTAACTTTTATAGTATGACAGTATTTATATTGTCCCGTTAAGGCAAATCTTAAGTTAATAGAAATTATAAAGAATGGTGCTTAGTTGCTAAAAATAAAAGAGAATAATTTACAAGGAAAATATGAAATTGTGTAAAAGAAGGAACGCGAATGTCCTTTGTCAGAATGGACAGTATGGATATTAGTAAAGGACAGTACAGGTGCATTTTCACTAAGATTCTAACAGTATTGTGGTCCTAGCAAGGGTGGACCTTGGTTCAGGCCTGTTTGTTGTCAGAAGGGGCCGGACAATGGCTAGTTTAGGGATGACATACATTGGGGTTGGCCTCGGATGGTCAGCTCTTGACAGTTCTTCTCGGCCTCGGTACAATGGAGATTGCAACATTCAGATTTGGTGCTTAGACTATGGTTTAGTGGAGGGTTTGGCTTGGCATGTTAGTTGATCACCTCAGCAACATCTTAGATGGCATAGAGAGCTAAGTAGCTCGACAAATCGGACTAGGAAAAGTACTACTCTTCGACACTTAACTCTCTTCAGATGGTTCGGTGGACCACCTGAGAGAGCCCTTGGGTTCGAGAGCGTATAATTGGTCCTTGATCGTTATCATCCCCTCCAGATTATTTGAGATTTAGGATCGAATCTGGTTCAAGTACAATTTGCTTGTCTTCGAGATTATAAGGTTGGAGGTTGGCAATGTTGAAAGAGTCCGAGACTCCATATCCTTCAAGTAATTCAATCTTATAGGCGTTAGGATTGATCTTCATGCACCCTGAAAGGTCCATCGATTTTGGGAGACAACTTATTCTTCCTCAAGTTTAGGAATTGTTCCTTACTAAGGTATATCTAAACCAAATCGCCCGGCCAAAATTTTCTCTTCTTCCGTCCTTGGCTTTGCTTCTCAAGCTTAATAGCAACTCGACCCAGTTGTTCTACAACCTTCTGGTGCATGGTTTTAAGGGCTAACTTTCTTGACGGCTGGCTGATAATCACCATCAGTTCTTTGTTAGAGTACTTGGTCCAATGGGAGCTCGGGGTTGAACCCGTAGGTGACTTCGAATGGAGACATGCTTGTGATGTTGTGGGTAGTCTAATTATAGGCGAATTCAATGATTGGTAGATATAGATCCCAATCAGCCATATTTCGTCCAACAGCGACCCACAACAAAGTTCCTACAGTTCGATTGACAACTTTGGTTTACCCATTAGTCTATTGATGGCAGAACGTTATGTATAATAACTTGGTTCCCAATCGCCTCCAAAGTGTCCTCCAAAAGTGGCTCATGAACTTGGGGTCTTGATCCAAAACTATGGTTCTAAGTATACCGTGAAGCTTAATTACCTCTTGTAAAAAAAGAAAAGAGATAGCCAAAACATCGTTAGTCTTGGAACAGGGCACGAAATGTGCCATCTTATTAAATTGATCCAAAACTACCATGATGGAGTCCTTCCCTCGGGACGTCTTCGGTAATCTTAACATAAAGTTCATACTCAACTTGGACCATGGTTTGGTCGGGATTAGCAAGGGCTGGTAGTGTTTTTTCTCGGTTTGTCTCTTCGCTTTTCGGCAGGTCACATATCTTTCCAACATGGATTGGACATCTCCCTTCATCCTTAGCAAAAAGAATCTGGAGGATGATACCTCATAAGTTCAGCGCTGGCCAAAGTGCCCTATTAATCCCTTTCTATGCGCCTCGCGCATTAGTAGTTCTTGTGTGGAACAGATTGGGATACATAGCTTCCTCTTCCTAAATAAGTATCAATCTTCCCTGTGATAGTCATCCAGCGTCTGTCCTTCCTCACAACGAGCTTAGATAGGACCAAAGTGTTGGTCTTCGGCACATAAATTCTTGATGGTTGAAAAACCAAGTATCTTGTTTACAGTTCCATCAGGAAGGTATGCTGTCTCGATAGGGCATTAGCTATTACATTGTTCTTTCAGTTCTTGTATTTTACAACATAAGAAAAACCCTCCATGAACTCAACTCACTTGGCCTATTTCTAGGACAACTTCGGTTGGCTTTTTAGATATCTCAAGGATTTATGATCAATGTAGATCACAAATTCCTTGGGCAGCAGGTAGTATTGCTACACCATCAGGCCTTGGATTAAGGAGTAGAACTCCTTATTGTAGACAGAATAGTTGAGTATAGCTCCTAGAAGTTTCTTATTGAAGTAAGCAATAGGTTAGCCTTCTTGCATCAGCATAGTACCTATTCCTAGTCTGGATGCATTATACTCTACCTCAAATACCTTATCGAAGCTCAATAAGGCTAAGACAAGGGCTATAGTTAGCCTATCCTTTACGTCTTAAAAACTCTTCCTCTCTTTCTCACCCCATCTGAATTCAACATTTTTCTTCAAGAGTTCGGTGAGTGAGGCCACAATCATATTGAAGTTCTTTATGAATTGACGATAGAATGATGCCAAGCTGTAGAAACTCCTCACGTTGGCAGAATAGGTTGGCTCGGGCCATTCTATAATCGCTCTTATCTTCTCTTCATCAACTCAGATGCCACCTCCACTCAAAACAAATCCCAAGAAGATCACCTTAGATCAATAGAAATCGCACTTCTTCAGATTGGCGTAAAGTTATTCGGCTCGAAGTTTTGCAAGCACTTGTCGGAGGTGCTCTCGGTGCGTCTCCAGGTTGGGACTGTATACTAGAAATTCGTCAAAATAAATCACGACAAACCTTCCCAATAACTCTCGAAGCACATGATTCATAAGTTGCATAAATGTGCTCAGTGCATTGGACAGCCCAAATGACATTACAAGCCATTCATACAAACCATGTTGCGTCTTGAAGGCGGTCTTCCACTCATTGCCTTCACGCATGCGAATCTAATGGTATCCAAATTTGAGATAGATTTTAGAGAGCACTTTTGCTCCACTTAACTCGTCTAGCATGTTATCAAGCCTGGGTATGAGATACTTATACTTGATAGTGATTTGATTGATGGCTCTACTATCCACATACATCCTCTACGACCCATCTTTCTTCGGTACTAATAAGGCTAGTATAGTATAGGGGCTTAAGAACTCGCGTACATACCCTTTCTCTATGAGATCATTTACTTGACTTTATAGCTAGATAGCCTATTCAGGGTTCAACCTATAAGCAGGCTTGTTAGATAAGGTGGCTCTTGGCTGCAGGTCAATTGCATGCTCAATACTTCGGATTAGGGGTAGACCTTCCAGTAGCTCCTCTGGTAATAGATCAGCAAAGTCCTCTAGTAGGGTTTTTACCTCAGTCAGCAGCTCTTCCTCCTCAGGTCTTATCTCCAGAAGCCTCTTGACAAGCAGATAGGTACATCCCTCCAGCTCCATTTCTCTTTTTGGCTTGGCTTGGATTAGTACCAAAGCCTCTTTCTTCAGGGTTTGGCTAAGCTAGGACTACATAACTTTTACGTGTTCGGTAGTCATGGGACTCAATTTTACCCTTCTTTCTTCATGTTCCATAAAACATGTGTTCCTCCTACTATTATACATAGCTACTCAATCAAACATCCATAGTCATCCAAGCAAAATATAGGATACACTCATGGGTAGTACATCATAGAGCACTTCATCTCGATACTTGCCAATGCAGATCGGCATAGATACTTGTTTGTTGTCTTATAGGGCTCCCTTATCATTGAGCTAATGAAGCTTGTACGGTTTCGGGTGGGGTATGGTCGGCAATTTCAACTACTAGACCATAAATGCAGAGGCTGCATTAGTGCAGCTCCCATTATTAATGATCAGCGCGCATAGTGATTTGTTCACCTTGCACTTAATATGAAAGAGATTTTCTCTTTGTTTCTCTTCAGGTACAAGACCGACACTTATTATCCTCCTCACTACTAGAGCGGTCGGCATGAAGTTGCCTTCCTTGCTGTAGATAACTGCCTCATTAGATAGCTTGACTTGTTCGTCCTCTTTCAGCTCCTCTACTTCTTCATGTGTACTATTGACCTCTACAGTTAACACATCGCCTCTGATCACCATCGTTCACCTGTTCGAACATTGAGTAGCCATGTGTCCAAATCCTTAGCGTTTGAAACACTTAATCTCACTCGTCTTCCTCCCCGAACTCTGGCCATTCTCAAATTTCTTTGGGGGTTCCTTCTCCTCTACTCAGGTGGTCTGAGTAGGTCGGGTCTTAGTGACCTTACTTGGTTCCGTTGACACAGGTTTGCTTAGAACAAGTCAACTATTGCCAAAACGGTTTACAAATGGTCAGAATCTTCTTGTTCGACGCCTTTCTATCCTTTGGGTAACTCAGATTGCATCATTGAGTGTTCTAACGTCCAGGGTTTCCAGGACATCCCCAATCTCATATTTCAATCTACCCATGAATTGAGATACAGTTTGGTCTTTTGGCTCCATAACTTCATATCAGATCATTAGCATCTGGAATTCTTTAACGTAAGGATCCACACTCGATGTTCCTTATCTCAGTTCTTATAGTCTCTTGAAGGCATCTTACAAATAATAGCTTGGTACAAACCTTCTTCGCATAACTCTCTTCATATCATCCCAACTCTTAATCTCTCATTTTCCTTCCTTTCTTCTAAATGCTTACAAGTTATTCTACCATAAGGTAGCGTAACCAGTAAACTCTAATAGAACTAGCCTAACCTTTGTATTTTCAGCCACTCCGTGGCATTTAAACTGCTTTTCAATCTTTTCTACCCAATTTAGGTAGTCTTCAACATCACCACTTCTAGAAAAACTTGGGATACTCAACCTAAGTCCTTCGACTCTAGGGGCTCGCACATTTCTTTCTTCGACTTTGTAGTATTCTTCTGCATCATCATCTCCTTCCACTTCTTCCTCAATCTCTTCAAGCGTTAAGTTGTGCTTAGCATCCTTGCCAACTCCTTCAGCTTGAGTTGCGACATTAGCTCGACCTCGTTGTTGTTGCTTACGTTCTCTAACAGAGTTATTTCTAGCTCGCTGTTTGTCTTCTTATATGACAGTCACCAAATCGGTAACCTATTTAAGTACTTACCCACTGACTGAGGTGAAGAGCTTCCTTCTCGCCCTTACCATGTTAAGCACCACTTTCTTAGTTTCCTAAAGTCCCTTGCACACTTGAATCCAACATTGATATTTACTCCACAATGACAATCTCTCAACAAATACACAGTCAACCACACTCTGTTTTAGCGTATCAAAAACAAGGGGAAACATAGTACAAAACACTTTTCACTACTAAACTTCAAACCTAACAATAGAACTACTATCACATAAGAGTAGTGACAAACTATTAAAGGAACACAATAGCAAAATCCAACCCCAAATATAGCCAAGCTCTGATACCAAGATGATACGGACTCGTGGATAAACACACGAACCCAATATTACGCATAACCAAAGGGGTGGGTTTAAGTTGTAAGATAGCTTGAAAAATAAATGATAGTTAAAGGTTGAGTAGGGGGTTCTTGTGCACCAACGAAGGATATAATGCACCAATGCCTCACATAAGCTCAGGACAAGTTGATATGATGCATAAGTGTGGCCGGAGGTCACTTGCCACTAGTCCACATTTGAATGGGTTAGATAAGAGTAGCTTAAGAGTAAGAAAGACACTTAGCTCGAGAGTGAAAAAATTCAGTGTATTCTTTGTATTCTGATGTCTTTTAACTTTTATAGTATGACAGTATTTATATTATCTCGTTAGAGCAAATCCTAAGTTACAGAAATTATAAAGAATAGTCCTTAGTTGCTAAAACCAAAAGAGAATAATTTACATGAAAAATATGAAATTATGCAAAAGAAGGAATGCGGACGTCCTTTGTCAGAAAGGACGGTACGGACAGTAAATGATAGTATGCGTACGTTTTTACTATGATTCTGACAATATTATGGTCTAGGTAGGGGTAGACTTCGATTCAGACTTGTTCGTCGTTAGAAGAGGATGATTAATGGTTAGTTCAAGGACGACTCACATTGGGGTTAGCCTCAGATGGTTGGCTCCTGACAGTTCTTCCCGGCCTCAGCATAGTGAAGATTGCTGCATTCAGATTTGGCGCTTGGACTACTGTTTAGTGGAAGGTTCGGCTCGGCATGCTGGTTGATCACCTTGGTAACATCTTGGATAGCATAGAGAGCAAAGTAGCTCAGCAGATTAGATTGGGCCAAGCACTACTCCTCGAATAGCTCGGTGGACTACTTGAGAGAGCCTTCAGGCTCGGAGCCTGTAATCGGTCCTTGTTTACTATCATTGAAGGATATGGGGTCTCAAACTCTTTCAACATTGCCAACCTCCAACCTTATACTCCCAAAGGCGAGCAACTTGGACCTGAACCAGATTTGATCCCAAATCTTAAACAACCTAGAGGGGATAATAGAGATTAAGGATCGATTATACGCTCCCGAGCTCGAAGGCTCTCTTAGGTGGTCCGCTAAGCTGTCTAAGGTGACTTAAGCGCCGGAGAGCAGTGCTTGCCCTAGTATGATCTGCCAAACTACTTCCTTCTCTATGCTATCTAAGGTGTTGCTGAGGTGACTAGTTAACGCGCCAAACCAATCCCTTCGCTATACACTAGTCCATGTACTAAATATAAATATAGTAATCTCCAAGGAGCTGAGGCCAAGCTGATAATTGTCAAGAGTCGACCATTTGAGGCCAACTTGACTATGAGTTATCCTTGAGCCAACCCCAATCCAGCCTCAGCAATGAGGGTATCTAACTTCTAATGCTAATCAAAATTGAACAGAGGCTTACCTTTATTCCACTCACAACATTATTAGAATTGTAGAGTGAAAAATGCACGTACACTGTCCTTTCTAACAACCATACTGTCCTTTTTTATAGAGGACATTCGCTGAGTATCATTTAAAGCTTTCTCTATAAATTATTTTCCTTTTATTTAGCAAATAGGGCTTCATTTTTGTAATTTTCCGTAACGTAGAACTTGCCCTAATAGAGTACTATAAATAATCACATAATGTAACAGCCGTAAGAGAATATACAGAAGAATACACTAAACTTTTTCTTACCCTTTCTTGAGCTAAGTGTTCTCTTGCTTACTCTTGAACTACTCTTATCTAGCCCATTCAAGCATAGACCAGTGGCGAGTGACTTTTGACTGTACTTGTGCATCATATCAAGTATGCCCTAAGCTCGTGTAAGGTGTTGGTGTGTCATATCCATTGTCGGTGCACGGGAACCTCTACTTACCCTCAGCTATCATTTACTTTTCGAGCCGTCTTGCAGCTTAAACCTATCCTTTTAGTTATGCATGATATTGAGTTTGTGTGTTCATCCACAAGTCCGTATCAAATTGCATGTATCGAATATGAATGAAACTATAACTAAACTATATTGAATTTGAATTGCATGGTTCTTGTATTTTATTCTCACATATAGCTGTTCTAGATTGGTTGGTTATAGATTAGTTAGTTAAGGCTACTTATGTAGGTCATACTTTAAAAGAGAAATGTATTTTTGGTGTTTTGATGTTCGTCCACTTTTCTTTTTTAGTACTTAATCTTTTTTTTTTCCTTAAAAAAAATAGGACTTCCAATATTCTATTAAATTGTTCATCAACCCGTAACACATTTCAACTTTAAATTGATCTAAATTAATTAATTTTGATAAAATGAAAATCTTAAATATATTGAATTACATAATACGATAAAAAATAATATTAAATATATTTAATTATATAATATGATAAAAAAATAAAAAAAATATGTAAAAAAATTGAAATAAGAAACTTAAGATGGAAAAATTAGTGCGAATCCCAACTACATTGCCTAACTATTCCAAAGTCAATGAGAAACTAACACATGTCTAAGATGCATGAACAATTTAATGGATTTAATAGAAGTTATACTTTTACAAGGTTTTGAAAATGTTAAGAGCTCAAATAGAATAACAAAAGGATAAAGAGGCCTTGCAATTTAGGTAAAGAGGCCATATATGTGGATAAATAATCATCAATATCACATATGTATGACTATTATGAGTCAAACTCATCAATAAGATCATGTCACATGGGGGCAATGCAACTTAAGTACCTATGCTTAATGTGAGCAAAGAAGCTAGTATGAGAAAATTACAACTCTTAGGCTCTTAATATTTTATTAACATTTTTGTTTGTTTGTTTAGACTAAAATTTTTAAGAAAATAAGTGGGAATTGTTATGTTCTTTACCATTACATTTAATATTAGCTATTATGAATGATTTGTGCATATGAATGTGTTTATGGTAACTCTTTAACTTATTAGATGCCATGGCTCACTGGATTGGGATTTTTAGTATTCTTCCATCACTTAGACTTACTCAACCATGTTAAGTTGGGTCTCAATCCCTTAGGAGTCCCCATCTACTAATCCTCTTAAGAACAGATGTCATTTTTAGAGGTATGCAAGTGAGTTAAATAAGGCTAACCTAACTCGGCTTAACCTACTTTGGCTTGTAAGTTAAATGGGTTGAGCTCATTTAGCTCGCTTTTCAAACAGGCAAAAAAATCTTGACCATAACTCATCTAAAAAGTAGGTTAAACGGGTTAACCCGTCAGCTAGAGGCATAAATAGACTTATCCAAATAAACTTACTTTAGCTTGCAGGTTAAACGGATTGGGCCTATTTGGCTCGCTTTTAAACCGGTCAAAAAACCTTGACCCAAACCCATTTTAAAAATGGTTTAAACGAGCCAGCCCGTAGGTTAAAACCCATTTGCATACCTTTAGTCATTTTATCAAAAACTTTGTTCCCTAATGAAGTTGCCAAATAATATGTGGTAGAGTTACTGTAATTGGTAGATCACGTGCAATAGACGTGTCGGTCGACCTTAGAGATGTCTTAGTTGATAATATGTGAAGGGATGTTGTTAAGAAGAGGTAAAAGAGGAAGAACATAAAAACTAAGTATCTTGAATGAGTATATGTGATATTGGATTAAACTCGATGTCATTGATCATTTTTGGATTATTCTTGATAAACTAAATACTTTGATTTTTTTTTTCCATTTTAGGAGAGATTTGACATTCTTCTTAAGTTAGCTAAAGCTTTGAATGTACAAAAGAGAAGTTGTGCCTCTTATTTATAGAATTTAGGTGTGATCTTAACCTTCGAATGGCCTTAACATGAGCACCGAGATGAAGCATTTTAGATGAACATTAGATATCTCTTGAAAATCTTACAACTATTAGTAGAGCCTTCTCCTTTTTTGTCTTCATGGGCTTCGATAAGCTTAAGTGCCTATTAGAATTAAAAGAAGCCCTTTTTTCTAATGTAAAGGCTCAATTAGGCCTTTTTAAGACCCGTTAAGGTCAAACAAAGCTCAAATAAGCTTAGAAGACCTTTTCTTGAGCCTACTTTTCTTACGTCAGATAATTGGGTTAGGTTAAAAGTAGAAAAAATTGGTTTAGCAATTCCTTTCAAGCTTACCAAGCTAATCTCCTCTGATAACATCCTTAAAAATAGACCTGTTCCCTAGGCCTTACTATTAGCCCATGAAACCAACCTAAAGGTATTAAACTTAGGCCAAATGCCTAATTACTAAAATCAACGTCCATATTTAAGATAATTTTGATTCTTAAAGTGAAATAAGAATTGATTTTTCTTATTTTTGGCTATTTAGATTTTATTTATGTTAATTCTTGCTCTTGATTTTCACTTTACGTAAGCTGAATGATAGAAGACAGATGTTTGATCAATTTTATTGCACATGCAATTTAAAAAACATGTTATATATGCATTTATTTATTTATTTCCACTCACCCAGTAAAATCTTCACAATATCAAGGAGTATCATCTATAAATTATTGTACTCAATTATTATTATTATTACATTAAAGAATATGTGTAAATGTATCAAAGGAAAAATTACAAATACGAGCATCAACGTTTGGGTTTAAGTTTAAATACAAAATCAAACTTTTAAGTGGTTAAAATAAAAAATTTATATTATAATAGGTGGTTCAAATGAAGGACTGAACTTTCAAATTATTAAAATTGAGGATTAATGTTATGATATATGGCTCAAATAGAGGATCGAGATCCTAATTTTATTTTATATTTTAATCCTTTACTTAAACCGTTTTTTATAATATTGATCTTCTAGTTAAACTACTTGAAAATTCGATCCCCTATTTGAACTACTTAATATAACATTAATTGTCTATTTAAATCACTTGAAAGTTTGATCCTTTATTTAAATTTAACCACAAAATTAATCATCTCAAGCATATTTCTCTCGATGTATTGAATGGTCATAACTCATAACATCTTAGAAGCTTAAGAGCATGTTTAGTTAGCCTCGTGAGGATCAAATGCATAAGCTAT
The DNA here is from genome assembly GCA_024138005.1 of Lumnitzera racemosa. Classification (NCBI taxonomy): domain Eukaryota; kingdom Viridiplantae; phylum Streptophyta; class Magnoliopsida; order Myrtales; family Combretaceae; genus Lumnitzera; species Lumnitzera racemosa. The sequence goes on from JAMXBC010000004.1 coordinate 61,414,924, forward strand.
TCCTTTTCTATAAAGCTATTATAGTGTTTGGGTTGCAAATTTGCTATTTTATAAAATTACAATTCTTTCATAGATATAAAGAAATAACTATTTCTTATTCCTTTTTAGCACACTTCCATATTTATCAGTGGGACCCTATCCCAACAATCAAGCTATGGATGCAGATAACAATATGTTGGTGCTTTAAAATATATTTCTAATCTATTATTAATATCACGTTGAGTGCATCTAACTAAAGCACTAGTTATTCCTTCTTTATTTCATTCTTTAAGAATTGTTATTTTATTTCTAATATATCTTGTTTTATAGACAAGCATGCCATAAAACTTATGGAAAATGAAAATTAGTGTAAAAATAAAAATAGATCAATATATTATTCAACTTTTGTTTTATGGTCTATTATAAATAAAGATAGTGTCAAAGTCATTGATTAATATTTTAAATTGCCTACCTAAACTTTGAAGTAGCTAAATTTGGTACCCAATCAAATGTAAACTTGTCAAATTCACAACTTCACCTCTAATTGCATTATATTTATACTTTTTGTCTAATCCACATCATATTTTTCATGATAATAACAAGTAAAAATTTGTTTTGGTATGATTTTTAGTAACTTAAAATTTTAGGTGTAAATTTTGATAAGTAAAGATTTAATTGGATATAATATTTAATAACTTCAATAATTAGGTATAAAATGGTAACTATATTAAAAGTTTAAGTATCACGTCTACATGTGATATTACTCCTTATAATAACTGTCGAAGGTTTCCAAGTCCTAGATAATTCCTTTTGCGTCCTCTTTTTTTTTTTTTTCCTTCTCCCTACCACTATATTGTTACAATTGTTCAAAAAGAGGGAGTCGGATCTAATAACTAGTTTCTTTTCTTATCTTTATATGCTGACAGGATGCAGTGCTTGATCAAATGATTTCTAGATGGGAACAAAAACTCTCATAGTCGATATTGGTTCCCAATAAATGAATAAAATAAACTATAGAATTTAAGTTCTAGGTTCACCAAAGTACAACGGACAATGTTTGATTATTCCTTCCAAAGTTATTTTAATGAATATAAACTGGTACTTGGTTTAAAATATAGGACAAAAGATATGGAAGCAACCGGTGTGATTATTACAGGACCAACAGCCAACAAAACCAATGCTCCAAGTGACCATTTTTTATTTATTCTCTATGAAATTGAGGATGATTATATTGCTTTAAGTGATGAAAGAGGCAAATAAATTATCTAAATGTACAAAATTTGCAAGATCACGAGATCTTGTATTTATATTAGTAGGATTATTTTTTCTCCCGATAATTACAAAAAATAAAAAATAAATAAAAAAGAAAAAACACAATCGGTGGACCGCACATTTTATGATATTGTATAACTCCAATCATAAACGTGCGAATTAGTCGACCAGGCACCAAGTCCTATTCCTTTGTTTTGCGTCATCTGTATACCGTTATGTTGGTGATGGTTTGGTAGCTTCCTTAACCGACAATCAAAGAACAAGCAGGATTTGGAAATCCGAAGGCAGTTATTAAGCCAAACACGTCAAGGACCCAGTACCGAGGTCTTTCGTTAGGTGAAAGTTTAGTGTCCTAAACGAAACCCTACCATTGAATAAGTTTTACACATATGCTCCAGCTTGGACATTCCCATCCTTTCTGTAGTTTCTTTCAAATGGTCCACTAGAACTTGGAACTTTCTATGATTGCCGCTTGAACTAAGCCAGTACTGAAAGATGCGGGAAACCTACCTTGATATAAATCAAAGTTTTGATTCAATTTGGACGTGATAATTTCTTATTATATATTGTTTTCTTGTTGTGAGTATAACTTAGGTAATTAATAAAGTCTATCATTCCGTGATAAAGAAAATAATAATAATAATAATTAACCGAGTTCCTTCTGTGTACAAAACAGTATTCCATATGAAACACTTTGCAAAATTTCTAATTCTAACCAAAATAATATATACATATACACATACACTTCAAATGATTCATTGGATTCAAGCTCATTAATGACATGAGCTTCACCCCTTTGGCAAAAGAAATAAGTCTCAAGAAGTCAAGTCTACGAGCTTAGATAACTTAGGAAAATTTGGTAAAGTGAGATTTGGATAAGAACCATTTGATCGCTCTATCCATTCTCAACTTCTCTCAAGATAATTTATACACTTAAAGAGATTGTTCATGAGTCTAAACTCAAAGAGAGTTCATAAATACATCAATTAAAAGAACACATACTAATAGATACTATTGATAATAAATTTTATAAATATTCATGAGTTTCCCCTTATTCAACACAACTCAAAGATCTTAAGAAATATCTATGTGATGTGCTATCAAATTACTATTTTGAAAGATTAAGTAAAGCTCATAAAAAAGAAAATACCACTTTTCATCAAGAATAATAAGGTTGATGCTCTATAAATCCTTTACTTCTAATTCATACATTTGAGCTCCCTAAGACTAATTGCTCCTCCTCTCTACCTCTTTCTCTCCAAAACATCTCCACATATAATTTTACATCACTCCTTGAAGGCTATGTATAGGACGAGACTTATACGGTATGCATATGACATGACTATTAAAACCAAATCCACGTATCTATATGCATAAGTACACGTGTGTATGTGATATACATGTACATGTATATATATATATATATGCATACAATCATAACTAAAAATCAATCTTAACTTTAGTCATGTTTTACTTATGGTGTCAGAGGACTCTAATCTCTGTTTTTCTTTTTCTTTTTCTTTTTTTTTTTCTTTTACTTACCTAATTGAAGATGTTACTTAAATAATCACATGATAGGCGATACTTATTAAGAGGGAAAAGAGAACTATTTGTTTTTCAAATAATGTTAAATTCTATATCTGAACTTTAGATCATTTTTTTTTTTTAATTAAGCATCCAAACTTTCAAGTGTTAGCATTAGTTGCTATTATCGTAGTCAAAATTTTCAATCAATCTTGCATTGAGACATGTATATTTTTGCTACATAAAAAATATTTAGAGACATGAGCGATGTGATCGTAATATGGCGCTGATGTAACCATGTATAAATGATAAAGCCTTAAATAAGTTTTAAATATAATTCATTTGGTAAAATAAATAAATTGATCAAATAACTCATCTAGTTAATAAAGTGTTGACATGGCCTATGTTTACTGACAACGGTTACAGTATTTGTTTTGGCATACATGATCCTGTGTAATTGTTAATAGAATACTTTTGAATCTGTATATAGGGATGGGCACAATTCGATTTTGATTGTTTGAAATAAATTATATACTTTAGTTGTGGATTTTTTTTTTAAATCATAAAATTTTAATTCATAGATTCAATTATAATTTATTATATGAGAACATTTAAATGTTTGATATGAAATCTTATATCATAAGCATACGATTTATTATAATAATAATATGCAATGGCATCATATAAGAGGTTGATAGGACTGATATTTGTACAATTAAAAGAAAATATGCTATGTTAAAAAAAAAAGAAAAATTACTAATACTTCTGTTTTAAAAGGTTAGATTTAGGTCTATAAACCTAGTGTTAATTTTCAACTTTGATGTGTTTAGATTTGATAGATACTTCTATTCATCCATAATATTATCTAGCCCATCATTACTTTTGTTTGTTGTATTAGTGTAGTGGTAACATCATCTTATGAAGTTTAGTATTTTCGTTCAAATTCTCATTTTCAATACGTTGTTGATTATCGCTTTGTCGGTTGATTATCTCAGGATATGCGAGATTCGTCATTCTGCTGCAAGCAATGTTCCAAGCACGAGTACTTTGGACGTGCGTGAAAACTACATTTCAAATAGCGTCACCTTCTCCAGGCTAATATTGAACAATGAACATGTCGGTCATTTAGTAATTTTATCTAGAGGTCGTTCCACTTTTATCCCTGTGTTCATACCTTCCCCAATGATGCTGCTTCGAGTAGATGTTCCATCTTGTCTACTTTTATTCAAATTTGAATTTAAAACATCATTATTTAAGTGGATTTTGTCGTCAATGTCACTTTATTTTTGTGTCTTTCTCTGAGGATCGATTTATATAAAACTCGCAAAATGTTGTTCTATCTATGCTGGCATTATGACCCCACATTCCATTCCATTCCAACCAATTAAAGGAATAAGCGTTATTGAAACTGGAATCCCTCTTTTTGTGCAGTTTCTAGCAGTGAGTGTATATCTGAGGAGAGTGGGAACAGCATTTAGAATGAAACATTAGGCAACATTGACAAAACCGGATAGGAGAGCACAGTTGAAGGTGTCAGGTAAAATCGTAAAAGGCTTACTACAGTGTTTGTTAAAAGCGTAAAACAGAAACTACTCCAGTTTTTTATATTTGATTATACACTTCATCTGTATTTAAAAAAAAAAAAAAAAAAAAAAAAGAGGTGGAAATTCCTGTCAACAGCCCAAGATAAAATGGAGCTATTCTCACAGTTTACGGTTTCTTGTAAAGAGAGAAGGGAAAAAAAAAAAAGTCAAATCCAAGGTATCTCTATCTATTACCAAAACCAAGCATTCATTTTTTGGTAAATTAATTGATGTCAGAATTGCAGATATTAGCACCAAATTTTTTGAAAAATGGGCTGATGCAAACACTGAACACAGCTAGCCAGAAGTAAAATGAGAAAAATTGCATTAATTGAAAACCTATACAACTCACTTTTTCTTCCATTTTAACTCTAACTGGGTGGCCTCCTTCAAGGATTCTTGTGCTTCATTTTCCATTCCAAGGCTAAAAAAACAAACCGCTTGAATATAAAAACCAGTCGGCCATTCAGGTGACACAGCCAGAGCTTGCATTGCATCCCCAAGAGCTTCTTTTACCATTTCAGTCATCAAGTATGATAAGCACCGCCTTGCGTATATGGTGGGTGACACCATGGTTCCACCATCAATGAACTGTAGCACATAAGCCATTCACTTGAACAACGGAAATTTAGATCTATGAATATTTGGTATTCAACTAGAACAGTCTCCTAAAATAATGAAACGATAATACTGCTAACTTCCAAGCTCATACCAAAGTTAACTACAGTTCAGAATCATCATTATAATGCCTACGCTGTGCAATGCATTACGCAGGCAAGCTGCGATTCTCATTGTACATTATGCACAGAACGACATTGTGATAGAACTGGTTGCTTTAAGTATCATACACATTACAGAGCAACTTCATGTTTTTGGGTGAAGAATGCAATGCTTAGTTGCATGATCGTCAAAAAACAAACCTGTGTGTAATAGTCAATGGCAGTTGCAAAGTCTTTTGCTTTAAAAGCAGTGTCACCATGCTTCTTAGAATTTAATGTCTCCTGCATTTGACTGGTCCATACTTGAAAAGATAACTGTGAGGACAAAACCATAAAATCATCACTCCATAAAATGGCTAGTCCTCGAGATTCTTATCAAGCAATATACACTCTGATTTACAAGAGATGATTTTGTGAATGGATAAATATAAGTATTTTTACCAAGCTCTCTAACAAAACAAAAATGCTCGCTCCATCCAATTATGAAGCTTCACACAGCTAATTTTGGGACAACAAATGTGATTTAATAACACAATTTTTTGGATAAATTTCAACGATGCAATTGGTACTATGCCACCCTTCAAAAACCACAATTGACCTGTTGTATTTAGTGCAGGATGTCACTTATCGTCAGTAAATGATGCAGAGGAGAAGAAATCTTTCCCATACAGAGCACATAGTGAATCAGGAAGATTGACCACAGAACAAAACATCTATAGCAGGGATCATGAGTACATGCAACTTCTAGCCGCTCTATGATTAATTTCTTCAGATACTCCACCCTTTCTATAGTTTAGTGAAAAAACATAATGAACTTTCACTTCACCGTGCAGCCAAATAATTTATCTAGCTAAGCGTATCAATATAACCCTCATTACCATTATCTTTGCTCCTGCATTTTTGTCTAGTGTAACTTGAGAACCACAAGTCAAGGATCTATATAAGCTATTCCAGTTTAATTCAGCACATAGGTCAAGATTGCAAAGTTCCCAGTAAGCATCACACAGAATTTTGCTTAAAATGAAAAACAGCCATTTATTAACAATTAAAGTCCACATCTGTAGAATATGGAATTGCTTCAAGGAAGCAGAGCCACTGCATTGAAAAGGATTCTTTTCCTAGCTTCTGTCAATAAAACATAAATATGGCATAAAATCTCACTTCTATTGCTCCATTATATCCTCCATAAAAGACATTCATCAAACACAAAGTGGTTTTTTCTCGTCAGATGGGCTCTCTAGATAGGGGAATTGAACAAGCTAACTCATAACAGGAATTCTATCAAGATCGATAGCTTCATCATATAATAAAAGATATTAAACCATCAGTTTCCACAATTATTGTTGTAAGGGTAGAATAGTTATTACTTCTATATTAATCTTTTAGATCAGCCAATTGTGAATCTAAAATCTATCATCCATTATGGATAACTTTTGAGAGAAATAGATGTAGCAAATCTAAAAATATCAGACAGAGGGATAAGTGCACCTCATTAGCAATGCCTTCATCATCCTTGTACCCAATCTTCTCTAAAATCTCATGAATGGCAGTGAGATCTCTTCGCAAGCATGCTTCACCAAAAGGAGTCAGCGATAATGACTGCATTGTTGATATTGTTTCCCACTGAATACCGAGAAGTACATAAGATGGAACCTGCTTGCATGCTATAGTATATGAGACATTACTTGTGGCATCTAGCAAAATTCCCTTTTCGTATATATGCTAATTTTGCTAATATTATCAATTCTAAAGATAAATTCAGTCTAATAAGTATATATAGGACCATAAAAAATTAACTAGGATAAGCACAAAAATAATGGAACGGTAAACACAGAAGCACAGAGAAGAGCATACATAAAGAGAAAAAGATTCAACAAGCATGAACTGAAAACTGATTGTGACCAGAAGCAAAGCTAGTCCAACTTAATGTGAACAAGATCAGTAAAGTACTGTAGAGATTGAATATGACATATATCATATGTTACTAATTTTCTTCAAATATTTTAAGAGGTAACCAAGGGTTCACAAACTTGTAGTAGCATAAGATATGAAAATGCTAGTGCACACTGGATGTTTGTAGTGCATATTTTTTCGTGTGCTGAAAAATGCAATGACTGTAAACAAATTTTCAGATGAGGAATTCAATAAATTAAGCACCACAAACAAACCAATTCATTAATGTAGGCAAGGTGGTTATACAAAGCCATCTAGCATACCTCTGCTTCTTTCTGGAGTGACATGAGAACTGAAACAAGGGAATTTGCATTTGGTCTCTCACGAGCTTCATACTGCAAACAACGAGAAGCTAACCGAACTAGCTCAGTGCCTTCATCATTTGAAAAATGACCTTCCAATGCAGAATCCATCAACATTAGAAAGTTCTTGCCACGAATAAGGTCTAGCGCCTGCCCGTATGATAGGAGTAAACTTGCATCAGAACCAGAACAGTGTCAAGCACAAAATAAGTACTCATGATGAAGCAGGTCAAGACACCTTCTGCCACAGTGCTCAAGAAGATAGTGAGTGTTCAGGTTGTTTGTGCAACATAAATGTCAAAAACACAAGAACTCATGTAATAAAAAATTTTACTTGGGTAATGACTCTTTCCTCAGTCAACTTATCAAGGATCATGGGAAGCAATACCAGACTACAGGATCTGTTGAGTCCTTAACAGCCATGCCTTGCTATCCCCCCCATTTTGCCCAAAATGAAATTAAGCACTGTATAAATTTCAAATATATACATATTTTTGTTCCAGTGGAATTATTCAATGAACGTACATGGCTAGGGGGGATATGCTTTCCACTCAAAAGGTCAAGCAGTATGGTTCCAAAACTGAAAACTACACTTTCAGCCGTCACTCTGCCTGCCAAAGAATAAAAGCAACCACAATCAGTTACTAAAATATGCACAGAAATAAACTTCCACCTCAAACACACACACACAAAAAAAAGATAGAAAGAATAAGAAGGAAAAGAAAAGGCAACCCATACATTATTCATGGAAAAAAATTTGACAGCTTTTTGTCATAAAGGTATAACCCGTATGTTTATCAAGTCAGCAACCATTTCAAATACCAATGTCCATTTATAAAGCATGCAAAAGTTCAGGTGGTATTAATAGAAGTGAGCGGTCAAGAAAAGTTGCAAATTCAAGTTAATCTATGCTTCTGCTATATTCATCAGCTCCAACGAATTTTCTTTCTATTTTGTGTATCAGCATCTTTCATAAGAAGTTCACAATGCACTCTCAATAGGAAATTCTTCCTGATCTTTTTGTTCTTGGAAATTCCACCTGTTCTCAGATATTCTGGTGGAGTAAACGCTAAGTTTGTGCTATAGCTCTTTCCATCTCTACTATTCTTCATAAGCCCAAAACAGGACAGCCTGGGATTACCATCCTGTCATCCATGACCAAAGTTATGAGTGACCAAAAACTCAAATTCGACAGGGGCAAGCAAGCAAAACTAATTTAATTTCTCACCTGGTCAAATAATACTCTGTAAGCATTGAGATCATGATACAAAGCGCGCCCTTTACCACTGCAGTAATCCAAAGCTTGTGCTAGATACAGAGCGACTCTTAGCCGCATTGCCCATTTCATGGGCTGGGATTCCCCTGAACCAATAGACGAAAATTCAGATCACGTGTTAAGAACAGCAGAGAGCAGGTGCATGAAGTCTTTGCTTTAAGAAAAAAATACAACATTGTAATGCAATAGCATATATATTAAGAAAAAGTGGTGACATGCCATGCTTACTCTCAGTCACCAATTTACCTACTTCAATGAAGATCTAAGATTTTCATTAGAAAAATAACTACACTAAATTAAAATATCGACATATCTATGGGAACAAATTGGCACATTGGTGTAAATAGAATACACAAAAACCATCCCAAATCAACACTAATGAACCGGGGCTTGCGGTTTAAATTGGGTCTCAGAATCAAAACGGAGACCGAATAGGCTCCGAAAAGGCATCTCACTACGAAGGGCTTCGTGCATATGCGAAGGTCTGAATGATGGAATCTTTAGGAAAAACATAATTGATATCAATAAACTCGCATTGCATGCATAAAGAAATTTAGAGAGAGAGCAGACAGTGGAAGAGATGCTTAGCAAGCGTTTCATGAGGCATAAACTCGGCAACAAGCAACCTCTCATCGCCATCACAACAACAACCGATCAGGTTGGCCAACTTCTCACTTCTTAAACTCCCCACTGATCTGGCTTCATCCTGTATATATTATATAATAAACCTACAAATCAGTTACAGGGAGTTACTGGCATTACTACTATTAAACAACTAAAAATGAATTATAATCGAGTTGAAACAGACGAGGAATTGGCGAGAATCAGGCCAAGCGAGCCGGTTAAAGCGCTTGATGGCGATCCACGTGCCATTGTCGAGCTTTCCTTTGTAAACAACGTTAGGAGCTTTTTCACCGTGCTCCGACACTATGTTTTCTCGAGAGAAACCACCCGTTGCTGCGTTGAGCTGTTCGAAGCTGAACTCCTTGAAACTCGGCCACTGCTTCTTCTTCTCCTCGTCCTTGCCACCATTCTCTGCAATATAAAATAAATCATCATTGATAATATAATCTTCATCCGCATGTAAATGGTGACGTTTATGTAAGAGAGAGAGAGAGAGAGAGAGAGACCGAGGTCGTCGGAGTTGGGAACGGAGGGCTTGAGGTGAGAGTGGAACCAGCAGAGAGAGAATTTGGAGCAACGGGCTCCCATTGCTACTATTGATTGTTACAAAGACTGGTGGATACTCCAATTCACTGCATCGCTCTCAGTCTCAGTTCTGCTCTGCAAACTCCAAACTCAGTGTTTTGTTTGTTGTCTATTGTTTATGTAGCTGCCATCTCTCTTCCACGAAGGATGTTCTGTTTTCAACTCATAATATTAATTGGGATGATTTTATTGTACCGGGCGGTGTTGTTTAATATATTTTTTCAGCAATCAAGTGAAAAGTGGCAACCGATTAGTTTTAGAAGTATATTGTTACAGCTAAAACAATTTACCGAGAGAATTGAAAAGAAAATAAAACTAAGAAAAAATTACTCTTCATAAATATCTATCAAAATGTCTTTCATTTTTATAGAGCCAATACCACTCTCTATTATATATTTAATTTATATTTTTTAGATAATAACCGTTAAAAGTGCAAATTCGGATTTAATAACAAATGAAGATATTATTGGTCAATTTAATTCCGTTAAGCATATTTACCATCTATCTCCTTCAGAGACAAATTGAATAGAATTTTAAGATGTCCTTCACCACTAAAAAAGGCTTAAACCATGCATGCTCTTTGAAAATCATTCTTACCATTCATTTTGATAGAGATAAGTATTGGAGTAAGACATATAAGTAATGTGACGATAAATTTAGACACAATTACTTTCTAGGACACAAGAAAGAGGGAGAAGATGACTATAAATTATCTATTAATCATTCTTAATATATAGAACATCAACAACCTTAAATCATTGTGTTAAAAGATTTCATATAGGTTGAACTTAGTAGTTTGATGTTGGTTGATCTTAGTAAATTATAGTGGTTAAATTTTATATTAGATTGAAATTGGTTATACCAGTGCTTGGTCTTTGTAGTTAGGGTTTCAAAATGGGTTGAAATGGTCATACAAGTGATTGTTATGAGGACTAGGGCTTGAGATGGGTTGAAATTGGTTGTTGATGGCTAATGTTGTAGCCAATATTGAAGGTATGTTGAAGGGGTTAATGGTAGCTAATAAGGGTTTGATGATAGTTGATGTTGAGAAGGTTGATAGTGACTAATGAAGTTTTAATGGTGGTTAGTTGTGACTCTAATGTGTTAAGGTTTTTGGTGAGGTGGTTGTTGACAATAGGTTTAGTGGCTACGTGTAGATGATAGCACTTGTAAGTGTTGGCAATAATGCTTCTGATAGTGTAAAACCTTACTTTTAGTGGGCCTATGATTTGATTAAGAGTACTTTCCAAACGTTCCCAATGATCAACTAAACTAAGAATTTAAGTTTACATTTAGAAATGAATTAAAATTTTCCAATTCAAAAACCAATTATCGGTAAAACCTAAGCTTAAAAAACTGCGAGCTCTAAAGTCACTTAAGACCCTAAACCCTAAAACAATTAAGAAATTTTGACCCTAAGTGACTAATCGATAATTTAATTTGAATAATTTCATTTAACTTTAGAAAATTTCACAATTTTATAAAAATCAAATCATAAATTACAAAACAATGTAAGATAAAAACCCTAAAACAATTTTCTATAAGACCATACCCTTATCTTCATGTCTAAGCCTTACATATAAATAAGTAGACTAACCAATCACTTTAGATAATTTATCAATTGAAAGTTGGAATCATTTATCAATTGATAACTTATCAAAATCTAGTGATAAAACAATTTTCTTATTATCCCTTCACTAATACTATATATGGACAAATTTTCATAAGATTTCACATGTTTAACTTCATTAAATGAGGCAAGACAATTTCATGACCCTAAAGGATACTAAATGGCTGGTTTGAACAAGAAGAAGAGGGGAGCTATGCTCTTATCTTTCAACCATCAATCACTTTCTCTTACATATCACTATTCACTCCTTAATACTTACATCATCAATAGTTGCAATTGTTGACTTTTGTATAAGCTATAAGACAACAATTTCAAGACATCTTAAACACCCATTTTCCCTCACTCCCAACCGGCCACTCTTTTCCTTATTTCTCTTACTTTCAATTTCATTTTCACTTCCTCTTTCTCTCACTTGAAACAAACATAAAAGAAGAAATAACCTTACCCCACAAAATCCTTCATTTAGCCGCCACTTCTAAGTACCACTCACGACACTTCCATTTCCTTTTCTTATGTCATTTTTCTTTCAACATCTAAGCTCTTTTAGAATCATTAGAACCTTTCACAAACCCTACTCCAAAGGATAAAAAAACTCAGGTTTCCAAAAGGTTGCAAAAGGAGAAAGTAAAGTTAAGAGCTTAAGTGAAACATTTGTGCACAACCACCATATTTCGCTTTAAGGACGAGTAAGTGTTTCTTATGATTAGTGGGTTAGTGTTCATGTTAGGAGACTTTGATTTCTTGAAGATATGAGTATGATTTTAAGTTGTTATAACACCAAAGGCCATCCTAAGAAACAAACTCATAAAACCCTTGTATGAAGTTGAAACATGAGCATGTGAAGTTGGTGTTTGTAAATATACTTGTTTAACACTTTGAATGGAAGATTTTAAATTGAGAAAATCTTGAAACAAGAACTTGAATGGAAGATGAGCATGTTGGAAGTGAGGATTCAAAGGTCATTTGGATATTGATTTTATTTCCATTAAGCTAAACATGCTTAAATCTAGACTTAAATTAAGGAAAAATTCATCACATAAAGTTTTATGAAAAAACAATCTTTATATGAAATGAGCTATGATATGGAAGTTGCAACAAGTGTAAGATCTTCTATTTCTTTATGTAAAGCATGAGTTAAAGAATCATCTTACAGAAGAAAAGTTAAGTTAAGTTTTGGATACAAGTAGTTTAAGTGCATCATCTAATACCTAAACTTAAGGAAATGATGAAACAAGTTGAAAAATCAAGTGAGAACCCCTTGGAATCATCACGACCAAATCTGGAACATAAGTAAAAGACACTTAAAAATATGATAAAACCAAGTGAACAAAGTGAAAAGATCAATTAAAGCAAGTATACAAAGCTTAAAACTCAAAATCGAGCCTAAAACTTTCAAAATAAGCCTATAGTTTTAAGTTGGTCCTTCATTAAAATTATGACCAGCACTTTAAAATATTAAGAAAGGTTTTTTCGAAGCTCACAAGAAATCCACTTAAGACTCCATAAGCCCAACAAAGTTGCTAGCTTTAGTTTGAACAAAAAACAAGCCTATTTGACAACTTAAGCCCATTAAAGAGCCCACGAAGTGGTTGTTAGCCTTAGGAGTATAAATCAAAGTTGTAAATTTAATCTTAAGGAGTATTTTGAGCTTAAGATAAAATCTTAAGAATAAGCCCAAAGGATTTCTCAAGTTATCAAAAAGCCCATTTATCAAATAAGGCCCAAAAGCACTCTAAAATATGAGGATCGCTACTGTTCTAGCCTATGGATAGACTTTCATGCCTCATTTTGAAAATCTAACCTTACCACTTTAAAGTATACTCGAAAATGATGAAGACTAACTATAAGATCATAAAAATCGGATTTAAAACGAAAAAGTTATACAAAATTGAACTTTAAGTAAAAACTGGGAAAAGTTACGAAAACTAGTCAAGAATGTAACTTAAGGGAATTTAACTTAGTTTTCTAAGTTTATTTCAATCCCTTATAAATATTATTTTGATTACCAGGGGACACCGTGTACAGAGACGACTTACCTCCAGACTACTTTGACTGATCACATGGCGGAGTGAGTAAATTCCTAATGACTCTTTACTTGATTTTGTTTGTAGAATAGATGCACCTAAACTTATATATATAAATTTGGATGCTTGTGGGATATGGGAAATACATGTGTATGAATTTGTGGATGAATGCGATGGCTTATTAATTATATATAATAATGGGAATTGTTTGTGCTAATTTATACATGCAAATTGTATGTAATGAAATTGTTTGATTATCTTGAGAATCAAGTTAATCACTTATTCGAGTAAGAAATTAAAATGAATCATGCATTCCCCATATTGCATACGGATAACATTGACCGCCGCTTCATGCAGAAGATAGGAAGGGACTCATAGGAGGACGAGCCTTCTGCAGGATTGGGCACTAGCTATGTCATCATATATATTAAGTCTCTGTCCTAAGCTGATAGGCTTACTAGGCGCTAGGAGACGCCAACCATCGGCAAGGGGCAGGGTCTTGTGGCTTCTGCTTAGGGCGTGTGTTTGTAGATTGTAGAGGCCACTATACCGTAGACTTAAGGTTTAAAAAATATGATTTGTTATTCAGTAAAGAAAGTATATACATACATACATACATATATATATATATAGTTTTATTTTGGTTTAAGTACAATAGTGCAAATGAAATAAAACTGAAGGTCTAGAACCTAGATTTTGGTTTGGATTGGTTAATTATCTCCAAACCCCGATTACAAAGGGCATAATTCTGAGTCGTATATAGTTCCTAGGTCACTACATGTGTTGTTTGGCATACTGATTGTTATGCATTCATATGATTATGCATCTAATAAATTTTTGTCATATAGTACTAACGAGGGTATTTATCTTACTAAGCTTAAGCTTATATGCTGATAGATTTTTGTTGTTGCAGGAAAACCTCTTCTTTAATCCGGGCTGAGGCATGCCCGTGGTAAGTCTCGTGTAAGGATAAGTTGGAGAGATCAAAGAGCGAAGAGGGCATTTTGTCCTCTTCGCTCTCCAATGCAGTTCCCTTATGAACTGCATCTTTTTGTAATATTCTTTTAGTGTGGGTCTCATAAGTCTACACAATTAGTTAATTTTAATAATAGAAGTAATTTTAGTTAGATTGCTCTATATTACTTATTTATGGGCCTAGTGGTAACGAATAGTAAGAGGAGACTTGTGTGTTGTATGAAAGGCTTGCAATCAGTAAGGGGTTGATAGTAGACCTTTATACGGTATACAATGACCTACTATGACAACGATACTATTGGGTCATGATAATAATTGTTTTAGGCACTAGCTTAGCAACAAGCAATGATCATTAGCCATACTCTAAGACCATGATAGTTTAAAATGTTAAATTTGACTTTAACCCTAACACATTATTATTATATGATATAAGTCATTGATATACCTAAAATATCATAAGAGATGGTAAAGAGGAAGTAGAGGAGAATGCAAAAGATGTAGAGGCATATATGAAAGAGTTTGAAGGTGAATGAGGTAGCACTAATGGAGTGGAATGGAGAGTTATGGCTAGTGTCATTTGATATGATTTGATTAGTAATACTTTAGCATGAAATGGGTAAAGATTTAAAATTTGTTCCATATCTATTGCTTAGTGAAGAAAAATATATGTTCTTAATAGAAGCAATCATACATATTTTTTACTTCTATTACTTTGGCCTATGATTTAGGCTAGAAGACTATGCCTCATGTTAAGTCATATAACTTACTCTAGATTGCTGAGAAAGGGGCTATCCATGTCAATAAGTAGGTAAAATTATCCTTTATCTTTGGTAAGTATGTAGATGAGATGACTTGTGATGTAGTACCGACAAATGCTACATACATTAGATTAAGGAGGTTGTAGCAATCCAACATGCGAGTGGTTTATGGTAGGTTTGAAAATACTTACATTCGTAGGATAGGAGCATAAAAGATTGTTTATATTTCCCATAAGTGCAGCTAGAGTCACAAGGGAGTAAGTTACCAAGGGTAAGTAGAAGTAAGGTACAAAGGGTTTATTTGTTTAACAAAAGTTCCATAAGTTGAAACAAAAATTAAATTTGAGAGTAAATCTCTAGAAACTCGAGAGAGGTGAAGGAATCAAGGTAATAAGCTCTTACAAATAAGCCAAGGAGTAAATTAAGTCTAAAATAAGATTTGAGAAACTATTCGAAATTGCAAGGAGCGTGGAACTATAGACGATTAAGGGCCCATCCAACTACCTTTAAGATTCCATCAAACTAACTTGCATACCAGAAGTTCCATCTAATTAGCTCAAGGTCTCATTTGCATGACTTGTAGGTTGATCATTGTGTTTCCAAACGAGTTAATTTTAGGAATCCAATTAAGTCTTCATATCTTAATCTCCATTCAAATGGGTCCCTTTAGCCATCTAAATGGCTAACAATATTCAACAATTTCTTGTCAATAGAATTTATTTGATTGTAATAATCACATTAGTTAGATCATCTTAAGTAATGTTAACACATCTAATTAATCCTCCTTTGGTTCCTATACATTGTTAGTGATACTAATTGTAGGAATTAAAAAAAAAAACTGATTTAGTTATTTGTTAGAATTGTTTTAATTAATAATTGTTCATATTATGTTATGAGTTTCTATATATATAATATATAAAAATATTTCCTTTATCTATTAAACACATTAAATAAGATTAAATTTCATATCTTGGGTAATTGTATATTTGTACGCTTAGAGATTGTACCTTAAAAATTATTGGGGCACATCATTTTCAATTTACATTTCATATTGCCCAGTTATCATCTTCACCATACATATGATAAGTTACTATTGACTAGAAACTTTGTTGGAGATGGAGATTGGGTCAACTGGGCCTCTTTCTTGGGCATTAAGGCTTAGTCCTTATGCTCCTAGTTAGTGAAACCTCCAAAGACACACTAAAAGTGGCTTTAGCATAGACACTCTATGTTTAAGTTAGAATTGTATAGAAAATTTGGTAGAGTATTAGTCAAATTAGTCAAGTTTGCATGCTTGGTGACCTCATCCCCTATTTAAAAGAGAAAGGGCCTAGATATTTTTAACAAATGTTCCTATAGGTTGCATCTTCTTAAGTTGGCAATTTCCTAATTTGGAGTCTGCTTAAGATGAAAAGTGTATTTGCATGAGGGATTCTTTTTAAGGAAAGTCTAGGGTCGACCTGGATAGGAGGTTGAGATCTCTTAGGCTTGTAAGAGCTCCTATATAGTTTAAGAGCTATGATGAGCATAAAGTCTCCTAAGACCTAAGGGTATCTCTATTGTCTTGTAACCCTAGGATTAAGTTAGCAAGCTTAAGGGAAGGAGAGGTGCATGCTGGAAACAGGATCCATATAAGGCCAGGCGAGCTTAACTCTATAATGGATTAGTTTCATGCCATCTAAGGTAGGTTAGGCTCACATTAGTTTGGACCTTATAGTTGGTTACTGACGGAGGCAAGGTCAAATTGGGCCTAGAGGGCTTAAGTCCAAAATTACCTACCAATACTTATTGCCCCTCCTCCCCCCCTTAACCCTTCCCCTCCCAACTCTTGTTAATGAGGAAAGTAGGTTAATAGTTAGGCCTTCTAGGTTTGATCTAAGCTCACTTTGAAACAATGATCTGATTTGGGGCATTCTCTTAATTTGAAGTGGTTGTATTAGATGACCAATGTAGAACATCAAGCTAAGCTAAATGGGGAGCAAACTTAAAGTTGCATTTTAGGGGCTTAAAGGTTTTCTTTTGTGAATACAAAAGGCCTTTAACTTCTAAAGGAAGTAAGAATTTGAATTTTGGTGCATTACTAATGTGTTAGGGATGTAGAAGCGCGTGTGGTAAAATGGGGATGTGACAAATGTGATGGGTAGCACAATTGGTTCATGCCTATCATGGGTGACTTCATGGCGCTCCTTTTTTGATATCCCTCTATTCACTTTTCTATTCTTTAATAAAAATAAGGCTAGGGTGTTCGTTTCCCCTTCTCACTTTTGTACATCGCTTTCAAGAAGTTTTCATACATTGTCCCAGAGAATTTTTTGCACTTCCTTCGTTCCTTTCACCTTTTTACATCATTTACTTTTCATTTTCAAAGGAACTTTTCAAGCTTTCTTCAACTACGGATGGAGCATTAAGCTTAAGTAGTGTTTCCCTTCATCCTTATCATGAGATTGATAATTTTGGACTCAACAAAAAGGGTACTCTATTGGCCTCCCAATGGTAACATGAGGCGATAGTGGCATGATAGCAAAGAATAAGGTTTTTGGCTCTTAAGCACAGGGAATTTTTTATAAATGGGAGATGGTTTGAGGGATTCCTTATAATGGCTACATAAATAATGGAGAAAAAGGTGAGGCAATTGAAGTGCTTTACTTGGAAGCTAGGGAAGGTAAAGGTCCTAATGACCATCTCCAACATCGAGTTTAGTATCATTGCTAATGTGTATTGTCCTCCAAATTAGGTGCTTGTTTGTCTTGGTATGCATGATGGAGTGCCCTAATGTATGGGATAAGAGATTTTCTTATACTACACATAGGTTGAATATGGGTTTCAACTTTTGTTCTTAGATTTACTAATGGAGTTTTTGCATGCCATCGTTTGAGCCAATCCTAACTTGCATTAAACTCAATTAAATGATTGGTGACCTTTAAGGCAATGTGTAAATGGTTCCTTCAAAGGTTGATATCAAGATTGTCCTACTATTTTTTCAATATGGGAATAATTCTAATTGAATTTATTTATCAGTTCGTCTAAGTCAAAGGCTTTTCAAAGGGTTATCTTCTAAAGTCCACAACTAGAAGTATAGCTATGTGGTCATCAAGTTAGAGTACAGATTTGACTCCTAGACACAATGAGGAAACCTATCTAGACTATGCCTAGAGATGATCTTAGCCAATATGACCTTAAGGTGGTTGTTGAGTTATTGGACCAATGGTAAATGAGGAAATGTTAGCCTTGGAATGTAGCCGTTATTTATATAGAAATTTAATATGGGGCATGACATTCTTGCCCATGTTATAGGTCCTTTTCTATTATCTGGTGTATTACTTTAGTTGGTCTCGTGCCAAGGTACCACTTAATCTGCTACACTTGAGGAGAAATACCTCAAGGAAAGAGTTAGAACTTAGTAAGGTTTGTTCATATTTAACTAACTCCTTTTCTTATTTTTTCCTGTAGCTCGGAAATTGGCTACTGCGAATGTGATCGCCTTATTAGATAATGCTAAGGTGAAGAGGATGGAGAAGGAAGCGAATGACGCTACTTCTAAGGCTGGAAAGGGAGAGAAAAAGAAGGCTTAGGGTATTGATAAGCAAGCTTTAAAGGGGTCGGGTCATCTTTGCTTGGTTTTCCAAAGGCCTACGATGGAAAGGAGGCTAAAGAAGAGGAGTTAGGATAGTGAAGAGGTTAGAGGATGCTCGAAAAGTCCTTACATCGAGAATGTTAAGGACATAGTTTCTAAGGGTCCTACTGAAATGGGGATTGATGTTGTCCAGGGGAAGGAAGAGTAGGTGCCTCCTTTGATTGAGGAGTCGTTGATCGGGAGGAAGTTCCTCATACCGAGGTTGTTATGGTTCTTACCTTATAGGCCAAAGTGTAGGTTGCCACTGTAACTAAGGTGATGACCTTAGTGAACTTGGAAGGTAAAGAAGAGATCTTTCATCCTAAGTAGAAGGCTCGTTACACTAACAGGAGTTTGAGGAAGGGAAGGTCAATAGAAGGATCTTCCCCTGATCCCTATTAGAGGAGGACATTGATGTTTTGGACACGGTGTTTATTGTATCCATTAGGGATAAAGCAGTAAGGCTCACTTGTGGCAAGATGTGTGAGGTAAGTGTGGCTAAATCTAATTTAAAGCTTTGTTTTTGTGCTATTCTTCTAACAATTTGCTTTTGTTTCCAAATTAAGGCATACATGGTTCTTATGTTCAATAAGATGAACACTGAGAAGAAGACGGTACACTTTGTGGTCTAATTCTTTGCTTAGGTTCTTTATTTACTCAAGAATTACCTTGCAATAAGTAGACATAGTTGAGGCTAAGGTAGCTCATGCCAAGGAGGAAGTGACTACTATAAAGGCTGAGTTGGCTTTAACAAGGAGGTAGTTGGAAGAAGTACGTACAACACAGGTAGAGAAGAGCAAAGTTGTCACCCTGGTTACCTTGCTTGAAGTGAGTAAGGCCCACCTTGAGAAAGAAAAGGGTAAGGTTGCTGAGCTCACTAAGGAGGTCAAGAGGCTAAAAATGGCATTCACTACATCTAATATGGAGAGCAAGAAGCACTCTAGTAAGTTGGCATCTTTAGAGGAGAGGGTTTAATAGCTAGAATGAGAGACAGCAAGTTAACGGTCTTGTATCGTAGCCTTAGAGAATAGGCATGTCATCATCGTAGCCATTTTGGGGAAGATCTATAAGAAGATTATAGCAAGCAAGTAGTAGGACAATGAGCAAAGTAGGATCACGATGAACATGAGGAGGTAAATCTAGGGGGAGCTTTTGACTCATTACCCTAACTTGAACTTGAGGATTATCGATTTCCTAAACCTACCTTCCCTAACTGCCAATGCTGTCCTAAATGGAATCGATGTGGAAGATTTAGACTCAAGAAACAAGGGCAAAGAGTCTGAGGATGAGTAGGAAGATCATTTTAAGTAGGTAGACAACATCCCACTAGATATACCATGCAAAGAATTGACAAGCACCACCATATTGAGGTAGGTCCAAACATGCAGAAGATTTGAGATATAGATTAGTAAAGTGAAGTAAGCAACTGAAAGTTGGCTTTAGATATGGCTTACCACAACTGCTCTCAAGAGCTAGCTCAATGTGTCACATAAGTAGCTAATGAGGTCACTTACTGTTTAGGCTTGCTCAAGGAATAAGATAAGAGTAAGGTAAACTTGCAGAGACAACAAGCTTAAGAGGAAAATGCAATATATTGTATTGATTATCATTTGTTGTGGCTTACAATATAATGGGTATTTATACTTGAAACTTTAGGGCAACACTTAAGCTAAGATAATTTTACAAAAATGGATACATTTCCCAAAATAGCAAAGTACTAAAGAAAATGTATAGGGAAATGGATAAATCTATAATATACAAGGGGGATATGCAGCTTACATCCATATAAGTATAGATGCTAGAGGATGTGTATCATGGCTAAAGTAGATGTGGCTTTACTAGGTAAATCCAAGTTCAAATTGGTTGATACCTTATGGGGACCTTAGGTATTAGTTCTTCGAGTAATTGGGTATCATCGATTTATTCGTTAAAACATGTCGACATACAGTTAGACACTACGAACCTCGATAGATACGTTAGGGTTAAGGTGGCTAAGCTATTGAAAAAAATTGCCAAATTGTTGGAGTTGGAGTTGTCGTCTAGCTCTCTTTTAGGTCAATATTCCATAATCGAGGTTAATGTGTATGGTTCAAATTAAGTGGAGCTGAGGAAGATTCGGTCCAAATAGTAGCTTGGAGTCCTCGGTACTTAGGCAGGAGGTAAGAATTCTACACATCATGCTCTCATGACCTTAGGCTCGGATTTAGGTGAAGGGTCCAATTGGCTAATTCTTATCATCCCCTCTAATTTGATTGGGATTTAGGATTAAATCTAGGTGGCTCTCTTGCTTAGGGTAATATGGACTAAGTTGGTAATGATGGACACATAAGACAATCCATAGTCCTTATGTAATTCTAGTTGATATGCATTGTCATTAATTTTTTGGAGTATCTTGAATGGTCCTTCAGCTTGGCAAATAACTTGTTCTTACTCTTGTTCAAGAATCATTTTCGGCTAAAGTGCAACCAAACTAGATCATTGGGCTAAAATTTCCTTATCGCTTTCATTCTAATCTCTATGTAACTTGGTATAATTGTTTAATGACCCTTAGATAGATCCTATGGAGAGTTTAAGCTTGATCTTTGGCCTCTAAGTCTTCTTAGTTAGGTTTTGGCACTAGTACATGTTCGAAGGGTAGCTCGGGCTTGAAACCATATATGACTGCAAAGGTGGTTTAGCTCGTAGTACTGTAAATAGTTCGGTTGTAAGAAACTCTATCATGGGTAGGCAAACATCTCATTAATCAAGTTCCTTCCCATGATAGCTTAGTGTAGAGAACCTAAGGTACAATTGACGACCTTAGTATGGCCATCAATCTATGGGTGATAGGAGGTACTGAAGAGCAGTTTAGTTCCTAACCGGTCCTGGAGTGTCTTCTAAAAGTAACTTAGAAACTTTGGGTCTCTATCTAAGACTATACTTCTCGGTATGTCATATAATCTAATGATTTCCTACAAAAAGAGGTGGAAATAGCCAAAGCATCATTAGTCTTAGTGTAGGGTATAAGTGTGTCATCTTATTGAATTTGTTTATGATAACTATTATAGAGTCTTTGCCATAGTTCATTTTGGGAAAGACTGAAAACAAAGTTCAGCTCAATTCAACCCAAGGTTTGGTCCGGATAAATAAAGGTATTGCTCTCCCTTACTCAGCTTGGTGTTTGACTCTCCTATAGATTACACACCTTTCTATGATACAATAGACATCTCTTCTCATATTAAGGCAAAAGAATCGAGTTCTCAATCGCTCAAAAGTTCTTTTCTCTCTAAAGTGTTCAGAGAGTCCTCTGCCATAGGCTTCCTTCACCAACAATTCCCTTAGGGAACAGGTTAGCACAAATTGTTTACCACCCCATAATAAAAACCTATCCTCTACAAATTATTCATCCTCCCTTCATCCATTCGTACAGTTTACATAAACAGGATAAAAATGGTTTTTAGTTCATGCCCTTATCATATTGTCTTCTATTATCTTTATCATATAATATAAATAGTTATTCTTGTATTGTCGTAAATTTATAATAGATAAAAAGCTTTTTAGTCTTTATACCCATAGGCCATGTCATGTTCACATTGTAGACTCTAATCTCTATTTATATTTCTTTAGTTATTAGATATTAGTAATTTATATTGTTTATTATAGGCAATATGATAATATAAATGTATGTAATGTGAGTAAACTTTTATTAAGCCCCTTTGTCCTTATTGTAAACTAGTAATTAAATTTTAATTTTTTAATTTCCATCATAATACCAAAATTTCCAAAACTATGATGTTGAATGAATTAATTATTAGACTAAGAGAAAGCATTATAAAGCAATGCTTAGTTGCTTACTTGTAATGTGTGCACTATACAACATACCTACTTTGTGTAGTGTATTTTATATGATGAAAATATGTACAAATAATTGTTTATTGATTTATTCTATTTTATTTATGTAGAAGGATTCAGATGACATAATGTTTATTTGATAATTTTTAAGGCATGAACTTGCGTCTTGATATCTTCATTATTGACTTACATCTACATTTCCTATTTCTTTTCAATTACTAAAATATCTGTATATTTTGTTTAGGGAATGGAAAGTAGCCAATCATCTTTTACTACTATTCATTCAACGAATGATCCTACTTGGAACATTTTAATTTGTCCACCAATGATAAAGGAAAGAAAGTGTTCACATGTCTTTACTATGGATCTAACTATCATGGTGGAAGGATCAATAGGATGAAGTATCATTTGGCTGGGATTCACAGTAGCATAGCACCCTACAAAAAGGTTCCAAATGAAGTTTGGGAGAAAATGGCATAATATCTTAAGTTCTTTAAACAAAAGGATGAACATTGGAATACTAAAATTGAAGATGATAAAGTTAAAGAGTTGAGTCCTTCATCAAAGCCGCCAAAACAAAAAAGAAAGGCTGATATTGATAAATATATGGTTAAGAACACTACTACATTGTCCCAACCAAGTATTAAAAGCACATTAGTTGGTAAATAAGCTATTTAAATAGCAAGCATGGGATTTGCTAGATGGTTTTTCATGCATATATACCTTTTGATGCTTTAAAGTCACCTTATTTTCAACCAACATTACACACTATTGTTGCAATCTTTAGTTGTTACAAAGGTCTATCTTACCATGCCATGTGTTGATAGTTGAATTTCACTCATTTGTCCACTCGGCTACTAGTATGTTGGGTAACTTGACTCTTAGCCAATGCTAGATTAGCGTTTGATTTGAATTTAAAGAAAGTGGCGCGAATAGTTATATTACATAACTGCTTATTATTCCTATGTTTTAGGAATACATCTAATCAAGAGGTTTCCACGTGTCCCAATAATCATGCAATTAACTGCTACATTGGACACTTAATATTCGCTTATAAATAGGAGGAAAAAACACTGTAAGGGGAATCTAACAATTCTTGACTACTTATTCAGTCCTCTCTTATACTCATTTATTGACTTAGGCATTAAAGTAGTCACACTGGACCAACCCTTGTACCAGAAGCTTTTTCTTTCTTTGCTGGATAAGAGTTTTAACCCAAAACCACATAATAACATTTGGTACCATTTGTTTTTTCTTACCCATTTACATGGCAAGAACTAGATTAATTAGGAGTGCAGGTGTTGGAACTTCATCCACCACCTTAAGGGGGGAAGTAAGCACACCGATAAGCAACATATGATTAATTTGGAGCAGCTTTGCCTCGACTTGGTGAAAGAAAACCAAGAATTAAGCAAAAAACATGAAGAGATCCTTAATTTCTTTCATAGTAATGCCATCCAAATCAACACAAGGAGTACGGTGATCACAATGCCAAGAATAGTGATGACTCAATCTATTCACTCGAATTGACAAAAAGAGCAGGCCAAAGTTACAATGGGACCTTAGGCTCTTACACTCAAAAAATTCAACAAAGGTAAGCAATCATAGCAAGTGCACTATGTTGGACCCTCGCATTTTAGCACCCCTGTTGAAACGAGTAAACAGTTCCAAATTAAGAAGAGCCCTTTCATCCCTGAGATTTTAGAGCAGATTATACCACGGCATGTCAAGTTGCCATAGTTTGAAACTTATGATGGAACAAAAGATCTTAAGGATCATTTAGAGTACTAATGCACTTTTGCCAAGTTACATAGCTTGAGTGATACTGTAGCCTACTAAGCTTTTCCTTCGACATTAAGGAATCTGGTAAGTACATAGTTTAAACACCTAAAGCTCAACACTATTTCGTGTTTTGAAGAACTAACAGAAGTGTTCCTTCAGTACTTCCTTGCAAGTAAGCTTCCTATTAAGGATTCTTTAATCCTTAACACAATAAAACAGAGATCAAATGAGTCTATTAGAGATTATCTAGTCAGGTTTATGGTTGAGATAATCCAAATTCCAGAATTGGACATGAGTGTGGCCCTTAATGCTGTCATAGATGGAGTTAAGCCTTACAGAGATTTTTTCAAGTCTCTTGCAAAGAATAAGCAGAGATCTTTTGCTGAGTTCAAAGCCAAGGCTACATCCTACATTTGATAAGAAGACAATATAAAGGCTCGATGAGAAGCCGATCAAAATAGAAGAGATAAGAAAAACAACAAGAGGAGAAGTGCAAAAGATAAACTCGGGACAGAAGACAATCAAAGTTCCAATGTCAAAAGAAAGTGACCACGAATTTCGACATATTCATCGCATACACCAATTAATTGTCTACTTTTGGAAATATTAATGGAGATACGTAGATAGGTTGCAGTGGCCAGAAAGGATGAGGGGAAACCCCTTAAAATGAAATTCTAACAAATACCACGATTTCCATTGCGACAAAGGCCATAACACATACAAATGCAACCAACTCAAGAATGCGATCGAGGATGCAATCCAACGAGGGTATTTGCGCAAGTTTCTCACACAAGATGCTAAGAATATTGAGAGACTATCCCAAAGGAGACGTAAAGACCAAGAGAATACCACCTAGCTAAATGTTACTGGGAAAGATGTAAGAGATGAGAATACTAGTAAAGCCCCTAATGGGATAATTAATACTATTGTCGATGAACCTTCTGCAATAGGTCGATTAAGCTCTTCGAGTTTGATTAATGCTATAAATTATGTATGTAATATTCAAGGCAAGAAAGTCAAAACCGATAATGCGATTTCTTTTACCAAGGAAGATTATGAAGGCACCTAAAGGCTGCATGATGACACACTTGTCATTAGTTCGGGAATTGCTAACTTTGAGGTCAAGAAAATTCTCTTTGACACTAGAAGTTCGATAGATATTATTTTTCAACATGCTTTTAATTAGATGAGATGCAAGATCAAAACATAGTTAAGAACTTACAACTATGACTTGTATGCCTTCAACAATCAACCCGTTCAAGTAACTAGAGTAATCTCTTTACCCATCAAGATTTGGGATGACGATCATGTTGCAGAAGACAAAATGGATTTTCTTGTTGTCAAATGTTGGTCTCCATACAATATGATCATAAGTTAGCAGTGTCAACACTTATTCGGCTTCATCCCTTCAATTATTCATCTCAAAGCCAAATTCCCTACTCCCACGGTAGTTGATGCATGTAAAAGGGGATCAATAGTTGGCAAAGTCTTTATACATAAGGGCTTTAAGGTATGAAGAGGTTTTTCAAGTAGAAACTTGTCTAGAAGGAAAGTCAGTCGGCATAGACAATGCCGAGAATGAAACTGAGGAAGTTTCTTTAAGAAGTGACCTAGAAAAAACGACCAAGATAAGGAAACCCTTGCCGATACACATTCGTCAAAGTTTAATTAACTTCTTACAGGAAAATGTTGATGTATTTGCATGGTCCCCTTTAGACATGCTAGGTATCCCTAGAGACATTATAGTACACAAACTCCAAATTGATCCAAGCATAAAAGTGATCCAATAAAAGAAAAGGCAATTCGCCCCTAAAAGGCAGGCGACCGTAGAAGAAGTTCAAAAACTCTTGAAGGTAGGATTTATTTAGCAAGAGCCTTATATGACTTGGCTAGCCAACTATGTGATAGTCAAGAATTCTAACGACAAATGGCACATGTGCATAGACTTCACGAATCTTAACAAGGCCTATCTTAAGGAATGCTTTGCTATAGAAAATTAATCAGATGATTGATTTAACAGTCGAACATGCATTGCTTTCTTTTATGGTTGGTTTTTCCGACTATAACCAAATGAAAATGGATAAGGAAGATGAATTTCACAAGTCATTTGTCACTAATTTTGGGACATATTGTTATATGGTGATGCCTTTCAGGCTAAAAAATGCTGGTGCAACCTATCAAAGGCTTATCATTATGATGTTCAAACCCTAAATCCATCACAATATTGAAGTGTATGTCGATGACATGATCATTGAAAGCGTGACAAAGGATCGGCATCTTGCTAATCTTGAGGAGACATTCGCTACTCTAGTGAAGTATAAAATGAAGCTTAATTTGCAAAAGTGTGTCTTTATTACTTCTTTAGGAAAGTTTTTAGGGTACATGGTCACTTGGCGTAGCATTGAAGCCAACCCAAGAAAGATTGATGCAATAACAGACATGAAATCTCCTCGTACTGTCAAGGAGGTACAGGAACTCATTGGGCGAATAGCCGCCCTAAACTGGTTTGTGTTAAGAAGCATAGATAGGTATGTAGAATTTTTTAAGATTTTAAAGAATCCAAAAGAGTTCTAATGGATAGATGATTGTGAGAGGGCATTCAATGAACTCAAAGAATTCCTCGCGTTAGCCCCAATACTCTCAACACCCATCTTAGGAGAGAATTTGTATTTATACCTATCAGTTAGCTACCAAACACTTTCCTTTGTGTTGGTCAGAATTGATGGCAAGGAGCATCAGCCAGTTTATTACACAACATATCTTGCAGGGATCAGAGCATTGATACACGAAAATTGAGAAGTTTATAATAACAGTGGTTCACTTAGTAAGGAAATTGAAACCATATTTTGAAGCTCACCAAATCATAATAATCACTTATCTAACTTTACAGCAAGCATTGCAATGGCTAGACTCTTTCAAAAGGTTGAAGAAATATGCCTTAGAGCTAAGTACCTATGGTGTACAATACAAACTTAGAACAACATTGAAAGCTCAAGTGCTAGCGGATTTCTTAGTCGAGTTCACCGGTGAAGAAGACAATGTAGAGATTGCCAAGAAATCTATATGGTATCTTTATGTGGATAGTTCTTCAACTAGAGAGGGAAGTGGTGTAGGCCTTATTATACAAGGGCCCTAAAATGTCAAGGTTAATTATGCTTTAAAATTCAGATTCCTAGCCAGCAATAACGAAGCAAAATACAAAGCTTTAATACCCGGACTTAAGCTCACAAAGGAAGTTGGTGCCGACAAACTTGAAGTTTTCTCTAATTCACAGCTTTTTCTGAATCAAGTTAAAGGGAGTTATGCAGTGAAGGAAGAGGAAATGAGCAAGTACTTATTGATAGTACGAATGCTTGCAAAAGAATTTTAGTGCTTTTTAATCCATAAAACATCGAAGAGTAAGAACATTGCTGTCGACAAACTATCAAAGTTGGCTAATATGGCATTCTCAAATCTAAGTGATAAACTCATTATTGAGTTTTTCCCATACAAAAGTTTATCAATTATCTCGTAAAGCTCCGAATTAGCCCCTTACCTAAGAGAGAAGTCTTGGATGGATCCCCTTGTAGATTACTTGAAAGATGGTATCTTCCCTAATGACAATAAAGATGCTTTAAGATTGGCTTATCAAGTTGCAAATTACACGCTGATAGATGATCAGCTGTACAAATGCGGCATATCCCAACCTTACCTTTAATGCCTTCTCCCAAAAGATGTCCAACGAGTGTTATTTGAACTACACGGTGGTGTATGTAGCAACCATGTAAAGGAACAAACTTTATATATCCATGCATTGCGACTCGGCTATTATTGTCTAACCATAAAAGAAGATGCAAGAACCGCTATTTAGTATTATTTACAATACCAAAAGCATGAGGCATCGAGTCATGCACCTTCTACTAAATTGTGCTACTTATCTAGTCATTAGCTTCTTGCCTAAAAGGGATTATACATACTCAAACCCTTTCCGAAGACTATAGCCTAACGACAATTTGTTGTTGTTATTGTGGACTATTTCACAAAATGGGCGGAGGCTGAGGCGTTGGTAAGTTTCATCAAACAAAAAGTTGATGCATTTGTTTTCAATTGCATAATATCAAGGTTTAGAGTCCCATTTATGATAATCATAGATAATGGACCATGGTTTTACAACAACAAATTCTGAGCATTCTGTTAGAAATACGACATTTGCTTGAATTACACGTCTGTAGCTCACCCTCAGACTAACGGGCAAGTTGAAGCTGTCAATAAGATTATCTTATACGGCTTAAGGAGGAAGGTTAATTAAGTTAAAGGAAAATGGGCTTATGAGGATATCGGACTACTTATAGGACGGCAATAAGGGAAACCCCATTCAAGTTAGCATATGGTACAAAAGTCGTTCTGCCAATTGAATTAAATCTGCCTAATCTAAGAACACATAATTTCGACGTAATGATCAATCATGTTGGTTTGATAGCAAATTTGGATACAATTGAAGAAATAGGGATGTCATATGAGTGAGGGTTACGACATATCATCATAGGGCAACCAGGTATTATAATCAAAAGGTAAAGCAAAAGGTTTTTCAGCCTGGGGATTTGGTTTGCTGAAAGATGGAAGTGACTGGTGTGCGAGAAAAACAAGGGAAGCTTGGCATAAACCGGGAGGATCCTGTTAAGATCCGAGAAGTCGTTAGCGAGGGGGCTTATTGATTAGAAAGATCGAATGGTATTGTTATCCCACATTGGAATGCCAAGGACTTGAAACTTTATCTCAATTAATTTCCTTAATGTTATGCATTTTCGTTTATTTTATAAGGCGACAGCTTACTTGTTATTAAAGACAAATATATTCGAAGTCAAAGCTTTAATTTGTTTTTCAATCTTTTTATGATTGATGAGTGAATAAGTTCAAACTACATGGCAAACGAATGAGTAAAAGTTCAAGCCTATCATGATTAAACAAACTTCATAAATCTATTGAAAAGCCGAATAACAAACTATGAGTAAAATGGCTAGTCCACGTCTCGAATGACTAATGAATAATGTCTATAAGACGCTCTAATTAGGTGTGTGAAATAAAACATGCCAAAAAAATTACGTTTGTGAAATAAAACATGCTGAAAAACTTAGGCTATGAAATAAAACATGTCGAGAAAATATCACGTGTAAAGTAAAACATGCTAATTAATATAGCTTGTGAAATAAAACATGCTAGTTAAAACACATCATGTGAAATAAAGCATGCTTAGAAATGATAAAGTAAGTGAAACAAAACGTGCTGGAACAAAAGTTACATGAAAAAATGGGTAAGATTCATTACAAATACAATTACAAATATTTGACTATTCAGCCCGATACAATTCGTACAGAAGAGAAACTAACTACTAGGCAAACAATCCTAGGACTTATTCTCAAACTGAGCAAAGGCATTTTATTGATCAGAAGATGGAGCCTTATTAAAGCATATCCCCTTTTCGATGCTAGGGGTTTGGGAACAGGTGGATTTCTCTTTGCACATGTAAGGGATTTCCTTAAATAGATGATGTTTGTCATCCTTAGGATCCTTAATACGACCTTCGTTATCACTCAACATACGAATCTCAACGCTTGAATCCTTGGCGTCTTCCTCATCACAGCTGTTGAATTTATCATTAACGTCAGCAAAATCCAAGCATAACAGATCATATTCGGGGTAAAACTTAAGCATCTCTTCTCCTGCCATCTCAACCCCCCCCCCCCTCCTCTAACAACTTTTTTTGCAATAATCTCTCTTATTGCCGACTAGAAGTGACTATTTCTAGTGCCTCTCCAATAGAGGTCTCTTTTCTCAAAGTTTCTTCTAATTCGACAACATGACTTTGTAGCCTAGAGTAGTCCTTTATTTACATCTTAAGCTTGTCTTCCTCATCACTCATTAAGCACAAGGTTCAACTTAAACCCCAACACTCTTCCTTCTTTTTTGTGCATCTCCTCCTTCATATCATTAACCTCCTTATACTATTCATTAACTTTTGTCTTGAGGTTGATTAACCACGTGGTGACACATGGCGATAGGGATAAAGTTTGACCTAAGTATTCTTCCCTTCCCCTTTCCCTATACGTTTAGAAGATTAAGTTGCCACAAAAATGGCAAGTTGTACTTAGGACCTAATTTTTTGCCACTAAAAATCAAGGGAAAATGTGGAATAGAAAGTGCATTAAAAAATACTATTTAGATATGTTCAATTTTTGAATTTTTCTTAAAGGAATTCTTACAAAATAAGAGAGAGAGAGAGAGAGAGAGAGAGAGAGAGAGAGAATCGAGTATCATGAACAAATGCACATTTTGCACCCAAGTTTTAATTGGTAAAGTTTGAGGATATTCTCAAAAAATACATAAGATACTTGATCTACAACTATAAAGGCACCCAATAGTGATAGTATACATCTTTATTTTTCATAAATATGTGCAAAAACACATTTGATTTTGGCTAAAAATAGAAGAACTGAGCTACACATATGAACTTACCCACTTTTATCAAGATTTGATCTTTCATCAATATGGAAGTTTCTTAGGCAATAATCCCGACCTAGTACTATGACTAGTAGTCCTCCCTATGCATTCAAACCACTCTAAAGCATTGCAAAGCTCTTAATCACATGCAATTGCTACTTTCACTCTCTATGTACTCATAATGCTAAATCCACTCTCTTTCTCTTCAATTTCCCTTATTTTAGAGATAAATAAATAAGATAAATAGTGACACAATCTATATTCATCCTAGAACAAAGACTAGTAGGTGGTTTGATTCAATTTCGTGTTGGGATGAACTAATTTGAATTTCAAGTTTTAAACGTAATTTTAAGGTTTATTTGTATCAAGCTTGAACTTTTTGGAGAGATTGGAAGGAATAAGCTTGGGTTTTCTAGAAATTGACTAAAGAATTTCGTAGAACAACCTCTCTAGAGTTCAAAGCCACTAGTTCCATGCCAAGAGCCAGTTGAAAACCATTGAACTACCTGTAGGTCTACTATTCGTCGAAGGTAAGTCTTTCCTTGCTTTTATGAGTGCATTGTTTGTTTAATTTTTTTTTAAAAAGGTAGGGAAATGCTAAAGTAAAAAAAAAAAATGTATTTTGATCTTTTAGGGTTATGATTTCACTTGAATATTGTGTTTTTGAATGTATTTAATGTTTGTTAATATTTAGGTAATATGTTTAGGCTTTAAATAAAATAATTGGTGTGTTTACATGATTAGGTTTTAGTAAATAAATAATTTTCTTGTTTAGCTTAATTTTAAGGAGCTATAATTAGGTTTTCCTAGGTTTTAGCTTAATTTTTGCGAGCTTTTTGTGGTTTTTACTTGTTATTTCTATTATGTTTAATACTTGTTCTTGAGATTCATATGCATATTTCTTGACATTGATAGTAGATTTTAGCTTTTTTATCTATCTAAGATTTATTATGCTCTTATTCTCATTTGAACATTTCATTATTTTGTTTATCACTGGAACATGCTATTATTTTTCTATTTGCTTTTAGCGTTATTGTTAGAAATATGCATGGCTACAATTTTTTTTTTTTTGTGGGGTTTTGATAATGTAAATGATATAGTTGGTAAAATATTGTAGTTTAGATATGGGTATGTATATTTGTTTAGGATTTTGGTCTTTAATGCTCTATTTGAATTTTTTGTGATGCTATAAATGACTCTCTTGATGGGTTTTTAGGATCATGGGATAGTGAGATTAGTTGAAGGAATTCCTTAAAAGTTAAATGGGTTTTCGTAATTATGAGATGGAGAGGAAATTAGTTATGAAAATTCCTACTTTTGTCAATGACTTTGTAGAGTATTGATGATCAATAGGAGATTAGGAGTAGAGATTCCATTATACTCACATTGCTTTATGCAGTTATAATGAATTAGGATTGACTTTGAGATTGAGAGGAGATTGAACCCTTGATTTCTAGAACTAGAACACTTAGTAGTTCGTAAATGGATTTAAATGTTCAAAATTAAGTGTTAAGTTGATTGTGTGAAAAAATGAGACCGATAAGAGATTTTTCTCTACCTAATTGAGTGAGATGGCCTACCCATGATTGAACTCAAGCAAATTCCATGAAAACCCACTTAAAGACCATGTCCAATATTTTAATAACATAACCTTACCACTACATGGAAGCATGACACTAGCCTATGCCTTCGTTATTTGGGTTAGTTATTATTTTAAGTTCTCCTAGTTACTTTTAATTGTAATTCCCTACACATTCAATTCGATTAACCTACATTAGAGTAGCAGGTTAAAATTTAGTACTTAGATGAGTCCTCCTTGTAAAAATGACCTCGTAAATACTCATTAGTATTATTATTGTAGACAATATGGTACACTAGTCAATTAAGGGTTGACATCGTTTTCAAATCTTTCATCTTACAAAATTTTTATTATAATTACTTATGTATGTATCAACCCATCATACTACTAATAGAGAGAACATAGAGAACATAGGTAGGAGCCAAAACTCTTATATCTTGGCTTTATCTCTCTTACCCTACTATATTTTATTTTATTTTACTATACCTTTTTGTTATACATATCAAACTTAGATATCTAAGCATTGCTGCATTTTGTAGAAGCAAATAGAAAAGCATAATTATGATATTCTTTATAAGATTTCGCATAAAGATTGAAAAGGGCTAATTTGATTATTTAACTTTAATTTCAAATACGACCAATTCAAACCTACTCCCCTTAGTTACTTATTGGGACCTAAAATACCGAACAAAATTATCCAAATGTAATGTTTGTAGAGACTTAACGAATTTTCTCTTTTGTTAATAATTGCTTAAGATGGTTGGATAGAACAAATAAGCTTGTTATGTCACTAGAGAGAATAAATGAGTAACCTTATGTTGTTCCAGTTTATTAGTTAATAGAACAGTTTCCTATACTTTAGTATTTGAATAGACTTTTGTAATCATAATGTTTTATTGTTCTTACCATATAAATGTTACTTTAGAAAAGCTTGGCAATTATTTGCTTCCCTTAAGTTTGTCACATGGTTTGCAAATTGAATATCAATTTCATTAAAGCTTGTTACTTGACTAAAGTACAACTCCTTAACAAATTAAACTTAAAAGTGTTGGCCTAGTTACTAAGGAAAGGTGTCAAATAATATAAAGTCTCTAATTAATGTTCAATTTGGTCATTTGTTTTACTTATTAGTTTGCTTATGGAAGTTCTTGTTTTGTTACTTATACATTGTTTTCCTTTTAAGTAATCTAGTTGTTCTTTATGATTCTTATTTCATTAACTTGTTTTGGGGATGTGAATTTATTAGTTTTTTCAATGTCAAGCTTTAGCTAAGTTACAATGGAGTATAATGGATGGGAATATGGAGGAAATCATGTAGTTTATGCAAAGAGAGTCATACCTATGGGTGAGGATAGGCATAATGCCATTTGCTTTTTATTGTGGTTCTATCTTATTATAGTCTTAACCCTTACCATGCGATTTGATTCACAATTTTCTTTTTACCATTGAAAGAATGGTTTGGTTCGTGGTTTGAACCATAATCACTGAAGATGATAAAGAAAACATTCTAGGAATTGGAACTGAGTTATCACAACAATAGTAAACATCATCACATCAAAGCCTACTAATTTCTAAAATAAAGTATTAGGATAAAAAATGAATCTTAGAAACATAATTGATGCTTCTTGAAGACTGGCCACATCATTAGCACCAAAACCAATGGCTAATATTTTGTTCTTAATTCTAAATTTAAATATTCTCATGACTTATAAGTTAGTTCTAAAGGTAAAAATCCATATACTAGGATAATAGATAAAACGGGGCTATGTAAGTAAAATTAAATGCTTAATTCATTGGTTAGAAAACTACAATGAACACTCACAGTTACATTTTTAGATAAAAAAGCTTCATATTTATGAAGAGGAAGGGAGGGAAACTAGTTCTTTTCAGCTTCAATCTAGGTTAGGCTAAGCTTGTATGGTATTTGGAAGAGTGAGGTTTTTATTCTTTTAATATGCAATTAGTTCGGTTCAGTTCAGTTCAAACCTTCAAACCGAATTGAAAACTGATGTATCTAGTAAAAACCAAATCACAACCAAACTGTATTAAAAATCCTGGTACGATGTTCCATCAACCTTTTACAAACCTTTACCTACTGGTTATGCTGGTGACATGTTGTTGAGAGGATGGGGTTATAATCTTTTATGTCTAAATGGAAGACCTTACCCATTTCGATGTAACCCAACCTGCTACTTATAAAACTATCATCAACTTACTAATCCTTGCTCTAAAGTGCTCATGAGGATTTTCAATGTCAATATAGGAATCTTACTTATTTAGTTTAAACAAGACCTTAGACACTCTAATCACCTTAATACCACTCTAGGATTCAAGAAGTACTCATTCATGCTTTGACTATAAGAAAAGGGATGTATGAGCTAAACCAATTTTTTTAATTTTGGTTAAAAACACATATACATAGCCACTTAGGCTTAAGGATGTACATAGCTAATGTTTATGTCAATAACTTAGGTAACTAAGGGGATAAGGAGTTGGTTTGTATCTTTTCTATTTGCCTATCGATGAAATAGAAATGATTTAATACCATGAATATTAACACTTGGTTTTATTTGGTTTGTAAAATTACTTGAACCAAACTTTTTGGTGTATGTAGATAAATTCATAAACTTTCATGAGTAAGAGGTAGTTAAAATAGTAACATATTTATTTTATTTTCTAGAAGTTGAAAAAGTTTTGATAGATAGTGAGCAAAAATAAAAGGAAAAATATGAAAAGGAAAAGAAAACAAATATAAAAATCAATGAGGCACAAGTAAGTGTATACACATCAATCAATTAAGGGCAAAACGCATGAAAAGACCTTAAATAATTGTGCCAGTAAAAAACGAGAGGAATAAACTTGACTAATAAGAACATGAAAGTCTTAATAATAATGAAAAATTCAAGAGTTCGCTACGTTATTATTTTGTCAACTCAAAAAAGACATGATTGTCTAGACAAATAAATGTATTTTGCTCATGTTTATTTGTAGAGATATTTACTAAAAATATAGGAATATGGTATACTTATTTATAAGCAAGATTGAAATCATACTACGTGTACTTTTGCTTCAATAGAACAACTTCATCCAGTTGAAGAGAGGTAGTAGCTTCATAGTGCTTTAGAATGAGGGACTCCGTCTAGCTTATGTGAACTTCATTAGGAAGAAGTCGTCCCAAAGGCATGTTCAAGCTTCAGGGAACTATTTTAGTCAAATGAAGTTAGACATGTGCTTCCAAATTTTAGCGTGTTTCTAATATATAACCCACTTCATCCAATTGAAGTGGTTTTATTCCTTCATTTATTTGCACTTTTGCCTTTAGTTCGTCATGTTCTTCAAGCGTTGTGATAACTTTTTCTCACTATTTGCTTATATAGACACCAAACGAAGGTAAGTAAGAGCTAATAATTAGATTAAATCATATATAGCAATGATTGCCTCTAAATAGAGCTTTCGAGTTTCATAATTTATAAACCTATATTTTATCCTCAACTCGGTTCAACAGGCAAGTGTATTGATCGTTTTATAGCATGGATGAGTATAGGGTCATTTTCACTAGAAAAATGATTTAAACACTGGTATCAATTATTCTTCCTATTAACCCGCGACCAAATTTATCAAGTGATGAAAAGATTAAATTATTTAATTTACTAGCTAAACTATACTAATCCACAATAACTTTTATCCAACACAAACACTACAAAAGCTATTAATACTACAATGATTAACATATAGACTTGCTTCACTACTTAGTATGATATTATCAATATGTTTTTTTATCCTAATACTTGTTATATGTAGGAAATTATAGGTATATAAGCATTCTTCTCAACAGGCAAGTGTATTGATCGTTTTATAGCATGGATGAGTATAGGGTCATTTTCACTAGAAAAATGATTTAAACACTGGTATCAATTATTCTTCCTATTAACCCGCGACCAAATTTATCAAGTGATGAAAAGATTAAATTATTTAATTTACTAGCTAAACTATACTAATCCACAATAACTTTTATCCAACACAAACACTACAAAAGCTATTAATACTACAATGATTAACATATAGACTTGCTTCACTACTTAGTATGATATTATCAATATGTTTTTTTATCCTAATACTTGTTATATGTAGGAAATTATAGGTATATAAGCATTCTTCTCAAAATTACTTACATCTAATCCTAATCGTGTCAATTAGAATCTCTTCTAAATTAACAATCAATTTAGATCACATTAATGTCATGTTAATTAATCAATTTCCCTAAGAATGCAGCAACTTTCCTAATAATATCTTTATTATCAGGAGTAAGATGTTTCCATGTATTAGATCTATTCAACAAAATTGTCTCTCAACATATTCTATTGAAATCTAGCCTAAGTCAATATCGTGTACTGCACTGTATTTAGATTAATTAAGTCTAATTTATCAGAATTAACAAATATTAGGAACTCAATAATTCACACACTTGTTTATACCAAGTTGATGTAGTAAGTCCTAGTGACTACTCATACATGACGAAATAACAAAATATATCAACAAAATATAGAAATAACAAAGAAATTAACATAAGACAAGTAGAAAGATACAACCCCGTTATGAATTCCACTATAGAAAGTTTTACAACAACGAATGATGAATTCTCGTCAACTCTCTCAAGTAATTCTGGGGAAAGTACGGTATAACACTTAGAAACTATCCTGAAAATGGAAATACAATGGTTACAAAGATGGATGAATAGGTGTTTGTTGGTGATATGATGTTCTTAATATGGTGTTCTATCTCTCTATCTGTTATTATCTCTCCCTTTTTTCTATCTAAAAGTCATTCTATATTTATACTTAACTGGTCAAAGGACTCGAATTATACCATTTCAAGATACGGCATGATATTAAGACATGTTCTATATATTGGTTCGTGTGAAAAAGTTAAAGAAGAACAGTTGTGTCCACTCCCATCACACATGTGACTCGAGGAGTGATAATCTTGGAAAATAATATTCTACACCAATCACGGTTGTGATTGATAAGGGGATCATCAAAACTTCCTTAATTATGCTCGTGATATAGGGCGTAATCAATGCTGGCCATTCCAATCCTTCATTATCATGCCCGTGATCAAGTGAATCTTAATTTTACTTCAAGTTTTTCTTCTCCTCATAGCCATAATTGCTTTAAAAGTCATTGTTCTTGTGTAAATTTCATCCCCTTGCTCATGATTCATCTGAAATCAATACATTATACAATTGAGTACTAAAACTTAAGAACTGAATCACAATTATGAACAATTTATGCCTAAATATGCCTTAAAAGTGTAAAGTAATTTACACTTATCAAACCTCCCCATATTTAGGCTTTGCTTATGCTTAAGTAAACACTTAAAAACAATTAATTGCACATTCAACAAAGCATTCCCAGTGGACTAACTTTGTACCTACCACATTATGTTCTTAAAATACACAAATCAATATTCTAAGACTAATCAAAGTAAAACACACTTCACCTTTACTATTTAATGATAGTTTCCAAAGGTACAAAGTTAGCAGAAAGTTAAGTAGAACAAAAAAGAATTGGTTATACTTCATCTACTTCCTTAACTGTATAAAAAAAAAAAAAAAAACCTTCAATTACTTCTTAAGAACACTAATCTATAAGAAATGTACATTGCATCCATCTTTCCCCTGTATTTCTATTTCTTTTATTGAATCTCTCCAAGGACAACTTACTCATTACATTTTCATTTTTCTCTTGTCTCTTACTATTTTTTTTTTTTTTTTTGAAGAACCAAAGATTAGCATTGAAATCAAACTTCGCTCTTCTAAAGGACCATAGCTCACTCTTACTAAATTAGTTATAAAGATAAAGATTAGCAGCAGAGTCAAACTTCACTTTTCCAAGGGGACCAAAGCCCGCCCTTACTAACTCAATCCTTATAGATGCTTATTGTAATGGTATAAAGACAAAAACTGGTAACGAGGTCAAACTTAGCTCTTCTGAGGGACTAAAGCTCTAATTCAGTCCTTAAACACTTCAATTTACTCTATTTTGAAGAGATTCTCAAAAAGTATCAACAAGTGAATTACTTCATTTACCCTTTTCATTCAAGGTTAAATGAACTCCCAAAAGTAATTGAAAAGTAGATATACTACTTAAAACATTTAGAAGAAAAACCAATTAACTTTGAACTAAAGACTCTATTTCACTTCTAACCTATAAATTCGTTCATTAAATAGTAAGTGTGCTTCACTTAGATTTGATCATATATACTAGGTCCACAAGAAGTAGTTAGGCACAAAATTGATTGCTACTATGCCAAATTGACAATCTACTTAGTAAACTCACAACTTAAAAACAAACAACTTAGGTAAGAGACTTTTGATAAACAAAGTTTACCCTTCCCCACACTTAATGAGAGACGATGTCCTCAATGTTTGAGGAAAGTAAACATAGAATCTTAGGCATATAAAAGTACACTAAAAAGATGAAAAACAATAAACAATGAGAACTGGACTTCCCTGAAATATGAAGTTTAACCATTTCATTGAGCCATAAACCATCAGACAGTACATCCTTCAAACACTATGACAATTTGAACAACAAAAGACACCTGGCCATTAAGACAAAACAAAAACAAAATACAGCAAACACATGATATGAGAGTCTCCATTAATAGCACATCAACGAGGGTAAGCTCTCAACTAGATAAGGATTTTAAAAATAACAAAATACAACAAAAAAAATAAAAGAAAGAAAAGAAGTTAGTCATCATCGGCATTTGTCTCTTCATTAGAGCTATCTTCCTCTTCCCCGGATGACTTGTTTTCACTCTCAATCCCAATTCCTTATCCTGTAGCTTCTTATTGGGTGTCATGCGTTTCCTCTTCATCATCACTGTCCTCTTCTTTCGATTTTCTCCCAACTCTTCATCTCCTCCTCCTTCTTCTTCTTCTTAAGCACTTATAGGTAGGGGAACCGAAGGTTGACTAGGACTCGCATTGTCTTGGGTTTAAGGATGAGAGAAACAAGAGGGAATAGCTACTCTCACTTTCGTAGCGATGTTCTTCAAAAGCTCAACAATTCCCTTCTAAGTCTCTTTCATCTTAGCCATTTCAGTTTCCAATCTCTTCAAATTACCGACTAAGAAGCTCAATGTGCCTAGCACGAAATTTGGAGCACCAGGATCCTCAATATCCAAATCAGGATCCGAGACTTTTGCAATACCTTACTAATTAAAAGGGGTTCTTAGAAGCAGTTCTGGATCAGCGTAAGAGTCTTTTGGCATATCACTTATAAGCTATAACCTCAAATTCCTGAGGATTCTGATAATCAATCCTCTTACAAAAATTCCCTTGCTCATATCAAACGTTTGTCGACGAAGTCCAAATGCGGTTAAGATTCCTACACTCACTGGAAACCCCTTAAGTATACTATACAAAGGCAATAAGTTATGCTCCCCCACTACCCTAGGACTCTCGTGCTTTTTATAGATGGTACAAAAACCTATTTCTTTTTTTTTTAACTTAATCTATATTAAGCCCAGCTCGTTTAATATAAATTACTCGATATAAAATTAAGGAAACATTTTTCTTTAAAAAAATATTTTGAAAAATTGGAGTCGCCAACCAATTAAATTGGTAAAAAAAAATGAAATTAAGGTTTTTGGATGGTAAAATCTTAATTTCGCCACTAATCCACATATTTTCTAAAAAATAATTTTTAGAAAAATAACTAGAAATACTAAGTTCGAGGGTTAACCTATTAAGACTAAGTCATCATGTAAAAATAAAAAAAAAAATCAATTAATGGCTTCATTTTTATATTTTTTTCTAAAAAATACTAACATATGTAAAGATATACAGAATATAATTAAAATAAATTTTTTTTATTAGAATTTCAAGAGAAAAAATATCTTATTTTTTAGATAATTACCCCAAAAGTGCCTACGTACCTGCTAATCGAGATCAAACTAACATAGTTCTTTTTTCTAAAATATTTAGTAGGTAGATTTCTTTTACTTTATAAAATCAAGCTAGATTTATGTTTATTTAACCATTTATTATTTATAAAAAACCTAAAAAAAATCTATTTCTATGAATCTATTTTAAAAAAACCTAACTAACTAAATCTTTTTAAAAAAATTTCGGTTAAGATTTTTTTTTTTAATTTCACTACATATCAAAAAATATCTTTCTTAAATATTAAATGCAAGATATACTAAGATACGTTTCTTTTCTAAATCCCATATGCAAGATATGCTGACATACATATATTTTCTAAATCTTATATGCTAGATACGTATCTTCTCCGAAGATACGTATCTTAGAGAAAAGATACATGATTTTGAAAAATATGTAATTTTCAACTAAAAATGTGATCTAACTAAATTATAAAAAAAAACTAACAATTATCTTAAAAAAAATAAAGCATACAATATAACAATAGAAAAAACCTAAACGAGTCGAGTCGCGCATGATTAACGTGTTTACGACAATGGACATTATGTGATCAATGTGTATGTGCAACAGTGTGTTTGGTGTAGCTACGTAGATCAAGTGTTGTGTTGTGCTAGAGTAGTGGATGTATAAGTGCAACCAGTGAATGTCAGGTGCTATGCAACATGCAATGGGTTGGCATGTGCTATGTCATGCCATAAGCAGTGGATACGTTTGTGTCAGGGTGTTGGGGCGTATATGGAAATGGCTATTCGATTTAGGTGTAAGTGTGTGGTCAATGAATGGGAAGTGATCATACCGTAGTGAGTGATCAAGTAAAGATGAAGATCGTGTTCGTTGGATTAGATGTTAGGTCGTGTGGTCTTATGTTTTTTTGTGATTATGTGGGGATTGTAAAAAACATGTCAAACATCACTACCAAGTCACTATTTATAAGCCATACAACGAAATCTTTTATATCTTTCTAGATATAGATTTTATCTTGAAAAACCTTAAATACGAAAAACACAATAATGAATCATAGATACAAAAGATATGATTTAGATTTTTTGAAGATTTGACCTAGTTTCTAGAAAACCTATCTTAATTTGGGCTTACTGTTTTTCAAGCCTAACTCAATCCAACTTGATTTAGCCAAATAACCCATTTAATAAATTCTTAGTCTATTTTAGCCCAATATAAATTAGATAAAAATCCACTTTATATCGAACTAGATTAAAATATTTTATTGAAGCACAATCCTTTAACGACTTAGAATTCATTAAATTGAACACACACCATTATTTGATTCAACCCCAAACGACTCAACTTGACTCAACTCAACACAACTTGATACTTTATTTTTATTATATATTATTTTCATTTTCATTTTTTTTATTTTTTATTTTTTTATTAACTTAGCTCAATAAAAATGCTAAAATGAAACACCAAAAATGAGGTGTCTATAACTGCCCCTCTTTGTAGCAAAGTTTTACAAACTTTACAACAAAGATAAAAAAATAAATAAATAAAAATAAGACATACTCATTTTTGCCTAGTCCTTACATGAATTAGCATGGTAAGGACTTTGATTATTAAACAAATTGAGTCCCGACTTGAAAGGTCAGGTCTCCTTAAGAGGATAAATCTCTTTCAAGATGAGTTGCTCAAAAGGATAGATCTTTCAAAGATAAGATAGAATGACATTCTATTAAAGATAAAATGAGACAGTGCTCTCATGAGCATGTGATCTTTTGAATGACTAGACGACGCTCCACTGAGCAAGCGATCTAAAAAAAGACTGGATGGCCCTCCTTTGAGTAAGCGATCCTAGAAAGGATTGGATAGGACAGTGTTCTTATGAGCAATCGATCTTAAAAAGAACTGGATGGTGCTCCTATGAGCAACCAATCCAACTAAGGAATAAGAAAACACTCCTTTGAGCAATGGATCGAAAAAAGGACTGGATGACACTCCTTTGAGTAAGTGATTCAACAAAAGATAAGATAACGCTCCTTTAAGTAAGCCATCCTAT
The DNA here is from genome assembly GCA_024138005.1 of Lumnitzera racemosa. Classification (NCBI taxonomy): domain Eukaryota; kingdom Viridiplantae; phylum Streptophyta; class Magnoliopsida; order Myrtales; family Combretaceae; genus Lumnitzera; species Lumnitzera racemosa. Next base: position 61,457,372 of record JAMXBC010000004.1, read on the forward strand.
AAAGGACTAGATGGCATTCTTATAAGCAAGCGACCTAACTAAGGATAAGATAGTGCTCCTTTGAGCAAGTGATCCTAAAAAGGATTGGATAGCGCTCCACTGAGCAAGTGATCCAACTAAGGAATAGGATAGCACTTCTTTGAGCAAGCGATCCTAAAAAAGGACTAAACAGGATAGTGCTCCCATGAGCAGGCAATCCTAGAAAGGATTGAATGGTGCTCCACTAAGCAAGCAATCTAACTAATGATAGGATATTGTTCCTTTAAGCAAGCGATCCTAAAAAGGAATAGGTAGGACAGCACCCTTTTGAGCAAGCAATCAGATAAAAGATAGGACAATGTTCCTTTGAGCAAGCTATCTTAAAAAAGATTAGATGGTGCTCCTATAAGCAGGTGATCCAACTAAGGATAGGACAACGCTTCTTTGAGCAAGTGATCCTAAAAAGGAATAGGATAATGATATACTGAACAAGCGATCCTAGGAAGGATTGGATGGTACTCTACTAAGCATGCAATCAGACAAAAGATAAGACAACACTCTTTTGAACAAGCGATCTTAGAAAGGATTGGATAGCGCTCCACCGAGCAAGCAATCTAAGATTACTATATGAAATAGATAACGCACTAAAGGGCAAGCGATTCATGAATGTCAAGGACTTTGATGAGTGTTGATAAAATGATTTGAGATGTGAGTTTGAAGAATTTTGATGATTCTTTGAAATTTTTTATTTTTTCTTTTTAAGAAATATCTCTTGACAATTTTTCAAAAAAGGTTTTGTTTCTCTTTTGAAAAGATTTTCTTTTTTCTTTTACACAAAATTCAAAAAAAAAAAACACTCTTTGATGGAAAATTGTATTGCTAACAAGTAAGAAAACCTCGAAGACTCTAAAGATCACAAATAAAGGGCTTACTTGCCCCTTACCTATTGATCACTCATTCTTTTAATCTTTGTTTCTTGGAGCATAATTCATGAACTTTTTAGAAGCCCCGATTTCAATCTTGGAGTTAAGACTATTCATGTTCTTAAGAAAGTACTCAACCATTCTTCAACTTTCCACAAAGGGGATAAATATCATTATTTGAAATGTTCAGTCTAAGTGAACTTCCTTGTACCCTTACAGGTTTATTTTGTTTTTCAGCATCAATTCTAAAAATTGTAGCCTATCTTGTAAGTAGTACACTTTGGTCAATCAATTAAGTCTTTTCTCGGTTTGCAATGTAGGGATTTTGGTCAATGGTTTAAGCAAACGAATATCAATGTGCTTTGGCCAATTTTGAAGAAAATATATGCCATCCATCCCGAGTTTACAATCCAAGAACCTAAGAGAGACTAAAAATAGGCTTGCCCCAGTTTCATAAGCAAGTTTCACTTAAGATAAGTCCATTTTTTTAGTCAAAAGACTTTCATCAAAGATGATAAATTGGGTGAGACCATAAAATAGGAGCTTGGCTTTGAGCTTGGGAATTTATAATGTTCAGATTTTGGATACCATCATAAGTTCGGACTTCAGGCCTATTGGCAATTTGTCTCATACTTGAAGATGATCACCTAACCAATATTTTCAGTTTTTCTCTTCTTTCTTCTTTTCTTTTCTTTTTCTCTTTTCTTTTTATTTTTTTTATTTTTTTGGTTAAGGTGATCACCTTCCCTTGTTAATTTTTTGCTTGATAGGTTTCAAAGCCCTAAAAAAAATGGGTTCAAAGAGTATAAGCTTAAGAGAAGTGTATATGGCATGGAGCGTTTAGGAAAAGTGCATAGGCTTAAGGTGTTTAAATGAGTACATGGGTTTGAAAGAGGTATATATGGTTTGAAAATCTTCTTCATCGTAAATAAATTGAATTATCCATGATAATATTTGCTCATGAATTGGCATAACTAAGGCAAGCATAAGTTAGTTTACTCTTTTTCTCCAAATTAATGACCTTAACCTCCTGACTGCCCCAGTATGAGGAGGTTCTTAGCAGGGTTAATTTTAAGAAAAATCCCCTAAAGGTTCAAATGGGTTTACAAGGGATAATTGTGTTTACGGATGATGAAATGAATGCCTAATATCTTTGTAACATGTGTACTAAGTTCAAGATAGGCCTCCTTTAAGGAATGAGCTCAATTACTCACATTGTGACACTCTTCTCCCATGTGTGTTTAAGGTTGGTGTTTTAGATAGGGTTTGCCTCTTTTCATCCTAAACCTTTCAAGTAATGTATTACCATTCCCTTAGATGGAAAATTTTAAGTTCCGAGTTCACTTTTACTTTATCCATTTTCACTTGTTCTAAGTCTTATGTGAAGTATTTCATTAATGAAGGGCCAATGACATACTTTAGTCAAGATTAGCTAAGTGCACATCATAGAAAAACAAAATGCACAAGAAAAACACTTTATTCAAATAAATCTTATCTCCAGAGTGAAAGATTATTCTAAAAAGAAATAAATATAGGAACTAAAACACTTTTCCACTTCTTGCCCCCATTTCTATCACTTCTTTGAACTTGACCCATTTAGTTGAAATGATCTTTTGGAGATATGCCCAGTTGCTACAAATGGTGAGCTACCTGGTCAAATGGTAGTATTATACCCTCGATACCCAATGTTGGAGGTTATCTGTTTAATGCCCTTAGGTTAAGGATACCACTGCCCATAGAACCATCAGTCTCTAGAAAATTTAGTTAGATAACCTTACTATCAATCAAATCTTGTACCTTATGCTTCAGTTTCCAACAATCTTCTATGGTATGCCCCACCTAGCGCATGTGATATTTACACTATTTGTAGGGGTCATGATCCCTGAGCTTCTATTTCTTTGTTGGGTTTTCACATGCCAATAGTTCTATATCTCTTAATTGCTTAAACACTTGGACCATTGGAATGTTAAACTGTATAAGTCACCTCCTCTTATTGTGGATAAGCTTGTCTTGATTCTAGGCTTTCCCAATTGGCATATTCGCTCCTAACTTCTCTTTCCCTAAATCATCCTCATGCTTTAGCTGTGATGTCCTATTCGTATTAGGATGTTGGTTTTCAAGCTCCTTAAGTACATAACCAATTTCCATTTCTGTACCCATGAACCTTTCTTTTAATATCACCAATTTTTCTTCTAGAGCTATAACCCTATTTTTCATATCATAGCAATAACATACCCCTTGGACATGACCACTCAAATCCATTTCTAACATTTTTTCCAAACTTTATATCACGTTGATAGTGGGCTCTATGTAGAATTTGGGCCATGGATCCCTAATGAAGTCCAATTAGACCAATTTTTCATCAATCAAATCTTAGACTTTATTCTTTAAGTCCCAACAATGGTCAATAGCATGCCCCTACTGACCTATGTAGTGCTCACATTATGCATCGGGATCGTATTTCTAAGGTCTATACCTTAGTGTTGGAGTCTTAGGATGCAGCAAACCCTCTTCTTTTAGTCAGTGATAGACCCGAGACATAAGAATTGAGACATAAGTAATCCTCCTTCTAGGTGATTTCTGGCTTAGCATATTTTCCATGATCCTTAGACTGGTGCTTAAGGCACTAGGCTCATGTATCATTAGATAAGACATTGTAGTGATCATAGTGGCCTTTGAATCTAACAGGGTTTATCCCTTCCCTATCAATCTCCCCACTCTAATAGCATCTTCAATGAGACTACCGGTTGCAAACGTGGAGGTGATATGGCTTCAGAGGTGATTATAATAAGGTTCACCTAATGTGTAGATGAATATGTTGATCAATTCATTTTCTGGCAATTGTACTGTAGCTTGAGCGGCTGTAGATCTCCATCTCTGGGCATACTCCTTAAAGGACTTGGTAAACTTCATTTTCATGTTATTCAAATCCTTCAGGGAAGGAGCCACTTCTTCATTAAACTTGTATAGTTGATATGATGCTCAAGCTAGCTTATCCTAAGTATCAAGCTTAACTAAGTCTTGTTGTACATACCAAATCATTATCGGCTCAATTAGGCTATTTTGGAAAGTTTGAATCATCAACTGCTCATGTTTAGAGAATTAGGCCATCTTGCAAAAATAAAGCCTAAGGTGAAGTTTAGTACAACTTATTTCATCATACTTTTCGAAATTTGGCACCTTAAACTTCTTAAGTAACTCATGGTCTTCAAAAGCATTAACATTGCTTAAGCCCAAATTACTCTACACATCATGATCCTTAAGAACTCCCATTTTGTCTTCAATTATCTAGAAGATTTCTTCTTCCATCTTCATCAATTTTTGCTCCAATTCCTTCCTTAAGCCTTTACTACTGTTGTTAAGCTCGTGAATTGGCAATTCTTTAGACTTGTTTGCCTCAAATGATATGTTAATAGGCCTCTAGGCTTGGATGCGGGCCATGGTCTTGACTTGCTTCGCATGCTTGCTCAAAACCCCTTCGGCTGTAGCTATTCTCTATTCAAGAGCTTTAGACATCTTGGTTTTGATAACGAGCGATTACAAGCTTCAAGTTAGGTCGGATCACTTAAAAAGCAACCTTTCAAAGCCTACAAGAATCCCTTGTTAGCAACACTGCATTGCATTTTTTAATTTTGAAAATCATTCTTTCATTTTTTTTTTTGAAACTTTTATTGAAATAAAAAATGTTGATTTTATGTTATAGATAACCTAACACTAACATTGACAAATCCAAACTTATTATATAGACAAAAGGTTAAAAAAAATGGAACCATTGAGATTAACATTTGAGGACATAGGATGGCGATTATATTACAAAGATGATATAAAGAAGCGGAAGTTATTTTACAATGAGAAGCTTATTAAAAAATGACATAAAGGTAACAAATCATAGAGAAAACTTTATTAGAACTATGACAACTTAACGGGTAAATAGAAAGAATGAGAACTTAGACACTAATAGGATTAATGACTTCGAGGTGGGAAATAATTTACAATGGGAATTTGATAATTAAATATTTTTTTTTCTATTTTTTGATTTTTTTTATTTTTGTATTTTGTTAGTTCCTAACAGTGTAAGGCATTGCAATAGAAATCGATCAAGTAAATAATTATCATGAAACTGGTTTTTGATCATAAAATTTCTTTTTTAAAAAAAATTGTTTAAAGCTGGGAAAAATTGGCAATTCCATAATAATTTGCCCAAAAAAATTTACAAGTTAATACTAAATTTTTTTCTTTCTTTTTCTTTTTTTAATATTGGCACATTATGGAACAAAGGGAACACTAATAATTTTGTGCCCATTATTCATAAAATAAAACAAAATCTACAAGACTTACATATATTACAAAAGATAGCATATACAGGCAAATGTGTAAAATTAAAAATATAAATAAATGGGATGCAATACGCTAAACACGCTTACAACACAATAGGGTTGGTCATTAATAAATTATAGGAATTATTATGAGCCCTCGATCAAGAATACACTTATATATAAGTAAATTCGAAATAAAATTTAAAAAGACATAAAGCTTATGGATTAATCAGGCTTTTTCTATAATTTAAAAAATAACTACCCCTTTTTCAAAAAGAATGATATAGGAAGGTAGGGTCTACGAGTTTCAGGCTCTATAGCTTTAAGGATTTCCGGAGAAAAACCTAGTGGTTTATATCGAAGCCTAAGTAAACTTGCCTATCAACGCTAGGTGGGGGTAAAGACCCTAGCGACCTAAGGGTTACACAATGGCAGCCCATCATAAGTTCTTAAGGTGGCCCAAGTCTGACCACATCTAAGCACACAAGTGATAAAAAAAAAAAAAAATTCCTTCTAAGTCCCTAATAATAAGCCTATTAGGCCAAACTTTCTTAAAGTCTTACATAACTAAAACTCAGTTAGTACAACTATATTATAATATTAAATAAAAGAAAAATAAGAAAAAAAATAACCCCTTTATTTAATTTTTTACATAGCTAGCCTACTAGCAGTATCCAGTAAAGTCGTCAATTCTATTAAGCCCTATTTCATTTTCCTTAACTTAATCCATATTAAGCACAACCCACTTAATATAGATTACTAGATATAAAATTAAGAAAACATTTTTCTTTAAAAAAATATTTTGAAAAATTGGAGTTACCAACCAATTAGACTGATAAAAAATGAAATTAGGATTTTCGAGTGGGAAAACCTTAATTTAGTTATTGATCTGCGTATTTTCTAAGAAAATAATTTTTAGAAAAATAATCAGAAAAACTAAGTTCAAGAGTTAACCTATTAAAACTATGTCACTATGTAAAAATAATTAAAAAAGTTCAATTAAAGGGCTTTATATTTTAAAAAATGAAGTTTTTTATTACAAATTTCAAGAGAAATTTTTTTTTTTAAATGATTGACTCAAATGTACCTACATAGCTGCTAGTTGGGATCAAACCAACGTAAACGTAGTTCTTTCTTTCTAGAATATTTAGTGGGTGGATTTCTTTTATTTTTGAAAATTAAGCCAAATTTACATTTATTTAACCATTTGTTTTTAAAAAAAAAAACTAAAAAATATAATTCTACGAATATATTTTTAAAAAACCTAACTAACTAAATCTTTTTTAAAAAAAATTCAGTTAATATTTTTTTTTATTTTTAAAAACTCACTACGTGTAAAAAAAAAAAAATTCTTTCCTAAATCCTACATGAAAGTATTTATGATACGTATCTTTTCTAAATCCTATATGCTAAGATACGTATCTTTTTTACATCCTATATGCAAGATACTTATCTAGATACTTATCTTCTCTAAAGATACAGATCTTAAAAAAAGATACATGATTTTAAAAAAATATGCAATTTTCAACTAAAAATGCGATCTAACTAAATTATAAAAAAAAAACTAACAATTATCTAGAAAAATAAAGCAAACAATATTACAATAGAAAAAACCTAAACAAGTTAAGTCGCACATGATCGGCGTATTTACAGCAGTGGACGTTGTGCGTGCAATAGTGTGTTTGGTATGACTGCATAGATTAAGTGTTGTGTAGTGCTAGAGTAGTGGATGTGTAAATGTAGCCAGTAAGTGTCAAGTGTTGTACAACGTGCAACGTATTGGTGTGTGCTATGTCGTGTCTATCCGTGAGCAGGGGATGTGCTTGTGTCAGGGTATTAGGGTATGTATGGCAATGGCTATTCAATTTTGGCATAAGTGTGTAGTCAATGAATGGGAAGTAATCGTGTCGCAGTGAATGATTGAGTAAAGATGAAGATCATGTTCATTAGGTTGGATGATGGGTCATATGGCCGTGTTTTTTTGTGACTGTATGGGAATTGTAAAAAACGTGTCAAATGTCACCGCTGACTCACTATTTATAAGCCACACAACCAAATCTTTCATATCTCTCTAGATATAGATTTTATCTCAACAAACCCTAGATACGAAAGATACGATAATATAGCTCAGATACGAAAGATACGATTTAGATTCTTTGAAGATTTAACCTAATTTTTAGAAACCTTATCTTAATTTGGGCTGTTTGTTTTTCGGGCTCAACTCAATCCAACTCAATTTTGCCCAATAAGCCATTTAATAAATTCTAAGTCTATTTTTGTGCAATATAAGTTAGATAAAAATCCACTTTATATCATATTGAACTAAAACATTTTAGGGAAGCTCAATCCTTTAACAACTTAGAATTCATTAAATTGAACATATACCATTATCCGATTCGACCCCAAATGACTCAATTAGACATAACTTGACTCGATACGACTTAACACTTTATTTTTATTATATATTTTTTTTATTTTTTATTAACATGGCTCAATAAAAATGCTAAAATGAAGTAGTAAAAATAAGGTGTCTATAAATGGTCCTAACTAGAATATAGTGGAAGACTTTAGCACTAGTCATCTTCAAAGTTGAAGCCTTAGACTTGCTTGCCCTGAAACTATTCTCATTGAAGATTTCACTCCAAAACTCATTCACTAAAGTTCCCCAAGGAAGACTCACTAGCAAATCGATAAACTCATCATCTTCAAGCTCAGCCCGGGTATATAACCCCATCACCCATACAAAGGTTAACATATCGAAGGTATGAGTTCGTCCAAATGTAAGGAACTCTACCTCATTATCCATTTTTGAGCCAATATACTCGTACTTGACCTTAAATGATGAGAGGAAAGCTAATGTTGTTTGTTTATAAGTCTTCTATTGAACCATGAATAGTTTTAACCGTGGCCCATTTCTAAACAATTTTTGTATGGCTATCTTCAAGTCATATTCCCCTAATACATCCCATTCTATGATACAGTATTGCTTGATAATCTTCTTAGCGATGAATTCCTTAAATCTCTCTTTCTACTCCAAAGTCAGACCAACTAGTGGAGCGACTACCTTAGTAGAACTTGCTACATCAGATCATCTCGGAGGAGGAGAAGGAGACCAATCAGCCCTTGGTCTCTTATGTTGAGAATGGTTGATTTTTTAGGTGCCATCTACAAACATTAATGTTAGTTCGAACTCATGTACAATTCCAGTATAATTCAGACTAAGCAAACCCATTCCAACTTCCTTTAGCTTTCAAACATAAAGTACCTATTGACTAATCATGATCAACCTTAACCTATATGCAAGCACGCATTACACAAATGAATTCATAAGGACTTAACTTATAACCCAAGCTTCAACTAAGGATTAGTATCTCCCCTCAACGATACAACACTTGACTTCGTAACATTACACATAAACATAGTACAATTCCTAATTGTCTTACAACACTTCGACATATAGAAAAACAACTAGTAATACAATCTTACATAACACGTAAGTACTATGACCATACTAATTCAACAATTTAGGCTCAATTTGCAAAAATCCCCAATTCAATCATTATCAATAGAAATTAGGGTTTAAACTTGATATGCTAACTTCCAACACAAAATCATGCAAATCAAAGTCTAATTATGATACAAACACAACTACCAGTACGATAACAACACTTTTACAAAGTACAATAAACACACATATATAAACCCTAAAGTTACATGAAAGAAATCACTATAATTGTAGTAAAAAAGAAAAAGAGGAAAATCATACCTTAGAAGAGTGTTATCATGATGAGAATGGTCGCGTAAGCATTAAAAGTAAGTGGGATAAGAGTTAATGTGAAGAAAATGATGAGGGGTTTTCAAAAGAAACAGGTATGGAGAGGGTTATCATAGGTTAGAGTTTTAAAAAGTAAGAAATGAGGAGAGAAAGAGAGAGGGAAATTTCTTATATAGTGGGGTGGTAGGGACATGATCACAATCGTGACTCGGGCTATGATGCCCCTTTCAAGCTTGGTTACGGGCGTAATGAATCTCGTGATTAGCTCTATGCCCAAAATTTTTTAACTATTATGGCTTACACACTTCATTCTTCACTGGTGTAAACAAACCCATAACTAATACTATGATAAAAAATTTCACATGTAACTCTTATCACGGCCATGATTGAATTGAAAAAGCCTAAAGTAGTAATCACTTTTGTGATGGAGGTGTGAAATTTTCTAAGTAAGTGATCACAACCATGATGGACAGGTAGAGTAACCTTGTTAATTTATCACCGCCGTAATTGATCTCATAATAGATGCTATGCTTGAAAAATTAAATGCTTACCTTTACCATGGCCGAGATGTGTATTAGCCTTCCGTCTTTCGTCTTCCATCTACATCACCACACTTTGTGAAATTCTTCTCTTTCTTCTAAATTTCTATGACTTCCACTTGATGTTTGTTTCTTTGTGCATCAAAATGCTTGTTTAACGTCTCAAGCTTGATGTTTCCAAAGGCTTTCAGCTTCATTCCTTGAATAGAGAAGTCTTAACTCCTCCTTACCATAAAGCTATAGCTTAAACTTGTTCTCTCAGGTTTGCCTTTGTATTTCCCGGAAGAGATCCTGAAACCCTTTCTAAAAGTGCTTTTGCAATCTGCACAACTTGTTTTCTAAGTTATGGATCGATGCCCTTTAATTTCTTAAGGCGGTTTCAACAGCTTGGTGATGTGCTTCAAAAGTCTTTATGTACTGAGCCAACATCTCCTCAATGGACATTAGCTTATTTTGAAGGAGTGGCACTTGTCTCTAAAATCCAAGAGGTTGCATGTTAGGGCTTTGACGGGTGTTGTTATTCCATCTGAAATCCGGATTATAGGTGTTACTGAAAGAATCATTCGTTGGTCTGATCGGGTTCCCTATGTAGTCAACTTGTTCCACTTGATTAATCTCTGATGAGCTTGCTAACTTAGAATCTGAAGTTGTTAAAGCCTTGTTCTGACCCATTGTGAGACCATCAAGCTTCCTTATCAACACCTCCACCTATGTGCTAACACAAAAGTGGCATCCAACTCATGTTTCCCCGCTAGCTTTCTTTCTCTTCCTCTTATAGATTACCATTTATTATGGTTATTGGCCATATCTTCAAATAATCGAATACATTGCTCCAATGCCTTATGGTTTAGGCTTCCTCTAGCAGCTTCATCAATGAGCTGCTTGGTGGTATAATTCAACCCATTGTAGAAGGTCTAAACTTGGTGCCAATTCAAAAGACCATGGTAGGGGCACTTCCTTAACAATTCCTTCCACCTCTCTCATGCTTTATATAGAGTCTTTGAATCCATTTGACCAAAAGAAGAGATATCTACCCTTAGCTTAGCCGTTCTTGAGGGTGGGAAGTATTTTCTCATGAATAGCTCAACCATCTCTTACCAGGTATTTATGGAATTCTTTGGCATAGAATTAAGCCACTGCTTTGCATTAGATCTTAATGAAAATAAGAATAGCCTAAGGCAGATAACGTCCTCTAAAACTCCACCTATCTTAAAGATGTCACAAATTTCAAAGAATTGCTATAAATGGTTGTTGGGGTCTTCATCACTAAACCCATCAAACTGAACACACTACTGGATCATTTGAATGATATTCGACTTGATCTCAAAAGTATTGGCTTGAACTTTAGGCCAAGCAATGCTGTTACTAACCCCATCGAGGTTGGATCTACAGTAATCCAACATTGTCCTTAGAACTACAGGCGAATTTACTCTTAGCTCGTTTCTTGCTTGTACTATATTCCGATTTCCATTAAGAGGTGGGTCCAAATTCAATGGCGGATCTCTTTGGATACCCTCTTCTGGATTCAAGAACTAGTTTTCTAATGGTAGCTTAATGTTTTGATTTTGATTATTCATTCTAGATGACTCTATTTTGATTCTCAACAATTCTCGTGCTCTTACTTCCTTACTATTAGATGTATGCTTTTCAAAATACTCTTGAACTTTCTTCAAGTTGCTTCTGAGTGTTCTCTAAGGTTTAGTATCGAAGTCAGCTAGATCAATTGTGCTACTCCGAGTCATAAACTACAAATTAGCAAATAAGACAATATGAGCACAAATATTTCAACTAAACTAATAACAAATATAAAAGAAAACAAATGCTAGTAGAACAAGAATCCTAATTTTCCTAATGATGATGCCGTTTCCGCAGCAACTACACAAAAAACTTGATCACCTCTAAATAAAGCTTTCGAGTTTTACAATTTATGAACCTATATTCTATCCTCAACTTGGTTTAACAGGCAAGTGTACCTATCCTTTTATAACATGAATGAGTATAGGGTCGTCTCCACTGGGAAAAGAATTCAAACACTAGTATCAATTATTCTTCCTATTAACTAGCAACCTAATTTATCAAGTGATGAAAAGATTGAATTATCTAATTTACTAGATAAAGTACACTAATCCACAACAACTTTTATTCAACACAAATGCTATAAAAACTATTAACACTATAATGAATAACATAAAGACTTACTTTACCACTTAGTATGATATTATCAATATGCTTTTTATCCTAATACTTGTTAACTATAGGAAATTATAGGTATTTAAACATTCTTCTCAAAACTACTTATGTATAATCCTAATTGTGTCTATTAGAATCTCATTCAAATTAATAGCTTATTCGGATCTCATTAATGTCATGTTAATTTATTGATTTCCCTAAGAATGTAGCAACTTTCCTAATAATATCTCTATTATCAAGAGTAAGGTGTTCTAATGAATTAAATCTATTCAATGGAATTGTCTCTTAACATATTCTATTAAAATCTAACCTAAGTCAATGTTGTACACAACACTGTACTTAGATTAATTAAGTCCAATTCATCAAAATTAACAAATATCAAGAACTTAATAATTCATACACTTATTCATACCAAGTTGCTGTAGCAAGTCTTAGTTACTACTCATGCACGATGAAATAACAAAATGTATCAACAAAATGCAAAAATAACAAAGAAATGAACATAAGACAAGTAGAAAGATACAACCCCATTATGAATTTCACTGTAGAAAGTTTTACAACAACAAATGATGAATTTCAGTTGGCTCTCTCAAGTAATTCCAGGAAAAATATGGTACAACACTTAGAAACTATCTTGAAAATGTAAATACAGTAGTTACAAAGATGGATGAATAGGTATTGGTTGGTGATATGATGTTCTTAATCTGGTGTTCTATCTCTCTATTTGTTGTTATCTTTTTCTTTTTTTCTATCTAAAAGTTGCAGTGTATTTATACTTGACTTGTCAAAGGACTCGAATTATACCACTTTAAGACACAGCTTGATATTAAGACGTGTTCCACGTACTGGTTCTTATGAAAAAGTTGAAGAAAAACGGTTGTGTCCACTCGCATCACTCTCATGACTCGAAGAGTAATAGTCTCGAAAAACAAGATTCTACAACAATCACGGCCATCACAATGGATGTAAACCCCTCGTCTCTTCATTATAACTCATTAAGCTCATGATTGAGGGTGTGATCACCCTTTTACTATACAATCACGGCCATAATTGATAGGGGGATCATCAGAACTTCCTCAATCATGCCCATGATGAAGGGCGTAATCAGTGCTAGCCATTCTAATCCTTCATTATCATGCCCGTGATTGAGTGAATCTTGATTTTACTTCAGGTTTTTTCTTTTCCTTACGGCCATGATTGCCTTAAAAGTCATTGTTTTTATATAAATTTCATCTCCTTACTCATGATTCATCTGAAATCAATACATTATATAATTAAATACCAAAACTTAAGACTTGAATCACAATTATGAACAATTTATGCCTAAATATGCCTTAAAGGATAAAGTAATTTACACTTATCAAGCAACATAGATCAATTCCTCATCATTGCACATTCAAGCTTAGCATTTTGCTTGCTTCAAGCAATTTTCTAAACAACTTAAGTTTTAAGACAACCTACATGTAATGCTTATGAAGGCATTGAAAGTATATTATGGAAATATGAAACAAGTCAAGCACAATCATTGAACAATCATCATTGATCTAAATCTAAGATAATATCACAAGGATTTGCCACCAATCATGCCTAACCTAATGACCATTCATTCATCGCTTCTCAAATTGATTGAAATTTTTCCTAGAAAAACAATAAGAAACTTACATTTAGCTTGCTTATAAAATTATGTCTCTAATTAAGCTTATGGAGTAGTAAATGTACCTTTTAGATTGTATTATGTTCATAGCACAATATATCCAAACTCATTTATTACCTTTGTTTTCTACTCATTTTTTTGTTTGATTAGGAAGTTATATACACCTAACAATTGTTTGATTGAATGGGTCTAAACACTTATTTGTGCCTCATATTTCTTGGTTCTCTCCCTTCTCTATTTTCTTTTTCCTCATGCTTTTACTTTCTATCTTTCATCTACTAATTATTTATACTTGTTACTTAACAAAAGAAATGATTGCCAAGGCATTTCAAACATTCTCTACTCATATGAACATGTAGATGCACCTACTCTTGTAAAGAGATTTAGGTTTAACTATCTGATCAATAGTATGTGAATTATGTCAAATACTCATCATATTATTATATTCTTATTCGATTCTCACATATGCATTATATATTAAAACATGAAGGTCCAAAGCAATCCTTTCCCTAAGCTAGTTCATTATACATTTGAAAAATAATTACTGCAGGAGAGGAAATGGATTGAAAAAATGCAACCCTAATTGAAGTCTTCCTTACTCTTTACATATATTCTCCTTAGCCCCCTAAGTAAATCCTTTACCACTTAGTTGTAGACTTACATTAAGCCTCTCATAAAAATAAAATCAAAACCTTATCTCTCTTCCTTCTCCTCTCTTACCTAAGTTATACCCACCCCCCCCCCCTCCCCCTCTTCCAAGGCATTTTTGCCTCCCATACCATGGAGATGTGGCTTTTCTCTCATTTTTACGTATAACTTCAAGATAATAGTGTAGGTTTTATCCTAATAAAGGTAAAATCATGTAGGTTTCTTATTTCTTTATATTATCGTTTGGAAATAGATGATTTTCATAACCCCTGTTGCTAGGCATTTAAGGAGAAGAGTAGCAAAGCCTCGTTAGAATATCAGTGAGACGATAAGATTCTATGTTAAGTCTATTCTTTTCTACTATTAATTTATTAATCTGTTGATTTCCATTTACATATTTTGAACAAAGGAAATGATTGGTCTCAAAAGAACCATTCTAAGATAGGATACAAGCGACAGGATGACTATAATCATGGTTCTTCTAAAGTAATAATCATCTCTTCTTTGTTTACCTTTAGGAATCAATCATTAATTTAGGGATTAGATTTACTCTAAGATAATGATCACAAAAGATAATACGTGCAAATCATGTAATAATCACAAAATTGGAGATTTAGTAGCAAGTAAAAGATTAAATTTTGAAGAAGATGTTAAGATTTGAAATTGGAAGGAAAATGGCCCTTAGAAGCATAATATGTTGATGTCACCACATAGGTAGCTAGTCACCCCCTACCCTAGTCAATTAGCTTCCCCATCCTAAGTTGACTCTTTCATTTCTCATCCCCTTAGTTAATTATCCCTATATCTTAAGTCAATTTGGTAGTTGTCTAAGGACTCTTTATGAATTGTTAGTAGTGTAGTTTAGTCTTAAGACCTCTAAGGATGAGGTTGGCCTATGGCCCATTAGTTTAGAAGAGCAAGGAAGGAGAGATTCTAAGCGGACAAGGTAAGAAGATCATATCTAAAGATTCTCCCAACCAATCTAAGATACAGGAGCTCCCTTAAGATCTTACCTACCATATCAATTTGTGTTGTCCATCTTAATAGGGAGAAAGGATATGAGGGTGCCTAAACTTTGAAGTTTGGGCAGTTTAGTGAATGAACAAGAAAAAAGTACAATATAGTGCCTAAATATTGAAACTATGCTCACATAAGTGCCTTCAGATAACAGACATTAATGTCCATTTGAGTTGGAAAACGAAAGTCACTTTTGTCATCTGAGTTTGATTAAAAAATAATGTATATGGCATGTATAATAAATATTAACCCAATAATTTTCCCTTTACTCTCAACTAAATTAATCCCCTCGTCAATTGCCTCACTCTCCTTCATTGCTCTCATTTACTTCCTAATTTAATTTTCTTACTACCCCCACTAGATGACACTTTCACTCCCCATCTGAACAAATGAACCTTCCCACACCCTATCTCCATCTCAGCAAATTGCAACAGCCTCATTTAATTTTCGTCCCATTGAAGAGGAAGAAACTAGGAAGACCACTTGTGAAGGACAATAAGACAACAAGGGTAAGTATTGTTTGTCTCTTTCGTGTCCATTCGCTGTTGTGGTCTATTTATTTGTGTTGGTGAGGCATATTAGGTTGTTAGAATACATAAGTTTACTCCATGTAATATTGTGGCCCATACAATATCCTTCATTACAAGGTGAATGTTGTTTTCATGTATAAGATCTAACAAGCTCATTGGTTTTGTTTCTTAAGATAACGGGAAAATAAATAAAAATGTTGTTAAGATGTGTTTCTTTATAATGTAGCTAGATTAGGATCTATTATTAGGAATTAAAATAAAAAAAAAAAAAAGATGATTTCATACATGTCAATTGATATGTTGTATATAATAGCTGTTATTCATGAAAGTAATTCTATAAGATTCGAGTGTTCATGATACACCATACTAAGAGTAGATAAGGTTAACCGTATCAAGGTAGGTCCAAGCTTGTAGAAAGCTTGAAAAAATGAGGTGGAAATGCACGAGAAAAATGAAGTAAACAAGGAAATCTTGAATAGCTCCAAGGAGAACTACCGATGACTCATAAAGTGAACTTGATATGATGCATAAGCTAACTCAATAAGGCTACTCATTACCTAGTCTTGCTTAAGGATTAAGATAAAAGTGAAGCAAGTAAGTAACAAGGAATGCTCAAAGAAAGAGACAATTGCAACTACATATTATAAGGGTATTTATACCCAAATGTTAGGGTAAACTACCCCAAATGGAAAGGACAAAAAGGGGTATTGTCTAAAGAAGTAATATACAAGGAATAATAAATGGTACAAATGAAAATGCAAAAAAAAATTGATGATTGGTGTAGCAAATCCTTTTACATAAGACTGGATATGTAACGTTAGGGCATTTGGACATTTTTGGAAGAAATGAACAAGTTGTATAATCAGATTAGAGATTACCGAGCAAACCTAAGGGTCCTTTCGAAAAGATGTTGGTTCCAACATGGTCTAGGGTTCTTGGTACCAATACTACCGAGCTACTGGTCAATACGGTCATGGCCGAGTAGACATGTGAAAGGACTAATTTATTAACAGAGAATATTTCAATTCAGTACTTGATTATTGACAAATGAGAAGTTACTCGGCTTAGCATGTAGAGTTAGTCGGTAATAAGGATCAGCTCAAGCTCGGCAGGAGTTGGCTAGAATGACGGAATTCACTTCATCAACCCTTTAAGACCTCGAGCTTGGGCTCAAGTCAAAGGTCCAGTTGTTTGATTCCCATTAGTTCATGAAAGCAAATTTATCATCAATAGTTGCTTTACGTAAGAAAGGCATTAGAATACCCAAATAATAAGAGTAACACGTACTTATGTAATGAATGTTGAAACATTAAAATACCCAATGCGAGAAAGGCAGATGTGATTTGGATGACGTGCCATTATGCTTATATATTAAACTCAAATAATGAGTAACATATACTTTTTTGTTTTGACAAGATTGTGGACCCCGCAAACTTGCATATAAGATGAATGGCATGTCTGTAATCATTCACCACAGTGGTAGATTTGTTCTTATTAACATTTCATATGTATATGGTAGGCACAATGTCATATGGGTTGACATTCACGAGTTCTCGTTGGAGCTTATAATAGCTAAGTAGGTAACAAAAGTCGGATGCGGCAACATTGAGGTAATGAGATATCACATCCCCAACACAACACTAGTTGATGGCTTCTGAGTTCTAGGTGATGAGAAGGACACTAGGAAATGTTGCATATGCTATGGAGCTACAAAACCATTGAATTATATGTACAACATGAGTTTCATGCTAGTGCATCACTCAAAGTTGGGGGAATGCTAAATGGTTTAAGAGGTGGTGGTGACAACTATAGAATCATATGATGAAGTGTAAGAGAGTTTAGATGAGATCGTGACTTCAAGTGAAGGGGAATCAAATGTTGAATTGGTTAAAGCTTCTAGAAGTATGAAGGAGTTTAAGTTAAGAGCATGGCTAAAGAAAGCGCAATCTAGTAGTAGGTTAGGTAAATTAGTAATTAGGTTACATGAGTCAACAGAGAAGGATGATTCCAATACTGACTATGGAGAAGACTGTATGGCTAATGATTTCATGTCCGGTAGGGAGGGGGGGTAAGGTAAAGTATAGAAGGAAGGAGCATCATTACAAGGTGTTTGATCCAAACGTAAGAGAGGTGCATTTCATGCTTGGGATGGCATTCAAGGATTCTACAAAGTTTAAAAATGTAGTGAAGAGGATACAATGGCAAAGCTAAAAGACTATGTATATTCTCAAAACATATGAGAAGGTTAAAGTTCAATGTGCAAACGAAGGTTGCCCATGGCTTATGTACGCTTCATTTGTCAAAGCTACTTAAGCTTTCCGTCTGAAGATACATAGAAGGCAACATATGTATGGTGTGTCCTTTGTGAACAAGCATGGAAGGAGTAGTTTGTTAGCAAAGATTTTCCTGCAATCTATAAGGGCTATGCCATATATCAAGCTGGTAGATTCAAAGACTTTAGTTTGAGAGCACTTGGGCATCAATGTGAGACTCCATCAATGTCGTAAAGCAAGGGAAAAAGCACATAAAATCCTCATGGGTTCTTGTAAGAAGGAGTATGCTATGTTACGGGATTATGTTAAGGAGCTATAGGAAAGGAACCCCAGATCCACTATATTGATACCGGTATAGAGGGATGAGGACCATGGAAAACCAAGTTTTAATCAGCACTATGTAGGTCTCAAAGGGTTAAGGGCAGGGTTATTGAGTGGATGCAAGAGGCTGATTAGGCTTGATGGATTTTTTTTAAGGAGTATGCAAGGGGGAGTTATTGGCTGCAATTAGGAGGGACACAAATAACCACATGTACACAATCGCTTGGGTAATAGTGAAATTTGAGAGTAAGGATACATGGATGTGGTTTCTATGCTCTCATAGATGACCTTCACATAGACAAAGGGGATTGACGAGAGTGGACTTTCATCACCAACCATTAGAAGGTAACAATCTAGTCCTTTTTTTATGCATATCCAATTGTTTGCAAGGGTTGTTACTAGCTATATGGGAACTTCTCCTATATGCCAATCATAGGATGTATGGTAAACACATCTATGCCAATTAGGGGAAGAAGCATAAGGGTTTTTTTTTTTACAAGAAGCTTTTTTAGAGCATGGCTAAGGCGGCAACTATTACAAACTACGAAACCATTTCCAACCGACTGGCTAAGGTTGATAAGGAAGTATAAGGAGATTTGATGAAGACAAATCTGAAACATTGGTGTAGGGCTTTCTTTAAGACAAATGCCTACTGCGATATTGTCAATAACAATCTCTGTGAAGCATTTAATGGCAAGATATTGGAAACTAGGTGCAAGTCCTTATCAATATGCTAGAGGACATACAACTTTATGTTAAAGGTTGGATCCAAAAGCAATGGAAGGAATTGGCAAAGTAGAATGGCAAGATATGTCCTAGAATTGAAACTAAGCTAGAGCAGAATAAGCAAAAGGAAAGATGGTGCTAGATATATTTGGAGGTGAATTAGAGTATAAGATTTAGCATGAAGGACAAATGTATGTTGTTGATGTTGGTAAGCAAACATGTGTATGTCAAGAATGGGACTTAACTGGCATCCCTTGTTACCATGTCATAACTGCAATTGTGAACTTACACCTTGATCCTGAAGATTTTGTGGTTAAGTGCTATAGGAAGGAAACATTTAAGAAGATTTACAACCATAGCATTGCGGGTATAAGGGTTGATAAGTTTTAGAGGCATACTTGAGTTGAACATCTCAAAAAATTATCGAAGCACTTAAAGAAAGGGAGGTTGCAAAAGCAAAGGAGAAAGGAAGAATTGGAGAGAGCATCTACAGAAGGAACAAAAGGTAAAGTGAAAGAGATAGCTATGGAAAAATTATCAAGGAATTACGTATTATGACTTGTAAGTTATGTAAAAAAGGGGTCAAATGGTAGGAGTTGTCACTTGATTGAGAATTCCTTGTTACAGTAATACAAGGTAAGGTTGTAATAAAAGAATATTCATATGTGTATGTCACTTTATTTGCATGTAATGGAATTTTTTTGGTGTAATAATGCAATGTTCAAAGCGTAGAGAGGGTTATAGACAAGCTAAGGATGAAGAAGAAATAAGGCACCTTGATGGAGTAATTAAGGGTATAAATAAGTCAAACTACTTGTAAGCTAATCAAGTTTAGCTCGATATTTACTCAAGTTTGATTCGAGAAAAAACTAGTTGAGCTCAAGCTCGAGGTACTCGAGCAATTGATTGAGCTAAGCTCAATCTTCAACATGCTTAGCTCGATTATCTTACGAGCCTAATCAAGCTCAAATCGAATATAAATGTTAGTCAAGTACAAGTCAATTTTGAATACTAATATTATTATAATAAAAAAATTAAGTTTAAAAATAAATCAAGCTTAATCAAGTCGAGCTAGAGCTTGTTTAATGTTACTTTTAGTTAAGATTAAGCTTAAGATTGTAAGCTCGATTGAGTTTGAGTTGACTTGAGCTCAAGCTCAGTACTATATCATCTCGACTCATTTATAACCCTAAGAGCAACTGATAACTTAGAGCAACAAGCAGAGATATGTTATATTCGCGAACATGTTGGCAATCTAATTTGTTAGTTTAACATTGCCTAAATTATCTTATTCGTCTTCTAGATCAAAGGAATAGATTATAGGTTCTCTTAAGCTGGAGTAAAAGGAGAGGATATCTTAGATGTATGTGCAAAAATCTAAGCATATTTCAAAAGCACTCCATTCCCATTAGAGGAAGAGCAACAACACAACCGAAAAGAGCACTTCTTGACTGAATTTAATGGACACATTCATAAGGTAAACAATACGGATATTGTTATGAATGATGTCACTAAGGATGATGGTTATGATAAAGACCACATTATGACTGATGTTGCTAAAATTCATAGTAATGATGAGGATAATTTGAGTGAGAAAAATGATGATAAGATACCTACTAAGGCAAAGGAGTCATTAAAGTCCAAGGTTGTTTCCGTTATAAGAAGGAAAAGTTCCCATCTTACGATGACACCATGCAAGAATTATTTAGAGAAAGGGAAAGGAGTAGGGTGGTGTCATGATCATTGACTAGAACATTCATATGCCTTAAGTGTGATGACGGTGTTTTATTGGATCTTATGACAGTAAGTTGGATGAAATGACTTGTACTGAGGTTTGGTATAAGGTTTTCTTTCTTTTTTTTTTTGGCCTATCAAATAATTACTACCAACTCTTGATGTTTTTTTTGTGCCACTATGACTCTCTTACTTAATAGGAGGCTACTGTTAGTTTTTCTTTTTTGGTAACTTTCTCTTACTTTTGGCATGCTAGATATCATTGATGACAATGACTTTTTTGCTTGATATGACTATCTTGTTTTCAATGAATTAACCTAGTGTAAATACTTATAAGTTGATGGAGTGCCGACCTTTAAACCCCTCACTTAAGCTCGCATCTAAGGCTTACAATCTCTTACAAGGAGAATCCTATCTTCTCAGCCCGCCGAGGACGAGCTCCAGTACATGGAAGAGCTATGAAAGAACTCTTTAAGGCCTCAACTTAAACACACTCCACTTTGCTCTAATCGAACTCTTATATCATCGCCGACCTACCGAGTGCTAAAGCCAACCTACTGAATGCTAAAGCCGACCTATCGAATGTCAAGTTAAAGGTCCCTATACAATGAGCTCTCCTTTTCCATCCTACTAAGTTGCAGCTTCACCAGTCACTCAGCAACTTTCAACACAGCTAATGTGGCAGCAGGTTAGAAAACCAAAATGGGTATTTGGGGATTCAAATAGGTATGAAGAACAAGAAGTAAATTGAGGGGTTTTGAGTGTGAATGTGTATGGATATCACACACTAAGACACAAACACAATCAGGGGTTTGTGCTCAAACTAGGGTATGATACAACTCGCAAACACTAAATATTGCTCGAGATTCAAATGAAAGTTAGACGCAATTCACCAACTGGCTCAAATGAAGGTTCACCATAATCTTAGGATCAAGATTGATAAGAACATAAAAAAGATTAAAGAGTTACTTAGCACTCAATAATTCGGTAAATGCAAGCATTAATAGCTCAAGTATAGCCTTGCTCAAAAGAGGAAAGTTTCACTCTAAAATATGATTGTCTTTGTTCATATATTTCTCTCTGCCTTTTATGTTATTACAAATGTTGCTATTTATAGCAAGTCCTAAACCCTAGTGGCAAAATTGTAAATAATGTACAAGGCCTTAAATCCTAAAAAATTAGGCCGATAAATAAAGTAAAGAAAACATATACAAGAATACAAAACTATATATTTAATAGAAATCAGCATGCAATCACTTAGCCTATCTTGGAAAGAGCAGGATCCGAACTAGGTAGGGTCAACAGTTGGATGTTCGGGTCTGAGGAAGAGATTCATATTGCTTGCCAATATACCAGAAAGGTCAGCCCATAATTGTCGAATGCTAAAATTATTCAACACTAGTCTCTCAGTACTGTGTCGAGTAATTCTTTAGTCTCAAGTACTTTGCTGTATGTTCTCTTAACTTCTCGGTAGACAATAGACTTGGTGCCAAGTATCTCAGTTTCTTCCCCTCGGTCTTCTATTATTAGATTAGCCTCGACAAAACCTGATCAATATCGGCTTGGGATTTGTTGGCCTTGGCTTGGATATAGTGGAAGGCTGATTCCTATCAATAGCTCAGAAATAGTAGCCCAAACATTAGCTTAGTTCAACCACAATGCCCCAAGTTCCTAAAACACAAACCTATTGATAGGCCACCACTTGTCCCTTAGTTTTCTGACATTTGTACTATATTCCTTTTTGTCCTTTTTTATATTTACTATTTTTACTTATACTAGGAATCTTCTTCTTACATTATCTTCTATGTAATCCGATTACAGTATTGTTGCCCTAAAGTACTTACAATAAATAGTCCTTTTTATTATAGCCGTAAGCATCTTACACCATATTGTTAATAACTATTCTTACTCTTACAAGACACTATTCTCCAAGTACATCCTTTTTACACTCTTATCTAATCCTACAAAGGAGCTCGAGATTAGTAGCAAACAAACCTTAGTATTAGCTTGTGCATTATATCAATCAAAGTATTAAGTCTTGTTATGTTCATTAGTGCATCATATTCTACAAGCAGCTTCATGGAAGCTACTATGTTTGCCAACCTATTCACTTTCTCTTTCTTCGATACCTCAAAAGACTCACTATTACTACTTCCTACGATAAGATCTAGTGACAACTCAACTCCTAAACACATCATATAATCCTATTATCAAAGCTTGAGATTACGAGCGAAAGCTAAGTATTATAATAAGTTGCTTCTTATTATAGTTGTATATACTATTATACTCTGTTTCTCTAATAGATTGTGTGATATCATATTAGCAAAGTTGTGTAAAATTTCTGTTGAGTAGTAAACTTTTTGAAGTTTTTTATTGAGAATGTCGAATCCTAACGTTCAAGAAGAGATTAATAATGTCGAAAGTGATGATCATGGTCGCAGTCGTATTACCTAACAAACCCCATAAACTACTAACAAACAATTGCAAGACCTTGCTACTATTATAGATAACCTAACTATATCTGTATAAAGGGTAGTAATGACTAAGCCTTAGGAGAGAGTTGATGAACAAGGTTGAGATATGAGAGACAAGCCAAGAAGACAAGTAGCTGATCATAGAGCACTACAAGCTATTAATGTGAACCTAGCTCCACCTCGACATGTTGAGAGGATTATGAGGAGAAGACTTAAGTTAGATGATGTTGAAGAGTATGTGGAGGATGAAGAGTAGTATGATGAAATTGAAGAGCACGAGCTCTATACTCCCAAAGGAGCGGAACATGTTGAAGTGCAAGTTCCGAGCTTTAATGGGTGTAGTAATGCTGATGACTACCTGGACCAGGAGGAGAAGATTGAGAAGATATTTAACTTCTATGATTATGAAGACTCAGTGGTATTCAAGTAGCTACTTTAGCACTTTCTAAATATATAGCAATGTGGTAGAATAGATTGTAGAATATACATCAATAAGCCCAAAGTGAAATTTGAGCTTGGAATGAGACAAAGAGAGTCTTAAGGAGTAGATTTGTGTAAGAACATTATGAGCAAGACACCTTCCAACGTCTTCAGGAGCTCAAGCAAGGCAGTCGATCTATAAATGAGTATATTTAAGAGTTCCAGCTACTGATGATCCACTGTGATGTTAATGAGCTAGAAGTACATACAGTAGTCGGGTTCATTTTTGGGCTAAGATCTAAGATTGGTAATGACGTAGAAGTGCAAAGGCTTAGAAATTTAGATGAGACCATTCGAGTAGCACAAAGGGTTGAAAGGCAAAAGACAAATCAACTCAGCTAAGCACCAAGCAGTTAACCTAGCTTACCAAGTAAAACTGGTATGCCAAGCCAACTTAGATATGACTAAACTCAATACAATTCCGAGGTCAAATACCGAGCAGACTTAATGATAGTTAAGGAAAGATTAAGGTCGAGAAGTCTGAGGTCAAAAGGATCAAGGTTAGAGCTCTAGTAAGAAGACTAAAGAGATAAAGTGTTTTGAGTACCTTGGTTTTAGACACATGGCTAGTTAGTGCTTGAGCTGACATGTCATGACCATCAAGGGAAACAAGCCCCAATTTGAAGTAAAAAGTGCCAATGAAGGTGAGGATAACGGGGAAGCTGAACGGTATGTTGATGAATTCTTAAAAAACTTTGAGGCCCTTGCCTGACTTGAGTAAAGGGACCAATACCTCAATTTGGTTGTTTAAAGAATTCTTACTACCAGTATTGCAAGGGAGGACGAGTAAAGAGAGAACCTCTTTCATATGAACTGTTAAGTGAATGGTAACCTATGTGTTATGATCATCAATGGAGGAAGTTGTACCAATATGATAGTTCAAGGCATAGTAAAGGCTCTGAAGTTGCCAACCTATTCTCATCCTAGATCGTACAAGATTTACTGGCTTAATGAGAAGGGCGGACTACCTATTACTAAACAAGTCAGAGTGCTAATCACTATTGGTGACAAGTATAAAGATGAGGTACTGTACGATGTCCTACCTATGTGTACTTCATACATACTACCTGGCCAACCCTAACTATTCTATTTAAGAGTACCCCATAATGGATCTAAGAACACTTATATGTTCTAGAAGGATGGGAAGAAGGCTATACTAACCCCAATGAGCTTAAGAGAAGCCTAGGGATCGCAAGAGAAGATTTCTAAATGGCTACAAAGGAAATCTTTAATGATTCCCTAAGCTCAATTTTCCAAGGATGTTAAGAACGAAGAGTTTGTACTCTTATTGGTCAAAAGATTTCTTAAGTTGAAGGATGTCAGAGCATTACCTACCGAGGTGTAGACATTACTCTAAGAATATGCCGACTTGTTTCCTACCGAGTTGCCAAGAAGTTTACCCCCTATCAAAGATATAGAGCATTGCATCGACCTCTAACCTGGAGCTACTTTACTTAACCAACCTGCATATAGGCTCAATCCCGAGTAGGCAACCAGCTGAAGAAGTAAGTTGGTGAATTGATCAAGCATAGATATGCCCAAGAAAGCATGGCCCCTATGTTATGCCAGCTATCCTAGTGCTCAAGAAGGATGGCTAATGGAAAATGTGCATTAATAGCCAAGCTATCAATAAGATCACTCTTAAATACCGATATCTGATCCCACAATTGGATGATATGCTCGACGAATTACATGGTGTATAGATATTTTTTATGGTTGATATGAAAAGTGGCTACCACCAAATCAAAATGAGACCAGGAGACAAGTTGGAGACTGTTTTCAAAAAGAAGGACAGTCTATTTGAGGGGTTAATGATTCCGTTTGGGCTTACAAAAGTGCTAAGCACCTTTATGTGACTTATGAATCATGTTTTGATATCCTTGATAGGAAAGTGTGTTGTAGTTTATTTCAATGGCATATTAGTATGCAGTGTCAATCTCAATTCCCATGTCGAGCACTTGAAGTCAATATTTGATATCCTCTGAGTTGAACAATTGTTCAACAATTTGAAAAAATGCGTATTCTATTAGAGTGAGATAGTATTCCTTAGATATGTTGTTTTTGGAGGAGGAATCAGAGTTGATGATGAAAAGATTTAAGCTATTCTCTAATGGTCAACACCGACCAGTGCTGCTAAAGTGAAGAGTTTTCATGGTCTAGCTTCGTTTAATCAAAGATTCATTCAAAACCTTAGTTCCATAGCTACCCTACTGACTGAATTGACTAGGAAGAACTCTAAATTCAAATGGTCTAAGAAAGCTCAAAAAGGTTTTGAGGAGATCAAATCCAAGTTAACTTCTGTAATGGTACTAGCACTACCTTTGAGCTAAAATGTCATGCATCCAGAGTTGGCATTGGAGTTATTCCCATGTAGGAGCACCGACCAATTGCATATTTCAATGAGAAGCTTAAAGGTGTGACATTAAATTACTCAGCATATGCTAAGGAGTTCTATGCCTTTGTCCAAGCACTTCAAAACTGACAATATTACCTCCTGCTGAAAGAGTTCATTATCTACATAGACCATGAATTTCTCAAACATCTTAGAGGAATCCAAACTCCACATTGGAGCTGTTCTCATGTAGGAGTACTGACCAGTTGCATATTTTAATGAGAAGGTTAGAGGTACCACACTGAATTAGTCAGCATATGATAAAGAGTTCTATGCCCTTGCTCGAACACTTCAGAATTGGCAACTTTATCTACTACTAAGAAAGTTCATTTTCTACATAGACCATGAATTTCTCAAGCATCTCAATAGATAGCAAAAACTCTCTCAACACCATGCTAAGTGGGTCGAATACCTAGAAACTTTTTGCTATGTCATCAAGTACAAGATGGGAAGTTTTAACACTGTGGCCGATGCCTTATCTTGTCAACATATTCTTGTCACAACATTACAGGTTAGAATACTTAGGTTTGGTACCTTACCTAATAAATATAAACATAAGTCGTACTTTAAACCCTTAATGGCCAAGTGCAATATTAGAGGAGTAGTGGATGGGTTTTATCTGAGCCAGCAATTTCTAATGAAGGGAAAATAGGTCTATATGCCAAGCAGTTCTGCTAGGGAATTACTTGTTTAGGAAACCCATGTCAGGGGCTTAGCTAGCTATTTTGGTGAGAAAAGGACTGCCGAATTGTAGAAAGAACATTTCTATTGGCTTGGGATGATGAAGGATGTACACAAGGTTCTTGAGCATTGCAAGGTATGCAAGTAAGCTAAAGGAAGAAAGGAACCATATGGAGAATATATACCTTTGACTATACCTAAATTACTATAGACTAATCAAAGTGTGGATTTCATGCTCAATTTACCTAAAACACCTCGAAAACATGATTCTATTATGGTGGTAGCCGATCGATTCAACAAAATAAGCTACTTCATCCCTTGCCATAGAACCAATGATGCTCCATTTGATGCTAACCTCTTTTTGCAGGAGATCACGTAGCTGCATGGTGTCCCAAGAAGTATTGTGTTAGATTGTAATTCAAAGTTTACAAGCTTCTTTTGGTGAACACTATGGAAGAAGCTGGACAATAAGCTCATGTTTAATGCTTCTTTCCATTTGTAGATAGATGGCTACATAGAGGTTGTGAACAAAATGGTATGAAACCTCCTTTTGTTAGGAAGAATCTGTATGATTAAGATCTATGCCTACCCATCATCGAGTTTGCTTATTGCCCCTTTACTCATAACTTGACAAAAAAGTCATTGTTCAAGGCCATCTATAGACTTAATCCAAACTTACCTTTAGACATAATTACTAACTTAACCTCTCAAGGAGAGAGTCACTTAAGCTTGCAGTGCACCAAATAGTTTCAAAAACTACATCAAAAGGTTGTTGAGCAATTAGCCAAGATAGTAGCCCAATAAAGAGAACAAGAAATCCGAGGTAAATGGTGAATTATTTACAACCCAAGAGACCTTATTTGGATTCACCTCAGAAAGAAGCGATTCCTAAGGAAGAGAAGAAACAAGTTATCTCGCAGGTCGGATGGCCCTTTCAAGATCCTTCGATGCATCAATGATAACACCTATGAACTAGAACTACCTGAAGGATACGAGGTGTCTCTAACTTTTAACATCACCGACTTGATGCCCTATGTGCCAGAAGAAGAAGAAGAAGAAGATCAAGATTTGAGGGCAAATCTTCAACAATCTCGAGGAGTTGATGGAGTGTCGACCTTTGGACCCCTTATCCGAGCTCACATCCGAGGCTTATAATCTCTCACAAGGAGGATCTTATCTTCTCAGCTTATGAACGACAAGCTCTAGTACATGGAAGAGCTATGGAAGAACTCTTTAAGGCTCCAACTCGGATACGCTCTACTCTGCTCAAACTCTTACCCAATCATTGACCTTTTAAGTGTCAAGGCTAACATGCTAAGTGCCGAGTCAAAGGTCCCTATACACTAAGCTGTCCTTTTCCATCTTACCAAGCTACATCTTCACCCAATCACCTCAACAACTTTCAGCACAACTTAGTAATAGCAACCCCAACATCAACCCAATTCAGCCACAATGCCCCAAGATCCCAAAACACAAACCCATGGACAGGCCGCTACCCACCCCTTACTTTTTCAACATTTGTCCTATATTCCTTTTTGTCCTTTGTCATATTTACTCTTTTTACTTATACTAGGAATCTTCTTCTTACATTATTCTTTATGTAATTTTCCATTACTGGATTGTTACCCTAAAGGACTTACTATAAATAGTCCTTTTTTACTATAGCTACAAGCATCTTACACCATATTATTAATGAATATTCTTATTATTAGAAGATGCTATTCTTTGAGTACATCATTTTCACACTCTTATCTAATCCTGTCGAGTAGCTCAAGATTAGTGGTAAGTGGACTTCAATATTAGCTTGTGCATCATATCAACCAAAGTACTAAGTCATGTTGTGTTTGTTGGTACATCATATCCTACAAGCAACTTCACAGAAGGCATTGTGTTTATTGACTTATTCACTTCCTCTTTCTTCGATACCTCAAAGGACCTACTATTACTACTTCCTACAGTAAGACCTAAGATAACTCAACTCCTAAACACACCATCAATTGCAATAATTTTTTTTTATTTAACTTAACATGAATTAAGTTGTTTTTTGGTCAATGACTTCATCTAATGTGTTCAACAATTGATTTTTTATCACCTTGTAGTTGTGGATGATTATTAGTGTAGTTATGGAGTTATGTAGGTGGTGTCAAGGTAGGCCGATGGATTCGCTAGTTGGAGATAATCTAGTGAATGGTAATGAATTTTTAAAAAGAGAGAGAGAAAGAGAGAAGTACAACTAATTTTGTTTTGAATCAGTGTGAACATGTTAGGGAGAGGGAAAGAATTTCACTCCTTTTTTTTTTCAAATAAACGAATGTAAGGATAAAAAGCAGTTTTTGGATTTTAGTTGTTTTTTAACAAACAATAGAGGAAAGAAATTTAGCCCTCTATTTTGTTGTTTCGAGCAAATAGCAGCTTTCCTCCAATGGAGCGGATTTATGGGTATGCTTTGTTTCACATTGTATTTTAAGGGCAATTGAAGAGATTTTTTATTTTATTGCAAGAAGTCTAATTTAGTTTAAAGCAACAAAAGTCTAATTTTTATTACAGTGAGTCAAATAAACATTAGCTTTCATCCCTTGCATACCATAATTAGTTAGCTAAGTAAGTTTAAAGGAATTCATTACAAGTTACACTAATTGATATCATTTGGACCTATTAGGTAACTCTCTAAGATTGTCACATAACAAAATACTATTACTTGTTTTCAGTAGTTGTTTGCGATCACTACTGCTTTGTTTACAGTCAGTGCACACTCGGGTTCCCTCATGTTTGTGTACACCAAGGTTGTAGCCAAATGGATTACACATGCTTTAAACGAAAAATTAAATGAAAAAAAAAGGCCATAAATGCATTCAAATTTGAATCTCCATTACTAACAAACGTAAATTCACTACTATCATATAAGGTTGTTACAAGCATCCTTCATCTATAACAACATCAGTCTTTAAGGCCCCAAGTACATAAACAAAAAAAAAAAAATACAGAAAATAAACCCTACATGATTCACTGCCACTTCAACATATACATGACGTCAATCACTAAGACAATGCCCCCCTACCCTAACAATTGGATTTAGGTACGATGTTGTAGAACCTAAGGAGCGTACTATCTCTCATTTAATAGCAAGATTGAAGTATGATATCTTAAAGGTGGTAGAACTTTAGAAATTTAATACTTTAAAGGAGGCAATTTGGTTGGTTGGTAAGGTAGAGAAATAGGTGATCAAAAACCTTGCAACATACCTTCTGTTTCTAAATCTAGGAGTTTTAGTAGGTTCATTAGAGTGAAAATTGACAAGAATGAAGAGGGGACAGTTAAGAAGTAAAAAGATGTCAAGAAGTTAAACAAGATGATTAGAAATTAGTTTAGAAGTGTAGTAGCTAACTTAAAAATCTTGGCTTTGTGGATGGCTATGTAATGTCTAATCAGGAAAGTGATGGTGATGAGGGAAGGAAGTCAAGTTGAAAGTGGAGTTAATGAAGAAAATGAAGAGAATGGCCATGGGGAGATTCATAACTAGTATAATTTGGAGATTGATGGAACAAAAGGAACTAAAGGTGATGTGATGTCATTGGTAATCAAAAGAACTTTGAGTGTAGAGATGAATCAAGAAGTAAAGCAGGGAGAGAATTTATTCTATATCAAGTGTCAAATTGAGGGACATACATGTGTTGTGATTATTGATAGAGGAAGTTGTACTAATTTAGCTACTGCAAGTTCAGTGAGAATTTAAAGTTGCTTACTTCTAAACATCCTAAACCTTATAAGTTTCATTGACTTAGTTATGAGGGAGTTGTGCAAACTATTAAGAGGGTTAGAATCCTATCTATATATTGAGCTATTATAAGGTTGAAGTAGATTATGATGTTGTTTTTGTGAGCGCTTCTCATACTTTGTTGGGAAGGCATTGGTTATTTAATTGGAAAGTGGTGTATGATGGCTACAAAAATACTTATGCTTTCAGCAAAGAGTGCAAAAAGATCTTGTTGCTGCCCATGAGTTCTTTAGAAGTGAGGGATACACATAAAATGCCAGATAAAAGTAAAAAGGAGTTGTGATGATGACTCAAGGCAAAGTTTATAATATCGTTAAATTTGGTGGATCTATGTATTTGTCATACATTTGACAAATTCTAAGTTGATGAGCTTAAATTCAGAAACCATAAGCTATTCAAAAGTTGCTGAAGGAGTTTGAGGATATGCTCCCAGAGGAATTGTTTAAAAGGTTACCTCCCATGAGTGGTATTGGGCATAATATTGATCTAATGCCTAGAGAAGCATTACCAAACAAACTAACTTACAAAATGAATCTTTGAAGAAGCTAAAGAGTTAAGTAACAAGTGGATTAGTTGATTATTAGAGGTTATGTTAAAGAGAGCATGAGTCTACGTATCCTACTAACATTATTGGTTCCTAAGAAAGATGGTTCATGGAGAATGTCTATGGATAGCCGATCTATTAACAAAATTACTATCAAGTATAGGTATCATATTCTATGTCTTAATTATATGTTAGATGAAATTTATGGTGTTAAGATATTTTCAAAGATAGATTTGATGAATTTTTATCATCAAATTCAAATGGATCTAAGAGATAATGGAAGATTGCATTCAAAATGAAGCATAGTTTGTATGAATGGATAATTATGCCATTTAGACTAACAAATCCATCAAGTGCATTTATAAGGTTTATAAATCATATGATGAGAGAATATATTGGTAAATTTTTTATAGTTTATTTTAATGATATCTTCATTTATAGTAAAGATATTGACAAACATCAAAAGCATTTGCATACAATGTTCTTGGCTCTCAAGAATGAGAAATTATATGGCAACTTTAAAAAGTGTATCTTTTGTCAATCAAAAGTAGTATTTTTTTAGTTTTATTCTATCTAAAGGAGGATATAGAGCAAATTAAGAGAAGTTAGAGCCATTATAAAGTGGCTTATTCCAAAGTCAATGGTTGAATTCAAAAGCTTTCATGGGCCTACCTCTTTTACAGAATATATGTCAAATAGTGCTATTATAGCTCCATTGATAGAACTTATGGAGAAGAATATAGAGTTCAAATGGAGTAAGAAAGTATGGAAGAGATTCAAGGATATCAAGCAAAAACTTACTTCTTGCTGTATTGATCCTATCGGATTTGAGAAGACATTTGAATTTCAATGTGATGCAGCATATGGAGTAGGTATCGAAGTAGTTTTGATGTAGGAGAAGCAACCTATTGCTTACCTTAATGAGAAGTTGAGTAAAGCAACACTTAATTATTCAGTGTATGATATGGAACTTTTTCTTTGATTAGAACTCTTATAGTGTAGCAGCATTATTTACTTCCTAAGGAGTTTGTTGTCTATACTAAACATGAGTCATTGAAATGTTTAAAAGGTCAATAGAAGTTGTCTAGAACCAAGCTAAGTAGGTGGAGTTTCTTGAGAGCTTTACTTATGTTATGAAGAATAAGAAGGGAAGCGTTAATGTAGTTGTAGATGCCTAATTAAGAAGCTATCTTCTTATCATAACTTCACAATCTAAGTTGCTTGGTTCTAATTTATTAAAAACAATAGTATATGGGAGACTTGTTCTTTAGGTCAATCAATAACAAGATGTGACCATGGAAGGCTTGTTGATGATTATTACATGGAGAATGGATGTTTATTTAGAAAGAGAAAGTTATGTATACCATTAAGATCAGTAAGGGAATCGTTGGTAAAGGAAGCACACTCTAGTAGAATACCTAGACGCTTTAGGGAAAAGAGAACATGTGAAATGTAAGAACACTATCATTGGCCAAATATGATTAAGGATATCCATAACGTAGTTAAAGGTATATAGCTTGTCATAAAGCTAAAAGTCAACAAGAAGTATTTGGAGAATATATGCCACTACCTATCCCTTCTAAGCGATGGGTAGACATCGGTATAGATTTTGTTTTAAGATTGCTAAGGATGATAATGGGAAAAGATTCAATCTTAATTGTTGTTAATGAAACAAAAAAATGTTACACTTGATTCCATTTCATAAAACTAATAATGTGCAATATATTCTTAACCTTTTTCTATCAAAAGTTTCCATATTGCATGGAATTTCCCATAACATAATTTTCTATCAAGATGTTAAGCCCTTAAGCTACTTTTTGAAGACTTTGTGGAAGAGATTAGGGACAAAATTGATGTTTAGTACTATCTGCGATCCTCAAATAGATCATAAACAGAAGTTGTCAATTGTACACTTAGAGCTCTGCTTAAAGCGATTGTAGTAAAGAACTTAGTAGATTATGATGAATGCTTACCTATTTTGGAGTTTGCCAGTAATAGATTTACTTAATTATTTTACAGGGAGATCACCATGTGAAGTTACATGTGGATATAATCCTATAATTCCTTTAGATTTGGTATCTATAGTAGCTTTTAAGGATAAAAAGCTTGAGTAGAGTAGAAAGAGCTAAGGAAAATTAGATATGGTTGAACAAAAGTAATACGGAGATAAAGGAAGAAAGCAAAAGGAGTTTTAAGTAAAGGACCTAGTGTAGTTTCATCTAAGGAAAGAGAGATTTCCTAAGAAGAGACGGAAAAATTTAATAACTAGATTTGATGGCCCATTTAAGATCCCTAAGAAGATCAATAACAATGTTTATCAACTTTTATTGCTAGATGGTTTAGTGGAGTTACTACCACTTTTAATGTCTCAAATTTATCAACGTATATTCTAAATTAGGGGGGAGGACTTTATAGAAGACTTAACAAATTTGAAGGCAAATCTTCATCAAGGAGGACCAATGACTCAAACTAATACAAAACGATTAAACCATTTAGTGGAGTAGATTCTGAAGGGTTCAACCTCAAAGGATGAATAGAAGTACCCAGAAGGCTTTTCATTCCATTATATTAACTTAGTTAGAAGCTTCATTCAATTAAAAGGTGAAGGAGATTTTGATATTTTTTAGTCTAATAAAAAAAATCATGAAAGGTTTTGAATCTAATTCAGTTATTGATTATTATGTTGTACTTGATTCTTAAGAACAAAGAGGTTTTAATCTATTTGCAAAATGCAACAAAAAGGAGATTTGAATAGGAATGGTCATTGAACCATTTATAGAAGTTACTCTTATTATATCAAGGAACTTGAAGGAAATTATCAAAGAAAATGCTAGAAGATAACATGAGATATTTCTTTCTTAGTTCATGTTATATGTACTTTCCTAGTTAGTTATTTCCTTTTCAACCAAGATGTAGTTTCCTTTATTCTATTCGAGTAACTACTTCAACATAAATAGTTGATGTACCTACGAGGCAAAGAGATTGATTAATGAATATTATCCCTCTTTTTCAATATTGCATGAGTTCTTTTCTAATACAATATTTTTCTCTCTTATTAGTCTTCTAAGAGATTGCAATGAGCAAACTATATAATTCACTTGTTGCATCATATGAAGTAGATGGTATGTAGTTCAATCTTCCCTTGGTACATCGTATCCATTGGAGGATTCATTCGTATCCCTTATAAGTTTCTTATCACATCCTTGCTACAAAAAATCCATATATGCCCATTATTTATTTTATATAGTGGCTAAATTCTCCTTGGATCCATATTATAGTTTTTTGCTCTTATCTTGCTTAGCAATTGTTTAATCTTATGCTTATCTTTACAGTGAACTTGAGAGTATTTAGATCCAATCTTGCAAATCTAGGCACGCTAGAGTGTTTAGCCAACACTTTATAACTAGCTAATAACCTAAAAAAGATGTCTTATCCGCAAACGACCAAATGAAATGCTTTGGAATATTTTCCTAAGTTTATTGCTTTCATGATTGAGGTCTAACATCTTAGCATGAACTTAGCACTCAACATAGCCATTGTAAGATTTAAAGACAATCCAACTATTTTACTCCCTTATAAAGAAAAACCAAAATATTGCTAAATTCTAAGCCCAAGCTGTAAAGTACTTAGCCAGAAAGACAACATCATAGCACGAGTCGGAGCAGTAACCACCAAATAAGAGAGAAGACAATAAGCATTGACCACCTGCTATCAATCAGCTCAGTTCTCTACTTAGTGACAACATGCCAACCCAATCAAACAATTATAACATGCTACTAAGGAAAGGAAATATCCTACCCCATAAGGAGCATCATTAGCTCCTCAAGCCATAGTCTATCTTCACAGTTTGGTGGAGTGCCATCAGATTAATTTAAGGATCAAGATGGCTTTCTTCTTCAAAAGGAAACCTACTGAGGGTAAGGTAGGATATATATTTGCTAGACCTTTTATCACCAAAATTGTGAAGAAATTAGGCTTGTTCAATGATCTACCCAAGATGAAGCTAGTTGTTAGATCTGTACCCATGACTTTTGACTCCATTAGGGCATTAAAATTGCCACCACCCATATTCCCAAAGTACTGGAGGAGATTCGAGATGCTAGAATAGGTGTTGACATGCTCGAGATTCAAAGAGAAGAACCTTCTTCTTCTTCTTCTTCTTCTTCTTCTTCTTAGAAGCCTAAGTTGTCCATGATGGTTAAATCAAAGAGGATGGTGGACAAACCAATCAAGAAGCAAAAAAAAGCTCTCTTAGGAACTTAGATACACTAGGATTGCAATGGAGGCACTATTGGAGCTTCAAGGAATCTCGATACTACCACTACCACCAATTGATGATTCTAAGGATAGTGAGGCTAAGGAGATTGAGGAGGAAGAGGCTTAATCTTTCTTTTTATTTTGTATAACCAAGACTACTTTTCTTTATCTTTTATATGGATGATTGTACTCTTAAGACTAATTTTGCTTTTGGTCGCTTTGCTTTTGGCTAAACCTTTTCTGATTCTTGTAGCAATAAATTAACTGACAATATGATGT
Organism: Lumnitzera racemosa; assembly: GCA_024138005.1. Taxonomy (NCBI): domain Eukaryota; kingdom Viridiplantae; phylum Streptophyta; class Magnoliopsida; order Myrtales; family Combretaceae; genus Lumnitzera; species Lumnitzera racemosa. The sequence continues at coordinate 61,492,879 of JAMXBC010000004.1, forward strand.
ATTAGTAGTCTAGTAGTTTAATTTTTCCAATTTAACTTTTTTGTTTATTAATCTTATTTTGTTTTATCTATGTTGCTAAGAACTCATATTTGATTGATGAGAAAGGAATTCTTGTTGAAGATCTTAGAGAAATTCAGTTTTAAAAACAAAAACAAAACCAAAACCAGTAAAGTTTCAGTTCTCTTTACTTTCTTTTCTTTTCTTTTCCTTTTGTTATTCCACTTGAGCTTCAATGATTATGTACATTAGAGATAATGTGTAATTTAAGTGTAGGGGGGAAATTAGAGAAATAGAATTGTATGTATGCATGTAATGAGGAGTACTCTATACTTAAGCATTTAGGCTTTTGTAAAGCATGATCTAGAAAGTCACATTTGATCATATATTAAGCAACTTCTATAATTATATAAATTTTTTTTCAAAATTTCCCACGATTTTGGTATGACCTTAATTCACTTTACTGGATTTAAGCAATTAAATCCCTATGGTGTAAAATTCTCTACTTTTAAACTTAGAGTAAGACTTAAGATTATGATAAATATTGATTGGCTAAGGACTATTTATTTGTATTTCTAGGCATGCTTTAAGAGGATGGTTATCTATCTTTACAATTTTCGTAAAATTTTTCAGACTAAATAAACAAATGAGAATTTTCTTTTAAGAGTCTCTTTAAAAAATCAAAGTAATTGGAGGATCAATAAACAAAGTAAATTGAATGAAAAAGGGTTCAAAGTTGACCCTATAATTGTAAAGTGAATGAAAGTACTAAGATGTCAAAGAGTTTAGCTATGGGCCTCGTTGACTTGAGTAATTAAGCCTACAGAGTACCTCCTTTTATGTGGAATAATGCCTATCAACTTGGGTAATGAACTTGAGATTGTCAACTAAAAGCTTGCTACAAGGGTCCAAAGAGAAGTCCATGTGAAGACTAGATTTGTATAAAAGTGAAAAAATTGAAATTGAATAGAGTTTGTAGATGGTTCAAAAGGGAGTTTTAATGTCTATTTGGTTGTCAAAATTATGGTTCTACTATTCATTTAAACTTATTGAACAAATAGAATTATGTAGAATCGTGAAAAACTAGTAAAATTGTTAACTTTTAGAATCGTACATCAAAATTCATAATTTTAGTAAAAATCTATACTAAAATGATTTTACATTCATTTTAACTAATACAAACATTATAAAATCCTAAACTAGTATAATTATATATTTGACTCACGATTTTAACAACTATGCTTAGTAGCCTAAGATCATATGACCTAGGACTTAGTGGCCAAGTGAAAATGCTCCATTTCTATTGAAAAATAATGAATAAAATGAAAATTCCTCCAGAAAAATTCAATAATAAGGAGATGATTAGAGGATGAGTTGATTTACCTTGCAGTTAGTATGAGTTTTTGCGTAATAAAAAGTGAGTACGGGGAAGACTTCTATCCTCTTGAATCATAATGGTGAAATGCTTATAACTCCTTCTTAGTTTGTTAATGCTTGTTTTAATATTCAATTTAGTTTTTGTTTAAGTGATAAGGCTAACTGCGAATTATCTAGATTGACTGTTGAAACTTAGTATAATTCTTAATGTTAATATTTAAGTGTTCTATAGACATTGTTTAATAAATAAAGAAGGGGTAATTTTGGAAGAAGTTGTTATGCTTTCTTAGGGATGTGTTATTTAAAGTTATGAAGGAAATTTATGACTTTGTCCTTAAGAAGTTGTTCTTTGGATTTCAATTATTTTGCTTGAAAATAAGCAAAAGCTTAAGTGTGGGAGAATTTGATGACACTATTTAGCATATATATTTTTGTTGTTTTGTAAAGTTTTATTGACTGTATATGTTACTTTTGAAGTAATTTAAGCTTATTTGTGAATTATTTCATTTTTAGGATGTTGAAGAGTCTTTGATGAATTTTAGAGAATTTTTTAAGCCTCAATGAAGATTACAATTATTATTGAATTCAAATAAGGAATTTCAGCTAAGTATTGAAGCCTAGAGAGAGATCCTAGTCAAAGATCACCTTCATACTTTTGGCCGTAGTTTTCTCATCTAAGAATTTGAAGAGTTTCAATTACAAGAAGAATTACACTTAGGGCTCATAGCCATGATCTTGGAGCATAAACATGTTTTTGATAAAATAATCTCATATTTTTGGAAAGTTTCCTTGTAACCCTAGGTTTAGAGTATTATAATAGAAGTCTAAGCTAAGTTTTAAGGGAGAGCAAAGAGGAAGAGTAAGTAGAGTAAAGTAGAGTTTAAGATTATTCTCTTCATTTTGTAACTCTTGATTGAGTTTTCATGTTTCAATTCAATTGTTATTAATAAATTATTATTGAACCCTAGTTCCTTTATGCAACGTTGTTTTGCTTTTCAGTCAATCATATTACTTTTTTTTATGTAATGACATTATGTGTATTGCCTTTAAATCAATGTTGTCAACTACCGATTTACTATTTTTAAGCTTGCTATAGAATTCACGAGATCTTATAGGAAATAGACTGGTGTAACTAAAAGTAATTAAATAGATTGAAGTTTGGTTATTTAGTTTCTCCATATCAGGGCAATCTAATAGTGGAATTCAAGAGTGTAATACGACCTTAGGATGTTTTACTAGAGAAGAGACTAGAGTAAGATATTCGAAAGGTTAGGAGTTAATTTGTGATGGAGTCTGGTTAACTCGTATTAAGAATTCCCACGGTCCAATAAGTAATTGAGAATTGAATGTTGCATAAGGCTAGGTGGTAAGTAAATAATAACTTTACCGAACCTTATGTGTTAGTTTAATTGTTTGATTCTCTTTTCTATATATTGTTCTTGTTCCTTTATTATATTATTTAAGGTTTTGTTAATTTAGCTTTCACTTAGTTTGATTAATTCCTACTTATTGAGTTAGTTCCTTGAGAGATTGACAACTTGAACTCAAAATCTATTTACTATACTATAACTTGACAGGTGCATTTGCCTCTTACCATGGTAGATTTATTCAATAAGATGGCCTACTTTATTACCTTTAGAAAATTGAGGATGCTTTATCTAGTACTAGCCTTTTTATTTATAAGAGATTATGCGGCTACATTGAGTTCCCTATAGCATCATCTTAGTTTAGGATTCAAAATTTACAAGCATTTTCTTGAAGACACTATGGCGAAGACTTAGGATGAAGTTGATATCTAACACCTCTTGTCACCCATAAACAAATGTTGAGACTTTAGTGGTAAATCAGACCTTTAGAGCTTTATTACAAACCATAGCAAGGAAGAACTTGTATGACTAGGATATATGTTTGCCTATTGATTTGCTTATAATAGGTGTACTCACAATTTTATCACTAAGTCACTATCTATGGCATCAACTTGACCTTTCCCATAGGTTTGATTACTTCCCTAACTACCAAGGAAGAGAGCCTTAAAGGAGTGAAGCAAGCTGAAAAGTTTAAGAAGCTACACTAGAAGGTTGTCGAGCAAATCTCCTAGATAGTGGCTAAGCAAAGAGAGATCAAAAATAGAGGAGGGAATGATGTGTTGCTAGGCTCAAGTGAACACTACCACCACAATCACAAAAAAACAAGGGTATCGATCCTAGCCTTGAGACGACGAGAATATTAAATGGGGTAAGCAAACTCTCATACAAGAGAATGGATATAACATACCATGCTCCTTACATAAATGTAAAACACTACTCAATAGGATGCACGAATGGCTTGTTAGTGGCACTCACCACAAGCCATGCTTAAGGGTTAGATAAGGTTAACTTAGACTTAACAAGAATATACTCACATAAGAATAAGGATGAAGGAGACAATAAGTAAATATTCATTAGCTTGTTTCAAACTCATTACAATAAGGGTATTTATATAACCATTTGAGGCAACTACTAAGTTAATACATTTCACAAGAAGGATTCTACGCTAAAATTAGTATATAAAATGTATATCAAGTTCAAAATGGTAAATGATAAGAGGAATATGTGCCTGGAAAATAGTATAACGTCAGAAAAGTGAAGGATTTATGTCATTGCATAGAAGACTGAATCTGGCGCAGAGTAGTTTGCACATAGAGGAAGTTACATGTTGACTACTGCAAACAAGTCAATAACCCTAACGAATGGCTTAGAAACATTACAACCAAGATGGAGGTATACTTAACCAAGCTATCATCCTAAAGGCAATCTTCCTTTACCCAAGAATTGGTATAGTACAACTTGGAGCTCGAGTACTTAGGTTGGTCAGGTAAATCCAAGAGTCTTGCTTCCTCAACCATGAATTGTTGAGAGAAAGCTTGGAGAACCATAGCGGCCAACCCATGAGTTCGAGAATGGGTCAGAAGACCTTCATTCTTATCATTCCTTTGGGGCTGTTTAATATTTAAGATCAAATTTGGTCAGACTTCACTTAACTCTTCCTTCTGGACATATAAGCTTAGGTTTGCTATATTAAAGGAACAAAAACTCCATACCCTTTGAGGAGGTCAACTCATTAACATTTTGGTTGATATTATCTAGAACTTGGAAAGGTATGTTCTAGGTGATAGCTTGCTCTTCCTTAAGCTTGGGAATTTGTCCTTACTCAAATGGACCCAAACACGATAATTAGGCTTGAATTCTCTAATTTTTCTTCCTTAGCCTTTCTATTTGAGTTTAGCAATAGCTCGAATCCTCCATCACCTTTTGATGCATCTTCTTTAAGGCCCTAGATAGGTTAACTAGATTTACGTCTTCATTTTAGCTTAGCAAGGACGTATGGTCGAGAGGGAGGTCAAGATTGAATCCATAGAATACTTTAAATGGGGACTTCTACATCAAACTATGTGTTGACTTGTTATATGCGAATTCAACTACGAGTAAGTATAAAGTCTTGATCTAATAAATTCCTCCTCATCATGACTCTAAGCAATGGACTAAGTGTCCAATTAATGACCTCAATCTAACCATTAGTTTAAGAATAGCATAACATACTGAATAGGAGCTTAGTTCCTAAGTGTTTCCATAAGGTCTTCAAAAAATGGTTTAGAAACTTCAAATCTCAATCAAACACTATGGTCTATGGCATTCCATGTAGTTTGACGACCTCCTACAAAATTAAAAAAGTGATATAAATATCAACATTATCCCTTTGGCATGGAATGAACGGTGCCATCTTGCTAAACTTATCTACCATGACCATGATGGAAACCTTCGCATAGGATGTCTTCAACAAACAAATGATGAAGTCCATATTAAGCTCAAACCATGCTTTAGTCAGAATAGAAAGTGGCAAGTATTGGCCTTATTCAGCTTAGCTCTTAGCCTTCTTACATGTTGTACATTCTCAATATGGCATGCATATCTCTCATCATTCTTAACCAAAAGAATTTGAACTTTAATAGCTTGTATGTCCACTTCTCCTAAAGTGGCTAGATGATTCTCCTCCATGCGCTTAGTACACCAGCAGTTGTCATATAGATAGATCAAGATACATGACTTCCTATCTCTAAACAAATATCCATCTTCCATGAAATAGTCATCAATAACTTGCCCATCTTGACATCTCTCTATCAAACTAAAGTAAGATATTATGCATATAGCTCTTTAATCATGAGAATTCAACAAGTTTGGTTTGTAGGTTAGTCCAGAGCAAATGTCTTATAGATAGGGCATTGATGACCACATTAGTCTTCCCTTTCTTATACTTCACCACATATGAGAACCCTCTGATAAACTTTATCTACTTGGCCTATCTCTTCAACAACTTCAATTAGCTCTTTAAGCAACTCAAAGACTAGTGCTCCTTAAAAATAATGAATTCCCTAGGCAACAGGTAGTGTTGTTAGACAGTTAAAGCTTGGATCAAGGAGTAAAATTGTTTTCATATATTGAATAGCTGACTACGGCTCCTCGTAAGACAACCTTCCTTCATTAACACAGCATCTATGTTGACTCTAGATGCATTACACTCTGAATTGAAGACTTTCTCAAAGTTTAGAAGAGAAAGGATAGGGGTAGAGGTCAATTTCTCTTTCATGTCTTTAAAACTTCTCTATTCTTTGTCTCCCCAATTAAAGTCCTCATTCTTCTTCAATAGCTCAATCAAATGAGCCACAATGGTATTGAAGTTCCTGATCAAGCAATGATAGAATGAAGCTAATTTGTAAAAGCTTTGAACATCAATAAAGTAGGTTGGCATTGGTCATTAAATGATACCTCAAATCTTCTCTTCAACTACTCATACAGCTCCTCCACTCACAACAAAACCAAAAGAGACCACATCAAATAAGTAGAATTCAAACTTCTTTATATTTCCATAGAGTTGTTCAACTTTGAACACGTTGATAACAACACAAAGATGCTCATGGTGACTCTTTAAGTTAGGACTATATACTAAAATGTGATCAAAATAGATTACCACAAATTTTCCAATTAAATCTCAAAGTACATGGTCCATCAACTTCATGAATGTGCTCAGACATGAAAGAGATCAAAAGGCATTACCACCTACTCATACAATCCATGCCTTGCCTTGAATGCATTCTCCTATTCGTCACTTGGTCTTATGCAAATCTGATGGTAGCCTAACTTTAAGTCAATCTTTAAAAAGGTTCTTGCTCCATGCGACTCATATAACATATCATAATCATCTAGCCTCAAGATTGGGTATCTATATTTGATGTGATTTTGTTGATAGCTTAGCTATTAAGCATATTCTCTAAGACCCATCCTTCTTAGGGATTAATAGGGTAAGCACAGTATATGAACTTAAGCTCTCTCTAACATAACCTTTCTTAATCAACTCATTAAACTGTCTTTAGAGCTCAATGGGCCTGGTTTGGATTCATTCTATATACAGGCTTGGCTATAGATCAATGGCATGTCCAATGCCTTGGAAGGGGGTTAATCCCTTAAGTAACTCATAAGAAAACAAATTAACAAATCCTTTAATAAGCATTTTCACTTCAACAAGTAGTTTGACTTCTAACTCCTTCATCTTTAACAACCTCGGACCAGTAAGAAGGTTAAGGTTTCCATCCTCAATTCTTATGACAACTTAGTTCGGGTTATCACAAGGTTCTTCTTCTTTTAAGCTCAGCCAAGCTAGACCTGCATTTTCTTGACCTAACTAAGGGTTTTAAGTTTCAACTATTCTTCTTTCCTTCATGATCAAGCATACAGGTGATCATACACAACTCTTTTGTCAAACATCCATAGTCGACCTAGTAGGACATAGGACTCATGCATGGTTAGGACATCACAGAGTACTTCGTCCTAACATGCTCTAACTATAGTAGGTACTAGGACTTGCTTCGTGACATGTAAAACTCATTTCTAATGAAGCCAAAAATTATTATTATCTAGAAAATAATAAAAAAATGAATATTTAAATAAAACAAAAAAAAAAGAAATAAAAGTAATATGAATTGAAGCATAGGATTCTTTTAGGAAGAGATCCAATTGTTCTAAAAGGCAAATTAAACACAAGTTTTTTCAATTTCATTCACTAGTTCACTCCTTCTTTCTTAAGATGAGAGAGAAATATCTCTATCCCATAATAAGCTAAGAAATTTTAAAATTCAGGAACTGGGAAAGAGGGATCAAAAATTTATCAAAATCTCTTCTTTAAGAATTTGTTTGAATTTGTACCACCTGGTGTGAGAAGTGGTTGGCAACTTCAAATTTTTAGTCATTATCATGGATAAGTGGTTAGCAACTTCAATTTTTCAATCATTGTCATAGATGCTATATTGGTGCAACTCCCACTATCAATAATGAGGGCATACAGTGTTCCCTTCACCTTACATCCAATATGTAATAAGTTCTCCCTTTGCTCATTTCGATTAAGGGGACAACATCCATTGTTCTCCTCATAACCATACTTAAGAACTCTCCTTCTTCAGGAGTCATAAGAACCTCCTTTTCAGGTGACTTGTCTTGCTCAACACTCCTTTTTGTCTTTTGCTCCTCGACTACCTCGTTTGTGTTGTCAAAATCAATTGTCGGTACCTCACCTTTGATGATCATTATTCTTCTACTTGAACATTGAGTAGTCATGTGACCAAAACTCTAGCACCTGAAGTACTTTATCTCACTAGTTTTCCCTCCTGAAGTTTGTTCCTTCTCAAACCTCATCAATACTTCCTTCTTAACAGCTCGAGACTTCGAGTCAAAGTGGACTTCCTCTCTTATACTTGGCTCCAATATACTTTAACTGGCCGAAACAAGATAACAAGTTGAGACTCATTCAAAAGAGCTCAGGTATATCCTTAACATCTTCAGCACCCTATCCTTTAAGCAACATCGATTGCATCCTTAAGAGTATCAATCTTCTATGCATCTAGTACCTCTCTAATCTCAAACTTCAATCCCCCAATAAATCGCGAAACAATGGGAGCTTCTAACTCTTCAACCTCACAACGAATCATAATCATGATGTATTCATCAATGTTTAATCTTCCTTGCCTTAATTCTTGCAACTTCTTAAAAGCATATTGCATATAGTAATCAAGGATGAATCTTCTTCTCATAGCTCATCACATCTCTTTCCACATTTAAATCTTCGACTCCCCTTCTCATCTTAGAGTAAACTGTAAGTTTTTCCACCACAAAGTGGCATATCATGTGAATTTAAAGGCAACTAGCCTCACTTTTACTTAATCATCACAATCATGGCTCTCAAATATTCTCTAGACTTTGTCTTCCCAATCGAGGTAATCGTTGGCATTGTCGGGCCTAAAGTAGGTCAGCATTTGCAACTTTACATTCTTAAAGCCTAAGTTGGGATGGGCCCCTTTTTCCTCTACTTAATAGTATTCCTTCTCACATCAAACCCTTCAATTTCAACATTGTCTAAGTCAATCCTTTGATGAGGTCTTCTTTCAACACCTATTACTTGAACATTCTACTCAAGGTAATTTCTCCTTTTATGTTGAGCTTCATACCTTCTATCTCCAACATAAGTATTAGATTAAGGTTCTATAAGAATGACTTCAACAGGTTTGAGCCGTAACTAGTTAGTGCACTGCATAAGTTAGTTTAGCTATCATGGTGGCCAGTTCATCAATAATCTCATCAGTAGGCCTTAATATGGCAATGCTTTATTGTCTATGGTATGGAAATCCACTCTCATTTTCTTCAATGACTGCGTTGACACTAGAATCAATCATCTTCTCAACTAATACAACACTTTGAAGCAACCCAATGTTTATCTTATCTTCACAAGAACAACTTACATAAACACCCAAATAGAATAGCAACTATCACAATGGTAGGATAGACATAACAACTATGACACAAATCAACTCTCAAGTTAGATGAAATACTACTTCAACAACACAAACACAAAACAGATACTCACTAAATAACCACTACACAACCTTAACAGCACTACATACCACTCGTAGATTGACTATACTCCAATACAACTGAATTACAAATAATATTAGCTTCAACCACAACTCCGTAATTGCTAAAGCTCTAATACCAAGATGTTATGCTGCTAGGCTCAAGTGAACATAATAATCATAAGAAAACAGGGATATCTATCCTAGCCTAAAGATGGCCAAAATACTAAATGGAACTCACTAGTAAGCAAACTCATGCAGAAGATAATGGATATGACATACCATTCTCCTCTCACAAACTAAAACATAACTCAATATGAGGTACCGGTGCACTTGCCACTACTCTTACTCAAAGGTTAGATAAGAGTAACTTGGACTTATCAAGAATAAATTTGTACAAGAATATATGAAGGAGATAAAAAGTGAATATTCATTAACTAGTTTCTGGTTCATTACAATTAAGGTATTTATATAACCAATTTAGGGTAACTACTAAGTTAACACATATACCAAAAAGGATTTCAAGCTAAAACTAGTATGTAATATGTATATAAGGTTGAAAATGGAAAAAAATAAGAGGAATATGAACCTACAAAATAGTACAACGTTGGAAAAGTAAAGGACACATTTTATTACATGGAATGTTGGTTTTGGTGTAGCATAGTAGTTTCTAAAAGGAGGAGGTTGTAGGTCAGGCTTTGCTAACAGGTCAAAAAACCTTGACGAACAACTTGGAAACACTATGGCCGTGTAGTAATGTGGTTAGTCATGCTATTAAGGTTAACATAAGTGCAGTCCTCCTGTACCCAAGAGATGGTATGGTATTGGTAGGACCTTGGGTAACTCTAGGAGTCTTGCTTTCTTGTTCATGAATTGCTGAAAGAGAGCTCAACAAACCATAGCGGCCAACCACGAGCTCAGGAGCACGTTAAGTGTGGATATACCTCAATAAAAATAGGTCCACTAACCATAAGAGTAGTAAGTTTTCACCCCCAAGCTAATGGCCCATTTAGAATCTTAAGGAAAATCAATGACAACGCCTATGAGTTGGACTTATCTAAAGGATATAGGGTATCCTCAACATTTAATGTGGTTGACCTAACCTTATATGTCCTAGATGAAGTCAAGCCTGGTGATTTAAGGTCAAATCTTCAACAACCCCAAAGAGCTGATGAGAATTCAAACTCTTCCACCATAAGTCCAACCTATTCTTTACCTCTACCAACCTCCAAATAGTGTTATTCAAGATCTAAGCTAATCCCCCAAGGGTGTCTCTATGGACTCTAAGTCCTAACCTCCCACGTCTTATGATTAGGCGTATGTTTGAAACTTCCTTCCCCATCACTTATCGTCAAACCCATTTTAAAAGACTATGCCTACCTACTTAGAGGATCAAGATAATTTAGATCACCTACCCATTCTTCTATTTGCCTATTCCTAAGCTATGTAGCTTAGATTCCAACTAATTTCTAAAACCTACCTTGAATAGTGTGAAAAGCAGCCATTATGTACATATTTGTCTCTTATTTTAAGTGATCCTACCAATGCTTGAGCTCCACATAGTCTGATAGACCATTAATGCATGTTAACCAATGAATATTCTTCTTGTATTTTTCTGGTTTCGTCAAATGTGCATGTAATTACCCTTTCATTTTTTTTTTATGTAAGCCTTTAGTCATTTTCCCATTTGGAGGGTTACCTTAGAAGCTAGTATGAAAAGGGAACAATGTGTATTAGCTGACATCTTTGGTCTTCTTCATATTAAATACATATTTTATCGAGCTCCTTCAAGCTTATGCTTCAAAATTTCCTTTCTGCACCATTATCTATTTTGAATATTGTTAGGGTTAGTGATGAGTAAACCTTAATCTTTTACTTGTAAGTTATATCAAGTGGGCAAATTGAATCGTGCTAAGCTTTTCGCTAAGTCATATTCATGAAGTTGCTTCACAAAGCAATCGAAACCCTTATTCTTCGATTCTTCGAAGGACCTAGTTAGATATTCGATAAGCCTTAATTAAAAATTAGCTCTTAGGCATACCACCAACTACCCATACCTACCAAAATTTAATGTATCCAAATAGTTCTAAAAATGGATTGGGTCTTAATTGTGAACTTTATACGCAATGAACTATATGCATAAAAAGGAAAAATGGAAAATGGGTTTGGAAAAAGTTGGTGACATGGACACCGTTCTCTTTGCTAGAAAACTGACATTAATGCTTTGAAGAGCAAAGGTCTTCAAATATTATATTCACATTGATATATAATCATTTGGGGGGAAAAATACATCTTCAATAATAGACATTTGGGGTCTTTTATGTTCTCAAGGGGTGAGAAATATTGGATAGATCCAGCTAGGCGCGGACATAGTTCGAACATATCAGAGATTTTCGTCTTCTTTTCGAATCACCTTTTCACTTGCAAATCTAAGCTATTTATTATTGTTTTCAACAGTTGATATTCTTGCTAAAGGTACAAACTTGAGAAATCCCATTCTCGTCCTCAATTGGAGTGCTAATGAGGGTCACCAGACTAATGTCCCGCAACAATTTTCGACAGCTGTTATGAGATACTGATAACTTTCATAATTTTCGATAAGTCAGAAAAGTTGTAAAATCAAAATGTCTAAATATTAAATTGAAAAACGTAAAATTGTAAAGAATATAGATTCTCCCCACTATAATAAACTAAAGAATCATAAAATACACTATGGATAATTTGTGTCTACAGCATGTTAATGTTAGGATATATAAGAACTAACTAGAAATCACAAATATATAATCCACATTATAATTATATTTATTTGTATCCTAATTATTTTTATCGTCTTGCACATTGTTTTTTTTTTTTTTTTCTTATGTTTATTACGAAGAAGAATAGAGATTTAAATTTAGTTCATACCGAGAGATCAGCACTAATGTTAGTAGAAACCTTAACATCTTATTCACATTTTATTTATATAACCGCAGTCCTCATCGTGTTATATTTATGTCTTTATTAGCATATTGTATCTGAAGTTATGGCAAGCACAGTAGAATGGCATCAACATTCACCAAGATAACCCAGTGAGCACTTCATCAAAAGCAAAGACAAAAACGGCCGAAATGATCATAACGATTCAAGAATGGGGCTCAAAGCATGCTGATAGCTGAAACTGAAACACAAGCGTGCTTGATGATGGGCACTGGTGATGATTACAAAGAGCAATTAAGGGGATGCAATATATAACAAGAGAGGTGCAAACAAATCACTGGTCTGACATCGACCAGATGCGGGTGCGATAATTGCAGATACCCAGTTAAGGCTCAAGAGGACCCCCTTTTTACAGAGTAAAAGGAAGAGCATTGTCGAAAAGGCACTAAAGACGTGCCTCATTATTGCTAGGTCTCTTATTCATCAGACAGTAACATTGTCACGTTAGCTTATTCTGATTCTTTTTTTTTTTTTTTCTTTTTTCTTTTTTCCTTGTAAATGACACCACCTTTTTTGGCTTACTCTTTATTGACCAACTTTAAACAGGCTTAAATCTCGCCACAACAATTCGTTTTTCGAAGACCCCAACCACCTGGTGGGGCAATAAATCCCAAAAAGGTTACGATACATGGGACCTGTTTTTTCTTGTCAATTGTGAAGAAGAAAAAACATACTCAGGACCAGAAAATATGCCCACATGGACAGGTAAAACTAGCTGTCGTACAGCTTATATTCAGCTGCGGACATCAAACACTAGGAAAATATAAAAACGAGCAGAAGGCGTGGAAATACACAACCCTCTCATATGTTTTTCTTTCCTCTCTCTGTCCTCATTCTACTTTTTTAACGTGGAGAAGTTTTGTATTATTGTTGATTGAAAAAAATACTCAAAACTATGCTTTGTTGGGGATTTGTGTTTTGAAGACAAGTACAGATAACTCATAAGATGCATATTCCTGTTTATTATCGAAGTTTACTAAGGCTATCATCCTAGGGTAAAATATCCTTTCTATCGGAACTTGGGACGAACTGCTTATCTATCCAGAGTTATCCAGTAGGTAAATGGAAAATTTATATAAAAAGATACTGAGTTTATTCAAAACACCAATACAGCTTGTATTTTTCAAGCATATTCAAAAACCTAGTATTTCATTGAAAAAATAAAAAAGGAAAAAAGAAAAAGAAAATATACATTTAAGGGTTTTTGGCGCATTTGCTTTGTCATTATGGTCTACTTCGTAAACCCTGTAGGCAAAATTTGCAATAGTAGATAGGGCCTATAATTCTTTTATAATCATTGATTTTAAAAATTTTAAATTTAAAAGAATGCACATCCAAAGATTAATGTTATAATACCATTACCACATCACTTGGAACTGTTTACCACTGTTGATATCGCTTAAAAAGCACCGGTTGCAGTATTATAATAAAAAAAAAATTAAAATTAAAACATGTGCATATAATCTTTAAACGATGGATAACTTTATGCACGAAACCCACCGTATAATCCAAACTTTCTAGTCAAAACATAGGCTCAAATCAGCAAATCCTAATTCTCAATTTAAACCGTATATGAACATGAAGTTCATGGTGTATAAAGCGAAATTGACATAAAATTAACAAGATATGTGAAGTGTAAAGAGAATTCAAGGAAGAGCAAATCCGAGCGAGGACACTATTCGATGGGAACTAGCAGTGAGTCAAAAGTGCTTTCCTTTCGTAGAACACAATCTATACAATTCATAATTCATGGACAAAGATTAACTGTCGGATGGGTATAGCATCATGGAACGAGATAACAAGGTTAAAGGAGAGATTATATTATTGGGCGTTATACCTTGATTTATTTGGGGATTCGCTCTTCTGTCTTGCATTAAAATGACTCCTCAATTAACCATTATGTGCGATAAACTAAAAATATGGATTCCAACAATACCAATCCTCCGCAGATGGCTTCACTTCCTATTAGATCTTACAGTCGGAAATAAGATTTGTTGATTCGAGGTTTAGTGTTTCTAAAATGAATTGTAAGAGTTTTTTTATTTGCTCCTTTTTCTAGAACTTACCGTACGTGTAAAATCTATTTATCAGTGAGTACTTCTCGACGAGCATTCCTCATCAGGAATTCGCTTGTTAGACAAGCAAGATAGCATAAAAATTCGATCAATCTTATAAATGGGTCAAGCTTTAAAATATATTGTTGGGCCCAATTACAATTAAGACTGCTTATTTGAATCAGTGACAAAATTTTGGTAATTAGGCCTAACACTGGGATGATGATACAGAGGTTTTGGAATAAGACGATTTCATCCACATAACTTTTCTCTCGACAAGCTTGTATATTGAGCGAAGATCCATAATAATATGTGGGGGTTCCTCTTATATCTCTTCCACAAACTCCTTGTTAGATTCAATAATCCTTGATGGTCTTATCCGTTAATTATCGGTTGAATCAAATAGTGTCTCTTGATTACAAAATTTGTATAAATACCGCCAAGCTCTTCTCATTAGGATGGTTTTGGATTCAACCTATAGCTAACAATTTTGTAGAGACAATTCTTTGACATACTCTAGTTTTACTATCTGTCTCGTTAAGACCGAGCTTATCTGTTTCTCTTTTACGATCCACCTCTTTCTCATCTAATCTACTGAGTTATTTGGAGTATAGCACTTGATTTTTGTACGTGAAGCGCGTCATGCACATTATATACATACGCATAGTTAATTCTGCATTTACAATATAAGTTTTCTTATATTGCATGCATGCGGATAAATTTACTTATGCTATTTGATTTGAATTCTGTTATAACTTTTCCAAGTTTTGTTACATAATTCAGAGTTAAATAACCCACGGTATTACCACAAGATTCGCTCTGCGTGAAAATACTAACACTTGAAAAGCTTAATACACAACTCAAATTGGATTTCGGCTAAATTTTTCTGATTAGACTTTTCATTGACCGACTTCTCTTGCAACCATGCGAAATTATTCAACTATTCTACCTATTTCTCGGAAAGAAAAACGGCCATTTTTGGTGGGTCTTATCTACAGTCGCTACATCTTTAACCTTTTCTTTTCTTTTCTTTTTTTTCATTTGTACGTAGGGATGCTGTCAATAATCGACCATTTGCAAGGACGTGCAAATCGATCTTGGAGATTACTCGATATAATAGCACATATATGAACATAATACGAAGAGACTTGGGAACAGAAACAAGCAAGCATGATGTCTTTTGTTGTACATTGGACAAAAGATTACGATACAATAGACACAATTAATAAAATTGGAACGTAATATTGAAACGTAAAAACGTAAATTTTTATAAATTATTTAAAATAGTTTTAAAAAACTATAGAAATATTTATAATAATTATTAAAATTTTGAAATATATGATAAAAATATAAAAATAAAGAAATTAAGTTCTTTTTTTCTAAAAAAATTCGTAATAATATATAATTAAAAATATATGAAAGAAGAACAAATAAAGTTGAAATTAAACATTTTCCATTATTTTCTTTTTAAAAACAAAACAATGATTTAAAGAAAATCAAATATTTCAAATTATTGATGGTATAAACTGACTTATATAGTTTTTTTTTTTTTTTTTGTAATCTTTGCTATTAGAGTTGAAACATGGGTGAAAATTATGAACAAAAAATAAGGGACTAAAATAGAGAAAAAGAGGAGGAAAAAAATAAGGAAGATGATGCAATGCCCTAATAATTAATATCTTATAAAAGCTTAGTTGCATTTTCCTTTCATTTTTTAGTCAATTTAACTTAAATATGTAAAATTAGTAAACTTGATAAAAAAAATATAAATTTCTATCAAGTTTACATGTAAATTCGGTTAAAAACAGAAGTTTCTATATAAAAGAGAGTTTATAAACGAGTTAAATTAAAAAGATTTCCTAAAATCGTAAACTTATAAAATAGTTAAGTAGAATTGCGATTTTAATAGTTATGGTAAACTCAAATGTTCTTGATTCGTTCTTCATCAAGTAACTGTTTTAATCTTCTTTAGAAGAGTTTCAATAGAGTTTTCATGTTTATTTCAATCTTGTAGATGTTGAATATATTGGAAATGAGAGAATTAGTCTCCCATCTATAGATTTTGGAGGTTAATCTTTTCCATCGGATCATGTTGTGATGAATGGCTGAGATCTATTATTGCTAGTAACCATTGAATTGCTCCTGATGATTATTGATCCCCTATTTTCACACAAACTTAGGCTAAAACTAGTAGGCTTTGACTATGGATCTAGCCTTAAGCCTTAACTTAAAGAAGTCCAACTTTATAAAAGGCAAACTATCCAAAAGAACCTTAATTTTGTTATTTCAAGGCCCATAAAGGCTAAATAAAGCCAAAAAAACTCTGAAATACTTCTTCTATGTCTATTTTTAGTATACAAGACAACCGAGTAAGCTTAGAGTGGAAAAATCAATCCACCCTATTTCAAGCCTACCAAACCTAATTTCTTCAAAATATCCCTAATTAGGATTGATTTTCTAAACTCTATCACTAGCTCATTAGACCAGTCTATGGTGTTAAATTAAGCCAAAGGACCAATTACCAATCAACCTTCTATAGTATTAGTCCAATTTGGATTAATGCAAATAAAATATGGAGTGGTAGTTCCACCCTGGATGGTGGCTAATAGCCACCAAAATATTAAAATAAGAAATTGGTTTGGATTCTACTTAATGTAGCAAGATAGTAGATCGAATTTTTCAATGTAGTTAGTTATTATTCACCACCTCTAAAAAAGAAAAAAAAAACTTTCAAATGAATTGTTGCTATTTAACATAATAAATTCTTTTTATTCATATAATTTAATAAATTTAGTCTAGTAATAAATTGGTGTTAAGTTATGTTACACATGAAATTTTAGTTTTTTTCTTTGACATACGAGGACACATTAATTGAATGGTAAAGGAAGTAAGAGAGATAGTAATGTTAAGCTTAATCGAGTATAAAACTTAGCGATGTCAAGTGTAAAATTGACAAAACACCACAATCTCCTATATTACATTTCACATCATGCCTTTTTCTCTTTTTTTTTTTTGAAAATAGGTTTTAAAATGAAAAAAAGAAATAATATAGGCATTGAAAACAAAAGGTTAAGCGAAAATATATGTCCTTGCATTCATCCCTACCTGAGTTGATAATCAATTAGCCAAAGACATGGGACCCAAAGAAGTAGGGGATGAATCTTTTGTTTTTGTTGGAGTCTCCTTTACAGCACTATAAGTTTGTGAAATGAAAGAATATAGAAATAGAATTGTAATTTTTAAAGAATAAAATAGTGAAGTAATAGTAACTTTACAATTCATTTAAGGTTTCATGAGTAGATTAAAAAATATACTAGAAAATATTTTATAAAAAATAGCTACTCTTTTATTGTGATTTCTCATTTTGTAATAATTGTAATTCTATAGAATATCTATTCAACAAGTTAAATGTATGAATAGTTCTATAGAGGAAAAATTGTTATTCAATTTCACCATTATAAAGTAATATGTTATTAATGACATTTAACCAAAATCTTCTTGGGAGCATCCAGACAATTTTTTTTTTTTTTTAACTGCAAGTGGTATAAATCTGCTGCTTATCATTCTCGCAAGATTGATGAAAATTCATTCTTAAATCCAAATCCAGTCTCACATGCAAACAGGCGTAATGAACTTTCCGAAAACGTTGCAATCCCAAACCTATGCACAAACTTGTTTCCATTTCTCCTTCTTCGAGATTTGATTGCTCTTCACTTCCTTAGTGCGCATAAGGAATAAGAAAACCCACCAACTACCATTTCGCAGTGCATATGTATTTCGAAAGCCACCTTTCTTGGTAAGTTTCCTGTTTTTAGCTGTCTTTTTTCTCATTGTCATTACGGTAATAATTTCATCTAAATTTTTAAGGTATATTACAATTTTACAACTCCGAATTGCTTGGAGTCTTCATAATTAATGGAAAATAAGAATTACATTTCAAAATTTTGAGAATTATAATTCCTATTTTTTATAGCCTTATAACTTTTTATTCCCATCAAACTTCCATAAAAATAAGGAAAAAGTATAAAACAATTCATAACATTTACATCTTTTTTTTTTAATTTAAGTTCTCTACATTTGTAAAAGTATCTAAATAAGTTCTTTTGTCATTCTTTTCATTAATCTTGACACGTGACATAACCTAATTTATTGATAGAATTAATTTAATTAAATAAATTAAGAATATATGTTATAAAGAGAAATTTAATAAAAAAACTTTAAAAATACAAAAAATTATTAAAAAATCAAATCTAACCACCTCAAGGTAAGGGCTAGTTAACCATGTCTTAAGGGGATTAGTGGTCACCCTAGGTTGTCAATGACTCGCATGACCCATTATTTGAAATGAGTTATGACTAACCTCGTTATTTGGCTATAATTAGGCTACCCAAAAGCATAAAATGGTCAAATTTCAACTTTTTTGGGTTTTTGTAATTTTTTATTTTTTAGAATTTTTTTATATAAAGTTCTAATATATAAATATTTACATATATTTTAGATTACACATTTGCTTTTTAAATTTTTTTTAACTTTTTATAATAATTTTTTTATTTAAAAAATTACACATAGACCAATGATATACTACTATGTAACAAAAAATTTATTAGAACTTAATGAAATAACTTATTTGATAAAAGTTTAAAATACTAAGGATTGAAACAAAACTTTTGAAATATTAATAATTGAAATAAAAAATAAATAAACATTTGAGGTTTTTTTATATATTTTTTCCTAAAAATAAAACAACTTCTAAACTATCAGCAATGTACTCATAAAATATAAATTTGCCTCTAGAAACATTTAAAATTAGATCCTTTGATTTGGGCCCAAGGATGGTTCGCCTGCGTAGATTTTCAACAGTCATGCATTTTGATAAGTTTATTTGGTGGGTTCGTACTTGTATTTGAAATTTACTTTTAAATATAAAAGCTTGGGTGCCTCGAAATCAACATGAGATTGACTATACAGCGGCACGATACACTGTCGTGGCCATGTGTTTAGTGGTCATGATACGCAATTAGGAGAATTCTTGGGTGGGGCCATGTTCCACGTAAGGATGCAATTGATGGGACATTAATAATTGAATAAACATGAAACGGCTCCATGTCAAATCAGTTTCCTTTTTCAGATCAATCAATCAAGTTCCAGTGGCAGTGTTTGGCCCAAGGAGAGGGAAAAAAAAAAAAAAGAAAAAAGAAAAAGAACCTGGCTGAAGGATTGAACGTACCATGTGACCGTTAGTCTCATTCCAAGTGATTTTAGGGGTAGTCAAAATCGGCCTATCATAATGATAGGATTATTCTCTTTTAAGTAAAATAAATTAAACTAACGACGTGGTTAAAGAGAAATACGTTGAGTTGATTAAGAAATGCTTTAAAAAATCGCCAATATTCATTTCAAACTTAAAAAAGAAAAAAGAAATTGTTATGAAATTTTTCGAATCATTATAAAATCTTTCTTATTTTATATGAATATAAAAGGGTTTTTCATTTTATATATATCAATCATTTGGTAGCCTAACTAAGTGGATTAGAAAAAATAATATATTATTAGGCTGTCTTGGGTATAAATTTCTTTGTTAGCTAAATTACTATGTAATGGTAAATTATTATTAATTAATTATCAACTAGGTATATTTTATGTTTTGGCATAAATTTTTAAATTATTTTGGACAATCATTTGAAAGACGTCATCACCACAAGGATTGATTTTTTATATTTAGTAGTTTAAACTTTTTGTCGAAGGTTTACTAAATAAAACTATTCTATTACACGGGACACTTAACTTTCTATAGAGGATGATTTCGACAAATGCAAATGATGCCACAAGAAAAGAAACTTTATGTATTTTTCCTTATATGTATAAACCTTTTAAAATGTGTTCATTCTTTTTATGGAGGGCACGATAATTATCACTTTCAGAGGAAACGGTAAGTTGAGGATTTCATTGAAACAAAAGATGAATGTACTTATTTTCCGAACTTTTGAATAATTAACGTAATAATTGATTTTAGATTTTGATTGAGAAACTGTTATATATAATTTCTACAAAGAAAAGGGTAAATTACCATGGCAAACCTTGAAAATTATTAAAATTACAAAAAGGCCCAAGTTTTCAAAATGCAATACTCAGACCCCTACATAAATTGCAATAGCAAACCAATACTTTTATTAATATACGATCACAATAATTTTTTGAAGCCCATTTATCGCCTAACCCGATCTGCATGAATCAATAATCATGAATTCTGTTGAGAAAATTCTCAAATGAAGAATCGGCGTGAGAAAATAGTTTCATGTCTTGCTATTATATTAAATGTTAAAAATATTTCGGCCTCAAAATTTTTGAAGAGATCTATATGTTGTATTTTAAGAAGTTAGAAATTTTAAAGTAATTTAACAACGAAAGGAATATTGTTTCCAAGATTGTGTTCTTATGATTTTTAAATATAGAGATACCCGTTCATCGTCTGGGCAATTTTACGATAGGATAAGAAAAGAGCCAGAGCGTACTCACTTTTTAATAACGTGACCTTTTGGGCTATGCAAGAGGAACACTCACATCAAAATCGGAATTAGTTATGAAATCATCCCCAGCAGACAACCAAACCTGCCTCACAACTGAAAGAAAAATGGCAACCGCATTTTATATAATCGGAATTGGTTCTCTCATATAACCCCACAAATCCACTGATCACGGATATAGTTCAATAATATCCTCAGGATGGTGCTCTTAATTCTTATTTTAGTAACTACCTTCAGTGGCTAAAATAGGTCATTTCTTAATGTTAAAAAAAAGGCAAGCCATCAACATTGTAACAAGAACATGTGACGGAAGGCCAGAATTCCGGACGATGTGGGATCCTCCTTGTCATGTCCCTCATATTAAAAAGGTTTCCTTTAAAACTTCAGACTGAGTGCTAATGTAGACAATGGAGAGTAAGAATAGTATATGAGAAAAAAATTTTCAGCCGGTATCACTTTGCATGTGAAAAGCAGCATGACAAATCTCTATTATGTCAGTTTTCCACATGCTTCCACTTGCAACTTGCAATTAGGTCAAGATCCACTGACAAGTAGCAATGTGACATCAATAAGTGAAAAGCAAACTAAATATCTGACTACCTCCTTCCTTCTCTCCCTGTTTCCGGGCGCCATAGGCCATTTTCGCACTACTTTGATTGGAAAAAAGGATTGTCATTTAAACTTTGCAGGTAAGAAGAGATATCATACAATAAAGAAGAAACCAGCAGAGAACTGAGGAAAATTATGGAATCTAATAACAAATGCTAAAGATTCGATGGTACATGGTGATGCAAATGGAGGATGCTTTTATGGCATAGTACATCGAAACTACAAAAAATGTAAAATTTCGCCCAGAGTTCCATTTTTTTGCAGGACACATCCCATTTACCAGTCAGGAAAGATGAGATGATGACTGCCGATTAAATCTTAAGCACCATTCATTGCATTATCAGCAACAAGTGTGTTGTCTTCCAAAATCTTGCCATTGACTTGAGCTCGTGGCCTCTGGAAAAAAAAAAAAAAAAAAAAAAAAAAAGAACAGATATATCATAGAATGTCAACCACAATGCACCATAAAAATATCAAAGACTAAGAATGTCAACTTTCTGATATTCTCATACCCAATCAGGGTCGATTGCATTTCCATTCAAGAGTTTATGATTCTCTTCCTTGTTTCTGCCTTCTTTGTCTCTTGTGCTCATAGGTAATAACAAAGGTGAACCGCTGCTAGTCCGGTCAGGTAGCTCTGCAGGAAAGAGCACATAAGTCAAGCTACTATACCATTTATGCACAACATTGTCTTGCAAGCATATGCTGTAAATGCAATAAGTATGTATCTTCAAACATGCTAACCTGGCAACTTCTTCTCAATGAAGAATACAACTAAATTAACAGTGTACCTGCAAAAAAAGTAATTGTTCAGCAACTACAGGGAAAAAAAAAAAAAAAAAAAGAGGGTAAAATGGTGCCTTCATGCAATAGAGTCACAGGCAGAATCACACCATGCAACAACAATATCAACTGTGTAATGTTTCCGGGAAGCTATGATCAATAAGCTCTGAACCACGGCAATTGACCATCCAAGTTGCTTTATCAACCTGCAAAAATAGAAGATATATGTTTTCAGATTTCTAACCTCAATCATCATGCAAACATGGCCAAATGGACTGGTCCTTCTGTTAAACATTATTCTAAACAAATCATGGAGATGAATTTTGATTGGCATGGAACTTAATCTACTGACATATACAACACCCTTCATTCAACCCCATCAATTTCAGCATGAGACAATCCATTCCCCACAACCATATTTCGTAGTAGTAGTAGTAGTTGTAGTAGTAGTAGTAGTTGTAGTAGTAACAGCAGCAGTAATAATAATAAAAGAACTCTGCTTTATATATAGCGTATTACCTCTTTGTCCCATATTTCTGATAAGTGAGCATGAAGACTAATGTAAAGATCATATGGGACGAAAATATCAGGTCACCACAACCATATATTACTCCTCGAGGAACTGCAGATTGAAGATCAGTGAGAAGGCAATACCAACTATTGTTTCTGGCCATGGCCAGCTCCAATAAATCCCTTTAAACATAAAGGATATAGAAGAATAGCATAACTCACAGTTGATCAAAAGAACTTCAAATACACTCTCTGGACGAGGAAGCCTGGCAAGTTTTGAACCCTATAGTACAGAGTAAAATATCGTTAATATATCACCACTGTATGTTATCAAAGCATAAATAAACGTCGTTCACAGCAAGAAGCAACCAAAACAAACATCTTAACCGTGAGAATCAGTACACATCAGTACCTCACGGCAGTGGTAATTTGGACCAGGAAGCTGAGTAGAATAGAATGTAATGATACGAAGAATTTGAGAAGCCTGCAATATCACGGAAAAAAAATTGAGAATTCTTGAAAATGGAAGAACCCACACTCCTAACGAAAAAGCCATCTGATTATTGTAATTAGCAAAAAGGTGTTCAAGAAAAGCTAGAGTGCACGTGCAAAGAATTGAGTAACAGATCAGAAGAAATATTAACAAAATAGTGGGCAACAAATAACGGAGGCATGAACATCACGATGGAGATATAACAGCCTGCACTTTATATGAATCTCTTTTCAATGTCCTCATGTTACTTCTCTTCAATGAAGCCTTGTATCCCATTTGTTAAAAAACAATATCAGATCAACAATTCCATATTCCCAACATGAACAAAAGGAGCTTCCATCTCCAAAAGAAGACAAAGAAAAAAGAACAGGGGACACAGAAAACTGGAGATTGGATAGGATATTAACAGGAGAATAGGACAAAATGATGATTTTGGTGCAAGCACCACCGTTTCAATAGAGCAACTACCAGTCAAGGCTGAAAAATCAGATTTATGTCAGTATTGTCAAAAAGTAGTCCAATCACAAATGTTTCCAGATTAATGCGTAGGATCAATGATGCCAACATTATGTCCACTAACTGAATACTCTCACAAAAATGGCAAACCCTCAAACCTATTCCTTATTGTCTAAGCATTTTATGAATAAAAACAGGAAAAAGCAGCAGCACTTACAACTAAGAAAGCTAGAACCCTGCACCATATTAGAACTGTATAGATCTTTTTGCTCTTCAAAACGAAGGGATGGAAAGTCCACTGCAATAAAAATTGCACACATTGATTAAAAATTGCAAAGGAGAGAGAAAAGAAGTCAGTTATGAACCATTTCTGCACTGGCAGAGAAGGATAAAGCTGTCACAGTCTAGCAGCAATTATGCAAACAACAGAGTCGGTATATGATCGTTTTGGTGAACACAAAAGCAATGAAAACACAATGATTGGAATGTGTTCCCTTGAAACTCCCCCTACCCGACTTTATTTGAAATATGTAAAAGAAAATTCCAAGTCCTCAAAGATAAGTAGTACTAGTGATCTTAACAACTATAATATCCAAATAAGTGCTTATCCCTTTTTCCCTATTAAATAGCGGATGGATAATATAAATCTCAATTAAACGTGCATGGCAAGTGACAATTAGGCACTGGGAGAAGAAGAATGCGCACAAGAAATGTAGCAATTGCAATCCTTAAGTTTAGAATGTAGAGCCCATATATCTACAAGAGAAACTTACCAAGACAAAGGATAGGAAGACAAAGGTGAATATGGTCTCACTTATATAAGCTCTGTCCTGCCCAAGCTCCTGTGTTCACAAGGTAAACCAATATAATAAGTACTCTTGAGTAGGTGCTCATACCATCTTCGTTAAAGTAAGAAATACACAGAAGAGATTGAAACCAACCGGAAGAAGGAAGAACCCAACATCCTGGAGAGTGGGGCCAGGTCTATGTAGATAGTGGACTCCTCGAGCTGCCAAACCATGTACGTACTGCAGTGGAGAAAAATAAATCAAGAAACTGAGAGATAGTAGCGAAAGGAAAATATAGGAGCCCCAAACTTAAACTACACAAATTAATCAAGAAGCACTTCAACAGAAATTACTGAAGTCGAGTAAGTTTATGAAGATAAGTGAAAAATTACGTAATTGGGAATTAACAATTCTAAAATAGAATCAATAAAGAGGCTCCATGGTTGACTTAAAGCAAGGAATAGAATGGGTTTTCATTACAATGTCAAAAAGGAACATAACACATTCAATTGCTTTTACAATTTTCAAGTGAAAAGGGAAGGTGCAAATGTGGAAGCCAGCAGCCGAAAGTTGCGCTTGAAAAGAATGAACAATCCTGAGTTATCAGAATAGAGCCATCTGATGGAAGTGAAAGGAAAAGGAAAAAAATTCTGATAACAGAGACTTCTGATCGATTAAAACAGAGGATATATGAATCCATGCCACCAAAGCAACCTAATTTAACTTTCCCTTATGCAAAAAGCATAAAACCCCATCTAGAAGTCCCAAGAACAGGCAATGATAGTAACATCGTACCAAACTTCATGCTTTTTACTTCACTATACATATATTAACTATTTCTTTTAACAAGTAACATGAAACAAACTGAATCATCGGGCTTACAACAAGAAAACGGTGGTGGAAAATACAATCTACCAGTCACAAAAAAAGGTCCCTTTTTTTTTTTTCAGTTTTTACATTTTTGGAGTTGGAGACAATCAAAACTTAAAATCCTAGTCTCTAACTTGCGGTTTTCTTTTCGCAATGCTTCCTTCCGTAGAATTCAAACAAAACTTAAGAAGGTGTAACAAAGCAAAATGTAAAACGATAAGGAATTAAGAACAGCAAGAGACCTGAAAAATAAGACCAGCAAGAATATATTTCCAATTCTCGGCCAGAAGATTGATCTCCGTTGTTGTCTCTGCACAAATTCTTTTCCACAGCTTTATAGCGAAACCAAAAAAAAAAACAAAAAAGGAAAGGCAAGGCAAGGGAAAAAAACATCATTAATCCAATGCCCAAGAAACATCCAAAGAAAAAAAAGAGAGAAAATCAAAGAACATGACTAGGATATGATTAATTTAGAATTAATATTAGAAAACTAGGAAGGAACAAACCTTAGATGCCTCACGACCAATGTAAAGAGTCATCTTGTATTATGTTGTGTAACTACCACTTCCATATTACTATCACAACCCAACTTTTAATAAAGTCAACATATTTAATCAACCTCAGGAAAATCTCAAATCTTCACAACCATACAAAATTTTCAGAATCCAATAACTACCCACAAAAATCAGACCAAAGATACCAAAACCCACAATCAAAATTTCGAAGCTTTGTTGGATTTGTCAGATGGGATCGGATTTCAGAGAACGATGGATCAAAAGATCAGGTTTTGATAATTGAGAAAACAAAGAACCACCGAATGTGTGGAAGTAAGAGGATTTAAACCAAACAAAGCGTTTCTTTTTTTTCCCCCCCTAATTGAAAACAAAATCGAAATCCTCTTCGAGAAGTTCTGATATCCACGCTTTTTACACGGAGAGACAGTTGAGATATGGAGAAACGGGGAGAGAGGCTTTTATATGTAAATATTTGTTTTGATTATTCAGAAAAGGGGAGGAGAGAGGGGGGGGAAGAGAGAGAAAGAGGGAGAGAGAGAGAGAGAGAGAGAAAGTTCGCCGCTACTCCAATTCTTGGAGTTGGAGCCGTTCGAAATGGACTCTTTCTCTTTCATCCGAGTTACCAATTTTGAAATTCAGCAATATTATTTTATTTATCCATCTTTTTTATTATTAAACCATGATATATATTAGATACTAACTAAGGTGTTAAAAATTATCAATGATTAAATCCCACTAAATTCTTTCTATTTCATAAAAAATTATTAGGGATAAGCTGGTATTGTATTAGTTACCTATTCATACACTATTCAATCAGACAACTTCTGAATAAGCATCATAAGTTAAGTTTAAATAAAAAAAATTTAAATATTTTCCACATAATTATAACATTTTTATACCTTATATTCATCTTGTGACCTATACTAACATATGCTCTATATCTAAAGTATATAAAATACAAGTTCTATAGCTCTTTATATCTACCTTGTAAAATTTATTAATTAATATAATATATATTAAAGAATGAAAAAGAAACTTATATTTTTTTAAAAAAATACACTTTTAGTTCTCAATGTTTACCCATAATTTTATTTGAGTCATTTACCTTTTTTATTTAATTTGAGTCATTAGCATTTTTAAAACTTTACAAATATAGAATTTTCATCAAATCCAAAAATTGTTTTACTTCATAGACATATGTTAGCTTCTTATTAGTCTTTAGATAGATGGGTTACATAAGTTTTTCTAGCCTAATTTTTCTTATTTTTAATTATTTATAAGTATTTTTATTTTTTATTATATAATTATAATATATTTAATGTTATTTTTCATTATATTATGTAATTAAATATATTTAAAATTATTGTTTCATTAAATTAATTATGTAGACCAATTTGAAGTTGATACATGTCGAATTAATGGATAATTCAATAAATCTGATAGAATTTCTACTTTTATAAATTTTTAAAAGCATTTAGGTTTCAAATATTGGGTGGGGGGTTGTTGGTTGGGAAGATTAAGAACTCACATAAAAAAAAGGGTAAATATTAAGGATTGAAAATGTATTTTCTCGTATTTTTTCTTTAAGAAAATTGAATAAAACAGGAATAATATATTCTATTTATGTTAAAAAGAAAATAGTCTATGCCAATACAAACCCTAAACTTAAAACTTACTGTCTATCTCTTAGTAATGTAGCTATATACTATCTCCTATTATATGTTTACCTCTTCTTCCCTAACGCAAAGTGCTAATATTAACCCTTATTTATTCACATTCTACACTAAAAGGTAAAAAGTATGTCTACTAGCTTCAAATTCATTCTTTATTACCTATTTTAATATACTTCTCTTAATAATAGAGACTTAAAAATAAAGCTACAAATAAGCTACGCTGCTCACAAGCTACTTGAGCTCAATTTACTTAAAACTCGACTTTATACAAACTCAATTAGTAAATAAGTTAAGTTTGAGCTCGATATAAAACTCATTTATTTAAATTAATTGAGCTTGAGCTCCAATTTGGACTCACGAGCTGACTTGTTTAGGTTCATAAGAAGGCTCACAAACTTTGTATATATTATAAATATTACATATTATTAAAATCTAAAAACTAATATACATATATAATATATAAATATATATTATGTTATATGATTATATATAATATATAATTTAATCCTTATTCATCATTTATTAATCAATTTTTTATATATTTCTTCATTTTGTATACTTAAACGAGTGAATAGGCTTAATTTTGGCTCGACTTAGCTCTAACTCCATTAGTAAACAAGTTGAGATCAAACTCAATAAAGAGCTTTTTATCTAAATAAGCCAAACTTAAACTTTAATTTGCAAGCTCAATAAAAGCTTAGCTGGAGCTCTAAGTGTAATAAGTTTTAAATGAGCTGAGCCTAAGCTTTTAAAAACTCCATTCATCTCAAGTCACTTACAACTTTACTTAAAAATAGCAATTTTAAAGTTCAAAAGGCAATATTTATTACTAGTCCTAAAGAACTTTTTTTTGGGTATATCAGTATTGTCAAACCCAAACTGAGTGATTAACCTAGACATGCAAGAGGATAAAAAATTAAGGAAAAAATTGGGTTAAACCGAGTTAAACCATATGAGTCAATTCAAATTTGACAACTCTGGTGTAAATGAACCTTCATGTTCTATGTAATGTTTGAAAAGAAATATTTCAATACAAGGGAAAAAAAAAAAAACTTAACCAGTATTTATTATTAAAAGAAATATGTGAAATTGAAATTCATAAAATGATAAAGAAATTGGTTCTAGTATGATTCCAATGTCTTAAAAGGTAAGTTTTAAATCCAAAATATTAGAAACCAATAATAATAGTATAGGATATAAGAAGGCCTCATACTTTACCCACTACATACTCACTTACCACTAAAATTACCTTTTTCAATTGCTCCTACACTAAAGATGGGAGACGAATCAGGGAGTTAGCATTCCTTTTGTCAATTTTTTCCATTTTTCATTTGCTCTATTAATCTAGTATAGTTTAACAACTAGATAATACTAACCAATGCTACACTTGAATACAATTTTTAAAAAATTGATATAATATATTAATTAACAATATTGTTATATCCTCTAATTACTTAAATTAATGGATATAAAATGATGCTTTATGCCTTCTCTAACTTTGTAGTAATAGCTACTTTAGATTTTCTCGATAAGGTATAAGTAACCTTTTTGTACAAATTACCTACCTATATCCTCCTTGACCATAAAAGTTTTAGGTAATATTGAGGATCAATAGGTAGAATCTAGATAACAATTTCCCGAAACTATCCTTTCAATATGGGGAACAAGTATGATGGATTCATATGTACCTACTTAGAACCTATTCCTTAATAGTATAGAGAATGAGTGTTATGTCCTCATACTATTTACCAACCTTAAAACCGATACTCGAATACATATATGGTATAAGTTTTAAAGTACCATATACCGACTTTGTAAAAATTAGTAAATAATATTAATAAATGAAAAATAAATCATAATGGTACATTTTTTTGGCTAAAAAATATTTTACTAAATAAAATAAGAAAGGACTTAAGTCTATAAGATAAAAACCTAAATCTGAAGTTACCTTTCTCTTGTACCTCTTGAGTTTTAATAACTACTTACGGTAGCATGCAATTCAACTCGATTTTTTGTTCAATTTAATTTTGCTTTGTAAATAGCCTTAGTTTATGTACTCTTCTTTTCTTAATTGCTTTTAGATATGATCTTTTTCTTATTATAACAAATGAAAAAGAAATTGCTTTTAAATTATGATAAAATAGCAACAATTTACTAGCAACATTGTAAAATTAAACAAAGATATTTGTAAATGTGCATTTAAAATTATTAATGAAATGTGAAAATCAATCTTTTGGCATTAAAAAAAAATGTAATCAAAGTGCTATTAGAAGAAAATAAGAAGTTAAAAATGAGAAGATAAGAAAAATTCATAAAGTACCCTATACCCCTAAAGTTCCATAAGGCACAAGTTCCATAGAGATTCTAGGAAGCTATAGAAAATTTTTCAATTCCTAAATTTTTTGAATTAATACCTATATGGTAAAGTACAAGTAGAACCTAACTCATCGTATACTTACTTGTTCTTATTTAACATAAACCTAATTTCTTGAAAATACAAAAAAGAATAAAAATGAAAACAATTACTTGATACAATAAAATATGAAAAATAATACTAAAATTAAAAAAATTAACAAATGGGATAAAGATTCATAAAAAATTTTAAACTAAATCTTATACATAATGAGACTAGTATTTAAACTTTTAATGCCATGGAACTAGAGGACACTATAGCCTAATACGTGTCTCTGCCATTCAAAAACACATTAAAGCTATAAAATCGACTACATTCTCTAAAATCCCTTGTAATAACTGCTTAACAGGTACAAAATAACAAATCTCCAAATACATCAATTTGAATAACTCATAAGCGAGTCACTTTAGGCCCAAACATACTAAATAATTAGATCTTATATAACATACAAAACTAACCGCCTTTCTTTCTAAACCTGAAGATAGCAAGTTCTATAGTAGTTGCAAATTATTTGACTCAACCTACAACTATAAAAATAAAAAAATGAACCAAAATCCAGTACGGGTGTGCAAATACACACAGATGCTAAGTATAAAACATTCACATACATATAATGCAACTATAACAATATATAAATAAGCAACTGTTTAATTATCTTTAATTTAAGCTATACTCATAACCCTGACATACCATGATCTTTGTCTACATACATAAGTGGTTATAATATAAGTTTTCCTTTAAGTCCTTTACGCTTAAAGTCCAAAGTCTAGAAACCAAAAACCTAATATTATAACTGTATCATATCATATGAAAGTCCATTAGAGAAACCTCGCATATGATCAGCGATTGCTCTTCTAGGAAACTGTCACTACAAGTTCTTAGAGCAAGTGGGTCAAGTACAACCAGCAAACCATTCTTTTAGAATGAATATAGATTAGTTCGATTACATTTGAAGTCCTAACAAGCACAATCACACAAACAAGTATCACATACCTAGAAAGCCAAATTTGAACCAAATATTGTAAACTCTGCAAATTTAACCTTCTAAACATGATACTGAACTCGAGTATCATAGATATTTCCTTAAGTCGATAAAACCACATAAAATGAAAACCGATTAAAATTTTAAACTCAAAACTTAAAATGGACATGAAAGACCCTATTATATGATTTGAAAACCCTAATCATGCACTAAAACCCCAATCCCTACATATACATACTTTTAAAAATGTAAACTTAAACTTAATAGAAACCATAAATATCAAACCGTAAAAATTGGTAAAACTCCATAAAATTATCCTAATGCTTAAAAAGCTATAAATCAATAAAATTATCATTAATTTTGCAAAATCATATGAAACCGATAATGAACGAATTAAGGATGGTTTCAAGTAATAATAAATAACAAAACTAAGCTAGTTAAAAGACAAAATTAATTTTACTTGTATACATAAGTAACCCAACAATATGTATATATATAAATATATTACTAAGCAATTTCCTTCTCTTTTCTTAATCTATCGTATAATATATATATATATATATATCTCTATATTGCATAATAAAGTGATGATCCTAAATAATTAAGTCAATTGAACCTTAAGCTCCTAAGTGTAAGTCAATTACTCCCAAATTGGTAAAAAATCCTAAGACATACTTAAACTCACTTGAACCCTAAAACCTAAGATAATCAAGGACTTATGACCATAAATAAATAATTAAAAATATAATTTGAACAAATTTTATTTAGCTCCAGAAAATCTTAAAATTTCTTAAGAAGTAAATCATAACCTACAAATTAATTTGAGAACCAAACCTTAAAAGAATTACATACAAGACAATTCTCTTATCTTTACTTATAAGCCATATTTGTAAACTCTAACTTTTAACAGGCTTATGAATTAACCAAGAGTATTTTCCGAACATTCCCAAGGACCAACTAAACTAAGAATTTAAATTTACATCTAAAAAACGAATTTAGTTTTCCAATTCCAATTCAAAAGTTTATTATCAATAAAACTCGAATATGAGAACAATAAACCTTAAGTCACCCAAAACCCTAAACCCTAAAACAATTAAAACCTTATAACCCTAGGTGACTAATTAAAAATTTAATTTGAATAATTTTATTCAATTCTAGAAGATTTCATAATTTTCTAAGAATTAAATTGTAACTTACAAAATTATTTAAGAAACAAACTCTAAAAGAATTTCGAATAAGACGATTCCCTTATCCATAATGCATAAGACTTGTGTACATGAATAAGTAAACAAACCAATTACCTTAGATAACTTATCAATTGAAAGTTGGGATAATTTATCAATTGATAACTTACCAAAAGTTAGTGATAAGACACTTTCCTTATATCACCGTGACTTATACTACACATGGATAAGTTATCACATTATTTTATGTGTTCAACTTTTAATTAAATGACAAGACAATTCAATGCCCAAAAAGGACATCCTATGGCCGGTTAGGAAGAGAGCTTAAGGGAGGTCATGCCTTGTCAATTTTCAATCACTCAATTATTTTGCACATCTACTATTCATCCCTTAATGCTTACATCATCTAGTCTTGTCAAAAGTTGGCATTTGTGCATGCTAAAAGACAACTCAATTAAAGCTTCTTAAACACACTTTCCTCCCACTCAAAATCGGTCACTCACTCTCTTCTTTCACTTTCATTTTTACTTCCTTTTCTCCCACTTTAAACATAAACCAAAAGAAGAAATCCAACCCCATAAAATCCCAACATTGCCACTACTATTTTGCTTTCATACTCATAGCACCAAGCTTTATTTTGTGCCATCTATTTATCAACTTCAAAAACCACTTTTAAAAACTGTAGAATATCTCCAAAAACCCACTTTAAAGATCAAAACCCTGGCTTCTAAAAGAACTTACAATAAGAGGAAGGAAGACAACAAGCTCAGAGGATACTTAGTTGTATAATCACCTTATTTACGGTTTTGAGGACGAGTACGTTATTTCCTTATTTAAGTGATCTAGTATACCATGTTAGGAGACCATAATTTTTATGAAGATGTTAGCATGAACTTAAGATGATAACTTAACTAGCCACTTTAAGAAATAAGCTTATGAATCTTTTACAAAAAAGTTTAAATATGAGCATGATAAGTTGGTGTTATGTAAGGAGATATGTTTAACACTTAGAATGGAAGATATTAAGTGGAGGAAGTCATAAAATATTCATATGAACAAAGAAAAAGCATGATGGACATGAAGTATAAGAAAGCTATTCAAGAGTTATCTTTACTTCTATTAAGTTGAACATGCTCAAAATTAACCTTAGCTAAAAGAAAATTCATTACATGAAGCTTCTATAAGGAAACTAACTTTATGAGATATAAACTATGGCATAGAAGTTATGATAAGTACGAGAACTATTATTTTCATGTTGTGTATAAGCTAAATAGTTACCTCATAGAAGAGAAGTTAAGTCGGAGTTAGAATATGAGTAGCATAGGTTTATGATCTAACTCCTAAACTTAAGGAAATGATAAAATAAGTTAAAAAACCAAGTGCGTGACCCTTAGACTCTAATGGCCAGATCTGGAACAAAAGTAAAAGCCACTTAAAAATATGATAAAACCAAGTGAATAAAGTAAAAAGATCAACTAAAGTAAGTATAGCAAATATACAAAACCCAAAACTCAAAACTGAGCCTAAAACTCTCAAAACGAGCCTAGAAGTCTAAATTCAGCCTTCATTAAAATTTTGACCGGTACTTTAAAATATTAAGAAAGGTTGTTTTGAAGCCCACAAGAAGTCCATCTAAGACTTCATAAGCACAACAAAATCACTAACTTTAGTTTAAACAAAAGAACAAGCCCATTTGACAACTTAAGCCCACATAAAAGCCTAAGGAGTTATTGTTAGCACCAAGAGTGTAAACCAAAGTTGGAAAGACCTTAAGGAGTATTTTAATTTTATAATAAAGTCTTATGCCCAAGCCTAAAGAATTTCTTAAGATAACTAAAATGCCCAACAATCAAACAAAGCCTAAAAGGATACTAAAACATGGGGATCGCTATTGTTATGAATTATGGAAAATTTTGCATGCCTTAACTCAAAAATATAATCTCGCCACGTTAAAGTACACTCGAAAACGATGAAGATTGACTATAAGATAATAAAAATTGGATTTAAAATGAGAAAGTTATACGCGATTGAACTTTTAAGTAAAAAAATCAAGAAAAATATAAAAACTAGTCAAAAGTATAACTTAAAAGGTTTTAACATAGTTTTCTAAGTTCTATTTCAAATCCTTGCGATGTCTAGGGGACCTAGCTTTTGGAGACAACTTACCCTCAGATTTCTTCAATTGATCCGCATGGCTAAGTGAGTGAATTCCTAATAATTTCTTACTTAACTTTACTTATAGAATAGATGCACATAAATATATATGTATATATGAAAATTTGATGCTTGCAGGATATGAGAAATGCATATATGTAAATTTATGATTGAATGTTATGGCTAAGTAATCACATAATAATGAGAACTTTTTGTGATAACATATGGAATGAAATTGTCTAATCACTATGAAAACCGGGTTAATCACTTATAAGAATAAGAAATTCAACAAATCATGCATTCCCCATAATTGTATTCAGATGACACCGACTGCCACTTCACATAGAATATGGGAAGGGACTCATAGGAGGAGAGCGTCCTACAGGATTGGGCACTAGCTACACCATCATTTTTATTGAGTCTCTATTTTAAGCTGACAGGCTTACTAGGCATTGGGAGATGCCAATCATTGGTGAATGGCCGTGTCTTGTGACTTCTGCTTAGGACGTATATTTATGGATTATAGAGGCCACCACACCACTAGACTTGAGATTTTGAAAATATAATTTGTTGCTTGGAATGAAAGTATATTATATATGTTATATATATATATATATATGGTTTTGTTTTGACTTAAGCATAATAGTGCGATCGATATAAAACCTAAGTGCTAGGACCCATATTTTAGTTTGTCTCGGTTAATTATCTCCAACCCCAACTACAAGGGGTGTAATTCTGAGTTGCATATAGTTCCTAAGCCACTACATGTATTGTTTGGTATATTGATTGATCATGCATCTATATATTTGTGCATTAAATAAACTTTTGTCATGCGGTATTGACGAGAGGATTTGTCTCACTAAGCGTAAGCTTATACCCCAACAATGCTTTTCCTTATAGGTTAATCGATAGTTGGAATAGGGATAGGAATCGAGTGTGGAGTGCTACTATTGAATTAATATGATGAAAAGCTTGTATAGTTCTTTTGGAATGCTCTAGGAAACAACTAATATATCAATTAAGTTTAGTATCTTTAGTAAGTTTAGAATTTTCCAGAATTGTCTATCTTATTTCACTATTTTTATAGGGGATACCGATTCTTTGCGATTTTAAAGAACTACAGAATAATGGATATATATAGTTATTTACATTATATAATGAGTTAATGAACTAAAATTGAAGACCCTATCAACTAACTATTTAGAGTCTTGCAATCTCTGATTTGCAAGACAATTCTTTTATCATAGGTGCACATGTGATAGGTAAATTCTAAGCAATACTAGTAGGCTCCCCCCCTAGGGTCCTTACAAATACAAAGTCCGAACCAACCATTGAACCTAAATCTAGTAACCTAACAGTGAATTGAAATCCATAACTTTAAATCCTGCATGAAAAAAATCCAACCACCCAACAAGAAAGAAACTCGATAACCAACACGAATCTATTTGAAAAACAAGCACACACGTTAGCTTTTAGGAACTCAAAAACGAAGTTATACTTAGAAGTTACCTATGAACCTATAATCTATCCAATCAAAGGTTCTAAAAGAAATAATCAAATCTAAACATAACATAGTTAATATTAAAAATGGAAAGATAATATAAATACATAATATGATAAAGCAAAAAGGTTATCATATTTACATAATATTATTTAATTACTCTAAATTGTAAGGTACAATATATATATATATATAAGAAAATATAAAATCAACACATGATGAGGGTATTAAAATATATACTTTTACTAATCAATATAGTAAGAAACAAATACATACTCAACCAAATAATATTATAGTTAATAGAAATATATAAGAAATGACATATTAATAATTGAAATCCAAAATAGACATACTTTACAAATAATATAGTATACTAAATAATCATAATAACTATCTTAATAGAAATACTTAAATTGTAATACCATTAATATTAATAATAAGGCATAATAATAATAAAATATTATCGTCATAACTCAAATCAATACGTAGAACTTACATATAAAATATAAGCATTAATATTACTCTATAATTAGCTAAAAAATAATGACCCAGTATCTAGTATAACAGAAAATAGAAGTCTCATCCTATAAATTTATATATATACATATTTTAATAGCATTACATAAAATATAATAACAAATTATTTTATAAACTCAAACGACGATTATGACACATAAAACAATTATAATAGAAATTGAATACTAATATAATTACTTTTCACAAAGATATCGAAAAATAATAATAATAATCTACTCACACGATATTGAGAAATGGAATCGAATCAACTTGCGAAATAAACTCAAGTTTGAAATATTGGATGTATAGTGAATTAATGTCGAATATAAACCTATGAGAAATAAAAACATAGAAATTACAATTTATCTAATAAAGTACCCAAATACTTAATAAATATTAATCGCTCGAAATGGTTCGGAATGCATTGAAGTAGGGAAGTAAGCAAAATAATCAACTTAGAAATAGAATGACCAGGTCATGAGTTTCAACTGTGAAAAGAAATAATTGGGAGGGTAGGGAAATAGTTCTAGCAAATGGAACTTTTAGGAGTTCAATGAAAACCTCGGGGGGAAGGGAGCTGTTAAGTCTGATCAAAGGAGAGATAGGGTGATGAGAATTAAGTTACCAAACCTCTTATTAGCAGCCAAGCCTGAGGATTTGAAGGGTTGGCATGACTAATCCTTCTATTCCAACCAATCCCTACTAAGGCTGATTACTTCCTTGTCGAGGCCGAGTACTTCTTTACCGAGTCACTCTTCATGCTGAGCCGTATGACCGCCCATTTTTCTGTAATATACCGAGTTGATGATTACTCTCTAGTGTTGAGCCGACCAATTACTAAGCATCTTCCTTATTGAGAAGCCGAAAGAAAGAGTTTGGATTGACTAAGTCATCCCTACTCGGACAAGCCCATCTGTTAGTACTTTTTTGTCCGCATTTTCTAACGACCTCGCCAATGTAGCATCACCACATGTACAGTATTATGTATAGAATCCGTTACACTAATGATTGTTTTTCTTGTATATTCATTTTTACCATTTTCGTATCTTGTACATTATTTTCTTAG
This sequence comes from Lumnitzera racemosa, assembly GCA_024138005.1. Taxonomy (NCBI): domain Eukaryota; kingdom Viridiplantae; phylum Streptophyta; class Magnoliopsida; order Myrtales; family Combretaceae; genus Lumnitzera; species Lumnitzera racemosa. Next base: position 61,530,253 of record JAMXBC010000004.1, read on the forward strand.
AAAATGCCCTTTTGTCTCTTCTTTTTTAGGCAAGTTGTCCTAACTTATGGGTATAAATACCCTTGTACTTGTAACAGAGAACAAATCATTCTAAATACACTCTTTAAGTACTTTTTCTTCCATACATAAACACTGTTTGTTTACTCTCAGCATCACTCTTATCCTTTCCCTTAAGTAAGGTTAGGTAGCGAGTAATCTCATCGGACAGATTCATACGTCATATCGAATTGTGTTGTAAGTCCTTGGAAGTTCCATTAGTGCATCATATCCTCTAGAGCTGTTCATGGGTTTTTGCTTACCGTTTCATTCTTCATTATACCCTTTCGCACTTTCCCCATTAATCCTTTTTCAAGCTTTTTACAAGCTTGGACCCATCCAGCAACCGGCCTTGTCTATTCTTGGTCACTATTTGCAACATCTTGGTATTAAAGCAAAGGTTTCGTATGAATTGTAGTTAGTTATTCTTGTTCTATTATACTCTGTTTTGTATATCTGAAATAAAGTAAGCTACTGCATTCATTTGATTGTCATGTTGTTAATTGTTAATTTCCTAAAATGTTTGTTTGAGCTTTGAATCTGTAAAAAAAAAATGACGAACCAAAATATGAATGTTAGTACTGGTGATGACAATAGAGTTGTCCACCATGGACATCAGTCTCAGGAAACTCCCAAAAGCTCTAACAAGAAGCTTAATGAGGTAGCTAACTTCTTAGTAGATCTGACCTGAGCTATTTATGTCCTGTCTTGCTGACCCACTAAAGCTACGCAAAACACTCTACAACCTGCTCAACCTACTAAAGTTTAGAACCCAGCTCAACCCATTCGAAGTGGAAGAGTTGGCGGATGTGTAATGTGAAGGATAGACCTAAGAGATCTTGATGAAGAAGAAGAAAAGTATTTTAAAGAGGAACGTCTACGAATCCCCAGAGCATCCGACCATGTGAAGCTTCAGATTTTGAGTTTTAATGGATCTAGGAATGATAATGAGTACTTGGATTGGGAAGAGAAGGTAGAGTGTGTATTTGATTACTATCAATATGAGGATTATGAGAAAGTAAAAAATGCTGCTGTTGAATTCTTTAGGTATGTCATCATGTGGTGGAAGAATTTTCAGGCTATGAGAAGATGAGAGAGATACCGAAAGATTAACACTTGGCCCGAGATGAAGAGAGTAATTATAAATAGGTTCATGCTAGAAGCTTATCTCTAAGATACTTTCACTCAACTTCAGGAGCTGAGATAAGGAAGCAGAACTATTGACAAATATGTTCAAGAGTTTCAAATGCTCATGATCTGTGGCGAAGTGAAGGAACCACTAGCTCAAACAGACTCAAGGTTTGTTACTGGGTTAAGAGGAGACATTCGAGATGTTCTGGAGCTCCAATGATTTGACACCATGGATGAGGCTGTTAAGATTGCTTAACGAGTAAAGAGACAAAGAAAGAGCTAACTACTGGTGAGTGTGCCAACTAGCCAACCCAAACAAGCAAGTCAATGAACTCTATCAAAGAAGGTTGATGTAAGAACCGAGTAGAAAGGCTAACTTAATGATGAAGTGCCAACCCAGACTTATGAGAAGGGGCAATGGTTTGGCAGGAAGACTAGCTAGATTAAGTGCTTCAAGTGTTAAGGGTTCAGACACATGGCTACACAGTGCCCGAATTAATGGACGATGGTCATTAAGGGAGCTATCCCAAAGCTCGAAGTAGAGAGTACGAATGAGAAACGCGAGGAGGAGGAGGTTCCTGCTGAGAAAGAAAGTGCTAAGAAAGAGCTGAGAAAGAGCTGATTGAGAAGGATATGTTTCTTGAAGATTTAAATCAATTACTCATGGTTATCCGATGTACTACGAATGTGTAACCCTCGTGAGAGGAAGAATAGAGAGAGAATTTGTCCAATACCACTTGTAAGGTGAATGACCAGATGTGTGGCCTCATCGTGGATAATAGAAGCTGCACCAATGTGGCATTAATTGATCTTGTTTCAAAACTAAAGTTGCTGACTGTTGCACATCCAAGGCCATACAAGTTGCACTGGTTGAGCGAAAAAGGAGTATTACATGTCACTCGGAAAATACTACTGCTTATCACTATAGTGAATTACTCTGACCAGATTCTCTGCGACATATTGCCCATGTTCTCTTCTTACATTTTGCTAAGAAGACCAAGGTTATTTGACAAGAGAGTTATGCATGATGGCTACAAAAACACTTATATGTTTGAGAAGGATGATCGAAAGATCACATTGAACTCGATGTCGCCAAGAGAAGTTCACAAGTTGTAAATGAAACTTACTAGCAGATCGAAGAAGGCTATGGTGATGAGTAAAGCCGAGCTCCGAAAGGCCATCAATGCTAATGAGCCGACCCTCTTGTTGGTCAGGCAACTATTAGAAATGAAGGAGCAGGGTGAGTTGTTTGGAAAAATCAAAGAGTTGTTAAATAAATATGCCAACTTGTTACCTAAGGGGTTGCCCCCAACTCGAGGCATAGAGCACTGCATTAACTTAGTACCCAGTGCTGCACTACCAAATAAGGCAGCTTATCGGATGAATCCTGAGCAAGCTTCTGAACTCCAATGTCAAGTTAATGAGCTGTTGGAGAGAGGCTATGTGAGAGAAAGTCTCTGTCCTTATGCTATGCTTATGCTTTTAATGCTGAAGAAGGATAAACCCTAGTAGATGTGTGTAAACAGCCAAGCTATGAACAAAATTACGATCAAATACACGTATCCGATCCTGAGGCTAAAAGACATGTTGGATGAATTGAGTGGAGCCAAAATTTTCAGTAAGATTGATCTTAAATCTAGCTACCATCAAATCCAAATGAGACCAGGTGACAAATGGAAGATTATGTTCAAGACTCGACATGGACTTTACGAATGGATGGTTATGCCCTTCAGCTTATCAAATGCCCTGAGCACTTTTATGAAACTAATGAACCAAGTGTTGAGACATCTAATAAGGAAATGTGTCGTAGTATATTTGACGACATTCTGATCTATAATGTCGACATACCGAGTCACTATAAACACATCAGAGTAGTCCTAAATATCCTCTGTGCCGAGAGACTATTCGAAAATTTAAAAAAATGTTGCTTTTGTTAGGAGGAAGTGGTATTCTTAGGTTATGTAGTCAGTGGAGGAAGCTTACGACTTAATGATAAAAAGATTCGAGCAATTATCGAGTAGCCAACTCCCACTACTTGTGCTAACATGAGAAGCTTCCATAGATTGGCTTTATTATATAGGCGGTTTATCAGGAATTTCGACACCATCGCTATGTCACTTACTGAGTTAACAAAGAAGAACACTGACTTATAATGAGGAGAAAGGCAAGAGAGGAGTTTTACCAAGATAAAAGAACAGTTGACCTCCGCCTCAGTATTAGTATTACCTGACTTTGACAAATTTTTTTAGCTGGAATACGACGTATTGGGCATTAGAATAAGCATTGTCCTGATGTAGGAATACCGACCAATTGCCTTTTACAGTGAGAAGCTTCAAGGACCACAGCTGAAGTACTCCATGTATGACAAGGAACTTTTGTCACTAATCCGAGCAATGTAAGTATGGGAACATTATTTACTGCAGAGAGAATTTGTTACATATACTGACTATCAATCACTAAGGTACCTACAAAGTCAGATTAAGTTGTCGAAATGGCAGGTGAGATGTGTTGAATTCCTTAAATGATTCAATTTTGTAATAAAGTACAAGCAGGGAAAGAGCAACATAGTTGTAGATGCTCTTTCGAAGAGACATGTGCTTTTATTAGAACTATAGATCAAGCTGTTTGGGTTTGCAAGTATCAAAGATCAGTACTCCAAGGATCTACATTTTGGACCCATAATTTTGTGATGCATCGACAAGAGGACAATGGACGAGTATCATGTTGAAGATGGCTACTTGTTTTGAGGCAGCAAATTATGCATGCTGAATTGCTCATTAAGCAAGCTATTATTTAGGGAAACTTACAATAGAGGTCTCTTTAGACATTTTAGAGAAAGGAAGACCTGTGAAATGTTAAATAGCCGATTAGTTTAGCCGAGAATGAGGAAAGATGTACATCAAGTTATTGAAAGCTATGAAGTATGCAAGATGGCTAAGTGCCGAGCAGAAGAAGGGAGAATAATACCCCTACCTATCCCAATGAAGCCGTGGATCGAGTTGAGCATGGACTTTGTTCTCGAATTGCTACGAACCGCCAAAGGCAAAGATTTAGTAATGGTTATTATAGATAAGTTCAGTAAGATGGCACACTTCATGCCTTGCACTAAGACTAACAATGCTTCGACTATTACTTCTCTTTTCTTATAAGAGATTGTGCAGATACACGATGTACTGAGAAGTGTAGACTCCGACAGAGACTTAAAGTTCTTAAGTTATTTATAGAGAACCTTGTAGTGTCAGCCGGGAACTAAATTACTCTTTAGTACCTCATGCTACCCCCAAACTGACGACCAAACAGAAATGGTTAATCATACTTTGGGGTCACTGCTCTGAGCTTTAGTAAGCAAGAACTTGGCTGATTGGGACATCTGCCTACCAGTGGTCGAGTTCACCTATAACTGAACAGTACATGACACTACTAAGCAGACTTCCTTCAAGATAGTCTGTGGGTTCAATCCCGAGTTGCTTCTTGACCACGCCTTTATGCTAATACTCGCGTAAGAGGACTTTGATGCAACGATTAAAGCACAATCCCTTCAACACATCTACGAAAAGGTCACTCAGCACATCGACCAAGCTACTAGAAGAATGTGAGAAAAGACTAAGGATAGAACAGCTAAACGATTTTAGACGGGAGACTTGGTATGGTTTTACCTCAGTAAGGAGCGGTTCCCGAACAAGAGGAGGAATAAATTATCTACAAAAGTAGAAGGACCTTTCAAAATCTTCTAGAAGACTAATGATAATGCCTATAGGTTGGAATTGCCTGAGGACTATAGCCTTTTTTATGCTTTTAACATTACCAACATTTCCATATCACCTTGACGAAGAACTGAGCAAACACCATTCGAATTTGATCCTAAATCCAAAACAACCCGAAGGGAATGATGGGAATTAGGCTTCGCACCTTTGACTTGCAACCAAACCCAAGGACTAGAGAAGCTGGCACGAAAAATTCTTCTATTCCAACTAACCCCTGCCGAGATCGAATACTTTCTTGCCAAGGCCGAATACTTTCTTACAGAGTCACTCTTCATGCCGAGCCATATGACTGCTCATTTTTTTTAAGTATGATGATTTGATGATTACTCTCTAACGCTGAGCCAACCAATTACTCGGCATCTTTCTTACAGAGAAGCCGAGAGAGAAAATCCGGACTAACTAAACCATCCCTACTCGAACAAGCCCATCTGTTCGTACTTTTTTTTTCCGCATATTTTAATGATCTTGCCAATGTAGCATTGCCACGTGTATTGTATCATTTATAGAATCCATTGCACCAATGATTGTTTTTCTTGTATATTTATTTTTACCCTTTTATATCTTTTATATTACTTCCTTAGGAATGTCCTTTTTGTCTTTTCCTTTTTAGGCATGTTGTCTTAACTTATGAGTATAAATATCCTTGTACTTGTAACGGAGAGTAGATCATTCTAAATATACTCTTTAAGTACTTTTTCTTCCTTGCGTAAACACTGTTTGTTTACTCTCAGCATTACTCTTATCCTTTCCCTTAAGTAAGGTTAGGTAGAGAGTAATCTCACCGAACCAATTTGTACGTCATATCGAATTGTGTCGTAAGTCCTCGAAAGTTCCATTGGTGCATCATATCCTTTAGAGTTGTTCATGGGTTTTTGCTTACTATTTCATTCTTTGTTTTACCCGTTCACACTTTCCCCATTAATCCTTTTTAGAGCTTTCTACAAGCTTGGACTTATCCAGTAACGGCCTTGTCTATTCTTAGTTATGGTTCGCAACATGGGGTAAGAGACAAGGGAGAGGGGATTAATGGGGTTGGGGTCTAAGAGAAATTGAGAGGAAGAGAGAGGTTGATAGAGAAGAAAAGAAAGAAGATATTCTAAGAGAAAAATGGAAATAGGATTTACAGTAGGGGAAAATAGAATAGGGTTCTAAGGTACGATTTTAGGATAGTGTCCAAATTATTCTAGAATATACGGTGAGTTTATTTTTAAAATAGAAAATTAAAGAGTTAATTAAAATAAGAATATATAGTATTTAGGAAAATAAGTCATATATAAAAATATCGTAATATATATAATACTAATAAAATATTTAAACTTTATACGTAAAATAAAATTTAATCTATTTAGTGCGTACATAAAATAAGAGTTTTAGAAAAATATAATCAGAACCTTAATTAAACGTCTACTCTATAAGATATGTTTTAGAATAAATCTGAAATTACTTGAAGTTTAATAAATAATAAATTGAGAAATTATTTATTAAGAAACGGTTTCTAACAATACGAGCTTAAAGAATTTTATGACTTAATTAAATTACTAACCCAACTAGAGTATTTCAAAATTGTTGAACATAAAGCCAAAATATTGAAGTACTCTCTTATTGTAGCATAGCTTATTAATCATCTATAATGTAAAGCATGATAGACCAGCTTTTGTGTCATACCTTATATTAAAGTTCTGTTGGTATCTCCTTTAAATTATCTATTGTGTATCTTACAGATAATTAAAGATTAGTTCTAATAAAGCAGTAAATCTTTTAGGTAGTTTTTTTAACTTTATTTACATTACATTGGTCACTTTAGATAAAGGGATTAAGTTCCAACAAATCAAGTGCGAACAATGGTGAAAGTTTATATAATAATTTATATTATTAACATCCATTATTTTTTAACTTTTTTATTTTAGAAACACTCATAAGGTGTGTGTTCATCAAGTGCAAGGATAACTACCACAACCTAATGGTAATAATGTAATTAATCAATGTATTATAACAACAAATTCGTATTTATATATTGAAAAATATATTTTCAAAACCTTTTGCCTTTTCATATTCTACATTTTTTTATGTTACGTTTACTTATATTAACATGCATGCACATGCCATAACAAAGCCATAGTTCATTTTAGTTCTTTACTCCAAGACTTTAACTCTCAAATGCTTTCTACTTGATCTTTACACATATATCCCTTTAAACCCCTTAACTCTTAAAAATTAAAAAAAGAAAAAAAGCAACGCTCCCTCCTCTCCTCCTAATCATTACCATCACCTATTTCTCACTAACACCACATTTAACCTCTTCTTGCAATATTTTATAAACCTATACTAAATCACTATACTCCCATACTGCTACACTCTTGCATGCAATCATTCAAGGCTTTTTAGATCACTCACATAAGCTAAAGATCATCTTTAAGAATTTACAACAATAGGAACTCCATTATTACTCTAAGAGTTGTTATGCATTTGCTGCAATATCTTACTCTTTGTTTTCTTTGTGTTTCCTTACAACCATACTTTATGAGATCCAAGTATAATCCAATGAGGTAAAAGAAAGAATTAAAAACTCCAAAATACCTACCTCCAATCTCATGAACTAAATTGCACTAAATAAGTGTGGTGAAACCAAGCTCATCTCTATTCATGCCTTTCATTTTCTTTTTGATTTATGCATTACTTTATTTAAAATTATGTTTAAAACTTTAGGTAAATATCATATTTGGTATTAGAACTTTGGTCAATTTTTTACAATTAACCACGTAAAGTTAAAAAATGTCAATATACTCTTACAAGGTTTTTGGAGGCATTAATAGTTACAAAATTAACTAGTTAATTATAAAAATAGGGTAAAGTTTAGCTAGTTAATAAAAAAGAGAAAATTTTAGGTACTAAATTGAAAAGTTTAAACTTCAAGTAGTAAATTGTCAAAATAGGTAAGTTTTAAGTACCAAATGTACCATTTACCTTAAAATTTTTATTTTAAGTTGAGAATAGATTTATAAGAAGGTGTTTGAACCTACTCCTAACTTGAAGTTAAAAGAAACACTACACTTTCATATTTCAACAAATTAATGAAACTAAACCCTACTGTTACTTTACATAGTAGTTATAAATTGGTTAATGAAAGTATGTAGAAGTTATTTATTATAATGGACAAAATTCCCCTAATTACTTCTTTGAAGGTAAAAAGAGTGTGTAGAAGAAGGGAGTTTTCTTATTTTCTTTTATATGTAGCTCCATATCTAAGCATTACTTAGCTAATTTAAAAAATTTTAAGTTGTGATGAATAATTACTATGCCTATATAAAAAATAAGAACAATAATTATAATCATAAAGAATTATAGTAGATTTAGCATTTAGAAATTACTCTAAACTCCCCATTGCATAATCTAACTAATCTTCACATTAGAAAATGTTGAATGCTTATACTTTTAATGTAAGTTAAATTTCCAAGAGTTTTTTAAGTCCATAAAGTATCATGTAGATGGATAAAAATATAAAATAAAAAATGTAAATTCAGGCAATAGGATTACTTTAAACTAAATTATGTTAAAAGCAACTAAGGAAATCATACATAAAAATTAGTATAGGTAATTAGATTCAAGATCAATTTTTAGAACAATTTCTTTGATGCCATATCAAGGATGCTAAATGAGTTATTCATTGTAACACCCCAGAACGTAGAACATTACAATCCATTATATGTCCCTAGCTTCTACTAGCACGTCAAGCATCTAAGAACCTACAACTTGTCTCAGATCCATAAATTAATTTCATGAAATCTCCCAACTCACAATTTAATAATCTTAAATTTGAATTAAAGTAGAATGTTTACCACCCAATTTCCATATATCGCAATAATAAACAAACCAAACTCTTACAAGTGAATGAACTTGAACACGATATAACTCTAAGACAAACAACCTAAAGTAACATCATCTAAAGGAGTTGCAAGTGACTTTAAATAATCAACAGTCTCTAAATATGTATAACATGAAATAATAACATATGATCTTTAATAGTTCACTTCTAAAGCTAAACTACGCTTTCTTTGTTGGGTCACATAATAACGGAGATCACCCTAATCATCACATTATAGATAATCATAACTTTCATTCTCCATAAAATAACCACCAAAAACTTCATACTTTAAACCTGTAGCTGAAAAAAAACAACCCTCGTAAGGTAAACTAATGTCCAATATAGGATACCACGTGCATGTAACAAGTTAAGCACACATATGAGTATCATCATAAATGCAACAATCAACTAGATTTAAATCTTGTCATTTAAATCCATAAACAACACAGTCTCAACGTTCTGAGACTTAAGGTTACTCATAACCCTTATACATATAATATATAAATAATTACATAGGTATTGGTGTTGAGTACTCCTCAACACCCAAGTACTAAAAACCATCCTAGATCTACTTGCATCCTTTCAGTATGAGACTTCACTAGGGATAACGTCGCGCAAAAATCACCAGGTGCCTCACCAGCACCACTAGACCCGACCAGTAGGCAATCGAAACCAAGCACAAGCAATAAACTATTAAGTTTGAGTTTCATTTAAGTCCAGTTAATGTACACTAATCTAACATACACTATTAACAAACATGTATCTCATACCTGGTATTCCTATCTCAATAAGATTCGATTCCTCATAACTTCTAGCACTTGTACAAAAGTATTAAAAATTGAGTTTAGCATACATTACTTCCCCTTTAACTCAACCCTCTGCCTCATCCTTTGAGCTTCCAAACGTCCTTCTATATGTCCTTCCCTAATCTCTTATTTACTTTTTGACTTCTCATAATCTATACACATCAACACTAACCTATATACACCAACAATACACATGCCGACACACCTATGGTCACTTACATACCTACACCTAATACAGACATACACCAGCACAACACATAGAAAGACCCAATCGTACAATACACACACAGTCTTACACTCTTGCATGACGTACACACATTATCATACTACACACCTCGACACCATACACTCCAATACCGGCTTGGCATCACCAACATTACACAATTTACGTTGTAACCATATCACTATTGTTTCCATTTACCTCATCAATCGCTTTTGCTAAACCTACACCAAAACCACAAAACTAAGAAATCTTTAAAGAAAAATAACAAGAACAATATTTACATGTAATTTGTGATAAGAAACACCTTAGACTAGAATTATAAATGCGTGAAGCTGCAAAAATGGAATCTTTATGGTTTTTATGACATCTTCTTAAAGAAAAATGAATTTGTATGTTAGATAAGAGAAAGGTTTACTCAATATTGTCCTATCTTTCCATTTTCTTGAAAATTTGTTAGTTTTCTTATACCCTAACTCCCAAATCCGAATTTCTTTAAAGAACAAGTGGCAATTTACCCAATTTTGAGTATGGCTTTGCAAAAACCTACCTTTTGCTTTGACTTCTACCCTCTAACTCCTTAAATCCGTACCCACAAGTGTTCTTGAGAGTTCTCCTTTAAGTTCTATGGTAGGGTACACAATAGAAAGTGTATGGAAAGGTGGGGGGAGAAAATAACGTATGGAAGAGATATGAGATTGAACGTTTCTCTTGGATAAGTTTGTTCTTATTAAAAGCCTATTTATATACCATACTAATGTTTGGATCCTTTCCTATGACAGTATTGTCCCTAGCACTTGATATCTATTTACATGCCATAACAATATCTAAATCCTTTCCCCTGACAATGTTGCTCATGGCATCTCTAGTCAATTATAAGTTGTACTGTGTCTTCAAGCCTTTATTATATTACTATATTATTTCTATTATTTTATATTTCTAAATTTTATTATTATTATATAACTTTTTTTTTCTGAATTTGGGTTTTACATTTGTATACTTTAAATTATATTAAGTAATGATATAAAATCATAAGAAAAAAAAGCTTGAAAAGCTTAATTTCTAAGGTTATAAAATAATGGGTTAAGTATAACTCGTAAATAATTATTTGAGTGCATAACATCACCATAAGGCTAGATGGTTAAGTTTTGTTTGTGATGAATACTAACAAATGTAAATAATATTTATTTATTAAGTGATTAAATAGAAACTATTGCATGTGATTGATACAAGTCATACTAATGTGATCAAGTAATTGTCTTAGTAGGATCATACACATAAACTCTAAAGACAATCTTAGTTACGAATATAATTTTGATCATGAAAGATATTAATGAGAAGTTCAAAAAATTATAATTGACTAAATATAGCAAACTTACAAGATAAATAGTAAAAATGATAGAAAAGAAAGCAACATATAAAGTTATTCAAACACAAAAATTAGGTTTAGTGGGTAACAGGATTTCTATTTGAAATCTATTTCAGTTATAGGATAAATTCCAAATAGTAATTTCCAGAATATACTCTTATAGGATAAGGTACAGATATAAAGTCAGGGTATCTTATTCTACCTTGGAATCTATACTCTAAAATATATAAGAAATAACTTTTATGGTATCTTATATCTACCTTATAATAATAATTAAATAATATTAATAAATAAAAAATTAATACTATTTTTTTTCAGTCTTAAGGAAAATAACAACAAAAACCTAACTCATAATAACCATAAGACTATAAGTTATTTGTCTTTACTATCTAGTCCCTCTCTCTTCTTCTTCTTCTACTTCCTTTTTTTTTTTTTAGCTTATTTTGGTTGAAAACCTCTCCCTTCTTTTACTATCTATTTTTTTTTTTTCCTCATCCTTCCTCTATTACTAACTTTAGTGGAGTCTGGTCTTAAAAATATCTTAGTTTTTGGCATATCATCCAATATATTATATTCGAATTACTCAAACATGGTTTTTATGTTATGTGTATAACAATCTCATGCTTTGATAAAAATTTAATTTTGATGAGATTTGAGAAAAAAAATGTAAAAGAAATTTAAGTATAACTCAACCAAGCTTTTGCACTTTTTTACTGCATAAATATTCTCTAATTTATCTACCAAAATTTTACATCATCTTAATTTAAGATATGTCACATTGGCGAGACTGCTAGTAGTATAGTGATAATTTTGATATTGAATTTGCATTCAATACAAAATTTTAGAGGAAAATAAAGAAAAAGAAAATATAAGTTCCACAAAATACCTTATACCTTGTGAAAATTTTGTAAGGTACAAGTGTACAAGGTGGTTCTAAGATGCCACATGATAGATTTGGTGTATAAAAACTTAGGAAGCTATACCTATAGAATAGAGTAAGGGTAAAGCCTTGTATCTTACCCACCGTATACCCACTCACCCTTAATAGAAATTGATGTACCTTAATGCTATTAAGATGAACCAAAAACCTTGATTCATTAATATAATATGAATGTAGACATCTAAAGCTTTGTAAGGACTATATATATGTGAAATTTTAACTTAAAAGGAAAAATGGGTACTTGGATAATAATTGGAGTAACTCCTTTGTTTTAGTTTCTATATCCTAATTTCAAGTATTTACTTATATCACAAGTGATTTCACTAACATTTTCAAGCTATAAATGATTGCTACAATTAATTCTTCAAAAATGTTCAAGTGAGTGACTCTCCATAATAATCATCTTTGGATGTGTTTATTAGAGCAGTATGGCTTTATACCATACTATTGAGATTTATTGAAAAATGAGCATGCTTAGGGACAAAAGGGATATACACTTATGTTTGATACATGATTGATGTGTATAATTGGAAAATAAAAAAAAAAAGGCACCTCAAATTATGAAACAAAGAATTAGTTGCTAATAAAGGATTGCATTTCATAAAGCAATAGGTTGAAGTGTTTGCTATGTTTGGTACATACTTCTAACTAGAAACTAATAATGAGTTGGACTAAATAATAAGTTGGACAAGAATTGATTACATAGAGAGGGTGTAACTTTGTGCTTATATTGCACCAACCCTCACCTTTACCTTTGGAAATTAATATCGTATCGGGAGATGCTATTGTCTAATTAAGGCTATTACTTTACTCATTGCTCTATAGTAAGCAAGGAGACAGTGTATTTCACTACGTATGTGAAGGTCAATAGATCTATGACACTCTATAGTAAGGAGGGAAACAGTATATTTCACTACGTATGTGAAGGTCAATAGATCCATGACACTTAGTTAAAGAAATATATGATATCCCCTATGTCCAATGAATTGGTTGTGATTTCCTAACCTCAATTATAAAGGGCATAAATTCAATACCCATGCAGTTTTTAGATGATTGTTTGTATTGTTGCTTTCCTTATCTATGCATGCATAACATATTAATTGTTAGAGCCTATTTTTATGTTTAATTATCAAACTATAGATTTTGTCTTGATGGCAGTTATTCATATTTCTACTGATGCATTTTGTGATTAAGACTTATGTTAATATTATTATGTGAAGTAGTTTTCTTTCCTATAGCATATAATAACAACGATTGATCGAACAACTTATGGTAAGGACACCTCGTGCACATTATACCATTTGTTGAACAATAAAGGGTTTGTTCTTAGTTTCTTGATATGAATAGTAGGCTATTATGGCATAGGTATCCCTTAGGACTTGACCAAAGAAAAATCTGTAAATCTTATCTCTCATTTGCTACAAGGGAATGATTTATAATGAAATGGAATAAAATTGAATTAAGATTGAAATCATAAAGCATCCTTACATTTGGAAATGTAGAAGGAATATAATGAAATGTGTATGGAGTAGTATTTGCAAAAAAATATATTTAATTATTAAATGGCATAATTATGTTAAAGGTTAAATAAATAATTTCAATTAATAATAGTTAATAAGTGGGAAATTAAATCACGATTCTATCTTCTCAAAAACAAAATCAAATTCCTCTTTAAAGCTAAAATTACGAAATTGTTGTTTTGCCTTCTAAATGCACTTGCAGATATAGGAAAAGAGAATGGAAGCTCGAGTTGATATTCGATTTCTGTATACTAAATATAGGATTTCTTTTTTAATTTTGAAACAAAAGTATAATTTTTAAAGTTTCTAAATCGATTTTAAGATTTTCATTTTATTTTTTTGCAAGTAACTCTACAATAATTTTATAATACAATTTTAATATGTCATGTTATACTAGGCTTTCATCATAAGTACAATAATTACTAAATAAATGTAAAAACACTATCATTAGTCATAAATATGTATTACTTTTCATAATAAAGTGCTAACATTTTTTAAGTACATTTAAAAGCATTGTAAGATGCCGTTTAATAATTTTATTATTATACAAAAAATTACATTTAACTAAATATATTGAGTTTACTTTAGTTAAAAAATTAAAATATGGAAAAAAAATGAGGAAAACTTTTGTGGTAACTACAAAGAGAGTTATAACTCCTTAATTTGCACTACTTCTTAGGGTTAGATAAATTTGGCTACCAATGTTAATTTACAATGTGTATTGTAAACCTACCTACTACAAAAAGAAAAAGAAACTCCACCTTAGTATTCTATTTTTACAAAACCTTCATTTTCCCTTTATTTTTGAGTGATAGGTATCTGCTCAATGCCTTAAGTAGGTTGCTTGCACAAGATATAGTAACTATCTTAGTAGTTACATATAGGGATTCTTTTTGCTAAGAATTACATTTTAAGTTGTTATTCAAGGTTAGAGCAAAGATAAAATGACTTAAATCGAGTTAAGATAGGTTCATAAAGTAAGACGCAAAGGAAGCTAAGTAAGTAAGTCAATTTGCTAATTAAGTTAACTAGATTTGTGTACTTAAAGACTAGGTTGGCTAGTTTTACAAATAAAATAACCAGGTTTGAATGAATTACACTTAGTCGACGTATTGCACCTAGGTTGATCGAGTTGGAGTTTTGAATGTTGAATTTGCTATTGATTTGCTTATTTTTCTTCCCTATTTCTACATTTTATTTCTTGGTTGAATTAAAGTATTGTTTTAGCTTAGAAATAGGTGTTAACCTGTAACAAAATAGAATTGTGACTTTAACAGATACTTTTTATGATTATGGATCTTAAACAGATGAACTTATACTTAAATTCTTAAGTTTTTATCAATTGATATTAATTGTAGTGAACCACTTATTCTTATCTTAGGAGTTCAACTTACTGGTTTCAATTTGCATAATTTAGTATAAAAGTAATGAATTTGTATAATTTGATATTAGAGCAAGGCTTCTCACATCGCTTGGTATTGCAAGTTTCAAGTACATGCATTTTGTGGAAGAATTTTTATGATAAGTGGCAATTCTATTATTAACTAATTGAAGATTTGAATCATAATTTATAGTTTATGATTTGAATCTTAGTTGTAATCATGGCTAGGTAAATTTGGTAGATTGGTTTTCTTGATGCATCCTCAATGTATCAGGTTATTGTATTACTAATTTTCATAGGAAATTTTGAACTCACTATTAACTTATGATCTTGATGATAGGTGAGACAAACAATTGTTTTCATAGACATGTCATAATTCAAGGGCATATTTGTTGTGCGGTTATAAATGATGGTTGCTAAAATCTGACTTTGAAAATTTAGTAGAAAAGCTAATCTTGGACATTATTGATTATTGTAAAGAAAATAAAATGTAAAAGCATTTAAACCAACTAAGACCAATGATAATTTAGACAACTATTTCAATTATTAAGAGGATCCATATACTTTGGCCTATATTTGTAATGATTTAAGCAGTTTTGGACTAGTGAGCTTAAAACCAAATTGTTAGGACAAGCTCGTATAGTGTTAAACTTCTTGAGTAAACTCATGCACTTAGCAAGTTCCTCTTAAAAGCAATTAGGCATGAACTTGGACATACATTTTTTCGAAGCCTATGAATGATCTTAGAGAGCTTTGGTAAATCTTGTCCATTAATTATTGAAACAATTTAGTACGATTATTGATTGTTAAACATTTTTGTTCCTCTTAGATCTTTACTTAGGGCATAGACATTCAGTTATTGTCACGCCCCGAAGAGGCAGAGTCGTAACAGCCCCACCGTGTAAACCATCCTAAGATAGAAGTTGGCCTTACAACCGCTATCTTAGACCTGATCTACACAAGGCGTCCACAACTAACCCACTTTGAAGTAAACAGTTTGTAATTTAAATAAATCATTTACCTATAAAAGTGAGGAATTATATATATGTTATAATTTAGTTATTGCAGTTAAAGTTTACAATATTTTTCTATCGTACTTTTCTATATCATTACATCATTCAGAAATGAAAAATAATAAAAACTTAGACCTTAAAAATATGTGTTTATTCTTCAATATTTTTCCTTACTCCCCAGGATCCAGCAGTTGCTAGCTTCAGAGTAGTTGTTGCCGTTTCTTAGCCAGCACCTGCACGACGTCTATAGGGATGTGAGTAACCACAGTTCAGTAAGTTAGGACGGAGGACTTAAAACTATACCATACACACAACAAGGTTTTCAATCACTTATTAGGTGCAATGCATGTGCAAGCAAATGCCATCGCACGACGTTGTCCGACCCGTCGTGAGATTAGAGAAATTATGCCCGCTCTAATCCGGGTTGAGGAGTTACCGTTAATGTAACAGCTCACGACCAAACGCAGGCTTATGTAATGGAGACCTTACTCCTCCCGTGACTACCTTCGAACCACTGTCTTCACCCTCGCCGCGACCTCCTCTCCTGTCACTTAGTTCGACTGAGGATGAAGAAGGGACCATTTTGCAATCCTACGCTATCCCTTCCGAAAGGGTCAGTATTTGGTCGGAGAGTCCTAAGTTCCCCTAACAGGTTGCCATGCATGTCCGATTATGATTACTGGTCGGATATTTGGTTAAGTCCAGTTTAGGGTGATCAATCCTTTCATACAAGTCATACAATATGTGCCAGAGCAACAAACAAAATCATAGCATCACCCATAATCAAGCACATGCACACATTCTCTATCTAACAAGCACAACCAAGCATAATCTTAAGCCTCTAAAATACAGCATCGTATTAATCCCAACTTACCTCAACTCCTCGCTCACTCACTCGAGGTCCGATTTGCTTAGGCCATCGCCGATCATCCCTATAACACGAACGTGGTTTCAGTATTTTATATAATATTATAAGTTCATTTTATCCGATAACGCTTATTGTTAGGTTTTGTTTAAGGTTAAATATACCTAATTATCTAGGTATTAAGTCTTTTATAATTATTTTAGGTTTGGGGTTAGGTTCAGGTTCGGTTTTCGCATCGATTTCTAAATTAGGTTTTTAGTTCGATTTCTAAGTAATGTTTTAGATTTTAACCCTAAAAATCCGTTTCAACCCATAATGTGAAATTAATCACATTACTTCCCGATCTCCTAAATACGATTACTACCCCTAGTCAGCATTTTATTCCATCCGGTATACTTAAATCCGTATTAGTGTATCGAATTTACTCATGTTGTGAGAAAATTTTATATTTTTCATATAATTACCTAAAATTGAATTTTGTTTCAGATTTGTTATGTTCTGATTTTCATTATTTTATTATCTAATTAAACCTAATTTTTCCACGTTTATTAATTTTTAATTCTACATATTCCTAATTTTCTACATTTACCACATAACACCTTCATTACTTACACTTAACACACCATAGACTAGGATTAGGTTTCCACATAAGAGATTAACATCCCTAAACATCTAATTACTATCTCAATCAGTAATTAACATCCTAATCACCTAATTAAACCTAAATCACCCAATTTTACCATCATTTTAGGGCTAAAAATTAACTTAAAAATTTAAAAAATTAATTTTAAAAAAATGGCTTCATAGAACTGTTATATATCACATGAGCATCCTACAAAAAAAAATTGAGCTCCAAAATACACTCCTAAGGTCATTTATTTCTAAACCTAAATGTGTTCGGTTTTGCATGATTTCTTAAGGACCTTATATTACGGGACATGTTTTCATCTAAATAATATTTTTCCTATAAACTACATACAAAAATATCCTAGAATAACAAAATTCATAATTTTATAATTATATTTACTATTTTTAAAAAATTTCACAAAAATCGGGCTGGAATTTGGACTCACCGATTTGGGTGGCTCCAGCCACCTCGGGCCACCGTAGCCTTGTCAGCCGGCATGGGCGCTGCCACCACCGTGTGGTGGTGGTGGCCGTCCACTCTCATCTCCTCGTTTGGTGTGGGCTCCCTTTAAAATCCCTAACTACATAGTTTTCTTTTTTTTTTTTTTTCTGGATTTTCTCTCGATTTTTTCGGTGTTTTGATTTTTTTCAAATCATAAACTGACCAAAGGACTTCTGAAATTTTTTCCCCTATTTATAGACAATTTTAGAAATTAATGTACATTAATTTGATTGGATTTTGCCCCAATTCCATGATTTTTGGCTTTTTGTTTGTCAAATTCTTATTGGTTATTTTTTTTTCTTACTGACCACGACCTTATCTTGTTGCAGCTTATCCTCTTCTGATTTTTCTGATTTTTTCTATAATTATTTTGTATTTTTCTTTAATTATTTGCTTAGTTTTAGGCTGATTTAGGTAATTACGTGTATTTTTATTTACACGTATTTTTATCTACATGCAAATACATGTGGGGTACACGTGAACATTCTTAAATATTATTTTGGTCATTCTAAAATTTTTAGTATACATATAATCTATCTCTAGTAATTTATTAGTTATTTCATTATACTTTTCGCATTTTCAATGATTAATACCTATTATGCTTAAAATTTGAAAATTTTATAGTCTCCTATTTTACTATTTATTTTCTTAAATTTAAGTTTACGGGGTCATTTTTACTAATATTTCTCTCAATAGTTTATAATTTGGGTGTGATCGGATCCTTTAGCCGATCGCCCTAAACCTTGGGTTCTAAGTTCAATCCTACGGTTACTTAGCTGAATTTTGGGGCTTACAGTTATCAAATTTCAAAGTTCAAAGATAAGCTCAAGATTAGAAGATAAATGCTTCTTGCATTTAAGCTACTTCTACGTAAAGATCAAAAACTACAAGTTGAAGCATTCGACAACCTTTCAATAGTTACATCATTGTACATTCCTATAAAGATGCCCCATTCTACCATGATTCCTTTCTCTATCATCTAACATGAAATGTTATTCTTAGTCACATCTCTCATGTCTAATCATGTTAAGTGAATGACTTACATCACAAGCACATGATATTCCCTCGAATTTACAATCATTCATATCTTTATGAGCTAATTCTCTATAATAAGCTAATATGAGTAACAAAACAAGTGAATGTCGCTTTTTTAATTGGAAATGCATATCAAGATAAGATTTTGTATGAAGTTGCTTTTATAGATGATTGTCACACGTATTTAAGAGAACCATGACAAATATATCTCGATGTTGTGTATAATCCATTCAAGAGCCTATATTGTCTTACAACAGAAGACATGTAATTTTACAACCTATGACTCATGAAGAGATATAATCATATTTAGAAGTGATTAAAATCAGGTGTAATGGTAGGTTATTGTGAGAGAATCCAAAATTGAGATGATTTAAGAGTTCACTAAGCTAGGCCAAAGAATAGCAAGTATGAATTCATTGAGGTAAAAACTTGAGGAGTTAGTAGAAGAATATTTATCCCATAAGCCATGAAGAAGATGTCGATCCAATTTCACAAGAATTTTTTAGTTCAATGCAATCTTTAGGAAAGTATATGATGATTGGATGGAAACCATCATGTATAGGATTTTGCCATTAGAGTATAATGAGATAAGATGGGCCTTTAAGTGTTTAGCTATGGGCTTGCTAAAGAGAACATAGTGAGAGATGCCGAGGTCTTAATTAACATGGTTACTTTAATAGTTAAGTTAGAATTTATTTGAAAAGGAGAGAAAGTAAGAAACCAAAAGCACAAGAGAGCTTGAAAATATGAGTGTGTATGCAAGTGGTTTACTGTTGGTAAAGTTTCCTTATTTATAATGGTAAGTTTATGAGGATTTAGAAGTTGTGAATCTACTTCAGAGAGAAAGTGCATTTAAAGGGCATGGAGAGTGGGCTTCGTGAGCATGGTTGTAACCTGAGAATCTAGGAGTGCATGGTTGACTAAGTCAACCATCCTTATTTAGTGCCAACCTTTGTATGCCTTTAGCGTCTTACCTTTAGCTGGATGCCTGCATGCTGGAGGAAGTCGGACATGCTCTTAAGGCAGACACATGGCACTAATGGGCAACTTCCGAAGGAAGGAGGTTTGCCATGAGGTAGTGTTCGGTATGTTTCCTTAGGAGCTTCATACAGGGTGGTCACTAGTTAGAACAAGTTAATCGAGGTGAAATGAGGTCGACTACAAGCTAGAACGGGTTAGCCTATGGTTGTTATTTCATCTTGGAGTATGTGTCTAAGTTATTTAATGTTAAGATTTAAGGGTAAATCTTTGTTAACCCTAAAGGCATGCTAGAGATAAGGTTTTGAGTCATTATTGAAGGTTAGATAATAAAGAAAATTTGAGTTGAATCCAGTTAAACAATTGCAAAAGATGACATGTGCAAAGGAAGTCGATTAGGTTGATAAGTTCTAATTAGGTCAACCAAATTTGCTTTCTTGAAGACTTGGTTCACTAACTCTACAACTAGGCTAATGAAGTTAGATTGGACTACACTCGGGTACACTATGTTTCACTTAAGTTGATTGGGCTAAAAATTTGAGGAGTGGATTCATTGTTTATTTGCTTATTTCTTTCTTGTTTTGTTTGGTTCTTCGTCTAGTTGAATTGAGGTTTTATTTAATTTATAAATAGACATCAACTTATAATAACTGCAATGAAGATTTTGATAAATAACTTTTATGATTACAAGTTTTAAAAATATCTCTCTTTAAATTCATGAATTTTGATTAATTGATATTGATTGTTGATTGAGATCTATGTATTTTATTGAATATTCTTAACATCTGCATCATATCAATCATGATTGGATCAAGCCTAATTAATTTAATTTAAGATTAGTGCCCTATATCCAATCTTGTTTGTCCATATCACAAAACATTATTTAAAAAATTATCAATTGTATCCATATAAAACATAGATCCGAATTGGCTCATTCTGTAATCGTGCTTCAAACTCGAGTCATGGTTTTCGGTTTGCACCATCTGGTGCAAAAGGAATGGACTCAATATTTTTTTTGTATCAGAACAAGGTTAGTTTCATCGCTTTTTCTCATTTTCTGAGTTTAAATGTTTTAATTTAAAAATTAAGAAAATGCTGTGGCAAGTTTTAATTATGTGGCTTTATTTCATGCTACCAATTTGCTGGAGAGAAAAGAAGATACGTATGACGTATTTATTAGGGTAAAAGCCATGTCATTGAATAAAAGTTAAAAGGATGTAGTAGAGACTGAACTTGAAAGGTTAATTCGATGTTGACACTGAAAAACTTCAGTTGATACTCAGAGTATGTCTATAAAATAGTGATTGGTATAAATATTTATATCAAGTATTTCTCTCCCTCTATAATATGCATCTACAAGTAGGTGCTTAATTTAAGGGAGGTATTTCAAGAAAAACCAGTTTTTTATCTTAATTTTTTATATTATAATTAATTATTTACTTTTAATGGGTTTGTTTTATTTATTTAGTATATTAAATAGTTTTTAATTAGCTTTTTAATTATTTTTTTATTTCATGAGACCTATAAAATAATTAAATAAATATGAAGAACTTTTACTTAAAACACCTTTTTATAAAATAAAAAAATGTTTAGATGAAAATGTGTTAAAATACTGATATATTATCCAAAACATTTCTGTTTAAGAATCCTTTTATAAACATCACCATGCACGCATCATGAAAGGTGAACCAGCGTGAGAATTAATTAAAGCCCTCCGGCTTTGGCCTGCAAATTCTTGTAAATGGCTAACCACCTCGTAATATGTGAATGATGCCTTTACATATTGGAGGGTTACTACTATGTCCCATATTATTATTTATCATATTATATTTTTATTATTTTTAAAACTCTTAAATACATTATGACTATTATAATTTGATGATTTGAATATCAATATTTTAATAAAATAGAATAAGTTCAATTTTTTTCTTTAAAATTATAATATGATAATTATAATAAAAAAATTCTTTGTAGACTAAAACTTTTATTTAAATTGATGTTTTGATAAAGCCCTATTTATTAATGATCTCATAGGTGACTATCAATCAAATAATTTATAAGATGAAAATCATATTTGTTTTGATTTTTTGTTGTTGATCCCCGTAAAAACTTTTCTTGACCTTGACTTTTATTTAAGAGATATGAAAAAAATAAAATAAAAAAAGGAAAGAAACCCCTGCATAGTCACGGGGGTGCATGAAGAGGCCCGGGATACGAGAACGTGGAGGCTTGAAACGAGAAATTCATCGACCTTCATCTCCCTCGTTCCCTCTTCAAATTTTTAAAACTCAAAAAAGTTGCAAAAGATGCAGGCAGAGAGAGAACTTTTCCATCGGTTCTGCCTAATCTCATTGGGTGGTTTCGAAACTTCCAGCAGGAGCATATAGACGTTGACCGTAATGAAACGAATATTCTGTATTGGTAACAAAGCATTAACAGTGTCTTTTTTCTTTTTCTTTTTTTTCTTTAATGAAAAGTCTAATATTATAATTTTTATTAAAATTGTTATAGTTGAATTATACGAATATTAATTTTTCAACAGGTTGGCTTACGTTAAAATCTATTCTCCTCCCCAGTTGTAATGTAATGTTGTTCTCCCCTTCCAAAAGGTTAAAAAAAAAAAAAAGAGTATTTTAGAACTTTCAGTTTCTAAAATTTCATATTCAATTTGTGTATGTTATTTTTCTGAAATAAGCAAATTAAACCATCTGTTTAGACTTTCCATTAGATTTGTTTTAATTGCTTTCAATTTCAATTAAGAAACGAAATCAACTTATTGACTAATTTTGTATTTTCTTTTAGGCACACAAAACATGACATGATACATATGTGCAAAAATTTTATAAAAAGGAAAAAGAAAAAGAAAAGGCCACTTCAACGAATTCAAGTGGACGATGAAGAAAAAGTAATAAACTAAACGACTTAGTTTACTCATTCCGAAAAATAGAAACTTAATAAAGTTTCTTTTCTTCTTCTTTTTTCTTTTTTTTTTTTTTTTGGTAAACGAAACTTAACAAAGTTGGAAAACAAGTTTTGCATTCTTTTTCCTTTATACCTGTAATTAAAAAGGACGTAGATAACCACCCCCCACACACACACACAAAAAAGGACGTTTATAATCTTAAAACAAATTTTGTAAAGGCTATAAAAAAATGTTTTTATTAAAAAAAAAAAGACAATTAAGCATATTGTTGAAGCCCTGGTTATGACTTATTGGAAAAGAGCCACTGCTATGATTAATGACACGGTCAACGATAAAGGGGATTCATTTTGGTGAACTGGTTTTAGGGGTGAGTCCAAAACTAGCTCAGTTAAGAATTAGGTATAGTTCTTAGCTCCATACGTTTGGCACTAGGATTAATCAATTCCATCTCAAAGCTTCATTATGTTCTACCCAAACTACTAACGGAACCCATCCATAAGATTTGACCAATCAAAGTTTTCATAGAAAATTCTTATAATCTATCAAGATTTAGCTATAAATACTAAATAGTTCGCCACTCTTATTAAAGAGTATTTCCGCGCAAACTCTTTTCACTAGATAAGGGAGAAAGATACTTGCATGCTCCAGGGTCAGTATAGTATTACATAAGAATTATCAAGACAATAAGAAAAACATGACATCATTTGTTTTATGTACTGTATTTGATGCGTTAAGTATAGCATGATATTCTTTTACGGGTTGTTCATTTTGGGAGAATGTAGATTTCATTCCCCCTTTATTATTTACAGGAGTCTTATTCTGTGTTTATTTAGTTTGTGGCCTCCATAATAAGGAATCCTAGGAATCCCAATTCCAAAAATACAAGGAATGACAATTCTGAAGGCAAAGCTATGAATCTTGATTACAACCTCACATTCACTAGCCAAAACTTGAAAATTACACCACTTACCCTTCAAACAAAACATCCGCCAATTATCCTATTTATAAACTTTAGCTTTGTAGTCCTCCATCATCACCTAAATCACAATCTCCATTGTAGTCATTACGCATTACATCTTCCTCCCTATCTTCATCATTGGCTTCATTTGTGTCTCTATGTCTAGATCACAATTTTGAAGCTAAAGTCATGAATCTCGATTCCAACGTCATATTCACCAGCCAAAACTTGAAAATTACACCACTTACCCTTAAACAAAACATTAGCCAATTATTCTATTTATAACCCTAAGCTTTGTAGTCGTCTATCATCACCTAAATTGCAATCTCCATTATAGTCGCTACCCATCGCATCTTCCTCCATATCTTTATCACTAGCTTAATCCATGTCTCCATGTTTGAATCGCAATTGCAGGCCTTACTGGAACCTAACTGCACGATTACCGACGATCTAGATCCAATAGTGAGTTGTAATGAATTGATTACCACAAAAGAAGTGAATAGATTCACCAATTGCTCAGGTTAGGGCTTCTCAATTAGTTCATGGAGTTTAGGGCTGTTGTATTTTTTATTTGTGGTTTCATCATGGGTTAAGGTTTCAGTAAGCCCTACAGTCAGCTACTCGAAGTACGGTTCGTAGAATTTAGGACAATCAAGTAAACTGTTCAATTTAGCACAAATTCTATGACGAAATTAGGAATATTAGTAAAAGTAATCCTATAAATTTGAATTTAAGAAAATAAGTAATAAAATAAGAAAATTTAAATTTTAAAAATTTTAAGTATATTACTCATTATTTATCGAAAATACGTAAAATACATTTTGATAATTAATGAATTGTTAAAGATAAATTATATATATACTAAAAATTATAAAATAACTTAAATAATATTTAAAAGTATTTATTTATACTATATATGTATTTACATGTAGGTAGAAATATACGTAATTATTAAAAATACTCGAATTAGACTAAAATAATGTTAAATAATTAAAGAAAATGCAAGAATAATTAATAAAAATTTAAGAAAATTATAGAAAAATAAGGAAATGTCCAGAAGTGGGGTGTGACAATCTATAATTGAAGAAACAAAAGCAACTAATTAAATTGCAACAAACAAAAAGTGAAAAAAAGAAGAGAAAAAGTAAATTTCATATCAATTTAATGCACAAAAAATCCCCAAGATCTCTATAAATACCTAAAAAATTACATAAGCTCATTTGGTCAATTTGGAACCTTAGAAAATTGAGTGGGTTGAAAATTTAAGAGAAAATTAAGGTTTTAAAAAAATTAACAAAAATCTATGCAATTAAGACATTAGAGGAGATCCCCCACTAAAAGAGTACATAGAAGTGGACGACCATCACCACCACATGGTGGTGGCAATGCCTAGGGTGGTTGATAAGGCCTTGGTGGTTGGAGCTATCAGTTCTGGTGAGTCCAATTTTTCCATTAATTTTACATATTTTGTTAAAAATATTAAATATAATTAGAAAATTTTGAAATTTGGTATTCTGAAATATTTTTTTATTTAGTTTTTAGGAAAAATATTATTTTAATAAAAATATATCTTGTGATATATAGTCCTTAAAAAATCATGCAAAATCGAGTATATTTTGGTTTAGAAACAAATAATTTTAGAAGTGTAGTTTTGAGTCCAAAAGTTTTGTATACACTATTTAGAGGTTATAGAATAGCGTTACGAAGCCTTTTTGTAAAATTAATTTTTCAAAATTTGTAAGCTTTAAAATGATGCATAAAATGGGTAATTTAGAACAAATTAGGTAATTAGATAGATAATTACTGATTTAGTACATAATTATATGCTTTAGGATGTTAAAATATGATGAAGTATGATATTTGTAGCATTTAGGGTGTTAGATGTAATTATTAGGATATTATGTAATAAACATGTAATAGGTAAAAATGGTGAATTTTAAGTTAAATTGGTAATTTAGGGTAATTAGGTGTAAAATTTGATTTGAGATGAATTTTGATATTTTAAGATGTTAATTGATGTTGGGAGATGATATTTAGAATGATAGAAATATTAGATATGTATTATATACATAATAGGTAATAATACATATAAAAATATTAGAAATATAATAAATAGAAAATATTAGAATAAAAATTTATATTATATTAATCATAGGAATATATAATAACTCCAGTAGAAAACATAAATTTAGGTACTTAAATAAAAAATATAAAATTTTCTCGCATCGAAAATAAATTTGATACACTAATAAAGATTAAAGTGTATTAGGTAAAATAGAATACTAATTTAAAATTAAAAGTGATAATCAGGATACTCGAGTTTAATGTGATAAATTTCACATTTGTGTTCGAATCGTATTTTTAGGCTTTACGTATAATATCTTTAATTGGAATCGCTTTATAACCTAAACTAGAACCAGATTCGAAAATCAAACCCTAAACTAACCTATGATGAATTACTAATAACTATTATATATATGGAAAGAATTAGGTTATATCATAACCTATAGTATATATACATATACATATTATTAAGATATAAATCATAAAAACACATTTATATTATATATTATAGGATACATAACGACGAGTTGACTTGCGATTAATTGAGTAAGTGACCAAGGAAATCGGGTAAGTTAAGATTAATACGTTGTTGTATTTTAGAGTACTAATTTATAGTACTCGTACGCTTGAGTTATATTTGATTGTGCTTGATTGTGCTTGTTAGATAGTTAGTTATATATATGTGCTTGTTCTAAGCTGTTGATTATGATGTTAATTTGTTGTCTAACTTGTATTTATATGATTTGTATGGAATGATTGATCACCCTAAATTGGATTTAATCAGATATATGACTTGTAATCACAAATCTGACATGCATAGCAACCTATTAGGGGAACATTAGGATTTTCCGGCCAAATACCAACCCATTTGAAAGAGATAATGCTGGATGACATAATTGGTACCTTTTTCATTCTTATTCGAACTAAGGGACATGAGAGAAGGTCGCGATAAGAGTGAAGTCAATGGTTCGAAGGTAGTCACGAGAGGAGCGGTGTCTCCATTACACAAGCTTGGGTTTGGCTGTGAGCTATTGCATTAACGGAAACTCTTCAATCTGGATTAAAGTAAGTGCAATTTCTCTAATCTTACGACAAGCTGGACAACGTTGTGCGATGACATTTGCTTGAACATGCATTGTACCTAATAATTTAATTGATAACCTTGTTTGTGTTTGCTGTATGGTTTAAGTCTCCATCCCAACTTACTGAGCTATGGTTGCTCATATCTCTATAGACTTTATTGTAGGTGCTAGCTAGGAAGCGACTTATAATTACCTTTGAGCTAACAACTGCTGAACCTTAGAAAGTGAGGAAATACATTCAAAGCAATATATCTTTAAGGTCTTAGCTTTTATTTAGAATCTGTTATTTTCAAATAATGTATTACTTAAAAAGTATAGGACAATAAAACCCTATAAACATTATTCGTAATACTTGAATCTTAGTGTATGTATATGTTTCCATACTTTTTCAAGTAAAGAATTTATTTAATTTATGAACTATTTACTTCAAAATGGGTTAGTCGTAAACGCCTTATGTAAATCAAGTCTAAGATGATAGCTGTATGGTCAGCTTCTATCTTAGAATGGTTTGTATGATAGGACTGTTACGACTCTACTATTTCGGGGTGTGATAGTTTCTCAATTAGTTCATGGAGTGAGAGAGATATGAGATTTTTATTCTTTGTTTATGTTGTAATTTACCTAGAAGAAGGACAAAGCTTAGTTTTCATCTTATTCATGGTAGTGTTTGTATTTTATTATTTTGAAGGGGTATTTTGAACTTTTTTTTTTTCATTGCTTATTCCTTGATTAATTCCAAAGAACAACGTGTTTTCATTACGGTCAAATAAACACGATAATGTATATTTACCCCTCATTATACCTTATTCTATTCATTGGTAATTATAATTCCATTTCCTTCTTTGTTCCATTTAGCAAAGTAAGCATTTGCTTAGTGTTATGTGTTGTTTGTCACTTGTAATACATAAGTATCATATTAGAGTAATGATTTTAATATTTATACTTTTTATGTTATCGCTTTTATTCTAACTCCCTTTTCCTTTATCACCATCACCACTATCATCATTTTACCATCACTACTATTATAATATTACTAATATTGTTGACTACTCACCATATATATAATGCAACTATGATTATAATGACTCGATCCATTAGTACTAATAACTATGATAAAAGGGTGGTGGTTATATCTCAGCAAGACTAATGATGATGGTGTAATGCAGTGTAGGCGATAGTTATACAATGACTATATAGTGATTGAAGTGATGATGAATGGTACAGAAGCTATAATACTAGTCATGGTGATGTAAATGATAATGCTAGTGGAGGTATTAGTGATGTATGAGGTTTTTAAAGAGGCAATAATGAAAGGTAATGTAATGGTTGTGGTGGTATGGTGGTAATAATATTGTAATAGTGATGGTAACTTGATGTTAGTATTGTATTGATGGTAGTGGATGCAGTAATAGTGGTGATAGTGATGGTGAAAACAGAAAAACCGATATTAGTAGTAAGGTTGAAGTGGTGATGGTGATAATGGTATTAGTAGTAAGGTTGAAGTGGTGATGGTGATAATGGTAGTAGTTAAAACTTAAAACCAACTCTAGGGATCGATAAAGATCAACACTTTTAAAATTAATCCATGACCCTAAGGAGCTATATAGGTCCATGCTTTTTAAACTTGCCAAATATGGTTATGGATTCACAGTATAAAGGTCCATTTGTTTTCAAAAATACTCTGAAGGTTTGATTTTGTGTGATTATCATAAAATTATAGAAGGCTCAAATTTCAAGAAACATTTATTAATTACTTATCTATATGGATCAGTTATTTAATTTGCTTATTGCATATTAAAAGTAAAAATTATATATGATTTGATACATCCACTTGTGTGTGTATATGATAAATAGTTGCTCGTGGGGTTTTTTGCTCACCTAATTTAAGAAAATTTTCTTTCTAAGTAATTCGAAACTGATCATGATTATTTAGAGAACATAGGATTGAGTGTCGTATGCCCTTATGTGACAACTATTTTTTTTTTCCTAATGTCGCATAGAATATTGTTTTCTTATTTTTTTTTCAAGTTAATAATTATCTCCTATCTATTATAGAAATAATGAAAATGTTCATCCTAAGCAACGCAAATTGGGTCAATATCAATTGGGCACTAACATCTACAACAATACGGTATGTCAAATCCGAATTGTTGTAGAAATAGTAAGAGAACTTTGTTTGTCAAATTTATGGACTACCATGTCTCCCACGTGATTATTTTAATGACGATACTTTGCTTAGATGTCGACGTAGTTGTCTACATAGTAGAAATGATGCCATGTAAAAAAATGGGTTCTCGTTGTCTTTTTTGCTGTTTAGATGGCTAAGTGGACATCTTAAGGGGAGTATGGGACATGTTGCAGTTTATAATTGGTCAAAAAGGCTAACTGGATTAACGGCTTTAGGTAGAATTAACATGGATAGTCTTATTAGATTTAAGACCAATTAGATGTTGAAATTGGCAATCTCAAAATTTAGACAACTAATTGGAAAATGGATCAAAATTGAGATATCAAATACAACATTATCCCTTTGTTTAATCATATTATTCCTGAAAGGTACAAGAACAAAAATAAAAAACTTTGTGGAAAATTTATAAAATTATACTTAAAATTCTAAAAATAAAATATTGAACGAAAACACGTATTAACATAAAATTTACAAGATACACGTTTAAAAAATAGATATTTAAATTTTAAATAAGAACCAAAAATTAAATAAATAATAAAACAATAAAATTTATCTATTTTTAGTTTTAATTTCATCATCCTTTTTTTTTGTTAAAAAAGTTTCTATTGTGTGTCCTTTAAAATTTTAAAGTTACTCTTTTTGAATTTTTATTTTTATGTTATTTTTTGAAACCTTTTTGTTTTCTATTAATTATTACTTTTCGACCGGCCTTAATTTTAACATAGAAGTAGATGCAAGTGTTTAAAAGTTTATTGCGTAAATGATGATTTTGGAAAAGGAAAAGAAAGATAAAGGGAAATGAACACAGAGGGGAAAAGATGTCTAAAAACTTCTTCGCATTTTCATTTTTTTTACTTCCCTTTAAGTTGATGGAAAACTATCTCATTACCTCAATTATGCCACTTGGCCTATTAATGAAACTTACTTTATAGGTTTATTGAGAATGAAATATGAAATTTAAATTTGATCCAACAATAGAAAAATCGTCTTTACATATTATTAATGGATACTGTTGAGAAGAGAAAGAAGGATAATATAACTGGAAATCTAATAAAAAACCCACATCTCATGGCATGAGGGATTTAGTGGAGAGTTACATACACTTGCACATACATTGTGGAAGATTTTTTAGGTTTGGCAAGTGGCATGACTGATGAAGATATGGATACATATACATAGAGATTGAGGCGATAAGGCCAGACAGTGATGGGTTTGGCTTTGGGCAAATAAGTAAACAACGACGCCAATTTCAAATTTTCGATTCAAATTTTGACTTTTCCCATTTAGGGATAGAGAGAGAAAGTGAGAGTCAATAGTCAAAGGTCGTTTCTGCCAACCGAAATGAAACGAACCAGCCGACCCCTTCGAGATATTCTCATAACAAGATGTTGGAATAACGTTAACTTAAATATAATAATAATAATAATAATGACATAGTAGATATATATTTCAAAAAGGAAAATTAAATGAATGTATGGGAGCTATGAGTTAAGGCATCAACGTGAAAGGGCCCACGCGGATACTTGGGCGTGACGAAGACGTGTCGTGGCAAATTCAATGGGATCGTACGCGCACTGGACGCTGCTCCTTTCCGAAACTTCTTCCTCTCAGTCACCGTTACTCTCCTCTCCTGCCATTTGTCTTCACGCGCTCCCCTAGTGTATCTTTCCCTTGGTACGTGATACAAGTGCGTCAAGTTCTCCCCCTTATTAATGTCTCATCGGTGAAAAAAAAAAAAAAATAAGGGAGAAAAAATTAAAATGAACTAAATGAAATAAAATAAAATAAAAATTAGAATAAGAATTTTTTTTTTGGGTTTAGCGATAATTATGAAATGGAGTGAAATGAAATGATATTAAATATTTATATAGAATTATTTATCAAAAATGTCATTAATTATTATATGTTATAATTTTTTTAATATTAAAAAAATAATTTTAGTTAATTATAATTAACTAAGTGGGAAAATAATCGCAATTCTACCTTTTCTTTTAACCGAAATTGTTGATTTTATATAATCATGATTCCGGTTTCAAAATGTACTTTTAAATATAAGAAATGAGAATGGAATTCAGAGTCACGATTCTATTTCAATTCTTGTGTATCAAATGTGATATAAGTATATATTTGTGATAAAGAAAATAAAGTGGAATGAAAGAAAGTGAGATAAAAGAAATAGGAAGAAAAGAAAATAAAAAGAAAATTATTGTTTAGATAAGAAGGGAATGGAAAGAAAAGGAATGATTATGCATGGAAAGTAAATCAAATGTATATTTTAAAATTATTAAATTACTAAAATATTCTTAAATTTTCAAAATATACTTTTTGTATAGGGGTATTTAAGTAAAATCCCAAGTTTTCCTTCCTAATTCTCGAGAATAAGTGTTTGTGGGACCAATGAAAGAATTTTCAAAAAATATTGCTTCCTTTCCCCTTTTCTTGTTTTTCCAAACAAGGAGAAGGAATTGGACAAGAATCCATTTTTTTTTCCTTAATCCAAATATAGTATAAAGATTTTGTTAAATTTCTATAGAAAAACATAAAATTAATCCTTTACCGGTCATTTCTTTTTTATTTGAACCATAGTATCAATGCACATTTCCTTTTATCTATTATAATATTATAGCTTTAGAATGGGAAGAATTTAACTTGATTAATCTTATTAAGAGACCAATATTCATAATTTTGTATTACTAAGTTATTACAAACTTTACTATAGAATTTAACGTATGAAAAGTGTTTTTTTTTTTAAATAAAAATCAACTCCATTGACTTACAATTTGCTAAATGAACATTTTAAATAGTTGAATTTTACAAGCGTTAAGTTTTTGTATGTGCTTCGAATTGTGAAATCAAGGTAAAGGCATTAAAATAGAATAAAAGGTATTAAAATAAATAAATGAAATACATAACAACAATAATAGCGTTGATGGATTATTTTAGATATTGGGCTTCGAAAATCCATTCCGACCTATAAGACTTTGTACCAATCTATCCTAGGCTTTGTTCATGCTATCTAAGCCTAAATCCAAGCTTCCATCCATGATCTCTATTCAGGATTGGGTTCCTACCCCATCATCTAATCTAACCATAGGTCAGGACTTAAGTTTTAGTAGTTTGGCTCTACCTATGGCATTCATTAAGGTTGAGAAAAAAATCGCATACTTGAATCGTAAATTGAATTAAAAAATTGATTTTTTTTCCAAATCATTTAATTTATGATTTGGTTCAATTATGTATAAATGATTCACAATTTAATTCAAGTAAGTGAGTTGAACTTATTGTTTTAAATTCGAATTAAACTGTTTGGTAAAAAAAATCATGCAATTTTTTTTTCTTATTTATTTAATCAATTTTCATGGATTTAATCAAAATTTTCAGATCCTATTCTTTTTTGTGTTATATTTAGGTCAATTATTAAGATATAGTTGATTAAATTTCATTTGAAAATTTACATTTAAAAATTTTTCGTTTTTAAATTGTTATTTTCTTATTTTTTTTAATCAACGGTTTGACTTTCGTACTCTTTACGTATTTTTCATCTCTTTTTTAATTTTTTTATGTCTCTTATTGTCTTCTTTATATCACTTTTTAATAGATAGCTCTACATTTTTGTTTTCATTATTGTTCGTTGGAACATAATTTTGTATTTTCGTTCAATCAAGTTGCATTTGTTAAGATTTGTATAACTTTTGCTAAACATTGTTATATACGATAAATGTATAAAAAATTAATTGAAAACATATAAAAATTTAAAGAAAAAGAAAATATATTATTAAAAATAAAAATATTTAGCATAAATTTGATATAAACAGTTCAAACCTTGCATAAAATTGGTTTTAATTAAGTTTGAAAATTTTATTAACTAAATCATATGTTTAGGTCTAATTTAAAAAAAAAATTAAACCATCATATTATGTTGGATTTAATAAAAAAAGTAAATCGTAGCGAACCCAATTGCATATACTGCTAGCATTCATGCTCGAAATGCTCGTGGATCAGAGGTTCGCCTAGGAAATCAATTAACAAGTAATTGTGGGCATAAAGCAGGAGATCCAACCTATGTTGGATGATCGACCTATCACGTATCATGATACTATCGAGGATCTTTAATTTTGCCAAATAAAAATAAGAAGATACACTTTTTTTTATCTAAACGAGATTTAAATATATCAACATTTTAAATATATTTTATTCTTATTATAAGTAAAGCCACTTTACACACATATTCCCATTCTTGCTCTGTAAGCTTTCTTAGAATCCCATAAATTGTTGATTTAAAAATCGGAGTCATTATGCCTCGTAACTCCTTGGTTCCTTTCATGGTGTTTTGTTTTGATGTCTGATCTTTAAGACCCGGTGCAGAATCTCTACGCAGAAAATCCTGAGACGAGAAAAACGATGACGAATTATACACACAAAGACGTGTATTTAATGAATTCTTTAAGGTAAAAAGGTCAACTATATATTTTTCTACACCTCACACATAAACTAAAAATTACAATGATTGTTAGTTTAACCACTACAAGACAAACAATCAAGAATTTTTAATAATAAAGCATCCTTTGAAAGTTAATAAAAGAGCTGGGCCATGTTCATATACAAACATAGTTTAGCATTCTCTTTCTTCCTTTTTTTTTTTTATTTTTTTTAATATATAGTAAGGGAGTTCAATAAAACATAATAATAAATGATAAAAAGGTAGTTAGTAAATTTAAATAGTCAATATGGAGTTCATTAATATGTGTATATATATTATTAGTATTTATTACTATTTGTCAAAACACTTGGTGTATTAATATTAAGAAAGATACAAATAAAACAATTTTTATTTTAAAATTATAGCCAAACCGGTCTTAACATTTCATTAAAAAAAAAGAAAAAGAAAAAGAAAAAGAAAAAGAAAAAGAATTGCATATAAATGATAAAAAGATGGTTAGTAAATTTAAAATGTCAATATCATTAGTATTTATCACTATTAATCAAAACACGTAATGATGATCTGTTAGTATCAATAGATTTTTAGCCAACAAGAAGCAGCACAAACAGAACAATTTTTGTTTCAATTTTTTAGCCAAACGGGCCATAACATGTCATTAAAAAAAAAAAAGAAAAGAAAAAGAATTGGCTTCATCTTGCTAGACAATCCGCGACGGCATTCCTTTCCGTTCGGCAATAATACAACTGGACTTGCTGGAACTCATTATCCTTACTCTGCAAGTGTGAATGACATCCTCTTTGTTCAGAATTAAAGCAGCAAGTTTTGGATCCATATTAATCCCAACTTTTCTTTTAGGTCCAATTTTAACAAAACGTGAGAGCTGAGACTCTAATAAAGGAAAAACGATTTATTGAATATTATATATCATATATACATATAAGTGATCGACAAACATTGATTATATTTGGTATATATAATAGTGATAATGGATAATTTAAAACTAAATAAAACTATAACGCATGTTTTATACACACTTGGAATATCAAACTTTTATTAATAATATTTTAGGAGTCCGATGGACCCGTTGTGATTTGTGAGAAACGTACTGTAATTGTTTAGCAACTTGGAAGGTGTAGCCTTTTCCTCGCTACTGTCGTCGTGTCTTGGCGGCTTTGCTGTTTTCATTTGGCAGCCTTGTTTATTTACTGGTCATTTAGTCTATTTATCACCCTAAATGTTCAAACGTCCTATTCTTAGTTACGACTTACAAGCAATACCTTAGTTGTCAAAGCCTCGAAGGTTCATCCAATAACATTGGGATACATGTAGACAAAGTAGCGAAAAGCTTTGAACCCTTGGCCTTTTAATTATCTTTCACCTCTTGATCTCAGAACTTCGGATGGGATATGGATGTTCCAAAGTGCCTTTTGTGTCGTCACTTGGAGGCTTATTCAATGTCATTTATTTCTCCTTTTATTGTTATTTCATCATTCCACTTCTATGTCCTGGGAACATTAACCTTAATGCAAGGACTTGCTCATATTTGTAAAATCCTAGTTCAGGAGTGTCGGTTGATTTCAACGTGGGATTGTTATATTTCATCAGGTGTCTATATCTATTACAGTAGAAATACATTTTCACGCTTTAATAATTTACACGATATATCCTATTGGATGAAAGACTTTCAATTGAAAACATTTTGAGTAAGTTATTGATGTCAAAATGTAATTTATATAAACAATAGATGTTGAATCCGTTGGAAGTGGAGACGTACATAATTATTAATGAATCAACCAAGCAACAATCCAATTAATCAAATTCTTATAAATTGTTTGGACCAAATTTTATATCATCGTAGCAGCTTCCATTTAGTCAAGTTTTTATTCTATGAGTATTTATGGGGACGAGTTGATTGTATTTCAGTTGCCTTGTAACGTTTCCAAAGTGTTTTATTTAATTTAGCAAGAATCTTGTTGTTGCACCAAACAAAATTAAGGAGTATAGTTTTAAATGGGGTAAACATATTTGTAAATAAAAAAAAAAAAAAATGTACATAGTCCAAGAATTACTGTATCTGAATCTGAGAAAGATTATAATAACATATTTCCCGAAAATTTTAGTATGATGCAATGGCGTTACGAACAATAAATGGGAAGTTGTACCAAAGCAAAGGAAGAACCTGCAATCCATAGCTTTTGCATACTGTAGGTCACAGAGAGGGGGTCCAGTGAATATATTGTCTGCTCTGGTGGTTTGGTATAGCTCGTTGGTTGTCTTGTATAACTTTACTTTCTGTGCTTTGGCATTGCATTGTCGCATGTGAATGGAACCTCCTTTCCAACTGATTCGACTCAACCAGGAGCCACAAAATCTCATCTTGATGTATGAAATTCCATGACTGGTCTATTTGTTGCCGATATTATGAATCTATAGTTGGAAAGATCCAATGTTATATCTCATATGCCTGAGGACCATTCGAGCATATATGGGAGTCTGGGACGTAAGCTCATTTACCTTAATCTTTCTGTTCAACGTTCTCTATGGACTTATTTACGTTAAGAATAAATTTTTGTCATATCCTCCCAAAATGCCCAACTATCCATCCTAGATTTTTATCTTAAATTTGGCAGGTGGGAATTTATTGAAATAAAGTCTGATTCTAGATCTTCTTCTTCTTCTCCTTTTTTTTTTTTTTTTTTTCCCTTATATCTAAATACACTTTTGAAAACCGGAATAGCAATCCTAAATTGAAAGAGGATTTTTTATTACAGCTTTAAACAACCAAAATTGCGATTTCTCCCCTACTCATTTTGTTCTATTTCATTTTGACGTGTTTTTGTGTACAAAATGTGACGTTAGAAAATATTATCATTAAAATTTAAATAATTTATTTGCATAATCTGGTTATCTACCATGATATAAAAAATTACATACAATTATCGGTCTCACTAGTTCTTGTTAAAGTTTTCAATTTTGTTTTTTCCTTTTTTGGGTTAAAACCAAGCAAATGTGTTAATTATCTAAATTAGAAACAAACAGTACATCCAAACGGTCCATATTCAAAAAACAAAATTGCAGTGTTTGTCTGACACTGCCCATAGATTTTGGAGCTTGAAGCTCCCATATCCTAAGCTGAGACACACAAATCAAAACCACAAAGGCCAGAGGAATAATCCTCTCATAGTCTTTCTAACTTATTACTAAACATATTAAATAAATTTGCGGATGGTTCTTTGAGAAACACTTCCTCATGCACTTGCCAGCACACGTAGCTTGCAATTTCATGTGCCAACTCTTTTGCATCTCCGCATGTCTTCTGGATTTTCCGGTTCCTCTTCTCCCGGATGAGTCAGCCACATAAAATAATAACATTGAGTGCGAACTCACAATTTATATGCTCATCCATCAACCACTTCACTGCTTCCATAAAATTTGTCTCCACGATCACATTCTCTTGGTTTTTCGTGTTCGTAAACTTAAAGCCTAATAATATACACTCCACAACGTTGGGTTTAGTGGGTGACGTAGCTGCAATTTCCTTGAGTAAACCTCCAATACATCTTCCTCTACAGTCTCTCGCTAAGTTGCAAATACTTTTTTGAAAGATTTTCAAATTCATCTTCATAATCTGTAACAGACAATGTTTGCACCAATTTACTTAGTTTTCCTTCATAATCTTCATACAAAGAAGGGCCAAATCTAAGTTCCATAGCTTTAAGAAAAGCGAGCCACGAAGTAATCAGATTATTACGGAAAAGCGACTCATACCAACTTTCAGGGCAAAAAAAAAAAAAAAAAAAAAAAAAGAAGAAGAAGAAGCCATTTTCAACCTCTCCGGTTTAAAGACACTATGAAAATCGAAAAACTATATAGCTTTGAAAATCCGTGTTAAAGGATCATGTGTTGTAAATTTTGGTAAATGAAGAATATAGGAATTATGAGACTTCACCGATTGATCTTGAGAATGTGATACAGTCTGCGTATTATGATTAAGCTGACCATTCTGATTCTCCATTTGATGCCTTACAAATTGTAAAAGATGTTCCATATCACCATAAAGCCAATAAGTTTTAGTTTGCAAATCAAGAATCTTATTGTTTTGAGATTATATCTCCTCTTGTAACTTCGCTACTCCTCTTATTGCATCCATCGTTAATTCAATCTTGAGTATGTACGATGAAAGCACAAAAAATTAGCTTTATCAATCGACCTGGTGTAATTTAAAAAAAAAAAAAAAGGACTCGACCCACAATCATTCATAAAATTTATTACAACCTTGAACGACAGCATTTTATTCAATGTTTGCTTTCATCTAATCTGCCAAAGGTAATTCTCTACCCCTTCCTTTACTTTTCTCCTCTTTCTTCTCTATACACTTTAGTGTATTCAAATCTACAAGAACATAAAATGAATCTTGTAACAAGTTTGATTCTTTTAAATTTATCTCTCGATGATCTACTGATTTATGGTACTTTTATCCATTTTTATATTTATTTGAATATGGCTTTGTAAGATTGACTTTAGGGTTTACCGTTTATGTGAGGTCTATTCGGAAAGAAGAAGGTACTATGGCCTTCAAGCGCCAGAGAGTGGCTCCTTCTCTCTTCTAATGGTTTCCATACCTCCGCTTCCTGCCCAGATTCCTTCATCCCCTTTCTTTTCCTCCTCTTCTGCTTTCTTCAAGCCAGCTCTGCTGTCTTCCATTCCGTTGAAAAATTATTTTATTCCTCTCCTTCCATATTCCCATAGCGTAAAACAGAACATAACCGACCAAAGACACCTTGCACCTTCGTCTTGGTAAAAACTTGTCACTTCGATTAACTTGTTACATTGCTCTCTTGTTCTTCTTAAAGATTAAATCATTAATTTGTTTATTTCCAATCATTTATTATTGCCATAATCATCAACATTAATTTTTCATTAGAATGTATCAATTTTAATTTATCTCTCCCCCGAAGTTATTATAAAATAACAGTTGGCTAATAGATATATTATTAAAGCCCCAACATCTTTATATAACATGGAACAGTTACTTTCGTAAATTATTTATTTAATCCTAATTAAATATTCTTCAATAAAAATATTTTATAATCTTATATAAAAAATTAATATAAACTAAATATATCATTTAAATATAAGGAGTTATTCAACCTATTAAGATAGCTTTTTAGATTAGACTTTTGCTTGAACTTGGTTTATAATATTTGATACTCTTATCGAGCGGTTAACACTATAAAAAGAGTAACTTAAAAAAAGAGCTACCTAGAAAATAGTTACTTGGTTGAGTGGAATATAAGCTATCTAAAGTGAAAGCTATCTAGAATAGATAATTCAAAATAGACTAATAAAGATGCTAGTTTTTTTTAAAAAAAATAGTAATGTTATAATTTCGTATGAGAAAGTAACATAAATTAAGTATAATACTTAAATCTAAAGATTTTTTTCATCTATGCTAATCTTTTGGGTTTGACTCTCCTTTTGACTTGAGTTGTATCAAAATACCTATACTAAGATAGCATTTTAAAATTGTAAATATTTTACATCATTGTGAAATTTGTAAGCTTTCATTTTCTTTTTTCACCTGATTTTTTCTCTCTCCTTCAATGCTTTTCAACTCTAATTTTTTTTTTTTTGCTTCTCTCCCCTCCACTTTTTTTCCCCCTCCTTTAATTTGTTTGCTTGCTTCTACGTATAAAACGATTACAATTGTTTTTCTTTCTCTTCAAATAACATTCACTTTTCCAGTTTTTACTAAATCCTCTCTCTCGGATCTCACGCTTTCTTATACAGTTTTTTTTCCCCCTATTTTGGTCAAATTTTCTATATATATTTACACCTTATTTTTAATATCCGTTTCCTCTTTTGGTCCCCAAAAATAAAAATTCTTTTCCTCTCTTCTTCTTGCATAGAGAAGATAAATTTCTCTAGTACATATTACTACTTCATTTAAATTATGTTTTATCAAATATCACGTGTGTGAGTTTGTGATTTTCTACTATTGATATTTTTAATTATTATGTCAAAACATTTTTTTTCCATAGTTTAATTTTTTGCTCTTCTATATAATTAATTATGTAAATATTATGAATTAATGTTTTACACATTTGGTGTTCTTAAATTTGTAGGTGCAATATTTGCTTGTATTATTAATACGTGAGATAGAAAGAAAATTACATAAAATTGTTTTGTACCAAATTAATTCTACTTTAAATATTTCCATCCAATTGCTCTGAATACTTAATTCTGATGACATGCAACCTATAGTACAATATATATATAAAAAAAAACCTTTTTAATCTCTCTCTCTCTCTATATATATATGATGGCCCAAGGTCCCAAATAAAGCCGACAGTACATTTATCCCAAATTTTTGAAAGTATACCTTGAGATATAACGGTAATTAATTAAAGTTTAAGGCTGCTTTAATGCGAAATGTCTTGTATCTCGATTGAAAAGGATGTTTGGGAGAAAATAAACAAACAAAGAAATTAAATAAAATGTAAATATTATGTTTAATGTAAAAAAATGGTAAAACAACTTGAAGCGACGTTAACTTATCGGATGAAAGGACCAATACTTCATACTTTTTGAGCGGGCCATATCCCCTGTTCGACACCATGTTTTTATTTTTTCTTCGTTTTACGGCCCAAGATAGTGGCCCAGAAAAGTGCTAAAGCCTGATATTTTGACCTCTCCTTTACTGTTTGCTATAACGTTTAAATTTTAATGTCAGAGTGGGAACTCCCATCTTTATTCTTTATATGCAAAATTTAACACATTGATCTATAAATTGTCATAACATATAAAATAAATAACGCTATTTGGATGTGTAAAAGTTGTAGTATATTAATAATGGCTGGTTTCTTATGCCGGTTAAGAGAGTTAGTTTCTTTTCACTTATAAGGTTGAAACATCATGGTTGCAAATAGTTGTGATATAAAACAATGAATCTTTCTAAGTGAATTTATCACTGTCTGAGGATTAAGACAAGGTAACCTAATTTCCTCTTATTTGATGCAAATCATGCTCAAGATATTGTTTTAGGAGTAAGAATTACAACTAAGATGGTTTGAGATAAATTGAAAGGGCTACATGATGATTTAGAAGAGAATTGGTTCAACCAATTGTAAACCATAATTCACTTGATTGACTTAGTGCACAAGTAACCAATTGGACAAATAAAGTAGTAGATTGACTAGGTAGTCAGTTAAGTGGTCAATGAGGGTTAGTTATTTTTAAACAATTTTGATTGAATTTCTTATTTAGTTTTCTATTTTATTACTATTATTTTTTTTCATATTAAGTTAGGGATTATTTACTATAAAAATATACATGGTTTGTAAGAGAACAGAATTATGATGATTGAGTTTTCAATTTATTATTGTCAAAGTTGTCAAGAGACTATTAAGTCTGTTATTGAATATCAAGATTATATTTCATCATTATTACATGAGTTCTTATTAATCTTACACTATGGTGACCTATGTTGTTTAGGTTCTATGCATAATATTGGTATATATTTAACACCTTTTATTGCTTTAACGATTGAGAGTCATATTGAGCTTTCATCCAATTTCCTTGTAGTTCATTTTGAAATCAAGGTGTTACATCTAATCGTGATTCGTCCATATCTTATTTATCTTTAATTGTCAAATGTAATAAAAAAATAAATAAAATAACATTTTTTTATATGGTTTGAGCCATAAATCCAAAATTTACACATCCTTGGTTATGATCTAGATTGATCCATGATCTACTTCATATCATCATTGGTATTGGAGAATATGTTGGAACGTGTTTACCTTATGGTAAGTTTCACTTTCTATCGATTCATCTATTTAATTTTCATGTTGAGTTTAGAGTTATGCATTGTGATTTTGGCATTGGTTTCTCCTATGTAGCATTCCGTGATAGATTCATAAGTGAAATTGGAAATTGTATAACAATATGTTGAGTGGAAGTATTAGTGAATCTAAGGTAAGATGCATTAGTATTGTAGGTAAGCGATTGAAAAGTGTAGATAATCAGTTGCAAGAATTATCAACTTTTATGAAAGAGGTTTTGGTGCTATTGATTGATCAGGTAAGAGTGTGGGTCCATATATGGACAATGATAAGGAGTTATATGAACGATGAGTCTAGTGCTATAATTTTGACATGGCTAGGAAAGCTAAGTGTGATGGTAGTCAAAAGGTAGAGGCTTAGTAAGTGTGAAATTTGAAATTGCCACTTTAAGAGAAGTAGCTGGATATTAGACTTTTCAAACTGGATACATAAGGTTGAGAAGATATTTGAGTGTTATGAATATGATGAATGTACTAAAATTAAGATGACATAGTTAGTGTATACTAAATATGTCATCTCGTGATGAGATGAACCTTTAACCTAAAGGTTTAGTGGGGGTGAAGAAAATGTAAGGTCTTGGCATTTGATAAAAGTTAATATACAAGAGATTTGTGCCTAATTATTTCAAATAGGAGATGTTGATATAACTTTAAACTTTAAGGTAGGGTGAGTGTAAAGGAGCATGTTAAGGAGTTTGAAATGCTATTAACTAGATTTGGACTTAATAAATCTTTAAAGAAATCTATAGTCTGATCTATTAGTATGTCTAGATTAATTTGAGATATATATTGTTGTAGAGTTGCAATAGTGCAAAACTTTTGAGATGTTATTAAATTAATGGCTTCAATAAAAAGGCAAATAAGGATAGAGACAAAATTACCACAAGTAGAATTAAATGAGTTTGATTATGGTAAGATTGAGGAAAAACACCTAGTTGAGAAAAAAAGGTAGATAGATGATATGCCTTAGAAGAACATATGAAGAATATCATGCTAGAATAAAAGGGTAAGTTCGGAC
Organism: Lumnitzera racemosa; assembly: GCA_024138005.1. Taxonomy (NCBI): domain Eukaryota; kingdom Viridiplantae; phylum Streptophyta; class Magnoliopsida; order Myrtales; family Combretaceae; genus Lumnitzera; species Lumnitzera racemosa. The sequence continues at coordinate 61,572,819 of JAMXBC010000004.1, forward strand.
TAAGCTATAACTAAAATGATAAATGGGTTTGGTGGGGTTTTAAGCAACTTGTGAGTTGCTCATGAATGTTACGCACCACAAATCACACTTGAACCTAAAATATACTTGATAATATGCATAAGTATCGTTTAAGGACCTCGCCACAAACCCTTGCTTAAAGGTTTAATAAGAGTATGGCAATGAACTTAAAAAGCTAAAGCTTTGAACAAATATAAAGAGGAATATTCACATTGATTGACTTTGGCTAAATACAATGGATGCCATTTATAGTAGTGTACTAGGGTTACATTCAAAATGGAAAGATAAAAAATGGACATTTTAGATGGACAAAAAAATAAGCATTCTTAGTATATAATAAAAAGGAGAAAAATGGGTTAAAGATAAAAGGAATATGAACCTATAAATAGTACGACATATTATAGTATAAAATACAGGTTGGATACATTTTCTGATGAAGCAGACAATTTCATATGATACAAAATTAGTGGGATGATCTTTAAACAAGTCGAGAATAGGTTGATGGAGCATTAGGTAGTCTAGTTGAGTTGTTAAGGTTGTTAGCTAGTTGACCTTGTCTACTTAAATGATAGTATAAATAAGGTGGGAGTTGGGGAACTCATGTATCTTAGACGCTTAGATTATGTTGGTTTCTTTCTTGGTAGGTTGGTGGGAAAGGGCTTACCGGATGAGGTTGAGGAGACCATAAGCTCCGGATTGGGTGATGGATCTAGGAAATGGATTCCTATTAATAGAGGAGCTCAAAATTAGAGAAAGAATCCAAAGGTAAGATCAAGGGATAAAATAAGTGGAGTAGGGATGTCAAAAGCTTTAAATGCCTTGAAATTTGGATACTTAGTAGCGCAATGTAGTTGTACTAATTATCATATCTACATGTAGTATCATAGCCAAACATTCCTCATATCATTAGAACAATTTAGAATCAACAAATCTCATATTCATCAAACAATTTCACAAAAATTAGTTGATTTCATTAATTCCTAGGTTTGTTAGTTTTTATCAGACTAAAAATTAATAAGTACAACACATTGATCTTCAAAATTCCTTTTTGTTAGATATCTCTCATATATTTTAATAATAACAAAAGGGGATGAATACTAATAAATCATTAAGATTTCAGGCATTCAGAAGAGTTATGAGAAAGTTTAAATTTGCAAAACTAAGTTATCTTAAGAAACTTATTTAGAAGGTCTATCTTGATTGAAAAAGAGAATAGTATGAAATTTTTCAAAAAGTATTTTAGAAGCTTTATAAGTAGAAGTGATATAGCACTTCAGAAGCTTGTTCAGAAATTTCAAAGAAAGGAAGAATTGATACTCTTTAGAAGGTCATTTAGAAAGTTGATCCGGAAATATATGACATTGAATTTTAATATTAAGATTCAAATTCAACAAGGCTTAGCTTCACTAGATTGGGTGTGTTAGGGAAATACACTTAATCCCGTTTTACTTAAGATGAAATCTTGATCCATGGGGATTTTTAAGTGAATTAATTTTTGATAAATCAAGATATGCACAAATATGGATAAAGATAAGGTTGATTATGATTTTGTGCAATTTCAAATCTTGAATATGAGTCTTATCCGAAAGTTACTGATTAAGCATATCTCCTTGTTAAATTCAAATTAGAAGCTTATCTGGTAATAGCGGATTGAAGTATATCTGATCGAAACAAGATAAAGAGAGCTATTTTTGAATTTGAAATGACCGAGATCTTCTCAAAATATCCAAGGAATTATCTTTAACAACTAATGGTTGGATAAATATGGAAGTGAAAATAATCTTTAATTTAGCCGTTAGAAGATTTCAATATAAAAAGAGAAAGGATTCAAAACTTCATTTTTATAGAACAACAACTTTGGAAAAAAGTTTTCATTACACAAATAGTTGTGATTAGATTCCACCTTCGGAAAAGCAACAAAAAGTCCTTCAGATACTTCTTTAGAAAGTTGCACCAAAGCAAATAATACAACAATTGTTATTTCTCCTTAGAGCGAAATTAATTGAGATTTATATTTTTGTTCTCACTTGTAATTTGTAATTTTTATTTGTTGTTTAAGTATTGAGGCAAGTATATTTGTAGTTTGTAGATTTGTATTAACCTAAATTGTAAAGAGGCTAGATAGACAGAATATAGTGTTGTAAAGTCTATGTGTGATGAGTGCTTGTAATCTTGTTGTGATTTGATTTAGTGAATCAAGTGGAATGGCACCGGTGAAGTAGATTGGGTCCCCAACAGTGGAGCTGGAAGAGAGCAATAGACAGAAGGCCAAAACTCTATAAAATCTCAGCTTGATATTTTCTTTCCTTACTCTTTTAATTGGCCTTATTATTTATTGTGTGTTGAATTATTAAAATAAAACTGTTTACTAATATAAGTTATTAAGAGGGGTAACTATATTTTTCTCATATCGAAAAAGTTTTTCAAAAATTTAAAGATATCAATTCACAACCACCGCCCCCCCTTACCCCCCCCCCCTTCCTTTTGATATCTTATATGGGACAAGCAATTGGTATTAGAGCCTCGCTCTAATATCTTTTAGAGTTCAAGATCATGGGTAACTCGAGTAGTAGTTTAATAGTTTAGCTTGGTAAGGCACCATTTTTTTATGGAACTAACTTTCCTTATTGGAAATTCAAGATGGAGACTTATGTAAAGGCATTAGATTATCAAGCTTGGCAAATTATTTCTGTAAAGGATCTTAAGGTTATAACCATCATTATGTTAAGAGATGATATCACCAAAGCCAAACTTAATTCAAAGGCTAAGAATCTTTTGTTGAGTACTATTGCATAATTAGAATTTTATTTAATTGCTTCTTATGAAACAGCCAAAGACATTTAGGACACTTTAGTACAAACCTAATAAGGCATAGAAATAATCAAGGATATAAGAATCAACTCGCTGGTTCAATGTTATGAAACATTTCGAATTCTTCTTGGTGCAGAAATCAAAGATTCTTTCAGTAGATTTATTACTATAACTAGTGAACTGTCTTTTCTTAGCCAAATCATTAGTATTGTAGATATGGTACACTAGATATTAAGGATTCTTTCTAAAATTTGGAATTTAAAGAAAATTGCTATAGAAGAAGCTTGTGATCTAAAAACATTAACTTTAAGTCAACTACGCAGTAAGCTTATGGCATAGGAAACTGATTTTCTCAAATAAAAAAGGACCGTAGCCTTTAAAGCCAAGGAAATAGATATTGATTCAGAAGGAGAAGATTCATGTGAAGAAGAAGATGAGGACGTGGCACTTTTAGTTAGAAAGCTCAACAAATGGCTTAAGAAAAAGGGTAAGAAAACTTTTATTGAAAGATTTACTACTAATAAGAATCGATTTGTTGATGTAGGAAAGGCAATTAAAGAAAAAGAGGAGAAAAAGTTAAAAAAGGAGATTATTTGCTATGAATGCAAAAGGCTTAGACATATCAAATATGAATGTCCCATGTTAATTAAGAAAATTGAGAAATTTAAGAAGAAACACAAATCTCTAATGGCAACATAGAGTGATGTAGAAGATTCAGAAATTGAATCAGAAGGTTTAGCAGAATGTGAAGAAGCAAATCTATGTCTTATGGCACTTTCTATGGTAGATTTTGAAACTGATTTTGATTCTGATTTTGAAGTACCTGACGATATATGTACTGAAATTAACAAAATACTCAAAGCTTTTTCTAAGTCGAGTAACAAAATATCTAAGCTTGAATATGAAATAAAAATATTGAAAACCGAAAAACATGCACTTAGTCAAGCTAATAAACTACTAGCAGATGAAAATGATTTTGAAGAATTGCATATTGCCTGTGAAGCTTTAGTCAATGAAAATATTATTTTGAAAGAAGAAATAAAAAATTTGAAGAATCGTGTAGAGGACTTATCTAAGTCTATCAAGAATACGTTCCTCAAGTTTAATGAAAGTGACAAGAAGTTACAAATGTTAATTTCTAGCCAAAGGATAGATAATTCAAAATCTGGATTAGGTTTCGAATTTGGAGAAATACCTAAAACAAAGAAAGAAATAGTATTTGTTAAATCAAAAAATAAAAATCAAGAAATGATCAAAGGTATGGAAAACAAAAAAAGCATTTGAACCTATTAGAAAGTATAATAGAAGGTTCTCTTAAAACAATGTCAAGTATCTTTTCAGAGGGTGCAACAGAAGGTTGAATAGAGGGTGTTTTAGAAAGAATCCAAATCAAAGAAAAGTGGTAAGTAATAGGTATACTGAGAAGAAACCTTATGCTTGTTTTCTTTGTAATAAAATAGGTCATATAGAGAAACATTGCTTTTATAAAAAATATAAGCTCAACAACAATCAAAGTTCTATTTAAAAGATGAGCTAGAATTTTCATGAACCCAAGCTTCATTGGGTTCGTAAATAGACTCGATTATGCTTTGATGTGTGTAGGGCTACAAAGCAAAGATAAAAAGAACATGGTATCTTGACAGTAGATGTTCAAGACACATGACCAGTGATGCTTCATTATTCACAAATCTAGAACGGAAGGAAGATGGTTATGTGAAGTTTGGCGACAACGGTAGAGGTTAAAGAATTGTGGTGGATCAATTGGTTTGACACCTCATTCAATCAAAAATGTGTTGTTAGTTAATTGATTAAAACATAACTTATTAAGTATAAGTTAGTTGTGTAATAAAGGGTATAGAATAGTTTTTGAACATGATAAATGTGTTGGTTTCAACAAGGATGGTTTTAAGCTGTTCGAAGGTTTCAGAAAGAAGAATGTTTATCTAATTAAACCATTTGAAGTATCATCTGAAAGCTATTTTATTTTAGTAAATGATAACGCTATGTTTTGGCATAAAAGACTAGGACATGTGAACCTTTAACAATTGGAGAACTTGTCTAAAAAGAATTTAATCTTAGGCTTACCTAAACTGCATACTCATGAGAATATTCATTTTGCTACTTGTCTTAAGAATAAAATGGGTTCATCTTCTCATAGGAGTAAAAAGATTATCTTTACTCAAAGACCATTAGAATTATTGTATTTAGATCTTTTTGGTCCAACTCGCACTCTAAGTTTAGGAATAGATGATTTCTCTGGATTTACTTAAATCTTATTTTTGTGTTATATACGTGATGCTTTTAAAGTTTTGAAATCTTTTCAAAAAGACTTGAAAATGAAAAAAGGCCTCTCCATCATCAACTTACAAACTAATCGTGGTAAGGAATTTGAAAACTTAGATTTCATTTTGTTTTGTGAAGAAAAAGACATCACTCATAATTTTCCGCACCCTATACTTCACAACAAAATAGAGTAGTTGAATGCAAACACAGGACTATTCAAGAAATGATGAGAACTTTACTTAATGAAAGTAATATAGTTAATCATTTCTGTGCAGAAGTAGCTTCAATAGCTTGTTATATCATTAATCAGGTATAAGTAAGACCTTTGACAAATAAAACTACTTAAATGATTTACAAAGGAAGCAATACCTATGGTTTCATATTTTCACACATTTGATTATAAGTGTTTGGTTAAGAAAATAGGAAAAGTTTTAGGTAGATTTGAAGAGAGAGCAGATGAAGCCATCTTTGTAGGCTATTCTTTGAACTCAAAAGCATACTAAGAATACAATAAAGAAACAAAAGTCGTGAAAGAATCAATAAATGTCAAATTTATTGAGGAAACAATCCATGAAGAATCAGACGATGAAATTCCATTTGCTTCAAACAAATGGAATACAGTGCGTCCTGATTTAGAAGGAAAGATAGAACCTCCTTCAGAAGGTACTTTAGAAGCTTCAAGGATGCTTGGCGAATCTAAAACAAAACCATAAGGTACTTCAAAAACTAATACCAGGTTTGTTGAAACACTTCCAGAAGATAAGTTAGAAGGTTTTGAAAACTTTTATATTCCATCATTAACTTTAAAATTTAAATCTGATCATTCTCCTAGGCTTATAATTGGTAATGTTATATTTGGAATAAGAATAAGATCATGTTTATAAAATTTTGAAAATCATTTTGCTCTTATATCTAAGATTGAACCTCACTCAGTTGATGAAGCTTTAAATGATAGTAACAGGATCTTGGCCATGCAAGAATAACTCAGTTAATTTCAAAGAAATTAGGTTTGGAGTTTAGTTCTAAGACCTAAAAACAAGTCAATCATTAGCATTAAATGGGTATTTAAGAACAAATTGCATGAACATGGAAAAATAATTAGAAACAAAGCACGATTAGTAGCTAAAGGTTATTTGCAGGAAGAAGGAATAGACTATGATGAAACCTATGCTCTTGTTACTAGATTGGAAGCTATAAGATTATTGCTTACTTTTGCTTGTTTGAAAAAATTTAAGTTGTATTAGATGGATGTAAAAAGTGCTTTTCTGAATGGATTCATGAAATAATAAGTATATGTTGATCAACCCCCTGGATTTGAAGATCTCTTCAAGTTAGATCATGTGTATAAGTTAAAAAGAGCTTTGTATGGACTTAAACAGGCTCCTCGTGCTTAGTATGATAAATTAAGTCAATTCTTGATTAAAAATGACTTTCAAAAAGGAAAAGTAGATACTATACTTTTCATGAAATATTATGGAAAAGATCTGTTAGTTGTACAAATCTATGTTGGTGACATTGTTTTTGTTGCAACTAATGAAATATATTGTCAAGAATTTTCAAGTTTGATGCTGGCAAAATTTGAGATGTCACTCATGGGTGAATTAAACTTCTTCTTGGGATTATAAATCAAACAATCAGAGAATGGAATATTTATTTGCTAAGAGAAGTACACCAAACAGATATTGAAGAAATTTGGTTTTGAGAATAACAAGGGCTCTTCAATTCTTATGAGTACCTTAACAAAGCTTGACATCATAGGTATTGGAAAAAAGATAAATGATTTGAGAGCTCACCAACTGAAACACACTTAGCTGCAGTTAAAAAGATCTTTAAATATATAAAAAGCATTGCAAAATTGGGAATTTGGTATCCTAAGAGTAAAAATTTTGATCTCATAGGATATTCAAATGCTGACTATACAGGTTGTAAAGTAGATAGGAAGAGTACTTTAGGAACTTATTAGTTCTTAGGAAATAAATTAGTTTCTTGGTCTTCAAAGAAACAAAATTCTGTTGCTCTTTCAATTGTAGAAGTCGAATATGTATTTATTGGAAATTGTTGCGCACAGATACTTTGGTTAAAACAACAATTGGATGACTATGGAATAAGTTGTAACAATATGCCCATAAAATATGATATTACTAATGCTATTAATTTGACAAAAAATCCAGTTCATCACTCAAGGTCAAAACATATAGAAATAAGGCATCATTTCATTCGTGATCATGTAGCAAATAATGATCTGAGTGTTGACTTTGTTCCAACTGAATATCAATTTGCTAATACTTTTACTAAGCCTTTAGATAAATTAAGATTTGAATTTAGTTGTAATGAGTTAGGTGTTTGTAATCCTTTTTGTTAATTTAGATAGCATTTTTAATTTTCTTTGTTTATATATTCTTTAAATCACATGCAAATTTTTTTTTTTAATTTTTTTATTTTGCTGGATATGAAAAATTGAGGGCCTTAGCATATTTTTAGTGGGTCTACAATATTCTTTTTAGTGGGTCCGTTAAGCTAATCCACTCTCTTACAGTTAAAGAACTCTAACACGGGCAGTTCAATTCCTTACGTCTTATAAAAGTCTTCTTTTTTTTTTTTCTTTCTCTCACTTCATCAAACCTCTCCTATTCTTCTCTCGTGTTTTTCTTTCAATCAAACTTCATGGTACCCAGAAAATTTGCCTGCATTGTAGCTAAGGGGAATAAATCTAAAATTTAAAATGATCCCAAGAATCCCATTGTTCTTGATAAACAAGAGCTAGACTCCATCATCCTTATAAACTTGCAACATAATCTACTCTTTGAAACACACCAAGATTCATCTGAAAAAACCTTAACCCTGTCGTAAGTTGTTGACCACTGATCCTTTTACTCATGTATAACCTTGAGGCCTCTAATCCCTCTCCCAAAGAATTCTCTTTTCGTAAATTGTTGATGACAAGAAACTTTATGTGGAAGAAGGATGACTGAGTTCTTTGACAACTCTAGAAGGTTACACCTTGCTCTATTCTCTCTCTTATGCCGATGCTGACTATTCGCTTGTTAAGGGCTCTATACCGAATGATTGAACTTTTAATTGCCGAGAGATACCTATTGAGTGACGAGACATTCTTCTTTGGGCTGAGTACTTTTCTTTCGATTTCCTATTGACACTTGTTACACCCTTTCCTCATCTCAACAGTCCCTGATACTGTTGCATCTTGATTCTACACAGCTGCTATACTAAGAGGATCCTTGCACAAAACTAATGTTGCGTTGCCACCTGTCCATTTTATCTGACATTATACTATTTTCCCTTTTTATCGTTTGTCCTTTTTACCCTTTTTCGTATGTACTAGGAATCCCCTTTTTATGTATACCTTTTTGTCATTTCTTTATTTGTATTATTGCCCTAAGGACTTACTATAAATAGTCCCTTCTCCTTGTAAGTCGGAATCATCTTACCTTATAGATATACATTGAATATACTGTTCTTGTGAGGCAACTCTCTCCAAGTTCATTTTCATACACTCCTATCTAATCTTGCCAAGTAGCTTAGGATTAGTGGCTGGTGAACCTTGATATCAACTTGTATGTCATATCAAGTGAAGTGTCAAGTCACGTTGTGTTCATTGTTGCATTATATCCTCTGAGCAACTTCGCATCAACTACTCTTGTCAATTCATAAATTGACTTACTCTATTTTCTTTGATATTTTGAAGGACCCATTAGTTTGAATCTATTACGGTAAGTCCTAGTGATAATTGAGCTCTTAGGTACATCATCCTAGAACTTTGTAATGAAACATTAGAAGAAGCTCCTTAAGAAGTGAATCAAAAGAACACCCTTGAGGTACATTCTAAGTAAATTCAGGAAGTTAATTAGAAGGTTGATCAGGATGATCAAGAATCTAGTTCATCTAAAGAAGTGGTTGAATTTGAAGGTGTTGATCCTTTAGGCAAATCATTTGAAGAATTTTTTGAAAGAAATCCTTCCGAACCACCCCTTATACCCAAATCAAAGAAGACTGCACGAAAGTCTAAGGTTGCTGCCCTAATGAAGAAGATGTTGAAAGCTTTTAAGATTGTGAAAAATTTTTTAGAAGTAAAAACTCAAATTTCTTCCTTCAAATCAAAAGACAAACCCAAGAAGAGATATACAATCAAAGGTAAAAATCTCTCCATTAAAGATTCATTTTATTTAGACTTAGAATTTTTTTATAAGAACGGTTTTTACTGGTTAGACTATTTGAATGAATTGGGTTTAAATGGTCTGATTGAAATGCGTGAAGTGATTTATGGAGAATTGGTAGATAAATTCTATAGGAAGCTTAATAATAAGAATCAAGAAGTATGGAAGTCATTTGTGTTAGGACAAAAGATTGAAATAACTAAGAAGGGCATTCTAAAATGCTAAAGCATTATGAAATGCTATAGCATTAAAGAAGTACATGAGGATGAGAGCTTAGTCCAGTTGACTAAGGAAAATTTATTCACATAATTAAATGATGGAGTTGAGTTGGGAAAAGGAAGAGATATCTTCAGTACAGAATTTGAGTTGTTGGTTATAATTTTACATAAATTAGTCAACTCATTTGTATTACCTAGGAAGGGCAGTATAACCTTTGTAACTAGAGAGGATGTATTGGTTATTTTAGCAATGCTAAGGACGAGGAAGGTAAATGTTGTGAAACTTATGATGTAGCACATATGGCAGCATTTAGATGTTAGGCCATATGGAAATTTGTTGCTGACTCTTTTTAGTTTCAACAAATTGAAAATTCTAAGAGAAGTAAGTTGCCCTTTTTTCCCCTTTAAACTAGGTGAAAGAATTTTCAAACAGATAGGAATTTATGTGAATGAAAAGCTTTGGCACTCACATAATGGAGGAATCTATGTTCATTCGTCAAATCTTGGATAGAGGGTCATTATAATTGAAGAAAAAGGCAATGAAAAGAACAGGAAGATAGGAAAGGAGCCAGCTAAAAAGGACTTAAAAAAGAAAGGGAAATTGATTAGAAGATTAGGTGGCATTGAATTTAGGGAACCAATTGGATCAGTTTCAGATAGTGATTCAGAAAGTATAGAAGTTCAGCCTGTTCACTACAAAAAAGGGGAAAACTTAGCTTTTGCTGAACAACTTTTTGAAGGAATCAAGGAAGTTGTAGAAAAGATAGTCAGGGATTAGATTATTGGAATGAAAGATTTATTTAAAGCTTGGGTCAAGGAAACAGTTACTAAATCAAATCTATCAATTTGTTGACTAAGCTCATCCTACCGAACCATTTGAACCCCCTGCACAGACTTAACCATCTGTCCCTACTTTGATCCTCACCTTACACCATCTAAACCTTCTGTTCTTGTTTCAGATACTCTCTTCACACCACTTGAACCTAATCTCTCTACTATTTCTATTAACCAATAGATCAGATTGATTCCAACCTTGTTCCAGCTTTGGATACCTCTCTTGTGATCTCCCTACAATCACCTGAAAAGACACTTTAAGTTTCTACATCTATTCTCAATCCTGAAGAACAGACACCTCTAGAAGGAAACACAGAAACTCCTTCTGTGGCTTCCATAAAAGAAGTCTCTCCACTTGCTCTCGTCCAGAACACCCTATCATCTAACAAAAGCAAAGAACCCACTTCATCTATCGCAACATCTTTTGAAGCCACTCTATCTCCTAGCAAAGCTTTTCTAATGAATTTTAGCATATTCAAATTGTGTGCTAGGAAGAAAACTAAGAAATAAAAAAAATAATGATTATATTTGTATTTCCTTTTCTTTTGTCTAGTATTTTACTTTTAGCTAAACTTTGTGTTAGGATATTTTGTTTCAGTCCTCTAATGGACTTATTTCTTGTTAATTCTGTTATCTTTGAACTTAATAATGATATTTCCTTTAATTAATGTAGTATGATCTTTTATTTCTGTTATCTTTCAATCATTTTGCACATTTTATAAAGATTAAGGGGGAGTTCATTTTACTCACAATATATTAAAGATGATAACAAAAGAAGGGAAGAGGAAAACCAAAAACAATTGTGATCTGCACATTGCATGGCATAATGATTATGTGATTACGATTTTTTTTTTTATATTTTTGCACTTAGTTTTATAATAGTGTTTTTGTTATAATTAAAAAAGAGGAGAATGTTAGATATCTCTCATATATTTTGATGATAACAAAAAGAGATGAATACTAATGAATCATTAAGATTTCAGGCATTCAGAAGAGTTCTGAGAAAGTTTAAATTTGCAAAACTAAGTTATCATCAGAAACTTATTCAGAAGGTCTATCTTGACTGAAAAAGAGAATAGTATGAATTTTTTCAAAAAGTATTTTAGAAGCTTTATAAGTAGAAGTGGTATAGCACTTCAGAAGCTTGTTCAGAAACTTCAAAGAAAGGAAGAATTGATACTCTTTAGAAGGTCATTTAGAAAGTTGATCCAGAAATATATGACATTGAATTTTAATATTAAGATTCAAATTCAACAAGGCTTAGCTTCACTAGATTGGGTGTGTTAGGGAAATACATTTAATCCCGTTTTACTTAAGATGAAATCTTGATCCATGGGGATTTTTAAGTGAATTAATTTTTGATAAATCAAGATATGCACAAATATGGATAAAGATAAGGTTGATTATGATTTTGTGCAATTTCAAATCTTGAATACGAGTCTTATTCGAAAGTCACTGATTAAGCATATCTCCTCGTTAAATTCAAATTAGAAGCTTATCTGGTAATTGCGAATTGAAGTATATCTGATCGAAACAAGATAAAGAGAGCTATTTTTGAATTTGAAATGACCGAGATCTTCTCAAAATATCCAAGGAATTATCTTTAACAACTAATGGTTGAATAAATATGGAAGTGAAAATAACCTTTAATTTAGCCGTTTGAAGATTTCAATATAAAAAGAGAAAGGATTCAAAAATTCATTTTTACAGAACAACAACTTTGGAAAAAAGTTTTCATTACACAAATAGTAGTGATTAGATTCCACCTTTGGAAAAGCCACAGAAAGTCCTTCAGATACTTCTTTAGAAAGTTGCACCGAAGCAAATAATACAACAATTGTTATTTCTCCTTAGAGCGAAGTTAATTGAGATTTATATTTTTGTTCTCACTTGTAATCTGTAATTTTTATTTGTGGTTTGAGTATTGAGATAAGTATATTTGTACTTTGTAGATTTGTATTAGTATAGATTGTAAAGAGGCTAGATTGACATAGCAGAGTGGTGTAAAGTCCATGTATGACGAGTGCTTGTAATCTTGTTGTGATTTGATTTAGTCGATCAAGTGGAATGACACCAGTGAAATAGATTGGGTTCTCAGCAGTGGAGCTGGAAGAGAGCAACAAACAAAAGGCCGAAACTCTATAAAATCTTAGCTTGATATTCTTTTTCCTTACTCTTTTAATTTTCCTTACTATTTATTGTGTGTTGAATTATTAAAATATAACTGTTCACTGATATAAGTTGTTAAGAGGGGCAGCTTTATTTTTCTCATATCAATTTTTTTTTTTAAATTTAAAGACATCAATCCATCCCTCCTCTTGATGTCTTATACAGGATCAACAGTTTTCATCTATCTAAAAGAGATATTATGAAAAATTTAACTTAGATACAAAGGTATTATTTAACACGACCCCATTGTTTGGTATCTAAAGAACCTTAGTATTAGTTAATGGAAAGAACCTCGACCCTTTGATTAAGTAAATTCAATAACTTTGGTATAAGAGATTGCAATTTGTTGAATTATGCTAATCAAATAATATTAGCATAGAGAAGAATGCAACAATAATGAAGAATTTTGGTAAAGTTTGAAAGTTCTGGAACTATCAAAATAAAGGGAATTTTTATCTCTCAAGGGATAACAATATTGTCAAAAGTTGCATATATCTTTGATTACAATGAAATGTCTTACTAAGGTTCAAAATAAGATCAAAATAAACAAGGAAATAAAATAATATTTTGATAAACTAAGATATATTGAATAATAGTGACTATGAAATAGGAATGGGCTTTAAAGACTTATATTCATACAACTTGGCACTTCTTAGTAAGTTGGCATGGAGAATTTAGTTAGATGAATGTGCACCATAGGCTAGAGTTTTCAAAGGTATTTACTCTCTATAGAACATTTCTAAGTATGCTATGAAAGGGGAGAAGCCTTTTAGGTTTAGAGTAGTGCATTGGTAGGAAAAAATTATCTTTTTGAAGGACCTTTATGGTAGATTAATTCGATAACGAATGTGTAGGTCTCAGAGAGGGGGGGATGTCATGAACTGAGGACGGCCTAGTCGTGGCAGACGCCGTATACTGTATGAAGAACCCTTGATTGGTTACCCTTCCAATCAAAAACTCTTCATACAATACACAAGGCTCTACAACTACTAGTTCCAAAGTACATCTAGATTCACATGATATCATCACACAACATATTTATATAAAAGTTAAGCTCAACAGTTTACATTACATAGTATTTAAGTATGTCTAATTCCATACTAATAAGGTAAATATAAGTTAAACATAAGTACATGTGGAATAATCTACATAAACTGTTTTCCTCTCATCCCATAGAACACCTCGCTCTTGCCCAAGTCCCCAGGCTAACCTGTGGCATCCCTCGTCCTGTCTCTACGAACAGGCTATCCTGCAACAAAAGTCTAAAGGGGTGTAAGCCTAAGCTTAGTGACCAAAACCCTCAGCCACACGACAAGTAAGTTATAAATACATTATAGTCACGCATATGAATGAATGATCAAACAGAATTCCAAATAATACGCATACTTAACTAGTTCATATATGCAACTCGGATTTAACACCCTCCGAAGTCAGGGTTGGAGTTTATACGGCACCAATCAGATCCGGGTATTACACTGGAACTTATTTTACTACGGAACTCCATGTTCCGTACTTATATCAAATAACTCTTTATTTTCAGAAAAACACAAGTTCTAGTATAATTGTGAGTGGGCCCCCGCAGTCTACACTCACCCCTAAACGGAGGTCTCTAGACTCGACCCTTAGATAGGCGGTTGGCGCCTCCAACGCCTAGTGTTCCCGCGGGTCAGGGTAAGGTCATTTTGTACGAGTGCACCGTACATAACCAAATAACTCAATAATATCAACCTCCGAATGGCCTCTCTTTACCTCCGTGTGATGTGACGGCCGGAATAGTATCCATGCTATGCATGTTAATGCATGTTCTAGTTTCTTTTTATAACCGAGTATAATTTAGTTCAAATTATGCTATGACCATCCACTAATACACACAATCAATTTCTATATTTCCATGCAACAAACAAGGCTTTCTCTGCATTTAAGGTAAATTCACAACTCAACATACAATTACATACACAAGCATTTCCCGAACCCCACACAGCAGTTAATTAACAATAATATTTAAGTCCACTATCTACAATCACAATCAAGCGTGAAATCACAGGGTAAATACTCACTCGGCCATAGCGGTTCGTCCTAATCGTAGTAATCGATCGGGAGGTCCTTGCTCACCTCAGAGTCACCTGATCATTATGTGATAACAATACTAATAGGTGTTTGAATTAACTATTAATTCTAAACAACTAAGTACCTAGTTCTACTTAAATCACTATCAACTTTTACTCGGTAAGACTTTAATTTCAATCGTATGTAGCTTTTCGTTTTATTTTTGGTATTTATGAATTTATAATCGTTTTTCATCGTTTCTAAACATATTTTCACATGGTAGTATATGTTTTGGATATTAAGACCTTTATTTTATGTTATGAACTAAATTTATAGAAAGTTTTAGTTATAAACATCTAAGTACTTTTCTTACTTATGTTTATATCTTTTATTCCTTAAATTCTTCTAATGAAAGAATTTTACTTTGCTATTACTAATTCATATAGTGAATTAGGTATAATCTAATTTAGAAAGTGTATTAGGTTTTACTAATTTAGTTACCTAATCACTTACATTTTTCTTAGTTTTCTTATTTTCTAATTTTATGTTTATGTCATCGCTTACATCATCACTTGCTTATGTCATTGCTTATGTTATCACTTGCTTATGTCATTGCTTATGTCATCATGTGCTTATGTCATCCTTTACCTCATCATATGCTTACATAAGCCTTCCATCATGCTTATGTTATATACATATGTATTATGTACATATTATCTCTTTTTCTTATACTTATGTACATATACTTTATACATACTTATACTCATACCTATACTAAGGTTTATACCGTATTTATACATGTATACATACCCGTATACCTATACGGTGGAATACGTATTTTACACTAAAATTTCGTATGCCTAAATTTCTCCTTAAGAAAAGCTCCCTAATTCCATGTTTTTGTGTTCTTATGTACATATTTAGTGTAGTATAGGTATGTTTAGTAAGATTTGATCTTAAATTAGGTTATGTACATGTTAAATACTCATGTACAAAGGTTCTTCTACTTATACTCTTTTGGTATTTCCTTATGTATGCATACATAGAAGCATATCCTCATGTCTTTCTTTCTTCTCTTTCAAACTTCAAGTTTCTACACTTAAAGAAGGAAACTTTGTTTCCTCTTCTTCAAGACAAAACTAACCATATAACTACTTATCTAATCTACCTAATTAACTAACTAATGACTAATAGAAAGTAAGTTAAAGCACTTAAAAACATACCTTTTATGATGTTGAAATGGAGGAGACAAAAGGGAAGAAATGAAAGGGAAAGAAGGGAGGGGAACTCACGGCATGGAAGGGGACTTTTTGTTTTGTTTCTTTTGTTTGTTTCTCTTAATGTAAAGCAATATGTGGTGGGGTTAAGAAGAAAATATGTGGACGGCAACAAGAGGAAAAGAGAGAAAAAGAAAAATTAAAAAGAAAAGAAAAGGAAGGCATCATTACATAAGAGATATTTTCTTTATCTCTTAACTTTTGTTGACTTTTCAAAATGTTGACTTTAGTCAACATGTGTTGACTTGGTCAACATTTAAAATTTGGTTAACATGTATTTTCTTAGTCAACATTCCTTAAGTATGTATAATTTGTGCACATAATGTAGTAATTAAGGGAAATTAGGGGAGAAATGAAGGAAATGAGAAGAATTGAGGTATATGATGCATTGATGTGTAAATGTGGTTGATGAGATCTTACTTTAGGTCTTTAGAGTCCATATATCTCATTTGATAAATAACTTTGGATAACAAGTGTAAAAAGTGCTAATTTGAGTCTTAAAGTTCACTATATGTAACTTAATCTTCAACTATAACCCTAATCCTAAGTAAGACCATCTTAATCATATATTTAAGGGATAAATATAATCTATGACCCATTATCTTAATTCCTAATGGATTACTTGAGAATTTGAATCATATAAGTAAGAATGAGGGTTATCTCTAACCTTTTACTAACGATTTTGCAAAATATAAGCATTACATTTTCAATTAGGGTTTTAGGGTATATTATGTTGGATTGGTGTACATATGTCCTTAATGGAATCATTTTTAAGGTTTTTATCACTTTCGAAAGGAATCTTTAGCTTTTAGAAACATTTAAGGTAGAAAACTTCTTTACGCGATTAATGAAGTCTTTTAGGGTTTTCCTTTAATCAGCCTTATCGACTCTTAAATTGTCTACTATAGTTGAGTCTATTTCAAAAAACTAGATTGAAACTTTCAGGGGTTTACAGGGAGGGGGGGGGGGGGGTTGGGATTAAATTGATATCTTTGGAAAATTTAAAGTTTTTTGAATATAGATAATAGAAACCCTTCTTAATAGCGTAACTTAAGTGAATTGTGATAATTTAGTAGTTTAATATGTTGGGACAATAAAAATAAATAAGGAATTGAAAAATAAAAAGAGATAGAGAGAGGAGAATTAGGCTCGAGATTATTAGGCCCTCGGTCTTCCTCAGAGGTGCCATTTTACTTATCTAATAAATCAAATTAAAAGAGGAGAGAAGTTACAATCTTGTTAACATTTGGCCTTTATAAGTCTCTACTTTGTCTATCCAGCCTCTTTTTCACGGCTAACGACATATATATAGAACAAATCTAACTCTTCTCACAAACACAACACTTAAACATATATGCTATTATTTATAAGCAAAATGAGAAGTACAATATAACTCTTAAATGAATTTTCCAAAAAAAAAGGGAAAAGGCTAAATACTAAACTTTAGTGAACTCTCTGATGAAGTCTCTAATAAACTTTTTGATAGTAGGTAGTGAAAACTTTTGCATGAGATAAGTTTGTTTAATTGATTTCCAAAACGTGTTAACTTGATTTGAGTGATCTACTTTTATATACTAAAAGACTCTGCTAGCTTCTGATTTTGTTGACTCAATTCTTATCTTCAACAATAAACTTGTTGCTTGATCCCTTAATTTTCAAAAATATCTCAACCTTGAATTTAACTTGGATATTTGATTGCTAATATTTTGTTGATCTTCTACAAATGTTATCTGAAAGTAGTCTTAGAACTCTTTTATATTTTTGTACCACAACTAAATTTTAAACTTCAAATGTATTCTTTAATCTTGAACTAGCTAACACAATAAACTTCTATTTTAAAATATCCTAAAATTTTTAGATAGTTCTTCATGGTGTTTGAAATTGATTTTACTAAAAATTTTCACTAAAATTTCTTCTTAGTTTGAACGAGTGAGGAATCCTCTTTTTGACTCTAACTCTCCTTCTCTAGTTGTTGCTTTTCTTTTTGTTACTTCGATTTAAATCTCATGAGGATAATCCAGTTGATTCGATACACTTGAAATAAAGAAAATCTAATAACAAACTTGAGATTTTCTCCCAATTTTTACCAAGTTTGAAATTTTAATAGCCAAATCCCAACTTCTCTTAGGTTAGATCTCAATCCAATAACAAATTTATAGACGATTCAGGCTTTAGCTTCTTCCACTTCACATTAGATGATTAGCATCTAAAAATCTTTTAAATATTCATCAACATTTCGGATTCCTTATTAGAGCTCTTGTAATTCATTGAAAGTTTCCTGATAGTATGATTCAAGAATGAACCTTCCACGCATAACCCTTCTTATCTTATCTTGCAACCTTACTCCTTTGCATTTCTGACCTTGTCTCTTTTAGCATACTAATAGTATTCAAACAACTTCTCAACTTGCTCTTCCCAATCTAAGTACTCATTTACATTTCCGCTCTTGAAAAAGCTTAGAATTTGGGTATTGGGGTGCTTAATTAAGTCAAGCATGTTAGGGTGCTTCAAGCTTAGATAATGTCGGAATTACCGATCAACTGTCCTTTGTAAGTGACGAGCATGTTGGGTTGCTTAATTAGGTTGTATCTCACCTCGTTTAGTACTGGGAGCTCAGGCATTTCTCTCTTCCTCTTCATAGATTTCTTTCACTTTGCTCTTGTCTTCCCCAGTCAACTATAATCTCCTATTAACTCATCACTCAACTCCTTCAACTTATATTTGATAAGTTAGGGGATTTACTTCCTTACGAGGAACTTCTTGAGCTCGGTAGATACCCTGATTAGCTTAGTTTTCTATTGGGGTGTTAATATCAACTTGTCCACTAACTCCATGGGTCTCATCCATCATTGCAATCGTGTTTCATGATCAAAATCATCATATTCTCCATCATCAACACCATTTGATTTAGTTATTCACCAGTAGTCGGTTCCACATGGTGTTTATGGTTGAAAATGTCATTGTTGTTATCTCCTACCATTGCCTTGTCATTCGAATAAGTCATATTCACCTTCTTAACAACCAAAGTTATCACGTCAAATCAGAAAACCCAAAAACAATACCTTGAGTTACAACTGCACTCCTCTCAATCACTTTGTCATGCACATACGACTATTTACACTCAACCTTTAGCCCCAAAACCCAAATCATGGAATAGAAACTTCTCACTACAATATACCCAAAATGTTAACACAATGCTCGCCTCAACAACAACAACACTAATATAAGCTCTCACTCAAACACTCACCTCAGTAACACTGTTAACACCAACTTTCAATAATCACTAGAATAATACCTTACAATAACTCAAATTTGTGGCTCTACTCAGAACCTTGAGCTTTGATACTAAGATGAAGTTCCTCGTAAAGGCTTATTATAGTATAGATGGCTCTGTTGGAGAAAAGTTACCAAAGAAAGGGAAAGTATGGTTTCAGGTGGAATCAAATGCAAAAAGGGGAAAAGAAAAGTTAAGCTTCACAAGTTGCTGGTGGATGTGATATACCACTTAAGCACTTACGAACTACTATGTCATCAGATGTGACTCACTAGTCCGATATAGTAGGTTGCTCGCTGGCACAACCTTGCTCAAGGGTCGTTATGAGTTGGGTTTGGCAAGGTTCTTAATGGTGAGAAGAAAACATAAGGAGATACATTTCATTGACAAGGTAGAAAAATCTTTTTACAGTGACAATATGAGAGACTATTTATACTGTTTCTTACTAGGGTTGCATGTACTAGCTAATTTACTAAAATGGGTAAAAACAATTACATGTACAAATGTAAAATGAAAAAGGATATTCTTGTAATCCTTTTAATAGCAAAGCATTCTAAGTATCAGGTGTTGGACGTGAGTGTAGGGATGCATGTTGAGCTTGGAGTGGAGGGTGCACCTATAAGTAACGAACTCCGATAAGGGGTATTGAGGTTGGTGTGTCGAAGACTTTCTATCAGGTCAAGCTCCTCACGTTATGTTAGGTTCTCAAGGTTTACTAGTGTTGCCATTTTGTTTAAGTTAAGATTAATTGCAATGATACTCCAGACAGGTTGGAAGGCTTGGAGATCATTCTTAAGGGTGTTGTTCTACAGATAGGAAGGGCTGAAATCAGGTTGGCAATTCAATACTGGAATGGTTAAATTCGTTAGACCTTTTGCTCTTGATTGGTTTAAGGGCCAAGGTGCTTGATTCCCATAATTGATAGTACATGTAGTTTGTTTCTTTTAACTTTGCAAATGAAGCCTTTGAGTTAACTTCTAAACTTCCTTTTGACAAACTTTGTATGAAGCTTGTTATTATCAAAATTTATAAAAAGAATGCCATAAATGTTTCAATGTGTAAGGCTTGATGGATCCCTTTACTGACTGGACATGAATCGATGACAAGATCAATTGAAGGAGGGGAGGACATGGTGGTTGCTGATCTTATTGACTAGGATACTCGATTTTGGAACATTACAAAACTTAGACAACTCTTTGGAGAACATGAAGTGGAATTTATAATGCCATACCTATGCATTGTCTACACTAAGATGATTATTGTGTTTGGCCCCTCTCTTAGCAAGGTACATTTACAATTAATACCATATGTTACTTCATTATACAACAAATGAAAAGTTAAGAAATTCAATCTAAATCTACATCTTCTAGTTATTTTGAAAGAGCAATGGAAATGGATTTGTAAGTTAGATGTCTTACTAAAAGTTCAACACTTTCTTTGGCATACTACTTTGAATTTGTTGGAAATAATGGATAATCTTTGCCATTGACAAGTTTCATCTACAAATGCCTTCCTCTTTTGCAGCTAAGAGGAGACTACTAAGCCCTTATGTTCTCTCACCAAATACTTAAATACCCTAACAATTCTAATGAAGCTAACTTTACTTTTGAGTTTTCATTAAGCTTGTAGCACAGAAAGATTTTCTTTACTTTATATTCCCATTCTAAATAATCATCAAGTGTTCTACTTCCTGTAGATGTAGGAATCTTCACCTTGATCATATCTAATCCCAAATTAAGATTGTAACAGTCCCTTTGCCTGTCTCTAGCATACTCTTCTTCATCCTAGTAATTTCTTCTTCTAAATTCATAATCATCATTCCTCTTGATTACAAAATTGTCATTGACACCCTCCTTGACATCCATTAACAACCTTTGATTCTCTCCACGACCTTTTACTCTAAAAGTCTTCAGCCTCCTTCCATCTTTCCATTACCTAGTCATCAAATACTATACAAAGTCATTCAATTGTCTCGTCTGCTCTTCTAATGCATTCCATATCTTGGCACTAACACTTATCCTCTTCGATCCACCATTACACTTCCCTTATCTATGATTACTGCTATTATCACTACAACCAACATGATAATTCTCAAAATCTATAAATAAAAATTTAGGCTTTATCTTTAGTTAGAGCAACATCTCTCAAATAAGCTGATGGACCATTAACCTTTGGCCTTCTCACCCAAGCTCGCCTCCTTGGTCTACAAGGATTAGTTAAGTAAGTATTCTCTTTACACCCAGCTTAAGATGAGCTCCAGCCTATAGATGAACTCTTGACATAGCTAACTTGGATGTACTTTATTTTGTATCAATATTAGGTATGATACTAAGCTGTTGATAAAAGCTTTGAGGTTGACTTCCTAAACACTTTGAGTAAACTCATAGACCTTACCCAGCAACTCAGCCTCAACATCGTATTGTCCTCAGAGGACAACTCCAATTCCAACGACCCACCTATCATAATTTTTCGACAATTGTACTGCATATCTCTTTTTATCCTTTATCATATTTACTCCCTTTTAGCTTGTACGAGGAATCTTTATTTACACATTACCTTTTTTTTTTTTGTAATTTCGTATATTTCATTATTACCTTAGGGACTTACTATAAATGATCCCTTTATCTTGTAGCCGCATCATCATACATTATTATTGTTAATGAATATTCCTATTTTTCGGTGTTCTTGTGAGAAAACTCTCTTTAACTCACAATCCCTTACTCTTACCTAATCTTGTTAGTAGCTTGAGGTTAGTGGCGAGTGGACCTTAGTCCTTTGCTTGTGTCTAATATTAGGTGGAGGTCTAAGTCATGTTATGTTCATTAGTAAGTAATTTTTGGTAGATAGCTTCATGAAGCTATTGGAGTTCAGGCCCTTCCTTTTCATTTTACTTTTCTTTGATATCTTGAAGGATCCATTTCTACCTTATGGTAAGTCTTAGTGATAACTTAGGTCCTAGGCACATTATAATTTCCTAGTATCAGAGATTCAATTTACGATTGAGAGTTGACTAATTGCTTTGTTTGAATTCATGTGAGTGTTATAAGTGTTTTGTTTTACTCTATTATCACTATTAAAAAATAGAGTAGGTTGTTAAGGTGTGGTACGAAGTAATGTTTAGTAGTATTTTGTGGAGTTTCTAGCTAAATTATTAGAGTCTCTTGTTAGATTGTGTCGTAGTTGATTGCTTTGTGAAAATGTTGAATTTGAATGTGAAGGGGGAGATAGTTGATGTTGAAAGTGACACACATGGGCATGGTCATATTGAGTAGTAGACTCCTCAAAGTACTGAAGAACAGATTTAGAACCTCACTACTATTTTGGCCAGCTTGGTTGTGACCATACAGAGGTTTGTAGATGCTTGGGCCCATGATAGAAATGTTAAATATAGCCTAGGCTATGGGAGTGACCAAAGGGACTAGGTACATAAATCTAAGCAAATGATGCCATGAACACCTCATTGACCTAACTTGCTCGAGTTGAGGGTCTCCTTTGATGGAGACTTAAGTTGGAAGAAGTTAAGGAAGAAGAGGAGGATGAATAGTTTCATGAGTTTGATGAATGCAAAATCCAAGTTCTTAGAGGAACTGTTAACATTAAGGTATAGGTTCCGAACTTGTTTACAATAGGAATTTGCTAATGAATATATGGATTGGAAGGAGAAGATCGTGAAGATATTTGATTTTTATGTCTATGAGTATGCGGTGCACACTTAAGTGGCTGCTTTGGAGTTTTCTTATGCAGTTATGTAGTGGAAGAAAGTACAGACCACATGTCGACAAGTCTAACGAAGATTAGGATTTGGAATGAGATGAAGTAGGTCCTAAAGAGTAGATTTGTTCTTACGCATTACGAGCAAGATGCCTTCCGATGTCTTTAGAAACTCAAGTAAGGTGGTCGAACTGTAGATATACTTATGAGTTTCAACTATTAATGATTCGATGTGATATTGACGAGCCTGAATCATGGACCATTGCTAGATTCATATTTGGCCTATGACTTGAGATCGGAAGCATAGTCGAAGTGAAAAGGATTGGAACTCTGGATGAGGCCATACATATTGCTTAGAGAGTTAAGTGGTAGAGGCAAAATCAGTTCAGTTGAGTTCTAACTAGCCGACCTACTACTAATTGACCTCCCCATAGCTTTGAGGTGGACCAATATGGACCAAATTCAAGCCGACTTGATGATAGTTGAGGTAAAGTGAAGGTCGAGGAGCTTGAAGTCATAAAGGACTTAGGCTAAAGCTTAGGATGGAAGACACGGGAGATTAAATATTTCAAATGTATTGGTTTTAGACATGTAGCTAATCAATGTCCTAATCGACGTGTAATGATCATTAAAGGTAAGGAATCATAGCTTGAGGTGGAGAGTGCTAGCTAAGGAGAAGAGAATGTGAACATCGAGCATTTGTTGGATGAGTTCGAAGAAGATCTTGAAGCTTTAACTTAACCTGACCTGGGCAATACTTCAACATGGTCATCAGAAGAATTCTTAGTATTATTGCTATAGATCAAAGTGAGCATAGGGAAAATCTTTTCCATACTAACTATAGCATGATTGGTAATCTATATGCCTTAATCATTGATAGAGGGAGTTGTACCAATATGGTAGCGTACAGAGTAGTGAAGGCTTTGAAATTGTTGACTTGTTCTTACCCTGACCTTATAAGATTCATTGGCTTAATGAGAAGGGTAGACTTTTAGTTAACGGGTAGGTTAAAGTACCAATCTCTATTGGGGATAGATATAAGGACAAGGTGTTGTGCAACTTCTTGCCAATGGGTGCCTCACACATATTTCTTGGTTGACCTTGGCTATTTGACTTGAGGGTGCTCCATGATAGGTATCGAAATACTTACATGTTTAAAAAAGATGGTAAGAATGTTGTACTTATTCCTATGAGCCCTAAGGAAGTTTAAGAATCACGAGTTAAGATCTTTAAGTCATTATAGAAGAAGTCCTTGGTGGTCTCTTAAGCTAAATTCTCTAAGGCAATTAAGTTAGAAGAATGCGTCTTCTTGTTGATAAGAAGATTACTCGAACTACAAGAGGTTAGAACATTGCCAGTCGATGTTAAAGCCCTACTTCAAGAGTATGCCAACCTATTTCCTAATAAGTTACCTAAGGAGTTACCCCCTATCAAAGGCATTGAGCATTGTATTGATCTCCAACTTGGAGCAACTATGCCGAATCGACTTGCTTATAGGCTCAATCCTAAGTAAGCAATTAAGCTCAAGAAATAAGTTAGTGAGATAATTGGTTGAGGGTATGTTAGAGAGAACATGAGCCCTTATGCCATGCCTACTGTTCTAGTACCAAAGAAGAATGGTTCTTAGCAGATGCATATTGACAGTAGAGCTATCAATAAGATTATTATCAAGTATAGATACCTAATTCCTTAACTAAATGACATGTTAGATGAGCTACATGGTGCTTTAATCTCCTTTAAGGTTAATTTAAAGAGTGGATGTCAGCAGATTTGAATGAGACTGAGTGATGAGTGGAAGATAGCTTTCAAAATGAAGGACAGCCTCTTTGAATGGTTAGTTATGCCATTTAGACTTACCAATGCGCCAAGTACTTTTATGTAGCTAATGAACCATGTATTGAGAACGTTGATTGAAAAGTGTATAGTAGTTTACTTTGATGACATTCTAATGTATAGTGCCAACCTTCTCTCTCATGTCGAGCACTTACAAGTTGTATTTAACATCCTCTAAGGTGAACACTTGCTTAGCAACTTGAAGAAATGCACGTTCTATTAGTGTGAGGTTGCATTTCTAAGGTATATTGTATCTAAAGAAGGAGTTCGAGTTGACGATGAAAAGGTAAGAGTGATTTTGAATTGACTTACATTGACTTGTGTAGTAAACGTATAGAGCTTCTATGGTTTAGCTTCATTTTATTGATGGTTTATTCAAAACTTTAGTTCTATAGTCGCACCATTGACAGAGCTGATAAAAAAGAACTCAGAGTTTAAGTGGTCAGAAAAGGCTTAGAAGAGTTTTGAAAAGATAAGGTCCAAGTTGATGTTTGCTCTTATGCTTGCATTGCTAGACTTTAAGAAAGTCCTTGAGTTAGAGTGTGACATCTTAAGGGTAGGTATTGGTGTTGCCCTTATGCAAGAGCATTAGCCTATTGCATACTTCAATGGGAACCTTAGTGGTGTTGCTCTAAAATTTTATACGTATGACAAAGAGTTCTATGCTCTTATCCAAGCACTTGAGAACTGGTAGCATTAGTTGCTTCCTTGAGAATTCATCATTTGTACAAACCATGAGTCCCTTAAGCATTTACGAGGTTAGTAGAAACTCTCTTGACATTATGTTAAGTAGGTAGAGTTCTTGGAAACTTTTTGCTGTGTGATCAAGTACAAGAAGGGAAGTTCTAATAGTATGGCTAATGCTTTATCATGGTAACATGTACTTGTCACTACCTTACAAGCTTAAATACTAGGATTTGGTACTCAACCTGATTAGCATGAACAAGATCCTTACTTTGGGCCCATAATGGTCAAATGTAACTATGGAGGATTTATGGATGGGCTTTACTTGAAATCAAGGGTTTTTGATGAAGGAAGGATGTATATGTATACCGAATAGCTCGGCTAGAGAGCTACTCGTTTGGGAAGCTCATATGGGAGGCTTAGTTGGCCATTTTGGGGAAAGGAGGACATATGAGCAATTGAAAGAGCACTTTTATTGACTAGAGATGATGAAGGATGTTCACAAGGTTCTAAAAAATTGAGAGCTGTGTAAGCATGCAAAAGGATGGAAGTAACCATATGGCAAATACACCCTTACCTATACTAGAGTTACCCTACATCAACCTAAGCATCGATTTCATGCTTGCACTACCTTAAATGGCTTGAAAACATGACTTTATCATGGAGGTGGTCGATTGGTTCAGCAAAATGAGCCATTTCATTCCCTACCATAAAATTGACAATGCTTTATATATTGCTAACCTCTTTTTGCAAGAGTTTGTGTAGCTTCATGGAGTTCTTTAAGCATTGTTTTAGATTTGGATATAAAGTTCACAAGCTTCTTTTGGCAAACCTTGTGGAAGAAGCTTGGCATAAATTTGATGTTCAATACTTCCTTCCACCTCTAAATGTATGGCCGGACCAAAGTCATGAATCAAACAATTGGAAGTCTACTTAATGCCATTGTTGGGAAAAACTTATGTGATTGGGACTTGTGCTTGTTGGTTATTGAATTCATTTATAATTGATTTACCTATAGCCAGATAGTAAAGTTACCCTTTGAGGTTGTTGATGGGCTTAACCTAAATTTGTCATTAGATATGATCTTTGGCCCGACCTCTTGAGGAGAGAGCCAGTTTGAATCGTAGTGAGCTGAAGAGTTCTAGAAGTTACATAAGAAGGTTACCAAGGATATCTCTAATCTTGTACTTCAGCTCACTAATGAATCGAGACATAATTTGATCTTGAGGCTCAACAATTTAGCATCGAATCATTAACATCTTGAATTCCTTCACATACGTATTGGCACTTGATCTTCCTTACCTCAATTGTTGGAACCTATTGAATGTATCTTGTAAATAATAGCTCAGAACAAATCTTCTCTTTATGACTTACTTTATTTCATCCCAATTCCTAACTTCATGTTCTCCTTCTCTTCTTCGAGTAGCTTGCAGGTTCTTCTATCATAGGCCGGCATAGCTAGTAAACTCCAACATAGCATGTCTGAACTTGGCATTATCAGGAACCTCATGGCGTTCTAACTACTTCTCAATCTTATCTACCTAATCCAAGTAGTCCGTAGCATCACCAGTTCTAGAAAAACTAGGGATATGTATTCTCAACCCTTTCACTCTAGGAGCTTGGACATTCCTTTCCTTGAGTTCATAATACTCTTCCACTTCATCACTTACTTCCTTATCCTCCTCTTCGATTTCTTTTAATGTTAGTCAGCATCCGGCAACTTGGCTTACTCCTTCAGCTTGACATGGTTGGTTAACTTGGACGTAGTGGTCATTACCTCTCTTGGGTTGTTCATTGGCTTGTTCTCTATAGGGTTCATTTGTGGTTCGTTGTCTATCTTCATTTATGGAAGTCACCAGACTAGCCACCAAGTCAGTAAGTTTATCCAGTCGATCACCTATAGATTGGGGTAAGAAACTTTCTTGTTGACCTTAGCCATTTTGAGCACCACTCTTTTAGTTTTCTAAGGTTCCTTTAGCACTAGAATTGGACATCATTGTATATTAATAGCTAAAATACAACCTAAAATTCCTTTCTCTTCAAACAACAACAAAACAACATGTCGAGCCTAGTTTTTCACTCTCTTGGCTCTTTTTATAAAATTAGGTCTTCTCTAAGCCGATTAGTACTAAACCCTACCCGTTTAATACTGATCTTTGACTAAGGTTTAAAGAAAACCATTTTTTTCAACTTGAAAAGATTTGGAGTTGCCACCCGACTAGAGTTGAGAAAAGGAGTTAAGTTATAACCAATTGGGTGGATTGGTTATAACTTAGTTACCGATCTATTGATTAAAAAATCAATTTATAAATACGACTTTTTTAAAACCAAAGATCTAGATGCAGGGGCTAATTTATTAAACTCTACACAAGTACCACTTTTTAACTTTCTGAATTTAACCTCACTTTTCAAATATACCCTTTTTAATTTCTAAAATAATTAATTATAATATACGCAACTAAATTGATCAATGTATATTAACATCTAAAAATGGAAAAAATAAAATTTTTCATATTTTAAGTCGCCCCATACTGATGTACGGATACTTACATACTCGCTATTTGGAATTAGACTTCTATAGTTTGTTTACCGAAAATATAGCGGGTTGACTAATTTTAACTTTGGAGAAATTTCTGGGTTTATGTGTTTTACCTGTTTTGAGTTCATTTAAGTAAAATTTCTTAAGGGTTCTAAATTGGATTATTTTTGAAAAATCTAAAGTGCCATAATTTGGAAAGGATCTGTTTTATTTTTTGAAAAAAATATGTTTTTTAAGTGATAAAAAGAAATAACAATCTTTATTCTTTCTATTTACTTATTTATATTTATATCTATTTTTTATTATTTTTATTTCATTTCATTTTATCTTATCTATTAGACTAGGTAAAATAATAAATAAATAAACTACATTCCCTTTCTTTTTTTTTTCTTTTTCCTTTTCTTTTTCTTTACATTACAAAGTAGCACACAATAATAATAAATAAACTACAACGAAAAAAAAAATTTAAATAAGCAAAAGATAAAACAAAAGACGGGCCAAACCAAATTGGACTAGGACTAAATCTTCATACGGGCTGGGTAATGGGTCAGAGTCGGACTTCGGGTCAATTAGTGGGTTACGGGTTAGGTCACTAAATGGCCGATGAATGGAGGCAATTCAGAGTGTTTTGATGGGTTTTTGAAAGGGGTGAAGGTGGTTCTGTGTTGGATTTATTGCACTTTGGGTTTAGGGATGACGCCGTGGCCTAACTTAGCCGTCGGTGGTGGTTGGTGGTGTTCGCTATGGTGGTGGGAGAGTTTGTAGTGATTGTGGCCGCGTACATGGGTTTGGTGTTAGAATGGAGCTATGGTGTTGTTTGCACAGGCCAATAGTGAGTGTGTGGGGCTTTGGTTGTGGTAGTGGATGTGGTTTGTGTGTGCGTGGGTTCGACTTAAGAGTTGATGGTGGTTGTAGATGGTGTCGGAGTATGGTTGTGGCAGTGTGTTCGGTGGGTGAAAGGATGAGAAAGGGAGAGAGTTGGCCGAGCGAGAGGTTTAGAGAGAGAGAGAGATGATGTATCCAGTCTGTTGGGAAGAGAGGGAGAGTTAGAGAGAGAGAGAGAGATCGAACGGTGGAGAGAGTGAGATGGCTGAGAGGGTTAGTATGCATGTATCGTGGTCGATCTTTGTATGTGAGAGAGAGAAGGAGTGAGTGAATCGACAGTGAGAGGGACAGACCCAGAGCGAATTGAGAGGGAGAAACAGTGCGGTAGAGAGAGGGAAAGAGATAGTGGAGAGATGGTCCGAGAAATGGAGGTCAAAGAGAGAGAGAGAGAGGTTTGTCCTTGTTTGTTTTTTTTTTTTCCTCTTTCCCCCCCCCAGTGGGTCCCCCTTCTTCTACGTGTGTGTATATCCCCCTTCGTCTTTCAAATGTCCCTCCTTTCCTCTTTGTGTGTGACCATCCACAAGAGAGAGTCCCCCTCTTTTTCTTTTAAAATGAATTACCCTAGACCCTCTCCCCCCTTTACGTTTGTATGATTTGATAAAAAAAAAAAAGAATAAGGAAAGGGGAGGAAAAATTTGGGGGGGAAAGAATGTGTGTTGTCTAAGCGAATCATGACGCGCTACGTATTAATTTCAGACTAGTGGCCCAATGACGGCTTGACATATGGTCACATATAGAGTTCAAGAGAAAAAAATAAAAAACCAACTTTTATAGCTCTAGTGAGTTTTGAATCCTTGACCTCAAACCAAACCTAATGTCTCAGTTTAAATGCTTTACTGTTAGGCTATTGGCCTGTACCTTATTCACATGCACAATTGGCTTAGGTAGGTCTAGGCTAAATTTAAATCTAAACTCAGATCCAATGGTCTTTTATTGAAATTTATTTAAATTAAAATCCTATTCTATTTAAATGACCTAAAAAACTTATTATATTATAAATTCCTTATTCTTTAAATTTTCTATGACTTTTCAAATTTCTTATGTATTTTCTTATTTTTTTTCTAAATTTCTTAATTTTTGTGTTTTTTTCCTATTTTCCTATTTTTTGTATTTTTCTAGAATTCCTTTTTTTTTTCCTAAATTTCTTCATTTTTGGGGGTTTTCTTTAATTTCCTATTTTTTTTTGAAAATTTTGTAATTTATAACTCTATAACCTAAACTGAAAAATAAAAAAGGAAGCAAAAATTAGGTGTCTACACAATAAAACACTACAACTATTACAACCAAACATACAAAGAACCAAGCGAAACGCGTACATGCTCTGTTTTATGAATTAGAAATAGGGAAAAGTAGAGCACAAAGTTTCTTTAACTTTAAACACTCTTTGAACACTCACAACAACGATAATTAGATTCTAAAACACTTACAGAAGCAGTAAGCTACTCAGAGTATAAGCGACAGGAACTAGCTCAAATTTAGCTACGCTTTGATACGAAATATGATATTAATCATTGGGAAGGGAACATAGAAGTCCAATATCATGTGAACTAAAGGTAGGTCTAAATTGCGAGATGGTTTGAAAACTAAGTGGTAGTCGAAGGTTGAGCAAGGCTTCTTATGTACCGATGGTAGATATGATGTATTAATACCTCATACGAGCTTAGGTCACACTTGATACTACGTACAAGTGTGGTCGGAGAGTACTTGCCACTAATCCATGCTTTCGATTGACTATATAAGAGCAAACGAGAGTGAGCAAGGATACTTAACTCATATAAGAAAAGGACTATTTGAAATTCAATTGTTATTTACTATTGCGGTTAATACAAATTATGAGTATTTATATGACCTAATTAGAGCAAGTCCTAGGTACGTGTAAATTACAAAAGAAGATTCCTACTAGAAAAGTAAAAGGAATAAAATACAAGGGTGGAGTTGTAATCGCACAAAAGGTAGATATTCAGTTATAAAAGGGAAAGTATGAATATTATAAAAAAATGGGTATGTGTTAACTATCCATTCTATGGTCCCAATGATGCTATTTTTTGAACAGAACAGGTTTTAAGTAGATTAGGTTAGGGTCAAATACTCGATAGCTTGAAAGCTTAGATGTTACAGATTGAGGAAGGATTGGTTTTGGAGATGGCCTATGCCTGGTTGACTTAAGTTCAGGGTAGCTTGACCTTAGTAATGTATCAGGTCGATAGTAGGCAAGTTTAGTTAACTTTGGATTGGTGTTGCAAAGGGGTTGGCTTGGCAATTGGTTAGTCACCTTAGGAGTCTCCTTGACGAAGTGGAGAGTAAAGCAACCCGATAGGTCAGACTAAAGATAGGTTCCCTCTTCTGAGTTCAGCTCTCCTTAAACAGCTTAGTGAACCATTTGGGTGAGTCTTCGGGCTTGGGAGCGAGTGATTGGTTCGTGATCCTTATCAGATCTACTAGAAAAACCAATCTTTCAACGGTTTTTGAAAATTAGAGGTTTTGAATTTGGGGACTAACTTATTAAACCTTAAATAGTATCACCTTAGCCTTTCGAATTTGAATTCATTTTTCTAAAATACCACTTCTAGCATGAAAGAATAATTCTAAATTTACAAATAAAGAAAATTAATTCTATTTATACACAAAAAGAAGAAAAATAATTAATAGAATTTATTTACAAAAGGGAAAATAAAAAAGTTTCTCTATTTTTAGTCACCTCATAGTTGCCTATAGGTGTATATGTACTTGTTATTCGAGATCAGACTTTCTGTAGTTTGTTCTAAAAAAATTTAGTGTATTCATTTATTTTAATTTCTGAAAAAGGCTAGGCATACATTTTTATCCATCAAACTTTATTTAGGAAAATACCTAAAAGGGTCCTAGTTTTAACTATTTTATTTTATTGGAAAATTCTAAAGGGACCCTAAATTTTGAAAAGGATTTATTAGTTTTTTTTTTTAAATTTTGAATACCTTTTTCTAAATGAAAATATATTTAAAATATAAATAAATAAAATAAACAGACAAAAGAGAAAGAAAAGAAAAAAAAAACATAAATAAATACAAAACATCTAACTAGAAAAAAAAGGAGAGGGAAAACTATTTATTTAAATACTTTACAAAGTAAAAGAGTTTTTTTCTTCTCCTTTTCATTTATATATATATATATATATATATATATAATAAATGAAACTAACAAATAAGAAAAGAGGTTGAAGAGGGCATGAATTGAGATCAAGGGTGCGGGTTAGTATGGGGTTGGGATCATCCAAGTGATTTGGATCTGGGTTAGTTGTTGGGAATTTGGATTAAGCAAGGAAGGAGGAGAGGCAACGATAGATGGCCACACGTAGTGATTTCTAGGCACTATTTTGAATAGGTTTTTGCACTTTCATGACAAACTTATTGGTGAAAATTAGTTTTGTTGTAGTATTGTAGAGTTTAGTGATCTTTTAGGCAATCATCAGAGTTGGGAAGGTGGCAGTGATTGTTAGTTGGCTATGGTTGGGTGTTGTTGAGGTGGAACAAGGGGTTTTTAGGTGCTACAAATCTAGCCGTCATATTAATTTTGGTTAGGATGAGTGGAAGTGGTGGTTTTGTGTGTGGTAGAATGATAAGGGTTTTTGAAAAGCCCTAATACAGTCGAGCGACTATTGGGGAGTACGGTGGAGAGTGGGTAAAGTGTCTAGAGGAAGCTCAGGCCATGGGGAATCTTCTTATGTGATTGGTTTTACTCGAAAAACTTTAAGCTCGACGAATTTTGTAGAGAGAAAGAAAAGAGTGGCTAGAGAGAGAAATGGTTGGGTATGGTGTTCTTGGGTGAGTTTAAGAATGAATTGATGATGGTAATCAACTCTTAAGCATCTATTTATATTGTTTGAGTAGGAATTAAACATGGAAAAACTCCAATCACCATGAATTTGAAGGAATTAAGAAGGTTATGACCAAGCTTTGATTTTGGATTTGAGCACTAGTTCATGTTAATTATTGATAAAAAACGTATCCTTGATGTTTGTTCTTGCTAAAAAGATCAAATGCATCCTTTGATTTTTAATGAAATGCTTAAATCATGGAGATTCAAGGAGAAGGAAAATCTTGGCATTTAAGTTTTCTTTAATTTTCAATCTTGTTTTTGACCCCTTAAATGATTGAACATGGATGTGTTTTTAGGTCCAATACAATGTAGGCTAAGTGGAGTACAAGATTGAACAAAAAAAATTATGTGCTTCCATGTGGAATTTGCATGAAAAATTGAGGCAAAGTGAGGGGAGCGAGCTGTTTTGCATGTGAGAAAGGGAGGGAACAAGATGGAAAAGGAAAGAAAGGGGGAGAAACAAATGCTAATGTGGTGCCATGTGGGAGTTATGTGTCCGATTGTCAATTACCATGTGGTAGAACATGGCCTAATAGATATGCGACGCATGTTTTCATAGGATTTAAGAAAAATAAATGGCACATGAGTACTTATTAGGAATCGAACTCAAGACCTTCTTCTTCTCCTTTTGCTTATGACCAAATGCATAACTTGTTGGGCCATTGGCCCGTACCTTACTATTTGGTGCAAATAGAATGTATTAAAGGAAAACGGCTTAGGCCTAAGTTAAGAAGAACTAACCAAATAAGATAAACATCGTCAAAAATCTATCCCTAAACTATTTTTATCTTTTTCTTTATATATAGTTTTTATTATTATTTTTCCTATTTTTAAATTTTTTTTTTGATATTTCAATTTTTTTTGTATATTTTGAATCAGGACCCTTTTTCTTTATTTTAAAAGAAACTGTAAAAATTACAAGGGGCAAAAATGAGGTGTCTATAGTAAGTAAGGGACTAGCTTTATGGTGGATGATGGAAACCAACTCATATTTTGCAGTTCTTAGAAAATTTGATTCACAAAAGTGTTACAATAGCTTTGCGTGCTTTTGCACATATTTTATGGTGCTATATGAATCTGGAGTATTATGATAGGATGAAGTTTTAGGATAAATTAAGAGATACACTTGCTTATATGCAAAATTACATGACTGGTAATTGGTGATTTGAATGAAGTTTGTAGTGATGATGAGAAAAGTATAGGGAATGCTCAATCCCTAAGGTAGATTACAACTTTCAATAATATGATGTTTGATTGTTAGCTTATGGATGCTAGGTTTAATGGATACAAATATACCTGGTCGAATAGAAGATCAGATGAAGCTCTTGTAAAAGAAAGACTTGAGTATGGATTGAGTAATCTGTAATGGTAGAAACATCTAATCATAGCCCAATCATAACATATCTTCATGCATATGCCTTCATCTATTCTTTATTTGAATTCAAATAAAAATCTAGATTGGATTCCTTAAGATTCTCCTCATATCTTAATAATAAACCTTAAAAAATTCTCATGAAAACTCTAACAAAATGTCTTTAATAAAATCAGCTCATTGTTATAAGGTATTATATCCAATCAAGCTTATCCTTAAGTTAATTAAATTAATTCCTCCTTAATCCTTGTGGATTTAATTGTACAACTTAGTGG
Source organism: Lumnitzera racemosa (assembly GCA_024138005.1). Taxonomy (NCBI): domain Eukaryota; kingdom Viridiplantae; phylum Streptophyta; class Magnoliopsida; order Myrtales; family Combretaceae; genus Lumnitzera; species Lumnitzera racemosa. The sequence continues at coordinate 61,607,075 of JAMXBC010000004.1, forward strand.
AATGTGTTGGATACATTACCCAAATATGTTCAACAAGCAGAGTTAGGCCTTCAAACTTGTATAGGTCCAACTTACTTCACGAAACATTTTGCTTTGTAATTTTTGATATTTTACTGAGATTCTGAATTTGTCTCTAAATTTGATTTTGATTTTAAAAATTAGTACTAAACCAGAAATCTTATCTTCTATTTATTGACCTACACACTTGACAAACTTATTAAATATCTTTACTCATTTTGGTATCATTAAAACACTTATGAGATAACCTAAACATCATCTATGTCTTTCTGTCTCTTCCTCCCTCCCTTGTTTTGCTTTGATGGTTTTTCTTTCAATCACATTGGAATTATATAGACCCTTTCATCTTTACAGTGGTCAAGGACTTCTTTAATTTAAATATTCTTCCTTCTTAGTTTAATAATTTTGATATTGTCTTGACCCCCAAATGTGCTAATCTTGATGAGGTGTCTCAATTTAGAATTATTAGTGTAGTTTTGCATATAAAATCACATTGAAAGTGTTATATAATAAGTTAGGTTACAACCTTTCTTAGGTAGTATTATTTTTGCTATTAGAGTTCCTATATCTGTAGATGACTTATTTAAGATAATATCATTATTGCTTGTGATATCTCTCATCATCTTAAGAGGAAATCTAAATCTAGATCTCATAATTATGTTATAAAACTAGATATGGCTAAGGCATTTGATATAATGGAATGTGCTTTTTGGAAGCTAATATAAGAAAAATGGGATTTTGTGATTTTTGGATTTGGTGGGTGATGAAATGTGCGATTTTCGTTTCTTATAATTTTATTGTAAATGGGAAAAGAGTCGGAAGTTTCAACCTAACTAGAGGCATTTGCTGGGGTAATCCTATGCCACTATGCTTATTCCTTTTAGTTGCTAACTCTTCATCTACAATGATTAAAAAGGAAATTGAAATTGGTAATTTTAAAGGAATCAAAATCTGGGAGGAGAAGCCTTAAGTTGACCCATCTCTTCTTTGCAAATGATTCTCTTTTTTTCATCAAGGCTTTTAAGAGAAACTTCCATTTTGCTTTAAAAAAAAATCTCGATGAGTATTGTTAGATTTTATGCCAATTAATTAATTTTCATTAATCCTCCATTTGTTTTTATAAGAATACTAGTGCTGTGATGAGAAGCAGGTGTGTTGAAATTCTACAAATTTACCAAGATAGATTCTTAGAAATTACGTAGGACAACCTACCAAATGGGGTAGATCAAAGAAAGAAGCATGGGTTTTGTCAAACCTTTAGTGGTGGCCACATTGCAAGGCTAGAAATCTAAGTTTTTATCTCATGAAGGTAAGGAAACTCTTATTAAATCGGCAGCTTTTACAATACCAACTTATGTTATGAGTATTTTCAAAATTTTCATTGACTTGGTGTCAAGAGATGATTGTTGTAATTGCTAAATTTTGTTGTTTTTTTTTTTTTCGTGGTTGGGAAAATTCATTAGAAATGTTGGGTGACTTTAGCAAAACTTACAGCTGTTAACTATTCCTGTTTTAAATTGTATAATGTGATGTAAATGAAGAGTTGGTTGACATTAAGGTAAGGGACATAAGAAATGATGATGGGTTTGGTTGGAATTTGGTTGAGCTTGAGCAAGTGATCATAGAGAGTCAAAAGAAGGTTATTTTAGAAGCGAAAACATGTAGTGACAATGTTATGGATAAGGTTATTTGGCCGAGTGCAAAAAAGCAATTTACTCGATTAAGTGTAGTTATTTATTTTTGTTGAAGAATAAACTTTCTCCGATTAAGAATAGAGCATCATCGTCTTTTACTCCAGACAAAGTTTTATGGAAAATTATTTGGAATTTGAAACTTATGACTAAGTTGAAAATTTTTTTGGGGAATTGCTCTATTATGGTTGCTTGCAATCTCAATTTATTCAAGTGTAAAATGCAAAATTAACCTCTTTGTACATTTTTTCCAAAGGAGGAATCCATTAAGTTTACCCTTTTGTATTATCCCTCAACTTGGAATATGTAGAAATCTATGGTTTGCTATCATATTGACTTTCATAATGCACACAAGATCCAAGATTGGTTGGTAGATTTCACAAAGCACAATATGAAGAATGGGATCAAAGAGAATTCTTTTTGTGCAAATTTGCTATTATCCTTTGGCAATTGTAGAAAGAGAGTTCTTGTTCTATCCATCAAGCATTGCCTAATTTAGAAGTTACCTTGTACAGGACTGAAGTTAATATTTAGGAGCAACGTTATCTATTGTCAAGAAACTATACTAATGAGTCGCCTTTTATTTCAAAAAATGCTACAATACTTTAGGAAATGTTGGGACTTTGTCATAATAAGGGAATGAAAATTGATTTAATGCATGCACAACATTGCTAGATATATTCTAGAGATTATCAGTAGATAGCTTCTAGTCCATCCTCTCTACAAACAATGATGCCACTAGCTATGGGTACATTGTGATGCTTCTTTTTTACCTTTAAACAAATCGGCAGGTAGTGCATCATTGTCATGAACTCTAATGGAGATCTTATAGCTGCAATTGCTAAAAAAAATTCATGTAGATGATGCGAGAACATGCCGAAGCAATTTTTGTTCATGAAAGCATATATCATGCTCTTGAAAATGGTTGGAAATACATAAAATTGAATATGATTGCAGGGTGGTGATTGAAAACATTTTGAGTTTGGACTCTTGTCCATAGAGGATTCATCTTATTGTTCTGTAAATTAGATCCTCTTGTTCCTTGTTTAACTCTATCTTGCTTTTTCATGCTTCTCGTAAAGCCAATAGGTATGTGGACTGGGTTGCATCCCAAGATAAAAAGGGGGAAAAATCTTGACATTAGGATTTTCTCCCCTCCATCTATTATATCTTGTCTTTTGTTTGCTGATATGATCTCTTGTATTCAGATTTCTTAATTTAAATTTGGCAATACTTATTTTCTAGCCAAAAAGGAAAAAAAAAATAATGACAACTACTTATTCTCAAATCATGAATCAAGAATTAAATAAAAAATTAACTATCTGAATTATGGATTTAATCAAGTAATTCTAATGTAGTGCCAACAATTCACTACACACTTACTCCTTAACCCCATATAGAATGAGAAAACCAACAAAACACATGCTTGTTTTATAGATCATAACTTGAAAAAGTTGAAGAACAATTCGTGAAAGTAATTAATTGACAGCCTAGTGATTAATTCACAAAATCAAATAGTAATTAAGGACTAAATTCAATAGAGTTGAGGATTGAATAATAATCAACATGCAAAATTATCAGCACCCAATCCAACTCAAACAATTCTATTAGCATACCAAAATCTAACTTAATTCACGTACTACTCCATCCTAACATTTGATTAACATATAATTTCAACTTAATAATAAGTAGCAAAAAGTAGAGAGATAGAGTTGAAATGTGACTGCCCTGAGGTTTAGGTCAATTTGCTTTCTTAATCCTTGCTTTTACCTTGTTCCACCTCTTCATTTGGTTACATACTCATTGTTTCCTATACCATTAAAAAGAAAGTTATCAAAGGATCTCATCCAACCAGCAATAAACAAAAAGACATTAACACTAAATAGACTGAACAGAAAATGAATGTAAAGTAACTAATTTTGATAGGTTACCTCCCACCTAGCACTTGGATTTATAGTCCCTCAGTTGGACTCTTCATTCTCCTTAAGGTGGCTTAAGATTAAGGTACCTCTAAGCTTACTCTTTAGTCTCATCCAACTCAGCTTGCCTGAACATCAAGTATGGAGGTCCTTTCCATTCTCTCACAAACTCCTTCTTTAGATCCTCAAATTCAACTTTTTCCTCCTTACCATCATTTTTCTTCCCCTTAGCTTTCTTACTAGACATTCTATCTTCTTTGGTCCAAACCTTAACACCATATTCTTACCTCACACATCAATAAAAGCTTAAGAGATAGCCAAGAAAGATTGACTTAAGATTAGTGGTCGTACCCCATCACACATCTCCATCACAACAAAATCAACAGGGAAACTATAGTGACTCACCTCAATTATTAGGTTAGTAAGGAGACCCAACAGTTTCTTCTTAGATTGATCAGTAAAGGGCATCATAAAATTCACCTCCTAGAGGAAACCCTCCAATCCTATGTCCTCATTAGATTAGTTGACATTCTATTGTAAAAAATACTTAGGTTACAATAAGCCCTAAGGAAAAATTTCCCTAAGATGACATACAGGATGGTAAATTGGCTAGGATCTCTCCTCTTAGGCAGTAGGTATGAGAACTTTCTTTCATGCAATGTCTTTATCGAGTCTCTAATTCCTCATCATCTGAATTGGGTGGTGGGATAAAATCCTCACATCCTCCTTCATCTCTTGCTTAACTTCTCTACTCAAGTCATTCTCTCTAGCCTCTTCTCAAAACTCATTCTTCTCTTCATTTTGACCTTAAGTATGTGAGTCCTTATTTGTATCCATGTATTCCTCAATGGATGGATCTTCTTCATCATTCAAATACTTGACTTGTTTCCCTTCAGTAGCTCCTTCATCCTTCTCCCTACTCTTTGCATACTAATTAGCTTCTGATGAGTCTTCCTTTAGCCCTCTCAACATCCTATCAAATTCCTCTTCAACTATTAGTCTCACTAATTCCTCACTTGCAATCGCTTCTTCTATTTCCTCTTCCTTGACATTGTCTTTCGAGATCAGGATTTCTAACCCTTCTTTAGAAGACATATTCTCTTTAATGATCTAAATTCCTTATCCAAAAGCTTTGTGTCAAAATCTTTAGGCTCCATGTGATTCAACCTTAGCAGCATTTAAATCTTTGCCCTTTGTGTTTGAGGGTCTAGCTTGATTGTTAATAGAGGCTTTCATCATGGGTTGCTCCTTTGGGTTCTTTTCTATATTACTTAGGAGAGTGCCTTGTAACTAGGTACTGAGTATCTCAGTTATCTATTCATAGTAAGCTATTCTTCTCAATAGATCATTTTTGTTATCTCTTTGTTTCTAAAAGTTATGCCAAGGTCTAGGTTAGGGTATAGGTTAATGTAAGAAATTTTGATTCATTTGAAGGTTGTTTCTAAATCTAAGGTTAGGGTTTCTATTCTAGCCTTAGTTGAGGTTGTTCATGTAGGGGTTATGGTTGCATTAGTTATAGTTATTGGGTCCTCTTGGTAAGTAGTTATTTACATAACTGGCCTCTTCAATGCCTAATGACAAAATAAATGGATTAAGTTTTAATAAAAAAGAAATAAAATGAAATAATAATCAATAATAATTAACAAGAATAAATTAAAACCTTAAATAACCATAACGATATCTAGACTTTGATCTAAGGATTTTTTTTTGGGTTGACATCATCAAGAGATTAACATGCAATAATTCTAACGATTTCTATTTTATTCCCTATTCTTATTAATTGGAGGAATTCTATTAATGAACTAATAGGAATCGATTTGTTGTTAATTCTTAATCCTAACTACACTCTATCCGAATTGCTTTTGCAATAGAATAAGTCAGAACCACATAAAGAACGAGAATTCCCTAAACACTTAATACAATAAACTAATTTCGGAATAAGTCCATAACTTATTGCTAAGATTATTGTAATTCCCTTTAATTGTGACAGATATATTCATGTATTAGGTCTTGTAACCTCAACACACAAAATTGAATAATCAAGTTGAAACTTTAGATATTTATAGATCTACGCTAGAGATGTAATAAAGAGGAAAACATGCATAAAGAAAATGAAAATAAATCCTTAAAAATGCTACTGAGCTTTTGTTCTCGTTTCTCCTTCCTTCATCTCCTCCCTTCTTCTTGTGCATATCTGGCTTATATTTACATGGATTTGACAAAACAACTCTCAAATGGGAAGTTTTAAAAATCATAGAATGACTATGCCTAAGGACAATGACTGTGGACTTGGGGTGTAGACCTCTCCTTGCATAATTTTTTCGAAAATTCAATTAAATTATTTTACTAGGGGATTATGGCTAGAGAACATGACCTTGAACTTCACCTGTGGCTCTCTTTGGACTTTGATTCTTGACAAAATTCTCTTTTGATGCTTGTTATTGTTAAGCCATTCTTCAAATTCAGTGAAATTCTTCTCAAAAAGTGTATAACTTCATTCTTTTCAATTCATTGTGTTGTCAAAGCCTTGAAGTCAACAAATGACTTAACTAAGCATCAAAATCATAAAAAATTATAGTGGAATAAATCAAAATGACCATAAAAATATACAAGAAATATTTGCAAAATCATACTCATTAGCTAGCTACTTGTCTAAGGTTAGTTCTTTCAACATGCCAACTAAAGGAGTTAGAAGGCATCTCTTCAACTAACTCATACGCATCTTTAGGAATTTTTCTCATAATATTTCCACCAGTAACAACATTGATCATTGACTAAGGTTTCCAGACAAACCATTGTAAAATGTTGCACTTGTAACCAAATTAACAAACCATGATGTGGACATTATCTTAACATCTCTTTGTATCTCTCCGATGCCTCATAGAAGGATTCTCCATCAAATTGCTTAAACATTGTAATATCAATTTGCATCATCATGTCTTATATGGTGGAAATAAATGGGATAAGAACTATTGTGCTAGTTGTTCCCATGTCATGATCGACTGGGGTGGCAATGGATATAACTAGCTTCAACACAACACAAATTCATCATCGTCAATAATACAGTTTCAATTTTTGGCCAAAAAACCAACTACCAACCCTATCTTCCATAGCTTATTAGCTTCTCCAATACACTTGAAAAACAAGAAAAAACAATGTACTGTAGGCAGTTAGAGAAAATGAAAGAAATGCAACTTCTAATGAAAATGCAACTAGCCACAACTATGCTACCCTGAGTTAGTTTAGTTACAAAAGAGGTAAAAATATAATATTAATAGCTTTTGTCTTCTTCACTTTCCCAGCAACGATGCCAAAAAGACTTGATACTATGTCATTGCTTTACTATTACGCACAAACTATAAAATTTACCTCCTTTTCCAAAAACATATGAAATTCCATACTTGAATCTATGGATGCTTGCAAGATTTTGCAAAACTAATGGAAAGTATAAGGTAAGGATCTAAGTCATATTTATTGTGAAGAAGAGAAGAAAATTATTGGAAAGTTACCAAGTACTAAACTATATTAACTTTATCCAAATCTAGGCTATTGAAATCAAGTTTTTTTAAGCAAAATAAACATGCCATCCATAAAATTTAAGAGAATAAAAATAATAAGGTAAGTGTAGATTTTATCATGAATCTTGGTTAGGGTACTGACTTTCCTTAGATATAAAAGAAAAAAAGTTGGGGAATACATGTTAACAATCCTTTGAAATGAATATGGCCAATGCTATTAGTGTATTTATAATGGTTTAAACATGTACTTACACTTACAGAATTCATTGACTTTCATCTTTGAATCCTAATGTGGCATATGTTTTGAATGACCACTTTCTATTCTACACCAATAGCTAGTTATTTAAGCCATGTCACAACCTAAGTAACCAATTAGAGTTGATTTCTTACCTTAATCCAATTAAGCCCTAAGTGAGTACTAGGATTTAGGTCCTAAATTCCAAATTCTCATTTGCAAATGATAGCAATCCTAAGTTCTCCCAGAATCTTTCAATTCATGTTAGAATTACATGAAGCCTTAACTTAAAGATTAGGGAACCCTACCTAGCATCATTATTACCCAATATTCATGTAAAACTAACTACCATTGAATTAACTAAAATTACATGTTCAATCTGTCATAATATAATAACATCATAGGCTATTGGCCCATTGCATTTCATCAAGCAGTAAGTAACTTAATATACACATGAGGTAGTAGAGAAACTAAAGAGATATACATAAAAACATACAGAGATAATGTAAGAAACATTACAACCTATAGCTCCATACACTTGGTATTGGAGTTTCTCAAGAACCTACACAATCTCCATAGCTCTTTAAGTGAAATCCAAACCCAAACCTTGGAATTGTGCTAAAATCTACTAGAAAACTACCCTACAATACTCATTATGGATAGAAAATCCATTGGAAACACTAATCCTCACTTATCCTACACTAAATAAACTTAACAAACTAGAGAGTTGCATAATGTAGCTCTTAAAACCCTAGAAATGGCTTAACAACTGTAGTTGGAGAAGAAAGAGTAATAGTTATAGAATTGACACTAGCATCTAGATACTATAAACGATGTTGTTTGAAAACTAGACAAATGTCAGCATCCTTATGTTCACTTAACCATAGCGGTGCATTTGAGGGGAGTTAGGGCTAAAACATTAGCCTAGTGGAGTTCAAATGCCAAGGTCGATGGCATTTGTGTGCTATCAATAGGTGACCAATTTGGTCATTTTTTCAACCTTCGATGTTTAGGCGCTAATGGTGATGGGGGGCACTAGGGTCCATATATTGTACCTTGCACTAGCATCTTTCCATTTGTTCCTTCTCTCTATATATCCTCAAATAAGTCAAAGTTAGTAGAGATTTGCTAACCTTGTAGACCTACAAAACATATAAATTCATCTAAGTAATGTCAAATTGAGTCAAAACATACTCAAACTAACCAAACTTAGTCACATGCTAGTGAATTTCAGTTAAATATAATATCTTAAGTATTTTAACACGATCAAGATGGATTTCCTTCTATATTACATATAAATGTGCAAGATTAATCTATGATAGGTATGGGTAATTTTACACTTATCAGAGGGTAAAGAAGTCCGAAATTGAGTTGAAGACCATTCAAATCAACCTGAAAATGTTTCCAATTGAATGTGAGATAAAGGTTCCTTAGGCTAAAGAGTAGGCATCTATAATTAATGATAAGGGTGAAGCAGCTTAAGCTAAAATTAAGCATCTAAAGTAGGCGTTGGATGCCAATAAACCAAAAGTTTATCACCCTTTCAATTAATCTGGTGAAGGCCCAACATAAGTGAGAGGCTATGCGAGAGAAGGCCATGAAGGCCATAGTTGAGCTGGCTAAGATGTCCCATGAGCTTGGATATCATAAGGAGGTCTTAGTGAAGGTCTGGTGAGGTAATGAAGGATTTGAGTGCTAAAAGTGTGAGGTCTAGAGAAGTAGTTGAGGGGTGGCTTAGGTACATTAAAGATCTTAACTAACATCTATTGTTAAGGAGGGTCTACGATCGGAGATACTAAATTTCTAGAGAGCAAGGAATATTACAAGCTTTAGGTTGTGAATGCCATGGATGGGTAGATGACGGTTCTTAATGTAATCAAGAAGCATGACCCATCTTACTACCTTAGATGGCTTGACCAAGAGTTGCTGATCTTGAGCACCCCATACTATAAGCTCTAGGGGTTAAGACTTAGGATGACCTTGAGCTGAGGAGCACTAGAGATGATGGTCCTCTAGCACCTCTTATGGTAGACCTCATTACCCTAACCTGCCTCACTTCCCCATGCCTCTCAACCCCTAAAGGAACCTAAGCTACTAATAAGTGTGAATTTACACATATTTATTGATGTGTTTTATAATATATTTCATCCATTCAATGTGAATTTTAATGAATTTTGATACTAAGATGAGTACTTTATTGATTTCAGGACTTGGAGAGCCATTGAACTAAAAGGGATGAAAATTACCCAAAATTGATAAGAATTTCACGTGATTTAAGGAGTCAATCAATGATACTAAGGTTATAAGCAAAATTTGCTAAACATTAGAAGTTTAGAGAAGAATAGGCTCAAGAACATGCTTGTTTTCGTTGGCCATGATCCTTTCGTAAAAAATTCTCATGAATTTCATGAAAGTATATTGCAATTAAAACACACCTAAAGTACATGGTCAAGTATACAACCGTATACTTAGTGTGTGGTCATGCCATGATTTCGAATACTTTCATAATTGGGTGATTTTAACATAATCTTATAAATAGATAGTGAGATTCTCATTTAAAAGAGAGAGAAGAGAAGAAGAAAAGAGACTGAAGGGAAGAAGCAAGAACGGAATAAGAGCTATTGTGCTAAGATTTTCTTTTTTATGTTGTAAGATTTATTTTCTAGTACGACTATAGCATAAGTTGTATATATTTGGACTAGTGGAGCCATGGTTTGACATGTAAAGTGCTGATTTTATTTATTCTAATAAAATTCCCTATTGCTGATAATTCAATTGTTTGTTTTGTATTGAATTAGATTGTTATTTCTAAAGTCTCAATCTAATTATATGACATTGTACATTGAGGTTGTGAGACCCAATGTGTAATTAGATCTATTGCAATTGATGGGAATTATCTATAATCTTAACCATAAGTTATAAAGTTCTGCTAGAATTTAATATAATAACTTTTATAAAGGGAATTTTTGTTCTTATTGCTGTCTTAATTCATTGTATTGTAAAAACAATTTGGATAAAGTGTAGTTAGGGTAAGGAGTTATTAGTGAAGCAATTCCTATTAGCCTACAATTTGAATTCCTCTAGTTAATAAGTATAGAGATTGAATTAGAAATCTTTTGAATTGTTATATGTGAATTCCTTAGTGAAACTGATGGACTATCGACCTTTAGATCCATTACTCGCGCTTGCCTTCGAGGCCTTTAATATCTCACTAGGAGGATTCTCACTTGCCATCCTGCTAAAGTTGAACACACCCTACTCTCTTGTACATGGAAGAGCTATGGAAAAACTCTTTAAGGGCCCAACTCAAACATACCCTTCTCTGTTAGGTTTCTTATCCAGTTGTCGACCTGTCGAATGTTGAGGTGGATTTGCCATGTATTGAGGCTGACCTGTCGAGTGCCTTGTGCAAAGACACTATACGTTAAGCTCTACTCTTCTAGCCTACTAAACTACAGCATCATCCAATCACCTTAGCAACTCCCAGCATCGCTCCTCAATAGCAACCTTAACATTAACTTTGCTCAACTACAGTGCCCTAAGATCCTAAAATGTGGACCAAATTATGGCTTGTCAACTGTCATCCCTTTTTTTTAATATTGTACTATATTCCTTTATACTATTTGTCTATATGTCCCTTTACCCTTTTAGTAATGTATTAAGCTAGTATTATTGTATTACCCTTTATTATAATTGCACATATTTCCTTGTTACCCTAGGGACTTACTATAAATAGTCTCTTTTCTTTTATAGCTAGAATGATTTTAGAACTTTACAATTAATGAATATACTTATTTTTGTAAGATACCCTTCTCTGAGTACATTTTCTCTTACACTCTTATTTAATCTTACCATGTAGCTTAAGATTGGTGGTGAGTAAACCTTAATATTAGCTTGTAAGTCATATAATGTGAAATACTAAGTCATGTTATGCTTGTTAGTGTGTCATATCCTCTGAGTAAATTCATAGAAGCTACTATATTTGTTGACCTTTTCCATTCCTTCAATCTTCGATACTTTGAAGGACCCACTGTTACTACTCCCTACAGTAAGTCCTAGTGATTAACTCAGCTCCTAGGCACATAAAAAATATAATTTAGATGTCCATATAGTCAATTAAGGTTCTTGCTTTACTATTGTTCTGTTAATTTATAATTGCACAATTTATTTCTCTTGATTATTAACATATAGTTGTTCATTCCATGCTTGAAACTCAGTTATCTTTTCATAAGTAAAAAATAGAGTAAGTATGAGTAATGTGTGCAGTCTTCCAAGGATTGATAACTTGGACTTACAAGTCCACTATATTATAACTTTATAGGTATACTTGCTAACCAATCAAGTTTTTGGCACTGCTACTAAGGACAGTGAATTAAGGAAGCTTGTGCCTTTATTATTCTATTATTTTTCTTTCCAATTATTTTTCTATTTCTTTTCTTGTTTGAATTACTTTTAATTCACTTTTCTTTTTTGTTTGTTTAAGGAAATTGGAGTAATGTCCAACGATGGGGAAGCCAAAGTTGAGGCATTAAGTCGTAGGTTGTAGACTCTCTCTTCGCCTTCACTACATTCGATGACGATGAATCCTATAAACCAAGAGGATGTAGAGGATAATATGGTATTGAATAGATGGATTTTTGTGTAAATCAATGGGGATTTTAACATGTGCCCTATTACAATTGTGAAGAATGATATAGGGAATTGGATGATCTTTTAGGGGGAGTATCCCTAGAGGACTCAACCGAGATATATGAATTATCCTCAAGGATTTTAGAGTTTCCTACATTGAGAAGAAAAGTTAAGGATGTACTAGCATTGGCAAACCAAATCAAGCAGCTTACAGAAATCACCATTGAAAGTATATAAGAACCACCTTGCTAAGCACAAGCAGAAGCTATGGTCCTCAGGAGTGGTAAAGAACTACAAGTCAATAAATAAGCTGATAAGAAATAGGTGACCGAAGAGTCAGTGGCAGAAAATCAAGAAAACAAAGTTGAGGAAACATTAAAAATTGTAGGGGAGAAGGTAGAGCCTTAGAAGGTAAAACAGTATAAACTGCATATACCTTATCCTTAACGACTCAAAAATGAGCATTTAAATGAAAAATACAGTAAATTTCTAAACCTTTTCAAACAATTACATATTCACTTACCTTTTATTGAAGCTTTGTCATAAATCCCTAAGTTTGCAAAATTTCTAAAGGAGTCACTGTCCACCTCTCTATAGTAACTTTGAGTGAAGAACATTTAGTAATACTCTAAAACAAGCTTCCAACAAAGTTGAAGGATCTAGGGAGTTTTATTATCCCTTATCTTATTGGTGATCTATTTATAAAGAAAGCTTGAGATGGTAAACTCTACAAATCTAGCCTTTTTAAGTATAGAATCAAATTCTTAAATTGTAGGTGATTTCTTGAAGTCAATAGAGCCAGTGAAATTTAAAACCGATTAAAATACCTAAAACGAATATGAAAAACCTTAAATTATCAATTGAACCTCTAATCGCATACGAAGACGCTAAAACCTCATGTATATGTAACTGCAAAAGTTAACCTTGAACCTCATCAAAACCTTAAGATAACAATCGAAGACTTAATCGCGGATGAATATATTAAACCATAAATGCGTAAAAACAATAGAGATTGTACTCAAAAGTAATAAAAACCCTAAAACTATAACTTTAAGGATATAAAAGCACTAATTTACCATAATTTACCCTAAAACCCTAATTGATAATATAACCTTAGTATCATATTAAATTTTTAGTAAAAGATTAAAGATAACCTTCAATCATTCACAATTATTTATAATACTAAAGTAATCCTTTAGAAACTAAGATATTACATCATAGATCACATTCATCTTCTAAGTATATAATTAGGTTAGTATTACATTGAGTTAAGGGTTTAGTTGATACTAAGGTTACATGTAGTAAACATTAATACCCTAAATGACACTTTTCATCTTAATTATACTAAGTAGCTTACCAAATGGTGTATATAGGATATAAATACCTAATGGAAGATCTCATTATTTATTTTTATTAATCAATTCACTAAACTTCTTATCTCCTTTCATTTCCTAAATCTTTCTCCTAATTTCTCCTAATTACTTCATTATGTACACTAAATGATATTTATTTTTGGAAAGTTGACCAAGCCAATACATGTTGACTAAAGTCAAAAGGTTGATTAAGTCAACACATGCTGACTAAAGTCAATATGTGGAAAAGTCAACAAAACGTCACTTTCATTTTAGAAATATCTCTTCCATTCTAATGATTTCTTTTCTTTTCTTTTAGATTTTTCTTCCTTTTCCCTACTTCTTCATCCTTTAGGACCCACTCGCTTTTACTTTCATAAAACACAAAACAACACAAAATCAAGTCCCTTTCTTCTTCCTCCATAACCGTGACCTCCCTTTCCCTTTCGCTTTTCCTAATTTTCCAACTTTGCAATCATATATCAAGAAGAAAACAAAGGTATGTTATCATGTATTACTCCATATTATCAAATAGTTAGATGAATAGGTAGGTTAGTTTAAGAAGTTTATGTGTTGTGTACATATATGTTGATTTAGGCTTAAAAATTCAATTTTTATGTTTAGAAGTGTAAGATAGCCTTGGTAAATGGAAGAAGAGTATGTATACATATATCTAAGTATGTGTATATAAGTGTATACTAGATAAATACATGTATAAAGACCTTTGTACATAAGAATCCAATATGTAAATAACCCAAAATAAGGCATATACCAACTATACATACATATACCATGTTAAATATACCCTTAAAATACAAAAAGATGAAATTGGAGAAGCTTTCTTAAGAGGAATTTTAGGCATACGAAAATACGTATCTCACCATATGTGTATATGCGTATGTGTATTAGTATACGTATAAGTATACAAGTATATATATTAGTATGTTAGTAGTATAGGTATGTATATAACATATGTATAAAGTGTATGTATGAGTACATAAGGATATACATACATAAGGATATATATATATTTATATGTAATGAATGATTACATAAGCTATGACATCATCAAATGAATACATAAGCCATGACATAAGCGATGATAACATAAGCGATGACATAAGCAATTGATGACCTAAGCAATGACATAAGCATAAGCTTGTAAAATAATAAATTATAAGATTATATAAGAATATAACATATATATGGATACATGTACTTAAGAGTTGAAGATCTTTTAAACCCTTATATACTTTCTATCTAAATTGAATTAAACTTAATTAAGTATATAAATTAGTAATATTAAGGTAAAATTTTCTAAGTGTAAGACTCTAATAGCTAATTAGATCATTAAGTACTAAAATAGGATATAAACATAAGCAATAAGAATAATTAAGTTTCAATAAGTTAAAATTTCAATAAATTTAGCCCATATCATAAAACATAGGTCTTAACGTCCAAAACGGACATCATCGTGTGAACATATGTTCGAAAAGGATGAAAAACAATTATAAGTTCGCAAATATTGGAATTAGAATGAAAAGTTACTAAATATATAAAGGAAGTCTCATAACTTACAAATATAAGAAAATAGTTACTATTAATCCCATTAAGTATGGTAAACCTTATATACATTATACTTGGGTTATATTGGGGGAACTAGATAGACTACAACAAACTTTTAGTTAACTAAGGAGTTTGACTTCTCAGAATACTTATAAGTTTTACTATTTTCTTAGGCGTTCAATATCAAGTTTTGGAAATCCCAAAGGCTTGGAGAATGAGCAATAATTCAGGTGAGAGAGTTTTAATGACCTGCTATTTGCTTATGCGTATTACTTGTATGAGGTTTTGCTGCTTACTATTGCTTGTATATCTGAATGACTATTTTGCTTGTTTGCTATCATCTATATGATAACCTTTTTAAATTGATAAATATAAGTATCAGACCAAAATAACCAATTATACTCATCGCATATCTATGACCTGGTAAAGGTATGAATGGAGAATGCTAGCTTTGCAAAAATTTTAAGAAAAGTGTTTTTGGAAAAAGCTTTTCTACTCTTAAACATATTTTTGTATGATCTCTATAAGGGCTCGTGGGGCCATAAATAATATTTTAGCGTTAAGGCAAAGCTAGCATGGGATCTCTAATCGATAGAGAGAGGACTCGCTTTATTGTGCCTGAAAGGCCTTGGAAAATTTTGGTTACGAGAGGACTAGCATGTTTGTGGCCGAGGGGCCTTGGATGGTGGATAGTCCTAGTTTGGGATCTACCTATTTGGATTGCAACTCTTTTCTCGACGAGGGTAATAGTCAAGTGTTGCCTAGAGGGGTGGCGCTCCTAGGTAGCCTCATACGGATAACCTGAGGTGCCTTATGCGGGTAATCACAGGGGATAATTGAAGTATAGACGATGTAATTCTATACCGTTCATAGTTGCGGACTTTTATGGATGTGTTGCTTGCATTCATCATGCTTACATTCATTTTGTATGTAGATAACTTGCTTGCATGTGTGATAATAATGTATGATAATTTGCTTGAATGGTAGTGGTGAGAGACGAACTTGTTGAGCTGTTATATGCTTATTCCCCCTTAGTTTCTCTTGCAGGTTTACTTACGACGGGGTTAGGATAAATCTCGAGTGCTAAGTGCGAGATAAAGATATGTATATTAGTGTTAGAATTAGTTGAGATCTTCATAAGTGATACATAAACATCCTTTCTAGAAAATATTTATATAATAGAATTTAATATAATTTAATTTTTCTTACAATTTTCTAATGTTGGTATATCTTGTCTTATTATTTGGTAAGGGATACTGATTCTTTGTGGTTTTGAGGAACTGTGGGATATTAGATATTTATAGTTATTTATATTTATATGTTATGTTATCTTACAATAAATTAATTGCTTGAAAATTAGTAATCTTAGTGATTTATTATTTAGAGTCTTGCAATCTCTAACTTGCAAGATGGTTTTCATATCATAGGTGCATACATGTTATGGAAATTTTAGGTAATCCTACTAGGCCCCCTTTAAGGTTTTGATAGAGATGACTTAGGAGCTAGCATAAACTTAATGTTATATAGATTGTTTAAGAAGCTTGGCCTAGTAGAACCAAAGCCAATCAAAATGAGTTTGCAATTAGTTGATCAATCTGTTACATGCCTAAGGGTATAATTGAAGATGTGTTGGTCAAGGTAGATAAATTTGTTTGACTTTGTAATTTTAGATATAAATGAGGATATTGAATTACCATTCATCTTATAGATACCCTTTTTAGCTACAGCTAGAGCTATTATTGATGTTAGTGATGGTAAGCTCATTTTAAGGGTAAGAGAAAAAGAGATGGTATTTAAAATAAAAAAAAAGGCTATGAAAAAAGTGGATTGAACAAGATGATACATATTTTTTCCTTGATATTGCTGACACCTCGGTAGATAGTAATTAGTGTTCTGCAAGAATTACTAATAATGGATCTTTTAGATTGTTGTTTGAAACATGGAGAAAAGAGAAGTTAGTAAGTGATCCGACTCATGCTGAATTAACAACATAGCTGGAAGCCAACCCACCAATTGTTGAGAATACCAACTTTGAGAGAATAGAGTAGGTGAGAGAAGCAAAGCTGAAGCCTTTAATTGAAGAACCCCTTATTTTAGAATCAAAATAGCTATCGGATTATTTGGAGTGTGCCTTCCTAGAAGCAGGAGCAAAATTACTTGTAATAGTCTCTTTTAGGTTAAATTCAGACTAAAAGGAGAAGCTTTTAAATATGCTTAGAAAGTATAAAAGAGCGATTGCATGGAAAATTTCAGACATAGAGAGAATTAATCCATCTTTCTATACCCATAAAATACTCATGGAAGGACACAAATCGGTAGTGCAAACACAAAGGTAATTGAACTTGAACATGAAAGAAGTGGTCAAGGTTGAAATAATAAAACTCCTTGATGGATGTATGATTTATCCAATTTATGGGTTAGTCCTGTATAGGTTGTACCCAAGAAAGGAAGGCCAATGGTGGTCCCTAATAAGTGAAATGAGTTGATTCCAATTCGAGCAATCGTAAAATAGAGAGTTTGCATAGACTATAAGAAACTTAATGACACTATAAGGAAAGATCACTTCCTTCAACCATTTGTTGATCAAATTTTGGAATGCCTATCAGGTTATATGTATTATTGCTTTTTAGATGATCTTTTAGGTTATTTTTGATTTTCGATTTCCCCAAAGGATTAAGAGAAAATGATATTTACTTTTCTTTATGGCACTTTTTCCTATAGGAGGATGTTGTCTAGCCTTTATAATGCACCTACCACGTTTCAGTAATTCATGATGGCATTCTATGCAAATTTTATTGAAGGTATAATAGAAGTGTTTATGGGTGACTTTTCGATTTTTGAAAAGTCTTTTGATCAATGCCTAAACAACTTGAAGAAAGTGATATGTGAAGAAACTAATCTGATGTTAAACTAGGAGAAGTACCATTTTATGGTACAACAGGGTATAGTATTAGGACACAAACGATACATTTAGTTCATTGAATGGAATAAGAGTGTGATAGAATGGCTATTACATCATAATGGAATAGAGATGTAATAAAGTAAGAATCTATATTGTGGTATTTAGTTAGATTTAATTAAGGTGGAAAAGGGAAGGAATCAATAATCTTTACTTTTGCTAAGTAATGCCCATTCTTTGATTTGACGGAATCGTGTTTCCTTAGAATAGATATTACGGGATGGAAAAAGTAACTAAACAATGTAATCAAGTGAGTGGCAAATAATAAAGGGGGAAGTGAATGGCCATTCACCTTAAGTGAATATGATAAAAGTGTCCTAGAGAGATATAGAAGTGGACAATGCAAAAATTGACTTTATAGCAAAATTACTTTTGCCCATCTCAGTTAGAGTAGTGCGTAGTTTCTTAAGCTATGTAGGGTTTTATGGAGATTTATCAAAGATTTCTCAAAAATAGCTAGACCCTTAACTAAGCTACTAAAGAAAGAAGCTCCATTCATTTTCTTAGAGGAATGTCTGTAGACGTTTTAATATTTAAAAAGATAAGCTTATGCATGTACCTATAATGATGCCATTAGATTGGAATTTACCATTTAAATTAATATGTGATGCAAGTGACTATGCTGTAGGCATAGTTTTGGGGCAAACGAGAGAGAAACACTTCTAGTTGATATATTACGTCAACAAGACCCTAAAAAAGGCTTAAGATAATTACACCACCATAGAAAAAAGAATTGTTAGCTATGGTCTTTACATTTGATAAATTCAAGTTATATCTAATCCTTTAAAAGGTTATTGTTTATATTGACTATTCTACTTTGTGTTATTTCTTGAATAAAACATATGCTAAGCTTAGATTGATCGGATGGATATTATTACTTCAAGAATTTGACTTGGAAATCTAAGATAACAAAAGATCATCTATCCCGCCTAGAGAATCTATCTTTAGAAAAATTAGATAAGCATGACATTAATGATGAGTTCCCAAATGAGTGACTCTCTCAAGTTGGTTCTCGAGCAACTCCTTGGTTCGTAGACATAGCAAATTTAGCTGCTAGCATCTTTCCTAAAGGATTGGATTGTCGATAAAAGAAGAAATTTTTCCTTGACATACAATATCTATTTAAAATTTATGTAGATAAAATGATTCAGTAGAAGCTCAAGCTTTACCAGTAAATGATACTAGGGTAGTGAAATAGTTCCTTAAAAGCCTATTTTCTAGATTTAGTGCACCTAGAGTAATTATAAGTGATCATGGAATCGATTTTTGCAATGCTCAACTTAAGAAAGTACTTAAGAAGTATGATGTTACTCATAAAATTGCAATACCATATCATTTGTGAATGAATGAATAAGTTGAAGTTGCAAACAAGGATTTAAAAAAGATTTTGGAAAAGACAGTCATGCCTAATAGAAGAGATTGGTTAGAAAGCTTGACCATGCTCTTTGAGCATACCAAACCGCATACAAGACACTTATAAGCACCACTCAATACCAACCTGTGTATGGAAAAGCATGTCATTTATCTATGGGAATTGAACATAAAGCTTATTAGGCTATAAAGTGTGCTGACCTTCATCTTGAGTATACAGGTAAATATATGAAACTTTACCTAAATAAGCTAGAAGAATGGCATGAAATGGCTTATGAAAACTCAAGAATATTTAAGAAACGAGCTAAGTGACACCATGATAGTCATATTACGTAAGGGAACCAATTTCAAGTTGAGGATAAGATTCTCTTATACAAATCTTGGCTGTGACTTTTCCTAAGTAAGCTTAAATCATGATGGTCTAGACCTTATAAAGTAACCTAAATATTCTTGTATGGAGTGATGGAGATTTCATACTCTAAGCGAGGTACATTTAAAGTAAATGGTTACTGACTCAAGTTGTATTTGGAAGGAGACTTTGATCAAGGAGACTACGTTAAGATTGATCTCTTCCCAATTCAAGAAAACATGTAGTTTCTATTTGAGCAAACGATGTTAAGTAACAACATTTCTTAGGTGGTTATTTAATTTTCTTTTTATTTTGTTATTTATCTTGCATCTGTTAATAAAATATTGATTTCTTCTAACTGATAGTCTAACACACTCAGCTTTGAATAATCTTTTTAAGTGTTTTAAGATTAGGAAGCACACAAAGAAGTTATTTATGACAAAGAGATGTCACATCTCGGCATAGCATAAGATGCACCATCACACAAGAGTACCTATTAAAGCTTAATTTGACCTGCTCATTGGAGTTACCTAGGAGTAGGACCTCCAACTTTGCTTTACAAAATTAGACTATACATTGTATTCTACCAAATTTGATTATCAAAATAGTTGCAATGTTCAGGAAATACAATCTATATGCTTCTAAAAACTAAGTTCGTAAAGCTATGCTTTTTCCATGATCACTTAGAAGCCTCATTCTAAAAGTTTTAATCTGTAGATATTTTTTATGCCATGCCATGATATGTAATAACAACTCACGTATATTACTTAGTACAACTAGTCTTTTAGTTTTACTCAACCTAGTGATTTGATTCTAGTTTATGAACTCTCCTTCGCAGAAATCTAGCATCTTACTTATGGTTCACTTAGGTGGACACTGAGAAGATTGAGTTAGCAATCCCTTAACTTTCTAAGTTTATATAATCATTTGTAAGCACCACATTAACATCGAACATAGCACCATAACAGTTTAACCAAGATAAAACTACCGTTGTTCAAATTCACCACATTAGCATCTACTGTAGTAACATATCAGTTCACCTAAGATATACCTTATCTAATCAACACATTATCAAACAACACATAGTGTTATGAGTAACAATATATCTACTCTAAGCATGGGTTAGATCCACTTACTTAGGCTTAGTAATAGCACAAAATCCTAAACTTTGCTACATAATCCTTCCTTATTTATCACACCTAAGAAAATATAAATACAATTTCCAAGTTAAGTGTTGGTTGAATCCAAATTCTCATAAACTTTTTTTACCATGTTTTTAAACTTCATTTAACCTATCTTACTTATTCCTTATCTAATTTCAGTAAACTTTATATCGTCACGATTGTTATTTCAAGTACTACTAAGATATCTTAAGAATCAAGACTATTTAATATTGTCAAAAGCTCAAAAATACCCTTTCGTACTACTGACTCCATAATATGTTACCATAACTTTATAATTGACCTGAATAAGCTTTAGTACTGAACTAAAAATCTTAAAAATCACACTTTCCAAACTTATCCAGTAACCCTTAATATACCTAAATGTGTTCATTTTACGTGAATTTGACAATTATTTTATTAATACTAATTTCTATATTACATATTAAGTTAATATATAGGATTTTATTAAGAAAATACATAATAAATAGTATACAAGCCCAATTAATTTCATGAAAAATCCTATAGAGTCACAAAAATATGTAGTTTAATTATTGACTAGAATTATACTAAACCAACTATTATCTTTTTTTTTTTTTTACGGAAATAGCGGTTTAGTTTGAAATTAGTGAAAATTAAGTAAATAAGTGAATTGAATCACAAGATAAAATTCAAGTGTCCTAAACATCATTATGAACTTCTAGAAATCATAATACAAAGGCTTATACTTTGATTTTGTCAAAAAATAATTAATTCAACAAAACAACAAAACTACTAGTTTTATCCAATATAATTGCAATATATAGTAGACTCGCTTATTTTAAAAAATTCCTATTATTGCAATTAAATACATATACTAAGTGCAAATTTTAGCTCAAAATAACATTATTTAATATTTCTAAAAATTATTTTAATTTTTGCCTAACAAGGCATTTTCTTAAGAACCCTATATTTCCAATAATTATTTAAGTAAAATAAAATTACTACATGAATCTATACATAAAATAACTTCAGGAAACTAAGTTTCTTCGACCCCAAATGGCTACCACCACAAAACTCTTACGACCCTCTAAACTGACCTAGACTAAATCTGTACTCTATTTTTGGTTTATTTTTCTTATTTTTTTATAATTTTTTTCTAAATTTTCTTGAATGATTTTCTTATGTTTGTAGAATTCCAAAGTATTGTTTTTGATGTGTGCATGCCTTATTTATAATTTCCAAATGAATTAGATTTAATAGAAATTAGACATGTAGCATACACATGTTATTTTTTGGTTTTTCTAAGCATGAGGTGTTAATTTCTGGTATTTTAGCTTTTGACTCATCATTTCTAATTAATCTTAGGCTACCACATCATTAGATGACTCATTCATTCATTTTTTAATTAATTTTTCGTCATTTTATATTTTTTTACCTTATTTTGATAATTTATTATTATATGTATATATTTAATTCATATAATGCATATCGCATGTAAATACATGTATATTACGTATAATTCAACTTCGTTTATTATTTTTAAAAGTTAATTAACTTATCTCTAATATCTCGCTATATCTAAAAGCTTGAATTTCAGATTTTTGATATTTATGAACTTTATCAATAAATTGATATTTTTCTCAAATTAATCTTTTTACATAGCTTATTTTAAGAAATTGACTTTACTTGAATTGTTTTGTTTAGCTTTTCTAATCTCACTATAAAGTTTGAACTAGAATGTTTAACATAACCTAGCACCTTAAATTTAGAGGCTTAGATCCTAGGGTTATTGAATTGGCTAGAAAACATAAGGTATTACATCCTACCCCCTTTACAAAAAGTTTCATTCTTGAAACTTCCACAATCAAGCACATTAATGCTCATGAACCAATACCACACTTCCACTGCGTAACTTAGATTTCTACATCACAACACAATCATAAACTTTTGTTAAATGTGAAATCCTTCAATACTAACTCCTGTATCTTAACCTTAAATTCGTCAGCTTATGAACTTTCTGTTTGACTTACTTGTTTCATTACATCTTACATCTTATGTTTCTAACTTTTACTATATAAACTTAATATAGTTAATCTTGCTTCATTCCTCCCTTTTTGTTTAAGTTATCTTTCCACAGTAACTAGTCTATTCTGTAACTTCATTATGTTTTTATTCAAATACTACAATCATCATATTATTGCTTATTGTTCATATCGAACTAGCATGTTCCTGCACTATTCTTTTATCAACATCCAAACTAGTATCTCTACTAAATCATCATTTCATCCCTTCAGTTAGTTTAAACTCTTATATGTGTTAGTCCTATAGAACTCACAATCATATTTTCCATTATTTCCTTATCCGTCTCATAGTTGCCCAACATGTTTTTCACCTCATCCCTGTCATTATGCATTGTCTAAGTCCCAATTTCCACTTAGGATGAACATAACAAATTCAATTGCTTCCCGTTTACAATCATTATATCACTGTCGTTGCTTAATGGTCATAGTTAGGATCTTGGGTATTTCTCATAGTTAACACATATATTAGCAAAAATGAGTTTGGCAAATTTGAAATTTCCACCAACTTACACACCAAAGAGATAAAGAATGACTTAGACCAAATGGACTTGATTAGATTTAACATAAATTGACAAGACTCTTGACGAAGAAGATTCACAATGACATTAGACACCTTTCTAGTTGATAATTGACATGATATGATTCATAAGGATAGGAAATTTTGTCATGAAAGACACGGGAGTCATAACAGACATGAGACTTGACAAAAGAGACACAAAAGTCATAGATTTGCCATATTGTTCTTACTTTTCACATTTGCTAAGGGTATATGAAAGGCATACATCTCATAGTTTTGATAGTTATACATCTTATTAACATTACATACTTTATCATCATTTGACTCCTTAATCTCATCATTAACTATTACCTTATGTATCATAATCTCATTCTATATAAGATCAATCCCTGAATTAGTCTTCAATTATACTTCCAATGAAAATTTTGATTTATTCTCAAAACTTGCTCCTAATCATCCCCCTTTGACAGTTCTTACTATTTGATTCATTCCAACAATTTTAACTTACCTCTCTAACATGCATATCATCCTTCAGAATCTATTCCCAAATACCTATTTGTTGACTCCTTTTCTATAAATTCATTTTCTTTTGACAACTTCTCTCAACACTTAAGTTTCTATAAATTTTTTGTGATTCCTTTGTCATTAGGCCACTTAATTGCTACTATTCTTTCCTTGCAGTCAACATTTGCTCCATGATTACATCTAGTATCATATTCAATCCTTTTATATCCAAGTCAACCAACTTTACAATCATCTCATGAGTATTTAGATTTAGATTTCCCATCCTTCACTCTATGTTGCATTGCTTGTTCTCCTTCAGTAGGGGTTGTAACTATTAGTTCATAAACTAAGGTCTATTTATTTCTATTAACGTACTCTTTTGATATATACAAGTGAATTATCCTAGTATCAAACAAAGTATATGTATAGGCATAACTATCTCTTACACATACTAGTTGTAAAACATTTTATGATAACTATATTACTACTTTCAAGCATTTCTTATTTATCTACTATTAGCTACTAAGTACACATACACTTAAAGTTATGAAGTTTAGAGGTCATACCTACTACACCTTGGTCATCTCTAGCTTCATCTCGCTGAACAGCGTAAGCATAAATCTTATCTTGATCCTTGGGTGATGTGCTTAAGAGTTTAGTAATCACTAGGGCTTACTGTAGGACATAAGAACCAAATAAATCTTTTGAAATATCGAGGAAAATAGGATGAGTAGGTTGGTGAACTGAATGTAGTAGCTAACATAAAGTTACTTGGAGGATGTGACTCACCAACAAACACAACATGACTTGATATTTCACTGGATATAACACATAAGAAAACACTAAGGTTCACCTACTACTAATCTTGAGCTGCTTGGTAAGATTAGATAAGAGTGTACAAAAATGAACTTGGAGAGGAATATCTCGCAAGATCAAGTACATTCAATATCTGAAAGGAATGTAAGATCCCTTGACAACAAAGAGAAGGGACTATTTATAGTAAGTCCCTAGGGTAACATTACAAATAAGGAAAATTACAAAAAGGCATACATGAAAAAGAGATTCCTAGTACATATGAAAAAAAGGGTAAATAGGAGAAATGACAAAAAGGGAAAAATAGTATAGTGTCAAGTGAAAGGTAGGTGGCAGCGAGACATTAGTTTCATACTGGCAGTGCATGTTAAGTGTTGCCATGTAATAGTAGAGATAATAGGTTGAAGAGCCGGAGTTGGTATAGAGAGGTCTTAGCACTTGACTAGTCGGCCTCAACATTCGGAAGGTTGGCATTGGCCTAAAGGGGTCTAAGTGATTGGTGTAGTACTTTATGATTAAGGTCCTTAGCTTCGGCACTTGGCAGGTTGGTCTTGGCACTCGGTACCTTGGTTATGGCATTCAATAGGTAAGGTTCAGCACTCGAAGCTAGATGAAGTAGGGTATGGCCGAGATGAGCTCTGAGGAAGTTATTCCATCATTCTCTTGTAAGCTGTACCTCATCTTCGACAGATTGACTAGAGAGAATTCTTCTAGCGAGTGATCGAAGGCTTTGGAGGTGCTCATGGGTGAGAGGGCTAGAGGTCGGTAGTCCATTAGTTCCCCAAGGTTGTTGAAAAATTTTCCTTAAATCTTGGCTCCCTTCTTCATTAAGTATATAGGGTGTTAGGTTAGCGACATTGAAAGTAGTAGATCCACCGTATCCTTCGGGCAGCTCAAGCTTATATGTATTGTTGTTAACGCAACTAAGGACCTTAAAAGGCCCATCTGACCTAGGGAAAAGCTTGCTTGTCTTCTTCTTAGGGAAATGCTCCTTGTTGAGGTGAACCCAGACAAGGTCTCCAGGACCATAAACCACTCATTTCCTTCCTCTCTTTCCTTACTGCTTTTGTTGAGTTACAGTTTATGCTAGTTATTTGGCAAGCTTTTGGTATAACTTTTGGAACTCCTCAGCACGCTGTAGGCCTGATTGACTATCTCATTGAGTAACTAGGCTGATAGCCATATCCAGGGGTAAGTTCAGGTTAAGTCCATAAATGACCTAAAAAGGTGACCTTCTTGTCGAGTTGTGAGCTAAACGGTTGTAAGTGAACTCAATGACAGGTAGGCACATATCTTAATCATGTAAGTTCTTCCCAGCAGTTGCTCATAGGAGGTTGTCGACTATCTTATTAACAACTTCAGTTTGGTCATTTGTTTGAGGGTAGCAAGAAGTATTGTACATGAGTTTAGTGACGACCTTTTTCCATAGGGTTCTTTAGAATAAGCTAGTGAACTTCGAGTCATGTTTTGATACAATACTTCTGGGTACTCCATACAACCATGCGATCTCTTGTAAAAAGAGGTTAGTAATAAATAAAGCATCATTGGTCTAGTAGTAAGGAATGAAGTGGCTCATCTTACTGAATCAATAGACCATCACCATAATAAAGTCATATCTTCTTTGGGTTTAGGGTAGGCCAAGCATAAAATCTATGCTTACGTTGATCCATGGACACTTAGGTATAGGTTAAAGTAGAGGTGTGTACTCTCCATATGGTTCTTTCCTCCCCTTCACATACTTACACACCTCACATCGCTTAAGAATTTAGCGCGCATCCTTCATCATCCCAAGTTAGTAGAAATATTCTTTCAACATTTTAGTGAGCTTCATGGATAAGTAGTTCCCTAGACGAACTACTCGGTACACATACTTGTTTCCCCTTCATCAGTAACCCTTAACTTAAGTATAACCCATCCGTAACTCCTCTAATGTTGCACTTGGCTACTAAGGGCCCAAAATACGGATTATGCTCATATTAATTAAGTAGGGTACCGAATCTAAGTACCTTAGCTTACATTGTCGTGATGAGGGCATGACGATGAGAAAGAGAATCAGCAATAGTGTTGGTGCTCCCTTTCTTCTACCAAATGAGGTAGCAAAAGGATTCCAAGAATTCAACCCATTTGGCATGACATTGAAAAAGTTTTTGTTGCCCTTAGAGATGTTTAAGAGATTCATGATCTAAGTAGATGATGAATTCTCTTGTTAACAAGTAGTGTTGCCAGTTTTGCAGTGTTTGGATAAGGGAAAAGAACTCCTTGTCATATGGTGAGTAATTCAAGGTGGTTCCTTTGAGTTTGTTATTGAAATAGGCAATTAGTCAGCTCTTATGCATAAGGATAGCACTAATGCCAACTCTAGATGCGTTACATTCTATTTCAAAAGCGTTCTTGAGATTTGGTAAGGTGAGTATTGGGGCTGATGTCAATTTGGATTTTACATCTTCAAAGCTATTTTGAGCGTTCTCTAACCACTTAAACTTAGAGTTTTTCTTAGTTAGTTCGGTTAATGGTATGGTAATGGAATTAAAGTTTCGAATGAATCTCCGACAAAACAAAGCTAGACCATGGAAACTTCTGACTGTGATGGCATTAGTTGGCATGGGCCACTTTAGAATTACTCTGACCTTCTCTTCATCAACTTGGACTCCTTTTCCGAAACAACATATCTAAGGAATACAACCTTGCTTTGGTAGAACTCGTATTTCTTCAAGTTATCAAAAAATCTCTTAGCTTGGAGAATGTTGAACACAAATCTTAAATGTCCAACATGAGAGATGAGGTCGGTGTTGAAGACCAGAATGTCATCGAAATACAGTACAACACATTTGGCAATTAATGTCTATAGACACCTAATTTTTGCCCCCCTTTTTATTTTTCAAATTAGGTTATAGGGTCCTAAATTAGAAAAAGTTCAAAAAAAAAAAGAAAATAAATTTAGAAAAAAATACAAAAAAAAAAGAAATTTGAAAAGTCAGAAAATGAAATAGGGTATTTAGAAAATAATAAATTTTTAGGTTGTTTAAATATAATATAATTTTAATTTCAATTTTAATAGTTTTGAATAAAAGGTTGTTGAGTCTAGGCTTAGATTTGAATTTAACTCAGGCTGACTTGGTCCACATGTATAATTAATTACATATATGAATAAAGAAAAACAAATAGCTCAATTAGATAAGTATCTGGACTTAATATTGCATATGACTTGGAGATCTTGGGTTCAATCCACAGAAGGTACAAAATATATCTTTTATTTTCTTTTCTCACTTTATTGCCATGTCATCGCCATGTTACGGGCTACGTCATCGCCACGTTACGAGCTACGTCATCGCCACGTCATTTGCCAACTCGCTTCTAAGTATGGTAGATACTTTCCAACAAAATCCGGCACATTCATACATGCGCAGTTATATATTTGGCACCACATATTGTCCAGGTTCATTCAATCCAAAATTGGAAGAAAATCATATTGCATTTAATTTTTTCTATCCTTAACACGACCATGACACCTATAAATAGGGGTTTACTTTTCATTTTCAAAACATAACAAAAACTTCGAAACACTTAAAAAAAAAATCGAAGTTTCCTCTCTTTAGCATAATTCTTTTCTCTCTAGGATAGCATTCCCTACAGTGTTTTTATGAAAACCACCACCATCGGATTTCTCGAGCCCACCAAGCCAACTCCAAGCCGAAGTGAGCCGATCGAGCGGATCCAAGTCGAAGTGAGCCGATCCAAGTCGAAGTGAGTCGATCCAAGCCGAAGTGAGCCGATCGAGCGGATCCAAGTCAAAGTGAGCCGATCCAAGTCGAAGTGAGCCGATCCAAGCCGAAGTGAGCCGATTCAAGCTGAAGTGAGCCAATTGAGTTGATCTAAGCCGAAGTGAGTCGATCTAAGCCATTCGAGTCGACTTGGTTTTTCTTTTTTCTTTTTTTTATTTATTCATTTGTTTATTTGTAAATGTTATAAATGAGAAAAAAAAAAGAAAAAAGAATGAAAAAGAAAAAAAGAAAGAGAAGAAAAAAAGAAGAAGAAAGAAAGAAGTCTATTTATTTATTTTAATAGATATAGATAAAATAAGTATAAAATAAATAAGATAATATAATAAAAATAAAAATAAATAAATAGGTTAGTAAATAAAAATCGTTTTCACACTTAGAAAAATTGAGTTTTGTAAAAATAAATGAAAATAAATCAATCAATTTTCATTTGAATCATTTAAAATTTCTAAAAATAAAATCCAACTTAAGACCTCTTATAATCTTTTCTCAAATCAACTCAAAATGGATAAAAACGTAAACCCGAAAATTTTTCCAAAATTAAAATCAAACCACCCGCTAAAGTTTTTTTATAAACGAACTATGGAAGTTTGATCCTAAATAACGGGTACGTAGGCACCCGTATGTAAGTACAGGACGACTTAAAATATGGAAAGTTTTATTTTTTCCATTTTTAGATATTTATGTAAATTAATCAATTTAGTCACATGTATCATAATTAGATGTTTTTTAGAAATTAAAAAGGGTATATTTGAAAAGCGAAGTTAAATTTGAAATGTTAAAAGTGGTACCCGTTTAAGGTTTAATAAATTAGCCCCCGGATCCAAATCTTTAGTTTTTAAAAAATAGTATTTATAACTTGGTTTTTTAATCGATAGACCGGTAGCTAAGTTATATCTAATCTACCCAATTGGTTATAACTTAACCCCCTTTCCTAACTTCAGTTGGGTGGCGACTCCAAATCTTTTCAAGTTGGAAAAAATAATCTTCTTTAAACCCTAGTTAAGAGTCAATATTAAATGGGTAGGGTTTAGTATTGATCGATTTAGAGAAGACCTAATTTTATAAAAAAGAACCAGGAGGGTGAAAAACTAGGCTCAATAATGTCCTCAGGACATGATTCATGAGTTGCATAAAAGTTCTTGGTGCATTTGTTAGACCAAATGACATCACCATCCACCTGAACAGATAATCCCTTATCTTGAAAGCCATTTTCCATTCATCTTTTGGCCTTATTTGCATCTGATGATAGCCACTTTTCAGATCGATCTTTGAAAAGATGTGAGCATCATGTTACCCATCAAGCATATCATTAAGTCATGGGATCATAATCAAGCATATCATTAAGTCATGGGATCATGTATCGGTATTTAACAATAATTTTATTGATGGCTTGACTGTTAATGCGTAATTTCAACGATCCATCTTTCTTCGGTACTAGTAGGCTGGCATGGCATAAGGGCTTATGCTTTCTCGAACGCGTCTGTAATCCATCAACTCGTCTACTTGTTTCTTTAGCTTTGCTACTTCCTTAGGGTTGAGCCTATAAGCAGGTTGGTTCGGTAGGATGGCTCCAGGCTGAAGGTTAATGCAATGTTCAATGACCATCAGGAGTGTTAAACCTCTCGGCATATTGGTAGGAAACAGGTTGGCATACTCCTGTAGCAATATCTACACCTTAGCAAGTAAGCTTCCAGCTTGTCTCAACTCCAAGAGTTTCCTGACTAATAGGAGCACACATTCTTCATCCTTGACTTCTTAGGAAAATTGAGCTGGAAAAATCACCAAGGATTTTCATTGTAGCGATCAAACAACCTTTTCTTGAGACTCCTATACTTCTTCGGGACTCATAGACATCAGTATAACATTCTTTCCATCCTTTTAGAACATGTAGGTGTACCTGTACCCATTGTGCAATACCCTTAAGTCGAACAGCTAGGGTCGGTTAAGTACGATGTGTGAGGAATACATGGGAAGGACGTTACACAACATCTCGTCCTTGTACCTATCATTAATGGTAATGGGTACTTTAACCTACTTGGCAACGAGTAGACCTCCTTTCTCATTTAGCCATTAAATATTGTACGATTTAGGGTATGGAAGGGTCGGTAACTTCGTGGCCTTAACTACTCCTTATGCTATGACATTGCTATAGCTTCTCCCATCAATGATCAAGGTGCATAGCTTACTATTCACTTAGCAATTCGTATGGAAGAGATTCTCCCCCTATGCATTCTCGTTGACCACAAAAGTATTGAGAGATTGACAAATGATGAAACAGTACTTGGCTCCTAATTTAGGAGGTGTTAGGGCATCAAGGTCTTCTTGAAACTCGTTTAGCGTCTGGCAAACTTCAATTTCCTCCTCTCCTTCACTAGTACTCTCCATTATTAAGGCTTGTTTGCTTCAATTGTTATGACATGTCAGTTTGGACATTGACTAGCCATGTATCCATAGTCAAGACATTTAAAACATTTAATCTCTTAGGCCTTTCTTCTTGAGCTCTGACCTTGGTCTCTTTGGACCTCAGGCTCCTTCGCCTTACCTTTACCTCGGCCCTCTTCAGGTTGGTTCGGCATTTGTCCTTAGTGGTCTACTATAGGAGTCTTTAGTGCTTGGTTATGTTCTAATCGGCTCGGTATGCCATTTGGCTTAACAATCCGAGAAAGTTAATTTGGCTTCGCCTTTGTCTCTCAACCCTTTATGCTATTCAAATGGCCTTATCTAGACCCTTAAGTCTCTATAACTCTACAATATGACCAATCTCAGTCCTGATCCTAGAAATGAATTGAGTTGTAGTATAGGTTTTAGGTTCATCAATATCACATCGGATCATTAGAAATTGGAATTCTCAGACATACTCATTTACTGACTTACTATCTTGCCTTAAATCCTAGAGGCATCGAAAGGTGTCTTGTTCATAATATTTTGGCAAATACCTATTTCTCAAAACTCTCTTCATTTCATTTTACATTCAAATCTTGCGTCATACCCTTTAGTGTGTGTTCTACAACATTTTCCACCATATTGTTGTATACCTAGAAAACTTTAATGCAACTACTTTAATACGAATAGCATCCTCATAGTCATGAAGTCAAATGTCTTTTTGATCTTCTCTTCCTAGTCTAAGTAGTCATTAGCATTACTAGACCTATTAAAGTTGGGAATCTATACTTTAAGGTACTTGGCTCTTCGAGGTGCTGTCAGGTTACGTTCCTCAATACCACTGTATTACTCTTCCTCATCATACTCTTTAACTTCTTATAACTAAAGTCTCCTTTTCGCAACTCTATATGTACGTTGGGGTGGTGCTTGGTTCACATGAATTGGCTCTAGGGCTTGCTACTCATCCATTTGCCATCTTGACCCATCTCTTATTTCTCAGCCCTGCTCAACAATAACTTTCTCTCGTAGCCTAGTCTCTATGACTCTTTGTATAGAAACATTTAGATTGGCTACAATAACAAGGTCTTCAATCTGCTCATCAGTAGTATGAAGTGTACGTTAGGTAACATGACTACAACCATAATCATCGCTCTCATCATACTTAATTTTCCCTTGAACATTAGGAGTCAACATTTTATTGCTACAAAACTTTCAGGAAACACTCTACATGAGATTTTTCATACACACCATAGAAAATTACCAAACAACAGTGAACTATAAACTTACTTTGTTCTTTTACGTTAAAATAGAATATGATAGAACAATATTCTAACAGTAACCAACTCTACCTAGCTTTTGGTTGTAACCTCAAGCTTTGATACTAGGATTATATGATGTACCTAAGAGCTCATTAATTGATAGGGCTTATCATAAGAGATAAGAACCAAATGGGTCCTTCAAAATATCGGCGAAAATAGGATGAGTAGGTTGGCAAACTAAATGTAGTAGTTAGTGTGAAGCTGCTTAAAGGATATGACTCACCAATGAACACAACATAACTTGATACTTCACTTGATGTAACCCACAAGCTAATGCTAAAGTCTACTTGCCACTAATCTTGAGCTATTCGGCAAGATTAGATAAGAGTGTATAAAAATGGACATGGAGATGAATATTTTGCAAGAACAAGTATATTTAATATCTAAAAAGAATGTAAGATCCCCTGACTACAAAGAGAAGGGACTATTTATAATAAGTTCCTATGATAACTTCACAATTAAGGAAAACTACAAAAAGGCATACATGGAAAAGAGATTCTTAGTACATACAAAAAAGGGTAAATAGGACAATTGACAAAAAGGGAAAAATAGTATAGTGTCAAGTGAAAGGATAGGTGGAGGCAAGACATTGGTTCTGTATTGGTAGTACATGTTAAGTGTTGCCATGTAGTAATAGAGATAATAGGCTGAAGTGCCAAAGCCGGTATGGAGAGATCTTGGCCCTCAACTAGTTGGCCTCAGCATTTAGTAGGTTGGTATTGGCTTAAAGGGGTCTAAGTGATTGGTGCAATGCTGTATGATTAAGGTCCTCGACCTTGACATTCGACACCTCGATCATGACATTCAATAAGTAAGGTTCGGCACTCTGAGCCAGATAAAGCAGTGTATGGCTAAGATGAGCTCTTAAGGAGTTTTTCCACCATTCTCTTGTAAACTACGCTTCGTCTTTGATAGGCTAATCATAGAGAATTCTTCTGGCGAATGACTAAAGGCCTCGGAGGCATGTATGAGTAAGAAGGTCGGAGGTTGACAGTCCATCACTAGGCATGGGTTCTTCTCTTCTAAGTCGTTTGTTCCTATTACCTAGTCCTAGTCCATTAGTTTGGTTTTGTTGTTGAATTGGTCTCTCTTGTTGTTGTCTAACATAATGTCGATCAGTATGCCTTCGTTGATCGCATCGATAACAATATATACCTCTTGGATCTGGGTTTTCACACCACTTGGCTAGATATCTAGTTTCTCCACACCTATAACACTCTCCTCTCAATTTTGGGCATTCCCAAGCTCGATGCTTACCATTACACTCCCAATAAGGTTATATTTTTGATAGAGGCCTTCTGTTTCCTTTTATAGATCAAATGAACTTCTTTCCTTTAACTATATTACTTTTATTGCTAGAACCAACATCTAACTTCCATTTCTTATTCTCTATATCATTTGTGGCTTATCGAAGATTACGAACTTGTTCAATCAGATAAATTTCATTAACAACATCAGCATATGTATTCACCCTACTCCTCCTCAGCTTTACTTGGTAATAAAGATCAAGCCCTACCTTAAACCACTCAACTTTAGAAACCTCATTATTCTACACAGCTTTAGGAGCAAACTTCAATAACCTATTAAAATCCCTTACATATCCTTTAATGATCCTACCTTACTGCCTTAGCTTATAGTATTCTTCATACATTTATCTCTCACACCCATAGGAAAATATCATTCTAGAAATGTATCTCTAAAAATAGCCTAACCAATCAGTTTTGGTAAATTCCATCTCTTTGCCTCCCACCAATTATTTGCATCCCATCTAATAGAGTAGCAACTATCCTAGCTTTCTTATTTTTCTCAATCTCATTTTCTTCAAAGGATTTCTCTAATGAGTCAATCTATTCTTTTGCCACCAAAGGATCAGTGTTCCTTTCATCAAATGGTTTTACTATTCGTTGTACTTGAGCTAACTTGTCTCCTTCTCCACCAACTCCTACTAATGCCGCTGTAAACTATTATGCTAATTCATCTATATGTCATGGTTGTTTAAGGTTAGGTTGAGGCTATTGTGATAGATCCTCTTTTTGCTCCTTAGATACATAACTCGTTAGTGATATTCTACATTCCCTATAAATCATATTTTTAAATAAACATCACATAAAATTATATGGATAACTACTACAGTTGTTCTACTAAGTTATGACTCTTTGTTACCTATCTACCCCATACATCTTACACGTGCCTAAAGGTTATGGTATCTAATTAATACTTTGATACCACCTAAGGGATGTCACATTTCTGCTAGCACATGATGTACCATTATATAGGGGTAATTTAACCTACTCATTCAACAAAAGACAACTTTATTTATGTGATAATGTGATTGCTACAATAGAGTTTAGTTGGATATTAAGTTACAACTTATGTGTACAGCATAATATTAATATTAAAACATGAACTGGCTTTTTCTTTTGTCATCTTCATAATAGTAGGATTCCCAATATTGATGCGAACTGTGAGTAAGAACAGATAAGGCTGGTCATTGGATTGGTCCAAGCTTAGAGAAAGCTTGAAAAGAGTTAATGGGGAAAGGTACGAAAGGGGTAAGAAATGAAGAATAAGAACAGTAAGAAAACCCATGAACAGCTCCAGAGGATATGATGCACCAATGGAACTTCCGAGGACTCATGGCACAATTTGATATGACGCATGAATTAGTCCAATGAGGTTACTCACCACCTAACCTTGCTTAAGGGAAAGGATAAGAGTGATACCGAAAGTAAACAAGAAGTGTTTATGCACGGAAGAAATTACTCAAGTGTATTGGAGGTAATCTGATTATCTTATAACTACAAGTACAGGGGTATTTATATCTACAAGCTAGGGAAGCTTACCTAAAGGGGAAAAGACAAAAAGAACATTTCCTAAAGAAGCAATGCACATGATACAAAAGGGTAAAAATGAATATACAAGGAAAACAATCATTGGTGTTATAGATTCTACACATGATATTGTACACATGGCGATGCTCTATTAGCAAGGTTGTTAAGAGATGCGAACAAAAAGTGCGGATGGATGGGTTTGTCCGAGTAAGGTTGGCTTAGTCAGTTTAGTCTCCTTCTCTCGGCTTCTTGGCAAGGAAGATGCCGAGTAATTAGTCAACTCGGCAATAGAGAGTAATCATCAACTCGGCATACCACATAATAATGGGCAGTTATATAGTATAGCATTAGAGGTGACTCGGCAAGGAGATACTCGACTTTGGTAGGGATTGGTTGGAACATAAGGATTCATTATGCAAGTCCCTCTAGTCCTCGAGCTCAGTTGTGGGTCAGGGGCCTTGTAGCTTGATTCCCATCATTCCCTCCGGGTTGTTTTGGATTTGGTGGTGTTCACTCAGTTCTCCATTAGGGTGATATGGGTTAAGGTTGGTGATGTTGAAGGTGTTGGAAACCCCATAGTCCTCAGTTAGTTCCAACCTGTAGGTGTTGTAGTTGATTTTTTAGAGGATTCTGAAAGGTCCTTCCGTTCTTGCAGATAAGTTGTTTTTCCTTTTGTTCAGAAACCATTTCTTGTTGAGGTGTAGCCATACCAAGTCTCTCAGCTAAAACTGTTTGGCCGACCGACCCTTGGTCTTTTTACGCATTCTTTTAGTAGCCTAGTCGGTATACCGAGTGACCTTATCAAAGGTGTGCTAAAGGGATTATCCTTTAGTCAAGGTGTCGGGGTCTTCTTGCGGGGGTGTGGGAATAATGGCGTGGTCAAGGGGCAACTCGGGATTAAATCTATAGACCACTTTGAAGGGGGTTTGCTTAGTGGTGTCATGTACGGTTCAGTTATAAGCAAACTCGACTATTGGTAGGTAGACGTCCTAATAAACTAAGTTTTTGCCGATTGCAGCTCAGAGTAGGAACCCAAAGTACGATTAACCACCCCTGTTTGGTTTTTAACCAACGCCATAGGGTTCTCCAAAAATGGCTTAAGAACTTTGGGTCTCTATCAAGGACTACACTTCTCAGTACGCCGTGTATCTGTACAATTTCCTGTAAAAAAAGAGAGGCAATAGTCGAAGCATCGTTAGTTTTGGTGTAAGGCACGAAGTGTGTCATCTTATTAAACTGATCCACAATGACCATTACAGAATCTTTTCTTCAAGTAGTCTGAGAATAAAGTCTATACTTAGTTCAATCCACAGCCTTATCGGGATAGGTAGGGGCATCACTTTCCCTCGTTCGACTCAGCACTTGGCCTTTTTGCACATAACACAGCTTTTGACCACTTAGTATACATCTCTTTGCATTCTTGGCCAAAAGAATCGCCCATTCATTAGTTTACAGGTCCTTTTCTTTCTAAAGTGTCTGAAGAGTCTTCCATTATGGGCTTCCCTAATTAATAATTCCCATAAGGAACAAGTCGGCATGCGCGGTTTTCCTCCTCGAAATAGATAGCGATCCTACACATAATACTCATCTACTATTCTCCCATCCATACATCTGGAAATTATTGGTCCAAAGTGTGGATCCTTGGAGTACTATTCTTTGATACTCACAAAACCAAACAGTTTGGTTTGCAGTTTTGACAAGAGCACATGCCTCCTCGAAAGAGCATCTACAACTACGTTACTCTTCCCTTTCTTATATTTGATTACAAAATTGAATCCTTCAAGGAATTTAACCCATCTTACCTACCGCTTGGATAGCTTGGTCCAACTTCGGAGATATCGTAATGACTCAAGGTCAATATATACAACAAATTCTCTAGGTAGTAGATAGTGCTGCCATACTTGCAGTGCATGGATTAGTGCTAAGTGCTATTTGTCATATACGAAGTAATTTAATTGGGGTCTTCGGAGCTTCCCATTATGGAAAGCAATTGACTGGCCTTCCTGCATCAGGACAGCACCTATTCTAATACCTGTTGTGTCGCTCTCTATCTCAAAAATTTTGTTGAAGTTAGGTAGCACTAACACCGGAGCAGAGGTCAACCTCTTCTTAATCTCAACAAAACTCCTCTCCTCTCTTTCTCCCTATTGGAAGTTGGTGTTTTTCTTCGTTAATTCAATAAGTGGCATAGCGAGGGTACTGAAGTTCCTGATGAACCTTTGGTAAAACGAAGCTAGTTTATGGAAACTTCTCACATCGGTACAAGTAGTAGGGGTTGTCCACTCAACAATTGCTCGGATCTTGTCATCATTGACTCGTAAGCCTCCTCTATTGACTAAATAGCCCAAGAATACCACTTCTTGCTGGTAGAAGCAACATTTCTTCAAATTGCCGAATAGTCTCTTGTCATGAAGGACATCAGTGATTCGGCATGTCGGCACTGTAAATCAAGATATTATCGAAGTACACCATGACACACTTTCTGATGAGATGTCTCAACACATGGCTCATAAGTCTCATGAAGGTACTCGGGGCATTCGATGAGTCGAAGGACATGACCATCCACTTGTAAAGTCCATGTTGAGTCTTGAACGCAGTCTTCTACTCATCTCCTAGTCTCATGCAGATTTGATGGTAGCTAGATTTGAGATCAATGTTGCTAAACATTTTGGCTCCACTTAATTCATCCAACATGTCTTCTAGCCTCAGGCTTAGATACCTGTATTTGATTGTGATTTTGTTTATGGCTCAGCTGTCAACATACATCCATCGGGTTTCATCCTTCTTTGGCACTAGAAGTGTACGCATAACACAAGGGCAGAGACTCTCTCTTACGTATCCTCTTTCCAACAACTCATTGACTTGACGTTGAAGCTCAGAAGCCTACTCGGGATTCATGCGATAAGTTGGCTTGTTCGGTAGTGCAACACTGGGTACTAAGTCAATACAGTGCTCTATGCTTCGAGTCGGGGGCAACCCTTTTGACAATTGTTTTGGGAGCAGGTCAGCATATTTATCCAATAGTTCCCTTATCTCATGTAGTCGGCTTTTTTGCATTGCTTGAACATCAACCCTTTTGCTTAGCTCAGTACTCAACAGAGTCTAGGGACTTGCTTGTCCTGGTTAGCTAGTCAGCATTTTGGTCGTTACCTGGCTCCTTCTTTGCCTCTTTAATCATTGGGTAATCCTAACAGGTTCATTTATTGTGTCAAATCGTTGGAGATCCATAATGTCTTGGATGTCTCCTCTTAACCTAGTGACAAACCTTGAGACTGTTCGGGCAGGTGGTTCCTCCACTTTGCATCTTATCATAAGTATTTGGAATGCTTGAACATATTCATCAACAGTCTAGCCTCTTTGTCTCAGCTCCTAATGCCATGTGAATGCATCTTGGAGATAAGTTTCAAGTACGAATCGATTTCTGAGAACTCTCTTTATCTTGGGCTAGGTGTTAATCTCTTGGTACTCCTCTTTTCTTCTTATGGCCTAAAAATTCTTTCATTACATGGCGGCATATCTGAAGAATTCAACAGTAGGAGTCTTCACTTTCTCATAATCCTTATATTGATAGTAATCAAATATACGCTCCACCTTTTCTCTCCAGTCCAATTATTCATCAGCATTCCCAGATCCATAGAAACTCAGAATTCAAAGCTTCACATAGTCGGATGCTCTGGGGACTCATACACACTCCTCTTCAAAATACTCTTCTTCCTCCTCATTTAGCTTTCTTAGATCTATCCTTCGCCTTACTCGTTCACCAGCTCCTTTACCTCGAATTGGTCGACCTGGGTTCTGACCTCTAATAGGTTGGGTAGCTTATGGAGCGTTTTGTACGACCTCAGTGAGTTGGCAAGATAGGGCATGAATAGCTCAAGTCAGATCTACTAAGAGGTTAGCTACTACATCAAGTTTCTCATTAGTACTTTTGGAAGTTCCCTAAGATTGTCATCTATGGTGGAAAACTTTATTGTCATTACTAGTATTAACATTGATACTTGGATCTATCATTTTTCCTCATAGATTCAAATTCACACAAATACTTTAGAAAGTGAATAGCTAACAACACAGTAGTTAAATGAACACAATGTTGCTATATTTCGCGCACACAAAACAAAGTATAACAAAATTTAGGAAGAACTAACTATGGCTCATACAAAACCTCCGCTCTAATACCAAGATGATGCAAACTATAACCGAGAACAGACAAGGCTGGTCGTTGGATTGGTTCAAGCTTATAGAAAGCTTGAAAAGAGTTAATGGGGAAAGGTACGAAAGGGTAAGAAATGAAGAATGAGATCAGTAAGTAAACCTACGAATAGCTCTAGAGGATATGACGCACCAATGGAACTTTCAAGGACTTACGGCACAATTCGATATGATGCACGAATTGGTCAAATGAGGTTACTAGCCACCTAACCTTGCTTAAGGGAAATGATAAGAGTGATGCCGAGAGTAAACAAGCAGTGTTTACATAAGGAAGAAAGTACTCAAGTGTATTGGAGTTAATCTGATCATCTTACAACTACAAGTACAAGGGTATTTATAATTGCAAACTAGGGTAACTTACCCAAAGGGAAAAAGGCAAAAAGAACATTTCCTAAAGAAGCAATGCACATGATACAAAAGGGTAAAAATGAATATATAAGGAGTACAATCATTGGTGCTACAGATTTTATACATGACACTATATATGTGGCGATACTCCATTAGCAAGGATGTTAGGAGATGCGGACAAAAAGTATGGATAGATAGGTTTATTCAACCAAGTTGGCTTAATTAGTTTGGTCTCCCTCTCTTGGCTACTTAGCAAGGAAGATGTTGAGTAATTGGTCGACTCGGTAACAGAGAGTCATTGTCAACTAGGCATACCACACAATAATGGGCGGTCATACGGTACAACATTAGAGGTAACTCAATAAGGAGATATTCGGCCTTAGTAAGGGTTGGTTGGAACATAAGGATTCGTTATGCAAGTCCCTCTAGTCCTCGAGCTTGACTGCGGGTCAGGGGCCTTGTAGCTTAATTCTCATAACAACATAGTATAGGTTCCATACAAAAGTCATCGACTCTGACTTGTGTTCTTAGTATACATTCACCCTAGTGTTGGGTCCTTTACGATGGTGTTAACCTGAGGATGAAACATTTTATGCCCTCAGCTACTGAAGCTGAGTGAGAGTGGATAACGAACAATACAATATAGACTATATCATATATCACAATTGAAACATTTCAATCTTAATCTGAAGGTTCAACTTCACGTATGCATTCACCTAACCAGGTGTTTATTGCTAGCAATGTAGCATGCTATGCTTATGTACATGGCATGCATCAGTATTGATATCTTATGCCCTCCCAATTTTCACCTTGTTAGTCGACATAGTTAGGCATTTGTATACAACGTTGAGGAACCTATGGACAACAAGGAGTTGCTTGGGAGTAGGACTCCCACTAAAATTGGACTATACACTGTAGCAGTCTACCAATATCAAAAAGGGCAATAAGGAGTTACTTGGGAGTAAGACCCTTAACTTTGCCTTACAAAATTAGACTAGATACTATAGTCTACCAAATATGACTATCAAAATAGTCACAATGTTTAGGCAATGCAATTTATATGCTTCCAAAAACTAAGTTCATAACACCTTGCTTTTTACATCATCACTTAGAAGCCTCATTCTGAAAGTTCTAACCTGTAGGTCTTTTTTATTCCATGCCATGGTATGTAATAGCAACTCAAGTATATCACTTAGTACAATTAGTCTTTCAGTTTTATTTAACCTAGTGACCTGATCTAGTTTTCGAACTCTCTTTAGTAGAAATCTAGCATCTCACTTAGGGTTCACTTAGGTAAACACCTAGAAGATTGAGTTAGCAATCCCTCAACTTTCCAAGTTAGTACAATCATTCATAAACACTACATAACATCGAACATTGAAGCATAACAAGTTTAACTAAGATACAGTTACTGTCATTCAAAATCACCACATCGGCATCTACCATAGTAGCATATTAGTTCACGTAAGATATAGCCATATCCAATAAACACAGAAAACAACACACAGTGTTATGATTAGCAATATATCCACTTCAAGCATGGGTTAGATCTACTTACTTAGGCTTAGTAATAGGGCAAAATCCTAAACTTTACAAACGGTGCTTGCTATCTTAAGCGTAATCTTGCAAGGAATCAGGTATGCATTGCTCAGGACAAAACTATAGCTAAGAATACAACCACGATCTTGCCTACATTCACGTTCAAGTTGCAAAATTTTGTTCACATCTAAGGAACTCCATAGTGTTTGATGCACTGTAGGCTAGCGGTCCCATTACTTGCATGCGCCTTCGAGGCCTCTAATCCCTCTCCATAAGAATTCTCTCTCGGTAACCTACTGATGACAAGAAACTGTACATCGAAGAAAGGTGGTTGAATTCCTTAAGCTCCTCACATTATCATACGTTGATCTGTACATTCGGTAGTAATGATGCCGATCATTCCCTTGTCGAGGACCCTATACCGAGTACTTCGACCAATTGCTGCCGAAAATCTCTTGCCAAGTGACAAGAGACTTTCTTAAACGGCCGAGTAGTTTTCTCTCTACATACCACCATCTCTTTTGTCCTGGCCCCTTTAGTGCCGTAACGTTTTGACCCTTCCCGCGTGTTGTGCTCAGAGAATATTCATGCAAGACCAATGTTGCACTGCCAGTTGTCCACTTCGTTTGTCATTTAATTACTTTCCATTTTTTGGTTTGTTGTTCTTTTTACCCTTTTTGTATGTACTAGGAACCCCCCTTTTGTAAATGTTTTCTTGTAATTTCTTTATTTGTAATGCTTCCTTCAAGACTTACTATGAATAGTCCTTTTCTCTTGTAAGTCAGACATAACTTACATCTTAATACTGAATACTCTATTCTTGTGAGACAACCCTCTCCAAGTCCATACCTCTTATACTTTTATCTAATCTTGCCGAGTAGCTTAGGATTAGGGGCGGGTAGACGTTGACATCAACTTGTACATAATATTAAGTGAGGTGTCAAGTCATGTTGTGTTCATTG
Organism: Lumnitzera racemosa; assembly: GCA_024138005.1. Classification (NCBI taxonomy): domain Eukaryota; kingdom Viridiplantae; phylum Streptophyta; class Magnoliopsida; order Myrtales; family Combretaceae; genus Lumnitzera; species Lumnitzera racemosa. The sequence goes on from JAMXBC010000004.1 coordinate 61,649,111, forward strand.
GTGAGTCACATCTTCTTAGTAGCTTCACGTTAGCTACTCTTGTTCGATTGTGTACTGTTTCCTTCTAATTTTCTTCGATATCTTGAACAACGCATTTTAATTCAATTCTATCTTGGTAAGTCTTAGTGATAACTGAGCTCCTAAGTACACCATTGTTCCCATCAATGAACAATTTTACTCGAAAATTCCTTTATTATATTACTAAAAAATTTTGTAATTTGACTTGCATCTTTTGCAAAATAACTTTCTCATTTTATTATCTTACTTCTTTAAGCTATTTGTAAGATTAAAAGTAATCTTGTTAATTTTAGTTGTTACCTATTATAGTTATTATAAATTACTTCGTTTATTGAGAAGACATTTCTTAAACAATAACATACAAGTATGTTTTTATTTATATATGCTTTCATTAGTGTGTAAATTACCATCCTTCATAATACACTTTCATTACACTAGTTAAAACACTAAGTGTGGAGAAACTTTGTTAGGGATCATGGCTCCTAAAACCGCTCATCATAACCTAAAGAGAGCCTCTTCTCAATCTATATTGGAAGAAGATCCGCTAGCCACCTTACCACCATACCCCAATCATATGCTTGAATTTGAAATACTTGAACATAAAGTAAGATTTGAGATGTTAAGCAAGAAAACCTTTTCAATATTAAGCTTTTTAGATTGGGAAACTATCAAAAAAGCTAATATGGAACTTGAAATTAGAGTCATGGGTGAGAAAAGATGTTGGAAATACTTTTGAGTACTAAGAATTGGTTTACAAGGACCTAACTTTGGAGTTCCTTACCACCTTTTTAATGGAACATAACAAACTAACTTGTAAAGCTTAGAACCTATTATCCTTTTGTTTGAGAAACACTGACTTTTACACTCTCTGTAGCTTGATTTGGTTGTTTATGAGGCTCTATGAGAAAGAGTTCGTCTAATCTCCTAACTTTTATACAATACCTTATGAACTCTTACGTTGAATTACCCTCATAAACTATTGGTAAAAACTAACCATAGAAAAGACTTATAGCCCCAAATTCATAAGAGGATCCCTCTGAAAAAATCCTACACATCGGATCCTCCATTGTTTGCCCACCTATATAATCAATAGGCAAGGCAAAAGCACTAGGGTATTAGCAATGCATGAAGTCTTTTATTTGCATAGTCTTGTAGAGGGATACTCAATGAATTTGGTAGTGGCATTTGCATTCTACATGCATCATCAAGCTACTGACCAAGGGTTAAGAAAATAGGATGTAGGCCATATGTCATTCTTTTGGCTAAGAAATTGAAGCTTTTTATCAACATTCCCCAGTTGACCATGGTAAGGGATGTTGCAATAGTATCATTCCCAAGCTTTCGGCAAATAGGTCTCTTATAAGATGATATTGATAAGGAAACACCCAAAAGAAAATCTCATGATGCTTACAGTTCTCAAGAGAATTTGGCCCAGCAAGTGAAGAAGCCAAAGTCTAAGGTTTAGAAATTGGTGAAATCTTAAGAATTATTTGACCAATCCTTAAAAAGGATGTTTTGAAGACAAACCTAATTAATGGATTTTTGTAGCACCTTAGCTAGCCAATTCAAAATTGAAATCCCTCCACCCATTGGAGTGGATTTGATTGATGTGGCTAAGAGAATGGACCTACAAGATGATGGGGAGGATAAGATGGAGTTTAGAAAGACAAAAACCATTAATGTGGATTTACATGATGAAGATGGGATAGATGTGAAAGAGAATAACACCGTGGAAGATGAATTACATTTCTTTTAATTTTTACGTCAATTATTCTTTTGTTTAAGTTAACTATCATTTTTATTTTATTTTGTTTTCATTGTTTTAGTTTTATTCCTCTTCCATTTAAGTTGCAAGTTCCTTTTCATGTATTAAATCTTCCATCAATAATAAAATAATTTATTTTCTTTTTCTTTACACACTTGTCTTGTTTTAATTAATCACTTTTAGATTTCTTAATAATCAAATAATGACATCGTCTAAAGGTAACTCATATGGACATTTAATTCACCGTTCACAGTTATTCTACAGTGGTCCTGTTTCTCTCTTATATTTTTAGTTATTTTATTGAATACCCTTATTATGCCATATTGTAGATACATTGAGGACAATGTACTAAATTAAGTGTGGAGAAAGGGCATGACATTACAGTGTAACACTCATTACCATAAGAATCCAATTGTGTTTTATTGGACAACACCCTTACCCCCCTTACCTCAACCCTTAAAAAAAAAAAACAAATTGTTTATACCCTAATTTCATATGGCTAAGCAATGCATGAATAGTGCTTGCATAAAACATCCTTGATTACTATTGCATAATTTACCCTTTGTTAGAATTAAAATGTGGAATCTATGTAGGGAAAAGTTACATGCTATTTAGTTCGAGATTGTAAGGCATAAATATATTAATGCTGTTGACTAGGTATTGGTCATATGCTACTTTGAAGCTCATTTGAATATATGCTTGTCCCTTTGTGATTTTTAGAGCTTTATAATATGAGTAAATAAGTAGATGAAACGTATGTCTTGTAGTTCCCTTAAAAAAATTAAAATAAGTGGAGGTTGTGAAAATAATTAATTTAATGAAAATATGAAATGGCATCGATTGGTCTTGGTCTGTTAGAAGAGCAAGGTTCCTTCTCGCTGCCAATGTAAGAAAATTGATTGAGTTAGTAAGGATTGGCCTTGATCAGTCAGAAGAGTGAGATTCTTTCCTACTAATAACATAAGAATTAAAAAGGTATGGATCAACCTTGGTCCATTAAAAGAACAAGGTCCTTTCCCAGTAGCAACTTAATCATGCCTAATTAATTTTAATTGGAAAAAGTCCTCTAATAACGACATATATTAAAGGAATAATCGAGATATAAGTAGATACAAATTGCGTTTGCTCTTGATTATAGTGCTTAACAAGGTTAAGGAGAGACTTGTATACACATTATTACTAGCTAAGTATAAGGGTTGTATATGGTCTTTGCCTAGTCACGTAAAATGGTCTAGTAAAGGGATGAATCCCTAGTTAAATAGCATAAATAAACTGACTTACATAAATTAGTGGTAATGCAAAAATAGCATATATTTTATATAATACTTTTAGGCTGATTTCAACTTTATTTCTATCAATTTGATGTTATTTCAACCTTTATTTATTTATTTATCACTTTCAAGGACTACGGAAGCATCTCATGAAGATTTCAAGGATTCCCAAACAATTTTGAAGAAAAATCTTGGCTAATGAAGCAAAGTAAGAAAATTTAAACAAGAACAAAGTCTAACAATGATCATGGTCACTTAATATGCTTGTGGTCCTTACCTATGGTCCTCTTGTAGACGAATTCAATTTGAATTTTCGATATTTTGTGTAAAAAGCATGACCATGGCTGTAAAGATATTTTGATTCCAAAAGTTTTTATTTGTTAGGTTTTCTTTGTAATCTTAGGATTGTTGCCTATAAATACACTCTTAAGCCTAGGGTTACAAAGAGAGAGAGACCCTTTAGCAATTGTTAGGATTAGAATATAGCTCCTCCATCATGTCTTTTATTTTTTTAGTTTTCACATATTTATTTAATTAAACATAGTAAATCATTGTTGAACCTTATGGTCATAGGGGTGAATTTATTTATGAAATTCAATCGATGATTTTGCTTGTTATGATTTGATTACACCGTTCTTATTGTGTTAGATTAATATTACTTGGGGTATTAATTTAACATTTGAGTTTGCTGTGGAGTCACAAGGTCTGAAATAAACAAACAAGTGTAATTAGAAGAGATTAGGTATGCTAAGAGATTAAGTATTTAATATTTCTGGATTATGGTGACCTAATAATGAGTCCATGTACTTCATGTGATCTTGAAATGCTTTATTTAGAAGTGATGTGAGTAGAGACGATCTTAGGATTAGGAATTAGCCAAAGACATGTGTCCAACTAATTCAAAATCCGATTTCTTTTGGCACTGGGTTGAGAATTTCTGCGGTCTAATAAGACAATTGAGATTGAATAATTTGGTAGAGCTAGACAGTAAACAACAAATTCAAGATTTACTAAGGAAAGTGTTAGTTTATAATTGATTAATTCATGTTTTCTTTGTTACATTTCTTTATATTTATTGCTTTTATTTTATTTTATGTATCTATCATGTTATCATTTTACTTTCATTTGTTTCATTGTTAATTATTATTTTTATGCTATTTAGCTATTTAGTTATTTAATTATTTTAGTAGTTGGTTATTTTACTTTCATTATTTTGTTACTTTGATGTATGAATTCTTTACAATACTTATTTTCCATATTTAGTTTATTTTATTAAATCTAAGTTATTCAATAAAATCTTCCATTAAAAGAAATTAGGTAGTTGAATAAATTAAAAGGGCACACTTGTTAGGAATAAGTAGCTATACTCACGTACTTAGCTCCTCGTAGGATCGATACTTAGACTAAAAAAATCCATCTTAATTCTATACTATAACTTGACCGAGTGTACCTACCTATAATGCGGTATACGCATAATCAAGTTTTGGCACTGTTAGTGAGGAGCCAAAAATAGAGTAGTCTAATTTAGGAAACTAGCATAGCCTTGGATTTATTCATTATTTTAACGCTTTTGCAAAATATCTTTTTCCTTATTATGATATTATATATCTTTTTATTATATTTCAAACATTTAATTTTTTTGCAGCTTATGACAAGAAGGAGGATTAAATAGTTGGTCGACTTTGACTTAGAAATTGAAAGGACAGTGCGATAACTTCGCAAAACAAATCACAACACCATGGATTAAGGTTTGCAACTCGAATTGAAAGAGGAGATAGAAAGTTCAAAAGTTGAGTAAGAAGACGGGGCCTTGAATGTCGGAAACAATGGAAACAACATTAATGAAGCCAACAAGACACTCATGGAGTTTGTGAAGCCAACAATGATTGGAGTTAAATCTAGCATTGCCAAATCCGCAATCTAAACTAACTTCCAAATTCAACCTAATGTCATCCAAGTGGTTTAACAGCTCATGCAGTTTGATGGATTAGTTGACAAGGACCCCAATAACCACATCTCAAATTTCTTGGAAATCTGCAACACATTCAAAATTAACAATCTCTCAAATGTTGTAGTAAGATTATGGTTATTCCCATTCTCTTTGTAAGGTAAGGCTAAACTTTGGCTTAATTCATTATTTCGAGGATCCATCACTACTTGGGAGTCATTGGTAGAAAAATTTTTAGGAATATATTTTTTACCTACAAGAGCGATGAAAATTAGAAATAATATTTTTGTTTTTGTCCAATTTGATGATGAAATCTTATATGACACATGTGAGAGATTTAAGGACTTATTGGGACAGTGTCCTCGTTACGGACTACCTCACTAGATGCAAATGTAAACTTTTTATAATGGACTCATTTATGCCACTTAATAGACCACTAATGCTGTAGCTAGAGCCACTTTAAGTGCTAATACACTAGAAGAAGCCCAAAAGCTAATCGAAGGTATGTCAATGAACAATTTGTAGTGGGATAATGTAAGAGCCAAATCAAAGACGTTTGGAAAATATGAAATTGATTCAGTAGCAACTTTAATTGCTCAAGTTGAAAATTTAAGTAAGAAAATTGGTGGCTTAATGAAACCTCTTAAATAAATTTAAGATGAAGTTTTGTTAGAAACCAAGGATGTCGATTTTATTGCTAATCAGTCTACTAACAATCCTTTTAGCAATACATATAATCTAGGTAGGAGAAATCATCTCAATTACTCTTGGGGAGGCTAGCAGTAGTAGTAGCAGCAAAATCGCAATCAATAACAAAAGTAGTTCTCAAAACTTGGAGGAGATGCTAAATTGATTCATTCAAAGCTTGAATATTTCGTTTTCAAGCTAATAAAGCCGTAATCAGGAACATTGAGGAACTTAAAGAATCAACTTAGCCAATAACTCAATCAGTAATAACTCAATCACCAAGAGGACATAAGGAAGCTTTCCTAGAAACATTGAATCGAATCCTAAACCAGTAGGTTTGGAAGCATACCAAAGAACAAGTGACAAATGTCGAGCTAATGAAGTAAAACAAAAGTGCTTCTTGAGAGGCCAAGAAATTTTTATTTTATTTTATGCATTTTAGTTGTTTTGTTTCGAATAAGTTAATTCAAGTTTCTAAGTTAGTTGCAATTTGACTTTAATAAAAATTGTTATAGTTTAAGTAGTTAGGCAATTTGGTTAATAAATTTTGTCATCTACATTCAGTTGATTTTTTGTTGAATTTCTACTTGTGAATTGATACTAATTTAGTATCTTTAGCCATTGCAAGAACCAAGACAAAAGATAGGAGTTCAGTATGATTTTTGATGCTCAAAGGAGATAACGGCCATAGTCTACGGCCATAAACTTAAACCGTGATCCTCTTGTAAAACAATTCCTTAGAAACAGGTCGAGGAAAAATTTATGATGAGATGAACATGGCCATGACCACAACCTTGGTGCTTGGTTATGTATGTGATATTCTCTTCTGCATAAGGGAAGGAACATGGCCACTTACCAAAGCCATGTTCCATGAACATGGTTGCTATTGGGTTTGAAAACCATGGGTATTTTTGATCTGTCTCATTCTTCTTTTACTTTATTTCACTCTCACATACTTTTTCTTTGTCTTCTCTCTATGATCATCACACCCATTCGCTGATTCCTCTCAAATCTAAGCATGAAAAATCAATCACAAAGTACATACATTAATAGTGTCCCATTATTTTCTTTGATTTTTTGTTAGATTTAATAAAAATCTAAATTTTATTTAGGTTTTTGAGATAAAACTTATCATGTGCTTGTGTTGAAATTTTGCATTTTAGTAGTGATTCAGTATATATAATGCAATATAGTGCATCATTTATTAATCATATGCTAGAATCACTGCAAAAGATTTGTGTTTCATAAAGATTCATGTGAAGAAAAGTGGTGGAAACATGAAGAAGAGCCATAGAAGGTGAAAGAAAGAGAGTGAAAGTGAAAGAAAATAGCAATATTTGAATTGTTGGTGATTTTCATCCATGTTGAAAAGGAAACTTAAAGTGCTTGTTGTTAGTATACATTGAGAACTCAATTTATGCATAAATTTAGCACTTAACTAAGTTTCTAGTTAATTAAGTGGTGATTGAATATTAATGTTCATGTGGTTTTAGATGATAAACTATAAGTTGAATATTAATTCATGAAATTATTCACCTCTAGTGTTATTCATAAAAGAGATGTAAGATCCTAATATTTCAATTACTTATGGTTAAATAATTCACCTATTGAACGTTGATGTTTGAAAATTGCAAATTTAATGTTAATTTTCAAGGGATTAGGTATAATTGAATTTTATTGGATTCGTTAAGGAATTACCCTATTGAGATGCTAATCTACAATTTAGGCATTGTATTTTGCAAGCTTATTAACTTAGTCACTATCCAGATTGCATTGTATAATAACTACTAAGTGATAGAAGTGATTGCTTAGGTGCTAGTGGTGAATTATTTTTACATAGATTATTGATATTATCGCATTTAAACTTGTTTGTTTTTGGATTTTAGAAAATACTTAGGGTTAAGCATGCTGCCCGTAAGAACTTGGGTGTTGTTTAATAATCTTTTCATCTCACTTTCGAGCATAACTGGCAAAGGGAAAGGTTTGAAAAACTTTCTAAGAAGAAAATTAGCAAATTCATCTATGTTGATTAGCACTTCTTGGCACAGGATGGTTATGATGTTAGACTCTGCTAATTGATTGGTTTTGGTGGATAGGATAGACTACTAATGATTAATGACCCAGTGTGTAGGGAGCTTACCCATGAGTTCTTAAGCATATTCAGGTTAATTATTGATAATCTTGGTTAAGGTAGGTAGAATAGTTTATTTCGGATGTTGTAATAAGAAGCTTAAGATGCTTATTGATGAGTTTGAAGTTCATCTAGGAATTTATACTACTGATCATATTAATACCTAGGAGCATAGGGATTTACCACATAAGTTACTTAAGGGTATATTTGATAGAGCTATACAGAAAAGATGGACTAGTGAAGAAAAGCTATACAATCCTACTCAATCTAAGGCATCACATTTGTGCGGCCCCTACTCTTAGGATAATACATTATGTATTAGCTAAGAATTGTGCAGGGGGAGGCTATAGTCAAGGGGTAGTCAATGAGAGGGATATTATGTATTTATATAGTTTTGCTAACCATCGCCCTCTCAATTTAGGATTCATAATGGCTTCGTTCATGATAACCTAATCCATTAAGAGTTTTCCTAACTTTACATTTGCAGGACCTTTCATTATTCGCCTACTAAGTAATTACCTTGGTCTACACAATGTGGCCAACATGAGAAGGATAGAGGACCTCGTTCCCTCACATATGCCTCTATCAGATTTATGTACCTAGTACACTACCAAATATATCGCCTGAGCCAGTGAGAGAAGTTGCCACTTCATCATCCTTTAGACCACCAACTGAGTCCTCTTCATTGATAAGTACCATCAAGAGATTCATTAGGAGGCTATTCAAGAGGTAGAGGATCTTACAGCATAAAATAGATAGAGCTCTAGTTTAGTAAGTAATAATCATGACCCAACTTCAAATTCATCCACCACCATAGCAACCCATGCTAGAGCTAGATTCCATAGAGGAATCTACTAAGGAAGAGATTGAAGAAGATGAGGACGACAACGAAAACGAGGTTAAGGAGTGATCTCCTATTTGTTTTCTTTCTTTTTATGAAGACTTGGTTATGCTTATTTTTATTTAGATGACTATATTGCTTAACTAACTTTTCATTTGTTGCTCTGACTACTTTTCCACGTTCTGAATGCCTGCAAGATACTGACTTTTGAACTTTTGAATTAGCAAACAGCTTTTTTTTTGTTATTTTGTTTTAGTTAACTTTTGATTTCTTTCCTTTCTTTAGTTAGTTCGTGTTGATGGAAAAAGAAAACCAATTGCGTAGTTGTCGGATGGAATTCGTTTTTGCCTTGAGAGTTTGAATGGAATCCAACAATAAATCTAGGGAATTTTTAGTTTCCCTTCTTTTCTTTTTATCATTGTCATTTTTATTTGTTTTATCTCCCACTTAGATGCTTAATTTTTATGATCAAGTATATTAAGGACAATGTATAATTTAAGTGTTAGGGGGAGATAGATTATATATGTTATTATATATCATTTGCATCCTCACTTAAGTTTTTGATAAAGTTTGTTAAAATTTTTCAAATTTTAGAAATTTATGATCCCCACGTAAATAAACAAGTTTTATTTTATTTTTTTTTAAATCTGCCCACATCCTTTATGAATTTAAGACACTTTATTGAAATTGAGTTATTAAATCTTTAGAGTTCAAAGATATCTTTACCTTAAGCTTAAACTTAGTCTTGGGATTAGGATAGATATGAATGGGATAAGGTATAGTCATTTTGATTTTTGGGTTTGATTTTAGAGGATAGCTATTTATCCTTCTTTTTCAAATTTTTTAGATTGGGTGAATAAAGGAGATTTGTCATTTGAAAGTCCCTTGAAAAATCAAAGTAGTTGGAAGAGTAACTTAAAAGTGAATAATCAAATTAAGTTGATTGAATGAATTGGCATGGATCTATTTTGGTTGCTTAGAAGAGCGAGATTCTTTTCTACTACCCATTGAAAAAAAAAAAAAATAGTGATCAAGGTTATTAAGGATTAGTCTTGCTTCATTAGAAGAGTAAGGTGCTTTCCCACTATCAACCACTAAATTAAAAAGAGTTGGGTTAGTAAGGATTGGTCTCAGTCTCTTAGAAGAGTGAGGTACTTTCCTAATGCTAATTAAGATTAAGGAAATTAAGTGAATTAGTAACCCTCCAAACAAAAATTGGTAGAAGTAAAGGGACAATCAAAGGGTGAATTGATGTGACATGCACTCGATTTAGTTTTTCGAGTTAACAAAAGTTAAAGAAACATTTTGCTCCTCTTGAGTCAGAGCAAATGAAACCTTGTGACTTTTTCTTGATTAGTTTATGTCTATTATGATCTTCAAGTTCATTTTTGTTTACGTGTTGTGATTAACTTTGAATTCTTTAGATTATCACTAAATTTCAGTAAGTTTCAATTTTGCACTGCATAAGCATCTTGAGTTCATTGATAAGTTAAAGAATAAGGGTGATTTTGGAAATAATTTTTGCCAAGCAAGTAAAATATTAAGGGTGCACTTTTCTAAAATTAAAGATTTTCATCTTGTCCTTTGTTTTTTTTTCTTTTTTTTTTTTGCTTAAAGACAAGTAAAATCTTAAGCGTGAGGAAATTTGATAATGCAAAAATAGTATATATTTTCTATAGTAATTTTGGGCTGATTTCAACTTTATTTTTATCAATTTGATGTTAGTTTGAGCTTAGTTTATTTATTTATTGCTTTTAAGGACCCTGGAAGCATCTCATGAAGATTTTAAGGATTCCCAAATAATTTTGGGTAGTTTTGAAGAAAAATCTTGGCTAATGAAGTGAAGCAAAGAAAATTCAAGCAAGAACAAAGTCTTGCAATGACTACTGTCATAGGCTACACCTGTAGTCCTCTCGTAAAAGATTTCAATTTGAATTTTCAAGATTTCGTACGAAGGGCACGACTATAACCTACCATTATGATTGTATACTATGGGTATGAAGACATTGTGATTTTAGAATTTTATATTTGTTAGGTTTTCTTTGTAATCTTAGGAATATTACCTATAACTAAACTCTTAAGCCTAAGGTTAGAGAGATAGAGAGAGCCCCTTTAGCAATTGTTAGGACTATAGTAGGGCTCCTCCATTCATGTCTTTTATTTTCTTAGTTTTTGCATCTTTATTTAATTAAACTTAGTAAATCGTTGTTAAACTCTATGCTTATAGGGGTGATTTTATTTATGAAATTCAATTGATGATTTTACTTATGGCAATCTAATTACATCGTTATTATTGTATTAGATTAATATTACTTGGGGTATCAATTTAACATCTAGGTTTGATGTACAATCATGAGGCTAGGAATAAACAAACAAGTGTAATTAGAAAAGATTATGTATGCTAAGAGATTAGATATTTAATATTTCTGGATTAGGGTGACCTAATAACGAAATTCATGTCCTTTATGTGATCTTGAAATGCTCTATTTAGTAGCGATGTAGGTAGAGAAGGTTTCAAGATTGGGAATAAGTTAGAGATGCAAGTCCAACTAATTCAAAATTTGATTTCCTCTAGGATTGGGTTAGGAATCTCTATAGTCTAATAAGACAATTAAGATATAATAATCCCCTTAAAATTAGGTAGTAAGCAACAAATTCAAGATTTACTAAGGAAAATGTTAGTTTATAATTGATTAATTCATGTTTTCTTTGTTACATTAGTATTTCTTTATCTTTATTTATTTTATTTTATTTTATGTTATGTTTCTATACATGCTATCATCCTACTTTCATTTGTTTTGTTGTTAATTGTTATTTTTATGCTATTTATCTATTTAGTTATTTAATTATTTTAGTAGTTAATTATTTTACTTTCTTTATTTTGTTAATTTGATGTCTAAATTCTTTGCAATACTTATTTTCCATATTTAGTTTATTTAATTAAATCTTAGTTATTCAATAAAATCTTCCAATAAAAGAAATTAGGTAGTTGAATAAATTAAAAGGGTACACTTGTTAGGAATAATTAGATATACTCATATACTTAACTCCTTGTGGGATCAACACTTGACTAAAAAAAATCTGTCTTAATTCTATACCATAACTTGATTGAGTGTACTTACCTATAATATAGCATACGCATGATGAATTTGCTATCAAATTCTAATATTTATGATTTTTAGTGCATTAAAAGGTGATTGGGAAGAATTTGTGTAAGTTGCTACAAATGCTGAATGAGGTTTTACAATAGTGCATTGACTTGTGGAGAGTTGATTTTCGAATTATTTTGGGATTAGATCTAAATTTGTGAGATATCCAAAATGGTATTGAATTGGGACAATATTTCTTGTTCAATATTCTTTATATCAATCTTGGATAAGTATTGATTTGTTTGCTTGAGACTAGGAAATTATTTAAGTGTGAGGATATTTGATAAGTGTGAATTTACATATATTTATTGATGTGTTTTATAATATTTTTCATCCATTTGATGTGAAATTTAATGTATTTTGATATTTAGATGAGCTATTAAAGTAAAAAGGATGAAAATTACCCAAGATTGAGAAGAATTTCACGTGGTTTAAATGAGTTGGCTAAAGATAGTAAGCTTATAAGCAAAATTTACTAAAGATTTAAAGTTTAGAGAAGAATACGCCTAAGAACATGCTCTTGTTCTTTGGTTGTAATCCCGTTGTAAAAAATTCTCATGAATTCATGGAAAAATATTGCAATTAAAACATACCTAATTTTTGCGGTTAAGTATATGCTCATGTACCTAGGGCGTGGTCATGCCATCATTCTTGAAAATTTCCATATTTACATGATTTTAACACAATCTTATAAATAGACAATGAGATGCTCATTTAAAGAGAGAGAAGAGAAGAAGAAAAGAGACTTAAGGGAAGAATCAAGAATGGAATAAGAGTTGTGCTAGGATTTGCTTGTTTATGTTCTATGATTTATTTTCGAGCATGACTATAGCATAAGTTGTAGATATCTAGACCTGTGGATCCATGGTTTGACACATAAAGTGCTTATTTTATTTACTCTAATAAAATTCCCTATTGCTTATTCATTCAATCATGTGTTTTGTATTGAATTAGATTATTATTTTTAGAGTCTTAATCTAAATTATTTGATATTGTATATTGAGGTAACGAGACTTGATGTGTAATTAGATTTATCGCAACTGATGAGAATTATCTATAATCTTAGCTATAAGCTATATAGTTCTTCCAGAATTTATAAAAATATTTTTTATAAAGGGAAATCCTATTCTTAATGCTATCTTAATTCATTTGATTACAAAAGCAACTTGGATGGAGTGTAGTTAGAGTTAGGAGTTAGTAGTGAAGCGATTCTTATTAGCTGATAATTTGAATTCTTTTGATTAATAAGAATAGGGAACGAATTATAAATTTTTTGAATTGTTATGTGTTAATTCCTTGGTGAAACAGAGTCTAGATGTCCATATGGTCAATTAGGTTTCTTGCTTTACTATTGTTTTGTTAATTTATAAGCACAATTTTATTTCTCTTGATTTTTAAAATTTGGTTGCTTGTTCCATACTTGAAAGTTAGTTATCCTTTCATAAGTAGAATAATAGAGCAAGTATGAATAATCTAAGAAATCCTTGAGGGATTAACAACCTACACTTGCAAGCCCACTATATTATAACTTAATAGGTACACTTCCCTGCTGATTAGCTACCTAAGGAGTTTGAGGCAGCTACGAACCTATGTTAGCTTCCAATGTCATAGTGCTAAGGACAAATACCACAAATCCTTTAGAGTAGCTGCAGGGGCTAAAGCAGTAACAGGAGAAGCAACTGTAGTTATAGCAGTAATGATAGCAATAATAGCAGCAATAGTAGGAAATGTCTAAACCTTCAACTTGACCCTCTGTCTTTTTCCTTTTTTCTTCTACTTGCATATTCTCTTCTTTTCGTTTTACTCTCGTTATACATAAGTGGAGATGCTAACTTATTTATTGTAAGTGTTGCTAGGCAATGTGAAAATTTCTTAAAGAGTCAGTGCTTCTTTTGTATGCTTCTCCCTTGTGTTTCTTCTCCTTTACTCCTCCTCTTATTGGTAGGCATAATTATGCTTCGTAGTTACATTCGTAGGCGAGGGATATGAACTTTATCATTGTATCCCCAAGCAAAGGACTTAATGCCTCATGATTATAATCTTGAGTAAGGGCCTTATTCTTTTATAGGATGACTTATTCTATAGGGTATCCATATCATTAAGTGACTAGGGGTCTTATAGTTCTAAGTAAGGGACTAATTCTCTATAGTTGTAGCCTTAAGTAAGGGGCTTAATGCTTCATTGATGTGGTCTTAAACAAGGGACCACCTTACCTAACCGTGGTCTCAGGTAAAAGACTTAGCCTTTTGTGGGATGACCCTTTTTGTGGGTTGTTCGCGTTGATAGGTGATTAGGGATCCTTCTCCACATTACGAGCATCCCATTATCAGAATTGAATTTGTGAGTTGGGATATCCTTTTTTTTTTTATTAGTATGGGATATGAACATGACTAATGAGTCTTTCTTGGAAATTAAGTTTGGTTAGAAGGATCTAATCCTTTATCCTGTTAGCAGGTTGAGGTACCTAGTGCACCTATCATAGAGTGAGGTGCCTCATTTTTATGTGGTTAAGTAGAGGTTATCTTGTTTGCCTATCAATAAGAGAAGGCTACTTTGACTTGTAGGTTATTGAAGAGCAACTAAGTCTTCGTATTATGAGAGCTAAACTCGTAAGGGCCTATATAATTTGTTGTTCACCAAAGGATAACTAAGTCTATGTGTCTCTCTACTTAACCTAGGGGCTGCTAAAGAACAACTAGGTTAGTGTATTTTATTTTTTAACATGTAGGTCTTTAAAGAGTGACCAGGTAGGTGTATTTTGTTATGTGACATGTAAGCCATTAAAGAGAGACCAGGTTTGCACTTTTTGTTCTTTAACCTTTGGTTTGCTAAAGAGTAACCAGGTCAACACTTCTTATTATTTGACTTATGAGTCATTGAAGAGCAACTAAGTCGGTGCTTACTATAGGTTCATAATGTAAAGAAGTGTGAAGACTTAGTATAAGGTAACAAAGGAGATTTTGGAGTATGTATGTAAAAAAAAAATTTATTTCATTTGTACAATCATCACAATGGAGCATAAATACACTTTTTCTCCCAACTTAGTCCTAAAGGTAAAGTAAGGTCTTGTCATTGGCCTTAATGTATAATATAGCTCCTTTGGGACAATACATCACTTTAACTTGGTCGTAGGGCAGAGTAAGGTGTAGATCAACTATAACTACTTGCAAAGCCTCCCTTATACACCTCAGTACCTATGCTACTCATGCTCAAGTTTGATAACTTAGCTTTTACCTAAGCACTAGATTGTCATTATTGAAGGTCAAGCCATCTTAGCCAATATCCTAACATACCTACTTTACGAACGCACCTCAACTACTACATGCCAAATCATCCAATATCCAAGTCAATCTATTGTTAAATTGTTGATCCTTATTTCATCATTGCTTGCTTCCAAGCATTACAAGGTGAGATCTAACTTAGCTCTCCTTGTTAATTAGTTGACAAAAAGGGAGGGGGGGGGGGGTCGGGGGGGCGCAGTTTAGCCTTAGGTTACCATGCACCAGCTCAGCTTACTAAGCATCGACCTAACCTATTAAGCATTGGCTTGGCTTGCAATAAGAAGGAAAACCATTAAGAAAGCATTCTTCAACACTAAGCATGCTTAACTTCTTACACAAGTATTTTTAAACATATTAAAAGTCAAAGGATCTCCCTCCACATATCTTGATCTTGTATGTTACATCATCATGTATAATATCTTAGATGCCTTTATGGTAAAGTATTCTTTCTAATAACTAAGACTTTATGGAAAAAACCCTACTCTTTGATATTGTTGGCTTAGGGAATCTCCATTCCCTTCAACCCTTTATCATTGTCAGCTACTAACTTCAACATCAAAGTGCATGTACTGGAACAACCCCTAGTGCCCACTTTGCTTATGTCTACTCTTTTGCTAGCCTTATACTACTACAATCCTATAGAGGGATCCTCTAAGCCTGAGCCCTCATCAAGTCCACAAACTTTAAAAATTTTCCATCAAACCACCTTTTAATATTGCACATTTTCATATGACACATTTATTTCCTTCCACATAATTACTCTTCAAGCATGAACTAACAAAAACATACTTTTGAATTGCATGTTCATTGATATCACAACGAGATCAAGAATTTTAAATGAAAACCAATTGATAATGAAGATGAAAGTGTTCATCCTAGTGTTACAAAATGGGTTTAACCTTAAAAAAAAAATAGGTTTTTTAATGTCATGTTTGGTATGAAAAATAGAATGTATGAAATGTATTAGGATGGAATCGAATGGAATCAGTATTGAAATGAATGGAATATGTTATAGTAGTATTTATTAAAAATACCTTTAATTATTGGATATTGTTGAAGGTTAAATAAGTAATTTTAAATTAATAATCATTAATGAGGGAAAATTGGGATCGCAATTCTACCCCCTTAGAGATGTTCAAATGTGAAAAATTGAATGAAATCTAGAATCTCGATTATTGTTAGTTGAGATTAGTGAACAATTTTGATCTTGTAAAGTAGAAAATGTTAGGCTAAAAGGGAGTGCTTGGGCTAGTCCGACATAGCCACTTTGATGCTTAAGTTAGTTTGTGAGTGAAAGAGTAATCAAAAGAGTAAGAGAGAGCAAGTATCAAAAAGTGTAGAGAGTTCTTACAGTACCTATGCTTCCATATTTATAGATGTTTGTCTAGTCACTGTGTTATTTGATAATCTAAAATCATGGACCACGTGGCAGTTCAATAATTTTTGCACATGTCTAAAGACATGGAGTAGTGGGTAGTTATGTGGTTAGAGTATGTAGGTATTTAATTGTCTGCACCTCTATTTGAATTTAAAGTGCTTAAATGGACAGGTTGAACTTTCTAGCCCATTAGATTGGCTAGGCCTATATTCCAAAGTCATCTGAGTAAGTTGCATAGCCAAGTATAGAAAAGTAGATCAACTTGGTAGGGAAAATGTCAAGTTGTGCTTAGGGATGAAAATCTACTATCATCATTTGCCCCCTGACTCTCGTAGTTAGGGACTTGACTATGGGAGTATACAGAAGGGTGTTATGCTATTCACAAGTTCAAAAAGTAGGCCATAAAAAGATGGTGCTTATAGGTCTTTATGTAGTTACCGAGAATTGTTGCCATGCATCTCGTTGGCATTCTCATACCTTGATATCTATTGAAATACATTGTTTCTCTTTTTAGCCTAAGGGTCACAAACCTTGGCTTTTCTGCCTATTCGCTCACTATACATGCATATGTGATAGCTGCCAAATCTTGTCATCATTACCCTGTAGGCTTTAATAACTAATGGTTGTACAGTACCCGTTAGATTTCTAATGCCAAACACATGGCTTCCATCCACACTAGCCAATCAAATCATGCCTTGAATCCTAATTAAAGCCTATTTCCATTATTCGAGAGGGGATTATCAGGTCGATAACTATAAAGTCTTTGAGAAGCTTTTTACCGTATTTCTTTTTTTTTTTTTGGTTTGTTCTTCTCTTCTCTATTGAAATCTTCCTTCTTATGCAAGCAAAGTTTTCCAAATCTTCCTTCCAAATTTTTCTTTAGTTACGCTTCACATTCTATTAGGTATGTTTAGGAGCAAAATTTACTCTATCACTCTAACTGATTTTGAGGACATTCTCTTTCCCCCCTTTCCCTCACCAACCCTCGAGACGACTAGATCAGCTTTAACATCAGGTAACTCGGTAAACAACATGATGGAGAGGTGGGAGAAGCTTACTCATATGGAGGCTCTTCTACTAGATGTTTATTTAGATGATGGAGAAGATGTGTCACTTGTTAGGTACCTTTATAACAACTCGGTTTATAACATTGATTTGCTGGATGGAGTGATTAGTGGTGCGATTAGGACATTTGTTTCGAAGTACAACAAACATTTTCAAGATCTTCCCTTTGAATGGCATTTATGTAGGCTTAGGGTAGATGAAAGGGTTTGTTATGCTATTAAGCGCGAATTTCAACTTTATTTGAAATATTTTGATATTGGATTCTCTTTGCCTTGCACTCTATTTCAAAAGAAAAATTTCAATTATTTCTATGTGTTGCTGAGAATGTTTTCTTTGAACACATATAGGCTGCTTATCGCTTTGGTGATAGTTTGTGAGGAGCTTGAAGTCATGGCTATACCCCAATTATTTAGATACTTATTTATGATCAAAAGAAAGCGTAATGGTTGGTACTATGCAGCAGCACGTCATGGTTGTAAGTTCATGGATGGCTTAGAATCCAAGATCCATAAGTGGTACGATAAGTACATTTCAGTTAGATCAAATGTGGATCAGGACTATTAGACCAAATGGACTGAACCTGATATGAATTAGGCTACTAAGCCTTTGACCTGTAGTAGAACTCGATGATTGGAAGGCCTAGCAGGATAGATTTTCCTACTCCAGCCAACTCCTACTAAGGCCGAGTACTTCTTTGCTGAGTCACTCTTTATGCTGAGCTAAATGACTGCCCATCTCTCTATAGTACGCCGAGTTGTAGATTACTCACTCATGCCCGAGTTGACTAATGACTTGAAATCTCCTTTACTAAGAAGTTGAGAAAGAGAGACTCTAAACTGGCTAAGCCACCCCTACTCGGACAAGCAAGTTGACCATACTTTTTATTTGCATCTTCCAATGGTATCACCAATATAGCATCGCTACGTATATAGAATTAAGTGTAGAATTTATTACACTAATGATTGTTTTCCTTAAGTAGTCATTCTTACCCTTTTGTATATAGTACATTACTTTCTTAGGAAATGCTCTTTTTGCCTTCTCCCTTTTAGGCATTTTGCCCTAAATTCTCAGGTATAAATACCCTTTGTACTTGTAATTGTAAACATTGGAGATTGATTATCATTAATACACTTGAGTATTTCCTTCCTTGCGAAAACATTACTGGTT
Source organism: Lumnitzera racemosa (assembly GCA_024138005.1). Taxonomy (NCBI): domain Eukaryota; kingdom Viridiplantae; phylum Streptophyta; class Magnoliopsida; order Myrtales; family Combretaceae; genus Lumnitzera; species Lumnitzera racemosa. Next base: position 61,667,812 of record JAMXBC010000004.1, read on the forward strand.
TACTTTCGGCATCACTCTTATCTTAACCCTTGAGTAAGGCTAGGTAGCGAGTAAGCTCATTGAACCAATTTGTGGGTCATATCAAATTGTGTTGTGAGTCCTCAAAAGTTCTATTGGTGTGTCATATCTGTTAGAGCTGTTAGTAGGTTTTTGCTTACTTTTCATTAGCATTTGTTCCTTTCATACATTCCTCATCATTCTCCTTTTTGAGCTTTTGACAAGCTTGAACCTATCTAGTGATTGGCCTTGTCTATTCTTGGTCATAGTTCACAACATCATAGTATCAAAGCAGACTTTTTGTTTGAGTTATGGTCTGTGTTTGAAGTTCTATTTAAACTTTATTTTGTGCTTATAAAACATAGTCAGTTATTGTGTTTGTTTGATTGCTATGTTTGTTAGCTATTGCCTTTTTTGGTTTATGGAAGTATTTGCTATATCACCTATTTGAAGAGTTTGAGTTGTAAATATATGGAGAAAATAACTTACCTAAGTGTAATCATTGGTACTAGAGATGACAATAGTGAAGTTGTCCACCATAGACGATAGTCTCAAGGAACCCCTAGGAATACTGACGAGAGACTAGATGAGGTGGCTAACCTCCTAATATATCTAATCCAAGCTGTTCATGCATTGGTTTGCTGATCGACTAAGGCCATGCAGAACACCCTACAAGCTGCTTAACTTGTTAGAGGTCAAAACCCAGCTCGACCAGTTTGAGGTAGTGGAGTAGGTGAATGAGTAAGATGAAGGATAAACCTAAGAGAATTAGATGAAGAGGACGGGGAAGAGTGTTTTGAAGAAGAGCGACCTAGAGTCCCTAGAGCATCTGACCATGTGAAGCTTCGGATTTTGAGCTTCAATGGATCTAAGAATGCCGATGAATATCTAGAATGGGAAGAGAAGGTAGAGTGTGTTTTCGACTATTATCAGTATGAGGATTATGAGAAGGTGAGAACTGCTGCTATTGAATTCTTTGGATATGCTACCATGTGGTGGAAGAATTTCTAGGCTATGAGGAGGTAAGAGGGTTACTAAGAGATTAATACTTTGCCCGAGATGAAGAGAATACTGAGAAATAGGTTTGTACCGAAAACTTATCTGTAAGATACCTTATTCGGTTTTAGGAGTTGAGACAAGGAGGCCGAACAGTTGACAAGTATGTCTAGGAATCCAAATGCTCATGATCCGATGTGAAGTAAAGGAGCCACCAGCTTGAACAATCTCTAGATTCATTACTGTGTTAAGAGATGACATTCGAGATATTTTGGAACTCCAACAAATTACCATAATGGATGAAGCTATTAGAATAACCTAACGAGTAGAGAGGTAGAGATGGATTTGAGTACTGACCAGTCTACCGACTAGGACAAGCGAGTCACCGAGTTCAGTCGACTACCGAGTAGATTCGGAAGGTAGATGTTTGAGTCGAGCAGAAGGGATGACTTGATGGTGAAGTGCCAACCTAAACTTATAAGAAAGGGCAAAGATTAAGTAAAAAAACGAGCCAGATTAAGTGCTTTAAGTACCAAGGGTTTGGACATATGGCCACTCAGTGCTCGAACAAAAGAACTATGGTAATTAAAGGAGACGTCACGAAACTGGAGGTAGAGAGTACAAATGAGGAACCCAAGGCAGAAGAGATCATTGCTGAGAAAGAACTCAACGAAGAGGGTGTATTTGTTAAGAACTTGGATCAGTTAGTCCTAGTTGTCCAACGTGCAATGAACATGGAACCCTCATATGAAGAGAACTAGAGAGAGAATTTGTTTCATACCACCTATAAGGTGAATGACCAAGTACGAGCATTAATTGTAGATACGGGAAGTTGCACCAATGTGGCATTAGCTAAATTGGTCACATAGTTGAAGTTGTCGACCATTGCATACTCGGAGACATACAAGTTACATTGGTTGAATGATAAGGGAGCACTATATGTCACTTGGCAAGTATTACTACCAATTACAATTGGAACTACTCTAATGAAATTTTCTATGATGTGCTACCCATGTATGCCTCATACGTATTGCTTAGTTGACCATGGTTGTTTAACAGGAGAGTTATCCATAACAGATACAGGAACACGTATGTGCTCGAATAGGATGGCCGAAAGATTACACTAAACTCGATGCCATCGAGAGAGGTTAATAAATTGAAAATAAAACTTGCTCGTGGATTGAATAAAACTGATGATGAGTAGAGTCAAGCTTTATGAGGATATCAACGTTGGCATGCCAACCCTCATGTTGGTCAAGCACTTATTAGAGATGAAGGAGAAGGGTGAACTACCTTAGGAAATCAAAGAGTTGTTGGATGAATATATTGATTTGTTCCCAGAATAGTTACCCGAAGGGTTGCCCCCTACTCGAGGCATAGAGCACTGCATTGGCTTAGTACTCGTGGCCACATTGCCGAATAAGCCAGCCTGTTGGATGAATCTTGAGTAGTCTTTTGAACTTCAACGACAAGTCAATGAGTTGCTAGAGAGGGGTTATGTTAGAGAAAGTCTCAGCCCTTGCGCTATGCCGGTGCTTTTAGTATTGAAAAAGGATGGAACCTAGTGGATGTGTGTAGATAGCTGAGTTGTAGACAAGATCACAATAAAAAATAGGTGTCCCATTCTTAAATTGGAAGACATGCTGGATGAATTGAGTAGAGCCCAAATCTTCAGGAAGATTGATCTAAAATCTAACTACCATCAAATTTGCATAACACTAGAAGATAAGTGGAAAATTGCATTTAAAACTCGACATGAACTTTATAAGTAGATGGTCATATTGTTTGGCTTGTCGAATTCCGCAAGCACTTTCATGAGGCTGATGAACCATGTGTTAAGACATCTAATAAGAAAGTGTGTTGTGGTGTATTTTGACAACATCCTGGTTTATAGTTTTGACATGCTGAGTCACTGTTAACATCTTTGAGCAGTTCTAGATGTCCTCCATGTTGAGAGATTATTTGGCAACTTGAAGAAATGCTGCTTTTTTTTAGAGGAAGTGGTATTCTTGGGTTATGTAGTAAGTGGAGGAAGCTTACGAGTAAATGGCGAAAAGATCCAATCAATCGTTGAGTGGCTGACTCCTACTACTTGTGTTGACGTAAGGAGTTTCTATAGATTGGCTTCATTCTATAGATGATTCATTAAGAATTTTATCACCCTTGCTCTACCAATTATTGAGCTAACAAAGAAAAACATTGACTTCCGATGAGGAGAAAGGGAGGAAAGGAGCTTTGCTAAGATAAAGGAGAGATTGACCTCTGCCCCGGTGTTAGTTTTACCTGACTTTGAGAAGATATTTAAGCTAGAATGTGACATGTTAGGAATTGGAATAGGCGATGTCCTCATGCAGGAAGGCCAACCAATTGCCTTTTATAGTGAGAAGCTTAGAGGATCTCAATTAAATTACTCTATGTATGACAAAGAACTCTTGATGTTGATCTAAGCATTGCAAGTATAGTAGCACTATCTACTACGAAGAGAATTTGTCATATATAACCATGAGTCACTGAGGTACCTCTTAAGTCAGACTAAGTTATCGAAGTGGTAGGCGAGACGCGTTGAATTTATTAAAGGATTCAATTTTGTAATAAAATACAAACAAAAAAAGAGCAATGTAGCTGTAGATGCTCTTTTTAGAAGACATGCACTTTTAAGTGAACTGCAGACTAGATTATTTGGGTTTGCAAGTATCAAGAGCAGTACTCTGGTGGTCTACACTTAGGACTTGTATTTGTATGATGTGTTGATGGAAGAATAGTGGACAAGTATTATGTGGTAGATGGCTACTTGTTTTGAGGTGGAAAATTATGCATGTTGACTTGTTCACTACAGGAGGTATTGATCAAGGAAGCCTACAATGGAGAATTGTTCGGATATTTTAGGGAGAAAAGGAAGTATGAATTGTTAAGTGGTTGATTCTTTTGGCTGAGAATGTGGCGAGATATGTATTAAATTGTTAAAAGTTGTGCCATGTGCAAAAGGGTTAAGTGCCAAGCCGAAAAAGGAAAAACAATGCCTTTACCTATTTCGACAAAACCATGGATTGAGTTGAGCATGGACTTTGTCATTGGATTACCACGAATTACTTGAGGCAAAGATTCTATAATGTTTGTGGTAGATTGGTTCAGCAAGATGGTGCACTTTATGCTTGTGCCAAAACTAATGATGTTTTAACTATTGCTTTTCTTTTTTTTTGTAGGAGATTGTATGGTTACGTGGCATGCTAAGAAGTATAGTCTCTAACAGAGACCCAAAGTTCTTGAGCCATTTTTAGAGGACCTTGTATCTTTGATGAGAAATAAACTATTATAGTACTTCCTGTTACCCCCAGACTGACAACCAAACAAAGGTGGTTAATTGCACTTTGGGATCACTGCTCTAGGCTACAGTAGGCAAGAACTTGGCTGATTTGGATGTTTGCTTGCCAGTAGTCGAGTTTGCTTACAACCGAACAATACATGACACCACTAAGCAAAGCTCCATTAAGGTTGTTTATGGTTTCAATCTGGAGTTGCCCTTCGATCATACCCCTGTACCTATACTCGCATAAGAAGACTTAAACACAAGAGCCAGAACATAATCCCTTTAACATATCTATGATAAAGTCACTTGACACATCGACTAAGTTGCTAAAAGAATGCGAGAGAAGGCTAAGGGTAGGACAGCTAAACACTTCTAGTAAGGAGACTTGGTATGGTTGCACCACAATAAGGAATGATTCCTGAGTAAGAGGAGGAACAAATTATTTACAAGAGTTGAAGGACTTTTCAGAATCCTCTAGAAAATCAATAATAACACCTACAGATTGAAGCTGCCCAAGGACTATGGGGTTTTTAACACCTTCAATATTGCCGACCTTAGTCCATATCACCCTAATGGAGAGTTGATCAAAGACCATTAAGATTTGATCCCAAATCCAAATCAACTTTAAGGGAATGATAGGAATTAGGCTATTGGGCCTTTGACCCGTAGTTGAGCTCAAGGAGTGGAATGCTTGGTAAGGTAAATTCTCCTACTCTAGCTAACTCTTGCCAAGGCCGAGTACTTCTTTACTAAGTCACTCTTTATGCTAAGCCAAATGACTACCCATCTATCTGTAATATGCTGAGTTGTAGTTTACTTACTTGTACCCGAGCTGACTAATGATTTGGCATCTCCCTTGCCAAGAAGCTGAGAAAGAGAGATTTTAGACTGACTAAGCCACCCTTACTCAGACAAGCAAGCTGACTGTGCTTTTTGTTCGCATCTTCTAATGGTATCACAGATATAGCATCGCTACGTGTATAGAATCATGTGTAGAATTCGTTACACCATTTATTGTTTTCCTTAAATAGTCATTTTTACCCTTTTATATCTTGTACATTACTTTCTTAAGAAATGCTCTTTTTTTCATTTCCCTTCTAGGCATGTCGCCTTAAATTCTTTGGTATAAATACCCCTTATACTTGTAGTTGTAAACATCAGAGATTGTTTATCATTAATACACTTGAGTCTTTCCTTCCTTGCGAAAATATTTCCTATTTACTTTCGGCATCACTCTTATCCTAATCCTTGAGTAAGGCTAGGTGGCAATTAATCTCATCGGATCGATTTATGTATTATATCCACTGGAGTTGTTAGTAGGTTTTTGATTACTTTTCATTCGCATTTGTTCTTTTCGCACATTCTCCATCATTCTCCTTTTGAGCTTTCGACAAGCTCGAACCCATCTAGCGACTAGCCTTATTTGTTCTTGGTTACGATTCGCAATAGAACCCATCCAAACTAAGGATATAAAATTGATGCCGAATGGCGCTGCTGCTTCTAAGAAGATTCAAGAAAGGTGGCGCAACAAAATGTTCTTTTGGGATTCCGAGAGGATTATCTCTAGATATTAAAAGGGGAACCTATATTTTCCGATGAAGAAGGTAAGGTTTGAGCCACTATCGTGAAGAAGGTAAGGTTCAAGCCACTATTGTGTCTAGCTGAGCAATAAGAGTAAAGCTGATTTTTGTGACTCATAGGGGGAGACTTATTGCCTTTGAGCTTCATTTGGCATTAATTTTAAAGTTTCATTGATTTTCTTAATTGTAATGCTCTCATTTTTCTAGCCCAAGTTAAGGCTAAATTGTAGAAGTTGGACAAGCGTGCCACCAAGGTTGTCAAACTCGCAATTCTATCTAAAATTATTAAAGCATTAGTAGAATTGGAACATGAAATAAAAATGTAGAAACTTAAGTTTCTAAACCAACGTAAAATATCTTAAAAAAATTATAAATATGCTTATAATAATTATTCAAAACTTGAAATATATGATGGAAATAAAGAAATGAAGAAGTTAAGTTCTTTTTTCATAAAAAAGTTCTTACTGATATGTAATTTAACATGTACCTAAGAAGAACAAACAATGTCAAAACTATACTTTTTCTTCTTTTTTTCTTTGAAAAATTAATGAATTTAAAGAATCAAACATTTCAATTCATTTTAAATTATTGATGGTATAAACTCAAGCATATAGTTTTCCTTATAATTTTTTCTATTGGAGTTGAAATCTACATAAAGGCTATAAATATAAAATAAGGGAATAAGAGAGATAGAAAAAAAGAAAAAAAATGATATGGATGATGATGTAATCCTTAATAATTGACAGCTTATAATAGCTTAGTTGTATTTTTTTCTTCATTTTTTAGCTCGTTTAACTTAGATATGTAGAATCGGAAAATTCGGTAAAAAAGATGAGTTTCTACTAAGTTTACATGTAAACTTAGTCAAAAAACATAAGTTTCTATATAAAAATCATTTTATATACGAGTTAACTCGAAATAGCCTCATAAAATTGTAAACTCATAGAATCACGATTTTGACAACTATATGTGGTACTGAACACACCATAAGTCAAGTTGTAGTATAGAAGTAAGTTGTTAAGGAGAAGGTTGTCAAGGAGTAGACCATTCAAAAGAAAAAGAAAGAAAGCTCCCATTCTAAGGGTGAGCAAATACCGCATTAGGGAGATATTTTTGAGATTGTACAAGAAGAGGTGCCACCCAACATAGGGGATAAAGTAGAAGGGGGACCATTTGGTGATCATAGTCAGGTTGTTGCAATTGAGAATGTATTGGAGGTTATACCCTGAGAGGCTGTGGTTAGAGAGCTGACAACTTTGTTAAGCCCTAAGAAAAGGAAGGGGAAGGAGCATGCTAGAGATCCTCCTTCCAAGAAGAGCAAAGAGATGATGAGAGCATAAAGGTAGCTCTTAGAGAAAAGGATCTCGACATTAAGTTTGCCAAGTTTGTTCCTTAGCGCATAGAGAACTGCTATTTTGTATCGTGCTAGAAGCATAATGTTTTGGATGCTGATTCTATTGTTGATGAATTTTAAGGTTTGGAAATATCTTGCAAAGATAAGAAAAATGCTTAGTACTAGGGCCAGTGCGATGCAGTCGCTCTAACGCCTAAGTCAGTAAGCAGGAATGAGAATGGTAAGGTAAGGAGGCTAAGAGTTATCACATGTCTCTTATAGAATTTCTTTTCCATATTTATAGGAGATTGTCATGTTTGAAGAAGAAGCTATCGGAATAATTGTTAAGATACGTGGAAGCTTCTTGATTATACACTTTCCTTAAAATGTAAGGAGAGTAAGCAGTTATGTAAATAATTGTGCTTGTGATAATTGTTCGCGCCATGAACTTGAATTCAAATTAGGAATGGATGTGTTACTTAATGGAATGCTAAGAGTCAATTACTCAGTAAGGTGCCAAGAATATTAATTTGCTGGCCAATCTACAATTGAGTAGATGAGTAAGATAGGTGGATGAAAATTTATTATCAACAAATTCGGCTCTAGGTGACAAAATGAAGTCTTTAGCCTTGATGGAAGGGGTTATGCTACCAAATGATAAGGAAATTGTGAGAAGGGATGTAGGAAGAGTTGGTAGCTGTAACAAAAACCACATTGTCATGAAGTTGTATGGTGTAAGTTTTTATATGATTGTAGTTTGCTCTAGCTTACAATGTTTGTTTTTCTAGTAATCCTTTGTTGCAATAAAGATCAATAGTTATGTCTTGACGGCCTTAGATGAAGCTAAGGAGGAAATGAAAAAGGTAGGCCTAATCTTTTGTTTGATTTAATTCAAAGCCAATTGATTTATTTAATTTAATGCTTTATTGCAAAAGGTGGAGGAAGCTTATAACTCCTCTAAAGCATAATCCATAATAGCCAAGAATGTTAGGACAAAAGCCAAGATGGAGGCTAAAAAATCGCAGGGAGAGTTATTTGTCGAGAAATTGGCACATTCTTTGGTCGTCGTTAAGGTGTCGAGCTTGAAAACCATAAGGAGACTGAAGAGTTGAAGGAATGGTTTCGTGTTAGGAAAGAGATGTGCTGGAGTTTAGGGTAAACAATTGCCTTAATGAGTGAGGAGGAGGACAATTGAAAGTTGAGACTAAAAATTTGGAGCTCAAGAACAACAAGCTTGAAGCACATGTTGTCAAACTAGAAGAAGCTACAAAGAGAAAACCTTCAGTGCAGGAGGTGCTTTTTATAGTCACTCCCAGTTGGCAATATGAGAAATTTCTTCTTAATAAGTTTCTAGAAGGGGTTCAGTTGGCTAGGGTAGAAAATTTAAAAGTTCACCTTAACTATGAGCTCTCCTGCCTTGACTTTGTTGACGTTGATAATGATGATGAAGAGGTCAGCAACGAGGAAGGAGTAGAAGGTCGAAGGCAAGGTAATGATCAACCAACCAATGTTGAAACCCCTATAGCTGTTGATGAGCCAACTTCACAAGAGAACCCTTATGTGCAAAAAGCAACCCTTAGTGCTTTAGCTGAAGTATCTAATGTCAAAAAAAGATCTTAACTCCAATAAGGTCTTTGAAAGTTTAGCCAGCTAAAACCTCAAACCTGTCGATTCTAACAAGGAGAATGTTCCCTAATTTGAAATTGATGATTGATTTTATGTTCAATTACCTTTCTAAATATTTCTAAACAATTGCTTTCATTGGAGTGCTAACCTTTTAGTTTGTAATGGAACTTCGTTAATTCTTTATGTTTCACTTTGTTGCACATTTTATTTCATGTATATATGGCTTGTCTATTTGGTCGTAGTTGTAGTTAGAAAAAGCTCATTAATCATGTGAGTTTTGAACCTATTTCAAATATTAAGGTCTGTTTTCTAAAATAGAGGTGTTGCCTATTTAAGGCAGCTCAAAGTTCGTTAGCCATATTAGGTTAGAACTCTTTTTGTAGAAAGTTAGGCTCATTTGCTAGATAGGATTATGTTTGTTAACCGATATAGGTTAGAACTTAGTTCATTCGTGCATGGGTTGGAATTATGTTTATCCGTTAATTATGGTTAGATCATGAATTAGTAAGATTTAGAATACATATGACTAATTAAAAAGGAGATGCTTTTCATTGATAAAGACTAGGCCATTACCTTACATAGTCTTAAAAAGAACAATAAGTACAAATACATAACATGGTAAATAGCATGGAATAATTACTCAAAATAAAATTTGAAATTCTTAACGTTCCATCTAACCTTTTTAGTTGGTAGGCTCCGCTGCCTATGACTTCCTAAACCATAACAGGGTTCTCCTAATTTGCGTTGAGCTTTCCTTTGTTTTCTCGCATGCTTGTTGCCTCTAACTTCCTACAGACTAGATCTCTAGGTTAAAACACCTTATGCTTGAGCTTCCTATTGTTATTCCTTGTTACCTTATGTTGTTAGGTAGTAACCCTTGATCTTGCGATGTCCTTTATTTCTTCAATTATGTCCAAATTGGCCATTAGCTCGACTTGGTTTGCTATAACATCAAAGCTTTACATTCTTATGTTAGGTGATTTGAATTCAATCGACAGAATAGCCACTGATCTAAAAGCCAATCTAAAAGGTGTTTCTCATATTGAACTCCTGTGGGTGGTTTATATCCCCATAAATATTAGGCAATTCATCTACCTACTTTCCCTTTACTTGATCAATTCTCCTCTTCAAATTATATAAGATAGTCATGTTTACAGCTTCCACTTGTCCATTTGTTTGGGGATGTGCCATTGACGTGTAGTTTAGCTAAATACCATGCCTTTCATAGATAGATTAGAACTTGTTGTTGTTGAATTGTGGACCATTGCTAGTAATAATCATGAAAGGAACTTTAAACCTTGATAGAATGAAGTTAAAGACAAATGATTCAATCTTTGACTCAGTGATCTTTGCTATTGCCTTGGCTTCCACCCGTTTGGTAAAATAATCTACCACAACTATTATGAATTACCATTGTGCAATAGCCTTAGGAAAAGGTCCTAGTATATCCAATCCCCATTGAGCAAAAGGATAGGGACTGGTTAAGCTACACAACTCGATGGAAGTTGCATGGCTTAGAACTTCATGCTTTTGGCATTGTGAGCATTGTTGGACCATGGCCTTAGCATCTTCATTCATAGTCAGCTAATAATAGTTGAGTCTTAGTGCTTAACCATATAGGGTCTAAGCCTTCACATGCTTACTATACAAACCCTTGTGTAAATTAAGAAGAACCTACTGAGCATCTTTTAGTGCAAGGCATCAGAGGTAAGGTTGAAAAAGATTGCATTTATACAATGGTCACCAATTAAAGTATAATTTGTGACCTGATATGTGAGCCTTTGAGAACTTTTTTTATCTTCAAACAGGACTCTATCCCTCTGATATTCAACAATTGGGTCCATCCATAACGTCTCCTTTGGGTAAGGCTGCACTTCATAACATTTTTTGGTTATTTCCACACTTTAGGCAAGTGTTCAATAAAAAGCTTATCATTCAAATCTAGGAGTGATGTTGATAGGGATCATAGACCAATCCCTCGCTCCCGAGCTTGAGGACTCGCCTATATGGTTCACCAAGCTGTTTAAGGGCAGTTGAGCTTTGAAGAACAATACATTCTCTACATTAACCTTTCGTGGTATTATGTTCCAATCTCTCTTTGTCTCATCTTGGAGACCCTTGAGGTAATCAACTTGTTACTGAGTGACCTCTTATTGTTGCATCAATCTAAAGCTAAGGCTGAATTCGCCATTTCCAAGTTGACTTAGCCTAAGGCTGAGCTGCTCCATTCCTAAGTTGACTAGTTGAGGCTGATCAAAAGAATGGTCGCACACTGGACTAACCTTCCCGAGCCTTGAATAGCCAAGCTATCGTACATCCAACCTAACCTGCTTTATTTAGAATTAGCTCCACTTAACATACAACATCGTTTGGACCATATAATGGACAGTAGACATACGTCCCATTTTTTTGACAATTGTACTCTTCTTTTTGTAACTAAATATCCTTTTTGTCTGTTAACGACTTTACTCTTGTAATCTATTCTCCTTTATTTTTCTAATAGGAATCATTTTTATAATTTATGTATACCTAAGACTTGCTCTAATTGAGCCATATAAATACTTGTAATATGTAATAGCTGCAACATCTATGATATTGAACTTTAGACATTATTCTTCCTTTTTTAGCTTGTGTAAACCCTACTTTTAGCAAGCCTATGATTTAACTAAGAGTACTTCCTGAGCGTTCCCAAGGATCAACTAAACTAAGAACTAAAGTTCACAATTAAAAATGAACTTACTTTTCCAATTCGAAAGCCTATTATCGATGAAACCCGAACATGAAAAATTGCGAACTCTAAAATCATCTAAGACCCTAAACCCTAAAACAATAAAAGACTTTTAACCTTAAGCTACTAATCAGAAATTTTATTTGAATAATTTCATTCAACTCTAGAAAATTTCATAATTTTATAAGAATTGAATCATCATTTACAAAACAATTCAAGAAGTAAATCCTAAAACAATTTCTTATAAGACAATTCCCTTATCTTCATGTCTAAGCTTTACATGTGAATAAGTAGACTAACTAATCACCTTAAATAACTAATCAATTAAGATTTGGAGTCATTTATCAATTGATAACTTATCAAAAACTAGTGATAAGACACTTTCCTTATCATCTATTAACTTATACTATATATGGATAAATTATCATAAGATTTCATATGCTTAACTTTAATGAATGAGACAAGAAAATTCCATGCCACAAAGAGACCCTAATGGCTGGTTTGTACAAATAAGAAAATGGGGGCCATGCTCTTGTCTTTCATTCGTCCATCACTTTATCTTACACTCCACTATTTACCCCTTAATACTAAAATCATCAAGAGTTGCAATTGTTAACTTTTGTGCATACTACAAGACAACAAAATTAAACTTGTTAAATACACTTCCTACCCTATTTCCAACCAGCCACTCTTTCTCCCATTGCTCTCACTTTCAATTTCATTTTCACTTCCTTTTCTCTCACTTTGAAAACAATACAAAAGAGGAAACATAAAACCCCCACAAGATCTTTCAATTGACACTACCTTTCTAAGCTTCCACACTCATAGCATTCAACTTCTTCTTGTGTCTTGCTTTTGCTAACTTTCAAAGCTCCTTTAGGATCCTTAGAACACTCCTTAAACCATACTTTAAAGGACCACAACTCAAGTTTCCGAAAAGGGTGCAAGAAGGGGGAAGTAAGATAAAGAGAGTAAGTGGAACCTTAGTGTATAACCACTATATTTTTGCTTTGAGGACAAGTAAGTATATCATGTGTTAGTAGTTTAGTATTCATGTTAGGAGACTATGATTTCTTAAAGATATGAGTATGATCATAAGTTAACCACCATATTTTTGCTTTGAGGACGAGTAAGTATATCATGTGTTAGTAGCTTAGTATTCATGTTAGGAGATCATGATTTCTTGAAGATATGAGTATGATCATAAGTTGATAGAACATCTAAGACTACGCTAAGAAGTAAACTCATGAAACCCTTATATGAAAAGTTGAAATATGAGCATGTAAAGTTGGTGTTTTATAGAGATACTTGTCTAACACCTTCTATTTTAAGTTGAGAAAGTCTTGAAATGAGAACTTGAATGAAAGGGAAGCATGTTGGACGTGAGAGTTTAGAAGTCATTTAGATGTTGTTCTCACTTATATTGAGTTAAACATACTAAAATTTAGACATAGGTAAAGGAAAAATTCATCACATGAAGTTTTATGAGAAAACTAACTTTGTAAGACATAAACTATGGTATGGGAGATATGATAAATATGAGATCCTTTATTTTCATGTAAAGTATGAGCCAAATAATCATCTCATGGAAAAGAAGTCAAGTTAAGATTTGAATACAAGCAGCTTAAGTTCACAATCTATCACCTAAATTTAAGGAAATGATGAAATAGATTAGAAGCCCTCATATTTAAATTGACCAAATCTAGAACATTCCTAAAAGACACTTAAAAGTATGATAAAAGTAAGTAAACAAAGTGAAAATACCAACTAAGGCAGGTATGATAAGTATATTAAGCTTAAAACTCAAAACTGAGTTTAAAACTTCCAAATCGAGCTTCAAATGGCAAGTTGAATAACCCTTAAGTTTCTGACCAGAAACTTAACTCAACAATGAAAGTTGTTTTGAGACTCTCAAGAAGCCAACAAGATACTCCCTAAGCCCAAGAAAGTGACCATCTTTGATTTGATAAAAAACAAGTCTATTTGACAACTTAAACCCACTTAAGAGCCTAAGAAGTGGTTGTTAGCCTTAGGAATATAAATCAAAGTTGTAAATCTGATCTTAAGGAATATTTTGAACCTAGAATGAGATCTTAAGCCTAAGCCCAAAGGATTCCCCAAGTTACCAAAAAGCTTACTAACCAAACAAATCCCAAAAGCACTTTAAATCATAAGGACTACTACTATTTTGACTTATGGGTAGGTTTGCATGCCTCATCTCGAAAATATAACCTAACCATATTAAAGTACACTCGATATAATGAAGATTGACTATAAGATCATAAAAATCAGATTTCAAACGAGAAAGTTATACGTGATTGAACTTTAAGTAAGAAACTGAGAAAAATGCGAAAACTAATCAAAAGTATAACTTAAAGGGTTTTAGCTTAGTTTTCTAAGTCTTATTTCAAATCCTTATAGTATTATAATTGTGATGTCTAGGGGACCTAACGTTTGGAGATGACTTACCCCCAAACTACTTCGATTGACCTACATGACTAAGTGAGTGAATTCTTGATGACTCTCTACTTGTTTTTTTTTTTTTTTTTGTGATATAGATGCACCTAAATTTATATATACATAAATTGGGTACTTTTGGGATATGGGAAGTGCATGTGTATGAATTTGTGATTGAACAGCTTGTTAGTCATGTAACAATGGAAATTGTTTGTGATAATTCATACATGCGATTGTATAGAATGAAATTGTTTGATCACCATGAAAAACCAAATTAATCACTTATATGATTACGAAATTCAATGAATCATGCATTCCCCATAATTGCATTCGGATAACACTGATTGTTGCTTCACGCAGAAGATGAGAAAGGACTCACAGGAGGAAGGCCTCCTGTAAGATTGGGCACTAGCTATGTCATCATTTTATTGAGTCTCTATCCTAAGCTAACAGGCTTACTAGGTACCAGGAGATGCCAACTGTCGATGAGGGGCTGTGTCTTGTGGCTTCTACTTAGGGCGTATATTTGTGGATTGCGGAGGCTATCATACCGCTAGACTTGGGATTTTGAAAATATGATTTGTTATTTAGTAAAGAACGTATATATATACATATAGTTTTATTTTGGCTTAAGCACAATAGTGCAGATGACATAAAACCTAAGGTCTAAAACCTGGATTTTGGTTTGGGTTGGTTAATAATCTCCAAACCTGGACTATAGGGGGTGTAATTCTCAGTCGTATGCAGTTCTTAGGCCACTGCATGCGTTATTTGGCATATTGATTGTTCATGCATTCATATAATTGTGCATCTAATAAATTTCTGCCATGCGATAATGACGAAGTTACTTATCTCACTAAATGTAAGCTTACAACCCAATAGATTTCTTTTGTTGTATAGAAACCTCTTCATTCATTTGGGTTAAGGTATGCCTAAGGTGAGTCTCGTATAGAGATGGGTTGGAGCTATCAGGGAGTGGAGAGGATATTTTGTAATAGCTTTTGTAGATAACTATCTACCTTTATTTTTGTTCATAATATAGTTTGAAGTTTATGATGCAGTTTCCTTTATGAACTATATTTGTTTGTAATATTCTTTTGGTATGGAACTTAACGAGTCCATACGTTTTCTTAATTAATTTATATCTTAGAAGTTAATTTTAGTAACTTGCTCTATATTACTTATCTATGAGCTTAGTGGTGGCATATAGTAGAAGGAGTCTTGTGTGCCGTATGAAAGGCTTGCGATCAACAAGGGGGTTAATGGTAGACCTTTATGCGGTACACGGTAATCTATCACAACAATGATACTGTTGGGTCATGATAGCTTATGTTTTCTTGTTGAGGATTGAAATCTTGAAGAGCTCTTATCTAAACCATTGAGTGTGAATTAGTGGCGAGTAACCTTGTATTATACTTATGTATCATATAAGTATAGCTTGAGTTTATGTGAGGCATTAGTGAGTCTTATCTACTGTCGGTATACAAGGACCCTCGCTCAACCTTTGATTACCATTTAGCTTTTTAGTTTGTCTAGAGGTTTTGACCCACCCTTTTGCCTTACGTGATATTGGTAGCAATATGTCAATCTTCCTAACTATCTGTATCAGATGCACTAACCAATTTTGACAATTTGTCGGCAGCGATGTTTCGAGCTTTAGGAATTTTCTCGATTGTGAACGAATAAAATTCTTCTGAGTCTTCATATTATAATTAAGTAGCTACTCATTACTTCTTCTTTCAATGTGCAATTTTCCTTCACTTGATTTACAATCAATTGTAAATTTGAGAAGACATCAAGCTTTTTGGCTCCGACTTCCTTTACTAACCTTAAACCGGCAATTAGGACCTCATATTTAGCTTCGTTGTTACTAGTTGAAAATCTAAACTTCAATATGTATTGAATTTTCAAATTGTGCATTCCTTGTAAGATAAGGCCCGCACCACTCCCTTCCTTAGTAAAGGAACTATCTACATATAAATTCCATGCGGGTTCCTTGGCCATGACAATGCTGTCCTCATCTCCAGTGAATTCAACAACAAAATCTATTAACACTTGAGTTTTTAAGGCCATTCTAGGTTTGTATTAGATACCATAGGCACTCAGCTTTAAGGCATATTTCATCATCTTTCCTAAAGAATTGGGTCGCTGCAAAGCTTATCATAGTGGTTGATCAGTGAGGATTAAGATTTGATGGGCTTTAGCTTCCTTACTGAGATTGCTACGGCTAAAATAAACTTCTCAACCTTAGTATATCTCTACTTTAGGCCTTATAAGGCATTTCTCATGTAATAAATTAACTTATGCTCTTTCTTCTACTACAACAAGGACAAATGAGAGAGCTTGGTTGCTACCTGATAAGTATAAGCAAAGATCTTTCTCAAGAATTAGGATTGAACGTATTAGTGGAGATGCCACAAAATCTTTCAAGTCTTTGATTGTAGCCTCACTTTTGTCAATCTATTGAAACTCCTTGGCATTCTTAAAAATCTTAAAGAAATATATGCGTCTGTTTGTGCTCTTCATCACAAATCTGTTTAAGGCGGCAATCCATCCTGTCAATTCTTGAACTTCTCTCACAGTGCATGGAGACTTCATACTCCTTATTGCATCAATTTTCTTAGGATTCACTTCAATGCCATGCTGAGTCACCATATATGCTAAGAATTTACTTAAGGTGGCCTTAAAAATGCATTTCTACGAATTAAGTTTCATATTGTATCTCTATAATGTATCAAATGTTTCTTAGAGATCTAAATGTTGGTTCTCTTCCTTACTTTTAACTATTGTATCATCAACATATACTTCGACATTATAGTGGATTTGGGGCTTAAACATCTTTGTTACGAGTCTTTGATAGGTTGTGCCGGCATTCTTCAATCTAAATGGCATAATTATATAATAGTATGTCCTAAGTTCATGACAAATGATGTGTGCACCTTATCTTCTTCCTTCATCTTGATCCGATTACATTTATAAAACGTATCCATGAAAGAGAGTAAAGCATGCTTAGCAGTTGAGTCAATTATTTGATTGATTCTCGATAAGGGGAAACAATGTTTGGGATAAGCCTTATTTAGCTCAGTAAAGTCTATCCACATGCATTATTTGTTGTCTAACTTCTAAACTAGCACATAGTTAGCCAGCTAAGTTAGATAAGGCTCTTTCCTGATGAACCCTAGCTTATGTAATTTATGAACTTCTTCCTCAATGGTCACTTACCTTTCAAGGGAAAAATGCCTTCTCTTTTGTTGCATAACTTTCATGTTGGGATTGATTTGCGACATATGTTTCATTACTTTTCTTAGGATGTTCGGCATATTTAAGGGAGCCCATGCAAAGACATTAGTGTTATTCTAAAGGAATTCAATAAATTCTTATTGAATTTTTGTTGGCAATGGCTTCCTAATCTTGGTCATTTTTGTTGGGTCCGTCTCTATGTGAAAAAGTTCCTTGCATATGAGAGCCTTTAAATATAATGATCTAGCCAATTTTTGATCTCTTTTACATACCCTAACTCTAGTGGAGGTAGGAAATTTTTCCTTCATGTTTGATGTCTAGGGGACCATGCTTAATAAATGTTAACATGGTCAACCCATAATCATGTTAGAAAGAGATTAACACTTAACAACAAGGAAATTTATCTTATCTTCTGGTATATTTTCATTATCACCTATTTGGATTGGAAGAGATTACACTAGACATTCGCATTAGTTGGTTGTTAAAAGCATATAAATCATAGCTGTATGATCTCAACTAGGCCTTGATCTTTGGCTTCATTTGATCAAAGGCATATTGAAAAATAGTGTCTGCTGAACTTTTATTGTCAACTAAAATTTTCTTGACCTCAAAGTTCACAATCTTTGCACTAATTACTAGTGCATCATCTAAGGCCTTTGAATGCCTTTGAAATTTGTTTTTATGAGAGAGGTGGAATTGTTGACCTTCATTTTCTTACCTTGCACATTATAAACATATTATATGGCGTTAGTCGAGCTCGTAGAGCGATACTAGCCTAAAGTGGAGGGTCCTCTAACAATGATGTTAATAACACCATTTAAAGCCCATATTATTACCTCCTTCTCTTGTCTCTCTCCTGTTATGAGGATGATAGGAATCAATCCCCTAGACTAATTACCCATAGCCAAGCTAGAGGAATCCAAGGACTCGCTTGAAGAATACTAGCTCAAAGCCATATTCAAGACGGAGATTCCTATTCTGAACTAATCCCTTGTCGACCTAACTATTAGACCCTCACGTGTGCCAGACCTACTGTTGCCCAGCAGCTATGATATGACAACACATCTAAGGAGGCAGCCCTTATACTATCTAAGCTGAGCTCTCGAGCCGATCATAAGCACCTAACCCCAACTCAAGCTTACAACTTTACAATAGGACTAACTAAGCTTTGACCTAATCTAGATCAAGTCAGCTCCTAACTGTAGCCCGTCTTTTCTCTTTTTCGCCACCTTATACCATATTTCTTTCATCTAACCATGAGTAATATGTGTCTTCTAATAAAACTTTCCAAAAGGATTCTTTACATTTTCATACTGAATATTCTTTGTCTCTTTTACCCTTTTTAGTATGTATTATGTAACCTAATTGTAAGAATAGCATTTTTATCTTTTCATACATGTAAAGTAACCCTAGTAGCTAGATATATAAACCCTCACTTTCTTGTACACAAACAATTATCAATATCAAATTATCACTAAAGTTTCCTTGAGTAACCTTAGTGTTCTCATTATCCTTTTAACTCTTATTTATTCCTTTTAGCAAGAAGTAGTGGCAAGTGACCCTTCAGTTCTGATTGGTGAGTTAAATCCAGTTAATTATAGGTCGAGTAAGATCGAGTGATGTATCATGTCCATTTGGTAGTTGCTCAGAATTTGCTAACTACTCAGAATTTGCTAGCTTTTTCTTTTGTTTGCCTTTAATTCAATACGTTGTCGTGCTTCTCCATGTGTCTGACCTTAGAAGTCCATCAAAGGAGGCCAATCTTCATTTTCTTGTTCATCTCTTTGGCATTGGGTTGGCCATTCAATTTTCTTGGCGTCGTAGGCTAAAAACTTGCTTAAATATCCTCATTAGATTGCATCTTCGACGACATTCTTAAGTTGAATACATTCATCAATGTTGTGGCCTCTATCATGATGAGAACACAATACTTGTTTGAATTCCTAAGCGATGGGTTTCCCTTCATCTGCTCAGGCCATTGCAGTACCCTATGGTTTCGAACTTCCATGAGTATGTCCGATATTGGGCGGTTAAGAGGAGTGTCAATGGAGTAGGTTGGAATGTGTAGCCTCTTTCTATTACTACTACCATCTCTAGAAAATTGGTCCTCACGATCATGGAGCTGATCTTTTAGGATCTTCTTAGTCTTGTCATTCTTTTGGTTCGATTTGTTCTAATTGGCTTCATGCTGAGCTTTGATATTATTGTCTTGCCAAATATAAGATGTAGCTTTGGCCTTGAACTCTACAAATGTCTTTGGTTTGTTCTTAGCCAAGGACTTGAAGAAATCTCTATAGGGCTTAACTTGATCAATCATTGTGTTCATAACAATGCTCATATCTAACTCGAGAATTTGGACCATCTTGGCCATAAATCAAGCCAAATAATCCTCAATAGATTCATCGGAGCTCTGCTTTATGGTGTTAAAGGATGGATGAGTCCTTAACTGAAAGTTTGCTAGCAAGGAAGTGTATGAGTATTTAACTGTCCATGCCTCTTTTTGAATTCAAAGTGCTTAAGTGGGTAAGCTGGATTTTTTGGCCCATTAGATTGGCTAGGCTTATGTTCCCAGATTGTTAAAGTAGGTCCTATCATCGGGCATAGCAAAGTAGATAAGCTTCATAAGGAAAATGTTGAGCTATGTACTGTAAGCTCTTGCCTATGAACGACAATCTTGCCTTTTTCTTCTTTTTCTTTTTCTTCTTTACTTTTCCTTTATCTTTGTTTTATGTTCTAGTTAAACATTATATCATTATTAAATGATCTGAGGTACCATTGCCAAATAAGTTTAATGGCAGCTCAACCTCTATATTTGAAAAACATGCATCCACACTTGTCATAGGAGAAAACTTTATTCTTAGATCAGTCGTTACTTTTTCAGTAAAAACAACAAATTCATTTGGGATTAATTATTAAAAAAAAAAAAATTTGTTGTCGCTAGTAGAATTATTTATCGCAACATCTGAGACAATCTACATTAGCAATTGTAAACACAAAAGCAGTCAGTAGTTCGTCTACATCGTCCTGAGGCTCGAGGGCCATATTTACTTCTGCACGCATCAATGCATGATCCACCGTCGCATGGGATCCCTCCAATTTGTGCCTGACAAAGTTTTGCTTCAACCTTAATGGTTCCATTACCTGTTACCATAACATTTACTTATTGATCTGAACACAAAATACAGAATATTTCCATAAGGAAAAAATTACAGAACAAAAAAGCTACAAAAGTTAATAAATTGGAAAATACAAACTGAAGATACTCAAGTTCCTGATATCTTCTTTTATTCTTTTCTTTTGAGGGATTTTTATGTATAATCTAATAAGAAACATGTATGTTTGAGTTGTTACTTTCTCTTAAGAAAATAAAAAACACACATTGATAGATGAACTCTAAAAATCTATTGTTGGGTCCTATCTGTTTCATTATGTTTCCCCCTTATTTACCAGTACCGTAGTTAAAAAGTAATATGAAGTTTAAAAAATGCTAAGCAAAATATCAACATATAAAATACTATAAAGAGACTATAAGACATTAGACCCTTACAAATGATTGAAGGAACCACAAAGAAAATGGCTAAAAGAGTGCAAAATGTAATCTTCAGTGTGAACCTTGGATTGGAAAATTCGATGAGTTTTTAGGAGACAAAAGGCACACATATGACAAACACAGCCTGTAAGCTATATTT
This sequence comes from Lumnitzera racemosa, assembly GCA_024138005.1. Lineage (NCBI taxonomy): Eukaryota > Viridiplantae > Streptophyta > Magnoliopsida > Myrtales > Combretaceae > Lumnitzera > Lumnitzera racemosa. The sequence goes on from JAMXBC010000004.1 coordinate 61,688,765, forward strand.
ATAAGAAAAATTGATGTGGAAAATATCTTTAAGATACTCATATTTATTATTATTACCTAAAATAATTAATAAATTCCAGATGCTGGTTTTGTTTGAATTTGTAGGGCACAATTAGGCGGAAATTTTAAAATTTGAATTTACAGGACTAAAAATCGACCGTCTCAAGATCATTGTCCCCAATATGTGGCATCTTATAATATTATGTCATGTGGCATCTAAATATATCAAGGAAAGCTCCTTATTTTGCTCCATACTGTTATGGAAACATTAGGGCCTTTCTTTCCTTTATTTCTTTTCCCTTTCCTAACCATTATGTCTCCTTCATCAAATACTTAACCTAACACATGACATATGAAATTTAAAGTGAGAAAGAAATAATGAGTAAACAATAATCTCATTAAAGAAATCAGATGTTTAAATTTTATTATATATTATAGAACTTATAGGGTAAATGCGATTCAACCTAATGTATAATTCATATATACATTTTAGTATCATGATATAAGGCAGTTTTATATCTCATATGATTCTTATATTATAATAGGATGGCATACAATCCTTTCACCATCAAGTAATTGTTTTTGTTTTTGTTTTTGTTTAGTAAAATATTAGTTAGTGAGTAGCTAATGTGATTTTACTTTCGTATATGTATCGTTGTTGATCTTTCGATATTTTCAATAACAATAAAACATATTATAGATTGGGACACATTGGGAACAACAATCTTGAGATGGAAATTTTTTGTCCATTACTTCTCTATTCTATTATTTAGGAATTACAATTCTATTCCTACTTTATTCTAATTAGCTAAGAGCTTGTGTTACACGTGGTAAAAGTATTATAAAATTTTTTATCTTTTGAAAATAATGAATATAAAAATAATGTAATGTTTTATGTATTATTTAAAAAAATATTATTTGATAAAATATTTAATTGATTTACTAATGGACATTATAACATATTATAATACGATATACAATTTTCACATGAAAAATGATTTCAAATAAATTACTGAATATTAATTCACTATAATAGAGTAAAAAAGGTAAGACCTTCAAAAATTATATTAGAGTATTTGAAAAACCCTCACAATGCAGAGATATAAGTTTGAATATTAATTATAATTTTTTTAGAGTAAAAATTTAAATATAATATAATATTTTCTATGTTAAAAAAAAAAGATGTTAAAAAAATTATTTAAGCAATGCAATGTCCTGTGAAAGCAAATCACTCATTATATATGATTTATTGAATATTCAATGAGGAAAAAAAATCACACAAACAAATAAAAACTTTTTCTCCTTTTCTATCCCATTAACATATAGGTGCTCCTCAAGTTCTCTTAAAGATAGTAGACATATAAGTATTTGCATTTTTGAATTTTCATAAATAATAAAGTGATCATCTCTTGGTTATTCTTAATTCGTATATGTTTATTAACAAATCATTGGTGTATAATTTCCCTTCAAAACATAGTAATGTCAGCACTATTAAATTTCCATCATAATTAAATGTTAATCCTTATCTTCGTCAATCATCTCTTTACTGTTCAAGCTTTTAATACTTCTTTAATTTTGAGATTTTTTTTTTTTTTGCCAACAAATCTTGAAAAATTATTGCCTCTTTATATTTCCTAAAAGACTACAAACATTCACATGTTTATCTTTTTTATAATAATGTGATGTTAGTTCCTACCATTGACCATATATTAATAAAGATTGTATTGATTAATTCCCATAAATTTAGAAACCATTTAAATTCAAAGCTTTCTCTTAGTTATTTATTTTTATTAGTGTTGTCAAACTCGAGTCAATTTGTACAATTGAACTCGGTTCAACCTGACCTTTCCATACAATTGGTTCAATCTAACCATGATTCAATCCCTAGTCTAATCCAGTTTATTCATTTAATCTTTGACCCTTTCATATGTTCAGATCAATTACTTGGGTCAAGTCTGACAACAGTCAACTTTGATTATTATATAATTTTGTTTCATTAATGATTTACTTATTTTTATTTATACTGATCAATTGTTCTTAATTGCAATTTAAAGGATTTGTTCCTTCTAATGGTGTATGTTGCTTTGAAATAAAGAAAGAAAAAAAGAAATGTCAATTTTTATACCCTTAGTTGTTTCTTTCCAAATTATAGTCTTATAGCTAAAAAGTTTTTACAAGTTAAATAATCTATGACATATCCAACCTTAAAGGAGTTAGAAGGTGAGACAAACTTTCCATTATAGTAGCATCGTATATATGTTGAATTATTATAAGTTTTATTTTTATATCTCTTACTTGAAAAAGACAATAAGACAAATATGGATGATGGAAAAAGTATGATTCATTTTAGAATCAAATACACAATGAGATGGTTAAAATATAAAATAGAAAAAAGGGAATGGAAAATAATTTATTGAATACAAAAAATAAAAAGAGGTTGGAAAGGCATTAAGTATCCCTAATTACATAAAATTTTTATCACTCTTGATGGATCGTCTATTTTTGTCGCAGATGATTTCCTATGTTATGGAAAGATTAATTTATAGCAATAGGTCAACTCATTTTTTACAAATAGACAATAAATAGTGATAAAAATTAATGTAAGTTAAGGATACTTAATGCCTTTCTAACCTCCTTTTATTTCTTATATTTAATAAATCATTTTCCATTTTTTTTTCTATTTTGTATTTCAACCATCTCATTGTGTATTTGATTCTAAAATGTATCAAACCTTTTTCATCATCCATATACGTCTTATTGTCTTTTTTAATAAAGAGATATAAAAATAAAACTTATAATAATTCAACGTATATATGATGCTGCTATAATGGAAAGCTTGTCTCACTTTGTAACTTTTTTAAGGTTTGATATGTCATGGATTGTTTAATTTGTAGAAACTTTTTAGTTATAAGATTATGATTTGAAAAAAGAAAAAAACTAAGAGTTATAAAAATTAACATTTTTTTTCTGTCTTTATTTCTTTTGAAACAAGACACACCATTGGAAGGAACAAATCCTTAAAATTACATTTAAGAACACTTGATTAGTAGAAATAAAAATAACATAATGTGAATCATTAATGAAACAGAATTATATAAAGATAAATGTTGACTGTTGTCAAACCTAACCTGAATAGTGGACTCGAACATATAACAGGGTCAAGTATTAAAGGGATAAACTAGATTGGATTGAGGGTTAGACCATGGTTAGACTGAATTGGTTCTATAGAAGGATCAAGTTGAATTGAGTTTGATCATATGAATTAATCCAAATTTAACAACATTGATAAAAATAAATAGCTAAGACAAATGTTTGAATTTGAATAGTTTCTAAATTTATGGAAATTAATTAATGCAATCTTTACTAATAGATGGTCAATGGTGGGAACTAACATCACATTATTATAAAAAAATAAACGTGTGAATATTTTTAGTCTTTTAGGAAATTTAAAGAAGCCATAAATTTTTTAAAATTAGTTGGCAAAAAAGAAAAGATTCTCAAAATTAAAGAAATATTAAACGCTTGAGCAGTAAGGAGATGATTGATGGAGATAGGAATTAACATTTAATTAGGATGAAAATTTAATAGTGCCAACATTACTATGTTTTGAAGGGAAATTATACGGCCAATGATTTCTTAAAATTAAAGTGTGGTAATAAAAGTATAGGAATTAAGAAAAACCAAGAGATGATCACCTTATTATTTATGAAAATTCAAAAATGTAAATGTTGATATGTCTATTATCTTTAGGGGAACTTAAGGAGTGCTTATATGGTAATGGGGAGAGAAGGGGAAAAAGTTTTTATGTGTTTTTTTTTCCTCTCATTAAATATTTAATAAATCACATATAATGAGTAATTTGTTTTCACGAGACATTACATTGCTTAAATAATTTTTTTAGCATGTTTCTTTTGATGCATAAAAATATTCTATTATATTTACATTTTTTGCTCTAAAAAAATTATAATCAACATTCAAACTTATATCTTGGCATTGTGAGGGTTTTTTAAATAATTTAATATAATTTTGGAAGGTCTTATCTTTTTTTATTCTATTGTAGTGAATTAATATTCAATAATTCATTTGAAGTCATTTTTTATGTGAAAATAGTATATCGTATTATAATATGTTATAATGTCCATTAGTAAATGAATTAAAATTTTTATTAGATAATATTTTTTAAATAATACATAAAACATCAAATTATTTTCAAAAATAAAAAATTTTATAAGACTTTTGCCTATGCATAACGTAGGCTCTTAGCTAGTTCTAACCTAAAATAAAGCGATATAGGATGATATAGGTTAAGTATTTCTTTCTTACCAACTTTGTTATATGGTAGCACTATATTTTAAATTATTCTAATAAAATTAATAATACTAAAAATGCAATATATTCGTAGAAAAAATGAGATACTTGAAAGAAAGGATGTAAAAAATTTAGTATGATTTGTTTATCTAATGGAAGATATAAAGTAACGGTAAGAGGAAATTATAAAAAAAATTTTTTAGCCAAGACTTATTGGTAATTAGGACAATTTGTAAAGAAAACTTAATTAGATATTAATTATATTGTTTTGATTTGTTTCTAATAAGTATATGTTATCAAATATTAATTAATGAATCGAACCATAATGCTCGCAACAAATGTAAACACAATTAGCAAATTAATAATGTTAATGTATTAAAGTGGTTGATTATATTCTCTTCCACAGGCACTTGTATATCATGATTTCCAAATTATATTCAAAATTTTACAAATCTTCATACATCTTTTTTTTTTTTTTTACTATGAATAAAAAGTAAAATGAAAAGAAACCAACTCGATAATTTAGGGCCTTCTAATAATATTCAAATTTTTTAAACTATCACTACTTATGATATATGATGCAAGGATTTTTCTACGATAACACTAACAATATAATGCTACTATAACGTTGCTAAGATAACCTACTATAGAAGGTTAATAGGTTATGATAACGGTATTTTACTAGCATTAAACCCCCTATGATGTAAATAGATAAGAAATATTAAAAAAAATGTGTAGTAAATATAGTTGAAAAAAAGAACAACAAAGAAAAACTTGATCTAAACCTCCTTATAAATGGATAGTAGATGCAATTAGCTTTAATGGGATAAAATAAATTTTATAGAATATTATTCTTACTCAAGTAGAAAAGTACATTAATAATGTTATATAGGAGAAAACAATTGTCATTTGATTGCAATATATGTCAATCCTATATAAAAAGAATGGCTATAATATAATACATTTATTTCTCTAATAAAATTAATTGACTCTAGGTTACCACTATTGATGATATGATCTCCTTTGATTTTTTAGATATAAATCTTAAGGGAGTCGCATCCACTTTCATTGTAATTGACTACATCATATTCAACATTAAATAGTTCCACACTCCAACATTTTTCTTGATTGGTGAACATTATATTTAATTCATTACAAAAGAGCTTCCACATAGGGACTAATCTTAGAGGGCAAGAAATGAATCAAGTAGTGCATAAACGTTCCTTTATGCTTGTTTTAGATTATAAAGGGAAAAGTAGGTATATATTAGAGAAAATTACTTGCTTACAGTTAAAATTAAAAAAAAATAATCAAAACACCAACCTTAGATGCATCATATATAATTACAGGTATATTGCCTTTTCAAGATACAGTATAAAATTTCTTGTTTTTTAAAAAAGTGGCATCAAGCTTATATCGCTTTTCACAAATGCGATACAAGTACAACCTATATTTCACTTGTCAAATGCAATATAAGGCTTGCCTTTTTTTTTTTTAAAAAAAAAAGTGGTATCAAGCCTATATCATATTTCACAAGTGCAATATAAGGCTTCCTTTGCACTTGTGAAATGCAATGTAAGGCTTAGCATATAAACATAACCAACACTATATCGTATTTGCCAAATCCAACAAAAGAACAAAACATATCTTGCATTTGCTAAATGCGATATAGCATTGATACTATTTTCACCATATTGCATTTCTTAGATGCAAGGAATGTTGTATTTACTAATGTAATTTTTTTCATGCAATTCATATTTATGTAATTTTTTTCCTAAAATGTTGATAGACATGTGTTTAGCCCCATAATATATTATGGAATACATTAAAGATGGAATAGAAAAAGATGGAATGTTAAAATAAATACATTAATGATAAAGTGAAAGAAAGGATTCCAAAAAAGTAAAGAGCTTACAAAACTATATATTATAATATGATTTAACCAATTAAAAAGGAAATATATTTATAATGAAATAAAAAGAAGAAATACAAAAAAGAAAGGAGTTTTTGAAATTATATATCATAATACGATTTAGTGAAATAAATGTGCCACTATTTCTTTCTCTACTCCATTTATGTCCATGAATGGAGCAAAAATGTGTATCACATTTTCACCTCTTTTCATCTATATCTATGTAAGGAAGGTAATCTTCTTTACTATCATTTAGAAAATAAATTAAGATTTGAAGATTAAATCTTTTTCAATTTAGCTATCATTTGTCTATTTTACCTATTGATATTATTAGAAGAAAGTGCTTGGCTACTTACTAAGGGATATAGATATAAATTTTCTTCCAATATTGGTGTCGAGATAACTAGTGGTGATGCAAGTAATTCCTTTAGGTCACTAAAGGCTTTCTCACACTCATCCTTCTACTTGAAATCTTTTGGATTTTTTGAGATTTTAAAGAATTCCACACATCTATTGATGCTTCTTATACAAATTTGATTAGGGCAGCTACTTGCCCTGTTAACTCCTGAACTTCCTTTACTACCCAGGAGGACTTCATGCTCTGAATGGCATCAATGTTCCTCGGGTTTGCTTTAATGCTACGTTGAGTGACCATATAAACTAAAAATTTTTTGGAAATAGCACAAAAGACACACTTTTGTGGGTTCAACTTCATATTATACCTCTTCAAAATGCTAAACTTCTCTTTAAGATCAGCAAGATGCTAGCTTTTTTATGTGCTTTTCACTGTCATGTCATTGACATAAACCTTAACGTTACAGTGAATTTGGGGCTTAAACATCTTGGTGACAAGTTGTTGATAAGTCGTACCGGCATTTTTTTATCTCGAAAGGCATCACCGTGTAACAATACGTCTTAAACTTGGTGACTTATGATGTATAAACCTCATTCTCCTTGTCCATTCTAATTTGATTGTAGCTAGAAAACGCATCCATAAAGGATAGCAAGCCATATCCAGTAATCAAAGCAACTGATTAGTTTATTCTTAATAAGGGGAAATAATCTTTGGGACAGGCTTTGTTCAAATCCGTGAAGTCTATGTACATGCACTTTTTGCCATTATACTTCTTGACTAACACACAATTGGTTAGTTGAGTCGAATAAGGCTTTTCCCTAATGAACCTTACCTTGAGCAAGTTTTGGACTTCTTCTTCTATGGCCGTCTATCGTTTAGGAGAAAAATACCTTTTCCTTTATTGATTGACCTTCGCATAAGGATCAATATGAAGTTTGTGTGTTATAACATCTTTAGGGATACCCGACATATTCGAGGGGGACTATGCAAAAGATATTGGAGTTATCCTACAAGAAATTAATCAGGTTTTAGCAAATTTTGTCAGTAATAGTTTCCTTATCTTTGTCATCCTCCTTAGATCATGTCCTAATGGAATCTCTTTGGTCTCTTCCTTAGTAATCTCTATGTTGACTAATTTTTGTTTTAGACAAGTTTGAACTTAAAAGATTTCCTCTCGACATAAGGCCCTTTTATATAGGGATCTTGCTAATTGTTAGTCCCTTCTATGAATACCTACTCTAGTAGAAGTGGGGAATTTAGCTTTGAGATGCACAATGGAAGGGACCTTGCTTAATAAATGCTGACATGACTAACCCATGATCATATTATATAGGGACCAACACTCAACTATGGGGAAATTTACCTTGCCTTTCACAATATGTTCGTCATCTCCAATCTGGATAGGGAGAGAGATTACTCCACTGCTTGAATGGATTGATTATTGGAAGCATATAGATCATACTCATAAGATCTCGATTGTACCTTGATTTTTGGCCTCATCTAATAAAAAACATGCTGAAAAATGATATATGTTGAACTCCTAGTGTCAATCTGAATCTTTTTGACCTCGAAGTTGACAATTTTAGCAGTAATTACCAATGTATCATTATAGGGTCTTTGAACACTTTCGAAATCTTCTTCCGACAAAGATGTTGAATTGTTGACCTTGACCTTCTTGCCTTGCACATTACAAACATAATGTATAGCGTTAGTTGAGCCTGAAAAGCTAGACCAGCCTAAGGTAGAAGGTCCATCGATAATAGTATTCATTATAACATTTGGTGCTCTACTGCTGCTTCCATCTCTTGTATCTTTCATGGCTTGAGAATGCTACATGACATTCTCCTGCTCATCATGTCTCCTTTGAGTCGGTTGTTCCATGTTTTTGGCATTGTATACAAGAAACTTGCTCAGATACTTTTGTTATTGCATCCTATATCGCATTTTTGAGTTGGATACACTTATTAGTATTATGATCTCTATTGTGATGAAAATCGTAGTATTTATTCAAATTCTGTCTTGAAGGATTTCCTCTCATTCTCTCTGGCCATTGCAATGCACCTCTTTTCCGTCCACTTCCATCAATATGTTTGCAATTGGATGGTTAAGTGGTGTATGGATAGAATATGTCAGGTTGCATAACCTCTTTTTCTCAACATTCTATCCTTTAAAACATTGGCCATCATTTGTTTTTAGTTGATCTTTGGCACTTTTCTTGTCACCTTTCCAGTCTCCTTTACTCTGATCAGCCTCTCATTAAGCTTTAATATTGTCTTCCTAGCAGATGTATAAAGTGGCCTTGGCCTTACACTCAGCAAAAGTATTCGGCTTGTTTTTGGCCAGGGACTTGAAGAAGTCTCCATGGGGTTTTACACCATCAATGACTATATTAAGGGCAACACTGATGTCTAGCTTCGGAATTTGGATCATTTCGGACATAAACCTAGCAAAGTAGTCCTTACTAGATTCGTTTGATTTTTGCTTAATGGTGTTAAGAATGGAGGGATTCTTAACCAGAAACTTGCTTGTAAGGAAGTATTGCAAGAACACTCATACTAAATCTTCAAAACATGAAATTGTGTTTAGCTTCAAATATTTAAACCATGTACTAGCTGCATTCCTCAACATTGAGGGAAAAGCCTAGTAAGCTATGATATCACTCAAGCAATGCAACTTAGCTAGTGTGTGGTAGTATTTGAGATGATCTTTAAGGTCTCTCGTTTTATCATAAGTCTCGAATTGTGGCAACTTAATGTGTTGTGGTATCACTTTATCTAATATTTTAAGGATGAAAGAACTCCTTTTTATTTGAAATTGCTTGCTTGTTGTAGTAAGGGTGTTAACATACGAAGGTTCTATATAGTGCACCTGCTATGGTTGTTTTCCCTTATCACTTTTCTTAAGAGCAAGGGTCAAAGGTCCCATTGTAACTTCAGCTTTCTTTCTTGATAATTTGGTTGAATATATTGAATCATCGTTGTTCTTGGTAATGTTATCACCATGTTCTTGGTTTTCAATTGGGCAGACATTTCTATGGAGGAGATTAAGGATATGGTCATGTTTTTTGCTCAGTTCTTGGTAATATTTGGCAAAGTTAAGGCAAAGTTACTCCAACTTAGCCAAGTACTGTTTGTTAGCATGCCTACTTGCCCCCTCTTGGTGATAGGGTGAAGAACTAGCACCTGCACCTTTTTGTTAATCTTGTTCTTGTCATATGGGTGTGAAATGACAAATAGACAGTGCCAAGTATTGTTAGGTGATTTTGGATTAGGACTTTGTTCCTACAAAGAAAGAAAGAACTATAAGTTATTAAGGTTAGTTCGATGTACCTACTCGGCTACCTAAGTCAGTAAGTGTGTTTAGAATAAGAGTAAATGAATGAGTATTGAGATAAGGGTCATAAGAGAGTTCTTACAATGCTTCGTATTCATATTTATAGGCAAAAATTGGGTGTCTAAAATGACAATTAATCATCAATAGTAGGATATGTAGAGATCTCATAATCAAACACATGCTTAAGATATAGAAATAGTGGGCAGTTGTGTAATGGGATCATAGTAGATCATAACTATTTGCATCATTTTCCTAAGTTCAAATAGAACTTGTTAACAAGCTAGGCTTCAAGGCCCACCAAATGGGTTGAGCTTTTGTTAGCATCAGCTAAAAGCTAAGTCACTCGGCCTTTCGGTAAACAAATAATTTTATAAGGTGAAAACCAACCATCAACATGTATGACTCCATCAGTTGAATACTATACAATGAGATGCAAACATCATCATATATTGATTATTATCATAAAAGAAAGGGAAAATGATAGATGAGTCTTAAATATGTAAAAATAAAATTTAAGATAGTATAAAATAATAAAAAATGAAAAAATATTTTGGCAAAAAAATGAAAAAATAGAAATTCCAATAAGTGTGGAATTATTATAATAAGAGGTTCCAAAATTGTGAAAAATTATTATTTCATAAAATGTGATGAGAGCAAATATCAAAATTATAGAATGATTACAAAAGGAAGCTATGAAATTACGAAAAGATATCATAATTCTGGTGTTTCTTTTATTTAGTCTTACAAAGTGACAATTTTCAAAATTTTGTAACTTCTAATTGTAATAATTCCACAATTCTTGGATTTTTTTTAAATTTTTTTATTTTATTATTGCAAGCTATCTCAAATTTTATTTTTACGTTCTCATAACCTATCTATCATTTTGCCTTTCCTTTACAAAACTAGTAGGTGCGCATAATGCAAAAGTTTAGAAATGGTGGTTTTATATGATTTGTGACATAATATAGTCAATCGAATTGTATACATAATTGATAATATAGTCAAGAGAAGAAAATAATGCATAGATAGTTTATGAACCGTGTATAAAAAAAATTATACTTATGACCATATAAGATCTCTAAGTTATTTTACATCTTAGTTTTAGTTAGCTCATTAATATTTGATTCTATTAGATTAATTCAACTGCATAAAAAATTCTTCTATTTTTTTTTATAATAAATTGACATTTTAATAAATTCTAATTCCAAATTATCAATGACATAACTAAAATACTTAATAAAAATTTCTAGTTAATAAAAATTATTTTATAAGTAATGCAATTTTTGAACCATAACTACTATGTATCCATTACAACATCACTGAATTTTTTATCAAATGATATCTCCATAACTATAATGTATCCATTACATGCCATGTTAGATTCAACTTTGTAACGTGATATTGAGATAATTTAGACTTGATAAATTGTACCATAACTAGTGGTTTATAAATATAAAGATAAGTCCATTTATATCCACTACTCTTACTTAAAGTATGAGATGAATTCTTATCTTTTCCATATTTTATGATCCAACAACCATATTATTGAAATCTCTTACCTGTATTTGAGAGCCCTCACAATTCATATGTGAGATATATGAAGATCTCAAATCTAAAGATTATTTACACTCCTTTATCTAATAATAGAGGAACTAATGACACTAGATATGCGATATCTTTTATTGATGGTCATGTTTAGTATATCTACATAACATTATACACCTACTTTAAAACATAATTATCTTTTAACTAATCTAGTGAGAATAACCTGAATTGCACTAAGTTTTGATCTAAATATTCATATCCCCATTGATATTTATCCAACTGAGGACAATTTTCAAATAATAAATTGTCATGGAATTCTCACTAGTGAAACATCTTTACTATTATTTTCGTAGACATTCCCTAATTAATCTACTAGACTTTGTGACAAAACCATCAAATGCATATCTATGATATATGTGTAAAACTTATACATGATATTATTTAGAGAATCGTTTTTATGGTCATGTATTAATATAGAATTTAAAACCTCATATAATGACTAAATGAAACTATATACAAGTGTGACTAAGAAGTAACAAAAAAAAAGGAAAAAAAAATGGAAAATGTGTGAAAAAATGAGAACAAAAAAAGTATAAATGTATTAGTTAAATACAATGAAATTATGCTATTCACATTTAATAGTTTTTATAGAGAAATAACCATTTATCTACAAAATTAATAAAGGAGATATTAATTAAATAATTTCATGCATAGCAAAATAAAATATTCTTATAAAAAAATGATATTACCTAGTAACTAAGTCATTGAGTGCTAAAAGTTTAGGAAGCATTTATGCTTTTTGTTATGATAGTTTAGTGTCTGAAGTTTTAAAATTGGCAATTAGTACTGGTAACTTTAAAAGTTGTTCAAAATAGCATCTCAACTAAGTAAAAATTTGATGAAGGTTAAAAGGTAGACTTTTGTGAGGTTGATTTCCAAGTTTGATTAATTTTATGCATAAGTAGAACTTCCACCCATTTGGGATCATTTCTTACCTTATTGGTAACTTTGTGATTCATAAATAAGCTAAAGAAGCCATAGAATCATTTAGAAGAATTTTAAGAGTATTTGTTGAGAATAGGATAAAAAGAACATAATTGTGATGCAATAGGATTTTTTGCTTGTATCGATGAACTTGACTAAATGCTAGATAAAATCCACAAGCTAAGTAAAAGGATGTTTAATACATTCTAACTTCTTAAGGGGACAAAATGACTCGTCAATAAGGAAAATTTGTAGATGATGAAGGAAAGGGTATAAGGGCTATATATGAATTGTCAAGTAGTTGTAAAGAAACTAGAAGATTCCTCAAAAAAAAAAAAAAGAAAGAGGATCAATTTAGAAAGGAAAAATGTTCCTTCTCATTTAAAAGAGAAAAATAGCACAGCTTAATAACAACTTATGAATACTAAGATTATAGAGTTTATATCATTTTTTATTTGATGAATACCATAGAGACACACAACAACGATATTTAATATCAAATTTATCATCGAATTATCAAAAATAGTAGCATAACATTGATGCAAAGGTTAGAGTAAGAAGTTTTGTTAAACAAGAGTTAATAAGATATTTTCAATTTCTTGCTTTTTTATAAGTATTTTATTTATGAGGGGATTAAAGATAAAATATATTCCCTAAAAAATTTTGTCCGTATATTGGCATGGATTCTAAGAGAACATGCATCTAAATGCTAATATCTTGTGCTAAACAATCCCATTTTGTTAAGGTGTGCATATCATGGTTTTTCAATGTAAAATGCCATTTTATTTATATAAAAAAGAATAAAAAAAGATCTTGGCATTCATGAGAGAAGAATTTACTTCCATTATCATTAAGAATGATTTTGGGAAGTCTTAAAATATGAAAAAAAATTAGTTAAGGTAGAAAATGGTTTATGCTTCTGTTAATGCAAATAGGTCTAAATTTGTCTACTCATATCGTCTACTCATGCCATCTACTATGTAAGAAAAAATTTAGCACCAAATATTAAGGGCGTAGTACAAAATCCTCATGAATTAATTTGAATAAGTTGAGAAGCATAAGGAGAAGATGAGTTCATATGATTTAACAAGTAGATAGGTATCATAAAATAAATCATTAAATTTAGCTCAACATATATTTAAACATGTTTTAGTCATAAAGAAAGGGAGAAGTATATATTAGTTTGTTATTAGCTTCATGTAAAATAAGATCACAAAAGGAAAAATAATAAGTATTATTGATTACAATTGACTTAGATTTTACGACATAAAATCCATGACAAACATCGGTTTTTGCAACAATGTCCTTTGTGTTTTTTTTTTCCTTAAAACAATAATATTTTGAATGAAAATTGCAATTAGATTGGTTTAAATAAGTAATTAATTAATGAGTAGTAAATTACAAGTGAAATCAGGAATAAGCAAGACATTATAAAACATTATACGATTAGTTAAATAAATACTTCCTATAATATGAACAATTTTGGTGTTTCCATTAGAAGTATGATACAAATATGGGTATAAAATGTTTGTTTGTTAATTAAAAAAAAAAAGATAGAATGGAGGAATATGGTTTGAAGCATTTGATCTACTCTCCATTTGCATACTATATTATCATTTTCATCGATCAAAGTTGAAAATGAAGTAGAATAGACTGACCAAAAAAAGTGAACTAAAGAGATGTGTACAATGTGTTGCTTTCCCTTCAACATTTTCACCATTTTATGACATATTTTGGAAACCAAAACTAATTTATCTATCATGTGTTTATGAAAATTTGACCCAATAACCTTTTCATTAAGAAGAGTTATATGTTGTCCTTATGCAGCATGCACTTGTGTTGTAAATATAGCTTCCTTTTATTTTTCTCTCTCTTTTTGAATCCTTGTAGTATTCTAAATATTTTACAAGTTCAAAACTTAATGCCAACAAATTGCTCTTATTCCAACTTATTCTTCTTATCACTTTTATAACTACTAATATCCCTAGGTTGAGTTTGACATTGCAAGTTAATCTATCATCACCATTTGCAAGAATTGTAAACATTTTTAATTTAATGAACTAAGCAATAAGCTGTACTTCCTACCGGCAATGGTTTTCAGGATACCATATGATTCCTTATATTCTTATATACATTGTTAATACTTAAAATAAATTACACAAGGTTATTCCTATTTTTAATTACACAAATTTTCTAATCAAATCACAAGTACAATGTTCTACAAAATCATAAATACGCTGTAGATTCTATTAAAACTATTTGACTTACCTTAAAGCCTTTTGAATTTGTTGTAATATATTGTTATATTAGTATTTTTTTACTTCACGTTTAGAGTCTCATGCTATTATAACTAATACAAGAAAAGTTTTATTAGTTTACCCAAAAACTCACTAATGTTATTCCGTAGTTCTTTAATTGATTTTACATATATGAAACATTCAGATAATATTTTTAACATTGAAATTAGAATCCAACATCTTATCATAGTCATATCTTATCCATTTTTATAAATCAATAAAAAATTTTATGGTTTAGTGCAACATTCTTCTATAAATCTTAACTTAAGCTTTAGGTTTGAAAGTAAATTTGATTTATTTGCTTTAACCCAAAATATTTGTTCCATTAACAAGCTAGTGACTACGAAATCAAGATTATCTAATCTTGATAGGTAGAGTGGATTGTTTTATGTCAAATAAAGATTTGTATTTATTGATAAATTTTTATGATTGATTAAGTGAAATCAAATTTTAAGTAAATTTGAACAATTCAAATAGTATGAATTTGTAATAGAATAAGTATTACATTAATGAATTATCTTGCTTTGATACCATGTGAAGAAATTGAATCAAGAATTTGATCCATTAGTCTTCATATCTGTTACAAAAAAATAAAAATTCAAAGACCAAAATACAAAGTAAACATGAGCAAAATGAAAATGAGAAAATAAATAAGCTAATTTTATGATAGCTACTATTATGTTCATATACTAGTGTAAGTGTATAAAATACTTTATAAAGAATCTTGTGATTGGAAACAAATTATCTAAACTAAGCTATAGGGATTACTAAAGTCATGATTATAGCGAAGCCTATGCTATACTCACTTATTCTACGGGTGTTTTCTTCTTTCCTAAAAAGTGATGTAAGGATGTAAGCTCATAAATGATTTCTAGTGGGAACATTCAAATGGGGCTAATAAAACTCAATGGAACAATTAGGATTGTTTGACAAAATCTAAAATTCATGAAGGTTTAGGATTTAAGGAATTGCTTCTTTTCAATAATTTTTTTTTTTTGCATAAATCAACATGTCACATTATTGATAATTTTGATACCCTTTAGGTTAAATTATTAAAAAAGTATTTATTGTTCTAAAGAGATAATAGATTCTACTAGGCTTGGCAGAATATCCAAGAGAGTAAAGAATCTATATGAATTAATTTTTTATGGTTGATGGATATTATGATTCTTGGATTTAAACCTTAAAGGACCATTCTCATATAGTTAGACTGTTACCACTTACTGTTCAAATATTATTCTAGGAATTTTTTGACTTATTCTTAGTTAGTTATTTGGTGAGGAAGCAGAGGCTATTAATTAGTGCTGTAGCTTGTAGACTTGAAGATGCAATGATTTGACATTTTGAAAGAAATGACTCATGCAGTTAAAAAAGGATATCATAGGACATTAAGTGAGAGAATAGCATGACATAGTGATAAGCCCTTAACTAGCCATGTGGTTGATGATAGGATTTGGAAGCTTATTTAGAGTATTAAATGTCTAATTAAAATGTAACATCATTTATGAGGAGTTTGATCAAACTCTTTTGCTACTAATTATAACTTTTTCTAGAAAAGTGAAATAAATCTTTTGCTTATAATGAAGATGAAACAATTATACACATGTTTTTCCATTGCAGTTAGATTAAGCCAACTTGCTTTATGTGGACAACTAAAGATGGACCAAGGTCAAATGCATGGCTAGAAAGCTTGATGAATGATGAAATCTAGATAATAAGAGAAGTGTTATTTTCCTACAAATCTTTATTATTGTTTCGTAGATTTAAAAGCACTAGAATAATTGTGACAAGAAGTAACCAAATCCTAAGTAAAAGGTCCATATAATCCAAAAGGAAATAAAGGAGCATATTCACTTGCAATAGATAGCAACAATTTTAACCAAAATCAAAAGAAACAAATAGATTCTTCAATAGAAGATGGAATGTTATAGCAAAATCTATCCACCTATGTAACCAATAATGAGACACAATAGAAGAGCAACAAATGACGAATGTTTGACTAGTTTTGGTAAAGAACAAAGAGAGATTTAGAGAATTAGAGTTTGCCTAAAGAAGATATAATAACAATAAATGTTGACGGTACTATAAATTTATTAAGTAAAGTGCAAGTAGTTGGGATCATTTGTTGAGACAATCAAGGAGCTTTTTTGCTGTCTACTTCATTAAACTGATAGTGTTCAGTTGAAGCTTGATCATAACTCTTAAGAGGAATTAGCAAACAATTTAGATTGAAACTATCTCAAAGATAGTCTTCAACTAAGTGATTGAGAGATTTCTAATCACTTGGTGTGAAAGAAGAATTATTTGAAGCATTTCTTTTCTAAGAACTTTTTTTTCATTAATTGGTTGTTCTCTTTTATTTCTTGTTAAGCAAACAAATGTACGGGTGTCCTAGCTTGCTATTCTATTATCTTTGGATTGGAACTCTTACCCTCTATGAATTACTTTCTTGGTCTAAAAAATAATAATGAGAAAAAAAATAAAACTACTAAAGCAGTATTATTAGACAAACTTGTTAAGTACTATATTGAACTAATATATTTCTGCACTATTATGAGTAAATATTTGGATGTTAGTTCTTGATCTACATTTCACGATTAAGGACTTTGGTTTTCTTTATTTCTTCATTAATTTGAAGATTACACGTTAATGTAAATTTGCTCTATTGTGGCTTCAAGAATATGGTTCTAAGCTAAGTTACTACGATACAAGTAAATTCGTTGATGTTACATCTTACTACCAAATAGTTGGTAAGCTATTGTATTTATCAAGTACATAGCCATATATCACCTTTTCTATCTATGTCCTTAGTCAATTCATAAAGCTTTACTATTACTTCATTCCTTATACCAACTTTTAGTACTAAAAAAAAAAAACAAAAAAAGATAGGGCATACATTTGTCCTATTAATACAATCTCTCTTTTGATCCATATTGTGATTGTGATTAGGATGATTGTCTTGATACATGATGATCCACCACTAGCTATTTTATATTTGTGAGAGGCTCCTTTGGTAAGTTTGTAAAGTAAAAAAGCAAACCACAATTTGGCATAGTCATGTTAAAACAAAGCATTATGCCCTTCTTAACATTGTGTTGGATTATTTAGTTGATTTCTTTATTGCATAATTTGTGAGTTGAGCCTAGCGTCTTCTTTTTCATTTTCATTTTTTTTATATTTTTTTGTGATAACTATTCCACTCTACATTTAGAGATGGTCTTTCATTTTGTACTAGACAAGGTTATTGAAGGTGTTGCTTGAGATTAACATCAACTATGTCTTCCTTCTTTGTTGAAGAAAGTGTCTCCATCCTTAGTGTCATGAGTAGTGTCACAATCATCTTATGTAAAAATTTAAACTTAAAGATACGATGTGGACTATTACATTATACAATACTCTACCTCACTTGTGGATCGGACTTTTACGAAAGTTTAGTAAGTAGACAACTTAATTAGATGGGGGTTGATTGACGGTATAAGGGGTTGAACTTGGAATCTTTTACTTTGATACCATGTTATGATTAGTACCAAAATTATCTTATTTAAAAGCTCAAACTTATTAATATAGCGTTAATTATTATATTTATTATATAACACTTGGTAATGTTGTTGCAATCTTACAAAACAATGTCTTTATATTGAAGCTAAACTTAGCACTATTTTCAATGAACATAACATTCAGTTCATGACTTTAGCCTCTCCCTTCTCTATTGAAACTTGCCCTTTGTTGACAAGATTCGGTCTTCTTCTCGACAAGTACAATAATTACATCACTGCTCCACTTAATGTGAACCTCTTCAATCTACCTTTTTTTAATAGAATTAATTTATTTATACATAAGTAAGGGTTGTACATCAATTAGTTACAAAAGAGTAAGGGACATATTCCCATAGTGATCAACAACACATGGTTCTTTCATATTTACATTAACATAATTATATTTCAATTTTGTTACAAAGGTATGGCATCGTGCTGAAGGAAGCTTAAAAGGCCATGTAGAGGAACAAATGGGTACACTTCTTCGTTTTCAAAAAATCTTGCTTCCCTTGCTAGGTAATTTGCCACTTGATTTGTTTCGTGATGAAAAAAAAAAAGAGATTAGTTTGGTGGAATTCATGAAGTTTTTCCCACAAGAAGATAACATAAGTGAATTGATGGTATTTGAATGATGTTGCCCCTATAAAATGTTTACCATAATTTGTGGGCCCATTTGAATTTCCAAATTTTTTATTCCCATATTTACACATAGATTTTGACCTTACCATATACCTTACAGTTCTACATTTAGAATATTAGTTGCTCAAAGTTTGAATGTAATGCCTACCTCTCATTGCTCTATATCATTTTGGAGTACTCTCTTAGTAGTCACATCCTTTGATTTATTTGAATAGGATGCATTAGTGTTCAGTTTGAGTCATCTCTCTAAGGTTGGACTCTAGGCAACATCTTAGATGGTTTCTTGTTTTTGTGTAGATTTTTGTACATAATTATGGCCCAATATTCCTTTGTCACTATTTTTGCTTGCTGCCATATGATAGATATTTCCTTAGGGCAAGTGATGAAATGTATCTCATAATACAACGATCTTTCCAACAAAGCTAAAGGAAGTAAAGTAATGTAATTCCTTTCGGTGGTTGGATGGAACTTTGATCAGATTTCCTTTCTTTGTAGTTTTCCTTAATCTAATCTTGTTAAGGTGGTGCCCTATCAATTCGAAACTGTAATTGATGTAGGAAAGTAACAATGATAGGACAAAGTAAGATGGCATGACTAATGCCCTCATTTGATTATAAGCATCTTAGATAACCAATAAAGTGTAAGTTTCGCATACATAGGGTGATAGTAACTGTATAGGTAGTTGTACATACCTTCTAAACAAAAATTTGGAGTTTCAATGAAGCCTTTAATTTCTAGATCCACTATAAGTTTTCTATGTCTTTTGGATAAGATGTTTCTATTAATTTTAGGTAATGTTCCTTGATGTTGATAGGTATGTAAATATGAATGCTTAGGTGGTTATCATTATTGTTAGGGCTTAATAGGCACGGTCCAACTGTTTCTAGTAAGAGTTGGGATAATTCAAAACCTAAAAGATCATCATTCCATTTGTTGGTTAAGGTCCAGCACTTGCTAAAGTGATATTTTCCTTTCTTTTCTCTATTTGTCTTGATATTATAAATTTAATAGTCCCTTTGTTAGATCATTATCATGCCAAAAATTTATTGTAGTCCCATTTACAATTTTGATGAAACTCATTTGTTGTAATTGTTGGCTTCCCCCTAACTAAACTTTTCCATAGTAGAGACGAAGTAGGTGCTAAAAGTAGTTCATTACCTCTAATACAATTTTGGCATTTGTCTTTACAAATATTACTCCACATAGATTTTTATTGATAGAATTGCCAAGCTCTTTTTAATTCAAAGACTTTATTTCTTATTTTCAAGTTTACAAATCCTAAACTGCCTTTAGATAGAGGCATCTACGGATGGCTCCATGCAATCCAATGGAGCTTGCGACTTTCAATTGAGCTACCCTAAAAGAAAGAGCTAGTAAGTTTATCAATTTATTCAATAGTCTTGTTAAGTAGAGAGTTGACTTACGTGTAATGGTTTAGTATAGAATTTAGTATGCATTTTATGAAGATATCTCAACCAGCGATACTAATGAGCCTCCCTTTCTAACCTCATAATTTGATTTGAATTTTTTTCGTGAGTTCAATTAGGTCCTTATGTCTGAGTTGCAATCCTTTGTTTAAAGGAAAATTAAGATATTTCCATAAGGACTTTATACACTTGAGATTTAGAATGTTCTATATTTATTAGCTACCTCTTAGGGAGTGTTCTTAGATAAAAATAGTGAGGACTTAGTGAGATTAACTTTTAAGCTAGACCATTCTTCTAATGTATTTAGTGTTTCTCTTATGGTCCCTATTGTTTGTGGAATAACTTTAACTAGAAGAAGGATTTCATTAGCACAAAAAAGGTATGTCAGCTTCATTTTCTTTCATTTGAGTGATAGGGACCTCCATTTTTATTTTTTATTTTTTTTCGCCTACTTTAAGCTCTATAAGGAAACTAAGGAATTCCATGTATGTTATGAACGAGTAAGGTGATAGAGGATCCCCTTGTCGGATTCCTCTTATAGGATAAAAGGCCTTTGACATTTGACTATTAACTAAAACTTGTGTGATAGATGTATTGAGGCATGATTTGATTAGATTCAACCATTAATTGCTTGTTAAGTTTAAATTAAGTAATCCCATTCAACCCCATCAAAGGCCTTTTTTAGGTCTAATTTAAATATGATTAGACTAATGTTTCCTCTTTTAGTTCTCATGGTATGAAGGGCTTCTTGTAAAACTAGAATATTATTAGTTGTATTCTTATTGGGAGGAAACTTGCTTAAGTAGGGCAAATAATTTTATCAAGGTGAGGTCGAAGCTTATTTACCAGGAGTTTAGTGGTAGCTTTATAAATTGTAGTGTAAAGATTGCTGGGATGGAATTAGGTCATTTTGTTTACCCTTAACTATTTAGCTATGAGGATGAGTAATGTTTCATTTAGGTTGTTAAGGATTCTCCATTTAGTAAAAAATTCATCAAAGAGCTTGAAATTTGAATCTTGAGTTATATGCCAGTTAACTTTATAGAACTTGGCATGTAGTCTGTCTTTTCCTAGTGACTTGGTTGACCCTATGCTAAAAAGGGCTTGTTGGATTTCATTCTTTGTGATTGATTGTAGAAGAGTACGGTTTTGGGTGGGAGAAAGTCCTCCATGAAGATTAAAGGGAATAAGATTAGACACTAAGCAAAAGGTTTTTGAAGAGGTGTAAAGCTATTGAAAGTATTTATGAAAGTGTGTTTAGAGTTCTTTTGGATTAGTTATCCAATTTCCTACTTGATCTTGAAGGGTCCAAAATTTATTTTTTGTTCATCTAGCTAAAACTAGGGCATGATAGTAATCAGTATTCCTTTTGCCATCCTTTATCCATTTTTGCTTAGATTTCCACTTCCACAGGTACTTTTCTTATTTTAAGATGATTGTTAATTGTTGTCTTAAGATTGACTCTTGATGTATAAGTTGTTGATTGGGTTGATTTGCTAAAGCTAGTTCTATATATCATATTTTCTTTAAAGTTTCTCATTTATTAGCACCTAGAAATCCAAAAACATTCTAATTCTAGTCTTAGAATGTTTTTTAAAATCTTGTATAGAGGAAATAAGATTATTATTGTTCCTTAACTAAACAGTTTATGCTAAGTTTTGGAAGGTAGGGTCTATTAGGCTTATTAGTAAGCCAACTTGGATAGGTTTGTAGTAAGATAGGGTAGTTGTCTGATATGGACTTAGATAAGTGTCGCACCATGGTATTTAGGTAGTCTTTTCCAAGAATAGTTAGACCAGCCTTGATTAATCTGGGTTTGAATTAGACTCAAAATTGCTTGTTTATTTGACCACGTGTATCTAGGTCTAACATAGCCTAAATCAATTAAGCTATAGTCCATCATACAACTCCTATAAGTTTCAAATTTCCTACTACTAAAAGGTGCTCAATGCCATTTCTCATTCTTATATATAATGTCATTGAAATCACTTAAAAAACACCATGGCCTATCTTGATGGGAATCAGATAGTTGGACCCTTAACTTGAGCCCAAGCTTAAGGTCTTGAAGTACTGATGGAGTGAATTCTCTCGTTCCAGCCAACTCTAACTAAGGTGGAGCTAATCTTCATTTCTAAACAACTTTACATACCAAGTTGAATACCTTTAGCTCTATCAACCATTGTATTCTAGCCTGATTCATATTTCCTTGACTGCTCGACCAACCCTACTATTTGCTCTACTCTGCTTGTACCGACCATTGGCTTAGTAGTACTCATGGCAAGGACCCCAAAATGCATCTAAGTCTACATCTCCTTAAGAGAACCCCCAGTTTTGCTCGGTGCCTCTGCTTGATAACCTTTCGCTTGACTGTACAACTTTATCTATTTCTACGAGAAGTGCCTTAACAACTGATCTCCACATGTCTAACCCCCGTGTGAAGGGATTTATTACAACAATCACTAATTTCTTTGATTTTTCATTTGTTCCCTTTATTATTCCTTATACATTACTTCTTTTAAACAATATCCTTTTGTCTTTTCCATTTTAGATGGGTTGCCTTAACATTTCAAGTATAAATATCCTTGTAATATGTAGCTACAACAATTAGAATCCACATATTGAATACGTACTACTTCTTGTAAGTTACTATCCTTACTATTTTCTCAACTCTTAAGTAAGGCTAGGTAGAGAGTGACTTCGCCAAGCAGTTCGTATGTCATATTGAGCTAGTTTTTTGAGTTTACAAAGTTTTCTTGGTACATCATATCCTTGCAATTGTTTGTGGGTTTTGCTTGTTCTTCTATTTATTTTCCCCTCTTTCACACATTTCTTCACCTTCCATTTTAAGCTTTTTGCACGCTTAGATCTACCCTGATACAAACACCCTTATTTGCTCTTAATACGACCTATCATCTTGGTATTGGAGTAAAGGTTTGTAGAAGGTAAGTTGTTGTTTAATTGCGATTATTATTGTGTAGTGTGCAGTACAAGTTGTAATAGAGTATGTAGTTGTTGTGTAAGAATTAATCGTGAGTGTTTGAGTGAGTAGGAGACATGTTGGTTTGTTGTTGTTTGTGTACCTTGTTATACTCTATTTTGAGCTGTGAAATCAAAGCAAGTAGTAGTTACGTGTTTTCTAGTGAAGTAGTGTTAGGTATTTAGAAGCAGTACATATATTGTTCTATAAGAAGCATTTATGTTAGGTGAAGGATGACTGATTTAAGCATAAATGTTGGTATTGGAGATGATAATAGTGGTGTTGTCTACAATGACCAATAAATCTAAAACATTCCTAGAAGCACAAATGAACGAATTGACGACATGGATAACTTGATAGTTGACTTGACCAAAGTTGTTCATGCCTTAGCCTTTTGGCCTACTAATGCCACTCAAAACACCCCTTAAGCTACTCAATTGATGAGAGGAAAAATCCTAACTTGACAAAATTGAGGTGGAAGAATGGGGGTGAAGTAGATGAAGAAGACGAAGAAGAAGGGTATGTTAAGGAGGAAGAGCAAGCTTGAGCACCCCGAATTGCCAACCATGTAAAGCTTCAGATCTTGACCTTCAATGGTTTTGGAGGATGTTAATGACTATCTGGATTGGGAGGAAAAGGTATAATGGGTTTTTAACTACTATTAGTATGAAGACCGCGATAAAATGAAAGTTGCTGTTGTAGAATTCTCAAGCTATGCTACATTATAGTGGAAGAATTTCTAAACCATAAGTAGACAAGAAGAATATAAGGAGGTAATCACTTGGCCTAAGATGAAAAGAGTAGTTAGAAATAGACTTATGCCAAATACTTATCTCTAAGATACCTTTGCTTGACTTCAAGAGCTAAGGCAAGGGAGTTGAACTGTTGATGAATATGTGTGGTAATTTTAAATGCTCATGATCTAGTATGAGGTTAATGAGCCTTCAGCCTAGATAGTGTCTAGGTTCCTTATTGGATTGAGAAATGACATTTGAGACATAGTGGAACTTCAACAATTTACTACATTAGATAAGGCCATAAGAATAGCCCAATATGTAGAAAGATAAAGGAGGAATAAGCTAAATCGCCTCTAATGAGTCAACTTGTCTAATCCAACCAACCTATACAAAGTAATCACTAAGCTCAATACAATACTAAGTCAAGTAGAAGAACAAACGTTAGGATTGAATAGAAGAGCCAACCAGCTAATGGTGAAGTGCAGCCGACAACTTTTGAGAAGGGATAAAGATCTAGATGAAAGACAAGTCAAATCAAATACTTTAAGTGTCAAGGGTTTGGACACTTGGCCGCTTAATGTTTGAATAGAAGAACCATGATCATTAAGGGTGATGCTCCAAAAATTAAAGTAGACAGCACAAGTGAGGAGCCTGAGGAAAAGGAAGGAATGGAGGAAGAATTTAGGCTAATGAAAAGATAGTTGAAGAGGATGTGTTTGCTAAGGACTTAGACAAGCTAACTTAGTTTTCAGATGAGCAACGAACATTGAATCATTAGTTAAGGAAGAGTAATGTGAGAACTTATTTCACATCACCTGCAAGTTGAATGAATAAGTACACTCATCATAGACAGTGGGAGTTATACTAATGTAGCATTTACCGAACTAGTTAATAAGCTTAAACTACCGACTATTTCACATCATAAGCCATATAAGTTACATTGGCCAAATGAGAAGGGAGCAACTCCATATCACTCAGTAAGTATTGTTACCTATCTCAATTGGAAATTATTCTAATGAAATTTTCTATGATGTACTACCTATATGTGCATCTCATGTGTTGCTAGGTTGACCATGGTTATTTGATTATGGGGTTATCCTTGATGGTTTTAGAAATACATATATGTTTAAGAAGGATGGAAGGAAGATTACCTTGAACCTTATGACATCAAGCCGAGTTAGTAAGTTCCAAGCTAAACTAGATTGAGGATCAAAGAAGGCCTTGATTTTGAGCCGTGCCAAGCTTTGAGAGGCTATTAAAGTTGACATGCCAATCTTTCTATTAATTAGACAACTATTAGAGCTGAAGGAGAAAGTTGTATTACCCCTAGAGATCAAAGAGTTATTAGATGATTATGCTAACTTATGTCCCGAATAGTTGCTCGAAGGGTTACCCCCTTTTTGAGGCATTGGACATTGCATGAACTTGATACCTGGTATTGCACTACCAAACAAGCTTGCTTATAAAATGAATCCTGAGCAAGTTGTAGAACTCCAGAAAGTCAACAAACTATTAAAGAAGGGATATGTAAGAGAGAGTATTAGCCCTTATGTTGTGCCTGCATTACTGGTACCAAAAAAAGATGGTACTTGGTGAATATGTATAGATAGTAGAGCTATAAACAAAATTGTGATCAAGTACAAATGCCCCATCCTAAAGCTAGATGACATGCTTGATGAACTAAATGGAGCTAGAGTCTTCAGTAATATTGATATGAAGTCTGGCTATCATTAGATTCGGTTGAGGTTAAGGAGGTAAGTGGAAAATTGCATTCAAAACTTGTTATGGTCTTTATGAATGGATAGTAATGCCTTTTGGCTTATCAGATGTCTCGAGCACTGTCATATGATTGATGAATCATGTGTTGAGAAATTTGATCGAATAGTATGTCTTAGTCTACCTTGACGACATCCTTGTATCCAATACAAACCTACTAAGCCACTTAGATCATCTCTTAGTTATATTTGATGTACTCTAAGCTAAGCAACTTTGATAACATGACAAAGTGTTGTTGTTTTCTTTCCAAGAGGAAGTGGTTTTTCTAGGTTACATAAGTAATGGAGGAGGCTTATGAGTCGATGATGAGAAGATCTGAGCAATTGTCAAGTGGCTAACCTTGACCACTTGTGTCGAGTTGAGAACTTTCCATGGATTGGGATCCTTTTACTGGCAATTCATTAAGGGTTTCAACACCATTGTTGTACCCCTTATCAAGCTAACAAAGAAGAACATTAATTTTAATTAAGGATAGAAAGAAGAGAGAAGTTTTGTTAAGGTAAAGGAGAGATTGACCTCTGTACTAATGTTAGCCTTGCTTGATTTTGAGAAAATATTTGAGCTTAAATGTGATGCATCAGGTATTGGCATCAAAGCTATGCTGACATAAGAAGGCCAACCTATTGCCTACTAAAGAGAGAAGTTACAAGGACCTCAGTTGAATTATTCTGTATATGATAAAGAACTCTTAGCACTTATCTGAACATTCTAAGTATGGAAACATTATCTATTGTAGAGAGTTTTTCATTTATATAGATAATGATTCCCTAAGGCATTACAGGAGTCAAACCAGGCTATTCAAAAGACAAGCGTGATGGGTAGAATTCTTAAAAGGATTCAATTTTGTGATTAAGTACAAACAAGGTGAAACTAACGTAGTTGTCAACGCCTTATTGAGACAACGTGTTCTTCTTACTAAGTTACAAATGAGACTCTTGGGATTTTAGAGCATTAAAGAGAAATATCCTCAAGGCCCCCAATTTGATCCTATATTTAGAGTTTACAGGGAGGAAAGAATTGTGGACGACTATCATGTAGAGATGGATACCTATTTCAAGAAGGTAAATTATGCATGCCGACATATCCTTTGAAGGAATTGCTAGTGAGAGAAGTTCATTCTAATAGGCTCTCTTGACATTTTGGAGAGAAGAGGATGTATGAGTTATTGAATAGGAGATTCTTTTGGCCTAAGATGAGATGAGATGTACATCTGGTTTTTGAGAATTGCACTACTTATAAGAGGGCTAAATACTAAGCTGAGTAAGAGAAAGTAAATGCCTTTACCTATCTTGACTAAGACTTAGTTAGAGTTGAGTATGGACTTTGTTCTTAGATTACCATGAACTACCTAAGGCAAAGATATAGTTATGGTTGTTATGGATAGGTTCAGCAAAATGGCACACTTTATGCCCTGCTAAAAAACTAACGATGCTTCGGCTATTACTTCTCTCTTTTTGCAGGAGATTGTTTGTTTACATAGCGTACCGAGAAATGTGGTGTCAAATAGAGATATAACGTTTTTGAGCCATTTTTAGAGAACTCTTTAATGTCGTATGAGGACTAAACTTCTCTTTAGCACTTCTTATCATCCCTAAATCAATGGCCAAATGTAGGTAGTCAACCGCACTTTAAGATCACGACTCCTAGTTATAGTGGGGAAGAACTTAACTAATTAGAATGTTTGTTTACTTGTGGAACAATTTGCTTACAATCATACAATATACAACACCACCAAACAAATACCCTTTGAAGTCGTATGTGGCTTCAACCCAAAGCTACCCCTTGATCACACTTTAATACCCATGCCCAAGCAAGAAGACTTAAAAGTAAGAGCAAGAGCACAATCTATATAGTAGATCTATCAGAAGGCTGCCCGATAGATTAACTAGGCTGCCAAGAAGTTGAGAGAGAAGAGTAAAGGAAAAAAGACAGTACAATTTTAGTTAGTAAATTAGTATGGCTAAGCTTGAATAAGGAGATGTTTCCAAGTAAGAGAAAAAGTAAATTGTTTGCCCAAGCTGAAGGTCCTTTTAAAATGCTCCAAAGGATCAATGAAAGTGCCTATCAATTGGAATTATCTCAAGAACATGGAGTTTCTAATACTTTTACAGTACGTTCACTTAGGGGGAATGGTTGTTCCATTCCCCTTTATTTTGAAAGAATCTTTATTACTAGGTTCACTTCTAAGAATTGCAATTCTGAAAGAATTGTGATTCCTAAAATCACTTAATATAAATTCCTCTCTCAAGCTTCAAAATTAGGATTATGAGATATAGGGACTTCACTACCCCTATCTTTCTCCATACTGCTCAATCATGACTAGCCACTAAATGTACCTGCCACTAAATGTACCTACCACAATACTACTATGGTCATCCACCCCCTTACCATCACCTACTTAATTAAGCCCTTGTATCTTCTTCCTCTCCACTTCCTAATCTTAACTACATTGGACCCTTATCTCTTTCGATTACTCTATTCTTTTCATACCCATATGGGACAAAATCGTATTAGGAAAAGAGGTGGCCAAATCTATACATGAAGGGACTTGATTGAGGAGAGATGAAGGGATCGAAGGAAAAGAGGCCATCAATGCATCTATGTTAGACTTTCTCTTTCCTTTGACATGATTGGATTAATGTGTTTCTCTCTCTAAAATCTCACCGACAATGATATTTCTCTTTAGTAAAATGAAGTTTCTAACTTTATTCATTGTAAATTTCTTATTGGTCAATCATCCTTGTCTTGTTTTCTAGGAAAAAGCCCTAGGATAAAGCTTTGTCTTTCTTGAATTTCTTGGCTTATATTCTTTGAATTTCTAGTTAAGCATCATCTTCATCATGTTTTCCATGAATGCCTAAAGATAAAACTTTGTTGTCTTTTTTCAAATTTTTGGCTTTTTTTTTTTAATTTCTTCTTTTGTTCTTTTACCTTTTTTTTTTAATCCTCTTTTGTGCAATTGCTTAGATAGAAGAATATTTGAAATAGCAATGAGGATAGTGATGGAAGAAGAAGGGGGAAGGGGCTAATTTAGTCATTTATTATTTATTACCTATCTATTCCTTTCATGCTTTTTCAACCAACTAAACTATGTAATAATGATTGCCTCCTTATTCTACTCCTAAAGAATATGAAATTCTATTCCCCTTTTTTTGTTGTTTTAATTCAATGAAGCAAACGAGCCATTAATAACTCCTAAAGAATTTGAAATTCTATTCCCCTTTTTTTTGTTTTAATTCAATGAAGTACACGAGCCATTAATATCGCTAACCTCAACCTCAACTAACTTGAAGGAGAATTGAGTGAAGCCACCTAGATTTGATCCTAAATTCAAATCAACTTGGAGGGGATGGTGGGAATTAGACAATTGGACCCTTGATCTAAGCTTGAGCTCAAGGTTTTAAAGGATTGCTGAAGCAGATTCTCTTGTTCGAGCTAACTCCAATCAAGGTTGAATTGATCCTCACTACTAAACAGCTTTGCATGCTAAGCTAAACAAATTCAACTTTATCAACCACTATATGCTGACCTGATTCATATTCCTTGACTGCTTAGCTAGCCCTACTATCTACTCTACTTTGCTTATGTTGACCATTGGCTTGACAACTTGTGTCGAAGACCTCAAAATGCATCTAAGCTCACATCTCTTGGTGAGAACCCTTAAGTCTACTCAGCAACCTCTAGCATAACCATATAACTTTGTCTGTTTCTACCAAAAGCACCCTAATGACTAATCACTACATGTCTAGTACCTATATGAAGGGATTTATTGAACCAATCATTAATTTTTTTTAATTTTTCATTTGTACCCTTTATTATTCCTTATACATTACTTCTTTTAGATAATACACTTTAGTCTTTTCTATAAGGACGGTTGGTTTCAAACTTGTGTTATCCACTATTGTAGTAGAAGGTTGGGTTAAGTTATGTCGACCATGAGCTAATTGAGAGTGGTAGAAGGTAGGCTTTACGATGGGATTTGGATTTCTTTGATTTGGTTTTATTATTTTCCTTTTGTTTGTAACTATAATCCAGTCATAATAGTTTTTCTTATTTATTGAGTTTTCAGGTAGTAAATGTGATTAAGTTTTGGGATTCTGTGAAGGAGCCACGCATGCATATTTATTTAATGGAGTTGATGGTAAGTTAGTATTTAAGGATTTGTATTAGATGCATCTGACTTTTGTTCTATGTTAGAGGTAGTTATAGGTCCTTTGGTATTTAATGTATATGTGGGTATACTATTGTGGTATAAGTGTGCCTAGGAGTTGAGTTAATCACTAAGGTTTATTGTAGGAAAGGTAACTAAAGGGTCCTTTGAGTTATCAAAGAAAGAAGGAATGGGTTAGCAATCATAGTAGCTTCCGTAAAGTTTTTGTTAGATTTAGTGCACCAATGAACACAACTTAGTATTTTACTTAATATGACTCACAAGCTAATACTAATGTCCACTCATCACTAATCTCAAGCTACAAATAAGATTAGATAAGAGTATAAAAGGGTGTACTCGTAGAATGGTATCTCACAAGAACAACAAAAAGGGAATATTAATTAACTATCTAAAATATTATGATTTTGGCTACAAAAGATAAGGGACTATTTATAGTAAGTCCTTAGGGTAATAAGAAAATATGTGCAATTATAATAAAGGCTAATACAAGAATAATAACCTAAGATTTTGCTAAAAAGGGTAAATGAGACAATTATTGTAAGGAGAATATAGTACAATTGTCAGTAAAAGTGAAGGACATGTGTTATGTAGCTATTGCATTTATGTTCTAGACCCTTGGGTGTTATAACTAAGCTGGTTTAATGTTGTGATAGTCTGTAGGAGAAGATTCTTCAATTCAATAAGGTAGGTTTTGTCAACAGGCATTAAGGACCTCAGACTTAGAGATTGGCAGGTTGGTAACTAAGTAGGAGTTTAAGAAAAGAAGAATGTATCCAAGTTAAGGCTTTAGAGAGTTCATCCATGGCTCTTCCATGTATTAGAGCTTGTCCTTGGCAGGTTAAGAAGATAGGATCCTCCTTGTGAGAGATTGTAAGCTTTGGAGGTTGGCATGAGTGAGAGATCCAGAGGTTGGCAATCTATCAGCTCTTTGGAAATGTTGAAGATTTCCCCTCAAATCTTGGTCAACTTCCTCCTTAAGTGCATAAGGCATTAGGTTGGTGTTGAAAGTTAGAGACATACTATATCCTTTGGGTAACTCTAGCTCATAGGCATTGTCATTGATGCATTAAAGAATCTTGAAAGGGTCATCTAACCTATTGGATAAATTGTTTGTTCTTTACTTAGAACCGCTCCTTACTGAGGTGAATCCAAACAAGGTTTCCTCAATTGTAGATAATTAGCCTTCTTCCTCGGTTTCCTTACTCTCTTTGTTGAGCCGTTGTGTTGGCTAATTACTCAGAAACCTTCTTATGTGGTTTTTGAAATTCCTCAGCACATTGGAGGCTAATCTGATTTTATCTTTCAACGGTTAAGTTGTTAACTATGTCCAATGGTAAACTGGGGTTGGTGCCATAGGCAATCTTAAAGGAAGATATACCAATGGGTTTGTGAGGTTAAGCGAATGTAAGTGAATTTGATGACTGGTAGACATAAATCCTAATCAAGAAGATTCTTCCCAATTGTGCTCGAAGTAAACTTCCAATTATTCTGTTCATGACTTTCGTTTGACCATCTATTTGAAGATGGCAAGAAGTGTTGAACATTATCTTAGTTAGGTTGCAATCAGATACAATACTTCTTGGAATC
Source organism: Lumnitzera racemosa (assembly GCA_024138005.1). Classification (NCBI taxonomy): domain Eukaryota; kingdom Viridiplantae; phylum Streptophyta; class Magnoliopsida; order Myrtales; family Combretaceae; genus Lumnitzera; species Lumnitzera racemosa. The sequence continues at coordinate 61,720,348 of JAMXBC010000004.1, forward strand.
CCATGCAATCACACGATCTCTTGTAAGAAGAGCTAAGCAATATATAAAGTATTATCAGTTTTATTACAGGGAATGAGGTGGCTTATCTTATTGAACTGATCAAGCACCACCATGATTGAGTTATTCTTCTAAGGTGTTTGGGGTAAGCCAAACATCAAATCTATGCTAAGGTCGATTTAGGGTCAATTTGGTATAGGTAGAGGTGTATATTCCCTATAGGGTTCCTTTCTTCTTTTGGCGTACTTACACAGCCCACAATGCCGCAATGCTTAAGAACATTGCATACATCTTTGATCATTCTTAGCCAATAGAAATGCTCTCTTAGTAGCTTAGATGTCCTCTTTTCACTGAAATGGCCGGCAAAGCCTCTAGTGTAGGCTTCTTAGATAAGTAATTCTTTGGCCGAGCTGCTCGACAAACACACTTGTTAGCCCCTCATCAAGAATCCTTGACTCAAGTAAGAACCATCCACCACTCCTCTAATATTACACTTAGCAACTAAGGGTTTAAAGTACGGGTCATGCTCATATTGATCAAGTAGGGTACTAAATCCAAGTACTCTAGCTTGTGATGATGTAATAAGGACATGCCAATGAGAAAGGGCATTGACTATAATGTTTATGATTCTCCTTCTTTATTTGATGAAATAGTAGAACGTTTCTAGAAATTTCACCCATTTAGCATATCATCGGAAGACTTTTTACTATCCTCTATGATGCTTAAAAGATTCATGGTCTATATAGATAATGAATCCTCTCAATAGTAGGTAATGTTGCTAATTTTGAAGTGCTCGGACAAGAGCATAGAATTCTTTATCATATGCTAAGTAATTCAGGGTGTTACCTTTAAACTTCTCACTGAAATATGTAACTAATTAGCACTCCTGCATGAGAATAGCTCCAATGCCTACATCGGATGCATCATATTTTAGTTCAAAAACCTTGCTAAAGTCAAGCAATAGTAGCATTGGGGGCAAAAGTCAACTTGGACTTGATTTCTTCAAAACTCTTCTAAGCTTTCTCAAACCATTTGAATTCAAAGTTCTTTTTGGTCAACTTAGTCAGTGGAGCAACTATGGAACTAAAGTTCTAAATAAATATTTGATAGAATGAAGCTAGACCATGAAAACTCCTCACTTCGACAGTACTGGTTAGCGTTGGCCATTTGGGCATGGCTCAAACCTTTTCATCATCAACCTTGATTCCTCTTCCAAAGACAATAGATTTGAGGAATACTACCCCGGTTTGATATAATACATTCCTTCAAATTGCCAAACAGTCGTTCAGCTTGAAGGATATCAAATATTGACTATAAGTGCTCGATATGAGAGTTGAGGTTGGCACTATATACTAAGATGTTGTCAAAATAGACCACAATACACTTCCCTATCAAGGGCCTTAGAACACGATTCATAAGGTACATGAAGGTGGTTAATGCATTTGTGAGTTGAAATGGCATCACCAACCACTCGAATAGACCATCCTTTGTTTTGAAAGAAGTCTTACATTCGTCTCATTCTAATCTGGGGGTACCCAATCTTTAAATCAACCATGTACCTTATAATTCATCGAGCATATCACCTAATCATTGGATCGAATATCGATACATGATAGTGAACTCGTTGATGGCTCAGTTATCAATGCACATTCTCCATGAGCCATCTTTCTTTAGCACTAGGACATCTAGCATAAAATAAGGGCTTATGCTCTCTCTTACATATCTATACTTGATCAACTCGTCAACTTATTTCTTCAACTTGGCTATCTGCTTAAGATTATGCTTATAGGTAGGTTAATTAGGTAGGATAGCTCTTGGTTGGAGGTCAATGTAATGCTTTATTCCTCTGATAGTGGGTAAACCTCTTAGTAGCTCAACAGGAAACAAGTTGGCAAAATCTTAAAGCAAGGTTTGCACCTTAGTAGGTAATGCTCCATTCTCTTTCAATTCCAGCAATCTCCTTACCAATAAAATTACAAATTCTTCCCTTCTAACATCCTTGGAAAATTGGGCTTAAGAAATCACTAAGTACTTCCTTTGCAAACATCTAGAAATCTTCTCCTACAACTCTTATACCTCTTTAGGGCTAATTAGGGTTAGTATGACCCTTTTCCCATCCTTCTAGAACATATAAGTATTCTTATACCTATCATGAAGTACCTTAAGATCAAAGAACCATGGTTAGCCTAACAGTATGTGCAAAACACACATAGGTAGGATATTACACAACACCTCGTCCTTGTACTTATCGCTAATAGCGATTGGCACTCTCACTTGTTCAGTAACATGTAGTCCTCCCTTCTCATTAATCTAATGAATCTTTTATGATCTAGGATGAGAATAGGTTGATAATTTCATAGTCTTCACCATGCCTTAAGCTATCACATTAATATAACTCCCTCCACCAATGATTACAGTGCAAAGGTTGTCATTTACTCGAAAATTTGTGTGAAAGAGGTTCTCTCTCTGTTTATTCTCATCGGCGGTAAAGTTACTAAGTGACTATCGCATAACCATGCAGTATTCACCTAGTTTAAGTTAGATGTAGGAGTTGGAATCTTCTTAAAACTCTTCGAACAGGTGATTAACAGCTATCTCTTCTTCTTCCTTTCCTTTACTAGTACTTTCTACTTCAAATTGGAGCTTTGTCCTTTAATGGTCATGATGCACCGGTTTAGATGTTGACTAACTACGTATCCAAAACCAAGGGACTTAAAATAATTTATCTCTTTAGTCTTCCTACCTGAGCTTTAACCTTGATCTTTTCTGACCTTAGGCTGCTCGGCCATCATCAAGTCTACTTGACATTTGAGCTCAACGGTCAACCTTATAATTGTATTGAGGTCAATCATATCTAGGTTAGCTCTACCTTTCGAGGCTTAGCATACCAGTTTTTCTTGGGAAGTTAAGCCGGTTACTTTATGCTTAGTTGAGTTAATTTCACCTCTACCTTTCAACCTTTTGCGCCACTTGGATGGTCTCATCCAAATTTCTAAGCCCTTATACCTCCATTACATTACCAATCTTGGGTCTTAGTCCAGAAATGAACCTATCTATTGTCTGTACTTTTGGCTCATCAACATCACAATGGATCATCAATAGCTAGAATTCTCGAACATACTCATCTACAGATTAGTTGCCTTACTCGAGTTCCTAAAAACTTAGGAAGGTGTCTTGCTTGCAATGTTCTTGCACAAATCTATTCCTTAGAATTCCCTTAATCTCATTCCAAGTTCGAATTTCACGTTGGGCTCACTAACATACATTTTGCAATTTCTTCTACTATAGTAATGCATACCTAGAAAATTTTAAAGTAGCTACTTGAATATGCATTAAGTCTTCATAATTGTAGAATTCAAATATCTTCTCAATCTTCTCTATCTTCTCTATCTAGTCCAAGTGGTCATTAGTACTACCAGACCCATTAAAGCTCAGGATCTGCACTTTGAGATGTTTGGTTCCCCTTAGCATGTGGAGTTCACGCTTGTCAAACTCAAGGAACTATTCATCCTCATCTCCAACATCTTCCTCATCCTTAACTTCATCTAACTCAAGCCTCCTCCTTGCAAATCCCTTAGCACATTAAGGTAGACTAGGTTTACATTAACAATTTTTGGTGCATTAAGTTCTACCACTTGCCTTCTTGGCTTATATCTCACTTCATTCTTCAGCTCTCTCTTGAGGCCTAGCATCTATTACCCTTTGTACAAATATAGCCAAGTTAGCTACAATAGTTATATGGTCTTGCAATTACTCATAAGTAGTTCGAGGAGTCTGTTGAGTAATGCAACCACAACCATGAGCATCACTCTTAGCATCATTAATCTCTCCTTGAACACTGGGGTTTGACATTCTTATAGTAAAGCTCAATGAGTGCTATCCTCAATATAAAAACCTATCATACTACTCAGTCGCATTCAACACGATACTTCAATAACTTGCTTTGTTTTTGAAATAGAGAAACAAAGTATAATAGAATATGAAAATGATTTTAGGAAATAGCTACTGCAATACTTAGCTTTCAATCGTTATCTCAAGCTTTGCTACCAAGATGGTATAAGTGTACCTAAGAGCTAAGTTAATTACTAGGACTTACCACAGGGAAGGTAACCAGTGGGTCCTTTGAATTATCGAAAAAAGAAGAAATGGGCCAGCAATCATAGTAGCTTTCATGAAGCTGTTTGTCAAATGCAACACCAATGGCCACAACATGACTTAGCATTTTGCTTGATATGACTCATAAGCTAGTATTAAGGTCTACTCACTACTAAGCTTAAGCTACGGATAAGATTAAATAAGAGTGTAAAAGGGTGTGCTTAGAGAATGGTGATAGGAAAGCCTATGACTTTCTCCAAACTAAAGCCGAGTCGTTTTAACTTGAGATAGAATTGTTCAAAGTTAAGGCTAAAGAGCTTTTGCCGAAGCCAGCCTCAATCGAGCTAATAATAAAAGACTAAAGGGAAGAAAAGGAGCCACTTGGCATCAAGTCTATTGTCTACCGAAAAGTTAAGAAACCACTTAGCCAAGGACTCGAGATTAAAGAACCACTTGATATGGTACGAAGAGATTAGTGTCAACTAATCCTAGTACTCGGCAATTGTGGGTTAACCTTTCGAGTATCCCAACCAAACACTATGAGACTCTAAGGACTCATCCTCGAACTTGAACATCTAATTGCTGACCCTATCCAATTTGAATCTTGATCCTTCTATGACTGCTCAAGTGACTGCACGCCAACTTTTTCTATAAAACGCACAGTTCTGTATTCTTGTACATGTTTCCTTTATTTTATTTATGGGCCTAATTCTTTAGGGTTTAAGGCCTTATAAATTATTTATAATTTTGCCACTAGAGTTTAGGACTTACTATAAATAGTAACATTTGTAATAACATATCAGACAGAAATATATGAATGAAGACAATCATATTTTACAGTGAAACTTTCCTCTTTTGAGCAACGTCACACTTAAGCTCTTAAAGCTTGTTTTGTTGGATTATTGAGTTTTGATTAGACTCTTTAACCTTTCTCGTGTTCTTATCAATCTTATTTTTAAGATTGTGGTGAACCCTTCATTTGAGCAAGTTAGTGAGTCGCATCTAACCTCTCATTTGAATCTCGAGTGACATTTAGTATTCGTAAGTCATATCGAACCCTATTTTGAGCTCAACCTTTGACTGTATTTGTGTCTTGATGCATAATATCCATACACATTCAAACTCAAAACCCCGTATTCTCACTCTCTATTTCCTATTCTCACTTGAACCTAGATTACATCATCTTCCTTCCAAGATCTATTACCTGCTATATGTATCATCTTGGTATTAGAGCTTTGAGGAGACACGCGTGTTAATGTTCTTTAAAGTTGATTCGTAGTTTGAATATTTATTAGTTGTCATTTTGTAGTATAATGTGTTATTCATGTTTTAGTAGTTGTAATATTGTGCAATTGTTGAGCCCAATAACATTCACTTCAATAGTTGATTTGAGTGTTTGTCAATAGTGGTAGCTACAAGAAGCTGATTAGTGGTTGTTTTTGGGTTACTGTAATTGTGTTTTGCTATTTGTTCAATTTTCCTTAGAAATTGCTATACGAACAAGAATGTTTGAAGGTAGTGTCAATAACAATGGTGATAGTCCTCACAGAAACTTGAGGAGACGTTTTGATAACTTATAATATTAGATTCAGAATCTCATTGACTCTATCCAAAAACTTACTGGTTTAGTCAAAGGTTGTAGATGTGATGGTCGAAAAGAAAGAAGGGAATGAATACCTACCAGTAGAAGTGCTTCCAATGAACTTGACAATGATGAATGACGACCGAGAAGAGTTGCCAAGCTAAGAAGGAGAGCAAACTAACCTATATCAAGAAGAAGAAATGAAAGGAGAGTTGACTTCAAAATCGAGAAACCCAAAGAAGAGAGCTGAAGCCGAGAAGAAATGAGGTTGAGCAAAGCTTTAACAGAAGTGGCCAATCTAAGGTGAACCGACCAGTTTGGAATGCAAGGGATGGACCCTGAGCACCTGGTTAAGGACTTGATAATATCAAGCTTAAACTACTAACCTTCAATGGAAGTAGCTGACTTAAAGAATTCCTTGACTGGGTTCTCCGAGTCGAGAAGTTATTTGAGTGCTACGAGTGTGATGATTAAACAATGGTTAAGCTAGCTTCATTATCCCTTGTTAAATATGCAAGCCTTTAGAGGGATAAGTTGGTTGCCAAGCGAGATGTTGAAGGAGAAGAGCCAATTTGAGTTTGGAAGCTTATGAAGCGATTGATGAATCAGCGCTTCGTGTTGACTTACTTTAAGCAAGAGATGCTCTATGCCTTCCAACACCTAAGGCAAGGTCAAAAAATTGTTGAAGAGTACTTATAAGAGTTTGAGACCTTGATGATGAGATGTGAGATTGCTAAGCCACAAGACTGTACCATTGCTAGGTTCTTGAGTGGACTTTGAGGTGACATTGCTGACATAGTTGAATTGCAGTCATTCAACTCTTTGGATGAATTGATCAATCTAGCACTAAGGGTAGAGAGACAGAGGAAAAGAAGGCATTAGAGGCTAACTAGCTAATCTCAACAAGGCAACCCTGAGTCTGGGAGGTATGTTAAAAGAAAAGGGCTAGAGAGGAAGATAGAGAAAGGAGATCCTAGCTGACCAGTTCATGTCAAGAAAAATATTCCAAGAAAGAAAAGGCACCCAACAATAAGGCCCGAGAAGTAAAGTACTTCAAATGCTTAGGCTACAAACTAGTTAATAGAAGAAGATGTCTACGCTAAAAATCTAAATGAACTCTTAGCCATGGTAATGCAAGCTGACCTAAAGGCATACCTCGAACAAAAGGAAAATTTAGTTCATATTCGATGTTTGGTGAATAGGAAGACCTATTCTATGAACGGGAAGACTTATTCCTTAGTTGTTGATGGAGGAAGTTTCACCAACGTCGTCTCTGCTGAGTTAGTGGAGAAGATGAAATTAGTGACCTACCCATATCCTGAACCTTATGGATTGAAGTGGTTTAATGACAAGGGTATGGTCCATGTGCATAAAAGAGCTCGAATAACATCCACAATAAGGTAATATGAGGATGAGATTGAATTCAATATGGTCCTTATGAATGTTGCGAATTTACTTGTTGGCCGACCATGGGAGTATGATTGGAAGGTGATCCATGATGGCTCCCTTAACACTTATTCAGTTCGAAAGGGTAGGAAGTGCTATTGCTTAACCCTCATAAGTGTTGAGAAAATTCGGAGTAATTCAGTACCTATAGTAAAGAGAAATGGGAAGAGAAGTTTATTCAGCATCCCGGCCCATGCTCAATGTTTAGTGTTGAGGACGACTTCTTTTCGACCCAATGGTAATGATAAAAATTAACCTATGACTTTCTCTAAGCCGAGGCCAACTTACCTGAAGCTTAAGCCTACCTGTTCTAACCTAAGGCCGAATTGTTGAAAGTTGAGGCCAAATAACTTTTGTTGAGGCTGAGCTAATAACGAAGATTGAGGGCACAAAACGGAGCCATTCAACATTAAGTCTATCGTTTACCAAAAAGCCGAGAAACTACACAGTTGAGGACTCGAGACTAAAGAATCACTCGGCACGGCATGAAGAGACTAGTACCGACTAATCCTAGTACTTGGTAATTATGGGCCAATCTTTCAGGTATTCTAGCCAAACACAGCGAGACTTCAGGGACTCTTCCTCAAACTCAGACATCTAACTGTTGACCTTAGCCGGTTTGAATCTTAATCCTTCCAAGACTAGCCGAGTGACTGCATGCAGACTTCTTCTATTAAACGTACAGTTTTGCATTCTTGTACATGTTTCCTTTATTTTATTTATGAGCCCAATTTTTTAGGGTTTAAGGCCTTCTACATTATTTACAATTTTGCCACTAAGATTTAGGACTTGCTATAAATAGTCACATTTGTAATAACATATTGGACAGAAATATACAAATGAAGACAATCATATTTTACAGTGAAACTTTCCTCTTTTGAGCAAGGTCACACTTGAGCTCTTAGAGCTTGTTTTGACAAATTATTAAATGTTGATTAGACTCTTTAACCTTTCTTATATTCTTATAAATCTTATTCTTAAGATTATGGTGAACCCTTCATTTGAGTAAGTTAATGAGTCTTATCTAACCTCTCATTTGAATCTCAAGTGACACTTAGTATTCATGAGTCATATCAAACCTTATTTCTAGCTCAACCTTTTACTGTATTTGTGTCTTAGTGTGTGATATTCATACACATTCATACTCAAAACCCCCTAACCTCACTCTCTATTTCCTGTTCTCACTCGAATCTAGATTGCATCATCTTCCTTTCAAGATTTACTGCCCACTATACACATCAAATGATGTCTTAGAAGAACAACAAAAAGGGAATATTCATTAACTATCTAGAATATTATGATTTCGGCTACAAAAGATAAGGAATTATTTATAATAAGTCCCTAGAGCAATAAGGAAATATGTGCAATTACAATAAAGGATAATATAAGAATAATAACCTAGTATATTGCTAAAAAGGGTAAACGAGACAATTACTCTGAAGAGAAAATGGTAAAATTGTTAGGAAAAGTGAAGGATAGGTATCATACAGCTATTGCATTCATGTTTTGGACCCTTAGGTGCTGTAATCGAGTTGGTTTGGTGTTGTGACAAGTTTGCAGTAGAAGGTTCTTTAGTTTGGTAGGGTGGGTTTTGTCGGCAGGTCAAGGACCTCGACTTTGGAGATTGGCAAGTCGACAATTAAGTAGAAGTTTAAGTAGAGAAGAGTGTATTCAAGTTGCGGCTTTAGAGAGTTCATCCATAGCTCTTCCATGTATTGGAGCTTGTCTTTGATAGGTTAAGAAGATAAGATCCTCCTTGTAAGAGATTATAAGCTTTGGAGGTAGGCAGGAATAAGAGGTTTGGAGGTGAACAATCCATCATGTTGGATGTAACTTGATACAATTTTTTGGTGTGGCCTAACCTTATGTAATTAAGGCTAAAATTGTGTAACCTTCATATTGAATTTTATATTGATAATTATCTATGATGACAGTTATGAGACTCGAAATTTCACCTAATCGCCTTGAGCGAATAATTTATAGCGTCAGTGAAACTAGACTAATTAACTTAAAAATTATACAAGTAAGGTCAAGACATTAATCAATAAAACCCTATGGATACCAATATTGAAATATAAGAAAATAATAATGAAATAATCAAAATAATATAATTTTACTATATTACGTATTATTTATCGTAATCACATATAATAGACTTTGTTAGTTCGTAAACTTTTAAAGATAAATTATGTATATAACAAAATTATTATGGGACATAAAATAACATGTAGAATATATATATTTATGCCATATGTAATTATCACATGTAGATATATATGCTCATAATTAATTATATACTTAAATAATGGTATTTTAGGCTAAATTAAGTTAAGGAAATTCCTTAAAATTAATAAAAAATTATAAAAGTACATGGGGCAGCTAGATTATATCTAGATTAAGTGACTAGGAGTTTTTTGACAAGTGTAGAGCAACTAAATAAGATTTACATGCAAGAGACTTGAGTATTTAAGCTTAGATTTTAGAGGAGAGAAATATAATTCATTTGAACACTCTAACCAGTTTTGAAAAAATCTGAAAACACTTTCTACTAGATACTACAGGCAAGTTTGAATTTGGACAAATTTAGTTTAGGGTTTAGACATTAAAGAAATAAATTAGGGAAATTTTACAAAAAATAGGTGTAATTTAGACATTTGAGGGTATAACAACTTAAGGAGTTGCTGGAGTCCAACCACTACTACCACTTGAACCAACACCTAGTACCTAGCTATGTCGACAAGGTCGTGGCTCGAGCTCTATTTTCTAGTGAGGCTTCAATTTCAGCCCGATTTTATATAAATTTGTAAAAATATTAAATATATCTAGAAAATTTTGGAAAAAATTATTCCTATATATTTTCATGCATACCATCTAGAAAAAATATTATTTGTACAAATTTAGTAGCTATGGTATACTTCATTAAGAAATCGACTAAATTGAACAATTTTGGATATTGAAATAAATAGGTCTAATGATATAGTTTCGACTTTGAAATTTTTATATAAACTACCTTATATCTATATTGAATTGCTATAAAATTTTTTTTCATGAAACTATTTTCTATATTTTTTATTTAATTTTTAAGCCATAAATTATATATAAAATAGTGATTTTTAGTCAAAATTAATATATTTTCTTAAATAACTTTACTTGGGATATGTATTCAATTGTTTAGAGAAATATTTATGACATGTTGAATCTGTTGGATGAGGTTATACAGTAAGGAGTCATGGGAAAACATGATTTATAGTTATATGTGAAGTATAGTAACTTGTCTACTTGATGGATTTGATAAAATAATGAGTTAGGATATTTTATATGAGTTGGAAAGTAGAGATGCCATATATTGATGAGTAAAATGCTACTTGATACTGGTCTTAACTGGTATTAGAGGAAAAATAAGCAAATCATATAGTTAATACAAATTGGTTATAAATAGAGGTAAATTCAGAGGATAGCTAAGTGAAAACTATACTAAAGACCCTACCTAGAGGTAGAATCAAAGGGAAGTTAAAGCAAAATGTAAATCCCCTATATTATAGAAGCTAAATCAAAGGACAATTTTCTAAAACTATAAGGTTAGCTAAAATTAGAGGAAAAATCAAAGGATTCTGTAACTTAATATGACTTACAAGTTTAGTAAACTACTTAAGTAATCTTAACAAGTGGGTGAATATAACTTATAGAACTAAGTATCAAAACAACTGAAAACACATAAAAAGGTTTAATTACTACCGATCTAAGGATCGAATATGAATTAAATGTGAATTTATTGTATATGTATAGGAATAGTTTAAGGCCATCTAGACAACAATCAGGTTTAGTAAACCTATGAAGTATAGGTAAGTCAGGATCTATATGTCCCAGCACATTAAAGTACTATGTTAGAGTACTTGGAGACTGAGGAGTGCATTTGCTCATGATTGTAATATAGTTGAATGTATGCATGCCTCATGTGTGATTTCTTACTTGAAATATGGACTTGAAGTGCTGCCTTATATGATTGTCTTTGGTTTGCCTTGCCTTGTGAATTTGTTAGTCACCCTTACTCGGAATTAACTAAATATTAACCTATAACCTAACTGGACATGCATAGCAACTCACTAGGAGAACGATTAAGTGTGTCAGACTAAATACCAACCTCCTTTAATAAGGATAATTGAAATGATCCTTTCCCTATCCTTAGTTGAATTAAGTAATAAAAGAGGAGGTTGAGGTAAGGTTGGAGGCTATAGTTCAAAGGTTTTCTCGGGAGGGAGTGTTTTCTATTACATAAGTCTAGGTTTGGTCTGAGTTAAGTTGCATTCAAACTTCTCAATTTAGGTTAAAGTGAATGCAATTTCTCTAACCTTACAATGAATTGGATAACATTGTGTGAAGTTGCATTTGCTTATTTTGCATTACATTACACTAAAATAAAATGATTGAAAACCATGTTTATGCTTGATGTGATCTTTTATCTTCATCTTGCTTACTAAGCTAATTGTATTCACTTCTCTATAAATTTTTCTGTAGGTGTTGGCTAAGAGTTAAGGATATCACCTTGTAACAACCCTTAGGATAGTGTACTCTAAGTTAAGAAAATGAGTAAACTTGAAGATATGCAAGACCTCGAATTTTGTTAGATTTTCTTTTGTTTTCTTATGGAAACTATCTAGGAGACCATGGAAATGCCCGCTAGTTTCCAACCTTGTTATATGTAAACATCAAAACCTATGGTTTTTATAAACATTTCAAGAACGCTAGAACTTTTGATGTATAACTATTTATTAAAGATATTGTTATTTTATTAATTTGTAAACTATTAGTATTCTTGAACAGGTATCTTGAAAAAGCTTTATCACTGGTTTCACAAATATCAAGTACAGAATTGAATACTTCAAAGCGGTTGAGTTAAGTACGCCTAATATAGATTAAGTTTATAGAAGCAGTTGTAAGACCAACTTTTATTTTAGGATAGTTAACATAGTAAGACTATTACAACTTCTTCGCTTTAGGATACGATGATAATATGAGTTAAAAGTTCATTTAGATTAATTTAAACTCATAGCCTAACAAATTTATCTTGTTTTGTGTGTAGGGTAACCACATTGTACCTTAGTAGCAGACCGATGACTTCTCCAATTTTTCGAAGTGCGGTTGGAAAGTAGTATTCTAAAGGTAGTTTAGGAATTCGAATCCAGATAGCTACTGCGTCAAAGGTGGCTCGAGAAAATTGGAACTTTGGTTCCCATTTTTGGATGGTGAGAAAGTGACAAAAAATGAATCAAGATCCATTTTTAATGACTGTTTGAAGATCATTGAATGATTGGAAAACTATGGTATAATAACCAAGTGCTAAGTTAATCATATGAAAGTCATTTGCTAAATTCCATAAGGATTTTAACTTTGGGAATAAGACTGGATATTTGATTGACTGCCTAAAGACTCCTATGATGATACAGTATTTCCATGGTTATTGGATGGCTTTTCTTTCAATGTTTGTGAAATCAATTTTTTTAAATCGTTGCGGCAGCTTTTCAATTTGTTCATCAAATTTTTGTTGTGAATCTTGTTCTCTTTTTGAGTTGTGCGCTCCTTGATCTTTATCCATTTCCTCCAAGTCTTCTGGGAAAAAAAAAAAAAAATTGTTGCTCATAAACTCCAGTTGTGGCAGTCGAGATTGCCTCTTTATAAGATTTGCGTTGCTTGTTACTTTAGGCTGTGGCAATTTGTGATCTGCCATTGTGGGAATATGAAACTTGTGTTCAGATTCTTCTGGGTGAGCGGAGTTAGTCGCATCCATCATAGCTGAGTTTGAAAGAGAGTTATCAATTAAATCGTGCACTTCATTTAGTTTTAATTGTCTTTTCTTTTTGCAACATCATAAACAATGACTGCCACAGATGAATCCCTCATATATATAACTTGGAATGAGACTCCTAAACCTTTCCTGTCCTGCAATATCCTAAAGCTGCAGTCAAACAGTCTGATCTCAGGATACATAGTCCGATAAGTGTTGTCCAGCTTACAGTACATGAAGAGAATAATGATACTTGTTTTCCCTATAGATTGATCTCCTAAGAACACGAGCTTATACTTTGCAAGAGCTGATCCCGGAGCCATTACGATTCAATCGGTATGCTTTATCTAGGCCACGATTGGAGTCGATAGAGATTAAAGGTAAGTTTGAGATTAAGAATGAGATCAACGGAGCTTCGGAGAGAAGAAGACGAGAACTCAATCTCAATCTCATCTTATTTTTCCTTTTTTTTTTTTAGGTGTTACTTGCCAAAAGGATGTTTCATTTCAATGAATTTGATAGGCAAGAAGGACGCTTTTGTTATCTACTAACACCTTGAAGGAGATCGATGTGTACATTAGTAGGAAGTTAGTTATTTCCGTATACTGGAACTTTTGATCATTGGGTTGTACAACTTTAGGGCTTAGTTAGTTGGGCCTGAAGTTAGATTCAATGAATTATTTGGGCTATCGGCTAAATTTTTCAGCTCTTTCATGACTTTTATACTTGCAACAACTTACAAAATCAGATCAGACATACTCAAATCTTTTCTCTCTACTTTCATCGTCTCAACTAATTCCGTTACCGTTCACTCTATATCGACGGTTAACTTGGCAAGATAAATTTTTTTTCACTCCATGCGCCGTGTCGAACGTAGATTCCAAGTTTATAAACTACCTCACAGCAACCAAGGATGCAATTAACGCATATTTGAAATGGATTCTACCAAACTCAAACCTATCCCGATAAAATCAGATATTTCTTAGAATACTATAAAAATCTCATAGTTTCTATCTTTTGTTACCAATTCATAAATTTTTTTAATTTAATTAAAACCGATTTAGTCTACGGTTTAAACTGTTTATGTCGAATTTTCACTAAATATTTTCATTTTTAATAAATATAAAATTTCAAAAGGAATTTACTCAACTTAATTTTAATAATTAATACAAACTTATAATAAAAAATAATAAGATATGAAAAGTATGATGAAATTTATGAGAATTGATAGAAAAAAATATAAAAAAGTAAAAAATAATTGCATAATTTTTTTATTTAACTAAACGATTTAATTCGATTTAAAACGGTACAGTTTAATTCGCTTTCTCAAACTAAATTACAAACCATTTATATATAACCAAACCAAACGGTTAACATAAAAACTAATTATTTTTGTTTGATTCGGTTTTATTCGATTTAAGATTTGATCAATGGTTCACAATTTTCTTGTCCAACCCTACCGCTAGGTAAGTCTAGAGTTGCACTTATTAACTCACAAATAAAATTTTAATTTTAAATATGTTGTAGATCGTAAAACTAGTGTAGAACATACATAGTACATAAATTAAGAACAAATATTTTTAAGATATATATATATATATTATTGAAACCCAATCCTAAACTCTATAGGCTTTTTAATTATATTTTAAAATCTCATGAAAACCCTATTAAATGATATTTTATATAAGATTTTTATTAGGTTGGATAGATCAAATACCCTATAATGATTTCCGATTGCAACCCCAATGGCAACCTTGTTAATCGATCTTCACATGGCAGACGATTCTTAAGCTGATGCTTGAAAAAACTAAGGAAATAAAGTTCTAAAGGGAATCTACAAATAAAGAATCCGCGAACTAATAGTTTTAGGATGATTAACTCCAGTAGCCTTTTCTTAAGCAGTGAGGGTAACAGCCACATCTGTGACATGAACTAGATAAAACTCTATTATCTTCTCACGCCTGCACATGATTCATTAAGTGAAAGGCGCAAAATAAATAGTTAGAGATGCCGCAAGCAAAGATCAATAAAAAACTAGTCTATAGAAACCTAGTAGAACAAAGGCATATGCGGCTTTTGTGACTATTTAATTCAATTTATTCTTTTCTTAATATGCTTTATACCATACTTTCCCGTTGAAATCAACAACCTAATTAAGATCATTTAATTGCGCTCCAGTTGAATAAGTACACACTCTAAAGGTTTTGATGCTGAGACTCTTGAAGGAGATGAAAACATGCAGAGTTTCAAAAATTTTGGAGTATATATAGTTCGGTACTCTTGACTTCCAATGGTTTAAACAGTCTGAATATACAGCTATATGATGCCAACCCTTTTGCACAAAGTACTCAAGGCTTGAAAATTCCAAAACAGGCATTCTCAAGAAAGATGTATCCAAATATATTTCCTTCTGGAAATGTGTGAGGGTGGTAGTAAAGATGCCATTAATATAGATTATGCACCATAACATTATACACATATAATCTATCTTTTTACTAAATATGGAACAACTTCACATCACTATCGTGTAATCATCAAACCACGACGTAGATTTTGGTGGCTCAAATTATGTACCACTGTTTACCTGAGGCTTCTCATGGCTGAGAAAAAGCATCCAACCACCTTTTCATGAAATTAGACTCTCCCAACTGGAGAAAGAGGAGGAAACGGGGCGAATTTTGCAGGCCCTTCCACATGGAGTTTTCTAGATGCCTTCACGGCTCCAGTTTTGTTGAAATTAGGTTCTTGAGAAGCATTTACTTCAGATAAGCAGTGAAATTCTGCCTCATCAGGTTTTTGACCACTAACAATGGCCACAGAAACAGCAAATGCCTGCAATAATGTGATTGATGAACTGAAGTCAACTGAATGGATCCCTTCCCTAAATGGTGCCAAGCTGAACATTGGTTCTTTATGTGGAGTTTCTCCCTGCATACAAATGTAAGAAGTTAAAAAAACCACGCCATACAAGTGTAAGAAGTTAAAAAAACCATGCCATACAAGTGCAGAGCTTTGTCAAAAGACATTAAAATTACCCTCACAAAAAGGTCTAGACGACTGCAAAGTGAGGATGAAGTTTTCATCGATTTGTTGCAGTGGTTCCGATTGCAAAGGACATGCAATCGGCAGCCAATGTCCCATCCTCCACAGTCGCAGGATCCATTGGATTTCCATCTATCAATCAGTGGTGATGGCTGCCCTTTGTTAGGCAGGCCATGTACCCCCCCTGGAAGTATCACTTGGATATTGCTGGGTACAGTATTCATTAATTCAGAGCAGCAATCATTGTCTGTTGAGACCTTCCTTAGGCATCCAGCAACCAAGTCACCATCACAACTGGCCTGCTTTCCGATGTAACGTGTGTTGTCTTTAGACTCCTCGAACACAATAGCTGCCAACTCCCTATTTTGCACAGGATCAGGTGCCTGTCCATCTGCCTGCTTTGCTTCAAAGCTAGTCAAAACGTACTCTCCCACAATAACCTGTTCTTGTGAGCTTTTTCTGGCCATATCAGAAGACCGAGGGTGAAATTCCTTCATCTGACCAACAACGCTATATGTGAAAGCTCCACCTTTAAGTTTATTACCATAACTTATCCAGCTGCCACTCTTCTTTTTGCTTTCATCGACAGAGTAAAAGACATAACTCCTGCAAGGATCATCCTTTCTAGATGATGCTATGATTTTTCTCGTAGCTACAAGAAGGTTGTTGTTCTTGTCAACCACAAATTTGTAGAAAGGGACACCATTTTTAGTTGTATGCTGCAAAAGTGCTTGCACTGTTGACTGCTTGCACCTCTCTGCTGGAGGTGGCTCATTGCAGTCCATTGACTTGGAGCTCAAGGAATTAAAGTTTGGTTGTTGAACACTTTCAGTAGATTGTCGAGAATTAGTTGACCTGGACTTCAGCAATGGGTCTAACAACCTTCTTAAAGGGCTAGATCTGCCTTTCATGGGAATTTTCGTCTTTGCTTGACCTGGAACACCAAGATAGCAAGAGTCTTCTGCTCTCACTGGACCAGACTTGGCACTAACATATGATGAGCTCAACTGTGGAAGAGATGTTCTCTCTTTAAAACTAAAACTCCTCCTCATCTGACCTAAGCTAAAGCTAAACCGGCGACTTAATTGTGGTTCAATGCCTTTCCTCTCTTCTACTTCAGAGAATTCTTCATCTAGGATTTTCAAGTTTTGATCTAGATTTGAACTAGGAGATTCATGTTTTGATTTATCCATTACAGAACATTTACCTTCAGAAGAAGCCTTCCCAAGCTTCTGTGAACATAAGGAAGTTGTATCAGATGACAGCTCCACAACTTGATGAATAATATCTTTATGAGCCTCAATTTTGAATGCCAATGGACATGAATTTGGAATCTCAGATTGAAGAACTCCAGACTGAAGTTCTTCAGAAGAAAGGGAACAGGAAGAACTGTTCTGGTTGGTGTCTTCCAACTTATCAGTAGAGATTGTTGTGGTCTCAATCTTATGGAATTGAAGACTGCTTTTGGCAACCTTTCTGGGTAAAAGAAGAACTATATTGTTTGGCTGACCAGAAGGAATTTGACGAGCCATATCCACCCATCGTGTCTTCTCTATTTCGGTACCTGTATTTTTATTTACAGAACATTTTGGAACCCCAAATTTACGTAATTTTGAAGTAGATGAAGATCCAACCTCTGAGGCAATTCTTCTCCCTCGATCATTTACCCAGACTACATCTGAATAAGGCATTTCTGCTACCCTTCTTAATGTTTTAGACTCAAAATTACAAGCATTTACTCCTGAACTAAGAGAACTGTATTTACATGGTTTTGATGGCCCATTGCCCAAGTCTGGTCCAAACTTTTTGTGCAGAACCTTTTTTCTTCTCTTTTCATGAATAATACCATCATCATCTTGGCCGGGAAATTTAAAAGTCCGACATATGTTATCGTTCCGTTTTGAGGTGCGCTTGGAGAGACTCAGAGTTCCTTTCACCTGGGGGGCTGGTGACAGACATCTATTAAGATCACTCTTCTCACTAGAAGAGGGAAAAGAACAGAGAGAAACCTGTGCCTCATCACTATGAGATCGACTCTCCATGTTTATACTTGACCAACGTGCAGAACCATTACTGAAAGTCAGTGGGATTTCACTTCCAGTCGATGATGAACCAACTCTAGCCCCTCCACAATCACCACCCTTTTCAATGGACTTCCATTTCTGTAAATGTGTCCAATCAAGAACCCCGAAACTCAGAGCCTTACCTTGAACATTTCCCCCTTTTCCCATATTCCGGAGATAACCTGGCAAATTTGACATGTATTTGACAAGCTCTTCACTCTTCATGGCTGCTATGCCAGCATACTGCTTTTGACAATTTCTGGAGTTCTTTTGGACTGCTTGGACATCAAAACTCTGTCTTCGCTGATGTTGTTGGACAAATGGAAGATCTGCACGATTCTCAGCTTTTAACTTCTCTGGATATTTGATAGTTTCAGAACCTCGAGGTGACAGCATCCTTTCCTTCCCTTTCTTTGGGTTCTTCCGCAGCTGGGAACTCATTTTAGGAGCTGCACCTGACTCCTTATCCATGACAACAACAGGGTTTTTATGGCTAAATTGAACTTCTGATATCATATCATTAATATTCTTGCAATTTTCCCAGAAACTTCAGCATTAATTATACTCTGAACCGGGATCATTATATAATCCTGAAAATTGAAGGGAAAGCCAGGCATTAAAGGAATGTTTCCCTGAGAATACTAATAAGATAGATTTGCTCCATTTCAAAAAGACTTTACCACATGTTTCACTTAAAATGTCCCATTTTTTTTTCTCAGCCAAAATCAAAATTCTTAACGCTCTTGCCTCAACAGATATATATGCATATAAATAAAAGACAATGTAACTCACAATTATGGCATTGCTGACCAAAATTTTCATTTGAGAACTATAAACAAACAGATTATATTAGCAATGGCTATCCTGCACCTTTAGTTAATGCCATCAAAAATCTAATTTAGTTGCTATTAACCGTATATGAATTGCAATAGCAGACCATGCCTTGAATAATGACTGCATGATACCGTGTGATGCCAAACACATATCCGTAGCTATTCAATTGTACAGCTTATAGTTAACGTGTATCCCAAATTTCGAGATTCCCCTAATTGCTACATTTTGCATATGCCATGATAAAATACTAGAGGCCATATGTAAATTGTCATACCAGATACACTGGCACATATCTGCTACAATTTCTACGGAATATCTCTCTTAGTCACAAACCAACACACATAAATGTATAGACAAATTTTTCCTATCACCAGTACCTCATTTATGCATTGCTAATTACATATTGCCGTATATGACAAATATATATATATATAACGATCACCAGCTTTTCTTTTCTGCTTTTCCATTTAATGTGATTTTCTCCCAAGACGATATCTAAGACGAAATGCTCACAGATACGAAACAGAAATGACGATTCTATGAAGTCTTTACATTTCACATCGAATTGATTCGGAGAACTCGCAATTCAATATGCACGCACATAAAAATCCAATTAGCAAAGAAAAATGTCCAGATCTAAGAGGAGAACAAGAACTGAAAAAGCCATGTAGCTGAAAAGAACCATGAATTAATACTTGTAACGGATACCCCAAAACCAAATGAACAGTCCTTATAGTTCCGACGCTGTAACATAATGCATTTAATGAATCAACAACATGTAGGAAGAATTAAATGTCATTACTTGACTCACCACAAATGAAGAAACAAAAGCTGAATTACTCCTCTTGATTACCGACAAAGGAAGGAACTTTATTTCGTATTTATTCGCTCTCGAAACGCCATCGAATCAAATTCAATTAAAAGATAGAGAGAGAAGAAAGCTGCAATTACCTACGCTCAGAGATCCAGTAGTACATTCTATTTTTTCCTCTCACTTCCTGTGTACCTTTTGACTTGCAGTGGGAGAGTGTGAATAGAAAATATGGAGGGAGAGGGAAACAAAACCAATGGGGGCGTGTGGGAACGGTGGCTGATGCGTTTCGTTTTCAATCCGACGATTAAGATAAGAGATGATGGGTCCTACGTTGTCCTTTAGCGAATCCCGATGCTGAGGTGTGGGGCCATGACTGATGGATTTATAGCGTCACCAGATACTGTGAACCTGTGAATTGTGTGATTAGTGATGTGGGAGTGAGCGAATGTGAAATGTTGGGGTGGTGTTTGGAGAGTGGCTTCTTTAATACTTGTCTTTTCTTGGATTTTTAGTTTTTCTATTATTTCTTTAATGCCTCCATAATTGAGGAAGGCCTCGCCTAATCACGTTCTTATTCAATAAGGTTTTTTAGGCCTGCTATTTTCTTACTGTTTCTTTGTATTTTAGTAGGTCAGCATTTTTCTTGCAAACTTTTGCAAATTATGTTAGCTGGTGTTTTGACTTATAAAGCTGACAATAGTTGCCATTTCCATTATTTTCTTAATTATGAATATAATATAAATAAAAAGTAGCAGAACTTAATAAAAAAGCATTCGGTCGCAAGAGCACAGGCTAATTATCTCTTCCTTGGACCCATGGAATTCCAATGCCATAAGGGGTCGCTGCGATGCAATTTCAATATGGGCATAGCATTTGTTGCGAATGCGTCAAGGGGAAGCTTGGCTCCCTGGGTTTTAGATGCTTCACGGAATTTTATTTTAAATAAAAGTTGAAGAAGAAAAGTGCAGGAAAAGAAGAAAACAAAAGATGTCCTTTCAGTTTTCATATTATTTAATGTACTTTATTGTTTCAAGAGTTAATATGACACATTATAATTGATGTAAGAACCACTTAACTATTTTGCAATTCTTATGATAAGTTATTTGTGGAGTAATTTGGTGCTTCATTAATTTTGATGAGATAAGATGGAGTTTTAAGAAAAAGGGTTGATGAACGAGAGAAAAGGAATTTGTCAATAACAAAATTGGTTTTAAGTTTTTCTTTTTTTTTTAATGTTAAATTATTTTATTAGAGTCTCTTGCAATGTTATTATGAAAGAGAAAAGATTTCATTTAAATAAACAAAGAGAAAATATTGAAATGGAGTCAAAAAGGAGTTCCTTTAAGAGTTCTTAAGGGACTTTGAATATCTTATTAGGCCATTCAAACATAATTCCTGGATTGGACTTAGAAGCCCTTATGGGACTTCGTTTGAGTGGGCCCTTGACGTATTAGAGTGAAATCCATGGGACTTAAGACCATATATAAAACTTTGTCTAAATGGACATGGGGCCTTTTGAATTAACCTAAACAAAAAAAAAAGAAAAAAAGAAAAAAAAAAAGAACATTGAAACATTGCAATAACCTTCTGAGGTGTCCATATGGAGTTTTAATTGCTTCTAATTAGAGTTTTTGAGTTTTGAAATTTATAAGCCTATAACTTATCCTCAATTCAATTCAACAAGCTAATGTATTTATTGTTTTATAGTATGAATGAGTATAAGGTCGTCTTCACTAGAAATGACTGCAAATATTAGTACTAATAAATCTTCCTATGATTTAGTAATCAAATTTATCAAGTGATAAAAAGATTCAAATATCTAATTTACTAACTAAACTACATTAATCCACAATAACTTTAATCCAACACAAATGCTATAAAAACTATCAACACTATAATGATTAATATACAAACTTACTTCATTACTTCACATGATACTAGCAATATACTTTTTTGTCTTAATACTTATTATCAATAGGAAATTATAGGTATATAAGTATTCTTCTCAGAATTACTTACTTCTAATCCTAATTGTATCCATTAGAATTTCTTTTGAATTAATAGCCAACTCGGTTTACATTAAGGTCATGTTAAATTATCAATTTCCTTAAGAATACAACAACTTTCATAGTAATATCTCTACTATCAAGAGTAAAGTATTCCAATGAATTAGATCTATTCAATAGAGTTGTTTCTTGAGATATTTTATTGAAATTTGGCCTAGGTCAATGTCATACACTATATTATACTTAGATTAATTAAGTTCAATTCATTGGGAATAATAAACATTAGCAATTCACTAATTTACGAACTTACTCATGCTAGGTTGATGTAGTAAGTCCTTAAAAACTACTCACACATGACAAAGAAACATGATGTATTAATAAAATGTAGAAATAACAAGGAAATTAATATAAGACAAATAAAAGAATACAACCTCGTTTTGAATTTCACTGTAGAAATCTTTATAATGTATGAACAATGAATCTTGTCATATCTCTTGAGTAGTTCCTGGAAGAGTACGATATATACTAGTAATTGTATAGAAGAAAAATAGAACAAAATACAAAATGATACAAAGATGGATGAATATGTGTGTTGTAGGTTGGTGATATGATATATGAGATACGATCTAGTGACCTCCTCTTTTCATTTAAAAATTATAGCATATTTATATTCTTCTTGCCAAAAGGCTTAAAATACATCAATTCAAAATACCTCCTAATGTTAAGACCTATTCCATGCACTTGTTTATACGATAAAGTTAAAGACGAATAATTATGTCCATTCCCATTACACTCATGACTCGGGGAGTAATTTCCTCGCTGCAAACATTCTACCTAATCATGCCCAAGATTGAGGGTGTGATCATCCTTATGAGGTAGAGTCATGGTTGTGATAAACATGTAGAAAAGTAACTTCAGCCTCAGTTACTCCCTTAATCACGGTCGTGATGGAGAGAGTGATGAGCAATGAGCACTCAAATATTCTTTTATTACACCCGTAATTGTTTTAAAACTCCTTGTTCTTACGTTATTTTAATCTTCTCTTCACTTTGTCTTAAGTAAATATCATCTCCTTACTCTTAAACATTTGAAATTGACATATTATATAATTAAGTATCAAGAACTTTAGAACTAAACACAATTATAGTTAATTTATGCTTAAATATATTTTAAAAGTGTGGAGTAATTTACTTTCATTAAGTATCTATTCTTGAAAGGACACATTCAAATAGGATAAGCATGTATTTAAATAAGGTGAATTAAAAAAGAAAAAAAAAAGAGAACCATTGAACTTATGTGAAGGGAGGTTTAATTAATCGTAGCTTAATTGTTCAAACTTTTCCAAAATACTCCTTTTTTTTTTTTTTTACTTATAAGAAACTATCTTAATCACATAAATAAATAGATAGACAAATATTAAAGTGTAAGTAAATAACAGATATGAAACAGAAAATCGGTTGCAAATTTATAATTTTCCTTCTTTATCGTTACTCTACTCTTCTAACTTCAATGTTAAGATCAGTCATTTCTACTAGATTTCTAGTAGTTGAGACAGGAGCAAGTATAAGTTGTAAGCTTACAAATCTTAGTATTGTTATGTTTCACACTCTTAATCTAAGTAAGAACTACACAAATCTACCATCACTTAAAGTCTGTCTCAAATAACTAACTTAGAAAAGAACATAAAAAAAAAAAGGAACTAGAAATTGTGTCCTTCTAGATTTGCTTAAGTAGAACTATAGTTAGACTTTAATTCATATTGCTTCTACTTTATAAATAACGCAACAGATTAACGACATTAGTATATCAAAGATGTTTCACTTGAGCAGAGAAAATTGATTTTTTTTCTTTTTATCAATTCACTTGATATTGAGTAGAGCTTAAACATGTTTTGCTTTAAATTCAAGTTGAAATGTAATTATGGAGTTAGATGTTCTTGAAGAGATAAACTTGATGACTTCATTAAATACTTCATCTAATATCTAATTATTCTTCTAGTTGTTATTTTAAATTACTAAGGATATATAAATTCTTCTAAATTTATTACAAAAATTGGTCTTGAACGAAAATTTTAACTTTCAAGACAATCCAATCCATATGTGATAATTTTGAATTTGAAATTTAATTACCTTCAATCTTAGACTAATTTCATTGCACAAAATTAGCATTAACCTTATCCATTCTTTATTTAAGGATGTCATACTTATTTGAATTTTAAGTCACAAAAGTTCTTCCAAAAAATATGGAAAAAGTTTAAATAAATATGATGTCTTCTTCTAAAATACTTTCCATGTAACTCTCTATCAAAAGTTTCTTAAATTTATCCATATCTTGATCTTTTGAAAATTATACAGTAAAATCAATTTAAAATTTCCACAAAATCTAAGAAAATAATAAACTTGAACCTTATTAAACACTTTTGAACATATCTAGAACATGTTTCTTTAAGATCGCAATTCTTAGCATCGAAGCCCCTTTTTTTTCTTCTTGTTTAATCTTTATAGCTAGATATATTATCCAAATGTATATTACTAGTGGAGCTAGGTCTTCCACAGATAAAGATCTCAATTAAAATAAATGAATTGATGAATAAGATCTAATTACTTCTAGTTGTTATATCAGCCTCAAATTTGCTTTAGAAAATGGCTTTCACTTTAGTATTGATAGCTTCTACATAGCTTTTAAATAGTTTCCACTTGAGTTTCAATATCTTATATGTTGACACTATATACTTTACTTCTCATGACCATTTATTGATTATGAACAATTGCAAATTTGCTTTTAGTTTAACTTCTAGTTTATGAATTCAAACTACATACTTCATAAGCTAATTAGTGAAACAATTTCATGATTTGTTTCTAGTCATTTTAGAGCATGGGCTAAACCCAAAAGCTCATGATTGAATTGCTTAGAGCTTTGATTGAGCTTCCCAAAGCTCTATCGAGCTTATCGTAGTCCATGTCAAGTTACTAGCATCATAAGCGATCATCCTAGAGCCAGACCAAGCTTCTAATAGCTCAACTAACTTGGTCAAAAGATGCTTATTAAGCTTCTATCGTCTTTTAGTCCCTTGAAGGCATAAGCCCTCAAGTTTATGGTATGTAAGCTTAGTCTACAAGGATGAAGAGAAGACAAAGTGGAAGTTAGGTCAGATAAGAAAAGTCCACAGTTGACACATGATTAGCTTGAGATACTCTCCATAATATCTATGGTATATGTTAGAGATTTCGTCTAGTGTATCTTGGAGATATAAGTCGCCTTCCCTAAATAGCTTACCAACCACACTTATAAATATGAGGTAAAATGCCACAAGTAAAGAGATTTGCATTTTTGCTCTCGAGCCATCCTTATTCTTTTAAACACTATCTATCAATTGCTTTTGTCTCAAGCATTAAAGTAGCCATGCCAAAATCATCTCTAGTGGCTCTTCATAACTTATATTTGTTACTTATGCAGTTAGCCTCAAACCTTAGTCTTCTTAAATGGAAGTTGACCATCAACATTTTGGCATTGTCTACTAATAAATTGAATAACCATAATGGTCGAAACAAATGAAATAATTGTGAAAATTAGCAAGGTAATACTAGTAATAATGAGCAGTAACTCAACCAACATACTAGCAATATAATAGAACACCTACCTCCACCATAGCAAAATGCATAGCTAATGCCTCTAGCTAATTGATAAATGTACAAAACTACACATTTATCCTCGCATATAGCACATATTCATGCTTTCATATGCACTTTTTCCATGGATTACACTCAAAATTAACTAAAATCATGCTGGTGGATCAATTATTAAAAAAATTGATGAAAAAGGATCAAAATAAGTCTTAAAAAGCAAATATGTGCTCATAAGCTTTTATTTCAATTACATGCCTTTCCATTCTCATTTTAGTGAACTTTAGCCAATTATTAGTAGCTTATTATATGAAAGAGTAAGTAGTTTATTATGTATAAAGCTTGCATTTTCATTCTTCAAACCAAATGCAAGTTGATGGTTTAATATTACTATAAGTTGATCTCCTTGTTCTACTATCCAGGCAACCACCAAACAAAGCAGAACAACATCTAAGAGATTCATTGCCTATTCTAGTCATTCATGAGCTCTTCAGTAGACAATAAAAAATGGAAGTTTAGAAGAGTAAATAATAATAGCAGCTAGATGTGGCTTAACTTGTTGACCACTAGCTATAAGTTGATGAATTTCTCAACTAAATTAATTGAAGAGCTGCAACACACTTTCCAAGTGACTCATGACAATAAACAAGTACTTAGCAACAAGGCAAACCAATCTCTTCAACAGCTTGCAATTGAGTACCAAGTCGTGTAGTAGCTCAACTTGATAAGAGAATCTAATCCAGGCTCCATTTGATAGCCGCTTGCACTTGTCTCGACTTGGACTTAGTTGTAGTACATGTCACAAATAACAACAGGTTATGTACTTGAGGATCTAACATGATATAGCAGTTGCTTGAGTTTCTGTCTAAGTTAATCATAGCTACATGACACAAGTTGCTATGGATAATAAACCAAACCATGTGATCTTTTGAGTACTTATAGCAGGTTAATGATGAAGTAAATCAACCAAGAAATAATTGGAGCAACTCTAACAAGAAGGATTTCAAAGTTCTCTAAGCAATTAAGCAGCCCCTAACCTTTTCTTGAGATGAAATCGAATTGGAATGGTAGCTAATTTGACTCTTTAGGAGAGGAGTGCTGCCACACAAGGAGTCCATAGGCTCTTTGGAATATTTAGAGTGGAAACAGCAACAAATTGAGTAAAATTGAGCTGTTATAGAACTCCACATGATCAAACATTAGTAGCTACTTGAATTAATCCAAGAGGAGAGCAAGTTGAGATAGAACAACTCCACATATGCTCCAAGACCAAGTTGAAAGCAAAATTAAAACCGAGTTGCTGATTTTAATAGCAGCTGCATTTGACCAGGCCATGGGCTTAAATTTATTCAGCTCCAGTCATTTCCACCTAGCGAGCAATGCAGTAGCTAGACAAGAAAGTTGTAGTTATACGCCAAACTTGAGTATGCCCTACAACAGCTTCACATCAAACTGAACCAAGTTAGCATCAACTCTAAACATGATGAACTGCAGCACATTTGAGTAGCAGCTGTGGGCAAATTCAAGCCAACCATTTGATGGATCCACATGCTCTAAGTAAGATACGAACAACAATCAATCCATGCAAGCTGCAATTGAGCAACAAATTAGTCATTCATGAGCAGCTGTTTATTTATTTAATTTTTCTTGGTTTTATCTTACAATTTCTTAAGGATAGCAAACTATTCTTATTTCAAATTTCACAATAGCTAATTACTCCCTTTTGTTTTATTTAATAGTAGATATATGGAGCAACCAAATCAAACAAGGCCGAAAAGAGCAGCTGCAATTTATATTTACAGCACACGAATTTGGACAACTACCGAGATGCTTTTGGACTTCAATTCTCAACAACTGAAACAGAGCAACTCTGATGCAGGAGCACTTCAAATCCTAATCCAAGCAGCTACAGCCGAGAACCATCTGAGATCAAGCTCTCCAACTCCGCGTGAACTTCAAGTTGATGGCAACTTGAGCAACTCCTTCTCAGTATGCAAAGGCCCAGAGTTCATCTCCATCTAACAGCAGTTGCAGCTCAGAATTGAACCAAATGCAACAGCCCAATTCAACCGAGAGTAGCAAGTAAATGAACCAAACAAGCCATCGGCCACAACACCTAAATTGTGAAGCTATATTAGGCCGAAACAGAAAACACAACAAACTCCAAATCCAAACAAAACTGAGCATTCAATTGGCACTAAAAAACTCCCCTACGGCAGGCTATGTACTACAATTCACACCAGCAAGTTCATCAACTAAGTAGCCATCGGAGCTTGTGTACAACTCCGAGCAAAGTCCGACACGTGCCACCACAGCTACAACTAAACTGTAGCTGGCCGTGGATCTTTAACAGCAGTAGCACGTAGCCTCATTTGACTTCTTTTAGTTCCTCTTAAGTTATCACAAAAATAAAAGATCGAAGCATAATTGGATAGCCCATTTTTAGTAAGGAAGCCCACACGTGGAGGTCTTGAACATGGGATGAGGGCTTTCTTTAATTCATTATATTAGTATGTCAGTAGCCTAATGTTGAAATAAGAAAGTAGAGGTCATAATTGGGGTGACAAAACACACGTGGGCTGCAACTTGCTATGTTTGTTTTGATTACGCACGTCATGCCCATATTAAGGAGGGTTTGGCTCCTTGTCATTTAAAGGGTATCAAAGTTTGAAAAGAAAAAAAGAGATAACAGTCGAGAGTTGGGGATTGGATAGTCACTTAATACAAGAGAACAGTAGCTTAGGACTAGTTTTTAGGAAAGAATATTGAAGAATAGAAACTCTATTTTTGTTTTATTTTATTAATTTTATTATGTTTTGTTTAATTTCAATGCATTAAATCCTTTTATTTTAGCTTATTAGAGGATTTCTCGAGTGTTAAATGTATTGAGATATATTGATTTTGTTTCGAGTGTCAGTATTAAATCTATCAATTGAGTTGTTTTCTTTTTCTTATTATTTCAATTACTATATTTTTTTGATTCATGTAGGTATTATGATGAGATATTGAGCTTAATATACTTTGGGTTTTGTATTGAAAGATTTAATAGATGGATGTGTTTTATGATTTGTTCGAATACTAATATTGAATAATTAGACATTTTGCTATTGTGTTCATCGTTTAGTAATTTAGTGTTTGGTCATCAATTTTTACTTAGATGGAGTTATAGGATATTTGGAAAGATTTCGTTAACTCGTAATGAACATGGCTTAGGTTTTTGAAAAAACTCGTCGTAAGGATATATGGGTTTTAATTAAATTAATAAACTCACACACTTAATATAGTTAAAAATACAGTTCGAGACATAGGGATGTGCTTAAACCATATTTCTAACTAGAATAGTAATTTCGGTGTAAGCAGATTATTATTTACGTGATAATTATAAATAAATTGCCTTGGTAGGTAGATTTATGCTATAATTAGAATTTAATGGGTCTATAAGCAGTAACAATTTCCCTATGAAGATTTGCTTTCGCTATGACTCTGATGGGTTCCCTTAACTAATCTACTACCTACTTTAGGAGGTGAGTGAGTTTAGTTAAATTATGTTTAGTTAATTTCGAATATCGATTCAATATATCACATTGATTCAAATGAAAATAGATTTGCGAAAACCAATTTAATCCTTTTTTATCTCCTAGACCCTAGGCCTTGATAGTGTAGGTAGGACATTTGATTTAGTATTTACCTTGTTAATTAGTTTTTACTCTCTTTTAGTTTAATTATTAGTAGCTTAACTTAGGGAAAAACTTAAGTGAATTGGTACTTAGCACCTAGCTCTTAGCTCTTAGCTTTCTATGGAATAAAACCTTGACTCATTATTTATACTACTTCCATGATCCAATTAACTTTTGTTCACGCTTTTTGTAAGTCAATTATTTAGTATCGTTGTCGTAGAGCTTCGATTTTGCTAATATTAGATTAGTAGTTGATTCCTTAGATTAGGCCTTTTTTTATTTTCATTTGTTCCTTTACTTTTTTTTTTTGGGTATATTAGCTCAATAGTAGTTTTGTTACTTTATTTGATTTCATATTTCTTAGCTGGTAGTTCTCTTTTTTATAGTTAATTTAGTGAGATTTTGTTTATTTTCAACTAGCTTCATCTTATACTAGTATAGCTTCTTGTGCTAGCTATTTAGTTGCTTACTTGATAAATTTTTATAGTTGTTATTTTCATTTTATAGCTAAAAAAATAAAAATAAAAATTTCTAGCTTTGTGTTTATCTCTTGATATTGTTAGTTTTAGCCTACTGCTTGTTATTTAAATAGTTTCATGGTTAATTTAGCTCTTAATTAGTTTGTGTTTAAATATTCGTTAGATTTTTACTTGTTTGATGAATTACTCCATAATTTCTAACTTCATATCATTTTAGTGTTACTCATGTTATATACATATTTACTAGTAGAATCATGCTTTGACTTATTGTTTTACTCTTAATGATAGTAATTTTGTGTTCTATTTTATAAAGTTTTTATCTTTGTTCATGTTTGTGATTTTAGGCATGATCTTTGTTGCTTTGTGTTAAATTAACTTCTTGCTAGGTTAGATTCTTGTCAATTCCTAGATTTCCATTCTCTTGTTAGTCTATTTTGTTAGTCTTGCTTAATTTACACTTCTTTTACTTAATTTTTCATTGTACAAGTTGCAATTATTTGAGAAAAAAAAAATTCTCTAGCTGGTCATTAAGTATTTAGTATAATTTACCATAGTTTGTTGCTCTAGATTTCAATTAAGTCAAGTTTAATTTAAATTTTTGATAGTTTAGGCCTTCAATTTTGCATTAATCTTGCTAATGTGTGATTTTTTCCTTTTATATTTTGCTTTTCATAGAGAAAAACAAAAATTCCAACCTTATCTCATCATCATGTTTCTTGTGTTTTACATATCTTTCTTGTGATTATCTTGTTTTTGCTTGTCACTTTTGATATTAGAGTAGTGATAGTTTACTTTAGTGCATAAATTTTTAATCTTTTTGCATTTTAGGAGTCATCTTTTAGAAATTTTAGTTAATTTAGTTTGTAAAGATCTAAAATTTTTGAAATTTTTTTTAGAAAAGCCAAAAAAATTCTTCCTTTAAGCTTTGCTAATGTATCTCTAGTGAAAGAGTGCTTAATTTGACTTTTTTTCTTGATCTTAAATTGAGTGAACAGTTTATTAACGTTTGAGACAAAGAAGAGCGAATCTTGAGCAATTGAGAATCATGGAAGGTAATGGGAATGGAGATGATAATAATAGGCAAAATGGATAAATTGTAGGTAGAAATGAGAATGGAAGACCATTGTAGGAGTATTTTGTGCCTAACATTGAGAGCTGTACCAACTATTGCATGGCCTACAATTCAAGTGAGCAATTTTGAGTTAAAGCTCACATTAATTCAAATGGTATAAGTAAATCAATTTTATAGTAGACCTTTGGAAGACCTACATGATCACTTGATGAATTTCTTGTAGATTTGTACTACATTCAAGAGTAATAAAGCCTCTGATGTACCATTCACCTTCGCCTATTTCCTTTTTCTCTTAGGGATAAGGCAAGGAGCTAGTTGAATTCATTGCTTATACAATTAGTGACTACTTAGGTTCAATTGGCATAGAAGTTCTTGGCAAAATTCTTTTTACCTAATAAGACCACCTAATTGAGAAATGAGATCAATGCTTTTCACCAATATGGAGGAAAGACATTTTATGATGTATGGGAGCAATTCAAGGAGTTGCTCAAGTGTTGTCTTCACCATGGTATACCTTTGCTCTCTTTGGTTTACATTTTCTATAATTCATTGGGTGACTAGTTAAGGATTATGATTGATGTTACCTCAGGAGGTTGTTTGATGAGAAAGAACATCGAGCAAGTGTATGGACTCTTTGAATAAATGGCTATGAATTCTTTCAATTAGCATAGTGAAAGGACCAAATTAGGATAAGTGGTTGCTATAAATGAATCAAAAACACTTGCTAAGCTTCGAGCACAATTAGTGGCTCTTATAGCTCAAATGAGTAAGATGCAGCCCTTGAAGAGCTCAAACCTAAGTTTTAGTCTAGTTGGAGATGCTATGTATTATGGGGGTACTCCTATGTGTTTTTTAAAGTCTTCAATAGGAAATTCCTTTGCTCCTTATGTAAGCTCAGTCATGGAACAAGTCAACTTTGTGCACATGTTTGATAGAGGAGCAAGGAATTGGGATCCCTATTCGAACAATTACAATCCAAGATGGAGAGACTACCCAAATTTAGGTTAAAGATATAGCAATGCTCTTAAAGTGCCTTTGGTGGTTCAACATAAAAAATTCCATAGAAGGGGAAGGAAAAAGAGGATACTATAATTCATATGTTGAGAACCTTATTACAAGAATACTCCAATCAAAGGCTATTATCTAAGATTTGTAAAAATAGTTAGCTTAGCTATCCCAGTCATCTAGTAGTTGCCTTCAAGGCATACTTCCTAATACTATAGAGAGAAATCTAGGGGAATAAGCTCGGACATCTAATTGGAGAGATAAAGAAGTGAACATTGTTGAAAGTGAAAAGATGATGGACCCTAAGATCAATCTTCTAAGTGGAGCATTTGAAGAGTTTGAGCTTGAAGAGAATAATACCCTAATTGATGAGTATGTGATTGAGATTAAAACTTGAGACCATATGGGTAATGTAGTGACAAAGAAGTTAGTTGAGGAACATTTCATGAAATGAGATTTCATTGGGAGTATTTATGAAGTTGTGAATGAGATTAAAAAAGTGAAGGGGCATGAAGGACAATATATTAAGGAAAGTGAAGAGAAAGATCAATGTGACTTGAAAGATGATTAGTTTCAATTGAGTGGTTATGATAAATTAGTGTTAGCGGATGATTGGAACAATGATGAGGATGAACTTAATGTTATGCTTGACATTGAGATTGATGAGCATGAGAACATTGAGGCGAAGGAAGTTGAGAACATAACTAAGAAGGATCCTTTGAATATGATTGAGGATAAGATAGTTGATAAGTCAATTGAAATATTTGGAGAGCCAACAAAAGAGATAGATCATGAGTATATTGGTCAAGTGATCTTGCCTATCCAAAAGGTTGTAGACTTAAAACTAGATTACATACTCCCTAAGATGGATGACCTAAGAAAGATTACTATACCATTTGCCATCTGGATTCAGTTCATTTTAAGTGCTTTATGTGATTTAGGCACTGCAGTAAACCTCATGTCTTTTGAGATGATGGAGGGATTGATGCTCGAGAGTATGTTGAGAGCTATAAATATGACCCTTAGGATGACTGATCGATCTCATCGGATACCCTTAAGGATATGTGGGGATGTGATAGTGCAAATTAGTCAATATAAGTTTCCCATTGACTTTATGGTGGAAATAAGAGATGACTAGCACATGTCACTAATCTTTAAGCATCCACTTTTAGCTACAACTAATGCCCTCATTAATGTACGGGGATAAAAGATTGTACTAAGAGTAGGAAATGAGGAAATTATGCTGTATGCTCTAAATTGTAAGGAGCAAGACAAATCTTATATCTCTAGTGATGTCTCTTTTGACCAGTTGATGAGAGTAGATAATAGGAATCAACCCTCTAAACCGATTACACGTAACCGAGCTATAGGACTCCAAGGACTTGTTCGTTGGTATCAAAGTACAATTCTATGAGGGAGTCTGTGAAGTTATAGTGAAGTTTTGGTTCACTTTATTGTTAGTGGTTGCTGTATTCCTTCCATAGCTACTATAATGTGTTGGTGTGATAGCAAGAGTGGTTTTATCGTTACTCAATTTTTACTCTATTTCTCATTGTGAAAGTAGAGAAAGTTTTTTTTTTTATTCTATTTGAGTGACTACCAGGTATTGAAGTTGTTAGCAATTTGTTAATCCATTTGAGAAGTACTATACCATGTCTTATTCAAGTGTTCAGGGTGTTATTGGTGACTAAAGTAGTGGTGCTCACCCTGATCATGGTCATAGTGATAGTAACACACTAAGGTCGGTTGATGATAAACTTGAGAAACTTATAAACCTTGTTAAGAGTCTAATCACTATAATATAGGTTAATAGACAACAACCCTAAGGTGTACAACAACAAAACCCATAGGAAGACACCCTTAAGAGACACTATGGCTAAGGTAATTGAACTAATCGCCCAATTTGACTACTATAAGTTAGAGGAGTAGCAGATTAAGCTGCTTGACAAAAACTAGAGTTGGAGGAGATTGGGGAAGATGACAAAGAGCTGGGTATTGAAGGGTTTGGTGAAGAAGAAGAAGTTGATTATTATCGAGCATAAGGACGAGGGTGCTAAGTCCTTTAAGGGCTAAATAATGCCAAAGTGCAAATCCCACCCTTTAGTGGAAGTGGAGATGCAAATGAATACTTGGCGTGAGAAGACAAGGTCGAGAAAGTATTTGAATGTTAAGGGTATGAAGATGCCATTAATGTCCAACTTGCTGCATTGGAGTTTACTAGGTATATCACCATGTGGTTGAAAAATCTGAATGTAGCCAGAGCAAGAGATGCAAGATGAGGTGTTAGAACTTAGGATGAGATGAAAAGGTTGTTAAGAGGCAGATTTTTATTCAAGACATACTTATAAGATACGTTTGCAAAATTGCAGGAGCTACGCTAAGAGAACCAATTTGTTGATGATTATGTAAGGGAGTTCTAGATGTTAATGAATCGAGTCGACGTAGAAGAACTAGAGGCCCATATAATATTGAGGTTCATTTCTAGGCTTAAGTATGAGATTCACAATATCGTAGAGGTACAGAGGTTTTATACATTGAAAGAGGTCATCAAGATATCACAGAGGGTGGAAAAGTAGAGAAGAAGTGTTCGGAGCCTCCTTAGGCTAACATTTTTGCGAGTCCCAGTACCATGCCGACCTAATTGAGCCAAATTGAAG
Organism: Lumnitzera racemosa; assembly: GCA_024138005.1. NCBI lineage: Eukaryota > Viridiplantae > Streptophyta > Magnoliopsida > Myrtales > Combretaceae > Lumnitzera > Lumnitzera racemosa. Next base: position 61,754,522 of record JAMXBC010000004.1, read on the forward strand.
AGGCCAACCAAGGTTGAGGATAGGAATGAATGATCTGAAGATAGCTGAGCAAGCCAGCAGGGCTGGGCTAGTCATCTAAGCCGAGTTGAGAGTAAGCCGCCTTCGAGGATATATGAGAAAGGGCAGACTGTAAGATGGAAGACCGGTGAGGTAAAATGCTTTGAATGCCTAGGCTTCAAACATATGGTCACTAAGTGTCTAAATTGACGCGTTATGGTGCTCTAAGGAGATATAGTGGATAGTACCGACAAAAGCTAACCTAAGAAAGATGATGGAAAACCCAAAGCCAAAGAGGAAGAAGAGATTTGTGTTTATGCCAACCAGGGAAAAGTGATGGCCTTAGTCTTGAGACAAGTACTGAGTTCCTTGCTGAACACTAAGGAGGATTAGAGGGAGAACTTGTTCCATACCAAGTATACCATCAAAGGCCAATTATGTACAGTCATAGTAGATGAAGGAAGTTGTACTAATGTGGATGCACAATCCTTTGTGCAGAGGTTGGATCTGCTGATCTCAAAGTACCATTGACCTTATAATTTGCACTAGTTTCATGATAAAGGTACTTTACACGTGACTAAACAAGTAACTGTGCCATTCAGTGTTGGGAATGTATATAGGGATGAAGTAGTGTGTGATGTTGTCCCTATGGGAGCTTCACATCAACTTATTAGATGACCTTAGTTGTTTGATCGATGTGTTATGTACGATGGGTATAAGAACACCTACGCTTTTGTTAAGGATAAATAGAAGATTATGTTGCAACCTCTGACCCTATCCCAAGTAAATGAAACCCTTAACCAACTTACCTAAGCTAGTAAAAAGAAGACCCTAATTATGAGCTAAAGAGAGCTTCGATCTACTGAGAAGGTTGATGAATCAATGTTCCTATTATTTAGAAGATTGATGTAGATAAGGGAATTAAAAGATGTCCTAGAAGAAATCCGAAGCTTGATAAATGAGTTTTCTGACCTGTTCCTAGAAGAACTACCTAGAGGACTACCACCAGTTTGAGGTATAAAGCATTGTATTGATCTATAGCCAGGCGTTGCCTTACTGAACCAACCTACATACATGATGAACCTTGAGCACGCTATCAAGATGAAAAGATAGGTAGACAAACTCATGGAGTGAGGATATGTGAGGGTGAGTATGATCCCTTGTGTTATACTAGCTTTATTCATTATGAAGAAAGATGGTTCATGGTGCATGTATATCAACAGTTGAGTAATCAACTGAATTACTGTCTAGTACAGATACTTGATACCGAGGCTCGATAGCATGTTAGATGAGATTTATGGTGCAAAGATAATTTTTAAAAATTGATCTACTAAGTAGCTATCACCAAATTCGCGTGAAGTAGGGCAATGAATGGAAGACTGCTTTTAAGACTAGGTACAGACTCTACGAATGGTTGGTTATGATGTTTGGACTTACTAATACGCCAAGCACATTCATAAGGTTAATAAACCGTGTAATGCGACCTCTAATTAGGAGATGCATGATTGTATATTTTGATGACATATTAGTATACAGTATCGACCTGAATGACTATATTCAACATCTTTGTAAAGTATTTGACATTTTGCGAATCGAAAAGTTGTATAGGAATATGAAGAAGTGCACGCTCTGCTAAAAAGAGGTTATATTCTTAGGATTTATAGTATCAGGAGAAGGGATCCGAGCAGATGAGGAAAAGGTCTAAGCTATTTTGAAATGGCTGATATCGAAGAATGTTATTGAGGTCTAAAGTTTTCATGGCCTAGCTTCTTCTATAGGTGATTTATTAAGGATTTCAATACAATAGCTGCCCCATTGACCAAGTTGATAAAGAGGAGTGAAGGATTCAAGTAAAACAACCGAACTTAATAGAGCTTTAGAGAGATTAAGGAAAAACTTACCTCGGCACCTATCCTGTCACTACTAGATTTTGACAAGCCCTTCGAATTAAAATGTAACGCATTGGGAGTGGGAATTGGCGCTATCCTGATGCAAGAGTGACAACTTGTCACTTATATAGTAAGAAATTAGTAGTTCTGCCATGAACTATTCTATGTATGAGAAAGAGTTGCACTCTCTTTTCTAAGCCTTCTCGTTTGGCAATAATGTCTATTACCACGGGAGTTTGTTTGGCAATATAGTCGCCGACACTTTGTCACGACGGCAAACCTTACTCAATACTGAGTAGTATGCCACTGACCCTTACTTTGGTCCAGTTATTGAATAGTGCCGAGAAGGCGTAGTTGTTGGAAGATATTATCTTAAGGATGACTATCTATTTAAGAACCACAGGCTGTGTATTCCAAACTACTCCATACATGAGCTATTAATCAGGGAAGTGGAGAATTAGTTGGTCATTTCGGGGAGACCAAGATAACCAATCTATTGAAGGATAACTTCTATTGGCCAAGATTGGCCAAGGATGTTCATAAGATAGCTAGTAGTTGTGAAGTATGCAAGCGTGCTAAGGGAAAGAAAGAACCCTATAGGGAGTACATGCTACTACCAACACCCACTTTACCTTGGGCTAACCATAGCCCAGACTTTGTCCTAGGATTATCTTAGACATCTAAAGGGGAAGATTCTATTTTTGTTATAGTAGATTGCTTTAGCAAGATGGTGTACTTCATTCTATTCTATTGGACTAACAATGCCTTATACATTACTGCTTTGTTTTTGTAGGAGATTATTCGACTACATGGAGTACCAAAGACTATTGTCTCAGATGGAGACACAAAATTTTTGAATTATTTTTAGAAGACTCTTTGGAGAAGGCTTGGAACTAAGCTTGTATTAAGCTCTAGTAGCCACCCTCAAACTAATGGTAAGACCAAAGTAGTAAACAAGACACTGGGTAATTTACTTAGAGCTGTCATAAGAAAGAACTTAAGGGATTAGGATCTATGCCTACTAATTATGGAGTTCACATATAACTAGGATGTCCACAGCACTACTGAGAAGATCCCATTTGAGGTTTTCTATGGCCTTAACCTTACTATTCCTTTAAATATGATCGATACGCTAGCAGCTACTGATGAGAGTCAATTCGGAGTGGACTGAGCTTAAGAATTACATAAGCCACACCAGTTTACAACTAAGAAGATTGCCAAGTTCAATCAAAGGTAGCATGAAATTAGTAGTTAAGGCTACTTAACTATTTCTTTCCACCTAAGAGACTTAGTATAGATACATCTTAACTGAGAACAATTCCCACACTTAAGATAGAACAAGGTATCCTTTCAAGTTAATGGTCCATTCGAGGTCCTGAAGAAAATCAACCACAATGCTTACCAAATTGAGTTGCCTAATGACTATGGTGTTTTTTCCACTTTCAATGTGTTTGATCTGATCCCTTACCAACTGGCAGAAGAAGACCCTACGAACGCCTCAAAAGAAAGGGAAGAGCCTACTCTAGATTTGAGGATGGATCTTTCCGACCCTTAGGTAGATGATAAAAATAAATCCCTTAGACTGATTACACATAGCCAAGCTAGAGGACTCCAAGGACTCATTCGGAAGATAATAGCTCTAGGCCCTAGCTGAGATAAGGACTTCTATCCCAAGCTAGTCTCCTATTGACCTGACTATTGGATCCTTATTTATGTTAGATTTGCCCCTATTCAATAACTATGCTTTATCCTAGAAGACTTCCCGATCAACTATAGGAATTTGACCCCGAATCAAGTTGACTCCTCTTTTGAAGAATTGATTGGTCCCCAATACGATCTAGATTAGGTTGGCCCTTAACTGCATTACCTTCCTACTTCTACCTACTTTATATCATACTCTTAACATCTAGCTAACAAGCGATATGTATTTTGGACACAATATTCCAGAATGATTCTTTCTCTCTTCCACATTGAATATTCTTTACCCCATTTACCTCATTTGGTATTATTTATGTAACCTAGTTGTAAAATACTTTTTTGTCTTTTTATACATATAAAGTAACCCCCGTAGATAGGTATATACACCCCCACTTCTTATATAAAGAAAATCAATCCAATCAATACAGAAATTGTTTACTTAAGCGACCTTAGTGTTCTCGTTATTATTCAACTCTTATCTATTCCCTTTAGCAAAGAGTAGTGGCGAGTGACCCTTCAATTCAAATTGGTGCATCATGTCCAACAGATTGTTGGTTGAGTAGAATCAAAAGGTATATCATATCCATTTGGAAGCTGCCTAGACTTTGTTAAACAAACCCTCCCTCCCCCCCCCCCCCCCCAATTTTATTTTCTAGGTTTGCTTCGTTGTGGTGCCTCTTCATGTGTTCGACTTCAAGACGCATCAGTAGTTATAGGGTTGGTGTTAGTAGATTAAGTTTAGGATTAATGGAGGATGACCTTGGTGTTGCAAGGAAAGAGCCTTATGGGTTTGAGCCACCATGACAAAGAAGGGCAAAAGTCAGGTTGAGGACTGTTACTTAAGCACTGAGTGGGAAGCAACCCATTATTGAGTTCCTTTTGTTTTTGTTTATGCTAGCTTCTCTTTTAGTTTTTCATGTTGGTTCTTACCTTAGTTCTCTTCTAATTCATTTTAGTTGTTCTCTTATGATTCATGGTTGTTGGTTCTTTAAGTATTTTCACTTGGTTTACTTCCTCTTAGACTAGTCTACTAGGATTTCTCTTGTTCCCTCTTGTACAGGCTTGCTTGATTGGAATTTTAGACCATATAAGAGATGACTATGTTGCTGGTTTAGAGTCTAGAGCATTGATGGAGTGGTTGTGATGATACTTGAGAGCTTAAGAGCATGAAGCTAATTGGAGACTTACACGGATGTGGTTAGCTCATCAGCTAATACACCAGGTAATTCCTACTCTCTCTTTCCCTCTTCTTTTATCTATATCTACTATGTTAGACAATGAGGACATTGTTTATCCTAAAAGTTAGGGGTGGATTTTATGTTGAACTATAGTTGGAGGGTTATCCTGGCTAATGTATGATGGAGTAGTTGGTAGATTTGTATTGATTTGTAGTTTGTTGAGTTGATTATCCATGGTTCTTGTATGCTGATTACATATTGTGCTTATGTTGGTTGCATATGACTTGATTGCATCTTGATCCCATCTTGATCCCATCTTGATCCTTGTGCTTATTATGTGAAAATGACAATTGATCCATGCTATTATTGACATTCGCTTCATAAGCATCAAAATTTTTCAAAATGTTTAGAACTTTAGTTGCATTTCTTACAAATAAAGCAATTTTTAACCCAATTTTTTCAATTCTATGCCTTTTCTAACTTGATCTTAAATTGGACACTCTTCGCTTCTCTAAAGTTAAGTCATAAAATTGGTGCTCTGTTTAAATACACTTTGTTTAGATTAAGATTTGAAGACTTAAGGTTAAGGTAGTGCCTTTAATTAGGGACTAGGTCTTTATACTTTTAAGCTAACTAGTATATATGCATATTCTTTGAAGTTTCAAGAGCCTTATATGATCATGTAAATCATGGAAAACTTGAGCTTACCTTGAATGTTTCTTCCCAAATACAAAAAGAACCTATGTTGGGGGTAAAATAAACCCTAATCAAATGATATATATATATATATATATCTATGGGAAAGAGTAAAGCAAAAGAGTGTACAAGTAGACATTTGGGGGCCCTAATAAGCGCATGACACATCTCCTCGAATGAATAATTCTTGGAAGGGTTCATGAACCCTTAGTATCTAACTCATAAAAAAGGTAAGGAATAAAGAGCTCTCTAATGTAAATTAATCAAATTGGGGATGCATGTATGCTAGAAGTCAAAAAGAGAGCAAAAAAAAAAAAAAAGGAAAATAGAAAAAACTAAGAAGAGTAAAGTAAAGGAAGAGCTTATAGTTTTCTATGCTTTACTTAGTGGTATCATGCTTATGATATGAATTAGGAGTATATACATGCATGTTTAGTATACAAACTATGAGAATCTTTTCCTTGGTTGATAGATGTTATACTGGATCTTTAATAAGAGAATCTTGATTTAAACATGGTGATCTGACTCTATCAAGCAAATGATTAATGGGTTAAGTCTATTGATAGTGATTTGTGTGTATGTGGATTGATTGAGTAGTTAAAGGGCAAGAAAAAGTTGCTTGAACTTCATTTATAGTAAGGAAAATACAATTAGTTCCAATGAGCTTTATGGTTTTAGTGCTATTATGAAGTGGATGTTGATAATGGTTGAGTGTGCTTACTTTCCCATTGTGAACTTGGTTTTGAAATTAACATTTAGGATTGCTTGAGGACAAGCAAAGTTTTAAGTTGGGGATATTTGATAAATGTGTAAAATTGTACATTTATCCTTACATATAGCACATATTCATGCTTTCATATGCATTTTTACCATGGATTTTACTCAAAGTTAACTAAAATCATGCTAGTTGATCAATTGTTAAAAATTTTGATAAAAAAGGATCAAAATAAGTCTTAAAAAGCAAATCTATGCTCACAAGCTTTTATGTCGATTGCATGCCTTTCCATTCTCATTTTAGCGAACTTTAGCCAATTGTTAGTAGCTCATTAAATGAAAGAGCAAGTGGTTTATCATGTATAGAGCTTACATTTTCAATCTTTAAACACAAGTCGATGGTTTAATATTGTTGTCGATTGATCTCCTTGTTTTACCATCTAAGCAACCACTAAACAAAGCAGAACAATAACCAAGAGATCCATTACCTATTCTAGTTGTTCTTGAGCTCCTTCGTAGATGGCAAAAAGTGGAAGTTTAGAAGAGCAAATAATAGTAGTAGCTAGATGTGGCCTAACTTGTTGAATGCTAGCCATAATTAGACAATTTCACAACTAAATTAATTGAAGAGCTGCAATACGCTTTCCAAGTGACTCATGATAACAAATAAGTACCTAGCAGGAAGGCAAACCAATCTCTTTAGTATCTTGCAACTGAGTACTAAGATATACAGTAACTCTACTTGATAAGAGAATCTATTCCAGGCTCAATTTGATAGCTACTTGCACTTTTCTTCACTTGGACTGAATTGTAGAATAGGCCACAAGTAGCAGCAGGTTGTGTATTTAAGGATTTAACATGATATAGTAGCTACCCGAGTTTCCATCTAAGCGAATCATAGCTACGTGACACAAGAAGCTATTGATAAAAGACCAAACCATGTGATCTTTTGAGTACTTACAGCAGGCTAGTGATGAAGCAAATTAGCCAATAAATAATTGGAGTAACTTTAACAAGAAGGATTTCAAAGTTCTCTATGCAATTTAGCAATCCCTAGCCTCTTCTTGAGCTGAAACTAAATTGAAGTAGTAGCTAACTTGACTCTTTAGGAGAGGAGTGTTGCTGCACAAGGAGTCTACAAGCTCTTTGGAATATTTAGAGTGGAAACAACAACAAATCGAGTAAACCTTAACTATTACAAAATTCCATACGATCAAACATTAGTAGCTACTTGAATTTATCCAAGAGAAGAGCAAGTTGAGATAGAACAACTCTACATATGCTCTAAGACCAAATTGAAACCAAAATCAAAACTGAGCTATTGATTTTAATAGTAGTTGCATTTAACCAAGCCATGGGCTTCAATCTATGCAGCTCCAGTCATTTCCACTTAGTGAGCAATGCAATAGCTAGACATACAAGATGCAACTATTCTCTAAACTTGAGCAGCCCTTACAGCAGCTTCATATCAAACCGAATCCAATTAGCATCAACTCTAAACATGATGAACTGTAGCACATTTGAGTAACAGCTATGAGCAAATTTGAGCCAACCATTTGATGGAACTACGTGCACCAATCAAGACACGGACAACAATCAATCCATCCTAGCTACAACTGAGCAATAAATTAGTCATTCATGAGCAACTATTTATTTATTTAATTTGTCTTGGCTTTATCTTACAATTCCTTGAGGAAAGAAAATTGTTCTTATTTAAAATTTCACATCAGCTCATTACTCTCTTTTGTTTTATTTAATAGTAGATATATGGAGCAACCAAATCAAACAAAGCTGAGAAGAGCATCTGCACTTCATATTTACAACATACAAATTTGCACAACACCTAGGATCATTTTGGACTTCAATTCTTGACAACTGAAATGGAGCAACTTTGATGCAACGGTAGTCCAAATCTTAATCTAAGCAGCTGCAGTTGAGAACCATCCAAGAACAAGCTCTCCAACTCTATGTAAACTTAAGTTGATAGCAACTTAAGTAACTCCTTCTTAGTATGCAAAGGCCAAGAGTTCATCTTCATCCAATAGCCACTGTAGCTCATGGAATTGAACTAAATGCAATAGCCCAATTTAACCAATAGTAGTAAGTAGATGAACTAACTAAGCGATCAACCACAACACCTAAATTGTGAAGCTACAATAGTCCAAAAGAGAATACACAACAAACTCCAAATCTAAACAAAACTGAGCATTCAATTGGCATTAAAACACTCTACTATAGTAGGCCATATACTACAATTCACACCAGTAAGTTCATTATCCAAGTAGTCATTAAAGCTTGTGTCCAACTCCTAGCAAAGTCTAAAACATGTAACCACAGCTATAACTAAACTATAGCTAGTTATGGATCTTTAACAACGGTAACATGTAGCTTCATTTGACTTCTTTAGTTCCTCTTGAGTTATCATAAAAATAAAAGATCGAAGCACAATTAGGTAGCCCACACATGGAGGTCTTGAACTTTGGATGAGGGCTTTCTTTAATTCATTAAATCCATATGTTAGTAGCCTAATGTTGAAATAATAAAGCAAAGGTCACAAATGGGGGGACAAAACACATGCGGGCTACAGCTTTCTATTTTTGTTTTGATTATACACATCAAGCCCATGTTAAGGAGTGTTTGGCTCCTTGTCATTTGAAGGGAATCAAAGTTTAAAAAGAAAAAAAGAGAGCAGTAAAGAGTTGGGGATTAGATAGTAGATTAATAAGAGAGAACAATAACTTAGAAATAGTTTTTAAGAGAGAATATTGAAGAATAAAAACTCTATTTTTGTTTTATTTTATTAATTTTATTATGTTTTGTTTAATTTTAGGACATTAAATCTTTTTTTTCTAGCTCACTAGGGGAATGCTCGAGTGTTAAATGTACTGAAATATGGCAATTTTGTTTCGAGTATCTGAATCAAATATACCAATTGAAGCGTTTTCCTTTTTTTTTTTTTGTTATTTCAATTGTTATATATCTTGATTTGTTTGGGGATTTTGATGTCATATTGAGCTTTATATATTTTGGGTTTTACATTAATGAATTTAATAGATTGATGTGTTTTATGATTTGTTCCATTATCGATATTGAGTAATTGGATATTTTTCTATTGTGTTCATTGTCTAGTTATTTAATGTTTGACCATCATTTTTTAGTTAGAGTTATAAGATATTTGGGAGGATTCCGGTAACTCATGATGACCATGGCTTAGATTTTTGAAAAAGGTCATTATAGGAATATGCAGATTTTAATTAAATTTATGAACTCATGCACTTAATGTGGTTAGAAATATGGTTCGGGTTACGAGGACGTGCTCAAACCATATTTCTAACTAAAATTGTAATTTTGGTGTAACCAGATTACTATTTACCTAATAATAATAGATAAATCACCTTAGTAGATAGATTTATGTTATAATTAGAATTTTTCTACTTCAGGAGGTAGATGAGTTCTAGTAAGTTTAGTTAAATCCTGTTTATTCAATTTTAAAATCGATTCAAGACATCACATTGATTTAGATGAGAATAGATTTGGGAATCCCAATTTGATCTTTTTTTTGTCTCATAGATCCGGGATCCTTATAGTGTAGCTAAGACATTTAGGTTAGTGTTCACCTTATTAATTAGTTTTTATTCTCTTGTAGGTTGCTAATACCATCAATATATAGCATTTTCATTGCTTATAAGAGATGTTCATTAAGATATAACTAGAAAACAAGGAGTTGAAAGCAAAACTAGAAAAAAAAAAGGAGTGATAAGACATCCCTTTAGCATTAAAGATGCTTCTACTAACAACATTCTACCCCTACTACAACTACTATAGGTAATCGCAAAAAACCCCTAAGTTGTTCCTCTTGTGACACCAGCAATAACACATAGTAATGCCCCAATCTAAGCTCGAAGAAATCACTAGGGTCTATTAGAGGACATTTCACACCCTACTTTGGATTGTAAGAATTTATACTAGATTGAAAAATATATTTGAGCCTTAACCAGTTATAGAGACTCAAAGAAAAACAAGGCCAATAACGAGTTCTCTATAAGCCAATTTCCCTTCACTAAAGGAGATTCCAAATGAATTACTCCCATATCACATTACATTCCTAAGTTTTAAATCATATCATGGCTTTAGAGACCCTGAAAATCATCTAAACCATCTTAAGTTCACAATGAAATTGCATGGCCATAGTGATGCCATCATATGCAAGGCTTTCTTACACACACTTAACAAAGTTATTGAGTGTAGTCCAGTACTTTGAAGTCAAACTCCATTTCATACTTCAATGAGCTTACCTTGTAGTTCCACAACCACTACATCGCAAGCAAGATACCCTCTAAGGACATTTCTACCCTTAGTGATACAGATCATCGGGATAGGGGTGATATATGGCTATTGGTATCACGTGAGTCGAGGTTGGGTCCGAACCGTGAGATAGTCTAAAAGATAAATGAAAGTCGAGGTTTAAGTAGAGGTCCTTATATACCGATGTTGGATATAACTCACAAATGCCTTACATGAGCTCGGGTTACACTAAATATGATGTATAAGTGTGGCTAAAACGTGTTTGCCACTAATCTATGCTCATAATGGATTAGATAAAAGTAAACAAGAACAAGCCAAGGATACTTAGCTTATGAAGGGAAGTATGTTTGAGAGTTCAATGTTACTATTCTGATTGATTCTTGTGGCCATTACATTTTATAAGTATTTATATGGTCTAATTAAGGAAAATCCTAAGTATATGTAATTTACATAAAGGATTCCTACTGGAAAAGGAAACATACATAGTTTACAAAGGCAAAGATGTAAATAGGTAAAAAGGATATTCGGTTACAAAAAGGATAGTATGGATGTTAGAAAATGGCATGTGTATCAATTGTCCATTCAGTAGTCCCTATGATGCTGTTTGTTGAACGAAACAGGTTTTGAGTAGATCAAGTCTGGGTTGGATGCTTGGCAACTTGGATGTTTTGCACTACAGAAGGATTAGTCTAATGGGTAGCCCATTGTCTAGTCAACTCAAGATTTGGTTGGCTCGGCCTGGATGCTCTATCAAGTCAACAACAGGTAAGTTACCTTGGTTTGATGTGATGAGAGGGGTCGACTTAACAACAGGCTAGGTACCTGTAGACTTTAATGAGATGGAGAGTAAAGTAATTTAACAAGTTGAACTGGAGAATGCATCATTCTTTAGGGCTTAACTCTCCTTGGACAACTGGGCAAACCATATGAATGAGTCTTCGAGCTTGGGAGGGAGTGATTAGTTCATTATCCCTATCATCTCCTCTAGACTATTTGAGATTTAGGATTAAATCTAGCTCAACCAATTGTTACTCATCTTTAGGGATGTATAGGTGGAGGTCGGTGACATTAAAGGAGTTTCAAATGCCATAGTCTTCGGGTAATTCAATCTTGTAAGCATTAAGATTGATTCTTTCAAGCACTTTAAAAGGTCCATTAGCCTTAGGAGATAACTTACTCTTCCTTAAACTTGGAAATTAATCTTTATTGAGGTTGATCTAAACCAAATCACTAGGTTGAAATTCCTTGCCTTACCTCTCGAGCTTGGTGGTAACTTAACTTAGTTGTTCTATGATCTTTTGGTAAATAGCTTTAATGGCCTTAGGTCTCTCTATGGCTGGTTGATCTTCATTCTAGCTTGGAAAGGGTACCTAATCCAATGCAAGCTTAAAGTTAAATCCATAGGCAATCTCAAATGGTGACATGCTTGTGGCGCTATAGGCAGTCCTATTGTCGGCAAACTCAATTATGGACAAGCATTGATCTTAGTTAATCATGTTTTGACCAACAACAAGTTGGAGTAGAGTTTCTACTATCCTATTGATAGCTTTAGTCTATTCATCCGTCTATGGATGGTAGGATCTACTGAACAAATAGTTTAGTTACTATTCTCCTCCATAATGTTCTCTATAAGTAGCTCATGAACTTTGGATCCTAATATAAAATAATAGTCTTAGGCACTCCATGGAACTTTACAACCTCTTGTAAGAAAAGAAAAGAGATAGCCGATGCATCATTAGTTTTGGAACAAGGCATGAATTGTGCTATCTTACTAAATTTATCAATAACCACCATAATGGAGTCCTTCCTTTACGACATCCTTGGCAATCCTAACATAAAGTCCATACTCAACTTGGACCATGGTTTGTTTAGGATTAGCAAAGGTCAATATTGCCCTTGCTTGGCTTAGCTCTTTGCCCTTTTATAGGTGGCACATCTTTCCAATATGGCTTAGACATCTCTTATCATTCTTAGCCAAAAGAATCTTAAGGATATTACCTCATGAGTTTTGAGCTTGCTGAAATGTCTAGATAATCCTTTACCATACGCATTACACATTAGCTATTTTAGCATAGAATAGGTTGGAGTACATAATCTCCTCTTTTCGAACAAGTATTTGTCTTCCTTATGATAGTCATCGAGTGTTCAAACTTCTTCACATTTGACATAGATCGGACCAAAATGTGGATCCTTAGCATATGGATCCTTAATCATAGAGAAACTAAGTAACCTAGTCTACAGCTTAGTCAAGAGCAATGCCGTCTCGATAGGGCATTAACCATTATATTGTTCTTATTATTCTTGTACTTCATGACATAGGAAAATCACCTACTTGGCTTGTCTTTAGGATAACTTAGGTTGGCTCTTTAGATGTCTCAAAGATTCATGATTAGTGTAGATCATGAATTCTTTAGGTAAAAGGTAATGTTGCTTAACAATCAAAGCTCAAATCAAGGAGTAGAATTCCTTGTCATACATAGAGTAGTTGAGTATAGCTCCTCTAAGCTTTTCATTGAAGTAAGTAATAAGTTGGCCCTCTTACATTAGTACAACACCTATGCCTAGTCTGGATATGTCACACTGTACTTCAAATACTTTGTCAAAGCTTGATAGAGCTAAGATAAGAGCGGTGGTTAACTTCATCTCCATCTCCTCAAAACTCTTTTGTTCCTTTTCTCCCCTCCTAAGCTTGACATTCTTCTTTTATAGCTCAGTAAGTAGGGCCACAATAGTACTGAAATTCCTTATAAATCAGTAATAAAATGATATCAGGCCGTAGAAGCCTTGTAGTTGGCTGAGTTGGTCAGCATAGGCCATTTGATAATTACTCTTTCCTCCTCCTCATCAACTCATATACCACCACCACTCACAATAAATCTTAGAAAGATTACTTCATGTAGGTAGAAGTCACATTTCTTTAGATTAGCATAAAGCTTCTTAGCTCAGAGTTTTGAAAAGACTACTTGGAGGTGCTCACAGTGAGTTTCCAAGTCTGGTTTATAAACTAGAATGTCATCAAAATATACCCCTACAAATTTCCCTATCAGTTCTCGGAGCACATGGTTCCTCAATCTTATGAATGTATACGGTACATTCGATAGTCCAAAAGGCATTACGGGCCATTTATATAATCCATTGCTTGTCTTAAACATAGTTTTCCACTCATCTCCTTCTTGCATTCGAATTTGATGGTATCTAGATTTGAGATCAATCTTGGAGAATACTCTTTCTCCATTTAGTTTGTTGAGCATGTCATCATGCCTTGATATAGGACACCAATACTTGATGATAATGTGATTAATTGCTCAGCTCTCCATACACATTTTTTATGTCCCATCGTTATTTGGTACCAACAAAGTCGATACTACACAAGAGCTTATGGACTTTCGTATATAGCCTTTCTTGATCAACTCATCTACCTACCTCTGTAGCTCACCTTCTTGTCTAGGATTCAACCTATAGACAAGTTTGTTTAGTAAAGTGGCTCTTGGTTATAAGTCTATTGCATGCTCAATGCCTCAAATGAAAGGTAGTCTTTTTGGCAATTCACTTGGGAATAAGTTGGCAAACTCATCCAGTAGGGACTTCACCTTAGCAGGTAATAGTTCCTCCTTTGATCCTCTCATCTTAGGTAACCTTTTGACCAACAGATAGGTCGACTCTTCAATCTTCATCTCTCTTTTCAACTTAGCTCGAGTCATTACTAAAGCCTCTTTCTTGAAGGAACATGTAGTCTTCCATCCATCATATACCACATTTGAATCAAACAACCATGGTTATCTAAAAAGAATATGGGATACACATCATAGAGTACTTCATCTCCATAGTTTTCAATACTGATAGATACAGTGACTTATTTATTTACTTATAAGGTTTCTTTATCATTAAGCAAATGTAGTTTATAAGGATTAGGGTGGGGCTTGGTTGGCAAGTTCAGTTGTTGGTCTATGAATGCAGATGCTACATTAATGTAGCTACCATTATCAACAATCAATGCACATAATGACCCATTCACTTTACAATTAATGTGGAACAAATTCTCTTGCAACTCATCCTCTAGCATAGGACTCATACTCATAGCCATCCTTAATATCATGGTTGTAGGCATAAAATTACCATCCTTACTACAAATGATCTCTTCCTCCTTAGATAGCTTGGTTTGTCCAGTCTCTTTCAACTCTTCTACCTCTTCATTGGTACTATCTACCTCAATGGTTATTGTTTCTCCTTGGATCACTGTGGTTCTTTTATTTGGATATTGAGCAGCCATGTGTCTAAACCTTTGATATTTGAAGCACTTAATTTCATTTGTCTTTTTCCTTAAGTTCTTGCCTTTCTTAAACTTTCTTGGGATGTCTTTCTCCTCTACTCGAGTAGTTTAAACAAGTCGAACCATGGAAACTTTGCTTGGTTTCGATTACATACATCTATTTGGAATAAGTTGGCTAATGGTAGTTGATTAACAGGAGCTTAGAATCTTCTTACTTAGCATCTCTTGATTCTTTGGGCAGCTTGGATAGCTTAATCAAACGAACTAATATCCATAGTCTCCAAAATATCTCCAATCTCGTACTTCAACCTACTAATGAATCGAGATACAATTCGGTCTTCAAGCTCAATGTAAACCCTACAATTAGCTATTTGAGGTTTTGATCGTTGAAAGACTCGATTGAGCCTAAATTATAAACTATTGTGAGAAATATTAGTAAAAATGACCCAGTAAACTTGAATTTAAGAAAATAAGTAATAAAATAGGAGACTGTAAAATTTTCAAATTTTAAGCATAATAATTGCTAATTACCGAAAAGGCGAAAAGTGTAATCTAATAACTAATAAATTACTAAAGATAGATTATATATATACTAAAAATTTTAGAATGACCAAAATAATAATTAGGAATGTTCACATATACCCCACATATATTTACATGTAGATAAAAATACGTGAAACTACCTAAATTGGCAAAAAACTAAGTAAATAATTAAAGAAAATTATAAATTAATTATGAAAAATATTAGAAAAAAATCAAAAGAGGCTAGAATAATCCAAATCAGGTCTTAGCAGGTCAGGATCTACAAAATAAAAATTTACCAACTAAAATTAGACAACACAAAAGCCAAAAATCAAAGAAATTGGGCAAAATCATGCCTAATTAATGCATAATAATTATAAAAATCGTCTATAAATAGGGGAAAAATTTCTAGAACTCATTTGGATAGTTTAGCATTAGGGAAAAATAGGAAACCTAAAAAAATCGAGAGAAAATCCAGAAAAAAGAAAAGAAAAGAAAAGGAAACTGTGCAAATTCGAGTAGTAAGAGAAACCCACACATCACCACCACCTGGGATCGAGCCACCACCGCCACACCACTCTAGCCCCACCGTCTAGGCCGACCGATAGTCTTGGACCGGGTTTGAATGGCTAGAAAGCTTCGAATCGGTTAGTCCTTTAAATTTCTCGATTTTGAATAATTTTGTAAAATTAGTTATTTTGCCTAGAAAATTATGAAACTTGTTATTCTGAGGTTTTATTATATGTAGATTTAGGGGAAAATAGTGATTTAGTTTAATTACGTCTAAAAATATAGAGTTCTTAACAAATTGTTCAAAATCGAGTGTGATTAGAAAGGAAAATAAATAGGTTTAGGAGTGTAGTTTGGAGCTTAATTTTTTTCTATAGGATGCTCATGTGATATAAAACAGTGCTATGAAGCCATTTTTTTAAAATTAATTTTCAAAATTTTTAAGTTAATTTTTAGCCCTAAAATGATGGAAAAATTGGGTGATTTGGGGTTAATTAGGTGATTAAGATATTAATTACTGATTTAGATAGTAATTAGATGTTTAGGGATGTTAATCTCTAATGTGGAACTCTAATCCTAACCTTTGGAGTATTAAGTATGGTTAATTTAGAAAATTAGGTAATTAATATAAGAAATTAGTAATATGTGAAATTGTAAATTAATAAATCTAAAAAATTAGGGTTATTTAGATAATATTAGAGTAAAAATCAGAATAATATTAAATCTAAATTAAGATTGAATTTTAGGTAATTATATAAAAAAAGTAAGATTTTCTCACATCGGGGATAAATCTGATACCCTAATTAGGACTAGCGTGTACCGAATAGCTTAGAATACTAAATTAAGACCCAATAGGATATTTGAATACTCGAGCTTAATGTAATTAATTTTACATTAGGATTCAAACATATTTAGGACTTAGAAATCGAACTAGAACCTAATTTAAAAAAATTGATGCCGAAACCAAACTCGAACCTAACCTTAAACCTAGAATAATTGTAAAAGACTTAAGACCTAGATAATTAGGTATATTAAACCTTATAAAACATAACAATAAGCATTATAGGAGAAAATGAACCTATAATTATTATATGAAAACTAAAACCACGTTTGTGTTATAAGGATGCCGATGGCCTGAGCAAGTCGGACCTCGAGTGACTGAATGAGGAGTTGAGATAAGTTGGGATTAATACGATACTGTATTTTGGAGGCTTAAGATTATGCTTGGTTGTACTTGTTAGATAGTTAGATGTGTGCATGTGCTTGATTATGGGTGATGCTACGATTCTGTTTGTTGTTCTGGCATGTATTGTATGATTTGTATGAAATGATTGATCACCCTAAACTGGAGTTAATCAAATATATGACCAGTATTCATAATCAAAAATGCATGGCAACCCGTTAGGGGAACTTAGGACTCTCTGGCCAAATATCGACCCTTACGAAAGGGATAACGCAGGATTGCAATTGGTCCCTTCTTCATCCTTAGCTGAACTAAATGACAGGAGAGGAGGTCACGGCGAGGGTGAATTCAATGGTTCGAAGGTAGTTGCGGGAGGAGCGAGGTCTCCATTGCATAAGCTTGGGTTTAGTCATGAGCTGTTGCATTAATGGTAACTCCTTAACCTAGATTAGAGTAGACGCAATTTCTCTAATTTCACAACGGGCCGGATAACGTCGTGCGATGGCATTTGCTTCCACATGCATTGCACCTAATAAGTTGATTGAAAACCTTATTGTGTTTGTGGTATAGTTTTAAGTCCTCCATCCTAACTTACTGAGCTATGGTTGCTCACATCCCTATAAACGTGGTGCAGGTACTGGCTAAGAAGCGGCAAACTACTACTCTGAAGCTAACAACTGCTGGATCGTAGGGAGTGAGGAAAAATATTGAAGAATCAACTCATATTTTATTATTTTTCATTTCTAAATAATGTATAACTAGGAAATATGTTACGGAGAATTATTGTAAACTTTAATTGCAATAATTGAATTATAGTGTATTATATATTTCCTCACTTTCTTAGGTAAATGATTTATTTAAATTACAAATTGTTTACTTCAAAGCGGGTTAGTCATAGATGCCTTGTGTAGATCAGGTCTAAGATAGCGGTTGTAAAGCCAACTTCTATATTCGGATGGTTTATACGGCGGGGCTGTTACGACTCTACCGCTTCAGGGCATGACACTCAACATCTTCACAATAGATCATTAACATCTGGAACTCCTTTGCGTAGGCATCAACACTTGATCCTCCTTGCCTCAACTCCTATAACCTTTTGAATGCATCCTGCAAATAATAGCTTGGAACAAATCTTTGCCTCATGACTCTTCATTCCATCCCAATGCCTAAATTTATGTTCTCCTTCTCTTCTACGAGTGGTTTACAAGTTTTTCCACTATAAGCTAGCAAGTAAACTCCAACACAATAAGTCTAACCTTGGCATTATCAAGTACTTCATGACACTCAAATTGCTTCTTAATCTTATCTACCTAATCTAATTAGTCCTTTGCATCATTACTCCTAGAAAAACTAGGAATATGCATCTCAACCCTTCTACTCTAGGAGCTTAGACATTCTTCTCCTTCGGTTTGTAATACTCTTTCACTTCATCGCCTACTTCCTCATCTTCTTCTTTGATCTCATCTAATGCTAGTTTACATCTAGTAACTTTATTTGCCCCTCTAACTCGATGTGGTCAAACTGGGGCATTGGCTTAGTCGTAGTAACCATTACCTCCCTCAAGCTATTCATTAGCTTGTCTTCTGTAGGGATTTTTTTTAGCTCATTGTCTATCTTCATTTATGACAGTTACTAGACTAGCCACTAAGTTAGTTAGTCTATCTAGTTAGTTATCCATAGACTGAGGTGTAAAACTTCCTTATTGAACTTAGTCATTTCGAGTCCTACTCTCCTAGTTACCTAGAGTTCCTTAAACATTCAAATTAGACATTATTGTTTATTACAAGAGATTAACAACTAAAACACAACTCCAAGTTTCCTCCTTCAAACTATAAGAAAACAAAGCCTAACACATCCATAGCTATTCAACCAACATACGAAAAACTACTTGAACACTTAACACTTTGTTTTGCGAACAAGAAATAGGGGAAGGCAGAGCACTAAATTTTTTTAGCACTAAACACTTTCTAAACAATCACAACAATGCTAGGTTACCTTTGAGCTCTCATCATTAGTAGGAAGGGCATCAAGTTTGTTCTAGAAGTACGAATGTCACGATAGTGTTTCCTTACATTATCCCTCACAGCCATTATTGACTTCATTAATAGCTTCTGCTAAAGCTCTACCCAATATAGGTTGTCCATAAACTTTTGAAAGATTTTGTATTAAGTATCCTTGAAGAACTCATCATTTCCTCCTATGAGTCGATTTGCATGTTCTTAATGATGGCTCAACTCTTCTTCCAGCCAATGGATCCTTGCTTTGACATCCTTTTCATTCTTCTCGTATCACTCTAAGGTAATCTCCACTAAGCTAAAGTTAGCCTTCATATTTGCTTACTCATTGTCCGCATTCAATAACTTTGTTAAAGGCCCTCTACTTACCCCTTCAACTCTTGGTTATGTCATATGAATCAGAACCCTTATTAGAGGATCAACCAAAGTGCAATCTAGAGGCTAACCTTGTAAACCCCTAAGAGACTATGCTAAAAAACGCTAACTCAAACTTCAAAAACCCTAGAAGGCAGCCTTGACCCTAGTTTGACCCTTACACTTAAAGCCCTAAAATCTTGTAAAGAAATGCCAATAACTAATCTTAACTCCTAAGGTCAATGTAATCTAACAAAACTAACCTACACACTAATGGAAAGGAGACTAATGGTCGAAACCAGTGAGAATTCCTTGAAACCAATAGAGAGTAAACTAAGCCATAAATGAATATTGATATAGATAAACCTAACAATAAATTCGAAACCTAAAATGAATATTATAACCTCTAAAGGAACCCTTGAACCCTCAAAAATGATTCTAAAACCTTAATCGATTGTCAAAAACACTAATTGAACTATTGAACTCTAATTAACTAGTAAAATTATTCACTAAAGGTAGACTAATGGCTTAATTACACGAAACCCTAATATACCCTCTAAAACATACTTGAGTAGCAATAATTAGACCTAATTCCTTAAACTAACCAGACAAGATGAGCCAATATGCTTAACTAACTTAACATGATATATTAAGCCTTATACTACACCTATTTAGTAATAAGTGCACTAGTAATTAAGATTAGGAAACTTAATTACACCTTAATCCACCAATTACATTTTCACATTCTAATTAGTTATAAGTCAAGAGTGATTAATCATACGAAACCAAAGTAATTATATGAAAATATCTCCTTAATAATGCCAACATTATACTTTGGGAGACAATGTGAACCCCATGAATATTTGGATTTGATTTTGAAGTCAAATGTAGGAGTTAATAGGTAGTTCCTAGAACTACTTAAGATATGATGGGAAAAAGAAAACCTTAAATAAAATGAATGAAACGTAGTTGAAAAACCTTAGAGAGAGTAAAACCTTAATCATATGCATAAAACCCTAAAAACCTTAATATGTAGGAAACCCTAAAATGATAGGAAAACATCAATAGAATGACTAAAACCTTAATTGGAAGTACAAAACCTTGATTCAACTAATAAACCTTAAGTATATGCCTAAACTATTTGCTAATTGCAAATAATTTCTCTAATCTGTCAAAAACCCAAAATCATCCATCTTATAAGTAGTTTGAAAACCCTAATCGGTCTTGAATACTAAAAAACTCTAGCAAATGAAGTAATATAGGTTAATGGACTTCATTAAAGTAATAAAATATGGCAAAACCATAATTAGGCCTAAATTTCTTAATTAAATATAATCATAATTAATTAGCCTAATTACCCTTTAATCCATTTGCTAAGTCTAGTCTTCTTAATTTAAAATGGATAAGATCAATTAAGGAGACAAGACAAAAAGGGTTATCTGGCATTTAGGAAATTTAGAGACAAACCTTAGCCAAATTAAGTAGAGTCAAGGTATATGTAGTCCCCCTTATCCTACTTTCATGATCTACTATTGTACCCTAATCAAACCTTCATTTAACCTCATTCTTCATTCTTAGAAAACCGTAGGAAATACTCTCTAGAAACCTAAACAAAAAATCAAAGGAAAAAGGTAAGAAAAATAAGAGGAGTCATCAAATGCCGCTGTCTACCTAAGTACCTTTCTCTACTACCACCACCACCCAACTTCAAATCATAAACCACTGCTACCAAAATATCATACACACATCTTAGTTTCTTGTTGACAAAAGTTTTCTTTCAAATGATCATGTTACTTTGTTTTTGAGTAGAAAAGTTGAAACTCATGTAGACTAGACTAGAGTAAAACTTGCTCAACTTGAGTTTCTTATTCACATAAGCTACAACTATGATACTTTGAGAGTTTAAGATTAGAAATATTAGATTAACATGTTATAATCATATACATGTCATTTTAGAGCCATATAATCATACATTCATTTATGTACTTAGCTAGTTTGTTACTTATATTCTAGAAGTATAAGAGATAGATCTATATTGATAACTTAAAAAGAAGTTGAGAAAACACCAAGAACCTCAATTTCCTTTGCATGTTGCCCCTTGTGGTGGAAATTCTCTTCATGACCATCGCTTAGTTGTTGATGATATCAACTTCCTTTAGTGAAAAACCTAGTTTAAAGACAGATACGGTACGCTCAAATGAAAAGTTACATGAAGGATGATGGAAGCCCTAGGGTGGACACCATTTCATGAAACTAGATTAAGCTGCAACTTTTCATTTATTGGCTTAATGATATCGTTAATTAATGAAAATTTAGATTTAGGATTTAAATAACAAATTTTAGTAGGTTAAGGTTAGGTTAAAAGCTAAAATGAGCCTAAAATGTGATTTGGACTTTAAAAACTTGATTAAAAACCTAATAAATAATAACCAACATATCTAGACACTTACTAAAAATGAAGTATTTCAAAGACCTATAATGAATTAAAGCCTAAAAGAATATATAGAGCTAGGCTTAGGGCCTTAGAATGGAAGTTAGGCTCAAATCCCATTAAGAAGGCCCAAAATGAAACCTGTAATTCAATGAAAAGAATCTGACTAGTAGCTTAAGGGAACTTAAAAGAAGTACATTAAAACCCAACAAGATCAATAAGACAATTAGAGGAGCCTCCATAGATCAAACTTGAAGTTACTACAAGAAAATAACGAAAAGGCCCTAATTTAGCTTATAAAACTGAACCGAAGGCCTAATAAAAAAACTTTAAGAGATAATTTTGAAAGGTTCACCTAAAACCCTAAATAAAGGCCCAAGAAACTATAAAGAAGGCCCATTACCCGAATCTTGACCCTAAGCCCTAAACCCTTAAAAGTTAATTACCAACCTTTGACCAATGAAATTAATTGGCTAAATCTAAAAAATTGTAGGTCTAATTTGTAAAATACTTGAAAACAATGAAAATCGACTATAAGAACATGAAATTCTAACCTAAAATGAGGAAGTTATGATCGAAATATGAAACAAGAGGAAATAGGGAATTATCCTTATTAGTTGATTTTGGGTGTGAAACTTTGCTCCTACAAAAGTCAAGAAGAAAGGCTAAAGGTGGTGCTAGGGTTAGTTTGATGTGGCCACTCTAATGCTTAAAGTAAGAGAATGTTTGATGAAAATAAGTGAATAAGTAATTTGAGTGTTAAGGAGTGTAAGAGAATCCTTAGAATGCTTTCTTTTCCTTATTTATAGGTGTATATCGAATGCTTGTAATAATAGCTAAGCATTAGTCATTGACCACGTAGCAGCTTCTAAATTAAGTACATGCCTAAAAAGCAGGAGTAGTAAGCAGTTATGTAATAAGATCATACAAGGTTGCAATTGTCCGTGCCACTTTCAAATTTAAATCTATAAGTAGGCCAGACCTTTAGTCCCATTAGATTAGATGGGTAATTAGAGTCCCCAACAAAAAACAATAATGATTGGTGGCTTGGTAAACAAGATGCCGAACAATATAGCTAAGCAAAATTTTGCTATCAACATTTTCCTTCCAACTCCTATGGTTGAGAATTTGACTATGGGAGTTGATAACAAGGATCAATATTCAATTTGATCTGTCAAATGGCAAAAACCCTAACATGTGTTCACTAAATAGTTGTAAGACATCTTTTGAGCTGACTTATGGTATTGTTGTTAGTATCCTTCAATGTGATATTCGAAATGCATCGTATCAAGTTCCAAATGAAAGGTGACAATCTTTTAATTTTCCTGCTTGTTCACTTTTTGCAAAAGTATGTGGGATAACTTTCATGCTAGCCATCATAGTACCATATGGTCTATTAACTATCAGTCACATAATGTCCCTTAGATGTTTGATTCTTGACACATGTCAATCATTCATGCTTTTTCTATCTAATTAGTGCCTCCCATCAGTTGTGCGTTAGAATTTCAAGAGGGAAGATCATTAATCATACATATATAAAAAGCTTTTTCCATTCTAATTATCATTTTCTGCTTTTCTCCCTTCACATTCCCCTTTCAAAATTTTCTTTAACAATCTCTTGTCTAGGTTTCAAGCAGCTTTCTTTCGTGTGCTTTTTATTAATCTAAACTCAACAAGTATGGTTCGAAGTGTCATCCATCCTCTTATCTCTTCAGATTTTGAAGCAATTCTTTTTTAGGCTACTTCTCCTCCACCTTGCCTCCCTAAAGAAGAATTTGTTCAACCTCCTCTTTAATTAGTTTAGCGTACAATAGAGAGATGGGAGAAACTCACTCGTATTGATGCTCTTCTTGTAGATAATTACCCTGATGACAAGGAAGATAAGTTAGTTGCTAAGTACTTGTATAACAATGTTGTTTATAATGTTGATGCTTTAGATGGTGTAGTGAGTAGGAGTGTTAGGTCGCTCATCATGAAATGTAATAAATATTGGCAAGATCTCCTTAATGAATGGCACCTGCAATAGTTGACGAAAGATGAAAGAGTTTGTTTTCTATTTATAATGAATTTCACTTATATTTGAAATATCTACATTTTGGGTTATGTCTGCCATTTTCCACTTTTCAAAAGAAATTTTTTAGTTATTTCTACATTGCTTCAATGTTCTCTCCTAATATGTATAGGCTTCTTGTAGCATTTAAGATCATATGCAAGGAACATGAGGTTAGGGCTACTCCTAAATTGTTTAGATATTTTTTCACAATCCAAAGACAGCCAAATAATTGGTTCTATATGGCAACTCGGCATGGCTGCAAATTTATGGATGGATTAGAGTCCAAAATACATAAGTGGCATAATAAATATGTTTTAATTGGATCAAATGTAGAGTTGGATTTTGGAATTAATGAACCGAACCCATCTGAGCAAAGGATATCATGTTATTGCTGAATGATACTGTTGTCGCCAAGAAGATCTAATAGTAGTAAGGGAATAAGATGTTCTTCTAGGATTCCAAAAGGATTTTATCTTGATATGAGAAGGGGGAGCCCATATTTTCTAACAATGAAGGTTTGTTTTGATTTACCAATCTTACCGAGTAGAGTTATAGGAGGAAAGCTATTCTCATGACTTATGGGGGGAAGATCATTGCCTTTGAGCTTTGCTTGGTGTGGACTTGTAAGTTTTTTTTATTATTCCTCTCTCTTCTTTTATGATACTATCTCTCTTGTACAGGTATGAGTGTAAGAGATGTAGATCCTAACAAATTGTTAGCCCAAGCCAAAAGCTAAGACACAAAAGCTTGGTAAGCCTTTGACCACTAAAGCTCCTATTAGTTGACCTTTAGCACCAAAGAAAACAACTTAAGAGAAGGTTGTGAAAGAAATTGTTGCTTCAAAGAAGAAGAAGGGAACCTGTCATGTCAACGAGGGTCAAAGAATTGAGAAATAGAGGTTGTCAAGACCACGTAGTTGGAGGTACTTCCCATAATCAAGGATACTCCTTGGAAGGAGGTATCAAGTGAAGCTAGTCATCTTGCTATTGCTGACAACAACATTAAGGTATTCCTTGAGAAGTTGTGGACAACATGATAAACTAGATAAACACTGAGCAAAGTGCCATAGAGAGAAGTAGGAAGGAGCATGCTGATCAACCTCTGTCCAAGAGAAGCAAGGGCATGGATGAGAGATAAAGTAGGTTTTAAGAAATGAAGCTCTTGACATTAGGTTTACCAAGTTTGTTCCTAGCCATAAGTGGGTGAATATTTCATGCGGTGCTGGAGCTACAATATCCTAGACATTGATTTAGCTTTAGGTGATAGGACAAAGTCCTTAGTCTTGAATAAGGGGGTCATTCTCTCAAAGGATAAGGAGATAGCAAAGAACGATGTGGAGAGTGTTGACGATTGCAACAAAGGCTACATTGCTACTAAATTGTATGATGTAAGTTTATAATTATGGTTTGCCTTTCCTTTACGATTTATATCATGTTACTGACCTAACTCCTTGTCTTCGAGTAGGTTAGTTGCTGTGTTTTGATAGCCCTAAATGAGTCTAAAGAGGAGATGAAAAAGGTATGTTTAATTTTGTGTTATGTAGTTGAATACTGACCAATTTATTCAACGTGTTAATTTTGTTGTAGAAGGTAAAGGAGGCTTAGAAATCCTCAAAAGCACAGATAATTACAATAAAGAATGAAAGGATTAAGGCCGAGATAGAGGCTAGGAAGTGCCAAGAGGAGTTCTCGGCCAAGAAGTTAGCACACTCATTGGTGACTGATGAAATTACTGACCTTAAGACCAAGAATGATGAACTTTACAAGGAGATCAGGGACTTAAAGGAGGAGCTTCACAAGAAGCGAGAAGAGTGCTAGGGGTTAGGAAGGACAATCACATCAATAGGTAAGGAGGAAGATAAATTAAGAGTTCAAATAAAGAACTTAGAGATAAATGGCTCTAAACTCAAAGCTCGTGTTGTCGAACTAGAGGAGGTAGCAAAAAAGAAGCCTTCTATTAAGGAAGCACTATCAATTGTAACTCCTAGTTAGTAATAGGAGAGATTGCTTCGGAAAAAGTTATTGTTGGGGTTCTAATTGGAAAGGGTTGAAATTCTAAAAGTTCATCCTGACTATGAAGTGTCATGCCTTGACTTTTCCAATGTTGATGATGATGATGTCAGTAGTGGTAATGAAGAATTTAGCTAAGAAGTGGAGACTGAGTTTCAAAGTTAGGGTGACAATGATCAAGTCAACATTGAAGTTCCTACAAATGCTAGGGAATTATCATCAAAGGAGACCCCTTATGCTCGTAAAGAGACCTTCAACTCATCAAACAAGACCCCTAGTACCAACAAAGAAGTAAACTCTAAGAAGGTCCCAAGCTCTACCAATCAAGACAATGACTCTACTTAATCTAAAAGGAAGAATGCCTCAAACTCTCAAAGAGCCCCTTAATTTGTACTTTGTTTCTATTGAATTTTCATAGACATTACCTGTAATCGGGATGCCGACCTTTTAGTTTAATTAACTTTTATATTATTTTCAACACTTTTTAATCCTTAATACGTTTTATTTCACATGATGTCTATACTTTGTGTTATTTCATTAACATAGTGTAATTAGCCATATAGGGCTTGAACTTTTAGGCATTAAGTTTTATTTCCTTAACAGTGAAGTTTGCCTATTGAAGGCTGCTTACAGTTCGTTACCCTTGATTGCTTAGAACTTTTTTCAAAATATATTAAGTATTACTCATCGATTAGTATTATACTCATTAATTAATGATGGTTGGAGCTTTATTAGTATTAGTTCGTTTGCTACATAGCTAGAACTTCATTAATTCATTAATCATGTATAGATCAAGAATAAAAGCCATAGTAATGAAAGATGCTCAAAAACTTTAACACAGCATATTTAAATATAGTATATGCCAATGCCTTACATTGTTTAGAACAGAAAAAGAAACAGCAAAAAGAACTATTCAAAATAGAGCTTCAGATTCTCAGCATTCCATGCATGAGGTATGATTGTTCCATTCAGCCTTTCTAGTTAGTAGGCCCTATCACCTACAACTTCTTAATGCTTACTGGTTCTTCCCAATTTTTGTTGAGCTTTCCTTGATTGTTTCGTATGCCAGTTGCCTCCAATTTCTTACAAACTAAGTCTTTAGGTCGATGTACCTTATGTTTCACCTTCTAATTGTAGTACCTTACTACCCTATGTTGATAAGTAGCAACTCTTACTCTCGTGATGTCTTGTATTTCCGCAATTGTATCTAAATTGGCTGTAAGGTTAACCTAATTCACCATAATGTCAAACTTTTGCATTTAGAGATTGGGTAACTCTAATTCAATTAGCAAAACTGCTTCTAATCTAAATGTAAGCCTAAAAGGTATCTCTCTTGTTGTAGTCCTATGGGTAGTCCTATACCCCCATAAGACATTAGGCAATTCATTGGCCTAGTTGTCCTTAGCTTGATTAGCTCTTCTTTTCAAACTAGAAAATGGTCTTATTAATAGCTTCCACTTTGCTATGATTTTCACAAAATGCTTGAAATTTATCATGATCAACTTGTGGCATTTTATCAACCACTATCATAAAGGAAACCCTAAACCTTGATATGATAAAATTGAAGATAGAAGACTCAACCTATTGCTTGGTAATTTCACCATTGCTTTGGCCTCAACCCATTCAGTAAAATAGTCTACTACAACTATGACAAACTGCCATTGAGCCGTAGACTTTAGAAATGGTCCAAGTATGCCTAGCCCCCCACTAGGCAAATGGCTAGGGCTAGTGAGGCTATATAATTTAGTAGAAGGTACATGGCTCAATGCCTTATTTTTTAACATTGTAGACATTAGCGAATAACAAACTTTGCATCCTCTTTCATAGTTAGCCAATAATAACCTAGTCTCAATGCATGGATATACTGAGTTTGACCTTTCACTTGGTTGCTATAAATACCTCCATGCAACTTGAATAGAATTTATTGTATGCCTTTTTGTAGAAGGCATCGAAGGTGGGGCTATGAGAGGCTACACTTGTATAGTTAGTCATCAATCAGTATGTAGTTTGTAGCCTAATATATCAACCTCTAAACTTCTTTCTTATCTTTGGGTAGAACACCATCCTTTAGATAGTCAATAATTAGATCCATCCAAGACCTCTCCCTTAGGCAAGAAGTAAATTCACAACTTTGTTTGATAGTTTTTAGACTTTTACTAAGGAGACACTTAATAAAGAGCTTGTCGCCTAAGTTAGGTAGAGTTATACTGGCTAATTTAGAAAGCCTGTCAGCAACAATGTTTCTAACCTACAGTATCTTCTCAATTATAAAAGATTTAAATTCTTCTATGAGTGTTTGTACTAGTAACATGTACTTGCTCATCACATCTTCCTTTATTGCATAGCTTTCTTTGACTTGATTCACAATCAATTAGGAATGGGAATAAACTTTGACTTTTTTTACTCTAACTTCTTTTGCTAGTTTAAGCTCGGCAATTAGGACTTCATTATTGTTGGCTGGAAATCCAAACTTTAATGCATACTAAATCTTCACATTGTGGGGCCGTTACAAAATAATACCTACACCACATCCTTCCTTGGTGGAAAACTCGCCAACATATAAATTCCATGTAGGTTTCTTGGCCATTTCAATGCTATCTTCTTCTTTAGTGAACTTTGCAACAAAATATGCCAATACTTGAGATTTTATGCCATTCTAGGTTTATATTGCATGCCATAGGCGCTTATCTCCAGAGCATACTTTATCATCCTCCCTAATGAGTTTGGTCATTGCAAGGGTTACTAAAGAGGCTAATAAGTAAGAACTATTATTTCATGTACCTTGAAGCATAACTTTAATTTCCTTACCAAGAGAACTACTACCAAAAAAAAAAAAAAAAAAATCTCAATCTTTGTATATAGCTATTCTAGCCCCTATAAGACATGACTCACATAATAAAATGGCCGATGCTCCCTACCTTCCAATTGAATCAAGATAGATGAAGGAGCTCGGCTATTAACTGATAGATATAAAAATAAGTCTTCTTTAAGGATGGGTGTTGATAGTATTGGCCATAATGGTATAAATTCTTTCAACCTATTAAATGTTGATTAACACTTGTTAGTCTACTGAAATTCCTTTATGTTCTTCAACACTTTGAAAAATTCCATGCACCAATCTACGCTTCTCAACACAAATCTATTTTAGAGAGGCAATTCACCTAGTCATTTCTTAAACTTCTTTAATGGTGCTAAGGGACTTCATCACCTTTTTCCATCTTAATCTAATTATAACCAAAAAATGCATCTATAAAAGAGAGTAAGGGATGCCCAATAATTGAGTCAACCATCTAATCTATTCTTGATAAGGGCAAACAAATTTTTGAGATAGGCCTTATTTAAATCCGTGAAGTCTATGTACATATGCTACTTACATTCGACTTCTTGACTTACACACAATTAGCTAACTAAGTCGGATAAGGCTCTTTCCTTATGAATCCTACCTCTAACAGCTTTTGAACATTCTCTTTAATGGCTTCTTGCCATTCA
The DNA here is from genome assembly GCA_024138005.1 of Lumnitzera racemosa. Classification (NCBI taxonomy): domain Eukaryota; kingdom Viridiplantae; phylum Streptophyta; class Magnoliopsida; order Myrtales; family Combretaceae; genus Lumnitzera; species Lumnitzera racemosa. Next base: position 61,783,835 of record JAMXBC010000004.1, read on the forward strand.
AGGGCAAAATGCCTCTTCCTTCGCTAAACTATTTTCATACTTAGATTAATTTAGAGCTTATGCATTATTACTTCTATGGGGATACCTAATGTAAACACTCCATTTTTGCCCTCTTGTAGTTTTATTTATTTTTTTAGAATAAAATAAAAAAGGTCCTAATTTAGAAAATAAAAAAAAAATTAAAAATAATAAAAAAACACAAAAAATTGAAAAACTGAAAAATAGAAAGTGTCAAAGGTGTTCAAGTTGAGTTAGTTAGTCATTTGGGATCAAGTCAAGCAATAATCGAAAGTGTACATGTAATTTAGTAAATTTAGAGTTTTAAAATTTTTGGGCTTTATTAGAAAAATATCCCTCTAAAATATTTAAATAAATTTTTATCCAATTTAAAATATATATTTTAATGGAATTAACTAAAGTAAGACTCTATATTTATTAAATTCAAAAGGGGGTTAGAATTTGTTCAGTGTTTATATTTTGGCCTATTTTAAAAGGGTTATAGTCAATTTGGGATAAGTTAAGTTTGGATAAAAAAAGTTAAGTTAAAGATTGGGCTTGGAGAGAATGGAATTAGTTTAATCTATGTGTGTTATGTGATGAGAAAAATGCTTATATGAGTTAACATAAGATATAGGATTGATGATATGTGAGACTAAAGAGTTAGGAGTTCGATCCTTGATAGAAGCGCCTTAAAGTGCATTTTTTTTTGTTCCCCTTCCCCATTTCTTTCAAGAAATGTGAAGAAAAGGAGGGAAAATACCAGGGTTTCTAAAATGATAGTAGGTTGAAACAAATCTTATAATTTTTTTTTAACAAATCTGATAAGGATGACATTAAATCTTATGAAATAAAGGATTTATTAAACCCAAATTTGTAGAAACTTAATTCTTTGCTAGATTTGAACAAATCAAATCTTCAAAACAGATTTGGGAGTGCAATTTACAAAAGGAATGTCATTGGTCTTCAATAGAAGGATTAAGTCTTACTCAGTTACTACTCATCGCTGAACATACTGAAACGACTCTTAACTCCATCTACTCCATCCTTCATCGCCACATTCTAATTACGCTCTACTATGCACACCCTACTATCATACCCTAAGCCATGCTTCATAGCAGGCAATAGCAATTACAAAAACAATCAACATCGGACTTATAATCTAGTACACAACTTAGTCCCACCAAATCAGCCTTGATAACTTTTATTTTAAATACATTTCACATAGTAACTTTATAGTATTTCTCCTTACATGCTTGGTTTTCTTTAAAGAAATTAATACTTAATTGAGTAAAATTTTGATTTTAAGGTTTAAACGCGTTCTTGGATTGAAAATGAAGAAAAGGAATCAAGTTTCACTCAATTTGGAGTTTAAATGAATGAGTTATGAAGTTTTGAAGTTACATAGTCTAGAACACGACTATTTCCCCAGGTTGTGTCCATCCAGGAAGATATGCCAAGGTCAGAAAGTTACACAACTTGGGGACACGACTGTGTCCCAGGCTGTGTCTAGTGACGAAAGAGGAAACCTTACAATACACTATAAAAGGACATACTAGGGTTTCGTACAAAGGATTGGACATTCAAAAGAGAAGAGACTTAAGAAGAAGGAGAAGAAAAAGGCAAAAGCAATACCTAACTTCAAGATTGAAGAGATTTATCATAAACAAAAGGGGTTTTTCATGTTTTATTTATTGATTTTGTTGTAATTTATTTTTAGTTTCATTATGATAGCTTAAAATTCTTGTATTTAGGATTATGAAACCTAGGGTTTCATGTGACTATTGGATTGATTGATAATTTTCAATAAAGTTTCTATTTTTTCTTGATTCAATTATGTTATTTAATTGTTAATTGATATTTCTAGAGTATCAATCTATGATATTATGTATGATGATTGAGAAATCACATGAATAATGAGATCTTGACATAATTGGAGAGAATTACATGTGTACTTAGAGATAAGATATATGTTTCTTCTGGAAAGTTGTTCTTTTGTGTGGGAATTCATTATACATTAATGCAATTCTAAATTATATTACTAAGTGAAGAGATTCCGGTAAATAATTTAGGATTATGGTTAATATACTTGAGAAAAGTGTTAACTTTAATTGTGAAGCCCTCCAGTCAAGAATAATAGAAATTGAATTGGATATATTTTATGCGGTCACGTGTTAAAAACTAGAGGAAATAATTCCTATATACGTTATTACCTTCTTGAAATTGTTCTTAGTTTTATCGCTTTCTAAATTGCTTAATCAAGTCTCATAATTAGAATAGTTTGTTAATTTTAGTATTTTTAATTCATTCAACTCATCACAAGTTCCCGATTAAATAATAAAACTAAGGTTAATATTAGTACTCGAAGTCTCTGAGGCTCGGACTCACATTTTCTATATTAAAACTGATAGGTACACTTGCTTGATATGAAGCCTTTCTCTCACCCCCTGCAATTAACATCTACTACCGTAGCCCCCTTCATATACATGCCACACCCCACTTTACTATCCCAACCACAACTCAAACATGATTAGCTACTAACCCTATTTACTAAACCACCTTCATTGCTTAACAACACTAACAACCCAAACTTAAGCATTCAACTTAGTCTTCACCCACTATCAACCACTCAAGCATAGCCATCAATGCTAAGCACACACCAATTATGTTTACTCTTAACCGAATGCATCTACAAACTATACTCTCTCTCTTAACATAGCTCTAACTAACAAGCCTCTCATCATAACTCAAGCCTATGCGACAATCGCTACTCATCCACAACCAGTAGCATACAGTTTAACTGCTCTACACCCACTACATAGCCCTTCATTGCCTAACATACAACCTAACATTGATCCCTCTCTCTCTTTCTCGATAAGCAACCATATACAACAACCAAGTAGTAGGTACAACTCATTCTCTAGTGACCTCGACTGTTTCAACCTGAGAGGGCTAGTCATGGCAGTCGTCGTATACTGTACAAAGGATTGCAGATTGAATTCCCTTATAATCGACGACCCTTTTATACGATACACAAGGCTACAACTACAACTAACTATTAAGAGTACGTAAGCATAAGCAATATCATTTCATGATAAATAATAAATTATAGAAACATAACACATAGTCTATTTATATAAGAATTTACGAATAAGAAGTCTAAAACATGTCTTAAGTCAAACTAGTATCACTCGATTACATATTCAACTCTATAAACTATCAGAAATATTCTCTAATCACATTCAGCTCCCACATTGACCCCATGTAGAACACTAACCTTAGGCATGCAATAGCCCGACTCCATAAATAACTCGGCCTACGAAAGAAGACTCAAGGGTATAAGCTAATTAGCTTAGTGAAATAATTCCCTCAACCATACAGCAATCAAGTTATACAATAATTAAGTTTAATCAAATGAATGCGTTGTAATCAGTATGCCAAACAAATATATGCAGGTGACTAGGTACTGCATGTAACTCAGATTTAACAGCAATCAAGTTATACAATAATTAAGTTTAATCAAATGAATGCATGACAATCAGTATGCCAAACAAATACATGTAGGTGACAAGATACTGCATGCAACTCAAATTTAATGCCCTTTAAAGTCAGGGTTGGAGATACATCAGCATAGTTAGATCTAGGTATCATATTAGAACTTATCTCATAAAGAAATTCCGCGTTTCGTATTTAAAGTGTAATGGTATATCTATTATCAATTTTGTCAAAACGAGTTCTACATATAATTGTAAGTAGGTTCACGTAGCCTTCACTCACTCCTAAATGAAGGCCTTTGGACTCGACCCTTAGCTAAGCAGTTGGCGCCTATAACGCCTAGTAATCCCATGGGCCAGGGTAAGGTCATATTGCATATGTACACCATATGAAATCTATAACAATCAATAATCAACCTATGTATGGCCTCTTGCTATCTCTGTGTAATGTAACTGCCGGAATTAGTTATGTGATACATGATTATGCGTGTTTCAAGTTAACCTTTTTTTAGTCGAGTAAAAATTAAGTGTTATTATTCAGTGGTCATTCAAAGTCAGAAACAATCAATACATTATTGTAATTAAAGTAAATTCACCATTAAAAACGAATTATTATACATAAGCATAACCTAACCCTATACATATTCATTTATCGATCATAACTTATATTCACTAACTACAAACACAAATAAGTATGGAATCATTAGGAAAAACTCACTTAGCCATAGCCGACTTAGGGGTTGTAGTAATCTAGTAGCAACTTAAGGTCAATATCAAAATCACTTGAAAATAATAAAAATTTGTAAGTTTGGGAATTTAAAGCTAAACTAATATTGTAATTTGTATGGTTTATTTCACCTAGATACTCGAAATTATCGGTTTGAGCTTTTTATCGAATCACGTATAACTTTTTCGTTTTAGCTTGGATCGTTATGAACTTATAATTTATTCTAATCCTTTTTTTAGCATATTTTCTCGTAGCGAGGTCCGTTTTGGACGTTGTGACTTGCAGTTTGAATTGTATAAAAATATAAAAAAATTTGTTATTTTAATTTAAAAATTATAAAATATTAATTTTAGTTTTTTCTTAATATATTTATGATTTAATAATTATTTAAATCATATAATTGATATTTTTATTATTTTAAGCATACTTTTCCTATTTTTGAGATTTTAGTCTTATTACAATTATTATTATTATTATTGCTATTATTTTTTTATTCATTTATATTTGATGATATACACACATACACACACACATATATATATATAGACTTATACTATATTTGATAAATTTTATAATTTACTTAATGAGTAATTCCTAATTTACTGTAATACATACATATATATATATATATACTTACTCCTTACATAATTATAAATTTATTTTAGTTAGTAGATATTATTATATCATATATCTATTTGGTATACTACATATATATACTATATGTTATACGCTGTATGTAAACATATGTATATATTTATTTTATGAAAAAAATAAATACTTATTTGACATACTCTTATGTACACATACATATATTTATGTATTTTTATTTCTACACATAGGTATACTCATATGTATATGAAATATAGTTTACATGTATACATAAATATATAACTACTGCATACATAAATATATATAGATAATGTACAAATACTTATACATACTATACAACTACATAATATTCTTCTAGATACATATGAAAATAAATTTGTATACATATATATATCAATAAGTATTTCACATGTACATATATATATATATCTATAGTTATTTTGTAAAAAAAAAATACTTAATACATATTATATATAATCTTATGGATACTATCATGACCTTAGAAGAGGGCCTAGTAGGATTACCTTAAATTTTCATATCACGTATATATCTATGATTTGAAAATCATCCAGCAAGTCAAAGTTTGCAAGATTCTAAATAATTAGTCACTAACATTTTTATTTATTTATTTAACTTATAACCACATATATGTGACTATAGATATCCGATAAGCCATAATCCAACAGAACCGTAGAGAATCAGTATCCCTACCATATAATAAGATTAAGTAGTAAAGTTTTAAAAATCAAATTTACTAAAGTCACAAAATTTAAATATAATATTAATAACGATATATATAATAATTCAAATGAACCATATAGTCCGTCCTCAGATTCTAACTTCTATGCATATTGATGTTGACACTCAAGTCTCAGTTCTTAACCCATGCCCGATCATCTAACAACCTGCAAGAGAAAACTGTTGGGGAGTAAGTTACAAGAGCTTAGTGAGATAACCCTCATACTATACTAGTAAATAAGTTATTAAACAGTTTATTACCAAACATATGAATGTATGAACAAGCTATATGCCAAACAGTATATATGCAGTTGATTGGTACTGCCTATAACATCGGATTTAACGCCTTCCGAAGTAAGGGTTGGAGATACATCGGCACCAATCACAACCGGGCTCTAATACTTAGGTTTTTACCCTTATATCATTATATATACATATATATATATATATATTTCCTGTTTCACTAAATAGGTTTCTACTTCCATCAGTCAATAGTATACAAATATTCAGGTCTAGCGGTGAGCAGCTCTTGCAGTCCATGCTCACACCCTACAACGGTAGTCTTTAGAAGTGACCCCCAGCCACCTACGGTTAGTGTCTTCGGTGCCAATAAAACCCGTGAGCCAAGGGTAGGGTTTTATTGTACCAATGCTCCTGCTTTGTACTAATCAAATCAAGTGAGAATCCATCCCTCTAAGGCCCTTCATTACCAATCGCGTAAGGTGACAGCCGGAATATTATATGCAATGTTCGTGCTTTATGCATGAACCGTTTAATTTTCATTAGGTTGAATATGATTAAGTCAATTTATGAGATGATCAAACATTATCAACAAATCATTCAAATAATGTAACAATAAATTATCTCACATTTAATAGTATTTTGCACAGTAACCAATCAATATCAGTCGCATGCATAACCTAAAACCCCATGCATCAAGTTATTAATATTTAATTTATATGCCTTAACTACAAGTACAAAATAAGTATAGAGTCATCGGGAGTACTTACTTGGTCATAAATGATGTCAAGGATTGTAATAGTCTAAAAGTAAGTTGGTCTCAATCTCAAGATCATCTAACATTCGGGGAATATGGAAAGTAATAAGTTTAGGGATTTAAATAACTAAACTAGCATGCTAAATCGTATTGTTTACTTAAATCGATTATTGATTTACGTGAAATCATCAATTCGATCTTTTTATCGAATCGCGTATAACTTTTTCGTTTTAGCTCAGATTGTTATAAACTTATAGTCCATTTTCATTGTTTTCAAGCGTATTTTCTCGTAACGAGGTCTATTTTGAACATTGTGACTCACAGTTTAAAATGCAATATAAAAATATTACAAAATTTATTATTTTAGTTTAAAAATTATAAAATACCAATTTTAGCTTTTTTTTTAATATATTTATGACTCAATACTTATTTAAACCATATAATTGATATTTTTATTATTTTAAGCATATTTTCCTATTTTTGAGATTTCTAGCTTTATTATGATTATTATTATTATTATTATTGCCTTTATTATTTTTATTATTTCTCATTTTCTTATTTTTTTATGTACTTCACGATTTATACATACATATATATATCTATATATATTTTCGGTATACTACATATATCTAATATATGTTATATGCTATATATATGTATATACTTATTTTATGAAAATAAACATACTCTTATGTACATATATATATATTCATGTATTTGTGTTTATACTTATAAATATACTTATGTAATTCCTAATACTTAGATATATATAAATAATTTACAAATACCTATTCTTGTATATATATTTACATAGTATTTATTATAAAATATGTATACTATATATTATACATATATTTTATTATATATGCGGTTTACCGCAATATATATACTCTATATTATATATATATATGTCTTATATACATACTTATAAAAATACCCCACTACATATATACTATACGACTATACATATATATATACAAAAATAATTATACATGTATACACATATATATATAGTTTACGGTACAATTATGTATATATATACTATAGTTATTTAATGGAAATACTAAATACTACTTATATGTATTCCTAAAAAAATACATAATACATACTCTTTCGTATAATATACCTATATATATACATGTATACATACTTAGCCTAATACAAGCATATATTATTCAATTTATGTATTTATGCAAATATACATGTATTAGTAATGTTATATTTAAAGAAAATACTATACAAATACTTCATTTATACATATATATACTATATAATATACATCTATACTAAAAACTAAATTACTTACCTTTTATTTTAATTCTTTTCTTTTTCTTTTCCTTCTTCTTTTCTTCTTCTTTCCTTTCTTCTTTTTCTTTCTTTCCCTTAGAGTTTTTGCTTCTAGATTTTCGGTTTGTGTTTTTTTTTTCCTCCTTTTATACATGTAAGTAACTAGCTTAAAATTTAAGCTAAGTATTTACCCAATATGTATTTTCATTTTTCTTTTATTTTCCACTTAACACATGGAAAATTTTTTTTCTTCATGTAGGCTGCTAGTTAGGATTTGTTTCCAGGACGTTGCAAATGGGAGAAAAGAAAGAAAAGAGGGAAAAGAGAGAAAAGAGATAAATTGAAAAAGAATGAGAAGGAAAATAAAAATTAATAATAAATATATGTAATTTTTCAAAATATATAAATTATTACAATTCTCATCGTAAATTAATTTTTAAATTTTTGTGAAATTTTATCAATTTAATTGGTTCTTGTTACAATTATAATTTTTACAAGTTATTATAGAGATTTTGTTAAAATTTTACGCGAATAAGCGTTTTAGTCGAAAATTGCAATCGACTATAATTTTATCAATATTGAGTAATATTTAATTATTTTATAGTTTTATATTTATAATTTTAGGGTTTCTAACAAATTTGAGATCAATTTTGGTTAATGGTGCTTAAAGCAGTTTTAGGGTTTTAGTATACGATTTAGGGTTTTGATCAATTTTTAAGGTTTTTACTACTTATAATATATTTAAATTTATGATTTATTAAATTTTTATCTTGTTCGGCTTTAATGACTCTTTAAGTCTTCTACAGTATTAGGGTTTAATTCCACTTTTAAATAGCTAAATTTGCAGGGTTTACAGATATATACTACATACACCTATCGTATATTATACCTATATACATACATGTCTACATACATATCTTTATACATACATATATATCTTAATTTAATTACTTATGCATACATACATGTATTGGTAATATAATATTTGCTAAAATACATTACAAATATTACATATATACATGTTCATACCATATACTATACATATATACTACTAAAATACTTTTATTTACCTATTATTTTTAATTTTTCTTCTTCTTTTCTTCCTTCTTCTTCTTCCTTTTCACGCTTTGGTGTTTTAAGTTTCCAGAATTTTTTCTTCTTCTTTTCAGTTTGAATCCTTTTTATATTTTTTTTCCAGATTTTTCTTCCTTTTATTTCCATGTGCAGACATTCACTTTCGGCTAGAATAATTATATATATATATATATGTATATCTTACACAAATCCATTTGATTTAAGCATTTATGGAGAAAAGACAACCAAATATAATTATATTTGATTTGCTTCTCCTAATTGCAATACCTGTATTTTTAATTCCTCATGTGGGTTGCTGAATTTGATTTTTTTCTTTTGATTGTAGGATGTGGCAGCTAAAGAGAAAGAAGAAAAGAAAAAAAAAAGAGAAAAAGAAAGAAAGAAAAAGGAAGAAAATAAAAATTAAAAATAAATATATGTAATTTTTCTAAACATATAAATTATAACAATACTCGTCATAAATTAATTTTGAAATTCTGTGAAAATTTATCAATTTAATTGGTACCCGTTACAATTATAATTTTTACAAGTTATTGTAGCGATTTCGTCAAAATTTTATGCGAATAAGCGATTTAGTCGATAATTACAATCGACTATAATTATATCACTATTGAGTAATATTTAACTATTTTATAGGCTTATAGTTATAATTTTAGGGTTTCAATCAAATTCAAGTTCAATTTTGGTTAATGGTGCATAACTTAGATTTAGGGTTTTAGTACACGATTTAGGATTTTAATCATTTTCTAGGGTTTTATTATTAGTGTTATATTTGATTTATTAAATTTTATAATCTTTTATTGTTACTAACCTTATCAATTTATTACATAGTTTAGGACATAAGGTTCAGACTATCAATTTTCTAGGGTTTACTCTAACCAAACCAACCTCACCACCTTACTGTCAGAACTCCATAGTAACTACACCCGACCGTACACACCACTCTCGGCATCCCCTCTTAACTATGCCACACTAGCATAGTCATACAAACCAAACCCATGCTAGCCACTCAAACCTAGAACTAAACTCTCCAATCAACAACCACACTACTATCCCTAACTTAAGAAAACCAACAAACTACTCCAATGAACTATGGCATTGTTCTTAGCCCCCTTACGTCTAATAAAAGGCGCATGAGAGTCTCCTTTCCCACTCGTTTTGGTGGCCATATCATCTAGAATTGAACCACTTCAATGTTGGAGCTTATTCTTATTGGCGACCTAATTTCGTTGACTAACCTAGACCCGAATCTGGATCCAAATTTGATTCACACCTAACGCCCATCAAGTCCGATCCTTCTTTTATGGATTCTGTTATTTCATTTGTTATTTTTTATTTATTTTTTCTTTTTTTCTTTTCCTTTTCTTTATTTTTTTTTAGTTTGTTATATTTTTTTATTGTCTCTTATGTGGGTTATTTACATAACAAGAGAAAATAATAGACGTTGAAAAATGCATTTTCTTACTTAGAAAAGTTTCTTTTTTCATAAAAAGTAAATTTAATTATCCCATTCTAAAATTAGGATCATTTTGTCAAATTTTCAAAAAACAAGAAAAATCTTAACTTAAGACCCTTTTAAAATTTTCTTTAAATGAAACTAAATGGCTATAAACTTAAATCTAATAGATTTTCAAAATTAAAGTAAACTAATACACTAAAGTTTTCTTAAACGAACTATGAAAAGTCTAATCTCTACTACAGGATACGTAAACACCTATGAGGTAACTTAAAAATGGAAAAAAAAAATTTCCCTTTCATAAATAAACTTAATTTCTTCTTCCGTTTTGTAAATAATTTAATTTTCATAGAAAATTTAGAATATATTAAAAGGGTTATTTTGAAAAATAAACTAATCTTAGAAGGTTAAGGTGGCACCTATTAAGGTTTAATAAGTTAGCCCCCGAATCCAAATTTTGATTCTTAAAAAAAAAAAAACCTTTTTTAAACTGGGTTTTCATGCAATTTAGTGGCCAAGTTAAAATCAATTCACTCAATTGGTTTTAATCTAACCTTTTTTCCTATCTTAGTCGAGTGGCGATTCCAATTTCTTTTTAAATTTAAAGAAAACCTATTATTCATAATTCTTAGTCGAGGGTTTATATTAAATAGGTATAGGATTTAATATAGATCAAGTTAAGTCTAAGGTTTATACTAAATAAGTATAGGATTTAATATAGATCGAGTTAAGGAAAATAAAAAACAGAAAATCATGATTAATACCCAGCATATCCGAGGGAGACTAAGCAAAAACATCAGCATTATCCTGAAGGAAATTAATTAAACCTTGGCAGATATGTACTGACAATGGTTTCCCTATCTTTGTTGTTTTTGTAGGATTGCTCCCTAATGGGACATCCTCTACTTCTTCTTTGGCATTATTATTGCCTCCGGACTTCTTCTTCAAATTAATCTTTACTTAAAAAATTTCTTCACACCATAGCGCTTTCAAATTTAAGGATTTAGCTAATTGTTAGTCTCCTTTGCATACTCCAACCCCAATGGGAGTAGGGAATTTTACCTTGAGATGTGCAGTTGAAGGAACCACATCAAACAAATGCTAGCATGGTCAATCCATGATCAAATTATAAGGAGACTAATACTTGACAATAGGGAAGTCTACTTTTTCCTTTACAATATATTCATCGTCTCCAAGTTAAATAGGAAGAGAAATAACTCTAGTAACCCATACGGTTTGATTATTAAAAGCATATAAATCATACTTGTAAAATCTCAACCAACCCTTGATCTTTAGCAACATTTGGTCAAAGGTGTATTAAAAAACAATGTCTATCGAACTCCCAGTGTCGACTAAGGTCTTTTTGACCTTAAAGTTAGCAATTCTCACACTGATTACTAGTACATCATCGTAGGGCCTTTGTATGCCTTTGAACTCCTTCTCTATGAAAGAAATGAAATTGTCAACCTTAATCTTCTTGTCTTGCACATTACAAATATACTATACGGCATTGTCTACTAACAATAATGTTTATGACACTATTTGGTGCTCTATTATTACTTCCGTCTCTTATATCTCTTCTAGCTTGAAGAGGCCAAGTAATGTTTTCTTGCTCATTGCATCATCTCTAAGTTGGTCGCTTAATATTCTCGGCATCACAGGTAAGGAACCAATTCAAGTACCCTTGTTGGATTATATTCTCAATTACGTTTTTGAGTTGAATATGTTGTCAATATTGTGACCTTTGTCTCGATGAAAATCGCAATATTTATTAGAATTCCTACATGACGAATTTCACCTTATTCTTTCTAGCCATTGCAATACCCTCCTCTAGTTGCATACCTCCATTAATATATCTATAATCGGATGATTTAGTGGTATATGAATTGAATAAGTCGAAATGTGTGGCCTCTTCTCTTGCCATTACTCCCATTTAGAAATTGATCATCGCATGCGCCAAGTCGATATTTTGTACTCTTCTTCTTGTCATATTTTCAATCTCTCCTACTCTAATCGACCTCCTGCCAAGCTTTGATGTTGTCCTCTAGTCTAATATAAGACGTAGCCTTAGTGTTGAACTCAGCAAAAGTCTTCGGCTTGTTTTTGGCTAGAATCTAAAGAAGTTTCTATGTGGTTTGATTGCATCGATCACCTTGTTGTGAGCAATGCTCATATCTAACTTAGGGATCTGGATCTTTTTAGCCATAAATCGAGCCAAATAATCTCTAATGGACTCGTTTAACCTTTGCTTTATGGTGTTAAGGATAGATGAATCCTTAACGAGAAGCTTACTTGCTAGAAGGTGTTACAAGAACACTTTTACTAGGTCCTTGAAACACAAAATTACGTTTAGCTTCAAATGTTTAAACTGCATACTTGTTGCATTCCTCAGGATCGAAGGGAATGCTTGACAAGCCATGATATTGTTTAAGCCATATAATTTGGCCAACATGTGGTAGTACTTAAGATAGTCTTCTAGGTCCTTTGTTTAATCATACGTCTCAAGTTGCGACAATTTGATATGCCATGGTACTACTTCTTCCAATATTCGAGGAATAAAAGGACTCCTCTTTATATGAATTATTTACTAGTTGAAGCAAAGGTGCCGACATGCAATGATCCTACATGGTGGACCTACTAGGGTTACTTTCCTTTATCACCCTTTCTACGAGTAAGGGTTGAAGGCTTAAGTATGACCCCAACCTGCTTCTTGGATAATTTAAGAGAATAGATTGAGTCATTAGAATTCTTGGCATTGTTATAGCCATGTCCTTGATTATGGTTTGGCTAAGTAATCTTACAAAGAAGATTAAGAATTTCGTTATTCTTCTTATTGTGTTCCTGATTCTCTTTGGCTAAATCAACACAAAGCTGCTCCAATCTAGCCAAACTCTACTCGTCAGTATGCCTACTCCCCCTTGAAAGTGCTCAGGAGAAAAACTATCACCTGCACTCTTAGTCATCCTTGTTTTTGCCATATGGGTAGATTATCACAAAAACAATTGATGCTAAATGTTGTCAGTTGATTTTGGGTATGAAACTTTTCTTTTACAAAAGTAAAGAAGAAAGGCTAAAGGTGGTGCCAGGGATAGTTTGGCATAGCCACTTCGATGCCTAAATAAGAGAGTGTTTAAGGAAAATAAGTGAATAAATAATCTAAGTGTTAAGGAGCATAAGAGAGTCCTTATAGTGCTTTCTTTCCCTTATCTATAAGCGCATATCAAATGTCTATAATAACAAGTAATCATTGGTTATGGAGTATATGGTAACTCCTAAATTAAGCACATGCCCAAAGAATAGGAGTAGTAAGCAGTTATGTAATAAGATCGAGCAAGGTTACAATTATCTACATCACTTTTTAAATTTAAATATATAAATAGACTAGCCCTTTAGGCCCATTAGATTAGCCAAGCCATCAGAGGCCCAAATAGAAAATAGCAATAGTTGGTGGCTTAGTAGACAAGATGCCAAGCAATATAGCTAAGCAAAATTCTATTATCAACAGCAATGAGGCTAGTAAATACATTAAGTTTAAGATGAGTCTTATTTACTTTAATTACCTTACTTAAGTGATTTAAGATACCAAGTTCGAGACTATTAGAAATTATTGGGATTTTTAGACTTTATGGCTAAGTGAGTATACCACCCCCTATTTTACTCTATTATGTGCTTGTAGTTAGTGTACCATTTAATTGTATCTGATAATTGAACTTGTTGCGTACTGAGATATAAGGAAAATTGTATGTGATTGCTTTAGTTGACTCTCACTTGCAAAGTATGCTAAGATATTTTAAATCTTGTTTGTTGTATTAGAACTTAACGTATTGGAGTGTTTGAAATATATTTTCTTGGTCACCTCATATATCCGAACTAAAAAATATTTGGCCTTAAATTAAACTGGACATGCATTGCATCTTATTGCATGTGTTAAAAGGCGTCAACATTACGTAGTAGAGAGGGAGATCATGCATAGATAGATCCATATTGATATTATATATTGTGATTGCTTATTGCACGACATATTTATGCAACATGTTCTTGCCTTAACCTTTAGAAACTAAGTGGCCCTAAGGAGTGCTACCCTACTCTTGAGACTGAGCCATTCTATTGCCGAGGGTACTTATACTATTAAGAGAATTCATATTGGATATGGATACTTAGGTCCTAGCACGTCTAAATACTTCCTAACTTGAGCAACGGTGGGCATAAAATTGTACTTCACACAGTTGCATGGTAGGTTATGTACGATGTTTACATTCATATCCTTGTACATACATTCATATGCTTGTTTAATTAACTTGCTTATATTTTTTTTATCGATAAGATAGGAAGGTTACTCACTAAGCTCGATATAGGTTACCCTCAATACTTTCTTTTGTAGGTCTTATAATGAGGAAGTAGAAGGATAGGTTTAGAAAAGTAAGTAGGATAGCTGAATTAAAGTTTTAAAATGTCTTAGAGCTTTATGATTATTGGAATTTAGATAACCTTTCTTATTGTTCGGTTGGTAATTCCAGCTCTCTACAATTTTGGTAAATTATGGATTGTTGGATCGTTTATATTTATACATATAGTTAGGTATATGTATCATGACTCAACAGTATTGTTGTCATGGTGGATTACTGTGTATCACATAAAGGTCTATATCAACCCCTTTGTTGATCGTAGGCTTTCCATATTATACGCAGAGCTCCTTTCACTATATGCTACCACTAGGCCCATAAATAAGTAATATAGAGCAATTTACCAAAATTAACTTCTATGATATAAATTAATCAAGTAAATGTGTGGACTCGTTAAGTTCCACACCAAAAGAATATTATAAACAAATGCAATTCATAAAGAAAACTATATTAGAAACCTCGATATTTAACATGAACAAGAGTAAAGATAAATGGCAATCATAAAAAAAAAAAAATCTCCTCTCCACTCTCTAATCTCTCCATCTTGTCTCCAAATGAGATTCACCTTAGGCATTCCCAACCTGAATGAATGAAGAGGTTTCCTTGTAACAAAAGAAATCTATCAGGGTATAAACTTAAGCTTAGTGAGATAAATACCCTCATCGATACCGCATGGTAAAAATTTATTAGATACACAAACACGTGAATGCATGAAAAATCAGTATGCAAAACAACACATGTAGTAGTTTAGGAACTATATACGATTCAGAATTATACCCCCTATAGTCAAGGTTAAGGATAATTTACCAACCCAAACCAAAATCTAGGTTTTAGACCTTAGGTTTTATTTCATTTGCACTATTGTACTTAAGTTAACAAAACCATATATATATATATATATATATATACTTTCTTTATTGAACAACAAATCATAGTTTCAAAATCCTAAGTCTAGTGGTGTGGTGGGGTGGCCCTCGCAGTCCACAAACATACACCCTAAGTAGAAGCCATAAGACAAGGCTTATCGCCAATGGTTGGTGTCTCTTGGTACCTAGTAAGCCAGTTAGTTTAGGATTGAGACTCAATATAAATGATGACATAGCTAATACTCAATCCTACAGGAGGCCTTCCTCCTGTGAATCCCTTCCCATATTTTACATGAAGTGGTAGTCGATGTCATCTGAATGCAATTATAGGGAATGCATGATTCATTGAATTTCTTAATCATATAAATGATTAATCTAGTTTTTCATGGTGATCAAACAATTTCATTTCATACATCGCACATATGAGTTATCACAAATAATTTCCATATTTACATGATTAACAAGCCATAGTATTCAACCAAAAATTCACACATGCATTTCCCATATCCTATAAGCATCCAATTTATATATGTAAGTTTATGTACATTTATTCTACAAGCAAAATCAAGTAAAGAGTTATTAGGAATTCATTCACTTAGCCATGCAGATCAATTGAAGTAGTCCAAGGGTAGGTCGTCTCCGAACGCTGGGTCCCCTGGACATTGCAATCATAGTACTATAAGGATTTGAAATAAACTTAGAAAACTTAGCTAAAAACCCTTAAGTTATACTCTTGACTAGTTTTCGTATTTTTTCTAACTTTTTACTTAAAGTTCAATCCCATATAACTTTCTTGTTTTAACTCCAATTTTTGTGATCTTATAGTCAATCTTCATCGTTTTTAAGTGTAATTTAATGTGGTGATGTTATTTTTTCAAGATGAGGCATAAAAATCTTCCTATAAGTCAAAATAGTAGTGGTCTTCATGATTTGGAGTGCTTTTGGGCTTTATTTGGTTAATGGGCTTTTTGGTAACTTGGGGAATCCTTTGGGCTTAGGCTTAAGATCTCATTCTATGTTTAAAATACTCCTTAAGATCAAATTCACAACTTTGATTTACGCTCTTAAGGTTATCAATCACTTCTTAGACTCTTAAGTTGTCAGATGAGCTTGTTTTTTTATTCAAATCAAAGATAGTCACCTTCTTGGGCTTAGGAGGTTTCTTATGGAAGTCTTGAGAGTCCTAAAACAACTTTTATTGTTATGCTAAGTTGCTGGTCAAAAACTTAAGGTGGGTTTAACTTGGTGTTTGAGGCTCGTTTTGGAAGTTTTAAGCTTGGTTTTGAGTTTTAAGGTTAATACACTTATCATACTTGCCTTGGTTGGTCTTTTCACTTTGTTTACTTACTTTTATCATATTTTTAAGTGTCTTTTAGCAAAGTTTTAGATTTGGTTGATTTGGTGTGGAGGCTTCTAACTTGGTTTTTCAACTTGTTTTATTATTTCCTTAAGTTTAAAGGTTAGATCGTAAACCTAAGGTACTTATATTTAAATCTCAACTTGACTTCTCTTTCATGAAGTGATTACTTAGCTTATACTTTATATAAAAATAGTAGATCTTGTACTTATTACAACTTCCACAATGGTTTATGTCTTATAAAGTTGGTTTTCAATGGATTTTCCTTTACCTAAGTCTAGATTTGAGCATGTTTAATTTAATAAAAGTGAAAATAACATCTAAATGACTTACAAACCCTCATGTCTAGCATGCTTTCTCTTCATTCAAGTTCTAATTTCATGATTTGCTCAACTTAAAATCTTCCATTTAAAGTGTTAAACAAATATCTCTACAGAACACCAACTTTACATGCTTATATTTCAACTTTCATTAAGGGTTTCATGAGTTTGCTTCTTAGGGTAATCTTAGGTGTTTCATCAACTTATAATCATGCTTATATCTTTAAGAAATCATGGTCTCCTAACATGAATACTAAACTACAAACACAAAGAATACTTACTCGTCCTCAAAGCAAAAGTATGGTGGTAATGCAACATGTTTCCACTTAAGCTTCTTATTTTACTTTCTCCTTCTTACAACCTTTTCGGAAACTTGAGTTTTGTTCCTTTGAAGTGAGGTTTAGAAGGTGTTCTAAGGATCCTAAAAGTGGCTTTGAAGATTGACAAATGGAGTACACAAAGTGGAGTTTTTGTACCATGAGGATAGGGGCTATAAGTGGCGGTAATGTTGATTTTGTGGGGGTTTATGTGTTTCCTCTTTTGGGTTGATTTTCAAGCGAGAGAAATGAAAGTAAGAATCAAAGTGAAAGTGAAGGATATGAGAGAAAGAGTAGCCGGTTGCATGGGGGTGGGAAAGTGTGTTTAAGAAGCTTGATTTGTTGTCTTGTAGTATGCACAGAAGTCAACAATTGCAACTCTTGATGATGTTAGCATTCAAGGGTAAATAGTGGAGTATAAGATAAAGTGATTAATTGATGAAAGATAAGAGCATGGCCCTCCCTTTTCTTGCTTGCAAGAACTGGCTATTACGGCCTCTTTATGGTATGGAGTTGTCTTGTCTCATTTATTAAAGTTAAGTGTATGAAATCTTGTGAAAATTTGTCCATATATAGTATAAGTTAATGGGTGATAAGGAAAGTATCTTATCACTAGTTTTTGATAAGTTATCAATTGATAAATAACTCCAACTCTCAATTAATAAGTTATTTAGGGTGATTAGTTGGTCTATCTATTTACATGTAAAGCATTGACATGAAGATAAAGGAATTGTTTTAGGATTTACTTCTTGAATTGTTTTGTAAATTATGATTTAATTCTTATAAAATTATAAAATTTTCTAAAGTTGAATGAAATTATTCAAATTAAATTATCAATTAGTCACTTATGGTTAAAAACCCTTAATTGTTTTAGGGTTTAAGGTCTTAGGTGACTTTAGAGTCCACAGTTCTTTATGTTCGGGTTTTATCAATAATAGGCTTTCGAATTGAAAAAGTAAGTTTGTTTTTAACTATAAACTTGAGTTCTTAGTTTAATTGACACTTGGGAACATTTTGGAAGTACTCTTAGTCGAATGATAGGCCCACTTAAAAGTAAGGTTTACAATATGTACGTAGAAAAATTAAGTATGGTTAGAAATTTATATGCTGAAGTCTTCTAACCTCTGACTTACAAGGCTGTTTTTATATCATAGGTATATATATGATATGAAGATTTTAAACAAAACTACCGAGCCCCCTTTTAGGGTATTGTAGACCTTGTATAGAGTAAGATTATAGCTTGTGAGATAATAATTAACAATAAGGTTAAGGAGTCGAATGATGACAAAGTGTATGAAGTAGTTAAGAGATATAACTATAACACCATGAGGGCATACTTTTCATGTACACCTTAACACATGTGGTAAGCAAGAAGATGATGCAAATAAATAACTTTCAAGACTCTCTTGTTAAGACTCATGTTTATTATGACTCTTGTGTCTCTCATAACAGGTTTCTTATCATTGTTGTTGATCTAGTCATGTCGTATCGGTTATCAAATAGAAAAATGTCTAGTATCTTTATGAGCCTTGTTCATCTTGTGTTAATTTATGTTAGATCAAGTGGAGTCCACTTAGTATGTATCATTCTTTGCCCCATCAGGGTTTAGGTCGATAGAAAATTCAGATTTACCAAACTCATTCTTGCTAATGTATGTGTTAACTATATGAAATACCTAAGTCCTTAACTACGATAGTAAAGCAACGATTGTAACATATGACCTATAAATGTCAGGAAATGAATTAGTTATGATTGATCTTAATTGAAATTGGGACTTAGACATACGCTAGTGACAGAGACTACGTGAAAAGATAAGTTGAATAAAACTAGGGGATGAACAAGGGAGTAATGGTGGAGATAGCTATGGACCCTAGTAGGAACTGACTAATGCCAAAGTCCAAATTGATAGAAGGAATGAAATAGGGACTAAGCGAAAGCATTAATTGGAATAGCGATGAGAAATTGGCATAGAAGCTTATTGACTTTGATACAGGAAGGGTATTGAATAGTGATGAAGGATAAATTATAGATAACATTGTGATGGTCATAGTATTCAAGACAAAAGAATATAATATAGAGAAGGTGATAAATTAGATGTAAGAAAAGAATGTATTAGACATATGGAGATTAGTCAAAGCTAAGAGAAATAGAGGATATTGTAAAGGATTTTATAGAGGATATAATGGAATATGAAATAGAGGATGTTCCAAATCAATGATATTAAGTTTATGTTTTACAAGTTAGAGCACAAGGTGAGGGAAGGCATTAAGACTCATGAGATAAAGCATTGAGTCTCTAAAGTTGATAAATTCGGGGTAAAAGATATAGAAGCCAGTATGGAAGGGTTTCACCTTCATAAAGTTAATGATGGTGATGTGAGGCAAAAATCAAAGTTACACAATAGAAGTAATGATGGGCTTATAACTTCAATATCAAAAGTATAGAAGTTTCAAGGATGGAATATTTTATAAGAGGGGTGGAATGTAAAATTCTGTTCTTCGACCTACTATTTTGAACCCATAATAGTGGGTTATTTTTAGCACGTATGAAACCTAGACGGTATAACTGGGGAAATAATGAAATAAACTTATTGGGGAAAGCCTAAGGAACAAGTTTACTTATGTGACAAGACTCTAACTACTTGATATCGATATGAGTTACGACATTTGGTACAATTTAAGGCTTCTAGAAAAGGTTATTCAAATCGAGTAAAATTTTATTGTAACATCACAAAAGTTACAATAAGAGTCTTAGTAAGGTTAATTCTTTGAAATAAAAAATGTACAATATTTAATTTCAATAAAGCATATTTTTGTCGAGATTGCTCAAGAATTATCGAAAACTCAAAATTTGAGTTATAAAGATTACAAAACCTTAAAGATAAATTATTTGACTTATAAAAATAATATTTAGAGTCAAATAGCATGTAGCATAATTGTATAATTATATTATATGCATCATATGTAT
This sequence comes from Lumnitzera racemosa, assembly GCA_024138005.1. Taxonomy (NCBI): domain Eukaryota; kingdom Viridiplantae; phylum Streptophyta; class Magnoliopsida; order Myrtales; family Combretaceae; genus Lumnitzera; species Lumnitzera racemosa. The sequence continues at coordinate 61,804,465 of JAMXBC010000004.1, forward strand.
CCAATATGCATACATATTAATACAATATATCAAATAATAGCTAAAAATTGTATTAAATCATTAGAAAATGATAAAATATATATAAAGCACATTTATAAATTGTGGAAATAAGCATGGCACATGACTAAAGTAGTAAAGGAACATTAGGTTGAGTTGTTACTTCGAAACAATAACCAAATACATTGTATTTACTAACAAATAACACATGGAAATTTGTTTCTCCCTTTTTCCACAAAATTGCTACCTATAATATAGACTTGGGGAAACTTTCATCATTTTACAACATTATGGAATCAAGAAATCCTCTCAAAAATATGAAATAGGCAGAAAAAAAAATTTAGAAAAATAGTACGAAATTTGAATCAAAGGGCAAGGCATTAGGGTTTTCATATCAAATGAAGACCTAGCATAGTGGCCGTTAGGGTTCTAAGGTTTGCCATAGTGTTGGTTCTAACCAACATAACCTTGCTACTGATAAAGTTATGATGGTTGAAGAAATAAAAATTGTAAATTTTTGCCTATAAGTTCTTATTTTTATTAAAAATATAAAAAGTTGTCTAAAAGTTATAAAACTTGATATTCCTAAGGATTTTTGTGTGTAGAATTAGAATATCAACCGAGAATTTAAAAATTAGAATTTCTTATATAAGTTCATTAAGAAACCATCATAATCCAATGAATTTTGTATTAATTTTTTAAAATACTAAAGGATGTTGTTTTGAGCTAATTATTGGTGGGTACATTCCTCATATGATATATTTAATTTAAGTAAAAAAATTTTTGATAAACTACAGATTCTTTCTAACTTGGTTTTGATGATAACAAAAAAAAAAAAAAAACTGTGATGTTATTTGTGTTAGTTAAGTATTGTATGAAAAAGATCTTTGCGCATGTAGAAGCTTCAATAGAAGTTTCAAGTAATTGTTAGAATAGTAGATGATGCTAGTAGAAGGATGACTATACTGAGTAAAAGAGCAATAGAAGTATTAGTAGAAAGTGGAATGCTTAATTGGTTCGATCTAAGAAATAGTAGAAGGCTAACTCCTAAAGCGAGCAAACCATCCGACTAGCATGGAACTACTTTACTTATAGAAGCTTCAACAAAAGGTTGATCTAAGAAGACCTAACTCTACTAGTTAATTATATTTGAAAAATATAATTAACCCATTCCACTTAAGTAGGAATAATATGTCTAGGGATAAGCAAAGATCTCAACTAATATTAAAACTAGCTTGATATTGCGAATAATGATGGGTTGTTGAACAAATCACGGCCAAGTAAAAGTCATCCAATTTTTATAAAGACTTGCAACAAATCAGAAAATATTCAAATTATACTGAAATCTAAGAGAACATCTTGTATTCGACCGTTAAAGGATGAAGATATAAACAAATTGTCGTTCAAACTAGAGATACATGAAAAAAGAGAATCATACTTAATCCATACGTTTATAAATTCTAGTGCAAAATTTTTGAAGATTAATATTTTTGTCTTTAAATTTCTATATACTTTAAAAAGAATTGTGTTGAGATTATCTCTTTGAAAGAGATTGATTTTACTATAGCCTATGTTTAGGCTAGTTAGAGGCTAGTGAGACAATATAGTTGTTTGTAAAGGTCAAGGAGACTTAGCTGTGTAATATCTTTTAAAGTTGTTTGAATTGATTTAGTAGAATGATTGGTAAAGACAATCAGATCCCTAATAATGGAGTTAGAAGAGAAGATTGACGTATGATTTGAAACCTTCATAAAATTATGCGCTTAATCTGCTACTCTTATCTCTTATTTCCTTTGGCCTTCTGCAGCAATTAAGGAGTAAACTTATGGCGTATGAATTTGACTTTTTGAGCATAGAAGATGAACAAGAATCAAAAAGGAAAACTCTAACTTTTAAGGCCAAAGGAGTTGATTTGGACTTAGATGATGAGTAGTTTAATGATGAAGAAGGAGATATTACACTATTGGTTAGAAGACTTAACCAAATACTAAAGAAAAGAGGTAAAAAAAAATTCTAAGCTCTAGAAAATACAAAGGTAACACATGATTTAGTGATGTAGGACAAGGATATAAAGAAGAAAAGAAGGAGTTCACATGTTATGAATGCAAAAACCTAAGATTAATAAAATATGAGTGTCTTGTCCTTGTGAAAAAAATTAAAAAATTCAAGAAAAAAAAGAAAGCCCATAATGGCTACCAGGAGCGATTTGGATGAATCAAATATTGAAATTGAAGAATCTTATGAAGATAAAGAAAAAGAAGAGGATGCAAACCTCTATTTGATGGCCACCTCAAAGGTAAACTCAGATTATGAAATAGATTCATTACCCGATGATGTTTATGTAGAAATAGAAAGAGCCTTAAATGCTTTATGTAAACCCAATGCAATGATTACAAAATTGGACAACGAGATTCATGCACTGAAAAATGATAAAGAGGTATTATCACAAACAAATAAGATTTTAGTAAGAGAGATAAAGTGCATTCAAAATTGAGAATCAATCCATAAGTAAAGAAAAGATCAATGTAACTACAAAAAATTTGATTGCCAAAGATGAAATAAACAATTTGAAAATTAAAGTAGAGGAACTATCTCAATCGACCTTCGTTGATTTTAATGAGAGTGATAAAAAACTACAAATGTTATTATCAAGTCAGAGAATGGATCAATCTAAAGTAGGATTGAGATATGAGTTCAATTAGTGCTAAAAAAATTCATCCAAAACTATGTTTGTGAAAGCCATGGACAATAAACTAAAGGGGCCAATAGCTCAGATAGTTGACAAAAGAAAGAGAGTAGTGAATAGAACTTATAGTAGAAGGTTCTATGAAGGGTCTAAGACTAACCAGAATGTGAGTAGAAGGTACCCTCTGTAAAATAAAAGACAAGTAAAGAATAATAGGTACAATTCTTTCCTATCTTATGCATGCTTCTTTTGTAATAAAATAGGATATATAGAAAAGTACTGTTTTTATAAAAATCTCAAACTCAACAAACGTCAAGTGGATAACAAAAGCACAACCTTAATTTACAAAGGACCTAAGCTTTATTGGGTTCCAAAACAAGTTTAATTTGTTTTTATGATTGCAAGAACTCAAAGCAAATTGTTTTGGATTGTAGTATTTAGATAATGGTTGTACAAACCATATGACTTGAAATACTTTGTTGTTCACTAATCTAATATGGAAAGAAAGAGGATATGTCACTTTTGGAGACAATGGGAAAGGACGAATAATCAGATGCGATACCATCAATATTTCTCCCTTTTCTATTGAAAATGTTTATCTTGTGAAAGGCCTTAAGCACAATTTGTTGAGTATTAGTTAACTTTGTGATAAAGGACATAAAGTTACATTCGAAAAGGATAAATGTTATGCATATGACAAAAATGGTAAATCTTTGCTATTTGAAGGCTTTAGGAAAGGTAACATGTATAAAGTTGATCCATCAAAAGTCCTAATGAAATGTTATGCGATGTAGCTAAGTACTTTTAGGCTGAAGTAGTTTTTAGTGCTTGTTATATCATTAACAAAGTTTATACATGACCATTTACTAATAAAACAGCTTATGAAATATTTAAAGGAAGAAAACCCTCTATGTCGTATTTTCATATGTAAAAAGAAACATTTTGAATATGAGTAAATTTGATGAAAAGGCCCGCGAAGCTATCCTTTTGGGATATTTACTAAATAGTAAAGCTTATTAAGTCTATAACAAACTACAAAAGTTATAGAAGAATCAATCAATGTAAAGTTTTATAGAGACCTAAGAAAAGATGAGTTTGATAAGGATACACCAGTTTTTGTAAAGAATAAAGAGGTAAATCAAAGTATTGAACCAGGAGAAGGTTCAAGAGAAACTAAATCTAAGACCTTAGGAACTAAGGTAGAAGAACCTGTAGAAGGTGTAACAAAATCTTAACAATATCAACCTTGACTACAAATTCTTTTTCATCTACTTTGTACAATCTTTAACATCTAGCCATTGAGTGACAGGTGTCTTTTGGTATGATACTCTAGAAGGATTCTTTACTTTTCTATACTAAATATTCTATCTCTTTTACCCTTTTTAATATATCTTATGTAACCTAATTGTAAGAATACCCTTTTTATCTTTTCATACATGTAAAGTAACCTTAGTGGACATGTATATAAACCTCCACTTAATTGTATGCAGACATCAATCATCAATATCAAAATTTATCCATGTTTCTTTTGAGCAACCCTAATGTTCTCTTTACCCTTCAACTCTTATATATTCTCTTTTAAGTTACCCTTCAATTTAGACAAATAAGTCATATCCAACAAATTATAGGCTAAGTAGGATCGATTGGTGTTTCATATATAATTTATTGCTACCTAGACTTTCCTAGCTTTCCTTTTGTTTCTTTTTGGTTTACTTCATTGTGGTGTTTCTTTGTGTATCCGACCATAGAAACCCATCAGCTTCGCCGGTATCAGAGCATGGTTTTGAAAAAGGAGTATGTGAAGTTGCAATGAAGTTTGGTTTGCTTTGTTATTAGTGGTTATTATGCTCCTTTCGTAGTTACTGTAATGTGTTCGTATGGAGTAAGTTTACTGTGTAAAATGTGTAGTGAAGATTGGTGCATTGATAAGTATGGTTTCATTATTACTCTGTTCTTACTTTGTTTTTCACTATGAAAGTAGAGTAAGGTCATTTCTATTCCATTCAAGTGATTATTGTGTATTAAAACTGTTAATGTGCTAGTCGAAGTTTTGGGTAGTATGATAGCATTGTTTTTCTCGTGTATTGTGTTGTTAATTTGTTTGAAGGTACTATATGATTCCGGACTCTAGTGTTCAAGGTATTATTGGAGACTAGAGTAGTGGCACTCAACTTAGTGAGAGTCTAGTTATAGTGATATAAGTTAACAGACAACAACCCTAAAGTGTATAACACCATAACCTACCAGAAAATGCCCTTGAGAGATAGTATGGTCAAGGTAACCTGATCACCTAGTTCGACTACAACAGGCTGGAAGATTTGCAAACCAAGCTATTAGATGCAAATTGGAGTTGGAGGAGATTGAGGAAGATAATGAGGAGATTGATGCTAAGGAGTATGGAGAGGAAGAAGAGGATGTTAATTATTACCAAGCATAGGAACGAGGATGCTGAGTTTCTTGAGGACTAGATAATGTCAAAGTCCAAATTCCGCCTTTCAATGGAAGTAGAGATGCAGATGAATACTTGGAGTGGGAAGAGAAGGTAGAAAAGGTGTTTGACTATTATGGTTATATAGATACTGTTAAGGTCCAATTTCCTGCACTAAAGTTTACTAGGTATGCCAAAATGTGGTGGAAAAATCTTAATACAACCAAGGCAAGGGATGGAAGATAAGCTATGAGAACTTAGGATAAGATGAAGAGATTGTTGAGAGGTAGATTCATGCCCAAAACCTATTCACAAGATACATTTGTAAAGTTACAAGAACTTTGCTAAGGAGGCTAATCTATTGGTAAGTATGGGAGAAAGTTCCGGATGCTTATGATCCAAGTCAACATGGAAGAACTAGAAACCCATATAGTATCGAGGTTCATTTATGGGCTTAAGTATGAGATTCACAATATTGTGGAAGTCCAAAGGTTTGACACCTTGGAAGAGGCGATTAAGATAGCGTAAGGTCAAAAAGCAAAGGAGAAGTACTTTAAGCCAACTTAGGCCAACATTTTCCGAAGCCCCTATTCTACGTCAACTAAGCCAAGGAAAGGAATGACCGAGCTAACAATAACTAAGCAAGTCAGTAGGGTCGAACAAACTAGTCAAGTCAAATCGAGGCTAAGCTAACCCCAAGAACATATGAGAGAGGACAAACCTCCAAATGGAAGACCAGTAAGATGAAATGCTTTAAATGTTTAGGCTTTGGATACATGGCTACTAAATATTTGAACCGACGTGTCATAGTGCTAAGAGGAGATGTAGTAGATAACACCAACAAGAGTGAGTCCAAGGAGGGGAAGGATGTTGGAAAGGCTGAAGCCGAGGAGAAAAAGAAGACTTATGTTTATACTGACTAGGGAAAAGTAATGACCTTAGTTCTAAGACAAGTACTAAGTTCCCTACTGACCTCTAAGGAAGACCAAAAGGAAAATTTGTTCCATACAAGTATACCATCAAAGGACAGTTGCATACCATCATAGTAGATGGAGGGAGTTATACTAGTGTAGTTGCAAAATCCTTCATACAAAGGCTGTCTGCTTACTAGAGTATTCGCAATTGATTTATATATATATATAGTTTAAGCGAATCAGTAGCTAAGGCCATTGAGCTATTTCTTTCCAACCAAGAGACTTAATATGGATTCACCTTAGTCGAGAATGATTCTTACACTTATGACATAACAAGCTATTCCCTTGAGCTGATGGCCCCTTCAATGTTCTGAAGAAAGTCAACTGTAACACCTACCAAATTGAATTACCTAATGACTATGGTATCTCCCCTACTTTTAATGTGTCCAACCTAGTTCCTCACTACCCTGTAGAAGAACTTGTAAGTGTCTAAGAAGACAAGCTAGAAACTACTTTAGAATTGAGGACAAATCTTTTCTACCCCCAAGCAAATGATAGGAATCGACCCCTTAGATTAATCATATGTAACTAAGCTAGAGGACTCCAATGACTCACTTAAAGAGTACTAGCTCAAAGCCTTATCCGAGACGAAAATTCCTATCCCTCACGTATGTTAAACTTAGCAAATAATTGTACTATGACAGGATACCCAAGAAGATAGCCTCAAGAATATCCGAGCTGAGCTCCCACGTCAACCATAAACATTTAACCCCAACCAAGCTAACTACTCTATAGTAGGACTAACTAGGCCTCAACTTGATCCAAATCAGGCCAGCCCCTGATTGCAAATTCTTTTTCATCTACTTTGTACCATCTCTAACATCTAGCCACCAAGTGATATGTGTCTTCTAGTAGGATATTTCACAAGGATTCTTTACTTTTCTATACTAAATATTCTATCTCTTTTATTCTTTTTAGTATGTCTTATGTAACCTAATTACAAGAATACCCTTTTTGTCTTTTCATATATGTAAAGTAACCTTAGTGGACAAGTATATAAACCCCTACTTAATTATATGCAGACATCAATCATCAATTTCAAAATTTTATCCAAGTTTCCTTTGAGCAATCCTAGTGTTCTTATTACTCTCAACTCTTATCTATTCCCCTTAACAAAGAGTAATGACAATTGACCCTTCAATTTGAATTAGTAAGTCATATCTAGTAGATTATAGGTCGAGTAGGATCGATTGGTATGCCATATCCAGTTGATAGCTACTCAGACTTCACTAGCTTTTCTTCTATTTCTTTTCAGTTTTCTTTATTGTGGTGTTTCTCCATGTGTCAAACCCCAAAGATGCATCATTTCTCATTATCGATGTGAAGATAAGTTGGTATGAGTTTGCCTTGGTCCATCAGAAAACCAAGGTTTGAATTCTACTGCTAGTAGACACCGAATAAATGAATTATGCATGAATGAATTAAATTGAAATGAATCAAAGCCTTCCACTGAAGATATACACTAAGGGAGTGATGAAAAGATAAATGGATGTAACATATGTTTACTCTAAATTATATTGCTTAGTGAGACTAAAGAGAGAGTTGCATACATTTTAGCTAAATAGATTAAAATTTTTATAACGCTTGGCTAACAAGATGTGAAATCTAATTTTAAGTTTAGAAATCCTTGATTAAATGATACATATAAACTTTAATTCACATAGATTGTCTTTCTTTGCTTTATTTTCTTAAAGATAAACAAAAGTTTAAGTGTGGAAGAATTTGATAAGTGCTTTATTATATATATTTATTCATGGATTTTTATTAGAGTTTTTGATATTTTTATGGACATTTTGTAGATATTTGGTGCTTAATTTGATAATATTTTGATTTCAAGCTCTAAAGAAATAATTAAGAAGATTTATATCGTGCCATCCAAATATTCCAACTACCTCTTTTAATTGCACAGACAATTGGAAGATTTATTTTAGAAAGATATAGGAGAAAATATTTCAAGATATATTGAAGATATATTTCAAGATTCCATGACATATAAATTGATCGCAAAAGACCTTATAAATATTAGCATTCATTCATTCACATTCCAACGTTTTAAAGATTCATCTTTCCTTTCTTCTTTATTTCTTTTTATTTTCTTAATGCTCTAGATTAGTTCTTTTTAATATTCAATTATTATATACCTTAGTTTTCTATGTAATTAGTTTCCTTTTCTTTTATCAATCCATGATTTCTAATTTCTATTATCAAATTACGTACTCTTTCATTGTTTTGGGTCAATATATTCAGAGTATTGATTTAATATTAGATATTGTATAAAAATCAAGAGATCACTTTTATATAATTAGATCATAGTGTAATTAGAGAAGTTGCATGCAATCCTAGAGATAGGATGACGTGACTTTCTATATTAAGGTGACTTAGTAGTAGAATTCACAGATTGTTAATGTAATTCTAGGGTTTTTAATCGATAAGAGATTCTAGTTAATTATTCTAATATTAGACAATAGTAATCTTAGGAGGAATATTAGTATATTTTAGGAATTCTCATAGTCTAGTAAATTAGGATGAAATTGATATGTGCTTCATTGTTCTAATTGAATACTGATTCATGCATTATTAATATCTTTAATTTTTATTTATGTTGCATATTAGTTATTTGGCATTTTAGTTTAAGTAGTTTTAGTTTAGATTTAATTTTCTTGAATTTATATCTTGACTAAAATTATTTGTTAGATATTAGAAAAGGGTAAAGTACTAATAATTATATTAATCCTTGAGGGATCAACACTTAGACTTATATTCACTATATTATAAATTGATAGGTACACTTACCTAATATATCAAGTTTTTTTATATTATAAACCTAGGTTCAATCCCTGGTAACAACGCCAAAAACTTGATATATTAAGCAAGTGCACTTATTAGTGTATAATATACTGGATATGAGTCCAAGTGTCGATCCCTTAAGGACTAATGTAATTACTAATAGTTCACTAATTTTCTCATATCTAACATAATAATTTTAGTTAAGAAATAAATTTAGGAAAGTTAAATCTAAATTAAAACTAGTTAAACTAATAAGCAGAACAACTAATAATTAAGGAACTCCACAATGGACATAAGAACACTTATATGTTCTAGAAGGATGGGAGAAGAGTTGTATTAAACCCAATGAGCTCGAGAGAGGTCCAAGAATCACAGGAGAAGATTTCCAAATCACTATGGAGGAAGTCCTTAGTGATTTCTCAAGCCTAATTTTCTAAGAATCATAAAAGATTACTTAAGCTCAAGGAATCTGAGAATATGCTAATTTGTTTCCTATTGACCTACCGAAAGGCTTGCCCCTTATCAAAGACATTGAGCACTATATTGACCTTCAATCTAGTGTAACCCTACCTAACCAACTTGCCTATAGGCTCAATGTTGAGTAGGCAGCTAAGCTAAAAAAACAAATTGATGAGTTAATTGACCATAGATATCTCAGAGAGAGCATAAGCCATTATGTCATATTAGCTGTCTTAATACTGAAAAAGGATGGCTTCTAGAGAATGTGCATTGATAGCTGAGCTATCAACAAGATCATTGCCAAGTACTATTATCTAATTCTATGATTGGATGATATGCTAGATAAGTTGCATGGTAAGCGGATATTTTCAAAGGTTGATATGAAGAGTAGCTACCACCAGATCAGAATGAGACTCGTAGATGAGTGGAAGGTAGCTTTCAAAACAAATGATAGTCTATTTGAATGGTTGATATTGCCATTTAGACTTACCAATGCGCTTATCACCTTTATGTAACTTATGAATCATGTTTTGAGATCCTTGGTAAGTAAGTATGTTATGGTCAATTTTGACGATATCTTATTATATAATGCTGATTTCAATTCTTATGTTGAGCACTTGATATCAATATTTGATATTTTCTAAAATAAATAACTATTTAGCAATCTGAAAAAAAGTGTGTTCTATAAGAGTGGGGTAGTATTCCTCGGATATGTTACCTCTGGAGGAGGAATCAAGGTTAATGACAAGAAGGTTCGAGTCATTCTCAAATGGCCAACACCAACCAATGTTGCTGACGTAAGGAGCTTCCATGGTTTAGCTTCATTTTTTGAAAGATTCATTTGGAATTTTAGTTCCATAGCAACTCCATTGACTGAGCTAATAAGGAAGAACTCTGAATTCAAATGGTCTAAAAGAGCTTAGAGAAGTTTTAAGGAGATTAAGTTTAAGTTGACTTCTACCCCAGTACTTTTGCTACTAGACTTTAAGAAAGTTTTTTAATTGCAGTATGATGCTTTAGGAGTAGGTATTGGTACTATACTTCAGTGAGAAGGTCAAAGGTACGCTTTTAATTATTGAGCATACGACAATGAGTTTTATGCCTTCATCTAATCACTTTAGAATTGGTAACATTACTTACTACCAAGAGAATTCATTATCTAAATTGACCATGAATCTCTCAAGCATCTCAAAAGCCAACAAAAACTCTCTCGATGACATGCCAAGTAGTTAGAGTTCCTGGAAACATTTTGCTACATCATTAAGTACAAGAAGGGCGATACAAACACTATAGCCTATGCCCTTTCTCGCCAGCATATACTTATTACCACATTACAGGCTAGAATACTCATGTTTGGTATCTTACTTGATCAGCATGAACATAATCCTTACTTTAGACCCTTAATGACCAAGTGCAATATTGGAGGTGTAGTAGAAGGGTTCTACTTCAACCAAGGGTTTCTGATGAAAGGAAAATAAGTATGTGTGCCACGCAGCTTTGTTAGTGAATTATTTGCATGGGAAGCTCATGTTAGAGGCTTAGCCAACCATTTTGGCAAAAAGAGAATTGTTGAGCTATTGAAAGAACACTTCTATTGGTTTAGGATGATGAAGGATGTACACAAAGTTCTTAAACATCGTTGGGTATGTAAGCGAGCCAAGGGAAAAAAGGAGTCATATGGGGAATATACACCTCTTCCCATACCTAAATGACCATGGACCACTCTAAGCATAGATTTCATGCTTAGCCTACCTTGAATGCTTAGAAATACGATTCCATTATGGTGGTTGTCAACTGGTTTAGCAAAATGAGCCACTTCATTCCTTGCTATAAAACTAATGATGCTTTATTCATTACTATCCTCTTTTTGCAAGAGACCGTACGGCTGCATAGCATCCTAAGAAGTATTTTCTCATATCATGATTTGAAGTTTATGAGCTTCTTTTAGCAAATATTATGGAATAAGCTCTGCACTAAACTCATATTTAATACTTCTTACCAACCATAGACAAATAGCTACACAATGGTTGTAAACAGAATAGTAGGCAACCTTCTCCAAGCTATTGTTGGTCAAAATCTACATGATTAGGATCTCTATTTGCCAATCATAGAATTCACTTATAACTACTCTACCTACAACTCAACAGGAAAGTCTCCTTTTGAAGATGTCTATGGGCTTATTTCGAATTTATCACTAGATATGATTATTAGCCTAACCTTTACTAGCTTAACCTCTTCGAAAGAAACTCAATTAGGTCTATAACATACTGAGGAATTCCAGAGACTACATCAAAAGGTTGCCAAGTGACTATCTAAGATGGTTGCTCAATAACAAGAGTGAAGGAATAAAGAACAAAAACATATCATTTATAACGCAGGAGACCATTTATAGGTTCACCTCAGTAAGGAATGATTCTTAAGGAAGAAGGCGAGAAAGCTATCCCCAAAATCAGATAGCCCCTTCAAAATCTTGCGGTAGATAATGACAACGCTTATGAGTTAGAGTTACTTGAAGACTATGGGGTCTCCCCTACCTTCAACATTTCTAATCTAATGCCCTACATAGTAGAAGGAGAAGTCAACTAAGATTTAAGGGCAAATCTTAAACAACCTTAGGGAGTTGATAAAATGCCAACCTCTACACCCCTCATCCAAGCCAAACATAAAGGCTTCTAGGTTCTGGTGAAGTGAATTCTATTTTCTTAGCTTAACTTAAACAAGCACACCTATTAGGAAAGACAAATGGTAAAAACTTTGTGTACTCTACTCATACATACATTGGTCTACTCATTCTCTCATTCAGATGCTGAGGCCGAGGTCCATGTATGCCGAGCTCTCCTATCCCACTCTACTAAACTAATGCTTCACTTGATCACCTTAACAACCTTCAGTACAGCATAGTAGCAACAACATTTTGCTACATAATCAAGTATAAGAAGGGTGATACAAACACTATAGCCGATGCCTTATCTCATAAATATGTTCTTATTACAACATTGTAGGCTAGAATACTTAGGTTTGGTACCTTACCTAATCAATATGAGCAAGATCCATACTTTGGACCCTTAATGGACAATTGCAATATTGGAGGAGTAGTGGATGGTCTCTACTCAAACAAATGGTTTTTTATGAAAGGAAAACAAGTATGTGTGTCAAGCAAGTCTGCTAAGGAATTACTTGTATAGGAAGCCGATGTGAACCATGACCAAGAACAGATAAGGCCAGTTGTTGGATGGGTCCGAGCTTGCAAAAAGCTTGAAAAGGTTAATGGGAAAGTACAAAAGGAATGAATAATGAATGAAGAAGTAAGCAAAACCTACAAACAGCTCTAGAGGATATAATGCTCCAATGGAACTTTTGAGGACTCATGGCACATTTTGATATGATGTACTAATCAATCCGGTGAGGTTACTTGCAACCTAACCTTGCTTAAAGGTTAGAATAAGAGTGATGCCAAGAGCAAATAAGCAATGTTTATGCAAGGAAGAAATACTCAAAGTGTATTGATCATAATCTCCATTCTAGCTATAAGTATAAGGGTATTTATACCCATAAGTTAGAGCAACTTGCCCAAAAAGGGAAAAGACAAAAAGGGTATTTCCTAAGGAAGTAATGTATAAGATACAAAGGGTAAAATTGAATATATAAGAAAAACAATCATTGGTGCAACGGATTCTACACATGATACTATACACGTAGCGATGTTACATTGGTGAGGCTATTAGAAAATGCAGATAAAAAGTGTGAACAGCTTGCTTGTCCGAGCAAAGGTAGCTTAATTAGCCTAAAATCTCTCTATCTTGGCTTCTCAATAAGGAAGATGCTAAGTCATTGGATGGCTCGGGTGCAAGTAAGTTTTCTTTGATTCGATACACCATAGAGAAATAGGAAATCATTTAACTAGGTATAAAGGGTGACTTACCAAGGAAGTACTTAGCTTTAGCAAGGGTTGGCTGGAATAGGAGGATTCATCTTACCAGTCCTTCTAGTCCTCAAGCTCGACTACAGGTTAGTGGTTTGGTAGTCTGATTCTCATCATTCCCTTTGAGTTGTTTTAGATTTGGGATCAAATCTGAATGGTTTTCATTCAATTCTCTATTAGGGTGAGACAGACTAAGGTTTGCAATGTTGAAGGTATCAAAAACCCCACAGTCCTCGAGTAACTCCAATCTGTAGGCGTTGTCATTGATCTTCTGGAGGATTCTGAAAGGTCCATCAGCTCTTGCAATTCCTCCTCTTATTTGGGAACCATTCCTTACTGAGGTGCAGCCTGATAACTCTGATTTTAAACATATTTCACATGGTGATTTTATAGTATTTCCCTTACATTTTTGGTTTTCTTTAAAGAAATTGATACTTAATTGAGTAAAATTTTCATTTCAAGGTTTGAACGTGTTCTTAGATAAAAAACGAAGAAAAGAAATCAAGTTTCACTCAATTCGGAGTTCAAACGAAGAAGTTATGAAGTTTTGAAGTTACACAGTCTGGGACATGACCATGTCCTAGGCTGTGTCCATGCAAGGAAATTGGCCAGGGGTAGAAAGTTACACGACCTGGGGACACGGTCATGTCCCAGGTCGTGTCTGATAAAGAAAACGAAAACCTTTTGATACACTATAAAAGGACATATTAAGGTTTCAAAAGACATAAGAGACATTAGAGAAGAGAAGAGACTTGAGGAGAAGGAAAAGAAAAAGGCGAAAACAACACCGACTTCAAGATCGGAGAGATTTTTCATTAATTAAAGGGGTTTTTCATGTTTTATTTTATGTTTTTTATGGAACTCGTTTCTAGTCTCATTATGATAGCTTAGAATTCGTGTATTTAGGATTATGGAACCTAGGGTTTCATGTAACTCTTGGGTTGATTTAGAATTCTCAATAAAGTTTCTATTTTTGCTTGATTCAATTATGTCCTTTAATTGTTAATTGATATTTCTAGAATATCAATATATGATATTATGCATGTTGATTGAGAAATTACATGTGTAATTAGATCTTGACATAATTGGAGAGAATTACATGTATACTTAGAGATAAGATATATGTTTCTTCCGGAAAGTTAATTATTTGTTTGGGAATTCATTATACATTAATGCAATTCTAAATTATATTACTAAGTGGAGATTCCGGTAAATAATTTAGGATTAGGGTTAATATGCTTGAGAAAGGTATTAACTTTAATTGTGAATCCCTTCAGTCAAGAATAATAGAAATTGAATTGAATATATTTTAAGCGGTCACATGTTAAACATTAGGGGAAATAATTCCTAAATATGTTATTGCATACTTGAGTCATTGTTAGTTTTATTGATTTCTAAATTACTTAATCAAGTCCCATAATTAGTTTAGTTTGTTAATTTCAGTATTTTTAATTCATCCAACTCATCATAATTTTTCGGTTAGATAATAAAGCTAAGGTTAATATTAGTACTCAAAGTCCCTGAGGAATCGACTCGGACTCACATCCGCTATATTAAAACTAATAGGTGCACTTGCCTGATATCAAGTTTTTGGCGCCATTGTCGAGGATTTTCGATATTAAGAACATTAGTTGCTTTATTACTTTAACCATTTCTTTTTCTTTTGTTTTCATTGTTTATTTTTATTAGCTAGAGCTACATTTGGTTCTATATTTCTTGCCCTTGCAGTACATGACTCGAGGCAACCCGAAAGATTTGGTAGAACTTGATCCTAAAATTGAGAGAACTGCCCTTCAAAATTTGAGAGTGCGACCTAGACAAATTGTGGCTATCATAAAAGACGAGTCAATCGTTGAGATTAAGGAAGAGGGTGAAGAGACCAACACTCAATTCATTAAGCAAGAAGATCCACTATACATGGCTAACAATGGTAATGAAGCAAATCGAACCATGTCCAACTATTCAAGGCCTACACTTATTAGAGCTGACTCTAGCATGGCAAGGCCAACCATCGTGGCTAATAACTTCAAAATTGCACCTAACATCATACAAATGGTGCAACAATATGTTCAGTTTGATGGTCTCCAAGATGAATATCCTAATGCCCACATCTCTAGCTTTTTAGAGATTTATGATACTTTTAAAATCAATGGAGCCACAAATTATGCCATCCGACTGCGGCTATTCCCTTTCTCCTTGAGGGGTAGAGTAAAACAGTGGTTGAACTCCCTATCACGAAATTCAATCACAGCTTGGAATGAATTGGTGGAGAAATTTTTGGAGAAGTATTTCCTACCTACAAAGACCGCTAAACTTCAGAATGATATTTCTTGTTTTGCTCAATTGGAAACGGAGACTCTATATGACACTTAGGAGCGATTCAAGGATTTGCTCAGGAGGTGGCCACATCATGGCCTTCCATTATGGATGCAGATTCAAACCTTCTATAATGGTCTCAATTTATCTACGAGACAGATGATTGATGCATCCGCAGGGTTTACTTTGAACACAAAGACACCTAAGCAAGCACAAAACCTGATTGAAAGAATAGCGATGAACAATTATCACTGGGAAAGCACCGAGCCAAGCAAAAGGCTATGGGAATTTATGATGTAGATTCGACTACTGCTCTAGCAGCCAAGGTGGACCTATTGAGTAAGAAGATTGATGCACTCTCTGTTGGACCTCAACAAGTGCAATCGGATGTAAGTGACTTTGGTATGCAGGGTTATGGAGCACTAGAACAACTGGAATAGGTAGATTATTTAAGAAATCCACCCATGTGACAAAATAACCCCTACAGCAACACTTATAATCCCGAATGGAGGAATCACCCAAATTTCTCATGGGGAAATCAAAACCAAGGCCAGCAGAAGACCAACTTTGGCCCACCTAGATTTCAAAGACCATTACCACCTTCTCTTCCTCAAGAAAAGAAGTATAGTATGGAAGAACTTCTTACTAAATATCTTCAAGGCAATGAGGCTCGGCTATCCAACATTGAATCATCGTTGAGAAATCAAGAGGCTTCCAATCGCAATCTTGAGAATCAAATTGGTCAACTTGCAAAAATGATCTCTAAGAGACAACAAAGGACACTCCCAGGGAATATCGAGGTCAATCCTAGGGAACATCTTAATGCTGTAACCTTGAGAAGTGGTAGAAAACTGCAAGTGGAGAAGAAGGATGGTAGGGAAGTAGTTGAGAAAGAAGTGGAAGTCAACTGTAAGGAAGATGCAAAGCTACTAAAATCAAAAGAAAGTATGGAATCATCGAAAGTAAAGGAGTACAAGCCTCCCATCCCTTACCCACAGCACCTTAAGTAAAGTTACACTGATCAAAATAAGGAATTCGGTAAATTACTTGATGTTTTCAAACAATTACACATTAACTTACCTCTTGTTGATGTCATCTTGCAAATGCCAAAGTATGCGAAATTTCTACAAGATCTTCTATTGAACGAGAGGAAGTTGGAGGAGCTTACAACCGTCACATTGAACAAGGAATGCTCAACACTTCTCCAGAAAAGGCTGCCACAAAAATTAAGAGGTCCAGGGAGTTTCACTATTCCTTGTATGCTTGGCAATTTATTGGTAGATAATGCTTTTGCAGACTTAGGAGCTAATATAAATTTGATGCTGTATAAATTGTTTAAAAAGCTAGGGTTAGGAGAACCTAAATTAACGGGCATGAGTCTTCAATTAGCCGATAGGTCTATCACATACCCTAGAGGCATCATAGAGGATGTTTTAGTGCAAGTAGACAAATTCATCTTTCCCGTGGATTTTTTTATACTTCATATAGATGAAGATATTAAGGTGTCAATCATTTTAGGTTGACCCTTCCTAGCCACTTCTAAGGCTGTTTTTGATGTTAGTGAGCATAAGTTGATATTACGAGTCGGGGATGATGAGATAGCTTTTAAAACTCTAGAGGCAACAAACAAATTTCTTGACTCAGAGGACATGAGTCACAATGTTAATGCCACTAATGTCGTTATATCTACATGTGTGCAGGAAACTCTTGCTAAGGATTCCTCAAGCTATTGCTTACAAAAGGGAGATGAAAATTTGGTGACCAACCCCAATTGTGCAGAAGTAGCAGCTCAAATAGAAGTTCATGAGTCCATTGTGGATAAGAAGGGGATTGATCCACTCCATAAGCCAAAGGATCTTAGGTTAAAATCTTTCAAAGAAAAGCTACCACTTTTGGAACTAAAATTGTTAAGAAATCATTTGGAACATATCTTTGTAGTGAAAAGTTCAAAACTCCCAATAACAAGCGCATCTAAGCTAAAAGTAGACAAAATGAAGAAGTTTAGGCTACATGAATTTGATAAGTGGCATAATAAGGAGAGAAATTATGGAAGTTATGCACCAATGAAATGGAATTGGCAAGGTTGATGGCTAAAGGGTAAATCTACACTCGTATGGAGAGTTCGAAAGCAAGATACAGGAGGAATCCTATCTCCACTTGGATGAAGAATTATGAATTACAAGACGTATCTCATCGAGCTATTGACGTTAACTATAGCTCTTCTTGGGAGGCAACTCATGTCTAACTTTGCTTACACTTTAGTTCTTTAAGTTTATTTCATTTTATTTTTCTTTTATCAAACTTTGCTTTGCTTCTTTTATTTGTTTCAATTTTAGTCATAGGTTTTTTCCCTTTTAATTTCATTTTTATTCTTCTCTTTAGTTTTCTTTTTCTTATTTTTCTAATTTAATTACTTTCATTTCTTTAAGTTTCCTTATTTTTAAATTAAATTCATGAATTTAGGATTAAAAAAAAACAGAACAAAAAGTTACACGGGCATGGGACAGGTCGTGTCCCAGCTCGTGTCCATCCAAGCCCCTTTACTCTGCTACGCCCACAGAAAGTTACACGAGCATGGGATACGGTCATATCACAACCCGTGTCCGCCTAGTTA
Organism: Lumnitzera racemosa; assembly: GCA_024138005.1. Lineage (NCBI taxonomy): Eukaryota > Viridiplantae > Streptophyta > Magnoliopsida > Myrtales > Combretaceae > Lumnitzera > Lumnitzera racemosa. Next base: position 61,822,648 of record JAMXBC010000004.1, read on the forward strand.
TACTCAGCGCTAATCGAAAGTTATACGGGCGTGGGACACGGTCGTGTCCCAGCCCATGTACGCCCAGTATTCCCAACTACCTACAGAAAGTTACACGAGGGTGGGACACGGTCGTGTCCCAGCCCGTGTCCGACCAGTTTTAATACACAACAACAGAAAGTTATACGAGCGTGGGATATGGTCGTGTCCCAACTCGTGTCTGCCCAAAACCTATACGATTCAGCACACGCCCTATTTATTTCAATACACACACTCTCTTATACACTTCCACACATCAACACATATTTCTTTTCTCTTCTCTTCTTCTTCTCTTCACAATTTACTTTCATCAACACATTTCTTCATCAAATCCAACCCGATCCAATGTTTCTTCTCAGGTTGTCAATGAAAAATCGTGAAAAGTAGATCGTTTGAAGGAGGTCCAAATCCGTTACATCATCTTCCACTCATGAGGGCACTATTGTCGAGCTACTAGCAACTCTTTCTCCACTAGAGTATTTTATGCTTCAAGGCAAGAAAGTATTAGTTTCTTTTTCAATACATGTATTTCTTTTTTCCCTATGATGTTTTATCTTATTTGATAACTTGCTATTATGCTTTCTTAGTCGTACATTGAGGACAATGTACATTATTAAGTGTGGGGAAGGGATATATATGAATTTGTTACTGTTTAGGAGACCAATTATTCACATTTGACCCAATTAATTTTTAAGTTAACTTGCAATAGGTGATTAACAAGTGTTGAGCCAAATTAACTATGTCATCTTGATTATTATTGATCTTATTATACTTTACTATAATTGATTAGTCAAATTTTTGGAAGGCAAAGTTACAGGTTATTTAGCTTAGGACTTTAGGACTTAAGATTAGAGCAACATCACTAGTTGAGAGTTAGTCATGATTATTTTTAAAATTTACTTTTATGTATACCTTTCTCTTAGAAATTTTTAAGAGTCCCATAATTTTTAGCAAATAAACAAATGAAATTCTTATTTTGTGAAACCCCTAAAAAATCACAACGATTGGAGGTCAAAAGTAATAACAAGTGTATGAATAGAAAAAAAAATTGATAAGGATTTGTCTTAGTCCGTTAGAAGAGCGAAATTAAGTCCCAATGCCAATTCTAATGAAAAAAAAAATTGATATGGATCGGCCTTGGTCCGTCAGAAGAGCATGGTTCTTTCCCGCTATCAATATAAGGAATAAGTTGGTATGGATCGGTCTTGGACCATTGAAGAGCGAGATTCTTTCCCACTACCAACACAATTGTGCTTAAATAAGGTAAATTTAAAAGAACTCTCAACAAAAGCGTGAACTAGGGGGATGATCAGAGGATGAGTGGATGTAAAATGTGTTTGTTTTAGATTATGGTGCTTGGTGAGATGGAAGAGAGAATTGTATACACTTTAGTCAAATGGAAAAAAATTTTATGACTCTTTCTCAGTTGGCGAGATATTAAATCCAATTTTTAGTTTAAGAATCCTTGATTAAATGACTTGGGTAAACTTTAATTTTCATAAATGAACTAGTGAACTCTAGTATTAAGTATTGATTGGAGCATTCGAATATGGTCAAATGAAATTGGTTGACTTTATTATTGCAAGTTAGTTGAGAATGATTTTCTTACTTTTCTTCGGGTCAAGTGTTTTTGTTCACCGGTTTCTTAAATAGTAATAAATTTTATTTAGCGTTTCTTATCCCAAAAGTTTTGCTTTGATTTATTTGCTTGAGGACAAGCAAATGCTCAAGTGTGGGAAAATTTGATAACTCTAATTTTAAACATATTTCACTTGGTGATTTTATAATATTTCCCTTACATTTTTGGTTTTCTTTAAAGAAATTGATACTTAATTGAGTAAAATTTTGATTTCAAGGTTTGAACGCATTCTTGGATCGAAAACAAAGAAAAGAAATCAAGTTTCACTCAATTCGGAGTTCAAACGAAGAAGTTATGAAGTTACACAGTCTAGGACATGACCATGTCTCAAGCTATGTCCATGCAGGGAAATTGGCTAGGGGCAGAAAGTTACATGACTTGGGGACACGGTCATGTCCCAGGTCGTATCTGGTAAAGAAAATGAAAACCTTTTGATACACTATAAAAGGACATATTAAGGTTTCAAAAGACATAAGAGACATTAGAGAAGAGAAGAGACTTGAGGAGAAGGAAAAGAAAAAGGTGTAAACAACACCGACTTCAAGATCGGATAAATTTTTCATCAATCAAAGGGGTTTTTCATGTTTTATTTTATGTTTTTGATGGAACTCGTTTTTAGTCTTATTATGATAGCTTAGAATTCGTGTATTTAGGATTATGGAACCTAGGGTTTCATGTGACTCTTAGGTTGATTTAGAATTCTCAATAAAGTTTCTATTTTTGCTTGATTCAATTATGTCCTTTAATTATTAATTGATATTTCTAGAATATCAATATATGATATTATGCATGTTGATTGAGAAATTACATGTGTAATTAGATCTTTACATAATTGGAGAGAATTACATGTATACTTAGAGATAAGATACATGTTTCTTTCGGAAAGTTAATTATTTGTATGGGAATTCATTATATATTAATGCAATTCTAAATTATATTACTAAGTGGAGATTCCGGTAAATAATTTAGGATTAGAGTTAATATGCTTGAGAAAGGTATCAACTTTAATTGTGAATCCCTTCAGTCAAGAATAATAGAAATTGAATTAAATATATTTTAAGCGGTCACATGTTAAACACTAGGGGAAATAATTTCTAAATACGTTATTGCATACTTGATGTCGTTCTTAATTTTATTGATTTCTAAATTGCTTAATCAAGTCCCATAATTAGTTTAGTTTGTTAATTTCGGTATTTTTAATTCATCCAACTTATCATAATTTTCTGGTTAGATAATAAAGCTAAGGTTAATATTAGTACTCAAAGTCCCTGAGGGGTCAACTCGGACTCACATCCGCTATATTAAAACTGATAGGTGCACTTGCCTGATATCACAGCCATAACAAGTCTCTTGGCTAGAATTCTAACTATCCTACCCTTTGTCTTCTCTTGTATTCTTCTAGCTACTTAGTCGATGTGCCTAGTGCCTCTATCATAAATGTTCTAAAGGGATTGTACTCTAGCCCTCACATTAGGGTCTTCTTATGAGGGTATAGGTACAAGGGTGTGATCGAAGGGCAACTCGAGATTGAAACCATAAACCACTTCGAAATAAGTCTGCTTAGGGGTGTCATGCACCGTTTGGTTGTAAGCAAACTCAAATACTAGCAAGCAGGTGTCCTAATCAGCCAAGTTCTTTCCTATTGCAACTCAAAGCAATGATCCTAAACTACGATTAACCACCTTCGTTTGGCCGTCAATTTGGGGGTGATAGGAAGTATTAAATAGTAGTTTAGTCCCCATCTAATGTCATAAGGTCCTCCAAAAGTGGGTCAAGAACTTTAGATCCTTATCGGAGATTACACTTCTTGGCATACCACGTAACCACACAATCTCCTACAAGAAAAGAGAAGCAATAGCCAAAGCATCGTTAGTTTTTTAGCAAGGCATGAAGTATGCCATTTTTCTAAATCGATCTACGACAACCATTATAGAATCTTTACCTTAAGTAGTTCATGGTAGTCTAAGAACAAAGTCGATGCTCAATTCAATCTATGATTTCATCAAAACAAGTAAAGGCATTGCTTTCCTTTGCTTGGCTCGACACTTAGCCCTCTTGCACACAGCACAACTTTAGATAACTCGATGCACATCTCTTCTCATTATTAGCTATTAGAAGCAACCATTGAATAGTTCGCAAGTCATTCTTTCTATAATATGTTCGAAGAGTCCGTTAATATGGGCTTCCCTAATTAATAGTTCCCATAGTAAACAGGTCGATACGCATAATTTTCGACCTCGAAATAAGTAACCATCCTCCACATGATACTCATCTACTGCCCTTCTATCAATGCATCGCATGATTATGTGTCTAAAGTGTAGATCCTCAGAATATTGCTCTTTAATACTTACAAACCCAAACAACCTAGCCTACAATTTTGTTAAAAGTACATGTCTCCTTGAAAGAGCATCTACAACTACGTTGCTCTTTCCCTACTTATTTTTAATCACAAAATTGAATCCTTCAAGGAATTCAACCCATCTCCCTTACCACTTAGATAACTTCATCTGACTTTGGAGATACCTCAGTAATTCATAGTTAGTTTATATGACAAATTCTTGCGGCAATAAATAGTGCTACCATACTTGTAATGCCCTTATTAGTGCCAAGAGCTCCTTGTCATACACGAAGTAATTCAATATAGTCCTCTAAGCTTTTCACTATAGAAGGCAAGTGGCCAACCCTCCTATATTAGGACAGCGCCTATTCCAATGCCAAAAGCATCACATTCCAACTCAAATATTTTCTCAAAGTCAAGCAAGACTAACTCTCGGGCAGAGGTTAATTTTTCTTTTACCTTAACAAAGCTCCTCTTCTCGCTTTCTCCCCATCAGAAGTTAGTATAAGTGGTGCGGCGAGGGTGTTGAAATTCTTAATGAATTACCTATAGAATGAAGCCAATCCATAGAAACTTCTCACATTGGCACAAGTTGTAGGGGTTGGCCATTTTACAATTGCTCAAATTTTCTCGTCATCCATACGTAAGCCTCCTCCACTGACTATGTAACCTAAGAATACCACTTCCTCCTAGCAAAAGCAACACTTTTGTAGTGAATAGTCTCTCAACATGAAGGATATCCAATACTTCTTAGAGATATTTACAGTGACTCGGCATGTTGGCACTATAGACCAATACGTCATCAAACTACAACACTTTCCAATCAAATGTCTTAATACATAGTTCATCAATCTCGTGAAAGGGCTTGAGGCATTCGATAGGCTAAATGACATAACCATCTACTCATAGAGTCCATGCCAAGTTTTGAACACAGTCTTCCATTCATCTCTTGGCCTCATGAAAATCTGATGTTAACAAGACTTAAGATCAATCTTGCTGAAAATCTTAGCTCTACTCAATTCATCCACTTCTAACCTCAAGATAGAATACCCGTACTTGATAGTAATCTTATTCACAACATAGCTGTCTATACATATCCGCTAGATTCCATCCATCTTTAGCACTAAAAGTGCTAGTACAGTATAAGGGCTAAGGCTTTCCTTTACATATCTTCTCTTTGGCAACTCATTGACTTGTAGTTGGAACTTAGCAACCTATTTGAGATTCATCTGATAGGTAGGCTTATTTGGTAGTGTGGTGTCAGGTACTAAGTCAATGCAGTGCTCTATGCCTCGAGTTAAGGGCAACCCCTTAGGTAAATGTTCTAAGAATAGATCAACATACTCGTCCAACAACTCTTTGATTTCTGAAAGTAGTTCACCCCGCTCCTGCATTTCTAAAAGGCTCCTGACTAACATGAAGGTTAGCTCGTCGGCATTAATAGCTTCTTGGAGCTTAGCTTTACTCATCACTAGAGCCTTCTTTAATCCACAAGCAAGTTTTATCTACAACTTGTTAACTTCTCTCCATAGCATCAGGTTTAGTGCGATATTCTGGTCATCCTTCTCAAACATGTACATATTCTTATAGCCGTCATGGATAACTCTTCTATCAAACAACTACGGTCTTCTTAGTAACACGTGGGAGACACACATGGGTAGTACATCACAGAGAATCTGGTCTGAGTAATTCCCTATAGTGATCGGTAATATTATTTTCCAAGTAACATATAATGCTCCTTTCTCCCTTAACTAGTGCAATTTGTATGGCCTTGAATGTGAAATGGTCAGCAACTTCAATTTTGAAACAAGATCGGTTGATGCCACATTAGTATAACTTCCACTATCCATGATGAGGGTATACGCTTGATCATTTACCTTACAGGTGGTATAGAACAAATTCTCTCTCTACTCCTCCTCTCGTGAAGGTCCATGTTCATAGTGCATCGGACAACCATGAGTAACTTGTCTAAGTCCTTAGCAAACACGTCTTCCTCAATCAACTCTTTCTCACCATTCTCTTTCTCAATAAGGACTTCCTCCTCCTTGGGTTCTTCATCTGTACTATCTACTTCACGCTTCGAGACATCTCCCTTAATGACCATTATCTTGCGATTCAAGCACTAAACAGCCATATGTCGAACCCTTAGCACTTGAAGCACTTAATCTGGCTCATCTTCTTGCTAGACTCTTACCTCTTCTCATAAGTTTAGGTCGGCACTTCACTATCAGGTCGACCTTTTTGCCCAGCTTAGACATCAATTTTTTAGCTTAGCTTAACACTCAATTGAGCTTAGTAGCTTGCCTGTCTGAATCGGCTAGTCGGCATCTTAATTGTTAGTTGGCTCCTCCTTTGCCTCTCTACTTACTAGGCAATCCTAACAGTTTCATCCATTGTGTCAAATCGTTAGAGCTCCACAATGTCTCAAATGTCTCCTCCCAACCTAATAACGAATCTTAAGATTGTTCGAGTTGGTGGTTCCTCTACTTCACAAGATATCATAAGCATCTGAAATTCTTAAACATACTCCTCAACAGTCTAGCCTCCTTGTCTCAACTCCTGAAGCCAAGTAGAAGTATCTTGAAGATAAGTTTTTGGCATGAATTTATTTCAAAGTATTCTCTTCATCTCGGGCTAAGTATTAATCTCTTAGTAATCCCCTTGTCTCCTTATGGCCTGGAAATTCTTTCACCACATGGCAATATATCTAAAGAACTTAATAGCAGCAGTACTCACTTTCTCATAATCCTCGTAATGATAATAACCAAAAACACACTCCACCTTCTCTTTCCACCTCAAATATTCATCAACATTCTTAAATCCATTGAATCTCGGAATCCAAAGCTTCACATGGTCAAATGTTCTAAGAATTCGCAAGCACTCTTCATCGAAATACTCTTCTTCATCCTCTTCATCAAGCTCTCTTAGGTCTATCCTATACCTTACTCGTTCTCCTACTCCTCTACCTTAAACTGGTTAAGTTGGGTTTTAACCTCTAATAAGTTTAGCAGCTTGTGGTGTATTTTGTGCAACCTCAGTGGGTTAGCGAGCTAGTGCATAAACGACTCAGGTCGGGTCTACTAAAAGATTAGCCACCTTATCAAGTCTCTCATCAATGCTTCTTGGGATTTCTTGAGACTGTCATCCATTGTAGACAACTCTACTATTGTCATCTCCCATACCAACATTCATACTCGGCTCTGTCATTTTCTCCATATATTCAAAGTTCACACAAACACTTTAAGAAATTAATAGTTAACAACACAACACTCAAATGAACACAATAACTTGTTTTATTTCACACACACAAAACAAAGTATAACAGAACTTTAAAACACAACTATAGCTTAAACAAAACTTTACTCTAATATCAAGATGATGCTAACTATGACCAAGAACAGACAAGGCCGGCCACTAGATGGGTATAAGCTTACAGAAAGCTCAAAAGGGTTAATGGGAAAGTACGAAAGGAATGAATGACAAAGAAGAAGTAAGCAAAACCCACAAACAACTCTAGAGGATATGATACACAAATGGAACCTCTAAGGAGTCACAGCACAATTCGATATGTGTACAAATCGGTCTGGTGATGTTACTTGCCATCTAGCCTTGCTCAAGGGTTAGGATAAGAGTGATGCCAAGAGTAAACAAGCAAGGTTTACGTAAAGAAGACATACTCAAAGTGTATTGATCATAATCTCCATTCTAGCTATAAGTACAAGGGTATTTATACCCATAAGTTAGGGTAACTTGCCTAAAAAGGGTATTTCCTAAGGAAGTAATGTATAAGATACAAAGGGTAAAAATAAATATATAAGGAAAACAATCATTGCTGTAACGGATTCTAGACATGATACTATATACATGGCAATGCTACATTGGCGAGGCTGTTAGAAAATGCAGACAAAAAGTGTAGACAACTTGCTTGTCCAAGGAGGGGTAGCTTAATTAGCTTGGAGTCTCTCTATCTCGACTTCTCAACAAGGAAGATGCCGAGTCATTAGATAGCTCAGGCATAAGTGAATATTCTTCAATTCAGTGTACTATAGAGAGATGAGTAGTCATTCAGCTCGGCATGAAGGGTAACTTGGCAAGGAAATACTTAGCTTTAGTAAGGAAGTACTTAGCTTTGGCAAGGGTCAGCTGGAACAGGAGGATTCGTCTTGTAAATCCTTTTAGTTCTAGAGCTTAGCTGTAGGTCAATGGTCCAGTAACTTGATTCCCATCAGAAGCCCATGCTGAAGGTTTAGCTGGCCATTTTAGCAAAAAGAGAATTGCCAAGCTGTTGAAAGAACACTTCTATTAGCTTGGGATGATGAAGGATGCGCATAAAGTCATTGAACATTGCAAGGAATGTAAGCGAGCCAATGGAAGAAATGATCCATATGGGGAATATACACCTCTACCATACCTAAATGGCCATGGATCAATCTAACTATGGATTTCATGCTCAACCTACCTAAAACGCCTTAGAAACATGATTTTATTATAGTAGTGGTTGATTGATTTAGTAAAAGGATCCACATCATTCCTTGCCACAAAACTAATGATACTTTATTTATTGTTAACCTCTTTTTGCAAGAGATCGTGTAGCTACATAGCATTCTAAGAAGCATTGTCTCTTATCATGATTCAAAGTTTATGAGCTTCTTCTAGCAAGCACTATGGAAGTTGCTTAACACTAAATTCATGTTCAGTACTTCTTGCTATCTACAGACAGACGGCCAAATAGAGGTTGTAAACAAAATAGTAGACAACCTGCTCAAAGCTACTATTTGATCAAAATCTACATGATTAGGATCTCTGTTTTCCAGTCATAGAATTTACTTACAATCGCTCCACCCATAGCTTAACAAGAAAGTCTTCTTTTGAGGTTATATGTAGGCTTAATCTAAATTTTCCACTAAATATGATAATTGGCCCAAGCTCTTCGAAAGAAGGTCGATCAAGTCTACAACATACCAACAAATTTTAGAGACTACATCAAAAGGTTGCTGAGTAATTAGCTAAGATGGTTACTCAATAGAGAGCAAGAAAATGAAGAACAAAAGCATGTCATTATAACTTAGGAGACCTTGTATAGGTTCACCTCGGCAAGGAATGGTTCATAAGGAGGAAGACGAGTAAGTCATCCCTTAGATTTGATGGCCCCCTCATAATCCTATGGAGGATAAATGACAACACTTATTAGCCAGAGTTGCCTAAAGGCTATGGGGTCTCCCCTACCTTCAACATTTCTAATTTGATACCTTACGTACCGAAAGGAGAAGGCAACTAAGATTTGAGGGAAAATCTTCGACAACGTCGAGGAGATGATGAAGTGCCAACCTCTAAACCCTCCACCCGAGCCAAACTTAGAGGCTTATAGGGTCTAGTCAAGAGAATCCTATTTACTCAGCCTAGCCTAAACGAACACACCTATTAAGAAGGCCAAATGGCAAACACTTTGTGTACTCTACTCAAACATACACTAGTCTACTCATTCTCTCTTTTAGATGCCGAGTGCTTAAATGCTACAGTCGAGGTCCCTATACACTAAGCTCTCCTATCCCATTCTGTCGAACTGATGCTCCATTCAATCGCCTAGATAACCTTTAGTACAGCATCATAGCAGTGACACCAACACTAGTACAACTCCGTTACATTATGATAAGAGTAAATTACTCTACACATTCAGGGCATAAATTATTCATAATTGTGATTCAATTATTAAGTTCTTGGTACTTAATTGTGTAATGTATTTATTGATAGTTAGTTTTCATCTCATTCTTACTGGTCCGTTCGCCTACTGATAGGCTAAACAATCGAACCTCTCGACATAATGCCAAAAGATTGACACTCAACATTCTACTAAGAAACACAGATCTGTTCCTAATTTGCATTCAAGTTCCTGGCACAAACAGTTATTACAAGCATGGTTATATTACATAACTGTCTACTCACCCTACATTTGAGGAAAGGTATCTAATCAACAGTCCACCACATATCTTGACAATATTCCAATAACTACTCCTTTAAACATAACGATCTCTTATAATTACAGGAAGTTACTTTATAAGAGGGATCTGTAAACTCACAACCACTTACTTTTACGTAATTGATTCTTGCTTACTAACTTATGCATCGAAGTGACCACATCAAATTGGCCCTAGTACTAAGCTTTCTTTTTAGTCTTTACAGGATCTCAAACACCCAAAATTCACCAACAACATTTGATGCCATTTAATTATTCCTAAACACACTCACATGACTAAAATTAAAGTATTCAAGATTGTAGGTGTTGGCACTTCCTACCAATACCCAGAAAGGGAGAGTTGGCATAGTAATGAATAGCGATTGGCTATACTCGAGCAACTTTACGTCAACTTATCTAAAGAAAACCAAGAACTAAACTAAAAACATAAGCAAATCCTTAACCTTCTCCATAGTAATAATCACTAAAATCCGATTCAAAACAAATATCACAGCAATCACGACACAAATCATAGTGACAATTCAATTTATTCACCTGAGTCACAAAAGAAGCAAGCAAAGAATATGATGGGACCTTTAGCTCCTACTTTTAAGAAGAATGAAAAAGGCAAGTGACCATAGCAGGTGCACCATGTATGTCCTTCGCATGTCAGTACCCCTACTACCCCAACTAAGGAGTTCCAAATTAAAAAGTATCCCTTCGTTCTAGAGATTTTGGTGGAAGTAATACCTCGACACATCAAGCTGCCACAGTTTGAGACATATGATGGAACAAAGGACCCTAAACACCACCTGGAGTACTATCATACATTGGCCAAGTTGCATAGTTTGAGTGATGCAATGGCCTATTAGCTTTTCCCTTAACATTGAGGAATGCAGCCTGCACATGGTTTAAACATGTGAAACCAAATACCATTTCCTGTTTCGATGAACTAGCAGAAGTGTCCCTTCAGCAGTTCCTTACAAGCAAATTTCCCTTTAAATATTCTTCAATCCTTAACACCATCAAACAAAAATTTGATGAGTCAATCAGGGACTACTTAGCCAGATTTATGGCCGAGATGGTTCAGATCCCAGAATTGGATATGACTATTACCCTCAACACCATAATTGAAGGAGTTAAGCCCCATGGAGACTATTTCAAGTCTCTTGCAAAGAATAAGCTAAAAACTTTTGCTGAGTTTAAGGCTAAAGCCACCTCATACATCCATCAAGAAGACAACATAAAGGCACAGCAAGAGGCCGATCAAGGTAGAGGAGATAGAAAGAATCATAAGCGAAAAAGTGCCAAAGATAGATTTGGTACGGACGATGACTATAGTACAAATGCCAAGAGGAAAAGACTAAGGATTTCAACATACTCATCCCACACCCCCGTCAATCATCCAATTTTGGACATCCTGTTGGAGGTACATGGTAGAGAGGCATTCTCTAGTAACCAAAAAGAATGAGAGGGGACCCTTTAAGGAGAAACTCTAATAAGTACTATGATTTCCACTGTGACAAAGGCCACAACACATATGAGTGCATTCTACTCAAGAATGCAATTGAAGATTCAATCCAATGTAGACACTTGTGTAAGTTTTTTCAACATAATGCTAAAAGTATTAAGAAACCATCTCAAAGGAGACGTGAGGAACAAGAGAATGATATACGACTGGCAGCGGCCATGAGAGATGCAAAGGATACAAACTCCAGCAAAAAACCCAATGGAATGATCAACAACATTGTCGGCAAACATACTATAGGCTAGTCGAGCTCAATTAATGCCAAGAATTATGTTTGCAATATTTAAGGCAAAAAGGTCAGGATAAAAAACACAATATCTTTCAAAGAGGAAGATTTAGAGGGCATCCAAAGGTCGCACGATGATGCACTAGTCATCAATGCGAGAGTTGTCAACTTTGAGGTTGAGAAGATTCTTGTTGACATAGGAAGTCCGGCCAACATCATTTTTCAGCATGCTTTTGACCAAATGAGGCCTACAATCAAAGTGTACCTACAATCAAAGTGTACCTACAATCTTACAAGTATGACCTCTATGCCTTCAAAAAACAACCCATCTAAGTAGCCAAAGTCATTTCTTTGCCAATATAAACCGAAGATGATGAGCATGTTGCAAAAGATAAAGTAGACTTTCTCATCGTCAAATGTTGGTCCCCGTATAACATGATAATGAGATGACCTTGCTAACATCAATTCAGCATTGTCCCTTCAACTGCACATCTTAAAGCTAAGTTCCCTACTTCAGGGGGGTCGGCGTATGTAAAGGGGATCAGCAATTGGTACAGTCCTTGTACATAAGGGCCTTAAGACGAGAAGAACTATTTCAGATTCAAACTTGTTCAGAAGGCAAGTCAGTCGGCATCGAGAATGCCAAGAGTAATACTAAGGAAATTCCTTTAGGGGACGACCCAGCGAAAACAACGAGAATCAAGAAACCCCTGTTAGTAGATACTCAACAAAGTTTGATCAACTTCTTGCAAGCTAACACTGACATGTTTGCATGGTCTCCTTTTGACATGTTTGCATGGTCTCCTTTTGACATGCTAGGTATCCCAAGAGAAGTTATGGTACATAGGCTCTAGATTGATCTAAATGTAAAGGTGGTCCAACAAAAATAAGAGGAATTTTGCCCCAAAGAGATAGACAATAATAAAGGAAGTGGTCCAGAAATTATTGAAGGCAGGATTCATCCAAGAAGAGCCTTATCTAACTTAGTTAACCAACTGTGTACTAGTCAAGAAGTCTAACGGCAAGTGAAGAATTATGCATAAACTTCATGGATCTGAACAAGGCCTATCCCAAGGAGCGTTTTCTACTATCAAATGCAACCGCTTGACATGCATTACTTTCTTTTATGGATGCTTTCTCTAGTTACAACCAAATTAAGATAGATAAGGAAGATGAAGTCTACACATCTTTCATCACCAATTTTGGAACATATTGTTACACAGTGATGCCCTTTAGGCTGAAGAACGTAGATGCAACAGACCAGAGACTTATTACCAAAATATTCAAACCCTAAACCTACAGAAACATCAAAGTATATGTCAACGACATGATTGTGAAGATCGTGAAGGAAGATCAGCATCTTGCTAACCCAGAGGAGATGTTTGCTACATTGTGGTAATACAGCATGAAACTCAACCCATAGAAATACATCATTAGTGCAACATCAAGAAAATTTTTACGATACATGGTCACTTAGCACAACATTGAGGCTAACCCAAGAAAGAATGAAGCCATAAGGAACATGAAGTCACCTTGTACAGTTAAAGAGGTATAGGAACTCATTGGGTGAATTGTTGCCCTCAACAGATTTGTATTGAGAGCACGAATAAGTGCATAGAATTCTTTAAAATTTTAAAGATTCCAAAAGAATTCAACTAGACTAACAATTTTGAATGAGCTTTCAACAAACGTGAGGAATTTCTTGCGTTACCCCCTATACTCTCGATACCCATCCTTAGAGAAAATTTATATTTATACCTGTTGATCATCTGTCGAGCTTTTTCTTCTATACTGGTCCATATTAGTAGCAAAGAGCATCGACCCGTTTATTACGTAAGTCATGTTCTATAGGGGCTAGAGCTTTAATACACAAAGATTGAAAAATTTATATTAGTAGTGGTTCTCTCGGCAAGGAAGTTAAAGTCGTATTTTTAAGCTCACCAAATCATTGTTCTCATCAATCGGCCATTGTAATAGGCATTGCAACAACTTGACTCCTTAAGGAGAATGATGAAATATGCCTAAGAACTCAATGCCCATGGTGTACAATATAAACCTAGAACAGCACTAAAGGCTTAAGTACCAACAAATTTTGTCGTAGATGATTTTTTGATGCAAGAAGGAAGTGGTGCTGGCCTAGTTCTTCAAGGCCCCCATAATGTCAAGTTCATTACGCTCTGAAATTTGGATTCCCAACCAACAACAATGAAGCAAAGTACAAAGCTCTAATTACTAGATTGAAACTGGCAAAAGAAATTGGTGTAGAGAAACTCAAAGTGTTCTCTGATTCCCAATTGGTGGTGAATTAGGTCATGGGAAGTTACATAACAAGGGAAAAAGAGATGAGCAAATACCTATTAGTGGTACAAACGCTTACAAAAGAATTTCAATCTTTCTCTATCCACAAAATTCCAAGAACCAAGAATATTGCAGCTGACAGGTTGTTGAAGTTGGCCAGCATGGCATTCCCTGAATTGAAAGAGAAACTTTTTGTCGAGTTTTTCCTATACAAGTGTTTATCCACTCTCTTATAGAGCAGTGAGTTAGCTCCTTGCTTGAGTGAAGAATCATGGATGGATCCCCTAGTAGATTATCTAAGAGATAGTACTCTCCCTAAAAATAATAAAGGAGCGCGGAGATTGGCTTACTAGGCCATGAGCTACACGCTGATTGATGGTCAATTGTATAAACATGGCATATCACAACCCTATCTTCAATGCCTTCCTCCAAGAGATGCTTAAAGGGTATTATCCGAGCTGCATAGTAGTATATGTAGTAACTACATAAAAGCACAAATGTTGTACATTCGAGCATTGCAACTCGACTATTACTGACCAACTATGAGAAAAGATGCAAAGGAAGTTATCTAGTACTACCCACAATGCTAAAACCACAAGACACTGAGTAATACACCCATAGCCAAATTATGTAGCTTGACCAACCCTTGGCCTTTCGCCCAATAGAGGTTAAACATCCTCAGACCCTTTCCGAAGTCTATCGGCCAACAATAGTTCATCATTGTCATCATGGATTATTTTACCAAATGGGCTAAGGCTGAGGTAATGGCAAAGATCACCGAACAAAAAGTGGAAGTCTTCGTTTTTTGGTTCCATCATATCAAGATTTGGAGTTCTTTACATGATAATCATGGATAACTTGTTCTACTTTCCTTCATAATTATCAAGTTAGAGGGAGATGGCCAGACGAACTGCCAAACATTTTATGGGGATACCAAACTACTCATAAAACTATGATAGGAGAGATACCCTTTAGGTTAACATACATCATGGAAGCAATGTTTCTGATTGAATTAGATTTACCGAATTTGTAGATGCATAATGATACTATCAACAAAATTCGAGATATTGCAAGAGCTAGGGTCATGGCATACTAGCATAAAGGGGTAAGGTATTATCATCATAAAGTAAAGCACAAGATTTTTCAACCTAAAGAATTGGTTTGCTAAAAGATAGAAGCTACTAGCATGCAGGTGACTCAAGGAAAGCTCGGCGCAAGTTGGGAGGATCTAGGAAGTCCTTAGCGAGGGGGCCTATCGATTAGAAAGGTTGGATGAATCAATCATCCTTGAAGTATGGAACGCCAAGAACTTGAAGTTGTATTTCAATTAATTGGTTAGATAATTTTTATCACCACTCGTTTGGCAATAGCCAACTTGCTTGTAGGACTATAGTACTTTTCTATGAAAATTATATTTTGAAGTTCTTAATCTTTTTATCATTGCTAAGTTATTGAGTTCTAGATTACACAACAAACAAACTAATTTAAGTTCTAGCCTATTGTGGTTAACGAGCTATATAAATTAATCTTACAATCGAGTAATGCATTTTGTCCACACCTCAAATGGTTAACGAATAATGTTTATGAAGACATACGAGTTGGGCATATGAAATAAAACATGCCAAGTAATGTTTTAGGCGTATGAAATAAAACATGCCTAGAAATATTTGGGTGTGTGAAGTAAAACATGCCGAGAAATGTTTGGGCATGTGAAATAAAACATGCTAAGTAATGTTTTTAGGCGTATGAAACAAAATATGCCGAGAAATATTTGGGCATGTGAAATAAAACATGTTGACAAATGACTGGCACGTGAAATAAAACATGCTGATGACTAAAATGTGTGAAATAAAACACGTAGGCCACATATGACGAAAAAATATTATGTGTGAAATTAAACACACTATATATATGTGAAAGGCATTTCAATTCATTCAATTACAATTATAAGTGTTTGACATATAGAATGAAAGAAATTTTGTTTTAACAATTATATGAATGCAAGGTATAAGGAAAATCCTGTAGCCTACTCTCGAACTCAATAGAAGTGAATTTTAGTTCAAAGGTTAGGGCTTCTTTGGCACTTGGGGTTTCTTCAGCATGAGCTTCATTGTTAAACTGATTAACTATTTTGGCAACTACTTCGACTTCATTGTCGTCGTCAGCACTATTGACCTTATTGTCAACGTTGATGAAGTCAAAGTAGGAGAGATTATAACCAAGGTAAAGCTTCAAGATCTCTTCTCTCATCGCTTGGACCCCCTCCAACAACTTCTTCTTAAGGAGCCTCTCGTACTACCAATTAGGAGTAAATATATCAAGAGCCTCTTCAACCGATGGTCCTCTCTTCACAGCTTCCTCTAGTTCAGCAACATGGCTTTGTAAGTTAGAGTTGTTAGTCTCCAACTTTTTAATCTGTACTCTGAGCCTGTCTACTTCATTGCTCATTGAGCAGAGAGTTCGGCTTAAGCCCCAGCATTCTTCCATCTTTTTTTGTAGCTCCTCCTTTAAGCCTTTGAACTCCTTGTACTTCTCTTCTACCTTAACCTTCAAGCTTAAGACTTCATCGGCAACAAGTGTATGTGCCAACTTCTCAACAGCGAGATCTTCTTGAAGTTTCCTCGCCTCCATCTCAACCTTTATTCTAGTGTTTTTAGCAAAGGCAATTTGGGCTTTAGATGCATTATACACATCCTCAATTTTCTGCAATAATTCAATTTAATCTGGTTAGTACCGAACATGACTCAGAAGAATATATGATGAATACCATGGACCTTACCTTCTAGGCTTAATTCTCAACTTCATCTAGTGTTGTTAGAATGTGGCTACTTATCTGAAGGATGATGACGAATATTAATAATGGAGTGAATTCAAATATATATATATATATAGATTTAGTTACTCAAGTCGTACAACTTAGCCACAATATGGGCCTTATTGCAACCACTAACCCTATCAACATCCTTTTTGGCAATATCTTTGTCCTTTGGAAGAATGATTCCTTCCATCAAGGCCAAAGATTTTGTTCTGCCGCCTAAGGCCAAGTTGGTATCCAAAATGTTCTGGGTCCAGCACAAGACAAAATACTCACCAACCTCCTTATTTGAGACGTATTTGGCACTATTGATGTTGAGATTTTTGGCCTACATTGCCTCATTCATCTTCTCGTCCAAACCCTTCAACCTTTTCGCGAGTAGTTGATCAATAAGTTCTTTCCCTGACCTCTTATCTGTTGTAGGCACATCCTCTAGCACCAACACCGATGGCCCCTCGATGATGGTAAGGTCCTCGGCTTCACCACTAGGTTAGATCTCTCAACCAACATTTCTCGGTTCTTCTGAGGGTTGAGCTTTCTTGACTTAAGGCTCTTCAGAACGGGAAACCTCAATCGGCACAAGCTTTTCTCCCTCTTTTCACCTTTCAGATGGCTACGAGGTTTTCTTTTGAGTAGCTGCCTACTTGGATGTATCTTCTTTAGCCAACTTCTTTATGATAACAAGACGAGCAATAGTAGCCACTATAGTAACCCACTTGTCCACTTTAGATTTCTTGACCTTTGCCTGGGCTAGTAGCTAAGCTGGATTTACCCCGCCAGCACCCAATCTATAACATGAATAAATAAGTTAATATAAGTACATGAGAAGGATAAACTTACTTTCTCCGTACCAAACAAGGCTTAAAGATGACTATTCTTCCCCTATGTCGCAAGAATGGCTTTTCTCATAGCTATATTCAGTACGGTGGTAACTCAATGGCATACCTTCTTTTTTAGAGAAGATTAGTTCTCCACTTTCGTAATGCTAGATAATCCTCTCGGCGTCCTAAAAGAACATCTTGTTCTTCCTCCTTTCTTATATTTTCTTGGCTATTGCAGCATCATTTGGCATCAGTTTGATATCCTTTATGCGGATTAGCTCAGTCCATTGACTTCAAAAGTCTAGCTCTTCATCAGACACTATTGACATGAACTTGTCATGCCACTTACAGATTTTGGACTTTAGCCCATCCATGAACTTGTGCCCATGCCTTGCAGCAGCAAAATACCACCTGTCGAGTTGCCTCTCGATTATAAGGAAGTACCAAAAGAGTTGAGGAATAGCCCTAACCTTGACTTCTTCGCATACTATCTTAAAAGGTGCCAGGAGCTGGTTTGTGTTTTGTGAGAACATACTCAGCATAACTCTGAAATAGTTGAAGAAGTCCTTCATGAATGCCAAGAAAGGGAAGTACAAGTCAAAATCCAAATACTTTAGGTATATGTGTAATTCATACTCCCTTAGGGAACATACCCTCTCCTCCTCTCCCGACTTCCTTAGATTCTACGTTCTAGGAAGGTCTTGCTAGTACTGATTGTACTTTATGGCAATAACTCTAACAATGAAACTAGCAGTTCCATTTAGAGAGTTGCAAAAGTACGTTATGGTGTTGTACAAATATCTTGCTAAAGACCAACCTTCTCTGTCCTTGGCATTATCCTTGGCATAATTATCTACAGGAAGCTCATTGGTCCGATTGAGTTTATCCCACCTTTCATCAATACTATCATCAAAGCTGCCAGAAGAGCACGTTGACTTACTCCTTCTTTGGGGGGAAGAAGTGGACTTAGTATCCGTTGCCTCGGAATCGGAGAAGACAAGTCAATAGACAACATTGTAAACCATACTTAAATATCTATGAATAATATCTTAGAAATTGAAGAACTTAAGATTGAAAATGTGAGAACAAGAAAATATGGTTATGAAGACTCAATCTAAACAGAAGTGAATCCTGATTTCAAAGAGTCCTTTAAATATGGATAATTCTCCCTCGTAACTGCAAATGCATTTTCGACAGTAATGATCACTAATTTGATAAGTAGTATAGATTGACAATACTTGTTATCCATTTAAAATATGATGGTTGATAACTCTCTGACAGTTATTAAGTTTGTGGCATAGTGGTTACCGAGGCGATAGGTGTCATACCACCTACTTTTTGGTCTTTTCAACAAGCAAGAATTTAAATTTGTGACTTTTCAACTAAGATGCAAACCGCTTTGCTCCCTCTTTTACTCAACATTTGAAGAACCACTTCCACTTGGTTTTTAGTGCATTATATATTACTCTTTATATCGATTACTCAAACACTATAGTTGGGGGACAAATGTTCATCGCCAGTTTTCGTCTCAGTCTTACTTATCCATTCGCCAACCAACAAGCCGAACAATTGAACCTCTTGGCATAATACCAAAAGATTAATACTTGGCATTTTACTAAGTAACACAAATCTGTTCCTGATTTGAATTCAAGTTCATGGCATGAACAGTTATTACAATTATGGTTGTATTACATAACTACCTACTCACCCTACATTTGAGAAAAGGTGTATAATCAACAGTCCACCACATGTCTCGGCAGTTATTTCGATAACTACTCCTTCAAACATGACCTCCTATAGATATGGGAAGTTACTTTGTAAGAGGGATATGTTGACTCACAACCACTTTCTTTTACTTAATCGATTCTTGCTTACTAACTTAGGCATCCGAATGGCCGTACCGGACTAGGCCTGGTACTAAGCTTTCTTTTTAGTCTTTGCAAGATCTCAAACACCTAAAATTTACCAACAAAAGTATTGATTTCAAATGAATTAAGAGCAAGGAGATGAAGTTAACACAAAAATAATGAATTTTAAGGTAATCGTGGTCATAAGAAGAAGAAAACCTTGGAGTAAAACCAAGATGCACTCCATTACAAGCATACAAATTAAAAATTTGAATGGCTAGCATTAATCATGCCCTCTGTCATAGGCATGATTGAGGAAGTTCCATTGATCCCCTTATCAGTCATGCCCATGATTGTATATTAAGAGAGTGATGAAGCCCTCAATCAAGGGCATGATGAGATGTGATGAACCGACAAAGAGTTCACATTCGTAGTCACAACTGTGATTAGTATGATTTTTTTTCTAATACTATCACACCTTGAGTCACAAGCATGATGGGAGTGGACATGACTGTTCTTCTTGAACTTTTTCACTCTAAGTAGTACATAGAACATGTCTTAACATCAAGCAATGTCTTAAAGTGGTATATTTTGAGCCCTTTGACAAGACGAGTAGAAATATACCATAACTTTTAGATAAAGGAGGGAGAATTACATGAGAACCAACATCATTAAGAAACATAACAAATCATCAAAATCAATACCATAAAATTTCTTATTTATGTTCTTAGTGTGGTTGTACTATAACTTGAGTTTGTATATTATTCTTCACTAAATTTAAGAGAATTGTGAAGAATCCAACATCCTTATATTGTTGTATCAAGACTCTTCAAGTTAATCAAAAGGGGGTTCCTTCTTATCTCTTCTTTTATGTTATGTTTTATTTCGCTTTTCCTATTTCTCTATGTTCATTCTTTTTCTATCATGTGTAAGTAATAAATTAGGGTTTATGAAGTCATTTTAACATGAATGTACTTTGATTTGTTGTTAGTCCTAATTATTGCGAATTTCTAGTAATTAGAACTTCATACAAGTTAAGATAGTGTAAGCCATGACACAATCTTGCAGTAGATCTCAATGGAATACATTGAGAAATGATTCCATTGAGTAGATCTTAGTCAATAGAACATACTACTCCTACTAATTGAGATATTGTTAGGAAGTTCACTACATGTTGTATGGAATTCAAGAATATTTGTAACTTTTCATGCAATCTTAACTTGTCCATTCTTTTAGAAGAGATGCTAAGGAATGCAATCGAGATTAAAATTGAGTAAATTTGAGAAAATACTCACGAATAAAGAATTCCTGTTGGTAAGTAATTACTAAGATAGATAGTTTATAATTCATGTTAATATGATGAAGTAAACCTACTTATGACTTGTTGTTTTCATCTTATAATCTTATTTGTTGTGTTTTCTTGGTGTAATCGTAGAATCAGTATAGTTTAGTTGTAGAAATCAGTTAAATTACTTCATTCAATCATTCGGTTGCTAGTTAATAGGAAGAATAATCTTTAGTAGTGTTTGAATTTTTTCCTTGTAGAGACAACCCTATACTTATCCATACTAATAAACGATAAGTACACTTGCCTATTTAACTAAGTAAAGGGTAAAACATAGGATTTTAAATTATAAGATACATTAGCTCTATTTAGAGGCAATCACATTACTCTAAGATTCCTAATGCAATCCCAATGATAGGCCTCCACCGATACTTTACTTTTCTAACAATTATACTATGTTCCTTTTTTCATTTGTTGTATTTACCCCTTTTTATTTATACTAAAAATCTTCTTCATACTTTGTCCTTTATGTAATTTCCATTATTGTGTTATTACCATAAGGGACTTATTATAGATACTCCCTTAATTGTAGCCATAGACAATGAATTGATACATACAGACATTACCTATTTTCCCTCTATTCTTGTGAGAAATACTCTCCAAGCAACAACATATACTATTATCTAATCTTTTCAAATAGCTAGAGATTAGTAGCAAGTGGACCTTATTATTAGCTTGTGCATCATATCAAGTGATGTACTAAGTTATGTAATGTTCATTAGTGCATCATATCTAACGAGAAGCTCTTTGGAAGCTACTCAATGTAGCTAACCTATTCCTCTTTCTTCGAAATCTCAAAGGACCTACTAGTTACTTTCCTTCTAAGGTAAGCCCTAGTGATTAACTGAGCTCTTAAGCACATCAGTTACAAAGTGAGAAATTGAGACAAACTTAGATAATATAAACGAAGTTAGAGACATGTAGGCTACTAGAACCATAAAGGAGGTGCAATGCCTAACAAGTTAAGTCACTGCCTTGAATAGATTCATATCTAGAAGTGTTGATAAGTGCTCAAAATTCTTCAAATTATTAAAGAATCCTTTCGAGTTCAAATGGACAACTACATGTCAAAAAACCTTCGATGACCTGAAGGATTTCTTGGTGAGCCTACCAATGCTCTCAAAGCCCATCCCCAGCGAAGAACTATATCTCTACATCACCAATAAAGCGCTATCATTCGTCATCGTCCAAGCGTAAGAATGAGAACACACATTCGTATACTATGTTAGCCACATTTTGTACCAAGTACACTAAGTTTGACAAGTTCACCCTAGCAATGGTTATCGCTATACAGAAACTCAGACTATTTTTTCAAACCCATCCAATCATTGTCTTAATTGACCAACCACTCAAAACTATCCTATAAAAGCCTAACGCCCTGGGTAAGATAGTAAAATATGCCATCAAGCTTAGCACCCATAGGGTCCAATTTCATCCTAGGCAAGCAATCAAGGCACAAGGTCTCACTTATTTCATATTAAGGTACACTAGAGAGGATAAGCCATAATTAGAGGTCGAAATACCAGTGTAGACCCTCTATATTGATGTCTCCTTCACTAAAGGGGGGAGTGGGGGCAACATAATACTGTAAGGTCTATATGACACAATGGTACTTTACTCTCTAAAGTTCGAATTCACTACAAGCAACAATGAGGCCAAATCCGAAGCACTTATCACAAGATTGAAGATAGCTAAAGACATAGGAGCTGAAAAATGAAACATCCACTCTTATTCCATGTTAGTGGTTCAACTAGTGAAAGGAGAGTATGAAACTAAAGGGAAAATAATGATTAAGTACTTGCAAATAATCTAAGGCCTGCTTGCAAGGTTTACCTCTTGGAAGGTCAATAAGATCCCCCAAGCAGAAAACTCAAAGGCAGATAAGCTTTCCAGGCTAGCCTCATTCATCATCCCAGTGTTATATGACAATGATCAGCCACTCTTCATACAATAAGTTCTTGAGCAAAGAACTAAATACAAGGGAAAAAGATCCTATCATAGAACACTAGAAGATAAGCACACTACCTAAGGATTAGACAAAGCTAAAGAAGCTAACCTACACCTTAAGTAACTATAACCTAATCAATTTTGTACTATATCAGCAAGGAGGGCATCTATGTAGTAGAGGCACTCCATGCGATAGTATACAATAATCACATCAAATCCGAAGCTATATACATCTAAGATCTACGATTGGGCTATTACTAGCTAACAATGAAGGAAGACACTAAGGCCCTAATTCAAAAATGCTACCAATGCTAAAAGTATGCCCCTACTACCCACACACTAAGTTCAGAAGCCCTTAGCCATTTACTTAGTAGAAACTTGACATGCTCCGTCCATTCCCAAAGGCAATGGCAAGTTAGCAATTCATCTTGGAAATAGTCGAATCACTTCACCAAATGGGTAGAAGCATTAGCTATGGCAATCATTACAGCTAGGGTAGTAGGAAGGCTTGTTCTCACCCACATCCTCTCCTAGGAAGTTTGATAGCATCAAGTTAAGGGAACTCTATGAGAAGCATAACATAAGGCTCTATTATACCTCAATTGCTCATCCCTAGACTAGTAACTAAGTCAAGGAAATCAACAAAAATTTTCCTCAATAACCTTAAGAAAAGGGTGAAGCAAACCAGAGGTAAGTAGGCCAATAAGCTCCCTAACATGCTTTAGGGATACCACATAACACATAAGACTTCTATAAGAGAAACCCCCTTCTATCTTGCCTTTGAGAAAAAAGCCATCCTCCTAATTGAGCTACAGCTACCTATTAACAAGGTCCAAAACTTTAACATGAATACTAATCACATAACCCTTTAAGTAAGCCTTGACATCATCAAGGGGGTATACGATATCGCACGCACCCAAAGGGTAACATACCAATCGCCAGTGGCTAGATACTACAATTAAAAGATGAAGCATAAGGCTTTTCGCTTTAGAGTCCTAGTATGTAGAAAGCTAGAGGCTACTGGCTCACTCGAAGGGCAATGTAAGCTTATCCTAAATTAAGAGGATCTAATATGCATATTAGAAGAAGGAGCTTATAGATTGGAAACCTTAGATAGGTAGCCCATTCCCAGAGCATGGAATGCTAACAACTTGAGACCATATTTCCACTAAGTATTATAATGTGCTCAGAAGAATCTATAACTACTGCTGTAATTAATGAAATGATGAATTTCTCGCACTTGTCTATACTATTTTTCCATAACACACCCTCAATCTTAGGTTGATCCCCATCCCCAAATACACACCCCATGTTAGTGTATACACTAACTCGATAGAGTTATGAGTTAACTATTAAGTTGTTGTGTATACCACGCCCCTAATCTTGAATCGATTTGCATCCCTAAATGTACGCCCCATGTTAGTACATACACTAACTCCTTGGGGTTGCAAAATAGCTATCAAACTATGATCCATAACGCGGTCTACTCCCCTGGGTAGATTCTCACCCCTGTATCTACATAAATGCCATGGCTATGTACTAATCTCCAGTGTAGGTCCTCACCACACTTTCTCACTCGGGTCAATCTTCATCCCTAAATGTATGCTTATGTTAGTACCTATACTAACTTTATTAGGCTATATACTTCCCACTGATAGGTTAATTTTCATCCCTTAACAAGCGCTCGAAGTTAGTACTTACATTAATGCTACAAGCTCATGTATTAACAATGAAGCACCAGGCTCTCCTACCCACAAGCCGGTTTTCACCCCATGCATATGCCCTAAGTTAGAACCTACACTAACAATGTAGACCATGGACAGTCCCCTAGCAGATGGGGATCAAACCTTAGCTTTGAACCAATGCAAATTGGTCCTTAAAGCTAAAACAACATGCTACACACTCAATCTCGTACACTAAATGCTTCTTGAAGGGCTCACATTAACAAATAAAAGAATAGAGAAAAGGCGAGCCAAGTAAAAGACAAATGAGTAAGCATTCATAAAAACAAGAATTTTATTCAATAAGAAAAGATCACAAGACTTTCCAGGTCATCATCCCGACCCTATGTACATTAAAGAACGAAACAAGATACTACAAAGATACTAAGCTAATTCCTATTCTACTACTTAACAACAGATCTCCATGTCTACCTTTAACTTCAACTTAGCTGCCTATACCCAACTCCCCTTCGAGATGAACTGCTCTTAATTTCAACTCAAGTTATGACCTCCATTAAGAGAAACATGACTACATCCGTAAGTTTCAGCCGAACTGAGGGCCAGACATTCACAGCCCTGGCAGCTTCAAAGGCAAGTCCCTACTCTACCTAGATGAGTCGAACCATACATAGGAGCAACTTAGGGAAGACAATTAAGAACTAATTTGCCTACTTCGTCTAAGCTACCTACGGATCAATATAGAGAGGTAGAGACCATCCTACCAAGCTCCCCCAAGCTGCCCTAGTCAAAAAATTAAGGTGAGCCTCATTTGTTATAGTAACCACCGCGAAGGCTCTGCTTACACGATGATTTAAGAGGTAGCACCTAAGGGCCTTACCCACAACATTGTACAAATGAATGCCTCTCATAGTGAAGTTACCCCAGCAACTAGTGGATGGACACCCAAGGTCTTACCCTCGCAAAACGAGACTAAGAGGCCAATGTACACGTCTCGATCACCACTCAGAGGCTACCTCTAATTACCAAGTGACTCTCTACACCTTATGATCACCATTTGGACAAATGGCTACAAGGACTTAAGGACTGCCTCTAGAGCTCATATACTCTGTCCCTTACTCTAATTGCTCTCAACTTACTTATGGTGAAGCAAAATAGAAATGTTAGCTCTCAAAAGAAGAATGTTTTAATGTTGTTGATATGAGAACAAAGGACCCACATACCCTTTTCAAAGTCACACTAAGAGGGGGAAGCTCAACTAACCTCTTAAGAAACATCAATGCACCATACCCACATGAAATGATTTCTAGAAGGCATACTACCTAAGGTAATATGATTGCTAAGCATGCACTTTACCTAAGACATGCCTTGTCTAAGAGATCACATTATGTCATAAAACATAAGTACAAATAAGTACACCCTACCCCGAGAAATCGCATGATGTTAGAGAAGACATACATAAGCTAACAAGCCCATTTCACACTTAATGTGCGTAAGCCATCTACAATCCGTGTACACATAAAGACTTAAAGAAATTTCATGATCCCAGTCCTTACCAAAATGTTGAGGACAACAATACGATGATAGGAGAGGAGAATACTAAGAGAGGAAAGTAGGATGAGAACAAATAAAAGTGGCAACATTTTCATTCATCAAGTCAAGTTAATCAATTGCATCAGGGAAAGGGAGATCCACCCCAATCCCCTTAAGAAAAGAACTAAATAAGCATACTACCCAAGCTACATGCAACAATTGAACAAAAACAACAAAAAAACAAAAGTAAGGCCACTTCAACTTAATCCACAACCATGTTCTCATATACCTCCTCTTTCCGGCCAGCCTCCTTATCCTTCTCCTCCTCCTCACCATCCTCGAAATCTCCTCCAATAGAGCCCTTTGACAATGCCTCTCTCTCCCATTTACCACTAGTAGCCTCTAGGTCATCAAGTCAAGTCAATTGAGGAAGATTAAGTTCGCCTACAGGAAGTGCCCATGCACTTGCTTTCAAGCCTTCTTGGCAACAGTAAAGCCAGTAGTGCTCAGCACCTTCTCTACAATGGGATACTTTAACTTCTCATAGAAAAGCTCCCACTTCACTTCAGCAAACAAAACCCTACCCCTCAGTAGCGAAACCACCCTCTAAGCAAAATCGACTTGGGAACTTTCCAACTCCTCTTTCTTCCCCTTAAGCTCTACTCGCAAATTGGCTAGTTCATCCCCTAAAGCTTTAGTAGAAGCTTTAGCCTCTTCCAACTCAACCCCACCTTCCTTACTTACTCTTGAAGCTCCTAATGCTACCACTCTAGCTCCACATATCTAGAGGAGAGGTCTCCATGCAGTTTCTTATCCTCCTCTAACGGCCCCCCAAGAGCCTTCTTACCTTGGATCTCACTTCATACCTCTTCAATTGTTGGTATTTGCAGTTAAACGCGAGCACATAGTCAAGCAAGTAGTACAGCTGCAATAGAGAAAAACCAACTCAATCAGATAAGCAATGTAGAACACTTGTACAAGTAGCAAACAAATAACTTGCTTCATTATGCCTCTAGAGTAGCTTTGTAGAGGCCTCTACGTCACTCCTTTCAACCAATAATTGCTTAAACCTTGTGTGAAGCTAGTTTATCCTCTACAAGGGCTTCCTCGCCATGCTAGCTAAAGGCTTAAGCTCCTATTACACTGTAAGCTACTTGTTTTGAGGCACTAATGGTAAGGGTTCCTTATCATCGGAAACCTCAGTTACCTAAACCCTAACGTTCTAAGGGGTCACCTTGAAGTCTCCTGGCTACTCTTGGGGACACTTATATCCCCACTAAGATGACCCACAATGCTTAACTAGGTCACCCCCAAACCTATTTCTTGGATCCCATGAGACTTCATAACTCAAATAACCTGATCATCACTACCTCTAACTGTAGTCGGCATTCGCCTTGAGCTTCCCCCCACATTTGATGAAATTGGTAGACATTTAGGAATAGACTCCATCACATGCTGTACAACCTTAGGAATGGTTTGCTACCTACTCACTTTCTTCTTATTACTCTTCCTTAAGTGAGGCCACAAAGTCTCCCCTTCCTCTTCCACAATGAGGTGCTCCCTCTTATTCTTGAATTCCACAGCTTCCACCATTCACTTAGCTTAGATAGCAAGCAACCTTCACTTCATATCCTCCAAAGCTACCTATATAGCTATAATCAAACATAAGAACTTAGTACCATAAGCCAAAAATAAAATACACAAGAACTCACTAAGCTAAGGATGAGCAAGCCCAACATTCCCCACTAGAATGACAATGCAACGCAATAAGACCTACCCAGCCCTTCTCGATAAGTATGAAGAGATACCTATCTCCACTCCATATAAAGGCTGATTGTTAACATACATTTGAATACATGCCATTAAACAAAGCTGCTTGTACCCCACAAGGTCAACACCTCCTCCCTTGCCTCATTATCCTTCATTCCCATATCATTAACAAGCGATCCCCAAATTAGTTCCAACCAAGCTGTGGGAAAGTTCAAACTCTCAAATGTCTGAATACAAAAAAAATACTCTTTCTAATTAGCAACCTTGTTTAGAAGGCCATTGAACACCTCTGGTGGCTAACCTCAACTTTCAATATATACCTAACCATAGGTAGACTTCTTTACATGGAAAAAATGCCTAAAGAGGCATGCAATCATCCTTCACAAAATCTACAAACACACTAGCTTGAAATCGAGTAGCTACACCTAAGTATTTGCACTTAAGGAACCAAGCGCAAGCCAAAAGTAATTAAAAACCTCTACTAGAAATTCTAA
Source organism: Lumnitzera racemosa (assembly GCA_024138005.1). Lineage (NCBI taxonomy): Eukaryota > Viridiplantae > Streptophyta > Magnoliopsida > Myrtales > Combretaceae > Lumnitzera > Lumnitzera racemosa. Next base: position 61,850,899 of record JAMXBC010000004.1, read on the forward strand.
GAAGGGCAACCTCAACCCTAGCTCAAATAACTTCGTATACATACAAAATGACCACTCATCACTGATATGAAAGGCCTTCTCACCATTAGTGAGCTACTCTACACACTAACTAGGCAAATTCCTCACCATTCGATTCAATAGCCTCAACTTCTCTTCACTTGCCATAAAAGAAGTGCATACATATGCCTTAATATTAGAATTCATTGCGTATAATGGCTCCTCCTCTAGCTCATCCTTGTCGATTGGAGAATACACATCCCGGGGCCTCCCACTGACCTAATCCCTCCTCTGCTCCCAAGTAAACATAACCTTATGCCCCCCCCCCCTCCCCCCATCTAATGCCACCACCATCGTTGTCATTTTGAGAGGAGTAGGATTACTACCCCTTTTAAGGACTATCTACTTATAGTCCCCGTCGATCTCTTTCAAAATAGACCCATGCGAAGACTCACCTCAAGAATTGGTTGTACATTAATCGACTATGGTCAAAGTTAGGGTAAAGAAAGAATGAGACGAAGTATGAGCTAGCAAGTGAAAAATTTAGTAGAGTCTCCTCTTAATGAAATACAAAAATCAAAAAATGATGCCCCAAGCAACCCCTTATATAAACAAGCTCAAAGAAGAGATGAACAACTTTCTCCATTCCTAGTGTACATACCTACTATGAATACATGCATCGCATCCTAACCATACACGTATCCTACTCCTTTGGTAAATGGCTCGGATTGATACATGCACACAAATTGCTAACGTGGTCATACACACCGGCCTCCTATGTGTAGCCATTTCCAACAAAGCAATAAATGTACATTACCCTTTCCAAAAACAATCATGACACCTTGAGCACTCCAATGGTTATATTAGTCACACCAAACATCACTATATGATTCAAATGGTCTAATTAGACATGTCAGATGTCATGTCATCGCCTAAAGTAAAGGGGCTCCTACTCAAAGGCATCTCTGACCAAACCTCTAAACTTACCTACTCTCCTTACATCCTTATGCTAAGAAGAGTTAAGGGGGAGGGAGCATGCAAATGTTGATACCTAATTCTTAATTGGCTTGAGGCCCAGTTCTAGTAGAGGCCTAAGAAGGCCCATCGGCTCCTAAAGGAATGATCCCCTCTCTCTCTCATGTATCATGGCCTACTCGAACACTTTGGCCATCCTTGAGCCCTATGAGAAGTAACGTACCAAGCACCTACGCCAAGGACCCAGGTAAGCACCATAATAAGGCTAAATCTAGAAGTCTCATTTGATGCACGAAGACTCCACCAACGGGCCAACTAAGCTCAAAGTACAAAGAAGCCCTCTCTCTTGTCTCTACCATCGACATCCCATTCCAATTCATTAATTACCACCTAACATCCATGGTACAATCAGTACACCTGACATGCCTTGAGAATGTCATATATGCAAATCATAAACTACCAATGTAGTCACGTCCAACCAACTCCTAAAGCCACCCTATCAATTCTATGATGCATATTCCCTACCAGTTGCTAATACAAATGAACCCCAAATCAACATGTGTCTAGGTAGTTGTACTCGACAAGTAAAAGGATCTCGAGACTTTATTCCCTTACCTAAACTAATCACTCTTCTCTCCACACTTCTATAACCTCCAAGCACTTTCCCTAAGGATCCTAGTGCTTGGATACCCCCAACTCCTCTCTTTAGTGTCCTCCTTGCTGACTTAATCATTGGAGGGCCCTCATGGACATATCCATATGATGCTTTTTGCAAGTAATCAAGAGGAAGGAGCCCATCAAGCTCAATCTTTATGAAAGTCATATCCACTACATCACTTAAAGTTGGTTTAACCACAACCAACACCATGTATCATTCAACAATTAGCAACATGTAGCAACATATCAGCTACTTCATGGCACCACATCAACACTAAATGGTGGACTAAGACCAATGCCACGTAGCACCAAGTTATAAGTACTATGTATTACCATATGGTGGTGACATGTATCACCGTCGAATGTGTGACATGTATTACTTATTTCTTTCCTTTTTTTTTTCCTTTTCCCTTTATTGTATCTTGATTCTTTCTGTTACCTTTTCCTTTTCTTTAAAAAAAAAAATAAAAGAGGTGTAATTAACTACTCATCTTCTAGAAGATATACTTCACTTTTCAAACCAATATGAAGTCTAATAAATATAAGTTCAAATATTTTCAAAAATTTATCTAGTTTGACTAAATAAGGAACTTAGTTTCTTCCTACATTCAGCTTTAACTAAAATTTCAAATAGCGATAACGTATTCATTCTAAATCTGATTGAGGCACAATTTGAGGTCATAATCTCTTTAATAAGTTAGGTAAAACAAGTTAGAAAATAAATTTTAAATAAATATCCATTTTCATCTAAAATTCCTAATTCAATTGGATCACATCTACCTTTTTTTACTTCAGAAGCTATTCTAGGCCTCAAAAAATTGTTTCCTTCCATAATAGACTCAAATGGACCCTATACAACACTTTTTATGATTTTGAGTTCTTTTTTTTTTGGGTTTTTATTTAGATTTTCTTTTTTTTTTTTTAATTTTGATCTTCTTTTTCAATTTTTTGGTTTTTCCTTACATTTCAACTATTTATGTATCTTCTAGTTATTCTTTTTTTTTTGTATATTTTTCATTTTTCAATTTTTTTTGTCTTTTCATGATTTTTCCATTTTTTTGTATATTTTCATTTATTATCCTTTTTCCTTGAAGGGAAAAAAAGGAAGGTCCATAGCTAGGCCTCTTTATGGTGAATATGGTGAAAACTTTATCATAAAAATAAAAGAGACATCATTTTTGTTCTTTATGGAAAAACGCAATAAGGGTAAGAGTTTCTAAGAGAGGTTCTTAAGAAGTACTTGAGAGGGGGCTCTTATAAGCTAACCTAAAGAAGAGGGTAGCATTTGAAGTAATCTAAAGAAGGATAAGGTTCCTATATAATCTATCTTAGTAAGATCCTTTAAAGAGATGTCCTTTCCTATAGGTTCTTTTTCTCTTAAAAGAATTGCATTTTGATGGGTAAACCATTCGGGATTTCTCTAAAAAAAAAGGGATAGTGCACAAATGAGTAAGCCTTCCATGTTGTTTTTCAAAAAGGGATAGCACCTTATGAGTAGACCATTTCAAAAGGGAATAATACCTCATAAGCAAGGTATTCGGGTTTTTTCAAAAGGGATAGCACCTTATGAGCAAGGGATCCACGATATTTTTCAAAAGGGGATAGTGCCCTATGAACAGACTACCCGTGATTTTTTTCAAAATTGAATAGCGCCCTATAAGCCGCCATTCGTGATGTTTCTCAAAAAGTGATTGTACCCTATGAGTAGGCTATACGTGATTCAAATTTTTCCAAAATTGGTTGACTTGGAAACTGAAGTAAGCTTGACTTTTGAGGATTTGCTAGGACTACTTAAGCTTAAGGGGTTTTGAAAACCCTTTGGAATCTAAGATCTTAATTAAGTTGCTTTATCAATGTTAAACTAAAGCCTTATTGCAAAACTTTGAAAAACATTTTTCTTTTCTTTTAAGATTACTAACAAATGAAAGAATTTCTCAATCTGTAGAAATTGTACAAAAGCAGTAGGCTTTCCCTATTATTTAATGGTCAATAGTTCTTTGCCAGTACTTTCTAAAACTTAGGCTTATTCTTAAGAGTTGTGTAACTAAGCCAAACTAACCTCTTAGATTGCTTGATATTCTCTTGTGTGTTTGAATTATTTGGGACTCATCTAATATGTCCAGTTTTTGTTGGTCTTTTATTATTGCAGGCCTTAGACTAGGTTTGAGGTAAATGCTCTATATTGCCCTTGGGGAAACAATCTAGTTCTTCATCGATCTTAGTTCTTCACCGATTTCCTGGAAATAGATATCCCACTTACTGAATTGTTTAGTCCAAGAAGATTTCCTCATTTTGGATTTTTCTTTTGGCTCGAAACTCTAAGATTTATAATTCATCTTGTAAGTAATATGCCTTAGTTAATCAACTAGGTCTTTTTTGGACTTGTAATGCAACATAGGATTTGGTTAATGGTTTCAAAAGGGGTTAATGAATGGGCCTATTTCAACAGAATTACTTATTCCACCCAGGTTTACAAGTTGAGAACCCATAAGAAGAACTAAAATGGCCTTACGCAATTTCACAAACAATTTTTTCCTTAATATAATCAATTTCCTTTAACTAAAAGAGCCTCTTAACATTGGTGTTATGGGGGGACCCATAAAATGGGATGGCCCTTGAGCTTTTGAATTATAAGTCTTTATGTTTTTGAACTTTTTTGAGCTTCAAAGGTACCTCGAGATTTTTTCCAATGCTCCTTCTAAGCTTGTTTCTCCTGATTTTCATTATTTACTTTCTCCATGAGGATATTATTCTTTCCTTTGCTCTTTCTTCTCTTTTTCTTTTTTCTTTTCGTTTTTTTCTTTCACTTTTTCTTCTCTTTTCCTTACTTGATTTCTTCTCTTGGTCTTTTGCTTGCTCCTTCCTCTTATAGGATTTGGATAATCCTATAGTGATTGCTTCTTCTCATTTTTCTTTGATAACTTATAGCTTAAAGAATGTAAATCTTCTGAAATTTAGGCCTTCTTCCCTTCAAAGGAAATGAATTATCAATGACAACTATTACACATGAATTAGTATAACTAAGGCAAACACAAGTTAGTTTATCATTTCCTCTAAATTGATGTATCTAACCCCCTAATTGCCCTAGTGTTAAGTGGTTCTTAACAGGGTTTAACTTTGAAATCACTTCTTTAAAAGACTTAATAAGGTTAGCAAGGGATAACATGCTTAAGATAAGGAAATGAATGTCCACTGTCATTTTAACTTACCTATCAAGTTCAAGACAAACCTTCTTTAAGGAATGAGCCCCAACTCTTCACATTGATTTCACTCAACTCTCAAGTGTTTATGGTTAGTGTTTGGGACTTGGTTTGCCTTCTTTCATCCTCAAACTCATCAATTAGTAGGATACCTTTGCTAAACAGAAGATTTTGATTGTCGATGCTCAATTGATATTAAATATCTGTATGCCCCTCGCTTTCATGGAAAATCCTTGCTCCAACCTCAATTGAATGTGACCTATGACAATAACCTAAAGAAAAGAGAAAGTAAGAAATGGATTTATTATTAAAATAAAATCCATCAAATATTACATTTATTTAAAGGAATCATTCCTACTAAACCTTAGGATTCTCTTGACTTCTCTTACCCCAACTAGATCAATCATCTTGGTCTTACTTTGCTTAGTTAGGGCAATTCTGTAAAGATAAGGCCAACTACTTCAAATAATGAGCCAACTTCTCAAATGAAAACAACAAACTCTTAATTCTTTTGAATGGTCTGCTTGAGGTCCCCTCATGGCCTAGGGAAGAGCTTATATGATGGGGATTTCCATTATCCTCCAAGAGTTCTAACTCAATGAGCTTTGCATTGATTAAATCTTTAACCTTATTCTTTAACCTCTAACGACTTTCTGTTGCATAACTTGCTTGGCCCATATGATCCTCGCTTTGATCTTTAGGATTGTAATTTCTTGGTTTATATCCTTTCATGTGGACTTCATATGTTAATATGCCTACCTCTTTCAAATACCTCAAAACCTAAGCCATTAGGTCCTTAAATTAGGTATACTACCTCCTCTAGTTTTGCTAAACAAGTTTCTCTTAGCTTCCTATTTCTAAGCTTAATGAGCTTACTCTTGGATTTTTGTTATTAAGATCAATCTCACTGTTGGGTATTGACAGCTCCTTGTAGATTTCATGGAGTGGTGCCTTATTAGAGGTGAATACTATCTAATGGAGATTCTTAAGCACAAAATCCATAGCTATTTCAAGGGTTACAACTCTTTCTTGCAAGCTCTTGTTGGCATGCCTATTTTGGTTTATCATTAGGTTCTTCCTTTACTTGTTTTCCAACCAGCTTAGTTGCTATTGATTTTTTCACTTCCGATTTAAATTAAGTTGGATCATTCTTTAATTTATGAGCTACTTTCTCAAGATTCATAGGTAAATCTTCTATGTTCTCGACTAATAAGTTTCCACCGTATCCAACGTGTTCATAATAGACCATTCATAGTTGTTATCAATGGACTCAACGAATTTTAGGTGGATCACTTTTGCATCATTTAAGTCCTAAACCTTATTCTTCAGCTCCCAACAGTGATTAATGGCATGTCCCTACTGACCCTTGTAGTACTCACTTATGGATTGAGGTTGTACTTTCACAAACTATAACTAGGCATTAATGTCCTAAGAAGCAACATATTCTCTTCCCTTAAACATTTGTAAACTTAAGACATTAGGATTAGAATGTGGGTGAACTTCCTTTCAAGTTTCTTTGGGCCTTTTTTGTTTTGTATGAGTTGAGATGAGACATAACTATTGCAATTGAGTGCTCAAGATACACCAGGTTCATGATTGCTTTCGAGCTTAATAAAGCCATTTTTGTTATTGCCAACCTTCCTATCCTTATGGCTTATTCAATGCAGCTTCTAACCATAACCACATCTACAAAAGAGGAGGTCATGTGGCCCAAAAGACAATCATAGTAGTGCTCCTCCAATGTGTTAATGAATATGTAAACCTAATCTTTCTCAAGGAATGGAGTTGTGAATTAAGCTACCATGACTCTCCATCTTTAGGCATATTCCTTGAAGGTCTAGGTTAACTTCATAGATGTTTGACATAAATCCATCAAAGGCCCATCTTTACATTAAACTCATATCATTTATAGAAAACTTGGGTCAGCTTCTTCTAAGTATCAAACTCAATTAATGGTGTACCACATTAAGGTTGGTCTAATAAGCATGTCTTGAAAAGTATTAATCATAAGCTTATTATTCTTGGTGAACCAAGTCATTTTTCAAACATAGTCTTATGTGAAGCATTAGACACTCAGTACCATCATACTTCTCAAAATTGGAAACTTTCAATTTGTTAGGAAAATTCTCTTCTGAATAAGTTAGGCAATTGTAGAAAATCCATCTTTTCTAATCCATTAATGGCCTCAAAGGTTTTGAATTTTTCCGCATATTTCTTCATGAGCTTCTTATCTGTTCTTTCTCAAGTTCTTTCTTTAAGATTTCATCAATTTAGGCTTGTGTCTATTCTACATGAGTTTTCATATCAGGAGTGATGTTAGTTGGTGTAAGTTGAAGGAGTCTTAAATTGCCTCTTGCACATTTCATTAAGCTGATGGAAAATGTAACTTTTAGTAACCTGGTACTTTCCTACTCTTCCCTATAGGCCATCATGTCGAAAGGTTGGGCTCATAATTTTTTTCTCCATAAGGCTTGGATATTCAGCAAGGTTTTTAGTAATTAATTATGACCATCCTAGGTTAATGTTTGTGAACCATGCTTTGAACTAGGCTCACCAGTATACTAACATAAGCCGATCTAAGGGATCACTTCAAAGCCTTTGCAAGCCCAACCTATAATATATCTTCTACAACAATTTTGGAGCACTTTTTTTCAAGCATATGTAAGAATATCTTTTGTGATGTGTCTCTAAGGTTAGACACACAAAGAAGCACCATAATGAAGAAAACCAAAAACAAACAAGGAAAAAGTTAGCAAAGTCTAAGCAACTACCAAATGGATATAACACACTACTCGATCCTACTCAATCTACAATCCGCTGGATATGACACATCAATCCAAACTGAAGGGTCACTCACCACTACTCTTTGCTAAAGGGAATAGATAAGAGTTAAATGTCTGGGACAACCTTAGGACAAAGTCCATGTTGAGGTTAGCCTAAGGTAAGGTTGGTGTTGGCAGCAGCATGTATTCTCCATGGGGTTCTCTCTTCCCCTTAGCTCGCTTGTAAGCTTCATAACCACTAACTACCTTATGGACATCCTTAGCCAAACTTAGCGAATAAAAGTTCTTTGTCAAAAGATTGGCTATCTTGTTCTCCCTAAAGTGACCTAATAATCCGCTACTATGAGCTTCCCTAATCAATAGCTCATGCATGGAACAGTTTGGAATACATAGCTTGTAATCCTTAAACAGATAGCCATCTTAAGATAATATCCTCCAACAAATACCCCTTCTTACTACTATTCAACAATGGGACCAAAGTAAGGGTCAGTAGCATACTACTCAGTGGTGAGTGAAAATCCTAATAATTTTTTCTACAAAGTAGTCAGCAAAGTTTGCTGTCATGATAAAGCATCAACAGCCACATTTGCACTTCCTTTCTTGTACCGAATGACGTACAAGAACCCTTCCATAAATTCTAACCACTTGTCTTATCTCTTTGAGAATTTTTTTCTGAATCTTAAGATGCTTCAATGATTCATGGTTAGTGTAATTAACAAACTTTTGTGGTAGTAAATAGTGTTGCCAAACAATGAGGGCTTAGAAAAGGGAGTACAACTCCTTTTCATACATAGAATAGTTTAAGGTAAGACCACTAAGTTTCTTACTATGGTAGGTGATAGTTTGTTGCTCTTGCATTAAGACAACATGAATTCTAACTCTTGATGCATCACATTCTAATTCGAAGGGCTTGTCAAAATCTAGCAATGATAGCATAGGTACCAAGGTGAGTTTTTCCTTTATCTCTCTAAAGCTCTATTCAACTTGGTCATTCCACTTGAATCATTCACTCTTCTTTGTCAACTCGATCAATGGGGTAACTATTGTACCTAAGTCCTTAATAAATCACCTATAGAAAGAAGCTAGACCATGAAAACTTCAGACCTCAATAGCATTTTTGGGCATCAGCCATTCCAAAACAATTGGGATCTTTTCCTCATCTGCTCGACACTACAAACCCTGGGAAAACCACCTCATTCTAGCAAAATGCACACTTCTTCACATTCCCATACAACTTCTCAATTCGAAAAACGTCAAATACATCATGAAGATGTTAAACATGGTTGTTCAGGTTAGCATTATATACCAGCATGTTATCAAAATACACGACTACACACCTTCCGATTAGAGGGCGCATCATATAGTTCATTAACCTCATGAAGGTGCTCGGCGCATTAGTAAGTCTAAACAGCATAACCAAGCATTCATAGACTCTATGCCTAGTCTTAAAGGCAATCTTCCACTCATCTCATGGTCTTATACGAATCTAATGGTAGCCACTTTGCAGATTAATCTTTGAAAACATTTTGGCACCATAAAGCTCATCTAGTATATCATCAAGCCTTAGTATCAGATATCTATACTTGGTAATTCAGTTGATTGCTCGACTATCAATGCACATACGCTATAAACCATCTTTCTTCGGAACAAATAGAGCCGGTACTACACAAGGGCTTATTCTCTCCCTTACATATCCTTGCTCTATAAGCTCATCTACTTGTTTCTTTAGCTCGATAGCCTACTCAGGGTTCATCCTATATGCAAGTCAGTTTGATAGGGTGACACTTGGCTATAGATTAGTATAGTGCCCTGCCTCAAAATGGAGGTAGTACTTTGGATCTCTTCTGGAACATTCTATAATTCCCTCATCTCTAACAATCTCCTAACCGATAGGAACATAGATTCTTCAACCTTTTCAATAGCTCAAAGCTCTCTTTGACTCATCACAAAGGATTTCTTCTCACTGGCTTAGGTAAGCTAGTTATGAGTTTCATTTACTTGCGATGGGGTCATGAGTTGCAACATAATCTTCCTTCCATCCTTGACAAAGGCATAAGTGTTCTTATACCTGTCATGAATAATATGTCGATCAAACAACCAAGGTCGTCCAAGTAATAGATGTGAAGCTCCCATAGGCACAACATCGCAAATTACTTCATCCCTATACATAATCCCAACACTAAACAGTATGATCCTTATTCAATCACGTGCAAAGCACCCTTATCATGAAGCTAATGCAATTTGTAAGGTCAGAGATGCTTCGAGGTTGCCAAACCCAACCTTTGCACAAAGGACTATACAACGACATTAGTACAACTTCCCCAATCCACAATGATTATGTACAATTGGCTTTTGATGGTATACTTCATATGGACCAAATTCTCCCTCTAGTCCTCCTCAGAGTTCGACAAGGAACTTAGTACTTGTCTCAAGACTAAGGTCAACACTTCTCCCTAGTTAGCATAAACATAGGTTTCCTCTTCCTCTTTGGCTTCGGGTTTTCCAACATCCTCTTCTTTCTCGAACTCACTCTAATTGGTGACATGATACATTGGTTTGGATACCTAACAGCCATGTGTCTAAAGCCTAAGCATTTAAAGCACTTCACCTCGCTAGTCTTCTGGTCGAAGGTCTACCCTTTCTCATATGTCCTTGGGGTTGGCCTAACCTCGACTCGGCCCGACTGACTAGCTTGGCCCTACTGGCTTGCTCAACTGTCATCAGATTGGTTGTTCCTATCCTCGGCCCTGTATAGCCTCCTCGACTCAACTTAATCAGGTCGGCATAATACTGGGGCTCGTAAGAATGTCACCTTAGCTAACTCGGAACACTTCTCCTTTGCCTTTCAACCCTCTACACTATCTTGATGGCCTCTTCTAAGGTATAAAACCTCTATACTTCCACGATATTGTAAATCTCATACTTGAGCCCAAAAATGAACCTCCACACTATACAGGCCTCTGGTTCCTCGACATCGACTCAAATCATAAGCATCTGGAAATCTCTTACATAATCATCAACAGATTGGCTTCCTTAGCGAAGCTCTTACAACTTTGCAAACGTATCTTGCAAGTAATTCTCAAGTACAAATCTTCTTCTTAACAACCTTTTCATCCCATCTCAAGTTCTAACACCTCATCTTTCATCCTGTGCTCTGGTTGCATTCAGATTCTTCTACCACATGGAGGCATACTCAGTAAACTCCAACATAACAAGTCAAACTTTGAAAACATTTGTATATCCATAACATTCAAGCACTTTCTCAACCTTCTCCCACTCCGAGTATTCATCTGCATCTCCGCTTCCATTGAAGGGCAAGATTTGAACCTTGACATTATTTAGCCCTCAAGGAGCTCGGCGTCCCCATCCTTATGCTTAGTAATAGTCAGCTTCTTGTTCTTCCTCCCTAAACTCTTCCACATTAAACTACTCATCATCTTCCTCAATATCCTCTAACTCCAGTCTTCATTTAGTAGCTCCTCTAGCTCAAGGGGATTAAGTTGGGTGATGGGATTGACCAGTTTGGCCATAACCCCTCTCTTGAATATTTTCAAGTAGATTTTGCAGTGGCATACCCTAGGGTTGTTGCCTATTAATTTGTATCACTGTAACTAGACTCTTAACAAGTTTTATGAGTCTATCAAGTTTCTCATTGACAGACCCTAGGGTATTACTACCATTATGACTACAACCAAGTTAAGCACCACTACTCTAGTTAGCTATAACACCCTGAATACTCAAATCTCACACAGTACAATACTTCCCTAATAGATTAACAATTCACCAACAACTTTAGTACCCAATAGTCACTCAAACAGAATAGAAACAAACTTGCTATATGTTTTCACAATGAGAAATAGAGTAAAAATAGAGTAACAATGAAACCACACTTGTAATCACATAAACACACTACGGTAGTGTAGACACCTAATTTTTTCCCTCTTTATTTTTATTTTTATTTTTATTTCCTTTCTCAATAGGCCCTAAATTATAAAAAATTCAAATAAAATAGAGAATTAAAGAAAACCCAAAAAAATTAAGAAATTTAGAACAAATAAGGATCATCAAAAAATATAAATTTCAAAAATAAGAGAAAGTACAAAAAAGCAGGAAAATTTCAAAAAGAAACCCTAAAAAGATAAAAAGTTAGAAAATGAAGTTTAAAAATTTAGAAATTTGAAAAATTACAAAAAATAGAAAAATTATATTCAAATAAAAGATCTTAGAAAATAACATGTTATTAGCATAGATTTTAATTTTAATTTTAATTCTAGTTTATAAGTTAGGCCATTAAACTTAGACTTAAATTTAAATCTAGCTTAGGTTGATCAAGTCCATATGTATAATTCGATTGCATATATAGACAAGGCACAAGCCAACCCTAATGGTTAAGCATATGGACTGAGCATGGGGTTTGAGTATGAGCTCTCGGGTTCGAATCTTGGCAAAGACAAGGAAACCTTTTTCTTTTTCTTTTTTGTTTACTTATTGACTAGCACACTACCACGTATTAGGATCTTATTGAGCCACGTGTGTTGATACGTAACATCATTGGATTGGATAACCTTGCCGATGTGGGACCACAAGGCATCCACATGGTGTGGCGTGTCAGGGTTAGCCGATATGGCTAACGTGACACCACATCGGCCCATTTTTTCCCTCCCCTTCTTTCCTTTTCCCTTTGTTTTCCTCTCTTTCCCCCTCCTTCCTTCATCTTCCCCAGATTTGCAGCATTTTCCTCTTTGGACTACCCACTTCAACACAATTTTTGGACCCTTTCTTGTTGTAATTTCACCAAATCAATGGTGAAATTGCAAGCTAGACGTAGCCTACTATGAATCAAGCCCTTTAACACATCCAAGTTCGGTAAAAAACGAATTTAATTCAAGCTCAAAAAATTGGAAAAAAACTAGGTTTTTGGGCATTTTTCATTAAATCCAATTCTAACTTTCCTTTATTTCTGGGATCAATTTAAGTATAAAATGGTTTTGAGGGAGCTCACACAGACATACACAATCGATCATGAGCAATTCCCAAGCTCTCTCCCTCTCTCTCGACTATTTCTCTCCCTCTTCGATTCTCTCTCTCTACCCCAACCCGAGCCCAACTACCACCACAGCCGAACTCCCCTTAGCTTAGGCTCTCTAACCCAACCAATCTCAACCACTGCTATAGCCCTTAGCAGCTTCCCTGAGCTACCCTCCATCAAACCCTAACCATTGCCCCTCTTTCTCCTCAAAAAACCACCCTTGGCCACCCTAAACACCAACCAATTACACTGCGAAGTTCACCGTACCCTAGAACCTAAGTCCCAACCCCCATTACACCTCCAACAGCCACACCGTGCACTACCCAAACACCACCGCCAACCGCCACCTCCGACAACCCTTTAAACCACCACCAAACACTACCGCACTTGACCTACCCCCCTTAGTCCAATCCAAAACTCACAAATCCGCCCTCACCCCCAAGAAAATCCGTCTGAATTGACTTGAATCGTACACTCTAGCTACCACTACTATTGAAGTCACTCGATGACTTGATCTGACCCAATTGCTCCAATCGACTCCAACCCGACCCGACCGACCCAAATCTAACTCCCTATTTAACTATGTCCGTCCGAAGCTCTTTTCCTTCTTCTTTTTTTGTTTTCTCTTTGTTTATTTATTTAATTATTTGTTTTATTTATGTAAATGTAATAATAAAAAAAAGAGGGAAAAGAAAGAAAAGACAAAAAAAAAACAAAAACAAAAAGAAAAAGAGAATAAGAAGAAGAAGAAAAGAAATTTTATTTTATTTTTACTAGTTTAATAAAAATAAGATATAAGAAGTAAGAAACAAATTAAGCAATAACATAGGATAAATAAATAAATAAATAAGAGGGAAAATCAAATAAGAATAAATATTTGTTTTTATCACTTTGGGAAATTGATTTTCCAAAAAAATATATATATATAAAAATAAATTGATCAATTTTCAAATTAGTGCCCTTTTTAGATTTTTTTCAAAAACGAAAAATATTTTCAATTGAGAACTTTCATTTTTCTTTTTTCTTTTTTGTTTTTTCGAATATACCAAATTGAACTAAGAATGTAAATTCGACGTGTTTACAAAACTAAAATCAGTTTAACCCACTAAAGTTTTCGTTAAAAAAACTACGTACATATGATCCTGAATAGTGAGTACGTAGACACCTACAGGAAGATAGTAAAAAACGAAAAAACCTAATTTCCCTTTTCCTTTAGTTTAGATTGTTTTGTTTATCCAGTTAGAGTAATTAAATTAAGTCTTGTCTTTCAAATTTAAAAGGTGATTTTTAAGTTTATTTCTAAATCTCTAATTTTCAAAAGAAAAACCGTTTTACAAAAAATTGGTTTAAATCAATAGATCGGTAGCTATGTTATAACCAATCCACCCAATTGGTTATAACTTAACCCCTTTTTCCCGACTCTAATTAGATGGTGACTCTAACCCGTTTTTAAATTGAAAAAATGGTTTTCTTTAAACCCTAGTCGAGACTTGGTACTAAATAGGTAAGGGTTTAGTACTAATTGGTTTAAAGAAGACCTAATTTTATAAAAGAACCGGGAGGGTGGAAAACCAAGCTCGACAGCTTGGCAACTCTACTGGAGACGTTAGGAAGGTTAGCCATTCGATTTTCCAAAATTAAGATTAATCTCTAAAATCACCTTAAATGCAATTTATTTACTCGTTTTTTTTTATATATATAATCATACTAACTTTTTTTCTCCCAAATATTGATTTAATGTATTTAATTATTTTGAAGGGGGGATTTATTTTACTGTATCATGAATAAATGATAGATACGGTCAAACCCAAGCCATCTTAGGACCTTAAGACGAAGAGCCATTGTGTAAGTTCCTGGTATAATGGAGCAACCACCATTCAAGGCCAATTAGGCTACCCCACTTAAACGTCGTTGTGATCAAGGAATCGTTTCTTCGTAAACATGTAAGGTCAACCTACCTTTCTTACGTTACATTTCATGGGGTCCACGAATAACTAACAAAGCGGCAATGTTATATAAAAAAGAAAGAAAAATGACAACATCCGAAGTTTCGTTCCCTATATTCTTCCAAGAATTGATCTACATAGGAGGTATTGTATATTTTTTTCACTTATAATTAGTCTTTCCCTTGTAATTTATACTTTCTTTGTAATGTTTCAGAAATGACCAGCTCATCCAATGCTATGATTTTTGCCAACGAGATTCATGTCCACAAACCTATAAACCCAAAGCCCATACTCAACCAGTGATTTCAAACCTTCAACCCAAGAGAACAACAATTCATTACCAACAAGATTAGACCCATACTCTCACTAACCAAAGTAGAGGTTAACATCACGCTAGTAAGGGCCTTAGTCCATTTTTAGGAGCCAAAAGAATTAGTTTTTGAATTTGGACCACATCTGACAAACCCAACTCTAGAAGTACACCCAACTGCCCTAAGCTCCTCTTTTGGATGAAATATACGTCCCAGAACTTAGCTTCAGCCTACAGAAGTTCAACATCCCATTCAAGGTTTTGGACATTCCAAGGACCCTCAATCAATTATTAAGAAGGCCTTGGATACATTCTGTAGCGGCCATACCGTCAACTCTTCACTAGAAAGTTAAGTTCATCTCCAATGGCCGGGTCATCACAATTCTGGGTGACCAAGATTATGAAATCTACAAAGAGACAGCCATACCGTATATTTGTATAGAAGAACAGGAGGACTTTGGACTCCAAATGTTTAACAAGTATGCATAATCACCAATCAGTAGAAGGAAGAGAGGCCAAAATTCAAAGAAGACCAGTTTGGGACCTATAGGTTAAGATACATTCCAACACCGAAGGAAGAATTGCAAAAAATGTAAGCCAGGGGAAGAAAAGGTGATAGGTTGTATCATACTCCAATGGCCTTCCCCCTATTGTCAAAAACTTTCATCCGAGCCAAAGCCTAGAATTCAAAGCCTACCAAAGAAAGCAATGAAGGGTTGGCCTATTCAACAAATCCCAATACTTGAATAATTGGTTCTCCATCCCTGTGAAAAATAATAAGTCTTCTCTAAGGTAAAAGAGGAATCATGATCCAATATTTTATAGAATTTTGTAATAAATTACCTCTATTCTTCAAATGATTGTATTCGAAAGAGAGTTCCACTAAATAAAATCAGTTTCTTTTCCCTTTACTCCTGCCTTACTTACACTTTTACATACTTTTCTTTTTCTCTAGATCCCATGATCCAAATAAAGGCTATAGATACCTCGCACAAATAGGTAATGAAAATATTGATATCACTTTCAGCCCTACTAGGTTAGTCGTTAGGAGTGATATCAATGACTATAATAACGTGCAAGAAAGCTAGCAAAAACATGAAATCGGTAGAATTTTCATCAATAAGCCAACCGAGATAATTAATGTTGGGACCAATGATAACCCTAAGGTATTGAAGATTGGGGAAAGTTTCAAAGAAAATCAAAAGACAGAGATGACTATGTTACTATCCGAATACCAAGACGTATTCGCATGGTCTTATGAAGACATGCCCTAATTAGATCCATCAATCATAATTCATCATTTACCTACACGAGACGATATCAAACCTAAGAAACAAAAGTTAAGACGATTCCGACCAAATTTTTTGTTGAAAGTCAAGGAAGAAGTTAGAAAATTATTGGAGGTCGGTTTTATCGAGGTATCTGATTATCCCAAGTGGGTAGCTAACATCGTACCCATAATAAAGAAGAATAGAAAATTCAAAGTGTATGTGAACTTTCAAGACCTTAATCAAGCAACCTCTAAAGATAATTTTCCCTTGCCCCATATCAATGTCTTGGTCAATAACACCGCCGAAAACCATATTTTCTCTTTCATGGATGGATTTTCCAAGTATAACCAAATCTAAATGGCTGAAGAAGATAAAGAAAAGACAACTTTCATCACAACTTGGGGCACGTTTTGCTACAAAGTGATGCCTTTTAGACTAAAAAATGCCGAAGCAACTTACCATAGGGCCAATCTTTCATGAAATGATGAATAGAGAAGTTGAAGTCTACGTTGATGATATGACTGCCAAGCCCAACGAAGGAGAAAATCATGTGGAAAATCTAAGGAAATTGTTTGATAGATTGAGAAAATTCCAACTAAAGCTCAACCTAGAGAAATGTACTTTGGAAATGACTTAAGGGAAATTATTAGGATTCATAATCAGACAAAGGGGCATTGAAGTGGACCTTCATAAAGTCGAAGCGCTAGTTGACCTGCCTCCGCCATGCACACTCAAAGAAATCAAAGGTTTATTGGGTCGTTTAAACTATATAACTTGGTTCATATCCCAACTCACAAACAAGTGCCATCCCTTGTTTAAATTGTTAAAAAAGAACGTCAATTTTGATAGCTCCAAAACTCAGGAAGCTTTTATTCCTATACTTGATAATATTACCAAAGTCTATGGGGTGCATGCTTAGCCAAAAAGATGAGGAAGGAAAGGAACACGCTATGTACTACTTGAGTAAGAAATTCACTGAAGGGGAGCAAAAATATTCAAAGATTGAAAGAAGTTGTTGTGCTTTGGTCTAGATAATGGATCTGCTTAGACAATACACTCTTTACTACTAGGCTAAGTTGCTAACTCAGCACGGTCCCTTAAAATATTTGGCAGACAAACCGGCCCAATTGGTAAGATCTCAAAGTAGCAAATACTGCTATCTGAGTTCAACATTACATACATGAACCGAAATTCAATCAAAAGGCAAGCTTTAGCAGATCAATTAGTAGAAAGTCCCTCCGACAGCACTCCCCAAGAGATACAATTCAGTTTCCCCAATGAAAAAATCCTAGCAGTTGAGGGAAACTCTGATAAAGAAGAAGATGACGAGTCACCAAAAGGGAAAATGTTCTTTGATGGTGCAATCAATGTGTCTAGGTATGAAATCAAGGCAATACTAATATCCCCTAAAGGTATCCAATATCCTATGGTCATAAGGCTCAATTTCCCATATACTAATAATATTGCTAAGTGCGAAGTGTGCATCATGGGACTCAAGATGGCCCTAGATAAAGACATTTAAGAATTAGAAGTATATAGGGACTCTTCACTCATTATTGGCTAAGCCTAAGGAGAGTACAAAACAAAAGATCCTAAGCTGGTGCCTTATTACCAACACTTAACTGAATTGATGGAGAATTTCAAAGAAATCACCTTCAATTACGTACCGAGGAGTCAAAATAAATCTGCTAATGCCTTAGCCACACTAGCATCTATGATCCAAATAACTAGTGGGGTCGAGATTTAGCCTCTTACTATTGAAATTGAAAACAGTCTGCCTTTTGCCTAACAATTGAACGTATGAACAAACAAAAATTGTAGTATCATGATGTTAAGACATTCCTACAATAAGGCACATACCTTGAAAAGGCCGAGAAAAAGGATAAAAAGATGATCAGGAGATTGGCTACTCAATTCTTAATAACCGACTCCACCTTATACCGACGCTCATTTGACAGTATACTCTTGAGGTGTATAGATAACAAAGAGACAAAGAATCTAATGAGAAAAGTGCATGAAGGGGTATGTGGCCCTCACATGAATGGATACGTGCTAGTGAAGAAAATTATGAAGCTAAGGTATTATTCATCAACAATAGAAAGTGATTGCATCAAACACGTTAGGCACTGTAATTTATGCCAAGTTTATGCAAATAAGATAAACACTTACTTCAAGAATTACATGCCCTCTCAGCACCATAGCCTTTCTCAATGTGGGGCATAGATATCATCGGCCCGATCACTCCAAAAGCATCAAATGGACATCACTTTATACTAGTCACCATCGACTACTTCAGCAAATGGGTCGAAGCATCATCTTACTCGAGTGTTACAAAAGGGGTCATAGTTAAGTTCATCAAGAGAGGCATTTTAGCTCGATACGAAACTCTAAAAATGATCATCACTAACAATGGCACCAATCTTAACAACAAGCTTATGTTAGAATTGTGCTAATAATTCTGAATCATTCACAGGAACTCTACTCCTTATCGACCCCAAATGAATGGAGCTGTCAAAGTAGCCAACAAAAACCTCAAAAGGATCATTAAAAAAATGGCTGTCACATATAAGGACTGGTATGAGATGTTACCCTTCACACTCATGGCTTATCGAACTTCCATCAAAACGTCGATTAGGGCAACAAAATACTCTTTAATAAACGGCACTAAAGTAGTGTTACCAGTAAAGGTCGAGATCCCATCACTTAAGGTACTATTAGAAACTTAGTTGGACAAAGTTGATTGGGTAAAGAAACACATCAAGTAGCTAAATCTGATTGATGAAAGGAAAGTGATAGCCCTATGTCATAATCAATGTTATCAACAAAGGATGGCTCGGGCCTTCAACAAAAGGATACGACCCCTGAACCTCAAAGAAGGAGATTTGGTGTTAAGAAAAGCTATCCCCAATACACAAGACTCTAGAAGGAAATTTGCCCCCGATTATAGGGGTCCTTATGTCATGAAACAAGTATTATCGGGAGGGGCTTTGATTTTGTCCCAAATGGATGGTCTAGATTTGAGAGACCCTGTAAATGCCGATGCTGTAAAATTGTACTATCCATAAGAAGTCAGTGGAAATTTTACTCAAAACGCGAAAATTCCAGTCATTTTGAACGTCATTGTGGTCCAATTTTCATTATCTACAAGCAAATTCGATATCCTTGGCCATTGTTATCACTGGAATAATCACCCTCTCCATGGAAAGGTCCAATTCCCTTTACTCCATTTAATCGAACCCATGCACTACAAACACGAAAGGAGTTAAGGAATGAGATCTAGAACATTGGTAATTAACAAAATTCTTTAAAGTACTTTATTAAGAATTAATCCCCCTCGATGGGGAGTTTTATTATCTGCTTTTCAGGGGAATGCAAAACTTAAGTAAGCAATCATGGTAGATGAGAATAAGGCTTTTGGTTCATAAAAGTTCCAAAGAGACAAAAATAGTAGGTAGTTTTTCTATATTAGGCTAATTTCCATGACTTCTCGAAAAGAACCAACGAAGTCTTAAACATTGTACGTCAAGAACATTCGGGTTGATAACAAGGGACTAAAATAGGAGTCAGTAATTTCTAATGGGGGTTTTCAAAAAGGTTTGACGGTTTAGGTGCTATCGACAAAGACCAGGTAAGTATTTCCACACAATGTTAGCATACCAATTTTTTCTTACACGTGCATTTAGACCAGTTTTTACTTCTAACAATCTTTTTTAACCAACCCATAAGGCATTCACTTTCTACATTTAGTGTTTAGCCAACCTACGAAGACATAATCCTAACTCGGTCCATCCTTCCAATCCATAAGGGCCCTCTGTTCACCATATTTCTTTCAAGCAAGCCCATAGGTCATTTCCCCTATATTCACCAAGTCTTATAGGGCACTTCTCGTCGCAGTTTACTTTTGGTAGAGCATTACCACCAATTTTAGGGTTATTAGTCCCCAAGAGACACTCCTACCTAGGTTAGTAAGCCTAATGAGGCACAACAAGGTTATAGATCGATCTCATTTTAGGGTTGTTGGTTCCAACAGACGTTCCCACCTAGGTTAGTGAGCGTTGTGAAGCACAGCCAAGTTTTAGATTGATCCCATTTTAAGGTTAGTAGTCCTCGAGAGGCTCTTCTGCCTAGGTTAGTAAGCCTAATGAAGCATAACCAAGTTTTAGATTGATCCCATTTTAGGGTTGCTTATCTTTGAGAGCTGCTCCTGCCGAGGTTAGTAAGCTTAGTGAGATACAACCAAGTTTTAGATCAATCCTATTTTAGGATTGCTAGTCCTCAAGAGATGCTCCCGCAGAGGTTAGTGAACCTAGTAAAGTACAACCAGGTTTTAAATAGATCCCATTTTAGGGTTGCTAGTCCTCGAAAGATGCTTCTGCTTAGGTTAGTAAGCCTGGTGAGGTACAACCAAGTTTTAGATCGATCCGATTTTAAGGTTGCTAGTCCTTAAAAGACGTTCTCGTCTAAGTTAATGAGCCTTATGTAGCACATCTAGGCTTTAGATTGATCCCACATCAAGGTTGCTAGTCCCTAAGAGACACTCCTGCCTAGGTTAATGAGTCTTGTAAGGACGACTAGGTTTTAGATCGATTGCAATTTAGGGTAATTAATCTTCAAGCAACACTCCCACCTAAGATAGTGAACCTAGTGAGGCACAACCTAGTTTTAGATCAATTCCAACATAAGATCATTTGCTCCTTAGAGATACTCCCACCAAGGTTAGTAAGCCTAGAGAGGCACAATTAGATTTCATTTCTTCATCCAAATCGATTTTAGGATAGCTATTTAGTCATCTTAGAGGTAAAAATAGTATCTATTTTGTCTTTGTGACAAAGCTTTACTCAAAATTCACCATAAAGAGAGGCAGCTAATTTTTACCCCCTTCATTTTTATTTTTATTTTTATTTCTTTCTTTTCCTAATAGGCCTTAAATTAGAAAAAAAAAATTCAAAAAATAGGGAATTAAAGAAAACTAAAAAAAATTAAGAAATTTAGAAAAATAAGAATCATAGAAAAATACAAAAAAATTCAAAAATAAGAAATAGCACGAAAGCACAAAAAAGTAAGAAAATGAAGTTTAAAAATTTAGAAATATGAAAAATTACAAAAAATAGCAAAATTAAATTCAAATAAAAGATCTTAGAAAAAATAACATGTTATTAGCATAGATTTTAATTTTAATTTTGATTTTGGTTTACAAGTTAGGCTGTTGAACTTGGGCTTAGTTTTAAATCTAGCCCAAGCTGATCAAGTCCATATATACAATTTAATTGCATATATGGACAAGGCATAGGCTAACAACCTAATCGTTAAGTATGTGGATTGGGCATGGGGTTTGAATGTAAGGTCTTGGGTTCGAATCTTAGTAAAGATAGGAAGACCTTTTTCTTTTTCTATTTTATTTATTGTTGACTAGCATACTACCACGTGTTAGGATCTTATTGTGCCATACGTCTTGATACATGGCATCATCAGATTGGAGACGGCTTTGCCAACATGGTGCTACGTGGTATCCACATGATGTGGTACGTCAGGGTTGGCCAGCATGGCTGATGTGGCACCACATCAGCCCATTTTTTCCCTCCCCTTCTTTCCTTTTCCCTTCATTTTCCTCTCTTTCTCCCTCCTTCCTTCATTTTCCCCAAATTTCCAGCACTTTCCTCTTTGGACTGCTACTTCAATATGATTTTTAGATCATTTCTTATTGCAATTTCACCAAATCAATGGCGATATTGTAAGCTAAACATAGCTTACTGTGAATTGAGCCCTTTAACAAATCCAAGTTAGGTCAAAAACGAATTTAATTCGAGCTCAAAAAATTGGAAAAAACT
Source organism: Lumnitzera racemosa (assembly GCA_024138005.1). NCBI lineage: Eukaryota > Viridiplantae > Streptophyta > Magnoliopsida > Myrtales > Combretaceae > Lumnitzera > Lumnitzera racemosa. The sequence goes on from JAMXBC010000004.1 coordinate 61,872,895, forward strand.
AGGTTTTCGAGCATTTTTCATTAAATCCGATTCTAACTTTCCTTTGTTTCCAGGATCGATTTGGATATAAAATGGTATTGAGGGAGCTCACACAAACACACACACAATCGATCATGAGCAACTCCTAAGCTCTCTCCCTCTCTCTCGACTGTTTCTCTCTCTAACTCACACTCTCCCTCTTTGATTCTCTCTCTTTACCCTAACCCAAGCCCAACTACCACTATGGTCAAACTCCCTTTAGATTAGGTTCTCTAACCCAACTAATCTTAACCACCGCCGTAGCCCTTAGCAACTTCCCCAAGCTACCCTCCATCAAACCCTAACTGCTGCCCCTCTCTCTCCTCGAAACACCACTTTCGGCCACCTTAGACACCAAACAATTACACTACGAAGTTCGCCACACCCTATAACCTAAGTCCTAACCCCCATTACACCTCCAGCAGCTGCACTGTATACTACCCAAACACCACCACCACTAACCGCTACCTCCAACAACCCTTTAAACCACCACTAAACACTACGACACTTGGCCTACCCCCCCCTAAGTCCAATCTAAAACTCACAAATCTGCCCTCACCCCTAAGAAAATCCATCTAAATCAACTTGAATTGTACACTCCAACTGCCGCTGCTGTTGAAGTCAGTAGAACCCGACCCGACAACTCAATCTAACCCGATTGCTCCGACCGACTCTAACCCGACCCGACCGACCCAAGTTTAACCCACCATCCAGCTGTGTCCGTCCAAAGCTCTTTTCCTTTTTTATTTTTTTTGTTTATTTATTTAATTATTTGTTTTATTTATGTAAATTTAATAATAAAAAAAGGAAAAAGAAAGAAAGTAAAAAAGAAAAAAACCAAAAAGGAAAAAAGGAAAAGAGAAAAAGAAGAAAAAAAGAAATTTTATTTTATTTTCTCTAGTTTAATAAAAATAAGATATAATAAGTAATAAATAAATTAAGTGATAAAATAGGTTAAATAAATAAATAAGAGGGAAAATAAAATAAGAATAAATATTTGTTTTTATTACTTAGAAAAAATTATTTTCTAGAAAATATATATATATATATAAAAAATAAATCGACCATTTTTCAAATTAAGGCTCTTTTTAGATTTTTTCAAAAATAAAAAAAAATTCAATTAAGAACTTTCATTTTTTTTTAATTTTTTCAAATGAACCGAATTGAACTAAGAATGTAAGTTCAACATGTTTACAAAACTAAAATCAGTTTAACCTACTAAAGTTTTCATTAAAAGAACTACATACATCTAATCTCGAATAACGTATACGTAGGCACCTATAGAGCGACGATAGAAAATGAAAAAACCTAATTTCCCTTTTCCTTTAGTTTAGATTGTTTTGTTTATCCAATTAGAGTAATTAAATTAAGTCTTGTCTTCCAAAATTAAAAGGTGATTTTTAAGTTTATTTCTAATTTTAGAAAGTCTATAGTACCTGCAAGGGTTTAAAATTCCTAACACCTGGACCTAAATCTCTAGTTTTCAAAAGAAAAACTGTTTTAAAAAAAAAAATAGTTTTAATCAATAGACCAGTAGTTGTGTTATAATCAATCCACTTAATTGGTTATAACTTAAGCCCTTTTTCCCGACTCCAGTCAGGTGCCGACTCCAACCCCTTTTTAAATTGAAAAAATGATTTTTTTTAAACCCTATTCGAGGGTCGATACTAGATGGGTAAGTGTTTAGTGCTAATCGATTTAAAGAAAACCTAATTTTATAAAAGAATCGAAGGGGTAGAAAACCAAGCTTGACATGTAGCTACAAAAGGAACACAACAGCCACTAACAACAATGCAAACCAAAACTTCACCGTAACTTCATATACTTCCTCGCAAAACCATGCTCTGATACCAGTAAATCCAATGCTTCTTTGGGATAGGACACATGAAGAAGTACTACAATAAAGCAGATAAAAAACAAACAAGGAAAAAGTTAGCAAAGTCCAGGCAACTACCGAATGGATATGACACACCACTCGATCCTACTCGACCTACAATCTGCCGGATATGACACACCGATCCGAACTAAAGGGTCACTCGCTACTACTCCTTATTAAAGGGAATAGATAAGAGTTAAATGATAATGAAAACAATAAGGATGTCAAATTGAATAATTCTTTATTGATTATTTCATTCTATGCATACAAGAAATAGGGGTTTATATACCCATCCACTAGGGTTACTTTACATGTATAAAATGACAAAAGGGTATTCTACAATTAGGTTACATGAAACTTACTAAAAGGGATAAAAGAGACAAAGAACATTCAGTATGAAAAAGAAAGAATCATCTTAGAATACCGTTTCAAAAGATATGTGTCACTTAGTAACTGGACATTAGGAATATGATATAAGGTAAGTGAAAACAGGAGAGCATTGTAGTTAAGGGTCAGCCTGATCTTAATCAGGTCAAGAGCTAATTAGTCTAGTAAAAGAAGTTCGCTGAATTAGAGTTAGATGCTTGTAGTTGTTTGGGGAGCTTGGCTTGACTAGTGTTACATCCTGGCTTAGTACGGAATGCACAATCGCACAAGAATACATGTTGAAAATGTTACTCAACATGCTCATTCATCAAAAGACAACATTATTATACATCTAAGTTTAATTAGTTATTCTATTACAACTTATGTGTACAAAATAATATTTATACTAAAACAAGAACCATCTTTTTCCTTTGTCATCTTCACAATAATAGGATTCCTTACTTAGTATAGGTTCTATACAAAAGTTGTTGACTTTAACTCATGCTCTTAGTATATATATATATATATATATATATATATCCCCCTTAATGTTAAGCCCTTCACGATGTAGTTAACTTGAGAATAAAATATTTTATCCCTTCAGTTACTAAAGTTGAGTGAGAATAGATAACAAATGATACAATATAGATAATATTACATATCACAATTGAAACATTTTACTCATTACCCATAAGTTTAACTTCACATATGCATTTGCCTAACTAAGCATTTATTACTAGCAATGCAGCATGTTATACTCATGCATGTGGTATGCATTGGTACCGATATCCTATGCCCTCCAATCTTCTTCTAGTTAATCAACATAGCTGGGCATCTAGATACAATTTCCAAGAACTTATGGGCAATAAGGAGCTACCTAGGAATAGAACCCTCACCAAATTAAACTACACACTATGGTAGTCTACCAATATCAAAAAGGGCAACAAAGAGTTACTTAAGAGTAGGACCCCCTAACTTTGCTTTACAAAATTAAACTACATACTGTAGTTTTCTAAATCAAAGAGATAACACTGCTAAATTAGACTACACACTATAATCTACTAAATTTAACTATCAAAATAGTCACAATGTTCGGGCATTGCAATCTATATGCTTCCAAAAATTGAGTTCATAAAGCCATACATTTTTTCCATGATCACTTGAAAACTTCATTCTAAAAGTTCTAACCCATAGGTCTTTTTTATGCCATGCCATAATATGCAATAACAACTCAAGTATATCACTCAACACAACTAGTTTTTCAATTTTATTCAACCTAGTGATCTAATTCTAGTTTTTGAACTCTTCCTAGTAGAATTCTAGTATCTTACCTAGGGTTCACTTAAGTGAATACATAGAAGATTGAGTTAGTAATCACTTAACTTTCTTAGTTAACACAATCATTCGTAAGCATAAATCATCACACATCAAAGTAACATAATAGTTTAACCAAGATATAATTATTACCATTCAAAATCACCACATCAGCATCCACTATAGTAGCATATCAATTCACCCAAGATATACTCATATTCAATCAACATAGCATCAAACAGTACGTAGTATTATGAGTAGCAATATATCTAGTCCTAGTATAGGTTAAATCCACTTATCTAGGCTTAGTATTAGTGCAAAATCCTAAACTCCACTACATGGTCCTTCCTTACTTATCTTACCTATGAAAATATAAATATGGCTTCCAAGTCAACTACCAATCGAACCTAAATTGTCATAAACTTTCCTTACCGTATCTTTAAACTTCATTTGACTGTATCTTACCTATTCCTTATCCGATTTCGGTGAACTTTATATCATCATGATCGTTATTTCAAGTACTATTAAGATATTTTAAGAATCAAATCTATCAATATTATCAAGGTCCAAAATACCCTTTTCTCATTACAACTCTACTACACGCTATCCTAACTCCGTAATTGACCCAAGTAAGCTTTAGTATTGAACTAAAAACCTTAAAAATCACACTTCTAAGCTTATCCAATAACCCTTAATATACCCTAATATGTTCATTTTATGTAAATTTGATAAATATTTTAATAATACTAATTACTATATTACATATTAAGCTAATATATAAGTTTATATTAGGAAAATATTTAATAAATAGCATATGAGGCTAATTAATCTCACAAAAAATCCTATAGATTTAAGATATATATATGTAGTTTAATTATCAATCATCAATTATACTAAACTAGCTATTATCAATGTCTACAAAAATAACGGTTTTAGCTCAAAATAACGAAAAATTAGGGAAAATAAAAAAATTTTATGTGTGAGATAAAAATTGGTATTCCAAAAATCATTATAAACATCTATAATTCTAAACATGTAAGGCTCGTTCATTATTTTGAATAAAAACTAATTATTTCAACAATTCAATAAAATTGGTAATTTTATTCAAAATAATTATAAACAATAGTAAACATGCTTAATTTCAAAAATTCTTGTTGCCAAAATTATATATATAAATATATATATATTAGGCATATTATATACAAAAATTGCACTTGAAACAACATCATCTAATATTTATAACAATTTATTTAATTTTCACCCAAACAAGGCATTTTCTTAAGGAACTCATATTTACACTAATTATTTAATTAAAATAAAATTACTACATTAATCTAAACCTAAAATAATATCAAAAAATCAAATTTCATGATTAATTGAAAACATTTGATATTTTTAGAAAATTAAACAAGTTACGGTAAGAAAATTTATACACCTGAACTGGCCGAATTCAATCACCACCTGATTGTTGCACCTTGTCGGAAGAGCTTCTCTAGCCACCCTCTATTAGACCTTCAAGCCACCCTAAGTCAAGTTGTAGTTTGGTATACAAACTACCCTAGACCAATTCCAACCCTATTTCTTATTCCATTTTTATTTTAATTTTTACTAATTTTTCTAAATTGTTTTCTTTTTTTTTTAGAGTTCTAAAATATTGAAATTGAGGGTTTAGGTCCTACTTATAGTTTTTGAAGTCTGCTTAATTAAATAAAATTTGGACATGTGTATAACACGTATCAATTTTACATTTTCCTAACTAACATGTGCCATGCATCATTTCCTATCAATACTAGGTTGACACATCATTTGGTGACTCATCCATTCAACTTTTTTATTAATTTCCATTATTTTACATAATTTTGATAATTTATTATTATATGTATATATTTAATACATATAATGTATATCACATGTAAATAGATGTATATTATGTATAATTCAACTTAATTTATTATTTTTTAAAGTTAATTAACTTATCTCTAATATTTCCCTATATCTAAAAGCTTGAATTTTACGATTGTCGACTTTATCGATAAATTAACGTTTTTCTCAAATTAATATTTTTATATAACTTATTTTGAGAAATTTACTCTACTTGAACTACTTCATCAAATTTTTCTAACTTTACTATGAAATTTGAAATAAAACAAATAACTTAGTCTAGCATCCGAAATTTTGGGGCTCAAATCCTAAGGTTATTAAATTGGCTTGAAATCCTAGGGTATTATAGTTAGTCCTAGGCTGTCTTCTAGAATAAGAATTTGTTACTAAGTAGGAGCATGTTTGACACATGTGAGGATCTGACAAACAGGTCAGCAGGAGATCAGTTCGACATAGGAATCCCTATCTTAGCTTTGGTTTTGAGCTAATATTCTCCATACGAATCCTTAGAGTCCTCTAACTCGGCCACGAGTGATTGGTCTTGGGGCTAAATTCCTATCAAAAACAAATCAGAAACTCATTTAATAAGCTTTTGATCTCATTTTGACAATTCTCCGAAGCTCTTACCTCCAACAATCTCCTAACCAATAGGAACATAGGTTCATTAACCTTCTCAGTAGATCGGAGCTCTCTTCAGCTCATAACTAAGGTCTTCTTCTTATTAGCATAAGTGAGCTAATGTAAGGTCTCATTTACTTGGGATGGGGTCATAGACTATAACATAATCCTCTTTTCATCCTTGACAAAGGCATAGGTATTCTTATATCCGTCGTAAGTGACACGTTGGTTAAACAACGAAGGTCATCCAAGCAGTAAATGTGAGGCCCCCATAAGAACAACATCGTAAACTATTTCGTCCCTATACACATTCCCAACAATGAATGGTACGGTCACTTGTTCAGTTACGTACCAATCATCCTTCTTGTGAAGCTAGTGTAGTTTGTAAGGTCGAGGATGCTTTAAGGACGGTAATTGCTGTCGAGCCTGGTATTTCACCTTCCCGGTTCTTTTTATAAACTTAGGTCTTTTCTAAACCAATCAATACTAAACCCTACCCATTTAATATTAACTCTCGACTAGGGTTTAAAGATCATTTTTCTAACTAAAAAAGATTTGGAGTCATCACCCGACTCAAGTTAGGAAAAGGAGATAAGTTATAACTAATTGGGTAGATTGGTTATAACTTAGCTGCCGATCTATCGATTAAAAAAAAATAATTTGTAAAACGACTTTTTTGAAAACCAAAGATTTAAGTCTAGAAGCTAATTTATGAAACCCTAAACGGGTACCACTTTTTAACTATCCGAATTTAACTTCGTTTTTCAAATATACCCTTTTTAATTTCTCAAAATATCTAATTATGATACGAGCAACTAAATTTATTAATTTACATAAATATCTAACAATGGAAAAGATAAAACTTTCCATATTTTAAGTCGCCCCATACTTGCGTATGGGTACCTACATACCCGCTATTCGGGATTAGACGTACGTAGTTCTTTTATAAAAAGCTTTAGTGGGTGGTTTGATTTTAATTTTGGAAAAATTGTTGGGTTTACGTTTTTACCCATTTTGAGTTGATTTGAGAAAAGATTATAAAGGATCCTAAGTTGAATTTTATTTTTGGAAATTCTAAATTATTCTAATTTGAAAATTGATTTATTTATTTTCATTTATTTTTTAGAAAACTCAATTTTTCTAAGTGTAAAAATGATTTTTATTTACTAACCTATTTATTTATTTTTATTTTTATTATATCATCTTATTTATTCTATACTTATTCTATCTATTTCTATTAAAATAAATAAATAGACTACTTTCTTTCTTCTTCTTTTTTTCTTCTCTTTCTTTTTTCTTTTTTGTTCTTTTTTCTTTTTTTTTTTCTCATTTATAACATTTACAAATAAACAAATGAATAAATAAAAAAAAAATGTCGGCTTGGATTGGCTTGGATCGACTCGCTTTGGCTTGGATCGATTCGGTAGCCTCACTTTGGCTTGAGTTGGCTCACTTCAGCTTGGATCGACTTGGTCGGCTCACTTCGGCTCGAATTGGCTCACTTCAATGGTGGTGGTTTTTGTTAACAAACACCGTAGGGAATGCTATCCTTGAGAGAGAAGAACCATACTAGAGAGAGGAAACTTCGATTTTTGCTTTTCTAAAGTATTTCAAAGTTTTTGTTGTGTTTTGAAAATGAAGAGTAGACCCCTATTTATAGGTGCCATGGTCATATCATGGATGGAAAAAATTAAATGCAATATAATTTTCTTCCAATTTTGGATTGAACGAACCTGGATAATATGTGGTGTCAAATACATAGCTGCGCGTGTATGAATGTATCGAAGTGTGTCGGAGTGTGTCAGCGTATGTCGGAATGTGTCTACCATACTTAGAAGTGAGTTAGCAAATGACGTAGTGATGATGTAGCTCGTGACATGGTGATGACGTGGCAATAAAGTGAGAAAAGAAAATAAAAGATACATTTTGCACCTTCCATGAATTGAACCTAAGATCTCCAAGTCATATGCAATATCGAGTTTAAATGCTTATCCAGCTAAGCTATAGGTTTTTCCTTATTCATACATGTAATTAATTACACATATAGACTAAGTTAGCCTGAGCTAGATTCAAATCTAAACCTAGACCTAACAGCCTTTTATTCAAAACTATTGAAATTGAAATTAAAATTATATTTTATTTAAACAACCTAAAAATTTATTATTTCTAAATACCCTATTTTATTTTGTGACTTTTCAAAAAAAAATTTTTGTATTTTTTCTAAATTTCATATTTTTTGTACTTTTTCCTATTTTCCTATTTTTTTATCTTTTTCTAGAATTCCTTTTTTTTTTCTAAATTTCTTCATTTTTTGGGGGGCTTTCTTTAATTTTCTATTTATTTTTTTAGAACTTTTTCTAATTTAGGACCCTATAACCTAATTTGAAAAATAAAAGGGGGGCAAAAATTAAGTGTCTACAATCACAACCCTCGCACAAAAAACTGTACAATGACATTAGTACAACTTCCACCATCCACAATAATCGTACATAATTGGCCTCTAATAGTACAATTAGTATGGAACAAATTCTCTCTTTAATCCTCCTTAAGGTTCAATAAGGAACACAATACTCGTCTTAAGACTAAGGTTATCACCTCTCCCTAGTCATCATAGACACAGGTCTCCTCTTCTTCTTCGGCTTTAGGTTTTCCGACATCCTCTTCCTTCTCAAGCTCACTCTTATCGATGCTATCTACTACATTTCCTCAAAATACCATGATACATCATTTCGAACACTCAGTAGCCATATGTCCGAAGCTTAAGCATTTAAAGCACTCCACCTCACTAGTCTTCCATCCGGAGGTTTATCCTTTCTCATATATTCTTAAGGTCAACTTAATCCCGGCTTAACCTGGCTGACTAGCTTGACCCTACTAGCTTGTTCGGCTGTCATCAAATCAATCATTCCTATTGTCAACCCTATATAGCCTCTTCGGCTGGACTTGAACAAGTTGGTGCAGAACTGAAGGTCAGGAAAATGTTAGCCCAAGTCGACTTAAAGCACTTCTCCTATGTTTTTCAACCCTCTATGCTATCTTAATTGCCTCTTCCAAGATATAAAACCTCAGTACTTCCACAATGTTGTGAATCTCGTACTTAAGACCAGAAATTAATCTTGATACTATGCAGGCCTCTAGTTCTTCTACGTTGGCTTGAATCATAAGCATTTGGAACTCTCTTATGTAATCATCGATAGATTGGCTTCCTTGGCAATGCTCCTACAACTTTGCAAACATATCTTGCAATTAGGTCCTAAGCACAAATCTACCCCTTAACAATCTTTTCATCTCATCCTAGGTTCTAACACCTTGTCCTCTATCTTTGGCTCTAGCCGCATTCAGATTTTTCCACTACATAGTAGCATACCTAATAAACTCCAGTGCAGTAATTCAGACCTTGACAACATCTGTATACCTATAAAATTCAAACACCTTCTCAACCTTCTCTTCCCATATTAAGTGTTCATCTACATCTCCACTTCCATTAAAGAATGGGATTTGAACCTTGACATTATCTAGCCCTTAAGGGACTCGGCGTCCCCATCCATGTGTTTGGTAATAGTCAGCTTCTTCTTCTTCTTCTTCTTCCCTATACTCTTCAACATCTAGCTCCTCAATCTTCCTCAATCTCTTCTAACTCCAATCTTCATCTAGCAGCTCGGCCTGCTACTCCTCCAACTTGCTACAGTCGAACTGGGCAATTGGTTTGATTGCCTTGGCCATTGTGTCTCTTAAGGGCATTTTCTTGTTAGTTATGGTACTGTACATCATAGGGCTATTGTATATTAACTTTCATTGATATGACTAGACTTTCAATAAGGTTAGTCAATCTATTAAGTTTGTCATCAACTAAACCTAAGGTATTACTATCATTACAACCATGACCAGGTTGAACACCACTACTTCGATTACCAATAACACCCTAAATACTCGAATCTAACATAGTGTAATACTTCTTAGATAGATTAATAACTCACTAATAGCTTTAACGCCCAATAATCATTCGAACAAAATAATAGCGAACTTACTCTGTTTTTGTAATGAAAAAACAAAGTAATAATGAAACTACACTTACATAAAATACATTGTAGCAACTACGGAAGGAAAATAATAACTACTAACAGTAAGGTAAACCCAAACCTCACTATAACTTCACATACTCCCTCGCGGAACTGTGCTCTAATACCAGTGAAGCTGATGCATCTTCGAAGTCGAACACACAATGAAGCACCACAATGAAGCAAACTAAAAAACAAATAAGGAAAAATTTAGCGAAGTCTAAGCAATTACTGAATGGATATAACATACCACTCGATCCTACTCGGCCTACAATCCGCTGGATATGAGACAATGATCTAAACTAAAGGGTCACTTATCACTACTCATTCCTAAAGGGAATAAATAAGAGTTAAATGACAATAAGAACACTAAAGTTGCTCAACGTAAATAATTTTGTATTGACTAGTTGATTCCTGCATACAAGAAAGTGGAGGTTTATATACCCATCTACTGGGGTTACTTTACATATATAAAAAGACAAAAGGGTATTCTACAATTAGATTACATGAAACATACTAAAAGGGGTAAAAGAGATAAAGAATATTCAGTACGGAAAAGAAAGAATCATTCTAGAAGGCTGTATTCAGGGATCATGTGTCACTTAGTGACTGGTCATTAAAAATATGATACAAAATAGGTACAGTAGAAAAGCATTGCAGTTAGGGGCTAGCCTAATCAGGACCAGGTCGCAAGCCAATCAATCTAGTAAATAAGTTAACTAATTTGGAGTTAGACACCTGTAGTCAGTTAAGGTGCTTAGCTTGGCTAGTCTTAAGCTATCTTCTGTAATAAAACTTCTCTACGAGGTAGGAGCAAGTCTAACACATATGAGGCTCTAATAAACAAGTTAGCAGGAGATCAATTCAAAATAGCGATCTCAATCTTGGCTTTGGTTTAAGTTAGAATTCTCTATATAAGTCTTTAGAGTCCTCTAGCTCGGCTACAAGTGATTGGTCCAAAGGGCAGATTCCTATCACTTTGGTAGCTTAACCTGAGAGGAAAAGAGTGGAAAAGATTAATATGTTGAGTAAACTCCCCTCTAGCAAACCCTACATGTAGCAAACAAACCATATCATAATCAAAGCTATGTTAGTCTTCAAATCTTCATACTTCTTCCTTTTAAGGTAACTGAGTGCCCGGATTTGTTTGGCTAAGAGTACAAGAACATATGATTTTCCTTCCAAGGACCGTATAACTAACTTAGAAGTCCAAAAGTGGATATGGTGAATACCTCTCGAGAAGAGTAAAACTCCAAGTATTACAAGTACGAAAGCATGAATATAATTCTACTGGTAGGTCAGATATCCTCTACAATAAACATTAGGTTTCTCATGAAAATTTAACCAAATGATGAATCATTCCATTGAGTATACTCTTCAATGATTGGGTTTAATTAATGAGGCCCAAAACAAAATGCTACTACTTTTAGGCTTCAAACGTAGAGAAGGGCTTGTAATATGGTGATGTTGATGTTGATTGTAAGTAAGGACTAGATAAGCCTTAATTTGTTTTTGATGATTTCTTGCTTTATTATTATTCATAGGCTTACAAACGTAAATCTCTTTCAAATGGATATTCTAATTGGACTGACTATCCATTGCAATAAAAGATTATATAAGAAAAGCTTCAAATTGTTATATTGTGAAATGTTACATGGACTACATTACAAAGGAAAGGTACAACATTTACAAAGGACTAAATTACAAAGGAACACTATAAGTTTATAGTTTCATTTGGGTTTGCGATATTATGGATCATAAGTCAACCTATGAATGCTCATGAATACAAATTGGTGGGTTTTAAAGGTACTTAAGTTTTATAACCTTGCACATTTTTAAATAGATGGGTTATGAGAGACGAGCCACATCAAAACTTGAGTGGAACAACTTAATCAATCTCAAGAGGTAGTTTCTCATAACACTTTACAACTTACATAATGGCATCCCTCTTAGGATCCTAAAATAGCTTATGTCTAACCATATTTAGCATACATTTCATTTAAACAAATTTAAAAAAGAAAAAAATAAAAAACCAAAAACCACATGGTAACCTATTTGTCCTTTCATTATTCGTTTGATTTTTTTTCCTACAACATTAGAACCCAAATCAATATAACTATTTACAAGAGTGCAAAATGACAAAAGGAAAAGGAAATGCCCAATTTTATTCATATCTACAAGCCCAATTGATCAGTTCATGGAATTCTCTTATAGCTAGCCCACAAGTCTCCCAATGAAGTTACTAAACTATTAACATACAAATTTCAATTTCTCTTTTTTTAATCTAATTTGCATTAAACCTAACCTACGTAACATAAACCCCTTGAAAAAGTTAAGGAAAGGTTTTAATTTGAAGAAGGTTTTGAAAAAAGTGTCGCCACCTAATCCAAATAAAAAAAAAAAAAGAGAGTGAAATTAAGACCCATAGGCATATGAGCCCTAATTTTAGTTACTAGCTTAGGATTTTCTAAAAATCAAATTTAGAAAATAGAAACCAAAGATCAAATGGGCTCAAAGGCTATTTTATTAAAACCAGAAGGTTTCAAAGAAAGAAGTCTCTAAAATAATTAAGTTAGAAAATGGAAAGGATTTCAAAAAGGGGAAACATTGGGGTTTTTATTTGTTTGGGTTCCTATAATACCAACATATCTGTAAAGTGGATCGAGCCCATATATTACTCAATTAATGAAAATTTCAATGTATGCGTTTATTTTAATTTCGAATACTCTTCCACTTTAAGTTATCACGTTTTGTTGTTTTTTGAAATTGCATTTTAGTCCACCTTTGAAAAATCTACAAAACCTTTAAATTTGAAAAAAAAAATCCAATTAATATTTTATTTATGAAAAGTCCTTTAATTATGAGAAAATCACTTTTGGAAAAAGAAAAGCCTATTTTATTTGAAAATTCCTTTATTCATAAACTCATAAGTAAATTATAATCATGTCATCATGGCAAGACACATAATTATAAAGTACACGTAATAATCAACATGATATACATGTAATATACAAATCATAACAATTATCAAAAGATATAGAGATTAACCTAATCGCGCAAGCTAATTATAGTAGATCGTACATCATGTAAGGATAACCAATCGTGCAAATATTGAATATAACATGCAAATTTATTAACCTAAAATGCCAAATTATTAACAAAACATCCAGAAACTAAACTTGTCAATTAACAAGTAAATCTCAAATTATCTACCAATTTGATTAACAATCAAATTATCTATAAAAACTAAGGCATTCCAAGCAAATTGATGTCAAACATGTTCATTATTTAATCTAACATGCTAATTTAATTATTAAAACAAAAGATACCAATTTATTCATTAAAAATAATTATTAATCAAAGCGTAAACATGCTTATCGTTGAGCTTAAAATTTTGGGTTTTCACTTATTTTTCTTAATTCGATTTGTATCAAACCCTATACTTATTCAATATAAACCTCAACTAAGAATTAAGGAAAATATAGTTTCTTTTAATTTAAAAAAAATTGAAGTTGGCACTCGACCAAAGTTAACAAAAAGTTAAATCATAACTAATTAGATGGATTAATTATAGCTTAACCACTAATTTATAGAAAAACTAATTTTGAAAATGGTTTGAAAATCAGAGTTTTTGGATCCGATGGCTAACCTATTAAACTTCAATGGGTACTACTTTAATCTTTTGAATTTAGTTTTATTTTTAAACTACCAATCTAACATAAAAGAATTCTATGTTTTCAAATAAAATTAATTCTATTTACAAAAAAAAAAAAAAGACAATAATAAGTTGAATTTATTTACAAAAAGGAAAATAAAAAAAAATGTTTCCATATTTTAAGTTACCCTATAATAGTCTATAGATACCTACATACCCACTATTTGAAATTAGGCTTATCATAGTTCATTCTTCAAAACTTAGGAGTGTTAGTTTCTTTTTTTTTTTTTTTTGGAAAACGGTCAAGTTTGCATTTTTTTTCCTTTTTTTTGTTTGAGAAATGTTTCTAAAAGAGTCCAAATCTTGACTATTTTATTTTCTTGAAAAATTCTAAAGAAACCCTAATTTGGGAAAAGGGTTCATTTATTTTTATTTATTTGGAAAAAATGATTTTTCTAAGTAATCAAACATGTTTTATTTTTTTTATTTTTAATTGAAACAAAGATAAAAGGAAAAAAAATAAAACAATAAACCAACAAAGCTTTTCTATCTTTCTTTGCTTTTTTCTCTTTTTTTTTCTTTTCTTTTTTTTTTCTTCCTTTTAGATTCCTTTTTTTTTTTACAATAGGATGATCATTAAAGAAAATGAGAAAAAATAAATAAATACAATAAAATGAACTACAACATAAAGGGGGAAAAAAGGATCGAATCAAACTTCAAGTGTACGCAAGTCAAGAGCAAATGAATCAAGTCAAATTTAGGTTAGGTTAGAGGGTCTAGTTTGAGTCGCAACAAGGAAGAAAGAGCAGCAACATGTAAGGGTGGTTCTAGCAATTTTTAAGCACTCAAACAACTGAGGAAGAGTGTTTTGGTAAGTATTTTATTGGGATTAGGTAAGGGGAGGTGGTAGGAAGGTAAGCTTGATGCTACAACCAACGGTAGTCATTCATGGTGGTTGAAGGAAGTCTATTGGTGGTGGTTTGCATATAGTTGTATGGAGGGGTCACTAAGCATGAGTTGGTGTTATCATTAAGGGTTTTAGGGTATAGGGAACACTATGGTGATGTTGGTTTGGAGAGAAAACCACATGAAGGTGGTTGTTCGATTAGGAGCAGTGGTGGTCAAGGGTTTAACGTTGGAGGTTGTTGGTTGTAGCAATGGAAGCCATAATAAGGGGTAGAGTTGGTGGCATTTGGAAGCTTAGGGAGTGGGGAATCTCTCCATGTTAGTAACTTTACTCAAAAAAAGCTTGAAGCTCCCCCAATTTCGTAAAGAAAGAGAGTGCCATGGATAAAGAGAGAAAGAGTTTGGGTAAGTGTCTTAAGAGTTCAAGGATGGGAATTGATGAGTGATTGAGCCTAAGCAACATCCATTTATAATAACCTTAGCTTGGATTGGCATGAAAACTCATTAAATGCCATGGATTTCAATTTGAATGGAGGAAGAGAATTTGGGATTCAATTTGATTTAGGGTGCAAATTGAAGTATAAAACTGGTCAAAATCGTATCCAAGATGTTTTCCTTTGCCAAATCTAACAAATAGAAGCTTCAAAATCATTAATGCGACGTGAATCAATCTTGAGCAAAATCCACGCGTCAAGGTTTTTTGTAATTTTCAAACCTCATTTTAATCCTCTAAAGACTGAATCTAGACATGTTTCTCTATATCAATCGAAGGTATTCCATGTTTACTTCATGATTTCACCATTAATTTATTGAAATCACAAAAAAAAATGGATAAAAAATGAATGTAAAGTAAGCTGACCAAGCATGTTCTTATGCAAGAAAATCAAGGAAAACAAGAGAAAAGGAAGGAAGAAAAAATACTAAAAAGAAAAAAGAAAAAAATGCCGAGGTGTCACCATGTTAGCCATATGTCCCAACCAACGACTGCCATGTGTCAAAGGAGACACGTGACCCAATAAAGCCTCGTAACTTGGTGGTTTGGGGATTAAGAAAAATAAAAAGGTGCAATTTGCACCAAGCAAGAATTGAATCCAAAACCTTTTAAAACCTTTTAACACATTTCAAGACTAAGACCAATCGTAGTACTGGATGTGCTATTGGTCAATATCCTGATTATTGTAACCAATCATATTAACCTAAAAATCTACATTATTCTATAAATTTTTTATATTAAATAAACAATATAATTAATCTTATTATCATTATAAAAATCTTTTTTTTAATAAAAAACATTATTCTTAAAATATTTTAATAAAATCTACCTATGACCTAAAATTTTCTACTTTTTAAAATCTATTTTCTAAAATTTAAAATCTACTTTTATTTTTTCTTTAAATTATCAAAATATTCATTTCTAAAATATTTTATATACAAAAATCTATTAAAATTATTTAAATTAAAATATTTTCTATTTTTTTCCAAAAAAAATTATTAATTAAATTTTTTTCAAAAAACATAAATATTTTAAAAAAAATCAATCATCAATAATAATTATTTTTCTACATTTTTTTATATTTATTAAGCAAACAATGTACACACAAAAGGGAATAAAAACTTACCTTTGGCAAACAACATACCAATGATCAATTCGAGTGGTTTTCGACCGGTTCTTGGCATGGGACCACTATTTCAAACTCTAACAAGACTGTTCTATGAAACCCTCAAATCAATTTCTAGAAACCTAGAGCTTATCTCCTCTAATTTCTCCTAAAACTTCGAGCTTAATATGAATAAACCCTACAATTGCCTTCAAAACTTCAAATTCCAATTAACTCAACCCAACACAAAATTGAATCCAATCAAGACCTAGATTTTTATTCTAAGATGAGTAAAGAATCTATTACTAATTTTGCCTCTCTTCAATTTACTCTATAATGAGAGAAATTGAAGAGAAAGTGGATAATAATGTTTTTGTTCCTAAAGTAAGAACGAGCATTATGCAAACAATTGTGATGCTTACAATACTAAGGAGTTGATTGAATGGATAGAGAGGACCTTTATTTATAGCTCCAAGTCATGAACGATGCCCAACAAACATCCATGTAAGAGAAAGATCCAATCTTGATGAGAATAGCAAGCTTTAGTGTACAAGCTTGGTTCTTCCATTTTTAGCCAAAATCAAACATAGTTTTTGCACAAAACAATGGAAATCAAAGGTGCACATAAGTCATGGAGGATATTTTGCTCAATTTAAGTCAATATCTATAAGCATAATGCAAGAATATTTCTCAATTTTGCTAATTTTAACATAGGTGCAAGATATACCTAATTATTAGTTACCCAAATTTTAGTGTTTTTTTTTTTGTAATTTTCCTTCAATAAAAATTCAAAAAGTAGATGTACAACAATGGTATTTTTTGTTTCCTATCTATCTCATATTTTGTTAGAATTTTTTATAACCAAAAAGTAGGTGAAATCAAGTAAAAAGTACTCGGATATTCTTACCTTTTCTAGAGAAAACAAAGCTTGAGCTTCCTTTCGTAAATTTTTATGCAAGGAAGGAGAGAGAAGAAGAGAAAAGGGCAAAAATTTAACCGTTACTCATCACATGTACACAATAATTGCTAACACGTTGTGGCCTAAGATCATTACCACATGGTACCAAGTTGTGGGTAGCCAAGTAGCACTATATTATGGTGATACGTATCATTGTCAAATGACACATGTTGCTTTTTATCCCTTCTTTTTTTCTTTTTCCTTTTTCCTTTTCTACCTTTTCTACATTTTAATTCTTTCTGTTATCTTTTCCTTTCCTTTTGTTTAAAAAAAAATCAAAAGATGCCTAATTAACTACCTAACTTCTAGAAGATATATTTCCCTTTTCAAACTAATATCAAGTTTAATAAATATATGTTCAAAATATTTTCAAAAATTTATCTAACCTAATCAAATTAGGAACTCGATTTCTACCTATGTTCAGCTTTAACTCAAAAGTTCATATGATCATAAAATATTTATTTTAAATTAGATTGAAACATAATTTGAGGCCATGATCTCTCCTTAATAGGTTAGGCAAACATGGGTTAAAAATAATAGATTTTTGTTCAAAATTCCTTCTTCAATCGAATCACATATCCTTATTTTGATTGCAGAAGTTGTTTTGCGCCTTAAAAAATTGTTTCCTTCACAAACCAACTCAAATGGACCTCACATGACATTTTTTGTGATTTTTTATTTTTTTGTTATTTTAATTTTTTTCTTTGTTTTTATTTGGATTTTCTAAATTTTTTTATTTTAATGTTCTTTTTCAATATTTTGGTTTTTCCTTTCAACTTTTTTATGTATTTTCCGTTTTTTCCCTTTTATATTTTTTTAATTTTTCTTGATTTTTCCATCATTTTTTTTATTTTTTCATTTATTAGCCTTTTTGTTAGAATAGGGATTTTTGAATTAAGGATGAACTTTAGGAAAGCAAAAATGAGGTGCATACATGCACAAAAACAAATTGAAACCCCAACTTCATGGACAAGCCATAGTGCCTTAAATCCAACAACTATCTGTAAATTACTCTACTCAACTAACTTCAAAGTTAAACCACTAAGGTTAAGTCAACCCGATCTCAAGGGGAAAAAGCCTAATGTAGCTCATAAATCTCATTACATGGCATAACCTCAATACACCAACTCGACTAAAGCTCTTTTAAGCTTCTACTCTACAATTCAAGTACGGTCTACCTTGGATTATCCTCCAATCTAGCCACTCTACCAATCAAAAAGCCTCGACTCACCACCATAATTGTTAAGGTCAACATCATAATAGAACAACTCATTCACAGGTTCTAAATTGGCTAAGAACTTACCTTAAGGCTTAGAAACCCTACCAAAAGCTTATTCTCCTTATTGACCCATCTGCAATGAGACTGGGGGGACAAGTGTTAATAGGTTATTCTGAACACAAGCCTCCAAGCTTAAGCCTACCTTTTGAGAGAATGGGTCGAGCCTAGAAGACCATGACCAACCTACTTAAAGTTTGGTTAAGCTATCCACAGCTTAACCAAACTCATTGTAACCCATATCGAGCTACCAACATCATGAATAATCTATCCAAAGCCTAAACCGACCTTCTAGTAATTCGATCAACATGGCCAAAAGATGCCTATTGAGCTTATGTCATCTTCTAGTCCCTTAGAGGTCAGGCCCCTAGGCCTATGGTTTTATATGCCCAATTCATAAGGTAAAGAAAGGATTAGGTGTAAATAACTCATTTATAGAAGGAAAGTCCAAAAGCTAGCACCCAATTAGCATAAGATTCTATGTATGATATGTAGAGTGTATTTTATAAATACAATCAAGTGTATCTTAGAGATACAATTCAACTTCCCTAAATAACTCACCTACCATGCCTATGAATACTAAGTATAACCACAATTAAAGAAATCTACATCTTTTGAATCACTTTCCCTCAACCGCTTCTAGCTTAAGCACTAAAGTGGCCATATTGGAACCACCACTGTTCATAACTTATGTTTGTTACTTGTACAAGTTGCTTCCAACCTTAGTCATCCTAAACAAAAGTTGATCATCAATATTTATCATCGAAACTATTTATGTTATCTAAGATTCTCCTAGTTGATGATAACAAAAGAACTAATAAAATCACTCAAAGACATATTACAATTGTTAAGATTTTGAACAATATAAAGAAATGCAAAGAATGTTCTATTCTAATTAAATTTTGATTTTTAAATTAATTAGTTCAGATTGCTATCCTTCCTCTACATCACATTCATTTGCCTTTTTGTTACCATCAAATCATTATAAGTTTGCTCCTCCTCAATGACTGCCTTTAGTATCTTACAATGAATGACAAGGAGAGAAGAGAATAAAAGGTAATAGATCAGAAATAGAAACATCATATTCATTAAACATATTTAATTCATATTATCATTTGTCTTTATCTTGTCATCAAAATATACAAGTCATCAACCATATATTGGAAGATGTCATCAAGAATACAAACCCAACTCTATATATAGACATTAATACGTTATATTTCAAGAGCAAAGGCCATTTTTCATATAGATATAAAAAAAAAATCAAAACACCAATTTAATTATTATCATGTACTTGCATTAAATAACTTACTATAAACTCTTTTTTTAATGTGGCCAACAACTCACCTTTTTTATTCCCAGTGAGGGTGTCCAGTGTTCTTAAGGGGCGGCTGTAGTTTCAAAATGTTTGCATTGTTTACAAGATTGTGAATCAGTTATTCATTCTTATTCATTGTGATTATGTAAAAGAAGTATGGAACTCTGTTGCATTGCGTTTTGGGGATTCTCCCCCACCGTACATTATATCGATAGAAACCATGTTAAAACATTCGCAATCAAAAGTAGTAATTTGTGGTGCTTTATGGAAAGAAATACTAGAAAAAAAAATAGGATTTTAATTGAGCCTCAGAAGGTTCTTGCTATGCATATTACTGAAGATCTTTTTAATCTTGGTAGGGCCACCCCTCTTAAAAGAAGTTAGATTGGGGGGATGAAGATTTGTTCTTCCTTTGGTTATAAATCGAAGAAACAGAGCCTTGTGTTCTACTTATGGACTTTCCCAAAATCTTTGTTTTTTTCTTCCAAATTTAATGTAGATGGTAGTCTGTCTAGGGTAAAGGTGGGGGAGGGGGGGAAGGCATCTCGAGAGATTATACAAATAATATGGTTCAGTGTTACAGTTTTAATAAATCCTTTAACCCTTTTATTGAGTATATTGGAGTTGCAACTCTAATTAAATGTTAAAATGGTGCTTTGTTTACATCATTACAAATGTACAAGTGGAGAAGGATTCTTTAACAGTAACAAAACAAGATGGGACATATGGAATAACACTTATTGGGCAAAGACTCTTTTCCAAATTCTCCAAGCAAGGTTAGTTACGTGAGAAGACTACAAAATTGCAACTAGTTGGCTTGCTAAAAAAAAAAAAAAAAAAAGAGATGATTAGACAGATTTTCCCTATTATAATTTGTCTTCTCTTCATAGAAAGTTCAAAATAATTATTGTACACGATAAAATAGGTACACGAAACTTTCATATTGTATCTACTTGAAAAGTTGTTTTCATTATAAAGGTAGTTGTACTACCCAATTTTTTCTTTCTAGTTTGTTTGTATAGGAATTGTCCTTGTATATTTAGTTTTTTCTTATCCTATGACACATAAGTTTTCATAGATAACAGTCACTCGCTCCTCTTTGTTGCACGGGTTATAGGTTTCCTGATAGTATTTGACATACCCCTTCTAAGGGTCAAAGTGTCTAACTTATTTATTACAATGTTTTATCTTGCAAGGAGGGTAATGCTCTCTTATTTATTTTTCTATAGATATTATACACATTGTAATTCCAAGAGGTCCAGTCTATTTCTTGCTCTTTAATCTCATTTTCAAATTCCATTAATAAAACTTAGAGCTGGTGCATAGGTTTGCCAAAAAAAAGGAAACAAACAAATAAATAAATTATTATGAACTAAAATTTATTTTATTGAAACACAAAGTAACTGTATACACTACATTTTTTTTTTTCATTTGATATAAATACATATCATATTTTTTTATCAAGGAAAATACAAATAATCCCATAAATTTTAACCTATATACAAACTTACCCCCTATATTTTCATATTGCAAATCACCTTCTTAAATTCTAATAAATTTGCAAATTACCCTCATAGACCACAAGTGACTCCCTAAGGTTTGACCTTAGTGTGTACTGGCATAAACTTATTAAAGTATTTTTTAAAACCTTCTAAATTTTTATTAAAGTATGATCTTTTTTTAACTAAAACTGAAAAATATTTTAAGGAAAATACAAATAACTTCCCTAAGCTTTAACTTAGATACAAATTAATCCCTCAAACTTTTAAAGTGTTGTTTTTTACCCCTTAAACTTTAATAAATTAGCAAACAACCCTCATATATTGAGAATAACCATACCCTTAAACTTTGATGTTAGTTTGTAAACACCCTCTAAACTTATCAAAATATACTTTAAGACCCTCTAAACTTTGACTATAACTTTAACTCTTTTAAACTAAAAAAGGAAATGTCTTATATATTACTAATTTATCAAATTTTAGAATATCAAAAACTACACTTTTAAAGTTCAAATGGTCAACTTACACTTAAGTCAAAGTTTAGAGGGATTATTTACAATTTCCCCAAATATATTTTATGTTGACAATTTATTAAAACTAAGAGGAGTGATTTGAAATGGTTGAAAGCTAAAGGGTAAATCTACAATTTGGGAAGTTATTTACAATTTCCCATTTTATTATTCATTCTTATATGTTATTATAAGGGTTTGGCAATTTGGGACCTAGATATGATAGATTCAAATACAATACAATATGATTTAAATAGGTAGTGTATAAAAAAATATGACATGAGACAAAAAAAGGTCAAGCCAGTTTAAACACGATTAAATTCATGTCTAAGCTCAGGTCATACCTCTAGACCCTGATATGGGTCATAACACACTCTATATATTTTTTCGTAAATGTACTTTATTGTATAAATCATTTATTTCTAAGTCAAAGACCCTAATTAAATAAATAAGATACTTTTAGCTATATAGTCTTCCTATTATATTATAGCTTAAATGGGCAAAAACAGATAAATTCATATGTAGATTCTTTGACTATCTCCATTGAAAATTCAATAGATCATGAGATAAATTTTGAAATTAGCACCATTGTAATACTAGTATTAATTTAAATCACGATTCTACTTAATTTAATGATGTTACGTAACTTAAATTTTGTATTGCTTGCTACACCGTAGTTACGAGCTCAAGCGTAGATTCTTAGATATCATAAATTTGAAAATCAATACTAATATTAATATTAATATATATTTACTTTATGGTTCCACACAATTTAGTGATGTTATATAATTTAAATTTTTTTATTTTTTATATTTGATAAGATTTTACTTTACCTAACTTTTATTTAGGTTACAATTTTTTATTAAATGTGTAAATACTATGTCATTTTATCTTTGAAATTTTTAAATATTATTATTGTTCCTTTCCCTTTGTATTTATAAATATTTTATATATCTAATTATAACTTTTTAATAAGATAAACAAAATACAATATAATAAAATAAATTATCAACCCAAATATAAATAGATTCAGCCTAGACAGGAGATATATTAGGTTATGGATTTAGGTTTTTATGCACAATTAATTAATGGTTTGTCTCGGTAGTTGAATTTTTCATACACGAATCTATTAAAATACGAAAACGAGATACGATATGGTAGCATAATTAACAGTCCTAATTATTATGAATGCATAAACTATTATTTTTTAATTTAAACGACATTAAAAATCTGTCACTAGAGATGTCAACAAACTAACTTATAAGGTTTTTTTGTTTTTTCCAATAACTTATAAGTTTTGTTTTACGAGAGATTAACGAATATCTGTCGCAACGGTGCCTTGGGGCCTGGCCCGAGGACGACATGAGCTGGCATTGTAGCTGTGTGGTTACGCGACCCAGGAACAGGCCCACAAGAGATGCTTACCACTCCCATATATATGTAATGTAATGTAATAGAACGCCGTTGTTTAGGATTTGATGAGGATAGTTTGATCGATGTGCATGATGAGGGTGCCAGTATAAACTCAATCACCGGCACCCCTGCTGGATAGATGTAATGTAAGTGCTTAAGGAATCTATTCTTGTTAATGACATTTATAGAATTTTTTATATTCTTATCAGAACACATATCTCCACCTAGTTTAGTCTTGATGCTTAATTGCCTAAAGGAAACCCACCACCAAATTCTAGTGCTGCTCCTAAAAAAATTTTTTTTTTTTTTCTCCTATAAATATCTCTGTCCATTAATTGAGACTCCATCTAGAGCTTCATCTTTTCTGCAACTAGTTTTAGCAACCTTAAAAACAACTTAAAATATCGAAAAATGTCGGTGATTCGAAGAAGCTACCACGGTCATGATCCTTTTGATGATCGTTACAACAACAAAAACTCCTTCCCAAGCCACCACTATTTTCCGAGCTCTCACTCTCAAACTCACACTCGCACAGCACCACACGCTTCTACACACTCCCTTGAGAAAACGTCACATGCTAAAGAAGCTGTCGAATGGACAGAGACACCAACGATGCATGTCTTCAAGGTTGATCTTTATGGAATGAGGAAGGAGGACGTGAAGCTGGAGGTGGAGAATGGACGAGTCCTCAAAATAATTGGGGAGAAGGTGTTCGAGAAAGAAGATAAAACTGATGATTATCTTTACGTTGAGCGTTGCTGCGCGACTTTTGTCAAGTCCTTCGTGCTGCCTGCCGATGCGAAACCACACCAGGCTGAGGCATGCATGGAAAATGAAGTACTTACCATCAAGGTTCCCAAGGAGATCAGATCTGCTCGCCCTGAAATTGCTGGTATTCCCTTATATTAAGTGGACCAGATGTTATTGGTATCACTGGTATATACACTTGCATTTCAGCAGTATTGGTATTACTTTTACCAAGATAGATAAGAGAGCGTGTGCTTAGCTACAATAATTTGCAAATTATCCATGACCTGCTGTGGGAATGGAGATATGTGGTATTGCCTTTAAATAAATGTTTCTGCTTGCCATTTATGTTGCAGTAAAATTTGTTCCAAAACAATAAAAGGATGTTAAGATACTCATATTTATATCCTCTTCAAAAATCCTTCAGAACATTACATAGATGCATGATGCTCTTTAAGTCTTCATATATCTTTAGAGACTATTTATCATTATAGCTTAATTCCATATATCCCAAAAATAAAGCTGGGAAGTGTGATATATATTATTGATTTTTATATGAATAATCCATCTAAATTTATGTCACCCTCATTTCAATTTTTCAATTATAGATACATTTAATTTATATTAATAAATATCCTACTAGTTAAACCTTACAGCATACTTATACATAATTGTGCTTAGAATTATTAAGGGCATAAGTATAGTAGAAGTCATGTATTTCATACCAAAATTAAATCAAATCCTTAAAATGAGTCAATTTTTCCGGGTAAAACCAAAGAGCTATTCACTTAGAGGAATAGCAATTCCATTTCCCTTTTATTCTATACTTTCCCCCCCCCCCCCCCCCCCCCCCCCCCCCCCCCGTTATCTTGTTCACTTTTAAAAATTGCAATTACTAAGGAATCCCAATTCTTAAAAAATATGAATTAGGATTTCTTACTTGGAGTTAGGAATCGAGATTCAAAGAACAAAAGACTACCCACTATCCTTTCCAATAGAGAACACAACATCACTACCACACCCACCTAGAGACCTTTCAAAACTAGTTTATAAATAATTCTACTCAAGACACCCATGACAAGAATAAAGACCCAGAGGGATACTAAGTCACCTTACCTAATGCATCAACTAGCAAGGACACTATCCAGCACAAAGTCATTCATGATTACCTAGAAGTTAACCAATGAGAAGCATGAGGAAATCAATTTGATTCACATGTTTGGAAATTTAAAACTAATAAGAGTATACTTAACAAAGTCCCATCTACTCTATCAAAAGCCTTCTCAAAATCCATTTTTACGATCATCCATTTTGTTCTTCCTTTCTTCTTAGCCAAAGAGTGAAGCAGCTCTTGAAAAATAATGACATTGTCTCAAGTAGATCTCTTTGGGATAAAACTAAATTGCGCATAATTGATAATATTATCGAAAAGAGGGCCTAATTCTATGCACTAATATCTTTCTACAAATTTATAAGTGATTGTGCATAAACTTGTAAAGCAAAGATCTTTGAGTTTATTTGCACTCAACATTTTTGGTATTAGGACAATTAAAGTCTTATTCAAATCAGTTGGGATTTGTCTCATCTAAAAAATTATTTTCACCATATCACGAATAGTACGACCCATAATCCTAGCAATTCTTAAAGAAATTAATACGAAGCCCATCTATTCCAGGAGTTTTATTATATGGCTTTGTTACTCCATCAGAAACATTTTGACCAAAAGCAACTATTACTTTACCTTTCAAACCTTCAAACGCAACATCCTAGGGCTTTGGAGGTTTTGGAGGTATTAAAATATTTCTCTTAGGATTATAAAGTAGTGAAATACTTATTAATTAATTCTTTCGATTCAAAAACACTTGTGGTCCATCCACCCAAAGCATCATATAAATCCATTTTTCACTTTAGATTATCGTGTAATAGTTTATGCAAGAAAAAATCGTGTAATTCTATCACCATCAAGGGTCCACTTCAATCTTGCCTTTGCTACTTATAGCTTTTCTTCTTGATTGAGAATGGTATTCGACTCCTTTTACAAGAAGTATTCCCTATCATGCAAAATTTTTCATCGAAATTGAGTAAAGTCCTTCAAAACACATTGCATCACTTATAGTCGTAAATACAGCTAACTTTTTGGTATCGTAAGATAAATATAAAATTATTACTTAAAAATATATCTTATTGAAAACATAGAATACTCAATGGACTCAATTTTTTGGGGAAAAGAGCAACTGAATTTAAATGATCAAGGAAGATCTATATGTGTGGTGGGAAAGCTATTTTTCTTACTCGCCTCTTCCATTCTACTTTACTACTCCCACTCATTAAGAAATGGATTCTTCCATTTATTCTGTCTAATTCATCTCAATTCATTCCATTGAAATGTTGACACATGTAATTAATGGTTAAGATTATAAGAAAAATATCAATGTTATGACAATATCATAAAGCATTGTAAAAATCTAACTAATCTCAACTATTGATTTTTAAAATTAAGAAGAATTAAGGAAAGGTAAATTCAAATGATTTAAATCTCATTAGGAATAATGATAGGATTACAAAAGTTGCCTCCCTTTATGGACTCTTAGGGTAGCTTTTATCATGTACGAGAGATCGCCCGATGCCACTTATATGTTCTAAAATAGCCGCATAAAGAGTGAAGAAGATAATAGGAAGATTTATATTTCTCATGTCCATTAACAAATTATTAAAAATATAATAATAAAAATAAAAAAAGAAAGAAAGGTACCTTTTCATTTTAATTGTGAAACACAACTTTTCTAGTTACCCTTTTTATGGTAATCAATGCTTAGTTGCTTATCTATATCAGCTAAGGCTAGATAAAAAAAACCACAAACTACAGGTAAAACCGTAAACTGAATCAAACCAAATAAAAAAAAAAATGGTTTTTTTTTTTTTTTCCTACGAATCGTTTAGTCTTATTTTGTTTTGATTATATATAGATGGTTCGCGGTTTAGCTTGGGTAAATCGAATCGTTTGAAACTGAACCAAATCTTTTGAAACTGAACCAAATCATTTAGTTAAATAAAAATAATTTTACACAATTGTTTTGTTATTTTTAATATTTTTTTATCAGTCTTTGTGAATTTCATCAAACCTTTCATATTTTCTTCTTCTTTATCTTATTTTTGGGTAAATTATTAAGATTAAGTTGAGTGAGTTTCATTTAAAATTTAACATTTAAAATATTTTCTTTTCTAAATTGTCATTTTCTTATATGATTTCAAATTAAAGGTCTCACATTGATACTTTTTACGTATTTCTAATTTCTTTTCTAATTTTTAGTATATCTCTTTTGTTTTCATCATATTGTTTTTTAATGGATAACGTTGTTTATTCGTTAGAATAATGGCTCTTATTCTTATCTAATCAAGTTGAGTTTATTAAAATCTTGTACAACTTTTTACTAAATGTCATTATACATAATAAATATCTAAGAAATTAATTGCAAACATATGAAATTCAATGGAAAGGAAAACATTTTGCTAGAGATAAAAGTGTTTAGTAAAAATTTTATATAAACAATTCAAACCAAATCGAACCAGTTTTAATTAAGTTCGAAAAACTTATGAACCAAATCATATGGTTATATTCAATTAAAAAAAAAAATCGAACCATTATATTAGGTTTAATTCGATAAAGAAGAATGAATTGTACTGAATCAAACCACACCTACCCCTAATATCAATATTGTCGGACGTGCATTGGTCTACATGATTTAATCAATTTCAACCTAATACTTTTGTAAAGTTAGTCTTAATACTCCTTTAACCCTAATCAACAGCAATCCTAGTTTGACCCCATTTTTATAGGATCCATTGGGTTTTTCTTATTATAATATATTATTTTCTCTTATATTTTCTAAAAAATGCACCAATTTAATAAAAAAATAAATCATGAAAAACTCCTTACTTTTAAATCTAAAAAATATAGGTAATTTTCTTACTTTATAAATAAATAAAAATTATATTCCAGTATTTTTACTAATCTCAATTCAATTCTAATTTGACCTTAACTTAGTCTTCTTGATCCTTTAGCCCCTGACCCCTTTTCATTCCCAGTTCGATTTCTCGATCTAAGTCTCCCAACAATCATCTATATTTCACGGAGTTCAACATTATAAAAGCACGATATATTTTCATAATGCTATGTACTTGATTAAAATCTTACTTTCATGTGTCACTCCAAATCTTGACTCTGAAACCAAAAGGTCGGAATTTGGATTACGAGACAATAATAACGAGAGAGTCGTTAAACTAAAAATCGAAGAATGAACTACGATGTTTTGCTTTTCTTTTATAGAGAGATCGACCCTTAAAATTATATTAGCTTACCGAGTCACTCAAGCTAATTCTTTGTTTTTTTTTTTTTTCCAAATATTCAAGCTAATTCAGATATATAACTTTTCCATCAGGTTTTTAAGAGTTATGCGCAAATGTGATAGGCTAATCATCAAATTCATGTAAGGAGTAACTAAAGGCATTCAACAAACCTTAGATTTCGGTTCTATGATAGGACATTATAATCTACCTCTATTTTTCACATCTTATGTTAATTAGCAAAAACGAGAAATAGTTTATCACATAGATCAATTCGTCATTCTTGTGAATGAAATTAACTACGGTTCATGTGGTATCGCAATTGGAATAGCTGACAAACGTTTTGTCGCTTACGAGAATTTCTTTTTTTGGCCAAAACTTACGAGCATTTATTAATTATTTAAAATTCCCTGCAAACTTTCACCAGTAGGAATCCAACGTGAGGATCTGTGATGTCAGGTAGGAAAAAAATCACTAACGTGCATTGAAGTTGAAAAGTTTGCGCAAGGATACAATCGGGTAGAATAAGTTTGAAAAAGGTTTTATAAAATTTAAAGTAACCTTAATATTAAATTCAAGAGGGTTTTTCATTCTCTATTTGAAATCCACTTTAAAACTTTACAGGAACTATCCTATAAGGTAATTTTTGAATTGATCGAGTAGAGTAGTCTATAAGGATTTATCTGCTTACATCCATATATATAGATATATATATATATATATACATATAGAGTAGATATTAATATTAATTTATTTTATTGAGTTTAGTTTTTTCATCAAGTTAATTTTAATCTTGAGACCCAACTCAAGACTTTAAGGGGGTATTAAAACAAATTCCGAATCATCTCATAAAACCTAATAGGATAATTATCCAATCAAATAGATTAGGTATCTTATAAGGATCCACTTGACAAATCTCCATCCATACATATTTCCATGAATGGTTCAATGTCAAGTGGACAATATAAACATATATTGATTACATATCACATCATCCTAAAATCCTTAACATGGCTAGAATTCCATCAATATGTATTCTTATGTTACCTTTGTTATGCAAAAATACATTTAGAATAAAATAACAATTTTGAATTTCATTATTTTTCTCATATTTGAAAATATTTTTAAAAAGCGAAATCACACCAATTTCATCTTTAACGGGAGATATTATTCCGCCCCTTATTCCATCTTTATTAATTACGTTAAAATTACTTATTTAATTTTCAAATAAAATAATATGTACAATAATTAATGTTGTCAAATCCAGATTAACCACTAAGATTCAACCTGATTCAACCTAACCTAATCATAAAATCAATTCGATCCAATCTTAGTTTAACCCTAGTTGAACCGTGGTTGAACCCTGTTCCATACTTTTAACCTTTGATCCTCTAATGTATCAAAGTCAACCCTTTAAGCCCAATTTGACAATATTAGTAATAATGAAGGGTTTTTTAACAAATACTACTATATATATTTAATTTTCTTACACTTTCGAATATAAGAAATAATTTATCATTCTAGTACTCATTCCAATTCTTTCTATTCTAGATCATTCTTTCATACCAAATGTTCGCAATAGTAAGTGTTGATAGTCAATTTTTGCTCATCTGGCATACTTGTTCATTCAACTACCGATTAATCGAATATTTGAATCTCTCGGCATACCCTTGGAAAGATGACACACGGCATTTATACTAAGTAGCTTAAATTTGTTCCCAGTTGGAATTCAAGCCCATGATGTGAACAATTATTATAAGCACAATTATATTAGATAACTACCTACTCTCCCTACATATCAAGAAAGGTATCAAATCAAGAAGCTTCCATGTGTCTTAATAGCTACTCTAATATCTGCTTTAGACATTACAACTAGCTAGAAAATTTGGGAAAGAAAACTCTATAAGATCTCTCTAACACTTCACTTACATACTTTTTATACAAAGTCACCTAACTAATTTAGGTATTGGAGTAGCCACAGTAGACTAACCCCGGTACCAAGCATTTCATTCTCTTTTACAGGATTTTCCTTGATCCCAAAATTTACCAACAACATGTGGCGCCGTCTGTTTTTTCTAAACATACCCACATGGCTAAAACTAAAGTATCTAAGAGTATAGGTGCTAGTACTCCCTCCTAACACCCTAAAGGGGCGAGTCGGCATACTGATGAGCAACAATTAGCTAGACTCAAATAACTCTGCCTCGACTTAGCCAAAGAAAATCAAGAATTAAACAAAAAATATGAGCAAGTCGTTAACCTCCTCCATAGTAATATTTACCCAAATCTGACCCAAAATAAAGACCAAGGTGACCACGATGCTAAACATAACACTGATTCAATTTATTCACTTGAGTTGCAGAAAAAGCAAGCTAAGAATGTGATCAGACATTCGGCTCCTGCTTTTCAAAAGAATAACAAAGGCAAACAATCATAGCAGGTGCACCATGCGAGTTCGACGCATGTTAGCACCCTTACTACCCCAAGCAAGTAGTTCTAAATTAAAAATAGTCCCTTTGTTCTAGAGACTTTAGAAGAAGTGATTCCTCGGTACTTCAAGCTACCACAGTTTAAAACTTATGATGGAACAAAGGACCTCTAAGACCACTTGGAGTACTACCGTACATTAACTAAGTTACATGGTTTGAGTAATGCGGTAGCTTGTCTAGCTTTTCCTTCAACATTAAGGAACATAGCCAGCACATGGTTTAAACATTTGAAACCTAATACCATTTTCTATTTCAATGAACTAGCAGAAGTGTTCCTTCAACCCTTCCTTACAAGTAAACTTCCAGTTAAGGACTCCTAAATCCTTCACATCATTAAACAAAAGTCCAATGAGTCAATCAAGGACTATTTGGCCAAATTTATGGCCAAAATGGTCTAAATCCTAGAACAGGATATGAGTGTGGCCCTCAACACTTTCATCGACGAAGTTAAGCCTCATAGAGACTTTTTTAAGTCTCCTGCAAAGAATAAGCCAAAAACTTCTATTGTGTTTAAGGCTAAAGCTATCTCATACATCTGTCAAGAAGACAACATAAAAGTACAACAAGAGGCCGATTAGAGCAGAGGAGATGGAAAGAATGACAAGTGAAAAAATGTGAAGGATAGACTCGGCACGAACAATGACCATAGTTCAAACATCGAGGGGAAGAGATCGAAGATCCTAACATACTCATTCCACACACTTATCAATCGTCCAATCTCGGACATTTTGATGGAGGTACGTAAGGAAAGAGGCGTCCTCCAGTGGTTGAAAAGAATGCAAGGGAATCCCTCAAGAAGAAATTCAAACAAGTACTGTGATTTCCACTGTGACAAAGGTCATGATACAAATGAGTGCCTTCAACTCAAGAATATGATTAAAGATACAATATAACGCAAGCACCTACGAAAATTTCTAGCCTATGATGCCAAACGAATTGAAAGACCATCTCAAAGGAGATGAGAAGAACAAGAGGAGGACACTCGGCCAGCAATGGTTATAAGAGATGCAAGGGATGTTAATCCCAAGAGAGCACATAACAAAGTAATTAATACCATTGTTGACTGACCCAGTATAGGCCAATGGAGTTCTTCGAACTCGACTAATACCAAGAATTATGTTTGCGATATTCAATAAAAAAAGGTCAGAATCGACAATACAATATCTTTCAAAGAAGAAGATTTTGAAGGTATCCAAAAGCTATACGATGATACACTCGTCATCAATGCAAGAGTCGCTAACTTCAAAGTCAAGAAGATTCTTGTTAACACGGGAAGTTCGGCCAATATTATTTTTCGGC
The DNA here is from genome assembly GCA_024138005.1 of Lumnitzera racemosa. NCBI lineage: Eukaryota > Viridiplantae > Streptophyta > Magnoliopsida > Myrtales > Combretaceae > Lumnitzera > Lumnitzera racemosa. Next base: position 61,905,037 of record JAMXBC010000004.1, read on the forward strand.
ATGCCTTTGATCAAATGAGGCTCAAGATCAAAGTGTAGCTACTGTCTTACAAGTATGATCTTTTTGCCTTCAGTAATTAACCCATCCAAGTAGTCAGAGTTATTTCTTTACTAATGCAAATCGATGATGATGAGCATGTTACAGAGGATAAAGTGGACTTTCTCATTGTCAAATGTTGGTCCCCTTACAACATGATAATGGGATAGCCATACCAACATTTATTCAGCATTGTCCCTTCAACTGCACATCTTAAGGCCAAGTTCTCTACTCTACGGAGGTCAGTTTGTATAAAGGGGATCAACAATTAGTACGTTCCTTGTATATAAAGGCCTTGAGATGAGAGGAAGTATTTCAAGTTGAAACCTGTACAAAAAGCAAGTCAGTCAACATAGAGAACGTCGATAATTTGAAATTTTATTTCAATTAACATCGGATGATTTCTGTTGTCACTCATTTGATGACAACCAACATGTTTATAAGACTATAGTACTTATTTATGATAATTATATTTGAAGTCCCATTATGTTGTTTTCGTTATGATAGCTAAATTAACAAGTTCTAGGCAACACAAAAAACAAACTAACCTAGGTTTTAACCTAACGCAGTTAACGCACTATACAAATTAACCTTATGGCCAAGTAATGCAGCTAGTTCACGCCTTAAACAGTTAATGGACAATATAAAAGGATGAGCGTATGAAATAAAACATGCTAGGAGATAGATAGGCATGTGAAATAAAACATGCCGAAAGATAGTTGGGCATGTGAAACAAAACATACTAAAAGATAGTTAAGCGTATAAAATAAAACATGCTGAGAAACAAATAATGTATGAAATAAAACATGCTAAGAAACAAATAGCGTGTTGATTCGCTTAAAATATGTATATAAAAATAAATCACAAATACTCTGGCAAGTATATTAAGTCGGAATCAAATAATATAAAGAAAGTAAGGTTGTCAATCCCTCAAGGACTAAAAAATTACTAATCTTATGCTAGTTCTTATCAATATTCAGGTAATCAAAATTAAATTAATTAATCTAATAATTACTCTAAAACTATTGAAAAGAAAATAACTATGAAAAATCTAAAATCTAAGCAATCAATTGAGAATTGTGAGAAAACAAAATCCAACCTAAATTATGCCAATTAAATTGTTATTTTGTTATATAAATTAATAGTTATATGGCCATTCAAGTGAAATTATTATACCTTAAAACCTAAGGATTTAAACTCCTAATTAATTAGTCAGCTACCACGTCTTCCAATTAATAGTAGACTCTAAATTACAATCATATATCTCTTGATACTATGATTGTCTAATGTCCTAAATCAATGATCCCTAATATCTTAGTGATTAATCAATCGCCGAACATTGCATTAATGTCTAGATAATTTCTAATTAATTCAATTAACTCTACTTCTACATTGATTAATCAAATCAACTAAAAAGTTGTAACAAACCTTATATCAACTCCTGTATCATTAGTGTTTATAACAATTATAATCAATTGAACAATTATAATTGAAATCATAGAAATTGCAATCGTGAATCATCTATATATCTCTTAATCCTATAACATGAACACGATCATCATCTTAACTATCTAAGGTTTCATCAATTCCTATAAATAAATTTAACTAGCCATGGATTTAAAAACAAAAACACAAATACTAATTGAAATTGCAAAGAAATTCATAATTGAAAGCATAAGTAATTTATAGAATTGCATAAGAATAATTGAATTAGATGTCACCAATTCTGTATTGGAAAAGAGAATCTTTAATTGCAGCTTCAAATTGGTCTCTACAGCAAAAGCAAATTCTTCTCAATGATCCAAGCAATTCTCCTAAAGAATTCTTCAAGAACTAACTAAAAACTATTCTACAACTCTCTAAATCTAAGGAAAGTGTTTTCTCTAGTCTCTAAAAAAAAAAAACCTCTCAAAATCCTCTCAACTGTGAAACATGAGCTATTTATAAGAAAAATTAGGATTGACTCACATGACTCTCTTTTACGAAGGCCGACGATGTAAGTGCAAGGTCGGCAGCGAAGCCATCAAAGATGGCGACATAGCTATTACGCCCCAAAGTTGCAAATTCGCAAAGTCACAAAGTCGCAATAATCTCACTATGTAAACCATTCTATGATAGTAACTGGCCCTATAATGTCTATCATAAATATGATCTACATAAGACGTTGACGACTTCTCGCTTTAAAGTAAATAGTTCAATTAAGAATTTAACTAAAGTTACAGTAAGTATTAAAACTTTATGTCAATATACATATAATTACATGTACATTACTATAGAATTCTCAGGTGATTTTACATCATATCATAATAGTCAGCTAGTTTATATATCAAATATCAGTCTTTAGGTCTTAAAGATACTGGTGAGACTCTAGATATAAATTAACTATTAGGCAAATTGATCTTCACATCCCCAGGCTTCAAAAGAGAACTAACATTTAGATAGTTTTAGGGCGGCATATTAGTCAAAGTAATTAGAAATCAAGACCTGCAAAAGGATCTATACGGGTATGAGCAACTACAGCTCAATAAGTTGAATTGGAGACTCATAAATATATACAAACACAAACAAGATTATCAAGCAATTATTTTCATGCAATGCAACAAGCAGGTGTCATCATACAATGTAGTCCGGTCCGTTGCGAACTCAAAGTAATTTCACCTACACTAATTCGGGTTGAGGAGTTTTCATGTTATGCAACAACTCACAACTAAACCCAGGTTTGTGCAATGGAGACACTACTCTTCCAAAGACTATCCTTCGAACCAATGCCCTCATCCTCACCGTGACCTCCTCTCTTGTCACTTAGTTCAGCTAAAGATGAGGAAAATACCAAATTGCTATTCAATGCTATCTTTTGCAATGGTATTGGTGTTTAGTTGGAAAATCCTAATGATCCCCAAAAGGGTTGCAATGCATGACAATTTATGGTATTAGGGTCAATTTATGGTATTTAAACAATTTCACATCAATCTAATCATAACAATCATCAATCATAACATAAATTCCAATACGAAATCAGATACACAAGCACATGCATAAAACTACCTACAATGACAATCATGCACTATCCTAAGTCTCTGAATACCCTAAAATAATACTCCAAATACGGTAAAGTAATAGACCCTGCTTACTTGGAAATCTTGGTCACCCAATCACTCAATTGCAAGTTGGTTTGCCTTAGTGTATCCTATAATACAAATACGTTTTTTTAGTACTTATACTTTGATGATATATATTTTAAGTTATGATTTAACTCACTTTTCCATATATACCTATTATTGATTAACGATTCATTCTACATTAGCTCGAGGTTCGGTTTCTAAATTAGATTCCAGTTTTAGTTCTAAATTGCTTTCAACTACTAAGAATCTTAAATATGCTCAAATCCTAATATGAAATTAATCACATTAAGCTCGAGTATTCTAATATCATACTAGGTCTTAATTTAGTATTCTAACCTATTCGGTACACTTTAAGCCTAAGTAAGATACCAGATTTTACTCTCGATATGAGAAAATCTTACATTTTTTATCCAATTACCTAAAATTAATTTTTTTACTAGATTTATTTTGTACTAATATTATTATTATATTATCCAATTTAACCTATTATTTCTTATTTATTAAAATTCCAACTTCACATATTCCTAAATTTCCTACAATTATCACATAATTCCCATATTAATTACAATTAACACTCCAAAGTTAGGATTAGGTTTCCACATTAGGGATTAATATTTTAAGTTAGTAATTAATTATTAAATCACTCATCACTTTAAGGCTAAAAATTTACTTAAAATTTTTGAAAATTAATTTTAAAAAGATGGCTTTATAGCATTATTCTACATTACTTAAGTATTCTACAAAAAAAAAAAATTGAGCTCCAAACTATATTCCTAAACTTATTTATTTCTAATTCTAAACATGCTTAGTTTTATCCAATTTTTTAATAACCCTATATTTATAAACATGATTAAACTTCATCACTATTTTTCCCTAAATCTACATACAAAAAAACATCAGAATAATAAATTTCATAATTTTCTAAGCATGAATAATAATTTTAAGGAATTTTGCAACACTGATTCAGGTGTATTGCCCGGTCCAAGCGGTTGGTGTGGAGTAGGGTAGTGGTAGTGGTTCGATTCCAGGTGGTCATGATGTGTGGCTTCGGCTTACTTGCCCTAACTGCATAGATTTGAAAAAAAATCCCTAAACCATAATTTCCTTCTCAATTTTTTTCAACTCCCAACAGACCAAATGAGCTCTGAAAATTTTCTTGTTATTTATAGGGTCATAAAGGAATTGTTATGAATTAATTAAGACAAGATAAGGTCCATATCCCTTCTTTTTCTACTTTTTATGTGCTTAATTTTGATTGGTCCAATTTTTTTCTTACCTCCTTCAGCTACCACAACTTAATCTAGAGCATTCTCCATTTCTTTGATTTTTCTTTAATTTTTTTATAATTTTCTTTCATTATTTAGCAAATTTTTAACTAATTTCGGGTAATTTAGATAATTTGGCATATTTCTATTTACACGTAAATACATATCTTCTAAATATTATTTAGGTCATTCTATGATTTTTAGTATATATATAATTTATCTCTAACAATTTATTAGTTATTGAAATACATTTTACGTATTTTCGAAAAATAACAAGTAATATACTTAGAATTCGAAAATTTTATATTCTCTTATTTTATTTTTTATTTTCTTAAATTCAAACTTGCAGAGTCACTTTTACTAATATTTCTAACTTTAGTTTATAATTTAGGTTTGATCAGATCCTTTAACCAATCGTCCTAAACCCAATCGTCATAAACTTTGTGTACTAAATTTGATCCTACGATTATTTGACTTATATTTAAGGCTTACAGTAGCCATTAAGGCCACCAGTATTCATTGTAGGCTAACTTTTAAGCCGACTGCCTTCAATTCGTTCTTGTACGTATTGATTCAAACTTCGTTCCTTTGTTTAAAATTCCTCTAAATCATCTATAATTCCACTTTTGAATCCTCTAATTCTTGAAATTTTCAAATGAAAATAATTAAGTACCACTTCTTAATGATATCTATAAAATCAATAATAATTCTATCTTAATTTGCACTTTAAAACATGAAAAATATGCCTTTATCACCTATGAAATAAATCATGTTGACGAATAAGAGCGTGAAGCAACATATGTATGCCATACACGCCGTGAAAGTGTTGTATGTGAAATTAAATGTATTGGAGATTTGTATATTATTTTTGCTCAAGTGTCATAAGTACTCGACACTGCCTTAAATATATTTCAATTGATAATTACACGAGAATACAATGTGCCAATACAATAAAATTCATATAACCTATTCTCAAATTTAGCATAAGTGATTTTTAAATCAGTAGCTGGGGCTTCATTAGCAACCAAGGCCTCAGAGCAGGCAACTTCATCGGCTTGAGCTTTATTATCACTTTGATTTATACTCTCAACACCTGTCTCATCGCCTTCATCTTCATCGACACACCTAACTTTATCATCAACGTCAATAAAGTCAAGACAAGAGAGAACGTAATCAGGATGAAACTTCAAGACCTCTTCTCTTACCGCTTGAACCCCTTCCAACAACTTCCTTCATAGAAGCCTCTTATATTGCCGATTGAGAGTGACTATATTGAGAGCTTCTTCAACTAATGCTCCTCTCCTCACGGTCTCCTCCAACTTGGTCATACGGCTCTATAAGTTTAAGCAGTTGGTCTCCAACTCCTTTATCTATATCCTGAGCTTATCTTCATCATGTAAATAGTTCGACCCAAGCCCCAACACTCTTCTTTCTTCTTCTACAGCTCCTCTTTCAGGCCATCAAACTTTTTGTATTACTCTTTCATTTTAGCCTTCAAACTAGAGATTTCATTGGCGACGAGGTCATGTGCCAATTTCTCGGCGGCAAGTTCTTCTTAGAGTTTTCTCACCTCCATCTCCACCGTCATCTTCGCATTCTCAGTAGCAGTTGTTTGGGCTTTTGATTCATTTTATGCATCATCAACTCTCTACAGCAAATTCATTTAACACAATCAGGAATGATTTGGCATAACACATGGATACAACTTAAGATATTACCTTCTTCACATCTTTGTCGGCCTTATCTAAAACCATCAGAATGTGGTTGCTCATCTGGAAAAGGAAATGTGTTAATAACCCAAACAAATTCAATATTAAAAGCAATGTTTATAGATACTCATATCATATAATTTGGCTACGATATGAGCCTTATTGCAACCGCCAGCCCTATTGACATCCTTCTTGGTGATATCATTGTCTTTTAGAAGAATAATCCCTTCCATTAGAGCTAAAGATTTCATCTTGGCTCCCAAAGCCAAGTCAATATCTAAAATTTGGCAACTCCAACAAGGGACAAAGTACTCACTAACTTCATTGCTGGGGATGAATTCAACACTACTGATGCCAGGAACTTTCAATCACATTGCCTCCTTCTCCCCTTTGTCCAAGCCCCTAACTTTCTTAGTAGGTAGTTATCCGACTAGTTCCTTCCTCGATCTTTTATCAATACTAACACCGCCTCAATTGCCAATGATGACCCTTTTGTAGCAATAACTCTTTGATCCTCCTCGCCGTGATGTGTCTCTCGAAGTTCATCATCCCTTGGCTCAATAGAAGTTTGAATGATCTCGACCGGAGGCTCCTCAAAATGAACAACTCTCCTTCCTCCTCTCGATAGGACGAGAGGTCTTTTGTACAGCTATCTACTTCGCTGCAGCTTCCTTTGTTGGTTTTTTTGTGATAATAGGTCGAGTGGTAACTACTATGGTAGTCCCCCTCTTTTCAACCTTAGATTTTTTAGCCTTAGCTTGAGCTAGTAACTTTGCCAGATTTACCTCACTAGTACCTATATTTGTTATATGAGTATACGAATTAATATAAACATGGGAAAAAATGAACTTACATTTTCCATACCGAATAAGGCTCAAAGGCCACTATTCTCTCCCCAAATCTCAAGCTTGGCTTTCCTTTTGTGGCTATACTCGATACGGCAATAACACATTTGCGTAACTTGTTTTTCAGAAAAGATTAGGTCTCTATTTTCGAAACACCAAATAATTCTCTCGGTATCCTAAAAGAACATTTTGTTCCTCCTTCTCTCTTGAATTTTCTTCATTGCTACTGTATCATTCAGCATCAGATATATATCTTTTGTATGTATCAGCACATTCCATTAGATCTAGAAGTCCAAGTCCTCGTCAAACACTATTGACACAAATTTATCATGCCACTTATGAATCTTAGATTCTAACCCGTCTATGAACTTACGCCCATGCCTTGCGGTAGCAAAGCACCACCCATTAAGCTACCTCTGGATAGTGAAGAAAAACCAAAACAATTGAGGCATAGCCTTAACTTTGACTTCTTCGCAGACTATCTCAAGGGCTGCTAGAAGCTGGTATGTGTTAGGTGAGAACATACTCGGTGCAACTCTAAAGTAGTCGAAGAAGCCATTAATAAAAGCTAAAAAAGGGAAACGCAACTCAAAATCCAAATATTTCGAGTATATAGGGAACTCGTGCTCCCTTAGGAAATATACCCTTTCCCCATCTCTCAGCATCCTCAAGTTCCATGTTCTTGGAAGTTCTCACCAATACTGGTTGTATTTTGTGACAAGAACTCTATCGACGGAACTGGATGTTCTATCTAGAGAGTTACAAGAATAAGTTATTGTGTTGTATAGATATCATGTCGAGGACCTCTCTTCCTTATCCTTAGGATAATTATCTACAGGAAGCCCATTAATCCGAGCAAGTTTATCCCACCTTACCTCTATACTATCGACCAAACCGCTAGGAGCACATGCCGCCTCACTCCTTATTTAGGGGGGGGGGGGGGGGGGGGAGGAGAGTAGCCTTAGTTTCCATTGCCTTAGAATTGGATAGAACAAGTCAACGAACAACGTTGTGAACCATACCTAAATCGTTGTACAAAATGAAATGACACAAGTCAAAGAATGTGAAGTTGAAGATGGGAAAGTGAATGAAAGTTTAAGATGTAACCAAAGAAATGAAATCTAATTACAAACAGTACCGTATATATAGACGATCCGTCCTCGTAACTACAAGTTTGCTTTTGACAATAATTATGCGATGATTTGGTAATAACACTGATTGCTAACACGTGTTTCGTGATAAAAATCTGACGGTTGACAACTTTCTGACAATTACTAAGCCCGTAGCAAAATGATAATCTAGGCTACAGATGTTATGCCTCCAATTTCTTAGTTTCTCAAACAAGCAGGAGTTTAGAAATTGTGACCTTTCGACTGGGATGTGATCCATCCCACTTCCCATCTTGCTCAGCATTAGTTTAAAGAATCGGTCCTCCACTCGACCTCTAGTGCAATATATATATATATATGTGTGTGTGTGTGTGTGTGTGTGTATGTGTGTATGTGTGTGTGTGTGTCGCTCCCTTTATCGACTACTCGAACACAGGAGTTGGGGGGTAAATGTTAATATTTAGTTTTCATTCATCTAGCATACTTGTTCATTCGGTCGCCAATAAGCCAAATATTTGAATCTTTTGGCATACACTTGGAAAGATGACAAACGACATTTATGTCGAGTAGCTTAAATCCATTCCTAGTTTAAATTCAAGCCCATGGCATAAACAATTATCATAAGCATAGTTATATTATATAACTGCCTACTCTCCCTACATATCAGGAAAGATGTCAACTTAAGAAACTTCCACATGTCTCTACAGTTACTCTGACAACTACCTTATACATTACAGCTAGCTATAAATATGGAAAAAAAAAAACCTCTATAAGATCTCTCTAATACTTCACTCACATACTTTTTATACAAAGTCACCTAACTAACTTAGGCATTAGAATGATTATACTAAACAAGCCCTGGTACTAAGTATTTCATTCTCTTTTGCAAGATTTTCCTTGATACCAAAATTCACCAATAACAGTAGGTACTAAAAGAAATGCTAAGAAAGGTTAATTACTTAGTATGTAAAGGGAAATTTATGATCGGCAGGAACATTGGGTTCATTATCTAAATAAGTTCTACCTTTATAATTACTTATTTTTAGTAAAATGTGTATCGTTCTTTAGAAGTATGAGAATTTCCTAATTTTGACCCTTAACAAATATCGAATAAAGTTGTTGAAAATCCATTATAACATGCAATTTTTTTTTTTATGATATCTCTTCAATTTTAAATTGTGGTCATTATTGTTTCATCAAAAGTCACATTAGTTTTCCAATCTTTTATAAATATAATTTTCAATTTTCTTATTATTTGTAAATTTTTTTCAATAATAATGCTTTTCAAACATTTATAATTTTCATTGGTTCCTTAAATTTTTTTCACTAACTAGAATAATTTTCTTTTGCTTATACATTCACAAGACACATATACTTACTTTATGTAAGAAGATAATCGAGGAGTGGGAACCTTTGCACGACATGATATGAAATAATATAATCTTCTACACATGACATTACATTTATTAGATATATATAATTTCAAAAACTTTTTCAATTGCAGTAATTTTTTAGTTTTCTAATAGTCATTATTTCGAAAACTTTTTTAGTGGTCGTATCTTTTTAATTTAACCTATTTAAGTTCCATAACTACTCATTCCACATATTATTACTATTCATTTTTTTCACTTCTTTTTTTTTTTCCCCAATACCATTAATTCCAATAACATCTTATCCTTCTATCCCTTTATTATCCTCAACTGACTCTCTACGTTTAAGAATTACTTTTAAAGAGAACATATAAATGCATCTTTTCCTTTCTTTTCTTTCTTTTTTTTTTGATACTTTCATGATAATTAGTAGAATTGCTTCTCTAATTCTCCAATATTTAACTTTACTTTACTCATTAAGGTTTGTTTATATATATTTTTTTTTTCCAGAATTAAGTTCACATTTACATTTGTTGTTTGCCTATTGAGAATGATGGAGGTGTCTCTTGTACAGATATGTTTTATAAATCCTTCTAGAGATACATTTATGGAGACCAATCATTCAAGTATTTGGAAAGCATTCTAGATCTTAATGGAGTGTGATATTATTTAACTATATTATTGTATTGTGTTGTATTCAAGTTAAACAATCATTACAAATTAGAAGAACTATTTAGAATTTAGTAATAAAGATACGTTTATACAAGTTTCATTTTCAGTGTCATTGTAAAATGGAAGGAAATTGTGCTTTAACGAAGTAACTCCTACACCTATATATATTTTTACAATAAAACAAGAGATGATTACAAATACACCCTTAAACTAAATATCAATGATTTGGAGTTTTAATAATAGTTTGGGATGTGTAAGAATGTTTTCAAAATTTTTAAAGAGGTAGAGTTACACTTTTAAAATTATTATCGACGTTTATACATGATTTGTTAAACAAAGTATCTACAATTTGTTATTATATATATATATATATATATATTGGGTTTCAAAGTCATTGCATTTTTATCAAAAAATGATGTAAAGTCCTTTTAAAAAAAAAACATATCTTAATTTTTATCATGTAAGGCTTTACCTTGTACAATTTGGTTTTTTTAATACTCATATATATAGTTTTGATTTATGTATCTTTATTACTCATTTAACATTGCTAATTCCAAAAGACTATATAATTTATCTTAGTTTTTATTCTTAGTTCTTATGTAATATTTTTTGCACAATTTCTTATCCTAATTATGCAAATTTACTTTCTAAAAGATTTCCATCTATTCATGATATGCGTATATGTATCTGTTGGTATCCATGGTAAGACATATTTTCTAATGAGATGTTAAAAAGAAAATGAAAAAAGAGGAAAGTATGGATTAACAAAATACAGTCTAATATATATGTTCTCCACATTTTTCCTTTTTCAATCATTAGAAAACTCTATATATTAAATTGTCTTTTTATTTACCTATAAATTTTCTAGATATAAAATGATATCGATTTTTATGACTGAGAAGTTAAATTAGTTATATTTTATATCTTTTTATATTAACATGATTCATGAACATGCCATTCATTAATTAATGATTCAATAAAATATATGTACACGTAGGTGTTAACAAAAGACACTTCCATATAAAATCATCTATTTATATGTATTTTATTAATGTTTTTCTAAAAGGAACTATTTTTTGTTTTATCTTCTGATTTTTCGTCATACCATTAGCTACAAATAGGAAAGACATGACCATAATTAGTTTGTTTGTCAATTAGAATGACTATCATTATTTTACATTAATATTCTACAACTATTCTCTTCTAACTTTTTTTTTTCTTTTTACTTTTTTTTGTGATAAAATCATTTCTTAACACAAGAAAAAAAAAATTTCAAATCATTTGCTTTTATACTAAATAAATAAGCATTTGTTTTCTCATTTTCTCCCATTTGGTTTTAACCATTAAATAACTACTTTTATGTCTCTTTCCAATACAATTTTATTACGAACAATTTTCAACACTTCAAATTGTCAAAACCAATATCATTCATCATATCACAATTAAGATTTATTTTCTTTTTATGATGTGAAAATCTAGTTTATATTATTACTTATAAGTTTAAATCAAAATTTGATTTTTCTTAAAATGTGCAAAACCATGCTCTTGTTTTTTATTTTGTTTTTTCAATAAAATTCTATGTTTACATTATTTTCACACTTTTCTAAATAAATTTCAAATAACTTTTCTAAAACACATGGTGTTAAGTTGTTGTAATTAAAATCTTCTCAAAATTCACCATTGGTTTTTAGGTTTAATTAAAATATGGAATTTTTTATTAGTATATTTATGTTAACACCAAAATGGTACCAAAAAAAATTATAGATCATCTTTTTACATTAATATTTTATTTTTAAACATAGATATATTCTAAAATTAACTCGTGCAATGTTTGAGGCATTAACTAGTTTACATAATTTGAAGAGTAATATCCCTTTTTAAAATGCATTTATAACCTACAATTATTTTCTTTTATTAAGATACATTTTGGTGTCTCTTTATTTATTTATTTATTTATTGTTAGTGCCTACTTAATTTTTAGATCATTAATGTTTTCTAAAAAGTCACTATATGTTCTTCAATCATTTATAAATTTAATTTTTTATTTTTTTTTATTTTTTTTGTAAGGAGAGACATATGCGTTAAATTTAAACAAACAAGATCCCATTACATATAGTATAGAGGGCATTCCTTCCCATAATAGGTACTAGAGTTCAACGAAAATAAAGCATCCAAATAGCAAAAGTTAGAAAAATAGCACTCCAACAAGAAGAAAGTAACATGGTCCAAAAACAAAACAGCCTGGTCTACATTAACTCATCTTTCTACAAGTCCATCTACTACTTCATTCCATTCTCTACACAACCTATTAACAATCACATTAGGAAAAGAACTCCTTAATTGATAGCATTTCTTAAGAATCGGATGGTAGATCTCTAAGTCCACTACTCAGTTTGTTAACCAAAATAAAGCTTGCTGTGAATTAGTTTCGCATAGAATATCCCTAACTCCCAATGATTTAACCAATAGCAAACCCTCTTTGGCAGCATGGAGTATAGCTTCTAGTAGAGACAAATTTGATAAGTTTTTATATCTCTCACCTAACACCATTCCATTATGATCTCAGCAAAGATAATCTACTCCAGCTTTCTTTGTATTTTCAACAACAACTCCATCTATATTAATTCTCATCTAACCTAGTTTGATCTATAAAGGTTTTGCTAGTTGACTTGCATCTTTTAGCTAGAGTATCTCCTTCCTCATGTACACCCATTACTCATTTGCCTCTTGCCTAATACTCTACGGATAATTATGCTGCTGCTCATTAGACCTAAAAATTGAATCATTTCTTGCTCTATAGATCCACTTCAAAGCAAGCAAAATAGTCACATCTCTAGGGGTAACTATCATCGTCCACCCCTTTTTAAACCTTCTTCAACATCTTCTTAACTAGCCTTTTAGTCCTTCAAAAGAGCATAGATTGTTTGGGGTTTCAATTCCAAGACTCCTCCATATCGTATGGCCCCATCAGCATTGAAGGAACCTATGTTCAATTGATTCCTCTTCAATATTGCAAAGCGAGAATAATCTATCCATGTGAATCCCTCTTCTATATAGGTTGTCTCTTGTGGCAACACCATTTTCAAAGATATGCCAAACTAGAATTCAAATATTAGGTGGTATCAGCAACTTCCATATCCACGTCCAATCATCTAAGACTATTGATACCTTTGAGTCTATCATCTATATATATGTCGATTTTGCTGTAACTTCCCTATGATTTCAAATGGCCATTTATAGCAGTCTATGGCTTCTTCTGTAAGGTCCAGGAAAATATTCCCTAATCTACCTTTAATCATGTTATCTAGAGGATATCCTATAGCTTCTTCCTTTCACCCAACCATGTTATCCCAAGCTTAGAAAATTAATAAATCATGAGCATGCTTCATGAAAGGTCCATGTAGCCAGGAACACACTCTATCCTTCTCATTCCAAATATCAATCCAAAACTTTGTGTTGGTTCCATCTTTTACCTTCATGTATAGGCGCTCCTCCAACCAATTCAAACCTTAGCCAAATTGTTATAAAAAGGTGAACCACTCTTAAGTCTTTTCTATGCCAATCCAGTTCTATATCTTTGGTTAATAAGATCTATCTATAGGAGTTTCTATTTTTGTTTTTTTCACCTTCCATGCCAACTTGATGAAGTTTTCCCTATTCCTCTTCCAAATATTCATCATGTTAAGACCCTCTTTTTCCTTTGGCCACTAAACTTTTGACTAGCAATCACCTTCCTACCATACTCAACAACTTTGATTTCCATGCTGATAATTTCACTCGTAGTTTATCTAGGACAAAGTTAAAGTTTTCAAATTTGAGTTTGCCCTCTTCCTTAATAAGAATTCCAAGATACTTCCTTAGGCTTGCATTTAGTCGAATTCCAAAGACTCTTACTATTTCCTGTTTCAACAAAGCCTCCATGTTACGTGAGAATACAATACTTGATTTTGTATAGTTAACCCTCTAATCCAAAATTCTACCAAAAAAATAAAAAAATTCTATAACGTCTTTAATTTTTAGAGCATTTTCCTTCGCCACTTCACTCATCAAAAGTAAATCATTCACAAAAAATTGATCTGAAAGCTCTAATCTTGTTCCTCTAATCTTTGAAGGCCTCCAACTCCCATCATTCACCTTTAGAATTTAGATGGATCATTCAGCTTAAGATCTCCATTGACAAAATGAAAAGGTACGGAGAGAGACAGGGTCCCCCTAACATAAACCTTCACTTGCAATGAAGCTTTCTATCATAGCACATTGAAAATTAACTAAAAATCGATAGTACTAAAACAAGAACTTATAATATTGAGCAAATGTTCAAGAAATCACGAACTCTACAATGCACAACAAACAAAGTCACACTCCATCCTGTCAAAGTCCTTCTCCAAATCAAGTTTAATCAAAATGCCAATTCTTTTCCCCTTGTGTTTCTCCAGCATATGAAGTCCTTTTTGGAAAACTATGATGTTATCCATGGCTAATCTACCTGGAATAAAGCCAACTTACTCCAAGCTAATGAGCTCATTTAAGATAGGTTTAATTCTATTTACTAAGCACTTATTGACTACTTTATATAAAATGGTGCACAAGCTTATGGGGTTAAGTCCTTAACCTTGTTTACATAGGCTATTTTGGAATCAAAATAATTAGAGTTTTATTTAGTTCTTCTGGTATGTCACCCTTCTCCAAGATGGTCTTCACAACATCACATACTATATCACTTACTACATCCCAACATGCTTTATAGAATCCCACATGGAGGCTATCCATACCCAATGATTTGTGATTGCCAATACACCATAATGCTTTCTTGATTTCTATACTAATCCATTCTTTATTGAGCTCCTCTTATTCTCCATCCAAGAGCTCCCTTCGGATACTTACCCATCCCTCACTAACCATTTGAATGGCTTTGCTATCCCATATGAATAGATCCTTGTAATAGTTAATTAAGAGCTTTTAAATTTCTACTTCTTCACTTACCCAGTTACCTAATGAGTCAAATAATCCACAAATTCTAGATTTAGATCTCCTTACAAGAACACTAACATGAAAAAACTTCATATTTCTCTCTCCATGAATCATCCAATTCACTCTCATTTTAGCCAACCATAACAACTCTCCTTACTTAGCTATAAGTTTCAATTCCTCTTGTAACCGCCTTTCCCTTTAAATTAAGAGTTGGTTTGGTTGGTTGTGTAATTGCTTTCTAACATGTTATATCTATTCAATCACCTTCCTTCATCTATAAGGGAGTAATCCAAACACCCCCCCTATTCCACTTTAATGGTACTAGATCCTTAAATGACAAGTGTGTTAACTACATAAGTTAAAAACGAAAGGGGTATAACAGTTTTAGCCTGCCTCCAATCCTCGATCTAGTATTGAGTAAGATCAGGAGGTAACCTGACTAGTGTGTGAGAAGATGAAAAACTTTTCTCCATTCATAGTTTGCCTAAGCACAATCAAGCCATGTTTGAATCAAGTTACTGAGGTTTCGTCAACTTTTTTTACCAAGTGAAGTGTAGACTTACATAGCCTAAGTTAGCTATACCATACATGTTCATACAATTCTGTTAGGCTATCACCTAGGTCTAACTTAATTCAACTCCACCCCATTTTTCCTTCCTAGACAAAATCTCTTATTAAGAGTCAACGACCTCTTGAAGAATTTGATATATATGAAAGCTCATTCCATAGCAAATAGTGGATAAATACCAAGGTTTAAGGTACTTACCTGGATTTCCATCAAAATATGTTGACGTAAGATTAGCAACGAGTGAATGATCATATCCTCTACATTCTAGACCACTAAAATCTTACTACTGAAGCCTTTCACTTTAGAACACAAAAATTGGTTGAAACCTAGCTAATCCTTCAAATTAATAGAACTATCGCGACCCATTTTAGTCTCTTATATGATCACAACTTATGCTCATACTTTTTTAAAATGTCTTTAATCACCCTATGGTGACACTCTAAGTTGGCCCCACGTACATTCCAAACGAAAGCTTTGAAAGGTTACGTTATCATATCAATTGAAAGGGTGTCCATGAAATTTGTCATGACCATATATGTGGAAATTTTATACCACCAATCAAAATATCAAGGGAATTCTCTAAATATCAATGAGATATTCCTGATTCAAGAGTACCCTATCGACTGCCATCTTTTATGACCATTCCAACGAGTCAAGGATGTCGTTCCTTAGAATGTTTGGTTTGTGCATTGGTATTTTCACCAAAAGGGTGCACTTTAGTATAATCCAAACCATACTCCTTCCGTGAAAATGGAATCTCCCTCTGCGGTTGATCGGTTGGAGCACTATCTCTGGTATCCTTTCCCTTTTCCATCTTGTCTCCATTAGGACTATGCTCAGCAATTCCACTACTACCTGCCTTAAAGACGATCCTACCCTGATATCTAGGAAGCTCATGTTGGAATGTAGTCTTAGTAAGGCTGACTCATTGTTCAACACTTTGAGGTTTAATTCTACCTCTAACATTCGAACAATTTTTCCTGTTTGTTTTTCGCTAAGGGCTAGAGGTTTTGGGAGCTTTTTTGATGAGACTTTCTCTCATTTAGGTTTGCTTCCCTTTAAATTCCCATCGATTAGCTTCTGAAAAGTCACATCCATATCTTGAAAAGATATAGTTTCCACTAATACCTTTTCAATTTCGCGTAACTAATCTAATATACTTGTTCAGGTATTCCTGTGATGATCTTAGGACATATTTTCTTTTCCCTTTCGGTTAGTTTCCAAATTTTCAGTTAACTACCTTGGTTCCCGCTTTTTCTATGCAGTCTTTTTGTACTACACTTTCACCCAGTCTCTGTACTTATCTTCATTTAATTTCCTTATGTCCGTCTATATTCCCAATATCTTTTAACACTTCCCATTTCCCATTGGCCGCCTGATTCTTCTTTTTCCAACGTCGCCAACTCTTGCATACATTTATTATCCAAAGTTGAATGCATGCATTGGCCTCCCTTCGCATTTACGCCCACACCACCATTATTTAAAGCCTCCTGACCAGGGTTAGATCCCTCACTATTCCCCCACAACCTCATGCATATTGGCACTTAAGTCTGTATCTTTGAATAGGCAGTTTATTTTATTATGACTAGGTCGTCCACATAATTTAAGGAGACCCTCATATTGGATTTGGTACTTAAGATTATTAATAACTAGGGTACGTTTTAGAGGTATATTACTATCCACTTGAACACAAATGTGTGCAAACTTAGCTCTTTCTAACCCTGCAATCTATGAGTTGTACTGTAACACCGAACCAATCTTCTCACCAATTTTTCGAATCATAAGGGTTGAATAGTATTCCACTGAGAGCCTTAAAATTCGAACCCATACTGCCATATAATGACTATTAATAAACCACGGTCCATATTGAAAAATCCATTGGAAATCCATATTGTTATCTAAAGTCAACAAAATAATCCCTGCACCCACATTAATAATTATTAGATTACTTGTAGATCTCCATATCTATCTGAGAGAATATTATATCCTAGATTAGGTCACATAATGTTTGCAATAAACATAAATTGCTAAGGTACACAAATGCTTTATTTTTCCGCTTTTGAGAAAACCATGTGGCATTCCCCATCCTCCGCTAACTCATTCAAGCGTTTTTCCTCCACCATTGCATTCTCGATATCATGGTCCATATCTCTTAGTATGGCCATATTTTCGAAGCAATGTAATTCGTATGCTCTAAAAATATTCATGAGCACTGAATCTTTAAATGACATCTGATTTGTCTGCAAACCTTGATTCATCCCTGATCCATCCTTGATCCTTGCAAATCTGATGTTTTTGGATAATTCTCCTCATCGATTGCTAATCATTTTCAACTACGTCGAGCTTGATCACTGGATTCATCTTTAGAGAGGTTAGGGTTTCATGAGTTATAACTTTTTTCTATAGTTTGTTAGTTATCTGTAATTTTTAGTAATACCTTTTAGATATTTATTATTTTCTTTTTGTTTTGTCCATTAAACTTTTTCATTAACTAAAATTATTTTCATTTTACTAACATATCCAAGAGACATATACTTTATACAAAAAAGTACTTATGGAACTATAACATTTGCAAGATTCAAAACGAAATAACACTACATTTAGCATATGAGATTACGTTTTCATAACTTGAATGGTATAAACATTTTTAAATGGTATAATATTTCAAATAAATATGCAAAACACCATTCATAGTAATATAAACCAAAATGTGATATATATTTGTCTGCCAACAGTTCAATCATATTCGTAATAATTGTACGTATGTAGATTATTCCAAGGATTATTTGTGCTAATTTTTTAAATAAATCTACCATTTTCTCTAATATTATGTATACTTTAAAACAAAATTCGTATAAGGTATGGGTTTTAAGTAGTTGTTATATACTAGAGATTGCATCTGATTTACAGTCCCATAAAGCAAGAAAAATTACCTGTGTGAATATTAGAGAGAGAGAGAGAGATCAATGGTAAAAGAAAAGAAATTCACAAAAACATAAAGAATTGAGGCGGTTATTTCAGTAAAATTGAGGAATTTTTACTTAACTGGTATAGATATTTATTAAGAAAGAAATCAACAAGAGAAGGAGAAGGAATTAGAAACCGTTCATCCGTTAAAAAGATAGATTGGGAACGTGGTCGCCCTCTAAGAAAGTGGTTGGACGCCGGCAGCCCAAGCACGTTCGGTCCGCGTGTTGCGCCACGGTGATTTGGTGACAGAGACATGCAACTTTTGACGAGATCCAATGTGCCGATTTTGATGTTACTGCAGGAGTTAGCCATTCCCATTCTTGCGACACGTGTAAGCAACACCATCCACTTTATACTTCTTCCATTATTTAAATCAATGGCCCATACACGGCCCAACGTTTGAGTTGGTCGGTCCAACGGGAGCTAGTAGCCATTTGGAGCGAGACTTGAGAAATTTTACGGTTTTGAACTGATACGGAAAAAACAATTAAAGAAAAAGATTTATTTAAAATAAAATAAAATAAAATAAAAATCTCTAGCAAGTTTGGTTAATACGAGAAATAGGACAAAATCCAACTTAATCTCGTCTGTCTACAAGAGGGTTTGGTGAGAAAAAATTATGTCTTAATGTCATTTTATAGCTTCTGTGTTTTGGAAGCTGATTCTTTCTTTGCCGGCTACTAAGACTAGAACATATTAACTCGTTTGAAATTTTTCAGGAAAATGGGTCCGCGCGTGGATCGAAAGATATGCTTAGGTAGCTCACGGCAGTTATTACTTGTTAGAACTTCCGAAAAAAGATACATAAAATAAATACTGCAAGATGGAGCCATATTTAATGATTTTTTTTTTTTTTTTTACCAAAATAAATGTATTGAAAAGGTCAAAAGCCAACAGAAGTTCTAGGACCATGGCCTAAGTCAGCAAGGCAATCGAGATAAAAGAAGGGATGGAGGTAAATCTAACCTAACAGATAAGCTCCTCCCCCTTTTGCCTTAAGATACAACTCAATTAGCCAACGCATTAACTGTTTGATAAATTTTAACAAAAATATATTCTCAAAATAAGAACGAAAACATAAAATCTTTGAAATATATGGAGAAATCTTCCAAAAAGCAGTAGAAGGCTTATCTAAACCTTTGATCACCTTTAAACAATCAAACTCGATCATCGCTTTTTTTTTTTCCATCCCTTCTGAATAGCAAAATTCAAGCTTAATAAGATTGCACGTTCGTTGCCAAAAAGGACAACGACTCTACGGCCCAGAGATTACTCTCGTGGTCTCTTGCAACAAATCCACCACCCGCATGATTCGAGGTCTTATCAAGGGCACCATCACAGTTTATCATGATAACTCCCACCCGTGGAGGCTACCAACCTGTTATATAATCATTCAAAACACAACAAATGCTGCGACAAAGGAGGGTACCATATCAATGATAGAGGAGATGATGATGTAGTATGCTGCTGTTGTCCTTCAGAACCTGGATTCACCACTGCTTGCTGCATGCCACTCGTGGCTGCATCTCCCTATTGCGCTGACGATAAAGAATTGGAGTTGCTCTGCTGCTGCGCATTTCTCAAGGATACAACTCCATGTTGCACAGACGGTGAAGGATTTGTACTTCTTTGCTACTGTGAAAAAGTAGATTGTTCAATCACAGCCAGCAAAATCTTTCTCAGAACCAGCCAAGGGTCAAGAGGAGAATCATTGAAATAATATTCATTTCGAGCCTTCCAAATGAACTAAGTAGTACAAGCAACATTGTCTAGGAGATTTCGCCCTTGTGATCCTTTTGACATGCATTACCTTGCAATAGATGGAGACCAGGCACCAAAGTTTACATTAGAAGAAGAGTCCACGTGATAGCCAAAAATAGAAAACCACACATAATGTGTCCATAAGCATTGTAGAAGCAAGTGTTCAATAGATTCATCTCTAGAACAAAGGTGACAAGATTTATCATCTCTCAAATTTCGTTTATGTAAATTAAGATTGCAAGCTAGAGAATTAGAGAAAACTTTCTATCATCGCAAGATTCTTACCGGTAGTCTTTAAGGTATTGTACGTAATGGGCTTGTAAAACAGTATACAGTAAGAGAATTCTAAGAGGTTATCCAGCATAGCTACTCCAATACTTAAGTTACCAGTGGGCCTTGAGAGTATAGAATACTGAGGGTAACACATAGGCATAGTGTGCAGAATATAGATAGAGTTACTGTTGGGTAGTAGCCTAATATTTAGAGTGGAGTGAAGCTAGTAGTTAAAGATCAATTGGCAAGATAAATATTCTCCTATCAGTGTAAGAGAGTAGAGCTGTTATGCCCAACATGTCCCTAATTTTTAGGACGTGGTCATTTTATCTTATCTTATGAATTATGGCCGTTGTAATGCTTAAGAGGCCCCAGGGCTGAGGCTTACGGGGAAGGGCTTAGAGTTGTAAGGCTTGGAAGACTAGATTGGGCCTATGGGGTCCATACCCAAAGTACCTTGTCAACACTTGTTCCCTCGCAGTCTTATTGCCGAGGAAGAGGAAAAGAGAAAGAATACATGGGCCATTCAAGCGTAATCGATCCAACTCTAACGCCATGGTACAGATGTGATGAAGTTGTAGATCTAAGGTGATGTACGGTCCGAAGCGGCGAGGTTTGAGGCGAGAGGTCCCGAAGCAGTAAAATTTATCCTAAACTGTGGATCACAAGTCTGAAAATGTCTGAAGCTAAGTGAACAAGCGTGGTCGGCAGTTATTACAAAGCGGAGTGCCGAAGACTCAAGTGATGCTTAAGTTAGGGTGTCAGCGTAAGATACCCTTGCAACTTACTGGGCAACAACATCGTCTTTGCCATGCGAACCAAGTAAAGGTCGAATGGGCCTTGAAGAAACTTCTTGTGGAAGGAACTTTTTTTCAAAATGCAACTTTTGCCAGCTTGTATTCTGTACATTAAATGCGACATGACAGGTATCATACTGTAGCAAACTAGTGTGTAGCTACATGCCTTCTGCCTTTTAAAGGTGACCGTCCAAAATAAGATGCTTTCCACGTATTTGTAACGTAACATTCTAAGGGATTTATACTTATACGGATCCCTATAACCACCTATACAGCTTCCCAGGTAGTTTGCCTATAAATAGGAGTATCACATAGAGAGAATGCTTTTCTACAATCTTCTCACTTAATCATTGCAATTTCTACATTCACATTCGAGCTTTCAAAATTTTCTCAGAATTTCGAGTCTGTCTTCCTTCTTCGAGAATTACAATCATGTCAACCAATAGAGGTAACGCTAACTCCTCTTCACCACTGCTTACTTCTAATTCTGACTCTACAAGAAGTGATCCCCCTTAAGAGTAGGAAGGTGAAGTCTCATCACTAACACAACTTGACCAACCAACTAAGATGGTGGTGGAAGCATTAGATAGGGCCAAAGTTATCAACGCCATCCCTAGGGACGTATATACGGATGTTCCCTTGCCCCTTGCAAAGGATTTGTTCTATGCTCCTAGTACAGGCAAGGGGCTTAACGATCGTGTAAGTAGAAGTAAGTAATCAACCCCCCAATTGGATCATCAGCAACTTTCTTGTGAAGGCAATTCTTGGATGGCATATTAGGTTGCCAAGAAGGAACAAACGGGTGACCCTGCTATTAGGGAGGCGCTCCACCGTCTTTGAGAAATACCTAGAGTTTGGACAACGCCTCCCTCTAAGCCGTTTTGAGAAGAAGTTCTTCAACTATCACCACCGTAGTCAGTCGTAGGTCCTTCCTAATGAGTAAAGGGTCCTGAAGGCTTTCCAAGAGCTTTGCGAATACTTGGTGATAAGGGTTACTCCCAAGCTCTTCGGCCACTTGTACATGTGGAAGAACATTGGGAGGGGGGTGGCCTTAGCTCTAGCCATGCTTGAGGAAGAAGCTGTTCTACAGCTTTGTAGATTCGATCAAAGGCTAACAAGACAAATACGTGGTGGTTGAGCAACTCGAAGAGGCGGATTTCTAGACCCAATAGACCGGTATAGTCTGTACTGGTGGAAAGAAGAGGCTTAATCCCAACGACACCAAAGCCGTATAAGAGATCTTAGCCTTCATGGCACTAAAAGGTAGACAAGAGATCAACGACGCGAAGACCGTGGAGAGGTATTTCGGACAACTAATCTTCGAGCTCTTCCCTAGCATGAAGAAGGCTATAGTAGAGAAGTGGGCTGAATGTACAGGTTCATTCTTATACGCCTGTCTATGGTGCTAGTGTTGATGTGCTTCGTCCAACACCCGTAAGATGGGAGGACCTCCTTTGGCAATGTTTTGTGAATGGTAGTGGTAGTTTCTTTTGCTTTGTCCTCGTTTTCTTTTTCTAACTTTAAATTAGTTTTTTTACAGGCAAAAATTTGGCCCCAATGATGTCTCATTCATCTATAAGCGATCTAATGAGCAGGCGTTAGGCACGAACTAAGGCAAACCTTCTAATGGTAAAGGCAGTGAAGACAAAGTTAAGGCCTGGCGAGACTAGTAAGGCACGGC
Organism: Lumnitzera racemosa; assembly: GCA_024138005.1. NCBI lineage: Eukaryota > Viridiplantae > Streptophyta > Magnoliopsida > Myrtales > Combretaceae > Lumnitzera > Lumnitzera racemosa. The sequence continues at coordinate 61,928,186 of JAMXBC010000004.1, forward strand.
TAAGGTTTATACCTTAGGGGATTCCCATCAGCATCTGGGACGAGCCTATGGACATAAAGCCTTTAAGAATGGCTCTACCCACTCCTGCCCCTATGCATTCGTCTAGACGCATCATCGTAGGCAATGAAGGCATCAAAGAGGAGCCTGATGTATAGGTTCTTTCCCCTTCAAGGGTGGCGAAGGGAGAGACTGAGGAAAGGGCCACCCCTCCTCCAGCAGCAAGCTAAAAGCGTAAAGCTCCCGATGTAACCAGAGAGTTAAGTCTTGGGGCGAAGCAACAAAGGCCTCTAGAAAGGGGTGCTTTCGCCAAAGGGAAGTGGAACAAGTGGCCTTTAATGCATCCCTACCAAAGCATCGATGATGTGGGGGATAGGTTTTTAAACACCCTTAATGATTTCAGTCAGAAGGGGACAAAACCGAACTCATTCGAATAAGTTGCGTTCACTTCCCGAGAGAAGGCATTGAAGAGAGGTGCCTCCGAGTCAGAAATGAAGAGGGCCCATGGGAAGATCCTCAGGCCGAAGTGGGAGGTCCGTACCGATAATCTGACGTTATGGCATCAGACGCTTAGCTATCAAGCGTCAATAGGTTCTTATACCCCTGACAATAGTGCAAGAATAAAGTCCATGCTCAATTTAATCCACGGTTTCGTCACAATAACTAAAAGCATTGCATTTCCTTGCTCGGCTCGATGCTTAGCCTTCTTAGACAGAACATAGATTTCAACAACTTAGTATACATCTCTCCTCATTTTTGGCTAGTAGAAGTGACCATTCAACAGTTCATAGGTCATTCTTTCTCTAAAATGTCCAAAGAGTCCTCCACCGTGAGCTTTCCTAATCAATAGTTCCCGTAGTGAACAAGTCGACATGCACAATTTTCCACCTTAAAACAATTAACCATCCCCTACATGATACCTATCCATTGTCCTTCCATTAACACTTCGTATGATTATGGGTCTAAAGTGTAGATCTTCAAAATACTGCTCTTTGATACTTGCAAACACAAACAACCTAGTTTGCAATTCGGTTAAAAGCGCATGTCTCCTTCAAAGAGCATCTACAACTACATTGCTCTTTCCCTACTTATATTTAATCATAAAATTGAATCCTTCAAGGAATTCAACTATCTTGCTTGTCGCTTCGATAACTTCATTACTTCAATGGTACCTCAACAATTCATGGCCAGTATATATGACAAATTCCCTCAATAGTAAATAGTACTGTGATACTTGCAGTACCCTGATTAGTGCTAAGAGCTCCTTATCATACATAGAGTAATTCAACCATGGTACTCTAATCTTTTCATAGTGGAAGGCAAGTGGTTGGCCCTCTTACATTAGGACAACACCTATTCTAATGATAGAAGCGTCATATTCCAACTCAAATATTTCTCAAAGTGAGAGAAGACTAACACTGGAGTGGAGGTTAAATTTTTTTTTTATCTCAACAAAGCTCCTCTCCTCCCTTTTTCCCTATCATAAATCGGTGTTCTTCTTCGTAAGCTTAATAAGTAGCGCGATGAGGGTGCTAAAATTCTTGATGAAAATTCTATAGAATGAAGCCAATCCATGAAAACTTCTCACATCAGCATACATAGTAAGGGTCGGCCACTCTATAATTGCTTAGATTTTCTCGTCATCCACACGTAAGCTTCCTCCACTAACTATGTAGCCCAAGAATACCACTTCCTCCTAACAAAAGTAACAATTCAAGTTGCTGAATAATCTATCAACACGAATGATGTTTAATACAGCACGTAGATATTCAAAATTACTTGGCATATCAGCACTTTATACAAGGATGTTGTTGAAATAAACTACAACACACTTCCTAATAAGATGTCTTAACACATGGTTCAGCAAGCACATGAAAGTACTTAAGGCATTCGACAAGCTAAATGGTATAACCATCCACTCATAGAATCCATGCTAAGTTTTAAACACAGTCTTCTATTCATCTTTAAGCCTCATGTGAATCTGATGATAGCTAGACTTAAGATCGATCTTATTGAAAATCTTAGCTCCACTCAATTCATCCAGTATATCTTCCAAAGTTGGAATAAGATACCTGTATTTGATAGCAATCTTATTCATGGCGTGGCTGTCTACACACATCCGTCAGGTTCCATTCTTCTTCGGCACTAGAATGGCTAGTACAGCATAAGGGCTAAGGCTTTCCTTCACATATCTTCTCTCTAGCAACTCATTGACTTGTCATTGGAGCTCAGTAGCCTGTTTGGGATTCATCCGATAAGCAAGCATATTCGGTAGTACAGCTTCAAATACTAAGTTAATGCAATGCTCCCTCGAGTTAGGGGTAGCCCCTCAAGTAACTGTTCTGGGAATAGATGAATATACTCATCTAGTAACTCTTTGATTTCTTGGGTTAATTCAACCCGCTCCTACATTTCTAATAAGCGCCTAACCAATATAAGAGTCGGCTCGTCAGCATTGATAGCTTCTCAAAGCTCAGCTCTACTCATCACCAAAGCCTTTTTCAATTCGCGGGCAAGTTTGTTTGCAACTTATTAACTTCTCAACATCAAGTTTAGTGTGATCTTCCGGTCATCCTTCTCGAACATATACGTGTTCTTGCAACCGTTGTGGATAACTCGTCTATCAAACAACCACAGTCTTCCTAGCAACATGTGGGAGGCATACGTGGGCAGTACATTGCAAAGAATTTGGTCTGACTAATTCCCTATAGAGATCGGCAATATTATTTGCCGAGTAATGTATAATACTCCTTTCTCGCTCAATTAGTACAATTTGTACGACCTCAGATGTGCAACAATTGGTAACTTTAATTTTGAAACAAGATTAGCTAATGCTACATTGGTACAACTTCCACTATCTACGATGAAGGTGTACACCTGATCATTCACCTTACAAGTGGTATGGAACAAATTCTCTCTCTACTCCTCTTCTCGTGAGGGTTCTATGTTCATAGTACGCCGAACAACCATAAGTAACTTATCCAAGTCCTTAGCAAACATATCATCCTCAATCAGCTCTTTCTTAACATTTTCTTTCTCAGTAGGAACCTCCTCCTCCTCGAGTTCCTCATCTATTGTATCTACTTCTAGCTTCAAGGCGTCTCCCTTGATAACCATTGTCCTATGGTTCAGGCATTGTACAGCCATATGTTCGAACCCTTGGCACTTAGAACACTTGATCTAGCTCATCTTCTTGCTAGACCCTTACCCCTTCTCATAAGTTTAGGTCAGCACCTCACCATTAATTCAGCCTTTCTGCTCAACTCGAACATCAATCTTTTAGCTCGACTCAGTAGTCAATTAAGCTTGGTAACTTGCCTGTTCGGGTCCGCTAGTCACCATCTTAGCCATTAGTCAACTCCTCCTTTTCTTTTCTAGTTACTAAGCAATCATAACAGCTTCATGCATTATGTCAAATTGTTAGAGCTCTACAATGTGTCAAATGTCTCCTTTAAACTTAGTAATGAATCTTGAGACTGTTAGGGCTGGTGGTTCCTCCACTTCGCAATAGATAAGCATCTGAAATTCTTGAACATACTCGTTAACAGTCCAACCTCCTTGTCTCAGCTCTTGAAGTCAAGTGAAAGTATCTTGAATATAAGTTTCTAGTATAAATCTGTTTCTAAGTGTTCTCTTCATCCCAGCTAAGTATTAATCTTTCGGTAGCCCTCTCATCTCTTCATGGCCTGAAAATTCTTCCACTATATGGCGGCATATTCAAAGAACTCAATAGCAATAGTTATCACTTTCTCGGAATCCTCATAATGATAATAATAAAAAAACAAGCCCCACCTTCTCTTCCCACTCCAAATATTCATCAGTATTCCCAGATCCATTGAAGCTCAGAATCCGAAGTTTTACATGGTCAGATGCTTGAAGGACTCGCACACGATCTTCTTCGAAATACTCTTCCCCATCCTCTTCATCAAGCTCTCTTAGATCTATCATTCACCTTACTCATCCGTATACTCCTCTACCTTAAACTAGTCTAGCTAGGTTCTGATCTCTAACAAGTTGATCCGCTTGTGGGGTATGTTGCACAGCCTAAGTAGGTCAGCAAGCTATTGCATGAACAACTCAGATCAAATTTACCAAAAGGTTTACCACTTCGTCAAGTCTCTCGTCAATACTTGTCGGGGTTCCTTGAGACTGTCGTTCATGGTAGACAACTCCACTATTGTCATCTCCCATATCAACATTCATACTCAGGTCTGTCATTTTCTCCACATATTTAAAGGTCACACAAACACTTCAAGAAATTAAAAATTAATAGTTAACAATACAGTACTTAAATAAACACAATAACTTGCTTTGTTTCACATACGCAAAACAAAGTATAACAGAACTTCCAAAAAACCAACTACAACTCAAACAAAACCTCCACACTGATACCAAGATAATGCAAACCATGACCAAGAACAGACAAAGCCAATCACTGGATGAGTTTGAGCTTACAGAAAACCTGAAATGGAAGTGGAGGAGAACGTACGGAATGATAATTGTGAATGAAGAAGTAAAAAAAAAACCACAAATAGCTCTAGAGGATATGATGTACCAATGAAACTTCCAAAGACTTACAATACAATTCGATATAATGCATAAATCAATCTAGTGAGGTTACTCACCACCTAGCATTGCTCAAGAGTTAAGATAAGAGTGATGCTGAGAGTAAATAAAGTATTTATGCAAGGAAGAAAACACAAAAGTGTATTAATTGTAATCTGAATTCTCTTCATAGCTACAAGTACGAAGGTATTTATACCCATAAGTTAAGGTAACTTGCCCAAAAGGAAAAAGATAAAAAGGGTATTTCCTTAGGAAGTAATGTATAAGATATAAAAAGGTAAAAATAAATATATAAGGAAAATAATCATTAATGCAACAGATTCTGCACATGATACCATACACACGGCGATACTACATTGGCAAAGCTGTTAGAAGATGTGGACAAAAAGTACGAACAGCTTACTTGTTTGAATAGGGGTAACTTAGTCAACCCGGAGTCTTTCTATCTCAGCTTGTAAGGAAGAAGTCGAGTCATTCGAGGGCTCGAGCATAAGTGAGTATTCTTCAATTCAGCGTACTATAGAAAGATGGGCAATCATTTGGCTCGACATGAAGGGTGATTCTACAAGGAAGTATTCAACCTTAGTAGGGGTCAACTAAAATAGAATGATTTGTCTTGCCAATCCTTCTAGTCCTCGAGCTCAAATGCGAGTCTGTAGTCTGGTAAACTGATTCCCATCAAGTTCGATGACCAAATTCACAAGTACATAGTGTTAAACTCCTCGAAAGCCGAATTAAAGCAAGTGCAATTTCTCTGATCTTATTATGACCAATCAATGTCATGTGATAGCATTTACTTGATCATACGTTACATCTAATTAAATTGCGTGAAACCCGTAGTTGCTTGGTGTCAGATATGTACTACTATTTTAGTCCTACTTACTAAGCAAGTTATCACTTATTCTCTTATAGTTGTTTTACAAGTTTCCCCAGTAAACTCACCAATATTACTCTAAGTTTTAAAAGGCCAAAGAATGGGGTTGGGGAGTGAGATTCAAGATTACTTGATTAGATTTCTATTTAGTTTATCGATTGTACTAACTTTTAACAAAACTAATAGGGTCTCCTAAAGTGACCCACAGTTTTTAGTCAATAAAATTTATTTCATGCTCTACAAGCCTATAGATTTTAGTGAAATTTTAGTAGACACTATATCTTTTCGTAACAATATAGTTTTTAGAATTTTTATTAAATAAAAGGTTTTATCTTTCATACAACTTTTAATTTGATTTTCACTTGAAATTTAAGTTGTAAAAATTATTTTCAGAATCTATTTTTAAAAGGTACCCCACAAGTTGATTCCTACCAAATAATAAATAAGGCGCTTCCAAGTAGTAAAATAGTTAACACCTTATATAGGCTATACCCACATTAGCAGCTAAGGCAACTAGCTTCTAGTGTAGATTGGTTTATACGGCGGGGCTTGTTACAACTCTTTGATTTGAGGTGTGACCTAATTGTTTTGATTGATATATTTTCCATTACGTGACTTCATTCGTACATTAAGGATAATGTATAGTTTTAAGTGTGGGGAAGGGTATATAGAAACTGTTGCTACTTAGAAGACTAATTTTTTTTTTCACATACATTTAACCTAATCTTATTGTTTTATTGACTTGCAATTATTTGGAAATTGACAACTTCCATTAAGTTGAATTCAATGTAATTTGAATACTCAATCTTTGATGGATAAGTTACACTTTGCCAGAATTGATAGGTGAAATCTACGTGGAGTAACGTTTTAAGTTTCTTAAACTAAGATTTTAAGCACTTAAGATTAGAGTAATATCATTAGTTAGGAGTTAGTCATGATTATTTTTTAAATTTTCTTTGATATATACTTCTCTCTTAGAAATTTTTAGAGTCTCATAATCCTTAGTAAATAAATAGATAAAATTTCTCCTTTCAGCCCTTGAAAACTTAAAATAGTTGGAGGTAAAAAGTGATACTAACTACATGAATAATCAATAACAAAAAGGTAAATTTGGTAGGAATTCGCCTTGGTCCCTCAAAAAAGTGAAGTTAAATTCCACTACCAATGCCAAAGTAAGCTTAAAGAGTAAATTGGTATGGATGGGGATAATTTCTTTTTCGCTACCAATATAAGGACTAAGTTGGTATAAATCAGTCTTGGTTCGTTAAAAGAGTAAGGTTCTTTTCTTCTGCCAATGCGATTTTCATTCAATAATGTGTTTAATTAACAATGTAAATTTAGTGAATTTGAAACCTTCCCAACGAAAGCATAAACTAAGCGGATGATTAGAGGATGAGTGAACGTAATATGTATTTATTCTGAATTGTGGTGCTTAGCAAGATCAAAGAGAAGGTTGCATATATTTTATTTAATTAGGTTAAAATTTTTATGACTTTTTCTTGATTAGCAAGATATTAAATATGATCTTGAGTACGAGAATCCTTGATTAAATGATCTAAGTGAACTTTAATTTATATGGATTAGCTTGTGAACTCTGGTACTTTGTGTCTTTTAGACATTGAGAAAGACATTGAGTATAAGAGCTGAAAAAGTTGTTTAAAGAAAAATTATTGAAGTTGAAAGTTGAATCTTTTTCCAGGTTAAGTATAAATTTTGGTCGGTTTCTTTGTTAGTGATGGTTTTTTACTTAAAAATTCTTATCCTGATTTTTCTTTAATCTATTTGCTTAAGGACAAGGAAATTCTTAAGTGTTGGAAACTTTGATAAGCTCTAAATTAATTATATTTTATTTGGTGATTTTTGACGATTTTCCTTAAAATTTGAGTTTATTTTTAGATAATGATACTTTATTGAGTAAATTTTTTTTCTAGATTTTAGAACGATTTACAAGAAAAAAACAAGAAAATAGAAACAAGTTTTACTCAGTTTAGAGCTAAAATAAGTAAATTATGAAAGTTTGGAGATCGACACAACCAAACGACATGATTGTATCATTTCCAGGCAATTTTGGATCAAATTTTCACTGACCACAGCCAGTTACATAACCTAAGGACACAACCATGTCCCTAGTCATATCATTTCCAGTTTTGAAGAGAGAGAGAGAGAGAGAAGAAACTATTGACAGTCAAGTACACAACCGTGTCCTCAATCATATGTTATGCAGTAAACAATATTTTTCACAACGTCTATATAAAACTTCTTTAGGGTTTTCACAAAAGAATTATTAGACGACTTTTGGAGAGTTTTTCAAGTCAAGAACACTCAAAAGAATAAGACACAAAAAATACTTCATGATTCAAACTTTTTTATATTTCATAATTCTTTCATCTATTTTACTCTATTCTTTTATTCTAGATTATTACTTTATGATGCATAGAAAGTAAATCATTTGTATCTAGGTCTTGTGGAACCTAGCTCTATTCATGTGATATGATTTTTTATTAGATCTAATTAATTTTTTATTCTTTTATTAATTCAACTATATGTACTTCACGATTTAGATTATTATTTTCGTAGGTAGTAATCTAGAATTTGATATCTTATAAGAGAATCAAAAGATTTTTTACGAGATTTAATCTAGGCATGGCTAAAAGAAATTATTACAAGATTAGAGATGATTTACAAGATCTTTCTAGAATTTTTAATTATATCATAGAGAATTCATTGTGCAAAAATGTGATCTTAGATCATGCTACTAAGAAGAAATTCTAATAGGTGATTGGCTTGAGAAAGGGATTAACTTTAGTAGAAAATTCTCTCGATCAAGAAGGATTAAAGAATAAATTAGATTATCTTTGAAGGAAATCATATGTTAGATCTAGGGGAAGTAAAAATCTAAATATGGTTTGCGAATCTTGAAATAGTTTATAATTTTATTACTTTCTTGCTTTAATTCTTAAATAATTCTTATTTAGTGATAATTTATTTTTTACTACAATTAATTTTAGATTCTTTAAATTCTTGAACTCAAATTTGTATGTTAGATAATAAAGATCTAACGAGTATTAGTAGTTAAACTTCTTAAGGGATCAACACCTGAACCTATTTTAGTTGTTAAAATTTGATAAGTGCACTTGCCTAATATCAGTCCCCAATGGGTTTGTCAGGTGCTATTTGCCTTTAGTGGACTATTGAAGTGAAGCTGGCTGTTGTTGAGTTGAATAGAAATTTTATTGAAGTTGTTATTAATCTTCCTGATGAGAAAATGCTTAACATTTCCTGGGTCTATTCTCCCTCTAATTTTAAAGGCAAGATAAGGGTTTAAGATGATCCTAAATCAAGAGCAGCTCTTAATAACTTACCATGGCTAGGTGCAGGAGATTTTAATGAAATTTTAGAGGAGCATGAAAAGAGTAAGGGACAAATGAGAGATGCCAAATTAATTAAAGGTTTCAAATCCTTTGTTTTTTATGCTAATTTACAAGATTTTAGGTTTAAAGGTCCAAAATATACATGGTCTAACAAAAGGTATGATTAAGTGCTTGTGAAGGAATGAATTGATGGAGTTCTTAGATCCTATGAATAGTTTGTAGACTTCCCTAACACCTAAATCTACCTACGATGGAATTTGATCATTACCCCATTTTAATTAATTTGCTCTATCAAGATGGTAAGGGTTCTAAGAAGTTTAAGTTTGAAAATATGTGGTTGGTGGAAAAGAGTTGTGAAGGTGTAGTCAAAGAAAATTGGAAAAGATTTGAGAACAGCTATGGTTTTGAAGCTGTAGGGCGAAATTTTTTATGTTGCCAGGATGCTTTTTGTCAATAAAGTAAGAGTGTTTTTCTAAATAACAAAGTTGAAATGGAGAAAATTCTAGATAAATTGGCTAAAATGCAAGGGAAGGGTGTGTGGAGTTATGAGGAAGATAAGGAAAATGGGGAGGAGCTTCGTTATGAGTTGTATAGTAATAGAAAAATGGAAGAAATGTTTTGGCATTAGCGTTCTCATGTAAATTGGTTGAAGTTTAGGGATTGTAACACTTTGTTTTTTCATCAAACAACGCTAAATAGGAGACAAGAAAATAAAATCATTTCAATAAATGGGAGGGATGGTAAGCTTCTGAATGATGAGAAGGACATTGGGATTGAATTGACAAATTATTTTCATGAGCTATTTGCATCGAATGGTAATAGGAACTGGTCGGATTGCTTAATAAGAAGGTGACTACTAATCTAAATTAGCATCTTTGCAGTTTAGTTAGTACGAAAGAGGTTTAAAAAACCACTTTTCAATTAGGGGCCCTCAAAGCTCTAGGTCCCGTTGATTACCTAAAGTGTTTTATCAACACTATGGGCACATCATAGGGGACTCCATCACTAAAGTTGTTCTTTCTTTCTTTCATACAGGTACCTTTCCTTCTTTTCTTAACCAAACTGATCTCATTTTAATTCCTAAAGTTCCTAATCCTAAGAATGTTACCTAGTTCTGACCCATAAGCGTTTATAATATCTTGTATAAAATCATTTCAAAAATATTGGTTAATAGGCTCAAACTTAACATACAGACTCTTGTGTAGGATAATCAAAGTGTTTTTATTTCAAGTCAATTGATATAAGACAAAATTGTGACTGCACATAAGTTATTCCATTTCTTGAGAAATAAAAAGACAAGTAAGAAACATTTTTATGCTGTTAAGATGAATATGAACAAAGCTTATGACAAAGTGGAATGGGATTTCTTAGAAACTATTTTATTGAAGTTACGCTTTCATTAGTTATAGGTTAGGTAGGTAATGGCTTGTACTAAGTCGGTTTCTTATAATGTTATTTTAAATGGCAAAGAAGTTAGCAAAGTTAGGCCCTAAAGAGGTGTAAGACAGGGTGATCCTTTATCATCCTACTAGTTCATTTTGGTGGCTGATGTTCTTTCTAGTGGTCTTAATAGGTTGAAAGATAGTGGTGCTTTAAAGGGTATCAAGATGAAGAAATTTTGTCCAATGCTAACCCATCTACTTTTTGCCGATGACTCTCTTTTTTTCATTGAAGCTAAGGTGGAGGAGGTTATTAAGCTGAAGAGGACCCTACAATCGTATGCCATACCTCTGGACAAGCTGTGAACTTTGGAAAATCTAGCATTTTCTTTAGTTCGAACATCCCAAGAGAGGTGAAGGAGGAAGTTACTGCTATTCTTAATGTTCCAGTTACATCTAACCTTGGGAAATATTTAGGTCTACCCCTATATGGGTAGATCTAAGTCAGAGGCTTTGAGCTTTGTGAAAGAGAGAATTTTTTAAAAGCTACAAGGTTGGAAACAAAAACTGCTTAATGAAGTAGGAAGGGAGGTGCTTATTAAAGCAATAGCAATGGTCATTCCTACATACTCGATGGGATGTTTCAAGTTACCTCTTAAATGGTGTGAGGAGATGAATCAGCTGATTGCAAGGATCTGGTGGGGTCAAAGAAGAGAAGAAGAGAGAGTGCATTGGTTGAGCTGGCAAAAACTCACGCAAAGTAAGGTTGAGGGGGGTTTGGGGTTTAAGTATTTGGGTCATTTTAATCTGGCTTTGTTAACTGAAATGGCCTGGCGGATTGAGAAGAACCCAAAAGCCTTGTGGGTTAGAGTTCTAAAAGGATTATATTACCCAGACACGGACTTTAAAGATGCGAGAAGAGGATGTCATGACTCGTGGGGCTAGGTAAGTAAATTGGAAGGAAAGGAAATACTTTTCAATGATGAGTGTGGCAGATGGGGGATGGAGAAAGAATTAGGATTGGTGAGGATTGTTAGATTCCATCACTGGGAGATAGAAGACTTTTCTCTGTATTACCAGAGGAGGTTGGTAATTTGAAGGTGACTTCCCTAATCAACAAAGAAGTTCGCTGCTGGGATCTTAGTTGGTTTAAAGGTTTTATTTCAGCAAAAGAAGAAAGGGCTATAAGAAGCATACCTTTAAGTATTACACATAGTCTCGATTCATTACAATAGCCCTTTGACAGAAGTGGGGAGTACACAACCAAGTCTGCATATCATAAAATTCATCATCTGCAAATATTAGTTAAGTATAAACCAAGGTCATTTCAAATTTCATCACAAACCTTTAAGAGTTTATGGAAATTGCCAACTTTACCAAAGTTAAAACACTTTATGTAGTGTGTATTTAGTGATTTATGTCCTACAATGGCCAATCTGGTAAAGAGAAACATCTCTCAATCCTGGCTATGCCCGTTCTGTGGAGATGAAGAAACGTTAAAGCATACACTGTTGTTATGTGGCTAGACTGATTATGTATGGTTTGCTACTCTTAGGTTATGAGTTGTTAAAAGAGAAGTGACTAACCTAATGACTTAGTGGCAAGATTGCGCGAGCATTGTATTGAAAGGCGATGGGGGTAGTCGGATTGGCTTTATGGCCAAACTTGCAGCAATCTGTTGGTGTATCTAGTATACGCGATGTGAAGCAATCTATGAGCACAAGGAAATTTCTCCTTACGCTACATCAACGAGAGTAGTTCGCTTGCTTCATGAAATCGAGGGCTCTCTTGAATCCTTTGAAGGATAGAGCTGATTCTTATAAAGGGGGAAGTGTGGATAGTCTGCCGTTGGTGTCAGGCGAAGATGGCGTAGTAGGATTCTCGAATCATAATGTAGGCAAGTAGACGATGGTATCTTATCAGAGCTGGAAGGGGAAAGGCATGAGAATAGAGGAAGGGGTGTTGGAAGAAAGGTTATTGGCAAGAATAGGAAAGGCCAACTGGCTTCAGGTACTGTATTGCCTGGTAGCGACAACCTAGTGAAGGATAAATGTAATGTTAGTAGGGAAGAGGACAATGTTTACTCTGACAAGCTTGAAAAGTGGTCAGCGCCCTCTATCAAGTGTATTAAAGTGAATACAGATGCCTCTTGGTCCAAACTTTCATGTTCCTCTAGGTTGGTTACTTCAGTTCGAAACTGCTTGGGCTCTCTTGTGGCTAAGAGTTCTATAAGTTTGGTGGCTCCAAGTGCAGAAGCAGCTGAATGTCAAACGTTCGAGCTTGGGGTTAGATTAGCAAAGTGTGAAGGTTGGAGTAGAGTCATATTCGAAACTGATTGTCTGATACTTCATGAAGCGTTGTTGGGTAAAATTGAGGCTCTCCATTGGTCATCTCAACCTTTCTTCTTAGAGGCCTAATAGGAGATGTGTGATGTTGTTAATCAATCCTTTGTTTTTTCTTTTGTTAGAAGAAATGAAAATCAGTGTACAGATTGGGTAGCTTTGCATGTAAAGAGGAGAATATTCCCCATGGATTGGTGGATACATACCCCCATTCTCCCTCCAAAAGCTTCTCTTAGTTGATGTTCCAACTAATTCTTCTGATAATGTACTTGACACAGGCTGAGTGATAAATGAAATTACGTTTTGATGGCAAAAAAAAAAAAAAAAAATGACAAAATGTAAAAGGTACTTAATTCGAATACTTAAGAATGTAATGTAAAAACCTCATCAAAGGTTGTCTTGGCTTTGGAACTGGACAAGCGTCTTTGACTGTGTAGGATGAAAGGGGAGTTATGCATGGAGTAAGGCCTCCTTGGCCCATTGGAGATACTCGGTGCAGGAGGAAGGTTAATATTTTAAAGTAGATAGGTAAACATTGTAGGAGGAAAACGCAATTGAACAGCAAAACCACTCACAATCTTATGGTTCACATTAATTTTGGCAAACATTTTAAAGTAGAGAAAGTAGGCTAAAACGAGTTTTCCACTTCTTTTGTAATATAAGAAGGAAATGGAATGAAAAGGAGAAAAATGGTTGAATTTTATTTGGTTGGCTTTACGAAAAGATATGAAGTAAAGTTAATATTTAACAAAATTGCCTTTAATTTATTTTTATAAACATTGTTAATTGATTTTATAACTACTATCGTATTTCCATCTATCCAGATTTCTTTAATTTTAGAGACAAAAGAAATAGATTTTAAAGTAGAAATATTTATACCCATTTTCTTCTTTTTTCTACTAACCCTTTTCTTGAACTACTAAACATAATTAATTTGTTTCCATTTGAATGTCCTGCTCCTATCCAAGCATAGAGTAGTGATTTGGAGTGATCAAAAAAGAAATGTCCAGAGTGAATTATCAATTTGGATGAACTTGCTTTACTAGCTTCCTTATTGTAAACAGGATGCAACAGGATAGGTTTAAGATGGCTCTTATAAAACTTAAACCCGCTTTTATAAGATCTCGTATCTCTTAGAACTTTATAAAAACCTTAATATGGTATTACCTCTTATTCATAAGAACCACCACTATAAGGTCAAGTTAAGTTCTTATAAGATTTAGATGATCCTATAGGAGTGGATTTTCATAGGATTAAAAGAAGATAAAGGAGAAAGTAGAGTGAAAAGCAGTTGGTTAGGATTACAGTTACACTTATTAACTTAAGTATAAATAAAATTTGAAAATTAAATATATTCTGTTGTGTAAAACTTTATGTAAGGTATGCTTGGTGCATAGATTAAAAGCAAATATTTTTATTAATATATTATTTTTTGTCAAGTCGGATTTCCCATCGAGTTTTCTTATAATCCCAAAATTTGACCCTAAACCCTATAAGATTTTTATCGTGATGGACAAATTAAATATCTTGTAACGACCCGCTCAATTCTGTCCCTAATTTTGAAATCTAATGTGTTTGTTTCTTACAAGTAACCGAGATGCAATTCCAAAGTTGCATGTAGTGTAATTCTAATTTGAACCCAAATGCACTAAAGTAACCCATATAAAGGCTCATGAATGATGGTTAAAAGGTACATAAATCAGAAAAAATTTTAAATGTGCTAAATTGTATGAATATACATCATACACTTTTTAAGATGATTAGATACTGAGTAAGTGGCTTGCTTTTTATATTACAGATAAACATGAATTCCATAGAATGACTGAGGGGATCTAGAGCTACCAAAATTACTTTTATAGGTTTTTTTTTTTTTTGGACAAACAAGAAAATAACTTTCATTAAACTTAACTTGAATCTCGTAAAACATCAAAATTATCTCAAACATGAGACGAATCTAAGTAGGGAAGCCACCAATCCATGGGACACATCCTCTTCCCAACATTTGAAGCCACCCAATCAACAACACTATGAGCATTTCTAGAGATAAAAGAAATAGAGAAAGACATATCCCTAAATTGGCCAAAAAGAGAGCGAGCCTCATCTAGGAAAGGTCTCATAGCCTAATGCACATTATTGTGATCTTCTCTTATTACCTGGACTATAGACAAAGAATCGGCCTCTCATAAGTGTTTTTAGGGCCTTAGTACGAGAGGCCCTTTGGGCTTGGGCTTGGGCTTGGGCTTAAATTCAAATCTAGCCCAGGTTAACCTTATTTATATGTGTAATTTAATTGCACATACGAATAAGGTGCATACCAACGGTTTAACGAATAACCACTTAGATTTACCATTGGGTTTAACTTAAGGTTTTGGGCTCAAACCTCACCAAAAGCATAAGAATGCCTTTTGCTTTTATTTTTTCATAACACACACACAATGCATTACCACATGTTAAGATCACATTATGCCATGTGTCCTAACATATGGCATTCGATAATTAGAATGCAGCTGATGTGACACTATGTGTGTACCACTTCAGTATGCCATCCACGTGTTGTAAGCCCCACAACCAGCTACTTGAGTTCCGATCCAGTAAAAGATCCAATCGAGTTTAAATTATAAAGTAAAGCTAGAAATATTAGTAAAAATGATCCCCTAAAGAAAATAAGTAATAAAATAAAAGAATATAAAATTTCCAAATTTTAAGTATATAATTCGTTATTTATCAAAAATGTGTAAAATGCATTTCGATAACTAACGAATCATTAGAGATAAATTATATGTATACTAAAAATCATATAATGACCTAAATAATATTTAGCAATATTTATTGTACTATATATAAATTTACATGTAGATAGAAATACACGTAGTTACTTAAAATACGTGAAATGCGATAAAATAATATTAAATAATTAAATAAATTTCATAATTAATTAAGGAAAAATCAAGAAAAATATATAAAAATGAGGAAAAGTCCAGAAGTGGGGCGTAAAAATCTGAAAATTGAAGAAGGAAATCAACCAATTAAAATGCAATAAATAGAAAGTGAAAAAAAAAAAAGAAGAGATAAGGCAATTATCTTGTCTAATTAATGCACAATAATTCTCCAACACCTCTATAAATAGCAAGAAAATTTTAGAAGCTCATTTAGTTAGTTTAGAGAGTGAGAAAAATAGAGAAGACCGAAATCGTGAGTGTTTGGTTTAATTGCAAAAAAATTATTCAAATCTATGCAATTAGGGCCTTAAAAGGGAACCAACACCACACGAGCACTTGGGAGTGGACAGCCACCACTACCACACAGTGGTGCCAACTCCTAGAATGGCTAATAAGGCCATGGCAGCCAGCAATGGCCAGAGCCACCCACACAAGTGAGTCTGATTTCCAACTTGATTTTGTTTAATTTTGTAAGAACATTAATATTCTTAAAAAATTATGGAACTTATTATTCTAGAATATTTTGTATGTAGTTTTTAGGAAAAATATTATTTTAATGAAAATATGTCCCGTAATATATAGTCCTTAAGAAATCATGCAAAACCAAGTATATTTCAATTTAGAAATAAATGCCCTTAAAAGTGTAGTTTTGAGTCCAAAATTTTTGTGTAAACTACTTAGATGATATAGAATAGTGCTATGAAGCCCATTTTCATAAATTAATTTTTGAAAATTTTAGATAATTTTTAGGTCTTAAAATGGGGCATAAAATGGGTAATTTTAGGTTAATTAGGTAATTAAATAGATAATTACTGATTTAGCAAATCATTATATGTTTTAAGATGTTGAAATCTAATGAAGTATGATACTTGTAGCATTTAGGGTGTTAGATGTAATTATTAGGCTAATTATGTAGTAAATAAGTAATAGGAAAAAATAGTAAATTTTAAGTTAATTTTGTAAGTTAGGGCAATTAGGTGTAAAATCTAATTTAGGATTAATTTAGACGTTTTGAAATGATAATTGATGATAGGAGATGGTAATTAGAATAATAGAAATATTAGATATATATTATGTACATAATAAGTAATAGTACATAATATACGATTATTGAAAATATAATAAATAGAAGATATTAGGATAAAAATTGATATTATATAAATAATAGGGGTATATAATAAATCCGATAGAAAACTTAAATTTATGTAATTATATAAAAAATATAAAAACTTTCACATTAGGAATAAATTCAATATACTAATAAAGATTTAAGTGTATCGGATAGAATAACATACTAACTAGGGGTAATTGTGTTATTTAGCATATCTAAAGGTAATGTGATTAATTTCACATTATAAGTGGCAACGAGTTTCTAAGGTTCAAGTATAAAACAGTACTTAAAAATTGAACTAGAACCTAATTTAGAAATTAATGTGAAAACTGAACTCAAACCTAACCCTAAACCCAGAATAATTGTAAAAAATTTGAACCTTGATAACTGGACATATTGAACCCTTAACAAAAGGTAACAATAAGCGTTATAGGATAAAACCAACCTATAATAGTTTTATGAAAAACTGAAACCACGTTTGTGTTATAGGGATGATCAACGATAGCTTGAGCGAGTTGGACCTCAAGTAAATGAGTGAAGAGTCGAGGTAAGTTAGAATTAATACGTTGTTGTATTTTAGAGGCTTGAGATTATACTTGGTTGTGCTTGTTAAATAATTAGTTGTGTGCATGTGCTTGACTATGAGTGATGCTATGATTCTGTTTATTATTCTACCTTACATTGTATGAAGTGATTGATTACCCTAAACTGAAGTTAACAAAGATATGACTTGTAAACATAAATCGAACCTGCATAGCAACCCATTAGGAGAAACCTAGGATTCTCCGACCAAATACCGACCCCTTTGAAAGGGATAATGCTGGATAGCATAATAGGTCCCTTTTTCATCCTTAGGTAAACTAAGTGACAGGTGAGGAAATCGCGGCAAAGGTGAAGTCAATGGTTCGAAGATAGTCGCGGGAGGAGCGGTGTCTCCATTACACAAGCCTAGGTTTGGTCATAAGCTGTCGCATTAATGACAACTCCTCAACCCAGATTAGAACGGGTACAATTTCTCTAATCTCACGATAAGTCAGACAACATCATACAATAACATTTACTTAAACATGCATTACACGTAATAAGTTGGTTGATAACCTTGTTTGTGTTTATGGTATAATTTTAAGTCTTCCATCCTAACTTACTGAGCTGTGGTTGCTTATATCCCTATAGACATCGTTGCAGGTGCTAGCTAAAAAGCGGCTTACAACTACTTTGAAACTAGTAACTGCTGAATCTTGGGGAGTAAGAAAAAATATTTAAAGAATAGAAATATATTTTTAAGGTCTAAGCTCTTATCTTAGAATTTTTCATATTTGAATAATGTATTAACTAGGAAATAAATTACGGTAAAATATTGTAAACTTTAATTGTAATAACTGAATTATAGTGTATATATATATATTTTCTCACTTTTTTAGGTAAATGATTTATTTAAATTATAAAATATTTACTTCAAAGTGAGTTAGTCGTAAACCTCTTGTGTAGATCAAGTCTAGGATAGCAGTTGTAAGGCCAACTTCAATCTTAAAATAATTTACACGGCGGGATTGTTACGACTCTACCGCTTCGGGAGCGTAACACGTATCAACCTACGTGGCGTACACATGACATGATACGTATCCCTTAATACATCATGCTAGCTACCACATGTCACGACAAGACACGTAGCAATTCCCTATTGGATTACGCGACTAATGAAGCGCTATGTAAATACTTTCCTTTCTCTTTCTCCTCCTTTCCCGCATTTTCCCCATATTTTCTCACACTTTCCTCTCTATTCAGTCAACTTCAACATCAAATTCAAGCTATTTTATGGCAAAATTTCGCCAAATTAATGGCAAATTTGCAATCTAGACATAACTTACTTCAAATCCAACACAAAAACTAACCTAGATTCAATCATTAAATTAGTTTAAATTTAGAAAAAATTGTAAATGCAGTTTCTTTCCCTAATAAGAATTAAAACTCTATTTTCTAAAGGGGGGGAATCCGACCAATACCGATGATTTGACCCTCTCTTGCATATGATAGAAAACACATATCCCCATTACCAACTCCATCTTCCTTCTTCGCCACTCTACACACATCCTAGTGCACTCACTTGTCCCTATACGAACTGAACAGTAACTACGTATATAACCTAACACCACGCAACACAACCAAAAATCCACTCCTTCTTCGACCCTAATCTATACCAGACCTTCTCCATCAGAACCAAACCCAATCTTCACTTACGATCTAACACATATACACTCTAACTTTCAATCCACTGTCCACGTCCTACAAAGAACAAAAATTGTCATCACCCCATGAGCAACAACTCAAATAATCATCAGTAGCCTACAGTACACGCACAATAACCTCCACTCAAAGATACCTAAACCACATCCACTACTGAACTACTCATTATATGCTAAAACTTATTATTGCACAAGCCACTACAGCGCCTACCACTCTCTTAACAACTACACACACATGCTTACAACAACCAATAACCTACACACAACCACATAACACATGTGCGCCTCCAATCTAATGTCCACTCCATCACTATATGCATCATTCACCACTACCTAAGCACCACTACCACTTTAGGCCATGGCACTTGGGCAAACCCACAATCTTCAATCTAATACCCACAAAAATCACTTTTCTCACTTAATTCGCTGCTTGAATCTATAAGAATCGTCACCTTCGATTGTTGATGCATCCTTGACCCAGGACCTGCAAGCCAATCCAAATCCACACTCCAAACTTGACCCAACCTGTTGCCCAACTCCAACCCGGGCCCAAAGCTCTAAAGTCCGGCCCTTTTTCCATTCAATTGTTTTCTATTTTTTATTTTTTTATTTTCACATTATAATTGTAACTAAGAAAAAAATAAAGAAAAGAATAAAAATAAAAAGAGGAAAAGAAAAAAAGGGAGAGAAAAAAGTTTAATATTTGCTTTATGTTTTATAGAAATTAATAAGAAAGAAAACAAATAGAAAAAATAATAATATATTAAAATAAGTAGATCATGTTACTACTTAGAAAATCAATTTTCCAAAAATAAATAAAAGTAACCGATCCTCTTTTTAAATTAGGACCTTTGTCTTAGAAATTTTCATAAATAAAATCTGATTTAGGACCTTTTAAGAAATTTTCTTAAAATAAATTCGAATCAATTTAAAACTTAAACTCAGTAGACTATTTCTAGAATTAAAACCAACCAACAAATTCAAGTTTTATTAAAAAAAAACTACGTACATCCGATCTCAAATAGTGGGTATATAGGTACATCTGATCCTAAATATTAGGTACATAGGTATATTTGAGGCAAAGTAAAAAATTAAAAAATTATTTTTTCCCCCTTTTTTTTTAAATTATTCAAATCAGAAAAAATAAGTTTATTTAAATGTCGATTTTTGTCCTAAAAGGTGAATTCAAAAAAATTAAGTTTAAATTTGGAAACTTGTTGGTACTTGTAAGAGTTTAAAAAACCTAACCCTTAGATCCATTTTTCTGATTTTTCAAAAAACCTTTTTTCTATAAAATTAATTTTTCCTGCGCAAACCAATTTCTAGATCAAAACCAAATCTACCAATTCGGTTTTAATCTAAACCATTTCCTAATTTTGATCGGGTTGCAACTTCAAAATGTTTTCAAAATTAAAAAGAAAAAAAAACTGGTTTTCTTTAAACCTTAGTTATTTAAACCTTAGTTAAGGGTCAACATTAAATGAGTTAGGTTTATTATTGATCGATTTAAAAAAGATCAATTTATAAAATCAGGAAAAAATCAAGCTCAACATCTAGAAAGTAAATCCCTTTTAAGGCTCAAGCCAAGAGTGTCTCAAGTTTCTTCTCAAGTCTCCATGCAAGTTTGGTTAATAAGGCTAAATTATATGCGTAGAAATCCTTGAAACCTAATATCTCATTCTTCTTACTTCTTATGATTTTATTCCTTCTTACTTAGTGAATTTTCCTTTGTCCCTCTTTAGCACTCCACCAAAATTTGGCAATGAGTGAATTAAGTTCCATATACCACTTCTTTAGAAACCTATAGCACGACATTAAATATGTTAGGATAGCCATTACCATTGCTTTAACAAGGACCTCTTTACCTGTACTACTTAGCAAACATTATTTCCAACTTTACAACCTCTTCACAATTCTATCCTTTACAAAGCCTAAGGCCTCCGTTTTAAACCTACCCCAAATGGATGGTAAGCCTAGATAGTTTCCTAAGTCTTCTACTACCACAACACCTAAGGCCTCATCCAAAGCAACTTCATGATCCATAGGGGTATTCTTAATAAAATAGATATTTGACTTTATGAAGTTCACTCCTTAACCTAAGGCTACGCAATAAGACCGAAGAATATATTTTAGCCTCAAGAGCTCTTCCCTTTTCACCTTCAAGAAAAATAGTAAGTCATCTACAGAAAAAAAAAAAAAAAAAAAAAAAAAAAAAAAAAAAGTGAGAAAGTGTAGGGCATTAGTTATTGATCTTAAAACCTTTTAGGTTTCCTGACCCAATACCTTTGTTGATGCCTTTGGAGAGAATATCAGCAACTAGGATGAATAAGCATGGGGATAATGGATCTCCTTGCCTCAATCCCTTCTTAAAAGAAACTTGTCCTACTACCTTACCATTAACAATCAAGTCATAATGAACAGTAGTTACACAAGCCATTATCCATTCAACCCATTTAGATGTAAAACCACCTTTCTCTAAAAACACATTTTAGAAAATCTCATTCCATACAATCATATACTTTATTCATATCCACTTTAATAGCACAAAATTACCGACGACTTCTCTTTTTATTTTTGAGGAAATGAAAAACCTCATGTGCTATCACCATATTATCATGAATCATTCTACTTAAGATGAAAGCACTTTAGTTTTTTGTTGCAAAATCATTGAGAAATGGTTTAAGCCTATTAACAAGAACTTTAGAGACAATCTTATATGGAATTTTGTAAAGACTAATTGGTCTATATTGAGTGACATTAAGGCTTGGGACTTTTGGGATAAGAACTAGGTCAGTGACAATTAGTGAGGTTGGAAGAGTACTTATACAAAAAAAAACTTCTTTACTGCTAAAATGATGGAGTCTCCTACTAAGTCCCAATAAGATTGAAAAAACACCCTTGAAAACCCATTCGACCTTGGGGCTTTCAAGCCACTCATTTGGAATACAACACTTCTTATTTCTTCATCCATCACCTTACTAGTTAACACTGCATTGATTTCATTAAACACTAGGCTATCACACCAAGTCAAGCATTCATCCCAACTCCTCCCACTACTCAACTGGAATAGGCTCTTGAAATAGCCTTTGAATTCCTCAATAATCAACTTTTCATCCTCAATCCATTCACCAAATTTATTATGAATCTACACAACTCTATTAATCTATCGTCTTCGTGTAATAGTATGGTTAAAAAAGGATGTATTCTGATCACCATACTTTAACCAATTTATTCTTGAATGTTAGTGCCAAAATCTTTCTTCTCTTTCCTAAAGGTTGTTTATCTATTCAAAGATGCTTTCCTCATCTTGGTTGCTATCTTCCATCTCTAAATTTTCAATTATAGCCAACTTGTTCAATAGATTATTAATTTATGTTTTGTTATTTGGAAACTCAACCCCACCTCAATTTATAAGGGCCCTTTAGTAACCAGACATATTTATCATAATTGTCTCAACCCTTCTTCATCATTGTTCCTCTATATAGAAGCCACAATATCCTTACATTTAGGGGATATTAGCCACATATTTTCAAACCGAAATCTTTTTTTGGCTCTTTGCACTCTTACATCAAGTTGTAAAATCAAGGCCACATGATCTGAAGCTACAGATGCTTGATGTAAAATTTAGAAATTTGGAAATTTTTCAATCCATTCCATAGAGCAAAGTCCCCTATCTATTCTTTCTTTCACCAATACTCCATCCCCTCTTTTATTTGTCCAAGTGTATTTGGGTCCTATGAAACTAAGATCTTAGAGACTGGTATCAAAGATCATATCTCTAAAGCCTTCCACTAATTTAGCCTCTTTCCTTTTTCCACCAGATTCCTCATGATAGTTTGCTGTAGCATTAAAATCCCTTACACAAAACCAAGGGTCACGATTTATTGTTGCCTTTTCTCTCAAAATATTCCATAAATGCACTTTTTTATAGAAATCTTAGTGAGAATGAATCTATGTAATGTGCCCTATTATAGACACCCCCTTTTACCCCTTTTTTTTTCAAAATTTTTAAAATAGATTAAAAGGTCCAAAATTCGGAAAAATACAAAAAATTAAAAATTAAAGAAAACCCAAAAAATAAAAGATTTAGGAAAAAAACATAAAAAAATAAGAAATTTAGAAAAAATAAAAAAAATCGAAAAATCACAAAAGATATAAAAAAAATTGAAAAAATAGAAGATTTAAGGAATTTAGAAAATAATAATTTTTAGATAGTTTAAATATAATGAAACTTTTTAATTTAAATAAGGATAGGACCATTGGACTTGAGTTTGGATTTGAATATAGCCCAAACTGACTTTATCTATATATACAATTTAATTGCACATATTGATAAGATACAAGCTAATGGTCTAATGGATAAGCACATGAACATTGCATGTGAGTTTGGATAGAGATCAAAGGTTCTAAACTCACTAGAGGCATGAAGATGTCTTTTATCTTTTTCTCTTTCAAACTCTACAGTTGACACATGTCAATCCATCATTGGGCCACATATCTGATTTGATACATGCTATTTTATGATTGGTTTAGACAACATACTTTCATTCTCCCTTTTTCTTCTCTCCTTTCCTTTTCTTTCCCTTACTTTATCATTTAACCAAAAAAAAAAACAAAGAAAAAAGGAAGACACATGGAGGGGGACAATTTTCTTCAAACATTCACATACGTGCAGAGGGAGAAGATGCATAGATCACACACTCTCTCTCCCGGCCGACTCTCTCTTTCGCTCATCAATTCAAAAAATATACACACACAGAGATTGGATTCTCTCTCTCTCTCTCTCTCT
Organism: Lumnitzera racemosa; assembly: GCA_024138005.1. Taxonomy (NCBI): domain Eukaryota; kingdom Viridiplantae; phylum Streptophyta; class Magnoliopsida; order Myrtales; family Combretaceae; genus Lumnitzera; species Lumnitzera racemosa. The sequence goes on from JAMXBC010000004.1 coordinate 61,951,797, forward strand.
AGCTATCCGGGGATAGTTGACCTTCTCTCTCTCTTCACTCTCGCTCTCTCATTGAACCCATAGCAGACCCCTCTTTCTCTCACTCACAAGTACAACACGCCTCTCTCGACACCGGGCCTAATCCACGTACAACTCACCCTCTCTCTCTCCACTCTCTCTCTCTCACCAAACTACACACAACGATTGCCCCTCATACAGCCACCACAACCAAGCTGAGCCACAACCGCACTCCGACCAATTTCACACACTCTCTCTCTAATATACTGCCAATCAATGATCTCATTACTCGTGCGTACCTCAGAGGCCTCCAATCCCTCTCCCAAAGAATTATCTCTCGGCAACATACTGATGACGAGAACTTATACATCGAAGAAAGGAAGTTGAACTCCCTGAGCTCCCTATATTGTCATACATTGATTTGTACTTTCGGTAATGATAATGCCAACCATTCCCTTGTCAAGGACCCTATACCAAGTACTTCGACAAACTGCTGCCAAGAATCTCTTGCCAAGTGACGAAAGACTCACTTAAATGGCCACGTAGTTTTCTCTAGGCATACCACTATTTCTCTCGCCCCAACCCCTATAGTGCCACAACATTTTAACCATTCTCACCTGTTGTACTCAAAGAATATTCATACGGGACCAATGATGTATTATCAGCTGTCCACCTCGTCTGACATTTAACTACTTTTCCATTTTTGGTTTGTTGTCCTTTTTACCCTTTTCGTATGTAATAGGAATCCCCTTTTTGTAAATACTTTCTTATAATTTCTTTATTTGTAATGCTACACTAGGAACTTCCTATAAATAATCCTTTCCTCTTATAAGCCGAAGATAACTTACTTCTTAATACTGAATACTCTGTTCTTGTAAGACAATCCTCTCCAATTCCATACCCCTTACACTCTTATCTAATCTTGTTGAGTAACTCAAGATTAGTGGTGGGTGGACCTTAACATTAACTTGTGCATCATATCAAGTGAAGTGTCAAGTCGTGTTGTGTTCATTAGTAAGTCATATCCTCCGAACAACTTCACGTCAGCTAATCTTGTTCAATTGTGGACCGTTTCCTCTTAATTTTCTTCGATATCTCGAAAGACCTATTTCAATTGAATTCTACCTTAGTAAGTCCTAGTAATAACTGAGTTCCTAGGCACACCACTCTTGGTCTTCTCTCTTTCTCATAACTCGAAACAACTCCCCTCACACGACCCTCTCTCTCACTCAATCCGAACCCCCATTGCAGTACGCAACCAATGCCTTAAAACACCATTTACGCAGCACAACGCCACCCATCAACCCAATCTCTCTCTCAATCCAAACACACAACATCCATCATTAACCAAATACTGACCATTTCCCTACCATCATGCACCACCATAAGGCTTCACGCCAACACTTTCTCTCTCTACTCTTAACCACACCACCTTAAGCCACCACCAAATGACAAGGCATTGGTCCCAAACCCCTCTTTCCAAATTCAAAACACATGAATCTCTCTTCACCCATTTGATTTGGTTGTTAGAAACACCCAAATCAAGCTACCCAGGTTGCCTTCTTCTTCTTCTCGCATTGACTTGACCTAGAAGTTCAAATTTGACCTAATTAACCCGTCGACCTGAACCAATTGACTCGAGATCCGCACATCAACCCAAGTCTGACCTGTACATACAACTCCAATCTAAGCTTAATCCGGCCATCTCTTATTTTGTATTTCGGTTGTTGTAATTTTTTTTAATTAGTTTTTATTTATTTATTAGCGTATTATGTAATTGTAACTAAAAATAAAAGAAAAACCTGAAAAAGAAAAGGGAAAAGAAAAGGAAAAGAGAAAAAAGAAAAAAAAAAGGAGAAAAGAAGAACGAGTTTAACTTTATTTTATTTTGTTTATTTTTTTAGGGATAAAGTAATCATAATAAAATAAGCAAAAAAATAAAAATAATAGTAAATAAAAATAGAAAAATAAATAAATTATTAATGAATTTTTATCACTTAGAAAACCAATTTTCCAATAAAAATAAATCAACCTTCTTCTTTTTTTCCAAATTTAGGCACTTTAGAGTTTTCCATAAACAAAATCTGATTTAAGATCCTTTGGTAATTTTCCTTAAATAAATGGAAATGAGTGAAAACATAAACTTGAGTTTTTTTCAAAAAATTAAATTCAACTCCACCTACTAAAGTCTTCGTAAAACAAACTATAAAAGTCTAATCTCAAATAACAGGTATATACGCCCTCGTACGTAAGTACATGGTGACTTAAAATATGGAAAGTTTTTTTTTTCTATCTTTGTAAATATTTGTGTAAATTAATTAAATTAGTCCATATGATATGACTAGTCATTTAAAAATTGAAAAAGAGTATTATTGAAAAGAAAGATTAAATTTGGAAAGTTAAAAAGTAGTATCAGTTTATAGTTTAATAGGATAACCTGTAAGCTCCCAAAAATTAAGTTTAAGACAACCGAGCTTAGATTTAGGGCTTTTAGAGAAACTTATCTAATTGAGATGAAACTTTTCGACTAAAATAGAAAAACTAACTAAGGTAATACAGTGAAGTTAGATTTTAGAAATAATGACCCAAAATCTCAATTTTTCTCTTAGAAGTAGAAATATTTAATATGGTACTAAAATGCTCGAAACTCTTAAAATCAAGCTCAGATTGCAACAAGAACTTAAAGATAAATTAATTGAGCTATAAAATAAAATAATATAATATAATTTAGTACATAAATATATACGCATTTTTATGAGTATAAATAATAATTATACTCGGTATAAATAATAATTATACCCGTAAATTAACCATAAATTATTTAATTATATATATATTGCGTTGAAATCATAAAATTTATTAAAAAAATATATCCTAAAAATAAAAGATATGTTAGGAACTTAATTATATGAGTATAGTTATATATTACGCATGAGATATACATGGGATATATATATATTCGTATATTATTAAATAACTACATATTAATAAAATACACCTAAAATACTAAAATAATTGAAAATCCTATCCTAATGAATCAAATTGTGGCTAGAAACTCCTGAAATTTACTGTAACAAGTTAGGAAAGCTGGAGGATGATGATTCAATGGCAAGATAGTAGGATTTGGTTACCTCCTACTTGCTTTTATAAAGAAAAAGTAAAGAAAAAATAAGAAAAAAATTCAAAAGGGCCAAAAACCGACTCCCACAGCTTTGAATAAGCCTCTCTACTTCATTTCCAACTTTAAAAATTAGAAACACTTAAGAGAAAAATTTAGAAAAATCATGGGAAATTAGAAAGAAAATAGAAAAAAACAGAGCAATCACTATGCCACCACCGTGCCAAATCTAAACAACCACCTGACGACGAACCCGACCTTACACCACCAATCCAAGCCGCATCTAGGTCATCCAACATACCCCCATTACCCCACGGTTGTTGGAGACACCAAGAACAGCAAAGTCAATTTCTTACCCTATTTTTCAATAATTTATAAAAATTAGTAACCCACCCAAAAAATTACGAAAAAAATTGTACTTAGGTTATTTTAAATATAATTTTATTTGATATTTTTATTTTTGAAAAATTCATAATACTTAATATACTTCCTTAAGAAATTTACTATTCATCTAAATTTATAATTGTAAAATAAATGTACTAAATGATGTTGTTTCTAATTGAAAATTTTTGTATAGGATGTGTATGATATATAAATAATTTCTATGAGGTCCAAATTTTTATTTGAATATTTTTAATATTTATTTCTTTTTTTGGCCTAAAAATAGCTCAAAAATAAGCTGAAATTATGAATTAATCTATAATAAATAATAACAGTATTGAGTTAGATTAAAATTAATTTGGTATAAAAAGAATCATAATTGAGTAATTTAGGATAATTTAGGGGTAAAATTATCAATATAAATATATAGACGATAAGTTAAAAACTTGAAATCAAGTGATAACTAAATTCTCGATATTTTTAGGAGTCTATAGAAATTTTCAAGGAATTATTTGGAAACCCAAACTCTTTATTACAAATTTACCTAATAAAATGGCTTAAATTACAAGTCGGGGTGTATTTTTAATATTAATAAGCTAAAATGAATTAAATAGTTAAATAAAAACTATATATGTAATGGCTGATCAGATTGGATTAAAAGAATATTTTTATTGTATTTACTAATATTTTCTGATCAGGATATACTTTAGGTAAATTAGAGTTAGATAATACTTATATTATGACAATAGATGGAAAAATTAGGTAAAATACAATTTAATAACGTAAATTACATATAATATGATCATATTTATATAATTACATAGAATTGTATTAAAAAGTCGAACTACCCATTAAAAGTTATCTCTAGGAATAGGACTCGTAAAATGTATTGTTAAGTTTATACAAACTCAACGACACTAAGTTTGTTAAAATCGAATAACCTTAAGTAATTTAACCTATAACTTAATCATATTCAAGAATGTACGTATTTCGGTAACTTTATCGAAATTAAAACGTGAATTAATAAATTAAAAGTACGTTTTGATATGATCGAAATGATATATAATATGTAATAGTATATATGATGTACAGTATCAACAATTAATAACTTAATTCGATATGTATTGATAATATAACTATATATTATGGAATATATATTATGGAAATAGTAATAATATATATATAATTGTTTTAGATTAAATCCTAATGTTTTCGTAATTATTACAAAAACTAAATTTGGGTATTTTATGTAAATAGGATCTTCCATTACAAAGAAAGTTGACGATTCAAGTCAACAGTAGTGAACGTCTAAACAAGTTAAAATTGTGGCTTTACCACTTATTGGGATACTGTTTAGAGTATCCGAAGACCTAAGAGTACTGCTGGCTATATTTGTAGTTAGTTGACTGTACGCATGTTGTATGTGTGAATAATACTCAATTGTGACAGAAGTTTAACTCCTTGGTATGCTATTCAGCATGTTTGCATTGATTCTGAATTATATGAACTTATTGGCAACCCTGAATTAAAACTAACATTTATTCGACTAAAATGAAACTGGACATACATAATACCTATTAGGTGAAACAATTAAGAGTGTCAGACTAAATACTGACTTCCTTCAATGAAGATAGCTGAAATGGTCCTTTCCCCATCCTTAGTTGAACTAAGTAAAAGGCAATAAGGTCACGACAAGGTTGGGGGTCGTAGTTCAAAGGCGGTCACGACAAGGTTGGGGGTCGTAGTTCAAAGGCGGTCACGAGAGGAGGGTATTCTCCATTACACAAGCCCGGGTTTGGTCTAACTTGAGTTGCAATGAAACTCCTCAATCCGAGTTGAAGCGAATGTAATTTCTCTAACCTCACAATAGACCGGATAACATTGTATGATGTTTCATTTGATTGATTACATTGCATTTCATTATAATTATTAACCTTATTTGTGTTTGTACAGTACTCTTCTAACTCCGTCCCACTTAGTGAACTAGTTGTGCTCACATCCTTATAAACTCTTTTGTAAGTGTTGAGTGAGGTTAAGATGTTTAGATTCCACCATTCCCAAGTTAATATACTGTTATTTAGGAAAGTAAAGATCAAGGAATCAACTGAAACTGGGCTTTTAACTTTGTTTTTTAGTTTGTGAGGAAACTAATTGGGAATTCCTTAGGAGCTTACTGGTTTCCTAACTTATTGTATATAAACTGCAAAAGCTGTAATTTTTAATAAACTCTAATTGTAAACTTTACCTTTGGACGTAAAACATTTGTGTAAATACTGTTGTAGTATTAAACAATAAGTTGTATAAAACAGGTATTTTGTAAAGCCCTACCATACGTTTGGTTATTAATAGGTGTCAGAACAAACATTTCAAGCTGATTGAGTTGTGTACAACTTGTGTGAAATGTATCTACGATAGCAATTATGAGGTTAACTTCTATCTTAGGTTAATTTATACAGCGAAAATGTTATAACCCTTCCTGTTCGGGGAGTAATATAAACCCCAGATCCAGATCTCTAGTTTTGAAAACCGTTTAAAAAATTGGTTTTATTGTTAAAATAGTAACTAAATTATAACCAATCCATCCAATTAGTTATAACTTAACTCTTTTCCCGACTCCAATTAGGTAGCAACTATAATATATTTCCAAGATAAAAACCAGTTTCCTTTAAACCCCAATCAATGGTTAGTATTAAGCAAGTAGGGTTTAATACTGGTTAATTTAAAAAAGATTTAATTTAAAAACCGGGAGAAAAAAAAAAAAAAAAAAAAACAAGCTCAACACCTATCATACCCCCATCTTTGTATTTAATCATGGTGTCTATAAAGTGGAAGTTTTCTTCTAAGATAGAAATTTCTACACAATCATTCCACCATAAGGCTAAACCACCAGCTAATCCCCTCCGGTGCACATAGAAAGCATTTGTATATCTCAATCTGTCGCGAATCCTTTCGATTTTATTAACTTTATTTTTGTCTCCATCAAGAAGACAATAGAAGGATCAAATTTACAAATGAGATCTTTTAAGGCTGCAAACTATCTCAATAGTTGCCATACCTCAATAATTCCAAATTATGAAATTCATGGCTGACTTTTGGCTATTTCAAGCTAGCTACTATCACCTTTATTATTCACGAAGTTAACAAGGACTTCAACACAATTTCCACCAACAAGAGATTCCTCTACAATGCTCTCTACACAAACAATCATCACCTTCTTTACCCTACTATTCCACTTTCTCACAATATATTTTTTCCCCCCATGAACACTTGTATCACTACCTTTTGAGAAAGTAAGCATATCCTTCTCATCATAGAAAGTCTTCACCTCCTGAATCAGCTCCATCTTCAACTTTTTTCATATTATCATCATCATTTCCTAGCTCTCTTCCTCTCTTAATGCTTAACATCTTAAAGGCTTCAATCATCTCCTTCTATACAGGTGAAATTACTAATTCTCCTTAAAAAATGTTTTGCTCGAATACAGCAACCTTTTGTGCAGATGATAAGGTGGAAATATTACATTCAACATCATAAGTAGTATGTTCTCTTTCAATTCAATGTTCCGATTTGCTCTAGTAGAGGTTGAGGCATGGTCAGTATTTAGAGTAGAATTTTAGGTAAGTTGTGATTACAAATCTGGATTGGACAAAGTTTGAGATTGGTATAAAGAGGATGGTAAAGGTTGACTAGGGTAAGGAAGTGTACATGCTGGATTCTTTTTTGGTGATTTAGGCGAAGTAGGAAGGGTAGTATCATGAATTATATTTTGGTTCAAAGGTGATAAGGGTTGTCTAATAGGTGGGGTATGTGTATGGGTTATTTGTTTCCATAGTGACTTAATAAGTAAGGGGAAACCAGTATCATGGAAAGGTTTAAAGATTCACTTTAGGTTTTGGATTAAGCATTTCCTTATGCCAATTCTTCGCTACTATTATGCTCAATTGAGGACCAAAGTTTTCACCACTTACCACTGGGTAGTTACATCCCCTACTCACATGGCCAAGCAAACTACATTTGTAGCACCGACCATTAAGCTTTTCATATTTAGGGAACACCATGTACTTTTCACTACTACCTCTAGAAACCCATGCTCTCATTTTGAATGGGATCAAATAATTGCATAAGATTCTACTCCTTAAGAAACCCCTTCTATCACCATTTGGAGAAATCAAATCCTCTACCTCTAGCACCCTTCCAATTCAAGCCCCAAGTTTCCTAACATTTATAGTTGTCATTTGATCCAATTTTAGATTGTGGATTGAACCCAAAATGGAATCGAGTTAAGGGGGATTTCACTCAAATTCCAATGAGATTTCCGTTAGTGCAGTACAACACAAAATCCAATAATAAACTAATGGCTTTCAACCATTAACAATTCTCTTCGCTCAAATGATTCAAGCTAGATGATGAAAACATTATTACCCATTACCAAAATAACGATGTCCCCAAATTCTTTCTAAGATTTTCTCATAACTACAAATTTGTTTAAAATCTTATCTGATATTGTTTTTGCTACTAGAACATGATCTAATTTCTCATGACCATTGTTTATTTCTAGATCTATTTCATCCAAAGGTATTTCATCAACTTGTTGAGCTTCCGTTTGAAGATCCGTCAATGTAATAGAGGCCATCTAGAGAGAACAAAGATAAATAGTGAGCAAGGAAATATCGAACAGAAACAACTAGGAACAAAGACAAAAAACAAAACATAAATGATTAAAAATATTTATAACCTAGACTGATGTAATATATTTACACAATTCTCATTTTGATTTCCGGAGTTTTCTTTTTTTTTTCTTTTTTCCTTGCTTTGCTTTTTTTTTTTTTTTTAGATTTTATAGAAAGGGTTAACTAAGACAATACCTAAGAGATTGATTACACAAAGGAGAAATGAAGATAAGAAGGAAGAAATTATAAATAGTGAAAAAAAAAAGTTTATTTTAGTGAATGATTCAGAAATAAAATCTAAGCACAAAGAAACGTAACAAACTAGGCTAGAAAAAAAAAAAGAAATTTTTAAACTCCTAGCAAACACTTTAAAGACATGATCCACTCTCCCATAGAGAGGATTTTTTCTCTCTAACAACTATAGAGAGAAGTTCACTAAACACCTCTACATTGATTCTTTCTTTCTTCTAAGTTATTGGGTTGGTAGTATATAATTGCTTTTATAGGTTATTTCTTCTATATTGATCAGATTTTCTTCTAAACCAAAAGAATTGGATTTCCTCCTAAATGTCATTATAAGTGATCTAAATAATAACTGAAGTTTAGTTTCAACTATTCATTGTCATAAACTCATTCGCCAAAATGCTTCATAAGTAGATTTCAATTGAGTAATACGATCTAATATTACATGATATTTTGCACAAACCATCTTAAAGTTATGGTTGATAATTGCTTTAATTTTATGCTAGTGAATGTTATACCTACAATACTTATACAAATTTAAATATATAAAATTCCTAAAAATTAATTGCCAAAAAATCACATAGTTGATTAAATGTAAGAATAAGTAATACAATTATAGAGAAAAAAAATTTAACATAAAATTTATTAACAAATATTGACAACACAAAATTGCAAAGTTTTTTTTTTTTTTTCCTTAAAGCAATGTAGGACAATAATGCTAATAAAAGTTATTGGTTTTATTGAAACATGTGATGTGAGCTTATTTTTATTATGTGCTCATAAAATGGTTACATGATCAAGCTCAATCTTTCAAACTTGATGTTGAACTTGAAGGTTAAGATAATCTTTTTCATTTGATGCTCTAGAGTATGAAAATAATCTTGTAAATGACATGATAAATATATCATAAAAATAAAAATTTCATTGAAATTGACTATATAGATGATAACAATAAGTTACATCCACCTCATAATCGAAAAAGAAAAAAAAGTATCCCCATTTTAATATGGAAAATGATACAACTTCCTAATGAATTTCTCGATTTACTTCTAAATCATGTTTACAAATTAATAGTCTTAATGAATAGTAATATCTTTCTTTATATACAATTTTCCATTTCCGCGTATCTCCAAATTGCATGCCTTAGGCTAATTGAGAAATCCCCATCCCCAAATGACACTAATCGACAAAAATGAAATATTTGATGAGTATGCAGCAAAAAAGCTTGTGAATTGTAACGTCAAAAAGCACACTGAAAAAGCAACCTTGTCAAATCAAGTTCCACTCTACAGATGGTGTAGGTAGATATATATATATATATATATATATATTATATATAGTTAAATGGATGGATAGGCGTGGATACTAAAGGGGTGATTTATCATCAGTCTTTGATAAGTTAATGGGAGTTAGATAAATTTAGACTGATTCATTATTAGAGGTTATTGAAAATTTGACGAGGAACGAGATATAAATAAAGTAAAAGTTAATAAGATAAAAGTATAGAAGAAAAAGTTAAATATGAGATACTAAAAGAAAGTGAAGCTTAAATAATATGGACAAACATTTGAAAGACAAATGAGAAGAAAATATATTTTTCTTATAAATTACAAATATGTTCCTTCATATTTACTCTTTTTGTGTTCGGACCTTTTATTTTTAAAATTAAATACTTAAACATTTAATCTTTAATATATGTGTTGTCCAACCCTATTTTACTATTATGCTCTTAAACAAGATAATTTAAGAATACTATTGGAAGTATTTTAGAAGGGCAAAGTGGTTATTATGAGACCGAAAAGTACATTTTTTCTCTTTTAAAATTTAGAGTCTAAATACTCAATTGGTTAAGATGAAGGGACTAAGTCCACATAAAAAAATTGTGAGGAGATATATTTACAATTAACCTTTTTTTTCCCTACTAAATAGAAAATAAACATCGAGAAAATCAAAAACCTTTTGTTATTATTTTATGAAAACAAAAGGCGAAATTGCGAAATAAGATTCCAATATATAAGTTAAGGGCCTCACTTGCAAATATTTGATTTAATGGGGGTAAAGTGCGTACAAAATAAAATTAGAAGGGATAAAATGGAATATACCTTCCCTTTAGCCCCTTTATGACTCAGCGTTTCATGACAAGCTCTACCGCATGGCTTAACAAGCAAGTAATTGAAAAGAGATGACCCCATAAATATGTTATGGATGAAAGTGATAAGAAAACCGGCTTTTATTGCCTAATTAATAAAATTAACTATCATACTGAAAATTTAACTTAATTGCGACTTCTCGTAGAAGGTTGCCACAATCATTGCATCTGTCATCTGCCAATTGAAGCAAATTATTACTCATTATACAACTCGCATCGAAATTCCAGAGGACCACCGTTTAGATTTTCGCCCGATGTTCAACGTTGCTTGGTTTGTTCTTTTTTCTTTTTTCTTTTTTTTTTTTTAATCAAAATGAATTAAGTCCACCAAATCCAGACTCATGGTGACTTCCGTTCTACTACTGTCCTCTGGCCATGATGCCAAGGAGAATTTTTCATATTGAAAAGAATAGATAATAAGCCTCAGTTGACTTTAATTTTTTAGAAGGAAATGATAATGGATATTCGAGTTTTTGGACGTTGAACTTGTACAGGTTACCCATTATCTAACGTTGGGATTGCAAGTGTTTATTTTTTAATACTCAATAAAATCTCCAAGATACTCAAAATTGAACTCCATAACTGTGCACACATCAAATAAAAGATGCATTTATAGAGTTCTGAAAATTATCTCTGGAATCCGAATGTTAACACAATCTTGTAAGAATGATCCAATGCTGGTTAAACCAGAGATATAAGTTTTTAAATTTTAGAATTATGACAGAATAATAAACTTCAAAACTTTAGAGTCAAACACCTAATCTATAATACATAAAAAACATTTTAGATCTTGTGTATGCAAAACATACAAGTAATATGGTGTTCCAATGCAATCTGAAAATTTTTTTATTATATTTTTATAATATAGGAATATAAGAGAAATTATTTAACAAAATGTTAATTTGCATGTAACCTCTTATCTAAAACACCATTAATCTCTAATCATAACCCTAAACCGAAATTGAGCAAAATTACCAAATTCAATATCTAACCCTAACCGAAATTGATCAAACGTGACGAGCTAGACCAATTCCATTAAAAGTACAGATGAAAAAGTAAAAAAATTCCGAAAAGTAAATGGTTCCTTTGCTTTGTTTCATTATTTGTAATTTGAAAAAATCAATTACTTGCCATGTCAACAATTTAAATGACGTCCGCATCAGCCTAATAAGCACATCAACTACCACATATTTAAGCAATACCTGCCCACATCTAGAGTAAGGGTACAAGTAGTCTCTTAAAAATGGGTGTTTCCACAACTACAAACGTTTTAACACAATTCATCCGAAATAACGAGACAATGAAATCCATTACATCTCACGACCAATTCACGGAAAAACATTAACATAGCAACGGTTAGGCTTCAAACAACTACGAATTTTAGTAGGCCTAGTAGTCAAACCTGTACCCAACGCTGAAAAAAATTCTCTTAAAATATATAAATCGAACCCATCCTGTATGATAAGCCCAGTACAGGACATTATGCCATAAAGAATTTACGAGGCGACACCCTGGGGAAGAGTGGATAAATTACGGATTTTTAAAACATGAAGATACTGGTTATTAACTCATTTTGTATGCATTCATGCCCTAATTCAAAACAAGAACAGCAATAACCGTTACTGACAGCATGCGTTATAGAATGTATAGAACCTCGAAAACTTAAAAAACGGAGAACCCTAGAACCATCGCACAATCCGACAATAAAATAATCCCTCCTTGATGGTCTCAACGTAGCCTAAGGTTACACGGATCCAGCTAATTCACACCAACGCCACCCCATGTGACAGACCACAAGGCCAAAGTCTCCCTCGATCTTAATTTATTATTCAGTCAATCATCATATCAATGTAGTCAAAACCCACAACACATGAAAGAGTGAAGGCTACCAAGGTAAAATTGTCTGTGCTTCTTCTTCTTCCCATGAGAAAAGAGGACAGGCTGTAACCAGGTTCTACTGACAAAGGAAAAAGAAAAAACACCATTCCATTTTGCATACTTTATTATTCCAGCTGTAATAAATTAAAATATAACTTGAAATAAGAAAAGAAGAAAAGTATAATTACTAATATAATATGAAAAACATAAAAGAACAACCCCATCTTCCACTTTTTTGGCTCCTCTATTTTGAATCACATTACATTCAAACTTATTGCCCGGAATGCAAAAAAACAAAAGAGACTCCCATTTTCCTTCTCTGTCACTGTCACTGTGCCCAACCATTTAAAAAATAAAATAAAAGGCCAAAGCTTCTTCTTCATCTATCTATCTTCTTCGCTTTCACCAAAGCATTAACTACTTTATTATTTTCCCTAACCCTAGCACAACATATCATATCTTCCTAAACACTACCACAGCATAAAGAAACCCTTTTAACAAAATACTACTAGTAACTTCTTTCACCTATACCAAAATCAAACCTCCTTGGTTCCTTTTTATCACCTAAAAATAACCTCATAACGAATGTTTTGTCCTTCTCTGAAACTCCAAAACAAAAAAACCGAAATCAGAGAAGCCCAAACCCCTACTGGTTTTGTCATTCGTCAGTAAGTCCAATCTCGGGGTAGCCGGAGTTCATAGTTCGCTGCCGGCACCATGTGGTGGCTTCTCCGTTGTGCCCACGCACCACCGCTCGGAAAACTGCGGACTCCATCTACAATACAAATCAATAAATCAAAATAAGAACTCAAAAAGATTAAAGAATAGGAAAAAAAAAAATGAACACTAGTGGAATAAAACTAGACAACGAAGAGAAACATACTATTTTCCTCAGATGGAAAATATCCGTTGTAACGAGACTCTAAATGAGCCTGAGATCTCAAGTTCATATTCAAAGCTTGAACCACTTTGGCCGGAACTAAAACGGTTGAGCAAGCTGTTCCAATTACAAAGACACCCAAAATACACATTCAGGATCCTTTCAGCATAAAAGGAAAAGAACAAACTACTTCTTTACCAGGACGAAGAAAACGTGCTCATAAGTACTCATTTCACTACCCTGACCTGGCTTTTTTTTGGGTTCGGGCTGAGACCCAACCCGACGAGGAAGGAAAACCCCGGTCCCAGCACATTCTCTCTTAGCCCCTCCAGGTGGTCCAAGAAAAACCTCCCTCATACAGGACGAACCATTGTCCCTCTGGCACTGACTCTGTACTGCGTGTTGCAGGGTAGGCCATGCAGACGCGGATAATCCAGCGCGTCTACACCCAACCCCAAACTCCCCTATCTTCCCTCCATTAGGGTTTGGGACCACGTGGTAACGTTGCTGCCCTTGTCCACTCCAACCGTGTCGTTGCTGCTTCATCATCATTAGCTGATGCTGCTTCACCTGCTGAATCTACAATAACAAGCCAACATTAGTAAAGGCATGAAGGATTTGTCTTTGCTGAGTAAATACAGCGACACTACAAGAGCACGATTTGGTTTATCCTTACTTGGACAGCCACTGCTTGCTGGACAGAGAGCGACTGGTGAGGAGGGCAAAACCCTTCACTAGAGTTACGGCCTGGTGTGTGTTTCCCCATGTCAGAAACACGTTTTGCTGGCCCCTGTAACATGTCCCAAGCTCCAGCAGAAGAAAAGAGTGTTTTCTCATGGAGAGAAACAGGTAATGGACCTTTAGGTCTGGTTTGTTTGCATCCACACTGACCTTTAACTCCGAACAGTGTTGATTGTGGCGAAGTAGACAAGTAACGCCCCTAAATTTTGGAAAAACAAACATCAATCCACTTGAAATCGATAGTTAAGTTAAAAGTAACCCCATAAGTGGAAAAGAACGTAAACGCTTAGTAATCGAATGGAAACATACCTTGGGGTAGTCAAAGCCAAACACAGAGTCAGTAGCATCTATGATGGTGTTGGTTTTGTCATCAAGAGTGGCGCGTGAGAGTTTACGACTTAAGTCGGCGAGGAAATCCTCCTCGTCGCTCTCGGTCTCAGTAGAACTTACCACGGACTCAACCGGAGAGCCCAGATCGGGAGAGGTCCCGTACGACGCAAGACCGAAGTTGTACCCAAAAACCCCCAAGTTGGGTCCTGTTTTGCTCCCCAGGGTGACCACGTCATTCTGAGCACTCTTCTTGTTGTCAACGAAAACGATGTCATCGTCGTTTAAGAACTGAGGAGGAAGCCAAAACTCGCCGTCGTCAATATTGTCAGCCATATCAATGAGTCGATTTTGGAGGACAGCGAGTTGGGTGCGGTTAGACGGGGTTTCAAATTTTGATAGCCAAAGAAGTGGGAAGAACGAGGAGACTTTATGTTGCGGGTGTGTCAAGGTTTAATAATGAGTCTCAATTACCCTTTGTTGGGTTTAGCTCAGTATGGACCCAGTACAACTAAAGTCGCAAGGGAAGGGAAGAGAGAGAGAGAATAGACAGAGGCGTACTAATGAGACGAAAGATGTTTGATGGGAATCAAGGGAAACGAGGGAGAGCATAGGATGGGAACGCGGGCAGCGTATATGTAGCAGTGGATTAGTGAGAGAAAAAATACGGAGGAACACGAAAGCACTTAAGTATCACTTTTTTCTAGAGAGAGAAAGCAGTACTACATAGGTTTAGGTCCGTCCATCATCACGCGATTGCAGGGAAGTGGGTATACGCGAGAGGTCGAAGTGGGGTCGTGCAGAGTTGCCGCCAGGTATGAAAAAGCAAGATGGGCAGGGGTTGGGTTGAGGGGTGCGACTGGGACCCACTTCACACTATTGTACGTACATTACACTTACCTGCCGCATGTGACAGGAGGCCCTCCCTCCTTTCTAGATTTTTCTTTCTTATTCAAATTTAATTTAATTTCCTTCTTTATTTTCCTTTTTTTATTTGTTTTTCAAGAGAAAATATGTTACACTATTTTTTTTTTCTCATCTCTCTTTTTTTAATGGTATCCAATTTTTTTAAGAAAAAACTAAAATAAAATAAAATAAGAGATATGATAGGAGAGATAGCGTTGGGAGGGTGGGATTAGTGGAAATGATGCAGATAGATTGATAGAGCAAATCACGTTCCACGGCTTCTTTACGCACACGACGTGGGTCAGCGTCTATAGTCTACTAGAGGGGTTAGATTGTATCATGGGTGAACTCGGACAACGACATGAAGACCTTCACACTCGTCCGTCATTCGCTCAGCGGTTACAGTTATGGTGCATATAATTTAATGTTACAATACAAGGTAACATATAACAACACGCATTTGTCTTCCTCTAACGTTCCGCTTGGCACTTCTCCCTCCCATGCTTTGCTGCTAGGCAATATATGTTCGTGTCCTCTATTCATTTCCTGCCTCTCCTTTTTTTCCCCTCTACTTTCCTTTTATTTCACGGTCTATTAATTATTACACCTTATGCATCTGCCTTGTTAATGTTAAATTAATAGATCATGCATTCGCATTATAAATATAGAATAATTAAATATATCTTTTTTAAATTTTAAATAAGAGCCATGCACATTATTATATCAATCATTTACACATATTGCTTACAAAAGAAACGAAAAATAACATATCAACAGTGTGCACTCTCCATGAAAAAGTTATTTCAAAATAAAAAAAAAAAACTCGTTGATAGTTTTAAATTTAAATCGTGAAATATAATCTTATATAGGATTCAAAATATTTTTATATAGTTAATTTTAAATTTAAATGTATATTTATTTAATGATGTCTCATTGGGTCACTTGATATTTGTGATAGAGAGAGACATAAAAAAACTAGAAACGAAATCGATATGAAAAAAAAAAAAATAGTTAGGAGAGAATGGGAGAAGATGATCATGGAGATCGTGAGGAGATATTACAGGAAAGAGAGGAAGAATGATTAGGAGGAAATATAAACCGTTTACGATGGTGGGAGAGACAGAAAGAGAGAAAGAAGGATTGGGTGAAAAAAGAAATAAGGAATCTATCAATTATTCATAATTTTAATATTAGTTTTTTTGTTGAATAATATTATATAGAAGCATAAATAAGTAATTTTAAAGAAAAGATACGAGGGATGGTTACTTAGGTTCTTTGAGATTTAATAATATAGATAATGATTTATTATTGAATAAAAAAAATATCTAATGGATTTTGTGAATAAAATAATACGCTTTTTCTTTATGTAATACTTATCATACCAAATATGCCTTTATGGAACCATTTTAAATAAATTTTTTGTACCAATTTTTTTCAAAACCATCCATCCTTTTTTAACTTTTCTAAATAATTTCTCTAGTGTTAACTTCTCTAATTATATTTATTAATAACATTACCATAATATTTATAGAAATGCCAAAACCATCACATCCCTTTAATGTTATCTTTTATAATATTAAACTATAAGAGATTGATCTTGGTGTTATATTCCCCAAAAATTAATGTTTAACCGACAAATTCCTATAAATGTCCTTCAAAAATTAAAACTATGTTGTTACAAACAATTGAAAATTAATTTTAATGAATTAGTAAATTTTTTCACGTATCACTTTTTACTTTCCTATACATTATGCTATCTATCGTCTCTGGGTATTTACCGATAGTGATTGAGCTCTACATATAGAAGGCCTGCAAAATAAGACATTGTGAGTAGATACCGGGGTATTGTCCGGTATAATCACTTCGATACTAAAGTTAGTATTGAGTCTTTAGAGAGTAGAAAGTATTTTAGAATAGCAGGCAAGCTTGGTGTGCAGAATGTAAAAATATTTACTGTTAAGTAGTAGATTAAAATTTATAATGGAGTAGCACCGGCAATTGAAAGACAATTAGTGGAAGAGATCTTCTCTCGTAAGCCTAGAAGAGTGAGATTGTAGCGTCCAACATATCCTACTTATTTTAGACATGGTTGTTGACTCAGTATTTTATCCTTATCTTTTGCATTCTAACTGTTGCAGAACTAATTGGGCTTGGTTAATCTAAGCCTAGGGCTTAAGCCTACTGGAACGAGCTCTAAGCAACAAAACATGATAAATCTGGACGAACCTGAAGTACCTATGTCTAAAGGGCTTATGTTTAAAAGACCCTATCAATATTATCCAATTTAGACAAAAAAAAAATCGAACAAATTAAGGAATAGAAATCGAAAATGTTTCTAATTCTTATAAAATTTTATTTTTTAAGACATATCTATAGGTCTTAAAAGTAACTAATAGGGAGAGTGAATTAGTTACAATAAAACTTTGAACTTTTTTAAAAAACTAGATTAAAAATGTCTCATTTGATTACTTAAGCAAGGTTAAGCGTGAAATAATATATAATCAATAATAAAACTCAAAATAAAGAAAGTAGGATTGAGAAGATCATGAAAGAGATTTATAATGCTTCGGCCTTATGCATCCTATACTATTCTAGCTTTACTATTGGAGACCCAATAATCCTCACTAATATTGTTCTACCATCCACTTTTCACTAACTTCAATAGAAAGAAATAATTATAAGTTTTTTTGCTCTGTCTCACTAAGCTACTCTTATCTATACATAGATTTACAAAAATTTGTTATGAGGACAAAATACAAAGGTTCTCTCAATAAAAGAACAAAATAAAATCAAAATATAAAATTAGAGTAGACAATGTTACCTATAAATTAGATTTCAAATATGATTCTGAATTCTCTCAATGGTCAAGCTTTTAGTAAACAAATGTAGCTTTGCTATGTTGAACTATATTTCGAAAATTTGAACTCGCTTCTCTTATATCTTATAGTGCAATGTCTCTCTACTAGAATCTTGGACAACTCTTAATTAAATCTTAAATTATTTCAAAAAAAAATCTTGATTTAGCCATTGGTTGTTGTAATCCCTTGAGTTTTGGAAGCTAAATCACACTTGATCTTAAATTGAATTTAAATGTTGTAACAATGCTCTTATATTCTTCAAGATTTACAAGTATTCTAATACAAAAACTCTTATTTCTTCTTATATTTGTTGTAGTCTATGAAAAATTGAACTCCCTTTTCTTTCAAAAATAAAAATCTCCTAAAAATTAGGAACAAATCTTGATGCTTATTACTCTTGTATTTAAATCTTGGAACTTCGAATATCTTCTTATTGAACAACTGCATGAATTTCCTTATATCAAATCTAATTGTTTTTAACTTAATCCTCTCTAAAATATTTTTTATCTCTACTAAATTCAAATTTGAAAATATGGATAAGATTCATTCTTATCTTGAATCTTTCCCGTGAAATCCTTGAATTTTTCTTGATAAAAATCCTTCAAATAATTTTGAAAAATTTGATAAACAATTGTTAATATGACTCCATCAAAATTTCGTCCATAACTATAATGAACACGTCTAAATCATGTTGTCATTATTTTTATTAAATTAGTCATCTTTAATCCCTATAGATTTAATTAATTAATTTAGTAAAATGTACTAAATACATTACCTAAATATATCCAACAAGTGAAGTTAGGCTTTTACACATTTATAAGTCCAAAATACTTTATGAAACATTTTGCTTTATAACTTCGAATACTGTACTAAGGTTTTGAATTTGTCTCTGAATTCGGTTTTGATTTTCAAATTCAATACTAAAACAGAAATCTTATCTTTTGTTTATTGACTTGCTTACTTAACAAACTTATTTAATATCTTTATTCTTTTTATTATCATCAAAATACTTATGAGATAACTCAACAATATCTTTTTATTTTACTCACATTTATCATGGATACCTATCTATTTTATAAATCATTTACAAGGCTTCTTTCACATGAAAGATGAAAATTTTTCTCTAAACAAGACCTTAAAAGTTATCAAAATTTATTATACTCTTGATATACCTACCATATATGGTTCGATAGTGTTACAACATAGATCTACATTTCAAGTTTTCACAAAAAGTTTTTATTAGCATAAAGCACGAGGTATTGACACCCTATACATCCACAACTTTAATCCAGATTTTAGATACGTAGTTTTCTTTTTCCCAAAAAAAAAAGTGAAATCCATCAAAATAATATTTAAAAGAACTAAAGGAAAATTATTATACAAAAAGAAAGAGGGAAGTAAATAAAAGAAATAAAGTATATTAGATTAATAGATATTGCACCTATGGTATAGGTATTCAAAATATTGGTAAATAATTAAATAAATAAATCATGGGATTGTTTGGGGAAAAAATGAAGTACAATCTTTTGCTATTGATAATTATTTTGTAATGAGGGATTGTAAAGACATGTCTCTATAGTACTATCCCAAGTAATTCCTTTGTAGCATATTTATTGTTACTTCCATTTTACTTACTCCATATAATATTATAATTATAACTTTAATATCTTTTTATATTTTTTTCTTGATAATACAAATTATTTGAATACTTTATTAAGGTACTAAAGCACTTTTATACTTTAATATTATATATATGTTGGAGTTTTAATTGACGCAATCATATGCATACTAAATATTACATGATACGTATTATCAAGTAGTGATGTAGAGAGTGACATGTAAAAGGATGATTATGAGAGAACGATAAAGAGTGAAAAATAAGTAATCTTATTGTTTCAAATGCATAAGTGCAGATAAGGGAACCTAACAAATCATGAGCATTGACCATGTAGTTTAAGCAAGTGAGATCGATTTTTTTTATTTAAATTGCTCGTTTGATACTAGAGAGTATAGTTATCACAATAAAATACTGCTTTTTGTTATCTTCTTAAAAGTTGAAAATGAAGGTTAATAGCTGAGTCTAATGACATCCATCAAATCTCTTAGTAGTTAACCAATAAGATAAAGCTTATTCATTCTTAAAGTTATCTTGAATGACCTTACTAAAGGGTCCAAAGCTAGTAGCTTTCCTCCTAAGTGTATAATCCTATCTAAGAAAGGTTGGAGACAAACGAACTAGCCCAATAATTTTTGTTCTAACCTAAATCTCCATAGCTCATCCTAAGTATGGATAAAACTCCTTGCATCATATCACCTAATCTAAGGAATTATAAACAAATAAATAATGAGCTTAGCCTAATATGAATGAAGCAATTTTAGCCCTCTACAATATAATAAATCAAAACACAAACTAAGGTATTATTATTACCAAAAATTAAAAAAAAAAGGAAATAAAAGGTTAATTCAAAAGGAAACTATATTATACAACATCATAAATAAAAGTAGAGATTACTTTTGCTTTTACTATAACATGTTTAATTTGGCATGATTAATCTTAGTTTTGGTAGATTTTATATTTAATATGCATGTCTTATATGATAAATAAATAACTAAATCCTTAAGAAATCCATAAGAATCATAATAATAAGAAATTCTAGAATCTTGACTATATGTTTTAATGGGCAAATTAGTGTTTTGCACATGAAACATGAAATTTTTTTATTAATATAGGCCTTTAAACAACTTTTAGATATTAAGTCTTGCAAAATTAGCATTTTTAGATGTATGAAAAGCTAAAAAGAATAAATATAAAAAATATAAAAATTGAAAAAAGAAAAGAAAATTTCTAAAGACATGAAATTCGTATCTTGTTGAATTATTGATATTTCATGTCTAATTTACCGTATTGTCATGTCAAATGATGGACTTTGTTAGTTTTACAGGTGATATATTATTAGTTTATTTTAATTATAATTTTCACTTTAGTTATATGAATGAACCTAGTTGATGAGTAAAGGATGGTCAAAATAGTTCCTAAGGTGGTGGACAACAAAATCCTTTAATCAATTAGAAGATGTGAAACTTGCTAGTGACTCAATTTCGCAATTTCCACATCAAAAATTATAAACATGAACTCTAAATATCAAGAACATGAAATTGATTAGTTATATCAATATCAAATCAAGAAACGATTTAAGATTTTCATCATATGGAGATTGGGAAATGTAGATTTAGCTCTAATTTTAACCAATTTGGTTAGAATTAGGTAATTCTAAAGAAACGAGAACCTAGGCTCACATGTTAAGATTCTAGAGCGAGAAGTTTGAAATTTTCCTCAAATTGATGAATGTTGATCGTTCTGATAAGCATGTACATGTTCTATATTTATATTAGGGTTATAAAAACCCTTACTTGCTTATCAAGCTCATATAAATATGGATTAATTTGGTTAAAAATTTCAAATGCTCATTTAGTATATTTGCCCTCTTTTAAAACAATTTTGAACTATTTTACTTATTATTTTTTGCAAACGATGCATGTAATATATCTTAGAGCATGTACATCCTAAATTTCATACTGATTTTTTTTATAAGAAAATGAAATCAAAGTCCTATTTGGGGTAAAAAAATTGGAGTCACATCACTAAGGCTTGCACTTGCCATTATTATGTTCATTGAGCAACTTCAGGGAGAGGAAAAGAGAAGATGATGGTAAGGTCTATACGTTGGTGGAGATGCTAAGCTAGCACATGTTGTATACATACCATATTAGAAAATAAGAAGGGTTACATTTAGATGAATTGAACCTTACACCTTTATAATATTCACCTCAGACTCAACCACTAGACCAATTGTATTATCTCAAGTAATGCAACCAAATGGCGTTTATAATATATTTTCCTAGACCGACTTTAGGAAACAATGACTTTTAGGGCAACAATTGGCTTACTCCTAGTGGTTCTTCGAAAAAAGGAAAAAATTTTACACTATATGAAATTAATGCATGTAGAGGTGAAAATTACTAATGGTAAAAGTTGATATTACGAAAGCGTTAGACGCTTGTCAAATGGCAACTTTGCAAAAGAAAAAAAGTTAGGCTATGGGGGTGTTGGATTGACTTTGGCATTGCAATTTTGATGTCTAAGCCAATTTATGGAATAAATGATGGAGTAGAGAAAGTAAATAAGTTGTGTAAGAGTGTCTTATAGAAGTTTAGTGCAACCCTCCGAGCTTTATTTATAACCACAAATCCTCTCATATCCAGTAACTATTGCCTTTAAAATAAATGAGTGTACTAGATTTAAATTTAAGACCACTCCTGGATATTGAGGAACGTAGCTATGGTAATGACAACTGGTAGGCAATTATTTCTGCAAGAAGCTTAACCTCTCGCACCATTTGTTTAAATTTGAACTCCTTGGGATGGACCAAGGCTATCTAGGTCAATTTACTCTTTGCTATTCAAATATGTTCAACTTACTAACTCTCTTAAGCTAGCTGGTTCTTTGAGAGTAGCCTAAGGAAGCTTAAAAATGCGATGGAGAAGGAGCCAAAGGTGAATAAGTAGATTGGGTGCCCCTTATTTTAAGTTGGTCTAAGTCTTAAGGAAGAATCACTATTAACATTTACCCTTTGACTCTGCTTGATAGGTGCATTAAGGGTAGGATAAATACCTCTTTGAATGAGTCTTTAAGCATAGGTTTTCATTTTATCATGGAAAGCCATCTTAGGACACACGTCCTATTTTAGGCCCTAGCTAATTGTTTTGACTTTTTCTTTAAAGTCATAACGCATTCCGTTGAGGCCAACCTGCCTCTTTGTTTAACTTGTCAAGGAAGCTTCATGCTGTAAATACTTAATTTTTGTCTTCTTATTTTTTTTTATCTTATTTTAGGCTAGGTTCACAAAAAATCCATAAAAGAAAATTAAAAATAGAAAAAACTCCCAAAAAAAAAACAAAAAAGTGAAAATTTTAAAAATAAAAAATAATAAAAGTATTTGTATCAAGTTAGTCAATCGTTTAGGATTAGGTTAGAAAAAGTTCAAAATATACAAGCAATTTAATAAATTAAAAGTCTTTAAAAAATTTTAGGCTTCATTAGAAAAAAATATTTTTTAAAGAAAAGTCTAGTGAAATTTGAACTCATAAAAATAGACCTTAGTTCAATTAAAAAAAATATTGTACTAATAAAAATAAGATTTGGAATTTATTAAATTAAACTTGTGTGAAAAAAATCCTCGATATGTATTTTTTGAGTTATTTAAAGCATTTTAAAATAAGTTAGAGCGAATTAGGCTCATATTTGAAAATAACAATTAAAGTTAAGCTTAGAGCTGATAGTTTGAATAAATTTTAAGTGCATAACTTACTAAGAAATGAGCAACAACTTAGCTAGTCAACATGTGTATGTAAGAGTTTAAGGTCCAAGGTTCGATTTTTCCAATAGCTTAAGGCTCTTTTTCTTGCCAGAGTCACATGACTTGTACCTAACTGCTCTCTTCTTCCTTATCCAAACACACTGGGTACAAGAAAGAGTAAGAAACAAACAGAAAATCCAGCAAGGCCAAATCTTAGTCTAATCTGTGTAACCATATCCGAAGGCTCCAAATTTGATTCAAGACAGCTTGATAACACCTTACTAGAGTCACATGACTTGTACTTACACTAGGTGCGAGAAAGAGTAAGAAACAAAGAAAAAATCTAGCGTAACCTATCCGAATTGCTAGAGTCAGTGAGAAAGAGTAAGAAACAAAGGGAAAATTTAGCATAACCATATCTGAAGGCTCTAAATTTGATTCAACAGAGCTTGATAACACAAAGGGACGGTATGGAGAACACTTGATAATGATGAATAGAATCAATGCATATCACAATCGATACGCAATATTCATGCAAACCCACTACTATAGCAACCGAAAACAACCATCTTCATTTGATTAACTATCATCCACGATCCTAGTCCACACAACACCAATCCTACATAGTGCAACTCCCCGATTGCTTTGTCCTTGTATGATAACTAGCTATAACCACACTCCATGCTCAACTACCGTCATTCTTACCTAACCTGAACCATACTCTGTCCTTTCTCCTACATTCGATACACATAAATATGACCATTACTCTCACTACTTACAAGCACAAATCACCTGAACCACATGATCTCAACACACTACGCCAACAACACCACATAAGCACCCTATGCCCAACAAATACATGCAACCTAATATGCACCAAACCCAAACGCTACCTCTACCAAACCTACTGTTGGCCTTAGCTTAAAATACCACCCAGCGTCCACTTTCACTTGAAACCAGTAGCTTTAATGACTTCCCCACATCCAAAAACCCAAGAACACATTTTTCCTTCATCTCAAAACCACTTTGCTACCACTGTTCAAACACCATCGTCATCACTTAACTTACCAAATCACCAAAATTGTTTCCTTACACCAAATCGTTATCACAAATATAAGTTTTGCTAATAAAATGTACATGAATTTAAAACCTTCCGCTTAATTCATTACCTATAAACTGTTGTGTTTAAATGGATTGGTGGCTACTACTACTATAGGAGTTTGTTACAACCTGATTCATACTACTGAGGAGCTCTGATCCGACCCGATCTTGACTTGGATCCACATGCTTGGTTCTTCTTGATCTGACTCGAATGGCATTAACACTACGTAGATATTGGCTTTTCATTTTATTTTATTTTTTCTTTTCTTAGTTCATTAATTTTAAGTCCTTTTCGAAAAATTTAATAATTACTTGCACTAACTCGTTTGTCTTTATCATGCAAGTCTTTAGTCTTAGATTATTAATTTTCATGTGTTCTTATTTTTTTATTAGTTTTATATTTTTTCTTATTATTTGCATATTATGTGCCTACATATTATTCATGTTCACATGTTTTAGTGTTCCATATCATATTTTCATTATAAAGAAATTGCATGTCTTCACAAAATTTTCTTATTTTCATGGACATTAACATTTTTTAAAAAAATTGCTCGTATTTACAAAAAATGGCATTTTTTTTGGAAAAATCACATTTTTTTTTAGAAAAATGACATTATTGCATATTTTCTTCACTAGAATTGCATCTTTTAGAGACTTTGCATGAAAATTGCATTTTTGAGAATTGACTTTTTTTACAAATTAGGTTCTTTTTAGGAAATAAAAACTATCTTGTCACGTAGTTGATTTTTCTAAAATAAAAATCTTAACTTGAGTCTTTTTAAAAATTGGGTTCTTTAGTTATTTTTTCTAATTGGAAATAACAATTAGAATTTTCTTAGGTTTATTATAACAAAAAGAAAATGATTAAAAAATGTAAATATGGCCCATTTTCAAAATAAAAGAACTAAACCACTAAAGCTTTTTTCTTTTTAGAAAAATAAATAAATCAAAACTATATTAGTTTAATCCAAACTACTAATACATAAGCACTTTCGGGACAACCATTAAATTTGTTTTATTTTCCTAAAATTATTAGTAATAAAATAATTAAAAAAAACATTTCCCATGTATTTTGCATATTTTTTGCATTTTTAGAAAAATTATAAAAATTAAGGCTCATTAGTTAATTTTTTTCAATTCTAACATGGTAATTTTATCTTAATAGGTTAGCTTCAAATTGAATTTTTTTTTTGTTAAAAATTTCTAAAAGAAAATTACTTTTAAAAAATTTATAAGTTAGTGGTTAAATTAGGGTTTTTCCACATAAAACCTTAATTTCTTCTTTTTATCAGTTTTATTTGGTTGACAACTCCAATTGTTTTTCAAAAGTTTTTTTTAAAAAAAATTTTAAAGAAAAATGTTTTTCATTAATTTAATGTTAAATATTTTATATTAAGTAGGCTAGGCTTAGTATAAAATAGATTAAAGAAAAGCCAAAATAAGGCTTTGTAGAGCCGGTGACTCCATTGGGAACGCCTAATGGGCTAACCATATATAAATTTTAAGAAATTAATTAATAGGCCTTCATTTTTTTTATTTTTGTTTGTATATTATTATATATAATTGTACTAACTAAGTTTTATTGATGCGGGCCATTAGAAAGAAGCTAGCCCAATGGGCTTAACAAATGAGAATTTAGGGGGTTATTCTTTTCAAGTATCCCATGTGTATGTTAAGACGTAGTTGAACTTAAGTTCCCTTAGGAAACTAGAACGCCTGACATTGTATAACTCTTAGGTTACAGGGGTCTTTACCCCTACTTAGTAGCACCTACTCATACTTTAATATAGCCTACAAGTCATTTCTTTGAGGATTTTTTAAGTTATAAGAGCATGAAAAGAATTATTATAATTTGCGATCAATTGGGTCTCTATTTAAAAAAAAAAAAATTCATTAATACATTTATATATATAAGTGTCCATGAGCTTTATTTAAAAAAAAAAATTATATATGTAAGTGTGCATGAATATTGACCGCAGGTTTATAATTATTCTATCCCTATAATTTATTAATTACTAATCCCTATTGCATTGCATGCACGTGCGGCATATTGTTTTAATTTATATATATATATATTTAATGTTTCTTTTTCTTGTGTTATATATATTGCTATTCATATTATCTTGTAATATATGTATTATTGTTAAGTAAAATAAAATATATGTCCTATCCATTTTTTCCCTTATGTATCATAGTTTTTTTTATGAGTAAAAGTTGTGAAACAAAAAGTTAAGATCAAACTCATTAAACCGCGTTAAATTTTTCTTTTTAGGCTAGTGAATGAATATGGTGTAACGTTTTTAAAAAAAAATAAAATGTAAAAAATCGCGAGTAAGGAGTTATAGCATTATTATTTCCCTATGTGATATAGTGGATGTATATTATTTTAATGTATTCTTTCACAAAATATTTCCTTAGAATTGTACATAAGGATTATAATAAGGATTTAGGCCATTTATAACCAAATTAATATAATTATGGGATTATAATAAAATTGCAGCTAAAAAATTTTTACGGTAATAAATTATTATATTATTATCCAATTACTAGCCCGCATTTGCATGTGTGTGCTTTTACTATATATTAATTATTTATTATTAGGTGTTGTCTATTTGTGCTAAAAAACTTTGTAAACAATAACACACGTTCATGTAAAATACAAAAAGAATAATATAGTTCTTCTAATAAATTAGGAGATGTTAGTAATCATGTTTGTAACATATGTTTTTTGTAAAATAAGTTTTTTCAAATGTTTTTTAGAATAAAGTTTTTTAGAACAAAATCATAAAGTTTCCAAAGGAAAAATCTACGGATTTTATAATTTTTGAGTTATTTCTTTTATGCAATTAATCCCACTATTGAAACCCATAGCCATTCATTTTGAAGCTAAGGTGATTGACAACAACAATTTCTAGCCCAAGCTTAATCTTGATAATTACTCATTCTGAGCTTAAAGTGCTATATGGTCTATGAATGAAACCTAATAGTGAAACTGATGTTGAGGAGCAAAAAAGGAAAGTATGTTGGAAATTGATATATGAAAATAGTAGAGATATAACCCATCCCCAAAATAGTTACAGCTCTTGATTCCCCTATGAAAAGCCCAAACTAAACACAATCCTTAAAAAGAAGCCCATTACCAAACCTTTTCAAAACCCTCAGACATAAAGGCCTAAACTTAAGTAACAGACATTCCCACTTATCTCAACCCACGTTAAGCCACAAAAAATCCAAACACATGGTCTATTGATTTCACTCAGAGCTTTGTCTACTTAGTTCAATCCTTTTAAAGTCTAAAAAGTCCTATTCATTCACTTCACAAAACTAACCTAAACACCCCGACCTTAAAACTAAAACACAAAGTTTGTCTCTGTTATGAATTATTCTACCGATAAGCTTAATGAGTTTAGGCTAGGGTATTATGAATGGGGCAATTAAAGGACCTTTCTATTTAATTAAGTCTAAAGGGGCAATCTTCTTAAGATAGAGGGGCATGTAAGCCATTAGGGCATCATAATATATCTAGTCCTATCAAATGAGACTATGGCAAATAAGGGTAAACAAATATAGAATGCTAATTATCGAACTAATGAAAGTATCTCATTATTTGAAGAGTTTAAAATGATAAGAGGCAAGCCCTAATCCCAAACATTGACCCTAAAACACTTATAAGAGCTAACGAATATGAAGTGAAGATAAGACTTATTCCTTAAAGGAGGTCTATGTTGCATGTGATATTTGGATTGAAAGGACAATGGGCATTCATTTCACTACCCTAAACACAATTACCACAGTCAAACCCATTTAAGCCTTTTGTGGATTTTTCTTAAAATCAGTCCCATTAAGAACTACCCTACATTATGCCAATGAGGAGGTTAGAGGCATCAATTTTGGAGAAAAGGAGTATATTAACTTTTGCTAGCTTCAGTTATGTCGATTCACAAGCAATAATTGTCATAGATAACTTAATTTCTTTAGAATGAAGAAGAGTTTCAAACCATATATACTTCACTTGGGCCCATACTCTTATTTAAACACCTCAAGCCTATGAATTTTTCCCAAATGCTCCAAAACCATACGCTCTCCACTAGGCTTATAAACTTTGAACTCATGGTCTTAAGGCCTTGAATCTCCTCAAAGGGAAACTCAAACATATGGAGATTGATCACCTTGATAAAGAGAAAGAAGAAAAGAAAAAGGAGAGAAAACAGAAAAAAAAAAAAGAAGTGACAAGAAAAAACAGAAAGAAGAAATAAAAGTAAGGTGATCATATCCCAAAGGACAGCTTAAAGCTCCTAAAGGGCTAAAGACCCAAGTGTATTAGAAAAGTTGAGCCTATAAGTTCCAAGGGAAAAGACTTGAGTGTTCCCCAATGTTCTTCTAAGCAGAAGCTTCAACAAGATCTCGAGCCCAAAAATGATGCTTTAATTCCATAATCCCATGGCTTACCTACTATAATACTCTTAATGAAACTCTTTTGACCAAAGAAATTGATTTATCTTAAGTGATGATTGCTTGTAAAATTGGGGCAAGCCCATTTTAGTATTTCCCATTAAGGTTCTTGATTTATAAACTTGGGTTGATACATTACTTTTTTAAAATTGGCAAACACATCAATATTTCCTTTTATTTAAGCCTACGACCAAAGGCCTATGTTGCAACCCTAAGGAAAACACCTGTTAGATTGATCAAGGCGTATCGCTTACAAGATTGAACATAATTTTTGGGATCATAGTCAAGAGTGAAAACAAAGTATTTGAGAGTGTAAGGAAGTCTTCTTGGACTAAACTATTCAAACTTTGAGATACCTTTCATGGTATACCTTAGGGATACAATAAGGACTTTGCTCAAAATTAAAGGATATTCCCTAGGCAAGAGGAAAAAGGTGTTTAGTGGAAGCTTTTCCATAGTCCTACATCATAGCAGATGGACAATCAAGGATATATAATAAATGGCCAATGGGCTAAGAGAATAAACGTACTGCTTATCTATAACATTTAGAATCAATATAATTTCTTTACTTATTAGTAAGCAAAAGATGAACAATTTTCTAAATAAAAGCATATTTTTCCTTTGGATTTCAAAAATTGAAAATTTTGAGATTTTGTAATGTGAGCTTTAGTCATCCTTAAGCTAGGAACACTAGTAATCCCTCAAGGGAATTCCAAAAACCTTAGTTATCCTTTAGAACTATGGTCATCTTAATAGGAACCTTAGTTATCCTTATCATAGGAACTCTGGTTATCTTACGATCTAAGAACCCTAGTTATCCTTCTTTAGAAACTTCGGTTATCTTATGATTTAAGAATCTTAGTTATTCTTAGGGAGTTTTGATTATCTGGTAAAGTTTTAGGAATTTTAGTTATTCTTAGGAAACTTTGATCATTTTATGTATCAAGAATCTTAGTTATCCTTAACCTCAAATCTAAGAGCTTCAAATTTCCTGCAATATTAAAATTTAAGGAACCCTACTCATCCTTAAATTAAGAAATTTAGGATCTTAGGTTATCCACAGTCTTGATAAACGTCTAGGAGTTTTTTTTAGGAACCTTAGTCATCTTTAGTAAGAGAGCTTGTTTGTTCAGGAACCTTTGTCATCACATATTTAAAAGTTGTTAGGAGCTTAGGATATCTTAGGGATCGTAGAGAGCATCAATCATCCTAAGGTAATAGTAATTACCTTATTTAGGAACATTTGTTATCCTTAATCTTTCTCTAAGTTTTGGGAACCTTAGTTATCTTGTGTCGAGAGTTTAGAGAGTTTCACTATAGGAACTTTTGCCATCCTACATTAAGGAACATTGGTTATCATAAGGTCGAAAACATTAACTATTCCTTCAAGTCCTTTTAGTAAGTCATTTTCTTTGAAAGATATATCATGGCAAGAAGGTAACTTTTAAGATATTGATTCTTTTAAGAGCACCAAATTTTCAATACATGCCTTTATTACCTAACCAATTCAAGTAAGGATTACCCTTTAGATTCTTAAAAAGGCTATTCTATTAAGGATACTTGACTTTTCAAGTCAGGACCCTATTTCAGAACCTTTTTACCCCAACCGTTTAAGTTGGGACCATATTTTAAGTTTGAGCTTTTTACCTTGACCTTTTAAGTCGGGACACTTCTTATCTAACCTTTCAAGTTAGCAACCTATTTGACATTCTAAGTTAGAATCTTTTTACCTTGACCTTTCAAGTTGAGATAATTCGATGCTTTTAATCAAAGATCTTTTACCTTAACCTTCAAGTTGGGACATTGTCCAATACTTTCATTTGGAAATATCTTACCCTGACCTTTTAAGTTGGGATCTTATCCCTTATACCCTGACCTTTTAAGTTGGGGTCCTATCCCTTTTACCTTAACCTTTCAAGTCAGGATCTTATTTATCTAACATTTTAAGTTAGAATCCCTTTTACCCAACCCTTTTAAGATAAGACATTGTTTATTTGACCTTTCAAGTCAAGACTTTCTTTTTAACCATTCAAGTCAAGACCTCCTTAGCTAACCTTTCAAGTCACGATCTTTTTAATTAACCATTTAAGTCAGAGGTCTTTACCCTGCCAATTCAAGTTAAGACTTAACAAACATGAACATGTCCTTGCATCTTTGTAGCGAAGTTTTTATTGAACTTTATTACAAAAAGGGGTAGTTGTAGTCATCGCATTTTTGCCCTCTTATTTTCTTTTTTATTTTATTTTGGGCTACATTCACATAAAATCCAAATAAAATTAAAAAAAATCCAAAAAAATTGGAAAATTGAAGAAATAAAAAGTAATAAAAGTGTTTGAGTTAAGTTAATAAGTTATTTAGGGTCGAGTTAGGAAAAGTTTAGAATATGCATGCAATTTAATAAATTTAAATTCTTTAAAAAAAATTTAATCTTCATTGGAAAAAGAATATTTTTTTTAAAAGAAAAGTCCAGTG
Organism: Lumnitzera racemosa; assembly: GCA_024138005.1. Lineage (NCBI taxonomy): Eukaryota > Viridiplantae > Streptophyta > Magnoliopsida > Myrtales > Combretaceae > Lumnitzera > Lumnitzera racemosa. The sequence goes on from JAMXBC010000004.1 coordinate 61,983,327, forward strand.
AAATTTGAACTTATGAAACTATGCCTTAGTTCAATTTAAAAAAAAAATAACTAAATTGGTAAAAATATGATTTGGAATTTATTAAATTAGCTTATGTAGAAAAATCCTTAGCATGCATTTTTGAGTCATCCAAATCACTTTAAAATAAGTTAGAACTAATTAGGCTTAGAATTGAAAATAACAATTAAAGTTAAGCCTAAAGCTGATAGTTTGAATAAATTTTAAGTGCATAACTTATTGAGAAATGAGTAACAACTTAGCTGGTCAGCTTATACATGGGAGAGTTTAAGGTCTAGAGTATGATCTTTCCAATAACTGAAGGCTCTTTTTCTTTTTCTTGCCAAAGTCACGTTACTTGCACTTAGTTGATCTCTTCTTCCTTATCCAAACACACTAGGAGTGAGAAAGACTAAGAAATGAAGAGAAAATCTAGCAACATCAAATCTTAATTTTTCTAATGGTTATTAATTAAAATTATCTAAGATTAAAACTAATTAGCAAAATTTCATTAATAATTGTAAATTAAAGATTTGATAAAAACCCAAAGATTTAAACTTTATCTACACACTGGTAGGATTTGTGTAACCATATTTGAAGGCTCTAAATACGATTCAAGAGAGTCTAAAAACAAAAAGGGGACAAAAGCAACATTACACAATGTGGAGAACACGCAATAGTGACGAATAGAGTCAAGCAAAGCATAATCAACATACAATATTAACACAAACCCACTACTACAGCAACCTAAAACAACCATCCTCTTTTAATTAACTATTAGCCATGACCCCATTCCACACAAGACCAATTGTGTATAGTGCAACTCCTTAATCACTTTGTCCTTATACAACAACTAGCTACAACTACACTCCACACTCGGTTACCATTGCTCCTACTTAACTTGACCTACTCTCTTTCCTATCTCTCATGCATGACACTTATAAACATGTCCACCACTCTTATTACTCATAGCTATAACTTACTTGAACCATACAACCTCAACACGCGACACCAACAACACCACACGATCACCCTATGCTTGATATAGCTACACATATAACCTAATATGCACCGAACCCAAATGCTACCTCCACCAAACCCATTGTCAGGCCTACCTTAGAAAACCACCTTTCACTCAAAACTAATACCTCCAACAACTTCCCTACATCTAAAAACCCTATAACACATTTTTCCTTCATCTCAAACCTAATTTGCTACTATTGTTCAAATACCACTACCGTCACCTAACTTATAAAATCACTAAAACAGCCTCCTTACACCGAATTGTTATGACTAACCTAAGTTTTGCTAATAAAGTTTACATGAATTTGAAATCTCCTGCTTGATTTGTTGCTTATAAACCACTGCGTTAAGATGGATTGGTGGCTGTTATAAGAGTTTGTTGCGACCTGACCCATATACTATGGAGCTTAGATTTGATTCGATCTTGACTTAGATCCGCATGCTTAGTTCTTCTTGATCTGACTCGCATGTCATTAACACTAGGTAGATATTGGCTTTTTATTTTATTTTTTATTTTTCCTTTTCTTAGTTTATTAATTTTAGGTCCTTTCTAGAAAATTTAATAATTACCTGCACTAACCTATTTATCTTTTTCCTGTAAGTCTTTAGTCTTAGATTATTAATTTTCATGTGTTATTATTTTTGTTATTTTTTTTATTACTTGTATTGTTTTTCTTATTATTTACATATTATGTACCTACGTATTATTCATGTTTGCATGTAGGAGTACAATTTGCATAATTAGTGTTGCATATCATATTTTACTTAAAAAAAATTGCATGTCTTCACAAAATTTGCATATTTTCATTGACATCAACAATTTTTTTTTTATAAAATTGCATATCTTCACAAAAATGTCATTTTTTAGAAAAATCACATATTTTTTAGAAAAATGACATTATTGTATATTTACCTCACCAGAATTACACCTTTTAACAACTTTGCATGAAAGTTGCATTTTTTTTTTTACAAATTACATTTTTCTAGAAAATAAAATTTATCTTGTCATGTAGTTAGTTTTCCTAAAATAAAAATTTTAACTCGAGTCTTTTTAAAAATTTGGTTCTTTAGGTTTTTTTTTTTAATTTGGGAAATAAGAATTATGATTTTCTTAGGTTTATAATAATAAAAATAAAATGGTTAAAATATGTAAATCTAACCCGTTTTTAAAATAAAAAGAACCAACCTACTAAAGTTTTTTTTGAAATAAATCAGAATTGCATTGATTTGATCCAAACTAGTAGGTATATAGGCATCTTTAGGGTAACTATGAGAAAAATAATTTTTTTTTCCTAAGAAAATTTGTAATAAAAAATTAAAGAAAAAAACTATTTCCCATGCATTTTTGCATATTCTTACAATTTTTTTTTTTGCATTTTTACAAAAATTATAAAAATTAAGGCCCATTAGTTAATTTGTTCCAATTCCTGTATAGTGATTTTGTCTTGATAGGTAAGCCTCTAAACTCAATTTTTCTAGTTAAAATTTTCTAAATTTTTTAGAAAATTCACATACTAGTGGCTACATTATTATTTTTCCACTAAAAAATCCTAATTTAATCTTTTTACTACTTTTTACTAGTTGGCAACTCTAATTGTTTTTCAAAAGTTTTTTTTAAAAAGCATTTTTTAAAGAAAAATGTTTATTCTTAATCTAATGTCGAATATTTTATATTAAGTCGCTAGACTTAGTATAAAATAGATTTAAAAAAACTAAATAAGGCTCGATACGTATCTATTCAAGTGACGTTTCACATCTAGATATGGGAATCGTGTTAGAACCTATGCTCACCTTCGGTACTATAATTTAATATGGGTCCTTAGATTCTTAATGGGCATGTACAATCGAATGGCTCGACATAATTGGTAACCCCCTCTTTTACAAAACCCGAAGCCTTAATTCTTTTATCTTCTCTATTTCTTTCACTCCATATTTTTTTTCCTTCCCATTTCTTCACATTTTGCTCTCTTATCATCTTTCATCATTCTACGTCTCGAATTTCTCTTTCCCTTCTTTATCTTAGGCGTCCGTATTTTTACACTGTTCCATCTTTAATCAATACTCTTCCCTTTTCAATTACGTTGCAAGGTAACCATGTCAACTACCAAATTTGATGACTCAACGCTAGTTAAGTAACGAAGCCAAGAACTGACACCATACACTTAATAGGCAACTCTCCTTCTCATGAAGAACCCACCAATACAACAAGCTCGAATGATGATTGCCCTGGGGCCTATCTAAGCTTGTGAGTTTAGTTAAAATCCATGTTGTTTGGTTGTAGGAGGTAAAAAAACTCCCCTTCGATGAGTATCCATCAAATAATGAGGGCAACTCCTAGGCAATTCCACTATACTCAAGCATCAAGAATGATATGAGCCCTAACAGAGTGGCCAACATAATGACTGAATAAGAGTTTAATGCTTAGAGGCTTAAATTTCATGCTACCCTTAGAAACTAGAGGATAGAAAGGCCTTAGCCACACGATCACATTATCTTGCTTGGAGATCTAGATTTCGCCCTTTTTGAGAAGTATTTTGAGGTTTGTTTGAGGTTCCCCTCCTCTATTTTTCAAAGATCTTACTTTATGTATCACCTCATTTGTCCACAAATGCTGACCCTGAACTTATATAAATTAATAGTGGCCTTCGAGTGCATTTGGGAAGACTTAAAAGTTAGGGCCACAATGGCATTATTCCACTACTTTTTCACACTAAAGAAAAGTGACAATTGGTTCTACATTTGCGCCCAACCACATAGAAAAATTCTGATAGGGTTAGAATCTTCCATACATGATTGGAAGAAAGAATGGATTATAGTCAGCTTAGAAACCAATTTAAACTTCCCCATAATTTGGAGACAACTAATTAGGCGTTCTGATACTAAGTAGTTGCTTCCTAATGACAAGAAGACCTACGACATCATCATGGAGGCTTACAATAATAGTTAATTCCTTTAGGATGCAAAAACCATTATTTCCAAGTACTCTTGTGGTGCTCCCATCTTCCCTAGGGATGAGATGAGAGTATCTGGGGTGTTAGGGCTACTAAAGGTGAAGATATTGAAGGTACCATGAAGGTACTATTGTTGAAGAAGGAATAAGCCATTTGTGGTCCTACCATGCTGAGTAAGCTCATAAGAGGAGGGACCTTTGTGTCTACATTCGGAGTTGAGTAGTCTTCCTTACCCATACTCAACATGACGTCTATAAGTTATTTTATTTATATTTTTATGCCTTCTTGACCTAATCCTTGAGTATTTTTCTACAAATATGCCATTGAAGGATTATGACTCTAGAGATGTATTTGCCTAGCTAAAGGCTGACAACTCCAAGAAAAAGGAAGATGCCAAGAAAGTTCCTAAAAAACAAGCTCCTATGAAACCATTCGTGAAACCCACCACATCTAAAATTGCAAAAGAAGCTCAACAAATAAAGGCAACAATAAAAGGAAAGTTGCTAAGGCTACTGAGTCGAGGAAGCAACCTAACACTTATGATTGCCCACCTTTGGAATGAGACTTAGTTAAGGGAAAATCTCATGATGAAGGTTAGAAAAAAAAATGATAAAACTAACAATAGCTCCAAGACTAAAGAGTTCCTTATCATTATTCTAAGACTCTTGAAGCCTTCCAAGAAGGAAAATAAGGAAGTTTTATAATTTTTTCTTGTCAAAATATTAGCATAGTTGACATGCTCTCAAAAATAGATAGGTTGCTCTAGGATTGGTGAGAGGTATTCATCTTTTAGAAGATGTGCAACCTCTAACAAATATTGTTAAGTTTTGTCAAAATTTAAGTCTTGATAGTTTGCTACAATTAGCTACCTAAAAAATCTATGATGTAAGGTTCCTTTCACCATGTATAAATAAGATTTGTAGGTCATCATCTCACTTAGCTTTTATTTTTCAAAGTTCCTAGTGTCTAATGATGATCATTGAAGCCTTAAACCAAGAGGAAAGAGCCGTAAGCCCCTCCTCTTATATTTTCCATTTCCCCTTAGTTCATTTATTCTAAGTGATTTGACTTCATTCTTTTCAGATTACTGAAGATGCTAAGAACTAGGTCATTTATGTCAAGATTGAGCACAAGAAGCTCCAAGAGAAGTGGGGTTTGGAGAAGGAAAAATTGGAAGATGAGATAATGAGTTAGAAGGAAAAGGTGGAGAAGGAAGCTAAGTCCAAAGAAGAGAAGGATGTAGCTTTGGTTGAAGAGCAAAAGAAGAGATCTTAATTTGTGTTCGACTTACAAAAAGCACAATGTGAGGTGGAAGGCCTCAAGAGTACACATAGTAAGGAGATAGCCCATCTACATAACTCATATGAAGAGCTAAAGATCAAGATGGTAGACCTTAAGAAGTAGTAGAGCTTGAATTACTAGAAGGCTTATGATAAAGCTTATTACGAAATCCAAGAAAGCTAGAAATATATATACTTAATGTCACAGAAGACACCTTACAAGGTAAATTTAACTCGAGATGAGGTTCTTATCTACTACCCTGACTATGACTCAAGCTGTCTAGACTTCTTTAAGCAAGGTAAAAAAAGAAGGGGTTCCTGTTTCTCTTATTGGTGAAGATAATGCAAATGGGACCGAGGGTGTAAAACCAACCAAATGAAGATACTAATGCCCCCATAGGTGACACTGCCAACATTCAAGAAGCTTTTGATGTTCTTGAAGTCTCTGAAGCTCCTACTCTAAATCCTTCTTCCGATCCCCAGCTCAATCCCAACTAAGTCCTCAACAACCAAACTCTTGTTATTGATTAAGTTTTTGAGAAGTGAATTGTCCTTTTGTCCACTTGTTTTACTTACTTTTTAACTATTCTTAAGGTGGGATGCCAACCTTTATTAAATGTAATGATAATTCATTGGACCTTAGTTAAGGCTTTTGAAAGACCTATATATCTTTACCTTTTAATCCTAAACTTTGGATTGCACTTGCTTTGGTTCTATCTAATCTTTATATGTTTATTTAAGGATCTTAGCAGTATATTTGCTTTATGATTTCTATAAGCCCTTTTACTTTTTTATCATATGATCTGGGGTTTTTATTTAGTTCATTATCCTTGTTTATTACAAGACTTAAAGTATCATGCCTACATTCGGCTAGTAGCTTGAAGTCTTCCAACAATTTGGTATCTATGCAATAGATTTGGAATTTTCAAGCTAATAGTAGCCTATTGTCTATTGATTGGACTTAAAACATTGTGCCTATACCTTAAGTCTTTTATGTGACTCGTCATTTATTTAGTAGACTTGAAGTATTATGCCCATTGTTAATTGATGACTTAAGGGTTTTCAAATAGCTCGTCATCCTTTATGAGGACTTGTATCTATTATGCCTGTCACTCTTAAAAGAGCTTAAGGCTTTTGCATCTTATCATTTGAGTAATTTTTGGACTTAAGGATTTATGGATATCCTTTTCCTATCATTTGTCGAACATAAAACTTAGGGATTTAATGCTTTATGATTCACTCATCACCCTTTAGTAAGGTTTAGAGACCTTTTGAATTTTCCCTCGCTAAAGAGGTTGGACGAGGATCATATACATTATTTATGATTACGTTCATGCTTCTACAAAGAATTTTATGTTAAAACAAAGCATAGTATAAAGTTGAACAACATCAAATAGCTAAACACTTCATTATATAAAATGTTGGACAGGAGCAAGGTCGATATTAGCTTCGACTACATACGGCACATATTAATAATAAAGACGAATAATTGAGTAGGTTAGTAGACTAAATTGACTTACAAACACAACCACAAAATGAGTAGCAATGTTAATACAGCGAATAAAATAACTATTGTAAATCTACACAGTTAACAATAATTGAAAATTCACATATCTTCATCTATAGACTAGTTACTCAAAATAGGGTTTGAGATTATTAATAGTCTACACCTACAGAATACATTGTCTATCGAGTCTCTTTAGTCTATAAACATGCTCATTCCCTATTACCTCCTTCATCTTAATAGGGTCCTCTTGTGTATGAGTTAACTTCCTTTGACATTCTCTTGCTCCCAATGCCTATAACTTCCTGTGAACCAAATTATTAGGTTGGAAACACTTATGTTTAACATGCTTATCATAGTACCAAGCCGTTCGTTTTGATAGGTAGTAAGATGAGCTTTAGGCAACACTCATGTTTCATGGATAATATCTAAATTAGCTCGTAAGACTATGTCATTGTATCTAAGGGTGTAAGCTTGGACTCCTATACACTCTACTTAAAGCTTAATTGGCAACATAACTTCTAAAGGTTAGCTGGTAAGGAGTATGGCGTATTGAGGTCCTTTGTGGCCCATAAAACATTTGGCAACTCATCCTCCCATTTATTGTCAGCTCAATTCACCCTCTTTTTCAAACTTTGGAGAATGACTTTGTTTATAGCTTCCACCTGACCATTACTTTGAGGATGTACAATGGATATATAGCATAATATAACTTGTCAAGCTTCACAAAACTCTCAGAATTTGTCATTGTCAAATTGTAGACCATTTTCTATAATAATAGCATAAGGTATCCTAAACTTAGTTAAAATGTTGCTGACCATAAAGGCCTTAATACTTTATGCCGTTACGCTCACCATCGCCTTAGCTTCAACCTATTTTGTAAAGTAATCTACTACAATAATGATATATTGTCTCTTCCTAGTGGTCTTTGGAAATGGACTAAGGATATCTAACCCGCATTGGATAAAAGGCTAGAGACTGGTGAGTGGGATCAAATATGCGTTCAGGGCATTCTCTATTGGAGCATTTCTTTGACAGTGTTTGTAAGTTTGAACTAAGCAGAGTGAATCTTTCTTCATTGTGGGCCACCAATATCCTAACTGTAGAACTCTTACATACAAAGTTCTAGCTCTAATGTGATTACTATACACTCTAGAATGAAGGCCAGAAAGGACTTGTTTTGTTTTTTATGGTCATAAACACCTTCAATAAGGCATATTCAACTCTCTTTTATACAACTTCCAATTAATAATTGTAAGATTGTCATCCTTATACTCAAGTCTTTAAGCTTCTATAGTATCTCGAGGCAAAATATCGTCTTTCAAGTAGTTAAGAGTAGGGTCAATCCAATAGTATTACACTTCCTTTTGCTAAACTTCTAAACATTTAGCTAGTTGCCTTTTTGTGCTCTTTTCTAGTAATTATTCAACAAAAATTCTCTCCTCCTAGTTTGACAAATATATAGAGGCCAACTTAAACAACTTGTCTACTACATAATTTTCTATCATCGAAATCTTCACCAATTGCTAAGCCTTAAAATCTGCTTTGAGCTCTTTAACCAACTATAGGTATCTAATCATGTTCCTATCCTTTGTTATGCTATCTCCCTTAACTTAATTAACAACCAATTAAGAGTCAGAGTAAATATCTAGATGCTTAGCGTTAACCTCCTTAGCCAACTTCATCTTTGCTAATAATGCCTCATATTTTGATTCATTATTACTAGCTTGGAAATCGAACTTCAGGGCATAAGAAATTTGAGTTCCCATTATGCCTTTCAAAATTAGACTTACCCCACTCCCTTTGCATGTAGATGATCCATCAACATACAGATTCCAAGTCAACTCCTCATTATTCGTGATAAGTCTCTCGATCCTAGCAAATTCAACTATAAAATCTATCAAAATTTGAACCTTATAGGCCTCTTTAGGTCAATATTAAATTCTTAGAAAACTAAGCTTTAAAGCATACTTTACCATTCAACCTAAGACATTAAGCTTTTGTGGGGCTTGCTTTAGGGGTTTATAAGTTAGAACTACAAATTGGTAAGACTCAAAGTAAGGTTAGAGTTTTATAGTTGCAATGACAATAGCTAAGACAAACTTCTCTAACTTGGTATATTGTAACTCTAGACCTTGCAAAACATGACTAACATAATAAACTAGCTTGTTTATTCATCCTTCTGCCCATATGGGCATAGATGAAAAAGTTTGGTTACTCATTGACAAATATAAGTAACGGGTTTTGCCCTCAACTGGCTTTGATAAGATCAACGGTTTGATTAAAAATTCCTTTAAGGCCTTAAAAGCCTACTTACATTCCATAGTCTACTAAATTCGAAAGGATTTCTTAAAACATGAAAAAACTCTACACATCTTTCTACACTTTTGGAAATAAATCGATTCAATACTGCCATTTAATAAGTTAACCTTTGGAATTCTTTTGCAGACTTTGATGATTCCATATCCAATACATCTGGATCTTTTCAAGATTAGCTTCAATTCCTCTTTATGTCACCATTAAGCCCAAGAGCTTCCCAAAGATGCCCCAAACATACATTTTTGAGGGTTTAATTTCATATTATGTCATCTAAATGTATCTAAGGTCTCTTAGAGGTTAGTAAGATGTTCTTTGTTGGTCTTGCTCTTGACAATCATATTATCTACATACACCTCAATGTTCCTATGTATCTAAGGTCTAAACATCTTTATAACTGGCCTTTGGCATGTGACACTTGCATTTTTCAAACAAAACGGCATAACTCTATAACAATAAGCCCCAAATTTGGTGATGAAAGAAGTATATACCTAATTGGAGGGGTACATCTTGATCTGGTTGTATCCAAAAAAAGTATCCATGAAGCTTAACAAAGCATGTCCTAAAGTTCAATAGACCATTTGGTTCATACAGGACAAAAGAAAATAATCCTTTGGACATGCCTTATTTAGGTTTTTAAAGTCGATGCACATTCTCCACTTTTTATTCGTCTTCTTGACTATAATACAATTAGCTAGCCAAGTAGGCTAATAAACCTTGTTTTTAATAATTTTCGGAACTGTTCTTTTATGGCTGCTTGCCTCTCCGGGGTGAAATGCCTTTTCTCCTAATGGATAACCTTTGTAGCTGGATCAATGTTCAACTTATGAGTAATCAACTCCTTGAGAATCCCAAGCATAGCAAATGGGGACCAAGCAAAAATATCTCTATTAGATAGAAGAAAACGTACAATACTCTCTCAAAGGTTAGTTGGCATGTTAGCTACAACCTTAGTGATGTGTTAGAGATATAACTTAATCGTATGGTCAATGATTCCTCCTCTAGTTCCCCTTTTTCCTATAGATGATTACTCATGCCTTGCTCAATGTGATAGAACCGATCTCTCTTTAGAGCTTTTAAGTACAAAGCTCTAGCTAATTGTTGATCCCCATGATATGTTCCTATTCCAATTGGGTTGGGAAATTTCTTCTTTTGATGAGTTGTTGATACTACCATTTTAAAGGTGTTAATGTAAGGTCGACCATGATTCCATTGTAGGGCAAAGGATGATCTACTATAACAAAGTTAATCTCCTTTTCCATAACATTCTCATCGTCCCTGATCTATAAGGTTAGGGTAACTACGCCTTAAACTATTACTAGTTGGTTATTAAACCTGTACAAATTGTATTTATATGGCTACATCTTGTCATTCTTGAGCTTTGTTTGTATTTGATCAAACGCATGCTTAAAGATGATGTCAATTAAGCTTCTAGTGTTGACCATAACTTTTCTAACTTCAAATTTAGCTACCTTAGTCGTAACGACTGGTGTATCAGCATTAAATTTGTAATATTTGATAATTTAAATTATATGGATAGAGTCTTGATAGGGAAAATAATGTTCTATAATGATAAAATATTCTTCCTCTTGCCTATAGTGATAAACAATATAATAAATTGAAAAATAAAAATAATCAATAAATATTGGTATTTAATGTAGAAAACCTCATTTTAGGAAAAAACTATGAGACCATGTAGCACAAAATCTTCCACTATTAACAATAATGAGCTTACATAATATCTCTTTACTTGTTATACTAGTGGATAAACAATCTTCACCATAAGCAGTTGATTTTGACAAAATCACAATATAAACTAATTTGCAAAATCGCGAAAACATAAAGTGAGTCCGTTAAATAAGTTTTTAACTTTGAATTTGTAACTCACGAATAAAGGATTTCAAATCAATAGTAGTAATGACTCTATTTCACCTTTTCTTGATTTAACTTCTACCTTTTCTTTGAATCTCTATTTTTCATCTTCTTTTTTATGTTTTGTCAACATGACCATAACTCTTATCCATCACAATTTGACTTCCAATACATGAATAAATATACACACACATTGGGGTTTTCTTTTTCTTTTATTTGCTATGGGCTCACATATGAATTAGATCCATAAGCTTAACAATCTTCTCCTTCAACTCATATGAGGAGCTCCATCATACGAGTTACCAGTCGAAAGGTGATAAGTTTTTTCCACTAATTTAGATCTTCTTAACTTCAAATGCTTCTCCCAATTGAACTTCTTCACAACTAATCTTGCTTTATTCCACGGTTGTGAACTGTTCTCTTTATTCTTCAATTTATACCCTTGTTTATCTTTTAGAGATCACTTACCCTTAGGTAGTTTGAGTAAATCATAAATTCGATTCTCATGTAAGGATTTCATCTCTTCTTGTATGACTTTTGCCCATTCTTTCTTTTGCTTATGTAACATAGCCTCCTTATAACATTTTGGCTCCCACCCATCTATTGGCATTACATACTCATGTAGACTATATCTAGTGGATGGTCTTCATTCTCTTGAAGATCTCCTCAATTTTATCAGTTGATCAAGTTCTTAGGGTGTTATCTCATGCTTAACTGAATATTGCAATTCTCCCCCATCATTAGTCTTTAGGTATGGGCATTGGATCTACATTAATAGGTATATCGATTGAGGATATAACCTTCTTTAGCTTCTCTATATCTTCAATAGTTTAATTTTTAAGGAAAACCACATTTCTACTTCTAAAGATTTTATTCTCCACTAAATCCCATAATCTATACCCATATCCATCATATGCATAACCTAGAAAAATACACTTTTTTCAACTTGCATCAAGTTTTGCTCTTTCATCATCGGGAATGTGCACAAATACTCTACAGCTAAATACTCTCAAATGGTTATAAAAAACATCTTTAATTATCTATACTCTCTTTAGGATATCACCATCCATAATCTAAGAAAGAGATAGGTAAATCAAATCAACTGCTATTCTCATTGCTTCTCCTTAGAATGATTTAAGCAACTTGGCATGAGATAACATATAATTAATTCTCTTTATACTGGTGCAATTCATCCTTTTTGCAATGCCATTTTGTATGGGGTTTTTGGCATTGTCTTTTCAAGTTTAATACCATGTGTTCTATAATAGTCCTCAAAAGGATCTCTATATTTACCACTAAAGTCTACTTGGACACATTTTAGCTGTCTACTTGTTTCTCTCTCTACTTTAATATGAAATTGCTTAAATATATATAGAACTTGATCTTTAGATTTCAAAGCAAAAGTCTATAACTTTTAAAGTGATCATCAATAAAAGTCACAAAATAAAGTGCACCACCAAGTGATTTATTTTTTATATAACACATTAGTATGGACTAAATCAAGTACAAAAGATTTCCTAAGAGGTAGATGTCTATTAAATGCAATCTTATGTTGCTTACCGGTAAGGCAAGATAGTCAATGCAAGTTTGTAGAGGAGTATCATTCACATTAAGGGTAAGTTGCTTCTTGGTAAGCAAATATAGTCCTTTCTCACTCATATAACTAAGCCATTTATGCCATTGTTTAATTGATGCCTTATCAATCATATTCACCTAATTATAGTCCTTAATTTAACATGGAAAACCCTAATTAAACATGATTAGTGAACACTAAAATTTAACGTAGAAAACCCCAATTAGAGAAAAAAAAACTACGAGATTACGCAACATAAAATCTTTTGTTGTCAACAATAATGAGCTTATAATGTATCTCTTCATTAGTTAAATTGGTAGATAAGCAATTTTCACCACAAACGATGTATTTTGACAAAATCACAATATGGACCAATTCGTAGAATCACAAAAGTGCTAATTTAATTTAAACAACAAAGAAGGATTGACAAGGAATGGAAATAATGATCTCCAAAAGCTCTATGCCATGAATCCAATAGTCAAAATTTCATCATGTTGTAAAATTATGGATGCAAAGTGACTTTATTGAATAAGTTTTTGACTTTGAATTTGTAACTCATGAGTAGAGTATTTCAAATCAACAATGTTATTTTATCTTTTCTCCATTTAACTTCCTTCCTTTCTTTCTTTGAATCTTTATTTTCCATCCTCTTCTTTATGTTCCATCGGTATGGTTGCAATTCTTGTCCATCATAATTTGACTTCTAATAGATGGACACACACACATATACTAAGGTTTTCTTTTTCTTTTATATGCTATGGGTCTACATATGAGTTGAACTCATAAGCCTAACAAGTCTAGTACTTTTGCAATGATAATAGTTTTTTTTTTTTTACCAAATTTTGATATTTTTAATTTATATCAAACAATTTAATTATATAATGCATCAATAATGTTAAACAAATTTTTTTTTATTTTGCAAAGTTTGTTGTTTTTGCAATGATGCACAAAAAGGTTATTCTGTTAAGCAAGTTATATAATTTATTTTATTGAGAACATTGTTATGGAGATGGTATATTAATTTCCTATGCATTATTGGTACAATGATATAGAAAATGGGTTAATATTATTTATAACATTGAGTAGCATGATAGTCAAATACTGGGATTTATAATAGATAGATAGTCCATTATTCTATAATGATACACAAATAAGTTTGTTTGTTTAATAGGTTATGTGTTTATCCTCATACGAGTATTATCTTACAGACAATTTTTTTTTTTTTTTATTTTGCACACTAGTGATGAACTAATGAAAACATGTTCATTTTATTACATTTATGAATGATTGATGAAACACATTAGTTATAAAATGGAAATTATAATGCACTTTTAATGATTATTCCTTAAAGGCTTAAACAGAAAATTACATGTGTATATATATATATTTATATAGTGGTGAATTGATGTTTAAATTTATACATGAAAAATGAAATATTATATATATTATGTTAACAATATATATATCTATATATATTTGGGTCAACAATGGGATGAAGGGATTCTAATCTTAAACTATCTTGATAAGAAACTAGCGGTAATTTTATTAGAGTATAGTGGCTTTGGTATATATGCATAATCTTTACAAGTATGTTTTATATTCAAAAGATACGAAAGTTATATAAAAGGGTAATCTAGTACTTTTATTAGCAATTCAATTTTTTTTTTCAAAATCATTATGCTAACCAAAACAGAGGAATAATGATTTCATTTTATAAATAATTGTCATTCGTGTTTGATTTAGCCTTATACTATTACCTTAGAATTACAATTCCATTATATCCTCATTCCTTATCAGTAACCAAACATACTGTAAAAAGGCAATTAACATTTCATGGTCTTGGTTTTAGTCTAAAAGGGATAAGGCATTTGGGAGAAGGGTTTACAAAGAAAATTAGTTTAACAACCTGCAATTGTGTTCTGATATGAAAATATATTATGTTTTAAAGGATAGATAAAGGAGTACCATGATAAAAGTGAGATTAAAGGAATGTTAATCCAAAACTCTTACTATTCTTTCCATAAAAGATGTTAATAATATATTATAGGTATAATTAAAAACTGAGAGTATAAGTTTAGAAATTTAAAAAATTGACGAGTTGTTTTAAAATAGAAAACTCGGATGGAAAGGGAAAAATAAAAAAAAAAGAGAGAATTTTTCCTATTTTTAAAATTTTCAATCAAATTACCGCCGTCTTTTTCACCAAAACCAGACATAATTACGGCTTGTCCTCTTCAACTGGCCAAATTGCCGGCGTTGGGCGGCGCAATCTCCCGGGTAGAAACACACACATTAGCACACACTTGCGGTCTCGGACATTACGCGTTAAGCTTTAACCTTTTTTTTTTTTTCTCCTCTTTCCACTGTTATAACTTATTGAAAGAAATCATTCAATTTATTAGGAACATTAATTAGGAAATTAATGTTCACATAATTATAATGTAATAACTTTAATTTTATTTAAAACTTAATTTAAAATCACAAAGTAAATTAAATAAAATATACATACCAAATAATTAAGTACTTCTAACCTTAGCATGTTTGCCTTTTCCATTTGGGACAAAGTGACGAATCAAGTAAAAAGAGGCCGTCCACCATGCTTCAAAATAACCGATGAAAATGTGCACTCGCTAGTCGCCACGGATTCAGATTGGTTTTCTAAAATCCGAATCTCATTCATCATTGTACAAGGCAATTTAGAAATCGTCTCAAAATTTTGGGAAAGGGAAAATAAAAATTACAAAAAATAAAAGAAACAATAAAAAATATCAATCTTGAAAATATATTTTCAAAATTATTGTACTTAAAATCGCTTCTTGTAAAAGTAATCTCAATTTAAACTATGATAAAATCGTTTCTTAATTTTAACACAAATCTATATCAAAAGTATTAGATAGCCATAGAAAGGTGATTTCAATTTGGACTTTAAATCACCTTTTTAAAAGACCATTTCAATTCATATTGCCATAATCCTAGGATTATTTTTCTAGGATGAATATTTTTAAATTTTTTTTTCTTTTCTTTTAGAATTCTGTAAGGTTTTTATTCTTTTTTCAATATTTGCTTGTATATGGTTTATAAAATCTGTTTAAAACCCAATGCGACCTGATATGTGAAAAAAAAAAAAAAAGAGAAGAGATCGGCAATCTTGAAGAAGGCCATCCATGTGAATCATTACATAAGTATTAAACCTTATCAACAATTATAATATTAGATCATTCAACAATCCTTAATGAATTGACATCAAAACATGATATGTATTATTAATGTAAAAAGGAACTTATTTAATATTATGTCTATATATTTGATATATTTTTATAACATTGATAGGCTTTTACGTGATACTCCCATTTAGCGGATATGGGTTTAGATTCAAATGCCACATGTGGAATTTCATTACCTAAATAATTGAAATAAAATAAATGACTATTTGCATGTGAAAGTTTCCATTTATTTAATAAAATTCACAGGCTTCATTAAATATAATTGTTACTTTTCTTCTTCTTTTTTTAATCTACTATTAAATATAATTATAATATCTATTAATTAATTTTATTAGTTTGAGTTTTCTCAAAGCAACAGCCTGACCTAAAACCCCGTAGGTTTTAAATCCTTTTCAAGAATCCATCCTAAAACCCTATAGATTACCTTATAGGGCTTTTATTGTGATTAGATGAGTTGAATATCCTATAAAGACTCGTTTGATGGCATCCTTAAAGAAGGATAATATTAAGATACTTTTGGAAGTGTCTTATTTTATATTTTATTTGCATTTTTTAATCTAATATATATTTGTTTTAAAATATAGATTCTATAATATTGTTTATGCTTTTTTTTTCAAACTTGATCTCTTTTTTCTTCTATCAAATAAATATTCGATTCCAAAATGTGATGTTTAGGAAACTATCTAATATTTTTTTATTTCAAATTAATGTTTAGATAATTTCTTTTTAATATTCTCATAATTCTAATAAAGATTGCAATTATCAAATAAAAGTTAGGGAATAAAGTTTGAAGTGTTTACTTTGATAATATAGGTTTTTACTAGTAGAGTAAGATGAAATGTAGTTAGCCTTCAAGTGTTTAAATTTAGGCTTACAAAAGAGAACATAGTGAGGGGCATGCGGATATTGTTTGGAGTGATAATTTTGATAGTTAAATTATTGTTTGTCTGTAGGACAAATAAGGAGAGAGCACGAACAAAAGAGTGCTCGAGGATATGAGTGTCCAGGATGGATTACTCTTATTAGAGTTCCTTTACTTAAGTGAGCTTGAAGGTCGGGATGGATCTATGGGGAGGCCCATAAATACCCTGGCATCCCAAGCTTGAAAAAGATGAATTTTTAGTATTTTAAAAAAAGAAAAAAAATTAAATATATGATTTAAGGAGCAAATGTGACATGAAATTAAGTGTGATTTAGTGGTTAAACATTTAGTTTTACAAATATGAGGTTTTAGGTTTAATTCTCATATTTGTCATTTTACTCTTCCTATATGCATTTATTACATCATTTTACTTTTTTCATATGCATTTATTTCTTAAAAGGCATTTTTTTTATATTTATTAAACTTTTTCTAAATTTTTATCAGTGATATGATATACCATAGATAATAATTACATTATTCATATTATAAATATTTTAGTCTTATCACATAAACTATTGATAAATAATATTAGCTGTCTGATTTGGTTTAGTTAATTTTTTTCAATTATTGTTATGAAAATGAATGTAGATCACTGAATAATTGATTGGGTAATAATTTATATTCAAAATGATATATATATATATATTTTAGCATTGTTAATGACACAATTAGATAAGGTTATCATGAAAAAGGATAGTATCATACTTTTATCTATGTCAATTTTCTTTATTAATTGTATTATTAATTTTCGACTCAAATATTTTTTTTGATCTATTTTTGCTAAAAACAAAACTTACATAAGTTTCTATATATTAATGTAGTTTTTTTTATAGATTAATAGTTAAATTTTATTTAGTATATATGCATGATAAAAAGATCAAAAATTTATTTTTTTAATTTCTTATGAAGTGTACAAATCATCGTTAATCATTTTTAAAATGAATTTTTCCATCCTATTAAGTTTTAGGAATTATTGCAAGTTAAATTATTAACAAGATCCTTTAGGATATGCAAGATGTAATATAATTACGACAATAATAAGATATTTTTCTACTGATGATTTTAATATTAACTTAACTAAGTTTAGTTTGTGTCCCCCAATTATATCATCTTGGGTTGTCCACGCTTGAAAGAATCTAAGAGCTGGGAGTCCACCATGAAGGGGAAGTGTGTCCTCTAAGTATAGAGGGTGGACCTCTTGCATATAATTATGACTTGAAAATCCAACAAGTGGATGGTTGACTAGTTAACCGTCCTTATTCAGTGTTAACCTTTGTTTACATTCCAAAGGAAGTTGGAGATATCCTTGAGGTAAATAGTGTAGGTATTGAGTAGACAACATTTTAGGGAAAGAGGTTGGCCGTGAGGCAGTATTAAGTCCATATCCTTGTGAGCTTCATACAAGGCTATATTCTTTAATGTTAAGAAAAAAAATATAGATAATTGAATATCTAATTAGGTAATAGCTTATATTTAAAATGGTATTCATTTTTTTAGCATTATTGATGAGACAATTAGATAAGATTATTATAAAAAAAGATAACATAGTACTTTTATTGATGTCAATTTGCTTGATTAACTGTATTAGTAATTTTCTATCAAATATTTTTTCTTGATATATTTTTGCTGAAAACAAAACTTACATTAGTTTCTATAAATTAATGTAATTTTTTTATAGATTAATATTTAAATTTTATTTAGTATATATGCATGACAAAACAATAAAAAAATTTATTGTTTTAATTTCTTATGAAGTGTATCAATTATTCTTAATCATTTTTAAAAAGAAATTTTCCATCCTGTTAAGCTTTATGAATTATTGCAAGTTAAATTATTAATAAGATCTTTTAGTATAGTAAGGTGCAATATAATTACAACAATATTAAGAGATTTTTCAACTGATGATTTTAATATTAGCTTAACTAAGATAAGTTTACACCCACCCCCTACCAATTATATCATCTTAGGTTCGTCCTTGCTTGAAAGAATCTAAAGGCCATGAATCCACTATGAAGGGAAAGTGCATCCGCTAAGTATAGAGAGTAAGAGGCCATTAGGTAAGATATAGATCTTTCTCTCTCTAAACCCTCTCTCTCAAACCCTCCTTTGACCAAATTATTTTTGGTCTTAAAATACCATAATAGTTGAGATAAAAAAGGAACTCTAGTTTTTTAAACACTAACCTTATGGATCATTAGTGCTTAACTCCCCTTCTCTCTATTACTCTTTGTCCTACTTATTGACTTAGCCTTCATAGACATACCCCCAGGGGCTTTTTACAAGTATTAAGGAGTAAGGAACCAGCATGACCCAATCAACTTCAACGCCTTTACTTAGCTAGTTGGAGCTTAATCTACTCCTTATCATTTCTAGTTGATTCAACCATAATCAACACATATATTAAGAGATGTTTATTGCACAAATGGATAAGACCATTATTAATTTTATGATACAAAAATTATAGATATACCCTTTATATTTATTCAATATGAATTTAATTTCTCTATTTTTAAAATTACGTGTTACTTTTGAATTTGGAAAAAAGAAGTGTCTTTAGATACTATTTTACTATTCTGCACTTAGATAAAATAATAAAATTATGAAAGAAATAGATAAAACTAAGGGTAAAATGATCATATAGGAATTTAAAGCACTTTTTGGAGTTTTTGATTTAGACACTCAATAAGAAGGACGCGGGGATTCGTTTATGAAGCAAAACAGAAGAGTATATATGATTTTAGTGAATAGTTTGTGTATTTTTTTTTTTGGAAAGTACACATTTATTTGTCATCATTTGACTGTTTTTATAATTTTGTCCTAAACCTTTATTTATTTTTTTCAATCGAATCCTCAATGTTTACAAAGTTTGCAAATGACCATTAGCTTTTGGGTTAAAAGTGACATGTAGTGGCCTCTAATTGGACAAAGTAATTAATTTAATTAAATTATATAATTATATGGACATATAAATTAAGTAAATAATATATTTAAAAATTCAAGAAAAGGAAAAATAATTAAAAAAAAGAAAGATTTCTAGCCATATACCAATGCTAGCGGATGGTAAGTGGCAATCCACCGTGTCAAGGGATCGTTGTAATCCACTTGATTAAGGTGGCTCTTTCAGCTATCCCATGGTTAAGGGGTAGCCAAAACTATATATATATATATATGTATTATTTAATTTATTACATTTTATTTTACTTATTCCATTTTTATTTACATTTTCTTATATTATTGTTTATTTTTTTATGAATTTTATTTCTATTATTTAATTTATATAATTACTTTACCAACAAAATGTTGGGGGGAAAGGAAATTAATATTATTTTTTGAAAATAATCCTAAGAATATGGGTTCTTAAAAAATAATATCGATAATACTAGAGTTAAAATCGGTTTTTGAAAATACGAATTTAAAATGAATTGAAATCAGTTTTTTAAAAATCAAATTTGAACAACAAACTTAAAATTGGTTCTTGAAGAGTTGAATTTAAAAAAAAAAAATTAAATATAATAATACAAAGCTAAATAACACGTAACATAATTTTGTGTAGCGGTTGATACCATCATCTTTAAATGTAAGATCTTAGGTCCGAGTCGCAGTAACGTTCTGCTTGTGCAAACGGTAGCCTCTTTCCTACAGGGAGAATAAAACCCGAAACTTTAGGTTAGTGGCGACACAGCGTATCCACTAGACCACAAGATCACCGTGCATGTGCAAAAAGTAATCTCCCTCCCGTAGCGACAATTGAACCCACGTCTCCAGGTCAGCAACCACATAGTCCTTTCGCTAGACCACGAGATGATTTTAATAATAGTTTATCATAATTAAATTAAATTAAATTTGACTTTTTAAAAATCGAATTCAATTGATTTTAAATTCACATATTCAAAAACCAATTTCATGTAAGGTACTTATGGGATTATTTTCGGAAAAAAAACCTTATTTTTGGAATTACTTTTAAGAAAAACCATATTTAGTTCCTTTCCCCTGGAATGATGCCACATACCATTTTAATTCCTACAGTTTGATTTACTTGTTAGTTTGATTTTTTCAACTTTTCCTATTTTATATTTTTCAATAATTTACTTGTATTCTTATATTATTTAATTAAATTATTTATTTGGGCCAATCAAAGGCCTTTATGTGTCAATTTTTAAATTAAAAAATTAACTAGTTAATGGAACGACTCATTTGCAAATTTTTGTAGACTTTGAAGACTTGATTGCAAAAAAAATAAAATAAAAAATAATAAAATAAAGGTTTAGAATTGAATTAGAAAAAGGGTCAAATTTTGAGGACTAGATTTATAATTTTTTCTTTTTTATTTCCGATAACTAGTACCTAAGGTAATCAATCATATGAGTAGAAGGAATTTTATTTTTCTTTTCCCTTGTTTTGTCCGATTACTAGTACCTAGGGTAATTAGTAAGGTGACTAAAAAGAAATTTTTTTTTTTCATTTTCATGAAATGTTTACCACCCTTAAAAATGTTAAAAGAGAAGATTTCTTCTCAACAATTGAACAAATGCTTTGAGGTACTCAATCTTATTTTTCTTGGATATCAAAGAAAATCCAGAGGATGTGATTAAAACATCTTATTCCGTGGCTTCTAATTTTTCTTTTAATAATAATAACCAGATTACTAGTGTGGAAGGGGAGCAAAATTCCAAGAATTAGCATCCTTGGACCTATAATTTTTATCATCCTACCTATATTTTCTTCATGCTATTATAAAATGTAATACCCTTTTAAATGATTTAAAGACAATAGAATTACAGTTATACTGGAGCTGAGAAATAAAACGACCGACTCTTTTAATAGCTCTAATAGACTCGACTCTCCCGACCAGAAATATTGATTGTTTAAACTTTCCATTTCTTATCCGCACTCCGCCTCAACTAGGTCATAATGGGAATACAGAGACATTGATTCAGTTATTTACAATTGGAAGGCTTTTGACAGCGTGTAAAATCATACGTATTCCCAAATTAAAAACTACACTAACATGCATTTTATTCTGCATTTAAGGTTAAGATTAGTGAAAAGTAATGGAACATATTAGATGGATCGATCCCATGAGAATTTAATTAAATAATCAATTTTGGACTTAATCTCTATATCTAATACATGTAGGGAATCGGGAACATTCGAATTACCATGTCGGCCAATTGGAACCCCGTGCATGGTGCACGAAGATGTCTGGATGTATCGCTTTCCCCCGCGGATGCCCCCTTGACCTATTTGGATTGCTTTGAAGTTTCCACAAGATTAGTGGCATCTATCGTGACAATCAGATGGTGAGAACAGAGAAGGCTAGTTTTGGATAAAGTTCGATTTCGAATTATAAATTGATTTGACTTGACAGTGGGCAGATCGAATCGCTGGGTTTTATTAGCCTAAGCGGTTTAAGAGGATGGAATCGTTCGGTCTGACGGATCACAAACAGTCGAGTCGACCCGCTATTAAACTAGTGAGTTAGCTTAACCGATTCTCTTAAAAAACAAAGAAAGAGAAAAAGCAAAAGATTTCACTAAGTCGAAAAAAATAATTTGATAATATATAATAAGTCATTATATATCAAAGTTACTTTATTTGTAATGGTAAAAGATAATTTTTTTAAAAATAATATCATTAAACTAATAATGGATGATTAATTATAAATTAATTATGGGTTAAGGATAGATAAAAAATTCAGTTTCAGTTAATATAAGTCATTTTTGTAAAACTTATCTAATATTAAGGATTTAAATATGAAAAATAAAATAAAATAAAATTTGAGGGAAAAAAATAAAAAAAATTGGAATCACATTAAGTCAGAAATTAATAAAAAAATTAGCAATTATTAATTATTAGTAAACTTAAAAAAAAAGAGAGAAAGGAGATAACATTATTAAGAATTATTAATGTATTGAAAAAAGAAATTAATAAAAAAATTAAATATTAAAAAAAAGTGAGCCTAATGAACCGATTCGGAATCGCTAACTCAACAAGCCAATTATGATTTATCATGTCACCAATTTATGAACCGATGGTTTAAGGCTGGTTTAGCCCAATGCCTACCATTAAAGAAAACCATGGCATTTGGATGGCGTTGCATTGCCATGAGAGATCAGTAAGGTAGAGCATGTCATTTGGGCACTTAGCCCAATTCTCTGACTGTTTCTTTAAAGGTTGAAAGCATAATTCACATTCTTATTTTTATGGACTTCTAGCCATCCAAATTATGCAACTTAATACAAGTCTTTTACTTAATCTTTTTCTTTTCTTTTTTTTTTCCCGATTAGTAGACTATTATAGAAGGGTTTAGTACTTATTATTAGTATTTTTATTATAGATTTAAATTCCAGAGTGCTTATAAAGACGTATTCCACTTATATTTCTTGGAGCTTTGGTTTAGATTCCTAGTATCCATCAATCGGGTTTTCTCCATCCATGTGCTTAAGTTTATGAAGAGATAAGTTGTCAGACCTTAGAGGGTTAGTAGGAATATCTAAAATTTTTATATTATGTGTACAATTATGATACGAAAATCACATTATAAGTTAGAGATTATAAGACTCTAATTAATTAATCATTAAGGTTTTCAATTTATTAATTTATTGTAATATATAAATAACTATAGATACTTAATATTCTACAGTTCATCAGAATCATAGAGAATCAGTATCTCCTACTAAATAATAAGATAGGGTAAATTAATTTTATAAATTTTAATAAATACCAAATGATCCAGAACCTTAACATATAAATACTTTTCACATAGAGTGCTTATGTGCCAACTAAACATTTCCTAACTAAATTTAGCTTTATTTTACATAACTTGGATTTGCACTCTATACTCAAGCTTATCCCAATCCTAACTTAAATGGACCTGTAGAAGAAGCTATAGAGGAATGAGCAAACTAGCAAACTTCAATTTAGTGAGTTCATTCCTCATCATTATTGTTCAAGCAAGTTATCAAATATTATTAGTATACATACAAGTTTATTTATTTATGAAATGGATGCATGCATTATGCAGTAAAGAAAGCAACACATCATAGGAGTTCAAAATTATAGAAAGTGTTAATTTATGTTATCTATACATCGATTATCCTTCATACTTACCGTACCTGCATGAGATTGCTTGGGGGCTCTATCCCTCTAGACGATACTCGACTATTACCCTGATTGAAAAACAAACATCAATTCAAACTGGTAGACCTTAACTAGGGCCATTCACTGTTAATAAATCATATCCAAGGCCTTATAGACTCAACATTTGTAAATCCAATCAAGGCCCCACAAGCTCAACTATGTGAGTCCTCTAGCTAGGAATTAATTGGAGATGCTTTGTTAGCTTTGCCTTAATAATAATAATATCATTAACAGGCCTTACAAGCCTTTGTAGAAGTTGTACAAAAATCTATATAAGACCAAAAAAACATTTCCAAAAGTACTTTTCTAAAAAATTGGCAAAGCTAACACTTTCCATAGGTATATTAGTTAAGTAATAGACATGTGACAAATATAACTGGTTATTTTTTTCATATATTCATATTTACTAATTTAAGGGAGTGATCATATGGATGATAACATATAAGACAAAATAGTAATTCAATCACAAAATTATAGCAACTAGTAAAATAACAAGCAAGTATCAAGTATAAGCAGATCGTATGTTATTATAATTTTCTCATCTGGATTAATGCTCACTTTGTAGGCCTTTAGAATTTCCAGAATTTGATAATTAAATGTATAAAAGATAATAAGATTTATAAGTATTTAGAAAAGTTAGACTTCTTAATTAATTAAACATTTATTGTAGTTTGCCTAATTTCTCACTCTAACCCAAGCATGGCATGAATATGGATTAACTTATTTATTGGGGTAATTAAGAAATATATGAGTATATTTGTAAATAATTGTATCTTATATATTTATTTATTTACTTTATGGGTTTATCCTTATTATTTGTTTATAGGACTAATTAACTTAGTCATCATATCTATCTTTTTTAGTTTATTTTAAATTTTTAGTTGCATATAAATTTTTTATTTTAACTCCTATTTTTATGATCTTACAGTCGATTTGTATTATTTTTGGACATACTTTTGTGTAATAAGGTTTATTTTAGATGTTGGAACTTGCATTTTCTATTATGAGCCTAAGGAGTTACAGGTTTATTTATTTTTACCTAAATGTTTTTAATTATCATTTTGAGTGTTTCTTTGATAATTTTATTTATTGGGTTTTTCTTTATTTTTAATAATGGCCTTAAATAATTTCTAAATTTTTGTATTTTTTAAATATTTTTATTTTTGGGTCTATTTTGTAATAATTTCTTTATTTCACCATTTTAAGTATAAATTATTAATTGTATTACTTTTTGTTACATTTGTAATTTTCTAATTAATTTTATTATTATTATTATTATTATTATTTTTATAATTTGCATTTTAATAAGAAAAATTAAGAAGAGGTAACGTCGTAGCTTCTTATTAGTTTAAGATGAAAATTTCTTATTTTATCCATTTTTTTATTTTTACTACTTTATAATACTAATACATACATATATAATATCATAAAATAATTAAATATTATTTCATAGTAGAAAACCACTCTTGTTTCCTCTATGAAGCTCACGTCCAACATGCATATATATATATTTACTTATTTACTTATTTTAAGAAATTAAGGTACTATTATACATATACATGTACCTTTAGTTATATATGTATATTTATACTTATACTCTACTATATGTATATTTACCTAAACCTTAGAAAAAAATAGAATAATATGTATACATACATATATGCATACATACTCTCCCATATCTTACTACTTATTTATGTATGTATTTATATTATTTTGTAATATTTTTACATATATAGTTAAATATGTTTAAGTATATACATGTATAAATACATAAATATGATGAAGAAGAAGAATTACACATATAATCAAATACATGTACAAATAATTTTATTACAAAAGATACTAAAATATACATAACTCCTATAGATATTCCTAATACATAAAATATTACAAAATACAAATGCAAACCAAAGAAGGCATCTAAACTTATATTACAAAAATAAATCACATACAACATAAAGTATTAATTTGATTACTTTATTGTCTTGAAAATTTTTTTAGAAAAATTCCCTCCTTCTTCTTGAAGTTGATGGAAAAATGATGATGGAAGTGAAGTGAATTGTAAGAGTTAGAAATTTAGTGGTGATTAAAAGAAAAAGGAAGAACAACAAAAGAATTGAAGTTAGAAAGAGAGACAGATAATGCTGGTCCAAAAGGAGGAAGAAAGACTTGATTTTTGGATTATAAATTTGTTTAAGAAAATGAAAATGGAAGGGAGTTCTAAACATGTATATTTGGCATATGGTAGAGAAAGAAGGAAAAGGAAAAAGAACAGAAAGAAAGAAAAGAAAAGAAGAAAAAGATAAGGTGAAAAAGACATGTGTTGACTTTGCTTTTTTATCTTAATCTCAAATTTTTTTCTCATATGGGATAATTAGGATTATACTTGGCAACCATAAATGGAAAAGGAAGATAAGAAAAGAAGAAAGAAAAAGGAAAGAAAGAAAGAAGGAAAGAGTAAAAGAAAGAAAAATTATAAAATTGTTTTTTAACTTTTCTTAAATTTTTTTCCAACTTTTAGGTAATATTTAGGATAAAATTTGATGTAACTATAGAAGAAAATATAGGGCATAAAATTAATATTTACTATGTAGTACATAAACATAAAGTATATCGTTAAATTCAATCGAAATAATTAAATCAATATAAAACTAATACACTTATATATATACATATGACGCTACAAGTAATCATAAAATAATATTTATAATTTTGTTAATTTATTTAATTGATTTGTTATTATTTGTAATTATTAGTATATAAAAATTATCTCTATTCATTTGCGAATGATTTTACATGATTACATGTATCTATTGATAATTGTACCAAATTAGGGCTTTATCATTATTGGGATAAATTTATATATTTTATAAGCATAGGGTTTTGATTTTAGGATTTTTATCAAGTTTAGGCTCAAGTTCAGCTTCAATCTCTTGTATCTATGTATATTAAGTTTAGGGTTTTTATGGTTTTGATTAGTATATTAAGGTTTTTTTTATATTTGTTTTGGATTTTGAATTTAAAATTTTAATCAGTTTTAAATTTGTTAGTTTTGTTAACTTAAGGAAATTATTTATAGCACTTGAGTTTAACTCTATACTCAAAAGGCTAAATTTGTAGAGTTTATACAAGTTGCGCTTGTGGTTACATTTGGAAGATAAGTTGAGGTTATTGTAGTTGTAATTATGGCTTTTTAGACTTGTTAGTTTCAATGGGAGATGTTTGTGCATGGTTCTTGAGTGGTATTAAAGACTTGTTGTTGGCACTAACATAGTGTTGGTGCAATGATCTTGGCCGAACTTACCTTGTTGTTTTTATGTCTCTTCCTTGATTTTATGTAGCCTATTAAGCCTATGCTTAGTAGCATCTCCTTTTTTTTTTTTTTTTCTCCTCTATTCTCCTTTTCTATACTACCAGATTTGAACTCATTATTTTGGAGAGGTTAAAGGGAGAGAAAAATAGAGCTTAGCTAAATTTGAGATTAATTTTTGTTAAAAATGTTTTCGACGTTCTTTGAAAAACTATTCAAACTTGCTTATTCTTTATAAACAAAAGAATTTTTTTACAATGTCAAGAAAACTCTTGTGTGGTAGGGTTGTTGTAGTTAGCTAATTACGTATAACGGTGTGCCAATCAACCTATGAGATGTCTTGGCTTGATGACACGTGGAGGGATGTTGTTAGGAAGAGGCGTAGGAGGAAGATCAAGCAAACTCAATATCATGAATGCATGAGTGTGACTGTGAATCAAACTCGGTGTTCTTAATTGAATTGCATGTTTGATCCTCTTTGGAGTGATTTTAATAGAGCTCTAGTATTTGTCTTAAACTTATCAATGTTCTGAATGAATTGAACGAGAGAAAGAGGATTTTATTTATAGAATTTGGAGGTTGACGTTATCTGTCGGATGGCTCCAAGATAGACGGTCAAGATTAATCCTTATTATTAAAGGTTATCTTTTCCTTTAGCCTTCTTAGGCTTGGACATAGGCTTAGGCTTTACTCAAGTGCTTATAATAATTAATGAAAGCCTATTATTGTTGTAAATAAGCCTAGAGTACTTATAAGCTCCCTTAAGGCCCATTAAATCTAGTTGATGCACAAATGAGCTTCGAAGAACTATTTTTGAGTATACATTTTCGTGCGTGAGATAACCGAGTAAGGTCGAGAGTGAAAAATCCAGTTTGGCGATCTTCATTTTGAGCCTACCAAGCTAGATCTTTCTAAAACATCTATAAACGGGTTGATTTCCTAAGCTCTATCACTAGCTCAAGATACTAGTCTATGGCGTTTAATTTGGTTAAAAGCCCAATTACTGAAATGACCCTCTACATTTTGCTCCTTGACCAAAAGTCTCTTGGACACTGTTAATGGGGTTTTGGACATTTTTAGAAGTTGTTTCTTCAACTGTTATATAGACATAGTAAATGTTAACTTTGCTTGCTCGATCACTTCCAATATCGATGGAACTAACACTTCTTCTAGATCACTAATGAGCTGAGCATGATATACTAGTATTGATTTTGCTACCATGGAAAATATACTTTGATATGCTTTTATATTGCACTTTGTAATGATTTATTGCTCTCATGACATTGATTCACATCCATTAGATAGAGTTAATGTATGGTGGCTCCTCTCAGTATTTCTTTTTCATTTTACGAGCATTGGTAGAAAAATAAAGTTATTAGAGCATTTATTGAAATTTGGAGCTTCAATAATATTCCATTAGGCTATGTTATATATATATGTCTCATTCATACTAGTAAATAGAGCAATGTTATTGTGAAGTGGAGTGGAGCTCTGGAGCGAAGCAAAGGTAGTGTGAGGGTACAGGGGCAACACCCCTATAGTATGGTACGGTTTTCTTCCTTAATTATTTCTTGACATGTGCATAAGGGTTGCTACTTCAACATGTAGGCTTAATGTAGTTAAGAATTCATGGAGATTACACTACCTTCAATGAACTCTTAAACACACAGCTTAAATTAATTGAAAATTGCTTTACCATTTGTTTCTCATGACATTAAATTGCAATAGCAAATATGGACTTAGAATTTCCATATAGGCTAACGTAGAAGACTTGAAATTTGGAATTGGATGGCACTTAGGATTCCAATGGTAGTACGACTTCAATTTCATATAGATACCAATTGGCCTAATTTAGCATAGCTTCTACACTTGGAATTTACGGTATGATACATGTGTAATAACATATATTGATTTATTTTTTCATAATTTCACTTTATTATTAACACGTAGTAAATTCACATTTTCTTAATGAAGTGGACTACTTTTGAGGTTGAAAATGTAGCCTTCATTACATACTAATCGTTACTTTTCCTTCCTCAAAGAGATATACCAATATCAAAAGAAAATCATCCTTGAATCTTACCTTTTTCATTCAAATCTTCCTTATCTTGGCTACAATTACCATTATTTTCCACCTATATCAATTCAAATATCATGCGAACCATGCACCAATGTTGAATCATGACCTTAAATCCTATTGAACTTATCCTTTTATTTCTTTCATGTTGGATATATAGATACATACATACATACAAACAAACACATATCGTTAACTTCATATCGCTCATGAAGAATAATATTAATATCAAGCAATACCTTCCAACGGATTGAAGACCCATAACCTCTTGATTCTTTTTTGTTAATAATTTACACAAGTAGCATCTCATATCTTTTTTAACCAACCCAATCTCATCATATTTCATCACCAAGTCTTTCTAAACACTATTAGAGTAATCTAGTTCCACCAAATCTAAATATTAAATTCTCAAATCTTATCTCCAAACATCAGTTATTTATACATGCGCAACATTAAACTTTTTTCATTCCTTGTTTGAAGTATTTGCTTCCAGTCATGTAATTAAGAAAAATGAGCAAGAGTGAATATGCTATTAATAGATCCTAAAGCTTAAATCTTTGTAGTTTTGTATGTACGAAGAAAATCTCATATCACCATCCATCAATTCCATTCTTTGTGACTCCAAGAAACATCTTGGTTTGAATGTGGCAGGAACCTTATCTTAATAAATCGTGCCAAGTATGAATGTTGGAATCATAATGCTTTCTTGATTGCAACTTGTGTTTTAGGAAAAGTTTGACATGACTTGACTTCATCTTCCTTCTTATCTTTTTAATTTTTTTTTCTTTTTTTAAATTTGAACCTCATGATTCTTGCCCTTTTATGCAGGTATGGTTCTCAAAACTTGAGTAGTAACAAAGCGTAGTAAGACATCTAACTGTATTCGTTCGTTCAAATCTTGACTCTATTAGAGAATCTTCCGAAAGTGATGCTAGGTGATTGCATTTTAAGCCATAGACTTCTTTCATATTTGATAGGGGATGTATACAATTTCTTTTTCTCTTCTTCTTCTTTCTTTCTATTCTTTCTTTTTTATTTAGATAGAGAAATTTTACTCTAATAAACACCATCCTTATTCGTTTTCGTATGACATATCTTCAGTAACTAAATAGATTATTCCATATTTGCTCCCGAATCTTCTGTTACATTTCTAAATCCTTCTTAATTGATTAAAATCTATAATATCTTCATATCTAAAGATAACTTAGACTTTATCGAATCTACTCATCTTCAACAAATCTTGAAACCAAATCTTCAAAACATATCTTTTACTTCACTATTTATAGATCCTTGCTTTACTGACTTCATATTTGACTGTATCGGCAACTAATAGCAATAGGTCCTCACTTCCTCTTAATTTTTTTTTCCTTTGTTAACTATCTTCATATTTTGATATTTACTCTTTACAATTCTTTACATGCAGGCTTACATTAGTACTTGGAAGTGGTAGCATTATTGAGTCTTATTGTCATGTTTGATCTATTTTTTTCCTTTTCTTTTTCTAGAACATCTATTTCATTAATAGAAATTGATCAGTCCTCTTAAATAGCGAAGCTGAGATTAATCCTATTGTTCTTACTTAGAAAAATAGCAATTCATGATACTTGGCACTTGATCAATTGAGAAAAAGTTACAAGAGCCTTCTCTAATCATCAAACCTTGCTATTGCTCTTTAGCCCTAATTGATAAAGGCGGTTGTTGTCTTGAACTTGCGATGTGAAACAAATTCAACATTAGAGCCATAGCCGTAGAAGAAGAACAACAATAGCTATTGTAATCAAGGTATGATGACAAAGGAGCTAGCATTATCAAAAGTAGCTATCATTTATGTTGCTCAATTTTTTTCTTTAAGTTTTCATCGTTGTCATTGTTGTGAGTAGACCCCATTGGGGCATCTTAGTACAACTCATTCATTATTGTATTATAATAGTTATTCTCATTCATGTCATGGCTTGTTGTTTTACTTTGTGTGGAAGTCTTGTTCACAAACCCTGAAATGAGAGATTCTTTTGCTGGGGAGGAGAGACTTGATGGAATGGCACCTTGATGAAAGAAGACTGGAAATGATGGGTACGTTCAAGAACATGAGAACCAATATGAGAGGGTTGAGGAAACCTAAGTAACATAAGATATTAGTGTGCCAACTGCTGTGTAAACAATGCATGTAAGCAACTAGAACTGTACATGCACTTGGTGTTATGTAAGCCTACGAGGTAGTGCAAGTGCTTGGGTTGTGCAACTGCCCTCTACTAATGATTCACCTATATTGTGCACCATACAGGAAAATACCCATTTAATGAACTGGCTTTATACCACTTTTATGCAATTCTTACCACTAACATTGGTATATTACTTGGTATGACCCCACTAGCGTCAGCTATGGTAACAACTACTCCATCACCAAGCATGTAATTCTCAAGATTTGTACCTCCTGTGTCGTCGCGGAAGATGTTTAGTAGCATGAATAAGTTGTCCAACCCCTATGGAAGGTGAAGGAGGGCAATAAGAGGCCCTTACGCAACCATTGCAGCACTTGACTCAAGCTCACCAAACACTTGCAGTTAAGGAAACAGGGGCCCACCTTAGAGGGGTCTCCTGTTTGAGGTGCATCTTATAGCTACTAATGACTAGCATAGTCACACCTTGCAACTTCATACTGACGCTCTAAGCAGTAGCCAATCCTATACTTACTACTTCGTCCTATGTAATGAAAGAAGACATGGAGAATTACTTGAGACAAATATAAGTAGCACCTTTGAAGCTATGACAATCCCTTTACATCGTATGCGACCAAGATTGTTTCCATAAGCCCACAACTCATAAGTGTAGGTAACATCGCCATCTAATAGCCCTTTATTGCCAAGCGATTGAAGCATCCTCTTAACAAGCTTCTTTCAACCACTATGGTATAGCTATCATTGCTACTATGGTGCTTTATTCATGAATATGATTCGGTGTAGCTAACATTACTACCTACTATCCCTTACTAATAATCTCTACAAAACCAAAATTGGCATAGTTAATATTGCTACCTAATTAGGTGTAGCTAACATTTCTACCTACTATCCATTATCGATAGTCTCTATTAAACCAATACTACCATAGCTTACATTGTTGCTTGATCTTGTATAGCTAACATTACCACCATAATCTCTGGATATACAGGTTTATCCAGGGTCACTATTCGATGTTCCTCAATCAAGAGATTGGAGTAATCTCAGTTGTGATGGGTTAAAGCAATCACACAGTAGGCTTAGTAGCAGTAATGCCTTTTCGTAAAGTTGAGGTTGAAGTAATCAAATCATGGTAGCTGTAGTTACTCAATAGAAGCATAGTCTCCTGAGCACGTAGTAAGCGCAATGCCCATTTCAGCGACATTACTCATGAGATTGAAGTGATCTCATCTATGAAGGATCAAAGAGATCCTGTAGCAAGCTTGGCAGCTATAGTGCCTTTCTACAGAGTAAAGGTTAAAGTGACCTCATCTACAAATGATTGAAGCAATCATATCATAGTAGTTGTCGTTGATTGGTAGAAGCATACGTTCCTGACCGTGCAATAGGTGTAATGCCAATTTCTATGGCCTTATTCATGAGATTGAGACGAACTTAACTGTGATGGATCGAAGTGAACCTGTAGTAGGCTTGGTAGCCATAACATCTTTTTGTAAAGTTGAGGTCGAAACAACCTTATCTATGAATGGTTGAAGTAATTAGATCATAGTAGTTGTAATCGCTTACTAGAAGCATACACTCTCGAGCATGTAATGGCCGCAATGCCCATTTCTACAACATTTTTTATGAGATCGAAGTGATCTTAGCAGTGATGGGTCGAAGCGATCCTATAGCAGGCTTAGTAGCTGTAGCACCTATCTTTAGAACCTAAGGCCAAAGCGACCTTGTCTATAAGTGATTGAAGTAGTTGTATCATGGTAGTTGTAATCCTTTGATGGAAGCATACGCTCTTCAGCACATGGTGGGTACAACACCCATCCTGCGATATTATTCATAAGTTTGAAGCGATCTCTATTATGATGGGTTAAAGTGATCCTGTAGCATCCGTAACACCTTTTGTAACATCTGTAATGCCTTTTCATAGATCTCACAGTCAAAGGATCTTATCCTTACATGATCGAATTGATCACCTCACGATAGTCACTCTCACTTTGTAAAACTACTACTGCTAAGCACATAATAAGCATGATGCCTTTATACGACTTTATTTAATCACAATGACAAAATGACCTTAGTTACAATAGATTAGAGCAATCCACAATTGGCTTGACGGTCGCAATGCCACTTTATATAATACTAACATTAAAACAATCTTAGTCGTGAGGATTCAAAGTGATTCTATGTTAAACTTAACAATCATGATGCCATTTCCTTTGAAGCAATCTTGGTTTAATCATTTAATTAAAGGCATATTAATTGTTAAGGATCAAAGCAAGCTCATAAAGTCATAAAGTTAAAGTAACTCCATGATATACTCCATATGATGACTCATCATCTGCATAAGCCAATGTAAAATTTATTCACATAATGAGACAAGAATGGTATCCTTCAAATCATGAGTTGCTACATTGTCATGTGTGATGCTCCATCAACTACGAGAGAAGAAGCCAATACTACAATGTGTCAAATTCAAAGAATTTATATTCAAAACTCTATTGCGACATAGCTCCATGATTCTAGTCCATAACTTAAGACTTCCATATAGTAATAAGAGCTTTTGGGTTTATTCCCTAATGGAGTCGCCGAATGACCCTCTACATTTTTCCCCTTCACTAAAAGTCTCTTGCATATAGTTAATGGGGTTTTAGGTATTTCTAAAAATTGTTTTTTCAACTATTATGCAGATGTACTGAATGTTGACTTTGCTTGTTTGACTACTTCGAATAACACTTCTTTTGGAACACCGATGAGTCGAGCATGATATGTTAATGCTCATTTTTGTTGCCATGGAACACATACTTCGATATGCTTTTTGTATCGCACTTTGCAATGATTTATTGCTCCCATGACATTGATTTGCATCCATCACATAGAGTTAACATAGTTAGCTCCTCTCGGTATTTCTTCCTTATTTTATGAGTATTGGTAGAAAAATAAAGCTATTGGAGCATTTATAGAAATATGGAGCTTCAATAATATTCCATTTGACATGTTATATATATATATATATATATATATCCCCATTCATACTAGTAAACAGAGTAATGCTGTTGTAAAGTAGAGCGAAGGTAGTGTGGGGGTGTAAGGGCAACACCTTTGTGATATGATACGGTATTATTGTTATTTTTTTATTATATATATATTTCACTTGATAAACGTGACTATAAGTCACGAACTAAATAGCGTACTCGAGTCTAACACCAACGTAGGTTAAGCCATGCAATCCCCTACGACATTTTCTCCTTAGATCAGATTTTGCACCAAACAGGATCAATTTAAACCTCCTTCAAACCTTATGCTTGACTTTTAAATCTTACTCTAACAAACTAAATCTCATTATCTGTTATCACTAAAGTAGATTCATGCATTATCCAATATATCCATCCTTATGAAATCTTGGATTCAAATTATTCATCTCCATCTAAATTCCTTTGCATCGGCTATAAATATACAAGCATGTTCGCAACTTTTCTTATTACGATAAGTAGCTAAGCCAACTTCTCTTCTTTATTTTTTTTAATTTTTTTTTTCAACTCCTTGTTTTGATATTCAACTTACTGCTTTCATAGCACATCCTTGCCAATGTATAAATTGGATAATAGCTCTCTACTTGATAGCTTCTCTTTGCAATATGTGAAGTTTTCAAGGAAACAACTCAACCAACTGCCCCTTATATCATTCCCTAGTATATCAAGCTTAGTTAGGTGCTTATAATGGCTCAACTCCTCTAGCTAATTCTTCAAAGACCATATGGCATGCATGCATATCTGCCTCGCAATTCCTCGACACTAGATTGAAATCCTAGAGTCGATGCTTTCCTTTATCGTGATGGAATATATGTTCGGTAACCTACGCGCTATGCTCTCTGGCGCTTCATCATTGATATCCTTTTTTTTTTTTTTTGTTTCTTTTCCTATGTTTTTTTTTTTTCCCAATTCAATATGTCCTCCAAATCTTCATTTATTCCCTCAAATCTTGCGTAAGTTAAAAATATCTTCACTGGGATGATATTCTGTATAAGTTAAAATAAATCAATTCTTCATGACTTAAGTTACAGCTTCACCTTGTCCTTGGATAAAAAAGGTATATCTAAATAATTACAGAGGTGCATATATATATTTATTTATTTATTTATTCATGAGGCAATATATATATGTGTCCTTTAGGAATTTATCAACCAACTCAAATTAATTACTTATCCTTTATTTATTGATGTACACATGTAGTAATTAAAAAAGACTTAAATCATTTGGGTGGCCTTTGTTGTCTACGAAATCTCTTGGCCACCTATACTCATATAGTTTTCTAAAGGATGTTGTAGAAGATATCCATCCCTCTACTTATGTTCATCTAGTGGAATCAAAAGCTTCTTTCAAGTTTAAATAAGAATTAAACACATATATCCTCTTATACTGTTCTTTCCTCCTTGTTGGTCGCAAATCTATTTCAAATCTCTCTCTCTCTCTTCTTTTTTTAATTCAATCTTCAAATTTTTTTCTCATTGATTCAAATATTTCGCTTCAAGATTTCCAAAGCCTTATCTTATTATTTGTTGCTTCGTGGCATTACTCGTATTTCTTCTTCAAACCCAGGCATATCTAATTTAAATCTATCAAAAGCTTAGAATTAAATCATTAGACTCTATCTCCAAACTTCTCAGCATTAACTATAAATATCCCTTAGTGTAGTTAATCTCATCATCGTTCAAAGTACTAATAAACAATAGTAAGTTTGTAATTCTTCTTAGCCTCCCCTTTTTTAAAACCTTTTTCCTTTATCTACTTGCTGTTCTTCGTGCAGGTGATACACGATATTGGTTCCCAAACAAACGTGAGCATGGAATTACAGTGAATCCTCGAGATGGAAGTCGAGCATTTGAATTCTGACAAATCTTTTTCAATATTAAAT
Organism: Lumnitzera racemosa; assembly: GCA_024138005.1. Taxonomy (NCBI): domain Eukaryota; kingdom Viridiplantae; phylum Streptophyta; class Magnoliopsida; order Myrtales; family Combretaceae; genus Lumnitzera; species Lumnitzera racemosa. The sequence continues at coordinate 62,019,601 of JAMXBC010000004.1, forward strand.
ATTTAGCTCGTCTACTTCTTTCTTCCTCTTTTTTTTTCTTGAAAAAAATGTAATATTTTTTTTTTTCCCTTTGCAGGCCAGCTCTTGATGTCTTTGCACTTTAAGGTCAAGCTTGAACATTTAGATGGGCCTATTATTAATCTTAGGCATTGGCTCAAATTCCCAATATCAACTATCAAACAAGTTTGCGGCTAACCTTAGGTGTGATAGCAAATTCTTAATATCTAACGGGCTTCTAGTTAACTTTAAGTGTTAACCTAGATTCCTAATATCAACATTATATAGGCTTTCGATTGGCCTTGGTGTTATCGCGGATTCCTAACATTTAGACACTTAATAAGCCTGTGATTAATCTTGGTTCTATTGTGGATTCCTAATGTCACTGCCTTGGAGTCAAGTATTAAGTCACTTATCCAAGGGATCCATTTCCAAATAAGTCATACATCATCCAGTTGTCAAGCATTGCACTTCATAGTAGGGATTAGAACAACTTTACTGTTATTTCCATCTTTGAAAGTCACTTGTCAAGCTTAAAGGTGTATCACCTTAAAGATACATTCAACAGTCAAGCATTTATTCAACTGTTCCATCATTAACAAGCAAGGAGTCAAATTATGTAAGAGAGTTAAAATTCAATGGGGTGTTATCACTAACATTATATGAAAGGTTATTGTTCAACGATTCAAGAGGATAAAGTTTGCAAGAAGTTAATGGAGGTCAAGTACCATTAAGCCAAGGAGAACGACATCTCGAGGTATATCCCCTTAGGATATCAAGATTACAACAATCTTAAGGAGAGACGGCTATCTAAACTTTTCACAAGTGTAAGTACCCCACTTTAGAGTGTCAAGCATTACTCAATAACCTAAGGAGAGATGGCTATCTAACCCTTTTCAAAATTTTAAGTGCTTCATTTCAAAGTACAAAGTGTTATTCAATCAGCATAGGATCATTACTCAGGCTTCACTTCATGAAAAGATGTTGCATAAGATTTGTTCAGGAGCTTATTTGGAGCTATGTCGCAATGGAGTTTTGAAAACAAATTCTTTGAATTTGACACATTTTAGTATTGCCTTCTTCTCCCCTAGTTGATGGAATGTCATATATGACAATGCAGAAACTCATAACTTAAAGGATACCTTTCTTGTCTCATTATGTGAATAAATTTTTCATTGGCTTATGTAGACAATGAGTTATCATGTGGAGTGTATCATAGAGTTACTTCAACTTTATAAGCTTACTTTGATCCTTAACAATTGAATGCCTTTGATTAAATGATTAAACCAAGAATGCTTCAAAGGAAATGGCATCATGATTGTTAAGCCTACTGGCTATCGTAGAATCACTTTAAATCCTTACGACTAAGATTTCTTCAATGTTGTTATTATATAAAGTAGCGTTGTGGCAGTTAAGTCGATTGTGGGATTGCTTTGATCCATCATAGCTAAGGTCATTTTGGCTTCGTGATTAAATAAAGTCATATAAAGGCATCACACCCATCATATGCTTAGGATTGGATAGTTTTACAAAGTGAGAGTGGCTATCATGAAGTGATCAATTTGATTATACATGGATGAGATCCTTCGATCGCGAGATCTTTGAAAAGGCATTACGGATGCTACAGGATTGCTTCAACCCATTATAGTAGAGATCGCTTTGAACTCATGAATAATGTCGTAGAATGGGCATTGTACCCACCATATGCTTAGGAACATGTGCTTCCATTGAGTAACATACCTATGATTGACTAGCTATAGCGATAGTTACAGTCTTAGTATTGCTTCACTTCAAGGCTAGGCTTCATCTCTCAAAAGGGCCCATAGTTTACTTTATGTGTTGGCCTGCATTCTTAATACCCAAACATAGATATAGGCCTACAATTATGTGTTATCGCAGATTCCTAACATCTAATAGGCCTTGTTTAGCTTTAAGTGTTGGCCTAGATTCTCTACATACAATCATCAATACAGGCCTTTGGTTAACCTTAGCGTTACTGTTGATTCTTGATGTCTAATGAGCTTGTAGTTAACTTTATGTGTTTTCTCAGATTCTCATTCATAGAGCTAAGTAATGAGTTACACATCTAAGGAGTCTGCATCTAATACCTTAAGAAGCATAGAGTAAGAGTCTAAATTTAATTAAAAGATCCATTCAATAGTTAAGCATCTATTTAATTACTCCATCATCAATAAGTAGGGAGTTGCATCACCAAGGAGAGTCAACTATGCATCGTTACCAGCATTAAATGCCAAGCTAATGTTCAATAGCTTGATAAGGTATTTGTAGGAATTTGACAAAGGTCAAGCAATGGGAAGATAGGAAACATTGCTAAGGAGTAGAAGTTTCCATAGAGTACCTCTAGTAAGGTTGTGAGAATTCCTAAGGAGAGATAGATGTCTAGACTTTCCACATGTGTAAGTGCTCGCTTTGGAGTACCATTCCTAATAACATGAATGTGTCCATCCATAACAAGTGCAAGATTATTGTTCCAACTTCACTTTAAGTGTTAGGATTTACAATATTAATAGTTCATTTTGAAGAGAATTGACTTCACTCAAGTTTCTTATAAGCACAAGACTAGCATTTAGAAGTGTAAAGGAAATCAAGCATTCGTTAACAATCATCTACATCAGATGTATGAGGCTACTGCTGTGGAGCGTTAAGAGTCCATTGAATGAAAGAAGCTGAAGAATGAGAGAAGCTAAAGAATTAGTGCTCTTGAAGAAAACTTCCAATCATGTTTTATGTGGCATGATTAGAGGGGTATTTCACATCTAATTGCTTTATATAGAAGCTCTAATACTATGTGAATCATTCTCATGCTAAGATGTCAATCATTCAGAATTGGAAATGACATTTTGAAGTATCATTCTTCTCCCCTAGTTGATGGTACATCATAACATGATGAGGTAGCAACTCATGATTTGAAGGGTATTACCTCATCCCATCATATGAATTGTTTTGCAGTTATACTCTGCAAGCCTGTTTTGATCCTTAGTGATTAAGATAGCTTTGATCAAATGATTAGGCTAAGATTGCTTCGATGGAAATGGTATTACAATTGCTAAGCCTATCATGGGTTCACTTGGAATAGTCATGATTAAAATAGCTTTGATCTCATCCAATAGTTGAGCATATTATGGGATTGCTCTATTCCATCACAATTGAGGTTGCTTCAACTCTATAATTGCATATAGTTGCAAAAATGGGCATTAGGCCTGTTGCTTGCTCAGGAGTGTAGGCTTTTACTGAATAACTACAAATGGTATGATCTGATTACTTCAACCATTTGTAGATGAGGTTACTTTGACTTAGACTTAATGGAAAGGCGTTACGACTGCCAAGCGTGCTATAGGAATGCTTTGACCCATTACAACCGAGATCACGTTGATCTCATAAGTAATGTTGCAAAAATGGGCTTTGCGATCGTTGCATGCTTAGTAGCCTATGCTTTTATTGAGTGGGTACAACTACCATGATTTGATTGCTTTAGCTATTTATAGATGAGGTGGCTTTGACCTTGACTTTGTGGAAAGGCTTTACGGCTACCAAGCCTGCTATGGGATTGCTTTGAACCGTGACAGTCGATATCACTTTGATCTCGTAATTGAGGAACACTAGATAGTGACCTTAGATAAACTTATGTGTCCAAGGATTGTAGTGGTAATGTTAGTTACACTAGATCAGGTAGCATGTTAGCTACACTAGCTTTGGTTTCATATAAACTATCAATGGGGACTACTAGGTGGTAATGTTAGCTATACCTAGTGAAGCTGCAATGTTAGCTACACCTATGCATCATGGGCCCATGGAAATAATGTTAGCCCTACGCCGTGTAAAGGGATTGTCCTAGCTTCAAAGGGTAAGGTGATGCCCACAAATTTTTCTTTTATTTATGCCAATTGTCAAAAGATAAATGTAAACGATCATAAATGATGGATGAAAGAAAAACATCACTTCATGAATAAAGTTGAATTTATTTCTTCCTTTTAGAGGACAAGTACAAATGATGGGTAGGTCCTACCTTTAATGCATGATCAAATACTTTTACAAAACTCTATTTGTTGTGACTATCTTCAATTTCCATCATACGAATGTTGTTGTCTTCAACAACCAATTCACCACTTCGTATTCTCTTTTGGAATATCCATCTTAGATTCCTGCAATCTTTGGTGATATGATTAACAACTTTGTGATACTGCAATATTCGGGATCATTCTTCTCTTGTGAAATGGGCTCTGTATTTACCTTTGGTAATTTGATATTCCCATCCTTGATCCATTGGTTAAAGATAGTAAGCACATTGTCCATTGGACATGGAAAAGGTGGGACTATGGCAGACTCATCTCTCCTCATCTTTTTTGTTTCCCTTATAACTTCCTCCTTATACAACACTTACAATTGGTTACCGCTTCTTGCTAAGGTCACCTTTCTGATTGGTGATAGAGTTATTAGTTCTTCATGCGCTTTCTACCAATGTAGAGAAGAACTTAAGGGATAAATTCTTAAGATGTATGGCATATTCCATAAACATCCCCTGAATATAGATCTTAACCAGCTCTTTCTTAATGCATATGTCTTGGATATCTAAGGAGTGTTCCTTGAAACGCTCGATGAAATCCATAAGGTCCTCTTTTAGATGCTGCTTAATGCATCCCATATCCATAATAATAGCTTGTTCTTGATTTTCAAAGAACTTTTTAAGGAACATTCTGTACATCGTTCCCTATGAATCTATAGAGTTCGCGGGTAGGTTAACATACCACGTATACGCCTTTTTAGTGAGTGACTTTGAGTACTCTTTCAACTTCAAATCGTCATTGAGATTGTAGACATTGAGTATCTCAACAAATTTAATGAGATGCTCCTTTGCACTTCCTTACTTCTTATTAAACTTGATGAACTTGGGACTGGTGTAGTCTTTAGGATAAGACTTATCTATGACCCTCTACAAGTATGTAAATTTCAAATTGAGTATGCTGGTAGAAGGTGCTATTTGCATTTGACTCATGAACTTCTCTATGTCTTCCTTCATTACATAGGATGAAGCAATAAGTACGAGATTAGCTATTGCTTGGAGCATTGGTATAAGGTTGTGAAGTGCAACCATGCTAGTCATTAGTGGTTATAGGTTTCACCTTGAAGGGGAGGACCCTTTAAGATGGGCCCTTCTTTCTTTAATCGTAAGTGTTTGATGCACTGGGGTCAAGTGTTGCATTAGGTTTGCAAGGTCCTCTTATTGCCTTCCTTCACCTTTTGTAAGGGTTAAGTCAATTTATTCATGTAGTTGAGCATCTTCTAGGGCGATAACAAAAGGCATGGATCTTGGGACTTGCATACTTGGTGTAGGTACATTCATCTTAGAGGATGCATTAGCAAGTGCAATGATAGTAGTAGGTGTTATAGGCTCACCCTAAGTAATGTAGCAACATTTGCTAATGAGGTAATTGTCATAGCTGGTGCTGGTAGAGCCACACCAAGTAATGTACTAATGTTTGCAGCAACTACAACTGCCATGCCTAATAGGAATTACATGAAAGTGGTAAAGAGTTGGTTTATTACATAGATATTTTCTTATATTGCGTGCAATATAAGCGAATCATTAGTAGCTGGTGGTTGTATAGTTTTGAGTGCTTACATATACTTAAACAACGCTAAGTCCTTGTACAATTTTCTATGCTTGTATGGTTTCATGTGCTTACATGATTCCTGGTAATTGCACAGTTGTTGGAGCATTGGTATCTTACATCACTTGGGTTTGCTCAATCTTCTCATGTTGGTTCTTGTGTTCCTGAACGTACCCATCATTTCTACTCTTCTTATATACTGGTGCCATTCCATCAAGTCTCTCCTTCCTTAGTGAAGTCGCTAAATGATGTATGTTAGTGTTATTGTAGTTAGCCAATCACTTGCAATGGGTGTACTAGTTGACTTAAGAGACTTCTTTTGTTGATGACACATGGAGCGATGTCATTAAGAAGAGGCGTGGGAGGAAGAACATGTAAACTTAATATCTCTAATGTGCAAATGTAACAGTAGATCAAACTTAATGTTCTTAATTGTTCCTGATTAAATTGCTTTTTAGATCCTCTCTAGAGTGCTTTCAGCAAAGCTCTAGTGTTTGTCTTAAACTTGCCAATGTTTTGAATAAATTAAATGAGAGGAAGAGCCTTTTATTTATAGAATTTGGAGGTTGGTGTTTTCCGTCGGATGACTCCAAGATAGACGATAATTAAGCCTTATTATTAAAGCCGATCCTTTCCTTTAGCCATCCTAGGCTTGGACATAGGCTTGGGCTTTACTTAAGGGCCTATAATAGTTACTGGATGCCCATTATTTTTGTAAATAAGCTTAGAGCACTTATAAGCTTCCTTAAGGACTATTAAAACCAATTGAGGCCCAAATGAGCTTAGAAGAACCATTTTTGAGTCTAATTTTTCATGTGTGAGGTAATTGTTAAAGATTGAGAGCAAAAAATCTAATCTGGCGATCCCTATTTTGAGCTTACTAAGCTAGTTCTTCCTAAAACATTCTTAAATGGGCCAATTTCCTAAGCTTTATTACTAGCTCAGGATATTGGTCCATGGCGTTTAATTGGGTTAAAAGACTAATTTCTGAAATGACCCTCTACAACTCTATAAGTTTGATTAGTAGAATTGTATGGTATGAGAAAAAGTATACAACAAAATACAAAAACAATAGGACAAGATAGTATAACTCTCTTGTATCATATACGGTTTAAGATACAACCGATTTTATTGAAAAAATTTAAAAAATTTAAGAATTTTTATTATTCAAAATATAAATAAATTTTAATAAGTTTCAGTATTTTGATTTGGGAATTTGGTATGGGGTTATTTTTGAAATTTAAAAACAATATTTATTTGTACTATGTTAAATAAAATTTTGAACCTCTAAATATGTGGTATAAATTTTTTTAGCTTTAATCTGGTATCATAAGACCCTTTTGTTTGGTAATTTAGCTAATATACAATCTAAAAAATAGATTAAAGAAATTGTCCAGTGCTATACCATAACAATGCAATGAAACAATACTATACTGCAACAAAACAAGTTACCATCTTTATAAACCAAAAGGGAAAATTTATAAGATAAAAGATGGGAATTTGATTGAGAGGAAGTTTTTTAGAAATGTTTTATCCTCATTAAGAAGAAGGAGATTGTGGAGCTTGAAATTTTACATTATAATTTTGATGAGACAAAACATTTTACTCTTACTCTCAATTATTACATAAATTTGTATATCAAAGTAATTAAGTAAGTATAACTGAATAAGAGTGAAAATGTTTTATCTCATAAACTTTAAATGATTTGATCAATCTTAATTATATCATATATTTCTATATCAGGATATTTGAAACTAATTGCCCTAATTGCATGAATCCTAAACTCAATCTAATATGTACATTTCCAATAATTTTATCTCTAATCATGTAAGTCCCTGAATTTCCTTTTGAGTTTCTATAAAATTTAATTCACAAAAGCTATTACCATCTAAAAAGTAGATTCATAAATCATGATAAAGTGAACCTAAGGAAGTATAGCAAAACATAACTTCTGACCAAGAATTGTCAATATCCCAACAAAACGGTTGCACTCATGATACAACCACAACTAACATTAAATAAATGTAATAAGCCATCTAATAATAATAATAACAATGAAGGAAAAAGAGAAGATTGATCATGACACATATTTCCAACCATTAAATCTAGTCAACATCCTTCTTTCACTACTTGGATAGCTTAGAATTCTCCAAAAAAACCTTAGCTTATGACTTAATAAACTAAAAAAAATTTGAGAAGTCTGCTCAAAATGTGGAAAGAGGGAGCATTTAGATCATGAAATACAATGTTGACTTCATTCGACTAAAGTACAACTTTGGTTACATGAAATCTCATAGTTGAGGAACCTTATAGGTCAACCTTAAAATTGTCTTAAGGCTCCTTTAGTTGAAGTGGGACTTCGTTCGACTATAATGGAACTTTGGTTGAATGAAGTTTAGTAATATGTATCCCTTGATTTAGACCACTAGATGGAGTGACTTTATTCGAAAGAAGTTGGTTAAAAAGTTGCCCTTCTCTTAAGCAACTAATCCATCTAAATAGAGCAAGAATTTATTTGGAAGAGGTTGTACAACAATACGAATATGGCCTCTTCTCTTAGTCTTGTCTCCCATTTTCTTGCATTTAAGTCGACTCTTACATGATATTTAAGCACTGCTATATAAAAAAAAAAGAAAAGAAAAAAAAAAACAATTATGGGTATAAATGTAGTGAAGAGTCATATTATGGTAAATTTTACAATTATTGTTTAACTAAGTCCCTTATGCATTTGAGTGATGATAGTTATTCCTAAACTCATCTAAATGATGTGGCACATGTACTTGCTTTTTCTTTTCCTTTCCCCCTCTCCCCCCCTACTATAATAGTATCATAATATAACTTGGCTTTGGAAGGGTTTTGTCATCTTTAGGTTTTAGCAGGTAAAGATTAGTTGAGATTGGGATTCATGTTACCATGTAAGCCTGCAAGATGGTAAAAAGTGAGGGTATCGAAGTGTTGTCTAATGTGATTACTTCAATACTTAAGTCAATTAGGTATGCAAGAGTGAGAGTACTTGGATGTAAAGATTAGGCTCTAGTATGTGAAGTATTAATTAGTTTACTATTGGATAATAGCCTTATATTTATTGAGGAGTGGAGCTAGCGGTTGGAGAGGAGTTAGTGAGTGGAAGCTATGCCTAGAAACAATAAGGGTAGTGGAGTTAGCAGGCTGTATAGTAGGCTTAAGTTAGGGTTAGCCATAAGTATAAGAAAGCCAAGTCCTAAGAGGCATGGCCTAGACCATAAGCCCAATCATATTGGTATAGGTTTGAAGAGTTTAGGTCTAAAAGGTTCTATCAACACTTGCCCCCCTTCTTTACAGTCTCATTGCTATTGTGGAGGCAAGGAGAAGGGAAAAATGGGCTTATTAAGCATGTGGTTGATCTGGTCTTGAAGTGCTTATGTAGACTAGGCAACATGGCAATAATGTTGACATGACGAGGCTGGAGTCCATACTTATGAAAGGCCAAGGTGAAGACATTTGCGTTGAGTCACTCAAGAGTTGAGCAGAAGTGACCAACCTAAGCAGGTTACCATCTAGGCTAAGGTGGGTGCTATAGCTTTAAGGTAGGATGCAGGAGGTTCAACCTCATTGGTTATCAAGGGGTATCGAGCAGTTGGCCCTTTGTTTGGTCAGGGTAAGGTGAGGTGATCCGAAGAGACTTTACAAGGTTAGAACAAATGCTCATGTGTCAAGCCAGATGGATGGCCTAAGGTCAATACTCAATGGGCCGAGGTGGGGCACTTCAAATAATAAGGGTATAGAGGTGTCAGATGGTCTAGGTTGGTAGGGTCGAGTAGGGCTTACCATTGTTCAAGTGGCTCCCATCTGTTTGTGCCAAGGCATAGTGTTGTTGAAGTGCTAAAGGGATTTTGTCCATGTCATGGAAGTTAAGGGGACCTCAAGAAAACTTCTTATGGAAGCCAACCTTTCAAATTCTCACTATATCGCGCACTTTCATGGTGCATTTATTGTGACATGATAGGTATCATATCTTTATTGACTTGAATGCAGACTTGCATGCAGTTGTGAACGTTCTGCTTTTTAAATGTAGCTGTTTGATGAAAACCATCACCATATGTCTATATCATAATACGTTTGGGGATTTGTGCTTATATAGGTCCATGTAACCATTTATTCACTTCCCTAATCGTTTGACTTATAAATGCCTTCATCATTTATGTAGATTACTCTTTTGCAACTATTCTTATCTTGCTTTCTCATTGCAAACTGAATGCTTTCATTTGTTTCTTCTTCAGTAACACCTTCTTCAAAATTTTTCACATCACCTTCCTTCCTTTTAACAAGATGTTGTAGTCAGGAACACAATCGAGTGAGTAAAATACAACATCCATGGACTTTGACGTATAGGGAGCGCTGCTCTTCCCTCAAGGGGGAATGAAGAGGCTTCATCTTCGCTGGTACAGATGGATAGAGAGATAAAGTAGTGGATCAAAGCACTTGATAGGGCAGTGTTGATAAGGGCCATCCCTTAAGATGTATACCTATGTGACTACTTATTAAATGCCACGATGCTTATGATCGACCAACGGTTAACAAGAAGCCATATGGTTGAGTGAACAAGAGCAAGGCAACCATTGTGAATTAGGTTCTAAAGAACTTGTTACGAAGGAACTCCCTTGCTTTGCTGTGCAATTAGCATAGCCAAATGAGAGGGTGGCTACTCTTAGGGAGGTGCTTTGCGGTCCACGAAGAGTCTCTACATTATGGAAAGCGCCTACCCTTCATTAACTTCGAGAAGGAGTTGTTTGATTACCACCATTGCTACCCTTGTCAAATAACTTCAAATAGGTGGAGGCTACCAAAGGCCTTCTAAGCCTTATGTGAATACTTGGTGGTGAGAGCTACGTTTGAGCTTTTCAACTACTTTTATCTATGGAAAAATTTGAGTGGATAGAGCTACCTGCAAAACTACTTTAGGAAGAAGCTACTTAAGGGCTTGGATTCGTTAGAGAAAAACTGGTCGGACAAGTTTGTGGTGGTAAAGTTGCCCTAAATGGTTGACTTTTGGACTAGGTAGACTTCATTGGTTTGGACGAGAGCATAAAGGAAACTTGATTGTACGATGTGGAGGCTTTTCGAGAGATTGAGGCTTTTATGGCTCTGCAAGATGATAAGGAAATCAATGCTAAAGAGAATGTGTAGAGGTACTTTAGTGTGCTAATCTTTAAGCTGTTTTCAAGCATGGAAAGAGAAATTATGAACAAATGGTTGAAAGGTATAGGTCTATCTTCGGTACGAGTGGTCCTTTCCATCATACTAGTGTGGGCTTATTAGAAACTCTACTTTATTCGTGGTGTTTTTAAGGAATAGGGGGTCAACCTTGCCCATGTTGGTTACTGTGTGATGCGTCTTCGGGGTTGTACACACGAAGAGGCACCATAATGAACAAAAATTAGAAAATAAAATGGGGGGTTTTAGTAAATCCATGAGTTATCGAGTTGGATATGATGCACTAATAAGATCCAATATTGCCTAAGACTCGCTGGATGTGACGCACTAGTCTAAGTAATAGGGTTACTCACTACAATCCTTACTAAAGGGATAGATAAGAGTGGGAAGAGGAAAGTTTTCCAAGAGAGAAAGTCTTAAGGTTTTTTCATTAAAAATGTCAAGTTTGCTAAACCTTATACATGTGCTCTATTTATATACAATGGCAAACTTATGAATAAAATGACTAAAAGGATGCCCTAGTGTCATTCCTATAAATAAAAAAAAAATGAAGGTAATTTAGGAAAAATATAAGAAATAGGATGTTTAAATAACATAAACAAAAATAAGCGATCAAATGAGATATCCATGGGAGAAGTGGATGAGTTTAGCTTTGGTATTTTGTGGGGTCGATACCTTGAATCTTATCACTGCAAAGTTTTGTAAGTCAGTATAATATGTTTTTCTTATGCTGAAATAACTTATTTGATTCTTTGTAAGTAAAAAATTGGTCGAGGAGATACCCATCCATCGGTAGCTAAGCTATTGAGGTAGCATCTTCGCTTAATACAGTTGCCAACCAAGACTGCTGTCCCCAAGGGTAAAGCTGTAGGGCTGAGTCTAAGGGCGAGAGAGATGAGTAGGGTCGCTTCAGTGGCTCTTCTATGAGGGGTTCCCCTTAGTAGTGTACCTATCGAGCCATTAGTCGTTGACCTTATGAGCATGGCTCTCCCTACCATTGCTTTTGTTCCCGCATCTTTGCCCATCACATTGGTAGACAAGAGCGTTGGATCTAAGGGACCAGATGTACAGGAGATCCCCTAGCCATCTCGAGGTGAAGGGGAGGAGGCTGACGCCAGTAATGTAGCCTAATTGGAAGATTAGAAGAGGAAGGCTCCCAAAACTGGCAAGGATAAGGCCTTAGAGCCTAAGATGAAGAAGGGGAGGGTGCCTCTAAAGTGGTCATAGGTCTACGACTGGCCTTTAGGGCACCCATACTTATGTGTAAATGAACTTGAGGAGGCCTTTTATAAGGTCTTAAATAAATTATGATGTATGGAACACTCAATCTTTAAGCCTTGGTGGGGTCCTTTATATCAAGGGACTAGGTTATCCTTGAAAACCTATTGAGTATTAGGTGGAATCCCATTTGGAATTGGTGGGTTACCTAAGTTCGCTCATCTGATAGGTAAGTTTTCGTTTCCTTTGAGGTGTGTTCTTTTTTACTGATAGAATTTTAGACATTTGTTGAGGCTGATCATAGTGTACTTGTTTGTTTGTAATACCATGGTTAGGTGCTATTCTTGCTAATGGACTATAATACCCTATTTAATGAGGTAATAGATTTGCATAACAAGGTGTCGAGTACAAATAGGGGTTTGAGTGAGGTAGAGTCCTCCTTTGAAAAGTATTATAAGAAATTTAGTAAGGCTAATTGGCATTTGCGTTGCTCTTATTTGTATATGTTTATGTTGAAGGCCAAGCTACAAGAGGAGGAGTGTAGCTAGATCAACCTAGAGATGGCCTCAAGAGGGATTGACTGGCTTAAAGCTTAGTTAGAGGATGAGTAGAAGTCTAAGGCTGACCTCTTGAAGATGTTGGAGCAAGAGAGGAAGGCTAGGGAGGAGCTTACCCATCGTAACATGGAGACGCATTTGTTAGTCTCATGGCTGGAGATAGGTTAGAAGACTGAGTTGGAGTAGAAGGTCCAGAAGCTCCAGGATGAAGCTGAGGAGATGAAGGAAACTATCTTCGAGTTAGAGACACGAGAGGTCTTTAGCGAGGCTACTGTCACCAAGGCTGTTAAGGAGTTCTATAAGATAGACTAGTGGCTCAAGGAGCTAGAGGACATCTTTAGGGCTCAACCTCAACTTCTTGGGTTGACTGGATGCTCTTACTCATAAGGAGAAGAGGGAGGCCCTTGGTATAGAAATGGTTGCTACCCAAGTGACCAATGTAGTCCAGGTCATCCCTTTTATTGCCGATAGTGGACAAGACGCTCTTCCATCCATTTTTGTATCGATAGCTCAGTAGGAGGTCATACTTGAAATCGCTTCTCAAATAGATTAAGGCTAGGGTGATCCTTTTACTTGAGTTATCAGGTTTCAACTTCTCCCTTTATAGCTTAAGACAAGGCATGTCTCGAGTAGGGACCATGAGTGGATCAGCCCTTTGAACAGATTGAAGCGTTAGACTTTTCAGAGCTCCTAGAGCTTGCTGATCTAAAATAATAAATAGCTATCCCCCTCTTCTTGTTTTTTGTACTTATTTATTTTTCCGTGCTTAGGTAAGAGAAATTGTAAAGCAGGTTGAGATATCGACCTTAATTCTGTAAGTCCTTACTTTGTTAATGGAATTTGAACTTCTGCATTCAGTACATTCACTTTCGTTTTTTGTTCTTTGTGTTATATCAATACTTATTACGTCTTTGTTTTATATGTTGTACTTGTTTAGTAACATAGCTTAACACTTAATCATTTACTTGTTTATGCCTAGCTGCTTAGTTGTAAAGCTAATTTGGGGATAAAGTCTGACAAAATGTTATTTGAGGGAATCAGGTTGGTAGCGTTCTGACCTACATAAGTAGTAGGAATTCCTCATATATACAAGGGGTGTTCCCCTTCCTAAGGTTATTTGAAGGGGTTAGGTTGGTAGTATTTTGACCTGCCCAAGTGGTGGGTGTCCTTCATTTATACAAGGGGTGTTCCTTTTCCTGAAGTTATCTAAGGGGGTCAAGTCAATGGCGTTCTGACTTTCTTAGGTAGTAGGAGTCCTTTGGTTTTACAAGGAGTGTTTCCTCTTGCTGAGCTTACCCCATGTAAGACCCACAACTAAGCAATTTGAGGTTTTGATCGGTTGAAATACCTGATCGAGCCTAAGTTATAAAGTAAAGTTAAAAATATTAGTAAACCGATCTCGTAAGTTTGAATTTAAGAAAATAAGTAATAAAATATGAGACTACAAAATTTTCAAATTTTAAGTATATAACTCGTTATTTATCGAAAATGCGTAAAATGCATTCCAGTACTTAAGAATCGCTAGAGATAAATTATATGTATACTAAAAATTATAAAATGACCTAAATAATATTTAGGATTATTTATGTATACTATATATGAATTTACATGTAGATATAAATATGGGTAATTACTTAAAATACACGAAATATGCTAAAATTATACTAAATAATTAAAGAAAATTCATAATTAATTAAGAAAAAATTATGAAAAATTAGGAAAAATCAATAATGATCCAAATCAGGTCGTAGCAGGTCAGAATCCACAAAATAAAAATTAACCAATTAAAATTAGACAACACAAAAGCCAAAAAATAAAGGAAATTGGGCAAAGTCATGTCTAATTAATGTACAATAATTACACTAAAGCTCTATAAATAGTAAGAAAAATTTAGAAGCTTATTTGGACAGTTAGAAATCAGAGAAAATTAGGGAGAGGCGAAAATTGAGAGAAAAACCAAAGAAAAAAAAAGAAAAGGAAAACTGTGCAGTTAGGGCCACAAAGGAGAACCCAGACCCGACGGGCAGCTGGGAGTGGATGGCCACCACCACCATACGGTGGTGGCAGCACCCAGGCCAGACGATAAGGCCACAACGGCCGACGGTAGTCGAAGCCACCCAAACTGGTGAGTCCGATTTCCAGCCCGATTCTTGTGTAATTTTGTAAAAATAGTAAATAGTTTTAGAAAATTATGAAACTTGTTATTCTGAGGTTTTATTATATTTAGATTTAGAGAAAAATAGTGATTTAGTTTAATCACATCTTAAACTATAGGGTCCTTAAGAAACCGTGCAAAATCGTGCATAATTCGGTTTAGAAATAAATGACCTTAGGAGTGTAGTTTGAAGCCCAAAATTTTTGTATAGATTACTTAGATGATATAGAATAGCGCTATGAAGCCTGTTTTTAAAAATTAATTTTTTAAATTTTTAGATAGTTTTTAGGCCCTAAAATGAGGCATAAAATGGGTAATTTAGGGTTAATTAAGTAATTAAATGATTAATTACTGATTTAGTGAATAATTATATGTTTTAGGATGTTGAAATCTGATGGAGTATGATACTTATAGCATTTAGGGTGTTAGATGTAATTATTAGGTTAATTATGTAGTAAATGATTAATAAGGAAAAATAGTTAACTTTAAGTTAATTTTGTAAATTAGGGAAATTAGGAGTAAAATTTGATTTAGGATGAATTTAGAAATTTTGAAATGATAATTGGTGTTTAGAGATGGTAATTAGGGTGATAGAAATATTAGAAGTGCATTATGTACATAAAAGGTAACAATATATAATATGTAATTTTTAGAAATATAATAAATAGAAAATATTATAATAAAAATTGATATTTTGAGAATAATAAAAATATACAATAAATCTGATAGGAAACTTGAATTTATGGAATTATATGAAAAATGTAAAAATTTATCACATTAAGAGCGAATTCGGTACACTAATACGGATTTAAGTGTACCGAGTAAAATAAATACTGACTAAGGGTAATGATGGTATTTAGGAGATTGGGAAGTAATGTGATTAATTTCACATTTTGGAACGAATTTCTAGGGTTGGAATATAAAACACTACTTAAAAATCAAACTAAAAACCTAATTTAGAAATCGATGCAAAAATCAAACCCGAACCTGAACCTAACTCCAAACCTAGAATAATTGTAAAAGACTTAATACCTACATAATTAGGCATATTAAACCTTAAAAAATACCTAACAATAAGCGTTATAGGATAAAACGAACCTATAATAGTTATATGAAAAGCTGAAACCACGTTTGTGTTATAGGGATGATCGGCGATGGCCTGAGCTAGTCGAACCTCGAGTGAGTGAGCGAGGAGTTGAGGTAAGTTGGGATTAATATGATGCTGTATTTTGGAGGCTTAAGATTATGCTTGGTTGTGCTTGTTAGATAGTTGGATGTGTGCAAGTGCTTGATTATGGGTGATGCTATGATTTTGTTTGTTGCTCTAGCATGTATTGTATGATTTGCATGAAATGATTGAACACCCTAAACTAGACTTAAGCAAATATATGACCAGTAATCATAATCCGACATGCATGGCAACCTATTAGGGGAACTTAGGACTCCCCGGCCAAATACTGACCCCTTCGAAAGGGATAGCACAGGATTGCAAAATGGTCCCTTCTTTATCCTCAGTCGAACTAAGTGATAGGAGAGGAGGTCGTGGCGAGGGTGAAGACAGTGGTTCGAAGGTAGTCGCGGGTGGAGTAAGGTCTCTATTACACAAGCCTGGGTTTGGTCATGAGCTGTTGCATTAATGGTAACTCCTCAACCCAGATTAGAGTGGGCACAATTTCTCTAATCTCACGACGGGCCGGACAACATCATGTGATGGTATTTGCTTGCACATGAATTGCACCTAATAAGTGATTGAAAACCTTGTTATGTGTATGGTATAGTTTTAAGTCCTCCGTCCTAATTTATTGAGCTGTGGTTGCTCACATCCCTATAGGCATCGTGCAGGTGCTGGCTAAGAAGCAGCAATAACTACTCTGAAGCTAGCTACTGCTGGATCCTGGGGAGTGAGGAAAAAACATTGAAGAATCAACACATATGTTATTACTTTTCATTTCTTAATAATGTAATAACTGAATTATAGTGATTATATATAACTTTTCTCACTTTCTTAGGTAAATGAATTATTTAAATTATAAACTATTTACTTCAAAGCGGGTTAGTCGTGGACGCCTTGTGTAGATCAGGTCTAAGATAGCGGTTGTAAGGCCAACTTCTATCTTAGGATGGTTTACACGGCGGGGCTGTTACGACTCTGCCATTTCGGGGCGTGACACCCTAAGGGGGTCAAGTTAGTGGCGTTTTGACCTACCCAATAGTGGAAGTTCCTCAATTGTGTAAGGGTTGTTTTCTTTTACTAAGGTTATACCTATAGGGGGTTAAGTCGATAGTGTTTTAACCTGCCCAATCGTATGAGTTCCTCAATTGTGTATAGGGTGTTTCCCTTTACTGAGGTTACTCGAGAGATAGGTGTCAAGTTGGCGGTGTTCTGAGAGTAAGAGAAGGAAAAAAGTAAATAGTACTCGTGAGGAATAAAACTTTCATTAATATTTATAAAAAGACTTACAAAGGATTTGTACATTAATCAAAGTATAGCCTAAGAATATCGGCGTTCTAGGTGTATAGGGTGAGCTTGCCATCTAATCTTTTCAATCTATATGTTCCATTTCCCAAGCTTTCTCTTACTTTAACCGGATCTTCCCAATTAAAGGCCAACTTTCCTTATCCTTCTTGTAAGCTTATGACTTTTAGCTTCTAGCAGACTAAGTTATTGATCTTAAACTCTTTATGTTTAACCTTTTGATCATAGTATCTAGCTACTCGATGCTAGTAAGCAATTACCCAAGCTACAGTGAGGTTTCTTATTTTTTTTTTTTATAATATCAACACTAGCCTGTAGTAGGGACTTGTTTAGAATAATGTTGAAACTTTGAGTCCAGATGTTGGGAAGCTCTAGTTCAATAGGGAGGACTACCTTTGACTTGAATGCTAAGCAAAAGGGGGTTTCACTTATAGAGGTACGAAGTGTGGTCCTGTATCCCTACAAGATATTAGGTAGCTCATTTACCTAGGTGCTATGAGCTCGGTACACCTTCTTCTTCAAGTTGTCGAGGATGACCCAGTTAGTTGCTTTAACTTAACCATTTGATTGAGGATAGGCGATTGACGTGAAGTGCGGCGTGATGTGTTGCTTAGCATTGAATTCTCTAAACTTGTGATTATCTAACTAACACCTGTTATCTATGATAAGGGCATAGGGGATCCCAAATCTGGAGAAGATATTGTTTCGAATGAACGACTCAATGCTCTTCTTGGTAATCTTGGCCATAGCCTTGGCCTCGACCTACTTAGTAAAGTAGTCAATGGCTATGATGGTATTCTGGTGACTTCCTAAGGCCTTGGGTAAGGCGACGAGAATGTTGATGCCTTACTGGGAGAACAATCAAGGACTAGTTAGGGGCTAGAGATTAGTGATAAGGGCATGATCGATTAGTGTATGCTTCTAGCACTGGAAGCACTTCTATACTACAGCTTTGGTATCCTGCCTTATTGTTAGTCAGTAATATTTAAGTCATAGAGACCAAATGTAGAGGGCTTGAGACTAGATGTAGGTGCTACATACTTTAGCATATACCTCTTCCATGACATGTAGGCCTTCGTTTGCTCGAAGGCATCTAAGAAAGGGAAGATTGACTCTCCTGCAATATAGCATGCCGTTGACCAATGTTTAGTTAGCGGCATGGTACCTCAACATTTTCGCCTTACTCCTATCTTTTTAGGAGCATGCCCTACTCTAAGTAACTCTAGATGGGTCCATCTAGCTTAGCTCTAATGATATTACTATAAGTTCTAAGACCTTAGCTAAGCTTGGAGTTATACTTTTCTTTAGCAAGTAGTTTATGAAAATCTTCTTATCCTTTACCTTGAGCTTCTGTATCCCCATATAGGTGAGCTTGGAAAGCTAATCTTTTGCTAAGTTTTTGACTCAGGGGATCCTAAGGATGGTCTACGAAGGAAACTTTAATAGGAGACTCCTCACTTTCTCTAAGTATCTTGCCATGGTGTCATCTTTGGCTACGTATTCACCCCGAACTTATTGGATGACAAGCATCAAGTTTGAGAAAACTTATAGGTGCTCAGTACCGATCTCAGCCAGCTTAAGACCAACTATCAGTGCTTTGTATTTGGATTTGTTATTGCTAGTGTTGAACCTGAACTTAAAGGCATAACAAATATTAATCTTGTGTAGTCTGATCAATATTAGGCTTGCATCTCCACCCTCTGATGTGGATGATTCATTAACATAGAGAGTCTACATTATCTTGTTATTTCCTAGTGGTGCTTCCTCCTCTCCTATGTATTCGACTACGAAGTTGGCTAGCACCTATGCCTTATTAACCATCCGTAGTTGATATTGGATTTCATATGTGATCCATTGCATACTTCACCACTTGTCCAGATGTATCCAACTTCTATAGCAATGTGTGTAGTGGTTGATTTGTAAGTACGATGATTTGGTGCACTTGGAAGTGGGGCCTGAGTTGGCGTAATGAGATGATGACAACCAAGGCAAATTCTCTTGCTCTAGTAGACTTGACTTCAGGCCCTTGGAGTATATGGCTAACGTAGGATATGGGCTTATACTCTCTCCCTTTTACTATGACTAGTATAAAGGAGATTGCTTGCTAACGGCCAAGTACAAATAAAAGTCCTTCCTAGAACAGGCTTGGAGAGGACTAAAGGGTGCCTGAAGAAGTCTGCAATTGCTTTACGGTTGCTGTACACTAAGGAGTCCATTCAAAACCCTTATGATTCTTGAGGATTTTGAAGAACTCAATGCTGTGAACCTATTTGCATTAGCCTATAGGAAGGTAACTATCTCCTCCTTTACTTGGGGATAGGTCTTGATCCTAACTTTGTTGGTTTGGTTGGTAGAGGCACCAATCTACACCTATTCTGTTTTTTCATCCCGCTTGCCTCTCTTAGTTGGGTTCTCCTATGGGTTGGTTTCTAGAGCGAATAAGACACCATTTGCTCTAGCGTCCTTAACATAGAGCTCTTACAAGAGCTTTTGATTGCAATTGTAGATTCCCACCTTAGTAGGGGTTGGGAACTTAGCCTTTAGGTGGTGGGACAGGTGATGTCCCCAAAGGCATTTAAGCTTAGTCGTCCTAAGAGAGCATTGTAAGGGGATGGGTAGTAAACTATGACGAACTCCATTAGTCATCACGGCACATTGTTCTCATCGCTAAGCTCTATGTCAAGAGTGATGATTCCCTTAGCTTAGATAGTTCCCCTATTGAAGCCGATGAGATTATAGTGATAGGGATTTATTTTGATAAGCAACTGGCTCCTTGTCTTCTCATACGTATGCATGAAGACGATGTTAATGGAATTGCTAGTATCTACCATAATCTTGAGGACCACAAAATTTATGATTCTTGCCCCAATAATAAGGGCATATTATGAGGGGTGTCTACCCCCTCCAACTCTTCACCAGAGAGAGAGATCAAAGCATTAATCTTATGCCTCTTTTCTCTAACAGCCAACACCTTAAATGGGCATTAGCCGAGCTACTGGTGCTGAGCTTGCTCCTTAAGCATAGTCCCCCCAAGGATTGTGTTGATTACGTCATTGGAGGCTCAGTCATTTATGGTTTGGTCATTGTAGTGATCTTCATTTTGCTCTACTTGGGCACCTTTAGTATGTTGCCTCCAAGGTCCTTTGTCTTCATCATCACTAAAACGGTTATCATTCCTCTGTTGGGCTACATACTTGCCGAAGAAGCCCCACTAAATAGCATATTCAATTGCACTCTTTAGTTGGAAGTACTCCTTTATAGTGTGGCCATGGTTGTTATGGAACTAGTAATACTTGTTTGTGTTCGATGACTAAGGCTCCCTTACATCTTAGGGAGCATTTGTAGCAAACCTTTATTTTGCACCTCGGTGAAGACCTCAGTGATTGGTTAGTTCAAAGGGGTATGTTGAGTATAGATGGGAAGGGGAAGTGAGTTCTATTTGGCTTAATACTTCTTATTGGTCGAGCCTTCCCCTTCAACTCTACTTAGTGCCCTGCCACTAAGGCAATCATTCATGGACAATCTTTCCTTGTCTTTCTTTTTGCTTGACCTCTTTTGGTCAGTGTTGTGCGTGGTATGGATATTGTCCTCCTAGTCTATGTATTTTTAGGCATTATCTGAGAATTTGGCCAGGGTCTTCGACTTGCTCTTCACAAGTGAACGGAATAAGTCTATTAAAGATCTTATTTCGAGTTACACATCATGTATTGCTACTTCCTCATCTAATTGAGGGATCTTGACTGTAGCATTGTTGAACTAGGCTACAAATTCTTACAGAGTCTCCCCTTTACTTTGCTTTATCAAGTATAAGGATGAGGTGTCCTTGGATGGAGGCTTGCTAGTTATGAAGTGGAAACTAAATCTTTGTGCCAGCTCATCAAAGGAGCCAATACAGTTCTCAAGTAGGTGGTTAAACTACGTTTGAGCTGCTTTCCTTAGAGTACCTAAGAAAGCCTTACACATAATAATATCCCCATGACCATAGAGATTCATAAGGGTGTGAAAGTGGAAGAGGTGATCATCAGGATCACCATTTCCATCATACTAGTCCAGGGTAGTAAATTTGTTATTTGGAGGCAAAAATTTATCCTGGATACCCCTGGTGAAGGGGATCTTGTTGCTAGTGATTAACCTAATGTTGTCAATTACCTTGTTCCCCTGTTACTTAGAGAGCCTTCTTACAATCGAGCGAACCTCATTGAGGTTGACATTATTTGTTGGTTGAGTTCGGTGCATTATAGAGTCTGCCAGTACTCCGTGGGAATCAGCTACCTGCACATTATCAACAAGGGTACAGTCATAGGTAGCCGTAAATCGCGCTTACTGTTCCTGCACTGGGGGATCATATAGTTGATCCCTACCATTTTCCTATTGTTACTGTTTATTGTTATGCCAGGGTACGGTCGTAGGTAGCCATAGACCGTGCTTACTGTTCCTACACTGGGGGATCGTATAGTTGATCCTTACCATTTTCCTATTGCTACTGTTGGTTGTTGTGCCTAATATAGGCACTAAAAGCTTTAAGCGAATGGGTCAGTGCACTACACCTCCTTGTGTCCTCAAGGAAAGTGTAGAGCAACCTATTTTGGATAGAAAACTCCTTAAGTAGGCACTTTGAGTGCTATTCAAGCGTCTACTTAGTTAGGGGTTAGTTGTTGGTAGGTTAGTTGTTCACTAACTAGTTATTCTTAGAGTTGTCGATGTGAGACATGTTGACAATCGAGGGTAGTCTTTGGGAAAGTGTTTAGTGTATGTTTGGGTAGGGAATTGGATTCCTCTTCCTACGGATGGCGCCAAATGTCATCTTTGGATTTTGGTCGATAGAGATTAATTGAGATTAGGATTTGTGTTACCATGTAAACTTGCAAGATAGTAAACAGTAAGGGGAGTCAGGGTGTTGTCCAGTATGATCACTCCGATGCTTAAGTTAGTAGGTTATGTAAAGAGTGAGAGTATTTTGATGTAAAGAGTAAGCTCTAGTATGTGAAGTATTATGCAGTTTATCATTGGGTGGTAGCCTTGTATTTATAAAGGAGTGGAGCCAGCGGTTGGAGAGGAGTTAGTGGGTAGAAGCCACATCTGCAAGCAATGGGGTACTAGAATATAAGGTCTAACGTGGTTTGCAAATGCAGGAGGTGGTTGTTGACCGGTCACTCGGCCTTATCTATAGTCTTCTAGCTATTGGTGATCGTTATAGTTGGGCAGGCTATATAATGAGCTTGAATTGGGGTTGGCTATAAGGATAGGAAGGCCGAGTCTAGAGAGGCATGGCCTAGACCATAAACCAAATCATGTTGGCACAAGCCCGAGGAGTCTAAGTCTAAAAGGTCTATCAATAGGTTTGAACCTGATTCATTCTATTAGGATATTAGTGTTCATGCCATTAGTATATAATGGCCGTACCAATGTGGAACAAATTGTATGCTTCCTCTGTAGTAAGAACTTTAACATATGGCTTTTCATGTTACCCAAGAAATCTCACTTGACTTCAATTTTATACAAATATCAAGATGATAATTATTGACCAACAAACGTTTCATCCCTTTCTACTTAAGTTGTGATTATCACTTTGCAATAAGGTTGGCAATTTTTGTTAATCCATCACATCTCATGTCCGTATTTAAATGGGTTTGTGTCTTAATAACCTTAAGCTGTAACCCACCCAATTTCTTAATAATGTATGAAAACCTAAACTCATAATCTAACTTGCTTAATAAATGTGTTTTGTGTCTAGCTTAGATCCCTTTATTGATAAAAAAAAATGTAAGTAAATTCATAAAATAATTATAAATTCATAAGGAAAATAACAATTATAACATTAATATTTTGCAAATAAAAATGACACATTCTTAACACTTATGCATAAAGTTACACCCAAAAAAGTATAATAAAGTGAAATCTGACAAAAAATAGTAAATATAAACATTGATTAACTATATAACATCTTACTATTAGAGGTAATTTTTCTAGAGAGGCAATCATAGAATTTTCATATAAAAAATTGTACTAATAAAATATAAGTGATATTGAAATATATATAAAAATGATTTAGCTTATCATATTCTCTATAAAACCGATCCTTTATACATGAAAGAACTTCCATAGTTTCTTAATTTCAATAAACTATTGTATTAATTAAGAATTTTGACTGTACTAAATACAGGTCATGAAGCTATCATAGGTATTAATATACTTAAGATATTGCAAGTAATTTTTGTAACTTTGATGATATTGAGAATAATTAGTATTTCAATAAGTCAAAATATTTGATTCAACTATCATATGCCGCTTCTCATATAAATATGACTCTAATTCAAATTTATTATCACCTATAAGTATTTGTGTGCTTTTAAAGGGATTAAAATTTATAGATAAAGTAAAATTATAAATATCATAACATATGAAATGAATTTTAATCTAGTATACGTATTTATAAAAAATAAAGTTACTTGTAAGTAGTTTGCTAATTTATTATTAACACTTTACCTTTTAAAATAGTGGTTATTCTAAATTTACATATGTTTATTTGTTGAACCTAGAGGACTTACTTATTAAATGGGTTTATAATTGGGTTTGTGGGTTCAACCCTCACTTTAAACAGAAAGTTTATCACGTTTATATAGGTTTAAACTGTTTGTGTTGAGTATAAATTTTTTTCATATATGAACACATTTATAATTGTATTGAGTTCATTGATGGTGTCTCAAATTTCCAATCCTACAGTACAATTCCTTTTCGAACAACTTATAAGAATAGGGTCCACTATCATGAGCTTGTGTTTTCGTCGATCAAAAGTTCTTTTGAAAATTACTTGTGAAGCACGCCAATAAAGATATAAAATTTTAATCAATAGGTGCCCTAGACCCTTTTCTTCGTGAATTCGTTGTAAATATATATCGCCTATTCAAATATTACAAACCATAAGAAGTTCCGCATTTTTTTCATAAGATAATCATAAAAAACCAAATCGTTGTCGGGTGTACTAAGTCCCTTAATTAATGAGGAAATAAAGGTCAAGTTGACTTACTGGGGACAGAGGGATATTAATGATATGAGCTGCAGGTCCTAAAGTGACAGCTTGACTAAGATGTTCCCAATTCTTTATTCGCCCAGGGTATAGGTATTTTTGCTTGCTTCTAATAATAGCTGACTCATAAAAACATCATGCTTAATTCTCCCCCATCAGTCCAATTAATACGCACTTATATGTTTGCTTTCACCGCCCACTTAACTTTTCCTTTTGTGTTAATGGGAAATTCAACTTTACTCAATATTAAGGTGTGGATTTGAATTTTTTTCATTTATTATTTTCTTAATTTTCCTTAATTTATAAATTAGTAATTGGGATTATCTAAATTTTTTAAATATCATATAATATTATCATGATATCATCATACTTCATATAATTTTAAATATTAATTATACGTGACAACATCTCAATATGGTAAATGAAGAGAAATTGAGAAAAGTAAATGAAAAAGATTTATTTACTTCAAACTTATATCTTGTTCCAAACGCATATCTTGCATTTTTTAAGATCTCCATTTATCCACTTTCCTATGGCAATATGTAACTTGGACTCAATCTGCTTGTTAAGGATAAATTATGTTGAATTAAATGAGAGTTATCTACCCCTCCAATCCTTTAAAAATTCTATATTCTATAAAATAAAGTATTTATCAAGTCATCTTTAATGAATTTATGACATCAAAAGAAATAACAAAGAATACCTTGTTCTCACATTTTCTATTCTAATTCCTTTTGCTAATTGGTCATCCACCAAGTTTACTTCTCTTAGAATAGAAGATATCTAGTATGCATAAAAATCTACAAGCTTTGTCTTGTAAGAATCAAAGGATTTGTAAATTTGTTATTGCAATCACTCTTTATAGTAACAAAGTTTCTACTACAATTCTATGGTTTAAGCTAATGACAATATATTTCATTCCCTAACCAACCCAAATGTAGACCCTAAATCAATAAGTCTACAACTAAGATATCTACATTTGCAACTTTTTCTATAAATCCCATTGGTCAATGACCTTAGTTGATGTGGACATTAGTCCAAGCTCAACACAAGCTAATAAGCAAGCATTAAGGTTCGGGAAGAAAGATGGCCAATAAGAGGGTAAAAGACGACCAACATAAGTTGAACCAGCCAAATAAGCCTTCAACTTGGATGCCTCAATTGTTTCAAATGTGCTTCGACCTAATGGAAGAAGGTCCCATTGAGATCCACTCCAAAGGATAAGGATGAGCTGGCATACATCAAGAGGAAGAAGCATGCCTTGTTCAAACTCTTGTACTGATAACTCTTAGCTACACATGCCAAGGCCTTGATTAAACTTGAAGATCATGATAGGAATTTGACCTCAATATCTCTTACGAGAGCCCAATTTTGAGGATTGTAGAACTTAGCGTAAAGGATCCTAAGCAACTAATTGGTTGTGGACATAGTTTTTTTCATTTAGAGCTACAATCTTCATCATTTGCTAAGCTGCGGTAACCTTCAATGTTGAAGTAGAGCCAGATTGCCTAACTTAAAACAGCTTGAAGGTAGGTTTAAGAACTCTTACAGCTTAAACCAATCTGATTGGATGACATTTGACTTGCTTGGAGGATTGCTAACATGATTTTTGATTTGTTCACATCATTTGATTCACCACCAGTTCAACTCTTTACTATATTCAGCTATCATACATTTTATCCTATTACGGGAAAAAAAGAGCATTGAAAAATAGAAGGAAAACATACTTAAAACAATGAATAGCATGACAATGCTCTTACTTGTGCTAGTCAGCACAATCAATAGCATGGCTATGCTCCAACCTATGTTAGTCATCATAGTTAAGAGCACGCCATACACTATCTCATGCTGACCCTTTTTCCTTCATTTGAAACTCTACAGACCTCTCTCGATACAAACCTCCCTCAATTCAATCCTAATTCACCTAACAATCCTAAATCTTCACATATTCTATCTTTTCATTAGCTTACTATAATGGAACATCATATGTGTTCCCAAAACATGAAATCAATAATAAGAATCAATAACTTTCCTTGTTTATTAACCCTTACAATAATCATTGATCATGCTATGCTCGCAAGATGAGCTCATAATTCATCAAATCATGCATTAAAAAGTTAGAAACAACTCAATTCCCTTCTTCTTGAAAATCACAAAATCCCCTTACTAAATTAGTGCTTTACTCTTTTTCCCACTTGCCATATCTCCTTTCCCAAATTCGATCACTTCTGCAATAACTGTATAACCCTATAAAATCATGAAAATAAAAGAAGCAATTATCAAGGATAATGGCAAGAGAATAATTAAGTAGTAAATAGGGTAGACAAAATTGACCTACTACCCTTAATTATATAAAACCTACAAACCCTTAATACATAACCTTAGCCTCATAACTTTCTTTTCTTTTCTTTTTTTTTTTTCCCCTCAAATAACACAACTCGATTGATAAACCTGTTTGAAGGTTTGGTTATTAAGTCATCAAAGAAAGGACCTAAGTTAAGTTAAATGATTTCATGGCTTAAATCTAAAATTTCCAACGTTGTTTTTATAAATTTAACCAAGGGCTTTTTAACCAAAACTCTAGATCTTGTCTAATCCGTTGAAAACAAGCAAAAAATTTTAAGGTTGGGTATGTATATTGTGATAAGTTAATTTTTTAGGATTTGATTATGGTGGAAAAGACATTTTCTAAGTATTTTTATCAATTCTAATTGAAGGAAATCATTGTGTAAGCATTAAAGTTGATCGGTTACACAAGTCTTGGTGTGGAATCTAGGTAAGGTTACATTTTTATTATTTCCATATGTTTAAAATCCTAATTTGATTATGATTATGATAGTTTAAAGATTAAGTTATAAATGGTGATTGATTCATGATAGTAGTGTAAGGTTTTGATGGGGTTTAGAGAGATGATTTTGGAGAAAAAATAATATTTTATCTTAACAGAGGGTGTACGGTCAAGAAATATGGGTGTTTTTGACGTGAAGCTTATGGAATGAGAAGAAGTGGTGTTGTGGGTATGATTTTGAGAATGTAAAGCATATAGGAGTTTATGGCTATGAATTGTGATTGTGATTGTCCTCGTGATCTTTTGTTATCTTTAATTTTATTTGATTTTGTAAATGTGTGGGTTCATTATTAGTAACACATGTATGAAACATGTGTCCACGTGCTTTACATGAATAAGAAGTGGTATTGAAACAAAAGAAAAAGATGACATAGAGAGGGTTTAAAGAGGCGAGATAGGTATTCTCAACAGCTTTGTATTTCATGACAGTTGTGAAAATAACTTGGTTAGGTTCCAAAATGCTCCTTTTTTCCATAGATAATATATACATGTATTGATAATGAATAAGAATCAATCATCACCACTAGATTTGCTAAACTATAAACTAACAAGATTAACTAGGATTTAATGATCTTAATAGGTTGAATAGAGAAAAATAAAGCCTAATTATGTATAGTAGAACCCAAAAGACATCTAAACCTGCTAAGAAAGGTTAAAAATGTACAAGACAATTTTAATGGACTCTATCTCGGGCCTACCAATCCAAAACTCTCCAAGTCATCCCAAATTAGCTATAGTAATTTGGATCCTATCACTAATCAAAATAATTAGCCTAAGCATAATTTATTTAATTTTGATTTGGCTTATGTAATTATTATACACACTCATCTACATTTTACTCCTTGCTTAAGAATTCTTTTAGATTGAGTATAATGGATTCTTTAGCACTCGTTAGTACCTTTAATGCTAGGTCATTGCTTGGTCCACAAACTATTTAACACCTAGATAGTTAGACGATGTGTCCATGATATTGAAAATTTAGCTGATTTAATGTGCAACATGCACATGTTACACATACTATGTATATATAATTTATTATGCAACTCTTTTACATATGTAATTGTTTACTTTGATATGTCACATAATTATAATAAAATCAACTAAATGGTTTTTTTTTTTCTTTTCTTGCATGCTATCATGTTTGTAAACTGATGATGTATAGTCACTTTACTTTCTTTTTAAAGAGAGAGAAAGGAAAGACTAATAAATTATATTCTTGTCACCAAAAGGCATCATGTTTAGTTCTTTTATTTATGCAAAAAATGAATAAAATTATTATTTGTAAGAATAGCAATGTAATGCGATTAGGGTCCAATGGTATTAACTTGTCGTTAATCAATAATGTTCCATATAAAGAAATATAATAATAACTATTTAAACATATCAATATAAAGAATAAATGATATTACAAAGAAATGGACATCATGGTAGGTGAGTTTTATCTAAACTCATGTCTCATGCAATAAGCATTATACACTGCATATGGAGAGCAACCAACATTTTGTTGATCAATCCTTGAGTAAGACCAATATAGTCTAAGACACATACAAGAAAAATAGAAAAGCATTACCTATTGCCACATAATCTAGGCTTAAGTACCATTTGATGTATAAATAGAAGCAGTCAAATATTAGGCATAAAGAAAAAACCATATGCCTAAATGCATCGCCTTACAAAAAAATTACAAGGGCTTTCATGACACTTTATGCATGTGTTGTGTTTTTATGAGAGTAACTATTAGAATTTAAATGAGTTTTAATTTTTAGATACTACCTTATTATAACAAAAAATTATTATTCATTGCTATGGACATTCTATTCTTAGTATCTCATACCAATGTGGTTGAAAAAATATTCTAAGAAATTTCCATAAATTTTGCAAAATTAGATTGATAAGACGTCAATGATTGCTTAGGCTTAATGCACATCAAGGACAATGTTCCATTGCTTCATAGATACAAATATATAAAAAAATTTCAAATGAAGTAATAAGTTCATTAATACATGCTAAAGAGTATATTATAAGATAATATTAATAATTGTCAAAAGTCTAAAATTGTATGAACTTAGATCACATCAAAAGGATTTTGCTCCTAATTCATAGTGAAAAATAATAATTAATGTTAGAGACTTCTTGAGTAGTATGTGTTAATAGGATTTATTCATAGCTTAACAACCAAAATCATAAAGAGGTGTCTTAAACTACCTCAGCTTAATGGTATTTGTCAAAATGATTTCCATAATAAAAAATAGTATGATTGTTATGCAAAGGATTTATTGAGATAAGTATCATATGCCTATTACAAGACAATGATGATAACTTAATATGCAAGGTTTTGTCTAAGCTTATTAATGTTTATCAAGTAGATTATTCCACTATATGATACTGCAGGTGATAGGGCATTTCTTAGAGCTTAAATGTGTAAAGAATATAAAATTTTAATACTCAATTTGAGTGATATCCTAGTAAATAAACATTGTAGTGCAAAATAAATGTCATTACCAGTTACAGTATAGATTATGCATCATTACAACATGTAAGTAGCTCATTGCAGATTATATATCATTACAGCCGGAGAGCATCGCAATACTAGTTGTGTATTGTTGCAATAGGTGAATATTGTTGCACAAATCACGTATTTGTAATACAAACTGTACATCATTGTAGCAAACAATCATCATTGCATATATTATATATCAATGTAGCAAATAGGTGCTCTTGATATATATATATATATATATATATATATGATTGTTTGCACGTTTTTAACATATCATTGCTTATCCCAAGTATTAGAGCATGATGTAGATTAATGTTTTTCAACTTTTCTTAGTATAGAGAATCGATTATTCAAGATGCTATTAACATCTTTTATATATATCAACATTGGATTAAAACAAAGAAAAATGGTTGGAGTACTACAAATTAGATTTATTTCATGCCATATAATGGCATCATTAATGACAATGAATGCATGGTAATGTATATATCAAATAGCTAGTTGTCTAAATTACTTATTATTTGAAGGTTATTCATATAAAATTACCTTTTCAGATTTCCATAAAAATTATATACTTATATTGATGAGTAAAATTATACTTGAAATGTGTCAATAAAATAAAAAAAATTAAATATGACATAAAAAAATTAAAATCAATGTAAAAGACTCCATCTACCTGTATGTACTTGCAAATAGCCTTTCATGCTTGGAAAAGGATATATTTAACATAAGTTCCCTTTAAAATTGTGAATTTACCCAAGATGATAGTAAGATCCATTGTAATGTTAAATGAACATGTTGAATAACATATTTTATAAAATTGTATGGCTATTGGCCAACTAAAGTATATAAAATATAATTCATTAGATATTCATAATGAAGCTTGCAACTTTTGAATATGAAATGATTATAAGTTCAATAGGGTAATTATGTTTTTGAACAAGTTGAAATTTAACCACTCTTGCAAAGTAGGCTTTCAAGTTTTAGTAAAATTTTAGATTTACTATTATAAAAAAGGGATTAATAGAACAACAAGAAAAATTAGATAGAAATATATATACATATGAAAGGAAATGGAAGGATAGAAATAAAAACTAGTATATATATATATATATATCGGTAGCATACGAAACATACATATATTTGAGAATCCTTTAGTACAATTTGATCAATTGCCTTAATAGGCATAGAGTCAGGTTTGAAGTGTAGGCGAGTGTTGTATGATTGAATAATTGTGAGTTGATTAGTTTAACTTTGAAGATTTATGAATGGTTATAAACTATCTACTTCACACTAGCAAGGATAAATGATTAGTTTGTGTTTGATAAATAGATGACTCTCTTACCTAATGATTGCTTGAATTTATTGAGTAATTATTTGCTCAAAGCGAACAAGTGGTAATTTGCTTGAGTTGAGCGGACGGTTTGTTATTTACAAAAGAATCTAGTGAATGAAGTTAGTCATGACCATAATGATTTCATT
The DNA here is from genome assembly GCA_024138005.1 of Lumnitzera racemosa. Classification (NCBI taxonomy): domain Eukaryota; kingdom Viridiplantae; phylum Streptophyta; class Magnoliopsida; order Myrtales; family Combretaceae; genus Lumnitzera; species Lumnitzera racemosa. Next base: position 62,050,684 of record JAMXBC010000004.1, read on the forward strand.
CAATCGAACTCCAATTATCATGTATTGAGCACAATTGTGTATAGAATAATTGTAAGGGGAAAGTAACAAGTGGTAACCATACTTTCAATGCAAGAAAGTTATCAATAGTAGCAATTAATACGAAACTTTCTTTTTCTAAAATAAAAAATGGTATAAATTCAAAAAATGAATTTGGAAATTATTTCAAGGATAAGAATTATAAAGGGACAATTTATTCAAGTTAAAAAAAAGAATCAAATTTCTTAGTTTCTTCTGCTCCTATAAAATCATTGAGACCAACCAATTGCTAATATTAAATTCACTTCTGAGTGAGATTTCTAATAATTTATTTATCTCCATGTTCTTGGTGGATGAGAATAGGGAGTAAGGAAATTTTATTTTATGTGAAATCCTATGATAGATGTCGGCTTATACATTTGGGAGTGTTTCCAAATTAAGGTCCTAAATGCTTCTAACTTTTTAACTACAACAAGGAATTTCCATCATTCTTTACCTGATATTTTCTAGTGATACTCAATTAGATCAACATGGTTGATCATATAATGAAGTAAATAAGCACTAATCACATATATTTTATATTATCCATATAGTTAATATAAGGAAGTTTTACAAAGAGGCTAAATTTTAAACTCCCAAAAATAGATGATTGTGTCATCAGTTTTGAAAAATCACATAAATATGACTTAACAACATTAGTACATTTTATTTACCTTATTTTTTAAGAAAAAATTTCATTTAATTGAATATTGATTGAAAGGAAAATAAAATTGAATTGGTTATAAATATTTTTTTAGGATAATTATTTTATGCATATAAAACACAATGCAACAACAAATTTGACTTACATAAAATAATTAAAATAAATGGTTTTTAACGAATCTACATAGATTTCACATATATTTTTTAGATTCTTTGTATAGATAGATTTTAAGATAAAGAACTAATGTTTTTATGTCGCATAACAAGAAAGAAAAAACCTTATGGTTTCATTCATAGGAATTGATTAATATTCACCAATCTCATAATTACCAATAAACCCATAAAAAGGGGGGATAAAAAAAATGAACTTAGATTGCAAATTTCAAAGTGACATATAGGAGGAAAAAATTTAAATAGAATCCATGTACCTATTTGTTGTATTTCATATTGTTAGGTTTAATTTATAGATTGAAATCTATCGAGGAATCATTTTCTTTTGCTCTTCTTAACAACATCGGCTTATACAATTGTATCCTCCTTAATAGAGTGCCAAAATGTAAATGTGTAAGTTTGTTACTAGTATCACGTGTATGCAGCATGCATTCATACGCTTCATGTGAATAAGAGGTGATTATTGAAACAAAAGAAAAAAAAAATGACCTAGAGAGGGATTAGAGAGGCGAAGTAGGCAATCTCAACAGCTTAGTGTTTTGTGACAGTTGTGAAATAACTTAATTAGGTTCCAAAATGCTCTCTTTTTCCATAGATAGTATATACATGTATTTATAATGAATAAGAATCAATCATCACCATTAGATCTTCTAGACTACGAACGAACAAGATTAATAATGGTTTAATAATCCTAATAAGTTGAATAGAGAAAAAATGAAGCGAAATTACATTTAGTGGAACCCAAAGGACACCTAAGCCTATTGTGAAAGGTTAAAAACATATGAGACTATTTTAGTGGACCCTATCTCGAGCCCATTGATTTAAAACTCTCTAAGTCATCCTAATTTAGGTATAGTAATTTAGATCTTGTTACTAATTTAAATAATTAGCCTAAGCATAATTTATTTAATTTTAAGTCGGCTAATGTAATTATTATACACACTCATCTATAGCTTTCAATATTATTTTACTTTCCCTTAACTTATTTAATGATTAAATTATTAATTCCAAGTAATTATAATATGTTATAAACCTTAACTAAGAATTATTAACTCATATGCTTGCTCTACCTATAGCATTAAATTAAGGTATGATTAATTAAGGATAGATTTAAAGAATTAGAACTTTAGAATAGACGATTAAAAGCATTTTATCTTTTGTGTAATACTTCAGGAGTAAAGGATGGTTTGAGTTGATTCTACTATTGCTCGAGAGCCAGTTATTTGACACTTGTTTATTGTATGTGGTTATTAGGTTAGTTTATCTCAAATGGACTAATCAATGTTTGGCTTAAAATAAATATTTGCTACTTGTGCTTAGCTCGTCTTAGGAGCTTAGAGTAGCAAATCTCTAGGAGATAATCTCGATGATCTATGTGATAGATTGCCCCCCATGCAAGACTCCACTAAGGATAATGTATTACATTGACTATCAAGGTTGTCACTGGTGGAGTTTTGTATGAAAATGATATGGGTAGATCGAGGTTATTGTAGAGCAGCCTAAAGAGACATACCCAACATCAGGATTTTGTTATGACATATTATGTGATGGTTATGGGGACCTTTAGTGTGTATAGTGTAATTAGTTTAAAAGTAAAGATACTAAAATGATTATGTGGTTTACTTTGCATTTATTGCATGTAAACAGTCATTGCTTATTGTTGTGCATGTGTTTATATGTTACATGCTAAGCTTTAGCTCATTCCTTTAATTTTTATATTCGTAAGTACTTGCTAAATTTGATGAATACAGAAATAATTTCGATAATTATTAGGATGGGGTGAGCATTGTTACTATTTTATTATGAGGATAATATATGGGAATAATTGAGATTGTTGGACTTTAATTATATAATCATGTGTCATAAGAACTAAGCTCTAACTTGTTAGTAATTATATAAAACAGTTGGAAATTGTTTAGTTTATATTAAATCGTAGAGACTTGTAATTTATTATCATTGGTGGATTTACATATGTATATTTTGGAGATTTTAAAATTGATATCACAGCTTGACATGTCAATAGAGGACTAAGTACATGTAACGGTCTGTGGCGTTGTAGGTCTAGAGAGTTACAATAACACAACACCTTCTTTGATTATTGTAAGATCCAAATCAATGATTAATATGGAGGTATTCACCTTTTGAGGCCTTACCTTGGTCTTGCTCTTGTAGATTCTCCACATAAGGTTCTATAGAAGCGATAAGACATAAATGAGGCCCTAGATTAAATATAGGCTTTTTAGACTAAAGAGTAAAAATTATCACTTTGCTCTCTTGCTTATCCAATTATTACTCATTTAGGACTTGTTCTTTATTTTCTTATTTTTCTTTTATTCTCCTTTTATTACTTTTATTTTCATGGGTTTTTACAGAAAGGCCAATTGTTCCATAACTTCCATAGATAAGTGCTTCTTTGGACTAAATTAATTTTGTTATCTTGTAGGTAGATTGAAATTCTTCATATTGGATTCACAATACAGGACAATTGAAGCAAAAAATAAAAAGAGAAAAAGAAATATGTAGAATTGCTTAACAATATGAAAGAAGTATAGAAAAATATGTAGATTAATGAGAGAGCTTAATGTAACAATAATTATATGAAAAACATGGTAAGAAATCACCATAAAGTAAGTAAAGTTTTTTTTTTTTTTATGAGAAGAGGTAATAAACCTAAAAAGGTATATATTTGGTAGCTTACATAAGCAAGTTGATTAGATGGTGGTCTCACATCATCGTTAATTTGTATAGCCTTACACCATATAATGTTTTCACCAACGTGTTGTTGATATGACCTTATACTATCCAAGCAAAGAAAAGGCATCATACTAATTTATCATAGATATTTTCTAATATCTCAATGTCTTATCATGTTCAAAACCTTAACAAGAAAAAACTACTTATAGAAAAATAAGTTAAATATGAGCCTTATAATATGAACTCTATCTAATGGTTATGAAATTGCTAGTCTAATTAATAAGATAATAAAAAGGCAACTAATAGATTTCATATCTCATAAATAAGATACAAATCTAATAAAATCTAAAAGTAAGAAACCAAATATAATTGTCATAAAACCTCAAAATAAAATATGTAAGGTTCATGAAAGATTCTCCATTTTTAACACCAAATATTCCAAATTGGTTCTTGACTGTAATTGATCCACATATTGACAATCTTAATATATTAGAATAGTGCATATTTTGTTTTTTAGAAAAAAAAAATTCAAATCTTTTATTCGAGTTGCTTAGCTATGAACTATTCTATTATAATAAGGAGATAGCATATCTATTCCTATGGATAAGGCCATTATTAGATTTTATTATATACGTACCCAATAATCTAGCAGATTAACTTTTTTTCTTTTGAAAAAGAAAAGTATCAAAAAGTGTATCATTTTACAAATCAATTATAAGTTTGTAATAAAAACCTTCGTTCAAAAAGGAGAAAAGAAGTCTAGAATAACGTTCGAAAATATAGAAAAGCTTAAGTCATTCTTAAAGCATTAGACATTTGAGCACAAAAACCATCAATGCTATTGGATTCTATAGTTTTAGTAGAAATAATATTAGTTAAAAACATAGGAAAAGAGTTTGTGAACATTTCATCAACTCCATCTCATAACCCTCTTTTGGCCAGAGTATCTGCTTCTAAGTTCCTTTCATGACCGACCCTATTTAAAATAACATTAGCAAAGTATGAGAAAAGAGATAAACTTGCTGCTAAACTTGGGTGGAAAATATTAGTATCGATATCTCTTTGGTTTAACCAATCATAAGCTTACCGAGAACTAATTTCTATGATGATTTTTTTAGACCTAGAGTCTTTGCAAAGTCCATTGTTCTTTCATTGCCCAGAGTTTAACTTTTAAGGGTAATGCCTGTCTAATATATTTGTATAGACCACTTATCACTTGCCCTTCACTATTCTTGCAAAGAACTCCTAGTCTTGCTTTATTGCCATTTAATACGCTTAATTTAATCCTACTTTTACAATAAATAACAAAAGTGTATTTTCACTAGTAAGTGTACTAAGTCTCGTATGTAGTAATAAAACTTGTGAGAATCAAGTTGAACTCATAGAGAATGCTTACTTACTCTTATTAATATCAGTCCCGTTTAAATTTAGGTGAATAAAATAAAAAATTTACTAAATAATTAAATTCTAAAAACTAATCTAACAAAACAAATTAATTATAATATTTAACATCTTTAATGGATTCAATTCCAACCAAATAATTAGAAATATTAGTTAATGTTAACACAATGTTTTTAGCAGGTTTAATTTTAAAGCAATTAAGCCCTAGGTGGAATTCTTTTTTGTGAAGTGAATAGTTACCTACAATTAATCAATTTATCCATTCTATCACTAGACAAGTAATAAACTAAATTAATTCCTCTATTATTCCTAAATCTTTATTGAATTGGATAGTAAATCGTTATGTCATTCTTTAATCCAAATTATCTAGTTGATAGTAATAAATTAGAAAAGGTTTCAGAACTCAATCCTAAATAACATATATTCTAATAGAATCAAAAGATATGTTGTCCTAATTAGGGAACTGAAGACTTCAATAAACAACAATCATTAATTGATAATCCAACAATTTAGTTAACAATATCAATAAAGCATATATGATAAATAATAGAGAAAACAATACCTAAATCAAGAATATAATGAAAACAATCTATAAGGAGTTTTAGTCTTTAACTCAGGATCAAATATATCTCCTATTATTTTCGGTGTTGAAATATGAAAAAAAAAAAATAAACTACTCTTTTAAAAACCCTAGACTAATTGAAAGAAATAATAATTGTCTATTGAATTGTCTATTATCCACCTACTTTTCTAAATAAGGTCTACTATTTATATTACAAAGAGTCTCTCTAGAAGTGGGCTTGCAAGATATAATTGTATCTTTCTTGGAATGTTGATGCTTATGATTATGTTATTATAATACACTATATTTGACTATTTGATCCTCAACTAGTTCACTATGATAAGCATGAAGTAATATCGCATTAAACATAATATTATGAACAAACATCTAATTCATAATTATAATAAAAACAAGGTCTTTAAGTTACAAATGAAGTAATATATATAAAAAAGGTTTAGAAAAGTGAACATAAATTTTAATCTTATCGAGAATTCAGATCTCTAAAGCCTTAAATCAGTATACAAGTCGCATAAGATGTGAATTCCTAAAGAAATATGTAAAATAGGGATAACTATGAGAACAAATGCAAAAGTTAACTAAAGCTAAGTAGGGTTATAAAAAAAAAATTATAGCATGGATTTTTAGTGAAGCTATAGATGGAGACTTTATTCGAACAACATAGACTTTAGTTAGAAGTCCTTAGTGCAATACGGTATCAAACTTCACTCAAATGCTTTCGTACTCCATTTATATGAAGTTCAACAACATCTATTCTTATCTAAGTTAAGGCTTGATTTCAAACATGTGTTCGCATTTAAATAAAACTTTTCAATAGGTTTTAATCATAATTGTTAAAATCGTAAGTCAATAATATGATTTTATGAGTTTTTAATTTTATGATATTTTTCTAAGTTAAAATGGATATAAAATTATTTATATACAAACTATTAAAAAAATATGAACTTTAATATACAATTCTATAAGTTAACAATTTTATTGGTTTTATACGGTTTTATACGGTTTTATACTATTTTACGATTTTATACATTCAAATGAAAAGTAGAATCACGATTTTGATAACCACGCTTTTAATTCCTGTATTCCTATTTTATTTCATTATATCTTTGTACTCAAATCCTTTGTTATGTATGCCTTTAATATTTGAGCATTTTTCTTACATGTTGCTCATACTTGTGCAATTTTGCTCTAGATTTCTCAAGCTACAATCTAGAGCACATCCCTCATTGAGGCTTTATTTAGACCTTCCTTGGCTTGCTTTGTACGATGTCGACCTAAATTTTTCTCACATTCATTCATACATTCTTGTGTAGCCTGTATTTCATGCATGCACAAGCAACATTAGGATACAAGTGAAAAGTGAAATTTATTGTAATGACAACAAACTACCTTGAAAAACATTTATAATTTATTAGTTTAAAGGTTGAGGCCACAAGATTGTATACCTTATGAACTGCAACACAAGATGCTAAACTAAATAAAAAAATCTAGGTAACTCTAAATTTTATAATCATAGGTTCACTGGGTAACAACAGAGGAGCTATATAGCACAAGCACGCTAAATAAAAACTTCAATACCTAAAGCACTTGTTAGATGGTAAATCCTTGAATTATAGTAAAGGGAGTTTAGTCCGGGGAGAATTATGAGGGTTAAAATAGTTTTGCGGCTCAAGTAATTAGGTCTAGATCTTGAGGATGATTTGGCTAGGTAGTCTTATTATAGGGTTGATGTTAGCTAAACCATTCTACATCTTCTCGATAGGCTTATGCACTCAACCGAATCAAACTATCAAGCCCGAACACTTGGTGGCTCATGAAAGAGTGGATATGAAGGCATCGTGTTAGTGATCTTCTAGAGCTTTTCTATCAATATTCATAAGTTTTTCCTCATTTCAAATGATACAAATATTAGGGAAATAAGATCCTATAATAGAACTTCTATAATAAAGAATGAAGCAGAGTCTAGGACGTTAGATTTCAATTTGCTCCTATCAAATCTCAATGTAGTGAAGTCGACACTCTAGAGCTCTATGCCAGTTAGAAGTGCTTTCGTATGTAGGGACTGCATTCCTTAAGGCAATTCTCTCCTAGTCATCAAACTTATAATTGCCATCTATAGATCACTCTCGTAAAACCATATAAACGTAAAGCTCATAAGCACGTGCTAACACCTATTGGATCCTTGTATCTACATAATTTAACTTAACTTTTTAAAATATTAAGTTACGACCCCTTGTGTGGATTTAATGTTCATTTATATAAATTGAAATGAAACACGTTCCATTTTCTCTTCTTTATATTCCGTAAATTAGTTAGGAAAAAAAAAAAAAAAGAGACAAAACCATTAAGTTACGTTTGAAATAATTAAAAAAAAAAAGTAACGATAACGTCACTAGAATGATCTCTTTCAGCAAATAATTAAAGCGCTGGGCCGTCCGGTTACTTCAAATGAAAGAAATGATCTATCATTGTGATCTTTCGGCAAAAGCATCAAGTATACATACCTCAAAGAATGCATAAGCAGATATATCCAAATGGCACCATTTTCTATAGAAAGAAATCTATTTTTCCGTAAATCAAAACCGATGCATTTATGATTGAAATACTAAAAAGAACATAAGAAACCAACAAAAACAATACGATTGTGATGTATATACAAATAAATTATTTGTAATTTTAATTAATCTTAAAATTATTTTACTATTGAATTCATCATCACTCCTGATAATTGAAAAACCGGGAGGCAATTATTGTTCGACATGCTTTATAATTGAGGCCGTGAGTGGTGGCAAGTAAGTGGTATCCAGTGGGAAGGGAACTCCCTAGGGTTTTCAATTAGACCTTTTCTTTTCTTTTTTTTTTTGTTTCCTCCAAAAATAATGTGTGGGATTTGATTTATTTTTCAATAGAGTGATTCTCAAGATTGCTGGTATTATGCCGTCTATCGTTGCTTTGTCACCTCACCGCTCTCCTTTTTCTTATCCTTTTTATTTTACCTATTATCTTTTTATTTTTTTATTTTATTTTCATGCTTTTCATGACTGGAAAACATAAAAGTAGGTCAGATTCCACACCCAACGATTTGTTTCTTCCTAATCTCCTTGCTTCTTGAAAATAATATTTGCTATTTCTTTTTAAATTTTTTCCATAATCTTTTGTAGGACCCATGTAAAACCCTTCGGTGATGTTGACATGCTAATCATATTTAAAATATCTTACTACCATAAAATAACTATGGGTTTAAAAATAGATGTCTCACGCGTTGTTTAGGCTGCAATCTAGGCGGGGTTTCTGTGTTCTCCCAGATCTTTTGTCAAAATAAAATAATAATTAGCATCGATACCGATCATACTTTGATAAGAGCCCCAAAAGAAAATCCACAATTAGATCTCTTCTACCTTTTCCTTTTCCTTTTCCTTTTGGCGGGAATATAAAATTCATATAATTTTTAAAAGGAAAAAAATTACACATTATAATGATATTTTCTATAGCCATAGTCATGATAAATCACATCTGATTTTAAAAATTCATACTATAAATATAAAATAGAAATTATTGACATTTTTATTTTTAATAAATAATACTTATCAAATAAAAACAATGTTGCTAATAATTTATATTTTGTTATTTATGATATAATTTATTGAAATCAAATATAATTTATTATAACGTAATGGAGATATTTAATGTTAACATAAAATTTTCCCATATCATAAAGTTAAATAAAACATGTTTATAAAAATAGATAAATCACTAACTTACCTATAATCTCCTTTTCCTCTTGAAAGAAATGATTGTAGCAACCTCCACTTATTCTTACAAGAAAAAACTTCATTTCTATACATTAGGGGGGCAGCAATATCCGTGATTATCTAAGCTTATGCATGTGATTTAAAAATCAAAATGGCTATAGTACAAAAATAGGATAACCGACCTAAAACGTGCGGAGGTATAGGGCCTATTCAACCAACCCTAGTCGTATGAATATGCTATTGGAATTTAATCCAAGGAGTGCTAAGTGTATGAAACGACATCATATGCGACTAGTTTGTTTGTTCTCCACATTCTAGTAGTCCAATACTCCCGACTGTCCAAAATTTATAGAACAAAAACAGAGAAATTTCCTGTAGACAGGTAGGTCCTGTCCCTTCACGTGCTTACGTTTCAAACAAAATCAGAGAATTGAGTCCGTGGGAAAAAACTGGAGTTCCCTACAAAGTAATCCTATATCGGCTGTTGGGACTACCTAACAAGGGGATGAGTGGATTCTTATCATCTAGTTATATCCACTTGCGATTGTAGGCTTTGATTCATACAACTAAAACGCATCAAACAATATCGCACAACTTCGTCGACGGAAGCTTCAAGAGCCGGATCTTATACTTTAGTAAGCTTATTATCATACAGGCTGTCTGATTTTGATAGCTTGAGACAAAATTTTGAATGAATCTTGGCCCAAATCCATTGTTCACTCCTTGGTTAAGAAGGGAAAGGGGGATTTTTCTGTTTTTTTTTTTTTTTTTTTTTTTTGTTGTTGTTGTGGGGTGGGGTGGGGATGGGGGGTTAGATGGCGTTAGAGCAGTGGGGGTGAACAAAAGAAAAAGAAATCCATTTATCAATTAGTAAGACAATATATGAAGCAATAAAATATATACTGTTGATTCGAACCTGGACCCTCCAAACATATGCTAACTTGATTGAGCTCATGACTTAGATCGTATTTCTTTAGATTCAACCTCCCCATCTTCATTATTGGACTCAATTCAAACCCATAAAATATCCTACCTATAAGGCTGAATGATTGAGTCAATATCTATCTCCTACATTTGTGGACCACATTGGACACTACGGCTTAATTACCTATTGCTTGCAGATGTAGCTTCTACCCAATAACTCCTCTCTAACTATCAGCTTTACTCCTCTATAAATATAAGGCTATCATCCAACAGTAAATCACTTGATATTTTGTACATTAGAGCCTACTTCTTACTCTTGCGTACTCACTCTCCTTACACATCAATCTAATTTAAGAATTGAAGTGGTCATGCCAAACAATATGTTAGCACCCCTCACTGTTTTTTGTTTTACAAGCTCATACAGTTACATAAAGACTAATCTTAACTAAATCTCTACCGATTAAAACCCAAAGAAGACATTTGGCACTGTTTATAAGAAACCTAATCCAATTAGCTACCTGAATATATGCTAAACACTCAACCGGACACCACCCTCGATTACCAACATGTTTCGTATTGATAACCCAGAGAACAATTAGTTGGTGAATAACCAACTTGTTGAAAATTAGCCTTTAGCTCAGGAAACACTTGAATAGTACCTAGAGTGCTCAAAGCACCTACTTGAGGAGTTTGATGCTCAAAACAGGTTTCTTTACACTCTCCTTAAGGATGTCAAGAGGCAAAGTGCACAGACCTATTTGCTTGAAGCTTTTGACGCTTATATTAGGTACAACAATCAATAGTAGTAACAGGAGAATAGTAAGTTAATCCCCCAGCATGGGAACAACAACCTTATCCCTTAGCATAGGAATGGTAGGTGTGGTCTATGGCCACTTATGATTGCGCTTTAGTTGGCAATGAGTAGGTGGTTGAATCCAATGGAGTACCAACACACTTTGTAGTGCATCGAGCTCACCCAGCAGATAATGCTGACCTTAATGAGCTTTCTGCAGTCATAAGAAAGCTTTTTGAGCAGTAGGGGAGTAAGGTAGTTAACAACACCAAGTTGGTTGCCAATAACAAAACCCCTTCACTAGGGGTGTTTACGATGAAATGTTGCCTTTAAACGACAAGCTTCCTACCTTGGACTAGTATGTTGGCATGGGTAACCTTAATGATTAACTTCTCCACCCTTATGAGTCTCCACAGCTATGGGGATGCCATTATTTGTAAGGCTTTCCTAGGAATCTTGAGAAAATAGCCCAGACGAGGTTTAACCACCTATCTAAGAACTCTATTGGCTATTTCGGTGAGTTGCCATAGAGGTTCAATCTCCATTTCAAGGCTAGCAAGCTCTAGTCTAAGGACACTTCATCCTTGTACTTAATAAGGTAGAGTAAAGAGGAGAATCTACGTGAATATGTGATTCAGTTTAACAATACCATAATCAAGATCCTTTAGTTGGATGAGGGAGTAGCAGTGTAAGCCATGTAGCTCGACATAAGACCTATAGGAGACTTCTTTCACTTGCTTATGAAGAGCAAGCCAAAGACCCTAGATGAATTTTGGAATAAGGCCTAGAAATATATGACCAAGGGGATAACATTCGCATAAGGTGTGATGCTAATCGAAAGAGGTCGTGTAAAAAGAAGTACAAGGAAAGATTGTCCATGAAAGATTGCTTTAGTGGCAGGGCACCAAGTAGAGCTGAAGGGGAAGGCTTTAGTAGTAAGAGGCATCGAGTTGAGCTAAACCCTCTTCCCTTTTCCATCTATACACAACATACCCTTTTCAACCAACCGATTGTCTAAGTCTTTGCTACAGTGAGGAATAGAGGTTTGCTATAGAAACCTCATAAGATGAAGGGGAACCCTAGTCGTTAGAACTTAGACAAGTATTGCCAGTTCCATGACAGCTATGACCATAACATAGAGGAATGCTTCCAACTGAAGAATGCAATTGAATATGCTAGTTAGTAGGGCTTCTTCGGTGAATATGTAGCTTAGCGGAGGAATGGCAACAATTTTGATGATGATGAAGATAGGGCTCTTCGGAGGTAGTGAACTAAGGGAGCTTGAGCAAAGCAGAATGAAGATCATCGTGATGATTAAACCTTTAATGGCATGATTAAAATAATCATTGAGGGGCTACGCCCAGGGAACCAACCGAGCACCAGCAACTCGATTAATACCTTATCTGAGGTGTTTATTGTCTAAGAAAAGAGGTAGAAGATTGATACTTTAATCTCTCTCTTTGATGAGGACTTAAAAGGGGTAGACACCCCTCATCAAGATACCCTTATTAGTAGGGTAAGAGTTGCCAATTTTAAGGTCCTCAAGATTATGGTAGACACTAATAGCTCTATTGACATGCAGCTCTATGAAAGGATGAGGAGTAAGTTGCTTGTCAAAATGAGCGCTTATCATCATAATCTCATTAGCTTTAATAGGGTAACTGTTCAAGCCAGGGAATCATCACTCTTGACATGGAGCTTGGTGATGATGATAACGTTATGCGACAACTAGCGGAGTTTGTTGTAGTTGACTACCCATCTACCTACAATGCTCTTTTAGGATGACCGAGCTTGAATGCTTTTGGAGTCATCACCTTATCCCTTCATTTGAAGGCGAAGTTCCTAACCTCCATTGGGATGGGAATTTGTAAGTGCAACAAGAAGCACTCCCGAGAGCTCTATATTAGGGCTGCTTAAGTAGATGGAGTCTTCACTTTGGAGACTAGCCCACAAGAGAAGTCGATTAAGAGAGGTGAGTAGGGAAAAACAAAAGAGATGCATATCGATACCTCTCCTAACTAGTTTACCAAGGTTAGGATCGAGACCTCTTCCGAGGTGAAGGAGTAGATAGTTACCCTCCTGTAGGCCAATTTTGATAGGTTTTCTTGGTCGATGTTAGATATGCTTAAGATCTCTCCCGAACTAGTAACCTACAGCCTCAACATTGATTCTAGTGTATGGCCTATCAAATAGAAGAAGAGGAATTTTGTGCTAGAAAGACATGCCAAAATAGAAGCAAAAGTGTAAAAGCTACTTAAGGCTGACTTGGTCAAAGAAGAAAAGTATTTGACTTGGTTGGCAAATACGGTGCTTGTTAAGAAGAAGTTTAGGAAGTAGCGCATATGTGTTGATTATATAGATCTCAACAAAGCTTACCTAAAAATCTCTTCCTTCTCCCTAAGATCAACTAGTTGATCAACTCCACTTCAGGATACGCCTTACTTAGCTTCATGGATGCCTTCTTAAGCTACAATCAGATCAAGATGAACCTAAAGGACGAAGTCCATATCTCTTTTATCACTAACTTTGGTACGTACTATTATACAGTCATGCTCTTTGACCTCAAACATGCTAAGGTAAGATATCATCATATGGTGACAAAGGTTTTCAAGCCCTAGCTTAGGCGAAACATGGAGGTATCCATCAATGACATGATAGTCAAGAGTAAGCAGCTCGACGATCATGTCATGAACTTATAGGAAGAGAATGAGAAAACACATCATGAAGTTGAACCCCTAAAAATATGTGTTTGGGGTCAGCTTTCGTAAATTCCTTGGCTTCTTGGTCATCTAGAGAGGAATCGCGGCCAACCCTGAAAAGATATAGGTTATCGGGGATATGAAGCCCCCTTCCTTAGCCCGAAATGTATAGAAGCTCATTGGCATGGTAGCTATACTGAGCAGATTTGTCTCCAAGAGCGCAGCCAGATCCATTGAGTTCCTCAAAATCCTTAAGAATCCTAAGGTTTTGAATGGACTCCTTAGTATGTAGTAGCCTTTACGTAACTACAAGACTTCCTTGTGCACCCTCCAATCCTCTCTAAGCTTATTCTAAGGGAGGACTTATATTTGCACCTGGTTGTTAGTGGCCAGGCATTCTCCTCTATATTAGTTAGAGCAGAAAGGACAGAACACAAGCCTGTATACCACATTTTCCATATACTCCAAGGACTTAAGGTTAGGTACACAAGAGCAAAGATAATTTGCTTTGGTTATCATCATCTTAGTACGTTGGCTTAGGCCTTACTTCAAGGCTCACTAGATTATCGTATTGATGAACTGTTGACTATTAGTCCCATTACTTGCATACAGCTCCAAGGACTGTAATCTCTCACTTGAAGAATTCTCTCTCGGCAACTTACTGATGGCAAGAAAATTTACATCTAAGGAAGGTAGCTAAACTCCTTAAGCTCCCTGCGTTGTCAAACTATGATCTATGCTCGTAGTAGTGATGTTGCTGATCATTCTCGAGCTTAGGATCCTATGTCGAGTAATCCGACCAGTTACTGTCGAGAGATTTTTACTGAGTGATAAGAGACTTACTTATTGGCCAAGTAGTTTTCTCTTGGCTTGCTACCAGCTCTTTCGTCTTAGCCCCTTTATTGCCGCAACATCTTGACCCCTCTCACCTGCTGTACTCAGAGAATATTTGTACAGGACCAATGTTGCACAACCACCTATCTACATCATCTAATATTATATTACTTTTCCATTTTTGTCTTTTATCCTTTTTACCCTTTTTCATATGTACTAGGAATCCCCTTTTTATATATACTTTTTTGTAATTTTTTTATTTGTAATGTTGTTCTAGGGACTTACTATAAATGGTCCCTTTCTCTTGAAAGTCGGAGATAATTTACATTTTAATATTGAATATTTTGTTCTTGCAAGATACCCTCTCTAGGTCCATCTTTCATACACTCTTATCTAATCCTATTAAGTAGCTCAAGATTAGTGGCGAGTGGACCTTGACATCAACTTATGCATCATATTAAGCGAGGTGTCAAGTCATGTTGTGTTTGTTGGTGAGTTACATCTTTTGAGTAGCTTCACGTCAGCTACTCTTGTTTGTTTATAGACCATTTCTCTCTAATTTTCTTCGATGTTTCGGACGACCCATTTTAAGTCAGATTTTCTACGGTAATTTCTAGTGATAATTAAGCTTCTAGGCATACCACGTACTTATAGACCGGCCATTACACACACTGTTGTAGAACTGCATGTGTTAGATAGATGGTGAAGTACATGATGGAGTTGAGATATATGGCATCTAGTATCAACTTCAAATAGCTTACAAAGTACAAATGTTAGTTGACTTCATAGTTGAATGCATAGGAAAGGAGGAAGCACCACTAGGAGATGATAAGTCGGTGTGGACTCTTTATGCTGATGGATCATCCACCTCAAGGGGTAGAGGTACAGGTCTCATACTGACTGGTCTACATAAGATCATAATTTGTTATGCCCTCATCTTTAAGCTCGACACTAGTAATAATGAATCT
Organism: Lumnitzera racemosa; assembly: GCA_024138005.1. NCBI lineage: Eukaryota > Viridiplantae > Streptophyta > Magnoliopsida > Myrtales > Combretaceae > Lumnitzera > Lumnitzera racemosa. The sequence continues at coordinate 62,066,199 of JAMXBC010000004.1, forward strand.
GAATACAGGGTGCTGATAGCTGGTCTTAAGCTAGCCAAGGAGATTGGTGCTGAGCATTAGAGCTTTTCTTGGACTTGATGCTTATCGTTGAGCAAGTTTGAGGTGAATAAGAGGCTAGGGACGACACTATAGCAAGATACATGGAGAAAGTGAGAAGTCTCTTAGCTGTGTTTTCTTTGCAGACCATCGCAAAGATCTTTTGAATTGAAAACTTGGTTACAGACTGGTTGTCTAAGCTCCCCTCCATGGGGATATAGAAGCTTGAGGTGAAGGATAGGAACATTTTTATAGAATAATTGCTAGAGAAGAGCATAACTTTAAGCTCGAATGAAGTCTTAGAGCTTACAACAATACTATCATAGTTAAGCTAGATGGACCCCATTCGAAGTTATTTGGAGCAGGGTACACTCTTAGAAGTCAGGAGAGAGGCAAAGAGGTTGAGATTCTATGCTGCTAAACTATATGTTGGTCGATGGTGTCTTGTATTGTAAGGGAGTTAGCCTTTCCCTACTTAGATGCCTCTAGTTAGTTGAAGGCTTGCACATTATGGAAGAGCTACATGTTGGAGTATGTAGCAACCACCTCCAATCCTTAGCCTTCTACATTCGGGCTCTACGGCTTGGATATAACTGGCTAACCATGAGGTAGGATACCAAGGTTGTAGCCCTAAAGTGCCTCTAGTGCTAGAGGCATACACCAATTAGTCATGCCCCTAACGCTAATCTCCAGCCCCTAACCAGTCCATAGCAGTTTACTTAGTGGGGCATCAACATTCTTGACACATTTTTTAAGGCCTCGGGAGGTCAATAGTGTATCATCGTAGCTGTTGACTACTTTACTAAGTAGGTCAAGGCTAATGCTATGGCCAAGATTACTGAGAGGAATATTGAGTCTTTCATTTAGAACAACATCCCCTCCATCCAGATTTGGGATCCCCTATGTCCTCATCATGGATAATAAGCATTAGATTGATAACCCCAAGTTTAGAGAATTCTATGCCAAGCACCATGTCATGTTACAATTTACGTTGGTTGCCTATCATTAGTTGAATAGGCAAGTTGAAGCAACTAATCGGGTTATCCTTGAAAGCTTGAAGAAGAGGGTGTGCATCGAGCTTAAGGTGCTTAGGTAAATGAGCTGCCTAATATCTTATGGGGATACCAGACCACCCATTGTACCTCTAAGGTGAAACTCCTTTTCTCCTAGTGTTTGGGTTATAGGTAGTCTTCCATATTAAGCTAGAGCTTCCCAACATCTGGACTTAAAGTTTTAATGCCATCCTCAATGAATCCCTACTATAGGCCAGCATCGATTCTATAGAAGAGATTAGAGACCTTATTGCAGCTTGGGTAACTGCTTACTACTACCGAGCAGCCGAATACTAAGATCGAAAGTTTTGACATAAAGAGTTCAAAGTTGATGACCTGGTTTGTCAGGAGCCAAAGGCCATAGGCTCACGGAAAAGACAAGGCAAGTTGGACCCTAATTGAGAAGACCTAGTTATAGTAAGAGATATTTTAGGGAATGGCATACATAGATTGGAAAGATTGGAAAGCAAACTCATCCCATGCACTTGGAACGCTAATAACCTTTGGCACTATTTTGACTGGTGTACAATTTCCTTATAGATGTTTTTGTGAATATTAATAAAAGTCTTATTCTTACAAATATCATCTACTTTTTTACTTTTTTCTCTCCCTTACTCTCATAATAAGTCTAAGACCTCAAAGGGTGAATGAACCCATTACTTGGGCAAGTAGAAATGCCACTAATTTAACCCTTTCGGGTAACCTTAGAAAGGGGAAGCACCTATTACACAACTGAAGAACTCCTATTACCTAGGAAGGTTGAAATGCCACTAAGCTGACCCCTTCAGGTAACCTAAGCAAGGAGAAATACCCCTTGCACAATTGAGGAACTCATTACTTGGACAGGTTGGAATGCCATCGACTTGACCCCTTTAGGTAACCTTAATAAGGGGAAACAACTTTTGCACAATTGAGGAACTCCCATTACTTGGTTAGGTGAGAATGCCACTAACCTAATCTCCTTAGGTAACCTTAGCAAAGGAAAATACCCCTTGGACAATTGAGAAACTCCCATTACTTAGGTAGGTTGAAACACTACCGACTTGACTCCTTCGAGTAACCTCAAAGGGAAACACCCCTTGCATAATTGAGGAACTCCTATTACTTGAGTAGGTTGAAACTCCACCGACGTGACCCCCTTGGGTAATCTCAGACAAAGGAAACACCCTGTACACAACTAGGGAACTCCCATTACATAGACAAGTCAGAATGCCATCAACTTAACCCCTTTGGGTGATCTCAACAAGGGTAAATAGCCTTTGCATAATTAGGGAACTCCTACTATTTGAGTAAGTTGGAACGCCACTGGCATCCTTGGTAATGGGTCTTAAGAAAGAATTCGCCTGGCCATGCTTTTCAGCCCTCAAGCTCAGGTACAAGTTAAGGGTCTGGTGGTTTGATTCTTATCATCCTTATTAGGCTGATTAAGATTTGGAATCAAATCCTGTTGGTCTTCGTCTAAGTTCCCATCGAGTTGATAAGGGTTGAGGTCGACAACATTAAACATGTATAGTCATTGGTTTGGAGATGGCAAGAGGCATTGAACAGTAGTTTTGTTTCCATCTAACATGAAAGGGTTCTCTAGAAATGGCTTATAAATTTTGGGTTTTGGTTAGATACCATACTCCTTAGTACTCTATACAAGCGAACTACTTACTATAAAAACAAAGAAGTAATAGCCAAAGCATCGTTAGTCTTAGTGTAAGGTACAAAATGTGCCATTTTGCTGAACTTATCCACAACAACCATGACAGAATCTTTGTCTTTGATAGTGTGAGGTAATTTGAGGATAAAGTCCATACTTAGGTTAACCCATGGTTTGGTTGGAATAGGCAGTGGCACTTCTTTCCCTTGCTCAGCTCGGCTCTTTTCTTTCTTATAGATGGTGCATCTCTCAATCATACGATGCATGTCATGCTTCATCCTAGGCTAGAAGAATCTATCATTCAATAGCTCATACGTTTTTTACTCTCTAAAGTATCTAGACAGTCCTCTACCATAAGCTTCTCTCAGCAGTAACTCTCTTATTGAACAAGTCAGTATACGTAACTTATTACCTCTAAACAAATACCCATCCTCCATATGGTACTCATTTACCACTCTTCCCTCTCCACAGTTCTTACATATAGGGCCAAAATGAGGGTCATTCTGATATTGCTCTTTTATGTTGGCAAAACCAAACAATCTAGTCTACAGCTTGGTGAGAAGAACATGTCTTCTCGACAAGGTATTAGCATCTACATTGTTCTTGCCTTACTTATACTTAATGACAAAATTACATCCCTCAAAGAGCTAAATCCATTAGGCTTGGCATTTGGAAAGTTTAGATTGGCTCTACAAATACCTCAAGGACTCATGATCAGTATATACGGCAAATTCTTTTAGTAGAAGATAGTGCTGCCATACGCAAAGAGCTTGGATCAGGGCCAAAAGTTATTTTTCATATACAGAATAGTTCAACTACGTTCCCTTGAGCTTTTCACTATGGTAAGTAACAGGTTGGCCTTCTTGCATTAGCATAACTCTGATGTCGACACCTAACGCATCGTATTTAAGATCAAATACTCTTTTAAAGTCTGGTAGAGCCAAGACTAGGGCAAAGGTCAACCTTATTTTCACTTCGGTAAGGCTCCTTTCTTCCTTCTATCCCCACTTGAAGTCTACATTTTTCTTCGTAAGTTTAGTCAAAGGTACTACAATGGTATTGAATCTTTAGATAAAGCATTGGTAGAATGATGCTAATCCATGAAAACTTCTCACCTTGGCATAGGAGGTCAAGGTTGACCACTTGACAATAGCTCTTACCTTTTCTTCATCTACTCTCAATCCTCTTCCACCAACCATATAGCCTAAGAAGATCACTTTCTCATGATAGAAACAACATTTCTTCAAGTTTTCGAACAATCTCTCTATTTAGAGGATAACAAAAATAGTACAGAGGTAGTCAGTATTCATAGCTAGGTTAGCATTATAGACAAGGATGTTGTTGAAGTAAATGATAATAATTTTTTTGATAAGTTCTCTCAAAACATGATTCATTATCGTTATAAAAGTGCTTGAGGTGTTTGATAGCTTGAAAGGCATGACCATGCACTCGTATAGGCCATGTTGGGTCTTGAAAGTAGTCATCCATTCATCCCCTTGTCTCATTCAAATTTGGTAGTATCTCGACTTTAGATCTATTTTTCTAAATACCCTCGCACCACTTAGTTCATCCAGCATATCATCTAGCCTTAGGATGGGGTATCGGTACTTGATCATAATCTTGTTGATAACTCTACTGTCCATGTATATATACCAAATTCCATCCTTCTTTAGCACAAGTAACATAGGTACAGCACAGGGGCTTAGACTTTCCTTTACATATCCTTTCTCTAATAGTTCATTGACTTATCTTTGAAGTTTGACAACTTGTTTGAGGTTCATCCGATAAGTTGGTTTGTTTGGCAGGGCAGCGATAAGTATTAATTCAATGCAATGCTCAATGCTTCTAAAAGGGGGTAATCCATTGGGTAAGTGTTCTCGGAACAGGGTAGTATACTCTTCAAGTAGTTCTTTGGTCTCTAAGGGTAGTTTACTTTGTTCAGTCAATTCTAACAGTTGTTCGATTAACAAAAAATTTGGCACATTGGCATTAATGGCTTTTTGGAGTTTGACTTTACTCAATACTAGAGCCTTCTTTGATATGTGGGTAAGTTTAGCTTGTAGCTTACAAACTTGACTCGGTGGCATAGGGTTCAATGTAATCTTCTTCCCATCCTTCTTAAATACATACATATTTTTGTAGCTATCATGAATAACCCTTCGATGAAAGAGCTAAGGTTGGCCTAACAGCACGTGTAATGGGTATATAGGTAACGTGTCACAAACAATTTCATCAGAATAGTTTCCAATTGAGATCGACAGTAGCACTTACTGAGTAACATGTAGTGCTCTCTTTTCGTTTAGCCAATGTAATTTATACAGCTTCAGATGTGAAGTGGTTGACAGCTTAAGCTTCTTAACTAGGTTGGCAGATGTTACATTAGTATAGCTTCCACTATACATTATGAGTGTGCATACTTAATCATTCATTTTGTAGGTGATGTAGAATAAGTTCCCTCTCTGCTCTTCATCAGTAGAGGGTTTTAAGCTCATTGCATGTTGAACAACTAGGGTAAACTTATCCAGGTCTTTGCAAACACATCTTCCTTAATCAAGTCGTCATTAACATCAATTGCATCTCCCACTTCCTTCTCTTCCTTAGGTTCCTCATCTGTGCTATTTACTTCAATGTTTAAGACATCTCCTTTAATGATCATGGTCCTTCAGTTCAAATACTGAGTAGGCATGTGCTTAAATCCTTGGCACTTAAAGTACTTGATTTGGCTAGTCTTCCTTCTGGATCCTTGCCTCTTCTCATATGTTATCGCTGGTACATCACCATCAGGTCAGCTTTCTGTTCATCTTTGACATCTACCTTTCTGGTCAGCTCGGTACTTGATTGAGCTTGGTAACTTCCCTAGGTAAGTCGGCTCATTAGGGATTGAGTTGGCATTATGTTCCTTTGCCTTTCCATTCGCTAGGTTATTTGTATAGCCTCATCTATTGTAGTGAATTGCTGAAGTTCTACAATATCTTAGATGCCATTTCTTAATTTAGTAAGAAATCTTGATATTGTTCAGGTTGATAGCTCACTTACTTCATATTGAATCATAAGCATTTGGAACTCTTCAACATATTCATTAGAGGTATGTAAGTAGGTTAAATGAGCTAACCCGGCTTGGCCCACTTTAGCTCGCGAGTTAAATAGGCCAAGCTCATTTGGCCTACTTTTAAATGGAAAAAAAAAACCTAACCCTAACCTGTTTAAAAAGTAGGTCAAATGAGTCGGCTCGTAGGCCAAAGGCATAAATGTGTTAAGGTACTTGAGCTTGATCTTCTTCCTCATTATACTCTTCTTCTTCATCATTGTCCATATCTCTTAAGTCAATCCTTCATTACACTTGTCCTCCTACTCCTCCACCTAGAACTTTTCGAGTTGGGTTCCATCCCCTAATAGGTCGAGTAGCTTATGAAGGGTGCTGCACGACCTCAATAGGTCAATAGGGCATTATATGAATAGATTTAGTTAAATTTACAAAGAGGTTAGCCACTTTATTAAGTCTTTCATCTGTTGAGCTGGGTTCTGTCCCCTAACAGGTCAAGTAGCTTGTAGAGTGTTTTACACGGCCTCAATAGGTCGACAAGCCATTTCATGAATAGCTTTAGTTAAATCAGCTAAGAGGGTTGGCCACTTCATTAAGTCTTTCATTGTACTCCTGAAGGTGTATTGAAGTTGTCGACAATGGTAAACAATACCACTATTGTGATCCCCAATTCCAGCGTTAACACTTAGGTTGGTCATTTTCTTTAGTAAACTCAGCAACAACTTAGATTCTAAGAAACAACAAATATGGTTGTTTACGCTAAACAAACAAACATACACTAGTCCCTGAAGAAGGTTTAACTAATTTGTGAACACAACAACTCCTCCAAAGAATAGTAAAATCAATTGGAACTTGCTTTGTTTTTAGGTGTTTAAACAACAAAAAATAGAGTATATATGAAAACAACTACTACACCCCCTTAACTTATGTGAACACTTTAGTGAATCTTCACACCACCTCAATACACTATCACAACAAAGACTACTTCACAAAAACTCAAATACAACTTACCTTAATGAAACCTCTACTCTGATACTAAGATGATAGGGGAGTTATAGCTGAGAATATATAAGGCCGATCATTGGGGTAAGTCCGAGCTCGTAGAAAGCTCGAAAAAGGTAATAGAAAGGTGCAAAAATCAATAGGAAAAGTAAAACACAAGTAAACCCATGAAAAGTTCCATAGGATATGATGCACTAATGTAACTTCCAAGGACTCATGATACAACTTGATATAATGTACGAGGTAGTCTAGTAAGGTTACTAGTTACCTAGCCTTACTTAAAGGTTAGAATAAGAGTGAGTAAGTAAACAAGTGAACAAAAGTAATGTTCACAAAGAAATGTATTCGGTATATTGATGATGATGATCTTTGCAGTTATATGTATAATGAGTATTTGTATTTGAAAAACTAGGTCAACCTACCTAGAAATGGAAAAGACTAAAAAGGGTATTATTTAAAAAAAGTAATATATAATGAATAATAAGAGTATAATTGAACATACAACAAAATGAGCATCTTGCACCAAGGATTCTGTCACATGGTTGCTTGGACACGTTGCTCATTGCTGGTGGATGGCTTTATAGTAGAAAAGACAATTCTGTACAATTAACTTGGTTTCTATCGAGCCAAGGAGTCAAGCAAGGGTAGTGGGTCACCTATGCTAAGTCGAGCAGATAATTCTTTCGAGGCAAATTCACCTTGGATACTTTCAATATGGCTTAGATTCAAGTTAGCTAAGTTGATAGTTGGATGAGCCGAGTTAATGGTTAAGTGTAATTCTAATTAGCAGTTAGAGATGAATGATGAGTATGAGAGGATTCAGTTCAGCTAGGGTAGCCAATTGACAGATTGTAGTAGCTTGGACTCCTCGGTAGTGGGTCTTAAGGAAAGAATTTGCTTAGCCATACTTTCCAGCCTTCAAGCTCAGGCGTAGGTCAAGGGTTTAGTAGTCTAATTCCTACTGGAGGTGATCGTCATGCGGCATGATTACTCAAATCTTGTAAGAAAATCTATAAAGGAGTGACCAAACTATAACTCAGTAAGGGGTAGGAGGCAAAAAGCATATACAAGTTGAACAGTATAAACATGTTATCAAGAAATTATTACATGTAATGCATAAGTAAGCCATGTATCATCCGTACGATGTTATCTAGTATGATGAGAGGTTAGAGAAATTTCACCCGCTCTAACCTGAGTTGTGGAGTTGCGATATGATGGCCATAATGCCAATCATAAAGGCTATGAGGCTCTTCCATGGCTAATTCTAAGCTTGTGCAATGGAGGCTCCTACTCTGCTCATGACTTCTTTTAGATTACTAACCCAACCTCGCCATGCCCTCCTCTCTCATTACTTAGTTCGACTAAATGTAGGGAAAGGCTAAATCACTATAAACTCATCGAAGGCATTGGAATTTAGTTAGAGGAACCTAATTGTCTCCTAGTGGGATGCGATGCATGTCCATTTATAATTTTAGTTAGTATTTCAATTAGTTTAGTTATGGGTGATCAACCAATTCATAATACTCCAAACAAGGTCAACAAACATAATGAAGCACGTAACTTAGCTACCAATTAGCATTTCAGTAACCAAGAACAGGCATAGCATGTGTACAAACAACTACTTACAACCATAAGTGAGCGTATGCTCCAGTCTCTACAAATCCTACTTACTTGTACCGAAGTTTACTCCATAAGTCTGGAATGTTAATGCTTTACTCACTTAGAAGTCCTATATATACCAAAGCTTGTATTCGATTTTATTACCTAAGGTAATATAGTTTTAGTAAGGTCAATATCGTTGGTTCACATGAACTTAACGACACGAGTTTACGTGTTTTGTTTAAAAGATGATTCCTAGAGGGTATATCTAATCCTAATATATACATAAAGCTGTATAGTAACATAATTTTGATATCATATTATATAAATAAAGTATATTTTTACACAATTTTACTATAAAATATGATAAATTCTATATTATCATATCTTAGCATATATATATATATATCATAACTTGATGCAAATAATATTGCAAAAAATAACAAAATAATAAGTATTCTTGTAAACCCCGCAAATTTCCTAGATAGGGGTTTGGAAGTTAATAAGATTTTTCGAAAGATATTCTCACTGTTGGTAAGGTAACTAATCTTAAACCTGAGGTACTACTCTAAAAAACCCAAACTTAAACTCCCAAAACCCTAAATGGAAATCTTAGCTTAGTTTGACCCCTATACTCAAAGCCTTAAAATCTTATAAACAAATCCCAATGACTAATGTTAACTCCTAAGATCAACCTAATCTAATGAAACTAACCTTAAACCCCAATGGGAAAGAGACTGATAATTAAAGCCTATGAGAACTCCTTGAAATCGATAAAGGGTAAGCTAAGCCAAAAACAAATATTGATATACATAGCCTTAACAATGAATTTAAAACCTTAAAACAAATACTTTAACTCTAAAATGAACTTTTAAACACTAAAATCCTAATTAGAACCCCAATACATGCAAATCTTTAAAATGATTATAAAACCTTAGTCTAGTGTCGAAAACCCTAATCCATTTATTGTGATCTAATTAAATAGTAAAACGATTACTTAATTACCTTAAAACCCTAATTTACCCCCTAAAACGTATTTAAATAGAGATAATTATCTCACTTCCTTAAACTAATTAGATAAGATGGCCCAACGGGCTTGACTAACCTAATTTAGCACATTAAGCCCTAAACTATGCTTAATTAATGTCAAGTGTACAAGTAATTAAGATTAAGAAACTTAATTACATTATAATTCGCTAATCAGCTTTTACATCATAATTAACTGTATGTCAGGAGTGATTAATCATATAAAACCAAAAGAATTATAAGAAAATATCTCCTTAATAATGCCAATGTTATACTTAGGAAGATAATATGAACCCTATAAACTTTTAAATCCAAACTTAGAGAGTCAAATATAGGAGTTAATGGGTAGCCGTTAGAACCGCTCAAGATATAATAATAAAACCCCTAAATAAAACGATTGCACCCTAAATCATAAGTCACAAACCCTAAATAATAAGTTGAAAAACCTTAAAAAGAGTAAAACCCTAAAACCTCAATCGTTATGTAAAACCTTAAAACCCCTAACATGCAAGAACATTAAAATGATTGGAAAATATCAATAGTTTGAGTAAAACCTTAATTGGAAGTCCAAAACCTTAATTCAACTAATAAATCTTAAGTATACCCTTAAATTATTTGCTAATCCTAAATAATAGGAAACCTTAAATTGCAATCTTGTACATGATCCTAAAACCCTAATCGATCCTGAATAATAGAGGACTTTAACAAACAAAGTGATATAGGTAAATGAACTTAATTAAAGTGATAAAATATGGAAAGACTCTAATTACACACTAATTAGGCCTAAATTACTTCATTAAGTATAATCACGATTAATTAGCTTAATTACCCTTTAATCCATCTACCAACCCTAGTCTTCTTAATTAAGAAATGGATAAGATCAATTAAGGAGGCAAGACAAAGAGGCTAATTAGACAATTAAGATATTTTGAGACAAACCCTTGGCTAATTAAGTAAAGGGTCAAGGACCAAGTGATCTTCCCTTAATCATTGTACCATTTTAACTAATGAAAGCAATATCTTGTCCCCTCTTATCCTACCCTCTTTATCTATGATTTCATGCTTTCAATACCCTCATTTTACTCTTCACTCTTAGAAAACCCTATGAAACACTCTTAGAAAACCCTATGAAACACTCTTAAGAAACTCAAACAAAAACTCAAGGAAAAAGGGAAGAAACAAAAGGAGCTGTTGGACCCCTCTGTGCACCTCATCACCTTTGGGCCTTACTACCACCACACGCCACCAAATGATAAGCCACTACTACTAAATGATAAGCTATTACCACCAAAAGATCGCATATACACCCTTGTTTCTTTCTAACAAATATTTTCCTTCAAAGGAGTAAGTTCAAACTTCGTTTTTGAGTGGAAAAATTGGAACTTATATAGGCCAACCTAAGGTAAAAATCACTCAACTTGACTTTCTTGTTCACATAAGTTATACCTATGATATCTTGAGAGTTTAGGATTAGAAATATTAGATAAACATGTTATAATCATGTACATATCATTTTAGAGCTATATAGTCACACCTTTATTCATGTGCTTAGCTGGTTTTTCACATGTCTTCCAGAAGTATAAGAGATAGTTTTTTATAGATAACATGAAAAGAAGTTGATAAAATCCCATGAAACCCCATGTAACATGAATGCCACCCCTTCGTTAGTGAATATCCATCTTGCTTTCACCATATTATGTAATGTTAAATACTTAAAACAAGAAGAAATGTGATTAAAACAAGGAAACAAACTAGATACATGTTGGATAGATGGAATTATAGAAATCCTAGAAAACCCTTACTTGGTTGCCATTATTGATGGACTTAATGAGTTGTAAATTTTGATTAATTAGTGTAATGACATGATTGTTTAGTGTTAAGTATGATTTAGGATATAATTAACCATGTTAAGTAGGGTAATGATGCGTTGATAGCCTAAATAAGTTTAGTTGATAATTAAAGCCATAAGAATAGTATTAGAAGCCTCATTAATGAAATGAACTAGATTTGGAACATTTAGTAAAATGAGTTATTTAGTGGATTCATTAGAATATTTGGTCCATTATAATAGGTTAGAATCAAGTTTATGATCCTAAAATGCAAATTAAGCCTAAACTAACTTAGTTAATGAGTAGGGCCTTAGAAATCTGATTAGAAGCCCAATAAATGAAAATAACTAGATTTGAATCTTAATAGAAAATTGACTTATCTTAGGGGCTTTAGTGGGCTTAAGTACAAAATACTAAGTGGAGTTAGGCTTAAAGCTTTAAAATGTAAGATAAGCCCAAATGCCTTTAGAAAAACCAAGAATAGAGCTTAATAACTTAGTGACCAAATTTGATCCTTAAATTAAAAGGCTCATAAAATAAAATACAAAGGGTCTATTAAGTCTAAAAGCACATTAAAGCCATCCCTTACAAGCTTGATGTGTCTCTAGGGTTGGACATATAGAGAAATACTACAACAAAGCAAACTAAAGAGAAACAAAAGAAAAGCTAGCAAAGTCTAAGTAGTTATAATCTAGATATGACACACCAATTGATCCTAGTTGACCTACAATCTACCTTAAACTGAAGGGTCATTCACCACTATTTCTTACTAAAGTGAATAGATAAGAGTTGGAGGGTAATGAGAACATTAGGGTTGCTTAAAAGAAACTTAAATAAAAATTTGATATTGATGATTGTTGTCTACATATAATCAAGTGAGGGTTTATATACCTATCTACAAGAGTTACTTTATACGTATGGAAAGATAAAGGGTATTCTTACAATTAGGTTATGCAATACATACCAAAAAGGGTAAAAGAGATATTGAATATTTAGTACAGAATGTAAAGAACCCTTTTAGAAAGTCGTACCAGAAGATACGTGCCATATGATGGCTAGGCATTAGAAATTAGATACAAGTAGACGAGAAAAAGGATTTATAGTTAAAGGCTGACTTGATTTAGAGCAGGTTAGGACTTGGTCAGTCTTGCTATGGAGTACTTAGTTAGGGTTAGGTCTAACATCTGTGGTAAGTTTGAAAGCTTGACTCGGATAGCCTTGGGACTGTTTACTTGGAAATTCTATCATAGCACAATTGTTCAGCAAGTATGGCATATGTGAAGGCTTGGCAGTTAGGTTGGTAGAAAAGGGAAACAAAGAGGTTAGGATCGGAATTTCCATCTCGAATAGGGCTTCAGCTTCATGGGATCAGTCTTGGGGGTTGATTCCTATTAGGGCCCCATAGTAGGCTAAGGCTTTAAACTAGTAAAAAGAGCCCATTTAGGCTTACAAGAGTAACATTAAGGTCAAAATTAAAATTTATGGAATTTGATAAAAAACTTAAACTTATAATACTTAAATAAAGGTTGAAAAGGTTAAGTGTAAGGCCCAACACTTAAGATTAATCTCAAAGCTCAAAACTAGGCCCAAATCCTAAAGTAGTCAAATAAACACTATTGACTAACAAATTTTTTTTTTGCACAAACTGAATTCTTACAAGTCTAAACACCTTAAAAGGACTTCGCTAGTTGAAAGAATACTTGAAAATGATGAAAATTGACTATAAGAATGTGAAATTTTGATTTAAAATGAGAAAGTTATGATCAAAATATGAAATAAGTGGAAATAGGGAAATTATAGTATGGCTAGCTAATAGATTAAGCTTAAGATGAGTCTTATTTACTTTAATTACCTTACTTAGGTGATTTGGGGCACTAAATTCGAGACTATGGAGGACTACTGGGAATAATAGACTTCAAGGCTGAGTGAGTATATTGCTTCTTATTTTACTCTATTTTATCGTTATAGTTAGTGCGCCATCTAATTATATTTGATAATTGAACCTGTTATGTGTTGGAGTACATGGAACTTATATGTGCTTACTTTAATTGATTCTTACAAAATATTCTAAGATATTTTGAACACTCTTGTTTGCTTCATTATAATTCAGGATACTAGAGTGTCTAAAATATATTTATGTAGTCACCTTATGAATCTAGATTAATAAATATTCGACCTTTAATTAAACTGGAGTGTATTGCATCCTATTACATAAGTTAAAGAGCATCAGCACTATGTAATAGAGTGAGAGATCATGTATGGTGGACCTTTGTTGATATTATATGTTGTGATTGTTTATTATAAGATGAATTTGTGTGACATGTTTTTGCGTTGACTTTTGGGATCTACTTAGCTTTAGGGAGTACCGCTTTCTACTTGAGGAAAGCCGTGTCTACTGCTGAGGGTGCTTATATTACTAAGAGAACTTATGTTAGACGTAGATACTTAGATCCTAACATGCCTAAATACTTCATAACCTAGGCAATGGTGAGCATAAAACCATGCTATATATTGTTATCGGTTGACCGTATACACTATTTGCATTGCATATGCTTATACATGCATTCATATGTTTGATAAACAACTTGCCTGTTATTGTTTGATGGTAAGGTAGGAAGGTTACTTACTAAACTAGATATAACTTACCTCCCCAATAGTTTTCATTACAGGTCTTACAAAGTTAAGGCTGGGTTAGCATTCGAGCTTAGAGTGCTCCATTGAGTTGAGAAAGTAGAATATAAGTTTAGAAAAGTAAGAAATATAATTGAATTAAACTTTTAAGGTATTTAGTGAGTTTATGATTGTTGAGATAGAGATACTGTTTCTTATTGTTTGGTATTTGACTCTTTATGGTTCTAGTAACTGTGGATTGTTGGATTACTTATAGGTATATATATAGGTAAGTAGATGCATGTAAAACGAATAAGTACCCTTAGAAACTTACTAGTTAGAGCCTTGTACCTTCTGACTTGTAAGGTAATTTTTATATTATAGGTATATACGTGATATGAAGATTTTAGGCAAAACTATTGAGCCCCCTTTTGGGGCATTTCAATTCCTATTTGATCAAATTATGTTTTAATTATAATTTAATCAAATAATTAATATATTTTAACATATTATTACTAAATATATGTCCTGATTACTAATTTATGCTATTTAATTAGGAAAATTCATAATAAATAGCTAAGATCACTAAATAATTACATAAAAATTTCTATGGACTTAGAAAAATATTTGGAATTCAACTAACAACATGTAATAGGGTTTATTGCTTATATACATAAAACTACAACTTTACCTTTAAATCATGGTTAATTAAGTAGATAATATGATTTTTACACCAAATTAATTTAAACCTGTCTTGACATCATTGCGAACATCCAAAATTAATTAGATTATAATTTTATCAATTATTTCACCAAAAATTAGTCTGTTTCATAAATTACCTTATTTTTAGCCATTTTTAAGGCCTAAAAATGCAATAAAAACTAAATATACATAAAATCAAAATTAGGCTATATAGAAATAAGCTAGATATAATATGTATTCTACATAAAATTTTTGAGCTCAAGAGAACATCATTTGATATATTTATTTTAAATTTCAAAATTTGGACAAATAACACATTCGTTAAGTAAGTATATAAAATATTGGCAATTGTGAAAAAAAATAAATAAAATTACAACATGAAAGTACATCTAAAATAACCTAAGAATTATTTTTTCTTATTTTTTTTGGAATTATTTAATATTTTTAGAAAACATATGAAAAATAAGGGAAAAACTTAACTGACCTTTTACTGGAGCTACAATGGTCGACATCGAATAGGAGTGTGTTAGTGGAATTGGGTGGTAGGTAGACTGGTGATGGCTGGCAGGTTTTGTTGTAAGGTGGTGTTTTAGGTTGGAAATGCCAAGGGTGTTGCTTTCTCGTTGCTTTTGATTTGTTTTTCTAGAGGTTTTTCTTTAAATTTTTAGAATTTTTCTACTATTGTCCTAAATTCTTAAATGCTAAACATTGAATGTTTGAGATCCCTTGGTATTTATAGGGGTTAATGTTGGCTTAAAAGAATTTTCTTTTTTTTTTCTTTCTCTTTTTTAGTAAGTAGGAGGTGTCTTATAATGAGGAATTGTACTTTTGATTCATTATTCCCCATCTTAATTTGCTACCATGAAGGTTGTCTAGTCTTTTCTAGGTTGAATTTGGCTATCTTGATAAGTTTTGTTGGATTTTTAGTTAAATTATTAATATTATATATTACGTTAATATTTAGTATACTTACTAATATATGTATATATATCCTATATATATAATTCACATAATGAGTGATTACATGCATATAATCATGTTTCTAATATGTGTTTTATTTTTAAGATATATATTTTCTATTTATTTTCATGAATTTATCTCTTATTATACATAATTATATAATTTTAGGTTAATTTATAGGTATATTTATTATATATAATGACAATATTCATAAAAATATACATATATTTATATAGTATATTATGCTATATAATTTTTTTATAGCTTAAATTACTTATTTCTAAGTCTCCATTGTATTTTGAGCTCGGTTTTAAAAGTTTTGATGAGTTTTATATTATATTGAATAATTATACTTCTAAAGCTAAAATTAGGTTTTTTTTTTTTTATATTAGTTTTAAAATCTAACTTTATTGAGTTACGTTAGCTAACTTTGCTAACCTAGTTGTAAAGTTTGAGTTTAATTAGATAAATTTTCCCTAAAGGCCCTAAATTTGGGTATGATTGCTTTAAAGGTAATTTTAGGGGCTCACAACTTCAATTCGTTGGGAGGGCTGATATACCAACAGCCCTTGTTCCTAAGATGACTAGCTTAGGACTATAGAGGGAAGGCTAAGATTTGTTGGCTTAAGTTAGCAAGAGGATCACCTCAACCCTACTTATCCTAGACAACACTCTTAAAAGTGACCTCCTACTGAGCGGTTAGGGTATAAATAGATGGAATAATATCTTAACCATCCCTAATAGGAGAAGGGGCACCTTGGACTGCATCAGTTGCTTAAGTAGCTTCTCTTTCTCTTGCTTGGGCTGCCTTCTTCTCCCAATGAGTTAGAGCATCCAGTTAGCTTAGGAAGCTGAGGTCGAGCTTAGGTTGATGGGAAAGCACCTCATTTCGAATAATTAGGGCATACTTAGTGGAGATGTATTTTAGCTCCTCCAACTACTAGTTTGTCTTGTAGAAATCCTTAATGGCCTTATCAATGACGGCTTCACTTAGCACTTCCCCAGTCTCCAATTCAGAGATGATCTCCTTCATCTTTGTGGTCTCTCTCTAAAGCTCCTGGATTTTCTACTCTAGGCCAACCTTTTGACCGGTTAGCTCCAATGAAGTAGTTTTGGCATTGTCACATTTAAATGCCTTCATCGCCTACTCAATCTTTAGCTTAGAGATGGATGCCCTTAGCTTAGCATTTTCCTTTTCAAGCTCTTCCTTGGCCATCCTCTCCTCATTTAGTTTTTGAGAGAGTTGAGCCTTAGTCCTTTGTTTGTCCTCTGGTTGAGTCCTAAATGCATTATCCTGTTTGGCTATCTTCTCAACATTAGCCCTAACCTTGCTTTACCTTGTATAGCTTTGCCTTAAGCACGATCATCTACACAAAAGATCGACATAGGCACTAGATAGCCTTGCTAAAATTTTCCAAAAATTTACTAAAGGAAGACTTTGTCTCCCTTATGCCCTTTTGTACACTATACATCGCTTTACAAAGTCCCTTCACCTCATTGAGTAATATGTTGTAGTTACTATGCTGGAGTAACACTTGGCTATGATATTGCAAAGAAACATACGAATTATGACCAAAGTAGTATCAATAAGAAAACATATCAATTTAAAGAGATGAAGACTTACTTGCTAAATGAGTGAGCTAAGTGACCTTCCATATCTATGGTAGCATCCCCTCTCATCTTCAATAGGTCTTCAAGGATGGCTTAGTCGTTAAGGGTATATGATCCCATTGAGGCCTGGAGGTTGAGACCCTGGTGGCATAACATAATGTCGTTGCTACGAACCTCTCACTTTGGCCTTAAGAACCTCCCCTTGACCATCCTAGTCTTGGATTTGCTCCCCTAAAGGCACAGTTCCTCATTCTAAGACTCATATAACTCATCCTTGAACAAGTTTGGCATTATCCTTAAACACCAAAACTTATTTAAGACTTTATAAAAGACATCCCTAAGGTCATCAACTTACTTGTAGGGATGATTCCAAGCTTAGTTGTATAAGTTCGATCGATTAGTGGGTACCTTCCCCATCTTCATCTTCTTTGCCTTAGGGGCCTTGTCCCTTGTAGTTTCAAGGGCCTTTCTCTTTTGCCCTATTACCTTAGCTAAGGCACTAGCCTTAACCATCCCTTCCTTACTCTTGCTAGATGGAGGAAGCATCATTATGTCTGGTTTTTTGGTGTCAATAAAGTCATCTACCACTGTTATGGGTATACAGGTAAGGGTTGAATTGATGGAGGGAAGGATTGAGCTTATGGGCTTGATCGCCTGTGGCTTTGTAAGGGGACAAGCAAGAGGAATCCCCTAGGGTAGAGCAGCCAACTCGACCTTACTCGTCTCCTTAGCCCTTGACCTTAACCTAATAGCTTTACCCTTAGGGGTTGTAGTCTTGGTTAGTGGTTGTATACTACTAGAATGCCACCTTAACAACTTAGATGTCGATGGACAGGGTATTATCTCAGCTTATTTCTTGGTTGTAAAGAAACAAACAAACATTTTCCATATGAAGATAAATATGATATGGTCATTTACTAACTACACCGTAACTAGTATGGGTAAGGAGGATCCTTCCCTTTTCTTTGGAAGGATGTCAGATGAAGCATAGTTTTACGCTAGCACAATAGAAGAAGCTGTTTGTGAAAAATGAACCTATACCTTCTGTCCACTTCCTTACTATACCTTCTTTATGCCAGGGAAGAGCTCAGAGATTTGATACCTGAATTATCTCTCTATTGTCTCCCTAACGTTTATCTCTTGGCTATGCCTCAAGGCCATGAAGGCCAATATTTCTCTCATAACCTTAGTGTCATTGGGTCTAAGCTCATTAAGAACCTTAGTTCAGACCAATGTAGTATACCATGTTCACAAGTTTGCTTCTTTAGCCAACTCTACCACTAAGAACTCGCTTTTCCAGCCTTTCATAGAATCTGCTAGGCTTACAAACATATTTTTCCCTGGACGATTCTGGAGGTATGTGTCCATCCATTCAAAACTCTTCTACAAATCAAAGTGGTTGAACAGTTTTGGAGTGGCCTATTTCATTAGGTACTCATATAACCCCTAGAATGCCTTTAACACCCTTCACCTGTTGGGAGGGACTTGTGTCGGACTACATCGGTAGTAGTCAAAGAGTTCTTTCTTGAACTCACTTGGGAGGAGGCCCTACCCATACTCCAGACACTTTTCAAAGACCGTAAAGCGCCTTCTTGACAATAATGATACTCTTTCCTCCCTTATCAGTAGCTATACTACTAAGCCCAAAGTCGATCTAACCATGAGGTTTGTTACAACCCAGTTAATGGCGAAAGGCTTGCTCTTACTGATTTGACCACTTGAACCTCCATTTATTCTAGTCTTGGTGAATAGGTTTGTTGCCTTAGGTGAGGGATCATCCAAATACATGCCCTTGAGGATAACGTTGATGAGCCTTATTCTATTTAATGCCTCGACTGCCATTCTTGAACTTTCATCCAATTATACCAGTGATGAGACTTCATCGTCCCCTCCTTGGAGAAGGTTACTCCTTATAGCTTTGGATTTAGTGGTTAAAATGTACTTAGATACATCAAAAGGCATCACACCTGTGTTTGCTCTACTATTAGTCGACATCTTGATGTTGAAAAAGCAAAGAAGTGTAAAGAACTTCGAACAAAGTTAAGATTTGTTGGTAGAAAGAAAGCGAGGGAAGTTCCTTAGATTGCAGTAAGAAAGTGAAGTTAGTTGTGAGAGGGTGATCTATTCATGTAATTATGGTATTTATGGGCCCATCACTTTAGAAAGCGAATCAATGGTTAGAAGGATCCGTATAAGTACAAATCCCATAAAATGTTGTGATGTAAACAAGTAGATATGGCTTTGATCGGATGATTGCATAAAAAAAAAGAATGCATGTGACTGCATGCAAAACTGTAGAGACAGTACACTTGTCACATTAGATTAATTATAACATGAAAGCATATGATAAAGTAAGAATTTGAAAAGTTACTTTCATAAGAAGTTTTTTTAAAGCCTATTCATCTTCCATGCCATTGAGAGAACTTCTTTAGCACTTCAACAACATTATGCCTTGGCATGAACAAATGGGAGCCACTCGAATAGTAGTCAGCTAAATCGTCTAATGCTTATACTTACTCGACACCTCTGCTTTGTGACCTTACTATATGAAGCACCCTACCTAGTAAATCTTTGCCTCGGATCGAAGTGCTTAGTTCGGCCTATTAGTGTCCACCTTGGATTAGCTTACTCTGCTCGATTTTGTACATTATCAATTTGAATCTCCTCATGTGTGTTGTGTAGGTGGGGTAGGGTAAAGGTAGGGTTGGGTTGGGGTAAGTGTTGATAAGGTCTTTTGGACCTAAACCTTTAGGTGTATGTTGACCTGATTGGGCTCATAGCCTAGATTATACTTCTTCGGACTTAGCCTCCCCATCTTAATAGTTGGGCTCAATCCAGGCCCATAACATAGCCTACCCAGCTACAACAGTCAGTTACTATTAAAAGACAATAGATAAGGCTGAATGATCAACTCAATAACTATCTCCTATATTTACGAACCACGTTGGACATTGTAGCTCCACTACCCATTTCTTGAGGATGTAGATTTTTCCCACTAACTTTTCTCTATCTATCGACTCTACCCTTCTATAAATACAAGGTTACTACCTAATGGTAAATAATTTGATACTTATTACTCTTGAACCTACTTATTACTCTTAAATACTCTTACTCTCTTTACACACCAATCTATTTTAAGCATTGGAGTGATCATGCCGAACAACATTCTTACACCCCCATTGTTCTTCGTCTTACTGGCTTACACAGTTACATGAAGCCTAATCTTAACCAAATCTCTATTGGCCAAAACTTAAAGACAATATATACTAAATTCTCATTAATAATACATAAAAAAATAGGTAAAGACATTGATATTGAAAATTTGGACAAACATATGCATTGTGTTTTTTAAGTAATTCATTCATGTAAATTATAGAGTAATTATAGATCATTCTATTATTATTATTATTATTTTGGCCAAATCAAGCAAGGGAGCTCAATTGATGTTTTTTCTATTGTTTGTATATGGATTCAACTTTAATGGTCATGTGCGTAGAGCATACTATGTTCTATACATGGTGTGAGAGGAATGATGTGGATAATACATAATGGATGCTTAGAATAGTATGAAGTAAATAAAGATGAGTAAGCTATCTTAATAAGCTTAAACTTATGTATGATAGACAAATGAGCTCAATAATATCAAACCTAACTATTTATGATTATAGGCATTGCATTCTTCACTAGAGTTGTGCATGTATGGCGGATCACAGGGGCTAATCTATTTAACTTGGAAAAGAAAATAAAAATAAAAACAAAATTTGAGTTGGACTAAAAATTTTGACTCACTTAAATGTGAGCTAAAATAGCTTACTTTGCTTAACTTGCATGTTAAAGCAAGCTAAACCTTTTTTTTCTTTTTTTTTAAATGAAGAAAAAACAAAATGTTTTGTCATTACTTACATGTCAAAGGCAATGGATGGGTCAGGTTGATATTTGTTCGTCGAGTTTGGTCTTCTAAATACCATTACTTCAAACTTTAAGTAGGAAAAAAAAAAGACTCCTAAGAAAATAAAAAAAAATTATTTTTTATTGGAAACGTTTTACTCTACTTGCTTTAGTATGTAGCAAATGTTATTTCGAGTCGGTTGACAAGTGAATCGTCTTACTTTCTCAATACAGGAACATTATGCTAGCATTAAGAAGGAGTGACCTTTGATGTTGTGGTATAGTAACATGATATTAGCAATTTACAAATTATCAACAAATGGTTATGTTTCTCTTTTGCAAAAACCCTAGCAATGGAGCCCTTTCTATTTACCTTTGCGTTGTCTTATTCAATAGTTGTTAACTTGGTTGAAATTGTAAGTTTACCATATAGTTTCACTTGGACATGTATATCTTGCTTTGGATAAGATTAGGATATATATATATCTATATATATGTATATATATATTATATATATATAGTTAGCATGTATTTGACTTTCAAGAGTAATGTCAATAATAAATTTTTAGAGAGCGAGTATTTATATATAAAAAAAGTACTATTCCTTATAAATTCTTAATCTAAAATATAATATTTATTTTTAGTAAATTTACTATAATATTTTTGTGCAAATAAATAAAATGTTATAGGTTGGTGGGTTGGCTCGCTTAAGTCACCAGTGGGACTAATTGAGCTAGAAGTTTAAACCTACATTTACAAATGGGCTAACATACTTAACCTGAGAGTTAATGCGAGGTGAGGTGGGTTGGTTTATTTAGCTCACTTACATAGCTTTATTCTTCACTATAAACTCTTGTTTGCTCTTTTAAGATAAGAATCCTATAATTACTGGTGGTGTTTGTGTGGAACTAGATGTTTGAAACCAAGAGAAAATCTAGGCACTTAGAATTTAGTTATAGATGCTATCCGTTGGATTGTGCTAATGATAAATGATCCATATTAGTCCCTTAACTAATAGAACCCTTCATGGACTCTTTTTGGATTCAAGCACGGTAAGATGTCTTTAAGTGCATGAGCCTTTTTTAGAAAGGTTAAATATACTAGTCTAACAGTCTCTATTCTTACTCCAAGATGCCAAACTTGACTCTATAGATCTTATTGCTTTGATCCAAGAAGTTAAATCTAATTAATTACTAGAATTAAAAAGTGCAAATCAAATTTAGCTCTTTACATGTTTCCCCTTGCAAAGTTCATCGAGTGAAGTTAAAAGAGGTTTTGGCATTGAATTAGTCCATCAAATGGCTATGAATCTTGCTTGCGCATATGTGCTACAGAACAGCTATATAGCGCTACTTGGTGCGTTTATGTACTCACGAATTTTATTCTCCTCGGTAGTGCCTAATGTAGGGGCCATGCCCCAATACTTCAGTATTCTTAGCTTAATCTTTTTGTAGAGTGCAAGTCCGTAGCATCACTTAATTGCGCGTGTAGAACATATATTGCAACCCAAGGCCACAACCATGTGTATATTAGGGGGTACATTCTTCATTAACTACGAAATTTAATCCAATCGATTTGATTCATCCTTATGGAATATTCTTCTTGTTGAGTTGACGTTCATGTACTAACTTCGTGTTTATAATTTCAATCCATTTCATGGTAAAGAGTCATGACAGAATTCCAACTTGTGGATTGTCATAATAGAGAGCCAACTGATCTCCAGTGGATCATAAGTAGTAACATGAATGACAACGGTTCTACCCTTCGACTCGTAAAGACGCAAGGAAAGATCCTAGTGATAGGCTGTCATACCCATGTTAATAGAGAATTGATGAAAAATTAGTTCTTGATCGATGCAACTTCCAAAATTATGATCATATGGTGAAACTAAACATGAAATAGAAAATTTCTAATATTTTATTGATATTTAAGGATCTCGGGATGGGTTACAACACACACATTTGTGGAAGCTGCCAAAATCTGATCCATAGACATGATGTTCGATCTACATAAATGTTTGGATTCATACTTCAAATCATGCTTCATGGTTAGAATTTGCACTTTAGGTAGAGACGTGACACTTTTAATCCTGGCCTATTGTCAAGAAATTCAAATACAATTGCCAACTTTTCATTGTGATGAACCAATAGTATCTTCTTAAATTACTCCTTAACATGGCATAAAACGAGAGAAGATAGCAATTTAAATACGGCACAAGTCAATGTCTCTAGTATCTACCATTTCCACCAATACGTGTAGATTTCCTCACATTCTTGGTGTAACTCATCATCAACAGCCAATTCACTGACCGTGTTATGTTCCGTGTTTGATCCATGTTGTGATTGTCTGCCATAAATTCCACAAGACCACGTTCATTAAGAAAATAATATATCAATTTACAACCCAGTTATCATCTAAATAAAATCGCGTAACCTACTCTAGTAAACAAATCGATCCACACGATGCATGGGCAAAGAAAAGAGCCATCCGGGCAAAGCACGTTCCGATTGTAGCTGCCCATCTTTCAATGTTTTAGACCATGTCTCACGCTAGATTTTTTTCTTGTCTTTTATTTTCCTTCTTCTTTTTAAAGAAAAACACAACTCAATTCTTCTGCTGTTTTATCACTAAAAATCCAAAAAAAAAAAAAAATTATAAATATAAAAAATTCCAGAATTTTGTTAATATGTAATTAATGGCTCAATTATTTTTTATGAATGATTTGATGTGTGTTGATTAATATGAACCTTAGAGTAGTATTTAGATGTCTATTTTTGCAATTTAACCTTGTCTGATGCATTACAAGTTAAAAAAAAAAAAAGAAGTCCAAAAGTTAAAAAATTTTTTTTTCCAGAAAACTAAAATTCATGTTCATTGATTCAATTGATGTTTTATGACTGATTTGGCTGGTTTTGATGTTATATTTGGACCCTAAATGAGTTCTATATATTAATAATTGCATTTTGTTGATATTTTTTCATTACTAAATTAGGTGCTTTAATGCTCTTTATGGTTTTGATCCCTCGGCATGTGTTTTTTCACTAACTCACTTTTTTTCCGTATTATTACTTTTAGAAAATTAATAAGATATATATATATATATATATATCACTTCATCTCCCTTATTCTAAAAAAAAAAAATCAATAAGTCGTCCTTTTCCATAAATATGCCTTCTTTAGACTTTCTAAAAAAACACAAAACTAGGGAAATTTAAGATTTTATTAAAACAAGCAATAATGGTTAAAAACGTAAAGTGGAATAATTTTGAAATAAAATAAACCCATAAATTATTTTTTTTTAAAGAAAAACAAAACTAGGATGCCTTGGTCTTAATAAAGAGTAAGTAGGCACCTCTAGGGAGGCCTAAGAAAGGAAATGATATTTGCTCTTAGAACCCTAAAAGACAAAAAAAAAAATTTAAAAATATTTGCAAATTTTTTTATTCTCTTTTATGATTTACTTGTCTTTTAATGCATTTTGTAAATAATTATTTTACACAAAGGGAAAATTTTTATTAAATTAGTAAGGGATTTTTTAAAATCTTTTTATTATTTTAGAAACCTTTATATGAAAGCATTAACTTAATTTAGTCCTCAAACTCATTTTCTTTGGTTTTCCCTTTAATTTTTTTCTTAAAATATTGTAGACTAGCAGATAAATTTAAGCTTGATCAATTCACATAACCCTAACGTTCCATTTATTTAGAAAATCTCTATAAGTAGCAAGTGATAATGGGTATTGTTGGTATAACTCTTGGGTGAAATGGTTTGTTGGTAGTGAGTGACAATGTACCTGTAAAAAGCCCCCCATAGTGTTGCCGATGAGGACCCTCCATTACTTAAGTTAGTGAGAGAATATATGAGTTCTAGAGAGTGTAAGAGCTAATGAGTTTAGAGAGTTCGTAAGGGGTTCTAAGAACCCCTTACCTGTTGGCTTCCTTCCTATTTATAAGTTAAGGGAGTTGACTTGTTCAGATACGTAGTAAGAGGGGATTTACTGGGAAGAAATCCAAGGAGGTAGCATTATTAATACGAGAAAAGACTTTGAACCTTTTGTCGGTTGGTAGAAGCTTGCGGGATGGGCTTATCCCATTGGCAGGGGTAGCTACTAGAACTCGGTAGCTAGTCTATAGGTTGCATGTTAGACGATCATTTAGCATTTAATGAGAAGAGAGAAAAAGGCGAAGATGGCTATAAGCTTAGCTATGCTAGATGGTGAGCTTATTGGAAGCTGCTCTGAATAGTAGGCAAACTCTCTCCTAATGGTTGGGTATTGGAGAGTTGGGTCCCTAGAAAGGGATTCCTCGACTATTTAGGGCTTACTTTGACTTAGGAGTGAATGGTACCTCTGGTTGCCCAACCACAAGGGAATGTCAGTAGGCAATCAATGCTCGAAGCTTGCTAGCATCTTAAGCCTGGTGAGCAGCTTAAGAATATGTTGTAAGAAAGTTGGCACACTTAGTGGGAGGGATCGCTGGGTTAAAGTGAAGAAGGTCTTTGATTACGTAGGACGAGCTTATTGGTAGGCTTGGGCCTTTAGAGCCTTAGATCGAAGAGTGGTCATCAACACTTGGCCCCTTACTCTCCTTAGTATTGGAGTAGTAAGGAATATACAGCTTATTAGGGCTCGGGAAGCCGAAGCCCCTGTAAGACGCTTTGTGGGAAAAGGAATAAATAGTGTTAGGTGTTTGGTGGTAAGGAATGGTTGGAGGCCTTCTAGATGTGACAGTTGAAGTGATTACTATAGGTGGTCTTTTTCAATGTTGTCTTTTCTAAGTATAGTGATGGCTCCTAGGACAATGTACTACATGCGTGGATATTAATACACCTTAAAAACATCATAATTAAGGATTAATGGTGACTCGTCACTGCTATCTCATCACAATCGTTAGATGGGTTTGTAGTGATACATGGATGACCTAAGTTTTTCTGTTGTTGGCTATATAAAGGTTCGATAAGGGATGATCCTTCTTCATTCACATTCCATCATTTCACTTTATGACTTTAAATCCCCTTTAAGTGCAACGAAATTTCTTTTGCCCTTATAAAGTGTGAGAGATGTATGAATTAGATGGGATCATACTATTGGGGAGAACATATCCTTAAATACTGATTGAGGGATGTAATATGTTTCCTCATGATTGAGGGTAGCCCTTGAGTATTGATTGAGAGGTGTACGTGGACTCCTTGATCTAACAAAAGGTGCTTGAGTACACATCCTCAAGTTATTATGGTGCTAGCATCGTAGATGCATGGGCATATAAGGTAAATGCCCATGTGTTGCCTGTCATCTATGGTGTTTTTGATGCTAAGAGAAGGTTTTTTTGGTGGCCTGAGGGTAGCTAAACTAAATTAGCTATACAACTCCTTGGTTGGTTTGGGGGAAGGGGAGAAGGGAAGGGTTTGAGGCATGGGAGCATGGCAATCTGTATAAGTCTACGTGTTCTTTAGTGTTGGTTTAATGGTAACCATTGCTCATACCTTTGAGTACTTGGGTAGCTTCCATTAAATACGAATCTTGCCTGACGGTTCTTAGTTACATATTCAAAATTGGTTGACTATCCCTTGACTGTTCTTATGAGTGGGGAATTCTTCTCGAAGTTGCCAATATTGATGTAGTAGATTTAAATACGATAAAGAAAGAGCTTACTACCACATTATGTTAGATAAGGTAGGGTCTTTACTTTGCAGTGATTATGATGGCAGAGGAATGCACCTGGAGTGCTTCCCGAAGACCATGGCCATCACCTCGGGTGCCGAGGGCTAGTCACCATTCACTTAGGAAAAAATGTGAGTTGAGATGAAGTTGTAAGCATATCGACCTGGGTAAGGGCCCTTTTTGTCTAGTTGAGTTGAAGTTGCAAGCTGGAAATAAGTGTTGACACAAGTAGTAGCATTTGTTGTAATCTTTCTTCTTTTTCCTTTTGTTTATACTCCGGATTGGTATGCTAACCTTTAAGCCTTGCAAGCGACCTGTACATTGAATGAAATGAAGTTTTTACATATGCTTGTCCATTCTTCTTTTGCTTCTTTTATTGATTCTTTTATACTATTATTACTCATTATTGTGATCATTACTTTACTTATTCTTCTTTGTTTGTTCATTGGGTGCTTTAGGTTGTAGCCAAGCACTACCGCATCTTTCTCTAATATACAGGGTAATAGTTTGAGCTTAGGTGCTTTTGAGCCCTTCGAGTACATGGAGTGTGCTTAGAGACTTGTTTACTTACCATTTGTCAGAGTAACATGACAGTTAGTGTGACTGATGTGACCGTTGGGATGGTCAAGGTCCTTGAGGGGCATATGCCACTTGATAAGTGCATATGGATGCTGAGTTGGCAATTTGTTTGTCTAATGGATCCTAGCCGTTGACTCCTTGGTCGACACATGTAGGGGTCCATGATTGGTCATTGGAGGAGTGATGCATCACTTGACTATTGTTGCCTATATAAGGTTTGTGAAGATTAGTTCATTTCTTACTTTACTTTAACCTTACCAATACTTTGTCAAAATTCCTCTAGAGCCTTTCTTCCCTTTTTTGACACTTTATTTTTCCCTTATTATAACTCTATC
Organism: Lumnitzera racemosa; assembly: GCA_024138005.1. NCBI lineage: Eukaryota > Viridiplantae > Streptophyta > Magnoliopsida > Myrtales > Combretaceae > Lumnitzera > Lumnitzera racemosa. The sequence continues at coordinate 62,093,775 of JAMXBC010000004.1, forward strand.
AAAATTCCTTTAGAGCCTTTCTTCCCTTTTTTCACACTTTGCTTCACTTTTACCTTTTATTTTGTAATCACAATGGGAACACTTACTTCCCATCGTGTACCTTCTATTACCCATTTTTACTCCATGTTTCTCCTTCGTCCTTTTGGTGTTTGAGTATGCATGCTTGATTATAACTTTAAGTGTGGAGTGGTTCTCAGTCTTTTACTCCCATGAAGTGGTATCAAACATGGGCTCAGGTATCTTGATCCGAAAACTACTCAGTTGGGAGCTTAGAGGGCACTGAGTTTAGTTTTAGGCATAAGGTTGAGCATTATAGACATGGTTTATGTGCTTGACACTATGTAAACCCTTAAGTGTGAGAACCTATTGGATGTTCAAGGTAAGGCTTGAGGCTTTAGGATTCTCAAGTATAGTAGCTAACTTGAGAATGTCCAATCATCCAAGATGAGGATCGACTTGACTTAGTTTGTGTTTCGTCTTTATCAATGGGTAAAGAGTAGGGCTTCATGATAATCGTGCCACGCTATTAGAATAAACAATACGGTACGTTGAAAACATGACTTCTTTTTCATTTCTTCTTGAATTTTTTACAAATTATGCTTAGGTGCTTGTACATATTACAAAAAATAAGGCCTAAGGTTGTCAGTGTTCCAACTTCTAAGAGTGGTTTGTTCGTCCATGGTCTCTAACCTGTAGACTTTGTTACCTACATCTTCTTTGACTCAAATAGGGTTTTCCCAATTCAGTGATAGTTTGCCCCATCCTTCCTATGACCCAGTAGCTTCAAGTTTACGACAGACTAGATCTCCGGGTTGAAAAGCCTTGTGCTTGACTTTTTTGTTGTAATACCTAGCTATCATCTATTGGTAAGCGACTACTTGATCTTGTGCAACGTCTCTTACTTCATCGATAGTGTCTAGGCTTTCTTGAAGGGCTACCTTGTTAACATCGATGTTGAAGTTCTGAATTCTATTCAGTGGGAGGTTTAACTAGATGGGTAGTACGACTTTTGATCCAAATGTGAGGTAGAAAGGGGTCTTACCCGTAATTATCTTATGTGTAGCTTGGTACCCCCGGAAGATAGTTAGGAGTTGATTCATTGACTAACCACCTACTCATCTACCCTCTTTCAAGCTATTAAGGACTATCTTGTTGATGTCCTTGACCTGTCCATTAGTTTAGGGGTGAGCAACTAAGGTGTATCAAAGTCGAATATGATGCTTGTTGCAGAATTCCTTAAATTACACACTATCAAATTACTTGCCATTGTTTGCAATTTGAGAGTAGGATAACCTGGATTTTGTAAAGATGTTGGTTAGGGAAAACCCTTTTACTGTCCTTGTAGTGGTGCTCATGACCACTTGTGCCTCCATCCACTTTGTGAAGTCATTTACAACAACTAAGATAAACTGGTGTCCTTTAGATGCTGTTGGGAAATGTTTGAGAGCATTAAGACCTATTGAACAAAAGGCTATGGGCTTTTCATGAGGCAGAGCTTCGAGCTAGGTATGTAATCAATGGGCACATGCTTTTGGCAGTTGTGGCATTGCTGTACTAAAGACTTCGCATCTTCCTTTATGGTCGACTAATAATATCCAAGATGAAGGGTTTGAATATATAAGGCTTAGGTTTAATTATAGTTACTATAGATGCTTACATGTAACTCCTTAAGGATATGGAGGCCTTCTTCTTTTCTTAGGTGATGGAGGAGGGGCATGATGTGCCTATACCAATAAAGGACATCATCAACGATAGTGTAATTGGTTGTGCTATAGGCGAACCTCATAACTTTGACCCTATCATTGGGTAGGACACTAATCTTAAGGTAGTCAAGGAGAGGGTTCATCTAAGATGGCTTCATGGGTATGGAGTAGATCTCGAGGGTCTATTGTGGTAGTTCATCAACAGTTCATTGCAGCATGAACTAGAGGAACACTTGCTTCTTGATTTTACAGGATAGGGGTATAGTTGTTGATGTAAGCTTAGATAATCGATTCGTCTTGAAATTCTCCCCTTATGGAATTTCAGTGATGATCAAGGAGGTGAAGTTGGAAACAAGGTCCTATATAATTTGATGATACTTCACCATGGATTCTCCTTTTGTCTCGTATTCCCCCTTCTCCTGTTGTAACACTAATATGGAGTTCAAGTAGATATCAAGCTTCTCAATACCTATATCCATTGCAATCTTTGGTATCACAATGGAGGCTTCATACTCGGCTTAGATATTATTAGTAAGAAATCTGAACTTGAGTACATATAGTACTTTGGTGTTGTAAGGTCCTAGCAAGACTATTCTAGCTCCATTTTCGATGTGAATGGAGGATCTATCCATGTAGAGAGTCTATACTGGTATGTCAGTGTGGGTGTGCTTCCTCCTCTCCCATATATTCGATAATGAAGTCAGTAAGAACTTATGCTTTGATGGCTTGTTTAAGGGGATACCATGCGTGTTGAGTTCCATGGAGTATTTGACCATTTACCTTGATGCATCTAGTTTTTGTAGAAGTGTTCATAAGGTTGGTTTGTTAGAACGATAATGGGGTAAGCTTGGAAGTAGGGTCTAAGTTTACAAGTAGCAATAACTATAGTGAGGGCGAACTTGTCAATGTACATACATATAATCGGCTTAAGCTTGAGTTTATCAACTCGAACGAGCTCTAAGGAGAGGGTTCGATCGCTTATGGCTAGATACCGGTAAAGTTCTTCATAAGGGATTAGCTTAGACAGTATAGGTGCTCTTGAGAAATCACTTGAGTTTATTGCAAGTAGCTTTACATTCATCTATTTATGTGAATTCTGATGGGTTCTTTAGCAATCCGAAGAACTCAGAACACTTATTAGCACTCCTAGAGACAAAACGGTTGAGCATGGATATTCTACTTATGAGGCACTAAGCGTCTTTGATCATCAGAGGGGCCTTCATGTCTCGAATGACCTTTATTTTATTGGAATTGGCCTCTATGTCATGCTTTGTGACCATAAATCCTTAGAACTTGCTTGACCTTACACCAAAGATGCACTTCAAGGATTCAGTTTTATTTAGTACCACCGTATGGTTTTGAAGGTCTTGTATAAGTCCTTGATATCTTGGCTCTTGTCCTTACTCTTGACAATCATGTTGTCAACATAAACTTCAACATTTCTTTTGAGCTATGGTTAGAAGATAGTCATCACTAACCTCTAATATGTTTCCTTGACATTTTTTAGGCCTAAGGTCATTACCTTGTAACAATAGGTCTTGAAGTAGGTGACGAAGGAGGTATGTACTTGGTCCTTAGGGGCTATGCGTATTTCATTATAACAAGAATAGGCATCCATGAAGCTTAGTCTTATGTAGCCTAATGTGGAATCGACTTGTTAGTTGATTCATAAAAGTGGAAAGCAATCTTTAGGGTATGCTTTGTTGAGGTTGGTATAGTCTACGCACATATACCACTTGCCATTGGATTTCTTTATGAGTACAATGCTTGTTAACCAGGTAGGATAATGCTCCCCCCCTTATGAACCTAACTCGGAGCAGCTTTTGTATTTCTTGCTTAGTGGTGGTTGCTGCTGCTCAGGTACAAAGTATCTTAATCATGGAGTGAATGTGGGGGTCAACCTGGAGATGATGCATGGCCTCATGTATTTGACAATCCTAAGCATTTCCTCAGGGGATGCCATGAAGACATCTGAGTTGGCATGAAGGAAGGTAGTAATATCTTCTTGTTCTTTTAGGGATATGGAGGTCCTTATCTGAGTGGTTTGGTTAGGGTGATCACTATATTGGATAACCTCAGTTGTTTCTATTAGTTCCCCTCCTGGAATTTTGCATGTTGTTAGGGGTAGCTCAATATGTATGATTTTGTCATGCAAGATGTCACTGAGGTAGATGTTTGAGATAGCTACTGGTTGCCATGAGTAGTCCCTATCCCTGTAGACATGGGGAACTTCATCCAGAGACATCTTTAGTTGATGCATGCATCAAATTTATTGAGACTAGGCCCCTCTAGGTTGGTGTTGTAAAGGGACCAGTGATCGACTACAACGAAATCAATCAATTATGAGGCCATGTACCTATCATTGTCGAGCTGAATAGGTAGCGTGATTAAGCCTTTTGTTGGGATCATCTTCTTACAGAACGTAGTAAAGCTCTACTTATATGGTCGAAGCTCCTCTTCTAGCTTATTCTTCATTTGCTTGTAGGTGGAGTAGAAGAGGATATCCATCGAGCTACCGGTGGATTTTTTGGGGACATTGAAGTACCTAGTTTCAGTATTGACAACTAGATTGTTGATATAGGGATACTCGATGCCCTCTTTGTCACTATTTGAGAAAGAGATAGTAGTATCAATTCTGGGTTTCTTTGGTTAGACAGAGAATATCTCATGCTGAGCTTAGGGAGAGTAGTCTTCATCTATCAATCCTAGTCCTTTGGTGATTGTTTTTATCTGTTGTTGTCTACCTTTGCAGTTTGTATCATTGAGTAGGTTTTCTTGTCATAGTTGCTGTTGTTGCTATGGTTCTTCAGTTTCGCGTCACTAAGCTAGTCATAGGCCGTTTCAATCATTGACGATGAGGTGGTCGATGTGGCCTTTGAGGACAGGGCTTTCGACTTCATTCTTGAGATGCCTACACTCATTAGTATTGTTGTTGCATGGGCTATGGTAATTACAAAACTTACCTAATGTGAGTTCTTCGGGTGTTTCCCTAATGTATAGGGTACAAAGCAATCATTTGTAGACTTCATAGAAAACTTCGTTAAGAAGGCGGTTTAATAGAGTGTAATGGGCATAATCGTTTGAGTTCTAATGTATGTCACTCTCTAATTGTGCTAGTATGGCATCTTCTTGGGTAATGTACTACTTAGCAGTAGTTATGAATTCCTCAAAGGTGCTCGAACACCATAGGTAGTCATCTAGGTCGCTTGAGTTATCATATGTGTTGAGATGAGGGAACCATATACCTTGTAGGAGGGTTTCGTCTAAGATAATTGGTGTAAACTAACTATTATTTTCCATTATAGCTAATTGTTAAGTAGAGGATTCAAAGTGCTTTTGGTTACGTAAGCTTGAAGTACGTCGGATATGCTCATCAAGCTCTTGGGCATTCATCTCATCTAAGTGCTTTGGTGTACGCTTAGGTCAGCTATGCTTTCATATTCTACTTATGCTCGATTGTTCACCCTAGTGTTGCACCTTGTTAGAATTAATGTTCAATCGTTCATATAGGTCCTTGAGTGGATGAGGCTTGGACTAAACACGGTCGTATGGGTATGCAAGGTTTATTGGTAAAGGCATGTGTAAGTGCCTAGAGTGTTAGGTTTTAGGATTGCAAAAGACAAATTTACATAGCGATTTTTTTTAGATCTTATTAACCTTAAATACTCTAGGATCCATTTGTATCAATTAAAATAAGAAGAGAATTATAAATTTACCTTGTATAGGGTGGTTGCATCTTGTAATGCCTATAGATCTTATTAACCTTAAATACTCTAGGATCAATTTGTATCTATTAAATTAAGAAGAGAACTATGAATTTACCTTTGTTTTGGTCCTTTTGAATTTCACAAATTTGTATATCTATAGGCATTGTAAGATGCAAGCACCCTATACTGGTATTCATACATGAACGGACTTGCCTAAATAAATTGGAGTGTATTAACATTCTTGGGAGAATCTATACTCATGCTGTGTAGGAATAGACTGATAATCTTCATATTTTTCTTTTCTATTTTAGCTTGCAGATTGTCTCTACGGGTCTAATGTCGACAATAAGCATGAGCGTAATCGTAATAAAGAGGTACCTCTATTTATATATAGAGGAGAGATAATATCTTTGTAAAGATATTGAGAGATATTAAACATATTAACATTATTTTATTATTTTTCTAAAATGTAATAAATGTCATTATTTATTATTTTTAAACTATTTAAGGATAATAAATATTTCAATAATTCTCGTAGTACATTTAGTTTGTTCTTTATGTGTGACCTTATAGGTTCATTTAATATTGGTAGAAAGCCTAAAACTCATTTCGGACCTATAAAACATAAGTGGCCTTAATAAAACATTATGTTTATCCAAATTAAGTGAAGGTCAATGATCCGACACTACCTATTAAATAGTTACTTATTTTGTCTCTTTGTCACATGATATCTCATGATTAAACATAAGGTGTGGATTAAGACACTCTTATATTGTTTAGTCACTCCTTTCTTAAATATAGAGTTCGACTGACTTAGACAAATGATATTGATAACTCTTTATCAATTCATTTGAGTATGACCATACACTTTCTTAGTCTTACTCTTCCATGGGCTCAAAAGATACCTTTCTCCAATTAATGAGATTGACAAGTTCCTTCACAAACACTTATATTCCTCTACATAATTTATTCCATACCAAATCACAGCCTTATAATTATCTAGTTAAAATTGATAAATAGCAGAGTAAAACACTAAAATTACTATGTAGGAATCCACGGTGTTATCAGGTTAAAGGACTAAAATAACACTATAACGAGTAGTACCTATCAAATTGATCCATGTAATACCCTCACGGTGAGTCGATCCAATATAATGTACTCTTACATGTATCTATGTACTAAATTGATATCTTATATCCATAATCAGTAAAACATGATTATCATTTAACCAATATGCTAGTCTTAATTCATTATTCTTCCATATAACAAGCGACTAAGGATAATTTAGAAAAATGTTCTCATCACTTTATGGTTTTACTATTAAAGTTATGTACTTTAATGACACAAGGAAGAACAAATATTCGATGAATCTTTTTTATCATTTTGAAAAGCTAATAATAACGTGATAAATAAAATAACTCATACATACTCAAATCTAATAAAATCCATATGGCCTAGGGCACATCACCAAGATGGAGCTCTTATTGGGTCAACTAGTGGATACATCTTCGGGGTTAGCCTTATCATCAAGGTTTAGCTTTTCTTTGAGCTTTTGAGTAGCTACTAGTTGTTGTCTTAAATTTACTATATCTTAGAGGGATTTTGTGTTAGCCTCCATCAACTGGTGGAACATTGTGTTCATTTGTTCCATCTCCGATGGTTATAGCTTTGTATGTGATGGTGGCGGTCTTATTGATGACTGCTTATCACCACTAGGGCATGCTAGATGAGGATTGGTATTCTTGCTCTTAACCATGATGATTATGTTGCATATACAGTGGGCACCATGTGGTGATACCGGGTATCATTAGTATAGCTCTTAATTGAACTCTTAGTTGGTTCGTTGGCCATGAGTGTCAATGTACCTATAAAAAGCCGCTTGTGGTGTTGCTAATGAGGGCCTTATAACACTTAAGTTAGTAGGGAGAGTATTTGAGTTATAAAGAGTATATGAGCTAATGAAATTAAGAGAGTTCCCAAGAGGTTCCAAGATCCCCTTACTTGATGGCTTCCTTCCTATTTATAGGTTAGGGGAGTTGACTTATTTGGACACATGTTATGAGGGGATTTGCTGGGATGAAATCTAAGGATATAGTGCTACCATTATGAGAAGAGACTTCTACCCTTCTACCGATTAGTAGAAGCCTAAGGGATGTACTTGTCATATTGGTATGGGTGGTTACCATAGCTTGACGGCTAATCTATAGGCTGTGTATCAAATGATTATTCAACATTTAATGAGTAGAGAGAAAGAGGTGAGGATGGCTAAATGAGTGCACTTTAGTGGTTGGAAGCTACTTCGAGTAGTAAGCGAACTCTCTCTTAGTGGTTGGGTGCTGGAGAGTCGAGTCCTAGAAAGGCACTTATTGAGTATTTAGGGCTTAGTTAGACCTAGGAGTGAGCAATCCTTTTGGGCGCCTAACTATAGGGGGATGTTGATAGGTAGTTAGTGCTCGGACCTCATTGAGGGAGCTTACCGATGTCTAAAGCTTAGTGTACAGTTTAGGAGTACGCTTTAAGCTAGTTTGTACACTTAGTGAGAATGGTTGTTGGGTTGAAGTGAGGAGGGCCTTTGATTATGAAGGACGAGCCCATTGATGGGCTTGGGCCTTTAGAGTTTTGGGCCTAAGGATGGCCATCAACAGTAGCTATTCTTTTTTCCAAATGTTTTTCTTAAAAATATATTTTCCCTTAATTTTGTTTGATAACTTATATCATGTGCACTACGCTTAATTCATGTCAAATTAATAAAAATGAGAAATAAAAGTGGATCAACATCATGGAGTAGCTCATTAGGCTCAAATAAGAAGGTGCATAAATTAAGGAATCGAGATAAAGAATACATTAAGAAGCTTTGGAGTAGCCCATTTGGATGGTCTGTGAAATCATATAGAATCGGAGCTTGTAAAATCATACCCATAAAATCATAATTCCATCAAGACTTTACACGAAAATGGATTTGCATCCATTTAATTAGGAATAACTCATAAAATTATAAATTCATAAAATCACATTAGTTAATTCATAAGTTTAACCACATTGGCCATAGAGCAAGTAAATTGCTAAAAAGGCAACTTGGGAATTCACAAACCTAATGAGAGTTCAATATTAGAGTTGTTTTACAAAAGAGTATTAAGTTTTATAGTATAAAACTAATTTAAAAATAGAGGTTTCTTAGTTGAAAGGTTGATATGAGTTTAAGTTTTACTTCTAATGTGAAGTTTCAAGGACAAAACTTTTGTTAAGAGGTGAAAGCAATACCTTTGGAAAAGGTAAAATTAGTTCCCCTAAAATCCAATAGAACCTAAATTTTATGAAAAAAATTAAAAAAAAATTAATTTTTTTTATGATTTACTTGTCTTTTGTTGCTTTTTGTAAATATTCATTTCTTAGAAATAGAAACTTTTGTTAAATCCAAAGTAGGAATTTTAAAATCCAACTCTTTTATTGTTTGGAAAGTGCACTTATATTGAAGCTTTACTCTTAAGGAGTGAGCTTCTAAATTCATTTTTCTTATTTTTTCTTTTTATAAAATTATTCTTTTGAAAAATCACAAACTAGTACTTAAAGTTATGGTTGATCCACACATTTGACCTTGACATTGGTAGCGGCTCCATTTAAAAAACATATTTTCTTTAGAAAGATTTTCTTAAAAAAAATATTTTATCCCTTACATTTGTTAAGGGTCTTATATTTAGCATGTCAAACTTATTGTAATAAAATTATGAAAAAATTGGGCTAGACAACATATAATAGCTTGATCGGATACTAGATAAGAAGGTGTAGAGATTGAGGAAGCTAGATATAGAGTACGACGTGCAATGGATTAAAGTTTGAGGAATCGGGATTTAGAGTGTGGGTGCTATGGAGTAAACTAACTACTAAAGAAGAAATATGAGAATTTGTAGACCTAATAAGAGAGCTTGATATCTAAGTTGTTTTATAGAGGGCTATTAACTTTCATAGCGTAAACCTTAGTTGATAACAAAGGTTTATTAGCCGCAAGATTGATATAAGTTTAAGTTTTGCTTGGAGTGGTTATAGTTTAAGGACAAAACTTTTGTTAAGAGGAGTAAGATGCAATACTACTCTTTCTAGAGATAATTGAAATAACGAGTTGAGCTAAAAGAGGAGGAAGAGACTTTATAAATTTTAATATTAGGAATAAGTTACATTAAATATGATTCATTGAGTGGAAAGCACGAGAAATTTTCATTTGAGGCTTTTACCTAAAAATTAAGACTACCAAAAGTTTTCTCCAATTAACACAAAATTAATTATAAGAAATACTTACATGAAATTAGATATTAAAAATGAGTTGACGACTATAAGATTTTACTTATAAAATTAGGTTTATAAGGTTATGCCTCGATGACATGACAAATGAAGAATTAATATTTAATGTATAATACAACGATTTATTATATTTAAAATTAATTATTGGACATTAATGTATGATAAATCAAGATAAAATTTACTCAACAATCACTTTAAATTAGACCAAAGTTTTATATTTCTCATACACTTATCTATCAATTAGTAGTAACAATATACATGTATTTTAAAATATAAGCTTACTTAAGAGGGAAACGGGAATTTTCGACTAAGGATAAGTACTTCTAACCTTCCTCCATACCTACGTGCCACTTGTTAAGCTTAAGTATGATGTCAGCTTAGAAGAATCCTAGTTGTGCTAAAATATGGTTCCTAATTTATACATAATCACTTGAGTTCGATCCACCAGTTGTTTAAGGGAATCCTACTTATGTTGAACAGATACTAAGGTGTGGAGTAATCAAGTATTTAAAGTTTGGTGAAGTAACCACTTTCAATGAGAAGTAACTATTATCAATCAACATTTGACAAATAGTAGGGCACAAAGAAATTAGTGAAGACTAGAATACTTAAGGGACTATATAGAGACTTAAGCATACAAATAGAAAAATAACATTAGTGAATAACAGATTGTACAACCAAAATAATAGATTTGAAGGAAAATAACCAATTTCTAATAGATCTAGTAGTATAGAATAGGATACAAACGAAATTAGAAGAGGATATGAAAAGGAAAAATATAATACCAAGGAGGGTATCGAAATACCCATTGAATTCCCTTCCTTTCCAAACTTCTTTCTTTCGTGGAGTTGCTCTGAAACTCAAATATTAGAGATTAGCTTTACCATCGTTCACTTTGCAAACATAAAACACAAATATTAAATCAAAGTAAACATTAAGCTTAAGAGTTCAAGCTAAAAAATCAAAAGAAATTATCAAAAGAATGAGAAGAAACCTTAAGAGAGTTAAAGAGGGAGAAGAAGAGAGAGTAAAGTAGCATTCGACAGTGTTCGAAAGAAGAGAGAGAGAACTGAGATATTTCACCTGTTTATAATGGAAAATAGTGGGCTAGGCCTTGAAAGTGTAATATTGACATGGAAACTATAAGAAGAGAAACTGAAAAATAACCATAGTTATTCTACTTATCACATAATTTTTAGAATAAGTTTTTTCAAAAGAAGCATAAGACAACTCAAAAAGTATCTATGAAATGAGTTCATTATAGTAAAAGCAATTCATTTTTTTTTAACTTGTAAAACTCTCTCTCTCTCTCCATGTATGTGTATGTAATGCCTACTACATTGATAACACAAATTTAGCATACATTTTCTATAGTTATTTTATGTTATTTTAGACTTTAATCAAGTAAATTTTATGTTATTGTAAGCTTTTTTCATTTAAATTTCATTTTCAAGGACTTTCTAAGTGTTTTTTGAAGTTTTGAAGATTTTTAGTGTTTTTTGAGTAATTTGAAGCAAAATCATTGATCACAGAATGAAGCAAAGAAAGTTCAAACACAAATAGAGCAAAGAATAGGGTCTAATTTCATTTGATTTAGAGAGATCGACGGTTTTAGATCAAGTTTTGAAGGATTTGAAGATGTTTTGTAGGAATTTTAAAGCCTTAGAAAGGACCATACTCATGAACAATGAATGCACGATGAAATTGCAATCAAAGGAGCTAGAAATGAAGCAGAAATTGGTGTCCAAGAACTACTACAGCCATTGTCCTACTCATAATCCCTTTGTTAAGTAATTTCTTCAATTTCAAAGTTTTTGCACAAAAAATAAGTATACGTCCAGCTACTATGGCCATATACTTAGGGCATGGTCATTATATGATGAGCAACTGTTTTTGCAACAAACATTATATTTTTACAGCAAAACTTCTGTTTTTGGACATGTAATATTCAGTGTATCTTTTATTTTGTCAACTCTCTCTTTATAAACCTATCACCACATCTCCATAAATAGATCCTTAGGCTAAAGTTTTCAAAGAGAGAGCCTCCTTTGGTAGAATTATAGTTTAGAATATTGTTGGGGCTCTCTTAGTTTCTTTCTTTCTTCCTTTATTATGTTGTTTTTCTATCAAATCATTCTTAGGAAATATTATTGAAATCTTGTTCTTTTTGCAACACTTCTCTTTCCTTCTATGATATTATTTTTTGATATTCTAATTATGCATAACATAATGTCTTCAATTAGTATTTACCGCGATTACTAAATTGATGACTAAGTTTGCTATAGAGTCACTAGGCTTGTAATAAATAGAAAGTGTACTTAAAAGAGTTTCAATTCACTAAGAGATTAGGTATTGAATCTTTTCGGATTAAGAAAGACTAATATTGGGATCCAAGTGCTTCATGTAATCTTAAGATACTCTATTTAGCAGCAATGAAGGTAGAGAGGGTCTTAAGATTAGAAATTAGCCAAAGATGCAAGTTAGCTAATTCAAAATTCGCTTTCTATGGGAATATGAATAAGAATCTCCATGGTTTAGAGAATAATTGAGATTGAAAGGTTGCATGCAACTATAGGCTAAATAATAACAATTTAATAAAGATTCTATTCTCTTTATTTTAATTAATTGATGTTTGCTTGTTAGTTTTAGTTTTAATTAGTTTTGTTATTTTATTTAATCTTATTTACTTTATTGTTCTTATTTTATCAATCATTGTTTATCTTTCCTATTCACTTTATTATTCCTTTATTGTCTTTTATTCAACCTGCCTGTTTTATGACAATTTCCCTCATATGATAAGTTAGGTAATTGGAAATTTTAGAAAATTGCTAGTAATTAGGTTCTCATACACTAGTTCCCTAAGGGATCGACACTTAAACTTCTATTTGTTTTATTCTATATCATAACTTGACCAGGTAGACTTTCCTATTAGTGTGATATATACCCGATCAAGTTTTTAGTGTCGTTATTGGGGAACCAAAATAAATAACTTAGTAAGAACTAGTATGAACTTGAATTTCTAATTAATTTAACACTTTTATGATAATCTTTGCTACAATTCTTTTGATATTTTCTTCATTAGTACGCTTTTAATCGGTTAAGTATACATGCATTAATTAGGGAATCACACTTAGGATAGGTACAACCATCGAGCTAATAATGAAAAACAATAGTGCTCCTTGGGAGGTAGCCTAATATTTAGTTTGGTTTATTTCAATTTTAGTTAATTTTATTAGTTTATTCATTGATTTTGTTATTGTGTCATGAGTTAATTGAAGTATCAAATTTTGAATAAGTATTGCCTTGCTTTGAACAATTTGTCTTTAATTGAAAACAATTATTGATTTATTGTTGCAGTAATGAATTTAAAATTGTCATCTAATTGATATTTGGTTCTTTCTAGTGATTTAATTTGTTCTAACATTGAGTTTCTCTGAGGCCATTGTAGAAGTAAAATCAAAGAAATCAAAATCATGTGCAATTAAGAACTAGAGAAGAGCATAACTAAAGTATACACCTATATTCTCCCCATAAAATTATTTCTAGAGGAATTTATGGAAAAATTTACAGATGAGAAGTTCATGAGCAAGGACCAAGTTTGTGGACCTTACTTGTGGAAGTACCTAAGTACATGAAAACTTATTCTTACACACACATTCTCTCACTAAATTTCTATTTTCTTCTATTTCTCTCTTTATATATTTCCCCAACTCTTCATAAAACTTTACAATTTGACATTGTAGGTTGCAAATTTAAGGTACATACTTCATCCTTCATGAAATCACATATGAATTCAAGGTACATATATCATCCCTCTTTAGTTATTTTTGTAGATTTGTGGTTGGATTGAATAAAAATTTGATTTTTATTGAAAGCTTTGTAAAGGACATCTTTACATGCATGTGTATAAATCTTCATTTATAAGAGTGATTTAGAATAATACTATGATAAAAAGTGTTGTATATAGATTATATACTAGAAAATATATAAAAAATGCATACTTGTTAAAATTTGTATGTGAAAGTGATTTTCCATGATGAGTGAAAGAGATAGAAAGTGGGAGAAAGTGATGGAAATTGATGTTGATACCATTCTTGTAACATGATGTTAAACATAAATCGTTGAAAATTAGAAAACTTGTCGAGATTGAAATTTTTATGCAATTAGAAAATTCCAAGAATTCTTTAACATTAATTAGAATTATTAATATGGAAGTAAGTTAATATGCCCTAATTTGATGATAGGATTAGTAGAGTTACTATGAATAATTGCACATGAATTGGATTGTGAGAAAAATAAGTTTTAAATCAATTATATATTGAATTGCTAATGTTTGTGACAAACAATATTATGAAATTATAGGATTATTATTAACGTTAACCTATAATTTCATTAATCGATGTATTTAGAAATTAGCATTTCAATATATAAAATTTTGTTGCTTCAAGAATTTCCTATATTGCTAATCTATTTGATTATGAACAACAAATTTTATTGAATTGTATATTAAATATCAATACTCATGTCAATAGGGATTATGCATGAAAATAGGATTTAATCTTAAATTAATCCTATAATTGCATTAATCTATGATTTTAGCAAAAATTAGCATTCCATTATATAATATTTTCCTATGATGTTTAGTTGGATAAACTAGCAATACATATGGAACAATACTTAACTTTTACTGGATTCTTGAATTAGCTGTTACTTATGTGACATGAATTATTCTTTTTTTACCAAAGTTGAATTCTTATGCTTTGTGATAATAGATCATGCCTAGGGCGAAGCATACCCAAATAGCTGTACAAGAGCTTTTGACCTACCATAACGAGGACGATGAGTGTTTTTTCTCTTGCATGCTTATTTTCTTTTTAAAAGACTCGGTTTGATTTTTCTTATTTGGATGATTGTGTTAATTTAGTCAATGTTGCTTTTTGTTTAGATAATTGCCTTTGCTTTCTATGTTTTGTGAGTTCTGTAGCAAATTGACAGTTTGGTAGTTGAATAAGTTATCATTTAATTTAGTTTAACATTTTCTTTTCTTTATTTAGTTTGTTTTTGTTAGCAGCAAAAAGAACCATGCACTTAATTGGTCAATGAAATTTAGACTTTACACTCTAAAATTTTTCAAGATTAATGCTAAAAATCATGGAAGTTCTAATTCCTTTTTATTTCTCTTTATTTCCTACTTTTATATTTTGATATGCCTGATTATGTACACTAATGTTAGTAAGTGCACCTATCAAATTTGTAGCAAGTGGATTAAGTCCAAGTGTTGATCCTTCAATGACTTTGGCTACTGATACTCACTACATCTTTATTATCTAACCTATAAATTCGAGTTTAAGAATTTAAAGAACATAAAACTAATTGTAGCAATTAATAAATGATTGTCGTATCTTATTTCAGTTTTCCTTAATTTAATCTATACTAACCCTAGCCTACTTAATATAAGTTACTTGGTATAAAATTAAAGAAACATTTTAAAAAAAAAAAATTTGAGTCGCTAACTAATTAAACTGGTAAAAAGTAAAATTAGGGTTTTTAGATGGGAAAACCTTAATTCAGACACTAGTTTACAGTTTTTTTTTTAAAAAATAAATTTTAGAAAAAATTTAACTAAAAAATTTGAATTAACCTATTAAGGCTATGTCACTATGTAAAAAGAATAATAAAAAAAACCTTTTAGGTTTTATTTGTAATTTTTCTAAAAGTGCTAAGATTTGTAAGGATATACAAATGTAACTATAATGAATTTTTTATGATTTTTTATTACGAATTTTTTAAAAAGGAAGAAAAAAATTATTTTTTATGTGGTTACCCTAAAGGTGCCTACGTATTCGCTAGTCGGGATCAAACCAACGTAATTTTTTTTTATTTTAGAAAAGATTTAGTGGGTGGATTATTTTTAAAGAAATTGAGCCAGATTTACTTTAGTTATCAAATAATTATTTAGAAAAAAAAACCTTAAAAAGATCTAATTTCATGAATTTATTAAAAAAACCTAACTAACTAAATCTTTTGAAAAGACTTCAATTGAGATTTTTGTTATTATTTTTAAATCTACATGTCAAAAATTAAATTTCTAAGTTGTAAATGCAAGATACACTTAGATACGTATCTCTCAAAGAAAAGATATGCAACTTTTAAAAAAAAATTGCAATTTAACTAAAATTTATAAAAAAAATACAAATTATCTCAAAAATTGCAAAACAGCATGATTATTAAAATTAAAAGAAAAACCTGCACTAAAAAACAAGTTAGTAAAATAAATTAATTGACTAAAAAAAATAAATAACTTACTAAAAATAATTATTCAATTACCTAAACGGGTTGAATCGTTCGTGATTGAATGTACGTATTGTGTACTGATTGTGAACCAATCCTGGATGACGTTTGTGTACGTGGGTATGGAATTGATTGTACTATGAGGATGTGTATATGTCTACTTCATATGTTTGTGTATAAAATCTGATCATGGGTGCGCATGAAATCCTTGTTGAAATATGAACTTTGTATCTGTGTGAAATTTGATTTTGTGTGTGTGAAATCTAATCGTACATGTGTATGTTTGTGAGGATGTGAGTGTGTGCATGTGTTAGGAGAGTGTATCAGTGCTTGTGGGACATGTATGTTAGGGATAGTGTAATTGTATGTTGCAGTGTGTGAAACAGAGTGTAGGTGCATATGTCAGTAGGTGATCGAGCATGTGTGTGTAGTAGTGAACGATGTGTATAAGTGAGTATTGTGATCGTGTGTAGTGTATGTATGATTAGGTAAAGTGTGAAGTAATGTATAGGGTGTAGTTAGTGCTTGTAGGAGTTATTACGTGTATTGAGTGCTGATTTGGTGTGAGAGAAATTTTGAGGATGGAAAATTGTGTATGACTGTGGGATTTGTGTATAAGTTTGAAAATGTGAAATTTTATAGCCTACTATCCACTATTTATAAGCCATCAATTTGTATCTGTTGGATCTTTTTTATCATAGATTTGATCTTAACAAATCCAAGATACGATGATATGATAATACTTAATTTGGATTCATTGAAGATTTAATCTAATTTCTAAAAACTTTACATTGATTTGGGCTTTGTATTTATTTCTTTTGCTTAATTTAGTCTAACTTGATTTAGCCAAAAATACACACTAACCTATTTAGTAATTCTTAAATCTATTTAGCTTAATATAAATTGGATAAAATTTGCTTTATATTAGACTGGACTAAAGAAATACACATTAACCCATTCAAATTTCCTTTTTTAATTTATATTTTTTATTTAGTTTATTTTTTTCAATTTAATTTTTTTCATTTTTCATTTTATAAACCTAGCGCAAAAGTAAAAAGAGAATGGAATTAAAATAAAAGGTGACAAAAATAAGGTGTCAACAATTATCACTATATAAGAATTATTCAAGAACTAAGTAAGAAAGCAATAAAATCATAAACTACTTCAACATTAACAAACTGTATCTAAATATTTGTTTCTTTTGGATCTAATATGAGATTTCCCTTAAAGATAATCTAAGTTTTTCTTTGACCTTTTTTGACAGAGAGAATTCTTTACTAAAGTTAATCACTTTTTCAAGTCTATTAACTATAATCTTAAAATCATTTATTAGAATCTCTTTTCAATTGCATGACCTAAAATTGCATTATTGCACTATGATCTATGCTATCGTTCAAAATTTTACAAAGATCTTGCAAATGATCTCCAATCTTGCAATAATCTCTATCAACTATGATTAGATCTAATCTTATAAGAAATCTTTAGATTCTCTTAAAAGATATCAAATTTTAGATCACTACCCATGAAAATAATAATCTAAATCATAAAGTATAAGTAGTTGAATCAAGAAAAGAATAAAGAATTAATTAAATCTAATAAAAATCAAGAAAAGAATAAAGAATTAATTAAATCTACTAAAAATCCTTATCACATGAGTAAATCTAAGTTTTATAAGACCTAGAAATCTAGATACCAAAGATCTACTATCAATAAAGTAGCAATCTTGAATCAAATAACAAAGAATTGTAGAAGAGAAAATCATGAATTATAAATAAGATTGAATCTTGAAGTCTTCTTTGTGTCCTGCTCTCTGGAGTGTTCTTAACTTAAAAAAATCTTCAAAATTTGTCTAATTTTGTATCTTATGAAATCACTAAAGAGGCCTTATATAGGAATAGACAAAATAAAGTTTGTACAAATGATACAACTGTATCCCCTAGTCATGTAACTCATTACCATTTGCATCTTCTCTTTGCTTTTTCTTTTTTAAAATTAGGAATAACATGAATAAGGGCATGGTTGTGTCCCTTGGTCATATCATTGGTTGTGATACTCGAAAATTGCCCTAGAAACAACACAATCATTTTATTCGCTTGTATTGATTTTCAAACCTTCATGTCTTACTCATTTTAACTCCAAATTGAGTAAAACTTTTTTCTATCTTCTTGTTTTCCTGTGTAGATCATTTCAAAATCAAAAAAATAAAATTTTACTTAACTAAGTATCATTATCTAAAAATAAACTCAAATTTTAAGGAGAAATCATGAAAAATCACAATGTAAAATATATTCAATTTAGAGCTTATCAATAATGTACAACTTAAGTAACAGGGAAAGTTCAGAATATGTAAGTTAATACTATTAGATACATACTTAAGTTTTTGAAAATGTTTCTAAAAATTTTTAGAAAATTTCACCCTTTACATAAGCAGACAATTTTTTTTCAAATTTTCCCGATCCTTTATGAATTTAGAACACTTTGCTGCATTTTAGTAGTTAAATCTCTAGAATTCTAAGTTACCCTTCTCTTAAGCTTAGACTAAGACTTGGGATGAGGATAGATATGAATGGGTTAAGAGTTAGTTATTTTGATTTCTAAGCTTGATTTTAGAGAATAGTTATCTATTCTTCTTTTCTAAAATTTTAGATTAGATTAATAAAGGAGATTTGTCCTTTGAAAGTTATTTGAAAAATCAAAGTAGTTGGAGGAATGAAATAAATAATTAAATTCAAAGTAATTGCTAAAGATTGGTATAAGTCGATCTTGGTCCCTTAGAAGAGTATGACTCTTTTCCACTGCCTAATTGGAAAAAAAAAAAAATTAATTAAAGTTGTTAAGGACTGACCTTGATTTGTCAGAAGAAAAAAAGTGCTTTCACCTTGACAACTCTAAAGTAATTAAAAGGGTTGAATTAATAAGGATTGGTCTTGATCCCTCAAAAGAGTGCGGTACTTTCGCAGTGCTAATCAAGCTGCAGTAAAGAAAATTAAATTGAATCAATAATCCTTCTAATGAAAATTGAAAGAAGTAGGGCAACAATTGATTCTAGTTTTACAAGTTAAAAATAATTAAGAAAGATTTCACTCCTTTTAGACACCTTATTTTTGCCACTTTTCGGATTTTTTAATTATTTTATTAGTCTAAGTTTAGAAAATAAAAAATAAAAAAATAAATATAGGAAAAAAATTAAAATAAATGACGATAATTGAGTCAAGTCGAGTTAGGTTGGGTTGGGTTGTTTAGGGTTGAATCGAATAACAATATACGTTCAATTTAATAAATTCTAAGTCATCAAAGAATCGGACTTCATTAAGATATTTTTTAATCCAATCTAATATAAAGTGAGTTTTTATTTAATTTACATTGGGTTAAATAGACTTAGAAATTATTAAATAAGCTAGTGTATATTAAATCAAGATAGACTAAATCAGGCCCAAAGATAGAAAACTCAAATCAATATAGGGTTTCTAGAAATTGTAATGAATCTTCAATGAATTTAAATTGGGGATTATCGTATTTTTTGTATTTGGGATTTGTTATTGTATCTTTCGTATTTGGGATTTGTTAAATTTAAATCTACATAAAAAAAAAGATAAAAAAAGATTCAGCTGTGTAGCTTATAAATCATAATTTGATGGTAAAGTTTGGACACATTTTCACAATTCTCAACACGTAAACACATATTCACCCATAACTCACATCTACACGCTAGCACTTGATCATTGTTGCACTACCACACCATCCCTTACCACTCTTACACACCGAGCACTGCTACACAATATCCCACTTTTACGTCGATACATTGCTTGCATATACAAGACAAGCCTACACTCTCTCCCTTACAATAACATACACATACTAACATAATCAGTTAGCACCCTACACACATAGTTGTACTTGACATCACTTGGTCACTGACACACAACATATGCCATTCACTTACTGATCACCAATCACTCACACATACGATAATACACATGCGCTGCACTTGATACGATTACACACACACACACACATATATGCTGCACTTTGTTTCGCTCACTGCCGAACTCACAATCACTCTCTTTCATGCACATGATCAGATTTCACTACTACACACATACGATCAGTTTACGTCTACATACGCTGACCAATAGATACATCTAAGCAACCCACATAGTCCTGATGATCATAATACGATTAACATGAAAACACCGATCACGTATGGCTCAACTCATTTAGGTGATTAAAAAAATTGTTATTGTCTTATTTAGTTATTTATTTTTGTTTTCTTAGTCAATTAACTTATTTTACTAATTTGTTTTCTTTAGTGCAGGTTTGTTTTATATTGTTTTTACTTATCATACCATTTCGCTATTTTTTTTAGATAATTTTCAATTTTTTTTGATAAATTTAGTTAAATTGCATATCTTTTCTTTGAGATCCATATCTTTGAAGAAGATATGTACCTTAGTTTATCTTGCATATAGGATTTATAAAAGTTCAATTTTGATACGTAGTGATTTAAGAAAATAAATAAATAAATCTTAACTAAAGTTTTGAAAAGATTTAGTTAATTAGGTTTTTTGTTTTTTTAAAAAAAGAAGACTCGTGAAATTATATATCTTTAGGATTTTTTTTCAAAAAAAAATTATTCAATAAACGTAAATTTGGCTAGATTTTCAAATAAAAAAAATCCATCCACTAAATATTTTCTAAATTAAAATTATGTTGGTTTGATTTCGATTAGCAGGTATGTAGGCATATTCGGGGTAATTATAAATTTTTTTTTTCATTTTTCTTGAAATTTCATAATAAAAAATCATAAAAAATTCATTTTAGTTATATTTTGTATTTGTGTACATATTTTGGTTCTTTATCTCTGCCTGGTGATGATAGGTGAGTCAACTCATGCTTTGATATAGCCTAGTAATCTTTTCTTTGGAGATGCTTAGAGTTATAGAGCTTGAGACCCATAGGCCCTACTCTCCTATATTATTTTTTTTTTGGAAAAATGTGTTAGTCATTGTTCAATTATAAAAAAAATTGATAATCCGCGATTGATTGGAATTTTTTTTCAAAAAAAAATAAGGAGGGAAATTAAAAGAATCAATACCCTTATATATAAGTGTCTATGAGCATCATTTTTTTTTATTTCAATCCACTTATTTGTAAGTGTATTCCTTAACCATAGGTTCATAATAATTTCATTCCTATAATTTAATATTTACTAACCATTTTCACATGGCACGTGTTTGCAGCATATTGCATTAATTTTATATTATATTTTGTTCCATATATATTGTTATCTTTGATTTTTTTTATGTGTATTATATGGTTGCTCATGTATTATTTTGTAATATATTTATTATGTATTTCTTTTCTCTTTTTTTTTTTACAAATAAAAAGTGGCATAACAACATTTAAGATCAAACCCACTAAATTGCATTAAAATTTTTTGTGGGCAAGCAAATGAATATTAGTGCAACATTTTTTTTTTAAAAAGATATCATGAGTAAGGAGTTTCAATTTTATTATTTTCTCATGTGATATGTTGGTTGTATAAATTTTCCATGTATTTTCTTTTTTTTCCATGTAAAAAAAATTTTCCCTAGTAAACTATTAAAAGATATTTTGATTTTGTAAAATTTCCTCTATACTTTGTTCACATTTGTACTTATAGAATGATTATAAACCCAACAAGGGTCTAGCCATTTGTATTCAATTGATGTTAATAAAGTTACAACTCTGAATTTTTTTTTTAAATTATTGCACTGTTATTCATTTACCAATCTTGCATTTGCATGGGTGTGCTTTACTTGCATGCTATTTGTGTATTTATTTACTTTTTTTTTTGTACCTGTTGTATAAAAAATTTGTTCAATAACCCATGTGTATATATAAAAAAAAAAAATAAGTAAAAATCCTTCAAATTGTAAACATTTGTTCCTCATAATCTACAAATAGCCGTTATTCTTATATTGTTCCCTGCTTAGATTTTTGTATCATTAGACACCCTTTTTGTAAAATTATAACCCTTCAATTATTGATTGTCCTTTTGTAGCTTTATCGTCCTTATCATGTCGCTTCTAGGTTTTTCTTTTTTTAGACAATGTCAGTAATCTAGTCATTGATAGTATAGA
The DNA here is from genome assembly GCA_024138005.1 of Lumnitzera racemosa. Taxonomy (NCBI): domain Eukaryota; kingdom Viridiplantae; phylum Streptophyta; class Magnoliopsida; order Myrtales; family Combretaceae; genus Lumnitzera; species Lumnitzera racemosa. Next base: position 62,115,894 of record JAMXBC010000004.1, read on the forward strand.
TTCTCTTTAGTATCCTTTAAGGTTTTCAAGAATTTTTACTTGTAAATAAGTAATTACCCTAGATTGTTAACTTTGTAAAATAGCCACTCCTTCTTGTCAACTCTATAACTTTTTTTAGTAATTCGAATAAGTTAAGAGATGTCGACAACCCTGTTTGTAAAATAAGTTTTTTGTAATATAAGTGTTTTTAAATGCTTTTTTTTAGAATAAAGTTTTTTTTTTAAAAAAAAAATTTAGAAAATTTTCAAAGAAAAAAATATATGCTAACTAGAACAAATTTTTTGGACTTTGAGTTATTAGTTTTGAGTGGTTCAGTCCATTATTGAAGCTCATAATCATTCATTTTTGAAGCAAGGTAATTGACAACAACGACTTCGGCCCAAGGTTAATCTTGATAGTCACTTATTCTAAGCCCAAAGCACTATGTTACCTATGATTCAAACCTGATACTTAAGGGAAAATGGGGAAAACACATTAGAAGTTGATAAATGAAAATGGTGGAGACATGGCCCATTCTTAAGAAAAGCCTAAGCCAAACACAATCCATGAAAAAAGCCCATTATCAAACCTTTTCAAAAGCCCTAAACACAAAAGCCCAAACATAAACCATAGATTTTCCCATCCATTTCAACCACTTTGAGCTAGGAAAAAACCTTAAACATGTGGCTTACTAACTTTACTCAGAGCTTTATCTATCAACATTGATCCTCTTCAAGGCTAGAGGTCCTAAACACTTACTACGCGAAAACTGGCTCACTTGCTCTAACCCTAAAACCGAATACAAAGTTTGTCTCTACTATAAATGAGCTTAGGTTGGGGGGCAATAAAATGACCCATTTAATTGAGTCTAAGAGGGACATGTGACCTGTTAGAGCATTGTAGAATATCTAGTCATAAAATGTTTCATTATTAAATTGACGAAAGTATCTTATTATTTGAAGTGTATAGAATGATAAGAGGCAAGCCCAAATCCCAAACACTGACCTTAAACACACTCATGAGAGCTGGGAGACATGAAAGTGAGGATAAGATTCATTCCTTAAAGGAAGTGTATCTTATATGTGATATACGAATTGAAAGGATGATAGGCATTTATTTCACTCCCTAAACACTTTTATCCCTTGTTACCCCCTTTGAGTTATTTGAGGGAAGTTTTTCAAAAAATAAACCCTATTGAGAACCGCCCCACACTAAGGTAATCGTATGGTTAAGGCAATTGATTTTGGATAAAAGAGATAAGCTAACTTATGCTTGCTTTAATCATCTCAATTCCTGAGCAATAATTGTAATTGATAACTCGATTTCTTGAGAATGAAGAAGAGTTTCAAACTGTATATTTCACTCAAATCCATACACTCATTCAAACACCGTAAGGCTATTGATCTTTCTCAAACACTCCCCTTAAAGCCATACCTTACTTTACTAGACTTATACACGTTGAGATCATAGTTTTATGGCCATCAATTTCTTTAAGTGAAAACTTGGACAAATGAAGGGTGATCATCTTTAGAAAAGGAAAAAAAAAAGAAGAAGAGAAGAAGTAAAGAGAAAAAAAAAGAAAAGGAAGGAAAAAAAAGAGAAAAAAAGAAGAAGAAGATAAAAGTAAGGTGATTACATTCTAAAGGATAGCTCAAAATCTCTTCAAGGGCCTAGGGCTCGGGTACCTTAGAAAAGTTGAACTCATAAATTTCAAAACTAAGGACTTGAGTCTTCCCTTAATATCCTTCAAAGCATAAACTTAAACAAGAGATTCCGAGCCCAAAGGAATGAAACTTTAGTTCTATGGTTTTACCTACTAGACCACCTTTAATGAAACTCTTTTGACTAAAGAATTTGATTTATCTTAAGCAATCATTGCTCATGAAATTGGGGGAAGCCCATTTTAGCATTTCCCTTTAAGGTTCTTGACTTGCAAACCCAAGTTGAGATATTAATTTTTCAAAATTGGCTAAACACATAGATAGCTCCTTATGTTTAAGCCCATGATCAAAAGCGTACGTTACAACCTTGAGGAAAAGACTTATCAGATCAATCAAAGTGTATTACTTACAAGATTGATCATAATTTTTGGAATCATAGTCGAGAGTGAAAACAAGCTATCTGAGAGTTTAAGGAAGTCCTCTTAGACTAAATTATTCAAATAATCGAGATACTTTCCTTGGTAGGAAACTTATGGATGCAAAAGTCAAGCATACCATAGTGGTACGAGAAGCAATTCCTTTAGAATTGAATGAGAATTCCCTATAACATGAAGAGCAAGGTGTTTAGTTAAAGTTTTTTTTCCTATTCCATCATCATAGCGGACAAGCGATCAAAGAAGAAGAATGAAAGGCTAATGCGCAGAAAAGATGAGCATACCACTTATCTATAACATTCAGAGTTGGTATAATTTCATTACATGTTAAAAAGAAAAAGATGAACAATTTTTTAATGAAAGCACTGGTTTTTTCCTTTGAGATTTAAAAAGTGAAAAATTTGAGAACTTATAGTGTGAACTTTAGTTACCTTTGAGTTAGGAACTTCAGTGATCCCTTGAGGAAATTTCAAGAACTTTAGTGATCCTTTTGAAACCTTTGTCATCATAACAAGAGCCTTAGTTATCCTTATCTTGAGAACTTCTATTGTTTGATGATTTAAGAGCCTTAACTATTCTTCCTTAGGAACTTTGGTTGTCTAATTCAGGAGTCTTAGTCATTCTTAGTTTAGGAACTTTTGATGTGAGAACATTTAAGAGCTTTAGCCATACTATGAAAAGATTGTTCAAGAGCCTTTATCATCATACTAAGAGCTTAGAATATCTTAGGAGTTTTAAGAATTTTAGTTATGTTGTGTTTAGAGTTAAAAAATTTTCACTATAGGACCTTCTATCATCCTACATTAAGAAACATCAGTTATCCAAGGATAAAAAACAATTAGCCATGCCTTCTAACCCTTTTGTTAAGTTTTCTTCTTCAAAAGTTCTATCCTTTTGATAAGCCAATTTTTCTTTTAAGAACATCAATTTTTTGGCATAGTACCTAATCTTATCCTTTTGCCTTATTTGTTCAAGATAAGCTCCTATCCTTTTACCTTGTCCTTTTAAGACAAGCCTTTATCCTTTTGTAGTGTCCCTTCAAGGTAGGCCCTTCAATCTTTTTTGCCCTATCCTTTCAAGATAGGCTTCCTAAATTTTTGTCCTATCCTTTCAAGATAGTTACCATAATCTTTTTCCTTATCTTTTAAAGATTTGCTCCTTAATATTTTGCCTTATCCTTTTAAGATAGGCTCTTTAAGCTTTTGCCCTATCCTTTCAGGATAGGCTCTTTGACTTTTTTTTTTTTTTTTTGCCCTATCCTTTCGAGATAGGCAATCTAATCATTTTCTCTATCCTTTCAAGATAAACCCCTCTAATCTTTTGCCCGATCCTTCTAAGATAAGCCCCCTAGTCCTTTGCCTTATCCTTTCAAGATAGGTACCCTAATCTTCTACCCTATCCTTTTAAGACATGCTTCCTAATCTTCTGACTTATTCTTTTGAGATAGGCTTCCTTAAGTATTTGCCTTATCCTTTCAAGATAGGTCTCCCTAATCTTTTACCTTACCCTTTCAAGATAGGCACCAAAATCTTTTGCCCTATCCTTTCAAGATAGGCACCTTCATCATTTGCCCTATTCTTTTAAGATGAGCCTCCCTAATCCTTTGCCCTATCTTTTCAAGATAGGTACTCTAATCATTTGCCCTATCCTTTCAAGATAGCCCCCCTAAACCCTTACCCTATTCTTTTACCCTATCCTTTTAAGATAAGCTCCCTATTCCTTGCCCTATCCTTTTAAGATGGGCCCATTATTCCTTTACCCTATCCTTTCAAGATAAGTACCCTAATCTTATGCCACGTCCTTTTAAGATAGGCCTCCTATTCCTTTGCCCTATCCTTTTAAGATAGTCTCTTTATTCCCTTGCATTGTCCTTTCAAAATGGGCCCCTTCTTCCTTTGCCTTATCTTTTCGAGATAAGCACCCTAATTTTTTGCCCCGTTCTTTCAGGATAGGCCTCCTATTCCTTGTCCTTGTCCTTTCAAGATAGGCCTCTTGATCTTTTATCCTAATTTTCAAGATAGGTCCTTCTATTCCTTTACCTTGTCCTTTCAATATAGGTTCCTATTCCTTTACCTTATCATTTCAAGATGGGCTTCCTCCTCCTTTCCTCTGTTCTTTCAAGATAAGCCTCCTATTCCTTTGTTCTGTTCCTTCAAGATAGGCTCCTTATTCCTTTGCTCTGTCCTTTTATGATAAGCCCCCCATTCCTATTGCCACATCCTTTTAAGACAAGCCTTTTGTCATTTTGCCATGACCTTTCAAGAAGGGCATTTTATTCTTTATATCAACTTTTTAAGTTGGTATCCTTTTTCAAAATGAGACATTGCTTAGCTAAACATTCAAGTTAATAATCTTCACTTTGCCAATTCATGATAGGATTCGGCAAAAATGAGTATCTCTTTTATCTTTGTACTGAAGTTTTTAATCAAATTTTATTGCAAAGAAAGGTAGTTGTAGGCACCTTATTTTTGTTACCCTTAGGATTTTTTTAATTATTTTATCGGGTTAGGTTTAAAAAATAAAATAAGGAAAAATTTAAAAAATAATAAGAATAAAAAAAGAAAATTGAAAAAATAATATAAAATAAAGTGTCAAGTTATATCGGTCAAGTCGAGTCGGGTTGGGTTGATTGGGTCGTTTAAGGTTGAATTGGATAACGGTGTACGTTTAATTTAATAAATTTTAAGTCATTAAAGAATCAAGCTTCATTAAAATATTTTTTAGTCTCGTCCAATATAAAGTGAGTTTTTATCTAATTTACATTAGGTTAAATAGGCTTACAATTTATTAAATGGACTAGTATGTGTTAAATCAAGAAGGATTGAATTGGGCCCAAAGATAGAAAACCCAAATCAATATAGGTTTTCTAAAAACCGGAATGAATCTTCAATGAATCTAAATTGGGGATTATCATATCTTTTACATCTGGGATTTGTTATCGTATCTTTTCTATCTAGGATTTTTTAAATTTAAATCTATATTTGAAAAAAAAGGTCTAAAAGATTCAATTGTGTAACTTATAAATAGTAAGTTGAAGGTAAAGCTTGGACACGTTTTCATAGTCCTCAACATGCAAACACATATTCACCTATAGCTTACATTCACAAGCCAACACTTGATCATTGCTACACTATTATACCATCCCTCACCACCCTCATATACCGAGCACTACTACACAAGATCACACTTCCATGCCAACACACTGCTTGCACACATGACACAAGCCTATACTCTCTCCCTCATGATAACACACATATATTAACATAATCGATCGGTACACTACATACACAGTTGTACTTGACTTCACTCGGTTATTGACACACAACACATGCCATTCACTCACTGATCACCAATCACTTACACATACAATAACATATACATACTGCACTTGATACGATTACATATACTTGTCACTCTTAACGTGATCATACACACATATACACGCTACACTTTGTTTTACCTACTACGGAACATACAACTATATACAATCAATTTCTTTCACCCGTACGATTAGTTTACATTTACTAATGCTAACTAGTACATGCATTTAGGCAATCTACGTAGTCTAGACGATCATAACACGATCAATATGAATACGCTGACAATGCACGATTCAGCTTGTTTAGGTAATTAAAAAAATTATTATCATTTTATTTAGTTATTTATTTTTGTTTTATTAGCTAATTAACTTATTTTACTAATTTTTTTTTCTTTAGTGTAGTTTTCTTTTTTATATTTTTTTACTTGTCATACGGTTTTGCTATTTTTTTTAGATAATTTTCAATTTTTTTTTTGATAAATTTAGTTGAATTGCATTTTTTGAAAAATCACGTCTTTTCTCTGAAATCTATCTCTTCAGATAAGATACATATCTTAATATATCTTGTATATAAGATTTATAAACGAATAGTTTTGATATGTAGTGATTTTTTTTTAAACAAGAAATCTTAATTATAGTTTTAAAAAGATTTAGTTAGTTAGTTTTTTCTTTTTTTAAAGAAGCTTCCTTTTAGGGTTTTTTATTAAAAAAATAAAATGTTCAATAAACGTAAATTTGGCTTGATTTTCAAATTTAAAAAGAAAAAGATCCATCCATTGAATATTTTCAAAAATAGAACTATGTTGGTTTGATCTCAATTGGTGGGTACGTAGGTAGCTTCGAGACAACTATAAAAAAAATTAATTTTTTACCCTTTTCTTAAAAAATTGTAATAAAAAATAACAAAAAATTCATTTTAGTTGCATTTTGTATCTCTATACATATTTTGACATTTTTAGAAAAATTATTAAAAAAGTAAAAGCCCTTTGATTTTTTTTTTAAATCTTTACGTGATGACTTAGTCTTAATAGGTTAGCCCTAATTTTCAATTTTATTTATTTATTTTTACTAATTTAACTAGTTAGAGACTAGTATTTTTTAGAATATTTTTTTAGACATTTTTTTCTTAAAAAAATGTTTCTTTAATTTAATATTGAGTAATTTATATTAAGAGGGTTAGGCTTAATATAAGTTGAATTAAGGAAAATGAAATTGGGATTGACACTGCTTTTGAGTTAGGGAAAAGAAATCCTTATGAATTTTTCTTATTTAGATTATGTCTATTGTAATCTGTAGTTTAGTTTCTGCTTAAGTATTATGGCTAACTCTAGATCATCTAAATTGATCACTGAAACTTAGTAATGTTCAATTTGTTATTATTTAAGTGTTTTGAATATATTGTGATATTAAGGAAAACGGGTGATTCCAACAAAATTTTTGCCAAGCGTTCTACTTTTGAGGGTGCACTCTTCTAAGGTTGGGTTAAGTATATAGTCCTTGAAAATTTTTACTAGTTTGCTTGAGGATAAGAAAAAGCTTAAATATGGGGTATTTGATTACATAACTTTATCATACATTTTCTATAGTTATTTTAAGCTATTTTAGACTTTATTCAAATAAATTTTATGTTATTTTGAACTTAATTAATTTAAATTTCATTTTTAAGGACTTTTAGAGCATTTTATGAAGTTTTGAAGAATTTTAGTATTTTATCGAGTAATTTGAAGCAAAAGTATTGATTATGAAATGAAGTGAAGAAAGTTTAAACTTAAATAAAGTAAAGAATAGAGTTACATCCATTTTATTCTACAGAATAACTTGATCATATGCATTTACCTACTAGTACCGTATATGCTCGATCATTCATCCTAGGGTTCTTGCACATAAGTGATACCCCATATGATTATAGTGTTACATGGATTGTGAGATAGGAGTTGCATTAGTTTATAAGGCTAGGGAAGTAAATGCCATGTAAATACAAACTATAAATTTTAGGCCAAGTGGTTGGCATGATTATTTGCTATTTTTGGCTTGTGAAGTTAAAAATGGTATAAGAGTCAACCTTTTACCAATAGGTAGACAACTTATAACTATTTTGACCTAGTTTAGACAAGAGGCCTAAGGAGTGCGGGGAGTATCACTAGGGTATGGTTCTTGGCATGCTTTCAAAAAGACTCGTAAGTTGAGGATAGTAGAGTTGAACCAAGTCGTACACTAAAAAGGGGGGAAAACTAGGCTTGATTATAAGTGTTGTAACATGGATGTCGCGTATTTAAGGGAAAGAGATTTCTGATAGCCCTTATAAATGTAGTCTTACATAGATTATGGGAAAGCGGCTATATTGGTTTATAAGGTTAAGATAGTGAATGCCATATTAATAGTTGGAAACTTTTGAGGCAAGTGGTTGAAAAAAGCTCTTTAGTGTTTGTTGGCATAGCAATTTTAAGGCCCTTTACGACCCATTTAGTTAATTGAATGGAATTGGAATTCATTAGGAATTGAATAACGAAGAGGAATTGAATAAGGAAGACTATGTATTACATTGTAAGGAATGGTGGTGGTTTGTCATTTGAAAAATTGGACCATTTTAGAAAAGAAAAGGTAGTGTTGTAAAGAATTGAGATTCTTAGTTAGTTATAAGGAATTGTAAATCTTTGATTTTAAGTAATAGGGATTCTTATGAAATTGCAATTCCACCAAAAAAAGAAAGAAAGAGGTGAACAGTGGAATAGGAATGCCACAAGGAATAAAGGGGGAATGGAATAGTCATTCCCCTAAGTGAACATGCTATGAGCGTTTATTGGCAAGGCTATTGGCTATTTTAAACCTAAGGCATTACTCTATTTTAAGGAAATTAAAGTTTAGGAAATGTATGTTTACATATATCATGCCCTTTGTTTTCTCTTTTCTACATATGGGATCTCAATTTAAGAAAGGGTTAAGAAGATTGTGATGGATTGGTTTTTTGTATGAGTCACATGTAGCGGTTTTCAATTTTTGAATCATAGGTTTTTCATTCCACTTTGTTCTACATAAGATAGTTACCTTGTTGACCCTAATTTGGTGATGTAGTAGAAAGGATATTTAAAAAAAGAAAATTAAAGTTTTTGGTATGAGTTAATAATAGAGGATATGCTATTAACGAACTTTAAATTGTTTTATTTGTTTTAGAGATATTTCCTGGGTTCGGTTAATTTATAGTTCTCCTTTAGTTGACCAGTTGAACTTTTATGAAATGTGTAAGACAATGTAAGCTTTAAAATATTTGGAGATTATTGTTTCTATATTTTTGGATTATAGTAAGTAAAACTTTAGAGCTTTGCATATTCTTGTTTTCTGTAAGAACAAGCAACCAAGTGATTGCCTCTCAATGGTCTTAGGCATGACATAATGTTTGAAGTTACAAACATCTTACTTGATCAAAATTTTACTTTTCAATTACTACTTAGGCTATTTGTAGAATATGATAGAGGTAAACTATACTTATTGAAGACTTTAATTGTAAACTATGAGAAGTGAGACAATTAATCTTAATAAGTAAAACTTTAATTGATTAAGACTTTTAATAGTTTCTAAGTCTAATCATAAATTTCAAGAATAAGTCAAAAGCTTAAGGAATGGTCTTTGTGTGGTTATTAATATTAGAATTATGATCATCACCATCATTGTTATTATTATTATTGCTGTTGCTATATTGTTGTTAAAGCTATTGTTTGGTAAGGTTTAAGGTTAGAATATTGAACTTAGCGAGACCTAATGTTTTATATGAGATTGAATATGTAAATGCATTAAAAGAAAATAAAAATAAAGGAAAATAAATAGAAAAATAAGAAAATAAAGGTTTGGCTAGTAATAAGTAATAAAATTTTTATAAGAAGGGCAAAGTGGACTTTTTGACTATTAAGTATAAAAGGGTTTTTTCTACCCTTGGTCTCATTTTCCGCTATTAATTTTGGAGAAGACTCATTAGAGAACATGTAGGAGAGAGATCTAGCTAAGAATTTACATGTTAAGATCCTTTGTTCTTGATTGTTAGATTTGTTTCTACATTGGTTGTAGAAGAAGTTATGGCTTTGTAGAAGACGTGGTACTGTAGGAGGGATCGGTGTTGAAAAAGAGAAGGTAGAAGTTACGAGACAAGGAAAAAACCCATTCAAGTAAGAGAATTGTTATAACTTTAATAAAAAGAAGAGCTTTGCGTTAAATGTTGATTGTTAAAAGTGTGATATCAAGAAATTCAATCACATCCTAGTTGTTGTATGAAATATGGTTATTAATAGGGTTAGTGAATAAGGTATGTTTGTGATCTTTGTTATTGTTGTCTTGATTTCATGTTAGTGAACATCTTTGAGTGTTTCATTATGTTAATTTGATAAGAAAGATCAAAATTAGAAAGGATTTGGAGTGTTAGATGAGTTAAGGTTGAATTGTGGTGGATTAGAGAGGTTAAAAGTCGAAAAAGAAGAGGAGAGTGTCGATTAGGGAGGATTACAGGCAAGGATCATTAGTAAACTCAACAAGTGGGACAAATCGGCTTGGGTTTATTGGTTTACGGGTCATCAAAATGATGACCTCTAACTAGCTCAGAAGGGGTCGATTCACTTAAACTGATGGTTCATAAGTTGGTTCAATGGCTTATGAACTAGTTGTCAAAATTTTTTCAATTAAATTTTCTCCATTTTTTTCTTTTTTGATTACCAATATTTTTTTTCATAATTATTTTTTCAGATTCATGACTTCAATTCATATATGAATATATTACTTAAAGATATAAATATCTGTTAACATATATTCAAGCTCAGGCTAGTTCATGGTTTGGAATTGGCCTTTTCGTAGGTCTAATTATGTGATCTTACACGTGAACCCTACGGCAAGTTTTGAATTGAAGAAACATAGGCCAGAAATGATTACGGTTAGGATTACAAGCGTAAACCTTAGACATAATCTTATGGTTTGAGTTTAAAGAAGAATTACGGTCTAAGATTACTAGCATAATTCCTAAGCGTGATCTTATAACTCCCCTCTCTCTTTCCATTTATTGTTTCTTATCCTTCTAAACCTTAACCTACTCCATTATAAACATGTTTAGGAAAACTTAGGTTAAGCTAAAATCTAAACTCAAGAACTAAGTGAGATAATTAAGGGAATCTAGCTAGAATGAGATAACAAGGAAATGGGAACCAAAAGAAGTTATTCTTATGTATACTCTAAGTGTTGATGTTGAAGGGAACCTTAAGTTAGATAGTTTCAATTATTCTCAAAACTTAAGTACGTAAAACCTTTGGTTGTTATCTGTACTTGCATAACATAACTATTATTGAATCGGTTAATCAATATTTGGCTAAGTTTTGATTGTTGCTTATGCTTGGCTAGGCTTAGGTTTTGGTAATACTAATGTCCCTAAGGTGGTACCTTATTGATCCTTTAGCAACATTATCCCTAGCTGAGTTTCTGTTGGAAATGATTCGAGGTAGATAAGTTAGTGTTTGGGGATGGTAATACTAGTATGCTGAAACCATGTAGGTTAGGGGTATTTGAGGGCTATAGTACAAGTGTCCCAATGTCATTAGAAGAGGGTTATAGTGCCAGTATCCTAGCCTAGGATTTATGTGTAGTGTCTGAGGTTCTTCGAGTTTGGGGATAATCGTAAGTAATCCTATGCTATTTTTTTGGTGACTTAACTAGACACAATGTGCTAAGAGTGATTACTAGACACTAAGACTAGATTTAGAGGTAGCATGGTAGCTATAGCAGCAGTAACACCATTTGATAGCTTAAAATAATGATTGGCCTAATAGAGGAATTAGACATGCTATAGGTGAAGAGGCAAAAACAATCGTAGGAATGATGGAATAATTACCTTATAGAAATTTATAATGTTGGCAAAGGAATTTTACTTGAAAACAACTGTGGTTATGGTGGTTGAAATGTGGATAAAGAATATAAAGAAGGTTTTTGAGGGCTTGAAATCCCTAAAGGTAGGAAGGTACCTTTTGCCATTACATGTTGAGGGACATTATGGTAGATTGGTGGGAGGAGAAAGGAAACTTCATGCTACTTCCATTACTTAAGGAAATGTTGGTGAGTCGTATCATGATTGTAGGCAAGGGACTACATGGTAAAGTAGTACAAGGTTGAACCTAACCCCCTGCACAAGTTATTATTAAAGTCTTAGAGAGCTATTAAGGGTCTAAAGTATAGAGATTTGTCAAAATATTAGAAGTTGCCTTGTGAGATGAGGTAGGGTCCTTTGAGTTGGAGACCTATGTAGTTATGGTTAATAAAGCCAAAAACAAGGAAAAGGTTAAGAAAGAAATGCCAAAGGTTGAGGCTAAGGCTGAAACTTCCAAGGGTAAAGTGATTCTAGGGAAGAGACCTACTATGGGAGTTGTGATTCAGGACAGGGGCTAGATATCTTTCCTTTAGCTGACTAGACTTGTGGTCAGACCAAGGACCATACTACTTAATAGTCTGGCCTCTACTTGCTAGGTTTGTTCCTTTATTGCTGGCCTTGTTGCCACTAACATTAGCTTTAGGGCTTAGGTGCCCTAAGTGAAGGGGTCCTCATGATTTGGCAGACTACAAATGGCCTGATGGAGTGTATTTTTCTTGTGATTAGTTAGGTCATATTAGCAAAAAGTACTCAAAGAAGGAGAAGATTCCATAAAACTTTTATTTTGGTTGCAAATAAAAGGAGGCATAAGACCTATGAGTGTTATGTTGTGAATCAACAAGTCTTGGTACAACAATTAGTAGCACCACAGAGCACCATACCTCAAGGTAGAGGCTAGGCTAGTAGAGTTATAGTAGTAGGACCAAGACAAATAGCTCCTATGTGAGTTTTTGCACTCTAGTAGCAGCAAGACTACTAAGACAATGAAGAAAGTGATACCATGGCAAGTACGCTTCTTATAAACTCTACTAGAGCTTTTATGTTGTTTGAAACAAATGCTACTCGTTCATGTATAGCTGAACCCTTTATGTTTGCTTATGGTGTGAATCCTTAGTTGTTAGTTGATTCCTTTTATCCAAGTTTTCCTTTAGGTCTGTAGAAGCTATTAAATCAAATGCACAAAGTATTAAGATGGACATTTAAGGTTAAGTTTTGTTAGTTGATTTGTAAGTTTTAGAGATGTCTGATTTTGGGAGCAAATTCATTATTAAGGAATTGTGCCAACATATAATACCACAACAAATTAGTTTATTTCACTCTTCGAGATGAAAAGCCTTTAGATTTCCAATTAGAAGACTAGAAACCTACAAGGTTTCCTACATATGATATGTAGAGTGATGGTAGGTTAGCAGCCATGATAGCAAATTTAAGTTAGACTGTGGAATTACAAGGGGCTCCTATAGTGAATGAGTTCAAAGATATGTTTCCATAGGATTTGCTTAGTTTACCTTTAGCTAGGGAATTAGAGTTTTGTATTGACTTGGCACCAGAGATGAAAACTTATTTCTAAAGCAGCTTAAAGGATGGCATCAGTGGAGTTGGTTGAATCAAGGAAGCAACTACAAGAGTTTCAACATGAGAAATTTATTAGACCTAGTATATCCCCACAGAATTTACCAATTCTGTTTATGAAGAAGAAAGATGGCAGTATACATCTCTATATTGATTATAGGACCAGAATAATGTAATAATTAAGAACAAGTATCACCTCCTCAAATTGACAATTTATTTGATCAACTTTAGGGCACCTAAGTTTTCTTAAAGATCGATTTGACTTTGAGATACTACCAATTAAGGATCAATGAAGAGGATATACCTAAGATAACCTTCATGACTTGATATATAATTTATTAATTTTTAGTCATGCTATTTGGGTTTACATTGACTGCTTTCATAGACCTGATGACCAAGGTGTTCAAAGACTTCTTAAACATACTTGTAGGTGTGTTCACCTCTGACATCTTGGTTTACTCAAAAAGTGAAGAAGAATATGAAGAGCACTTGAGGCAATTTTTGGATAGGTTGAGAGTTAAGTAGCTTTATGCTAAGTTCTCTAAGGTTGTGAATCAAAAAGCTTTATACTAAGTTCTCTAAGTGTGAGTTTTAGCCTAAGCAAGTTTCCTTCCTAGAACATATCGAAGATAAGGGCAATTCTTGATTGGCTAATACCAAATACAATGATAGAGATAAGAAGTTTTTTAGGGTTAAGTAGGTATTATAAGAAGTTTGTGGAATGTTTCTTTAGGTTAACACCCCCACTAACAAGATTAACAAAGAAGGGATTTAGGTTTAAGTGGGATGGCGATTGTGAAGACAATTCTAAGAACTTAACAGAAGACTTGTAATAGCATTAATGTTAGTGTTGCTAAGAAGTATTGAAGAGTTTGTAATTTACAATGATGCTTTACACTAAGGTTTAGGCTGTATGTATATGTGAGATGAAAAAGTTACCTCATGACAATTAAAGTAATATGAGAAGAATTACCTAACTTATGACTGGGACTTGAAAATAGTTGTTTATGCACTTAAGTTGTGGAGATGCTACATGTAAGCTGAGAAGTACAAGATCTTTGCTAACCATAAAAGTTTAAAGTACTTCTTCACTTAAAAAGAGTTGAACATGAGCTAAAGAAGGTGGTTAGAGTTGATAAAGGACTTTGATGTAGATATCCAATGTCATCCCGAATCATGTCTACCGTGAATCTAAAGTTAAAAAAGGAGTTGCTTAGAGAAGCTCATTATTTAGAGTATACCATACACATGGGCTGTAGAAAGACGTACAAAGACCTAAAGGAACATTACTGGTGGAAGAACACGAAGAAAGAGATTGCAAAATATGTTTCCAAATGCCTTACCAATCAATTAGTCAAAGTTAATCACTAGAGACTAGGCGGCGAGCTTAAACCATTGCTAGTTCTAGAATGGAAGTGGGAGCATATGACTAAGGACTTTATCAAGCCCTTCCTTAAGGCTAAAGAAAAACATAAATCCATATGGGTAATGGTTGATGGATTAACAAAAATGGCTCATTTAGTACTAATTAATGTGAAGCATAAGCTAAAGAGATTAGCCAAGTTATCTATTCATGTCGAGCTTGGTTTTACACCTCTTGGTTTTTATAATTTAGGTCTTCTTTAAACCGATCAATACTAAACCCTTACCGGTTTTATACTGACCCTTGACTAAGGCTTTAAAAAAAAAAATGGTTCTTTTTGCATTTTGAAAACCACTTTGGAGTCATTACTTGACCAGGGTTGAGAAAAAAAGTTAAGTTATAACCAATTGGGTAGATTGGTTATAACTTAGCTACTAGTTTATTGATTAAGCTAATTTTACAAAACGGTTTTTGAAACCAGAGATCTAAATCCGAAGGTTAGAAATTTTAAACCCTTACGGGTACCACTAACTTTCCAAATTTAATTTTAACCTTAAAAATCACTTTTCAAATCTATGAAAAAGAACTCAATTATTAGTTACTCTAATTGGATACCTGTTATTTGGGATCAAACCTATATAGTTTTTTTTCATAAAACTTTAGCAGGTTGATTGGTTTTAGTTTCGAAAAAAATTGAGTTTACATTTTTACTTGGTTTGATTTATTTAAGGAAATTTTCGTAAACGATCCTAATAAATGTTTTATTTTTGAAAACTCTAAAACAGTCCTAATTTGGGAAAAAGGTCCACGTATTTTTATTTTTGGAAAACTTAATTTTTTCAAAGTGTCAAAATGATTTTTACTAACTTATTTACTCACTTTTATTATCTTGTTTATTTACTTCTTATTTATCTACTTTTATTAAACTAAATAAAAATAATCCCTTTTTATTTTTTGTTTTTCTTTTTTTTTTCTCTTTCTTGTTTTTTCTTTCTTCTTCTTCTTCCTTCTTCCTTCTCTTCTCTTTTTCTATTTTTACAAGTACATGAATAAAAGGATAAATCAATAAAAAATAAAAAAATAAACAAATAACAATATAAATAAATAATAATTTTTTTTTTGCAAATTGGGGTAGCTCTGGGTCAACTTGGTTGGCTTGAGGTTAGCTTTGGTTAGCTTGAGTTGGCTTAATCAGCTTAGGTCAGTTTCGGTCAACTTTGTTTGGCTTTGATAAGCTTATACAGCTTAGATAGTCTCGAGAAGTCAAATCGAAGTATCTTACCTAAAGTTTTTGGACACGAGGATTTCGATGGTGGTAATGGTTTTCTTGAAAACCGCCGTGAAGGTAGCTATCCTAAAGAGAGAAAGGGTTCAAGCTAGAGAGAGAAGGCCTCGATTTGCTTACCTAGAGCGTTTCTAAGCTTGTGTTCTATGTTTTTGTGTGTTTCTTGACCCCTATTTATACTAATTAAGGCTTGGACAAGCTTGGAAAGGCTATTAATGGAGAAATTGGCCATGAATGTGGATGCTAGATTTTTTTTTTCTCATTTTTGTGGCCAAATGAGTACCGAATTTGGACAAAAAATGGGTCTCAATTCATAGTAAGCCAAGTATAATGTACGATTTCTCCATTAATTTGATGAAATCATATAGTAAACGGGGTAAAAAATGACCCTAAACTAAGCATGCAAGGAAGGAAAATGGCACAAGAAATCTAAAAAACAAACTGTGAAGGAGAAGGAGGGGCATTGGTCACATGCCATGTACCCCATACGCGCGTTTGAAAAATATAGTATGCCTCCCTCCTGTAAATGCATGCAAGGCCTTAGACTTTGCTTGGTCCAAGAAAAATGGACCAGTTTAATAAAATATGGTCTAACCTACTTCAAGAGCATTTTTATATTATATATATAAATTTATTTACTTATTATTATTTTCATTATTATTTAGGTTTTTTTCTCCTTTTTTTCTTGTTTAATTTTTTATTTTCCTTAAATTTCTTACTTTTTGTTTTTTTTTTCTAAATTTTCTACTTTTTTTTTTACTCTTTCCTATTTTCTAATCTTTCTAAGAATTTTGAGTTTTCTAAACTTTCTATTTTTTATTTTTCCTAAATCTCTTATTTTTAGGTTTTTCTTTTAATTTTCTACTTTTTGTATTTTTTTCTAATTTAGGACCCTTTAACCTATACTTAAAAAAAAAAAAATTTACAAAGAAAAAGTAGATGAGGGGGAGGGGGCACAAAAATGAGGTGTTTATAACTTTTTCTTTCTGTGGTGAAGTTTGAACAAAAATTTTCCATAAGGACAAAAGAGACTCTATTTTTGCCCTAAGGGTGGATTTTATCCTAAGAAGTGCTACAGCTAGTCAGCTAGCTAGCTATCATAGGGCCTGTCCATTAGGGATTTTGGTGAAGAGAGAGGTAGTGCTTAAGAGTTAGTTGAAAGGCTGAAGGAAGAATTAATGTTTGGTTGTACTCTTATGAGTTAACGAATTGAGGTGAAACGAGTGAAGCGCTTCTTGAGTTAGCTAAGGCCTTAAAAAGAATGAGAAAACTCGATTATGCCCTAATGAGCTGACTAACCAAGGTGGACAAAGAGCTCTTAGAGCTGGTTAAGACCTTAAACTGAATGAGAAAACTTGATTGTGCCCGAATGAGTTGACTGACCAAGGTAGGTAAAGCGCTTCTAGAGTTGGCTAAAACCCTAAACTGAATGAGAAAACTTGGTCATGTCCTAATAAGCTGAGTAACTAAGGTGGATGGAGCTAGCTAAAACCTTAAACCGAATGAGAAAACTTAGTTGTGCTCCAATGAGATGACTAACCAAGGTGAGTGAAGCACTCATAGGGCTTGCTAAAACCCTAAATTGAATGAGAAAACTTGGTCATGTCCCAATGGGCTGACTAACTAAGCTGGATGAAGCACTCCTATAGTTGGCTAAAACCCTAAACTAAAATGAAAAACTTGGTCATACCTTGTTGAGTTGACTAACCAAGGTAGGCAAAGCATTTCTAAAGTTGGTTAAGACTCTAAACTGAATGAGAAAACTTAGTTGTGCCCCAATGAGCTGATTAACCAAGCCAAGTAAAGTGCTCCTAGAGCTAGCTAAAACCTTAAACTACCTGAGAAAACTTGGTCGTACCTTAATGAGCTGACTAACCAAGGTAAGTGAAGTGCTCTTAGAGTTAGCTAAAACCCTAAACTGAATGAGAAAACTTGGTCGTGCCCTAATGAGTTGGCTAATTAAGGCAGGTGAAGTGCTTCTAGAGTTGGTTAAAACCCTAAACTAAATGAGGAAACTTGGTTGTGCCCCACTGAGCTGACTAACCAAGGAAGGTGAAACGTTCCTAAGGTTGGCTAAAATCCTAAACTAAATGAGAACACTTGGTTATGCCCCAATAAACTAACTAATAAAGGCAGGTGAAGCTCTCTTAGAGCTGGCTAAGACCCTAAATTGAATAAGAAAACTTGGTTGTGCTCTAGTGAGCAAACTAACCAAGGTGGGCAAAGAGTTCTTAGAGTTGGCTAAGATTGTAAACTGAAATGCACCTTATGGGTTGGCTTAAAAGATCGTTTTAGATAGAGTCGTAGAAATATTGGTCATATAGCTTAAATGTAAATGTAATTCTTAAAAACTAATGTGCTAACATCGTATGGAAGTACCTATCTAGTCTTATTGATAGTGCCCAAAATGTCAAATCTTTTTTGAAAAGCTTCATCAGAATTGATTGGCTTATGTTTTGATCCTTTGTTATCGACTTGAATGATCTTACCACAAAACATTTGAGACTTTGTCGGCTCTTTTTAGAGAATTCATGGAAATTAACTTGATATAGAATGCCACCTACTGTTTTTGTCTTTTTGGAACTTTTATGAACCAAAACCTTTACTCTTGACCAATGAATATCTACTATAAGGTGATTTCTTACTTGGATTTCACATTTCCCTAAAAAAATAGGCAATAAAACTCCTCGTCGAGAGGGACCAATCCGTAATAAAGAATTTTAAAGAGTTTTTTTCAATTACCAATGTCTTAGATCTCATTTCTCAACTTCTCTCATATTTTCAGTGTATGGGTTCAATTAAATGGAGTAAAGGGAGTTAGAATTTCAAAGGGGAAGGTGATTATTCTAACATCGACAATGGCTAAGGATACCAACTTGCTTGTAGATAATGAAAATTAGACCACAATGACATTCAAAATGACTAGCATTTTCGTGTTTTGAGTAAAAATTTCCATTGACTTATCATGGGTAGTATAACTTTATAGTGTCATCATTGATAGGGTTTCTCAATTCTGGATCATCCATTTGAGACAAAATTAATGCCCCTCTTGGTAATACTCGTTTCATGACATAAGGGCCTCTGTAATTGGGAGTAAATTTCCCTCTAGAGTCTTGTGCATTGTGAAGAGCCTTTCTTAATACCAGATTACCCTCTTTGAAGTTCTATGGTTGTACCCTTTTATCATAAGCTCGAGTGATTCTCTGTTGATATCACCCTCGTCAATCAGATTCAACTGCTCGATGTGTTTCTTTACCTAATCAACTTCATCTAATTGAGTTTCTGATAATACCTTGAGTGACGGGATCTCAACCTCTACTGGTAACACTGCTTCAATGCCGTATACCAAAGAGTAAGGTGTTGCCTCAATTGACATTCTAATGGAAGTTTGATCAGCCATAAGTGCGAATGGTAACATCTTATGCCAGTCCTTATACATAACAACCATTTTTTCAATGATTCTTTTGAGGTTTTTGTTGGCTGCTTCAACAACTTTATTCATTTAGGGTCGGTAAGGAGTAGAGTTCCTATGGATGATCATGAACTGTTGGCATAATTATGACATAAGCTTGTTGTTGAGATTGGTGCCATTGTTAGTGATGATCATTTTTGGAGTCTCGTATTGGACCAAGATGTCTCTCTTGATGAACTTAACTATGACCCCTTTAGTAATGCTTGAGTAAAATGAGGCCTCAACCCATTTGCTAAAGTAGTTGATGGCAATAAGTATAAAGTGATGCCTATTGGATGCTTTTAGAGTAATTGGGTTGATGATATCTATGCCCCACATTGAAAAAGGCCATGGTGTTGAGAATGTATGTAGTTCTTGAGGCAGCGTGTTTATCTTATTTGCATAAACTTGGCATAAGTGACAATGCCTAATGTATTTGATGCAATCGCCTTCTATTGTTGACCAATAGTACTTTAGCCTCATAATTTTCTTAGCCAGTATATAACCATTCATGTGAGGGCCACATACTCCTTCGTGTATTTCTTTCATTAACATCTCAGCCTCCTTGTCGTCCATATACCTTAAAAGTGTACCATAAAAAGAGTGCTGGTATAAAGTGGACTCGCTTATTAAGAATTGAGTGGTTAATCTCCTAATCATCCTTCTGTCCTTTTTGTTAGCCTCTTTGGGGTATGTGCCTTGTTGTAGGAATATCTTACATCATGGTACCATGGCTTTTGGTCATATGTACTCTCAATTGTTAGATAGAAAGCAGGCTTGTTTTTAATTTCAATAGTAAGGGGCTGAATCTCGACTCCATCAGATATTTGGATCATAGATGCTAAAATAGCTAAGGCATCAGCAAATTGATTTTGAGTTCTCAGTACGTAATTGAAAGTGATTTCTTTAAATTTCCTCATCAATTCAGTCAAATGTTGGTGGTAAGGTACTAGTTTAGAATCTTTAGTCTTGTACTCTCCCTGAGCTTGGTTGATAAGGAGTGAAGAGTTCACATATACTTCTAATTCATGAATGTCTTCATTTAAGGCCATTTTGAGTCCCATGATGCATGCTTCATACTCAATGATATTATTAGTGTATGGGAAAACGAGCTTCATAGCCATAAGGAATTGAGTACCTTCAGGAGATATTAGTATTGCCCTAATTCCATACCTAAACATGTTGGCTGCCCCATTAAAGAACATCTTCCATTTCAATGGCTCATGATCTTCTCCTTTATTAGAGCCTCCCTTAACTACTAAGATATCCTCATCGGGGAAATTGACTTGTACCTCATGGGGGGGTATTATCGGAGGGATTTTCTGTTAACTAATCTACTAGAGCTTACCCTTTGGCTGAATTCTAGTTCATATATGTAATGTCGAACTCTAATAGTAATATTTTCCACTTTGATATTCTACCAATCAGGGTTGGTTTGTGTGCCAAGTACTTTAGGAGATCATGCTAAGTCAATAATTTAACCTGGTAATAGAGTATGTATTTTATCTGAGCCAATGCATTACCCAGACGAAAGCACAGCTGGTTCTTTCAATTTCTAAATATTTATGTTCCCTTTCTGTGAATTTCTTGCTCAAGTAGTATATAGCCTGTTCTTTTCCTTCCTCGTCTTTCTGGCCGAGCATGTACCCCATGGACTCTGGTCATATTATCAAGCATAAGAATAAAGGCATCCCAGGTTTTGGGGCTACGAAAATTGGATGGTTCATGAGGTATTCTTTGATCGTTATAAAGGCCTGCTTGTACTCTTCATCTCAATTGATCTTAGCGTTCTTTTTCAACAACTTAAATAAGGGACGACACTTGTCCGTGAATTAAGATATGAACAAAGCTATGTAGTTTAAATGACCCAACAAGCCTCTGATTTCTTTGAATGTGTATGGGGGGGATAACTCAACTATTCTTTGACTTTATCAAGGTCCACTTTGATGCCACATTTGGTTGATTGTAAAGCTCAACAATTTCCTTGAAGTGACTTCGAAGGTACACTTCTCTAGGTTAAGCTTCAACTGAACTTTTCTTAACCTATCAAATAATCTCCTCAGATTATCCACATGACTTTCTCCTTCCTTGGACTTTGCAATCATATCATCAACATAGACTTTAACTTCTTTATGCATCATGTCATAAAAGATTACTACCATGGCTCTTTGATAAGTTTCCTTAGCATTTTTGAGTCGGAAAGGCATTACTTTGTAGCAAAATGTGCCCCAAGTTGTAATAAATGTTGTCTTGGTTCTATCTTCTTTGGACATTCAAATTAGATTATATTCGGAGAATCCATCCTTAAAAGAGAAGAGATGGTTTCTGACTATGTTATTGACCAAGACATCAATATAGGGTAAGGGGAAATTATCTTTAGGGGTTGCTTGATTAAGGTCTCGAAAGTCTACGTACACTCTGACTTTTCTATTCTTCTTCATTATTGGAACAATGTTAGCTACCCATTCGAGATAATCAGATGCCTTAATGAAACTGACCTTTAGTAATTTTCTGACTTCTTCCTTGATCTTCAATAGGACATTCGGTTGGAACCTTCTTAACTTCTATTTCTTAAGTTTGATATCCTCTCGAGTAGCTAAGCAATGCACTATGAATGATGGATTCAATCTAGGCATATCTTCTTAAGACTACGCAAACACATCTTGGTATTTAGATAGTAGTGCGATCATTTTAGCCTTTTTTTCTTCTTTTAGATTTCCTCCAATTTTCAATGTTTTGGCATTGCCATCAATCCTAACATTAATTGTCTCAATTTGCTAGTCAATGGAAATTCTACTCATTTCATATTTTTGCCAGTTGTACGTCACTATGGTCATTATCATCACTCTCGACAACTAACCCAGTAGGGCCGGAGGTGATATCAATATTTTCATCACTTATTTACATGAGGTATCCATGGCCTTTATTCAAAGCATTAGATCTGGGAAAGAAAAGTATGTAAAAGAAAGAGTGTAAGTAAGGAAGAAATAGAGAGAAAATAGACTAATTCTTATTTAGAGGAAGCTTCTTTTGAGTATAATTATTTGTAGGATAAAGGTAATTTATTACAAAACTCTATAAAATACTGGATTGTGATTCATCCTTTACCCTAGGGAAGACTGATTGCTATTCATAGGGATGAAGAAACAGTTATTCAGGTGAAGAGACTTGTCGGATGGGCTAGCTATTTTATCCTTCCTAGAGGCATTCTCTTTAGGAGGCTTTGAATTTTGAATTTCAGCTCAGATGAAAATTTTTTATAACAGTAGGAACATCATCAAGGTGTGATACAATCTGTAACCTCTTTTGCCCCTTGCTTGCATATTTTGCAGCTCATCCATTAGAGTTGGGATGCAACCTAGCCCATAGGTTCCAAACTAGCCTTCTTTGAATTTTGGCTTCTCATACTTCTCCTAATTAGTAATCATATACATGTCTTTGAACATTTGGAGCCGAAAGTCTTCTTGCTCCTTAGTGCCAATATAGGGTATGTCCGTTTCTTTATATATTTTGTAATTTTGGTTGCTTAGAATTGTTATGACCTAATAATTAGAGATGAACTTAACCTTCTGGTGAAGACTTGAAGATATGGCCCCTATTAAATGTATCCAAGGTCTTTCCAATAATAAATTGAAGGTTCTTAGGATGTCGAAAACTAGAATCGGACCTTGAATGTTTGTAGGCTAATACCAACTAACGGGTTGATCTCAACTATTATTTCTCTCCTGAATCTGTCAAAAGCTCTTATTATTTTCAAACTTGGCTTGATAGCCATTGCATCAATGCCCAATAAATCTAGGGTAGCTAGAGGGAAAACATTTAAAGATGATCTATTGTTGATGAGGACTCTTGTTGTGATGATGTTGTTTACCCTCACTATTACGAATAGAGGCTTAGTGTGCTGGTTACATTCTTCACCTAGTTCTTTGGTGGAGAAAGAAATCTAATTTATAGTGAGGATATAGTTGGCGATAAAGCCAATCCTTTTAGCCAATATTTCACGAGGGACTTTGACCTCCCTCAATGTTTTGAGCAAGGCTTCCTAATGTAGTTTCGATCCCATCAATAAAATTAAGAGGGATATTTGTGATGGAGTCTTAGCAAGTTGATCCATTACTTCATACTTACTAGACTTGATTATTTTAGTGAAGGCAAATAATCCTTCTTCATGTTCAGCCGATTCATTATTTGGTTTTTCCAACACAACCTTCCTTTTCAAGTATTCCCTTCGCTCATAGATTCTACTAGAGTGGGTAATCCCTCCTATAAGTGGGCTTGATTGCCTCTGATTTACTATGTGGTAGTTGAGAGAGGTAGTTTTATAATTTTTAAGGGGATACATGTACATGGAAGGTGTACCTTTTGGTTTGTGGAGTTTGGTTCTCCTCTTGTTTGTAGAATCTATAGACCTTGGGCTCTCTGTTGGAATTGATCATGTTGATGGTGAGCTCTAAGTCATCAAATATCATATTGATGATGGGCCCATGGTTAGGTAAGGGGTTGTTGTTGATGAATGGAATTGGAGCCTTTATGAAGTTTAGTTGGACTGTGCCTTTATTAATTAAGTCTTTGATTTTGTTTCTTAATCTCTAGCATGTGTCGGTTGAATGGCCTATTTGCCCTAAATGATATTGACATCTAGTGTTACGATAAAAATTTTTTGGTTTATATCTTTCACTAGGAGGCTTATAATGGATTAGATTATCTTTTCTCAATTTTTCAAGGGCTTAACTAAGGGGAACTAATATCTTAGTGAACTGTCTCAGAACCCTGTTGACTTATTGCTAACTTTAGAATTGTTGCTATATTGGTGGAGGATTTGTTCTAAAGGAGACTTGAGCATTGGGCATGGTGTTTGAATTCACCATGCTGATAGTTGCTTCTTTTGTCTTACTTATAGTAGGCTTTGTGGAAGGTGGTTTCTATCTGATGGCTCCTTTAATTTACTAGAAGCGATAACACTGTCAATCCGACATCCCATTGCTAGTACCTTTGGGAAATTGGAGGGGGCTTTCCCAATCAAATGAGAAAAGTAAGGTCTTTCAAGAGTATTAATCAAAGTTAAAGTCATCTCCTTCTCGGTCATGGGGGTAGATACTCGTGTGGCTAAGGATCTCTACTTTTGGGAATACTCCTTAAAGGACTCATTATGCTTTTTTCGCAAGGTAACCAAGTCCATCATGGTTGGTGGCACTTCAAAATTAAATTTGTACTGCTCATAAAATGCCCTAGCTATCTTTTCCCATGTGTTCACTTGATTCAGATCCAGTTGGGCATACCAGGTCAAGGGAGGGCCAGTTAGGTTATCCTGAAAAGTTTAGACCACGAGTTGGTCATATTGCACATACTTACCCATCTTTTGTATGTACAGTTAGATGTGCAGTTTGGGGCATCCAATCCCATCATACATTTCAAAGTTAGGTACTTTGAACTTTTTTGGGAAACTTCCATAGTTGTAGGAAAAGAAGTTTGTTATACCAACCTGCTCGAATCCATCATACCCTTCAAGCATTTTCATCTTTTCAATGATTTGTTGGGTCGGTCCCTTCTTAAGCTCTTTTAGTTTGTCTTGATCATCTTTAGGGTTTAAATTGACTAGAAATGAGTAAGTATTCAACTTGAAAGTTGGGTTGACCTTTAGAAGGACCCCTTTTATCTCAAATGATTAAAAGGCTTGGTTGACCTTAGGGTAGGTTTCTTCTGCTTTGATGGGTAAGGCTTTAGGATTCTTCCTATATTGAGCTTTAGAACTTTCTTCGTTTTCTAGAGTTATGGACATAAGCAAGGTGATGCTATCAATAAGGAAGCTCAGTTGATCTATAATCTTCCTTTTTGTTTGCTTTAAAGAGAGAAACCTCAGCTCAGTAGGATCAACTATCTCGGGGTTGTTAATGTTAATGTTGTCATTCCCTTAGTTAGCCATTTTAGTTTGTAAGCGAGTTCTAATAGGACTTCTTTGGAAGGTTTGACATTTAGGAGCTATCTTGGCAACCTATTTAAGATCACTTCTCAACAAGTTAGTACATGAATATCTTAATTTGAAAATATGGAACTGAAATAAATGAATGAAATGTACATAGGCCACACAGATGAAAAAGGCGAATATCAATGATTAAATAACAGAAAGGCAAGTTATTTATTATTCTTGAATTACTAGAGTTTTATTACATTAAAGAAAGGAAAAGATACAAATTCATCCATGCTAATTTTCTTTTCTTTTGTGGACTAAATGGCATTTTCGCCTTCTTCTTTTGACCATGCTTAGTCACTTCCTCAAACTCTTGGATTTTCTTTTGGGCCATCTTCAATTAGTGTTCTAGCACATGTGACCTTTGCCTAGACTCTTGAAATAGGTTTTGCCACTTGTCTTTTTCATCATAGAGGACCTCCATACGAACTTTTACTTGGTCAATATAGGTCATAATTTCAGAGCTAGGATGTATGGGGGATGGTTGAAGGACTTCTGGTGCCTGATACCACATCATGCCTACCTTGTGAAGTTAATCATATAAGTACTCTTTGGTGACTTGATGCTTGTCCACTTCTCTTATGAAATCACTTAAATCGATGTTAGGGCTTATGGTCCTATTATTCCACCAAGCTTTGATCTTATCAAGCTTAGACACCTTTTCTGTAGGCGAGGTTCTTTGAGGTTAAGGGTGAATGGCTCCAACGAGGGCTTGTGAACTACGTCCTAGATCTCCCTAAATTGTCTTATCATGTTGCTTGGATAATAGCCTGTACACCAACTCATTTCGATTAATGGTTCGGCATGATAACCCTTACAAACTAGTATGACTTTAGTGTAATTGCTCCATCTGGTGGTCCACAATATGTCTTCGACCTAGAAATCTCAAAGAACTTCTATCTAAAGAAGGGTGGTCTTAACAATGAAAGATTCAATAAGATCAATCTTATTGGGAAATGCACTTCTTATTAAGTTTAACCCAAAACATTTGATGTGACTGAGGAACCACACCATTAACAGTGCTATGCTTAACCTGAGATCTCCATAGCCTCTTTTCTTAAGGAAATGAGGCATCCTTATCTATTAGCAAGTAGGGTAGGAATATAAGACTTTCCTTCCCAAAATTGAGCTACTAATTTTGCCACCCTAAAGTGTATAAGAAAAGATCCACTAAAAAATAAGATGGTGGTGAATACTACTAACACATAGACTTTGATTCGATTTTCCCTCCAATTTCCAAGAAATAGAGCCCGTTTGTTGGAGCTAAGTTCGTTTTGAAACAAATGGATTAGAGCCTACATCTTGATAGCGTATTTCTTGTAATCATTTAAGGCCTCATTTATCTCAGTCTTACAGATCCTTAAGAATTCTGAAGTAATGTAGGCTAGACTGAGGTTGAGCTCTAGGACATATATTTCATCTAAAGGAGGAGCTTGGAGCAGTTGGGTATACTCGTCCAATGTTAGATTGATTAGGTATGGCTCAAAATGAAATGCCGCTTCTTTGGGCTCCTAGAAATGGACTAAGGCCCTCACTAGCGTGATGTTAACATTCACTTTGGTTAGTGAGAGTATGTGTCTAATCTTATTGGTAATGAGCTCTTCTTCTCTTGGGTTCAAGGTTTGAAACCACTGGTTGAGTATGAGCTTTGGGTTTGTAGGTTTGTGGATATGAATCTCCTTGGCGAAGATCTTAGCATTAGATGAGCTGACCATTTTTGAAATATTACAAGGAAGGTGTAAATTATAAAGGAAAGACTATTTATATGAAAAGAAATTACAAAAGCTTTCCTATGTACATGGATTCTAGAAAAATATAAGGAAAGAAACTCCGGGTTTTGTCATTTTTTTCTCCTTCTTTTTTTTTTTTTATAACATTGCCGCTTTGTTAGTTATTCATCAACCTGAAGAATGCATGCAAAAAGGGTAAGTTTTAGAGGTACTTAAACTCTATGACCTCATATGTTTATGAAAAAACGATTCCTTGGTTACATCAAAGTTCAAGTAGGGTAGCCTAATCGTTCCTGAACGGTGGTTGCCCCCTTGAACAGTTAATTACATAAAACTAGACCTTTAGTACAATTATGACACAAATAATAATGCATGAATAAGAAAATAAATTACACTAAGGTGATTTTTAGAGATTAACCTTAATTTTGGAAAGTTAAATGGGTAACCTTCCTAATGGTCCCTAGTGGAATCGCTAAGCCATCGAGCTTGATTTTACACCTCTTGATTTTTATAATTTAGGTGTTCTTTAAACCAGTTAGTACTAAACCCTTACATGTTTAATACTAACTCTTGACTAGGGTTTAAAAAAAAATGGTTCTTTTTGCATTTTGAAAACCACTTTGGAATCACCACCCAATTGGGGTCGAAAAAAAGAGTTAAGTTATAACTAATTGGGTTGATTGGTTATAACATAGCTACTGGTCTATCGATTAAACCAATTTTATAAAATGGTTTTTGAAACCAGAGATCTAGATTCGAGGGTTAGAAATTTTAAACCCTTACGGGTATTACTAACTTTCCAAATTTAATTTTAACCTTAAAAATAACCTTTCAAATCTATGAAAAATAACTCAATTATTGGTTACTCTAATTGGATAATTGAAGTAATTTAGACTAAAAAAAAAAGAAGTGAAAAATGGGTATTTTTTTTTTTTTTTACCATTGCCTTGTAGTTACTTACGTACCCTCTATTTGGGATCAGACATACATAGTTCTTTTTCATAAAACTTTAGTGGGTTGATTGGTTTTAGTTTAAAAAAAATTGAGTTTACATTTTTACCTGGTTCGATTTATTTAAAGAAAATTTCCTAAACAATCCTAATCAATGTTTTATATTTTAAAACTTTAAAATAGTCCTAATTTGGGAAAAAGGTCTACTTATTTTTATTTTTGGAAGACTAGATTTTTTCTAAGTTTCAAAATGATTTTTACTAACTTATTTACTCACTTTTATTATCTTGTTTATTTATTTCTTATTTATCTAGATCTATTAAACTAAATAATAAAGAAAACTCTCTTTTTCTTTTTTATTTTTCTTCTTTTTTTTTCACTTTCTTGTTTTCTTTCACTTTTTTTTCTTTCTTCTTCTTCTTCTTCTTCTTTTTTTTAATTTTTTTTTACAAGTACATGAATAAAAGGATAAATCAATAAAAAATACTAAAAATTAATGAATAATAATAAAAAAATTACGAACAGGGTTAGGCTCGAGTCAGCTCGCGTTGGCTTGGTTAACTTAGGTCGGCTCTTATCAGCTTTTGTTAGCTTCATACGGCTTAGATTGTTTTGAGAAGTCGAATCGAAATATCTTACCTAGGGTTTTTGGTGACAAGGATTCCGATGGTGGTAGTGGTTTTTGCATAACACCACCATGGAGATGGCTATCTTAAGGAGAGAAAGGGGTCAAGCTAGAGAGAGAAAGCTTTGATTTGCTTACCTAGAGTGTTTCTAAGCTTATGTTCTGTGTTCTTGTTTATTTACCGACCCTTATTTATACTAGTTAGGGCTTGAACGAGCTTGGAAAGGCCATTACTAGAGCAATTAGCTATGAATGGGCGTGTTAGATTTTTTTTTGTTTTTTTCTCATTTTTGGGGCCATATTAATATCAAATATGGACAAAAAATAGGTCTCAATTTTCAATATGCCAAGCGTATTACATGATTCCACTATTAATCTGGTGAAATCATCTAGTAAATGGGGTAAAAAAGGGCCCCAAACCAAGTACGTGAGGAAGGAAAATGGCATGAGAAATCTGGAAAACAAATTGCGAAGGAGAACGAGGGGTGTGCATTGTACACATGTGTTTAAAGCGCGTCCCCCTCTTGTAAATGCATACAAGGCCTTGAGCCCTACTTGATCCAAGAAAAATGGACCAAGTTAATAAAACCTAGTTTGACCTACTTGAAGCCCCTTTTATATAATATTTATATATATATTTATTTACTTAAAAATAACTAAAAGATTAATAAAGTAAGAAAAACTTTTCTTTGCTTCTTATTTTTTTATTATGCTTTTTCTTATTATTTTTTGGGTTTTTCTTTTCCTTATTTTTCTTATTTATTTTTTTTATTTTCCCTAAATTTCTTATTTTTTTGGTTTTTTTTTTCTAAATTTTCTACTTTTTGTACTTTTTCCTATTTTCCTATCTTCTAGGCATAGAGTTTTTATGTTTATCAACTCTATGAAGGATACCAGTTTTTTACGTAGATTTTGGAAGAGTCTGCAAAATACTTTGGGAACAAGACTTTGGTTTAGCATAGCTTTTCACCTTCATATTGATGGATAGTTTGGAAGGTTGATTTAGAATCTAGAAGATATGCTGAACCTATGCCTTAGACTTTGGAGGTAGTTAAGATGAGCACATATACTTAGCAAAGTTTGCTTATAATAATGCTTATTAAGCAACTATAAAGATGGGACCTTATGAAGCTCTATATGGAAGAAAGGATGGGGTCACCTCAACATTGGGATGAAGTAAGCTAAAGACAAATGTTGGAAGTAGAGCTTGTTCAAGAAGTGGAGAATAAAATAAGGATTATCAGACAGAGAATGTTAGCAGCCCAAAGTCGCAAAAAGAGTTATGCCGATAAGAGGTGAAGACCTTTTGAATTTTAGGTTGGCAATCAATTGTTATTAAAGATCTCTCTTGTGAAAGTAGTAGATTGGTTTGGCCTAAGAAGGAAGTTAAGTCCTAAATGCATTGGACCTTATGTAGTTTACGAGTGAAATGGTGATGTAGCTTTTAATGTAGAGCTACCACTTCAATTGGTAGGAGTGCGTAATGTATTTTACGTTTCCATGCTGAAAAAGTTCAAAGCAAATGTAGAATAAGAAGTTGAGTTAGAGATACTAGAGGTACAACATAACATGACAATTATGGAAAGACTAGTTAACATAGTGGATAAGAGGGTGTAGAAGTTAAGAAGAAGAGACATAAAGTATGTCAAAGTATTGTAGAATAACTAACCAGAGCAAGAAGCTACTTGTGAGATGGAAGAAGTAAGGAAAAAATACATAGAGCTTTTTCGTGATCTAGGTAAGCTTATGAGGATGAAAGCTCTTTAAAGAGGGGAGTATATAAACACCATGAAAAGCAAGTAAAAATAAAGGAAAACAAGAAAATAAAGGTTAGGGAAAACATCAAGTAATATAGTTTTTATAAGAAAGTAAAAGTAGAATTTTTGTCCCTTAAGTACAAAAGGGTTGTTTCTACCCTAAGTCTCATTTTCCACTGTTATTTCTATAAAAGAGTTTCTATAAAACTTGACCTTAGTAAAAGTTCACAAGTTAAGATCCTTTATTCTTAATTTTTAGGTTTTGTTTTACAATGATTGTAGAAGAAATTAGTGTTGAAGAAGAGAGGGCAGAAGTTTGGAAAAAAGGAAAAACCCTAATTAGGTACGAGAACTGTTAGAACTTTAATAGAAAGAAGAGCTTTGTATTGAATGGTGATTGTTTAAAGTGCAATTTCTAGAAATTTGATAAAATCTTAGATGTAGTATAAATTGCAGCTATCACAAGGAATAGCAAGTGAGGTATGTTTGTGATCTTTGTTATTGTTTTTGTCTCGATTTCATGTTTATAAACACCTCTCAACATTCCATTATGTTAATTTGATAAGAACGATCAAAACTATAAAGGATTTGGAGTGTTAAATGAGTTAGGTTTGAATTGAGATGGATTGGAGAGGTTAAAAGTTGAAAAAGGAGAGGAGAATATTAATCAGGGAGGAGCATGGGCAAAGATTCTACCCATGAACCCTAGGATAGGTTTTGAATTGAAGAAAATAAGGTTAGAAAGGATCATAGTTTGGATAACGAACAGGAACCTTAGGCATGATCTTATGGTTTAGGTTTAAAGAAGGATTACAGTCTAAGAAAATAGGCCTAATTCCCAAACTTGATCTTATACCTTCCCTTTATCTTTTCGTTTTTTATTTCTTATCCTCTTAGACCATAACCTAATCTATTCTAAATACGTTTAAGAGTACAAATTAATTCAGACTTAACAACCTAGTGAGATAATTAAGAAAACCTAGCTAGAGTGAATAAGGAAACTAGATTTAAAAGAAGTTATTCTTGTGTGTGCTTCAAGTGTTGACGTTGAAAAGACCTTCGAGTTAGATACTTTCAATTATTCTTAGTACCTGAGTACATGGAACCTTTGGTCATTGTTTGTGTTTGTGTAACATAGTAATTATTAAACCAAGCTAATCAATATTTGGCTAAGTTTTTATTGTTACTTATGCTTAGGGGATCATCATACTAGTGCCCCTAAGGTGGTATCTTATTGATCCTTAGGTGATGTCTCAAGTGGAGTCTCCCTTAGAAATAATTCAAGGTAGATAAGTTGGTATTCAAGGGTCATAGTACAAGTGTCCTAAAACCAAGTAGGTTAGGGGTATTTGGGGGCCATAGTGCTAGTGTCTGAATACCATTAGATGGAGGTTGTAGTGCCAATTTCTTAGCTTAGGATCTGTGTATGAGGTCTGAGGTATTTCTATTTTGGGTTAATTATGAGTAATCCTAAGCTACGTTGTTTGGTAACTTAATAAAAAATCATAACCTATTGGTTGATATTTCTCGTTACATTGTTGTATGTGTAATTATGAATGTTGCATGTCAAGTGCATGTGGTTGTGGGTTTTTGTATTAGGATAAGCTCAATCCCTTTCTTTTTCAATTGTAGGAATTTTTTATGAGTAGGTACACTATGACAAAAATGGGGATGTGTATTATTACTATCAAGATGAAGATACTAAAGAATTTATTATTATTATGATGAAGAAACGTTATTTGATAGAATGAACTTTTTCGATCATGTGACCTTAGCGGTTTAATATGTTTATTTCAATTCTATCTATTGAAGAGATTTAATTATGAGTTCAACAAAATCTGAGAATTCTTGTTAAGAGAGTTTATGGAGTTATTTTACTTAATATTAGAGATCTTTAGTTGTTTGTTTAGCCTGACGTATTATTAGACTATTAAGAACATAGAAGCAATTTGTGGCACATTGAATTTGGAACATTACTAAATATTTTTGGTTTCACACTATGGACAAGCAGAAAACACAGACATAAATAATCAAATACTTAACTTATTAATTTTAATAATGTATGCTAAAATTTTATACAAATACTAAAATTTTATATAAATTACAAGGTACATCGTGTACACTTCATTACGGCATACATTATAGTAAGTCGAATGCTAAATCCAGATCAAACCTTTCGGCCACATCTGCGACGGCACTGCATCATTTTAGTGAATAGGAATCGTGTGAGTAGGCCGCAATGTCACAATGTCTGCCGACTTCAGTCTTAATTACTATTTTAAGCAAACACAACCCCTATGTTCTGTAATACCTCCATGTCTTGACGAGGTTTTGTTGCTATTATATAATAGATCTGTTTAGAAGATATACTTATTTATTAAAGTCTAAAAGGAAAACATTTTCCTTTTTTTTAGTTTTAATTATACATTTTACTTTAAAAAATGTCTGAAAATATAAGGATTCTTTTTCTTTTTCTATTCAACTAGAACTTTCATCGTCATTTTCTTGATATAAAATGAATAGAGGGGAGCATGTCAATTGTCAATTATCGACTTTCTTATTGGAAGAGCTGTAAAGCAATAACCGTTAACAGGGAAATGCACCAGAAAATAGGGTTTATTTTAGCTAAAGCGTCCAAGGAATCGAGGAGAACATGTCACCTTGATTAGCGGTTAAAAAAAGCATAGATTTTGTGCCCTAATCTTGTCGTTAGTTCTGAATGTCTCGCTGTCTACATGAGTTCCTCAAATTCTTTACGAAAAGTTTGGTCATCTGTCATCTGTTTCCTTTTCCACTACCTCTTCTCTCCTCTTTGACCAACACAGCATAGGCACCAAACCCTAGGATCTGCTTCCTGTGTCTCCCTCCTCTACTCACAACCGTAATGACAATGAAATTGCACAATATTCATGTTATTAAGTAGCCATGGTCCCATGGATCCTAGCATTGAAGAGGAGTTAATATACCGGATGGATCCTATGTTAAGTTCGACTAAATTCTCTATAAACTTGAGGGAAACACTTACTATTTTATGTTTGTGCCAAAATTCAATTAAGATTGTATATATTTTAGTTGGATCAATTAATTCCACCCTCCTTCCCTCTCTCTACATTTATATATTTTGCATAGTGTAGGTCTCTCCATTAGTGATCTCATGATTTGCAGCCATAAGCTTGTATATGGTATGTTTATACAAACTGTAGAGGGTTATTTCGATAATTAGGCTTTTAGCCTACTTTAATACTTGTAGATCGGTTTAACAGACTAGTGATGGGGTTTAAAAAACCTGACCTAATTAGGGATGTTTTAGGGAGATTTAGTTTAGTAGGCTTTGAATAGGAATAGTTGGATCGGTTTTTTCGCTTTCGGCCTTACTTCGTTATCCTACACATGAAAAGTTGACTTAGAAAAGGTCTTTCTAAGTCCTTTTAAGCCTTATTTGGCCTTTAGATGCCTTTAAAATACTTAAATAAGCCTTGGGCTTATTTTAAAACAAGATGGGCTCATTTTAAAAGAAATTGGGCTTAACTTGGCTCAAGGCCAACCTTTAGGCCTATTCATTATATAAGAGTTGAAGGCTTGAATTTAGATCGTCAATCACCAAAAGTTGATCCAACTGCTCATATCAATAACTCATCTGATTCGTTCATTTCAGTTTGATCTAATGGTTGAGATTAAAGGCTAAAATCTATAAGTAGGAGCCCTCTCCTCATCATTTGAAACAATTGAAGCATTGATAAGCTTCATAGAAATGTTGTTACTATGCCGAAATGACTTTGTAGAAGATTAAACACCAAAATTATTAAAAACAGATCATGAACACATCAAATCATCATATTTAATCCACCATCACATCTGTGCATCATGAGACATTGAGTTTACTTATTCCTCCTCCTATGCCTCTCTTTAACATCATCCCTTTACGTGTCATCAAAATAAGACTTCTTTAAGATTGACTATACGCATATCACACATGATCAATTGTCAATAGCAACCCCCCTTTACATTAAATGGTGACTCCATTGGGGAAGAGAAATTCTTAAACTGAATGACACTTAGAGGACACTACCAAGGGCAAAACACCCAATTCGACTTGGTAGAGAAAATTTAAGTGAGAAGGAAAATATTGCTTCTATAACTTCATCAAATAATGTCTATGTCAATGCTTTGCTTAAGATGTGTAACTCCTTAGCCAAAACTCCTCCTACTAAGGTATTGTCCACTTTAGTAGTAGATGTCACACTATTCGACTTGGTAGAGAAAATTTAAGTGAGAAGGAAAATATTGCTTCTATAACTTCATCAAATTATGTCTATGTCAATGCTTTGCTTAAGATGTGTAACTCCTTAGCCAAAACTCCTCCTACTAAGGTATTGTCCACTTTAGTATTAGATGTCACACTATTTTGTCCCTTAGTGTAGCAGCTTTCTAAGAGGTCACCCATCTTGAGATTAACTTAACTTAAGTATGCTTAACTTTGGTGTTCTGATGTACTCTAAGTTGCAACACCAAAAGACGCCTTGATGATTTAAAGTTTGGATTGCCTAACATTAAAAGAGTATTACAATCTACCCCCCTTAGCGATCTGATGTCCTTGTTTATTTCGTTACACAAATCTAAGATCACCACTAGGTAGGACTTTTGTCCTTTTGGTTGGTGGATTGCTTTAATACTACATGTAATGACTTAGTAAGAACTCCTCTCACTAATTTATTGTTTGCTTTGGTGTTAAATGCTGTACAATTTTGTTGCCTGGTGCAACAACTTCTTAGGGGGTTACCCTTCTTAGGATTGATCTAGCTTAAGCACGCTTAAATTTTGAGTTCCGATGTATTTGAAGCCGCTGCACCAAAAGGTATCACAATAATTTAAAGTTCAGTCACCTAGCATTCAACGGGTATTACAAGATGTGTGTGAGAGAACACTTAAGTCTTCATCCTTATCTTTTCATGTAGTATATGCCTAAACTAGCCACTGATACCACTATCATCAGCATTGAACCTCATAGTATTTTTTTCACTTTGGTACTACAGGATCTTAGATCTTCATTAGCTACTATTTGCATTAGAGGATGTCAATATGCAATAATCTACCAAGTTTTTGCTAAAGATGATGAACAATAACGAGAGGAGAAACTACAACAATAAATTGCAAACATTGATGCTCCTAACTTTAGTTAACCAAACATCCACTATAGCGAATTCATTAAGCCCTTGCAGGGGATGAAAATGCATATTAAGGAGATAGCATATAGCTAATCTTACAATTAACTCTAGCTAACCTAATGCCCATTCATTATTCATGGCTTCATCCTAGAAGACGTTCATCTTCTAAATGCAATATAGACATAAAACTTCTTGAAATTATAGCTACTTATATCATAAAATCTTTCCACATATATGATGAAGAAGTATCTTGAGAAAGTACTTAAAGTAGGTCTACATAACATGTTATACTCACATCCCATGTTTGAAACTCCCATACTCATTGTGTATAGTGGAGATATCATACTCTAAGGACTACATAAGTCTTAAGTTCAGTAAGTTTAGTGACATACAAGGGAGTGTTGAGGAGCATTTCTTCAAATTCATTGAGACTCTCTACATCAATAGCCTCGAGGATGATCCTGATATGAAGCATTTGATATCATAAGATGGTGACATGCTTGAGATATCTAACAAGTCAGTAATATAGGATGCTGAAGCCCTTTAAGATGCCAAATAGTGCTTAAGGAAAATGTTGATGTTAGCCCTACACAATATTCTTTATAAGCACAAAGTAAGCTTAACTTTTCAAATGTCATCATTTATGGTCTTCACATATGAAAGTTGTCATCACTACTACAACAACACAAGAAACAACATCTTAACATGTAAGTCATCTTAAATGCTCTCATGTAAGATGTGATATAATCAAAGTCTAAAGTCATCTCTGATATCTGCTTACATTCCTTATGGTATAGCTATCATTGCTACCATGATACTTAACATAAACCTAGGTGTAGTTAACATTGCTTCCTGGCATTCCTGATCGATGATCTTCATGAAGAAAGTTTGGTGTAGCTAACATTGCCACCATAACCTATAAGCATGTGGACATAGTTAGCATTATTGTCTAGTGTTCTTTACTTACGAGATATTTGAGTAAAGAACACAGGACAATAATGCTAGTTATGTCTGAATATTAAATTTTCAGAAAAATTTAGTATTCTCAAATATAGCTTGTAACTGTTAAATCGTATATGTACACTTTTGATCCTAAAAATGAGACAACCCATTCTATGTAATCCAATGATCCTAGACTCTTATTTATCCTAAGAATTAATATATTTTTCTTTACTTTTTTTTTTAAATTCTTTTGTATTTTTTTTTTTTTGCATTTTTCCAAATTTTCTATTTTTTGTATTTTTTTATATTAAGACCCTTTACTATATAAAAAATAAATAAAATTCTGAAAATATGAGAGGGGGGAGGGGACAAAAATGGGATGTCTGTAGTTACTTTTCTTTACAGTAAAGTTTGAATAAAATTTTACCACAAAGATAAAAGAGACCACTTTTGCCTTAGGAGTAAACTATGCTAAGAAGCACCGTAGTTAGCTTACTATCCTAAACCTGATCCATTAGGGATTTCGAAGATGAGAGAAAGAAAATGTTTCTTGAGGAAGAGAATCAAATGAAAGAATGTGGGTATGCCCCTAAAAATAGATTAAACCTTGAAGATACCATCTTGGATGGATGATGGATAAGAAACAAAGTAAGTCTTAAATGACCATCTTTGATGGATGGTCTTTTATTTTGTTTTTGTTTTTTTTTTTTTCAAATTTGACACTAATGAGAGTACCATCTTGTATTGATGGGAAAAAAATTTGTCACCATCTTGGATTGATGGGTATAGCACCCAAAACTTGAACACTATCTTAGATTGATGGGCATAGCACCACTGAACACCATCTTGCATTGATGGGATTTAACTTAATCACCATCTTAGATTGATGG
Organism: Lumnitzera racemosa; assembly: GCA_024138005.1. Classification (NCBI taxonomy): domain Eukaryota; kingdom Viridiplantae; phylum Streptophyta; class Magnoliopsida; order Myrtales; family Combretaceae; genus Lumnitzera; species Lumnitzera racemosa. The sequence goes on from JAMXBC010000004.1 coordinate 62,152,879, forward strand.
GCTTAAGAAAAATATCACCATGTTGGACTGATGGGTTTGGCACTATCTTGGATTGATGGGTATTGAAAAATTGATTAGGTTTCTTAAAATTTTTTCTCAATTGTGCAATTTATTTAGGATTGATAAAATTGACCTCAAAGGTTGATTTAAGAAAGGACTAAGCTGCTAGGGTCAACTGAACTAGTTGCTAGGCGTAAGGCCCCTTAAATTGATAAAAGGAGATTTTAGATTGAACACTAGGGATTGCTTCCTTGTATTTGAATCGGGTTAAAACTCCTAATACTGATAAAAATGGTCACTAGGATCGAGTGGGAAGAAGAACCAGGGTAGGACTCATGTTGGGACAAGATCTCCAAAGTGACAAAAATCGACACTAGAGCCAAATATAGTCAAAGCTAGGTAAAAAGACCAATTTGGAACCAACTTAAAGAAAACTTGTCCTTTGTTCTTCTCTTAATTTTTTTTCTTTTTTTGTATTTTTTTTTGAATATTTGCTAACAAGTTTGGGTTCTTTATAAGTCCTAGTGTCATCACATGAGCATCAACTTTGGCAATTTGCTCTTTTCTTAACTTAGCTCAAATCACTTGACAATCTTGTCTTCAGGAGATCCTCTTTTCTTAGGTTGTTTAAGGTACTAGCTTTCAATCTAAGGGTGAATGATTATTTGATGTCACCTAGGGTGATCACAAGGGTAATGACTCTTCTTGAAGACCTTTCATAAGTCTTTTAGCCATAGGAATGATATCTCATAATTTATTAGTTTAATCTAAGAGGGCTTCCTTACCTTCTCTCGATTGAAATTATCACTCTTGACTATATTTCCTAGAATCATGGTCTATCTTACAAGTGATACACTCCAATCAATCTATTAGGTCTTTTTCAAACTACAATATAATGTAGGCTTTTGGTCTTTGGTTTCAAAATGGATGTTAATGATCTAGCAATTTTGAAAGAATCACTTTTTAACTTGTGTTTATGAGTCAAGACCTTTATTGATGAAACCAAAATTGTGCCTGCCTCAATTTCAAAAATAACTTTTACCAATGATAAGTTATTTCCTTTAATCAAAATTAGCCTTTGGAAGGGGTGGAATTGTAGGTAGGCCCTAGTTTGTAAGAGAAGTGGATTTTGAGAGTCTTGGTGTTCACCTCTACACTTTCAAATTTAAGGGTTTTTATTTCATGGGATGGGCCTTACTTTAGAATATACCTTTTGAGCTACATGCCCCTAATCATCTTTTGGTTTCAAGGCTTTAGATTTGATCACCTTATTTTTGTAGATTTATTTTTTTTTGGTGGATTTTTCTTTTATTTTTTCAAATTTTCTCATTTATCCTTTTTCTCTTTTTTTTCCCATCCTTTCTTCTTCATCTCCTTTTTTTTTTTTTTCAATGTGGCCCAAGACTAAGGTGGTCCTTCTTTTAGTGTATGACTTTAGGTATATGTGGTTTGTATTGAGGATGAAAGCCTTTCTTCATATCAAAGGAAATAAGTAACCTAAAGTAATAATTATAGTTCAATTGAGGTGATTGGAGCAAGCACGAATTAGTTATGACCCTAACCTCTAAATTACCCCATTGTGGGGTGTTCTTGATAGGGTTTAATTTTGAAACCACTCCTTTCAAAGGCTCAACGGGTTTGACAAGGGATTTTATGTTTAGGATATTGAAAAATGAATGCCTAACGTCATTTTGATTCGCGTATCAAAATCAAGATAAACCTCCCATAAGGAATGAGTCTGATATCCTCACTTTATTGTTGCTCTCAACTCTCAAGATGTGTTTTAGGATTAGTGTTTGGGATTTAGCTTGCCTTTATGATCTTAGAAACCAATTACACTTAAAGAAAAAATCTCAATATCATATTGATTTAGAAGAAAAACAGAATTTACATTTTCATTACAGCCTTACTAAACAACAATTAATTAAATAAGTTCGTATCGTTAGAAAAGCCAAAGGGTCACCAGGTAAGGTTTTACTACAATTACTTGAAATGCGTTTGGATAACATCCTTTTTTGATTGGGTATGGCTTCAACTATTCCTCAAGCTCGGCAATTAGTTAATCATAGACATATTTTAGTTAATGGTTGCATGGTAAATATACCAAGTTATCGTTGCAAACCACATGATATTATTATGGCGAGGGATGATAAACAATCTAGAAATATGATTCAAAATTATCTTGATTCTTACTCTTATCAGGAAGTGCCAAAACATTTGACTCTTCTTCCATTCCAATATAAAGGAGTAGTCAATCAAATAATCGATAGTAAATGGATCGATTTGAAAATAAATAAATTGTTAGTCGTATTCATTCTAAGCTTTCAAAATGAGATACCAGAAATGTAGTAGGATATATTCAAGAAATGATGAATATTTTATTTAAAAAACTTTTGACAATACAAGTCATTAAATACTTGGACTTCCTTAATAATTACCCCTCATTCTTTAGTTTTTATTGAATTGGCTTAGCTTCCCTTGACTTAAACTCTTGCCCCTCTTCTGTTTTGATGTTCTTATCATGTTGATGCATAACCTAACACATTGTAAAGGAACATTTACCTTAACCTCTAGCCCATTTGGATTGGTATAGTCTATTTGAAGGAACCAATAATCAATTAGGTCTTGAATCTTATGCTTCAATTTCTAATAGTCTTCTATAAAATGACCTATTAGGTACATGAAATATTCACATGGTGGGCTAAGATTTGGCCTTTGGAGCTTGTATTCAAGTAGAGGAGGTATACAGCTTAGCATTCCTACCTCTCTCAATTGATGAAAGAGTTGAGTTATTAGGATCAGGATTGGTGTAAGATGCCTTTTGAGCGTCTTTGTTTCAAAGTGTGTTAAATTTGTAGTCATTTTAGGACTTGTTGAGATAATTTTATCTTCAACCAATTTACTTGTCCTTATTACCTCCTTTACGCGACTGCCTACTAAAACTACATCTACAAAACCATTGGTTGATTGCCCTAAGAGACAATTAAAATATTACCCAATGAGTGTTTACATAAATGCTTCAATCAGTTCCTTCTCTAATAAAAAGGAGGTGATTTTAGCTACCATGCCCCTCCATCTTTAGGTATATTCTTTGAAGGACTCGTTGTCATCTTTTCTCATGTTACTCCAGTCCTAAATAGATGGTGCTATCTCTCCATTGAATTTGTAATGTTCAAAGAGTGCTCGAGCTAACTAATCCTACGTATCGACTTACCTTAAATCTAATTGCGTGAACCAATACAAAGTTGGCTCGATGAGGCTGTCCTAAAATGTTTGAACCAATGTAACGAGCCATCTTATGTAGATATAGCCTAATATGGAGCTTGAGGTATCCGGTCTCGTCATATTTCTCAAATTCTGGTACTTTGAATTTTTCATGAGGAGCCTTAATATCACATGTAGAAAAATTGATGATGCTAACTTGCTCAAATTCATCATGACTCCTATATGCCTTCATCCTCTCATCAATTTGTTGAGTCAACTTCCTTTCCCATTATTTAAGACTGTCTTGACTTGGCCCTAAGTTAATTGGTCTTTTATTTTCCTCAAAAGAATCAAGGTCCAATACTAGATTGACTTTTGGGAATTCAATAGTTTACTTGCCATACTGATGCTCTTTATTTGGTGCTGTTGTTGCTTTAAGTAAGGCTATGTTGTCAACCATGAAGTTCATATGTATAGTTACTTTTGTTATAGTTTTCTCTAATGAATGAAATCTTACTTCTCCAGGGTTGGTACAATCAAAGTTGTCGCCATTTCCACTATTGGTCATTGCTCCTAGTAAACCCATACATATTAGCAATTCTATAGATTTTCTTCTTCTTCTTTTTTTTTTTTTTTAGATTAGATTCACTCTCTTTAGAGAAAGAAAATGACTTATTCAAAAATAAATAAAAAGAAAATCGATAATGGGATACAAGTATAAGGTTTATTTCCATAGTATACAAGTTGTGAGAAAGGAGTAAAAGATTTCTTAGAGTGGAAAAATATTTCTAAAGGAACACAACCTTAAAGGCTAATGACCTGTAGGTATTTAAAAGGTTATCTACAAGTGATATAATGTAGGATACCTATTTTATTGATTTCATGAAAGGAAAATTTTATGTGGTACTCAATGTTTACATCTAACTACCAATTATTAAATAGGATGGAGAAGTAACTATTTTACAATCGTGGTACAAGAAACTACTAAGAGACAAGAGTAAATGTGATTGGTTAAAAGCCAAAAGGGAAATAAATATTTACACCTAAAAGAATTTGTACAGATGGATACTCTTGATGAATTGGTGGAGATGTTTAAAGGACTAAGACAGAAGACTATAATTTTCTACCAAATCATTTACAAAAATCAAAGATAAAGGAGTTTCTAAAACTAATGATTATTCTTGAAGACTATTTGAAACTTCACACCAGTATGATTTGTTAAAAATTTCTAACTTAAAGTCTAAAAGGAAAATGGGCCTAAAATTTTTTTATTTGATTATTAAGAGTAAGCAAAAAGACATGATCCTTTATAAGTCTAAGTGATATTTACCATATTTAGCAAACAAGCATGAATATTTATAGATAAAAATAAGGAAAATCAAATGTGTAAGATGAAAGCACATAGATGCAGATACAAAAGGGTTCACAATTAAATAGTAATGTAGCAATATCAAGGATTTAAGGTCGTAATTTTATCAGAACTCCATTAGTGGAAAATAGAAATTATTGCACAAAGATAGAATTTACAATGAATTTCTACAATCACAAAATGGCTTATACAAATCAAAATAAAGGAAAATTAGAAATCTATAATGAGCAAGCCCTAGATAAAGAACTGATATACGTAGAAATTATATGCATAGAGCATGGAAAACATTTTGGAGTTTAGATAAAATAATGGCCCTTCATTAACATACCACAATGCTATTTATTCGTTGATCTATAGGTTTGTGTATGCAGATAAGTTAGGTTCTAAAGGTCCTTAAGATCGGTGATCTCACATGCTTTTAAAGAAGCAATTTATTGGTTACATTGAAGCTTAAGTAAGGTAGACTAATTTGGCTTGGAAGGCGGTGACACCACAACATTTGAAGCTTATACAATGGACCCCCGCTTAGGGTCCAATTATGACCTATTTTTGATTGTATCTACTACAAATTTATGATGTTATAAATCTCTTAATATACCTGCATAAAGTTTAGTATATATATATACAAAAATGAAATACAATATGGCAATGGTGTTTTGAAAAACAATTACAACTTTGGAAGGTTTAAGCAGCTAGCCCTCTTGATGTCTCCAATGGAGTCGCCAAGCCATCGAGCCTAAATTTTTCTATTTCCCATTTTCCTTAATCTGATTTAAACCAAACTTGAAGCCTATTTAGTTTAAATCCTTAATGAGAATTAAGAAAAACCGGGTTTCTTTGATCTTTGAAAACATTTGGAGTTGCTACCTGGTAAAACTGGGAAAGATGATTAAATTAGAATCAATTAGGCAAATTAATTTTAATTTAGCCATTAATCTACAATTTTGCAAACCTTTTTTGTTTTGAAAATGGTTCAAGAAACCAGATATTTGAGTTTAGGGGTTATCCTATTAGACTCTATGTGGGTACCATCTTAACCTTTCAAATATAAATTTATTTTTCAGTATATCCTTTAAAATTGAAAGAACAATTGCTATTCTACAAATAAATAATTTACAAATTATATTTAATTACACAAGAAAAGAAAAACTAATTATGTACAAGGGGGAAAAATATATTTTTCCATATTTTAAGTCGCTCTGTAATTTCCTACGAGTACCTATATATTTGTTATTCGAGATTAGATTTTTGTAGTTTGTTTTAGGTAAAACTTTAATTTGTTGGTTTATTTTAATTTTGAAAATTGATCGAGTTTACATTACTTAACCATTTTATTTCATTTAAGGAAAATTTCCAAAAAGAGTCCTAAATTTTTTTTTCTTTTAAGTGTTTACTTTTAGAAAAAGTCTAAACGAAGTCCTAAATTTGAAAAAAAAAAACTTTTTTTTACTTTATTTATTTGGGAAATGAATTTTTTTAAGTGATAAACACTTTTTTTATTCGATTTTTCTTTTTTTCTTTCTTATTTTCATAGAGGACAAAAAAAAAAGAAGGAAATAAAGATAAATCTTTGTAAAAAACTTCATGTGAAAATGTTTAAAATCGTTATTTTTTTCATTTGCTTATTTTTTTTCCTTTTTTTTAATAACTCATAAATAAACTAGTAAAATAAAGAAAAAAAATGAAAGAAATAAGGATGGACCAAACCAAGAGCTAGAAACAAGTGAATAAGTACGGCACTCAGGTTATATTGGGTTTAAACTGGGTTGAGGCAGGGAATCCAAGCCGGGTTAGCACATGTGCTAAAGAGAATGAGAGAGGGGTTGTTTGTAGTAGTTGCTTGATCACGATCTGGTCACCATTTTGAGTGGGTAAAGACTCCTTCCTAACATTTTCAAAGATAATAGGATGATTTGCAATGGTGCCACAACTTAAAATAACATTTTGAAGGGTGGTACATGGTGATTAGAGTTGGTTAAAGAGAGAAAGTAGCGATTATGCTCAAATGGATGTAGCTTGAAGCGTTGTGAAGATGATTTTGTAACCTTTTATATCTGCAAAATTTCATGGAGTAGGTAGTTTTGCTTGAAAACTACCTTGGAGTGGTGGTTTTAGAGAGAGAAAATGAAGCTCGTAGGTTAGAGAGAGAAAGCTTCAACTTTTGCATGTAGAAGGTATTTGAAAGCTTGCTTAATGTTGGAATGCATTCCACATCCCCCTTTTATACTGTCTCAAGCTGGAGGAAATTTGAGAAAGTCTAAAATACGATTAAATTTGAAATTGAAAATTAATGGGTATTGATTGGTTTGATTAGATTTTTGCTTGATGTTGGCTGAAATAATTATCCAAATAGAATCCTGGGATGTTCTTTGTTGCCTAAAACAACCAATAGAAGCTTTGATTTTTCTTAAAGAACTTGAATCAAGCAATTCCAAATTAAAGCAAAAATCACATTTTCAAGTTTTTTCCCATTTTCAAATATTATTTTGACCAAGAAAATAAATGAATTTGGACATAAAATGAGTACTATCATAAAGTACTTCATGTCCTTTGTTAATTCTAGCCTTTTATTTGATAAAATTTGGTCAAAAAATGAGTTCGATCGAGTAAAAAAATGTTGAGGTCGCATGGCCAATTTTCTTCCGTTACCACAACTTTATAAGCTCATTCCATAAAGAATAAGGTCTGACAAGTCAACAGTCCAACACCCAACCATAATGCCCAACATGGCGCACGTTTGCTCAATCAAAAAATTAAGGTGCATAACGCCTGGACAAAGTGTTGAACTTATGACATACAATAAGCTTTAGCATGTCCTAGGCTACTATACTGATGCCAATTTTCTTACCCTGTTATGCAATTAAAACCTTTATATCATTTCAAGCCCATTCGACCAATTCCTAATAAATTAAAAATGTAATGCCTTCCCTAAGTAAGTTTAGTACATGCATGTTAAATTTGAACTAAATTTAATGGTTTTATGAGCTTTGGTTTGTTGATTGCTCGATTAATTTGAAAATTGATTTTTTCGTAAATCAACCAATTTAAGTCTAATTGAGGTGTCGTCTAAAATCATAATTAACTCAAATTGATTTCATTTTTACAATTACAAAATATCTGAAATTAACTATGGTTTAAATATTAAATTTTTAGAAAAATTTAGTATACTCAAATATAGCTTGAAACCGTCAATTCATATATGTGCACTTTTGACCCTAAAAACAAGATGATCCATTCCATCTAATCCAATGACCCTAAAAATGATCCTAGACGCTTATTTATTCTAAACATTAATTTATATTTCTTTACTTTTTTTTAATTTTTGAATTTTTTTGTATTTTCTAATTTTTTTTGTTTTTATATCAGGAGCCTTTTCTATATAAAATAAATAAATAAATAAATAAATAAAATTCTAAAAATACAAGAGGGGGCAAAAAATGGGATGTCTATAATGACTCCATAACAGCTTTGGCAATTGTAACACCTTCCCACAAATTCAAGGTCGAAGCGGTACATCAATAATTAAAGTGATTGTGTTGATAGACTTACTTAGTAGAAGCATTTCCTCCTAAGTGTATGGTGAACAATGCCCACTCTTATAATATCAATGATGAGATTGAAGCAATCTCCATTGTAACGAATTGAAGTGATTGGACAACGGGCTTGATAGCCATAACATCTTCATGTATAATCAAAGTTAAAGCAGTCTATTAATGAATGATCAAAGAAATAATGTTATGGTAGTTGTTGTTGCTTAGTAGAAACATTGGCTCTTGAATGTGTATCAGATAATGTCAAGGAGATTGAAGCAGTTTCATTCATAATGGATTGAAGTGATCCTATAGTAGACTTGGCAGCTACAATGATATATCATGTAAGGACCAAAGTAATGTCCATGATGACAAGACTCAAGTGGTCTTCTTTTACTAATGATCGAAACATCAATCTTACAGTCGACTAGTGATATTTAAAGCATACCATCTCCTAATAAGGATTATGGACTTGAAAGATGCACACTTAAAAGGAGAAGATTGTTGTAGTCCCACTCTTTCATCAAGATGTTTGTACGATTATCGGGATTGAAGCGGCTCCAGTCAAAATAGCTTTATGAGTATTTGATTATAAGATCAATCACCCTAAATACACAATTGATCTTTAGGAGTCAAAATGATGCTACTGAATCTAACCTATGACTACTTAGACATGACTATGATACCACCAAGTATAAAGCCACTTATGGAGTTGAAGCAACTCTAATGACTGTATCTTGTTATCATTTGATTATAACACTCATCATTTCTAAGAATGCAATCAACCTTAGGGGAGTTGAAACAACTCTATAATACACTCTACTTAATGATTTGAAAACTGCAAGAGCAAATTCAAAAGAATTGATGAGATGAGATGCAAAAATAACATTCAAATCATTAAAGAAGTTGCTACCTTATCATATAATTAGACACCATCAACTAGGGGGAAGAAGTTAAACTTCACAGGAAGGAGGTCATATAAATAACATTCGAATTTGAATGTTATATGAAGTATGCTCTTGACATGATGACACTTGAATTAAGCCTATTCTTGATATATATAGTTTATTTTCCCGATGATGTTTAAACTCCACGATTAATGGAATGTGCTTACTGCGAGAGGTCAATATGAAATTTCTTAGAAGAACTTGATATTCATGAGTGATGTGCCTCTAGCATGAAGAGAATGAAGCATTATGATCAAAATTTACTCATATGAGTATAAGGCTCTAGTGTACGATGCTATCAATGAGCTTTGCCTCTTATGGAGGTCAATAGCCATTAATGGAGGTAGAATGATTTTGTTTTCTTTTTATTTAAGACGAGTCAACAATAAATAAGGAAGGTGAATTATAAATAATTTTGACTCAGATTATAGCAATAGATCAAATGAGTCAACAATCATTAAAGCAGAAGATTACGAGAAATTATAAAAGATTTGGACTCACATTATGAAGGTTGAATATTTTTTTTTTAAATTGAGCATTAAATAGCTAGCCGTAGTTAATTGGAATAATTGAGTCCATGATATTTATTTACCATGCTTTGAAAAATGTTGATGGTTATTGATGACAAAAAAAAAATAAATAAATAAAGAGAAGCATAAAATGATGAATGAAAAAAGTAACGACATAAAAAAAAAGGAAGCAAAAGTGCATGTGCATGCTTAGAGGGGAAAAAAAAAAAAGAAAATGACATGTAAGTGTTTGGAAAAACAAAAAGGGATAATGTATGTATAAAAAAAAGAAGGGATTATTAAATATTGAATGGCATTAAAATGGAGATTACGAAGAGTAAGGAATAAGTTTTGACCAAAAATAATGCAACTTATAATGAGGATTTGAATAGCAGTTGACTCAAATTGATGGCAAAAATGATGATTACTAAATATTGAATGATTATTGATTGAAGATTGAAGGAGTAGTTATTATCACTTATTGGATTAATGGATTCTATTGTAAGCGATGGTATTGACTATTATGAATGAATAGAGAAATTTATGAGAATGAAAGAAAAAATATAAGGAACGAAGAAGAAGAAGTGAGAAATATATGTTATACTTAAAAAAAAAAAATTTGAACATTTATGTGTGTAAAAGAAAAGAGAATGCATATACACACTTGAGGAAAAAAAAGAGCTTGTACGTACCTATTGTGAGCAATAGCATTGACTACTATGAATGAATGGAGAAATTTACGAGAATGAAAGAAAAAATGCAAGGAAATAAGAAGAAGTGAGAAACATATGTTGTACATAAAAAAGAACAAAAAACAAATTTGAACATTTATGTGTATAAAAGAAATGAGAATGCAAGTACACAGTTGAGGGAAAAAAAAAAGTGCTTGTGCGTACTTGAAAAAAAAAAAAAAGAGAAAGCAAATGTATGTGATTCAAGAGACACATGGGTGCACTTGAAAAAAAAAGTGCATGTACATGTTAAAGAAAAAAAAAAACGAAAGAAGGAAAAGCACATGTGTGCATTTAAAAAAATGAAAGAAACAAAGGAGGAGTGATTGCGACAACATTCATAAGGAAACAAAATACTTAAGACAATTTACACATCAAATTTAAAGTATGTTTAAATGGAATACTAGAGTTAAGAAAACAAAATTCTAATATGAAATGTTTATTTGCAAAGTATGTTAGACAAGTAAGTTGAAAAATATAAAATTAAAGGAGAAAACAAGGGCTCCATTATGCAATATATATATTTATGAAGTATTTGTTTGGAGTTATAGGAAGTTGTTTTTAACTAAAAGATATATTTCTATTCAACAAGAGAATGCTGTCAAACGAAAAAATTTACATTGGACCAAAAAAATGGAATGTCATTCTATGTTATGAGATTGTTGAAATTTTTACCGAATCAAGGTTACTAGCTTATAAGATCAATATTGCAAACAACTTTACTTTATAGAATACATGCTAAAACAAGTCAAAATTCAAGACTCATCATGGAAGACTTATTGGAAAAGATCTCCATATGATACCTCACATAATTATTAAGGAGCAACAAAGTTAATGTGAAGACAAAGTAATTTACACCATGAAGAGTATATTATTAGCATGAGTATAGAATTGTCATGTTACTACCTACCAACATGTCATGAATGATGTTACTTCTACATTATGTTACGGAAGCTCATTTAAGCCGTGATGAATTAAAAATGCAAAGTGTTCATTGTACAACAATTCTTCATAAATTTGTTGGAGTTCGAACGTTAAAAAAATTTCTTTTTCACAGTTTTTCAAACAATGAAATTATTACAAAGTCTCAATTTGTTACTATGAGTACTTCCTACATCATATTTGGCAACAACTTGTTTTGTTTGAAGACTTAACATGAAGAAAATCGAAATTTAACAAATCTAACCTTTAATAGTTTATCAAGAATTTTTTTTTTGAAGTGTTAGATTCCTACAATTTCTTAAAAGATTCTATTTCCTTGTACATGATTCCATGACCAGAGAAATAATTTAAAAGTTCAAATTATCAATACCATGTTAGAGATGTTTATTGGGGGAAATTAAAACGACAATAAGGAAAAAATGTTGCACATTAAGAGGCAATACTTCTTCAACAATACAAATGTCAAATTACTTTATTGCGACTCAAGACACGCATGAAGAAACAATGTTATATGGAAGTAAAAAGATAAATATGATGACTCAATATCTTGTGCATGCTTTAGAACAATTAATGAGACACTAACTCAACGAAATTCCGTAAAACCCCTCTGACTTCATCATATGAATTTTTGATCGAGGGCAAAATATAGAGGGTCATTTTAGTCATTAAGCTTATAGTATAATTTAATGCCATAGACTGTAGACTGGTTTAATAGGCTAGTGATAGGCTTAAGAAATTAGGCCCAATTAAGTAGATCTTAGGGAGATTTAGTTTTGTAAGCTTGGAATGGCGATTGCTAGATTGGTATTTCCATCTTTAGCCTTACTCAATTGTTTCTTGTGTGAAAAGTATATTTGAAAAGGGTTCTTTTGAGTCCTTTTAGACCTAATTTGGCCTTCATATGCCTTAAAAGGCTTAAGTAAGCCTTGAGCTCATTTTAAAATGAGATAGGCTTATTTTATAAGTAACGGAGCCTAACTTAGCTCAAGCTAAACCCTAAAGCTTATTCATTATATAAGAGTTGGAGGCTTGAATCTAAATTATCGATTACCAAAAGTTGATGCAATGGTACTCATCAATAACTTATCTTATTCATTCATCTCAATTTGATCCAACAATTGAGATCAAGTGCCAAAATTTATATATAAGAGTCTTCTCCTCATCATTTGAAGCATTGGCAAGCTTCATAGAAATATTGTTACGTTACCATAATGACTACTTAGAAGATCAAAACATGAAAATTATTAAGAATGGATGATGAATACATCAAATCATCATATTCAATCCACCATCACATGTGCATCATGAGGCATCGAGTTTGTCTATTCTTCTTCCCACGCCTCTCTCTAATATCATCTCTTTATGTGTCATCAGATCAAGACTCTTCTAAAACCGACCACACTCATATCATACGTGATAATAGTAACCACTCATTACACAAACATAAAGAGAACTTATGTTGCTTTCTTAAAATACTAAATATTTAATTTATTTTATCACTAAGCGACTTAATAATTCACTGAATACATAAGGAATTTAAGAAATTGTTTAAAATGGAATAAGGGAGTTCTAAATTCTAATTATTAAAATTTTAAGCATCTTAATTGTGGGCATCAATGTGCCATATGTGTATCTTTTACTGTCTAGTTAATAGAATAGGTTAAAAGGTTTAGTTAGCGAACTACAGTACGACCATCGTACAAGTTTCAACTAACAAAAGTTAAGGCCATCATGTCGATTTTCCGGTCTCTATTTTCTTTGTTTTAACTTTTCGATCGAGGTCCGACACTACAATTTCTTTTAATCTACTCATGGCATTTTTTATAGTCATTCCTTATTGGCATCAATTTGGAACTTTACAAATTCTTACGTACGTTCCGTTTATCATCTTCTAAAAAGTATCTTCATATTAGACTGCCATTGTTACGTAATCCAAGGAAAGGGTCTCAAATAAGCCAAATTGAGTAAATAACTACGTACAAATTATAATGAATTTTGTAACCCAATGTGGGAACTCGACTATATGAGCAACAGAAGTAAATAATACCTTGCAGACATGGGAACAATAGATAGTTAGTTGGATAGACAATCAACAGCGAATCTAAACATTAGGGTTTTGTTGAGATAAAGAGGAGGGAAAAAAAAAAAAAAAAAGGAGAGAGAGAGAGAGGCGAGAGAACAATAAAGAGGGACTTCCGAGGGACACGCACAAGAGTAGATGAAAAATATCTATATGATTAGTAAGAGAGAGGCAATGGGCTCGGGCTTCAAATGATTGGGCTCATTCTAACGTTTAGGTGCTGGAAACATGTTGGTTGTTGGACTCCCCCGCATGGAGGACTGGTTGGACAATCACCACAAGTTTGTTGTAGGTGCTTTCATAGTATCAAAGTTGTCCTTATAGAGTTAATTTCAAAATACACATAATAAAAATATAAAGTGGATGATCCAGGATTTCAACAACATATTACTCAAATGCATCAGGATCCTTCTCCAACAGGACACCTATCATTTGCCAATGTGGATAATTAACATCATAACATTTCAAGCAATATTAAGTTGGATGTGCTTGAACTTGATAGTAATGATCCATTACATTGGATCTTTAAGATGGAAGATTTATTCCTTTTTTTTAAAAAAAATTAATTTCATGAGACTGAAGAGGAACATTGTATTACCATTGCTTCCTTTTCTTTTATAACGGAGGGGATGACACTACAATTGCACAAATGGATGTACCGCAATCACCAATTGACTTGGTGATATAATTTTTTCAAAGCACTTGAAATTTATGTGGGTCTTTAGGTTTCGATGAATTTGACAGTACATTATCTGAGCTGTTGCAAATAGGAACATTACCTAAGTTGAGACATTTTCTATTACCTACAAATTGCAGGGTACATCAAGCTTTTCGCCCTACTTCTTTACAGCAGCAATCAATTGGTCCAGCTAAGATATATGAAGCAAAACTTCATGATCGAATCTGTATCCTAAACATGTTTTCTTTTTCTAAAACTTTTTTTTTTTTCCTTCTAGTTTCAGATCACCATCATTTCTTTATAATCCCTAATTCAGTCTTCTTTTCCTCAATCTCCTGATTTTCCTTATTATTGTATTATATATATAATTGGTCTATATAGGGTCACTTTTCTCTTTGTGTCATAAGGGTTTTGCTTTATCCTATATATTACTTTTTGTAAAATTTTATTTTTTATATTTTCAACACTTTCAAAATTATATAATCATCTATTGTTCATGGTATTTGAGCACCATGCAAAAAATGTAGTTTTGACTTAATCATTTTATTCTTATTTCTTCTTTTCTTTCTATCCTCCACTTCTAGCCTTTCTCACATCCCACTACTGTTGCCAAACTTCACTATCATCATATCATATAGGGATGGATCTAAAATCATGTGATTAGAGGGATTGAATTACCATATTTAAATCATTCTAAAATTACTTACATGTACATATGTAAATCTTGCAAATTTAGCTATTTAAGAGAAGAATTAAGCCGTAATAATATAGATGACTTGATGAGTCATTAAAGTTGAGTAAGATAAAAATTTAATAAATCATAAATTTAAATATATTATAAATAGTAATAACCTCAGAAATCGCTCAAAACCCTAAATCGGATTTATGCACCATTAACTAAAATTGAACCCAAATTTGATCAAAACCCTAAAATTATAAATATAAACCTATAAAATAGTTAAATATCACTCAATAGTGATATAATTATAGTCAATTATAATTTTCGACTAAATCACCTCTTCGCGTGAAATTTTAATGAAATTACTATAGTAATTTGTTAAAATTATAATTACAATGGGTATCAATTGAATTGATAAATTTTCATGAAATTCTAAAATTAATTTATGATGATTATTTTTATGATTTTTAAGTTTAGAAAAATTACATATAATTATTTTTAATTTCCATTTTCTTGCTTTTTCTTTCCTTCTTTTTCTCTTTTCCTTTCTTTTCTTCTTTTCTCCTATTTTTTCCTTAGTCTACATGTAAATTTCAGCTGCAAAAATTAGCAGCCCATGTGTCTAAATAAATGTACATGTGTTACAAAATAAAGGGAGAAAGGATAAAAGAATAAAATAAATATCTTATCCTAATTAATGCCTAAGTTAAGAAGATAAGTTTCCTATTTTTTTTCTTTACTTTTTTAGATTAAATCTGCCCTCTTCACGTCCAAGAAAACCTGGAAAAAAAAAAGAAATAAACAATCGAAAACACAAAATGAGAAACAAAAGCAAAGAAAAGAAAAATCAAAACCAAACCATGAAGAACAAGGAGAAGAATAAGAAGAAAAGAAGAAAAAGAAGGAGGAAGAAAGGAAGATGGAAAACCAAAAATAATTAGGTAAACATAATTATTTTAGTAGTATATAAGCATATTATATGATATGTACATGTATATATGTAGTATTTATATTGTATTTTAGTAAATATAACATTACCTTTACATGTATGAGTGCATAAGTAATTAAATTGAAATATATATGTATGTATAAGGATATGTATGTATGCATGTATGTACATAGGTATATTATATGGTAGGAATATGTAGTATGTATTTTTTTTAGATTACATATAATAGGTATTAAGTATTTTTACAAAATAACTATAGGTATATACATATATATATGTACATGTGAACTACATATTGATGTATATGTGTATAAATTATTTTCATATGTATATATATATATATATACATGAATATGTATTCGAATAGTATGTATAAGTATTTTTGTAAATATATATTTCATATATATACATGTATATGTAAGTTATATTTTATATACATATAGGTATACAGGTATGTGGCATTAAGATATATATAATATATAGTATATGTACAACATATAATATATATATATATAGTATACCGAACATTAAGTAGTATATATATAGTATAATAGCTACTAAATAAGATAAATTTATAAATATGTAAGAAGTAGGTACATAAATATATACATTTATATTACCGTAAATTACGAATTACAAATTAAAGTAAATTATAAAATTAATTAAATATAGTATAACTACATAAATATATATATGTAAATCGTAAAATACAAATTAATAATAAGGAAATAATAAATAATAATAACAATTGTAATAAGACTAAAATCTCAAAAATAGGAAAATATGCTTAAAATAATAAACTATCAATATTATGATTTAAATAATTACTAAATCATAAATATATTAAGAAAAAGCTAAAATTAATATTTTATAATTTTTAAACTAAAATAATAAATTTTGTGATATTTTTATATCACAATGTCCAAAACGGACTTTATTACGAAAAAATACGCTCGAAAACGATCAAAATGGATTATAAGTTCATAATGATTCGTGCTAAAATGAAAAAATTATACGCAATTTGATAAAAAGCTTGAATCGATTATTTCACGTAAATCAATAATTGATTTAAGTTGACAGTACGATTTAGCATACTAGTTTAGTTATTTAATTCCCAAACTTATTACTTTCCATATTCCCCTAATGTTAGGTGATCCTAAAATTGATACTGATTTACGTTTGGATTATTATAATCCTTAACATCATTTATGACCAAATGAGTATTTCTGATGACTCTATACTTATTGTGTACTTATAGTTAGTATATATGAATTAAATATTAATAACTTAATGCATGGGGTTTTGGGTTATGCATGAGACTGATATTGATTAATAACTGTGTAAAATACTATTAAATGTGATATAATTAATTGTTGCATTATTTGAATGATTTGTTGATAATGTTTGACCACCTTATAAATTGACTTAATCATATTCAACCTAACTAAAATTAATTGGTTTGTGCATAGAGCACGAACATTATATATAATGTTCTAACCGTTACCTCACGTGGTTGGTAATGAAGGGCCTTGGAGGGATGGATTCCCACATGATTTGATTAGTACAGTACAGGAGCATTAGTACAGGAGCATTGGTATAACAAGACCCTACCTTTGGTTCATGGGTTCTATTGGCGCCGAAGACACTAACCATGGGTGGCTAGGGGTCGTGTCTAGAGACTACCACTGTGGGGTGTGAGCGTGGATTGTGGGAGCCAGCTCACCGCTAGACTTGGATATTTGTATATTGTTGACTATTGGAATTAGAAACCTGTTTTGTAAAACAGGGAATTCATATATATAATGATATAAGGTTAAAAACCCAAGTGCTAGAGCCTGGTTGTAATTGGTGCCGATGTATCTCTAACCCTTATTTTAGGAGGGTGTTAAATCTAATGTTGTATACAATACTGGTCAACTGTATATATACTGTTTGGCATATTTCTTGCTCATGCATTCATATGTTTAGTAATAAACTGTTTGATAACTTTATTGCTGGTATAGTACGAGGGATAACTCACTAAGCTCTTCTGCTTACTCCCTAATAGTTTTTTCTTGTAGGTTACTAAATGATTGGGCATGGGTTAAGAACTGAGAGTTGAGTGCTAACATTGAGATGCATAGAAGTTAGACTCTAAGAACAGACTATATGGTTCATTTGAATTGTTATATATATAATTGCTAATACTACATTTAAATTTTATGACTTTAGTAAGTATGAGTTTTAGAACTTTACTACCTAATCTTATTGTTTGATAGGGGATACCGATTCTTTGTGGTTCTGATGGACTGTGGCTTATCGGATATCCATAGTCACATATATATGGTCGTAAGTTAATTAAACAAATAAGTAAAAACTTTAGTGACTAATTATTTAGAATCTTGTAATCTCTAACTTACAAGATGATTTTCAAATCATGGATGCACACATAATATGAAAAGTTTAAGCAATCCTACTAGGCTCCTTTTAGGGTCATGACATATATATATATATATAAAGATTTTGCAAAGCATTGTATTGTTTTTTTTTTTAAGAAATAGAGGAAAACCATCAAATTGAATGGTTTAGTTGCATTTTAGTTTAGATCAAGGCATAAACTAATATCTTTGTGCATATTATTATAGGAAGGGACATTGTCACAAATGGTACCTCCACTTTGCCTCAATGTACAATTAATAATTTAAACTTTAAAAAAGTCAATTTAGAACCTTTTGAGGTTATTTATACTACCTATGCTAATGCGTTCATCTCCGTTAGCTTATGTAGATTTGTCAACCAATTATGAAGTGACACATGAATTGTAAGATCAATTTAAGACAATCCATGTCTATATAAACATTCATGTGGCATTATTAAAATCATAATAATATAATAGTAATAAATAATGCCATGTAGCCGTTAAAAATGCTATAAGGACATCTAGATGGACTTGGATTGTCTTAGATTAATAATCTCCTAATCCACATATCACTTTGTAATTAGTTAACAAATCCCCATAAGCTAACATAAATGAACGGCATTAGTGCAAGTAGTAAAAACAACCTCAAAATGTTCAATCAGGTAGTAAATTGAATTCTTTAAAGTTTAGATAGTTAATTGTACACAAATTTGAAGTACTGTTTATACATCATCCCTTATAGGAAAGATAAAAGCTTTCTTGACATAACTTTTAAACAGGTTGTAGAATAGTTTAATGCCATTTGGATATTTGTTTCAAATAGGTTGCAAACAAATATGAATAGGTTGAATGGTTTAGTATATTTGAATTTCGCATATTTATTTTGTATAGGGTATATTCTTAAAATTATGTAGATAAGTATCTTCAATAGATTGTTGATAATACCTATACATATTGTAAAATGTAAAATAAGTGAAAGATATAAAGTATAAAATAAAAGACAATAAATAAAATAAAACATTTTATGTTCAGGGCTTGAGTGGTATTATAAGTTGTAAGCAAGGGCATTTTCAAGTATAGGAAAAGTTATACTAGCTCTAATATAAAAGCTATACCTACAATTTAGGAAGCCATTTTTATGCAACACAACCTACATGCCTCCTTATGTGTGTGCTAAGGTTTTCAAGTGCAACTTGAACCAAGGAAGATTCAGTGGGTTTTAACAGAAATTAATCACAAGAGAGTAACGATAAGCTACATAGATCCCCTTTCTTATTGAATATTGTTTCAAGGATAATAAAAATTCATTTTTCTGGTTAGGGCAACTAGAAAAAAAAAAAATTTAGAGAGGTTAATTGGGAGTTCTACATCAGATTTTTGGTGGTGCAATTGAGCCTAAGGCAAAAGACGTCGAGGTAAGGTGGTTTAGATCAGTTCTTAATGGATTTTTGGTCCAAACTCTTAAGATTTCGTTTTGATTCTTAAGGTACTATGAAAAGCAAGCATAATGCAATCTTACGTGTGTCCTTTAGTGTGCTTTTGATGGTAGAAGTGTACATTTTAGATTTCTCAAGGTCAGTATTGTTGAAGGTTTATTTGTTTTTTATTTGAGGTTTTTTAATATAAAATTTGATTATTAATTGAGATTTAGTAATAGAAGTGTGTTTAAACAGTTGTTTGGAGTGGTAAAGAAGTGTGTAGTTTTTAGGTATTCGTTTTGGAGGGATGTTTTTTAAAAATGCTAGAAGAGGGTTGAGTAGTAAGGGATGAAACGTCACTGCAGTCTTTCGAAAATTACAGACTATAGCCTAGCATCCAAATGCTATCCCCCTTATCTTTTGGACACTAGGAGCAGACTACTTCTTTTCAAACATGGCGTTTAGACACTAGTTAAACTAGCATCTGGATGCTATGATCCTTGATGCATGCAGTGATGTTTCTTCGAGATCCTAAGTGTTCTCTAAGCATGTTGCTTTATCTTAAAACCTATTCAAAACATTTCTAAACATGATTCAACATCATATACTTATTTTTTAGATTAAAGTAACTTCTTAGTGATCTTAGATTTCCTATATGGTTCCTAAGTAATTGTGAGATAGTTGGATTGCCATGTTAGAGAATGTCATTAGATTAGTATAGAAGCTATGTGAGTGTTTTGCCTCTTATATGTATAGGTTATGAGGCGCTTGTTTCGAATTCTAAGCAAATACTTCAGTTAAACACGAGGTTTGTATGCTACTTATGTGTGTAGGCTTAGAAATGGTAAAAATGAACCTAACATATATTTAGCCTAAATAATTTATGATGCGTATACTTGGCTAGGCCCTAAGGACTAAGAAGACTAGACTTTAGGGTAGTTCCCCATGATCTTAGTGTGATAATGTCTTGATTGGAGGCTCACTTTGAAATGATCTAAGTATATTAGGCGTTCCTTAGTTCCTATGGTATTAGGGAGTAACCAATCCCAATACTTATATATATATATATATATATATATATATATTATGTACTAGAGTCATGAGTTACTTTAAGTTCCGAGACACCCGAACTGTGTTGTTTTATAGGCCTAATCAAAGATAATAAACTGTGGTTGTTGAGATATTTTAAAGTAGTTGTTGCATGTGCTTGTACATTTATTGTATGTTCATGTGTATGTGGTTATACCCTGTACTAGGCTTTTGCCCACCCCTTTAGGGATTCTTTTTTTTAGATTCAAGGATAAGTTACGGGGATTATGAGAACTACTACAGTGAATATGACATTTATGGCGATGTTGTAGAATATGATGAGTATAATTTCAATTATGGAGATGGCTTAGTGTAGATATTGTAGGAATGATAGTTTTGTTAGACAATATTGTTAGACAACTTGTCATTTACATTTATTTTGTTACTTAAGTCATGACAAGTCACTTGGGACTTTTCTTGTTGGCTTTGGTTTTATGTTGTTAATTCAATTTGAAGAATTTGAGACTTAAGCTATATATATGTTTCATGAATAGATATTATTGAACTGATTATGAGTTTACTTTCTTTGAATAAAATGAAGTGAGAAGTTGATCAATTTAAGTTATTTGTGGGCTAAGGATGTTGTAAACATCTATGTTATTATGTAGAGACACAACAGGTTGGATGATTGTTATTTATGAGGAGACGATAGCAGGTTGTATCTATATACTTAACATGTCAATAGATTATAGAGATACATGGCATATTGTAATTACCTAAGTTTTAGGGTATTATACATATTCCACATGTTTTTCCCTAAAAATGAACAATATCTTATGGAAATATAACCCCAAGAATACAGAATGTAAAGTTACGAGTTAAGAGTTTTCTCATCACATCCTATACTTAGATGAGCACATAGGCTCAATTGAATAGTGGTAATTTAAATGGGTTCGACTAATAAAAATAATTTGTATAACTCACTCAACAATTCAGCACAATAGACTTAGCTTTGAAGCTACATTAAGTAGTAATGCTGATAATGTGTTTACATTGCTATAAAAGTATGAATTTTGAAAATGAAGATTTTTTTTAGTACATCATAATCAATTAGTATATAGGATTGTGTTCAATGATAAAATTGGTGAGTATTTGTAAACCCAACCTAATTACAAGTTCAAATCCTAATTTAAGTCCAAGTGTCATAAACGATACTATGAGGCGATAAGGCTAAATAAGATAAAATTTTTATAAAATTAATAAATTGAATATAGTATTGATTGTAGAAACCATAGAAAATCGACCGATACCTAAATTGCGTATAAAAACCTTAAATTCGATGTATGATAATTACTTGAAATTGAACCTAAACTTGATTAAAACCTTAAAAACTATTACTTTAATCTTATAAAATGAATAAATATCACTTAATAGTAATATAATCGTTGTCGATTACAATTATCAACTAAATCGCGTAAAACTTTTAACAAAAATATTAAAAGAACTTGTAAAAATTATAATCATAACAGGTACCAATTAAATTAATAAATTTTCATAAAATTCAAAAATTAATTTGTAAATGTTATTTTTACTATTTTTACATTTAGAAAAATTACATATGATTATTTTTTTTTATTTTCCTTTTTCTTTCTTTTTCTTTTCGTTCTTTTCTTTTAATTTCCCCTTATTCTATGTACACATACCTAAGAACCTACGCTTTGAAAAAAATTCCAAGTGTTATGTTTACATTATAAAGCCAAGAGTAATGATTAAAATTGTTATATCTTAATTAATGCTAAAGATTTATTTGTTGCCTCATATATTGCTTTTACTTTTATTCTTGGGTTTTTTTTACTTCAATCTCTATGCCTGGAACTTTTCAAACTAGAAAAAGAAAAAGAATAAAACCAAATATATACACACACACAATAGAAGAAACCGAAACCAAAAAGAAAGAGGGGAAAACAAGAACTAAGAAGAAGAAAGCTAAGGAAATTATCTATTATATTATTAAAATATTTAGGTAACTTTATTTATTTTACTTATACATATGTATATCAATGTATGTACATGTATATTAAGTATATGTTTATTTATTTATTTACATGTACATATATGTATGCATGAATAGATAAATATATATATATATCTATTATGTATCTCCTCCATTTGTGTATATACATATGTATTGGGTATGTATCTTTATATATGTATATACATATATATTTAGGAGTGAGTATATATATCTAATATATGGTATATGTATATAGTTATAAATAGTAATACATATAATATGTATTTTTCTACATATGTATTCTTGTACATATGTATGCGTGTGTATTGTATATGTATGTATAATTAATATTTTGTTATATGACATATGTAGGTATACACATATAGTATATATACCTATACTAAGTATTTCCTTTATATACATGTATATATATTTAGTATTTTATTTAATTATTTATGTATATATGCTTGATTATGTATATATAGGTAATTATTATTATTTTTACTATATGAGGTATATACATGTATACGTATATAGTAAATATATGTATATATATACTTAGTATTTTCAAACTATAAGAATTACTATATATATGTATATGTATATTGCTAGACGTGAAGATGTATATATATAATTATTAATAATATTTTGTATTTTAGTATATATACATGTATATAGTATGACCGTATATGTACATAAGTATATAAAGTATAAATAAGTGTATATTATACTTGTACATAATGTATAAGTAAAGTTAGAATAGTATACATATAAATGTACGTATATGAATAGTGGTATATACGTAAAAATATGAGTATAATTAAATAGTATATACTAATATACTATACTATTAATTTGATAAATAAAGTAAGTTAATAAATATATATATATATCAGAATACCATAAGTTTGGAGAAAAATAAATAATTACGTAAATTGAAAAATTTGATGAAATATAATCATAAGTATTTATATAGTAAAATGGAAAAATTATGAAAAGTATGCAAATATGACATGTAGCACTCTTACGTGTTGCCACGTTACTATATATATAAATTAACAATTTTTCATAATTAAAGATAATAAAGTAGAAATAAATTTAAGTTAATAACTCTAAAATCTCAAAAATAGGTAATTATAATTAAATAGGCTTAAAATAAGAAAATTATCAACTATACAATTTAAGTAATTATTAAATCATAAATATATTAAGAAAAATGTTAAATTGATATTTTATAGCTGTTTAAGTTAAAATAAATTTGCACCTTTTTAACTTTTCTTCTAGTTTAAGTTTATGAGTATGGTTTTTACGCTTAAAAACTAAGGAAAAAAAAATTAAAATGCCACATTAGTTTACCATGTTTACATGTCCATACATATGCATTTTTTAAAATTTTTAGTGTAGTAAACTTGTTATATGTAACTTTAGAAGCACATAAGTTAATTAAGATGATAACATAAAGAAAAGTAAAACAATTATCATCATATTTTCATTCCCATGCTAGGGCCGAAATACATGTATGTATATCCCTACATCATTTTTTATTTCTCATGTTTATTTTGGTAGAAAATAGCTTTAGGTTCATTTTTGTAGTAGTTTAATGCATGTTTTTGCTAGCTAAGTACATGATATGTAGAAAGGTTTAAAAAATCATCTTAAACCACCTCAAACATGTTAAACAACATGCTGTAAAATGTTTATTAATGAATTAATCACATGATTAATTAAAGACAATTAGGATTTAGGACTTAATCTTGTAAGATAAGAGACTAAACAAGGTCTATAGTGTAGCGATCCTAGGAGGGGTCTAATAGTATTGCCTAAAATTTCTATATCACGTGTGCACCCATGATAAGAAAATCGCCTTGCAAGTCAGAGATTGCAAGACTCTAAATAGTTATTTGCTAGAGTCTTCAATTCTAGTTCATTGGTTCATTATATAATATAAATAATTATGGATATCCATTTTTCCACAGTTCCTCAGTACCGCAGAGAATCGGTATCCCCTACCAAAATAATAAAATAAGATAGACAATTCTAGAAAATTCTAAACTTATTAAAGATACTAAACTTAATTGAGACATTAGTCATTTTTTGGATTATTCCAAATTAACTACACAAGCTTTTCATCACATTGATTCAATGGTAGCACTTTGCACTCGATTCCTATCCCATTCCTAACTATCAATCAACCTGCAAAGAAAAGAACTGTTGGGGTGTAAGCTTACGCTTAGTGAGATAATTACCCTCATCAATACCGCATGACAAAAATTTATTAAATGTACAATCATATGAATGAATGAACAATCAGTATGCCAAACAACACATGCAGTGACCTAGGAACTGCATACGACTCAGAATTACGCCCCCTCAAGTTGGGGTTTGGAGATAATTAACTGACCCAAACCGAAATCTGGGTTCTAGACCTTGGGTTTTATTTCATTTGCACTATTGTGTACTATATGTATACTTCCTTTACCAAAATCAAATCATATCTTTTAAAATCCAAAATCTAGCGGTATAGTGGCCTCCACAATCCATAAACACACGCCCTAAGTAGAAGCTACAAGACTCGGCCCCTCGTCGACGGTTGGCATCTCCTAACGCCTAGTAAGCCCATCAGCTTAGGTCAGAGACTCAATATATATGATGGCATAACTAGTGCCCAATCCTGCAGGAAACTTATATTCCTGTGAGTCCCCTCCCATCTTCTGCGTAAAGTGGCAGTCGGTGTTATCCGTATGCAATATGGGGAATACATGATTCATTTTGAGTTCTTAATCGTACAAGTGATTAACTTGATTTTTAGAGTGACCAAACAATTTCATTCCATACAATTCACATATATATATGCATTACAAACAATTCCCATTATTATATATAATTAAAAAAAAAGTCATCGCATTCATCCATAAATTCAAACACATGCATCTCCCATATCCCACAAGCATCCAAATTTATATATATAGTTTAGGTGCATCTATTCTACAAGGACAATTAAGTAAAGAGTCATTGGGAATTTACTCACTCTGCCATGTAGGTCAATCAAAGTAATCTGGAGGCAAGTCGTCTCCGTAAACAGTGTCCCCTGGTCATTGAAATAATTTTTGTAGGGAATTGAAACAAACTTAAGAAACTAAGTAAATTTTCCTTAAGTTATATTCTTGACTAGTTTTTTGTAATTTTTCCCGGTTTTTACCTAAAATTCAATCGCGTATAACTTTTTCGTTTTAAATCCAATTTTTATGATCTTATAGTCAATCTTCATTGTTTTTTAGTGTACTTTAACGTGGTAAGGTTATATTTTCAAAATGAGGTATACAATTATGCCCATGGGTCAAAACAGTAGAGTTCCTCATGTGTTGGAGTGTTTTTGGGCCTTGTTTGGTAAATGGGCTTTTTAATAACTTAAGAAATTCTTTAGGCTTGGTATTAAGATTTTATCCTAAGCTTAAAATACTCCTTGAGATCAGATTTACAACTTTGATTTATATTCCTAAGGCTAACAACTACTTCATGGGCCCTTTAGTGGGCTTAAGTTATCAAATGGGCTTATTTTTGGTCCAAGTTAAAGTTAGTGATTTTGGTAGGCTTATGGGGCCTTAGATGGATTTCTTATGGGCTTCAAAACAACCTCTCTTGGTACTTTAAGGTGCTGGTCAGAATTTTTTTGAAGGCCCAACTTAGAGTTCTAGGCTCATTTTGAGAGTTTTAGGCTCGGTTTTGAGTTTTAGGCTTTGTATGCTTACCATACTTGCTTTGGTTAATCTTTTTACTTTGTTCTTTCACTTTTATCATATTTTTAGGCGTCTTTCCCCCACGTTCCAGATCTGTTCATGATGATTCCAAGGGGTTCTTGCTTGGTTTTTCAACTTGTTTCATCATTTCCTTAAGTTTAGGTGGTAGATTATGCACTTAAACTACTTGTATCCAAATCTTAACTTAAGTTTTCTTCCATAAGATGATCCTTTAACTCATGCTCTATATAAAGAAATAAAAGATCTTATACTTAATATAACCTCCATATCATAGCTCATGTCATACAAAGTTGGTTTCTTCATAAAACTTCATGTGATGGATTTTTCCTTAACTTAAGTCTAGATTTGAGCATGTTTAACTTAACAGAAATAAAATCAACATTCAAGTGACTTTTGAACCCTCACGTCCAGCATCTTCATCTCCCATTCAAGTTCTTGTTTCAAGATTTTCTCAAATTAAAATCTTCCATTCAAAGTGCTACATAAGTATCTTTACAAAACACCAACTTTACATGCTCATATTTCGACCTCATGTAAGGGTTTCATGAGTTTGTTTCTTAAAATAGTTTTTTTCGTTATCACAACTTAAATCATACTTATATCTTTAAGAAATCAAAGTCTCTTAACATAAATACTA
The DNA here is from genome assembly GCA_024138005.1 of Lumnitzera racemosa. Classification (NCBI taxonomy): domain Eukaryota; kingdom Viridiplantae; phylum Streptophyta; class Magnoliopsida; order Myrtales; family Combretaceae; genus Lumnitzera; species Lumnitzera racemosa. The sequence continues at coordinate 62,179,752 of JAMXBC010000004.1, forward strand.
ACCCACTAATCACAAGAAATACTTACTCGTCCTTAAAGCAAATTATGGTGGTTATGCACAAAGGTTCCACTTAAGCTCTTAACTTTGCTTCTTCTTTTGCAACCTTTTGGAACCCGAATATTTTGGTCTTTTGGAATGGGGTTTGTAGAAGGTTCTAATGGTTTTAAAAGATCTTAGATAGTGAAAGAAAATGACACAAGAATAAGAAGAGAAATTGCCGTGAGTATGGAAGCAAAAATGGTGGCGGCAATGTTAAGGATTTGTGGAGTTTGATTTCTTTTTTTATTTGTGTTTAAAGTGAGAGAAAAGGAAGTGAAAATGGGAGTGAAAGAGGGAGAGAGTGGCAGATTTTGAATGAGGAAAGAAGCGTGTGCATGAAGCTTTAATTGTTTATCTTGTAGCTTACACAAAAGTCAACAATTGCAACTATTGATTATGTAAGCATTAGGGGGTGAATAGTAATGTGCAAGAGAAAGTGATTGATGGTTGAAAGACAATAGCATGGCCCCCCTTTCTCCCTTGTCCAAATCTGCCATTTAAAGTCTTTTTGGGCCATAGAGTGGTCTTGTCTCATTTATTAAAGATAAGCTTATGAAATCTTGTGAAAACTTGTCCATATGTAGTATAAGTGAAGGGGTGATAAGGAAATTGTCATATCACTAGATTTTGATAAGTTATCAATTGATAAATGATTCCAACTCTCAATTGATAAGTTATTTAAGGTGATTTGTTGGTCTACTTATTTATGTGTAAAGCTTATATATAAAGATAAGGGTATGGTCTTATAGGAAATTGTTTTAGGGTTTTCATCCGTATTGTTTTGTAATTTATGATTTGATTTTTATAAAATTGTGAAATTTTCTAAAGTTGAATGAAATTATTCAAATTAAATTATTCAAATTAAATTATCGATTAATTACTTAGGGTTAAAATTCCTTAATCATTTTAGGGTTTAGGGTTTTAAGTGACTTTAGAGCTTACAGTTCTTCAAGCTCAGGTTTATTCGATAATTGGTTTTTTTTTTTTTTTGGATTGAAAAAATTTAATTCGTTTCTAAATATAAACTTAAGTTTTTGGTCTAGTTGATTTTTAGGAATATTTAGAAAGTATTCGTACTCAAATCTTAGGACGATAAAAAGTAAGGTTTACATATAGTGAGTACATAAGCTTGAAAAGGACATTAGGTTTAGAAAAACCCACTTAGGACCCAATGAACCTTTAGTATCAAATCTAGAACTCATGATAAAATGGGTCATTTAATTATTTAGTAAACTATTAGGCCATTGAATTAGGATAAAGTCAAGATATGAGCCTGAGGACATGAACTATGCTTAAATTTAACTAAAAGGCCAACAAACTAAACCTTGAGCCTACCTAATCACTCATAACCAGATCTATAATTTTGTAAAAAGTGTAATAAACTTAGGGCTAATGATGAGCTTAAGTCCAAAAAGGCAAGTAGGATTGGGCCTAAGGTCCTAAATTGCAAAATGAACCCAAAGAGCCTTAAGAAAACCAAAATATAAGCCTAAATTATACATGATCAAATCTAAACCTAACTTAAAAAGACTTGAAGGTAGATACCCGAAAGGCCTACTAAAACCTAAGGCCCACCTAAGACATCCATTATAGACCTCCTAATGAGTTGAAACCTTAAACTTAAGAAAAAAACTCGTTTATGCCCATAAGAGCAACACCAAAGCCTAAATGAAAATTTAAAGTGTTAGGTAGAAAAAAATTCACTAAAAATACTTAAATGAAAGCTAAAAATATCAAGTGCAAGGCCTAGGATCAAAAACTAAGCCTATAGCCCAAAACTAGGTCCGAACCTTAAAGTGACCAAACTTACCTTTTGGGTACACAAAATTATAAGACCCAAATAAAAAACTTGCTGACCTTAAAGCCCAAAGATGACCTTGCCAAATAAATGAACACTTAAAAACGATGAAATCGACTATAAGAACACAAAAAACAAACTTAAAATAAAGAAGTTAAAGTGAAAACAAGTTTTAGCTATGCCTAGGGATTAGGGTGAGCTTTAGTAATTAGGTAGACATTTAGGTTCTTAAAGAAACCCTCTTCTAATTGCTTACATATACATTATTATTATGTTTTAGATGGAATAATTTCTAATTCAAGAATCCCAAAGTTTAGGAGAAGTAGGTAAGTAAGCCAGGTGAGGGAGTTTCGATAAACTGCTACTTATGTTTGATAATTGCTTAATGCTTTATTACTTGCCCTTGGTTGTCTATTGAGTGACTAGTTGTTCTGTATGCCAACATCCATGTGATCGCCTTATTAAAATTGGTAAGTTTAAATATTTGGCGAAAATAACTGGATATATTTATTGCATGTTTGTGATCCATTAGTTATGGATTGTGATGTCTATAACTTTTTCAAGTTTTATGAAAAATTTGCTAAAATACATTTTTGAAATGCTTTACAATTCAAATAAAGATTTATCAACTTAGTAAGTACTCATAACAATCTCCTATGATATTTTACTTGTTGAGGCAATGCTAGTAGACCATTTTCAATTGATTGATAGTGAGTAGCCTACGTTGGGATTCGCATGGTTTAGTTCGTTGATAATGAGCCAATAGAGTGTTATATTGATTGTTGATAGTGGATAACGCTAGATGGGGTCTTAATTGATTAGTATCGTATTCTTGAATAGGGTAATAGTTGAGTTCCGTTTATTGGGACGATACCTACAAACAACCTTATGTGAGTAAGGTGAGGTGCCCTCTACTGTTAAGTATAAGGGATAATCGACATGTAGATGACACAAATCATACCTTCCATGGTTTCGAAGCCCCATGGATGTATTGCTAGCATTTATTGCATGTGTATTCATTTCGTATGTAGCCAAATTACGTGTTTGTTAATATCGCTTGATAACTTGCCTAAACAGTAGTAATGAGAGAGACAAACTCATTGAGCTATGGCATACTCACCCCCCAACAGTTCCTTTTTATAGGTAACCAAAAGCTGGGAATGAGCAAAGTTAGAGTGTAGAGTGTTCCTTCAGTAACTAGATTAGACGAATGAGATTACTTTAGTAAATTGTATTAGTTAAGCTAAATCTTTATAATATTTAGTAGCTCTTAATGTAATAGAAGTTTAATTATCTTGTCTTATTTGTAGGTGATTTCGACTCTACAGTCTTAGTAGACTATAGATTGTTAGGTTGCCTTAGTTGCTTTTATAAATAAGTAAATATAAGTAAAATGAATAAGCACCCTTAAAAACTTAATAGTTAAAGTCTTGTGACCTTTGACTTGTAAGGCATTTTTTATATTACAGATGCATATGTAATATAGAGATTTTAGGAAAAACTACTAGCCCACCTTATGGGGCATTACAAGAGCTCATAAAAAATACAACTAAATTTTTCATATCATGTATGCCTTTAGTCCTTACATAAAGGATATTTTAGAAACAAATGAAAAGCTTACTGTACATTATTGACTCAAAAATAAAACTTCATTCAAGAAAAAAGAAAAGGGAGAACAACTTAAGCTACTCTAGGGAAAGCACAAAATTCTAGTCATATATTGTCATTTAGATTTCCTTAAGTATGAAATGGCTTCATTCTTAATGATATTGTAATTATGTGAATTTATCTACAATACAACACAAATTGAAAAGAAATGTATGAACAAACTATTACAACAATAACCAAAATTGTCTAAGAAAAAAGGAATGTAAACTAAAATAATTAGAGAGAAACCTTTATTTAGCAAAGTGCTGAATAGAAATACTATTCCTATTAATAAAAAATAAATTACTCAAATAAAAAAACATGAATGAAGGTACTAGAAGAAGTAACAAAACAAAAAAAAAAATTATGATTTTTTATCTAAAAGATAAATAGATTAAAAAATAAGCAATTCTAGCAAAAGCTCTTCCTTCTGCTCTTCTTAAAGCTTGTATTCTTCTCCTTTTAGTTAGAAAGAAAGACTCATACCTATTGAACAACTTAAACATAAAATTTGATTTTGATTGCCAAAGTAATAAAAAAAAATTCCCTCAAATTGCTCAAATGAAAAAGACAAGAGTGAGAATCCAATGAAAGCACTTAGTAAGAAAGTCAAGGACAATGAAGGCATTAATGTAGGAGGCAAAAAGGAACTTTCTTATAAAGAGTTAATTGTTCACAACATCCTAAATGCTTATGCCACTCATTTTTGCCTTCATTAGCAGATTGATGAAAATAAACTTGATTAAGATAATATGGTTTCATCATTTGAAAAAGTCCTAGAAAAAAAAATGAAAGAAGATCATCAAATTTAGTCATTGTTGGGTAAGAAAATAATCCTTACACCTCAAAATATGAGGAAGAAATTATATACGCCATAGAAGAGATCCTTAATGAATTAGCTATATAGCTAGTCACTAGGTTATGAGAACCTTCATAGCGAGTTAAAAATCCTTTAGCACTTTGCAAAACATTTAGCATGGTTAGACTAGGATTATATTCTATACAGTCACCTTTTCTGTAGAAGAAGAATTAAATGGAGTCATTAGGGAAGAATCCCAATTTGTCAATGCTAAGTTCTTAATCATTAGATGTAAGGAACCAAACTTTAAAGCCTCACTAGCTACTTATGATTTGGTGGTTGTTCGGGGCCAAATTCTTAGATTACCTTTGGAATTTTGTGACGTTCATATGCTTCGTATAAAAGGAGAAAGCATTGCTTTAGTTTTGAGATTAGACACATTTATTGTGAATGCAGAGAGAGGTGGATTTGCTAGATTCTGCATCTAAGTAAATTTTAATAAGCCTTTGGTTCATTCAATTGTTATTGATGCAATTTCTTATAATGTTTAGTATGAGGGTATTCACAATCTTTGCTTCATATGTGGCTATATGGGTCATATTACAGTAAGTTGATACAAAAGAGAAATTGAAATAGATTTTTCTTTTTTTTTTCTTTTTATGTGGGGGGATTATTAGAAGGCTCCAAAAATTTCGGTGATGAAAAAGAAAATATAGAAAAGGGAACTATGAGCAAAATAAGCAAATGATAAATCTCATAAATGAGGAAAATAATAGAGGGCATACAAAATTCGTACAAGAAATAAATAATCAAGCAAACCTTAAAGGATATGGGAAATGAAACTTAATGTAGAGGAAAACCCATGGAAAAATAAGAAATTAGCAAATGAAAATATTTCGAAAATGAAATGGAAGCAAGTAATAAGAGGTAATCATGAAGCTATACTGTAAAACAAAGACTACCAAGGGAATAAAATGAAAATGCAAGAGGTATAAGTGAAGGGGTAAATCATAAGAATACAATGGGTAAAAAATGGACAAAAAGGTGAAAGAAACTAACAATTAACAAAGAAAGAGTTTCATTACGAAATAATGACATAATAGCACAAGCAAGTGGAGAATAGTAATTATAATTGTGTAGATATATAAGAGAGAAGAAAAATGGAAAATGAGAAGATAATAGGAAATTAAAGGGACTTCTCTTTCTTGTCCTCAATAAAAAAAATTCTCTCCACCAATCTCTTTAAGAAAGAGATTTATTGCCATAAAAAGTTTAGCAAGATGAGTTAGAAATTATGGACAAGAAAGTACAATTAATGTTTACTATCAAAATTTTGTATCTAGACTCAAAGATGGTTTAGATGGACCAAAGTTATGAAGTCATGTATCATATACGCATTCATAAGAAGGAGAGAGTCATAAAACAAATAAAGGAATCAAAGACTAGTTAGAGGGAAATACATCTTACTCATTATGTATCAATGATTAGACATGTGATCGTGGATATAAAGGGTATTAAGACACTAACAAGAATGGGGAAAACAATTCAACAGTAAGGGAATATGAAGTGTTTGTAGTAGTAGCAATAGCAATCCTAAAAGAGAATCTTTATATCCCTCCAAGATAATGCAACAATGGGAGAAAATAATGGGAATTGTGGTAAACCGAATTTACCGTATTCCCCTACAAATCTTAGAGTACATTTTGCTTTTAGCTTTTTGGCTAGAAAGGAATAACTAAACCCTTACTTTTCTCAAACAAAGATGAGGTGTTAGACTTCATAGGTACTAAGAAGACTTCTAGTGACCGTATGATGGAAAAACATGTGATGATGGTTGAAATGGATGAAGTAATTTGATATAATGTAACAAAAATTGAAAAAAGAGTTTATCATCACCCCAACATTCTAAGATCTACTAAAACTCTTATGTAGAATGTTAGGGCATTAAACACATCAAACAAGCAACAAGCATTACTCTAAGTGTTTATTGAGTATATGCCAGAGTTAGCTCTATAGGAAATGAAAATGAACAAGAATACAATCTACTACGTTAGCTATATTTCACAACTGGATAGATACTCTTATGTAGAGTCAAGGGGAATGAGGGGAGGAATGCTTTTTCTTTACAACGCAAATGTCTTGCATATCTACATTATGATGAAAACTAATCAAGAAATTCATGCTGAAATCAAGGTATGAAACTTTAATTTCTTTTGGTTTTTTTCAACAATTTATGCCTCTTAAAAGTTAAAAGCATGAAGCTCTTTATGGGGAAGTTTAAAAAGTTTTAAAATTGTTAATAATGCTACATGGTGTGTGACAAGTAATTCTAATGATGTGATAAGCAAAATTGAATATTGAGGTAAGGGTTTTATTTTATTTTATTTTTTTTGAAAAATGGAGCCTAAAGATATAGTAAATGTACTAATAATTGTGAACTTGTTGATATGAGCTTTTTAGGTCAAATTCACACTTAGTTAATGAATAGAATTTATCTTCTTTAATTTGAAAATGATTAGATAGAGATTGGTGTAACACAACATCTAGAATTATCTACCTTAAAGGAAGAGTTTTTACTTGCCAAAATGCCTAAGTGATCATTGTCCTCTTCTTTTAAACATTCATCTTACTAAATTACATAGAACCAATGAGAAGCTTTTATATTTCAGTTTATGTGGTTTATGAATGAAACTCATATCCTTCTTATGAAGTCACTTTGGTTAAAGTCAAACCACGATATAATAAAAACAATTGGAAGCTTACCAAAGAATTTAAGGGAACGGAATCTTAAAGTCTTTTTGTATTATTCATCATCAAAAGAAAAAAGTGCTTAGTAGACTAGCAAGAATGCATAGAGCTCTTACTGTCTCTCCTTTGCAATTTCTCAATGACTTAAAGAGGAGAATTAAGGAAGAGTTAATGAAAATTGGAAGCCTAAAAGTGCTCTTATCAAGCATAGAAGCAACTGCCCACAACCTATATCAAACAAGGAGAAACTGGGGGATCAATCAAACAAGAAAAGGTGGAAGAAATAAAGCTTAAGAGATATGCCCACTGATAGAGATTTGGAATGAGTTGATGGTGATCAAGCAACTGAGCATAGAATGGTCACTAGGAGATAGGGTTTACAGGCTTATTAGTTCTAATCCATCCATAACCTAAATTAATAACTAAAGCTTAACTAGCAAGATGTCTATGCTCTAAGCCAAAATGTCTTGTATTTCCTTCTAATTTATCAATATTTAGTGTTTGCTAGTATTTAGAACATGCCATAAGGGCTAAGTTAATATAAACCAACCATTTTCATTAGATGTATGGTACCACTTCTTATCTTAAAGATTTTCTTTACTATTCTTCAACACAAATCAATAGAATTTACCTATTTTTTACTATATTATTATGAATCTTATCAATCCTTTACACTTATAATCAATTGTAGCGATTCTAACTCGATTATTACATTGGTTGTATCAAAATTTTCATGTTAGGCATTGAGTTTCAAAATTCGTGAGTTGTATCAGATTAGGAGCTTTAATAATCATTCATGCTAAGCACGTCATAATTTGGTATCAGAGTGAAAGTTCAACACATTGTAAACTAGAACCCTCCATTATCTTTTCTATCACTTGTTGTTAAAAGAGTTGTTGGCTTGTATAGGTGTTAACTGAGGTTGAAAGTGTTTGAGAAGTTGAACTAGTTATAAGGGGTTTTTGTGTTGAATTCTTGTGCTGTTGCTTGTTTAAGAAGTAGTTAACTAAAATTGTTTGTGAGTATTAGAGGTTGTTGTTGTATTATATTGATGGTCTTTGGCAAAGTTCCCTAACTGAAATTTGGACATTTCATTATGAGAAAAGTGATTGATGATAGTGTTAATGTCGGGCTTGTAGGTAATAATAATAATCGAAAGAGGAATGTGAGGGATTCATTCAATGGTGATTTGGTAAACATTTTTATAGAGATGTTCTTAGGGATATTAACACATAAAAAAAAATATGATTTAAGGTATCATACCAATATGAATAATCACTTCAATGAGATGGATGAGACCTTAAGGGAAGAATTGAGTAGTTGAGGAGGAATTAGGAATGAAGAAACGAAAGGTACAACAACCGAACAAACATTGAAGAATAGCATAAAGAAAAAGCATATTATTTTGGAGGACGTATGCAACATGAAAATAAAAAATTGAAAGGTATTGAGAAGATAAAATTGACCTTCCTAAAGTCTAATCGGCGTAGAACTCCAAATGATTATTTTGATTAAGAGATCCAAATGGAGCGCTTATTTGAATATGAGAGTACAATGAACATACCAAAGTGAAGTTGGCATATTTAGAGTTTTTGAGGCATGCATCATTGTGAAAATAGCTTCGAGATCAAAGGAGGGAGGATGGTGAAACTGAAGCCACCAAATAAAGGCACATGAGAAAGAAATTATGCCACCTTACTATTAACAAGACTTATACTCACAATTGGATGCCTTAAGGAAAGGAACTATCATTAGTACTTAGTACGCTTAGGAACTTGAGACTCTATTGATGAGTTATGATACCAAGGATCTAGTTGGGTGCATCATCTTTAAATTTATCATAAGGTTGAGGTGTAAAATTGTAGACATAGTTGAAGTTCAACAATATTCTTCCTTAGATGATGTTGGAGAAGTTGGCATTACGATTTGAGAAGCAAAACAAAAGTATAAAATGATACCTCAACAATACAATGAGCGATAAGTTAAAGAGAAGATAAAGGAATAAATGATGTATATGTAGCCCAAGATGGAATGGCGGGAGTTCAGAGGTTGTGAAGGAGGTAGACCTAATAACAATCCAACCATCCTACATAAGTTACAAAAGCAAGAGCAAGGCATCTAAAGGAAGAAATTTAGTGAAGTAAGTTTCTTTAAATGTCAAGGCTTTGGACATATAGTCTCAAAATATCCAAACAAGTAGGTAATGATGATTAGAACCAAGCTACCTGGACATGAAGTGATTAGTGAGGACGAAAGGGAAGATGAAGATGTAGCCTTAGAGGAATGGTTGAAGGAGTTTGAAGTTGAATATGGTACAAAGTTGGGTACCATGGATGAAGACATTACTCAACTTATGCCACTATTAACTAGTTAGTTATGATTTTAGAGTGACTAATTAGTGCTAAATAGAGAGAGAACTTATTCTTTACTCAATGCTTTGCAAAGAAAAAGATATGCTCATTGGTTGTAGATAATACCAGTAGTGTAAACCTAGCTTCTACATATTTTGTTCATGCATGGGGGCTAAAGTTGATACAACATCTACATCCTTATACGTTGTACTAGTTTGGAGAGAAAGGTAATTGCATGTTAACAAGTAAGTTAGAATTCTATCAAAGATTAAGAGTTATGTAGATGAACTATTATGTGATGTAACAGTGATGGAGGTAGCCTATATTCTATTACGGAAACCATACATCTATGATAGAAGGGTTGTATATGATAGGTTTAAGAATATTATATGTTTGAAAAGGATGGGAAATAGGTTATTCTAACTCCATGAGCCTTGAGAAGATTAAGAGAGATCAAATTGCTAGAGGTAAATTAAAGGAAGGATGAAAGAGTTTATTCGTATAGAGCCTAAATTTTTCTCCTTGCAAGTTGAAGTAGTCATAGGATTTGAGTGCAAATCCTTTACAACCTCAGGTCGATGATAAGAATCGAAAGCCAAACCTACAAAAGCAACTCCCGACAATCCATATCAACCCAGGAGAAAGTGATAGGGCTAATGTAACAAAAAAAAGTGGAAGAAAGGAAGCTCAAGAGACTGGCTAATCGGTAAAGAAGAGGATTAGCCTGATGATGGGTAAGTAACGGAGTATAGAATGGTCGCTAAGAGATAGGGTTCATTGGCTTATAGGAGTGTTAGCAGATTGGTGTGCCGATTCTAATCTATCCATAAATTAACCTGATAGCTATAAGTGGACCTGTTGGAAGGATAACTCTAAGCCAACACTTTTTTTTATTTCCTTTTAATTTATCCATACGTAGTGTTTGCTAATATTTACAAACATGCCATTAGGTCTAAGCTAATATAAATAGGCCATTTTCATTAGATGTAATGAGCCACTTATTATCTCAAACACTCTCTCTATCATTCTCTAATCAAGATTAATAAGATTTAGCACTTTCTAGCTATTATATTGTGAATCTTATCAATATTTTGTACTTGTAATTGATTGTGGCAATTCCTAATTTAATTATTCTATGGGTCATATTGGAATTTTCGTGTTAATAGTTGAGTTCCGAAGTTGATGAGTTATATCGAAGTAGGAGCTTCAACACTCATTTGTGTTGGTACATCAAGAGCTTAATGACTTTCTTATAAGGGAATCATGGTTATGGAAGATTGAATTAAGAACAAAAGAATAAAGGATGGAGAAAGAAATACATGCTACCACCATGCAATAGTAGAAAATAAAAGAGTAAAAGACAAAATATTCAGCCTCCAAAATAATATGATTCTATGGGCTTATGATCTTAGTAGCATTGGTAGTTTAATCTTAGACCATTTTCAAAGCCTATACACTATGAGAAAAGAGTCTTGTCACATGGGAAGTCTATTGGATAAATCCCTAAGATATGTTTTAACATATAAGTAGAAAAATGAGTTTAATGACAAACTTCAACTAACGAAATTGACAAAGCCTTATGTCAAATAGGTTCTTGGAAAACTCCTAAAAAAGATGACTTCATGTCTTTTTGGATAAGGCAAGTGTACCTATCAATTAGGATTATAGTTCAATAGAACAAATGTTATCCTTACAAGAACTATGATTACTAATACTATTTTTTTTTTATTATTATCTAATGAGTAAAATTTGAATTCAAGAAACTTAAGGAGAATTTAACTAAATTGCAGCAAATAATTAACCTAAAAACTACCTAAGACTCAATTAAAGAAAGTAAACAAGAAAGCAATCAAATTGGAAACTAACTTAAGATTCAATGACATATTTAGATATTACTTCCCTTAGAATTATACATGTGACTTTTACTAAAGATAATTTAATTTAATCTCTAATTTCTTTAACCAAGAGAATCCTCTAATCTGGTTAATAACTTTCACAAGTGTATTAATCCTAATCTTTATATTACCTATTAGAATCTCTTCTTAATAGCATAATTGAAGATCGCATTAAAAAACAACAAATTCCTTAACAATATAAATTAAGATCTAAAAAGACTTTGCAATTTATCTCTAAACTCACAATAATCTTCATCAATTATGCATATATCTAATCATAAAAGAAATCTCTTGATTCTCTTGCATAATATCAAATTTTAGATCAATACCCTAAGAAATATCAATATCAATATCAAGAATTCAAGCATGCATAATTTAATTAAAGAAGGTAAAGATCCTTATTAGATCTCATAAAAGACATCACATAGTAATTATAGGTTTCACAAAATCTAGATACAATAAATCTACACACTATTCATCGAAAAAAAAATCTAATAAAAACAAGAAAGAAAAAGCCATGAAGCTAATAAAAAATCTTTAATCTTGAATATTGGAGTTCGTTGCTCTCTTAAGTATTCTACCCTTTTAAGTCTCTTAAAAAGTTATTTAAAAGATTCTGAAAAAAATCAATAAAAAGCCTTTATATAGGAGATCCAAATTTCATTAAGCCGCTACAAACAACATAACTTGGTGATACAGTTATGTCACTTGTTTATGTCCTAAAGATACGCCATAGCTTAACAACTCTTCTCAAATCTTGGTGAGATCTGCAAACGACATGACTTAAGATATGGTCATGTCTTTCGTTTTGTGTCACCTACCGTGAATTACTCTTCCAAAGATCATTTTAGAATCTAGAAAGCAAGATTTTACTTAATTAAATATTATTTTCTAAAATAAAGAAAAATTGTAAGGAAAAATCACTATGCAAAATATAGTTAATTAAAAGCTTGTCACTTTCTTTTTAAAGAAATGTTAGAGTTTTCTAGGAAAAAAATTGAGGAGTTATTATCTATCTCTTTTGAAAAGAAAAGCCTTCCTTAGGAATTAAATCAACCCCAATTATGTTTAGTACCAAAGCAAGTTGAGGCTAATAATCTAAAATCTTTTAGATTTATTGGTGTAGATATCCTATTTTTACTCATCCTGTAATTTTACTTATTTATTTATTTGTTTTAGGAAATGAAACGGTCCTAATTATAAAATATGAAAAAATTAGAAAACATAGAAAAATAAAAAAATATATACAAAATTTAAACAATTGAAACAAGTGAAGAAAAAATCTATAAATAAGAAAGGAATAAAAAATAGTTAGATTCCATAATTTCTCTTTTAATTTTTTCTAGTCATTTCTATCTTATCTTCATAAAAAATCGTCTTTTAAGAGTTTATTTTAGGCGAAAGGAAGTTTGTCTCTTTTAATGAGGCCTAGCTTATTTACTTTAAGCAATATTTGTGTGCAATAAAAAGAAAAAGAAAATGAAAAAAGAGTAAGGCATAGGTCAATAGCCTGAATGGTAATGTATATGGACTTATACATTAGAGACTTAGGTTTGATTCTAATTATAGGCACCTTATGCCTTGTTCCCCATTCAACACCCACCCTCCCTACCTCTTGGTTGCAACTTGCCATATGTTAGCCTATCATTAGCCAACACAATTATTTTCTTTCTCTTTCTCCTATTTTCCATTCATTTCTTATGCAAGAATAGCCTAAGGTACCACCTTCTAAGCCATCTTTTTATCCTTTTTATTTACAATCTCATCAAATAAATGATGAAATTGTGAAAATCGCATAGGATACTATGAATTTGACCTAATTTCAGGTCTTAATACATTCATTTACCCATTGAATTCAACCTTGAAAAATTAAGAAAACATCAATTTGTGATTTTTAGGTCTTGCACAATCCAATTGAATTTGAACTAAACCAAGTGGATTTCAAGCTATCAATCATATTTTTATGTAAGCATATCAACATTTAAATCAACTAGAATCACGCCATTTACTTAGAATCAAAGATTAATCGACCGACAACGAAGGAAGCAATCTAGCCATTAATGGCTATTCCCATGTATGTTCAAGCTTATTCAAGTATAAATAGCAGCCTCTAATTACTAAACAAGCATCGATGATCACTTACACACACATCTAAAACACTCACCTAACTAAATTTCTCTAGTGATCGCACCCCTTTCTCTCTCGAGAATGGTTAGACCTTGAAGCTTTTCGAGCATGGTTTCCACCACCATTAGAAAGCCTACATTTCAAGCCCTGAAACCATACCCTTCTCACCCATAGCCATAGCCTTAAGCTTCTTCAATCACTAAACTCTAACAAAGCCACGACCACTGTTGGAACCCCCCTTCATTACTGCTCTTCAATGAGATCTAATTATACAATCGCATTCGCCACCCCTCAAAAACCCATCCTGAAGCCTTGGTCACTCACAATCACCACCAGGTCAGGCCATGCGTAACTTCTTCTCTCATCTACAACCTCGCCTAACTCTAGATCACAAACACTACCAAACACCAAAATGTAACCACCATTAGCCCTTTTATCAATAAAAACCACATGAAAGTAGCTTTTCCTACTTAAATTAATGGCTAAACAACCTATATTATGCTATCTGCCATTGCCTCTATCTTCTTTAGCTCAGATACATGTTAACCACATGATCAGGTTTAGATGACCTAATTCTGACCTAGATCCATTTGACCTCTCCCCTCATGCCTAGACTTATGCAAGGGCCGGTTTTGAACTGTAAGTTGGCTCGGAATTGACCAGTTTAGGAGAAGGTAGGCCTTAAGGGCCTAAGCAATTCATTTAGGAGAAGCTACCCAAACTGGTAGGCCTTGAACCGCTAGGAGGCTCGCTATACCACCCCCTCTCCCCTCTAAAAAAAAAAAAAAACAACGACAACAACAACAATAGTTGGTATTAAAACTACCCACTAACCCCCTACCCCCTTTAATCCCCCTGGTCCTTTTACTTTATCTTTTGGTGTGAAAGCTACCCTTTATTTCCCCTACTCCCATTGCTTTCTCTTTCGACTCACACAGGTGGAGAGCTTGTTGTAGAATTCAAAAATTGCGGTGGCCAGAATGATTCAAATTCAAAATTTGAAAATTTAAATAATGCATTCAAACCTTCCTCGTTCCTTATAAATTGAAGGGTATAGCCATACGGCAATTATTGCTCCATCGTAAATTCATTGAAACACTCTAACTCCAACTCTAACCATTCTACCTTGACATTTTTTAATGGTGAAACATTGTGAGATAAATATTTCTTTCGGTTACCACTAAGATCTGAGTATAATTCTTCATTCCATTTGTATTGTCTTACATATTATTCTTATCCTCTAATCATAAACCTTTGTTGTAGTAAATAAGGGAAAAAAAATTTAACATCCATGGAAAGATTCTTATGTCATACTTTCTCCAGTAAGAAGCACAATTTCTCATCTAGCAGGAAAAGTAAAGGTAAGGGCAAAAGCACTAGAATTGGTACGTCATCCAAGCCACAATAGTTCGATGATGTTCAGGCATAACCGGATTACAAGTATAACCTGAATGAGCAAAGGGCATACAATGTGGTTAAGAATGTCAAAGAACGAGTTACACCACCTCTTGACTTTAATCTAGAACCTCATCATACGAGCAATCGCAGCACACTATGGGTTTAAACCTACATACATAAGTTACCGAAGCACACCACCTCCTGGGTTCTAACCTCTACGCATAAGCGTTCTTGAACGTCCTACTAGATTCGAACCTCCTTGCATGAGTATCCCTATACATCCTTCTAGTTTTAAACCCTTACAAATGATGTGCCTTACAAGCATATTCGTGGATGAAGAGGACGAGATAGAAATTATTCCCGAAATAGAGGAGCAACATATAAGACATCATGGGCCCAGCAATTAGAGACCTTTAAGATTAGATAAGCATCTTAAACTCGGTAAATCTAATGTTTTTACTATGCATTTTCATAAAGGTACAGATGAAAGGGGAACTCAAGGGCATTTTGCAACTACTGCAACGCGATTTACTCTTGGAAAGCGGGAGAGGAATATGGTATGCTTAATAGGCACTTAAGGTTAAAGAATCCCAATGAGTGGGAATATATAGTATACAGCAATAGATTGCCCAAGGTGGTAGTTTATCTAATCAAGTGCCAATGAGGTATAATCAAGAGAAGCACAAGTACAACTTGGTGTAGTACTTGGCGAACATGCACTTTTCATTTAACATAAGTGCAACAAAATAGTAGAATTGATACGAGCAAGAGACATTTAACCCCAGCTTACGACAGCTTAGCCACAACACATTAACTCGAGCCATACAGGAGCTCTACCATATGTATGTGTCCATATATATAGACATATAGATAGATTCTTTTGGTAATAATTCTTATATGGGTGTTACTGTTCATTGGATAAAAGATAATTGGTAACTTAATAAAAGACTATTAATAGTAAGGGTATGTAATGAGTGCTACATGGTACAAAATATCTATAAAATTATTAGAGAATCCTAAATGAGTATAGATTAGTGAGGAAAATTTTTTCTATTGGTTTTGACAATATAAGTGCCATTAAAACCTCAATATCTCATTTGTGAAATTACTATTAACCAATGTTAAGGGGTGGGTGGGGGTGGTTTTCTACATAAGTTGTGCATGTTATATTCTTAACTTGTGTGTCAATGATGGCATTGTAGCTTTACAAGACAGTATAGCTCCAATCAAGAACATCGTCAAGATAATAATAGAGAGACCATGATATGTATAGTGCCTAGAACAAGTAAGGCTAGTCGTAGTGATGGGTATGATCTTACCGAAGGAACAAAAAAGAGAATGGGTTTACTAAGGGTTTTAGCGAATCCATGAGCTACCTAATTGAATATGATGCACCGACTAGATCTTATGTAACCTAAAACTCATTCGATGTAATTAACTGGTCCGAGTGATAGGATCGCTCGCTACAATCCTTACTAAAGGGATTGATAAGAGCTAATGAGAAAGAGAACTTTCCAAGAGAAAAGACTCAAAAGGTTTTTCATTTACATGCAAATCTGTCTAAAGCCTTACAAGCATGGATTATTTATACATAATGGCAAATATATAAATAAAATAATGTAAAGGGTGCCCTAGTAATAATTCTGTAAATACAAAAAAATAATACAAGAACAAATTATTAAATAAATCATAAGTAACTAATCTTGAAGTGATTCCATCTTAGATAAGCAGGTCTAATTGAGCCAACCTAACTTGAGTAGGTCGACTTAACTAGACCAAGCCAACCTAAAATGTCTGAGTTGATCTTACTTGGCCAAGCTAACCTAACCTGGCCGGCCTGACCTAACTTAGTCGAGTAGACATAGCACATCAAAGCAAGGTAAGCAAAATATAGTAGAAGAGAATAGTAGAGTTGAGTGAGGACGAGCAGCAGGGTAGAATAAATAGAGTGGACAACATGAGTTGTATGTATTTTGGTGTGAAACATGACCAAGAATAGATAAAGTCGGTCGTTGGATGGGTCTAAGGTTGTAGAAAGCTCAAAAAAGGGTTAATGGGGAAAGGTACTAAAAGAGTGACAAAGACAAATAGAATAGAAAGCAAAAACCCACAAACAGTTCCAGAGGATATGAAGTACCAAAGGAACTTCCGAAGACTCATGGCATAATTCGATATGGCATACGAGTTAGTTCAGTAAAGTTACTCACTACCTAAACTTGCTTAAGGAAAAGGATAAAAGTGATGCCAAGAGTAAACAAGCAATGTTTACATAAGGAAGAAAGCACTCAAGTATATGAAAGGTAATCTGATGTGTTACAGTTACAAATACAAAGGTATTTATACCCATGAGTTAAGGTAACCTGCTCAAAAGGGAAAAGGCAATAAGGATATTTCTTAAAGAAGAAATGTACATGATACAAGAGGATAAAAATGAATATACAAGGAAATCAGTCATTGGTGCTATAGATTATCCATACAATACTATACACATATCGATGTTACATTGGTAAGGTTGTTAAGGGATACAAACAAAAAGTATGGATGAGTGGGCTTGTCCAAGCAGGAATAGCCTAGTCAGTCCGGATTCTCTATCTTTTGGCCTCTCGGCAAAAATGATGCTGAGTGATTGGTCAGCTTGGAATTAGAGTAGTCATCAACTCGGCATAATACAGAATAAAAGGTGGTCATTCGGTATGGCATTGAAGGTGACTCAGTAAGTAACTACTCGGCCTATGAGGGTTAGTTAGAACATAAGGATTTGTTGTACCAACCCCTCTAGTCCTTAGGCTTGGCTGTGGGTTAGAGGTCGCATGGCTTGATTCCCATCACTACCTCCGGGTTGTTTCAAATTTAGCATCAAATCTAAATGGTGTTCATTCAATTCTCCATCAAGGTAATATGGATTGAGGTCAGCAATATTAAAAGCGTTAGAAACCCCATAGTTCTTAAGCAGTTCCAACATGTAGGCGTTATCATTGATTTTTTAGAGGATTTTGAAAGGTCCTTCTGCTGTTACAGATAATTTGTTCTTCTTTTTGTTCGGGAACCATTCCTTGCTGAGGTGTAGCTATACCGAATCTCTTAGCTAAAATTGTTTTGTAAACCTACCTTTAGTCCTTTCTCGCATTCTTCTAGTAACTTGGTTAATAAGCTGAGTGACCTTGTCATAGATGTGCTAAAGAGATTATGATCTAGCTAAGGCATTAGGGTCCTCTTGCTCAGGTGCTAATACAAGGGTATGATCGAGGGGCAACTTAGGATTGAATCCATAGACCACCTCAAAGGGAGTCTACTTAGTGGTATCATGTACGGTTCGGTTATAAGCGAATTTGACTACTGGTAGGAAAATATCTTAATTAGCCAAGTTCTTGCCTACTGTAGCTTTAAGCAGTGACTCCAAAGTACGATTAACCACCTTTATTTAGCTGTCTGTTTAGGGTGACATGAGGTATTGAAGTGTAATTTTATTTCCAACCAATGCCACAGGGTCCTCTAGAAATGGCTTAAGAAATTCGGGTCCTTATCGAAGACTACACTTCTCGGCATGCTATGTATCCGTACAATCTCTTATAAGAAAGGAGAAGCAATAGTTGAAGCATCATTAGTTTTGGAGCAAGGCATAAAGTGTGCCATCTTAATGAATCGATCTATGACGACCATTATAGAATCTTTGCCTCTAGTAATTCGACAATCCAAGAACAAAGTCCATGCTCAATTCAATCTACGGCCTCGTCAGAATAGGTAGGGGCATTGCTTTCCTTTGTTTAACTCGGCACTTTCCCTTTTTGCACATTGCACAGCTTTCTACAATTTGGTGCACATCTCTTCGCATTTTCGGCCAAAAGAATTGACCATTCAATAGTTTACAGGTCCTCCTCTCTCCAAAGTGTTCGGAGAGCCCTTCGTTATGAGTTTTCCTGATTAATAATTCCCGTAGGGAACAAGTTGGTATGCACAGTCTCCCCCCTCAAAATAGATAGCCATCTTCCACATAATACTTATCCATTGTCTTCCCACCGACGCATCGCGAAATTATTGTTCTAAAGTGTAAATCCCTAGAGTATTGTTCTTTAATACTCGCAAAACTAAGTAACCTGGTCTAAAGTCTTGATAAGAGCGCATGCCTCCTCAAAAGAGCATCTGGAACTACATTGCTCTTTCCTTACTTGTACCTTATCACAAAATTGAACCCCTTGAGGAATTCAACTCATCTCACTTGTCGCTTCAACAACTTTGTCTAACTTTGAAGGCACCTCAATGATTTATAGTCAGTATATATGACAAATTCTCTCGGCAGTAAGTAATGTTGGCACACTTGCATTGCTTGGATTAGTGCCAAAAGTTCCTTATCAGACATGAAGTAGTTCAGCTGTGGTCCTTAGAGCTTCTCATTGTGGAAGGCAATTGGTTAGCCTTCCTATATTAGGACAGTACCTATCTAAATCCCGTTGCATCACATTCCGACTCAAAAATTTTGTCAAAGTTAATTAGTACAAACACCGAGGTGAAGGTCAATCTTCCTTTTATGTCAGTAAAGCTCCTCTCCTCTCTTTCTCTCCATTGGAAGTGGATATTCTTCTTTGTTAGCTCGGTAAGTGGTGCAGGCATGGTGTTGAAGTTCTTGATGAACCTTCTGTAAAATGAAGCCAGTCAGTGGAAACTTCTTACACCGGCATAAGTAGTAGGAGTCAGCCACTCAACAATTGCTTTGATCTTCTCATAATCAAATCATAAGCCTCCTTTACTGATTACATACCCCAAGAATACTACTTCCTCCTGGAAAAAACAATATTTCTTTAAGTTGTTGAATAATCTCTCGACATGAATGATATCCAAGATAGATCTAAGATGTTCACAGTGACAAGTCATGTCAGTACTATAGACTAGGATGTTGTCAAAATACACCACAACACACTTCCCGATGAGATGTAGTAATACATGGTTCATTACTCTCATGAAAGTGCTCAAGGCATTCGATAAGCCGAAGGGCATGACCATCTACTCATAAAGTCCATGTCGAGTCTTGAACGCAGTCTTTCACTCGTCTCCTAACCTCATGAGGATTTGATGGTAACCAGACTTGAGATCAATCTTGCTCAAAATCTTGGCTCCACTTAGCTCATCCAACATGTCTTCTAGCCTCAGGATCGAATAGTTGTATTTGATCGTGAATTTGTTCACAGCTCAGCTGTCAACACACATTCACCAAGTTCCATCTTTCTTCGGCACCATAAGTGTAGGCATGGCATAAGGGCTGAGACTTTCTCTCACATAACCTCTCTCTAGCAACTCATTGACTTGACATTAGAGTTCAGAAGCCTGCTCGGGATTCATCCGATAAGTTGGCTTATTTGGTAGTGCAGTGCCAAGTATTAAGTCAATGTAGTGCTTGATGCCTCGAGTTGGGGGTAACCCCTTAGGTAACTATTCTGAAAATAGGTTAGCATAGACATCTAGTAACCCGTTGATTTCCTAGGGAAGCTCATCCCGTTCCTTCATTTCTAGTAGTCGCCTGACCAATAATAGGGTTGACTCATCAGCATTGATGGCTTTTCAGAGCTCAGCTCTACTCATCACCAAAGCTTTCTTTAATTCGTAAGTAGGTTTCGTCTATAGCTTATGAACTTCTCTCGGTGGCATCGGATTCAATGTGATCTTTCGGTCATCCTTTTCCAGCATATATGTATTCCTGTAGCTATCATGTATAACTCTCCTGTCAAATAACCACGGGCTACCTAGGAAAACATGGGAAGTGCACATAGGTAGCACATCGTAGAGAATCTGGTCAGAGTAATTCCATATAGTTATCGGTAGCAATATTTGCCGAGTGACATATAATGCTCCTTTCTCACTCAACTAATATAACTTGTACAGCCTAAGATGTACATTAGTCGACAACTTCAATTTTGAAACAAGATCGGTCGATGCTACATTAGTGCAACTTCCACTATCTACAATGAGAGCACACGTTCGATCATTCATCTTGTAGGTTGTATGAAACAAGTTCTCTTTCTACTCTTCCTCTCATGAAGGTTCCATGTTCATAGTATGCCAGACAACCGTGAGTAACTAGTCTAAGTCCTCAAGAAACACATCCTCATCAATCAGTTCTTTCTCAGCATTTTCCTCCTCCTCTTCGGGTTCTTCATCCATACTCTCTACTTCTAACTTCAAGATGTCACCTTTAATGACCATCGTTCTTTGGTTTAGTAATTGAGCAGCTATATGTTTAAACCCTTGACACTTGAAGTACTTTATCTAGCGGGTCTTCTTACCAGACCTTTGCCCCTTCTCATACATTTCGGTTGTCACTACATCTTTAGGTTAGTCTTTCTGCTCGACTCTGACATCAACTCTTTTGCTTGGTTCGATACTAGATTGAACTCGGTGACTTACATGTCCTGCTCAACTAGTTGGCATTCTATTTATTACTTGGCTCCTTCTTTGCCTCTCCACTCGCTGGGCAATTTTAACAGCTTTATCCATTGTGTCAAATCGTTAGAGCTCCACAACGTCTTGGATTTCTTCTCTCAATCTTATAATAAACCTTAAGAGTGTTTGGGTTGGTGGTTCCTTCACTTCACATCTTATCATAAGCATTTGGAATTCTTAAACATACTCATTAACAACTCGGCCTCCTTGTCTCAGCTCCTGAAGCCGAGTGAAAGTATCTTGGAGATATGTTTCCAGCATAAATTTGTTTTTGAGTACTCTCTTCATCTTTGGCTAGGTGTGAATCTCTCGATACCCCTTTCTTCTTTTCATAGCCTGAAAATTCTTTCATCACATGGCGACATATCCGGAGAATTCAATAGCAGCAGTCTTAACTTTCTCATAATCTTCGTATTGATAGTAATCAAATACATGCACTACCTTCTCATCCCAGTCCAAATACTCGTTAGCATTCTTAGATCCATTGAAACTTAGAATCTGAAGCTTCATATGGTCGGATGCTCTAGGGACTCGTACACGCTTCTCTTCAAAATACTCTTCTTCCTCCTTATCAAGCTCTCTTAAGTCTATTCTTTCCCTTACTCATTTGCTAACTCGTCTACCTCAAACTGGATGAGCTAGGTTCTAATCTCGAACAGGTTAAGTAACTTATAGAGTATTTTGCATGGCTTCAATGGGTTAGCAAGATAAGGCGTAAACAGCTTGAATCAGATCTAGCAAGAGGTTAGCTACCTCATCAAGTCTCTTGTCAGTGCTTTCGGGTGTTTCCTAAGATTGTCGTCCACAGTGGACAACTCCATTATCATCACCAACATTAACATTCATATTCGGGTCTGTCATTTTTCCTCATATAATCAAGTTCAAACAAACACTTTAGAAAGTGAATAGCTAATAACATAGCAGTCAAATGAACAAAATAACTGACTTTATTCCATACATGCAAAACAGAGCACAACAAAACTTCTAGAAGAACAAACCATAGTTCACACAAAACCTCCGCTTTTATATTAAGATGGTGCGAACCCTGACTAAGAATAGACAAGGCCAGTCGCTAGATGGGTCTAAGGTTATAGAAAGCTTAAAAAAGAGTTAATGGGAAAAGGTATGAAAAGAATGAAAAAGATGAATGAAATAGTAAGCAAAAACCCACGAACAGTTCCAAAGGATATGAAGCACCAAAAGAACTTTCGAGGACTTACGACACAATTCAATATGGTGCATGAGTTAGTCTAGTGAGGTTACTCGCTACCTAACCTTACTTAAAGGAAAGGATAAGAGTAATGCTGAGAGTAAACAAGTAATGTTTATATAAGGAAGAAAGTACTCAAGTGTATTGAAGATAATCTGATGTGTTACAGCTACAAGTACAAGGATATTTATACTCATGAGTTAAGGCAACTTGCTCAAAAGGGAAAAGACAATAAGGACATTTCTTAAAGAAGATATATACATGATATAAGAGGATAAAAACGAATATACCAGGAAATCAATCATTAGTGCTATAAATCCTTCATACAATACTGTACACGTAGCGATACTACATTGACAAGGTTATTAAGTGATGCGAACAAAAAGTATGGACGGATGGGCTTGTTTGAGTAAAAATGGCCTAGTCAGTCCGAATTCTCTATCCTTTGGCCTCTCTATAAGGATGATGCTGAGTGATTAGTCAGCTTAGCATTAAAGTTGTCATCAAATCGGCATAATACAGAATAAAGGGCTATCATTCGGTACAGTATTAAAGGTGACTTGGTATGTAAGTACTCGACCTCAGCAGGGGTTGGTTGGAACATAAGGATTCATTGTACTAACCTTTCTAGTATTTCGAGCTCAGTTACAAGTTAGCGGTCTCGTAGCTTGATTCCCATCATGTTTGGTTGGTCTCTTGGAGCCTAACATCGGCCCTCCCTTGAAAAAAAGTTTCAACCTGAAACTTAGCATTTACTTACTCCAAAATCAACCAGGTTCAAACATTAACCTACAAAAGCCAACTAGAGGGATATAGAGATAGTTCGGGTCCATGATTAGTGCTAACATCATCCTTAACTCCTTCTACTCATCATGGGCATGGTTAACTAGACTATTTACTAAAGCCTTTTCCTTTTACTCATCATGTATTTGATCAATTATGTTCAAGTAACTCTAACAACTATCGCTCGTAGGGAATAGCATAATTTCTGGTTCACACATCATACTAGGAGTTTAGGGTACCTGAACATGTAAGGCTTTAACCCAGTTCTCTACCTCATCCACTTCTACCTTTTTAATTCTTTCACTACTCAATTCTTCCTCTCTCCACCAATATAATTCTAGCACTTCCAACATAAGATTCCCGATTAGAAGCATATCGTAACCCTAATACAAATATCCATCACAATGACTATAATAAATATCAACAAGTAATCTATAAGATCTAATGGGCAGAAGACTACTATGGCTCTCACCAATCCTAGATAATGCCATCAATGGATCAAGATAAAGAAATCCAATAGGTAGGAAACAGATGTAGTAGTACCTAAGGTCATCCTCAATAGTATGGATGGTCGATAATGGAATCACATCGGGAATATGGGGGTCTAGCTTCAACTTGACTTAATCCTCTTCCTTTACCTTTTACTCCTTAGGTTCCTCATCCGTGCTATCTACTTCAACCTTTAAGGTATCTCCTTTGATAATCATAGTCATTGGTTTGGATACTAAGTAGTCATATGTTCAAACCCTTGCCATTTTAAACATTTGATTTGACTAATCTTCCTTCTAGATCCTAGTCCCTTCTTATTAGTTCAAGTCAGCACATTACTGTTGGGTCAGTCCTTCTATTCAGCTCAAAAATCTACCTTCTTGGTCGACTCGGTACTTGATTGAGCTCAGTAACTTCCTTGATCAGGTCGGCTTAGATGACCAGTTTCGCAAACTAGAGGTCTGGTCGGCATTTTGTTTCTTCTCTACCTCTCTACTCACTGGGCTATTCGTATATCTTCATCTACTGTAGTGAATTGTTAGAGTTCTACTATATCTTGGATATTACTTCTCAACCTAGTAAGGAACCTGGAGACTATTTGCATTAACAGTTCCTCCACTTCATAGCAAATCATAAGCATCTGGAACTCTTGAATATACTCGTAAACAGTTTAGCTTCCTTTTCTTAGCTCTTGAGGTTGAGTAAAAGTGTCTTATAGATAGGTATTTGGCATAAATCTGTTTCTGAGTATTCTCTTCATTTTAGACTAAGTATTAATCTCTTGGTATCTCTCTCGTTGTCTCATGACGTAAAAGTTCTTCCACTACATGGTAGCATATCCTGAGAACTTGATAATAGCAATCTTTACTTTCTCGTAGTCTTCATATTGATAATAATCAAAAACTTGTTCTACTTTCTCCTCCCAATCCAAATAGTCATACCTTATAGCATTATGCATAATGCTGATTTGATGAAGAATTTGAAGATGTATGAGAAGTATCCTTCTCCGATTAACTATGATCCTAACACTATTGCTATGGCTATTAAGGAAGGGCAACCGGTAGTGTTTACCTACAAGGTCACCTTTAAGGAGAGAGATATCAAGTGGCCATTTTGATGGGATGCTTATTTGAAAATGGAAGGATCTAAGGTCCATTGGTTCTCTATTCTCAACTCTCTTATGGTCATCACTTTCCTTGCTGGCATTGTTCTAGTGATCTTTTTTAGGACTATTAGATGTGATTTGACCTTATATGAGGAGCTCAATAAGGAGGCACAAGCTCAAATGAATGAGGAATTGTTTGGATGGAAGCTTATAGTTAGTGATTTGTTTCGTGCTCCATCAAATTTTGCACTTTTATGCAATGGTTGGTGAAGTTGTTCAGATTCTCGGGGTGGCTGTAGTCACTATACTTTTTGCAGCTCTTGGGTTCATGTCCTTAGCTTCTCATGGAACCCTTATAACAGGTATGATGTTTTTCTACATGATCTTGGGTATTGGTATTGGCTATGTTGTTGTTCTTCTTTAGAGGACCATATGTTGTGGTGATCATGAAGGTTAGGTGTTAGTTTCCTAGAAAGTCGCATGTTTCTTTCCTGGTATTGCCATTTAATTCTCACCACCCTGAATTTTCTATTGTAGGGTAGTCACAGTACAGGAGCCATCCTATTCTCTCTATTTGTTGTCTTGCTCTTATTATGGTTCTACATATCCCTTCCTCTTACCCTTTCTAGTAGATACTTCGAGGCTAAGGCACCTCATATCGAATACCCTATTAGAACAAATTAGATCCCTAAGGAAATCCCACCTAAAAAATATCCATCTTGGTTATTAGTCCTTGGTGCTGGTATACACCCCTTACCCTGTTCATTGAGTTTTTTTCATCATATCCATCTTATGGATGGGTTATGTCTATTATGTCTTTGGTTTTCTTTTGATAGTCTTGATCCTTCTAGTTGTGGTGTGTGCTGAAGTATCTTTGGTCCTAACTTCAATGCATCTATGTGTGGAGGATTGGAAGTGGTAGTAGAAGTTTTTCTTTGCATCAGGATCAATCGCTATATACATCTTCTTGTTTAGGTCGACACATCACTGTTAGGTCAATCCTTCTATTCAACTCAAAGATCTACCTTCCTAGTCGGTTTGGTACTTAATTGAGCTTAGTAACTTCTTTAACTAGGTTGGTTTAGATGACTAGTTCAGCTTACTAGGGGGCATTTTGTTTCTTCTCTGCTTCTTTACTCACTAGGCTATTCATATAACTTCATCCATTATAGTGAATTGTTGGAGTTTTACTATTTCTCGAATATCACATCTCAACTTAGTAAGGAACCTGGAGACTGTTTGTACTGACGGTTCTTCTACTTCACAGTGAATCATGAGCATCTGGAACTCTTGAACATACTCTTTAACAGTTCAGCTTCCTTGTCTTAGCTTTTGAACCTGAGTAAAAGTGTCTTACAGATAGGTATTCGGCATAAATCTATTTCTGAGTATTCTCTTCATCTTAAGTTAAGTATTAATCTCTTGGTATCTCTCTTGTTGTCTCATGACCTAAAAGTACTTCCACTACATGGCAGCATATCTTGAGAACTTGACAGTAGCAGTCTTTACTTTCTCGTAGTCTTCATATTGATAATAATAAAAAACTTGTTCTACTTTCTCTTCCCAATCCAAGTAATCATCTACACTGCCAGTCCCATTGAAGCTAGAGATCTGAAGTTCATATGATCAACGGCTCAGGGTGCTCAAGCGCACTCTTCTCCTTCTTCATACTTTTCTTCCTTAACATTGTCCATTTTTCCCAAGCCAATCCTTCTTCTCACTCGTTTACCTACTCCCTTACCTTAAACTTGTTGAGTAGGATTCTAACCTCTAATAGGTTGAGTAACATGAGGAGTTTTATATACTGCCTCAATAGGTCGATAAACCAATGCAAGAATAGCTCGAGTCAAATCTATAATGAGGTTGAATACCTAATCATGTCTCTTATCTATTCTCTTAGGCATGCCTTGGGATTGTTGGCCATGATGGATAACACGACTATTGTCATCCCTAATACTGGCATTAATACCCAGGTTTGTTATTTTCTTCAATAGATTCAAATTTCAAACTCCTCGATTTGATGATACAGTTGACACTATTCCTCTAAATCACACAATACATACTCTCTTCAAACTAGAACCTTAATAACCAGTAAACGCAACAACTAAATAAACATAGAAAACTGCTTTGTTTTCATACTCTTAAAACAGGGTATAAACAGAGAGCTTCGAAAACAAACTACTACAACCTATTGCTTTCTCAAAATACTTTAACAATCCTTTTCCACAACTACTATACACTAAGACAACAAGAATTACTTTCCAAATTCTTAAACACAACTTACTGAAATGAAAGCTCTGCTTTGATACCAAGATGATATGTATCAGGCTAAGAATAGATAAGGCCAATTGTAGTGGTGGGTCCGATCCTACCGAAGGAATGAAAAAGAGAATGGGTTTAGTGAGAGTTTTAGTAAATTTGTAAGCCACTTAGTTGGATATAACGCACTAACTAGATCCTATACTGCCTAAAACTCACCAGATGTAACTCACAAATTCGAATGATAGGGTTGCCCACCACAATCCTTGCTAAAGAGATTGATAAAAGCTAGTGAGAGAGTAAACTGTCCAAGAGAAAAGACTTAAAGGGTTTTTCATTAATGTGCAAATCTATCTAAAGCCTTAAAAGCGTAGACTATTTATACATAATGGCAATTACGTAAATAAAATAAATTAAAGGGTGCTCTAGTGATAATTCCATAAATATAAAAAATAATATAAGAGTAAACTGGTAAATAAATCACAAGTAAGTAATCCTGATGTCCTACTGTCCTAGATAATCAAATCTAGCCAAGTCGACCTAACCTGACTAGGTCGACTTAACTAGGTCGGGCCAACCTAAAATGTCCAAGTTGACCTGACTTGGCTGGGCTAACCTGACTTAGTCGAGCAGACATAGCACATTAGTGTAAGGCGGGTAAAATACAATAGAAGAGAATAGTAGACCTGAGTGAGGAGAGTAGAGTAGTAGGGTAGAACAGATAGAGCGAATAACATGAGTCATGTGTATTTGGTTAGTTTCTTAGAGCCCATCAACCTGTACCTTCACAAAAAGTGGAGGAACTTCTACATAGAGTATGGGAAGAGGCTTTGAAAATTTATAATGGATGTATAATACCATTGGAACTCGACTTACGAGTTGTTGCATAGCATAGTTCCTTACAATGAACTACTGTGTGACTTCACAATATACAATATGCGGGAAGTCAACATTCTCCCCAGTAACTAGGATGTATATATCCAATTGCTAAAAGTTTTGAAAGTTTTCATGATACAACTAAGACTTTCTCACAAGTTTATAGGCCTAATGTACACTTGTTTGTTTTATTAGTAGTTAGTATATTTGGTGTGTTACTTTAGGCCCATGAGGACCCAAACCTATACATATGCATATACGATATGGTGTTGAAGTAGCTATCTTATTATAAAGATATTCTTCGTATTTGTATTATAGCAACTATGTTAGATCCCCATTATAAAGTATAATTATTATTAATATATTTGAAAACTTATTAGGTTACATTGAAGATCTAATGGACTCCTAAGACGTATATAGCTTGGAAGCACAATAGGAAGTGTTAGTAGCGATGACCTATATAAAGGAGATGCTCAACTACTACAAAATGTTAGTATAGTGGCTAATCATAAGTCTCTTCTTTTCCATCCGCCAAAGAGTAGCATTATTCATTTATGGGTAAGCAATTACTAGCACAAAAATTAAAGAGGCATTGATTTGGTGGTCTAATGTTTGAGATGCAATACTATACCAATATGAATTTTAAGTTTTCAAAGAATATCTCCATCAAGAACTATGATATTTTAGAGTGGTGGTAGAGGCACACAAGAGACTACCTACTTCTATCTCTCATTGCCTGTAAAGTACTTGTTGCTTTGGCTTCAATAATCACCTTTGAGTAAGCATTTAGTATAACAGACCTCATCCTTAATGAACAACAAACTTCTCTATCTATTGTCAATGTTGAGGTAAGCGCTTGCATAGAAGACTAGTACAAGACGGCCTAAGATGGCAAGAACCATGCAGAAGATTAAGTGAGGAGGATGATTACTTTAGTGATTGGAACTGATCTGATAGAAGCCTAAGCTCAACTATAAGGTCTAATCTTAGTCACGAACATGAACGGCTACCTAAAGAAGAGACATAATAAGTTTTTTTTTCATCATTTCCAAAAAAAGTTTTACTACTTAGAGAAATCCTTTTTCCTAATTATTCAAAAAAACTAAATGGCATGGTATTCCTAAAAGTAAGAATCTAGCCTTAAGGTTTTCCAAATTATAATCAAGTGAAATTATTATTCTTTAAAAAACTTAAATTGGATAGTCACGTATACTTGGATTATTTTCACAAAATGTAAAATCAACCAATAAACTAAAGGTTTTTTAAAATTCCAAACCGAACTATGGTGATTTGATTCTAATTAGCGGATACGTAGGTACCTTTTAAGCAACCATAAAATATACTAAAAAATATTCCCCCCCTCTCCCCGGACCACTTCACTCTGCTCGATCAGATTAATATTTTATAATATAAGAGACTTCTCTATATTTTAAATTTTATTCATTTGGAATGTATGCTTTAGTAAAGGAGGAAAGGGAAAAAAAAAAGGGTTCATGGGTCTGTAAGGAAAAAGGAAAAAATAAAAGATTAAAAAAGGAAAAAAAGAAGAAAAAGGAGGGGAAAAAAAAGGTTCAACAGCCACAAACTGAATAGTGAATTGCTAGGCTAGTTGGACCGGCTCAAAATCGCTAGCACACAAGTTCGTCATGATTCATCGTGAAATTAGCTCATGAACCGGTGATTTAAGGCTAGTTCAACCCTTTGCATTGATCTACACATGCCTAATTGGTCTGATTCCCTTTTATTATATTTTCTTTCCTTTTTTTTTTCTCTGCCTCTCTTTTCTTTAGTTGGTTTTAATTACTTCAAATAAAAAAAAAACTTTTCCTTTTTTTTTTCTTTAAAAACAAAAGCTAAAGAAAACTTTAGAAACAAGGAAAGCTTTTCATAAGAGATTTTTTTTAGCAGAATAAATAAAATTCTTTTTAAGAAAGAAAACACAAGTTTTTCTTTAAACTTTTTTATATAAAAAATTTAAAAGAATATGTCTCAATAGAAATAAAAATCTAATAACAAAAATTATTTTATCACTTAGAAAAATCTTTTTTTTTCCAAATAAATACAATTAATTAGACCTTTTTAAAATTACAACTTCTTTAGAATTCTTCAAAAAGATAAAAACACCAATTCATAGCCTTTTCTTAGAAATTTTTTTTTGTTTTTGAATAAAATGAAATGAATAAACGTATACTCGACTAATTTCAAAAAGTAAAAGAAACCAACAAATTAAAATTTTATAAAGGAATTGAACTATGGGAAGTCTGATCCCTATTAAGGAATACTTAAGCCCCTATGGGGTAACTTAAAATATGAAGATTTTTTTTTTATTTTCCCTTAGTAAATAATTTTTTAAAATAAATTTAATTTTCTTTATTTGTGGATGTAAAATTGTTCTTTTAATTTAAATGGGTATTTTGAAAATAAATCTAAATTTATAAGGTTAAAGTGCTAACCATTTAAGTTTTAATAAGTTAGCTTCTAAATTTCAAGATCTTTGGTTTCAGAAACCGTTTTTAAGGTCAATTTTTCTTACGCTTCAGTAGTTGAGTTGAAATCAATCCACTCAATTGATTTTAACTCAAAACTTTTTCTGACCCCAATTAGGTAGTGACTCCACATACTTTTTTTTTTTAATTTATAAAAGAACTAGATTTTTCCTTACTTTTTAGTTAAGGGTTTATATCAAATGTGTATAGGGTTCGATATAAATCGGATTAAGGAAAATAATGAAAACTAAAATAATTATGGCTCAACAACTTAGAGATTATACTAGGGAACATCAAGAGAACTAGCCACTTAACCTTTTGAATTTTGGATTATCTTTCATCTTTTGGGGTTTAAATTTCGTTTGGTAAGGGTGGGAGCTTTTTAACTACATCAAGATTGCATAATAGATATGGTTATACCTAGGCTATCTTAAGACTGTAGAACAAGAAGCCATTGTGTAAGTTCCAGGTATAGTAAGGTAACCACCACTAGAGGCCAATTAGGCTACCATACTTAAGCTTTAATGTGACCAATGAATTACTTCTCTAAGAGTATGTGAGGTCATTAAGCTTAAAGAATTTTAGAACCCACCCTATTTGCATATGTGAACTTATAAAATGACGAATAAATAGTATTATGGTATGTTAATAAAGGGTCATTATTTTTTCTAAAATCCAAAATTTTTCCCTACACTATCTATACATTTTCCATGTACATTAATTCTTTGTATAAGATTTGTTCATTTTAAATTTTTAATTTCCTTGTATTCTATTTTTATTTGTATATCGCACCTTTATATAAGTCATTTTATAAATGTAGATATTTCTTGTAAATTCTAAATCTATGTACCAATTTCTATTTTTCCATAATGGAATTATGATAAACTCATGACCTTGAATGGTTGATATTGCCAAATTGCTAATTAGTCACCAATCTTTTTGCATATGTATCCGCATGCCTTCATATCACATTCTTTCCTTATCCTTATTTATATTTGTGCTTGCTTTACTTATGTTTGTAAGTAATCATATCTACTACCTTACTATCCTTATAAAATATTGCACTTCCATAAAATTTATTCTTCAAATAAAAAAAAATTTCCCTATGTTTTGTAAAATAGTCATCATTTTGGAATAAGACTATTAGCCTTTATTTTTTATATAGGCAATATAATTAAAAACCTCACAACTTGTAAATAGTTCTGCTCACTTTAAAATAATAGGACTTAAAAATAATCATTAGTTTATGAACTTTTCCTCCCTCTTTGTAAATATTATTGATAATTTTATATTGTAATAATGAGTTATAAATTCACCACTTTGTAGAAAGTCATAAATTTTCATTGTCTTGTAAATAGACTCCCTTATTTAGCAATTAGTCTCACCCCCTCCTGTAGTTCATAAATATCAAATATTGTTTTTATGTGCGGAGTCTTTTTTAGCTAAAAGTATTTGTCTTCTTTTTATTAGAAGTCCCTAGAATGAATTTTAAAGTCTTCTTGTTATAATAGGCTTTTCATAACATTCTCATTTCCCACTTACCCATCATTCTCAATTAAATTAAAAGTGATAGATATTTGTAAATATCAAATACCTCATATGTTTTTTTCATATAATGGTTCTCAAATTATACTTCTTACTATAGGTAAATTTTTTGAATGCCCATAAGTTGTAAATAGTTCACATTTTCCTTTGAAATAATTTCCATATAGTATAGGGTCGCCTTCTTATCACTAATGTAAATAAACCTTATCCTTGTCTTTTCACTACCCCATTCTTATCATTTTCTATAAATTAATTTGTAAATATCGTATACCTTACAAAATTTCTTTGTTTATTCTTGAAAATTTCCCTTGCAGCATGGTAATCTAATTTCTTTTGAACTAAAGGGTTCTTAAAAGAAAAAAAAAATGAAGATTTGCTAACAAGTAGAGAGTCATATAAGGCCCTAAAAGTTGCTCTAAAGTGATCGGCTCACTAACTTGCAAAAGACCCCAAACACAAGATCTAAAAAATACCCAAATGCTAGATATGCCTATCAACTCAAACATAAGGCTTACCCACCTGCACCAACTTAATTTCTATTTAAAGAACCCAAATGTAAGGCATGCCCATTCACTGCACCCTTAAAAGCTAAAAGTTTGTATCCGAGCACTAAAAAGCTCACACAAACAAGAAGGGGTGAAGGTTGTCTTTTCCTAAACTTTCTAGGGGCATATTTTGAGCCCTCTAGTATTGGGGCAAGCTAAGGGGAAAATTATCCATTAAGTCTAGTTAAGAAATTTGGGCAAATAAAGAAAAGACATTTCATTGATTAAGGGTTTAGGATGAAAAAAGGCAAACCATATCCAAACACTAACCCTTAAACACTTGAGACTTGACTGTCATTAATGTAAGAATTTTTAGACTCATTTCTTAAAGGTAGTCTATCTTGCTTTTGATACATGAATCAAAATAAAGTTAGGTAATCTTTTCAATATCCCAAACACAAAATATTTTACCAACTCCTTTGAGCCTATTAAATGGAGTATTTTTAAAAATCAAAACTCCTTTGAGCCTATTAAATGGAGTATTTTTAAAAATAAAATCCTATAAAAAACTATGCCACAATAGGGCAAATAGGAGGTTAAGGGTATTAATCGAGAGAACAAAGTTAAAATCGATCTATGCTTGCTCCAGTTGCACTAATTTGATTGTAATTATTACCACTAATAGCTTATTTCCTTTGAAATGAAAAAGTGCCTATATCTTGAACATTATATACAAACCACGCTTACTATAAGTTGAAATCCAAAAGAATGAATGATTACGTTTATTTGGGTCACAATAAAAAAGAATAGAAGAAAGAAAAAAGAGAAAAAAAAAAAGAAGAAGAAAAAATGAGGAAAATGAGAAGGGGCTAAAAGAAACATGAGAAAATGAAATGTTTGCCCAAGAAAGAAATCAAGTAGTTAAGGTGATCAAGTTTAACGCACAAAACCCTAAAGCTGGAAAGGACATGGAGGATATGGCTCAAAAGAAAAAAAAAACTATTCATAAATTAAGACCTACATTTTAAATAAAAAGACCCCAAAAACACAGTTAAAGTGATTAAGCTTGAAAAAGCTGAGGTAAATACCAAAATTCTCTCTAAAATTCATGATCTCTAAAGAAATTGCAACTCAAAACCAATCATGGCACATGGCTTATGGCCTACCCACAATTCTATCCCTTCAAAATACCCTTTTGATTAAAGGAAATAATTTATTCTTGGTAAAACTTACTGCTAAAACTAGAGCAAGCATGATTTTAGTTTTTCCTAAAGGATTCTTAATTTGTAAACTTGGATTGAGGAATGATTCCATCATAAAAAGCCATTTCATTAAGATCTATTTTTTAAACCTATGACCAAAAGCCTTTGTTATATTACAGTCCAAAAAAGACTTAACAAATTGATTGAAGTACATTACTTACAAAATGGACTATAATTTTTTGAATTGAAGTCGAAAGATAGGAACTTAAGCTAAGAGTGCGAAGAAGTCCTCTTAGACCAAACCCATCTTTAATGAGACATCTTCTCTTGAGTAAGAAGAACTTTGAAGAAGCTATGCCATAAAAAGTCATTTTCCCCTAAAAAAATGCTAAGACCCTTCAGATAAAAATGGCTCTCTTAAACAAAGGTGGCCTAGAAGATCAAGTTGTTATGCTGCTGAAAAGCCTACTACTTACATGCGACTTTCTTGGAACCTAGAAGGAATTCGAGCCTATTAGCGAATCATAAAAAAGAAAAAGTTTTGAAATAAATTCCATTTCTCTTGTTTTAGGTTAGCATTTCAATTCCTTTCAAACATTCTTTTTCCATGTCACTCTAGTGATCTAAATTTTCAACATTTCAAGTTAAGAATATTCATCCAAGCATTCTTCTTCTAAGTTGGCCTTAGTGGTTAGAGTCCTCTTTAACATGATTGCCCTCATGGCTAATGCTACCTAGTTCCTTTTGTATTGAGGGAATTTGTCTTAAACATCTGCTTCGCCTTAGATGGCTCCCAATTAGCAAACTTGTCATTTTTCAAGTTATGAAGTCTTCTAAAAACTATTTATACAAACTCTACTACTATGGTCTCCATGGATCGTCTACTCTTTGGACCACTATCTATGTGATAAAAAATAATTTTGGATTGCATGCTCTAGGAGTGTTGTCTTGAGTTAAAGCCCTTGAATCGCATGCTTTATGAGCATTATCCTATGTTAAAACCTTTAGATCGCTTGCTAGTAAAGCGCTACCCTATTTTTGGATCGCATACTCTAGTAGTGCTATCTTAAGTTAAAACCTTTTGGGTTGGTTGCTCATTAAAACGTTACCTTATCTTCGAATTACATGCTCTTGGTGTAGTATCCTCCTTTAAGACTCTTAGATTGCATGCTTTAGGAGCGCTATCTTAAGTAACAGCGCATGCTCTAAGAGCGCTATCTTTAAAATCTTTAGATAGCTTACTCGTTAGAGTACTACCTTATCTTCGGATTGTCTGATGTAATAGTGATATCCTAAACAAGACCTTGGGATTGCATGCTTTAGGAGCGCTATTATGATTGAAAACCTTTGGATCACATGCTGTAGGAGTGCTATCCTAAAACTTCGAATTGCATGCTCTAAGAGCGCTATCCTAATGGAAAACCATCATATCGCATGATCTTGAAGTGCTATTCTAACCTTTAAAACCTTCAGATTGCATGCTTTCAGAGTGTTATCTTAACTTGAAACCATTGGATTGTATGCTCTTAGAGTGCAATCCTAATTGTTTTCCTCTCTTTAAGTTTTCGTTGCCTTAAAATGCCTACTTAGTATAAGCCTGCTCTTAGAGCGCACTAGATTTTATCATTTTGAACAAGCCTTCAAGTTTAAGGGTATGAAGCCGCTTTTCTAGGAATAGCCATTTCTTCTCCCTTTTCAAAGATAGCTTGATCGTACAATGCTATCTCTCTTCCAAATCTTTACAAATCCTCAATGGATCGGATATAGGATAGCTAGTTATTTGTAATGCTTCTGAGGACAAGTTTATTCTGAAAGCAAAAATGGTGTCTCTTTTTTAGTTTTTGTGATGAAGTTTTAATCAAACTTCACAACAAAGAGGAATAGTTATAGACATCTCATTTTTTCCTTCTTATAATTATACTTATTTATTCATTTATTATTTTTTAGGTAACGAGAGGAACCTAATTAAAAAATTAGAATACTTACAAAAAATATAAAATATAGAAAACTAAAAAAATAAAAAAAACATAGAAAATTAAAAAAATTGAAAAAAGTGAAGAAAAAATTTGTAAATAAGAAAGGAATAAAAAATAGTTAGATTCAATAATTTCTCTTTTTCTTTTTTATAGTCATTTTTGTCTCATCTTCTTAAAAATCATCCTTTAAGAGTTTATTTTAGGCCTAAGGAAGTTTTTTTCTTTTAATGAAACCTAGTTTATTTACTTTAAGTAATATTTGTGTACAAAGAAAGTAAGGCATAAGCCAATTTCCTGTATTGTAATGCGTAGGGACTTACACGTGAGAGACTTGGGTCAAATTCCTATTATAGGCGCCTTGCACCTTATTTTTCTTCCACTTAGCTCTAACTTGTCACATGTTAGCCTGTCATTGGCGAATACAATTATTTTCTCTCTCTTTCTCCCATTTTCCCTTCATTTCCTACATAAGAACAGCCTAAGGTACCACCTTTTGAGCCATTTTTTAATCCTTTTTATTCACAATCTCATCAAAGAAATGATGAAATTGTGAAGATTATATGGGATACTATGCATTTGACCCAATTTCAAGTCTTAATACATTCATTTATCCATTGAATTTAGCTTCGAAAAATTAAGAAAACATTAATCCGCAATTTTAGGTCTTGCACAATCCAATCAAATTTGAGTTAAACCAAGTAGATTTCGAGTTGTTAATCATCTTTTCTAGCAAGTATATCATCATTTTAATTAATTGGAATCGCGCCATTTACTTTGGATTGAAGATTACTTGACTGACATTGAAGGAGGTAATCCAACCATTAATGGTCGTTTCCATGTATGTTCAAGCTTATTCGAGTATAAATAGTAGCCCTTAGTCACTGAATAAGCATCAACGATCACTCACACACATCTAAAACACTAACCTAACTCACTTTCTCTCTCTACTAGTTGTGTCCCTTTCACTCTCTAGAAACGATCAAAGCTTGAAGCTCTTCGAGCATGGTTTCCACCTTTAGTAGAAAGCCTACACTTGGAGCCTTCAAACCATACAATTCTCACCCATAATCATAGCCTTAAGCTTCCTTAATCACCAAACCCTAATAAAGTAGCAACCACCATTGGAACACACCCCACCAAACACCAAAACGCAACCACCGTTAGCCTTTTTATCAATAAAAACCATATGAAAGTGGCTTTTCTTACTTAAACTGGTGGTTAAAACAACCTATAGCATCCTATTCGCCATCGCCTTTGTCTTCCCCAACTCAAACATGTGTTGGCCAGGTGATTAGGGTCAAACGACTCAAGTTTAACTCAAAAATCCAACCCAGATTTGTGTAACCCTAATCCTTATGCCTAGTCACTTCGGTTCCCTTTTATTTTATTTCCTTTTCTTTTTTTTCCCTCTTTTTTCTTCAGTTGGTTTCAATCCTTTAAATAAAAAAAAATTCCTTTTTTTCCTTTAAAAAGAAAGAAGCTAAAGAAAACCAAAAAAAAAAAAGGAGTGTTTTTCAAAAGATATTTTTTTTAATAGTATAAAATAAAATTCATTTTAAGAAAGAAAACACAAGTTTTTCTTTAGTTTTTTCAAATAAAAAATTAAAAGAATATGTCTTGGTAGAAATAAAAATCTAATAATAAAAAGTATTTTATCACTTTGAAAAATCTTTTTTTTCCCTAAATAAATACAATTAATTAGACATTTTTAAAATTAGAACTTCTTTTAGAATTGCCAATTTAAAACCCTTTCTTAGAATTTTTTCTAATAAAATGAAACAAATAAAACATATATTCAACTAATTTTAGAAAGTAAAAGAAACCAACAAACTAAAGTTTTATAAAGGAACCGAATTATGAAAAGTCTGACCCTATTCGATAGTACATATGTACCTATAGAGCTACTTAAAAAAGGAATTTTTATTTTTATTTTCCCTTTGTAAGTAATTTTTTAAATAAATTTAATTTTCTTCATTTATGAATACAAAATTGTTCTTTTAATTTAAATGGGTATTTTGAAAATAAATGTAAATTCAAAAGGTTAAAGTGATATCCATTTAAGGTTTAATAGGTTAGCTCTCAAATCTCAAGATCTCTAGTTTTCAAAAGCTATTTTTAAAGTTGGTTTTTCTTGCGGTCTAGTAATTGAGTTCTCCTTTCACCCTATAAACAAAAGTTATTGGGAAGGAAATATTTGCACTAAAATTAATACAAATGTAATGCAAAAATTTTCCATGTTCAATTACCCAAACAAAAGTTATCATTTGATCTTAGCACTATGCATATAACAATCAAGCTCAACTTCTAGGATGCAACATTTTCAATAACTGCTAGTACTTACAAAGATCTAATTTGTGGACACCTCATTTTTCTTATTT
Source organism: Lumnitzera racemosa (assembly GCA_024138005.1). Taxonomy (NCBI): domain Eukaryota; kingdom Viridiplantae; phylum Streptophyta; class Magnoliopsida; order Myrtales; family Combretaceae; genus Lumnitzera; species Lumnitzera racemosa. Next base: position 62,217,780 of record JAMXBC010000004.1, read on the forward strand.
TTTCTATTTTTTGTTAGTTGAGCTAAGTTAATCAATAAACCAAAAAAGAAAATAACAAAATGTAACAAAAAATAAAAAATAATAAAAATAATAATAACTAAAAAAATAAAAAAAGAGAGTTGTATCAAATCATATCATATTGAGTCGAATTGTTTCAAGTCAAGTCGTCGTATTGAGTTGAGTCATGTCGAATCATATCATATCACGTCGGAATATTTAAAATCAAATCGAATAATTTAATTTAATAAATCTTTAAGAGTTGGGCTTTATTAAAATAATTTTGTTTAGTCCGATTTAAAGTAGATTTTTATCTTACTTATATTAGGCCAAAATAGATATAGAATTTATTAGATAAGTTATTGAGCTATCTCTAATTTGATCAGATCAGGCTTTGAAAAAATAAAAAACTAGAATGAAGTAGGATTTCTAGAAGTTATAATAAATTATTGAAAAATCGTTATTGTATCTTTCTTATCTTCAATATAAAAGATACAATTGTAAATTTATAAATAACACAACAACACATGACATTGGAAAGGTTGTTCTTTACTCTCATAATGCAAATCCCCTTACAACCAACTTTCTAATTCCTTGAGAAATCCGAATTTCCGAAATTTTCGCAAACCACCTAACGTTCCAATTCATAAATTTCCGTATTCTAAAGACATTTAATTTAAAACCAGAAATCCAATTGCAAAGCGAACGTCGAAATTCCAAAGACGTCTAAATCTAAAACCGGAAATCCAATTGCTAAGCCAACATTCGAATTTCCAAGATGTCTAGTCTAAAACCAGAAATCTGATAGCGAAACCAGCTCAATTCACGTCCGATCCAAAAACAATTCCGAAGCTTCACGTCCACCAAAGCCAACTTCAAAATTCTTACGCCATTTGCAATCCGAAAGTCGCAACCCCTTGACGTTTACATCGCCAAGCTCCAACAAATCCATAATCCAATTCCAGCATCTCAATCCACGTAGCAATAACATCCTAGAAGCTGATCGCAAGTCCGTAATGTCCCTCAATCCGAAGATGCACCAGAATTGGCCATGACCATCTGCCACAATATGACCGGAGCAACAATTCCATTCCCAATTAAAAGTACAATTTTCGAATTACCCGTGCTCCAATCCAATTCCACAATCTAAAGCCAATCTGAAGCTAATGCAAATCCAAGGCTAATTCCATGTCCAAACAAAGTCCTTGACACTCTAATCCAATTTCATAGATAAAATCTAATCCACGATCAATACATGTGACTCAATTTAGTAAAAATTATTATTTAATTATTTCATTTATAAGTTAGTTCAGTTTTATTTATTTACTAACTTATTTCTCTTAAGTATAGGTTTTTTTATTAATATTTTCTTATTGCATAATGTTTTTAGATAATTCAAATGAAATTTAGTTCAATTAAGTTATTAGTAAAATTATGTTTATTTTTTAAACAAACGTATCTTGTAATTAAAATTTGAAAAAAATATGTATTAAAATACAAATTTTGTGGTTAGGATTTACAAAATGATATGTATGAAGATACGTATCCAATCGTATCTTTAACATATCTTATAATTAGGATTTAGAAAAGATATTTTTAACACGTAGTGATTTTAAAAAAAAAAAAAATCTTAATTGAGATTTTCAAAAAAGATTTAGTTAGCTAGGGTATTTTTAATTTGGAAAAATTAGATATTTTAGTTTTTTAAAAGAATAATAAGTTGTTAAAAAACGTAAATCTAGCTTAATTTTCAAACTAAAAAGAATCTACCCACAAAAAAATCTATAAAAAAAAAACTACGGTCGGTTTTATCTCGATTAGTGGGTATTTAGGCACTTTTAGGGCAACTGTTTAAAAATAAGTAAAAATTTCCTTTTTCTTAGAAATTCGTAATAAAAAATTCACATTAACATTCCAAGCAATTCATCTTAAACTTAGAGGAAGATTTTGCAATCTAGACGCCTAGCAAAACAGCTTATGAAATGGGGAGTTGGAAATGGAAAGCTTATCTCCTTTTGGCTTAATGATTGGTATCCTCACAGATCTTTTAATTAAATGATTGGAAATGATATGTATTTTACGGTTGAAATACGAATCAAGATATATATTTGGTGGTTAGGATTCAGAAAAAATACATATGAAAATACGTATCTAACCACATTTTTAACGTATCTTATAGTTAAGATTTAAAAAAGATATTTTTGATGTATAGTGATTTTAAAAATTAAAAAAAAAAACTTAATTGAGATTTTCAAAGAAGATTTAGTTAGTTAAAGTTTTCCTTAATTTTGGAAAAAATTTGATTTCATATTTTTTTTTAAAAAATAATAAATTATTAAAAAATGTAAACCTAGCTCAGTTTTTGAAATAAAAAGAATCCACCCACTAAAAATTTATAAAAAGAGAACTGCAGTTAGTTTGATCCCGATTAGTAGGTATGTAAATACCTTCGAGGCAACTATTTAAAAATTAAAAAAAATTCCTTTTTCTTAGAAATTCATAATAAAAAATTCACTTTAGTTGTTTTTTGCATATTTAGGTATGTTTTAGTATTTTTAGAAAATTATAAAAATAAAAGCCCATCAATTTTTATTTAGTTTTTACATGGTAACTTAATTCTAATAGTTTAGTCCCCGAACCCGATCTTTTCTGGTTATTTAATTTTCTAAAAATAAATTTTTTAAAATATCTGCAAACTAGTGGTCATTTTTTACCAGTTGAACTAGTAGGTGACTCCATTTTTTAAAAAAAAAATTTAAGAAAAGTATTTCCTTACTTTAATGTCAAGTAATTTATATTCAGCGGGCTAGGCTTAATATAGTTTATATTAAGAAAATTGAAATAAGACTCGATAGAATTGGTGACTCTTTGGGGAAGCCTACTAGGTTAGCCATATGAAAATTAAAAAGTTATTGATAGACTTTTGTATTATTAGTTTCTTATTGTTTTGTATTATTAGTTTTTAAAGTGGCTCATGTCTGACCATATCTAAACTTACAAATGATTACTAAAAATAAAAGAATCCTCCCTAATTCTCTAATAATGCCCATTGGGTCATAATCATTTGTAAATTTAGATGTGGGCAGACCTAAGCCACTTTAGAAATTTAGGATGGGTCACCATTGTGTAAACTTCAAGTTGCTAGGGTCTTTACCCGTGCATGATGATGATAGGCAAGTCCATTCAAGCTTTGATGTAACCCACTAGGCTTTTCTTTAGAAAGTATTGGAGCTACAGAGCCTAAGACTCATAAACTCCACCCTTTTGCATCATCTTTTTCGAAAAAGGGATAGTTATTCTTAAATTATAAAAAAGTCTAATCGATTTGTGGTGGATTCCATTTTCTTCTTAAAAAAAAGGGAAATTAAAAAAAAAACACAGTAACTCTTATATATAAGTATTTGCGAACTTCATTTTTTTTTAAATCTTATTTCAGACCTACTTATATATAAGGGTATTTCCTAACCATAGATTCGTAATACCTTCCATAATTTATTATTACAGATCCTTATTGCATTGCATGTGTGTGTTACACATTGCATTTTTTTTAATATTTTCTTTTATTTTGCTAATACTCGTTTCTATTTAGTCGTTCTTATTCTTTGTATTATACATGTTTTAATTTTATCACTTCTTAGTAAGTGAAATACTACATAATTTATAAGAAAATTTTTGAAAAAGTTACAAAATTATTACTATCGTATTCAACTTTATTCTAAATTTAGTGATCTCATTCTAAATAATCACATTGTTTCATATTCTATGTAATATAAATATGGAAAGTCAGGTCAGTATCAATCCCATAAAGCCCGCCTTAACTAGATTTATCAGCTCTTATAAATATAGGATTGGATTTTTGGGAAGATTAGTTAGGATTTTTTTTTTTTTTTTAGTTTGTTGTATAGGTTGGATTTTATGATTGTTAATAAATTTGTAGGTTTATTAAATGATAACTTTTATTGATTATGCAGTTCTTTTACTCATTTTTTTTTAATTTCTTTATAGTTTCCTTAAACAAAAACAAAAGAATAAAATAAAGGAAAAAAACAAGAAAAAACTTTTGTATCAGCTTGTAAATTTTTTGGACATGTAATCATAGGAATTAACTATGATAAAGATTATTATGAAACTATCATTTTTTAAAAGGTTTTCCAATATTTTTTTAAAAAGGAGGAAATTTCAAAAGATATGTTATGATAAAAAACTAGTTTCATGATATTTTTTTACTTCGTATATTTCTATTGCAATGCCCTACATGTACTATACAATTAGGAACTAAGAAAATAAAAAAATCAAAAAGAAAAAAAAATAGATTTAATTATCAGATTCCTATTGTAAATTATTTTCCATCTCAATGTCATCAATCTTATAAATGTCTAGGTTTTTGTTCTCCATATTCATCTGTTAAGTTGTCTTGCTCATAATAGAGCTTTCTCTATGAGTTGTTGCTCTTATGTTATCTTGTAATTAGTCTCTCATTGTAAAATAATTTCCAATTTCTATATTACCTTTATGTCACCTGTATCATCGGTTGTAGTCTTACTGCTTCCAATTTTTTTAGATTTGTCAACAGCAATATTATGCTATCTGTAACATAAAATAAACATTAATTTTTAGTAAAAGATTCAAAAAAAAAAAAGAAGGGGGTTTCAAAATCAAAAACTTGATTTTTTTTTAAAAAAAAAAAACAAAGAGAAATAATGCAGTGTTGCTAACAAGAAGGGATTTTTGCAAGTTTTGAAATATTGCTTTTGAAGTGGTCTAGCCTAAGTTAAAACCTATAATCACTCGTTTTAAAAAAAAAATCAAGATGTTTGAAGCTTTTGAACTGAGAATAGCCACATCAGAAGGGATTTTGAGCAAGAATAGACAAATTACCAATAAAGCCTGAAGTTTGAACTGATGACGGTCTTTAAAATCTAAACAATTTAAATTCCTAAGCCTAAAAAGGAAAGCTCTTATTTTATGGTCCTACCCAATTCAGCACCCTTAATGAAACTCTTTTAACTAAAAAATAGATTTATCTTCAGCGAAATTTGCTCATGAAACTGGGGCAAACTCATGTTTAGCTTATCCTAAGTTCTTAACTTGTAAACTTAGGATGGATTGTATATAATTTCTTTCAAAATTGGTTAAGAACATTAATATCCCTTTGCTTAAACCATTTACCAAAAGCTTTACATTGCAAACCTAGAAAAAGACCTATTAATTGACTAAAATATACCACTTACAAGATAGGCTATGATTTTTGGCATTGAGATTGAGAGTAAAAACAGATATATGAGATTGTAAAGTCCAGTTTAACTATATATCCCAAGTAATGATATTTATTTCCTTAGTGGAAAACTGAAGAGTTGAGTACTTTGTCAAAAGTGTGGATGGTCATTTATTCGTTGCTAAGAAGTTAAAAAATCATGAATTATACTTCAGGAAACATGATTGAGAGAATGAGTGATCAACGGGTAAGGGGCAAGCTAACCCTTTATTTGTGATCTTTAAAGTTTTCAAGACTTTCTTACTTGTTAGTAATACAATTTTCTATCAAATAGTGTTTTTTTTTTTAATTTCTTGAAAAAAGTAGAAAAAAGAAACTTTTCAAAAGGGAAATGAAACTTTTAAAATTATCAAGATAGATTTCTTATTAGAAAGAAAAAATCAAAATTTTTAAGAAGTTATCAAAATCCCTCAAATTCAAGTTACAAATCAATTTGTCGAAACTCATGAAAGTTTTCTTCCTTTTTATGATCGCTTGCTCATAGGAGTACTGCTCTATCTAGTCTTTTGGTAGGAGCGTTGTTCTGTTTAGTCTTTTGGTAAGAGTGCTACTCCATCTAATCTTTTGCTAAGATCGCTATCCTATCTAGTTTTTTGCTAAGATCTTTATCCTCTATAGTCTTTTTCTAGGATAGCTTGCTCAAAAGAGGAAGGATTGCTTGCTTAAAGGAGCACTATCCTATTTATTCCTTAGTTGGATCATTTGTTAAAAAAAGCGTTGTCCAGTCATGTAAAAGATCACTTGAGAGCGTTGTCTCATTTTGTCTTCAATAGAATCTTATCTTATCTCCGAAAGATCTATCTTTTCGAGCAAAATGAATCTCGAAGAGATTTATACTCTTTGAATCATTCATCAAGTAAAAAACGAATCTTGAAGAGATTTATCCTCTTTGGATTACCAAAATAAAACAAAAAATCTCGAAAAATATATTCTCTTCGAATCACTAAATTAAAACAGTTTTTGAAATCTTAAAGAGATTTATCCTCTTTAAAACAACAAAAAAAAAAAAATCTAAAAATATCTATCCTTTTTGGATCAACCAAAACGAATCTCAAAGAAATCTATCTTCTTTGAATCATTCACCTTAACAAAAACTAGTTTTTGAAATCTTGAAAAGATCTATTCTCTTCGAGATAATCAAATTGAATCTCGAAGAGATATATTCTCTTTGGGTTAACCAAGATAAATCTCGAAGAGATCAATCCTCTTCGGGTTAACCGAAACGAATCTCGAATAGATCTATCTTCTTTGGATTAACCAAAACGAATCTCGAATAAATCTATCCTTTTCGGATTAACCAAAATAAATTTTGAAAAGATCCATTATCTTCGAATTATTCATCAGATTGAAAGAAATCTTGAAAAAATCTATCCTTTTTGAATTATTTACCAAATCAAAAGAAATCTTGAATTTATCCTCTTCATATTAAAGCAAAAGAAATCTCGAAGAGATCTATCCTTTTCGGATTATTTACTAAATCAAAATGAATCTCGAAAAGATTTATCCTTTTTAGATCATTCACTAGAGTAAGTTTTTAAAGTCTTAAAGAAATCTATCCTTTTCGAATTATCTACTAAAAAAAGTTTTTTTTTGAAATTTAGAAAAGATTTATCATTTTCGAATTAACCAAAACATAAATGAATCTCAAGAAGATATATTCTCTTTAGATTAACTAAAACAAATCTCATACAAATCTATCCTTTTTGTATTAACCTAAATGAATCTCGAAGAGATTTATCTTCTTTGAATTGTTTATCAAATCAAAACAAATCTCGAAGAGATCTATTATTTTCGGATTGTTCAATAAGTAAAAAAAAAAAAATCTCGAAGAAATCTATCCTCTTCGAATCGTTTAATAAGTTAAAAAAAATGTCGAAGAGATCTATTCTCTTCAGATTGCTTGCCAAAACATTTAAAGTCTGAAAAAGATCTATCATTTTCGGATTATCCACTAGACCAAAATAAAGTTTTAATCTCAGAGAAATATATCCTCTTCGAATTATCCATTATTTTAATCTTGAAGAGATCTATTCTCTTCAAATGATACAAGTCGGGTCTAGCAAAAATAGGTATCTTTTTTATTCTTGTCGTGAAGTTTGAGAGAGATAGTTGTAGATACCTCAATTTTTCTATTTTCCTTTTTTCGTTAGTTCAACCAAGCTAATAAATAAATGAAAAATAAATAATAAAAAAAAAAAGAAAATTGTATCGAGTCGCATCATATCGAGTTAAGTCATCACGTATCAAGTCGAATTATATCAAGTCGAATTATATCAAGTCATGTTGAAAAATATCAAGTCGCATCAAATTATTTAAAATCGTAGAGAATCGTATCGAGTCGCATCATATCGAGTCAAGTCGTATCAAGTTAAATCATGTCATATTGAGTCATGTTAAAAAATATCGAGTCGCATTGGATCATTTAAAATCAAATTAGATAACAGTGTGTGACTAATTTTAACAAATCATTAAGGGTTGAGTTTTATTAAAATAATTTTGGTTTAATTCAATTTAAAGTAAATTTTTATTTAATTTATATTGGATTGAAATAAACTTAGGATTTATTAGATAAATTATTGGGCTATTTTTAATTAAGTCGGATCGAGTATTGAAAAAATAGAAAGCTTGAATTAGATAAGGTTTTTTAGAAGTTAAGGTAAATTTTTTAAAAATTGTTATCGTATCTATTGTATGTTTAATACGACGATTGTGAATTTATAAATAGCACAATGCCACGTGATGTTGGAAAAGTTTTTTTTATTCCCACAATGCAAGTCCCTTAACAACCAACTTTCCAATTCCCTGATAAATCCAAATTTTCAAAATTTCCACAAACCCCGTGACGTTCCCATTCATAAATTTCCAAATTCCAAAGACGTCTAATCCAAAACCGGAAATCCAATTGTAAAGCCAACATTCGAATTCCAAAGATGTTTAAATCCAAAACTAGAAATCCAATTGCAAAGCCAACGTTCCGAATTTCAAAGATGGAAATCCGATAGCGAAGCCAACTTAATTCATGTCCGAAACAAAAACAATTCCAAAGCTTTAGGTCCACCGAAGCCAACTTCAAAATCCTTACACCATTCACAATCCGAAAGCTGGAAACCCTTGACGTCTGCATTGCCAAGCTCTGACAAATCCACAATCCAATTCCAACATCTTGATTTACGTAACAATAGCGTCCTAGAAGCTGACTGCAAATCCACAATGCCCCTCAATCCAAAGACGCACCAAAATTGGCTACGTCTCCATCTGCCACAATATGACCGAAGCAACAATTCTACGCCCAATTAAAAGTCTAATTTTTGAATTGGCGACGCTCCAATCTAGTTCCACAATCTAAAGCCAATCCCAAGTTGATGCAAATCCAACACTAATTCCAAGTCCAGATGAATTCTCTAGCATTCCAATCCAATTCCATAATCTAATTTCATAGACAAAATCCAACGTACGATCAACACGCATAACTGATTCAGTAAAAATTATTATTTAATTTATTTTATTTATAAGTTAGTTCAGTTTTATTTATTTACTAACTTATTTTTCTTTAAGTGCAAGTTTTTTTATTATTATTTTCATATTGCATAAAATTTTTAAATAATTCCAACGAAATTTAGTTCAATTAAGTTATTAATAAAATCATTTTTTTTAAATAATCATATTTTCGGTATACCTTATAATTAAAATTTAAAAAAGATATCTATCGAGATACGTATCTTGTGATTGAAATTCATATCAAAATACGATTTAAAAATATACATATTGAGATACGTATTTTGTGGTTAGGATTTAAAAAAGATACGCATGAAAAAATGTATCTAATCATATCTTATATAGTTAGGATTTAAAAAAAAAATATTTTTGACATGTAGTGATTTTATAAATAAAAAAATCTTAATTGAGATTTTCAAAAAAGATTTAATTATTTAAAGTTTTCTTTAAATTGGAAAAACTAGATTTTTTAGCTTTGTAAGAAAATAATAAATTATTAAAAAATGTAAACCTAGTTTAGTTTTTGAAATAAAAGGAATTGACTACAAAAAAATTTATGAAAAGAGAACTATAATTGATTTAATCTCGATTAGTAGGTACGTAAATACTTTCGGAATAACTGTTTAAAAATAAAATAAAAAATTCTTTTTTCTTAAAAATTCGTAATAAAAAATTCATATTATCATTCTAAGCAATACATCTTAGACTTAAAAGGAAGATTTTGCAATCTAGACACCTAACAAAACCGCTTATGAAATAGCTTACGAAATGGGGAGTTGGAAATGGAAAGCTTATCTCCTTTTGGCTTGATGATTGGTATCCTCACATACCTTTTGATTGAATGGTTGGGAAACCAAGGAAGTATATCCTTAGGATATCCCAAAGATACAATGCTTAATAGTTTCATAGAAGGAAATGAATGGAGATGGCCAAGATGGACTGTTATCACCAAAAATCTTGGTTCATCTAAACCAGACGCTGCACTAGGCGATAAGCTGATTGAGAGAGAGCGTAGAAAAGGACATCTATTCATAAAGATGGCCTACTGCCTTGCTAGGAATAGTGAACCAAAGCATGGTATTCCTTAGTAAGGCACAAGAATATGATCCCTAGACACTCCCTAATACTCTGGATGATTGTCCAACAAAAGCTTTTAACTTTGAACGAGCTTATTAACTGGAGCATTGTGAATGAAAACTGCTGTGTCAGGGAGGGGAGGAGTCACATGATCATTTGTTCCTTGAATCGAAACAACTGTGGTTATACATTGAGGGCACTATTGGTTGGAAACTCTTTTGTGCAATTTCTGCAGCCTGAAAATTTGAAGCAAATCAGACAAATACAGAGAAAGGTTTTCGCGATAGGTTTTTTACTACATTTGGAAGGAGAGACACAAAAGAAGGATAGATAATACAGCAACTGTTATAGAGATTCTATTTAGAACCATATCCTGTTGTTTTAAATGAGCACAAGTGATGATCTAAACATGTATCAGCCTACGTATCCTTTTTTTTTTGTTTTGATACTTAGGTTCGTTGCTTTAGTATGATTTTGAGTGCTCATTTTTGTACACATCCCATGTACAAATTTTGTCTTTAATGAAATTCTCTCATCTTACCCAAAAAAACAAGAAAACTTACGAGTAAAAACAACATGAAACCACCGCATGCAGTTTAGGATGTACTATGGTTTCGGAGAACCATGCTTGAACTAAATAGAAATGCAGTACTGGACCCTATTCACTGTTCGCAACTGTGCATAAACAACCGTGAGTAAACTTATGATCAGCTCAGAATACCAATACAGAAGAAAAAACTCCACACCTTCATAACATAGAACCTACAAGTATTCTCTCCAACCACCAGAAAGTTTCTGCTGAAAGTAAAGAGAAAACAAAATCTAAGTTCTAGAAGAATACTCTTACCTAGGTCACAACGGACCAACTTCCACAGATGCAGCCAAAAATCATGAAACAATTGAGCTTTCACTTCACCATTTTTCTACTTCTCAACTGTTACTGAATTTTACTTCAGACATGCTTGTTCCATGACGCATCATTCATTGTGAGTTTATCTTTACAACTTTCAACCTTAAAGCCCTCCAATAGTGGAATCACCCAATCACCATCGGTTTTATCCCATATGCCTCTCTTAAATGTTGCATTCTCCATCTCAGATCTAGGTTCTACTGGGATAGAAAGTTGCCTACTATTTCGGCATCCTAATAGAACAAGGTCCAACATTCTTCTCCGTATTTCATATATTGGGTTTGATTCCACTAAACAACCTTTGCTATAAGATTCTCTAAGAAAGACAGTTTGGGAGCCTCCTTTAGTAGAGATATAAAATATTCCCGGGTGCTTCAGCAGTAATTCACGAACATTAACTTCCATGTTAAAGTCTCTCCTGAAATGAGGTAATCTCTCTACTTCGACCATCTTTTCAACAGTCAAACTCAACAGTTCATGAATAATCCCCACGGCCCTTTTCTCAAACCGCTCGATCCCGCCACAAGTACGCACACATAAAACCTCTTTCCTCTCATATGGCTTTACATAAGGAAGCCTTTGCCAATTCTTCAACTTCACCCGAAAACCTTTCTCAATCTTAAATCCAGTAGGAAAATTAATAGGAAATGCAAATTTAGTTTCAAATTCACTCAACCATTTCTCTCTGTACTCTTTCTCTCTCCACTTTTCAATCTCCTCCACTGGCAATTTTTCATCTCTACTCACAAGCTCCACTATTTCCAAGTCAAGTAATCTGAAATCGTTAGAATACTTAGCAAGAACCGATTCCCAAAAGTCCTCAGGCAGGCCCAATTCTCTCCTAATCAATCTCAATGCATGAACATGAAGTTTCCCGCTAGTAGACATCAGTAACAGCCTCTTCACCCTATTTACGCATTCCAATTCCAGTTCCTTAATCTTATTTTCCTCTTCTTTAATCAATTGTTTCATCTTTTCGGTAATTCTACAGCACAAATTCCTTTTAACAGGATGTATGAATACCTCAAAAACATGGGGATACCTATGGAGAAACGCACCAATACCAACATTCAAGCCAACAAGATGTCTCCAACGAGACATCAATTGGACTGAAACAAAAGGACCCCTCTTTCGGCTCATCATCAATTCATGAATTTTGAGGATGGTTTTAAGGGTGCCTATGTGATTCATGAGTTTGTCGAGTTTCAAGTCTCGAGTTCTGCCTTCTAAGCGAGTTTGGGCAGTGACTATCGGCTTCCTCCATCTCGTTTGCATAAAAAAACTTAATGGGTTGCATGAGATTGTGAATCTATTCGTTTCCAGTTTGGTTTTTGGCACGGTGCTAACGATCGTTTGCCGTATTCTCATATCGGGTACCCAAGAACTGTATCAAAAGAAAACCCCTGATCTTTTTTAACTTAAAAAATAAAAATAAAAATCCAGAACGTACTTATTGGGAATGAAAATAAACAAACTTGTCGAGGTCATGGCATACAGTTATAACAACAAACTGGGCAGAAACTGAATTGGGTGTATTCGAAGCTCGTCATCCTCTCTCTCTTCGGCGTTTGCTGCGCACAAGAAGGATATTAGCCGTTGCTGTTCTGCGACAAAACCACCGGCCGTCCTTGGCATGATCAATCCAGGAGATGAATAGTCGCCGACCAGATTCAGATATGATCCTGGCAGAGGGGATATTGAAAAAGAAGCGCGAGAGACCGAAAACGTGATGTAGTTGGAGGTGCAAGTAGGACGGAAGGAGCGGAAGTGTGGGTATTTGGAGAGACAGCGAGCAGCGATCCAGTGGTGACGGTGCCGAAAGTTTTTGGTGTGAGGGGTTAAAGTGTGTCTCACCAGGAATATATACCAGTCGATGACATTCCCATAACACGTGTATATATAAAAAATTTTAGTCAGGAAATTATAATTGTAAAACAATAATAAATATATATTTATATATATTCACATTGAATTAGAAATATAAAAAAAAATTTAAACATTAATGTTATTAAAATAAAATTATAATTTCAAAATATGAAATTTACCTTATCATGGATCATGAATTTAAGAATAAATGTTTACAAATAGTAATTTGAAGATGAAATGGGACTTTGATTTTGGTTGTTGAATAAAAAAATAAATATAGAAATTTTTATAAAATTTTTATTTTTAATTTTATCCATCCTTTAAAGTGCATGTATGTTATTTTATACATAACTCCAAGTTCATTCATTACGGTTACATTTATTATCAGTAATGAGACATGAGTAAATAATGCTTACAATTAGGAAGGAGAGGAGAGAGTGTACTTGGGTATTTTATAAAAAAGATTTATCTTAATTCTTCGTATATTATTATTTGACAAACATATCTTGTTAAATTAATTGATAGCTATTGTAAGAGTTGGAAAAAATTGAAAAAATTACTTACTTCGAAGGATTTAATTGTAATTACAATCTTAGCAATTACTTAAGTCCTAATAGGCTTTAATAATATATATAGATATATATGAGTAACTATTAACAATATTTATATTCTAGCTATCACCACTATGTGTTTGAAAGCTGCACACTACAATTATTAAACATCCATGTCAGCTTTTAAGTTATGTTCTCAAGCCGACATTGAAAGGTTGATTTGAGAGTAAAAAAGGGTTAAAAGTCAAGAATATCAATTGAAGTTGAACTTGGATCAAATCAAGGCTAATAAAAATATTATAATAAATTTATATTAATGTATAAATTAATAAAAATTACCTACATCATTCTTTTTATTTTTCGTTGATTTACATTTCTTTTTTTAGCAAATTATGGTATTTTCTAGAAAATATAAGAAAAAATAATATATTTTAATCCGAAAAACTCAACGTTTTTTATAAGAATCAGATGTAGATTGGTTGAATCTACTAGTCAAATCGCGATCATTGTTAATAAAGGTTAGACAAGTGACTCGAACTGATCTTATGAAGAAGTTAGGTCAAATTAGGTTGAATTAAGAAGATTAACTTAGATTTGACAACATTGCTTTTAAGAGCTTTCCCCTTTAACTAACTCTATATTTTATTCCTAAAGTTAATTCACTAAAGTTCCTCTACACTTTTTTTTTTTCTTGTGAGCCTTATACTATTACTTTTATTAAAAAAATTACCAAACATTTTATTATTAAATAAAAAAACCAACATTTTTCCTATAAGAAATGTTGCCCTATGGAGGAACCACATCCATTTATAAAGGAAAGTGATAGGTATTTCTTATGTGTAGAAATTCAAGCGAAGAAACTAGCAATAATGTTGGTCTTATGAATTAGGATGAAAATAGTATATATATCGAGAAAGAGGGTTTTCAAATTCTTATTTTCAACTATTATATTACAACCATAGAAGAGGGGAATCAAAACTAATATATTCCATTAAGATATTAGTATTTATACGATTAAACTATAATGATCTTAGTGGATATGAGGGTTTTTTAATGTCTACAAGTCACTTGCTCTTTATAGGTACAATTTAACCTAGTTCTTGTTTATTAACTACTATACCCTCCCCTAACCCCATCCCTTACCCCCACCCCTACCGAAAACTTCCTTTTCCACCTAAAAAAAGGGGTCCATTTTCAACTTTTCCTAACCCTAATATCAATTATCAATTAATTTAATAAGGAGCATATTTTGATCATTACTTGATTTTTTTTTAAACGATAAGGGATATTCATTTACTAAGAAAAAAAAAAGTACATATAAAAGCAATGGTATATAGCTACTAATCTTTAGCGGCATCTAATATGCTAACAGAAGTCCCCGATATATCTTTTGCAATCTTAACATTCATATAGCCTTTGTTAATGTAATATTAATATCCTAATGGATTGACCAAAATTCAACAACTACTAAATTGATGCTTTCTAGCTTTCTACCAAAACCAAACATCCATTTCCCCTTATGATTCCTTATTACCCCTCTAATTGTTGCTTAACCTATTAGACATTGATAGAGCCATTTGTAAGTTTTAGGGATTTGAATAAGGCTACTTGCGTAAGAGAATTTAAATTTTATTATTCCTAAATATCTTAGGATCCTAACATTTCAATTAAATCGAAAAGAAAAATGCAAATTTTACCTTTTTTGATTTTTTCAAAATCTTCTATTAAGCAAATCAACAAGTGTTGCAAATCGCGAATACCCTCTACTGACCACATATAAATAAACTCACTATAAGTAGGCTATAGTATGTGCTAGTGCTCTAGGATGAATCTATATTTGTACAAGAATCAACTTGTAATATCTTATGTTTACTTTCTCTATTTTAATCTGCAGACTTTATCCACAAGTCTAATGTCGATAACAGGGCATCAATGTAATCCTAATATAGAACTGCCTCTATCTATATATAGAGGAGTAATAATATCTAATAAAATGTGTTATTTTATTATTTATTATTTTTTTGTAAAAGTAATAATATCATTATTTAACATTCTTAAATTATTTAAGAATAATAAACATTTCAATAATTCCTACTAAGTTTAAAATAAACCCCTAACCTATTTGGTTTCTTCTTTGTACGCGACCTTGTAGATTTACCTCATGTTGGAAATAGGCTTAAAACTCCTTTTTGGACCTACAAGACATGAGTGACCTCTAGCAAAACATTATGTTCACTCAAATTAAGTAAAGGTTAGTGATTTGACTATATCTATTAAACAGTCAGTTATTTAGTTCCTTTATCACATGATATCTAATGATTGAACATAAGTTGTGGATCAAGATACTATTATATTGTTTAATATCTCATTTATCAAATCCAAAGATCATTTGACTTAAACAAATGATATTGATAATTTCTTATTGATTCATTTGAGCACAACTATGCATTTTTCTTAGTTTTACTCTTTAAGGGGGTCGAAAGATATCTCTCTCAAATTAATGAGAGGGATAACTTCACAAATACTCATATTCCTCCATGTAATTCATTCGATATCAAATCATAGTCCTATAATTATCCAATTAAAAATGATGAACTAATTCAATACATGGAACTTACTATATAGGAATCTATGGTATCATCGAGTCAAAGGACGAAAATAATACTATAATGAGTAGTACTTATCAGATTGATTCATGTAGTACTTTCACAGTAGGTGAATCCAATACAATATAGTCCTACATGTATCTATGTGTTGAATTGATATTTTATATCCATAATCAGTAAAACATGATTATCATTCAACCAACATACTATTCTTAATTGATTATTGTTTCATATACTAAGTAAGTAGGGATAACTTACAACAATGTTCTTATCACCTTATGGTTTTCCTATTAAAGCCACGTACTTAATAACATAAGGAAGAATAAAATATTCAAGGAAACATTTTATCATATTAAAAGGCCTATAATAACATGATACATAAAATAATTCATGTTATAAAAATATTCAAATGACATGAAATCCATATGGCCTAGATTACATTACTAATACTGTTAAAGTTTCATTTAATCAAAGGCAGTTAGGGAAGGATCTAAATATCTTCTTTTTTTTTTTCTAATTAATATATTTTCTTTTCTCTTCTTTGTATCCTTAATACTCATGAACAAGATTTCGAATTGTTAGCTCATAAATTAATAGTGGTGGATTTTTGCTAGTACAAAATATTTTTAGTAATCCATAAATCCAAATATGAATTAATTAAGAAGTGTTGCTTTTAAGTCATCTTTTTTCTTGATGTGGCAATTAATTTTTATCCAAGCTCATATTTCTTTATGTTCTTTTAGAACCATCTAATGCTTCTGTCACCATAACTCATAAATATTTCGAATTCTTTCATAGGTTTTGGAATACATATAAGTAGATCTTTATTTTACTCACCATAGCTAAGGCAAGTTGCATTCCCTTTTATGTTTCTGTCCCTAAGGTTTATAGTAGCAAGTAGAGCTATTCATCAAATGAGTCGAACCAACTTGATCCGAGAAGAGAATTGAACTGAACCATATGTAAGATATGATTCTTTTGTATTTCAATGAAGTTCATAATTCGATTTAGAGATGGTTTAAATGGTTCACAGTCCAATTTGAGGGTTAAACCCAAATCGAATCACTACTTATTAAAAAATATAAAAAAAGTGACATTTTTTAGTTTTGAACCCTATTAACATTTTAATCTAACACTTATTCAGCTTTTCTTTTTTGTCATTTGTCATTTGTCATTTCACTCTTAGTCTCTATAATTAATCATTTTTACTTCACAGTTATGTCTCATCTCTAGCAAACTCATGTGCCTTCGCTATCATCTTTGATGTAATGTCGTTGTGATATAATGTTATGTAGCGTAAATTCTTGCATAATGTTTCTTAATTTTAACTTCAATGTTGGTTTAAAGCTTTAACACAAAAATAAAATAGTGTTTTTATAAAGTGATTTAAGCTAAGCTAAACCACATTAGAAGTAGCCCGATTCAAGACCCTAGACCGTTAGAAGTAGTTCCATTTGTTAAGTGTTTGGACCAAATAAAACCATGAATACCACTTTGGTGTTGAACCATACATGAAAACATTTTAATTTCAAGAGGGAATTGAGAATTCTCCACTTGCCATCTTTAAATTTTTCAGTACTTACCATTTGCTTATATATTTCGACAAGCGAGATATTTATTTTAAGATTTTCAATAATACCATATTGATCCTTCTCAATATGTAAGTGATAAGTTTTAAATTGGATATATTTTATATGGTGATTTTTCATGATCTCCCCTCAAAATTTGAGTTAATTATTAGATAATGATTCTTAATTAAGTAAAATCTTAATTTTTAGGTTTTAGAACAATCTACATAAGAAAATGAGAAGATAGAAATAAGTTTTATTCAATTTGGAGCTAAAACAAGGAAGTTAAGAAGTATTGAATATCGATATCACTAAACAACATGATTATGTCATTGCTAGGAGAATTTGAAGCATAATTTTAATTATGGACGTGGGTGACACGACGAAAGGATACAATTATGTCCTTAGTTGGAGAATTTGAAGCATAATTTTAATTATGGATGTGAGTGACACAACTAAAGGATACAATCATGTTCTTAGTTGTATCATTCCTAGGATTTTGAAAAAAAAAAAAGGAGAAGTAAAGAATTCCAGATAAGAGTGACACAACTAGGTGATATGGTTGTATTACTCAATCGTATCATTTACAATGAACATGCATTTTACTTCTCCTATTTAAGGCTTAGTTAGGGTTTATTTAGGGAGAACTTTCAATGAATTTTTTTAGAGCTTTTCAAAAACAAAACACTCAAGAGAGTGTAGTGCAAAGACATTAAGATTTCGAGATTTAAGAACCATTTTGTTAAACTTATGATCTATTTCTTCTACATTTTTTTAGTTTTTATTAAAGATCATTTTTTTATCATGAGTAGGGAGTAGAACTTTTTTTGAATCTAGATTTTGTGGAACCTAGATCTTGCATGTGACACTTGGTTTTTATTAGATCTAACAAAAATCTTTATTCTTCTTGAGTTAACTATGTCTGCTTGCATGTTTTAGATATGATATTATATAAGAAAAATAAGAGATTTAATATATAATTAGATCTAGCATAGTTGAGGTTAATAAGCTTGAAGAAGGTATTAATTTTAACAGAGAATTCTCTCGGTCAATAAAAATTGAAGATTGAATTAGATTATCTTTAATGAAAGTTGTGTATGTAGATTTAGGAAATCAAGATTTAGGTACGACGTTGAGTCTCAAGTTAAATCTTTAAAATTTTGCTTTCTTGTTTGATTCTTGATTATTTGCTTAATTTTATTTGTTGTTGCAATTTTAATTAAAGAATTGAATTTGTTCGATTAAATAATAAAGCTAAGGTTAGTACTAATAGTTGGGGTTTCTGAAGGATCGACATTCGGACTCATATCTGCTGTGTTATAATTTAATAGGTATAGTTGCCGTATATCAGCAAGATACTAAGCCTTGACATTATGTTTTATTATTTTTAAGATTTGAAGGCTAATGCAACCTAGCATGTTAGGATTGTTCTTAATTAGGTTTTAATGATTCTAAAATGATTGTTGTGATAACAATTGGATTACATATGTGTAGGGAGAAGTTCTTATCAAAGTTTTATTGTAGGTAAAAAGCTTGTAGAAGTTGTTGTAGAGGTTGCTGAGGCAAAGATGTGTAACTACAATTCATATAGAAACTTTTGTTGAAAGTGACCCTAAGAACATCAAACTTATGGAAGCTTGTATAGAAGCTTTCTAGAATTGTCCAAGAAGTGACTCAACTTATAGAAGCTTAAGTATAAGGTATAGGATAACACATGAAGAACAATTCTGTATAGAAGGTTGGGTAAAAGGTCTATAAGTTCAAAGAAGACAGAAATTCTAGATTTGATTATTTCAAAAGAAAAGAAGTTTTTTAAGATGTGAAGGGCTAACTCTACTTGTTAAACATACTTGGATAATATGTTTAACACGTTCCATTAAAGGAGGACAAACATACCGGGGATTTGAAAAATAAATAGTTACTTAAAGATAAAAGGAAAAGAAGATTGAATATTATTTGAAGATTAGAAGAAGTAGATAAAGTGCAGAAGTTATTGAGATGGATAAGTCAGGATTTCATGTAGCATATCTTCAGAAGTAAGTTTAGCAAAATAATTAGAGACAAATCTTATCTATAAAAGATTTGACTGTATAATAAGATCTTCGGAGGAAAATCAGCTTTACATGAACTAAAGGCTATCTTATCCAACTAACGTTGATTTACTCAAGTTAAAGTGGTAATTTTCAAAGATATAAATGAAAAGTATGGGATACAATCATTACATACTCATCTAGAAAAAGGAAATAATTCAAATCATGAAGGGGAACGAACAAAAGAACAATAACGAGATCAAAAGAATTCATTTAGTTGCTATAAAATTTTCTATCTATTTTATTTTTGTTCTTGAGCTAATTAGAGAGGATAATATTTTGTTTCCTCATTTTTGAACTTATATTTCAACTGTTTTGATAGTGATGGTACTGTAGCCTTTTATTAGCTATGACAAAAGCTTGTAGATAAAGTAGTTTGACTGGTTTGTATTAGAAATTTATTTGACTTGTATAGTGGAATGACCAGTGAAGATGACTGAATTCTTAGTATTGGAGCTAGAAGAGTAGATGTAGATACAAGGTTAAAGTACTATAAATTGTTATGTTTTGCTTCTTCTTTCCCGATTTTTGTAATCATTTCATATTGCTTTAACCATTATGTAACAACTTGAGAAGGTTTTAGTTTTTGCGATTCTTAGAAAAAATTTTAAATTTTAAATTTTAAATTTTAAGCAATCAATTCACACCCTCTTGATTGTTAAGTGGGGCAAACATAGCAATTACTAATCGACTGGCAAGTATAGTGCACTTTCATGTATAGGACCCTAGATCATTTGTCTCATTGTAAAATTTCCTCCTTGCCATCTATCCCACTAAAAAGTTTCTTTTTGTCTATTCCTATAATTATGGTACCATTTTCTTTCATCTAATCACCATTGTCACATAAGTCCTCTACTTAGTGGGAGAAATGGGGCATCGCATGTATTTCTCCATTTTATCAAAGTTTTCGATGCTTTTCTTTGGTTATATCATCCTAAAGAAGCTTCTTGCTTTTAAGCTCCCAATATCTTTCAATAGCACAAGCAATATTCCTTTTCTCCAATTTGTAAATTCAATACTTCAAATTCTTTTGGAAGAGTAATTTTCTCCTAATTTATCCAATGTATTTTTGTTGTATCATTAATTCCATTCCAAAGAAGTTTCACATAATTTAGGTTAGCTTGCATATTATTCTTTTTGGTACTTTACTAACTTACATGTAGTAATTGGGTAAAGATTCCAAGACAACTTTTGTTAGTATTGCTCTAGGTACCATACTTAGTTGTCTCGCTTTCCAAATAAATAATTTCTTCAATACCTTTTCTAAAATGACATTAAGTTAAGTAACATTTAGCTTGGATCCATCATGCAATGGAAAACCTAAATATAACCTAAAGGAATATGTTTTCCTAAACTGTAGAATTGTTGCTACCAATTATTTAGTAGTTGAGGAATTATTTCTCAAAAAATTAATTGTAGATTTTTTATAGTTGATCAAGCTTGAAAAAGAGCTTAACACTTCCTTAATACACTTTGCTTTCACTCAATTAGCCTTTTCTGCAAAGATAACATCATTAACAAAAAGAAAAAAAGAAAGTGCAAGATACATAGATTGCTTCCTCTAACTTTTAAACCCAGCCATCTTTTAAGTTCCACTTCTTTCTCTATTATTTAGCTTAAAAACTCTAAACTTAAGATGAAGAAACATGAACATAATGGGTATCCCTACCGTATACCCTTAGGCCTTACTTGGCTTAACAGGTTTTGAGAAGTGTCCATTATACCGTCATTTAGGTTGTAGAGAGGCAACTATCTATTAGCTTTATCTACCTTTCTGGAAGGTTAAACTAACTAGACCTCAGTGCATGAACTCCCATTCAATGTATCAAAAAACTTTCTCCAAAGCTATCTTAATGATCATCCAATCTTATTTTCTTACTTTTTACCTAAAACTGCTTAAAATTTCATTCACTAAAATAATGATGTGAGCAGCTTTTCGCCATTTTAGAGAACTCGAATACGCAAGATGAAGGAGAGATTCTAGATGAGGTCTTAGCTTATTTACAAGGACTTCTGTGAGTAATTTATATAGTAATGTACATAAACTAATTGTTGAGCCTTAATTTTTTTTTTATTTTTATTATTTTCCTTAATTTGTTTTATATCGAGCCCTATGCCCATCTGATATAAACCTTCAACTAAGAATTTAAGGAAAAAATTTGTTCTTTTATAAATCTTTAAAAAAAGAATTTGAAATCACCACTTAACTGAGATCAAGAAAAAAAAAATTAGGTTAAAATCAATTGGGTGAATTGATTTTAACACAAAAAGACTTCTCCTCTTTAGGAAACTTGAGCAAATGGTTCCTTCTCACCAATTTTCTTCTTGGCTAGTTTTAGGTGATTTTAACATCACCATATGGGTATTGGAGTGCAAAGGGGGTTTCATGCGATGAAATAATGCTATGACAGTTTTTGAAAAACTGCATGGATTCCATCGAGTTGGATGATTTTCATTTTTTTTAGACTTTTCACATGGTTAAATGAGCAAGAAAGTACCCCCATTCTTTGAACATTGGATCATATCCTTGACAACCAAGCTTGGCTTTCAACTTATCTAGAGTTGGAAGCAAAATTTGTCTCGTCCTCACTCTGGGACCACTCCCTTGGATTAAGTTTCTTGCCTTTGGTTGAAGGCTTTAGGAATAAGCTTGTAAAGGGGTTTGTGCAACAGGTTGTTTCAAAGCTAAAATTAGTCAAAGGAATCGAAGGCTTTCAACTCTAGCAAATTCCCTTTCGACACCCTTTAGTGATGAAGAGATCAAGCAAGCTTTCCTCGCACATGCAAATCGTAAAGTCCCTAGTCTAGATGGCTTCTTTCCTAAGTTCTTCAAGGTTGCATAGCCTATTATTGGGAAGGATCTAATGCTTGCTATGAAGGAGATCTTATCTTCAAGTATGCTCCTTAAGGAAATCAACAATACCATTATCTCTTTGTTCCAAAAGTCACAAATCCTTCAAGTCTGAGAGATTATGAACCTATAGCTTGTTGTAACTTCTCATATAAAGCAATCTCCAAGGACCTAGCAACTATAATGAGAGTTGTCAATAACTCCTTAGTGGGAAGAGAACAATCAGCGTTTGTTCCAAGGAGAAGGATAATAGATAATATTTTTAAAGCTCAAGAACTAGTAAATGGCCATCACGTTGAAACGGGAACTCATAGATATGCTCTTAAAGTGAATATCATGAAAGTGTATGACACCTTGAACTGGAGTTTTCTGGAAATTCTCCATCATGTGGGGTTTCCCTTACACTTTAGGAAGTTGCTCTCGATGCTTCTCCACTTCCAAATTCTCTCTCAATCTTAATGATGAACTAGTGGGTTTCTTCCTTAGCTCATAGGGTTGAAGGCAAGGAAACCCCTCTCTCCCCCTACTTCTTTGTGCTAGGAATGAAAGTGTTGTTGGCCAAACTACACAAAATGGCCGCTTCCCCAGACTTTTCTTTCCATTTGAGATGCAAGGAGGAGCACATTGTACATCTTTCTTTTGCTAATGATTTTCTTCTTTTTTGTAGAGGGGGCTTGTCCTCATTCAACAAATAAAAGAAACTCTGTCAAGCTTTCAAGTTCTTTGAGGCCTTAAAGCCAAAAGCTAAAAAAGTTTTCTCTTTTGTTGCAATGTTAATAGTGACACCAAAGAGAGGATGTTGCACACTCTTGGTTTCCAAGAAGGCTTCCTCTTGGTTTAGTACCTTAGTTTACCTCTTATAGCATCAAAGTTAAAAAGACACGATTGTGACAACTAGGTGGACAAAATCCTTTCAAGAGTAAACTCTTAGACAACAAACTTCCTATCTTTTTCCTGCCGCTTGCAACTCATCAAATCTGTTTTGTTTGCCATGCTAGTTTACTGGGCATCTATGTTTCGTTTCCCAAAATACTTCATAAAGAAGATTGATGGACTTGAGAGAAATTTCCTTTGGAGTGGTAGCCTAAACATCTACACCAAAGCGAAAGTCAAATGGCTGATGTTTGCTACTCTATTGAGGAAGGACGCCTAGACATACCTAATCTTGAAGTTTGGAACAATGCAGCACAAATGAAGCACATCTAGTTGTTATGCAAGGGAGAACCTTGTACCTTATGGGTGGATTGGGTACATGCACATCTTCTTAAAGGCAAAAGTTTTTCTGCAGTTCGCATATCTTCTTTTTGTTCTTGGAATTGGAAGAAGATCCTAAATTTAAGAACTCTAGTAAGATCTTCCTTTTGTGGAAAGTAAGAAATGGAATCTCTATCTCTGTGTGATCAGACTTTTGATTGCCAAAGGACGATTGGATCTCACACTTAGTTTTAGGTAGATTTCCTCTTCTAGTGTCCTTCTTAATGTACGACTCGCTCCATAATCAAGCATTACTAGTGGAGCCTATCGTATAGGGCAGTTTGTAGCACCACTGATATACCTCCTTCTATACAGCCTCACCTGATCACCTAATAATCTCACCTGGATTCACTTTTCATCGGTCCTTTTTCCATAAAAAGTTCTCACAAGGCCTTTCACTCACAACCAGTGGGTCCCTTGGGAGAAAATAGTAGGCTGCAATAAATCTATACCAAGACATTCCTTTTTTCTTTGGCTAGTTTGGCTTGACAAATTATATACCCTTGTCAAACTCTTTGGATGTGGCATAGCGTCAGCAACACGTTGTTACTTTTGTGTGCAAGGACAAGAGAGTCATCGTCATCTATTTTTTGAGTATCCATGTCCATATTATGCTATGGTTTGGATGGAAATCATAAAAAGCATGGATTGTCCCCCTTCTTACCAGTCATGGCATGGGGCTACCCAAAATCTTGTTGCGTTGCGTCCTCTTCTATCCTAATGTCATAAAATCAAGAGTTGGGCTTTTTGCAACACTCTATTGCCTTTGGCATGGAAGAAATTTGATCCACCTGGGATCTCTAATCCCCAACCTAAGAATCTAGCAAGACAGATTGGTTTTTATATAGATTTACTATGTTGACTCTAGGAGTAGTTGTATCTAGTTTGACTACTTTCATGGGTTTCCTTTTATTTTATGGGATTTTGTAACCCTTTCTCTCTTTCAGTGGTTGTATAGTCCTTCCTCGTATCAATGAATGATTTTATTTACTTATCAAAATGATAGCTTCGTAAGAAAGTGGCTCCTTCAGTAAGGGAGATATCTCAATTGTCATTTCGAGAAATCAAATGTCGTGTTAGTAGTGCTGAAAGTAAGTTTTGTTTAAACCATAAAGTTGTGCCTACAGGTAGTTTATCCTATAGTATAGAGAATATCATAAATTCCATCGTAAGTCCTCCCGACTACAAATAAGTGCTAGTGAGCTCTGCAACAGAAAGTCCAAAGTGACTCTTGCCTGGATCATTTTGAGATGATACTGAAATCTTCCAAACTTAAAGCAAAGCCCTTTAATGATACAACAAGATCACAAGTTTAGAAATGAGGAGTTTAGGTAGTTGTAAGATCTAGGATATTAGAGCATTTAATTTTTGCTATTTTCTTACTATTATGTTGTTACTCTTGTCTTGGTCTCTCTCTCTCTCTCTCTCTCTCTCTCTCTCTCTCTCTCCCTCTCTCTCTCTCTGTGGTCTCATTTTAATTAGATACTGGCTCTTATCATATTATTTGTTTTCTTTAAAGGCTAACATTACCGCAGATCAATATCAATGATGTTCTTAGTTTTTTCCTGATGTAGTTACCTAAGATCGAAACTGCATTCCAGCATTGATGATGCTCAATATATTCTAGAGCGTTGAACTTATTGGGAGTCTTTTAATTTCCTTATCATGAGCCCTTTCAGTTAAATTGGTTCGAAACCACTACCAGTCATCGAGTGATATGGTTCCCTCAAGCTACTCCAACAATCTCAAATCATCTGGGTTGCCAACCTATAGTTAGAACTCTGTAAGCGCTACCCTCAAATGTCCTAATCGTTTCAATGACTGGTCTATGCTTAGGGGCTTGACTTTCTTTGCTTACTCTAAGCTTAAAAGAATTGTCAAGTGAAAGTTAAGATTGACTTACAAGGGTTTATTTGATCTAGAGGGAAAAGAACGACATGAGGACTAAAGCTTTCGTAAGGTGAGATCTCAATGTTTTCATTCTTTTTTTTCTTCCTTTAGTTACCAAACCTATATTTTGTTTTTTACACTTTGCACACCTTTGCTTTTCGTCCGTCTTGTATATGTTTGTAAGATGTTAAAATTGGGAAAAAAATTAAAAAAAAAAAAGAAAAAGAAAAAAATAAACCCAGAATTGGAAAACAAAAGTATCAATCGGCCCTGTTCTGCCTCATTTTCAGCTCACTCTCAGACCCAAGTGCTATTTCATGAGACAATGAACACGGAGAGAATAGCGAGCTTTAATACAATGTGACGAATACACTGTACTTACTGATGTTCGAAGGATGGAGGGAAGAAAAAAAGCTAATTGTAGGAAACCTAGTTATTCAAAATGTGTATATTTGATTATGTCATGTATGAAGGTAGACCTTTGATCAGGCTTTTTTACTTTGCTCTTGGAAATGAAAGGAATATAGAAATAGAATACATAAATTGATTAATAGTAAATGGCTATATGGATCAAACTGCGACTTATTTATAAGACTTGTTTAATAAATAGGTTTATAAATAAGTTTAGAATTTGCACCCGGATCCCGACTTGGGTATGTATATAAACGTGTTTAGATGAGTTTGATCCATTTGTATCTTGTATTGATTTTTTTTTACCTAAATCCGTTTAAATCATATTGTGTCGTATTTAGATCTGACTTATCGGGTCTCAAATTATTAGTGTTAAGGGCAAATATTTTTTAGAAATTATGAAACTAAAAATTTTCTGAAATCATGTTTCTAATTGAAATATTCATTTATATAGAGAATAAAATATTTGTCTTGTAAGTTAGTCAAACTACTCTAAATACATTAGATCTAGACTTTTCTTTCCTCTATCATGATACTTTAATCTATAGAAAACATATTGCAATTATAGCTTCTAGCATTAAGAATAAGAGAGAGAAGAGTGTGGAAGGGCTTGTGGTATGCATAATTGGAGCTTCAAGTTACAAATAGAATCCACAAAGTAAGTAAAACAAAATAGTCACTAGCAGTAGGTATTTCATTTTTACTACCTTTTTATTTTAGGTTGTTTTCATATTTTTTTTTAGATCAGATTGATAAAAAGAATTAAAAATTGAAAAAAATCCAATAATACAAATAAAAAGATTGAAAACATGCATGGTATAAAAAATGTTCGAGTCAAGTCAGTCGGTTATTTAGGGTTAGATTAAGCAATATTATAAAATATATATGCGATTCAATAAATTTAGAGTTTTTGAAAATTTTGAGCTTCATTGGAAAAAACCCTTTTTTTAAAAAGAAATAGTTTAGTAAAATATTTAAATTCATAAAGATTTTTGTCCAATTAAAAAAATATATTTTAGTTAGACTAATTAAAATAAGATTCCAAATTTTTTAAATTTAAAATATGGTGTGAAAAACATATATATCTTAGGCTATATGAGTAGGCTTAGGTCATTTTAGGTTAAGTTAGGTTTAGGTTAGAACATGAAAATTAAAGTTGGCTTGAGGATATTGGGTTAAGTTTTACTTGTGTGCATATCATGATGAGACAAAAAACTCTAGTGGGCTGGTAAAGGCATAGACTTGTTTTTCTGTGTGTACGTGTGTGTGTGCATGCACGCATGTGTGATAGTCTCCTATAAGGGGTGAAATTCTTTTGCACATTCCTAAGTCATGTGCAGTGCATGTGATAGCCTGTCTTCTTTTCCCTGGGGTTGTACTCGAGTTGGACATAAAGAAATACCCGGTAGCTTCAAATTAAGATATTTTTTTTGTTAAATTTTCTTTTCTTTTTTATTTAAAAGAAATCTTAAAAAATTTTCTAACAAAAATCCCAAGTCTAATAAGAATTTACAAGAATATTCATTCATAAAAAATTTGATAAAGATCGGAGCTTTATCTTGAACATAATTTGAAATTGACAAAAGATTCAATTGTTAAATGTATAAAACTGGAGTGAATTTACACAAAATGAATGAAAAAAAAAAAAACGGATTAATTCACACCCAAAACTAACTGGCTCCTAACATCCACCATCAGTAGAAGAAACATGAGTTTTGTATATCTATAGCACAATTTTCAAAAAATAGTATGAAAATGGGGTGTCTTGAGTGAATATTACAAGAATGGTACACTTGTTTTTTGTATTGAAGGCATGCACTAGAAATTATTTTTGCAAGGAAGGCACATGTCATAATTACACCTTCCTTAATATAGAAGGCGCATTATTGAAGTGCGCTTTCTTGTTTACAATGAAGACATACTTAGCTCATACGCCTTTACTTTCCCAATATAAATCTCAATTTCCGTATTCTCCCCTCATTCTTACATCTTCCAGTTTTGAAAATCTCTTAAAGCCTCTTATTTCCTCTCTTCGAGTGATAGCGTGATCTTATTTTTCTCAACTGATCTGTAAGTAACCCTCGACCATCCTTCACTCCTCAATAATTTTGTTAATATACAAATTACATTGTTAGTATGATAATATTCATATTATCCATATAAACTATAGTTAGATGATAATTTTTTTAGTGTTTATATTTTCTTAATATACATGTTGTATTTTGTACATTATTCATATGATAGTATATAGTTATATAAGTTGTAGTGGTTACATAAAAAAATAGGTATGTGACCCATAAATTGTAGGTGATTTTAAGTGTACATTAGTGAAGCATGTTTGCACTTACAACCATAGTATATGATTAGACACTTCACCGAGAAGTGAAAGTATGTAGGTGTAATGAGACACCCCAAACGAGACACTTTACTAAGAAGTAAAGTCATGTAGGTGTAATGAGACACCCCAAACGAGACACTTTACTAAGAAGTAAAGTCATGTAGGTGCTTAAATTTATAGTGAGTGATAAAATACCCCATTAAGAAGTAAAATCGTATGGGTGCTTGCATTTATGGTATGATGAGATACCTCACTAAGTTGTGAAATTTTGTGAGTGTGATGAGACACCCTACCAATAAGTGAAGTCATGTAGGTGATTGAATTTATAGTATGTGATGAGATACCCAATGAAGAAGTAAAATCGTGTGGGTACTTGCATTTATGTTATGTGATGAGATACCCTATTGAAAAGTAAAATTTTATAGTATGTGATGACATGCTCTACCAAGAAATGAAGTTTTATAGGTGTGATGAGACACTCTACCGAAATTGTGAAATTATGTGGGTACTTCCATTAATAGTATGCGATGGTACGCCTCATCGAGAAGTGAAACTGTATGGGTGCTACGAACTGTACAGGTGCTACGAACTGTACGAGTGCTATGAATTATGCAAAATTGTATGGGCTTTACTGATTTTGTAATTCATGGATCAATAGGTTGTCATTGGCTGATTATGTGAAGATAATTGTGTATGTAGAATGGAACATAGTTAGTAGAAGTAAGGGTCTACAATATAACATGGACTCAGTGAAAAAGTTGAATATGAGGAATGATTCCAATTTTAGTCATTTCATTCTCGTGAATCTATGCGAGTATTGGAGTTGATCCTAATGGGGTTGATCTTGTTCACCAACACTCTTCTTATTATGAGGGAGATGTTTCGTATAGTTTGATGGCCATTACGAACAATGATAATGTAGCAAACTTCATTGAAAAGTTTGATGCATTCGGAGAAAACTGGATATAGGAGATATATGTTAGCGGTTCTGATAAGCCAAGTAGGAGTATTGATGAAACACTTTATGGGTTAGGTCTTTTAATAATCCTTAACCTCATGTGTAGCAAATCGATGATGATTACCCTATGTACGACGGACCAGAAACTTATTTGGTGGAATACCTTACTTTTGGAGAGAGTGGTGTGAATGAAAAGACAATTGATGTAGAGATAAGGTCAATCTTACAGGATGAGCCAAGCTACGATCTTGATGAAGAGTTGATTCCCATGGGACCTGAAGCAAATGTTGAGGCATACTAGGTGGGGGCATGTTAGTTTGGCTCGACTATGAGAGAAATTTTACAGATGCAAATGAGGAGACTGTTTGGTGGTATATTCATACATACATCCTATAGTTATTGGGTAGTTTTTTATTTGCTGAAAAATCTTCTTCTCTTGTTTACATGATGTTCTTACCTATGCTAAAGTGTTTCCTACATGCGAGGACGTTTAGTTAAGGCTAGGCTTGTTTAGCATAGTTGTATCGTTAACTATGTGGAGCTACACGATCATAAGTGCAGGAGATTGGAGGTACTGCCATATTGCTTCAGATATGAGCATTCAGATATAGGCATGAGATTATTTCCCCTACATTGCACTGCGAAGTAGGTTCGAGTTTGCCATACAGGAGGGGCTACCATTAGTTGCTAGGGTGGGCTATATTACAAGACACCATTCACCATGTTATAGACGTTGTGGGTACATACCGGACTATATTTGATTTGTAGACGAGTCTACAGGTATTTGCTTCTTCAATTTTAATTTTGTAGTTGATCTAAAATAAAAATATATGGATTATTATTATACTTTCTTCGCAAATGCATTTAGGTCGTGCGGGAGCCGTACCTAGATGACATTATTGATCTCCCACCCCTATTCTGCAGTGCTAGTTGAGCTACCTAAAGGGCTAGGGTACCGCTAATTTACTTTCAAATTGTCGAGTTTTATTTCCCCGACCGTGTCATACGATAATTTGGAGGCTTCCAAACGATACCGGTAGATGTTAACACAAGTGAGGAGCTATAATACATCGACCTTAGGGATAGGACAGATGTAGACTGGTTGGTCACACATCAGGAATACATATAGACATGGGTAGATTACCAGATGTAGGTCGTTCATAGTTAGGGATCGAGGGGTATTGGTCTGGCTTACTGTGACTAGTATATGGATTATATATGTCGACAAATCACTCATCATAGGGTAGTGATGGGACATTTGGTAAGCCTTCCCTCCATTTATCTTATGGTTTTTCACAAAACAAAGTACATGAACATAATATTAACTGTTTCATTAACTATAAGAGGATACTTTACGTTAGGTGAGGCTAGTAGACGATTTCAATACTGCTCATCATATCATTGATGGTGTCCTTCACCATCTTAAGCAACATAGCAAGTTGATATTGTTTCCCAACTAGTCAGTTGATCTAGCCATGTGTAGGTACTAGA
This sequence comes from Lumnitzera racemosa, assembly GCA_024138005.1. Lineage (NCBI taxonomy): Eukaryota > Viridiplantae > Streptophyta > Magnoliopsida > Myrtales > Combretaceae > Lumnitzera > Lumnitzera racemosa. Next base: position 62,248,408 of record JAMXBC010000004.1, read on the forward strand.
GTTTACACGAGAAGATGTCGACCAGCATAGGCACATGATTGGGGATACAGAGACGATGCTATGGCATCGAGATCTCGCTATTCTATTGACTTAATTGAGATTGGTAGTAGTGCACCACTCATCGATGCCTCCAGTTCTGGCCACACCTTGTTCGACACTTTAGATGCTCATGAATGGATGTATCTGCAATAAATATCGTCAGCTTCTCGTAAACGTCGGATTGGTTTGCCTCAAACATTAAACATAGGGGAGACTTTCACCCAGTTACCACCGTTGCCACCTACTCTAGTTCTTCCTATAGATTTCATCGATAATCCTCCTTAACCATCTAAGCCTCAACCATCGGAGAGACCATCCACTCACAAGCCATCATTATTGGCTCACTTTGGAAAATAAGTAACTAGATCTAGGAAGAAGTAGTTGTAAATAACTACATTTTTATTGCTTAATTTGATTATTATGTATTCTTGATATCTATAATTCACTATGTGAATAGTTTTTGTAAATGATGTTTCATATTGGATTGTTATTCACTTACTATTGATAGTTTACTATATATATACTTTCTATATACTATACTTGCTTTTCACAAGTTTAGTTAGGAGTTTAGTGAATTATTTTAGCCAATCATTTTAGCCAACTCGCTACGGTAATACCTTTTGTAGGTAATATACTAATGACAAAAAAGCATTGGCATTCTCAACTCATAAGACTGATTTCATATGATATTACACCATTTCAAGAATAACAAACAAAAGATAGGCTAAATAATATTTGATTAATTGCCAAAAAAAAGAGAAATGTTAGGTTGAAACTAAGATGTCGCATGCTTAAATTGTGCCTTGTTATTAACAATAAAGGTATGCCTAAGGAAAATGTATAAAACTTAAGGGCGAAATAGGTAGCTAGCTTACTAGATTAAAAGTACTTAGCTAAGGGGAGTCAGTACTTAGCCAGGGATAGTCTAAAGTGTGACAAAGGGTTAAACTAAAGGCGTGCCTAAGAACTGCACCTTCTTATTTACAGTAAAGGCTTGGCTAAGGAACGTAGCTTCAATAAAAACAAAGAAGGTGCAACCCGGGATTGCACCTTCAGTACAAAAAATACCTATACAGTGAAGGAGTGCTATGCATGTGCCTTTATTACACCATTCTTGTAAAATTTACTTGGCATACCCTATTTTCGTACTATTTTTCAAAAATTGTACTATAGATGTACAAAACTCAAGAAACATCACCATTATCATCTTTATTGTTGACTATCCCAACCCTATTCGAGATCCTTAAATTGGTAGCACATATACTAAACACCATCGATAGCAACCCAACACACGATTGATACCCATTCCCTTACGTAGCTACATCACACAACACATAGCAAACCCCATTCATCTTCCTCGACCCACAACAGTTACGATGCTAGAGAACCTAACATCATAATACCAAACACTTACCATTGACCCACTTTCTCACCCAATTGAACACTCTCTTACCCAACCATTACATACAATTGACTCCTCCATACTCTTTCTCTATATACTTCACCACATATGATAGAACCCCAAAACCGTGCAACTTATCACACCACCCCTAACCTAACTTGCAACTACTTTGCACTACTTACCTACATGACCACCATCCTTTGGCGATATACTTTTTCACATAGAACAACCCATGTAACCAAACGAACCTTAACTACTTAGGCCCTCAAGCCAATTGTGACCACCGCCGCTATCTATTCCACAAACACCAATTGATCCACTACTAAAGGTCGAGGCATTGATGCTAATGCCACTTTCGCTAACAATGTTGACACAAATCTTCGATTTCCTACTCGATTAGGCAATTGTAAGGGCCTGTATGACGTCTTTTAGTTGCAGTACTTGGCTTTGAGTTTGCGACCTAATTGGTCGACCAGACCCAACAATAAGAACTCCCCCTTGATCTGACCAATGACTTATCTTAAGTAGGTAAGGATTTGCCTTTTTAATTTTGTTATTCTTTTCCATTAGTTTAGTTTAATAAAAATTTATTAAAAAATCCTAACAAACTTAGTTTGTCTTCGTCTTTTTGTGCAGATTGTTAGTTAATATTAGTTATAACTTTTTATATATTTTTTTCTTGAAAATTTGTTAGTATGATATTGGTATTGCTTAAAATTGAATAAAATACATACTTATGTACATCTCTTTGCAAGTTGTGGTACTAGTAGTCGATTTTTTAAAATTTCTTTTGCTACATTTATGTTTTTAGTGTTGTCCTAGGATATGTTTCATATTTATGGCACAAGTTGCACGTTGTATAAAAATTTACATTCTTTAAAAATTGTATAGCTTTACAAATTTGCACTTTTTAGCAAAATCACATTTTTTAGAAAAATGACATTATTGAATAGCTTCCTTATAAAAATTGCATCTTTTAGATAATTTGCATGAAAATTGCATTTTTTAAAAAGATTTCCTTTTTATTTTGTTTTTTTAGAAAATAAAAATTGTTTTATCATGTAGTAAGATTTTCCTAAAATAAGAAATATTTATTTGATTCTTTTTAAAAATTAGTTTTTTTTTTAAGGTTTTCCAAAATTGGAAATAAAGATTAGGATTTTCTTAGGTTTTTTTAAATAAAAAATAAAATGACTAGGAAACATAAATTTGACCTATTTTTAACAATAAAAAGAATCAACCCATTATAGCTTTTCTAAAATAAATAAAAACTACAGTTAATTAAATCTCAATTAGCAAGTACGTAGGTACTTTCAAAGAAATTGTAAAGTGGAAATTTTTTTAGGGAAAATTCATAAAAAGAAAAATCACTTTCATGTATTTTCATTTTGCTTGTTTTCACATTTTTTTGGAAAAATTCTACAAAACAAAATCTCATTAGTTTTTTTTATTAGTTTTTACATGGTGACAAGTGTTTCAATAATTAGCTTACGAACTTAATTTTTTGGTTAAAATTTTCTAAGAAAAGCATCTTTCAGAAAAGTTAATAGGTTAATGACCTATTGAAGATTTCTTCCACCTAAGAAACCCTAATATGTTGTTTACCAACTTTATTAGTTGATGACTCTTGAATAATTTTCAAATTTTTTAAGAATTTTTTTTTAATTTAGTGTGAGTATTTTATATTAAGAGAGATAAGCTTAACATAAAATAATTGCTTAATATAAAATATATTAAGGAAAACCAAAATAGGGTTCGAAAATAGCTGTAAAAAAATATTTTTTATTTGTAATATTTATGAAGCCAAATGTCATGTTTGGTACATAAAATTTATTCATCTTTACAATTAACTACCTAAAGTTTATAAGTTTTAATTTACTATCTATTAACAGTTTGAGGCCTTTTATAATATTTGAATTAGGTGATTAGTTATAAAAATAACAAAAGTTTAAGTAATTAATTGCAAATATGGTAAAATTTAGGTAATTAATTACAATAGGGTAGAGTTCATATACTAAATTGATATTGTTTGAACTTTAGGAAGTTAACTTCAATGGTGAGTTTTTTTTTTTTTTAAAATTGCAAATGTGAGTAATGTACAATTAATAATTGTTACATTTGCTCTATTTATAATGAGCGTAGGTATGTAGTGATGAAAACATAAGTATGGCTAGTGTGGAAAAGGTCTTCTTGACTTAATGCAGTGGCGTGAGCTAAGGAGAAGAAGGAGAGGGTATTTAGAGTTCAAGAATGATCTTTTATATATATATATATATATATATCACAGAATGATCTTTTAGTTTAAAATGCTAATTTCAATAACTAATTTTCTCTCTTTTATTAAAAGCGAAAAGACTAAACTATTCTTACCTATTTAATACTAAAGTTAAACTTAAAATGGTAATTGGAAATATTTTACCTTGAAAATATATGGAGTGGTAAATTTGCTAAAACACTCCTACTTAATTGATTATAAGTGAGGTAATTTTAGTAAATTGCTACATTTACTTCCAAAATCATGAAATGGAATTTTTGAGTAATCATTTTACCCTCAGCACTTTAATTACTTTAAAAAAACTTGAAGGTCTTTCAATATAACTTCATTCTATTCTAAACTTAAACCAAATTATGCGAAACTCTTAATACTTCATCATGATTTTCTAGCTCAATCCCAAGTGCATCTAGCTCGATGGCATTACGAAGATATGTTAGAATACTAAGAGGTGGTATCCATACTCTAGTTCAAATGGGGGTAGTGTGGATCCCTTCATGATAAGAATGAAGGAAAAATTATCCCAAGGTTAATGTATTAACTTATTCCTTACCTCAATTTATTCATAAATTTTAAGATAATAAACACTAGTATGGTTAAAGTTGAGTCCCATCGAGCTTAAAAAGCTCCTCTATAAAATGGCTCATAAAAATAGCATCTCTTTGGAAATGATAACCAGAAGAGTACCTACGTAATATGACCACTAAATGGAGAAAAATTGGTTATCTTAGTTAGTAGCAGAAAGAAATTCCAGTGCTCCTAGATTATCGTACTTAGAAGGACGATCCACTGCCAAAAATATGACTTTATAGCCATGAGATTAGGGCATGTGCAAAATATGTCTTTATATCTTTCCATATACATTTGGATACTGGCAAAGACACCATCAACCTCAAAGAATGCACAGTCGCTTGTTAACAAAGCTCATAATCGTGAACAAAATTTTCAACACACTTCTTTATGCCTTCTTAAGGAAATCCACAGCCTTATGTGTTTTTAGGACATCTAGATCTCTTAATTTTGGTGAAGCATGAAATTGTGATAGGAACTTAGGAATCAATACTAACTGAGGCACTTAAAATATACAGCCATAATAAAATAGAAAAAAAAAAATCATGTTTCCAATTTAAAGGCCATAAGTATGGATTGCTTTGCTATAAATTAGAAATAATGTTTCGAAACTTTGGTATGAAATCATATCCTTTCTTCAATTGATCCACCAAAGAGATGTTAAACATAGAAAGTTCATTGCATGTCACACTATTATCATGTTGTCTTGGTAGTGCATCTATAATTTAATTATCATTCCCAACCTTATACTCTATGGTATAATCATTTTCAAGTAATTTGGCTAATTTTCTTTGATTTTTTAGAGTTTAGATAACTCAACTTAGTATATCTTTTAGACATTGTAATATGTTACAATAATAAATCGAGTAAAAAAAATACGGTTGCCACTTCTTTATTACTTCAATATCTATGTAATTCCATTACATATGCAAATACTTTGTGTAAATGAGTGGGTAGTTTTTTGCTAAAATAAACTATAAAATGTCCTTAAAGTAACACCGCTCTAATTCCTGTACCTATTATCTTTGTTTCTATGACAAATTACTTAAGAAAATCGAAGGGAGAGAATAATGGGGCGAAAAAATTAAAGCTTCTTTAAACTTTGTGAAAGCCATTTGAGCAGAATTAGTCTACCTAAATCTATCCTGTTGTCACTAGTCAGTTAAAAGGGATGCAAAAGTCGCATACTCTTTAATTGAATCTTGCTTGGTTCTAATTTCACTTCTCACATAGACAAAATATGCCCTAGATATTTGATTGAGATGTTGCCAAAAGTGTACTTACTTTCTTTTAGGTAGAGACTATCATATGACAATATCTACAAAACATAAGTAAGATCCTTTACATGTATCCCCACAGTAGTGTTGTAAACTAAAATATCATAAAATAAAGTAAAGAAAAACGGAGTGCTATAAATGTGAATTGAAAATGTGGATCATGATGGATTAAGAAGTAGCAGTTGAATTATTGAGTCAAATAGCATGACAAGGAGCTTGTTCTAAAAGTCGCTATATTTTTCATCCTAATTCATATAAAAGTGATGATATTAGATTGTAGGTTCGATTTAAAAAATATCGAGGTACCTTTTAATTAATCCAATAATTCATCTATAGTTAATATAAGTAATTCATCCTTGACCAATATTTGATTGAAAACCTTTCAATTCATATAGAAGTGCTAATTGCCATCCTTTCCTCAACTAAAAAGGCCAAAGAAGGAAATGGGTTGTTGCTGCCTTAAATTTTCTTCATTTGTTTTCAATCTCACTCTTTTTAAAAGTGAAGGTAATGCTAAGGTTGAGCATTTATTGGAGTAACCATATTTAATTAATCCTATGCTAGACATCACTAAGTAGCGGTAAGAATGAGAATATCTAGAGCATGCGATAGAATTTACCCAATATTTAGGCAATTGCGATGTTGTTACTTATATGCTCATTTGTTAGATCAATCGTCTATGCCTTTAAGTGAAAGTAAATTTGGTTAGCTATTTTATGTGTCTTCCTAATAATTGTCATAAAAAAAGCCATTTTTGGAAAAATTCATGGTCAAATGGTTGTAATTAAGGGTAACAATAGTAAGGCCTCAAAATCATTATACTCCAAAACAACTTTTGCTCCTTCATTGGTAAAAAAATAAAATGTTTTAAAAATTCAACTTGTTTGATGTTTTTAAACATTCATAGGTTGTCCATTACATACCAATTTATAGCGATTGCCTATCATTACATGAAAATATGGAAGGAGCACACTATTAAGCATTGGTGCTTCACCAAATAGCTTTGCATAAAATTGTGCCTATTACTTGTTGATGGTGAATTCTTGTAAGGGAATTTTAGGTTGATAACCACCACTAGTTTAGGCCTACACTTCACATGTAGCAAACATGAACTAATGGGGTTTGCCAAAGGTGACCTAACATATGTACTCTGATGCTCAAGTTAGTAAGGTGGTCAAGAATAAATCAATAGCAAAAGTACAGTAGAGATAGTGGCTAGATTTTGGAGTTATTTTACTTAAAGGGGGTTTAGAGGTACTTCTAAGGAAGGGGAGACACGGATTGATTGAGCAAGTATGATCTTGGGAGTCCTTTCATAACTTAGATTTTAGGAAGGGAAACTTAGATATAATCTCCTTAGCATATCCATTAGTCTCTTCTCTATCCTTATCTTCTTAAATTTGATGGGCTGTAGGTCGAACTCTTCTTAGGAAGCCTATTGGCAAAAATGTACTACTAACTCTTACTCCTTACTTTTACTATCGATAACTCTATAGGAGATGTCAGTTATAGCTAAGCTCCAAAGGGTATGAATGGAGGCTACTTATATTCAGTGTTTCTATTAATGAGGGGCAAATTATTGAGTGATGTAGGCTAAAGATAGGTTAGCTTGAAGGTAATATTAGGATCTCTATGAATTATTTAGGGTGTACCCATAAGCTATAGATGTTGAGTTAAGTGTCTTCGAGTATTGGCATGGATTGTTGAAGGGAGAGTTGAGCTCAAGAGAGTGTCATATAGGAAACCTATATGAGAGATGCTAATATATGGAGTGTTTAAGCAATGAGCGAGTTGATATATCCAATAGGGGGATTAGGATATCATGAGAATCAACTCAAGAAAGTTGTAGTGCCCTAATTGGATGAATTAGGGTTTTTGGATTGCTAGGGATGGGTTTGAATGTAAATTCTTGTGGATATGATTCATTGTAAGGATACACTCGCTTAAATGATTGATTGATATTATGCAAGGTGAATCACTCAAGAATCACTCATCTCAATCAAAGGACTGGTAAGATTATTGGAGTGAGAAAAGTTCTCCCAAAGGATATTCTATTAGGTGATAATTATTTCTATAATACATTTTACATTATATAAACTAATATAATGGTAATATCATAATAAAATGTAAGAGAAACAAATAAAAACACGTAGGGAGGTGTTAGAACTGGTAGGATGGTAGCTAGAATGGTTTACTTGCAAGTTTATAGAAATGTCGAGAGTGGTTGAAACAGTAGCTGGAATGGTAGTCAAGCCGGTACGGAGGTATACTTTAAATGTTGAGATGCATTCTGTTTTTCGGATCGTTATGCCTATTATAAGATAGGACCAGTAAGTCGGTATGGACTCTAATAGCCATTTGGATTGATTCTTTGTAAACTTTTGGTTGTCTCACTGTTAGGTTGGTTTCTTTGTGAGCTCGCGGGCTGGTATGTGGCTGACATGTAGTAGCTCATTTCATATGATAGCGCATTCCTATAGTACACATCAACTTACAACCAAGTTCCTTACAACAAAGCAATACTTGACCTAGACTTAAATAATCATACTATGAGTATAAATTAATGAATTATAAATCTTCAAGTGTTAGTTGGTTCATGGTGACTCGGTTAGCTAATGCTTGAAGCTCCTTAGCTCAAGCTCTCATAATTGGTCTTGGGAAATGATTCCTATCATCTGCCTAGGGTTGTTTTTGTTTTGCACTCACATTAGGCGATTGAGAAATGGTAGCTCCTCTAAGATCAAATATGGGCCTATCAACATCAATGGGATGATTGAATTCAAGTAACCTTTGCTAAGCAATGCTTTTATCCACTCATCATATCTTCTATTTGTCAATTGTATTGTAAGGTAACACATGGTGTTCAATATCTCAATTATTAAAAGCTTAAAATATACCCGCAACATAAAAGAGTTAGTAACAAATAAGGTATTTGCTCTCCTCTCTTGTTTGTGGTGTTTGTCTGTCATTCCTCTCCAATTAGTCTTGCAACTTATCTATCTCTCGTTTTCTACTCTCACAACACTCAATACATGAAGAGATTTACCCTACGGGAACATAAAAGGCAAAGATGACAATTGCTATAACCTTATAGTCCTGTCTTAACTCATATTCAACTTTCTTCATTCAAAATCACATTCTTCTCATTAACCAAATCTAACTTCTTCAGGAATACGTCATGATTATGCCAATACTCATCTCAACTTTCACATAGACTACGAGATGTCTTTAGTTTCTCCCAAGAATAAGTCTCAATAGCACTACAATATTTATAACTCTATCCAGTATAACAACAAATCTCACTAGTATATATGATAAGGTAAGAACGCAAGTACTATATTGCTTCCTTAGCAATACAAGTAGTAACATCAATAATCATATTACCACCTAAGTATCCTGAATGTACATACTACCAATATTCCACACATGATTCATCCAGTCAATTACACCATAATAGTAATTTAATTTCAACATAGGTAATTCCAATAATGGAAGTGCTGGTATATAATCTCAATAAAATCTTGACAATACAAGAATACCTATATATAACAACTCGCACTAAAGAACTTACAAGTGTATGAGACTTAGATGTTAAAGAGTGATATTTACATATTAGTATGGTTTGTGATTCTCGGGGTTAAATTATTAGACAATGCACTTTACAAACCTGTTGTAGAGTCATCGGGCACAAATCAAAATTAAGGTCATTATCCATACCCTTACCATGCTCATCATTCACTACCTTAGTCTTCTTAGTTATAATGTTACCTTCATTTTGAGTTTAAAGTGGTGTTTCCTCACCCTTAGTTTCATTTGAGAGTGGAGCAATTCCATTGTGTAAGGCTTTCTCAACTCTCCATCTCTGTATTAAGGCCTTAACAATTGCTAATCCTTCCTCAACCTTAGTTAAAGAGCTAGGATATAGTATAAGAGTCTTTTTATCTAAGCAATATGTATTGTTCAAGGGTCTACGCCATGCACCCATATTCATCTTTCAATGTCTTCTAAGACAAATATGACAATCATCAATACCTACAACATCAAACAACTCTTCACTTTTAATTTTCTTAAATCAAACTTCACCATTACAATTAATCTTACTAGGATTTAGACAAGTGATGATGTCTAAACTTAATCTTCTTACTACAACCTTAGAGATTTAGTTGATAGGGCAATCTATAATTTGGAGCAATAATTAACCTTGCTCAATTCTCCCTTGGACATGAAATTTCTCCATGATCAAACTACCTCCCTTATTGTTAAGGTTGGATGTTGTAGGAACAATGTCACTTATCATGGTGTTTAGGTTTTAGTACTTAAGGTAGTACAAGATGAAAAGGTATGTATAGATGGTGTTTTGTATGGATTTGTTGGTGTTAATGGAGTAGATAGTATTTAGGGTAATTAATGAATGGATTGATGGGTTTGGAATGTCCTTGGGACTGTATTTAATTTTGGAATATGTCTAAGGTTGATAGTTATGGTGTTTAAGGTGTCTGGGTAAAATTCCCTAAGTGGTATTTTATCGAACACTTTGTGGATAGCTTGTAAGACTCCTAAGAAAAGTTTTCAAAAAAGTCAAACTTCCACTACAATCACAAGCATAGCTACAAAACATTTTTCCATACAAGAACTACAATTTAATTTAGTAAAATAACAACTTTGATCTACACTATATACCAACACAAACGATAATGACTTACATGAACTTAACTCCACTGTTTCCGTTGTCGTAACTTGTGCTTTAATACCAAAAAGAAGATATGCTTAATCGAGGAATTGGGATATCATGCGAATCAACTTGAGAAAGTTTCCTTGCTCTAATTTGATGAAATGGTTTTTTTTTTTCTCCTTTTTGATTGCCGGGGATAGGTTTGAATGTAAATTCTTGTGGATATGACTCACTGTTACACTTGTTTGAATGATAGATTGATATTACGCATGATGAATCACTTGCCATAATTAAATGATCGATAAGAGTGTTGGAGTGAAAAAGTTCTCATAAAGCATATTCTATTAGATGATAATTGTTTCAATAATACATTTTACATGATATAAACTAGTATAATGGCAATATCATAATAAAATGTAAAAACAAATAAAAACACATAGGTTTGTGTTAGAACTGGCAGGACGATAGCTAAAACAATTCACTTGCTAGTTGGTAGAAATGTTGGAATCAAGTAAACAGTAGTTGGAACAATATTTAAGTTGATATGGAGGTGTATTTTAAATGTTGAGTTGTATTATATTCTTTGAGTCATCATGTTGGTATAAGATAGGACTGGTAAGTCAGTTACAAACTCTTGTAGCCATTCAAAATGGTTCTTTGTTCACTTTTGGTTATCTTATCATTAGGTTGGTTTCTTTGTGAGCTAAGGGGCTAGTATGTACCTAACACATGGCAACTCCTATCATATAATGGCTCATTACTATAGTACAAATCGGCTCACAAATAGGTTCCTTACAACAAAGCAATATGTAACCCAGACTTAAATAATCATGTAATGAGTATAAACTAATGAATTCTAGGCCTTCAAGTGTAAGTTTGTTTATGGTAACTCGGGTAACTAGTTCTTGAAGTTCCTTAGCTTGGGCTCTTATAATTAGTCTTAGGAAATGATTCATCTCACAAACTAAGCAATGCTCTTGAGCAAAAGTGACAGTTCAATTGGGAAGTTACTAAGTAATTAGGTCAATGAACCTTACTCGATTTTTTATTTCGTGATGAGGAAGAGGAACCATATAGCACATGCTTCATATGATGGTTACACTTCTTATTAATTGTTAACTTTTTTGATGTCCTGTTTGTCTTATCATAATATGGCTAAGTTAAAAGGGTTTATCAAATTCTATGGTACCTTTTTGCATTTCTTACATCCTTCAGGGCTCTTTCTTATATAAGGAGAGTTTTGTATTATTCTCTATTACTTTATCTTTTGTCCATGAAGCTTTTTGTAGTGTAAAGTTCCCATTTCTTGTAATATCCTTGAAACTTTTTCCTAGTTGTTGAGAAAGGTATGAAAATGCCATTTTTGTCTTTCTTCTTTTGATCTTGGAGATCTTTAGGGTTATATTCCCCCCAAAATGCCAATAGCAAAGGCAATGACAAATGTAGTTGTCAGAGAGAGGAGGGTGTCATTGATGGTGTTAATGGTAGTAGCCTTGAAGCTAATTGATACTTATTAAGAATGGGGTTAAGCCAATAGAATGTTCTGAGGGAATGACATGAAGTTAATAGATTGTAAAACCATTTGAAGGTTGATGGACAAGTGTGACAATCCGATGGAACATCTTGCTTGGATTCTCCTTACATTAGGATATCATCTCCTTAGGTAATATACTTAGTTGCTTGCATATGGAACCCGACAAAATCTTTTGATTTCCTTTTTGTAATAAAGCAAAAGAATTGACAACAACCCTTTACTCCCATTATGGCATAATTCGACGGTTTGGACATGTCGAGATGTGGAATTCCAATCGTAGCACTAGTCAGTCTTGCCATTTATTACACCCCAAAGTGGTGAAGTCATAACAGTTCTATCATGTAAACTATTTTAAGATAGAAGCTGATCATACAGTCACTATCTTAGACTTGATTTACATAAGACATTAACGACAAATCTACTTTGAAGTAAATAGTTCATAAATTAAATAAGTTAATTACCTAAGAAAGTACACAAATATATATATATGCACACACACACACACATACACACACACACACACTAAGATTTCAATATTACAAATAATGTTTGTAAGGTTTCATCGTATTATATTTCGTAAGCAATACATTTTTTGAAAATGGAATATTCCAAAATAAGAGCTAAGACCTTAAAGATATATCTATTCTTCAAATGTATTTCCTTACTCCCTAAGACCAGTAATTGCTAATTTCAAGGTAAATATAGGCTACTTCCTAACTAGCACCTGCAATAACATCTATAGGGATATGAGTAACCAATAGTTTAGTAAGTTTGGATAGAGACTTAAAACTATACATTAAACACAAACAAGGTTATCAGCTAAATTAGTTAGATGCAATGCATGTATAGGTAAAGGCCATCACACAATATTGTCCAACTTGTCATGAGATTAGAGAAATTACACCCGCTTTAATATAGGTTAAGCAGTTTCCATTTAATACAACAGCTTACGACTAAATCCAAGCTTATACAATGGAGATACTACTTTTTCTATGACTAACTTCGAATCATTGGTTGCACCCTTACTACAACCTCCTTGTAGACACCCTACTTTTTGTGCCTCCTCTACCCACCTTAACCCCTCCTATTTTTTCAAAATTTTTAGAATAAGATAAAGGGTTCAAAATTTGGGAAAATAAAAAAAATAGTAAATTAAGAAAACCAAAAAAAAAAAGAAAGAAAGAAATTTATAGAAATACAAAAAATAGAAAAAAAAATTAGGAAGAATAAAAAATAAGAAATACAAAAAGTATAGAAATTTGAAAAAAAGTCACATATAGAAAAAAAAATAAAGCATATAGGTAAATAATAACTTTAAATAGTATAGATTTTTAATTTAAATCAAGTTTAGAAAAAGGGAATTAGGCTTAGGCTTAAATTTAGATCTAGCTTAAGCTAGCCTTGTTCATATGTCCAATTTATTTGCACTTATGATCAAGGCACAAGTCAACGACCCTAGCGGTTAAGCATATAGACATGGCACTAGGTGTAACTTACAGGAGATGGATTTGAATGTCACCAAAGGTAGGAAATGCCTTTTATTCTTTTTAGATCAAAACATATCCCGATATGTAGTGCCATCGGATTGGATGAAGGTTGACATGGAGCCACATGGCATGATACATCAGTTACTACATGTTATAGTAAGGACACGTAGCACGAAGTGGTTAGATGGCACGGTTGACATGGTACCATGTTAGTACCACATTAGCATTTTTCTTTTCTTTCTCCCCTTTTTCTCGTGGTTTCCTTTGTTTTCTACAGCAAGACAACTTCAACCCCCTTACTTTGGCCTCATTTTTTGCAATAATCCCAGTGATTCTTTGTCTTAGACATAGCCTACTCCAAGTTAAGATAAAAAACGCATATAGATATGATCTTTTAATGAGTCAAATCTTGCTCTAAAAAAAAAAAAACTGATCATTTGAAATTGACTTTCCATGATTCAAGCTTTGGGATGATTTCCAAATCACCCACTAGATCATTTAGGTAGAAAAAAAAAAGAAAAGTTAGGGACTTAGTTTTGACCAACAGTTAACTCTACATCGCGCCCAATTCAAAAATCAAGCACGAGTTGTCCTCTCCATTCCATTTCAAATTAGTTGACACTGGATAATTTTCTATCTTCAATTCAAGCTCCTAAGCCATAAAAGGAGCTCCAATAAGCAGTAGGGATATACAATCACTCACAAACCCTCTCTCTCTTCGCAACTGCAACTTTTCTCTCTTTAAGCTTCCTTGTCCAAAACCACTACCACGACTGACTTTGCCGTGGCTCAAAATCCTAACTCCAACTAACCATTTGACCCTAGTAGCCACCACTTGAGCACCATACTAACCACCACTAACCATCATACCTAAACACCATCCTAACACCACGACATTGTGTCTACCCCTACCCCTTTCCTCCTCAATCCCGATCAAATACTCATAAAAAAACCCTTTTCCCACTTCATGTGGTGCTTGGATTGCTTGGAATTGCTTACTACTGTTGAGGATGCTAAGACTCGAATTAGATTTGAGATCCAACCCGGGACTTGCTCCTACCCGAGTTGTACACCTCTCCCCTAATCTGGCATTCATTTGTTATTTGGTTATTTGTTTTGTTGTTCAGTTCGTTGTTGTTTGATTTTCATTAATTATATAAATAAATAAATAAACCGAAAAAAGGAAAAAGAAGTAAGAAAAAAAAGGAAAAATATTAGGTTCATCTTATTTATTCTTTTTTGTAATAATAAAATAGAAAATAGGAAATAAAAAATAAGTAAATGAATATATAAAATTTTATCACTTAGAAAAAATTATTTTTTTTCCAATAAATGAAAAAAGTTAACCATTTTCCAAATTAGAGATGCTTTAGAATTTTCCAAAAATAATAATAAAAACCTTAATATTAGGACCCTATAGAGTTTCCTTAAATAAACTTGAATTAATCTGAAATGTAAATTTGATTGGCTTTCAAAAGTTAAAATCAGCTCACCCACTTAAAGTTTTCAAGCAAAAGAACTATATACGTTTAATCTTGAATAGCAGGTACATAGGCACTTACGAGGTGACGATAAAAACCGAAAAAACCTATTTTTCCATTTTAGTTTAAATTATTCAAATTTGTTAATTGATGATTAATTCTTTTTTTCTAGGATAATTTTCTTTTAAACGTGATTTTAAAAGATTGAGTCTAAAATTGGAAAGTTAATGGTACCCATAAAACTTTAAAAATCCTAACTCCTTAGACCTGTCTTTCTAGTTCTTGAAACCATTTACAAAGTTAATTTAATCGAGAAGACCAGTAGCTAAATCATAACCAATCTACCCAATTAGTTATAATTTAACTTATTTTCTCGACTCCAATTAGGTGGTGAATGTAAAATATTTTCAAAGTTAAAAGAACCAAAATCTTCTTAACTCTTAGTCGAGAGTTAGCATTAAATGGGTATGGTTTAATATTGACAAAGTTAAGGAAAATAATAATAAAATTGGGAGAAAAAAACTAAGCTTGATAGCTTGGCGATTCCATTGTGTATCGTTAAGAGGATTAGCCATTTAACTTTTCAAAATTAAAATTAATTTCTAAAAATCACCTTATAAATGCAATTTATTTACTTATTCATTCGTTATTATTTGTGCCATAACTGTACTAACATTTTTTTTGTATATTTAGTTTTAAATTGTTTAATTGTTTGGGGGGAAGGGGGAATTTATTTTATGTACCATAAATGTGTGATAGAGATAGTCAATCCCATATTATATTAGGAACCTAAGATGGGGTGGTGGGCATTGTAGGCTTTAGGCATTGTGGTGTAACCACTACTTAGGGTTGATTAGGCCACCCTTATTTAAGCTTGATATGACCAATGAAATTGTTCTTTAGTAAGTGAGGTTGTATAAGCTTAAGGACCTTTAGAACCTACCCTTTATGCATTCATGACATCCAGAATAAAAAAATAATTAAGCAAGATGGGAATGAAAATATATAATAGCTTGGAGTTTCCTCGATTTCCCATATAATGTTGCAAACATAGAATTGTTGTAAATAGGTTTTGTTTACAGTAAATAACAGTCGATCAATCTTACAACATATTTTTCTTTGTAATTCAGATTAAGAAATAGCATGTTCATCCAAGTCTATCTACTTTAGGGAAAAATAGATTGATAAGCCCATCAACCCTAAGCCCATCCTAGTCCAATGGCTTCAACACTTCAATCCAAGGGAATAAGAGACCATCATCAGCAAGATCAGGCCTATTCTATCGCTTCCTAAGGTGAATATAGAGATTAATTTAATTAGGGCCCTAACCAACTTTTGGGAGCCTGAGGAAGTAGCTTTTCGAGTTAAGCCTCACCTAATTAATTAAACACTTAAAGAGTACACTCAACTACTTTAAGGCCCTTCCTTAGAAAATATATACACCTTAAATTTAGAAGTTGACTTGGTAAATGCTTTTTCAAAATTCTTAGGGATTAGGAAAGTTGAAGTGAAGAAAGCCTTCAGAAGTTGTAATGGAAACTGCATTAAAAGGGAAGACTTAAAATCCTAGTTTGCCATTGAGCCTAAATCTAACCAACTGGGCATTTTCTATAGCAATTCCAAAGACTGGAGATAAAACAAAATAAAAGCCTTTATCCTAGTTGAATTTGGGACTCTCCTTTTCCCTAATGGAAAATTCCTTATCCATTTTAGGGTTACTGAGTTAGTGAGTCAGTTTCTTGAAGGCAAATCATATGTCTCGGCCTTCCTTGCATAACAAATCAAAAGTCTTAACATTTTGAAAGAAAAGAATGATGGCGCACTAAAGACCAGCATGGCATTACTAATAATATAGTTTGTGAGCCACATGAAGTGTAATGGGCTTGATTTGATTTGAAGCAAATTTGCTCATTGTAGGCGTATTGGGTTCAGTTACAAGTGTCACGTGCATGCTGGTATGAAGTCGCGCTATACGTATCCAGCGCAATGACTTGAGTGACTCATATGGGATGGTCAGGAGAAAAGCATAGGGAGGAGGAATAGGCAATCTTAGTAAGGCTCTACCATGTATGGTGATAGGTAGAAGAGCACGATGGCATCAAACTCCAAGATTAAATAAAGAACGAGGTGGTGTTCTTGAAGTGTTTAAGTGTTTGATCCTTGAGGTAATGTTTCGGCAGAGTAATGGCATTAATGGAGGTTTTTCTCTTGTCCAAATGAGGAAATGGATAGGGTATTTATAGGATATGGTAGGTGAATTCGATACGTTGGATCGTAACGTTGATCAATGGCTAGGATTGAAGCCTTTTATGTATGAGTATGAAATGGGATTTTTTTTTTCATGGGTTTAGGCCCAAATAAAGGGTTTTATATTTCATTAGTATGAGCCAAATCAAGAAAGGTTGGATCGAACGAATTGATCCAACGGGCCCTACTCCAAGCCCATAATGCCAAATCTCCCTTGATCATCCCGATAATTTATGGGCTTGGCTCTTTGGGTCTTGTCACCATAGCCTAAGGAGTGAAATCCATTTGATTAATGGGCTTGAAGTTCAATATTAAATTTAGCCCTCTACACTCATAATATTGATATGATCGATTCTTTTGTTGATAAGGTCCATCTCCTAAAAGGAAAAATCACTTATTGCTGGGTACAAGTGTTGAGAAATTTCCTAATCATTAATATCTTATGGATATCAAGATG
Source organism: Lumnitzera racemosa (assembly GCA_024138005.1). Taxonomy (NCBI): domain Eukaryota; kingdom Viridiplantae; phylum Streptophyta; class Magnoliopsida; order Myrtales; family Combretaceae; genus Lumnitzera; species Lumnitzera racemosa. The sequence goes on from JAMXBC010000004.1 coordinate 62,265,846, forward strand.
AAGCAACTTTAAGAGGGTAATCCTAGTCTGCAAAAATTATCAAGCAATACACCTAATTGAGGTGAAATTTTGTACAAGCTATTACCCTAATAATATGATTAGATAATTCGAGGTATCTAAGATATAGTATACAGGTCACTGTTGGATATTACGACCTTGGATTATGAGGACCTTCAGATTCTACTACCATAAAAGATGTCTAAACTTTGGGCAATCAAACGGTTATGGGAAATAAGGACTATCAACCCAAACATTGATTTAGGAAAGTGGATAAAGGAAGTGGACAAGCATAGGATCACTAAAGAATATTTGTACGATTAACTCAATAAGGTAGGGGAGATCTAGTATCGAGCATCAGAAATCATCCAACCCACACCTGTTGAACCAGATTCTAAAATCAAGACCTATATGGACCAAGTATAAGCCCATGTAGAAATAATTTATGAACAGCGGGACATGTAAGAGGATCTCTTTCGGGAATCAAGAAAACATTCCCGGGCCTTAGAATATTAATTAAGGTAGACTTAGCAAAGGCTCAAAGAACTTGAAGAAATAGAAGAACCCAACCCAGAAAAGAGGAAGGAAGTGCCAGTAGGACCTAACAAGTAGAAAAAGGGAATACTTGCCAAGCGCTAGAAGAATGTCTAGAAATAGGAATACTCTTCTTGTTAAACAAATGTATTTTCTTTTTCAAATAATGTAAAAGAGAACTCTGAAAGCTAGAAAATAAATAAAATCCCATTTTACTAGTTATTTGTCAATTTTATTTCTTTGCATCCATGTGCCATGCACCTTCACATTCTTATACATTTCTTTGTTTTTCATTTAAAAATGTTCATGTACTAACTTATTGAGAAGTAATCTTAAACTAGGTCCTCAAGATAGCTCATAAGCATCAAACCTTCTAGAGAAGTCCTATTTGAACGCGCTCTCAAACTAGAATGGCTAGCTAAGGAAATGACAACATCAACACCAACAATAGTAATGTCAACCTCGAAGTTGTTGATCCTACTAAGCTGAGGTTATGCTCTTTAGAATAAACAGTAGGGAAGATTTCAAATTAACTAAGCTTCCTTACTTATAGCATCGCCTTACTCAAGTCCATAGCTCCATCAAATGAAGAAAACTCTAAAGCTCGATATGGAAAGAATGTTGAAGCCCTACCTCCTAAAGCAAAAGATGCCTGTCCTAAAGTCAATTAGGCCTTTGAAACCTTTTAGACAAAATGGGTCTTTCCAAAGGTAAACCCGACTTTTGAGCCAAACACTTACTCGTTTCCAATTAACTCAAAGCCTAAAGCTAATCAAGATAGATTGATAGAGCTTGAGAGGTGATTGACCCAACAAATCATTGAGAAAATGAAAATTCTTAAAGGGTAAAATGGTTTCAAGCAAGCTGGTATTGTAGAATTCTTTACCTATGATTATGGAAGCTTCCTTGAAAAACTCAAAGTGCTTGACTTTGAGAAGTACAATGGGACTAGATACCCTAAACTGCACACCAAGCTGTACCTACGCAAGATGGGTAAGTAAGTGCAATATGGCTTGCTTATGGCCCAAACATTTCATGACAACCTAACTAGCCCTACTTTGACCTAGTATACCCAATTGGATTTGAATTAGGAGAACATAAGAGAGAAGCTGGCTAGGGTATTTTATATGCAATAAAAATTTAATGTTGAAGTAGCACAAACTACAATGGACTTGATTGCCTTGTGAAAGAAGCATAATGAGTTATTCAAGGAGTACGCTTAAAGGTTGAGATCTTTAGTGGTACTAATATCTACTTTTATTAATACTCTTGAAAGGCCTTACTTTTCTCATTTGATTAGGCAAGCCTCCTCCAGTTTTGTAGAGGTAGTGGTAGTAGGATGTCTAATTGAAAATGTTGTTGCTTTTGGTAAATTACAAGAGGCATTTGATAGAAGACCACCCTTTATAAACCTATTACTAGCATGACCAAAGAAGTAACTGTCAGCATGGTGAATTCAAACACCAAGCCTAATACTTGGGTCTCCTTCAAAACAAATCCTCCATCAATGCAGTAACAATTCTAAAGTTAGCAAGGTTCTGAGACAGTTCACCAAGATACCACTTCCCCTTAGCCAGTTCCTTGAAAAATTAAGAAAAGATAATTTGATCCATTTTAAGTCTCCTAGTGAAAGGTATAGACGAAAGTTTTTTTATCCCAATGCTAAATGTCAATATCACTTAGGGTAGGTAGGCCATTCAACCAACTTGTACTAAAGATTAAGGAACAAAATTCAAGAATTAATTGATGAAGGCACAATCCAACGAAACTTTGTAGAGGCTCTTACTCCAAACGTTAACAAAAACCCCTTGCCTAACTATAGGCTTATCATCAACATGATATTTGACGACTTAAATCCCATCATCAACATGATCAGTTCTAATTGAGAACCTGGTTTCTATAAATTCTACAAACAAGAGGAAAAATAAACTCCCAAAACTAGAAGTTATACCTTCCATGTGCCCTTAGCCCCTAAAAGTTATAAAACTGCCCCTCTCAACTACCAAGTAGTAAATTAAGGTTAATCGTACTCACTTATAAGGGGAATTATTCACTCTAGTAGAATTTATTATCCGAAGGAAGACTTGAAAAAGAAAACTATGCTGGAAAGCCCAAACAACGAATTACCTAAATGTGAAGAAGGATTCTCTACCTTTACTAAAATGATTAAATCAAGTGAGTAGAAAATAATGGATTGGCTTACTAAGTCTCTAGAACAAATATCTCTTATGAGTCTATTGATGGCATTATAATCACATCAAGAAGCTTTATTTAGAACTCTGAGGGAAGTTAAAGTCCCTCATAAAATACTTGCTGAAAGAATGGGGTCTATCATCAACTCTATTCTTACTATGAATCAAATTTATTTCTCTGTCAAGGAACTTAGCAAAGAAGGTAATCAATATACTAAGCCCCTCTTCATAATAGTAAGGGTGAACAACATTATCATAGTAAGAGTCCTCTTTAACTATGAAACATCACTGAACGTCTACCCTCTCATTACCCTAGATCTATTAGGCATCGATGTGACTACAATTAAAATGAGTTTAACAATAGTTAGGGCCTTTGACAGATCTAAAAGGGAAATTATAGGGGAGATCAACTTGCTAGTTGATATTGGCCCCTATACTTTCAACATTCAAATCTAGGTCCTAGACATCTTGAGGACCTTCAACTTGTTATTGGGAAGACCTTAGATACATTTAGTAGGGGCTATACTTTCAAGCTTGCATCAAAATGTTAAGTTCTTCTCAAATGGCCAGGTTATCATGATTTTAGGTGACTAGGATTACAAAATTGATAAGTGTAAATTACTTTACACTTTCAAAACATGTTTAGGCATAGAATTGATCATAAATGTGATTTTATTCTTTAAATTAGGTACTTAATTAAATAAAATAATGATTTCAAATAAATCATGAGCAAAGGGATGAAGTATACACAAGAATAACAATTTTCAAGTTTGTTACGGCAGTGAAAAGGGAAGAAATAAGTAAAGTAGCATCAATCACGAGCGTACTAGTGAAGCAATGTAGAATCTAGCTTTGGTCAATCCCCTTAATCATAGCTGTGATCAAGGAAGTTTGGTCAATCATTATGCCCGTGATCATCCTTCTGCTATCTAATAACATCCTCAATAATGTGATCTAATAATGCAATGAGGAGTTCATAGCCTCAATAATGGTCGTGATTGGTGAAGAATAATTCTTTTCGAGACTATAACGCCTTGAGTTACATGCATGATAGGAAGGGGAATAACTATTCTATTCAACCTTTTTATGTGAACCGGTACATAAGAAATGTCAAGTGGTGCCGTGAATGGGTAAATTCGAGTCTTTTGACAAGGAGAATATAAAAAGCTACCACAACTTGTGAAGGATAGAACCATGTTTCTGGGTTAATTTCATTCAACTATGATTTCAACTTTCCATGTTTTTGTGTTAATTTCAAGTATATAAAGGGTATCGAGGGTGATCATGGGGAGGATAGAACCATTCATGAGCTTTTGAATCACTTCCTAAGTCATCTCTCTTTCTCTCTCTCGCAACCACTTTCTCTCTCTAACTCTCTTTCTCTCTCTTTGAGTCCTTCTCTCTCTAGCTTACCACCACTAGTCATCACCCTAGCTAGCTCCACCACCTCATAAGCTCCCCAACCTAATTCACCTCATCCTCTACCGTGCCACCTAGCAGCTCCATCGAGCTTACCACTACCCTAACCTTAACCGTCGAACCCTTTCTCCTTGAACCACCACTAAACACCACCAATTACACGGCCGAATTCCCTACACTCTAAAACCTCTACCCCAACCAACCATCTACGCCTAGTAACTCACACGTAGCTAAACCATTATTGCTACCTACGACCAATTTCCAATAACCACCAAAACAATCACCCCAAGTGTCAGCATTTCTTCTACCCCCCTTAATCCAAATCAGAAACACACAAAACCCCTTTTTTCCCCTTTGATTTAGTGGCTAGATTAGGCTGAATTGTGTCTTGCTAGTGCTTTTGAAGAGGAAACAAAGATTCAATCTGACTCGAAGGTTTGATCCGCGACTTGATCCAGCATCCTGAACCGACTTGCATCCAATTTGACCTGCGCATCCTCTTTCTAGTCCAAACACTTTTTTTTTTTTGGTTTCTATTTATTTTATTTTAGTTAGTTTGTTTTCTTTTTGTTTAGTTTATTTACTTAATGTTGATTTTTTTTTATTTTATCTATTATTTACTTATTTTTTGTTTGCTGCCAAATGTAATAGGAAAAGGAAAAAAATAAGAGAGAAAAAAGAAAGAAAAAGAACAAAAAAGAAAGGAAAAATAGAAGAAAAGTAAGTTTGTTTTATTTTATTTTTACTATTTTAATAACAATAGATAAAATATAATATATAAAGATAAAAATAAATAAGTAAGATAGAAAGAATAAAGATTATTATTTCTTTTTTTTCACTTAGAAAATTGATTTTTCAAAAATAAAATAAAAATAAATTAGCCATTTTTCAAATTAGGATCATTTAGAATTTAAAAAAAAAAAAACTAATTTAGGGCCCTTTAAGGATATTTTCTTAAACAAAAATAAATAGGTAAAAACGTAAAATGGGCTGTTTTAAAAAACTAAGATCAACTCAACCCACTTAAGTTTTTCAAAAAAAGAACTACGTATGTCTAATCTTGAATAACGGGTACATAGGTGCTTACGAGGCAATGATAAAAATGAAAAAACCTAATTTTCATTTTTTCTTCAGTTTAGATTATTCATTTGTCTAATTAGAATAGTTAAATAAAAAGGAGATTTTTAAGATTAAAGTTAATTTTGGAAAGTCAATGGTACCCGTGAGGGTTTAAAAGTCATAACCCCTACATTCAGATTCTTTGGTTTTCAAAAAAAGGCCGTATTTATAAATTGGTTTTTTAATCGATAGATTGGCAGCTAAGATATAACCAATCTACCTAGTTGGTTATAATTTAACCCCTTTTCTTGACTGCGGCTAGGTAGCAACTCCAAATCTTTTCAAATTAAAAATTGGTTTTCTTTAAACCCTGATCAAGGATTAGTATTAAATGGGTTGAGTTTAGTATTAATTGGTTTAAAGAAGACCTAATTTTATAAAAAAAAAGATCGAGAGGATGAAAAACTAAGCTCGACAGCTTGGCGACTTCACTAGGGACATCAAGAGAGTTAGCCATTCAATTTTCCAAAATTAAAATTAATCTCTAAAATCAACTTAAATGCAATTTATTTACTTGATTTCTATTATAAATTGTGTTAATATCATTTGTAGGTTTGGTTTCATGTATTTTTTAGGGGAATGATTTATTTTGCTGCATCATGAATGCATGATAAATATGGTCGAACCTAAGTTGTTTTAAGACCTTAGGATAAGGAGCCATTGTGTAAAGTCTTGGGCATAGTGCGGTAACTACCGTTCGGGGCCAATTAAGCTACCCCACTTAAATTTTGTTGTGACCAAGGAACCATTTCTTCGTAAACATATAAGGTTACAGAGTTTAAGGATTGTTAGAACCTACCTTTCTTGCATTACATTTCATAGGGTCAACAAATAACTAACAAAGTGGCAATTTTACATAAAAAAGAAAAAATGACAAAGATCCAGAGTTTTTCCTTGTATTCTTCCTAGAATTAATGTACATAGGGGGTCTTATATATTTTCTCTTCTTATAATTATTCTTTCCCATGTAATTTATGCTATCTTTGTAATGTTTCAGAAATAGTTAGCTCATCCAATGCTAGGGTTTTCACCAAGTAGATTCATGTCCACAAACCTATAAACTCAAAGCCCATATTCAGCCAATGGTTTCAAACCTTCAACCTAAGAGAGCAATAGTTCATTACCAATAAAATTAGACCCATACTCTTACTAGCCAAAGTGAAGGTTAACATCACGCTAGTAAGGGCCTTAGTCCATTTCTAAGACCCCAAAGAAGTGACTTTTCTATTTGGATGACATCTAATCAGCCTAACTCTAAAGGAGCACACCCAGCTACTCCAAGCTCCTTCTTTAGATGAAATATATGTCCTATAACTCAGCTTTGGCCCAACATATAACTTCTCAAAATTCTTAAGGATCCGTAAGATTGAGATAAATGAGGCCCTAGATGACTGCAACAAATATGCCATCAAGATATGGGATCTAGTTCATTGTTTTCGGAATGAGCCCAACTTTAACAGACAAGCACTGTTTCTTATGAATTGGAAAGAAAACCGAATCAAAGCTTATGTGCTATTAGTGTTCACCACTATCTTGTTTCCGAGTAGGTCCTTCTTATATACTTTAGGGTAACAAAGTTAATGGCTCAATTTTGGGAAGGTAAGTCTTACATTCCTGCTTTACTTGTTGAACAGATAAGGAATCTTAATTTCTTTAAGAAAAGGGGCTACGGAGATCTCAGGTCAAGTATGATACTATTGATGGTATGGTTCGTTAGTCATATCAAATGCTTTAGGTTGGACTTAATCAGGCAAGCATTTACGAATAAGATTGACCTTATTGATTATTTCATTAATAAGATCAAATTATCAGAAGATATCCCTACCCTTCTCTAGATAGAGGTTCTATGAGATTTTCGACTAGAAGATATACTATGGACTGCCAGATGGAGCAATTACATTGGGGTCATACTAATTTACAAGAATTACCATGCTGTGCCACTAATCGGAATGAGTTGGTGTACAGGCTGCTACCTAAACAACATGGTAAGAAAATTTAGAGGAATCTAAGACATAGTTCACAAACCTTCATTAGAGCCATTCACTCTTAATCTTGAAGGACCTCACTCTACTGGATAAGACATTCAAACTTCACAAGATCAAAGCTTGGTGGGACACCCGGACCATAAGCCCAAACATCGATCCAAGTGACTTCATAAGAGAAATAGATAAACACTGGGTTACCAAAGAGTATTTATACAATCAACTTCATAAGGTAGGCGCAATGCGATATCGGGTACCAAAAGTCCTTCAAACCTCCCTTGTGCACCCTAACTTTGAAATGGTAACTTATATGGACTAAATAAAAGCTTGTATGGAGATCCTTCATGATGAGAAAGACAAATGCGCAAACCTATGTTGAGAATCTAGACAAAGTTGCATGCCTTGGAACACCAACTAAAGATGGCCTAGAAGAAAATTCAAGAGTTTGAAGAAGTAGCTAATCATGACCAAAAGAAGAAGAAGAAAATGCCATCTGGCCCATAGAAAAAAAAAAAGAAAATTAGTATAGATGAATTTGTACCATTTTCTTTCTTTCATGTAATAAAACTCCAGGAATCCAAAAATAATAAATAACTTGCCGTTCTGTTAATCATTTATCGATCCTCTCCTTTTCATCCATGTGTTTCACTAGCATTTCATTCATTTGCATTTCTTTCAAAATATCTGTGTATTAACTTGTTGAGAAGTAGTTTTAACCTAGGTTGCTAAGATAGCTCTCAAACGTCAAACTTTCTAGAGAAGCCTCATCAAAACTCGTTCTCAAATTGGAATGGCCAACTAAGGAAACAACAATACCAGCAATGGCAACCCTAAGGCTATTGACCCCACTAACTTGAGGTTCTAATCTTTGGAATGAATAGTAGGAAAGATTGCAGATCAATTGAGCTTTCTTGTTGACAACATCTCTTTACTCAGGTCTACGACTCCATCAAATGAAGAAAATTCCAAAGCTTGATATGGAAAGAATACTGAAGCCTTACCCTTTGAAATAGAAGAAGCCTACCCTAAAGTCAATCAAGGCTTCGAATCCTTTGAAACAGAAGGGGTATTTCCAAAGGTGAACCCAACTTTTGAGCTGAATACTTACTCAGTCCCAATCAACCCAAAGCTTGAAGCTGACTAGGACAAATTGAAAGAGCTTGAGAAGCGGTTAACTCAACAAATTCCAAAAAAACAAAAAAATGAAAATGCTCGAAGGTTATGATGGATTTGAGCACACTGGCATAATAGACTTCTCTACCTATGATTACGGAAGCTTTCTAGAAAAGTTTAAAATACCTGACTTTGAAAAATATAACGGGATTGGATGCCCCAAGCTATACACCCGACTGTATGTTCGCAAGATGGGCAAGTATGCATAGTATGATCAACTCATGATCCAGACATTTCAGGATAGCCTGATTGGCCCTGCCTTGACTTGGTACACTTAGTTGGACTTAAATCAGGTGAATACATGGTAGAAGCTGGTTAGAGCATTCTATGAGCAATATAGATTTAACGTCGAAGTAGCACCAACAATGATGGATTTGGTTGCCTTAAGGAAGAGGTACAATGAATCCTTCAAGGAATATGCTCAAAGGTGGAGGTCTTTAGCTGTAAGGGTATCTACCCCTGTGATTGAAAAAGAGTTGACTGCAACTTTCATTAAAACTCTTAAGAGGCCCTACTTCGCTTACCTGATCGAACAAGCCTCTTTTAGCTTTGTAGAAGTAGTAGCAGTAGGGTATCAAATTAATAGTGTCGTTTCCTCTAGCAAGCTACAAGAGACAACAGATAAAAGATCACCCTTTGCTAAAACCACCACTAGCATGCCTAAAGAAGCTACAGTCAGCATGGTCAACTCGAACGCAAGACCTAACTCTCAAGTTTATTTTAAGATAAATGCCCTACTAGCTCAACTACAGTATAGAAGCCAACCACAGGCTAGTAGAGCCTTAAGATAGTTCACCAGAAATCTTGTTCCACTCAATTAGGTGCTTGAGAAGTTAAGAAGAGATAATCTGCTCCATTTTGAGGCTCTTAGTGAAAGGCACAGGTTGAGGTTCTTTGATCCTAATACAAGATGTTAATATCATCTAGGGCAAGTGGGCCATTCAACTGATTCATGTTGGAGGTTGAAATAAAAAATCAAAGATTTGATTGATGAAGGTATAGTACAATTGGATTTTGTGGAGACTCCTATCCTAAACGTCAACAATAGCCTACTGCCAAACCATGGACCTATCATCAATATGATACCTGTCCACTCAAAATTTGCCATCAACATGATCGGTCTAAACCAAGAACCAAAGGTTTATAGATTTTACAAAAAAGAGGTCCCACAAGCTAAAAGGTATACCTTCTACAAGCAATAAACTAGGGGCAATCAAGTTTGCTTATAGGGGGGATCACTCACTCTAGCAGAATCTATGATTTGAAGAAAGACTTGAAAAAGAAGGTCATGCTGGAAATGCTAAGTATTGAACAAGTTAAACATAAAGAAGGATTAACTGCGTTTTACCAAGATGATCAAGTCTAGTGAGCATAAAATAATAAACCAGCTCGCTAAGACTCTAGTACAAATATCCCTCATGAGTCTATTCATGGCATCAAACCCATACCAAGAAGCCTTATTCAGAACACTAAGGGATGTCAAGGTCCCTCGTGAAATCCTAGCTGAAAGGATTGGCTCTCTCGCTAATTCCATCCTCACCACAAATCAAATTTTCTTCTCCATCGAGGAACTAAGCGAAGAAGGTACCCAATACACAAAGCCTCTATTCATAATAGTGAGGATAAATAACACCATCGCAACAAGAGTCCTCATCGATAATAGGTCATCCCTAAATGTTTGTCCTTTGGTCACCCTGGATCTATTGGGTTGATACAACTGCTATCAAACCAAGCTTAACAACAGTAAGAGCTTTTGACGGATCTAAGAGAGAGATAATAAGGAAGGTTTATTTACTAATTAATATCAGCCTACAAACATTCAACATCCCATTCTAGGTTTTGGACATTCCAAGGACCTTCATTCTGTTATTGGGAAGGCCTTGGATACATTTAGTAGGGGCCATACCATTAACTCTTCACCAGAAAGTTAAGTTCATCTTCAATGGCCAGGTCATCACAATTTTGGGTGACCAAGATTATGAAATCTATAAAAAAACGGCTATACCCTATATTTGTATAGAAGAGCAAGAGGACTTTGGACTCCAAATATTTAGTGAAGTGTGGATGATCACTAATCGGCAGAAGGAAGAGAGGTTAAACTTGAAAGAAAACTAGTTTGGGACCTATTGGGTAGGATACATTCCAACCCCGATGGAAAAATTGCAAAGGATGTAAGCTAGGGGCAAAAAGGGTAACAGGTTGTATTACGCTCCAATGGCCTTCCTCCTATGTCAGAAACTTTCATCAAGGCCGAAACCCAAAACTTAAAGCCCATCAAAGAAGGTACTTCCAACAGAAATGAAGGGGCTAGCTTATTTAACAAATCCCAGCACTTAAATAATTAGTTCTCCATCTCTATGAATAACAGTAAGTTTTCCTTAGGGTAAAGGATGAATCACGATCTAGTATTTTATGGAATTTTGTAATAAATTACCTCTATTCTTCAAATGCTTTTACTCGAAAGAGAGTTTCCCAAAATAAAATCAGCTTCTTTTCCCTTTACTCCTGCCTTACTTATGCTTTTCCTCTTCCCTAGGGTAAAAGATGAATCACGATCTAGTATTTTATGGAATTTTGTAATAAATTACCTCCATTCTTCAAATGCTTGTACTCGAAAGAGACTTTCCCAAAATAAAATCAGCTTCTTTTCCCTTTACTCTTGCCTTACTTATGCTTTTCCTTTTGCATAACTTTCTTTTTCTCTAGATGCTATGATCTGAACAAAGGCCATGGATATCTCGTACAAATAGGTGATCAAAATAATAATATCACTTTCGGCCCTACTGGGTCGTCGGGAGTGATGTCAATGATCATAATGATGTATAAGAAAGTTGGAAAAAACATAAAATGACTAGAATTTCCATTGACCATAATGAAAGCAAAAAAGAGGGAAAAAAGAAAGAAAAAGAAGAAAAAAGAAAGAGAAAAAAAAGGAAAAAAGAAGAAAAATAAGTTTGTTTTATTTTATTTTTACTGTTTTAATAACAATAGATAAAATATAATACATAAAAATAAGAATAAAAATAAAAAAGTAAAATAGAAGAAAAAAGATTATTATTTCTTTTTGCCACTTAGAAAATTGATTTTTCAAAAATAAAATAAATGTAAATAAGCCTCTTTCACATTAGGATCATGTAGAATTAAAAAAAAAAATTAATTTAAGGCCCTTTAAGGATATTTTCTTAAACAAAAATAAATGGGTAAAAATGTAAACCGAGCTGTTTTAAAAAACTAAAATCAACTTAACCCACCTAAGTTTTTCAGAAAAAGAACTATGTACGTCTGATCCCAAATAATGGATACGTAGGCACTTACGAAGCGAAGATAAAAATGAAAAACCTTAATTTTCCTTTTTTATTTAGTTTAGATTATTTCATTTATCTAATTAGAATAGTTAAATAAAAAGGTGATTTTTAAGATTAAAGTTAATTTTCGAAAGTTAATGGTATCTGTAAAGGTTTAAAAGTCTTAACCCCCAAATTCAAATTCTTTGGTTTTCAAAAAAAGCCGTATTTATAAATTGGTTTTTTAATGGATAGACTGGTAGCTAAGATATAACCAATCCACTTAGTTAGTTATAACTTAACCCCTTTTCCCGACTCTAGGTCGGGTGGCAACTCCAAAACTTTTTAAATTTGGAAAATGGTTTTCTTTAAACCTTAATCGAAGATCACTATTAAATTAATTGGGTTTAGTATTGATCGATTTAGAGAAGACCTAATTTTATAAACAGAACTGGGAAGGTAAAAACTAGGCTCGATAGCATGCTTTAGCAGATCAGTTAGTAGAAAATCCCTTTGATAATACCCCTCAAGAGGTACAAGTCAATTCCCACAACGAAAACGTCTTAGTAGTTGAAGGAAATTTTGATAAAGGAGAAGATGATGAACTACTAAAATGGAATATGTTCTTTGATGGAGCAGCTAACGTGTCCAGGTATAGAATTGGGGTAATATTGATATCCCTTGAAGGTATGTAGTACCCTGTGGTTGTAAGGTTCATTTTCCCATACACCAATAATATCCCTAAATACAAAGTATGCATCATAGGACTCAAAATAACCTTAGATAAGGATATTCATGAATTAGAAGTGTATGGGTACTACTCACTCATTATCGTCCAAGCTTGAGGAGAATACAAGACGAAAGATTCTTAATTAGTACCTTATCACCAGTACTTGACTGAATTGATGGAGAAATTCAAAGAAATCACTTTCAATCATGCATCAAGGACTGAAAATCAATTTGCTAATGCCTTAGCTACTCTAGCATCTATGATTTAGTTATCTATGATCCAGATATTTAGTAGAGTTGAGATTTAACTCTTCACTATTGAAATTAAAGACAAACTTACCTTCTGTTTGGTAATTAAAGGTACGAATGGAAAAAAGCCATAGTACCAAGATATTAAAATGTTCCTATAGCAAGGCACATACCTTAAAGAGGCTGAGAAAAAAAGAATAGAAGGATGTTTGGGAGATTGGCTACCCAATTCTTAGTAAGCAAGTCCACTTTGTACTGATAATCCTTTGACGGTACACTTTTATGGTGTATGGACAACAAGGAGGCCAAGATGTTCATGAAAGAAGTATACGAAGGAGTATATGGCCCTCATATGGACGGTTACATGTTGGCTAAGAAATTTATGAGGCTAGGCTATTACTGATCAACAATGGAAAGCAATTGTATCAAACATGTCAGGCATTGTCACTTATGCCAAGTTTATACAAATAAGATAAACACTCGACCTCAAGAATTACATATACCGTTAGCAATGGGGGCTTTTTTAATGTGGGGAATAGACATCATTGGCCTGATTACTCTAAAAACATCCAATGAGCATTGCTTTAATTGGTTGCCATCGATTATTTCAGCAAATGGGTTGAGGCCTCATCCTACTTGAGTGTTACTAAAGGGGTCATAGTTAAGTTCATTAAGAGAGATGTCTTAGCTCGATACGAGGCTCCATAAACAATCATCACCGACAATAGTACTAATCTCAACAATAAGCTTATGTTAGAGTTATGTCGATAGTTTAGGATCATTCACAAAAACTCTACACCTTATCAACCCCAAATGAATGGAGCCATTGAAGCAGCCAATAAAAACCTTAAAAGAATAATTGAAAAAATGGTTGTTACATACAAGGATTGGCATGAGATGTTGCCATTCACACTCATGGCTTATCGAACTTCCATCGGAATGTTAGTTGGGGCAACACCTTACTCTTTGGTATATAGCACTGAAGCAATGTTACCAATAGAGGTTAAGATGCCATCTATCATAGTATTATCAGAAACCCAATTAGATAAAGCCAATTAGATAAAAAAACGTATTGAGTAGTTGAATTTGATTGATGAGAAAAGATTGATAGCCCTATGTCATAATAAATGTTACCAACAAAGAATGACTTAGGCTTTCAACAAAAGAGTACAGCCCTCGAACTTCAAAGAGGGTGATATGGTGTTGAGAAAGGCTCTACCTAATACACAAGACTCTAGAGGAAAATTTGCTCCCAATTACAGATGCCCTTACATTGTGAAGTAAGTATTACTAAGGGAGGCTTTAATTTTGTATCAAATGGATGGTTTAGAATTGAGAGACCTTATCAATGTTGATGTTATAAAATTGTACTACCCATAAGAAGTCAATGGAAATTTTTATTCAGAACATGAACAAGCTAGTTGCTATGAATGTTACTATGGTCTAATTTTCATTCCCTATAAGCAAAGTTGGTATCTTTGGTTGTTGTTGACGAATCATTACCTTCTCTTCTTACTCTATTAAAGGGTCTAGCTCCCTTACCCTATTTAATTAAACCCATACACCGTAAACATGAGAGAAGTTAAGTGAGATATAGAACATTAGTAATTGACAAAACTCTTTAAGTACTTTATTAGTAATTGATCCACCTCTAGGGAGTTTTCTATTGTCTAGTTTTCATGAAGAGGCGAAATCTAGATAAGCAATCACCTTATGCTATAGATTTACTAGTAAGGAATAAAGGTTTTAGTTCATAAAAGTTCTAAAAAGACAACTAGTCGATTGGACAAAAAATAGTCAGTGGCATTCTATATCAGGTTTAATTTTCAGCAAAGTCTTAAAAGATTCGTATGGAGATAACTTAGGTTAATAACTAAAGATCAAAATTTGAATTCATTTTGAAAAACGAGTTAGTTGGTTTTGATAAGACTATTCAAGGAAAGGTTTGACAATTTGGGTGTTCTTGGCAAGACTAAGTAAGTACTTCTATACGATGTTAGCACATTATTTTTTTTAACTTTGCATTTGCATTTAGACTGTATCTACCTAGATAATAACCACTGTTCATGTTTTTTAGTAAACTTTTAGCTAAAGTCGTTAACCAACTCAAGGAGCGCTTTGCCCATCTCATCTTGGTTAGTCAATTGATAGGAGCATGACTAAGTTTCCAACATCTCTTTAGGGTCTTAGTAGGCTTAAGGAGTGTTTCAACCGTTTCATCTTTTTTAGTCAGCTTATTGGGGTACAACCAAGTTGTTAACATCTTTTAGGGTCTTAGTTAGTTGAAGGAGTGCTTTGACCGTCTCATCTTGATCAGTACGCTCATTGGGGCATAACTAAGTTTTCAACATCTTTTACGGTCTTAGCCAACTTAAGGAGTGCTTCGCCCGTCTCATCTTGGTTAGTCAGCTCATTGAGGGTCTTAGCCAGCTCATGAAGCACTTCACCCATTTTACCTTGGTTAGTCTGCTCATAAGGGCATGACCAAGTTGTCAATATCTCTTTAAGGTCTTAGCTAGCTTAAGGAGGGCTTTGCCCATTTTACCTTAGTTTGTTAGCTCATAGAGGTACGACCAAGTCCTTAACATCTCTTTAGGGTCTTAGCCAACTCAAGGAGTGCTTCACCCTTTTCATCTTGGTTAGTCAGCTCATAGGGGCATGACTAAGTCTTTAACATCCTTGAGGGTCTTAATTAGCTTAAGGATCTCTTTGCCCTTTTCTTCTTAGTTAGTTAGCTCATAGGGGCATGACTAAGTTTTCTCATTCACTTTAGGGTCTTAGCTAGCTCAAGGAGTGCTTCGCCCTTTTCATCTTAGTTAGTCAACTCATAGAGGTACGACTAAGTCTTCAATATCTCTTTAGAGTCTTAGCAAGCTCAAGAAGTGGTCTTGGTCAATCAGCTCATAAGGGCATGACCAAGACTTCAATATCTCTTTAGGGTCTTAGCTAGCTTAAGGAGTGCTTAACCCTTCTTACCTTGGTTAGTTAGCTCATGAGAGCATGGCCAACTTTCCAATACCTCCTTAAGGTCTTAACCATCTCAAGGAGTGCTTCACCTATTTCACCTTGATTTGTTATCTTATGAGGGTACAGCCAAGCTTCAATTCCTCTTTCAGTCTCTTGGTTAGCTCTTAGAGTGCCTCCTCTCTCTTTTCATTATTCACCAAATCCTTAGTAGATAGCTAACTAGGTAGTTCCTTAGGATGAAATCAACCCTCGGGGCAAAAATTGTCTCTCTTTTATTTTTATGGTAAAGTTTTGCTCAAGCGTCACCATGAAGAGGAATAGCTGTAGATACCTCATTTTTTCTACCTCCCCTCCCCCTCATCTTTATTTTTTCAAAATTTTTAAAATAGAATAAAGAGTCTTAAATTAGGAAAAATAAAGAAAATAGAAAATTAAGAAAACCTAAAAAAATAAGAAATTTAGAAAATATAAAAAACAATGGAAAAAGGCTAAAAAATAAAAAAAATAGAAAAATTGGGAAGAACCAAAAATAAGAAATATAGAAAGTGTAGAAATTTGAAAAAGGTCACATAGGAAAAAATAGAGCATATAAGTAAATAATAATTTTAAATAGTATAGATTTTTAATTTAAATCAAGTTTAGAACAAGGGTGTTAGGCCTGGGCTTAAATTCAAATCTAACTCAGGCTAGCCTTATCCATATGTGTAATTTAATTATATATATGAATAAGGCACAAGCCAACAGCCTAACAATTAAACATATAGACATGGAATTAGGTATAACTTAGAGGATGTGGGTTTGAATCTCACTAAAGGTAGGAAATGTCTTTTATTCTTTTTAGATCAAAACGTGCATGATATGTCGTTACATGTCAAGGGTTCACTATACTACGTATCTTAACACGTAGTACCATCGGATTGGATGATGGCTGATGTAGTGCCATGTGGCATGCCACATCATCTACTGCATGTCACAATGAGGACACGTGGTACAACATAGTTAGATGACACGTCTAACATGGTACCATGTTAGAGCTATGTTAGCATTTTCCTTTTCTTTCTCCCTTCTTTCCTATGCTTTCCTATGTTTTCCTCAGCAATACAACTTCAATACCTTCATTTTGGCTTCATTTTTTACAATAATCCCATGCTTAAATACATTGATCAATGAGCAATTCTTGTCTTAGACATAGCTTACTCCTAGTTAAGATAAAAAACACATTTAGATACGATTGTTTAATGAGTCAAATCCAACTTTAAAAATAAAAAAAACTGGTAATCTAAAATTAAATTTCCATGATTTAAGCTTTGGGATGATTTTCAAAGCTCCTATTTGATCATTAGGCAAAAATAAAAGTTGGGGACTCGGTTTTAGCCAACAGTTAACTCCAAATTGCACCCAATTCAAAAATCAAGTGCAGGTCGTCCTCCCTATTCATTTTCAAATTAATGGATGTTGGATGATTTTCCATCTTCGATTTGAGCTCCCAAGCTACAAAAGGAGCTTGAATAAGTAATAGGGATACACAATCACTCATGAACCTTCTTTGTCACTTCTTTGATCACTTTCTTTCTATTCGCAATTGTAGCTTTTCTCTCTTTTTAAGCTTCCTCATCTAAAATCGCCACTACAACTGACTTCGTAGTGGTTCAAAACCCCAACCCTAACTAACCATTTGAACCCAATAGCACCATACCAACCACTGTCGACCATTGCACCAAACACCATCTTAACACCATAGCATTGTATCTACCCCCTCCCTCCAATCCCAATCAAATACTCATAAAAAACTCTTTTCCCAGTTTATTTGGTGCTTAGATTACTTGTAATTGCCTATTGTTATCATTGCTGTTGAGGACACTAATTCCTAACCTGGATCTGAGATCCAACCTACACTCCAACCTGAAATCCATTCCTACTTGACCCGCATACCTCTTCCCTAATCTAACCTTCATTTGTTGTTTGGTTATTTGTTTTGTTGCTTGGTTCATTGTCGTTTGATTTTCATTTATTTATTTATTTATTTGTTTATATAATTAATGTAAATGTAATTGTAAAAAAAAGGAAAAAACCCATTTTTCCACTTTAGTTTAAATTATTCAAAATTGTTAACCGATGATTAAATTTCATTTGTTTAGAATATATTTTTTTTGAAAGGTGATTTTAAAATTTTAAGGCTAAAATTAGAAAGTTAATAGTACCCATAAGAGCTTAAAATCTTAACCCCTAAACCCATCTTTCTAGTTCTTCAAACCGTTTACAAAGTTGGTTTTATCGAGAAGACTAGTAGTTAAATCATAACCAATTGGTTATGATGTAACTCATTTTCTTGACTCCAGTTGGGTAGTGACTCCAAAATATTTTTAAAATTAAAAGAACCAAATTTTTCTTAACTCCTAATTAATTGGGTTATATAAAATAATAATAAAACTAGGAGAAAAAACTAAGCTTGACACTCCTCACCTATCATTTAGTTTGACTAATGAAAAAGAAGGGACCAATTATGTTATTTAGTGCTATCCCTTTTGAAGGGGTCGGTATATTCCTCTAAGGGGTTGCTATGCAGGTTCGATTTAAAATTTCAAGTCATATATTTAATTAGATCCGGTTTAATCTGCTCAATCATTTCAAACAAATCACAGAAATACAAGCCAAAGCAGTAAATCGGAATCACAACATCAAGCTATGAAATAAGCACATACAGGCATACCACAGTAAACTATCTAACAATCATATCCAAGTATAATCTCAAGCCTCTAAGTACTATAAATTAGTCCTTTGAAATATAGTAATGTATTAATCCAAACTTACCTATACTCCTCGCTTACTTATTCAACATACGACTCGCATAAGCTATCGCCAATAATCTCTATGATACAAATGTTATTTTAGTTTCCATATAACTACCATAGATAGATTTTATTTTGTAATGCTTATTGTTATCTTTTGTTTAAGATTTAATATACCTAATTACTCAGGTTTTAAAGTTTTGTACAATTATTTTTTATTCAAGCTAAGTTATAGTTTAGTTCTTGAATTGATTCTTAAATTAGGTTCTAATTTAATTTTTAAGTATGGTTTTATATGTGAACCATAGAAATTCATTTCAAACCATAATGTAAAATTAATCATAGTATTTTTGGATATCCTAAATATCATATTTAACCCTTAACTAGTATTTTAGTTCATACGGTATGCCCTATATCCTAACTTAACTACCGAATTTACTTTCGATATGAGAAAATTTCACATTTCTTATATAATTACCCTAAATTTATGTTTCTTACCAGATTTATTATATATTTCTATTATTATTATAATATCAATTTTAACCTAGTATTTTCGCACTCATTAATTTCTTATAATTACATATTATACATTACTACCTAACATGTACATATAATATTCCCATTACTTCAAATATTATCTCTCAACATCAACTGGCATCTCAAAATCTCTAAATTCATCCTAAATCAAAATTTATACTTGATTATCCTAAATTACAAAATTAAGTTAAAATGTACCATTTTTACTTATTATATATATTATATAATACCTTAATAATTACATCTAACAATCTAAATGTTATCAATATCATATCACATTAGAATTTAGCATCCTAAAACACCTAATTAAATACTAAAATAGTAATTATTCAAGTAACCATTAATTAACCCCCAAGTCATTAATTATTTATATTTTAAAGGCCTAAAAATCACTTAAAATATTCAAAAATTGATTTCTAAATAAGGACTTCATAGCACTATTCTACATTCTCTAAATAGTCTAAACAAAAAATTTTAAACTTGAAATTATGCTTTTAAGGTTATTTATTTCTAAATTGAAAACTAGCTTAAGTTTATTGATTTCTTAAGCACTATATATCACTGGACATAGTTTTATCAAAATAATATGTTTCCTAAAAACTATATATAAAAATATTCTAGACTACCAAATTTCATAATTTTCTATAAATATTTAATATTTTTGATAAAATAAGTAAAATCGAAAGGAAAGATCGAACTCAGTTACAATGGTAGCTTTAACCGGCATAGCCTTCCTGCCCAGTCTAAGCATTGTCACCACTATACGATGGTAATAGCTGTCTACTCTTAGGTGGTTATTGGGTTAGGGACTTTCTTGTGTACCCTATTTGTACTATAATTTTTTAATTTTTTATAAATTTGATTTTTCCTCTTTTCTCTCCTCTCCCTAATTTTTTTTTTTATTTCTAATTGATCGAAATGAGGAATGAGGATGATTTTGGAATTTATAGGGTTACTTGGATTTTTTTTATTAATTTTGAGTTGACATTTAGACTTATCTTCTTCCATTTCTGTTTTTTTTGTTGGTTATATTTAATTGGTTACTTTTATTTCTTTAATTCCAAGCTTCCATCACCTACTTTTGGACATTTCCTCATTTTTGCATATTTTCTTTAATTATTTATGAATTTTTATTAATTATTTAGTATTATTTTAGCATATTTCGAGTATTTTAAGTAATTTCATGTATTTTTACCTATATGTAAATACACATATAGTATAATTAAATACTTCTAAAAATTTTCTAAGTTATTTTATGTTTTTTAATATGCATATAATTTATCTTTATTGATTCGTTAGTTATGAGAACTTATTTTACGTATTTCCGATAAATAATAGGTAATTTATATTTAATTCAATATTATAATATTTAATTGTTTATTTTCCTAAATCCAAACTCATGGAATAACTTTTACTAATATTTCTATCTTTGTCGTAAAATTTAGGCTAGATCAAATAATTTGCTCAATATCCTTAAATTTTATGGATCGAATCCCGAACACTTGATTACTGAGCTTATATTTCCACTCTCCTTATAATAGTTTCATTATCAAAACTATTGTATATATGTGTATTACTTCATTAATGAAAAGTAACAACTTATATTTTTTTACTATTCTAAAAATCAAAAGAACCACAAGTAATGATTCATCTTTACTATGTTACATTTTATAGTAGCTTCTAAGTTTGAACCTTCGTCCCATTATACCTTTACATATTCCATATCTCGACTTCTTTAACTTTTGAACGTGATTATCTAGTATTTTTATAGGTTGCTTCACAACTTTGAAATCCATCTTCCCTTCTACTGAATTATCTTCTAATGAAGAGTTTGAATGATCTTCTAATTAAGTTTCCCCTCCTCTATTTAAACCTTTACTTGACCTCTTCATTTATCTTTCAATTTCTCAATCTCATTTTCCTTCTTTGCATTTTTTACGTTGATATCATTCATGCCTTATTCTATTGTTGCAATATTTCAGTTGCTTATACTATCTTATGACTTAGTTTTATAACCTCATAAATTCTCTAGTTAGTTTATCCTCTGTTTGTTCTTTGTTTTACCGATTCCTAGATTTTACTTATGATCATCATTGGTTCTAAGGTCACCTCATGTCATCACTTTTCCTCTCATCCAAAATCTTCTACTTACAATGACTATGCTATTGCCATAGCTTCTCATTTGTTTTTCATATAGATTAGCATAAGATTAATAGAAGTAAATTTAGCAAATCTCGACTTTCCTCTATCTCGGATTCAAATGAGATGGTTAACATTATAGATCAACTATATTTGACTTGACTTGACTTGTCAAGAATGAATATGACTTTTGATTGATAGATTCAACAAGAGATAGTATGGATAAGAACTTATTACTTGACAAAGTACAACATGACATATTAAACTAATAGGGTTAACATTACATATTACTCAATAATGATGGATTGACCATCTCGGATTTGACATTCCTCTGTTGGCTTACCTATTGCAACTATATTAGGTTACCTTAATGGATTTTCCTTCAATTATCAATTCAACATTTTCAATATCTACTAAAATTCCTTCTCAAAATATAATGTGTTTAATGAAAGAAATATTATTTCCTTTAAAAGTCACACTTCATTTTTGGCATGCTACTTATGATTATTTAACTTCAATAATGTTATCCACAAATAATTTGTATATCAAAATACTATTAATAGTTATTATAGCAAGTGTCTTCATATATAGTTAGCATGCATACATTTCTCTCAATTCTGTTAATATAGTCTATGCATTGATCTTAAATTAATATTATTTTGATCCGATGTTATTTTAGAAAAAAATAGTCACTCCTTTAACTCCTAAGATCTTATTTAAATTATTTAATACAAAATTTCAACTATATGTTCAATTCTTGGTTAACTTAACCATAAAGTTCAAATATCTACAAATTGATCTTCAAAAATACTTTTAAATATTCATTTATTACTAGTAGATCTACTATTTATTAGTACTTTCCTTAATCTCTCACTTATAAATATCAACAAACTTCTCATCATCTATCATTGGTAGCATTTCTTCTAAATTCCACTTTAATCATATCCTATGGCCTTTTTGGATTAATATCCTTCCTCTAATATAAATTCTAAACTAACAGGTAATAATAATCTCAATCACCTTAAATCCCTTTCCATCGACTAGTTTCTGACTTTTAGGAAATGAACACCTCAATATCATTATTGTATTTGCATTTCAACCATTTGTATATACTTATATCTTACAATAATTGTATTTATTCTTATGATTATTAACCAATCATTTTGTTTAGATTTATTATCATTCAACTAAGATCAAGTGAGTCCTTTACTAAAATCACTACTTATCTCCTGATTTCTTTAAGCTTAGATCCCTAAATAACTATTCTTGATCAACATTCTTTATCATCATATCATAATAAGTATACTAATAGATAACCGTCTTATAAAATTTACTTCTTGGAGGGTTATGTCTTTCTAAATTGATCTTAGAAGAGCTAAGAAACTTTTGATTAAAAGTCTTAATCCTCTTTAAACTTTTTCTTTAATTTCCATTTCCATCGTCAATTGTTACTCATCCTACTACTATTTTAGGGTACCTGGATACATATTTGATCTAGTTTATTTGGCAATCTTACTTCTTTTTTCATGTACCATTCAATAATCTTCCATCTCTTGTAATAGAATGTAAGTATTACATAATGATATCATTTCATTCGCCTTAACACAACATAAAGATCCCACCATCCACTTCTTTCTTATTTTACTCCATTTGCATTTACTTACAAGTCCAAAGATAGAAGTCTTAAATTAATTACTCATTAAAGGGCTAAAGGATTCATAACTTAATTGTAATCTCGTATTACAGTTTCTACCACCATTCTTATATATACAAAGAACTTTTAATATTAGTCACCTAAGGACATTTGTTCCTTTTATACCCTTAGCTACAAATATATAAATTGTCATTGCATATGCATATGTCCAAAAGAATACACTTTCATTGAGAAGCACAACTAAGAGATCAGTAGGATGTCTACACATATGAATAACTAATATAGGATTAATTCTAACTTTCGACAAAACATAACCTTTTATCATATTATGTCCATCATTTAAATCACCAATAACAATTTTTCATTTAAAAGAATTCCATCACTTTTATCTTCTAATTTAATTATCATCACCACTTATTGATTCATTACCCTATACAACAATAGGAAAATTAGAAATAGTAATCATTCCATATGCCTTGTTATTATCAGACTCCTTCATGCCATCATCATCTGTCATCTCATAAGCCACATTCTCATTCTATATAGGATCTACTCTTGAATTAGGCTCTAATAGCATCTCGGATATAGGTCATACTATCAGGATATGGTTTCTCTTTTTTGTTCTTACTAAAAATATCTCACTAGCATCACTTAAGTCGTAATCCTTATTTCCATCCATCTTTAATTAACGACAAATATCTTAGTACCTTTATTATTCTAAAAACTCAAAATAATCTCCATTATTATCCATGAGTCTCATCATTACATCACATCTCATCAATTACAACACAACCATCAACAAACTTCTCAATAATCCCATCTACAGTATTAACATATCTCAATTAACCATTTCTAACAATATTCTTCACATGCCAGCTTTGTATTTGATCAAAGTCTCTTTTGTATTCTACTTGAATCACTTTAACTAATCATCAATTCTCCATGTAATCCCATAACTGGATTTAAGTTCAATTAATGTTTATGTCAATTTAGCAATGTAGTCATTATTGCTATATAATTTATAGTATAATACTTCATTGCCTACTTATCACTACTCACTCTCAATGTACTCTTATTATGTCTACTTCTTTTAATTATTTCGATTCAAAGTGAGTTTACTAGAACTATACTCTAATACTAACTTAGAATGGTTATGCCCAAAAGCAGTAGAGTTGTAACAGTCCCGCCATACAAAGCATTCTAAGAGAGAAGTTAACCATACAGTCTGATAGGGATCAAGGACTGATTGCTTACTCTCGAGCTCGAGGGCTTTCTCACATGGTGTACTGAGCTATCCGAGGAGAGTTAAGTGTTGAGGAGTAGTGTTTACCTCAATTCAATCTACCAACCTACTTTGCTCTCCACACCATCTTAGAAGTTGCCAAGGTAATCAACTGACCTATGGATTTGACCCCTTTGTAGTACCCAAGTCTAAGCACTAAATTAGGAAAATAGCTATCTACACAGTGCTAAGGCAGATCTGATAACTATTAGGAGCCAACCATCTGAGGTTGACCCGAGTGTGAACTGTCCCAAAACTAACCCTTGTCTGGCCCTAGTCATTAGAGTGCCAAACTACCAACGTTGACCCTACCTAATCAAAATTCCTACCCTTAGTCGACTTATGGTGTTATCAAGACTGTAGATTGAGTAAAAACGTACGTGCGTTGTCCTTTCTAACATCTATACTGCCCTTTCTGACAAATGATGTTCTTTTTGCATGATTTCATTTTTCCCCTATCAATTATTCTTCTTTTTGTTTAACAAGTAAAGATCCATTTATGTAATATCTATTTTTTAGGCCTTACTCCAACTAGGTACTATAAATACTGTAATAGCCACAAAACGAAACATATACATAGAAGAATACACCGAACTTTTTACTCTTTCTCTCGACTTAAGTGTCTTTTTTGCCTACTCTTGAGCTACTCTTATCTAGCTTGATCGAGTGTGGATTAGTGGCGAGTGACCTCTGGCCATACTTGTACATCATATTAAGTATGTCCCAAGCTTATGTGAGACGTTGGTGTATAACATCGATCATTAGTATAAGGGAACCCCTGCTCATCCCTCAACTATGATTTACTTTTTTAGCCATCTCGTAGCTTAGACTCACCCTTTTTGGTTACTCGTAATATTGGGTTCATATGTTCATCCATGGAATCCATATCATCTTGGTATCGAAGCTTAGCTACATTTGAAGCTAGATTTTGCTATTGTGTTCTTTGAGTAGTTTGTTACTGTAAGATAATGATTCTATTGTAACTTTAGAGTTTAGTAGTTGAAAAGTGTTCTATGCTCTATTTTCCCCTGTTTCCGATAGGAAAAATAGAGTATGGTTGACGATTCATTTGTTAAGTAATTGTGTGGTGATTGGAGTATTAGTTACTAAACTCTAAGTGATATTATTAGACATCAATTTTGTGGAGTAACCAACAATGTTAGACTCAAGTGTTGAAGGAACTTCAGGAAACCAAGAAAGTGGTACTAGACATGTCCAAGGGCAAGAAGGAAACTTTATACCTCAGTTAGTGGGTGACCGCTTGGATGGGCTTACCAACTTGGTAGCTAGTTTAGTAACTGTTATCTAAGAATATAAGCAGCGAACTAAGAATAACCCCACTAGAGAATGTAAGCAGCAAGGGCAAGATGATGGTCAGTTTGGCCGAGTTAACTCCCTTGCTCGACCACCTCGAGTTGAAGGAATTGGTAGAGATGCGAGTTGAAGCCTAGCACTTGAAGAGATTGAGGAAGAAGTAAAAGAGACAACGAAGTAGAGGAGTTCTACAATCCTGAGGAAAGAAATGTATGAGTCCCTAGAGTCAAAGGATTAAGGATGTGTATCTCAAGTTTTTTTTGGAAGTGATGTTGTTAAGGACTATCTAGATTGGTTAGATGGGATTGAAAAGCTGTTTGAATGTCATGATATACTCGATAATGCAAAGGTTACACTTATTATGTTAAAGTTTACTAGTTATACTGCCTTATGGTGGAAGAACTTACAAGCCACTTGAAGAAGCAAAGGAGAATGAGAGATTAAGAGTTGGGATGAAATGAAGAGGGTTATGTGAAGAAGGTTTGTGCCAAGCTATTATCTATAGGATGCCTTCAAGAGACTGCAAGAGCTTAGATAAGGAGTATTAAGTGTAGACACTTATGTTAAGGAATTCCAAATGTTAATTATCCAATGTGAAGTCGTAGAGCTAGAGGATTGAACTGTATCTTGATTCATTAGTGGGTTGAAGTATGAGATTGGGAAAGTCCTAAAAACCTTGGATATTAGGATGCTTGATGATGCAATCCGAGCTACCTAAAGAATAGAAAGGCACCAAATAGGAAGGTTCAGATTGCCCATCAGCCGATTAAGTAGTAACTGAATTGTTCTGAGTAGACCTATATAAACGGAACCAAGTAAGGTTGTTGAGACCCAACTTATTCTAGTTACCTCAACTGAGGAGAAGGAACCTTCGAGGATGTTTGAGAAGGGCCAAAGTTCATAGAGGAAGACGAGTTAGATCAAGTGTTTCAAATGCTAAGGATTTGGACACATGGCTGTTCAGTGTCAAAACAGGCAAACAATGGTGATCTGAGATAAGGTGTCGACTATTGAAGTCGACAGTATTGATGAAGAAGTAAAGTAGTTGGAAGAGGATAAACAGATCGAACTATTTGAGGATGAAGATATATATGATAAGGAAGGTAACTTTATGCTAGCCACTCTAGTGTTGAGAAGGATTATGAGCGTCAGTCCGATACCTAAAGAAGAACAAAGGAAAAATATTTTTCATAGTAGATGCAAGATAAATGAATCACTGTGCACATTGATAATTGACAATTAGAGCTGCATTAATGCAGCCTCTCATTTATGGTCCAACAGTTGAAATTGCTAACCAAACCCTACCTAAAACCTTACAAGCTTCATTGGCTTAGTGATAAGGGAGATCGACAAGTGAATAAATAAGTGTTTGTACTGATTTACATTGGAAAATATTGAGATGAAGTGTTTTGTGATGTGCTGCCCATGAGTGTATCTCATGTTCTACTTAGATGACCATGGATGTTTGATCAAGTAGTTATATATGATAGGAGGAGGAATATATGTTCTATAGAGCATGAAGGCGGGAGGGTGAAATTGAGTCCTATGACTACCAAGCAAGTGAAGGTCATGTAGTCTCAACTAAGTCGAGCCTTAAAGAAGGAAGCTTTGGTATTAACTTGAACCAAACTGAAGAGAGAGATAGAGCTCGAAGGATCAACCTACTTGCTTGTTTAAAGAATTTAAGAGATAAGATCCGAAGAGGAGTTGCCTATCAAGGTGAAAACCTTACTAGAGGAATTTGCCGACCTGGTTTGAGAGGAACTACTAAAAGGTTTGCCCGCAATCTAAGGCATCAAGCATGCAATCGACTTACAGCCAGGAACTACATTACTAAATAAGCCTACCAATAGGATAAATCTTGAATAGGTTGCAATGCTATAGAAGCAAGTAGATGAGCTAATGGAGAAGGTATATGTTTGTAAGTTTCTTAGCACTTATGTACCAGCTTTGTTAGTGCTGAAGAAAGATGGTTCTTGGAGGATGTGTGTGGATAGTCGAGCGATCAATCGAATCATCATCAAGTACAAGTATTCCATACCCAAACTTGATGACATGTTAGATGAGTTAAGTAGAGCAAAAGTATTCTTTAAGATCGATCTTAAATCAAGATACCATCAGATCTGAATGTGAAATGGTGATGATTAGAAGACCACATTCAAGATACAACATGGTTTATATGAATGGCTTGTAATGGCATTTGGATTGTCGAACATACTGAGCACATTTACGCACTTGATGAATCAAGTGCTCCAAGAATTCAAAGGGAGGTTTATCGTAGTTTATTTTGACGACATTTTAATGTATAGCCTTGACTTGGATATTTACAAGGAGCATCTCCAAAGAGTCTTTGCATAACTTTAAGTTAAATAGCTCTACCTAAATCTAAAGAAGTGTGAATTTTACCAACCCAAGGTGATCTTCTTGGGGTTAGTTGTGAGTAGAGGTGGCATTTGAGTTGATGATAAGAAGATAAGAGTAAAGGTGGCATTGCTTATTTTAGTAAGCAACTTTAAGGAGCTACACTTAACTATTCAGTCTATGATAAGAAGTTCTACTCCTTAGTTCGAGCCTTAATAGTATGGCAATATTATCTATTGCTTAACGAATTTGTGATCTACACCGATGATGAATCCTTAAGATATTTGTAGTGGTCAATGCCTTATCAAGATGATATACCTTCCTAACTGAGTTGCAAACTAGGCTACTTAGTTTTTCAACCATAAAGGGTATGTATGCTAAGGATCCACATTTTAGTCTAATCTATGCTTAATGTGAGGAAGGACGAACATTGGATGACTATTACTGGGAGATAGATACTTACATAGAAAGAGGAAGTTATGTATCCTAAATTGTTCCACTAAATAATTATTAGCACGCGAGGCTTATGGAGGAGGATTAACAAGACATTTTAGCCAGCATTAAACCCATGAAGTATTATTTGCAAGATTCTTTTGGCTAAGAATGATGAGTGACGTGCAGTCCGTACTAGAAAAGTATGCGACCTATAAGAAGGTGAAGAGTTAAGCTAAGTAAAGACATTATCTACCCTTGCCCATCTCGACCAAACCGTGGTTCGAGCTAAGTATGGACTTCATGTTAAGATTGCTAAAGATGTCCTGAGGGAAGGACTCCATCATAGTGTTTGTGGATCGATTTAGCAAGGTGGTACGTTTCAAGTTGTATTCCAAAACTAATGATGCTTTAGCTATCTCTTTTCTTACCAAGACCCCAAGTTCATGAGCTACTTTTGGAGGACGATATAGAGACAGATAGGAACCAAGCTATTGTATAGTATGTCCTACCTTCTATAGATTGATGGATAGACCGAAGTTGTCAATAGAACTATGGGAACTTTGCTACGGGTTGTTATTAGACGAAACATGATTGACTGGGATCTATGCTTACTTATCATTAAGTTTTCCTACAATAAGATCACCCACAATGTAATAAGCAAGTTGCCGTTCAAGGTTGCCTATGGGTTTAACCTCAACCTCCCGATAGACTAAGCACCCCAACCAAAGCTTAGTGATGATCGGCTACCCGTTGAAAGAGTTGAAACCATCAAAGCCATGTACCAAAAGGTTGTAAAACAATTGAGTCAAGCTAATACTAAGCTCAAGAAGCGAAGATGAGGACGGAGGAAGAGAGAATTTCAGCCAAGTGATTTGGTCTGAATACATCTTAATAAGAAATAATTCCCAAACTTGAGGAAGAACAAGTTGTCCCCTAAAGTCAATAGACTTTTCAAAGTGCTAGAAAAGATAACTCTTAGCGCCTATACGATTGAATTATCTAAAGGATATGGAGTCTTTGGCTCATTCAATATTACTAATCTCTAACCTTACACTCCCGAGGACGAGCAACCTAAAGTCGAACTAAATTTTATCATAAATCTCAAATAACTCAAAGGGAATGATAGGGATCAAGGATCGATCACTCGCTCTCAAGCCTGAGGGCACTCTTATATAGTCCACTAAGCTATCCAAGGAGAGTTAAGTACTAAGAAGCAGTGTTTACCTCTTTCCGATCTGCCAAGCTACTTTACTCTCCATATCATCTTGGAAGTTGTCGAGGTGATCAACGGACCTACGGATCAAACCCCTTTGTAACACTCCAATGTAAGCATCGAATCAAGAAAATAGCTATCTCTATAGTATCGAGGCCGATCTAACAACTCTCAAGAGTTGACCATTCGAGGCTGACTCAAGTGTGAACTGTCCCTAAACTAACCTTTGTCCAGCCCTAGTAATCAGAGTGCTGAATTGTCGATGCTGACCTTACCTGATCAAAAGTCCTACCCTTAGTTAGCTCATGATATTATCAAGACCATAGATTGAGTAAAAATGTACATACCTTATCCTTTCTGACATCGAATGCACATGTAATGTCTTTTCTAATATCCATACTATCCTTTCTAATAAAAGATGTTCTTTTTGTACGATTTCATTTTTCCCTTGTAAATTATTGTCCTTTTTATCTAGTAAGTAGGAATCCATTTATGTAATATTTTATTTTAAGAATTATTCTAACTAAGTACTATAAATACTATAATAGCTGCAAAACTAAATATATATACAAAAGAATACAGTGAACTTTTTACTCTCTCTCTCTCTCAAGCTAAGTTTCCTTTTTGCTTACTCTTAAGCTACTTTTATCTAGCTCATTTGAGCATGGATCAGTAGCGAGTGACCTCTAGCTATACTTGTGCATCATATTAAGTGTGTCTTAAGCTTGTGTGAGGCATTGGTGGGTAACATCCATCGTCGGTGCACGAGAGAGCCCTTACTCATCCCTCGACTATCATTTATGTTTCGAGCCACCTTGTGGCTTAGACTCACCCTCTTTGGTTATACATAATATTCGATTCGTATGTTCATCCATAGAATCTATATCACAATCATCATTTTAGATCTGATTTATACAAGGTATTCATGACTTACCCACTTTAAAGTAAATAGTTCATAAATTAAATAATTTATTTACTTAAGAATGTATGAAATATATATATATATATATATACACATTAGGATTCCAATATTACAAATAATGTTTACAAGGTTTCATCGTACTAAATTTCCTAAGTAATACATTATTTGAAAATGCAAGATTCTAAAATAAGAGCTAAGACCATAAAGATATATTTGTTCTTCGAATGTATTTCCTTAATCTTTAAGATTTAGTAGTTGCTAGCTTCAAGACAAATATAGGCTGTTTCCTAGCTAATACCTGTAATAATGTTCGTAAGGATGTAAGCAACTAAAAATTTAGTAAGTTGGGATGGAGACTTAAAACTATATGTCAAACACAAACAGGGTTATCAACCAAATTAGTTAGATGCAATGTATTTATAAGCAAATGCTATTGTACAACGTTGTCTGGCCCATTATGAGATTAGAAAAATTACACTCACTCTAATTCGGGTTAAGGAGTTTCCATTTAATGCAATAGCTCACAACTAAACCTAAGCTTATGCAATGGAGACACTGCTCCTCTCGTGACTACCTTTGAACCATTGACTTTACCCTTACCATAACCTCCTTACTTGTCACTTAGTTCAACCAAAGATGAAGAAGGGATTAATTATGCTATCCAGCGTTATCCCTTTTAAAGGGCTTGGTATTTAGCTAGAGAACCCCAATGTTTCCCTTCAAGGGTTACTATATAGGTCCAATTTAGAATTTCAAGTTATATAATTAATTAGATCTCGTTTAAGGTATTCAATCATTTCAAAAAAATCACATAAATACAAATTAGAGTAGTAAATCAGAATCACAACATCAAGCTTAGAGACAAGCACATACATGCATGCAAATAGTCAACTATCTAACAATCATATCCAAGTATAATCTTAAGTCTCAAAGTACTATAAATTAGTATCCTAAAATACAATAACATATTAATCGTAACGTATTAATCTCAACTTACTAGGACTCCTCGCTTGGTCATTTGAGGTAGACTCACATAGGCCATCACTAATAACCCCTATAATATAAATATTGTTTCAATTTCCACATAACTACTATAGATTGGTTTTATCTTATAATGCTTATTATTATCTTTTGTTTAGGGTCTAATATACCTACTTATCCAGGTTTTTAAGTCTTTTACAATTATTTCTAATTTAGGCTATGTTCTAGCTCATTTTCTAAATCAATTTTAAATTAAGTTCTAATTTAGTTTTTAAGTACGATTTTACACGCAAACCCTAGAAATTCATTTTAACCCATAGTGTGAAATTAATTACATTATTTTCGGATATCCTAAATATCATATTTAACCCCTGATTAGTATTTTAGTTTGTATCTTAACTTAACTATAGAATTTACTCCTAATGTAATAAAATTATACATTTTTCTTATAATTATCTTAATTTTAAGTTACCTACCAAATTTATCATATATTTCTATTATTATTGTAATATCAATTTTAACCTAATATTTTCCTACTCATTAATTTCTTATACTTACATATTATACATTATCACCTAATATGTACATATCCACATTATATACACATAATATTCCCATCACTTCAAATATCATCTCTCAACATCAACTAATATCTCA
The DNA here is from genome assembly GCA_024138005.1 of Lumnitzera racemosa. Lineage (NCBI taxonomy): Eukaryota > Viridiplantae > Streptophyta > Magnoliopsida > Myrtales > Combretaceae > Lumnitzera > Lumnitzera racemosa. The sequence goes on from JAMXBC010000004.1 coordinate 62,297,775, forward strand.
AAATATCTAAATTCATCCTAAATTAGAATTTATACATAATTACCCTAAATTACAAAATTAAGTTAAAATATACAATTTTTACTTATTACATAAATATTACATAATACCCTAATAATTATATCTAACATCCTCAATGCTAACAATATTATACCACATCTGAATTTAACATCCTAAAACACCTAATTACATACTAAAACAGTAATTATTCAATTAATCATTAATTAATCCAAAAATTACTAATTATATATATTTTAAAGGCCTAAAAATCACTTAAAATTTTCAAAAATGTATTTTTGAAAAAGAGCTTCATAGCACTGTTCTACATACTCTAAATAGTCTACACAAAAATTTTGAGCTTAAAACTATACTCTTAAAGTTATTTATTACTAAATAAAAAAATAGCTCGGGTTTAGTGATTTCTTAAGCACTATGTATCAAGGGACATAGTTTTGTCAAAGTAATATTTTTCATAAAAACTACATATAAAAATATTTTAGGATACCAAACTTCATAATTTTCTACAACTATTTAATATATTTAGTAAAATAAGTAAAATTAAAAGGAAAGATTGGACTCAGCCGCGTTGATGACTCGATTCACTGCTGGCCACTATAGCCTTGTCAGCCGATCTGAGTACTGCCACTATTGTATGGCAGTGGTGGCTATCCACTTTTAGGTGATCGTTGGGTTGTCGATCTCCTTATATGCCCTATTTTTACTATAATTTTCTAATTTTTTGTAAATATGATTTTTCTCTTTTTTCTCATCTCCCTAAATTTTTTTTTCTGATTTCTAACTAGCCAAAATGAGGAATGGGGGATAATTTTTGGAATTTATAAGGTTGCTTGGATTTTTTTTATTTAATTTTGAGTTGACATTTAGCTTTATCTTCTTCCATTTCTACTTTCTTATTGGTTATATCTAATTGGTTGTTTTTATTTCTTCAATTTCAAGCTACAATGACCCACTTCTAGACATTCCCTCATTTTCCCATATTTTTCTTGATTTTTGTTTAATTATTTATGGATTTTGTTTAATGATTTAGTATTATTTTAGCATATTTAAGTATTTCAAGTAATTTTGCATATTTTTATCTACATGTAAATACATATATAGTACAATTAAATACTATTAAATATTATTTAAGTTATTTTATGATTTTTAGTATATATATAATTTATCTTTTTCAATTCGTTAGCTATTAGAACTTATTTTACTCATTTCCAATAAATAATGAGTAATTTATAAATAATTCAATATTATAATAATTAACTATTTTATTATTTATTTTTTAAATCCAAACTCATGGAATCACTTTTACTAATATTCCTAACTTCATAATAAAATTTGGATTAAATCGAGCAATTTACTTGATTACCCTAAATTTTATGGATCTAATTTCGAATACTTGATTGCGGGGCTTACACCATTTATTCTCATAAAGTCTCATCAGGTTGTCTAAAAATTAGTGCTAAGGATAAGTAGTCTTTTATGGGCTCTTTGCTAGTTATAAAATGTTAGAGAAACATTTTGGTAAGCTTTCTAAAGATGAAGATTGAATTGGGATGGGGGGCTCCAAACTAAGTCTGAGCTGCTTTGTGAACTTTTAGGAAAGGATTTGCATGTGATAGCATTAGAGATGTCAAGGAGCTCCATCTAAGTATAGTGACAAGACAAGTGAGCAATGTGATTAATAGCCCCATCATATAGCTCTAGTTTAGGAAACTAGATTTAAGTAGGATAGGACTTGTCTTAGATTGCTTAGATGAATGGAGATTGCTTAGTTGTATAGGTGTCTTAGGGATTACTTTACTTAGACCCTTTGATGTTGGTGAGGTGTTTGATTACAAGATCTAATTAGTCAATTGGGGATTCTTCTAATGGTCAGCATAAGGTTAATGCTTAAGATAGTTTGTCAAGGGTTTGATCACTTTGCCTACTTTTCGGTAGTGGATTGCAGTAGGCATTGTTGTCCTCTTGATCATCATTATCGGGGGGGGGGGTTAGGTGGGGTTACCTCTCTCCTATGTGTAGACACCTAATTTTTGCCCCCCTTTTATTTTTCAAATTAGGTTATAAGGTCCTAAATTAAAAAATTTTCAAAAAAAAAAAAGAAAATTAAAGAAAGCCCCCCAAAAAATGAAGAAATTTAGAAAAAAATAAGAATTCTAGAAAAATATAAAAAAAGGAAAATAGGAAAAAGTACAAAAAAAAAAAGAAATAAAATAGGGTATTTAGAAAATAATAAATTTTTAGGTTGTTTAAATAGAATATAATTTTAATTTCAATTTCAATAGTTTTGAATAAAAGACTATTGGGTTTAGGCTTAGATTTGAATCTAGCTCAGGCTAACTTGGTCTATATGTACAATTAATTATATATATGAATAAGGAAAAACCAATAGCTCAACTGGATAAGCATCTGGACTTGATATTGCATATAACTTAAAGATCTTAGGTTTAATCCATGGAAGGTGTAAAATATATCTTTTATTTTCTTTTCTCATTTTATCGCCATGTCATTGCCATATCATGGGCCATGTCATTGCCATATCATGGGCCATGTCATCGCCACGTCATTTACTAACTCACTTCTAAGTGTGGTAGACATACTTTGACGTACTCTAACATACTTTGGCACATTCATATACGCGCAACTATGTATTTAGCACCACATATTGACTAGGTTTGTCTAATCCAAAAATGGAAGAAAATCATATTGCATTTAATTTTTTTCCATCTTTAACTCGACCGCAACATCTATGAATAGGGGTCTATTCTTCATTTTCAAAACATAACAAAAACTTCAAAACACTTTAGAAAAACAAAATCAAAGTTTCCTCTCTCTCTAGGATAGCATTCCCTATGGTGTTTTTATGAAAACCACTACCATCGGATTTCTCGAGCTGACTAAGCCAACTTCGAGCTGATCCGAGCCATCCGAGCCCGTCCGAGCCGAAGTGAGTCGACTTAAGCCAAAGTGAGCCGACCCAAGTGGAAGTGAGTTGACCCAAGCTGAAGTAGGCCAATCCGAGCCGATCGAACCAATCCAAGCCGAAGTGAGTCGATAAAGCCGATCCAAGCCGAATTGAGCCGACCGAGTCGATCTAAGTTGAAGTGAGCCAATTTGAGCCATCCGAGCCAATCCGAAGCCAATCTGAGCTGACTCGGTTTTTCTTTTCCTTTTTTTATTTTATTTATTCATTTGTTTATTTGTAAATGTTATAAATGAGAAAAAGAAAAAAGAATGAAAGAAAAAAGAAAGAGAAGAAAGAAGAAAAAGAAAAAAAAAGAGAAAAAGTAGTTTATTTATTTATAGAAATAAATAGAATAAGTATAAAAAATAATAAAAATAAATAAATAGATTAGTAAACAAAAATCGTTTTCACACTTAGAAAAATTGAGTTTTCTAAAAATAAATGAAAAGAAATCAATCAATCAATTTTTAAATTAGAATAATTTAGAATTTCCAAAAATAAAATCCAACTTAGGACCCCTTATAATCTTTTCTCAAATAAACTCAAAATGGGTAAAAATGTATAAAATTTTAATCCTAAATAGTAGGTACGTAGGCATCCGTATGCAAGTATGAGGCGACTTAAAATATGGAAAGTTTTTTTTTTCCATTTTACATATTTATATAAGTTAATCAATTTAGTCGCATATATCATAATTAGATGTTTTTAGAAATTAAAGAGGGTATATTTAAAAAGAAAAATTAAATTCGAAAGTTAAAAAGTGGTACCCGTTTCGGGTTTAATAAATTAGTCCCCAAACCTAAATCTTTGGTTTTCAAAAAAGGCGTTTTACAAATTGGTTTTTTAATTGATAGACTAATAGCTAAGTTATAACCAATCCACCCAATTGGTTATAACTTAACCCCTTTTTCCCGACTTTGGTTAGGTGGCGACTCTAAATGGAAAAAATGGTCTTCTTTAAACCTTAGTCGAGGGTTGATATTAAACGGGTAGGGTTTAGTATTGATTGGTTTAGAGAAGACCTAATTTTATAAAAAGAACCAGGAGGGTGAAAAACCAAGCTCGACAGCTTGGCAACTTTACTGGGGAACGTCAAGAGGGCTAACCACTTAAAAATATTTCAAAATTAAAATTGCTTTTCAAATTACTCGCATTGTTTAGTTGTTTAGTTATTTATTTATTTCTTTATACATTGATTTGTTTATTTATTGTTGGCTTCGTGTATATATTTGTTTTAATTAGCATATTTATTTTGTAAATAGCATACACCAGGGCATGGGGTTTCATTTGTTGCATCTAAGATGCAGGGTAGATATGATCAGACCCAGGCCGTCTTAGGACCCTAGGAGGGGGGCCCTTATGTAAGTTCCGGACGTAGTGGGACAACCATCGTTCAGGGTTGATTAAGCTACCCTACTTAAACTCATGTGACCAATGAAAGTGTTTTCTAAAAACAAGTAAGGTTACAAAGCTTAAGGACCTTTTAGAACTCACCCTAATTGCTTATACTTCATTCTAAACTTGAGTTAATACACTACCCTTAAGAAATTGGATCCTTACTAATCGTTCAAGAATTTTTGCAAACAAGTTTTTGAAAATTACAATAGGGTTGCAACTTAAGAAGTAATATATTAACCTAAGTGACCCTAACATCTGCATATCTTCCTGTTTTTGTTTTTCTATTATTGTACCGATGACTGATCCTTGTCCATACAATGTGTAGACTTAGGATGGCAAAGAACTAAGTGAATGACCAATCAAGTAATAGGTCACTGGACACCTCTAGGTTTTGCGAGCAGGTGCTGAGAGATGAAATCGCCTATTTGAAAGAAATGCTCGAGTGTTCTAAACCTCACAACTGAGCCTTAAGGTATGTTTTGGCACAAGTCATTAGGAATATTTATGAGATGATAGAAGACCTTAATGCCCGTTTACGAGACTTAATGTAGGGTCTTTCCAGTTCAAGTCTAAGGATCCTAGAATAAAAATTCCTGAATAAAGTTTAGGTTCTTTGCCTTTGTTTTTGGTATTCTCGTCTTCCTTTCTCAAAAATAATAAAGCTCTTTTTAGTACATCGTTCATCATTTTTTAAGATTCCCATCTTTGTAAATAGTCTTCCATTTAACCATTATTCAATCTCATTTAGAAAAATATAAACAAAATCTATAGACTTATAAATAGAAACTAAATATATATATATATAAATAAAACCACCATCCTTATTTGTAAATTATTTTCTAAAAATAAACTTTACCTTTCTCTTTCTAAAATAAAAAATAAAAAAAAAAACAAAAAAATGAAAATAAAAGTTGCTAACAATTATAAATGCTTATGGGCCTAAGGAACCAGCGCAAGCTTAGGCCTCTGGCCCACTCAAGTGACTAACCCAAATACTTAGTTTTCAAGCCATACAAGGTCCTTCGACTTATTAAGGAAGCCAAATACAAGCCCCTTAGCCCATTCAAGCCAACCATAAGCCCCTTAGCCTATTCAAGCCAAATATGAGTTCCTTGTCACATTCAACCCCAAATACAAGCCCCTTGAACAAACATGAGCCCTTTGGCCCACTTAAGCAGCCAACCTAAACATTTGGCTTTCAACCCACACCAGACCTAGCCCTTTATCACCATCTAATCCAAATACAAGCTACTTGGCTAACACCAACCTTAGGCCCATTTAGGTAACCTACTTAAACACAGGCCACTTGGCTAAGCGTTCAACCTAACCACTGGCTTACCTAAACACAAGCCATTAGGCTAGCCAGCCAATCCAAACATGAGCCATAGTCCATCAAGGCTACCAACCTAAGCACAATCCTTAACTCCTAAAAGTAACCAATCTAAGCCAAAACTCTTGATCTATTTAGAAAGCTAAGCTCAATTATGAATCAAACTAAAACACAAAATCAAATACCAGGGCATGATTTGAGAAACTAGGGTCAAAACCCGATCCTAGGCAAATAAAAAGGCGGACTCTTCCTTAAGGAACCGGTAACTCACTTTTTGAAAAGTTTAGGATGAGAAGAGGTAAGCTATATCTTATACACTAACCTGAAACACTTTGAGAGTTGAGCAACATAATTGTGAGGATGTTTTGGACTCATTCCTTAAAAGAGGTTCACTTTGAATGTGATACGTAGATTGAAGTGAAGTTAGGCATTCACTTCTAAATTCTAAACACAATCATTTGTTGTTCACCCCGTTGGACCTATTTAGAGAATTTCTAAATTTAAACCCTATCAAGAACCACCCTATAATGGGGCAATTCGGAGGTTGGGGTCATTGAGTAGAAGATAGGGGTAAGATTGTTTTATGCTTGTTTAAATAACATTAATTCAAAAACAACTTCTATTTCTGATAAATTATTTTTCTTTGAAATGAAGAAGAGCCAATTTCTCTTTTTTACTACCTCAAGCCAATACACTTCAAATCTATAGAATTAAGGCCTTGAATCATTAATGGAAATAGTGACTCTTAAGGCCAAAAAGAAAGAGAAAAATAATAAGAGATAGTGGGGTGAAGCAATTAAAAAAGAAAAAAAAAGAGAGAAGAAAAAAAGATAAAGAATTAGGCCTAGAAGTATAGGATAAAAAGCCCTAAGAAATGTTTCACATCCCAATAAGGGCAACCAAACCAAATCAAAAGGGCTAGGAGTTGATGTCCAAATAGCCTTAGAAAACACAAGGTTTTAAATCATACTCCTAAGCTTGGAAACCAAAATTTCCATATACATACTAACACTTTGAAGCTTCTCTTACCTATACCACCTTTATACATGTAAAAGCTCTTCAAATTTTAAAAGATAATTTATTTTTAATAATTTTTTTTTTAAACAGGGGCAAGCATGCTTCTAATTTTTTCCCAAGGTTCTTGATTTGTACACTCGGGATTGAGAAAAGTGTTTCTGTCAAAACAAGCCTTTTTATCAATCTTTTTTGAAACCCTTAGACCAAAATCCTAAATTCATAGGGGTAAACCAAAAAATACCTAACGGATTAGTCAAGGAGTATCACTTACAAAATGACTATAATTTTTGGAACTAAAGTTGAGAGTGTAATCTAGACCAAGAGTTAGTAAGGAAGGCCTCTTTGACTAAACTAATTGTGAGTTACCTTCTCCTTAAGAACGGAATGGCTTAAGATCACAAAAGCCCTAAGAGAAGCCCTAGGGATAGGGGCATTAAGAAATTCTACAAGATTACCAAAGATAGGGTTAGTTATAAGATTATTCCTTAATAAGAGTTTATACTTATTGGCAAAACTTAAAAAAAAAAGTAAAAATAAAAATAAAAAAAAGAGAGAGAAAGTAAAGGCTCATCACAAAATATTTTATCCAAATCCATATCGACTCTTATAGCCAAGTTTTTAATCCATGTCATCCGTTTCCTTTCCAAAGTCGTCATTTTTCTAGTTTAAGTCATTCTTCCCCAATTGTGGTTTTTAACATCCTTCAAACTCTTTTTTCAAATCAAAGGGCTTATCCCTACTCTTTTCTTTATTCATAAATGGTTTTTCAACAATCTCTTTGTAAATACTTTTCTAAGCAAAAGTGTCTTTTACTGGTTGCTTGCCTTACAATAGTTCTTGAATCCTTCATTGCTTTTCTTAGGGTTCAAGCCAGCTCTTAGACCACTAATCCCTCTTTTATTCTTTTTTAGGGTCTTAGCCAGCTCTAGGAGCACTTTACCGGCCTTAGTTAATCAGCTCATTAGGGCAAGACTAAGCTTGCTTATTCTTTTTAGGGTCTTAGCCAGCTCTAGGAGCGCTTTGCCTACCTTGGTTAGTCAGCTCATCAGGGCATGACCAAGTTTACGCTTTGCCTGCTTTAGTTAGTTAGCTCATTAAGGCACGACTAAGTTTACTCATTCTTTTTAAGGTCTTAACCAGCTCTAGGAGCACTTTGCCCGCCTTGGTCAATTCAGCTCATCAAGGCACGATTAAGTTTCCTCATTCTTTTTTAGGGTCTTAACCAACTCTAGGAGCGCTTTGCTTGCCTTGGTTAGTCAACTTATCAAGGCACAACCAAGTTCGCTCATTCTTTTTTAGGGTCTTAGCCAGTTCTAGGAGTTCTTTGCCCGCTTTAGTTAGTCAGCTCATCAGGGCATGACCAAGTTTACTCATTCTTTTTTAGGGTTTTAGCCAGCTCTAGGAACACTTTGCCCGGCTTAGTTAGTCAGCTCATCGGGGCACAACCAAGTTTACTCATTCTTTTTTAGGGTCTTAGCTAGCTCTAGGAGCGCTTTGCCTGCCTTAGTTAGTCAGCTCATCAACGCACGACCAAGTTTACTCATTCTTTCTTAGGGTCTTACCTAGCTCCAGGAGCGCTTTGCCCGCCTTAGTTAATCAGCTTATTAGGGCACGACTAAGTTTACTCATTCCTTTTTAGGGTCTTAGTCAGTTTTAGGAGCGCTTTGCCCGCCTTGGTTAGTTAGCTCATCAAGGCACGACCAAGTTTGCCTATTCTTTTTTAGGTCTTAGCCAGCTTTAGGAATGCTTTGCCTGCCTTGGTTAGTCAGCTCATCAGGGCATGACCAAGTTTTCTCATTCTTTTTAAGGTCTTAGCCAGCTTTAGGAGTGCTTTGCCCGCCTTGGTTAGTCAGCTCACTAGGGCACGACCAAGTTCGCTTATTCTTTTTTAGGGTCTTAGCCAGCTCTAGGAGCACTTTGCCCATCTTGGTTAGTTAGCTCATTAGGGTACAACCAAGTTCACTCATTCTTTTTCAGGGTCTTAGTCTACTCTAGGACTAAGTTCTCTCATTCTTTTTAGGGTCTTAATTAGCTCTAGGAGTGCTTTTCCTGCCTTGGTTAGTTAGCTTATCAAGGTACGACTAAGTTTGCTCATTCTTTTTAGGGTCTTAGCTAACTCTAGGAGTGCTTTGCCTGCTTTAGTTAAGTTAGCTTATCAGGGCACGACCAAGTTGGCTCATTTTTTGTAGGGTCTTAGCTGGCTCTAGGAGCGCTTTACTCGCCTTGGTTAGTGAGCTCATCAAGGCACGGCCAAGTTCGCTCATTCTTTTTAGGGTCTTAGCCAGCTCTAGGAGTACTTTGCTGCCTTGGTTCGTCAACTCATTAGGGCACGACCAAGTTCACTCATTCTCTTTTTGGATCCTAGCCAGCTCTTGGAGCGCTTTGCCCACCTTGGTTAGTCAACTCATTAAGGTACAACCAAGTTCGCTCATTCTTTTTTAGGGTCTTAGCCAGTTCTAGGAGTGCTTTGCCCGCTTTAGTTAGTCAGCTCATCAGGGTATGACCAAGTTTACTCATTCTTTTTTAGGGTCTTAGCCAGCTCTAGGAACGCTTTGCCTGCCTTAGTTAGTTAGCTCATCGGGGCACGACCAAGTTTACTCATTCTTTTTTAGGGTCTTAGCCAGCTCTAAGAGCGCTTTTCCCACCTTAGTTAGTCATCTCATCAAGGCACGACCAAGTTTACTCATTATTTCTTAGGGTCTTACCCAGCTCTAGGAGTGCTTTGCCCGCCTTAGTTAATCAGCTCATCAGGGAATGACTAAGTTTGCTTATTCTTTTTAGGGTCTTAGTCAGCTTTAGGAGCGCTTTGCCCACCTTGGTTAGTTATCTCATCAAGGCACGACTAAGTTTGCTCATTCTTTTTAGGCTCTTAGCCAGCTCTAGGAGCGCTTTGCCCACCTTGGTTAAGTCAGCTCATCAGGGCACGACCAAGTTTGCTCATTCCTTTTTAGGGTCCTAGCCAACTCTAGGAGCGCTTCGCCTACCTTGGTTAGTCAACTTATCAAGTACAACCAAGTTCGCTCATTCTTTTCTAGGGTCTTAGCCAGTTCTAGGAGCGCTTTGCCCGCTATAGTTAGTTAGCTCATCAGGGCACAACCAAGTTTACTCATTCTTTTTTAGGGTCTTAGCTAGCTTTAAGAATGCTTGGCTCGCCTTAGTTAGTCAGATCATCAAGGCATGACCAAGTTTACTCATTCTTTGTTAGGGTCCTAGCCAGCTTTAAGAGTACTTTACTCGCCTTAGTTAGTTAGCTCATCAAAGCATGACCAAGTTCGCTCATTCTTTTTGGTGTCTTAGCCAGCTCTATGAGCACTTTGCCTGCCTTGGTTCGTCAGCTCATTAGGGCACGACCAAGATCGCTCATTCTCTTTTAGGGTCTTAGCTAGCTCTTGGAGCGCTTTGCTTGCCTTGGTTAGTCAGCTCATTAGGGTACAACCAAGTTCGCTTATTCATTTTTAGGTTCTTAACCAACTCTAGTAGCGCTTTGCCCGTCTTGTTTAGTTAGCTCATTAGGGTACGACTAAGTTCGCTCATTCTCTTTTAGGGTCTTAACTAGCTCTAGCAGCGTTTTGCCCACCTTGGTTTATTAGCTCATCGGGGCACGACCAAGTTTTCTCATTCTTTTTAGGGTTTTAGCCAACTGTAGGAGTGCTTTGCCCACCTTAGTTAAGTCAGCTCATTAGAGCACGACCAAGTTTACTTATTCTTTTTAGGGTCTTAGCCAGTTCAAGGAGCGCTAGCCCGTTTCACTTCACTTTATCAGTTCATACGAGCATGACCAAACTTTAATTTTTCTTTTCATCTTTTCAGCCATCTCTTAAAGCACCACCCTTCTCTTCTTAAAATCCTTGATGGATTAGACTTAGGATAGTTAGCTAGCTGTAACACTTCTTAGCATAAAATCCACTCTTAGGGTAAAAATAGTGTCTGTTTTATCTATATGGCAAAGTTTTGCTCAAACTTTACCACAAAGAGGGGTAGCTGTAGACACTTAATTTTTGTCCCCTTTTTATTTTTCAAATTAGATTATAGGGTCCTAAATTAGAAAAAGTTCAAAAAAAAATAAAAAATTAAAGAAAGCCCAAAAAGAATGAAGAAATTTAGAAAAAAATAAGAATTCTAGAAAAATATAAAAAATAGGAAAATAGGAAAAAGTACAAAAAAATAAATAAAATAGGGTATTTAGAAAATAATAAATTTTTAGGTTGTTTAAATAGAATATAATTTTAATATCTATTTCAATAGTTTTGAATAAAAGGCTATTGGGTCTATGCTTAAATTTGAATATGGCTCAGGCCAACTTGGTCTATATGTGCAATTAATTACATATATGAATAAAGAAAAACCAATAGCTTAGCTGGATAAGCATTTGGACTTGATACTACATATGACTTAGAAATCTTAGGTTCAATCCATGGAAGGTGCAAAATATATCTTTTATTTTCTTTTCTCATTTTATCGCCATGTCATCATCACATCATGGGCCACGTCGTCGCTACGTCAATTGCCAACTCACTTCTAAGTGTGGTAGATACACTGACGTACTCCGGTACATTCATATACGCACAGTTATATATTTGGCACCACATATTGTCTAGGTTCGTCTATTCCAAAAATGGAAGAAAATCATATTGCATTTAATTTTTTTCCATCTTTAACTTGACTGTAACATCTATAAATAGGGGTCTATTCTTCATTTTCAAAGCAAAACAAAAACTTCGAAACAGTTTAGAAAAACAAAAATCGAAGTTTCCTCTCTCTCTAGGATAGCATTCCCTACGGTGTTTTTACAAAAACCACCACCATCGGATTTCTCGGGTTGACTAAGCTAACTCCAAGCTGATCCGAGCCGATCTGAGCCGTTAGAGCCAATTCAAGCCAACTCAAGTCGATCGAGCCTATCCAAGCTGAAGTGAGCTGACTCAAGTTGAAGTGAGTCGACCGAGCCATTCCAAATTGAAGTGACTTGACTAAGCTGATCCAAGCTGAAGTTATTCGATCCAAGTCGAAGTGAGCTGATCGAGCCGATCCAAACCGAATTGAGCCGACCGAGTCGATCCAAGCCGAAGTGAGTCGATCCAATCTGTCCGAACCGATCCGAAGCCAATCCAAGTCGACTTAGTTTTTCTTTTCCTTTTTTTAATTTTATTTATTCATTTATTTATTTGTAAATGTTATAAATGAGAAAAAGAAAAAAGAATGAAAAAAAAAGAAAGAGAAGAAAGAAGAAAAAGAAAAAAAAAGAGAGAAAAAAGTAGTTTATTTATTTATAGAAATAGATAGAATAAATATAAAAAAATAATAAAATAAATAAATAGATTAGTAAACAAAAATCGTTTTCAAACTTAGAAAAATTGAGTTTTCTAAAAATTAATGAAAATAAATTAATCAATTTTCAAATTAGAATAATTTATAATTTCCAAGAATAAAATCCAACTTAGAACCCCTTGTAATGTTTTCTCAAATCAACTCAAAATGGGTAAAAATGTAAACCCGACAATTTTCCAAAATTAAAATCAAACCACCCACTAAAGTTTTTTTATAAAAGAACTACGGATGTCTGATCCAGAATAGCTGGTACGTAGGCACCCGTATGCAAGTATGGGATGACTTGAAATATGGAAAGTTTTATTTTTTCCATTTTTAGATATTTATGTAAATTAATCAATTTAGTCACATATATCATAATTAGATGTTTTTAGAAATTAAAAAGGGTATATTTGAAAAGTGAAATTAAATTCGGAAAGTTAAAAAGTGGTACCCGTTTAGGGTTTAATAAATTAGCCCTCGAACCTAAATCTTTGGTTTTCAAAAAAGCCGTTTTACAAATTAGTTTTTTAATCGATAGACCAGTAGCTAAGTTATAACCAATTGGTTATAACTTAACCTTTTTTTCCGACTTCAGTTAGGTGGCGACTCCAAATGGAAAAAATGGTCTTCTTTAAACCTTAGTCGAGGGTCAATATTAAACGGGTAGGGTTTAGTATTGATTGGTTTATCGAAGACCTAATTTTATAAAAAGAACTAAGAGGGTGAAAAACCAGTCTCGACACTATGCTACTAGTTTTCTTGTATTATAGTAGCCATTTGTCACTCAAGTTGAGTGAAGTTGTTGCTAAGTTGGTATTCGGAGATATTAATCCTTATTGTCATGATTTTAGGAGACTTTGTTTGTAGGTTATTCATATGGGGAGGATTTTGGCTCTGTATATGAGCTTTGGCCATATGTTGAAGCTATAAATGGTAGACATGAATTATAGGTGGTGAATTCTCAATAAGGAATTATGGGCTAATGTTTAGCTTGACATCACTAGTTTAAGCCTATATAAGTAGTGAATTAAGCTATTGGACTATGTTGAAGGTGAGTTCAACTTATACACTCCAATGCTTAAGTAAATAAGGTAGTCAACAATAAACCAATTATATCAAAGATAGTGGCTATATTATAGTTCCCCTTACCTAGAGAGGGTTTAAGGGAATTTACAGGGAAGAGGAGGTACAGATTTGCTAGGCAAGTAAGATTTTAGGAGTCCTTTCATATGTTATATTTAAGTAAGGGAGGTTTAGATATGATCTCCTTACTTTATCCACTAGTTACCTCTCTTTTCTTATCCTCTTGACTGATAGGCTATGAACTGAGCTCTTTCTTAGGAATCCTATAGGAAAAAATGTACTACAAACTATACTCAAATCAACTAATGATGGCAATAGCTTTATCATCATCATCATCATCATCATCAATAGTATCATCATGAACCATTTACATAATATTTTCATTTGTATTTGCATCATTTATCTTCATTATCACTCAAAAGCAATAAGAACTTATCCTATAATTTTGAATTTTCTAATACTTTTCACGATGATCTACCATTTCTAAAGTAGCAAAGTGTTTGATAAGAAGGGACCTAGTAGGCTTTAATGACTATACTGGTGTACTTATAGAAGTAAAGGGTTTGTGTAGGGAGTAGGTAAAAGATTTAGGTTTAGTGAATTATAAAAGAGGGAGTTTAAGAGTAATGTCTATGAATTTAAGGGTATAACATTGCTCATAAAATTTTGCTTCATATATTTCTACAAACCAAATTGCATGCATCAAAGAAGATGGTTTAGCAACTCATGAGAAAACTTTCAAAAAATGAAAATATTTTATCAAAAAGTGTTTCAAACTTAGATTAGTAATAAGCCATTAACCTAGTTTCTATCAATTTAGATAGATGCATTGGACATCTTTATGTTTTAATGGACTACAACACATTTCTAAAGCACAAATGAGTTCTTTCAAAGAACTAAGCTGCTTAATGTAGTACATCAATTGGTATCATTACAAGGCCCTATCCTCTATTTTGGAATGAAGTATTAGTGACACATTGCATATTAGGTATATGGTGAAGTCAAGGAACTACTTGACTTCAAAGATCTATCCAAGTGGGTCATAACTAGAAAAGAAATTTAGAATTTCCAACATAATCCCCTTAAGGATTGAGCTCGTATGTTGGTATAGATTTGAATCAACAGAAAATAATGATTCCTTGATACTACTTGAATGTTATCATGGTTAATGAAGGGTCTAATTTCTAGTTAATCTATTCTTCTATTAATTTTTGTAAAATAGTTGTTTACATAGTCTCATGATGATTTCATTGTGATTATTGCAACCATAAGCATGGATCTAATAACCTTCATTTTAGAACCTTACATAGAAGAATAGGTAATGAAGCCATAGTTAAGAGTAGACATTGATGTAGCTCGTTGCATAAACTTAGAACCCAATCTAAACACTACTATGGAGAAACCTAATTTCATAAAGGTTTGTAATGCAATATTAAAAGCTTTCATTTCTTTCTATGTGCCTCTTTAAGCAACTAGAGGTATTGGAAAAATCCTAATTGAACTAATCTTCATGTTTTATTATTCCCTCCTAATTTGTTTATAGATTTATATATCTAGTATGTTATTGGTTTTTTGAGATCGCATGTATGGTGATTAAGGCTTGTTCAAGTAACCTCTGCTTTGAGAAGAAGGGAAGAGACAGAAAAGGCACTAGATTTCAAAAAGACGATGTATACCATTCTCAATTTCTCTTGTTCTTGTCTACTTATTTTATTATGGTAGCATTTCTTAAAAGATGTACAATCACATTTTGTTACTAGTAGTTATGTTTCCCACCTATTGCAAGTTTATATGATACAAATGGCTATTTCATATAGGAAAATATCATATATTTACAAGCTTATCATGCTGTGATATAATCCTTAGACCAAATTAACCCCTTTCTTGCTCTCTTCATTATAGTAATTCTCATTCTTGTTGGGTTAGGAGGATACAAGTATTAGCCTGATGTTATACCATTTCTACCAACTATCTTTTCAAAGGGAGCCATTGGTTGTTCTAGCTACCTTATTTTGCACTTTTTGTTTTTGTTGAAGTTCCACATTTGATTTTTGTTAACCAATAAGGACAAAAGAGAAAGAACATGAAATCAAAAAAGAAAAAGTAAAAGTAAAAATAAAAGTATAGATAAAGGCGATTGTCCTAACTCAATGACTCCTATTAGAATTGGCAATATAGAGAAAATATTGATGAATGAATCCTTCTAGTTGTATGGTCATTACTCCCCTATATGTAATTGTTAAAGCTAATGTCATGGTGTTCTTAATATCTATCCAATAACCAATGGACGATTCACCTACAAAAGAATCTGTTCTAGTTCTTAGCTATATTAGAATAAAAAACTTGGAGGTAGTTCTCAAATGTACCTTTGTCAAGTCATAATAGCATCAATAAGAAATACCAAGTTGAAGTGCCCATAGTCATATCTGTTTTGTTTGAGATTGTTGATGTAAAACCACAAGTTGGATCTCACAAAGGTTTGAGATTAAGTGAGATAACGGATTAGAAGTAATAACATGTTCATTGAACTTAAAAGTTAAGTGATTAAATAGTTGGGAAAACCTAAAGTGCATCTTTGCAACATTCTTTCGAATTATAATCTAAGAACTTTAAATAGAAATTGGGAAAAAAGAGAGGAAATAAATTTTTGCCAAAAGATATCATGCTACAAAAATTAGGTATGTAAAATCTTAAGCATGTCAAACTTTTATAGGGTAAACAGTCCTAATCACTTATGAGTTGAACTCATAAGCTTAAGCTATGTAAAAGCTTATGATTGATGTCCATCCATCTAGTATATTAATTATTTGTTTTCTTGGAGGGGATGGGAGTTCAAACTATGGAGAAAGGAGCTTCTACTATAATAGATTACATGGAGGTAGATCATTTATGGATGTATCGTTTTATGAAACATAGAACGTGAGAGTTTACACTTAGCTATTCTGAGCTTGAGGGTTTTTTTTTTTAAATATATATATTAATATAAAAACTACATTATAATATTATTTCATTTATATCTCTACTTTTTTATTTGTATTTTAAAGAATATGATGATTTTTGAAAGATAATCGCCATAAACAGGAAGGGAGATTTTACACCCCAACCTCTTTTTTTTGAAGTGTTGGTTGAGCTTATAAAAAGAAAAGAGAGAAAATAATGTCTTAAGATTCGTTGGATTGTGGAAAAAAATATTTAGAAGACATTTACAATGACAATTTCCTAGCTCTTCGACGGTTAAATATGTTTTCAACATGGAATTCGTTTAACTTCTTTTTTAGGTCTTATGTGGTACTGTTTTATTTTCGTACAGAAGACATTTACACAGACAATTTCCTAGCTCTTCGACGGTTAAATATGTTTTCGACATGGAATTCGTTTAACTTCTTTTTTAGGTCTTATGTGGTACTGTTTTATTTTCGTACTTGATTAATCTGTGTTGGTTCATTAGTTGATTCATAGAATTGATGATACATTATGATATTTCCCATTTTTTAAATATGTTTACTATAAACACACAAACACATATATATACATATATGTTTATATTTAGAGCTAAATATTAGTGCATAGGAAGTGACTTCAGTATGTTCCATTAAGATAGACTAAAGGCTATCATCGGCTTCTCATAAAGTAATTGCATTTTGATAAAGGTACACTTTTAAAGCAGAAATTTATGCCATAAAAGGTATACTCAAGTTGTCGCTTACTTCTTATGACGGGCGAAAATGTCCCAATAGATTCGAACAAGTAAAACACCTATTAGGTGATTATCATCGCCGTAAAAATTATCTATTAAGGCACATATCTTTTGGGCGGCTCAATCTGCCATTAGGACTTGTTGCCGCATCCTCCTAATAGGTCACATGTTACAACCACCATAAAAATTTGACCACGCACGCTATTAGATGCTCTTATTGGGGTAGTTGTAGTCGCCCTATATAGCCAAAACTGGAGTAGTGGCACGGCATGCATCTATAAGGTTCTAAGCTCTAGCAAAGAATCTCGCAAATATTAGGTAAACGTGTTAAGCCAAATGGAATAGGCATAGGGGCTATCTTAATTATAGTTGCTAGTCCATTTGGTTTATCTTCTCTTAATCTTTTTGGTATTTATAGAGTATTGTGTTTGCTAATAATAAGACATAAAAAAGATGAAAATATAAATACATATGTATCCTTATGCTTAAATTAAATACCTAATAAATCTTTATAAAGTTAAATTTTATTGAACTTGCACTTTATTATTTTTATAAAAATATCAATTGAAAAATCATTTTCTAATATATAAAATATATATGTTGAAATTATTTAATGTTGTCATTGGTTATTAAAAGTGTTTTTCGAAATTTATAGAGTTGGTGGAAGGTGAAAATAGTGGCCAGTGTTTCTGTAATTGTTTGTGTGGAAATCAATGGTTGAAAACATCTTTAGGCGAACATTCCGTATGACTGTAATGTACTTATACTGACAATGTCAATAGAATAGTTTCTATAAAGCGAACAACAATCCTGTAAAGTTCTGTGTCATTTCAAACATTGCAACGGACAAGAGCTCTTATTATCACACCATTGGTAAAACATCAACAAAAATATACATTATACTGATTACAAACTATAATTTTATTTAGGGTTAGTAAAGCTGGGAAAGCGAGATTTGAAGGAGGCAAGCAATTTGTCCCTAGGAGGCAGGTTTTCTTTAAAACTCTTATAAAGGCCTCAATATTTAGTTAAAATAATTAGTGTAATAAGCGTAATATGAAAGGAGCGTTAGATGCTCGCTATAAGAGTTTTGATTTCTAATAGCTTTTATCTTATATATTTAGCGACGTTTTTTGTGATTATCAGAACTTTTAGCGGTGCTATAAAACCATGAGAGATATAAGAGTAACAAATTGACATTAGTATCACTTTTTCTAATATAAGTATACACAACACTATAGCAATAGTCTTTTAAAAATGAAGGTATATGTATACTATAATGACATTTATTGAAAGCTACTAAATTATTTATATAGAAGCAACTTAAAATTACTACTAGTGACATAAGATAGAAGCTATTCTAATCCACTACTATTGTCTACATTTAATGTCAATTTAAAATAGCTACTAATAATGTAAAATAATAATTATTTTGATCTACCACTATTTCCTTTCTCATCGAAAAAAAATGAAAAGCATATATATTCTTCTAGGATTGCCAGCTATATATGCTCCTTTTCATTTATAAATGATTTGTAAATTACTTAAAATGATAACACCTTGAAAATAATATGCTATCAAGGTAGCATATAATTTTATTTCCCATTAAAGAAAATATCCTATTCTATGTAAAACAAAGTTTGAATGTATATATGACTCCTTACAGTATTTCATTCTTTAGAATAAGTTATGATAGCATAACACTATCTAAAATCCAAAGATACATATAAATTGCAAAGAGTTTGATATTTGTTTGTATTATAATATCGTATACTAATCGATACCCTCGATCATCCAATGAACTACTCTATAACCATACATCTAACCAATTTCATTCGCACCTTCCTAGCTCCTAACAAGTTGGCTATACTATATTACATCGGTTTCACAAAAATCGAAAATAGTTTAGCACATGTATTTATTAATGACTATAGTATCAAAGGGGAAATAAAATGATCACTTACATGCAAGTTTGATAAACAAAGCTAATTATCAAGTGGGAGACTTATATGTGTAACTTGAAAACCAATTTGCAATATTAGGAGCCTTAATTCTTTCAGCATCCTCAAGGATTCTCTCCAACTTTTTTAAGAGCCATATGTCATATATTGATTAAACTTATAACACAACCACATGGAGTTCTGAAACTATTATTGCAAGTAAATTATTTTTATAAGCATTGTTTCAATCTAAAGATGTAAAATAAATGAATATAATACCTTACGTTCATTTGGGAACATATCTCCAAACACTTTTTTCTATCGCATTTACTAAAGACGTAGATCCTCCCTTTGAAAGGTTGATGCAATATATATTAACTGATCCTACTCTTTAAATTGATCCAACATAAATAAAAAAAAAATAAAGTTACAAAAGATAATACTAGTCATAATAATTATCACTTTTTTTTCTACATAATAGTCCTGATAACTAATGGACCATGCTCATTGACTATCAATAAGCGGACTCAAAACATTATTTAATAATGAAAAATATTTATAAGAAAGTATAGTAATACTTACCATTATATTTGAGTCATCTCTAGTACCACTACAATTTTGTGATCCATCCAAATTCTTTCCACCTTGGTTATTGGTTTCTTTTTGTCTCTTTGAATAATCTGATAACTTCAATTTCCAATGCCCCATTTTTGGGGATTAAAACAATAAAAAGTAAAGAAAATTACTAATAAGCACCCTTGTAGTATTTTGTATTCATAAAGTATAAAAAAGGAGAAAAATTAAATAAATTCTTTGAGTTAAGAGATTACTTGAGCAATTGTGGACATAAGCATTTGGGTGAAGGAATCTTGATGTGAGTTTTGTCATTGAAGAGTAAGTAAAGCTATCACTTCATTCTCTAATCTCAAAATCTTACTGGATTGCACTTTTGCTAGCTCCTTCAAAATGACGGTATTATCAAATGCCTTCTTATATTGCTCTAAACTCATGCGATCACCTTTAAGGGAAACTATTCTACAGTTTTTAGGTATAGGACGATTCCTTTGCTATGGATTTAACCAGGCTTTTATGGGCCAAAGAACATAGAATATGTATACATTTCCCAACTAGTTTCCCCTGTTAAATTCACCTCATAATATTGCATGAGATTTTCAATCTCTTCTTATTAAGAGGAAAATAACTCATGTTAAACTTGTTAAAATAAAAGAGATATTAAATATAGATAACTAATTAATAATATAGCAAAACCTTCACTATTCCTCATTTACGTCTATCCCATCTTTATATCTATGAGTCTTAAGGAAAACCTCATCTCGACTAGAAGCAGCTTTATTTAACTTTGTCTACATTATATTGAAAATTCATATTAATACCATAAAATATAAAACTACAAATGGATAATATCTTTAAAGTAAATTATTTATTTTATTTATCAAGATACCATCTCATGCTTAACCATTGCAAAACTTTTTGTTCTAAGAGTATGAATATTTTTTTTTGCTTATCTCAACTCTTTTTATTCCTCTCACTCATATACTTTATAAATAGCATAGATAAAACTTATTAATAAAAGAGTAAATATAAAGCAATTTTACACTTCATCATGTAATTTAGCACTCATTAATTAAACAAAAAGTTAACTATAAATGATTAATTACCTTTCATTCTTTTGTATTCCATATGTTTAATAGTCTTATTTACTGATCTCTCCCCACTGTTTTTGGATGTAATGTTAATAACTCATCCATGGATTTGGTTTCATCATAATATTTACTAATCTATAACTGTATAAAAAGAGTAAAAGTAGGTAGCATTTGTTCCAAGAGCTATCAGGACATCCATATTAGCAGAGCCATGCCTCAATGCACTAGGATAAGATTGATACTAGGAATAACATTCATTGATAGTAATACACAAGGAATAACATGGATATGAGATCTAATAAATTCTAACATAATCAAGTGAAACTACTATAAGCTTAATATATTACATATGCAATTATTTGTCAAGTCCGAAAAAGATGAATCAAATATGAGTTTTCGTGTTGACTCATATGGCAATATGACATTACATAATGGCTTGAGATAAATGAAATGGCAAAAGTTGAAGCCAGAAACAAATGTAATAACAAATGGCTCCAAACAAATATCTTTTGTTTCCAGGTATAAGCAGGGATGACTAACAGTATCTCAATTTGTACCAATGATCTACACTTAGCTTAATACATTGCCATACCAATAAATTGATCTGAGGTATCTTTTAGTAATAACAACTTGAAGAAACTGCAATAGGTTAATAAAGTTGATTCCATGATCATAACAACTTGATATGAGGTAGTATATGAATGAATGATCAAGAACTGAGGCCTATTTGGAGCTATTGCTATACTAAATATGATTAGAAGGCATAAAAATTATATATATATATTATATATATATATATATATATGTATAAGTCAACCTGTTGGTTGTTAGACCTTTGGTTGCTACTTAACGGACGCTGGTGACTTTGTTACCATTTTTAAACTTCCAACGGTTGGAAGGGAAGAGTCAAAATTATAGTTGAGTTGTCAATATAAAAAAATTTCAAAACATTGAAAAATTATTGTACAACTTGAAGCTTTTCTAAAGAGATATGGGAAGAAAAATGCTAAGGATAGGTACAAAAGAAGAGACAGATAATGCTGGTAAGAAGCATTGGGTTGCGTATTGATACACTATTTAATAACGAGCACTAATAATAACATGGCATTGTTACGGGGAAATAACTCTAAAAGAATAATTTTCACCTCAATATAACTAACTGCCTTAAGGACATCCAAATTAATTGCAAAAGACCCTTACGATTTCATACTGGCTAGTCTCATTTCATATATAAACTAAAAGTTGTTAAAATACAGTCTAAGTTTGCTATGTAGCATGGTTTCAACCTTTGCATTTCATATATAAGAACGCCAAAACAAAGCCTAGCTATCTTTTAGTAAAAGCCTAGAAAGTGGCTACTATTAACATTCCTCAACATTTGCGAAGTCTTCATAACCAACTTTCCTGCAACTCCACCAAATATATTAAACTATATTGGAACCTACCAACAAACTTGCAAACCACAACTAAAACTCGTTCAACTCTACAATTCAACCTATCTTACAAGATGTTAGAATAATTTCACCAAGAAAACACCTTATCCATTTATATGGCTTTAACTTCTTTACAATTAAAGGTAGAGAGTGGCTGGACTATTGACCTGTGGACTTCTTACTTGCATACACTTCCGAAGCCTTTGGTCTTTTGCCAAGTGCATTATCTCCCATTAGTCTATTGATGACGAGACATAGCATATAAAAGAACGGTGGGCGAACTCCTTGAGAACTCAACTTGGGTCTAATGTGCTCTATTTTATTCTTTATGCCGATGTTGACCACCCATGTATCGAGATTGACTTGTCGCGTGTCAAAAACTAGCCTCTTACTTGATGGTCACTACATCATAACTTAGCTCAACTGTTGTACCCATAGATTCCTTTGTACGGATCCATTAACAAGTTGCCACCTGTCCATTTTCTGAAATTGTGCTACCTTTTCTCTTTTTATCATTTGTCCTAATTACCCCTTACATAGATACTAGGAATCTCTTTTTCTCTTTATTTATTTATTTATTTTTGTAATTTCCTTTATTAGTAATGTTACCTTAAGGACTTATTATAAATACTCCATTTTATTTGTAGCCGAATTTATCACACAATCTTTTTAGATATTGAATACACTTTGCTCGTAAGAGATATCCTCTCCAAGTATAACTATTTGCACTCTTATCTAATTTTGCCGTATAGCTTGAGATTAGTGATGTGTAGATCTTGATATTAGCTTATGCATCATATTAAGTGAAATGTTGAGTCATGTTATGTTTATTGGTGAGTCATATCCTCTGAGCAGCTTCACATGAGCTACTGTATGTTACAACTTCTTCATTTTCCTCTTTTTCATTATCCTGAAGGATCCACTTGGTCACTTTTTCTCTTACAATAAGCCCTAGAAATTATTAAGCTCCTAGTCACACCAAAAGGACCTAATGAATAACTTTTGCTACTCCTAAGGATCTTTTAAAATGTTCATTGAATTATTGGACTAAAAAATAGGGCTTTAATGAAATAGAACCTAAGATTTAATTATTTCATGAGAAATCTTAGAATTGATTTGTGAACATTGTAGACATCTTATTTTTATCCCTTGCAAATTAGCATGTTTTATCTAGAGAAAGGGTTCTTTATAAAAATTAAAAAAAGAAAAAAATTAATTGAATAGGTCATTTTTAGGAAACTTAATTTAGGTTTTAATTTTAGGATGTCAAGCCTGATTTTCGGTTTCTTTTATTAAAATTTGATTTCCTATTTCCGATTAATACTAAACCCTAACTCATTTAATATTAATCCTTAACTGAAGAAATTGAGAAATTTTGATTTCTTATTTAGAAAAAATTTTGGAGTTACCACCCGACCGAAGTCGAGAAAAAAAAAACCATAACCAATTAGGTAGATTGATTATGATTTGACTACCAATCTTTGATTTCAATTTGAATAATGAACCAAAGGGTTCCAAGTTTAGGGGCTAATCTATTAAACCCTAACGGGTACCACTATCTATTTACTGAAATTAGGATTATTCTTCTAATTATAATATTAAAAATAAATAAAAATCAAAAGAAAAAGAACTTAAGTTTCTACATATTTTATCGTCATCCTGAATGTACCTACGTACCTATTAACCGAGATTAGACGATCGTAGTTCTTTAAAAAAATCTTTAATGTGTTGATTTATTTTAATTTTGAAAACTGTCCAAGTTTATGTTTTTAATTTATTTGGTTTATTCAAAAAAATCTAAAGGGTCCGAACACTTGAGTGTTATTATTTTATAAAAAAAATTCACTAAAAGTCCTAAAATTTTTTAAAAGGGATTTTTTATTAATTTTTATTTTAAAAAAAAGGAACTTTCTATATGACAAATCCTTAAACAAGATCAAATCCTAACAAAAATAACCAATCCTAACAACTCTTATAACTATCTACCAAAATAAAACAATTCCTTATAATACACTTATATAAGAACTAATACTAAAACTCTTGAACTAATACTAAAACTCTTAAACTAACATATTCATGTGTTATATATTATGTAAACTAACGGATAATAATAAGATAAAACTATTCTTAACAATCCCTTATCTAATATCTATGTATCTTTATATCTATATTACTACTTATAAAATAACATTGACTTGAATCGATATAATATACCTAATTTATATAATAAAGAAAAAGAATGCTGAAGAAATATCCTAAACTGTTATACATATAAACTATGCTAAATCATTAAGGATCTACTAAAATAATAATACAATATAATAATAATAATAATAATAATAATAATAATAATAATAATAATAATAATAATAATAATAATAATAATAATAATAATAATAAAATTGAAAGAAACCGAACCTAGCTGTGTCCTCTATACAGTGAGTCATCATGGTTAATGGTAAAACACAGCTTGGAGGGCTTCATTGTTGATTAGCTCGTATTGTGTGGCTAATCGAAAATTGCGGCTCAACGTAATCGAATTGGTCCTCGTGTGGAGTAGTGGTCGGTGCAGTAGCTGCCGTATTAGAATTATAGGCGTGTTGGAGCTGGAGTTTGATATGAGGCAAGTGCACTTATCAGTTTTAATATAGCGGATGTGAGTCCGAGTCGATCCCTCAGAGACTTCGAGTACTAATATTAACCTTAGCTTTATTATCTAACCGGAAAATTATGAAAGTTTGAATTAATTAAAAATACTAAAATTAACAAACTACTTTAATTAAAAGACTTAATTAAGCAATTGAAAAAGCGATAAAATAAAGAAAGACTTCAAGAAAGTAATAACGTATTTAGGAATTATTTCCCCTAGAGTTAATCATATGATCACTTAAAATATATTCAATTCGGTTTCTATTATTCTTGACCGAAGGGATTCACAACTAAAGTTAATACCTTTCTCAAGCATATTAACTCTAATCCTAAATTATTCACTGGAATCTCTTCACTTAGTAATATAATTTAGAATTGCATTAATGTATAATGAATTCCCATACAAAAAATTAACTTTCCGGAAGAAACATGTATCTTATCTTTAAGTATACATGTAATCCTCTTCAATTATGTAAAGATCTAATTACACATGCAATTTCTCAATCAACATGCATAATATCATATATTGATATTCTAGAAGTATCAAGCAATAATTAAGGACATAATTGAATCAAGTAAAGATAGAAACTTTATTGAAATTTTTAAATCAATCCAAGAATCACATTAAACCCTAGGTTCCATAATCCTAAATACTCAAATTCTAAGCTATCATAATAATCTAAGAACGAGTTTCATCAATAATATAAAATAAAAACATGAAAACCTCTTTTATTGATGAACAATCTCTCTAATCTTAAAGTTGATGTTGTTTCCCTCTTTCT
The DNA here is from genome assembly GCA_024138005.1 of Lumnitzera racemosa. Classification (NCBI taxonomy): domain Eukaryota; kingdom Viridiplantae; phylum Streptophyta; class Magnoliopsida; order Myrtales; family Combretaceae; genus Lumnitzera; species Lumnitzera racemosa. Next base: position 62,323,055 of record JAMXBC010000004.1, read on the forward strand.
TGATGTTGTTCCTTAGTTCTCATTCTCTTCTCTTGTGTCTCTCCGTTTCTGTAATGTCTCTCTTCTTTTGAAACCCTAAGATATCCTTTTATATGTGTATTACAAAGATGCTGTTTTCATCACTAGACACGACCTCGGACATGACCGTATCCCCAGGTTGTGTAACTTTCTGCACTAAGGCAAAATTTTCTACACAACTTCAAAATTTCATAACTTCTTCATTTGAACTTCGATTTGAGTGAAATTTGATTCATTTTCTTCATTTTCGATCCTAGAACGCATTCAAACCTAAAATTTTACTCAATTAAGTATCAATTTCTTTAAAGAAAACAAAAAATATGAGGAAAATACTATAAAATCATCGTATGAAATATATTTAAAATCTGAGTTATTAGAGTTTAATGCAGCACGTGAATCAAGTTTATGTGTACGTTGATTGCTGCTCGGTCAGTCAACAGAGGATGCACGGATTGTTGACAATATACACGTGCAGCGGCAGTGGCTGTAATCAGGGCGTGCGTCAGGGACTTATGTGTTGTGTCAGTGTGTATCAGGGTGTTGGGGGAGTAGTGCAGCGAACGTATGTGAATGTACTGATCAAGATTGCGGCTGTGGATGGAGCAGTGTTGTCAATTCAGAGCATACTCAGACTGGTTGGAGTTCGATTCAGTCGCTGGAAATCTGGCCGTGTTCTGGTCGATGGAAGTTAGATGTACGTTAGCAGTAATGGATTTGCGGTTGTAGGACTTGCGTGCAGTGTGTGGATGGACGTCGGATAGTATGTTATTATTATCGATGGAGCATTGCCAAGTTGTGGAGACTGGTCATACGCGTGACAAAGTTTGGGAAGAGTAGTGGCATGTCAGTGTGTGTTAGATGCGTAAGAACTTAGCTACTGCTGTCAGCGGAGTGTTGTGGTACTATGCAGCAGTGTATGACAGTGTAGTGAACTGCTGTGGGGTGAACTGTGCTGTTCAACATGCTGTTTGTCGTGTGTGGATGTGTGTGTGATCAGCATACGTATGCAGTGTGTATAGATTGTATGTAATGTCAGTAAGGGTGGATCATAGGAGTGTCTTAATATGAACTGTAGTGTATGTGATGGTGTATAGACAGGACGGTGTTATATGTGATGGGCGTAAAGTGCAGTGCGCCGATGCAAGGTGCAATATTCTTCCGTGAATAGAGTAAAAAAAATTAGATCCCCTCCTATTTGACCAATGTGTTTATTTATGAAACCTAAACCAAATCATATCTATTGTATCTGATTCAATAACAATTAAACTAGATCTAAATTAATAGACTCAAACCTAAGACCTCAAATTAAATTCAATCTAATGTTCCAATACTTATCCGTTAAGCCGTTAACTTATACCTTGATTTTTAGTATAATTAAATTGTACTTAAACCACGTGACTCTTTAAAATAATTATTTAGATTAAGCTTAATCTAAAACTATTTGTCCCTAATATGAGTTACTTCCTAAAACTCTACGAAACTTTTAGAATTTTTCCTTTTCTTATTTTTTTTGGTATTTTCATCATTTGTTAATTTTTATTTTTTTCTATCTTTTATTAATTAATTAATAATTTTAATTTTTTTATTTATTATTTTTTTATTGAATTATTACCCTTTTTGTAAAAAAAAAATAAAATCAAATAAAAAATTAGGATTACAAAGGGGCAAAAATTAGGTGTCAACATAGGATACTTAATTTAGGTTCATAAAATTTTTTATGCCCCATTTAGGGAATAAGTTAATTCATTATTAAGCGTTGGCCCATTTAAATTTCAACTTTAGATTAAGTTTAATTTTAGGAATATTTTTAATTAGTTGTTTAGTTATTTGATTAAAAAAAATATCAATAGAAGAAAATCTGGTTTGCTAGAATTCTAATTCAAAGCAAATCGGAGTGAGTTGTTGGAGTTGTTATTTGGATCTAACAAAATCATGGCCAAATGATTATTGAAGATAACAAATCTAATATGATATTGTTAAATCCGATAGGATAAAGATTTCTAAAGATTCAGATTAAAATTGGTATTTATCAATTTAGATTTTAATTGATCAAAGAGATCTATTTTTAGGTTATATAAATAGTGAAGAGCAAGTTAGAGAAGGGCATCCTTCCAATAGTAAACATAGTGCCTACTTTGTGTAAGCCACAACACCCCATGTGACCATCATCCATGTACAGCAACACAAACTACCTAGCGCTACTCTTGAACACATAAGAACCCCTCTCTTGTACATTTGAGAAAACTCTTAACACCATCTAAACACCACACCAAAAAAAAAAAAAAAAGCTATTACCACCATCCTATTTGCAATCATCATCTACTTCACTACCCTTACATTACCTTAAGCAGATCATTATTATGTTACCTACAAACTGCCTTTGTTGCTCAATCACAAAACGCCACCGAATGATTAACTTGCATCAAGGCACTACTTCCAATCCCAATTTCAATAATAAAAAGCTCATGAATCTTCAATTCCACAGTCATTTAGGTGGCTAAATGTAGCTTAAAGGAGCTTAGGAGGTCCTTTTGTAGAAGTTTTCCCTTGACTCAACCTAATGGAGAACATAACTTGGATTCGAGTCTGATCTGCATGAACACTCTTTGGCAATCTAATTTGCATGTTTTTGGTGGGTTTTGTCTTACCTTTCCTTTTTTATTTTTTCAACTTTTTTTTAAAAATAGTTTTACCTATTTTACTATTTAAAAAAATATTGAATAAAAATATGACCCATAGTAACTTTTCTTTACTTTTATCTAGGTCATTAGTTGCAATCTTTTTTATATTATTTTTTCTTTTTTAGTTTTACTTTGTGGATTTTTTTAGTATATTATTGGTTTTGCTTAAAGTCGAATGAAATAGGTACTAAGGAATATTTCTTTGTAAGTTTTTGTACTAGTTGTCGATATTTTAGTTTGTTTATTTTTTCTAAGTGTTTATTAAAATTGTATGTTTTAGCATCATCTTATGATATGTTGCATATTTAAGGTTCGAGCTACATGCTTTATAAAAAATTACATTTTATTAAAATTTGTATTCTTTAAAAAAAATGTATTTTTTTAGGAAATTGAAATTTTAGAAAAATCACATATTTTTATAAGGTTATATGTTTTTAGAAAAATTGCATTAGGCATTTTAGGGTTTTCTAAAAATAAAAAAAAAAAACATTTTTGTCACTTATTCAAATTTTCATAAAATAAAAAAATATTTAATTAAAATCTTTTCTATTTTAGATATCTTTTTCATAGTTTAGGTTTTTTTTTTATAATTTAGACATCTTTTTCATAGTTTAGATATCTCTGGATATTTTTATGGTTTAAACATCTTTCACATTGTTTAGGCTTCTTTTCTATGGTTTAGATATCTTTCTATCGTCTATACATTTTTTTTTATAGTTTAGACATCTTTCATATTGTTAGGCATTTTTTCTATAGTTTAGACTATCTTTTCCATATAAAAGTTTTATTATATAAAAAATTGCATGTTTCATAAAAAATCATGTTTTTAGGTCTTTAGGGTTTTTCTTAAAAAATAAAAAAAAAATTATCACTTTTTTTAAATAAAAATCTGAATTTAGGATTTTTCAAAAATTAGGTTTTTAAGGTTTTTTTTTTTAATTGGGAAGAAAAATTAGGTTTTTAGGAATTTTTCTTAATAAAAATAAAATGGTTAATGAATACATAAATCTAACGTGATTATTTTTTACAAAAAAAAAAAAAAACCTGCTAAAGTTTTTCTTAGAATGGACTATAAACGTCTAATCTTAACTAGCAAATATATAGGTACCTTTGAGATAACATCAAATTTGTAAAAACTTTATTTTTCCATTTTTTATAAATTAATGCTTGAATTATCAATTTTTTGTAAAATAAATCTAACTTAATTTATTTACTAGTGATTAGATTTTGCTTTGTTTTTAGAAAGGGTGATTTTAAAAATTAAATCTAATTTCGAAAAATTAATGGTACTTGTTAGGGCTTAATAAGAGAGCACTTAAACTCTAGAAATCTAGTTTCTTGAATTCTTTTAGAAAAAGTTTTCAAAATGTTGATTAATGGTTTAATTAGAATTGGTTTGCCTAATTGGGTCTAATTTAATCACCTTTCTCGGTTTTACCAGGTTACGGCTCTAAAATTTTTCAAAATTAAAAAAAAATTAACTTTTCTTTAGCTTTAGTTGAGGTTTTAAACTAAATAGGCATATGATTTAGTTTAAATGAAGTTAAGGGAAATGAAATTAAAATAAGAAATAAAAAAATCAAACTTGATAGCTTGACAACTTTATTGGGGATGTTAAGAGGGCTAGCCACTTGAATTTTTTGAAATTAAGATTATTTTTTAATGAGTCAATTATTGATGTAAATTTTCCTTTTTTTTTCTTTTGATTGCAAAATATAAATTATTATGCTAATATATTTGTTGTAGCTTACCTACATGGTTTTCTTGGGGGTGGGTGGTTTAATTTTATGAATCATATGTATGGTAGATGCAATTAGAATTAGGCCATCCTAGGACCTTGAGAGGGGGGCCATTGTATAAGCTTTGGATGTTGTGGGACAACCATCTTCAAAGACCGATCAAACTACCTTACTCAAGTTTCGATGTGACCAAGGAATTGTTTTTTCAAAACATAGGAGGTCACAGAACTTAAGGGCCTTTAGAACTTATCCTAATTGCATACATGAACCCTAATTGATGAATAAATAATAATGGGGCATGTTAACCGAGGGTCGTTAGTGTGTTGAAATTCTTATCTTATACATGTAAATCTAATGTAGATTAGTTCTATATATAGGACTTTCTCAATGTAAAATTGTAAGTCTCCTTGTACCTTATATTTCCTTATATTTGTATGTATTGTTTATATTTCCCTATAACTTCAAATTTGTTATAATAATGGAATTCTGATATAATTACTACCCTAAACACCTAGTATTACCACATTACTATTTGATTCCTAATTCTTTGCTTCCATGTGTCTTCATTTTATATTTTTTTATCCTTGTCTTTATTCATCAATAAATATTCATACTTAATATTACGTCCTAATTTCTAAAAGTTAGGTTTATAAAAAATCATGTTTTGTTATCCTGTAGAACACTACACTTTTTTTAAAAGCTTGATCTCAATTGATTAAGACAAGAGGATAGATATGAGGATCAACTAAACTAGAATCATTTTAGTATCAAGGCCTTATTTGATTTTCATAAATGATATTGAGTATCAGTAGGGGTTTAGGAATTGAAATAGGCTAGGAAATAATTTGTCAAGAATTCCATTCGTTAAGAAGGTTAAAATCCCATTCCTTACCTAAATCTATCATGAGGATTTTATTTCCTTAACTTTTCTATGTGAAAATCATCATCTCTCTTATGATCCTTCACAATGTCTCTCTACTTTCCTCTCCCCTTCTTCTCAATCTTTGCCTATTGATCTATCTCTAATGCTCATGATTCCAAACTAAGATAACTAAACAATATCATGAAATTAAAATTCCATTCTTTCATCAAACAATAGATTATCAATCTTTATAAACCATATAAGGCTTAATTTAATTTGTATGTACTTCAATAGTTGGTTGTTTTCTTTTATTAGAATTATCAATAGAAGCAAAGTATATACCTTATATAAGTTTCTAGTATGGTTATTATAGTATTCTAATAAACTATATTTTAACAATTAATATACACCAAATACCAACCTTACTTCCTTTAACCGGTATTTAGTATTGAACCTCACAATCATCATATTCTTGTAAACAATGCTCCTCTTAAAATGAGATGTAAGGGAAAGGAGAGAGAATACTTAAGTGCTACATTTAATTACATGTACGATAACTACTGTGAAGGTGGAGTTACCTTTAGTTTTGTCAAGATAAGCTTTAACACTCATAATTGTACTCACTCGAACATGCTAACTCTATGGTCACAGGTTTGCTACTGATTGCTAAGCAAATCTACTATGAATCTAACTAACAAAATTAATGGTGATGAGTCAAACAAACATTGAGATAGAATAAGAAATCATTTAGTAATAGTTTAGAAAGTGGCTACCATTATCATTCCTTAATTCATAAGAAAGATGGAGAGAATATATAAAATTGTACTAATTAGGGCTTGCAAAAGAGGAAGATGATTTTATGGGATACAAGCTGTAAAAGAATAAAAAAAAAATTAAGTTTTCATGTTGATTTATCAATTAAAGAAGAGAGATAGAGAAAGAGAGAGGAGATGGAATTGAATAAAAAGGAAAAAAAATGAAAGAATGGAAAAAACAAAAAAGGAATACTTATGTGCAAAAACTCAATAGACATGGGAAAAAAATAAAGATAATGTCTTAGCCTTTTCTTTTTTAGATTTACGATAGTTGAAATTGTTTCTCAAAGAAGTGATTTCCATGGGGATATATTCATCCCCATCCCCTCCCCTCCCCATGCTGCATACATCTTATGTTCTTCCCAACTCTCTCTCTCTTAAATGATTTGTAAAATCTCTACCAAATCAGTCATCTAGATCCCTTTTTTTGCGAATCAATTATAGAATCAAAGTAATTGCATGGTGTAGATCTCTATTGTGGGAAGTTTTTTTTAAAACAAGAAGACAATTGATACGCTATCATTACTTTCTCTTTCTAGACATTAATATAAGAAAATGTATCATTTTTACTCATTTTGATCCATTTTAAGTACATGTTTTCAAAGAAATAGTGTTCTTACTTGATGTAAGATGGTACATTATTGTCTACAGGTAATTTTTCGACATGTGAGAACATTCGTCTACTTTATAACATATACTTGAATTGAGTAGTTTTCTATTCCCTATTGCTTGTAAGTTGAGTTATTATTTTTTTTTTGTATCAATTTATGTTCGTTAGTCAATTATATATACATATCATATATTTTTTTATGACGTTATGTTGTTATCATTTCTTTACCACAATGTTGTGTTCATTATTTAGTATAGTTTATATGTACATGAATATAGTTTTTCTATGTCTTAATTTGTCTTTGTTATTGTATTGTATGTACACATGTGTATTGGGTAATTAATGTACAAATAATTATTGTTGAGTTATTTTTTTTTTTTTTTGTATAAATTTATGTTCATTAGTCAATTATATATACATATCATATATTTTTTTTATGACGTTATGTTTTTATAATTTCTTTATCCTATTTACCTCTGATATCATTGAGGAGTCCATTTAGAAATCCTCAATACAACATGGGTGAGAGAGTTACATAGATGCACCCTTTTTTAGTCCCCATGCATGCAACATTTTTCGGTGTTTACAATCAAAATGGGGGACAAACCACCCAGTTAGATGCGACCCAAATGGTTGAGCCTTAAGATAATGTAGAACCCCAAGATGTTCCCTTACTTAGGTGATGGCAACATCGATATCATTAAATTTGAATATTTGACTTTTGATATTTTTCCTTATTTTTGAAATACTATGTAGCTATTTTGATAGTGCAATTACATTTCCCATAACAGTTTCATGTGTTCATAATTTTAAATTATTAATGTGCTTGGATGTCAATTCAAAACACGTATCTATGTAGTATAGAAGAGGACAAAATTGAACATCTCACAAACATATAACTAGATAGAATTCGATTTGTGCTATATTGATTGATGAAAAAAATAATTGTCTATTAAGAATCACGTGTTTAGGTGTTGATTACGTTTTCAACTAAAATTGTGTATGGGCTCGACTAAATTAAAGGTGAATTGATAGATAAACTGAAATTGCCAGTGCCATAAATCTAGTAATATTTTCCCATGAGCTACATTTGTATAAATTTTTTTTCTACATGGTCGAAATTGCATTTTATTAATCCCCTTTGCTAAAATGCGAAATTACTGTTAACTTAAAAACACATAAAAATAGGCTAAATAGCTGCATCAACAAAAAAAGGAATGGAAGCCTATGTTTCCAAACTAAGACATAAACACATCATATTTGCTACCTATAACATATTAAATGCAATGGAAGTCCACATCTAGTGAAGAGATATCATATTATCTATGGGTATACAAACCAAATAATCAACATTGAGGATTAAAATTGAAGATAAACAATATGAAAATTCTGAAAATAGAGGATCAACATTATTAAACGTTCAAAAAGATGATGAAAACTTTAGGTTTAATGATGAATATTTTATGTTTAATACATGCCATACTATTCAAATTTGATGTCGCTACAATAAAGCTGTAACATCATCCTACATTTGCACTATTTTTCATAAATCCTTTATTTGAACTATGAAAACAATTTATCCTCCATTTCAACAAATTAAAAATTACATCCTCTATTTAAACTTTATTCTAAACGTTTATTCTTTAGTATATAATTTTCCCTATTATCTGTTTCATTATAAAAAGCATACCTTGCACTTACAACAACTTTATAACATACCCAAATATATCATAACACTTTGTGTTAACATATAATGTTTCGTATTTGAGTCTAAATAAATTTGTATTTCAAAAACCCCAATAGGTAACATCACCTATTTATTAATTGTATTAAAAAACTAAATGTAACTTACTTCTTCTTCTTGTTTTTTCTTTTTTTTTTTGTTATTAGGGGGTAGAGTTGGGGAAGGCTAGGGTTAGGCATAGTAACTTGTTTTTTTTCTATAATAATTTTCTTTCCTTTTCATGTTGAACTTCTTTATTGAACAAAAAAGGTTATAAAATAAATATATCACAATTATCAAGTCGTATTTGAAATGCATGTAATGATAAGGAAACAAAAATGATTCAAATATTGATTTGTTTTAATTCATCTTTCCAATCTTTGTAATATAATTCATTATCTTGAAACTAGGTGAATATAACCATCATTAAAAATTTTATCTTTGGACAATAAAAACGTAGGAGGTAAAACACTATAAAAAGAAAGTATACCTACCATAAAAGTAATTTTTATGTTGTCTTCTATTTGTCAAATAACTATAAGAGAAGCTATAAAAATTATAAAAAATCTTGCAAAATCATTTTCTATTTATTGGCTAATTATATGGGCAAGTACAATGCAAGCATAGTTGCCTAATAATTTAATCATTATTGATAGTCTATTTTAGACTTGATCTTACTATGAGCTCAAGCCAACCTCTTAAGATCTTAAGCTCAACCCTTTAAGCCTTAAGTCAACCTTTGTAATCTCAAACCAAGCTTTATTAGGCGTGGTCCACTTTCGTAGTCCCTTCAACATCTCTCCCTTGATAACTAGCTTCCTTAGGTTAGTATTGAGCTTCGTGAAGCTTGTCTAACTCTCAAAGAGGATAGTTTGAAACCTTAGAGTTTGTATGGCCCTTTATGGATCCCATACAAGCCCTTAAGTAATTTTGGGAAGATCTAAGGATTCCCTCCATCGGATCAAGTGAATCAAGACTATATTAAGGCTTGAGATTTAGCTAAGTGACATGGCATTCTTCCATACTTATAAAAACTAGGTGAAGACCACAAATGTGGCATCTTTGAAGACTTTTACTCTCTCTCTTCTCCTTACATGCTTTTCTCACACTTATTGACTTAAGTATTGAAATGGCTATGTTAGAGTAACCTATAGTTCCTATTCTTAGCTTACATTTATTCATTTTGTAAGCCTCTTCAATTGTAAAATCTCCTATTGAAATTCAACCATCAACATTTAGTGCTATCTATTTATGAATCCACAACAATAATGGCTAACAAGCACCAAAATATGCAATTCAATTCTAACAGCACTACTATTGCAATTGCATCACAATCGTCATAGTGTCAAATAAAAAAAAATAACAATTCAATTACTACTCTATTGGTGAACATCATTAATCAAGGGCTCAGCCTATATCACCACTCAAATACTAAATACTATGGTAAGTAAGTCCTTAACATGTAGCCAAAAGACCATGAATCGATACCTTAATCACCTTTTGGGATGAGACTTAGATGGTATTTGTACACCATATGATGATGCCCTTGTAATCAAAGCTAGAATTATTGACTTTGAAGTCCATAGAATATTAGTTGATACAGGAAGCTCTAATGGTATCATCTTCAAATGGACTTATAACCAAATGAAAGAGAAGTTAAAAAAAAAGTTATAGCCATAAGCATATGATCTTTATGCCTTCAACAACGAACTTGTCCATGCTAAAGGCACCATTTTGCTTTTTATAAAACTCAATGATGATGAAAAAATATTATAGAAGTGCTTCTAGTAGATGTTGCTCATTGTACAATGCTATTCTTGGTCACCTAGTTAGAACACTTTTGAAATGAACCCCTCAACTACATATCTTAGAGCTATGTTCCCAACACCCATAGGAGTATAGGTACATTATGGAGATCAGGAGGTAGCTTGAACCTTATAAGATAAAACACTATAAAAACAAGAAATACCTACATTCAAGTCTAGACTAGGAAGAGGAATGCAAAAGAAATAGAAGTAATCTAGTTGATTAACAATCTAGAGATAGCGTACATAGGTACATTGTTGCATCTAGAACTTAAGCAACTACTTATTAGTTTTCTTTGAGATAATAAAGATGTATTTACATAGTCACCTTTAAATATGTTAGGTATCCTTAGATATATCATGACAAACCACCTTAACATAGATAAAAACGCTAAAGTGGTATAATGAAAAAAAAAAAGAAAAAAAGGGACACTTTGTCCTAAGGAGATAGGCAATGATTGAAGACGAGGTACATGAACTATTCAAGATAAGGATTATTAGAGAGAAACCTTACCTAACTTAGCTAGCTAATTGCATCTTAATAACAAAATCTAATGGAAAGTGGCATATGTGTATCAATAAAGCTTATCTAAAATACTATTTCCACTTCCTTGAATTGACCAGGTCGTAAAATACACTTCAAGACCTACCTTCTTAACTTTCATGGATGCCTTTTTAGGCCATAATCAAATCTAAATGTAAAAATTTGATCAAGTCCATACATCTTTTACCACCAACTTTAGCATATATTGCTATAAAGTAATGTCGTTTAGATCGAAAAATGCCAAGGCAACTTAACGTAGACTCATAGTAGAAATGTTCAAACTTAAGATTCATTGTAATGTCGAGGTTTATATAGATGAAATGATTAGGGACGGTAAATGGGTAAGCACATAAGTATGAGCATGATTAGGCTTGTTTTGTAGGTTGCTCAGGTACGAGTATGCAAGAAAAGTAAAAAGGCACAAGTACGATTGGGCCTAGGCCTGAGCATGCAAGCATGGGTAAGCACGATAAGATTCGTAAGCTGCCCAAGCATGAGCACAAAAGCATATGTGTGGCATATTGGGCCTTTTTTTTGTTGAAATGTAAATAAAAACGGTATTTTAAGCAGTTTTAATTTAGTGGACTGTTTTATGTATTAATTTATTTGTTTTATCATTTGTTTTTTTTTATTGGAATTAGACCAATAGGTGTAAGTTATACGCAATTTTAAATTTCAAATATTATATTAAAAAAACAAAAAAAATGTTAGTTATTGTAATTTCTTTATATCTTTTCATTTAACCAATCTACTTGTTTTTATTTAAATAAGCAAGTTGAGCTTGAGTAAGATTTTAATGAATGGTTTAATACACTTAACTTTTTAGGTAGATGTATTTTGAAATAAAATTTGAATTAATTAATTCCTTTAAGAAACACCGTACAACTAAATAAAACTAATTAAACATTATAACAATTGGAATGTTAGAATAAATGAACATAAATTACATAAACCTAAGTTAAAGCAGGTATAGAACAGTGACACTCACACAAGTTGATCAGACAAGCCTAAATTTAAAACAATTTCTTGATCCAGAGAGACATAATATGGTAAATGGATGGGTATAAATATACATTTAATCGTTAGAAAGATGGAAAAATGAGCCAAAATGCAAGGGAATCGATATGTTTTAGTGATATGCCCATCAATACACTTTAATGAAGATCTTTCTTGTTCACCTTAGGGTCTAAGTCCAACATATCACCATGGTGAATCTATTATGTAATGTATTTTCCTACAAGAAACAATTTAATTAATCTTTCAATGTACTATTTTATTGTGAGACAATTGTTAAAATTATATTTAAGACATTAATTTAATACTAAGTAACAAAGTTGACGTACTTAAAAATTGAAATAGCCGACACTGTATATATATATACACACACACATATTAAGCCAGTAAAACCAATAATTGCAATGAAATCGAACAAAACATTTTCTAATCAATAGTCATCATCATTATCTTCTTCTTCTTCTTCTTTAATCCATCACATCTCCTTAAACAATTGTATTGCTTCATTGTCTTCCTTACGACCAAAAATTGATTCCATACCCCCATGTCTTCACTTTTGAGCATCCCTTCAGTCCTTTAAGCTAAAGGCAATGAAGGTTGAGGACTCACCTGCCCAAGCTAAAAGCTGATTTGGACAACACTATTGAAGCCAATGCAACAACAAATGATAAGGTAAGCATCATGTGTGATTCTATTGCCTACCACTTGTACGCTAATAGTTTATTGAAAGTTTCACTCATAATGTTATTGCTAGTCTCGGAACTCTAGCTTATTTGGGTGATTCGCCTACTCCTCTTTATTATTGAAGGATAAGAACTACTAGTTTAACCGTTAGATCCAGATGGTTGATACGATGGCTACGTTTTACCTCTATGATGAAGGAACAAAGATTTGAGCATTCTTTCGACTTCCGTATTAAGCCTTGCAACTTCAATTGTAGCATCTTTCACATCAATGTTGTGGCAAAATTTCTCTAGTAGATTGTGAGTACTATTGAACTTGTACCATGGATTCAGCATTATCGTGATATAAAACAGAAGAAGAAAGGAGCAAAAGTATGAAAGCAATTTTGCATTCATCGCTGCAGTGATAGGAAAAAAGAAACGGCTCTTCTATGAAGTTTGCTAATGTATTAACAATATCGACGAGATTCGAGAGTATGGTATTGCTGCTAGGATAATAATATCCGAATAGAATCATCATTAGTTTGATGAAGGCACTCAAAAAATCACATAGGCTGCTCGTCTTCCTCCAATCTACCATATGAATTCTACTAAGCATAGGCTCTTAGCTTCTTTTTGATGGATTTAGGAGTTATAAAATGTGGTCAAGGCCTTCTAAACCTACATTAGCAATTAATAAAGTATTATCATAATCTAAAAATAGCTTCTACCTTTAAATAAGCATTAGTCTTTAGTAATGTAATAATAATTTTAAGTAATGCAAATTACTAACCTTTAAAGATTTGTCCAACATCTCGTGCATTGAATTCCATCATGTAACAACATCACATGGTAAGATGAATAACTCATGGTTTCCATTCTAGTAGAATTCAATGTACTCAACATGTTTTCGTTTGCTATGACGAATATAATTTATTGAAAACCGAATCTTGATAAGATGATCCACTATCCTACAAGCATTTATCCCATCTTATACTGCTAGATTTAGAATATGACACTTGCACTAGACATAGAAAAGCTTCCTTTTGCAAATTCGTTCAACTAATGTTTCAATGGTCACATTACTGCCGTGTTTTTAGAAGCATTATCAAAGGAAATGTTGAATAACCTACAAATTTTGCAAGTTTGAATGGTGTCCAATATATTGGACGCAATCACTGAACCCATGTGGGCTTTTGGAAAAAGCATGAAGGCAATCATCTTTTTCTACACCACTTAATTTTTGTCAATCCAATGTGCCATAACTTTATTGTCAATGTCGACATCTGGTGACTTTCATATGTCTGATGTAAAAAAGACGTTGTATGAAAAAACTAAGGTAATAAGTACGACCAGAATAATTTAATTTACAAACCTAATAATTTTGAGAGGAAAATTTCAATTTCCTATTACTTGGAATCAAGATTATGTAGCTATACTTTAAACTCTGCATTTACACAAGAATAATTTTGTTATTTCATTTCAAAGGGTTTGACATCCTACATACTTTTATTGTGGTTGCAATGAGCTTGATGCCCATTTTGTGAAGTCTTCATGGCCTACGGCATTGAACGAGATACCAAAAGTTGCCATAAACTGAACAAGAGTTTCTCATGCCTCCTATTGGTTGAATGGCTACGCAAATAGTAAATCCAAGCCATTCAAATTAGATACGTTGTAGCAAAAACTTCACATAAAAAAGGATGAAGAGATAGGAGAGTGGTATAGAGTTAGATAAGGGCAGCATCATCAACAGCAACAAGCACATGATCAATAAAAGTAAGATGATGAGCTTCCTCTTAAAATACTCCTTGATCAGTAAGGTAAAAAAGGATTGGGAGGTCAAGAAGCATATGAATACTAAGACGTGCTTGTGTCATGGGCGGATTTCGTCGCTCGACCCCGCGCAGCACTTAGCGTTCCTGACCTTACTAAGGAAGGCTAAGTCTACCTGTAATACACTCAAAATGTTAGAGAGAGAAAGTAGAGAGAGAAACTCTGAAAGTATACTGTATTCACTCAAATAACTTATGTACTACATCTGAGGGGAACACCCCTATATATACAGAAAGCCTTTATAATCTAATGGTTAAGATCAATTCGATCTAATAGTTACAATTGACTCCTAACTACTACATTCACCTACCCCACCTGCTACTATATAAAATTCTGGACTTTTTTGGAACCTTCTAGAGCTTTTCATCATCTAGAAGCTTTTAGTGGGATTAGGCTTTCGTCTTCGGGCTTTAGGAACCTCCTAAGAATGGCCCATTTTGGGAGGTCCGTAACATTCTCCCCCACTCAATCTAGCGACGCCATCGTCGCTCCTTCATCTTGGAGCTGTCGAATCTTGTCTTTAAATTGCCACAGTGCTTCGGCTGGTTCCCAACTAGCCTCACTCTCTAGTCTTCCCTTCCACATTACCAGATACTCATGTTTGGGAGTTTGTCCACGTCTCTTTACATGTCTATCAGCTATGATCCCTTCCACTTCCTTATCAAATGAATCCCATACTCCTATTGGGGCTCTTTGTGATATAGCTCTTATAGGGTCTTCATCATCCTTGTGGAATGGTTTTAGCATGCTCACGTGGAAAACTGGGTGGAATTTCAGTTTGGATGGAAGTTCCAATTTGTAAGATACTCACCCAACTCGTTTCACAATTGGGAATGGACCCTCGTAGCGCCTCATTAAACCTTTATGTAGTTATCCCTTCGTACGTTGTATCAAATGTAACTTAACAAGCACTTGGTCACCTACCTGATATTCCATTGGCCTCCGCTTTTTGTCTGCAATCTTCTTCATTCTCTTGATAGCTTGGTGTAAGTATGTCCGAGCTAAGTCGTGATTTTCCTGCCATTCCCTTGCAAATTTATATGCGGGAGGGCTAGACCTCGTATATCCTATTGCCACTATATGAGGAGTTAAGGGTTGCCTTCCCAAGACGATCTCGAAAGAACTCTATCTGATGGACTCATTCTTCTGTAGGTTAAACAAGAACCGCGCCACATCTAACAACTTGGTCCAATTGTGTTGGTCAGCCCCTACAAAATGCCTTAAGTATAATTCCACTAAAGCTTTCACTCGCTCCATCTGGGGATGCAAACTAGTTGAAAAGATCAACTCGGATCCTAGAAGTTTGAACAGTTCTATCCAAAATTTCCCTATAAATCGTCCATCTCGATCACTCACAATGTTTCTTGGCAGGCCCTCATACTTTACTATATGTTTCAAGAACAATTCATCTGCTGGGCACTCCTTTGTTGCTGGGACAAAAGTCGCGTATTTTGAGAACCTGTCTACCACAACCATGATTGTACCATACCTTTCTGATTGGGGTAAACTTAGAATGAAGTCCATGGAAACACTTTCCCATGGCCGTTCAGGAATGGGAAGAGGCTCTAGTAGTCCCGGAATTGCCTTGTGTTCAACTTTGTCTTGTTGGCACACGAGACAAGTTCGGACATAGCTTTCAATATCTTCCCTCATGTATGGCCAAAAATACTTTTCTTCCACTAAGGCTTGGGTACGGTGCATTCCTGGATGACCTACCCATTTAGAATCATGACACTCTCTAAGTATCTCCCTTCTTAGATTCAAGGAATGAGGCACATAAATTCGTTGTCCCTTTATATATATTAGTCCATTCTCTTGCCAAAATATCCTTGTCTTCCCTTCTTGACATTGGATCAATAGAGCTTTAGCTTACTTATCACTCTCCATCCCCTCTTGGATTCTATCAATGAGGTTGCTTTCAGGTTTGCTGATGGCTACCAACTCAACCCTTCAGCTCAAAGCATTCGCCACAACATTAGTCTTACCTGACTTATGTTCAAGGTCAAAATCAAATTCTGCCAAGAAAACCTACCATCGGGCTTGCTTAGGAGAGAGCTTCTTTTGAGTCTGAAAATAGCTGGTGGCCATATTGTCAGTCTTGACCACAAACTTCTTCCCTAACAAGTAGTGCCTCCATACCCGAAGACAGTGTACTATTGCCGTCAACTCCTTTTCATGCACTGGATATCGCTTCTCTATGTTGTTCAACTTTCAGCTCTCAAATGCCACGAGGTGTCCTTCCTGCATTAAAACCCCTCCAATAGCAAAATCACTAGCATCAGTACATACCTCAAAGGGTTTGCTAAAGTTGGGAAGGAGAAGAACCGGCTCCTTAGTGATTACCATTTTCAAGGTCTCGAGTGCCCATCGTCTCTTTGTACTCCAAACCCAAGGGATATCCTTTTTGAGTAAGTCCGTCATTGGGCTTGCTATCTTCAAATAACCCTTAATGAATCTTCTATAGTAATTTACTAAGCCAAGGAAGGATCTCAGCTCAGTAGGCTTGGTGGGTTCCTTCCAATCCCAAATGACCCGCACCTTTCCTTCGTCCATTCTAATCTTTCCTCTCCCCACTATGTAACCAAGGAACGTCACCTCTTCTTGTGCAAAAGCACATTTCTCTATTTTCACATATAGATCATTCCTCCTCAAAGCTAAGAATATTGAGCGAAGGTGCTCTATATGTTCCTCCAACGTCTTACTAAAAATCATAATGTCATCCAAGTACACTACTACAAATTGATCAAGAAAGGGGGCTAAAACACGATTCATAAGTGTATAGAAAGTAGCCGGGGCATTAGTAAGGCCGAACGGCATGATTAGGAATTCAAAAGCACCATACCTTATAACACAAGTGGTCTTGGGTTTATCTCCTTCTACAATCCTCACTTGGTGATATCCCGAGCGTAAATCCAATTTGGAGAAGTATCTAACTTCTCCCAACCTGTCGAATAGATCTGATACTAGTGGAATGGGATACTTATTCTATATCGTGACCTTATTTAAGGCTCGATAATCAATACACATTCGGAGTGATCCATCTTATTTCTTTTGAAAAAGTACGGAAGCTCTAAAAGGTGCCTTTGAAGGCTTAATGAAACCTGCTTCTAGTAATTCCTTCAATTGTTGCCTTAACTCTTCTAATTCTGGAGGTAACATCCTATATGGGACGGCAGCGGGCGGCCTGGCTCGGGGTTCCAATTCTATCACGTAGTCTACCTTTCTTTTTGGTGGTAACTTCTTAGGCAACATTGGCAGCATTATATCCTTAAATTCTTCCAATATTTCCCCCACTTAAGGTGGAACTCTTTCTTGAACTAGTCTCTTCCCTAACTTTTAAGGTAGCCAAGTAAGTAACTTCATTCTTCTTGAGTCCCTTTTCCAATTGCATAGCTGATAGGAATTTGGTGGCTTGGCCTACCTTTCTTACGACAGGTACCACATATTGCGAGTTATGATCAAGTACACAAATGCAGTTAGCCCGCGGTACGATAAGTGCATCAATGCGATCTAAGAAATCCATCCCAATCACAAACTCAAAATCATCCATTGGCACTACTTCAACTGTCTCTTTTCCCTACCAACCCCCAATACGGAGCTCTATCCCCCTGGCTACTCCAATAGTGGAAACTTCTTTTGAGTTAACTATTTTAAGCCATGTTTTGGTCTCCTCCACTTTTAGCCCTAACTCCTTTGCTTCCATATTAGAAATAAAAAGATGAGATGCTCTTGTGTCTACAAGGGCATTAAGTTTCTTACCTGCTACCGATACTTCGGTATACATCAATCCTTCTTTTTCATTGACTTGAGACTTCATAGCACTGAGTAGACGAACTGACCCTAACTGAGCCTTATCCCCATCATCTGAGCTTTCACCCGCTACTAGTGCCGCCAATCTCTCTTTCTTCGGACACTCCCTGGCATAATAGGGTCCATTACAGAAATAACATTTCAATTCACGGGGTTTCCATCTTTCCCCGTCTCTCCCTTCACGAGTTCTTCCTCGATCATTATCTCTTTCTTTTGCTTTGGTTTTTCCTTTGGAAGAACTCCCACTCTTCTCCCTTTCAACTCCCCCTTTCCATCTTCCCCCTATAATCTTAGGATCAGTCTTCCGAAATTCCATTAGGCCTTCAGCAACTGCTATAGTCTTGGAAATGTCTTCCATTCCCCTTTGCTCTAGCTCTAATTTAGCCCAGGGCTTTAAGCCATCCACAAACATCACCAAAGCATCTTCTTGGTTGAGGTCTGAGATCTCCAACATCAACTCTGAAAATTCCTTTACGTATTGCTTTATGTCACCCTTATGGGTTAGGTGACGCAATTTCACCTTTGCTTCCTTAGCAGCATTTTGGGGGGAGAATTGACCCTTCAACTCTTGTACAAAGTTATCCCATGTGTTGATATTAGCCGCCCTCCTGCGCCACCATATCATGGCGGAGTCTTTCAGATACATGGTAGCAGTACATACCTTTCCAGCATCATCTAAGATTCCCATAGCATTAAAGTATTGTTCCATTCCCATTAAGAAGTTATCTACTTCTCGAGCAGACCGCATCCTGTTAAAGTGCTCTAGCTTTGGAATATCAACCCTATGGCCGGTCTAGAGGGTCATTACATTTGCAACAGCGATTCGGCAAGCCATCAATTGCGTCTTGAGATCTTCAATATCTTGACGTATGGCTACTACCACTTCATCAATCTTACCTTCATAAGCTTCTTCCTTAGTTTTTAAGGCCGTGACTCGAGCTTGAAGAGCATCACCCTTCTCTTCAATAACATTTCCATGTTGCCTAAGCTCTTCTACAACCCGATTCAGTGCTCCTTGCAATTCGTCTCGGAGTTCTTCCTCTATTTCCTCAAGACTGACTTGAGACTCATCAAATTGTTCCTTGGCCTTAGCAACACTCAACTCTGCCTTATCCATCCTATTAAGGAAAGAGTTCAGTAAGTCCCGAGACTTAGCCCTTTGCCTGGTAACACGGCTCAACCAACTCATCGACCATTGAAGTATTATTGTCTCCTCCAGATGACATTTTCTCCATAAGCAATTCCTTTTTCAGGCTCTGGTACCACTTGTCACGGGCGGATTCCGTTGCTTGACTCCGTGCGGCACTTAGCGTTCCTAACCTTACTAATGAAGGCTAAGTCAGCCTATAACACACTCACAATGTTAGAGAGAGAAAGTAGAGAGAGAAACTCTGAAAGTATACTGTATTCACTCAAATAACTTGTGTGCTACATTTGAGGGGAATACCCCTATATATACAGAAAGCCTTTACAATCTAATGGTTAAGATCAATTCGATTTAATGGTTACATTGACTCCCAACTACTACATTCACCTACCCCACCTACTACTATACAAGATTCTAGACTTCTCTAAAAACTTCTAGAGTTTTTCATCATCTAGAAGCTTTTAATAGGCTTGGGCTTTCGTCTTTAGGCTTTGAGAACCTCCTAAGAATGGCCCATTTTAGGAGGTCCATAACACTTGGAGGTCTTGCATCAAATGTTTCCTTTAATATGCTATAGATGTACCAAAGGATAAATGAAATGTATGAGAGAGATGTTGATAAATCTACTAAGGAACAAGAGAAGTATGAAATGATTAGGAAATAAGATTGATATCTAGTCAGAGAGGTGCAGAGACAAAAAGGGCAATGGATTCATGAAATGTGGTAGCGGTAGTAGGCATACTACCAATCCGTAGGTTGTATCTACTTACCTCCACAACAACCTTCCCCTGACGGTAACAAAGGACACGAACATGGATAAGGACAATCATTGACTTCTCCATATTTTCCATTTGGTGATATTTAGGTTTTTGTTTTTCCTTTTAACGCTTCATCAAAATGCTAGATTAGTCAGTAGTCATGATGTAAATGAGATAAAAAAATTCTAATAAAATGTCTTTATTCTAATTTTTTTTTTTGTAGCTTCTAATTTTCATTCCCCTTCCTTTTCTATTAATGTAATTAAGTTGAGAGAATAATATTAAATATCAATGCATAATTTTTTTCTAAATGTGTCATGCGTTTCGTGTATATATATATATATATATATATATATACATTCTAAAAGTTTATATTTTATATGTTTTCTCAGTGTATATCGTATTTCGTATAGATGCATATACATATTTCTATGTTACCATCAATTGTGACCATGCGAATTATGAACTACGATAACGATATTGATAGAATTAAACAATATTTTTTCTTAATTAATTTTTTCGTATGTTATCGATGATTTCACTTAACCACTTAATGTCTTAGTATATAATAACAGTATTAAATATTAATGTATAATTTTTTTATAAAAATATCACACCTACCTATATTTATACATTACATATATATATATTATACATTTTGTGAACGTACATTGTATTTTGTATAGATGCATGTACATATTCATACATTGGTCTCTATTGTGGCAATGCGAATTATGAACTACCTATGTTATGGTACAAATAATGAATTTAGAACTTTTTTACTTGATTAATTTTTCCAAATGTCATTACTTATCTAATTTAGCTTATTGATATTTAATGTGTAGTAATAGTATTAATCATTAATGTATACCTTTTTTATACAACTATCATGTCGTGTACCACACATACATTATTTATATGTATTTACTTTTTACTCTTCTATTTCGTATTATGTTTACTTACTCACAAAGTCATGGGTTAAGTTACATCACTACATTACTATTAAATGTGTCGTATACGAAGTTTGACTGTTTTTTCTTTTTTTGTTTGCTTACCTAATTTTCCTAAATGACATTATTTTCCTAATTTAATGTGTTAATGTGTACAAAAATTATGATACGCATGAGTAATATTTGGAAAAATATTCAAAAGTCAAAATAATGTATATTGTATAAACTATAAGCCCATTTAAAGGTATATGGGCATTACGCGAAATAAATGAGCTGCAAGTGTACGAGCTCCAACCACATGAGTATGCTGAATTCATCATGAGAAAAGCATGAGCTAGCTAGGCATGTAATTTTTAAGTAAGTGAAGGTATGTGAGCTGTCCATTTACTATGCCTAGATATGATAGTGAAAAGCAAGCAACCTAATGACTACATTATTAACCTCTAAGAAATCTTCAACATGTTGTAAAAATGTAACATGAGACTTAATCAATGTTAGTCTATTTTTGGAGCCTCATAAAGCAAATTCTTAGGGTATATGGCTGCCTCTTATGACCTATATTGAAAAAATCCATGTTACATTGAATATACAGCCCCTCAAGATAGTTAAGGACATCTAACAACTTACAAGTCAAATTGTCGCCTAATAAGATTTGTATCAAAGTCAATGGATCAATATGCTAAGTTTTTCAATATATTGAAAAGACCTTTCAATTTTGAATTGACAAATAAGTATTAAGTAGCTCTTAAAGAGCTGAAACATTTTCTAACATCTCCACTTATACTCTTAAAGCTAATTCCTAGGGAAGATATATTCCTTTATCTCTCTTTAGCAATCATGCCCTTTCCTCTATTCTTAAAAGAATTGAAGTACAATAACCTTCTTACCATGTAAGCTACATCCTCTAAGGGTCAGAACAAAGATATATAAAAATTAGAGAAATTTTCCTTCTCCATGGTCATTATGGCCAAAGGATTCAAATCTTACTTTGAAGCCCATCAAGTAGTCTCATTGATCAACCACTATGACAAGTTCTACATAAACTAATTGCATTAGGAAGGATGGCTAAGTATCCCCTTTAGCTGAGCACCTATAGCTTCCAATATAGACTACATAAGGCCATTAAAGCATAATGCTAGTTGATTTTATTAC
Source organism: Lumnitzera racemosa (assembly GCA_024138005.1). Classification (NCBI taxonomy): domain Eukaryota; kingdom Viridiplantae; phylum Streptophyta; class Magnoliopsida; order Myrtales; family Combretaceae; genus Lumnitzera; species Lumnitzera racemosa. The sequence goes on from JAMXBC010000004.1 coordinate 62,345,181, forward strand.
AAAATATACCAATGAAGATGCTAAGACCAAAGAGAAGGGGGAACAATATAGACCTTTCATGTTGATGGATCATCCACTAAAGGGGAAGTGGTATAAGACTAGTACTTTAAGGGATATACCAGACAAAGGTACAATATGCTATAAAGTTTAGATTTCCAATCAGTAATAATAAATTTGAGTATGAGGTGCTTATATTAAGCATGAAGTTGGTAAAAGAGGTAAGAAAGAAAAGATTAGAGGTCTTTTCTAACTCTTAGTTAGTAGTACAGTAAGTAAAGGGGAAATACTTAGTCAAAGATAAAGCGATGACTAATTATACCGAGTTCATATGACCTTTTAGGAGTGAATTTCTCTTTTGGAACATCACCACAATTCCTCAGTTGCAAATTTTGAAGTGGATAAACTATAGAGCCTAGCTTCAGCCAGTCTCTTTACCTAGGACAAGAAAGTATTTGTTAAATATTTACTAAATATGAGCATCGACGAACCATGCAGGAATATTAGTAGGTGTGGCCATAACTTTTTGAACTATGCTAGCTTAACCCAATTTAGCTTATATAAAACATGGCATTGTCCCCAAAGACTAGAAAGAGGCAAAGAAGTTGATGTACCATGTGGCAAACTATCTTTGATAGATAACTTAAGACTAGAAAAAGTGCAACATCTCTTAACTAAGCTGTAAGCAAAAGTATGTAGCAACCACATAAGGAACTATGCCTTCTAGGTTAATGCCCTCCCTTTATGTTATTACTTGTTGACAATGAAGTGGGATACTAAAGAAATGGTGTTAAGATGCCTTTAGTACTAGAAGTATGCACCCATGGACTAAGTACCAAGCAATAACCTTCTTCCTCTAAACATTCCTAACCTTTTGCCTAATGAGGACTTGATATTCTAGCCCCCTTTACCTAAGTCCATAGGTTATCAATAGTTCATCATAGTGGTTGTCAATTATTTTACCAAATAGGGTAGTAGCCTAATCTATGGCAAAGATAGCAAAAAAAAAAGCATGCAAAGCTTTGTTCATAACTTTATACTCTATAGGTTCTATGTACCATATACCTTGATTACAGATAATGGAATGCAATTTGATAATGATAACTTAAGAACCATTTGTGCAAAGCTTATTATAATGATCCACTACAACTAAGTAATGCACCACTAGTCTAATTGATAAGTTGAAGTCATTAACAAAACTATCATTAGCAACCTTAAGAAATGGGTAGATAGATGAACTTAATTGATTTTGTGTGGTTATTGAACTATACATAGGATATCCAAGGGAAAGACTCCATTTAGACTTTCCTTTGGATTAGAAGCAGTCATACCCATTGAATTAGAACTCTTGAGCATTCAAACCTAAACTATGTGACTTAATTGCAACTAAGGTAGTTGCATATTAATTGATAGCGGCCTATTACTTTGATAAGAAGGTCAAACACAAGATCTTCCAACTTAGTGACCTAATGTATAGAAAATTTAGGCTATAAGCTCACGAGAAGGAATGGCAAACTCATTCCCAACTAGGAAGTCTTAATAAAAATAAATAGGGTGGTACGACATATGGCATATGAGCTAGAGCAGTCGAATGGCTGACCTATACCCTAAATGTGGAACGCCAATAACCTTAGACTATGTAGTAGTCTCAATATGTGTAATATCATTTTGCTTTTGAAACAAGCAAATCCGAAGCCTTAACCTTACAAAAGTCCCTTCCCAAAACTTAAGAAACTAGATGATCTATCCTTCCTTGAGGAAAATGATGCAAGAGTGCTAATTCCTCCTTAGGTTGAGGGAATTACACTCTAAGACCATATTCGAGTGACCAGAACTTTTAGCCTATTCAAATCTTGTACTCTAAGACTACCTCTAAATGACTAGAGCTTTTATCCTATTTAGGTCTTAAGCTTTATGACAACCTCTAAGTGACAAAACCTTTTGGCCTATTTAAGCCTTAAGGTAACTAGAACTTCTAACCTACTCATGTCCCTTGCTCTAAGACTACATCTAGGTAACAATAGCTTCTAGCTTATTCAAGTCCCATGCTTTAAGATTATCTATAGGTAATCAAAGCTTTAATTCATTCAGTTCTCTTGCTCTAAAACAACCTCTAAGCAAGCAAAGCTTCAAACCTATTCTATTCTTACACTCTAAGAGTTTCCAACCTATTCAAGTCTTACACTAAAATACCACCTTAGCAAGAACAAAACATTCCCTAAAATCGAAAAACCTTCATTGAGTAAGGTACCACCCTTAAATCCTAGATGATCCCCTCAATGGAGTTAAGGTATCATGAACATCTACAAATTTACTTTCATGTCTATTTACTTAAGGCAAACCCCCTTGGTCATAATGTTTTCCTAAAAGTAGAAATAAGACTATGATACATAAAAGCATAAGATTAACTAAATGTAAAGGAAGTCAATAAGCTTTCCTTTGTTGAAAATGATAGATTACATTGACATAGGTATGAAGCTTAAACACATACAAAAATAAAAGATTAAAGTAGGATGACTATTACTTAGTAGTTTGTACCCTAGGGTCTTCCTTAGAAGGTAACTTAGGAGTAACATAAGCATTTTAGAAGGAGCATTGGCTATAGCGAAGGGAACTTCCTCAAAGCCAAGATGATCCTCGCCTTTAGCATCCTCTCCTTAGGGTAACTTACTAGTGCCCTTAGTTGGTAGACCTTTAAGATCATCCTCTACATCATCTTCATTTAAATAGTTGAGGAACCTAACATCAAGCTCAACATTTGTTTCCCTTATGTCCTTCCTTACTTCCTTCATCCCTCTAGTAAAGATTTCATCTTAGATCTTTAACTACTCCTTACTTTTAAATAGTTTCTAACAAAACTCCTTTTTAATATCTTTCCCCCCTAACTCCATAATTCATACTCTATAGTGCACTAACTCTTCTTCTAGCGTTACTTGCCTCTATCTACTCCTTCTCCTTTAACAATAAGTAGTCTTATAAATCCAATAGGTTCTTTAACTCATCCAAGCTTGAATTGAGCTGGGAGTTGAACTAATCTTATGGCACTCAGTAGTTGATAGTCTACTATCCAAATCTTGCCACACAAGCATAGTACACTCCATTTCTTACTTGAGCTATGTAACTTGCTTTTAAGCAACCTTTGCCTTTGCCTCTACCTTAGCGATTGTCTCTTAAGCCTTAACTTTAGCTTGCTTAAACTTAGTGTCAGCCTTTTAAGCCCTCTATAGCAAAAAAGAAATGCCACAAGCAAGTTTAGTATTAGTATGTAGTAACTTTCTATACTTAGTTCCAAGACGAACTACTTCCTTCCTCTTTACCATTCAGTCTTTAAGAATAGCCTACATAACAGTGTTTAGATGCAACAAAGGAAAGCTTGAGAACAAAAGTGACACTCACATAATAAAATCTTATGCTAATAAACTCATCCAATGTATCATAATTCCTAAATCCTATATAGACTTGATGTCTAAGTTATAGAAATCCAAGCTTTTCTTTGCCCTTACCAACCTTTGGCAAGTACTTTTAAAGATTTAGATTGATCACCTGAAGTCATCTTTGACCCCTTTAAAGGTTAGTCACTCAAAGTCCTTATTGCATAGATGATCGAAGGTGATTAATTATATGCTTGAGGTAACTCCTTTTTTCACTCTCCAAACTATTCCTTACTCAGCTAAGCTAGCAAACCCTTACCTAAGGAGCATACTAACCTGCTTAAAGAGCTTAGACAACTTAGACTGTCTAACTAGATGATTTTACAACTTGTGTTCATGCTCTCAAATATAGTTATTGACCTGCCTGAAGATCTTTCTCTTGCTCAATTTTAGAAGCCATTACTGTACAAGTTTATCATTTTTGTCTATTAAGCTATCCAACACCAACGTGACATGTTCTGACAAAACATTAGTATGTGCTGCCTAATGACATTTCTTTTTGTCATTTTCCCTTTTTATTTGACTTGTACATGTATTATTATCCTATATTAGATTATCTTTTTAGTCATTTCTTCTTTATTATTTGCCTAATTAGCACACATATAAAAGGGTTGATTTGTAATCCACATACATCATCGTCTTTCTTGCATATTAAGTGAATATTCTTTTCCTCTTTAGTTTTCTTGCTATTCTTATTTAGTTCCTTTAGTAAGAACTATTGCAGAGTGCCCTTACTCCATTTGTAAGTCATATCGAGTGTTTAGAGTACGCTTGTAAGTGAGTTTAGGTGCATCACATCCTTGACTTAGCTTTCATGTTTCGTTAGCTTTCCATCTTTATTTCTTCTCACCTGAAGAGAACCCATTTCTATACTTAGTAAGCCTAATGATAAATTAGCTTTTAAGCACACTATTAAGGGGAGAACCATAGCTCTCATCAACTCATAACTTGATGCATCTTTGGGGTCGGGCAACAAAGAAGCACTACAATGAAGTAAATAAAAAACAAATAAGGAAAAAGTTAGCAAAATCTAGGCAGCTACCGAATGGATATGATACACCACTCAATCTTATTTGGCCTATAGTCCACTGGATATGATATACCGGTTTGAATTGAAGGGTCACTCACGACTACTCCTTACTAAAGGGAATAGATAAGAGTTGAAAGATAATGAGAACACTAAGTTACTCAAAGTGAATAATTTTGTATTCATTAGTTGATTGATTGTCTGCATATAAGAAAGTGGGGGGTTTATATACTTACTCACTGGGGTTATTTTATGTATATAAAAAGATTGAAGGGTATTCTACAATTAGGTTACATAAATTATATTAAAAGGGGTAAAAAGCGAAAAGAATATTCATTATGGAAAAGAAAGAATCATTCTAGAACATTGTGTTAGAAGACACGTGTTGCTTGGTAGCTAGTGGGAGAAATATGACACAAGGTAGGCGAAAGTAGAATAGCGTTTGCATTCAAGGGCTGACTTGATTTGGATTAGGTCGGGAGCTAATTAGTCTGGTAAAGAAGTCAATTGAATTGGAGTCAAACGCCTATGGTTGGTAGGAGAGCCCGACTTAGCCATTCTTAGGCTGGCTTCTGGAATGAGACTTTGTTGTTTAGTAGGAACATGTTTAACATATGCGACGATTTAACAGGCAAGTCAGTAGGGGATCAATTTGGCGTAGGAGTCCTCATTTCAACTTTAGTTTCAAGTTAGTATTCTTTGTGTAAGTCCTTATAGTCCTCTAGCTTAGCTATGAGTGATTGGTCCAAGGGCTTGATTCCTATCATAACTTTCATTGTCATGACTAGATCCTCTCTCATTCTCTTGTACTGCCCCATAAGGGGATAAATCATAATCTAAGACCCAAACCCAACCGATGTGATAGGGATTAATGAGCTCTTAGAGGCAACGGGGCAATCTTATCATGACCCGAATAGTATCATTATGTAGTAGATAGTTGTGTATCATATGAAGATCTAAAATCAACCCCCTCATTGATCATAGGCCTTCCATATGATACATAAGGCTCCTTCCACTCTATGTTACCATCAAGTACATAGATAACTATAAATTGAAATTACTAACTAACTTTGTAAATTACCAAAAATAAAGCATCGAATTTGGGAATTCTATGACAAAAATATTACAATACATCAATAGCTCGTCAAAATTTGTCATAAATCTATCATTAGTTTGTCTATTTACACAAAATTTTAGCTACTTAAAGAAAATAGACAATTATTGGCTATATTGAACTTCTCTCTTCGCTCTACTAATCGCATAGCCTTATTGATATGGATTCAATAGATGAACACATTGGCCCAATATCATATGTAACCAAAAGGGAGGGTCTGAGTTGTGAGATGACTAGAAAAGTAAATGATAGTCGAGGGTTAAGCAGAGGTTCCTGTGCACTAACGATGGATATGATGCACCAACACCTCTTACGAGTTCGGGTTACAGTTGATATGACACACGAGTATGGTTGGAGGTCACTCGCCACTAGTCCACACTCAAATGGGCTAGATAAGAGTAGCTTAAGAGTAAGTAGAAGGACATTTAGTTCAACAGGGAGTAAACGTTTAGTGTATTCTCTGTATGATGATGCGGTTGTTATATTATGCAAGTATTTATAGTACTCAGTTAAGGTAAGTCCAAAATTACAAAAAATTACAGAAACAGATCCCTACTTGCTAGTGAAGAAAAGGAGAATAATTTATAGAGAAAGCATGAAATCATGCAAAAGAATATCCTTTGTTAGAAAGGATAGTATGGATGCTAGAAAGGACAGCGTGTGCACATTTTACTTAGTCCGTAATCCCAATAACACTGTGAGTCGAGTGGCAGTGGGCCTTAATTAGGCCTGGTTGGCATCAGTAGTTTGGTAACTTTGATTGTTGGGACTAGATAAAGGTTGGCTTAAGGACAACTCACATTTAGGTTAGCCTCAAATTGTCGACTCTTGACAATTGTTAGCTCGGCTTCGATAATGTAGAGATGGTTGTTTTCTTGATTTGGTGCTTGGACTGGGTTGTTGTAGAGGGCTCGGCTTCGAATGTCCACTATCACCTTGGTAGCTTCCTAAATGGTATAGAGAGTAAAGAAGCTTGACAAATCAGACTCAGGTAAACACTAGCTCAACACTTAAGTTATTTTGGACAGCTTAGCAAACCATCTAAGAAAGCACTTGAGTTTGGAAGCACATAATCAGTCCTTAATCCCTACCATCCCCTCTAGGTTGTTCGAGATTTAGGATCAAATGTGGTTCAAATCTAGGTTACTCATCTTTGGGAGTATAAGATTGGAGAATGGTAATGTTGAAGGAGTTTGAGATTCCATGTCCTTTCGGTAATTCAATCCTATAGATAATAGGATTGATCTTTTCAAGAACTTTGAAAGATTCATTAGCTTTGGGAGATAACTTACTCTTCCTTAAGTTTGGGAATCATTCCTTGCTAAGATGTATCCAAACCAAATCACTTGATTGAAATTCTCTCTTCCTCCATCCTCGGCTTCGCTTCTCGAGCTTATTATTAGCTTAGCTCAATTGCTCTATAACCATTTAGTGCATGGCTTTGATGTCCTCAACTCTTTCAATGGCTAACCAGTCATCATGAAGCTTTGGTTGGGCTGCTTGGTCCATCGGGAGCTTAAGGTTAAACCCATAGGCAACCTCAAATAGAGATATGTTTGTTACACTGTGGGTAGTCCTGTTGTAGGTGAACTCAATGATTGGTAGACATAGATCCCAATTGGTCATATTTCGTTTGACAACAACCCTTAGCAAAGTACCCACAGTTTTATTGATAACCTCGGTCTGTCCATCGTTTTATGGATGACAGGATGTGCTATACAATAGCTTTGTTCCCATTTGCCTCCATAGCATCCTCTTGAAGTAACTCATGAACTTAAGGTCTTGGTCCAAAACAATGGTTCTAGATATGTCGTAAAGTGTGATCAGTTCCTGCAAGAAAAGAAAAGAGATAACCAAAGCATTATTAGTTTTTAATAGGGCACAAAATGTGCTATCTTGCTAAATTGATCCACAACCACCATGATGGAGTCCTTCCCTTGGGATGTCTTGAGCAATCCTAACATGAAGTCCATACTTAGCTTAAACCACGGTTTAGTTGGGACTGGCAAGGGTAGATAATGTCCTTACTTAGCTTAGCTCTTTGCCTTTCGATAGGTCATGCATTTGCCTAATATGAACTACACATCTCTTATCACTCTCTGCCAAAAGAATCTTGTAAATAGTACTTCATGGGTTCGGTGTTAGCCTAAGTATCTTGCCAATTGTTCTCCATGTACCTCATACACTAGCAGTTCTCTTATGGGACAGGTTGGGATACATAGCATCCCTTTCTTGAATAAGTATCCATCTTCCCTATGATAGTCATTAGTATCCATCATTCCTTACAGAAGGCATAGATCAGATCAAAGATTGGATCCTCAGCATATAAATTCTTTATTGTTGACAAACCAATCTAGTTTGGGTTCAGTCAAGAGAGCATGTAGTCTCGATAGGGCATTGACCACTACATTATTCCTTCCACTCTTATGTTATACGACATAAGAAAAAACCTTCTATGAACTCGACCCATTTGGCTTGCCTTTGAGATAACTTAGGTTAGCTTTTCAAATACCTTAAGGATTCATAATCAATGTAGATCATAAATTCCTTAGGTAATAGATAGTATTGCCATACCGTTAAGGCTTGGATTGCTGAGTAGAACTACTTATCATAAACAGAATAGTTGAGTGTAGCTCTTTGAAGTTTCTTGCCAAAGTAAGTAATAGGTTGGCTTTCTTGTATCAGCATAGCACTTATGCCTAGTCCGAACGCATTACACTCTACTTCGAACACTTTATCGAAGCTTAGCAGAGCTAAGATGAGGGCTCTGGTTAGCCTTTCTTTTCCCTCCTCAAAACTCCTCTTCTCTTTTTCTCCCTATATGAATTCAACATCCTTCTTTGACAGTTCAATAAGTGAGGCTACCATTGTATTGAAATTCTTTATAAATTTGAGATATAACGATGCTAGGCTATGGAAACTTCTTACGTCTGTAGAACAGGTTGACCCAGGCCATTCTATGATTGCTCTAATTTTCTTATCATCGACTTAGATGCCACCTTTACCCATAACAAACATTAAGAAGATCACTTCGGGTTGGCAAAAGTCACTTTTCTTTAGATTGGCGTAAAGTTATTTAACTTAGAGTTTTGCAAGGTAACTCCTCAACCCGGATTTGGCAAAAGTCACTTATGCGGCAGAGTCGTAACAGCCCCGCCGTGTAAACCGCCCTAAGATAGAAGTTGGCCTCACAACCGCTATTTTAGACCTGATCTACATAAGGCGTCCACAACTAACCCGCTTTGAAGTAGACAGTTTGTATTACCTATAAAAGTGAGGAATTATATATATGTTATAATTCAGTTATTGCAGTTAAAGTTTACAATATTTTTCTATAGTATTTTTCTATATCATTACATCATTAAGAAATGAAAAATAATAAAAACTTAGACCTTAAAAATATGTATTTATTCTTCAATATTTTTCCTCACTCCCCAAGATCCAGCAGTTGCTAGCTTCAGAGTAGTTGTTGCCGCTTCTTAGCCAGCACGTGCACGACGACTATAGGGATATGAGCAACCATAGCTCAGTAAGTTAGGACGGAGGACTTAAAACTATACCATACACACAACAAGGTTTTCAATCACTTATTAGGTGCAATGCATGTGCAAGCAAATGCCATCGCATGACGTTGTCTGGCCTGTCGTGAAATTAGAGAAATTACGCCCGCTTTAATCCGGGTTGAGGAGTTACCGTTAATGCAATAGCTCACGACCAAACCCAGGCTTGTGTAATGGAGACCTTGCTCCTCCCGTGACTACCTTCGAACCACTGTCTTTACCCTCGTCGAGACCTCCTCTCCTGTCACTTAGTTCGACTGAGGATGAAGAAGGGGCCATTTTGCAATCCTACACTATCCCTTCCGAAGGGGTCGGTATTTGGCCGGAGAGTCCTAAGTTCCCCTAACGGGTTATCATGCATATCCGATTATGATTTCTAATCGGATATTTAATTAAGTCCAGTTTAGGGTGATCAATCCTTTCATACAAGTCATACAATATGTGCCAGAGCAACAAACAGAATCATAGCATCACCCATAATCAAGCACCACCCATAATCAAGCACATGCACATATTCTCTATCTAACAAGCACAACCAAGCATAATCTCAAGCCTCCAAAATACATCATTGTATTAATCCCAACTTACCTCGACTCCTCGCTCACTCACTCGAGGTCCGATTTGCTCAGGCCATCGCCGATCATCCCTATAACACGAACGTGGTTTCAGTATTTCATATAATATTATAAGTTCATCTTATCCTATAACGTTTATTGTTAGGTTTTGTTTAAGGTTTAATATGCCTAATTATCTAGGTATTAAGTCTTTTATAATTATTTTAGGTTTGGGTTTAGGTTCGGGTTCCGCATCGATTTCTAAATTAGATTTTAGTTCGATTTCTAGGTACTGTTTTGTACCCGGACCCTAGAAATTTGTTTCAACTCATAATGTGAAACTAACCACATTATTTCCATATACCCTAAATACGATTACTACCCCTAGTCAGCATTTTATTCCATCCGGTACACTTAAATCCGTATTAGTGTACCGAATTTACTCATGTTGTGAAAAATTTTTACATTTTTCATATAATTACCTAAAATTGAATTTTGTTTCAGATTTATTATGTTCTTATTTTCATTATTTTATTATCTAATTAAACCTAATTTTTCCATATTTATTACTTTTTAATTCTACATATTCCTAATTTTCTACATTTACCACATAACACCTTCATTACTTATACTTAACACTCTATACACTAGGATCAGGTTTCCACATCAAAGATTAATATCCCTAAACATCTAATTACTATCTAAATCAGTAATTAATATCCTAATCACATAATTAACTCCAAATTACCCAATTTTTCCACCATTTTAGGGCTAAAAATTAACTTAAAAATTTTGAAAATTAAATTTAAAAAAAATGGCTTCATAGCACTGTTATATATCACATGAGCATCCTACAGAAAAAAATTGAGCTCAAAACTACACTGCTAAGGTCATTTATTTCTAAACCGAAATGTGCTCGGTTTTGCATAATTTCTTAAGGAGCATATATTACAGGGCATGTTTTCATCAAACTAATATTTTTTCCTATAAACTACATACAAAAATATCCCAGAATAACAAAATTAATAATTTTCTAATTATATTTACTATTTTTACAAAATTTCCAAGAATCGGGCTAGAATTTGGACTCACCGGTTTTGGTGGCTCCGACCACCGTGGGCCGCTGTGGCATTGTCGGCCGGCCTGGGCGCTGCCACCACCGTGTGGTGGTGGTGGCCATCCACTCCCAACTCCTCGTATGGTGTGGGTTCCCTTTAAAACCCCTAACTGCACAATTTTCTTTTTTTTTTCTGGATTTTCTCTCGATTTTTTTGGTGTTTTGATTTTTCTCAAATCCTAAACTGATCAAAGGACTTCTAGAATTTTTTTCCCCTATTTATAGACAATTTTAGAAATTAATGTGCATTAATTTGATGGGATTTTGCACCAATTCCATGATTTTTGGCTTTTTATTTGTCAAATTCTTATTGGTTAATTTTTTTCTTGCTGACCACGACCTTATCTTGTTGTAGCTTATCCTCTTCTGATTTTTCTGATTTTTTTCTATAATTATTTTGTATTTTTCTTTAATTATTTGCTTAGTTTTAGGCTAATTTAGGTAATTACGCGTATTTTTATCGACACATAAATACATGTGGTACACGTGAACATTCCTAAATATTATTTAGGTCATTCTAAAATTTTTAGTATACATATAATCTATCTCTAGTAATTTATTAGTTATTTCATTACACTTTTCGCATTTTCGATGATTAATACCTATTATGCTTAAAATTTAAAAATTTTATAGTCTCCTATTTTACTATTTATTTTCTTAAATTTAAGTTTACGGGGTCATTTTTACTAATATTTCTCTCAATAGTTTATAATTTGGGTGTGATCGGATCCTTTAGCCGATCGCCCTAAACCTTGGGTTCTAAGTTCAATTTTACGGTTACTTAGCTGAAATTTGGGGCTTACATTCTACCCCCCTTAAAAATAATTTCGTCCTCGAAACTACTGTATACCTATGTATTGCTTACTTGCTAGGATTGATAGTACATTTAGCTCTACTTAAATTTCTAAGTCTAGACCTTCATCAGGTCGTATCTTTACCTATTCTGTGTCTCAACTCTTGAACTTCTGAACCTGATTATCCAGTATTTTTTGGGGTTACTTTATATCTTTAACTCCCGTCTTCCATTCTACTGAGCTATCATCAAACGAGACTTCTGTGTAATATATTGATTAAGTTCCTTAATTGCTTTCTAATTAACATTTTATTTCTTCTCTATTTGATCCTTTGCCCGATCTCTTAATTTCCTTTATTTTCATTCCTTATCTTAGTATTGATCAGGGCTTATTTCATCGCTGTAGTCTCTTAATCACATCGTATTATCTTATAACTTAGCTTTACGATTTTGCAAATTTTCTTATTGGTTTATTCTCCATTTATTCCTTATTTGATTGTTTCTTAAGTTTTATTTATGATCATTAGTGATTCTACATTTACTTCATATCATCACCTTTCCTCTCATCCTTTCCTTTCATCCATAATCTTATATTCAAAATGATGATACTACTATCTTAGCTTCTCATTTGTTCTTCATAAAGCTTAGCATAGGATCAACAGAAGCAATTTGGAAAATCTTAATGCTTCTTCATCTCGGATTCAAATGAGATGGTTAACAACTCAATTTGACTTGACTTGACTTGAGGAGGATGAATATAACTTTTGACTGATAGACTCAGCAAAAGAAACAGTATTGAGATTATTACTGGACAAGACATGACACAACAAGATACGCTGACTACATCGACAAGACATGAGACTCAACAACAACAATTGGACAATTCAGATTTGCCATGTTCCTGTTGGATTACCTATTGCAATTGCTAATATGAAGTACATTGTAGCTTCATAGCTTCTTTGTTTACTAGATTACCTCAATAGATTTTTCCTCCAATCATTAATTCAATATTTCTAATATCCACCAAAATCTCTTATCCAAATATAACGAACTAATGAAAACGTATTCTCTTCTCCGAAAATCACATGTCTTCCATTTCAATATACTACTTTTGATCACTCAACTTCATTAATGCTGTCCCCAGATATTTTGTATATCAAAATACTATTGATGGATACCACCACAAGTGTTTCCATATATGGTTGGCATGTATTTCTTTCTCCCGATTCTATGACTACAATTAATGCACTGATTGTATCTTGATGCTCTTCCAATCTAACATTATTCTAGAATTTGATAGTTACCCTTCTAACTCTTTAAGTCTCATTTACAACGTCCAATACAAAGTTTCGATCATAGGTTTGATTCTTGATTGACTTAGTCATGAAATTCAAACATCTAGAGAATAATCTTTAGAAATACATTTAAACTCTTATATGTTACTAGTAGGTTCAGTACTTAGTGATATTTTCTTCCGTCTCTTCATTATAGATACGAATAAACTTCTCATAATCTACCATCAGTAACTTTCCTTTTTAAATTCCATTTCCATCATATCCTATGATTCTATGGATTAATATCCTTTCTTCAATATAAATTCTAAACTGATATGTAACGATAATCTCAATCATCTTAAAATCCTTGTCCATTCACTAGTTTCTAACTTATATGGAACGAATACCTTAATATCATCCTTGTACTTGCATTTCATCCATTTGCATATTCTACAGTAAGGATCTAAAATCACTACTTATCTTCTAATTCTTTTAAGCTTGGATCCTTAAATACTATCTGTAATCAACATTCCTTATTCTAATTAGTTTACTAATAGATGACTGTCTCATAAAATTTACTTTCTAGAGAGTTATGCCTTGCTAGATGGGTCCTTAGGATAACTAAGTAACTGTTGATCAAAAGTCCTAATTGTCTCTAACTGGTTACTTTAATTCCATCTCTTACGTCGCTTGTTACTCATCCTACTAATATTTTAGGGTGTTTGGATATTTATTCAATTGGAGTTTACATAGCAATCTTACTTTATTTCTTATGTATCATTTAATAACTATCCATCTTACCTCAGCACTTCATAAAAATCTCACGATCCATTTCATATTCATTTAGCTTTACTTACACTTAATTATTACTCCAAACTATATTGCTCCAATTCATGATTCACTAAAGGTCTAAGAATTCTTAATCTGATTGTAGCCTGATAGCACTATTCCTTTTATTGTTCTTACACATATAAAGGACTTCCAAGATTGTCTACCAAAATGCATTTGATCTTTTTACACTCCCAGCCACAAATATGTCAATCATCATTGCATTTGCACATGTCCAAAAGTTTACACTTCATCGAGAAGCACTGTTACATCCATTAAAAGATCGTTTGGATATCCACACATATAAATAACTAATGCAGGGTCAATTCTAATTCTTAAGAAAACACGATCAACTATCATACCAAATCCATAATTCAAATTACTTATAACAACTATTTATTCAAAATAATTCCACTACATTTGTCTTCTAATTAATTCAATATCATTTCTACTGGTTGAATTGATCCTTTATATTTCCATAGAAAAAAATCAGAAATAACGATCACTTCATATACCTTTTCATCATTAGACTCCGTATTATTATCATCATTTATCATCTCCTATACTGCATTCTTATTTTATATAAGGTTTACTCCTAAATTAGGTGTTGATTATACCTTTAGTATAGGTTCTGATTCATTTCTGAATCGATTTCTAACTTTTCCCTCTCAATGTTTTGTCTTCTTAAAATTCGTTTCTATACCATGCTTTATTTCACTTCAGATTATACTATCTCGTATTTATACTAAGCACCAAAGCTGAGATTATCTCAAAAATCCTATAAGTTTCTGATTCACCTAAATTTTTAGTGCATATCACCATATCTCTCTTGTTCCAAAACTCAAATTAATTCCCACTATTGTTCATGAGCCTTGTTATTTCATCACATCTCACCGATTACTACACAAATTTATCAACAAACTTCTTAAGAATTTTATCCACAATATTAACATATCCTGCTAATTAATTCTATCGATATTTTTTTTTTACACCTCAACTCTATATTAACTCAAGATTCTTCTTCATTTACTTAAATCACTTCAATAAACCACCAATTCTTATATATACAAAACACTTCCAAAATCGATCACCTAAAATGCATCCAATCCTCTTTCACATTCTTACTCACAAGTGTATAATACATCATAGCATATGTACATATTTAAAGAATATATATCCATTAATGAGCACTACTGTATCTATTAAAATATCAATAGGATCCTAACTTATATGAATAGCTAATCATATGATCAATTCTAACTTCTAACAAAAATATAACCATCTAGTACATTGTATTCATCATTTCAATTTCCACCACATTTATCTTCCCATTCCTTGAGGATCATTTTCCATTTGGTGATTCAAGACGTCGTACTTTAATAAGAAAATTAGAAGTAGTAATCATTCCATATATCTTATTATTACTAAACTCCTCAATACTATTATCAATTGTCACCTCATATACTGTATGCTCATACTGCATATAATTTTAATCTACTCCAACTGATTCAAGAAAATGTAATAATCATTCAATAAATCTTTTGGGGTTAATCGTCCAAGGATATATGATATGTTAGTCGAAGTATAAGTTGTACTAGCAGAATAGAGTATCTCTCTTCTATCTTTATTACACATATCTCATTAACATCATCTAAGTTACAATCTTTCACTTCCAACCCATCCTTATTCATCAAGTCATATCACATGATCTCCATTATGTTAAAACTTAGATTAATCTCTATTATCATCCATAAGTCTCATCAATTACATCGTAACTTCGGTAACAAACTCCTCAATAACATATTCCGACTTAATCAATTATCATATTGTTCTCCATTTCTCAATTCTGGATTTCATCATGGATTCTTCTTCATTCCACTTGAATCATCTCAACTACTCACCTCAACTAATCACCAATTTCTCTACATGATCCCATCACCAGAGTTAACTTCGATTAACGCCTATCTTAATGTAGCGTTACAGTTACTATTTATCCTATAATTTGTAGTTCGTTACTTTAATATCCCTTTATTTCTACCCACTCTCAATGTACTCCTAAAGTGTCTAATTCTTTTAATTGTTCATTTCAAAGCGAGTTCAGTAAAACTACGCTCTAATACCAATTTAGAACTGTCACGCCCCGAAGCGGCAGAGTCGTAACAGCCCCGCCGTATAAACCGCCCTAAGATAGAAGTTGGCCTCACAACCGCTATCTTAGACCTGATCTACACAAGGCGTCCATAACTAACCCGCTTTGAAATAGACAGTTTGTATTACCTATAAAAGTGAGGAATTATATATATGTTATAATTCAGTTATTGCAGTTAAAGTTTACAATATTTTTCTATAGTATTTTTCTATATCATTACATCATTCGGAAATGAAAAATAATAAAAACTTAGACCTTAAAAATATGTATTTATTCTTCAATATTTTTCCTCACTCCCCAGGATCCAGCAGTTGCTAGCTTCAGAGTAGTTGTTGCCGCTTCTTAGCCAGCACCTGCACGACGTCTATAGGGATATGAGCAACCACAGCTCAGTAAGTTAGGACGGAGGACTTAAAATTATACCATACACACAACAAGGTTTTCAATCACTTATTAGGTGCAATGCATGTGCAAGCAAATGCCATCGCACGACGTTATCTGGCCTGTCGTGAAATTAGAGAAATTACGCCCGCTTTAATCCGGGTTGAGGAGTTACCGTTAATGCAACAGCTCACGACCAAACCCAGGCTTGTGTAATGGAGACCTTGCTCCTCCCGTGACTACCTTCGAACCACTATCTTTACCCTCGCCGAGACCTCCTCTCCTGTCACTCAGTTCGACTGAGGATGAAGAAGGGGCCATTTTGCAATCCTGCGCTATCCCTTCCGAAGGGGTCGGTATTTGGCCGGAGAGTCCTAAGTTCCCCTAACGGGTTGCCATGCATGTCCGATTATGATTTCTAGTCGGATATTTAATTAAGTCCAGTTTAGGGTGATCAATCCTTTCATACAAGTCATATAATATGTGCCAGAGCAACAAACAGAATCATAGCATCACCCATAATCAAGCACATGCACACATTCTCTATCTAACAAGCACAATCAAGCATAATCTCAAGCCTCCAAAATACATCATTGTATTAATCCCAACTTACCTCGACTCCTCGCTCACTCACTCGAGGTCCGATTTACTCAGGCCATCGCCGATCATCCCTATAACACGAACGTGGTTTCAGTATTTCATATAATATTAAGTTCATCTTATCCTATAACGTTTATTGTTAGGTTTTGTTTAAGGTTTAATATGCCTAATTATCTAGGTATTAAGTCTTTTATAATTATTTTAGGTTTGGGTTTAGGTTCGGGTTCCGCATCGATTTCTAAATTAGATTCTAGTTCGATTTCTAGGTACTATTTTGTACCCGGACCCTAGAAATTTGTTTCAATTCATAATGTGAAACTAACCACATTATTTCCAGATACCCTAAATACGATTACGACCCCTAGTCAGCATTTTATTCCATCCGGTACACTTAAATCCGTATTAGTCTACCGAATTTACTCATGTTGTGAAAAATTTTTACATTTTTCATATAATTACCTAAAATTGAATTTTGTTTCAGATTTGTTATGTTCTGATTTTCATTATTTTATTATCTAATTAAACCTAATTTTTCCATATTTATTACTTTTTAATTCTACATATTCCTAATTTTCTACATATTCCTAATTTTCTACATTTACCACATAACACCTTCATTACTTATACTTAACACTCCATACACTAGGATCAGGTTTCCATAGAGATTAACATCCCTAAACATCTAATTACTATCTAAATCAGTAATTAATATCCTAATCACCTAATTAACTCCAAATTACCCAATTTTTCCACCATTTTAGGGCTAAAAATTAACTTAAAAATTTTGAAAATTAAATTTCAAAAAATGGCTTCATAGCACTGTTATATATCATATGAGCATCCTACAGAAAAAATTGAGCTCCAAACTACACTGCTAAGGTCATTTATTTCTAAACCGACATGTGTTTGGTTTTGCATGATTTCTTAAGGACCATATATTACGAGGCATGTTTTCATCAAACTAATATTTTTCCTACAAACTACATACAAAAATATCCCAGAATAATAAAATTAATAATTTTCTAATTATATTTACTATTTTTACAAAATTTCACAAGAATCGGGCTGGAATTTGGACTCACCGGTTTTGGTAGCTCCGGCCACCGCGGGTCGGCCGGCTTGGGCGCTACCACCACCATGTGATGGTGGTGGCCGTCCACTCTCAGCTCCTCGTATGGTGTGGGTTCCCTTTAAAACCCCTAACTGTACAGTTTTCCTTTTTTTTATTTTTCTGGATTTTCTCTCGATTTTTTTGGTGTTTTGATTTTTCTCAAATCCTAAACTGACCAAAGGACTTCTAGAATTTTTTCCCCTATTTATAGACAATTTTAGAAATTAATGTGCATTAATTTGATGGGATTTTGCACCAATTCCATGATTTTTGGCTTTTTGTTTGTCAAATTCTTATTGATTAATTTTTTTCTTGCTGACCACGACCTTATCTTGTTGCAGCTTATCCTCTTCTGATTTTTTTGATTTTTTTCTATAATTATTTTGTATTTTTCTTTAATTATTTGCTTAGTTTTAGGCTAATTTAGGTAATTACGCGTATTTTTATCTACACGTAAATATATGTGGGGTACACGTGAACATTCCTAAATATTATTTTGGTCATTCTAAAATTTTTAGTATACATATAATCTATCTCTAGTAATTTATTAGTTATTTCATTACACTTTTCGAATTTTCAATGATTAATACCTATTATGCTTAAAATTTGAAAATTTTATAGTCTCCTATTTTACTATTTATTTTCTTAAATTTAAGTTTACGGGGTCATTTTTACTAATATTTCTCTCAATAGTTTATAATTTGGGTGTGATCGGATCCTTTAGCCGATCGCCTTAAACCTTGGGTTCTAAGTTCAATCTTATGGTTACTTAGCTGAACTTTGGGGCTTACACTCATCACCCTCATCCATTCAAATCTGATGGTATCAAGATTTAAGGTTGATTTTAAAGAACACTCTTGCCTTGCTTAATTCATCTAGCATGGCATCAAGCTTAGGTATGAGATACCTGTACTTGACGCTAATTCGATTGATTGCTCAGCTATCCACATATATCTTTTAAGAACTATCCTTTTTTGGTACTGATAAAGCCAAAATAGCAGAGGGGTTAATGGACTTGCATACAAACCTCTTCTTCATTGGCTCATCTACTTGCTTTTTCAGCTTTGTGGCTTGTTTAGGATTCAACCTATAGGTAGGCTTGCTTGCTAGTGTAGCTCTTGGCTGCAGGTCGATTGCATGCTTAACACCTCGAATTAGGGTAGACCTTTTAGCATTTCCATTAGAAATAAGTTGGCAAATTCCTCTATTAAGTTTTTTACCCCAATAGGCACCTCCTTCTCCTCAAGTCTCATCTCTAGAATTCTTTGAACAAGTAGATAGGTTGATCCTTAAGCTCTATCTCCCTTTTCAGTTTGGCTGGATTCAGTTTGGCTTGAGTCATCACTAAAGCCTATTTCTTCAAGGTTTAGCTAAGTTGGGATTGCATGACCTTTACTTGCTTAGTAGTCATAGGATTCAATTTCATCCCCCTACCTTCATGGTTTACAAAATATATATTCCTCCTTCTGTTATATATCACTACTTAATCAAACATCTATGGTCGTCCAAGTAGAATGTGTGACGTACTCATGGGTAGCACATCATAGAGCATTTTGTTTCGATATTTTCCAATGCAAATTAGCATAGATGCTTGTTTGTTCACCTATAGGGCTCCCTTATCACTAAGTCATTGAAGCTTATAAGGTTTCAGGTAGGGCTTGGTTTGCAATTTTAATTGTTGGACCATAAAGGTAGAATTGCAGTGGTACAATTCCTACTATCAGCAATCAATGAATACAGGGACTCATTTACCTTACATCCGATATGGAAGAAATTTTCCCTCTATTTGTCTTCAGGCACAAGACTGATACTCATCATCCTTTTTAACACTATAGTGGTAGGCATAAAGTTACCTTCTTCACCGTAGATAACTTCCTCCTTAAATAACTTAGTTTATCTGACTTGCTTTAGCTCTTCCACTTCCTTATCAATACTATTAACCTCAACAATGGACACCTTGCTTCGGATCAACATTGTTTACCTGTTCAGACATTGAGCAACTATTGTCAAAATCCTTAGCATTTGAAACACTTGTTCTCACTCAACTTCCTCCCTGAAATCTAGCCTTTCTTAAACTTTCTTAGGGGTTCCTTCTCCTTACCTTGGGTAGTTAGAACGTGTCGGGTATCAACAACTTTACTTGGTTTCGTTCGCATAGGTCTAACTAGTGGTTGGAACCTCCCTATTTAGTGCTTCTCTATCCTCTGGGTTGCTTAGATTATATCATCAAGAATTCTAATAGCTAGGGTTTTCGAGACATCCCCAATCTCATACTTTAGCCCATCGATGAACTAAGATATAGTTTGGTCCTCTAGCTTTACGACTTCACTTTAGATCATTAACATTTGGAATTCCTTAACATATGTATCTACACTCAACCTTCCTTATCTTAGCTCTTGTAGTCTTTTGAAGGTATCCTATAAATAATAGCTCAACAAAAACCTTCTTTGCATAACCCTCTTCATTTCATCCTAACTTCTAATCACTCATTCTCCTTCCCTTCTTCAGGTGGCTTGCAAGTTCTTCTACCATAAGGTGGCATAATCAGTGAACTCCAATATAGTAAGTCTAACCTTTGCATTATTAGGTACATTATGGCATGAAAACTGGTTTTCAATCCTATTCACCAAATCTAAGTAGTCTTGAGCATCTCCACTTTCAGAAAAACTCAGGATATGCATCCTTAATCCTTCAACTTTAAGGGCTTATACATTTTTTTCTTCAGGCTCATAGTACTCCTTTACTTTGTCGTCTCCTTCCTCTTATTCCTTAATATCTTCAAGCGCTAACCTTTGTCTCGCATCCCTACCAATTCCTTCAACTTAGGGTGGTTAAGCTGGAGTGTTAACTTAGCCAAACTGACCAATGCTTCAGCCTTGCTATTTACATTCTCTAGTAGGGCTACTCTTAGCTTGCTACCTATCTTTTTGGATAACAGTCACCAAACTAGCTACTAAATCGGTAATCCTCTCTAAGTAATCACAAACTAACTAAGGTGTGAAGCTTCCTTCTTCCCTTGGCTATGTCAAGTACTACTTTCTTAGTTTCCCAAAGCTCCTTAAACACTTGAGTTTGATATTGATGGTACTTCACCAAAATTGACGTTTGATAATGTCACTTGAAGATCAATAATAAATACTCCAATTACCACAATAATTACACAACAAATAAACAGTTAACCACACTCTATTTTGCATATTGGAAATAGGGAAAAACAGAGCATAGAACATTTCTTAACTACTAAACCCCAAGGTTAACAATAGAACCATTATCATACAAGAGTAGTAATAAACCACTTAAAGAGCACAATAGCTGAATATAACTTTGAAGGTAGCTAAGCTTTGGTACCAAGAAGATACGAATTCCATGGATAAACACATGAGCATAATATCACATGTATCCAAAAGGGTGGGTTCGAGCCATGAGATGGGTTAAAAAGTAAATGATAGTTGAAGGTAAGTAGGGGTTCCCGTGCATTGATGATAGATATGATACACGAATGCCTCACACAAGCTTAGGTCACACTTAATATGATGCATAAGTATGGCTAGAGGTCACTAACCACTAGTTTGTGCTCAAATGAGCTAGATAAGAGTAGCTCAAGAGTAAATAGAAGGACATTTAGCTCAAAAGGGAGTAAAAGTTCAGGGCATTTTCTATATGATGATGCGGCTATTATATTATGTGAGTATTTATAGTATCTAATTAGAGTAAGTCCTAAGTTATTGAAAATTGCAAAAATGGATCCCTACTTGCTAGACAAAAAAAAAGGAGAATAATTTACAAGGAAAGTATGAAATTGTGCAAAAGAATACCCTTTGTCATAAAGGACAATACACGCATGTTTTACTCAGTTTGTGGTCCCAATAACATTACGAGCTAAGCAGGGGTGGGTTTTAATTAGGTCTGGTTAGCATTGGCAGTTCAGTAACTCTAATTGTTGGGATTGAACAAGGGTTGGCTAAAGGACGACTCACATTCAGGTCGGGCTCGGATGGTCGGCTCTTGACAATTGTTAGCTTAGCATCGGTAAAGCGAAGATGGTTGTTTTCTTGATTTAGTGCTTAAACTGGGTTGTTGTAGAGGGGTCGACTCCACATGTTGGCCGATCACCTCAATAGCTTCTTGGATAGTATAGAGAGTAAAGTAGCTCGATGGATCAGACTTGGATAAACACTGCTCCTCAATGCTTAACTCACTTGGGACAGCTCAGCGAACCATTTGAAATAGCTGTCAGGCTTGGGATCATATGATCAGTCCTTGATCCCTATCACTAGCCCTCCGTACGAGACTTACCTCGGGCATTTCTCGGCCCAGATGGATGAAGAGATGATCTTGCATTAAAAGAAATCTATTGGGGTGTGAGCTTACGCTTAGTAATCTAATCCCCTCATGATATTGCATAACAATTTTATTAAATGCACAAACATATGAATGCATGAACAATTAGAATGTTGAACAATGCATGCAGTGACCTAGAAACTGCATGTAACTCAAAATTACACCTCCAATAGTCGGGGTTGGAAATAATTAACCAACACAAACCATCAACAGGGTTCTAGCACCTATGTTTTTTTTATTTCACTTGTACCAACATGCTTAAATTAACTCAAACATATATGTAGTATATATAAATTTTACATTTCATACAGAAAACATACTTTCCTTTTCAAGAATCAAATTTATGCCAAAATCTTAAGTTTAGTGATATGGTGGCCTCCGTAATCTACATCATACACCCCAAGCGGAAGTTACAAGATATGGCCCTTTACTAATGGTTAGTGTCCTTGACTCAAATATATAATAATGGCATAACCATTGCCTAATCCTGGTAAAAGCCCTCACTCATGTGAGCCCCTTCTCACCTTTCATATGAGGTGGCGGTTAGTATAGTTATGATGTAATTATGAGAAATATATGACTCATCAAATTCCTTAATCGAATATTTAGTTAATTCCACTTTCATTATGATCATGCAATTTCATTCCATATAACTATGCATAATTATCATCATAAAAAATTTCCATTATTATTTGATTAGTAAGCAATAGCATATAATCATAATATCATACGCATGCATTTTCCATTTCCTACATGCATCTAAGTTCATTAAATAAGTTTAAGTGCATGTACATTACAAGCAAAATCAAGTATAAAGTTATTAGGAATCGCTTGCTCAGTCATAGCTCAATCATAATAGTCTTAAGGTAGGTCATCTCCAACAATTGAGTCCCTTAAACATCGCAAATATGATAATATAAGAATTTGAAAAGGAATTCGAAGGTTATCTTAAAATCTTTTAAGTTACACTTTAAACTTAATCCTTAAATCCTTCCCGATTGTACTTAAAGCTTCAATCACATATAACTTTATCGTTTTAAATTCAATTTTCATGATTTTATAGTTAATCTTCATCATTTTTTAGTGTACTTTATCATGGTGTGATTAGATTTTCAAGATAAGACCCAAAATTTTGTCCATGGGTTATAATAGTAGCGGTCCTCATGTTTTGGTGCTCTTTTGAACTTAGCTTGGTTATTGAGTTTTTTGTTCTGTTAGGAAATCTTTTAGGCTTAGGCTTGGGCTTAAGACTTTATTCTAAGCTTAAAACACTTTTCAAGGTTAGATTTTATCCTTCTCTCATGACCTTAGTGTTAATAATATTTCCTTAGACTCTTAAGTGGGCTTATAGGGTTAAATAGGCTTGTTTTTGGTCTAAACTAAAGTTAATGTCTTTGTTAGGCTTAAGGAGTTTTATGTAGACATCTAATGGACTTCAAAAAAACCTTTTCTAATTATTTAAAGTGCCCATCAGAAATTTGGTGAGGCTCAATTAGAAGCTATAATCTTGTTTCAGATTTTTTAAGCTTAGTTTTGAGTTATAGGCTTTTAGCACCTATTATACTTACTTTGATTGGCCTTTTCATTTTGTTTACTTTTATTTATTATATTTTTAAGTAGGTTTTCTTGGGTTTGACATTTAGATGGTTGGGTTTAGGGGCTTCCAACTTGTTTCATTATTTTCTTAAGTTTAGGTAATAAATCAAGAATGTACATTACTTATATCCTAACTCCAACTTAACTTCTCTTCCATAAGAAAATTATTTAGCTTAAGTACTAAGTAAAAGTCAGGAATCATATACTTATCATAAGTTCTATGCATTAGTTTACATCTCAAAAATTTGATTTCCTCTTAAAACATCATATAATGGGTTTTTCCTTTACCTAAAGCTAGATTCAAGTATGTACATCCCCTCTTCCATATACATATTTCATGATTTTCTTAACTAATAACTTATATTCTAAGTGTTAGATATACATCCCATATAATACCAAACTTAGCATACTCATATTCCAACTTTTATGTAAGAGATTAATAACCTTATTACCTAAAGTAGACTAGCTATGTTATCACCTTATGTACATGCTAATATCTTTATAAAAATATCAACCCCTTAGCATAGCATATTAAAGTACTCAACAAGAAAAAGAACTTACTCATCATAGATGAGTATAAAGGTAGTTGTGTACTAAGAATCTTCTTTTGCTCCTTGTTTTCCTTTTCCTTTTTGTAAGCTTCTTAAGTTACCAAAATCTGATGTTTAAGGTTGGTTTTGGCATGTTCTAAGGTTTTCTAAAATTGCTTTTGATGTGAACAAAGTACAAGTAACAAAAGTAAGTTTTGTGTCGTGAGTGTATGTGCATATATGTAGCGACAAGGGTAAGTTTGTGGGGTTTGGCTTGCTCTTGTTTTTATAAGTGAAATGTGTTTAAAAAGTGAATAAAAGCGAAAGGATTTAAGGTGAAAAGTGGCTGGTTGAAAGTGTGTATATATGAGCTCCATTAAGTCCTTTTTGTTGTCTTCTAGATAGTATATAAGCCATACTTTATAATCATTTGACAATGTAAGCAATAAAGGGTAAATAGTAGATATAAAGACACTTGGTTTTATGGATGATTGATAAGGTATGGCCTCCCTTACTTCCTTTTTTGAACCTGCCACGTAGGGTTTTTGGGTTATGGGTTTTGTCATGTCACTTATTTAAAAATTAAATTAATAAAGTGATGGGATGACTTATCTATATGTTGTATAAGTTTTGGTGATATAAGAAAATTGTCTCATCACTAGCTTTTCATAGGTTGTCAAGTGATAAGTGATCCTAACTTTCAAATGATAAGTTAGTTAATGTGATTGGTTAGTTTACCTATCCATATATAACATAACTTATAACGGAAATTGTCTTTTGTGCAAGTCTTTGAGGGTTTGGTTCTTAAATAAATTCGTTGGTTATGATTTGCTTCTTAGGAAATTTTATAATTTTCTAAAGTTGAATTAAAATTTAATCGAATTAGATTTTCTATTATTAACTTAAGGTTATAAGTCCTTAATTATCCTAGCTTTTAGGGTTCTAGGTGACTTAAGGTCCGTTATTCTCATATTCAAGTTTTTTTCGATAATGAACTTTTAAATTGAAAAACGGGGTTCATTTTCTAAATATAAACTTTAGTTCTTAGTTTAATTGATCCTTAGGAATGATCAAAAAGTACTCTTTGTTAATTACATCTCCCTTAAATAGTAAGGTTTACACATCTCATCTTTGCTACCCTTACCATTGCCATGCTCCTATTTACAAGGCTAACCCAAAGACTTGAGCATGTAAGGTACCTTGTCTAATACCTCTACCTTTGACCCTTTTTGGGCTAGTTTTACTAATCTAGCATTGTCCTTATCCCTAACTCGCTTCTTCTGGTTTAGTTTGATAACCATTGACTTAGATGCTTTACTAGTTAAGCAACTGTTAATTCTTTAGCACTACTTTTAGTTCCTTTAGATAGAGGGGCAGTCTTTTTCCAAACATCCTTCTCTTTACCCTTTGCTGTAACCATTTTCTTCTAGGTTTCCCTATAAAACTTTCTCATCCTTATAGAGAAAAATAATAAGAATAACCTTAATAATATGAGGCAATTTTAAGAAAAAGTAGGATGAGCACCAACCTTCAAGGAGCCCTCTTCCCCTAAGAAAGGTACATGAACAATTCCCCTTATAAATGGGTTAACTTAATACGGTAGTAGTTTAGGTGAATACCATTCCCATCCTTCTCCTTAATGCACTTAGGTAGAACCTTTATCAATCAAAACCATCATCAACTACTACTTTAGCATCCTAAGAACCTTGCTTCTCTAACTCCTTTTCAATAACATCCATAGCCTCGGCATTGTTAGGTTGCAATGTGATTAGCATAACCTTAATGGGTTTCATCTAGCTAATCTAGAAATCAAACTAGTTTCGACCTTCCAACTACAAAGTAATCTTTTCAATCATGTATGGATGATTCCAAAGCCCTAAACAACTTTTTTTCCTTCTAATTCACTAAATAATACCATCCTACTAGCCTATTCTTCTTTATAGAATAAAAATACCTAAAAAACTATGTGGTCAATCCCCTTTTCACTTTTAAGAAAATGCATTCAAATGCTACCAACAGACAAAAAGCACTCAAAACTAACTTACATTTACTTAGTGATAAGTAAAAAAAGCCTTTTGAAATTTATAAACAAAAGTCATAACCTAAAATCAAAATGCTTGAAGTAGATATTAAAAAAAAAAAAATTGTTATCAATCAATGCAACTTTATCATTAGGCATAGGCTTCTCGATCTTCCAATTTTCTAGAAGATCACAATATCTAGCAATGGCTAATGCATCAGAGTTGCTCAAAAAGCTTTTCCCTCCATTCAATGATTGTCCTATGCATAGATCTCTTCATAAAGGGGACGTTGATTGTTGCTCTTCACAATCACTAAAATAAACATCCTTGCCCCCCCCCCCCCCTCCCCCAAATAAATGTGTAAACCAACCACTAATAGTCCTTGTTAAGTTGGGTAATTACCTTGAGGGACCTATTGCCATCATTGCTAGGGGGAGCAACCTTTTTTTGCATAATACTCTTGAATTTTATCATCAGTGAGGGTGTGTGAATGGGAGGAAGAAGTTCTATTTTTATCTTCCATGATTGCAAGAAGATAAACTTATCAAAAAGGGGAAAGTGCTTTCAACTCTGAGAAGAATAAAGGGTAATAAGAATTCTAAGGAATAATTGGAGATGCATAAAGTGCCCTTTCCAAGAATATATAGCCTATTTATATTTGTACATGTTGAAGGGAGGATGATGGTTATTGGGATTCAAGAAGATTAGACCTCTAACGCTCAAACCTTACCATATCTCTTGATAAGAAGATGAACGACCTACATGAACTACTTTGGCTATCATGGTAAGACCTGCCTAGTCGTCAATTGACACTTGTCACAAGCACTAAAGGACCAAAATTTATGCATGCAACATAAACCCATATAAAAGACTTCTTAAGGGAGCTAAACATTTTCAATCTCTAATACCTTAGAGAAAGAACCTTGCAATATGACGTAATCGGTATCATTATAACTTGGACTACTCACTAAAGCCTAAATAAGTTGGGAACCATCATTGTTTAAATACTAGGTTGGACTACCCTAAAGCAAGCCCTTACTAGGCTCATACAAGAGTATAGGACATCGGAGTGCGAGAATAACTCCTCCTTTAATTTAGTGACAAGAGTAGCTTGACCTAGGGTCTTAACTCTCAAAGAAGATAGTTTGAACCCTTAGAGTTTGTACATCCCTTCACAAACCCCATATGAGCTCTTAAGTAATAAAAGGGAAATCTAGAGATCACTTCCATTGAGTTTAAGGTAAATCAAGACTATAGCAAAGCCTAAGATTCAACTAATTGATACGGCATACTTACTAAACTTATAAATACTAGGTAAAGGTCACAAGTGGCATCTTTGGAGACTCTTACTCTTTCTCTCTCTTCCTTTCATGTTTTTTTCTAAGCACTCTCATTGACTTAAGTATTGGAACAACCACATTGGAGCAACCTTTGGTGACCATTCTTAACTCATGTGTGTTCATTTTGTACATTTCCTTGACTACAAAGTTTCTTATTGAAATTCAACTATCAACAACCATTAACTCAAATTTTGTTTGTTATATGAACAACTTAAACAAAAAATTATGATCAATTTGATTTTAATTGGATTAATATACAGAATATCGTGACTTTCTTAAACAAAAACTAATTCATATAGCTAGTTCAATATAGATTATTTGTATTAAGTGGTTTCGCTAATGAAGTTGGAGTTTAAATAGTATATGCTTGTAAATAGGGTTTTATATAAAAGCAAACTTACTACTACATAATTATGTTGTCCCTATTACTCTTGTTCTTTTCTACTAATTTTGTTTCTATGGCAAGTTTTTATGATGATAGTGACTATTTTGTATAAGAAAGTAACCTATCATGTTGTAATATAGTCCTTACACTAAATAGGCCCTTTTACTTCTCTCTTCGTACGAGTTGTAGCAAAAAGTTCTCTATGAGCTTAATGTTGTACTACCTCTACAAACTATCTCTTTCAGAGGAGTTGGGTAGTTTTAGCAAACTCGATACGCAGTTTTTGTTTTTCTTGAAGCTCCATATTTGATTTTTCTTAAGCGGTAAAGACAAAGGGAGTGAACATGAAAGTAAAAGATGAAAAGTAAAAGCAAAGATGATAGGGTAGATGAAGGCAATAATCCTTATTCGAGCAGTTCTACTACGACCGGTGTGATATAGAGTAAATATTAATCAGCGAATCCTCCTAGTTGCATGGTCACTTTCTTTTCTTGTATGTAACAGTTAAAATTGGCAATGGCACGGTGTTTTTGATATCTTTTCCATAACCAATGAGCATGCACCTACATAAGAATCTTTTCCGATTATCGGCCACATTGGAATGAAAAACTTTGGAGATAGTCATTTCACACGCCTTTGTCAAGTGATAGTAGCATCAATAAGGAAGTGCCAAGTGGATATGCTTGCATACAAATATGTTCTTAGGAGACAGTTGATGTAGATTCAATCATATAGGTAGCTACAATCTGGATAACTCAAAAGGTTTAAGGTTAGTTTTAAATAATGGAATAGAAACAATAACATGTGGATTGTATTTAGACGTGAAATGACTTAATAGTTGCGAACACCTAATTTCCATTTGAGTTCTAGATGTTCTTTTGAATAATAATCTAGGAATCCAATATCTTCAAATAGAAACCCGAAAGAGAAAGAAAAAATGAAAAGGAAATCAATTTTCTCCCAAGAGGGTCCTATAAAATTTAGCTGATGTGAAAGCTATATCAGATTTTACTCAGGTAATACTCCCAATGAGTTATGAGTTTTGGACATTGATTGAATCCCATCCATGAATATACTATTTATTATTTTTCCACGCCACTTAATCATAGTCCATGGGAGATCAAAGATGGGGCCAGATCACTAATGGCCTTTAATATACCACTTAATTAGACATGGTATATGTGGGTTCACAATTAATTAGTTAGTGTGAGCTCTGAGTTTTTCCCCCATCCCCCCCCCCCCCCCCCCCCCCCCCCCTAGTCCAATGTAAGAAATACAATATAATATTATATGTCTTTTAAAGTTGAGGAAAGTGGTAATTTTTGAAAGATTGTTACTAGAAAGAAGAATGAAAATTTTAACGGATGTTTTTTTTTTTTCTTTCTTTCTTTTGTTTTGCTTTTTAGCGTTGGTTAAGTTTATGACGAGAAAAATTGTCTTAAGACTCGTTGAACTGCCGAAAAAAATTTACAAAACATTAGTATTGACAATTTGCTGTTTCTTTGATGATTAAATATATTTTCAATTATGGAATTTGTTTGATTTCTTTTTGTTCTTGTAAGATATTATATTTGTTTTCATACTTTATTAATTTATGTCGTTTTATTGGGTGATTCTTTGAACTAATGATACACAGTGACAATTCCAATTTCTCGAAAAGGTTTTTAAAATTAATTATCCATCCATTTATCTATCTATGAATATATGATAAATGTATATATATATACACACATTATGTAGTTGTTTATGTTCATAGTTAAATATTAGTACATAAGAAATAATTTCAATAGGTTTTATTGAGATTGAGCATTAAATGCTCAAAGAAAAAAAAAAAAGGGCAATGCTTTAGGGTAGTAATTGGTGTCCTATAAAGTAATACATTTTGACGAAAATACAATTTTAGAGTAGATTTTTTGTGCCCTAAGAGGTATATTTAAATCGTCCTTTAACCTTTCATGACGGGCAATAGTGTTCAATAATCCCGAGCATGGAAAATTTCTGAGCACTTTTAAGGTGATTATTACGATTGTAAAAATTATCTATTAAGACATATCTTTCCGTACAATCAAAGTATATAAAAAGTTACATTAATAAATAGCGAATAAAAATTAAATTTAATATTATATATTATCTTATAACATATTATATATTTATATACATTATGTCAATATTAGTATTTAAATTTTAATAATATCTAATATATAATATATATAAAACTTATAAATCTATTTACAAGTCTAAATGAGATAGTTCGTGAATCTAATCTATAGCTCGAGTTATCCCGAACTTAAAATAAATCAAGTTTATTGAGCTTGTAAATAACTTAGCTTTGTGGCTATAATTATCTCTATGGAAATCCATGGTTTGTAAACAACTCTAGTAGGAGGACATTTCACATGTAATGTACTTAAATTGATAATTAATGTCAATGGAATGGTTTCCATAAAGCAAAAAACAGTCCACTCAACTTTGTTTCACTAGGCTCGTCGCAACGGACAAGGGCTCTTATTAGCAAACAACAATCGACACTTATTATCACACCGTTGGTGAAACGGCAAAGAAAATATTACATTATTATGTTGACTGCTAATTGTAATCTTATTAGGGTTTGGGAGCAGAGCTAGCTAGCAAAGCGAGCTTTGAAGTAGGCAACCAATTTGTCTCTAGGAGGCTGGTTTTCTTTAATGGCAGAGCAGCCGTGGAAATCTTGGATCCATTCACAGAGTCTAGGAAATTTTTGAGCCGTGAAGAACTCTGTTCCGGTTGCGTCTTCAAGACTCCCCAACCAAAAGCGAATGAAGTTAGCCGCGATGTCCACAAGCCCGATACCCTCACCTCCAAAGAACTTCTTGTCCTTGAGCTCATTCTCAAGAATTTTCAGGTTCTCATATGCTTCTTCTGCTGCTTTTTCTCGCTCCTCCCTGGTGCTCCCGCAAGTTTTAAATCATGTAGGCAAGGACTAAAACAGGCAGAGCGAGTTCAACAATATCAAAGTCTGTTTGAAAATCAAAGCTGTTAGATGTATAATAAAACTGAAAATGATGTAATTTACCTTTTCATCAATGAACTTAGTCCAGAAACGAGCCATGGCTCTGT
The DNA here is from genome assembly GCA_024138005.1 of Lumnitzera racemosa. NCBI lineage: Eukaryota > Viridiplantae > Streptophyta > Magnoliopsida > Myrtales > Combretaceae > Lumnitzera > Lumnitzera racemosa. The sequence continues at coordinate 62,376,426 of JAMXBC010000004.1, forward strand.
CACAATGGTCCCGAGGCATAATAGGGTTGACTTTCCAAGTTTCATCGGTGTACTCCATAATAATAGCAGATTCTGCAATGGGCTTTCCATTGTGAACAAAGACAGGAATCTTCTTATGAATATGTTTGTATTCCAAAAGTAAAGGGCTTTTATTCATGATATCTTCTTCTATGAATTCATACTCAATGCCTTTCAATTTAAGAACCATCTCTACCCTTTTGCTGAACGGGCTTCCCCAATCTCCCAATAGTTGCACCTTGTCACCCATACTTGACGAATTATATAAGGAATTATCATTTTTTTTTTTCATATTGCATTCCTATACGAAACCACGATTCCTTTAAAATGGGTATTTTAGTTGTTTAAGTATAATTTTGATTGTGGGATATGAGGGCTGGAGTTGCAATTTGTTTATACCCCTTCTCTAAAATGAAAATCAAAAGCTTAGCCAATATATTTGTAACCTAAAAGCACATATTGACACAGTAGCAATTTCCTAAAAACTGCCTCAACAAAAACAAAAGAACCAAAGGAATAGAAGCCCGCGTTTTCAAACTAAGACATGTATACATCTAATCTTCTACCTATTACATGTTAAAAAGCAAGTTTTATATGAATAGGGATCATTTTTTGAAAAATATTAGGAAAAAGGGTCTTATATAAAAAATATTATTAATATAGTATAGTGAGAACGCATACGAAGTATACACGTGTACCTTCACTTATTTTAAAATATTGAAAGCACATGTAGTGTAAGCATCTTCAGTTATAAAAGCTAAAACTGAAGGCATATAAACTTCATATGCTTTCAATATACCACATACAAAATACTTCAATCCATATTGCCAAACTTTATTTTGACCCTTACCAAATTCTAAAATATCTAAAACTAGAGAAAACCTAAAGTTGAATTTCCCGTCCAATTTTTCACATTAGTGTACATTTGAAATAAGTAATAATCCATAACTTGCATTTACGAAATTTTTTTGTAATCTTAGCAATTAACCACATTATGCACCTTTTTTTTTAGAAAAAAAAAATTGTTACTGTATTACATATATTGAGTAGTCATAGATGTACTATAAGTTGTGTAAATTATTGATATTTCATAAAACTTTATTATATTTTGTCTACATTAACGCATTTCTTATGTTTTGATAGTAAGTTATATGAATGTGAGTATGAAAAATTTTGGAATGTAGATTGAAATTACTATATATATATTGGTATTTGTAATGTGTTGGATTAAATTAACGAGTTAAAGTCAGATAGTATGCGATGCAACTTAATGAGTTGATTTTGTGCATTTTGTTAAGTTGTTACTCGATATATAAATGAAGTTTTTAATGTCATCTAAATATTCGGTTCATTGTGGCATTATTAGGATAGAAATGATAGATTACATAAAAGTTATTGTGCATGCGAACAGAAATATTGTGATGGGTAATTAGGAGCTGGAGTATGACAGGGAGCCTATTAAGAAGTTGAAGATTTAGAAGGATTTGAACTTTTTTCATTTCATTCGGAGAATTAGTGGATGCGTCGGAGTTGACTTGAGTGGTGTTGAACTCGTGCATATGCATCCATTTTTCTATGATGCTAGAATTGCCTACAAGTTAATGGCCATTAAAAACAATAAGGATGTTGAACACTTAAGAAGTGTACATAAGGCACATTGGGAAATTGAGTGCCCAAGCCAAGTATAAAATACATGAGCCAAACAATCCGACCCTTCTGGATCCCAATATATATTTAATAATGACCGATGTGGAGTAAACAAATGTAAATCCATCAAATGAGCTGTACATAGATTTCTCTGAATACTAGTACATGAATATCATAGAAGAGCTGCTTAAGAAAGCATTGGGTCTTATTATCAAACAGGAAGAGTCTTATGATCCGTATGTAAAGAGAATGCACATGGACATAAATGTTGACAATAATAGGCAGGATGAAGCAAATGGGGATGGTGATGAGGATGATGTTGGACTCGAAAGTGACCATGCTAAGGATTTAAGAGAACCCTAGGTGAGACCATATGTTGTTAGGAGTAGTGTGTTGGTTTGACCATTTTGTGGAGATAACCTAAGCTGGCCACATTGTCGTACTAGTGAAGTATTGTCCAACAGTCAATTTTAAGACTTTTCGCAAATAAATGAATAGGTAAATAGGCTTGTAAGAGATCCTATCCCATTTTATAACAGCTAGTATGATGGTAGCAGCTACGCTACATTTGAGAGAGATATTAATGAAATGTGCAGCAACATCAGTAATTTAGATAACTTGAGTGTTGACATGCATTTTAACACAAAGAAGGATCTCAAAAATGTGGTGAAGTCATTTTACATAAGGAACCACTATGATTTCCATGTGGAGATATTGAAACCAATTGTATATATGGTCTACTATAACAAGAAAAAAAAAAAGGTTGTAAGTAGAAGCTATAGGCTTGTTTAAAGAAAGTAGAGTCTTTTCAAAATCACAATTCCAAAGGTTCCATACACTTATGTAAACTTGATGATGAACTAAGATCATCCTTAGATCGACAGCAACATAATGGCTAGGTTATTCATCAATAGTGTATGGAAGAATCTTCATGTTAAGATGCTTGATCTTGTAGTTAATGTGCAAAACATGTACAGATACATAATAAGTAATGGAAGAGTTTTCGAGGCTAAAAGGAAGGCTATTAAGGTGGTATACAGTAATTCGGAGAAGTCATATAATAAGTTGTCGAGACTATTGAATACAATGAAGCTGAGAAATCCAGAGGACATAAGTGAATTGGGTTGTAGTAGTTTGACAAAAGCAAGGTGAGTCTCAGTTTAAGTAGGTTTTTTGGACATTTAAGTCTGGTGTAGAAGCCTTGAAATTATGTCAACCTATTGAATGTATCAATGGTACATTCTTATACGGAAAGTATGGGCATAAGTAGTTGGTAACTTATACCATGGATGTAGACAATTCAATAGTTCCATTAGCCTTTGCTCTTGTTGACACAAAATCGACAAAAACCTAAAGGTGGTTCCTATGGAAGCTTAAAGTATACGTGGTCGGTCAAAAGGGGGAAACCCTATGTCTTATATCTAATAGAGCATCCGGTATTGATTTTGTGTACAAGGAACCATTAGTAGGTTGGTAGCTATCGTTTGTAGTTTAGAGATACCGTTTGTAGCATGTTGTTAATAACTTCAATGCGGTACGTTGTTAGCAACTTCAATGCGGCATGTTGCTAGTAATGGCCTACAAAAACCAATTGTGCAAAAAACGTGTATGGTTTACAGGTGTTTAAGTACATGAAAGGAAATTCAAATGCATGTATTCATATAGTGAACAAAAGGGTAGACAGGAAATCGACAATAGGGCTATGGTGTAAGTGGGTAAACCAGATAGATTGTTGTCGAGCTCATTTATATCTAATTGGTGACAAGCTAAACTAGCTGCAAGTTAGCTTTCCTTATCTCTACCTGAACATTGATTTACTACGAAAGAAAGGTAAACTTAGGTGTAAGTAATATCACATGGAGATGGACATTCGAGAGTAGTCAGAAAAAACTAGATGTAGTGCATATGGGTAGGAAGGACAAAATAGGAGGAGGTGTTTAAAGATAAATAGAGTTAGTACATATTTTTTTTTATTTTTATCTAGGCATTATGTTATATTACATGCATAAGCATAATGATATGCACATTTTTTTTTAAATTTTCTACTAACCATGTTTTTATGTGTTCGCAAGATTGATGGAGCTATGACTTATCAATCCATACGTACCTACAAGGCAGGATACTTACCTTTCACAAGCCATTTGGGAGGGTAGGGTGAGTAATATCATTCTCATGTACATTCAAAATTTTCATGAAAGTTGTATTACTTGCTAACTTCATTGATTATTTGTATAGGAGACTCCCTATGCACTATAAGTGTGGTGCAGTGAGATGTCTTTGCATGAAGATAAAAGGGATATTTCTATACATCCTAGGGTAAAGCCTTATGTATGGGAGGCTGGTTTCTAAGGAGTAGTACAGCTTCCATTTATTATGTTAGACTAACATCTGATTATAACTCTAGTTAAGAGATGGAGGCTCGAGATATACACATTCCACCTATCCATTGGAGAGATAACCATTACATTGCAGGATGTTAAGGTCCAACTAGGACTTTTAGTTGAGGGTTTTACAATGGTAAGTTAGACCAAAACGGATGATGAGGAGAGTTGGGCCAACGTAGGGGAAAGATTGCTAAGTGCGAGGCTTGCTTAGATGAGGGGTGCTCATTTATCTCTTACATGGTTGTGATAATACTTCCGAGTACTTCCTTATGGGGTTGATAACAAGACAGTTCAATAGTACATGCATGTGTACATACTCAGCCTGATGGGGGGATTCATATTTGCGAATAAATCCTCAAGTCTTATTCACCTCATATTCCTACCATTATTGGAGAACTTCTCTATAACTGGGTAATTTAGCTAGGGTGGCATTCGCTTAGCATGGTTATACTAACTACTGTACTTTACCTTATCATCCGATGCTTATGAGCTTGAAGGAGCCGCAATTCTTCTTTAGGTCTAGGCTTAGCATAAATTGCCATATGTCACCCCACTTAGTCGATATGGGTTTATTATTGACGAAGATAGGCTATTGGTGGCCAAATGGAGGATAAAGCGGGATATTACTCAGCATCTGATGCACGTAGTGGATGCGTACCATACAATGTTTGACATGTAGATGATGCAGTAGGTATGATATGATAAGTTCTCCTCTTTACTATCCTTTTGTCAGCATAAGTGCCAACCTTCGTTGTTTCACAATGATTGATTTTTTTTTTATTACCCATTAGATTATTTGGGAGCTTTATACTGAGGAGTTGTTGCCTCACTTCTACATTGCTAAGTAACACATTTAGACTACTTGGGTACTACTCATATGTTTCTACATCATTGAGTGGTGTTTCTCATACGATGTTGTCCGACAGTTTAGTAGATACTAGTACCCCCCCCCCCCCCCCCCCCCGCACTAGATGTTGGCACCTCTTAGCAACTTTACCAACTAAACCTTTAGGGTAAGATGAATGTTAACTGAATCAACATGTACTCTATGTACATTGTTACGCCCCGAAGTCGCGAGGTCGCAACAGTCCCGCCGTGTCCCGCCGTGTAAACCACTCTATGATAGAAACTGGCCTCACAGTTCCTACCATAGAGATAATCTACACAAGGCATCGACGACCACTCGCTTTGAAGTAAACAGTTCGATTAATGATTATACTACAAATATGATGAGTAACTCAAATTACTATTAAACATAGATAATCATATAAGTAAGTCCACAGAGCTTCCCAGGAAGATTTACATAATAACTACAGTTTACTAATTTACAGAATAACTAACAGTCTTCATCCTTTAACTACAAGGTCAGTCTGGTTACACATTAAGCTAAATAACTTGATCCTCACACCCCTGGCGTCAAAAGACTAACCTCTGGATAATTGTAGGGCGGCATGGTACTTGAAGAGATTACAAATCAGAACCTGCAAAAGGATCTATAAGGGTATGAGCAACTACAGCTCAGTAAGTTGAATTGGAGACTCATGAATGCATATAAGCACAAACAGGATTATCAAACAATTATTTTCATGCAATGCAACAATCAAGTGTCATCGCACAACGTAGTCCGGTCCGTTGTGAAATTAGAGAAATTTCACCCGCTCCGATCCGGGTTGAGGAGTTCCATGTTATGCAGCAGCTCACAACCAAACCCAGGCTTGTGCAATGGAGACATCGCTCCTCCCACGACTACCTTCGAACCATTGACTTCACCCCCGCCGCGACCTCCTCTCCTGTCACTTAGTTCGACTGAGGATGAAGAAGGGACCATTTTTCAATCCTGCGCTATCCCTTTCGAAGGGGTCGGTATTTGGTTGGAGAGTCCTATGATCCCCTAACGGGTTGCAATGCATGACGTTTTCGGTTGTTACGGTCGACTAAGATTAAATTCCGGTTAGGGTGTTCAAACAAGACCACAATAATTCAATCAGTCACGAAATCACTCACAGCACAAATTCCAGCACGAATTCAGATACATCACACATGCGCAAACTACTTACAATCACAAGCATATACAAGCCTAAGTCTCCGAGCACTACAAAACTAGTACTCTATTACAATAAGTAATAACCCAACTTACTTGAATTTGCTCGGTCGCTCGATCCTCAAATTGCGAGCTGATTTGTTTCTGGGTGTCCTATAATGCAAAGAGGTCCTTTTAGTACTTATTTTTATGGATTCTTATTCTAATTTATAATGTAACTCATTTTCCTCATGTATACCTACAACATACTAATAATTCGTTGTATTTTATTTCGGGGTTCGGTTCCTAAACTAGATTCTAGTTTTAATTCCTAGGTCATAATTAGGCTCGACCCAATGTGACATTAATCACCTTATGCTCGGGTATTCAAATATCCTATTGGGTCGTAATTTTGGTATTCTAACTATTCGGTACACACTAACCCTAATTGGGATATCGGATTTATTCCCGAGGTGTAAAAATCTTACATTTTAAGATATTTACTTAAAATTAAATATTAATTCCGATTTATTATTTTTCTGATTTCAATTATAATATTATCTAAATAACTTTATTTTATTTTTTTTTAAATTTAGTAATTTATATTTTCACATATTCCTAATTTCTCATATTCTTTACCTAATTTCCCTAATTAACCATAATTAGTACCTAAAAGCTAGGATTAGGGTTCCACTGTAGAGATTAACTTCCTTAATCATCTAATCAAGATCCAAATCAGTAATTAACATTATAATTACCTAATTAATCCCAAATCACCCAATTTTACCATCATTTTAGGGCTAAAAATTAACTTAAAATTTTAGAAAATTAATTTTAAAAAAAAGGCTTCATAGCACTGTTCTAAATCATATGAGAGTTCTACAGAAAAATTTTGAGCCCCAAACAACATCCCTAAGCCTATTTAATTTCCGGTTTAATCATGCTCGGTTTTGAACAATTTCTTAAGAACCCTATATTTCCAGACATAATTAAACTAAATCAATATTTTTCCCTAAATCTACATACAATAAAACCTCAGAATAACAAATTTCATAATTTTCTGGGCAAAATAACTAATTTTACAAAATTATATAAAAATCGGGATGAGTAAATGACTAACCGGTTCAAGGATTTCTGGCTGTCCAAAACCGGTCCAAGGCTATCGGCCGGTCCAGACACTGATCCTAGGGTAGGGTGGTGGTTCCAGTTCACCTTGCTAATCTGCACAGTTTTCTTTTTTTTTTTTTTATTTTCTGGAATTTCTCTCGATTTTTCTTGTGTTTCTATTTTTCTCAGATTACAAACTGTCCAAATGTCTTCTGTGAATTTTTTCCTTATTTATAGACAAATATAGTAATTAATGTGTATTAGTTTGATGTGATTTTTGCCCATTTCCTTGATTTTAGGCTTTTAGTTTGGCACATTTTTATTGGCCAATTTTTTTTTTTCAGTCACAACCTGATCTAGATGCAGACCTCTCCTTCTGATTTTTTTCTGGTTTTTTAATAATTATTTTGTATTTTTCTTTAATTATTTACTTAATTTTCGGTCTATTTTAGCAATTATGCGTATTTTTATCTACACGTAAATACATGTAGGGTACACGTGAACATTCCTAAATATTATTTTGGTCATTCTAAAATTTTTAGTACACATATAATTTATCTCTACTAATTTCTTAGTTATTTCATGATACTTTCGCCTTTTCGGTAATTAGCAGTTATTATGCTTAAAATTTGAAAATTTTATAGTCTCCTATTTTACTACTTACTTTCTTAAATTTAAGTTTACAGGGTCATTTTTACTAATATTCCTCTCAATAGTTTCTAATTTGGGTTTGATCGGATCCTTTAACCGATCGCCCTAAACCTTGGGTTCTAAGTTCAATCCTACGGTTACTTGACTTGGTTTTAAGGCTTACAATTATCTAGGCTTAGGGACAAAGACATGGATTCTTAATACATATCTAGGGTCCACGAGGAGCTGACAAGAGTTACTGGCTGTAGTATAGATAGATCACTCGGCTTTACATTATACACTAGGGAGATGTCATTAGTCGACTAGTAACTACATGTGAAATCGTCTGTTAGTTTCTAAACTTGTACATACTTGCTATCATATATTTTGACACCTATTTTTCTACTTATTTCAGGTAGACTTGCTTAGGAGTGTTTGGTTGACACCTGACTATCCTATAGCATTAGGTATTATAGATGGGGCACTTCAATTTGTTAAGCAGCACAGTGGCCTCATCTTTTACCCATAGCATAAGGGCATACAATAGCCACTCTATGCGGACCATGGTGGGGAGTAGGGACCACTTGCGACCAAGGATGTGTTGGCTCATCGTACACTACCTAAGGGTACAGCCAGTGTTTGAAGAGGGAAGGCTTGATTGAGACATTATCAGGCAGATCTTGATGATGATATCCTACCACATGGGAATTATTCCATTAACCTTAGGTAGATTAGTGATGGATACAGTACATACCCTGGGTTAGGAGTCGACTCCACCTCGGGAGTCGAATCTAGCTCTATAGTTAGATCTAGCTCTTACATGACTCCTGAGTTTCAGCAATATCTTGATCTTGTGACTCCACCAGTACCTCTAAAGCGACGTTCTACCACCCACCCACCCCCCTTTCCCCTTCCCCTTCCCCTTCCCCTAAAGTCCTCTATGGGTAAGGGCATTAGTTAACTGCATTCTACCCCTTTAGTTGACCTAGTTCCTCCTAAGGACCTTGATCTTAACAATCCAATACCTCAACCTATGCAGTCATAAGACAAATAGGGGCATTTACTTCTTTCCTATGTCATGAGAACCTTCATACGACATAGGCGACAATAGATATGTTTTGTCTATTTTTCTTTTTTTTTTTTACAATTGTATTGACATTAATATTAAGTCATGACATTTTGTATATATACTAATTAATCGAAATACAATTTAACTTTCATCAGAAACTGCAATTCATGGCATTCTCTATTTACCTTTGCATTAGAATTTTCAATTATTTGTTACTACAACCGACTCCTATTATCAATGGATGACCATTCAGTGCATCGATTTTTTTCCTACTTGCTATCTTTGTTAAGGCATTCCATCGATTGTTGTTTTATGCAATCGACTTCTATAGCAAACTTTTCATTCAGTTTGTAGTGTGTGAGTGGAAGTACATGCATTTATTATGTGGGATTGGGGGAAATTACTAGGTTGGATAACAATTTATTTTTAATTACAAATTATTTTATCAACTACACTCAAGGTACATATATTAGATGGAATACGCTAAAAAAATTTATACTAAAGGCACATCTAGTACATGCGCCTTCAGTGTAATTGGAAAAACTGAAGGCGCAAGTACTAGATGCACCTTTAATTCAATTTCAAAGTTGAAGGAATATTTAGTACATGTGCCTTCAGTTCAATTTCAAACCTCATGGCACACTAAAGGCACATATATTAGATGCACCTTTAGTGTAAAAAATAAGAAGAATTGAAGGTATATGCTTCACATGCATTTATTTAATTTTATAAACATATCTTATACATTGTAATTTTTATAGCTATTGATAGTCATATAAAATATCATACTATTTAAAAAAATTATAATATTTTAAGTTAAGAGATTATAACATTATATAGCAAAAGCCAAGAGTTGCATCATTCTACATCCAGTTTTGCAAAGGTTGGACTATTTAATAAATATCACCCTATATATAAATAATATGTCTTTTGAAAAATGAAAAGGTATAGAAAATAAAAGTAAAAAAGCATTGTTAATGAAAAAGTACAAATAACAAAAGTTTTCTAAAAACAAATAAAAGATGTTAAAAAAGGGAGAAGTGAAGTTATATCATTACTGACTTACATATTACTTTTTAATAGGTATTTATTTTCATGATATTGAAAAAAATTAATGTAATGGCTTTTCATGAAACATAATAACATGAAAATGTAATATCAAATAGGTATTATAACAAGAAAAATTACAAATTTATCATATGAGATAATAAATAAGTTTCTCATAATATTATATTAGATAATAAATAATATATAATAAATAAATTTCTGACAGAGCTTAAGATGAAGGATCAAAGCTACCTTATTTTATGCCAAAATGTAATCTTAGAGCAAAGTAACAATTCTTTCATTTTTCTTTCTTTCTTTCTTTCTTTCCTTTATTTATTTATTTATTTTTTGCCTATAGCAAAGTAATAATTTTACTTGAAAAATATCAAAATTAGTATACTAAATATAACTGGTTATAATTTTTTTTTAAACTATGAGATAATACCCATTAATAAATTCAATATTAAAAAATATAATATGTTACAATATTATATAAATACTAAATGGTTTCTAAGAAATGATGAACCATTTAGAAAGAAAGTATAAATAATATAATAATTTTTTTAACTATATGGTAACCGTTATTACTAAAGTCAATGTAAAAAATATATAATATATAATAATATCATGTAAATACTAAATGGTTTCCACAAAATAATGCATCATCTAGAAAGAAAATATAAATAATTATATTAAAATTATTATATTTTAAAATATAAAATATATTATGAATGTGAAAGTATCATATTCATATTTTAAAATATCTCTTACATTTTGAAATATAAAATGAAATATTATGAATGTGAAAGATTGTGTTGTTTTGCCTAAGATTATGCAACAAAATTACAAGTTTAAAAACAAAGAGGTTAGTTAGGTGCAAGATTTAGGATATTGTAGCATTTAATTTTGTTATTTTCTTATTATTATGTTGCTATTTTTACATTGTGGCTTATGTTAAGGTTATTATGGTTGAGAAGTGTAATCTACAATCCATGGCTCAATGTTAAGACCATTAAAATAAGGCATACACTCTTGTTATCATAGAATGGAATAACAAATTCCATGTATAAGCATGTCTTAGGATTTATATGTGTATATGTGTGCATGCATACGTGCGTATGTACCATATTATTGTTTTCCTTCAGGGCCAACATTACTATAGGTCAATTTTAATGATGTTCTTAGTGCAGCTACTTAGGATCAAAATTGTGTTTCAACATTGATGATGCTTAATATATCCTATAGTACTAAACTTATTGGTCTGGATTTGATCATGAAGTGAAGATAAGATGGGAAAAAAGTGATACAATTTCCTTGAGCTATTCTAGCAATCTTGTATCCTCTGGTTTCAAACTCGTATTTAGAGCTCTATAAGTACTTGCCTCAACTATCCTAATTGTTACAAGTTTAGTATAGAATGCATTTAAGCAATATTCTCTCTTTGTAAAGAGTAAAAGTTTTAGAGTTTTCTCTTTACATGTTGTCTTCCTTGCCATACTCCTCCCCTACATCAAATTAAAATTTCCTACCCCCTTTGTAAAAATGAAATGTTTTAAATCCACAAAAGACCTAGAATTAAAAGTTTCCTAAGGCATGAGTGTTGATTCTCACTCTAGAATTCTAGAAGCTCCTAGGGTTCCTACTCATGAACCCTTTACTACTATATCTCTAAAGAAATCATACAAAGATTCAATTATGTAAAATCTTGGAACAAATTATGCACAACTATTTACACTCGAGGAGTAAGATGAAATGGACGACATGGATGCCATTGTTTGGAAGCTAAAGATGAAGTCCTCTCAAATTAAATTTCAACCACTAATCATTTAGGTATGAAACAATTACTTTTCTAAGCTAACAATGAAAGAAACTGTATAGTAACTGGAGGCAAACAATTATCATCCAACTATTTGGAATGTCATTAGGTTACAAATTATTAATCTAGAAATAGAAGTTAATGTGGAAATTCGCAAGTAACATTTCAATGATAGGCTTAGGGGTTGGGTTTTGATTTTGTCTCCTTTTTGAATTTGGATGACTTAAGTCTTGTGATAAAAAAAGACCTATGGTTTATCAATGAACATTCTCTTAGACGAGAAACCAATTTTAGAGCCTCGATTGCTTGTTCTAATTTAGTGGTTGTTTGGATTAGGATTTATGAGCATCCTTTGGAATTTTATGATGTGGAAGCATTAAGATTAATTGGGAATGGAATTGGCCCTATTCTAAGAGTTAATTCCCTAACCTACAATGCTGAACATGGGTATTTTGCATGATTATTTGTGTAAGTTAACTTCAATGAACCCCTTATACATTCAATCAAAATAGATGGAATGATCTTTCACCTATAATATGAAGGCATTTGCATGATTTACTACTAATGTAGGTACATTGGTCATGCACTCAAAGCATGTCTAGCCAATCTGGATCAAAGTCAAACCCCGTCAGTTGAGTCCAACCCTTCCCCGAATAATATACAAACATTAAGTAACAATCCAAATTCAAGTCATAACTTAAGCCCTAATCAAACCGAAATAGTGAATATTTCAACCCATACTAGTAACCAAGAGCCCACTTCATATAGTAAATCGATATTGGTGCATAATAAGAGAAAATCAAAGGTTCTTAAAGCCTAAAACCAAGTCCATGATCAAATTCCTAAGTAGAAATCAAGATAACATCGAATCCCTCATTCTTAAAAGTTGAGTGATATTAATTCACATAGTATGGATAAGATAGTAGGATCTCTTAATCATGCCAAATCCCCTAACAGGAGAATTCCATACCAATAAAAGGAGAAAAAAGAAATTGAAAAATCGTTATCTTAAGCACTTACCCTTAGAATGTCCTAAACTGGTGGCACCTAATTATGGACAAAAAGTAATTGATGGGGATATTAATAGGCAAGTAATTTCTCTCCATGCTACTCCTTTTACCTTCCAAGCTTTCTAGTTTAAATCTTATTAACACCTCACTTTTGCCCTTCTTTTAGAAAAAAATACAAAAATATATATAAAAAAATTAAAAAATAAACAACATGAAAAATTGAAAAGTTAGAATATCCAAAAACTAGAATAGGTGATAATCCTAATGAAGTATAAACAAAAAACAAAAAAAAAATTGAAAACTTGAAGAAGCATAAAAAAAAAGAATAATAAGAAAAACCATAAAAATTATAAAATCTTTAAGAAATTGAAAATAAAAATTTTTAGCTTTAGTAAGCCAATATGTTTATTTAGGGCCAAATATATATATATATATATTTGATAAAGTTGACTTTTTTAACGAAAATGGGTTTCAATTTCTCATTTAAGCTTAGACAATTTAAAGGAGCATAATTTAAGTGAAATGTAAGATCAAACCAGACCTCATCTGGACTTAAATTGATGAATTTATTCAAATTTAAAATTTATTATTAATCAAGTTGAAATTCAGGTTTTCAATCAAATTTGGACTCATTTCAGATTTTAGATCTCTTAAATATCCATATTAGGCATAATTTAGAATAATATCGAGTTATGATAAATTCATAGCTAAGTTTTATTTTAAATGATTTTAACCAATTGAGATTATTGAGTTTAAATAATATTTATTTTCAATAAATAAATGGGACGAGTTTGTTTGATTAGTAGCCTTGTAGTCAGTTTTGTGTTTTAGAAGATCATGGGTTCAAACCTTGCTCTAAGAATATGGGAGTTTTAATTTTATTATTTTTTGGATTTAAAAAAAGGGTAAAAATCATAATGTCATTATCTTCTTCTCCAAAACAGAATAGAATACAGTAGTAGCCATGGAAGCACACACTAAGCTTGGTCTAAGACCTTTCCATCCTTTTTTTTTTTTTTTTGAAATCAAGCATTTGGAAAGTCATAGGACAAATTCTAGAAGCTAATTGTTGTTAGAATTAGCTTAAAACAATAATTTACTCAAGAATTTAAGGGTAATTTATTTGAGTTTTTAAACTTCGATCCTTTGATCTTTCATCTCCTTGAGCATTTTTAAGCTTCATTTTCTTATAAATAAGTGATCCTCAACTCATTTTGGTGGTGTACTCCTCATATTTTTCCACCTTTTCTTTCCAAATTGCACTTTCTCTCTCTATGATTAGGTAACTCACGATGACTACTTTATCTCTTTAGTATACATACATAAACATCACTTCTCAACCAAAACTACTACCTCCAATTGTCTTCCCACCTCCTAATCATCTTGAAATCACCTTTGCTCAACATAAAACAACATCTTATCACCAAAATTAAACCCATCCTGTACCACTTTCTCTCTTTACTAACCACTACAACCATTTATTTTCGAGCCTAAATACCACCAGAAACACCATTTGTGCCACTAAAAACCCTTGAAACCACCTCCTTTTCACCCAAAGCAACACAAATTAAGCCCTAATTGAGCACCACATATCCAACAACCACTAGCCCTTTGCAAACCACCACCTCTACCACTCGCTTCTTCAAAATTAACATCCCTATGCAAATTACCTCACTCTTAGGAGACGAATCTACCAAATTTTTTTACCCATTACCTGCATTCAAACATAAACTCAGTTAGTTCTTTAGCTAGCCTACTCCCCCTTCTTTGTTTGCTCTTCTTATTTTTGTTCTTATTTATTTATTATTATTTATTTATTATGTAAATAACTATGTATCTTAGGCAATAATTGAATATGTATATAAGTAAAAAAATATATCACAATGATGCTTGTAGCTTTCCATTTTCATCTTTTATTATTATTTAAATTAGTTTATCTATTTATTTATTTGTAAACATCATATTATATGTCAATTATTAAGTCATATTTCATGTTGTAGAATAAAAAGAATATGTTGTTTATATTACTGTATGAATTATTTTAATGATAGTGTTATATTATGTTACACTACCAAATTGTGTTTGTTATAGTAGTGTATCAATCAAGTTGTATGATATTATTAACAACTCCTTTACCATTAGATTGTATCTATTATGTGTATTTTTGAATGTATGTTGTTTGTATTTCAATATTTTTAATACCTGTGTCAATGGGATGTAATAATATGATATTATTGATTAGTGTTAAATAGCTATTATATGTTCTCATTATGTCATATACAGTCAGATAGGATTTACATGTCTTGTAGACCAAATATATATTATAATTGAAAAATTGTTATATGGATATAATTTATGTTATATTGATATTATATTGTGAATTACTCTATAACAAATTTATTGTAATTTCACTTTATTAATTCTATACATATAAGTGTAGTAAGTTTGCTATAACCGGATGGTTACGTGCAACAGCCATACCGGTCAACTAAGGAGATGTCTTGAACTGACAACATAAGGAGAGATGTCATTAAGAAGAAGCGTGCGAGGAAGAATGAGCAAACTCAGTATCTCATGTATGTGTATGTGATAGTGAATCAAACTTGATGTTCTTGACTATTCATGATAAA
Organism: Lumnitzera racemosa; assembly: GCA_024138005.1. Classification (NCBI taxonomy): domain Eukaryota; kingdom Viridiplantae; phylum Streptophyta; class Magnoliopsida; order Myrtales; family Combretaceae; genus Lumnitzera; species Lumnitzera racemosa. The sequence goes on from JAMXBC010000004.1 coordinate 62,391,804, forward strand.
TTACCTGTTTGATCTTTTAAGGAGTGATATTGGTAGAGCTTCAATGTTTGTTCTAAGCTCGCAATATTTTAAATGAATCAAAATGAGAGGAGAAGTCTCCTATTTATAAAGTTTGGATGCCAAACTTATTTATTGGATGACTTTAGGATGAATGGTTGAGATTGAGGCTTACTATTAAAGTTTATCCTTCTCTCTATTGTCAATGGGTTTAGATATGGGCTTGGATTCATCTAAGGGTTTATAATAATCAAAAGAAGCCCATTATTATTATATATAAGCTTGGAGCACACATAAGCTCCCTTAAAACCCATTAAAGTGAAATGAAGCGTAAATTAGCTTTAAAAGGTTGTCTTTAAGTCTACTTTTTATACGTATGATAACCAAGCAAGGCTAAGAGTAGAAAATCCAATCTACCATTCCCTGTTCTAAGATTACCAAGTTAGATCTCCTTAAAACATCCCTAATTAGGACGATTTCCACGACTTTGTCACTAGTTTAAATTATTGGTCTATAGCATTAAAGTAGGTTGAAAGCCTAACTATCAAAATGACCCTTTACAATATACTTATTACAATGTTGTATACTAATTAAATTTTAACAAGATAGTACTATATCTACATTATACATAAAATGCATATAAATAATCTATTATCTTATTTAAGTGATGGCTTATGGCATATACTTATTAAAATGCATATAAATAATTTATCCCCTTGCAATGATTGTAAGAGTTATGTTACGTTACGTGGAGATAGCTTAGGGGTACAGGGGCAATGTCCCCATTGATAGGAATTAGACCATTAGACTCTTAACCCGAGCATGATGACTAAATAGCATAGCAAGATGAGTTTTTTTCTTTTTGCCATACAACTGAAGAATCTAAGCTATTACAATCTACTAACCTAATGTCCTAGCAGAGTCAAACCTTCTTGTAATTATTGATAGTTTCTAGTTATCGGCCAAAGGTACACTCGGACAACAAGTCAACCCATCCGACCATTTGCTCAACTAACCTAAATCCAAGGTGTACCAAATACATTTGAGCTGAATTCACTTAGGAAGAGTCACCTGCTCAGCTTAGAACTACTAAACTATTAACTTGGCTTAGCATCATTACTAAGCAACACCCGAGCTAGTTGTACAGTTTATCCATTTTAGCCAACTATATGACCATTGATTATCTACTATGTATCTGAAAGCCCCCTATGATAGAATCTTCTATACAGGATGCCTATTTTTGCGGAATTTTCATTTATACCCTTCGAACATTCCTTGTACCACACTTATTTAAGACATTACCCTTTTTAGTCTTTTCTAATTTAAGTAAGATGCCCTAACTTTTCAGATATAAATACCTATTGTAAATGTAGTCACAACATAACCTGATATTGAATATACTTCTCCTTTTGTAAGCATCACTCTTTGTTTGCCTGTTTACTTCACTCTTATCCTAATCCTTAAGTTAGGCTAGGTAGCAAGTACCCTCATTGAATCAACTCATACATCATATCGAGTTAAGCTATGAGTCTCAATAGTTACCTGGTGCATGATATCTTCAGGGTTAATTGAGGTTTTCTTGTTGGTTATTATGTTTCTCATGTATTTTCACCCTTATTTTCGAGATTTTTACAAGCTTAAACCTATCCCTTACAATCGGCCTTATCAGTCCTTAGTGTGGATCATATCATTTTGGTATTAGAGTGGAGGTTCGTTTAGGTAAGTTATGTTTGAGCTTTTTTATGACTAGTGTTTGTTGTGGTAATGTGCAGTAGTTGCGTAAAGGTTAGTTGTGAGTATCACGACTCAACAGTATTGTTGTCGTGGTAGGTCGTCGTGTATCGTATAAAGGTCTATTATCAATCACCTTGCTGATCATAGGCCTTTCATATGACACACAAGGCTCCTTCCACTCTACGTTACCACTAGGCCCATAGAAAAATAATATAGAGCATTTTAACTAAAAATACTTCTATATTATAATTTAGCTAATTGTATGGGCTTATGAGACCCACAAAAAAATATATTATAAACAAATGCAATTCATAACGGAACTGCATTAAATCTGTGTTATGAGCAAAAACATAAAAGTATCTAAACGCCTATAAATCTATTACAAAATATCCTCTTCGCTCTCTGATCGCTCTAACCCGTCCTTACACGAGACTTACCATGGGCATGCCTCGGCCCAGATTAGTAAAGAGGTTTTCCTACATCAATAAAAATCTATAGGAGTATAAGCTTAAGCTTAGTGAGATAAATACCCTCATCAGTACCACATGACAGAAAATTTATTAGATGCACAATCATATGAATGCATGAACAATCAGTATGCTAAACAACGCATGCAGTGACCTAAGAACTGCATACGACTTAGAATTACGCCCCCTGAAGTCAGGGTTTGGAGATAATTAACCGACCCAAACCAAAATTCGGGTTCTAGACTTTGGGTTTTATTTCATTTGCACTGTCATGCTCATGCCAAAACAAAACTCTATATATATATATATATATGTATATGTATACTTCCTTTATCGAAATCAAATCATATTTTTAAAGTCTCAAGTCTAGCAATGTAGTGGTCTTCGTAATCCACAAGCACATGCCCTAAGCAGAAGCCATAAGACTCAGCCCTTCGCCGACGGTTGGCATCTCCTAGCGCCTAGTAAGCCTATTAACTTAAGATAGGGACTGAATATATATGTGACATAGCTAATGCCCAATCCTGCAAGAAACTCGTATTCTTGTGAGTCCCTTCCCATCTTTGCGTGAAACGGTAGTCGATGTTATCCGTATACAATATGGGGAATGCATGATTCATTTTGATTTCTTAATCGTATAAGTGATTAACTCGATTTTTAAGGTGATCAAACAATTTTGTTCCATACAATTCACATGTATATATTAATACAAACAATTTCCATTATTATATATATAATTAACAAGTCATCACGTTCATCCATAAATCCATACACATGCATCTCCCATATCCCACAAGTATCCAAATTTATATATATATAAGTTTAGGTGCATCTATTCTACAAGCACAATCAAGTAAAGAGTCATCGGGAATTTACTCACTCTGCCATGTGGGTCAATCAAAATAATCCGGAGGCAAGTCATCTTCGTACACGGTGTCCCCTGGTCATTGAAATAATATTTATAAGAGATTGAAATAAGCTTAGGAAACTAAGTAAATTTTTCCTTAAGTTATACTCTTGTTTAGTTTTCGAAAATTTTCCCGATTTTTACCTAAAGTTCAATCGCGTATAACATTTTCATTTTAAATCCGATTTTTATGATCTTATAGTTAATCTTCATCGTTTTTGAGTGTACTTTAATGTTGTGAGGTTAGATTTTCGAAATGAGGCATACAATTTTGTCCATGGGTCAGAACAGCAGCGTTCCTCATGTATTGGAGTGTTTTTGGGCCTTGTATGGTAAATGGGCTTTTTGATAACATGAGAAATCCTTTGGGCTTGGTCTTATAATTTTAACCTAAGCTTAAAATACTTCTTGAGATCAAATTTACAACTTTGATTTATATTCCTAATGTTAACAACCACTTCATGGGCCCTTTAGTGGGCTTAAGTTGTCAAATGAGCTTATTTTTTGTTCAAACTAAAGTTAGTGACTTTAGTAGGCTTATGGGGCCTTAGATGGATTTCTTATAGGCTTCAAAAGAACCTCTCTTGATACTTTAAGGTGCTGGTCAGAATTTCATTGAAGGCCTAACTTAAAGTTCTAGGCTGGTTTTGAGAGTTATAGGCTCGATTTTGAGTTTTAGGCTTTGTATGCCTACCATACTTGCTTTGGTTGATCTTTTCACTTTATTCATTCACTTTTATCATATTTTTAAGCTTTTTTTTCCTACGTTCCAGATTTTTTCATGAGATTCCAAGGGGTTCTTGCTTGGTTTTTTCAACTTATTTCATCATTTTCTTAAGTTTAGGTATTAGATTATGCACTTAAACTACTTATATCCAAATCTTAACTTAAGTTTTCTTCCATAAGATGATCCTTTAACTCATGCTCTACAGAAAGAAATAGAATATCTTATACTTAATAAAACCTCCATATCATAGCTCATGTCATACAAAGTTGGTTTCTTCATAAAACTCCATGTGATGGATTTTTCCTTAACTTAAGTCTAGATTTGAGTATGTTTAACTTAATGGAAACAAAATCAACATCCAAATGACTATGGAACCCTCACGTCCAGCATGCTCATCCTCCATTCAAGTTTTTGTTTCAAGATTTTCTTAACTTAAAATCTTCCATTCAAATGTTAAACAAGTGGCTTTACAAAATACCAACTTTACATGCTCATGCTTCAACTTCATGTAAGGATTTCATGGTTTGTTTCTTAAAACGGTTTTTGGTGTTATAACAACTTAAACCTTACTTCTATCTTCAAGAAATAAAAATATCCTAACATAAACACTAACCTACAAATCAAAAGAAACACTTACTCATCGTTAAAGCAAAGTATGGTGGTTGTACACTAATGTTCCACTTAAGCTCTTAACTTTGCTTCCTCCTTTCTGCCATCTTTTGGAAACTTGAGTTGTTTGATCTTTTGGAATGAGGTTTGTGGAAGGTTCTAATGGCTTTAAAAGATCTTAGATGGTGAAATAAAATGACATAAGAACAAGAGGAGAAATTGCCGTGAGTGAAGTTTGAAAAATGGAAGAAAAGTTTATTTTGTGGGGTAAGGTTGTTTCTCCCTTTTATGTTTGTTTCAAATGAGAGAAAGAAGATGTGAAAGTGAAATTGAAAGTGAGAGAAATAATGGAGAAAGTGGCCAATTGGATTTGAGAAGAAATAAGTGGCTAAAATGTCTTGAAAGTGTTGTCTTGTAGCTTACACAAAAGTCAACAATTGTAACTATTGATGATATAAGCATTAAGGGGTGAATAGTGATGTGTAAGAGAAAGTAATTGATGGTTGAAAGACAAGTGCATAGCCCCCCTTTCTTCCTTGTTTAAATCTGTCATTTAAAGTCTTTTTGGGCCATGGAGTGGTCTTGTCTCATTTAATGAAGTTAGGCATATGAAATCTTGTGAAAAATTATCTATATGTAGTATAAGTGAAGGGATGATAAGGAAAATGCCTTATCACTAAATTTTGATAAGTTATCAATTGATAAATGATTCCAACTCTCAATTGATAAGTTATCTAAAGTGATTGGTTGATCTACTTATCGAAGTGTAAGGCTTAGGCATGAAGATAAGGGTATGGTCTTATAGAAAATTGTTTTTAGGTTTTCATCTCACATTGTTTTGTAATTTATAATTTGATTTTTATAAATTTGTGAAATTTTATAAAGTTGAATGAAATTATTCAAATTAAATTATCAATTAATTACTTAAGGTTAAAATTCCTTGATGGTTTTAAGGTTTAGGGTTTTAAATGACTTTGGAGCTTGCAATTCTTCAAGCTTGAGTTTTATCGATAACTAGTTTTTAAATTGGAAAAATTTAATTCGTTTCTAAATATAAACTTAAGCTTTTAGTTTAGTTGATCTTTGGGAATGTTTGGAAAGTACTCTTAATCAAGTCTTAGGCCCACTTAAAGCAAGGTTTATAGTGAGTGTTCAAGTTAGTAAGAAGGTGTTGTGGTTTGTTGTCATTGTATACCCTATTGTGCCTTATTTCAACATACGAAAATAGAACAAGTTTCTATTAGATTTGTTGTTCTTCAAAAGTAGTTGATATGTTGATAGTTAACTGGAACTTTCATGTAGAGAAGAGTGTATGTGAATTGTTTGACTTAAGAGGATAGTGTCTATTATTTTGTAGATTTTGAGTTTGTTTACTAAGCTTTGCTGGGAGAATGATAGACCTAAGTTTGAGTGCCAGTATTGAAGATGAAAATAACGGTGGTGTCCATCGTAGACGACAACCTTAAAACACCCCTAAAAGTATAGATGAGCAAATTGATGAGATGGCTGACCTTATAGCGAATCTAACCAAAGTTATTTATACATTAGCCTTTTGACCTACCAAAGCCATGCAGAATACTCTCTAAGCTACTCGACCTATGAGAGGATAGGTCTCAACTCGATAAGATTAAGGTGGAGGAGTAGGAAGACATGTGTGGAGGAGAATTGATTTAGGTGACATGGATGAAGAAGGAGAAGGAGAGAACAATGAGGAAGAGCAGTGAGCTTGAGCACTACGAGCTATTAACTATGTGAAGCTTCAGATTCTGAGCTTCAATGGTTCTAGAAATGATGATTACTATTTAGATTAGGAGTAAAAGGTAAAGTGTATTTTTTATTATTAATAGTATGAAGACCATAAGAAATTGAGGATTGTTGCTGTAAAGTTCTTAAGTTATTCTGACATGTGGTGGAAAAACTTTCAAATTATAAGGAGATGAGAATGATATATAGAAGTAAATACATGGCTTGAGATGAAGAGGATACTTAGAAATAGGTTTGTACTGGATACTTATTTGCAAGATACTTTTGCCTAGCTTTAAGAGTTGAGTCAAGGAAGCTAAATTGTTGATGAATATGTTCAGGAGTTCCAAATTCTCATGATTCAATGTGAAGTGGATGAACAATATCCAAATTTCTCACTAGATTGAGATGCAACATCCGAGATGTTATGGAGCTTCAATAGTTTATGATATTGGATAAGGATATAAGAGTAGCCTAGTAAGTAGAAAGATAGACGGGGAATAGGTCGAGCTAACCTCTCATGAGCAGACCTATGCATTTAAGTCGATATGTTCAAGGAAGTTATTGAGCTTAGCAAAGTGTTGAGTTATGTAGAAAAGCAAATGTTAGAACCGAATAGAAGAGCCGAAAAATTGATGGTGAAGTGCCATCGAGAACTTATGAGAATAGATAAGGATCTAAAAGGAAGATGAGCTAAATCAATATTTTAATTGTTAAGGGTTTAAACTCATGGCCGCCCAATGTCTGAACAAGAAAACTATGATTATCAAAAGTGACATTCCAAAACTCGACTTAGATAGTATTAATGAGAAGCCTGAGAAGGAGGTTACTCTTTAGAAGGATATCAACCAAGAGATGAGCTTGTTGAAGAGGATGTATTTCCTAAGGATCTAGATAAACTAACTTTAGCTATTCGAGTGTGATGAATATGAAGCCCTCAATTGAGGATAACTAGAGAGAGAACTTGTTCTGCATCACTTGTAAAGTAAATGATCAAGTTTTTATGTTTATAGTGGATAGTGAAAACTACACCAACTTAGTGATGGTTGACTTGGTTAAGAAGCTCAAGTTACTTACTATCTCACACCTAAAGCCATATAGGTTATATTTGCTAATTGAGAAGGGAGCATGACATGCCACTTAGCAAGCATTGTTGCCAATCTCTATTGGCAATTACTTTGATGAAATTCTTTCTAATGTGCCATCCATGTGTACATCACATGTGTTGCTAAGCCAACCTTGGCTTTTTAATTGAAGGGTTATTCATGACGATTTTGTGAACATATATGTGTTTGACAAGGAAGGGAAGAAAATTACCTTGAACCTTATGACCTCGAGTCAAGTTACTACAAATAAAACTGGTTAAAGGATCGAAGAAAGCTTTAGTATTGAGTAGAGCTAAGCTTTATGTAACCATTAAGTCTAACCTACTAACCTTCTTATTGGTAAGGAGGCTACTAGAATTGAAGGAGTAAGTGAAACTGCTAAAGGAGGTCAAAAAGTTACTTGATGAATATTTTAACCTATTTCCTGAGCAGTTTCCTAACGGATTACCCCTATTTTGAGGTATTGAGCATTGCATTGACTTGATACCTAGTATTGCATTGTTGAACAAACCTACTTATAGAATGAATCCCAAGCAAGCTGCAGAACTCTGAAAACAAGTCAACGAGTTATTAGAGAAGGGATATGTGAGAGAAAGTCTTTGCCCCTATGTTGTGCCTACATTACTTATGCCAAAAAAGGATGGAACTTGGTATATGTGTGTAGATAACAAAGCTACAAACAAGATTATGATCAAGTATAGATATCCTATTATGAGGCTAAACAATATGTTAAACAAATTGAGTAGTACAAGATTGTTCAATATAATCAATTTGAAGTCAAGGTACTAGTAGATTCAAATGAGGTAAGGGGGTGATAGAAGACTGCTGTTAAGACTTGACATATCCTATACATGTGGATGGTTATGCCTTTTGGATTATCAAATGCCCTAACCACCTTTATGAGGTTGATGAATCATGTTTTAAGGAATCTAATTGGAAAGTTTATCGTTGTTTATTTTGACAACATCCTTGTCTACAGTACCAACCTAAGATGTCATACTAAACATCTCTGAGCTATTTTTGGTGTCCTTAGAATAGAGAGACTATTCTAAAACATGAAGAAATGTTTTTTTTTTTTTAGGAAGAGATGATCTTCCTAGGCTATGTGGTTAGTAGAAGAGGATTAAAGGCTGATGAAGAGAAAGTTTGAGCCATTCTTGAGTTGACCCTAATTTCATGTGCCAAGGTGAGAACTTTTCATAGATTAGCTTCAATTTACTAATGCTTTCTCTAAGGATTTAGTACTATAGTAGCAACTTTGACTGAGCTAATAAAGAAGAACGTATATTTCAAGTGGGTAGAAAAGGAAGAGAAGAGTTATGTTGAGGAGAAAGTGAGGTTGACTTTACCTTAGTCTTAGCACTACCTGACATTGATGAAGTGTTTGAGCTTGAATGCAATGCATTAGATGTTGGCATTAGAGAGATATATTGCATTGAGAGTTGATAAGGGTGATGGTTTTGGGGTAGGTCCAAGTTTACAAAAAGCTTAAAGAACAAAATGGTAATTGCACGAAAATAGGACAAGTGAATAAGTAAACCCTTGAATAGCTCTAAGGATATGACACACCAAGGAACTTTCAAGGAATCACAACTCAACTTGATATGACGCATGAGTTGATCCATTGAGGATACTTACCACCTAGCTTTACTTAAAGGTTAGGATAAGAGTATAGTAATTAAACAAGTTGTAAGCAATGTTCATGAAAGGAGGTATATTTAATGTTCTAAAGTTTGTTGATTCTTTTATGGCTACATGCACAATAGGTATTTATAACCAAAAAACTAAGGCAACCTTTCTTAAATGGAAAAAACTAAAAGGATAATGTCCAAAGAAGTAATGTACAATGAATAGTAAAGGGCATAAATGAAAATTCAAGGAGATTAATGATTAGTGCAGCAAAATCCTTTCACATTGGTCTAGACAGGTGGCAATAGCTTATTAGAGGCCCTTTTGGTAGAAACTGGGGAATGGTACAATCAGGATAGGGATTGTCAAGTAGAGGTGTCAAGTAAAGGTAGGTTTGTCTAAGGAGAAATGGCTTTGAACGTGTACTGGAGCTCTTGGTTTCTCAACACTAGTGTTACTGAGCTAAAGGTTGACTTGGTTATGGTTGAGCAAGTATATGAGGTGTTGGGCTATTAGCAGAGCATATGTCTAGTCGATACTCGACTATCAAGAGATATATAGTTGCTCGGCTTCATATGAGGAGTTAATTATTAGTAAAGATTAGCTTGGCTTCAATTAGAGTTGGTTAGAGTAGGAGAATTCATTGCATCAATGCCTTAAGGCCTCAAGCTTAAGCTTGAGTTAAGGGATCGGTAGTCCGATTCCTATTAGGAGCTGTACTGACATAGGAAAGCCGACCTATCACTTATCATAGTTTAAAGCTTAGAGGAGTTGTATATGAAAAAGAACTCTTAACATTAATTGGAGCTCTTCACATGTGGCAACATTTTCTTCTGCCAAAGGAATTTTTCATGTATACGAATCATGAATCCTTGAGGTACCTAAGGAGCCAATCAAAGTTTTCTAAACACCAAGCTCGTTGGATTAAATTTCTAGAAAGGTTTAATTTTGTTATCAGATATAAACAAGGAAAGAGTAATGTAGTTTCCAATGCTTTATCAAGAAGTCAAGTCTTCTTACCAAGTTACAAACCATACAATTAAGGTTTGCAAGCATTAAGCATTAAAGAATAGAACCAACATGATTCTCATTTTGGTCCTATCTATGAATGATGTGGAGAAGGGAGAACAGTAGATGAATACCATGTAGAAGATAGTTATCTATTCTAAAGAGGCAAATTGTGTATGCTGACCTATTTAATGAGGGAATTGTTAGTGAGAGAAGCTCATAGTAGAGCACTCTCTATACATTTTGGAGAATGAAAGACGTATGAGCTCCTAAATGATAGGTTCTTTGGGATTAACATGAAATGTAATGTAGATCATGTGATTAAGGGATACGACATCTATAAGAAAGAAAAAAGTTGAGTAAAACAAGGGAAGGTAATGCTTCTGCATATCTTAGCTAAGCCATGGGCTAACCTAAGTATAAATTTTGTCCTCTGATTACCTCAAATTGGCTGAAGCAAATATTCTATAATGGTTGTCATAGATAGGTTCCGTAACATGGCACATTTGTGCCTTGTACCAAAACTAACAATGCTTTGGCAATTGCTTCTTTGTTTTTGTAAGAAATAATTCACTTGCATGGAGTGCCAAGGAGTATAGTATTAGATAGAGATCCAAAATTCTTAAGTCATTTTTAGAGAACTCTTTAGCATCGGATAGGAACTAAACTACCGTTAACTACCTCTTGCCATCTCCAAACCAACGGCTAGACAGAGGTTGTCAATCGTACCTACGGGTCATTGCTTTGAGCTGTAACAAGAAAGAACTTATCCAACTAGGAAATCTATCTACCTGTGGTGTAATCCACTTACAATAAGAGAACACATGCCACCATTGGACATACCCTTTTGAGGTTTTCTGTGGTTTCAAGCTCAAGCTACCCCTTGATTATACCCTAATGTCTCTTACTAACCAAGAAGATCTAAAAGCAAAAACCAAAGCTTAGTCCATTAGGAAAATCTACTAACGAGTTGCTCAAAGCATTGATTGAGTTTCTAGAAAATTAAAAGAACAAGGCAAAGGAAGGAAGACTAAGCAGTTTCATCTTGGTGACCAAGTGTGGCTACACTTAAGCAATGAGAGGTTTCCTAATAAGAGGAAGAATAGGTTGTCTACCAAAGCTGAAGGACCATTCAGGATACTCCAAAAGATAAACACCAATGCAAATCAATTAGATTACTAGAAGACTTTAAAGTATCTGACATGTTTAATGTTGTCGACCTTAACCCTTATTGCTTCTAAGAGAACTTAGATCAGGACTAGCCAGATCTAATCCTAAATCTTAATCATCTTGACGGGGATGATAGGAGTCAAACTATCGGACTCTTAACTTGAGCCTAAGCTCGAGGACTGGAGAGCATAGCTAGAAAAGTTCTTTCTTTATGCCCCATAACTGAGGAATTCGAGCTGTTGCAATTTTCCAACCTGATGCCTTAGCCAAGTTAAGCCCTCTTATATTTATTGAGAGTTTCTAGTTGTCGACCAAAGGTATACTCTAAAAACAACTCAGCCCATTCGACCATCTACTCAACCGATCTTAATCTAAGTTGTACATAATACATAGAAGCTAAATTCACCTCGAAAGTGTCACTTGCTTAACATGTAACTATTGACCTATTAGGTTAGCTCAGCATCACTACTCAATAGCACCCAAGTTAGTTGTATAGTTTGTGCATTTTCACTAAGCATACAACTACTGATCATCTACAACATATCTGAGCACCCCCTATAATAGAATCTTCCATACAGGATGTTCATTTTTGTTAAATTTTCATTTATACTCTTCGGACATTCCATATATTATACTTATTTTGGGCATTGTAAATGTCCTAACTTTTCAGTTATAAATACCCATTGTAAATGTAGCCACAACGTAACCTTATATTGGATATACTTCCTTTTTCATGAGCATCACTCTCTATTTGTCTATGTACTTCACTCTTATCCTAACTCTTAAGTAAGGCTAAGTGGCGAGTACCCTCATCGGACTAACTTGTATGTAATATCAAGTTTAGTCATAAGTTTTTAGTAGTTCTCTAGTACATAATATCTTTGGAGCTGATTGAGGTTTTCTTATTCGTTTTTGTGTTTCTCATCAATTTCCACCCTTATTTAAGAGTTTTTTACAAGCTTGGACTCACTCCTTATGACTAGCCTTATCAGTCCTTGGTAGATCATATCACTTATGGTATAGTAGAGTTTATTTATTTATTTACTTTTAACACACTTCATAAATCTAGGCAACCTTTAAATTAATTCTTGCCAACTAAAAGGTTAAAAAGATTTAAGTATGCCAGTTGGTAAAAGGTGCATAACATAAAATCAATGTCACTTGTTCAACCCTAGTTGCAAGCACACAAGTGCTTTTTCATTTTGTTGCACAAGAGTTGTATCTTCAAGGCATGTTCCCATTGTCCCCCTTCCCTGGATGAGAATGAATCTACAACAATAGAATATATATATATATATATATATTTACATTGAATCTTTTCAAAATCTCCTGGAAAATTAATCTCTAATCTCGTCCCATATCTTTTAACCATATCATATCTTACAATCCTCATATAACACGTATCATTTGAATCCTGTCAAAACTTATCATATCTTTATTCAAACTTTTGATCTCTATTTGCAAAATCTTTCACACCAATTATTTATATGCCTAGGCATTCGATTTTTTTTTCTTTTTCATGCTTGCTAGCACAAAGAGTACTGGTTAGTAAGTCTTCTCCTCGTCTTTCTTTTGGTTATTTTTCTCTTCAATTTTTTTTTTTTTTGGTTTTTGATTCCTTATACAGATTACTCCTTGTTTTGTTGTAATTATATAATGGCAGAGCTAAGGAAAAGGCAACCAATTTACTTACTCGTCTTCAACATCCGTTCACGCCATCATTCCTTGATAGCTTGTTAAAAAAATGTTTAATTTAAGAACTTCGCTACTTCACATCAGGTTCACCAATAATGGATCTTTTACACTTTTCCTTCTTTTCATATATTCTGGCTAGTTCTTTATTTATTTTATTATTAACCCTCTTTATTTTTTTAGCTTGCTTTGGGTTTGATGGACAGAGAAACTTAGCTTCCTTAATGAGTGGTAGCCTCACAAAATAGCTATAAGTATTCTTTCTTCCCTTTTTTTCCCCCCTTTTAAGTACCCATTCGCACCTTTAGCCTATCCATCACAATATAATTTTGTAATGTTCAAGAAAATTCAAGAAAATGATTTTAAAGTGAAAGGCATTATTGTAATTTTTTCTATGAGCTTAAAACCCATTCGTCCTAAAGCCTACCCATATTACCCATTTATCTAAAATCCTAATACCTTAAATCTTACCAAAACCCTCTTAGTTCACTTATTATCTTTCCAATTTCGTTACCCCCCTTCCTCCCTATTCAACAAAACTCTAAAAGCTTTAAATACTCAAGAAAAGCCCATTTTTAAACTCCTCCAAAGGTGAAGTAATCTTCTAGGTTCTTAAGCTTTTTCTAGTGAAAAACTTTATTTTCATGAAGTTTCTTAATATTTCTTAAGAAATCTAAATATAAGTTGGTTATTATTTGCAAATCTTTGTTGGGCTTTGCTCCTTAATTGGATTAAAAGAAGTTTGATTCATTTCAAGTATTCTTCATTTTACTTCTTTCTCTTTAGCTTAAAGTTGTTTTTCTTGAAGTTATCAGTATGTTTGATGATTAAGTAAGTGTTTGAGTTGAAATTTGTTGTCTTGATGGATTAAAGAGGAGTTTAGATGACGGGTAATTGAGAGTTTGAAGTATATTTATGGTTAGATTGAAGATTAGAAGGGAAAGAGTTGAATTGGAGTGTTTTTCGAAGGAGAAAAAATCACAAGTTTGCTACTGGAAGGACATAACCGTCGGCATGATCATGTTGCTAACCATGTCTGATAAGGGGAAAAATTGCATAGAATGTGACATGACCAGACGATATGGTCATGTCATTGACCATGTTGAGTGGTGATCTCCTACTCTGTTCTTTTCTTATGATTTTCCTAGCTAATCTTACTTAAACCTTTTCTTAACCTTTGAATTTAGTACCAACGAACTTTCTTTTGCAAAAATTCTAGTTTTTGTAAAAATAATCGGATTTTGACATAACTAAGCGACATGGTCACATTGCTAACCATGTCAAGCTAGAACTTTATGTGAAATCTTATCTTGTTGTTCCTCTTTCCCAAATTCAATCAAAAATTTTCCTAACATTAAAATTGAGTTCCATTTAACCTTCTTTTATAAAAGTTCCAACCTTTACTTAGAAATTTCAAGTCTTTTAAGCTTGATTTATTATTTTAACTAGTTTTAAACACTTTTTACTCTTAAATGCCATTTTAACTAATTTTAGTGAACTTTACTTTACTTTACTTTACCACTCAAATATAATAAATAATAATTTTCAACCTATACTCCATCTAAATTTTCATTAGTACTTCAAGCTTTTGATTCCTTTTCTAAATGTTCCATCTAATTTATTCTTAACTAAAGTCTTGAACTTTACCCTTAACTTTTGTTGGAGTACCATTAGAAGTTAGGATGAAGTTTAAAGGATTGTAAACAAGGTCAAGTTGAGAGTTTTAAATTAGAAGTTTTATGTAAAATTAGATTTATGATGGTTTATTGTTCTATTTGCTAGATTCTTAATTTAGGTTCCTTGTTGAGTAAGGTTTGGACCTTATTGGATTTGGATTTGTATTTGTGAATACAATTTGAACTTTGAGTTTAGACTTGGGCTTTGAAATTGATTTTGGTTCAACTTCTAAGTACATAGTACATGCTTATTACTCATGCTTGTTGTGGTAATAAGAAAGAAATCAGATTAATCCATATCTAACTTAAATGTTATTTACTAATTGTACTTGTTATGGCCCATCCTTTAATATAAGGGGGTAATTGTTGATCATATATCAAGATTCCCTAGTGGACTTACCTATGGGATAATGTAGCTAGATCAAGTGTTTCTTGGTTGTCGGGTGCTAGTCATATGACCTTTACCATAGTATATAGTAGTAAATTTAAAAGACCTATATTATTATATCTACTTGTATATATAAGAAATCATGGTGTCTCAAGGTCATGAGTGCTCTTTTATTGTGTTTTGACTAAATATTAAGATAATAACTGGTTGATTATTTATTTTTGCATTATGTGCATGCGGCATGCTTAGTTTGGTATCCGTGTATGTTTGTGTACTAAGTACTGGGTTTCGACACATTCTTTTATTTTTAAAGCTATAGGTTAAGTTGACAAATTGATTTTTGACAAGTATAGGAGTTGGTATCATTAGGTTAGGAAAGAGAGACGGTTAGTTTTGTATCATATTAAGGAGCTTGTTAAATTATGGGATTATGGAACTGGTGTTGAGTAAAATTGTTAACAGATTGTGTTGTTGTCGAGTTCAAAATCCTTTTATGTATAATTGTTATTGAAATGTCTCACCTATGAGTCATTTTGAATTGTTGTAGGAGGAGAATTATTTTAATATAAGAGACTTTGGAGACTATAGTGGTATTTGAAGTTTTAACGTATCATTAGAAAACTAAGGACAAGTAATAAGTTATGGTACCCTTAGGTTCTAGGACGTTACAAATTGGAAATTGCAATTTTCCTTAACTTAGCAGCAGAAAATCTTCTACATGTTTTAGCACAAATCCTATCGATTCCTCCTTCATATACTTTCCTACTGTAAATTTGTTGACTGAGATTTCTTTTAAAATCTTCACATTATTCCTTCCGATCCCGTGATTCGTTTTAGCCCACACGTACGTGCTCTTCCATGCACATATATGTGTACATGCATGTATATATATATATATATATATAGCCTTCTAGAACTCGCTTAACTCTTCATTATGTTTTTCCAATTGCAGAAATGTGAGAAATCATAGTCCACCAGCAATCTTCATAACTTTTCTCATCAAAAAATAATTGGATCACCTGCGCTATGTACGGGCTAGCCCTAAAAAAATGTCTATCCAATAACAATTTCAAATTCATAGATTACAAAAAAACCTCACCTTTTGGCAAAATGTTTTCGATCGATCTTGTCTAAGGGAATTAAAAAAAGGTTCCAGCTGTTCCCCCCTCAATCCACTCGATGGATTCCTTTTCGAAGAACCCCATAACCAGCCTTTTGCTAGCTGGGCTTGAGTTGTCCTCATCATAGGAGTCTTCATCTGCTTCACGAGCTTTCCTTTGGTAATATTCTCCCTTTTCCATGAGTTTACAAGCTCGTCCATCCTTCAGCAAATGCATCAGCTGCTACTTCATAATATTCCCTCATTATTCCCCTATTTTCCTGTATAGCTTTACAAAGATTTTGGTAGCTCTCCTCCTTAATGGCATAATCATCATTTTCAGCATGTTCAAGGCATGCAATGGTACTTTGTCGCTTCGGTTCATTATGCTCCAATGGTCCACCAACCACAGTAAACCTAGGCCTCTTAAGATCTTTTGCTTTTGGAGGTTAATCTTCATCTATACCGAGCACAGTAAAGATTGAAATCAAGAGTGAATCTACGAATGTTAAGCCTTCATATTTATATATGTGTGTGTGTTGCTTCTTTCTTTTAAGGATAACTTTTTGTGTTGTTTCATTTTAGGGGTCGAGCTTCACTATGTATACAGGCACAAATTGACTTTAAGAGTCAGTTTTGATGATAAACTGTTTGGTTAGGTTAGAGCAATTTTATGTTGATATGGCCAAAGAAAATCAAGAGTTATCTTGAAAGAATGATGAAATTTTGGATCTTCTTTAGAAGAATAATTTGCCAAATCAAACTAGTAGTATAGAGAAGATAGTGCCAAAGACTGACAATTCTATCCATTCGCTCAAACTACCAAGGAAGCAGGTCGAAGAGATGCATAGAGTTCCGACCCTTGCACCCAAAAGATTGGACATTAAAAACAACTATAGCAGGCGTACTATGCTAGTCCATTACATGTTAGCACCCCTACTATGATAAGTCAACAGTTTACAATCAAGAAAGTCCTTTTGTTTTGGAAATTTTAGAATAAGTGATACCACAACATGTTAAATTGCAGTAATTTGAGACATATAATAGAATAAAGGACCTAGAGGACCATCTTTAGTATTACTACATGCTTGCCAAGTTGTACAGCTTGAGTACTGCCGTGACTTATCAAGCATTTCCTTCCACTTTGAGGAATGCTATGAGTAGCTGGTTCAAACATTTGAAACCTAATACTATTTCATGTTTTGATGACCTAGTAGAAGTGTTCTTGCAACACTTCTTTGCACCAGACTTATCCATTCTTAACACCATCAAACAGAAGTCTAATGAACTTATTAGACTATTTGGCTTGATTTACAATCGAGATGGTTCACATAATGAAGTTAGACATGAGCATTGCGCTGAACGCAATAATTGATAAAGTTAAACAACATAGGGATTTTTTCAAATCCTTGGCTAAAAACAAGCCAAAGACATTTGTAGAAGTCAAATCTAAAGCCACTTCCTATCTTTAGCAAGAGGATAATTTCAAAGCCTAGCATGAGGCAAATTAGAATAGAGGTGATTGAAAGAATAATAAAGTGTAGAAGTGAAAGGAAGAGGCAGTATGATTTGACCTATCCGTTCATGCCCCTCTCAACTGCCTAATATCTAATATACTAATGGAGGTTTGAAATTAGAGGGTATTACAATGGCCTAATTATATAAGGGGAAACCCATCATGTAGAAATTTGAATAAGTATTGTGAAATCGCAATAGAGGCCACAACACTAACAAATGTATTCAACTTAAGAATATAATTGAAGATGCTATCCAGCGAAGACATGTAGGAAAGTTTTTGGCTTAGGATGCCGAAAATCTTGAATGGTTGACCTAATGATGAATAAATGAATAAGATGATGAAGATCGACTTCCCTAAGCCCAAAGGGAAGCAAGAGAATGAGGTAATAACATTAGGGCTCCAAATGGTGTTATAAACATCATTGCCAATAGACCCTCCACTTTAAGACGGCTTTGCTCTTCAAGCTCAACTGATGCCATACAATATGTCTATAAGGTAAAGGTTAATAATTCCATCTCTTCTACAGAGAAGGATTTCAAAAGCATGCAAAGGCCCCATAATGATGCATTAGTAATCAATGCAAGAATTGCTAACTTTAAGATCAAGAATATTTTAGTTGACATTGGGAGTTTAATAGAAATTATCTATCAACACATCTTCGACCAAATGAAGTCAAAGATTAAGGAGCAACTAGCATCCTATGACTATAACTTACATGCTTTCAATAACTAACTTGTATGAGTGACTAAAGTGATTACCCTTCTAATCTAGATAGGTTACAATGCAAATGTAGTAGAGGACAAGGTAGATTTCCTTGCTGTTAAACGTTGGTCTCTGTATAATATATTTATGACCTGACCATATCAACACTTGTTTGGTGTGCTCCTATGAATAGCACATCTTAAGGCAAAATTTCTAGCCCCTATTGGAGTTGGGGTATGTAAAGGAGATCAATAGTTGGACAAATCATTATATGTAAGGGCCTTTAGGTAAGAGAAAGTATTTTATATCGAACCCAATCAAGAAAGGAGATCTAGCAACATCGATAATGCCAAGGAAGAAGTTAAGGAAATTTAACTTAGGGACAATTCAGAAAAGGCAACTAAGATAGGGAAACTAATTGTTGGCAAAAATCTAATGGGACTTAATTAAGTTCCTTTAGGTGCATGGACTCCCTCAGATATGCCAGGCATCACGAGTTATTTAGCAAATAGATCTCAACATAAGAGTTATTTAGCAAAAGAAGAGGCATTTTGCTCTTGAATGGCAGGGGACAATTGAAGAAGAGGTTTAAAAATTATTCAAGGTAAGGTTCATTAAGGAAGAGTCTTATCAAACTTGGCTAGCAAACTTTATACTAGTCAAGAAGTTGAATGGTAGGCGTACATGTGTATAGACTTCACTGATTTTAATAAGGCTTACCTTAAAGATTGTTTTCTCTTATTGAGGATTGATCAAATGGTTGACTCAATTGCCAAACATGTCTTACTCTCCTTCATCGATGCACTCTCCAACTAGAACCGGATTAAAATAGAGAAGGAAGATGAGGTATACACTTCATTTGTTACAAAGTTCGGGACAAATTGTTACATGGTCATGTTGTTCAAATTAAAGAACGCTGGCATGAACTATCGGAGACTTGTGACAAAGATGTTTAAGCCCCATATCCATTATAATGTCGAAGTATATATTGATGATACGATAGCTTATCAAACTTTATGAAAGATTTGGCACCTTAAGTAGATGTAACATGAAACTCAATTCATAGAAATGTGTTTTTGGAGTTACCCTAGGCAAATTCCTAAGGTACATGGTGACTTGGTGCAACATTGAAGCAAGCCTTAGGAAGATTGAAGCAAACCTTTGCAATGTCAAAGTATATGTTGATGATATAATAGAAATGTTTTTTTTTTTCTTCTTTCCTTTCATTTTTTTAAGGTTATAATTACAATTGCAATGCCATAGTAAATAAATAAATAAGAAAGAAAGAAAAAACGAAAGAAAAGCAAGTAAAAAAAAAACAAAAGGTTAGTTTAGTTTTATTTTTATTTTCTCTTAGTTAATATATGAATAAAGATAAAATATGATAAAGTAAAATAAAATAACAAAAATAATAAAAATTATAAAAAATTATTTTATCACTTAGAAAAATCAATTTTCTAAATAAATAAAAATAAAATAACCCTTTTTTCAAAATTAGGATATTTTTAGAACTTTTCAAAAATGAAAAACCTTGATTTAAGATCTTTTTTAGAAAATTTTCCAAAATAAATAAAATGGCTAAGGGACATAAACTTGGCTAATTTTTTCAAAATGAAAATGAATTTATCCATTAAAGTTTTACGAAATGAACTACGAAAATTTAATCCCCAATAACGGGTATGTAGACATTCGTATGTAATTACGGGATGATTTAAAATATGAAAATTTTTCTTTTTCCACCTTTTCTAAATAATTATTCAATTTATCTTGTTTATAGATTCAATTGAATTTACTTAATTGCATATGAATAATACTATTTTTAATGGGTATTTTGAAAGATAAAGTCTAAATTTGGAAAATTGAAAATAGTACCATTAGGGTTTTAAGAAATTAGCCCCTAAACTTGATCTTTATTTTTCAAAACCTTTTTCTTAAAATCGGTTTTCTATGTAGACATATAGCTAGGTTAAATCAATCTACTGAAAAGATTTAACTTAACCCGTTCTTTTTTGCCCCGATCAAGTGGTAACTCTAAGTTTTAAAAGATAGAAAACCAGTTTTTCTTAACTCTTAGTTGAGAGTTAGTATTATACAAATTAAGGTTTAATATTAACTAGGTTAAGGGAAAATATATAAAAATTGGAAAAAATTAGGCTCGATAGCTTGACAACTCCACTATGGATGTCAAGAAGGTTAACTACATAAAAACTTTTTGAAATTAAATTTGTCTTTCAAAATACTCATGCTATTTATTTATTGATTTGATTCATTTCATGTAAATATATGTTATTTACTATATACATTTGTCGCATGCATCATACTCGGGCTTTTGGGCGAAAGGAATGCATCAAAGATATAAGATAGATACGATTAAACCAAGATTGTCTTTAGACCTAGATCATCTTAGGACCTTAGGATGGGGCCATTGTGTGGGCTCTAAGTACAGTGGAGTAGCCACCACTTGGGGTTAATTAAGTGACCTCACTTAAGCTTCAATATGATCAATGAAATGCTTCCCTAAAAGCATGTAAGATTACAAAGCATTATGACTTTTAGAACCTACCCAAATTGCATTCATGAATCTTTTTCCTATGATTGACAAATTGATACAATGTGGTAAGATAAAAAAAGATTAATAGTGAAGTTTCCTAATTTTTTCCCTATAAATGTTTGCTTTTCTTTAGAATATTGATATAATTCCTATACAAATAGGATAGTTCTCATGTAATTTTCTTTTCATCTTTTCTTATAGAAAATGGTTAGGTCCTCTCTCATATTAACCCCTTTTAAGGAAATCCACATCTACAAGCCCTTAGAGCCTAAGGGAATACTTGAAAGATGATTTCGATTTTTTAATCTAAACCAATAGAAAGTCATTAAAGACAAGATTAAGCCCATATTCTGACTACTCAAAGTTCAGACTAATATCACCATGGTATAGGCTTTGGTCCACTTTTAGGACCCTCAGAGTTAACTTTTTGTTTTGGCCCATGTCGACTAAGCCCAACTGTTAAAGAATACTCCTATCTATTAGGAGTCCTCTTTGTCATAGGTAGAGAGTATGCTCCAGGATCACGGCTAGTCTTGTAAAAATTTTCAATAGACTCCTAAGCCTTTATGAATCTGAAATATGTAAAATATAGGTAGACCCCCATAGGAGAATCATTAGGGTGGATGATCTCTTCAATTGGTTTGTGACCTTATTTAGCTACAATTAGAAACTCTTTTATAGTAGTTTTGAAGATTAGCAGTAACATAGAATCAATACTTACATCTTGGCAACATTTAAGACTATTTTATTTCCTAATGGGGTATTTCACATACATCATAAGATTGCAAAACTAGTGACCCAATTTTTAGAAGGGAAGTCTTACATCTTGATACTACTAGCGGCACAAGCTGAATCACTTAATCATCTCTAAGAAGAGAAGAATGAATATTTAAAGACCAATATGGCCTTAGTCATGGTTTGGTTTATCAACCATACTCAGAGCCATAAACTTGACTTTCTTCGTAAGAAAGGCACACAAAAGATGAATCCTATTGATGCTTTTGCTGTTGTCATTAAACTCTCTAAAGTTATTGCTACTTATCACTGGTTTAGAGCTTTCCAGAAGTTCCATGTTGAAGATATCTCTCAAGTGGTTAGATGGATTGAGGTAGTTAAGTTGAAGAAGATTAAAGAAGAGCTAAGATACTACAAGACAAAGATGATCTAAACTTCTTATTTGTAATAAATTTTCGAATAGTGTAAAGAAAACTTCAAAGATGCAATAAAAATTATTTTCTTGTCATGTCATAGTTAGTTTGCCAAATTCCCCTCTTTGCATTCACATGTCTTCATGTTGCATTGCTAATTTTTCTTTACCCATAAATATTCATTGTTGATTTTGTTAAATAAAAATAAAAAGGAAAATCATGAAAGTCGTATCCTTAGGCTTATAATTATAAATATTCGATTTTGTACCTTCCATTCCAACTCTTTTCAATCTTTTTATACATCCTTAGGATTATATCTCTTATAGGTTACCTTTTAAGTATCTATAGGTTATCAATGATTAATTGTAAATATTTAGGCTCTTGATCTCTTTGAAATTTTTTTCTACTTAGATAAGCCTTGTCCTTTAAATAAGTCATTTTCTCTCTTAAAAGAAAAAAAATTAATAAATAAATAATAAGAGATTTGCTAATAGGTGAGGATTCTTGTTAAGAGCAATGGCCAATAGTAGAAATAACAATAATCGTAAAGGCACCGGTCGAATTGAAGTAAGGTTTTATTCATTAGATCAAACTGTGGCAAAAGTGATCGAACAGATGAACTTCATGGTTGATAACATAACCTTATTCAGAGCAATAGCGCCAACAAATGAAGAGTAGTTAGTATTGGATCCCGATCCTTTTAAAGACGATATAGAGTTAGTCAACTCAAAACCAATCAACTTAGAGCATAGTCAAGATAGTCTTAAAGATTAGGAATGGAAGTTAACCCAACAAATTAATGAGATGATGAAGGCATTTAGGAGTCATGATGGATTTGAGCAGGTTGGCATCAAGGACTTTTTTGTATATGATATTGATGCCTATCCTGAAAAAATTCAAAGTACTAGAATTTGAGAAATATGACTAGTCTAGATGCCCTAAGCTCTACATTAGGCTGTATTTACGTAAGATGGCTCATTACATTAAAAATGAGTAACTATTGGTTCAAACATTTCAAGATAGCATCATTGGGCCAGTTTTGTCTTGGTATGCCCAATTAGGCTTAAAGAGAGTTGATACATGAGACAGGTTAGCTTGAACATTCTTTGAACATTATAGATTCAATAGGGGAGATAGTACCATCTATTTGGGACTTGAGCAACATGAGGAAAGACGACGACAAGTTCTTCAAAGAATATGCCTAAAGATAGAGGGGCATGGTAGTTAAAATCACCTCCTCTTCATCAAAGAAGGAATTGACTAAATCATTTATCCAAACATTAAATGAGTCATATCTTAATTGTCTCTTAGGGCAATCGGTTGCTAGCTTTGCAGATGTAATTTTAGCAGGCAATTGCATAGAAGAGGCAATAAGGACCGGTAAATTGGTTAAAGATCAAATTATCTCAACAAGTCCCAAAGTGGCTATAAATTCAGCAAACTTTGAAACAAAGATGGCTAAAAGACATCTTACTCTAATTCCAATCCAATAACTCAACTCCTTCATCAGTTGAGAGAGGTAGGAATGCTAAGCCATGCACCTCCTCCACCTAGGCATAAGCTCCAAAGGCCAGATCTTGGCTTGCCATGTGAATACCACATGTGCCTAATGGGTCATTTTACAAAAGATTGCTGGAAACTGAAGCATAAAATTTAAAACCTAATTGATTTTAGGTTTATTCAAATAAACTTTACCAATCTAATTGACTAGAAGTTAAGGTAAATGTTCACAATATGTTGGGTCATGCATCAACATTAAAGGAACATGTTTGCGAAAGAGGAAGAGGGGTAGGAGTTTAAGTCAAGGGAAGCTAGGTTTGTTCAACAAAAATCAAAGAATGAAGGGTAATTATTAAGGAAGTTCAAGTGTTTTGTAATGTCAAAAATTTCCTAAATAAAAGTTCTTTCTTTTTTCTTAAATAAATGCACATTTTTAATGTCTCATTTTGAAAGTTTAGGATGAAACGAGATAAGCCAAATCCTTAACACCAACCCTTAAACCCTTAAAGGAAGTCTATCTTGAAATTGATGCACTAATCAAAATAATGTTAGGCATTAATTTCTCTATTCTAAAAGACAAAATATCCCTTATCAACCCCGTTGAGCCTTTTAATGAAGTATTTCAAAAATTAAACTGTATCAAGAACCACTCCACAATGAGGCAATTTGGAGGTTAAGGTCATTAAAAAGGAGAAAAGGTTAAAACTAAGTACTTTCTCCAATTGCTTCAATTTAACTGTAATTATTGTGTCTGGATACTTATTTCTTTTAAGATGAAGCAGGGCTTCTATCTATTCTAAACACTATATACAAATCACATACACTGTCAGTTATGCACTAAAAAAAATAAAAAAATAAAAAATAAAAAAAGAGAGAGAAAGGATGATCACCTTTACTTTGATGAAATTGAAAAAAAGAAAAAAAGAAAGAGAGGGGAAGAAAGAAAAAATAAGGGAGAAGAAAGAAAGAAAGGAGGAAAAAGAAAAGGGGCATGAGGAAAAATGAAGAAATGAAAAGAATGCCTAAGAAATAAGCGGACAAAAAAACAAGATGATCAAATCCTAAGCCTTGAAACTTGAAAATATTAGGGCCATGTACCTCAAAAGGCCTATTCTGAAGAAAGGCCAATCCCTCAAAATAAAAATCCCTAAATCTGAAAGAGTAAAGGTAAAAAACCATGACTCTCAAAATCCATTTCTCTTGCAAACTAAGGCTCACCTACAATTCCACCTCTCTTTAAAGGCCCTTCTAATTAGAAAAAATAACCTATCTTTGGTAAAATTTACTTTTCAAACCAAGGTAAGCACAATTTTAGTTTCACCTATAAGGTTCTTGACTTTTAAACTTGTGTTAGAAAGTAATTCTTTCATAATGCCACTTCATTAATATCTATTTTTGAAATCAAGGACCAAAAGCCTATATTACATTACAGTCTACAAAAGACCTAATAGATTGATTAAAGTATATTACTTACAAGATAGACCATAATTTTTGGAATTGTAGCCAAGAGAGAAAATTTGAATGAAGAAAAGGTAAGGAAGCCCTCTTAGACTAAATTAACCAATTATGAGGTGTCATTGCCTCTATTATCACCCTAGGTGATACTAAAAGATCTCTTGCCCCGAGTGGCCCAAGAAAAGTCAAGAGAAAGGGTAAATTTTCAAAGGCTCTCATGTATGAAGAACCCAAACCTATTAAAAATTCTATATAAAAAAATAATAATTATGAAAAAAGAGAAAAGGAAAAAGGATAAGTTTTTCTTTCCAAACTAGTCTTTCTATCCAACTTTTTTGGCCTTGGTGCCCATTTTTGTCACTTTCAAACATAAGTCCTACCTTAATTTTCTTCCTACTCGATCCTAGTGACCATTTTAAGTTTTATGATATTCACCAATCTAAGATGGTGATAAGCTTCCAAGTCCATCAATATATGATGGTGTTCAATTTTTTCTAGACCTATCAATCTAACATAATGCTATATCCATCAATCCAAGATGGTGTTCTTTTCAAAGCCATCAATCTAAGATGGTAAATTTTTTGTAAAGCCCATCAATCTAAGATGGTGTTCAAGTTTTTCTAGACCTATAAATCCAAGATAGTGCTATATCCATCAATCTAAGATGATGTTCTTGCTAAAATACAACAATCTAAGATGACGCTAAACCTATCAATCCAAGATAGTGCTCACATTAGTGCCAAACTTAATAAATTGAAAAATCATCCATCCAAGATGGCCATTTAAGGTTTGCTTTGTGTTACAGTCCATTTAAGAAGGCATCTTTAAGGTTCTAGCCAACTCACAAAACGTTGTCTCATTTCACATCTCCTTTAGAGTCATAGTTAGATCATAAGGCACTATACCGTTCAAAAACTCACTTTTATGTCTCAACTAACTCTTAGAGCACCTCCTCTCTCTTTTACTTTTCACCAAATCCCTAGTAGATCAAGTATAGGATAGCTAGCTAATTATAGTGCTTTTTAGGGCAATTTTATCCCCAAGGCAAGGTATCTTTTTTTGTCTTTGTATAAAAAATTTACCCAAACTTTACTACAAAGAGGAGTAGCAATAGACACCTCATTTTCTCCCTCTCTTTGTATTTTTATTTATTTATTTTAGAATAGGAAAAAAGGTCCTAATTGAGAAAAAGTTAAAAAAAATTACAAATATAAAAAAAAAAAAAGAAAATTTAGAAAAAATTTAAAAAGTAGAAAATTTAGAAAAAATATGTAAAAAAGTATATAGTTTAATAGAATAGGAATTTTTAATTTAGCCTTAGTATTTTTTAGGCCTTAAACAATAAAAAAGAGAAGAGGAATTATGAGCTTGAGCTTAGATTTAAATCTAACCTAAATCGATCAAGCCCATATATATAATTTAATTGCATACATGAACAAAGGAAAAAGCCAATGGCCTATTGATACTACAATTTGGCATGACATTGTATATAACTTAAGGATCTTGGGTTTCAATCTCACCATAGGTGCAAAGTGCCCTTTATTTTTTCCCCTAAACACACCTACCATGTACTGGGATAGCATTACACTACGTGTCTACTGTAGACACGTAGCACTACTTCATTCGGTCGTATGTTGAAGTGGTGCCATGTGGATCTACATTAGCACTTTCATCAACATGCTGTATTATGTGGTACGATGACACATTGGCATTTTGCAACGTGTCCTATCGAGACACAAGGCATGACACCATTCGATAGGGTAGCTGACATAGCACCATGTCAAGAGATCTTTCTCTCCCTTTCTTTCTCTTTCTCCTCCTTTCCCACCTTTTCCCATCTGAAACTAGCTTGATATCACCACTTTAAGGCCATGTTTTACTTAATTTTTTCCATGATTTCACTAAATTAATGGTGAAATCACGTAGTAGACAGGGAACACTTCAAATTGATACCAAGAACATATCCAAAAATATCTTTTAACAAGTTATAAAAGGCATTCAAAGTTTGACAAAAGCTTAAATGCTCACATTTAGCTCCAAGAATCCTTAGCTTGATTCCAACTTTATTGATGGCATTTGAAGCTTTGAAAGAATGTTTAGAGAAAGAGCAAAGGATCAAGAACAATTTTTTATCATTATTGAATTACAATTCGAGCATTAAAATTGAATTTCTATCAAAAACCCATTAAGTTGCTCCCTCGAATTTAATCTACTTCTTTGACATTTCCATCTTAAGTTGAATCTAGGAATCTATAAATGGGGACTGGGAGAAATTGTTTAGACACCAAGCTCTCATCTATGAGCTTTTAAATCCACTTGTAATCACACATGGTAACCCTCTCTCTCTAACTTTGTGACCACCACAGCCACCTTCAACTCAAGCCCATTACCACCAATACAATCCCCACATCAAGCTCTTTTGAACCTAACAAATTTCACACTCTACTGTATCTTCAACCACCCTTACCATCACTACCCTCACTAAGCCCTAACCACCATGTAGTTACTATTCAAACCACCACTTCCACTACTACTCGAGCCAACCAACATCACCATAGTAAGTAGAACTCTCCAAAATCCCACACCTTATACCTTCCCAAATCATATCCACCATCATCGAAGGCAACCACCATCTCCATTGTAGCTAAGTTTTTGAAAACCCAAAAAAATGACCATTATCTACCGTAGCATGAAGCCTACCACCACCCACACCACACCTCCCCCCCCCCCTTCCTTCTCCCTCCTCCCTCTACTCATTTTGGTGATTAGATCGAGGTAAACCTTCTTTACACACTGTTATTGTTGGAGTTAGCTAACGACTCGAGACCTAATCCAGATCTAGATCCAACCTGACCCATAACCCACTCCAATATCATGACCCGTACCCCTATCCTCTCTCGATCCGACCCTATCTTTGTTTAGTTTACTTTGTATTTATATATATATATATATATATATATTTTCTCTAGATTTTCTACTTTTTTGTGATTTTACTAAATTTTCTATTTTTTGTGATTTTCTAGATGTTCTATTTTTTTGTTATTTTTCTAATATTTTAACTTTTTATCAATTAAGACCCTTTTTCCCATTTAAAATAAATAAATAAACAAAAATATAAATATAAAGGGGGCAAAAATGAGGTATCTACAAGTACAAACCCATAACGATATTAAAAGCTCAAGTTCTAGCAAACCTTATTGTTGAATTCACCAGAGGAGAGGACATCATTAATATGGCCAAAAAACCTACTTAGAATCTATATGTGGATGGTTCCTCCGCAAGGGAACGCAATGGAGTAGGCCTTATTTTACAAGGATCACATAATGTGAAAATTCAATAAGTTGAAATTTGGATTATCGGCTAACAACGTTGAGGTTGAATATGAAGTCTTGATCGCTGAGCTAAAGTTAGCAATGGCAGTTGGAGTTGAGAAAGTTGTGGTCTTTCCTAATTCACAATTCTTCCTAAACCAAGTGAAAAGAAACCATGTCCCGAAAGAGGAAGTGACAAATAAGTACTTGATTGTAGCATAAATGCACATAGATTTGTTTCATTCTTTCATAATTGAGAAAATCCTAGGAGCTTAGAACATTAGCATCGATAAATTGTCAAAATTGGCTAGTACATGATTCCCTAACTTAAATGATAAACTTTTCATTGATTATTTGTCCAACAAAAATTAGGAAGTAGCTGGACAATGTTATGAAGTGCAAACTTACTTGAAAGAGAAGTTGTGGATGGACCCAGTCATGGAGTATCTGAGAGATGGGGTCCTACATGTAGATAAAAAAGAAGCTAGGAGGCTTATATACCAAGCAGCAAATTATACGCTAATCGATGATCGCTTATATTAGTATGATCTTTTTCAAACTTATGTCTGCTGTCGTGTACCAAGAGGTACTCAATAAGTTCTTTCTAATTTTCATAAGAGTGTGTGTAATAATCACGTAAAGGCCCATACATTATATGTTCAGGCATTAAGGCTCGGCTACTAATGGTTAACCATAAAGGAAGATGCAAAGATAGTAATACAAAAATGCCCATAGTATCCAACACATGAAGTCTTAAGCCATGCACCCACAATTGGATTACATAATCTAACTAATGCTTAGCCTTATGCTCAATGGGGATTAGATATACTTAGACCTTTCCTAAGGCAACTTCATAGCGGTAGTTCATAATAGTCATAGTAGATAATTTTACTAAATGGGTAGAAGCTAAAGCAATAACACAAATTATTGAGCAAAAGATCGAATCATTTGTTTTTAACTTTATTGTGTTAAGGTTTGGAGTCCCTTTTATAATAATAACTAACAATTGTTTGTAGTTCAACAATGATGGGTTTCAAGCATTTGGTGAAAAGCATGGCATCACGCTAAACTATACTTTAGTTGCTCATCCCTAAACAAATGGATAAGTGAATGTTGTCAACAAGACTACCTTATATAGTTTGAAGAGAAGAATTGATCAAGTAAATGGCAAGTAGGCTAATGAGTTACCTAACATTATATAGGGATATAGCACCACTCATAGGACTCTAATAGGAGAAATACCTTTCAGTCTAGCTTTTAATCGAAAGCCATTTTACTAATTGATTTTGGAGTTACCTAACCTACGTATGCAAAAGTTTGATGTCAATGCAAGCTAAGTCTACTTGACGGCCAATTTGGATGTAATTAAAGAGATAAGAGATATTGCATGAGCAAAGGTAGCCACTTACTAGCATAGAGTGGTAAGGTATTACAACCAAAAAATCAAATATAAGGTATTTCAACCTGGAGACTCGGTCTGTAGGAAATTAAAGATAATAGGTGTATGAGATAGCTAGTAGAAGCTTAGCGCAAATTGGCAGGACCTAGTTAGGGTCAAAGAAGTTTTAGGTGATGTGGCCTACCAACTAGAAAAGTTGGCCGAATCTAAAGTTATTCCTTGTGTATAGCATGCCAAGAACCTTAAGTTGTATTTTGAGTAGTAATACTATGTTACTTGCAATATTATGTATTTTCATTTGCTATTTCTCTCAACATTATGTAAGGTAATAGCCCAATCTTTATCAATGTTAAGTATGTCTTTTCCAATTTGTCTCATACATTTTTTATCTTGTTAATTCCTGATCTAACTATGATTAACAGAAAATGTAGTTCTAGCCTAAGCGACAAAAGAGCTATCACTTATAAATTTCTGACCCATTTTGGTTAACGAGTTAATAAAAATTAGTGAATAAGCTTAACTTTCTCTAAGAAGAGCTCTAACCTAATATTGCTAACGAGCTTGAAATTGCCTACAATAGGCATTAATTTTGTTTAATGGATAGACCATAGTATTTGAAATAAGTTTAGATCTCATACGATTAATGAACTTTCTCTAACTATGATTACAAGTAAATAGGTAAATCAAACATGCGTGAAATAAAACATGCAGCAAATTGAAACATAGACTATTAATAGAGTTTCATTACAAACCAAAAGATTGGCATTCCAACCTATGCAAATGTTTAGAAGTATTTAGAACAACAATTAAACAAAAGTTAACTAATAGCCTAAGGTTGGGGAATATCCTCCTTTATAGAATCAGTAAGATTGAGGTCTTAGTTAACTAAGCTCTTAGAGACCCTATTGGTGTTGGGATCTTTATCAGTACTAGATTCTTTGGCTGAAGCACTAGGGGTCACTTTTCACACATAAAGGGGTTTATTTTGTAGCTGGTTCTTCAACAACTATAGAGATTTTAGTGATTGTCACTTTGCCCTTGACCTTCTACTCCATCTTCATTGCTAACCTCTCCATCATCATCATTATCAACGTCGATGAAGTTAAAACAAGAGAGTTCATAGTCAGGGTGAACTTTTAAAATTTCTACCCTTACCAGTCGAACCCCTTCTAAAAACTTCTTACAAAGCAATTTCTTGTATTGCTAATTAGGAGTGATTATCAAAACTGCCTCTTCCATGCAATGTATTTTCTTTGTAGCTCCCTTTAGCTCTTCGATACATGCTTTAAATTTAGAGTTCTTGATCTCTAAATTCTTTATCTGAACCCTTACCTTATCTTCTTCCTCTCTCATTGAGGTAATTGTTTGCCATAGATTCCAACACTTCTCCTTTCTCTCATGGAGCTGCTCCTTCACATCCTCGGTCTCCTTAAAAATCCCATCATTTTTGGTCTTTACGCTTGACACCTCATAAACTACCAAAAAATGTGCCAATTTCTCATTAGCAAGCTCTTCTTGCAACTTTTAAGCTTCCATTTTAGCCTTTATTCTAACATTCTAAGCCGCTATTGTCTATGCTTTAGAGGAGTTGTCAGCTTCCTGCACCTTCTGCAACAAAGCATTAAGATGATAAGCCAGTTAGCTCTTAATTATGTAAATGTGTAAAGGATGGTTGGATGTACCTTTCTTGTTTCCTCCCCAGCTTCATTAATGACCATTAAGATGTGACTACTGATCTATAATGCACTAAAAGGTTAATAGCAAGATAAATGATTTAAGTGAAGACAAATTACAACCATAAAAAAACTTACAACATATAACTTTGCAGCAATGTGGACTTTTTTGCTGCCATCGACTCTATCTACATCCCTCTTCACAACTCCCTATCCTTCGGTAGAATAGTTCCTTCCAACTTGGCTAAGGACTTTATCCTATCACCTAAAGTAGATTTAGTATCTAGGATGGTGTGCTTTCAGTATGGTACATAATAGAAACTCTCTGTAGTCTGAGGCACAAACTTGACAGACTTAATGTCAAGAACCTTCTCTTTAATAGCCACCTTAGTGCTCTTATTCATTTCCTTGCTTTTCTTAGATAGAAGTTCTCTAACATGCTCCTTCCCCTTCCTTTGCTTTGGGCTTGACATGGATGACAACTCTACCGAGCTATCCATAGCTTCGAATGGAGCAGTCTTCATGGCATCCTTGGGGGCAGCAATTTGATTAGGTTTACTAGATCGTCTCCCTTCGATAGTGTTCCTTATTGTGGGCGACACCTTGTTTTGAACAGTTTCAGGAGCTTTCTCCTGATGTGGTATTTGTCCATCCTTAAGATAGGTAATCTCCTTCTTCTTCTTTAGAACGTCGGTTCTTTGAAGACTTGTTCCTTGACAACTTGCTTCTTCACCATAGCCTAGCTTGTAGTAGCTTTGGTGGTACGATTATCCAAGTTTTGTTTCTTATCCTTAGCTTAAGGCAATAGCTTTTAGGGGTCCACATCACCTACATCCATGTTTGTAGAAAAGAAGAGTGTTACAATAAAGAAAATGTAAGAAACTTACAAATCTGTGCTAAGTGAAGCTTAAAGGTAATAAGTTTTCCCCCATGAGTAACTAAGATTAGCTTCCCTCTTGTAGCTCAACTCAATACGGTAGATAAATCAAAACCCTGCCTTCTTTATTGAAGAATATAAGCTTGGCTTTCTTATGTCTTGTAACAATCCTCTCAATGTCCCAAAGAGCATCTTGTTATGCTACCTATCTTGAATCTTCTTAGTAGAAACAACATCATTCAACAATAGCCTTATGTCTTTATTTCAAATGGGTTCAGTCCATTTGCTCTAAAAGTTTAAATCCTCATATGACGTAACTGAAATGTATTTTTCATAGCATTTATGAATCTTAGATTCTAAATCATCCATGAACTTTTGATCATGTCATAGTACTGCATAAAACTAACCATCAGGCTATCTTTTATTCGTAAAGAAATGTCTAAACAATTTTGGTGTAACTCTAATTTCAAGCTCCTCACATATTATCTCAAAAACAATAAGAAGCTTATATGTATTTGAAGAGAACATACTTAACGATACACAAAAATAATTGAAAAGTTTCTTTTGAAATCGAAAAAGGAAGATGCAACCCAAAATCAAAATATTTCAAGTAAAGGTGGAATTTGTGCTCAATGGCACACCCTCTCATCGTCTCTTGGCCAATGCAAGTGCCAATCAAGTAAAAGATCTAAAAAATATTTATTGTACTTTGAAACAATTATCCTAACTGTACCACTTACTACTCCATCTAATGAATCGATATTATAAATTGGGTGTCATCTCTTCTTTATCATCTAGATAAACATCTACTAGAAGAGCTTCGATACAAGCAAGCTTCTCCTACCTTTCGATCAAGTTATCAATCGAGTTACTTAAAGTTGAACCTAACCCAGTCATCTCTTTAAGGGGTAGGGTGGGGAGAAGAGGGGAGGATAGGGAAGAAAAAGTAGCCTTGAAAATAGTAAGAGTAATAGAGCAGATTTTGCTTCTGGCCATACTTGATAAAATGTAAAGACTAATTGAATAGAAAAGTTGAAGGTAAGTTGAAAGAAAGATTTGCAAAATTTTATGGAAGAAGGAAGATTTTGGTAGAGAAGACAAGAGAACAATGCAAAGTAGAAAGTGGCTAAAAAAGATTTCTGAGGATTTTATACATATTGCCCTAATAATCCCCTCTCGGATAATAAAAATAAGGTTAATCGAAATTTGGGTCACGATTTGATTGCTAGGTGTAGATAGAGGATATGTGTTTGGCATCGAAGATCTAATGGATACTACATTGCCGATAGTTACAAATGGGTATAGCGTAATTATGACAGATTTGATAGTTGTCTTATACATGAGTATAGAAGGTGAATAAGTAGAAAAATTGAAAGTTATGGCTTCTATGTTAGAAATCAATAAGACGTATCACAGCGAATGCTAGATAAGGTATAAGGATGCCAACAAAATGCATGGGAACACTATTCAACAACCACATAATGAACTGTAAGCACCATTCTCGAATGGCTTACTTACTGACCTAACATATTAAGTGACATCCCTTCACATATTCCTGGAGCTAAATTCTCAACTACAGGAGTCAGATTACAAATGATGATAGAGGAATTTCACTTTTGATTATAGCTTAGCACTTTGCCTGCCAACTTAACCTACTTTGCCGAGGTTGACAATGCAGCATGTCTTAACAACTTGGGAGTCTTTGGACTTGGCCAATCTGATGGGTTAGAGAGCTTAGCTTGCCAACTTGAGTACTTTAAATTTAAAAAGAGGTGTAGATAGTTAAAGGATATACATATGACCTAACTACACAACTACCCACTACTTCATGTCTTTAAGGACGTATGCAAATTAGTAAGCTATTACATGGTCTATAACCAAAGATTACCAAATACTACTTTCATCAAACAAATACCTATAAATATGGAGACATAGTTACTGTAAGAACTCTCTACTCTATTGGAACTTTCATTCTCTCTTACTCATTCACTTGTTTATCTATGCACTAACTTAGGCATTGAAGTAGCTATGCTAGATTAGTCCCAACTCTCCCTTTAGCCTTACTTTCTTTCTTTTACAAGACTTAGGTTATTCACCATTCCTAACCAACAATAAGTTCAAACTCCCAAAATCTAACCATTCCTTTAGGCCCTTGGTTAATCTTAGGTGTTGGATTCCTGAACTCTTGTAGGCCTATGGTTAACTTTAAGTATCTTCCTAGATTCCCATTTCATGAGCCATGGCCAAGTCTAAGAGTAGCCAACCTAGGCCTATTGGAGTCACCTGTTAAAGAGAGTTATTAGCCCACAATGGAGGTTGAATATCAAAGGTTCTATCTCCTTATAACAACTAGACTAATGATGTGATTAAAGGAGATACTTTTTGGATCTAAGCTAGTTTTCAAGGAAGCGCACAAGCATAGCCATTCCTATTGATGACTCCTTCAAGTTTATCTCTTCATAAGTGTAGTTGGAGCCTAAATTATTAGTGAAGGGTGACTTTATACTTTTTTTTTTTCTAAAAGAGAGGAAAGAGTTGTCCCTTCCTCATACTCAACTTAGCTTTCCAAGGCAAACACTTGATAGATGGTTCACATGGGTACAATGGATTGGCATGAGCATTATGCTTCCTTATTGTACGAAGCCAAGATTTTCAATGCCATTGCCATGACTTCGTGCTTCAATTTCACAAAAATAAAAGACATGAAGATCTAGTAGGTTATTAACTTTGTAGGGAAATTTTACTCCAACATTAGAGGACGCCTTCTTCTTATTGAAGCTTTAAGACTTTAAGAGGAAGTATGTTACACTGCTTTAACTACTCCTATAGATCGGAATGCACATTCGGCTTTATTAGCAACTATAAAGTCAAGTGAATCCCTTAAAGAGGTCTACGTTCACTTCATAGATTGAGAACTTTGACTATACTACTTTTCGAGGCCTATGTCATCGAACCAGCTAAGTGTTGATCGTTCCTTTATTCATGACTATGTTTACCTCCTTTGTAAGACTACCTTATTTTAACTACATACGTTTCTTGATAGGTATGTACTTAAAGCATTTATTACTTTATGGCTATCTATCTATATCTTCTTAAGAGGTTTTGAGGAAGGGGTTATCCCTCATTTATTTCCATTGGCCATCCATATGTCTTAAGGGGACTACTTTGCCTTAGTACCCCTTTATCTTGGTTCCTTATATCACTACTTGGATTTATATCACCATGCCTCTATTCACTCTATGGGTCACTGTATGACACTATGCTATGTGGATGTTATCATTCTTTAGCTTTTCTTTTGTGAGAGGTTCAAGAGCCATTTTTCATCTCCCAATGTAAACACTAAGCCCAACTTAGTTTAGCCATGATCATAGGCTTTGGTTGAAAGGCAATTTGAATGCCCCTTATTTATTCTTGTTAACTTTACTAATGAGTTTGTATTCCATCCATATGTGGAGAAAATTAATAGCTACCAGTCATGTAGCGAATATAACCTACCTAGCTCGTAAGGCTACATTTTCCTAAAGAATCATGAACCTTTGTAGTGCTCAAAGTCGATTTTCTTTCATATTATGTCCCAAGTAGTCTTCTTTTATTACTCGATGCTGCGGGCTTAAGCAATAGCTTCCTTGAGCTACTTAATCACAATGATTAGCATTCTTTATTGCTCTTCTCTATTGCTACTTAATCACAATGATCTAACAAGGACTTGCATCGAGCAAATAAGGGTTATTCCTCTAGAAATCTATTCCTTAAAACTTTTCCTTTTCATATTATGCATTATTATTTTTTTTTTCTATTAGGACACTGTCTAAGGCCACTTGCAGCATGAAGAGGAGATGTCTTTATCTAAAGATTTGATCTAATAGGTTGAAGAAGATTATTATTAGGAGTTAATTAATTATTTTTGCACTCCTAAGACTTGTGATTATACAGATGATGATGCAAATTCAGATGATATAGTTGATTGCAATGAGTTGGACAAGATTGGCATCATGGTAGTTATTGGGGCTCAAGTTCCGAATCTAGAATTGATTATAGGTGTTGAGACTCATGCCAACACTTTGCTTAGCATGGCTACGTAAGATAAGGATTTTTTTTTGCGTCAAATGATAATTTCTCCTAATGTTCCTCCATTTGTTGCTTCTACTAATCAATTTTCTCCCTTAGTTGCTGACCTGTCTCGCTAGGATAGGGAAGCAACTCCATTAACCAATGTAGATTCAAAGGAGAGAACATATTTTCATGGGTCTAATGTAGGCTACATCTTATTCCACTCTTAGAGCATTTATATGCTTTGGATGGAAGTTCTGGTTAGGCTCAACATTTACCTAGTTGCACTTATGTCATACTATCCTGGCAATGTTAGGTAATGTAATGATCTACATGAGTTACCCATGAAAGGACCTGTCAATGGCAGACCTAATGTCAATCGTGGATGAATATGATGGTACATGACAATTGTTTTTCCATGTACCAAGCCTAGCACCTATATAAAGAAGGCTAGTAAGTTAGTAGATTATTGTCCACTTTTGAAGGATTGAATGAAGGTTGAACTTAAAATTGAAGCTTTAAAGGAAGAGCTAGCAACACTTGAAAAGGAAGCTAAAGCCCTCTGATGCTGGCACAGATAGGATGATTTGAAAGACAGATGTTGAGTTAATTATAGAGTAGGATCTTGGTCCTTGAAAATTTATATAGTTTTTTTTTTCTTAGGTAGTCCATAAGACAATTGCTAAGTAATTCCGTTTGATGATTTAGTTGATTAATTGCCTTAGCTTTATGACTCTCTTAATGATTTCATGTGCTTGTTTATTGTTTATGCTTAAATGATGACCAACATCTTTGTTATTAAGTAGTATATCTATGGAAGTTGTTTTGCAAGCTTATGCAACCTTTGGTACTTAATCCTCTTAAACTGTGATTCATATATGTTGCTCTTATGAGTGATAACGGCTACTATGTTTGAATTACTCTTATTTTTGTAGTTAGAGTTACCTTAATTCTAAGATTAATAAAAGGCATTACGGATACTAAGTCTATTATGGGACTACCTCAATCCACCATAGCTGAGATCACTTCAATCTCATGATTTATATGCCATAGAAGGCAAATGGTTCCACCTTACACTTAAGAGGTGAACCCTCTACTTAAGCAACTATAAGAAGGTTTCTTTAACATTTCACAAATGAGTTTGCTTTAACCCTAGAATTTGCATTAAGGTATTATGGCTACCAAGCTAGCTACGAGTTTGCTCTAGTCTACGTAACTAAGATCACTTCAACCTTATGATTGGATGTTGTAGAAGGGCTACAACTACTATGAGAAGGTCGCTTTGGTCCTTTACAGACGAGGTTGTTTCAACCTTAAAGTTTGCATTAAGGCATTATGGCTGCTAAGCCTACTATAAGATCACTTCAATCTAAACAGCTATGATCACTTTGATCTCATGATTCGTAAATAAAAAATAGCAAGAGGAAAGAGAATAAGGAAACAGAAACAACATATTGGAAATTGCAACATTTTCACTAAGTCCTCAAAAAATATTACAAATGAAATTTCTTGATGTATTGAAAATTAACAAGATTAGTAATTGTATTAGTTATAGGATTTTGAAACTTATAGTATCCACTTTCATGAACTTCTTCCACCATGAAGTAGAGAATACGGATGAGGAACCCGAGAAAGAGGAGTTGCCTACTAAGAAAGAAAATGATGAAAAAGAGTTAATTGAAGAGTTATGTTTGCTAAAGACTTAGACAAGTTACTTATGGTTGTCTAACATACTGTGAATGTAGAACCCTCACAAAAGGAAGAGTAGAGAGAGAATTTGTTCCATACCACCTATAAGGTGAATGATTAGGTGTATGCCATCATCGTGTATAGTAGAAGTTGCACCAATGTAGTATCAGCCAATCTTGTTTCAAAACTGAAGTTACCGATTATTCTACATCCAAGGTCATACAAGTTGCACCAGTTGAGTGAGAAAGGAGCATTACAAGTCACTTAGTAAATATTACTACCGATTACTATAGGGAACTACTCTAACTAAATTTTTTGTAATGTACTGCCTATGTACACTTCCCACGTATTGTTAGGTAGGCTGTAGTTGTTCGATAGGAGAGTTATACATGATGGCTACAGAAACACGTACATGTTCTAGAAAGATGACTAGAAGATTACGTTGAATCCTATGTCGCCAAGAGAAGTTAATAAGTTACAAAGAAAACTTACTCGCGGGTTAAAGAAGGCTCTAGTGACGAGTAGACCCGAACTCCGAGAGGTCATCAATGTTGATGATTCGACCCTCTTGTTGGTCAGGTAATTGTTGGAAATGAAGGAGCGAGGAGAGCTACCCTAAGAAATTAAGGAGTTACTAGATGAATATGCCAACCTGTTCCTAGAATAGTTACTTGAAGGGTTGCTCCTAACTCGAGGCATAGAGGACTGCATTGACTCAGTAAATATTACTACCGATTACTATAGGGAACTACTCTAACTAAATTTTTTGTAATGTACTGCCTATGTACACTTCCTACGTATTGTTAGGTAGGTTGTAGTTGTTCGATAGGAGAGTTATACATGATGGCTACAGAAACACGTACATGTTCTAGAAAGATGACTAGAAGATCACGTTGAATCCTATGTCGCCAAGAGAAGTTAATAAGTTACAGAGAAAACTTACTCACAGGTTAAAGAAAGCTCTAGTGACGAGTAGACCCGAGCTCCAAGAGGTCATCAATGTTGATGATTCGACCCTCTTGTTGGTCAGGTAATTGTTGGAAATGAAGGAGCGAGGAGAGCTACCCTAAGAAATTAAGGAGTTACTAGATGAATATACCAACCTGTTCCTAGAATAGTTACTTGAAGGGTTGCTCCTAACTCGAGGCATAGAGGACTGCATTGACTTAGTACTAGACGTCGCATTGTCAAATAAACCAACCTATCGGATGAATCCCAAATAGGCTTCTAAGCTCCAATGCCAAGTCAATGAGTTGCTTGAGAAAGGATATGTTAGAGAAAGTCGCAGCGCTTGTGCTGTACCGATGCTTCTAGTGCCAAAGAAGGATGAAACTTGGCAAATGTGTATAGATAACCAAGCTATGAACAAGATCACAACCAAATACAAGTATTCTATCCCAAGGTTAGAAGATATGTTAGATGAACTCAATAGAGCCAACATTTTCAACAAGATTGATCTTAAATCCAGCTACCATCAAATCTGCATGAGGCTAGGAGATAAGTAGAAGACTGCATTTAAGACTTGACATGGACTTTATGAATAGATGGTTATGCCCTTTGACTTGTCGAATGCCCCAAACACTTTCATGAAGCTAATGATCCATGTGTTGAGACATCTCATAGAGAAGTGCATCATGGTGTACTTTGATAACATCCTAGTCTATAGTACTGACATGCCGAGTCACTATAAACATCTTAGAGTAGTCTTGGATATCCTCCATACCTAGAGACTATTTGGCAATTTAAAGAAGTGTTGCTTTTGCCAAGAGAAAGTGGTATTCTTAGGCTATATAGTTAGTGGAGGACGCTTGCAAGTCAATGATGAAAAGATTCGAGCAATTGTCGAGTGGTTGATTCGTACTACTTATGCCGACGTGAAAACTTTATACGAATTGGCTTCATTTTATAGAAGATTCATCAGGAATTTTAGTACCTCTGTTGCATTACTTACTGAACTAACAAAGAAAAACATAGACTTCCGATAGGGAGAAAGGGAGGAGAAGAGCTTTAGTAAGATAAAAGAAAGATTAACCTTTGCCCCAGAGTTTGTACTCCTTGACTTCGAAAAAATTTTTGAGCTGGAATGCGATGCATCAAGTATTGAAATAAGTGCTATCTTAATGCAGAAAAACCGACCAATTCCCTTCTATAGTGAGATGCTCCAAGGTCCCCAATTGAATTACTCTATGTATGACAAAGAACTTTTGGCAATGATTTAAGTACTGCAAGTATGGCAGTACTATTTACTACTAAGAGAATTTATCATACACACTGACCATAAATCCTTGATATACCTCCAAAATTAGACTAAGTTGTCAAAGCAGTAGGTGAGATAGGTTGAATTCCTTGAAGAATTCAATTTTGCAATAAAATTCAAGTAAGGAAAGAGCAACGTAGTTGCAAATGCTCTTTCGAGAAGGCATGCGCTTTTATCAGAATTGCAAACCAAACTCTTTAGGTTTGTAAGTATCAAAGAACAATACTCTGAGCATCCAAGAACAATACTCTGAGCATCTATACTTTAGACCCATAATTTCATGATGTGTCAATGGGAGGACAATGGATGAGTATCATGTAGAAGATGGCTACTTTTTTCAAGGCGAAAGATTATGCATGCCAAATTGTTTACTAAGGGAGTTACTGATTAGGGAAACCTACAGTGGAGGATTCTTTAGACATTTTTGTAGAAAGGAAGACCTATGAACTATTGAATGGTCAATTCTTTTGGCTAAGGAAGAGAAGAAATGTACACCAAGTTATCGAAAGCAATGCCATGTGCAAGAAGGCCATGTGCCAAGTCAAGGAAGGGAAAGCAATGCCTCTACCTGTTCTAATGAAGCCAAAGATTACATTGAGCATAGACTTTGTTCTTGGACTGTTGTGAACTGCTTGAGGTAGATATTTTGTAA
Organism: Lumnitzera racemosa; assembly: GCA_024138005.1. Classification (NCBI taxonomy): domain Eukaryota; kingdom Viridiplantae; phylum Streptophyta; class Magnoliopsida; order Myrtales; family Combretaceae; genus Lumnitzera; species Lumnitzera racemosa. Next base: position 62,432,539 of record JAMXBC010000004.1, read on the forward strand.
TGGTCATTGTAAATAAGTTCAATAAGATTGTATACTTAATGCCCTGCACCAAGACTAATGATGCTTTGACTATTACTTCTCTTTTCTTGTAGGATTTTGTGCTGACACACAGGGTACTGAGAAGTGTAGTTTCCAATATAGACCTAAAGTTCTTAATCCATTTCTAGAGAACCTTGTGGCATCAGCTAGGGACCAAATTACTCTTCAATACCTCATGTCACCCGTAAACCGATAGCCAAATATAGGTGGTTAATTACACTCTGGGATCACTACTCCAAGCTATAGTAGGTAAGAACTTGGTTGATTGGGACGTCTGCTTACTAATGGTCGAGTTTTCCTACAACTGAACAGTACATAACACAACTAAGCAAACTCCTTTTGAAGTTGTCTATGGATTTAATCCCGAGTTATCCCTTGATCATACCCCTCTACCAATACCCGTATAAAAGGACCCTGACGCTTTGGCCAAAGTACAATCTCTTCAATACATATATGATAAGGTCACTCGACACATCGACCAAGCTACTAGAAGAATATGAGAAAAGACTAAGGGTAAGACCATTAAACAATTTCAGTAGGGAAACTTAGTGATTTCACCTTAGCAAGGAACAGTTATTGAATAAGAGGAGGAACAAATTATCTGCAAGAGTGGAAGGACCTTTCAAAATCCTCCCAAAGATCAATGATAATTCCTATAGGTTGGAATTGCCCGAGGGCTATGGGGTTTCTGATGCCTTCAACATTGTTGACCTCATTCCTATCACCCTGATGGAGAATTAAGCAAAGACCATTTGGATTTGATCCCAAATCCAAAACAACCTAGAGGGAATGATAGGAATCGAGCTACCGAGCTCTGACCTACAACCAAGCTTGAGGATTAGAGAAACTAACATGACGAATCCTTTTGTTCTAGCCAACCCTTGCTGAAGCTAATACTTCCTTACTGAGTCACCCTTCATGCCAAGCCATAGGACTGCCCATCTTTTTATAGTACGCTAAGTTGAAGATTAGTTACTTACACCTAAACCGATCAATTACTCGACATCTTCCTTGCCAAGAAGCTAAGAAAGAGAGAGTTCGGACTGACTAAGCTATCATAGCTCGAACAAGCCAGCTGTCTGTATTTATACACATCTTCTAACAACCTTACCAACGTAGCATCGCCACGTATATAATATTATGTATAGAATCCATTACACCAATGATTGTTTTTCATGTATATTCATTTTTACTCTTTTATATCTTATTCTTTACTTCCTTAGGAAATGCCATTTTTGTCTTTTCCTTTTTAGGCAAGTTGCCCTAACTTATGGGTATAAATACCCTTGTACCTGTAGTTATGGGAATCAAATTATCCTTAGGTGGTGAGTAATCACATCGGACCAATTTGTATGCTATATCAAATTATGCTGTGAGTCTTCGAAGATTTCATTGGTGCATCACATCCTCTGGAGTTATTCGTAGGTCTTGCTTACCTTTCATTTGTCATTCATTCCTTTCGTACTTTCTTTAATTAGTTCTTTCGAGCTTTCTACAAGCTTGTATCCATCCAGCAACTGGCCTTATTTGTTCTTGGTCATAGTTCGTAACAGCTACTGTTAAGGGCGTTATTCGAGAACACATAAGCAAATGGTTTGTTTAGTTTTACTAAAAAACTTGGTTCAATGGATGTTTTGTTGACTGAGCTTTTAGATATCTTTTGGGGGATAACTTCTTACCTTGATTTAAGTTTCAAACACATCAATATTTGTACTAACTCAAAATCAATAGTAGCTTTATTGTAGAAAGAGATGAATGTTATAGTACCATACTTTAATATGTTACATGCTTGCAAGGTCTGGCTTTTGCATCTATAGAAGTAAGAAATTGACTCAATACTTAAGGGAACTCAATGCAGTAGCTGACTCCCTTACTGTTTGGGTACATACATAAGAAAGCAACTTTGAGAAATTTGTTTACCTACCATCCTTTTATCTATTCCTATCAAAAAATGATGCTAATAGTCATAGGTTGTATAGGATAAGAAAAACTCCTTTAATGTTGCCTTGTAATGTTACTACTTTTAGACTAAAAGTCGTATACTCTTCATCTTTTCTATACAAGCGATAGTATTCTCTTTTTTTTTCTCTTATCTCTTAATATAATATTGCATATTACCCATACAAGGAAAAAAAAAAAAACTATCCTAATCTTTTCAATGATTGGTTTACTCTTAGAGGCTTGACTTTCTTTGCTTACTTTAAGCTTAAGGGGGTGATCAAGTGAAAGTATTGAATGCAAATCTAGAGGAAGAGAGAATGATGACAAAAGTTATTGTAAGGTGAGATCTTAATGCGAATATTGTATATATAATCATAAGTTTCTTCTAAGTGCTAAGGCATTTAATGAAATAAATACCTAATTTGATAGAAAATTGACACACACTTACATACAGATTATAGAATTGAAAAAAGAAAGAGTCTATGTTCCCTCAATTATTTCAAAGAAACAATCGTTAGACATAGACAGTAAGTATTAGATCAAATGAGAAATAGAAATATGTGATAAATAATGATGTATATTTAGATTCTATATTTTTATCCTTATTTTTTTTTCCTTACTTAATGAAATGGAGCATAAGAAAGGCAAGCCATATTATTCCTACATCTTAGGAAAATTTCCTTGAGACTTCAAAATAAGTTACTATATATTTTACTTATGCTTTTCCTATTTGATTCAACTAAAAAAAGAAGTTCTTATAAGAACATTTCAGAGGTAGATTTTTTGAATGCTTTCATTGGGGTTAGAATGCTTTTTTTTTTTTTTTTTTTGCTATATGCTAGTGATTTTGCTATTATTAGTGAACAAATAGTGGAATGATTCTTTAATAGAATTAGGGGAAATGATTTACCTGGACATAGCAAGTCTTGCTTGGGTTGCTTAAAAGGTAGTTCTTACATTTTCCCTTTCACTTGTAGTATGGAGAAGAGGTGGACTATTGAGGTATTACTAATTTTGAGTTGAAGAATCAAAGCATATTAGTTGTCTATTTTTTTCCTAAAGATGGTTTTTTTTTTTTTTTTGGTTTTCATTTGTTTCTCCTCTTGACTTATTAACGAGAAAAAAAAAAATGTTTTGCTATATTTATGTTTTTACTCTGTCCACATCCTCCATGGAAAGTAACATATATACGTAGGAATTATTGAAGGAAAGACTATCCATAATAAATAAGATGTTAATTTAGGTAATACTTAACTTACCAATTGTCTTCTTATTTTCCAGAGTTTGTCTCTATTATATACTTTTGTACGGGTTTTATTGCCTGATTTCATGTTTTAATTTATATGGAATTTGGCCTACACTGAATATCATAATTCATATGATGGCAAAAAAAAAAAAGAAAGAAAAGAAAAGAAAAAGAAAAAGACGAAGAAGAAGAATATCATAATTCATAAAGAAGTTTAACTCGAAGTTGAAGGTTTCCGTGATAGGTTAAATCATGCTTCGTTTGGTTGGTTCAAATAAACAATTATCAAACAGAAAAATAAAATAAAATAAAATAAAATCTTCTTTTATTTGACCGAAGAAAAGGGTTCATCTTTGTTTAATGAAGAGGTAACTTCCTTTTCGCTATTCAATTTTCAAATACTGTTGACTATTTGCACGCACCAAACATCTACACGCGTTTGGTGACAAGCGTTATAATCAACATTATGATGATAATAAAGAGTAACCAAGATAACCAGTAGGAGGCGGTGGAAGGTGATAATAGAAGCCGATGGTTTCATAATTGTTTGCGTCGAAATCCATGGTCGAAAGCATCTCTATAGAACATGAATCACTGTAATTTACTTAAGTTGGTAATTTCAATGGAGTAGCTTCTGCGAAGCAAACAATAATCCACTAATGTTCTTTCGTTATTATATTACAAGCATCGCAACAGGAACTCTTATTATACGACACCGTTGGTGGAACAGCAAAGAAAACAGACATTATGCTGATCGCTACGCATAATCTTATTTGGGAGCAGTGAAGCTAGCAAAGCGAGCTTTAAAGTTGTCAAGCAATTTGTCTCTAGGAGGCAGGCTTTCTTTAATGGCAGAGCAGCTATGGAAGTCTTGGATCCATTCACAGAGTCTAGGAAATCTCTGAGCTGTGACAAACTCTGTTCCTGTAGCTTCTTCAAGGGCCCCAACCCAAAAGCTAATGAAGTTAGCCACGATGTCCACAAGCCCGATACTCTCACCTCCAAAGAACTTCTTGTCCTTGAGCTCATTCTCAAGAATTTTCAGGTTCTGATGTGCTTCTTCTGCTACTTTTTCTCGCTCCTCCCCAACGCTCCAGCAAGCTTTCCAAATTGTAGGCATGCACTAAATTACGCAGAGCAGGTTCAGTAATAATAAAGTCGTTTGAAAATCAAAGCTATTAGATCTATAATAAAACTAAAAACCATGTCGTTTACCTTTTCATCGATGAACTTAGCCCAGAAACGTGCCATTGCTCTGTCATAAGGGTCTTGAGGCATAATGGGATTAGTTTTCCAAGTCTCATCGATGTACTCCATAATAACAACAGACTCTGCAATGGGCTTTCCATTGTGAACAAAGACGGGAATTTTCTTATGAACAGGGTTGTATTTCAAAAGTAAAGGGCTTTTATTCATGATGTCTTCTTCCATGATTTCATATTCAATGCCTTTGAGTTTAAGCACCATCTCCACTCTTTTGCTAAATGGGCTTCCCCAAATTCCCAATAGCTGCACCTTGTCACCCATATTAAACGAATTTTTATGTATTTGGACTTGTAGTTTGTGTTAAGTTTGGGGTTATTTTCCTTCCAGTCTACGATGGGTACTTTTATAGAGGGATCAGTGATGAGTTTTCTTGGCGAGAAAGCTAGTGCGTTGACTTTAGGTTCATTTTGATCTGGGCAACATGATTATTTCCACAATTGTCGTTTTCGTCGGTCAAATATTCAGCAGCTGGTATGTAAAAGGAAAACACACGGAACCTTCGATTTTGTATAAAGAATTGCATTATGTGATGGCAAACTTTGACATGGTCTTGATTGAAGGATTGAGTACATCTACGGAAAATAATTTGTGATGACTTTCGAAATGTTTAAGAGTTTTCTACATCTACGGTAGGCATAACAGGAAATTAACTACTTAGGTGTACTATGGCCAAGGAAGTTCTTGCCAAGCAATTCAACATATGACCTAATAAATAGTTAGATGTTTTATGCCCCAAAAAAGATCATGCCAATGTTGAAGAGAGATCCACCTTCAATAAGTTGGCGACATTCTTGACATGTGTGAACGGAATCGTGGTTCCAAGTTGCACACCTATACAGAAGAGATTTTATGAAATGGGTATTTTGGTTTTAAGTGTCATTTTGATTGCGAAATGTAGGGGCGGAGTAACAATTTATTTATTCCGCTTCTCTGAGATGCCATTATATTTTTTACTTGAAAACATATATTAATATACTTCTATCTAGAGTTATAAATAAGTCAAATTACTCACAAACTGTTTGAACTCGATTTGTTTGAATTTAAGCTCAATTAATAAACGAGTTGAGCTCAAATTTAAAATGAATCTAACTTACTTAAATAAACCGAGCTTAAACTCTAATTTAAGCTTACAAGCTGGCTTGTTTAGACTTGTAAATAAATTTATAAGTTTTATATATATTACATGTATTATGTATTATATACTATATATTATTAAAATCTCGAGGTTAATATCCATGTAATATATATAAATATATAATATGTTATAGGATAATATATGATAGAATTTAATTCTTTTTCATTATTCATTAATCTATTTATTTTTTTTTTTTCATTTTATATACTTAGACTGGACTCAATTGGAACTTGATTAATAAACGAACTGAATTTAAACTTAAGATAAATTTCATTTATCTAAACGAGTTGAACTCGAGTCTTAATTGTAGGCTTAATAAGAAGCTTGACTCGAGTTTAGACTCAATAATTTCTAAATGAGTTAAGTATGAACCTTTAGAAACTTAACTTGGCTCAGGTTGCACTTAAAAAAAAAAAAGAAAAAGAAAAGAAGGAAGCCTTGTTTCCAATCTAAGGCATATATAACTCATATTTTCTAAAATATTGAGCTACTTCTAGTGTAAGAGATATCTTAGTATCTATAGGAAAATATACACCAAAAAATCATGATTTAGGTTTCGTTGATAGATGTTATTAGAATTATGTGAATATTAGTTATATGGTACAAATAAAAGATGATAGTACGTTTAAATAGACTTTGGAAATTTCACATGAGATGATTATAATGCTTTGTGTTTACTACATGCCACACTGTTTAGATTTGATGTTGTTATACTAAAGTCGTGATATCATCCCATGTTTACACTACTTTATATATTCTCTATTTGACTTATGAAAATGTTTCATCCTTTACTTGAGCTAATAAAAAATTATATCCTTTATTTCGACTTTACCATAAATATTCACTCTAGAGTATGTAATTTTCTCTATTATCTATTTCACGCTAGAAAGCCCATTATGCACTTACAATAGCTTTATAACATAACCACATATCACAACACACAAAATGATATATGAGAGTCAGCTATTTGTGCTAACATGCCGTGCTTCACGTTCGAATATGAATGAATATGCATTTTAAAAACTGCAATCGATAGCATGAACCATTTAGTAGTAATGTTTAAAAAAATAAACATGTAACTCGTTTTGTTAATAAGTGTGTTTCCTGTTTAGGTCGAACCTGTTGATAAAAAAAAAAAAAAAGGGTTATAAAACAGATATGTTACAATTATCAAGGCTCCATCTGAAAAGCAAGTTAAGGGGGAAAGAAAGAAAGAAAAAAAAAAAAAAAAAAAAAAGAAAAGAAGAACGATTGGAACGTGATTGTTCCTCTTCATCTTGTTATTCTTTAGATTACAATTTATTGCCGTCGAACTCAGTGACTATAATCATTATTAAAAATTTCAATCTCTAGACCATAAAAAAAGTGAGAAGTAAAACACTATCGAAAGAAAGCTTACCTACTATAAAAGCAATTTACAAGAGAAACTACATTAAAAATTATGAAGATCCTTGTAAAGACATTTTTCTATCTCATGGATAAGAGTATAGAAAAGTCTGATGAAAGCATATTATCTAAATAATTTAACCATTAATTCAAATGTTCAGTGTTATGTGAATATTTTAAATAAAAAATAATAATGATCTGTTTAACACACTGAATGTTAACTTACTTAAATAAAAATTTATTCACATCTAATTTAGTTTATATAATTTTATTAAGCAATCTTGCTAATAAAATTGGGGATTAAATAGTATATGCTTTTTATATAAAGTTGTATATGAAAGCAAACTTGAAATTGGAAGTTAAGAATGTCATTCATACTAAAACTAGAGTTAAAGTGAATGATGGTGATAAAATACCAATAGATGACAGGAGAGAACGAGAGAGGTCTGTTAACGTGCTCATTGAAGAAGAGGTTAAAGTAAGTAGAGAATAATGTATAAAATAAAAGTATGAATAATGAAAATCTTAATATCAAATGAGTTTATATGTCAAACCCAAATATGCTTAGAGGACTCATTTTATCAAATGGGTATGTGATGGGTTTATGTTAGGGTTGTTTATTGAACTAAACCAAATTGTATTAAATCGTAATATATGGTTTTTTGTATTTTGTTTTAGTTTAAAGATGGTCTAATTGGTTTATGATTTAGTTTGGGAGGTTGAACTGAATTGAATTACTTAAGTCTAAATTGAGCCTCTTCTTGTTAGAAAATAAAAATAAGTGATATTTTTTAGTTTAACCCTATTTATTTCAATTTACCTTTTCTTCTTTTTTTTTTTAATCATTTCTTATTTTACTCTAAACCTTCAGAGTTGGTTCTCATCTCTAGCAAACTTATGCACTTTCACTATCATATAAGATGATTATTGTGATATAATATTATGTGGTTTTAATTATTATATAATATTCTTCTATTTAGACATCAATGTTAATTAAAAACACCAATAATTAATATTATTATTAAAAAGAAAAAGGTACTTTCAAAAAGTGATTCGAATCAAACCAAACTGTAATTAAAACGGTTCGATTTAAAATCTTAAATAGTTAAAAATGTTTCGATTTGTTGAGAGTTTAAATCGAACCATTTCAAATGTGGTCTAATTTGATTTGACTGAATTAAACCAAATGAAACATCAAAAACCCTTAGTTTAAATGCTACACCAGAACCAGCACATTTATAAATATGTCTAAACCAACGGGAATCTGACCTCAAAGTCCCATCAGGAGAGCTAGACAACGAGGACTTTAGAATTTTGCATGGAGTATGCTAAATGGTGCTTGAAAATTTTACCTTTTTCTTCATGAAAACATGAAGCAAGAATTTCTTTGAAGACTCCAAATTATCAATTCCTTGCTTAGTGGTAATTCTCTTGAACGGTGGTTGATTAAGATTATCTTACAGAGGCCCGTCTAAGCATGAACAAAATTGAATCCAAGGAGTTCAGTTTATAAATTTCATCAACGAACTTTTCTTGCAGTCTATAGCATCAAGAAATACGTGAACATATATATTTATTTGTATATATATTTCTGTCCACAAGTTTAAGAAGCTTCAAATCATCAATGCGAGTACATCCAAAATCATTTATGAGGCCAACTAGCTTTACCGAAGTCTCGGCAAATCAAAAGTTAATAAAAATCTACAAGATCGTTATTTTATATTCATTAAGGAGAACTGGAAGCCTCGGATATTTGTAAACTTAGAAAATTCTATCTCATCCTACAAAGATCTTTGGATAGAGAAAATTATTACCAAAAGAAAAAGTCCCGACTATCAATTTCACACTATGGATGTTCAGCTACCATGCCGGGGGAAATAAAACAAGCATAAGATCAAAAAATATGACAAATCAAGAGGCCAATAATGCATCAACAACCTAGATGTCATATTTGCTCTATTTCAACTCATTGACAAGTCGAAAGCAGCAATTCTACAAATAAACAAGTTAAATGATGAACATGATGACTCAACATCTCATATATGCTTTAAGACAATCGAAGAAAATTGACTCAAGAAAATGCTTGAAATTGTCTAAAATTCACTAGACAAGCTTTTAGTTAAGGGGTAAAATGGGACGTTTATACATAACTAATGGAATGCTTAGAGTATTTCTATTGCTCGAAAAAATGATGTTATCAATATTAGTAAAAATGATTTTCCCTTGTATTGGGCTATAGCAGTAACCCCTGAATTTAGAGCTACTTGTCATTCTAATCCAGTTTCAACAATGTACTTCTCGGACCGAGAAAGTGGAATTGCTTGAGGACTTTTGGTCCAATTTAATGCCATAGGCTGGCTTCTTCTACTGATTACAAGGTCTTGTAAACTAGGCTCAATTAGGGTGCTTTAGGGAAATCTATCTTAATAGGCTCAAAACAAGTATTACTAGAATAGCTTTCCACTCTTTACGTGCTTTATTATCTCATACACAAAAAATTAGGCTCTAAAGAGGCCCTCTTATTTCCATTTGAGCCTTAAATGCCTTTAATAGGCCTTAATCTTATAATTATGACAAAATGGACTTCTTCCTTCATAAACTTAAGAAAACTTGAGCCTAGACTTAGCATTAGCTTAAGGTTAAGCCTAAAGTTTATGATCTTATTAAGAAAAGGAGAATTCAATCTCAATCATCCATTATCATAAATAATCCAACAGTCATCATCATTGACTCATCTAGTTTGTTTATCTTAGTTTCATCCTATAATCGAGATCAAGGGCTAATATATATAATAAGCCTCCTTCTCCTTATTCAAGTCATTCGAAGCATAGATAAGCTTTATAGAAATGTCATTGTTCTTCTTGAAAAAGATCAAATACTTTATTCAAACAATTTAAAAGCACTCACAAATACATAAAACAATCTACTATCGCTTGTGGGCATGCAAGGCATCAAGCTTGACCCTTTCTCCTCTTACATCTCTCTCAAAGATTAGTATTCCTTAGGATTCTTATACAACATGTAAAATAAAATAAACAACAAAAATTTATTAGATTATACCTTATCTTATAATGAAATGTCTTCTCCTCTTAAAGATAGAGTTCAAGTGAGGTGAAATCTAAGATTACTTTGCTTTCACCAATCAATGTCTACCATAAGGACTTTAATATAGTCCCTTTAGAGATATCTACACATAACAATACGAGCTAATTATAATCCATATACTACTAGGTAATTTGGATTCGAATTTTAGAGAAATCCTTTTCTTTTATCAGTGAATGGAACTATAATAATCTCTCTCTCTCTCATATATTTATATGTCCATGCATATTGGGGAGAATGCTTCTCTTATAAGATTAAATCTTTCTTATAAGAATAAGATAAGATTTAATAATCACATATTTCCAAAACCATTAACCATATCTTATTTGAATGTTGCTAATGCGACCTAGATTTCAGTATACAAAGATAATATCTTATAGACATAAACTAAGATAACCATCTAATAATAGTTATTGTGAATCATAAACCATTATAAACTAAATATTATGTGATTAAATCTCTTCATTAATTGATATTATACTTAAATCATTACATGTTATATCATCAATATTTAATCATTTATCTAGATTTTAGGATAATTAGACTCAATAGAACTTACCTTGACCATGGCCTTATAAGTCACTCTTACCTTAACCAAGCGTTAGATATGTTTTATCTAGTCCAAGAGAATAATGAATTCTTCTATGATTTATTATTATCATTTATATATTTCATATCATATCCAATAACAACATTATTCACAATCTAAATCAAGGTTGCATTTGAAGGCATCAAGGTGCAATATTCTATATATTGGATATCTGAAGCTCTTAAGACAAAAGATTATTTATGCTTATTTATATAAAGGACGAACTAATAACATTAAACATGTGATATTCGATATTGATAGGTTGAATGCAATGTATACACTTAATTTGAGTACCTATTAATATAACTTAGATTTTTTTTTTTTCCTTTGATCCAGTGAAAATGACCTTACTCATACAATATATTAATCTAAATATCTATATTCCCTCTAGTTTATTTATCCGACTAAGAGCAATTTTAGATAATAAGATGTCTTAAAATCCTCACTAATAAGATATCTTTACTATTATTTTGTGAACATACTTTAATTTATTTATGTGATTTTATTATAAAATATATACAAATAAAGAATCATACATATATATTTGCTGTTTATTGATAATGTTGATTAAAACTAGAGAATATAACTTGTATGTGCGCAACCAGATAAACATCTCCCTAGCAAAGAAATTGGCAATTCCAATCCCCCATTGAGAAGTTTTTCCCTTTTTGGCGGCAATTCGATGCCACTGGATTCTTGTATTGTACAACTGAAATGAAATTTGAATTTTTAAAGTGCTGAAGTGAAGATAGACAGAAATTACGCATTTTTTGCAAAATGGAGCGTGCGAGCATAATGTGGGCGGGTTCTCCAAGGGTCTCACCGCTACCCAACAAAGCGGATGAGTTAAATCAATGCCGAGCGGTCTACGGAGAAAGTTCTCTAGTTTCAATACAAACCGAATGAAGTCAACTTTAAAGACTATGTTCACAATTTTACAAAGCAAAACGAAATTAAAAAGGGTATCTTAAGAAGCGCCATTAAGGTTAAAATAGAGAGAGACATCATTACATGATGATGATCCGTTGCTTCCACGACGCTCGTAATCTTACTTTTACTAATTAGTATCATCTTAGTTTAAAACAAATCGTTGACTGATCCACTATGCTCTTGCCATGACTCATGTCTGAGGAAAGTGCCTAGAGACTAATTTATAGTTAGAAAATGTTAGTAAATGTTTTACGGACTACTTTTAAAGAGATAAAACAACAAATTTTACATACTTTTATGCATTTATTTTTTATTTTTATAAGATGTATAATCCATAAGTAAAAACCCTCTACTTTAAATCTTGAATAATTACCTTATAAGCATCCCATAACGAAACCTTTTATAATTGAGTTATGATATACAAGCAGAAAAATAGATCCGGATGAGATGGAGATTTCAATTGAAGAACACGTGAAGCACAACACTTGCATCAAGAAACACTCTGTATGTCCACGTACGTAATTCTCAACAAGTTTCGGCCATTCGTTTTTCGTGACAACAAACATTTCCCTTTATTATTATACAATCTCTATTTCTTTTCTTTTCTTTTTTTCTTTTTTTTTTTTAAGAAACAACACGTTGACTAAACAACAGTATAACCAGAGTTTTCGTACAAAAGCAAAGTTATGGGCAAATCCAAACAAAAGGAACATAAACATTAAGTAAAAATCCTAAAATTGGAGGACCTTCCTTACTGCCTCACCGGTGGTTATAATTATATTCTAGTATCCATAAAATAGGACTACGGCTACCTGTAAAGAAACAAAATTTAAAAACATTTTTTTCGGTGAAAAAAATAAAGAAAACTTTATGTATATTTACGTACTTACATCCATTTATTAAAAAAATTGTGCAATTGAAGTCATAATAAGTAAAAATTCCCTCTCTTAAATAGTGAATAATTATTACAAAAGCATCTTATAAAGAAAATTTTCATAATTATTATAACACTCTAGGACCTAGGTAGCTATAACTCACTACATGTTAATACCATGATACTAACGCGCAAAAGCTTAGAACTTGCTACTATCTACAAGTAAATTAAATAAACAAACCAAAAAACTATACTAATAATAAAGGAATCTCTAAGTCACAATATAAGTTGCTTAATAAGTCTCACCTTACAGCATTAACAAGCACACCATAAACTATAGAGTTTGTCATGCTCCTACGATCTAATCTATTTAACAAATATTAATAGAGTCTCACTTACTCCTATTATAGTATAACATAGAAACTTAATCATAATACTATTAGGATTTCACACCTACAATATAGACATAATATAACAATACATACATAACTAACGAACCTTCTTACTATTCCTCATAATAGGTATAATCATCACCATTCACATTGTTCACCAACTTGTACCCTAGGTCGTCATAGTTATCCTGATCTCCTACATTACCTATGTTACACCCCAAAGTATAGAGTCGCAACAATCCCGCCGTATAAACAATTCTATAATAGTAACTGACTTTACAGTGCCTACCATAGATATGATCTACACAAGGCGTTGACGACTACTCGCTTTGAAATAAACAGTTTAATTAAGTGTTTAACTACAAATATAGTAATAATCACAAATTTTTAATAAACATACATAATTATATGTTAAGTCTACAGAACTTCTCAAGAAACTCTATATAAACGTAACGGTTCATTAGTTTACATAACAGCTATCAATCTTTCAGTCTTAAACTATAAAGAACACTCTAGCTACATATCCACTGCTAAACAAATTGATTCTCACACCCCTGACTTCAAAAGAACTAACCTTTGGATAATTGTAAGAGTGCATAATACTTAAAGTAATCAAAACTCGAGACCTGCAAAAGGATCTATAAGGGTATGAGCAACTATAGCTTAGTAAATTGAATTGGAAACTCATGAAAGTATACAAACACAAACAAAATTATCAAGCAATTATTTTAATGTAATGCAACAATCAGGTGTCATCACACAACGTAGTTTGGTCCGTTGCGAAATTAGAGAAATTTTACTTGTTCTAATCTGGGTTGAGAAGTTTTCATGTTATGCAGTAGCTCACAACCAAACCCAAGCTTATGTAATAGAGATACCACTCCTCCTGCGACTACCTTCAAACCATTAACTTTATCCTCGCTATGACCTCCTCTCCTGTCACTTAGTTTCATAAAGGATAAAAAAAGGACCATTATCCAATCCTACGCTATCCCTTTTGAAAGGATCGGTATTTGGTTGGAAAATCCTAATGATCCCCTAACGGGTTGCAATGCATGATATTTTAGGTCATTAAAGTCGAATAAGATTAAATTTCATTTAGGGTGTTCAAACAATTTCACATCAATTCAATAATAACACAAACTCATTCACATTACAAATTTCAGCATGAATTCAAATACATCAAACGCATATAATCACAACCATATACAATCCTAAATCTCTGAGTACCATAAAATAGTACTCCAATACAATAAGTAATAACCCAACTTACTTAAAATTTTTCAGTTGCCCAATCTCTTAATTGCAAGCCGATTTATCTCTAGTTATCTTATAACATAAATAGGTCTATTTAGTACTTATACTTTAATGATTCATATTCTAAGTTATAATTTAACTCATTTTTCCATGTATACCTATTATTTACTAATGATTCATTCTACCTTATTTCAGAATTCAATTTCTAGATTAGATTTTAGTTTTGATTCTGGAATCTTAAATGTGCTCGAATCCTAATGTGAAAATAATCACATTAAGCTCGAGTACTCTAATATCCTATTGAGTCTTAATTTAGTATTCTAAACTATTCAATACACGCTAATCCTAATTGACATACTGGATTTATTCCCAATATGAGAAAATCTTATATTTTTATACAATTACCTAAAATTAAATTTTTTTTCAAATTTATTATATTCTGATTTTTATTATTATATTATCTAATTAAACCTAATTTTTCATATTTATTAAATTTCCAATTATACATATTCCTAATTTTCTACAACTACCACATAATTCCTTCATTAATTACACTTAATACTCTAAAGGCTAGGATTAGGTTTCCACATTAGAGATTAACATCCCTAACCATCTAATTACTATCTAAATCAGCAATTAATGTCTTAATCACCTAATTAACTCAAAATTACCCAATGTTTCTATCATTTTAAGGCTAAAAATTTACCTAAAAATTTCGAAAGTTAAATTTAAAAAAATGGCTTCATAACACTGTTCTATATCACTTAAGATTCTATAGAAAAAATTTGAACTCGAAACTATACTCCTAAGCCTATTTATTTCCAATCCTAATCATATTTGGTTTTGATTAATTTCTTAAAAACCCTATATTTTTATATGTGATTACACTTAATTAATATTTTTCCCTAAATCTACATACAATAAAACTTAGAATAATAAATTTCATAATTTTCTACGTAAAATAAATAATTTTATGAAATTATACAAAATCAGAGTAGATGGGATACTCATTCGGTCCGATGACTTTTGGACGTCCAATACTGGTTTAGGTATGTCGGCCGGTTTAGGCGGTGGGTCTCGAGTAGGGTAATGGTAACGGTTTGGTCCTAGGTGGTGGTAGCGTATGAGTTTGGCTAGTTAGCTCCAATTGCATAGATTCCTTTTTTTTTTTTACCATAATTTTTCTCTTGAATTTTCAATACTCTCTATTCTTTTCTAATTTCTAACTGTCTATAGGAGTTCTATAATTTTTTTCCCTATTTATAGATATTTGTGGTAATTAATATGTATTTAATTAGATAAGACATTACTCAAATCCCTTAGTTTTTTCCTTTTATATTGCTTGATTTTGATTGGATAATTTTTATTCTTCACTTCCTGACTTGGCAAGAGCAAATCTACCTCATTCGTGATTCCTCTAATTTTTTCTGATTTTTTCTTATCTAATTAATAATTTTCTTTAATTATTTAATAAGTTTTTAGATAATTTAAGAAATTTCGCGTATTTTTAACTGCACGTAAATACATTTAGGGTACATGTGAACATTCCTAATTATTTTTTAAGTCATTCTATAATTTTTAGTATACATAAAATCCATCTCTAGTAATTTATTAGTTATTAGATTACACTTTTTACCTTTTTGATAATTAACAATTATTACACTTAAAATTTGAAAATTTTATAACCTCTTATTTGATTACTTATTTTCTTAAATTCAAGCTTATGGGGTCATTTTTACTAATATTTCTATCCATAATTTATAATTTGGGTTTGATTAGATCCTTTAACCTATCACCCTAAACTTTATGTTCTAAGTTCAATCATACGGTCACTTGGCTTAACTTTAAAACTTACAGCCTACATTTAAAAATAAGATCCTTGAAGGGTAAGAAAAATTGTCTAGTATGAGAGTTATGCAATCACACACGTATGAGTAAACATATTCAAATCACATACAGGTGCAAAACATATTTTCAATGTCCGATTATTCTCTTTATTAAAGTTTAACACACAACACAACATTAGCATCCCAAAGCTTAGGTTAACTTATGATCTTAAACCACATAAGTATCATATACATTATACATATTTGGTATTGAGTACTCCTCAACATCTTAAAATCATTTATATTATAGAATCTAACCGAATCAACTTAGTATGCAACTCCAATTAGGATAACACCACTTACAAATCCTCTTGTACAACCCTAAGATCATCGGTACTCCTAATACCTTAGGTCCAACCAGATATACTCAACACATTAAGTATTTAAGTCCAAATATAATTAAATTCATTTGATAACTAAACTAGCAAATAAATTCAACAAGCATATAACCTTATACCTGAGATAGTATCTCAATGGAATCTATTTTAGCTTCACTTCTTAATCTTGACATTAAATAGAGTGTCATATTCAGACTATAGTCCATTTATGTTAAATGTCATCCTAACTCTATCCCTTTAACCCTTCTCAAGATTTAAGTTCTTATGATAAGTTTGATTCATTGATTAAAAGTTGCTATAAGATGTTTTTGGTTTGTTGTACAACTAAGGATAATGTTACAATTAAGTAGAAATTAGTTTTGGTTCAATAGGTTACAAGATGAGAGAGTTTCAAACATTTTGTGCCTACAAAGCACTCTATCGATCAATCACCATCTAGAATACCAATCGATTGATAGTACAACTTCTCCTACCGATCAATCGATCAAGTTGGTTACCAATTGATCGGTAGCTCTAAATTCTGCAGAATTGTAGAATTCCTCCCTCAAAACCGCTTACAAAACTTTAGACTTTCCCTATCTTCTCCATTAATTCATACATTACAAACTTGAGACCATTTATTATCTCCTAGACGTCAAATATCCAACCTTTAATCCTTTAATACATCAACTTTAATATGAAATTGGAACCCAACCAAATAGTATTGATACTTACTTATTTGGTTTAAATCTTCTTATTTGATTCTTCTCGAAACCTTTGCTTCTCTAGCAAATTCCTTTAATAATCCATCCTTTAGACTTGGTTTTACATTCTATAACATTAAAAATCTTTATTTGACACACTTCTTCATTGTAGAACTCACCAAATTCCTTCACTCTTTGATCTCTTACTATTGTATGAAGTAATTCCTTTATCAAATTTTCATTTCCTCTACATGAAACTTCCAGGATTTTGCAAAATATAGTGAATTTAAGGCAAAATCAAGGTTCCACCACCAAACCAAGACCTAAGAGCAAACGGCCACCATTATCCTATAATAGCCACCTCGTCTGGAGCTACCAATAAGGGAGGGTCCACCAACGATAGCCGGAAGGCCGAATCTAGTGAGTTCACCAAATCTTTCTAATTTTCTTAAAATTCCTAAAAATACCAAAACACATCATAAAATTGTGAAATTTAGTTTCATGGAGTTGTTTTGCATGTACTTTAATTTAGTAATTTTATTTTTTGAAATTTGGATGATTTATGGCACTTGCTTAAGAAATGGGCCTCTTATGATGAAATTTGAATTAATTTTTTAAAAATATTAAATAATATTGTTTCAGCCTAAGAATTTTTGTATAACATACTTATATTATGTATTAAATTGCAATATCAAGAATTTTCAAAAAATATTACATCTACTATTTATTATGAATTATTTTGTATTTATCGACAATTTGATCAATTGTGCTAAAATAATGTATTTTAATATAAGTTGTATATAACACCAACTTAATCTAATTTCTCGAGTTTAGTATTATCAAAATATATGTTACACTGTGTTTTTGGCTAAAAGTATAATGATTAACCCATGTTAGCTATTTGATGATAAAATAAAGCCAAACTACATATTATAGAAGTACATTATATGATACTCTATACTAGTGTTTTTCAAGATTAGAATATAATCACCATTATCTTTTAGGTATAATGTATTTTATGTAGCATTTGTGGTGTACAAATACTAACTATTGTATATTTTTTGACTAATTATACATATCTTACACAACATGTCAATAAAGGGTAAAATTGGTACAATTGGCAATATAACATAGAGGAGTTTTGGTTGCCATATTATTTGAGTAACCTATCATGATCTTAGTCTAGTTCATTTGGAAAATGAGAGTATTATAAGCAAATGTGATGTCTTCGGTAAATTGGAATCTAAATCAAAACTTGAATAAAAAGTTACTACACTTAAGTATTTTTGTGTGAGTTAAACCTAGACGATTGAGTTAGGGTAATATTGGAGATTTTTAGTTGATAAACTAAAGATATAAGTTAACTAGTATCTAATTAGGGATTTGAAAGTTAGGCTGAATCAGAGACTAATTCAAAAGCTAAGTTAGGAACTGAATTAGAACCAAAATCAAATACTACAATTGCACTTACTTTAGTAAGGTTTGATATGGAATCCGAAGATGTAGCTAAGTTTCTAGACTTAGAGGGATCCAAGATGTATGTCGACAACATTTCTCTAAGAGTTTTAGAATTAGCTCAATTTAGAGACTAAATCAAAGTATAATTTAGAAACTAATTCAGAAGCTAAATTAAGAACCGGTAAAGATGAATGTTAACTTAAACAAACATTTTAACCTATAAACTCTAACTATAAATAGTTCCTATCTAGTCGGTAGGTAATAGTAGTGTTATATAGATATATATATATATATCTTTAGGTGATATAGCCGAGGAGAGTTACAGTCTTGATGCATAGACTTAGGATCACTACTAATATTAGGTTGGTGAATCTAACCCATGCTTAGAATAGGTATATTGCTACTCATAACATTATGTACTGTTTGAATGTTGTGCTGATTAAATATGGGCATGTCTTGGTTAAGCTGTTGTGTTTCTATGATGGATGTTAATGTGGATTTCTAAGTTGAATTGTTATCCTACTATGTTGAATGTTGATGTGGTGTTTATGAATGATTGTATTAACTTAGAAATATGAATGATTTCTAGCCTAATCTTCTAAGTGTTCACCTAAATAAACCTTAAATAAGATGATAGATTTTCATAGGGAGAGACCAAAAACTAGACTTAGATAACTAGGTTAAACAAAATTTTAAAGATTGATTATGTAAAATGACATACTTGAATTGTTATTGCATAGCATGGCACGACACGACACAGTATGGCACAAAAGAAACCTATAGTTCAAACATTTCAAAATGAGGCATCCGAGTGAACAAGGAAAACAATGGTTTTATAAACTTTGTTTTAGAAGCATATGGATTCACATTACCCAAGTAACTTGACTACTCTTTGTAGTTTGATTTGGTAAACTATGATTTGTAGTTTAATTTGGTGAAAACAAAGTTAGGGATCTTACTCCCAAGTAACTCCTTGCCCTAGATTCCTGGACATTGTATCCAAATGCCTAGGTATATTGACTAACTAGATGAGTGAGTTGAAAGAGTATGGGATATCAATACTGATGCATGCCACCTGCATGAACATAGCATGCTGCATTACTAGAAATAAATACTTGGCTTGGTTAATGTATTTGTGAAGTGGAATTTGCTATTTATGAATGAAATGTCTAAGTTATGATATTATTTATATTGTATTGTCTGTTATCCGCTCTCACTCAGCTTCAGTAGTTGATGGGATAAAACTTTTTATCATCTAGTTAGTAGGATAATGAAGGGCCCAACACCAAAGGGGATATATTCTAAAAGCGTTAGCCAGAGTCAACAAATTTTGAGATGGAACCTATACTAAGTCGAAAGCTCTACTATTTTGAAGATGGGAAAAAAAATCATGTTTTGATGTAAATAGTAAGCTATATAGATATAAGTTGTAAACCAAAAGTCCAGTTCAACTCCATTTTAACATCCCTATGATCACATAAATAAAGTTGTCTTTTGATAAATGAGTAAGTTAAGTTAATTTTTTAATAGGTTTTCCTGTATGATGGTACATTCTATACTAAGCCAAGATGTGACAATATGCCATAATGCATACTAACATGTGATTACTAAATGCAACGACCATTTGATTAGACTATATTATTAGGCGATTTTAGCAATACAACCTTAGCAATGAAGGTTTAAAATACATATTTTCTACTTTCAAACATGATAGAGACTGCATTTACCTATGACATTAAATATAATAGGGCTTATACATTCTTCATTTGTAGAAAAATAATTTAGAAGGAACATCTCTTTTTCTTATTGCTAACAAATAACTATCTCATACTGAGTTTACACCTATATCCTGCTATTAGGAGTATAGTGTTACTTAAATCGGGGTCATATGCCATCGATTCATCCTACTATAACTTAATTTCTTCTCAACTGTTTCATAGAATATACAATTCCCTCATTGATAATCTACTAAGTCATTACAATGATGATAGCACCTACTTTAACTAATCATTTGAGAGGTCCACCACTACCATTATCTTGTTAATGGTTGTTACCTACAAATTTGAGTGGCCATGCATAATCAACACAAATAATGTTGAAACTATCTTGTACAGGGCACACATCATGTAATAGTACTTACATACTTGAATTAGGTAAAGTCTTAATAATGCTAAAAAAGTATAATCAACACTTGAATTCATTATATGATATAGATTAATACTTATACACTGTAAGCATAGAAATTCTATAGCTAATACATAGTTTCCAATTTATACTCTTGATTATAAGCTTATTTAGTTCATTTTAAGTTTCTAAATGGTTACGGTGGTGAACTAAGGAGGTTTTGAAGCTAAACAGTTGACCTAAGGAGTTGAGTTAACTATTTAGGGGTTAAGTGTAGTTAATCACCCTACTACAGGTGGATGACTTACTTCACTCCTAAGGGTTTTTTTTTTTTTTTTTTTTTTTTTGCTTCAGACTATTTTGGTTTGACGAGCATGTAAGGTCATCATGTAATTATACATGAGAGGGACATGTTAGTGGTGTCTCTAAGAAAAGAGAGAAGGACAGTAGTAAAACTAAGTTAAAAGGATAACAATGTAAGATTAGGTGAGAAAGAGGGATAAAGAGAGCTAAGCTTTTTCTTGCTTATGTAAATATGTAATTAGATGACAAGAGCCTTACATTTTATTTAGAGAAAACCTTAGGGTAAATTAATTAATACGTTGATGGTTTTAAAATGAACTTTTAAGGTACTTCAAATATTGCATTATGAATTTAATTTACCATATCATAATTTTAATCAAAATTATTCATAATTCACTAGAAATTATAATATTATTATATATATTTCTATGGAGGTAATTTGGTGTTGCTAATGATGGAAGTAAGTTAGGTGACTAGTGGTAATGGAGATAGTTTAGTGGTAGTATGATTTACCATGTTAATGATTAACATGTGAAGAGCCAATAAGTAACCATGTAATAGCTAGTTATGAGAGTATGGTTGCCAATCCCCATTCAACTTTTTAAGTGATAGGAATTTATTATGAAATAGCTATTACCTATTATAATTATAAGGGCAAGCGGTAAAATTTATCCATATAAAATAAGAAGGTAATGGAATTGTAATTCCTCTATGACATAAATGTAGGCTTTCTTGTTTAGTCCCCTTATTTGTTGTCTTTTTCATGAGCATTTCTTTTCTAATTACTTGTCGTGTTTTTCTTTTTTTCTTTTGGGTAAGGAGACAACAAACCTAA
Organism: Lumnitzera racemosa; assembly: GCA_024138005.1. Lineage (NCBI taxonomy): Eukaryota > Viridiplantae > Streptophyta > Magnoliopsida > Myrtales > Combretaceae > Lumnitzera > Lumnitzera racemosa. The sequence continues at coordinate 62,454,323 of JAMXBC010000004.1, forward strand.
TAGTAAGATAACTACAAACATACCTATCATTCCTATCACCATGAGGCAAATGATACGCAATAGATGACTTAAAAAGAAAGACTAAGGGGGAGAAGCAACCAATTTCAAGGAATTCAAATTATATGTGAGAGGTAAGTGACTATATAGCATTTACCTTCTTATTCTTGAGGAGAAGTGTTATGCTCTTCCCTCTGAGATTTCTTTAATCTTTTGTAGAAGTAGTTTGTCTTGATGGCATTTCACTTAATTTTTAAGTTATGTTAGATGAGGAAAAAACCTCAAGAATTTATAGAGTTTAATTGTCGAAGATGTCTGTTAATTTGCAATAGCGATAAATGGTTGAGATAATCTCCCTTTTTAATTGATCCATCAATGGATTCCTCTTGAGTTTAGCCTCATAAAGAATTTCTCTAAGTACATGAGTCTCCTTCAAAATGGTTGAGAGAAGAAGAACCAATCCAATAATCTTGACTATAAGCCTATCATGCTTAATCTCTTTAAGTCATCCTAAGTTCATACACTTGACTCCCTTAGCTTTATTACTTAACTCAAAGAATCAAGCCTTGATTATTACTTAGTTAAAAGTCTAAATCCATTTTAGTTCTATACAAACATTATATAATATGTCCTAAAATTTCTAATATTGAGTAAAAATTATAGATACATATGATACAGATTATAGAGAATGTGACATATGGCTACCAATATCATATGAACCAGGGGTAGGTTTGAGCCTTAAAGATGGTTCGAAAGCTAAATGGAAGTCAAAGGTTAAGTAAGGGTGCTCTTGCACCAACGGTGGATATAACACATCAATGCCTTACACAAGCTTAAGTCACACTTGATATTAAGTAAAAGTGTGGCCAAAGGATACTCATTACTAATCTATACTCATAATAGACTAGATAAGAGTAAATGAGAGTAAGTAAAGAATACTTAGCTCACAAAGGAAAAATATGTCTAAGAATTCGAGGTTACTTACTTTCAACTACTATATATTACAAGTATTTATATGGCCCAATTAGGGTAAGTTCTAAGTATACATAAGTTACAAAAAGGATTCTTACTAGAAAATGAAAGGAGAATATATTAGAGGGGTAAAGTCATAAATATACAAAAACAATATTCAGTTACAAAAGGATCGTACGAATGTAAAAAAAAAAAAAATGGGTGCGTGTCAATTAGTGATTCCGTAGTCCTGATGATACTCTTTGCTGAGTATAGCTGATTAGGTCGATATCTTAATAGGTTGGTAACTTAGCAATTCAAGGACTAGGGAAGGCTAGTTTAACAAAAGGATCTTGAGTTTACTTAAGCTCAATAGGTCGGCTAGGCAATGCGTTAGCTTGGACTTGGGAATATTTCAACTTAGCATTAGGCAAGATCATTATTTAGCTTTGATTGAGGTTAGTAATGCTGGTAGCTTCTTCCTCTTCTACTCATAAGATAATAAATTGTTTAAAAGAGTTAGAAGATACACTAGATTAGCTCATATGAATAGTTATTCTTTAGGAGTGAGTTATCTTTCAACAGCTCGGCGTGCTAAGGAAGCAAGGCTACAAGTTTGGGATTGTATGATCAGACCTTGATTCTTATCATCCCCTCCAAGTTATTTGAGATTAGGGATCAAATCTAGTTCGGTATTGGTGGCTCATCCTCGAAGACATAAGGGTAGAGATCTGAAATGTTAAAGAAGTTGGAGACCCCATACTCTTTTGGCTGTTTAACTTTATAAGTATTGGGATTGATCTCTTCGATCACCTTGAATGGTCCATCTACTTATGATGATAACTTTCTCTTCCTAAGTTGGGGAAATCGGTCCTTATTGGGATGGATCCACCCCAAATTTCTAAGCTGAAATCTCCTATTTGGCTCTTTCTTTTGAGTTTAGATGCAACTTAAGTTAAATGGTCGATAACCTTCTAATTCATGGCTCAAATGGCCTCAGACTGTTCACCAACTTGTAAGTCTTCAAGTTAGCTGGATAGGATGATCAAATCAAGAGGTAGCTTGGGATTATACCCATAAGTAACCTCAAAGGGTGACTTCCCGGTGATGTTTTAAGCAGTTTTGTTGTAAGCAAATTCAATGATTGGCAAGCATATATCCCAGTTGAATGGATTCCTTTCGATAGCAATTTGCAGTAAATTCCTTAAGGTTTGATTGATAACCTCAATCTATCCATCTATTTGTAGATGGCGTGATGTGTTGAAAAGTAACTTAGTTCCTAGTTGCCTCCAAAGGGTCCTACAAAAATGGCTTAAGAGCTTTAGATCTCAGTTGAACACTATGGTTCTTGATACTCTATATAACTTGACCACTTTCGACAAAAAGAGAGAAGAGATAGCCAAAGTATCATTAGCTTTAGAACAGGGCACGAAGTGTGCCATCTTACTAAAGTGGTCAATGACTACCATAATGGAGTCCTTTCCTTAGGACATCCTTAGCAAACCTAACACAAAGTCCATACTCAAATTGAATTATGGTTTGGTCAAGATGGGTAGCGGTATATAAGGTGCTTACTCAACTTAGCTCTTCACTCTTTGGTAGGTAGAACATCTTTCCCATATTGTTTGGACATCTTTCATCATTCTTAGCCAAAAGAATCTAAAGGCCAGTACCTTATGAGTTCAGTACATACCAAAATGTCTAGATAACCCTCTACCATACGTCTCGTGCACTAACAGCTCTGGCATAGAACAAGTCATGACATACATCTCCTTTACCTAAATAACTATTTATCCTCCTTGTGATAATCGTCAAGTGTTTAGCCATCTACACATCATGCATAGATGGGTCTAAAGTGTAGATCCTCTATACATAAGTCCTTAATCATAGAAAATCCAAGTAACCTAGTTTACAGCTCGGTCAAGAGGGAATGTCGTCTTAATAGTTCATTAGCCATTACATTGTTCTTGCTGTTCTTGTATTGGAAACATAGGAAAATCCCTCCATAAATTTAATCCACTTGGCTTAAGGTAACTTAGTTTGGCTCTTCAAAAATTTCAAAGATTCATGAACGGTGTAGATCATAAATTCTTTAAGTAATAAATAATGTCGACAAACGATCAAAGCTTGAATTAGAGAGTAAAACTTATTCTCATATATAAAGTAGTTAAGCATGGTTCCTCTGAGCTTTTTCATTAAAATAGGCAATAAATCAGCTCTCTTACATTAGCGTGACTCCTATGCCTAGTTTAGGCGCATTACACTCTACTTGAAATACTTTGTCAAAACTTAGAAGAACTAAGACAGGGGCAATAGTCAGCTTCTCCTTCACCTTCTCAAAACTCCTTTAGTCCTTCTCTTACCATTTGAACTCAATGTTCTTCTTAGACAACTAGATTAGTGGGGTCATAATGGTGCTAATGTTTCTTGATGAAGTGGTGGTAAAAGGATGCTAAGCCACGAAAACTTCTCACATCGATAGAACATGATGTTACTAGCCATTCAGTAATTGCTTTCACCTTTTCCTCATCCACTCGTATACTACCTCTACTTATAACAAATCCTAAGAATATTACCTTAGTTTAGAAAAAAAGTTACACCTCTTTAAATTGGCATAGAGCTTTTCAGTTTAGAGCTTTGAGAAAACAATTCAGAGATGCTCATAGTGAGTTAATAGGTTGAGGTTGTAGACTATATTGTCATTAAAATATACAACAAATTTCCCAATCAGTTCTCGGAGCATATGGTTCATTAGTCTTATGAATGTGCTTGAGGCATTTGACAAGTGGAATGGCATCATAAGCCCTTCATATAATCCATGGCGAGTCTTAAATGCATTTAAAACCATTAAGCTAATGTGGTTCGTATGGTTTATGGTAAGCTGAGGTTGGCAACTTCAATTGCTAGACTATAAAAGCAAATGCTGCATTAGTACAACTACTACTACCAACAATTAATGTATACAATGACCTATTTACTTTATAGCCAATGTAGAACAAATTCTCTTGTTGCTTATCTTCTAGTACTAGGCTCATACTCATCACTCACCTAAGTACCATCGCTGTAGGCATGAAATTCCCTTCTTCATTGTAGATAATCTCCTCTTCCTTAAACAACTTTCTTTTTCTAGTCTTTTTTAGCTTTTCTACTTCCTCATCAATGCTATCAACCTCAATGGTTAGAGCTTCTCCTCGGATCACCATGGTTCTTTTGTTTGGACATTTAGTGACCATGTGTCCAAAACCTTAACACTAAAAGCACTTGATCTAGCTCATCTTTCGACTAGGGATTTGTCCCTTATCGAACTTCTTCATGATCTCCTTCTCTTTTACTTGGGTAGTTACAGTAGATCGAGTCTCAACAATTTTACTTGATTTTGATCGCACATATCTGCTCGAAACAAGTTAGCTAAAGGTAAGTGGATTGATAGGAGCTCGGAGGTAGGCCAATCGATAGGAGCTTAAAATCTTTTCGCTTGGTGCCTTACAATTCTTTGAGCAATTTAGATAGCTTCATTAAGTGAACTAATATCCATGGTTTCCAGAATATTTCCAATATCATACTTCAATCCACTAATGAATCGAGATATGGTTCGGTCCTTGAGGTCGACTACTTAACAACAGATCATTAACATTTGACAATCTTTCACATACGATTCAACAATTAATCCCCCTTACCTCAACTCTTGTAACCTCATGAATGCATCTTGCAGATAATAGCTGAAACAAATCTTCTTCTCATGTTTCTCTTCATTTGATGAAAATCCTTCACCTTACATTCTCCCTCTCTTCTTTGGTTGGCTTACATATTCTTTCACCATAGGGTAGCATAGTTAGTATACTCTAGTACAGTAAGTTTAAACTTAGCATTATTGAGCACTTAATGACACTTAAACTACTTTTCAATTTTATCTACTTAGTCCAAGTAATCCTTAACATCACCACTTCCAAAAAATCTAGAGATATACATACTCAATCCTTCCATTCTAAGAGCTTAGATATTGCTCTCCTTAGGTTCATAATATTCATCTTCCTCATCACCACCTGCTTCCTCATCCTCTTCTTCAATCTCATTTAACACTAATCTACATTAAGCAACTCTATTTAGTCCTCCAACTTAGGGAAGTCAGATTAGGGCGTTAGCTCAGCCATATTGGTCATTGCCTCTCTCAAGTGGTTCATTGACTTGGCCTCTATAGAAGTCATTTCTAGTTTTTCTATCTTTGTTTATGCCAATCACTAGACTAATCACCAAGTCAATAAGCCTATCTAGTCATTAATCCACAAATTAGGGTGTAAAATTTCCTTGTTGACCTTAGCCGTTATGAGCACTACTTTCTTGGTTACCTAGGGTTCCTTGAACACTAAAGTTGAACGTTGTTGTCTATTACAATAGTTTAATAGTTGAAACACAATTTAAAATTCCTTTTATGAACAACAACAACAAAACAACACTCAACATACCAATAGCTATTGCAATCAATACGAGATATACCAATTAAACACTTATACTTTGTTTCACAAACAAGAAACTAGGGAAAAAATAGCACTATATTTCTTTAACACTAAACACTTCTTCAAACCTTCACAACAATGACAAATAGTTTCTACAACACACTATAACAAGTCACTCAGAGTACAAAGTAACAAAAACTTGCTTGAATGTAGCCAAGCTTTGATACTAAGATGATACGGTTCACTGGGGATGTGACATAAGACTACTGATATCATACAAACCAAGGGTAGGTCTGAACCTCAAAAACCATTCAAAAGCTAAATGGAAGTTGAAGGTTGAGTAGGGTTCCTTATGTACTGACAGTGGATATGATGCACTAATGCCTCATACAAGCATAAGTTACACTTAATATTACGCATAAGTATGGCCGGAGGGCACTTGCCATTAATCTACGGTCATAATAGACTAAATAAGAGTAAATGAGAGTAAGAAAGGAATACTTAGCTTGGAAAGAAAAAATATGTTTGAAAATTCAAGGTTACTTACTTTCTAAGAATTTATATGGCCCAATTAAGGCAAGTCTTAAGTATACATAAATTACAAAAAGGATTTCTATTAGAAAAGGAAAGGGTAGATTATAGGGATAAAGTCATAAGCAAATAAAAAGAATATTCGGTTACAAGATGATAGTATGGTGTCAAAGAAAAAAAAGGGTACATGTCAACTATTTATTCTATGGTCTTGATAATACTTCTTCTTGAGTAGAGCTGAGTAGGTTAGTAGCCTAGTAGGTTAGTAATTTGGGAGTTTAGGGACTGGGGAGGGCTTGTACAACAAAAGGATCTCAGGTTTGCTTGGGTTCGATAGGTCGGCTCGATAGTACGAAAACTCAAACTTAGGAATATTTTGGCTCAACATCAAACAGGAGTGTTATTTGGCTTATATTGGGCTTTGCAATGCTGGTGGCTTCTTCATCTTTTACTCGTGAGATAGTAAACAATTTAGAGGAGCTTTAGATGAATAGCTCTTCTTTAAGAGTGAGTTGTCTTTCAATAACTCAATGTGTTAGGGAAGCAAGGCCATTAGCTTAGGATCGTATGATTGGCCATTTATTCCTATCACCATGTTTGTATTTCATAATTCTTACTATGGTGTATAAAGATAGAGTGAAAACTAAAAAAGGATATTGAGTATTATTAGGTGTAAATTCAATTATATTTCCTTGTTTATATATTACATAACAAGGATAAAATGCATTGAAATCCTTTATATTTATACTAAAAATAAATCAAGTGCCTTATATTTCAGGTAAATCCTTTTAATTCTTTATGTTTTATGAACATATGATTAAGTTCTTATATATTAGGTAAATCATTTAAACTCTCTATATTAATAGTTTCATAATATGTAAATCATATATATATATCTATATATATATATATATATATAGATACATACATACATGGATACATACATAAATACATACAAACAGTGTTTACATAAGACAGAAAAGTACTCAAAAGTGTATTAAGAATGATGTCATCTTCATTACAAGTATAAGGGTATTTATACCCATAAGTTAGGGCAACTTACCTAAAAAGGAAAAGGCAAAAAGGACATTTCTTAAGGAAGTAACGTATAAGATATAAAAGGGTAAAAATGAATATATAAGAAAAAAATTATTGGTGCAAGGATGGCTTAGTCAGTCTGGAGTCTTTCTTTCTCGGCTTCTTGGTAAAGAAAATGTAGAGTAATTGGTCTGCTCTAATACTAGTGAGTAATCTTCAATTCGACATACTATAGAATAATGGGTAATCATACGACTTGGCATGAATGGTAACTCAGTAAGGAAGTACTTGACCTTAGCAGGGGTCGGTTAAAATAGAAGAATTCGTAGTATCGGTCTCTCTAGTCCGCTAGTTCGGCTGCAGGTTGGAGGTCTGGTAACCTGATTCTTATCATTCCTTTTAGGTTGTTTTAGATTTGGGATCAAATCTGAATAGTGTTCACTCAGTTCTCTGTTAGGGTGATATGGACTAAGGTCGACAATGTTGAAAGCATCAGAAACCCTATAGTCCTCGGGCAATTCTAGTATGTAAGCATTATCATTGATCTTTTGGAGGATTCTGAGAGATCCTTCTACTTTTGTAAATAATTTGTTCTTCCTTTTATTTGGGAACCATTTCTTGTTGAAGTGCAGCCATACCAATCTCCCAGCTAAAATTGCACAGCTATTTTACCCTTAGTTTTTTCTTGCATTCTCCTAGTAGCTTGATCGATCCGTCGAGTAACCTTATCATAGATGTACTAAAGGGATTGTGCTTTGGCCGATGCATTAAGGTCTTCTTATGCAGGTACTGGTATAGGAGCATAGTCAAGGGGTAACTCAAGATTAAACCCATAAACCACCTTAAAAGGAGTCTGCTTAGTAGTGTCATATTCTGTTCGGTTATAAGTGAACTTGACCGCTGGCAGCAAGACGTCCCAATTAGCCAAATTCTTTCTTATTACAACTCAAAGCAGTGACCCTAAAGTATGATTAACCACCTCTATTTGATCGTTAGTTTGGGGGTGATATGAGGTACTAAAGAGTAATTTGGTTCCTAACTAATGCCACAAGGTTCTCTAGAAATGGCTCAAGAACTTTGAGTCTTTGTCAGAGACTACACTTTTCGGCATGCCATGTATTCACACAATCTCCTACAAGAAGAGAGAAGCAATAGCCGAAGCATCGTTAGTTTTCATGTAGGGTGCGAAGTATGTCATCTTACTAAACCTATCTACGACAACCATTACAAAATCATTACCTCGGGTAGTTCGTAGTAGTTTGAGAACAAAGTATATACTCAATTCAGTCCATAGCCTCATTGGGATAGGTAAGGGCATTGCTTTCCCTTACTTGGCTTGACATTTGGCCTTCTTGCAAACACACAGCTTTCGATAACTCGATACAAATCTTTCCTCATTCTTGGCAAAAAGAATTGGCAATTTATTAGTTCATAAGTCCTCTTTTCCCTAAAATGCCCTCAGAGACCTCCACTGTGGGCTTCCCTAACTAGTAGCTCCCTTAGTGAACAAATCGGTACACATAATTTTCCGCCTCAAAACAAGTAGCCATCCTTCACATGATATTCATCCATTGTCCTCCCATTGATACATCGTAAAATTCTGGGTCCAAAGTATGGATCTTCAAAATACTATTTTTTGATACTTGTAAATCCAAACAGTCTAGTCTACAGTTCTGATAGAAGTGCATATCTCCTCGAAAAAGCACCTACAACTACGTTACTCTTTCCCTGCTTGTACTTTATTACAAAATTGAATCCTTTAAGAAATTCAACCCATCTCGCCTACTACTTTGACAACTTAGTCTAACTTGAGAGGTACCTCAACGATTTATGGTTAGTATATATGACAAATTCTCTTAGTAGTAAATAATGTTGTCATACTTACATTGTTCGGATCAGTGCCAAAAGTTCCTTGTCATAAATAGAGTAGTTCAACTGCGGTCCTTGGAGCTTCTCGTTATGGAAGCAATTGGTCAGTCTTCTTGTATTAGGACAATGCCTATTCCAATTCTTAACACATTACATTATAGCTAAAAAAATTTGTTGAAGTCAAGTAGCATTAACACTGGGGTTGAGGTCAATATTTCTTTTATCTTGACGAAACTCTTCTCCTCCGTTTCTCCCCATCGAAAGGCGGTGTTCTTCTTTATTAACTCGATAAGTGGTACAATGAGGGTATTGAAATTCCTAATGAACCTTCTGTAAAATGGAGTTAGTTTGTGGAAACTTCTCACATTGGTAGAAGTCATAGGAGTTGGCACTTGACAATTGCTCGGATCTTTTCATCATTGACTCATAAACCTCCTCCACTAATTACATAGCCTAAGAATACCACTTCCTCTTGGCAAAAGTAACATATCTTTAGATTACCAAATAGTCTCTTGGTATAGAGAATATCCAAGATTGCTCTAAGATGTTCATAGTGACATGGCATGTCAGTACTGTAGACTAGAATGTCGTCAAAGTATACCACGACACACTTCCCTATGAGATGTCTTAGCACATGATTCATTAGCCTCATGAAAGTGCTTGAGGAATTCGACAAGCCGAAGGGCATGACCATCCATTTGTAAAGTTCATGTCTAGTCTTAAATGCAGTCTTTTACTCTTCTCCTAGCCTCATGCGGATTTGATGGTAGCCAAATTTAAGATTAATCTTGCTGAAAATTTTGGCTCTATTGAGTTCATCTAACATGTCTTCTAACTTTGAGATTGGATACCTGTATTTGATCATGATCTTGTTCACAACTCGACTATCTATATAAATTCGTCAAGTTCCATCCTTCTTTAGCATTAGAAGTGTAGGCACAATACAAGGGCTGAGACTCTCTTACATAGCCTCTCTCCAACAACTCATTGACTTGACATTGGAGTTTAGAAACCTTCCGAGATTCATCCAATAAGCTAACTTATTCGCTAATACAATGCTAGATATTAAGTCAATACAGTGCTCTAAGTTTTGAGTTGGGGGTAACCCTTCAAGTAACTATTCTAGGAATATATCTGCATATTCATCTAACAAGTCCTCAATCTCATAGGATAGCTTACCTTACTCCTTCTTTTCCAATAGTCGCCTAACCAATAAAAGGGTTGACTCATAAACACTAATGGCTTCTTGAAGTTCGGCTCTACTCATCACCAGAGCCTTCTTCAATCCGTAAGCAAGTTTCATCTATAGCTTATTAACTTCTCTTGGTAACATCGATTCAATGTAATCTTTCAATGATCCTTCTCAAACAAATACGTGTCCCTATTGCCGTCATGTATAACTCTCCTATCAAATAACCACGGTCTATCCAGCAATACGTAGGAAGCTCATATGGGTAGTACGTCATAGAGAATCTAGTCAAAGTAATTCCCTATAGTGATCAGTAGTAGTATTTGTTGAATGACATGTAATGTTTCTTTTTTACTCAACCAGTACAACTTATATGGCCTCCGATGTGTAATAGTCATCAACTTTAGTTTTGAAACAAGATCGGTTGATGCCATGTTGATGTAGCTTCTACTATCTACGATGAGACTATACACCTGATCATTTACCTTATAGGTGGTATGGAACAAGTTCTCTCTCTACTCCTCCTCTTACGAGGGCTTGACGTTCTAATATTTCAAACAACCACGAGTAACTTGTCCAAGTTCTCAGTAAACACATCTTCTTTAATTATCTCTTTCTTGGCACTTTCTTTCTTGATAAGAACGTCCTCCTCCTTAGGTTCCTCATCTGTACTTTCTATTTCTAACTTTAGGATGTATCCTTTGATGATCATTGTCCTTCAATTTGAACATTGAGTAGCAATGTATTTGAACCTTTGACACTTAAAGTACTTGATCTGGCTGGTCTTCTTGCTATACCTTTGCCTTATCTCATAAGTTCGAGTTAGCACTTCACCTAGTAGGTCAGCCTTTCTGCTCGACTCTATACTTAGCAAAGTTTAGTAACTTGCATGTTTGAGTTAGCTAGTCGGCTAGTCAGCATCTTTACCAATACTCAGCTCTTTCTTTGCCTCTCTACTTATTGGGCAATCCTAATAGCTTCATCCATTATGTCGAATCATTGGTGCTCCACAACGTCTCAAACGTCTCCTCTTAAGCCAGTAATGGATCTTGAAAATATTCGAGCTAGTAGTTCCTCCACTTCACAACGGATCATGAGTATTTGAAACTCTTGAACATACTCATCAATAGTTTAGCCTCCTTGTCTCAACTCTTGAAGCCAAGTGAAAATATTTTGGAGATAGGTTTCCAACATAAACCTATTTCTGAGCGCTATCTTCATCTTGGGCCAGGTGTTAATTTCTCAGTATCCCTTTCATCTTCTCAAGGCCTGAAAATTTTTCCATCACATAGTAGCATATCCAAAGAACTCGACAGCAGTAATTCTCACCTTCTCATAATCTTTATATTGATAGTAATCAAATACATGCTCCACCTTCTCTTCCTACCCCAAATACTCATCAACATTCCTAGATCTATTGAAACTCAAAATCTAAAGCTTCATATGGTTAAATGCTTTGGGAATTCATACATGCTCTTCTTCAAAATACTCTTCTTCCTCTTCATCAAGCTATCTGAAGTCTATCATTCGCCTTACTCATCCACTAACTTGTCCACCTCGAATAGGTCGAGCTGGGTTCTGACTTCTAATAGGTTGAGCAACTTATAAGTTATTTTGCACGGCCTCAGTAGGTCAGCAAGATAGTACATGAATAGCTTAAGTTAGATTTATTAAGAGATTAGCTATCTCATCAAGCTTCTCGTCAATGCTTCTAGGAGTTCCTTAAAACTATCATCTATAGTGGACAATTCCATTGTCATCACTAGTACCAACATTCATATTTAGGTATGTTATTTTTCCTCACAGATTTAAAGCTCAAACAAACACTTTAAGAAATTAATAGTTAACAATACAGCAGTCAAATAAACACAATAACTTGCTCTATTTCATATACGCAAAATAGAGTATAATAGAACTTCAAAAAGAATTAATTACAGTTTACACAAAACCTAGGCTTTGATACTAAGATAGTGCAAACCATGAATAAGAACAGATAAGGTTGGTCATTGGATGGGTTTAAGCTTGTAGAAAGCTCAAAAAAGGATTACTGGGGGAAGTGCGAAAGTGAAAAATGAAGAATGAAATAGTAAGTAAAACCTACGAACAACTTTAGAGGATATGACTCACCAATGGAATTATCGAGGACTCATGGCGCAATTCAATATGACGCATGAATCGATTCGGTGACATTACTTGCCACCTAACCTTGCTTAAGGGAAATGATAAAAGTGATACCAAGAGTAAATAAACAGTATTTACACAAGAAAGAAAAATACTCAAAAGTGTATTAAGAATGATGTGTTCTCCATTACAAATACAAAGGTATTTATGCCCATAAGTTAAGAAAACTTGCCTAAAGGAAAAGACAAAAGGGGCATTTTTTAAGGAAGTAATGTATAAGATACAAAAGGGTAAAAATGAATATACAAGAAAAACAATCATTGATGCAACAAATTTTTCACATAATACTGTATACGTGGCGATGTTACATTGGCGAGCTTATCAGAAGATATAGACAAAAAAGTACAAACAAATGGCTTATTCTAGTAATGATGGCTTAGTCAATCTGGAGTCTCTCTTTCTAGGCAAAGAAGATGTTGAGTAATTCGTCGGCTTGGGCACTAGTGAGTAATCTTCAATTCAATACACCATAGAAAGATGGGTAGTCATACAGCTTAGCATGAAAGGTAACTTAACAAGGAAGTACTCGGCCTCTGCAAAGGTTAATTAGAATAAAAGGATTCATCATGCCAGTCCCTCTAGTCCTCGGGCTTAGCTGTGGGTTAGAGGTCCGATAACTTGATTCTTATCAAACTACCTACAATGCTTAAGACTTCCTATACCAATTTAATGGAAAGAGTAATAATCCCATGACATAAGTTGGAATGGTAAAGATAATAGATTTAATGAGAACTTCTTTTCTTCAAAGAAAGAAAGCTTTGTTTCCAACCTCTCAAGACTTATCCCAAAGAAAGGGAATTTAAAGATAAAAACTTGGTTTATTTTAAGGGTTTATACCAATAATATCACTACATAGCAACCGTAATAAGAATCAGGCTACTAGGCCTTTAACCCATGGCCAAGCCCGAGGATAAGAGGGATTGACAAGACGAATACTCTTGCTCTAGTAGACTCCCACTGATACTGAGTTACTCGGAACTGCCGATCAACTTTTTATGACAAGCCTTATGACTACCTATCTTTTAGAAGTTATGTGTTGAGTTGTTAAATGTTGAGAAAGTTGCTAACCCTTTCCTATCTACTTAGCTATGTCCGATCCGTCCTATTTCTTAGCATTACCTTGGCGAGAGGACAAGAGATGGACCTCTAACTAATCAGTCACCCTTGTTCAGACAAGCAACCTAACCATATACTTTTATTCACATCTTCTGATGGCCTCGCCAATGTATCAATGCCACATGTACAGGACTACATGTAGAATCTATTCCACTAATCATTATTTCCCTTGAATATTCATTTTTACCCTTTTATATTATTATACATTAATTATTTAAGTTAATACTCTTTTTGTCTTTTCCCTTTTTAGGCAAGTTACCTTAACTTATTGGGCATAAATACCCTTATACTTGTAGCCATAAGGATCATCTGATGATTATCAATACAATTGAATATTCCTTCTTTACATAAACACTGTTGTTTACTCTTATTTTACTCTTATCCTAACCCTTGAGCAAGGCTAGGTGGCGAGTAACATCACCAGATCAATTTGTGCATCATATTAGATTGTACGATAAGCCCTCAAAAGTTCCATTAGTACATCATATCCATTGGAATTGTTTGTGGGTTTGCTTACTTTTCCATTCATTTTTGTTCTCTTATACACTCCTACCACCTCCTTTTCAAGCTTTCAACAAGCTTGGATCCATCTTCGTGATAGGCCTTGTCCGTTCTTGGCTGTGGTCCACATCATCTTGGTATTAGAGCGAAAGTTTTCAATTGAGTTGTAGTTATTTCAAAGTTTTTACTGTACTTTATTTTGTGTGTGTGAAATGGAATAAGTTACTGTATTTGTTTAATTGCTATGTTTACTAGTTATTAGATTTCTGGTTTATGGAAGTGTTTGCTAAAACACCTAGCTGAAGAGTTTGAGCTTTGTAATTGTGGATAAAATGACTGACTTAAGTGTGAATGTTGATGTTGATGACGACAGTGGAGTTATCCACCATGACCGATAATCTTAGGAAACTCTTAAGAGCACTGACGAGAGACTTCATAAGGTTGGTAATCTCTTAATAGATTTAATTCGAGCTATTCTTGCATTGGCATACTGACTAACTAAAGTCTCACAAAATACCCCATAAGCTACTTAACTCGCTAGAGGTCATAACCCAGCTCGACTAATTCGAGGTAGAGGAGAAAGTAGATGAGTAAGACGAAGGATAGACTTGAGATAACTAGATGAAGAGGATGAGGAAGAGGAAGAGTACTTTGAAGAAGAGCAAGCTCAAGCCCATAGAGCATCTAACCATGTAAAGTTTCGGATTTCGAGCTTTAATAGATCTAGGAGTGTTGATGAATATTTAGAATGAGAAGAGAAAGTGGAGTGTATTTTTGACTATTATTAGTATGAAGATTACCAGAAAGTGAAAACTGTTGTTATTGAGTTCTCCGGATATACTGCCATATAGTGGAAGAATTTCCAGGCTATAAGGAGGTGAAAAGGCTACAAGAGATTAATGCCTAGCTTGAAATGAAAAGAATATTAAGAAATAGGTTCATGTTGGATACTTATCTGCAAGATACTTTTACTCAGTTTTAAGAGTTGAGATAAGGAGGCCGAACAATTAACGAATATGTTCAAGAATTCCAAATGCTCATGATCTGATGTGAAGTGAAGGAACCCCCAATGTAAACAATCTTTGGGTTCTTCATGGGATTAAGAGGTGATATTTAGGACATTATGGAGCTCTAACAATTTACCACAATAAATGAAGCCATCATAATAGCTTAGTGAGTAAAGAGGTAGAGGTGAAGCTAAGTACCAGTAAGATTGCTGAGTAGCTAACCAGTATAGGGAAGTCATTAAGCTCAATCAAGTAATAAGCCAATTTGAAGGATAGATGTTCGAGATGAACAGAAGGGTTGACCTAATAGTGACATGTTAAGCAGAACATATGAGAAGGGGCAAGGATTTAGATGGAAGACGAATCAGATCAAGTGCTTCAAATATTAAGGGTTTGGACATATGGCTACTCAATGTCCGAACCAAAGAACTATGGTAATTAAGGGAGACATCTCGACATTAGAGGTAGAAAGTACTGATGAGGAACCTGAGGAAGGAGAGAGCACTATCAAGAAAGAACTTATTGAAAAGGATATGATTGTTCAGGACTTGGATAAGTTGATCATGGTCATCCGACGCACAATGAACATATAACCCTTACGCGAGGAGGAGTAGAGAGAGAACTTGTTTCATAGTACTTGTAAGGTAAATGATTAAGTATATACCCTCATTGTAGATAATGGTAATTACACCAATGTAGCATCAATTGACCTTATTACAAAATTGAAGTTGTTGACTGTTGTACATCCAAGGTAGTACAAGTTACATTGGTTGAGTGAGAAAGGAGCCTTACATGTCATTCGGTAAGTCCTACTGTCGATGACTATTAGAAATTACTCTAACCAGATTCTTTGCAACATACTCTCGATGTACGCTTCATACTTATTACTAGGTAGACTATAGTTATTTAATAGGAGAGTTATCTATGATGGATACCGAAACACATATACGTTAAAGAAGGATAGTAAGAAGATTACGCTGAACCTGATGCCTCTAAGTTAAGTTAATAAATTGTAGGCTAAACTTGCTTACTGATCAAAGAAGGCTTTGGTGATGAGTAATGCCAAACTTCGAGAAGCCATTGATGCTGATGTGCTAACCTTTATGTTGGATAGGCACTTGCTAAAGATGAAGGAAGGGGATAAGTTACCCTAGGAGGTACGAGCATTGCTGGATGAATATGTCGACTTATTCCTAGAATAGTTACTTGAAGGATTGCCATCGCTCTCAGGTATTGAGCACTACATTGACTTAACTCCCGACGTTACACTACCAAATAAGCCAACCTATCAAATGAGCCCTGAACAGGCATCTAAACTCTATGTTAAGTCAATGAACTATTAGAGAGAGGGTATGTTAAGAAAAGTCTTAGCTCTTGTGCTGTTTTGGTGCCTTTAGTACCAAAAAAGGATGAAACCTGGCAAATGCATGTTGATAGCCGAGTCGAGAACAAAATCATGGTCAAATATAAGTATCAAATCCCAAGATTAGAAGATGTGCTAGATGAATTGAGTAGAGCTAAGGTCTTCAACAAGATAGATCTAAAATCTACCTACCATAAATCCAAATGAGGCTGGGAGATGAATGAAAGATTGTGTTTAAAACTTGACATGGACTTTATGAATTGATGGTCATACCCTTCGGCTTATCAAATGCCCTAAGCACTTTCATAAGGTTGATGAACCATGTACTGAGACATCTAATAGGGAAGTATGTTATGGTCTACTTTGATAACATCCTAATCTACAGTACCGACATGCCAAGTTACTGCGAACATCTCTGAGTTATACTAAATATCCTCCATGCTGAGAGATTATTTGATAACTTGAAGAAATGTTGCTTTTGTTAGGAAAAAGTAGTATTCTTAGGCTATGTAATTAGTGTAACAAGCTTACAAGTAGACAATGAGAAGATCAGAGATATCGTCGAGTGGCCAACTCTTGCTACTTCTGCTGATGTGAGAAGTTTTTACTGACTATCTTGATTCTACAAGAGATTCCTCAGGAATTTTAGCACTCTTGCTACACTACTTATTAAACTGACAAAGAAGAACATTGACTTCCAATAGGGAGAAAAGGAGGAGAGAAGTTTTACCGAGATAAAGAAAAGGCTGACCTCTGCCCCTATACTTGTTCTACCCGACTTCGAGAAAATATTTGAGTTAAAATGTGATGCGTCAAGTATTGGAATAGATACTGTCTTAATGCAAGAAGGATGACCAATTTCCTACTAAAGTGAGAAGATCAAAAGACTTTAGTTAAATTACTCTAAGTATAACAAAGAACTCTTGGCATTTATCTAAACACTGCAAGTATAATAGCATTATCTACTGCTAAGAGAATTTATCATCTATACTAACTATGAGTCTTTGAGGTACCTTCGAAGTCAAACTAAGTGATCAAAGTGGTAGGCAAGATGGGTTGAATTCCTTGAAGGATTCAATTTTGTGATAAAATATAAGTAGAGAAATAGTAACGTAATTGTAGATGCTCTTTCAAGGAAGCATGCACTTTTAACTAAACTACAAACCAAGTTGTTTAGATTTGTAAGTATTAAAGAGCAATATTCTGATGATCCACACTTTGTACCCATACTTATGCGTTGTGTTAATAGGAGGATAGTGGACGAGTATCCCATAGAAGAGGGATACTTGTTCCAAGGAGAAAAGTTATGCATGTTGACTTGTTCACTACGAGAGTTGCTGATCAGGGATGCTTACAATAGAAGATTGTCTAGACATTTTGGGGAGAAAATGACATATGATTTGCTAAGTGGTTGATTCTTTTAGCAGAATGAGGCGAGATGTATACTGAATTGTTAAAAGCTGTGCCATGTGCAAGAAGGCTAAGGATCTAGCTAAGCAAGGGAAAGCAATGCCTTTGCCTATTCTGACTAAACCATAGATTGAATTGAGCATGGACTTTGTTTCGTATTACTAAGGACTACCTAGGGTAAAATTCTATACTGATTGTTGTGGATAGGTTTAGCAAGATACAATACTTTGTATCCTATTCTAAAACTAATTATGCTTCGACTACTGCTTCTTTTTTCTTGCAAGAGATTGTACGGTTATACGGTGTACGAAGAAGTATAGTCTCTAATAGAGACTTAAAGTTCTTGAGCCATTTCTAAAGCACCTTGTAGCATTGGATAGGGACTAAGCTATTATTCATCACCTCTTGTCACCCCTAAATTGACGACCAAACAAAGATGGTTAAATGTACTTTAGGATCACTACTCCAAGCTGTAGTAGGCAAGAACTTGGCCAATTGGGACATTTGCTTACTAGTAGTTGAATTCACTTACAACCGAATTGTATATGACACCATCAAGTAGATACCCTTCGAAGTTGTCTATAGACTTAATCCCGAGTTGTCCTTTAATCATACCCCTATGCTAGAATCCAAGTAAGATGACCTAGACACGAGAGGCCGAACAGAGCCCCTTCAACATATATACAATAACTCACTCAGCAAATCGATTAAGCCTTCCAAAGAATACGAGAGAGGACTAAAGGTAGGATGCCTAAACAATTCCTACCATAAGACTTGGTGTAGCTTCATCTTAGCATAGAAAGGTTCCTAAGTAAGAAGAAGAACAAACTATCTACAAAGGCTGAAGGACCTTTCAGAATCCTCTGGAAGATTAATGATAATGCCAGAAGATTATGGAGTTTTGACACCTTCAACATTGTCGACCTCAGCACATATCACCCTAATGGAGAACTAATTGAAGATCATTCAAATTTGGTCTTAAATCCAAATAAACTCGGGGGGAATGATAGGAATCAAGCTACTAGGCCTTTGGCCTACAGTTAAGCTAAAGGACTAAAGAGACTGACAAGACAAATCTTCTTACCCTAGCTGAACCTTGCTAAGGACGAGTTACTCTAAGCTGCCAATCAACTCTTTATGACAAGACGTATAACTACCTATCTCTCGAAAGCTATGTACCAAATTGTTGAATGCTGAGAAATCTGCCAACCTTCACCTATTTACTTAACTATGTCCAAATGGTCCAATTTCTCGACATCACCTTACTAAGAGGATGAAAGATAGACCTCGGACTAATCAATTGCCCCTGTTCGGATAAGCAACCTAACCGTACACTTTTATCCGCATCCTCTAATGGCTTCACCAATGTACCAATGCCACATGTATAGGACTACGTGTAGAATCTGCTCCACTAATTATTGCTTCTCTTGAATATTTATTTTTACCCTTTTGTATTATTTTACATTAATTCATTAATTTAATACCCTTTTTGTTTTTTCTCTTTTCAAACAAGTTACCCTAACTTATTTGGTATAAATACCCTTTTATTCTAGCCATAAGGATCATCTGATGATCATCAATACAATTGAATATTCCTTCTTTATGTAAACACTGCTATTTATTTTCATTTTACTCTTATCCTAACCATTGAGTAAGGCTAGGTAGCGAATAACCTCACTAGACCAATTCGTGTATCGTATCGAATTGTGTTGTAAGTTTTTGAAAGTTTCATTAGTGCATCATATCCATTGGAATTGTTAGTGGGTTTGCTTACTTTTCCATTCATTTTTGTTCTCTTACACATTCCCACACCTTCTTTTCAAGTTTTCGGTAAGCTTAGATCCATCTCCGCGACCAGCCTTGTTTATTCTTGGTTGTAGTCCACATCAAACTAGGTATAATCAAAAGAGGAAACACTAAAAAAGAAAGAGGATTTATGAAAATTGATGAGTTGACCAAAAACCTTATAATAGGTATCTAAAATCCATTTTAAAAGTTAAGTTGGGAAGCTTTCATGAAAAAGAGAGTTTCAGCCACTAACAACAAATGAGTAACCATAGGACTAGATCTCTTAAACTTAATGGCTTCTATCCAACCATGAATGCTAACCCTATGAACCATTTTTGACAAAGTACCAACTACAAATAGAAAGAAATACGGAGAAGTTAGGTTTCCTTACCTAATTCTCCTATAAAGTGTCACATTTTTTATTCTCCTCCGATTTAACATAAAATTATAATTTATAGATGTAATAGACCAATTCGCTTGAAATGTTAGCCTAACCTTTAAAAACTTCATTTTACCCTATCATTAGCCTTAACCATATCAATTTTTAAAGCATAAAAATCATTTTTTCCTCTTCTTTTACTTTTAAGATGATGAAAAATTTCATGTACTATGATTACATTATCTTAAATGAATTGACTAGGTATAAAGCCACTTTAGAAAGGAGTCATGATTTTATCTAAGAAAGTTTGTGGCTAATTAGACAAACCCTTAGAAATGATCTTATATGCAAAGTTACAAAGGATAACAGGAACGGAATTGAGAAATATTTTCAAGGTGATGAACCTTTGGAATTAAGACAATGTTAGTTGAGTCGAAGTATGCCAATAGTACCTTAGTTTCTACAAGGAGTAGTGAATATATTCTCCATTTCAAATAAACAGTATCTATGGAAACTATTAGTCTTTAGTCTCCTCCAACACAATGTTTAGTTAGATGTTGATCAATCCATTCTCTCCACTTCATCTCCTCTTGGAGAACATTAGTTGGTTGGTGGAGTGAATATTCCATTTGTAAAGGGTTAAATTTGTTTTATCAAAATGTGGAGTTAAAACCACTATTTATTTGTACTTTATGTCTTTTGTTAAGTGATTGACCCTAAGTTGTTCAGTCTATAAATGGAGTAGCTTAAGAGTTTTTATTTGGTAGAACAAAGTAAGGATTATTAGACTGGTCAACTACTCTAATATATTTCTTAGGTGTACTCAATAAGGATAGCTATTGGCCTTTTACCCATAACAAGCTCATTAAAGATAACCTTAAAATAAGTAAACTCTATCTAATCCATTGATCATCAAGATGATCCTATGAATGTCATCAAGCTCAAAAGTATATATTTACTCAACCATGTCTCCTCATTCTGTATATTTAGGAGATCAAAGGAATAGTATTTTATTATGATATCTTTACTCTCAAATCTCAAATAAGCAATCATGATAAGTATTAATCTTAAATTGCAAAGCTGATGCTCTACACTCCTTTATCTATCACTTATGTATCCAAGACTTTGAGATTGCTTAATCCTTCTTCTTATTATTCTTTCTAGGTTATCCTTATACGTATGATCTTTACATCACTTCTCTAAGGTTACATATAGTATGAGACTTACGTAACGCCTACATGCTTATTCGAAGAGCATCTACACATCTATACCATTAAATTTATAATCTACGTGTTAAAGGTCTACTATTTTAGAATAAGCACTCTTTGATTAAGGTAAAGAACACTTATTACCCATCCATTCCTTATATATCCATCTAAAATTGTATCTACCCCCTTCTTACTCCAAAACGTCTATTAGTATCCAAACGCCCAACTACCTACTAGCCATTACAACTCATACAACCACCACATCATCATGACTAACATGAATTGGTCATAGCATGATAAGACGGTAATCCATCTAGGTATAGGTCACACCTTGACAATCCATCTAAGTGTGATACCTATAGTTCGGTTTATGCCTTTAAGCAACCAAAATTTAGGTCAACAAAGCATGATGAACTCATGCAACCTAAGTACAATTCATTGTGCTACAAAGCAACCTTGATTCAGGTTACAAAAACATGATTGGGTAGTGTAACAGTGAATAATTAGTCCGCTACTAACCAATTTATGTTTTGGTTACCAAAGCATGGCTAAATTGTGCCAATCTACCATTGATCATGAACATTTATGGTCATATAAATCAACAACATTTAAAATAAGTAAGATAAAATTTACAGTGGAGATGTTTTATTAACTACTTTTTTGCCACGTGTTAATGACATTTTAAAAGAGTTAGAAAAGAAATCTTCTTTTCTTTTTTTCCCTTTTTATGTATCTTTTAAGTTGGTTTATTACTTTTTATACGTTCATTACTTGAATATTGATGAAATATTTAAACATGGTACAAGACCTTAAACACATCCTAGGCTTATCTAGAGCATTCAAAACATAAATTTATTCCATTTTATGAAGTTGATAGCTTTACACAATCACATAAGTACATAAATATATATATATATACATATATATATATATGTACATATATATAAATTTATGGAGAGTATTTGCTAATACTCTCCTTACTCTTGTTATATATGATGATTCATGCACAAATCAATAAAAATGTATACACTAAAAGTTATTTTTAAAAATAAATTTTTAATGTAAATTGTTAATTGGTTTTAAACCGGATAAGTCTAAAACATTGGTTCAGTTTGATTATAAACTCTTAGTTTTATTTTGAATTCACTTAATTTTAGAAATGAAATCTTTTAGACATTTTCAAAGTGTAAATATTTATAAAAGAGTAGTTATTATAGGTAGTTGTGTTAAAATAAGAGTGGTGAAACGAAGTTAATAATCACTTTTCCTTTATTAGAAAACCTATATATTTTTTTATATATAATTAATTTATTATTAATTATATATTTTTAGTGCCCGTGTTGTGGAATAGGCCCGCTACTTTATATGTATAACCGCAGTGTTTATGCATTTAAACCCTTTGTACCACATGTACATAACTCACCAATATTTTTCTTCTTCGTCTTCTATTTATTTATTTTTTTTGCCATAATAAGTCACTAATATTCGTGTTCTAAATTTTCTTCATATGTTCTGTCGACTGCAAAACACTACACGACAAGACATGGTTCCACTGCCAACGAACCTTGAGTTGTTGGCGCTATCACACACAACCCACCGTGCAAGTACTCCCGCAACATAAGAAACATCGTGAATCCCTGAGACTAGCACCACTCTATCTTCCTCTTCCATTACAGTAAGACCAAAACCTTTGAATCTTCTAGTTCCTGGGTCTTTTCAATCTGTTCGCATCCTATGATGAGTATTATTCACCATTCTTCATCAGAATGAAACGGTTCTGACAAACTCTCTGTCTTGTGCCCCGACATTCGAATGGAAAGGATGGCTAGAAAGAGTGAAGACACTGAAGCAAGACAAAATAGTTTCCGTATCAAGCGTGGGAAGGGATTAAGAGGTTTTGCTGAATCGACAGAAGAAGAGAAGCGTGAGTGCGAAAGCGAAAGCATCTCAAGTTGTGACTTTTTAACATCAGGACGCGAAGAAGAACAGAGTCATAGCTCTGCGGAATCATCATC
Organism: Lumnitzera racemosa; assembly: GCA_024138005.1. Lineage (NCBI taxonomy): Eukaryota > Viridiplantae > Streptophyta > Magnoliopsida > Myrtales > Combretaceae > Lumnitzera > Lumnitzera racemosa. The sequence continues at coordinate 62,477,320 of JAMXBC010000004.1, forward strand.
TTCTTCACCTCATTATTCATGTTGGGGTAAGCAGACAGTTGAGGCATCACATGTTGAAAAGTTCGGTTTGACGAATGTGGGATTGGAGAATCAAGGCTCACCTATGTCAGGTAAAACAATTTTTTGTTTTTCCTTTCTCTTTTCTTATGTGTATGTCGGGTAAGTTGTTTTATTCCTTCAGTTGATGGTGTTTCAGAGGGTGATTTGATGAAGGAAAGGTTGTCAAAATTGCTTCTTGGTGAAGATATGTCTGGTTGTGGAAATGGAGTTTCTACAGCATTGGCCATATCAAATGCAATTACTAATCTGTGTGGTGCGTGCCCTTTCTTTATTTTTCTATATCTAAGTCCATATGATTGCTTTTGGGTGTCCTTTTTGTTGAGTTTTTGCTTCTGTTTCTGTTTTGGTGTGGCTGTAGCAACGCTGTTTGGGCAGCTATGGCGTTTAGAACCGCTACCTCCAGAGAAGAAAGTACTGTGGATGAGAGAGATGGAATGGCTTCTCTGCGTTAGCGATCACATTGTTGACTTGGTACCTTCGTGGCAAACATTTCCAGATGGGACTAAGCTTGAGGTACAAAAATTTTCAGCTTTAATTGTTCATATCTAATGAATGATCTCTGGCTTAAATTATCAAAAGAAGAAAAATGGTCATTGTTCATTCATTGATGTTTCCCTTGTGATGACTTGATTTTAGTTTTAGCTGCCATATTTTGACTGCATATTTGGAGTCATGACTGCTTCATGAAAGTTTAACTTGAGATTCCATGAAGATGGAAACTCTGCACTCATGTACTTTCGATGTAAACCATGAGAAAATCATGAACTGACAAGTTCAAGGTTAAGTTTACCCATGAAGCTTGATAGACAACACTAGCTGAAAAATATTTCTACTGTCTTTCGTGAAAATTGGCCCTTTTCTTGGTGAAGAGAAATCCTGTATTCGGATCATTCAACAATAAGAGCAGGCGAATGGAAAAATTATGTTGATACATTGATTATTGAGTGAACTAATCCTCAGGCTTGATTCCTTAACTTTTCTTGCTCATTTACTTAGGTCATGACAAGCAGACCACGATCAGATCTTTATATTAATCTCCCTGCGTTACGTAAGCTGGACAACATGCTTCTCGTAAGATTCTTGAGCACACTAAATCGTTAAATTGCTCTAAATTGATGGGGTAGAGCTTCAAGTTCACGTCATTGTTACAGGGAACGTTAGACGGTTTTAGGGATGCAGAATATTGGTATGCTGATGAAGGTATTTTAGCTGTGAATGCTGATGGATCGTCATCATTCCGACAATCCCTTCATCGCCATGAGGAGAAATGGTGGCTACCGGTTCCTCAAGTTCCTTCTGGAGGTCTGACTGAAGATACACGAAAAATGTTACAGAAGAAGCGTGATTGCACTAATCAGATACTGAAAGCTGCCATGGCGATCAACAGCATAACTTTAACAGATATGGAAGTACCAGAGTCATACATGGAAGCGCTTCCCAAGGTAAGATACACCGATACAGACAGAATTTTAACTTTACATGATTCACAAATGTAAGTATTAAGTTGTTTGCTGTCACTTTCTCAGAACATTCGTGCTACCTTGGGAGATGTGATATATCGCTACATCACCTCGGATCAATTCTATCCCGAATGTCTCCTTGATTGCCTGGATTTGTCTTCTGAACATCAAGCTCTGGAGATTGCCAACCGTGTTGAAGCCTCCATTTTTACATGGCGTAGAAAGAATGACACAAAGCCAACTAAACATCACAACAGATCAAACTCCAAATCATCATGGGAGATGGTCAAAGAGCTTGTGATTGATGGAGATAAAAAGGATTTGTTAGCAGACAGAGCAGAGAGCCTCTTGATGTGCTTGAAGCAGCGGAATCCTGGTCTTCCCCAAACAACCTTAGAAATTAGCAAGATCCAGTGCAATAAGGTTTGGTAGTTTGCCATTTTAAAATATGGTAGCATTAGTCCAAGAGCTGTACTGATTAACATATTCTGTGCTTCTAGGATGTTGGGAAAGCTATCCTGGAAAGTTATTCCAGAGTATTGGAAAGCCTGGCATTCAATATTGTGGCTCGGATTGATGATGTACTTTTTGTAGATGACCTGACCAGGCATTCAGATGAGTCCTCCTCGAATGCCAGGGTGAGTTTGACTCCCCAAAAGAGTGTTTCCGTTCCGTTTGCTGTGCCAATAACTGGAACCCCATATAGGACAGCTCTTGCCACACCGACCTTTTCTCCAGCACGTGTATTAAGCCCTGGAAAAGGTGGAAGCTCACCTTTCATTACCAGTGGCAAGATCCCTCAGCGTGGAGTAGCTACAATCACAAAGAAGGTTTTGACTGATTTTCTAAGCATTAACATGGCGGGGAAGGTCTCGTGGGGTAGCTCAATCGAGGAATTCAGTCCGGTAACAAGCAATAGTGTGGAAACATCGCCTACTCTATCTGCAGTTGAATTTTCCAGAACAACAAATGTTTAGTGACATGCATCCCAAACTGTTGCCTAAAAATATTTCCTGGATATCAATTTTATTGGGCAAAAACTTTTCACAGTTCCTTGTGAAGAAATGTCTCATGTACCTACGAGTTGGGACTAGGTGCATTTTGTGGGCACCCGCTATGTTGTTTGAGGGCTGCTTTGTCCCCATTTTGGGATAGAATCGTTGAAACAAGACGAAACTCAGTGACTATAACGTGTATATGATCATTAGGAACTTCGTTAGGGAATGGGGGATAATAAGTCCAACGAAATTATGCCATTATGTCAATGATTGGCTGCATACAAAATTTAGTATATGAAATGCTTATTTATTATTAAAAAACAGGTTAAGAACCGAGGCAAATGCAAATTTATATCAAGACAAGAGACTATATGTCCTCTTCCTTTCTTCTTTCTATGGAATGGAATATATATATATATATATATATATATATATTTTAATTTTTAAAAGCTCGATAAGGATATAAGATGCAATGAGTAAAGGTGGATTCTCTTTTCTCATTGGTTAATATGATTTGTAGATATCGATATGCTTGAAAAGGGATTAGCATTTTATATGATTTGCATATCATCCCTATTGTGTAAGATTTAAAGTTATTGGAAAGTAGCTCATTAGTAAATAATATTTGCATAGACTTAAGGTCGAGGGTATTTTTCTAACCTCAATTTGTCTTTGGGTCTTCGTATTTGTCTTAAATGAAGGTAGAAATAAACTCACTAAAAACCAAATAAATTATTTGGAATGTAGAGGGGCTGTCTCTCGTTATCAGACTTATTGGAGTACCGATCATGGAAAAACAAAAAAGCAGTTATTACTTCATACACCATATAAAACAAGCATCTTAAAAGTAAATAAATCACTAGTAAGAAGTTTTACTCATCTTTCATTAGTGAGAAATAAGGCACGTGTGGGGCTTGAGCCATGATAGCTTTTATCACTAATCTTTCATACTTCTCCTTTTTTACTTTTTTATTTTTTTTTATATGATCCAAAAGCTTGTTTCGTAGAATAAGAGGCGACACAGTAGCTTTCTTTTGGCTGCCAATGTATGGTGACAAAAATCTGACACGTGGCCGCTTTGTCAATTCTCAAGTGAGGTCGAACCGTTCAAATGGGGGCATTCGCGTCCGCGATTAAGCTGAGGCTCGATATGTGTGGAGCTGGTCGGTGTATTATTGTTGCAGTATTTGGGACAGCCTTCGCCTAGCTGGAGTTCGGGCTCCTTTTCCTGCCTAAGTAGTAGCTTGGTTATGATTTAGGAGTTTGTCGCCATGTTGCCCGGTAGTTCAGCATGCATTGGAACATGCTTGGAGCGCTCTGTTCAAGTACCACCTGTTATTGTGGCATGGAGCACAGTTTTGTTGCTCTGACAACGAGCCAAAGGAAACTCGATTTCTACTGCTAACCAAAGGGGAAGAAGAAGATAGTTCAGCACCAGATATTGCCGAGTTGTCGGGCTGTCACAGAAGCTCGGACATGGAAGCTATATGAATTAGCTCGGGTCCAATAAGTAGATGGCTCGGCCACATCACAAGTTTCGATCATGGAGCTCGGCTTGGACTGTGCAGTTGGTGCTCTGATTCAATTTAAATTCAACTTAGCCTTTAAGTGCATGGTTCAGCAGCCGATCGAGTTGTGCTCAGATGTAGGCACCTACTCGGCTTAGTTATATGGATTCGCGGTTCATGAGCTGCTGAAGGTCGAAGAGACCATACTTAGTTGTTCGTCAACCCGTGGATACATGCTTCGTCAAGTTCGGATTGTGTTTGACTCGGTTGAAAAGAACTTATAGAATGTCGATCTTGTTTAAAGGAATAGCTTGGCTGATGTCGTGCCTACTTAGGATAGAGCTTGGATTGGCTGTGAAAGCAGATCAACTTGTCCATGTATAGCTTTGCTTGTGAACTGGAATTAGCAGCAAGTCTGGTGCAGGGAACATGTGGCTATGGTAGCAATATAGAACTACGCTGCCATTCATTACTAGACAGCTCAGAACTTCAACTGTTACAGCACGAGCTCGGACGTAGCACTTGCTCGAGCTTATTTGACTATGCACCGAATTTGGATTTACGCACGCTGCAACTCAGGGATGAACAGCATTCCAGATGCTCTACTGCAGTCGATATGTAACTCAGATCGTGCAACATGTGCCGACTAACTTAGCTTGAATTAGCTGCTGAAGAGCTTGGACAAATACAGTTTAGAGCTCGGTTTGGAATACAGAGCTCAGCATTGCTGTCTTAGTGAGGCTCGGATACACAGCTCGGCATTGCTGTGCCCTTAAGTTGCAGCTCAATTAGGGAGCTTCGAATTGCTCGACTCTCAAATGTTGCTGGGTTGGAATTAGCTTAAAGAAGCTCAGAAAAATTGGTCTAGGTACTCGGCAATGAAAGCACTCGCTTTGATACTCAGCAAGTATTGATTATCCGAAAGTTTTGTTGTGGTTAGATTTGCTAGTGTGGATACTCGGCAAGTTTTGTTCGGCATGTAAATCGCTCGGCCATGGATTGCCAAAATAGTTCGAACACCAACCAAGTGTCCAAGAACTCTGAAGCTGGGAACATGGAAGCTCAGTGAGTGGAGAAGTTGGGGCACTATTCGGCCCAGGAGCTCAGACAATGGCTTTCCATATAGATAGAGCTTGGCACTTACTATTGAGGGTTGGGAGCTTGGCTTCAGTGCGTCTAGCTTGGACATTAGCTAAGATTGCTGTGGTGAAGAGCTCGGGACGAACTGGTCTCGGCTAAATGAGCTCTGCATATACTCACGTTTACTGTTGAAGAACACGCTCTACTAATGCTTGATTCGGCTAGGAGTAGCTCACCAAAAGTGTGCTTCAGCTATGTAGTTGTCAACTCAGTGCCGAAGTTTCTAATGAAACACATGTTCAATCGTTGGCCTATGTTGTTATGCTCGTAGCATGCACCAAGGATGCCTGGAAATTTTGGTCATATGTACGCATTGGTGCTCAACTTATCTGCACAGATGGCTGAGCCACATGAGGATTGAGCTTGGGAATGAACTTGCAGCTGCTCGGCTTTGGTATAAGAAGAGTTCAAATAAGCTGCTCGGGATTCCTTAGTTGCGGTTCTACCATACTAACTGCTTTGGGGTGCGGGTATAGCAGAAATGAATGATACTCCTTACCGACCTATGTTCCACTTTCCCACACGTGTATACAACAGGGCATGGCACGATCTATCTCCCTCAATTCTTAGCTCGGTGATTTAAATAGACTGCAACTCAGCACGTGTGCTAAGAGTAGCTCGGCATTGCATCATAAGTTAAATTCGTCATTGCAATTTGTCTAGTTCAGATGTCAGTTGACTTTTTGTGATTGCTTAGATTTGCCTCAACTCAAGCTCGGATTTTGCTACTGTTGTTCTTAGTTGATTGGAGCTCGGGTTCCAGCATGCCGCCACTCGACTTTCAAGTAGTCTTTAACTGAACAGATCGGCACGACAAAAGTAGGCTTCATACTGGGGTGCTTGGCACGACAGCAGCCCTCTTGGTACTCGAAGCTCAATTGTACTGTCCAGTTCAGGCCTTTTTAGCTAAGCTCAAAAAGCTGCTCATCCCTTTTCGGTTAAGCTCGAAAGAGCCGTCTGGAACTTGGACTTAGAATTTCTTGACTGTCTGGGAAAAGTTGCTCGTCCTTACTTATTCAATTTCCAGCTGGCTTGGCCTTGAGCTAACGCATAGCTCAATAGTCCGGCAAGAATTCATGGCATTCGACTCAGTGCTGGTGGAGCTTGTATTAATCTCTCGTGCTCAAGCACAATCTGCGTAAGGTCGGCAAGGACTTGGATGCGCTCAAGCGCGTTGGCTCAACGAATTGGCACAGTACGGATCTTTGATCTCACTGGAGTTCAGATTCGTCAAAGAAACAGTTTAGCACAATCAATCTTCGGTTCGGCCTCACTACATACAACAAGGCTCAGTTTTAACAAGAACAAAAATAACAAAAGCGCTTGAAATTTGCATCATCAACGTTAGATTCTAATATACCGCTAGCTCCAACAACTGGAGAACATTTGCACAATTTAAGGTCAACCTCGGTGTCTATCAAATGTAGCTCGGCATTCACTGTCTCGGAGCATAAGCTGACATTATACCAAAGAGCTCGGCGTGAACTCAAGAGTCAGGCTGGCAAGGAAGTGAAGTGTCAGGAGCTCAGATCTGTCGCATCTCAGCACAACCTTGAACAGCTGTTCAGTCTAAAAAAGCTCAGAGTTCAGGGCTGCTGTGCGGCAAGCTCAGTTGGTAGAATAACTTTCATCGGCACGGCTGGGAGATGGAGTTATGGTTACCATAACCTGAGAGGTCTCAATTGGATCTGACCTATCTTCACTTGGAATATGATGTATTGACTCAAAATAAGTTAGTTTATGAGTCTCGATGGCAACCTATAGCTCGGAATAAGTTAAAAGACATTCCTGAAGATGATACTTTCAGAGCTTCTGTAACAATGGAACTGGAAACCCAAGTGCCAACTCCCGGATTAATTGATGTTTTCCACTTGAAATTGATGAGGTTTCTCTCTACAAAGTAGACTTATTCTCTGCACTTTAGGAGGCTTGCGGTAATCCCTCCAACTTTGGAAGTTGATAGATCTTCTTTGCAAGATGGAAACCATCGCTGGCGAGAAGAAAACTGTCACGCGTCGCGTGTAAGGAGAAAACTGTTGCATACACGAAGAAAGCCGTTGTGCTTGCGAAGAAATGAAGAAAATCGTTGTGCTTCCTTGCTTCTGGTCTCACACATCTTCGAAGGAGGAATACAATACAATGGATCCTGCAAAATATGCGCAAATGATCCAAGCCCCAAGCGAAAAGCACTCGAAGCAATAATCCTTTGGCAATAAGCGAATGACGGTCTAAGTGATAGTTCCTTAGCAAATTATAAGCAGATGTGATCGCAGGTAGAAAAAAATTTCGACCGCATAGAAGACGACAAAAACACGATCGAATTTTTCAATTTGGGAATCGACTCCTCAGCTGTGATGGTCAGTTATATTTTTTTCTTTTTATCGTTTTCACCTGGGGTGTCAATTATTAACTATAAATATATGATTAATACAAGTTTTTATTTCGGTATACGAATACTTATGAGACGAAAAAGAAAAAAGTTACCGAAAATGTCGGAGGGTATTTTAGTGCAATTACTCTAATATTTAAATCAATCCTTTTGTAATAATAATATAATGTAAAGTCATATGAGAGAGAAAAGAATGAAAAACAAAGGATCTCCTTATATAAGGATCTTACTTGATATTTATAATAGGTGATTAGATATATGTCCATGAATGTATCTTAAGAGTTAGGCTTAATCTTTAATATTATTAAAATAGGCTTTTAGCTTATTTTATTAAAAAAAATTTATCAATATCACATATATATAATATATAATAGATCTTTTTTCTACATATTATAAGTGGTATGGTCGACCAATTCAAAGAAAATGAAGTAAATAACCGTAAAAACTAGAGTATATTAGAAATACAATATTAGTTAATAGTTGACTCGCTTCATATAGTATACAAAGTGCAATATTACAATTGTTCTCTCCTATTAAATATGTGTTTGTCAAGTTAGTTTGATGATTAAGAAACATTCTTTTCAAATGCTTTTTATATTTATTTATTTATTTATTTTTTTTTTTATGGGAGGGGTAGGGGGAGGGGTGGGTTGGGTTTAGGGGGTGCTTTGCTAACATTATGGACATAATCAATGTGGCCTTTTTATGAGAAAATATGTTTGTTTGACATTTGAAGGTGTGATTTTTGATATGATTAGGAACAGTGTGAGTTGAGAAGCATCTTGCTCTTAATTGTGTAGAAAAGGTATCTTGTCATCATCAATAACCTTGCTTATTGAAGTTAACAATGTAATGGTATTTTACGTCTTGAAATATATCATGCAAAGCAAAGCTAAGCCCTAGTCTCTAATGGCAATTGCAATATATTTTAATTAAAATCGACAATTTGCTCTTACGGGACATCGACTTGCAATAATCACTTATGCAACTTCTTGTAGCTGGTCACATAATGTTGCATTATGTAGCTAATCTCTACAAATTGTGGCATCTTTTTGCTTCCTATGGCATGATGCATGCTGCAAACTGTAGCATCTTGATTCCTCTTGCTTCTCCCAATTCAATTAGGTTTTGGAAATTTTTGAAACTGATTGTTCTTAGGATTTTTTCTTTTTAAAATCTTATTCTACAATTATCTAGTCAAACGTGTTTGTGGTTAATTTGAGTTGAGAGCAAGTACAACATAAAATTTTTGTAGAAAGGATTTAAATTATGCTTGGCAATTGGGCACTACATCTATTACACTATCCTTTTTGGTAGAATTTTGAAATGTAAACTTCATTTCAACAATAATACTATCACTTTAACTCTAATTTATGGAAATTAGGATTTAAATATACAATCAACACTTAAATAAGTAAGTCGAAGAAACTTAAGCAAAATCCAAGCACATAGATTGTGAGCATACAAGCATAAGAATTAATTTAAAATCATATTATTCAGAGTTAAGTTTTGGAGATTTTGAGAAGTATGAAGTGCAATTATAGCCCTAAACTATGGAAAACATAGCATACCCCTATTTACCTTTTGTATACTTCTTGAAACTTGGGAAACAAACTCAAAATTTACTTTACATTCACCCCATAACACAAGAGATTTTGAATCACTTTAAACTTAAGACTTTCAACAATGATAACACCTTCAGATGCACATATTAAGCAGTGCAATTTGTATAATTTAAGGGCTAATTAGACCAAGCCATAAAAGCTCAATACATCAACAAAGAAATCGAAACAATAATACCTCTCTTTTCCCATAGTGTATGCTTGAACACAAAAAATATCATGCACAATGGACACTTAAACAACTAGCCCTTAAACCGGTTTCCAAACTATCATATGGACTGCTTCTTAAGTCACCAACAAACCTATAAATAGGCTTAGGCGATCATTCCTTCATGTATAAAAAACCAAAATAGAAATTTACTCTTAAGCTTAAGCTCTTCTTGTAGAAAAGAAGCACCCCCTAACTTGTTGAAAGCCACTCCATAGCCACCTTCCTATAATGCTCCTAAACACATCCATAGTGCTTTTGTGTCCATCACCTCTTGGCAACCCTATTATGACACTTTTGAGTGCTGATCCTAGTAAGCAAACGCAACTACAACAGTGTACCATTCTTGACCCCTAGTTAGTGAGCGTAACTTTGAAAATAAGTTATGTAGTAAAGCTTAAGTAAACTATAGGATTTTGGATTCATGAACAAATGAGCTTAGCATATTTTATTTTAAAGGAGATCTTAAGGACTAAGTAATTCTCATGAGTTATATAAATTATTAAGAATGAATTAATGGTAGTTTCAAGTGAATTTCCATTATTATAGAAGTCACCTTTGAGTGTTCAAAGCTTAAGGTAGATAGCAGACTCTTAAAGTTAATTTGTGGAGTTTTATAGTAATATCATGTGTACAAGTGACTTATAACAAAAGAAAGTTTGTAATTCTCTCATCTTATATTTCTAAGATAGATTATTAAAATGGTAAAAAAATCAATGCTAACTAGAGGAGCATGAAACTCATATAAGTGAAAACCCTAGTTAAACTTGAGAAACCCTTATCTTAGTGAACCATTAAGGTCATTGACAAACTTATATTGAACTTAGATGAGCATTTGAAAAGGAAAGTGACCTTAGTAATGACTTAGAAGCTCTCCATTGAGATTTTAAATGTTTCTAAGTAGAGAGGAAAACTTTATTCTAAAGACTCTAACTTATAATCAAATTGATAACCAAAGCCTATCTAAAGTCAGTGTAGTATGTTATGAACAAAAAGTGGTCATAGTAATACTTATATTTATATATGGTTTACTAAAAATAAACTTACATAAGAAAGTCATAGCTACTATAAGAAGAGTAAATGATTTAATTAATAAATATTTATATATAAACATATCTATGTTGATAAGTGATCAAGGAGAGGAATTTTTACTCCTTTAAAGAGTGAATTATCTTGTTTTCATAAAACTAGTTAATTTAAATCAAGGTTTTATATGGTGTCTAAAAGATGGGGAGTGAATTAAGGTCAAAACCAAGTGTGAGGAATAGCTCAAAGTTGTTAATAGGAGTTGCAATAGTAGCAACATCCATCTAATTGCTAGTTCAATATCCATTTAACTAGCTTTACTTAATGGGATAGTTCAACCCACCATTTAACCAAATAATCAAACTGATAACTTCCAAACAATTCTCTTAGTATTCAACTAGCTATTCTTCTTATTTAACTAACTAATAAATAACAAGAATATCTAATTTCGATCTTATCCTTCACATTACATTTCATAGGTTATTTTATTTCAATATGTGACCTTAGTTAAGCTTATATTTTTCAATATGCCATTAGTTTCTATTAAGTTTAATTTATATGCCATTGTTGTATGCCATGCCTTGATGGGTTACCGACTACTAACCTAATAACTCGCGCATGTCTCAAAGGCCTCCAGTCCCTCACTTGAAGAATTCTCTCTCATTAACTTGCTAATGATTAGAAATAATATATAAAAGGTGGATGGCTAAATTCCCTAAGAACTCCAGGTTATTATTCTATGCTCGAGTTGTTATTCTATGCTCTGTTCATTCTCTTGTGTCGATGTTAACTATCCTCTAGCTGTGGGCTTTGTACTGAGTGATCTGACTTTCAACTACCGAGAGTCTCCTACCGAGTAATGAGAGATAGCCTCCTAGCCGAGTATTTCTTGTCTCAGCCTCCTAGCCGAGTATTTCTTGTCTCAGCCTCCTTATTGCTACAACATCTTGATTCCTCTCGCTTGTTATGCTTAAAGAATCTTTGTATGGAACCAATGTTCTACTACCATCTGTCCTTTTCTTCTAGCGCTATACTACTTTTCCTTTTTTGTCTTTTGACCCTTTTACCCTTTTTCATATGTATTAGGAATTCCCTTTTTATGTATGCCTTTTTGTAATTTTCCTTAATTATAATATTACCCTAAGAACTTACTAGAAATAATTCCTTCTCTTTGTAGCCAGAATTATTACATTTTGGATTCTTGATATTGAATATACTAGTTCTTGTGAGATGACCTTCTCTAAGTCCTTCTCCTTACACTCTTATCTAATCTTGCTGAATGGCTTAGAATTAGTGGTGGGTGAATCATGACATCAGTTTGTGTTTTATATCAAGTGAAGTGTTAAGTCATGTTGTGTTTATTAGTAGGTTATATCCTCCGAGCAGCTTCATGTCAATTATTATACATATGTATGTATTCTATCGTTGACCTACTCACTCACTTTTCTTTGATATTTTGAAGGACCATTGGTTTCTCACTTCTTTTACTAAGCCCTAATGATAACAGAGCTTTTAGGCCCATTACACCTACATATATGGAGTCATTACAGTCCCATAGTGTAAACCACTAAAATAAAAGCTAACCCCATAGTTGCTGTTATAGACGTAGTTCATACAAAGCCTAATCAACTCAATTGCGTTGAAGCATTTTGCTTAGTACTTGTTTTGTCATAAAGCTTGTAAAATAATTCTTCAACAAATTTTGTATAATACTTTCTAACTTGTTTCTAACATATAGCTATATATACAATACTTATATTCACTAGATAAGCTTTACAGCTCCACAAGTTTTCTTGTTTATAATACATAACATACCTTTAACCGAAACTATTGGGTTGCCTAAGGTAGCCATTTAGTTTCTCAATTTACTAAAAGTAACTACAAAAGAGACAAAAAATTTAGCTTGATCCTCCATTTAGCCTCACTCTTTAACCTTAACAATTGCTAACCTAAGATATGCATAGCATTGCATCTTTAATTAAAGCTTAAAAAAGAATCTATAGAGACGTAAGTTAACTATAACTCAATAAGAGGGAAGGAGACACAAAAGCATAAATAAAGCACAACCAAAGTTATCAATCATTGAGTTAAATTCAATGCAATAATTGAATGTCATTGCAAGACATTGTCTAATTTATTGTGAGTAGAGAAATTATACTTACTATAATTTAGATTAAGGAGTTTAATCATATTTGCATAATGCCAAGAATTAAGGCCAATCTCAAATTTCTATAATGGAGATTTTTCTTATAGCATGCCTACGTTCGAACTAAAGAACCTCAACCGTATCATGATCGCCTCTTATTTCACTCAGTTCAACTAAAAGTAAGGAAGAAACCATTTTAGCTATCTCTTTCGAAGAGGTAAGTATTTGGCTTGACAATCCTAATTGCTTCGCTAATAGATTGTAGTGCATATCATGTCAGCATACAAGTCGAGTTTTTATTAGTTCCAATTAAGGGTAATCATCTAATCTCAATCGATCTAATCAAGACAATAACTAGGCAAACATTCACAATATAATGTTCAACTCCCAAATAATATTGTAGTTTTACAGACACATAAAGCATATGCATAAGCACCTAATTACAACTACAAACACCTATAATCTTAAGCCTCCAAATACTTTAAGATAGTATTCTAAAATACTATAAAGTATTAAACCTAACTTACTAGAAACATTTGCTACTTACTCAGTGTAGTCGTCACACTTAATTTCCTCAAAAGTCTCTATATTTTAGTTAACATCATTGGTACTCAATAATGTAGTCAAAGTAACAATAATTTACTTTCATTATCCCTAATTTAGGAAGCCATTTTACTTAAGTATTTAGGTTTTAAGGTTATTTGGGATTCACTAATACTTAAGTTATCCTTTGAGCCATCATTTGCATTACCCTCTAAAACACCCAATAAGTTTAGTTAACTTAAAATCCTTAAAAATATCTTACGACTTACCTTTTAAGTTTATTTTGGTTGTATTTTAACATAGCTTTTGAGTAGGTGTTTAATATAATATTTACTTAGAAAATTCCTCTAAGATATCCTCTGATCTTGCTTAATTCCTTCATATTAAATTAAATTTCCATAACTTTACCCAATTTTAATTAGAAACTAGTAACCTTAAGTTTTACTCAAACCTCTATGCATCCATGCCCTATGAAAAGCTACATTTAACTCCCCATTTAGATGTAATGACGCAAAGTCACATATTAAAGAATTTGGCTACAAAACTCACATACTCTTAAAATCACTCACTTCCATTTGTGAAATTCATTGCAATATCACCATTCTCACCAAATTACATTTCAAATCATCCAAAACCAAAGTCTACGTAACTTCCCTAAAATCTACACCTACAGTGCTTCCTCATTTAACTCATATTGCCAAATGGAAAATCCTAACTCAAGTGGACTACCTTCTCAAATGACCTAAAACTAGGTGCACGGAAACCCTTTGTTAAAGTAAAGCACTTACATTCTATTTGTACGACATTATCGAACAATTTCATCAATATTGAAAATTCCACTTTTTGAGGTGTTTTCCATAGTGAAAACTTTTTCATAGATCTTATCAATAAAAAACATTACTTTATGGAAATCACTAATTGGAATCGACTTTGTATAATATATGTTAATTTCAATTAACCCTTTGATTTCCATAAATTGTAAGCTACATTGATCGTGGAATTTCAAAGACCCTTAGTTCAATTATTTAGATTCAATTCAATAATTGTATATTTTATTTATTTATTTTTTCATATTCCAAAAAGCTCAACATGTAAACCTCTAATTTCATTTATATAAATTGTTGTGATACGAATCTTAGTCTTGAAATTTATTCTAGATTCTAGGTACATCATTTTGAATTTGATATTAAAGTCGAGCTATAACTTACTATGTTGGTAAGCCTCAAGTCTCCAACTCGTTTCTATTTTCTTGTGCTATTAAAATTTAGGTTTATGTATGTAGAATTATGGTTTACTTTGTTTATTGCATGGTGGTTAATTCTTGGTAGTGTGAATTAAAGCAGATTATTTGGTGGAATTGTTTTTGCCACAGATATCAATATATATTATTGAATTGTGTTAAGGGATTATATTAATGATTATGGGTTAAGGTTTGTATGTTGGTAGTGCATTATGGTTTTGTGGTTCTATTAGAGTAAGGGTTATGATATGAATTGATGATTTTCTATATATCTTGATTAGTTTACTAAATTGAAGATGTTTAGAGATGGTGCTAATGAGGCTACTAATAATATGGGGCAATGATACTAATACTAGGTTAAGATAAAGAAATACTATCAAGGATTATATGAATAAGGAACTAGCTAAAATTTTGGAGATGATGCTTACGATGTTGACTTTATAAACTGCATTATTATAGACCTTAGGGGTAAGTGTGGCCAACAAAATGCTTTTGCAAGAAGATGAGATAGAAAATGATGAATTGATTGAAGAAGGATGAGATAATTTTGATATAAAGTGGTTGGATGAAAGGAATTAGTATAATAGAGGTTTGAAATAGTTAAAAAGAAGATTCATAAATTTGATGAGAAAGATATACTCGATGAGCATTTAAATTGGGAACATCAAGTATAAGGACTATTCGAATACTATGAATACAAATATAATTAAAATCAAGTTAGTCAACTTTGTGGCTGAAGAAACTAAAGATTTTAGAGGATGATAACATTATAGGTTTCCTACCTAGTATTGTCTTCATTTGGTTGGTTACTACCACCTCTTCCACTATAAAACATCTTTCCAAAAATCCCTAAGCCCTCCTCAAAGAACAAACACAACATAAATCTCTCAAAGATTTTGTCAAAGTCTTACTATGCTTGACTACCCTTATTACATAAGCTTTAAATTTTTAATCTTTTCACCTCTTAGTCACTACATAAGTAAGTATACTTTACTATAAAGACTACATACTTCAACAATATAATCTCAATACCAACAATATCCCCCCTTTCACAGTACATTCACACATATAATCATCCATTCATGCTTTAAGTCTTGATACCAAATAAATATGATGCAATCCACTTTGGACTGTAATCAATATCTAATGGTGTTGTTATTTCTTTTTGTTTTCTTTAGAATAAGCAAAATCAATGGACGTGTCTTCTCCTCACTCAGATATTACCCAACTTAAAAGAACAGGCCTAGAATTTACTGCTTCAATATTAGACACAAATTAGCTAATCCAATGTTGTTACAATCATAAGATTAGTAAGATCAAGTAATGAAGGAAAGTAAAGAGTTGATTACAACGGATAATGAGGCTTGAAATACAAACGAAATCATAATAAGCACAAAAATGTTGAAATACAAAACATAAAACACAAAATACGTGGTATAGTAAAGTTAGTCACTATATGATGCCATAAATCATATTGCCAATATATGACCTTTGCACATTTTATGAACATTCTATGAAAATGGCCATTTGCACTATGGTTGCAATTGGTTATATGGTAGTAGCTACTACTCAAAAGCCATTAGTCTTATTATGTATATGGGACAATTTAAGCATTTCGGTAGATTTTGTGGACATTCACCATTTGGACTCCTACTCTACTATCATCTAAAAGGCTAATTAGGGTCTCCTCAAATCGGCTTATTGTCCATATGGTGTTCACAAAATTCTATAGACCAAAATTATCCAACAATAGTTATTCTCCAAGGCTGATCTTGACTTCATCCATATTCGATCCTTATTTCAGTTGAATCATGCTTAATTCTATGGAATGTCTATAATGGATGAGAAATGAATCCTAGAATTCACTAAATGTGCATGGGTCAAGATCATCAAGTAATGTGTAAATAGATAGGAAATTACTTGTGCTTTTTAGTAGGTGATTGGGGCTATTTTCATGTGTCCATCACATACTTTTGTAATCTACTATTGTCTACTTAGATATTCCATATTCTTACTCACTACACTATTTGCATATGTTAGATATAATCTTATATGGATGATGGCACACATCACAAGAAATTTCATTCATGGCATTTACGTAGAATGGGGTGTAATGCTCTAGAACCAGGAATTCTACAGCCCGCCATATATCCTTAACCTCTGCTAACATGTCAAGTGTAAGCCTTTAACTAAAATCTTTAAATAATCATTTCAATAAAATATAAAATTTTAAATAAACCAAAATAGCTACAAAATAAACTTTACAAATTTTCTAAATAGGATTTACAGATCACATATTAAACTTTAACTGTCTTAATTCATTTTATAAGCTCACAAAAAAAATTTATTCACCACTCCTTGTAGATATCTAATTTTTTTCCTTCTTTTTTTATTTTTCAGATTAGGTTATAGGGTCCTAAATTAGAAAAAAAATAAAAAAAATAGAAAATTAAAGAAACCAAACCCCCACCTAGGCCCAAATGAAGAAATTTAGAAAAAAAATAGGAATTCTAGAAAAATAAAAAAAAAAGGAAAAATCACAAAAAGTAAGAAATTTAGAAAAAATACAAAAAAATAAGAAATTTGAAAAGCTACAGAATTAATAAAATAAAATAAGGTATTTAGAAAATAATGAATAAGTTGCTTGGATAGAGTAGATTTAATTTAATTAGACTTAAATTAAAGGACCATTAGACTTAAGTTTAGATTTAAATCTAGCTTAGGCTAACGTAGTTCAATTGTACATATGGATAAGGTACAAGCCAACAACTTAACGATGAAATACTTAGACTAAGCGCATGGATTAAGCTAGAAGATAGGGGTTTGAAACTCATTAGAGGCATGAGGATGGTTTTTTATCTTTTTTTTTTTTTACATATTGTCGCATGTCAAAACATCACTAGGCTATTGTCTAATTGTGACACATGGTGTGTTGTGATTTGCTTGGAAAACACATTCTTCCCCTCCATTTTTTTTTTCTCCTCTTTCCTCTTCTTCATTTCACTTTCTCTTTTTAAAACATTTGAACAATAAAAAAGAGGGTTGCCACACTGAATAGGGGGATACGAATAGAGGGGGGAACATTTGAAACTAAGATGGAGGATTTTAGTTATTTTAAAAAAAAAAAACACAGCATACACGCATATGCAAGGGGACCTACAAAAATAGATCTACTCTCTCTCTCTCTCTCATTACCATCTCTCTCTCCATTGTCTCTCTCTCTCCTCACCATAATTTTTCTCTCTCCACCATCTCTTTCGGCTTCCTTTCTTTCCCTTAACCTATCTGTCTCATTGCCCCAACTTACTAACACCACTCCAAACTCGAACCATACACCCATATACCACACAACCTCTTTCTCTCTCTCCAAACTGGCATCTTTCTCTCTCTCTCTCTCTCTTTCTTTTGACTCTCTCTTGGCATTTCACTCTCTCTCTCTACCATCTCCCTCCATCTAATACTTTCTCTAGGATTCCCTCCCTTCCTCACCCTCTCGACCATGCAACTACACACATAGACGCCATCAAATACTACCCTCTCAACCATCATCGTTGCACGATCTACAACCACTCCATTGCATAGCGTGTATACACCCCTATGCACACACTAGTTGAATCTACATACATAAGACCTAACCACCGCATCCCCTCTCCTTCTTGACAACCGCAACCTAAACCCAACTATAGTAGGCTTCACCCTCGAACCCACTCCCTCACTCCTAGCCTCCTCCCTCTTATGTACAGCCACCCTACTATGTACACTCATCCATTCACCATTGTTGCCATTCGAACACACTTCCACAGCCATACATGATCTCAACCCTACCATCAAGTACCCTCACAAACTTAAACCGCACGCTACCAGTGTGGCCACCATTAGATGGCCACCAAATGTGGTAGCATAAAAAAAAATCCCTTAAAGTCCAATATAATATACACAAACCACCCTTTCTCACTCTTTCTAGCCACTGAAATGGCTTATGAAATGCCTCCTCTGACTCGATTGTATACAACTCGACCTGTGACTCGCCAATCCGACTTGTGACCCGTATCCAACCCCGTGCTCCAGATTCACCCCGAGTATGACCTAACCTCCATGCTAGATCCAATCCGCTCAGTTTGTTCTGGGCTTTATTGTTTTGGTTTCAGTTGTATTATTTTTTATTATTTTAGTTATTTATTTACTTATGAAATATGCCTTTGTAAATAAAAAAAAAAAAAAGAAATCCCAAAAAAAGAAGAAAAAAGAAAAAAGAAAAGAGCAGAGGAAGTATTTTATTTTGTTTTTATTTTTATATAGTTATTTTCACATTTTAACAGAAAAAAAGGATAAGCAATAAAAACAATAAAAAATAAAAAAATAAATGAAAAAAATAAATAATAATAATAAAAATATATATAATAAAGAAAAACGTTTTACCACTTAGAAAAAACATATTTTTAAAATAAAATAAATATAGCGGATCTTTTCCAAATTAGGGCACTTTAGAATTTCCAAAAATAAATCTTCATTTAGGATGCTTTAGGAAATTTCTTTAAATGAATCAAAATGGCTAAAGAACAGAAAACCAACAATCAAAGTTTAAATTAAATCAACCCACTGTGTTTTTAGTAAACAAATTACAAAAGTTTGATTCCGAATAGCGGATACGTAGAGAACCATATATTAGTATGAGGTTATTTAAAATATGGAAAGTGTTATTTTTTTCATTTTTAGATATTCGTGTAAATTGATCAATTTAGTCGTATGTATAATAATTAGTTGCTTTACAAATTAAAAAGGATATATTTAAAAAGCGAAGTTAAATCTAAAAAGTTAAAAGGTAGTATTCATTTAGGGTTTAATAAATTAGCTCCCGAATTTAGATCTCTGGTTTTCAAAAAGCTATTTTATAAATTTTTTTTATTGATAAACCGGTAGCTAAGTTATAACCAATTCACCCAATTAGTTATAATTTTACCCTTTTTCCCGACTCCAATAGAATAACGACTCTAATACATTTCAAATTGAAAGAAAATGGTTTTCTTTAAACCCTAATCGAATATCGGTATTAAATGGGTAGGGTTTAGTACTGATTGGTTTAGAGAAGACCTAATTTTATAAAAAGAACCGGGAGGATGAAAAACTAAGCTCGACACTCCTCATCTTAGAATTTTTGTTTATCACATTCTGTTGATAACCTTGTAAATTTTAATTAAGCATCTATACTTAAAATATTTTATGAGGTGAGTTGAAACCTAATACGAAATATGATAAACAAATGTACATGAACAAGGTATCACAAATCAAATGTATTATAAGTATCCACCATGTACCATACAGTACACGACAATTTATTATTTTTTATTTAGCTGTCAAATAATATAAGGGTACTCATGACCCTAACATACTTATATATAATTTACCATATATTACTGGTATTAGGTCTTCCCAAAAACCTTAGGAACCAAGTATCCAAGTCATGCCTAAATCTATCTAGATCATTTCCAAGTAAAACTCAACTCAAGACAATGTTGTGTAAGGATCATCGAGGTACCACCCCAAGATCACCAATCTTCCCGATCCCTTAGGCTTAACCAAGCATACGCAACACACATTAAAATTTAAGCCAAGTTATCACTAAGTTCATTTAATAAGTACTAAGCCTCTAAGCACACACAACATATAATACCCTGTACTTGATTCTTGAGAGCAACTGGTAAAATCTATGTTAGAGATCCTACTAGAAACAAAACATGTAGTATAACATAAGGCAATACTTTAGAATTCTTTTTGTCTTGTTTAACTAGGTTTTTGAGTCTAAACTTAGAATTCCTAAAGTTTTAGACCCAAAATAAATTTCTAAACTAACTTTGGCTTGATTTGGTTACAATTCAAAAGGTTAAAGAATAAGAAATAAGGAGAAAAGAAGAGGTTTCATGATCATGCCTAAAGATCATGGCTATGAACCTTAACTATGATTCCCTTTCAACTACTCAG
This sequence comes from Lumnitzera racemosa, assembly GCA_024138005.1. Lineage (NCBI taxonomy): Eukaryota > Viridiplantae > Streptophyta > Magnoliopsida > Myrtales > Combretaceae > Lumnitzera > Lumnitzera racemosa. The sequence goes on from JAMXBC010000004.1 coordinate 62,497,639, forward strand.
GTACAACCATGCTTAAAAACCACAACTGTAGACTTAGGTTGTGGTCCTCTCATCTTCAAATTCTCCTGATTTTTCTTGCTTAAGCATTGTCATACACTTTCTTAAAAACTACGAGGTAAGGACCACACCCATGTTCCTAGACCTTGTTCTTAACTACTTTGAATTCTCTTCTCTTAAACATCATCCTTTCATACAACTCCAAAACCAATGCAACTTCACTTGCTAAGCAACCTTGACATCAACCCTTACTTTTTGATTCACAATCAAATCTCAATTCAACCCCTACTCTTTGATCAACACTTTAAATGAAACAATATGCATTGAGTATTGGCAAAGAATCTTACCTCTAGGTTATGAAATGCACACCCCTACCACCAAAAAGGCCACTGCAACAATCTTAAATTACCACCTAAATTTCTTTTTGATAAGGATCAAAGAAATAGCAATGGATCGCTAATCCAAAATGGGTGTTCGAGATTCTAAAGGAAATGGTTACAAAGAACAGGAGGGTTTTGATGGTGAATATAAATGGATATAACTCACTAAAATACAAACACAATTAGGAGTTTGAGCTCAAAATAAGGTTTGATATGACTCATGAACACTAAATGTCGCTTGAAATTCAAATGAGAGTTAGATATAATTCACTAACTCATTCAAATGAAGGGGTTCGCTACAATCTTAAGACAAGATCAATAAGAATACAGTGATGATTAAAGGGTTTGATCTATACTCGATAATTTAGCAATTCTAACTCAAGAGTAGCCTTACTCAGAAAGGGAAAGATTTCAAAATGCAAGAATATACTTTTTATTTGAATTTTGTATATTGACGTCTATGTATGTCTATATGATGCTTACAGATGTTGCTATTTATAGTAAGTCCTAAACCCTAGTGGTAACATTGTAAATAACATACAAGCCCTTAAACCCTAGAGAATTGGGCTTATAAATAAAATAAAGGAAAACATGTATAAAAATACAAAACTGTACGTTTTATAGAGTAAGTCAGCGTGCAATCACTCGACATGTCCTGGAAATAGTAGTATCCAAACTGGATAGGGTCGACAGCATGAGTCTTTCGATGCTTTGTCGAATGGTTCTTTGGTCTCGAGTACTCAGCCTTATAGTATCTCGGCTTCTCGATAGACGATAGACTTGTTGTCGAGTGGCTCCTTTCCTTCCCTTTGATTTTCTGTCATTTGCTAAGCTTTGGTGAAAGCTATTCGGCCTTAACCTTAAACTCGTCCTCAGGTTAGAGCAGGTCGACATCTTCTTTTGGAGGGTCGACGTCAACTTCGAATAGGTCAACCTTGGCTTGGATGTAGTCGGAGGTTGATTCCCATAAGTTTTTGTCATTACCTTAATCGAAAAAAAGAAAATTTCAATGAGTTTTAATCTAAAACTTCAATAAATAAGTTATTCCATTACTTACCTTAGATTGTTCTCCCTAGATCGTGCTTAGCCATATTAAGATCTCTTTCTTACTAGAAGTCTTATGTGGAACCTTAGATCACAATAGCTGTACATTAGGAGTGACGTGGAAAAGGGTTTCCATTAAACAACTTTTGGCTTTTATACTTAGGTTATATGAATGCTTCCATGACTAGACTACCCCTACCACTTTTAATTAATACCGACATATGCCCTTAATGAAAAATCACCATTTTTTAATTAATTTTCCTTTATTGTTATTCTTTATTTTTTCTTTGGTTCAGGTGTTACATAAGGTTAACAAAAATTTTTACTAACTGACGCCAAACTTTATGATAATTCCCTAAAATTTAAACAAAATAGTAATGTAAAATTTGATTTACAAAAAGTTAAAATGCATGAGTTTTTAAAATAAACTTAAGTTTGTAAGGTTAAACCTTAATTATGCAAATAAAATTACGACTATTTTGCAAATAATAAATCAAGATGAAATTGTACCTAGGTGGTTGTACAAAACTAGATCATACCAACATATTTATTTACTTACTAGCAAAGTTATGTATGTATAATATCTAATCGATAACTCTTATTTTAAATACATTTCACATGGTGATTTTATAGTATTTTCCTTACATCTTTGGTTTTTCTAAAAGAAATTGATACTTAATTGAGTAAAATTTTGATTTCAGGGTTTGAATGCGTTCTCGAATTGAAAACGAAAAAATGGAATCAAGTTTCACTCAATTTAGAGTTCAAATAAATGAGTTGTGAAGTTACATATACAATAGGAATTTTGGTCAGAAAGTTACACAGTCTGGGACACAACTGTATCTCCAGGCTATGCCCATCTAAGAAGATTTGCCAAGGTCAGAAAGTTACACAACTTAGGGACACAACTGTGTCCCAGGCTGTGTTTGGTGAAGAAAAAAAAAACCTTACAATACATTATATAAGGACATATTAGGGTTTTGCACATAAGTTTTGACATTCAAAAGAGAAGAGACTTGAAGAGACTTGAAGAGAAGATGAAGAAAAAGGTGAAAGAAACACCCAACCTCAAGATTGAAGAGATTTTTCATCAACAAAAGGGGGTTTTTCATGTTTTATTTCTTGATTTTGTTGCAATTCGTTGTTAGTTTCATTATGATAGCTTAAAATTCTTGTATTTAGGATTATGGAACCTAGGGTTTTATGTGACTATTAGATTAATTGCTAATTTTCAATAAAGTTTCTATCTTTTCTTGATTCAATTATGTTATTTAATTGTTAATTGATATTTCTAGGGCATTAATCTATGATATTATGGATGATGATTGAGAAATCACATGTGTAATGAGATCTTGACATAATTGGAGAGAATAACATTTGTACTTAGAGATAAGATACATGTTTCTTCTAGAAAGTTGTTCTTTTATATGGGAATTCATTATACATTAATGCAATTCTGAATTATATTATTAAGTGAAGAGATTCCGGTAAATAATTTAGGATTAGGGTTAATATGCTTGAGAAAGGTGTTAACTTTAATTGTGAATTCCTCCGGTCAAGAATGATAAAGATTGAATTGGATACATTTTAAGCGGTCACATGTTAAATACTAGGGAAAATAATTCCTAAATACGTTATTTGTCTTCTTGAAGTCGTTCTTAATTTTATCTCTTTCTAAATTGCTTAATCAAGTCTCATAATTAGGTTAATTTTTAAATTTTAGTATTTTTAATTCATTCAACTCATCATAATATTCCGGTTAGATAATAGAGCTAAGGTTAATATTAATACTCGAAGTCTTTGAGGGATCGACTTGGACTCACATCCGCTATATTAAAACTGATAGGTATACTTACCTCGTATTACTAACCATCATGAAAAAATAACAGCCCATATGATGGCCATCTTAGGCCCATATACTAGTGGAAATGATTCAACAAAAAGTAAATTAATTGTCTAAAATCACTAAATTTTGCATGTATATTTTATACCAAAGTTCATGCTCTTCAAAACAATTTCATATTTTGAACATTCTAGACAAGAGGATTTGGTTACAGCGGTCATGTACGTACAACATATATCTCATGTACATATGGCTATAGGGCATAGTAATGTGGACTAACAGGCGGAGGATAACTTAAAGAGAAAGAAGTAAAGAAGAGTAATAAGCATCTTAGGGAGCTTGAATATGCTAATGATAAGTAGAGGAGCTATGAAGCATTAACACCACAATTTTGACTCAAAGGTGATGCCTATTCTTCACTCTAAGCTTTATTTGATTTTTCAAGATAGTACTATGAAAGCATGTCACTATTTCTTGGAATATCTAAACATGTTGAATGAGGAGGAGCTCTAGTGTATTTACGAAGTTACAACATTGACAACATCCATCGAATCGCATTAATGATCAATGACCAAGAAGAGTCCTCCTATTAATTAATTGCTCCACAGGCTCCTATTGAGTACAGGCCTATGGAGAGCCTCTTTTAGTGTATAAGCTTCTCTTAAGAAACACTACAAGTAGACAAACTAATCCAATTATCCCTATTCTAAGCCCAATATGCCAAATTTTTCTAAGTCACTCGAATTCATGAACTTAATTCTTTAGATCCTATAATAAACCCTAAGGAGCCAAGCCCAATTTACTATTGGGCTCTAAGCCTAAAATCCATTTCAATTTCACTATATACATTAGTTTTGCAAGCAGGGGGTGGGGAGGGGTAGGAACTATTTTGAATTGCCTGGTGGTGGTAAGTTAAGGCAAATTTAGACGAATCCTTATGATCCTAAGATTTTTGTGTAGCATATTTTACATCCTATGAATTTTCTAAAATTTAAATTTAAATTATTCGTTAGTGTCTTAAGATAAATCTTGAGATTAAATTTTCATATATATAAATTTACAAAGATTTTCACATTAAATGTAATGTATAGTAATTTTTCAATCTTAAATTAACTACCAGAATTTTTTATCTTATAAATTTTAAACTTTTTAGAACTTTTGTGATTAATGAGAGTTTTTGAGTGAAAATGCAATTTTTAAAAATATTGGCCTAGAGAGTAACTTTGTCAAAATATTTAGCATAATATTTTAATTAATCAATGGATTTGGAATTAAATTTCTCAAAATTTTAGAGTTCATTTACTATATTTCCTAACAAAATCAAGTATTTAGGGACAAAAGTATAAACTCTAAAAGATGAGATGAATTGGTAAATTTACAAAACCTTTGAAATCTATTAATTTAATTATTTTATGAATTAATTTTTTTTGTTATGAATTTCTAATATCATTTGCTGATTTTTTGTTAATTTAGTTATGTAAAGGGTAAAATATCTTCGGTTTGTAATTGGCTTTGGTGTGATAATTAGAACTTAACACCACTGGTTTCATGAATTTTGGATGCTCTATCAATTTTTGCACAATTATTATGTTTAGAGGGAATATATGTCAATCTATATATACCCCATGATTTCTTTGTTTTTTCATGAGTAAAACGTATGTTTCAATAAGAGTTTGATGATACATCATATATAATATTTAGACAAACATGATAAATGTTACATAAATTTTAACATACTAAGCATACTTGAGTTATTTACAAAAAATCATATTCTAGCTTCTTGAGTATAGCTATAAAGCTTAATTGCTAAGTTGCATAACAAGTTTGGCTTTCAAAATTTTGGAAAATAATTGTAAAGTTTCAATTTTAAAGCCAATTACTAACTCATATAATATGACTATTAGAGTATTAATATTTATTAAATTAATATTTTTTGCATACGTATTTAGCTACATCTATAAGTATTTGTATAGTATTGTACATGTGTCATATGTAAATACATATCTATGTATATATATGATATATATTAGTACTACATATAATATATGCCAAATTATATTGTAGGTATATATACTAGCACTACATATCAACTATATCTAATTATATAATACATAATATAATCATGGGCATTGTATGTCAAATATTAAAATACGTAATAAATTTAGAAGTATACATAATATATTTGCACCTCATTAAAATGATATACATATAATATAAGTAAAGTAAATTAATTCAATAGTCTTAGATAATTATAATTATATAATGATATAAACAATTATACAAAAATAATAAAATAATTCAAATATACTTTAAAAACTTTTAAACTATTTTATAAGTAATTTTTTAATCCTTGACTACTTACGTTTCCTCGTATATCCTAAAAGTGTTTTATAACGTGAAGGAAGTTGAGTTTTACTTGGTAATGTAAGTAGAAGTTTACTCTTATTATAGTTTGATAAGTTATCTCAAAGAAGGAGAGATGGTTAAGATGGATTATTAAGAGCGATAAAAGTTAAAGTAAGTTGATTAAGGAGGAGTACTATTTCAAAGTTCAAAGATGATGAATTGTTATACTAGTTTGTGGTTATAAGTAGATTAGAGTATGCTCATGGATGTGACTTACATTTATGTATGTGTGAATATGTGTATGTGAACTAGAATAGCTATCTAACGATTGTGTTTTAGTTAAAGACTAGAGTTGGCTATATTTTTTTTTAGCTTAGCAAGTCAACCCTAAGGGACCTATGCAAACTATTGTCATTAATGAAGTCTAAGAACATGTAACATATTGACCTATATAAATATAATCCATTGTAATTTACGTTTTAGCTAGGTGAAGTGCTTCTGATTAGTTAAGTTGTTAAACGCCAAATGTATGTACCATTATAATAGCACTCAAATGGGTAGCTAATATCATAGTGAGGCTAGAGTTTATCTCTAGGTGTGACATATTAGGCAATCCAATCCGTTAATGTATAAGACATTTAACTTGCCTTCAGTTTCAAATTTTGACCTTAGGTATTGAATAATAGATTATCTAAAGTGATTTACCAATGGTATCTTATTGATTTTACACTACTTACACTATACTACGCTAGCATATTCTTAATAATGTATTTCCTTAAGACAACTATAATTACCTAGATCGTCAATCTTTAGAAATATCCTTCCTAAGACTCTTCTTCTTGACACTTAAATCATTCATATTAAATCTTTCTTTTAGAAATTCTTTAGTGTATCAATTGGACCTACAAAAATGTCATTGACATACAATAATGGAGAAATGAATGAGCCATTTTTTCAAGACTTCTAACATAGACAAGATATTCATACTTGTAGCCATTTGCGATCGAATATGAATTGAACCATTTATTTATTGATGTGGAGATTGCTTAAACCTATAAATTAACTTCTTTTATTCATAATCTTAGTGATTTTGTCTAGGTTGAGTGAACAGCTCTGGCTATGCTTTAAAATCTACTATTTTACGTCACCATGGAGGAGCATTGTCTTTACATCCATTTTCTCCTACTTTGTGTCCCCTAAAGCTACTAAATATCATACCAACCTCATAAGACCCGTACTTATATGGTTAGGTTCGGTAGTCGATTTAGGTAATCCGAGTAGGTTAGAAACTTATAAAGGGCTGCTCAATATTAGTTAAGGAGTTCTTGTGGCTTTGGAATTTAAAAATATAGCTAAAATAGTAGGAATTTACTATATTATTATTATATTATTGGTAAGGTGTGAATAAGCTCTTGAAAATTGACCACTTAGAGATGAATTCGAAGGGTAATATAACCAATATTATAAGTAAAATAATATATATAAGACAAATATAAACATTGAGTATAATTATTATATCGATATGCATACCTATAATTATTGAAAATATATGAAATTGGGTAAAATTCAATAAATAAATTAATAAAATGTGGGAAAAATTATGAAAAATTAGTAGACAACTAAGAAACATCACTTTAGGCTTAGCAAGCAAAGGGGCCAATTTTAGGAATAAAAGATGATTGAATTTTTAAGGGATGACACCTAAATCAAATTGGGAAAACTTAAATTATTAGGGAGAATTGCCAAGACCTCTTTAAACATGCTATAAAATCTAACATTTCTAGCAGATGAAAGTTTAGCCATTTTGGAACTTTGAAAAAATTATGGGAAAGGAAAATTAGAGAGAAAAAGTTAGTGAAGTTAGGGTTTTAGAGGTTGCTAAAGAGGATGACTACCTAATTACGAGGCTGGACCATCAATTGAACGAGTGGCTACTACTTATTGTTGCCAACAAGTCTCCGCCTCCTCCCTATGGTGGTTAAAGCTTATAGTTTTGATGAGTCATCAAATATCTCATTTTTAATTAAAATTTTGGGAAAAATAGCAAATGTTTACCGAAATATTTTGAAATTCGGTTTCCCTTAGTATTTTTACATCAAGAATTTAAGTTTTCAATTAGATTTTTAAATTTTGAGTATAGATAGGAGGTCCTTAAGAAAAACGTTGCACAAAATTTTAATTGGGTTCTTGAAAAACCAATTAGTGTAGTTTTGGACTTGAAACTTTGTGGTTACACTCCTAAGATGTTAAATGTTGACGTTATGAGGTTAGATTGTTGAAATGGCATTGTTAGATTTTAAGGAGAATTTTGATTTTGTAAAAACAGTATGTAGGAAGTGTTATTTTACAAAGGAACATAATCAATTCTCTCTAAAACTATTATACAACCCATAATTACTTACATGCAATAATTGAAAATAGTTTATCATGAATTTAAGAATGAGGGTTTGTAAGTAAAAATTGGGTCTTTGGTAGTAAAATATCAAATCTCTATGTTACCATGTAAATATAAATGTATGGTTAATGTAATGGAAAATGGTGTAAATAATTGAGGATTCTTAGTTGATACTTCTTTCTTTATGTAGGGTTTGGAATTCTTGAAATGCAAGGTATGTTGGAGTATATGTCAACTAGTAGGATGTAGTAATAACAGCAAGGTAAAAAACTATGTCAAAAACTAAGCCAAAATGTAACCTAGTATGGAATCTGTTGATTGTACTAAAAAATAGTTTTAGATTAGAAAGAGGCTTACCTTTTGGCTTTACATAATTTTTAGAGATAAATTGTAAGTTAGAAACTTCCTAAATAAGAACCCAATTTAGGACTGAGGGTAAAAAATTGTGTTAGGAACTAGGTCAAAATGCAGTCTGGTATTAAATATCCTCGATCATATTAGGAATTAGACAATAGGTTAGTTAGTGATCTATATATGACTTCTATACCTTTATCAAAGCCAAAACATAAGTTAGAAGCTTCTTAGATAGTAATTTATACCACAATACTGGGTTAGAAAAAAAGTAAAATATTTAGTCAAAAAGCAGTTCAATGGAAGATGCTAAATGTAGGAGCAACTGGAAGATTGAGGATGGTTAGTACTAAATATTGGATCATTGGGGGTCGAAGAATATATCTTGCTTGCCTATAATATCTAAGAATTTACTGTAGTAAGAACATAGGTAAGAAACTATTAGGTAGCAACCTATACTATGTTAGAACCTTAGTCAAAACTTACATTACATAACTAATACATAATAAAACTTTAGAAAACTTACTTCACACAATTGATGAGCATACTTAAATGTTAGAATGAATACATATGTTGTATGTTGGGTGGAAACTAAAAGAGGTTTCATTAAATTTTAGGGATAATAGAGAAAGGCAAGAGTAATACACAAGTAGAACGGGCATCCATATCTAGGTAAGTAAGATTGATGCCTTGCAACATTTTAGAGTTGATGCATCTCTAGGGTTGAACATATGGGGAAGCACCACAAAAAAATGAACCCAAAGAAAACAAAAGCAGATTAGCAATTTTTAAGCAGCTATCAACTGGATATGATACACCAATTGGTCTTACTCACCCAACAATCTACCAAATATGACTCACTCGTTTGAACTATAGGGTCACTTACCACTACTCCTTGCTAAAAGGAATAGATAAGAGTTAAAAGGATAAATAAAAACACTAAGGTTGCTCACAAAGAAAAATTGTATTAATTTTGATGATTTGATACATTGATATCTACATACAAATGATTGAGGCTTATATACTAGCCCTATTAGGATTGCAAGCATATATGGAAAAGCCAAAAAGGGTAATTTACAATTTAGATTACATGAAATAGACTAAAAGGGGTAAAAAAGATAAAGAATATTCTATATGAACAAAGTAAAGAATCCTTCTAGAGTGCTATGTTAAAAGATACGTACTGTATGGTGGTTGGTATCTAAGTATGATGCAATTTAGATAAAGTCAAGGGAAAGAATATGTAGTCAAAGTTGACCTGATCTAATTTAAGTCAAAGCTCAATCAATCAAAGATGTTTAGATCCCCTTCAAGTCACGTATCTTACAACTCAACTCAAAACGGGGTCAGATGTTAGTTGGCTTAGGAGCTTAGCTCGAATAAATGTTTGAGGCTGGTATACTCAGATGCTTTTTAAGTCTTGGAAAGAGTTTGGCAATATGTATGGCTACTCGGCAGGTCACTCTGTATGCTCGACAATTCAACACATCTACTTAGTAGCTTCTGAAACTATGTTAAGACATGTGAGACCTCAATACTCAGGTTGGTAGTAGAGTGAAACATGGAAGTTGGAAGAGGAATCCTTATCCTAGATAGGGAGTTGATTCCTATCATCTACCTAAGGGTAGGAAAGATTTGTCCTCAAATCTGAAGTGGTCTCGAGCCCTTGTTCTTCTTAAGCATCTACAGGGTCTTCTTCTTCTGGTCTGTAGGGAATTAGGTCAGATACATTGAAGGTAGAAGAAATACTATAGTTATTGAGTAGTTTGATTTGATAAGCATTGTGGTTGATTTTCTTTAGGACCTTGAATGGTCAATCAGCTCTTAGGGGATAGTTTTCTTTATCTCAGGTGTGGAAACCACTCTTTGCTGAAGTGAATTCATACCAAGTGTCATGGTCGGAAAGAAATAGTTTGATAGCTATGACTACTAATCTCTTATTATCTCTAGTTGAACTTAGTCATCTTCCTTGCTACAAATTGATGTGACTTTTTTAGTTTTTAGGCTTGGTGGACTCTAAATTAGCTTTCTTCAACAACTACGGGGGTACTGATTAGATTTAGGGGAATGATGAGATTGAGGCCATAGAAGACCTCAAATGGAGTCTTCTTAGTGATGCTATAGATGGTTTAGTTATATACGAACTTCATAACTAGTAGATACAGATCCTAATCCTTTAAGTTCTTTCCTACAATCACTTCATTCTGACCATTAATCTAAAGGTAGCTATTGGAGCTGAATACAAGCTTAGTCCTAATTCTCTTCTAAAGAATCTTCCGAAAATAGCTCAAGAATTTGGTATCACGATCAGAAACAATAGTCTTTGGCACTCTGTATAGTTGGACAACTTCCTACAAAAACAAATCAATAATGTATAAAGCATCATTAGATCAATGGCATGGAATGTAATGTGCCATTTTGCTTAAGTGGTCCACTACAACAAAGATTAAATCTTTTCCTGTATATGTCTAGCGCAACTATTGGACAAAGTCCATACTAAGGTTAGCCTAAGGTGAGATTAGTGTAGGTCAAGGCATATACTTTTCATGTGGTTATCTCTTTCCCATAGCCTTTTTGCAAACTTCACAATTACTAAGTACCTTATAGACATCCTTAGCTAAACTAAGCTAGTAAAAATTTTTCTTAAACAAATTAGCTATTTTCATTTCTCTAAAATGACTAGATCATCTACTACTGTAAGTTTCCTTAACCAATAGCTCACGTATGAAACAGTTTGGTTTGCATAGCCTTTGATCCTAAAACAAATAGCTATCTTGAACATAACAGCCTCAAATAGCAACTTTGTCTCTACACTTCTATATAATAGGACCAAAATGAGGGTCATAAGTATACTACTCAATGATAAGTGAAAATCTTAGTAACTTTGTTTGCAAGGTGGTTAGTAATGTTTGTAGACGTGACAAAGCATTGGCAACTATATTGATCCTTCCCTTCTTGTGTCGAATCACATAAGAAAACCTTTTCATAAACTTTAACCACTTGGTTTGCCTCTTCGAAAGTTTATTCTAACTTTTAAGATGTTTCAATGATTCATGGTCAGTGTAAATTACAAATTTCATGGTAGTAAGTAGTGTTACAAGAAAGTAAGAGTTGAAAAAGAGAATACAACTCTTTCTCATATACAGAATAATTTAATGTGGTACCATTGAGCTTCTCATTGTGGTAGGCATTTGGTTGTCTTTTTGCATTAGGATGGCACCAACTCTAATGCTTGAAGCATCACACTCTAATTCAAATGGCTTATCAAAATCTAGTAATGAAAGGACATAGGTAGAGGTGAGCCTCTCCTTGATCTCCTTAACGTTTTGTTCAATTAAGTTATTCCATTTGAACCCATCACCTTTTTTTGTTAGTTAGGTTAAAGGGCCTGCAATGGTACTGAAATTTTTAATGAATTGCTTATAGAAAGAAGTAAGGCCATGAAAATTGTGCACTTCAATGACATTCTTTAGTATCTGATACTCCAAAATAGCTTAGATCTTTTCCTTATTGGCTTGGGTTTTTTCCCTTAATGTTACATGCCTAAGAAAGACTACTTCACTTTAACAGAATATACACTTCTTCAAGTTCTCATATAACTTCTTGACTTGTAAGATATCTAAAACCACTCGAAGATGTTCAACATGGTTATTCAAGTCGGCATTTTATACCAACATATCATTGAAGTACATGATCACGTATTATCCAATTAGAAGGCACATCACATGGTTCATCAGTCACATAAATATGCTCTATGCATTTATAAGTTCAAACGGCATAACCAACTATTTGTAGAGACTATGCCTCATTTTAAAGGTAGTCTTCCACTTGTCACCTTGTCTTATGTGAATTTAGTGGTAGCCACTTCGCAAGTCTATCTTTGAAAATATCTTGGTGCCATGAAGCTCATTTAACATGTCATTAAGCTTTGGTATTAGATATTTATACTTGACAGTAATACGATTGATTACTTAGCTATCAATACACATGCGCCATGAACTATCCTTCTTTAGGACGAGTGGAGTTAGCATAACATAAGGACTTATACTGTTCCTCACATAACCTTGTTTTAGTAGTTCATCTACTTATCTTTTCACTCGGTAGCGTGCTCAGGGTTCATTCTATAGGTAGGTTAATTTGGCAAGGCTATGCTTGGTTGTAAGTTAGTGCAATGCTCCATGCTTAGAATTGAGGCCAGTCCTTTAGGTAACTCTTCAGGGAACAGGTTTGAAAATCCATCAATTAGCCTTTAAATTTCTTTAAGAATATCTTCTAGATTCCTCATTCTCCAATAGTTTTCTAATCAATAGAAACATAAGCTCATTAACCTTCTTAATAGCTTAAAGCTCTCTTCAGTTCATCACTAAGGCTTTTTCCTTATTAGCTTAGGTAAGCTAGTTATGAGTGTCATTCACTTGGGTTAGTGTCATGAGTTGTAGAACAATCTTTTTCTCGTCCTTAACAAAAGCATAGGTATTTTTATCTCCATTGTAAGTAACACATTAGGCCTTCTAACTAATAGATATGAAGGTCCTATGGGGACGACGTCGCATATTACTTCATCCCTATACACATTTCTAATACTAAATGGTATGGTTACTTACTCTATGATGCATAGAGCACTCTTATCATGGAGCCAATACAACTTGTAAGGTTAGGCATGCTCAAAGGTTAGTAGTCTTAACCTCTACATAAAGGACTGTTCAACAATGTTATTACAACTACCTTCATCTACAATGATGGTGTACAACTATCCTTTAATGGTACACTTTGTATGGAATAAGTTCTCTCTTTAGTCTTCCTAAAAGTTCGGAAAGGAACTCAATACTCACCTCAATACTAAGGTCATCACTTCTCTCTGGTTGGCATGGATATAGGTCTCTTCTTCCTTGACTTCAACTTTCCCAACATTCTGCTCCTCTTTGGGCTTATTTTGATTAGCACCATCTACTACATCTCCTTGAAGCACCATAGCACATCGGTTTGGACACTCAGTAGCTATGTATCTAAAACCTAAGCATTTAAAGCACTTCACCTTACTAATCTTCCGTCTAAAGATCTTTCCTTTCTTATATGTCTTCAAGGTTGGCCTATCCTTAGGTTGGCCTGCTAAGCTATGATCAGGTTGGTTAGATCTTTCCTCAGCTCGGGAGGTTTTCCTTAGCTCAACATGAGTAAGTCATGCGTGGAATAAGGGCTCAGGAAAATGTTGGCTCAAGTTGGCTTGGAGCATTTCTTCTCTGCTTTTCAACCCTTTGGGATACCTTAATGGCCTCTTCGAACATTTAGAATCTTTGTACTTCATATTTAACTACATAAATGAACCTTGACCCTATACAAGCCTCTAGTTCATCTACGTTGACTTAGATCATTAACATCTAGAACTCTTGTAAATAGTCATCAACAACTTGGCTTGTTTGGTGAAGTTCTTGTAATATGGAAAATGTGTCCAATATAGCCTTAGGCACAAATCTATCCCTTAATAATCTTTTCATCTCTTCCCAAGTTCTTACTCTTCATATCTCATCTCTTGCTCTAGCTACATTTAAATTCTTCTACCACATAGTAGCATATCTAGTAAACTCTAGGCAATAAGTCGTATCTTTACAGCATTATTATACCTATAAAGTTGAACACCTTCTTGACCTTTTCTTCTTACTCTAAATATTCATTTGTATCTTCACTTTCATTGAAGGGTAGGATTTGGACCTTATTATCAAGTCCTCAAGGAGCTTAACCTCTTTGCTTTTGTGCTTGGTAATAATCAACCTCTTCTTTTTCCTCTCCATACTCTTCAGCATCCATTTCCTCATCATCTTCCTTAATCTCCTCCAACTCTAGTTGTCATCTAGAAGCTTAATCTGCAACTCATCCAACTTGATGGGGTTGAACTGGGCGATTAGCTTAGTTACCTTAGCCATAGTGTCACTTTGGAACATTCTTAGGTAGGTTATGATGTGGTACACCTTAGGGTTGTTGTTTGTTAACTTGTATCGTAGTAGCCAAACTCTCAACAAGATTAGTAACTCTATCGAGCTTATCATCAATTGACTTAGGAATGTTACTACTATTATGATCACGACTAGTTTAAACACTACTATTCTGGTAACCAATAACACCTTAAACACTTAAATTCGACATAGAATAATACTTGTAACAATTCAACATACAACAAACACTTCTACCTTACTACCTAAAACCTTACTTACTTATGCTAACTTCAACACCTAATAATCATTTGAACACAACAAAATGAGCTTGCTATGTTTTTGTAATAAAAAACAGAGTAAAACAAAGTAACAATAGAAACTGTACCTATAAACACATGAACCTCCACTATATAGTTCATAACTTCGAAGCTTACTTCACGTAAATACACTATAGTAACTACAGAAGGAACACTGCAAGTGCTAATAGTAAGCATGAACCAAAACTTCATACATTCCTTCTTTGAACTGTACTTTAATACTAGTGAAGCTAATGCATCTCCAAGGCCGAATATATGACGTAGCACCACAACAAAATGAACTAAAAGAAAATAAAAGAAGATTAGTAAATTTTGGGTAGCTATTAACTGAATATGACACACCAATCGATCTTACTCGACCTACAATCTATTGGATATGACTCACTAGTTCAAATTATAGGGTTACTCATCACTACTCCTTGCTAAAGAGAATAGATAAGAGTTAAAAGGATAAATGAGAACACTATAGTTGCTTACAAAAGAAACTTATATTAATTATGATGATGTGGGATTGATGTCTGCATATAAACAAATGAGGTTTATATATTAGCCTTACTAAGGTTACAAGCATATATAAGAAAGACAAAAATGACAATTTACAATCTAGAATACATGAAATAGACTAAAACGGGTTAAAGAAAATAAAATAATTATATGGAAAAAGTAAATAATCCTTTTGGAGTGTTATGTCAGAAGATACATATTGCATAGTGGTTAGTATCTAAGCATGATGCAATTTGGATAAAGTTAAGGGAAAGAATCTATAGTCAAAGTTGACCTAATTTGATTCAGGTTAGAGCTCGGTTAATCAAAGATGTCTATATCCCCTTTAGGTCAAGTATCTTGTAGCGCGGCTTCGACTAAGGTTAGATGTTGGTTAGCTCAAATAAATGTGTGAGGTTGGGATGCTTAGATGTTCTTTAGGTCTTGGAAAGAGCTCGACAATATGTATGGCTACTTAGACTAGCACACAAGGGAAGGTTTGGTTTGGCACAATAACTGGTCACCTTGGCAATGCCTTGGATATCATGGAGAGTAAAGTAGTTCAGCAGATTGAACTCGGGCAAGCACTGTTCCTTGGTGCTTAACTTACCTCGAACAACTCGGTAGACCACCTACGAGAGCCCTTAGGCTCGGGAGTATATAATCGGTCCTTGATCCCTATCACACAGGGTATTAAGTACCTTTAGGAGATATTAGTATTGCCCTAATTCCACATCTGGACATATTAGCTACCTCATCAAAGAACATCCTCCATTTTGGTGGTCCATCCTCTTCTCTTTTATCAGATCTTCCTTTGACTGCTAAGATATCCTCATTAGGGAAATTAACTTGTACTTCTTAAGAGGTATTATCAGAAGGATTTTTTGTTAACTGATCTTCTAGGGCTTACCCCTTGACTGCATTTTGGTTCACGTACGTAGGGTCAAACTCTAATAGTAAAATTTGCTACTTTAAGATTCTGCCAATGAGGGTTGGTTTGTTTGCTAAGTACTTTAGGGGATTATGTTGAGTCAATAGTTGAACCTAGTAGTAAAGTGTGTATTGTTTGAGCTTATGCATTACCTAGGTTAAAGTGTAGTAGGTTCTTTCAATTTTTAAATATTTCTATTCCCCTTTGGTAAATTTCTGGCTTAAGTAATATACAACCCATTCTTTTCCTTCCTCTTCTTTTTGGTTAAGCATACATCCCATGGATTCTGGTAATATTGTTAGGTCTAGAAATAAATGCTTCTCAAATTTTGGATCTACCAAAATTGGAGGGTTCATGAGGTACTCTATGATCGTTGTAAATGCTTACTTGCACTCTTCGTCACAATTGATCTTGGTGTTCTTTTTCAACAACTTAAACAAGGGACGGCACTTGTCTGTGAGTTGAGATATGAATTGGGCTATGTAGTTCAAATGACCTAATAAGCCTCTGATTTCTTGAGTGTGCATGGAGGAGGCAAGTCAACTATTGCTTTGACTTTATCAAAGCCTACTTCAATGCCTCTTTGGTTGAATATAAAACCTTATAATTTCCCTAAAGTTACTCTAAGGGTACATTTCTCTAGGTTGAGTTTCAACTAGAATTTTCTTAACCTATCAAACGATCTCCTTAGATTATCTACATGATTTTCTTCTTCTTTGGACTTTGCAATCATATCATCAACATATACTTCAATTTCTTTGTACATCATGCCATGAAAGATTGTTACCATGGCCCTTTGATAGGTTGCTTTGGCATTTTTTAGTCCGAAAGGCATTACTTTGTAGTAAAATGTACCTCAAGTTATGATAAATGTTATCTTAACTTTATCTTCTTCGGACATTCGAATTTGATTATATCTGGAGAATCCATCCATGAAAGAGAAAAGATGATTTCCAGCTATGTTATCAACCAAGACATCAATATAAGGTAAGGGGAAGTTATCTTTGGGGGTTGCTTGATTAAGGTCTCGAAAATCTACTCACACTTTGACCTTTCTATTCTTCTTCATTATTGGCACTATGTTAGCTACCCATTCGGGATAATTAGATGCCTCAATGAAATTGACCTCCAATAATTTTTTGACTTCTTCCTTAATCTTCAATAAGACATCTAATCTAAACCTTCTTAACTTCTATTTCTTAGGTTTGATATCCTCTCGTATAGGTAAGCGATAGACTATGATTGATGGATCTAATCTAGGCATATCTTTGCAAGACTATGCAAACACATCTTGATATTTAGATAGTAGTGCGATCATTTCATCCGTTTGTTCTTCTTTTAGATTCCCTCCAATTTTCAATGTTTTGGCATTTTCATCAGTCCTAACATTAATCGTTTCAATTGGCTCATCAATGGAAATTCTACTCATTTCATGTTTTTTCCAGCTTTCTTATACATCACTACGGTCATTGACATTACTCTCGATGACTAACCTAGTAAGGCTGAAGGTGATAACAATATTTTCATCACGTATCTATGCAAGGTATCCATGGCCTTTATTTAGAGCATTGGATCTAAGAAAAAAGAAAAAGTGTAAGTAAGGAAAAAGTGAAGAGAAAAGAGAACGGTACTTTAATTTTGCTGGTGGTGTCCTTTTTAGCAGGCTCTGAATTGTAGACATCAGCTCGAATGAAAATTTTTAACAATAGTAGGAAGGTTATTAGGGCATGATACAACTTGCCACCTTTTCTACCCTTAGCTTGCATTCTTTGCAACTCTTTTGTCGAAGTTGGGATGTAGCCTAGCCCATAGATTTCAAACTGGCCTTCTTTGAACTTTAGCCTCTCATCTTTCTTTTGATCAGTGATCATGTACACCTCTTCAAACATTTGGATCCCAAAGTCTTCTTGCTCTACAATGCCAATATAGGGTATGGCCATTTCTTTGTAAATTTCATAATCCTAGTCACCCAAGATCGTGATGACTTGTCCATTGGAGATAAACTTAACCTTTTGGTGAAGACTTAAAGGTATGATTGCTACTGAATGTATTTAAGGCCTTCCCAATTACAAGTTAAAGGTCCTTAGGATGTCTAAAACTTAGAATTGGATGTTAAATGTTTGTGGGTCAATATCATTTAGTAAGTCAATTTCCCCTATTATTTCTCTCCTAGATCCATCAAAAGCTCTCACTATTGTCGAACTTGGCTTGATAGCGGTTGTATTAATGCCCAATAGATCCAGGGTGGTTAGATGGTAGACATTTAAGGATGACTTGTTGTTGATGAGGAATCTTGTTGTGATGATGTCGTTTACCTTCACTATTAAGAATAGAGGCTTAGTGTATTAGTTATCTTCTTCTCCTAATTCTTCAATGGATATGGTTAAATAGGGAAACTATTAATCACATACTATGCAACTATACAAAGATAATAGAAAGACAAGATCAGTAGATGGATACTTATCTAACAAAACTACACTTTAGTAATATAAGTAGGACTTGTGAAAAAAAAAACAATTAGATTGACGATAAACCATAATACTAAGATAATAAACATAAGACCAACCTTGAATATCGAGATTGGATATATTCTAAATAACTAGCTCAATTTGGGTAATACTTAGGGTGAATAAGAATTTTAGGTATACAACAATCCATATATCAAAGACTATCTAAAAATTGAATTAGAAAATTTCTCCTTACTGGAAACTTAAGATTTACTAAACTTAGAAGTTGACTCAAAAACTTATTTAGATAATAATTGTTCTTAAGACCTATTCAATGGACCCTTGAACCTTGAATATCCAATGTAGAAAACTTTATGAAATTAATGAATTTGGTCTAATTGACTTGATTACCTTCAAATTTGTAAAACTAGTGTAAACCTTATATAAATAAACAACTTATTAATACAATCAGTTCAAGTAGAAAGGAATAGAGGGAAGAAAATGTAAGTAGGGCTACTAGAAATAAGAATAAGTTATAGTAGAAACTTAGATGAAATGTTGGTAGCAAATGAGAGAATTGATAGAATGGAGAAAAATATGAGTTTACAAATGAGCAACATAAGGGTAACCAGTAAAGAGCTAAATTAGGAACTTAAGCAAAAATTAGCTTAGAAAGCAAGAATGGAAATGGATTTTAGCATCAAGAATAAGGATGAGAAGGAGATGTGCTCTGTTGATCCAAATATAGTGATAGTAACTTAAGATGTCATAGTTTTCGAGGACAAAACTTTTCTAAAGGGTAGTAGAAATATAAGACTTATACTTGTACAACTAGGTTTGATAGTCGATTTTGGATATTAGAGAAAGTAACTCAAATAGGTCAGAAACTTACTAGGGGCTTCTTAATATTATTCAAGCGGTTCTTATAGGTTGGGAATTAAAAAATATAATAATATATTAGAAACATAGCTAAAATAGTTGGAATTTACTATATTATTATTATATTATTGGAAATGTACGAATTAGGTATTGAAAATTAACGAAGACTTAGAGATGAATTATAGGGATAATATAATAAATGTTGCACATAAAATAATATATAAAGTACATGTATAAACATTGAATATAATAAATATATCAATATATGTATGCATAATTTCTGAAAATACTCGAAATTAGGTAAAATTCACTAAATAAATTAATAAAATGAAGGAAAATTATGAAAAATTAGTAGGCAATCAGGATAGTTAGCAAAACCTAGATTGGAGAAGAACATTGTCTATGGGTTCCTTCATCAATTTAGGTGTAGCAAGCTAAGGGGCTAACTATAGGAATAAAGGATGATTGAATTTCTAAAGGATTACACCTAAATCAATTTAGGAAAACTTAGATTATTAAGGAAAGAAATTCCAAAACCACTTCAAACCTACTATAAAAATCCAACATTTCCAATAGATGAAAGTTTAACCATTTTAGAACTTTGAAAAACACTGGGAAAGCAAAATTAGAGAGAAAAAGTGAGATAGGAAAATTAAGGAAATTTGTACACGAAGAAAAGGTTTTGGAGGTTCTCAAAGAGGACGACTACTTAAATATGAAGCCAAACCACCACTTGAAGGAGTAGCCACTGCCTGGTGCTACTAATAAGCCTCCTTCTCTTCCCTTCGATGGTCAGAACTTGAAGTCCTAGTGAGTCGCCAAGTATCTTATTTCTATCAAAATTTTGGGAAAAATAGCAAATGTTTACCAAAAAATTTTGAAAGTCAATTACACTAAGTATTTTTGCATTAAGAATTCAAATGGTAAAAAACAATTTCAAAATTTTGACTGCAAATATGAGGTCCTTAAGAAAAATGCCCTATGGATAAAACTTTAATTAGGTTTTTCAAAAACCAATTAGTGTAGTTTTGACTTGAAACTTTGTAGTTATACTCATAAGATGTTGAGTATTAATGTTAAATGGTTGGATTATTAAATTGGCATCATCGGATTTTAAGGAAAATTTCAATTTTGTAAAAGTAGTGCCTGGGAAGTGTTAATTTACAAAGGAGCATAATCAATTCTCTACAAAACTATAATATAACCCATAATTACTTACATGTAGTAGTAGAAAATAGCTGATAATGGATTTAGGAATGGTTTGTAAGAAAAAATTGGGTATTTGGTAGTAAAAGATCAAATCTATAAGTAACTATGTAAATATAAATGTATAGTTAGTATAATGGGAAATGTCATAAATAATTGGGGATTCTTGGTTGATACTTCCTATTTATGAAGGGTTTGGAATGTTGGAAATGAAGGGTAAATTGAAGTATATGTCAAACAGTAGGATGTAGTAATAATAATAAGGTCAAAAACTAAGCTAAAAACTAAGTTAAAATGTAACTTGGTGTTAAATATGTTGAATGCACTAAAAATTGGATCTGCATCAGAAAGTGGCTTATCTTTGGCCTCTAAATAATTTTTAGAGATAAAATTTAAGTTAGAAACTTCTTAAATAAGAATCTAATTTAGAACTGAGGGTTAGAAACTACATTGGAAATTGGGTCAAAATGTTGTCTAGTATCGAATATCCTTAATCATACCAGTAGTTTGGCAATAGGTCAACCAGTGATCTATATATGAATTTTATACCCTTTTTAAAGCTAGAACATAAGTTAGAACCTTCTTAGATAATAACTTATACCCAAATACTAGGTTATAACCTAAGTCAGAAAGTAGTTTAATGGAAGACGCTAAATGTAGGAGCAATTGGAAGATTGAGAATGATTGGTACTAAATATTGGATCATTGGAAGCCAAAGAGTATATCAGAAAGTTGCCTACGTATAATTTCTATGAATTTACTTAAGTCAAAACATACAATAGAAACTACTAGGCAGCAACCTATACTACGTCAAAACTTACACTATATAACTGATACCTAATAAAACTTTAGAAAGCCCACTCACCCAATTGATGGACATAGATGTTTAAATGAACACATAGATTGTGTATTGGATGGAAACTAAAAGAGGTTTCATTATATTTTAGGAATAATAGAGGAAGGCAAGAGCTGTACACGAAGAGAACAAACATCCATATCTAGGTAAGTGGGATTAATTCTTCATAGCATTTTGGAGTACTTTAAAGTACTAAGAGGCTTTGGTATGTTTTTAGCATGTGATT
Organism: Lumnitzera racemosa; assembly: GCA_024138005.1. NCBI lineage: Eukaryota > Viridiplantae > Streptophyta > Magnoliopsida > Myrtales > Combretaceae > Lumnitzera > Lumnitzera racemosa. Next base: position 62,519,270 of record JAMXBC010000004.1, read on the forward strand.
GTAGTGTAGCCGTTTGTGCATATGCTTGAATATTTGCTTTGTTACTATTGTTGGAGCTAAGCTCCATGCTTTGATTATTCTATGTACTCTATTTGCATAGATTGTTTGTATTGGTTGATCAACCTAGAAACCGAATTAATTTAAACTCAACAAGGCATCTAACCTGACACACATTGCAACTGATTAAGAGAATGACTAGGAATCTCAGGCTAAGTGTAAACCTCTTCAATAAAGATTGCTAAAATGGTCATTTTTCCAATCTTAGTTGAATTAAGTGACAGGAGAGGAGATTTTTACAAGGTTAGGGGCTATAGTTCAAGGGAAGTATCAGGCAAAGGGAGTTCTCTATTGCATAGGCCCTGGCTTAGTTCCAATTCGCAAATGTGCAACATCAAACTCCTCAACCTATATTAGAGCAAGTGCAATTTCTTTAGTCTCATGATAGTTTCGATAATATTGCGGGATGTCACTTGTTTGCATATACATTGTATTTGACTAACCTAGCTGAAAACCCTTGATGTGTTGTGTTGAATGCATATTTCTGTCTCCGCCTCACAAGAAATTTCAAATGAGTAAAATATAGGTTTTGGCAATAAACTTAAGCTTATGCAATTAGATCTTAATTATTCAATTTATAAAAAAGAAGAAGAAGAAGAAGAGAGAGAGTGAGAGAGATAAAGTCGATATATACAAAATTGAATTCATAAAAAAATAAAATAAATAATAATAAGGAACTACGATAAACATGAACACGAAGAATTATACTAAGACCCTTAATTTGTCATATGAGTCATGAAAGTGATCGCTAAAAACTCTTCAAATGAATTTAATAAATTCCTATCACCATTTTAAGAATATTTTATTAGATATTGTTTAATCATGTAAGTAATAGTAAAATAGGCAAGGCCCACCTGAAAAGTCATAAAGTTGAATCGCCTATGGAATAAAATTTCACAATTATAATTATGGCCTTATAGATATCACTTAAAATCAACCACAAGCTGCTAATAATTGATATTATTAGGTGAAATTACGCATAAGATACACATGAATAGGCTCCAAGTAATTAATAAGAAGTCACCTATATGTTATGCTATTAACATTTTCTCTAATAATTATGCTAAAGATTAGAAAAACTAAATAAATGAATAAAGTGGGAAAATGAAATATTGAATGGTGGCTGAACAATGCAACCAAATACAGAGGCAGTGAAAATTATGGTTGAAGAACCAATAGATAAATATACGTACATAATTATTATTAAATACTAAAATCACTTATGCTCATATGAAATGCAAGATGGTTTTATACCACTAAACCATGCCATTGAATCATCAAGGCATTAAGAATACCGAGAAAAACACCATAGTTCTCATAATTAATAAAACTACATAGACATACACTGTATTATATATCGCTTACAGTTTAGCAATACATATTAGGAAAAGTCCATTTATTAGGGAGGCTACCAAGGGAAATTATCTTATACTTGTTCTCTTACATCGTAAAAGTTCATTCCCAAGAGCAAATCGGCAACTCCTCATTAATCTCTTTTATTATATGATATGTACAATTTTACACTTGTTGCTTCATATAAATGCTCAAGTTATGTTGAATAGATAATAATAATAAAAGAAAATGTGTCTTTTAAAAATATGTAAATGATGTCCTTTCAATATTTCCTTTGTCCTAGCCTATATGACATCTAAATTTACAAATGTGTCAAAAGATTTTGCAAAAGAACGATATATAAAAATTAAAATTTGGTAAGCATTTTTTTCACTTATTGTTCTTCTTATTTCCGATTAAATATATACATCATTACATGCATTTGATTGCTTACTTATTGACCAAATAAATGTAATGTGGTAACCTATAAATTGTGGACTTAGAAAATGTACTGAGTAAACTCAAAAATTATAAGGATTTTAGGTTACAAATCATTATGCTACGCGTAAGTTATATATATAGATAATATTAAGAGAAGAAGTTAGTAAAGGTTATCACATCCATCCTAAATGTAATAGGTACAACGACAATTTTATTAGGCAGGATCAATTTTTTTAAAAGAAAATTTATGACTATCTATATATATATGTGTAATGAGTTTCTAAATAAATAAATAAATAAAAAGAGAGAGGTGATGATACTTTAAAAAATAATAATAAAATAAATAATTAATAACTAAATAATAAATAAATAAATAAAATGAACAAAAAAAGAATATGTAAGTTAAGTAGCTAAGTTTGCTATAAATATGGCTATTTAGCCATTCCCAGCTACCACGCAGCAACATATGGACATTTGTGTGTGTGTGTGAGAGAGAGAGAGAGAAAAGAGGGAGGAGGAGCACATCTCAGGGAAAATTAATTATAAGTCTTTATTTTATTTTATTTTTCTTTTACCTTGTAATATTCTCATTAATTCTTACATGTACATGTCATATATGCATGACTAAAAGGTATATATCATGGAGACCAATTATATGTTTGTAAATATCATTGTAGTAATAATACTTTACCAAATGTATACATATATGAATATAGTAATTTACAAATGACTAAAATCAAGCCGCATGAATAGAAACCAAAGATATACTACATAGATATTTATGTATACATCTAATTAACTAATTAATACATATACTAGGAACCCAAATAATACTTCTAGTATATATATATACATATATATATATACACACATATATATATATATATACACAAAATGGGGAAATAGAACAGTCATTGGCAACCAAAGATTATAAAAATATTAACACTCCTAGTAAATATATAACTAATTAATACATATATGAAAAGGGACTGTTTACAAAAGTTGCAGTCATTCATTGAGTGACTACCCCTAATAATGTTATATTACTAATTTAAAGGGTTGAGAGTAACTCAATTCTGAAACTTCCTTATATAGGAATGGCATACACCCAACATCTTAAAAAATAAATAAATAAATTTGAAGATTTCATGTGCCTTAGGGATATATTACAACTAAGTCAAGAAGATTATAAAATATTCTTTTATACACTTTCGTAGAGTATAATGTTAATGCTTGCTTCTCCTTGCTTGTATTTTTTTAAGAACAAGTATATACTTTAGAGAAAATAAATAAATAAATAAAAATATTAGATAAAGTTTCTTTATCTAGCTCATCCTAAAATGTCCTATATTATTCTCAATAGATTAAAAAAAAAATTTACATTGGAAAATGGTGATGTTTATTTTTATATCCCTTAATACTATGAATTTATTTGTTAGTGATTTATTCTATTACATCATAATAACTTGCCATCAAATGACTAACAATATACCCGTTAGTATGGAATGTCCATGTTGTTATATTTAGAAGGAAAAGGAAAAAAAAAAAGAATTATTTCTCTTATTGTGCATGAGAAATCCAATAGTTCCTTAGTAATTCTAGCCCTTTCAGCACATTTGAAAATGGTGGGAAATTTATAGAATCCAATTTTAATATAATTTTGAATATTGCTCCATAATTCTAAGCTTCTTCAACATTAATAAACAAATTTGTACCTTCAGGCTTTCACCCATTGATCTATAACTTGCAAATAAGTTTAAATAATTCTTAGTCTCCTTTCCCCTTAATAAAACTAGCCAATAATGTTTTCTTTAAAACAGTAAAAGTAATGGATGTAATCTTATTTCTACTTTGAACCTCATAAATATAACATGTATCTATAGTATCTTGAGTGTAATTCCATAAATTCTTAATCGTAAAAATGTAGGAGGAGAAAATAAGCAACTTTATGACGATATGTATTTATGTGTGTGTGCGCTTGCATGTACACATTATTATTATTTTGTAGTAAAAAGATTTAATAATGTGTTTATTATAACTTTGAAGATCAACTTGTAACACCTTCACAACAGCTTATCTCGATGTTAGTACTGATACATTTCCATGTTAATATGGTATATTAATAGTAGGAATGGTAGAAATACAATGCAGATGTTTAGATATTGACATGATATTTGGAGATATATTTTTGGTGATTTGAACCTATTTAATTCATACTATTAGGAAAATGTGCATCGATGAATATATTAGTCTTTTTTTTTTAAATGATACCAGGGAGTATATTAACATTAGGAAGTCATTGAATAATAAGAAATTATATTGATTTATAGATACAAATGCTAAAACAAAAAAAAGAAAGAATTTTATATTTTGGTTATTTTATTGCGTTGGGGTAACTAGTAACCTAAACCTAAGAGTTAAATCTATACACATACAAACAACACTACTTTTGTTACAAATGTTAAAAATAAATACATAACTAAGCATAAGACTTTTTAATTAAGCCATTATAATAAGTAGTACACTTGCAATATACCCATAACTTGCCAATTTATAATACTCGTTGAATTAATATTTCCTATGTATATTATTCATACATATAAATGATTATAAATCTTAAGTTATACATGACACCACATAAACATTTACATTGTAGTAGATGATAAATATGCATCTACACCATACATAGTGTTGTAATAAATACATTGTACATGTTTTGCCATATAGAAAGGTAATAAAATATTACATGTAATCAAACTATTATTTGACTATAATAAAATTATTCTCACCGATACAATAAGGATGAGTTAAATAAATTAACTACCTTAGTTGATTATCCCCTAAATTGATATGTTCAATATCTATATTGCTTGTCAGGCATAATCGACAATCTAACAGAGTACATTGATAAATGTATAAGGAATATAATATAAGTAGGGTATGTGTATTAGATTAGTCTTATATAAGCATAGCATAAAACCTAATAGATATTACAACTTTTTAGGATCAATACGCTACATTTACAACCTTGTTGAAGGACTCCTAGAAATAATGATGCAAGAGATTAGGTAAATGGGATTTGTAAAGACTGAAGTATATGTTTACTTATTGTTGTAAGTAATTGTTTGTGTGAATGATATGCCTGTGCTTTGTTATTGATATGTTGATTGGTAGCTGAGCTATATGTTTTTCTATGTTAATTGACCATGTTTGGTGTGTTATAAATCATTTGATCACCCTTAACTGGACTGATTGAAATTTGAACCAAAATGATAAACGGATATGCATCGCATCTTACTAAGGGACAATTAGGTTTTTTTAACTAAATTTCGAAGCCTTAGATGAGGTTACAGTGAAGTGGCTTTTCCCTACCCTTAGCCAAACTAAACACTCATTTAGTTCGTTGAATTGAAATGGAGGGGATGGACCAAATCTCTCGTTAGCATAACTAATACGAATGTTTCATTCGTTGAGTTCTTAGGAAAACAAAGTGTTTGTATAAGACCAACCAAAATTAGCAGACTTGCTATTAAAGAAATTAACAAATCCAAACCCTTTGGATCTGCCAGTATCTCTATTAGTTATAACTCTAGTTACAAATGAAAACATGGAATGTAAAATGCCCAATAAAAGCAACATCCATTTTAGATTTTATTTTGTTTATCTATAAGTAATACTAATGAAGTATTTCTTTAGGATCCATAATTCATACTTACAAGCTTATAATGATGAGTGGCATTACATGGACATGATATTAGCCTAAAAATCCACAACTGGTAAGTAGATTATTTATGAGAAGTTCAAGCTTTGAAGGCCTTGAAAATGATCTTACTCATTAGCTTCTAAGCAAAAAATTCATGACAAATCCTTTTAGAGCCAAAGTTTTAAGACTTGACAATCACAAAATAAAAGCTTTATGTATCTCTATAGTCTAACATAGAGCCAAATTCCTAGAACATCTCTAAACCTCCAAATGCAATAGATTCATGTATAGCAACAACAATACTTTTGGCTACATGTATAATTGATGCTTTGAACCTTCACTAAGACAAAACAAAGTTTTTTTGCATTTCTCCATAGCCCACCACTCAACCACTTTCAAAGAACATTGTGGAAATTCCAAATGCAACAAACTGCTTAATTTTGCTTCAGTAAATATCTAAAGGCATATTGTATGTAGAAAACATTATTGAAGAAAATTTTCCCCATTTTGTGGTGTCGAACCATATGAAAACACTCTAGTAAATGACAAGCATTTTAGAAAATCGAAAAATGGCTGTAATAACGTGAAATTAGGTTTTCTTATGAAAATATTGGTGCAAACTCCTCTTTATTTTTGGTGTCTTTAGCAATAGTAATAAAACGATCAGCTACAACCATTGGTAATTAAGCATCATAACCTAATTCACCTATACTAACAATTGGTTAGTTTTGAATTCTATATAAGTAGATGACTATGTAGGTGTCATTTGGATCCTAACAAATCTTAGTTTTGAATTCGCTTTGGTTGTAGTTGATAGTTTGAACAATGAAAGGAATTTATAGAGTTATAATTTTATAACAACCCTTTCATGGTGTTGCTAAGTTAGTCTTGGCACTTCACATAGAAAAGTAAAATGCTAATCTTTATGGAAATAGTTTTACTCTTTAGCTTTATTTTTCTGGTAATTGCTTTTAAACTATTATCAACTTCACAAATGGCTAATATCATTACAGCTATGGACTATCACTTGATTATAACTAAGCATCAATTAACTAAGGCAACTACTTCTATAGAATTTTTTTCAAACTTTTCTCAAACTACTTCACAAGATACTATGCAAATGTGAGCTTTGTATTTCACTTGCATGCTTTACAACTGCTTTTTAATCACATTTAATACTTCTAAATTGATCAATACTCGGGGGAGCCTAGACCTATCAAATGGATATGCTATTGTTGCTTGGTGTACTCTTAGCTGCTGTCATATGGACTTCATGTCTAAAGAAAACATGGATAGGTAATCAAAGTTTGACAAGATTTGATAGCTATTGGTTTAACTACATTGATACAAATACCACTATTGTACTAAAATTCCTTTTAGTCCAATTGCTAATGACTCCAAATTTAATAGTTTCAAAACCTACCATGGGAACCTAGACCTGTAGGTTTACCATTTCAAAAGCATTAACATAAAAAAATTCAGAGTTACCAAATGCATCCATATGATCCATATTCATTCCATGCATATAAATGACACCAATACATAATCCATTCACACAAACTAGTTCAAAATGACCAGAGGTTAAATTAACTCCCACTTCTATGAAGCAGCTTTGCAACAAAACAGAAAGAGCTTTAGATAATGGGAACTACATCTAACAACAAGAACTTTTCCAAAACATTCGTCATATAGTCAAGTTAACCCACAACAACAAAAACTGACCAAGTGGCAACAACAATACAGTCGCAATAGAAACCATGGTGCACGTGTTACATGACTCTAGTCACTACTCCTTCAAAAGCGCTCTAATAAAAGGGAGACAATGTTTGGGTAGGAGATCATGCAACACAACAACATTTTTAAGGATCATGAATATCTTAGCCAATGTATGATATACCTCCGCTTGTGATAAACCTTTAATTCCTAATAGAAACATTATTAGTTCATGTAAATCTGTTCTCACGTTGTCTGATGTTATGTGCTCAACTGCATTGTCTATTGTGTGCTTCATTTCATGCAAATGTGTTTGTACTTCTCTATATGCAGACATTAGTTTAGATATTATTTTACTACTGATCATGCCTCTCTTCCTCATTCCCTTAGATTGAACTACCCTTTGACTAACCAATATCTCCTTTACCTCCTTCTCATTTAGCAATTCTTCTTCCATATTATATAATGGGCCTTGATCTTCTTGTTGCTCTTGCTCTTACTCTTACTCTTACTCTTGCTCTATTTCCTTTAGAGCATTGTTGGCTATTTGTGTATCGTATGCCATAATATGGTCCTTTACACAAACTATGGACAATTCATGAAGGAAAGGGGAAACTTTTTTTCATGAAGTTGGCAACCTCCTCATGTATTTAGAAAGAATAGATAAAACTTGTGAAAACAATTTTTATCTAATATATATGAAGCATATAATACAAAAAATTGTGCGATTCACAGCTCATACCTGTATATAAGCATCCTGTACACTCTTCTCTATAGTGACCATCTTCCTTATTGAATCCTATCTAAAGCCACTTGTATGCTTACCATAAACCATGTTGTACACTATACTCCAATCCTCTTTTAGAGTTTGAATGCGTGACTTTATATTTGGTTTTGCTTTCATTCCATTGTTTAGAATCTTTTCATCTAACATTTTCTCCATCTTAGAGAGATATCTACTTTTAAATCTCGTATTAGTATTATGGGCACCCTTAGTACATAGTTCGACCATGCATTGTACCGGTGTACAGTCCTTAGAATATTTCCACTTCCTCTTCACTTGTTTAGTAGACTTGCCATCTTATTGTGAAAACTGAACTTCTTCCATACTCTTCATTCCTTTATTGTATCATTTGAAAAGCACACAAAAAGAGTCATGAATGCAAACTTCCATGAATAATAACAATATATGAAACTTACAAACAACATATTCCAAATAGTAACGCATTACAAGTTGCATGGTACACATTGTACAGATAACAACACACATTTGATTTCAATACACAGGCATTGAAATATTTAATTGATCCAATACAAGAAGGAATGTTTCATTCATTAATCAAGTTACATAGTAAAGCGTTACAACAAAATCCTCTACTGTTCAATTAGGCACAATCAATTATGTGCTAGTCTAGTTGCACTCCAATCAACAAACATTTGGTTAGGTAGTTCTTATCTCCAAGTTGACTATTGTTCACTATTCCCAATAGTCATTATGATATCCTCGCCTGCATTGACATTATGCTCATCCACTTCATCCACATAATCCTCTAATGGATTGGAAGATATTTCAAACCTAATGAAATTATGTAGTAGGCAATAAGAGAGTATGACATGATTATGGATTCATACCAAATAGAACAAAGGGCTTTAAAGTATACTCTACCTCATTTTCAACAAACCAAAGCATCGCTCAATGACAATCTAAGCAGATACATACCTAAAGTTATAAAATTCCTTTAGGGTTCTAGGTTGGTGGCCTTGATTCCATTTGTTTAGATGGTATCTCTGACCCCTAAAGGGAATAAGGAATCCTTTACAGTTAGGGTAATCCCCATCAACTAGGTAATAACAACCTGCATAGAAGAAATCACTTGAGTTACATGTCAAAACATATGATATTTACCTATACAAATAGTAGAGACTATATAGATGAAATGATACCTTAAGGAATTTGAAGACCATTTCTCCTAGTCATTACATCATATAGAACTCTATTGTCTATAGCTAAACCCTCCCAACCAGGTAAGACATAAACAAAATGCATGCTTGGTATGCATACATTGAGAACATTACAATCAATCTCATTTTTTTCTAGTTCTATATCTCAACTTATCTTTCAATGGGCCTTTGATTGGGATGTGAGTTCCATTTAAAGCCCCCAAATAATTCTATACAAAATTGTAAATTGAATATGAACCTAAAGTTCAATGTAGTCTTCATTTATGGTATTAATATGCCAATGTAAATCGTTGATTATATACCTTAAAATATTTCCAGCGACTATTGGTACAGTAGTCTGAAATTGGTTTGAGCTTCTTCAAAAGATGTTTGCTAAGGTGTAGTATTGCATTTAATACATTGTGGAAATACTTATTAATGATCACCTCAAATATCTTGAAATTATGTTTTACTACCCTATCCTTTACATGATGGACAAAAATATGTAAAAACATTGCAACATGCTCATCAACTAACTTGTTTCTAGTTGTCTTCAAACCTCCTATATCCTCTAACATCTGAAAAGGTTTAAAAAATGCATTTCTACCTACTGTCAATTGTTCGATACAAGTAACGTTATTAGTCTCTACAAGCCTTCTAATGTACTGTCTATGTTGGTAGAAATTTAACTTGTAAAACTAAATTGAACGATGATGAGTATGTAAGACCAAGGAATGCAACGTAAACAACAATTTACATGCAAGACTATAATATTCTACCCATGATACCAATAGCAAGAAAGCAAATTTCTTTCTCTTCTATGATTCATCACCATACAAATGCAAACGATCCATCACTGAGAAAATAAAGCATTGTTTTTGAAATTATACCATCCATTTCACCCGTACCTATTATAGGAATACATAACAATGGTCTAAACTATGAAAGAAATGTAACATGGCTTTGAGGTTTCAAAATACCATTAAAATTAGATTACATGTTTTCAATAAAACATAGAGTTGATGAAACTAGCTACTCGTATGTCATGTTTACACTCAACATCTTTGCCTTGAGAGCATCTATAATGGGATTAAAGGGTCCAAAGGAGGTGTGTATAGTTGAAAATAAATTCTTTAAGACCAAGAAAAGGGAAATCTACCTAACTAATGAGTAATTTTCTAGGAAAAAAATATGTTTTCCGTAGAAGTTCAAATTGCTCTAGGAAAGTTCCTTAGCAACATATGTAAAAATCCAAACATTAATTAGGTAATGAAAGAGTAAAAAGTAATATTCAATGTCCCCATTCTTTTTTCCCTGTCAAGTGAGAAACACTACAGTATATGTCAAGGGAACCATTGTACGTTATGAGGAAAACAACACATTTAACATTCCTATGCTTACATTCCTTTTCCCTGTCTTCACCCTTTTATCTATATTTTTATTTTTCATTTCAAGTTGGGAGATATTCATGCTATATTTTAGTAGCAAGTCTCTTAAAATTTCAGGTTATTTTGAAATCCTTTGTAAGAATACATAGTGATGCATCTCAATTGAACAATATTGTACCAAATCGTTGAACATTCATGCATAGGCATTAAAGTAAATTTAAACATCAACAACTTCTAGATAATCACAGCTGTGATTGAACATTTAACTTCCAACATTGTACAAGTCTCATTGAACATGGAACTTAAAATAAAGGGTACTACAAAACCTTACATAATCTTTAATCTTACGACAAGAAATATCAATTGTAAACATTATATGAGCCTTATTGAACATACAAATGGTAGAAGATGTGAAACTATAGTATAATGGATACGATTGTCTCACTTTAATAAGAAAAACAAACTAAAAACCCCATGTCGCTTGAATAGATTACTAAACAAAACAACAAGACAAGCGAAAACATTGATGTACCTTAAATAATGTGTTGAAAACTTAATCGTCCTTGGCTAGATTGTGAGTTAGAGATGTATAGTGTTGTTGGATTATTATAGAAAACCCGATGCAAGAAGGTAATGAAAGAGAGGTAGTACTCTAAGGTTTGTCGAACTTTAATGGAGTGAGGGAGAGGTAATACTCACTAAGGTCTTAAGATGAGAGACGTGTTTTGTAATGGAGGGGTATATGATGTTATTTTGGAAAACAAAATTGGAGGTAATGTTAGAAAGAAAAATGAATAAAGCCTGCTAAATTTTGTTTTAGGGTTTTTGAGAGAGAATCCATATCCAGTATTTTGCTATAATATGCTCTCAATGGAATCTGAATTCAATTTGATAGACAACTACACACAGTAAATGGGGGGCCTATAAGGAATAAGGGGGGGAATGGAGTAGCCATTCCTTCAAGTGAACTTAGTCTAAGTGATAGGAGAGGAAGTTATGATAAGATTAGGGGCATTTGGTTTGAAGATAGTCACGGGCGGAGCAAGAGCCTTCATTACGCAAGCTTGAAATTAGCTATGAAAGGGCCCCGTGGCCTTTATAATTGGTATTGTAGCCATCATATCATAACTCCTTAACCTAGGTTAAAGTAGGTGTAATTTCTCTAACCTTATAATAGATCAGATAATATCATGTGAATGGCACATTGTTTGTTTATGCATTATATATAATAATTGTTTGATAATTTGGTTGTTCTGCTAAGCTTACCTATGCTTTTTTACCTCTTACCCCTTATTGAGCTCGTGGTTCTCTAGCTCATTTCCCTATAGTTTTTTACCGGTTATTGAAGCAAGAGTATGGGATAGGCTAAGATTTTTTAGTGCATGAGAGTTTCTCTAAATCCAATAAAAGAACTTATGCTAGGATGTGGAATTATGGATGTAATTAAGGAAAAATCTAGCTTTAGAATTGCTTTTACTACCCATTTTACTATTTGGTGGGAGATTTCGATTCTTTACAGTCTTGAAGGTTTATATGAGAACAAGGATACCCTATAATATTTTTATAAGCATTTACATTTATTTAGTAGGATATAAGTTAGAGTTGTTATGATTATAGCTAACTGAATAATTATCACATCTTGAACTAGGCAACTTCCTTGATGAATAGCATAGCCTTTGAATTCAGGAAGTGACACATTCTATATCTCTACCAATCTCCACCTTATGTGCCTTTTAGATCCCACTGGTTTGTACCCCTTCATACTATTTTAGTAACCCAAAAGAGGAATTGTTGCGACTTTGCATCAAGCTTAGACCCTTCATCACAAGAAACATTCTTATATACAACTTTAATAACATCAAGATGGGAAAAAATTGATAAATAAGTATCCTAGTCTTATACATTAAGACTTTAGAAATTGGATGATTAAATTATCAGTAGAATGCAGTCTACATGCTTGATACAAGCTTTTAGGTGCATGGAGTTAAAACCTTAGAAACCACACTAATAAGAAATTCATAATGGAAATGTTATTTGCTTTAGTATTATCTAATTTCATAATTGGTAATATACATAATATAGTCATTTTATATCAACATAAAATATAACAAAAACTAAGACATTTACAACTTTGAACCTAATTACTATATTTCACTTAAAGATATCTAAAAAAACTTAACTTAAGGTGCAACATTGTCTAACTTATTACTGTCCTTAACCTTTGATGCTTACCCATGTATGTTTGGTATATTTATTGGTCAAAGTTCATAGAAAAAAATATCATGTCATGATTTGAGCAAGAAAGTGAATGAGCATTAAATTTTGAGATTTGAAAAGCAAAGAATTTGAAATTCTAGTGGCTTTGGTTATTAGAAGTGTAAACCCCTCAAAATTTTTTATCTAGCTTTTGAAGTAGACTCGAGTATGTTAGATAATTTAGGAGTTAACAAGGCTAATGAAAATGAAAATCCTAAAATACCTAATTAATCGCGTATAAAATTTTTCTACCCTAAATGTATATAAACACTAAAGATTTCATTTGAAATTGATAAAAAAACCTAAAACTAAAACCTTAAAAACATACGAGCACTAATTTGTCATAATATACCCTAAAACCCTAATTAATAATATAACCTTCGTATTTTGTCAAATTGTTAGTAAAAGATTAAAGATAATTTTCAATCATGCATATATATTTAGAATCCTTAAGTAATCCTTTAGAAAATAAGATACTGTATCATATATCACATTTATCTTATAAGTATATAATTATGATAGTATTACATAGAGTTAGGGGTGTAGTTGATGCTTAGGTTAAATGTAGTAAACCTTACTACCCTAATTGATATTTTTCATACTAGTTATACTAAGTAGCTTATCAAATAATGTATATAGGATATAAATACCTAAAGTAAGATCTCATCATCTATTTTTACTAATCAATTCAAAAAATACCTCATTTCCTTGATTTTTCTCTTAATTTTTCTTAAATACTACATTATGTATGATAAATGGTATATACTTTTGGAAAGTTAATCAAGTCAACACATGTTGACCAAGGTTAAAAGGTTGACTAAGTCAACATGTGGAAAAGTCAACAAAATATCACTTTCACTTAAGAAAATATCTCTTCCTTCTCATGATTTCTTTTCTTTTCTTTTGGCTTTTCCCTTCCTTTTTCCTCTTTTTTCCGTCCACTTCTTTCCCTTTCCTAGACCCTACTTGTTTTCCTTTTCAAAAACAAAAGAACACAAAGCAAAGTCCCTTACTTCTTCTCCTTTCCCAACCGTATCTTCTCTTTCCCATTCACTCTTCTTTACTTTTCATCTTTACATCCATATTCAAGAGTAAATCAAGGTATGTTCTTATGTTACTATGTCTTGCTTCATATTCTTTACTAGTTAGATGAAGAGTTAGGTTAGGTTAAGTAGTTATGTGTTGTGTATATATGTGTTGATTAAGGCTTAAAGTTTCAATCTTTAGGTGTAGAAGAGGAGAAATCATTGTAAAGTGGAAGAAGATGCATGTGTATATGTCTTTAAGTATATGTACATAAGGGTCTACTAGAGAAATACAAGTATAGAAACCTTTGTAAATAAGTATTCATTATATACATAACCTAAACTAAGACATATACTAACTATACATACCTATACCATGCTAAATACACTTTTAAAACACAAAAAAGAATGAATTTAGAGAAGCCTTCTTAAAAGGAAATTTAGGCATACGAAATTAGTATAAAAATACCTATGTGACTGTATGTATATATGGGTATACATACAAGTATAAATATGGTATAAGTATAAGTATATGTATTAGTATACTAGTATACATATAAGTAGAGTAATGGTATAAGTATATAGTTAGTATAAGTAAAGTATACATAAGACGCTTAAGTATAACATAAGCATGAGGTAAGGCTTATATAATTAAATGATGAGGTAAGCAATGATGTAATTAAATGATGACATAAGCCATGACATAAGCAAATGATGACATAAGCGATGGTATAAGCGATTAATGATGTAATCGATGATATAAGTATAAGTTTATAAAATAAGAAATAAGAAGGGTACATAAGAATTAGGTACATAAATACACTTCCTAAATTAGATTAAACTTAATTAAGTACATGAACTAGTAATACCAAGGTAAAATTCTCCAAGTATAAGAATCTAAGGGTTAATCAAATCATTAAGTACAAACATAAGATATAAATATAAATAATAAGAATAATTAAGTTTCCATAGTTAAAATTTCCATAAATTTAGTTCATATCCTGAAACATGAGTCTTAACATCCAAAACAAACATCACCGTATGAATGTGCATCCGAAAATAATGAAAAACAACTATAAATTCATAAAGATCAAAAATAGAATGAAAAAGTTGCATACTATTAATGATAAAGTCTAATTGGATAAAAGTTAATAGCAATTTAAGTATAATTAAGTTAATAGATATTTATAATTATTAGTTAATTCAATTACTTACTAATGTTATTATATCGTAATGATCAAGTGATCCTAAGGTAGGCGAGGATCTCCCGATTGATTACTACGACTAAAGCGAGTCATCGTGGCCGAGTGAGTATTTACACTATGATTCCATGCTTGTATGTAATTGGAGATAGTGGACTTAAATGTTATTGTTAATTGATTGTTGTGTGGGGTTGGGAAGTGCTTGTATATGTTATTATGTGCTGAGTTTTGAACTTACCTTAAGTACAGATAATGCTTTGTTTGTTGCGTGGTAGTATAGAAAATGATTGTGTGTAATATTAAATGGTCATATCATAATTGGACTTAATTATACTTAGCTTATAAGAAGAAACTGGTACATGCATCAACATACATTGCATAGACACAATTCCGACCGTCACATCATATGGAGGCAAAGAGAAGCCATTTGGGGGGGTTGATATTATTAATTTATTGGTTCTATACAGTGCACTCGTACAAAATGACCTTACTCTCGCCCATGAGAACACTAAGTGTTGGAGGGATCAATCACCTAGCTAAGGGTTGAGTCTAGAGGCCTCCATTTAGGGGTGAGTATGGACTGCAGGGGTCTACTCACGATTATACTAAAACTTGGTTTTTATGAAAATAAGAGACTTATTTTGATTTAAGTATGGAACGAGGATGTTCTGTAGTAAAGTAAATTATAGTATAATACCTAGATTTGATTGGTATTGTATATACTTTAACCCTGACTTTTAGAGGGTATTAAATTTGAGTTACGTATATGGACTAGTTAACTATACGTATTGTTTGGCATTCTATTTGATCATTTATTCATATGCGTAAATATAATGTATTTATAACTTGCCTGTGGTGTGGCTGAGGGCTTTACTCACTAAGCTTAGGCTTACATCTCCTTAGACTTTTGCGACAAAATAACTCGTTCATAAAGGCTGGCCGAGGGATACTACAGGTTAGCTTGGAGACTTGGGTAAGAGCGAGTCATGCTGTGTATTAAGAGAGAACAGATTATGTTGATTCTTAATTATGTACTTTTGTTTTAGCAGTAATATATATCTAGATGTAATAAATTACTGTGTATTATAAACGTTGTAAGTTAAATTTTATATAAATATGTTTGTGTGATGATATCATACAGATTTGTATGTTCTTGGGCAACTAGTGGTTATAAAACCTTGTATATTATGTGAAGAGTTCATAATTGGAAAAGTAACCAATCAGGGGTTCTTTGTACAATATACGACGTTTGCTACGATTAGGCCGTCCTCAATTCATGACAAGAAGTGCAAGAACAGTAAAACAAAGTGCTCCCATGATTATATTTAATTAGTAAATGTAGTGCTTAGTTAAACCTAAAAGGAAAATGCAACTCAATTTACTCTACTGAGATGAAATGGAAGATTGGTTAATATAAGGGACTGTCATTTTATGTATTGTCTTTCATAGGATTTTGACCAATTGGAAAGTTTAAAGAAACTACTGGTGGAGTAGATTTAAGATCCATTTTTATTTAAGGTAAACTTTGAGCCTTGATTATATGAACTTTAAATACCACCACTTAGCTTAAGGGAATCCTAGAAAGAAAGTAAGGGGAGGAGGGCTGCAGTAGGTGTGGTGTTGAAGGGAGAAAGTGCCTAAGAAATCAATTTCCTTGGTTTTGGGATGTTTAATAAGTGATTAAATAAGGTTTTCCTTCTCTATCTATGAAGTTTGCTTATTCCTTTCATTTTATAAACATACACACATACACACATACACACATATATATATATATATATTTATACCTAATTCTTTCCTTTACTTATGTGTTTTCATAATATTCATAAGTTAGTCTAATGCATAATGTAACTATATGTATTTTTGGATTAGAAATTACATATTATGTATGTCTACTTTTGTTTAATATTGATTATGTCTATCTTAATGTGGTTGATGGATTCACCAACCATTTATCTCCTATTGGTAATTAAACATTTACATCTTAAAGCTAATTAGTTAAAAATGACTAATTAGGTAATTAGGTTTTACAATCTTGTAAGAACTTAAAATACTTGCTTAGTTATTAATTAGCCACAATATCATTGGTTAATTAATAGGACCACTAAGTTTATTAATGCTCAATAATTTCTTTTAAAAATTCAATAATTTAGCAATTACATGTATTTTGTAATTCTCATTGATATTCAGTGTATGAAGTTGTATGAGTTGTTGATAAATAGCCAAAATTAATATAAAATTTCATACCATTTTGGAAAGGTCTTTATTAGAATAATTTACAAGAAGGAGCTTCATTATTAAGTCCCCATTTATGATCCATTATCAATTTTTCATCTAATTTGGTTAAAGTTTTCTTTATTCAGTAAAATTATTTTGATTATGATAATGTCAACTTTATAATATATTTCCAACTTTTCTTTATATTCGGTTAAATGGTTATATATCTAGTAAATTACTTATTGCAATAAATTTATCCTCTATTATTGAATTTCTTTTCCCAATATGGTAAAATGGTTTATGTTAGGTAAACTTGATAGATTGTGGTAAAATTTCAAATTGATCATCTATTACTAATTTTTCATTTGATATAATAAAATGGTTATAAATCTAATAAATCTCATAAGGCAGATGAGTTAGGCTTATGCTTCATGGAATAGTGGGAAGTTGGAAATAATGGGTTAAAAAGAAGTCAAAAGTTGATAAGAAGCCTTTTAGGGACTAGCTTAGGCCATTAGAAGCCACAACTTCAAAAGTATAGTTATGATTTTCCAATTATACATAAGCAACTTTAAGACTACAACTTTCATGTATAGAGAGTTATAAAAGCCATAACATGTCAATAAAGTCCAATTTGAGTCTATTGTAGCCTAAAGTAAGCAAACTACTTTGCCATTTGGCACTATTTTAGGAGTTAAATTTATGGCGTTTTAGCAAGATCTCAAGTTGTGAAATTTTTGTATTAATTTAGAAAATCTTACTTTATTTTATTTTTTATTCCTGATTTTAAGGGATTTTGATATTATTCGGTTTCCTTAATTATAGGGTTTTAGGAGTATAAATACTCTATGCATTAGTTATATTCACAATCTTTTTGAAATAATACAATATCTCTCTCCTCATATTTATGTTTATAATACTACATGCTACCTCAATTGGTACTAGAGCATAATGGCAACTAATGACGATGGTTATAGTCATCATGATGTTGTTGCAGCTTGGGTGTCAATCTAATGAGATGAACTAGAAACATGTTGCAACATTTGAAGCAATGTTTAAAGTCATGGATGGATTGCATACTCCAACATTTCAAGGAATGCCTTAAGGAGATGGCAAAATACTATAATACTCTAAGAATCAATACTTACACGACAATGAAGGTTAAGGATAAAGATAGCTCACAGTAACCATATTATCAAGCCTACTCCTACTCATAGGCTTTATGCCCTTAAGAGGAATCAAATGACTATGAAGTACACAAATTTGGTTGTTGACAACTTTATCAAGGTTATAGAAGAAGAGATGCTTATGGAGGTGATGAAAAAAAATTCTAGAGACTTTTGATTAAAGGTAGATATTCTATTCTTCAATGGAAGTTTAGGAAATGAAGATTCTTGAATTAGATTGTAGAGATTGATAAGTTCTTCTATTGTTTATAGATTTTAGTAGAGAAGTGACTCAAATTGGTGGCTTTTCGATTGAAATAGGAGCTTCTACATAGTAAGAAAGAATTCAAAAGAGGAAGGAGTAAGAAGAAGGGAAAGGTCCTATACGTATATGGTATAGAATGAAGTATTCAATGATGTGGAGATTCTTACCTTCAAATTATGAATAGATTCTATTCCAACAATATTAGTACTGTCAATATGGAAATAAATCTATACATGAACATATGGCATAATTTATGAGGTTAATAGAGAGGAATAACACTCATGAATTAGAAGGGTAGCATATTATTAGATATTTAGAAGGATTAAGACTAGCCTTAAGGTATATAATTGAAGTATATGTTATTAAAACCTTATTAGAAGCAAAGAACATAACCTTGAGGGTAGACTTGATGTAGCAAAAGCGTAGTAAAAGGAGTTGTAACAACCCTAAGGTTATTAGGTCTAATGAGAGATTTAGGCCAATTTTTGAAGAAACTATAAAGGGTAGCAGTAGTAAAATATGCAGGAAGGTAACGCTATAGGCAAACACCATATGTTTGAAGCCAAAGGAAAGGAGAAGAAAGCTAAAATCCTTATGCCAAACTTACTATAGGTAAGTGCTTTAGATGTAACTAACCCGAGCATAAGTTGAGTGAATGTCTTCTGAAGGAGACAATGAATGTCATAAGAAAGATGAAGAAGATGAGGAAATTTTTTGTGAATTACATGGTGATGAAGAGAAAGAGTATGATGATGAAGGACAAACATTTGTACTTAAGAGAATGATGTTGTCTCCTAGTAAAACGATTAAACTCAATGCCATCAATTGTTTAGAAGTAGATACGCCATAGATGAAAAGGTGTTTGGTGTTATCATTAATAATAGTAGTTATGAGAACATTGTTGAGAGAGACATTGTGAAGAAGTTCTTATGGAGAAGCATCCTAATCCTTACAAATTAGGATGGAACAAAGAAACAACAGGAAAAGTAGAAGTGTCAAAGAGATGAAAATTTCCATTTATTGTGATGTAGCTTATATGAATGTCTTTCATTTATAATTTGATAGATTGTATCAATAAGAGGTAGATGCCAAACACTTAGGTAATAGTAATTTGTATAAATTAGAAAGTAAATTATGTGAGATATGCGATTCTACCTTTAAAAGTTAAGTCAGAAGCTTCCGAGAAGGGCACTTTCATATCCATTGTTAATAAGTTTGATCCAAAAGTTGAAGAGATAAGAGAAGTCAATGTGTTAATGATCAAATAAATTTAGAAAAAATAAATTGAGTTGCTAATGGAGGAATACCTAGAAGCTTTGCATCCTTTATTACAAGAATTTAGAAACTTAATACTAGAAGAAATTCATAATGGATTGCCTTCTATGAGAGACATACAACTTCACATTAATCTTATTCTTAGGCATGTTTAGCAAACCTACCTTCTAATAGGATTAATCTAAGGGGGAGTGAGAATCTAAAAGGGAAAGTCAAAAGGTTACTTTAGAAGGGACCTATTGAGGAGGGTATGAGTCCTTTTGTTGTCCTTACACAATAAATTCCAAAGAAAGATAAAAGTTGGAGGATGTATATTGATAGTAGGACAATCAACAAAATCACAATAAGCTACAAATTTCCAATTTTAGTGTTGGATGGTAGGTTGAACAGCTTATATGCTATTAGATGGTTCTCCAAGATTGACTTTAAGAATGGATACCATCTGATTTGGATTCAACTTGGAGATTAATATAAGACAACATGTAAGACTAAAAAAGGTTGTATGAGTAATTGGTGATAACATTTAGATCATCCATTGTACTTACTACCTTCATGGGATTGGCAAATCAAATATTAAAACCATTAATTTGCAAATTTATAGTACCATATTTTGAAGGCATTCTAATTTATAGTCGTTTAGAGCAAAAGAACTTAAAGCATTTGAGGCGAGATTTAAAAGTTCTAAAAGAGAATAAATTCGACATAAAAACTTAGGAAATGTAATTTCATGACAAACAAACTATTATTTTTAGCGTATAGTGTATCTTCAAAAGGCATTCAAGTTGATGATTCTAAGGTCAGTATAATCAAGGACTGGCCTAGATTGAAGAATGTTTCTAAATTGTGCAACTTCTATGATTGCCTACCTTATATAGATATATTATTAGAAATTTCAATACAATTAGAACACCTATGACAAAACGTTTGAAGAGGGGAAGTTTCATTAGGGAGAAGAGACAACTAATTACCTTCCAATTTTGAAGGAAAAGCTATATATTGTAGTATTTTTCAATGAAAAAGCAAGTGAGGTGAGATATAAGTAGAGTACTCGATAAGAAATTTTATTTAGTAACATGTGTCATTAAGGCTTCGGAACAATATTTAATAGCCAAAGAGTTTGTGTTGTATTTTGACCATAAAGCTTTTGTGTACTTAAGCAATTAAAAGATGATTAACAGTAATACGTATGTAAGGTGGTGCTAGTTTCTATAGAAATTTCCCTTCATGTTTAAGCACAAATTTGGTGTTTAGAATCAAGTTCTTGATGCTTTGAGTCAAAGAGAATCTTTATTAATACTTTGAGCCATGAGGTTATTGATTTTAAGAAACTGAAGGGAGAATATACACTTAATGAAGACATTGTTAAAATTTAGAGAAAAGTCTCTAAAAACCAACTAACCAATTGATTTTCTATGACTGAAGGGTATTTAATGCATGATAACCAATTTAGTTTGTCTAAGACTTTTCTTCGAGAGCAAGTGATCCATAAATTGAATGATAGAGGTCTTGCAAGTCATCTTGTCAAAGATAGATGTAATACCCCCATAATCCTATTTTGCTAACTTTCTAGTAATTCATATCCTTTATAGAAAAAGTATATACTTATAAGTTAGGTCAAAGATATATAATGGTCTATACTAGCTTTACTAGTGACACGGGATAATATATAAAAGTAATTTATATTCATTTAATACTTAATGGGATTATATAAGCATATGAGATTGTTTAGAAATGGTACCTAGTTAGGTAGATATCTCCTCTTCATTGGATAGATTGAAAGTATTTATAGGTATCGAAATGTCTAAATTATACCTAGACTAGATATGCAATTGTATAAATTGATGAGGAATTAATTGAAGAGTTTTGTGCTTAAGACACACTTTAAAAATCATGATTTAAAACAACATTTTTATAATTAAGTTGAACTCTCATAACTAGGTAATAAAAAAATATTTAAAAAGTAACTTTATAGCTATAAATCTCAAATTAAGCTCATTTATGTATAATTTTATTAGAATTATTAAATTTATTAAGTCTAATAGTGATAACATAGAGTTTTATAATTTTAAATACAACTTATGATAAATCTTTTGAAATTAACTACATGATCTTAATAATCAATATTAGTGAGTAAAATTTTATATAAGATATATATGAATAGGTCTTAAATAATTAATGGAACCAATCCGTATATATTATATATTAAAGAAAAGTATATTTAGGGCTTTATCTTAGAATGTAATGCCAATAAAAAATTACTTTCGAATAAGACCAAATAATAATATGAGTCCTATAAAAGTTATAAGGAACAATTTTGTAAAGTCAGACTTAAAAAATAAAGTGAAAAATAACCAATATAAATTGCAACATAAAATTTACTAGGTTAAATTTTAATTAGTTTAGAAATAGAAATTTTAGATTAGGTGTATAATATAATATTTTACTATTTTTAAAATATATTATGGAACTTTATAAATAATAAATCATGATAAAATTACACTTAAAAGGTCACATAAAATTGGGCCAATAAGAAAATAATATATATATATATATATATATATATACAACTGCCTTAATAAGGCAGTGAAGTTTTCTATAAATAAGGTTATGAAGATATATGAGAATCAAATAGACAAGAGAGAGAGAGAGAGAGAGAGAGAGAGAGAGAGAGAAAAGAAAAAAAAATGAAGAAGAGGAAGAAGAAGAAAAAAGAAAAAGAAAAAGGGAGAATTAAATAATTTAACTTTGCAATGCTTGATATTTCTAAGTAACCTTGTTTTCATGGTTATAAATGTTGTCTTATAATTGATATATAATAGTCTTATAGGAAATATATTCGTAATCTCATTATTTTTCTAAATGGAGTATTTTATCTGTATAATTTCATAAAATTCTCCTCTTTTTTTTCTAAGTTTTGAACTCAGAATATTGGTAATAATATTTTTACTGTTTTCATTTAATAAACCATAAATAAGCTAGTTAAATATACATATATACATTTATATGAATTATCTTTCTCGTATAAATATATAGCCATACATTCAAAATGTTGTCTAATTAATCGCTCCATTGGTATCTGTGGTACATATAATGATTTCACATATAAGATAAATTACATATCATACAATATTTCAAATGCAATTAGTGGTATTTCAAAAATATACACACAGGCTATAGACATATATTACTTATTAAATTGATATTTTCACTAACAGCATTATGTTATATTATTATGTTATAAATTTATATATATATATATATATAATAAGGGTTATATATAAGTAACATAGAAAGGATGCCATATATTCAACATGTATATATGTAATAGAATGATATATATGTTTAATAAAGTTTTGTATTAGCTATAAGGTTAAGTTAGTTAACTTAATAATAATAAGGTAAAAATATGATAATCACCTAAAGAAATATTTTAACATTTTATTTATCTTTAGTTTTACTCTATCTTATCTAAGATTAATGAGCCAAACTTATGAACCTATAAGAAACTTTTAAAGATATTTGGCTAGGAGGTTAGGTAAGTAGATTTAATCCATGCTTGAAGTAAATATATTGTTACACATAATATCATATACTGCTTGATGAAATATTGATTAAATATAGCTATATCTTAGGTGAATTAATACATTGTTATAGTGGATGGTAATATTGTGATTTTGAATGATGGTAGTTCTATCTTGGTTAAACTATTATTCTGTTATGTTTAATGATGAAGTGGTGTTTATGAATGGTTATACTAACTTAGAGAGAAGAGCAATTGCTAACCTAATTTTTTAGATGTTCACCTAAGTATACCTTAAGTAAGATATTAGATTTCCATTAAGGAGACATCGAAAACTAGACTCAGATAACTAAGTTGAAAAAAACTTAAAGATTGGTAGTATCTAATGACAAACTTAAGCTATTATTGTATGTGGCACAATATGGCACATCATTGTACGGTATGACACAAAAGGGACCTATGGGTCAGATTTTTCAAAATGAGGCTTCCAAGTAATTAAGAAAAACCATGACTTTATGAACTTAATTTTAAAAGCATATAGATTCTCATTACTCGAGTATTTTGACTACTATTTGTACTTTGATTTAGTAAATTGCATGTTATAGTCTAATTTGGTAAAACAAAGTTAAGGGTCCTGCTCTTAGGCAACTACTTATTGCCTTTAAGTTCCTAGACATTGTATCTAGATGCTTAGGTATGTCGATTAATCGGATGAGTATAGTGGAAAGGCATAGGATATCGATATTGATGAATGCCACATACATGAGCATAGCATGTTGCATTACTAGTAATAAATACTTGGTTAGGATAATGTATGTGTGAAGTCAAATCTACTAGTTATGATCGAAATGTTTGAGTTATGAGATTGTTTTATTGTATTGTTTGTTATCCACTTTTACTCAACTTTAGTAGCTGAGGAGATAAAAATGTTTTATCCTCAAGTTAGCTAGATCTTGAAAGGCCAAACACCAAGGGGGATGTATTTTGAGAGTGTTAATCAGAGTTAGCAACTTTTGAGATGAAACCCATACTAGGTCAAAAATTTTACTATCTTGAAGATGAAAAAAAGAAAAAGAAAAAGTGGTTCATGTTTTGATATAAACATTAGCTATATATATAAGTTGTAATCCAACATCTAGCTAAACTCAGATATAGCACCTCCATTATCACATAAATAAAGTTATCTTTTGATGAATGAGTACGTTGAGTTAAGTTTTAACAAGTATTCTTATGTGATGGAGTATTTCGTGCCAAGCTGGAATGTGATAATAGAACACTTACTATAGTCAAAGAGAGACTTTATTAGCCACTTTTTGTGAAAGGATGCGTATAAATTTGTTGAAAGATGTATCATGTGTTAGAAGACTAAGGGGCATTCTAAAATTACTAGATTGTACATACCTTTATTGTTGTCATGTGATTTTTGGGTAGGATTTTGCTCCTATAATGATAAAAAGAACTAAATGGTATTGGGGCTAATCCTATGTAATTACTCTAATGCCTAAGTTAGTAAGTGGTTTAGAGAGAAGTAAAATGACAAAATATTGAGTTAGGGGTAAAAGAGTTCTTACAATGCTTTCTCTTCGTATTTATAGGTGAACATCAGATTTCTAAAACAATAATCAATCATTGGTAGTAAGGTATGTGGAAACCTTGTAATCAAGCACATGCTTAAAATATAGGAATCGTGGGTAGTTATGTAATGAGATTGTACCAGATCATAACCATTTGTACCACTTTCTTTAGTTTAAACTAGATGTATCAACAAGTCGGGCTCCAAGGCCCAATGAGTAGGTTGAGTCTTAATTGGCATAAGCCAAGAATATAGTTACTTGGCCTCTCGTCAACTGAATAATGTTTTAATGTGAAAACCAACCATCAATATTTGCCCCCTAACTCTCATAGCCAAGAACTCTACTATAGGAGTAGATAAAGCTTAATGTTTAGTTTAGGTAGTTGGATGGATAAGACCAAAATGAATTTTCTAGATGTCGAATGATGCAGGAACTTTTGATTTTCATTTTAAAACACAGCAGATCATATCTTAAAGTAAAGGTCGTAACCTTTAAATTTTCCTAGCTATTTAATCTTCTATGGTAGCATGTGCAACAACTGTCATCCTAGCCATTATTACGCTATTGGGGCTAATAATTGTCAATGAAACTATAGCCATTAGATTTCTGACTCATAACATGCCATTAATCCACACTTGTTTATCTAATCAAAATAACATTCCATTAGAAGTATGTTAAGGTTACGAAGGGAATTGTTCACATATAAAGGATTTCTCCATAATAAAAAAGATTTATTCACTCTAATTCTTATTCGTATCCACTATCAAAGTTCTAATTTGCTTTCAACATCTCATCTTCATCTTCCAAATTTTCATTTAGTTTGTGATTCTATCATATAGCTTCAATCAGGTATGGTCTAAAGCATCATTTGTTGACTTGTACTTTTAGATTCTTAGGCAACTAAGACTGAGGCTACTTCTCAACCCTTCCCCACACAGCCTCCCCCACCCTACCCCACCTACACTACCTCAAGAAAAAAAAAAAAAGAGGAAAGATTCAGCATGTTATTTAAGTGGATCGGCAAACAGCACAATTAAGTGACTGGAAATACTTACTTACATCAATACTCTTCCAACAAATAACTATCTAGATAATAAGGAAGGAAGATCTACAGCTAAATACCTGTATAATAATGTTGTTTATTATAGTGATTCTTAGAATGGAGTAGTAAGTTATGTCATTAAAACAATCATCTCAAAGTATAACAAATATTGGTAAGATCTTCTTAAGACATAAAATTTGTATAGGCCTAGGGAAGAAGAGAAAGTGTATTTTTCGAGGGAGCACAAGTTTCATATATCCCTAAAATATCTTTATTTTAGATTGCACTTCCCATTTTCCACTTTTATTAAACAATTCTTTAATTACTTCTAGTATTTCTTCACGATAAGGAGGCAATCCAACAATTGGTATTTCATGGCTACTCAATATAGTTGCAAGTTTATAGATGAGTTTAAATCTAAAATCCATAAGTGGCATGACAAGTTTATGTCGATTATATTAGATGAAGATTTGGACTTTTGGAACTAATGAACTAAACCCATCCACACTCAAGATATCGAATAAATGCCGAATGAAGCTGCTGTTGCCAAAAAGATCCAAGAAAGAAGGAAAAACAAAATGTTCTTTTGGGATTCCAAGAGAATAACAAGGTGATATGAGAATGAGGATCCAATCTTCTCTAAAAAATAAGGTAAGTGCTAGACCAATCACTGTGCTAAGTAAAGCTACAAAAAGAAAGCCATTCTCATGACTTGGAAGAGAAATAATTTCCTATGATCTTCACTCGGCATAGATCTCATAGGTCATTGATTTTCCTCTCTTTTCCATTTTTAATATTGTTATTGTTCATTGTAGATATGGGTGCAAGCGATGTTGATCTTGCTAAATGGTTAGCTCAAGCAAAGGATAAGAAATTGAAGCTCGATAAATGTATAAGCACTAAAGCGCCTATCACTCAACCAGTTGTGCCAAAAAAGGTCATGTAAGAGAAAGTCACAAAATAGGCTACTACTTTGAAAAAAGTTACTCATCCCCTTAAGAAGAGTCAAGGGATTTAATAGACTAAAGCTTCTAAGGCTACACTCGAAGCGATTACGCCTATAGAAAACATTCATCGTGAGGAAATGCCAGGTGATTTACATTGAGAAATTGGTGGCAATAGCAGTGTTAAGGTTATTCCTTATGAGATAGTTGAAGGCCCATCAGGCTAAATGGACAACTAGCCAGGTCCTAAGAAAAAGAATGGAAAGGAGCTTGCCGGCCAACCTCCGACCAAGAAATTCAAAGACCTAGATAAGAACACAAAAGGCACTATGAGGAATAAGGCTCTCGACATCAATAGTGATGAGTTCATCCCTAATCATGAGGTGGGCGAATACTTTGTCGCATGTTAGAGCCAAAATATCCTACACACTAACTTGGCTTTGGGTGATAAGGCTAAATCCTTAGCCCTAATCGAAGGAATCATTCTCCCTAGAGATAAGAAGATTGTAAAGAAAGATGTTGACCAATTTGGTGGTTGTAATAAAGGATACACTGCCACAAAGTTGTACAATATAAGTACCAATCACCTTCTTACTTATGGCTAATGTTCTATGGCTGACATAATTTCATCTACATATAGATTAGTAGCCATGTTCTGATGACTCTAGATGAAGCCGATAAGGAAATGAAGAAGGTAATATCTTCATGTTGTTGCTTTGTTGAGAAGCAAATGACTCATTTATCTTTGTTAACTTATTATAGAAGGTTGAGGAGGCCTATAACTCCTCAAAGCTTAAACTATTGTAGCTAAGAACATAAGGATAAAGGCTAAAGTAAAGGCTATGAAACTTTAATAAGAACTATCAGTCAAGAAGTTGGCACATTCCTTGGCAGTCGTAAAATTCTCAAGCCTTAAGGCTATGGGCAAAGAGTAGTGTAAAAAGATTGAGGACCTAAAAGAGGAGATCCATAAGAAACAAGATGAATGCTAGGTGTTAGGCTAAACAATCAACTCAATGAGTGATGAGAAGGACAAGCTTAAGATGCGAATAAAGGAGTTAGAGATAAATAGCTCTAAGCTCTAGTCTCGTGTTGCTGAATTGGAGGAGGCAATAAAGAAGAACCCTTTAGTTAAGCAAGCACTCAAAATTGTGACTCCTAGTAGACAATATAAGAACTACTTCAAAAGAAATTTGTATAAGGGATCCAACAAGCAAGAAAGGGGATTTTGAAAGTTCACCATGACTACGAACTTTCATGTTCGAACTTTATCGATGTTGATGACAATGATGCCAGTAGTAGCAACAAAGAAGTTAGCAAAGTAAATTTGAATAAGGTTTAAGGACTAAGTGACAATGATGAAGCTGATGTTGAAGCTCCTATTAATAATGAGGAAAGCTTATCTAGGGAGGCCCCCTACTTTTGCAAAGAGATATCCATTTGCTCCAAAACCCCCAGTGCTAGAAAAGAAGTAGGCTCTTAGAAGGTTCCATCTTCTTCCAGTTAGGACAACACTTTGGCTTAATTAAAGAAAAAGAATGTTTTGGATTATTGAAGTTCTATTGATTTGTACTTTTATTTTTGTACATGTTACATGGATGAAATATGGTTAGCATGCCAATCATTTATCATAATATGGTATTTAGCTTTTATGTCTTCATGCTTCTAGTATAGTTCATTTCACATGCATATTACTAGTTTTCAGCACATATTATTTCATGTGTAAGTTATTAGTTTTTGGCATGTTTTATTTCATGTGCAATTTAATGGATGTCTTTTCAAAGACATAATGTTTGTTAGTCACTTAGGATGTGAGTTAGTTTCTTTTTTTCAACCATGAGATTACTTGTCATCACACATAGCAAAGTTCGTTCTCTAGCTTCTCAGCCTATTTCTAATAAGAATTAACATTACTTATCAATAATTATTAAGTTCATTAACCATTATAGGCCTGAACTTATTAAATGATAGTTCATTCGATGTATAGTTAGAACTTCATTAATCCGTCAATCATGCATTGATCAGGAATGGAGATGACGAGAAATAAAAATATAATCTTTAAAAGAATACTTAATTGTTGGAAAAAGACGTAGGACATCATCTTACAAAATTTATAGTGGAAATAAACCATAGCATCAAAGTAACTAAGAAAAATAAAGCTTCAAATTCTTAGTCATGCTATCCAACCATTCTTGCTATTAGGACCTTTTTCCTATGACTTCCCAGATCCTAATAGGATGCTTTCTATTTGTGCCAAGTTTCCCTTGTTTTTCTCATACACCAGTTGCCTCTAACTTTTTACAAACCAAATCACCAAGCCAAAAGACCTTATGTTTTACCTTTTGATTATAATACCTAACCGCTCTATACTGATATGCAACAACTCTTACCCTTATAACATCTCTTATCTCATTAATCGTATCTAAATTGGTTGTAAGACTAACTTAATTGACCATTATATCAAAGTTTTGCATATAGAGATTGGGTATATCCAATTTAATCAACAGTACGGCTTCTAACCCATATGCCAACCTAAAGGGTGTTTCTCTTATGGAAGTCCTATAGGTAGTCTATACCCCTACAAAACATTCAGCAATTCATCAGCCCATTTACCCTTGACTTGGTTAACTTTCCTCTTTAAACTATGCAAGATGATCTTATTAATAACTTTCACTTGCCTAGTGTTTTGAGGATGGGCCTCGAACATATAATGCATACAAATGTAGTATTTCTCACAAAATGCCCAAAATATATCATTATCAAACTATGATCCATTATCAATGATTATCATAAATGGAACCCTAAATCTTGATATGATAAAGTTCAAAACAAAAGCCTTAACCTTCTAGCTACGACTTTGACTTTTCCCTACTTTGTAAAATAATCCACTGCAACTATGATCCAATCCCCATTAGACGAAGGGATAAGGATTGGTGAGGTTGTATAATTCAGTATAATGCACCTAATTTTGGTGCCTTATGTTTCAGGCATTGTGGACATTGCCAAACAAAGAATTTTGCATCTTCCTTCATAGTTGGCCAATAATAGCTGGGTCGCAATATGTAGATGTATAGGGTTTGACCTTTCACCTGGTTGCTACAAATGCCACTATGTAATTCGAACAATACTCATTATATGTCCTTTGGTGGAAGGCAATGAAGGTAAGGTTGGGAAATGGCGTATTCAATCAATCATCTATTAGCGTATAATTTGTAGCTTGATAAGTCAACCTCTAAGCATCTTTTCTATCATCAGCGAGAACATCATCTTTCAAGTAATCTATAATTGAGTCAATCTAAGATTTCTCCTTTAGGCAGGAAGCCAACTCGCAACTCTACTTAAGAGTTTGTAAGCTTTTCTTAGGGTGATACTCAATAAAGAGCTTGTTATTTAAATTAGGGAGTGTCATACTAGCTGACTTCAACAACTTATCGAAAGCAATGTTTTTAGTCCTCAATATTTTCTCAATTGAAAATGATTGAAACTCTTCCATGAATGTCTATACTATTAATAAGTACTTACTCATTACTTCTTCTTTTGCTGCGTAACTCCCTTTAACTTGATTCACCATGAGTTGCGAGTTGGAAAACACCTCAACTTTTTTGGCACCAACTTCTTTTGCCAATTTAAGTTCAACTATTACGACTTCATACTTGTCTTTGTTATTGTTGGCTGAAAACCCAAATTTCAAAGTGTAGTTAACTTTCACATTATGGGGGCCTTGCAGAATGAGACCCGTATTGCATCTTTCTTTAGTAAAGGAGCTATTGGCATATAGATTCCATATCGGCTTCTCTACCATCTCCATGCTAGCCTCTTCACCAGTGCCAACACATGAGTTTTTAATGTTGTTATGGGTTTGTACTATACACCATATGCATTTAGCCTTAGAGCATACTTCATCATTCTCCTTGAAGAGTTCGGTCATTGTAAGTCTTGCTGCAAAGGTTGATCATTAAAGACAACGATTTGATGTGTCTCAAAGAATGGCTTTAACTTTCTTGCCAAAAGAACCAATGCTAACACAAATTTCTCAACTTTTGTATATTAGTTTTTCGAACCTTCCAGATCATAGCTCACGTAATAAATTGGCCGATGCTCTCTAACTTCAATATGAATCAAGATAGAGGAAAGTACTTGATTGCTAACTAATAGATATAGATACAAATTTTCTTTTGGACATAGTGTTAAGAATATTGGTGGTGATGCAAGAAACTCCTTTAGCTTGTTAAACACTCTTTTACACTCATTTTTTAACCTAAAATCTTTTAGATTCTTTAAAATTTTAAAGAATTATGCACATTTATTAGCACTTTTGACACAAATTTGTTTAGGGCAGCTATCCTCCTAGTTAGCTCCTAAACTTCCTTGATAGTACTAGGAGACTTGATGTTCTAAAGTGCATCAATCTTCCTTGGGTTTTCTTCAATGCCATGTTGATCATATAACTTAAAAATTTTCTTGAAGTAGCACCAAAAACTCATTTACGCAGATTCAGCTTCATATTGTATCTTCTCAAAGTGCTAAATGTCTCCTCAAGATCGACAAGATGCCAACTTTTTGTTGTGTTTTCCACTGTCATATCATCGAAATATAGTTCAACATTACGGTCAATCTAAGGCTTAAACATCTTGGTGAGAAGTCGTTGATGGTTACATGAGCGTTTTTTAGCCTAAAAGGCATCACTATATAACAATATGTCCTAAACTTAGTGAGAAATAACGTGTAAACTTCATCTTCCTCATCTATTTTGATTTGATTATAGCTAGAAAATGCATCCATAAAAGATAGTAAAGCATGTATAGTAGTTGAGTCAACCAATTAATCTATTCTTGATGAGGGAAAGCAATCTTTGGGACAAGCCTTATTCAAATCTGTAAAGTTTATGCTCATACACCACTTACTATTATACTTCTTAACTAGAACATAGTTGGAGCCATGTCGGATAAGGCTCTTCCTTAATGAACCCCGCCTTGAGCAGCTTTTAGATTGCTTTCCCTCATCTATTTTGATTTGATTATAGCTAGAAAATGCATCCATAAAAGATAGTAAAGCATGTATAGTAGTTGAGTCAACCAATTAATCTATTCTTGATGAGGGAAAGCAATCTTTGGGACAAGCCTTATTCAAATCTGTGAAGTTTATGCTCATACACCACTTACTGTTATACTTCCTAACTAGAACATAGTTGGAGCCATGTCGGATAAGGCTCTTCCTTAATGAACCCTGCCTTGAGCAGCTTTTAGACTTCTTCTTCTATGGCTGCTTACTGTTAAAGAGTAAAATGCCTCTTCCTTTGTTCAATAAATTTGTATTAGGATCGATTTGAAGTTTGTATGTTATAACATCTCTAGGGATGCCTAACATAACTAAGGGGGAGTGTGCAAAAATATTGGTGTTATCTTGTAAAAATTTGATCAAACTTTAGCAAACATTTACCAGCAATGGTTTCCCCATCTTGGTCATCTTCATTGAATTATTTCCCAATAAAATATCTTCTATCTCTCCTTCTACATTTTTTTATGTCAACTGAGTTTTGTTCCAAACAAGTTTCAACTTGGAAAATTTCTTCTTGACATAGTACCCTTATATTTAAGGATCTTATTAATTGCTAGTTCCCTTTACACACACCAACATTAGTGGGAGTGGGAAATTTGGCATTGAGATGTGTAGTAGAAGAGACCATGTCGAACAAATGCTGACATGGTCAACTTATGATCATATTATTTAGGGATCAACACTTGATAATGAGGAAATCCATCTTATCTTTCACATTATGTTCGTCATCTCTAATCTAGATAGGGAGAGAGATTACTTAGCTGACCCGAATGAGTTGATTATTGAAAGCGTATAAATTGTAGTCATAAGATCTCAACTATGCTTTGATTTTGGGCCTCACTTGATCAAAAGCATGTTGAAAAATAATATCTACCAAACTTCTTATGTCAACAAGAATCTTTTTTACCTCAAAGTTGGTAATTCTTGCACTAATTATGGGTGCATCATCGTAGGTCCTTTGAACACACTTAAAATCCTCTTCCGTGAAAGAAATTGAATTGTCAACCTTAACATTCTTGCCTTGCACATTACAAACATAATGCATGCCGTTAGTCAAGCTTAAAGAGCTAAAACAACTTAAGGCGGAAGGTCTGTAGACAATCATATTTATTATACCATTTAGTGCTCTACTACTACTTCCATCTCTTATATCTTTTCTAGCCTTAGAAGGCTACGTAACATTCCACTACTCATCACATCCCCTTAGAGTTGGTCGCTCAATATTCTCGATATCATGTGTGAGAAACTTGCTTAGATACCCTCATTAGATTGCATGCTTAATCGAATTTTCAAGTTGGATACACTCATTCATTTTATGGTCTTTATCGTAATGGAAATCACAATATTTATTAGAATTCCATCTTAAAGGACTTCTTCTCATCCTTTCCGGCTATTACAATACGCCTCTTTGACCGCACACTTCCATCAATATGTCCGCGATTGGACGATTAAGTAGCATAAGAACAGAATATGTTAGGATGCATGACCTCTTTTTTTTTTTTTTTTGCATTATATCTTTCAAAAAACTAGTCATCATTTTTTCCAATTTGATCTTTTGCACTCTTATTCTTGTCACCTTTCTAGTCTACTCTTCTCTGATTGACCTTTTGGTAAGCTTTAATGTTGTTCTCTTAGCAAATGTATGACGTGGCTTTCACCTTAAACTTAACAAAAGTTTTCGACTTTTTTTTTTGTGAGAGACTTAAAGAAGTCTCTATGGGTTTTAGCATCATCAATGACTGCATTAAGGGCAACGCTTATGTCTAGCTCTAGGATTTGGATTATCTTAGCCATAAACCTAGCTAAATAGTCCCTAATAGGCTTATTTGATTTTTGCTTAATAATGTTAAGGATAAAAGGATCCTTAGTTAGAAGCATACTTGTAAGGAAGTGCTATAGGAACACTTCTACCAAATCTTCAAAACATGAGATTATATTTGTCTTTAAATGTTTGAACTAGGTACTACTCGCATTCCTCAATGTTAAGAGAAAAGTTTAGCAAGCTAAAGCATGACTTAAGCCGTGTAACTTAGCCAAAGTGCGATAATACCTGAGATGATCTTCAGGGTCTCTTATTCTATCATAAGTCTTAAATTATGGTGGCTTGATGTGCCGTGGTATTACTTTCTCTAATATTTCAAGGATGAAGGACTCTTCTGTATTTAGAATTGTTTACTTGTCGTAACAGGAGTGCTAACATGCAAGGGTCATACGTAGTGTACCTAATGTAGTTGTTTTCCTTTGTCACTTTTCTTTAAAGCAAGAGCTGAAGGTCTAAATGTAACTTTATCTTGCTTTCTCGGTAATTCAGGAGAATAGATTGAATCACCACTATTCTCATCATTGTTATCACTGTGTTCTTGGATTTAACTTTGGTGGACATTTCTATGGAGAATGTTAAGGATCTCATTATGTTTTTTGCTAACTTCTTGGTTCTCTTTGGCTAAGTCAAGATAAAGTTACTCTAGCTTAGCCAAGCATTGTTCATTAATATGCTTACTTCCCCCCACTTAGTGTTAGCATAAAGAGCCAATACTTGTACTTTTTGTCATTCAAGTTTTTGTCATATGGGTGTAAAATGAAAAACAAATGGCACTAAATGTTTTAAGATGATTCAGGGGTAGGACTTTGTTCTTGTAAGGATAAAAAATAAATAAATGGTCTTAAGAGAGTTTTTACAATGCTTTCTCTTCATATTTATAGGTGAATATTGGGTGTCTAAAATAACAGTTAATCATTAGTAGTGATGTAAGTGGAGATCCTATAATTAAGCACATGTCTAAAATATAGGAATAGTGAGTGGTTATATAATGAGATCATACCAGATCATAATTATTTGTGCTACTTTCCTAAGTTCAAACCGGATGTATTAATAAGCCGAGCTCTAAAGCCCATTGAGTAGGTTGAGCCTTAATTGGCATTAGCTAAGAATAGAGTTATTCAACATCTCGTCAACTGAATAGTCGAATAATGTTTTAAGGTGAATATCGACCATCAACATTTACTAGTGCTCAAAAATATTTAGGAAGATCTATCCATGTATTTTCTATTGGGATTGCCATGATGTTAAAGGGGAGTTGATTATGTTTTTATAGTGGTTCATAGACTCCAAAAATGTCTCATTTTATTCTCGAAAAAAAAAAAAAAACTTCTTATGTAGTTGGAATTACTAAGATATTCTTCAAAGAGGTTTTTTTTTACATAAGGTTTCGAAACTTATTACTTGTAGCCATGATAATATGTTTATAAGTTACTTCATTAGAAATTTATGGAAGATGCTTGTTTCCTTTTTAAATTTCAGTAGCACAATTCACTTACAAATTGATGGGAAAAAAGATGCTATCTACAAAACTTTAGGTGAAGTATTTATGAACATAAAGTATGCAACAATGCTATTCAATAGTGTTACTTGAAGATCATTATTTTCAATTATCTATGTGCAGGTTCTTCAACATACTCTTAGTCTGATTCAATTACATAAAGGTAAGGGAAAGAACATCCAAGCTAAATACATGGCTAAGTGAATAGTTGAAGTACATATGGACATAAAGCAAAGCTTGTATCTACAAATCAAAATACAAGACAACTGCCGATTAAAGAAGTGAAACATGGGTGTTTAGGTCCAAGTGCACCTTGACAAGGAGAGATAACCTATTGGAATATACAAGAAGTTACAACAAAAGCAGTATAGACTATACTAAATACTTTAAAAGGTAAATAAGAATACTTTTGTTATTGATTTTCTTGATAACATGGACATATCCAAGACCTTTAATATTTCAAATCTACCTCTATACCATGACTCTTCTGAACCCTTATATCTAAACTTAAAGGCAAGCTTTTCTTAAGTATAAGTAACTAATGTGGACAAATTAGGCCTAGAGTTTATGGAACGGTAGGAAAGTCAAAAATAAAATAAGAATCAAGTTAAAAGCAACATATGCTAAAATCAAAAGAAGCAAGAAGTTGATCAAAAGCTTTTTGAGCACTAGCATAATTCGTTAGACCTTAGAAGCCTTGAATTTTGAAGTGCAATTCTAATTTTCAAGTTATAGATCAGTCAACTTTGAAAGGTCATGACTTTTCATATATGTAGAGTTATGAGGTTTATAGTATTTCAATGAAGATCTATTTCAATCTACCTTAGCCTAGAGTAAGGAAAGTGCTTTGCTATTTGATACTATTTTAGGACTCAAATCTTGCACGTTTTGGCAAGATACTAGACTATCAAAGATTTTGTATTAGTTTAGGAAAGCTTAACTTAGCTTTATTTATTCCTCATTTTGAGGGATTTCAATTTTATACAATTCCTTTACTTACTATAGGGTTTTAAGACTATGAATACTGTATGAATCAATTGTATTCCCAATCTTTTTGAAATAAAACAAAGTTACTATCTACAAATTTGTATATATTGTCCTACACATTGCATCACTTTATTGATCGTAACAAATGTGAAATTTATTATCTTTAACCAATTTTTCATTTTTGATTAAAAAAACTAATGTACTTTTCGTTTGATTTGGTAAAATGGCTATATATCGACTAAACTTGTTATATTGTGATAAAAAATGTCAAATTTATCACGTCTTACTAACTTTTTTTCTAATTTAGTTATGGTTGTATAACTACTAAATTGATAAGCTATCAAATCTATCATTTGTTATCAACTTTATACCTAATTTGGTAAAATAGTTGTATATTTGATGAATTCATTTTTTTTCTTTTTTAATGGTAAAAAGTTATATTTAATTATTTAGCACCAACTTTTGGACTAATTTGTAAAATTATACTACAACTAAATACTTGTTTGATTGTTATAAATGTCAAATTTGTCAACCATTACCAACTTTTTCATCTATTTGTCAAAATTCTTCCATATTTGGAAAATTTGTCTGATTGTGCTAAATGTCACATTTATCAATTATTACCAATTTTCGTCTAATTTGGTGAACATGTTACATATAAAATAAATGGTAAAATGTCAAATTTATTGTCCATTACTCACTTTTCATCTGATGTAGTAAATAATTTGTATATATAGTAAATTTTATTTACAATTTGAAATGAAGTCGCATCCTCGACTTATGCCAACTTAAGCCAACAGCGGCCCTCAAGATTATGTCTGTATCTTAGAGGAAACGAACCCATATTAACGACTAGAAGTAGATAGGAAAATAAAATGCAAGCAAGGAACCAATAGATGGACACCACAATTTTCAAAAGATGACTCCATTCAGGAAATAAACCAAGAGAAGGTCTTATAGAAGATTAACTGTATAAGGCCGTTCAATCATAATGGCAGGTTCAAAAGAAGAAGTATCATACTATTTAAATATTAAAATATAAGAGGATGTTAAGAGATTAAACTTGTATAAAAACACAATGAGCACATATATTTTAGGATTTGGAAAGTTTAGTAGATAAATTTTCGTGCTTTAATGATTTAGTGCATAATAGGTATTTGTTGAGTCATTTTTCATAAATTATAAACACTTAAATTATTGAAAAAAAAAAGTCTAGGTATTAAATTGCACAAATCATAAAATAAAGGCACTTATTATGCCTCTATAATCGCTATTCAAATTCTAAGATAATTTTTCCAATGCTCCTACAGTGGATAAAGAAGGAAGAATTTTAAAGTGTTATACATTTTCTGGGGATTAAATTCATGACAAACTTTAATCTTGTCTCCAATCATGTCATCAGGGATAATACTTAATGATTTAAAGTTTTCATGTTTTTGAGTATACAGCATCTTTATCTTTGTCTCTTCCAACACTATTATGTACCATAGAGGAAAAAAAAAAAAAAAAATTTGGAACATATCAAATCTCTTCATGTGTAGTGACATATAATTGAAGATATTAACATGCTATTTCATATAAGATTGAACTATTATGTATCTCATTAGCGCTTTTCACTTCATGCACGAGAAGATACGAACGACAGAGAATGGATGCAATGGACAGTCACATGAATGGCTCACCGCATGCCTCTTGCATTTAGAAATGGTTAAATATACCATCGAATAGAGATTCATTTGTTGTGACAGATAAATATCTACTGTCCCAACTTCTTATGTACGCATATGGACCGGTGAAATGAATTTTATAATTGATTCTTTATACAAATATGTGTATGTGATTGGTTGAAACACGTTTGAGATAAAGATTTCAAGACAATAAATACTGATAAATGGTGTGAGATAGTTACATGTTTCAAGGATTGATAGTCTCATCGGAAATAATAGCAATAAAAAGAAAAAATAATAAATAAATAAAATAAAATAAAGCAGTGGAGTTCTAGAGAAATCGTAGTGAGGTGGTTGTAGAGCCATTCCTGTGATGGAGATAGCTACATCTGGAACAATAGGGAGTAAAAGGATCCATAATGCTTTAATGGAGTTTCCGAGTGCCAAGTGCTTAAAGAAAAAAAAAAAAAAGAAAAAGGAAAAAAAATAAAATATAAAAAGAAGAAGAAGAAAAGGAATTTTTATTGCTTAGTGCTAACTCCATTAAGAATTTAGCGTATGGTGGGAGGAACAACGTTTCCAGCATATCCTGCAGTATATAAACACTTGTCTGGTCTCATGTCTAATGCATCACAAAATCACACGATCGTCAAGAAGAAATGGAGAGTCCAGTGCTCAAATTTGTTTTCCTGGTTCTTGCCATGGTTTTAGCTGCTAATGCAGGGCTGGCAAGGGTTGAAGGAGCAAGTGTGTGCGGAAAATCGACCCCAGACGATGAGGCCATGAAGCTTACTCCTTGTGCAATGGCAGCATCAAATGCAAAAGCCCCCGTCTCCAACAGTTGCTGCCTCCAGGTGAAGAATATTGGCCGGAACCCAGCATGCCTCTGCGCGGCTATGCTTTCTGATACAGCCAAGGCATCAGGAAGCAAGCCTGAAATTGCCATAACCATCCCCAAGCGCTGCAATTTGGCAAATCGTCCTGTCGGATACAATTGTGGACGTGAGTACCTAGAGTCTATTCTTTTTGGGTTTTTTTTTTTTTTACTCAAATTTAGTGGATATTGTTTTAGATTCTAATGGCACTATATTACCATCTGCAGCATATACCCTGCCTTAGATGAAAAACTTCCTTTTCTGGGGGAAACATGGACAGAGCTGGTGAAGTTGAGATTGGAAACCCGCTTGTCAAAAAACTAGAAACCCTGGCTTAGCATGTTCTCTCTTTTATCCAAATAATAAATTCGGCAGCTGTTGTGTTGTACCTGGCTCCATTCAATAAATGAAACGTGGACATGTTCTTGCGTGTAAATTTTAGCAATCAGCCTTTTTTTTGAGTTGTTTAAAGTTGCCGAGCTCCACGGCTGAACATCCTAGAAAAAGCTAAGAATATTAAAGAGCTGTGGTGTGTGAACTTCACCATCAGTCAAACACAAAGGTAAGTCGCCATAGCCGACTTTTAACTTGTCGTTACATGGGAGAAAAAAAAAAAAAAAAAAACAAAAGATGCAATTGCGATGACCAGACCAGACCAGGATGTGGCTGTGGAATCATTGTCCTTTATCCTTTTTAACGACCATAGCTTAACTTGCAACTACCCTATGTCCCACCCCGCACACAGGATAGGGCTGGGTTGATCGTTGGATCTGATTTTTGGACGGGGAATAACCTCAGATTGCAGACTTCCAGATTCACGATAAGAAATCGCATCAACAGTTTGAAGACGACAACGCTTAAATAAGATATTTGCCCTTGTTGGGGTTGTGGGCCGCACCACTTTAGATTTGTACCACGTAGCCTATCCCATGCCCCACTCAGTCTAACCCTTAGAGCCCAGGGAATCTGTGATGATATGTGTTGTTTTGCAGAGAAAACATTTTCCAAGCATTTTCATATATTTCTCGTAATCAAAACCTTATAATTCTCAAATACTATTATTACATTAATAACCTCAGTACGTCACAATTATCAGTGGCTATTAACGGTATCTGATAAGGATAAAGGTTGCAGTAAATGACTGGGAGGGATTTTAGCCAATACGAAAAGAACAGTGAAAAAAAATATGGCTTTCACGTTTAGGAGGAGGAAATCATTTTATTTAGAAACATCATCAGTAATTTCTGGAGACTATTAGGATAAAATTAAACGAAGTAAAGTTTTAATTGCAATAAATATTGAAAAATGATCCGAAAAAATATTACGTGAAATAACCACACTTTAACTCATTTAAAACGTAACAAAGAGCAAAAAAAGGAAACTATTTAAACAATATACAGAAAGAACATGCTTATAGCAGCAGGCCAAAAAGCCCTAAAGGCACCAAAACACAGATAAAGCCATGCCCTTGTATGAAATGTATCATATTTGCACAAAGGGAATGACTATTCGATTTCTTATTTTATTTATTTATTTTAAAAGGCTATTAATATGTTTTGGCGCATTTTGAGCAATGAATATTTGAATATTTATATGATAGAACAAGGGGCCTATATCATAGGGGTAAATTGTCCATGCACAGTAGGAATACCAACAACATAGGAGATTAGGTCCCTCCAAAGAAGTGGCTAAAACATCATTTCTTGCACCATATCAGGCTATAAATGCACAATAATTAACAGAGGATACAAAGCTGACAAATTGCTTCCTAACATCAGCCACATTTGGTCTCTGTGATGCTACACGATTCAAATAGCAATGTGTAGCATAAGTCTGTAGTACTACACATATTAACTGAAAAATGCTGCAGCAAAATTCAGCCAAAGACCTGTATTATGAGTAATAATATATCCTAAAGATGACTCCAGACCATAAGGGAATCACTTGTGATATTTGAGTTCCAGATAAAACATTCTTTACAGTGAAATAAGATCTAAATACTCTAGCTTAGAAAAGGACAATCTAACTATGCTAAGACGACTACATTGTTAGGCTGTAGGAGCAACAACTTGTCTTCTATCCCTATCTTCCAGGAGTAAGTAGTTTATACTGCTATGATAATGCTATTTACCTGCAATTGATCATTCGGGGCAAAAAAAGCATTAATTAGATTATCTTTCTAGCCCATCATGGAGGGATCAACAAATCGAAATTGCAGTGAGTAAGAAGAAAAGCACGGGAAAAATATAAGGATGCATGGTTTCTGTCATAACAATTTTCTCCGTCCTAATTTCCTAATTCTATGTCCTTAGTAATTTCTTGAGGTGTACACTTGTATAATTTGGATAAAAGATATTTGAAACACATATCCATGTCCATCAGATACATTGAAGGAAATCTTTGACAAGCATGCTATAATGCAAGGCTAAACTTATGCCAGTTGTTGAATTTGAATGTTTTCACTTTCATTTCCAGAAAACATTTCTGAGATGAGGGGCAAACAAGTAAATGAAAATGGCTAATTAGTTGCTGACATTCATTCTAAGAAAAGGTTTTCCAATGTTCAAACAATTCCTCCATCGAGATTCATGTAACTTCTCCCAGCTAATGAGCAAAAATAAAGAAAAACTCCAATCCATCTAAGGCAATAGAATCTTTGGTAAGAAATCTACACATACAATAGAATTCAAGTGAACCGTCTTTCCATACATGAAGGTTTTCTAAAATGCCATATCTCCCCATTTGTACTGCGAAATATTCTAGTATGAGTGATTGAAAATAACCCTAGAATACACAACTCTCTTTTGGCCAGAAGAACAAATGCTCATCGTATACTACTGCTGTCACATTGACCAGATGGATGCACGAAAAGAAATATCCATTGTCATTCTAGCAATTCTACCATGAGAAACAAATGAAAGAAGATAGACAAATTACACAACTAAAGCAATTAAATTACCTTGATTGCTATATACGCCATGGCAACTGAGCAATCAATCAATAATATAGACCACCTGCAGATGATAAAAACAATTGTTAAACAAACATACAGCACGTATTCCAACAGCATAAACTTCTATTAGCTATGTATACCACCTTGCCACCAGTTTCCTCGAGAGGCACTTCCTGGATCATCCTCCCCAGCATCCTTCTTGAACTGAGATAACAGGACAGAACATGATCAGACTCTCAATACATTAATATAATAACAGGATACACACATGGTTCAAAGAGAAAGTATAATTATGAGCTTGAAAGAG
Organism: Lumnitzera racemosa; assembly: GCA_024138005.1. Taxonomy (NCBI): domain Eukaryota; kingdom Viridiplantae; phylum Streptophyta; class Magnoliopsida; order Myrtales; family Combretaceae; genus Lumnitzera; species Lumnitzera racemosa. Next base: position 62,561,498 of record JAMXBC010000004.1, read on the forward strand.
ATAACTCTAAAGCGAATATGTTCATTTTTCAAATGATTTACATCATCATTTAATGCCATAGCAGCTGCTACAATAAGCAAAATCATACTCAAACCCTAAAATATTGCTCAAGTATATATTTGTTCTCCTTAGTCCTTATGCATGATTTCATCAGACATTTTTCCCTAAAGAAAAGGTAAGAATCATATTTGATAGTAAGATTAGAGAACTCTGGAATCACTAAGCATGAATTCTATAAAACATGCCAAGATTTCCATTTACTGGAGAGCAGCATACGAGAATTGTCCATTGTATTGTGATAGAAACTTACCACGGGATTCATTCCAGGATTCTGGTTCTGAGGAAAAGAATAATTCTCTTGACCACCATAGTAAATAGATGAACTGAGATGACAAGGCTGCATCCTTTGTTCCTGATAAATATAATTCACATCTCCGTTTGATTTGCTCTGGCTTGACCCTTCATTGCTCTTTGATGTATCATCTGAAAGAGCAAAAAGTGAGTAAATGATCCATTTCTGATTAAAAATATATAACAAGACACTTACATAAGAATATCCATATTGTTAGTAGATAAGGTTAGTGCAACTAAAAGACAGCAACAATCAGTAAAATCAAAAGAATACCCATATTGTTAGTAGAAACAAGTCAGAGGAAATTTTGTGAACATGGATCATGTATATAAAGTTCTGTACAGTGAATAAACTCGAGACGGTTGATATGACAAATTGCACAATCTTCCAAATTCAATCTTCTCAAGGCCACTCCATGGGACCACTTATACGCACCGGACACTATCATCTGTTTATACCGTGACTGTGTTCCGAGATAGAAGGTCCAACTATGATTCTCCATCGCATAAACGGAAATAAAATAAAATAAAACATTGAAGCCCTGCAGGAACTCTGAGTATGGGCATCATCACTTTAAGCAGCCATATTAACTTTCTGATTCTGTTTTCCCTTTTCTTTTTTTCTCTTCCTCCAATGGTTCGAGATTAAATTAAGCAAAAAACTCATTATATAATAATACCTGTCGTTCCAGAGTTGCTTTTCCATCCTTCATTAGCAAAATCCTGATTTCTTTCTCCCTTGGGACGCAAAGCCTCCTCCATATTTCCATGAACCTGGTCAATTCAAGAAATTTACATCAAAACGCTAAAAAAAAAAAAAAAAGAAAAAACAAACGTACCATGACCGAATTCCAAAACCAATCTTCGGGTCGTTTTAACAAGTTTCACATCATACAGAGAAAAAAGAAAAAAAAACTGAAAAAAGACTATACAAATGCAGCGACCATATTGGCGCGAGGAAAATCAAGAATGATCCGTACACGGAAACAATACCTTCGATGGAGGAGGGAAGAAGGAACCGAATAACTCAGAAGAAGACGTCTCTTTGGAACCAAACAACTCCGAAGCAAACGAGGAAGACGTAGTCGACAAAGAAGAAGAAGCGGAGCAGTTTGCTCCTAAGCCTAATTGCTTCCACGACTCCATCATCAATTTAACTCAGAGAATAGTGTGATTGAACCTGGAAAAGAAGTCTGACGTTTATATATATATATACATATATATATATATATATATATATGACCAGCACCGTCAACAAAAGCGATAAGCTTTGCAACACGAAACAAACAAAACACACAAACAGAGAGAGAGACACAGAGAGAAAGAGAGCAAGCGGGGGAGGGAAATAGAGGTGAGAGATACCAATATTTATAATAGGAATAAAAGAAGGCAAAACGGGAAAAACACAAACACGAACACAGCTTACAGAGAGAGAGAGAAAGAAGAAGAAAGGGACACGTGAATATCGCAGTAGAGATTTACAAAGGAGCAGAATAAATAAATAAATAAATAAAACTATCGGAGATATGCATTCACCTATAAACTCTATCTTATGAAAACGCTATAAAAAATATACTACCATAGTATTAATTAATCTAAATAATTAATCTAATAAGATATAATTTATATAATTCATCTTATTAAAATAGGTTGACATATTATCTAAAAATATTGTTCCTAAAAATATATTCTCAAGAATATAGTATCTGAAATTTTATATTTAACCAAAATGTCTCTTAAACGATTTTGCATGGTACAAACCATCACCAAGTCTTCTTCTTCATCTTTCGTTTCCATTCTAGAAAGCCTTTCTCTCTTTTTCTCCACAACCTTTCCCATATGCATATTTTCTCTATATAAAATCATTTTTCACTCCTTTTTCTTTTAAAAAAAACTGTAGATTTTTCACGAGAACATGGAAAATTTTCATATTACAACGCTAAAATCTCGTGATCTTCTCAGTTTCTCTCTTTAAAAGTCGATGAACCAAAAAGTAACTTTTTTTCCTCTTTTGATTAATTCTACAATTATGTAAATATGTAAAATAAGTTTTTTTTATTGAGATTATGATATTGTTATACAGATCCAATATTTTTACTTTTAAATTTTACGTATTAGTTATTATACATGTATACATAACTTGTGATCTAAGTAAACTTATATAATATCAAAGCAACTAATTGAGTTAATTAGTTTTTATATAAATAACCAATTGTCGTGAGTAGCACGCTTGTTATATTTATTTTGTTCATCAAGTCAGTAGGTATCATAACTGTATAGCTATACACATAAGATATGAATTATTTCGGTGATATGAATTTTATTAGGCTAATGTAACATATAAATAAGAATGGATAACATGAGGGTAGTTTGTTATACTAAAAGAAATATTGTAGAAAGGGAAAATTGGATGCCCTACAATAAGCGCCCAACAATAATAGTTAGGGTAACAATTAGAGCAACCTATGATCAGTTAGTTAGCTTGATATGTAATTGGCTCTAAGTTGACATGACGACTTGTTGGGTTGATTTGATTCACCGATGTTCCCATGTAAGAGGGAGCAAGGACATATTTTGTGTTATACTTCTAAATAACAATTATAACATGTAACAATCAATGGCATCCTTACTAGCAAGTGGTGTAGTAAGCCATTTAACATAAATCCATGTTGAAGTTCATGAAATCAACATTCTACCAATTGTTGAATATGATTTTGGAGGGTATGATAAGAATATAAGGTTTCAAGTAAGAAATCTAGTATTTCAATCCCAGCCGATTCCATACAATGATATACCCACTAGTAGTAGCATACCCTATCGGGGTAACATAATGATGATGATTGAATCCAATAAGGACAAAGATGTGGAGAACGAAATAGCCTGTATAGATATTGAAAAAGATTCAAATGATACCAATTCTAAGCCTAATATCACTCAAAGTAAAGGGTGGCTCCACAAAGTTGAAGAAGCTAAAGGGTTGAGTAAGAGAAATGATTAGAGGTAAGGGTTGACCACAGATGTAAACATAGTTGGGATGTCAAAACTTATGTAGTTCTATATGACACCAGTTTTGTAGTAGCCTTGTATTGTCTAATGAAAGTATAGATGATGGTGAATGGAGCTTTAGTGATGAATTTAAGGTAGGAGTGTAGTTTTAGAGAAAAGAACACTTAAAGATAACAGTGAAAGTGCATCATGTTATGAACCATCATGAATTCATAGTAAAGGAGTTAGAGCCTACTCTCTAGTCAATTAGATGTATTGATTGAGAGAAGGGATGAAAATAAAGACTATAGGCATTAAAGGGCTACTACCGTACATATATAGATTATGCATGTGTTGAATGGCACAATAGGAGACGATGCCCTCAATGGGGGCGCTAATTTACTTATAGTAGATCTATTGCTATCATTGTTGTAGCATTTATGAATGGTCTGTTGATACTTATAGTTAGTTATATATTATTGTTGTTAGTTTTTATATTTTATTAGGTACCTTTGCTGCTTATGATTGGTCATCTACTAGAGTGGCCACTTACAATTTCATTCTCTTTTTGTAGGTATAGATTGATCTAGGACCCATTAATAGGTCATTACTTCAATTATAGGAATCCCACAAGTTTGAGATGGTGTAGGGTGGTTAGATGAGGACACATAACATTGGAACTCACAACTCAATCCTTGTGATTCCATCTAACACTTATTTACCTTTAATGTAACTTGTAAGTGAGTTTATGGCTCAAATGTTGTAGACAAGAGGCCATATTCAGATGTAGAGATGGATGAGAGATCCTGATAGACCTATGGATGTCTCCATACTTTAAGCATGTTAGCTTTCTCGGTTCTGGATAGGTACCATTCACACAATTTGTTTAGCATTTGATTATAGCCTTGGTGGAGCATTGGAGAGAGGAGATGCATACCTTCCATTTCTATACCGGGGAGTTGATAGTTACACTCTTGGATGTTTCTATGCTACTTAGTCTATTGGTTGATGGTTAGGCTGTAATGAATAGCTTGCAATCTGGTTAAGCTAACTTATGGCTACAGTTACTTAGACTATACCCCCCTTTGAATGCTATTAATGGGGAGTTAAGTTGTCCTGGCTAAAAGACAACTTTAGTGACCTTCTTGATGATGCAAATAATCTTACTGCACAACAATATACCAGAGTGCATATTATGCAATTGATTGGGGGGATGCTATTCTCAAACAAGTCCAATATAATGGTACATCTAATGTTTCTCCCCGTCTTCTCCAACCTTACTACAATTAGTAAATATGCTTGAAGTGTTGCATGCCTTGCGATGCTATATTGCCAGTTGTATCTAGTGTCACGGATGGATGTAGGTGAGATTAATGGGCTACTCATCTTACTCCAAGTGTAGGCATGGGAGCACTTCCCACATATTTCTCCATTACAAAGTAGGATAATGGCAGTAATAGATGATGACCCATTGATGAGTTGATAGGGTACTGAGTTCGATGTTATGAAGCTTCTAATACATTTTGTTGGATAGTATAGGGATGTGTTTGATTGCTAGCGTCTAGAGTAAGTATATAAGTTACTACCTATAGTTATATTTTCTTCTACAATGTTGCGTAGTTGAATGTTCTAATTAGCTGATTTTGCAGGTCGTATAGATGCCTTACTCTCATGATGATATTGGAAGGCTCCCTGCTTTCTACTATATTGGTAATGATATATAGGCTATATGTACCCTTGATTTGCTTCCATCTGGTTGAGTTCTATTTCCTAGATTAGGTCACACAACAGTTTGATAGGATGTAAGGGATTGCTTCCCCTATTGATACATCCCGAGAGCTACATGACATAGACTAATATAGTTAAATAGAGTGGATATCAAGGTGGAGCAGCTAGGCATAGATGCCATCATTTAGCAACTTAGGGATATCTACCTAAATGATGCACCAAGTTAGTACTAGTTATAGAGCATGGAGGCTCTCTAGCTCCCGATCCTCAGCACAAAGGGCGCCATTGTCTACAAAGATGGGGTTAAGCTAAGGTTTAAAGGTGATGATAGGTTTAGATTGATGTTAAGGACAATCTGTGTTTGGAATACCTATTGCCAGTAATATCTCTTAAACCATTAGGTTTTGAGTTTCAGACATCATTTATCAGGAAGAGCTCCAACAATTAGATGTTCCATACCTCCGTCATTGGAGAGACCTCTAGTAGTTAAGTCTGTATACCCCCTGCACCATTGAGGAAGCCAATTAGAGTTCAACATGACAACGTAAGCGAAGGACTCAAAAAGGTACATCCTACTCTAATCCTTATGCATGCATCATACTTAGGTGTTTATAGTTAGGATGGGGCACAAATCGCTTAATTAAAGGCAAACTAGATAGTACAGCCCTAACCCGATGTAGATCCTTAAGATATTCATCCACATACACTTTAACGGCATTAGATTTAGATATTTCACATTTGAGATTGTGTTTTATCCTTACTTTCTAAACACCATGTAGATATTTGAAAGTTATATTAGAGCTTTCATAATGCTTTTATATTGTTATAATTGAATATGTTATTCTAAATTCGGGTGCTTTAGCTGTGTTAAAGATTATTATGTATTTTCATGTTTAAAATCACCTTTAGGGGAGGTGAATTTAGGTTAGAATAGATGATTTTGGATTGAGCCAAAGTTAAAGCAACCAAACTAAAATTGTAATATTGATTCATATAGATACAAAACAAAAGGTTCTCTATTAATTCAAAAGCCATAGTTATAAGATAGAGAAAGAGGAGAAAACTGAACATTTCACTCATATGGTACTGGATAGAATTCAATTTGAGGTGTACTATTTGATTCAAATATGATTTTAGGTTGAGCTAAGGAGAGACAATTTTGCATTACAATACAAATTTGCCTCTTGAAGAGGAGATTTTGGGTAACAGTACTTTTGGGATTTTTTTTTCACTATTTTTTTTCCTTTTCCCACATTTTAAAACATCAACCAATCTACCAATTTAACCTGATGAAATTAATTATTGGCTAACAATAGTTAACTACATTTTTGTTGGCCAAATAGTTTAACCATGTTGATTGTTTGGTTTTTTTTTTTATTATTTTGGTTTTCATACCTTGGATCTATAGTATTTTCTCCTCTTAATCCTTTCTAAAAGACAATTTTACCATTGGAATTCTTAATAATAATTTTACCACTTAATTTCTCTTGAAAAGAGTAACCATCATCCCTAAATGGCTTAACAGAAACTCTTTGGTTTGAGAAACTATATGGTAGGTAGCTTTTGCTTTTCCTTTTAGGAAATAGAAGCACTATATCTCTTTTCTTGCATAAATTTAAAAATATAATTAAAAGTTTGGGTATAAATCTATGTGAGATATGATCTCATAGGTTATTATGATAGTCACATAAAAATGATTATATATTTTTATCATTTTTTTTTGGGTTAACAACCACAATAAAATTAATAATAGAAAGATAAAGTCTTGTATAAATATCTAACCTCCATTTGAGCTATACTTAATAGAGGTAAAAACACCATCATTCCGAAAAATAAAAATAAAAGTACCCATTGTCTTAATACATTTGTACATTCCGTATCCTAGAATATCCTCCTCTAAAATGGGGTGCATGGCTGTATGAGGAGTTCTAAGAAACAAACTTTCATCCTTGCTTTCATGCATCTACCTAGCTAGCATATCAACAACTTTATTTGTTTCCCTTGGTATTGCTTCAATCCATTAACCTTATAGTTTGGAGAGGATTTCCTTGTAAGCCATAATGACATTATAATATCTATATTTTATGTTTCTTGCTTGAGTAATAGGAAGAGCTACAATTGTTGAATCTATAGAAAGTTCAATATTTAAATATATATGATGCATACAAAGTAGAATCCCAAAGTATATTGCCTAAAGTTCTAGCAAAACAACATCATTTACTGTTAATTTCCTACTAAATCTAAATATCCATCTTCCTTCTACATCTCTTAGAAATGTAGCGATTGGTGTACATTCTTTCTTTACTATTAAAGACCCATCTATATTCAATTTATATCATCCTTGTGCTGGTGGCATCTGCTATAAATTAATTGCTTCAATTTTTGCTATTTGCTTCCTTCTTCATAGTAAAGCCTAGTATTCATTTACTTGTTAATTTCTGATTCTCAAAATTTGCCATAATATAATTCCAAAGATAATACTTTTTGTTGGCCTTAGTTGACTTAATTCCTTCTTTTTAACGTGACAATTAACCTTTATCCATTTAAATAAGTTTTGATTTATCTGCAGATGAGTAATAGAGTTTGTCTCCCAATTTGTAAGTACATCCTTTAGCTTGATACATTCATGAAAAACATATTATATGTCTTCAGTTAGCACTCTACAATGAAGGAAACCCTTACTTACATTTATATTCATTTTTTTGAAGGTTTAGCATTGTAAGTAAGTTGTCATTCATAATTCTCCAGAGGAATAATTTCACTTTTTGTGGGAAAATGGATTTCTATAGCCATCTCCACTCATTCACCTGTTGCTCATCTTTTTATAACATGTAATTTTGGAATTCCTTAAGAGATGGATTTATCCTTGCAACTTGTGAAAGACCATATTCATCCTTTCTCTTCTCTATAATAACTATAGGACTAATTTGACAATTTATGACGCTTGAGATCTCAAAAACAATTAGATCATCGTTCTAAGCCAAGGTATTAGTCCAAGCATCCAAAATAGCTAGATTCCATGAATCGTTGTTAATTAGGTCTTGAATGATTGATTTCACATTGTTTGCCCATACCAGTGGTTCTACCAAAAACTAGTACGTCTTCCATCATTAAAGACTTGAAAGTGCATTTCCTATATGGTCCTTGCACTCCTAATAATTTCCTTACATTGATGTGATATCATGAACTCGCCTTGCCAGTTTTCCTTTCGAAGTTTACTATGCTTTGCTCGCATCAATTGTCCCCACAACACTTTCTTTAGATGAAATTCCTAATATCTTTTAAGCATGTATGCTCTATCTTTAGCCTGTGAGTTAATGAGTTCTAAACTCCCTTGTTCTTTCTCTTTTGTCACAACATTCTAATTTATCTAGTGAATTCTTTCCTTTTGATTTACTCCATTCCAAATAAAGTTCTTAATAATATGATCTATTTGATCAATAACTTCAGCAGGTAACATGCTAACTTACATATAGTACTTTGGAATATCTTATAGAGTTGACTTTGCTAAAAGCATTCTTCTTGCTATTGATGGATGTTGACTTTTCATCCACTTAACTTTTTTTTTTTGCATATTATTAATTAAAAATTGTGAATCATTTACTGATGGTTTAGTACCATCCTTAACTAGATACTTACGATATCTATCTATCATTTGAACATACTTAAATTTAAAGATATCCTTAATCTCTTCCTTAGTTTGAGTTTATGTGTTTCAAGAGAATAACATCTGTGATTTTTACTCGTTTATCTTTAATCTTGATAGTTATAAGAATTTAGTTGGTATAGCCTTCATAGCCATTGCATTCTCTAGTGTTGCCTTTCCTACTAAGATAATGTCATCCACAAATAGTATATGGGATATTCTCAACTTAAACTCTCTCAATCGAAAAATTTCCCATTTCTTATTCTCAACTTACACCTCTATCATTCTACTAAGAAATTTTAAAGAGAGAACAAATGAGTAAGGGGACAAAGGGTCCCTTTTTCTTATACCTTTGCTAGGTGTAAATTGCCTTGATGGTGTTCCATTAATGTAGATTTTAGTACTAGTGTTTGTTGCACAATTTTGTATTAGTTTTATCCACTTTTGAGGAAAATTCAAACTACTCAAAGTCTAATGTATAAAGTTCCATTCAATGGTATCATAGGCCTTTTCAAGATCAATTTTTATCATCATCCAACTTTTATGAGTGTTATTCTTTTGAAAGAAACGTAAAAGTTCTTTGATAAAGATAATTTGATCACTTACTTTTTGACCAAAGATAAAGCTCCCTTAAGTAAGATGAATCAAATGATTCAAGCATGGTATTATCTTATGTATAAGTGCCTTAGTTAGAATTTTATATAATGTAATAGACAAACCAGTGGGCCTATACATCTTTATAGAATTCGCCCCCAACTACTTAGGAATTAAATAGAGTTAGTAATGGTAATCTCTTCTAGAAAAGATTCTAGATTGAACACCCTTTGGATAAGTTTTATAATTTCCATTCCTATGAACTTCTATCATTTCTTGAAAAAATATGCATAATGACCATCTTTGTTAGGTGCCTTCCATGAATGAATAGAAAATAGAGCATTCTTAATTCCCTCCCTAGTTAATTGTTCATCCAATTCTTGTTTATGTTCCTTAGTAGGAACATATTTGAACTTTAATAATATCAGGGTTCTTAATGGGTTGGCTTCATGACTTGTATTGAATAATTTTTCTAAATACCTTATAATGTGATCTCTTAATTCTTGTTCCTCATATATCCAATTTTCCCCTTCTGTTTATAACCCCAAGATTCTATTTTTCGCTTTTCTCATTTTTACTTTTGCATGGTAATATGCAGTGTTTCTTTGTCCGTCTTAAATTCATCTTGTTCTCATTTCCATTTTCCATAACCACTCTTCTTTTTCTAAAATTTGGTTTAGTTGTGTTTTAAGAGATATTTTCTAAGGTACTAGCTTTTCCTTTGGATGTTCTACTAAAGCTCTATTAATGAGATCTTGTTTGCTTAGTATTTTTCATTTATGCATATTCACATGACCAAAGATTTCATAGTTCCACTTTTTTATTTGTAAAGATAGTGCCTCTAAGGTTTATAGTAAATTTCCTGAATGTTCCCCCAGACAATTTTGATTAATTCTAAGTAAGAATTTTCTAGCAACCAAATTGGCTAAAACTTGAATGGTTTTAGTGTTTTGCTTTCCAACTTGTAAGCATGAGTTTTAATTACTAACCAATAATGATCAAATTTCCATTTAGCCATATGGAAGACCTAAGCTTTAGGGTATGAGTTTCTTTACCTACTATTAAACTAGGCCCTATCGAGCCTTCTTTGAATTAAATTCGTAAGTTTTCATTCATTGGACCAAGTGAATGGTCCAATGAATCCCATATCCTCTAAACTACAACTATGCATAAAATTTGCATAGAGGGAAGCTCTATGAAAAGGAAAATTTTTACTACCCCAAGACTCTTTTCTATATATAATATCATTAAAATCCCCCGTAACATACCATGGGGCATTTCTAATTGTAGCAGCAAATGATTTCAAGTTCTCCTGCAAATTCTTACAGTTTAATAAATTCAAAGATGCATATATAACTGATAAGAACCAATATAAGTTAGATTTACCAACCTTAATCATTGCATGCATATCTTGATTCATAATTTTTATAACTTTAACCTCCATAATCATTGGGTGCCATAATGATAGCATAATCCCATTAGCTCTGATGTGTCTAGAAACTTAGTAATCACTATGACTTACTGTAGAGGATATGAATCTAATGGGTCCTTCGAAATAACGAAGAGAGTAAAATGGATAGGTTAACAATTTGTATAAAGTAGCTTACATAAAGCTTCTTAGAGAATATCACCTACTAAAAAACATAATACGACTTAACGCTTCACTTGATGTAATGCATAAACTAATGCTAAGGTTTACCCACCACTAATCATGAGCTACTTGACAAGAATAGAGAAGAGTGTACAAGAAATGGACTTAGAGAGGAATTTCTCATAAGAACAATATATTCAATATCTGAAAGGAATGTAAGGTCTTCTAGTTACAAAGAGAATAGACTACTAATAATAAGTCCCTAGGGAAACATTACAAATAAGAAAAATTATAAAAAGACCTATAGGAAAAGAGATTCTTAGTAGGTATGAAAAAGGGCAAAAAGCACAAATGAAGAAAAAAAGGAAAAATAGTATAATGTCAGGTAGCAGTTAGTCAAAGGGTCTATATTAGGGAATCTTTGTGCCCAAAAATTGAGTTGGGTCACTTCGTAAGGGCTATATATGGGAATCATCTGGAGTTGCTGAGATGTCTAATAAATGCCGCCATGTAGAAGAACTAGGTTAAAAGAGAAGTACCAGCTGAGTAAGGACTAGGTTTCGGTACTTAGTAGGAAGTTATCGGCACTTGGTAGATAGGCCTCAAAAAATGAGTTGTCGATAGGGCTAGAGGTTGGCAATCCATCAGTTCCCGAAGGTTATAAAAGATTTGCCCTCAAATCTTAGTTTCCTTCTTCATTGAGTACATAGGGCATCAAGTCAATGACATTAAGTAGCAAATACAGCATATCCTTTAGGCAATTTAAGCTCATATGCATTGTTGTTGATATGCCTAATGATCTTAAAAGGCCCATATGATTTAAGGGATAGATTTGTTCATCCTTTTCCCTAGGAAATGTTCCTTACTGAGGTAGACCTAAACAAGGTCTTCAAAATTGTAAACAATTCATCTGCCCCCAAGCTTATTCTTTTTATCGGGCTATAGTCTATGACAATTGTTCAATAACCTTTTGATGCAACTTTTGGAACTCTTTGGTGCACTGTAAGCTGGATTGACTTTCTCCTTAAGTGTTTGAGATGATAACCAGATCTAAGGATAAGTTCAGGTTAAGTCTATAGAAGACCTCAAATGGTGGCCTTCCTATCAAGCTGTGAGTTAAACGGTTGTGAGCAAACTTAATGACAGGTAGACATAGATCCCAATCATGTAAATTCTTCCCAATAGCTACTCCTAGGAGGTTACTGAATGTCCTATTCACAACTTTGATCTGGCCATTTATTTGCGGGTAGCAAGAAGTATTGTACATAAGCTTAGTGCTGAGTTTCTTCGACAGGGTTCTCTAGAAGAAGCTCGTGAACTTCGAGTCATGATTAAACATAAGACTTCTTGGCATTCTATATAGTTACACAATTTCCTGCAAAAAAGAGGTTAGCGATAAATAAAGCATTATTGGTTTTGTGATAGGAAATGAAGTAGCTTATCTTACTGAACCAATCGACCATTACTATGATAAAGTCATGTCTTCTCGTTGTTAAGGGTAGGCCAAGCATGAAATTTATGCTTAGGTTAGTCTATAGCCGCTTAAGCATAGGTAGGGGTGTGTACTCTCCATAAGGCTCTTTTCACCCCTTTGCATGTTTACATACCTTACACTTCTTAAGAATTAGGTACACATCTTTCATCATCATAAGCTAGTATAAATGCTCCCTTAATATTTCAATCATTCTCTTTTCTCTAAAATGGCTAGCTAAATGTCCAACATAAGCTTCTTGGATGATTAGTTCTCTAGGTAAACTACTCATTAGAAACCCTTAGCTTAAATAGAATCCATCCAAAACTTCTCCAATGTTGCATTTTACCACTAAGGGCCCAAAATATAGATCATGCTCATGTTGATCGCGTAGGATGTTGAATCTAAGTACCTTAGCTTGCATTGTTGTAATGATAGTATGACGACAAGAAAGAACATCGGCCATAGTGTTAGTACTTCCTCTCTTGTATCAAATGATGGAGCAAAAGGACTCTAAGATTTTAACCCATTTGGCATGATGCCAAGTAAGTTTTTATCGCCTTTGGAGATGTTGAAGAGATTCATGATCTAAGTAGATGATGAATTCTCTCAATAGTAAGTAATGCTGCTAGTTTTGTAGTGTTCGGACAAGGGCATAGAATTCCTTATCATAAGTCAAATAATTCAAGGCAACTACTCTAGGTTTGTTGCTAAAATAAGCTATTGGTCGGTGCTCCTGCAAAAGAATAGCACCAATGCCGACTCTTGATACGTTACATTCTACTTCAAAAACTTTTTCAAAATCTGGTAGGGTAAGTACGAGTGTTGATGTCAATTAGGACTTTATATCTTCAAAGCTTTTTTAAGCTTTCTCAAACCACTTAAACTTATAATTCTTCTTGGTCAGTTAGACCAATAGTGTAGTTATAGAACTAAAGTTCTGAATAAATCTTCGGTAGAACAAAGTCAGACCATGAAAACTTTTAACTTTGGTAGTTTTAATTGGTGTCGGCCACTCAAGAATAGCTTTGACTTTCTCATCATCGACTTAAATTCCTCTCTCTGAATAAACATATCTGAGGAATACAACATTACTTTAGTAGAGCATGCATTTCTTCATGTTGTCGAATAATCTCTCAGCTTAGAGGATGTCAAACACTGATCTTAAATGCTCAACATGATAAATGAGGTTGGCACTATAAACTAAAATGTCATCAAAGTATACCACAACACATTCACCAATCAAAGTTCCTAAGACATGATTCATGAGTGTCATAAAAGTGCTCTATACATTTGTCAAACCAAACGGCATCACTATCTACTCAAACAAACTACCCCTTGCTTTGAAGGCTATCCTCCATTCATCTCTAAGTTTCATTCGTATTTGATGATAGCTACTCTTCAAATCAACTTTTGAAAAGTTACAGGCTCCATGCAACACATCAAGTATTTCATCCAATTATAGGATCGAATATCAGTATTTAATAGTAATTTTATTGATGGTACGGCTATCAACACATATTCTCTATGACCCATCTTTCTTTAGCATAAGTATAGTTAGCACAGTTTAAGGATTCATGCTTTCTTGGGCGTAACTACAATCTACTAACTCATCTACTTGTTTCTTTAGCTCGGTTGCCTCCTTAAGGTTAAGCCTTTAGGTAGGTCAGTTTGAAAGAATAGCTCCACATTGAAGGTCAATATAATGTTCTATGCCTCTCAAGGGTGGTAAACCTCTTGGCATCTCGATAGGGAACAAGTCGGCATACTCCTATAGTAATATCTGCACCTTAGCATGTAAGCTATTGGCTTCTCATAACTCTAAAAGTTTCTTGATTAATAGGAGTGCACATTCTTCATCCTTAAGTTCTTAGTAAAATTGAGCATAGGAAATTATTAAGGAATTTCGTTGCATAGATTGGACAAACTTCTCTTGAGACTCTTGGACTTCCTTAAGGCTCATAGGAGTTATTATATACTTATTTTTGTCCTTTTAAAACATGTAGGTATTCCTATACTCATATGCAACACCCTCAAATCAAATAGCTAGGGTCTATCAAGTAAGATGTGTGAAGCACACATGAGAAGGACATTACACAGCACCTTGTCCTTATACCTATCACCAATAGTAATCAACATACTGACTTGCTTGGCTATGGGTAGACCTCTCTTCTCATTTAACTAGTGAATCTTATACAGCTTATGGTGAGGCTAAGTCAGTAGCTTTATGGCCTTAAAAACTCCTTATGTGATGACATTGGTACAACTTCCCCCATAAATGATCAATGCACATAATTTGCCATTCACTTGGTAGTTCATATGAAAGAGGTTCTCCCTTTACTCATTCTTGTCAGCTACAAAAGTACTAAGAGATCATCAAACGACAAAATAGTACTTGGTACCCGCTTCAGGTGGTGTTATAGTATCAAGCTGTTCCTAAAACTCTTCTAAATATGGTCAACTCCCATTTCTTTCTCTCCTTTACTAGCACTCTCTACTTTAAGCTGGGGTTTATCTCTCTTTATAGTCATGACATGTCGATTCAAACATTGACTTGCCATAAATCCATAGTCAAGACATTTGAAACATTTAATCTCTTAGTTCTTCTTATTTGAGCCCTGACCTTGGTCTCTATAGACCTCAGACACCTTGGCCATGTCCTTACCTCTACCATCCTTAGGTCGATTCGGCATTTGTTTCTAACGGTCCACCTTAGAACTATTCGGTGCTTAGTCATTTCAAGGTCAGCTTAAAATGCCATGTCTAGTTAGCAATCTTATTCAAATACTCAGCATTCGGCTAATTTGGTTCCACCGCTGTCTGTTGACTCTTTGTACTATTTAGATCGTCTCATCTAGAGATGTAAGCCTTTGTAGTTCTACTATGTTACCAATCTCAATCCTTAGCCTAGAAATGAATCGTACTATAGTTCGTATCTAGGGCTCATCAACATCACATCGGATCATATGTAACTGAAACTCTCAAACATATTCGTCTACTGATCTGTTACCTTATCTCAATTCTTGGAGACATCGGAAAACTGTCTTTCTCGTAATGTTTGAGAACGAACCTACTTCTTAGGACTCTTTTCATCTCGTTTCATGTTTGGACTTCATGTCATGCTTTCAAGCGAACATTCTACAACTTCTTCCACTACATTGCTGCATACCTAGAAAACCTTAACACAGTCACTTGAATATGAATGGCATCTTCATAGTCATAAGATTCGAATATCTTTTCAATTTTATTTTCCTAGTTTAGGTAGTTATTAGCACTACTTGACCTATTAAAGCTTAAGACCTATACGTTGAGATACTTTGCTCTCTTAGGAGCTCTAAGCATAAGCTCATCAATTCCATCATATTGCTCCTCCTCCTTGTATCCTTTAACTTCATCTAACTCGAGTCTCCTTCTCATCGCTCTATCAGCACATTGAAGTGGAGCTTAGTTCATAGGGATTAGCTCTAGATCTTTTTGTTCATACATTTGCCTTCTTGACTTATCTCTCCTTTTATGGCCCTATTTAACAACAACTCTATGACTCTTTGAA
The DNA here is from genome assembly GCA_024138005.1 of Lumnitzera racemosa. Lineage (NCBI taxonomy): Eukaryota > Viridiplantae > Streptophyta > Magnoliopsida > Myrtales > Combretaceae > Lumnitzera > Lumnitzera racemosa. Next base: position 62,577,414 of record JAMXBC010000004.1, read on the forward strand.
TCGAGATAGCAAGATTGGCTACAATAGTAGCAAGGTCTTATATCTACTCATTAGTAGTTCATAGTGTTTGTTGGGTAATGCAACCACAACCATGTACATCATTATTGGCATTGGTAATCTCTCCCTAAATGTTAGGATTCAACATTCTCAAAATGAAGTTTCAAAACTCTTCACACAAGAAATTCTTACATATACAAAGAAAATACAAATTGAGGGACTAATTCCCTTGATGTCTGATATCTTTCATGTAATTGCCCTCTTATGTTTTTTTAAAAAAGATAAAAGTTTCTCTTTTTGGCTAAATTCAAGCCCCAATGATATGATTACCGGTAGCTTAGAATCTTCAGCAAAAAACGTATACTTTAGGTAAAAGGGCAGTTGTTTCTTTTCTAATTTAAGGCACTCCTCAACTGGTGGCTTCAAATGAATAATATTACTCCGGTTAATCTCCTCGACCTTGAAATCCTTTAATTGTTTAGTATACACCTCTAACCGAGTGATTAAGTCTTTCACCTCATTGACTCCATTAAACTCATTTCCTCTTGTTAAGCATGACTAGAAAGGATCTTTACTCATAATATCCTACAAGAACTGAAAAATGGTGAAATTGAAAGAATCAATAGCAAAGTATTCATCATCACCACTCATTGATTTCTTGAAGACATTGGGCATTCTGATCACCATCTCCTCACTTTTAACTTCAAGGACTAACTTCCTATCCTTGGCATCAATCACAACACTAGTAGTTGCCAAGAATGGTCTTCTCAAAATAAGCAAAACCTCCATGTCCAACACTACAAAATCTATAGGAAAAATAAAGTCATACCTTTACCAAAACATCTTCCGTGACTCCTTTTAGAAACCACATGGATCTATTTGCCAACTGGATGCTCATTTTCATGCTTTCGGGCTCTCCTAAATTCAATCTCTTGAACAAACTATAAGGAATTATATTAATGTTTGCTCTAAGATCTGCTAATGCCCTCTCTACTAAGAGGTCTCCTATTAAACATGAAATGGTGAAGCTACCAGGATCTTTGAGTTTCCTGGGTGACTTATTCAATAGAACTATAGAGCACTCTCCACCCAGGGTAATAGTGGAAACTTCCTCCAATTTCCTCTTGTTTGAAAGAAGCTCCTTCATAAATTTTGCATACTTAGGCATTTGACCTATGGCTTCTGCTAAAAGAAGGTTAATGTGCAACTGTTTGAAAAGTTTTAAGAACTTCATATAATGTTCATCATCCTTATCCTTCCTTAGTCTAGAGGGGTATGGCAAAGGTGGTTTGTACTCCTTTGGTGTTATAGGTAAAGTTTCCTATTCTTGTGACGCATTTTTCATTGCTTGCTCTTCAATCATAGAATCAACTTCTTTCCTCTTGTCTTAGATCCTCTTTGGAGTTTGTAACTCCTTGCTACTTATAAGAGTTACAGCCTTAACATGCTCCTTAGGGTTCATCTTGATGTTACCTTCTAATAACATAAGAACTTTATTAGACAACATCTTAGAAATCTACCCAAGCTAATTCTCTAAGTTGTGTATTGATGCTCCTTGATTTCTTAAGGTTACTTTTGTGGTTTGGTGGCAATTCTCAAAGGTCTTGATGCATTAAGCTAACATCTCTTCAATGGACATTGGCTTATTCTAAGGGGAAGGCACTTGTCTCTAAAATCCAGGAAGTTGCATGTTGGAGCTTTGACCGGTGTTGTTGCCTCATCTAAAATTGGGATGATTCCTCTAACCTATATTATATGTGTTACTAAAAGGATTATTTCTTAGTCTGGTCCAATTCCCCATGTAAGTTAACCTATTCTACTTGATCAAAGTCTAATTAACTTGCTAACTTTGAATCTAAAACTACCAAAGCTTTGTTATGACCCATTGTAAGACTATCAAACTTCTTTGCCAAAACATCCACCTTATGTGCTAAAGCGGAAGTAGCATCCAACTCATGTTTTCCAACTAGCCTTCTTTCTCTTCCTCTTGCAAATGACCATTGATAGTGGTTATTGGCCATATCTTCAAATAATTGGATGCATTACCTTGGTGACTTATGGTTTTGGCTTCCACCAATAGTTACATCAATGAGCTACTTAGTTGTATAATTCAAACTATTGTAGAAGGTCTAAACTTGGTGCTAATCTAGAAGCCCATGATGGGGGCACTTCCTCAACAAATCCTTCCATCTCTACCATGCTTTATATAGTCTCTAAATCTATCAGAGAAAAAGAAGAGATATCCATCATTAGCTTAGCCGTTCTTGATAAGTATTTCCTCATGAATAACTCGGCCATCTCTTGCCAGGTATTGATGGAATTCCTTAGCATAGAGTTAAGCCATTACTTAGCATTGAACCACAATGAGAATGAAAACAGCCTAAGGCGAATAGCATCCTCTGAAGCTTTACCGATCTTGAAAGTATCACATATCTCCAAGAATTGTTGCAAATGGTTGTTGGGGTCTTCATCATTGAACCTATCAAACTAAACACAGTGCTAGATCATCTAAATGACACTCGACTTGATCTTAATAGTATTGGCTTGAACTTTAGGCCGAGTAATGCTGGTATTAGCTTCATCTAGGTTGGGTCTACAGTAATCCAATGTTTTCCTTGGAGCTACAGGTGGATTTACTCCTAACTCGTTCCTTAGTTGTATTACATTCTGATTTCCATCAAAAGGTAGATCCAAATTTGATGCTGGAACTCTTTAGATACCATCTTTCAAATTCAAGAACTAGTTTTCCAATGGTAGCTCGCCGTGTTGGTTATGATTATTCATTTTGGATGACTTGGATGTCTTTATTTTGATTCTCAATGGTTCATGTGCACTTATGTCCTTACTACCAAATGCTTTCTTCTTAAAATACTCTCGAACTTTCTTCAAGTTCTTTCTAAGTGTTCTCTCGGGTTTAGTATCGAAGTCAACTAAATTTATTACGTTGCTCCAAGTCATAAATTGCAAATGAGCAAATAAGCTAATATGAGCATAAGGATTTCAAATAAACTAATAACAAAAAGGAAAGAAAACAAATGTTAGAAGAATAGGATTCCTAATTTTCCTAATGATGATGTCATTCTTCGGCAATGATGCCAAAAACTTGGGTGCCTTTAAATAAAGCTACTGAGTCTTGCAATTTAAAATCTTATAGTTTATCATTTACTCGGTTAAATAGGCAAGTGTACCTATTGTTTGTTAGTACAAATAAGTATAGGGTCATTTCCACTGAAAATAGATTCAAACACTGGTACCAATTATTCATCCTATTAACTAGCAAATCGAATGATTGAAGAAAGTAATTAACTAATTTCTATAGCTAAACTATATTCATTCTATGATGACACTAAGAAAAGACAACAAAAATGATCATAACAAGAAACAAAGAATTACAAAGTAGGTTTACTCCATCACATTAGCATGAATCATAAACTATTCATTCTAACAATTACTCATTTGCAGGAATTCTCTATTCATGAGTATTTTTATTAGAATTACTCAATTTTAGTCTTGATTGCATTCCTTAAAATCTCTTCTAAAAGAATGGACAAGTTAAGATTGCATGAAAAATTTACTAAATCCTTGAATTCCATAAAACATGTAGTGAACTTCCTAATAAGATCTTTATTAGTAGGAGTAATTCATTCTAATAACTAAGATTTACTCAGTGGAATAATTTCTCAATATATTCTTTTGAGATCTATTACAAGATTGTATTGTACACTACACTATCTCAGCTTGTATAAAGTTCTAATCACTAGAAATTCATAATTATTAGGGTAAACCACAATTCAAAGTACGTTCATATTAAAATGACTTCGTAAACCTTAAATTATTACTCATACATAATAGAAAATGATCGAACATAGAAAAATAGGAACAACAAAATAAAACATAACATGGGAGAAGAGTTATGAAGGAAACCCCTTTTGATTAACTTGAAGAATTATGAAACAACAATACATGGACGTTGGATTTTTCACAATTCTCTTGAATTTAGTGTATAATAATATACAAACTCACGTTTACAATACAACTACTCTAAGAACATTAAGAAAATAAAATGGTGTTGATTATGATGATTCAATGTAACTCTCCTTGATTTGATGTTATCCCCTTTTGTCTAAAAGTTAAGCTATATTTATACTCTTCTCGTTAAAGGTCTTGAACTACACCACTTCAAAATACCACCTAGTGTTAAGACTTATTCCATGCACTGATTCGTGTGAAAAATTCTAGGGAAAACAATCATGTCTACTCTCATCACACCTATGACTTGGGCAGTGATAGCCTCAGATAACACAAATCTACAATAATTTTGGTCACGACCATGTACGTAAACTTCTCATTGCACATATTTCATCTCATCACACTCGTGATTGAGGGAGTGATCGCTCTCTTCATATATAATCACAATCGTAACTAACAAGGGGATTAGAAGAACTTCCTCAATCATAACCATGATGTAAGGTGTAATTAGTGTTGGCCATTCCAATCTTTCCTTATCATGCCCGTGATGGAGTGCATCTTGGTTTTACTTCAAGGTTTTCTTCTCCTTACAACCGTGATTGCCTTAAATTCCATTGTTTTAGTATGTAAACTTCATGTCCTTGCTCATGAATCATCTAAAACCAATACATTACATAATTAAGTATCAAGAAGTTAAGAAATGAACACAATTATGGTCAATTTAAGCCTACATGTGCCTAAAAAGTATAGAGTAGTTTACTCTTGTCAACAATTTATGCCTAAATGTGCCAAAAAAGTGTAGAGTGATTTATACTTATCAAGGCTAGTCGAGCTGACTTGAGGAAAGGCTAACCTTGAGGACATATGAGAAGGGACAGGCCTCCAAATGGAAGACCAATGAGGTAAAGTGCTTTAGATGCATGGGCTTTGGACATATGATTGTAGAGTATCTGAACCAACGTACCATAGTGCTTCGGGGAGATATAGTAGATAGCATTAACGAGAACAAACCCAAAGAGGAGAAGAATGTTAGGAAGGTTGAAGTTGAGGAAGCAGAGGAAACTTGTGTCTATGTTGATTAAGGAAAAATAATGACCTTAGTGTTAAGATGAGTAATGAGTTCCTTACTAAACTTCGAAGAAGACTAGAGAGAGAATCTATTCCATACGAAGTGTATCATCAAAGGAAAATTGTGCACCACCATAGTAGATGGAGAAAGTTGTACTAACATCATTGTATAGTACTTTGTGCAGAGGTTAGGACCATCAGCCTCTAAGCACCCCTAACCTTACAAACTATATCGACTTTATGATAATGGTGCTTTATACATGATAAAACAAGTAACTTTGCTATTCAGTATAGGGAATGTATATAGGGATGAAGCACCGTACAATGTCATCCTCATGGGAGCTTAACATCTGTTACTTAGAAGACCTTGGTTATTTGATCGACCTGTTATTCATGATGAATACAAGAACACCTATGCCTTTGTTAAGGATAGGAAGAAGATTGTGCAATAACTATAACTTATGATGCTAAGCCAAGTGAATGAGACCCATAATCAGCTTACTTAAGCTAGTAAGAAGAAAGCCCTAGTAATGAGCCAAAGAAAACTCAAAGCTACTAAGAAGATCAAAGAGCCTATGTTTCTATTGATTAGAAGATTGTTGGATATGAGAGATCGAAGAAGTTCTTAATTAGATCTAAAGGTTTATTGATGATTTTTCATATTTGTTTCTTGAAGAGTTGCCTAAGTAACTACCCCTAGTTTGAGACATAGAGCATTATATTGATCTACTACTAGGCACTACGTAACTAAATCAACTTACCTACAAAATGATCCTCGAGCAAGCTACTAAACTGAAAAGACAAGTGGATAAGCTTATAGAGCAAGACTATGTGAAGGGGAGCATGAGCTTTTCTATTGTACCAACTCTACTTGTCCCAAAGAAAGATGGTTCATGGCACATGTGCATCAATAGCAAGGCGATCAACTGTATCACTGTCAAGTACATATATCTAATACCGAGGCTTAATGACATGTTAGATGAGCTTTATGGAGCGAAGAAATTTTTGAAGATTGATTTGCAAAGTGGTTACCACCAAACTTACATGAGACCAGGTAATGAATGGAAAATTTCCTTCAAGACGAGGCATGATTTGTATGAATGGTTAGTTATGCCGTTCAGACTTACCAATATGTTAAGAACATTTTTGAGGTTTATAAATCATGTGATGTGCCTTCATGTACTTTGATGATATATTAGTGTACAGTATAGACCTAAGTAACTACATTCAACATTTGTGAGCAATTTTTGATATTTTATAAGCCAAAGAGTTACATGAGAATTTGAAGAAGTATACGTTCTATTAAGGTAAAGTAATTTTTCTCAAGTATGTAGTATTAGGGGAAAGAATCTGAGCTGATGAGGAAAAGATTCGAGCTATATTGGAGTGGTTAATACTAAAGATTGTCACTAAAGTTTGAAGTTTCCATGGCCTTGTTTCTTTCTATAAGTAATTCACTAAGAACTTTAATGCCATCGTAGGCCACTTGATCGAATTGACAAAAAAGAGTGATAGGTTTCAATAAAATGACCAAGTTATATAGAGCTTCGGGGAGTTCAAGGAGAAGCTCACCTCTACACCTAGCTTATCATTGCTAGATTTTGACAAAACCTTTGAATTGGAATGCAATACATTAGGCATTGGAATTGGAGTCATCTTCATGTAAGAGTGATGACTGGTTGCTTACCATAATGAGAAGCTTAATGGTGCTACATTAAACTATTCTGCATACGAGAAATGATTGTACTCTCTTTTTCGAGCTCTTATTATCTTGTAACACTACTTACTATCACGATAGTTTGTTATTTACACTAACCATGAGTTATTAAAGCATCTTAGGAGTCAAAAAAAGCTTTTAAACAGGCAAGTCAAGTGACTAAAGTTTATGGAAGGTTTTTCATATGTGAATTGACATAAGAAAGGAAATGCCAATATGGTCATCGAAGCTTTATCACATCAGCAAACGTTGTTGGCAACTTTACAAATGAAGTTACTAGGATTTCTACTTATCATCAAGCAGTATGCTTGTAACCCCTATTTTGGTCCCATTCTTGAGTAATGCCAAGAAAGAGTTGCTATTGGGGGATATTACGTCAAGGATGGCTATTTGGTTAAGGATCGAAGGCTATGCATATCAAATTGCTCCATGCATAAGCTATTGGTTAGGAAAGCTCAAAGTAATGGATTATCTGGTCTAAAACAACTAATCTATTGAAGGAAAATTTTTACTAGCCTTGTTTAGCCAAGGATGTCCATAAGGTAGTTGGTAGTTTTAAAGTGTGCAAAAGAGGTAAGGGGAAAGGAGAACCTTATGGAAAGTATATGCTCTTGCTAACACCAACCTTAGCTTAGGCTAAACTCAACATGAACTTTATCCTAAGGTTGCCCTGGACATCCAAGGGAAAAGAATTGATCCATGTTGTAGTGAATCGCTTCAACAAAATGGCATACTTCATCTTGTGCCATCAAACTAACGTGCTTTATATATTGTTAATTTGCTTTTGCAAGTTGTTTGATTGCATGGAGTACCAAAGATTATTTTTTTCCAATTGTGATACCAAATTCTTGAGTTATTTTTGGAAGACTTTTTAGAGAACATTGGGAACTAAACTTATGTTAAGCTCAAGTAGCCACCCTCAAACTGATGGGCAGATTGAAGTGCTAAATAGAATGCTAGGTAACTTACTTAAAGTTGTTGTAGGAAAGAACTTAAAGAATTTGGATTTATGTCCGCTAGTTATTGAGTTTGCATATAATAAAACTATCTACAACACCACTAGGAAGACTTACTTCGAGGTTTTCTACAACCTCAACCCCATCATTTCATTTGATTTGATTAGTACCTGCGCAGCTGTTAAAGAAAGTCAAGTTAGAGTCAATCGAGCTTAAGAATTGTAAGAGCTACATTAGTCTATGGCAATAAAGATCGCCAAGTTCAACTAGAGACAATAAGAGATTGACAGTTGAGGTCATTGAACTATTTCTTTCAACCCAAGAGACTTATCAAGAATTCACCTTAGCTAAGAACAATTCTCGTACCTAAGATAAAGCAAACTATCTCCAAGAGCTGATGGGCCATTCAAAGTCCTAAAAAAGATCAACTGCAACACCTATTAGATCAAATTGCCTGAGAATTATAGTGTTTCTTTTACCTTCAATGTGTCCAACTTGATTCCCCATTAACCATAAAAAGAAGATCCCATAGATGCCTAGGAAGAACAAGAGCTTAAGACCACCTTAGATTTGAGGACAAATCTTTCTAACCCCTAAATAGATGATAGGAATCAACTCCCCAAACTGATTATGCATAGCTAAGCTAGAGGATTCTAAGGCCTCATGTAGAGAATATTAGCTCAAAGCCCCCTCCAAGACAAGGATTCTTATTCTGACCTCCATGTTTTACTTTACTGCTAACCTATGCATCGAACTCTTACATGCATCAACATAGTTTCTAAGGTTACCAAGTAGACATACCGACCTGTAAAGTAATTGGGCCTTGACCTAGTTAGCATCTAAGTCGACCAACCTCAAACGATTAACCAAGCCAATCTCTTAAGCCAACCTCTAACCTCTGATCGCAATCTAAGTCAAATACTCACTAATGACTGATTGACTGCAACTTTGACTACGGACTCTCTTTTCTTCATTTTATTCGAATTGTACTATATTTTAGAATACCAACCACCATGCAACACATGTCTTTTGGTATAACACTCTAAAAGGATTCTTTACTTTTTCCTTATTGAATTTGTTTGTCGCTTTTACCCTTTTTAGTATATTTCACATATTCCAAATGTAAATTACGCTTTTTTATCTTTTCATACGTGCTTGTAACCTTAATATGACTAGTATATAAACCCTATTAATTTTATACGCAGGAATCATCTCTCATTATCAAAATATACAAGTTTTCCTTTTGAGCAACCATAGTATTCTCTATATCCTTTTAACTCTTATATATTCCCTTTAGTAAGAAGTAGCAACAAGTGACCCTATAATTCAAGCCGGTGAGTTATATCTGGTGAATTGTAGGATAGGTAGAATTGATTGGTGTGTTATATCCAATCAATAGTTGCTCGAATTTTGCTAGTCTCCTTTTATTTTCTTTTAGTTCATTACATTGTGGTGCTTTTTTGTTTGTCCAACCTCAAAGACACATCAGGTGTCATTTAAAGAGTGAACTTCAAGAGATTTGTTGAAAAGTTGATCTATTTCTAGCTCAATTTCCAATTATCTAGATGATTTAAGTCTCTTTTTATGACATAGGGTTGATGAGAGAAAATCGATTAATGTTAGTGCTTGGTTGAGAGAGGTCATGGTGTGGAATTCTTGAAACCGCTATTGTTAAGTTTTAGGTATGAAACTTCTTAAAGCAAGAATGTAGTAATATCTTGAAAACTTCATTTTTGTATCATTTTTTCACCAGTAGTGATATGTTTTGCAAGTCAACAATGTTGGTAAGAGTCCTTAGTATTTATTGTGAGTTGTTTAAAACTTATCAATATCAACATGCTTTTATAATAAATTTTGGAGTTTACTTCAATTCTTCTTTCGTTAAGTTTCTAAGGAAAAAATACATTTAGAATATAGTATAAACATCTAAAGTCATTTCAATGTCTCTTAATAAATGAAACCAAACAAAAGATTAATATCAAAGTAAAGTCTAAGAAGTACGAAAAAGAAGAAATAACAAATAAAACTTCACTAAGAAACTAATTTATAGACTAGGTTTTAATCGTATTCATTAGGAAAAATGACTATTTTCCTAAAGTGGCGTAACCTTATAGAGGAGAGGCACACAATAAGACTACCTTACAAATGAAATAGGTTTTAGCTATCAAATCTATCCCATTTCAAGTGGTCTTATACACATCGCTCCATAAGGGTAGGGCACATGCAAATTTTATTTTTTCTCCCCATGATCATCATAGCTATGATCCACCTAAGGAAATAGATTAGTTTCCATCATGGCATTATAAAAGTAAGGGGTTTCATTTTTTGTTTTGATTTTTTGTACTATCGGTTGAAAAATGGCAATCTATTAATGTAGATGGTGAAGATTACTCTCTAATGGACGGCATCGCTATACATTATCTCAATGGGTTGCAAGAGTAATTTTTCAAAAATGGAGGGTGGCATCTTTTGCCACTCTTGGGAAATAGATGGGGGTCCAATTAGGTGATCATATTAGTCTAAATTTGATAATTATAACAATTCTATCTTAGTTATTATGCTTCCAAGTTAAACAAAATTTCAACCTCTATGATGAAGTGATCAAGAGAGCACGACAATTCTACTAAATCTTGTAAGGTCAGAGGTTCAAATCTTTGTATTCATTTCAAGAAGACCAAGGAAGTTACTTTTGCCATGAGGAAGTTGCGGTAAAAGGTGCTTAGAGGATGTTTTGGCCATAAGTAGGCAACACCTTTCCAATGCTTATAGGGTAGGGTTCAATGCCTAAGCTAAGATTCACCATACTCTAGGTTTGGCAAGTTTATACTTGATTTGTTGAAGGATGTTGAGAGTGATACTAAGATGAAATGATTAGATGTAGATGCTCTATATATTTCTTACATTTAAGTGAACTAGGTAATAAAAATAGAGATGCCATACATATTGTGCTCATGGAATTAGACCTTATATGTCAATTGTTACGACCCGAAGGTAGCTTAGTCATGATAGATGTCGTACATTGCATAAAACACCATAGATTGGTCTCCCTTCCAATCATGGATCCTTCAAATGACATACAAGGCAACTATAACCACTGGCTTCCTAAGAGCAATTAAATAAAAATGATATCATAATATAATTATATTCATATGATATTTAGTTCATGACATTTACACTAAACAAAAGATACAATGGTTCAAGTCATAAGTACAGTAACTACAATAAGGTCATAATGGAGATATACATAGAAGTCTACATATGCTGTCTCAATGCCTATACTGGCTCACACTTGCCCAAAATTCAATACTAACCTCTAGCATCTTGCGGCCAATGTCTATAAAAAGATAGTCCTACATCAAAAGTTTATAAGGATATAAGTTAAATAGCTTAGTAATTAAATCCTTCAACCACATCGACAAGCAGGTTATACACATATTAAATTCAAGCATATGAATAAATGAGCAAACAGAATGCCAATCAAATATATATAGTTAATCAAGTACTGTACGCAACTCAAATTTAATGTCCTCTAAAGTTAAGGTTAGAGCATATACGACACCAGTCATATTTGGGTATTATACCAAAACTTACTATACTACGAAAGTCCACATTTCATATTCAAATAAATCAATCCATTTTTTATTAATAAAAAAAAAACTAAGTTCTAGGTATAGTTGTGAGTAAAACCCTATAGATCGCACTCGCCCCCTAAACGAAGGCTTTTAGACTTGATCTTTAGCTAGGTAGCTAGTACCTCCAATACCTAGTTCCCGTGGGCTAGGGTAAGGTCATATTGTATGTATATATTGTACTAAACCATTATATTCATATAATTAATAATCTCTGTATAGCCTCTCTTTATCTCTATGTGATGTGATGATCGAAATCAATTTATGTAATATATGTCCTAATTTATTTAATAAGTCAAATATAATTATATCCAATTATTTTATGATAAGTCAATATCACAAATAATACAGTTCCTATCCAATCTACTATGCAATAAACAATTTTTTATCAATATTTAAAATAAATTCACAATTTAACAAATAATAGCATTCACATGCATATTCCCAACCCTACACAACATCCAATTAATTGTATTATTTTAATTCACTAACTATAAGTACAAACAAACATAGAATGATAAAGATTACTTACTCAGCCATAAAGTCTCTCATGCATCGTAATAAACCTCAAGAAGATTCGAACCCGTATTAAGATCATCTGATTATTATAAAATAGAAATGGTAATGAGTAACTAAGTAAACTAGTTATCCTAGGTAATTGCTTACCTAAATTTATTAAGTTTTTTTTATCAGTTTTCCCTTAATTGAACTATTTTATTAATCGTATATAATTTTTTCGTTTTATTTTCGATATTTGTGAGCTTATAGTCGATTTTCATTGTTTTCAAATATGCGTTCACGTGGCGGGGTTTGTTTTGGACATTGGGATCTGCATTTTTGATATAGGCTTAAATTATTATAGATTTAGCTATTTTGACTTAAGTATTTTCATTTATTAATTTTACATTTCACTTTATTAATTTATGATCTAAGAAATTTCTAAATTTTTATATTCTTATAATCTTGAACTTTTATTATTATGTATTATTATTATAAATGTAATTTGTGGTTTAAGTAAATTATTTACATAGATTACTTACGTGGCATAATTTCATTAGTCCATGTGGTAATTTCATGAAATTTTCTTAATTTCTATGTTTTCTAAATTTTATTTTATTATTACATATATATAATATTAGAATGGATTGATAAATGCATTATGGGCTTAAATTGTCCCTTTATGGGTTTCAGCCCATTCATATGTATATGTATGTGTTATATTTAATTATTTATTTATTTTTTATATTGACACTTGTATTATAATATGTACGTATTCATTTATACATATATGTTTATATATTTTATATATTTATAGGTCTGTATACTTCTAACATACTAGTACATGTACTTGCACATATACTTGTGTGTATAGTATTATTATACATATACCTATACAAGTATAAATATATGTATATTTATACTTGTATTTATATACTATTACATATGTATATTTATACATGTTTTGTATTTTCATAGTATAATTCTAAGGAGTTTTCATATAATTTATCTATACATATGTTTATGGTTTCGGTTGGTATACTCCTATGTATACTCTAAATATTCTTATTATACTTAGTTATGTATATAAAGGATACTCATGTATAGGGATGTTTACGTATATATATATGAGTATTTATACTGTATATTCTACTACAATTTATACATACATACTCCACATATGTTCATATGCTATATGTATATGTACTCCTACACATATAAACGTATGGGTGTTTATGTATGTATTAATACATATACATATTACATGAGTTTTGAAAGAAACAAGATCATATAAATAAATTTATTACATATACATAAGATTTTTAGGATTATATTCTAAAATACAAAATAAATACTTACTAACACACTAAGTAAGCAGTTCACAAAATTATATAAAAGAAGGGCATAAACATACTTTATAAAAGATATTAGTATTAACATCATAAATACACCTCTTTTTCCTTTGAAATATGGAAGAGGAGAGGTAATATTTGTAGTGATAATTTGTAAGTTGATTGTAAAGGAAATGGAAAGTAAAACTAAGAAATAGAAGGGGAGGGAAGAAGAGGAGGAAAGTGATGGTTTGGAATAGGCTAGAGATAGGGACTTTATTTGTGTTTTAATTATGTTTGTGAAGAAAATTTAAGTGGGTTCTAGAGACACTCCAAGTAGGTGGTAAGGGGGAAAAGGAAAATGGAAAAAAAAAGGGAAAAAGGAGAAGATTTTAGGTTGATAATGATGTGTTAACTTGGTCAACCCTTTGACTTGGTCAAATGTTAACTTAGTTAAATCTTGTAAAATTGCATGTATTTATTATATATACTTTTAGAAATAAACATAATTAGAAGAAACGTTAAAGAAAAAAAAAGGAAAATAAAGAATTAAATGAAATAATTAATAAAATAACTATTAGAGCTTTCGTTAAATATTTATAATCCTATAAATAATATTTAGCATAATAGTTAATATAACTACAAAGAAAATTATAAGTTATAATACTAATAATTGCTATATATATTATCTAATTAGCAACAAAGTACTTAAATCTATATAATACTAGCTCGTTTATATAATTATAAGGATAATATTATTTATAAAATAATATTATTGTTTCTTATAATTTAATTTAGTACATATACTTTTATGAGCAATTAGAAGTTATATTTGATCGTTAGTTAATGATTTTATATGATTTAGTATATTGTTAAATATTAACACACGATTAGGGTCTTATCATGATTATAATAAATTAGCAAATTTATATGCTTAAAGTTGGAATTATAAAGTTTTTATCACTTTTAAGTACAATCTTTAGTGTTTACACACATTTAAGATTTAATATGTTTACACACAATTAAGTCTTCGATTGTTAATTAGGATTTTTATCTTATTCGATCTTATTAACCCTTAAAGTTGTCTAGCACACTTGAATCTACCCTAGGATTTAGATCGGAAATTTTAAGAGTTTACATCGATGCCATGCTACATCAAATCATATTATAGTGTATCTCACCTTATTGTATCATTGATGTATTTTAATAATTTTATCTGTCAAAATATCATATTATAATATATAGTTTTAGAATCTATTTCCTTTCTTATATTTCATTTTTTTTTTATTGTATCATTCATGTATTTCCATAATTTGTTTGTCATATTTAATAAAATTTTGAAAATTCTCCTCTCTTTAACCTTTTTGTTTTGTAGTAGCAAATTATTTCAAAATTGGATACCATTCAATCATTCATCTTAAGTAATTCTTTATATGAAAATTATTTTAGAATTGGAAACTAAAATTATATATGTGGTAATCAAAACATGCTATTGTGTGTGTGTGAGAGAGAGAATTTGTACATATGTTTTCTAATAAATTATACATAGCAAGTTATTCACTTTCTAAGACTTATATTGCTTAAATAACTTTCTTTATAGTAAATATAAACATTGTATTGTATTTACATTTTTTGCTTTATTGGTTGGATTCTTCAACTAGTTTATTTTATTTGAGAAGGAAAAGCCTACTAAGAAAGAGCCTAAGACTCAATTGGCTAGTAACTCCAAAAGGGAAAACCAACTTATCTTTTAAATATCTGTTGTGCTACCAATTTGGTTTTTCTAATAATCTTTTTATGGAAAGAATTTTGTGGCATTTCATATAAGAAATATCAAGCAATTCGAATAGTAGATAAAAAAAAAAGATATTAGGGTTCTTTTTTATTTTTAAGAAATTTTAGTTGCTATTTCATATTTATTTTTTTAAAATGGTGATATATTTGTGAGAGTTTAGAAGTTGAATGCATGCCTTTGGATTTAATAGCGTGATTGCACAAACAACTTAGTCAATGGAGTGTTTTTGTAATAGTCCTTTATATTAGATGATAAAAACATATAATAAGAACCTACAAAAATGCAAATAAATAATACTAAATGTAAAAGGACTAGAAAAATGAGGGTAGGTTTATCTTAAAAATAAATGTTCTCCATATTTTAATGATAAATGAAAATGTAAGCTCATCAATAAACATAATTTGCTAATATATTGCCCCTTAAATGAAATGAGAAAGAGCATACAAGTAAATCCCTTAGATGTTGTTCTTTATGCAAGTTAGCCATGAACGGATGATTTCATATGACCTAGCTAATATGTATTATACTTTTCAACTGTTGTAAACATTAAAAAAAAAAAGAAACATAACTAATATGAAAAATCCAACTTGATACCTTTTAAATAATTTAGGAGCTCATACATTTCATAAAATAACCCTAAAAGTAAGGGCAAAGACAAATCTATGATTTTGCCTCTAAACTCTTCCTATACAAAGGTTATGGCATTAGCTGTTCTAGTGGAAAACCTAAACACTCACAAAAGGAAGCATAAAGTCACCTACTTTTCCCTTTGTTTGGTGTTACCTAACCTTCCTAGTCTCTATTGTCATCGCTCATGTAGATTATTCTTAACAAAAGGATATTAAGTCATTCCTTATGCGATTTTTTATTTAAGAAGTGAACTTGATTATAAGACAATGCGACAAACAAGAATGTTGAGGTAAAAAGAATTATACGAGCTTAACAACTTTAGTAAAGTAAAAGCTCTAAATTCAATCCCATCAATATTACCTTAGAAGAATTAGCTAAAACTATTCTTAAGGCTAATGATTCTAAAAATTAAGATATAAAACTTTGAAATTAAGAGTTAGATCATGATATCATTGAATTTGTAATCCTAATGCAAAAATTTATAGTGATTTTAAAAACCTAGGATGAATCTTAGCAAACAATAATAATGATGGAAAAAATAAATTGAAGTTAATTGATTTATTCACAATCAATGATAATTCTAATGATTATAGGATAGTAAGCGCTTAAAGTTTTCTTTTTTTTTTTCGTTAGAAAATCTACTTATGCCGCCGTAGGTCGAGTCTCCAATGGAAAAATTAGCATGGTAAGAATAAGGGTAAAAGTAGCCAACTAACTTGAGAAATGATCAACTACATCATAAATTTGGTCAACATACTCATGATTCGTTTAGTCGAGCTGGCTAAAAGGAAAAAGAAATGATCAACAAGTGATCAGTCTATCTACTTAGCAAAGAGATACTATTAATATGTACTTAAAAGCACATGACTAGATTAGGTGGTTTTAAGGATCTGTAATCAAATATGATCTCTTAATAAAATCAAGGTGATGATTAATTATTTTATAAATGATTATAATTTTTTTTTAAATTTAGATCATAATGTAAGTTGGTGAGTTGAATATAAGTATTTGGGTTATTGTTATTTTTGTCTGACATTAAATAATGAATAAAATAACTATTTAACCATTGATTGATGTTTGTTGTTCACACTTAAGCTATATTAACCTACACCCTAAACTATTAATTCTTGGACTATTGAATTGGATTGAGAAAACTTGGGATCTAAAGTAAGATAGACATAATAACCTAGTATGGAGTACCTAAGTCAGTCATCACAAATAATGGTATTGATTTGAACAAGAAAATTGAGAAAATTAGTTTAATATCAAGAATTGCAGCTCATATACCGCCCTCATATGAATGGGGCAATGGAAGCGGCAAACAAACATATTAAAAGAATCATTTAGAAAATGAAAAGCAAGTACATCAATTGGCAATAGATGCTTCCATATGCTCTAATGACTTACAAAATGTTAAGTACAAGCTCCATTAAGGCAATGCCTTACTCTTTAGTATATAACACAAAAACTGTCCTACTAGTTAAAGTTGAAATCCCCTCTTTATCAGTATTGACATAAACTTAACTCAATGAAGCCAAATGGGTAAAGAAAAGAGTTTAACAGTTGAATTGACGTGAAGAGAAGTAGCTCATTGCTTTATGCCATAATTGACATGACTAAAGACAAATAATGTGATCCTTTAACATGGAAGTATTCCCACACAACCTTGAAGTTGATCAATTGGTTCTTAAGAAGATGTTAGCCAATGTTTAAGATCTATGGGAGAAATTCACACCCAATTATAAAGATCCCTATGTATAGAGGACCCTTAATTTCGTTAGAGATGGACAGTCCTAAGATAAAAGACCTAATTAATTCATATGCCACATGGTTGTATTTCTCTTAAACATCAATGGAATTCCCATTCTTGTTTAATGAAATTATTGGAACTTTTGGAAATCTTCCACTATGTGCCTAAATCTCTCAGATGAGATCAAACACCATTCAATATCTCCAAGGATAAGGCTTAGTCTAATACCTTACCTTTCAAACATTTACTTACGACTTTTTTCTTAACTTTTTGGTACTTGAAGACAGATTGTTACGCGGTCCTTGAGTTAAGTATAAGGAGAAACCTAAATTTAAACTATCATTCAACTTCATAAAACATTTGTTTCTAAATCTCTTCTTACTCAACATAACGAGTCATAACAGAAAATTTTGCAAAGTGAGCTAAAGTCAGAGTATCACAATTATATATTTGGTACAATACATAATTACAGTAAGAAGTTTACACAATACATTTACAATCGTTGTATTGAATCATTTTCTCATAATGTGACACCACCATTTTCCTAAAGAATCACTTCTAAAAACTTAAACCACAACTTGTAGCTAATTACTTCTCTCCAAGAGCACCTATCTCTAATTAGCACTCTAGTGTCTTTAGCCTCTATGATGTAACGCCTGGTCCAACTCCTTACTTAACTTAAGGCTAAGACAACTCATCGCCTTAACTTACTTTAAACTGAGTGAGAATGGATAAATAGGTAGGAAAGGCAAGCACGGTCAAACATAATAATCCTAATCACACCTATCAAGCAATTAATCCCAAACAATAATCAATTTAGATAATGTACGCCATACTCATGCATGTGACTTGTATCTGTATCAATATCTTAACCTAGCCCTACCATCTAATTAGATGAATTCAATCTCGGCATGTAGACATAAAGTTAAAAAACATAGCAGTGCAATAAAGAGTTGCCAAACCTAACTTTGCAGAAACCAAATGATGTGGTTAGGAATGCAATTATATATGCTTGAAAACTTAGCTTCTAGAAGTCGTATCATTTGCTTATTAAAACCCAGCACTTCATATAAAACTGAGCCTAGCAATATCTCAGTTTTAGAAAACTTAATCTATAGGTCATTTTTGTGCTATGCCATTAATGTATCAATTCACATACCAACCAATACCTAGCAAATCTCCAAGTAAGCTTTCTTATTTTCTTATTAGCCTAAGCTTTACTTTGTTTCATTTGCACTTTGCTTGCATTACTAAAACTCATTAATGAATTCATTTAAGTGAACATCTTAGGAGGCATGGTTAGCACTTAACGTCTTCATCGTGTTTAAACAAGTCCTAGTTAACAAATCATAACTAATTAGCAACACAATACAATCATCAAAGCTAATAACCAAGCATGTTTTAATAAAAAAAAAGTTATATGGAAAAGAACAACACATAGTTTAGCAAACAACATGCCCAAAACTTGCAGCTACATTCAACCAAAATAATCATAGTAAAATATGTTATCAAACATACATTACGATGGGTAGATATAAATTTACTCAAAGCACACAAATATCTACTAAAGTAGACTTAGTAGTAGCTTAAGACTTATGTTTCAATATGATGTTATTTCACCTAACTCACCTAAGAAACATATACAATATCAAGGTCAACTATATGATAAATATAAACTCATTTAGTCTTATTTACAATTAGGGTTTAAGGGTTAAGGTCTTTCTTTAATGAAGTATTTGTCTCGAACATCCTCTAATTCAGCTTCAAATCATCTTCTACATTATACCTTGAATTTGGTTAATTATAAGGTTCCTAAAAAAATATTCTCAAATGTATATCCTAAATCCATACAAATTAAAACTCATTTACATCTTATCATTCAATCTCTAGACCTAACATACACGAAAGCTACTAAATGCATCATCTGATTCTTCCTCTGATATTTCTTTTGATTTAGCTAATTACATATATAACTTATAAAACTCTAACTTCCATATTTACTTCAGGTTAGTATTAGTAAGGAATATAATAAAATACTTACGTCACACTTCAAATATGAAATTATATAATCAATATATATCACCATTTAATCATATAAGCTATTATATTATATAGGCACATAATAGAAAATTTCATAATGAATAGTATTCATTTTCATTTAATTCCTAGAAAAATATTGTAAACTCATACAATTATATAGTTTAAGATATGATAATTACAAAACTTAAATGCAACCACTACATATATTTTCTAATATGTCTAGTTTACGCCTGATTTTACTTAAAATCAGCTTATATTAGGTAAATAATAAAATTAAATTACAAAATCCGAATTAAATTCTTAAATCACAAATAAGTTCCATAAATCATCAAGAATTTGATTTGAAAACCCATAATTTCCTTGATTTGAAAAATGAGGTAGATTTCACTAAAATAAATTTAATAAAAATTAAATGTATAGTTTATTGAAACTCTTTTTACATAATTAAATACAACATATGAGGATTATCTACACCAAAAATTGGCTCAAAATAACATCATTTAATATTTATTAAAATTAGTACAAAATTCATTGGAACAAGGCTATTTCTTAAGGAACCCATATAAGTACTTATAATTAAAAAAATCTAAATTAGAAAAAGCAACTTATGGGTAAAGATTTGAGAAATTTGTTTTGCCAACCTCTAACCACCTTTGGCCAGTAGAGTGTGTCAGCCTGACTCCTTAGACACCCTTCCTTCAACTCCTAAATGGCTACGATGTCAGGCTATGGCTTACATTGTAAACCTTAAATGCCCTACTTATCTTCGAATTTTCCATATTTTTTTCTATTTTTTTTTTTATTTTGCATGAGTTATATGTTTAAGAGCATTTTTCTTGATCGTGTGTGGCTAAAATAAGTAAACTTAATGTACCTGGTTCTAGTGGAATTGAGAAAAAGCATGTCTAAGTGTCCTTTTTCTTAGATTATTAACTAGTACTACTTAGTTCAGCATAGTGAGGAATTTGATATTGTTTACTAATTATTTTGATAATTTAATGCATAATCTACCTATATTTAGTAAGGGCAGGCATGGTTCAATTTGGTATAATCCACCCCCCTTATTGAACAAAACCTAATATTACTGTCGGTATTTTTTGTAAAACAATTCTAAACATATGGTTTAGTTCATATTTTTTGCAAACCTAAAAAAGAACAATTTCATTTTATTTGATTTGTGGTTCAAACCGTTATCTAGACTCTCTTAAGGAAGGACTTCGTGGATTGCTAAGGTAAAAACCGTTAAAGAAAAAAATTAAAAGAAATGTCTCTGGTCTAATTTCCACGGTCATGTAGTGGAAGTAAGCTAGCGCTTATATTGGCTCAATAGGAGACAACATCAAACTCTTAGAAAATAATGCACACCTCCACTTGCAACTCACAAAATACTAATACAAGAATCAAAACTAAAAAAGAATACATAATATTGGCAACAACACTAAGACCTTAGAGAATTGCTAAAGTAGGAAACAAACTTAATTCACCCTCCTGTAGTACATCAAATAGAAACTATAGAAAATATAGCTCCTTATCTCCTATAATAAGTAAAATATAACCTATCATAAATTATGAACTAAAGGCTCTCCTAGACTATAATGCATTTTAACTTTCTAAGTGATTCTTATACTCAAAAATCAACTCCTTATTTTGAAAGAAAAAAAATATATATATATTTACATATACATGGATGTAAGCAATACTTTTTTTTAACTAATTGTTGCAATTCGAATCACCATGCTAGATTGAATCGCAAACTAAATAACCAACACCGTATTATACCCACATGCAAAAAGATCGAATTTTCTATTTAGTTTGCGGTTTTTGTTTTTTTTTTTTTGCCTAACCTTAATATTTATGTTATTATACTATTATATATACATATCATGTACTATCCGTATATATACTATGGTTATATAATTACATTATATACTTTTTGACTCTAAAATATTATTATCATAGGTCAAGATTTATCTTTGAGGCATCATTATATGTAATGCCCTAGAACTCAAGACACTATAACCAACCATGTGTCCCTAGCCTTTATTAACATGTTAGGTATCTAGAAACTTACAACTTGTCTAAGATCCATGAAATAATTATATAAAATTTGCTAACTCACAAATAATAATCTATCAATTTACGAACATCAACTCCTCAATCATTAGTAAAAGATTAACGTAAATACTCACTCATTTCATCTACATTGGAATGTTGCATTACCTATGTAAAATAATATAAATATAACAACTTAATTAGAAATCTCACAGCTCTACAAGTAACATAAAATACATAACTTATAGAGGTCACAAGCAACTTTACCCAACAATTGGTAATAAAATCGAATCTTAGCTCTTTTCCATGCCTATCGTCTATTCTACGCTCAACTCCACCCATCCTACAGTAGCAATCTCCATTCTCTTCTTAATTATAAACTTAGCTAGTACCATCATAACTCTCAGTAATATCATCTTAACTTGAACCTGCAATTGAAAAACAATAATTCTTATAAGATGAGCCAATGCCTAGTACATGATATCATACACATGCGTGTGAAACATAAGCAACTAGTTAAGCATACACATAGGAGTATTACTATTAATACAGTAAACAACTATTTTAATCTTTTCATTTAAGTTCACAAATAGCATAATCCTAACGTCTTAAGACTTCAAGTTACTTACAACCCTAATATGCAATATAGAAAATATTACATAGATATTAGTGTCAGGTACTCCTTAATACCTGAGTGTCAAAATCATCCTAATTCTACTTAGGTCCTTTTAGTATAGGACTCCACTAAAGATAGTGTCATGTAAAGATCGTTAGGTGCCTCCCTAAAATTATTAGATCCAATCAGTAGATGGTCGAAGCTGAGTACTAGTAGCAACAATTAAGTTTGAGTATCATTTAAGTTTTGTTAATGTACACTAACCTAGCACACACAATCCTCAAACATGTATCCCGTACTTAGCATGCCTATCTCAAAGAGGTTTGACACTACATAACTCCTCACACTTAGTTACAAATACAATACTTGATTTAGAATTCAATTTATTAATTCTTAACTCAACTTAACACTTCTTTCCCTTTAAGTCAACCTTCTACTTAGTCCTTTAAGTTTTCAAACCATCCTCTACGTATCTTTCCATATCATCTTACTTACTTTTCAACATCTCAAAATATACACCCATATCCCTTACACCATGCATTGAGTTTACATATATGTAGTTATACGAATGTATAGTTGCACACACTATTGCTAAGTCATTTCATATATAAAATAAAAATATATATACGTATATATTAAATACATACATACATCATGTTATACTATATATAATACATATACATATATAATATATTAAATAATGACTCATATTTTATTATATTTTATATTATGATATATATAACATAGACATACATACAGACCTTTTTTCTCCCGTCTCTCTCTCTCTCTTCCCCTCATATCTTCCTTTCCCTTTCATCCCATTCTCCCTCTTGCTCCCTCATCCCCTCTTCACTCACATCCCATCTTCTTTCTCTCTTTCTCTCTCTCTCTCATCCCCACCCCCATACAAACCAACACACAAACACGGGTCATACTCTCTCTTACCTCCTGTATCTTTCACTTGCTTTAGTCTCTTCACATATCACATACACTCACATACATACATAAACACACATACGTACACACATATTAGATTGCCTCATACATAAACACACATACGTACACACATATTAGATTGCCTCTCCCCTCATGTATTACACAAAACATACACACACATATTAGATTGCCTCTCCCCTTATGTATTACACAAACACACACACACATTAACACCAATTCTCAATACACACTCTCACTAAATTTACTCACACATACCATGCAAAATACTTATGCTCCAACATAAATCACAAGCTTACTTCGATATGTACACATACGATTCACAATACTTATACACTTACACAACGATGAAAATATACACATACAATTATGGCATTTCCTACCAACCAAGCAACGATTCTCCATTACCACCATCACCAATATTAATAAGAACTCCTCCAAAAATCACTGAAAACCTAAAGGAAAAGTATAATTTTGCAAAGGAAAACAAAGATAAGAGAAACTTACTTAGAAAAGGAGGGGAAGATTGATTCTTTGTTGAAATTCTTGTTTGATATTATGAATCTTTATTAGGGTTTAAAACTTAAGAGGGGCCTTCGGAAGTTTTCTATCCCAAGTGGAAAAACAACGTATTATTGTAGTGGGGAGATATAGGAACCAATAATATCTAATAAGGAAGGAATGGAGAGAAATATGGGATAGTAGGAAGTCTAAATCTTTTCGTTGACAATATTGCCCTTGCTGCTTGATGTTCATTTACATGCCATAGCAAAGTCTAAAAATAATAAACTTCTTTATTTTTCTTTAATTCCTTTATTAATTTAATTATTGACTTGGGTTTTACATTATATCTCAAAACTCAAATTTTACATTTCCAATACATAATGGGAGATATTGATAAAATTATATTTTATCAAATTAAATATTCTATAGGCCCTATTTCACAATACAATCACTAAGACTCTTCTTCTAACTTTTGTGACTACATATTGATGTTTGACTTACTTTGGAAAACATGTTCTAAAAACCCTAAATCTTATCGATTCCGAGCAACTACGATCTTGTCATACGACAAAACTTGTTTCTCGAGCTATCTTTAATAAGTTTGTTTCCTTGATTCTTGAGTTGTACCTTGTAAGTTTCATGTTTGATGAAAATAATCTACTATTTTGAGTTTACGATAGTTGGTTGAAGATTGGAGGTTTACACATAGGACAATTTTGACAATGAAAACAATAGATTAATCCTTCAAGTCTAGGAAGTTAATAACTATTAGGTGATAGAATAAAAGTAAATAATGAGGAAATGGATGACACTCTCACCCATATATAATTCACTTGGAAAAATATTGAATTACGCTCAACCTATTTGATATGATGTATACATTGGCTTCACTTGCACAGTTAAGAGAGATAAACTCAATTAAAGAAATTCTGTACAATTAATCAATGTCTAATAATATTTCTTGTAGTCTTCATCACTTGTTCAAAAATTAACTCTTCAAATGCATCATCTTTAGAAGTTGAACCAAGTAAATTATAATCAAATGATGAAGTAAGAATGCTCTTCCTAAATTTTACCTCTTCATATAACAAGGAAGCTCCAAACAACCTTAGAACAAAATTAGTTAAGCCTTTAATCCTTAACCAAATCATTAGACCTGTATGGTCTTGATTCCGACGTGGCTTCTTATTCTTAACCTATTCTTGCACAAGCTTCTAATTTTGATTCTCACCATTTCAAGCTCTACTCTCATCATTTCATAAGCAAAGTTGATGCCTTCAAAATTCCTCATGCACTCGAATGGTTATTGACCACCACTATACCAATAAGTACCTATATACGTTCTCGAACACCAAAAACAAACACGAATCCTAGTAAGCGTAACTTCATCTCTTGTTTGAAGCCTTAGATTTAGGAAAAAGACCAACAATGAAAAATTCCAAAAATATAAAAAAATAAAAAGAAGAAAATTCAAAACAGCACAAAACAGCAAAGAAGAATAAATAAATAAAAATCTAAAAGAGAAAAATATAGTCTTCAAATGGTTTATCTAGGTCAATTTGGAGTAAAACGATTGTCTAAGATTGGAAAACAATTTTTCATAGCTAAAATAGTTATACACATTTTGATATACTTAGAGCTTTTATGGTAGGAAAGAACATTTTATTTAAAAATAATTTTTCAAGCTCAACTCTACTTGCTCGTTGTAAAAGTTATAAAAAATATATATATACAATTTAAGTTGAATATGGTTTCAAATAGTGCCTCAATTGGACTAAAGTTAGATCATTTTAGGAGCAATTATAGTTTTGAATAAAGTTGAACACCGAAAGAACCCAAGTTCTTGGTTACATTGAATTGGGCTATTTTTTAAAATTATTTCCATACATGTCCATTAAACGTAATAAATAATTAAGGGTAAAAATCAATTTTTTAAATCGAAAAAACTCCAGATGATTCTTAAAGCCCCAAGTTAACTAAGCCTTTTATGAAAATTGGTCTAAGAGGAAGTTAACCAGCCGAATAATTATTACACTGAGAACCATGCTCGGCTTAGAGGTTGGTTGGTTGGTCACATGATTAGGGGCCAAAGGTCGCGAGCGTGAGTTGCACACCCCATTTTATATTTAGCGACGCCTGTGCCTCCTACGCATGCGTTAGGCACGTCATGTTCATTTCCTTCCCCCTAATGCAAATACGAAACTCTGGAAGGCAAAAAAAAAAAAAAAAAAAAAGAGAAGAAATCCATAGTACCGTTTTAACTTTTTAGCCCAACTTAATCCATTTTTGAGCTAAATTAAATCAAACAAAAGTGGGAAGTAACTATGCACAAAGATATTTTCTAAAACACCGCAAATTTGAATCTAATTGACAAGGAAAGTGCCCTAAAAGTTAACTAAAAAATTTGTAAAAGCAAGTATATATGTAATAAACATGAATTTTCAAAGACACAACTATAAGCTTTTTTTACTTGCAAAAACGAAATAATAACATAGATAAGTTAAGTAAACTTTTTAGAACATATTTGTACCTTTAATTTCTAAAAATTTCCACCCAAATCATATGAAATTTGTCCAAAAATGGAAGTGAATAAAAAAAAAACCCTATTTTTCACAAATAATTTAATTTTTCTTCATATGTTAGCTTTTTTAGGTATTACTCATCACTTATAATTATAAATAAGGGTCCTAGGGATCAATTCGCACAAGTTTACCTACTAACGAGCTTCTAAAATGAAGAAATCCATACTTGCTCTCTCTTTACACTCCATATTTGCAATTTACCCACTCTCTCTCTCTAATTTCTCTCTCTGAAGATTACATTGAAACAAACCAAATATACCAAAACCTGTACAACTTTCAATTTGTTTCAATTTCATTGAACATTAAAACAAAGGCTTATTCATATATGTCTATGTCAATTCGATTGGATTGAACAATCTATGATTTAGTCCTTGCAAAATTAATTAAGGGCTTTGGGAGCCCGTATTTCCAAGTGTTGAGCCATCCTACCACTATCCATTAAACCGATTGGAACTATCCTGAATTGGCTGTCGATCCTTGCTCGCAAGGTAAGCTTTCCCTTTTTCTTTTTCTTTTTTGTTTCAATTATTATTTTATTCCAAAAATTGAAAGAAAAACTTTAAAAAATTATTTTTCTTACAATTATAATCTTTTGTCCTTATTTGATGCTATCGGTATAATAATCATGTCATCGTTTTTTGCTATTCTCATTATATTTATCATGTTACTAATAGTCTAACATCATTATATTTATGAAATAATTATAAAGGGGCTTTTTTTTCTTCAAAACTTTCCTTTTAAAAAATGTAGTTTTCGAAACCTTTTTTTCTTAATTTTGTCACTTTCAAAAACATTTATCAATAAAAATTTTAATCGGCCTTTCTTAAAATTAGGGTTACTTTGATTTAAAAAACATAAAGTGGAATATTTTTTCAAAAATTAAAAATACCAA
Source organism: Lumnitzera racemosa (assembly GCA_024138005.1). NCBI lineage: Eukaryota > Viridiplantae > Streptophyta > Magnoliopsida > Myrtales > Combretaceae > Lumnitzera > Lumnitzera racemosa. Next base: position 62,604,394 of record JAMXBC010000004.1, read on the forward strand.
CAAACAAAAGTTTAATAGAATAAGAACCACGTACACCTAAGTTAGCATGCACTTAGACACTTTAGGCAACCTTAAAAAGAAGAAAGAAAACCTCTCTTTTTGTTTTTTTTGGTCCTTTTTCAAAAATAAAAATAATTTTTTCAATAAAATTTTTTTCTCAACTTTTTTTTCTGAAAACTCCCTTTTTAGAACATTTTTCTTTAAGAAGGGAAAAAGGAAAATTGAACACTTTTTAGTTTATTTTTAGAAATGTTCTTATGGAAGTAGCAAAGATTTTAATAAGGTAACCTTTGAATCTATGAATCTCTTCTTTCCATTTTTTCTAAAAGTTGCTTTTAAAAAAACTACATATTGGTGATTGAAATTAGGGTTTATCTCTACGTAAACCCTAATTTCACATTTTTCCAAAATTCTCTTAGGTGGGAAATTTATTTTCAAAGATATATAATTTTTTTTTTTGGAAAAAATAAAACTTTTCTTAGTTTGATTGAGTGACTTATATCAACATGAGCCAAGCTTAATATGAGTCAATTTAAGACAAAAAGAAACTAATACTCAAGCTTAAGATCTACAAAGCATATAAAGATAAAATGTTTATTAGCCATTCGAGATGAGTTCAATATGACTATTGTCTATTCAAATTATGAATAAATAAAAGCACATATTTACTATATGGAATTAGGAATGCCCACAACAATATACAAACTTTAACCATTAGAAAAAACTGTGTAAAGCATCATATATATAGGAGAAAACTAAATAAAAAATCAGTAAGTGTAAAACTCTATAACATTATTGGACCACAAGGTATGTGTATGACATGATATGATACAATAAGATCTATAAAACAGCTTTTTGAGTTGAAACGAGAGTTTTAACATAATCTTTTTACAAATAATTCAAAAGCATATAAAAAGTTATACAAAATAGTAATATTTATGTATAAAGAAAACAAGTGTCGAACACACCATTGATTCTTGCTAAAAACAAAAGTCATGAGTACATAATAACATATAAATTAAATCAAATCACAAGAAACAACAACACTTGCAACTTGAAACTGATGATAGATTGGTTAATAACATATGATAAATACTATGATAATAAAAAAGTTTAATAATAGACCTTCAAAAATAAGCATTTTCTTTGAAATCTTACAATATGAAGTGCTTATATGTGCCACCAAAACTCATATGTCGGCCTAAATATTGCTACTGCAAATTGAAATCGATTATATAATGTCTAATTATGTAGTAAGAACCACTGATAATAAACAAATTTCAAAATAATATCTTCAAACCTGTAGCCTAAAATGCTTTTATATGCAACCAAATCTAGTACAAACACGTAAATATTGCCATTCATTTGGGAAATGAAAAAGTTAATGTTACCAGTGAAAAATCACAAAGAACTTCACGTCCGCTATCAATAATAAATTATATTTTGACTATTGATCGGGTCAACCAATAATCTATAATTGATAGATACGGTAAAAAGTTGATAAAGGAAATCGATAAATGTTAAAAAAAAAGCGATTAATGGTAATTAGTGTGAGAAAAGAGAGAAATCATCAGATGAGTGAACTGATGTGATAAGAGAGACAGAGAGAAAGAGAAAAAACATGGTTGAAATTAGGGAGAGGGGGAAGAGTATAAGTTGTTAGTATGTTGTTACGATGTACTATTGATAGAGTGAGTTTTTAGTATTGAATTAAATCCTTTTATTAAGAGTCTCTTTTCTATGAACCATATTGAAAATAGGTCAATCATATGTAACATCATTGAAAAATTTTTAACATTGCAATTATTTAATTGTGCGTAATAGCAATTGAATATATCAAAAACCTTCATATTATTCTTATTATTCTTTTTTGTGTTATATCAAGTGAATAATTGAAATCCATGTTTAATTCTTTGTTTTACATATATCAATTAACGATTAAGCAAAACCTAGTTTGATTTCATTTCTTAGTGCGTTATATCTAATAGATTATGTAGTTCATATCACTTTTAATTTCTTGTTCTCGTTCTATTTTAGTTACAAAAACCCCATATAAATAACAAAACCCCTAAAAAGCCAAAAAGAACCAATTTTTATATTTATTTTTACATTCTTTTTTCAATTATTTGCAACCATGATTGTGAAGTGTGTTAAGTGTTTTCTATGGGAGTGCATTAAACCTTCTAAAAACAAATTAAAGGTTAAGAGTGGGCAACAAGGAGTACATGCTACCAATCCACTGAATGGCTTGAGTGCAGATTGAATATTTGCTTGAATCGAAGACTCATTAGCACATATGGTGATTGGTAAGAATTTTAAATTTTATTTTGGTTTTTAGACCTTAAATCATTAGACATGGTTGACTATATGGGAATGACTAGTTGTAAATTTTGTAAATGTGCTTATATTAGAGAAAGTGCTTGTCATGTACTTAATAGTCCATGTAATTTCATTTCAATGTTTATAGTTGAATTTTTAGGACTAGTGTAACACTATAGGCTAAATGCAACCAATAACCATGTTAACAAATATTAAAAGACCTTTTTCAACCACTTGAGTCGAAATCTTTTACCTAGTATTAACATGACACTAATTACCTTAGTCTTATAAACCAATGGAAGTCCTCTCCTACAATTTATGAAGGATTATAATCCCATAGAGGATCACAATCTCTCCCTTCTCACCTTCCCTTACCCCTTCTCACCTAACGCTACCCCACCCCCCAACCCAACCCCACAAAAAGAAAAAAAAAAAACGTACCTATACACATATACATAAGCATAATGTTCTTATGTATTGCCTCACAATTAGGTCCATTTCTTCTCCATTTTTGGTATACAATTTGGTTTGTTCTTGCTACCCTTAACTTATGGGTCATCTTGGACTAATGCTAAGAGTTACAAACCAATGACATTCCCTTCTCTCCTTCGACCACTTCTTTATAGGTTAAAATAGTTCTACCAACTTTCTCTTTGGTTTGTTCCCAAATAGTCCATCTGCTAGTAAGAGGTTGACTTGATACCATATGCAATGTTTTAAGCTAAGTTAAAAGCAACTAATTAGCTTATCAAAAAACACTAAAAAACCTTTTTCAACCTCTTCACCAAAATGTTTTAGCTAGTGTTAATATGACTTTCACTATTAGTGTCAATATTCTTAAGTTAACCCATGAAATCTAACCCGGTTTGACTTGACACTTCCTTAGAGTCAGTTCGGTCAATCCACATCCAACCCCTAGTCAAACCCAATTTATCCCCTTAACCCTTAACCTTCTCATATGTTTAGTTTAATTACCTAGGTCAAATCTGACAACATTGCTCATTACCTTAGCTTTGTAAACTAATATGACTCTCCTATAATCCATGTAAGAATGCAATCCCATAGGATATCATAGCTAGCTACTATTGATCATCTACATCCATATGAGTTTGTTCGTTCTAATGAGGTAGCTTGGGTAACAAAGCAAGCCACAATAGCTTTCTCTATTTATGAAATCTACCAAGATGAAATTTTATATGATATGGCTATTTTGAATCATTATCACATGAGCTAAGGGAAGCCTTAGAAATTGTAGCTTGTGATTTCTCATAAATGGAGTGTAACATCTTAACTTCTAGGCATCTAGTTAAAACGTTGAAGAAAATGCAAATAACTCATCAAAAACTTTGACTTAAGTGCAAATCAAACCCTTAAACTTTTAAAGTATAGTTTTGACCCTTTATACTTTGATAAATTGGTAAATAACCTTTATATATTGTGAATAACCTCCTTAAACTTTAATTTTGGTATATAAATACTCTTAAAACATATTGAAATGTGCTTTAAGACCACTAAACTTTGACCATAGTATGATTTTTTTACTATAAAAAAAGGAAATATCCTTTATATTGTTAATTTATTAAAGTTTAGAGGGTCAAAAACTACATGTTGATAGTTTAAGGGATGAATCTACACTTAAGTCAAAATTTAAGAGGTTTTCTACAACTTCTCCTAAAATTTTTTCTCAACTTTTGATGGTGTGAAAGAGGGTTTGTTAAGTCATCATTAACTTAGGGATAAGGCTAACTTGTAGTTTATCTATCAACTCAACTTCCATCATTACATAGAACTTCTAAACTTCACTTTATGAACATAATAAAACATAACAGAAACTTACAAAAGAGAGTCACACCTAAAGTATCACATTAATTTTCCTTTATGATACATAATTTATCAGAGCTATACTTTTATAATGTTGACTTTTATATGAGAACTTTACAACATAACCTTAAGACATTCTTGTATAGTAGCACCCTTGAACCTGACGATAAACTCTATAGCTAATCATTCCTTCTCAAAGAACTACCTTTAATAGCAATCTCAAAGGCTTTTCCTCCTTATGGTGGTGTGTCCTATATAAACTTCTTTTTTACCTAAGGATAAGATAACTTATCCCTTCAACTTATTCTAAGATCATTGAGAGTAGATAAACAAACAACAAACATAAGCACAATCCAAAACCATAAGCACACTAGCAAGTTATTATTCAAGATATATTATGTTATACCCCAGCCAAGTTAATGTGAATAATGTATGTTATGCTTATAGCGATGACATGCATTAATACCGGTATCCTAGTCTAACCTAGGGCAATAAGGAGTTACCAAAAAGTAAGAATCCTAAACTCTGCTTAAGGCTACAATGAGTAGCTAAAACATAGCCTAAGGCTACATTGAGTAGCCAAAATATAGCCTAAGGCTACAATAAGTAGCCAAACCTTCCTTAGTTGCTCACTTAATGATCAAAACTCATTAAGTTATACAACTTTGCATGCTAAAAAACCGAGCCTTCATATATCAAGTTGTTTGCTTAATTAGCTTCTTATTTATGATTATATCCTTAGTCCATAGTAACTAATTTTGATATTAGAATATGTTGAGTCAGCAACAATTATATAAAGTGAAGCACCATATATCTCATTAAGCAACACATCATATACTTCAACTAAGCTTAACCAAGTCATTCATATCAAGATATGTTAGTAAACTTGTATTAGGATGAGTAGGCATAAATATACTCTAAATACACAAATATCTACTTACCTGGACTTGGTAGTGATTTCAAGCTTATGCTCCTGACCGTGTTCCCTTTCATCTATTTACCTAAAAGAGATGCACATAATACCGAAGTCAACTATATGTTGATTATAAACTTATTTATTCTTATTTACAACTAGGCTTTAATGGTTAGGGTCTTTCTTTAAGGAAGTATTCATCCCAGGCATCCTCTAATTTAGCTTCTTATTTATTTTCTAAATTATCCCTTAAATGAGGTTACTAAAGTTCCTAAATGAATACTCTTTAACGTATATCCTTAGTCCATAGTAATTAAGAGTCTCATACTCTAGGTCCGTCATACATAAAAGCTATTAAACACATCCCTAATTCTTCCTCTAATATTTCTTCTGATTTAGCTAGGTTACCATATTACTTAACAATTTCTACCTCTTATTGACCATATCAAGTTAAGATTAATAAATAATATATCAAAAAATAGGGTCATCTAGTACTAATATTATAATAGTGTGATTAATAAAAGTTCCCCATTTATCATAATAACCAATGTGTAGGTAAATAATGAGAAATTACATGATAATTAATGTACATAACCAATTAATTCCCCAAAAAATACTATAAACTCATAAAAATATAAAGTTTAAGTTCTAATATTCACAAAGCTTAAATCTACCCATTAAAAAATATTTTCCAAAATATCAATTTTAGGCCTAATTTTACTAAAAATTAGCTTAAATTAGGTACATAATCAAATTAAATCACAAGATTTGAATTCCATACTCCTAAAATCATGAATAAACTTAAGAAATCACCACAAAGTAGTATTATTAAGAAATAATTTGAAAAACCATTTATTCTCTTAAACTAAAAAAATATGATAGATTTAACTAAAAGAAATCCAACAAATATTACATGTTTAGTTTATTGAAAATTCATTTTATTTAAATTAAATATAACATATTAGGAGTCTATGCACCAAAAATTAGCTCAAAACAATATCGTTTACTATTTATAAATATAGTATAAAATTCGTTGAAAGAAGATTGCTTCTTATTATAAAAATAATACAAAATTCTTTGGACTAGAACCGCTTTTTGAGAAACCCTAACAATCATTTCTAATTTCAAAAATCTGGGTTGATATGTTAAAATACTTAAGATTTCCAAATTTCATAATTTTTTCAATAATGTTTGGCACTTCTAATAAACTAGAGAACTTACAAGGAAATATTCGAGCATTACCGTTTCTCCAGCCACCAAAGCTCCACTAGTGATGACCTTCTGTCGGAAATCCCTCTTTTGATGTGAGACTTCGGGCCTCTAAGCCATGCAATATTAGGTTTTCTTTAACTATGTAAACTCTAATTCCCCCAAATTTTTTACTATTTTTCCGAAATTCCTCTTTCCTTCGCACAAAGGTTTCTTGATTCCACTCTTGTTGGTTTTTACTTTCCAAAACTATGTAGAATGAGTCATCAATTTCTTTTATAAGATTCTAGGCAATGGAACTACGAATGATTTGGCCACTTGTTATAGATTTTAGCAATTCTATTATATTATAATAGTGGTTATGTGCCTTTAAGTGGCAAAACATAAGCTTAGTCAAGATTTATTCCTATTAACGAGTTTCCATGCCTAGCTCTCGTAAAACACATTCTGTTCGATCAATTTCTATTGCCCATCACTAATAATTTTGATACATTTTAAACATATTTCATATGTATTATGCCTTATGCTAATTTGCAAATATATATATATATATATATTATATACATAGATACATAATAAATTCACTTGATGTACATATGTGTTTTGTAAAAATTATTTCATATCATTTTATTAATTTTAGTTTTCAAATAATCTATCTATAAGATTTTGCTAATTAACAAAACTCAAATCATGCATATCCGATAAATAACAAATAACGTGACTATTCCTAACTTTTAGTTATATTCCTATTTTATTACAACTTAAAGAATATTTGCATGGAATTTGAGTACTTAATAATTTCATCATTTTATTTTATTATTGCAAGACATTAATTTAGATTTATTTTATTATGAGGTTTAGTTGATTAATAAGTATTTAGGGATTTATTTCTATTACTATTTGCTTATTACCAATTTGCTCCTAATATTGTTAGATTTTCCTATAAATACATTATTATTGACTTATGATTGATAAAGTAAGTTTTCAATATTGAACAAAATCTTTTAATAAGAGTCTCTTCTTTGCAAACCTTATCAAAATCAGATTAGTTGATTTGTAAAATTTCAACACTTTATAATTTATTCAAGTGTGCATCATATCAATTGAATAACCCGTATCCTTATCTAATTCTTAGTTGTGCATCATATCAATCAAGGATTAAAAAAAACATAGTTTGATTTGATTTCCAATTCATCATATCTAACATATCAAGTTGTTCACATCCCTTTTAATTACTTGTTCTTAAATATTTCAATTACAAAGACCTACAAAAATAACAAAACCCTTAAAAATATAAAAAGAACCAATTTTTATTTCTTTGCTATAATTTTCTTCTCTAAGTTTAACTCAAATTCGAACCTAAGTAATGGAATGACTATTGTTTCTTTCGTGTGTTTAATCTTCTTTTTTGCTTTGACTACTTTGTTTTGTTTCCTAGATGTTGAAGTATTCTACCAAGTTGTAGTGGTATATATCAAGGACTCAACATGCATGGCCACAATCTTTACTTGGGATGTTCATGCATAAATGTGACTAGCAATCCTTCCCCATCATCATCATCCATTATTAGGCATTGGTCTGTGATTCAGACTTCTTAATTTGTGAGAATAGGATATAAGCCGACTAATGAGCTCTTCTTAGATTTTGAATCTAGCTAAAAAGGCTCCTTCCCATTCACCTACTGAAAGGTGAGGGGTTCACAATTCACCTATCAAAGGCATGGGTGCCTCATTTACCTATCTATAGATAAAGGTAGCCTTATTGACTTATTTAAGGTAAAGGAGTTCCTCCTTCACCCATTAAGAGAAGAAAGGGTTAGTGTCTACCTGTCATTAGGAAGAGTATGCCTTATTCACTTGTTGGATGGCTAATGTCATGGTTGGCCCAATGTTAGGTTAAGTATGCCTCATTCACCTACTTAGAGGGTAAAGGATCCACGTGTGTCTATTGATAGGTAAGGCGTGCCCTATTCACTATCAAAAGGTAGAGGACTAGGACTTGTCAATTTTAGAGGAGCAAACCAAGTTTGAATATTGTAAGATCTTAACATGAAAGTCACTAAAAAGTAGTTAGGTTTGGGCTAGTGATGACTATACATAAGATGTTGGATGGGAAATTTGTTCATTCAAAAATTCTGAAGTACAAAGAAAAGGAAAAGGTTCCACATGTGGGAGGTGATGGAAATTCATGTCTAAATGCCCAAAGATAAGCCTTATCAAACATTTAAGACATGCCTCAAGCAACTCTCTTGGTAAAGTAAGTTGATATAGTAAGTCTTCCTTGTATTGTCCCACTCTATGAACGGGATTTTTAGACACTTCAAAGGAAGAATTTCATTGCCAAATCAAATATATAGAAAAGAATAAAAGGAAGAAAGGTAAAACTATGTATCCTTTACTTATGAAAAAAGGAAAAGATTCATCCCCTATTCTTATTTGAGAATTTGTAACACATGAATATGAGTAAAAGAAGGAACTAATTGATAGCATTAAGGCCTCACTGGGAATGGGTGCCACTATCCCTTCCTTGATCTAGCTTGTTTATATTAATCATCTCTCCTTCAAATAGTTGTACCTTATCTTGGGGTATCTATGGCATAATGAGAGAAAGACCACCAAAGGTGAACTTTCCTTAGAGTTAAACCACCATTAACAGAGACAACGCTTTACTTAAGGAAGAGTAGGACTAGAAGTCACGTCTCATACCATAAGCACATCTTTCTATACTAGGCTCTTCTTTGCCTTGGTTTGGAGTTGTCATTTGTGCACCTATCCCCAATGGAAGAATGAGTGATCTATTATAGGTTAATAAAAACTAGGGCCTTAAGTTGTTAAGGTTCTAAGCCCTGGGGATAAACTAACTATCAAGCCTTTCCAAATGGTAGGCATCATGTCCTACATCTTCGACAACTTCAATGGATCTGTGTAGTTGGAGGCAAGCTTGTCCCAAGCTTCTTATGAGTCAATTGCCTCTAACTTACATGAGATGAGGTTTCTTGGCTAAAAGGCCTTATGCAAGACCTTCTTGTCATTGTACTAAGCTATCCTCTATTAGTAAGTAGCAACTTAAAGGTTAGCTTAATCTCAAAGCTCTTCAAATGAGTTGAGATTGGCTTAGAGCTCGATCTCATTGACTTTTCTATTAGGATCTTAAGTCTGTACTGTTAAATTTTAAGCTTAATTAGGAATACTACTTCTATGCGAAAGCTTAGGTTAAATGGTCTCTCCTTAATGGTTGTTCTTGAAGTAGTAAGATCATCCTAAATCTAGTTCAAGAGCTTAGTGGCCCATAGACCTTTGGCTTAATCGAGCCTCTTTTTCAAGTTGTTGAGAGTGATCTTACTTTTGGCTTCAACGTTCCATTTGATTATGGATAGGTGATTGATCTATAGTGCAACTAGGTTTTAAGACTTTTGCAAAAGCCTCTAAATTGGTCATTATCGAAATGGGTCCCATTATCTACTATGATCACATAGGGGACCTTAAATCTCTATACGATGAACATCCAAATGAAGTCCTAAACATTCTTCTTTATGATTTTTGCTACTACCCTTTAGCTTACTTACTGAACTAGAAGTATTGTTACTGTGACTATGATGTATTGTCACCAACTAGTTACCTTAGGAAAGGGATCAAGGATGTTGATGGTCTATTAGGAAAATGGCTTAGGATTAGTGAGCGAAATAAGATTGTTTCTAAGGAGTTAGCTTACTGGGGCATGTTTCTAGTACTTCTCATACCTATAGACTAGCTTCTTGGTGTTCTTCTCTAAGGTAAGCAAGTAGTATTTGAGATGGAGAACCTTAATTAATAAAGCATAACTCAGAATATGATCATTGCATTCGTTAGTATATACTTCATACAGCATGCATTTGACTTCCTATGTGTAGTAGCACTTAAGGTAAGGTAAAATATGGCCCTTCCTATAGAGCTAGTCATTGATGATCATTTATTAGATAGCTCGATGCGTTAGTACCTAAGCTACCTTATGATCTTAAGGTGGAGTTTTATCCTTGAGTTAGGCGAAGATCGGCTCCATCAAGCATAGTACGTCTAGCATTAGGTTGATGCTGTTAACCAAGCACTCTTAGTGTTTTTTAGACATGATTTTTTTAAGCAGGAATTTAATGAATGCCTTCTTATGTTAGTCATACAGGCAAGTTAAGGCTAGCTTCGAAAGGTTGTCTACCTTTAAGTTCTCTACTTAAGGGATTTTAGTGATTGTTTAGGATAAGTTTCTAAGCATTGCATTCTAACTTCTTCAAGATACTTAGTCTTTCCCTTATCTTTGACCATGTAATCTCCTTTGCTAACTTTAAGCCTGTTATGTGGCTCTTATACTCAGTGTCGTTGTTGCTTTCTTGGAAGTCAAACTTTATGGCATATCTAGCTTTTGCTCTTTATGGTTTATTCAATTCTAACCGTACATAACCCCCTCCCCCTTCTTTTAGTGGTGGATCCTTCTACATGGAGAATCTATGGAGGTTGGTTCAGTTAGTGGGGTACTTCTTCATGATAGGTAAGCTTAGCAATGAAGTTGGAAAGGATTTAAGCTCTGATTGCTTCAGAAGGTACTAAAGGCATTAAGATCTAAGGTGTAGTTAACAATCTAACCTAAGGCTTCTAGCATATGGAGGACTTGTTGAAGAGCTTGATCTATTAAGGCAAGTACTTAGTAGCTTTAAAGTAAGGTTAAATCTTTTTAGATGATATGACTACTATGAGGGTAAACTTCTCAATTATAGAGTATATGATCTTAGGTCCTTGGAGGACATGATTAGCATAGTTTATTGGCTTGGGTTTTCTTCCATTAGCTTAAACTAAGACAAATAAGAGAGCTAAAGCACTAAATGCTAAGTATAAGTACAAAATCTTCCCTAACACAGGTTTTGAAAGTACTAACAGGGATGTAATGGATTCCTTAAGTTGCTCAAAGACTTGTTGGCACTAATCAATCTATTGGAAGCTAATTAGTTTTTTTTTTTTTTTTCTAAATTTGGAAGAACTCAAACATTTGTTTGTGGAGCATGAGATGAAACTATTGACTGCAACTATTCTTCTAGTTAGTTGTTAAAGGTCCTTAACAGCCTTAGGTTGTTTCATATCCATGATTGCTTAGATCATTTTTAGGTTGGCATCTATGTCACTCATAGTGATTACATATCTAAGGAACTTTCATGTAACTACTTGGAATCAATTTTGAGGATTAAGCTTCATTTAGTAATGTTTGAGCGTTCGGAATGTCTTGTCTGGATCAATAAGGTCCTAATCGAAAGTTTTCTTTTCATTATCATATTGTTGACATATACCTCAACTATCCATCTGATCTAACCTTTGAACGTCTTAGCTACTAGCCTTTGGTAAGTAGTACCAACGTTTTTTAGGTTGAATAGCATAAGCTTATAACAGTAGGTACCAAAATTAGTGACAAAGAATCATAAACTAAGTTTGATTCCTCCATTTAAACTTAGTTGTAGCTTGAAAATGCATCCATGAAGCTAAGTAATGTATGTTTAGAGGTTAAATCCACCATCTGCTCTATCTATAGGGGTAGAAGTAATCCTTTGGGTAAGCCTTGTTGAGATCTGTAAAGTCGATGAACATTTGGCTTTTCCTATTGGCATAATTGACTAGAATAGCATTGCTAGCTAGTTTAGTTATGGCTCCTTATGGATGGATTATGCTTGGAGGTGCTTTTGCATCTCATCTTTTATTATTGCTTGATGTTAATTAGCAAAGTGTCATTTCTTCTTTATGATGACTTTGGCACTTTGGTCAATGTTGAGGTAGTACATTATGAGATAGGGCAAGCTGCTTGGCATATTGGATGGTGACCAAGTAAAGATACCAATGTTTGCTCAAAGAAACTTAACATATCACTATTGCAGGTTTGTAGACATAGACATATCGATTCTTATTGTCTGCTTAGGCTAGCCACTGACCAAGATTTTTTTTTATGGGCTTAGCTAGATCCTCTCTATTTTCAAGCTAGGTGACTAAGCTTAGTCCATCTTATAGAGTGTATTTGTTGGAGAAAGCTTGAACATAATAAGAGCAAGATACTAATTGGTTGCCTTTGCTCATACCAACTCTAGTTGGTGTTAGGAATTTAACCTTTAAGTGTCTATAGGATGTATTCTAATTTAATTGTCTACAAGGGTGATGTATGGCAGCTAGGTATTTGCAACTAGGAAGTCAACTTGGCTTCGCTATTTACTCTGTGTCACAACACTTTATAGGGAAGGTGATGATATTGATAACTTCAACGATTTGGCGATTGAAGTTGTATCAGTCGTTATGGTAGGCTTGAGTGGAGCAGTAATCTTATGTTACATTTAGGCAAATGCTTTCACAAAGATAATGTAAATGGAGTGTCTACTATCAATAAGTATCTCATGAACATGGAAGTTAGTAATTCTAGCTTAGATTACTAAGGGGGTATTATATAAGGGGAGATGATCCCTTCCATATAAGTCTTCGAAAAGGGAATGGAGGTATAAATCTTAGGTCTCTGGTTCTATAAGCTAAGAACCTACTGGAAATGTTGAGGTTGGGTATAGGTGTTGCTTTGGGAGTTTGGCCACCCTTTAGCTATTGGGTCACCTACTATTGTATATATAATGTCATGTGCATCAGCTGGTGTTGTTGTTGTTATTGTTGGATGACCTTGCCTCCAAGTGCTCTTCATATCAAAAGGTCATGAAGCCGGGTTAGTCTTGTTGGTGATTTACTCTTTAAGGTAGCCTTATTGTGTAGCATCCTTAGTGGCAAACTTTTGTTAAATACATTCCTATGTTAACATGGGGTTGTAGTGCAAGCATTCACTTTAGGTAGGGGCTCCATGGTCTCAAATCTCGAGTAAGATTTGGTCTTAGGTTCTAATGAGCTTATGGTGCTCATTAGAAAACCGGATCATCTAACCTTTAGTGTAAGAATTTTGTAGGCTTTGTCAATCAGAGTTGTTACTTAATGTATGCAGGTTAAACCAGTCTTTTGCTAGTCTTATCCATCCCTTAGACCTACCTACTATTCTTATTACCAGTTGACACAATTGTTGTCTTCCTAAGTGATGCATTATATGCCTTTTAATAGAATTCAACAAAGGTATTCCATCGCTTCTTGGCAAACTAATAAAAATGTTAGATTTCTCTCATGAATTTTGGTGATAACAATAAGAGAAGAATGCTAATGTACTAGTAAGTGTACAGGTATTTAGAGAGTTCTTCAAAAAGCCTAATATTATAATTTGAGTTGCATTCAAAGACTTAATCAAAAGGTCTAAATCAATTGAAAAAGAGACAGGTTTAGAAAATATTCAAAGAATGTTTTAAAAGCTTATATAATAAGAATCAGTATAGTACTTCAAAAAATTGTTTAGAGACTTTAAAGATACGTAAACTAAGATATCTTCATAAAGTTATTCATATAGTTGGTTTGGAAGAGTAATTGTGAAAAATAACACAACATTAGATTCAAAGTAAATGTGACCTAACTCCATTAAATTAGATGTATTAGGGAAATACACTTAATCCCATTTCACTTAAGTTGGAATTAAGATCTATGGGGATTTTTGCTAAGCGAATTAATTTTTGAAATAATTAAAGAAAATATAAGTTACGATAAGGATAAGGATGATTTTGAATTTTATGGCATATCAAATTCAAATTTCAAGATTATATGGAGTTGTTGATTAAGTATAACCATTAAAAGAGATTTGATCGAGATAAGATTAAGTTAAAATCCAAACTCCAATATTTTCTCCAAATATCTATGGATCGCCCTTTTAAATGTTAGGTTTGGATAAACATGGGATGAAGATAATCATCAACAATATAAACGTTAGAAGACTTCAGTATAAAAGGAGAGACATTTTAAAAATATAAATACAATTTTAAGAAGGAAAAACATATACTTTGTGCTCTGATTGTGACCATTTTCTACTATCTAAAAGAGCACATAACACTTCTCAAGTACTTCATTAGAGAGTTGAACTAAAGTTGATTATTCATCAATCTTTATTTCTATTTTTATGTTAAACTATTTGAGATTTATATTGTTGTTCTCATTTCTATTTTGTAAACATTAGTTGTTGTTTGAGAGAACTTTGATTGTACTCTATAGATATGTATTAACTTAGACTATAGAGAGGATAGATAGGAAGAATAAAGAGTTGTGAAGGCCAAGTGTGGAAAATGTTTGTAAACTTCTCTTGATTTATTTTAGTATAGTAGATCAAGTGAAATGGCACTTATGAAGTAGACTAGGTCCCTAACGGTAGAGTTAGAAGAGAGTAATAATCAAAATGCAAAAGCTTTATAAATCTTGAGCATGATGTTCTCTTCCCTATCTCTTTTTATTTGCATTATTTAATTGTGTTATTTGTGTGTTAAATTATTAAAGTACCATTGTTCCCTAAATTTAGTTATTAAAAGGGATAATTTTGTTTTACATCCAAAATGTTTTTAAAATTTTTAAAAATATCAATTCAGCCCATCTTGATATCTTATATGAGACTAACAAAAAGAACTAACAGTAGCCTTTTATCCCCTAAATGGTTGCCTTGAGTGCTACATTCATGTCGAGACTAGGGGTCTCAAGCATGATGATGTTAAAACGTAAAAGGTTGTCTTAAAGGGATTCATCAGGATGTTGATGGATGGTCATCAAGTTAGATGCATCTCACTTAAGTTTCTTAATTGTCATAAAATACCAGAGGAAAGACTTACTAAGGTCCTTAAAGTTGGAGATAGAATTGCGTTCAAGAACATAGTACTCTGTACAGGTGGTGTTCTTAAGAGTACTAGCAAAAACTTTACAGGCTTTGGCATTGGAGGCACCATGGAGATATAGTTGGTCATAGAAAGCATGGAGCCAATAATGTTATCATACATCTCCATTTGTCGAATTTTAATGTTGGAAGGAGGAACGTCTTGTATGACCTAGATGAAGAAGGAACTTCTAATGGAGAAGATGGTCTAAGGGTTACTTTAAAGCTTTGGTTCCTTAGCATTAGTGAGTTTTTTTTTTTTTAATCATGTTATTAATTTCATTGAAGTTGAGGTTTGCAGGGAACTTCTTCAACTAGGCCTTAAGTATTCAACTAGTGGTTCTTAATGTGTGCTATTACATGAAGTAGCAAACACTTGTCATTAGGGTGAGACTCCTAAGATAAGATGAGATGTGTTGTTGTCAATGCGAACTTCATTGTTGTTTTAGAGTGAGTACTCCCTCAAAATAATATGTTTCGTAGTTAGGCATTTGGTTTTGGCCATCATTATTCTCATTTAGCATTGGATCTCAATGATAGGGTCATTTTTAGATGCTTATGGTCTCATTTGGCTTAGAGGCTATTGGATAGACATTTCGAAAAGGAAAGTGTTTAGGTCGCTTTGAGCTTGTTTGCCAGAGTTTTTGGTTTCAACTGCTTCATGTGTTAATAGTGGTGTTTCATTTGTTCAAACAAGGTAGATTCCAAAATGTTAATGGTTAAAGATTCTCTTGAGTGTATTCATCTAGCTTAGGCTTGGACTCAATCTTATGAAAGAGAGCACGTAAGTTAAGGTGTCGAAGGTGGCTTTACGCATATACTTTAATGCTCAAATCTATGGGGGTAGCCTAAAAGAAGAGATAGTCTCCAATATTAATACTTAAAAAAGTTAGGGATGTAGAGAGTGCACTGAAATTAATATAGGGATTCAAGTCTCAAACGTCTTAACCTTGTCTATAGAGGCATCTATGTGGATTTTGTAGGTTGGAGAAGGGCTTCAAGATCTAACCATTTAGATGGCAATACTTTTTAGTCAATACTTGTTCTTTAGGGATAGAGACAAGTAAATGACAAATCTCCTTTAGCTGGTACAAGTCCTCAAGATGGTATAAGAGCTATCCAAATCAAGATAGATGGGGAAGGATCCTTACTTCCACATTACACCTCTAAGCTTAATAAGGCTACAAAAGTGTGCTTTATATCAACTCGTATCCCTAGAAGGTCTTTTAATTTGGTTGCAAATAAGCCAAGCTACTTACGATCTATACAAGCTCAACTAGTTTTAAGCTTAACTTAACTTGCCTTGATTAATAAACGAGTCAAGCTTCAACTTAAAATGAAGCTCATTTGTCTAAACAAGCAGAGTTCAAGCTCCAATTCAAGGTCACGAACCTACTTATTGAGGTTCATGAGCAAGCTTGCGAGTTTTATTTATATTATAAATATTGCGTACACTATATATTATTGAAATTCAAAAGCTAATATCTATATAATACATATAAATATACATTGTGTTATAGGATAATATATAGTATATAATCTAATCCTTACTTATTATCCATTAATCTATTTTTTCATTTTGTACACTTAGGCTCATGAGTAGGTTTGAGACTGGCTTGCTTTAGGCTTAGCTAGGCTTGAGATTAATTAGTAAATGTGCTAAACTTAAACTCAAAATAAAGCTCGTTTAAGTAAATGAGCCAAGCTTAAGCCTTAATCACAAGTATAATAAAAAGCTCTACTCGAGCTCAAGCTCAACAATTTTTAAACCAGCCGAGCTTAAGCCCACAGAAGCTTAATTCGAGTTAGCACATTTGTAGTGCTAGTCTTCATCTTAAGAGAATAAGCTAAGTTAGAGCCTTATGGCTATAAGGACGTTCTAAGGGCCAAGGGGCAAAATTTATGTATAACACCTTCCATTCTACAATAGTTCGAGCAAGAATTAACTCATGCTAATGTCCCATCCCTATCATGCTAGATAGTTTTGGCATAATTTGAGTTAGACTTGTCCACTTACTATAGGATATTTTGTAGATGATCCTTACATTTAAGAGTTTCACTACCTCCTTTTTTAGAACTTCCTTCAAAGTAGATTGAGGGGCATTGTGGTTAGATTGTGGCTTCATACTTAGTTTTTTTGAGAATTTAATACAAGCATACCAAAGAATGGATCCTTGAAAGTTAAGTATAGTCCATCTAGTTGCCTCCTTTTGTTCTCTTAGCACTTTCAATAGTTTATCTCCTTTTCTTTGATAGTTTTTTCGCAATAATTACTAAACGGGTTTTCTTATCACCTAAGGATACAAATTTAAGATGAGTAGATAACTGTTTTAATTCCAATTGAAGAGATGATTCTTATGATGGAGAATATTATTTTGTATATGCTACTCTCTAATTTCTTAAATCAAGGTGGAGCAAAATAAACCTTTGTGACATCCTCCAATTTTTCATCCAATAAGCCCTCATATTTGCTATCAAAGTGAACTCATCCAAGCCTAATTCATCTCTACTATGCTCTCTTTATCCTTATTATCATTTTAGCTCTCCTTTAAGACAATTTGATCATAACTATCCACTTGTGGTTCATATCATCTTCTTATACGAAACTAATATATTACATTCATATTATTGCAAAAGTCAACTCCTCTGGGATGGCATACGGCTTTAGAAAACTTAAAGGTAGCTTAGTTATCTAATAACTTAAGTATGAGCTTGCTTCCCTCTATTGTCAATCATAACAATCCCCAATGCCAAAAATGGCTTGGCTGGTTAAACTTCCATATCTTCTTACATATGGTACCACAAATTATACAATGAAGGTAAATTTATCCACTTTAAATATGACATCATCATTCATCAACTTTAGGTATAATGCTGATATCTACCAGTTATAACAGTATTTTAGTTAGCTTGCAATCTTTAAACCTTAGTCTTCTGAATATAGATAAAGGCATAAGATTGATGCTTCCTCTTAATTACATGATGCCTTATTAAAATATGAATTTTCAATTATACAAGGTAATGTGAAGTTGTTGAGATCTTTTAGCTTTAGTAGTAGTTTATTTTATAGAATTTCTAAGCACTCAGCCAACAACAAGGTTTCTTTATTAACCGACCTCTTTTCCTTTAAATTATCTTTCGTGAACTCAATATAAGACCGCATTTATTCCACCACATCTATGGAAGGAATTTGATCCTTGGTTTTTTAAAATCTTCCAATATTTTTGAAAAATGATGATCAAGCTTTTGTTGTTTCAATCTTCCAAAAAAGAAATCAAAAGGACATAAGGTTATACTTCTACATTCTTCCTTTTTAGATTAACCATCTTCTCCTTTTCTTCTTCTTTACTGCTTGAAGATTCATCTCCTAAATAGAGCTTTTAAAGTGATGCATTGAAATATATACTGAGCATAGGTATTTAAGGTGCGATTCTTCTAAAATAGCCCCCTCTTTAAGATTTTATTATCCTCCATCATATCTTTAAAACAATCTATCACTATCTCCATGAGGTTCTACCCCTTTTTCTCATTCTAAATGTTTCACAATTACATGGGCTCATGTTCAATTTTTCATCTTGGGCAATTCATTCTATCATGCTTACCCTCACAATATG
Source organism: Lumnitzera racemosa (assembly GCA_024138005.1). Taxonomy (NCBI): domain Eukaryota; kingdom Viridiplantae; phylum Streptophyta; class Magnoliopsida; order Myrtales; family Combretaceae; genus Lumnitzera; species Lumnitzera racemosa. The sequence continues at coordinate 62,623,036 of JAMXBC010000004.1, forward strand.
TACGTACTTCAACTATTGATACCACTATTAGTTGAAGATGGAATTTATATTACTTGTGCCAACTAGCTAGTTAGTGTAGTTACCTGTTTTCTCATTTTAATCACTTCCTCTGAGTCATGTACCAACCGCTCAATCTTCCTTAGCCCCTTCTTCCTCCCATTTTTTGCATTAAAAGCCATTACCTAAAAGGGCATACATGCTTTTCTAACACTCTTGTGCATCAAATTTCCTCCTATTAGAGTATTGATCATGCTTTTTTCATTGGGTCTCAAGCAATCATTAAATATTTGCTTTTTGCAGTAAGAGAGAATCGACAAAAAATGTATCTTCTCAATCGTTCTCTAAATCTTTCCCATAATTTATGAAGAGACTTTCCATTTTTATGCTGAAATATGATGATCTCCAATCGAAGTTTAGTAGTTTTACCGATAAAGAAGAAATGAGTAAAAGATCTTTGAGCTAATTGATCCAAAGTATTGATAGTTTGTATCAACATTTGCCTTCTATTTTGATAAAGATGAAATGAAACAAAGAGAGGGCATCACTAGATGCTATAATAGGGATCATGCACTCCCGAACCTGAGGGCTTGCTCAGATTGTTCGATGAGCTATTTAAGGTGAATTGAGTGTCAAGGAGCAATGCATTCCCCAATCTGACTCGTTAAGTTACTTCACTCTCCACACCATCTAAGAAGCTACCGAAGTTACTAGCTGATATGCCAAGTCGATCCCATTACCATACACTAGTCCGAGCATCAAATTAGGATATTGCCAAGCCCACAATATTGAGGACAAGCTAACAATTATCAAGAGCTGATCACCTCGAGGCCAACCATAAAAGGAGTTACCCTTGAACTATCTTTGGTACAGTCCTAATTATCTAAGCTACCAAACTATCGACGTCAACTAGACCTAATTGGGATCCACCTTTACCTAGTCAATAATATCATTGGGACTACAGATGAGCAAATTATGTACATGCTGTCCTTTTCCAACATCTATACTATCCTTGCTACTAACGGATATTCTTTTTTCACAATTATATTGATACCCTTATAAATTATTCTCTTTGTCCTTTACTAGTTAGAATCCTTCTTGTAATTTACTTTCACTTAGGATTCGCCCTAATTTAGTCATATAAATACTTATACATTATAATAGCCATAACAATTTTGTCAGATTGAAATTTTTTAGACAAACTCTCTTGAGCTAAGTATTCTATTGCTTGCTCTCGAGCTACTTTTATCTAGCCTTTTAAGTGTAGACTAGTGGCGAGTAACCTTTAGCTATACTTGTGTGTCATATCAAGTATGTCTTGAGCTCGTGTGAGGCATTGATACGTCATATTTAGTATCGATGCATGGGAACCCCTGTTCAACCTTCCATTATCATTTATTTTTTGAGCCATATCGCAACCCGGACCTACCCCTTAGTTATGTGTGATATTAGGTCCGTTTATTCATCCATGAATCCGTATCATCTTGGTATCAAAGTTTAGCTACGTTTGAAGCTGGATTCTTTTGCTATATTCTTTGAGTGGTTTGTTACTATTCTCGTATGTTAAAAGTTTTACTATTGACGTAAGAGTTTAGTATTTAGGAAGTGTTGACTAAAAATTCTTTGCTTTTTTTTCCCCTATTTTCAATGCATAAAATAGAGTGTGGTTGATTGTTTGTTTGTTTGTTATGTATTTGTCTTGGTGTTGGAAGTATTGGTTATTGATCTACTATTGTTATTTACGGATAGAACTTCAAGTGGCATTTTTAGACATCAATTTTGTAAGGTAACCAACAATGTCAGATTCAAGTGTTCAAAGAACTCTAGGAAACCAAGAAAGAGGTACTCGACATGACCAAGGGCAAGAAGGAAGCTTCACACCTCAATTAGTGGATGACTGCTTAGATAAGCTTACTGACTTGGTAGTTAGTTTGGTGACTATTATCCAAGAAGATAGACAATAAGCTAAAAATAACCCTATTAAAGGACGTGAACACCAAGAGAGAGGCAATGGTTAGTTTAGCTGAGTTAATTTCTTAGCTTGACTACCTCGAGCTAAAAGAATATATAGGGATGCTAGGCGAAGGCTAGTACTTAAAGAGATTGAGGAGGAAAAGGAAGGAAACAACAAAGTAGAAGAGTACTATGAGTCTGAAGAAAGAAATGTACGAGCCACTAGAGTTGAAGGGTTGAGGATGTATATTTCAAGTTTTTTTGGGAATAGTAATGATGAAGACTATCTAGACTGGGTGGATGGAATTGAAAAGCAGTTTAAATGCCATGATGTACTTGACAATACAAAGGTTAGACTTGTTGTGTTAGAGTTCACTGGTTATGCCGTTCTCTGGTGAAAGAACTTATAAGCCACCTGAAGAAGGGAAGGAGAACGAGAAATTAGGAGTTAAGATGAAATGAAGAGGGTTATGTAAAGAAGGTTTGTACTAAACTATTATTTATAGGATGCCTTCGAAAGACTGTAAGATCTAAGGCAAGGAGGGTCAAGTATAGACACTTATGTTAAGGAATTTCAAATGTTAATGTTCTAATGTGAAGTCATTGAGCTAAAGGACCAAACTATATCTTGATACATCGATAGATTAAAGTATGAGATTGTAGATATCTTGAAAACCTTAGATATTGGAATGCTTGATAACGTAATCCAAGCTGCCTAAAGGATAGAAAGGCACTGAACATAAAGGTTCCAACCACCTGTCGGCTAACCTAGCAATAGCTAATCTATTTCAAGTAGACTTATGAGAACGGAACCAAGTAAGGTCATTGAGACCTAACTTGCTCCAACTATCCAAGCACATGAGAAGGAAACCTTGAGGAAGTTTAAGAAAGGCCAGATTTTAAGCAGGAAAACAAGTGAGATTAAGTGTTTCAAATTCTAAGGATTTGGGCACATGGCCACTCAGTATCTAAACAAAGAACAATGGTGATCTAAGGCAAGGTACCCATTGCTAAAGTAAACAGTACCGACGAAGAAGTAGAGGAGTTAAAGGAGGATGAATAAACTGAGTTGTTTGAGGAAGAAGTCATCTATAGTAAGGAAGGTAACTTTATGCAAGCTACTTTAGTATTGAGAAGGATGATGATCATCAGTCCTGTACCAAAAGATGAATAGAGAGAAAATCTCTTCCACAACGGATGCAAGGTGAACGGATCACTATATACCTTAATCATTAATAGTAGGAGCTACACCAATGCAGCCTCTGCATTTATGATCTAGCAATTAAAATTGCTAACCAAGCTTGACCCAAAGCCTTATAAGATACATTAGCTCAGTGATAAAGGAGCCCTATAAGTGAACAAACAGGTGTTTGTACTTATCTAGATTAGCAATTACAGAGATGAAGTACTCTGTAATTTGTTGCCCATGAGTGCATCCCACATTCTACTTGATCAACGATGAATGTTCGATCAAGTTGTAGTATATGACGGAAGGAGGAATACGTATTCTATAGAGCATGAAGGTAGGAGGATGAAATTAAGTCCTATGACTGCTAAGCAGGTAAAGGTCATACAATTCCAACTTAGCTAAACCTTGAAAAAAGAAGTTTTAGTAATGACTCGAGCCAAACTAAAAAGAGAAATGGAGCTTGAAGGACCAACTTATTTGTTGGTCCAAAGGTTATTGGAGATGAGGTCCGAGGAGAGGGAGTAGCCTATCGAGGTGAAGACATTACTAGAAGAGTTCACCAATTTGGTCCAAAAAGAGTTGTCAAAAGGTTTTCCTCCCATCTGAGGCATTGAACATGCAATTAACTTGTATCCAAGAGCTATACTGTTGAATAAGCTTGCCTATAAGCTGAATCCTAAATAAGTTGTTGAGTTGTAGAAGTAAGTAGATGAGCTGATGAGGAAGGGGTATGTGTGTAAGTCCCTTAGTCTCTATGCAATACTAACTATGTTAGTGTTAAAGAAAGATAATTCTTAGAGGAAGTGTGTAGATATCTGAGCGATCAATTAAATCACCATTAAGTACAAGTATATTATACCCAAGCTTAATAACATGCTAGATGGATTAAGCAGAGCAAGAGTATTCTTTAAAATCAACCTCAAATCTAAATACCATCAAATCTGAATGCACGAAGGTGATAAGTGGAAGACCACATTCAAAATACGCCATGGATTATATGAATGGCTCGTAATGCTGTTTGGACTATCCAACTCGTTGAGCACATTTATGTACCTAATGAATCATGTACTTCAAGACTTATTAAGTAAGGTTATCATAACTTATTTTGATGATATCTTGGTGTATAGTCCCAAACTAGAGACTTACCAACAACATCTCTAAAGCATCCTTGCAAAACTCTGAGCTAAATAGCTTTACACCAATTTAAAGAAGTGCAACTTTTGCTGATCCGAGGTGATATTCTTGGCGTTTGTTGTAAGTGGTCATGGTATATAGGTTGATGAAGAGAAAATTAAAGCAATCACCAAATGGTCAAGGCCAATCATTCGGTTGACATAAGGAGTTCTTGTGGCTTAGCATCACTTTATCGCAAATTTATAAAGAATTTTAGTACGATTGTAGCCCCACTTACCAAACTCTCAAAAAATAATATTGAATTCAAATAGGGAGAGAAGGAGCAAAGGAGTTTTAAGGAAGTGAAAGATAGGCTGACTATAGCCCTTGTCTTAGCTCTGTTAAGCTTTGACAAACTGTTTGAAGTAGAGTGTGATGCATCCGGACTAGGCTTATGTGCCATGCTAATGCAAGAAGGTCAACCAATTGCTTACTTTAGTAAGAAACTTCGAGGCGCTACATTTAACTATTTTATTTATGAAAATGAGTTATACTCCTTAATCTAAGCCCTAATAATATGGCAATACTATCTGTTATGTAAGGAATTTGTGATCTACACTTATCATGAATCCTTGAGATATCCGAAGAGCCAACTTATGTTATCTTGGAGACAAGTCAAATGGATTAAGTTTATGGAGGTATTTTCCTATGTCGTGAAATATAAGAACCGGAAGAACAACATCATGGCTGATACCCTATAGAGACGACATACCCTCTTCACTGAACTGCAGACAAGGCTAATTAGTTTTTCAACAATAAAGAATATGTTTGATTAAGATTCATATTTCGGTCTTATCTATGCCAAGTATGAGGAAGGATGGATACTCGAGGACTATTATAGAGAAAATGGATACTTATACAGGAAAAGGAGGCTATGTATCCCGACTTGTTCCGTGAGAGAACTACTAGTGTATGAAACACATGGAGGAGGATTGACAATACACTTTGGCTAGTATTGAACCCATGAGGTGCTCTCCTCCAAATTCTTTTGGCCAAGGATTAAGAGAGATGTCCAATTCGTACTAGACAAGTGCGCGACCTATTGAAAAGCGACGAGCCAAGCCGAACTGAGCAAGGACACTATCTACCCTTGCCTATCCCAACCAAACCGTAGTTTAAGCTAAGTATGGACTTCATATTAGAATTGCCGAGGATGTCCCGAGAGAAGGACTCCATTATAGTAGTTGTAGATTGATTTAGCAAGATGGCATATTTCGTGCCTTGTTTTAAAACTAACGATGCTTTAACTATCTCTATTCTTTTCTTCTAGGAAATAATCAAACTTTAAGGAGTGTCTAAAACTATTGTTTCAGACCAAGACTCAAAGTTTATGAATACTTTTGGAGGACATTATGGAGGCTAATGGGAACTAAACTATTGTATAGCATGTCTTGCCATCTACAAGTTGATGAAACAACCGAGGTTATTAATAGAGCCATGGGAACTTTGTTGTGAGTTGCTATTACACGAAACATGGCTGATTGGGATCTATGTCTACCAATCATTGAGTTAGCTTACAATAGGAACACCCACAGTACAATAAATATGTCTCCACTTAAGTTCTCTCATAGGTTCAACCCCGAGCTCTTAACGAACCAAGTACCCTAGCCAAGACCTAATGATGACCAGCCAGCTATAGAAAAAGTTAAAGCTATCAGAGCCATGCACCAGAAGGTTATTGAGCAACTGAACTGAGCTATTACCAAGCTTGAGAAGCGAAGTTAAAGATAGAAGAAGAGAGAATTTCAACTAGGTGAATTGATTTAGATACATCTTAGAAAGGAATGATTCCTAAACTTAAGAAAGAGCAAGTTATCTCCCATACCCAATAAACCCTTCAAAGTGCTTAAAAAGATTAATCATAATGCTTATAAGATTAAACTATATAAGGGATATGGAGTCTCAGAATCCTTTAACATTGTCGATCTGTAACCTTATACTCCGGAGGACGAGTAACTAAGAGCTGAGCTAGATTTGATCCTAAATCTCAAACAACCCGGAGGGGATGATATGGATCAATGACTAATCACATGTTCTCGAACCTATAGGCTCACTTAAATGGTATGACGAGCTGTCCAAGGTGAGTTGAGTACCAAAGAGCAATACATCCCTTAGTTCGACCTATCAAGTTACTTCGCTCTTTATACCATCTAGGAAACTGTTGAGGTGATCAGCTGATGTGCTGAGCCAACCCTACTGCTACACACCATTTCGAGCATCAAATTAGGATATAGCTAACCCCATAGTGAAAAGGCTGAGCTAACAATTGTCAAGAGTCGATCACCCCTACGACGACCTAAAAATGAGTTACCCTCAAACCAACCCTGGTTCAGTCCCAATTATTCAATCTATCAAATTGCCGACATCAACCAAACTTGATTAGGATCTACCTTTGCCTGGTTAGTAGTATCATTAAGACTATAGAATGAGCAAATTACACACGTGCTATCCTTTTCTAATATCGGTACTATCCTTACTACCAACGAATATTCTTTTTACACGATTTCATTAATACCTCTGTAAATTATTCTCTTTTTCCTTTACTAGTAGGAATCTTTTCTGTTTTTTTTTTCTAAGTTACTCTCACCTAGGATTCACCCAAATTTAGTCATATAAATACTTGTACATTATAATAGTAGAAACAATTTATTAAATTAAAATTTTTTTAATATACTTACTTAAGCTAAGTGTTCTATTACTTACTCTCAAGCTACTCCTATCTGGCTCCTTAAGCATAGATTAGTGGCTAGTAACTTTCAACCACACTTGTACGTCATATCAAGTGTGTCCTAAGCTCGTATGAGGCGTCAATGCATCATATTGCATAAGAACCCCTACTCAACTTTCGACTATTATTTATTTTTCAAGCCATCTTACTACCCAAACTATCTCTTGGTTACATGTGTTAGAAATGTGTGTTCATCTACGAATTCATATCATGCTCCTTAGCATTTAACTATGGAATAAAGATGTTGCAAATCTTAATATGGAGCTCCTTTAAGCTATTTAACTTGCATCATTTTAATTTGATTCAATTTTAGTTTAAAATCATTAGCTTAGATTTTTGGTAAATCAATGGCTAGTACAAACCTCCTTATAGATGGATCAAGGTATTCCCATAATGCACCACATTCTTATCTAAATCATTCTCTTCTCCGATAACAATTAGTAATTTAATTCTTTAAACATGTACACTCTTAATAACCAATACTTTTCCTTCTTAATTCTTACACTAATCAATGTTCATACCTAATACTACTTCTTAACTATCTAAACATGACCAACAAATCCCACTAAACTATGGTAATAACAAGTATAGAAAATTTATCTTTTGCGAGAAAACATTCAATCTTGTATAAAAACATTAAAACATATAGAAAACACATAAACATGCAAAAACCACAAGTATCATGTCAAAATCGTACAATCATGTGAAATTAATCAAAGTTCACTAAAGGTCTTAAACAATGCAAAAATTAATATTAAACATGCAAATTATGTTGAAAACACCAATTTTACTAAAATTAGTAAAACATGCAATAAGCATTTTTAAATATTTAGATTTTGGTTTATTTGAACACAATATTCTTACCTTCTATTTATAGAGGAGCTCCATAGGTGCAAAATTGGAGTGTAATTTTCCAAATCTTGTTATTTGACTAATAATGGGCTTACCTAAGTTAAAAGCTTGAGTTCCTTCATAGTAATATTTTATCCATTTTTTCTTTGTTCCATTTAAGATATGAAAATTTATTCTAAATAGAGTATTTAATTTGAAAATTGCACTTTAATTTTTTTATTAATAAAATAATGTGTTGAAATAAGATCTATTTACCTTTAAAACTAGGGGTTGCAACTTCCTTTATTATTATTAGATATATATATATATATATATATATTCATTTTCTATTGCTTCTCAATGCATTAGAGGAAGAGAATGAAACTTGGTCAATGGGAGACTTATATACCACACTTGCATGTTTCATGCACACACTTTACCAAAATTGAAATTATGAGGGGATTGGGTGGGTGTGGTTGGAGGCCTCTACGGAATTCGAACATATGACATTGAGGATGAGAGATGAAGTGCTTAACCAATGAGTTGACAAGTTTAGTTTCCCGTCAACTTTGGCAACTTATTTGCTAATAAGATTTTGCAACTAACTTAGGTGGATTAGACCCAAGATGAATTTAAAGCTAATACTGTGCTCGAACCATTAGTTCCTAAACATTGATTTTTTCCTTAAGGAATGAGTTTAGAAGATATTTTTTAAATTTAATCAATTTAATAGAATTTTGTTGGCTCACTCTCGGTTTGTCTTGCATAAAATTTAATTTTCATGTAAAATGATCAATTTAAGTCCAAATGAAACAATATTTGAAGCCAGATTTCACTTAAATTAATCATATACTATCTTTTAAGAATGAGCAAACTAGATTAAGCTAAAATAATTTATTTTTAACATAAATGTGTTTTTTAATTGAAAAATAAAAATTTGCTAAATTATATATACTTATTTTGACTCCAATAAGCATTTCTTAGCTTAAAATATTATTTCTCACTTGAACAATGAATTTTTACCTTGAATATGATTTTTTTCCAACCTAAAAGGTAGTTTCTTTTCCCTTAAGTTTCTTTTTTGTTTTTTGTTTTAAATTATTCTTTTTTTTTCCCCTTTTCTTGCTTCCACAGTTTATTTTTGTTTTTTAGATTTGTGACTATAAAAGCTGTTCTTAGTTAAGAACAAAAAGTATAGAATGCAAAATAAGGATAACCACAAATATGCCATCCCTAGCATAACTATTAGTCTTCTTTAGTGCCTACAATTCCCCTTAGCATCCAAGCATCATAATTGAGTTAAAGGATATGAAGGATAACTATTTATAGATAGATGAACTTTTAGCTCATTATCCTTAGATGTAAACATTAAATCAATAAGTATGCCACCATCTTTGCCAAATGGAGGTGGATTGTATCCTCTCTCTACTATTTTCTCTCATCGTATAGTTACTCTAGCTAAAATTATTCTATACACTAACCATACTACTTGTAGCTCCTTATAATAACATTCAACCATGAAAATCTTAGTTAAGGAGATCAAAAGATTTCAACTAGGTTGTAACAATCGGATTAACACTCCTCTATTGAGGTATTATCTATTTTGGCTTGAAACACTATACAGTTTTGTTTCTTGATACAGTTGCTTTCCAAGAGGTTACATATCCTAAGATTAACCTAACTTGAGCACCATTAACTTTGGAGTTCTGACCACTCCAAATTGCTACGCCAAAAGGCACATCGACGATTAGAGTTCCACTACCTAGTTTTTATGAGATATTATAATCCACCTCCTTATAAAACTGACATTCTCGTCAATTTTGTTGCATAGCTCTAAGACTATAATTAAGTAAGTTCTCTATCCTTTGGGCAGGTAGATTGCTCTAATGCTACTTGTAATAACTTGATTGAAACTCTTCTCACTAACATATTATCTATGTTGTATGGTTTTTTCTTTTGGTATAACTAATTTCTAAGAGGCCACTCATCTTAAAATCGATCTAATCAAAGCATGTTTAACTTTGGAGTTACAAAGAACTCTAAACTATTATACTAATAGGTACATTGATAATCAAAGTTCCAACACATAGTATTTGTGGGGTATTACATAGGTTCCATTTAAATCCTTAGGAAAGGTCCCATTAATAAGTATTCAAAGGTATGTATTAACTATCATGAAAAGAAACTTGTTGTCTTTTTCAAAATTTTTTATTATATGTTTAAGTAGTAGAGCACTTATATGAAATGCAAGAAGTTCTATAAAAATTATCATTTATCATACGTATATTTATTTGCATTGAGGAAAATGTTAATGTAAAGCTAACTAAAGGAATAAAATGAAGTCTCGGATAGGGATGGTATTCATATAGTTCAAGAAGTCCAATTATGGAGGATGATGTCGCAATTATTCTTGAGAAAGGAAAAAGAAAAGATAAGTGAAGTAGAAAATTCAAGATATACTAGCAACAAGATTAGTGCAAATAACTATACAAAAAAAGATCTTTTGCAAACACTGGGCTGTAAAATCAATAGACTGATGGATGGTAGTGCTTCAAATAAGAACAGACTAGTACTGCGCATAATGTGCTGGTACAATGCTCAACCATCCTTTATCTTCTTATTTTTACTCATATTTTGGATGGCAAGCTCATCTTCTCTTCCTATTTTATCCAAGACTATTCCATGTTCATCCTTCTCAAAAGTATACTCCAATACTATCACATATCCCCATATATTTGGAAGGCTTAACTGTTTCAACTAATCTCAATTTGCCATGTTCATCATTAAGAGAGCAGATTGGCTTCCAATTAGTTTGCTCGTAAGAGGTTAAATTGGCCTATAAAGAATGCGTCACTCTACGAATAAACCACCTACTAATGCCACTTACTTCACATTAAGCCTAAGTTGATCACTACTCTACCTTCCCCCTACTTATCTTTAAACTCACAAATCTTGACATTCTTCTCCGTCTAAATCCCTTGTACCTTTGTTGTAGGCCAACATCTTGCCACCACCCACCAAACAAATTGCAAACCCTTTTTTGCTTCCCATCTCTAACCCAAGATCATCTCTACCAAGACTCAAAACTTTCATACCCTTACCCTCATCTTCTCCTCTTGTCCTCTAAGATCGCCTCTTGATAGAGTCTATCTACTAAAGTTCCTGTATAAGGATAAAGACAAAATCTTATTATAATGCAACTCATAACATAGTTGCCCCTTTAGCAACGATGTCTTCTTCTTGGTAGCTACTCCTTTTGAACTTCATTTACACAAGCCCAATTGTCAATAAGAATTACCTACTCATTATGTACATTGTGTAGTATTTAGGTAGCTTGATGAAGCTAGAACTGTGTACTTTGATACTACTTGCCATGTAACGGGAATTTCTTCTCTTCAATGTACTTATGGTGCTCGGCCATTCTTTATCTTCTCATTTTTATGTCCCAGCTAGAGAGTTGGAAAGGCTTAATAGCCTTGTCATATACACCAACTTATGATGAAATTAGCCACTCATTCGTTATCATAAACTTGATATACATAAGGCAGATGCGACTAAAGAACTTTGAAGTATCTTTAGTTCAATATATAAAGTAAAATAAAGATATTTGATTCATATAGTTCCTTAGAAAAATAAATTTGATTTATATGTTTATTTTGGAAAAATAGAAATTTACAATGAATTTTATATAGGAAAATTTATATAAGAATAACAAAATCATGTTTATAATAAACACAATAATAAAAGTTAGCCTAATTGACTACAAAATAAAGAAAAAAACATTGTCCCTAGTCCATATACTCCTCACTTTAGACCCATTGCCTACTTTATATATGTCCAAGGGTTGGTTGATCTCAATATCTATTTTTTGGGACCTATAGAAGGACCATAAGGATATGAGCAACCATCGCTCAATAAGAGGATAGAGACGGAAGCATACACAACACAACAATCAAGTAGGATTCTCACTTAGTTAAATGAGAAGTGATACAATGCAACAAGCATATGTTAAGCGCATAATGTTGTCCAGTCCATCATGAAGCTAAAGAAATTAAGTTTGAACCAGGTTTAGGAGATTACACTCATAGGTGTGATGTCATAGCTCCTACCAAATCTAAGCTTATGCAATAGAGATTTGCCTCTTCCCTTGACTACCTTTGAACTTAATGCCCCTAGCCCTACCGCGACCTTCTCTCCTACCACTTAGTTTAACTAAAACTGGGAAAAGGCCAATTATACTACCCCATCGAAGGAGCAATATTTAGTTAGACATCCTAACCATTCCCTAAGTAAGTTACAATTCATGTTCAATTAGTGTTTATATCCAAATTTTAGCTTAGTTCATTTTGGAGGTGACTAACCAATTGCAAACAATCAAATCAAAGATCAAAACACAACAATTCAATCAAAAGTTATCAAGTTCGTGATTCTACTAAGAATTATTAGAGAATTGGTAGAATAGAAATCTAAAATCAAAGCATAAAAATGTAAATTTCTATAACTTATGTAAAATATATTTTAAAAAACATGGATATCATTATAGTCATAGTTGTCAAAATACGATTTTATCTATGTGATTATGCGAGTTTACGATTTTAGGAAGTATTTCCAAATTAACTCATGTATCAAATTGTTCTCATGTAGAAATTTATATTTTTTAACCAAGTTCATATGTGAACTCAATAGAAACTTACATATTTTACCATGTTTATCTATTATGCATATCTAAGTTTAATGGGCTAAAAAAAATGAAAAAATACCACTAAATTTTTACAAACCATCAACTATTACGGCACTATATCATTTTCCTTATCATATTTTAATCTTTTTCCTCTTTCTCTCTAATAGTAAATATTACAGAAATTATATACTTCAATTTATATCATCAATTATTTAAAATGAATCGAAATATTAGTTTTCTTTGACTCATTACTCTTTCTAAGAAAAAAAAATTGGAAAAATTTTAGTTTTGACTTTATTTGTCTTTTTTCTATACATATCAAATTATAGAATATTAAGAATTTTGTATGAAAAAAGAATTTAATTTCTTCGTTTCTTTATATCCATCATATATTTAAAGTTTTGAATAATTACTATGAACATATCAATAGTTTTTTTAAGTTATCTTACATAGGCTCTTATGTTTTTACATTTCAATTCTAATAACCTTCTAGTAATTCTAAATAGAATCACAAGTTTAATAACCTTGTTTATAGTAATTATAAAAAACTTAAAATACATGATAGAGATAAAGAAACGAAGAAATTAAGTTCCTTTTCAATAAAAAAAATTCTTAATCTATAATCAAACATTTGCAAAAGAAGGATAAGTAAGGATGAAACTATTTCTTTTCTATTATATATATATATATATTATTTCTAGTCTATTCAACTCATATATATGGAATTTGTAAACTAGATTAAAAACGTAAATTTCTATCAAGTTTTACATGTAAAATTGGCTAAAAATGTAATTTTCCATAAAATAATAATTTTATGCACAAGTTAACTTGAAAAAACCTTTTAAAATTATAAATTCATATAATTGCATTGGTAGAATTGTAATTTTAACAATTATAAAGCAATCACAACATATAGTATAATAGTTAGACAACATAATAAATAGTTTCCAAGCACACACATCGTATACGCATAATCAACTACTTTGCACCCATAAACAAGTATGCGCATAAACCTCTAGATACTTTTATATAGTACTACAAAATACCATTAAGCATTGATCATACTTACTTGGAATCCCATTGGTTCTTATAACTCAAATGTCTCGATCATTTTGTTATCGATGGTCCTTATATTACAAATTATGTTGCAGTTTCAATACAATTCATTAGAGCAAAAGTGTTTTGATTAAACCTTCTACTAAATTCCTTAGGTTTTTAGTACCTTCTACATGACCTTTTACTAGGGTCTATTAGGTGTGTAGTACCTTTAACTCAAGCTTATACTAGGGGTTTAACTTATATTCTTTGATATGGAACCTTCTATATAACCTTTTACTAGTGTCTTCAAGGTTTAGAGTACCTTCTACTCAAGTTTCTAGTAAGGTTTTTAGTTATATTTTTTATTTACTAGACTTTCTACTCAACCTTCCACAAGAATTTGGTTTATAGTTTCTACATCAAGAAACCTTCTACTAAAGTTTCTACAATAGGAATTTATAGTCAACTTAATTAAGGAAACTTCTACAATACTTTTTATAAGTTAGACTAGCATCCATAAAAGCTTTTATAAAACCTTCTATAACTACTAGCTCCTTCACCAACTCATTTGGAACTTCTATGGCAACTTCTACAAGCACCAAATTTGTCCCCATTCATTAATACCCCCATTTTCACACTTTTTTTTTTTTACTTTATTCAAGCTCAATGTTATTGGAACTGCATCAATGTTAACTTACATACCTCAGAACTTATCCACATCAACATGCACAACCTGAAATTCAACAAAAATATATATATATTAAACATACTTAATTAACCAATATACTTAAAATACATATATCAAGCCCAAAAATTGTGGTTTTTAGTGTGAAATTTCTTCGTATACAATAGCTAAAATCTTCAATTCACTACTGATTATCGATGATTTTTAACGAAAATGATCAATTTAGCAACTTAGTGAAAACCCACGTAAGTATTTAAGTAAAATTCATCATGTTTAGTTTTAAGAAACTCTGCATTTCATAAAATCTTCTATTTTCAGTTAAAAATTAAGGCCAACTTGCAGCATGTAACAAAAAAATACTCAAAAAGTTGTGGAAAATTCGATTTAGCAAAATCTTTTTTTTTTTTTTGAAAAATAGTGGATTTTGCTTAGATTTTAGCTTATCAGTTTACCAACAACTGAAAATTAACCCCAATCTAATGAGAAGCTTTAAGGAAACTTTTTATTAGAAATTATCTATATGATATAAGATATTTAGAGAAAAGTCTTGAAAAGGAAACTACATAATTTGAGTGTTTGAAAATTAAATTGAAAATTGGTCTCAAATGGCTAATTTCTTAAAAGTGATATATAAAATGAAAGACTTTTTTTTATTAAAAATAACAATTTTACATGAAAGTATTCTTAAAATAATGTTAGAATAAAATTTTCCACAAATTTTGATAGTTTTAATGAATTTTTCAAAATTTGTTGGAATATCTACCTCATCAATGTTTAAAGCAATGTTGGCCACTCTTATCGACAAGGAAGGGAGTTGGGTGGAGGTCTAAGTGATGGTGGTCACTCTTCATCAGGTTCTCTCTTAGTTTAGGAATTCCATAAGCCTATGTTTGCTCCCAATTTTCTAATATTCCTAAATTTTTCTAAAATTTCCTTATGCTTTTCTCGATTTATCTAAAGTTTTGATCTGCTTAAAAGGATGCAAATGGTGCTATTAAAGGGTTTATACAAGTCTTAGGCTAATGAGTAGGTGAATGACATGTATGATGTTAGATATCTCTCATACATTTTAATTATAACAAAAAAGGGTTAAAAGCTAATGAATCTTTAAAAGTGTAGGTTTAGAGAAGGTTTTTTAGAAAGTGTAAATTGAAAAAATTAAGTTGTTTTTAGAAGCTTATTCAAAAGCTTCAAATTGATTGTAAATAGTCTATTGTGAAAAATCTTCAGAAAGTATTATAGAAGTATTTATAAGAAGAATTGGTACAGCACTTCAGAAACAAAAGGCTGATACTCTTTAAAAGGTTATTCAGAAGGTAAGTTTGGAAAGCTAACGTTGAAATTAGTTTTTAAATCAAATTCAAATTAATCAAGCCCTAGCCCCACTAGATTAAGTGTATTAGGAAAATACATTTAATTATGTTTCACTTAAGATGAAATCATGATACATAGGGATTATTTTTAAGCGAAAATATATATGGATAAATCAAGATATATACAATCTTGGATAAGGATAAGGTCGATTCAATTTTCGTGAGATTTCAAATTTTGATCACAAGGCTTATTTGGAAATAGCTAACAAAAGCTAATCTTTTTAAATTTAAATCAAAGCTTATCTAGTGATTATGGATTGATGAATATCTTATCGAAACAAGATAAGGAGAATTAGCTTTGAATTTTCAAATGACAGAGATCTTCTCTTGAAAATATCCATGGACTATCCTTACATTTTAACTATTAGATAATTATGAAAGTGAAGATAATTTTCAATTTTTTAGCGGTTGGAAAAACTCAATATAAAAGGAAAAGGGATTCAAAACATTGATATACAACTCTAAGGGAAAAGTATCTTTGCACAAAAATTTCTTGATCAGATTTTATCTTTTGAAAAGCTTTAGAAAGTTCTTCAAATACTTCTTCAAAGAGCTGTACCGAATTAAAGTTCAACAATAAGTGTTATATCTTTCAAATACAAAATTATTTGAGACTTGTACTTTTATTCTCACTTATAATCTCTATACTGTATTATAAAAAAAAAAAAAAGACAGTTTGTGCTCTATGGATCTATATTAGCCTCAATTATAGAGAGGCTAGATAGGTAGAGTGGAGTATTGTAAAGTTATTATGATGAATGCTTGTGATTTGATTTAGTGGATCAAGTGGAATGGTGCCGATAAAGTAAACCTAGTCTTCAACAATAGAGATGGAAGAGAGCAATAGGCATGAGGCTAAAGCTTTATAAAATCTTTGCTTGATATTCTCCTTTCCTACTCTTTTAATTTTTGTTATTTAACTGTTGTTTAATTGTGCATTGAAATATTAAATTATCACAATTCACCATTATAAGTTGTTAAGAGGGATAACTTCATTTTTGACAAAAATGTTTTCAAAAATTTAAAGATATCAATTCACTCTTCATCTTGATATCTTATATAGGACCAACATATGAGAAGTATCATATTCTTCTTTTTTCTAAATTGCTAAGTGTTTAATGGTTTGATGAAACCATGGTCTAATCTATGATTTTTACTCATGGTTTTGTCTCAAAACTATCTAATCCTATGGTTTTCAACCCATGGTTTTAAGAAACCAACAAATTATCCTTGGTTTTCAAGAAAACCGTGAGCTCTATTGACTTATCACTTAAGTTTATTATTTATAATATTTTAGGTTAGTTGATAACATTTATGGAAGCTTCTACAACCCATGCTCTATTAACTAACTTAGTTACATATTATTTATTTTGATTATTTTATTATATTTTATATTTCATAACATTTACTAATTTTCTTGTTTATTTAATTTACCTATAAATTCCCTTTCTATTTTACACCAATTTTCAATATTCCGAAATTTTACAAAATAATTGAGCTAATTTTATCATTTTAATTTATATTAATATTTTTTATATTCTATTTCAAGATTTAAATATATGGAGTCTCTTTGACCAATTTTTGAGATCGTGATATTTATCTTAAGCTTATTCGTGCAAATTTTTTTGAACACCCTTAATTTGAGAGTTAGAAATTCTACAATTATAGTTAGTTAAGTCTTTTATTTATTATTATATATACATTTGTCATCTTGTCAAATTTTTATATTGTTAGCTTATGTCCAAGATCTCACTAATTTAGTTATAGAATTTTAATGATTTTCTTGTTTTCGACGAGTAACAAATAAATTTTGAAATTTCAACTTTTAACTTATATTTATATTTTATGATTTTGTCTCGAGTACCAAAATTTTCTAAGTTGTTTCAACGAATTCATGACCTTAACGTACATATCAAATTATACCAAATAAGTTTTTACATACATCCTAAATTTTCAGTGCTATGATTCAATTTGCTAAATTCGAGTCTTACAGTTTACCTACATTTTAAATGGCAAGCAAACCTTCTCTGCTTGTTGTATAGGAAGGACTATTCTAAGCCCATCCTTCTTAAGGAGTGTCCCTAACATCAACACAAACCCTAATATGTTTATGAAGCTCAACTATTCTAACTAGTCTCGATGTGCCATAGCCGTCATTAGAAGAATGGTATCAGTTTGTTCAAAGGAAGATAAACCTGCCATTAGATAATATCTTTCTATATGAACAAAGTACCTATTGATACTACTTACTTTACTATAAGACCTAGTTAAACATCCCCACTTGACTTCAAACTCATGAACATTGAGACCCCTTCCTTCTTTTCCCATCACATCCCTTCCCTAGAACCTTAACTCATTTTCATCCTCAACCTTGCCTCCTTCTTGCACTTCTCTTGGCCTCTCCTTAGTTCATATCCTCTCCTAACCTTTAGCACATCGTCCTTTCATCCCTCTCTCTTGCCCATCAATTCATCCTTACCTTATCCTTTCTTCTCTATGAACATTCTCACCAACTCAAACCTTAACTCAACCCATTATATGCAAACACAACCATAGACCTCTTAATCTCAAAAGCACTACCCTCTTACCACTCAACACTCATACACTTAGCCCTCATCTTATTTATCCTATATTGATCCCATTTCTTCCTCCCATTTACCTTCGCTAACATTTAAACATATCCAAAATGCTGTCATAATTAAACTCTCCATCTATAACTACCAATTATTGTCACTAATGACCTCATTCCTTAGTTCTATAGATCTCTACAAATATTTAGATGGTATGATTATTACATCATCTTGTGATCACATTTTTCTCTCCAATTTATAACCCATTTCCAATTTGGCATGCACTTAATAGCTTCATATCAATCGTATGGTTTGTGTCTCACTTCTTGCCACCATATGTAGTGATCTACTTATGGAAATTCATGATATTTTGGTAGCCTATGACATTTGCAATGCACTTTGATGGCTCTTCCTTAATAATTTCATGGCTTAAAAGATGGAGTTAAAGCAACACCTATTAATCCTTCGCTTACAGAATTCCTTAGTATTCAATTATCCTTATTAGAAGAAATCAATTGTAAATTTGCTTGCCTCCATCAATAGGCCTCTTAGTATTACTAATCTCATTACTCATGCCTTATGTAGTGTTCTATGCAAATACGATCCGCTAGTTACCGTTCTTACCCATTCCCTTTTGCTTCTCACATTTAAATAGGTTCATGGTAAATTGCACAATCACGAACAATGACTTCAACATCTTAATACAAATAACCTTCTATTTATCCCTATAGCTCTTTACACATGGGCTACCCTATCCTATTAGAGGGATTGAGGTTGTGGTCGTAAATGCTTTAAATCCAAGGGGTGTAGTCACTCCTCTATGTTTACCTACTCTTTACATCTACCTCTACTATCACATCCCTTCAGCTGTAATTCCTTTAGTAAAAGGCAAGCCCTATAGCCAAATTCTACATCTTGCTCCTCACACTTGGTTCAACTCATTTGTCAAATATGCAATATGCTTGGCCGTTCTGCCCTTCAGTGTTTTAATATGTTCAATGGATCTTATAATGCTCTAAGCCTTTGCTACACTATCACTCAAAGAATCCTATGATGTCATCTTGATGGAATCAAGTCGTTGAACCATTATTCATAGCCAAGTTAAGGACTTGTAATTCTAACTATACGTATTTTGGCTCAAGAACCAATATGGGATAAAGATTCCTACCAAGTCTAAGGCTTTAATCATTTGATCTAAGTTCAATATCGAACATTGATGCAAAAGGATGACCTTTAATTCCTCAATATTAAGCCTTAGCCTTCAAAAGTTGGAGGCAACTTGTATCAACCTAGTCTTGACGATTCTGAGCATTTCCCAGTAAACACTTGAGAAAGACCAAACCTAACCTTTTTAGTTTAACCTTCCAAGCAACTTACTAAAGGTTAGGAAAGTTGACATCCCCATTGTTTTCTTCCTTATCGAGCTATCTAACTAAGTTATTAACTTGTTTGATAGCTACATTTTTATTCTTGCAAAAGAGAGCCCCAATATTTACCTTTCATACTTTTATTAGAACGAACTATCAAAATTTGACATGTACCCTACTACATAAGTTGCAAGGATGATTCTCTAATATGCATATTCTTTTCGTTATTTCTCATTTTTACCTCTTAGCATATGCATTGGGTTCCATTTTCATTTCTATAGTAAGTTTACCCCTTTAGTAAATTCCTATGGTACAATAACCCTAATTGGCTAGAGTATATGAGGCCATTCTCATACATAGCTGGGAGTAAGTTGTCACATTGAATACATTAAATTTTCCCTTCTTAAGAGAATATCCTCTTGAGTGTTGATCTTATTTGACTCCTTTAGCTAGAGTTAGTGGCGAATGATCATTGTGTTTGCTTGTACATAACATCAAGTCAGTATTAGGCTGCAAGGGGTCCAATAGTATGCCATATCCATTGGTTAGCTTGCAAATTTTGCTGAACCCCATTTGTCTTTACCTTCATTTATATTTGAATTGGTGCCCTTTGTATCCATCAACCCTAGAATGTATCAACTCTAGTGCCCTAACGTTGGTGCCATACACAACATGACTCTAGATGTAAGTATATACACCAAATTAATTGCTTATGTTAGTTTTGATAAAGTCGTTGTAGGTAATGGTGCTGCATTAGACATCTCTTGCATAAGTAGTCTCACAATACGTACTTAACTTACTTAAAAAATACTTAATTATTCCTTCTCTCTCACACAATTTTCTATCAATCATTATATTACTTCAAGATAATTACTGAATTGTAATTTTTAGCGAGTGTGTTTTTATTGAGTACTTCCAAACGAGTAAACTACTCCTTCCAATCATTTGCACATTCATCTTTAACCACCTTTGCTATCTCCATGATAATTTATGTTATCTATCTTAGTTGTAATCTTATCTTATGTCACTTTAGAAAATAACCCATAATGTCCCACATTTCCAATAAAACTAAATACATAGCTCTTGCATATGCTATGGCAAAATCCACTTGGATATATCATCTTACTCCAGAAATCAATAGTCCTATGTAGTGCCAATCATCTTTTGCTATGGCAATCTTGGCATAGTTTATCTATTAGCAAACCCTACATACTAGGATTGCATAAAACATGTCAATGTCAACTATTGCTTTGTTCATGAAATTGTTGCTAGTAGCTAGGCTTTGGTTCACTAATATCCTACTTGTCATCAGTGCACCAACATCCTCACCAAGAATATATCTACCCCAGCATTTCTTATCCTTGCTTCAATCTCATATTGACTGTCACACCATGAGATTGGAGAGACATATTATTGTATATGTATTATTGTGGAGATATTTTTTTCTTTTCCATGTATCATTATAATTGTACTATAATTAGATCTACATCAGGTGTATGCATATTGTACTTTTAGATTGTAACATTATTCTTAATTATTTAATAATACATTATTTTACATGCATGAACAGTACATGCATAAAATGTATGTTTTCTGCTTTAAAGGATAACATTACCACACATGGTGCCTATAGGATGTATATGTACCTTATGCATACAAAGCATGTAGTCATGACAGAGTTAATTCAATTATATCAAAAGCTAGCAACATTGGTAATATGCATAACATATTGTAAGTAAAATTTATTTTTAATTTATACTATTTAAAAACGCTAATTATTTATTTATATTTGGAAGCAAACGTAGCTTTTAATCCTCAAGAGTCATTCGTTTTTATAACAAGGAAAAAGTGTACAAAGACATGCATTAATGCATATGTAATTTATGGAGAGAAAGAAAAGGATGACGCCTTTGACCTTATCTTTTTATCCTGTTGGATCATACATGTATACCGGGTCTTTTTTAGTCTCAGATATGTTGCAACATGGAACCTTTTAACACCAGAAGCAATTCCTTTGGAAAATCACAATAGACACTGCACTACTTTGCATCTTTTCGTTCCTTTTTGCTTTGTTATTTAATCCACAAATGAATCTAACCATACAAGCAATTCAATATAAATATTTTGAACAAGACATACACTAAATAGGTGAAACATCTGTACACAATGTAGTTGGATCACTCCAGGACGGGGGGCCCCCCGTGGGTCTTTACTCTTTACATGGGAATCCTTTAGATTTTTTATTATTATTTTTTTTTTGGCAGCATTAATTATATCAGATTGACTAAAGTGAAACCGATAGATCCATCATCCAAATATGGGTTGTGGATAAGAAAGAAATGAATTTGGTAGATATTATGGGGTAGAACATTAGGGATGTGGCTACGATTCGGAGACTGCTTAATATGCCTATAATGAGATTCAAAGAAAAATCTCATCTCATCAATTATCCGTTATTGGTTTGTCAATTAGTGAAGAAAAAGGCTATTCATCTTCAATCCATTATGTACCGGAAATAATTGGCTATTTCATTTGTCATAAAATCTATTTGAGATGCCTGATAGATCTTATCAATTAAGTGCTAAGTAATCCAGTAAATGGTTGCCATTTTAATTAAAACTAGAATCGTTCATCCCTTATAGTAGGGCTAAAATCTGTCAATTACGGTATCCAACTATTATGTTGAAATTCTAATTTGGTTATACTAAAGATAGTTGGTGGTTAAATTAAGGGTTTAACCTAAGACTAATGACCTACTACTAGAGTTGCCAATTTCTAACATTACACGTCAACAAGAAGCACATCAGATACAATTAGAATTACAATTATAAAGACAAAATATGAAACTAGCACTAGAAATGATACAAAACATAGGATTATGATACCAATAAATATAGTTGTAATTTAAATTATCTATTGGTATAGGGATTTGTCAAGTGAGTATCACATATATGCATTGTGAATCATGTTCTTGTTGTGATGAGAGATGGGTGATGTGATTTGGGATGATATGTATGAATTGTACATGGAATAAAAGAGGATTTTGATCTACCAAAACGATTAGATTATCGTAGTTACCGCTACGACCATGCCAATTTTTCTATCTTAGAAGTTGAATGGCCTACCACACCATCGAACATGTTAAAACTCCAGCGGGAATTAAGAACTAGGGTTTGAAATTGTCCGAAGACTGATGGACGAATATGGAGTTTGATGAATATAGATAGATGGTTTGTGAAGAAACAAATAAGGGATCCATAATCAAAGAAAGAGGGAAGAGGTGGGGAAATGAAATGTGATGATGAAAGAACAGTGTGATGATAATGATGAGGGGGAAAGGAAGGGGTCCTGAACAAGGAAGTGGACGAAAACGGTGATTGGGTCCGGTTTGTGGGTTCACTCGTTCGCGCACCACTGAGGGTCGCCGCATGGCCTACTTGTGACCTGAGTTAGGCCACATGGTGTGTCTCACTCGGAATATGTATGCATAGAATAAACCAGTTACTTCTTCTTCTTTTTCCTTCTTTTTTCCGCTGAAAACAAATAAGTCAATTCAACCTTAAAAAAAAAAAAAAAAGAAAAAAGAAAAACGAAGGAGGTGACGACGATCCCGTCATAACTTCATCATATCTTCAGGCCGCACATTCACTCCTCACTAGTCTTTTCTTTTTTGTCTTATTATTATATAATTATTTAATTCATATGTTTATCCATGATAGATCATAGTAATTTCGGTTGAAGGGCATCAATGGACTTCCCACTGTTACATTTTCTTATATAACTGTAATTTTCCCCTTTTGTATAGTGTGTTATGGAAATCGTTTTCATGTTTTACCGACAGAAATTTCAGATATAAATTTCGTTCTATTACGGTTTTCATTATATTGATAAAAAATAGAATACTCGATTAAGAACACATAAAATAGTTTACAAAATGGAAAATTCCCATGAATTCACTATAGAACCGAGAAATTTTCTGGCAATAACTTGTCATCCTTTCATGTCTTATAAGTTTGACATACAACCTCCAACTTCCGGGTTTCTATAATTAATTGAAACTTTTAATAAATAATTAAGTCCGAAAACTTTTCAAAATAAAACAATCAAATCCCTAACGTATAATTTGCTGTCAATGATATATTTCATAAAAGAATTATAAAAAAAAGAAAAAGAAAATGAAAAGAAGCAAACTTCAATCTTTTTTTTTTTTTTGGCATGCGGGAGGGGGGGTGTGTGCGCTCAGGTTTGGGGTAGTGGTTCTTATGTCATTTCACTTGCCAACACTCTTGTCAATTTTTGAAGTATCACTATTAGTAATAAAAAAACATAATTATTGGACTCAAAATTCTTAATTAGATACTCTTAACATTTTTATAGTATTTATAAAACACAAAAACTATCTCCATTTAAAATTATAAAAAGCTAAAACCATTGAAACTTGATATATTATCACTAATTTCTTATTAAGATAAATTGGAGTTTGTATGATCTCTCCCTTCTAGTTGAAAAAAAAAAAAACATAATGGAGGAAGTGAAAGTTATTATGCAATTGGCAAGTTCCACACAACCTTCATTTCCCTTGAATGTAAGGCTATCAATTTAGAAAGCTATCTTAGGTTACGACTCAATTTAAATAGGATTGTAAATGGAAAATACTTATATGAAACATAAATGAGTCTGATAATTAGAATACATTTAAATTTGCCTCTAGATATTTGTCCAATCTCCAAATCCATTTAGGAATCTATTTATTAAACAGATCTCTCGGACAAGTACAAACCTATTAATATTGATAAGT
The DNA here is from genome assembly GCA_024138005.1 of Lumnitzera racemosa. Classification (NCBI taxonomy): domain Eukaryota; kingdom Viridiplantae; phylum Streptophyta; class Magnoliopsida; order Myrtales; family Combretaceae; genus Lumnitzera; species Lumnitzera racemosa. Next base: position 62,647,419 of record JAMXBC010000004.1, read on the forward strand.
TTACATTTTAAGTTTTTTTCATTTTTCTCACCAAAATTCCAGAACTCAAAAGACGGTAAAAAAACCTAGTGTTTTATTTTTGTCCCTTCCAACTTCCAAGTTTCAACCACATAAGCACAATGCCAAAGCTCCAAAATGTAAGTGTTCTTCTCCAAATTTTTTATTATTTTTTTTCCCTTTACCCTTGACGGAACACTGCTATATTCGTTTCCTTTCGAACATTATATTTGATTTCCATTGTTCTTGCGACAAATATGATTATCTTAATATGGTGCAGTATGGAATTCGGTTTCTTCATTTATTAGTACTGGTGTCAAAGAAAGTTTCGCATTATTCTTTTCCTTTCGGCTGTGAGTTCTAGTAATTTAATGTTTTCTTCCCTAAATATTGGACTTTCTAAAATTTCTTTTCCAAGTTATAATGTCATATAGTAATGGGATGTTCCAAATGATTCGCACTTTGCACCATATTTCAGTTGTGTCGGCACCAATTGTTGTTCCTAAATCCAGGCATCGAGCTGAACAGATTATAAATTAGTGGTTCACAGGTCACTAATATGGTAAACTATAATCAGCTCATGAGCTAGTGATTCTAAGTTTGTTTATTAAGTCCGATAATTTAAAGGTCGATTTAAGACTATTGAATAGTTTTTTTTTTTTAATATTTAATATTTTTATCAATTTTTTTTAATAATACATTAATAATTTCTAATAATGTAATCTCCTTTCTCTTTTTTTTAAAGTATATTAATTCATTAATAATTTCTAATTTTTTTCTTAATTTCCTACTTAATGTAATTCCGACTTTTTCATTTTTTTCCCTCAAATTTTATTTTTTTCTCATATTCAAATCCTTAACATTCGATAAGTTTTACAAAAAGGACTTATATTAACTAAAATTGAATTTTCTATCTATCCTTAATACATAATTAACTTATGATTAGTCATTTTTCATTAATTTGATAATATTATTGTTAAAAAAATTATCATTTACCATCGTAAATAAAACAGTTTTGATATGCAATAAATTACTAAATACTATCAAATTAATTTTTTCAACTTAATGATCTCTCTTTTCTCTTTCTCTTCTTCTTTTTTTTTTTTTTTTTACAGGAGTGAACTGGCTGGGCCAATCTGCCAGTTTAATGGCATGTTGGCCCAGTGGTTTGCGACCCACTGATTCAAGCGATTCCACTCTCTTGAACCGCCTACGCCCTTCAAACATGGCAGTTTAGCCCATCTACTTCTTGTCTAAGCTGGTTCAATATCCACTCAAGCTGGTTCTAGGCCGATTTACATTTCAAAACTGACACTTACCCAAGTCTAGTTATACAATTGAATTTTGATCGGAAGTATCCACAATTGACATTGAAAAATATATTATTGTTTGGCCTTATGCTATTCATTTAAGAGTATACGTAGGTTCGTAGCTAAGTTTTATCAGAACTCATGTTTAAATAATAGGGTGAATTTATAGGATGAAATACTTGTCTATCAATATTTAAAAAAAATTATAAAACTATGAATTATATGAAAAAAATTACAAAAATATCAACCATATGTCGCATCTTTAAAATGCAACACCTATATAACATTTTAGAAATACCATACTACTATTAACATATTATCGCATTTCAAAAATGCTATATAGACTTAGTCAAATTTGAAAAAATTATCATGATAGGGATACCATATCACATTTACAAAATGTAATATATTTGTATTAGACTATTATCGCATTTGATAAGTACAATATAGCCTTAGTCTATGATAAACTAGATCATTTTTCCCAATTATGCTCAAACGGGCATAACTTTTGATCCATGAAGAATTTTTCTTATTATAACTTAATAAGTCAAGCTTACCTGAATGATGTCATTTTAGGTTTGAAAAATGCTCTTTAAGGCCTGTTACTAGCCCCTTTTATTTTTGGGTGATATTTAAGATCAATATTGCATCTTCAAGATACAATATAAACTTAGTATTTTGATAATTTTTTTCATATAATTTGTATTTTTGTAATTTTTTTTTATTTTAAAGGTAAACAAGCAATTTTCTCTAAATTTGTGTATGTTAGGGCTATTGGGTCTAGTTCACGTAAGAGGGAGGGTTTTTTTTTCCCCCTTTTCTAATAGCATGGTAAAATTGGGATGCAGTTTTGCTTTTGAGTTGGTTTAAATTGGAGTAGAGGTTTTGTTGCTTACGGTGCTTTTGTTCAATCATTCTGAAGTTCTTTAAGCTTTTTGAACATTATTTAATATGGTTATATTGTGTTTGATCAATAAATAGGTTCAATTCAAATGCGAAACACACTTATTAAACGGATTAAATTATGGGTTTAAGTTTTTATATACAATTAATAAATGAGTCATGTTATAAGTTAACGTATTTTAAACATGAACCTATTTAAATATGAAAATGAGACACAACACAATAATATAAATTATCAATACTACTCTAATGGACTGCTAGTTGCCAAAAATAAAATGAGGAAGCATTCTCCATGCTTTTCATCCATCTTTTTATATTTTTAAACAATAAACCACAACTTTTGTTATTGGATTGATATGGTGAAGAGAGATTTACTAGTGATATACATGCTTCAAAATCAAAGAATTTATATCATCTACTATATGACAACGTTTTTTAATAAAAATTCTCACTAGTTTTGTAATTTCCCTATAAATAACTTACATATTGATGGATTTTAGTTCTTCGTTAAGCACTTTGATTATGAAAAGTCTCCTTATTGGGTTTCAATAATAATAATACATATTAAATTTGTTCATTGTGATTTTTTGTCTAGCTTATGATGGATTAAAGTCATTAGAACGCACATGGTCGTTTCCTCTAAAGTGACCACTCCAATGCTTAAGTAAGTCATAGTTCGATAGAGAAACCCAATTAGTAGTTATAGAGAATAAGTATACCACTTTCAAGCATATAAGTTTTAGACTCCAAAAATCTTAGTCCCCTTGGCGAGTGCATAACAAGACCTTTTATATTTATGGGCTAATGTAATCTATGTTGAGATACCCTAGAAAATCAATTTAATAAAAGGATTATAGATGAGAAAATAATAAAATATTGAATGAGGTAAGGAAAGGTAAAGTTTTACTTTTAAGCGGGGTATTGTGGTCTTTCCTATCCCTGAGCATAAAAGCCCTTGCAAAACCTTAGGGCTCATTCTCTTATTCAGTAGAACCTTCTCCAAGAGAATTACAGGAGTAAGGTTAAGGTAAGCCATTGTGAAATAATTCCTTTCGTTTTAGTTTTAGTTTTTGTGATTTTTTAACTATAGGAGTTGTTTTTGAATTGCATAAGCATGCAGTTTAAGAGATTGTAAAGAAAAAAGTTAAAGTGAGATCTAAACCCTAACTTGGTGAGTGTTATCCCAATCCTTAGTAGTATAACGAGTTTCTTTGATATTGTTGCCTTGATTAGATTTGTTGCTTTCATTTATGCATTTAATCTAGGTGTTGTAATCAAGTTTTATATGGTGTAGGTTATGTTTTTCTTCTAATATTTTTTATTAAGGTATGTACCTTATTAATTTATTTTGTTTTGTTTGTTGATTTAGTGATTGGAACACACTTGAGCATTCCTTATTGTTAGTTGATGGAGAAAATCAAAACCTAGGAAGAAAATGGACTGTTTGAATTGTCGTTAAATGATTTGAAGTTTGGAATTGAAAAGGAGATAGGAATTGTCAAACAAAAGGAGCATAGGGAGGGACCACGATTGTAGTCTTCCTCGTAGGCCCTTTGTTGAGAATTTTAGTCGAAGCATGAAAAGAAAATTTTATGTCAAGAGGACTATAGTTATGGACTCAAGCCATGGACTTGTAATAATTATAGAGAGTATAAGCATGATCTGAAGAATTTGGTTAAAGAAGGGCCACAGTCTAAGAAGACGGCCATGAACCTTGGGCATATTCTTGTGCTCTACCTTTGTCAATCTTTTCTCATCTTTACCTTTCCTTAAACTTATCCTAACCTTATCTAAACATCTATAGAAGCCTAGATAAATCCTTAAACCACAAGTTGAACTAAAATCCAAACTAATTAATCTAGGAAGATAAGTAAGAACACTTAGTTAGGAATATGTAACTTGAGGATAGATTCTATGAGTTGTATCTGAGACTCAGGTACGTAGATCCATTGTTTGATACCTATGCTTGTATAGGATAATTAAGTAACTAAACTAATGAACAATTGCATAAAAAACAATGTTGTCACCTATGTTTAGATAGGCTCAAGGGATCGTAGTGCCGATGTCACTAAGGTAGCACCTTATTGATATGAAGTAGATTAGATTACTATCTAAAGGTCTTAGTACTAGTATCTTGGAGCTAAGTAAGTTAGGTGGCATCTAGGAGCCGTGGTGCTAATGTCTTAAAGCTTGTTTAGACAAGGGCCATAATGCTAGTATCCTAATTAGGAACAGTGTATGTAGTCTGAGATACTCCAAATTTGGGGTTAATCATAAGTAATCCTAAGACATGTTGATTGTAGACTTAATTAAATATACATAACTTGTTTAATATATTCCTCTTGAATTATTGCATATGTTATATTAATTGCTTCATGACATGCACTTATGTTTATAGGTTTTCATTCTAGTCATTAGCTCATTCCTCTTTCTTTTTCAGCTACACTATCTTTAGATGAATAGGTAGGTTATGATGAGAATGGGGAAGTGTATTATTATTACCATGACAAAGACACTATAGAGTATTATTATTATTACAATGATGAGATGTGCTCAGCTAGTGAAAGAAGATAAATAGACTTGTTATTTAGGAGTTTTGTTAATTTACTTGGAAACATGAGAGTTTATTTTATTTATGTTTATTTCAGTCACAACACTTTGAAGAGATTTAATTGCAACTTTTATGAACTTTGAGACTTAATGTTATGAGAGTTATGGAGTTGATTATTATGAAGAATTTTAGTTGCTCATTTAGCCTAACGAATCAGTACATTACTAAGGACACATGGCGGTTTATAGAGCTTTACGTCTAAAGCATTACAAATTAAAGTGATATCAAAGCATAGGTTTTCTAAATCAAATAGAAACTTAGGCAATTGATCTATAGGACAGTAAGCTATGATGAGGGTAGTAATTATGGGGATTCTTAATATAAATTCATATTCTTATTAAGTACTTTCCTATTTCCATTTCCTTATGTTTTCTTTCTATTCCTTCTACTAAGCTTAGTTTTGTCCTTTCTCTTGTTTGTTTGTCTTTTTTTCTTTTTCTTTTTTTTTTTTGGTAATATGCCTCTAAGAGGAAGCTTTAAGTTGGGAGGAGCTATAAGAGTTAGTTAGAGTGATGCTCCTAAAGGAGTTAGTTAAAGTGACCCCCCTAAAGAAACTAGATTGTAAGATAATCAATAGCAACCATAGGGTGAAACGAAAATGTACCTATTATAAGGAAAGACTTCAATAGGCTGCTAAACATGGTTAACAATATGTTAGGGGTGATTAAAAGGTAGTAAGGTTAGATTCAAAGGCACCAGTAACAGCTGTAATAGCAACTGTTAGATGAAAATAACAATGGAGGTAATGGGCATGCTATTAGAGCAGGGGGTGAAAACAATCATGAGAGTTACGGGGTTATTAGCCATGAGAAATTTGTAAGGCTATTAAAAGAATTTCACCCTAACACAGATGAACCTATGGTAGCTAAGAGATAGATTGCCTACATAGAGAAGGTTTTTAAGGCTTTGGCAATTCCTAAAGGAAGGAAGGTAGCATTTGTAACCTACATACTGAGACACCACTGCTAACTGTTGGAAGCAAAGAGTGTACATCATGTTGCTCATATCACCTAGGTTGTTTTCAGGGAGTTGTTCTACAATAAGTGTTTCCTTGCAAACCATAGAGAAAGATTGGTAGGCTAGTACTATGATTGTAGGCAAGGGAACCATACGAACAATATAAGTTGAACCAAATTACTTATGTTAGTTCTTATTAGAGGCTTAAAGAATGGATGAAAGGATTAATATTCAGAGGTTTGTAAGAGGTTTAGGAGTTGCTTTATGGCATGAGGTAGGATCTTTTGAGCTATAGACCTACAACTATGGTCAACAAAGCAAAAAGGATGGAGAAGAGTAAGAAGGAAATGTTAGAAGATGAAGCTAAGTCTTTCAAGTGGAAAGTGATTCTAAGAAAGAGACCTACTTCAAGTTAGTGATGCAAGACAAGGGTAAGAAAGTTTTCCTTCAACCTACCAAACCTGTAGCTAGACTAGTGGATATACTAGTCAAGCCTCCACTAGCTAAGCCAATTCCTTTATTATCAACTTTATCACCACTAATGTTAGCTTTGGGCTTTAGGTATGCTAAATGTGGAGGTCCTCATGATTTGTCATAGTATGAGTAGCTTAACGAAGCATGCTTTTCTTGTGGTAAGATAAGGCATGTCAATAAAGATTATCATGAACTGCCAAACATCGGTCCCATTACTCGTATACAGCTCTGAGGCCTCCAATCCCTTACCAAAAAAATCCTTTCCCGATATCTTGTTGATAACGAGAAACTTTACACCGAAGGAAGGTAGTTAAACTCCATGAGCTCCCTGCATTGTTACACGATGATCTACACTCTTGGTTGTGATGATGCCAACCATTCCCTTACCGAGGACCCTGTACCAAGTAATCCAACCAACTAATGCCAAGAGGTTCTTGCCGAGTAACAAGAGATTAACTTACCAGTTGAATGGTTTTCTCTCAACCTATTACCATTTCTCTCATCGCTCCCTTCTCGTCTCGACCTCTTTTATTGCCATAAAATCTTGATCCCTCTCACCTACTGTGTTTAGAGAATCTTCGTATGAGAACAATGTTGCACTACCACATATCTACCTCGTTTGATATTGTACTACTTTTCCATTTTTGTCTTTTTTCCTTTTTGCCATTTTTCGTATGTACTAACAATCCCCTTTTTTTATATACTTTCTTGTAATTTCTTTATTTGTAATATTGTACTAGGGACTTAGTATAAATAATCCCTTTCCCTTGTAAGCCACATATAACTCGACAATTAGACATTGAATATTATGCTCTTAACAGACAATCTTCTCTAAGTTCATTTTCTTTGATACACTCTTATCTAATCTTGTTGAATAGCTTAGGATTAGTGGCGGGTAGACCTTGACATCAACTTGTGAGTCATATCAACTAAGGTGTCAAGTCGAGTTAATTTTGTTGATGAGTCACATCCTCTAAGCAGCCTCATGTCAACTATTTTAGTTTGTCCATAGACCATTTCCCTCTACTTTCTTCGATGTTATAGAGGACCCAATTAGTTCAAATTTGCTACGGTAAGTCCTAGTGATAATTAAGCTCCTAAGTATACCAAATTGCTTAAAGAAGGTGAAGATTCCACAAACCTCTTGTTTCAGTTATAAACAAAGGGGGAATAGGGCATCTAAGTGTAATGTTGCTAACCAGCTAACCCCAGTGTAGCAACAAAATGTTAAACCCTACGGTAGAGGATAGGGAAGTAGAGTTATGACTGTAAGATCGATGTAGAATGCTCTTAGAAAAGTTTTTGCGCTTCAATAATAGTAACCAAACTACCAAGAGGATTAGGGGGAATGAAACCATGGCAAGTTCGCTTCTAGTGAACTTTACTAAAGCTTACGTGTTATTTGACACTAATGCTACTCATCAGTATATAGCTATGTTTTTTGTATATGCTTATGGTATGAAACCTCAAATGTTAGTCAATTTTTTGTATGTTAGGTCTCCTTTAGGTATGGGAAAGTTATTGAATCAAATTTGTAAATGTGTCAAAGTAGAGATCCAGGGCCGAGTGTTGTTAATAGATCTGTATGTACTAGAAATGTCTGACTTTGATGTTCTTTTGAGAGAAAATTAGCTATTAAGTAACTATGCTACTATAGACTGCTACAACAAGCTAGTCTATTTTGCTCTCAAAAATGTAGAGCCTTTTAGTTTACAATTAGAAGGTTAGAAGCCATTAGGGGTTTCCTCATATGAGTTGTGGAGTAATAACATGTTGGTAGCTTTAACTATAAGCTTAAGCTAGACTATAGAGTTGGAAAGGGTTTCAATAATGAATGAGTTCCAAGATGTTTTCCATAGAGGATTTGCCTAGACTGCCTCTAAGAAATTGATTTTAGTATAGATTTGTTACTAGATACAAAATCAATCTGTAAAGTAACTTAGAGGATAGCTCTAACAGAATTGGTTGAACTAAAAAAGCAATTATAAGAGTTTCATGACATGAAAAAGAATTTATCAAGCCCAATATGCCATCTTAGGGTTCATTGGTTCTTTTTACAAAGAAGAAAGACAGTAACATGTACCTTTGTATTGACTATTGGGATTTGAATGGTGTGAAAATAAAATATAAATATCCCCTCCTTCATATTGACGACCTGTTCAACTAATTGCAAGGAGCTCGAGTCTTCTCAAAAATAGACTTAATATTAGGATATTATTAGCTGAGGATCAAAGAAGAGGACATACCAAAAATGGCCTCCAAAACACGGTATGTACTATATGAGTTTCTGGTTATGTTGTTTAGCCTTACAAATGCGCCAGTTGATTTTATAGATCATATGAAAAAGGTATTCAAAGATTTCTTAGATAGGTTCATATTGGTATTTGTTAATGATATTTAGTTTACTCTAGAAGTGAACAAGAACATCAAGAACATTTAAGGTAAGTGTTGAACAGACTACTAGTCGAAAAGCTTCATGCCAAGTTATCCAAGCATGAGTTTTGGTTAAGGTAGGTTTCCTTTTTAGGGCACATTGTCAAAGAATATGGATTGCCAGTAAACCTAGAGAAAATTAAAGTGGTATTTGAACGGCCAAGATCGAAGACAATGATAGAGATTGAGAGTTTTCTAGGGTTAGCTAGGTACTACAAAAAGTTTGTTGAAAGGTTTTCTAGACTAGCAACACCAATGATAAGACTAACACAAAAGGGAGTAAAGTTTGAGTTGGATGACAAATGCAAAGATAGCTTCCAAGAGTTAAAAAGAAGACTTGTAACGACTCCAGTGTTAACATTACCCTAAAGTGGTGAAGAGTATGTAATATATAGTAATGCTTCACATTAAAGGTTTAGCTATGTGCTTATGCAAGATGAAAGGGTAATAGCCTATGCTTCTTGCCAGCTAAAACTGTATGATAAGAGTTATTCAACTCATGAACTAGAGTTGGAAGTAATAGTTTTGGCGCTTAAGTTGTAGAGACATTTTTTATATGGGGAGAAGTACAAGATCTTCATTAACCATAAAAGTTTGAAGTACTTCTTCACCTAGAAGGAGTTGAATATGTAGAAAAAGTAGTGGTTGGAACTCATAAAATATTTTGACATAGACATTCAATATCACCTTATGAAGGCCAATGTAGTAGCAAATGCATTAAGTAAGAAGAGACTGCGAAATGTAGCCACCTTGATCATTATAGAAAAAACCCTTACCAGATGATATGAGGAGATTAGAGCTAGAAATTGTGACATAAGAAGTAGGGGTACATCTAGCAACCTTGCAAATTCAACCTACCTTGACTAGCAAATTAGATTAGCTTAGGTAGAAGAATTAGAGATGTATGAGATCATATTAAGGTAGTGCATGGTAAAGTAGCTAAGTTCATTATAGATCCAAATGGAGTGCTAAATTTAGGAATAGACTTTAGTGCTAACAAGTCTAAAACTAAAGAGGGAGTTGCTTAGAGAAGCTCATTATTTGATTATACTCTACACTTAGGTGGTACTAAGATGTATAGGGACTTAAAGGAGAAATATTGATGGAACAACATGAAGAAAGAGATTACATAGTATGTTTCCTAGTGTTCCACCTATCAGTTAGTTAAAGTTGAGCACCAGAGGCTAAGTTAGGAACTTAGGTCGTTGCCAATTCTAGAATGGAAGTAAGACCATGTGGCCATAGACTTCGTCACATACCTCCTTAAGACCAAAGAGAAACACAATGCAGTATGGGTAGTAGTAGATAAATTGATAAAGACAGGTGACTTCATGTCGATTAATGTGAAGTATAAGTTAGAAAGTTGGTAAAGTTATACATTTAGAACATAGTAAGGTTACATAGAATTCTAGTGACCATCTCCTTTGGAAAATATACCATGTTCATAAACAAATTCTAGAAGAGTTTACAAAACACCCTACAAACAAAGCTTCGGTTTAGCACAGCATTCCACCCGCAAAAGGAATGGGCAATTTGAAAGGATGATTCAAATTTTGGAAGACATGTTGAGAGCCTATGCCTTAGACTTTGAGGTAATTAGGATAAATATTTGCACTTAGCAGAGTTTATCTATAATAATAGTTATCAACTAACAATTAAGATGGCATCTTATGAGGCTCTGTATGGAAGGAAATATAGGTTGTCGTTCCATTGAGATAAAGAGGGAGAAAGGCAAGTGTTGGGACTAGAACTTATACAAAAGGTGAAGAATAAAGTAAGAATTATTAGGTAGAGAATATTGGTTACTCAAAGTCATCAAAAGAGTTATGTAGATAAAAGCTGAAAACCCTTGAAGTTTCAGGTTAAAGATCAAGTATTATTGAAAATCTCTTTGATGAAGGGAGTAGTTCAGTTGGGCTTAAGGGGAAAGTTCAGTTCTAGATACATTATTCTTTATGTGGTTTAAGAGCGAATTGGTGATATAGTTTATCGACTAGAGTTACCACCTCAATTGGCAGGAATACATAATGTATTCCATGTTTCTATGTTGAAAAAGTTCAAACCAGATGAAGAGTAAGAAGTTAAGCTAAGGACACTTGAAGTGTAACTTAACATGGTAGTTATAGAAATGCTAACTAAGATAGTAGATAAGAAGGTGCAAAAGATAAGGAGAAGGAAGATGAAGTATGTCAAAGTATAGTAGAATAACCAACCCAATCAAGAAGCTACTTGGGAGTTAGAGGAGGACACAAGAAACAAGTGCCTAGAGCTTTTCAACGAATTAGGTAAACTTTCGAGGACAAAAGTTCTTTGAAGGGAGGGAGTATGTGATACTCTAGAAAATCAATTTAATAACAGGATTATAGATAAAAGTAATATTCTAATTTTAAGAGGGGTAAGATGGTCTTTTCTATCCTTAAGTATAATAGCCCTTGCAAAACCCTAGGGCTCATTTGAGAATTACAAGAGCAAGGCTAAGGTAAGCCATTGTGAATCAAGTCTTCTCATTTTGGTTTCAATTTTCATGATTTCTTAATGATATGAGTTGTTTTGGAATTGTAGAAGCGTATGATTTAAGAGATTGCAAAGCGAAAACATAAGGTAAAGTCTAAACCCTAGCCTAGTAAGTGTTATCTCAATCCTTAATAGTGTAGCAATTGTCTTCGATGTAGTTATCTTGATTGTTTTTTTCTTTTTATGTGTATATATGCATTTAATTTAGGCATTGTAATCAAGTTTTGTGTAGTATGGGTTCTATTTTTGCTTTCGGAATTTTTTATTAATGTATGTAACTTACTGTTTATTTTGTTTTGTTTGTTGATTTAGGGATTGGAACACACCTAAGTGTTCCTTGTTGTTAGTTGATGTAGAAAAGCAAACCTTAAGAAGAAATTAGAGTATTGGACACATTGGAATTGTTGCTAGATAATTTGGAGAAGTTTGGAGTCAAAAAGGAAAAGGGAAATTGTTGAATAAGAAGAGCATTAGGAGGGACCATGGTTATAGTTTTTATCAAGAATTCTAATTAAAGCGTAAAAAGAAAATTTTATGTCAAGAGAAACATAGCCTAAGACCATGGCTATGGACTTAGGCTGTAGACTTGCAATAACTGTGAAGAGCATGGGCATGATCTAAAGAATTTGGTTAGGGAAGAACTACAGTCTAAAAACATAGCCATGAACCTTTAGTGCACTCTTGTAGCTTACATTTTCCAATTTGTTCTTGTCTCTATCTTTCCTTTAAACTTATCCTAACCTTATCTAAACATCTATAGAAGCCTAAATAGATCCTTAAACTACAAGTTGAACTAAAATCCAAACTAATTAACTTAGGAAAATGGGTAAGAACACTTAGTTAGGAATATGTAACTTAAGGATAGAAACTAAAAAGAGTTGTTCCTGTTTTATTATTTAGGTATTGATCTTGAAAAGTTAATTGAGGTAGATTCTATGAGTTGTATCCGAGACTCAAGTAGGTGGAACCATTGTTTGCTACTTGTGCATGCCTAAGATAGTTAAGTAACTAGACTAATGAACAATTGGATAAAAAATAATGTTGTTGGTTATGTTTGGCTGGCCTCAGGAGGTCACAGTATCGATGTCCCTAAGGTACCAACTTGATCTTTGGGCAATGTTGTACCTATTGGAGTCCCCCCTGGATTTGATACAAGGTAAATTAGGTTGGTGTCTATGGGTCATAATACTAGCATCCTAGAGCTAAGTAGATTAGGTAGTGTCTAAGGGCCGTAGCGCCAATATCCCAAAGATTGTTTAGATTAGAGCCCCAATGCTACAGTCCTTAATAGGAGTCATATGTGGAGTCTAAGATACTCTAGGTTTAAGGCTAATTGTGAGTGATCCTAAGCTGTGTTAATTGTTGACTTAATTTAATATATATATATATATATATATATAACCTTTTTTTTATACATTCTTGTTGCATTATTGCATGTGCTACATTAATTGCTACATGATAGGCGCTTGTGTTTGTAGGTTTCCATATTGGGCATTAGCTCATTCCTCTTTCTTTTTTGATTGCAAGATCTTTAGATGAATAGGTAGATTATGATGAGAATTAGGAAGCATATTAGTATTACCTGGACAAATGCCTTGGAGAGTATTATTATTATGATGATGATGAGATGTGATCAGCTAGTAAAAGAGAATAAATAGACTTCTTATTTGGGAGTTTTGTTATTTTATTTAGAAACATGCGAGTTTAATTTATTTATGTTTATATTGGCCATAGCACTTTGAAGAGATTTAATTGTAACTTTTATTTACTTTGGGACTTAATGCTAAAACAATTATGGAGTTGATGTGTTATTGTGGAGAATTTTACTTGCTTGTTTAGCCTAATTGGTCAATAGATTACTAGAGACACAAACTAAAAACACGTAACAGTCTATACTGCCTTAAACTTAGGGCAGGCTTTACACATGCTCTCTAGCATAAGTAGCTAAGCTTAGGCCTGGTAAGTCTTCATTGAGTAAAGCATGGGCTAGATGTGATGGCTTACTTAATAAGACACCATCTCCCATCAACTTCTAATTATGTTACAGTTGCTAGGCCCTATTAGGTATGGGGCGCTAATAAGGAAAAGGAGCTCGAAGGTTAAGCCCTTAAGTTGCCTAACCTTATTGTGGCTCCAGGCTTATGTCCACTCCTAAGCTTGTGACTTTCTTTTCTAGTTGTAAGTCCCATGCCAATTTTGGCTACCAACATATGTTATCTAATAAATTGATTGAAACTATAGAATTATAGCAAATAAAAATTGAATTATAAATGAAGAAGCTAGTCTGACTAATGTAGAAAGTAGCTTAGCTAATGTAGAAGGAAGTCCACTTGAATGAAAAAATAGGTTATTCAAACATACCATGATGTATTGCTGATTTACATTCCTAATCTCATGCTTTTAATGCAAGATTTGACATTTTTGGTGCAACACCTAACTCCACGAGTTAGATATATTTGCATATTATATCTAACTATCATATTACAGTATTTGAAAAAGCAAAACATGGAATTGGTGCATAAGGTTTCAATCTTTTTGGGATTTGTACAAAATATGTTATAAGTTTTTTTCAAATTTAAAATTTGATTATTTACTTAGTATTTTGTAGAGTTATTCACAAGTTTCTCAAATGGTTTCGAAATTCTAATATAATTAACAAAATAAGAATATTTTTGGGGACATTTAACAAGATAATACTAAGCAGATTTTGCACAAGATTTTTATGCAAATCAAGTTAGAAAAATATTATTTGAAACATTTGATATATAGGCCATTCTATCTAGATTTTGAGGAGAATTTTTCTCTATTTCAACATTCACATAATATGGAATTCAACTTCAAATTATTAGATTGGTTCATGCATATTATTTGGAGCATTTTTAGAGGAAATCCAATTTACATTAGTTCATTTCTTAGAGATGCTTAACGTAGATAAGGAGCAATTCCTTTTTAGAAGTTAAAAGTTTGAATGAAGGACCAAGATTTTTCAAGTTATTTTTAGGAAATCAATCAAAATAAGAAGATCAATTACGAACATACATCTGAAACAATAGTAACATGATGCAACCACTTTCACCTAAGTAATATCAAATGAAGCATATTAAATAATTCAACTAAAGTAATGGCTAAGTTTGAAAATGTTTAAAACTTTAGCTTAATTTATAGGAGTTAAATGTTAGAACAAGTGTATGTAAAGAAGATTAAGCAAGTCTTGGAAAAAGCAATAAGGAAAACAATGATAAATAAAAGGTTCTTTCTAACCTATGGAATTTGTACTTCACTATCTTATTTCCATAAAAAGTAGAAATTGGAAAACTTAAATTACAAGCTAATGTTTAGATGCATCTTTTGGAATTTTTCTATTGCTTTTCACATTTCCTTTTGTCTTTTGGATTTTTTTAGAGTTTTTCTATTCACCCACGTACTTCTACTATAAGACTATAAGGTGGAGTAATAGTTTTTTTTTTTTTTTCTAATTTTGATAGAGTATTACCATAAAGTTGTGTAACTTTTGTTAGAGGTGGAAGTATAACAAATAGTAGTGATTAATTGTAGCGATTGATTATAGCCTGTAAATGTCCTTTTCATTATCTTACAATATTGGAAATGTAGCTAATAGAATTTCAACATAGATTTAGAAGAGTACAACAAATCATAGAAGGAACCATTATGCCTGCTTCCTTAATTTTATATATCCCTACCCTATTTGATTTATCGCATATTTATTTATATCATCAAAGTGGAATCACCTATTTTCTATTTTTATTAGAATTTGACACCACTTAAAAGCTTGAAATAGGGATTACATGTGAAAAAATCAAAATAATGAAGCAATCAATTTAACCCCTTTTTTAAGTGTCTATCTAGACATACAATTGGTATTAGAACTAGTACATATGTCTTTAAAAAGTGCATACTTTTAGGTTGAAGATCAATTATCATGTAAGCAATTTCCTTTTTAAACTATCAAACGACAAATAATGAATGTGGACACCCTATTTTTTCCCCTCCTTTTAGTAGTTCTTTTTAGTTTATAGATGCAAGAAAATGGGTAAAAAAATAAAAGGTAAAAGCTTACAAATTCGAAAAGGACCTATAGATAAAAAAGAAAAACTAAAAAACCAACAAATTAAGAGAGTTGGAAAAAAAAATTAAAAAGCATTAAAGAAAGAAAAAGTGGCTTCTAGTGGTTGAGTTGTCCTATTGGAATGAAAGTTAATTTTTACAAGACAAAATGTGAAAATATGCACTTGCAATTCATTGGAATTTGAGCTTAAGATGAAAAGTGCTCATTTTAAGTAAACCTTTCTAGGTTTCATCTAGGTTGTTTGTTCTTAAAGGCCTAAAATAAATTAAATTGAGTAAAATATAGCTTCAAATCATGTCATGTTTAAACTTAAATTGATTGATTTTAGTATAGGTTAGAACACAAACAAGTTAAGACTTAAAATTCCAACAAATTAATTAATTTTTAAAAATTTGTTGCTACATATGCATAGCCTCACTATCTAATGGAAGGAAATATTAATTTGATAGGTTCAAACTACTTTCCGACTTAAACTTAATTTTAAACCTCAAATTTGCCTCAATTTGCAACTCCTTGGTAAAATTATATAGAACAAATGTTACAATGTAAGCATAAGTGAGTAAGGGACTATGGAGATTTTATCCTAATTGATAAGTATTAGCAATAATACATAGATTAGACTAATTAGACCTTATTAATTTAGATACTTACAAGCCACATATGAGGTGTTTGTGCAGATGCCGTTTGTTGGATGTATAATTGTACGGACTTATTGTGGTTTATTGTTATTATACTTTTGGTAGATTTAACTATTAAGAGTAGTTTTTTTGTAAGTTCTAAGCTTTAGCATGTTTATATTAATTATAGACATGTAGTAGGCTTTCACGTCCTAGGTTTTAAACTATTATACTATTAGTAGATCTTTTTGGATGAGAGCCTTTAAGCCTATATTAACCTATCCCAAACACGAGCTAAGCTCTAATAGCCTAGTCCAACCTCTCTACTTTCTCACCAATCTCTTAGTAATCAAATTGTTCTCAACATAGCACAAAACAAATACTTAGAAGCTTTGCTAACCTCATTTAAGATTACACTAAGTCAACAGATACAAGCCTAACCTAACAAGATCATACAACCTCTTGAAGGCTTAGTGTAAACCCTTGAAAGTTTCGATCTAGGTTTTGAAATAGATTCAACTATAGTAGACAATTTAGGAGTCGACAAGACTAATTAAAGTGAAAACCCTAAAAGACTTAATTAATCGTGTAAAGAATTTTTCGACCCTAAATGTTTCTAAAAGCTAAAGATTCAATTCGAAAGCGATAAAAACCTTAAAAATGATTCCATTAAGGACATATGTACACCACTCCATCATGATATACCCTAAAACCTTAATTGAAAATATAATGCTTATCCTTTTGTCCAATTCACTAGTAAAGGGTTAGAGATCACCTTTATTCATACTTATATGCTTTGAATCCTTAGGTAATCCATTAGAAGTTAAGATAATGAGTCATAGATTATATTCACATTTTAAGTAAGTGATTAAGATAGTTTTACTTAGAGTTAGGGTAATAGTTGAAGATTATGTTTATGTAGTGAACCTTAACACTTAAATTGGTACTTTTTGCATTTGTTATTCAAAGTAGTTTATCAAATGAGATATATAGGCTATAAAGACCTAAAGTAAGATCTCATTAACAATGCTTACAAATCAATTCATCAAATATCTCATTTCCCCTCATTTCCTTCATTTTTCCTCTAATTTCCCTTAATTACCACATTATGTGCACAAAATTAAACTTACTTAAAGAATGTTGACTAAAGTAAGGCATGTTGACCAAAGTCAAAGGATTGACCAAGTCAACAAATGTTGACTAAAGTCAACATTTTGAAAAGTCAAAAGTCTTAAGAGATAAGGAAAATATCTTAGTTCTTAATGATGGTTTTCTTTTCTTTTCCTTTTGATTTTTTCTTTTCTCCTCTTTGCAATTTGTTGCCGTCCACTTTTCATCCTTCTAGACTTCTCCATTTGTTGTCTTTATAATTGGAAACAAAACAAAAGAAACAAAAACAAAAGTTCCCATTTCATGCCGTGAGCTCTCCTTCTTCTTTCACTTTCATCCTTTTTCTTTTGTCCCCTTAAACTTCAACACAATTAAAGGTATGTTCTTAACTTGTTTTATGTTATTTTATGTTATTCATTAGTTAGTTAATTAGGTAGATTAGGTAAGTAGTTAAGTGTTTAGTGAAGTCTTGAAGAGAAGAAAACAAAGTCTCCATCTTTAAGTGTAGAAAGTGATGGATCATAAAGGAAATGGAAGGAATACATGTATATGTACTCTTAGATGTGTATACATAAAGAAATACCAAAGGAATACAAGTGTATGAACCTTTGTACATAAGTATGTATCATGTACATAACCTAATTTAAGACCATATCTAACTATATATACATATACTATACTAACTACATACATAGAAATACAAAAGGATGAAAATTGAGAGGATTTTCTTAAGGGAAAATTTGGCATACGAAATTTAGTATAAAAATACGTATTTAACCGTATAGATATATGAGTAGAAATACATGTATAAATACGGTATAAGATATATGTACATAAGTATAAGTATAAGGTATATATACATAAGTATAAGTATAAGACATAAGTATAAAATAAGAAATAAATGTACATAAGACATGTACATGTGACATAAGCATGATGTAATGCTTATGTAATCAAATGATGAGGTAGATGATGACATAGGCATATGAGGACATAAAGAAAAGATGACATAAGCATATGAAGGCATAAAGGAAAGATGATGTAAGCAATGATATAAGCATAAGTTTAGAAAATGAGAAAAAAATAAGAAAATGTAGATAATTAGATACTAAAATTAGTAAATCATAATACACTTTGTAAACTAGATTATACCTAAATCAATACATGAATTAGTAATGACAAAGTAAATCCCTTAATTATAAGAATTTAGGGAATAAAGGTTATAAATATAAGTAATAGCAATACTTAAGTATTATAGCTAAAAATTTCTATAGAATTAGTTCATAATATAAAATAGGGGTCTTAACGTCCAAAACAAACATTACCGTATGAATATACGTCCGAAAACGATGAAAAATGACTATAAATTCATAAATATCAGAAATGAAACAAAAAAGTTACATACGATTAATAATAAAGTCTAACCGGGTAAAAGTTGATAATAGTCTAAGTAGATTAGGTAATTAAATGTTTAGAAGTATTAGTTAAATTAGTTACTTAGTAGTCTTATCAAATCATAATGATCAGGTGACTCTGAGGAGCGTGAGGACCTCCCAATCGACTACTACGATTAGGACAAATCACCATGGCCGAGTGAGTATTTGCCCAATGATTCCATGCTTGTCTTGTGATTGTAGATAGTGGACCTAAATATTATTGATAATTGATGATTGTGTGGGGATTGGGAAAAATGCCTGTGTATGTTGGTATGTCTTGAATTGTGAACTTATCTTAAATAATGATAATGCTATGTTTGTTGCATGGTAGTATAGAAAATGATTGTGTGCACAATTGAATGGTCATAGCATAATTTGAACCTAATTATACTCGGCCTATAAAAAGAAATTGAGACATGCATTAACATGCATAGCATGGATACTATTCCGGCCGTCACATCACACGGAGGTAAAGAGAGGCCATTCGGGGGTTGATATTATTCATTTATTTAGTTATGTACGGTGCACTCGTACAAAATGACCTTACCTTGGCCCGCGGGAACACTAGGCGTTGGAGGCGCCAACCGCCTGGCTAAGGGTCAAGTCTAGAGGCCTCCGTTTAGGGGTGAGTGTGGACTGCGGGGGCCCACTCACAATTATACTAGAACTTGGGTTTTCTGAAATTAAAAGAATTATTTGATATAAGTACGGAACATGGGGTTCCGTAGTAAAGAAAGTTCTAGTATAATACCCGGATCTGATTGGTGCCGTTTATCCTCCAACCCTGACTTCGGAGGGCGTTAAATCTGAGTTACGTATATGAACTAGTTAATTATACGTATTGTTTGGCATTCTGATTGATCATTCATTCATATGCTTGAATATAATGTATTTATAACATGCTTGTGGTGTGGCTGAGGGTTTTGCTCACTAAGCTTAGGCTTACACCCCTTTAGACTTTTGTTGCAGGATAGCTTATTCGTAGAGACAGGACGAGGGATGCCACAGGTTAGCCTGAGGATTTGGGCAAGAGCGAGCAGCTATGTGTACTGAGAGAACAGTTTATGTAGACTTCTACTTATGTACTTTTGTTTATCTTATTATATTAGACCTAGACATACTTAAATGCTACGTAATGTAAGCTTTGTAACTTAAATTTTTATATAAATATGTTCGTGTAATGATATCATGTGAGTCTGGATGTTCTTTGGAAACTAGTGGTTGTAGAGCCTTGTATATTGTGTGAAGAGTTCTTGATTGGAAGGGTAACCAATCAGGGGTTCTTTATACAGTATACGGCGTCTGCCACGACTAGGCCGTCCTCAGTTCGTGACACTTAGGCCTTTTAGCCTAAGTTGACTAAGCCCAAGACAAGCACTCGAATAAGGATCACATAATGAGAGCTAAAAAGGCCTAGTACCCATTCTCTATAAATAAGGGATGAAGCCCTTGGATAAAGGATCTTTAAACACTCTCTCTACATTTCTTTGCTTGCAAGTCTCTTTTCTCAATTTATTATGCATCACCTTGACTTAAACATCAAAGTGGTTATGCTAGACCCCATAGCCTTGTTTTCTATTTTGTAAGTAATCAACCATCACACAAAAATCTATAGTCAACATTTGGTATATTTCTTCTGATTTGATGCCTATAACCATAATGGCTCCGAAATTGAAGCTTAACAAATCTAACAGTACTAAAAACACCATAATCATTGACTAGCTAATCATGCCATAAACATTGAGCTAACCAATCGATGCGACAAGATTTGCACAATTGGAGCAGTTCTATGCCAATTTTGTGGTAGAGAATAAGGAAATCAAGGCTCCTCTTATAACAAAAAATGAGCAATTGAAGATTGCTAATGAACAACTTTCAACTTGACAAGCTAAACATGGGCAATTGAAAGGCATGCAAGAATTGGAGGACATTTCTACCCATTCTCCTAAATGTAGATGAAACAATAGACCACCAATGCCACCATTACCTACTATAAGAAACCTCTTCTAGCTTAGCAAGTACAATCTGTAAGTAACTGTGTCATAAGATGGGAGGTTCACCTCCTCTTAAGTGCTTGTGTGGCGCTCAACCATCCTTTGCCTCATCTCATTTACTTGCATTATGAATGGTGAGTTGGCTTTTTCCCATCCTATCTTCCTAAGACTATTCCAAACCCTTCTATCTTTAGGAGTGCCAACCAAAATTGATACTATACTTCATATGATTGGGTTATTCAGCTTCTTAACTAATTTTAGCTTGTCATAGCTATCATCAGGAGAGCAGCATCAACTCTTAACTAGTTTGCTCATAGGAGGCTAACCCCGCCTTTAAAGAATACCTAACTCTACAAACAAATTACCCACCAATGCCACTCACTTGACATTAAGCCTTAACTTAAGCACCCTCACTTCCATTCTAAAATATGGATAGTAATATTCTCCTTCACTTAAATCCATGACATACTCTTCATAAGGCTAACTCTTCTCTACTATCCTCTACCAAAAGATCACTAACCCTATTCATCAATTACCCAACTCTACATAAAGATCAACTTCACTAGGACTTAGACTTTTATAAGCATGCTCTCGCCCTTACCCTCTCTTCTTATACTCTGAGATTGCCTCTTATTGAGTGGTGCAATGGTAGGGTCTACCCTTTAAAGTACATTTTATTATTTAAGGATTTGGATAGATTCTTATTATAATGTTGCTCATGGTACAATTGCCTTGATAAGAATCAAACCACCAGACCTTTGACCAAAACCTAAGCTCGAAGACTGGAAAGCATGGCAAGGCAAGTTCTCTCTTTTCACCCTATAGCTAAGCTATTATGGTCCGTTGACTTCATGCCTTGTTCAAGTCAAACCCTCTTATGCCTATCAATAGTCTCCAATTTTACACTAAGGATGCACTTAGACAATAACTTGATCTATATAACCAACTATACGGCCAACTTAAATATGAACTGCTCTGATAGTCCGACCCCTCATATATTTGCTCAGTTATGATTGTGCCAACCTCCAACTTTGTAATATTGGTGCCAAGAACCCCAGCACACATCCATAGTAACAATTTCTCAAAAGTACCCTTTGGTCTACTTGGCACCTCAACTCGGCAATCACTAACCTACCTATACAATTTGTCTACTTCTGCTAAAAAAGTCACCCATCCATAAAAAGCCATGTATCTGAGTAATCATATGATAAAATATTTTGTACAAGATGGATGTTTTTCTTGATTTTCTCTTTATGCCCTTTTTCCATTCTTTGTACACAATTTCTTTAGGATTTTAACCTTTTTATTCATTTCTGTTTATAGTTGTTACCTTAATATTTTGAGTATAAATACCCATTATAAAAGTAATCGCAGCACATATACATTAGATATTGAATATACTTTCCCTTTTGTGAGCTAAGTATACTTACCGCCTTCTTTTACTCTTATCTTAAACCTTAAATAAGGCTAGGTGGTAAGTGCCCTTATTCAACCAACTCATACATCATATTGAGTTGAGCCATAAGTCTTCAGTAGTTCCCTAGTATGTCATATCCTCTAACCTAATTATAGGTTTTGCTTATTTTACTTTCATTTCTGTTCATGCATTTCTCTTTTCATCTTTGTTTTCAAGCTTTCTCTAAGCTTAGGCCTACCCCAATACCTCCACCCTTATTATCCCTCGGCTCGACTATCATCTTGGTGGGTTCATTTGGGGTAAGCTATGTTTGAGCTTTCTTGTGACCAGTGTTTGTTGTGGTAGTGTATTATAGTTGTGTAAAGATTAGCTATGATCTTCTAAGCAAATAATAACGTGTAGTAGTTTGCTATCATCATGTACTCTATTTTTTCCTATTTCAAACATACGAAAACAAAGTAAGTTTTGACTGGATTTGTTGCTCTTCGAAAGTAGTCACACCATTGATAGTTAGCTTAAACTTTCATATAGAGAAGAGTATGTGTGAGTTGTTTGAGTTAACAAGGAAGTTTCTATTGTTTTATGGATTTTGAGTTTGTTTACTATGTTTTTTCGAGAGGATGATAGATCCTATTGTCAACGCTGGTATTAAAGATGACAATAGTAGTGTTGTCTATCGTAGACAACAATCTCAAAGCACCCTTAGAAGTATTGAGGAATGAATTGATGAGATGGCTAACTTTATAGTCGACCTTACTAAGGTTGTACATGCATTAGCCTTTTAACCTACCGAAGCCATATAGAATACCTCCTTCAAGATGCTCAACTTATGAGAGAATAGATCCCAACTCGATAAGCTCAAGATAGAGGAGTAGGAGCATAGGTATGAAGAAAGATTAACCTAAGTGATATGGATGATGAAGGAGAAGAAAAGTACAATGAAGAAGAGAGGCGAGCTTGAGCACCTCGAGCTATTGACCATGTGAAGCTCCAAATTCTGTACTTCCACGGTTTTAGGGATACAGATGACTATCTAGATCAGGAGGAAAAGGTTGAGTGCATTTTTTACTATTATCTGTATGAGGATAACAAGAAGGTAAAGGTTGCTGTAATATAATTCTTAGGGTATACTGCATTATGGAAGAACTTCTAGACCATGGAGAGGCGAGAAGGATACAAAGAAGTCAATATCTAGCCCGAGATGAAAAGAATTCTTAGAAATAGGTTCTTACAGATACTTAACTACAGGATACTTTTGCTAAACTTTAAGAGCTATAACAAGGGAGCTGAATTGTTGATGATTATCCTCGAGAGTTCCAAATACTGATAATCTAATGTGAAGAAGATGAGCCATTAGTCCAAATAGTATTCGGATTTCTAACTAGATTGAGAAGCGACATTCAAGATACCGTGGAACTTTAATAGTTTATTACGTTAGATGAGGCTATAACAATAGCTTAGCGAGTGGAAAGATAGAGGAGGAACAGGCCAAGCCAACCTCTGATGAGCCGACCTGTACAGTTAACTCGACCCATTCAAGGAAGTTACCAAACTCAACAAAGTACCAAGCTGAGCAGAAGAGTAGATGTTAGAGATGAATGGAAGGGTCAACCAATTAATGGTGAAGTGCCATCGAGAACTTATGAGGAAGGACAAGGATTTTAGAGAAAAACCAGTTAGATTAAGTGCTTTAAATGCCAAGGGTTTGGGCATATGGTTGCTTAGTGTTTGAATTGAAGGACCATGATTATCAAGGGAGTTCTCCTAAAGAATGAAGTAGATAGTGTAGATGAGGAACCATAAGAGGAAGTGGAGGAAAAGATAGAGGTTAATACTGAACTGGTTGAGGAAGATGTTTTTGCTGAAGACCTAGACAAACTAACCTTGGCTTTCCAATGTACAATGAATATTGAACCTTCTACCGAAGAGGAGTAGAGAGGAAAATTATTCCATATCACTTACATGGTAAATGATTAGGTTTGTGCACTCATAGTAGTAGTGGAAGCTGCACTAATGTAACATCTGCCGACCTACTTAAGAAGCTAAGTTGCCTACTATCTCACGTCCGAAGCCATATAAGTTACATTAGCTAAATGAGAAGGGAACACTGCATATCACTTAGCAAGTGTTGTTGTTGATCTCTATTAGCAACTATTCTAATGAAATCCTTTGTATTATGTAACCCATGTGTATGTCACATGTATTGCTTAGCAGAACTTGGCTTTTTTATTAGAGGGTTATTGATGACAGTTTTAGGAATACATATGTGTTTGAGAAGGACAGTAGGAAAATTATCCTAACCCCCCTGATCCCAAGCCAAGTAAGCAAATTACAAGCTAAGTTAGCTCAAGGGTCCAAGAAGGCTTTAGTTTTTAGTCAAGCTGAGCCACAACAGGCTATTAAAGCTAACACATCAACCTTCCTTTTAGTTAGGTAACTATTAGAATTGAAGGAGCAAGTTGAACTACCCTTAGAGATTAAGTAGCCGTTAGATGAATACGCTAACGTGTTCACATAATAAATACTAAAAAGGTTACCCCCTTTTTGAAGCATAGAGCTCTGCATTGACTTGACATCCGGCATTGCCCTACCAAGCAACTGATCTTATAGAATGAATCCAAAGCAAGTTACAAAGCTTCAGAAGAGATTCAACAAACTATTAGAGAAAACATATGTGAGAGAGAGTCTTAGCCCTTCTACCGTGCCTACATTGCTTATGTCAAAGAAGGATGACACTTGGCGTATGTATGTGGATAGTAAAGCTATCAACAAGATTATGATTAAGTGTCGATACCCCATCTCAAGACTAAATGATATGTTAGACAATCTAAGTGCTATGAAAGTGTTTAGTATGATCAACTTTAAGTCAGAGTACCGCTAGATTCAAATAAGATAAGGGGACAAATGGAAGACCACTTTTAAGACCCAACATAGCCTACATGAGTAGATGGTTATGCCTTTCAGATTATCAATTGCCCTAAGTAGTTTTATGAGACTGATGAATCATGTTCTAAGAGATTTAATCAACAAATTTTCTCTTATCTACTTTGACGACATCCTTGTCTATAGTAACGACCTAGTAATGCATACTGACCATCTTCAAGCTGTTTTCAATGTCTACTAAATAAAGAAATTGTTTAGAAAACTAAAGAAACACTATTTCTATCAAGAAAAACTAATCTTCCTAAGTTACATAGTAGAAAAAGATTGAGATTTGATGAAGAGAAGGTACAAGCTACCAATGAGTGGTCATCCTAAACCTTATGTATCAAGGTAAGAAGTTTCCATAGATTGGCATCATTCTATCGATGCTTTATCTAAGGATTATAGTTATGCCTCTAATTGAGCTAATAAAGAAAAATGTGGAGTTCAAGTAAGGAGAGAAAGAAGAGAGGAGTTTTGCTAAGATAAAGGTAAGGTTAACCTCTACCCAAGTCTTTCCTCTACTAAACTCTAATAGTATGTTTAAGCTTGAATGTGATACATTAGGTGTCAACATTGAAGTTATACTAATGCAAGAAGGCCAACATGTTGCTTATCATAATGAGAAGCTCAAAGGAGCACAATTAAACTATTGTGTGTATGATAAAGAGCTTTTGGCCCTAATTTAAACTCTTCATGTATAGCAACATTATCTTTTACCTTGAGATATTTGTGGAGCCAATCAAAACTTTCCAAATGCTAAGCTTGATGGACTAAATTTCTGGAGAAATTTAACTTTGTCATTAAACACAAGCAAGGCAAGAACAATGTAGTTACTGTTGCTTTGTTAAGGAGACATGTTCTTCTCACTGAGTTACACACCAGGTTATTAGAGTTTACAAGCATTAAAGAATAATATAAAAAATGATTGTCATTTTAGGCCTATATATAAGCATTGTAGACAAGGAAGAGCATTAGACAAATACCATATGGAGGATGGTTTTTTGCTCCGAGGTGGTAAATTATGTATACTGACCTATTCAATTAGAGAGCTACTGGTGAGAGAAGCGTATAGTAGAGGACTCTCTAGACACTTTTGAGAACGAATGACATATGACCTACTAAATGATAGATTCTTCTAGCCAAGGATGAAGTGTAACGTGCATTGTGTGATTAAGGGATGTACCATCTATAAGAAAGCAAAAAGCTAAGCAAAACAAGGAACGGAAATGCCTCTACCTATTTTAACTAAACCATAGCTTGACCTAAGTATGAATTTTGTCCTCAGATTACCTTGAACTGCCTAAGGCAAAGACTCTATAATATTTATCATAGATAGGTTCAGTAGAATGGCACATTTTGTGCCCTACACCAAAACTAACCATACTTCAGCTATTACTTCTTTGTTTTTGTAGGAAATAGTTTACTTGCATAAAGCGCCAAAGACTGTCCTATCAAATAGAAATCCAAAATTCCTAAGCCATTTTTGGAGAACTCTTTAGGTTCGGATGGGAACCAAACTACTATTTACTACCTCTTGAAATCCCCAAACCAACGGCTAGATAGAAGTTGTCAATTATACCTTAGGATTACTACTTTAAGCTATAGTGGGAAAGAACTTAGCCGATTAAGACATCTGCCTACCTATAATCGAATTTGCTTAGAACAGGATAGTACATGCCACCACTAGTTAAACCTCATTTGAGGTCGTCTATGGTTTCAACCCCAAACTACCCCTTGATTATACCCGATGTTACCCATTGAACAAGAAGATCTAAAAGCGACGACTAAAGCTTAGTCCCTCCAACAGATCTACCAATAAGTCACCCAGTACATTTATTGAGTAGCCAGAAAACTAACGGAAAGGAAGACTAAGCAGTTTCAACTCAGTGACCAAGTATGGCTATACTTGAGAAAAGTTTCCAAACAAGAAGAGGTATAAGCTATCTACTAAAGTTGATGGACATTTCAAGATCCTTCAAAAGATTAATGACAATGCTTAACAATTAAAGTTGTTAAAGGACTTTAAAGTGTCTAATGTGTTTAATGTTGCTGAACTCAATCCCTGCCAATCCGAGGAAGGCTTGGATGAAGATTAGCTGAATTTGATCCCAAATCTCAATTAACCCAGCAGGGATGATAAGAATCAAACTACTGGAGCTGTAACCTAAGCCTAAGCCCAAGGACTAGAAAGCATGGTGAGGCAAGTTCTCTCTTTTCACCCAACGCTCGATGAGTCTAAGTTGCTATAGTCTACCAACCTCATGCCCTATTCAAGCCAATCTCTCTTGTACTTATCAATAGTCTCCAATTGCCAACCAAGGATGCACTCTAACAATAGGTCTATCTACCCAAACAACTATAGAACTGACTTGAATATGAACTACTATAATAGTTTAACCCTTCACACATTTACTCATCCATGACCATGTTGACCGAGAGCTCCATAGTCTTAGCGTTGAGAACCCTAGCATACATCTGTAGCCACGATTTCTCGGAAGGACCCCCTGGTTTGCTCGGCACCTCGACCCAATAGTCACTAACCTAATCATACTATTTGTCTACTTATGCTAGAAAAGTCACCCATCTACAAAGAGCTACATGTCCGAGTAATTATATGACAAAACCCTTTTGTATAAGACTGACATTTTTCCTGATTTTCTCTTTATGCCCTTTTCCATTCTTCAAACTTGACTTCTTTAGGACTTTACCCTTTTCAGTCATTTCCATTTATAGTTGTTACCCTAATATTTTAGGTATAAATACCCATTGTAAAGGTAATCACAACACATATACATTAGATATTGAATACACTTCCCCTCTTGTGAGTTAAGTGTGCTTACTTCCCTCTTTTACTTTTATACTAACTCTTAAGCAAGACTAGGTAGAAAGTATCCTCATGAGATCAATTAGTGCATCATATTGAGTTAAGCCATGAGTCTTCGATAGTTCCTTGGTACATCATATCCTCGGAGCTAATCATGGGTTTTACTTATTTTAGTTTCATTGTTACTCATACGTTTCTCTTTCCATCTTCGTTTTCAAGCTTTCTACAAGCTTAAACCCACCTTAATACCATTACCCTTGTCAACCCTTAGAGTAGCATATCATGCCTCTTCTAGTAACAATGTCCTCCACCTGGTGATTGCTTCTCCTCTCGAGCTTCATTCATGTAAGCCTAATTATCAACAAGAACTACCCTTTTCATTCTATACATTAGATAATATTTAGATGGCTCATCCATGCAGGAACTTTTCCACTTTGATACTACCTATCACTAGGCAAGAGGTTTACCTCCTCCAAATGTACCTGTGTGGTGCTCAACCATCCTTTGTCTCATCATGATTTCTCATATTATAGATGGTAAGCCTACCTTTTCCATTTCTGTTATCTCAAGACTATTCTAAACCCTTCAATCTTTAAGAGTGCCATCCAATATTGTTGCTATCCTCTATATGATTAGAGGCTTAACTTCTCAACCAGTTTTGGCTTACCATAATAATCATCAAGAGAGCAGCATTAGCTCCTGACCAGTTTGCTTAAAAGAGGCCAACCCCTCCTTGAGAGAATACTTACCCTATGAACATACCACTTGTTGAGGTACCTCACTTCACATTAAACCCCAAGTTAAACACCCCAAATTTCCTTCTAAAACATGAACCTTAATATCCTTTCCTACCTAAATCCATGACATTATCATCGTGGGGCTAACTCTTTTCCACTACCCTTCACCTTAAGATCACCAACTCTATTTCTCTATTGTCCAACTCCATGCTAAGATTATCTCCGCTAAGACTCAAGGCTTCCACAGGTATCCTTTCACCCTCACACTTTCCTCTTACCCTCTAAGATTACCTCTTGATGAGTAGCTAAATAGTAGATTTGAGCAAAGTCTTGTTATAATGCTGCTCATGGCACAGTTGCCCTCTTTAGCAATGATATTCTCCACTTGATGATCACTCATCTTCTTAAGTTTCATCCACATAAGATCAGTTGTCAACTAGAACTACCCTTTTCATTTCAATACATTAAGTAGTATTTTGGTAGTTCATTAGGCTAAAACTTTTACACTCTAATACCACTTGTCATGGGATAATAGGTTTACCCCCTCTTGAAGTGCTCAGACGGTACTCAACCATCATTTACCTCATCGTATTTGCTCATATTACAAACAGTGAGCTAGCCTTTTCCCTTCTAACTTTCCCAAGACTATTCGAAAGCCCTTCTATTTTTAGGAGTGCCAACTAATATTGTTATCGTCCTCCTTATAATTGGGATGCTTAACTTCTCAATCAGTTTTGGCCTATCACAGCCATCATCAAGAGAGCAACATCAAATCCCAACCATTATATTCATAGGAGACTAACCCTACCTTTAGAGAATACCCAACTCTACAAACAAACTGCATGTTGATGCTACTCACTTTATAACGACCCAACAGTATCGTTGTCGTGATAGGTCGCCGTGTACCGTATAAAGGTCTATTATCAACCCCCTTGCTGATCATAGGCCTTTCATACGACACACAAGGCTCCTTCCACTCTACGTTACCACTAGGCCCATAGATAAGTAATATAGAGCAATTTAACTAAAATTACTTCTATGTTATAAATTAACTAATTGTGTGGGCTCGTGAGAACCACACCAAAACAATATTACAAACGAATGCAATTCATAACGGAACTGCATAAAATCTAAGTAATGCATAAATACATGAAAGTATCTAAATATCTATTACAAAATATCCTCTTCGCTCTCTGATCGCTTCAACCCGTCTCTACCCGAGACTTACCACGGGCATGCTTCGGCCCGGATTGACGAAGAGGTTCTTCTGCACCAACAGAAATCTATAGGGGAGTAAGCTTACGCTTAGTGAGATAAATACCCTCATCAGTACCACAAGGCAGAAATTTATTAGATGTACAATCATATGAATGCATGAACAAACAGTATGCCATACAACGCATGCAGTGACCTAGGAACTGCATACGACTTAGAATTTCACCCCTTGAAGTCGGGGTTTGGAGATAATTAACCGACCCAAACCAAAATCCGGGTTCTAGACCTTGGGTTTTATTTCATTTGCACTATCGTGCTCATACCAAAACAAAACTCTACATATATACATATATATATATACTTCCTTTACCAAAATCAAATCGCATCCTTTAAAAATCCCAAGTCTAGCGGTGTGGTGGCCCCCGCAGTCCACAAACACACGCCCTAAGCAGAAGCCATAAGACTCGGCCCCTCGCCGACGGTTGGCGTCTCCCAGCGCCTAGTAAGCCCATCAGCTTAAGACAGAGACTCAATATATATGATGGCATAGCTAGTGCCCAATCCTGCAGGAAACTCGTATTCCTGTGAGTCCCTTCCCATCTTCTGCGTGAAGCGGCAGTCGGTGTTATCCGTATGCAATATGGGGAATGCATAATTCATTTTGAGTTTTTAATCATATAAGTGATTAACTTGATTTTCAGGGTGATCAACCAATTTCATTCCATACAATTCACAAGTATATATTCATGCAAACAATTCCCAATTATTATATATAATTAACAAGTCATCACACTCACCCATAATTTCATACACATGCATCTCCCATATCCCACAAGCATCCAAATTTATAAATATAAGATTAGGTGCATCTACTTTACAAGCACAATCAAGTAAAGAGTCATCGGGAATTTACTCACTCTGCCATGTGGTTCAATCAAAGTAGTCCGGAGGCAAGTCGTCTCCGAAAACAGTGTCCCCTGGTCATTGAAATAATTTTGTTATAAGGAATTGAAGCAAACTTAAGAAACTATGTAAATTTTTCTTAAGTTATATTCTTAACTAGTTCTCGGAATTTTTCCGGTTTTTACCTAAAGTTTAATCGCGTATAACTTTTTTGTTTTAAATCCGATTTTTATGATCTTATAGTCAATCTTCATCATTTTCGAGTGTACTTTAACGTGGTAAGGTTAGATTTTCGAAATGAGGTATGCAATTCTGTCCATGGGTCAGAACAGTAGCGTTCCTCATGTGTTGGAGTGTTTTTGGGCCTTGTTTGGTAAATGGGATTTTGATAGCTTGAGGAATCCTTTGGGCTTGGTCTTTAGATTTTATCCTAAGCTTAAAATACTCCTTGAGATCAGATTTACAACTTTGATATATATTCCTAAGGCTAACAACCACTTCTTGGGCCCTATAGTGAGCTTAAGTTATCAAATGGGCTTGTTTTTAGTTCAAACTAAGGTTCATGACTTTGGTGGGCTTATGGGGCCTTAGGTAGATTTCTTATAGGCTTCCAAACAACCTTTCTTGGTACTTTAAGGTGCTGATCAGATTTTTGTTGAAGGCCCATCCTAGAGTTTTAGGCTTGTTTTGGGAGTTTTAAGCTCGGTTTTAAGTTTTAAGCTTTATATGTCTACTATACTTGCTTTAGTTATTCTTTTCACTTTGTTCTTTTACTTTTATCATATTTTTAGGCCTTATTTTCCTATGTTCCAGATCTGTTCATGTTGGTCTTAAGGGGTCCTCACTTGGTTTTTCAACTTGTTTCATCATTTCCTTAAGTTTAGGAGGTAGATTATGCACTTAACTACTTGTGTACAAATCTTAACTTAAGTTTCCTTCCATCAAATGATCCTTTAACTCATATTCCACATAAAGAAATAAAAGATCTCATACTTAATACAACTCCCATATCATGGCCCATGTCATACAAAGTTGGTTTCTTCATAAAACTTCATGTGATGGATTTTTCCTTAACTTAAATCTAGATTTGAGCATGTTTAACTAAATGGAAACAAAATCAACATTCAAATGGCCATGAAACCCTCACGTCCAGCATGTATATCCTCCATTAAAATTCTCATTTCAAGGTTTCCTTAGCTTAAAATCTTCCATTCAAAGCATTAAACAAATGTCCATACAAAACACCAACTTTACATGCTCATATTTCAACTTCATGTAATGGTTTTAGGGTTTGTTTCTTAAAACGAATTTTTGTGCTATAACAACTCAAACCTTACTCATATCTTCAAGAAATCCAAGTCTTCTAACATAAATATTAATCCACACATCACAAGAATCACTTACTCGTCCTTAACGCAAAGTTTGGTGGTTGTGCACTAAGGTTCCTCTTAAGCCTTTAACTTTGCTTCCTCCTTTTTGCTTACCTTTTGAAACCCGAATTCTTTGGTCTTTTGGAA
Source organism: Lumnitzera racemosa (assembly GCA_024138005.1). Taxonomy (NCBI): domain Eukaryota; kingdom Viridiplantae; phylum Streptophyta; class Magnoliopsida; order Myrtales; family Combretaceae; genus Lumnitzera; species Lumnitzera racemosa. The sequence continues at coordinate 62,679,400 of JAMXBC010000004.1, forward strand.
AGGGGTTTATGAAAGATTCTAATGGTCTTAGATGATCTTAAATGATGAAAGAAAATGGCACATGAACAAAGAAAAAAAAATGCCGTGAGTTGAAGCTTCAAAATGGAAGAAAATGGATTTTGTGGGGTAAAGTTGTTTCCCCTTTTTATGTTTGTTTTAAAAGAGAGAAAGATGAAGTGAAAGTGAAATTAAAAGTGAGAGAAATGGGGAGGAGTGCAGCCGGTTGGAATGAAGAGAGAAGGAGTGTTTAAATGCCTTGAAAGTATTGTCTTAAAGCTTACAAAAAGTCAACAATTGCAACTCTTGATGATGTAAGCATTAAGGGATGAATAGTGATGTGTAAGAGGAAGTGATTGATGGGTGAATGACAAATGCATGGCCCCCCTTTCTCCCCTTTTTAGATCTGCCATGGGAATTCTTTTAATGGCATGGAGTGGTCTTGTCACCTTTATTAAAGTTAAGCTCATGATTTCTTGTGAAAATTTGTCCATATGTAGTATAAGTGAAGAGGTGATAAGGAAATTGTCTTATCACTAGATTTTGATAAGTTATCAATTGATAAATGATTCCAACTCTCAATTGATAAGTTATCTAAGGTGATTAGTTGGTCTACTTATTTATGGTGTAAGGCTTATGCATGAAGATAAGGGCATAGCCTTATAGAAAATTGTTTTAGGATTTTCATCTTACATTGTTTTGTGATTTATGATTTGATTTTTGTAGAATTGTGAAATTTTCTAAAGTTGAATAAAATTATTCAAACTAAATTATCGATTAATTATTTAGGGTTAAAATTCCTTAATGGTCTTAAGGTTTAGGGTTTCAAGTAGCTTTAGAGCTCGTTGTTCTTCAAGCTCGGGTTTTATCGACAATTGGCTTTTGAATTGTAAAAATTTAATTTGTTCCTAAATATAAACTTAAGTTTTTGGTTTAGTTGATCTTTAGGAACGTTCGGGAGGTACTCCTAATCAAGTCTTAGGCCTACTAAAAGTAGGGTTTACACACTTCACATTAAGCCTTAAGTTGAATACCCCTACTTTCCCTTCAAAACATTGATCGTGACAACTGCAACCATGCTCTTGCCGAAGAGATCCGCTAACTACTTCATATAGCTACTCACATTGCAACTCAATATGTACTATTAGCTACTTTGTATAGCTAAGCCTATGTTACGACTTGTAGCAACTATCTTGAACCATCTAAAGCTTAGTCGCAATGTCCAATGAATGATATGGACTTAGACAAGATTAATGATTACATCTAAAAGCTCTTCAAGCTAAAAGAACCATTCTACCAAATCCAATTGCTTACCTTCTAGGTTATCTAAGATGAAGTACTCTCAATCAACATCTACCTCCCTTAGTTACATAATTATGATGGGTCCATTGATTCGAATGATTGCTTATGTTATTTCCTAATCGTGATGAATTGGCATGACTTAAGTGATGCAGTTACATATAAGGCATTTCTAAGCACCTTAAAAATGTTGCATGGACTTAGTTTAACATAATTCCACAAAATTTAATCTCTTGTTTTGATGAGTTGGACCTCCAGTTCCAACAACATTTTTTGGTGAGCAAGTTAATGATGAACGACTCATCAATCCTTAATTTAGTAAAGCATAAGACCAATAAGTTTATTCGAGACTACTTGTCTTGTTTTAACATTGCAATGCTAAAGATCTTACATATTGATAAGGGTATAGCCTTAAACGTTGTTAGTTAAGGCATGAAACCATATGGTGATTTTTTCCAATCCTTAGAAAAAAAAAAGGTGAAGAACTTTCTTAAATTCAAAGAAAACTCCAAGAAGTATATAGTAATGGAAGATGACATCAAAGTGAGAGAAGAGACCAACCAAGATAGGTTAGATAAGAAGAATACTATAGCATCCTAAAGGGGGCGTAGTAGGATTTACATAAAATCTTCATATCACATGTACAACAATGATATAAATATTAGCTTACAAGTAAAAGTTTGCAAGACTCCAACTAGTGAGTTTCTAATAATGCTTATTCATTTTACATATATTTACTTATTTATATGAGCAACTAGGGTTAACCCAACAATCCATAGTCCATCGAGATCATAGAGAGTTGAAATCATCTACTTAACAACAAGATCGGATAATTGAACCTCATCAATAGACAAATTACTAAATATTATAAAGATCTAGCTTAATTAATACAAACTACTAAAGTAATCTTATTCTTCTAATCCATATGCTTAAAGGAACACTTTGCACTCGAATCTTAACCCATTCCTAGCTTTTGGTTACCTACAAAAAGAAACTATTGGAGAGTAAGTGAACTGTTGGGGAATGAGCAAACTATAGCTTAATGTTTTTATCCCTCATTATTATCGTTTAAGTAGGTTATCAAACATTGTTAAGAGATATACAACCTAGCTACATAGAAGATGAATGCATACTCGGTGAATGCGAGCAACACATGTAAGGGGCTTAAGAACGAAAGAAGGTATAGGTTCATGTCATCTACACATCAATTATCCATTGTACTTAACTGTAAGGGGCACCTCACCTTACTTGCATGAGGTTGTCTATGGGTACCATCCTAACAAACTAAACTCGACTATTACCCTAGTTAAGAAAGGATGCCATATCGATAAATTAAGAGGATCCCAACTAAGATCATCTACTGTTAATAGTCAATATAATGTCACATGGGCTCATTATCAACAAATCCTTATAATGCCCTATGATCTAAACTATGCAAGTCCCATCTCCAACTACTTACTATTAATCAACTAAAGATGGTCTATTAGCTTTGACTCAACAAGTAAAATGTCGTCGATCGTAACTATGAGCACTCATCAAGTTGAATTGTAAAACATTTCAAAAAATGCATTTCACAAATTCTTCAAAAAACTTAGCAAAGTTATAGACGTCCCAATCGATAACTATTGGATCATGGAAATGCAATAGGTATATCCAGTTAATTTGACTAAATATTTAAATTTATCAATTTAATAAGGCCTTCTCACAAATGTTGATAGATAAAACAACCAGTCCCTTAGACAAACAATTAAGAGAAAACAATATAACATTAAGCAATTATCAAATATAAGCAAATAATAGTTCATCATAACTCCCCCACCAAACTTGCTTGCTTACCTATCATAGCCTTCAGGGTTCTTGAATTAGAAATTAAGTAACATAAGATATAATAATAAAATCTATATAAGCAATTGGAAGAGGGTCTGTTTAAGAACTTAAGAATCTATTCAATTATTGAAACCCATCATAAATCCCTAAGTGCAATTAAAATTTGTTTTTGCTATAACATCTTTATAATAAGTCCATTTTTCATATTCTTATAGTTGATTTCATATGATTTTAGACATACTTTTGTGTGGTGGCATCCATTTTGAAAGTTGAGACCCATAACCATAATTTTGGATAGAGGTCATATTTGAATTTTATACATTCCCTTTGTCAATTAGTTGATATTCTAGTCTAATTAAGTGTTTAACTATATAAGACCTTATGTTGGTCATTTATTATTAATTGGGCTCTCATATTGTTACATGGCCCAAAATATTCAATTTTTATATTACTCCTTACCTATGGGCTCCTATGAATTTAATGTCTTTTCAAGTTTAACTTAAAGGTATTTGGACTTTATTTTGGACTTATGGCTTATTTTAAGTTAATGAGCTTAACTTATTTATTATTGAGCCTTTAATACATTATTCTAAGTTGGGTCAATTGAATCTTAGGTCCAAGCTTATCACTTATGATTTTAATGCTTAAACTAATCTTTTTCATTAGTTATGAGCTTAATTAATATCTAAGCCTACTATGGGCTCTCTAAATCACTTAATAGGCTTAGTTGGATCAATAATTAGGACTTATTCATATGGCATGCCTTATGAATAGGGGCATTCAAGTGGCTCTAAGGCTTGATTTATGGGTCATTTAACTCATTTCAAGTCCAATTTACATCATAAGGCCCTTAAACTTGTATCTAACCTATTCTAGTAGGCCAAATAACTTATTAAACCCACTAAATGAGCCATTTAACATATATCTTAGATCATGTCATATCAATTAAGTGGGCTTCTAATTAATCTCTCTAAGCCCATATTCCATTTTAGGCTCAAGCATGCACTATAAGTCCTAAACCTTAATTATCATTTATAAATCATGTTATTATGCTAATAAACTTAAATATATATCTTGTTCATACGCAATATTGGTGGAGATTCCAAGGGATTTTTCTAAGAGATTTTGCTCAATTATCATTTATTGTACTCTAACATGTTATAATCAAGCTAAAATGCATCCTAAACAAGATCAAACATGAATAACATGAGAAAATTTGAAAATATAATTAGGGAACACTACATAAAGATCTTATAAAGGGGAAGCTCTAAGGTTCCATAGTGATTTTTCTAACATTCTAACATGACACTAACTAAATCTACTTCCAAATGTCACTAGACAACTACATTGTGTTCACTACAATAGAAATCTTTGAAAATGCATATATATGAGCATGTAAACATGGTAAGTAAAGTTTACATTTTGAGGATCTTTTCCCTTGTTTCTAGACCTAGGAATCATGCTTATAAACTTGAACGAGGAAAAAAGTTGGAAAGGGGTAAGTTTACCTTGGTTGAAATTTGAAGGATCTTCTTTCACTTTATTTTTAGCTAATGAAGCGAACTCCTTAAGTAAGAGTGATTTTGGCAAGAAAAGGGGGAGTGTAAATGAGCAAAAGTAAGTGGTAACAAGTCATTTGAAGGTAGTGATAGGTGATTGTGCCTCTTGGCACTTACATAGGCAAATTTGAAAACTTCTTATGTTGTCCTTCCTTTTCTTTTATTTTTGTTTGTGTATGTTTGAAAGAGCTTTCTAAGGATTATTTTAGAGAATAAAATGAAATGAAAATGCAAAAGGAGCGGTTAGTAATAGTTAATCATGAGTATATGTGTAGTAGGGAGCAAACATATTCTATTTTTTGTTGCATGGATAAGCACAAGTAGGGACCAATTACTTTTCATGATTTTTCCAATTGAGGTAATGATTTGTCTACCAAAGGTGAGTGGTCCTTTATTTTTCCAACTAATTATCTTATCCTATATGGTTAATTATGATTATCTTTAGCTAATCATGATGCATGAATGCGTATAGATGATTAGAATGCAATGTAAACTTATGACCTTAATTTCTAATACATATGACCATAATAAAAAATAGTTTAGGGTTTTTCATATTTAACTATGTTAATCAAGCCTATTGCATCATTTTATCTAATTAATTTAGGGCTTTAAAGGTTGAAATCAATTATCAATAATCTAGTACGTTTTGAAAGCTAAAATAGGGATTTTTAGCGATTTAGCAAATTATTAGTAATCAATGAATAGTTTAGTTATACAATTAAAGTTTATTAATTAAATTAGGTTTTTTGACGCTAAGTTAGATTTCTAGAGTCAATTTAGGGCTTTTCACGTATGATGATTTTAAGGCTTTGAAAGTATGCTTACGATTTTCATTTTAGTTTTCGAAATGTATTGATAAGGGTAAATCAAAATTCCATTAATTTATTATCTTAACTAACTAAATTTGATTGGTCACTATTATTTGAAGTTATCTCCAAATATTCGTTATGGAGTTTATGCAACTTTATGTAATTTTAGTCAAATGTTCTAATTTAAGGTTTTTATTCAATTTGAGGTTTTAATTTGTGGTTACGTATACTAAGGTTTAAGGTTTTCTTACATCATTAGGGTTTTCAAATTTTATCTTTTGGGGTTTTGAGTTCATTTTAAGGTTTTACTTTAAATTTTGTTGGTTTTAATTTCTTTGGTCTTATTAAGCCTAGTGAATATCTATCAATTTCCAAGTTTGACTTTAACCTCATGACATAAAGTTTGAGAATTTACAAATACAAGAAGCATAGTTCAATGAAGTATCTCCTTGACCCCAAAATTTATAGGAGGTCTTCTTCTCAAGAAAAGGGTAATAGTTCATGAGATCAGAAATGCCTTACCCTAATCTACATGTAGTATAGCTCCCTAAAATCAGCTTATGAAGGATATCCTTAATGGCCGAAAGGATGAGAGGCAATCCCAAATGCAAGAATTCCAATACATGCTACGACTTCCATGAAGATCGAAAGATGAGTGTTGATAGCTTGAGAATGCTCTCAAGGATGTCGTTTTGTATTGGTACCTCTATGAGTATGTTACCAACAGGGAGAACTTCATCCAATGACCAAGTTAAAGAAGGGGGATTGATGCAAGTCAATTAAAAGACAATGACAGCAGCAACAACAACTACAATAACCATTGCAACAATTGAAGATTGCTAAGTTTGATGATGCCTTTATAATCAGTGTAAGGCTTTGCTAAGTTTGATTTTTACAAGGTCATGATCAACTGGCAGCTCCCCGAACATCATTGTTAAGCATGCTTATAAGTAGATGAAGCCCAAGCTTAGGAGCAAGTTGAAGCCCCTCAACCATAACCTCTTCAGTTTCAACAATTAACCAATATGGTTAGAAGCCATGATTACACTTCAAATGGAGCTTAGTGATAATGAGAATGTTACCTAACAAATTATTGAATTCTTAGTGGTGGACTACTAGTCACCTTAAAATGTGATATTCGGTCCACCCAACTAAAACATATTTAGATTGTTACGTCCTAGGTTTTAAAGTGTTATACTATTGGTAGCTTCCATAAGAGGCCAACTTTAGTATGGGATGATTTTATGTTTAGACTTATGGATATTGGATTATATGATTTCATTTGAATATCATGTATTGGCTTAAGATATCATAGGTTACCCTTATTTAGTATTTGTTTATGCAACCATCCACAACAAGAAAACAATCTTGGCCCATTTAATTAATAATTTTAGGTTTCTTAGGATTAGCATGTATATATATGGAGTAACGCTCCTACTATTGTTGATATCTCTCTTTTCTTTTTTTTTTTTTTTGGCCGTAAATGTAAGGTAATTCTTTTTTTTTTTTCTAAAGCTTCTTTTAATTAATTCTTTTCTAAGCCTACAAGTTGGCTACAATGTATGGGCCTAACCAATTTTCCTAAGAGTTTAGTTAGAAGAATGCTAAAATGGATAATTTCTTATTCCAAAAATTGGACTTACCATTTTTATAAATAAATATTGAACTGCTTGACCCAATGCCTACTAGCATTCATATTTACTCATATAAATGTATTGTAGCCGAGTATGTTATTTAATTACAAGAACAAAATCATTATTGCATCATGGGTTTGAATTGTAAGGTAATTACGTAGTTACAACATAAATGTATTGCTTATTACATGAAAAGATTTGTAGGGTTTTGAAGAATAAAGAACTTTATTAATAAAAACTGGAGAAGCGCCAAAACACACATAAGGGGACTAACAATGAAGCTAAGTTGCCCCCAACGAAAGTACACATCCGCTTGATATGATCGGGGGGATTGAAATCATCAGCCTGCCTCCCTATTATTAGCATCCATAACGAGCAAATCTAGCACCTCAACAAGGGGATTTAATTTTTGCATTATTAGCTAGTAGGATTTTCAAGCCTTATACAATTGCATCTCTTATGATACATCACTTGTTTGTGGAAAAAGATCATCACATAAATCACTCATTTGTAATGATTTCTTAGTGATATTTGCGTTTACGTGAAAGGAAATCCATTTTTGTGTACCAACATATATAACATTTTGGTAATTAAAATACTCTAAGAAAATATAAAATAAAATAAAAATTACGATAATAAAATAAAACTAATAAACATATCGTACATAAAGAGATAATACAAGAAAGTCAATAATGTAAAAATAAATTAAATTAAATTAAATTAAATTAAATTATAGAATAATGTGATTTTTCTTAAAAATAACAAATAAATATGAAAAGAAAAAGGCACTTCTTACCCCTTGCACTCACCTTCTATTTACAAGTCATGGTGGTAGGTTTTCTCTTACTAAGACAAGGAGAAGAATATGGATAGAAACATTCTTAATCAAATAAATGCCTAAACCCTAATATCCTATTTCCTTTTCATGAATTATAGATTATGAATTGAATAGATATTAATAAGATTAACAAATTAAGGTCACAAACTAAAGGTTAGTAATTCCTATAAATCTAAGAAGAATTTGTAAATTAAAGGCCAAAAAGCCACCAAAAAACAATTAAAGCAAATTGGGATAACAAGTAATTAAAATCAAACTTCAACATAATTGATTAGTAGAAGAAATCATGTCAATTTTAAGATTAAGGATTATTTAAAAATAAAAAAAAGAAAAAGAAAAAGATGAATTGCAATTGAGAAGAACCTTATATTTTAGTTAGGAAAGAGATCATTTTGAAACAAAGATTAAGATTTCATGATGAGAGAATTAGTTATGATACATATAGATAAAAATTCTTAAATTAAATAATTAATAGTATATCCCTAGAACATTAATAAATAAACTGTAAAATCAAAACATAGCAAAAAAAAAAAAAGTAATAAAGGATAATGAAAAACCAAAGGTGACCCATAGGAGAAAGCGAAGTCAAACCATGTATGTACCGATCCCATAAGTATAGGTTGGCTAGCTTTATAAGCTTAGGTTCCCTACCCTTCTTCCATTAGGTTTAACTACACTAATAATCAATAATATTATTCCTAAGAAATCTAATGAATCCATAGGTTATTATGAAATTAAAATACCCCTAAATAATTATATAAATAAAACTCATAGGAAAATTAGATGATTATAGAATAATAATTATTTAAATTATTACTTAAGGAAGCCACAAAGGCCATGAATCAAAGAAATTGTACGAGCAAACTAAGGTAAGTTTATATTATTACATGTTGTACGTGCTTATACGATTAGAAACAAGATTGCTTAATAATCATCTATCTATTAATTGTTTTATTTCTTCTAAATGGTAACCTCAAACTAGGTTTATGTTACCTAGAAGGGATGGTCTCCTTAAATGTTGTCGTAGTTAGAAACCATGGCCATATTTAACATAAATTACTTACTCAATATGAGGAAATAATGGCTTCTTTAGGTCTTTGAGCAAGTTAGAAGCGTCAAGTAGAAAATTTAGTTTCTCTCTCCTTAATCTAATTCATGATAAGTCTGACTCGCTCAACATGATTCTCTTAACCAAATTAAGAAAAAAAAATTGATTTTATGAAAACATTTGAAAAAAGAGTCACCATCCAAGTAAACTCAAGAAAAGACTAAGATTAAGGCTTGCAATTGGATGAATCCTAATTTCAGCTACAATTTTACAGTTTTCTAAAATATGTTTTCATAAAAGAAGCTAAATACTAAACGACCTCAAGGACTAACTTATTTAAAACCAAAACAATTTCCATAAAAGAAGTTTGTAAAATGATTAAATGGGCTTTTTAATGTTACTTTCAAAGAGAAATTTTCAAAATAAAAAAGGGGCTTTTATTTATTTAAAAAATGTAAGGAAAATCAACTTTTATTTATTTTGGACTACCCAATATACCTATGTACCAATGAAGCATGATCAAGTCTATATAGTTCTCATTTTGTAAAACTTTAGTTTATTAGTTTATTTTATCTTTAAGAACACTTTCACTTTAATTTTTTACCTTTCATTATTTTTATGATACAATTTTGGTCTATTTTGAAAAATCCCTAACTATGAAAAGAGCCAAATAAATTTCATTTATGAAAACATTTTCCCAATCACAAGAAAAAAAAAATTTAACAAACCCCCCACCCCCCTTTTTATTTTGAAAAACTCATCTATTCATAAACATGATAAATTATGCAAACAAACCATAGTAATAATTAGGTTAAACTATGTGATATTTAAACATATTATAATATTAATCATGCAAAATACTTATTATTTATGTAAAATATATCATGCAAACATGCTAATTCTAACCATGCAAATATGAAAATTAAAACATGTTAATTACATTAATCATACAATTATGCTATTTAACATGTTATCATGTAGCATAAATCAACTGACTAAACTAATTAATATTCAAATTAATTATTATTATTATGACAAAAAAGCATCAACAAGAAAACATAATTTTATTTTTATTTTCTTGTTTTTTAGATTAAATATTAATTGAATAAATAAACCAAAACAAAAATAAGAAAAGGAAAAGCACTTACCCTTACATGTCTTGGACAGTTGAGACTAGTTTAAGATGGGCTGGACTAGTTCTAGTCTTTGGACTGAGTTCATTAAACTCTTGACATCTCAATTTTCAAATCTTTAAATTAATTTTACAAAAATCGAGGTCTAAGTCATCCAATTTTGAACAAACCAAGATGAATGCATGAACAAACCCTAAATTTTGAACTTTGATCAGATATGAAGCAATCCATGAGTTGTTGGGTATAATTGGCCAATAGGTAATGTTCTACTAAGGGAAGGGGTTGTGCTAATATGTTTAGTTTGCTTTAATTATCTCTTGGGAGATAAAAATTGAAGAGAGAAGTTTGTGCTATGAGTGGGTATTTATGGGTATATGGAGTATAAAGTGGGAAAAGTTGTGATTTACTCATATTAGGAGGTTATAGATTTGAATTGCTTACATGAATGAGTGCTAGAGAATCCTATTTATAATGTTAAGTGGTGAGTGCTCACTAAGTTATTCTGTGCCCATTTTGAGATTATTTTTGAAGCAATTTTCTTATATTTTACGAAAATTAGATCTCTTTTACTTTTTATGCTACATCCCCTTTCGTTTCCCATTTTTTGTTTAATATAATTTGATGAAAAATTAGATGAAATCGAGTAAAAAATGCAAGGGTATATGATTGATATTCATTTTTCTTTTCTATACATCGTAGTGTATCAAAGGGGGGAAGGAGAAGATGTCATGATCCATGGCCTAAAGATTTGCCACATATCGACTATTTAGGCATCTAGTATCACCATGCGGTGCCTAGTTAACTGCTACACAACACCTCATCAATTGCCATGTTGTAGTATAGGAATGGTGTTACGTAACACCTCTAAGGGTTGATACATACACGGCACATTAAATGATGCCATGTGTCACTTTTGTTTTTCTTTCTTTTTCTCTTTTTTTATTTTTCATTTTTTACAAATTTATTTCCCCTTTCACTTCTCTCATTAATTTTCTTTTTAGCAACTTTTTCTCTTTCTTTTTATTAATTTTGTTTTCTTTTTTCTTTTAATTTTTTTTAAAAATAATCCTAAAAAGTATATGACTAACCACTTGAGTTAAAAAATCACCCTTCTCCCTTTAACCCATTATCAAGTGTAATAGATAGATGTGGAAAATGATATATATATTAACTTATTGTTACCCAATGATGAGCTAAGGGAAAAGGAAAAAAAAATCCCAAAAATGCCATTTCTGGGAAAATATTCCTAAAATATAATAAGTTAACTAGTTTTTGCATGAATAAAACAATTAGGAAATAACCAAATGTCGTGAGGAACATGCTTATTATATTTATTTTGTTAACTGTGTCATAGGTATCGTAATTGTATGGTTATACATGTTAGATATGGATTGTTTTGGTATTGTGAATTATATAGGCCTGATATGACATATAAGTAAGGATAGATGACGTAAAGGTGGTCTGTTACACTAAAGGAAATATTTTAGATGGGGAAAATGGGGTATGTTACGATGAGCACCTAACAATAGTAGTTAAGGTACCGATTGGAGCAACCTATGAGCAGTTGGTTAGCTCGATATGTAATCGGCTCCAGGTTGACATGATAACTTATATATTGCTCCAGGTATGAGCTACCCATATATTGCTCTATTATGCTATAGGATCACTGCAGTAGTGGACGATTACCTGTTAATGAGCTGATGATCTGTCAAATTTGATGTTACAATGCTTCCCATACATGTCATTAGCTAGTATAGGGATACATTTGATTGCTTGCATTTAGAGTAAGTACATAAGTTATTAACTATAGTTATATTTTTTTCTATAACATTACGTAGCTAAATGTTCTAATTAGCTAATTTTGTAAGTCATATGGATGTTGTACTCTCATGACAACATTAGTAGGCTCCCTGCTTTCTACAGTGCCAATATTGACATATGGACTGTACGTATACCCTTGATTTGCTTCTACCTGGTCAAATGTTTCCCAAATCAAGTTACACAATAGTTCGACAAGATGTAAGGGATTCTTGCCCCTACTTATACATACCAAAAGCTACGTGACATAGACTTGCATAGTCAAACTAAGACAAATCAATTTACCACTTACACTAGCTAGTTGCAATAGTGAGCATATTCATGTACCATGATTGTTCCTAAAGCACCACTACCCGGTGTTGCTCCAGACTACAATGAGTGGTAGCAATAGGTCACTCAACAATATATCAGCCAGTAAAGGGCCTCTTAGGTATACATGGTATACGTTTAGTTTCATTTTCATTGACAAAAAATGCACCTCTACCTTTATATGTTAACTAATCCCTTTTTTCTTATGACATATAAGCAAATTTCATCTACAGGTTACCTTAGATGTCATATGAGGATATCATGGCGAAGTAGCCAAGTGTAAATACTATCATTCAACAACTTAGGGGTATCCAGCTATACGATGCACTAGGTTCAGTACCAGATATGAAGAAAGGTAGCTCTCTGCCCTACGATCCTTAGCAAAGAGGTTACTTTTGTTTGTAAAGATGGGGTCGAGGTCAATTGTGACGACAATTTGAGATCGGCATTAGGGATGATCTATCTCTAGAGCACTTATCGCCACCAACATCTCATAGATTGTTAGGATTTGAGTTTCGCACACCATTCGTTGGGGGGGAGCTCTAACTATCATATGCTCTACACCTCTATCATTGAAAAACCTCTAATAGTAAGGTCCATACTCCCCCTACACCATTAAGGAGGTCAGTTGGAGATCACTATGATGACATGGGCAAGGGAGTCACACAGGTGCACCTTACTCCAATCCTAATGCATATATCATATGCGGGTACTTATAGTTAGGATGGGGCATAAATCACTCAGCTAGATACAAACCAGATGGTGCAGCCCTAAGCTAATGCAAACCCTTAGGATGTTCATCCACTTATGTACTAATAATGCTAACGACATTATATTTACATATTCCACATTTGAAATTGTATTTTATCCTTAGTTTCTAAACACTATGTAGATATTTCAAAGTTGTATTAGAGCTTTCATAATTCTTTCATATTGTTATAATTGAATATGTCATTCTAAATTCAGGTGCTTCAATCGTGTTAAAAATTACAATGTATTTTCATGTTTAAAATTGCCTTTGGGGGGAAGCAAATTTAGGTTGAAAATTGGTGATTTTGGATTGAGCCAAAATTAGAGCAACCTAACCAAAAATCGTAATATCGATTCATATAGATGCAGAACAAAAAGTTTTCTATTAATTCAAATGACATATCTATAGGATAAAGAAAGAGGAGATAACCAAAGATTTCACTAACATAGTATTGGATAGAATTTGATTTGAGGTATACTATTTGATTCAAAAATTATTTTAGGTTGAGCCAAGAAGCGGCGATTTTGGAATGATGGAGCCTAGGCCAAAATTGCCTCTCCAAGAAGTGATTTTGGGTGTCGTATTCCTAAGAATATTATCCTAAGAACGGCATTTTTTAGATTTTGTTTACTATTTTTTTTTCCTTTTCATAATGAGCTAAATGGACCACCATGAGAAGTTTTCGTGTTTTTTTTTTTTTTGTATTTTTCGATTTTTTATCTTTTTGTTTTCCTTTCTTTTCAATTCTTGTTTTATGTTTTCATTTTTCTTTTTTTTTTGTACTTTTTTTTTTTTTCATTTTTCCCCTCTTTTCTTAGAATTAGGGGTTCCTTTAATAACAAAAATGAACTAGCAAAAATGAGGTGTTTACACCTAATCTTATTAAGAGACCATTTTTATCTTAGGAAAGATTGGACCTACTTCATTAGGTTTAGTAAGAAAAACTTCTTTTTTTTTTTTTGAACAATTCTATTTAAAAGGGTTAAAAGAGCTTCTTGATGGGATACCTATGATGGGAAGGGTCCCTTTAGCAAGCTATTCATCCTTGAGATGATAGTACTAAAACTATCTAAAGAATAGGAAAGGCTATTATACGAGTCATATATAGGAGATAAAACCCCTTTGACAAGATAGTACTAAGACTATCTAATAATGGAAATGGTTCCTAAAGAGACCCTTTGACAAAATGACAAATAAAAAAGGAAGTGATAGCACTAAGGCTATCTAAAGATGAAAAGGGCTTATTTACTATATATCTAAAGAGACCCCTTGATGAACAAAAAAATAATAATAATAAAGAAACCCCTTAATGAGATAGTTAATCCAAAAGGAAGCAATAATACTAAGGATAGCTAAAGATGGAAAGAACTCTTATGTTGTCTATCAAAGGAGACCCTTTAATGAGATGACCAATCTAGAAGGAAATGATAACATCCGTTGGTTCTAGTAAATAATCAAGAAGGGAGGCTAAATTAACTGTTAAGGAATTTTAAAACCTAACCAATTTTTACTTCTTGATATTCAAGATTAATTACATATGCTAAACTTATTCTTAGTTTCTAACATATTAGAAATATTAACAAATTCAAATAAGAGGTTTGCATGTGAAAACCAACTTAACACTTAGTAATTTGATCTTTTAAATAGGTTATCTATTCAATCGACATTGCATGCTTCTAACCTTAAACTTAATTACATATTGAGGATTTTGATAAATTGAGTAATGTACAATACTTAAGTAATCAAACAATATATCAAGTAAGCAAGAAATAAATTGCAAGTAAATAAAATAGCGCAGAGATTGGAAAATCAGGTAAACATATATAGTGGTTTTCCTTAGTACGTCAGTCTACTCTACCTCGTGCTTCAATCCACCCTTCTAGCCTACGACTAGGGATATAATTATTCACTCAATACTTTCCACTATTTGAAGAAAAACTTACACAAAGGTCAACAGTTCTCATGATCTTACCTTGCCTCCCAATCACATGTCTATGAAATTTCCCTCCTAAATTCTCTTAAATAGTTATACACTAATTTTTTAGGAGATTAGTAACTCCTTTGAGGATTACAATGGATTTTCTCATACTCTTCGTACATTTCCTTTGTAATATAAAATCTCAAGCAATGAGCTTTTCTCTCACATTTGATAAATGTGTATAAGCTAAGCTAAACAATACAGTATTACAAAAACTTATATAGAGCTCTTAAACATTTTTTTCCCTTTCTAGCTACTTATTTCGTTGATTCTTCATGCTTAAATAATTGTAGCTCCAACATTCAAGTGTTCTCAATATGTTAACAGCCATTGTACAGCTATTCCTTCTTCAAATCTTTATGATCTTATTTCTTTGCTATCATAGCTAATATGCTTATCTATAAATAAACCATAGTAACAATCATGTCAAACTATGTTACATGTTAGTATATTATAATATTAATCATGTAAATATCATGCAAACATAACCATGTAAAATATAAAATTCAAACATTCTGACATTGTCCATGTAAATTTGCTAATTATATTAATTATATGATTATGCTAATTAACATATTATTAAGCAACATAAATCAATTAACTAAACCAATTAACATGCAAATTAATTAATTATTATTATGCTAACCAAGCAAAACAAGTATCAACAAGAAAATATATTTTTTATTTTTCTACTTTTTTATTTTCTAAATAAAAAATTAATTAAATAATCAAACCAAAACAAAATATTAAAAGGATGAAGAATTACCTTGCATATGCTGGATAAGCATAGCCAATTCAAGATCGATTCCTCATCAAGCCCCAAATCAACTTTGACAAAACTAGGGCTTAGGTTGTCTAGTTTTGAAGAAACCTAGATTAATGCATAAACAAAGTTTAGATTTGAAGTTTGATGCAATTAAAGTAATCCACAAGTTATTGGGTGCAATTAGCCCATGGGTAATATTCTATTGAGGAAGGGGTCATGCCAATTTATTTAGTTCACTTCAATTATTTCTTGGGAAAGAGAAACTGAAGAGATAAGTTTGTGTCTTGAATGGGTATTTATGTGTGTGGAATATAGTATATTTCATGGCCAAATTTAATACAAATTATTTTAAAAATTAAAAGGAATGAAAGGTATATTCATGTTTAAAATGCTTTACTTACCCTAGATGTATGGTTGGCATGTGATTTGCAAACTAGAACTATGAGAGTTTACAATTCAGTTCGATTCAGTTTAAATCCTTAATGAACTAAACTGCTTTTAATGATTGAAGATGTTGAACCAAACTACTTCAAATGTGGTTTAGTTCTAACCACTTTTAAAAGTACTTTTTTATATTTGAAAACACTAATAGTTATTGAAGATTTTAGACAAACATTAATGTTAAAACTGAGGACCATTATACAATAATTAAAACTATATAGTATTATGTTACAATAACATTGCATCTTAGATGATTGTAAAAGCATAAAAATTTGCTTAAAAGATGAAGAGTGACAGCAAAAGAAGAGTGGATAATAGAAACAGAGTATCAAAAGAAAGACAATAAAAATTTTAAGTTAGGTTAAAATGAAATGTTAATATGGTTTAAAAGTAAAAAATATCACTTATTTTTTATTTTTAAATATCAAGTAATTCGATTTGGGTCCAAGTAGTTCGGTTTGGTTTAACCTCCTGAACCCACGTGCAAAGCGTTCAAACCTCCTTCGAATAGAACTGCAAACCAAATTGAAATATAAAATAATCACACTTTGTGGTTTAATCTGGTTCAATTCAAGTTTTAGCTCTGTTTGGCTCGATTTGATTCAATTTGATGAACAACATTAACTAGAATATGCTAGAACATGCTTTTGAAGATTTAAGCACATTTTCACATTTATTTTTGGCTAATTTTGATATTATTTTCCATGCATCTTTTGTTTTATTTAATTTGATGAAAAATCGGATGAAATATGCAAAGGAACAAGTAAGATATTCATTTTCCTTTTTTATGCATTATCGAGTATCAATGAGAGATGACTATAGTCAATGGATTCACTACGTGCTGCTTACGTATCACTATGTCATGTCTAGTTAGTTACCATAAAGTTTCCACCACGTGGCACCTTTAAGGGTTGATACATGGTGACATTAGTAGCTTCCTTTTTCTTTTCTTTTTTTTTTCATATTTTTTCTTTTCTCTTTCTCTTCTCTTGCTAATTTTGTTTTCTTCAACTTGTCTTGATTCTTTTTCTTAATTTTTTTTATAAACCTAAATACACCTTAAAAATACCTAACTAACCACTTGAGTTAAAAAATTGATCTCCTCTCTTCAACCCATTGAGGAGTCTAATAGACATATATATAAAATATATTTCACTAAAGCCATCCAATTTGATTGAATTAAGGTTTTTACATGCATTTTGAAAATAAAGATAAAGATGATATACCAAGACTACCATAGCTTGACAAACAATAAGGGAGAAGTTAGTCATAGATGTAAATAAATATGTGCACTAGAATGTCTTAAGCACTATTATAGTACAACAAATTGTATAATAATATGTACTTCTAACAGTATCTCTTAAGTGCTACTGTAATATGATAAATTATACCACTATATATACATATATATATATATACCAAAATCTCTTAAGCACAATTATATTATGTGAGACTCTAGTTAATTAAGTACCTTAGTCGCTAAACTAACTAATCCGAGTTAGGACGTTTAAGGCATTTTAAACGATTTAGGGTGTAAACCCCACAAATTTAGCATTTTAGGTAATTAATCAATTTAAATATTATAAGGAATTACCCTAACTCAACGGAGTTAATAAATTTCAAACTAATCAAAATTTTAACTTCAAACATAATACAAAGGATAAAACCTTAAAATTTTGCTTGAAACCTAAATTGCGCATAAAAAATCCTAAATTCGATGTATGTGCAAATACTCGAAATTGAACCCGAACTTAACAAAAACCTTAAAACCACAACTTTAAGCTTAATAAATAAATATAACTTAATAGTAATATAACCATAGTCAATCATAATTATCAACTAAATCGCATATAAACCCTAACGAAAACACTGAAATAAATCACAACTATTATCAACATAAGGGATATTAATTAAATTAATAAATTTTTATAAAATCCAAAAATTAATTTTTAAATGTTATTTTTATTATTTTTATGTTTAGAAAAATTACACATAATTATTTTTATTTCCCTTTTTCTTTCTTTTTCCTTCTCCAATTATTTCCTTCTACTGCATTACAATTCTAGCACACACATACAGTAGCCTACTTTTTTTTTTTTAATATCCTACAGGTATTAACTTTCTAAAGGAGAAAAGCAAATGGAATGATAGGCTTATCTTATCTAAATTAATGTATTAATTATCCTAACTATCTTAACAGTTGTTTCTTTTTTTTTATTTGCTTTATATTACTGCCGTCATTTGAGCTTTCCACATTTAGAATCCTGGAACCTAACAAATCAAAAACAAAAAATTATACACACAAAAACCATAAAAGAAAAGAGGAAGAACAAAACCCAAAACAAAGTGCACACACATACGAAACCGAAGAGTAAAGAAAAGGAAAAAAAAAAGAAAAAAGAAGAAGAAGATGACCAAGAGGATTTCATCAATTAGTTTACTAAAGGATTTAGGTAGGACATTATCTAATTTTTGTACATGTATATATACTTTATACTAAAGACATATATATTAAGCATTTGTTATTTTTCTTTTATTTTATTTTATGTATTAAATGTATATATGCACAAAGGTATATGTATATTGTGTATGGTCTAAAGTATGTACATGTATGTGTATATGTGCATAGTATTTTTCTTGAGTATAATATATATGAATAAATGAATATATATGTGTATATACTTAGCAATTATTTTAGTATATGATATGTATATACATGTACCATGTATTTTCGTATATATATGTACTTAGTATTCATTTTGAGTATATGATGTGTTTATTTTATTATATAAGGTATAAAAATAAGTATTTTTATATGATATATATACACATGTATTATTTATTTTTGTATTTATGTATATATGTACATATTTAGTATTTCCTTTAGGTATATATATATATACATGTATATAATAGGAGTATGTACTTATGTATATATACTTATTATTTTTTATAAGAATCTTTGTAAATTTGTATATATATATAGCAGGACGTGAAGGTATATACATATATATATATATATTATTAACAATATTTTTTATTTTAGTATATACACACATATATAGTACAACCGTATATGTACATAAGTATATAAAGTATAAATAAGTTTATATTATACTTGTACATAATGTTTAAGTAAAGTTAGAATAATTTATTATATAAAGTACAATATACGTAAAAATATATATATGAATAGTGATGTATACATAAAAATACGATTATAATTAAATAGTGTATATACAATATATTGTATTATTAAGTTAATAAATAAAGTAAGTTAATAGATATATATATATATATATATATACCGTAAATTGGAAAAAGCATAATAACTAAGTAAATTGAAAAATTTAAGGAAATATAACAATAAGTATTTACATATATATGTATAATTATACCGTACAATAACGGAAAATTATGAAAAATATGCAAGTGTGATACGTGGCCCTCTCACATGCTACCATGTCATCACATATATATAAATTAAGTAATTTTCATCATTAATGATATTAATAAATAATTAATTAAGTAGAAAAATAATAAAGCAATAAAATTTTGAATTAGTAATTCTAAAATCTTAAAAATAAGCAAAAATAGGTAATTATAGTAAAATAGGCTTAAAATAAACAAATTATCAATTATACAATAAAAATAATTAATAAATTATAATTATACTATGAAAAGCCTAATTTAATATTTTATAACTTTTTAAGTCAAAATAATGAAATTCGTAATTTTTTTTATATCATTATCAAAACTACGAGTTACAACGTCCAAAATGAACCTCGCTATGAGAAACTACACTAAAAAACTAACGAAATAAACTCTAAGTTCAGAAAGATCTAAACTAAATTAAAAAAGTTATACGCAATTGAAAATTTAAGATAAACTGAGTGAAAGATTTAAGTTAAACTATATTTATATCATAGTTAGGGTATAATGAAAAATTAGGCAAAAAATAATAAATATTTAGTTAACAGGGAAACTTAGTTTTTGAAAACACTTATAAACTTTCTTATCTTTTAAGTATTCAACTATCAAGTCCAAAAATTCTTAAAGACTGGGAAAGTGAGCATTAACTCAGGTAAAGGAGTTCTTATGATGTGCTATCTACTTGTTGCTTATTATTTATATATTGCTTATTGATTAATACTGATTGTTTGATGGAATAACTAATTGCTTTGTGTGTTATCATTCGTATGATCACTTTCTTAAATTGGTAAATATAACTATTCGACTAAAATAACTAGTTATATCTGTCACATGTCTGTAACCCATTTGGTACACTGATGGAGAGTGCTAGCTTTGCATATTTCTGAGAAAAATATTTCCAGAAAACATTTTTTTTCCAATTTAAATATATTCTGTATGATTTTTATAAAGGCTCATAGTTGCCATCAATGATATTTTTATCATTAAAACAAAGCTGGCATAGTATCTCCAATTGATTGCAAGAGAATTCACATAATTATGCCTATGCGGCTTTGGATATTTGTGGATGATGAGATTTCTTTATACCCAAGGGGCCTTTGATATGCTTGGTGGGTGGCCCTAGTTGGGGTATACCTATATTGATTGTTAATTCTCGGACTAGGTTAATAATCGAGTAACATCTAATGAGACCATACCCCCAAGCAACCTCATGCAATTAAAGTAAGGTGCTCCATATGGGTAAGTATGAAGGAAAAATCAACATGTAGATACCATAGTTTTAGATTCCTATGAATGTGTTGCTTGGATTCATCGCACTTGCAATCATTTTGTATGTAGATAGCTTGCATATGTACTAATAATATTTGTTCGATAACTCAGTTGAACGATAAAAGTGAAGAACGAACTCACTAAGCCGTAGTTTGCTCATTCCCCTATAGTTTTTTTTATAGGTTTCTTATAAGCAGGGATTGGGATAAGCTTGAGAACAAAGTACAAATTGGAGATACGTTTGCCAATGTTAGGGTTAATTGAAAATTCTATAGCGATATAGAAGCAATTTATGTATAACATATTCATATAATAAGATTATGTAGTATTTCTTATAAATTAGTAAGTTGTTTTACCTTGTTTTAGCATTTGATAGGAAATACTGATTCTCTATAGTTTTAATGAACAATGGCTAATCAGATATCCTTATTCACTTATAATTTATATCAAACTATTTAATTAAAATCAAAAACCTTAGTGTTTAATTATTTAGAATCTTACAATCTGTAACTTGTAAGGCAGTTTTTTTGTATTACAGGTATACATATGATATGGAAAATTTAAGTAATCCTATTAAGCTTCCTTTAAGGTAACATAGGGTCTTCGAACAATTTTGTTTGAATTAAGTCAAATTTTAATATAAGGTCATAAAAGTTAGATAAACAGTCCTAGCGAGGTCAATTTCTCAAAATAAAGGATATACAATATTTAATTTCAATAAAATGTATTTTTATTGGATACAATTGGTAATTACTTGGAGCTCAACGTTCAAGTCTCAAAACATAATAAGCCAATCAAGATAAATTATTTAAGTTGTAAAAATGACATATAATATGATTATATTATCATGTAGTACATACATTATACGCTTGATACATAAATATTTTATAAAATATACTAAATAATTACTAAAAATTATATTTAATTACTTAAAAATTATAGAAAAATTATAAAAATACCTAGACTTCAAGGATTTAGGCATGACAGATCTTGTATGCAATAGGACTGTTGGAATTAGGAATTGATAAAAGCAAATGACACTAATTAAGTAGAATGACACCAAATAATCCATTAAGTGACACTTGTAACTCATTTTTTTCCACTCTATGGACCTAAGCATTGTACAAAAGGATCTAAATTTTATTCTTGATCATTTTGGTCACCTAAATTACTTAAGAAACCCTTTTTACAAAATCAAAACAGAAAATAACAAAAATAAGGAAAAACATAGCAAATAATAGGGGATTAAGGGTTCATATAGCTAATAACCTAACAAGATAGGGCTTTAGACTTAAACAAGTGATGGCAAGAGGAGTTGGGCCGACACACTTAGGTAGTTGGACGTTTGTGCACTAGTAAGGCCAAATTTTGCACCCCATTTTTATTTATTTTCTAAAAATATCAAATCACCTTGGAAAATTATGAAACTTGATTTTCCTACGTTATTGTATATGTACTTTCATCTAGTAATTTTATTTTCTAAAAATTACATCGATTTAGGGTACTTCCTTAAGAATGTTCCTTGTTATTACAAATTTTGATAAAATATTAAACGATGTCATTTCGAGCTAAAATTTTTATATAACACTCCTATAATATATGCTAAATTATGGTAATAATAATTTTTAAAAAATATTATGTTTACTATTTATGGTAATTTATTTGGTACTTATTAGCAATTTTGTTGATTATAGGGAATAAGGGGATTTTAATGTATTTTATGTGTAAAATCAATTTATTCCAATTTCTAGTGATTAGTAATATTGAGATATGTATAATATTCTAAATTTAAGGTTAAGTATAATTATTTCCCTATTTTCAATCATTTATTAAAGAAATAGAGCTTAAATATGTTTTATAGAATATATAATATAATATGCGATTTTAGTATTTTTCCAAGCCAAAATATGATCACCATAATTTTTTTAATATAATGTGTATTTCATGGATTTTGTAAAGTATAAATACTAAATAATATATATTTTTCAATTATTTATACATATTTTGCTTTATAAGTAGATTAAGGGTAAAATTAGTAAATTGGCGATTAATGTATAAGGGTTTGAGAAGTAATGAAGTTAAGGATGGTTGTTTGGAGTGTTGCTCACTATTTTAAATTTATCCTATAATTATAACTTGAATGAAAATTGAGTGATTCAACAAAATTTTTGGATATTGGTTGAAGGTAAATGATAGCTCAAAGGTTTTAGGAATGAATTTTACTCTATAATGATACTTAGAGAATAAGTTAGAGGCAAAATCTATTAATTAAGTGTAAAACAGTGGATTCAAAAGCTTGTTTAAAAGTTATTTTTCCTAAAAACTCTAGAGATAATAGAGTCAGAAGATACCTTAGAGGATAATTTAGTGAGGAATTTAAATTAGAGAAATTTAGAAGCTATGTTAGAGGACAAAATTGCTATTATGAATGACCCCTATGTAGCTCGAATAGTAACTTAGAGGATTTTCAATTAAAGAAAATTACTATAGGATCACTTAGAATCAAACTTAGAGGTAGAAGTAGAACTAACTTACAACGAATTAACAACCAACAAGTGAGTATTAAACTAGTATATGCATATATATACTTATAACTTGTAATTGACCATAGAGGTACTTCCTCTTGTAGGTGAAGTTATGGAGGAGGAAGTTCCTACTAACGAGTAAATTGGGATTACACCGCTAGTAAGGTAAGTAGTTTTTCTTGTATAGGATATGGACTTATATCTAATTAGTAGAGAATGAATGTCCTTACACATGATTGTGGTGTTTATCTGAATGATGCTAAGAATTGTTGTGTACAGTACCCAACTTACATTTAATTAGTAGATAGTGAATGTTCTTGTTAGTGATTAGAGTAACCATCTAAATGTTGCTTGGATTGCAATGGTTATACTTGGCGACACTATCATTTATGAGTATATTGCTAGCAATGTTGTTATGTGATGAATTCTACACTTGGTTCTCAGTAAAACTTATAAAGATTTATGTTATAATGAGTATTCAAATCAGAAGAAAATTTAGAACCGAAATCAAAGACAGAACAAACATGATGGACCTTAATTAGTTGATACATTCATGGCATAGCATGGTACGGCACGAAAAGGACCTATGGGTCAATTCTTTTTAAAACCTATGGTTTTGCTAGAATAAGTTTACGAGGTTGGGTTTCCATGCATACAGTTTTGCATTGACCAAAATTTCAACCATGCTCTATGATTTTGCTAGGCTAAGATAATTTGCTAGGTTTCTGAATATATTCTCCAAATGACTAGATTTGTAGTCAACCAAACCAGATGAGTTGTTAGGCTAGCTAAGATATTGGTACCATTGCATCTCACATGCATTAGCATGGCATACAATTTTCATTATCTTATTTGCCGCTCGAATATTAACTGAATATAAAACTTGAGTACTTGTGTTGTGTACTTTGGTGTATTATTGCTCGTTTTCCACTCTCATTCAGTTCAATAGTAGCTAAAGGAATAAGCTTTCTCTTATCTTTAAGTTAGGATGTAGCTTTTTAAGGGCGTTACCACTAATAAGGATGGACCTTTGGAGAGTTCTAGATAGAGTTAGCTATTTTGAAAGTAAAAGTATCATTAAATAAGTATAATAGAAACCTACATTGCTATCAAACAAAAAGATATATAACTAAAGACATTCTCTTACATTCTTGAGCTTATATTCACTTCTCTTTGGCCTTTTGTACATTTATTTGCTATCAAATAAAAGGATATATAGTTATATGTTTGAAAGTCCTCACATTTGTAATGTTGAGTAAAAAAAAAAATAATACTCTTGAGTTAGTTGTGTGTAAAAGAGATTGTGTAAGCTTGTGTAGCTTTTGCAGCAATTGGATTATGAAATCAATAAAGTGAAAGTGAAATCCTTAATTGGAGGCATTGTGTGTCTATGAAGACTAAGGGGCGGTCCAAACTCTACGTTAAATCCGGGCTTGATCTTCTTTACCCATATCTCTTTAATTTCCGCATTTATTATTATTTTATTATTGCTTTGATCACTATCATTATTGCATATAGTCATTTATATCGAAAAAGAATTGAAATTTGTCCTTAAACTCAATTCACCCTCTCTTGAGTTTAGCCTAACATTCTTCAAAACCTATACCTGAGCTCCTTTAAGTGACAAGTATATAATGAAGTGTTATTTTGTTAGAATTGAGCTTATTTATAATTGGTTTACCTATGCGATGGGGCATCCTATGCTATGCTAAGATGTAACATAGTATGACAAATTATACTAGAATAAGGGAAAGATAGTATAATAAAATCTCTTTAGAGCTTCTTATAGGTGTATGGGTATAGATGCAAGGGCTACATATGTACTGCGTATGAAGTCGCACTACACGTGATTAGGGAAATTACTTAAATCACACGTGTGAGACGATCAAGAGAGAAGTGTTGAGAGGAAGAGTAAGCAATCTTCGTGAGGTTTTAATACATATGGTGATAAGTGGAGGAGTACAATGGCATCATACTCCATAATCAATAAGGAACGAGGTGAAGTTCTTAAGGTGTTTAGTGTTTGATCTTTGAGATAGGATTCCAGCAGAGTAACAGTGTCAATGAGGGCTTTTCTTTTTTTTTTTTTTTTCCAAATGAGAATGTGAATGAGGTATTTATAGAAAATAGTAGTTAATTCCATCCATTAGATCATGACAGTGATCAATGGTTAAGATTGAAGTTTTTTATTAATAGATCTCAAGTTAACTCTTTTCATAAGTTTAGACCTAAATAAAGGCTTTATTTATTATTTTAATGTGAGCTAAATAAAAAAAGGTTATGTTGATGGTCAAATTTCACCATAAAATATTACTCAACCATTTAGCTAATGAGAAGGTGACTAATTCTATTTTCAGCTAATGCCAACTAAGACTTAGTCCACTTGATGGGCATTAGAGCTCGACCTATTATTATGTCTAGTTTGAACTTAGGAAAGTGACAAGAACGGTTATAATTTAGTATGATCTCATTACGTAACCGCCCACTATTCCTTTATTAACAAGTACTTAATTATAAGATCTCTATATGGCCCATTACCAATGATTAACTACTATTTCAGACACCTAATGTTTACCTATAAATACGAAGAGAAAGAATTATAAAAACGCTCTTAAGACCCTTAACTCTATATTCAGTTACTTACATTTCTCTCAAACACTTATCTATTTAGGTATCAGAGTGGTTACACCAAACTATTCCTGGTACCATTTAGCGTTTTGTATTTTTTATAGGAGCAAAGTCCTACCCTAAAATCAACTAACAAGTCAGATTAGATGAACCAATCCAATGAGTCCTACTCTAAGCCCACTATATCAAATATCCCTTGATCATCACAATATTTGGACTCTACTCTTTGTACCCTATCACCTTAGCCTAATGAATCAAACTCAATCAAATAATGAGCTAAAGCCCAAACTTTTTAGCTCTCTACATTTTGCCCACCAACCAAAGTCCTTCAAACATAGTTGAAGGGGTTTGGCCATCAAACGAGCCTTCTAGTCAACTCAAGAACGTATACACTATTGAATAACTATGTTATTTCCAAATTCATTTAAGAATTGTCTTATTACGTAGGTTTGTAACACCTCTTAGTTGTGTGTCATGCTGTAGTACGATTGAGTTGTACATTGCCCCTAAGGCAACACTCTAAAATAAATCATCTTTAAATTGTCTTTTTGTGAACTGATCCATCTCATTAATTTAATATATACGAGTTATTCATCTCATCGAGTTAGACTTCGTGCATTAGTGAATGTCCTTCATCTATCAATATTGTCTCTTTTTTCTTTAGATATAAGAGAATTCCTCTTGTAAAATCTTCACGGTATGCAATTATTAGATGCTTTGAACTTTAGTCACATGACCCATATCATAACCAAGTGTCATATTTTAGGAGCTCAATTTTGAATGTTTCAACTCGAATTTCTTCTCTTATGTGTGTATGTATTGTATAGGTGTATACTAGAGCTATGGTGCCATATTCCTCTAATCTACTACAAATGTACACAACATTTTTATTGTTTCCCTTAGCAACTTTCAATTCTCAGTAAATAGCACAAATTCAAATTTGATTAATTAACACCATATGAATATGCATGGTTCCCTTACTTCTTTAATCATATATAGGACCTTTACTCTCAGACTTCGCACATATTATCATTTCATCATCTTAGCATCCATCATTTAGGCCTTCTCATCATTTGCATGTCTGGGGTGTTAAACAATATAGCCATGAGATGATTGTTATTTTGTTAAACCATGCTAATTTGCTGACTATTGCTAGTTTGAGATCTCATCCTCAAGTTACGATTGTAGACTTTTAATCCTTAGTTGCAAGCAGTTACAGTTTAGGCAATAAAGAGATCCTTTTTAAACCCAGCTGATTTGCTAACTATGGTAAGTTTAAGATAGCGGCCACTCAAAATGTGATTACAAACTTCCAAATATTGATTGTGCAACTTGCAAAAGATAGACAACAAGAAAGTGTTAATTTCATAAAAAAAGGGGAGAAGGATGCAAGAACTAATAGTATAGAAACATACATGGAAGCTTATGTGAATGCAAAGAGCCACATGAATCATAAGTCAATGGATTAACAAAGTAAGGATTCGAACAACAAAATAAGGAAAATCAAGACATGAATGATGTAAGAATTAATGTTAAAGAGACACACATGATGGTTAGTATGTATATAAGGGATACAAAAATTTCATCATTCATTACCTAAGGAAACTAAAAATATATGGACTCAGAAATTGCATGCATAGAATATGGTAAGAAATCTCATGAAAGGGAACTAAGTATAGTATGGTCATGATTAAAGGCAAGAGAAACTACTCTAAGCCCATTTCAAGAAGTTGGATATCTACGTGTGAAAAGGAAATTAAGATGAAACAAAATTTAAAAGTCAACAAGTATTCACATGGCTATGAACATTGCGAATTTCTTATACTAATATTTTCATATGGTTTGAGAGGGTGATACAAGTTGGACACTCTTGATTCTTAGTTCATTTATACTGCCCATTTTGCATTAATTTGTTGAGAGGCATTAATTTTCAACAGCGAATGGAAAGAATCTCTAATGATATATCGATTACCCTTTTTTCTAAGCAGTTCAACTACAGGGGGTTATGGCTTTCAAAGTAGATATTTAAGCATATACAATCACATGGATTGGTCTTTGAAAATCGTGTGGAATTGAAAAACTTACAAGCACATGGACTTTCTTAAAAATATATATATTGGTCTTTACATATTCTTAGAGCATTGGAATAAGAAGTTGAAAGAAATGGTGGCTATGAAGAAATATTAGAATATCAACCAGAGAAATGAAAGATGATCTACACCTCCTGTTCTTTGTTTGGCATCTTTTTAAAAAGTTAGCCCTTTATCATGTGGAGTCAAATATGAAAAAGAGTTCAATACTTGATAAATCCTTAGTACTAGATAAATCTCTCAACCAAGTTAGTTGCACGAAGAAAAAGCAAAAGGAAGAGCAAGTTATGAAGCCCATGAAGAAGGAGAATTATGCTTTCATCTCAATTATTCATTTCTAGTAAAGAGATATAGACATGGAAGACCATACATTTTGGTGAAGCCCCAATAACCTTTCAATGGTCTTTTTTTTATCATTTCATAGAAGTGGACAATTAATTAAAGGAGACCACACACTGATTCAATAACTCTTGCATCATAATTAAAAATAAAAAATAAAACCACAGAAGGGGAGAGAGATGCTCAGTGGAATTGACGCATGGGAGTCCTATCCATCACACATGCTAATGCTTCAATGTATCACTTATTGGAGCATAAAGAGGTGATGTGTCGCTCATATAGCATTGTAGGCTAATAGATTGAAATGTGTACACTGGCTAGCAAGATTTAGCAATATGTTGAATGTTAATAAAATGAATGGCATCAATGATACATGTATGGTCTAGCCAAATCCTTGCCATGGTCATCTAAAATCAATTTTCATTTATAACCACATATGTGGAGTTCATGCAACACACTTTTTTAAGTGCAATTCAACAATTAACGATAGAGAAAGGAAGGAGCGAACATACAAGTTGGAATCAGTTAAGCACATATCAGGTTGACAACAGCAACAGTAACTCCATGACCATGGCGGTCTTCAATGGACTCCACCACAGTTTCAACCTTCTCGCCCCAAGCTTCAACCTTCTCACTCTAAATTATTCTTTGACAGTTTCAACACTTCGTATCGGTCCCCAAATTTTGGTCTCCTTCAACTTACAGCTTTGTTTAGGACCCTAATCTTGCTGCTTTAATCTTCTCTTGTGACTTTGGTAGTCTTCGATCCTCGGTCTTCATTGATGGTGGCTCCACCTTAGCTTCGGTCCTTACTGGCCTCCGAGTTCAACGGTATTCAACGTAGAATCCAAACAAAGAATCTGTAAGTGGTGTCAATGAAATGCATTGTAAAATGTTTTTGAAGGAAAAAAAAAATGGAAGAATGAAATAAAAGAAAAAAAAAAAAACCGAAAAAAGGAAAATTGTATAGAAGAGTTTGTGGTGTACCTTCTATAGTTAGCTGTATTCTTCTCAGTGCCACCCCTTTTTCCAGCGAAATGAAGCATCGAAACGACGTCACTAACAACTAATGTTTGGAGGGTAAAGCTTGGCTATGGCTAAAGATGAAATCTATGATAACAAAAAGAAGTCAATAAGAAAAAGAAAAATGAGGACAGATAACCAAGACATACATCGAGCGAATCATTTGAATACCATAGTAACCGCTTCAGTATCTAGAGCTAGCCTTAAAGCCTCTGCCGAACAGCGGCAAGGCTCAAAAAGAAAAAGCAAACTAAAATACCAAAGGCCTTTCTTATCAAAGATCAATGGAAGTTGAAATCAAAATGAGAAGATAAGACTAAGAAATCTTTGGCCTTCAAACCACTCTGTATTTGGGACAATGTTAAGTATTTCAAGTTTCGGCTTTGCACTTCAACTCTTGGCGGTCGCGTTCCCCCCTCAACGACCCCTACGTCTTTCTTCGATTTGGAACTCTTCTACTTCAAAGTTCTCCTTCTATAGCTATAATGGATTATAACTACCGTTTGTTCTTCCGTCAGTGAATCTGTGAAGGAGATAGCCAAAAATAAAATGGATGTCCGGCTTCACCAAGCTTCATTCTTCTAATGGCATTAGAAAATATACTAGGTTTAAGCTGTGTTACTATAATCGTTATCAATTAAGCTTTCTCTCGTTTGGGCTGTTGCACTTAGACGGTTTGCTTTACACTATATTTGGGATGGAGGAAGAAATTGGGAGGGGATGAAAACCGGAAGAAAAATACAAATTTCAAGATACTTTCTCTTGTTTGAAATGAAAAGAAAGTGGGAGGGATGGATTTAGGACAAAAAGTTTTCTCTAAGGCTCACATGTTTTTTTATTTTTATTTTTTTCCCATTCAAATTGTAGTGATTTAAAATGGAAAGTTATTGAAATTTCAATTATATCCTCATTTTTTTAAATCTTGTCATTTTTTGGGGATAATATAGTAATTAGCAGTTTAAAGTATTTTTAAATGTTATTTTAAAAAATACTCTTTTTGCATTCTTCCTTTCTCTCTTTTTTTTTTTAATCCAAACAAGAACATATAGTAATTCTTTCTTTCCATTTTTTTCCTCCCTAATTCTTTCTTTCCACTTTTCATCCTTCTTAATTCCTTCCTTCTTTCCAAACATAGTGTTAGGGATAGTAAAAGAAAAAAAGAGTAAAGGACGCTTGTTGATATTTTGATGGGGAAGAGAGAATAAGAAATTTTTCTTTTTTTGTATGCTATTCCTCTCTTCTGCTTAGCTGAAGTGATGCATACAAGTGTTAAAAAAGAAAAAAGAAAGTTATTTGTTTTGACATATAAAGAATATTGAGAAGGGCTTGGATTTGAAAAAAAAAAAAAAAAAAGCAAAGGAAGGAAGACATACGAGTGGACGGCCCAAATTGTTCAAAGGATTGGTGTTCAACTTACGTGATCAATGCTATTATCAAGGCCATCTTTCTTTTCTACGAGTCTGAATTAATTTTTACAACATAAGTATCAAGTAAAGTGAATCATGCCTCAAGGGTTTGTGATTCAACACATTCTCGATACGAAAATGCGGGATATATACATTTACATGTGTAGGGAGCGAAGAGACTTTACTTAGTTTTTTCATGGACAAGAGGAAAGTATACATAGGCGTGATATCTCCTACCAGCTTCATGGACATTGGCTCGTGTGATCGCATTGTAGAAAATAAAATAATAATAATAATAAACGGTGAGTGAATTGGAAACTCCAAGTGTTAAAGAGAGTAGACTCTTCACCACTCAAACCATGACTATTTGCTAATCAAGGGTCAAAAGTTTATGGTTGTAACTTGAGGACTAGATCTCATCCTTACACCAGTTAACAAATCGGCATAGTTTAAAGAGGGTAGACTTTTTACCACCTGAACCATGACTGTTTGCAAAATAAAGGCCAACAAGGACCGATCTTCATCAACGGGTGACAATAAAGAGATATAATGCTTGGGTCATATGTGGCTTCTTTTGTAATCTCCATAAAACCACTTGCAACTTGTAATATGAATTAAACACGAGTCTTGATTTGTAAGGGCATGCACACACAAGAACATAAGAATTAAGCATAAGCTGAGCACACACGATTGGAACATGAGCCTTAAACGTAAGAGTATGAGAGTTACACACTTGAGTTGAACATAACCCCCCTTTATCATAAGCGCTTGTGAGGTAATATGTGAGATGAACTTGACTCCCCCTTAATATAGAAACTTGTGGGCTAAACATATAAAATGAACATAAGGCTTTCATGTAAGCATAAAATGTAAATGTGAATTTGAACATGAACCTTAAACATGAACGTGTAAGAGTTGAGCATGAGTCCTCGAGCTTAATACATCTGAATGAGACATAAATCTTATGCATGAACACGTGAGAGTCATACACTTCAATTCAGCATAATCCCTTTTGTATGAATACATGTAGGCCTTTAACATGAGCACTTCTAAACCTTCAATATGAGTACGTGTGAGTTGTATATATGAATTGAACATAACACTCTTAGCATATGAGCTAAATATGAGTCCCATCATATGAGTTAGACATGAGCTTTGGCACATGAGTCATAAACATGAGTAAACATAAGAGTTACATGTGAGCATTGAATATGAGAGTGAATGTGAGTTTTGAATATGAGAGTTGAATGTGAGAGTTGAATGTGAGTGATCATGAGCCATAATCACGAACCTTAAACTTGATGTGAGCTTTGAATATGACATAATCTCCAAATATAACATGATCCTTGAATGTGAAAAAAAAAAAAAGTCTTGAAAATGTCACAAGACTCGAATATCACTCAATATGAGGCCTAAACACGACATGAGGCCTAAGCATAATGTGAGGTCTGAACATGATGTAAGGTTTAAACATGGCATGAGTCTTGAACACCACATGACCCTTGAATGCAACGTGACGCTTGAGCATAATGTGAGTACTGAATACGATATGAGGTCTTAATAGGATGCGAGGCTTAAACATGACATAGTCCTGAACACCACATGACCCCTAAACGCGATGTGAGGCTTAAGCATAATGTAAGTATTGAACACGATATGAGGTCTCAACATGATGCGAGGTTTAAACATGACATGTGAGTACTAAACATGATATGAACACTAAATACAATGTGAAATCTAAATATGACCTAAGTTTTTAACATGACATGAGGTATGAATATGATGACAGGCTTAAATGTGATGTGAGGTCTAAACATGACATGATCCTTGAACATAACATAAGGTTTGAGCATCATAGAGGTCTTGGCATCATAAGCTAAGCATGGCACTTGAAATGTGAGTTGAACACAAGTAATTGAATCGTAAGCCTTCTCAACATAATGAGTGAACGTGAGAGTTAATCATGACATAAGGCTTTACCCTAAAATGAGCCTTGAATATGAGAGTCAAACATGAGTCTTCTAGCATAAACACATGCGAGGTGAACATATGAGTTGAACATTTGTGGGTCAAACATGTGAGTTGAACATGAACTTAGTAACAACATATAAATTAAATATTTTCATGAACATGTGAGTTAAGCATGCTACCTGTTGTCATCATACACTGCATGAGCTTTTACATATGTATACATATTATGTCCAACTTGCATAAATAAATGTTGTATTAGTTGAATGCACTTCATTTAACTAACTCTCTTACTTTTCCTCATCTTTACAAGTGATTACTTCTCCCTCCTCCCTTAAGTAGTAGCAACTACATATCGGTATTGCTTCCACTTTCGAAAATCAATAAGAGGTGGCAACATGATATTATATGTGAGTAGTCTCGTGTAACAAAAAACTTCAATAATGTCATTCTTCATATCGAGCAAAGGAGATGTTATAAACCAATATAAGTATTAAATATTTAAAGCACTCATGTATCGAGTGCCGCGTACGCATTGAGCCTTGTACGTACATGCACTTCGAGCATCGTAAGCATATGTGCATAAAACCTTACAAACACGCATACATCAAACATCTTGCATAAGGAGTATTACATAAAGCTAATTTAATGAGTAATAATTATCACCACGCAAGAATAACCTTTTCATATACTATATCTATTTATAATTTTCCTCTCCCAGTCATTAACATGTGGAGAAGGGACAGTCAACAAGTTTTGATACCATTCATTCCCTTATGACACCATCAAGGACCCAATGCTATATTGTAGTACACTAGTCGTTGAAAGTCACGATACCTTAAAGCAACTTACTGATTCTACCTTATAGCAACACATTATTTTTATAGGAGCACTTATATAAAAATTTTAGTTATATGTACATATCTATAATTAATAACTTATGGTAAACATTATCTTAAACCTTATTTCATGTAATCTTCTTGATCACTTGGTTGTAACTCTTATATTTCCTTGTAAGTACAATTCGTAATTGAATATGTAAAATCAATAACAATGAAGTTCATTGACTGACTTTTGTATTCCTTTGTCTCTTTGGAGCTTTCATTAACTTTTATGAAAGTGTCTTGTCATTATACACTTGAGGGTGATAGCTCTCTACTTAGTAGTAGCGTACTAGACAATAATGTAGTATGACTACTTCAATCCCCCTAATGACTTGCAATGTCTTGACAAATAGTGAGAAGCATATCTTGACCCAATGGTAACATAACCAAGCATATCTTGAGTCTAAGTATACTTTGTTCTTAAAGATTTCATGCACTTAAGAATAATGTCACAACTAAGCAATACTATTGTTTGATGTAAAGTAGTAAAATTGCTTTGTTATCCCTCCTTTCTTTTTAAAAATGACACCACGTAATAAGGAGCAAAGGCTCGACTTAGTCACACTAATGTTAAGTAATCATGAGCTCCAAATTTTTAATTAACATAACTTCAAAACTTTTTTATCTAAGGAGCCTCTTGTAGAATAGATGTAATTGTGAGACTAGTTAGACTTAATGATCTAAAGGGGTCTCTTTTAGGATAAGCATAATTACGAGTTTGCTTAAACTTAGTGATCTAGGGGATCTCATATGCCATCTCAAGTATTGAGGTAAGACTTTTGCTTACTAATGATAATATATAGAAGATCCTTCTCAAGAAGTGTTTAATTGCTCATACGTAGCCATAGTGGCCCTAATTGTCTAGGATCAATAATTCTTTCTCATTAGTCAAGGAGATATTTCCTACTACTTGACTACATAACATGGCTTACCAGGATGTTACTTGGGCTTGATTATCAACATTTAAAGCGCTCACCAGTAAGATTGTCTCCACTATTTGATGGTAAAAAACACAGAAACTAGATAGCATAAAAGCTATACATGACTATCAGAGCGTGATGTATGTCTAGGAGCTAGTGTTCCTACCAGTCCACAACATACAAACTAAGCTCATCATCATGCACTTGAGAGACTAAGCTCTTACTAGCTAGTAATGATGTGTAGAATATATGTTATATTCATTATTGCTTTCTTTTGATCAATCAAGAGATTTAATTACCTCTATTCAAATGTAAACTATTTTGTGAAGTTAATTTCACACGCTAAGGAGACAAGTCTCTTACTTTTAGCAACGAGTAATAGAAGAAGGTTAATAAACACAACTACATTGTCATAGAATAACATCAATGGTAAAGAAAGAAACTTCTTTTATTAACAAAAAGCAATCATCACTGTGTTTACATATGAAATGAAAAGAAAATTGAGATAGAAACCTAGAGGGCACATCCTAGTTGTCAAGAGTTCTCGCACTTTCAAGCCTATAAAGTATTTTCTACCTTCACAATATTATTGGTTCACTTGCGTTCTTCACACCTTTACGACAACTATACATCCTTTTTTTTCTTCAATGCTCATGTTTGAGCTTCTTTCCTTATAGATGGTTGTAACTCAAGGGGTCCCATTAAGGGTGTCTCCCTTTCATTCATATGCTCATCAAGGAATTTTGCTTTAGTGAAGTAAGACTCATTACATGTGAATGGGTTCTTTGTTGCAAGAATGAAGATGTCTTGCTTGTTCTAATAACCCTTTATTCATTGATGCCATATTAAGAGTATCATATTGTGATCATGCAGCCATGTCCTTCCTATAAGGAGATGATAAGATACAGGTACATCAATCACATATAACCATGTAGAGCTGTGAATAGGTTCAATATCAAAACCTACTTCAACATACCCCATTGTCTTCATGGAAGACTCGAATATCTACCTTTATAGCTTCAAAAAGGGACATTGGCATAGCATTAAGTGAAGATTCATTTTCAATAAATATCCTCTTGATGGAATGACGATTGAGTAGGATTTCCACATATAGAGGGCAATTGTGGCTAGGATTCATTATATGAATATTAGCATTAGTTAATGTAATTGTATCCTCATTCATTGAAATGATTCCCTATGCAGGACATGCTATAGGATGTTTCTTGTATCAATCTTACGAGATCCTCATGAGTGCAATTGCCGCCTTAAGCCGAGAGTTCTTATCAAAGTTGATTAAATCAAAGAAATTCATAACAATGGCAATCTTCAATAAAGTAAGAATAGCGCTGTTATCTCCATTTATCTTAATCTAAATTCCTTCATACATAACTTCGTATGTCTCAACTGGTTGCTTGTCCATACATTTTGTTTTTATAGGGTTGTGAGTAATAACATTTATAATGCCACATTGGTTGTTGTAAGCTGGAGGTAGATTATTTGTCATATCTTTATCTTCAATAATCAATTCACAATTGTGAATCCATTCATTAAGTATCTTCTTCAAAGTCCAACAATCTTTTATACGATTACCTACACTCCTATGAAATTTGTAATATTTAAGGTTGCTTTTTTCTTCATTTGTTAGAAAGCACTCAACCTTCAGGAACCTGATGTTTCCATTGCGTAGCCATTTGTCAAGGAATGCCTATACTTTTCCCATTGAGCATAGGTATGCCAAAGATGATTTAGTGCTCATAGACTTCTCACTTCTAAATTTCTTTGCTCCTTTTGGATCCCCCTCTTAAATTGAATTCACTATTGGCATGCGCTTGTTGAACCTTGCATTTTCACCCTTTTGTAGTGCAACCAAGTTATTAATCCTTCTTGCATTTTCAACTAATGTGGAAAACGAAGCTAAAGAAAGGTTCTCAAGATGTATAGCATATTCAGTAAGCATCCCTTGAATGCATATCTTAACCAACTCCCTCTTGTCGTAGACATCTTTGATATCTAAAAAGTGCTCCCTGAATTGCTTAATGTAATTCATGAGATCTTTCTTCAGTTTCTGATAAATCCTTCCCATGTTAGTAAGGGTAACCCTTTTTCAGTGGAGAAGAACTTCTCCAAAAACATCTTATACTTGTTTTCCCATGAACTAACCAACCTTAGGAGAAGGTTGACATATCAGGTGCACTCCTTCTCAGTGAGTGACTTAGAAAATTCTTTCAATTTCAAATTATCATCTAGACTATATGCTTCCAAAGTCTCAATAAACTTTAACAAGTGTTCTTTAGCACTCCCTTTCTTACCATTGAACAACATGAACTTCGGACTTACATAATCTTTAAGGTACGGCATCACAACAATGCAAGGGTGATATAGGATTTTCAATTCCAATACCCTAATTATGGACTTTGCTTGTATCTCCTTCAAATAAATGTTCGAATCTTCTTTAGTCACGAATGAACCTCCCTAGGTAGATTCTTCCACCCTTATTGACATCACGGGAGTAAGGTACATAGGCACATGATTCACAAGTGTAGAGCTTATAAGCATAGGGTTCATTGGTATCGGTTGTGTAGACTCAACAATTGTGGCATGTGGTATAGCATGAAAGGCTGATAAGCCTATAATCTAATCTCCCCAGTTCCTTACTTCAAGCAATAAATCTTGTATAACTAAGGAGTATCTTACTCATTAGTAATAGAAGGATTGAGTGGTTAAAGAGCTTATGTAGCATGTTGTTGCACCATATTAGAGGGACTCGAGGTAGTTGCCCCTTATTGCGCAGTAGTGAAAGTGGCTAGAGCGAGTACATACTAGGTGAACATCGCCTTAAGTTTATTCAAATTTCGATTGGTCTCTCAAAGCTCACATGCTAAGTGCACATTGTCAAGGATACTTTCTTGCATACCATCTCTTTGATTTATACCTCTATCCAGAGGTAGATTTTAATCATTGGTCATAGTAGTGCCATCTTGTTCGTAATTAACATCATTAATAGGATCATCTGATCTCCTTCTTAGTAATACCATCATATAGATATCAAATCTTCCATTCCCAATGGAGTTGCAAAAAATGTAAGTATGTGGGTACAGATGGAAGGGCAACATGCATATCGTGTATGAAGTCACACTACATGTGATTAGGGAAATGACTTAAATTATATGTATGGGATAATCATGAGAGAAGTATAGGGAGGAGGAATAAGCATTCTTAGTGAGGCTCTAACACGTATGATGACAAGTAATAAGTACGATGGTATCAAACTCCACAATTAATAATAAACGAGGTGAAATTCTTGAAGTTTTTAAGTTTTTGATCTTTGAGATAATATTCTAGCAACGTAACAATGTTAATGAGGGTATTTCTTTCTTTCTTTTATTTCCAAATGAGAATATGAATGGAGTATTTACAGAAAATAATAGTTAATCCCATTCGTCAAATTATAATGATGATTAATGGATAAGATTGAAACCTTTTATTAATGGATTTCAAGTTAGCTCTTCTCATGGGTTTAAACCTAGATAAAGGTTTTATTTATTACTTTAGTATAAACTAAACTAAGAAAAGTTAGATTGAATAGACCGATCCAACAAGCCATATTCCAAGCCCACTATATCAAATCTTTTTTTATTATCTCAATATTTAGACTTCACTTTTTAAATCTTATCACCTTAGCCCAAAAAGTCAGATCTAATCAAATAATTATCTTAAAGCCCAAACTTTTTAACCCTCTACACTTCTACAATAAGGAAAATTATACCATAATATGTATATATACTAGAATCTTTCAAATGGTACCATAGTACAACAACTTGTACTGAAAATAAGGAGAAAGTTGCATACCAGAATCTCTCGAGTGCTTACACAATACGACAAATTATACTAGATTATGTGTGTATTAGAATCTTTTAAATAATACTACAATACGACAGATTGTAGTAGAATAAAGAGAAGATGGTGTACCAGAATCGTTAAGTGCTATCATAGTTTGACAAATTATTAGAGGAGTTAGTAGCAGAGAGAAATATATATATATATATATATTTACAATAATCTTTTTAAATTCCGTCATAATACTCTATACTGCACTAAAATAAAGAGAAACGTTGGCGTGCTAGAATCTAATAGATTTGTCAGTGATATATATATATATATATATATATATATATATATATATGCTTACAATAATCTTTTTAAATGCCGTCATAATACTCTAAACTGCACTAAAATAAAGAGAAATGTTGGTGTGCTAGAATCTAATAGAACTGCCATAACTGACAAATTTAACCGGTTGAATTTTCATCTCCATTTTTTAATCTAGTTTTTGGAATTTATTTGGCTTCCGTTCAACGGCTGGCATATGCGATCTTCTATGAAGTTGCCAAATGTGGGCATATCCCCATAAAGTTCCATCAAGTTAGCTATTACGATGTTTTGAGATAATCGCATGGCCCAATGAACAACTGCGAATCCTGTTTACACGGCCAAACAAATCTTTTGGACATTTGAAGTTAATCTTATAAGACATAAGGTCGCAGATGCTATTCTTCAGACCAGCCATGTCCTGTCATGAATGCAAGTTGCGGACTTATTGACCATGGCAAGGCAGTAATACAATCAATTTTACCCAAATTATACTCTGGGCGAAATTCTAGTATTGCATTTTCAGTCTTGAATCAAACTAGAACAATTTTCTCTTCTCTTCAGGTTTTTTTCCCTAATTTATGGATAAGATTCCATTCCAAAGTTTGTAATTGTCAAAATATGGAAAGCAAACTTGGTCAATTCAAATTGACTATATTTAAATTCAACTAAACATATAATGTTAAACAAGTGAAATTATGGGAATACAAGAATTGCCAAGGAGTGGACCCGTATAAGGTGTGTTTCCTGGCCCAGGTCCAATTGGCGCTATACGTGTGCAGCCACTCTTCGTTGTTATTTTCTTTCCTTGTTTAATTACGTTGACTATATGCTTTGTGAGATTATTATTATTATTATTATGACCATTTTCTTTTGTTGTTTAACGGTGTTGACTGCTTTCATGTAAAATTATTTATTACGGCCTTGTTCTCTGCTTTCTAGAATGCGAGGCGGCAAGGTAAGACACTGCTAACAACTGCCTCAGCGACCTTTTCTGCCTTCTTTTGGTTGCTCTTGGTCATTTTCCAAGTTTAGTTATGAAGATGATGTTTAACGTATCGTCACATCTACTGAATTTCACTGTTTTTCCTGCGTCTTGTTTGTCGAAGTATACAGTTTTGACGGAAAATGACGACTTACCCACTACCATAAAAATCAGTTTAATCCGGAACTGCAACTATTTGTATTAGATAAATATATTTGACTATGTGATTTTACATCAATTCTAGCTTTTGTCAATAATTTTCATCCATATCCAAGTAGTGTTTCGTCATATAGAGGATAGAAATAGCATAATCTTCCTATATTACGTTGAAGTATGAAATCCTGGATATGAATTTTTATAATTAAAAATAATTTTAAAATAACTATTCATATTATATATTATAACAAGTGATTGAGGAGCTTGCTATTGGGTTATTCTTTAAATTTTAAAGATATATTTATTTTGTCTATATAAAATAGATTTTATATCACCAAATACACCGCAAATTTTTAGGCTTTTTTCTATTACTTTAAGATGCTTTTTTCTAATAACTTTAATCAATATACAAACCAAACAATCAATTAAAAAATTTGTTTAGTATTACACCATAAAAATATAATAACAAAATAATATCATATAGAGAACTCAATTAATTGGCTTTTAATATATTTCATAATTACTTTATAAGTATTAATGAGATTAAAAGTTTGAAAGAATATGAGTTGTAAGTGGTCAACCTTTGACATAGGCCCAACCAACCTCCCTAGTCTACAAACCAACCTCCCTAATCCTTAGGTCAACCTTCCCTGATCCTAGATAGACTATTTCAAGCTATTTCCCATGGAAGGCTCTAAGGAGAGCAAGCTTAACCCCTACACTCCATAATCCATGCACTCACATGTCCCATGATGGTACCTACATGCTTATTGGCGGTGCTCATAATGCATTAAACGTGACATGACAAACAAAGCTCTCTTACAAAGATTCATGTGGTCTTTAACTTGAGACACCCTTAAAAGCATTAAATGTAAAAAAAAATAAGCTCTAACCTCAAAGCAATCATACCCTAATTGCTATAGAAGACCTTATCAACCTTGAGCCCTTAAAACCTAGAACAAGATGTCCTATGTTCTAGACTATGAGGTGACTAAAGTGGAACCTTAACTGTAGATATTATAATCCTTCCTCTCCTAAAGCTAATGTAAGCTAGCACAATTTAACATATTTTGTAAAATTTTCTCATATTCTCTTATCTTTCTCACTTCTTGAAACTATTTTAAGCATTGAAATAACTCTGTCAATAAGTCTCCACCTATTATACTTATCCTTATCAATTTTGTAGGTCACTTCGACCAAGTCTTGAGAATTCCTTAATGTAGACTTTTTTTATTTTGTAGGCCTACTACAGTCTTACGAAGGGTTAGCAATCGAAGCATCCTACCGATTAGGATCTACAAACTGCAGTTCTATTCCCCAAATTCTACATTATTTCATCGTAACTTCACAAAAAGCTAACGGTCGGAACAATCGAATAATCCTTCAAAATTACTGCACCAGTTCAAGCATGAATATCTATCATTGAGCTTAGAGACATTAAGAGGTCCATCACCACATAATCATTAAAGCACCCCTTTCCAAGAGTTATCATGTTGTTTTGATGACCATCCAAATTGATACTAATTTTTACAAACTTCCGAGCGGTTGAGGAATCATTTATCGGTGCACGCACGTATTATTGAGACGCCGGAGAAAAAGGTTTAATAAAAGTTTTGATTGTTTACATATTTATTAGCTACATAAAACAACCCGACCCTTTGAAGAATTTTCCTTATCTCATTAGATAAGAGGCTTAAAAGAAAGTTTGAATCAAATTCTTGATAAAGAAGAGTGTCTTCGAAGAATGAAACCTAGATCAAAATAGATTCTTCAAACGGAAGGAAATACAAAATTCTATTACTCTCTACTTGTGGCAAGGAAGTAAAAAAAAAAATAGAATTCTAGGAATGTTTCATGACATGGGTAATTGGACTGGATCAAAAAAAGAGTTCAAAGTCTCATAAATAACCATTTTCAAAAATTATTTGCCTCCTCCAAATCAAGTCGAGCCTCCTTCGGCTAGGACTCTGCATTAAAAAGAAATTTATGAAGTTTTATTAAGCTTGAGTCTATGTAAAGCTCCAGAAAAGATGGTTTATATGCCTTTTTCTTTGTAAAGTGTTGGATTTTGTTGGCTAGTATGTTGACGATGATATAAGATATCTTTCCTCGACCGAACCAAACACAGTTATGTCTCATTCCAAATGCGGGGATGCTACTCATACTAAAAATTTTAGGCCATTGCTCCGCCTTAATACAAGGTGGTCACTAAAATTTTGGCCAAAAGACTTGAGCCACATTTTGATAAATTAATTCGTGCTGTTCAATATAATTGGAATTGTCTTAGGATTTCGTTCATTCATAACGTAACATAGTGTAGAGATTATATTGAATTGTCGTGAAAAGCAAAGTACCCATTTATAAAATCATGCAATTGCGAATTCAAAAACTCATAACAAGGGTATCTAATTACTATAGTGAAACTAATTATGCCAAGAAGAAGACCACAATGCTAATCATCATAGGCAGCTAGCATTGATGCCGGTGAAAACCCGTCAGCCCATTATATTATTCCTTCTTTAGGAGGATAGAAAATATGCAATAAAATCCAAAAGAAAAAAGAAAAAAAAAAACTCCCAAAAAACAAAAAAAATTAAGGACATATTACACCGAAACTTGAAAAAGCCTCTGCCTTTTGTACATTCATATCTCTTTAATTTAACTAACATTTCCTATATAAAATATAGAATTATTGGTAAATTGCAAAGATACCACTTAAAACACATTAAGTGGCCTAATTGATCCAGACCACTTATAATTTAAGGGGTATATTTGCAATTTTCCCTTTATTCCATAGATTTTGATACACTAATTTCTCTATGTTTTTGGTACAAACTTCGAATTATGTACAATATAGTATGAAAAAAAAAATTACAGCAGAAAAAAATCGATAAGAATCAACTTAGTTTCCAGGGTAGGCACTGTGTTTGAGAGCAAGATCCGGTCCAGGAGCTCCTGCAATGACCATCACTCCCATCACAACATTTGCAAGCAATCCCGAGTGTGGCAAAAACCTTCGAATATCCTGGAAAAATTTATCAGCAATTAATCAGTAATGAAGCACATACATAAATCGTACAAGTAGTTACTTAGGAACAAACATGCTATTGAATGCTTACTTTGTTGAGATGAGGAGGTTGTTAACAGTATCCTTGCTTCTACTTTCTCGGACACAGACAAAACCATAAGGGAAAATATTATAGAAAACACTAGAGGTCTAGATGGACGACCCATTTCACTTCCGTATTGTGATTTTGGTCGGACTGATATGTTTGGAGCCGTTTGTTGCTTTATGGCTCGATATATTTATGCGCCCAGGAAAAGACCAATGTCGAGGTCATTTTCAGTGCAGCTCTACACTCTCTGGAATATATGTATGAAATTAAATAAAAAAGAAACGGCTCGTAGTTTTTGAAAAGTATAATGACAGCGGACATGGCCTAGAAGGTATGACGACCTTTGTACGTGTGAACTGACGAAATCTTTTTAAAAGAGGGGTTCTAGAAGACAACCTTAATTGTCGTCCGTGCAACAACCAGGTGTTTTACGTATTAAGATTCGATACTCGCGGAAGTTTCCTTCGTGTCAAGCAACGGTGGAAAACTTATTACCGTAGGTCTACCTTCTCGTGTGTTTTATTATTTTTGCCAAAAGGATGTATCAATGACTATCATCATGTCAATCGTACGTATACCATGGATAAGCGCAAATGTGAAAGTTGTGCCTATTGGGTTAATTTTTTTGCACTATAACATAATTTCACCCACAAGTAAGGGAGTTTTATTGTATTATTCGTATCGTATTAGTATTGACCTGCAAAGACAACAACATATAGCACAAACATGTTAATTTACTGTTTAGCTTTAATGATAGGATTAGTAAAGAAGTAAGATTTTTAAAGGTATTTAGAATAGGTTATCTCTACTACGGTTGACATATTATGAAAAAGTGAAATGAGAAATGAAAAACAATGGCATTTTTGAGTAGACTGTCTCTTAATCCATTTAAAATAGAAGGTAAATAACTTTCATCTTCTCTTAATCTTTCTTTTATTGAGTTATTGTCATAAATGGCATCCAAATTTTACCAAAATGTGTAACTATATATACTTTAAAAGATCAATTCACTACTTGATTAAAGACTTTTTAATCATTTTTGCTTTTTGAACTAACTTTGTTAAGTTTGCTTACTGTTATAAGCATATC
The DNA here is from genome assembly GCA_024138005.1 of Lumnitzera racemosa. Lineage (NCBI taxonomy): Eukaryota > Viridiplantae > Streptophyta > Magnoliopsida > Myrtales > Combretaceae > Lumnitzera > Lumnitzera racemosa. The sequence goes on from JAMXBC010000004.1 coordinate 62,723,586, forward strand.
AATGAGCCAGCGATCATCTATAAAGAGTTATATAACCCCCCACTAAGTAGTTATTAGCTACCCCACCATATGTTTACTAATATAAAAATATATTCACAGTAAAAAATGAATATATCTTTGAAATTCCAAAAGTAGTACTAACTAAATTCCTAAATCACAATATTAAATTTTATTATAATTTATAATATGAATGGTTAATTTATTTTGTTTTTTTAAATGTTCCAATCATAAAAATCCATATCTAGTATTGCATACATATAAATGTGATATAACAAAATTATAATATCCTATTCTCCTTATATTTTTCAATTCTGCTAAACAACTAATACTTTAAGAAAAAACGGAGGCATCTAGAAGGCAATTTAGCAGAAAAAGAAGTGCCTTCAAGTAGAATTTTAATCTTGTTCTCTTTTCCTTTATAATTCGACTATGACTGGTGAGATGAGATCTCAAGAGTAAATGATTTTCATTGTAAGGGGTCAATTACATTGGCCTGAACAGTAGATAATATATTATGGCTGCATCAAAATTAGTTAATATGTGAGATTTAGAGTATTAAAGCTATTACTATAAGATCAACTCGAAGCAATTACATTTAGAAGCATATAATTAACTAAAGTATTCTAAGAGAAGAATAAAACAAATAAGTTAAAAGTCCGTAGAGAAAAAAAAAGGAATAGTTTCATATCAAGTCTTCAATAGAAGTATAGAAAAGGCAACTACAATGGAGAAGAAACATTAAAAAAAAAAATGAAATTCTCTCTAATGAGTCAATCAACACTTATAGTAATCACATTAAGCTTCAATGGTAAACTAAGTCGTGATGAAGTTCAGTTAAAATTTAACTTATGCTCAACTGTAGACCTAAACAACTAAAACCTTATCTTAATTAATGGAAATCCTTGTAACATTGATCATGACTCTAAGACAGTATAACAATCAAACTTCTCATAATGAGGTTTCATTAGCTATAACATTATATACCCATGGTTTTGTCCTTGATGTGGTTACTTTCACGGAGTTGACTTATTGATAGAAATTAGCCAACCGATGCTCTTACCAAAGCCCAAGCCAAAAGACTAAAGAGTATGGCCTGGCAAATTCTTACTTTTTGTCTTAGTACCAAGGAATCTAAGCTATTGTCTAGATTCGACCATCCTTGCCTTTCCAGTTGTTCTAAACTGTATACCTTAACAATGGTCATAAAGTACCAACATGAAGGAAATCCAGGAAACCTTCCATAACTCGAGAAACTTGTCCAATAGCCAAACCACCCTAATTTAGAGCTATGCCTATTGAGGAACTAATAATAGAACTATCCATGCCAAACTACAAGGAAGCTATTAGACAAGTTAATCGTACCCTAACTCCACCCAATTAAACTACATCTACCTCGACCATGATACGTGTCCTCTTACATTCATATAGTATAGAGGATGTCTATATATTCCCCTTATACATTATTGATTTTCCCTTCCCCTTATATATTCTTTTAGTTTTCTTCCTATTTTTAGGTAAAGCATCCTTTTTTTAATAAATTGCCGTTTATTGTAATTGTCCTAATTGTTTGGGTATAAATACCTAATGTAATGTTAGTTAAAACATTTGTCATCAATACTAACTATTACTTTTCTGTAATTGGAGCTTGTTTTCCTTACAAGTACAACTTAATCCTTATTCTTACCTATTTCCATGATTAAGGATTGGTGGTGAGCAACTTGGCTATTCTAGTTGTAAGTCATATCAACTAGCTTAGTTGATCCACGAGAGTTCCCAGGTGCATAACATCCTTAGAGCGATTCATGGGTTTGCTTACCACTACCAAATTCCATTTCCCATTTCATTTCTTCGATAGGTTTAGACTTATCTCGATATTGCCACCCTTGTCAACTTTTGGCACAACATATCACTTATCTTATGGTTGCCCTCTATTTAGCATGCTTAACCTTGAAAATTCTTATGAACTTTAGACCACTATACCAAAAGTCGGCCCTTGAACACATAACATCCTCATTACATCACCCTAAAATGGGCCTAGACCTTCCCCTATATCAGTATGTAGCTTGGTTTATTCTTATTATCTTGAATCTTGAAAATTCTTATGAACTTTAGACCACTACCCAAAAGTCAGCCCTTGAATATAGAACGTCCTCATTACATCACCTTAAAATGGACCTAGACCTTCCCCCTTATCAGTATGTAACTTGGTTTATTCTTGTCATCTTAAATCTCTTAGAGGTCTTGCCATCATAAAAGAATGCTCAATGTATGCATTAACAATACTCTCCACCATCTTTATACCACTCTCTAATTATGAATCAGGTTAAGATTAGCTCACCTATTGCTATCTTAGTTCTCCCTTAAATCATGCATTTATTAGTAGGTTAACTTTGATACCATTAACAACTATAACTCATTAAAATCATCTACTATGGAATGATAAACGTCACATAGTTTTTTAATGGTATAGTTGCTTCCCAAGAGGTTGCCTTCTTAAAATTGTACTCTATTGGATACACTTAACTTAAGAGTTTTCATGAGCTTTAGGTTATTATACTGAGAGATATCTCAATTATTAAGAGTTCCATTACTCTTTATTTGAGGGATGTAATAAATTGTCAACTACACTTCCCTTTAAGTACTATATACATTATTTATGTTAACTGTAGTGTAACGTAGATTCCACTGTTTATGTTCTTGCATTTCGATTGTTATAATAGATTATAATTCTCTTATAGAGATGTGAGCATTGATACCTTCTTGATCTATTTGTTGTATGTTATTTTCAAATAGTTAATATACTAATATATTTGAATTGAAATTAACACTATTCAAATATTAATTGTTGATCATTTGTTGCTGATTTAATTGGTTGTGTTTAGGTTGGATGTTTAATATCGAACATTAAATTTGAATCCCTTCATTAAGCACCTTCTCCTAGTATGGGTAAAATATGCAAGTTATAGGTTAGCTACTAAGAAAAATTGGTAATTCTCAAAGTCAAAGGCCCAAGCTAACATGCCAAATGTGGCAATTCATCATGGGCCTCTTTCAAATTTAGGTTAAGGTAGGTAGATTACTGAGAGTTAGGATAAAAATAGCTAGATGACTAGTTGTGATTTTATGGGGAAAAAAGTAGCACATCAAGCACCTATACTTAGCAAGGGATAGGTACTTGGCTTATTGATCTAATGATGTTAGGATAATGGCTAAGATAAATAACAATCGATAACAGATAAGAGAAAAGAGATAGAGATTGAATGTAGAGAAACGAATTTAGATGTATGTAATAATTTGGACTAACAAAATTATGAATTGCTTGATAAATGAAAAGATATATAATTTCATGGCTACTTGGTGTATATTTAATTGGTGCATTAGATCAAGTATTTTCATGTGATATGTTCATGAAATATATGTGATGGTCAATTTAGTAGAAGTATCTTACTAAGCTTTGCCTTTCCCTTCATAGGATTTCATTTTCAAGTGATGACTTATGCTTAGATGATGATTGCTATGACAATGATTTGCATGAACATATGATGAGATGATTGCTACATAGAATATAATGGATAGTTGATAGGACGAAAGGTTATGTTTTGTTAAAGGATAATTTATTCTTTTGCTTTATTTATTGTTTAATAGCTTTGTAAAAGGATTTTGATAAAGATTACTTATTTTAGGCTCCATTTATTTCAAAGAAAACCATGAGCTAATGAAAAATGTTTTCCCATGAAAAATATTTTTCCAAAAATCATATGTTCTCATGTGTTTGGATTTATTTATAAAAATATGTTTAAAAAATTTCCCCAGTGTTTGACTCACAAATATTGTGTAACTTATAGTCTTAAATAAAGTAATATTAGCATGTTACTATAAATATATTATTTTAAATATTTTATTGAAAAGTAAAAGTATAAATATAAATAATTTTTCAATATACATTACTACAACCTTTTTAGTTGATCTTCATAATGCTTTAGTAGGTCTTTAATTTTTTTATCCGATAAAATTTTTCATGTTCAAAATATAATTTTATTGGTAAGTAAAAATAAAAATAGAATGGTCATCATTTTCTTAGAGTTAGAACATTTGCAAAGACAAGATTGAAAAACAATTTCCATTTTGAAAAAAGTAAGTCACTTTCCTAAAAAGGCATCAAATTTTCCCTTTAATGGAAAAAGCATTTTCTATTTAAAAAGACCTTTTTAGTAAAATAAACAAGGGAAGAAGAATATTTTTTTCTTAAAATAAACGAGGCCCTAGTATAATTAAAATTTGCCAATGGACTAATATGTGATAATTCCACTAACAAGGCAATGATATGTGGTAATTTACCATAGCCCTTGATTTTTTGGTATGATTATAAAATTTATGTCATAGTCTACATTAAGGATGAGTAAGTACAAAGTGGGTAGAGTATAAAGCCCCAACCGTACCCTATACTATAAATACAAGTTCCTAAAGTTTTGTACTCGGAACCTATCTTATACTACCTTGAAACCACCATATATCTTGTTCCCTACAAATTATATAAGATATAAGATACCTTATGAAACCTACACACACACACACATATATATATATATATATATATTTAATCTTCCATCAAAACTTTGTGTTTAATACATAATTGTTACACCTCAAAGAGGTAGAGTTGTAGTTATCTTACCATGTAAACAATCTTAAGATAAAAATTGACTTTATAGCTACTATTATAGATATAGTTCACACTAGGCATACTCAACTCTACCGCTTTAAAGCATCCAATTCGATACCTACTTATTATAAACCTATAGAATAATCTTTTGAAATAACTAAAAAAGTAAACTTATAGTTTGACTTTTTAGAAGACTAGTCAAAAAACTCATAGGTATATGTTACTTAGTATACAAACCAAAAGATTGAAAACTAGCGAGCCCCTTAAGAAGAGTTAAGTAGTTTTCTTAGTAGATAAAAGGAAAAAAAATTAATAAAAAGATCAAAAATCCATCCAAATCTTTTTTGATCCTGACTCCTTGACCCTATGTGATATAGTTTTGGTTTTGGGTTTAGTACTTATAATTTCATTTTGAGCCTGTAAAATAGACTATAGGAGAATAAGTGATAACTTGTTTAGTAAGTAGGAGTTGGAATGGAGATAGAAGTATACATTTGGCACATTACATGTACAGTTTTCAACTAGATTAGTTAGATATAATGCAAGTACAAACAAATGTCATCGTACAACATTATTCAAACTGTCATGAGATTAGAGAAATTGCACCCACTCTAATTCAGGTAAAGGAGTTTGATGCCACGTACTTGCGAATTGGAACCAAACTAGAGCTTGTGCCATGGAAAGCACCCTCTACCCGAGACGGCCTTTGAATTACAGCCCCTAACCTTATTGTGACCTCTTCTTCTATCACTTAGTTCAACTAAGGTAGGGAAGGCACTATTTCAACTATCATCATCATAAGGGTTTATGTTTGACTTGAAAATCCTAATCGTTACCTTTAGTGAATTACGATGAATATTAGGTTAAATGTTAAGTCGAGTTCAAGTTAGATTATTTCTAAAGTGACTGATCAATTTTAAACAATTTAATCAAAGCAATAATCACAAAACAAACACTACATGGAGCTCTACTCTCATAGTAATAGATCACTATTCAAGCATATGTGGCGTACACGCATAGAAAACTAAATTATAATCACAAATAAAAACATACTGAAGCCTCAAAGTATTTAAAAATAATACTCCAAAATATTGTAAAGCATTGATCCCACTTACTTGACTTCATAGCCATTAATTCCCAAAAGTCTCCAATGAGCTTACATATCTGGCCTAATGATGCAAGATAAAGTAAAAATTAAAATATAATACTTAGATGAGACTAACTTAATATATAATGCTTTAACTTTTTGGTTTAGCACAACATATTCATTTATGTAGTATCATTATACCTTAACTTTGAAATCCCTTTAGCTATAGTACCAATTTCTATTATTATTGAAGAGGTTTTCACCGTTCCAAGGATAGTTTAATAAAGCAACTTTTACATTTCATTAAGAATTATTTTTTAACTTGATCTTATGAAAGTAACGATGTTAGATTTTGTAAAAATATAAGTCTATTTTTTGAATAGTTTTGATAATTATACTTATAGACCTATTTCTTTAGGATACATCTATCCTCACCTATTACATTTAAATATACATATACATCATATCATTACCAACTCTATTTAGAAAAAAATGTTACATATAGCTATTGTACAACATTAAGGATTTATTTTATATACTTCCAATGGCCATATTGGTTACTTACTTGTCGTAAACCATTGTATATATACATTTTTCATGACCATTATAAGTTATTAGCTTTGTTATGAACTAAGCTAAAATTAGTTACATTAATATTGTTCCTTTTGTAAGAACATATCCATATTGGATATGAAGCTTGGCATTTTAGTTTATTTTACAAAATCATCATTTTCCTCCCTATGGAATCCACAATCATGAAAAAAATATGTCCTAAATTGCTAATTAATCTCAATCCTTCCTACATTAAACATGAATGTGCTAAAATCATAGGATACATATATTTATTTATAAATAAATTGAACATACAATCTTTAAATTACTGTAACAAGAAGGATGTCTCCTACGTAAATTGGCATATTGTCATTTTTAATTAAGCTACCGACAGCACTAACTTGAATAAATACTTACTATTATGCTATTATGTAGTTTATTTAGTACTTAAGTATATTTGTTCTTTTTTTTTCTTTTTTTTTTTTGCTTACTTTTATATAGAATAGATTGATGGTATCCCAGTTAGAGATTCATTATATTTAAAGCTAACAATACTTACTAAATGAAAAGATGAAAATCTTAAAGAAGTACCTTGTTTGCATCAAATTTTCAAGAATGATTACACATCTCGTAACTTTTAACTTCAAAAATTTCTTCAACTAAAATTTCCACTTATAGGGCTTTTATAGTGCTTTAAAGTGGTTTAAATAAGATCCAAATGTCAAGCTAACATTTTAATTAACATTAACGTTAAGCTAGGTTTAATATTTCTACGAAATTCTTAATATGACTTGTACATCCCCGTTCTTGAAACATTATCATGCTGAAGTAAGGGAAATATTGTAATCGGTGCAAATGAAAAGTTTTCTTAATGCTGTGAAGAGAAAAATGTAAGGGTTTAGGGAATTTATGGTATTTATATTACTTTGAGCATTATTATTTAAATATTATTTTTGGTTACTTTCAATACTATTAGCTACAATAATTCCATACACATCCAAGCCTCCATTTGATCCAATCCTACATTGACATGTATTGTCTAGGTTTCCTTCTTATTCTTCTTTTTTTTTTTCTTTTCTTAAGTTACAATTCAATATTATTTTTTTCTTACAATAGTATATATGTTAGGCATTCATTTTTTCTAGCACTACTAAATAAAAAAAATACATATATTTATATGAATAGATTTACTAACATTATCAAATATGAAAACTTGCAAATTAAATAAATTACCTGATTTATCTCTACATCCCTTTGGATTATCTATATATATATATATATATATATGTTTATAGTGTGAAGGACCTACCATATTCATTGCCTTAATTAGGCAGTTGCATTTTTTTTAAATATTATTTATTTATTTCCCCTTCCTTAGACAACAAGCATAGTGTTGTTTCTTTTTTTCTTTTTTTCATTCTTTATACAGTAAGCATAGTTTTTATTATTATTATTTTTTGATAGTTTAATTCTAACTAAATTATATTATACTTTGAGGTGGTTTTAGAGGCTTGATATATAATATTATTTTTTTATGAAAACACTTTAACATAGTGGAAATGTTTACAAATTATGGCTATTATTATTATTATTATGTCAATTTGGTGCGAGTTTTAGAGTGATTCTTTGAGTATAATTTTATCTTAATTTAACATTTGTAAAAATTCTATAATATACTTCAAAATTAGTAGAACATTATATTGTACATCTAATATCAATTCCCTACTTCTAAACTAATTAAGATTTAACTCGATAAACTTTATGTTATTATTTATATTAATTGCATTTCAACCTATTTTTTAAATTTGACTTTATAAGACTATTCCTTTTGACTCATGGGGAACTCATATTACTATTTCGTTTTATTCGAAACTAATTTTTTATTTGCCTCACATTCCAAGATAAGACCCTGAATAAACTTTTCTTAATATATGACATACTTATAATATCACAAATTATAGGTTACACCTCTCTACTTTGCTATATCATAAGAATTATTAACCTAAATAATATAGTATTACTAAGTAAATAGAGTTTATAAGCTTAATATTGCATTTAAAATTAGGGAATTTTAGAAACCTTAGATATTTGGTGCCTCGAGTGAGATTTGAATTTATATGATTAGATTTTAAGAATTTTGATCTTACGGTCACATTTTGAAAATTACCTATGGAAGAATCTTTTATATGATATTGTTTGAATATATTAAGATATTCAAAATTTTTAAATTTTTTTTTAGGTGTTTGTTGAAGTAAGTATGTCAAAATTTTCATATATACCTATTAACATAATCTATGACACAATATCTTTTACAAGGAATATAACTGCACAAAAACTAGTAGGTCTAGCTTGTGAGGGATTACAATATATATATATATATATATTAGCCAAGTCATAGAATGTTAGCTTAATTAGACTATTTTCTCTATTTCCTTAAAAGTAAATGCTTCAGAACTAGTTACTAAAGTTAGCTTACAATTCACTTGACTTAGTAACTCTCATAATCATGCTACATCTAAGTGTAAGATCTTAATTGTAAATTTCTTTAATGTCTCACACTCTACCTCCATTACAATAGTTTCGCCTTTGAAACTATTACGTTTGAAGTTTCCATATAAAGTATACTTCTAGATTATTCATTGATTTGATTATGGTTTAAGGATGTCTATCTTATTGTTTGAACGTACCAAGAATGGTATTTTGTTATGAGTTATCTTTTTTTTTTCCTTATTATTCTCTTATCTCCTCTATTTTTTACTTTCTTAGTAGTCTTTTGAATTCTTTGAGCCATTCTCTACTTAACCCTCTACACTGGTCACTCAAGCATTCGACTTATTTTATGCAACTCCCTCTATTGTAAACCTTACTACTTATATATCATTTTTCATTACTACCCTTGTTGATACCAACATTACACTAGGTGTTTCACTAGAGTTCATTACATTTGAGGTGCCAATTTATGTTTTACATATTTTGCTTCTAAACTTTCTAAACTTAATTATATCTTCCTTCTTAAGCAATGGGGTTATCAACATACCTCTATTAATTCTTATTAATTCTACCAGATATGTACAGTTAGTTAGAATAGTTACAAGTTTAGTGCTTCCAAATTTGATCCCTTGTACAACCTAGAATCCTTAGTTTACCTATGTTTCTATCAGAGGATCGTTTGATCATGATAAGAGCACCCCCATGACCAACATGATAAAGGGCCTTATCATTAAACTTATTTTCAATGCCAGTTACTCATTAACTCCAATCAGGGGAATGAAATGAAATTGTTATAGGGTTTATGGTTTTGATAATGTTTTAAACGAGATGATTTTGGATTGATTGTATATATAAAACCTCTTTTAAAAGATGATTATGAAAGTTAAAAGGTCTAGATTATATGTGTCCTACTTAAGCAATTTATTTTACTACCTTAATTATATGTTTCCTATTAAGATTTACTAATACGTGTGTTAACGTAAGGTGTTCACATTCTATTCTAATAAAATATATGAGTGATATTTATTATATTCTTACTAATTTCAAATTATTTTCTACGTTCTAAGCTTCTTAATGCCTCAAGATCATAAATCTCTCTTGTAAGCCCCAAAACTAGCAATTTGAGATTTTGATCAGTTGAAAGACCCGATCGAGCCTAAATTATAAAGTAAATTTAGAAATATTAGGAAAATGATCCCGTAAGTTTAAATTTGAGAAAATAAGTAATAAAATAAAAGAATATAAAAATTCCAAATTTTAAGTATATAACTCGTTATTTATCGAAAATGCATAAAATGCATTCCGATAATTAACGAATCGCTCGAGATAAATTATATGTATACTAAAAATTATAAAATAACCTAAATAATATTTATAAATATTTATTTGTACTATATATGAATTTACATGTATGTAGAAATACACGTAATTACTTAAAATACGAGTAATGTGCTAAAATCATACAAAATACTTAAAGAAAATTCATAATTAATTAAGAAAAAATCAGGAATGATCCAGAATTGGGTTGTGGAAGCTGGGAAAAATAAGAAAAAAAATCGGCCAATTAAATTAAGAAAACACAAAAGCTAAAAATTAAAGGACAAGGCAACTATCTTGTCTAATTTAATGCACAATAATTACACTAAAGCTCTATAAATAGTAAGAAAAATTTAGAAGCTCATTTAGACAGTTAAAAATCAAATAAAATTAGGGAGAGGTGAAATTAAGAGAAAAATTCGGGTTAGAAAAAAATTAAGAAAAACTGTACAATTAGGGCCTTCAATGGGAATCCATACCAGACGAGCAGCTGGGAGTAGACGGCCACCACCACCACACGGTGGTGGCAGTGCAGGCTGGCTGACAAGGCCACGGTGGCCGGAGCCACCTAGATCGGTAAGTTCGATTTCTAGCCCGATTTTATGTAATTTTTTTAAAAATAGTAAATATTCTTATAAAATTATGAATTTTGTTATTTTGGAATATTTTTGTATGTAGTTTTTAGAAAAAATATTATTTTGATGAAAATATATCTCGTAATATATGGTCCTTAAGAAATTGTGCAAAACAGAACATATTTCGGTTTTGAAATAAATGACCTTAGGAGCGTAGTTTCAAGGCCAAAATTTTTGTATAGATTACTTAGATGATATAGAATAGTGCTATGAAGCCCGTTTTCAAAAATCAAATTTTCAAAATTTTAGATAATTTTTAGGCCTTAAAATGAGTAATTTAGGGTTAATTAAGTAATTAAATGGTTATTTACTAATTTAGTGAATAAGTATATGTTTTAGGATGTTGAAATCTAATAGAGTATGATACTTGTAGCATTTATGGTGTTAGATGTAATTATTATGTTAATTATGTAGTAAATGAGTAATAGGGAAAAATAGTTAACTTTAAGTTAATTTTGTAAATTAGGAAAATTAGGAGTAAAATCTGATTTAGGATGAATTTAGACATTCTGAAATGATAATTGATGTTTAGGGATGGTAATTAAAGTGATAGAAATAGTAGAAGTGTATTATATACATAATAGGTAATAATACATAATACATAATTATTGGAAATATAATAAATAGAAAATATTATGATGAAAATTGATATTATATAAACAATGAGGATATATAATAAAACCGATAGAAGACTTGAATTTATGTAATTATATGAAAAATGTAAAAATTTCTCACATTAAAAGTGAATTCGGTACATTAATACGGATTTAAGTGTACTGGGCAAAATAAAATACTAATTAGAGGTAATGATGCTATTTAGGAAATCAAGAAGTAACATGATTAATTTCACATTATGAGTTGAAACGAATTTCTAGGGTTAGAGTATAAAACACTACTTAGAAATCAAACTAGAACCTAATTTAGAAATCGATGTGGAAACCGAACCCGAACCTAACCCCAAACCTAGAATAATTGTAAAAGACTCAAGACCTAGATAATTAGGTATATTAAACCCTAAACAACACATAACAATATGCATTATAGGGTAAAGCGAACCTATAACAGTTATATGAAAAACTGAAACCACGTTTGTGTTATAGGGATGATTGGCAATGGCCTGAGCAAATCGGACCTCGAGTAAGTAAGCAAGAAGTCGAGGTAAGTTGGGATTAATATAATGCTGTATTTTGAAGGCTTGAGATTATGCTTGGTTGTGCTAGTTAGATAGTTGGATGTGTGCATGTGCTTGATTATGGGTGATATGATTTTGTTTGTTGCTCTGGTATGTACTGTATGATTTGTATGAAATGATTGGTCACCCTAAACTGGACTTAATCAAATATACGACCAGTAATCATAATCGGACATGCATGGTAACCCGTTAAGGGAACTTAGGACTCTCCGGCCAAATACTGACCCCTTCAAAAGGGATAGCGCAGGATCGCATAATGGTCCCTTCTTAATCCTTAGCCGAACTAAGTGACAGGAGAGGAAGTTGCGGCGAGGGTGAAGTCAGTGGTTCGAAGGTAGTCGCGGGAAGAGCGAGGTCTCTATTGCACAAGCTTGGGTTTAGTCGTGAGCTGTTGCATTAACAGCAACTCCTTAACCCGAATTAAAGCGGGCGTAATTTCTTTAATGTCACGATGGGTCGAACAACGTTGTGCGATAACATTTGCTTGAACATACATTGCACCTAATAAGTTGATTGATAACCTTGTTGTGTTTATGGTATAGTTTTAAACCCTCCATCCTAACTTACTGAGTTGTGGTTGCTCATATCCCTATAGGCGCCGTGCAAGTGCTGGTTAAGAAGCAGCAAACAATTACTCTGAAGCTAGCAACTGCTGGATCTTAGGGAGTGAGGAACAACATTGAAGAATCAATACATATTTTATTACTTTTCATTTCTGAATAATGTATAACTAGGAAATATGTTACGGAGAATTATTGTAAACTTTAATTGTAATAATTGAATTATAATGTATATGTATATATTTCTCACTTTCTTAGGTGAATGATTTATTCAAATTACAAACTGTTTACTTCAAAGTGGGTTAGTTATGGACGCCTTATGTAGATCAGGTCTAAGATAGCGGTTGTAAGGCCAACTTCTATCTTAGAATGGTTTACATGGCGGGGCTGTTACGACTCTACCGTTTCGGGGCATGACATCTCTCTCTCTCTCTCTCTCTCTCTCTCTCTCTCTCTGTTATATGGATTGTTCGTTCTATAAATATCTTATTCAACAATACTATGGCTAGTTAAATAATTTTCCACCATAAGTAAAATAAAATAATGCCAACAATGTACATAGGTTGCTATAGATAACACTTAATAGATTATTACACAATAAATAATTCACATTCACCTCCCATAGTCCAAATTATAAAAACAGTTGTAATTTATAAAGTCTTAACTAATTATACATATAGAATTTTAATTTGGTATACATAGTTATTTACACACAAGAAATGTAGAAAGAACATAAATGAGTTATGTTATTACAATCGTAATGATTTTATTTATCCTCTACTCCTAATGTTTACTTATGATATCGATTAAATTTTATTTATGAAGCTTTAAAGTAAGTTCTTAAAAATCATGCTTTGAGTGAGTTCTTAAGAGCAATGTTTTGATACTAACTTAGAACTGTCACACTCCAAAGAGATGGAGTCACAACAGCCTCGCCATATGAACCATCTTAAGATAAAAGCTGACTTTACAACTACTATCATAGACTTAGTTCCCACAAGATGTACTTGACTCTATCGCTTTAAAGCGTTCAATTTGACACTTACTTATAATAAACCTATGGAATAATCTTTAGAAATAACTGATAAAGTAAACTCATAGTTTGGCTTTTTAGAAGTTTAGTCGAAAAACCCATAAGTATATGTTACTTAGTATACAAACTAAAAGATTGAAAACTAGTGAGCCCCTTAAGAAGAATCAAGTAGTTTTCTTAGCAAATAAAAAGAAAAAAAAGTTAATAATAAGAATAAAAATCTAGCCAAATTCTTTTTTATCCTCACTCCTTGACCACGTATGATATAGATTTGGTTTTGGGTACAATACTTGTAATTCCATTCTGAGCCTACAAAATAGACTATAGTGGAATAAGCGACAACTTCCTCAGTAAGTAAGATGGAGACAGAAGTATGCATTTAACACATTATAAGTAAGGGTTTCAACTAGATTAGTTAGATGTAATGCAAGTATAAGCAAATATCATTGTACAATGTTATTTGATCCTTCATGAGATTAGAGAAGCCGTATTCGCTCTAATCTACGTTGAGGAGTTTGACATCATATACTTACAAATCGATACCAAACTCGGGCTTGTGTAATGGAGAACACCCTCCACCTGAGATGACCTTCAAATCACATCCCCCAACTTTGCCATAACCTTCTCTTTTGTCACTTAGTTCGACTAAGATGGGAAGAGGACCATTTCAATTATTTTCATCAAAGGACTTTATGTTTAGCTTAGAAATTTAGTCATTATCCCTAGTGGGTTGCAATATATGTCAAGTTAGACATTAAGTTGAGTTCAAGTTAGATCGTTTGTAGAGTAATTGGTCAATTCTAAACAATCCAATCAAAGTAATAATCATAAAACAAACACCACATAGAGCTCAATCTTATAGTGGCATATCACTATTCAAGCACATGTGCCACACATGAATAGAAAATTTAATTACAATCATAAACAAAAACATACTGAAGCCTCAAAGTACTATGAAATAATACTTCAAAATGCCATAAAGCATTTATCCCACATACCTACCTTCTTAGCCGTTCATTCCCAAAAGTCTCTAATGGGCTTACATATCTAGCTTAACAATACAAGATAAAGTAAAAATTAAAATATAATACTTAGATAAGACTAACTTAATGTACTATACTTTGACTTTTTGGTTTAACACAATGTATTCATTTATGTAATATTGTTGTATCTTAACTTTGAAATCCCTTTAGCTATAGTACTAATTTCTACTATTACTTAAGAACTTTTTACCTTTCCAAGAATCTTTTAATAAAGCAACTTTTACTTTTCATTAAGAGTTATATTTTTACTCAATTTATGAAAGTAATGACTTTAGATTTTGTAAAAATATAAAATGAAATTTTTGAATAGTTTTGATAATTATACTTATAGGCCTATACCTTTAAGATACATCAATCCTCACCCATTATGTTTACATATACATATACATCTCATCATTACCAACTCTATTCAAAAAAATAGTTACATAGAGCTATTGTACAACATTACAGATTTATTTTGTAAACTTCCAATGGCCATATTGGTTACTTAGTTGTGATAAACCATTATATATATACATATTGCATAAACATTATAAGTTATGAGCTTTGTTATAAATTTAGCTACAATTAGTTACATTAATATTGTTCCTTTTGTAAGGACCTAACCACACTAGATATGAGGTTTGACATTGAGTTTATTTTACAAAATCACCATTTTACTCCCTATCCTAAATTTCCAATCAATTACAATCCTTCCTATATTCAACATAAATGTGCTAAAATCATAAGATACATATAATTATTTATAAATAAATCGAACATACAATCTTTTAATTATTGTAATAAGAAGGATGTCGCCTACGTAAATTGGCATATGTTCATTTTTAATTAAGCTACTGATAGCACTAACTTGAATAAATACTTACAATTATGCTATTATGTAGTTTTTTAGCACTTAAGTATATGGGTTTTTTTTTTTTTTGCTTACTTTTATGTAGAACAGACTGATGGTATCCCAATTAGAGATTTTTCAGATTTAAAGCAAATAGGACTTACTAAGTGAAAAGATGAAAATCTTAAAGGAGTGCCTCGTTTGCGTCAAATTTTCAAGAATGATTACTGATCTCATAACTTTTAACTTCAAAAATCTCTTCAACTAAAATTTCCACTAATGGGGCTATTCTAGGGCTTTAAAGTGATTTAAATAAGATCCAAATGTCAAGCTAACATTTTACTTAACGTTAACATTGAGCTAAGTTTAATATTTCTACGATATTCCCAATATGACTTGTACATCCCCATTCTTAGAACATTATCATGCTAATGTAAGGGAAATATTGTAATTGATACAAATGAAAAGTTTTCCAAATACTGTAAAGAGAGAAATGTAAGGGTTAAGGGAATTTATGGTATTTATATTACTTTGAGCATTATTATTTAAACATTATTTTTGGTTACTTTCAATACTATTAGCTACAATAATTCCATACATATCTAAGCCTCCATTTGATCCAATCCTACGTTAACATGTACTGTCTAGGTTTCCCTCTTGTTCTTTTTTTTTCCCTTTTCTTTAATTACAATTCAATATTATTTTTTTCTTACAATAGTATATATGTTAGGCATTCATTTTTTTTTCTAGTACTACTAAATAAAGAAAATACATATATTTATATGAATAGATTTGCTAACATTATTGAATATGAAAACTTGCAAATTAAATAAATTACCTAATTTATCACTACATCCCTTTGGATTGTTTCCTTTCTTCTCGCCCACTCCTTTGTTTCCTTGCACTCTTTCTCTTTCTCTCTCTCTCTCTCTAATTGTCTGTTTGCTATCTATCGTAAATGGCTTAAAAGCTCTATATGTGTGTATGTGTGTATGTGTGTATGTGTGTATGTATCTATTTATATCATGAGGGACATGCCATATTC
Organism: Lumnitzera racemosa; assembly: GCA_024138005.1. Taxonomy (NCBI): domain Eukaryota; kingdom Viridiplantae; phylum Streptophyta; class Magnoliopsida; order Myrtales; family Combretaceae; genus Lumnitzera; species Lumnitzera racemosa. Next base: position 62,740,032 of record JAMXBC010000004.1, read on the forward strand.
AGCACCTTAATTAAGAGAGTACATTTTTTAATTATCATTTATTTTTTTTCCCTTTCCTTAAACAACAACCATAGTTTTGTTTTCTTTTTTCTTTCTTTCCTTAAACAATAAGCATATTTCTCTTGTATAATGTTATTATTATTATTTCTTGATAGTTTAATTCTAACTCAATTATGTTATACTTTGAGGTGGTTTTAGTGGCTTGATATATAATATTATTTTACTATGAAAACACTTTAACATAGTAGGAATGTTTACAAATTATGGCTACAATTATTATTATGTCAATTCAATGCAATTTTCCACATGATTCTTCTGGTATAATTTTATCTTGATTTAACATTTATAAAAATTCCATAATATACTTCAAAATTATTTGAACATTATATTATACATCTAATCTCAATTCTTTACTTTTAGACTAATTTATAATTTATATTGATTGCATTTCAACTTATTTTTGAAACTCAACTTTACAGAACTATTCCTTCTAACTTTAGAGAATTGATATTACCATTTAGTCTTATTTGGAATTAAATTTTATTGATCTTATATTCCAAGATAAAACCCTAAATAAACTTTTCTTAATATATGCTATACTCGTAATATCACAATTTACAAGTTACTTATCTCTATTTTGTTATATCTTAGGAATTATTAACCTGAATAATACGGTATTACTAAATAAGTAGAGTTTATAGGCTTAACATTACATTTAAAATTGGGAAATTTTGGAGACCTTGCATATTTGGTGCTTCGAATAAAGTTTGAACTGATATGATTAGATTTTAAGGATTTTGATCTTACGATTACATTTTGAAAATTACCCATATGAGAATCTTTTATAAGCTATTGTTTGAATATATTAAGATATTCAAATTTTTGAATTTTTATTTTTATTTATTTAGTGAAGTAAGTCAAAATTTCCGTATATACCTATTAACATATTCTATGATATTATATTTTTTACAATTAGACTACTTTCCTGATTGCCTTAAAACTAAATTCTTAAGAACTAGTTACTAAAGTATGAAATTTATAATTCACTTGACTTAATAACTCTCATAATCATACTGTATCTAAGTACAATATCTTAATTGTAAATTTTTTCAAGGTCTTAGAATAGTCAATATCAAAATTATAACTATACTATCACTAGATTTGCTAGTAATAATTTATATAGGTTGCAATGCATTTTTAATTAAGACAATGTAAAACTATGATGGGTAAAATAAACAATATTTAAGCAACGGGAAATATTCAAACCTTGAGTAAGGAATGCTTAAATTCCTTTTGTCTTTTCTTTTCAAATCATTAAAATAAAATATTTATTAAACTATAAAATTATTATACATAGAATACCAAAATCATGTGAAAGTTACTTTAATATAATATATTAGATGATAAGTTAAGAACTAAGATATTTTTAAGACCTTATTGACAAGACCAATAAAAAAAATGTAGTAAAAGAAAAGAAAGGTTTTTACCAAAAGACGAAGAAGAAGAAGAAGAAGATGATGATGATAATGATGATGAAGAAGAGAGAAGGATTTGATAGTAGACACAAGCAACATACGAGCTAAGCTTTTCTTATTATTTTTTTTAAATTGAAAAAAGTAATGGTATTAATTTTTTATTTATTAATATTATTTAATTATTATTGTAAGATTGATATAAGGTACCATAGAACTAGTGTCCTGTATAGTTCAGACTATAGATTCTAAGGTAAGATAAGGTACCCTAACCTTATACCTATATCTTACCTTGTGAGAGTATATTCTGGGAGATTGCTTTTTAGACCAACCTTCGGAACCTACCTAATAGAATAGGGTTTAAGTGAATACCCTATATGATAGGTTTACTCACTCAACCCTAATCTACATAATATGTAGCATAATATTGGTGTTAGAATCCTAAGGATAGATATTTTGGCAATAACAAAATATACATGTTAATATTACTAATTAAGTTACTGAGTATGCAGAACAAACTTAAGATTATTATGAGATATTTGGAATTGAAAAGAAAACAAACAACTTGATCAAAACTGAAAGATGAGATCAAAACATGAGGTTAAAACTTGATAAGGAAAATCAAATTTTGACTAAGTACAAGAAATAAAGAAGCTAATTTGAACTAAAACAAAGGAAATACTAGTGGTTATTACTTAAGACTTGTGAAACCCTAGTTGCTTAATGAACCAATATGAGTTTGGGCTAGAGGTGTACAAGTGGTGATAGGAATTAGCTTACGACTATCTTCAAGCCGAAGCAAACTTATCTTAAGCCGATACAACCCATCAAAAACTAAAGTCAACCTACTCTAACCCAAGGTCGAATTGTTTGAAGCTAAGGCCGATCAACTCTTGCCAAGACTTAGCTGATGATAAAAGACTAAAAGCAAGAGAAGGGGCCACTTGGCATCAAGTCTGTTGTTTGTCAAGAAGCTGAGAGACTACAAACCAAGGCCCTAAGGCCATGGATCTACTTGGTATAGCATGGAGAGATTAACGTCGACTAATCATAGAACTTGTCAACTATGGGCCGACCTTTCATTTATCTTAGCTAAGCATTGTAAGACTTCAGGGGTTCCTAACTAGACCTAAACATCCAGTTGCTAACCTCGCCCAATTCAAATCTTACTCCTTCCAAGTCAGCTTAAATGATTGCATGCCAACTCCTTTTACCAAACATATAGGTTTTTATTTTTATGAATATATTTTTTTAATTTAATTATGGGCTTATTCTTTAAAGCTTAAGGCCTTGTATATTATTTATAGTTTTGCCACTAGAGTTTTAAGACTTATTATAAATAGTAACATTTGTAATAAGGAGAAAAGACGAACAAGAGTTTATACTTAAAGATTCCTTTTTTCTTAGTAAGGATATTCTTGAAGCTTTCAGAGCTTGCTCTCCGAATTATTGAGTGTACTTTACTCTTTAATATCTCTTGTGTTCTTATCAATCTTGTCCTTAAGATTGTGATGAACCTTATATTTGAGTGAGTTAATGACTCGCATATAACCTCTTATTTGAAACCTGAGTGATTTTAGTGTTTACAAGTCATATCGAACCCTATTTCAAGATCATTGTGTTTATGTCTTGATACATGATATCCATACACATTCACTGTTAAAACCCCATTTTTACTTTCTATTCCTTATTCTAATTTGAATCTCAAATACCCCATTCGTGGTTTTTCGAGCCTCACTGCGTATTAAATAGGCTTTGGCCTACTAGCCGACCTATTTAACTAGCTTTTTAAATGGGTTTGCGCTAAGTTTTTTGAGCCTATTTAAGAGTAGGCTAAATGAACTCAGCTTGTTGCCCGTTTAATATATTTACACCTTTGACTTATAGGTCAGTTTATTTAACTCGCTTTTTAAATGAGTCAAGGCCAAGGTTTTTTGTCCAATTTAAAAAGCAAACCAAATGAGTCCGGCCCATTTAACCTACAAGTCCAAGTAAGCTAAGATAGATTGATCCGTTTAACCCACTTATACACCTCTAGTTAAGGTACTTAAAACAATTTAAGGCTTTTAGACAATTTTGTCTAAATTAAGTCGAATTCTAATATAAGGTCACAAAAGTTAGACGAAGAGTCCTAGTAAGGTCAATTTCTCATAATAAATTATATATAATAGTTAATTTAAATAAAAATTATTTTACTTTATACGTTCAATAATTATTAAGAACTTGACATTTGAGCCTTGAAACATAACAAGCCCTCAAAGATAAATTATTTGATCTATAAAAAATATATTTATGGGTCATATAGTATATAATGTAATTATATAGTCTGTATTACATGCATTGTATACCTAATATATAAATATATTATAAAATATACCAAATAATTACTAAAAAATTGTAGAAAAATGGCAAATGCACTTGAATCCTCAAGAATTAGATGTGACAAGCTTTTGGTATTGAGAAGGATAATATCTAATATTTGTCCACAATGCAACATATAATATTATAAGATATTATACCTCATTTAGCTAAATTAAGACACTTAGACATCTACATATTACCCAATTGACCCAACCATCTATAAAGGAATCTAAGGTATGAAATTTTACTCATTTTATAACCTAGAAACAGTAGTAATCATCTCTCAAACTCAGATTATGAAATTAAGCAAAAATTGTCAAAAATTAGAGAAATATAGGTGAATTTGGGGTTCTTATAACAAACCAAAACAAGACAAATTATAGCTTGGGACTTAAGCAACTTGGGGAATGAGAAGTTGATTAACACACTTGGGTAGCTGGAGGTTAGCTGGATGCTGTATGCCTTAAGTCAAAATTTTGTACCCTATTTTGTTTTAATTTTTAAAAATATCAAATCAGTCTAGAAAATTATGAAAATTTGTTTCCTTAGGTTTTTTATATGTACTTTCATTTTATAATTTTATTTTCCTAAAATAACATTGATTTAGGATACTTTCTTAACAAAGTTCTCTATTATAACGAATTTTAATTGAATTTTTCACAACATTAAGCAATGTTGTTTTAGGTTGAAAAATTTTGTATAACACTCCTATAATATATACTAAATTGTGGTAATAAGAACTTTGGAAAAATATTACATTTACTAGTTATTGTAATTTATTTAGTATTTGTTATTTGCTGGTAGTTTTGCTAATTATGCTAAATAAGGGAATTTTAAAGTATTTTGTGTATAAAACCAACTTAATACAATTTCTAAATCTTAGTAATCTCAAAATATATCTTATACTCTGATTTGGGTGAAAAGTATAATTATCTGCCTCTTTTTAGTTGTTTATTGATGAAATAGAGCTAAAATAACTATTATGGATTATATTGTATCATGTACTATTTTAGTGTTTTAAATAACTAGAATATAACCACTATTAATTTCTAAGTATAATATACTTTTGTGGTTTTAATGGAGTAAAATACTATTTATTACATATTTTCTTACTATTTGTATATATTTTGTTAAATATGATAATATAAGGTAAATTAATATAATTAACATCGTATCATGGAAGAGTTCTAGCTACCATAGTCTTTAAAGAACACTTTATTGGTCTTAACTTGGTTTAATTGAAAAGTAGAAATATTGTAAGTTTGTTATTTTGGTTGAATCAAAGGTTAGATCAGAGGTAGCATCAAAAGCTATTGTACTTAAGAGTTTTTGTACAAGTTAAACTTATACGACTAAGCTCGGCAAAGTATTGGGGATTTTTACTAAGTAAATTGAGAACATAAGTTAAATAGTATTTTTTTAGGAATTTTGAAGCTAAGTTGAATTAGAGAGTAAGTTAGAAGTTATGTCAAAAGTTAAGTCAAAAGCTAAATCAGAGATTCAGTTAGAAATAGTCTAAAGCGAAATAAAAACTAACAAACTAATATTAACCTAGACTATATTCACACATGATCTATAATTGACTTTATAAATAATTACCCTTATTAGGTGAAGTCACAAAGGAAGGAACTTGTGCTAACTAATAAGTTTAGGAACTTTCCAATGGCTTAGTAAGTAGATTTGTGTGTATAGAGAATAGATGTATGTCCACTCATTAGACCGTAAGTATCCTTGCATGTAGTTGTAGTGATTATACGTATGTTGCTTAGATTTACTATGTAAGGTACTCTATAATGCTGTGTTCTATGTATTTAATGTTGGAAATGGGTTACGTAATGTAATTTGAATCTAGTTGTGAATAAAACTTACGGAAATTTATGCTAAAATGTAGTGAATGTTTAGAGTAAAAGCTACTTTAGAAGCTAAAACAAAGAAATGGTGAAACTTGATAAGCTCGGTTGTTATGCTTAGTATTCATTAAGAGTTGGTTGATGCATTCATAGCATGGCATGAAAAATGACCTACAAGTCAGTTTTTTAAAACTTATGTTTTTGTTATAATAAATTGACAAAGTTGGGCTTTTCTGCATATATTTTTGTATTAACCAAAACTTTAACCACAATCTATAGTTTTGCTAGGCTAAAATATTTGCTAGGTTCTCAAATATATTATCCGAATGCCTAGATTTGAAGTCAACCAAACTAGATGAGTTGCTAAGCCAGTTAAGATATCGGTACCGATCAATGTCACATTCATTAGCATGGCATATTATTTGCATTCTCTTATTCGCTGGCTAAGTGATTAATTTAATGCAGTAACTATATGCCTGTTATGTGCCTTGTTGTATTGCTATTCTATATACACTCTCACTCAGCTCAACAATAGTTGAGGAGATAAAGTGTTTTATACTCGAGTCAAGAAGTGAATTTTAGGGTACCAACACTAGCGAGGTAAACTTTTGAGAGTGCTAGTTAACAGCTACTTTGGAAAGTGGAAGTTTTGCAAAACAAATGTAATATGAGCATGGAAGTTTGGCTTTACAAATGAAGTTATAACTTTTAGAGTTTTATAGATTTGTAAATATTTGTAATTTAGAAGGCTACAACTGAACTCCTTTTAGGTGCTAAATGTACAAAAAAAAAAAGTGATCTTGTATTAGAATTGAGTTTATTAATAACAAGTTTACTAGTGTGATGGTACATATTGTACTATTTTGGGATGTGACAAAACTGTATTGAAGTTTATTATCATAAGCGAAATTTTGAAGGATGAAAAATCATTATTAAAAGCAAGGAAACAAAAAAAAAGAAGAAGAAGAAGAAGAAGAAGAAGAAGAAGAAGAAGAAGAAAAAAAGCAAGATGAAGGAAGAAAAGAAAAGTCTAAATACAAAGTCAAAAGAAGAGTTTAGAAGCTAGAAGAAGAGCCAAAGCAGAAGTACAATTCATAAGACGATAGAAGATGAATAATTGTTTAGAGACACAAAAATGTAGAAGCTATTAGAAAAGCTTTCTAAGAAGAAAAAAGAAAAGAGATAATGATATATAGAAGAATTACATTTGATCAAGACAAAGGATTATTTTCATTATATTTTCACAAATGGTATGATTTTATATGTATGATGTAGCAAGGAGATGGTGATGACTTGTTGCTTTTAATTTCTATTTATTTAGTGATAAGATTTTTCACTTTAATTAGTCAAAGTTTTCTTATAGGATAAAGAAAGCATAATCAAATAATGGATATAGTGCTAAGAAGCAAAGTTTTAATCGAATGTATAGCTTTACATGTTAACAATCAAGTTTAAAATTAAAAAAAAAAGGTAAAGTTCAACTAGTGAATGTAGTAATTTGGTTTATGAATGAATTCATAAAGGATAGAAAAAGGAGAGATATAATTAAGTATAGGTTCAACAAATGGTCTAGAAATTAGAGATTTTCCTTAGAGCATTAGGAAACTTAAAGAACATACATAGAGATTGTGAAAGTTTGTGCCTAATTATCACTTAGCTGCTACAAATGGGACTTAGAGGATTCAGCCTAATAGCAAGAATCTTCAGGATTGAGTATGAAATGAGAGATGATTGGAAAACTAAAAGTTAAACAATTCAAATAATTAAGGTACTTTGAATAAATTTTTATGGTATGGAGTTAAAATTAATTAAAAGACCAAGGTGCTCCTAAAAACTACAAAATTATGTAATGAGACAAATTGGATAAATGACAAACCCTTACATTTCCTACTACTGGTAGGGTGATAACTCGTTTTGGGATATTAAGGTATATCATTACATTCGAACTTAATGCATACACTGCATTTATTAGGAAAAGAGTAATTGAGCAAACATTAAATGAGATAATATCAGAAGGTTCACAAGCAGCTGAATATTTATTTCATAAGGACTTATTTGATTCAATCGTACCATAATCCATGGGTAAAAAAGAAAAGACCTACCAAGTTGAGACATGTTAGTTACTAGAGGAAAAGAAAGCAAATGCAATTCCCATAGTAGTAATGAGTGAAATGGGAAACTAGACAAAGCAACATTGAACTTAAATCTTGTAGATGGCATCAAGGTATTTATTTTGAAGAGTTTTTTCTTTAAGGTCCTTTTGAAGCCCATTTAATGGAAGCCTACTTGTAGAGATTGACATGTTGAGATATAATAAGGTATGTTGATTTGCTAAGATTAAAATAATGTGAATACCATGGATAATGAATGAGATTTATCCACTTATGATTTAATGGCTCACATTCTATCATCTTTATGAGTGTGCAAGAAAATACACTTGAAGAATAAGAATAGAACAAGGTCTTTCTTGCTCATGACTCTTAGTGTAATGTCCTGACCAAAAAGGCATGATAGTTAGTCGCTCGCTCAAGTTAGGCACATAAGAGTCATCCCTAAACTCTCATGCTTTTCATGTCCTTTCGATTACCTAAAAAAGTTCCCTAAATGAGGTGAGCAAAACCTAGTAAACAATTATTTGCTACATGAACACACACAATGCATATGTTACACCATGAGCAACTTAATATGTCTAAATGCAACAGTTATAATAGATAGATGCGTATATAATTTTAATAAATATACTTAAATACATCAAGATTATGGAGGATTCCCTAGTGATCATATAGAATTAGACCTTTAGAGTCACAGAATTAAACCTCTAGTGTCATTTTTAAAAAAATACTATGTAACCCCCCTTAGAGTCATTTTTGAAAGTGCCCTTTATACCCCTTAAGTCAGTTTTGAAAATGTGAACCCATATTAATCCTTAGGTTAGATTTAAAGGTATAAATTCACAATGTTCCCTTCCATCAATTTTGAAAGTGTGACCTACAATACTCTTCGAGTTTTGTTTTGAAAATGTGGATCAATCATACTCTTCAAGTCAGTTTTATATGTGTGGAGCATATCCTTATTGTCAATTTTGAAAATGTGGAGAGGATAAATAAATTTGGTTGTAAACATGTTGATCTAGATTCTAGATTTAATTTAAAAGTATGGAGTAGGATTTTAGAGTCAATGTGGAATAGATCTATTGAATCAAGTCTTAAACGTATGTGATAAGTCCTTACAAGCAGGTTGTGAAAGCATAGACCTATTAGATTCTATATTCTCACTAATAAGCCAATCCAAGCTTTTTTTTAATTTATATTACAATATGTACATAAGCAATAATTGGGCATATCTATATTAACACAAATAGCTATTACATGAATAGTTGTTAAAATAGTAATTCAATTGTACAATTATACAAGCTTATGAGTTATAATATTTTTTTCTTAGTTAAAATTAATGTAAAATTATTTAAGTATAGACTTTTGGTAAGATTATGAATTTTGATATATGATATTATAAGCTTACTTTATTAGTTTGTACGATTCTATACATCCAAAGTAATAGTAGAATCATAATTTTGATGATCATACAATGCCTAAAACAAACAAACAGGTAGAAGTTGATCACCTTTATTTTATAAAATTTTCATCTCTTGATTGTCAAGTTGTCATATAAAAATAAATTCAATAATTCAATCCTAACTTTTTTTTCTAAATTTATTTATTCTTATATATGTGTATTACCTAATTTTTTTTTGGATTAATTGATATATATATATATATATATGAATTTTGTAATTAACTTATGAATTTCTATTCATTGGAGCCAACGCGAGTAACCTAGAGGGATGGTCGACCCTAAGGGGGATGGTAGGTGGTTGACTAAAGGGGAGTTTAAGCAATTAGGTGGCAAGTGGTAGACCACATTTCAATAGACTCTTATGGTTGATTACTATATGTTATTACTCCCTGTCTAGTTTAAGGTTTACTTATGTTTTAAAATTTCTATCTACATGTCTCACATCTAGTTTTGTTATATTAGTGTTATTACATGTTTGATCTTTCTTACTAGTTGAATCTTTAGCTCTTATTGATTATTTAAAAAATTGAAGTTATGACTATTGCATGCTAATGAGCACTTTTTTTTATCGCTCTCCTCTCCTTATGGAAGCAAGATAATTCTTGAAGGAGTGATTGGTAAAAAGAGGGTACAGGGTTTTCTACAATCTATTCACTTAAAAGTGATCTTACAATAAGACCACTTCAAGAAAACTATTAATAACCTCAATATATGGTAAATTACCTTCGATTTTAATAAATTATTCTCACCAATAGTAAAAGGAAAAATATGTAAACTAGACAAAGAGAGAGAGAGAGAGAGAGAGAGAGAGAGTCAACGGTTTTTATGGAAGCTGTCGATAATGGATAATTTTTCATGGAAGTTATCAACAGTTTTTATGAGAAACTGTTGGCTTTTTTCACTAGTGATGTGTAAGATTTACTGAAATTAGGGGTAATCTATTATAAGTTCAGGCTGTTAATAGTTTTTCAAGAGTAGCCTTATTGTAAGGTCATTTTAAATGATCAAATTATACAATTTCTTAGAACAGAAAAGGTTTATTTATGATTGTTATTCATAGGTGTTATTTAGGTTTCTTTCCTTTTTTTTTTTTTTTTAGAGAATACTCTTCTTATATGTATGTTGGTGTATCATTATACTCTTTTTTTCTTATATCTTCTTATTTATTTGGAAATGTTTCAAATTCAGTACTTAAAATTTAGCAATTTTTTCAATTACCTACCTTTAAAATATCAATTTACTATTTAATATAACTTCTCGAGTTTGTTTATATTACCTTGGCTAACTCTGTTATTGCTGCTAATATACATAGAATTTCTTACCAATCATATTATGCTACATGTCATTAACAACATATATATATATAAATAAAACACAAATTAAACAAATGGTTGGTAATTTGGGATTCAGATACAATGGACCCGGACACAAAACAATTTAAACAAGTTAGTGTAGAGAAAATTTTGACACGAAATATAAACCAGCCAAACCTATTCAAACACGGTTAAATTTATGTCTAAGTTCGAGTCAAGCTCCAGACATAGATACCGGACATGAGATATGCTATACATTTTTCTATTTTTACATTTTGTTTTGCAAATCATTTCTTTCTAGGTTAAAGATCTCAACTAAAAGTATAAGATTTTTTAACTATATCTTCTTATTGCATCATAGTTTAAATAAGCAAAAAATTTCAAATTCATTTATATTTTTTTTTATTATTATCTCCCTTGAAAATCCAAAAAACAATGTGATAAATTAAATCAACACTACTAATAATAATAATATCCATTTAATTCATGGTCCGTTAAATTTAGTAATATTATATAACCTTGATTTTTAGATTTTATATATTTCACAAAATTTTGCTTTAATAAAAACTTTTGTTTAGGTTGTAGTTTTTTATTAAGCATGAAGATACTATGTCACTTATCTTTGTAAAATTTAAATAGATTTAATAATAACTTTTTAATCAATAAACAATATTAATTCTAGGATAAATGAGATATAACATAGTAACATAAATTATCAACTTTAATATAAACGAGTGTAGCCTGGACATAAGACACGCTAGGTCATGGGCTTAAATTTTCATACAAGATTAATAAAAGGGTCGTGTCACAGTTTAGATTTTCTAAATACGAATTCATTTAGACATAGAAATGAAACATGACATGTTAACATAAATTATTAGCCTTAATTAACACAAAAGATTTATAAAAACACAAAAATTTTCTAAAACTAGGATTTTACTTAGTTAAATTTTATCTTAAAAACTAGGTTTTTGTTAAGCAAATGGTTTCGTGTTTAGGAGCTTATTTTTTCATACAAATATCTTGGTTTATAAACTAGTTTTTCAAGCATATAGAATTACATAACTTAAGCTAGGTAGAATTTGTTAAACTCAATTCTAAGCTCCTGAATTTGATAATTCAGACGTTAGGCAATGTTGACTACTTGGATGTCTAGGTCTAAGGCTAAGGTTAGGTTAGAATATCGATATCGATGAATGTCACGTATATGAGTTTGGCATGTGTGTATTATATTTGCATGGTTGATTGGATTAAAGATGTGTTGTAATTAGATTGATGGATTGATAAGTGTTTAAAATGAGTTACTACTTGTGATATTGCTTGTTTATCCACTCTTAGTCAGCTTCCAATAAGTTGAGGGGATAAGTTTTTCTTACCCTCAAGTTTTGAAAGAAGTTAGTCAAGATCTCACATGATGGAAACTATGGGACTCTAGTACATCTCATTAGTATCTTGAGGCAAAACGTGAAGCAAACAGTATGTTAGAATGTTAGTCAGAAAGTGTGTTGGGGAGAACCCCTATGTAGTTAAAGTAAATGTATAGGAAGAATGTCGAGTTATGATGCAAAGGCTTCAACAAGGGACTGTAAAAGTGTTTTATAGACGTTCTAATCAAATTGTATTATACAAAAATATCTTGATTGAGCTATGTATTGTAAAATACTTTATAGTCATGATATTCTAAGTTTTGCCCATTGTTGTAAAGATTTTGGTTGTTGTTTGTTATGTCAAATGAGAAGAGTTTTGGTAACAAAAGTTTTTAAATTGTTGTATGATCAGTTAATTGTAGGTTCTATCTTATTCTTAACTCAAAGATGGTAATAACAAAACGTCTTCAAGTACTAAAATTTGAGAAAAATTGTTAAACAGATATTTAAAAGGTAGGGCATCACAAAAATTAACTTTGAATGATTGAATTCGCAATTTATTATTATCTCTTTACATCTTCAAAGCCTTTATCGTCAATACAATGATCAAGTGTGATATCTAATAGATCCACCTTCCTATTGTTTATAAAGTCCGTATTTATAGTAATATATAGGTTTTCCTTATAAGGACACTATTGTTGTTGTTGATGATGATCATGATCATGAAAATGATAATTTAATTTGTTATAAGGAGTGGATGATGCATATTGCAAGTCCATAATAAAGAAGGCATATTCGAATTGTGAAGTAAGGCCTATTACAAATTTGATAGTGTTCTTGAATTAATTTAATCAACTAAAATTAATGTTATTGCTCTAGGGGCAATTGTTGTTTTTAATTTGGTTCATATTTTAGTTAATTCGCGTGGATGCAATGCAATTGGTATTCTTTCAATTTTCATCTCATAGTGATAATTTGTGTTCTTATATTTGCAATATTAAAGATTATTTTAATCAAAAGCACCAAAGTTATGTACATGTTCTTTTTTTTTTTTTCTTTGTATTTCCAGTATCCATATATGATCCCTGTTTGAACTTTTTGTAATTTTTTTCTTAGTTATGGGATTGAGACGCTTGGAGAGTCCAACATAAGAAATTGATAGTTTAAATGTTGGAAAATGTTTAATTACTGATAACTTGGTATAAAAACCCTTTTTTTTTTTTTTTTTTACATTTTAGGATTTAGGCTGGCTGGTTAGTTCATATATATGGATTTTGTAGGGATAGATTGCTTGGATGTTGTGTTCATTGTTAATTGTTAAGGAATCAATGAAGAACTTAATTGGGGGGAAAAAGAAAAAAAAAATGCATAATAATATAAATAATAACATATTTAGGTCCGAAGAGGAATGATGAAGCTATATCTTTGTTTAATTTTGTATCTTATCTTCTACTGTTGTTGTTCCTTATTAAAGTTTGTACTAGTTATAATAATATAAATAATAATTTCATACTATTACATGATTCCTTGGTTATGATATTCAGATGGAAAGCATTGTTTTTGAGAATAATTTTAAAACCTCGCATCCATGCTATCCATAGGATCATAAACCCAACACTAGCTTCTTCCTCTATCAGTTTCATTATCGAAAAACTATTTAGAATCCAAAACTCATATAAATTCAAGATATACAATAATAACAATTTGGAAACGACAAATTATATTAAAAATTTACAATTCATGTTAATCAGGTATCCGGGATAGCATTATCATTGAATTCAATGAGAAATTAATACTCACAGCGGAATGAAAATAACGCACTCTTTCATTTGTTTTCAACTTCATCTTTTACAAAAAGAACAAGTTCGAGTTGCTGAGCAAGCCATGAAACCATTTTATTCTTGGCTTTTCTTCCATCTTTTTCTCGTGATACACGTTATGACTGCAACCATAATTAATACTCAGGCTTTGTCCCATAGTAGTATGAGTTCCTTCATTCACACTAGTTTTCCCTTATGTCGCTTTCATCATCAATTAGGGCTGATTGCTTAGCTGTATCGTGTTCAAATAATGCTTTTATCGTCTAATTCAATACGTGGATGAGACAATAATCTCAATTGTTTTCTCGACCAGAAAAGAGACGCGTCAGTTTAAAAAAGAAAAAAAAAAATTTTTTAAAAAAAAAACCCCGATAATCTTAAATTACATGTCCATGAAGTCGACCAGGAATTTGATATCATAAAGCCTCCTAAGTCCTATCCTTCACCGTATTGCGAAACTCCACATGTTTCTTGCCATAATTCTTTGGGATACCACCATGTTTGCTGGTTTCGACAGCACAAGCGTTTCGTAACCGTTCCTAAGTGCTTTGCCAGCCAATGACAGCCATAAGCCGATCAATTTATTGGGAGTTGAAGAGAAAGGCATATTCACACTCCATATGTCACATCCAGCTAGCTTGGCAAGCTAGCTTAAAGAATCTTGAATATCACTAGACATTTAGAGGTTTCACATGTAGAATTTTGATTAGGTTGACAAAAAAAATTAATTGATCTTGAATTTAAGAGTATTAGCCATTATAAAATTAAGATATGGATAACCTGAAGGATAGACTAAGTTAGTTAAAGAACTTGAGTTAATTAAAATCATTAAGTTTTATTTCCATTTCTAAAATTATATATGTATCGGATAGTAGAAGTGTTGTTTTGTTGGGAAAGGTATATATTTAATTAACCTGTTCCTTGTATGTGATGAAATAGAAGCAATAAATATAATAAGTTCCTAGAATTATGCCAAGATTTTCTGTGGAAAAACCACAAAATCGGACCAAAAAAGATACTTCCACAATAATGAGATTACAGCTAATATAACTAAGGCCACACAAATACTCAAGCATACGCTTGGGTAATGGAGTAAATAATTATACAAGAAATATGATGCCTAGATGATCGACCACTATTATACCATGATTGTATCATACCATTAGGTAATTGTAAAGCAACTATATCATTGTGAGTTTATTATCCTTTTGATATATGTGGATTATCGGTCATGACACCAACCAAATTTAGAGTCTAAAAATGATTTAAGCAAGTCTTGCTATAAAAAAACCTAGGACTAACTCACCAAATCCTTGACCTGAGAATTTGCATGTCAGGAAAAACTAGAAGTTATGGTGACCATAGCAGAGATACCGAAGAAGGGTATTGCAGAGATTCAAGATGAGCAATACAAAACCAAGTAGTTCAAACTCAACAAAGTCATTGTAGGTCACTTGGAAAAGTTATTGCAAGTCACTTCAAACTCAATTCAAAGTAATGTCAAACAAGTGAGACAGCGAAAGAACTGAAAAAGGAGCCTTATGCATCAACTTTTAGTAATTTTATGTATAGTGTATATGAGACTTGATAAATTCTTATATAGTATGTACTGTTAGCCACTAGATCTCTAATCCAAGTAAGAAACATGAGACCACAGTCAAATGGATTCTTAGAGACACTAGCAAACTATGCCCATAGTTTGATAGCAATAAACACATGCCGGTGGGTTTCACAATCGTAGATGTGGCAAGTGATGTTGACAATAGAAAGCCAAAATCAAGTTATCTAATTGCCTATATAGGGAGAGCTATGTCATGACAATCAAAGTTACAGAAGTGCATCATGTCCATTACTAAAGCTGAATATGCTGCTATTATCTAAGTCTGTAAGGGACTTTTGTGGATAAAGAAATTTACAGAAGAATTGGGATAGCAAAAAGAGTACATATTTCACTATGATAGCCAATTCACGATCCATTTCAATAAGAATGCTACTTTTCATTCAAGATTGAAACATATTGACGCTAGACACCATAATAGTCAATGTCTTTAAAAGTATGATTTAGTTTTAACCTTTAAGGGAAAAGAAATCAGGCTAGATGGTTTCACAACTAATCCTCCATCCATCAAAATGTCAGTAGTATAGTTGCATTGATGTAGTATAAATCCTTGGTTGATGAAACAATCTCAACTCCAAGGAAATCTTTGCGAAGCCAAGAACCTTAATGGTAAAAACCTCATTGGGTAACATTTTAAGAGACCTAATAGAATTTAGTTAGTACTATTCCAAGGAAGAATCTTGCAAACCAAGAACCTTAATAATGAGCCTTCTCAAAGGTTATTTTAAGAGACAATACAATTTATTAAGTGCCTCTTAAGATGTAGAATGAAAACCTTGATGGACTTCATGAAGCCACAAAGAAGTTTTGTGCTTTTAATAGATCCATACACTACAAGAAAAGAAGAGGTGTCCATGGGTGAATGAAGTTGACTATTATAATCAAGTAAAGCACTAACAGGGAAGGTAAAGAAGTGACAAGATCAAAAGAAATAGCAATCTTAGAAGGAAATTGAGGAGAAGGAAAAGGACATGAAAGAGGAGGATGAAAATCTCTAGGAATTTCCTTGAAGTTGCTTAAAGGAAAAATGGTCTTCACAAGTACATTTCAACCCATCCAAACTTCCTTTTCAACTGAATCACACAAGCAATATCCTTTTTGGGGGGTCAGTATATCCCAATAAGACTCATTTTGATGTGATCAAACCCCAGCAGTTTAAAAGCTACTTGTACATTAAAGTTATAGAGAGGTAAATATCACACTTTAAAAGTTTAGAAATTAATCCGCACTTAGATTAATAGTTTAAGAGCTATATTTGTAATTATATTAAAACAATACGGAAAGGAGAAAACAAAAAAAAAAAAAAAAAAAAAGACAAAAAGAAGAGACTACCCAAAAACCAATCGTATGCTCAACAAATGCCCGAATAAAACTAGAACATCATCAAAAACGGATCATAAGAAGCTGACCATCAGCTCAAAGCATTTTCCAAAGTTCAGCAAAAAAAAGCCCTAAATCAATCCAACCCTTCAATTCAATTGGCATAAATAACTGTTATCCCGTAGCTCTGAAATGGATTGACTTAACCTTGTAAAATATCGTTGGCCAAAATATATGTATCCCAGACTGTATACAAGTAATAATTCCCACGATAATTTATAGCAGAGCCAATTCATTTATACATTATAAGTACAGATCCAAACAGGATCTCTACTCATTTCCCTAGAGACCATCATATTCTTATTCCCAGAGGGACAGAGAAAGAGAGATAAAACCTTAGATAAAATCTGAACTATCATGGAAATGCTCAAGATCTGGATGTGTCCCACCTCCAGGCCTCCTTGGATTCCTACATAAACTAAGAATTCTGAAGAGATCTGACACCACAATTGCATAATATGATATAGAAGAATCACTTACGAATATGTAAAGAAAGTAAAACTATTCAAAAACAAAAACTTTCACATATGGCCCTTAAATATAAATGCTGAGAAACAGACAAACTCCATTTCCATTCATTATATCAATATCACCTCAAGTCCAAGGCAAATGATCCTAAATGTCTTGCTAACAATGTTCTCCAGGTTCCAAGAACAACTGGAAATAATTTACTCAGGGAAGCCACAGAGCATAGACAAAACTTGAGAGCCAAATTTACTCAGGCAAGCAAGGTAAGAACTTGAGTTGTGTTTTAATCACTATAAAATCCAGTCGAAAACTGAATATAGACATTAATAAGATGGTAACCAAGGGTAATATTTGTTTGGGGTAACCTGCAGTATTATTTTAGCCAACTTAACCACACAGTATCACAGGACAGCTTGGCCAGTTGGGATTTCTCTCAAAGGGGATGCAACCAGATCCAATTCCCCTCTTAAGCTGCTCCTGCCTTCTTTCGTTCTTGTGTGCACAGATCACTCCACCACAGGCTTATTATGGATAGTGATAGTAATGGGATAGACTGATCCCAAGGCATCCCAGGCAGATCCAAAAGATTTTGATCCTACTAAAATCAGGTAATACCCTGAATAGGATTTTTTCAGCAGTCTCTCCAGTTCCTTCTCCATGTTGAAACAGTAAAAGATACATTCATGTTTCTAAATCAAATAGAAATGGAAGTACATTTCTGGCTTATCAACAAACACGATATCCAGTACACTTTACTTAAATCAAACACAAATCTACCACTATATTTTATTACAATTTTCTTTATTGCCTTCTACTCCAACAACCAAAACCTCCCAAGCCAACCAAAGGAAAAAGTTTACTAGTTCATTTTTGTACTTTAAAATGCAAACTATACAATTACATATTTTTCATTTTTGTACTTTACAATGCAAACTATACAATTACATAAATATATTGAATAAAGCAAATAGTGTTCAGCTGAAAACAATTCTACATAGTATTTCAAAGACACTAGAATAAACAATAATAGATAAAAAATTCAATCACATGACCATCCCTAAGGACCAAAAAATTTAAAAGACACTAGATCTTAAACATATCACAAACTAGAATTCCAGACATCAAACCATTCCCTAAGGCCCACAAAAATTCACAACCAGCTAAAAACAGCATTATTAATCACAACCAAATAAAAACAACATTCTTACTCACACGATACCAGGACAAACTACCCCTAAAGATTAGACTATAAGGAGGCCGAACCCTACTTTGACCCCCAAATCCAAAGTTCTTTCAAAAGAGAGAGGAAATTAGTGTTGCCCAGCATTACACCTATAGTCAAGCAAGAAAAAAGGATTATTGCAAATATACCCCTAAATTATTAGCCAAGTGAAGATAGACACCCTGAAATCCCAATATGTGACTTAACCTTCCCATAATTTCTAACAGTAAAAAATAACCTCAAAGATGTTGCTAAAACTGTTACTCAAAGAATTATAAACTGAGACAAATTGGTGGTTTATAGGCGGTTTTGAGCATAAATGCACATTTTCAAAAACCATAGTGAAGCTAAGTCACACTTCAGTCCATAGAGAGCATCCACACCTGAAATAGTTTAATGAGTGTGTGCAATTTTTACAAAGAGAAATCTTCATAAGCATATCTATCACAAAGTCTGCACATAAAAAACCCAAAAGTAGTCACATAGAGGCCCATTTGGCTAGGCTAGCCAGCAACCACTGCAAAATTTTGAAAGGATAAAGATAATTTTAAAAATAATAATAAAAACAATAAAAGAAAAGATCTTGTTTTTGCATGTCCAGTAGAAAAACAAAAAATATTCAAGTAGAAATCAGGTTGCTGGTGACTCTAACCCCAATGTACAGACACTATTAAAATAGGCAGGGTTTTTTTATTTGGGATAAGCAAATAATTCACTGATAAAAAAGGAAGGATTTACCATCATCAACTGACACAATGGTTTTGCACAGATACTCTATGAAAGCAAAAAAGTATTACATAAAAAAATAAAATAAAATTTTGTAGCAGACATATACCCCGCCTATTTTTTGAAATTATCGGGGTTCTTCCTTCTACGAGTTTCTTGCCTTTTTTATTTCAAGTTCTTCTGAAAATTTTCCAAAGTCTTGATTTTAGACAAAATTTTGCTGCATAGTACACCAGCCCCCACTACATGGCATGCCACATGGCAAGAAAATATTAAACTTTATTGACATTGTCACACAATCATTTTGTACTTGATTGGATCATATTTGAAAGAATTAGGATTCAATAGCCGCAATTGAAAATTTTAGTTTTCATAAAGTGAAAGAAGTCAGCATGCTATGAAAGTTACATGATTCAAGCAGAATATCTTGCATGGGTAGATCAAGAACCACTGACTCACACACTATACAAGCACCAAGAAGAAAGGGAAAAAAAATTGCCAAACATTTTACTCACTCAAAAACTACCCGAATGGTGAAAAAATAACACATCAAAATACCTGGTAAATCGACTGGGTTCAAATCCCGGGACACCTGGTGGACCATAGGGATCAAAGCGAGCACCTGGAGGAACACCCCTGTTACGAATCATCAATATGTCAGCACATTGGAATAGACACAAGCATTACACAGTAGAAGAAAGCAGGAGAATCGTGGAAAAAGAAAGGTGCATACGGTTGGCCTCCAGGGAAACCAGGCTGCCTAGCATCTCCCCCAAACCAGCTAGGATCGTTTGGCCCTGCATTAAGCAGTCTCTACTTATTATGAGACTCCACAAGATCATAGCAAGCTTGCTAACTTAAGTTCAGATGACTAACCAAGAAGCATACTGTCACCACTCCCATAACCTCCTCTGGAAGAGAAAAAGAAAAGAAAACAAAGTATGAGAATGCCAGAAACTCCAAGGGTGAAGGCAAAATTCGACTAAGTGAGGGAGAGCAATTGCCTGGTAGGGTACATTCCAGCACCAGGTCCAGGAACAGTATCACTAATTCCAACAGGAAACACTGGAGGCAATACAACTCTGGACAAAGTAAAAGCAAATTGACATCAACAGTTGCACCTCATAGGGAATATAAGAATATACTCTGGATAGAGTTGATGGGATATGTCATCTGCCCTAGATATATTAGAAAAACCATAGAGCATGCAAGTAATATCGTTCCTAAGGGAGAACTGGGGGTAAATGAATTAGATAAATAATATTTATCAGATGCGGAAATAGTCTACATGGAAGAATTAGGCATTAGTTAAATTGTTAACTCTTTTCTGGGTTATTGGTTGAGTTATTAACCTGATTTTGAAATATAAACCATAAAATACGGAAACTAGTAGAAAGGGTATTTTTATAACTTTAAATGAACAAATTAAGGTGCAAAAGGAGGTCTCAATCTATTACATACAAATCCATGCAAAGTAGTGATAAACTTGATCAATTAGGAGCTTTGATATGTCATCACAAGAAGCAGATTATCACCAAAGTTACTTCCAAACACAATGAACTTTTCTGTGTTTTCCAGCGAACCATACGGTATACATGGCATGATAGTAAAAGGCAAAGCATCTTATTCTTGTCAATTCAATATTCATCAATAGAAGCTGGTCCCTGAAAAACAGTATTAAAAGATCCTACCACATTACTCATAGATCCTTCAAGATAACAGAAATTTGTTATTGCAACAGGAAAGAATCCTACAGGTAAAGAACCATTATATCCTTACAGATAAAGGAGAAAACCATTCATTGAACCCATGTTTTAAATTCTTTTTATAATCCAAAAAAGACTATTTATGTGACCTAATTACACATATAAGGGTCAACCGAAGCAACTTTAAGGCAAAAAAATTATACTTTGCATAAGTCAAACTACATATAAAACCTCAGAGACCATTGCTAGAATTTAGGATAACATATGACTAGAATGCTGCAAGCTAGTATTTGGGAACTCATTGGTTTTGTTACGTGGACTGATTTTCTCTCTCTCCATAGCTGCAATGGCTATCACTTCCTCAGTTGATATTGCACTGTGTGCAAATGGGGGGACAATTTACTTATTGCAGATGTCCATGCTTAGCATGAATATAGGCAATCATAGAGGAGGCAAATAGTGGGTTCCATCAAGGCCATGCACATAACATGGATAGTTGACCAGGATATGATCAGACTCCCTCAAGATAAGGTCAAACTCTTGCTTTATTTGTCCAAGAGAAGAAATCACCTACAATTCATAAAGCCACTTCATCCATAAAGCACTTGAGATCTGTGATAAAAATGTTCTTACTACTCTTTCAAAAATCGACTTAGTGATGTTGAAGTCCCCAAGGATAAACCAAGGTTGCAACGAGAGAAAGGAAGCCAATAATAGAAGCTTTTCCCATAATACACAATGTGCAGCTTCTAAATTGGCAACATAGATAGAGGAGCCCTAGCCAACATCGAATGGACATTCAAACAAAAACAATGTACAAATTGGGGGCATTCACAAGAATTTGTAAGTTCCACAATCCACAATCTAACCCAAACAATTTCTTTTCCTAGCACAACAATTGACAATAGAAACCAACTTGCACGAATTATCCCCATGATTCAAGATTCATTTGAGTGGTTGCACTTTGTTTCCACAATACCCACAATAGAAATCCTATTTTCACCACAAACTTTCCTCACATCAGTAAACTTAGTCAAGTCACTAAGACCCTAAACATTCTACACCACAAAATTCATAGAAAGGACAAAGAAGTATACTAAGAGCTTCAAGTGAAGCGTTTCTTGCTTTAGCCACTAAAGGAGCTTCTCCCAATGCTACAAGAGGGCCTATTTCACACCAGTCCAAAAACAAAAAGGTGCATCAACTCTACTATAGGAGCTTCCAAATCTTAATCCTCTCCATTCTTGGTTATGTTCAAGTGACCTTAACCATCAACGGGCACATCTACTTTAAGGAGCAACTCAGACTGAAGTATTAGAGCAAAGGATGGATGCTATGACTTAGGGTTCAATGATAGCAATTTGACTAAATTTGATCAATTTAAATCACTTACTTTTTTTACCAAAAGTATCTTGCGAAGCAAAATCACCAAGTTAGCACACCACAAGCCAGACTTATAGTTGAAACAGAGGACTTCCTCCTACTGCTCAAGTCTTCTCTTCCAAGTCAGTAACTACCTTCTTTCTTAACTTCCACTTATTCCAACTCAGCTACCATTTATAGTGCTCTCCTCTTGTAATTACCTATCTATCCTTACTGACTAGCAAACAACAAAATACTGAACTATTCATGCTACCCAAACACACTGCACATACCATATGCTACATACTCTACTGTACACACACATACTACTATAGTGCTACACATAAACATACACACACACTACAACATACTACACACACATTATCCCTAATGCCTCTTATACAAATGTAATAACGGTTTATAAGGTTTAGGGGTTGTATCAATACCCCCCTATTGAGCAATGTCCTTGTCACTAAAGACAAAATTAGGAAATCAAGCCTTGAAATCCAAAAGATCCATCCAAGTAGCATCATGACTAGGTTGTCCTTCCCAATGAACCAAGACTTGAGGGATTTGAAAACTATCCTTGACATCAAATTGCCTACCCAAAACCTGATGCGGAAAAAGAAACTCGGCAAAATCTTCAAAAACCAAATCTATAGGAAGAGTAAAATCAACAGGAAGAAAGCCCTGGGAATTCTTAAGCAAGGAGACATGGGAGATGGGATAAATCCTGCACCCAGGCGAAGGTTAAAGCCTATAGGCAACTAACCCAATGCGAGAGACAATACAAAAAGGCCAATAAAAATGTGGAGTTAGCTTGGAAGAAGTTTTTAACACCTAATTTAACAATGAGGACAAGTTGGAGCCATAAGAAAACCCAATCACCAACAGAGTATTAGACATCATGTCACTAGCGATTGGTTGTAGAACAATTTCACAACTATGCTTTTTCCAAATTACTCCTTAGGCAATACATCATCTCTAGACACCAAAGCAACCAAAACAGTGGGATTTTGTAAACCCCCCCCCCCCCCCCAACCCAACAAATAGATGGGAATAGAAGATGGAGGGTGCCCATAAAAGATCTCAAACAGTTTCATGCCAACCAAGGAGTGATAACTAATATTATAAGAAAACTTAACCCAAGAAATTCAAATAGCCCAAGCATTAATTGTTCCAATGCAAAACAATGTAAGTAACATTCCAAACTTCAATTTAAAACCTTAGTGTGGCCACCCATTTACAGGTGATAGGCCATGCAAAAATTTAAACAAGTCCTTTGCAACTTGAATAAGAACTACCAAATAAAGGATCTCTATCCAAAAAAATTATGCGAGGAAAACCACGAAGCTACACAATTTCTCACACAAAGACATCTACTATTGTTCTCACATTAAAAGGATGCTTCAAAAGTAGAAAATGAGCATATTTAGAAAACCGGTCAACTACTACCAAGATAGTATCAAACCCTTTTGATCTTGGCAACCCCTATGATAAAGTCTAAAGAAATATCTACCTAAACAACTTGAAAAATAGGCAACAGATTAAGAAGACCACCAGGGGACAAATTTTAAGCTTTATTGCATTGACAAACCACAGAAGTAGCAACAAAGGTAGCCACATCACGTTTCATCTCAATCTAAAATAAATGACCAATGAGCCTCCTATACATTCGAACATTACCAGCATATCCCCTAACCACAAAAGCTTGAAACTCATGCAAGAACAACTGAGTCCAAGAGGACTTTACGGGAATGACCAAACAACCTTTATAATGAACAGTATCATTTATCAATTCATATCCAACAGCAACATCTTTTCCCTCCTTAATTAACTAAATATTAGCAGCTAAAAATAAGTCTTGAAGAACACCTCTTTTTATTGCAACAATATCGGTCCAAATCGAACAAAAAAATGTCCATGAAATTGACCTCCTCGCCAATCCAAGAAAGAGCATTAGCGACTCTAATATCACTTCCAGCTTTACATTGAATATCGAATTCATATCTCAAAGCAAGCCAATGTTGTTGATTCGGGGTAGTCATTTATTGGTGCAACAGATGATGCAAACTCTTTTGGTCCATTCGCACGATAAACTTCCTACCAAGTAAGGAAGGTCGCCATTGATTGATGGCCAACACCAAAGCCATTAACTCTTCCTCATAAATCGATTTAGATAAAGTCTTCAAAGAGAGAACCTTACTAAAATATGCTATAGGCCTTGAATCTTACATTAAAACAGTACCTAGACAAAGACTAGATGCATCGCACTCAATAACAAGTGCCTTTTGAAAATTGGGCATTGCAAGCACGAGAGCTTGCATTAATGCTTCTTATAGCTGTTTAAAAGCCAATGTAGCATCCTCATTTCACTCAAAAGTGTCTCTTTTTAAGAGATTAGCAAGAGGCCTAGCTATCTTGTCATAATCCTTGATAAATCTCTAATAGTACTTGAGTAATCCAAGAAAACCCCGAAGAGTCTTTAAAGAATTAGGAAGAGACCAACTCAACACACTTTGTACCTTAAACGAATCCATAACGACCCCCTTAGAGGAAATAATATGTCCCAAATACTCTAAAGTTGTTCTCCCAAATGCACACTTCTTTTTATTAGCCTAAAAAAGAAATTAATTCTCGACCATTTCAACACAATGCGAAGGTGATCCAAATGCTCACATATTTATGACTGTAGATGAGGATATCATCAAAAAAACACAATAAGAAACTTACACATTTAATGGCGAAACACATTATTCATAGTAGATTAGAAAGTAGCTAGCACATTGGTGAGCCTAAAAAGCATCACTAGAAACTCATAATAATCTTAAAGCTTTCGAAAAGCAGTTTTCAATGTATCATCAACATGAACTTGTATTTGATGATAACCATAACGGAGATCAATCTTAAAAAATATAGATGCACTAAAAAATTCATCCAATAGTTCATCAATAATGACAATAGTATACTTATCTGGTATCGTAGCATTGTTCAAAGCTTGGTAATCAATACAAAATCGCCACAAGCCATCCTTCTTTTTCACTAAGATCACCGGACTTGAAAATGAACTTACATTTGGCCTAATAATACCTGCCTTCAACATATCAACTACCAATCTCTCAATTTCATCCTTTCAAACTTGCACATAACGATAGGACCTAACGTTAATAGCTCCAATCCCTTCCCTAAGAGAAATTCTATGATCAGTATTGCAAGGAAGAGACAACCCTTTGATTTCATCAAAAGTGTTAGCTAACTCATCAAATAAGTGGTTCAAATCCTCACTCTGCTCCTCTATAGTAGCATCAAAACACTAAGTATCAAACTAAATTAGCAAGCTACAATGCTCCTACGCGTCAATTTGTTTCAAACTTTTATAAGTAATTTCAAATTTATATAAAGTAAGATCCCCAATCAATAAGTTCCTCTTGATTCCTCAAAATTTTCATACTCATCCTTCCCTAATCAACTTTTCTCTCTCCAAGTGTGTTTAGCCAAGCTACCCCAAGAATAATGTCAACCAACCTTAATTTAAAAGCATAATAGTCCACACTGATATCCAAGGTTCCCACCTATGACTTTACTTTTTAACATACCCCACTTGAAGACACCATCCTTCCATCACCAAACTTCACATTAAGCTTCAAAGTAGGATTAACCTTCAATTGTAGTTGCTAAACCAATATAGAAGATACAAAATTGTGGCTCGCACCGATATCAACAAGGATAAAAACCATTCATCCCTCTAATATACCACGAAACTTGGGTGTCTTAGATTCATTGAACCCATTGATAGCAAGCAAGGATAATTTCGACTCTACTGGTAATTTATCCAAATCCTTTCCCCTTTGCTAAGGCTCTTGCAATTCAACCCAATTTTCCTCCTTATCGTCATTATCTTCTTCAACAATCAATACCCTTAGGGTTTTATTAGGACACTTATGTCTAGGTTGAAAGGGCTGCTCGCTTTTGAAACATAAACCCTTACTTTTCCTATCCAAACATTCAGCATACATCCTTTGCTTTGGACCACGTTAATGCTATCGTGATCGCATACTACTACTACTAGCAATAGAACTAAAGGACAAAGCAGCTGTACTAACCTTATTATACATCGATGGACGCTTTTGCTATCCATTCTAAGATTGAAAAGTTTTTCCACCTGTCACTATACTCAATGGTAGTTTCAAAGTCAAAGTATAATAATAGCTCGCAATTAGTGAAGAATAAGCCGTTGGCTGCACAGCATATGAACAATCGAAGTATTAGCCACACAACTTGTTTGATAAAAATATTCCATATTCAAATTCTTTTTCAACACTTAACGCCAATTCAATTGCATCAACTAATGATACCGATCTTAAGGTTTGCACCCTCAATCTGATATTGTCTCCTAAATCGCCTAAGAAATATCCTAACATCTTCATTTCCATGATATTTGGAATTTGTATCGTCAAAGCTTCAAAAGACTTCAAGAATGAATCTACCGATGTGTGGAGATAGTGATAAAAGGATCTTCGGCCAAAAGACCAACATAACGTATTAAGAATTATTGTCTAAATAATTCCCAATCAAGCCTTGGTAGCAACTTCTTTAGCATCTTATGCCAATATACCATATGTCCCTTAAAGCACATAGTCGCTACCATAACCTTATGATCTTCCCTTATATGTTGATTCTCAAAGTACTACTCAATCAGTGTAAGCTAATGCAATGAATCTTTACCCTCGAAAGTTGGAACTGCAGCCACATTTGAAACCATAAGTCGGATATCATCCTCTAAATCTTCAAAAAATATATCATTATCCATCTACCATTCTCGCTTAGATTCAATATGAATCCTTAAGACGAAGTCGACTTTTTCTTTCAACTTTTCACTCGCAATCCGATTGTGATTGAGAGATTGCAATGTTGATTGAATTGATGCTAGAGTTGCTCTGATACTAGTAATCAAAGCTTTCATCGAAGTAATATTAGCGGTGGAATTTCTATCAACAATAGTAATTTGATGTTGCAACTCAGTAATACTTGCTTTCAATTCTTCTTTGACCAAATCTACATTTTGTTTCAATATACCCAAATTTTTCTTTAAAATTTCAACCCTAAATTCCATTCTAGTCATCTCTAATTACTCGTCATAGAGATTTTCCACAAATAGTGCCAATTGACACAACTTAGGGTTCAATGGCAATAATTCGACAAAATTTGATTAGTTTAGATCACTTACTTGTGTTACCGAAGGTATCTTGCAAAGCAAAATCACCAAGTTGGCACTCTACAAGCTAGACTTGCAGCAGAAACAGAGGACTTCCCCGTACTACTCAATTCTTCTCTTCCAAGTCAATAACTAACTTCCTTCTTAACTTCCACTTATTCCAGCTCAGCTACTATTTATAGTGCTCTCCCTTGTAATTACTTAACTACCCTTATTGACTAGCAAACAACAAAATACCAAACTACATATACTACCCACATAGACACTGCACATACCATATGCTATATACTGCTACTGTACACACACATACTACTGCGCTACAGACACACTACAACATACTACATACATATATCATCCCTAACACCTCTTAAAGACATGTAATAACAGTTTATAATGTTTAGGGGTTATATTAATGCAGGAGGATCATCCTTGAAAGTAGGTCAATTCTCAACTAAAGCTTCATAGGGGAAAGCATTGGCATCCAAGTGTCATTGTCTTCGACAAGGTTAGAAGGGTGCGCTATGCCACTTTACCAACTTCCAAAAGGTAGATAACTTCCTCACTAACAACAATTTAGTCCATAGTGCTTCTAAGTAGTCACAATTTCATCAAGTAATAGCAAGTCTCTTGCTCTTTTCTTATTGTAGACCCAAACTTCAATAACTACCTCCGAGGAGGAGGAGGAGGATGTTATTTGACAGTGACAAACATGTTCAAAGACCTTACATTTTAGGCATCTAGGACAAAAAAGCCAAACTATCTAACCTCTCTACTTCCATGTGTGTTATGAGCTTCTTGCTTGCATTAATTTTATTGAAGGCCCTAACTTGGTTGGCTTTTTCTCTAAAAGTTGTAAGGGCGTCAACTTGCACCAGGACACCTGCTGCTCTTGGTATATGATTAACTCCATCAACATCAAGGAACTCACAAAGAACATGAGAGAAGCTTATATGACTAGTGCCAAGGTTTGGCAAGAGACACAATAAAGCACCTTTTAAGTACTAAAAATCAATTAGCAAAATGCCTAAGTTCAACTAATATTAAGTCCAGATCCAAGTTAGCCAAAAACCTAAAACTAGAAGAATCCCTCTTTACTTCCCAAGAAATTAAGGATGGCATAATTTTTCCACAACCTTAAGAATTGTGCTTGGAACTATGTTGAAAGGTATATCACAGGCCATAGCTAAGAAAGTAGACTACCAAAGTAGACTCCCAGCACTTCACACCTTTTTAGACTATGGAAGGTAGAGGTCAAACTTTGGCATTAGGGCCTTTAGCAACCAGTGGGGAAATTTCGAGCGTGAACTCCTGCACCAGCAGGTGGTAGAAGGAGAAACACAGACATCTGTAAAAGATTTAGGTTAAACATCAGGTAGAGCATGCTGGTTTTCTGATTTAACTTTTTCTAAAATCTCATTCAACTCTTCCACAGTAGTATTACCAAAAGAAGAGTAGGGCTTCAAAAACCTTTTTCTGGTTATTAGCAGAAATGCCTCTAGACAGTAGTGGGCCAAGTCTAAAAACAAAAAGAGGGTTGACCAAAGGCAAGAGCACAAGGCTAAAAATCACTACACTCAGCTTGATCTGCAGCACCTGGACCAGAGGACGAAAAGATAGTCTTGTTTTTTTCACCTTAAGGGAAAATACCAATACTACAACCAGATCCCACTCTTAGTTAGAGCCAACCTGCTTTGGTTGAAACTCGGTGGGAAACGATTTCACATTAGTTCCCGTCTTCCTTCTCTGTGTTGCTAGTATATTGGTAACAATTGCAAAAGTGAAAAGTTGGTAGGATATGACAAGAAAGCTGTGGAACTTGACACTAAGGAAGTGAAAGGAATGTTGAGAATATGACTTGCTGCATGGAAAACTTTTAAGATTTCCAATGATTAGTAAAGAGAAGTAATGAGGAGGGAAGGAATGTCGGGACTGAAAGGGTTAATGATGGGAAGTAGGTGATTGGATCTTACCTACAGACTCTGGTTTCCTTGAAGGTAGTTCCAGAAAGAAGTCAAAGCACTCTCTCTTTGAAACAGAATTTACAAACTACAAGCTCCTGTAATTCTTGGTCAAAGTTCTTCAATTCCGAAGAACACTCATCATTAGCCATCTTAGAACCATCAAGTTTTGACCATCAAACAAATATAATAAGAGAAATATACCTAAACTGTTGAACATTCAACCATAAAGAACAGAAAACTTGAATAGGATGTGCATCAATTCCATTTGCCTAAGTTTTGACCATCAAACAAATATAATAAGAGAAATATACCTAAACTGTTGAACATCCAACCATAAAAAACAGAAAACTTGAATAGGATGTGCATCAATTCCATTTGCCTCAAGGCTTGGGACCAATGAAATTGAACCATGTATACAAAGACTTTCATTCATGTGTAAATATTATCATTTTAAACATACATATGACATATCACAATCATGATAGAGATCATGCACAGAGAATGAAATAGACATATACCCAGACTGATGAATCCGTGGTTCCAAAGGTTCAGCAAGTCCAACACCAGATTCACTCACTCGACTTGACCTCTCTGTATTTTTGGACCTGAACAAAATTAAATGTATGGAAATAAGCCCTAACAATCTAAAAAAAAAAAAAGAGAAAGTTCGAGTCTCGTATGTCCAATAAATTCAAATTCTCAATAAGGACGATAAATTAACTACTCATAATCACAGATCTAAAATCAAGGTAGTTACTTTGAAGAATTTACTTCGTCTCAGTTGTGCAGATAACACTTCACATTAGAGTTGTTCACACAACAATTTAATGCTAACTTGACCCTTTCACTTATGGGATTGAGCATAAAGCCTATAGGATCTATACAAGATGATTCCAGAAAATGAAAGGTCAAGAGGTAAAAAGGTAATTCGACCTCAGTATTTCAAAACCTGTATGAATTACTTTAGGTAACCAATCTAAGAGCCTAGACAAATACAAACATCCCAGCAGACAAGGAGAAAATAGATTTTACTTCAGTAAATGTGTCACTTACTGTGATTTTCTGGCTTCTATGTCTTGCCTTCATCCAATAATTTTCTCAAAGTAATGAAAGTCAGTTTAGATGCTTTTCAATGCATCCATGCTAGGAGTAATCCTCATTATTTTTCCATTTTAGTAATCAAACATTAAGCATGTTGCAAAATGCAATTCAAGATTGTTTTACAAAACCAATATCAACAAGTGATCCTTGGCTCAAAGCTTGGGATCAAAAGTAAGGGCCTTTAATGGTGAAAGGCCTAAGGTTAAAAAGTTTAGGGATTCGGAAATCATAGGTTTCAAGGAAGATTTGACAGGTACAGAAAAATTTATTTCAAAAGAAGGGACAGTTTTCCTTCAAAGAGAAGCAACTTTTAATATCTTCCTTATTTCTCAATTGACTTTAGCAAAATAATGAATGGAAATGCACTTAGAGACTTTTACTTTTACAGTCATTATAGTGGATGATCAAATATAACTTTTTTGCAGAATGAAGTGGACTGATTGGTGAGGAATGGACAAAACTGGGAGCTTAAGAATCTTCTTGGAATTATTGATATGACATACTTAGAAAACAAATTTGAATGGAGAGGATACACCAGTATGGACAAGATGAAATCAGGATTTTCCAATTAAATCTTGTCCCAAACAAGACTAAGACTGAAAACACTGTAATGAATCAAGATGAAACCAAACCCCTGCCTCACAATGAAGACATTTTAATATCACTAGACTAAGATGGCTTCTTTGCCAGTTGCCTAAAATCCACAGGTTAAAAAACCTGCCATCAACCATAGAGCGAATGTCCAGCACCTTTAAATTTTTGCATATGCACTCCACCAAGTTATCTCTAATATGTGACTTTGCCCAAAAAAGTTAATCCCTATTCATATCTAACAGTCTTCTTTGCAGAAAATGTTCTTCCAGATAATGATTTTAGTAAGCAGGAGACAATCCAAGCCAAAGGTCAGATGATCAGACAAAAATCATCAGCAGAAAGATTTTATGGATAGGTAAAATTTATTTGCCTATCTGCTCTTTTACCTGTGTTTTTGCTGACACCAAGAAAGAGAAAGGGCAGAAATCTGAAATATTAATTTTGACAATCTAAATGTTTAAAAACATAATTTTTCTTCTTTTCTAAGAAAAAACATGGACTTGCTATACACTTAGAACAGCATGTGTGATCAGAAGCCTAACTTATAACCAAAATTCAACATCATACTCATACACATTGTTTCTAGGATGCACAAATGGAGTATACTTCAAGCAAATTAACTTCTATATAGGCTGGTCTCATAACTTAGTGCCCAATAAGCACGAATCAAGTGGACAACTTACATCCAATTCCAATCACATGTACATAAAAATGAAGCATGGGTGCAAAGTAAGAATCGTTAGAACTAACTGGAATATGGCCCTAGAAAAATTTAACTTATATATGATGCCAAAAGGTACATTTAGATATTTGCTACTTAAGGTGACAAGGTGCATATTTTTACATTTTCTTTACACACAACACTAACAAGCAATGCCAAAAGGTTAAACCAAAAAAAATAAATAAGTAAATAGAAAGAAGCCAAACATGGATTTAACATTCCCATGAACGCACATCCTTTTCTATCCTTTCTTTTGGGTGATGAAAAGGCACAGTATAATTATACTGACTGCCTCCATTCACTGACGACACCCACTGGATGACAGGAAGTCAAGCATGTGTTCTCAGGTGGTCCCAAGAAGTAGCTTTAGTAAGAAAGGGTCCATTAAAGTTTGTTATGTTGATGACTAAGCATTGATGACCACCCCAATCCATGGGTCAATTATTTTCCATTAGATTTATGAGTTTGAATGTGCATTATAAGCAAAATGTTGAATGCAACAGAAATTTGAAAATAGCAGCTTCACCATTAAACCACTTTGTGAACCCTAATGCAATCCAAATGAATCACAGTTAAATTGAAGCAGGAATAAGATTCATGTATTTTAAATATCCAAATCTTTAGTTCACCTTAGGAGGAGTATAAATTCATTATAACTTCAACTGAAGCTAGAAAAAGAGATGCATCCCCTTTCTTCTATTGCATTTTTTTTCAGCTATTACTCAATGCAGGGTTGGGGATCTTAAAGAAACTTTTATGGACATGCAATGTCTGGAATAAGAAAGGATTCAAAAAACCAAGTCACCTTGAAGGACTAGTTGAAGCAGTTGGTCTTGGCGATCCATAAACTTCTGACATAATTTCTGTATCCAGTGTCATCACCAACTTGTCTAGATCCCGGAAATGAGCAGAGTAATTAGAGCTCTCAGTCTCTCCAATAAAATCATCAACACTGCCCAGGAAAACAAAACCCCTTAAAACATGCTCAAGCACATTACATAAAAACTAGCTCATCTAAAATAAAATGTGAAGTCTCACTCAATTTCAACATGAACTGGTTCAGGAGCACCATCTTTTAATGCATCAACAACCAACTTATCATTCATCACCAGACACTTGACTAAGACTTTCTTAGAATCAACCTCCGGATTTATGTACACAAAGGCATACTCATCATCGACCTCATTCCAATGCTCTATTCCCACCTCCTCTGCATCACAGAAAGAAAACTTCATCCAAAAAAAGTTCAACATTCCATAAAACAGACATGTTCAAACTGAAAAATTCACTATACATGCTGCACAGTATCACGGTCCTAGGATTTCTTTAGCACAGCGACTATTGTTCTAATGAAACATACTCAGATTACACTTTGATTGCGTTGTCACCATAAATACTACACTAATCTTAAAATAACTAAGGAAAATCCGGATTCTTGGACGCGATAAACAAATTAGAAACTTATATCAAGCAGCTAAATATTGAATCATGAGCCTCCATTTCGAACCCTAATTCAATCGCCATACTGGAAGCAACCCTTTTGACAAGATTGAATCTTTTGAAAAGAAATCGATATGGGGTCTAATCACTTTAAACGAGGCATTATGTCTACATACTATATTTTCAGCCAAAAGAAAATATCGAAGTGAAAGGATACGGATAGTTACCGGTAGAGGAAGAAGAAAGAGCATCAGGGGCATAAGCAGGAGGACCAGTGGCGGTGAGGACGTATCCGGAAGCTAGGAATGTTGCATGAACAGAGAATGCGATTTTGTCGTGCTTGTTACGAAACGTCGGTCGAGCCGCTCTTATTACAGCCATTACGGACTTGGACTTCTCACTTGCCATGATGCTAGCGCTAGTATATGCGTCTCCAGTGACGAGAGAGTAAAAGAGGTGAGTCTTCGCAAATGGGGTACGGTTCCTTCCGGAATACAAAGGAAGGAACTAGTAACTTGTTGCGAAGCTGTAAGCCCTTTCTTCTCCTTTCCCCGTTTCTGTCGGTTGAGAACATGAGAAATCAATAGAGATGGAATTTTCCTCAACAGCCAAAATAAATTTAATAAAAAAATTCAAAATATAAAGGAGGATTATGTATCTCCTATGCATATACTGAAAAAAGAAAAAAAAGTAAATAAAGAAGTTATTCAGAACTTTTTATTAGTTCTTACAATTAAATTGTAAAATTTTTAATTTCGACAATAAACTTTTAAAATTTTTTGAAAAACTTCAATTTATAGCGTTTTTAATATTAGAAATAATGTCCTAGATTTCTTCAAAATGATATATTTAAATTTTTATAATTGTTCAAACATTAAAATAAATTTATTACTTTTTAGTAAATATGTGTACATAATATATCACATGAAAACTATGTTATAAAAAAAAAGAATTGCAATATATTGTAAACCAATATTAATATTGCTATTTCTTCGTTAGTTTTTAACTCACTTAACATTCATTCAACTAAAAGTAAATTTCAAATTAGAATTAGAAGCAAATAAATAAAGTTGAGAATTTGTGGAGGGCATAACCTAAAGTGGCAAAGGAAAAAGATAAACATAATTATATATCTACCTACATTATTTAAGCAATGAAGGTCATCGGTGTCTTTTCCTTTAAATTATTATTTAACCCTTTAATCTTCAATTATAAAATTAAAAAAATATATATTAAATTAAGGTTTCAAAACTATATATTTATTATAAAATTTATCCATTTGTTAGGTTTCTTTTTCTCATAACTCCTCCCTTTTTTTCTCATCTTTTAAATTTTTTCTCACCCTTACCATGCTCCATACGGTGTTTTACTACTTCCCCAGCATACAAATGGAAGTTATGCTCTTAATTTTTGAGGTTGCACCTTCTCAAATTTTGCTTATTTATGGCCAACCGTTGAGATTTTTGTAGGAGTATATGTGGGAACTTTCAGTCCTTTGTTACGTGGAAAAAATAATAAATTAAACTTTAGGCATAAAAATCTCGTTATAATGTTTAATTTAGTGGCAAAAAAAAAAGTTTACATACTATTTATTTATGTAAATCTAACTATATTATTTAAATAACTATAGTAATATCAATCTTCCACTATTACTAATATATATTTTTTGCACGCTTATCGTAGGTATGCCATCTATTAGTATATATATATATATATATATATACACGTCTCAATTTAATTTTCTTTTTTTTTTCAAGTATCAATTTAACATTTTCTCAAGTATATATCAAGTTAATCATAATTTCAAGTCAATGAAAGAAAATTATCAATAAGCTTTCTAATAAGAAAATTATTATCAAATATGAAAATGGAAGATAAGACTTGCCATTAAAATATGTATATCTATTCATAAGTACTATAAAAACTAAATAAAAGCCTCTTTGGAAATTAAAACATATTTCTTCCTTACATTTATTCATTTTGAAATCTATATACCCCATTTCTACTTCTTTTTGCGAAATCTCTAACTCTATATAAAGTAAGTAAATAGTATAAATTTCTTTTCCATTTATATTTCTTCTTCCCTATAATTTGTGAGAACTGTAAGCCAAATATGGAAGAAACCATGTATAATATAAGTTAAATATGGGAATTTTATTTTAGAAAAAAACTTAGTATCTTAATTTTACGAGATTAAAAAATCTTAATTCTCTCATCAAGGTAAATCGAATGGTCAAAAACCAAACAAAGAAAAAGAATTACAAAAATTGATACACAAATATTTGTAAAAACGATGATTTTAATTCAAATGGCAAAGTTGTGTTAAGATTCTCTCAAACTTGGTTTTGATGATAACAAAAGGACTATGTGTTGTTAAGAAAAAATATTTACACATGTAAAAGGTTTAGCAAAAATTTCAAGTAATTATTCAAATAGCAGATGATGACAGTAGATGCTTAAATAGAAGGTTGACTACTAAATAAAAGAGTAGTAGAACAAACATAAAAGAGTTAACTCTTGAAGTAAGTGAACCATCCAATTGGTGTGGAACTAGTTTATTTATAGAAGCTGCAATAGCAGGTTAATCTGAGAAGACCTAGCTCTACTGGTTAATTATATTTAAAAAATACAATTAACCCGTTCCACCAAAGTAGGAATAATATATTTGGTGATATGTAAAGATCATAACAATTTTTTTTTAAAACTAACTAGATATTGCAAATAATGATAGGTTGTTGAATAGATCTTAACCAAAGCAAAAGTCATCCAATTTTCATAAAAGCTTGCAACAAATTAGGAAAGATTTAAATCATGCTGAAATTTAAGAGAAAATCTTGTATTCGACCGTTAAATGATGAAGATATAAACAAATTATCATTCAAACTAGAGACACACGAAAGAAAATCATACTTAATACATACATTTACAAGTTCCAATGTGAAAGAGTTATGTTGAGATTGTATCTTTAAAAGAGATTAATTGTACTATAGCCTGTATTTAGTCTAGTTAGAGGCTAGTGATACAAGACAGTTGTTTATAAAGGTCAAAGAGGCCTAGATGTGTAGTCTCTTTAATTTTGATTGAATTAATTTAATGAAATGATCGGTAAAGACAATCGAATCCCTAGTGGTAGAGCTAAAAGAGAGAACTATCACAAAAGGCAAAACCTCTCTAAAATCTTACGCCTGATCTTCTTCTCTTATCTCTCATTATCTATAGTTTGTTTTTACTCTCTTGTGTTGCCAAATTATTTCTATTACACATATCTTAAGCGCTGTTTGGCTTTTTAAGTTTAGAAATTTCATTTTCAAAAAGTTTTGAAACAATCAATTCACCTTCCTCCTAATTATTTATGAGACCAACAATTGGTATTAAAGCTGGTGCTCTCTTATTTTTAAGTATAAGATCCTATGGTAGAAAATAATTTGACTGTTTAAGTTGATGAGATTCCTTACTTTTATGGTAACAATTTTGCTTATTGGAAATACAGGATAGAAACCTATATCAAAGCCACCAATTATGAATTGTGGGATATCATTAAATTAGGAGATATTCAAATAAGAGGTAAGTTAAGGTGACCATAGAAGATGACAACAGGAAGGCTACTATAAATAATAAGGTTGAAAATCTTTTTCTCTCTACAATAGAACTTCTAAATTTTACTTGATATCTTCATGTAAAATTGCAAAGGAAAACTGGGATACACTTTATGAAACTCATGAAGGAACAAGTACTATTAAAGAAACACGTAGTAATTCTTTGCTGTAAGAATATGAGTGTTTTAGGTTGCAATTAGGAGAAAGGATCAAAGATTCCTTTGAAAGACTCCTAACAATGACAAATAACTGACTTCACTTAGTTAGAAAATTAACGAAGTTAATATTAGGAGGAAAGTGTTGTGGATACTTCCAAGAGTTTGGGACGTAAAAAGCACTGCCACTGAGGAAGCTTGCGATATTAGCAAATTAACTCTACTACAACTAAGGGGTAAACTTGTAGTATATGAATCAAACATTCTAAGCAAAGAAGATGAATAAGATTCAAAAAGGAAAACTCTAGCTTTCAAGGCTAGAGGAGTTGATTTAGACTCAGATAATGAATAGTTTAATGATGAAGAAGGAGATATCATGCTATTAGCTAGAAGACTTAACCAAATACTAAAGAAGAGAGGTAAGAGAAATCTAAACTTTAGAAAATACAAAGCTAATAAATTACCTAGTGATGCAAGAAGAGGATATAAAGAAGAAAAGAAGAAAGAGAGGAAAGAAAAGAAGGAGCTTATATGTTATGAATACAAAAAAACTAAGACACATAGGATATGAGTGTCGTGTCCTTATGAAGAAAATTGGAAAATTAAAGAAAAAGAGAAAAGCCTTAATGGCTACTTAGAGCAATTTGGATGAATCAGATACCAAAAATGAAGAATCTTGTGAAAAATGATGAAGAAGAAGAAGAGGAAGTAAACCTCTGTTTGATGGCCTCTTAAGAGGTAAACTCAAATTTTGAAACCGATTCATTACCTGATGATGTTTATCTAGAAATAAAAAGAGCCTTAAATGCTTTATCTAAATCTAATGCAAAGATCATGAAATTAGACAACTAGATTCGCGTACTAAAAAATGAGAAAGAGAAATTATCACTAACAAATGAGATTTTAGTAAGAGAAATAAATGTACTCAAAATTGAGAATAAATCTATAATTAAAGAAAAGGTAAATGTAACTAGAGAAAATTTGACACTCAAAGATGAAATAAACAATTTGAAAACTAAACTAGAGAAACTGTCTTAATTTATAAAGTCGATCTTCATTAAGTTTAATGAGAGGGATAAAAAACTACAAATGTTATTATCAAATCAAAGAATGGATCAATCTCAAATAGAATTGGGATATGAGTTTGATCAATGCTTAAAAAATCCATCTAAAAATGTGTTTGTAAAAGCCATGGATGATAACCAAAAGGAGCCAATAGCTCAAATGGTTGATAAAAGAAAGAGAATGCTGAGTAGAACTTACAGTAGAAAGTTCTATGAAGGGTTTAAAACTAACTAGAATGTAAGTAGAAGGTATAATAGAAGGTACAGTAAAAGGTACTCTCTACACAATAAAAGATAGGTAAAGAATAATAAGTACAATTCTTTCCCATCTTATGCATACTTCTTTTGCAATAAAATAGGACATATAGAAAAGTACTATAAAAATCTTAAGCTCAGTAAATCTTAAGTAAATAACAAAACTATAAGTTTGTTTTATAAAGGACTCAAGCTTTGCTAGGTTCCTAAACAAGTTTAATTTGTTTTGATAATTACAAGAGCATGAAGCAACTTGTTTTAGATCGTGGTACTCAAATAGTAGCTGTACAAATCATATGATTGAAAATGCTTCACTATTTACTAATCTAATATGGAAAGAAAGACATTTAGAGACAGTGGGAAAGAATGAATAATCAAATACTATACCATCAGTATTTCTCCTCTTGCTATTGAAAATATTTATCTTATGAAAGGCCTAAAGCACAATCTGCTGAATATTAGTCAACTTTGTGATAAAGAACATAAAGTTATATTAAAAAAGGATAAATGTTATGCATATGACAAAAATGGTAAATCTTTGCTATTTAAAGGCTTTAGGAAAGGTAATGTATATAAAGTCAATCTATTAAAAGTCCTAACAGAAAGATGTTTCTTGTCAATTTTTGATAATGTTTATTCTTAGCATAAAAAGTTAGGATATGTTAATTTTCATCAACTTGAAAATCTTTCTAAAAACAATCTAGTATGTAGATTACCTAAAGTAAGCATAAAGGAAGATATTCACTGTAATTCATGTTTAAAGAACAAAATTGTCTTAATCCCTCATCTGAAAAAGAAAGTAGTCTTTATGAACTGACCCTTAGAAGTTTTGCATCTAGATCTATTTGGTTCAAATAAGACAATTAGTCTTGGTGGGAATAGATATGGTCTAATCATTGGTGATGATCTTTCAAGGTACTCTTGGGTGTTGTTTTTACAATATAAGAGTGATACTTTTAAGAATTTTGAAGTTTTTGCAAAGTGCATTCAAAATGAAAAAAAGATCTTCCATAGTTCTAGATACCTAATTTTTACGTACCCCACCCCTTGTACCTTAGCCTCCTTAATTTTAAAGTTTTTAAAATGGGGTAAAAGAGTTATAATTTAGAAAAATACAAAAAAATGGAAAAAAATAACAAAGAAGAAGAAGAAGAAGAGCATTTTTAGGTTTTTTTTTAGGGCCTTCAAATAATTGAAAGAAAAGAGGGATATTAGACATAGGCTTATATTTAAATTTAACTCAAGCAAACCTAAATTACATATATGGATAAGGTATAGGCCAACGGCCTGATGGTTCTATACTCTGACTTATACTTGGGTTTAACATGAAGGTCTTCGGTTTAAATCTTACTATAGGTACAAAGTGCCTTTTATTTTTCTTCACAAAACACATCCGCCATGTGCCAAAAAATCATTAGGCTGTATGCTTAGTTATGACACATAGTGCTTCATGATTGGACTACGAGCAGATGTAGCACTACATGGTGCTAATAAGAAGATCCACGACACTACTCTAGCCCCTCCTTCGATAGCACACATGCCGTACGTGCCAACCCGACCTAAGGCCTGAAGTCTAACCCATCCAACCAGCTAATAACCTACCACATTTCCTCTTGGTCTGGCATTGGTTTGGTTTTGTATTTTTTTTTTCCCTATAGTTACAATGTAATTGTAACTTGTATATGGCTATATGTGGCTTATAGGCACTAATCCTAATATTGAAATGAATTTGACTCCTTGAGTTAAGATGATAGGGCTTAGAGAGTCAAGCCCATAAGAATTTACGATGATTAAAAAAGATTTAGCATAGTAGGTTTGGAATAGGGCCCGTTGATCAATTTACCCAATCTAACTTTTCTGGGTTTGGCTCATACTAAAAGATAATAAAACCTTCTATTTGTACCTAAACCCATGAAAAAAACCTACTTGAGATCCATTTATAGAAGGCTTTAATCCTAACCATTAGTTAACATCATGATCCAACAAATCGAACCCACCTATCATCTCTTATAAATACCCCATTCACTTTCTCATTTAAATAAGAGACAAATTCCATTTAATATCGTTACTCTACTAGAATCTTGTCTTAAAGATTAAACACTTAAACATCCTAAGAACACTACTTTGTTCTTCACCTATTGTGGAGTTTGATACCATTGTGCTCCTCTACTTGTCACCTGATATGCTAGAGCTTACCGAGATTGCCTACTCCTCCTCCCTATCTTAACTCACTCGGTCATCTCATATGTGTAAATCAAATTATTTCCTTAGTCACATGTAACGCGATCAATTACGTAACATTAGCATGACTTCTTCTAATTTGAACCCCACACATCTTTTTTGGCGACTCCATTAGGGAGGAAAGATTTGACATTCACATCATAGTACCTCCGCAAAGAAAGCTTACTGATCCTACGGATAGCAATGATAAAAAACAAGATGGTACTATTGTTACTAATAATCAAAACCTACCTTTTATAGGAGGTACAAAACAAAGAGATGATACTTAAGAAGTTGTTCCTAATAATGCACAACTAGTATAAGAGCTATAATAAACTAATCAAAGTTTGAATGAGTTTACAGCAATGTTTGTCCAGTGTATACCTATTTTAGCTACTTTCGTTGCTGTATAGCAAGGAATAACTACAACAGGTCCCACTAATGTGATGCAACAATACATTACATAAGCCTCTCACGCTTAATCTCTCAATTACTAGTGAGCAAGACACTTCTAGAGTTGAGGAGCAGCCTCTTGCAATAAAACTTGTACCTATATAGCATACCTTGGCTGAAATGATGAATTAAGGAATTCAAATAGGAGGCTAGTTGTCTTCATATGTCACTTAACGTATTACAATTGTTGAATCTATGTACCCTACCCCTACGAATTTGGCTTTGGCAAATTTTATGCCTGTGAATTTCACTAACCCTACTCTTGTAATGCTTGAAAGGACAAAAACATCTACTCAAAGGGCTTCATTTGTGATTAAAGAGGATTTAATATGTACATGAGAGAAATACAAGCAAAATCCACATCAATTGTGTTAAAATTGAAGCTCCCATACCATTCATGCATTGCCATCAAGCCATATCCAAAGGACTATGTAAGTTTGAAATTCATGCTGTTTAATGGGAAGAAGAGAAGTGCTAAGAAACATTTGTTGAAGTTCATTAAAACTCTAAAAATGTATGGACTGGATGATGATTTGAAGTCGAAATAATTCTCGAAGTCCTTTACAGAAAAAGCTTATACTTAGTATGTTAATCTCCCACCAAGATCTGTCGATTCATAGGGTGAAATGTGTAGGATATTTTTGGAAAAATTCTTCTCTACTGAAGAAAGAGTCACTTTCACTGACATGGGATGATAACATCAGAGGTTTAAGAAGGATCTCATAGACTATATTGAGCAATTCAGAGAACGCTCTTTAGATAAACAAAACATCTATGATAAAAGAGAGTTAGTTAAGATTTGTATTGAAGGAATGTTTCTTGAGTACATAGTTTATCTTGAAAATCTTTCTTTGGTTTCCTTTGTGGCATTAGTTGAAAACTTAAGAAGGACCGACAACTTGATAGCACGACAACGAAATGAAATTACAAGATTTAACAAGAACACACCTTCAATGAATTTAACCTAAGAGGAGAATCCTAAAGGAGTAAAGAAATCTAAAAGTAAGAAGCTTGTAAACACCAAACCATCTTTAGTATACCCTTGCTCAATAGGAAAAGTGTATGCGTTACTCGACCAATGGCTACAAGATGGAAATATTAGACTTTCTAGAGTTGAATGCTTACCAATGGATGAAGAAAAAAGTGACCTTAAGTTTTGTAAGTTCCATAGGAGTGTAGGCCACCCTATGAAAGATTGTTATATACTAAAGAAAATATTTAATGAACGTGTCCAGAAAGGAAAATTAATTATTAAAGATGGTGATATTCAGAATAATCCACTTCTAGTTCACAACACTCGATGTGGTGTTATGAATGTTATCACTCATGACCTTACAAAGATGGAAAGTATGGACATATAGCCAGTTGAGGCGCATGGAGGATTTTATGTCAAGACAAATAGAGATGATAACGTCATCTTCACTTTGTTAAACATTATTAATGTTAAGGATTTCTTTGATCTCATTGGCTTTGATGAGGATGCTCGGTTTGAGGTAGCAACCATGCTTATGAGGATTACATAAGGTCAATACAAGCAACATACTACAAGACTTCTTATAGAGAAAATGGTTTTAATGAATGAAAATGCAATTACGTTCACCAATGCTGACATGGGTATAAGGAATCTTAATCACAATTGCCCTTTATATGTGGAAAGCATACTTAACAATTATCCTTTCAAGAAGACTTTCATTGATAATGGATGCTCACTCAATGTCATGTCAATGTCTACTTTCAGAGCTATAAAGATAGACAGTCGATACTTAGTAAAACAACCCCTCTTATTGAACAACTTTTATCAATCTTCTATGAAGATAACAGGGTACATCAAAGTAGATTTCAATGTTGGATCTATCAACAACTGCACATGGTCCCATGTGACCGATGCACCTACATCATATCATCTCATTATAAGAAGGACGTGAGATATTAACGTAATCATATTGCTTCTCAGATAACATCGTTACTTAGTTGATGCATTGCTCCTAAGTGCATGAAGTCTTTAAGAATAGAGTATGCTCATATTTAAGTAAATGTCTTCTTTAGCAATTATTATCCTTTGTCATATTACCATTAATAGATGTTTCTTCCAGTCTATTAAGACTTTACAAGTTGTTGGGATCAAAGCAATCCTACTATATTATCTTCTAACGCGTTGCTACTAAGTGAAGAGCTATCGCTCTTGAGCATAAAATAACAAGACATCTTTATAAAAGTAAATGAAAGTGCTAAGGAAATAAAAGAACACAAGGATCAATAGGTGGATTTCATTGCTATTGATTCTCCATATTCAATCACAACTCGTATTTACAAGAAAAT
The DNA here is from genome assembly GCA_024138005.1 of Lumnitzera racemosa. Classification (NCBI taxonomy): domain Eukaryota; kingdom Viridiplantae; phylum Streptophyta; class Magnoliopsida; order Myrtales; family Combretaceae; genus Lumnitzera; species Lumnitzera racemosa. The sequence continues at coordinate 62,783,364 of JAMXBC010000004.1, forward strand.
AGAGTTACAATTGTGTAATTAAGAAATTTACAATGGAGAGCTTGAGATAGCATCCATTATTATAAGTGGTCAACTATAAGTACATGTAATTGCTCTTATACAAATGATATGCTGCCATAAAGTTGAATTAATGTGATCTATTGAAGTTATTCTTGCTAATAAAGATTAAGGGATTGTAGTACAACATTGGATTTCCAATGATGTCATGAAGGAATGAGGAACACTAAGACTCATTAATCAGTACCATTTTTGGAAAGAAAAGTTATAGATGAATATGATATTTGAGGAGGTTATTCTTGCATGATTATCACCACTCATGCCACCTTCTTTATATAACAATCATTGTGTCTGATGCTTAATTCGGCATATGCACAATATTCTCTCTGCGAGCTACGCCTAGTACACACGTGCACATAAGACTTGATGCGCACGTGTACACTGTACTTAGTATGCGTATATTTGGATGCTCATTATGCATACATTTTTAAAAGGCTCAATGTGTGAGTATTTATGACACCTAACGTACTGTACTTAGAAGATTCGATGTGCTCTTTATATAATTTGAAGGATAATAGTTCTAGAGTTTTTCATTACATGACTCTTTTGGATGAGACTATGTTGTTCCTTCATATAGTCCTTACATATTTAACAACTTGGCAAAGTTTTCATGACATATTTTTAGTCTAGAATAGTGGTAACAATTGACAAATATGGTTCCTACTACTTGGGGGAGGAGGAAGAAGTGATTACTTACAACAATAAAGAAAAACGAGAGGGTTTGTAAAATGAAGTGCATTCAATAGATACAACATCAACTTACATGAGTTAGATAGATTATATATATGGATGTGCTCGTATCAAAGAGATATGTTGAATTCAAGTTTTTTACTCTCATATGTATGTGCATAAAGCTTATGTTTAGTTCATGTATGCTCATCTTACGAACTTATGCTCACATCTCGGGATTCATGTTCAGTTCCTATGTGTTCAACTCACATGTAACTTACGTTTAGCTCTCATGCGCTTGTGTTCTGATGCCTTCATGTCCTACGACTTATGTTCAATTCACATTATAAATTACAATTGGCTTTATTAAGATCATCAAAACCAGATCATGTACAGCCTAAGTATGACACTTGTAGAACATATATGATGAGGAAATTTTAGTTTCACAATTTAAAAGAAAAGGGAGGGGAGAAGGATGCATGGATTAGTGGTGTAGAAATACACATGGAAGCTGATTTTATCAAAAGAAAGATACTACGTGTATGTAGTATGGGAAGCCAAAAGAAAAAAAAATAGTCATCTATATACATGTGACCAATAGTTCGAGCTCGAATAAATGAAACTCTAATATAGTTGAGAATGGAATTCATGTGGCATTGTCTTGCATGGCTAAATTCATGAATTAGATTCAAGGAATTCACACACTTAGCAAAAACAAGTTGATATACTTAAATTGGCTCAGTTGATCTTTTCTATTATGTACCCTACCCATCATAGGATGGAACCACTTCAACAAATTTAAGGATTCATAGTATCATCCGTAGCCCAGTTGATGGGAATCAAGCTATGGGACCTCTAACTTGTAACCAAGGCCGATGACTAGAGGGACTGGCATGATGAATTCTTATATTCCATCTAACCCCTACCAAGGCTGAGTACTTACTTACCGAGTTACCTTTGATGCCGTATCGAATGACCGCCCTTTATTCTATGTTATGCCAAGTTGATAACTACTCTAATGCCGAGTCGACTAATGCAGCATCGCTATGTATATAGTATCGTATGGAGAATCTATAGCACCAATGGTTGATTTCCTTATATATTTATTTTTACCCTCTTTTATCATGTATATTGCTTCTTTAGGAAATGTTCTTATTGTCTTTTCCCTTTTGGGCAAGTTGCCCTAACTTACGGGTATAAATACCTTTGTACTTATAGTTATAACAAATCAGATTACCTTCAATATACTTGAGTACTTTCTTCCTTACGTAAACATTGCTTACTTACTCCCAGTATCACTCTTATCCTTTCCTTTAAGTAAGGTCAGGTAGTAAGTAACCTCATTGAACTAATTTGTGTGTCACATCGAATTATGCTGTGAGTCTTCGAAAGTTCCTTTGGTGCGTCATATCCTCTGAAATTGTTCATGAGTTTTTCCTTATTGTTCCATTCGTCTTTGTCACTCTTTTTGTACCTTTACCCATTAACCCTTTTTCAAGCTTAGACCTATCTAATGACCGACCTTATCTATTCTTGGTCACGGTTCGCACCACCAGTGACAACAAATTAAACTATTAGTAAATACAATTAGCTATTGGCAAAGCATTAATAAACAAAGGTAAAGCCAGTATAAGAAGAAAACAGTTTACGTGAATCAAACAAAGAAAATGTTTGCTCGATCTTACACTAATTTGAAAGTAAAGTGAAAGGGATAACATTTCTCTTTTATTATATTATCAAAGAGAAATCACTTATATTACAATGGTAAATGGGGCTCAACATATCCGATCCATTTCAATATATATTATTATATTACCAACGAGAAGGCAATGGGAATAGGAATGACATTCAATTGTTGCTCTTAATTGGAGACTAATTTTCATATAGGCTCTTGTATGGGATTAAACATCAGACATTTATATTTCATAGTAATACTTGTTCGTCACTACAAGTCCTTATACCTCATAAATTTTAAGATGAAAACAAAATGTTTGCCTAGGGACACCTATACCAAAATATTAGGACTCTTGCTCCCTTTGCCAACCTCATTACGTCTACCCCACCCTTATGCAAATACATGAACTCTTATCTCTCTCCCCTCTTATATACTCCACCCCTCTTTCTTCGTCGACTCCAATCTAACCTTATGTAAACATATGCTTGCATATATATATATATATCTCTTAACCTTATCTACTTTATAATAATTCACAAATAACTTAACATGCATATTCCCTAGCTTCGATTATGCTCAAAGAAAGGATAGTGAATTGTTACTTTCTAAACCCGATTCATACAAACACACACTTACTTCCTTTGTCATGGCCTCTACTAGTCCAACCAAGTCCTCTCTCATTTCATCTCCATTTGCGCTTCATTTGACAAAATGTCTTACACTCATCGCATTTTCAACCAGAACCATTACCTTAACATTCTCTTCTTTAATTTCATCATTAAAGGCTATTCTCTTTCTAGCCCTTATGAAAGATCCCTCCTTATTTACATTACTATGTGTAAATGTGCCATCTAGGTCGATGAGTGCACCGTTGCTCCTTTGCTTAAGTGTTGTTCAATTCTCGAGGATGTTTGTGCCGGTAAATGCATTCATGGGGAGATTTTTGTTAATGAGTTTAGCTGTTTTAATGCAATAAGTATTGGATTAGTAAAGTTCTATGTTGGAATTAAAAGGATGGAGGAAGCAAAGAAGGTGAAATATGAGAATAAGACAATATCTTAGATTCGAAAACAAAGGGGATGTATACTATGGGTTTGGAGTGTTGTATGCTCAGATTTGGGGTTCAAGTAAAGAAGATACTTCACTTCAATCAGATGAAGCAGATTAGGTATGCATCTTTTGACCATTGATAAAAGGTTTAGGACTTGTACAACATGGTTGATGAATTTCCTTAAAGAAGTTTAGTTGTATCAAATGTGTACATTTGTGATATAATTACTTGTGAATTGCTAGTATATAATTATAGGGACTTCCACATAGCAAAGAGGGTTAAAACAAGTGGAACCAAGATGCTCATTTGATGGACCTAGCTACATTAAGTTTTTTTTTTTTTTATAATAATTCGATATCATAGATTTCGAAGTCCCTATTGGTTGTCGAGAAGCTGGATATTGCTTCATGAAAGAATTCAATTAATGAACACTTTTCAAGCAAAATTGCACGGAATGCTCATCATGAGAGAAATAAAATTTCATTGGAGATCTTGCTTTTGGAATAAAAAAAAAATCCATACCAAGGTATCTTTATTTATGTCGAAGGTTGAGCCATTCCTACAAATGTATCTATCTAAGGAAGAGCTTGTTGAAAATTCAAATGTGATGAGAAATGAGGCATTGAGTGAGCACATGTCCTCTCTTTTAAGATTAGATGTTGATTTTTAAGAGATGACATGCCAATAGACCATCCACAACTTGAAAAGTTTGTTTAGCCACTAACAACCATAAGCATCTTAAATGCACTTATTTCAAATGTTAGAGTTGGAAACTTATAACCTTAAATAAACCAAATAAATGGGTTAAACTAGAAGATATGTGTGAGGACTTGCTAAATGATGACTCTAAATGTATAGAAACAGATAAGGAGATAATTATTCTAACAAAGTTCTTAAAGCCATGCGTATGGGGTACATAAGTCTTATAAGGGGAAGTGAAGAGGAGATTGTTGGTTTTCTCTTTGGAATTGGCTCAGTTGGTGCACTCTTATGGACAATTCTCTACTAACATGTTCTCAAAGAACATCCTTTAAGGGACTTGCTATTTTGGACTCAATTAGTCTTTGGTTTATCAGGAATGCTATATCTAGTGATGATATTGAGGATGAACTTGAAGTTTGGGTTACTAGATTATTTCTTTGTAGTAATCAACAAAGGAGTGTTTCAAATTATTGGAAGACTAAAGTGGATGCCTCTTCCGATAATGAGTTCAAAATTAGGCCCTCCAAGAATTAAAGGGAGAGGAATGGTTCCAGATGAAATGTTAAGTGTGAGAAAGGAATAAAAGGAAAAAAAAAAGAATGAAGAAAAGGGACAAAGACATACTTAAACTATACAGGAGTTGGGTGTTGTAGCTTGTTACTGTGGAGTTTGGGTCTTGGTTGTGACTACTCATGTTGAACTTAGCTTTGTCGTTGCTAGTTAAACATCAAGTTGCTTTGTTGCATTTGCTTTGTTTGGTGGTGCTTATGCTGCTTTAATTTTTGCTATTGCTTTATTTTAGGTTTTGAATTTAGTTGAATTCCGTTTAATGGTGGAATTTCTACTAATGCTATATAATTGCTAAAACGTCCAAGCTACTGTCAATGTGTTGAATTTGGTAGCTACTGTTGAGCATACTCTTGCATACAAGTTCAATGTGGTTGGAAATAAATTTCATAGTTGCCCTTCAAGCTTTAGTCTTCATCAGCAAATTTGGACTCCTTTGAGCTTTGGTATTTAGTCATTATTAAGAAGGATATTTATTATGTATAGGCTGGAAGAAAACAAAATTGAAGTCGAAAGTGTAGAAGAAAATTGATTGTAAATGAAGTAGGGTGAGAATTGAATGTAAAAGAAAACCGACTATTAATGAAGTAAGATGAGAATTTAATGTAAATGAAATTGAGAAACAAGCATGAATGTAGATGAAAGTAAGGAAATGTAGATGAGGTGAAATAATAAGTTAGATGAAAATGACAAAGTTGTAAGAAACAAAACAAGATTGGTAACTAAGGGATATTCACAAGAAGAAGGTATAGATTATGATGAAACTTATGCTCCTATAGCTAGGTTAGAAGCTATTTGTCTCTTGCTTACTTATGCTAGTTTTAAAAATTTTAAGTTATTCCAAATGGATGTAAAAAGTACGTTCTTAAAAGGGTATATCAAAGAGGAAGTATATGTAGAACAACTCCCTGATTTTGAAGATCCTTTTAAGGACTATCATGTTTTTAAAATGAATAAGGCTTTTTATGGTTTAGAACAAGCACCATGAGCATAACATGAACAACTTAGCGAATATCTTATTAAGAATGGCTTCAATAGAGGGAAAATAGATGTTACTCTATTCTTAAAGCATTTTGATAAGGATATTCTAGTGGTTCAAATTTATATTGATGACATCATCTTTGGTTCTACTAACAAAAAATATTGTGAAAATTTTTCTAAGATGATATAGGTTGAATTTGAAATGTCAATGATGGGATAGTTAAACTTCTTCTTGGGTTTACAAATAAGGTAAATAAACGAAAGTATATTTATACACCAAGAGAAGTATACTAGGCAAATTATAAAGAAATTTGGTTATGAAAATGCCAGAGGAGCTTCTACTCCTACAAGCATATCAATAAGATTGGATCCAAATCTTGAAGGTAAGAAGGTAAGTGAGAAATATTATTGAAGTCTTATTGGACCTTTACTGTACTTGACGGCATCTAGACTAGATATCATGTTTAGTGTCTATTTGTATGCTCATTTTCAAAGTTCTCCAATTGAATTGCATCTCATTGCTGTTAAAAGAATTTTTAAATACTTATTGAATACATCTAAGCTAAGCATATGGTATCCAAAAAATCAAAACATAGATTTGGTTAGATATTTAGATGTGGATTATGTTGGTTGTAAAATTAATAGGAAGAGAACTTCTAGTAAATGTCAATTTTTAGGTGACAAATTGGTTTCTTGGTTCTCCAAGAAACAAAATTCAGTAGCATTATCAATAGTTAAAGTAAAATATGTTTTAATTAGAAATTCTTGTGCTCAAATCTTGTGGATAAAACAACAAATGCTTGATTATGGTATAGATTTTAAAATATACTAGTTAAATGTGATAACACGAGCGCTATTAATTTAACAAAAAATCTAGTATATCATTCTATATCTAAACATATAGAAATAAGGCATCATTTTATTAGGGATCATGTATCAAATGGAGATGTTTGTGTTGAGTTTGTGCCAACTAATTTACAATATGCTGACATTTTTACTAAACCATTAGAAAATATAAGATTTTAATATATTAGAAAAGAATTGGCAATTTGTAATAAATTTTCTTAATTGCTGCATAGTTTAATTTATACTCCTTACTACTCATTGTGTACGTATCAGTAATAATAACTTATTGACTCACGATTGTCTTATAAACTAATCAAAATCTTCATTTTCTGTTGTCTTTTGAAAAAGAAAGAAATGTCCTCTCAACTACTCCTCTACCTCATTCGACTCTCAAACCCTTACTCTTTCTTAATACGATCTGATGTAAATGAACACATGAGGTCTGACATCGTGCGAACTAAAGGGATGGGTCTGGACCTCGAGAAGGTCTGAAAGGTAAGTGAAAGTTGAAGGTTAAGCAAGGTTCCTTATGCATCGACCATGGATATGATACACTAACACCTCATACGAGCTTAGGTTGTACTTGATATGATGTATAAGTGTGGATGGAGGCCATTCACTAGTCTATGCTCAATAGTCTAGATAAGAGTAATTGAGAGTAAGAAACACGTAGGTCATGGGAGTGTGTCTGAATATTAAGTTATAGATTGAATGTTACGGTTATTACAAATTTATATGTCTTAATTAAGGTAAATTCTAAGTTAGAGTAAATTACAAAAAAAGGATTCCTACTAGTAAATGAAAGTGAATAATTTATAAGGGTAACATTATAATCAGGCAAAAAGAATATCTGGCGGTGAAAAGGAGGGTACGGATATTAAAAAAGGTAATATGTGCATCATTTGCTCATTCTATGGTCCCAATGATATTATTGGCCGAGTAAAGCAAGTTCTAATAAAGTTAAGTCAGCATCAGCAGTTCGACAGCTTGGATAGTTGGGATTGGAAAAGGGATTGGTTTAGGGGTTAATTATTGTCAGGTTAGCCTCAAGAGGTCAGCTTGTGGTAGTTGTCAGCTCGACTTCGACATAGATCAGGTTGGAAATATTCTAATTTGACGCTTAGATAGGTGTATTGTGGAAAGGTCGGTTTGGTACTTTTTTTATCACTTCAATAGCTTCTTGGATGATGTAGAGAGTGAAGTAACTTAATAGGTCAGATTAAAAGATGCACTGCTCCTCATCGTTCAACTTACCTTGGATAGTTCGATGAGACATCTGAGTAAGCCCTAATGCTTAAGAGTGCGTGATTGGTCTATGATCTCTATCATTCCCTTTGGGCTATTTAAGATTTGGGATTAAATTAGACTCAGCTCTATGTTACTCATTTTTAAGAGTATACATGTAGAGATTAGCAATGTTGAAGGAGTTAGAGAGTTCGTACTCTTTTGGTAGTTCAATCTTGTAGGTATTAGGCTTGATTTTTTTCAAGTACTTTGAGGGTCCGTTAGCTTTGGGAGATAACTTACTTTTCCTCAAGTTAAGGAACCGTTCCTTTTTGAGGTGGATCCAGACCAGATCACCTAGTTGAAACTCTCTTTTCTTCCATCATCGGTCTCATCTTATGAGCTTAGTAGTAACTTGACTTAATTGTTCTACGACCTTCTGGTACATGGCTTTAATGGCCTCGATTCTTTGTGCAATTAACTGGTCATCACTTAGGCTTAGAAAGGGCATTTAGTCCATCAGGAGCTCAAGGTTAAACCATATGCTACCTTAAATGGGGACATGTTTGTTACGTTGTAGGTAGTCTTGTTGTAGGCGAACTTTATGATCGGCAAGCATAGATCCCGATCTGCTATGTTCTGACCAACGGTAACCTATAGTAAAGTTCCCATAGTTCTATTAACAACCTCAATTTGTCCATTCGTTTGTGGATGATAGGATGTGTTGTATAATAGCTTGGCTCTCATGCGCCTCCATAATGTTCTCTTAAAGTGGCTCATAAACTTTGGGTCTTGGTTTAAAACAAGGATTCTGGGTACTTTGTGAAGCTTGACTACTTCTTATAAGAAAAGAAAAGAAATAGTAGAAGCATCATTAGTCTTTGTATAGGGCACGAAGTGTACCATCTTGCTAAATCAATCCACGACCACCATGTTGGAGTCCTTCCTTCGGTATGTCCTTTGCAATCCTAGCATAAAGTCCATACTCAGCTAAAACTAAGGTTTAGTTAGAATAGCCAAGGGTTAATAGTGCACTTGCTCGATTCAGCTCTTTGCTTTTTTGTAGGTAGCATACCTTTCTAACACAAATTGGATGTTGCTCATCATTTATGGCCAAAAGAATCTTAAGGATAGTATCTCATGAGTGTGGTGTTGGCTAAAGTGTCCTAACAATCCTCTTCCATGTACCTTGCGCACTAACAATTCTCTCATGGAACAAGTCAAGATACATAATCTCTTCTTCCTGAATAAGTATCCATCTTCCCTAAGCTAGCCATCAAATTTCCATCCTTCTTCACACCTAGCATAGATGGGACCAAAATGTGGATCCTCAACATATAAATCTTTTATTATTGAAAAACTAAGTAGCTTAGTTTGCAACTCAGTTAAGAGAGAATGTCATTTCAATAGGGCATCGGTTATTACATTACTTTTCTCATTCTTATACTTCATGACATAAGAAAATCCTTCCATGAACTTAACCCATTTGGCTTATCTTCGAGATAGCTTAGGTTGGCTTTTCAGATATCTTAAGGATTCATGATTAGTTGGACAGTAGATAGTGTTGCCATATAGTTAGGGCTTTGATTAAGGAGTAAAATTTCTTATCATAAATAGAACAATTGAGTGTAGTTCCTTTAAGTTTTTCACTAAAGTAAGCAATAAGTCAGCTTTCTTACATTAGCAACACCTATACCTAGTCTGGATGCATCATACTCTACTTTGAACACTTTGTCAAAACTTAGTAGAGCTAAGACAAGGGTTATAGTTAGCGTCTCCTTCACCTCCTTAAAACTCCTTTACTCCTTCTCTTCCCATCTAAACTTAATATTCTTCTTCGACAGTTCAGTGAGTAGGGCCATGACTGTACTGAAATTCCTTATAAATCTGTGATAGAATGATGCCAGGTTGTAGAAACTTCTCACTTCGGCTAAAGTGTTCGATATAGGCCATTCGGTGATTGCTCTTATCTTCTCATCATCGACTCGTATTCTTCTATTACGTACAACAAACCTTAGGAAGATTACTTCAGGTCGACAAAAGTCATACTTCTTCAAATTGGTGTAGAGCCTTTTAAATCAGAGTTTTGCAAAGATTGCTTAGAGATGCTCTTAATGAGTCTCCAGATCAGGGTTATACATGTTGAAATAAACTACTACGAATTTCCCTATTGGTTGTCAAAGCACATGATTCATCAATTACATAAATGTGTTCGGTACGTTTAATAGTCCAAATGGCATCACAAGCCATTCATACAATCTATGGCATGTTTTGAATGTAGTCTTCCACTCGTCACCCCTCGCGCATTGAGATATGATGATATTTAGATTGGAGATTAATCTTAGAGAATACTCATGCTCTATTTAACTTATCCAGCATATCATTAAGCTTTGGTATGGGATACTTGCACTTGATAGTGATGCAATTGATTGCTCAGCTATCTATACACATTCTCTATAACCCATCCTTCTTAGGTACCAACAAGTAGGTACGGTACGGGGGATAAGGGATTCTTGTGTATGCACTTTCTTCATTAGCTCATTTACCTATCTCTATAGTTCGGTAGCCTACTCTAGGTTTAACCTATAGGTAGGCTTGTTCGGCAGTATGGCTCCTGGTTGCAAGTCAATTGCATGTTTGATGCTTCGGATAGGAGACAGACCTTTTGGTAACTTACTTAGAAATAGATCGGCAAATTCATCTAATAAGATTTTCACCTTGGTAGGCACTATTCCTTCCTTGGATCGCATCTCTAGCAACCTTTTAACCTACTTATAAGCCAGCTCTTTGAGTTCCATCTCTCTTTTTAGCTCAGCTCAAGTCATCACCAAAGCCTCTTTCATTAAGACTTGGCTCAATTGCATTTGTATGATTTTTACTTACTCGGTAGTCATAGGGCTCAAATTCACCCTCCTTCCCTTATCCTTTAGGGAAGATGTATTCCTCATTCCATCATAAATCACAATTTGGTTAAACATCCATGGTCATTTAAGTAGAATATGGGAGGTGCTCATGGGTAATACATCACAGAGCACTTCATCTTGATAGTTGTCAATACAAATTAGCATAGACACCTATTTGTTCACTTATAAGGCTTCCTTATCACCTAGCCAATGTAGCTTATAAGGTTTTATGCACGGCTTAGTTGATAACTTCAGTTGTTGGACTATGGAAGCAGAGGTTACATTATTGCAGCTTCCACTATCAATAATCAAGGTACGCAATAACCCATTCACCTTACATCCATTGTGGAAAAGATTTTCCCTCTGTTCATCCTTGAGCATATAACTCACATTTATTGTCCTCTTTAATACTAGAGTGGCCGGCATAAAGTTACCTTCCTTGCTATAGATGACTTCCTCTTCTTTAGATAGCTCGGTTTGCCCTGTCTCTTTTAGGTCTTCCATTTCCTCATCAATACTATTTACCTCAACAGTTGGTTGTTTACCTTAACAGTTGGTGCTTTACCTTGGATTACTATGGTTCTTTTATTTAGACATTGAGTGGCTATGTATCCAAATTTTCGACATTTGAAACACTTGATCTCACTCATCATTCGTCTTAAGTGTTAACCTCTGTTGAACTTCCTTAAGACCTCCTTCTCCTTTGCTCGGGCATTTTGAGCAAGTTAGGTCTTAGCAACTTTATCGGACTACTTTTGCATAGGTCTGCTCGGAATAGGTCGGCTATTGTTGGGTGGGTTGATAGGGGGTCAGAACCTTCCTATTCAACGCTTTTCAATTCTCTAGGCAACTCAGATAGTGTCGTCAAGTGATCCAATATCTTTGGTTTCTAGAACATCTCCAATCTCATACTTCAATCCACTGGTGAATTGAGAAACAGTTTGGTCCTCAAGCTTAATGACTTAGTATTGGATCATTAAAATATAAAATTCCTTTACATATGAATTAATAGTTGATCTTCCTTGCCTTAGCTCTTATAATCTTTTGAAGGTATCTTATAAATAGTAGCTTGGTAAAAATCTCCTCCTTATGACCCTCTTCACCTCATCCCAACTCCTAAGTTCACATTCTCCTTCTATTCTTCGGGAGGCTTGCATATTCTTCCACCATAAGGAGACATAACCAATAAACTCCAACACAGTAAGTCTAACCTTTGTATTATTTGGTACTTCGTTGCATTCAAATTACTTCTTAATCTTATTTACCTAATCCAGCTAGTCCTCGACATATCTACTTTTAAAAAAACTTGGAATATGCATCTTTAACCCTTCAACTGTAAGGGCTTGAACATTCCTTTCTTCTAGTTCATATTACTCCTCCGCTACATTGTCTCCTTCCTCTTCTATTTCATTGAGTGCTAGCCTATGCCTAGCAACCCTACATACCCCTTCAGTTTGAGGCGGTCGAACTAGGGTGTTTATCAACCAAATTGACCATTGCCTCTCTTAAGTTGTTTACATCCTCTATATGAGCCATTTGTAGCTCTCTACCTATCTTCATTTATGATAGCCACTGAACTGGCTACTAAGTTGGTGAGTCCATTTAATCGGTCACCCATTTATTGGGGTATGAAGCTTCTTTATTGGCTTTGGCCATTTTGAGCACCACTTTGTGGGTTATTAATTGCTGTTTGTACATTAAAGTCAGACATTATTGTCTATTTCCACAAGATTGACAGTTGATACACTATTTAAAGCTTCTTACCACAAACAAGGATAAATTAACATCAAGTACAACAATAGTTAGTATAACCTGTACATGATAAACAACCACATACTTGTACTCTGTTTTGTGTATATGAAATAGGGGAAAATAGATCATAAAATTTCTTTAACACTTTTCACCTACCAAACTCTTATGTTAACAATAGAACTTCTAACATACAAAAATAGTAAAAAATCACTCAAAGAACAAACTAATAGAAACTAGCTTTGAATGTAGCCAGACTTTGATACCAAGATAATACAGTTTGATGTGGATGGACACACAATGCTCGATACTACACGAACCAAAGGTGTGGGTTCGAACCTTGAGACAGTTTGAAAGGTAAATGAAAATCAAAGGTTGAGTAAGGGTCCTTGTGCATCGATGGCAGATATGACTTACTAATACCTCACATGAGCTCGAGTTGCACTTGATATGATGTAAAAGTATAGTTAGAGGTTGCTTGCCACTAATCCATACTTAATGGCCTTGATAAGAGTAGTTGAGAGTAAGAAATACTTAGCTTACAGGAGTGTATCTAAATATCAAGTTGTATATTAAATGTTGCAGCTATTACTATATACAAGTATTTATATGTCGTAATTAGGGTAAATTCTAGGTTAAAGTAAATTTAAAAAAAAAAAAGGATTCTTATTAGTAAAGGAAAGGGAATAATTTACAAAGGTAACATTGTAATCAGGAAAAAAGAATATCCAGTGGTGGAAAGGACAGTACGGATGTTAGAAAAGGCAGTATGCACGTCATTTGCTCATTGTATAATCCTAATGACATTACTAGCTAAGTAGGGCAGGTTCTAATTAGGTGAAGTCGTTAGCGGTTTAGTAGCTTGGACAGTTTAGATTAAAAAAGGGGTTGGTTTAGGGGTAACTTATTGTCGGGTTTGCCTCGAAAGGTCAGCTCTTGGTAGTTGTCAGCTTGGCTTTAGTACGGATCAAATTGGTAGTATTTTGATTCGATGCTTAGATAGGTGTATTGTGGAGAGGTCGGCTTGGTACGTTCATTGATTACCTTTGCAGCTTCTTAAATGATGTGGAGAGCAAAGTAACTCGATAGGTCGAACTAAGGGATGTGTTGCTTCTCGTTGTTCAACTTACCTTGAATAGCTCGGCAAACCATTTGAGCAAGCCCTTGAGCTTAGGAACGTATGATAGGTCCATGATTTCTATTGCATCTACTACCAAGAATGGCGCCAAAAAGAAATAACATCTCAAAAGGAAAAGAAAAGGTCATAATCGAACACCAAGAATCCTCTATAAGAACTCTAAAATCCCAAAAAATGATGAAACCAACCCAGGATCAACATTGCAATTCAAAGAAAAGAAAGAAGGAAGTTTAAGTCAAGGTTGAATCTAGTAAGAAACAATGCCACTAGTTTGATGATGGTACTTCTTTAGACAAGAATAAGGTTTGTGATCTTGCATTTTTTGATATTCCTAGGCTGTTTAAGGTTAATGAATCTGCAAGAAAGTATTAATATGGATGTCATGTATGAGTTCTACAGTAATCTAGTAACTAATTTAGAAACTAAAATTTTGACTACTTTGGTATTGGGTGCCAAGATAGAGATTTTCAGGAAAGATTTGATAGAGTGTTTTGGTTAGAAAGATTTGTGTGATGATCAGGAATTGGTGAGGATGACTAAAAAAAATTTGTTTACATAATTAAATGAAGGGATTGAAAATGATTATGGAGGGGCTGCATGGATATTTGATTTTGAATTAGTAGTTAGAATCCTTTACAAGGCTATTTTGAGTTGCAACTTACCTTAAAAAAAGAGTTTTACTAGGGTTACAGTTCAAGATGCAGTTATCATTCTTGCAATGATAAAAGTAAAGAATTTGGATTTACCCACAAAAATTTTGAGGCATATAGGGAAAAAGCATAACAAGTATACCATATGGAAATGCCATCATGAAAGTCTTGAGGTTTAAGGGATTAAGGATACCATAAGGAGTGAATGACATTAAGTCATTAAGGAAAATTGCTGAAAAGGTCTTTCTATACAAAGGAATAATGATGGAGGATTTTCCATGGTATTCTCATGATGATGTACATTATGTGCACCTTAAGCACAAAAAGCAATTTTTAGGTAAATCTTTTGATAGTGTAATGGCTAAGGGTGAGCGTTCTATACCAACAGAACCTTCTCTAGAAGTTTCTTAAGAGAAGAAACTTCTAGTATGGTTGATTAGTTCCCTTGATCAACCATTCTATATGGTTAACAAATAACACCAATAGAGTACATGAACTTAAGCGTAGCAAACATTTCAAGGTTTTACAAATGAAATCTCAAAGAGGATGATCAAGTTCTTATAGTAGCACATTGATAATATGTTGGATGCGAACTTTAAACTTTTCATAAAGGAAAGTCAGTTATTGCTAGCTAAGAAATTTATTGATTCAATTGTGTCCATAAAAGCCACTGTAGAGTAGAAATTGAATGAAGTTGATGTATGATGAATGAATGTTTTAATAATGTTAGATTACACCTCAATAGAATGGAATTTGAGAAGTTTACTCAAGAACTTGCTAATATTATTAATAAGGTGAAACATGCTGAGCGATCTCTAAAACTGATGAATATGAGATTACAACAATTGGATATATGCTCAATTGAACTTTATTTGGACCAAGGCTTTGAAGGATTTACAAAAAGAACTAAAGGATTTCATCTTAGTGTAATTCCCAAATTATGTCAGACCTATTCGTCCATCACCAAAGGTCATTGATCTTGATGATGATTCTTTTGAGCTATCAAAGAAAATCTTCTATAATCCTTTTCTTAATCCATCTTATTATATCAAACATTTACCTTCTTCTTCCTCTAAGAAGAAATCTAGAAAATAGTTTATAATTTTTTGTTTGAAATATTATTAAGACCACTTTTGTAATTTGTTCTGTTAAGACTTACTTCTTCTTCTTATTTTTTTTTCCTATAGATTACTCTAGCAACGGCATGTGTTTAATATTAATATGATGAATGTTACAGTTAGATGTTCATTTTGAATTGTTTTACTTAGTTTTTGAATTACCTCGATGATAACAAAAAGGTAGAGATAGGGCATCCAATTTTTTTTAGGTCAATTTTTTCTTTTTTCTTTTATTGTTTTTGTAAAAATGTGTCTTGTTATCATCAAAAGGGTAGAGAATATTAGGATTCTCTCTAACTTGGTTTTGATGATAACAAAAAGGACTACGTGATATTATTTATGTTAGCATAGTGTTGCAAGAAAAAATCTTTACGCGTATAGAAGGTTCTATAGAAGTTTCAAGTAATTGTTCAAATAGCAGATGATGAAAATAAAAGCTTAAGTAGAAGGTTGACTACTGAATAAAAGAGTAGCAGAAGTATGAGTAGAAAGTGGTATGCTTAATTAGTTCAGTAGAAGAAATAGTAGAACATTAACTCCTGAAGCGAGTGGACCATCCAACTAATGTGGAATTAGTTTATTTATAAAAGTTATAGTAGAAGGTTAATCTGACAGGACCCAGCTCTATTGGTTGATTATATTTGGAAAATATAATTAACTTGTTCCACTTAAGTAGGAATAATATATCTAGGGATAAGAAACGGTTACAACCAATTTTTTTTAAACTAACTAGATATTACAAATGATGATGAGTTAAATAAATCTCGGCCAAAGCAAAAGTCATCTAATTTTCATAATGGCTTGCAACAAATCAAGAAATATTCAAAACGTGTTGAAATTTAGGAGAATATATTGTATTCAACTGTTGAATGATGAAGATATAAACAAATTGTCATTCAAATAAGAGACAAAAAAAAATTATACTTAATCCATATTTTTGCAAGTTCCAGTGTGAAAGTTTTGAAGATTCATATTTTTTGTTCTCAAATTTCTATATACTTGAAAAGAATTCTGTTGAGATTATATTTTTAAAAGAGATTGATTGAACTGTAGCCTATGTTTAGTTTAGTTAGAGGCAAGTGAAGTTGTTTGTAAGACTATACAAAACCAGTGTTCATGATATAAAACTATAAGGGTTTTGGCGTACTAATGAGAATTAAAACGTATCAAGTAAATGTTATAGCATAAATTTTTTTTTCCTTTTTTCAAGTGACTACATTGAAAGTTGAATAAAGTTTAGTTATTTAATTAAAATAATATACATAAGACATGAAAGATCTGAAAGGTTAATATTACATATTATCAATGAGAATAGATATGTTATAAATTGAAACATAGTATTAATAGCAAATTTAATAATAACATAAATTAACCATTTGAAATTTTGACTGATTGATGGGAAATGATATTAATGGAAATCAAAACGTATTATTAATAACAAAAATATTGTTTTAGTCATTTAGTTAAAATAAAATATAAAAGACAGTGAAGTCGCCTAAGGCTTTAATATTATAGAAAATTCTTAATGAGAATTATATTAATGAGAATTAAAACTTATTATTGATGGGAAATTCTTAATGAAAATTTATGTATCTTCTTTTTTCTTTTTTTTTCTTTGCCAACCATAAATTAATTATTTAAACTTTAAAATTTTAATGGGAATTGATATTATTGGAAATTGGAAAATTTTATTGATAACAAAATGTTAGAGAAAGAAATGGTAAACTATATACCTACGGAAAGAGAAAAATAATAAAGACACCAAAATAGTCTCATTCTCTTTTAATATTATTGATAGAAGATCTGGATATAAGAAAAGAAGATGATATTAGTTTAAATTTTTTATTCTTGAGAGGAATTAAATTAATGGCAATTGAATCATTTTATTAATGACAATATGTTAGATAGAGAAATTATAAAGTATGTGTATATGAAAAGAGAAAAACATTGAATATTTCACAGTAGAGTCATTTATAGAAGGTATATATACATATGTCTATTATATTAAAGGGAAACCCTGTTTTTTAACTATCTATAACTAACAATTTGGTATCAATCATTAAATATATTCATATGGTAGCTACAAAAAAAAAAAAAAAAAATCAAATGCATCATACAAACTTCTTAGCTACCGTCAATTACTTACAAATCATTGTAATTATATAATTACCTTTTTCTATAGTTGCTATTGTTTTATTTATCCATTATTCTAATTACCCAAAATGGTTATTATTTTAAAAATTCATTATACTTATTTATTTGATCAAAATTTTCTATAGTAGTAAGAACTTTTTCTTTGGAAAGTTTATCATGGAGACTAAACTTTTTTTTTTTAATATTTTTTGCATACATAATGTGGGTGTATCATCTGCTAGTATAGATATAAGGGATTATATATGTTTATATTTATATTATTAAAGCAAAATGAGGGTTGTTCTTTTTTCTTTTACCTAAATCAACCTTTAATAGAATTAATATTTTACATTATCTACTATTTATTACCCAAAGTTTTAAGTTATGTAAATTGTTTATGAATTTCATTCTTTATTTCTTTCTTTAACTGTTATTTATACTTGATAAATATCAACTTTAATTATCTACCTATGAGTTAATTATATGTAAGTTGGTATATGACTAAGTTATCTCTTTTAATTAGAAATAATTATATATATATATATTTGGCAAATTATGTTACAATTTAGGGGGAAGGGATTCAAATCTTAATCAATCTCAATGAGAGACTAAGTGATGATGCTGACCTTAGCTAAACATAATCATATTTAAAGCATTGATGTTTCTTACCATAATCTTTAATCTACATTAATTACAATAATTGTTTCCACATTTTATTTTTCATCTCTTCCTTTGCCTCTTATTTATAATTTATTAATATTGATTTTAGTTTATGCTTAGAAGAGCCCTATTCTCATATTTATATAAAATCTTTGAAAGATAATAATTATATAAAAAGCATTATTAATTCTTCACACATTTAATGTTGTTAAATTTATATATGCAAACATTTGCTAGTAAAACACACACACAAAAAAAAAAAAATCAAATAGATTATGCCATTTAATTTTTTTAAGCTTTAGTTGTATAAATAAAAATTGTATCACTAGTTTCTATGTTGTACATATATTTGGAATATTGAATAGCACATAAAATTTCTTTAAAAAAAGGTAAAATAAAAGAACTAGATAAGTACAATGGCAACATAATAGTACAAGATACTTGCTATTTTCTTAATTAAAGATGGAATTTCAATCAATTAAGCTCATATGTCAATGGACTAATAATTGCTATGGTGATGTGTTGACCTTTCTTCTAGCAAATTGAAGTACAAAAATATGTGCTAGATTATAAAAGGGTAGAAAATAAAATATTTACATTAAACATGAACAAAGTAATGCATGGCAAACTTAATAAAAAATCATACTATGTGCAAATATAAGTTACGAAATAACACATTTACCTACTCTTTTTTAGTATAAAACTAAGCCGTTGGTTATTTATTAACATATCTTAATGTAAAACTTAATACTTGTTTGATTAATATTTTTAATTAATTCATATGTTAATAACTTTCATCTTGTACTCTTGTAATGTCATTAGACTATCAACAGACAATTTTTGGAGTCTAAAAAAATTGGAAGTATAAAATGTCAACATCTACGAATTTTGACAGTAAAATTTGTTAGTGATAGTAATTTATTAAATAATAGTTTGTGTTGGTGTTTTCATGTTTTAATTTAACAATATAATCTAGTTTTACAAAAAGAAAATTGTCATCAATAATTCAAATTTGAAATCAAAATATGCCCCAATCCTTTCTCATTTCTTCCATATTTTGAAAAAAAATGATTATGGAATCTATAAGAGTTACAACTCTTTAAATTACAAAATGCAACATAATGCATAAATGACTTTATTATAAAAAGATTGTAGTGATCATCATAAGACTACTACCTTTGCAGAATCATCATCATTTTTTTCTTATATATATAGCACATGGCTATTGTTTACATCATAAAGTTAACCAACAAAAAAAAAAAAAAACCGAGCGTAAAGCTCTAATTAACATAAAGAAAAACAACTAAAAGGTACTACTAAGGAAAAGAATTGAGCTTTTATAATTATTGATATAAGATATTAACAAACTCTTTGTAGTTTACACAAAAAAAAAAAAAAACTTAAAGGAAAAAATAAAGAAAAAGATAGTCATCTTATTAAATCCTCAATTATAAATTCTTCACTATAAACGTTTACAAAACCATTGTACCGAAAAATCTAGGAGCACTTGGTTAACATCTTTGTCCTGATATTAGTATACATTCCTTTTCACTTGAAAGTAAAAACAATTCATGCAAATTATTTAAACCAAAAAAGTTAATCTATCATATGAAAAATGCAAATGTAATTAGAAAACACAAAAACACAAATATATAAAAAAATTTAAAAAATACGTAGAAAAGATAGAGTTCAATAACTATTCCATCCTTGTTACACCTCTATGTCAACATTATTATCAAACCATTTTGATGAGATATTGAAAATTTACAATTGAAAATGTAACATATGAATGGGACTTTATAAGAAAATGTGTAAAGAGGCAAAATTGACTTTAAGCTACACTATGATAAGTGACCTTTGTGACAATAGAAAAAAGGCTTCAACTATGATAAAGAGAATAAATATAATGGGAGAGAGAAAGAGTTAGATCCATTTTGATTTGGATTTGGATTTTTTTTTTTGGGAATTGAAACAAATTACTTAAAATTTAAATTATTAATGAGAATTCACATTAATGTGAATTGAAACGAGATATTAATTACATATTAATCACATCAAATGCTATTTTCAAAGTAGACACAAAAAAATCCTCCTTGCACTTCAATAATATACGAAAGTTAACAATAATATATCAATTTATTATAATTTGACTGTATGGTGAATACAATAATATTGTGACAAATCATTATATATAAAATTAGCCATTTTCAATATAGAAGTTGAATAGGATTGATTGATATTTCTAACCTTGCTAATATAACATGAAAAATCTGTATAGTTATAAATGGTAGATGGTATGAAATACAAATATTGTGAAAGGGCAATATGAGAAAATAAGAAAAGACAACAAAAGATCATTCTCTTTTGTTTTAATAATATAGATATAGATAAAGGCTTGGTAATATACTTATGACATGTGTGGCTGACTTTATAAGGTGGAATAAAATAATTATTCCTTACCTATCCCCCTATTCCTACATTTGGTTATCGAAATAGCTATTCTAGGGATTTGTGATTATTGAAAATAAGGAATCATGATTCCTTTATTGGACTAAGGGAATGGCGATTTTTTTTTTTTTATCTTTATAGTATGTTTTCTTATGTATTTGTAATACCTTAAAATATTATAAGGAATAGTTATAACTTGCCTATTATATTCTTGAATAATTGCAATTTCATTCATATATTCCTTTTTGTAAATCAAACATGTCATTAATCCAATTGAAAATTTTGTTTTGAATGGATTATGGGTAAAAAAAAATTAATAGTTATTATTTACACATTGTAATGCCCTAGTTTATAAGTAGTGAATAACTAACCTAATAAACACTAATGGGCATATTTTTAATCAATGGCCCAAAAGTTTCAACCTTATGTTGGCAAGGTATTTACAACTATGGCCTTATAAAATTGTATCATAATCTTCCATAACCCATGTAGGACACTTAACCATAAGGTCTCACAATTTCTCCCCCTTAAACATACAACGTCCTTGTTGTGAGACCTTACCATTGGGCTCAAATCTTTCCCCCCTTTTGTTGTATGATTTAGGCCACCTACTACTTATAGGTCATCTTAGAAGCATGCAAAAAGTCACATCTTAGTGACACTCCCTACCTTCCTTAGACCTCCTTTAAATTGGAGCCAGACCTGAATCATGTACTTACTGGCAAAGGGTCCGCTCTAATACCATTTGTAATACCTTAGTCCATATGCAGTGAATAATCAAGCCAACAAACACTAATAAATCTATTTTCAACCACTATCCTAAAAGTTTTAAGCTTGTGTTGATAAGGTACTCACAACTATGGTGTTATAAACTAGTATCATGACCTCTTACAACCCATGTAGAACACTTAAGCATGAGGTCTTACACATATACTAGCATTTGATGAAAATTCTTTTTCTTTAAAGGCTAAAGAAGAAATTTATTTTAATAAAATTAAAGTTTTGGGGATGAGATTTCTAATCCTTATACAACAACTATATTAGTTTGGTTGTAATCACCTTAAAGTAATAATTCAAATACCCTCTTTCCTTAGATTGCAACCCAATGAGTGTATTCATTTATCACATCCTGACTTGGCCCTGAATGCAACAATCACAACTAACCTACTTTGAGAATAGAGAATAAGGCTATTTACATGAAAGAAGTCATCTATAAAAAAAAAAAATGTCAAATTTGGAGTTCAACTTTACACCTTGAAAATTTCTCAAAATAGAGGTCCAAGCCTTAATAAGTTCATTTACATCATCTAAGTTCTTCTTTCTATTTGCAACATTTTTATATAAACATTTCCTTGATCAACAAAAGACCCTTCTATAATAGCCAACTCTAACTTAGCGCTCTCAAAAAGTCTTCCTCCCTAAAGGTAGTAGTACCCCTCTTATATTTTACCTTGACCTACGGATATAACACATATTCGCTCGATTCACTGTGAACTGAGTAAGAGTGGATAACAATACATATAGCTTAAGCGAATCCAACAAATTGAAATTTCCATGCAAAATGGTTAGACATTACAAACATAATTTAATATTTCTCAACCAAGGATTTCATGCAAGAATTCCATGCTATGCTTATGCACATGAACAAATGCATCGATACCAATATCCTAGTTTCCAAATTTCAAGTTTTCCTAGTTTTCGAGCTTTTTATTCGACTGGTCCAGTTGGTTAACTCAACTAGGCATCTGGATATAAAGTTTAGGAACTGAGTAGGCAATAAGGAGTTATTTGGGAGTAAAACTCCCAAATTCCGAGTTATAATCGATCATAATGAGTGGTCAAAGGGCTTAGGCAAATGTTGTTATATATGCTTCAAAATTGAGCTTTTCAAAACCAAGAGAACCAAGCTCTTTCAAAGCTAAGTTTTTGTTTAGAAAAACACTTTCATTTCAAACATTTGACCTATAGGTGCTTTTTGTGGCTATGCCATGCCATGAATGCACCAAGAAATATGTTAGCACGATTCCAAGCATAGTTCCCAAGCAATACATTCGAGTTTTCTATCATATGTTATTTAGTTAACTTAGTTTTTCTTTGGTATACTTCATAATTATAACTAGAACCTTGTATCTAGTTTGCTTTAGCTAACAGCTTGAAGGTCGAACCATTTTCCTAGCATTTTTCAAGGTTAAAGTATATCTTAGCAACTTCTTACATGATTAGCAATCCATATAATATACTTTCTTAATCAAGTTCAAACAAGTTCAATAAACCAAGAATGCAATCATCATATATTTAGCAAGCAACAATCCAAGATTTACCATCGAACCTAGATAACTAAGCATATGACAGTGAAATTACACAAACTTGCAACCTATTGAGTAGACAAAAGTTTACTCTTAAATACATAATATCCACTTACTTGTAGCTAAAGCTTCTTCATGTCAAGTATCATCTTTAAGTTCTAAGTTATCTTGATGACCTATTACCAAGGTTCATATTTTAGTTTATGATTAAGCTTTGGAGTACTTTATTTAATCTTGAAGTATCTTTATAAGTTAATGGTATGCACCTTAAGAGTTTAGATAGGAAACTTCATTAGTACCTAGGACTTTCTACGTAACCTTCTACATGAACCTTAATAAGTTCCTTACCTTTTATTGGGGTCAAGTCTTCACTTACCTCATTACTAGTACCTTTTACTTAATCTTCTACTTAAGGTTGGTCTTAGGATTCATGGTTAGGAAGCTTCTACTAAAATTCCATCTTTAGTTTTTACTTTATGTTTCCCTAAGAAAACTTCTATAAAAGCTTCTATTGACCTTCATATTAAGGCCTTGTAGACATCCAATTTTTATTTTCCTTTAATTTAAATTTTTTTTATAAGGTAAGAGGGTCTTAATTTAGGTAAAAAAGCACAAAAATTAAAAAAATACAAAAAAAAGAAAATTAAAAAAAAAAGGAAATTTATAGTAAATGTAAAAAATAGAAAATTTAGAGAAAATACAAAAAATTAGAAAATTAGGAAAAAAAAATTAGATAATTTGAAATAGAATAGAAAATTTTAATAGTTTTAGTATTTTTTAGGTCTTAAATAATAAAAATAATAAAGAGGATTTTAAGCTTAGGCTTAGATTTAAATTGAACAAGGCATAGGCTTATAGCCTAACGGTACTACATATTGATTTGACATTGCATTTGGCTTGGGGATCTTGGGTTTGAATCTCACTAAAAGAACAAAGACTTTTATTTTTTTTCCCTTAACAACACATCAACACATGTTGGGATATCATTGGGCTAAATATCCATTATAGGACCGTGGC
This sequence comes from Lumnitzera racemosa, assembly GCA_024138005.1. NCBI lineage: Eukaryota > Viridiplantae > Streptophyta > Magnoliopsida > Myrtales > Combretaceae > Lumnitzera > Lumnitzera racemosa. The sequence continues at coordinate 62,807,258 of JAMXBC010000004.1, forward strand.
ACTACCTCGTCTAGTTGCAGTTGACATGGCATCATGTCAACACCTCGTGATATGTGTTGTGCTACGTGTTCGACATGTGATACATGATATGTCAGCTTTTGTCACATGATTAACATATGGCACAACATGATTTGGCTTTACAACCGATGAGGCGCAGCATCAGTATCCTTTTCTCTCCCTTTCTTTCCTTTTCTTTCCCTTTCCCTCTTTTTCCCTAGTGAAGCCAGTCTACACCCCCCACTTTGGCATCATTTTTCACACAATTTCAATGCCAGAATATGCTAATTAGTAGGTGATTCCTATTCTTTACATGGAGTACTTCAAAGAGAGTCTAAGAACATATCTAGATTCACAGGTTTAGGCATTCAAATTGGCTTTTGAAAATAAAAAAATAAAAAATAAAAACCTGGATTTTCCTTCTCTCTGAACTTCTTTGATTCAAGTTGTTTATTGAATTCTGAAGCTTCCATTTGATCTTTTGGGCTAAAACAAACATCTTGGACACGACTTTGACTAGAATTTAACTTTAATTTGTGCTCAATTCATAGATCAAATCATAGGTCTTCTTCCCTTGTTCAATCCTATTTAATAGCATTCAATCTCTTCCCATCTTCAATATGAGCTTTCAACATATAAATTACACCTCCTACTCTTCGAATACAGGCATATAATCATCAGAAAATCACTCTAAGCATACACTTTCTCTCCTAAAAAGTTGCGAAACTCCTAAACTCTCTCTCTCTCTCTACAACTCTCTCTTTCTCTAAGCACTCTAAGACCGTGCCACTACTATCACTAAAACCCCTAGCTCCCTAGCTCTCCAACTTAACCATCTTTAATAGCTGTCTTATCCCTTAGTACCCTATACAACCCATTACTACCTTAAAACAACAACCCCATTGTCAAATCACCACTACCCGAGCCAAACTAAGCCTACCATAAACCTTACTATACTTTACAATCCTGTACCCAATCACTCAGTCATGCCTAGTAGCCACCCATGAAGTTCCCTCACCACTACCACAACCACCTTTCTCTAACAACTACCCAAACTAACTCCAATCGCTAAGGCATTAAGCTTAACCAGCCCCTCCCCCAAAGCCTAATAAAATAATCACAAAACCTTCAACCTCGCTCCATTCAGTGATCGAAGTACCTCCATTCGAGCTAACTCATACTATTGCTATTGCTTTAACACTTGACCTAACCCAAACCACATGTGACCCATTTTACACAACCTATCTAATCACTCCAAACTTGACTTTCAACCCATGCCTACTCCATTCAATCTACCTTTGTTTCGATGTGTCTTTCCTTTTTCATTTATTTACTTATTTGTGTATTGTATTTGTAATTGTAATTAATTGACAAAAATCTAAAAAAAAAGAAGAAAAAAGAAAAAATGATAGAGTCGCTTAGTTTTGTTGTTGTTGTTGTTGTTGTTTTGTTCTTTATTTATTTATTTATTTATTTTTCTCAGTTAGAACTTAAATATATGATAAAAGAACAAAAATAAGATAAAGAAAAATAGGAAAATTGTTTTATGACTTAGAAAAATTTTTTACTCTAAAAAAATAAAAAAATATGAAATAAATTCCTTTTCCAAAATTAGGGCCATATTAGATTTTCTTCAAATAAAATAAGAAATAAAAAATTAGGATACTTTTCTAAAAACTTCTCAAAAGTAAATGAATAAAAACGTAAATCTAACAAGTTTTTAGAATTAAATGTCACCAACTTGTTAACGTTTTCGGAAAAGAATTATATATATTTGATTTCAAATGACCAGTATGTAAGCACCTCCGGTACAACGTAAAATTTGTAAAAAGTTAGTTTTTCTTTTTCTATAAAATATAGTTTGAATTATTCAATTTTGTAAAATGAATCTAACTTAGTTCAATTTTGTGTTAAAAAGGGTAATTTGAAAGTTAAATTTAAATTCGGAAAGTTAGTAGTGGTACTCGTAAGGATTTAAAAGATTAGCCCCCAGACTCAATTTTCTAGTTTTCAAATTTTTTTTCTTAAAATCGGTTTTCTAAGTAGAGCAGTACTTTGGTTAAATCAATCCACCCGACCGATTTAACCTAACTTACTCTTTTCTTCACGTTAGTTGGGTGGTGACTTTAAGGATTTTCAAAATACATTTAAAAACCAGTTTTCTTTAGCTCTTAGTCAAGGATCAATATTAAAAGTGTTAGGGTTTAATATTGATTAAGTTAAGGAAAATAATAAAAATCACGAAAAAATCAAGCTCAATAGGCCTTCATGGGCAACCTTCTACAAAGCTAAATAATGCATAAACTCACAAAAACTCCTCATAATCATTATGGCTTAGCAATTTTTAACATAGACTAGTAGGAACGCTATTCTAAATGATAAATTTTACTTTTGGAAAATTATGTAAAAACTAGTGCATGCTTGTTTTGATACATTATCGTTATAGTTTTACAAAAATGATACTTTCACCCGTTTGACCACTTTTGGCCTAAAAATTGCATGCAACTATATGAAACATCATTTCATCACCAAAAATGTGAAAAGAAATTAGATTCGATCAAAGATACTTGAAGGTCAATCATTTTTCTAAAATTTCCAAATTGGGCAGTTTTTGGTAAATCAAAGTTAATAAATTCTACCTAGCAAATTTAGGAAAACTTTTGATATAGCTTAAAAAAAATATTATAAAGAGTCTATAGAAAAAGTTTTAGCTTGAAACAACATCATTTGCCCTTCTGAAAAATAGATAAAAAGTATGCTTAGAACTTCCTATTTCTTAAGAGTGATATATGATCTATGTATATTTTGAAAAACTAACATTTTCCCATGAAAGTATACTAAAAATAATCGAGAAGTACAATTTTTCATAATTTTTCTAGTTAATTTACTACTTTTACAATTTTATAAAAAAATGGGAATGAAAGGAGACTCATCGACGTAGCTTGCTCTAATGGCCATCTGGTGATGGAGGCTTATCGGTAGCCTAAACCGTTGCCTCTTCTATTAGGGTATGGCTGTATTGCGGTGATGACATCGTCATATGATAGTAGCTCTCCACTTAATCGAATTTCTACACTAAATTTAATTTTTTTTTTATTTTTCCTAAATTTTCAAAACTCCATATTCCATTCCAAAGTCTTTTCAAGCTCTCAATCTATCCAAAAAAGTGAAAAATGTGTAGGTTTTGTGTTTATATAGTAGGCGGTATGGGGGTAAAACTTGCTATGTGTTAAGTGGTTTCAAGAGAACCATGATTTTATATTATAGGTTACCCTTGTTTTTCCAACTTAAAACTATATTGTAGGTTACCCTTGTTTTTCCAACTTAAAACAATGGGAGTTTATGGTTTTGTCTTTTTAATTCTATGTGCAACACTTTTTCTCAAAACCACTTTTAGATATTTAATTATATTTATCCTTTAATTATTTTATATTATTCCTTATCAATACAAGCTTCTTCAAGATGCTTACTAAGCTTCTACTAGGGTTTACTATTAAACCATATTCCTTTATTTTCTTATGCATTCAACATTATTTTTAATATCCTAATTATATTTTCCAAGTATATATTCTCCCTTAAATAATTTTCCATGCCTAGCCTTTGACTTTTCATTTAAAATAAATTTCGGTTTTGATTAAACCAACACTTTTTGAATAAATTCTTATATATAAATTATTTTAACGATCCGACTTCATGGGATAACTTCTTTTAAATTTTATAGGCTAGCCATAAATTTTCACCTAGTTCAATTAATGTCAACTGATGCCCTAATTTAAGGGCTCAAAACCTAGGGATTATCACATCATTAGCCTCCATTTTCATTAAGAAAATAAACAAACATCAAAAGAAAAATTCAAAAAAGTAATTAACTAATGATTCTTTTAGTTTCCTAATAATTTACAACTCAAGTGGAAATTACCTTATAGAATTGAAGAATCGATCTCAATTATCACTTTCCTCAAAACCATAGATATTGTTGATGAAGAGACCTCCTCTTATCATAAAGCATCATTGGTTTCATCACTAGTTGCTATTTATATTGGTTAAGCTATTGGAAGAGCCCTACAAATTTGATCCACAAAGCTTGTGTCTCCCCTTTGACCCATAGAATATACTACCTCATCATTATTGAATTTAATCATTCCTTTAGGTGGTGAACTTCACAATCTTTTATTAGTTGCGAAAAAGGAGTTTGAACTAAAATTGCTTGCTCTTGCCTACATTTTTAGATTATTTCTATTGTTATCACTTGATTAGGATTAATACTTCCATTTTCTATTGAATAATCACTCCTTAGCTTCCATATGCACTAAAGTGTTACATAATTCTTTGAATAAGCTGCATTGAAGTTTGCTTAGCCATTGTATTGTCCTCCATTAGTGAGAGTAACCAAGCAAGCATCCGTTCTTATTATTTGAAAGTCATCAATTATAAATTTATGGATAACAAACCATACTAGTCTAATCCATTTACATTAGAATAACAAATGTTCAATTGTTACTTCTTTACTACAAAATGAATAAAATGGATTAGTGCATACTTTCATAAAAAACTGATTTGAATGAATAGCTTATAAATTAGTGCAAAATCTCTAAACATGATGCTTATGTTTTAACATGTAGTTAACCAAATTAATTTCCAAACTTTAATATCAATAAGATAAGCTAATAACATTCCACTCGGATTTGTTTTTGCTTCTTTATCAAATAAGGAAATATATACTGTTTGCAGTAAGTATGCTCCCCCTCTTACCTTAAGCCATATTATTCTATCCTCTTACTCACTTTAACCTATTGGAATGCATTCAATCACTCCTTTTTCCTCATTTGAGTGTAAATGTTTTATATTATCAAGCTACCACATTAAAGTCTTCCTATCCATATAATCCATTACTTTCTTATTTTTCATCTCCTTACTTAAATCCCTAATTGGCTATCTAAATTTGGTAATGATAGAACCAAGGATCACTCTAAAATCTTATCTTATCTCCTTTTCCCACTTACCAATAAAGTTCTTCACATATAACCTCTTTTTCCATTTAGATACTTTACCAACCTTGTGAAACTCTCTATCTCGAGAAAATTGCAATAAGGAAAAAAAGATGCTCTTTAATAGTCTAACCCAAAGAGCATTAAGTTGAGGAGAAGACTTAAGTTAGTTTTCCTAAAGAACCTTATCAAAAGCCCGTAAGTTTCTTGTTATATAATAAATATAATAGCTTACATCATATCTATGAGCTTAAGTAATACGGGTTGTTGGGCAGGGTGACATACAACCAACGAAAACATGCGTAACCAAGGGTGGGTTCGAACTTCAAGACGGCTTAAAAGATCAATGAGAGTCAAAAGTTAAGTGGGGGTTTCTTGTATACGAACAGTGATTTGATGCACCAATGCCTCATACGAGCTCCAGTTACACTTGATATACCACACAAGTATGGTTTGGGGTTACTTACCACTAGTTTATGCTCAAATGGCTTAGATAAGAGTAATAGGATAGCAAGTAAGCAAGGAATACTTAGCTTACTAAGGTTAAATTCTCTATTCTAATGATTGAAATTATTGATGTGACTAATAAAATTATTGATGTGACTAATACAATTATAAGTATTTATATAACCCAATTAGGACAAATCTTAAGTTACTATAAAGGAAAAAAAAAAGATACTTGTTAGAAAAGGAAAGGTACATATTTTATAAGGGCAATTCAGTAATTTGACAAAAAGAAATATTCTTGCAAAGGACAATACAAATGTTAAAAGGTAGGACATATATCTACTTCTCAATTCGGTGGTCCAAATGGTACTGGATGCTAAGTAAAGCTATTTAGATTGGTGGCTCGACCGGTTGGTAGCTCTATAGTTTGGGATTTAGGGAGGGTTGGCTTAACGACGAGTTACTCGTTTGCTCAACCTCAATAAGTTAGCTTGGCAATAAGGCAGCATGGCCTTTGACATTTGTTAGCTTGGTAACATTGGTGACTTCTTCCCTTTTGACTCAAGAGAGGGTGAATAGTTTTGATGAGCTCAAAAGAAGTGCCAGGTTAGCTCATGATATGCCCTGAAGCATTAGAGTAGCAATATTCTCATTGTGTAAACCAATCTAGGATAGTAAGTAACCTCTCACTTGCTATTGTAGATGTGATTTATAATGTGTCCACAACTATTCGCTTTGAAGTAAATAGTTCATATAAGATTATTGATAAAATCACATACAGAACTTTAAGTCATATATATATATATATATATATAGTCTTATGATCCTAGGAGATATTTACACATCTTAGTAATCTAATAAGTAAAATATTATATGATTAACCTATATATCTAAGAGTAATTAACAAAAACTCTCTAAAACTCTATTGATCCTCTAGTTTGATCCTCACTCTCCCAAAGTTCTTCATAAGGGTACGAATCTTTGGATAATCATAACACGAAATTTGGATTATCACCTATAAGTAAATCTATAACGGTATGAGTAACCAATAGCTCACTACGTAGGAATGGAGGCATAACATTGTATAACAAACATAAGCAAGATTTTTAAATAATTAATTAAATGCAGTGTAACATGTAAATGCCATCATACAACATTGTTTGGTTTGTTGTGAAATTAGAAAAATTTCATCCGTTCTAATTTAGGTTTGAAGAGTTTCAACATGTATACAGCAGCTCATGATCAAGCTCAAATTTGTACAATAGAGATAATGCTCCCCCCAAGACTATCTTTCAAAGCATTGCCCTTATCCTTACCCTAATCTCTTCTCTTGTTACTTAGTTTGACTAAGGCTAAAGAAGGGACCATTATGTTACAATACCATCCCTTGCGAAGGTGTTGGTATTTGGTGAGAGAATCTTAGTCATTCCCTGAAGGTTTGCAATGCATGCTTAATTAAGGGGTTTAGGTCAAATATAGCTAAGTTTAGTTTAGGTGATCAAACAATTTCACTTTACATAAACCACAGCAAATCACCAAAGTAAAACATCAGTATATAGCTAAATAATCAGAGACACATAAGCACACACACAAGCTTATACCTATAAGCACAAACAAAAACAACCCTAAGCCTTCGAGTATCATAATATAGTACTCCAAAATACAGTAATGTATTGATCCTAACTAACCTGAAATCTTCGACTTGCTCACTTAGGTTTGATGTATGGTTAGTTCGTCGCTACTTGGTACTATCATATAAATGCTTTTTCAGTATTTATACTCTTATTACATATAAGCTTTCAAATCATAATTTTTACCTAATTGTCTAAGTTTTATATTACTTATTATCAAACTAATCCTAAACTAATTTCTAATTCAATTTCTAATTATGGTTTTTATATGTAAACCTTGGGAAATCCATTTGAACCAATACATGAAATTCATCTAACTATATTTGGGTATCCTAAATCTCCTATTTAGCTCCTAACCAGTGTTTTGGTCTATATTGTACCCTTTACTCTTAGTTTAACTCCTGAATTTGGTTTTGATGTGAAAATAACCTACATTTTTCATATATTTTCCAAAATTTATATTCTAAATCAGATTTATATTATTTTATTATTATAATATTATCAATTTATTTGAATATATTTCATTCACTTATTTTCCCATTTTCACATATTCTACACTATTACATACTATACACATATTATACATATCTAGCCTTCTTAACACCACAAATACCATCTCCCTTCATTAATTAACAGTTTAAGATGTCTAAATATATTCTAAATCATAATTTTTATTAAATTAACCTTAAATCACAAAATAAGCCTAAAAATTACTTTTTTTTTCTATATGATTTTAAGGCTTAAAAATTAAGTAAAATTTTATAAAATTAATTTTAAGAAAATATCTTCATAGAAGTGCAATACAAATTTTAAACAATATACACAAAAATTTTGAAGTCAAAACTACACCATTAAGGTAATTTAAATCAAAAGTAAAAATTAGCTTAGGTTTAGTGATTTCTTAAGGGCAAAATAACTTAGGACCTAATTTTATCAAATTGATATATTTTTTAAAATCTACATATAAAAATACCTCAGAATATTAAATTTCATATTTTTCTATATTAGTTACATAATTTTAATAAATTAAACAAAATCGGAATGGAATTTGAAACTCATTGATCGGATAGCTTCTAGCCACCAGCGATGACTCATACTGTGTTGGTAGCTCCAAGTGGTGGTGATCATCTCTCCTTAAGCGGTCGTCGAGTAATGCATTAATTGTACACTATTTTATTAATTTTTTGTAAAAATTCTCTCTCCTCTCTTCTTAATCTGTCTCTAATTTTTCTAAACTCTTAAGTGTTCAAAATGAATTCAAGAAGAGAGTTTCTAAATTTATAGTGGAGTTTAGGTCTTTCTTTAATTTCTCGTATGCCAAATGTCCCTTTTTCTTTGTCTTTTTTACTTTCTATTTAGCTTAATCTTATTTGTTGATTTTCCTTCCTCAAATCTGAACTTGCCATACCTAATATCTAGATAATCTTACACTTTCCAACATTTTTCTTAATTAATTTAGCATTATTTTGATATATACTAAATGTTTTAAGTAATTTCAAGTATTTTTCCTATACATAAATGCATATATAGTATAAATAAATACTCCTAAATATTATTTATGTTATTTTATGATTTTTAGTGTGTATATAATTTATTTATACCAATTCATAAATTATCGGAGCTTGTTTTATGCATTTCCAATAAATAAAGAGTCATATACATATAACCTAATATTATAATATTTTATTATTTATTTTCCTAAATGCAAACTCATAGGATCACTTTTATTAATATCCTAACTTTATTGTAAAATTTAGGCTTGATCGAACAATTTACTCGATAGCCTTAAATTTTATGTATCGACTCTTGAACACCTGAATGCAGGGCTTACAACTTAGATGAAATGCTCTTCATCTAAGGTCAAATCTTGTTCGACTACTAGATGCATTAGAGAAACAAGGCCACATGCCTTCGATCATATGATCGGTCCTTAATTCCTATCATCAAACCTTTAAATTAAATGGTTGTGGCACTAGTTATAACTTACTATTAGAACAGAAGGTCCTTAATTTAAATCATTGCATTGTTAGTCATTTGCCAATTAGTTAACTGGTCCTCCTATTAAACCTTAGTCAAAGTTAAGCTTATAAGTGAAGGAGAGTGTTATATAATAAATATAATAGTTCACATCGTACCTATAAGCTTAAGTTTTTAGATTAAAATGTAGTGGTACTAATCATAACATCTCTAAAACCTAAACCACCTTTATGCATTATTTTCGATGAAGTTTTCCAATTTTTTCAATGAATTTTATTTCTTGATTGTGAGTTATCCTACTAACATTCATTGTATGAGTTGGATTGGCATAGGTAATAGATTTAGTTACGGCTTCCCTTGTTCTTAGATGGCATAATAAATCTTTCCATCCTTATAGCTTATGATAAACTTTTTCCATAATATATTTTAGAGCTTTATATTTTCACCTTCCCCAAGTTGGAATTTCTAAGTAATTATCAAGAAGATCCTCAAGATTAATATTGAAGGCAGGGTAACAATTCTTATTCAACTATTTTGAGGTAAATTTGTTGAAGCAAAGGGAAAACATATTGAAATTTCTCGATTGACCAAAAGCATTAAAATAATTTTTAAATATTTCTTAAAGCCAAAGATTGTTTCTTGAAGCTATGATGAAAGATAGTACATCATTATCAAAAAGACGGTAAGTAAGGGTTAGATTACTTCTTCTAATTTTAATCCCCCAAATGACTTTATCATCACTCTTACTGTCATCTTTGACAATGTGCTAACCACAAAGAGAAAAAGGTATCATTTACCATCAACTTATATGATACTAATCTTACAAAATATATTATCTAAACAATCCATTTAATTAGGTTCAAAACCTAACTTATATAAGATTGTTGGTGCCTTTAGAAAATGTCATTCCAATCTATTACATACCTTTGTCATATCAATTTTCAAAGCACAATTTTATTTATTCCTTTTCTCATGTGCATTTAAGTGATGAAAAACCTCTTGTGCTATTGAAATGTTATCATGGACAAATGGAGCTACAAAAGTATACTTTGAAAGGTGTAATGATAAAGCTCAACAAAGGCTGCAAACCATTAGCTTCAATCTTCCAAATGATTTTATATGAAAAATTGAACAAACTAGTAGGTTTGAACTGGAGTGAGTTTTCATGTCTATAAATTTTTGGAATTAAAACTAAGTTAGTAGAATTAAAAGAAGGAGGGAGCAAGAGACGGTATCAATTTGTAAGAAATCTCTAACGATTTGGTGATAAATGATCCCATCTTAGCCTAATTAGATTGATAAAAGAGGCCATTGAATCCATTTAATCCCGATGCTTTTTGACCTCTTAATTAGAATACTGTTTCTCTTACTTATTCCTCCTCTACTAGTTTGGTTAGACACTTGTTCTAATCCTGTGTCAACTTTGAAGTTACATTATCGAGCATAAGTTTGAATAGTTGGAGATTCTATTTTAAATGGATTAGCAAAGTATCATGAGAAAGCCCTATCTACTTAGATCCTCAATCCATTCTTCATTGAGGTCTTTCCATATGTCTTGTTTCTAATTCTCCTTCTTAAAGTACATTGATGAAAGAAACTCATATATCTACTTCCTAAGTTAATCCAATTTGTTCTTGATATTTGTTGCCAATACAATTCTTCTTGTCTCATTGCAAAATGCAGCTTCTAAACAGCATACTTCTCCTCCTCTAAATTATTTTTCTTCTACTTGCTTGCTTAAATGTACGTCAGTTTATTATTTAAGCCCTTTTCAACCATTGCAATAATGTAATTTGATAGAAATTTGGTTTCAACATCTAACCTTTGATATGTTTTTGGGTGCTACATTTTTACTCCATACTTTCTCTATTAGTTCTTGGCAATCTTGAATATTCAACTACCTATTTTCAAACTTGAAAATCTAGCATTTCTCTCTTCTATCTTATTCATATGCATAATTAATGGAGAATAACCTAACACTTGCACAAGGTTTGGAAGCTTTCAATCCAATATGAACTCATCAATCGATACTTTAAGATTCTAATTTGAGATCATAGACAAAAAGCTATCAATTTGGTTATGTAGATATTTTCAACAACCACTTTTCTCTTCTCTACTTGCAATCTCATTAAGATCTTAAATAACCATTTGTGAATGATGAACTTTGGCCTAAATTTCTCTAAGTTTTTTTTTTCTTTTCTTTTTTTTTTTTTCTAGAAAACTACTATTCTTGAAAAACTTGAGGGATCATAACACCATGAAATCTTGATCAATTTTCTACTTTTAACATCCTCCAATTCAGTATCAATAAGGTTCAAGTTCACCTCAAAGTACCTTCACTACAACTTCAAATTTCTTACTATAAAGCTATCCCTTTTGATAGACTAATTGGATCTACATAACAACTCTCATCAAAACATAACCTTTTTGTATACACTTCTAAATTTTTCTTCCTTCTTTTTCCATAAGGAAGACAAAACGGGGCTTAATTGAATATATGAACGTTTTTATCTCTTCCATAGTTGAAAAATGCTCTAAGTCTTGATTGCATCAACCAATGGCTATCATGGAGAATGTAAGGTTATTTTATGCCAACCTTCATAACCTTTTGATGACATCTCATTTAGTTTCTCACTTGGACTTCTACTAATTAGGCTTCAATTTAATCTTAACCTTGATACTACTTCTCCTTCAAATACGAGCTCTTCTTTTCTAATCCTCTTACTACTAGTAGATGCTTTGTTCAACAAACTCTCCATAAGCACCTCTTTCCCTTTCTTTGTTAATGAACTCTTAAAATCTTTTAAGTCCTAGCTAATCTAAATCTTTTATTAGATAAAGTTTGGCAGGCTTTAGTGATTAGGGAGGGTACTAAAAAATTCTAGGTAGTTAATGTTGGGAGAACATTAGTTAAGATGGTTTCTGTCGGGTGGGAGATGGTGTTTTGCTTGGGCTTTTAGGTTCTTGTACAAAATAGTTAGGATTATGTGAAGAGGGTTGTCTAAATTGTTTTGATATATTTTTTTTTGAAGATAGATGTGAATTTACCGAGTTTAAAAGGTTTAGTCTAAAATTAGGATATAGGACTAAGTCCAAGGTAAATGGTAGAGGTTAGTTTGAAATTATGCTTAGACTACTTTGGATGATGCTTGAAAGGTTCAAAGTAAAAGCATTTTTAGGGCTGTAGCATTCTTGGAAAATATATGTGATAAATTTTTCCAATTTACTTCATTCTCCTTAAGGGTAGAAATAAGTTCTTCCTGAATATTTTTATCCTTAATGTTGATGCAATATTCCTTATTTGACTTACCGTAAATTTTAGCGTTCATTTCCCGAGTATTTAGGATCATTACTACCTTCCTTATTTGTTTTAAGTGTGCTTCATTTTCCTTAGTTAACATCACTACTTTCTCTTCTTAGTTTGGTTGTGCTTTACCTTCCATAATAAGAATTTTACCTTTCTCACTCATTGTTGTAGCCTTTCTTTCCTTTCCATCTTGCCTTTTACAAAACTTCTATCATTTGAATTAACATTTTGTATCATTACTCTATTTCTAATGTTTGGACTGATCTTCTTAGAAATGAAATTCTTTTCTTACCTTGCATTGTGGTTATACTCAACATAAAAATCAAACAATCTCTCAATCTTACATGAAATCAACATTTTCTTCCCTATAACTCCATTTAACCATATATTGCTAATTAATGGTTTTTCTAAGGGAATTAAATTTTAACCCTTAAAAGCTATTAGATCCTATTTGAATCTTACACTTCAATTATCTTACCCTTTCTTCTTGCAATAATGTGTGCATTCTTAGTAGACATCATATTGAAAGCCAATCTACATAGTTATAGCCAACAAACGTAGCAATTAAACTATAACTCCTTTGATCTTTTATTAACATCCCATTATTATAAAATGAAGAGTAGACCTATCATAGCATCCAAAGTCTCAACTCCCTAATGTCAGAGATATCTTTAGCTTTCTAAATCTATCGCAAATCTTATTGAATATTATTAAGTCATCATAGCAATTAATTTATCAAACATGGCTTAGATTACCAAATGATATTTAGAAGTGTTGGTTCTATATAAGATATCAATGGGGAGGGAGGGAGGGAGGGGGGGAGGGGGGGTTTGAATTGATATATTTAAACTTTTGAAAACTTTTTCAATATAAGAAAAAAAAAATTATCCCTCTTAATAACTTATATTGGTGAACGATGGTTTTAATAATTCAATACGCAACAAATAATAAGCCAAATTAAAAGAGTATAAGGAAGGAGAAAATCATGCTGAGATTTTATAAAGCTTTAGCTTTCTGCTTATTGCTCTCTTCAAGCTTCATTGCTGGGGATTGGTTTATTTCACCAGTGTTGTTCCACTTGATCCACTAAATCAAATCACAACAAGATTATAAGTACTCATCACACATGTACTTTATAGCACTTTACTCTGCCTATCTAGTCTTTCAATAATCTAGGCTAATTACAAAACTATAGAGTACGGATGTACTTGTCTTAATACTCAATCAACAAAATAATAATTTCAAATTACAAGTAAGAATAAAAACATAAATCTTAAACATTTTAGCTAAAAAGGAAATGATGATTGTTGTAATGTTTGCTTCAATAGAACTTTCTAAAGAAGTATTTGATAGACTTTTTGTGACTTTTTAGAACGTAGAATTTGATCAAGACCTTTTTTTTTTGTGAGATTTTTTTGTCCCCAAAGTTGTCCGAAGATGATTTGAACCCTTCTTCTTTTAATATTGAAATCTTCTAACGACTAATATGTTTGAAGATTCTTTTTTTCGTATCTATCCAACCATTAGTTTGCTAAATATAATCCTTAGATATTTTGAGAGGGTCTTAGTCATTTGAATTTAAAAAACAACTCTCCTTATTTTATCTAGATTAGATAAACTTCAATCCGTAAACACTAGATAATCTTTTGATTTGAATTTATCAAGGAGAAATGCTTTATTAGAAACTTTTGGATAAAACTCATATTCAAGATTTGAACTTCCATAAAATTTAGTTCAACCTTATCCTTATCCACATTTGTGCCTATCTTGGTTTTTCAAAAATTAATTCGCTTAAAAATCTTCATGGATCTTAATTCCATCTTAAGTGAAATATGATTAAGTATATTTTCCTAATACATCCAAATTAGTAGAGCTAGGTCTTGTTAAATTTGAATAAAAAATGTCATATATTTCTAGATCAACCTTCTGAACGACATTCTGAAGAATATCAATTCTTGCTTTCTTTTGAAAACTTTTTCAACATAACAAAAAATTTTTTATCCCTCTTAATAACTTATATTGGTGAACGATGGTTTTAATAATTCAATACGCAACAAATAATAAGCCAAATTAAAAGAGTATAAGGAAGGAGAAAATCATGCTGAGATTTTATAAAGCTTTGGCTTTCTGCTTATTGCTCTCTTCAAGCTTCATTGCTGGGGACTGGTCTATTTCACCGGTGTTGTTCCACTTAATCCACTAAATCAAATCACAATAAGATTACAAGTACTCATCACACATGGACTTTATAGCACTCTACTCTGCCTATCTAGTCTCTTAATAATCTAGGCTAATTACAAAACTACAGAGTACAAATGTACTTGTCTTAATACTCAATCAACAACATAATAATTTCAAATTACAAGTAAGAATAAAAACATAAATCTTAAACATTTTAGCTAAAAAGGAAATGATGATTGTTGTAATGTTTGCTTCAGTAGAACTTTCTAAAGAAGTATTTGATGGACTTTTTGTGACTTTTTAGAACGTAGAATTTGATCAAGACCTTTTTTTTTTTGTGAGAGTTTTTTTGTCCCTAAAGTTGTCCGAAGATGATTTAAACCCTTCTTCTTTTAATATTGAAATCTTCCAACGACTAATATGTTTGAAGATTCTTTTTTTCGTATCTATCCAACCATTAGTTTGTTAAAGATAATCCTTAGATATTTTGAGAGGATCTTAATCATTTGAATTTAAAAAACAACTCTCCTTATTTTATCTAGATTAGATAAACTTCAATCCGTAAACACTAGATAATCTTTTGATTTGAATTTATCAAGGAGAAATGCTTTATTAGAAACTTCTAGATAAAACTCATATTCAAGATTTGAACTTCCATAAAATTTAGTTCAACCTTATCCTTATCCACATTTGTGCCTATCTTGGCTTTTCAAAAATTAATTCGCTTAAAAATCCCCATGGATCTTAATTCCATCTTAAGTGAAATAGGATTAAGTGTATTTTCCTAATACAGCCAATCTAGTAGAGCTAGGTCTTGTTAAATTTGAATAAAAAATGTCATACATTTCTAGATCAACCTTCTGAACGACATTCTGAAGAATATCAATTCTTGATTTCTTTAAGGCTTTTGAACCAGCTTTTAAACTCTTTGAAAACCCTTTTGAATACCTACATTCTTAATGATTCATTACCACTTATCTCTTTTTGTTATCATCAAAATATATGAGAGATATCTAGCATTCTCCTCCTTTTTGATGATATCAAAAACATTATTATAAAACCAAATAAAAATTCACAATCACATAATCAATATCTCATGTAATGTGTAGACTACAATTGTTTTTGTTTTTCGCTCATTCTTTTTTGTTATCATCTTGGATTAACATACTGTGGACCATAAATAAGCTCCCCATTGATGTTTAAAGAATGTATAGAAAAAGTAAAATATCATTACTAGACATAAAAGATCCAACTGCATTTTTTATAGGAAATATCACAATAAAGTTTAAAAATAATAAGAAACAATAAATCCATAGGAGGATTGAAACAAAATATCCAAACATAGTTTAGCTAAAGCTAAAATACTAAATAAAAAGGAAAAACAAAGATAATCATTTCTTTGATTTCTTGGTGTTCTTCTTAGCACACAGTTTGAATTTGCCAAAATATGATGGAAGAGCTTTGCTAAGAGATGGATTGACTTCAAAAGATGTTATGACCGAGGAAGTTGGTTCTATGCTTTTGTCAAAAGTTAGTGTGGTTTGAATGGGAGCAAGTAGAGAAGTTTCTTTAGTGAGAGCTACATATAAAGTTTTAGTATGGCCTTCAAGAGGTGTCTATTCTTTAGGATTAAGAACAGGAGTAGCAACATGAGGTGACTTATCAGGAGATTGTAGAGAAATGATAGGAATGAAAACAATTTGATCTATTAGTTAAGTAGAAGGATTAGGTTCAAGTGGAGTGAGAGGGGTATCTGAAACAGGAACAGATGGTTCTGTAGGTGTGAGATGAGAATCAGATGTAGGAGTAGATGGTTTAGAAAGTTTAATGGTTTGGTTCTATGCAGGGGGTTTAGGATCAATGGTAAGATGAGCTTGTTTAGTAGAATTTGATTCAATAATAGATTCCTTAACCCAAGCTTTGAATAAATCTTTCATTTTGATAAAATGATCCCTAATAAGCTTTCCTACAACTTCCTTGATTCCATAAAAAAGTTGCTCAACAAATGCTAACCTTTCTCCTTGTTTGTAGTGAACCGGCTAAAGCTTTGATCTATCTGAATCACTTTTTGATGCTATCCTAATTGATTCGCTAAATTCAATGCCACTAATCTTCTAACCAATTTCCCTTTCCTCTTTAGCTCCTTTTCAACTGGCTCCTTTCCTCTTTTCCTTTTCTTTTCATTGCCTTTTTCTTCAATTATAATGACCCTTCTTTTCAAATTTGAGGGATGAACAAAGATTTTTCCATTATGTGAACGATAAAGCTTGTCTTCACATAAATTCCTATTTGTTTAAAGATTCTTTCACTAAGTTTAATAAGCGAAAAAGGACAACTTGCTTCTCTTAAAATTTTTAACTTCTTGAAACTAAAAAGAGCCACCAACATATTTCCATATAGCCTAACATTCACATATTGCCATATGTGTTGCATCATCAATTTCACAACATCTACTTGTCTTCTCCCTAACATTGCCAAAATTACTAATGCATCCTCTCTAGTTACAGAGGTTGCATTACCCTTCCTAGGCAATACAAATGAGTTGATGGATTTATGTAGAATTCTAACCAACGATTCAAACATGGTATTAAACATATCTTTCCCTATTCCCAATTCAACTCCACCATTCAATTCGGTGAATAAATTCTCCTTTGTCAACCGTCCTAAGCTCTCATCCTCACTTACTTCTTTAATGCCAAAGTATGTCAAAACGTCTTTCTTTGTGATTTCTATCTTTTATCTTAATACTATTGAATTCCAAGATTCTTGATTTTTTCTATCAAGCTTCCCGTAAAATTCATCTGTCAACTCTCCATATATTACTGATATGAGGCAAGTGCACCTATCAATTTCAATATAGCAGATGTGAGTCCGAGTTGATCCCTTAGAAACTTCGAGTACTAATATTAACCTTAGCTTTATTATCTAACCGGAAAATTATGATAGTTTGAATTAATTAAAAATACTAAAATTAACAAACTAACTTAATTATAAGACTTAATTAAGCAATTGAAAAAGCGATAAAATTAAGAACGAATTCAAGAAAGTAATAACGTATTTAGGAATTATTTCCCCTAGAGTTAATCATGTGATCGCTTAAAATATATTCAATTCGGTTTCTATTATTCTTGACCGAAGGGATTCACAACTAAAGTTAATACCTTTCTCAAGCATATTAACCTTAATCCTAAATTATTCACCGGAATCTCTTCACTTAGTAATATAATTTAGAATTGCATTAACGTATAATGAATTCCCATACAAATAATTAACTTTCCTGAAGAAACATGTATCTTATCTCTAAGTATACATGTAATCCTCTCCAATTATGTAAATATCTAATTACACATGCAATTTCTCAATCAACATGCATAATATCATATATTGATATTCTAGAAATATCAATTAACAATTAAACGACATAATTGAATCAAGTAAAGATAGAAACATTATTGAAATTTCTAAATCAATCCAAGAATCACATGAAACCCTAGGTTCCATAATCCTAAATACTCGAATTCTAAGCTATCATAATGAATCTAAAAACGAGTTCCATAAAAAATATAAAATAAAACATAAAAAACTCCTTTAATTGATGAACAATCTCTCTAATCTTGAAGTCGATGTTGTTCTCACCTTCTCCTTCTCCTTCTCCTCAAGTCTCTTGTCTTTTCTAATGTCTCTTGTGTCTTTTGAAGCCCTAATCTATCCTTTTATAGTGTATCAAAAGGTTTTCGTTTTCTTTACCAGACACGACCTGGGACATGACTGTGTCCTCAAGTCGTGTAACTTTTTGCCCCTGGCCAATTTTTTCTACATGGACTGTATAACTTCAAAACTTCATAACTTCTTCGTTTGAACTCTGAATTTAGTGAAATTTGATTCCTTTTCTTCGTTTTCGATCCTAGAACGCGTTCAAACCTTGAAATCAAAATTTTACTCTATTAAGTATCAATTTATTTAAAGAAAATAAAAAATATAAGGAAAATACTATAAAATTACCATATGAAATATGTTTAAAATCTGAGTTATCAATTACTCCATGCAAATCAACCAGACCATTTAATCCCAATCTATTCAGATAGTCTTTCCAGTAAAAACCGTTCTTATCAAAGAATTCTATGTTTAAATAAAATGAATCTTTGATGGAAAGATTTTTACCTCTTACAATGTACTGCTTCTTAGGTTTATCTTTTAATTTGAAGGAGGTAATTAATATCTTAACTTTAGGTGATTTTTCCACATTCTGGGGAGATTTCAAAGTCTTCTTAACTTGAGTAGAAGCCTTAGGTTTTTGAAGAGACTTCTTTGGCTTTGGAACAGAGGTACGTTCTAAAGGAATTATTTCAAAAACTTCTTCATATGGTTTGCTTAAGGGATCAGAATCTTCCGATTTAGCAACTTCTTTGGATGAAATGGATTCTTAAACATCCTGAACAACCTTCTGATTACCTTCTTCAACTTTTTTAGAATGTACCTCAGGGGTGTTCTTCTAATTTACTTCTTGGGCAACCTCTTTTGAAGGTTCATCTCAAAGTTTAAGGGTTAAGGTTTTTTCAGATGAATCTTAACACGTTTCAGAGGGTAGATTTGGCTACGGATTTACAAAAATGGTAGTGTCTTTCTCTAGCTCATCAAGAATGTTGGGATTCTTACGATCATTTTGGATTAATCCCTTTAGCTGCAATGTAGATAGATTTTCTAGGTGCCATTATGGTTGATTTGGGAGAGAATAACATGAGAGAAGAATAGGAAAGATTTGATGAAGTGAGAGAAAGAGAGAATAGAATTGAGGCTTTTATAAGTGATTAAATTGCCAACGTTAGTAGCAGTTAACCGAAGAGAGTAGATTAACTTAATGGGCCTACTAAGGAGGATTTTGTGGACCCACTAAGAATATGTTAAGGCCTTCAAATTTTTCTTATCCAGCAAATAAGAGAAAACTTTGCATATGATCAAGAAAAATAATAACAAAGCTTTCTAAATTAACAAAAAGGATTACAAACAACTAATTCATTATGAATAAACTCAAATCATAATTTTTCCAAAGGCTTTGTAAAAATATCAACAAATTTATATTTAGTTGGAATAAAATCAACACTCATAGCATTATTTGCTATATGATTATGAATGAAATGATGCCTTATTTCTATATATTTTGACCTTGAGTGACGAATTGGA
This sequence comes from Lumnitzera racemosa, assembly GCA_024138005.1. Taxonomy (NCBI): domain Eukaryota; kingdom Viridiplantae; phylum Streptophyta; class Magnoliopsida; order Myrtales; family Combretaceae; genus Lumnitzera; species Lumnitzera racemosa. Next base: position 62,826,967 of record JAMXBC010000004.1, read on the forward strand.
TTTTTTATCAAATTAATAGCACTAATATTATCATATTTTATAGGTATATTTTTATAACTTAGTCCATAGTCATCTCACAATTGTTTTAACCAAAGTATCTGTGCATAAAAATTTCTAATAAATACATATTTAGCTTCTATAGTTGAAAGAGCAACTGAATTTTATTTCTTGGAAGACCAAGAAACTAACTTATCTTTTAAGAACAGATAAGTTCCTAAAGTACTCTTCCTATCTATTTTGCAAACTACATAGTCAGCATCTGAATATCCTATAAGATAAAAATTTTTACTCTTAGGATACCAAATTCCCAATTTTGCAATGCTTTTTATATATTTAAAGATCTTTTTAACTACAGTTAAGTGTGTTTCAGTTGGTGAACTGTGAAATCTAGCACAAACACAAGTACTGAATAAAATATCAGGGTGTGTAGCAATTAAATATAACAAATATCCAATTAAGCTTTGATATAGTTTTTCATTTACCTTTTTGTTATTACTTGTGATGTTAAGCTTTGTTGAGGTACTCATAGGTATTGAAGACTCTTTGGTATTCTCAAAACCAAATTTCTTTAATATCTATTTAGGTGTACTTCTCTTGGTGAATAAATATTCCAGTCTTTGATTGTTTGATTTGTAATCCCAAGAAGAAGTTTAATTTACCTATAAGTGACATCTGAAATTTTGCCTACATCAAACTTGAAAATTCTTGGCAATATGTTTTATTAGTTGCACGAAAAACAATGTCATCAACATAAATTTATACAACTAGCATACCTTTTCCATTATATTTCATGAAGAGTGTAGTGTCTACTTTTCCTCTTTGAATGTCATTTTTAATCAAGAATTGATTTAATCTATCATACCAACCACGAGGAGCTTGTTTAAGTCCATACAAAGCCTTTTTTAACTTAAACACATGATTTGATTTGAAGGGATCTTCAAATCCAAGGGGTTGATCAACATATACTTCTTCTTTTATGAAACCTTTCAAAAAAGCACTTTTTACATCCATTTGATACAACTTAAAATTTTTCAATCTTATGACTTCTAATCTAGCAATAGGAGCATAGGTTTCATCATAGTTTATTCCTTCTTCCTGTAAATAACCTTTAGCTACTAACCATGCTTTGTTTCTAATTATTTTTCTATGCTTATCTAGTTTGTTCTTAAATATCTATTTAGTTCTAATGATTGACTTGTTTTTAGGTCTTGGAACTATACTCTAAACCTAATTTCTTTGAAATTGACTAAGTTCTTCTTGCATAGCCAAGATCTAGTTACTATCATTTAAAGCTTCATCAATTGAGTGACATTCAATTTCAAATATAAAAGAAAAATGATTTTCAAAAGTTTGTAATCTCAACCTTGCTCTTATTCTAGATCTAACATTACCAATTATTACCTTTTGGATATGTAATAAACCTGGTATTTATTAGTTTCTAAAGTACCTTTTGATACAAGTTTCGTTTTGGTTTCATTAAGCATCCTTGAAGCTTCTGAAATACCTTCTGAAGGAGGTTTTGTCTTTCCTTCTTTTAAATTAGGACACAATGTATTCTTTTTGTTTAAAGCCAATGGGATTTCATTGTTCGATTCTTCATGGATTATTTCTTCAATAAATTTGACATTTATTGATTCTTCCATGACTTTTGTTTCTTTATTGTATACTTGGTATGCTTTTGAGGTTAGAGAGTAGCCTAGAAAGATGGCTTCATCTGCTCTCTCTTCAAATTTTCCCAAAACTTTTCCTGTTTTCTTAACAAAACACTTATAAGCAAATGTATGAAAGTATGAAATAGTAGGTTTCCTTCCTTTATAGATCTCGTAAGCAGTTTTACTTGTCAAAGGTCTTACATATACTCGATTTATGATATAACAAGTAGTTGAAGCTGCTTCTACCTAGAAATGATCAGCTATATTACTTTCATTAAGTAGAGTTGTTGTCATTTCTTGGATAGTCCTGTTTTTCCGTTCAATTACTCCATTTTGTTGTAGAGTATAAGGTACGGAAAAATTATGAGTGATGCCTTTATTTTCACAAAATGAGATAAAATCTATCCTTATCATCATGATCAGTTTATAAACTAATAATGGAGAGGCCTTTTTCATTTTCAACTCTTTTGGAAAAGGTTTTAAAAATATTAAAAGGATGACCTTTATGACACAAAAATAAGATCCACGTGAATTTGAAAAAATCATCTACTGTAACAAGTCTGCATTTATTTCTTCCTAAACTTAAGGTACAAGTTGGACCAAAAAGATCTAAATGCAATAATTCTAAGGTCTTTGAGTAGAGATAACCTTCTTACTCTTATGAGAAGATGAATTCATTTTATTCTTAAGACAATTAGCACAACAAATATTGCCAAGAGTATGCAATTTTGGCAATCCTTGAATTAAGTTCTTTTTAGATAAGTTCTCTAATTGTTGAAAGTTCATATGTCCTAGCTTTCAGATGCTACTTTAGATGGTTTAATTAGATAAACATTCTTTTTTTTTTAAACCTTCAAATAGCTTAAAACCAATACATTTATCATGTTCAAAAACTATTTTATATCCTTTATAACACAATTGACTTATACTTAATAAATTATGTTTTAATCCTTTTACTGACAACACGTTTTCGATTAAATGAGGTACTAAACCAATTCATCCTATCGCAATTATTTTACTTTTATCATTATCACTAAACTTTACATAACCATCTTCCTTTTATTCCAGATTTGTGAATAACGAAGCACCATCGATCATGTGTCTTGAACATTCGTTGTCAAGATATCATATTCCTTTTATTTTTGCTTCATAGTTCTACATACATTAAAGCATAATCAAATCGGTTTATGAACCCAGAGAAGCTTGGGTCCATGAAAATTCAAGCTTGTCATTTGAATAAAACCTTGATTATTGCTAAGCTCGTATTTTTTATAAAAGCAATATTTCATTATATGACCTATTTTATTATAAAGAAAACAAGCATAAGGTTTCTACTCAAAATACCTGTTACTTACCACTTTCCTTGGATTTGGATTGTTTTTGAAATACATTCTATTTAACCTTCTATGGTACCCTCTAAAAGGATGCTTGTCGTTATTTTGAGAGAACCTTTTATTGTACTTTTTGATAGGTTCAAACGCTTTTTTGTTTTCCTTACCTTTAATTATTTCTTGATTTTTATCTTTTGATTTAAAAAAAAAAAAACTATTTCTTTCTTTGTTTTAGATGTTTCACCAAATTTGAAACCTAATCCAGTTTTTGAATTATCCATCCTTTGGCTAGAAATTAAAATTTGTAACTTCTTATTACTCTCATTAAACTTGAGAAAAGTATTCTTGATTAACTTCTTATCACTCTCATTAAACTTGAGAAAAGTATTCTTGATAGACTTGGATAAGTCTTCCATATGATTCTTCAAATTTTTTATTTCTTCATTTAGAATAATATTTTCATTGGCTAAGTCTTTACGAGTAATATGCAATCCTTTGAAATCATTTTTCAAGAAATCATTTTCATTTACTAGTAGTTTATTAGCTTGACTAAGTGCATGTTTTTCAGTTTTCAACATTTTTACTTCAGATTCAAGCCTAGATATTTTGTTGCTTGACTTAGAAAAAACTTTGAGGAGTTTGTTAATTATAGCACATATATCGTCAGGTACTTTTAAATCAAAACCGAAATTAGTTTTAGAATCTACCTCAAAAAGTGTCATAAGATATAGATTTGCTTTCTCGCATTCCTCTAAACCTTTTATTTTAGTTTTTAAATCTTCTAGATCACTCCATGTTGCCATTAGAGATTTGCATTTCTTTTTGAATTTCTTCATTTTCTTAATTAACATGGGACATTCATATTTGATATGTTAAGGCTTCTTGCATTCATAACAAATAATCTCTTTGTTGAACTTTTTCTCTTCTTTTTCTTTGATTGCCTTTCCTATATCAACAAACTGATTCTTATTAGTAGTAAATATTTTAGTAAACATTTTCTTATCCTTTTTCTTAAGCTATTTGTTGAGCTTTCTAGCTAAATGTATCACGTCCTCCTCTTTTTTTTTAGATGAATCTTCTTCTTTTAAATCAGTATCTGTTTCTTTAGCTTTGAAGGCTACAGTCCGTTTCCTTATGTCTTCTAAAGTGCTTTCTGATTTGAGAAAATTAGTTTCATATCCCATGAGCTTGCTGTGCAGTTGAATTAAGGTCAATGTATTTAGATCACAAGCTTCTTCTTTGGCAGCTTTCTTTACATTACAAAATTTGGGAAGAATCTTTAGCATCTTGCGATCCATATCTACATCACTAATAATTTTTCTAAGAGAAGACAGTTCATTAGTTATAGTAGTAAATCTATTGAAAGAGTCTTTAATTTCTTCACTAAGGAGAATTCGAAATGTTTCATATTGTTGAACCAACAAATTGATTCTTGTATCCTTGATTGTTTTTGTGCCTTCATAAGTTTTCACCAAAGTGTCCCAAGTATCTTTGGTTGTAGTATAAGAAGCAATTAGATAAAATTATAATCGTGCAATATTAATCAAAAGTAAATTCTTAGCCTTTGAATTGAGTTCGACTTTGGTGATATCATCACTAGACATAAAGATAGTTGGAACTTTGAGATCTCCAGTAGATATAATTTACCAATCCCGATAATTTGATGCCTTCACATCAGTCTCCATCTTGAATTCCCAATAGGAAAAGTTAGTTCCATAGAAAAATGGTGCCTTACTAGGCTGAACTGTTAAATTACTACTCAATTTACCCATGATTTTAAACTCTAGAGCCTGGCTTTGATACCAATCATTGGTCCCATATAAGATATCTACAGGGGGGTGGTAAACTTTTGAAAACTTTTTCAATATAAGAAAAATAAAATTACCTCTCTTAACAACTTATATTGGTGAATGGTGCTATTAATAATTCAATACGCAATAAATAATAAACCAAATTAAAAGAGTGTAAGGAAGAAAAAAATTAGGCTAAGATTTTATAGAGCTTCAACTTTCTACCTACTATTCTCTTCTAACTCTCTTGCTAGGGACCCGATCTACTTCACCGGTGCTGTTCCACTTGATCCATTAAATTAAATCACAACAGGATTACAAGTACTCATCACACATGAACTTTACAACACTTTACTTTGCCTATTTAGCCTCTCAACAGTCTAGGCTAATTATAGAACTACAGAGTACAAATATACTTGTCTCAACACTTAAATAACAAAATAATAATTTCAAATTACAAGTAAGAATAAAAACATAAATCTTAAACAATTTTGCTTAAAAGGAAATGATAATTGTTGTAATGTTTGCTTTAGTAGAACTTTCTAAAGAAGTATTTGATAAACTTTCTAAAGAAGTATCTGATGGACTTTCTATGACTTTTTAGAAGGTAGAATATGATCAAGACTTTTTTTTTGCAAGAGTTTTTTTTTTTTTTACCAGAGTTGTCCCTAGACGATTTGAACTCTTCTTCTTTTTGTGTTGAAATCTTCCAAATGGCTAATATGTTTGAAGATTCCTTTTTAGTATCTATCTAACCATTAGTTTGCTAAAGATAATCATTGGATATTTTGACAGGATCTTGACCATTTGAATTTAAAAAAGAACTCTCCTTATTTTTTTTAGATCAGATAAACTTCAATCCGTAAACATTAGATAATCTTTTGATTTGAATTTGTCGAGGAGAAATTCCTTATAAAAAACTTCTGGATAAAACTTATATTCAAGATTTGAATTTCCATAAAATCTTATTCAACTTTATCCTTATCCATATTTGTGCTTATCTTGATTTTTCAAAAATTAATTCACTTAAAAATCTCCATGAATCTTAATTTCATCTTGAGTGAAATGGGGTTAAGTGTATTTTCCTAATTCACCTAATCTAGTGGAGCTAGGTCATGTTAAATTTAAATAAAAAAAAAACGTCACACGTTTCTAAATCAACCTTCTGAATGACTTTTTGAAGAATATCAATTCTTGCTTTTTTTGAGGCTTCTAAACCAACTTTTTAATGATGTGTCATACTTATGCCTTTAAAGCTCATGAAATTCTTTCTAGAGAATTTCAGACTAGTCTATTTTTAATCAATTCAAACCTTCTGAATAAGTTTCTAAATACAACTCAGTTTTGCAAAATTAAATTGTCTAAAAATCTTTTTGAATACCTACATTCTTAATGATTCATTAGCATTTATTTATTTATTTTTTTTTTTGTTATCATCAAAATATATGAGAGATATCTAACAAGAAGAATGGGCCCTTATCTCTAACTCCTCAATGTTCACTTCCATATCCTTCCACCTTTGATTAAGATTAGTACATCATTGCTACTTTGTATTTGCCATCTTAGGATTCTAAAAATGCAAACAACTAAAACCAAGTTAACTTGATAAAATTAGGTTAAGTAATAGTCAATACAAATAATAAGACTTATAACAGAATGATTATAAAATAGAACAAAAACCATTAAGAAAGAAACGAGGGGATGTTAGAAATAGATTTGATGTTGGGATGAACTTGATGATGAAACTAGACCACTATAGACAAATTGAAAGAGACACTTAAAAGACTATTATTGAGAAAACAAGAAAGGAAAGGGAAAAAATGAAAATACATAGGGGGACTAACGCTTTGTGGTAAGTCTAAATAGGAAATTAATATTTTGAAAAATTCAAATAAGGATAAATGTTTCAATAAGAGGTTAAAATCAGGGATTTGCTAAGATCTCTAAATAACACTATTTATCGAAGCTGAAGTGGCATGTTAACTTAAACTTATTTATAGTGTTGACATGGCTTAAAACTGAATTATTAGAGTACACTTACTCTAACTAACCTAGAAAAAGAAAAAAGAAAGACAAAAGTAAATAAACATAAACATATTATTAAAAAGCCAAATGGTGTAAAACTGAAAGTAAATTACACAGCATAGTTATCTAAACCCTAAAATGTGAAACCGTAAATTAGGAAGAAAAGAATGATTAACAACCTAATCTTAAAACACAAAACCTAAAATCTTCTACCTTAATGACTTGATATCACTTAACTCTTCCAAACGTGTAACATACAATCATTAAAAATTATTCCTTCTAAAAGTGTATGAAATCACTATACTTAAACCTAACTCACTTGCAATCTTTTAGAAAATATTTTATGGAATCGGTGGTACAACAACAAGTGTATTAGTTGGATTTGAGTATGAGGTAAGCAACTAAGGTAATATTTAATATGAAAACAAAAGAAAATGTTAGAAAGCTATCTAGTATAAGCTAATGATATCAATATTTAATGAGGAATGCATGCTTGAAAGACTAAAGAGTTTCACTATGCTAAAAGTATCACGACCGAACAATATCATTGTCATTGTAAATCGCTGTATACTGTACAAAGGTGTACTATCAACCCCCTTACTGATTGTAGGCCTTTCATATGACATACAAGGTTCTTTTCATTATACGTTACTATCAGGCTCATTGATAAGTAATATAGAGCAATTTCACTAAAATTAACTTTTAAGACATAAATTAATTAAGTAAATGTGTGGACTCGTTAAGTTCCATATCAAAAGAATATTATAAACAAATGTAGATCATAATGGGAACTACATCATAAACTTTAAACTATATTATGAATAAAATAAAGTAAATAGTTATCTACAAAAGCTTTTACAAAATCTCATTTCCGTTCCCTAATCGCTTTAACCTGTCTCTACATAAGACTCACCTCAGCCATACCTCGGCTTGGATTAGCAAAGAGGTTTTTTTGCAACAAAAGGAATCTATCAGGGTGTAAGTTTAAGCTTAGTGAGATAAATATGTTCGTCAATTCTACATGGCAAAAATTTATTAGATGCATAATCATATGAATGTATGAAAAATCAATATACCAAATAACGCATGTAGTGGCGTAGGAACTGCATACGCTCAGAATAATGCTCCCTATAGTCGGGGTTTAGAGGTAACGACCCAAACCAAAATCTGAGTTCTAAACCTTGGGTTTTATTTCATTTACACTATTGTACTTAAGTCAAAACAAAACTATATATATATATATACTTTCTTTCTTAAGAAACAAATTATATTTTCAAAATTTAAGTCTAGTGATGTTGTGACCCCCACAGTTCACAAACACATGCCTTAAGCAGAAGCTACAAGATACGGCCCCTTGCCAATGGTTGGTGTCTCTCGGTATCTAGGAAGCCCGTCGGCTTATGATAGAGACTCAATAAAATGATGACATAGCTAGTATCCAATCTTGTAAGAGGCCCTCTTCCTGTGAGTCCCTTCCCATCTTCTACATGAAGTGACAGTCGGTGTTATTCAAATGCAATTATGGGGAATGCATGATCCGTTTAATTTCTTAATCATATAAGTGGTTAATAAGATTTTTCAAGGTGATCAGATAATTTCATTCCACACAATCATATATATAAATTATCACAAACAATTTTCATTATTATATGATTAACATGCCATAGCATTTAATCATAAATTCATATACATGCATTTCCCATATCCCACAAGCATTTAATATATATATATATATAAGCTTAGGTGCATCTATTCTATAAGCAAAATCAAGTAAAGAATCATCAGGAATTTACTCACCTCACCATGCGGGTCAGTCAAAGTAGTCCGGAGATAGGTCGTCTTTGAACATAGGCCCCTCTGGTCATCGAAATCATAATACTATAAGGGATTGAAATAAAACTTAAGAAACTAAGCTAAAACCCCTTAAGTTATACTCTTAAATAGTTTTTGTATTTTTCCCGATTATACTTAAAAGTTCAATCTCGTATGACTTTTTCGTTTTAAATTCAATTTTTATAATCTTATAGTCAACCTTCATCATTTTTTAGTGTACTTTAATTTGATGAGGTTAGATTTTTGCGTTGAGGCATGAAAATCTACCCATAGGTCAAGCAGTCTTCATGATTTGGAGTGCTTTTGGACTTTGTTTGGTTAATGTGTTTTTTGGTAACTTGAGAATTCCTTTAGGCTTGGGCTTAAGATGTCATTCTAGGCTCAAAATGCTCCTTAAGTTTAGATTTATAACTTTGATTTACACTCTTAAGGCTATCAACTACTTTTTAGGCTCTTAAGTGGGCTTAAGTTGTCAAATAGGCTTATTTTTTATTCAATTCAAAGATGGTCACTTTCTTAGGCTTAGGGAGTGTCTTGTGGGCTTCTTGAGAGTCTCAAAACAACTTTCATTATTGTGTCAAGTTGCTGGTAAGAAACTTAAGGGTGGTTCAACTTGACGTTTGAGGCCCATTTTGGAAGTTTTAAGCTCGATTTTGAGTTTTAGGCTTAATACACTTATCATACTTGCCTTGGTTGGTTTTTTCACTTTGTTTACTTATTTTTATCATATTTTTAAGTATATTTTAGGAATGTTATAGAACTTGTCGGTTTGAGTATGAGGGCTTCCAACTTGGTTTTCTAACTTGTTTCATTATTTTCTTAAGTTTAGGTATTAGATCATGAACTTTAGCTACTTATATTCAAATCTTAACTTGACTTCTTTTCCATGAGATGATGATTTGACTCATAATTTACATGAAAATAGAGGATCTCAATTTTATCATACCTCCCATATCATAGTTCATGTCTTACAAAGTTAGTTTCATCATAAAACTTTATGTGATGGATTTTATCTTTATCTAAGTATAGATTTGAGCATGTTTAAGTTAATGAAAGTGTAAACAACATCCAAATGACTTCTAAACTGTCAGGTATAGCATGCTTGTCTTCAATTCAAGTTCTCATTTCAAGATTTTCTCAACTTAGATTCTTTCATTCCCAGTGTTAAACAAGTATCTTTATAAAGCACTAACTTTACATGCTCATATTTCAACTTTCATGTAAGGTTTTCATGAGTTTACTTCTTAGGGTGGTTTTTAATGTTATATCAACTTATAATCATACTCATCTCTTCAAGAAATCATAGTCTCCTAACATGAGTATTAACTAACACAAGATATACTTACTCGTCCTTAAAGCAAAAATATGGTGATTGTGCACTAAGGTTCCACTTATACTTTTTGTCTTACTTTCTCCTTCTTGTACCCTTTTCAGAAACTTGAGTTGTGGTCCTTAGAAGTGGGGTTTAAGGAGTGTTCTAAGGATCCTAAAGGGGGTTAGAATGTTGGCAAAATCAAGACAAGAAGAAGATGAAAGTGCCATGTGTGTGTATGCTTGAAATGTGGTAGCAAGTGAAGGATTTTGTAGGGTTTGTTTGTTTCTTCTTTTGTGTTATTTTTAAAGTGAAAGAAAAGGAAGTGAAAATGAAGTTGAAAGTAAGAGTATATGGGAAAGGAGTGGCCGGTTGGAAATGGGGTGGGAGATAAGAATATGCAACCCCCCCCCCCCCCCCCTCTTAAAGCCATGCTAGAACCGGCTATTAGGTGTCCTTTTGGGCATGGATTTGTCTTGTCTTATTTATTAAAGTTAAGCATGTGAAATCTTGTGATAATTTATCCATATGTAGTATAAGTGACGGGATGATAAGGAAAGTGTCTTATTACTAGTTTTTGATAGATTACCAATTGATAAATGACTCCAACTCTCAATTGATAAGTTATTTAAGGTGATCAGTTGGTCTATTTATTCACATGTAAAGCTTAGACATGAAGATAAGGAAATTGTTTTGTAAATTATGACTTAATTCTTATAAATTATGAAATTTTCTAGAGTTGAATAAAATTATTCAAATTAAATTATCGATTAGTCATCTAAGGTTAAAAGTTCTTAATTATTTTAGGGTTTAAGATTTAGGGTTTTAGGTGATTTTAGAGTTTGCAGTTTTTTAAGTTCGGGTTTTATCGATAATAGGTTTTCGAATTGGAAAAGTAAGTTCATTTTCAATTGTAAACTTGAGTTCTTAGTTTATTTAATCCTTGGGAATGTTTAGGAAGTACTCTTAGTCAAATCATTGGCCTGCTAAAAGTAGGGTTTATAAAAAGTGTGGAAATTGGTGATTTCTTAATGTCAGGAGTGGATTTTCTCACAAGATGAAGATAGAGTGTGTTACTGCATTCAATCATCTAAACAAATCAAAGCAATGCCAATAATGTATTATTGATGGTCTAAAGATGAACTTTACCCTCTCAGTGAATATGCTTCACTCTTATGTATTATCAATAGCTAGATTACTCAAGTTTTCATATTTCAAACAATGATTACATTAACATTGATTTCTAAATCTAATTGGTTTTCGCCCATGTGAGTATTAGGATTTTAGTCCTAAATTACAAACTTTTATTTGCCAAACTTATAAATCCTAGATTCTATTCAAGATTTAGATTACAAATATGTTAATTGTTTCTAAAATCCTATTAGGCCAACAAAGGATAATACTAATGTATGGGAACTGCTAATTTAGCTAGAATTTAGACAATACACATGTTAAACCTAGCTTTTCTATAGAATTAAGTAAAATAATTACATTTAGACCATCATAACACATAATAATCATCAAACCACAACTCATTCATCAAGATACACAAACCTACTATCACATTGAGGACTTTATCAAACAAAACATTTCTACATGAAAATTGATAGAAATAAAGCATTAAATATGAGGAAAATATAGGTACACATATCAAAAACAAGCTTCATAGCAACTTCAATGGAGTTTCTAGAAAAATCCAATACCTCCACCATGATTAAAGCTTGAAATTCACAACCTAAGTAAGAAACATAACAAACTCCACTAGTTTTCTACACTACAATGCTCATAATAACAAGAAAACCTATTAGAAAAAATGCTTAATCTAGATTATAACTACACTATTAGGCTTAGAACTAGAGAGAGAGAGAGAGTTTGTAAATGAAATGCTTAAACCCTAATGGTGGCCATGGAGAAGAAACATGATGTTTTTATAGTAGGGGCATGGCATGGCGTTTAGATGCCATATAATAAATATGTTTGGATGCTGTATATGTGTTAGTATGTAGCATTCCTTCTTTTTGGTAAATGATGTATTTTGTGGGTTTAAGACAATTACCTAATCCTATTGGGCATCTAGACTCTATGCCTTATGCTAGATTCATTCCTTTTTTCCTTCTTTTTGGTAAATGATGTATTTTAAGGGTTTAGGACAATTACCTAATACTATTGGGCATCTAGACTCTATGCCTTATGCTAGATTCCTTCCTTTTCCCTTTTTCCTTCATGTTCCCAAATAAGTTGGGGTTATCATGCATATGCTTACCTTGTATTCCCAAAATTTTGTACCAAACTACATACAATTGTATGAAATTAACCTTTAGTAAGTGTGGGGAAATCTATGCTTATCAATTACACTCAACTTTATAGGTCTTATATAAGATATTAAGAAAGAAGGAAAGGAGGCTAATTGATATGTTTAGCAAAATTTATAGCGCATTGACAATAAAAATAAATATGAAGGAAAGTAAATGAGAGAGAGAGAGAGAGAATCAAGTAAGCAACTTCAGCTCCATTGCTGGGGACTTAGTCTTCCCCACCAGTGGTGTTTCACTAATCCTATACCAATAATTAAATCGATAAAAGAGGTTACAATTAGGCAGTTACTCGCTACCTTATCTCACTAGCTTCATCTTAAGTTACACATGGGTTATAGAGAACTCCTCAGATCTCTCTTGAACTCAAGTACAAACTCCTGTATATGATTATAAATAAATGTTAAAATACAAAGTAATAATCTTCTAGAAAGTATTAGCTCAAATATAAAAACAATAGATGAAAATCTTCCTTACATGTAGCTTTTGAGGTAGCTTCTAAGTGCTATTCTTGATCATGAATAATTGGATAATTTTTTGTTTAGTCTCTCTTTCTTCTTTCTACTTTTATGCTCGAATTATATAAGATAAATCTTGTATCTATAGCTAAAAAATGGCTAGTTGGAGATATTTTTAGTATTTGATTTGTTCTTCAAATTTATCTCCAACTTTGAAATTCAAATCTCCAAGATAAACATTATGAAATTCGTCTAAAAATCTCTGCTTTAACTTTTCACTTGATAAACCCTACCAAAAATCTTAAATATTTGCACAAAACTTGTCGCTTTCATAGATAGATGTATCCTACTTATTTTAAAAATGAAATCCCTTTGTAATCTCTACTAAACCTTCAAAGTTTGAATTTTGAAAAAATGTTTCTCTCTAAAATTCTGCATTAAATCTTTATTCATATCTATTTTTGGGTATGCTTTTAATCATTTCTTCGTTCTCTCCTATTTGAATTTGAATACAAAATATTTCTCCCAGCTTAATCCATGTCTTATTCCATATCTCTTTAAATATACTCTTACTTTTTTCTCTTGCTTATTTAAATTTGAATCCCAGTAATCATCTCCGTATAAGCTGCTAAAAGATTCTCAAAAAATTACCTTCTTTACGTTGATAAACTTTGAACCAATATTAATCGCATAGCAATAATACTTTGTTATCCGCGTCCTCACGCTTTCGACGTGAAGCAAACCAAAGCTTTAAGAGATTCATATTGGCTAGAAACTTCATAATGTTAAGGAACTGCTAATTAACTTAACAATTCCCCTTGCTATGTCAAGATGAAAAGTGCTTAGACACCTTATGAAGTTATTCCACGTTGATGATGACAAAGTCGATCACAAGCTTCTTGTGCAACAACATCTGGAAGTGGCTTGCTATATTGAATACTCTTCGGATAGTTTCTTCCACGTTGACAAAAGATATGCCACTTGTTGCATTCTCTTAGAATACATTTTCCATGTTGACAAGAAAAAATTACCTTGTACCAACATGGATTAACTGCTACGACGTCAATGAAAATTAAAGGATCAAGCTGAAGACTTTCAAGTTGTGCCGGGTTAATTCCTTAAATAGCAGTGACATTTAAATTAATATAAACCTATTGCCACAAAGGAAAATAGGTTGACCAAGTCTCATACTGCGTTCATGAAATATATGCTCACGTTAATCTATTGCTTGGAAAAAGACAACTTGCTATTTGGAATTTAGATTGACTACAAAAAGAATCGTCTGGAGCATCGCTCGTTGAAAGGCAATATTGCCATATTCACTTCTTTGCTAATTCCAACTGCGTGGAGACTCCAACTTGAAAGCTATAACTACTCATTAGCTTATCACTAGTATGAAATCATCTCCACGTTTCAAGCATGCGACTTTAATTATCCAAAGCCTCCTTTAACATATTCTAATCCAAAAATTAATCCTATTTATTTATCAGAAAAATTCACTTTAGAAAAATATAATTAATCCTCCTTAAAAATCCCCAAGAATATAAATTAACAACTTTAGTTGAAGGGAATTGAGCGCATCTAAATATACTTCATAAAGTCAAGCTACGTCATCATGTTGATTTATTTGACTTAAAATCTCAAACATCTTAAAATTGACTTTAGCTTGATTAAATATATTTAATTTAATACTTGAATAACCTACACATTTAATAAACATATTAGTAATCACTTAACACTCGTTCTGTTATTATCAAAACTAAATTAAGAGACTAACAAGATTAAAACCTTGCTTATCCTTAAGTAAGCGTAAAGTCTAATATATACACAGGGTGAAAGGAAACTATCTCGCGAAACCATTGGTTGCCAAGCTCACATTCACCAAGTAAAGATACATCAAGTTGTGGTTTAAAACAAATCAAGCATCAAACAAGCATTTCTATTCATGAATGTCGATGTAAGTAATCAAGTGCCCTGAACCCATACCTTTAGTAGAATTACAAGACCAATCGATGATTCCTATAGTTAATCCTTCCATTTAATACTAAACTAGACAACTTGAGATCAAGTAAAGTGTCATCAAGGAGGGGGAAATATCTTTACATTTTATAGGCTAATGGACATGTATTTAGCCCTAAGCCCCTCCCTAAGCTATCCATAAATTAGTGAGAATAATAAAATTAACTTGTCCTACTTTCCCAAAAGATTTTTTATTCTTATATAATCTTTATTCACACATGCATTATGAGCTTTGCTCAATGAAGCTTTTTATTCCTTACTTTTTCACAATTTGAACACTATAGACTCATGAACCTTTTTAAGAATTTTTCTTTCAAGAAGATGCCCCTTACGCTTATTGGGTGCCACAAGTGTCCAACTATACCCTCCTTTTGTTTTCCTTTCCTTTCTTTTTCTCCTTTTAAGGGGTTTTCTACCAAATTTTGTTTTTGGAAAATTTTGGTTCTATTTTTGATTGAGGAATAGTTTTCCAGGACATGGTAATTTATCATTATTGCTTCATCTATAACCAACCACTTGAAAGTTCAAAGAGAATTGTATATGAAAGTTAGCTTTCTAAAATGTAAAAACCTAACTCTAATTAATGGAAACTTCTTCTTATCATATCATGAATCAAGAATTAAATGAAAAGTTAACTATCTAAACCATAGATCTATTCAAGTTATTCTAAGGTGTTGTAAGCAATTTACTACACACCTATTCATATCCATGTACATAGTACAAACTATAAAAGCACTTGTGTGTTTCACATCTCATAACTTGAGGAAATTATAAAATAGCAAGGCAATTTAACTACCAATTAGGCTAATTCATAAGGTCTGTAAGGGAGCTAAGGATTGAACAAATAATAACCAACATATGACTATTAACTAACACATAACAATGACTAGCACATAATCCAACTCAAATAATTCAACTTTGCAAATAAACTTCAACTCCATTTTCATAATTCCGTTACCTTGAACTTTTAATCCAATTATGATCTCAATGTTGGAGAAATAAAAGAAATGCAAAAGGGTAGCGTTATAACATGACTACCTTGGGGGCTAAGCTTAACTAGCTTCTCTTCATGATTTTTGCTCTCCCTTTAAGTCTACCCCTTGACTCAATTATACCTTCATCACTTTCTTATTCAAGCAAAAGGAATTCTCAAAGCATCGTATCCTGACCAATAGTCAACATTCATACAGACAAGAAAAAAACACAAATATAACAAAAAAATAAAGAAACTAAAGCATGATGGGTGGGCTTCCATGTAGTGCTTGGGTTTTTAGTTTGTAAGTTGTACTCTTCATCCTTCATCCTCTTAATTTGGCTTAAAATTAGGGTACCTATAGGCCTACTCCTTAGTATCATCCAACATAGCCTATCTAAACATCCATTATAGCGGCCTTTTCCATTCCCTAACAAACTCATTTTTCAGAGCATTAAATTTAGCTAATATATTATTACTCTCTCCTTTTCTTTTATCCTTTACCTTCTTACTGAACAGCTTAATCTTTTGAAGGCTACATCTCAACTCAGTGCTATCTTCCTACCTTGAACATCTATGAACACTCCAACTGTGATATATCTCTAGGGTTAAATACATGGAAGTTGCGCCACAATGGTTAAAAGGGAAAGAAAGGATAAAAGGGTTTAGCAAAACTCGAGCAACTATCAACCAGATATGACACACTAACCAATCCTATTTAGCCTAACCTCTACCTAATATAACATACAAGTGAGGATTAGGGTCACCTACCATTACTTCTTACTAAAGGGAATAGGGAAGAGTTAGGGAAGCGAAGACACTATTCATGCTCTCAAAGAAAATGTTTATATTAGATGAATAAGAAGCGATGTCTGTACAACAAGTAAGTGAGACTTGTATATGGCCTCCTTAGGGTTACATTTCTAAGAAAAGACAAAAGTGGGCAAATTAAGATTGCTAAGACTAATGCTGAAAAGGATAAAAATGTCGTTGTATAGTGTAATGTAAGGAAGGGGGAATCATTCTAGAACATTATGGTAGAAAGCACGTACCAAATTATAGTTGGTTCAGTTGTTCTTGCAAATGCAAGATCCGTAACTACTCTACAACTAATGGTGTTAGCTCGATGGAGGTTAGAAAAAGGAATAGATGAATTGGCCGACTTGATTTAGGTCAGGTTGGCTCGAATACTAGGCTTTTTTTGAGCTCTGGACTAGTTAGGTAGCTTATTTTCAAAGCTCAAGAAGACTTATGGTGTTTGCTAACTTGGGAATTGTTCCTTTTATGACTATAGCTCGGCACTCCAGTTGGATGAAGTATAACATACATTGGTTATTGTTGGAATCCTCGTCCTTGAAGAGTCCCCGAGCTAGTGTAATCCCTTAGCTTAGCTTTTGGTAAGGGGTCCATAGTATTGATTCCTATCATCTTCCTAATGGTTGGAGAGATTTAGCCTCAATTCTTCAGCGTCTTCTCTTGTTGGCTCTTCCTTTACTCATGCTTTGGCTTCATTTAGATGGTAGGGGATCAGCTTAGATACATTGAAAGTAGAAGAGATGCCATAGTCTTTGGGTAACTCGATTTAGTAAGCATTGCGGTTGATCTTTAATATCTTAAAGGGACCATTAACACTGGGTAATAGCTTGCTCTTCTTAAGGTATGGAAACCTCTCTTAGTTAAGGTAGATCCATACAAGGTTACTTGGGCTAAAAGACACAGCTAGGTAGTTGCGACTACTAATTGCTTACTATTGTTTGTTGAACTTGGCAATCTTCTTGGCTACATATTGATGTAATTCTTGTAGTCCTTAGACTTAGTTAACTTTGGTCTAGCTCTCTTCAGGGGCTGTAGGGGTATTGATCATATCAAGTGAGATGGTTAGGATGCGGCCATAGATGACCTCAAAGGGGGTCTTACTAGTAATACTATGGACAGTTTGGTTATAGGTGAACTCTACAACAAGTGAATACAAGTCCTAATCTTTTAGGTTCTTTCCCACAACTACTTGGAGTAGGGTACCTAATGTTTTGTTCACCACCTCGATCTAGCTATCTATCTGTGAGTCATTACTTAAACTGAATATAAGCTTAGTACTAAGTCTCCTCCATAAGGTCTTCTAAAAGTAGCGTAAGAACTTGGTATCTCAATATGAGACAATGGATTTCAATATAGGCAGATGACCTCCTGCAAAAAAAGAAAAAAAAAAGAGTAATATATAAAGCATCGTTAGTTTGGTGGTATACAATGAACTTTGCCATTTTACCGAATCGATCCACAACTACAAGGATTAAGTCTTTTCCTTTAGATGTCCAGGGCAACCCTGAGATAAAGTCTACATTGAAGTCAGCCTAAGGTAAGGTCGGTACGGATAGGGTTACATACTCTCCATGTGTTTCTTTTCTTCTCTTAACCTTCTTGTACACGTCACAATTTTTTATGACCTTTAATAGGTATCTTTCTTTCAGATAATATCTTCAAACTGCAATTCTATCTTGACAACTTTCAATGATAGGACTGAAGTGCGGATTGTAAGCATATTGCTTGACAATAAGGGAAAATCTCAACAATTTAGTCTGTAAGGTGGTTAATAAGATTTTCCATCACAAAAGAGTGTCAGCAACCACGTTAGTGCTACCTTTTTAGTGCTTGATAACATATGAAAAACCTTCCATGAACTCTAACCACTTGGCTTATCTCTTTGAAAGTTTGGTTTGGCTCCTAATGTGTTTTAAGAACTCATGGTTCATGTGGATAAAAAACTCTTAAGATAATAAGTAATATTGCCATACAATGAGAGCTTAGAAAAGAGAATATAGCTCCTTTATGTATATAGTCTAGTTTAGGGCAGCACCACTAAGCTTCTTACTGTGGTAAGCAACAAGGTGGCGTTCTTGCATTAAGATTGCGGGAATGCTAATACCAGAAGCATTAGACTCTAACTCAATGGGCTCACCTATATTTGATAAAGTTAAGATAGGTGTTATGGTAAGCTTCTCCTCGATTTCCCAAAAGCTTTTCTTTACTCAATTAGTTCATTGGAATCCTTTACTCTTCTTTGTTAGTTCAGTCAAGGGGGCTACAACAGCACTGAAGTTCTTAATAAATCTCTTGTAGAAAGAAGTAAGACTATGGAACCTATGTACTTCAGTAACATTCTTTGGTGTAGGTTACTCTAAGATAGCTCGAATATTTTCCTCATCAGCTTGGATTCCTTTTCCAAACACTACATACCTAAAAAGAAGTTATTCCTTTTCCAAGCACTACATACCTAAGAAAGAAAACTTCTTTTTGGCAAAATGTATAATTCTTCAAATTTCTAAACAATCTCTTAGTACGAAGTATGTTAATAATAGCTCGAAGATAATCTAGATGATTCGTTAAGTTAGTATTATAGACTAGTATATCATCAAAGTACACAATTATCCATCTTCTAATCAAAGAGCGCATCACATGGTTCATAAGTCTCATGAAGTTTCTCAAGGCTTTGGTAAGGATGAATGGCATAACTAACCATTTATAAAGACCATGTCTAGTTGTAAATGTAGTATTCCATTTATCTCTTGCCCCCATGTGAATATGATAGTAGATACTTCGTAAATCAATCTTTAAAAACATTTAAGCACCTTAAAGCTCGTCTAACATATCATTGAGGCTCAGTATGGGATATCTGTACTTAACAGTAATGTGATCAATAGCTTAATGCACATGCACCAAGAACTATCTTTCTTCCGAACAAGCAATGCTAGCATAGCATAAGGGCCCATGCTCACCCTTACATATCCTCGCTCTATAAGCTTATCCACGAATCTCTTTAGCTTGGTAGCTTGCTCCAAGTTCATTCGATAAGTAGGTTTGTTTAGTAGAGCTACATCTAGTTATAAGTCAATGTAGTGTTCAATACTTCAGATTAGTGGTAGTCCTTTAGGAAACTCTTTTGGAAATAGGTCAGAGAAACCATCTATCAACTTTTCAACCTCTTTTGGTACATCATTCAAATCTCTCAATTCTAATAGTCTTCTAATCAACAAGAACATAGGCTCATCAACCTCCTCAACAGCTTGAAGTTCTCATCAACTTAATACTAAAGCCTTCTTCTTAATAGCTCGAGTGAGTTAGTTATGAGTTTTATTCACTTGGCTAGTGTCATGGCTTGAAGTGCTATCTTCTTACCTTCCTTTGTAGAGGTATAAGTATTGTTTTACTTATCATGGATAACACATTGGTCAAATAACCATAGTCTTCCTAGTAGTAAATGTAAAGCTCCCAAGGGGACAAGATCGTAAACCGCTTCATCTCTATAGACATTCCCAATATAGAATGACATAACTACTTGCTCGGTTACATATAGAGCACCCTTATCATGCAACCAATGAGCTAGTAAGGTCGGGGGTGCTTAGAGGTCGACAGAATTAACCTCTACACAAGGGTCTGAGCAACAACATTAGTGCAACTCCTTCCATTTATTATAATTGTGCATAGTTGACCCTTGATGATGCACTTGGTATGGAACAAGTTTTCTCTTTGTTCCTCCTCGAAGCTCGGTATTGAGCTTAACATTCGCCTTAAAACCAACGTCATGACTTTACTATGGTTAGCATAAGCACAAGTCTCTTCCTTCTCCTTTACTTCAATTCATCTAATATCTTTCTCTTCCTTCTCAGGTTTGCTCTCATTAATAATGTCCAATTCATCACCTCAAAGGACTATAACATGTTGGTTAGGACACTTAGTAGCCATGTGTCCATAACCTGGGCACCTAAAGCATTATTTCTCACTGGTTTTCTGACTTAAGGTCTGCCCCCTTTCATATGCCTTTAGATTAGCGCTTTCTTCAGCTTGGTTCTTTATACTAGCTTGGCTATCATTAAGCTGGTCATTATTTTCTTCTACTCCAATTGGTTGCCTTGATTGAGGGTAGCTTGCTTAGCACGAATTAGTAATCTGTGAAGAGCTGGGATGAGGTCAGATAGGGGCATTCCTCTTTTACTTCTTTACTCTACAAGCTATCTTAATGGCTTCCTTTAGAGTGTAAAAGATCTATACTTCCACAATGTTATAGATCTCATACCTGAGCCCATAGATGGATCATGATATGGTATGAGCTTTGGGCTCATTCATGTCAGCTTGAATTATCATCATCTCAAACTCTTTAACTTCGTCATCTATATTTTACTTCTTGGTAGAGCTCTTGCAATTTGGAAAAGGTGGCTTGCAAGTTTGTCTCAGGTACAAATCTTCCTCTTAGCAACCTTTTCATGTCTTCTTAAGTTTGTACACTTCTCCATCTATCTTTTTCTCTAGTCGCATTTAAGTTTTTCCACTACATGGCAATGTATCTAGAAAACTTAAGGATAGCATGTTGGACTTTCACTCCCTCAGTATATCGATAACAGTTAAATACCTTCTTAACCTTGTCCTCCTACTTCAAGTATTTATCAGAATTTCTACTCCTTGTAAAGGTTGGAATCTGGGCCTTCACATTGTTAAGTCCACGAGAAGCTTGACATCTTTGCCCTTCCACTTCATAGTATTCCTCTGCCTCTTCATTAGGCTCTTCTTCTTCCTTGTCTGCTTCCTCAATCCCTTCCATCTTTAATCTACTTAGAGTAAGGCAGCTCGCTACTCCTTTAGCTCTATGAGGTTGGGCTAGGCAATTTGCTTAGCTTACATGTCTATGTCTTTACTCTTGCTCATCTTTTGCCTAGTTATGATTGGGTGCACCTTACGATTATTGTCTAATGCCTTGCTTAGCCATGACTATACTCTCAATAAGGTTGATGACTCATTAAGCTTATCATCGACTAGCCTTGGCATATTACTTCCTTATTGACCTTAGCCAACTTAAGCACTACTATCTTGGTCCCCAACAACTCGTGAACACTATAATCTAACATTATGAAATACTTCTTGTCACTACTAATAAGAACAACTTCAATATCATGCCCCCAACAAAAACTATTACTTAGTATTACTTAATAATATTTCAAAACCACTACTCATACCCAATCAGTTACTAGCTACTACCTAAAATCTCAATTAACACACTTCAACACTTCGACACTTCGTACTATATAGCTCAACACAGGATTGACAATGTACTCTATTTTCGTGGTTGAAAATTGGAGTAGAACAAAGCAATATGAGTTACTCTACTTTCCTCTTCTAAATCAATGCTTCTCAACTTACAACTTAAAAATCCACTTCAAACACTCTACCACAATTATATAACCATATACAAACCACTACAACAACTGTAGAAGAACATAACAGCCATCAATAACTCCATGAATACGAAATTTACTATAATCTTCATATACTCTGGTTTGAACTATGATTAAGAACAAACAAGGTCCGTCATTAGGTTGGTCTAAGCTTGCAGAAAGCTCGAAAAAGGGTTAATGGGGAAAGGTACAAAAAGATAGTGACAAAGACGAATCGGACAGTAAGCAAAAATCCACAAACAGCTCTAAAGGATATGACACACTAATGGAGCTTCCGAGGACTTACGACACAATTCGATATGACGTACGAATTGGTACAATGAGGTTACTTACCACTTAACCTTACTTAAGGGAAAGGATAAGAATGATGCAAAGAGTAAACAAGCAGTGTTTATATAAGGAATAAAGTACTTAAGTGTACTGAAGATAATCTGATAAGTTATAACTACAAGTACGAGGGTATTTATACTCATAAGTTAGGGCAACTTACCCAAAAGGGAAAAGACAATAAGGACATTTCCTAAAGAAGCAATGTACATGATATAAAAGGATAAAAATGAACATACAAGGAAAACAATCATTGGTGCTACAGATTCTCCATACGATACTGTATATGTGGCGATGCTGTATTGGTGAGGTTATTAGGAGATGTAAACAAAAGGTATGGATAGGTGGGCTTGTTCAAGTAGAGATGGCCCAGTTAACTTGGATTCTTTATCTCTCAACTTCTCGGCAAGGATGATGCAAGTGATTAGTTGGCACGGTATTAAAGTAATCATCAACTCGGTATGATACAGAATAATGGGCAGTCATACAGCATGGCATTAAAGGTGACTTGGTAAGGAAGTACTCAGCCTCAGTAGAGGTTAGTTGGAACATAAGGATTCGTCATACCAACCCTTCTAGTCTTCGGGCTCAACTGTAGGTCAGCTGTCTTGTAGTTTGATTCCCATCACTCCCTTCAGGTTTTTTTGAATTTGGGATCAAATTTGAATGGTGTTTGCTTAATTCTTTGTCAGGGTAATATGGACTGAGATTGGTAATGTTGAAGGCGTTAGAAACCCCATAGTCTTTAGGCTGTTCCAACTTGTAGGTATTGTCACCAATTTTCTAGAGGATTTTGAAAGGCCCTTTTGCTCTTATAGATAATTTGTTCTTCCTCTTGTTTAGGAACCATTCCTTATTGAGGTGTAGCCATACTAACATACTAAGTCTCTTGGCTAAAATTGTTTGGCTGACCTACCCTTGGTCCTTTCTTGCATTCTTCCAGAAGCTTGGTTAATAAGCTGAGTGACCTTGTTGTAGATGTGCTTAAGAGATTATGCTTTAGCCAAGGCATCAAGGTCCTCTTACGCGGGTGCTAGTACAAGGGCATGGTCAAGGGGCAACTCGGGATTGAATCCATGGACCATCTCAAAGGGAGTTTGCTTAATGGTATTATGTACGGTTTGGTTATAGGCGAATTCAACCACTGGTAGGTAGATGTCCTAATCAGCCAAGTTTTTACTTATCATAGCTCGGAGTAGTGACCCCAAGGTACAATTAACCACCTCTATTTGGCTGTCAGTTTAGGGGTGACATGGTTTACTGAATAGTAATTTGGTTCCCAATCGATACTACAAGATTCTTTAGAAATGGCTTAAGAACTTCGGGTCTCTGTCAGAGACTATACTCCTCAGCATGTCGTGTATCTACACAATCTCCTATAAGAAAAGAGAAACAATGGCTAGAACATTGTTAGTTTTAGTACAGGGTACGAAGTATGCCATCTTACTAAACTGATCCACAATGACAATTACAGAATCTTTGCTTCGATCAGTTCGCGACAGTCCAAGAACAAAGTCTATACTTAGTTTAGCCCCCTCATCGACACAAGTAAGGCATTGCTTTCTCTTGTTCAGCTCGGTACTTAGCCTTTTTACACACTGCACAGCTTTCCACAACTTGATGCACATCTCTTCACATTCTCGGCCATAAGAATTAGCTATTCAATAGTTCACATGTCCTCCTCTCTCCAAAATATTTGGAGAGCCCTTCGCTGTAGACTTCCCTGATCAATAATTCCCGTAGGGAACAAATCGACACACATAGTCTTCCCCCTCGAAACAGATAGCCATCCTCTACATGATACTCATCCATTATCCTCCCATCGATGCATTGTGAAATTATTGATCCAAAGTATGGATCCTCGGAGTATTATTCTTTGATGCTTGTAAAACCAAACATCCTAGTCTGAAGTTTTGATAAGAGCGCATGCTTCCTCGAAAGAGCATCTGCAATTACGTTGCTCTTTCCTTGCTTGTACCTTATCACAAAATTGAATCCTTCATGGAATTCAACCCATTTTGCCTGCTGTTTTGACAACTTGGTTTGACTTCGAAGGTACCTTAGCAATTCGTGATCGGTATATATGACAAATTCTCTCAGTAGTAAGTAATGTTGCTATACTTGCATTGCTCGGATTAGTACCAAAAGTTCCTTGTCATACATAGAGTAGTTTAGCCGTAGTCTTTAGAGCTTCTCATTATGGAAGGCAATTAGTTGGCCTTCTCACATCAGAATAGCGCCTATTCTAACATTTAATGCGTCACATTTTAGCTAAAAAATTTTGTCGAAGTCGGGTAGTACTAACACCGAGGTGAAGGTCGATCTTTCTTTTATGTTGGCAAAGCTCCTCTCTTCCCTTTCTCTTATCAAAAGTTGGTGTTCTTCTTTGTTAGCTTGGTAAGTAGTGCGGTGATGGTGCTAAAGTTCTTGATAAACCTTTTGTAAAATGAAACTAGTTCGTGGAAACTTCTTACGTTGGCATAAGTAGTAGGAGTCGGCCACTCGACAATTGCTTTGATCTTCTCATCATTGACTCGCAAGCTTCCTTCACTGACTATATACCCTAAGAATTCCACTTCTTCCTGGTAGAAGCAACATTTCTTTAAGTTGCCAAATAGTCTCTTAGCATAAAGGATATCTAAGATTGCTTTGAGATGTTCACAGTGACTTAGCATGTCAGCATTATAGACTAAGATATCATCAAAGTACACCATAACACACTTCTCGATGAGATGTATTAGCACATGGTTCATAAGTCTCATGAAAGTGCTCGAGGCATTAGACGAGCTGAAGGGCATGGCTATCCACTCGTAAAGTCCATATTACTCAAACGCAATCTTCCACTTGTCTCCTGACATCATACAGATTTGATGGTAGCTAGACTTGAGATCAATCTTCCTAAAACTCTTAGCTCCACTCAATTCATCTAACATATCTTCTAGCCTTGGGATCGGATACCTATATTTGATTGTAATTTTGTTTACGACTCAGCTATCAACACACATCTGCTAAGTTCCATCCTTCTTTAGCACTAAAAGTGTAAGCACAACATAAGGGTTGAGACTCTCTCTCACATAACCTCTCTCCAACAACTCACTGACTTAACGTTGGAGTTTAGAAGCCTGCTTGGGATTCATCCGATAAGTTGGCTTATTTGGTAGTGCAGCATCGGTAACTAAGTTAATGTAGTGCTCTATGTCTTAAGTTAGGGGAAACCTCTTAGGTAATTATTCTAGGAGCAAATCGCTATAGTCATCTAGTAACCCCTTGATTTCCTAGAGAAGTTCACCCCATTCCTTCATTTCCAATAGTTGCTTGAACAACAATAGGGTTGGCTTGTTAGCTTTGATGGCTTCTCATCGCTCGGCTCTACTCATCACCAGAGCTTTCTTTTATCCATGACTGAGTTTCGTCTGTAGCATGTAAACTTCTCTCGATGGCATTGGATTTAGCGTGATCTTCCGATCATCATTTTCCAGTATATACGTATTCCTGTAGTCGTGATGTATAACTTTCCTATCAAATAACCATGTCTTACCCAGTAATAACTCTGATTTTAAACATATTTCATGTGGTGATTTTATAGTATTTCCCTTACATTTTTTCTGGTTTTCTTTAAAGAAATCGATACTTAATTGGGTAAAATTTTGATTTTAAGGTTTGAACACGTTCTAGGATTGAAAACGAAGAAAAGGAATCAAGTTTTACTCAATTTGGAGTTCAAATAAAGAAGTTATGAAGTTTGGAAGTTACACAGTCTAAGACATGACCATGTCCCCAGGCTGTGTCCATACAGGGAAATTGGCCAGGGGCAGAAAGTTATACGACCTGGGGACACGGTCATGTCCCAGGTCGTGTTTGGTAAAGAAAACGAAAACCTTATAATACAGTATAAAAAGACATATTAGGTTTTCACAAGATACATGAGACATTGGAGAAGAGAAGAGACTTAAGGAGAAGGAGAAGAAAAAGGCGAAAGCAACACTGACTTCAATATCGGAGAGATTTTTGATCAATCAAAGGGGTTTTTCATGTTTTATTTTATGTTTTTGATGGAACTCATTTTTAGTTTCATTATGATAGCTTAGAATTCGTATATCTAGGATTATGGAACTTAAGGTTTCATGTGACTCTTGGATTGATTTATAATTCTCAATAAAGTTCCTACCTTTGCTTGATTCAATTATGTCATTTAATTGTTAATTGATATTTCTAGAATATCAATATATGATATTATGCATGTTGATTGAGAAATTGCATGTGTAATTAGATGTTTACATAATTGGAGAGAATTACATGTATACTTAGAGATAAGATACATGTTACTTCCGGAAAGTTAATTATTTGTGTGGGAATTCATTATACATTAATGCAATTCTAAATTATATTACTAAGTGAAGAGATTCCGATAAATAATTTAGGATTAGGGTTAATATGCTTGAGAAATGTATTAACTTTAATTGTGAATCCCTCCGGTCATGAATAATAGAAATTGAATTGAATATATTTTAAGCGGTCACTTGTTAAACACTAGGGGAAATAATTCCTAAATACGTTATTGCATACTTGAAGTCATTCTTAGTTTTATTGCTTTCTAAATTGCTTAATCAAGTCCCATAATTAGTTTAGTTTGTTGATTTCAGTATTTTTAATTCATTCAACTCATCATAATTTTCCGGTTAGATAATAAAGCTAAGGTTAATATTAGTACTCGAAGTCTCTGAGGGATCGACTCGGACTCACATCCGCTATATTAAAACTGATAGGAGCACTTGCCTGATATCCCCTAGCAACACGTGGGAAGTGCACATAGGCAGCACATTGTAGAGGACTTAGTCAAAGTAATTCCCTATAGTGATCGGTAGTAGTATTTGCTGAATGATATGTAATTCTCCTTTCTCACTCAACCAGTACAAGTTGTATGGCTTGGGATGTGCAATAATCGATAGCTTCAATTTGAAACGAGATTGGTTGATGTCATATTGGTGTAACTTCCACTGTCTACAATGAGAGCATACATCCAAACATTCACCTTGTAGGTGGTATGAAACAAATTCTCTCTTTGCTCCTCCTCTCGTAAGGTTCTACGCTCATAGTGTGCCAGATAACCATGAGTAACTAGTTTAAGTCCTCGTAGAAATACGTCCTCCTCGATCAATTCTTTCTCGATAAGAACCTCCTCCACCTTGGGTTACTCATCCATATTCTCTACTTCTAACTTCGAGATGTCTCCCTTAATGACCATCTTCCTTTGGTTCGAACGCTAAGTAGCCATGTGTCCGAACCCTTGACACTTGAAGCACTTGATTTGGCTGGTCTTCTTACTATACCCTTGCACTTTCTCATACTTTTGGGTCGGTATTACATCTTCAAGGCAGCTTTTCTACTTAGCTCTAACATCAACTCTTTTTTTCAGCTCGATACTAGACTAAGTTCGATGACTTGCCTATCCTAGTCGGCTAGTCGGCATTCTGGTCATTGTTCGGCTCCTTCTTTGCCTTTTTAGTCGCTGGGCATTCCTAATAGCTTCATCCATTATGTCAAATCGTTAGAGCTTTATAATGTCTTGAATGTCTCCTCTTAATCTAGTAATAAACCTTGAGACTATCCAGGCAGGTGGTTCCTTGACTTTGTATCTTATCATAAGCATTTGGAATTCTTGAACATATTTATCAACAATTCGACCCTCTTGTCTCAGCTCCTGAAGTCAAGTAAAAGTATCTTAGAGATATATTTCCAGCACGAATTTATTTTTGAGCACTCTCTTCATCTTGGGTCAGGTGTTAATCTCTTATTACCCCCCTCTCTTCTTCATATGGCCTGAAAATTCTTCTACCACAAGGAGGAATATTTGGAAAATTCAACAGCAGTAGTCCTCACTTTCTCATAATCCTCGTATTGATAGTAATCAAATACATGCTCCACCTTCTCTTCCTAATCCAAATACTTGTCAACATTCCTAAATCCATTGAAACTAGAAATCCGAAGCTTCACATCATTGGATGCTCAAGGGACATGTACATGCTCCTCTTCAAAATACTCTTTTTCTTCCTCATTAAGCTCTCTTAGGTCTATCATTCGCCTTGCTTGTTCGCCAACTCCTCTACCTTGAATCAGTCGAGCTAGGTTCTGACCTTTAACCGGTTAAGCAGCTTATAGAGTATTTTGTGCGGCCTTAGTAGGTTGGCAAGACAGTACATGAATAGCTTATATTAGATTTACCAAGAGGTTAGCTATCTCATCAAGTCTTTCGTTAGTACTTATAAGAGTTCCCTAAGATTGTCATCTATGGTGGACAACTCAACTGTCAGCACTAGTACTAACATTCATACTTGGGTCTGTCATTTTTCCTTAAAAAATCAAAATTAAAAAAAAAACAAACACTTTAGAAAGTGAATAGCTAATAACACAGCAGTTAAATGAATATAGTAACTGACTCTGTTTCTCACACGCAAAATAGAGTATAATAAAACTTAAGAAAAACTAGGTATAGCTTATATAAAACCTTTGCTCTGATACCAAGATGGTACAAACCATGACCAAGAACAAACAAGGTTGGTCGTTGGACGGGTCTAAGCTTGTAGAAAGCTTGAAAAAGGGTTAATGGGGAAAGGTACAAAAAGAGTGATAAAGACGAATCAAACAGTAAGTAAAAACCTACGAACAGCTCCAAGGATATGATGTATTAATAAAGCTTTCGAAGACTTACGATACAATTCGATATGATATAAGATTTAGTGCAATGAGTTTACTCGCCACCTAACCTTACTTAAGGGAAAGGATAAGAGTGATACTAAGAGTAAACAAGCAATGTTTACAAAAGGAAGAAAATACTCAAGTGTATTGAAGGTAATCTAAGAAGTTATAGCTACAAGTATAAGGATATTTATACTTGTAAGTTAGGGTAACTTGCTCAAAAAGGAAAAGACAATAAAAAAAATTTCCTAAAGAAGCAATGTACATGATACAAAAGGGTAAAAATGAACATACAAGGAAAATAATCATTGGTGCTACAAATTTCTCTTACGATACTATACACATGGTGAGGTTGTTAGGGGATATAGATAAAAAGTACGGATAGGTAGGCTTGTTCAAGCAGGGATGGCTTAGTTAGCCTAAATTCTCTATCTTTCAGCTTCTCGATAAGGATGATGCCGAATGACTGGTAGACTCAATATTAAAGTAATCTTCAACTCGGCATAACACAAAATAATGAGCGGTCATATGGCACGGCATTAATGTTAACTTGGCAAGGAAATACTCAGCCTTGGCGGGGGTTGGTTGGAACATAAGAATTCGTCGTGCTAGCTCTTCTAGTCTTCGAATTTGGCTGTAGGTCAGAGGTCTCATGGCTTGATTCCTATCACACTTCGTCATTGGACTTATGTTCCAGGGTAAAAGAGAAAGAAGGAACAAAAGGGTTTAGCAAAACCCGGGTAGCTATCAACTGAATATGATACACCAATCAATCCCACTAAGCCTAATCTTTACTTGATATGACACACAAGTGAGGATTAAGGTTATTTGCTATTACTCTTTGTTAAAGAGAATAGATAAGAGTTAGGAAAGCGAAGACATGGTTCATGCTCTCAAAGAAAATGTTTATATCTGATGTATAAGAAGTGATGTTTGTTTTATAAGTAAGTGAGGCTTATATAGGGCCTCCTTAAGGTGACATTTCTAAGAAAAGAAAAAAGTAGGCAAATTAAGATTCTTAAGACAAATGCTAAAAATGGTAAAAATGTTATTATATAGTACAATGTATGAACGGAGGAATCATTCTAGAACGTTGTGCTAGGAAGCATGTCAAATTATGGTTGGTGAGCCTAAAATTATGTGTTCTATTTTTCCTACAAGTGCAAGATTTATGGCAGCTCGATAACTAATAGTGATACGAAAACTGGTGTGGATGGATACATGACCAGTGGTACCTTAGGGATTGGAGGTGGGTCCGAACCTTAGGATGGTTCGAAAGGTAAATGATAGTTGAAGTTTGAGCTGGAGTTTTCATGCATCGACGATGGATATGACGCATCAACTCCTCATATGGGCTCAGGTTATAGTTGATATTATGCATAAGTATAGTCGAAGGTTACTTACCACTAATATATGCTCATAATGGACTAGATAAGAGTAAAAGAGAGTAAGTAAACACTTAGCTCACAAAAGGAATGTCTGAAATTGATTCTCACTAATAATGTAACTATTATGCTTATAAGGGTATTTATATGCCCTAATTAGGGAAACTCTTAGGTTGTTACAATTACTAAAAAGATTCTTACTAGAAAAGGAAAAGTATATAATTTATAAGGGTAAATCGATAATTAGCACAAAAAGAATATCCTTCGTAAAGACAATACGAATGTTAGAGAGGGGATACTTATCGTTTCTTCAGTTCTATAGTCCTAACAGATAAGAGGTATTAAGCAAAGCTAATTCACTCAATGTCAGGCCAGTAACTCGGTAGAATGGAAGCTTAGAGAACATGCATCTAGGAAATAGAAATTTGGCAGCTTCAGCTCGATAGCTCGAGCTTAGCAGTTTGGGTTCGATCGGTTGGCTTAGCTGCTATTCAGCTACATAAGAGAAACTTAAGTCCAAAATTTAGGAGAGTGAGAGTGGAGTGAATGAGTTTGGCAGGTTGGGTAAAATGAATTAATGCTCTTCAAGGGTTAACTCCCTTTAGATAGCTCGATGGACTAAGTTGGTAAGTCCCCTAGCTTAGGAGCGAGTAATCGACCCTTGATCCTTACTACCTTCTTTGGGTTGTTTAAGATTTAGGATCAAATCTTGCATTGCTTTTGATGGCTCGCCATCAGGGACATAAGGATGGAAGTTAGTAATGTTAAAGGAGTTTAAGACTCTACACCCTTTGGGTAGTTCACCCTTATAAGCATTAAGATTGATCTGTTTGAGCACTTTGAAAGGTCCATTGGCCTTAGGAGATAACTTCCTCTTCCTCGAACTTAGGAATCGATCTTTATTGAGATTTATCCAAACCAAATCGTTAGGCTGAAATTCTTTAACCTTCCTTCCTTAGCCTCACTTTTCAAGCTTAGAAGTAGCCCAAGTTAGATGCTCTATGACTTTTTAGTACATAGCCTTAATAGCTTCTAATCTTCCTATGGTTGGTTGGTCTTCTTGTTGGTGTAGAAGTAATGTTTGATCTAATGGAAGCTTAAGGTTGAAACCATAGGTGACCTTGAATGGTAACTTACTTGTGATGCTATGTGTAGCCCTATTATAGGCATACTTTATTATGGGCAAACACATATCCTAATCAGTTAGGTTCTAACCAATAGAAACTCTAAGTAAAGTCCTTAATGTCCTATTGATGGCTACTATTTGTTCATCCATTTAAGGGTAGCAAGATACACTGAACTACAATTTGGTTCCCATTCACCTCCACATGTCCTCTAAAAGTAGCTCATGTGATAGGAATTAGCCTTTGACAATATCTAAGTCGAGTCCTGTTAATGCTTACTGAGGCCGAGCTGTCACCATAAGGATGAGGGGAAGGAATGTCAAGACTATAGAGGGGGCCTAGTAGGATTACCTAAAATTTTCCTATTATGTGTGTAGCCATGATATGAAAATTTCCTTATAAGTCAGAAATTGCAAGACTTTAAGTGATTAATCATTAAGGTTACTGATTTTTTTTTTAAGTAATTAATCTATAGTTAAATATAAATATAAATAACAATGGATGTTTGATACTCCATAGTTCCTCATTAGAAAACTGCAAGAAAAATTAAATTATATTAAATTCTAACGTATAAATATTTTCTACAAAGGATGCTTATGTATCACCTATAAAGATCTCAGCTAATTCTAATACTAATATACATATCTTCATCTCGTACTTGACACTCGAGATTTATCCCAATCTAATCGGAAGTAAACCTATAAGAGAAACTAAGTGGGAATGAGCATAAAATAGCTTAGTGAGTTCGTCCCTCACCACTACCATTCAAGCAAGTTATCACACATGCAAGCAAGCTATCTACATATAAAATGAATGCAGATGTGATATATGTAAGCAACACATCCATAGGAGTCCGAAACTATGAACAGTGTAGAATTACGTCATCTACACTTCGATTATCCCCTATACTTACCCGTACAAGACACCTTAGCTTATCCGCATGAGGCTACCTAGGGGCACCACCCCTCTAGGTAACACTCGACCATTACCCTAGTCGAGAAAAGAGTTCCAATATAAATAGGTGGATCTCAAACTAGGACTATCTACCATCCAAGCCCCCTTGGGCACAAACATTCAAGTCCTCTCGCAACCAAAATTATCTAAGGCCTTATAGGCACAACAAAACGAGTCCTCTCATTATCAATTGTAGATCCCATGCTAGCTTTGCCTTTGTGATAAAATATTATTTCCGACTCTACAAATCCTTATCAAAATTGTACAAAATATGTTTAATATTAAAAAAAAAACTGTTTTCCATAAAATACTTTCCTCAAAGTTTTGCAAAGCTAGTACTCTCCATCCATATATTTACTAAGTCATAGACATGTGACGAATAGAATCGATTATTCTGGTTAGATATTTATATTTATCAATTTTAAAAAGGTAATCAAACAAATGATGGCATACAAGCAAAACAGTCATTTAGACATACAGGCAACAACAAGTATCTAAGCATCATACAAGTAGCATGTACAAATAAGTAGCAGTTCATTAGAACTCCCTCACTTAGATTATTGATCGTTCTCTAAGCTTTAAGGGTTTTCAGAACTTGATATTGAATGCCTATAAAAATAGCAAAACTTATAAGTATTCTGAAAAATCAGACTCTTTAGTTAACTAAAAGCCTATTGTGGTTTGTTTAGTTCCCCCAATATAACCTAAGTATGATGTGTGTAGGTTTGCCATACTCAATGGGATTAATAGTAACTATTTTCTTATATTTGTAAGTTATGAGACTTCCTTTTATGTATTCAATAACTTTTGATTCTAATTCTGATATTTACGAACTTATAGTCGTTTTTCATCATTTTTGGACGCACATTTACATTGTGATGTCAGTTTTGGACATTAAGACCCGTGTTTTATGATATGGACTAAACTTATTGAAATTTTAACTTATTGAAGCTTAATTATTCTTATTGCTTATGTTTATATCTTATTCTAGTATTTAATAATTTAATTAGCTATTAGATTCTTACACTTAGGGAATTTTATATTGGTATTACTAATCTACGTACTTAATTAAGTTTAATTCAATTTAGGAAATGTATTAGGGTTTAGAAGATTTTCGGATCCTAAGTACATGTACATACTTATGTTATATTCTTATGTAATCTTATAAGTTATTATTTTATAAGCTTATGCTTATGTCATTAATCGCTTGTGTCATCGTTTATATCATGGCATATGTCATCTTTTAATTGCATCATTGCTTACATCATTATTTGATTACATAAGCCTTTACCTCATGCTTAAGTGTCTTATGTACACTTATACATATGTTAAGTATGTACTTACACCTTTACTATACTTATATGTATACTAGTATACTCATACATATACTTATACATTTCTTGTATTTATACTTATACATATACCCGTATACACATATGGTGTCATACGTATTTTCGTATGCCTAAAATTCCTCTTAAGAAAGCTTCTCAAATTTCATTCTTTTGTATTTTAAGGGTATATTTAGCATGGTATATGTATGTATAGTTGGTATATGCTTTATTTCGGGTTATGTACATAATGGATTCTTATGTACAAAGGTCTTTATACATATATTTATCAAGTATACTCTTATATATATATACTTAGATAAATGTACACATGCTCTTCTTCCATTTACTAAAGCTATCCTACACTTCTAAGCATAAAGATTGGAACTTTATTCCTTTAATAACATATATGTACATATTATACTAACTTTCTACACTAACCTAACTTACACAACTAACTACTACATAAAATAGAAAGTCAAATGATAACATACCTCTTTCACCTTGATTTATGTTAGTAGAAAGTGTGAAAGTAAGTAAGAAAATGTTTGGAATTTTGGAAGCAAATGGAATCATGGTTGGGAAGAAGAAGAAAAGGACTTGGTTTTGTGTTGTTTTGTGTTTTGAAAATGAAGTGGGGTCTTAAGTGGAAAAGTTGTAGACGGCAAAGAGGAATTGAAAAGGAAGAAAAA
Organism: Lumnitzera racemosa; assembly: GCA_024138005.1. Classification (NCBI taxonomy): domain Eukaryota; kingdom Viridiplantae; phylum Streptophyta; class Magnoliopsida; order Myrtales; family Combretaceae; genus Lumnitzera; species Lumnitzera racemosa. Next base: position 62,861,399 of record JAMXBC010000004.1, read on the forward strand.
TATAAAAGAAAAGAAAAGAAATCATCAGAAAGGAAGAGATATTTCTAGAATGAAAAGGACATTTTGTTGACTTAGTTAACCTTTTGACTTTGGTCAACATATCTTGACTTAGTCAACTTTCTAAAATTTCATGCCATTTAGTGTACATAATGAAGTAATTAGGGAAAATTAGGAAAAATATTAAGGAAATGAAATAAAATAAGAAGTTTAGTGAATTGATTAGTAAAAATAGATAATGAGATCTTCCATTAGGTATTTATATCCTATATACATAATTTGGTAAGCTACTTAGTATAATTATTGTGAAAAGTGTTATTTAGGGTATTAATGTTTACTACATGCAACCTAAGCATCAACTAAACTCTTAACTCTATGTAATTTAGGTTGGTTATAGACTTAGAAGATGAATGTAATCTTTGATGCAATATCTTAGTTTTTAAAGGATTACTTTAGTGTTATAAATATTTGTGAATGATTGAAGGTTATCTTTAATCTTTTACTAATGATTTAGTATAATACTAAGGTTATATTACCAATTAGGGTTTCAGGGTAAATTATGGTGAATTAGTGCTTTTATATTCTTAAAATTATAGTTTTAGGGTTTTGATTACTTTCGAGTATAATTTCTAACATTTTTACACATTTAAGGTTTAATATATTCATCACGATTAAGTCTTTGATTGTTATCTTAGGGTTTTGATGAGATTCAAGGTTAACTTTTGCAGTTATATATACTTAAGGTTTTAAGGTCTTCGCATACGAGTAGATGTTCAATTGATAATTTAAGGTTTTTCATATTCGCTTTAGGTTTTAAATTGAGATTTTAATTAGTTTTAAATCTCATTGGCTCTATTGACTTTTGGAAATCATCTACAGTTTGGGCGTTTGATTCTATACTTAGAATGCTAGATTTGTAGGGTTTATAAGGAAAATAAACACTTGGCATTAACTCTATCATCAATTGAGGTGTCGAGAAATCGCAAGGTCAAGTACTTGAGACCAAAAATCCATTTGATACGACCCCGAGAGACTAGTGCTGACTAATTCTAGCACTAAGCAAATATGGGCTAACCTGTCTGGTGTTTCGGCTAAGCCACATGAGATGTTAGGGACCCCGTCCGGTTTGAATACTACTACTCCCAAGACATGTTGAGTGACTACATGCGAACTTCTGTAAAATCCACAGTTTTATATTCTTGTATATGTTTTCCCTTATTTTATTTGTGGGCTCGATTTTTTAGGATTTAAGGCCTTATACGTTATTTACAGTTTTGCCACTAGTGTTTAGGACTTACTATAAATAGTAACATTTGTACAATGATACAAGATAGATAGATAAATATACTAAGATATATACAGAGAGTGAAACTTTCCTTTTTCGAGTAAGGCTATACTTGAGTTAGCATTTACTGGATTATCGAGTATTGATTAGATTCTTTAATTGTTCTCGTGTTCTTATCAATCTTGTTCTCAGATTGTGATGAACCTCTTCATTTGAACTGGTTAATGAATTGAAAATACCCTTCATTTGAAACCCCGAGCGACATTTAGTGTTTATGAGTCATATCAAACTCTATTTTGAGCTCAAATCTCTTATTATGTTTGTGTCTTAGTGGGTTATATTCATTCATGTTCACAATCAAAACCTTCCTATTCTTCATACCCATCTTCCTTTTGAATACCCATTCCTATTCGTTTCAGATCCACTGCCATTTCTTTTTAGATCAATCCTTTGATTTCTTATCATATTGGTATCAGGGATATGATCCCTTATCATCATAAACTTTGAATCTTAGTTTGACATGATGGTCCTGGGCATTCCATGAAGCTAAATGATTTTTCATAAGAAAAGAAAAGAGATAGTCGAAGCATTATTAGTTTGAGAACAAGGCATGAAGTGTGCCATCCAATTGAATTGGTCTATGACCACCGTGATGGAGTCCTTCCCTTAGGACGTCCTTGGTAATCTTAACATAAAGTCCATACTTGGCTTAGAGTATGGTTTGGTTAGGATTGGTAAGGGTAAATATTAGCCTTACTCGACCTGGCTCTTAGCCTTTCTAGAGGTAACATACCTCTCCAATATAGCTTAGACATCTTTCATCATTCTTTCCTAAAAGAATCTAGAGGCTAATATCTCATGAGTTTAGTGCTTGCTAAAACGTCCAAATAGTCCTCCTCTATGTGCCTCACATTCAAATAATTCTTATATTGAATAGGTTGGAATACATAACCTTCTCTTTTTGAATAGGTATTGTCCTCCTTGTGATAATCATTAATAGTTTGGCCATCTTTACACCTGAATAGATTAGACTAGAGTGTGGATCTTAGGTATACATACCCCTGATCATAGAAAATCCAAGAAGTCTTGTCTGTAGCTCAATTAAAATGGAATGTCATCAAGATTGGGCATCAGCCACCGCATTGTTCTTGCCGTCCTTATACTTGATGACATATGAGAACCCCTCCATAAACTTAACCCACTTAGCTTATCTCCTAGACAACTTGAGTTGGCTCTTCAAGTACCTCAATGATCCATGGTCAATGTGGCTCACAAATTCATTAGGTAATAAATAATGTTGCTAAACTATGAGAGCTTAAATCAAGGAGTAGAATGCCTTATTGTTTACGGAATAATTGAGTGTGCTTCATCGAAGCTTTTCACTAAAGTAGGCAATAGGTTGGACTTCCTACATCAACACGACTCCTATGCCCAATCTTGATGCATTATACTTCACTTCAAATACTTTGTCAAAGCTCGAAAGAGCTAAGACAGAGGCAATAGTCAACTTCGTCTTCACTTCCTCAAAACTTCTTTACCCTTTCACTCCCTAGTCAAATTCAACGTTTTTCTTTGATAGTTTAGTGAACAGGGCCACAATAGTGTTGAAATTCCTTAAATCGATGATAGAATGATGCTAAACCATGTGCATGTCAGTTGAATAGGTTGGCATAGGCCACTTGGTAATCACCCTTACCTTCTCCTCATTAACTTGTATACCGCCTCCATTCATAACAAATCCTAAGAAGATTACTTCAAGTCAATATAAGTCATATTTCTTCAAGTTAGCATACAATTTTTCAACTCGAAGTTTCAAGAAAATAGCTCTAAGATACTTACAATGAGTCTCTAATTCAAGACTATAGGCAAGAATATTGTTAAAATATATAATAACAAACTTCCCAACTAGTTCTTGGAGTACATAGTTCATTAACCTCATGAATGTGCTTAGCAGATTTGACATTCCAAATGGCATCACTACTAACTCATATAACCTATGTCGAGTCTTAAATGCAATCTTCCACTTGTCACCTTCCCGTATTCTAGTCTAGTGGTATCTTGACTTGAGGTCAATTTTCAAGAATATCTTCGCTCTATGTAGTTCGTCGAACTTAGGTATGAAACTACTAATAGCTCGGTTTCCTATAACTATACTTGGTGGTGATAGTATTAATAGCTCCATTGTCTATATACATCCTCCATATGCTATCCTTCTTTATCACCAACAAAGCTAGTATGACACAAGGGCTTAAGGACTTTCTTACATATCTTCTCTTCATTAGGTCATCAACTTGCCTTTGTAGCTTAATAGCCTGTTTAGGGTTCAACCTATATGCAGGCTTGTTCGGCTGTGCAGCTCTTGGCTATAGATCTATTGCATATTTAATCCCTTGGATCGAGGGTAATCCTTTTAGCAGTTTGCTAAAGAATAGGTCGATAAACTCATCCAGTAAGACATCAACCTCAGCAAGTAGTTCAACATTCAATTCCCTCATTTCAAGTAACCTTCTGATCAATAGATAAGTCGGTTCTTCGAACTTCATCTCTCTTTTTAGCTTAGTTCAGATCATTACTAAAGCTTACTTCAAAACTTAGCTAAGTTGAGCCTTCATGTTTTTAACTTGCTTGACAGTCATAGTACTCAGCTTTACCTTCCAACCCTCATACTTTAATGAACATGTGTTCTTCCTTCTATTGTAAATGACCTTCTGATCAAACATCTATGGTCATCTAAGAAGAATATGAGATGCATTTATAGGTAACACATCACAGAGCACTTCGTTTCAGTAGTTTCCAATACAAATCATCTTGGCCACTTACTTAGTAACTTGTACGGCTCCTTTATCACTAAGTCAGTACAGCATGTAAGGCTTGGGGTAGGGCTTGGTTAGCAACTTCAATTTTTAGACCATGAATATAGATTCCACATTGGTGTAGCTACCACTATCAATAATAAGTGTACACAATGACCTATTGACCTTACAACCAATGTGGAATAAGTTCTCTTGTTTCTTGTCTCCTTGTGTGAGGCTCAAACTCATCACTTGCCTCAATACCATGGTTGCAAGTAAAAAGTTACCCTCTTCACTATAGACTGATTAGTTTGTTTGAATTCCTTTAGTTCTTCAACCTCTTCATCAATACTATTGACCTCAATGGTCTATGTTTCCTCCTTTATCACCATCACTTGTCTATTTAGACATTATATTGTCATATGTCCAAATGCTTGACACTTGAAGCACTTGATCTCACTTACTAGTCTTTCTTTAGGAGCTTAACCCTTTCTAAAATCTCTTTAGGGGTTCCTTGTCCTCAGTTCGGGTAGCTGGAATAGGTCAGACATCACTAGATTTACTTGATTCCATTTACACAGTTTTGCTCGGAACAGGCCAACTAGGAGTAGCCCAACTAACAAGATATTGAAATCTAATCATTTAACATTGCTCAATTCTTTGAGTAGCTTTGATTGCCTCATCTAAGGACACAATATCTCTAGTCTTAAGGATATCACCTATTTTATACCTTAAACCATTGATATACCTAGAGATAGTTCAGTCTTTTAGCTTTACAACTTCACATTAGATCACTAGCATTTGAAAGTCCTTTATGTAGGCATCAATACTAGATCTTCCTTGCTTAGCTCTTGCAACCTTTTGAAGGTGGCCTGTAAATAGTAGCTCCATACAAATCTCCTTTTCATCACTCACTTCATCTCATCCCAATCTCTAATCTCCCTCTCTCCTTCTCTTCTTCGTGTAGCCCATAGATTTTTCTACTACAAGTGGCATAAACTATGAACTCTAGAATAGCAGGCCTTATTTTGGTGTTCTCAAGCACTTCATGTCACTCAAATTACTTTTTTATCTTATCAACCCCAATCAAGATAGTCTTCAGCATCGTTACTACCAAAAAAGCTCAGAATTTATAGCTTCAACCCTTCCACTCTAGGAGCTCAGACATTTCTCTCTTTGGGTTTGTAGTACTCTTCTCCTTCATCACTTATCTCCTTGCCCTCTTCTTCTATCTCCTCTAATGCAAGTCTTCATTGAGTAGCTTTATCCATTCCCCTATCTCGGGGTGGTTGAATTAGGAAATTAGCTTAGCTAAGTTGACCATTGCCTCTCTCGAGTAGCTTATTAGCTCAGTTTCTATATGGGTCATTTCTAGCTCGCTACCTATCCTCATTTATGGAAATCACTAAGCCAATCACTAGGTTGGTAAACATGTCCAATCGTTCCTCTACAAATTGGGGTTTGAAACTCCTTTGTTGACCTTAGCTATTATGTATACCCCTTTCTTAAACACTTAAGGTTCCTTCAAACTAAAATCAGACATTATCATTTACTTTAATGCACTAACAACCAAACCTCACTTTGAACAACAACATAACACTCATACACTAACACAACTATTACAATGATGTCAACAACACACAACTCAACAATAATCCAACTGAACGTGTATACTTTGTTTTGCAAACATAAAATAGGGGAAAACAAAGCACTATGCTTTCTCAACATAATATGCTTCTCTAACACTTACTATGATGACACATAACTCCTTCGGTATTTCTTAAGCCTCTTCCTACTAACTTAATACACAACACACTTATAGCAAGTTAGTTAAAGCACAAAGTATTAGAAACTTACTTGAACATAGCCAAGCTCTATTACCAAGATAGTATGGACATCGGTATGCATGGACACACAACCAGTGGTACCTTATGAAATGAAGGTAGATCTGAACCTTAGGATGGTCTGAAAGGTAAATAATAGTCGAAGTTTGAGTTAAGGTTCTTGTGCATTGACAATAGATATGATGCACCAATACCTCACACGAGCTTAGGTTGCACTTGATATTACGCATAAGTGTAGCCAGAGGTCACTCACTACTAATCTATGCTTATAATGGACTAGATAAGAGTAAGAGAGCGTAAGCAAACACATAGCTTACAAAAGGAATGTGTGAAATTAATTCTCATTAATAATGTGACTATTACACTTGTAGTAGTATTTATATGGCCTAATTAGGACAAGTCCTAGGTTATTACAATTACTAAAAAGATTCCTACTAGAAAAGGAAAAGTATATAATTTACAAGGGTAAATTGATAATCAGCACAAAAAGAATGCCCTTTGCAAGGATAGTATAGATATCATAAAGGGGACATGTGTCGGTTCTTTGGTTCTGTAGTCCTAATGAATAAGAGATGTTGAGTAGAGCTAATTCACTTATTGTTAGGTTGGTAGCTCGATAAAATGGAAGCTTGGAGAATATGCATTTGGGAAATAGGAACTTGGCAACTTAAGTTTAGCAAGTTATCTTGGTTGCTATTCAGCTACATTAGAGAAACTTAAGTTCGAGATGTGGGAAAGCTAGAGTGGAGTGAATGAGCTTGATAGGTTGAGTCATATGAGTTGCTGCTCTTCTAGAGTGTACTCCTATTGGATAGCTCAGCGAACTAAATAGGCAACCCTAGGCTTGGGAGCGAGTAATTAGGCCTTGATCCTTATCAAATGGTGTCAACTTAATGGAGGTCATAAAAAGGGATGGATGAATTGGGTGACTTGATTTGGGTTAGGTTAGAGCTCGAATACTAAGCACTATTCTAAGGTCTCAACTGGTCGAGTAGCTTGTTTGCTTGGTTTATGAAGACTTATGGTATTTGCAAACTCGGTAATTGTTCCTTTTATGACCATAGCTTAGTACTCAAGTCAAATGAAGTGTAACATACCTTAGTTAATGTCAGAATCCTCGTCCTTGAAGAGTCCTCCAACTAGTACTTGTTAGGCATGGCCTTATAATCCTTTAGCTTAGCTTTTGGTAATGGGTCCGTGGAGTTGATTCCTGTTAAGTTGTCAACAAGAAGGAGAAACTTAGAATTCCAATCATGCATATCCATAACTATCAAGTCTGTAGGGTAATTGTAGTGACTTACATCTATTTTTAGGTTAGTGAGGATCCCTACAGGCCTTTTTCTTTTTCTATCAACAAAGGACATCACAAAATCTGCCTCCTAAAGAAAGCTTTCTAATCTTATTGGTCTCATCAAATCAGCAAACATTTTGTTATTGGATGTACCCAAATCACAATAGGCCCTTGAGAAGTGCCTCTCTAAAATCACATAAGGGATGGTGAATTGACTAGGGTCTTTCCTCTTAGGTAGCATATAGCTATACTTTCTTTCATATACAATCCTTGCTGGCTCTTCAATCTCTTCATCATCTAACTTAGGAAGTGGGAAGAAATCCCCATTTTCCTCTTTCATCTCTTGATTAACTTCTATACTCTAGTAGTTCTCTCTAACTTCTTCTCTAAACTCATTCTTCTTAATGTTTTGACCCTGAGTATGAGAGTCGTCAATTTAGATAATTGAGTAGGTTCTCCTCAATTTTTCCTTTATCCTTTCCTTCTTGTGCTACATGATCATTTTCTTTAGATAAATTTATTTGTCTTACCCTCTCAACATTCTCTCCTTAAGCATCCTATCAAACTCTCCTTCAGCCATCAATCAATCAGTCCAAATCTTCACTTAAAATATCTTCTTTAATTTCTTCCCCTTCTGAGGGTAGAATTTCCAACTCTCCTTCATAGGACATACTCTCCTTAATGATCTCAAATTTTTTGTCTTTAGGCTCTTTGTCAACATCTTTTGGTTCTAAGTGGTCTCTCATTCACCTCAACCTTAGTAGCATTAAAATCTTAGCTGTCTGTATTTGAGGGTCCAACTTAAGTACTTGCAAAGGCTCTCATCACAACTTATTCCTTAGAGTTCTTTTCTGTTATTATATGGAAAGGTGCCTTGCAACTTGTTAGTAAGCATCTTAACTATTTATTGCAGCCAAGTTTGGATATCCTTTAAGGTTAATTCTTATTAAGTCATTCTTCTTAGTAGATCATTTTCCTTATGTCTTTAGCTCTAAAGTTTTGTTAGGGTATAGGATAATGTGCAAGTAAAGATGATAAATTTTGATTCATTTAAGGGTTATTTCCAAATCTAAGGTTAGGGTTTCAATTCTTGTTTTGATTGAAGTTACTCGGGTATGGGTTGTAGTTACCTTAATTCTAATTATTGGGCCCTTTTGGTGGGTAGTTGTTTACATAACTTACCTTTTCAATACCATGACAATGTCTAGCCTAATACTGATAATGATTCTTCTCTGTATGGTGTATTTAACTTGTTAAATAAGGTCGCCACTTGTTATTCGGTATTTACACACTAAAATGAAAGTTTAAGGAGTGTTTTCACACCAAAATCAAAGATGAAAGGGGTTATTTGCTAATTTATGAAAGTTTTGGAGACTAAAAACCATATTTGAAAGTTTAAGAAAGCAAACTGCACTAATGTTAAAGTTTGGGGGGGGGGGGGGGGTTGCATTTTCCCTCAATTCAATCTTGTTGTCCTTTTATATTGGCCACTCATCTAGGATTACCTCTTTTAGCTTGCCAGCTAAAGGAGTTAGAAGCCATTCTTCAAACATCTCATAAGATTCTTTATGACTTTTTCTCATTATATTTCCATAGAGATGTGTAAGAGGGTTAAACGAGCTAACCTAACCTGATCCACTTTGGCTAGTAGGCTAAATGGGGCTTTTAAATGGGGAAAATTTTGGTTGGTCCAACCTAACTCACATAGGCCGATGGGTTAAACCGGCCTACTCACTAACTTGGCCCATTTAGCTTACTTTAATGGGTTAGTGGGTAAATGGGCAAACTTAGCCCATTTAGCCTATTGACAATAAATTTTATTATTTGTCCATTATACCTACCCATTTCTATGAATTTGTTGATCAATTTTTAGTTTTATAAATTTGTTGGACTTGAAATTTTCAAATGAAAAGGCTTCACAATGAGGAAGCTCATAGTAGTTAGCTTCTTTAATTTTGCTCCGCCCAACATGCCAAAGTCTAAATCATATAAATCGAAGAAGCCTAGTATTTTAACCTAATAAGAACTACAGATTTTGAATAACTTGCTAGAAATATAAATGGAATATATAATACTTGTCAAGCAAAGTATCTGAATATTAATGAGCAAACCTTATGCCTTAAAAGAGTACCTCATAATCTTTCTATTGAGTAGTAAATCTGGTATTTTGGCTATTGATGGAAACATAAATATTTTATTGAACTAAAAAGGTAAAATAAAATGTATACCCAATAAATAAAAGCATTTAAATAAAGGTACTAAATATGGTAGATGTTTTCTTAAAAGTGTATTACACTGGATCATAATTTTCTTGACAGATAATACTAATCTAATTGTCATGTAACCTATGTTATGACATCTAGATTACCAACTGGAATGCGTGTAGCCTATCCCTAAAATAATAAAAAATGGAGAGGCAAAAAAAAAATAGAAAATGTGTGAGTACTGTGTTACGACCACGGACGGTGGACAATAGATGGGAATTAGTAGCATTGTGAATCTTGTGATGACAATTGAGAAAGAAGACAGGAGGCAAAGGCAAAAGAGAGTCATTTCATGTTGAGGATTAAAGATCAATAGTGATAGTGAATACTGATTAAGTTTAGGGTTTTGATTTATGAAAATAAAATATTATTATTTTGTTTCTTCTATTGTTCTTTTATCATCACTTTTTAGGCTTTAGATTAAACTAGTGCCGAGCTTTACTTTAACACAAGCATGTGTGTATATGATATATTAGGCAACGTATTTTAGTGGGAAAAAAATCGAGCAAACCCAACCCATCGCGAGTTAGCCTATAAGTTAAACCCCCTTTTTAAATAGGTTCAAATCTTTGACCTAAGCTTACTTTTAAAGCAAGTTAAATGAGTTGGCTTGCAGACCAAAGCCTACTTGCATAGCTCTATATTTCTACTACAACTAGCGTTAATCATTGATTGAAGGTTTCTAGACACCATCTTAACAACTCTTTATTATCTCTCCCATGCCTCATATAATGATTCTCCATCAAATTGCCTAAACATTGTAATGTCATTTTTCATCTTCATGGTCTTACATGGTAGAAAGAAATGGGATAAGCACTATTGAGCCAATTATTCCCATGTCATGATTGACCCGAGTACTAATGAATATAACCACTTTCTTACTTCTTCTCTTAGAGAGAAAGGGATTAGCCTAAGTTTAATTGTATCCTCATAGACACCATTACTTTTTAAAGTCGTGCATAATCATAGAAAACTTTGAAGGTGCTCATTCTGATCCTTAATAGCACTCCTACCAAATTGGTTCATTTGCACCATTTGTATTAAAGCAGGCTTGAGTTCAAAATTATTAGCCTGAATTGTTGGCCATGCAATGGCTAGTGCAAATGTCATAAACTGAAGACGGCCTAGTCGTGGCAGACGCCGTATATTGTATAAAGAACCCCTGATTGGTTACCTTGCCAATCAAGAACTCTTCATACAATATACAAGGCTCTATAACCACTAGTTTCCCAAGAACGCACAGATTCACATGATATCATCACATTAACATATTTATATAAAATTTGAACTATACAGCTTATATTATATAGTAAGAGAGTACATCTAAGTCTATAATACTAAGAAAATAAAAGTAAATGAGTAAAGATCTATATTAACTGTTCTCTCAATACACAGGATAGCTCGCTCCTGCCCAAGTCCCCAAGCTAACTTGTGGCATTCCTCAGCCAGCCTTTATGAATAGGCTATCCTACAGCAAAAGTCTAAAGGGGTGTAAGCCTAAGCTTAGTGAGGAAAACCCTTAGCCACACCACAAGCAAGTTATAAGTACATTATATTCACGCATATGAATGAATGATCAAACAGAATGCTAAAAAATACGTATACTTAACTAGTTCATATACGTAACTCGGATTTAATGCCCTCCGAAGTCAGGGTTGGAGTATGCACGACACCAATTGGATCCGGGTATTATACTAGAACTTTCTTTACTACGGAACTCCACGCTCCGTATTTAAATCAACTAGGTCTTTTATTTTCATAAAACCAAGTTTTAGTATAATCGTGAGTGGGCCCCCACAGTCTACACTCACCCCTAAACGGAGGCCACTAGACTCGACCTTTAGCTAGGCGGTTGGTGCCTCCAACGCCTAGTGTTCCCACGGGCCAAGGTAAGGTCATTTTGTACGAGTGCATCGTACATAACCAATAAATGAATAATAACAACCCTCGAATGGCCTCTTTTTACCTTCGTGTGATGTGACGGCAGGAATTATATTTATGCGATGCATGATAATGCTTGTTCCATTTTCTTTTTATAAGTCGAGTATACTTAAGTTCAAATTATGCTGTGACCATCCCATTTTACACACAATCACTTTCTATACTACTATGCAACAAACAAAGCATTCTCTGTACTTAAGATAATTTCATGATTCAATACACAAGATCATACATAAGCGTTTTCCAAATCCTATACGATAGTCAATTAACAATAATATTTAAGTCTACTATCTACAATCACAATCAAGCATGGAATTATAGGGTAAATACTCACTCGGCCATGGTGACTCGTCCTAATCGTAGTAATCGATCGGAAGGTCCTCGCTTACCTCGAGGTCACCTGATCATTATGATTCGATAATGCTAGTAAGTACTTAATTTAACTAATAATTCTAAACATTTAATTACCTAATTCTACTTAGATTACTATCAACTTTTACCTAGTTAGACTTTATTATCAATCGTATGTAACGTTTGTCGTTTTATTCCCCTGTTTTGGATGTTAAGACCCCTGTTTTACGTTATGAACTAAATTTATAGAAATTTTTAGCTATGAACACTTAAGTACTCTTATTACTTATATTTATATCTTTTATTCCTTAAATTCTTATAATTAAAGGATTTTACTTTGCTATTACTAATTCATGTACTGAATTAGGTATAATCTAATTTAGAAGGTGTATTAGGATTTACTAATTTAGGTACCTAATTACCTACACTTTTCTTATTTTTCTCATTTTCTAAATCTATGCTTATGTCATTGCTTACATCATCTTTTGCTTATGTCATGGCTTATGTCATCATGCGCTTACCTCATTACTTACCTCATCATATGATTACATAAGCCTTTCCTCATGCTTATGTCATATGTACATGTATTATGTACATGTTACCTCTCCTCTTATACTTATGTACATATACCTTATACATATATATACTTATACACCTACTTAAACTTATACCGTATTTATACGTGTATACCTACTCATATAACTATACAGTTGGATACGTATTTTTATATAAAAATTCATATGCCTAATCTTCTCTTAAGGAAATCTTTCCAATTTCATCCTTTTGCGTTTTTATGTATGTATTTAGTGTAGTATAGGTATGTATAGTTAAATGTGGTCTTAATTTAGGTTATGTACATGGTAAATACTCATGTACAAAGGTTCACATACTTATGTTCTTTTAGTATTCCCTTATGTGCACATACTTATGAGCATATACTCATGTCTTCCTTTCTTCTTCTTCATAATTCCTAATTCCTACACTTAAAGATGGGAACTTTGTTCCCTCTTCTTCAAGACAACACTAAACACATAACTATTTATCTAATTTACCTAATTAACTAACTAATGAATAATATAAAGCATCATAAAACAACTTAAAGACATACCTTTAATTGTGTTGGAGTTATGGAGATAAAAAGTGAAATTATGAAAGTGAAAGAGGAAGAAGAAGCTCACGGCAAGAGGGAGTTGTTTTTGTTTTGTTCTTTTGTCTTGTGTTGATTATGGAAGAAGGCAAATGGTGGGGTTTAGAGGGAATAAGTGGACGGCAACAATTGAGGGGAAAAGAAAAAGAAGAAAAAAAAAATCAAGAGAAAAGATAAGCATTGCCATCATGAAGAAGGAGATATTTTCTTTGTCTTAGTGTATTTTGTTGACTTTTCCAAGTGTTGACTTGGTTAACCCTTTGACCTTGATCAATATGTGTTGACTTGGTCAACTCTCCTTAAGCATATGTAATTTTGCGCACATAATGTAGTAATTAAGGGAAATTAAGGGAAAAATGAAGGAAATGAGGTATTTGATAAATTGATTCGTAAACATAGTTGATGAGGTCTTACTTTAGGTCTTTATAGCTTATATATCTCATTTGATAAACTAGTTGGATAACAGTGTAAAAAGTACTAATTTGAGCATTAAAGTTCACTACATGTAACCTAATCTTCAACTATAACCCTAACTCTAAGTGAGACTATCTTAAGCACATACTTAAGGGATAAATATAATCTATGACTCGTTATCTTAGTTTCTAATGGATTATTTGAGAATTCGAATCATATAAGCATGAATGAGGGTCATCTCTAACCTTTTACTAATGATTTGGTAAAAGATTAGTGTTATATTATCACTTTAGGGTAGTAAAGTTTTCTTACGCGATTAATGAATTCTTTTAAGGTTTTCTCTTTCATTAGCCTTGTCGACTCTTAAATTCTCTAACATAATTGAGTCTATTTTAAAAACTACATCGAAACTTTTAGGGGTTTACAGTAAATCCCTCTATGGTGGGAAAATGTATTTTGATAAAGCTCTATGATTTCCATTTCATTAACTATTGCCATTTTGATGCCAATTGCCATTCTAATAATCATCTCCATTCATGTAATCCATATCCACTCTTACTCATACTCCAACACCTTATCATCCTTCTATATTTTCAACTTCAAGGATCCTTGTGGTTAAAAATTCGATTTCTCTTTTTTCTTAACGTAATTTATATTAACCTTGGCCCATTCAATATAAATCTTTCAATTAAATTAAGAAAATATTTTAATTTATAAAAATAGTTTTTGTTTTTTTAAATAGAATCACTACCTAACCGAAGTCGAGAAAAAAGTGAAATTAGAGTCTATAGGTGGATAGACCCTAATTTCAACTACTTATCTATGGGATTTAAAAAAAAAAATAGAAAAATAGAAACTAGAGAAAATATGGGTTTAGAGACTATCTTATTAAAATCCAAAGGTTTCCATAAAAAGGCGCATATAATAGTTACGTGGGCCTTTAATTTTATTTTCAAGTAAAAAAGGGTTTTTCCTTTTTATCTTTTGTTTTAAAAAAAAAGTTTTGGAAATGGAGGGAAATAGGTTTTTTATTTATTTTGGGCTACTTGAAATGCCTACATATCCGCTAAGTAGGATTAAGCCTACGAAGTTCTAATTTATGAAAATTTTAGTATGTGGGTTTATTTTATTTTTAGAAAAAAAAAATCTTTGCACTTTAAGTTCATTAAGTTTCATTAATTTAATGAAAAAAATGATTTTGGTCCACTTTGGAAAACTTAAAAAAAAATATCTTAAATTTTGGATAAGAGCCAATTTAATTTTTTTTTATTTATGAAAAACATTTTATGTGTGAAAAAAAAAAAAACTAATGTTGGGAGAAAAAGCCCATTTTATTTGATGATAACTTTATTCAAAATAATTAGTAAAATGACAACAACATGGCAATACCAATTATTCACCAATCAACATAATAATTAAGATGAAGTCGACATGCTAATTTATTAAATCTAATTCAACATGCTATTTTATTCAAATAAAAAAATTTTTAAAACATAATGAATCATGCCATAATACTCATCATTCTAGATTAAACTAATTAACATGCTATTAAAATCAACATGCTAATTAAAATTATGCTAAACAAACCAACATGTTAAGTATCATGCTTATTATTCAAATTAAATCATGCTAATTATCAAATCAAGTTCATAAACATGTATAGTATTCAAATCAAACATACTAATTGTACACTAACAATTTGATATGCTAATCATCAAATTAAACCTATACTAACACATTCAAGGAAAAGGAGAAAAAAAATAGGAAAAAGAAAAATACCCAAAAATATGATTCATGAGAAAATATTCCTAAGAATATGGTACCTAAACTCTAAGAGGTGATTTTGGATGGCTTAAATCCTTATTGAAGCTCCTTATTCTTCCTTCATTTTAAGTTACAAAAGAAGTTTCTCCTTCTCTCTATAAAAACCTAAATGCATTCCCCTCATCACCTATTGCGATTCTTAGCAATTTTTTCTCAAATCAGTTGTAGATTTTTTATAGCAACGCAATGTACAACACATTTATGGAAAAAATTTTAGAAAATGACATCAAAAACATGTGATCTCCTCAATTGCCTACCAGTATTTTAGCTTGAGTGAAGTTGTCCTAATTGAAGGACAACTTTGGTGACTTATTAGTGAACGTAGATGATATTGTCATCGAGTAATACACTTGGGCTCATATTTTGTAGTTGATTGGGGGGATGCTATTCTTATCGAGTCAAACAATATGGTGCATCCAATGTTCCTCCGCTTCTTCTCTAACCTTAGTGCAGCTAGGCAATACACTGAGGGTGCTACATGCTTGGCATGGCTTTTATCGATAGCTATGCTTTGCCTTATAGATGAATGTAGGTGAGATCAGTGGGCCACTTATTTTACTACAGGTATGGGTATGGGAGTACTTCCCATTCATAGCTCTACTACGTAGTCGGATCAAGGCAGTAGTTGATGATCATGTTGATGAGTCAATAGGGGGTTGAGTTCGATGTTACTAAGCTTCCTACGTATGTTGTTAGCCAATATGGGGATGCATTTGACCACTAATGTCTAGAGTAGGTACATATGTTACTAACTCGAGTTCTTTTGTCTTTCGCAACATTATGTAGCTACATGTTCTAATTTTCTTAGTTTGTAGGTTCTATAGATCCCATACTCCTATGATAACATTACTAGGCTCCTTATTTTCTATTCGTCGATGGTGAGAATTGGAAAGTATAGGTATCATTGATCTGCTTCCATATAGTCGAGTTTCCCAAATCGTATGGCACGATAGTTTGGTGGGATTCAGGGATTCCTGACTATATAGATATATCCAAAGAGTTGTACAATATTAACTTACGGGGTCGAATGGAGACAAATTAGGTCACCACTAATGTTAGTTGATTGGAGCAATGGGAAGATTGGCATGACAATATAGCTAATATAATACCACCACCTATTGTAGCCCTAGACTACCTTGCTTGTTACCAGTAGGTCACTCATCAATATATTAGCCAGTTAGGAGCCTCCTGGTATACATGGTACTCGTTCAGGCTCATTGTTCTTAACAATACTTTATCTATGCCTTTATATGCTAACCAAGCTGTTATTTGTGACATGTAGGTAGATTTTATCCATAAGCTACCTTAGATGTCGCATGGGGATTTCATAATAGAGTAGCTAAGGGTGGAAGCTGTCATTCAACAACTTAGAAGTGCCTACCTGAATGATGCACCAAAGTTGAGGTAAAGGGTAAGGCGACGATAGGCTGAGTTAGGCATTAAGGGCGATCTTTCTCCTGAGCAATAGTAGGCCATTAGCATCTCCTAGAATGCTTAGATTTGAGTTTCAAACACCCTTTGCTGGGGAGTGCGCCGGTGGTAAGATGTTTCAAATCCCTTTCATTGGAGAGAGCTCTAGTACTTAGGTTTGCACTCCTCTTACTCCATTAAGGCTACCAGTTAGAGATCACCATGACGACATGGACAAGGAACCTATGTAGGTGGAGCTTACTTTAATCCCCATGCATGCATCATACTCCAATACTTACACATACATATATATGTTGACGGCACCAATGGAAAAAGCTTTTCACTAGTTTTAGTTATTTGACATTTTTTATTGTAATTGATGCATACTTTGTAAACACTTTGTGCATACTTGAAAGTAATGGAACTTTCATATTGCTTAGGTGTCATTTTCTAACTTTTCATTCACTATTTGCTATGCTCTGACCATTATTGATGTTCATAATTATGAGATGTAGAATTAGTATGGATTTCGTATTACTGGTATTATTAAGTTTGAATAAAGTTGTAGCATGTTTGGACCATATTCTAAAGGGTCAAGTATAGCTATGAAGTTTGGTTGCTTACACTATGTTATAGTTGAAGTGTTTGGAGAACTTGATGTAATAGGTTTGTTTGGATATGTTGTAGTAAATTAGGGTGATTTAGCTATGTTGGTATGGGTTTGTTTGGGGTTCTTGATACAATCGCCTCGAGAGGCGGCATTGGGCTAGCCTAAAAAGGCCTCTTCAAGAGGTAAGATCAAGCCAAGCCTAAAATCACCTCTTTGTGAGGTAAATATAATGCTATTATATAAAATTGCTTCTTAAAGAAGTGATTTTAAGTACCATATTCTTAGGTATATTTTCCTTGAAACCATATTTTTAGTTTTTTTTTTCTTTTTTTCCTTTTTTCCAACAAATTCATACGCAAATTATCAAGATATTAACAAATTAATATTAAAATTAAAGTCTATTTTATTAACATGTCATCAACACATTATTAAGATAACTAAGTATGCATATCAAAAGCACATTATTCATATGGAAACATAGCAACGTAAGAACCAAACATTTTCTTATTTATTTTTCCACATTCTTCATTTTTTTTAAACATGCAAATATTCAACATACTCAAAGGGAGATGAAGCTTACCACATAGGACTAGTTTAGTGGTAGTTCGACTGGTTCTCGAGGTAGAGTTAATGGCTTAGAACTCCTAAGACGTTGGACCACAAAACTCACAACTCAATTTCTAAAAATCTTGAGCCTTCTTCCTTTGATTTTCCCAATAACTTTGACAAGATGATGAACAAAACCTAAACAATACCCTTCTAACTTCTCTTCCAGATTACTTCCCCTAACTCGAAATTGAAATAATTCACCTACTAAGCTTTGTCCTAAGATGAAAGTAAGATGTTTTACTAATTTTTCCTATATTAAGAGAAATCAAAGAGAGAGTGTAAGTTTAGCACTATTGAAATCTAGAGTGAGAAATTTGTGATTGCATTCAATTAGAGTGTTTTCAATGTTTTTGGATAGATTGAATGTGGGTAATGACAAATGAACTTCCTTACGTGAGAAAGATTGAATCTTTGATGAATTAGGCATGTTTAGGTGTATATAAGGGATTCTTCCAATTTTATCCAAAATAAATCATGTTCTTATGGTAATTAAATGAAATCTAAAGCTTCTACAACTCATGGCAAATGTAGTGCTTATTTAGTGTTAGGTTGTAGTTGAATATTACAAAGAAAAGCACCAATTTTACTAGATTTAACTAGGGTGTAAGATATGGGCTTTTTTTTAGCATTCGAATTCAATATTTTCATTTCTCCCGTTTCCTTTAATAATAATTCAAAATTTAAACATCTCTAAATAAGAGACTTTTGGTGCTTTTATTTCCATTTTTTTTTCCAAATTTTTTATGAACAAAAGATGCGTAAAATCAATATACAAATAAGGGAAGTTACCATTTTTAAAAGAGGAAAGAAGCTTAGGCTTTTCTTTGTAGAGGAGCTCAAATTCATGAGTAAGGAAAAGATTGGTGGCAAGTGTGGTGTAGCGTCATGCACCCCCTTGTATGCATGTTGTACATTTTGAAAAGTAAGGGGTACACTTAGCACCTTGCATATATATATATATATATTTTGTAATCCATGCTTTACATAGCGTGTGAATATGTAACTACATAGCATGCTCATGTGGCATGCCATGTCAATATCAAGATTTGTTTTAAACTTTTTTTTTCTTTTCTTTTTTCCTTTTTCTTTCCTACATCTTCCAACTATTTCGTATTTTCCAAATACTTTCAAATTTGTTATTTTTCCTATTTTTTTGTGTTTATGTTTTTTTTTTTAGATTTTACTATTTTTTTAACTTTTTAATGTTCCCTCTTTTTTTTTTTTTTTATACATTCTAAAATTCCTAATTTTTTTGTAGATTTTTTAAACTATCTTGTAACACCCTACATTCTAAGTTTCTACTTAAAAATTTTTCTCAAACTTTTAATGCCTAAAGATGGTTTATTACTACCATCACTAAGTTAAGGATGAGGTAGAAACTATGTATCTAACAAGTTATTCCACTTTATATAACATTTGATTCCAAATCACTTATTATTCAACTTAAAAAAACAGTATAAGTTTTTACAAATATGAGCTGTACTTAGAGTATCACAACTATACATTCTAGTATAATGTATGAATTAATTATAAGTCCATACAATATAACTACAACCACTACATTGAATCCTTTGTAATGCAGCATCATAATTCTCCTTAAAGAATCATTTCTAAAACTTGAGTTGTATTTTGTCCTTAAAGTCTATTGTCCTTTACGATGTGGTGCTCTATCTAACTCATTCTTAAACATGAAGATAAGACAACTTATCCCCCAACTTATAGTAAGCTAAGTGAGAGTAGATAAATAAATACAAAACATTGAATCCTTTGTAATGCAGCATCATAATTCTCCTTGAAGAGCCATCTCTAGAACTTGAGTTGTATCTTGTAATTAATTATTTTGTCTTTTACTTTTACCCTGAAGTCCATTTTCCTTTACAATGTGGTGCTCCATCTAACTCATTCCCAAACTTGAGGATAAGACAACTTATCCTCTCAACTTATAGTAGACTAAGTGAGAGTGGATAGACAAATATAAAACAATCAACATTATATCATAGTCACACAACAAGTTACCAATTTAATCACGATATTCTTTAGTCCAACCAAGTAATAAAAATGTAATATGCAAGTACCATGCTCATGTACATAGCATGCATCGATATCAATCTCCTAACCTAACTTAGCAACTCATCCAGTTGAATAACGCTAACTAGGCATCTAGACACAAACAAAAGTCTAGGAACCAAATCTAATATCATAGTAAGGGTTATAAAGGAAACATTACATAGCTTGCCTAGTAGTATATCCAAACTTACAACCAAGCTTAACTAAACCAAAAACATGACAAAGTATGCAAAGTTATGAGTAGACATAAGTTTACTCAAGGTACATAAATATCTACTTACTTGGGCTTATTAATCGCTTCTATACTACTTATTAACATGAACCTCCTCTCTAGCTACTTTACTTAATAAGGATATAAGATGCTAAAGTCAACTATAGCATATGTGTTTATATATTCCATATTGATATTAACTTAATTTTAAGTTTGTTCGATTAAGAGAATATTTATCTTAGATTGTGACTTGCTAAAAGCGTGAGCATGAACCAATAAGTGTATCAGGTTATGGAAATAGTACAAACTGTGAGTCAAGGTTGTATTCCATAAGGAGCTAGGAGTTAGGTGTTAAGTATTAAATCAATTGAGTTTTTCCTTAAGCCAAGCTATTGATAATTAAACTAAAAGTGAGTGAAAACTAAATAATAAGGAAAACACTAAACCAAATGTTCTAGGTATACTATGAAGGTCCCGGGTTTAGGAGATAAAAAGGGATTAAATTGGAATTTGCAAATTTATTCTCATTTGAATTGATGTGATGTCTTGAATTGATAATTGAAATTGTCTAAACAGGATTTAACTAAACTCATTTGAACTTGCCTACTTTTCGGAGTAGTGAAATTCTAATTATAATATAAATGCACCCACCAAGGTGATTTATCTATAATTATCAAGTAAATAGTAATCTACTTACACTAGAATACTACTTTAGTTAGAAACATGGACCGAGCACGTCCCCATGACTTAAACTATATTTTCAACCACATTAAGTGTGTAAGTTCATGAATTTAATTAAAACTCGTATATTACTATAACGAGCCTTTTCAAGATTACAAGCTATGTTCATCACAAGTTAATAAAACCCTCCCAAATATCTTATAACTCTATTTAACTAAAAAGAGATGGCTAAACACTAAATGATTAAACGATGAACACAATAGCAAAATACTCAATTACTCAATAATGATATCGAAAGAAATCATAAAACACATCAATTCGTTAAATCCATTACTGCAAAACCTGACAAATATAAACTCAATCTCTCAATCTCATTTCATAATATAAATATATCAAGATATAAGACAAATAAAATCACAAAGGAATAGAAAACATCTATAATTGACTTCAAGAGTTTTTTCGATTTCATCTTCCAATGTTAAATCGATGTTCCTGAAATATTTTAAAACTTGGGATAATCTTTAAGTGTGCTAGAACAAGGGACTTAATGCCTTGAAATTAAAGAAAACATCATCAAATTAAAAATAAAAATAAAGTTTCTGTTTTTCTAAAGTTCTCATAAGCTACTCCTCTCTCTTTTTTTTTTTTTTTTTCTCTATACTCGGCTACTCTATTCTTCTATCCTCTGCTACTGTGCATGTGACTAAAGCTTGTGAATATTCTTCTGCAAAATTAATTTGCTTAAGGGAAATAAGTCTCTACATGTTGAACCCAGCCTCCTTAAAGACATTCAAAAGCCCATTAATGAAACAAGATGATAGCTCCTGCTTTTGTCAATGTTTTCTAAATATGGAGCTCCTGGCATTTGAAGAAGCTATTCTTAAGCTAACTCTGGCCTCTCCAATTGGAATTGGGCATGCTCTCTATACATTCTATTACTCAAAAGTGTAGCCCCTCTAGTTGCCGACAAAGTTCAGTTATAATATCAACTAAGAGGCTCTCTATTTCAGCTTGTCAAGGTCTGTTAGTTGCTCACCCAATGACCATCCTTTATGTAATCAGCTGCTGGTCTTGAGTGTAGCTCAATCGGCTTGAAGAGAAGCAATGCTGCTCTGTTCTTGGCTCTTTGCAAAGTGAATTGGCAGCTGTTCGCTGCTGTCATACTCCCAAGCTCCTGTCGATATTTTGGGTGGAATGTCCTGCAACTATCAAGCAAACTGGGGCTGCATGGAACAAGTTGGAGCTCTTGGTTTGGTGGAGCTCTGGCGTGTTGCTGCTTTTGTTTGCAGGGGATGCACTTAAGAAAATTTAGTAGCTCAGTTTGGTCTTGGAATGCTGCTGCACTTGCCTGGACTGTTCTGGGCTGAAGTATCTTGGAGTCGCTACTGGCCATGTTTGGAATTGCGCCTACTGCTTGTTTTTTTGAGTGTCGCGAGTTGCTGCAAGTTGGAATTCTCGCATCTAGCTGCTGTTGAGTGGATGGTTGCCGTTGTGCTATTATTTATTGGAGCTAGGATTACTGTGACGTGTAGCTGCTGCAAAGGTGGAGTTGCTGCAGCTGTTGTCCTCAGCATGGGGTTCATAGCCTGCAATAAAAGGTAAGGGCCTACTGTTTTGGAATTAGAATGCGCGGCTCCTGTTTCCTTTACTGAACTTGAAGTTCTTCTTGTTGTTGTCGTGCTTGGAATTGCTGGACTTGAGGAACTGCTATCATTTGTACCTCTCAAGTTGGAATCAGGTGAAACTCTTGGCATTACTTGGTTTTACGCTACTAGTATGCAGCTTGCTATTGGAATGCTCTGATCTGCACAGAAGAAGAGCTACTGTTAAGTCAATTTAGTCTTTAAGCGTGAAAGAAATTTGCTCAATTTAAATTCAATAGCTACTGAAGCTAAGAAGAAGACTGAGCAGCTGTTCTGGGCATCCAAAACAGTTTATTTCGAGCTTCTTATTAGTAGCAAAGGAGCTCAGCTTGCTGCTTAAATTGCAGCTGCTATGGCTGATCTCTTTGGTCACAAGGAACTTAAGTTCCAGCTGTTGAACGAAGTGGAGGAAGCCGCTGTTGTTGTGAACTGCAGCTGTGACATGGAGCTTAGCCGTACTTAGTTCTCAGCTGCACTAAATAAGTTGTGATGAACTCGGAATGAAACAGAAGCAACTCGGCTTTAATAATTTGCTACATTGTTCGGTCAAGGTGTGCTTGGTTAGTCTTGGCTCTATTGGCATTCGGATTTGTTACTATCCTTGGCTAGGAACTCAGTTGCTAGCTGCTGTCTTTATTCAATTGCAGCTTGTCTTTGGTTCAAGGTGCTCTGCATCAGCTTAGCTCTTGTCTCATGTTGGATCTTATATGAATGGATCAGTTGGTTTGGTGCAATTCTGTTCTTCATGGAGCTTGAATGTGTGTAGGTTATCTATCATTGAATGGAGCTCAAATTGCTAATTGTTGCATATGTGGACATTAGCATTGGCTGTCATGAGGAGCTTGAACTCAGTTGTTTGGAGTTAAAATTGGAGTCCTCTTTTGCCATCATACTTGCTCTTCCATATGCAATTAAGAGTTGCGCAGATCTGATGGATGTTAAGTAAGCATATGGAATTCACACTTCTACATGAGTTGTTGATTCTTTAATTGATATGTGAGTCAACTGCTATCTTAGTACCAACAACACTCACATAAGTATGTTTGATCCCCAAGGCTACTATCTGCTGTCTTCTTTTTCTTTTAAATGAGCTCCTAGGTCTGCTGCAATTGTAAATTGAAATGTCATGACTGTTGTGCTTGCTAAAAATAAAAGAGGGCCCCAATAAGTGTGTTGTTGTTAGTTTGGCTTTTTGTCAAGAAGGAAAATTAACTAAAATGATTTCCAACTACTCTAGATAGATTCTTGTAACCAAGTACCAACAGTTTGAGGCTAAATTTCAGTCACTTTTCTAAATTCTTAACAAAATTGATCCAAACACATGCATTTTAGCCACTTTAACTTAGAAATAATAGTAAAACTCTCTAAAATGCTTGAAATGTGTCATTTTGGAGAAGATTTATCTTACACATTTATCAAATACCCCTAACTTAATCCATTTCTCGTCCTCAAGCAATTCTATATGTCAATATCAAAACAAAGTACTCATGATGAAAGCAAGCACACTCAACTATCATCAGCACCCACTTTATAATGGCTCCAAAACCATAGGGTTCACTGGAACTAGTTGCATTCTCCTTGCTCTAAATTATGTTCAAGCAACTTTTTCTTGCCTTTTAACTACTCAATCCATCAATATGCACACAAATCACTAGAAATAGACTTAAGCCACTAATCACTTGCTTAATAGAGTTGAATCACCATGTTTAGACCTAAGGTCTCTTACTAAGGATCAAATATAACATCCATCAACCAAAGAGGAAATCCTTACATTTTTTATACTAGACATGCATGTATATACTCTTAATTCATGTCATAAGCACGATACCACCAAGTAAATGATACAAACTATAAGCTCTTCCTTTACTTTATTCTTCTTGGTTTCTCATACTTTCTCCTTTTTTTTTTTTGATTTCTTTTCTACTTTAAGCATACGCACATCCCCTATTTGATTGATTTACATTAAAGAGCTCTTTATTCCTCACATTTTCACAAGTTAGACACTAGGGACTCATGAACCCAACCAAGAATTATTCATTCAAGGAGATGCACCATGTGTTTATTGGGCGCCCCAAATGTCTACTTGTACACTCTTTTTTGCTTTACTTTTTTTTTTTTTTTTGCTTTATATTTGATTAATCATTTGGTTGAGGTTTATTTTACCCCCAACTTTGGTTCTTTTTGCATTTTAGAAGAAACATTAAAGGCAAGCTTAAGTTTTCCATAATTAAATAATAATATTAAGCTCTTGGAACTTCAAACAATATGGATACATACTAGTCAGCTTGAAAATGTAAAGACCTAGTTCTTAATAAAGGACATTGCCTTGATCTTAAGTTATGGAATCCTAATCTAAACAAAGTGTAACTAAACGAAGCAACGTTTCATGTCCTAACTCTAGAGAAGTGAAGAGTGTTTAACTCAAGATCAAGTAGAAAAAGACAAGGATAAAAAAAATTTAGTAAAAAATTACTCTTTTTATAAGAAATGCAACTAAAATTCCAAACTTTTTGAAAAATTTTTGTGCTTATAAAGCAAATGCTAATAATAGTATGGATCAATTGTCATTTTCACATAATAAGCACAAAGATCAAGATGCAATCAAGTCATATGTAACCAACACAAGCACAACGTACAACTAGCATACAAGAACCCATAGATAATCAACTTAGCACACTACAGATCATTATAAGTCCACCAACTACTCCATCATACATCAGCTAGCACAACCTTCAACTATAATTCAACACAAAATCTACCCCCAACTTTTAGGACAAATAATGTCCTCATTGTTTAGCACATCAGATATAGATAAAAGAAGAGGAAAGAAAAGAATGAGACTCCCTTGGGGTATTGGCTGATGAGTTAGCCATATTTGTGCAAGTCTCTAGCTAGTTGCATGCTCTCAACCTCTCAGCTAGTACCAAAGCCACTCTATCAATGCTCTAAACTCTAAGTTAGCAACATTGCCATATCAAATATGCTCCAAATCTTCAATCAAGCATACCTACACCAAGTGAAACAAGAGAGATCATAGTAGCCTAATCTAAGAAGAAGTAAGCTAAGGAGGAAAAGGACAAACAAACATGAACATGAGAGAACATTCGAAAAGAATCGAAGAAATATTGAAATAAACATAAACATGGAAAATTGAAATGAAAGCAAATATAAGCAAAACAAAAGACTTAGTTGTGGGTTGCCTCTCACTCAGTGCTTGGTTTATAGTCCTTAACCAGACTTTTGTTCTTGTGCTCATCCTAATCATGAAGATCCAACCCTTTCTCACGCTTGTCCAAAGTTTCCCCTTCCTAAAAGTACTTAAGTTGGTAATCATTGATCTGAAAAGGTTCCTTACCATCCTTCTTGATCTCCACAACTCTATAGGAAAAGACTTTGGTGATCATAAAAGTTCCTAATAACCTAGACCTTAGCTTGCTAGGAAATAACTTCATATGAGGGCTATAAAACAATACTTTCTGTCATTCCTTGAACTCTCGATTGAGGATTTGCTTATCATGCCTCATCTTGATTTTCTCCTTATAGATACGAGCATTCTCAAAAGCCTCATTCCTAAACTCATCTAGCTCATTTAATTGGAGTAACTTATGGTTCCTAACAGCTTGCCCATTTTGCTTACTAGGAGATGGCAAGCCTTACCAAAGAGCATGCGATATAGGGACATACCAATTGGGTTCTTGTAAGAAGTTCAATAAACCTAAAGTACATCACTAAGATTAAGCGACTAATCTTTCCTTGATGCATTGGCAGTTTTCTACAAGATTTACTTTAGATCTCAATTTGACAACTCCACCTAATCTCTTATTTGAGGGTGATAAGGTATGGCTACCTTATGTCTCACTCTATATTTTGTAAGCAAATTATCAAACTACTTATTACAGAAGTAAGAGCCCCCATCACTAATGATCGCTCATAGTATCCTATACCTAATGAAAATGTTTCTTTTTAAGAAGTGAAGTACTCTTCTTGCATCATTAGTTAGGAGAGCCACTGCTTCAGCCCACTTAGACACATAATCGACAATAACAATGATGTACTTATTATTGAGGGATGACAAGAATGGTCCCATGAAGTCAATCCCCCAAACATCAAAGATCTTAATCACCAGTATCCCATCTTGTGGCATCTCGTGCCTCCTTAAAATGTTTCCTGAATGTTGGCATCGATCATAGGCTAACACGAAAGCATGATGATTCTTAAATAAGGTAGGCCAATCAAATCTACATTGAAGTGCCTTGGTAGTCATCGTATCAACACCGAAATGACTACTAGCTTCATGACTATGGCAATGGTGAAGTATGTCAGTAACCTCAGATGCTGGTATACATTGTCTAATCACTTGGTCAGTACAACTCCTAAAAAGGTACAGCTCATCCTAGAAGTACTTTTTTACTTCAGACAACAACTTCTTCTTTTGGTGATGAGATATCTCATATGGTAAAATGCCACTAATAGAGTAATTTATGATATCTACGTACCAAGGTAGATCCTTAAGTAAAGCTACATGTAGATGCTTATCGGAAAAGACGTCATTGATTGGTAGCTCATCTTTCTCATTTATAATACTTAAAAGATGGTTAGTTACCATAGTTTCAATCCCCTTCTTGTCACGAATCTCAATATCAAACTCCTGTAATAGAAGGATCCACCTTATAAGCTTAGGCTTTGCATTTGATTTTGTTAATAAGTACTTAAGTACAGAGTGGTCTGTGTAAACTATGACCTTAGAGCCATTAAGATATGATCTAAATTTGTCACAAGCAAATACTATCACTAGCAATTCCTTCTCTATGGTGGCATAGTTGTGCTGAGTGTCGCTTAGCATCTTACTAGTATAGTACCAATTGCAATGTCACTAGCATCATACATAAACTCAAATGGCAGGCTTCAATTGCGTACCACAATCACTTGTGTTATGGTTAATTTCTCCTTCAATAACTTAAATGCCTGAAGGCATGTGTCATTAAATGAGAATGGAGTTTCCTTTTCTAACAAAGTACATAAAGGTCTAGTAATCTTGAAAAAATCCTTGATGAACCTCCTATAAAACAAAGCATGACCAAGAAAACTTTGAATGCCCTTAACATTCACTAGTGATGACAACTTTGCAATGACTTTGGCTTTATCTACTTCGATTCCCTTTCTTGAGATTTTATGGCCGAGGACTATCCCCTCTTGCACCATAAAGTGTCACTTCTCTTGATTCAACACTAGGTGAGTGTCCTTATACCTCTTAAGCACAAATGATGACTTCTCTAAGCAACTATCAAAGGAAGCTCCAAAGGTAGAGAAGTCATCCATGAAGACTTCAATAAATTTCTCAATCATATTAGAGAACAATGCCATCATACATCTCTAGAATGTGATAGGTGCATTATAAAGATTGAAAGGCATGTACTTGAATGCGAAGATGCTATAAGGACAAGTGAATGTAGTCTTCTCCTGATCCTCTAGGGCAATAGGTATTTGTTTGTAACTATAATATCCATCAAGAAAACCATAATACTAATGCCCTGTTAGCCTCTTCAGCATCTAATCTATGAAGGGTAATGGGAAATGGTCTTTATAGGTGGTTCCATTTAATTTACAATAATTAATGCACACCTTCTATCCAATAATGGTCCATGTAAGTATTAATTCATTCTTTTCATTCTAAACTACTGTCATACCCTCCTTCTTTGGCACCTCTTAGATAGGACTCACCCACTTGTTGTTTGATATGGGATCAATGATCTCAATATTAAGAAGCTTCAAAACTTCCTTTTTCACTACTTCCTTCAAAGTAGTGTTGGGTTGTCTTTGTCCTTAGACTATCGATTTACATTCAGCTTCCATAAGAATCCGATACATACAAATCAATGGATGGATCCCATGAATGTTAGCAATAGTCCAACCAATAGCCTCCTTATGCTCTTTAAGCACTCCCATCAATTTTTTCTCTTGATCTTAGGACAAATCTACTGAAACAATGACTAGTAGTGTCTCATTCTCTCTAAGGTAAGCATACTTGAGATGAATAGGTAATTGTTTCAACTTAAGTTTAGGGGGCTCAACTATGGACTGAACTAACCTCTTAGTGCTAACTCTTGATTCCTCAAATCTAAATGACTTTAGCTAAACTCTTGCAACTCTATGCATCGATGAACTCTCAATGACCTCATCTTTAATACTCTTCTCTATGATCACTACTTTCTCATCATCACTCTCAATCAAATCATGCTCAATAATATCTACCACATCATTTTCTCTCATAATCTCATCTTCCTCCATCTAAACTCTCTCTTGACCATCAAATGTATCCTATGCGACATCAAGCTCATCCTCATCATCACTCTAATCATCCGCTAATGCATACTTATCATATCTACTCATTTGAAAGTGCTCTTCTCTAAACTCCTCTACTAACCAATCAACCAGTTCTACATGAAAGCAAGAATCACTCTTGACTGGGTGTCTAAAGGCTCGAAAATGCTAAATGTGACTTGCTCATCCATAATCCTAAGTGTTAACTTTCCTTCCTCTAAATTGATCAAGCTCTTACTAGTGGCCAAGAATGGCTTACCCAAGATCAAAGGTATCTCCTAGTCCTCCTCTATGTCAAGAATAATGAAATTCGTCAAGAAGATAAACTTGTCCACTTTCACTAATACATCTTCCACTATCCTTCTTAGATGCTTGATACTCTTATTGACTAATTGCAAAGAAATTGTGATCACAAGGTTATCAAACATGCAATTTTACCTACAATCGCT
This sequence comes from Lumnitzera racemosa, assembly GCA_024138005.1. Classification (NCBI taxonomy): domain Eukaryota; kingdom Viridiplantae; phylum Streptophyta; class Magnoliopsida; order Myrtales; family Combretaceae; genus Lumnitzera; species Lumnitzera racemosa. The sequence goes on from JAMXBC010000004.1 coordinate 62,890,550, forward strand.
AGAGGGTCCATAAAATCAAAATGTATAAACGTAAGTTTCTACAACTTATGTAGAATAGCTTTAAAAAATTATGGATATATTTATAATAGTTATTCAAAACTTGAGATACATGATAAAAATTAAAAAAAAAATTAAGAAATTAAGTATTTTTTTTCATAAAAATTCTTAATATATAATCTAACATATATAGAAGAAGGACGAATAGAGTTAAAACTAAGCTTCCCATTTTTTTTCAAGAAAAGCTATAACTTAACATGAACCAAACATTTCTAACCATTTTAAGTTATTAATAGTATAAAAAAGAGTATATAGTTTTCTTTGTAAACTTTGTTATTGGAGGTAGAAATTGGATAAAGGCTATGAACATGCAATAAAAAATTGGGATAGAAAAAAACGAGGAAAAAAAAATTAGATTAGGATAGGATAGATGTTGTACTGCCTTAATAGTTTATAGCTTGTAAAATGCTAGTTGGATTTTTTTCTTTAGTTTTATAGTTCATTTAACTTAAACATGTAAAATTGGTAAACTCGATAAAAAACATAAGTTTCTACTGATTTTAAATGTAAACTCGGTTAAAAGTGTAAGTGTTTATGGAAAAAAGATTTTATATTGAAGTTAACTAGAAAGAGTCATCTAAAATCATAAACTCGTAGAATTGCGAGGGTAAAATCACAATTTTGATAACTATGTGTGGTTGATTTGTACTCTCCAAGCCCCAATTTCTTAAAGATTGAGAAAGGCATGAGATTGATACTCACTCCAAAATCGTATAGGGGTTTATCAAAGTAAGAGTCTCCAATGATACATAGGATAGTGAAGTTACTTGGATTTTTCAACTTAGGAGGCAACTTGTTTTGAAGGATAGCTGTATACTCTTGGGTTAACATCACAATCTCATGGTCAGCTAGCTTCCTTTTCTTGGTGAAGATGTCTTTCATAAACTTAGCATAAGAGGGCATTTGCTCAAGTGCATACATGAATGGGATATTAATGTGCAGCTTCTTAAAAACCTCCAAAAACTTAGAAAATCGATGGTCCAATTATTGCTGCTTCAACCTGCTGGGAAATAAGATGGTTGGGACATATGGCTTCACTTTTGATTTCTTCTTCTCAATGTCCTCTACCTCAAATTTCCCTATATCTCCACTTCTTGATGACTCACCCTCTATCCTCTTTCTCTCTACTCTAAGATCATTATCCTTTTTCTCGTAAACTTTCTTTTCTCCTCCTTTATCAATATTTCTTCCTTCTTATCCAATTGACTCTTGCCCAGCTATCTTATTTTCTCCACTCACCCCAACTTGATCTTGATTTTTCTTTTTTAGCTCCTTCCAACTTCTCAATGTGACTGCTTTCACCTCCTCCTTGGGATTCTTATAAGGGTCTTCTTTTGGGGGTTCTCTTTTTCCTTAGATTGAAATGTCCTTTGTTAAGCCATAGGTGGGGCTCTAGGAGCATCTTTATCTCTTCAACCAAAATTCGGTGGTCTCTCTACCCTAGATTGTATGTATTCGAGCATGGGTTCTAATTCTCTATTCCTTTATTAAATGAATTCACAAAATTTTCTCGTTCCATTCCTAAACTTGAACTAAGAGAATAGAAATCCCATACTAAACAATTTGGAAAGCCTATAAGAGGACCCCGAAAAGACATACCACTCTCAGATAGACCAAAACTTAGGCTTACCCCTTGCATAGGTTGCATACGACTCATTGGAGCTGTAAGAGCTGCTACTTGAGCTTGAAGCTTAGCAACGGTATCTAATTCATGCATAGCAACTACTTACCTTGGCTTTGCTCTCTCACTATGTTAGTTAAAAGAATTGAAGGCCATTTCCTCAAAGAGTTCAAAAGCTTGTTTTGTATTCTTCCTCATGAGACCACCTCCAGATGTTACATCTATCATCATCCTCAACTAATCATCCAGTGAAATATAAAAAGTATGAATCAACTAGTACCTAAGCAACTCTTTGAATCTTTCCCACATTTCATAAAATGTCTTTCCTTCAAACTAACAAAAGGAATTGATCTCATTTCTTAACTAGGTAGTCTAATTAGGTAGAAAGAACTTTACTTAAAACTTCTGTGCAAAATAATCCTTAGTTGTAATTGATTGTATCGACAAGGAGTTCAACCAGCTTCTTACCTTATCCCTAAGGGAAAAAGGGAATAGGTACAGGTGAATTGCATTGTTTGAAACTCCATTACTCTTAAGAATGGCAAAAATTTTCAAAAAGTTCATGAAATGGTCATGTGGGTCTTCTAAAGGGTTACCATTAAATTGATTCACCTACACCATTTGAATCAATGTAAGCTTTAACTCAAAATTATTTGCTTAAATTGTAGGCTACACATTGGCTAATGTGTCCCTCAACAGTAGGCATAAATTACTCCTACAATGGTCTTACATTCTCATTTCTACCTACCATCTGTACATTTTGTCCATTATTAGCATCTTCATTATAATCATCTCCATTCCCATTACCTTTTATGATTCTCAATTGCTCAAGATTTGCACTTCTTTATGATTCTCAATTGCTCAAGATTTGCTCTTCTTTCTCTCAAATGTTGGTGAAAGGTTCTCTTAATCTTAGGATCAATTAAAAAAGTCAAACTAAGCACTTTTTCACCAGACATACATTAGTAAAACCTAAAAGAAGAATTTTTTTTTCGCTTTTCTCAAAAAATTGTTAACTTTTTATGGATTTTTCTAAAATTTTGGATCATTACAAGCTAAACTAACTAAGATCTCTAAATGACAAATCCTAAAATGCAAAAAGATTAAAACTTTACTTACTAAAGTAAACAATCACTACTCTAATATCAAAAGTGATGAGCAAAAACATGATATTCATAAGGAAGGCATATAAAACCCAAGAATCATAATGATGAGACGAGGTTGGGATTTTTGTTTTTCTCGAAGAAATGCAAAATATAAAAGGAGAAAATCACACAAAAAGCAAGATTAATGCAAAATTAAAGGCTTAAGTTGTCAAGAAGCTAAATTAAACTCGACTTAATTGAAATTTAGAATAATAAACTATTGTAAACAATACTAAATACTTAATGATTGGCTCGAAAATTTTTTGTTTTTCTTAATTAATTGCAACTTCTACATTAAAAAATTAAGCAACGAAAGTGCAAGTTAAGCTAAAATAGCAAGATAAACTAACTATAAGGCAAAAATTTAACACTTATCAAGTAAGCAACTAAATAGCTAGGACAAGAAGTTATACTAAAAGAAGATGAATCTAGGTGAAAATAAACTAAAATCTTATTAAGTTAACTATTAAGAGGAGAGCTACTAGCTAGAAGATATGAAATCAAACAAAGTAACAAAACTACTATTAAGCTAATCTACCACAAAGTAAAGGAACAAATGAAAATAAAAAAGGCCTAGTCTCGAGGATCAAGTACCAATCTAATATTAGCAAAGTTGAAGCTCCTTAGTAACATCATCGAAAACTTGACTTGCTAAAGCATGAGTGTAAATTGACAGGTGTATTGTATCATGGAAATATTATAAATGGTGAGTCAATGTCGTATTCTACAAAGAGCTAGATGCTAGGTGCTAAGTACTAAGTTAATTGAGTTTTTTTTCTAAGCTAAGCTATCAATAATTAAACTAAAAGTGAATGAAAACTAATAACAAGGTGAACACTAAACCAAATGTCCTAACTAAACTATGAAGGTCTTAGGTCTAAGAGATAAAAAGGGATTAAATTAGGATTCTTAAATCTATTTTCATTTGAATCGATGTGATCTCTTGAATCAATAATTGAAATTATTTAATAGAATTTAACTAAACTTACTAGAACTCACCCACCTCCCAGAGCAGCGGAATTCTAAATATAGCATAAATCCACCTGCTAAGATGATTTATCTACAATTAATTAGTAAATAGTGGTCCGCACACACCAAAATATTACTCTAGTTAGAAATATGGATTGAGTACGTCCCCATGACCCGAACTATATTTTCAATTACATTAAGTGTATAAGTTTATAAATTTAATTAAACCCGCATATCCCTATTACGAGCCTTTTCAAAAATACAAGCTATGTTCATCACGAGTTAATAGAATCTTTTTGAATATCCTAAGACTCTATTTAGCTAAAAAGTGATGACCAAATACTAAATGACTAGTCGATGAACACAATAGCAAAATAACTAATTACTTAATAACGATATCAAAACAAATCATAAAACACATCAATCTATTAAATCCATCATTGCAAAACCTAATAAATATAAACTCAATCTCATTTCATAACATGAATATATCAATGTACAAGACAAATAAAATCACAAAGGAATAGAAAACACCTATAATCGACTTTAGGTGTGATAAAGGCATATTTTATTCATGTTTTAATGTGCAAATTAGATAGAATTATTATTGATTTTATAGAAATCATTAAGCATTGGTACTTAAGTATTTTCATTTAGACATTTCAAGTATTGGAGGATTCAAAGTGGAAATACGATCAATTTAGAGGATTTTTACGCATGTAAAGAAGCCTGAATCAAGCCACAACACTATTAGAATTGAAGGCAGCTGGCTCTAGGCTGACCTACACTATACACTGGTGACCTTGGATGTATATGCCACCAGCCTTTGAAGCTACATGACTAACCTTCATGAAGAGAATGCCATCTAAAAGCCAACCCTAGTTTTTTCTATAAATGGTCATGTATTCCATAGTTTAAGAAGAACGTTTATATCTTCTTTAGAATTAGAGTCTTAAAACAATTAGTAGATAGTTTTTGAAGAATTCTTTTGTAAAATTTCTTGGATTGTTGAGAAGATTTCGCTTTTACTATAGAAGATCAATTTTGGGGTGCAATTGAAGTTTATCCTTTCTAATTATAAAATTGGTGATCTATATTTTATTTATGTTTATGCAATTTTATGATTTATACTTACTGTTAATTACAAACTTATTTGCAATATCAATTATTATCTATGCCTTTGTCTTAATTTCCATGGCTGGCTAAGTTTAGTTGTGGGAATTGATGAAACCTTAAGTAGCTGAGATGGGAATTGTGTGCATGTTATAAGGTTAACAAATATATGGATGATTCATGATCGCAATTTCTGTGATTTCGATTATAATTCTCTAATTGATTATAATTATTAGAAACATTATTTATATGGGAGTTAATATAGGATTTGTTAGAAATTCTTGATTAATTTGATTGATTAATATGGGAGTGGCGTTAATTAGATTAATTAGAAATTATCTAGGTGTTAATGCAATGTTTTAAGATTAATTATTCTCTAAGACATTACAAATAATTGATTTAGGATATTAGACAATCATAGCATCGGGAGATGTATGATTATAACTTAGAGTCTATTATTCAATAGAGATATGGAAGTTGACTGATTAATTAGGGGTTGAGTCTTTAAGTTTTAAGGCATAATAATTTCACTTAAATGACCATATAACTATTAATCTATTTAATATAATAACAATTTGATTTGCATAACTAGGGTCGATTATGTTTTTCCCATAATTTTCAATCGGTTGCTTAATTTTAGATATTTTAACGTAATTTCCTTTATGATAGTTTTAGGGTAATTATTAGATTAGTGAATTCATAATTCAATTTTGATTGCCTGAATATTGATGAGAACTAGCATAGGATTAGTACTTTCTTAGTCCCTAAGGGATCAATAATTTTACTCACTCTGTATTACTTGATTCCAACCTAATGTACTTATTCAAGTATTCACGATTTAATTATATATATATAGTTTAAGTTGATCAAGTTTTTAGTGCATTTATTGAGGGCTAGAAATATTAAACCTTTTAGTTCTGTTGGTAATTTAAGCACACTTGATAATGTGTATTATTTCTTATTCTCTTTGCAAATGTTTATAGGCAGGAGTAGAAATGCTGAAATTCTACCACTAGATTCTTAAATAGAGTGCACTTTGCATCAACTAAGGCGAGAGAATGGAAGAAGAAAAGAAGAGATGGCAGGCAATGAGAATGATAATTAGGTACAGGGGGTCCCGTAAGCACTACGAGACTATACAGTACCTATGGTTAGAGGTTTTTCCATAAGGAAGCCTACCATTCATGCCAATAACTTTGATTTAAAACCGTCCCTCATTCAAATGGTTTGAGCAAATCCGTTTAGAGGATACCCTAATGAAAGTCCTTATGAGTATATTGCAGGATTTCTCTAATATTGCAATATAGTGAAGATGAACAACATTACAGATGAGGTTATCAGATTATAGATCTTTCCCTTTTCACTTAGGGATAAAGTTAGAGTTTAGTTTCATATACTGCCATAAGAGTTTATTACTACCAGGCCTAATCTTTCCTACCAACCAGGACTACAAAGCTGAGGAATGACATCACCAACTTTAGTGGTGAGTCACTTTATGAGGTATGGGAAAGATTTAAAGAGGCAATCAGAAAATGCCCACATAATGGCTTGCCAATTAATCTCCTAATTGGGATCTTCTATCTCAGTTTGGATGAGATAGTAGGTTTTTAGTTGATGCTATAGATGGAGATGCTTTGATGGGTAAGACCTATGATGAAGCAAGTGCATTGAAAGAAGAGATGGCCTCTAGTGTACATAACTGGTAAAACGAAAGAAGCAAGTCATGAGTGTCATTAGTCAATGACAATAACACTTATTGATGGTTGAATTTCATCTCGTTGTGTGAACACCTAAAAAACATGAAAACAACTTTGAGAGATACTGGTGGGTGCTCTAACGAAGCCACTCCGATGCATAAGTTTGCTCTCTTGTCATAAGGAGAGAAATGTTGAGTAGTTAGGAGAAATGAGAAAATGAAAAAGGGTCCTTTTACTTGAGGGTCTTGCTTAGTATTTATAGTGAATCAATGGAGATTGTCTTTGGACTGGGTTTAGATATTGAGCCCACTAATATAAGCTTATACAATAATTATCCAAAAATGCCTATTAGCATTGCCTCCTACTCTCTTTAGTGACAAAGTCGGAAAAGAGAGTATTTAGGGAAGTTGATTTAGTATGGATTTTTGGAAAAGTTCGTAATGTTAGCCTAAAGAGGCTAGAGTGCTTAAAGAAGCAAAGGCTCAAATAGGCAAAGAGCAGGAGTAGCTAAAGCACTCGAAGTGGTGAGGGCTTAAAGAGACGAAAGTGCTTGAAGAGGTTAGAGCACTTGAGGAGGCGAGAACACCTGAAGAGGCGAAAGCCTAATGAGGCGAATATGCTTGAAGAGACGAGAGCCTAAATAGGTCGAAGTGCCTAAAGAGGTGAAGGTCTAACAATGCTGATACACTTGAAGAGCCAAAAGCGCTTAAAGAGGTTAGGGCCTGAAAAGGTTGTGGAAGCATGCAAGTTGTCTAAGTTGGACATAACTTGTGTTAAGTCATAAGATAGGCCAATTGGCCTTTGGTCCGTTAAAGTATAGGACCTTGCATTAATGCTTTGTGATTTTCTTGTCATTGGTAGTCTGTAGGGCTTAGAACTATTCAAGAGTAATCCATTAGTAAGTTATACCTTGCATAGGCTAAAAATTGAGGGCATATCTTTAACCTCAATCCGTCTTTGAATTCTCATTAGAGCGTCACATAGATAAATAATTTATTGTGCTTGAATCTAGTGTGAACATCGTTAATTGATTAATGCATAGCATAACATAAAGCAATATCATAAAAATAAACAATTGAATGATTTAGAAATAATAACAGAGGTTTTACTCATCTTTCATCAATTTGAATTGATGTGTAAGTAAGGCTCTTGAAGTCATGTGAGCTCATTTTGGACTGTAAAGGCATATGAAATGGTCCTTATATATGACATGGATTAGTTTTCCATTAGCTTATAGTGCAATTCATAACAAGCGTCCTTGGGCTTCTCAAGCTTAGTAGGCACTTACTCGGCTTTTGAAGTTGTTCATCAATCACTTAACAAGGCTCAAAGTCACAGTCGTAGACACCTAATCCCCCCCCCCCCCTTTTTTTTTTTCAAATTAGATTATAGGGTCTTAAATCAGAAAAAGTTCAAAAAAATAGAAAATTAAAGAAATCTCCAAAAAATGAAGAAATTTGAAAAAAATACAAAAAAGAAAAAGAAATTTGAAAAGTCACAAAATAAAATAAGATATTTAGAAAATAATAATTTTTTAGGTTATTTAATTAGAATATAATTTTAATTTTAATTTCACTTTTAATAGTTTTGAATAAAAGGCTATTGAGTCTAAGCTTAGATTTGAATCTAGTTTAGACTAACTTGGTCTATATGTCCAATTAATTACATATATGAATAAGGAAAAGCTAATAGCTCAGCTGGATAAGCATTTGGACTTAATATTGCATATGACTTGAAGATCTTAGGTTCAATCTATGGAAGGTGGAAAATGTATCTTTTGTTTTCTTTTCTCACTTTATTGCCATGTCATCGTCACGTTACAAGCTACGTTATCACCACGTCATTTGCCAACTCACTTATAAGTATGGTAGACAAATTCTGATACACTCCAGCATATTTATACACGCGCAGCTATGTATTTGGCACCACATATTGTTCAAGTTCGTCTAATTCAAAATTGGAAGAAAATCATATTGTATTTAATTTTTTCCATCCTTAACATGACCATGACACCTATAAATAGGGGTTTACTTTTCATTTTAAAAACACAACAAAAACTTCGAAACACTTTAGAAAAGCAAAAATCGAAGTTTCCTCTCTCTAGCACAGTTCTTCTCTCTCTAGGATAGCATTCCCTACGGTATTTGTTAACAAAAACCACCACCATCGAAGTGAGCCGATCCGAGCCGACCAAACTAATCCAAGCCAAAGTGAGCCGACTCCAAGTCGACCTTTTTTTTTCATTTGTTTATTTGTAAATGTTATAAATGAGAAAAAAAAAAGAAAAAACGAATGAAAAAAAAAGAAAGAGAAGAAAAAACAAAAAGAAAAAAAAAGAAGAAGAAAGAAAGTAGTCTATTTATTTATTTTAATAGAAATAGATAGAATGAGTATAAAATAAATAAAATAATATAATAAAAATAAAAATAAATAAATTGGTTAGTAAACAAAAATCATTTTCACTCTTAGAAAAATTGAGTTTTCTAAAAATAAATGAAAATAAATCAATCAATTTTCAAATTAGAATCATTTAGAATTTCCAAAAATAAAATCTAACTTAGGACCCCTTATAATCTTTTCTCAAATCAACTCAAAATGGATAAAAACGTAAACCCAACAATTTTTCCAAAATTAAAATCAAACCACCCACTAAAATTTCTTATAAAAAAGAACTACATGCGTCTGATTTCGAATAGCGGGTACGTAGGCACCCGTACGCAAGTATGGCATGACTTAAAATATGAAAAGTTTTATTTTTTCCATTTTTAGATATTTATGTAAATTATTCAAATTAGTCGCGTGTATCATAATTAGATTTTTTTAGAAATTAAAAATGGTATATTTGAAAAGCAAAGTTAAATTCGAAAAGTTAAAAGTGGTACTTGGTTTTTTTAATCGATAGACCGGTAGCTAAGTTATAATCAATCTACCCAATTGTTTATTTCTTAATCCCTTTTCCCGACTTTAGTCACGTGGTGACTCCAAATCTTTTCAAGTTGGAAAAAATGATCTTCTTTAAACCTTAGTCAAGAGTCAATATTAAACAAGTAGGGTTTAGTATTGATTGGTTTAGAGAACACCTAATTTTATAAAAAGAACCGGGAGGGTGAAAAACTAGGCTCGACAACGGTGTTCCTTTTCTCTTTGCGTTTTATTCTAAGTTGCTACACTCTACTTTGAAAAGTGAAGTCTCGACATATAGTAGGCATGTGGATTGCTTAGCCATGGAAGGTTGTGACATTTTAAATGTGGACCAAATTTTCAAGAGCTTGAAAGCTTGAAACATGATCACTGGGAAATTCTTGCCATGCTCAGAAAACAACTTTTAAAGTTCCGCTCAACCAAATTTGCTTACTTAGAGTTCGACTCATGTGCAGCCATGAATGGATAACTTAAATTGTGCTCACTTGAGGAGCTTCGTTTACATGGCATCTAGGTCAATTTAGAGGTCATAGATTTGCTTGTATATATCGCTTAGCAACTGTTCTACAAAGCTCAAAGACTTTTAATGGATAGCTCTTCCATGAGGGAGCTCTTCACCCACTTTACTGAGATTGCATAAGGCAAGATCATGTCATGCCGAGATTACTACTTAGGAGCTATGACAGATCAGTTCGAATAACTCTTAATGTTGGAGATTGGCTTTTCGAGTTACTGAAGATCAATAAAAAGTGAAGCTCGGCATGAAACTTCGAAGGATACATACAAATCGAACAACACTTGCACGGGTTGCATTTGATCAGAATAGTGCACATACGTGATAGCTTAACACCGAACATATACCTTACATACACACTTTAACAGCTCATTACATCTGTACTTGTCAATATTATCAACAATGAAGTTCCCTACTTAGTTTTCCATTTCCTCAGCCTGATCACTAGACTGCTCGATAAACGTTGGTTACCTTGTCACGAGTCAAAGAGTTGCTCTTGTTTTGCTAGTTTGGAGATTCTCGACCTCTCGGCAACTAGATACATCTTGTTTACATTTGACTTTTTCATCAATTTATCGTAGAGCTTGACCTAGAGATGACTCGAATAAAATGCACTCGGCCACTCGGCGTGGATTTGGATAAGCTCTCATCACTTGACATGGAACATGGATAAAACTCTCGACACTCGATATGGAATATGGATAAAACTCTCAACACTCGGCATGGAATATGGGTAAAACTCTTAGCAATCTGCAATTGGTGTAAACTTGGAAAATGTTACCAAGCTTAGAGCCTAACATCCATGAAACTCAAACTTCTTATTGCCCATGGAATAGTTTAAGTATGTGCTTGGGGTCGCTTGGGTGTATTGTCATCAAGTGCTCGTTCTGTTCAATGGTGTCCATCTTGGCGAAGTCGGTGGCACTTGTTCGAAACAAATTGGAGTGATTAGACTTGAAGCTTGGCTGATTTTACTTAGCTATGATGGATAGCCCAGAATTTGGAACTTCTTGGCACCTTTGAATAGCTTGAACATGCTCAGCTTTTTAGCTATTTGCAAGTAGTACATTTTGACTAGGTACTCATTGTTATTCAGTAGATTTTGGTTAACATGACTCGGTAATTGGAGCCGCTACGGTGTTAGACTCGGCCATGGATAACTTAGCCAAATGGACCACTCAATGAGTATTAGCTCAATCTCAGTTCGAGCAATATTTTATCCCTTTCACGAGCAATTTCTCTTGATTTCCTTAAGAGTATGTTGCACTTAATAGTTTCTCTTGAGCTACTCGGCACATGAATATGCTAAGCCTGTGCTAGAACATGGACCTTTAGTTGAGTGAATATCTTGCCTTATGAGCTCCTTTTGAATCTTAGCCTTGAGCTTTTGAATTTTGATTTTGAACACTTGTTAACCTTATTACTACATAAGCTCAAAATTTGGAGAATGAGAAACACAACGCAGCCACAAAACACAAGCAGCAAATGAATTTGTAGTTAACCACCAAGTGGTGACGGCTATGACCCACAAAAAATTCATATAATGATTACTCAAACATGTACTCTTACGTTAAAGTGGTGGTTGTAAACATATAAACCCACAGATTATGTAAAGTAGTTTTCAACTTTCGTAGTACAAGTAGATGTTAGGAAATACAATAACCACTTGCTTAGAGAATCCAACGATTCTCATCAGACATCAACAAACATATGAATATGGAGAGCATAAAAATTGATGCTGAAGAGAAAAGTTGAGTTTGGCAAGTTTTTACCCAAAAGGGCGAACGTCCTATAACATATCAAACACGGATAAGTTCATCCTTCGGAAGAACATCCCGTTGGGAGATTTTTAAAATAACACTGGGAATTATAACCATTATTACACTTTTCCATGGATAGTGCCAATTGTTGATGGTTGAATTTCATCCCGATATGTGAACACCTGTAAAACATGAAAATGGCTTCGAGGGGTGCCCGAGGGTGCTCCGGCACGGTTACTCCGATGCTTAAGTCAGCCATCTTGTCATATGGAGAGAAATGTTGAGTAGTTAAGAAAAATGAGAAAATGGAAGAGGGTACCTTTACCTGAAGGTCTTGTTTACTATTTATAGTGAATCAATAGAGATCGTCTTTAGACCGGGTTTCGATATTGGGCCCACTAATATAAGCCTACATAATAATTATCCAAAAATGCCTATTAACAATACTATATCCTAATTAACAGCCTAAATTGTAGCTTTCACTACCTAGGTAAGTAAACTCACCTCAACATAGTTTTTTAATGCTAATCCTATTGCTTTTTGTGAGATACGTTCAGGACCACATCCAACTCTTAAGTACCTATATGGGAATCCCTCAGCTTCAACTAGTGGAGAATAGGTGAACTTTATCAATAATTTTCAGTAAGGTAATCAAGGACTATATTAGCATACAATAATCCAAGTTAGCGTAATTATCCAAATTTCTCAAGGAGGAATGAGAATAATGCATTTAAATCACCGCTTGGATTCTAGAAGCAAGGTTGTTCAGAATGATCCACTTCAGTAGAATCAGTCTATAATGGAAGAGCTCATGTTAAGTTATGTGTAAAAGATTGATACCATGCTATAGAATCAATAGGCGACTATTTGGAATTTAGAGAATCAAATTAGTCAATTCTCTGAATAGTTGAATAACAAACCATTAGGGTCTTTACCTAGCAATATTGAAGAGAATCCCAAAGGTGTTAATGCTATCATGTTGAGGAGTGGAAAGGAAGTTAAAATAGTTGATAGACAAGTTGAAGAAAATGAGGAGAATCCAAAGAAAGGAAAAGGGAAGTAAGTAGAATAGGAACTAAAGTAGAAGTCATTAAAAGTGAAACCATATGTTCCTTTACTTCCTTTCACAGGATGACTGAAGCAATAGTAGCTAGATGCTTAATTCACCAAATTCCTAGATATTTTCAAGAAGATGCAGATCAACATCCCTTTTACAAAGGCACTTTAGTAGATGCCTTCGTATGCTAGATTTATGAAGGATTTGCTTACCAAGAAGAGAAATATTGATGGGAATAAACTGATGATGCTTATAAGGGAGTGCTCCATGATCCTTTAGAAAAATTTATCTAGCCTGCTTAATAAATAAAGAGATCAAGGGAGTTTTACTATTCCCTACACTATAGGAAATTTTCATTTTGATAAAGTTCTATTGATTCTAGTGCAAGTATAAATTTAATGTCTTTGTCTTTTTTCAGGAAGTTGGGACTTAGAGAATACATGGAGACCCATGTCATCTTATAACTTACTAGCATGAGTATCAAATACCCAATGGGTATTGTAGAGAATGTCTTAGTAAGGGTAGACAAATTTATCTTCCCAATCGACTTTATAGTCCTAGAGATGGAAGAGAATAGAGAGGTACCCATGATCTTTGGTAGACCGTTTCTTATAACAGGTAAGGCATTGATAGATGTGGAGTAGGGTAAGCTTACATTAGGAGTTATGGACGATAAAGTAACTTTTAATGTTTATGAAGCCATAAAGCAATTTGATGATTGTAAATCCCGTTACACTATTGATATTATTGATGAGATTACTTGTGAGTTTATAGAAGAAAAAGTGAGATTGGATGCTATAGAATCAGTTCATAGGGATCTGGATGATTGGAGTGATGATGACAAGCTTGAGGAAGCATGTAGGGAACAGGTTTTAGAAATTAAAGCTTGATACTATGAAGAGCTAGGTAGTAGTGAGAAGAAGTCAATCCTATCATTGACATAACCCCCAATGCTTGAATATAAACCTTTACCTAGTCATTTAAAATATTCTTATCTTGGAATATGATACTTTACCAATAATTATCTCCTATTCTTTGATAGGTGATTAGGAGGAATAACTTCTAGGAGTTTTGAGAGAGCATAAAGAAGCAATCGGGTGGATCGTTACTGATATCAAGGGGATTAGTCTCTTAATTTGCACTCACAAGATATTGCTAGAGGCTGAGTGTAAACCCACAGTGTAGAGATGACTTAACCCAACTCTTAAAGATGTAGTGAAGAAAGAAGTACTCACATTGTTAGATGTAGGTATTATCTACATTATCTCAAATAGTAAGTGGGATAGTCCTGTTTAGGTGTTACCAAAAAAAGGTAGTATGAATGTGGTTAAAAACGAAGCTAATGAGTTAATCCTTACTCGTACTATGACTGGGTGGAGAGTTTGGATAAATTATAGAAAATTGAATGAAGTTACCCGTAAAGACCACTTCCTTCTCCCTTTCATAGATCAGATGTTAGAAAAACTTTCAGGGTAGGATTATTATTGCTTTTTAGATGGCTATTATGGATACAATCAAATTTACATAGCACCTAAGGACCAGGAGAAAACCACTTTTATATATCCTTATGGCACTTTTGCCTTTAGGAGAATACCCTTTAGTCTCTATAATGCACCTGTTACTTTTTGAAGATTCATAATGTCTATATTCTCTAACATGTTAGAAGATTTTATTGAAATATTTATAGATAACTTCTCTGTCTTTGGGAAGTCATTTGACTCATGTTTGACTAATTTAGATTGTATGCTTAAAAGGTGCAAAGAGACTAATCTACTTCTAAACTGGCATAAATACCATTTTATGGTAAGAGAGGGAATAGTTTTAGGTCATAAGGTGTTAAAAAAGGGGATTGACATTGACAAAGCCAAAATGGACATAATAGAGAAGCTACCATCACTCACTTCAGTCAAAGGAGTCAGGAGCTTCCTAAGGTATGCTAGCTTCTACAGGAGATTTATCAGGGACTTCTCTAAAATCTCTAAAGCTCTTTGTAATTTACTTGAAAAGGATTTTGCCTTTATCTTTGATGATGGTTGTTTGTAGGAATTTAATCTACTAAAGGAGAAGCCTATTTTAGCTCCCATGCTCGTTGCACCTGATTAGGAGTTTTCTTTTGAGTTGATGTGTGATGTTAACGACTATGTTGTAGGAATAGTACTTGGGTAGACGAAAGGTGAAAAGAGGTTACTTCAATTGAACTAGCTGGATGTTATTAGAGAAGAAGCTTATGAAAGCTCTAAGATATACAATGAGAGAGCCAAACAATAGCATGATAGGAATATTCAATAGCAAGAGTTTGTGCTTGGTCAAAAAGTACTATTATACAACTTTCGACTGAAATTGTTTCTAGGTAAGTTAAAATCTTGATGGTCTGGCAATTTGAAATAGCTAATGTTTTTCCTTATGGTACAGTTAAGTTAAAGACAGGAGACAATTACACTTTTAAGGTAAATAGTCATCTCCTCAAACACTATTTTGAAGGGAAAAACATGGATAGTGACACCACTATCATGGTTGGTGCGAACCCACTATAAGACTTAAAAAGTCGAGCTAGCGATAATAAACTAAGCACTTTGTAGGAGGCAACCCATGTCTAACTAAATTAATTTTTTATTTTTATTTTATCCAAAAGAGAATTTAATCAATTAAAGGTTGGCCATTGTTAACTCAAGGCCGCTGGCCTTTAGAAAGAATTTTACTTTGCTGATAGGTTATTTTTGTTTAATGCCTACTCGATTGGGTAACTTTGGATAATTAGTTTTACTCTGTACTTTGGACTGCACTTTTATTCTATATTTTGCTCTTTTGTGTTTCTTCGTGTTTGATGAGATAGCTCTAATCTAAATTAGAAGCTTTTCGTAATGATATCATGATTGGAATTTTTCTTCTTATTGAGAATTTGAACCTAGGGAAGTAGCAGTTTTTCATTTCCTCTTATTGAGAATTTTTATTTTATTTTCTCTTATACACTAAATTGGTGACAGTATGGACATTGTCTATTCTAAAGTGGGGGAAAGGAAATATAGGAAATGGATTTTGAATTGAACTAAATATCATGATAGTTATACTTTCTTATTAGCTTAAACTTTAAATATTTTAAAGTATCTGGCAATTTTTAGGGCAATTTTTTTTTTCAAAATTTTGAATTTCTTGTTTAGAATCTAGAGATTATATAAAGAAAAATTATTGATAGCTTTTGATTGTGATTTGCTTAGATAATTGACTTACTATGGTGCTCTACTCACGATTGTTGTAATTTTTATACATAATTAAAATTAATTAATCAAATCTTTAGAAACCTAATTTACCTAGTTTTTAGCCTTAGAATTTGAAGTTTAAGAGTCAATTGAGTCCTTAAGTGAAAAGTAAATAGGTTTACTTCTATACAAGGTTAGTTAGTATATGTTCTTTTTAGTTATTTTAACGACACTTTAACACTTAGTGAAAGAGGTAAGTAAAGCTTTATACTTAGTGATACCTATAAAAGAAGTTTGAAAAAATTTAGTGAGCGTTAAAAAAAAAAAAGGTTATGAAATGGGAACCTTTA
Organism: Lumnitzera racemosa; assembly: GCA_024138005.1. Taxonomy (NCBI): domain Eukaryota; kingdom Viridiplantae; phylum Streptophyta; class Magnoliopsida; order Myrtales; family Combretaceae; genus Lumnitzera; species Lumnitzera racemosa. The sequence continues at coordinate 62,906,952 of JAMXBC010000004.1, forward strand.
CTCCAATAACTCAAGTAAATAACCTAAGAGTATTTTAACTTGAATGTTAGAGTGAGGAAGAGTCCGTAGGGGTCTCTTTAAAACCTAGTCACTTGGGTGATGAGCCCAGGATGTGTCGACTCAATGTACTCACTATAACGAGAAGAGTATAAAGGCAAAGTTCAGTATTTGAACTAAAAAGAAAAAAAATGGAAAATGGAAATTATGAATGTAATTCAAGAAATGAATTAATGCTTGTTATAAAAAGGAGAAAACCTAGGGATAGAGTAGATACCATATGCTTTCACTACTTTGTTAACTTGTTTGTTGGGATAATTAAAAAGATAATATGCTTGCTAATAGTTGTGAAGTTTAAATGGATGTTTTTTTTTTCTAGGACCGAGTATCTACTTTTGAAATAAAAATCTTAGGCTAAACACTTCAATTAAAATTTGTTTGCTCTAGAGTGGCTAATTAATTTCAATTGTAGTACTTTGATCATATATTTCGATTTGATTCGAGTGGTGAGCATTACAAATCAATGAGTCTGAAAGTTTTAAAAATCAGATGTTTTAGATTTGTATTTTCAATGTTAGATTTTTTTAGTTCTGTTTATTTTGCTTGAGGACAAGCAAAAGTTTAAGTATGGGGGGAGTTGATAAAGGCATATTTTATTCATGTTTTAATGTGCAAATTAGATAGAATTATTATTAATTTTATAGAAATCATTACAAATTGGTACTTAAGTATTTTCATTTGGACATTTCAGGTATTGGAGAATTCAGAGTGAAAATACAGTCAATTTAGAGGAGTTTTACACAAACGAAGAAACCTGAATCAAGCCACAGCACGAGAGGAATTAAAGGCAACGGACCTTAGGCCGACCTACTTTATACACCGATGGCCTTAGATGTCTATGTTGCCGACCATCTTCATAGCTAGTCTTCATGAAGAGAATGCCATCCAAAAGCCAACCTTATTTTTTTCTATAAATAATCATGTGTTCCATAGTTTAAGAAGAACTTTTACATCTTTTTTGGAATTAGAGAGTCTTAAAATAGTTAGTAGGTGGTTTTTGAAGAATTCTTCTATAGAATTTCTTGGATCGTTGAGAAGACTTTGCTTTTACTATGGAAGATTAATTTTAGAGTGTAATTGAAGTTTACACTTTCTAATTATAGAATTGGTGATCTTTATTTTATATATGTTTATGAAATTCTGTGATTTATTCTTACTGTTAATTATGAACTTCTTTGCAATATCAATTATTATTTGTGCTTTTGTCTTAATTTCCATGGTTGGCTAAGTTTAGTTGTGGGAATTGATAAAACCTTAAGTAGTTGAGATGAGAATTGTATGCATGTTACAAGATTAATAAATATATGAATAATTCATGATTGCAATTTCTACGATTTTGATTATAATTCTCTAATTGATTATAATTGTTACAAATACTATTTATACGGAAGTTGATATAGGGTTTGTTAGAAATTTTTTATTAATTTGATTGAGTAAAGTGGGAGTGATGTTAATTGGATTAATTAAAAATTATTTAGAGATTAAAGCGATGTTTTGAGATTAATTATTCACTAAGATATTATGGATAATTGATTTAGGAAATTAGACAATCATAGCATCGGGAGATGTATTATTATAACTTAGAGTCCACTATTAATCAAAGATACGGAAGTTAACTGATTAATTAGGGGTTGAGTCTTTAAGTTTTAAGATACAATAATTTCACTTAAATAACCATATAATTATTAATCTATATAACATGATAACAAGTTGATTTGCATAACTAGGGTGGATTTTATTTTTCTCATAATTTTCAATTGATTACTTAGTTTTAGATATTTTAACATAATTTCCTTTTTGACAGTTTTAGGGTAATTATTAAATTAGTGAATTTATAATTCAATTTTGATTGCCTGAATATTGATAAGAATTAATATAGGATTAGTACTTTCTTAATTCTCGAGGGATTGATATCCTTACTCGCTTTATATTACTTAACTTTAACCCAGTATATTTACTGGAGTATTCGCAATTTAATTTTGTATATATAGTTTAAGAGGATCAAGGTGTAATTTTGATTCCATCTCCCAATGTTAATCAACATATCTTGAAATATCCCAAAACCCGAGATAATCCTCAAGTGTGCTACAACAAGGGATTTAGTGCCATGAAATTAAAGAAAATAGCATCAAATTAAAAATGAAAATAAAGTTTCTATTTAGTATTCAAAGCTACTGTTTTTCTAGAATTCTCATAAGCTTCTCCTCTCTACTTTTTCTCTGTACTTGGCTACCCTATTCTTCTATATTATACTACTGTAAATGTGAGTAAAGCTTCTGAATATTCTTCTTCAAAATTCAGCTAACCCCACACTAATTTGCTCAAGGGAAATAAGTCTCCACATGTTGAACGCAGCCTCCTAAAAGATATATAAAAGCCCATTAATGAAACAAGATGATAGCTCCTGCATTTGTCAATGTTTCCTATGGAGCTCCTGGCATTTGATGAAGCCACTCTCAAGCTGACTTTGGCCTTTCGAATTGGAATTGGGCTTGCTCTCCATACATTCTATTACTCAAAAGTGTAACCCCTCTAGTTACTAACAAAGTTCAGTTATAATATCAACTAAGAGGCTCTTTATTTCAGCTTGTCAAGGTCTGTTATTTGCTCACCCAGTGACCGTCCTTCATGTAATCAGCTACTCATCTTGAGTGTAGCTCGATTGGCTTGAAGAGAAGCAGAGTCACTCTGTTCTTGGTTGTTTGCAAGGTCAATCGCAGCTGTCCGCTGCTCTCATACTTCCAAGCTCCTATCGATATTTTGGGTGGTATGTCCTACAACTATCAAGCACAAATAATAATTGATCGAAATTTAGAAAAATGATTGAAATTTAGCCTTAAACTATTTGTACTTGGTTACAAGTATCTATCCACAACAACTGGAAATCACTTTAGTTAATTTTCCAATTTGACAGAAAGCCAAACTAACAACAACACACTTATTGGGGGCCCTCTTTTATTTTGAGCAAGCACTGTAATCATGACATTTCAATTTACAATTGCAACAGGCTTAGGAGCTCATTTAAAAGAAAATGGAGACAATGGATAACAACCTTAGGGGTTAAACAAACTTATGTAAAAGCCAATACTAAGATGACTAAGTGATCTCAATCACATGGAGCAAACTAGCAGTTGACTCACATATCAGTTAAAGAATCAATAGCTCATGTAGAAGTGTGAATTCGTTATGCTTGCTTAGCATCCATCATATCAAAGAAACTCTTAATCACATTATGGAAGAGCAAATATCATGGTAGAAGAGGACTCTAATTTTAGCTCCAAACAATTGAGTTCAAGCTCCTCATGACAGTCAATGCTAATGTCCATACATTCAATAGTTAGCAATTTGCGCTCCATTCGATGATAGATAAGCCACACACATTCAAGCTCCATGAAGAACAGAATTGCACCAAACTAACTTATCCATTCATATAAGTACAATCAGTACTAGTGAGATCTTCCGAGAACATGGAACTTGAGTAGGTCGAGAGGCAAGGAGAGAGTATGCTTTCTATGAGAGCACGAGTTCCATATATACCTGAAGTATCTGGATTTTGAGCTGTGCTTCCCTTTCTTGGCTTTTGTTCAGGTCTTCTTCAATTACTTTAGAGTTATGCCAAGTATGTTCTCACCTAACACATATCGGCTTCTGGCAGCTTTTGAGGTCAGGGCTACACATCAGTTGTTTAGATTTTTCTTTACCATCCATAGGTAGCTTGACAGGTGGTACTTTGTTACTGTAAGGCATAGGCATAAGTGTATGGATGGGTTAGAATCCAAGATTCACAAGTGGCATGATAAGTTCGTGTCAATAGTATTTAATGAGGAATTAGACTTCTAAACCCAATAGCCTGAGTTGATACATATAAAGGATGTAGATTTAATGTCAAATGATGCAATAGCAGTGAAGAAGATTTAGGAGAGAAGGAGTTGTTCTTTTGGGATGTTAAGAGAATTACACGATGTTATGAAAATACTGAACCAATATTTTCTGAAAAAGAAGGTATGCTGATGTGTTGCCACTACACTAAGTATAACTACAAGGAAAGCCATTCTCAAGACTTTGGGGGAGAATAGTGACCTTTGAGCCTTACTCGGCACGAAAAATGGAAGTTTATTTTTTTCCCTATTTATATTAATTGATTTACTTGTCTTGTAGATATAGGTACTAGAGAGGTGGATCCTGTAAAGCTACGTATTCAGGCTAAGGCTAAGAAGTCCAAGGTTGATAGGAGGGGCACCACCTTTGTAACTATCATACGGCTTGTTGTCTTAAATAGACTACCGAAGGAGGTTGTAGCAAAGCATGCAGCTGTATAGATCTCCTATCATGCCGAGAGAGTGAAGGAAAATGAGAATATACAGCCGAACAAGGTTCATTTTGAGGAGCCTCCGATCGTGATTATTCAAACTTCTATCGAGCGGAGGAGTAGCGAGTGTCGAGAGATATATCTCGATGAGTAGGATGAAAATGCAATTCCCATAGAAGGCTCATCACAAGTGATTATGGTGGCTCTAAGTAGTGAAAAAAGACCAGGGAAGGAACTTACTGGCCAGCTACCTATCAAGAAATCTAAGGGCTTAGATGAACAGGCAAAGGAGGCAATGCATGTTAAAGATTTCAGCATTAGTAAGGCCGAATTTGTACCAAACAGAAAGCTCGGTAAGTACTTCATATCTTGTTGAAGCCACTAGATTTTGGATATTGACTCAACCTTAGGAGATAAGACGAAATCTTTGGCTTTAATGAAAGGAGTCATTCTTCTGTAAGACAAAGATATTGCTAAAAAGGATGTCGATTGGGTCGGCAAGTCCCATGTCGCAGTCAAATTGTATGATGTGAATATCTATAAACGTTTTCTTTCTCCAGTTCCTTCGGATAATTAACACATTTTCTTTTTCCAAATAAGCAGCCGGATCCTTATAGCTTTGGATAAGGCTGATAGAGAGACAAAGAAGGTAATATCCTTTGCTATATCTATGTAATATTCGATCGTTATTAATTATAATAACTGAATTTGTTACAGAAAGTTGAGGATGTGTACAATACATCAAAGGCCCAAATTGTTGTGGCTGAGAATGCGAGGATTAGGGCTAAGATGGAGGTGAGAGAGCTTAAGGAGGAATTTACTATTGAGAAATTGGCATAAGATCTCACCGCTGATGAAATCTCTAGCTTAAAGGCCAAAATAGAACAACAATACAAAGAGTTTGAAAGCTTCAAGGAGGAACTGTAGAAGAAAAGGGAAGAGTGCTGAGGCTTAGGCTGAACTATTTACATGATGAGTGATGATGAAGATAAGCTTAGGATGCAAATAAAGGAGTTGGAGACTAAAAACTTGAACTTATAGAGACATGTGGCCGAATTTTAGGAGGTTATGAAGAAAGGACCTTCAATTGAAGAGGCTCTTGATATAGTCACTCCTAGTTAGTAATACGAGAGGCTTCTATATAAGAAGTTATTGGAAGGGGTTCAAGTGGCAAGGGAAGTCGTCTTAAAGCTTTATCCTAATTATGATCTCTCGTGTCTTGACTTTTTTTGATGTCGACGACAAAGTTAGTAGTGTTGACGAAGATTAAAGCGACGATATGAGTGTCGAGAGTATTAGTCAAAATGATAATGAAGCTTAAGTTGAAGAAGTTACCCACTCTAAAAAATCGGCTGCCAAGGAAGCCCCAGTGAAAGATTTAAGAATCGCTTTTGCTGAATTTGAGAATAGGCCGTAGGACTTGTTGTATTGGCATATTGCATTCTCCTGTAATTAATCACTGGAATATAATCAAGGCAATGCCAAGAGTATGTAACTTTTGCGTAATTGAGCTTTTATGGTTTGTTTGGTTTATGCATGTTGCATCTCGCTCTCATTTGTTGGAATGCTTTAATTTACTTCATTTGTTTCTTAGCGTATTTTAATTTACATGCCTTGCAATCCTTCGACTTATTTCATTTCACAAGTCTCATTTCTAGGCATGTTTTATGTCACGCACAATCTGTTACTCGGCATGTTTTATTTCACATGGCCATTTTTCCTCTGCATGTTTTATTCCACATGCCCATTTTTCTTTGGCATGTTTTATATCACACGCCCATTTTTCTTTGACATGTTTTCTTTCACACGCCCATTTTTATACCGTTTGAGGTGTAGACTACCTACATTACTTGGCCATGTAGTTAATTTGTATAGTTTTACCAACTTAGATTAGTTCGTTTCTCGTGTAGCTTAGAACTCGTTCATTCGGCAATTATAACCAAATCACAAAGACATCAAATATATAATTGTCATAAATAAATCGTACAAGCATGTTGTCTGCCGCCAGATGAGTGACGGTAGAGATCATTCGATATTAATTGAAATAAAATTTCAAATTATTGGCGTTCCAAGCTCACGAGGTAATAGATCCATCCAACCTTTTTAATCCATAGGCCCCCTCGCCAACGACTTCCTATATCTTAATGGGATCATCTTAATTTGTATCAAGCTTTCCTTGATTTGCTTGTACGCCTTGTGCTTCCATCTTCCAGCAAACTAAATCTCTAGGTTGGAAAACCTTGTGCTTTACTTTCTGATTGTAGTATCTTGTTGCTCTACGTTGGTATGTCGCGACCCTAACTTTTGCAATGTCTCGGATTTCCTCAATATTGTCTAGATTTATTGTCAATCTGACTTAATTAAGCATATTGTCAAAATTATGTATATGAAGATTAGGCAAGTCCAACTCAATTGGTAACACAGCTTCAGTGCTGTAGGCCAACTTAAATGGTATCTCTCTCGTTAAGGTTCTGTGAGTGATTATATACCCTATAGGACTATTGATAGTTCGTTGGCCTACCTCTCCTTAACTTGATCTACTTTTCGCTTCAAGTTGTGTAGTATGATCTTATTTATAGCTTCGACTTATCCATTTGTCTAAGGGTACGCTATAGACATATAGTTCAGCCGAATGCCGTACTTTTGGTAAAATGTTTTGAACTTGTTGTTATCTAATTGTGGGCTGTTATCTGTAATTATCATATAAGGAACTCTAAATTTAGCTATGATGGAGTTGAAGATGAAAGCCTCCACTTTCTGCTTAGTGATCTTTGCCATAGCCTCGGCCTTAGCCCATTTGGTAAAGTAGTATACGGTAACGATGACGAATTGTCGCTCGGCAGTAGACTTGGAAAAGGGTCCTAGAATATCTAGCCCCCATTGGGTGAATGGTCAAGGATTAGTTAGGCTACATAATTCACTTGCAGGTGCTTTACTTGGCAACTCATGCTTCTGGCATTGAGGATACTGCTGGACAATGTCCTTCGCATCTTCTTTCATAGTCGGCCAATAATAGCTGAGTCCCAATACTCGAATATACGGTGTTTGTGCCTTCACATGATTGTTGCATATGCTACCATGAAGTTCAAATTTTCTCGTTCAACTCAGGGAATGCCATACTAGCCAACTTTGATAGCATGTTGGCAGCAATATTCATACTTCTTGAAATTTTGTGAATCGAGAAAGATAGGAATTCTTCTACGAATATTTGTACTACTAATAGGTACTTGCTCATCTCTTCTTCTCTTGCTGCATAACTTCTAGTGAACTGATTTACTACGGATTCTGAGAATACTTTGAGTTTCTTGACACTAATTTCTTTAGCTAGTTTCAATCCAGTAATTAGAGCTTTATACTTTGCTTCATTATTACTGGTTGGGAATCCAAATTTCAGAGCGTAATAAACCTCGAAATTATAGGGGCCTTAGAGAACCAGGCCTATACGACTCCCTTCTCGTGTTGAAGAACCATCGACATAAAGAAACCAGATAGGTTTCTCGGAATCTTCATCCCCTGTGAATTTAGCTAGAAAATTTGCCAATACTTAAGCCTTTAGCGTCATTCTAGGTTTATATTGTGCACCATGGGCATTGAGCTCCAAGGCATATTTCATCATCTTCCCTGAAGAATTGGGTCTCTGCAATGCTTACTGTAATTGTTGATTGGTGAGGATAATAATCTGGTGAGCTTCAAAGTACAGCATCAATTTTCTTACCGAGAGAATTATGGCCAATACACATTTTTCTATCTTTGTGTATTGAAGCTCTAGCCTTTAAGGAATTTGACTCACGTAATAAATGGGTCGATGATCTTTACCATCAATTCAGACCAACACAAAGGAAAGTGCTTAGCGGCTAACTGATAGATATAGGTATAAATTTTTCCAAGAATAGGTGTCGAGAGTATCGGAGGCGATGCAAGAAACTCTTGGAGCTCATTGAAAGTTCTTTCACAATCGTCAAGTGAGTTCTTGTTTCTCCTTGATTGTACGAGGTGACCTCATATTCTTTATGGCTTCAATCTTTCTTAGATTGGCCTCGATGGCGCATCGTGTGACCATATACCCTAGAAATGTTCCTAATGTTGCACCAAAAACACACTTTTGTAAGTTGAGTTTCATGCTATATCTCATTAATGTGGCAAATGTCTCCTCTAGATCAGCGATATGATGATCTTCCTTCATGCTTTTGTCAATCATGTCATCCACATATACTTCAACATTCTTATGGATTTGAGATTTAAACATCTTCGTTACTAATCTTTGGTATGTGACACTAGCATTTTTTAGGCCAAAGGGCATCACTGTATAACATACATTCCAAAGTTGGTAAAGAAAGATGTGTAGGCTTCATCGGCCTTATCTATTCTGATTTGATTGCAACGGGAGAAAGCGTCCATAAAAGAAAGTAACGCATGTTCTGCGAATGCATCTACCATCTGATCGATTTTTGGTAGTGGGAAATAGTCCTTTGGAAAGGCTTTGTTGAGATTCTTAAAGTCTTTGCACATTCACCATTTGCCGTTAGACTTCTTGACTAGTACACAATTTGCTAACTAAGTCAAATAAGCCTCTTCTCGGATGATTCCTGCAGTCAACAATTTATGGACCTCTTCTTCTATTGTTGCTTGTCTCTCTAGTGCAAAATGTCTCTTTTTTTCTTAGACTACCTTTACATTCAGGTCAATTTGGAGCTTATGCATCATAATGTCTATTGGAATACCAAGCATGTTCGATGGTGACCATATGAACACGTCAGCATTAGCCTATAGGAAGTAAATCAGACTTTGCTAGACATTAGCTGATGTGAGTTTTCCTATGCTAATTGACTTTCCTTTTGGGCAGGTCTCAACTTGAAATACTTCTTCTTGCTTTAAAGCCCTTATATATAAAGAGCGTGCCAATTGCTGATCCTCTCTATACATACCGACACTCGTAAGAGTGGAAAACTTAGCTTTTAAACGTACTATTGAAGGGATGATGCCGAATAAATGTTGGCATAGCTGTCCCATTATCATGTTGGAAGGGGACCAACATTTGACTACGAGAAAATCCACTTTATCCTTTGCAACATGCTCGTCATCGCTGATTTGTATTAGCAATGAGATAACTCTAACTATATAGATGGGTTGATTATTGAAGGCATATAGGTCATACTTGTAAGATCGCAGTTACGCTTTGATCTTGAGCCTCATTTGATTGAAAGCATGCTAAAAAATGATATTGGCTGAACTTCTTGTATCAATGAAAATCTTCTTAACTTCAAAGTTGGCAACGCTTGTATTGATGCCAAGTGCATCATTGTACGGCCTTTGTATGCCCTCAAAATCCTCTTCCCTAAAAGATATTGTATTATCAATTTTGACTTTCTTTCAATAAATATTGTAAACATAATTCCTAGCATTAAGTGAGTTCGAAGAACTCAATTAGCCTATATTAAGTCTACCGACAATTGTATTAATTGCTTCGTTTAGTGCTTTATTAGGATTAACATCCCTTGCACCTCTCATGGCCATTACTGGCCGAGTGTCATCCTCGTGTTCCTCTCTTCTCCTCTAAGACGGCCTTTCGATTCTCTTGGCTTCATGCGCTAGAAATTTGCATAGGTGCCCATGTTATATTGCATCTTCGATTGTATTCTTGAGTTAAATGCACTCATTCGTATTGTGACCTTTGTCATGGTGGAATTCGCAATACTTGTTCAAATTTCTTCTTAAGGGATTTGCTGACATTCTTTCTGGCTATTGGAGGACACCTCTCTCCCCCATGAACCTCCATCAAAATATTCAAGATTGGATGATTAATGAGTGTATAAGATGAGAATGTTGGGATCCTTGGTCTCTTCCTCTCGGTATCTAAGCCGTTGTCGTTGCTAGTGCTAAGTCTATCCTTGGCATTTTTCCTTTTGTCATTCTTTCCATCTCCATTGCCTTGATTAGCCTCTCGTTGTGCCTTTATGTTGTCATTGTATCGGATGTATGAGGTGGCTTTAGCCTTAAACTAAGCAAAAGTTTTTGGCTTGTTCTTTGCGAGAGACTTAAAAAACTCTCCATGAGGCTTTACTCTATTGATTACGGAGTTGAGGGTTGCACTCGTATTTAGTTCTAAGATTTAGACTATTTCGGCCATGAATCTAGCCAAATAATCCTTGATTGACTCATCAAACTTTTGTTTGATGATGTTTAAGATTGAAGAGTCCTTATCAAGAAGCTTGCTAGTAAAGAAGTGTTAAAGGAACAAATTTGCTAGTTCATCAAAACATGATATGGTATTTAGTTTTAGGTGTTTGAACCATGTGCTGGCTACATTCCTTAAGGTTGAGGGAAAGGCTTGATAGGCTGCCGTGTCGCTTAAACCATATAACTTGGCCAATGTTCGGTAATACTCTAAGTGGTCTTCGAGGTCCTTTGTCCCATCATATGTTTCAAATTGAGGTAGCTTGATGTGCTAAGGTATAACTTTCTCCAAAATCTCTAGGATAAAAGGACTTTTCTTGATTTGAAACTGCTTAGTTGCTAAAACAGGTGTGCTGACATGCGAAGGTCTCGCATGATGTACGTGTTGTGGTTGCTTACCCTTATCAATCTTTTTGAAAGTAGGAGTTGTGGGTTGTATTGGAACCTTAGCTTGCTTTTTTGGTAATTCAGGTGAATAAATGGAATCTTTGGTACTGTTGGCATCATCATCATTACACTCTTTATCTTGATTTAGGTGAAAACTTTTATGGAGAGGATTAAGGATTTGTTCGTGTTTTTTGTTTAGCTCGGAATTTTCTTTGGCTAAATCAAGACAGAGCTTCTCGAGTCGAGCCAATAGTTGTTCATCAGTAGGTTGACTTCCTCCTTTACGTTGTTGGGAGGAAGTACTAGCACTTGCACTTCATGTCATCCTAGTTTTAGCCATGTAGTCATGTTTAGAGAAAAACAGATAGTGCTAAATGTTGTTAGTGAGTTTTGGGGTTAGGAAATATTCCTGCAAAAGAGAGAAAAATACTTGGTACCGGAGCCAGTCTTATGCGCCCACTCTGATGCCCAAGTTAGAATGCTGATTTAATATAGTAAGTTTGAGAATGAGAAGTGTTTGATAGCTCTTATTGAGCTTCTTTCTGGTATTTATAGATGTTTGTTGTGTCTATGGCAGTTGTCGAGGTAACTATTAAGACACGTAAAACACTCTTGATTTGACATCTCCCTTAATATATAGGGATAGCAAGCGATTGTAAAATACTATAAACTAATGAAAATATATAGTTTAAGGTATGGTTATTGTAACTCTTAAATGTGGTTACTACATAAAATTTCTAAAATAATGATTTTAAGTACAATTATTCTAAAAAATAGCTTAAATTAGGTAAATAACCAAATAAAATTACAAGATCCGAAAATAAATACTGTTAAACTCATAACTAAGCTCAAGAAATCATTCCAAATCAGATTTATTAAGAAATTTAACTAAAAACATATTATTTCTTTCATATGAAAAATATGGTATATTTAACAAAATAATTTTGTGAATTACGAAATGCATATTTTATAAAAAATTATTTTTATGTAAATTAAATATGTCGTATGAGAAATAGATACACCAAAAATTATCTCAAAAAAACATCGTTTACTGTTTTTAAAAATTAATACAAAATTCATTGGAATATGGTGGTTTCTTCAAAGACCCATACAATCACTTCAAATTAAAAAATTATGGCTTAATATTCTAATTCTATACACAAAAATGATTATGAAGACTAAGTTTCATAATTTTTTAACATCATTTGATATTTTTAGAAAATAAAATAGTTTAGAAGCTAAAAATAACATCAACTTGTCATTGGAGCTTCAGCTACCTTTAGCTTGAGAGAGGTGGTCAGTCGAACTACCCTTGATGTCAATCTTCAACCACCTAAATACCACCATGTCAAGTTGCATGTAGCCCTAGGAACCCTTTTCACCTATATTTCCAACTATTTTTGTTATTTTGTTTTGTAAAAATCCTAGACTATAGCCTTTAGGAAGATTCTTTGATTTTGATATGTAAAAATGATCAAGAATCATCCTACATATTCTTATATAATGTTCTAGGCAATGGAAAAGGGAAAAGAATTTTCCAAGTGTCATTTGGCTAATAATTTAGGTGTTAACCTACAAATTAATATTATTTTCGATTGCCAACTCATTCCCACTTATTTGTCCATGTGTGTTAGTGTATGCCATGCCTATTTCAAATTTTTTTCCAAGTGTTTTTATTATTTTTTTATAATTTTTATTTAATTTATTATAATTTTAGGCATTTAGTATATTATATTAATATATTTACATATTAGGTACATATAACGCATATCACATAATTAATAATTACACTATATACTATTTGATTCCCAAAATTATTTTTCTAAGTTAAATAATTTATCTTTAAGGTCTCATGGTCTTTTGGAAATCAAAATTTGAGTTTCTAATAATTATCAAGCATACCTAGAAAAAAAGAATTTAATTGAAATTAAATATTATACAAAATTTATTTTGGGAAATTAATCTTATTAGGTCTCTTCTTCTAGCTTTTGCAGCCTTATATTGAAATTTAATTCAATTTGGAAAACTTTTTCCAAAAGCCCTATACAAAACTCCTTAACTCATATCGATCTCGAGCACAACTAAGCTTGTTTCTAAAATTTTTCTTACTAAGTTTATTTCATTATTTTCTCTAGCTATACTTTCTAAGTCTCACGTATAATAAAAGCAACACACTGTCCTAGGTTCATGGTAGCGGGTTAAAGACTGATGTTTCACATGTCTAGCATTTTATATGAAATAGGGTTCCTAAGCTCTAATGAGGATGAAGCGAACGAAAATGGGGTGTTTACAATTATCCCTTTTTGTGGTGAAGTTCAGCGAAAACTTTATTGCAAGGATAAGAGAAATGTCATTTTTTCCTTATAGAGGTAAGTGGTTCTTAAAGGTATCTTTTAAGAGGTGTAATAGGTTACCTAAGGTCGGGCCCCTTTGGTAAGCTATCAATTGAGAGGGATGGAAAGAGCTCTTTGTAGTTTATCTTAACGAGAGCTTTTGATAAGATATTCTTTCCTAAAAGGGATGATAACACCAAGGCTATTTAAACAAAGGGCTCCTTATAATCTATCTTAGTAAGACCCTTAGATGAGATATCCTTTCTTAAAGAGAATGATGGTACTGAGGCAATTTAAGGTTAAGGCTTTTTGCGGTCTATCTTAGTGAGACCCTTTGACTAGATATTTTACACTAAGGAAACAATGACACTAAGGCTGTCTAAAAGGGGAAAAAAGCTCCTAAATCGCTATTAAGACAAACCCTAATGGTTCCCAAGGCTAAAATTAGATCTTAACCTCAAACCCTTCCAACAATTTCTATAACTCCAATAGGCTGCTAGCAAATGCCATAGAAACCATATTAATGAGAGAAACTGGGCTTGAAACTAGATAGCTAGCAACTGCTAGAAAGGGAGATACTAATAGTGGATCCTAATATCAAATAACATTAAGGCCATATGAAGATGAGGCTCCTTATAGTCTATCGTAGTGAAACCTTTTGATGAGATATCCTACCTTAAGGGAACAACGACACTAAGGCTATCTAAAAGGTGGAAAGAGCTTCGTGCGATCTATCTTAGTGAGACCTTTTGGTAAGATATCCTTTCCTAGGGAGAATGATAGCATCGAGTCTTTCTAAGGATAGGGTTTCTTGTGGTCTATCTTAGCGAAACCCTTTTGATGAGATATCTTTCCTTAAAAGAGTAGAAATAGGTCCTTAAGGTCTATTTTAATGAGACTCTTTAGTGAGATATTATTTCCTAAAGGTTAACGACAAATTTTAAAGAATCTTTTTGACATTAAAAGTTTTAAGTGAGAGCTATTCTTGGTTTCATGAACAACCCACAAGTAATAGATCTTTGTCCAGAAGCCTATGATCACTCTTTGGCTTAGAGAAAAGAATTGGTAAATTGGGAGATGATTCTTATCACTTAAGGTCAAAGATGTACACTTGCAGCTCAACTAGCTTTCTTCTTTGGTTTGGTCAATTTTAGGGTCAAGCTTGCTTTTCTTGTTTGCTCCATCATTGTGGACCAGATCATAAGAAAGGAAAGATCCAAGCATAGTAATTAAGAGTTTTAACAGTTCATTAGTGTTCATGATTTCTTATATTATGTCCCTCTGCCCTTTTTTTTTCCTTGTTTTTAGGCTCTTTAAGTGAGGATATGAGGTTCAGTATGGAATTGAGATGGAGGAGAACTTATTGGTATGGTCAAGGATGGTCGATGACTGATCTAATGTCGATGATTGCTAAGGATATCTTCTTTTCCTACAAACAATGAAAATTAAATCACAAGGTATTTAGAATTGAAGACAAAAATTACGTATTATTCCATTGATATTTATGGATAATGCATCTTCACTACATCAGTATTTACAATGTCCCTCAAATCTAAGCCATCTATTTGGGATAATATCACTACTCCTCTTAACAACACCTTTTTTACTACATAACAACCCTCATAACTAAGGGCAAACTTTCTACTAGAATCTTCTACATTTGGGAGAACCATTTTTGGCACCAAGTTTCCCTCTTTAAATTGTTAGGGCTATACTTCTTATTAAAGGCCCATATCATCCTTTGTTAGTAGCACTGCCTTTAGCATAATGTGGTTAACCACTTCTCCTCTACCAAGTTTAATTGCTTAATCCTTTTCTTGCACCATTCAGTATCATCTAGTTAAGTTTTAACTAATACCCTGAAGGAAGGTATTTCCACTTCAATGAGCAAAACCACTTCGGTCCCATATACTAGGAAATAGGGAGTAGCTCCAATCAACATTCTAATGGAAGTCTTATAAGCCATGAGTGCAAAAGGAAACATCTCATGATAGTCCTTATAGGTTATAGTCATCTTCTTAATGATTCTCTAGATTTTTTTTTTTTTTTGTTGGCGGCTTATACTGTCCTATTCATTTGTGGCCCATATGGCATAGAGTTTTTGTGAGAGTTCCTAAATTGCTGGCAAAATTCTATCATGAGTTTGTTACTGAGATTCATGACATTAGTTATGATGATTAACTTTAGCACTCCATATTAGGCAATCATATCTTATTGCCACTCCCTTGGTAACATTTGTGTAAGAAGAGGATTAAACCGATTTCATGAATAATCGACAGCTACAATGATAAACCTATGCTTATTTGATGCTTTTTGGGCTCATTAAACTAATAACCTTTATTCCTTATGTAGAAAATGGCCATAGTGACTATAAAGCAAGCAACTCTTGAGGGGGAATATCTTCGTAGTTAGAATACATCTAGCATAAATGGTAGTGCCTAACGTATGTGATGCAATCATATTCCATGGTCAGCTAAAAATAGCCTATCTGCATAAATTTCCATGCTAACATATGCCTATTCATGTGAGGACTACATGCCCCCCTTATGCACATCCTTCATTAAAGTATCTAGTTCTCCTTTATCCATACATTTTAGTAATGTAGTATCGAATAATAACTGATATAGTGTAGGGCCACTAAGCAGGAAGTGAATTTCTAACCTCCTTAATGTTTTTTGATCTTTCTTACTCATCCTATCTGGATACTTGCTAGTTTAAAGAAAAACCTTGACATCATGGAACTGAGGTTTCTCATCTTAGATTGCTTCAATAACTAATTAAAATGTTAGCTTGTCTTCTACCATAATCTTTAATAGTTAAACTTCTATCTCTCAGGACACTTGAACCATAGATGCAAGTATAGTAAGAGCATCTGCAAATTGGTTCTAAGTTCTCGGTATGTATGTGAAGGAGATACTTTTAAACGTCTCCCTTAGTTCAATAAGGTGCCGATAATAAGACACCAATTTAGGATCTCTTGTCTTGTACTCCCCTATAGCCTGGAGAATAGTCAGGGAGGAATTTCCATATACCTCCTACACATAGACCCCCATATTCATGGCTGCTTTGAGGTTTAAGTTGCATGCGTCATATTTTGCAATATTATTAGTGTAGGAAAATGCAAGCCTAGTCATTATATGGAATTAGCTACCTTCAAGGGATACCAACATTGCCCTTACTCCACATCTTGAGATATTAGCAACTCCATCAAAATACATCTTCCATCTGGGGAATGTCTATCTTATCTTCCTCTATAAGGATATTCTCATCAGGGAACCAAACCTCCCCTTCTTTGAATGTTTCATCCATAAGGTATCCTACTAATTGATCTACTAAGGTTTGCCCCTCAATGAAATTTTAGCTCACATATGTTATATCAAACTTAGACAACATCATTTGCCATTTGGAGACTCTTCCAATCAGAGTCGATTTCTCAACTAAGTACTTAAGAGGATCGTATCTTGTCAATAGCTCTATCGCTTATTATAAGGTATATTATCTAAGTCGATGCATTACCTACATTAAAGCACAACAAGTGCTCTCTGTCAATACCTCTACTCTCCCTCAATGAACTTCTTACTTAAGTAGTAAATAGCTCTTTCCCTTCCCTCTTCATCTTTTTACCCTAACATACATCCCATAGATCCTTAAAGGATGGTGAGATATAGGAATAAAGGTTGACCAAGCTTTGGAGCAACTAAGATTGAAGGATTCATAAGGTATTCCTTAATTTTGTGGAAAGCCTCCTCATATTCTTCATCCCATTTTTTAGTAGTTTGAATTGAGGGCAATATTTATTTGTGAACTATGATATATATCAAGCAATAAGTTCAGTCGCCTTAGTAAACCCTAACTTCCTTGAGTGTGTGTAGACACGGTAGGTCTAAAATCACCTTTACTTTATTTGAATCGACTTTAGTACCCCTCTGAATGATTATGATTCTTACCAATTTTCTCGACATAACTCGATATGTACATTTTTTTGAGTTTAGCTTTAACTAAAAGTTATGCAATCATTCAAACAATTTCCTTAATGCACATACTTGATTCTCATTTTCTTGGGACTTGGAGATCATATCATCAACGTATACTTCCACTTCTTTATGCATTGTATCATATAATAAAGTAACCATCACTCTTTAATAATGGGTTGGGCTTATGGTGGTTAGTATTGCTGGGTTAAGGCTATGGGGATAGTAGGGCTTGGAGTCGTTTGGTATGGTATTTGTGACGTAGGAGCTAGGTTTCTATTGACAGTTGCCATGCTCACAATAAAGTCCTTCACTTTGTTGGTTAGCTTAGTAGGTATAGGCTTCTTGTCTTGGGTGTTTAAAGTTAGTAGTTTGCTAGATCCAATAATACTCTCGATTTTGCACCTTGTTGCTACTACTTCTACAAAGCTAGTTGAAGAAAGTGGTATGAAATGAGTAAAGTAGCCTTTCTTTAGTGTATTGATGAAAGTGAAGGTTAGCTCCTTTTTAGGGATTGATGTAGATACACTTACAGATTAGGCTCTCTTCCTCTAAGCATATTCCTTAAACGACCTATTAGGCTTCTTACAAAGACTCCTTAGATCCCACATGGAGGGGGTGACTTCTACATTAAATTTTACTATTCATAAAAAGCCTTAGCAAGTTTTTCCGACGTATTGACTTGGTTGAGATCAAGTTAAGCATACTAAGTCAAAGTAAGATTGGTTAAGTTATCTTAGAATGCCTGAACCATCACGTGATCATATTGGGCATATTAGCTCATTTTTTTGACATACAGATGACTATGTAATTTCAGGAACCTAGTTCCATCATAATTTTCAAAATCAGTTACCTTAAACTTATATAAGAAGGCTAAGCTATCTTATCCAATTATGTTAGTGGTACTTACTTGTTTAAACCCATCTTGTTTCTGAAAATCTTTCACCTCATAATTCATTTGTTGGAGCAATTTTTTTGTCATTTGTTTATGTTTATCCTCAAACTCCTTCTTAAGACCATTAGAATTAACCTTAAAATCTACCCCTTGTTGCAAATACTCTATACTTATATCTTTACCCTCTATGGATTCATGGAAATTCCTTTCCCATGTAATTTGGAATTCTCTCCAAAGGTGGGTTGTTGTACGTAAGCGGCCAATGCTATCAATAAGAAAGTTCATTTTATCACTAATGCTTTTCGTTGATTGTTTTAAAAGTTTAACCTTTGCTACAATGGTAGCATCATTGTTGTTGGTGTTGCTAGTGTAATAGGAATTAACCCCCTAGACTAATCTCACGAAGTCGAGCTAGAGGACTCCAAAGACTCACTTGAGGAATATTAGCTCAAAAACCTATTTGAGATGGAAATTCCTACCCTGACCTCTGTGTTTCTTTTCTGCCAACTTGATTACCAAGCCTTCATGTGTGCCAGACTTGCCGACCAATTGTGCTATGACATAATATCTAAGCAAACAACCCTAAGACTGTCCAAGTTGAGCTTTCGAATTGACAATAGATGTTTGGCCTTAGTCCCAACTATTTACTCTACAAATAGATTGACTGGGTTCTAACATGATCTAGGTTAGGTCGACCCCTAATCACAAATTCTCTTCTTCTCATCCATTTGTACCATATTGCTAATGTCTAGCCACTAATCGACACATATCTTTTCGCACAGCATTCTAGAAGGATCCTTTACTTTCCATAATGAATATTCTTTATCTCTTTAACCCTTTTTAGTATGTATTATGTAACCTAATTGTAAGAATACCTATGTTTTCTTTTCATATGTATAAAGTAAGCCTAGTGGATAGGTATATAACCCCCGACTTAATTATACACAAACAATAATCATATATATTAGAATTTTATCCAAGTTTCTTTTGAGAAACCCTAGTGTTCTCATTATCCTTCGACTCTTATCTATTCCCTTTAGCAAGGAATAGTACCTAGTGACCCTTTAATTTGGACCAGTGAGTCATATCCGATACATTGTAAGCTGAATAAGATCAATTGGTGTATCATATTTAGTTGATAGTTACTCGAAATTTGCTAGCTTTTCTTTTGTTTCTTTTTAGTTTACTTCTTTGTGGTGTTTCTTCATATGTCCGACCCCGGAGATGCATCAACTTCGTTGGTATCAGAGCATGGTTTCGAGAGGGAGTATGAGAAGTTATAATGAAGTCTTGGTTCGCTTTATTGTTAGTGGTTGTTGTGTTCCTTCTATAGTTATTGCAGTGTGTTCGTATAGAGTAAATCTAAAGTTGTGAGCTATGTAGTGAAGATTTATGTATTAGTAAGTGTAGTTTCATTGTTACTTTGTTCCTACTTTGTTTTTTCACTATGAAAGCAAAGCAAGTTCATTTCTATTCTATTCGAGTGATTATTGGGTACTAAAGTTGTTAGTATGTTAACTAGCATTTTGGGTAATTCAATAGCAGTATTTTCCGTATAGTGCATTGTTAATCTATTCAAGAAGTATTGAACCGTATCAGAGTCTAGTGTTCATAGTGTTATTAGTGACTAGAGTAGTGGTGCTCAACCTAGTCGTAGTCATAATGATAGTAATACCTCGGGGTCAGTTGATGACAAACTTAATAGAATCACTAACCTTGTTGAGAGTTTAGTTACAGCGATACAAGTTAATAGACAACAACCTCAAGGTATACAATACCATGACCTACCAGAAAATGCCCTTGAGAGACACTATGGCTAAGGTAACCAAGCCAATCACCCAGTTTGACCGCAGTAGGCTAGAGGAGTAGTAAATCAAGTTGTTAGACAAAGACTGAAGTTGGAGGAGATTGAGGAATATTATGAGGAGATTTATACCAAGGAGTATGGAGAGGAAGAAGAAGAGGTTGGTTATTATTGAGCATAAGAGCTAGAACATCGAGCTCCTCGAAGACTAAACAATGTTAAGGTCTAAATTCCACCTTTTAGTAGAAGTGGAGAGGCCAATAGATACTTAGAGTGGGAAGAGAAGGTGAAGAGGGAATTTGATTGTTATGGGTATACAGATGTTTTTAAGGTTTGACTTATTGCACTTGAGTTCTTTAGGTATGCTACTATGTGGTGAAAAATTTGAATGCAACTAGAATAAGGGATTGAAGACGAGGTATGAGAACATGGGATAAGATGAAGAGGTTGTTGAGGGGTACATTCATGCTTGAGACCTACTTACAAGGTTCATTTGCAAAGTTGCAAGAACTATGCTAAGGACGTTGATTTATTGATGATTATGTGAGAGAGTTCTAGATGCTTATAATCTGCACTGACATGAAAGAACCAGAAGCCTGTACAATATTGTTGTCCATTTTTGTGCTCAAGCACGAGATTCCTAACATTATAGAGGTACAGAAGTTTTATACCTAGGAAGAGGTATTTAAGATAGCATAGAGGGTTGAAAAGTAAAGGAGAAGTACATTAAGTTGACATGGGCCAAAATTCCCCCAAGCTCCTGTTCTGTGTTAACTTATTAAACTTGAACTAAAGAGGTTACACTAAGCCAAGGAAAGGTATGATCGATCTGGCAATAGTTGAGTAGGCTAGTAGGGCCGAGCTGGCTAATCGAGTCGACTTAAGACTAGGCTAAACCTGAGAACATATAAGAGAAGATAGACCTTTGGATGGAAGGCTAGCAAGGTGGAGTTCTTTAAATGCTTAGGCTTCGGACACATGGCTACCAAGTGTCTAAACTGACGTGTCATGGTGCTTTAAGGAGATGCAGTGGATAGCATCAATGAGAGCGAGCTTAAAGAGGAGAATGATGTTAGAAAAGTCAAAGCTAATGCCAACTAGGGAGAAGTAATGACTTTAGTATTAAGACAAGTACTAATTTCCCTGTTGAACTCTAAGGAAAACCAAAGGGAAAATTTATTCTATACCAAGTATGCCATTAAAGGACAGTTGTGCACCATCATAGTGGATGAAGGAAGTTGTAATAATGTAGTTGTATAGTCCGTACAGAGGATTAGTCTACTATCCTCTAAGCATCCTTAACTTTACAAGCTACATTGGCTGCATGACAATGGTGCTATAAATGTGAATGAATAAGTAATTATGCCATTCAATGTTTGGAGTGTGTATAGGGATGAAGTAGTGTGCGATGTTATCCTTATGGGAGCTTCACATCTATTACTTGAAAGACCTTAGTTGTTTGATTGACGTGTTACATACGATGATATAAGAACACCTTCACCTTTGTTAAGGATGGGAAGAAGATTATATTGAAACCCATGACCCCATCCTAACTAAATAAGACCTTTAATTAACTCACTCAAGCTAATAAGAAGAAGGCCTTAATGATGAGTAGAAGAGAGCTCTGAGCTATTGAGAAGGTCGAAGAACCTTTATTTCTATTGATTAGAAGAATGCAGGAGACAAGAGATCTAAGGAATGTTCTAGATGAAATCCAATGGCTAATAGATGAGTTTTCTAACCTGTTTCCTAAAGAGTTGCCTAAAGGACTACCTCTAATCTAAGGCATAGAGCACTATATTGATCTACAGTTAGGCACTGCCCTATTGAACAAACCTACAGATAGAATGAACTTAGAGCAACTACTGAGTTGAAAAGATAGGTGGATGGACTCTTAGAGTAAAGATATATGAGGGAGAGCATGAGCCTTCATAATGTACCAACTTCGCTTGTCCTAAAGAAGGATGGTTCATGGTGTCTATGCATCGATAGCTGAACAATTAATCAAATCACTATCAAATATAGGTCCATAATACTAAGGCTCAATGATATGCTAGATGAGCTCTATTAGGCCAAAATATTCTCAAACATTGATTTATGAAGTGGCTACTACCAAATTCGCATAAGGCTAAGGGATGAGTGGAAGACTGCCTTCAAAACAAGGCATGGTCTCTACGAATGGTTAGTTATACCATTCAAACTTACCAATGCATCGAGCACATTCATAAGCTTGATGAACCATCAAATGTGCCTCTTAACTAGAAAGTGTGTGGTCGTATACTTTGAAGACATATTAATATACAATGCTAACTTGAACAACCATATTTAACATCTCCAGCGGTTGTTGACATTTTGCAAATCGAAAAGTTATATGAAAATTTGAAGAAATGTACATTCCGTCAAGATGAATTGATTTTTCTTTAGTTTATAGTGTCAAAGGAAGGAATTCGAGGAAATGAGGAAAGGAACCGAGCTATTTTGGAGTGGCTAATGCCAAAGAATGTTACTAAAGTTTGAAGTTTTCATAGCCTAGCTTCTTAAGCGATTTATCAAAAACTTTGGCACCGTAGCCAACCCCTTGATCGAGTTGACAAATAGGAGTGATGGGCTTAGATGGAATAACCGAGCTGAGTAGAGCTTCAAGGAGATCAAGGAGAAACTTACCTCTACCCCTATCCTATCACTACCAAATTTTAACAAGCCCTTTGAATTGGAATGTGGTGTGTTAGGAATTGCAATTGGTGCTGTCCTGATGTAGGAATGATGACCTATCACTTACCATAGTGAGAAACATAGTAGTGCTACCCCAAAATACTTTATGTACGAGAAAGAGTTATACTCTCTTTTTTGAGCCCTTACTGTTTGATGATACTATTTGTTGCCACTAAAGTTTGTTATTTATACAGACCATGAGTCTTTAAAGCATTTTAGGAGTCAAAACAAACTCTCGAAGAGATAAGCTAAGTGGTTGGAACTTACGAAAGGGTTTTCATATATCTGATATAAGAAGGGAAGTGAAGGGAAACCAAAAATGGTTACCGATGCTTTGTCACGTTGACAAACCTTGTTGACAACTTTGCAGACAAAATTATTAGGATTCTTACTCATTATCGAGCAGTACTCTCATTATCCTCACTTTGGCCCTATCATAGAGCGGTGTAGAGATGGAGTTGCTATTAGACGATATTATGTCAAGGATAGCCATCTCTTTAAGGAAAGAAGGTTGTACATTCCGAGCTGTTCCACATGTAAGCTATTGGTTAAAAAAGCTCATGGTGGTGGATTATGGGGTCACTTTCAGGACACTAAGATAGTCAATCTATTGAAGGAAAACTTTTACTGGCTAGGCTTGACTAAGGATGTTCATAAGGTAGTTAATAGTTATGAAGTGTACAAATGAGCTAAGGAGAAGAGAGAGCCCTATGAAAAATACATGCCCTTCATCGACACTAATCTTACCGTAGTTCGACCTTAGCATGGACTTTGTCCTAGGGTTGCCTTGAACATCCAAAGGAAAAGATTTCATATTTATTGTAGTGGATCGCTTTAGAAAAATGGTACACTTTATTCCATACCATCGAACTAACAATACTTTATATATTATTGATTTGTTTTTACAAGAAGTAGTCCAACTATACAAAGTGCTAAAGACTATTGCTTAAGATCAGGACACAAATTTTTTTAGGTATTTATGGAAGACTCTTTAGAGAAGACTTGGAACTAAACTTGTGTTTAGCTTTAATAGCCACCCTTAGATTGATGGCCAAGAAAAAGCGGTGAATAGGACACTAGGAAACTTACTCAAAGTTGTCATGGGAAAGAACTTGAAGGATTGGGATTTGTGTCAACTAGTTATAGAGTTCTCATATAATCAAACCATCCACAACACTACTGAAAAGATCCCATTTTAGGTCGTCTATGACCTTAACCCTACTATTCCCATAAATTTGATTATTACCCTCACAGTTGTTGAAAAGAGTTGATCCAGAGTTGATCGAGCCCAAGAATTGCAAGAGCTATACTAGTCTGTAACTTGAAAGATTGCCAAGTTCAATTAGAAACAACATGAGATTGGTAGCCAAGGCCGTTGAGTTGTTACTTTTTAGCTAGGATACTTAATATAGATTTACCTTAGCTGAGAATGATTCTCACACTTGAGATAAAGCTAGCTATTTCCTTGAGCTGATGGTCTATTCAAAGTTGTACAAAAGAAGGTTAACTACAATGCCTACCAGATTGAATTACTTAATTATAATAGTGTTTCCTCCACTTTCAATGCATTCAACTTAATTCATCATCAACCAGTCAGAGAAGACCTCACAAATGTCTTAAAAGAAGATCTAGAGACCACTTTAGATTTGAGGCAAATCTTTGTGAACCCTAGGCAAATGATAAGTATCAACCCCCTAGATCGATCACACAAAGTCAGGCTAGAGAACTCTAAGGACTCACTTGAAAAATACTAGCTCAAAGCTCTATTAGAGACGGAAATTCCTATCTTGGCCTCTATGTTTCCCTTTTTCTGCTGACTTGACTGCCAAGCCTTCACATACGCCAAACCTACTGAATAGCTATGTTATGATAGAATATCTAAGTAGACAACCCTATGACTATTTGAGCTAAGCTCCTAAACTGACAATAGATGTTTGACCCCAACCTTAGCTCACTACTCTATAGCAAGACTAACTAGGCTCCGACTTAATCTAGATCAGGTTGGCCTCTGATCGCAAATTCTCTTCTTCTTATCCATTTGTACCATTTTGCTAATGTTTAGCCACTAATTGACACATGTCTTCTAGTACGATATTCCAAAAGAATCCTTTACATTCCTCATCAAATATTTTTTGTCTCTTTTACTCCTTTTAGTATGTATTATGTAACTTAATTGTAAGAATACTCCATGTTGTTTTTTCATACATGTAAAGTAACCCTAATGAATGGGTATATAAGCCTCCACTTAATTGTACGTAAACAACAATCATTAATATCAAAATTTTATCCAAGTTTCCTTTGAGCAACCCTAGTATTCTCATTACCCTTCAACTCTTATCTATTCCCTTTAATAGAAAGTAGTGGTGAGTGACCTTTCAGTTTGGACCATTGAGTCATATCAAGCGGATTGTAGGTAGAGTAAGATTAATTGGTGTATCATATCGAATTGATAGTTTCCTAAACTTCATTAGTTTTCCTTTTGTTTCTTTTCGGTTTGCTTTATTGTGGGGTTTTTTCGTATGTTCAACCCTAAAGACGCATCATGATGTTATTGGTGTTGCTAGTGTTAGTTGCCATTCGAATCTTAGCTAAGTGATTATGAGACATCTTTCTAGAACATACTACTATTGAGTTATATTTGAATAACCTGAATAAAGGCAACCACTCAAGACTTGTTGGAACAACTTTCAATACTTTTCTAGTTTTACTCTCTCTCTCTCTCATTTTCCTTTTCCTTTTTTTTTGGTTTTCTTCTTCTTCGTATTTTTTTTTTTGCCTTACCCCCCCCCCCCCCCCCCCCCCCCCCTCTTTTGTTTTATGATCTTTCTCCTTTATTATTATTTTTGTTGTTATTATTACATTCTCATTTTTTTAGCAAATAATAATAATAACAACTTGAAATATATGAAAATGAAATGGGATGTGCTATGAAAACAGACAGATGTTGATATTTGAATTGCTAAGTAAACCATGATGTAGTAAAAGTCATTTTATGAAAATTGTAAATCAAGGAGTTTGATTGCAACTCTTTATTAAAAAAAAAAAAGAAATTGAAAATCCTAAGCTAAAGAGCCTATTTTCTAAGTCTTCTTTTGGCTTGTTGGCTAGACTTTGCTTCACTACTTCTTTGCTTCTTAGATTGGCTAGATTGTACTAGTGCTTATAGTTCCTAGATCCTTTCTTGGGCTCTTGTTATCTAGTCTTTCAATGTCTCAGTTCGCTGCTTAGCCACCTTATATAGGGCTTTCCGAATTCTCCTTGATCTATTTTCATCTTCATAGACAACTTCCATATAGGCTTAAACTTGCTTCATATAGGTTTCCATTTCAAAGATTAGCATTCTCTTATGTTAACCGTAGTACATCAAGGGCTTTAAATTGCTTTTAGCCCACTTCTTTGAGGCGATGGTAGACATAGTCTTTGGTTGCCCAATATTTCCTAGCATGCTTTGCTAAGTCTTTCAACTGGACTGTTAGGATCAAACTTGTTCACTCTACGAGGTCCTAATGTTGAGCAAGTGAGATACCTTTTCATCAATCATAAGATGGGGATCATAATAGCTTATAACCACTCTATCCTATGAAGGCCTATAGACTATCGGATGGGTTCAGCTTTTTAGACCATAGTAGTTGAATAATACCTTATACACCAATTCATTCTAATAAGAAGAACCACCTCATAACCCTTGCAGTGTCTTATTATTTGTTTGGCATCATACCATCTAACCATTCATACCAAGTCTTCAATATTGCAATTTTGAAAAACCTCGACTCAACAATGATTAGGAGCACCAAGTAACACAACCCTTACAATGGTTTGGATTAGATAAACTTTTATAGTAAACTTAACTTTATGGAACTTGAGCTATCTCATTGTCGTTTTGCTTTGAGATGGTTAAGTGATTAAATCTATTCAGCTAAGAGGGTAAGGAGATAGGATTTTCCCTTTAGAAACTGGGTTACTAATTCTATAACTCTAAAGTGAATATTAAACTCACCTTTAAAAAAAAAAAAACATGGTCCCGAATACAACTAAGATATATGCATGGCATCGATTACGTTGCCACCCTTGATATATCTCCCATTATAATCCTTTAAGGTCCATTCTATTTCAATCTTTTTGACTCCCAATAGATTGCTAAAGATGCTGTGAGGGCTTTTTTCAAGATTCTAGACATATATCTTGCCAATGTTAGCAAGAGCCTTCAACAATTGAACATATTCTTTTATAATTGGGCATAACTGATGAGGCCTAAAACAGAAAGCTAAAAATTTTAGATTTCAAAAATGGATTAGGGTCCTAACAAAAGTAACACGGATAGTTATTTCTAATAAAAACATTAGGGGGCCAATTTTTGCATTGATATAATTTTATTACTTAGATCTAAAAAGCTAGAACCATCTCTTGAGCACATCCTAAGGATCCTTAAGTTTGCTAAAGTAAATCTCCTTCTTCATTGTTTGAGGGACTTCTACAAGTAATAAAAAAAAATTTGAAATTACAAAGAAAATAAAGAAATACAACACATTTTATAAAGTACATTGACATTTACAAGTACATATATGTGAGACTCTGGTTTTTTACTAACTATCAAGGACTCGAAATGATGGTTCATTCGAAATAAATATGGAACTTGGAAACTATGAATTGTGAAGTGATGAAATAGTGGTCATGAGTAGCATGAGTTGTAAATACTATTATGTAAAGTGATCATAGTTGCTCGGAATCGATAGATTTAGGGTTTCAAAAAATATTCTCAGAATTAAATAGATATTTACTATAGGTTCACAAAAGTTAAAAGAAACATTTTAGTAAGGTTTATTTTGTAAAATAAAGTAAGAAAAATATTGAATTTAATAAAAATGTAGTTTTATTCAATAGCAAATATTTTTATCATAAACTCGAAATGTGAGACTAGATTAATGCAAGACCTTAAAAGTAAAATCACTTGATCTATAAAAGTGATAATTTAGAATCAATTGAGAGTGAAATAACTAAAACAAGTATCATGTATATAAGTACATGCATGAAATGGGAAAAATAGTTTATATATTACATAAATATGGTTAAATTAATAATTAAATTAGATAAAATATATAAAAATTGCAAAAGTTGGTTGGAATGTTATTATTAATTAGAGATAGGCATGGCTTGCATGTATGGAGTCTAGTGTATGAATAAGAACAAACTTTAGGACACTTAGCAACTTTGAAAAGGGAGAATAGGGACAAATGGCACACCAAAAATTTCTCCACCGACTAGGTATTGCTTATAATTTTGGGGGACTTATTTCATTCATAAGTTTTGGAAGTCTAGTGGCTAAGAAAAATGGAAGAGAATATAGAAAGTAAGGAAGGAAAATTAGATAAAAGTTAGAAGAAAATAGTGCAATTTAGGAGTTTTTTCTAGTTCCCTAGTTTAAGTAAATTCTAAGAGTGAATGATGATTGCCACTTAACAAGAAACATCTTGTATAGGCTGGTCAACATACCTAAGGCTGCTACTAGTGGCTGGAAGTCCTAACACTAATGAGTTTCTATTTTTCCACTAATTTTTTATTAAGTTTTAAAAATAGCAAATGTTTTCCAAAAATTATGAATCTTGGTTTCTTAAGTGTTCTTGCATGAGGAATACAAATATTAAACCAATTTTTTTACATTCAAAGTGAAAGGTTCCTTAAGAAACTAGGCTTGAAAAAAATTTTTCTAATAAATTTTAGAAATAGTAAATGATGTAGTTTCTACTTTAATTTTTGTAAGGGTCTATTTTAATATTGTGTAAATATTTTTAAAAAACTATAAATTTTCATTCTATGTCCTTTTCGTTTAATATGGAGTAATGTGCTAGAAATGCTTAGAATGGAAGATTTACCAAGTTAATTGATTTACTTGTTATATCCTGGTTGTAAATGAATATTGGGATATTGAACTATTCTAGTGAAGTGTAGAAGCAAGGGTGCAGATGTTGGAGTTGGGTGATTCGATGTTTTAAGAAGTGTTTTGTGTAGGTCAAAGCATGAGTTAGAACATGAGTCAGAATGTTAAGCAAATGAAAACATAAAATAACTTGACGTACAAAACCTAGTATAGAAGTTGATAGAGGATCAAAATTTTGGTTACATATATGTATTTTCAAAATAATTCATCATGTCCTTCATATACGTTTAGCCATCAAGTTAACCTAAGTGATGTATTAATAATATTATAGTAATTGAAAACTTAACAAGCGTTTTGCTAAAATCTCTTACCTTTAGAAAGGATGGTGTGGTAAGGAAATGTGATATAATAATATTTATATAGGGCTTAAAAAAGTCATAAACTATGTTAGAAAGTACGCTGGAGAAATCTTCGATGCAAATAAGAAGCCAGACATTAGGTTAAAAAGTATTCTAGACTAAAGATGTATTACAAAAGAATAACTCCAAAACCTATACCCCAAGTTTAAGTATGTTAATAATTTTTCTTACGTCTAACCTATATTAACTCGAGTATTATACAAGTTTTGTTTTGGAGATATAGGTAAGGAAAAGCCTCAAGAACTAAAGTAAGATTTAGAGAATTTGCTAAGTAGCCTAAGCAAGTAGATTACTTCTGTTCTAGAATAGATTTTATCTTCTTCAAACTCATTTAATTATAATTAATTGATTGGTCTATTAAATGAATGTGACATGTTGATTGATGAGTTATGAAATGCCTCCCGAGCTTTGTTGTATGTCATATTAGACGGGCCATGCTTGGTTAGTGACTATGTTGATTTTAGTTATGTTGTTGCTTGGTTATAATTGTTGGTTGAGAACTATATTAACTTAGATAAGAAACTAGGTACTAATTACTAACTTTACCTCCTAAGGTATTCACTTAAATGAACCTAATATTGAAGCATTAGAGATAAAAATGTAAATGAAGTAAAGTAAGAGCTTGGTTAATAAATAGATAAGTAAACTTGCTTAGTAATTGTGGGGTATGAGACTAATGCATTCATGAAATAGCATAAAGGGACCTAAGGATTGAGTTATCTAAAACTAGGATTTCTCTTTATAAAGTTTTATTTTGAAAATTATAAATTTGGTTAAGCAACCAATTTAGCTTTTAGAAGCTTGGTTTTGTAAAGCATATAGCTTACTTCATATAACTTAGTTTTTGTGCATATAGATTTGCATTAACTAATAATCATTACCATAACTGTAGTTACTGCTAGGTTGAGTTTCCTAGGTTCCTAGGTCTCTAGATTCCTAGATTAAAGTCAACCAACTGAATGAGGGCTAGGGTTAGGCTAAGATATCAGTATCGATGCATGTCATGTACATTAGCATGGCACACATTTGTTACGTTTGCATCACTTAGTTAGACTAATGAGTTCTATGATGAAAGTATTAATATGCTTACTGATTATTCCATAATATTACTTGTATTTGCTATTTATTTATCTACTCTCACTTTGCTTATACTAAGCTAAGAGGATAAGTTTTCTTATCCTTAGGTTCCAAAAAGGGTTAGATAAGATCTCACATTAAGGGAGAAAGAAGACTCTAGTACACTTAAGAAGTATAGTTTACTAAGGAACAAGTAGTTGAAAACTTTGATTTGAACACTCGAAAGGGAATCTACAGGAAGAATGTTAAGTTATTTTGCAAAGGCCTTAACAGAAGATTCTAACAATGATGTATAGATCTTCTAATGAAATTTTATAATATAAGGATATCTTAATGAGAGCAATATTGTGTAATGTCATATAGCTATGATACTTTGAGTATAGCTTATTATTGTAAAGATTTTCATTATGGTTTATTGTATTGTTGAGTATGATAAGTGGATTATAAGTTTTTCCTTATCCTTAACTAAGGGGCGGTAGCGGTGAATTGTCTTCAAATATCAAAAGTTAAGGAAAAAATTTTAAAGCCAGCACCTAGAAGCTAGGGCATTACAATATATTTATAGTGAAATAATAGAATACAACACATATTACAACACTTAAACTCCATCATGTTGTAGTTTTATCACTTGGGGCGCTTGCTACATTATGTTTGCTCGGTAATCCATGCAAGTTTGTGAATATAATTGGGTTAAATCTAAAGGTTCCTAAGTTTCTAAAGGCTTCACGTGGATTACTGATCCATTTGAAACATTAGTAGGGCTGGACTACTTAGGCCTTAAGCAATGGTTACACTACATCACTCAAGACATACATAGTAGCCTTCTCCTCTTAGGTTCTTAGGATGATTTAGGTTTGAACACATATATACAAACATTTAATGAAAAACAAAACCTTCCCAAATGAACCCTAATGGCCTATTGGGTTTCCTTAATTTTTTTTTTCCTTTGCTGTATCACTATCACCTAAATTAACACAATTATTTATAGGAA
The DNA here is from genome assembly GCA_024138005.1 of Lumnitzera racemosa. Lineage (NCBI taxonomy): Eukaryota > Viridiplantae > Streptophyta > Magnoliopsida > Myrtales > Combretaceae > Lumnitzera > Lumnitzera racemosa. Next base: position 62,937,956 of record JAMXBC010000004.1, read on the forward strand.
CAAAAGAAAAAAAAACAACTGAATAATAATCAAAGAAAGGAAAAGCCTAGTTGTTTTATTTTTGTAAAATCAAAGGCCTAATCAATTAATTCATGGACTTCTTTTATAGCTAGCCCATAAATGTCCTTAGTGGGGTTGCTAAACTATTGAGTTAAAAATTTAGTTTCTCTCTTTTCTTAACCTAATTTATATCAAGCTTGACTAACTCAATATAAATCCATCGACTAGATTAATGTTTAAATTAATAAAAATAATTTTTTGAAAAAGGAGTTGTCACCCAACCAAAGTTGGGAAACGAGTAAAATTAGGGTCTACGGGTGAATATATCATAATTTCAACTACTACTCCATGGGTTTAAAAAAAATATTAGAAAAATAGAAATAAGAGAAAACATGGGCTTAGAGGCTATCTTATTAAAACCCAGAGGTTTCCATAAAAGAGTCCTTGGAATAGTTAAATGGACCCTTAATTTTATTTTCAAGTACAATGGACTTCCTTTTTTTTTTTGAAAAATAAAAAAATTTTACAAAAGGGGGCAAAATAGTTTTTATTTTTTTATTTTTTTATTTTAGGTTGCCTAAAGTGCTTATGTATCTGTAGAGTAGAATCAAGTCTACATAGTTTTAATTTATGTAAATTTAAGTGTGTAGGTTTATTTTATTTTTGAAAAAAAGCTCTTTTCATTTTAAGTTCATTAAGATTTATTAGCTTGATGAAAAAAGAATAATTTTGGTCCACTTTGGAAGACTAAAAAAAAAAAAACTAAATTTTGGAAAAAAGCCAATTTAATATTTTTGATTTGTGAAAAACATTTTATGTGTGAAAAAATTGATGTTGGGAGAAAATGCCCATATTATTTGAAAATAACTTTATTCAAAATAATTAATAACTTGACAATACCAACCACTCACCAATCAACACGATAATTAAGATCAAGCTTGCATGCTAATTTATTAAATCCAATTCAACATGATATGTTATTCAAAGCAATAAATTATTGAAGCATAATGAATCATGCCATCATACTCATTATTCCAAATTAAACTAATCAACATGCTATTAAAATCAAAACGCTAATTAAAATTAAGCTAAACAATCTAACATGCTAATTACCATGTTTATTATTCAAATTAAATCATGCTAATTATCAAATTAAGTTTCTTTACATGCAAACTATTCAAATGAAAAATGGTAATTATTAAAGCTATACTAACAATTTGACATGCTAATCATCAAATTGAAGCTATACTAACAAATTGACATGCAAATTATCAAGATATTACTAAATTAACATTCAAATTAAAGTCTATTTTACCAACATGCCATCAACATATTATTAAAATAACTAAGCATGCATATAAAAAACACATTATTCATATGGAAACATGGTAGGGCAAGATCAAAACATGTTTTTCTTTATTTTTCTTCATTTTCATTTTTTTTTTTAACATTCAACACTCTTAAAGGGAGATGAAGCTTACCTTGCGTATTGATAGAAACAAGACTAATTCAATGGTGGTCTGACCAGTTCTTAGGGTGGAACCAGTGGCTTCGGACTCCTAAGACATCGAACTACAAACCCTCTAACTCAATTTATGGAAATCTTAAGCCTTCTTCCTTTGATTTCCTTCAAAACTTTGACTAGATGATGAACAAACCCTAAATAACATCTTTCCATCTTCTCTTTCAAATTACTTCATCTAACCTCAACTATGAAACAATTTACCTACTAGGCTTTAGCCTAAGATGAGAGTAAGATGTTCCACTAATTTTTCTCATATCGATTTTCCCTATATCGTGAGAAATCAAAGAGAGAGATTGAGTTTTGCTTTAATGATGGCTAGAGTGAGAAATTATTGACTACATTCAACTGAAGAGTTTTCAATATTTTTTGATGGATTGAATATGTAGAAGAGGGTCTTATTTATAGTATTAGGTCATGAGTGATGCCTAATAAACTTCCTTCTACGAGAAAGACAAAATCTTTGATAATTTGGGCATGTTTAGGTTAATATTTTAGATTCTTGCAATTTTAGCCAAAATCAATTGTGTTCTTATGGAAATTAGAGGAAGTCCAAAGCTTGTATTGCTTATAGATGATGTAGTTGCTTGTTAAGTATCAAGCTATAGTAGAATGTTGCAAAGAAAAGGACCAACTTTCCTAGATTTAACTAGGGTGCATATGGGTATTTTTGAGCACCCAGATTTAATATTTTCATTTCTCCTATTTCCTTTAATAATAATTCAAAATTTAAACATCCCTAAATAAGAGACTTCTGGAGTTTTCATTTTCATATTTTTGCTGAGTTTTTTATAAACAAGAGATGCATGAAATCTAGTATACAAATTAAGGTAGTTGCTATTTTTATAAGAGGAAAGAAGCTTAAGCTTTTGTTTGTAGAGGAGCTCACATTTACGACAAAGGAGAAGATTAGTGGCACGTGCAACATGTGTTTTAATAAATAAGGGGTACGTTGAGCACCCTACATATATATTTTTTAATTCATGTGCTACGTAGCACGTAAATACATGACTACATGGCACCTTTGTGTGCTTGTCGTAGCTATTAGTTGGCAGCCACTTAAGACATATAGCATGCCACATTAACATCAAGGTTTTTTTTAGAACTTTTTTTCTTCTTTTTTTTTCTTTTCTTTTATTTTTTTTTCTTTCCTACATCTTCTAAATATTTTGTGTTTTCCAAATTTTTTTAATTTCTTTTTTTTTAAGATTTTGTTTTTGTATTTTTTAATTTTTTCTTTTTTTTCTAGTTTTTTTTTTAATTTTCCATTTTTTTTGTAGATTTTTTAAGCTTTTTGGTCTTTTCTACCAAATGAGGTTCCTAAGTTGTAGTGAACATGAAGTGAGCAAAAATAAGGTGTTTACAATCCTCCTTCTCTTTTCTTAATGTTTTGTGAAGCATTATATCATTCTCCAAAGCAAATAAATCCTTAAAATCAACACCACCTATTTTTCTATGCATGCAATACCTAACTTGATTTAGTAGATTCCTAGGGTAGCTAAATAAAAATGGTTTCAATAATTCCTAACCTAGGTAACCTATAATAGGAGGTTTCAAATTCAATACAACTCAACTTTAGATTTCTCAATAGTATAGTTCAATTTTCAACCAAACATCAATTACCAACCTAATCTTCCATAGCTCCTTAGCTTTAATACACTTGAAAAACAAGGAGGAACAATACACAATAGATGGCTAGAGAAAACAAAAGAAATGCAACTCTATAACTAATACATTGAAAATGTGGTTAACTAAGATTACATTACTCTAAGCTAGACTTAGTTTCATAAAGAGCCAAAAATCTAATATTGATAGCTTTCATGTTCTTCACTTTCTCGGCAACAGCACCAAAAGTTGACTTGATACCATCTCACTCTTCTACACATATTACATGTAATTATTAAAAATTGTTCATTTTTGAAAGTGTGTGGAATTGCTATACTCAAAACTAACTTTCTTGCAATCATTTAGAAAATATTTTGTAGAGTCAATGTATAATGCCTTATCTTCTAGGTATTTGCTTAAAATTTTTTCTCAAAGTCTTGGTACTTGAAGATGGTTCGTTACTACTACCTTTAAGTTAAGGATAAGGTGGAACCTGTATTTAACCTACTCTTTTGTTTTATAAACAACTACTTTCAAATAATTTCTTATTCAATATGACCAATAACAATAAAAGCTTCCTCATCAGTGAATCGTGCTAAGAGTATCATGGTTACACACTTTTGTATAACATAGTAACTCTTTTACAAATACATGTTTTTAAACTACCAATACTATACTAAACCTTTGATGAAGTAACTCCTACAACTTTCATGAAAAGCTATTTTTATGTACTCAAGCCATATTGTGTAGTCAACGACTTCTCTCAAGAGCCTATCTTTAACCAGAGTTTTAAAGTCTCTTTGTCACTTTTATACCTTCTTCTTTCTATTCATTTGTAACCTAAGGATAAGAGCAACTTATCCCTTTAGCTATGATGAGCTGAGTGAGAATAGATAAACACAACAATAATCATAACAAAACAGGCACATCATTCAAGTAGTTAGTCCAATTATGTTATTTTATAGTTTTCTAACCAGGCATTGCAAATGCGACAAGAGTGTACCATGCTCATGCACGTAACATGTATTGGGACTGATATCCTAACCTACTCATCGGGTTCGATTGACTCAAACCAAGCATCTGGATAATAAATCTAAGAACTTAGTAAATATTTCATCTTAATAATAACTACATAGAGTAGTTAGAAAATTTACTATATAGTTGGCCTAATAGATACATTGCAGTCTTTACATGCTCAAAAACCCAGCTTTTACAAATCAAGTGTTTCACTTGATAAACCTAGCTTTTCATATGGCAACTGACCTAGCAATATCTTAATTTTCAAACAACTTGACTTTAGGTCATTTTTGTGCCATGCCATAAATGCATTAGATCGCATACGTAGCAAAACCTAGCTAATTCAAGCAAACTTATTCATCATTTGTTACCTAACCTTTACTTTGTCATTTTTTCAACTTTAGGATGTCAGTATCGGCTTTACGTAGGTGAACAACTTAAGAGATAAAGTTAATCCCTGTATTTGTTTCTAAGATAACACAGATCTTAGCAAATGTCACATATGCATTCATCAGCATCAACATAACAATTAAGTTTATTGTCATGTCACCATTCAATTAGAAACAATTATAACATGTAGATCCATATGGTATATTGAATAGAGCACCAACTTGTAATCAATATTCAGCTAAGCTAAAACATTGCAGAGCATACAAAGTTAGGAGTAAAGATAAGTTTACTTAAGCATACGCAAATATCTACCTATCTGATTAGCAGTACATTCTCAATCTTACTCATTAAAGTAGGCATCCTCTTCCACGAATTCACCTAGTAAGAGTAAGTATTGCTAAGGTTAATTATAAGTCATGAGTATATATATATACTAATTAAATACTCTATGCAACATCCACTTTTACAAATCATAATTTCTTAACCAATCAATGATTTTAATAAAGTTACTCGAAACTGCTACATCATCCGAGTTACTATATAAGCTACTCAGGGTTCATTTATTACACCAGTTCTATCCTCTGAAATAGTCTTCAAGCTTCTCTAAGTTAAACCTTTTATTACAATATCTTCTAAGCTATGCTCTAACTCTGTTAGCTATAGGGCTTTTAATAAAATCATCCTTTAATTAACCTTCTACTTCTCGTGTTTTTACATTTTACCCATCATTTTTGCTTCGGACTTACCATCTAAGTATCAATCTAGTGAAAATTTCATGACCAGAATCCTCTTAATTATCCTTTATCTTTAATCAATGTCTTATAAGTAGCTAATTAACCAACTTCCTTCTAAGTTACAATTATGGGATCAAATTTAAACATCAAATAACACTCCAAACCAACCTTCTTCAGTTTCACTACTTCTCAACTCTTCATTTATTACATTACAATTCATTAATTATTTTAAGTTTACTAAATTAGTCAAATACTAACTTCACTAATTAAGGCCAATGCACCATTTTCCATAACTTCTCACTTTATCAAGCAACCCAACCACTCTAAAATAGTAATCATACTTCAATATTGAATCAAACTCAGTATCTAAATAAGGTTATTAAGAAAATAGGTTATTTTTCTACTAAAACACAAATTATTACCTAATTTGGGGGTAAAAAATCACATGAAAATTTAGAAAATAGTTTTGTAAGAAATCTCTTCATAGTAATTCAATATTAATATAGGGTAGTTTATAGAAAAATTTTGAAGGCAAAACTACATTGTTAGCTTAATTTATTTCAATATCGAAAAATGTATGATTTCTTTGATTTCTTAAGGATGTATTTGCCACCATTAAATTTGTACAAAATGACATTTTTCCTAGATTCTATTCATAAAAATAGATAAAAATAATTTTTTGTGCATTTTTTATTTTTTTGCAAAATTTTACAAAATCTAACTAAAAATTGACCTCATTAGAAATTGGAGCTTTAACCACTAGCGCTGGCTACTACCATGTTGGCATAGCTAGGCATGGGGTACTTGTTGTAGTGGTGGGTTTGGTTCATGCCTAGCCATTCCATATTCTAATGAACTGTCTAACTTTCTAAACTGTGCATTGATTTTCATATTTTTACTAATTTAGCCCTTTGATTCTTTCAACCTACTTAGATTTTTCTTAGATCACCACTTGCATGAATAACATATTGGAGAGGTTTTTGAATTTTTAGAGCTCAAGGATGGTGAAAATGATTTTTTTCTTTCTCTCTTTTCCAAAGTCCTAAGCTTAAATACTATGGAAATTACATGATCACCCAATCCTAATCTCCCACACCTGTCTATCTAAAGCTACATGCCTAATTAAGAGGTGATCCAGTTGCCTATGTGTCCTTAGTGTTTTTTTTTTATTATTATTTATCATGAATTTTATTAAGTTATTTTGGGCTAAAATGCTATTTCTGGGTACATATATACACATAATAATTACATGCGAGTATATGCATATATTTTACATATTATTTTATTTCATGTAATATTTTTATTACATATAGAGTAAAAATACATTTTATTGAGATTAAATATTATAATTACTTTATTTTGAGAATTTGATATTACTAAGGCTATTTTTCTAAATTTTATGAACTTATATTAAAATTTGGCTCAATTAAGATAAAATTATCCAAACGCCTTAAATTGCATTGATGTCAAATTGTTCAAGTATAGTCATTTAACTTAACTTATGTCTTAAGCTTCTCTTAATGACTTTACTTTATTGCTTTCATTAGCCATACTCTCTAGGTCCCATGTATAGTAGAGGTAATCCATTGCTCTAGGTCTCAGGTAGTAGATCGAAGATCGAAGATCGAGTCTCATACAGTAGCAAAATAGCAAAATTACTGGTTAGATTTGAGAATAGGTAAACAACCAAGATCATATTTAATATGGTGAAGAAAAGAGAACATTGGAAATCTATCAAGTACTAGACTATATTAACTCCATTCTAACCTAAGCTAATAAGATTAAGATTTAATGAGGAAGGCATGTAAGACTTAAAAGACTAAAGAGATTCATTATGTTAAAAAGTGTGGAATTTGGTGATTTCTTAACATTAGGAGCAGATTTCTTCACAAAATGAAGATAGAATGGTTTAGTGCATTCAATCCTCTAAATAAATAATGGTAATGCCAATAATGTATTGTTGATGGTCTAAAGATGGACAGTTTTCACGCTCATTGAATACACTTCACTCTCATGTTATGCATTTCAATGTAAGAGGGAATTGATTTCTCAATTATAGATTTATATCAATAGCTAGATTACTCAAGTCTTTCACCTCTGAAGCAATCATTACTTTAGATTTGATTTCTTAAGCTAATCGATTTTAGCTCACGTACGTATTAGAATTTTGGCCCTAAATTACAAACTTTCATTTGCCAAACTTAGAAATCCAAGGTTCTATATAAGATTTAAATTCCAAATATGTTAAAGGTTTCTAAAATCTTATCAGGACAAGGAGGAATAAGACTGATGCATACGGACTACTAACTTAGATGGAATTCACACAATACATTCCGTAAACCTAATTTTTCTATAGAATTAAGTAAAATAATCACACCAACACTATTACAATACATAATCATCATCAAACTGCAACTCGTTCATCAAGATACACAAACCCACTATCACATTATGCACAAAAAATCAAGTTCATGGAGGATTTTTATCAACCAAAATATGTACACGAGAACATTGATAAAAATAAAGCATTAAACATGAAGAAAATATAAGGAGACATTCAAAACCAAGCTCCATAGCAACTTCAATGGAGTTTCTACAAGAACACAACACCTCCTCCATGATTAAAGTTTGAAAACCACAACTTAAGTGAGAAACTCACCAAACTACATAAGTTTTCTACACTACAATGCTCATAATGACAAGAAAACCTATTAAAAATGCTAAATCTTGACTAAAACTACACCAATGGACCTAAAACTAGAGAAAGAGTCTGTAAATGGATTGTTTAAACCCTAAAATATGGTTGATTGTGGTTGTAGAGAAGAAACATTACGCTTTTATGTTGGGGGCATGGCATAGTATCTAAATGCCATATAGTGAAGGTATCTGGATGTTAGATACTTGAGCATCCGACATTCCTCCCTTTTAGTAAATGATACATCTTAAAGATTTAAGGCAAAACCTAATCCTATTGAGCATTTAGATGCCAGTTTGCATAGCATCCAAATGTTGTGCCCTATACTAACTTCGTCCCTTTGCCTTCTATCCTTTGTATTCTTAAATAAGCTGAGGTTAGCATGCATGTGTTAACCCCGTAGACCTAGAAAATGCGTAAATTCAACTTATTATAACTTAAAATCAATTAACTTGCATTCAAATCATGAAAAATTTTAGTCAAATGCTTGTGAAATTCAATTAGATGAAATTTCTTCATTAATTAACACAAATGAGCTCAATCATACTAAATTACATGAAATTGTATGAAATTAACCTCTGATAAGTGTAGGGAAATCTACGCTTATCTTTTAATCCCTAATTAATATTCCAAATACTAATTGACATCTCAACCATAAAGGATTGCACATTAATTTGATAAGTTTTCCCTTCGTTTTCTCTTTTTTCTATTTGGTTTATTAATTAATATATATGAAACATAGGTACATGACATTTCACATATGAGGATAAGGAGTTTTTGTCTTGAAGATTATCGATTCATATCAATTGTGAGTAGCATTGGATATAGTTGCTTATAAATGTAGTTTACATAGAAAATATGTTTGTTCGAAGAAGTACTATGTAGGTATTGTATGATCCCTTCAAATGAAAGTTATAAACAAGGAATAGCTTACTACAAAGAGGAAGCTTCTTTTGATGTGATTCAGAGTAAGCAACAAAAAAATTTGTTGTTTATTATAGAAATAATGATGTTTGTTCGAATTATTTCATTTATCCTCTTGTATTTGATTTTCACCTAGAGTCAATAGTGATAGCACTAGTTATGAAAGTTTATGCATGCACTTTCTGTAGAAAAAAAAAAAGTCCTTAGCTAAAGTTCTAGTTTTTATGCGCATGTTAATCAATTTGTGTTGCCTCTTTCTTTCATAGATTTTTGTAAGGATTGGCAACTCCAACATTACATGATGGATGGACTGTAAGCTAGAAGAAGGCTTCATAAGAGTTTCTAGAACTTGATGGATTACCGACCTCTGGTCCTATTACTCATATAAAACTCCAAGGCCTTCAGTCTCTTGGTAAGAGGATTCTCTCTCGTCAGTTTATCAAGGATGAAAGACAGTACACTGAGGAATAGTGGGCAAGCTCCCCGAGGACTTAGCTCGGGTACACCCTATGCTGTATGATCCTATGTACCATTACTGAGAACCAATGTGCTGAGGACTATCTACCAAGTGCTAAGACATAGATTCCTACTGGCTGAGTACTTCTCTTTTAGCCTACCACTAATACCTACGGCATTCTTTGCTCGTCTCGGCAACCTTGATGTCACCACATCATAATCTAGCTCAATTGCTGCGCTTAGAGATTCCTTAGTTTAGAACCAATGATGAGCTATCACCTGTCCTTTTACTTGATACTATACTATTATTCCTTTTTGTTCTTTGTCCTTTTCACCATTTTCGTATGTACTAAGAATCCCCTTTTCATGTATACCTTTTTGTAATTTTCCTTATTTATATTATTGCCCTAAGGATTTACTATAAATAATCCATTCTCTTTGTAACCGCATCATTAGACATTCCTTGCAGACAACAAATATACTTAGTCCTTATGAGATATTCCTCTCAAAGTCTATTTTCATGCACTCTTATCTAGTCTTACTGAGTAGCTTAACATTAGTGGTAGGTAGACCTTAGCATTAGCTTATGTGTTATATTAAGTAAAGTGCCTAGTTGTGTTATGCTCATAAGTAAGTCATATTCTTTGAGCAGCTTTACGTTAGCTACTGCATTTAGTTTGCTGACCTACCCATTCTATTTTCTTTGATATTTCAAATGACCCATTAGGTTCTCATCTCTTATGATAAGCCCTAGCGATAATAGAGCTCCTAAGTACATCATATAATCTTAGTATCAAAGCTTGAGATTGTAACTAAGAGTTGTGTTATGATAGTTCCTACTAGTTTATTGTTTGTTATAGTGTGTTTTCATTTGGAAGAATAGAGCAAGTTACATTTCACTATTCAATTGGTATTTTTTGTGAGTGTGGGAATTTCTTGTATGAAGAGTGTCTTCTAAAGCTTTGTATTGAGAATGTCAAATCCTAGTGTTCTAGGAGAGATTAACGATGCTGAGAGTGATGCTCATGGTCATGGTCGTGTTATCTAATAAACACTACGTACTACTAATGAGCAGATACAAGACCTTGTTGTTATTGTGGCTAATTTAGTTGCCTTAGTATAAAGAGTCATAGAGATTAAGCTATGAGAGAGAGTTGTCATTGAAAAAGGCCAAAAATGAGATATTAGCCAAGATGACAGATGAATGAGCAACAAGCCCTTTAACCTATTCTTGTGAACTAAGCACCACCTCGTTTGTGCCAATAGAGTTACAAGAAGGAGAATTGAGTTAGACCAAGACGAACATAAGCTTAGCTCCTAAGGGAACCAATGACTACTTGGATTAGGAAGAGAAGGTTAAAAAGATATTTGACTTTTATGACTACGAGGATGCTGTTTGAATTTAAGTAGCTACATTGGAATTTTTTAGATATGCACCAATACAATGGAATAAGCTATAGAATGTTCACTTAAGAGCTCGATGCGATGTTCGAACATAGAATGACATGAAGAGAGTCTTGAGAAGTAGGTTCGTTCCTAAAAACTACGAGTAGGATACTTTCCAACATCTCTAAGACTTGAGACAAGGTAACAAATCATTAGATGACCATGTCTGAGAGTTTCAGTTACTCGTAATCTAATTTAATGTTGACGAGCTCGAGACATGAACTATAGCATGATTCATTTCTGGGCTAAGAATTGAGATTAGTAACATAGTTGAGCTATAGAGTCTTGCGACTCTAAATGAGACCATCAAAGTGGCATAGAAGGTTGAAAGGTAAAGGAGGAACCAGATTAGCTGAATGTCGAATAGCCGACTAGTGTTGCCAAACAAAAGTAGCATGCCAAGTTAAATTGGAAATAATCGAGTACCCAATAGTTCTGAGGTAGATCGCTGATGACAAGTGTTGAGCCAACTTAAAGAGAGCTGAAGTAAGGGAAAGGCTTAGGAGATTGAGGTCTAAAGAGACCAAAGACAAAGCTCAGGCAAGAAGATTTGAGAAATTATATGTTTCAAATGGCTCGGATATGGACATATAGCTAGTCAATGTCCGAATTGACAAGTCATGACTATAAAGAGAGATAAGCCCCAGTTTGAAGTAGAGAGTACGAGCAAAGGAGAAGAAGAGATGCGAGTTGAACAGATGCTAGAAGAGTTTCAAGAAGACCCCAATGCTATAACATTACCTAAGGTCGATGCCAAGTGCTATTTTGTTGTTTGATGATCACTTAGTACTTTTGTAGCAGAGGAAAATGAACAAAAAGAGAACTTCTTCCATATAAATTGCCGAGTGAATAGTAGACTCTGTGCATTGATCATTGATAAGGGAAGCTGTACTAATGTCATTGTACAAGGAGTCATCAAGGCCTTAAAGCTACTGACCTACCTTTACATTGGGCCTTACAAAATTCATTGATTGAATGAGAAGGAAGGTCTATCTATTGCCGAACAAGTCAAAGTGCTGATCACTATTAATGATAGGTACAAGGATGAGGTATCGTGCAACATCCTTCCCATGTACGCTTCTCACATCTTACTAAGCTAACCCTAGCTATTTGACTTGAGGGTATTACACGATAAGTATAAGAACACTTACATGTTCCAAATAGATGGAAAGAAATTTATTGTGACTCCTATGAGTCCTAAGAAAGTATATGAGTCTCAAGAGTAGATTGTCTGATCTATGTAGCAAAAATCCCTAGTTATTTTCTACGCTTAATTTTCCCGAGAAATTGAGGAGGAAGAGTATGTACTCCTATTCATCATTAAGCTCTTAGAGTTAAGAGAAGCTAGAAGCCTACTTGCCAAGGTGCAAATATTACCATGGGAGTATGTTGACCTATTCCCTACTGATATGCCAAGAGGTTTACCACCACTAAGAGGCATAGAACATTGTTTTGATCTTCAACCTAAAGCTACCCTATTGAACCAACTTGCTTAAAGGCTCAACCTTGACTAAGTTGCCAAGTTAAAGAAGCAAGTGGATGAGTTGATGGATCGCGAATATGTTTGGGAGAGCATGAGCCTATGTATCGTACCAGTTATACTAGTATTGAAGGAAGATGGGTTGTAGAGAATGTGCATTGATAGCCATGCCATTAACAAAATTACTATTAAGTACCGATATCCAATCTTATGGGTAGATGATATGCTTGATGAGTTGCATGGTGCCCTCATCTTTTCAAAGATTGATATGAAAAGTAGCCACCACTAAATACAAATAAGACTTGGAGATGAATGGAAGATGGCCTTTAAGATAAGGGATGGTCTATTCAAATGGATGGTGATGCCATTTGGTTTGATGAATGCATTGACCACTTTTATGCTACTCATGAATCATATTTTAAGGACACTAATTGGCAGATGTGTTGTGGTATATTTTGATGACATTCTAGTCTACAATACTGACCTCACTTCTCATGTTAGGCATTTAAGATCAGTGTTCGATATTCTTCAAGCCGAGAGATTATTCGGCAACTTGAAAAAATGCATTCTACCAAAGCGAGGTTGTATTCCTCGGGTATGATGTTTCAGAGCGAGGAGTTCGAGTGGGTCATGAGAAAGTTAGAGCTATTCTTGAGTGGCAAACATCGACTAATATTGTTGAAGTTAGGAGCTTCCATGGTCTAGCTTCATTTTATTAGAGATTCATTCAGAACTTCAATTCCATAGCTGCAACATTAACCAAACAAACCAGGAAGAACTCTTAGTTTAAGTGGTCAGAGAAAGCTTAGAAGAGCTTTGAGGATATAAAATCTAAGTTGACACTAGCCCTAGTATGCACCTTACTGGATTTTGAGAAAGTTTTTGAGGTAGAATGTGAAGCATTTGGAATCAACATTGGTGTTATAATTATGTAGGAGCACCAACCAATTGCCTATTTCAGTGAGAAATTAAGAGCAGTTGCCCTTAATTACTTAGCATATGATAAGGAGTTTTATGCCCTTGTCTGAACATTGTAGAGCTAGTAACATTACTTATTACCAAGAGAATTCATCATCTACTTTGATCATGAATCTCTTAAACATCTCCAAGGGCAATAAAAACTTTCTCGGCATCATGCCAAATGGGTAGGGTTCTTTAAGTCCTTTTGTTACATCATCCAGTACAAGAAAGGAAACACCAATACTGTAGCTGACACTCTTTCTCATTGTCATATCCTTATTACAATTATGTAGGCTAAGGTATTTAGATTTGGCACACCACCCAATCAATATGAACATGATCCACATTTTGGGTTCTACATAAGCTAAGGGTTCTTGATGAAGGCAAATAGGTTTATGTGTTGAGTGGTTCGACTAAAGAGCTATTCGTTTGAGAAGCTCATGTTGGGGGCTTAGCCGGCCATTTTAGAGAAAAGAGAATGGCTAAAACATTGAAAGAACATTTCTATTAGCTTGCGATAATGAAAGATGTGTGCCGAATTCTTGAGAGGTACAAGGTATGTAAACATGTAAAAGGAAAGAGAGACTCGTATGGAGAGTATATACCCCTACCTATACTTGAGCTATTGTGGATTGACTTAAGAATGGATTTCATGCTTGGCCTTTCATGAATGCCGAGAAGACATGACTTAATTATGGTGGTAGTTGATTGGGTTAGCAACATGAGACATTTCATTGCCTATCATATGACTAATGATGCTTGATTTATCGCTAAACTCTTTTTATAGGAAATTGCACAATTGCATGGTGTACCAAGAAGTATTATGTTCGACCGTGACTCAAAGTTTACAAACTTCTTTTAGAGGACTCTATGGAAGAACCTCAACACCAAGCTTATGTACAGTACTTTTTGCTACCCTCAGACAGATGGCTAAACTTAAGTTGTAAATAGGACAGTTGGTAACCTCCTATGAGCAGTTGTTGGGAAGAACTTACATGATTAGGATGTATGCCTACCTATCATTTAGTTTGCTTACAATCATTTAGCTCATTGCTCAATAAAAGGTTACCTTTTGAGGTTATCAATGGACTTAACCTGTACTTACCCTTGGATATGATTATTATCTTAGCCATTTAGTAAGAAAGTCATTCTGACCTATAATTACAAAAGTTGTACCAAAAAGTTGCCGAATAATTAGCCAAAATTACAGCTTGACAAAAGGAGTTAGGAAGCCAATGAAGGAGGCGAATCGTTTATGTTCTTCGGGATCTTGTCTGGATCTACTTAAGTAAAGAATGTTTCTTTAGAAAGAGGATGAACAAACTAATTCCCGAAGTAGATCGACCTTACAAGATCCTTAGGCATATAAATGAAAATGCTTATGAGATTGAACTGCTCGAAGGGTATGTTATATCTGACACCTTCAATGTCACTAACCTAATGCCCTATATGCCTGACGAAGAAGGAGACCAAGATTTGAGAGAAAATCTTCAACAACCCCAAGGAGCTAATGGATTACTAACCTCTGGTTCTATTACTTGCGTATACCTTTAAGGCCTTCAGTCTCTTGCTAAGAGGATTCTCTCTCATTAGCTTGCTGAGGATGAAAGATAGTATACTTAAGAACGGTAGGCAAACTCCTTAAGGATTCAGCTTAGGTATAACCTACTCTGTATGCTCCCATGCATCATTGCTGAGAACCTATGTATTGAGGACTATTTGTCGAGTACCGAGACATAGGCTCCTACTAGTTGAGCACTTCTCTTTTGGCTTACCCCTAATACCTATGGCATTCTTTACTTGTCTCAACAACCTTGATGCCACTACATCATGATTTAGCTCAGCTACCGTGCCTAGAGATTACTTAGTTCAAAACTATTGACGAGCTACCATCTATCCTTTTACTTGATATTGTACTTTTATTCCTTTTTATCCTTTGTCGATCCTACCCTTTTCGTATGTACTAAGAATCTCCTTTTCACGTATGCCCTTTTGTAAATTTCCTTATTTATATTGTTTCCCTAAGAATTTACTATGAGATATTCCTCTCAAAGTTCATTTTTACACACTCTTATCTAGTCTTGATGAGTAGCAAGATTAGTGGTAGGTAGACCTTAAAATTAGCTTGTACGTTATATCAAGTGAAGTACCAAGTTATATCGTACTCATAAGTGAGTCATATCATCTATATAGCTTCACATCAGCTACTGTATTCAGTTTGTCAACCAACCCATTCTATTTTCTTTTATATTTTGAAAGTCCCATTTCGCTCTCATCTTCTATGGTAAGCCCTAGTGATAACTAAGCTCTTAGACACATCATAGCCCTCGATAACATGCAAGAATAATCGTCCATTAAAAACTCTATGAGTAGCGGCATTATATGGAAGTGTACTTGCGATTTCATATAATTAAGAGTAATTAGAATGGGTGAGTAAGTATATAGTCCTTATGGGATTGCCAACCTAAGACTCTTATAGTTGTCTATACTATTATTTAATAGGTGCACTTACCTAATAACATGGTATATGCTATACCAAGTTTTTGACATTGTTGATCATGAAAGCTTGTTCCTATATTACTCTCTCATTTTATTTTAATTAATTTTCTATTTATTTCTGTTAATTAACCTAAAATCTAACTTGAATTTTCCATTTTGTATTGAGGAAAATTTGCAGCAATAGCCAATAACGATGAAGCACATAAAACTTTATTTTACTACATTAAGCCATTAGCTAGTTGAGCTAACTCTTGTACTGTAGGACTAGTTATCACTACAAACAAATTTATGATCTCATTGGTCATTATCCTATGGTACAATAGTAGTTGCAATTTGAACGCTCTTTAGAGGAGAACCCACATGTGTACCTTGCAATCCTTTTAGAGATTAACTTTGAAAATAGAAGGAGCTACGGATGATGTGGGAAGATTAAGGTTATTTCTACTCTCTTTGCAAGGAAAAGAAAGGCAATGGTTAGCTTCATTATAAAAAGATTATATCACTCCTTGGGAATTACTAACAGAAAAAATTTTGGAAAAATATTTTCCTCTAATCATGATAGCTAAGTTAAGGGAACGATATCTCATCATTCACTCAATCTAATGAGGAAGCAATTTATGATGCTTGGGAGCATTTTAAAAAGTTGCTTAGAAAATTTCCAAATTAAGCTTGGCACTCTGGATGCAAGTACAAACTTTTTACGATAGGTTGAACTATAGGACTAAACAATTTGTTGATCCATCTGCAGGTAGTACATTGAACTCTAAGAAGCCTAGTAAAGCATGTGCATTATTTGAAAGCTTATCTATGAACAACTATCATTAGGAAGGTGATAAACTCAGTAGGAAGAAATCAAACATAAAGGATTTTAAGTCTACCATGACCATAGTGATACAATTGAATGCACTACACAAAGGTAATATTTTATTCTTATGCTAGTGCAATAGTCTATGATGCGTAATGTATGTCATGTCTCAAAGTGGTAGAGTTGTAATAATCTCGTTGTGTAAACTATTCTAAGATAGAAGCTAACTTCACAGTTGCTATCTTAGACTTAATCTACATAAGGCATTCACAACTAACATTCTTTGAAGTAAATAGTTTATATAAAGACATGTTATTTATCTATGACATTATAAAGAATACATGTTTACTCTAAAATATTCTAAGTATATTATAAGATTGAATAGTGTGAACATAATCTACTTAGATAATATGTAAATTATTACTAAAAAATGTAAGCATAGAATCCAAACTTGAAAGTATAATTGTTCCTCATGTTATTGTCCTTAGTCTCCTAGGATCTAGTAATTGTTAGCTTTAGGGTAATTATAATCCACTTTCTAGCTAGCACCTACAACGAAATCTACAGGGATGTAAGCAACTATAGCTTAGTAAGTTAAGGTGGAGACTTAAACCATACAACAAACACAAATAAGGTTATCAATAAAATTATTAGTTGCAATGCATGTTCGAACAAATGCCATCACACAATATTGTCTGGCTTATTGTGAGATTAAAGAAATTATACCCACTCTAATCCGGGTTAAGGAGTTTTCGTTAATGCAATAGCTTACAACTAAACCTAGGCTTATGCAATGGAGACATCGCTCCCCCTAAGACTATCCTTTGAACCAATGCCCTCATCTTCACCATGATCTCCTCTCTTGTCACTTAGTTCAGTTAAGGATGAGGAAAAAACCATTTTGCTATCTAACATTAATTTTTTTTAAGGAGTCAATATTTGGTTAGAGAATCCTAATGATTCCCTAAAGATGCATGACAAATTAAGGTATTAAAGTAGATTAAGATTGGGTTCAATTTAGGGTGTCCAGACAATTTTACACCAATCCACTCATAACAGTCATCAACCATAACACAGATTTTAGTAAAAAATCAGATACACAAGCACATGTATAAAAATACTTATAATCACAATCATACATAATCCTAAGTCTTTGAATACTCTAAATACGATAAAGTATTAAACTCAACTTACTTAAAATCTTTGGTCGCGCAGTTGGTTGCAGGTTGACTCATCTCCGTGTATTCTATAATATAAATACTCTTTTTAGTACTTATACTTAGATGATACGTATTCTAGGTTATGATTTAACTCAATTCTCCTTACATACCTATTATTTTCTAACGATTCATCTCACATTAGTTTAGGGTTCCGTTTTCGAATCTGAATCTGATTCCAATTCCGATTTAGGTTCTAAATCAGTTCTAATTACGAGTAAGTCCTAAAATACGTTTTGAACCCTAATGTAAAATTAATTATATTAAGCTTGAGTATCTTAACATCATACTAAGTCTTAACTCGATATTCTAACCAAATCAGTATACTCTAATCTTGATTAGTATATCGGATTTACTCCTAATTTGAGAAAATTTTACATTTTTGGTGTAATTACTTAAAATTAATTTTTGTGCTAGATTTAATATGTACTGATATTATTATTATATTATCCAATTTAACCTATTGTTTTATATTTATTAAAATTCCAACTTCTCATATTACTATATTACTCACATTTACTACATAATTCCCATATTAATTGCAATTAACACTCCAAATGCTAGGATTTTGTTTCTACATTACAGATTAATATCCTAATAAATCTAATTACTCTCTAAATTGGTAATTAATCCAAACTTACTAATTTTTCTAATCATTTTAGGGCAAAAAATTTACCTAAAATTTTTGAAAATTAATTTTAGAAAAATGGCTTCCTGGCACTATTCTATATTATCTTAGTAGTCTACAGTAAATTATTTTTAATTCTAAGTATGTTCGGTTTTGTTCGATTTTTTAAGTACCCTATATTTACATACATGATTAAACTTAATGAATAATTTTTCCTAAATCTACATACAATAAAATATCAAAATAACAAATTTCATAATTTTCTAGGCATAATTAATAATTTTAATAAAATTTTCAAAATCAGATGAAATTTGTAACTTACTTAATTCTTGAGCTTTTGGCCATCAACACCGATTCAAGGTGTATCGACCGGTCCAAGTGGTCTAATTGGAGTAGGTTGGTGGTGGTAGTGGCTCATTTCTAGGTAGTTGTGATGTGTGGGTTCGGTTCACTAGCTCCTAATGCATAGATTTGAGAAATTTTTTTGTAAACCTTAATTCCTCTTCTTGTTTCGACTCTCTCTAATTTTTCTACCTTCTTAACTGTCCAAATGACATTCTATAAATTTTTGGCTATTTATAAGGTTATAAAGTATTTTTTGTGTGTTAAATTGGACAAGACAATAGTTTACCATCTTCCATATTGCCTTTTTTGTTGTATTAATTTAATTGCTTCCAATTTGCTTCTTCATTCTTGACCTATCATGACCTAAATCTGGTTTGATCTCAACCTTTATGATTTTTTTCTTATTTTTCTTTGATTTTATAAATAATTTTATTTAATTATTTAGCAATTTTCAAGCAATTTAGATAATTTTAATGTATAAATACATATGCAGTACAAGTAAACACTTGTAAATATTATTTAGGTCATTCTATGATTTTCAGCATACATATAATTTATCTCTAGCGATTTGTTAGTTATTGGAATGCATTTTACGTATTTCCGATAAATAACGAGTAATATATTTAAAATTTAAAATTTTTATATTTTGTTATTTTATTATTTATTTTCTTAAATTTAAACTTACAAAATTATTTTTACTAATATTTTTAGTTTTAATTTATAATTTTGACTGAATCGGATCAATTAGTTAATTTCCTTATATCTTACGTATTAAGTCTAATCCTATAGTTACATAGCTTATATTTAAAGCTTACAGTATAATCAATCTATGAGGACATATGACATCTTATTACTAAAGACCACTATATTATAGTATGAATCAATGAGGTTTTCAATGCTTACCTTTTAATAACCATGAAAAATGGCATATGGAGTGTTTTTCTTATGCGAGTGATTCTCTTTATGCGAATCTGCCTAAAAATGTCAATGTTCTTTATGGATTTCAATCTTATCCTCCTAAAGAGGAGAACTCAAAATTAGAAGAGATGTTGACTAGGTACATACAAAGTAGTCACGCCATATTATTGAGTATTGAGAAGCGCAAATAATAACTTGTGAAGATTTCAAGTAAAGGACAACTAAAATCTTCACCACAAGCTCAAGTGGAAGCCGTACCTTTAAGAAGTAGTAAGTGGTTGCAAGTTGCTAAGCAACCTAAAAAAGTTCTAGTCAGTCTTGAACCTGTAATAAAGGAGGAGAAGGATAACATTGCAAAAACGTTTGAACCTCTTAAAAAAATTGGAACCTCTAATCAAAGATTGAGGAAGGAGCACATAGATGAATAGTACGGTAAGTTCCTAAACTTATTCAAACAACTACATATTGATTTACCTTTCATGGAAGTATTGTTAGAAATGCCCAAATATGTGAAGTTTCTAAAGGAGCTACTCTTCAATAAAAAGAAGCTAAAGGAATTGTCTACGGTCATGCTTAGTAAAGAGTGTTCAGTTACTCTACAAAACAAGCTTCCCTCGAAGCTAAAGGACCTAGGGAGTTTTACTATCCCTTATCTCATTGGAAATCTATCAATTAAATAAGTGTTAGCTAATTTAGGTGTTGGCATAAATTTGATGCTTTATAAGTTATTTAAAAAGCTAGGCCTAAGTGAACCTAAACTAACTAAGATGAGTTTACAATTAGTTGATAGATCAATAACATTAGGTATAATAGAAAACGTGCTTGTTAAAGAGGATATTGGGGTACCTTTCATTCCAGGTAGACCCTTTTTAACTACAGCCAAAGATATTACAAATGTTAGTGATGGTAAGCTGACATTAAGGGTAGAAGAATAAAAGATGGTAATTAAAATTAAAGAAGCAATGAGAAAATTTTTTGAATAGGATGATACATGTTTTAGTATAGATTCCACTAATTACTTTATGTCTGATACTTTATAGGAGTTATTAGCTATGGACCCCTTAGAATCTTATTTGATGTAAGGAATTCTAGATGAAGAACTAGCGATTAAATATAATTGAAGCAGAAGCTTAGCTAGAGATTAATCATAGCAAAGGATTAAATGATTGGAACATGTGAAGGAAGAAAAATTGAAGTCTTCCATTGAATTTAAAGTTGAAGTAGCTTCCAGACTATTTGGAGTATGCATTCCTAAAGGAAAACTCAAAGTTGCCGGTTATAGTTTCCTTGGGACTAACTAATCAATAGAAGAATAAACTCCTTGGTGCACTTAAGGACCATAAAAGAGTGATCGCTTGGAATATTTATGACATCAAGGGAATTAGTCCCTCATTTTGTATACATAAGATCCTACTTGAAGAAGGTTATAAACCTATAGTACAACCACAAAGACGTTTAAACTCGAACATAAAGGAAGCTGTTAAGGTAGGAGTAATCATACTTTTGGATGTTGGTACGATTTATCTTATTTTTTATAGTTAAGCTCTAGTGGTCATTAGCGGTTAAGCGGTGGTCGGAGTGGCTAGATGCAACATAGACTCCTTGTGGCCAAAAAGATTTAACAGAAAATTGTTAAGGAGCTAGGGAATTAGAGTAGGGTATGTTGTGCTCTATTTCTTTCTTTATTTTTCCTATATTCTAGTAATTTATCTCAATTTTTCCATTTAATGTTTTAGTTATCTAAAGTTTGATTTAAAGTACTAAGGGCTCTTTATACATGTTGGGTCATCCATATAATTTCAAATCGCAATGTATCTTTTTCTTACCGCATTGCAAGGTATAAGTAATGTCATGCACTTTAGTCATTATTTCATTCCTCAGCTTTGAGTCACTAAGCACATAGACTCTACTCTTATATTTCAACAAACCTTTAGTATCCTTGATTTCTTTCAATCTTTGATCTTCATGTTATTGAAGCCTAATTATCTCTATCAAGGTTGATTTTACTACTAAATTCATCAATTGTCCATTAGTGTCATCCCATCTAAATTCAATCAACCAATTTTCAAATTCCTTAATCAATTTATGTTGAGTAGTAAGTAGCAAGGCCACTCGTTCATAGTTTTTTCGACTCAATGCATATATTATAACATTGGCTTTGCCAGGATGTTAGTTTATGGTCAAGTCATAATCCTTGATTAACTCCAACCATTGTCTTTGTCTCAAGTTCACTTCCTTCTAAGTAAAGAAATACTTCAAGCTTTTATAATTTGTGTATATCTCACAATGTTATCCATATAAAAAATGTCTCTAAATTTTTGAAGCAAATACTATGGCCGCTAACTCTAAATCATGAGATGGATAATTTGTTTCACGAGTCCTCAATTGCTTAGATGCATATGGTACTACCTTCTATCCTACATTAACATACATCCCAATCTATTTTTGGAAGTATCGTTGTATGCACAATAATATTTACTTAGATCTAGCAAAATAAGTATTGGTGTTGAAATCAAACAATTTTTCAATTCTTGGAAAATTTGTTCACATTCATCACTCCATTCAAATTTAGCATCCTTTTGTATCAATTGAGTTAAAGGCTTAATGATTTTTGAAAAATCTTTTATAAATCACATGTAATATCCTACTATTCTAAGAAAACTTCTTGTGACTTTTTCAGGATCTTCTAAAATTCCTTCACCTAACACGATATGTCCTAAAAATGAGAGTCTATCCAAGCAAAGTTCACACTTATTCAACTTAGCATACAATTGATTGTCTCTCCACTTCTAATAGGCCAAACATAGATGATCGATATGATCCTTTTTATTCTTAAAATATATTAAAATATCATCAATGAATATCATAACAAATTTATTGAAGTAAGGTTGATGGATCCAATTCATCAAATCCATAAACACAACTAGTGCATTAGTTAAACCTAAAGGCATTACTAAAAACGCATAGTATCCATATCTAGTTTGGAAAGTTGTCTTTGGTATATCCTCTAGCTTAATTCATAACTGGTGGTATCCATATCTTAAATTAATCCATGAAAATACAGTAACACCGTGCAATTGATCAAATAAATCATCAATCTTGCTTAGTAGGTATTTATTCTTAATAGTCACCTTATTTATCTCTTGATAATCAATACACAACCTCATGTTTCGATCTTTCTTTTTCATGAATAACATCGGCATTCCTGTAAATTCTGCAAATAGCTATTTAAAAGTAGAATAAAGCCTTAATACTATCGATGACTTGAAAAGTCATTAAAAGTGAGCAAGATAAAAATGTAATAAATCATAAATTTAAATATATTATAAGTAGTAAAATCCTTAGAAATTGATCAAAACCCTAAATCGCATACTAAAACCCTAAAACTAATTTACATACCATTAATCAAAATTGATCCCGAATTTGATTGAAATTTTAAAATTATAAATATAAACCTATAAAATAGTTAAATATTACTTAATAGTGATAAAATTATAGTCGATTGCAATTTTCGACTAAATAGCCTATTTGTGTGAAATTATAACGAAATCGCTATAATAACTTGTAAAAATTATAATTATAATGGGTACCAATTAAATTGATAAAATTTTACAAAAAATGTAAAAATTAATTTATGATGAGAATTGTTATAATTTTTATGTTTCGAAAAATTACATATATTTATTATTAATTTTTATTTTCCTTCTCATTCTTTTTCAATTTCTCTTTTCTCTCTTTTCTTTTTTTTTTTCTTTAATTGCAACATTCTAGAAACCAACTAGTTGCCCACGTAAGAAAAAAAAAATTTGCCATGTGTTGAGTGAAAAATAAAAGAAAAATGAAAATAAAAATTGGATAATTACTTAGCTTAAATTTTAAGCTAGTTACTCACATGTATAAAAGGAGGAAAAAAAAAGAAAAAGAAAAGAAAATTTTGCACAAACCAAAACACTGGAAGCAAACCGTGAGAGAAAAAGAGAAAGAAAGAAGAAGAAAAGAAGAGGAAAAATAAAAAAAAAGTAATTGGTAACTAAACTATATTTTCTTCTAGATATATGTTATATAGTATATAAATGTATAAATGAAGTATTTGTATAGTATTTTCTTTAAATATAACATTACTAATACATGTATATTTTTATAAATACATAAATTGAATAATATATGCATGTATTAGGCCATGTATGTATACATGCATGAACATAAGTATATTATATGGAAAGAGTATGTATTATATATTTTTTTAGGAACACATAGAAGTAGTATTTAGTATTTCCATTAAATAACTATAGTATATATATACATAATTGTACCGTAAACTATATATATATATATGTGTGTGTGTGTGTGTGTGTATACATGTATAATTATTTTTGTATATATATATGTATAGTTGTATAGTATACATGTAATAGTGTATTTTTATAAGTGATAATATATAGGAAATATATATATGTATAATATAGAGAATATATTACTGTACACCACATATATTATAAAATATATGTATAATATATAGTATACATACTTTATAATAAATACTATGTAAAAATATATATATATATATCAAATATATAATACAAGAATAGGTATTTGTAAATTATTTATATATATCTAAGTATTTGAAATTACATAAATATATTTATAAGTATAAACACAAATACATGAATATATATATGTACATAAGAGTATGTTTATTTCCATAAAATAAGTATATACATACATATAGTGTATAACATATAGTATATATATATATATAGTATATCAAAATATATATGTAATGTAGTAATACCTATAAACTAAAATAAATGTACACTTATATGTAGGTCTATATATATATATATATATATATATATTATCGTAATTAGGGATTTTTAAAAAAAAATAAAATTATAAAATATATTATAAGTATATTTATAAGCATAAACTATGAAGTACATAAATAATAAGAAAATGAGAAGTAATAAAAATAATAAAGGTCATAATAATAATATAATCATAATAAAGCTAAAAATCTAAAAAATAGGAAAAATATACTTAAAATAATAAAAATATCAATTATATGGTTTAAATAATTATTAAATCATAAATATGTTAAGAAAAAGCAAAAATTAATATTTTATGATTTTTAAACTTAAATAATAAATTTTGTGATATTTTTATATCACAATTTAAATTACAAGTCACAACGTCCAAAACGAACCTGGTTGCGAGAAAATACGCTCGAAAACGATCAAAATGGACTATAAATTTATAACGATCCGAGCTAAAACGAAAATGTTATACGCGATTTAATAAAAAGCTTGAATCAATGATTTCACATAAATCAATAATCGATTTAAGTAAATAGTATGATTTAGCATGCTAGTTTAGTTATTTAAATCCCCAAACTAATTACTTCCCATATTTCCCTAATGTTAGGTGATCCTGAGATCGAGACCGATTTTCCTTTAGACTATTACAATCCTTGATATCATTTATGACTAAGTTAGTACTCCCGATGACTCTATATTTGTTTTGTGCTTATAGTTAGTGCACATGAATTAAAGATTAATAACTTGATGCATGGGGTTTTGGGTTATGCATGCGACTGATATTGATTGATTACTATGCAAAATACTGTTAAATGTGATATAATTGATTGTTGCATTATTTGAATGATTTGTTGATAATGTTTGACCACCTCATAAATTGACTTAACCATATTCAACTCAACTAAAATTAAATGGTTCATGCATAAAGCACAAACATTGCATATAATGTTCTGGGCGTCACCTCACACGATTGGTAATGAAGGGGCTTGGAGGGATGGATTCCCATATGATTTGATTAGTATAGTGTAGGAGCATTGGTACAACAAGACCCTACCCTTGACTTATGGGTTCTATTGGCATCGGAGACGCTAACCGTTAGTGGCTGGGGGTCGCATCTAGAGACCACCGCTGTAGGGTATGAGCGTGGACTGTGGGAGCCAGCTCATCGCTAGACTTACATATTTGTATACTATTGACTAATGGAAGTAGAAACCTATTTAGTGAAATAGGGAATTAATATATATATATATAATGATATAAAAGTAAAAACCTAGGTGCTAGAGCCTGGTTATGATTGGTGCTGATGTATCTCCAACCCTTATTTCGGAGGGTGTTAAATCTAATGTTATATGTAATATCGATCAATCACATGTATACTGTTTAGCATACTGCTTGGTCATACATTCATATGTTTAGTAATAAACCATTTGATAACTTATTTGCTGGTATGGTACGTAAGTTAACTTACTAAGCTTTTATAGCTTACTCCTCAATAGTTTTCTCTTGCAGGTTGCTAGATGATTAAGCATGGGTTGAAACTGAGAGTTGAGCATCAACATCGAAATGCATAAAAGTTAGAATCTGAGGACGGACTGTATGGTTCATTTAAATTATTATATTTATAGTTATTAATACTACATTTAAATTTTGTAACTTTAGTAAGTTTGAGTTTGGGAACTTTACTACCTAGTCTCATTGTTTAGTAGGGGATACTGATTCTCCGTGTTTCTATTGGACTATGGCTTATCGGATATCTGCAGTCACATATATGTGGTTGTAAGTTAATTAGATAAATAAATAAAAACTTTAGTGACTAATTATTTAGAATCTTGCAATCTCTGACTTATAAGATGATTTTCGAATCATGGGTGTACACATGATATGAAAATTTATGGTAATTCTACTAGGCCCCCTTTAGGGTCATGACAATTCCCTAAGGAGATACATAGGTCATATGAATCCTTTGTCCAATAGTTCTCGAAGTTGCTTTTTCAACTCTTGAAGTCCTATCAGTGACATTCGGTATGGAGTTTTTTACATTGGTTTAGTTCTTAGCACCAACTCTATAGAAAAATCTAACTCTCACTGTAATGCTAACCCAAGTAACTCTTTTGGAAAGATATTAGCAAATTCACTTACTACCTATATTTCTAATACTTTTGGGGTTTCCTTCTTCCCTTCTATAGCAAATATCTAATAGAATTGCCATTCTTCAATAATTCCAATCATTTCTTCGCTTACATCAATTACTAATAATCTTAGACTCCGCTTACCCATCCTTCCCAAAAAATACTACCTTATCCTTGTATAAGACTATGTTCTTATTTTGACGATCCACTTTGACTAGTTGTTTAAACAACCAATCTACTCCCACAATAGCATCATACCCCTTAATTAGTAATACTATAAGTTTTATTAAGAATTCTTATCCTTAGATTTGCAATTGTCCATTATCTATTATTTCTCGTGTTAACACTTGCTCTCCTATAGGTATTCTTATTCTATAAGTGGATTTAACTTCATTTGTCTTAGTCCCATTTCCTAAGATAAACTCCTGACTAATAAACGAATGTGAAGCTCCAATGTCAAACAATGCATAAGTAGTTCTTCCATTTAATGTTTCCTGAAACAATTATTATTACTATAATCACTTAAGTACTATACTTAAGTTACATATTTTTATAGTTCTTAATACTATCTATACAAACAAAATTTGCAACTAGCTCATGAGTAAGTAAAAGTTATGAGTTAGTTTACATACCTATTACTAAGCCTTAGTTAGTTCCATCGATATCCATTTCATCATTTGAGCCATCATGAAAGTTTTCTTCCATCCACTCATCAAAATCCTCAGTATCCTCTTTTGTTCCCTTGATTGCAAATGTCTAAGCTAGTATAACAGTGTTCTCTGCTCCTCCAGATTTCTTAGCCCTTTGTCTTGCTTAACCATAATATCTTGAGAAGTGTCCGATCTTTCCACATCTGTGAAACTTTATTGTTTTCATCTTTGGATACTCTCTTGACATATGATTCGAATTACTACAGAGAAAACATTTGCCTCTTAATTAAGGGAATTGCTAAGGAAAATGATGTGCTCCATACTTCCAACACCTGACATTTCTTGCCTCATTATAGAAACTAAATCTAGTCTTATTTGAAGCAAGGCCACTAGTCACAACAGCTAACTTCTTTCCTTTCCGACTAGAGTTACTATTTGCACCTAGAAATGTCCTTTTGAAGACAAGCATATATTGATCCTCAATTTCTTATTCCACTCATTTGGCATGGCTTGTAAACCCCTAAATTTTTCAACTTAGCATCTAAAGTAGACTTAAGTATGGTAAATATTTCTAGGAGTTGACAAAGCTAGTAAAAGTAAAAACCCCAAAATAACTAATCAATCATGTATAAAATTTTTTTATCCTAAACATATGTAAATACTAAAATTTCATCTGAATGTGATAAAAACCTTAAAACTATAACTTTAAAAGTATAAAAGTACTAATTCATCATAATTTAACCTCAAACCTTAATTGATAATATAACATTAATATTATACTAAATCGTTGGTAAAATATTAAAGATAACTTTCATTCATTCATAAATACATATAATACTAAAGTTATCCTTTAAAAACTAAGATATTTCATCATAGATCATATTCATCTTTTAATTATATAACTAGGTTAGTATTACATAGATTTAAGAGTTTAGTTTATGCTTATGTCACATGTAGTAAGAATTAATACCGTAAATGAAACTTTTCCTAATAATTACATTAAGTGGACTACCAAATGATTTATATGAGATATAAATACCTAAAGGAAGATCTCGTTATCTATTTTAATTAATCAATTCACTAAACTTCTTATTTCCTTTCATCTCCTTAATTTTCTTCCTAATTTTTCTTAATCACTTGATTATGTACACTTAGATTATATGTAATTATGGAATGTTGACCAAGTCAAAGGTTGACTAAGTCAATATATTAAAAATTCAAAATATGTGTCATTATTAACTAGAATCTTCTCTTCCTTTCTATTGATTTCTTTTTTTTTTCTTTTATATTTTTCCCCTTTTCTTTTTCGTGTTGCCATCCACTCCTTTCCCTACTTAGGAACCCACTTGTTTTCATTTTCAAAGGATAAAACAATACAAAACAAAGTCCTTTTCTTCCTTACCAAAACCGTGATTCCCTTTCCCTTTCACTCTTTCTCAAATTTCAAACTTTACATCCATATTTTAAGAAGAAAAAGGTATGTTATTATGTATTATTCCATCTTATTTAATAGTTATATGTATAGGTTAGGTTAGTGTAGGAAGTTTATGTGTTATGTACATATATGTTGTTGAAGGAATAAAGTTCTAATTTTTATGCTTAGAAGTATAGCATAGCCTTAGTAAATGGAAGAAGAACATGTGCACTTATGCTTAAGTATGTGCATATAAGAGAACACTTGGTAAATATATGTAAGAAGACCTTCGTATATAAGTATCCATTATGTACATAACCTAAAATGAGACATATACTAACTATACATACATATATCATACTAAATACAACCTTAAAGTACAAAAATATAAAATTTGTGAGGCTTTCTTAAGAGGAAACTTTAGGCATATGCAAATAGGTATGTCACCGTATGTGTATATGGGAATGTACTAGTATATGTATAAGTACATAAGTATACGTACTAGTATATTAGAAGTATAAGTATAAATATAACATATGTACAAAGTGTATGCATATATATATAGATAAGAGTACATATGTAATGGGTGATGATGTGAGCAATGACATAATTAAATAATGATGTAAGCAATGATGTTATTAAATAATGATATAAGCCATGACATAAGCAAATGATGACATAAGTGATAACATAAACCTCTAAAATAATAAAACATAAGATCATTTAAGTGTAAGAATTAATAGCAAATGAAACTACTAGCTACTAAAATAGAACATAAAACTAACCAATAAGAATAATTAAGCTTCAATAGTTAGAATTTCAATAAATTTAGTCTATATCGTAAAACAGAGGTTTTAACATCCAAAACGGACATCACTGTGTGAACGTACGTTCGAAAACAATAAAAAAACAACTATAAATTAGTAAATATCAGGAGTAGAATAAAAAAGTTACATATGATTAGTGATAAAAGTCTAATTGGATTAAAATTGATAGTATTCTATGTAAAATTAGACAAATAGATATCTAAAGTTGCTAGTTAATTTAATTTCTTACTATCATTATTATATCGTAATTATTAGGTGATCCTGACACGGGCAAGGATCTATCAATTGATTACTACAACTAGAGTGAGTCGTCATGGTTGAGTGAGTACTTACCTTATCATTCAATGCTTGTATGTGGTTGCAAATAATAGACTTAAATGATGTTATTAATTGATTATTGTGTGGGGTTGGGAAATGCTTATATATGTTATAATGTACTGAGTTGTGTGAATTTACCTTAAGTACGAATAATTCTTTATTTGTTGCATTGTAGTATAGACAATGATTGTGTGCACTTTTGGATGGTCATATCATAATTAGACTTAACTATACTCGGCTTATAAAAAGAAACTAGTACATGCATCAACATGCATTTCATAGACATTCAAAGGTTGTTATTATAAATTTATTGGTTCTATATAGTACACTCGTATAAAATGACCTTATCCTAACCTATGTGAATACTAGGCGTTGGAGGCATCAATCGCCTAGCTAAGGATTAAGTCTAAAGGCCTCCGTTTAGGGGTGAGTGTAGACTATAGGGGCCTATTCACCATTCTATTAGAACTTGGTTTTTTAGATTGATTTAAGTATGGAACGTAAAGTTCTGTACTAATGTAAGTCCTAGTATAATATCGGAATTTGATTGGTGTCGTATATACTCCAACCGTTACTTCGGAGGGTGTTAAATTTGAGTTGTGTATATTGATTAGTTAACTATACATATTGTTTGGCATCCTATTTTTCAATTCATTCATAAGCGTGAATATAATGTATCTATAACTTATTTATGGTGTGGCTGAAGGTTTTGCTTACTAAGCTTAGGCTTATACCCTCTTAGACTTTTGTTGCAGGATGGCTTACTTGTTGATACTAGCTTAGGAATGCTACAAGTTAGCTTGGGAAACTGGGCAAAAGCGAGCCATTCAATGTGTTGAGAAAATTGACTATGCAAACTTTTACTTATGTACTGTTGTTTTGTTAGTAATATAAACCTAGAAGTACAAAATTACTACTTACTATAAACTTTGTAGTTTAAATCTTATATAAATATGCTTATGTGATGATATCATATGGATCTGTATGTTCTTGGGAAGCTAGTGGTTGTAGAGCCTTGTATATTGTGTGAAGAGTTCATGATTGGAAGGGTAACCAATCAGGGGTTCTTCATACAGTATATGGTGTTTGCTATGATTAGACCGTCCTCAGTTTATGACATGACTGGTTGATTATTCTCCAATTGACGTACTTTATCCACAGTTTGATGATAAGTGGTGAATCCATAATTACATCAAATCCGCTAAGGAAAAGATCCTTCTTCAGCTCTTGATTGTCCCTATATGACTTAGGTACATATTGCAACAACATATTAAATTCATTCTCGTATTAACCTACACTCATAGTTCCTTTGTTTATTTCCATTAACTGTTGGGTCATCTAATTATGTACACTGATAGGGAAATATTCTCTCTTAAATGCCTCCCGAAATACTTACCAAGTAATTGTCCGTGCTATTGAGTCTTAACAAACTCATGCTCCCATCTTTAATAAGAAAGTATCATAAGAGCCTTTTAATTTTTAGGAATCTTAAATCCCTTAAGATTGTACTCAATTTAAGCTAACCAATCATCAAGCAAGTTAGGTTTACCCATTTCTCCTTTAAAATGCTAGTTCAACTTCAAAAACTTAAGAAGTTAACTTGCATCTAAGGGTCAAATTCCTTTAAGTTCTGCCTCTAGTGGCCTTTGGTTCACCACATTTTCACCTATGATTAAATGTTGAATTAAAGCTCCTTGCTATTGGATTATGGTATTTATAGTAGCTAACATTTACCTAAACTAAGCAGGGTCTATCATATTCTAAGTAGGTGGTGGTACATCATTTCTAGGTGGTTATGGTAAATTAGAAGGGTTAAGAGGTGGTATTACTCCTTTAAGTTGATTGTTTCCATTTCCATTTCTATTTGCTTCCTCTGCCATATGTAGATTCATAAATCACTAACTATCAGCGTACTAGAAGTTAATACTTAATTTAAGCGACTCATATTTACATATAGATAAATGATTCTCTGTATATGTAATACATAGTTATAAATTCTTCAACAAGGATTTCAATCAACATAAAACTTGTACTATTTCATTCTCATATGGAAAACAATGATATTCATATTCCATCATGTGCCCAAACACACATGTATATCATGAGCTCATATAAATTTCACCTGTAACATTATATCATCTATCTGCTTCATTCCTTGAAATCACTACTCATTTTATATCTCATACAAATATTGAATAATAAAGCTATGTTATACTCAAGCATGTTTATATTAGTACATAAGATAGCTAGACTTTACATTCAAAAGATTACATCACTTTATTTACATCAGATTAATTATTTGATCACTTATTTACATCACTTTCATCTATGTAAGAGTTATTTACATCATTTGCATATTTAGTAACTAAAACATCAAAAGTACAAAAGTTATATTCAAAAGGACAAAAGTACATCAAAAGTCACTAGAGGGACCTAGGTACATCAAAACAATAGTTCAAATGATATCAAAAGCCTTAGCAAGTCTTCTCAGCATCTTCTCATACTTTTAGTTACTTGAACTTGCTAAAGTTGTTGCATTTTCAAAACCAAACCAGTCATCTTCTCCATTCCTTTCAAAATCTAAACTTATCTCTACTATGATAGGGGTGTCTTATATAATAGCCACTTCATGCACCTCACTTCTACTATCATGTGCTCCATTTTCAAAACCAACTTCTACTTTAGCCTATACTTCCTTTATATCCTCTTTAGGATCTTCATTATCAACTAACCCTATAGTTGGCTGAGCATCTTAAGGTAGATTCTTTGTTGGTACCATATGGGGTTCTAGTTCTTAGGATTGTAACGATACTTCTATACCTACAATATCATCTATAGGATATTAAGGAAACTAGTCAACCACATTAAGGGGATAGTTTCTAGGGATATGTGAAACTCCTGGGGGTACTTAATCAAAACCTAAAGGGTAATTCCTACTCGCTTCTACAATAGTAGGAAAGTGCAATATAGAAATCATTAGAAATAACACCCCATTTTCCTTAAAGTACTTCTTCTCATGGGTAGCTAAGGTAGTATATTCATTACATGTAAGTCCTAAGTCAACCTTTATTATCCTCCAAGCATCCTGCATACTAAAGGACATCTTGTGCTTATAGTTTCCAATAATCTCATCAATAACATAAAACATGCTCTAGTTAGTCATGTCTAGTAACAACTTTTGCATCCGAATCCTATACTCGATAAGTGTCTCATTCCCTTTCCATTCAAAATTTCACAATGCAATTAATAAACCATTCCTATGAATTTGAAATAATTAAGTCAAAGTTAGTTTATAACCCATTTTACATACATAAGCTATATATATAATCCTGTGAATCTGAGTCTTTTTTGTTCATTGTCAACTCTACTCACAATGATCCTATTATCTACTCATTTTAATCAGGCGCTTCAAAGCTTGGTTCTTTTAGAACCTAGTTTTGATACTAACTCAAAATTGTTATACCTCAAATAAGAGAAGTCGTAACAGTCTCACCGTATAAACTAACCTAAAATAGAAGCTAACCTTGCAATTATTATCATATATATAGTCCACATAAGGCATACACAACTCAACGAACTTAAAGCATTCATTTTGATACACGTGAATAATCAAACCTATGGTATAGTTTTACAAAATACTCATCCTGTATAAAACTCAACAGAAAAGTCAAAAGCCTAGATTCAACGAATTTCTCCTTTCATACTTTCTTGACCAACTGCACACTAATCTAGGGATGGTGATATCTAAACATCTTGACCTTTACTCATCACTTGCAAAAGAGTCTATAAGGATGTAAGAAAAACTAGCTTAGTAAGTGAGACGGAGTAAGAAGAATACCATACAATCGTAAATGAAGTTTTTAATTATGATGAAATGCAATGCAATCAATCACTTGAAACATTACACAATGTTATCTAGACCATTGTGATTTTAGAGAAATTACATTTGCTCTAACCTAGACCAAGGAGTTTTATTACAACTCAAATCAGATCAAACTTAGGCTTGTGTAACAAAGAATACGTTCCTCCTATTACTACCTTCATACTATGGCCCTTACCCTTGTCATAACCTCCTTGCCTATCACTTAGTTTGACTAAAAATGAGAAGAGGACTATTTCAACTATCCTTATCGAAGGGAGTTAGTATTTGATCTAATACTCTTAATCGTGCCCCTAATGGGTGCTACGCATGTCCAGTTTCGTTAGTGGTCAAATCAACATTAGTTTCATTTAAAGGTGATCAAACAAGTTTACACAATACAAAAATAATGCAATCATGCAGAATAGCATACTAAGGAGTTTAACTCATATTACAACAAAATACCAATCATATGCATGGCATGTACACAAACAACTAATTACGATCACAAACAAAGTACTCTTCAGCTCCTAGATACTTTAATAAAGTATCCCAATAAGTAATAAAGCTACGATCCCAACTTACCTATTTAGATGCTCACTGCGAAAGACTCATGTCCTTAACACTCTAATCACGGGATACCCTATATATATACAAAACCTATATTTAGTTTTCATAAGAATTTATGAAAACATTAGGGTTCTATTTAGAAGTATTCTATTAAACAGTTATATATATAAATATATATATCTAAAGTACATTATTATTTTCCTTATATAATTAAATATAGTCTTATTATATAAGTTAAGTTAATAAATATTAATAATATACGTAGTTATACTATTACATATAATATATCATTTTGATCATATCGAAACATACTTTTAGTCAATTAAATCATGTTCCAATTATAGTCAGGTTATCATTGTATGTAAATTCTCATAATATTATAGAGATATATGTTATATTACTTAAGGATGTCCGCTTTTAATAAAAGTAATATGATTGGGTTTCTATATACATAATGATATGCATTACGGGTTTTATATTGAGAGATGACTTTTGAAGGGTACTTCGAATTTCTAATATACTTATACTTGTCTATAATAAAATCATCGTATTATACTTATTTTATGTAACTAAATTATATTTTATATAATTTGTTAACATAGCTTGACAATGTAGATATTTTCTAACCCTAATATTTATATAACATACCTTAGTAAAAAAATTATCATTAAATATATTAAAAACTCATTTTCTCTAAATCTAACCAATATGTATTTGTATAGTTTTTATGTCAATATTTATCATATTTTAACTTATTATTACTAAAAACAAGCGCTGGTTCGTAATTTAAACTATTTACTACGTAAATTCGAAATAAATAACTAGAGCCATCAAAATAATTCCTTGAAAATTCCTATAAACTTCTAAAAATATAAAGACTCCAGTAATCACTTGGTTTCATGCCATTGGTTTGTCATCTATATACTCAAAATTACAATTTTACCC
Source organism: Lumnitzera racemosa (assembly GCA_024138005.1). NCBI lineage: Eukaryota > Viridiplantae > Streptophyta > Magnoliopsida > Myrtales > Combretaceae > Lumnitzera > Lumnitzera racemosa. Next base: position 62,973,123 of record JAMXBC010000004.1, read on the forward strand.
TTAAATTGCACTCAATTACCCAAATATTATTCTTTTTTTACAAGATTAGTTCCAATATATCCTAAGATCCTTATAATTAATAGAAATTAGTATCTATCCTTTTCATCGTTTCTTTATATAAAACCCATTTATTTCAACAATTTCAATTTTTACAATATTTGGGTCAAAAACAAAATAAATATTACACATGTACATTGTCAGAACCCTAAAGGAAGCCTATCAGGATTGTCTAAAATTTCCATAACACATATGCACCAATAATATGGAAATCGCCTTACAAGCTAAAGATTGCAAGACTCTAAATGATTTGTCACTAAAGCTATTGATTTTTAAATAATTAATTTATTGTAAAATATAATTAACTATGAATGTTTGATAGCCTACAATTCCTCAGAACCGTAGAAAATCGGTATTCCCGACCAAATAATAAGACAAGATATACCAACTTTATAAAATTATAATAAAATTTAATTATATGGAATTTTAACATACAAATATTTCTTACAAATGATGTTATGTATCACCTATAAAGATCTTAACTAATTCTAATACTATCATACTTATCCTCGTCTCACACTTAGCACTTAAGACTTATCTCAATCCCAATGGGCATACAACAACTCAGTGAGTTTGTTTCTCATCATTGCTGTTTAAGCAAGTTATCACACATTATTAACATACATTCAAGTTATTTACATACAAAATGAATGCAATTACGATGAATACAAACAACACATCCATAAGAGTCCGGAACTATGGAAGGTGTAGAATTATGTCATCTATTCTTCGATTATCCCCTATACTTAACCATATAAGATACCTTAACTTATCTGCATGAGTTTTCTTAAGCACACCACCCCTCTAGGTGACATTCGACTATTATCCCAGTTGAGAAAAGAGTTCCAATCCAAATAGGCAAATCCCAAACTAGGACTATCTACCATCTAAGGCCCCTTAGGCACAAACATACGAGTCCTCTCGCAATCAAAATTAAGGCCTCATAAGCATAATAAAGTGAGTCCTCTCGTTATTAATTGGAGATCTTAGGTTAGCTTTGTCTTAACAATAAAATATCATTTCTAATAGTACGAACCCTGATCAAAATCGTACAAAATATGTTAAGATTAGAAAAGCTTTTTCTAAAAATAGCTTTTTCAAAATTTTGCAAAGCTAGTACTCACCATCTATACATTTATCGAGTCATAGACATGTGACGAATAGAACCAATTATTCTGGTTAGATATTTACATTTATCAATTTTAAAATGGTAATCACATAGATGATGGCATACAAGCAAAACAGTCATTAAAACATACAAGTAACAACAAGCAACAAAGCATCATACAAGTAACACATACAAATAAGTAGTAGGTCATTAAAACTCTCTCACCTGGATTATTGCTCATTCTCCAAGCCTTTAGGGTTTCTATAATTCGATATTGAATTGCCTAAAAGATAATAGAACTTATAAGTATCTTGAGAAACAAACTCCTTAGTTAACTAAAAGTCTATTGTAGTTTGTCTACTTTCCTAATATGACCTAAGTATGGTGTATACAAGGTTTATGATACTTTAGTAGGGTTAATTGTAACTATATTCGTATATTTGTAAGTTATAGTACTTTATGTATTTAATTACTTATTTCTTCTCATTATCAATTTATAGGGTCTATTCCATTACTTAGTTATCTTATTTATTCCTTTCAGTTTTATCTTATATCTTTAGTTGCGTGTAGCTTTTTTATCTTAACTCCTATTTTTACAATCTTATAGTTGTTTGTTATCGTTTTCAGATGTACACTTACATGGTAAGATCCATTTTGGACATTAAGACCTGTGTTTTACGATATAGATTAAATTTATTGAAATTTTAATGGTTGAACTTTGAATGTTCTTATTATCTATTTTATATCTTATTTTAGTATTTAATGATTTTATTATCCCTTAGATTCTTATATTTAGATAATTTTACATTATTATTACTATTATATGTACCTAAATAAGGCTAACTCAAATTGAGATGTGTGTTATGGAATTAAAGTAATTTTGGCCCATTTATGTATACATTTGTACATATTGTATATTTTATTATTTTACTGTACTATCTTTTAGTAATTTAAGTAATTATGTTGTAATTTACTCATGTACAACTTTTATACTTATGTACTTAAATATTCTATACGTATATTATGTGTATATATACTTCTAATACACTTGTATGTATACTAGTGCACTTATACATATACTTATACTTATTCCGATACATATATCCATATATGTACATACAGTGGTATACATATTTTTATATGTATTTTCATATGCCTTCTATACTCCTTTAAGAAATTTTCATAAAATCGATATTTTTGCATCTTATGGGCTTAATTAGTAAGTTATATGTATGTATACTTAGTATACTCCTTATTTTTGTTTATGTAAATAAAAAATACTCTTATATAAGAATCTTCCAATATATGTACATGTGTTCTTCTACCCTTATCTATATATATACTTATATGTATACCATGTATTTTACTAAAATTCACACATAAGTATCTTACATGTATCCATATGGTATATGTACTCATGTATTCTACTCTTATACCTTAGTATTCTTACACTTAGGTACATATATATAAGAATCTTATTTGTTTCAACATACATGTACATATGACATATGAATTCTAAAACTAACCTAACATATATAACTAATTGCTAATTTAGATAGAAAATCATATAAAAACATACCTTTTGTCCTTTATATTATGTAAGGGAAGTGCTAGTACATAGTATAGAAAAAGTTGTTAAAACATATAGGTAAATTTTGAAAAGTAGAAAGGGATGAAAGGGAAGAGGGTAATGGTTTAGAGTTGGGGAAGGAAAAGGTTTGTTTTTGTGTAATTTTATGTTTTATAATGAAGACAAGTAGGGTCTAGATGGGGGGAAAAGCAGACAATAAAAGGAAGTAAAATGGAAGAGGAAATCATGTAAAAAAATATGTAGAAATCTAAGGAAAGTGAAAGAAAACTCTAGATGACAATGACATTTGTTGACTTTGTCAACAAGTTAACTTAGTCAAATCTCTTAAAATTACATGTAATTTGTGTATACATAATGGGGTAATTAAGGATAATTGGGAGAAAAATTAAGGAAATAAAAGAAAATGTGGAGTTTATTAAAATAATTAGTAAAAATAGTTAATGAGATCTTACTCTAAGTATTTATATTCTATATGCATCATTTGCTACTTAGTGTAACTATCATGAAAAGTGCCATTTAGTATGTTAATATTGACTACATATGGTATAAACATCAACTAAACACTTAACTTTATATAATACTAACATAGTTAGGAGATTAGAAGATGAATATGATCTATAATGCAATATCATAGTTTCTAATGGATTGCTTTTATATAACATGTATTTATGAGTGATTAAAAGTTATATTTAATCTTTTACTAATAATTTGGTAAGATACTAAGGATATATTATCAATTAGGGTTTTAGAGTAAGTTATGGTGAATTAGTACTTTTATATCCTTAAAGTTATAATTTTAGGGTTTTATCATTTTTGGGTACAATCTTTACTATTTACATACATTTAGGGTCTAAACTCTTAAAGTTACATATATTTAAAGTTTAAGGTTTTTGTATGTAACTAGAGTTTCTATTAATAGTTTAAGATTTTTCATATTCACTTTAGGTTTCGAATTATAATTTTTGTCAATTTTAAATCTCACTAGCTTTATTAACTTTAGGACATCATCTACAGCTATATTTAGATGACTAGATTTGCGAGGTTTACATACATAGTAAAAAATGGCTTACATACAATTAAACTACATCTAATAAGGATCTTATGGAAAATTATTAGGCATAAAACAACATCATTTAGGCAATTTTTGTTTTGTTACAAAATTTAGATTACTGTATTGATTTGTTAAGGAATATATTAAATATTTAATAGTTTACAAAAATAAATTCATAACATGATAGCATCCTAGAAATAACCTAGTAGTACATTTTCTTAAAATAATTTTGGGTTCATTTAGTATTTTTAGAAAATAATAGAACAACAAGGCAGATTTAGAGCTTATCATTTGTTAGAGCTTCGGTAGCCATCTATATTAGGTGTTGGTTGGAGTGGCTAAATGCAGCATAGACTCATTGTGGCCAAAAGTATTTAACAACAAATTGTCAGGGGGCTAGGGAATTGGAGTGGGGCATGCTGTGCTTTGTTTCTTTCTTTTTTTTCCCTATTTTTTGGTAATTTATCTAAATTTTTCCCTTAAATGTTTTGGTTGTCTAAAGTTTGACTTGAAGTATTAGGGGCTTTTTATACATGTTGGGTTGTTTAGATAATTTCCCATGATTAAATACTTTTTTTTTTCTTCCTAATTTCTAAGTTGGAGGTGTCTCCTTCGAAATAAAAGAGGTCTTGTTTTATCATGTTGATGTTGTTGTGATGTACCATGCCTGGTTTTTTATTTTGCAATGCAAATTAGATAGGCTTTGATGGAGTAATTAGGATTATTTTATGTGATTTGTAGGATATTTAGTTAGTTTTATTAATACACAAGCATAGTTGCTACATATACATTACACATAATGTGCAATTATACACATATAATTATATTTCTAGCATATATTTTATTTTTAAGGTATATTTTCTTATTTATTTTTATGAATTCATCACATATTATGTAATATTATAAAATTTTGGATTAATTTACAAGTATAATTATTATATATACTAGGTATACTCATAAAAATATGTATATACTCATATAGTATATTACACTATATTATTTGTTTTTATAGTCTAAATAACTTATCTCTAAGTCCTTATTGCATTCTAAGCTCGTTTTTAGAAGTTTTAATCATTTTTACACTATATTAAATAATCGCACTTCTAAGGATAAAATTGGAATATTGGATTATTATTTTTGAAATCTAATTTCGCTAGGTTACTTTGATTAACTTTTCTATCTTAGTCGTAATGTTTGGGTTCAGTTGGATAACTTTCTCCAAAAGCCCTAAATCTGAGTTTGGTTATCCTAAATGCGATTTTTAAGGCTTACAGTTGCCAAATGATGCGGTTACTAGTAAGAAAATCAAAGAGAGGCGAGGAAATAAAATATTCTTATAGGATTCCAAAAGGATTATATCTAGATATGAAAAGGGGGAGCCCATATTTTCGAACGACAAAGGTAAGATTTAATTTACCTTCGATGCCGAGCCAAGCTATAAGAGGAAAGCCGTTCTTATGACTCATGAGGGGAGACTTGTTGCCTTTGAGCTTCGCCTAAAATGGGTTTGTAAGTCTTTAATTATTCTTCCTTCTTTTATAATAGTTTCTCTTTTTTGTAGATCCTAATTAGTTGTCGACTCATGCCAAAGCTAAAAAAAAAAAAGTTAGATAAGCGTATAGCTACCAAAGTTGCTATTAGTTAGCTACTAGCACCAAAGAAAGTAACTAAGGAGCAGGTCATCAAAGAGCTAGCTACTTAGAAGAAGAAGAAAGAAACCCCTCATTTTGATGGATGTTAGCTAATCGATTAAATTGACGCTATTGAGACTACACAACTTAAGGTACTTCCCATAGTTAGGGATACTACTTGGGAAGTGCTGCTAAGAAAAGCTAGCCATGATCTCACTATAGAAAACAATGCTAAGGTTGTCCCTCAAATGGTTATTGATAGCTCGATAGACCAACTAAATCCTATGCTAAGCCCCAAGAAGATGAGCAAGAAAGAACTAGCTAAGCAACATCCATCCAAGAGAAATAAGGGCATAGACGAGAAGATAAAGGAGGTTCTAAGGAATAAAGTTCTCGGCATTAGGTCTACCCAATTTGTTCCCAATCTATAGTAAGTGAGTTCATTATGCCAAGTTAGAGTCAAACAATCCTAGAAACTGACTTAGCTTTAGGCAATAGGACAAAGTCCCTAGCCTTAATAGAGGGAGTCATCCTTCCAAAGGACAAGGAAATAGCCAAGAAGAACATGGATAAGGTCAGTAGTTGTAATAAAGGCTATATTACAGCCAAGTTGTATGATGTAAGTTTCTCTATGACTAATATGTCTTTCATTCATAGTTCGTCTCACCATTGACCTTCGTCTTTGTACAAATTAGTAGTCATGTTTTGATGGCTTTGGACTATGCTGAAGAGGAGATGAAAAGAGTATGCTCAATTTTTCATTCCACATACTTGAAAGCTGGTTGATTTATTCAGCTTGTTGCCTCATTGTAGAAGGTAAAGGAGGCCTATAACTCCTCTAAGGTACAAATAGTCATAGCTAAGATGGAAGCTCGAAAGTTGTAGTAAGAGCTCTATGTTGAGAAGCTAGCATATTCCTTTGTTGTTGATGAAGTTTCAAGCTTTAAGACTAAAAATGAGGAACTTTACAAGGAGATTGATCACTTAAGAGAAGAACTTCGCAAGAAGAGAGAGGAGTATTAGGGGTTAGGAAGGATACATACATTAATGAGTGAGGAGGAGGACAAATTAAGGGTCCAGATAAAGAAATTGGAGACTAAGGGCTTTATACTTGAAGATCATATTGCCAAATTGGAGGAGGCAATGAATAAGAAACCTTCCATTGAGGAAGCTCTATCAATGGTAAACCCTAGTCAGCAATATGAGAAATTACTCCAAAAAAAATGTTCTTGCAAGGGGTTCAACTAAAAAGAGTAGAGATTTTGAAAGTCCATCCTGACTATGAGTTGTCATCCCTTGACATTGCTAACTCGATGATGATGATGATGTCGGTAGTGATGATGACATTTAGTGCGAGGAAGAGGTGGTTGATGGTCAAGAGCAACATGACAATGGGTAAGCCAGCACTGAAGTCCCTATGGATGTTGAGGAACTATCATTAAAATAAAAAGAAAAACAACCCTTATATCCGCAAGGAGACCTCTAACTCCTCAAACAAAACCTTAGTGTTGATAAAGAAATTAGCTCCGAAAAGGTCCCCATAATTCTATTAACTAAGACCATAATTCAGCTTGGTCTTAAAGAAAAAATGTATCAGACTCCTAAGGAGTTAATTGATTTACGTTTTATTATCCTAAATGATATTTTTCTAAACTTTACTTATGGTCGAGATGCTAACCTTTTGGTTGTAATTAACCTTTATTTTACATTTGACACTTTTAATTCATGGTACATTTTATTTCACAAGCAATTCGTACTTAGTGTCCTTTCGTAGACATGGAGGAAATTCATTAGCTGTATAAGACTTGAACTAAGAATTAAGGCTCATTTTCTAAATTGCAAAATTGCCTGTTTGAGGCTACTTAAAGTTTGCTAGCCCTAGTTAGTCGAAACTCTTTTCAAGGACTATTTAGTGTTATTTGCTAATTAATAATAAGCTTATTCATTGATGTTAGTCTAAACTTATTTGTCATTTATTCATTTGTTGTATAGTTAGATTTAGATTAATTTGTTAATCGTGCATAGATTAAGAATAAAAGTAATGGTAAAGAGATACACTCATAAAATTGGAAAAAATACTTCATATTGAATATAGTGTAAGCCATTGCCTTATTTTAAAAGAAAAAATAAATGGAAACATAAAATGGTGCTATTGTTTATGACATTTTGAATCCTTACTAGGTCCTCCCAATTTACACCAAGCTTCCCTTAACTAGCTGGCATGCTTGTTGCCTCAAATTTCCTACAAACCATGTCTCTAGGTTGAAATACTTTGTCCTTCACTTTCTAATTGTAATACCATGCCACCTTATGTTGATAGGTAGCAACTCTTGCTCTTGTAATGTCTCTTATTTCCTCAATTATCTAAATTGGCCATTAGGTCGACTTGATTCACCATAATGTCAAACTTCTACATTCTTAAATTAGGTAAATCCAACTTAATCAACAAAACTGCTTTCAATCCAAATGTAAGACTAAAAGTTGTCCTTCCTATCGAAGTCATGGGTAATCTTATACCCCCATAGAAAATTAGGTAATTCATCAACCCATTAAGCTTTGGCTTGGTCAACTTTTCTTTTCAAACTGTATAGGATGGTTTTGTCAATACCTTCCACTTGTCCATGGGTTTAGGGGTGAGCCATTGTGGTGTAATTCAATCAAATGCCATGTTTTCCATAGAAAGCTCGGAACTTATCATTGCCAAATTGTGGCTCATTATCAATCACTATTGTTGACACCTAATTTTTACCTCCTCTATTTTATTTTAATAGGATAAGGAGTCTTAAATCAACAAGAATACAAAAAATAGAAAATCCAATAAAATAAATTATAACAAAATAAGTTTAGAAAAAAAAATAAGATGCTTAGAAAAATACAAAAAAGAAAAAAGAAAATATAAAAAAAAGCTAAAAAATAAGAAATTTAGAAAAAATACAAAAAGAAAAAAAGAAAAAACCCAAGAAAGAAGAAGTTAAGAAAAAAAAGAAATAAAAATAAGATGCCTTACACATGACCAATGTCTCATCTCTTTCTTCCAAATTTCTCTCCTCTTCCTTTTTTCTAGCTCTTATTTTCCATTTCTCAAGTGGTCTGTTTGGGGTCATTTTTTACCCCAATTATTACATGATTTCACTAAATTAATGGTGAAATTATGTAATACACATGGCCTACTTTTAAATCCATCCTAAAACTCATCTAAGTCTAATCAATATTCGGCAGTAAAATGGCTCCAAAAATGAAAAAAAAAAAACTAAAAATCCAGTATCTCCATTCATGGTCGATTTTCTCCATTAATGACATATTTAGGGTCGGTCAAGCTACGTTTTGTATAAATAAGGGTCGGGAAATACACAAGGATACACAATACAAGCTTAGAAACGCTCTAGGTAAGCAAATCAAAACTTTTTCTCTCTAACCCAATCCCTTTCTTTGTCTAGGATAGCCATCTCCACGACTATTTTCAACGAAAACCACCATCACCATCGGAATCCTCACACCCAAAAACCCTAGGTAACATACTTTGATTTGACTTTTCAAGCTGATTCGAGTGGCACGAGCTAACCGGAGTTGACCAAAGCTAACCAAGTCGACCTGTGTTAACCTAAGCCTAACCCGGTCTGCAAAAATATATATATTTTAAAATTATTTATTTTTATTTTTCGTTATTTATTTATTTATCCTTTTATCCATGTACTTGTAGAAAAAAGAGAATAAAAACAAGAAAAAGAGAAAGAAAAGAAAAAGGGGGTCTTTTATTTACTTATTTAATTTAATAAAAATAGATAAATAAGAAATAAATAAACAAGATAATAAAAATAAGTATATAAGTTAGTAAAAATCGTTTTGATACTTAGAAAAATCAAAATTTCCAAAAATAAAAATAAATGAACCTTTTCCAAATTAGGACTATTTTAGAATTTCCAAAAATAAAACACTAACTAGGACTGTTTAGGAAAATTTCCTTAAATAAATAAAATAATGTAAAAATGTAAACTTGACCTTATTTGGAACTAAAATCTATCAACTCGCTAAAGTTTTATAAAACAAGAACTACGTACGTTTAATCCTAAATAGTAGATATGTAAGTACGTGTAAGGCGACTGTAAAAAAATATAAAAACCTAATATTCCTTTTTTTTACATTATTCTAGTTATCTAATTTAGGTAAATAACTGAGTTCTGTTTTTATAAAATTGAAAGGTGCCTTTTTAGGTTAAGGTTAAATTTAGAAAGTTAATGGTAACCATACGGGTTTAAAATTTCTAATCCCTAGATCTAGATCTTTGGTTTGAAAAACTGTTTTATAAAATGGCTTAATCAATAGACTGATGGCTAAGTTATAACCAATTCATGCAATTGGTTTGGTTTGGTTATTACTTAACTCTTTTTCCTAACTTTGGTCGATTAGCAACTCTAACATGTTTTCAAAATACAAAAGAGCCAATTTTCTTCAAACCTTAGTCAAGGGTCAATATTAAACGGGTAAGGGTTTAATACTGATCAGTTTAAGAAGACTTATTTAAAAAAACCGGGAGGTGAAAAACTAAGCCCAATAGCTTAGTGACTCCATTAGAGACGTCAAAAGGGTTGCACAAGCTCAAAAACCTTTAGAACTCACCTTTTATGCATTCACGATATCCAAAATCAACGAATAATCGAGTAAGATGGAAATAAAAATGTAGAATGGCTTAGAGTTTCCTTGATTTCCCTTATAATTTTAACGTATTGTAAACATAGAATTGTTGTAAATAAAGGTCGGTCAATCTTATAACATATGTTTTCTTTTGTAATTCAGATTAGGAAATGTCTTATTCATCTAACTCCATCTACTTCATGGAAAAGTTTGTAGGCAAGCCCATTTGCCTCAAGCCCATCCTAGGCTAATGGTTTGAAAGCTTCAATCCATGGGAGCTAGAGACTATCATCAGTAAGATTAGGCCCATTCTATCACTTCCTAGAGTAAAAATAGAGATTAATTTAATTAAGGCTCTAACTAAATTTTGGAAACCCGAAGAAATGGCTTTCGAAGTTAGGCCTTACTTGATTAACCTAACATATGAAGATTATACCCAATTACTTCAAGCCCCTTCTTTGGAAAATATATATACCCCAAATTTGGAAGTGGACCTCGTGAATGCCTCTTTAAGATTCTTAGGTGTTAGAAAAGCTGAAATAAACAAAGCCCTTGGAAGTTGTAACGGTAATTGCATCAAACTAGAAGACTTAAAAGCTTAGTTAGTCATTGAGCCTAAATCCAACAAACGACGCATCTTCTGTGGCAATATCAAAGATTAGGGACATAATAGAATAAATGCCTTTATTCTGGCTACATTTAGGACCCTCTTATTCCATAATGGAAAGTTCCTCATCTATTTAAGGGTTGCTATGTTAGTCACCCAATTTCTCGAAGGTAAATCATATGTCCCCACCATCCTCACAGAATAGATCGAAAGCCTTAGTATTTTGAAAAAAAGAATGATGGCTTACTAAAGACTAGCATGGCATTACTGATAGTATGCTTTATGAGACACATGAAATGTTATGGGCTTCGTCTAATTTGAGGAGAGTTTTCTCATAACATCAATCTGATGGATTCGTTTGTCGATAAGGTCCATCTCCTAAAAGGAAAATCCACTTACTGCTGGGTAGAAGTGCTAAGAAATTTTTAAGTCACTGATATCTTGTAGACAGCAATATATGGTAACTTCAAAAGGATAATCCTAGTTTACAAAAATTATCAAGCAATACCCCTAATTGGGAAGAAATTATACATAGGTTATTACCCTAGAAATGTGAACAAATAATTTGAAGGTATCTAAGATATAGTTTATAAGCCTTCATTGGATATCATGACCTTAGAATATGAGGACCTTTAGATTCCACTACCACAAAAGATGTCTAAACTCATGGCAATCAAATAGTTATTGAAAACAAGGATTGTTAGCCTAAACATCGATTTAGGAGAATGGTTATTAGAAGTGGACAAGCATCGGGTTACCAAAGAATATTTGTACGATTAGCTTCATAAGGTAGGGGAGATCCAGTATCAAGCACTAGAGGTCATCCAACTTGCACTAATTGAACTAGATCCTGAAATCAAGACCTATATGGACCAAATACAAACTCGAATAGAAATAATCTATGAAGAGTGGAACATGTAGGAGGATCTCTTTTGAGAATCTAAACAACGTTCCTGAACCTTGGACCAACAATCGAGGATGACCTAAAAGAGGTTCAAAGAACTTGAAGAAATGGAAGAGCCCAACTCAAGAAAGAGGAAGGAAGCACCAGTAAGGTCTAGTAAGTAGAAAAGGGGAACGCTTGCCAAGCACCAGAAGACCATTTAGGAAACAAATGTATTTTCTTTTAATGTAAAGGGCAACTCTAAAAAGCTATAAAATAATAAAAATTACCATCTTGCTGGTTATTAGTTGATTTTGTCTCTTTGCATCCATATACCATGCATTTCTTAGTTTCTCATTTGTCACTTTTAAAAATATTTATGCACTAAATTGTTGAAAAAAGATCTTACACAGGTTGCTAAGATAGCTCCCAAATGCTAAACCTTCTAGAGGAGTCCTATTAAAACTTACTCTCAAGGAAGAATGGCTAACTAAGAAAATGACAACACCAACTACGATAGTATCAATCCCGAAGTTATTGATCCCACTAAGATGAGGTTCTAATCATTGGAATGAACAATGGGGAAGATTGTAGATTAATTGAGCTTTCTTCTTAATAGCATAGCCTTGCTTAGGTCTATGGCTCCATTAAATGAACAAAGTTCTAAAGCTTGATATGGAAAGAATGCTAAAGCCCTACCCCTTAAAATAGAAGAAGCCTACCCCAAAGTGAACTAGGCCTTCGAATCCTTTGAAATAGAATGATAGGATTTTAGGTACCGACTTAACTCCACGCTAGGTTTCGAATCACATGAGAGGCTTGCTTACGGGCTCTGCATGAGTGGATAACCTATTTAGGTTGAGACCAAGAGTTTTTTAGTAATAGTTAGTCTGCTATTTGTGATTGTGCATGTGATTGTAGCCATCTAAGTGAAATTTAGTTACTAAAATTTTATGTTAGGAATATCAAACCTTAGTGTATAGGGAGAGATTCACAATGTCAAAAGTGATGCTCATGGTCATGGTCAAGTTACCCAATAAACACCACATTCTACTAATGAGCAGATATAAAATCTTGCTACTATTGTGGCTAATTTAGCTATCTTAGTAAATAGGGTCTCAAAAAATGGATTGCATGAGAGAGTTGCTGAGCAGGGCCAAGAAATGAGCGATAGGCCAAAGAGGCAGATGGACAAGCGAGCTTTAGAAGCCTTTCTAGTGAACCATGCACCACCACAACGTTCTAATAGAGTCGTGAGGAGAAGGTTAGAGTCAGATGAAGTGGAAGAGTACGAAGAAGTAGAAGACTAGTATGTTGGGATTGATGAGTGAAAGTACAAAGCGCCAAGAGGTGCCAAAATCTTAAGGTATAGATTCTGAACTTTAATAGGTCTGATAGTGCTGATGACTATCTAGACTGGGAAGAGAAGATCGAAAAGATATTTGAATTTTATGATTATGAAGATGATATTCGCATTAGAGTGGCAGCATTAGAATTTTCAAGGTATATAGCAATGAGGTAGTAGAAGCTATAGAATGTTTACCTAAGGACTCGACGCGATATTCGAACATGGAACGAGATGAAGAGAGTTCTAAGGAATAGGTTCGTTCTCGAATACTACGAGCAGGTCACATCGTGGAATTGCAAAGTCTCATAACTTTAGATGAAACCATCCATATAGCCTAGAGCGTTGAGAGGCAGTGGTGGAACCAGGCTAGCTGAATGCCAAGTAACTAAACCAAGATGCTGAATAGGACTGGACTGCTGAGTAAACTAAGGAATGACTGGCCATCAAACAGTTCTGAGGTAAGACGCCGAGGTTACGTACTAAGTTGATGAAATGAGGGTTGAGGTAAGAGCAAGACTGAGGAACTTGAGATTTGAAGAGACTAGGGTAAAAGTTTAGGGAGGAAAACTTGAGAAATTAAATGTTTTAAATGTTTTGGCTAGGGACACATAGCTAGTCAATGTCCAAACCACTGAGTCATGACCACAAAGGGAGACAAGCCCCAATTTGAAGTCGAAAGTACGAATGAAGGAGAGGAAGAAGTGGCAACCGATCGGACGATAAAAGAATTTGAGGAAGATTAGGAAGACGAGATACCCCTTGAGGGCGAGGCCTAGTATTGCATTGTTGTTCAGCGATCTCTTTGTACTTTTGTAGCCAATGAAAATCAGTAAAGAGAGAACCTCTTTCATACGAATTACTAGGTGAATGGTAAATTATGTGCCGAGATCATTGATGGAGGGAGCCATACCAACGTCATCACACAAAGGGTAGTTAAAGCCATGAAATTGCTGACTATTCCATACCCCAAGCCAAATAAGATTCATTGGCTAAATGAGAAAGGAGGATTATACGTCTTTGAGTAAGTCAGAGTGCTTATTACTATTGGTGATAGGTACAGGGACGAGGTGATGCGTGATGTCTTCCCCATGTGTCCATCTCACATATTACTCGGTCAACCATAGCTATATGACTTGAGAGTATTATACGATGGGTATAGAAATACTTACATGTTCTAAAAGAATGGGAAGAAAGTTATATTTACACTTATGAGTCCTAAGGAAGTGCAAATAGCCCTGGAAAAGGTTGTTAGATCTTTACAGTGGAAGTCCTTGGTGATTTCCTGGGCTCAGTTTGAATAAGAGGTCAAGGCTGAGGACTATGTACTCCTCTTGCTCAGGAGACTCTTAGAAGTTAGAGAGGCCGAGAACTTACCTGTTGAAGTGCAATAGCTACTTTAGGAATTTGCTGACCTCTTCCCTATCAAGATACCGAAAGGATTACCTCCTTTGAAAGGAATTGACCATTGCATTGATCTTCAACCTAGAGCAGCCCTACCAAATCGACCTGCCTATAGACTTAATCCTAAATAGGAAATGGAGCTAAAAAGGCAAGTTGATGAGTTAGTAGATCACGAATATGTCCATAAGAGGATGAGCCCATTTGCTGTCACAATCGTACTAGTGCCAAAGAAAGATAGATCATGGAAGATGTGCATTGATAGTCATACCATCAATAAAATTACTGTTAAGTATCGATACCTGATCCCTCGATTGGATGACATGCTTAATGAGTTACATGATGCATGCATCTTTTCGAAGATAGATCTAAACAATAGCTATCATCAAATACGAATGAGACCAGGAGATGAATGGAAAACAATCTTTAAGACTTGGGATAGTCTATTTGAGTGGATGGTCATGCCATTTGGTTTAACTAATGTGCCAAGTACATTTATGAGGCTCATGAATCATGTGCTCAAAACATTGATAGGCAAATGCGCTGTGGTTTATTTTGACAATATTCAAGTCTACAGTGATGACCTTCTCATTCATGTCAAACATTTGAGATTGGTGTTTAACATACTCTACGCTGAGAAATTATTCGGCAACTTGAAGAAATGTGCGTTTTGTCAAAGCGAGGTTGTATTCCTTGGATATGTCATTTCAAGGAGTAGAGTTCGAGTTGATGTAGAAAAGGTTAAGGCTATTAATGAGTAGCCTATACAAACTAATGTGGCCAAAGTCAGGAGCTTCTATGGCTTAGCTTAATTCTATTGAAGATTTATTGGGAACTTTAGCATCATAACTGAGCTGTTGACTAAATTGAATAAGAAGAACGTTAAGTTTAAATGGACAGAAAAGGCTCAAAGGAGTTTTGAAGATTTGAAGTGTAAGTTAACGTCTGCTCCAGCACTTGCCTTTCCAGATTTCGACAAGGTTTATGAGGTTGAATGTGATGCGTTCAGTGTTGATATTGGTGTTGTCCTTATATAGGAGCACTGACTCATTGCTTACTTCAGCGAAAAACTTCGAAGTACTATCTTGAATTACTCAGCCTATGACATGGAGTTCTATGCCTTTGTTCGTATACTTCAGAACTGGCAACATTATCTGTTGTTGAGAGAACTCATTATCTATTTGGATCATAAATCCCTCAAGCATCTTTATGGGCAGTAGAAGCTTTCTCGGCATCATGCGAGGTGGGTCGAGTTCATGGAGACCTTTTTCTATGTCATCAAGTATAAGAAGAGAAGCACCAATATAGTAGCTAATGCACTCTCTCACCATCATACCCTTATTATGACATTGTAAGCTAAAGTGCTTAGGTTTGGCACTGTACCTAATCGATATGAACTTGACCCACATTTTGGGCTTTTAGTAGCCAAGTGAAATGATAGACGAGCTATAGATGGATTTTACTTGATTAAGGGGTTATTGATGAAGGGAAAGTAGATTTGCATGCCGAGTAGTTCTATAAGAGAGCTATCGATTCGAGAAGCTCATGTCGGGGGTCTTGTTGGCCATTTTGGGGAAAAGAAGATGATTAAGATATTGAAAGAGTACTTTTACTAGCTTGGGATGATGAAGGATGTGCACCGAATACTTAAGAGGTGCAACGTGTGTAAGTATGCAAAAGGGAGAGATAACCCTATGGAGAGTATACTCCCTTACAATTTCCCGAGAGACCGTGGACCAATTCACATGGATTTTAAGCTTAGCTTTCCTTACATGGCAAGAAGATACGATTCGATCATGGTGATGGTTGATTAGTTTAGCAAGATGGGCTACTTCATGTCCTACCACAAAACTTATGATACTTTATTCATCGCTAATCTCTTTTTACAGGAAATTGAACAGCTACATAGAGTGCCAAGGAGTATTGTATCAAATTATGATTTCAAATTTACGAGCTTCTTTTGGAAGACCTTATGGAGGAAACTCAACACTAAGCTCCTGTTTAATACCTATTGCCACCTCTAGACAGACTGCCAAACTGAAGTAGTTAATAGAATTGTCAGTAATTTCCTATGCGCCATTGTTGGAAAGAACTCTCATAATTGGGATTTATGCCTACCCATCATTGAATTTGCCTACAATTGCTCTACTGGAACATTACCATTTGAGGTTGCTCATGGACTTAACCCAAACCTAGCCTTATACTTAGTTAACAATCCGACTACACAAGGAGAGAGTCAATCCAGCCTGCAGCATGCCAAGAAATTTCACAGGTTGCATCAAAGAATTGTTGAGTAACTGGCAAAAACAAAGGCTTGATAGAAGGAAGTAGGAAGCTACGGAAGGAAATGAATTGTTTATGCCCCTAGGGACCTTGTCTAGATCTATCTTAACAAGGAACGCTTCCATAGTAAGAGGACAAATAAACTATTCCTAAAGCAGATGGCCCTTATAGGATCCTAAGGTACATTAATGATAATGCTTATAAGATTGAGCTACTAGAAGGTCTCAGCATGTCTGCTACATTCAACGTCGCCGACTTAACTCTATATGTTCCCAAAGATGACGAAGACCAAGATTTGAGGGCAAATCTTCAACAACCTTGAGAAAGTGATGAACTTCCAACCAACGGCCTCATTACTCCTGCATGACTCCAAAGACTCCAATCCCTCAGTCAATGAATTCTCTGTCAACAACCTACTAATGACGAGAAAGTTTATGCCGAAAGAATATGGCTAAACTCCTTGAGCTCCCTTAATTGTCATACGTTGATCTATGCACTTGATAGTGATGGTGCTGACCATTCCCTTGCCAAGGACCTTGTACTGAGTAATTTGACCTACCATTATTGAGAAGTTCCGATTGAGTGATGAAAGACCCACTTAAACACCTGAATAGTTTTCTCTCTATAAGCCATCATCTCTCTCGTCCCAGCCCCTTTATTGCCGCAAAATTGTGACCCCTCTTGCTCACTATGCTCAAAGAATATTCGTATGGGACCAATGTTACACTGCCACTTATCCACCTTCTCTAACATTATACTAGTTTTCCATTTTTTCATATTTTGTCCTTTTTACCCTTTTTGGTATGTACTAAGAATCCCCTTTTGTATATACTTTCTTGTAATTTCATTATTGGTAATGCTGCCCTAGGGACTTATTATAAATAGTCTTTTTCTTTTGTAAGCCAGAGATAACTTACATTTTAATAGTGAATATTTTATTCTTGTGAGACAACCCTCTCTTGGTCTATATTTCACACAGTCTTATCTAATTTTGTCGAGTAGCTCAAGGTTAGTGATAGGTGAACCTTGTGCATCATATCGAGTATAGTATTAAGTTGTGTTATGTTCATTGATGAGTCACATCCTCCGAGTAGCTTCACGTCAGCTACTGTTGTTCAATTGTGGACTATTTCCCCTTAATTTTCTTTGATATCTCGAAGGACTCATCTTAGTTCAAATTTGCTTCGATAAGTCCTAATGATAATTGAGCTCCTAAGTACACCACTCCCTCCTTCGTGATCTTGACTACAAAATCCACCAGTACTTAGACCTTTATTGTCATTCTTGGTTTATATTGTACACCATGGGCACTGAGCTCGAAGGTATATTTCATCATCTTCCCTGAGGAGTTAGGCTACTGCAATGCTTGCCGCAATGGTTGATCGGTGAGGATAATAATCTAGTGAGCTTCAAAATAAGGCTTCAACTTTCTCATCGAGAGAAATATTGCTAATATAAGTTTTTCAATCTTTGTGTACCAAAGCTCTAACCTCTATAGAACATGACTCATGTAGTAAACGGATCGATGCACTTTGCCATCAATTTGGATAAGTATAAAGGAAAGTATTCGGTAGCTGACTGATAGATACAAGTATAAATCTTCTCCCGAAATGGGTATCGAGAGTATTGGGAGCAAAGCAAGAAATTTCTTAAAGCTCATTTATAACGACCCAACAGTATCGTTGTCGTGATAGGTCGCCGTGTACCGTATAAAGGTCTATTATCAACCTCCTTGCTGATCATAGGCCTTTCATACGACACACAAGGCTCCTTCCACTCTACGTTACCACTAGGCCCATAGACAAGTAATATAAAGCAATTTAACTAAATTACTTCTATGTTATAAATTAACTAATTGTGTAGGCTCGTAAGACCCACACCAAAACAATATTACAAACGAATGCAATTCATAACGGAATTGCATAAAATCTAAGTTATGCATAAATATATAAAAGTATCTAAATATCTATAATCTATTACAAAATATCCTCTTCACTCTCTGATCGCTCCAACCCGTCTCTACCCGAGACTTACCACGGGCATGTCTCAGCCCGGATTGACGAAGAGGTTCTCCTGCACCAACAAAAATCTATAGGGGAGTAAGCTTACGCTTAGTGAGATAAATGCCCTCATCAGTACCACACGACAGAAATTTATTAGATGCACAATCGTATGAATGCATGAACAAACAGTATGCCATACAACGCATGCAGTGACCTAGGAACTGCATACGACTCAGAATTTCGCCCCTTGAAATCGGGGTTTGGAGATAATTTGTCAGGACCCTAAAGGGGGCCTAGTAGGATTACCTAAAATTTCCACAACATGTGTGCACCTATGCTATGAAAACTGCCTTGCAAGTCAGAGATTACAAGACTCTAAATGATTAATCACTAAGGTTACTGATTTTTAAGTAATCAATTTACTGTAGAATACAAATATAAATAACTATGGGTATCCGATATCCCACAGTTCCTCAGAACCGTAGAGAATCGGTATCCCCTACCAAATAATAGGACAGGATATGGCAACATTATAAAACTGCAGGTAGAATTAAATTATATTGAATTCTAACATTTTAAAATATTCTACAAAGAGTGTTATGCATTACTTATAAAGATCTCAACTAATCTTAACACTAATGTACATATCTTCATCTCGCACTCAGCACTCGAAACTCATCCCAATCCCATCGTAGGCAAACCTGCAAAAGAAAGACTATTGGGGAATAAGCTACAAGAGCTTAGTGAGCTATCAAACAAATTATTACAACCATATAAATGCATGCACACGCAGAATGCCAAACAATATATGCAGTTGACCGGTACTGCATATAATATCAGATTTAATGCCCTCCGAGATAAGGGTTGGAGATTCATCGGCACCAATCACGACCGGGCTCTAGCACCTGGGTTTTTACCCATAAACTTTGAATTCCGTATTTCACAAAAACTACATTTCCATTTCTAAAAATCCAGTAGTTCACAAAGTCCCAGGCCTAGCAGTGAGGTGGCCCCCGCAATCCACACTCACACCCTACAGCAGTGATCTCTAGACACGACCCCCAACCACCCACGGTTAGCGTCTCTGGCGCCAATAGAACTCGCGAGCCAAGGGTAGGGTCTTGTTGTACCCATGCTCCTACACGGTACTAATCAAATCATGTGGGAATCCATCCCTTCAAGGCCCTTCATTACCAACCGCATGAAGTGACGGCCGAAACAAGTAATGCGATGCATGGATAATGCATGACCCTTTTAATTTAAGAAAACCCAAATATAATTAGGTCAAATTATGAGGTGATCAATCAATATCAGCAAACCATTCAAATCATATAAAAATCAATCATACCATCAAATCATCAATTATTGTATTTAACAATATTTCTTACAATAATCAAGCAATATCAAGCACACACATATCCTGAAACCCCATGCATCAAGTTATTGATATTCAATTTAAGTGCACTAACTACAAGCACAAAAAAGTATGGAGTCATCGGGAGTACTCACTTGACTATGACGACTCGTTCTAGTTGTAATAACCGATCGGGAGATCCTCGCCCTCGTCGGGATCACCTGATCATTACGAGATAACAGGGATAAATAAGTAGTTGACTCAACTAATGGTTCTAGATATCTATTTACCTAATTCTACTTAGATTACTATCAGCCCTTATTCGATTAAACCTAATTGCTAATCGTACGTAACTTTTTTATTCTATTTTCAATATTTACGAATTTATAGTCGTTTTTCATCGTTTTCGAACGCACGTTCACACGGTGATGTCCGTTTTGGACGTCATGACCTGTGTTTTATGATATAGGCTAAATTTATTGAAATTTTATCTTATTGAAGTTTAATTATTCTTATTGCTTATGTTTATGCCCTAGTTTAGGATTTAATGATTGAATTAGTTATTTGATTCTTATAATTAGGAAATTTTACATTAGTGTTACTAATCCACATACTTGATAAAATTTAATTCAATTTAGGAAGTGTATTAGGGTTTAAGGGATTTTCGACTTCTAAATACATGTATATACCTATGTTATGTGCTTATGTAATCTTATTATTTCTTCTATTATAATCCTACACTTACATCATCACTTATGTAAGAAATTGATGATGTCATGGCTTATGTAATATTTAAATGATGTCATGGCTTATGTAATCCATTTATTACATGTAAATATATATGTCATTAAGTACTTATACATACACATATGTTATATACCTACCTATACTCATAATATACTAATATGTATACTTATGTACTAATATATATATAATAATACATATACCCATATACGCATATGGTGACATACGTATTTTCGTATGCCTTATATAACCCCATAAGAAAGCTTCATAATTTCATTCTTTTTGTATTTTGAGAGTATATTTGACATGATATATGTATGTATAGTTAGTATATACCTTATTTTAGGTTATGTACATATTGTATACCTATATACAAAGGTATTTATACTTGTATTCTTCTAGCATATCCTTTTATACATATACTTAAGGACATATGAACATGCATATCCTTCTTCTTCTTCATGATTCCTAGATTTCTACACTTAAAGAGGAGACTTAATTAACTAACTAACGAATAATATAAAGAAACATAAAACAACTTAAAGACATACCTTTAACTGTGTTGGAATTAAGAAGACAAAAGGAGGAGTGATGAGAGTGAAATGGGAAGAAGAAGCTCATGGCAATGAGGAGTGTTTTTGTTTTGTTTCTTTGTCTTTGTTTTTGATTATGGAAGACAACAAATGGTGGGACCAAAATGAGGAATAAGTGGACGGTAACAATTGAAACAAAGGAAGAAAGAAAAATCAAAAAAGAAAAGAAAAGGAAGACATCATTACATAAGAGATATTTTCTTTATCTCTTAACCTTTGTTGACTTTTCAAAATGTTGACTTTAGTCAACATGTGTTGACTTGGTCAACATTTGAAATTTGGTCAACATGTATTATCTTAGTCAACATTCCTTAAGTATGTGTAATTTTGTGCACATAATGTAGTAATTAAGGGAAATTAGGGGAGAAGTGAAGGAATTGAGAAGAATTGAGGTATATGATGCATTGATGTGTAAATGTGGTTGATGAGATCTTACTTTAGGTCTTTAGAGTCCATATATCTCATTTGATAAACTACTTTGGATAACAAGTGTAAAAAGTGCTAATTTGGGTATTAAAGTTCACTATATGTAACCTAATCTTCAACTATAACCCTAACCCTAAGTAAGACTATCTTAATCATATATTTAAGGAATAAATATAATCTATAACTCATTATCTTAGTTCCTAATGGATTACTTGAGAATTTGAATCATATAAGTAAGAATGAGGGTTATCTCTAACCTTTTACTAATGATTTTGCAAAATATAAGCATTACATTTTCAATTAGGGTTTTAGGGTATATCATGATGGATTGGTGTACATATGTCCTTGATGGAATCATTTTTAAGGTTTTTATCACTTTCGAAAGGAATCTTTAGCTTTTAGAAACATTTAGGGTTTCATAGATTCTTACGTGATAAAATCTTCGATTGTCATCTTAGGGTTTTGATGAGGTTCGAGGTTTTAGGGTCTTCATATGCGGTTAGGGGTTCAATTGATGATTTAAGGTTTTTCGTGTCCTCTTTAGGTTTTGGATTGAGATTTTAATTGGTTTTAAATCTTACTGGCTCTTGTGAATTCAGGAAAAATCATTTACAGTTTGGACGTTTGTTTCCATACTTAGAAAGCTAAATTCATGGGGTTTATATAATTAACCGACCCAAACCAAAATCCGGGTTTAGACCTTGGGTTTTATTTCATTTGCACTATCGTGCTCATACCAAAACAAAACTCTACATATATACATATATATATACTTCCTTTACCAAAATCAAACCGTATCCTTTCAAAATCCCAAGTCTAGCGGTGTGGTGGCCCCCGCAGTCCACAAACACACGCCCTAAGCAGAAGCCACAAGACTCGGCCCCTCGCCGACGGTTGGCGTCTCCCAGCGCCTAGTAAGCCCATCAGCTTAAGACAGAGACTCAATATATATGATGGCATAGCTAGTGCCCAATCCTGCGGGAAACTTGTATTCCTGTGAGTCCCTTCCCATCTTCTACGTGAAGTAGCAATCGGTGTTACCCCTATGCAATATGGAGAATGCATGATTCATTTTGAGTTCTTAATCATATAAGTGATTAACTTGATTTTTAGGGTGATCAACCAATTTCATTCCATTCAATTCACAAGTATATATTCATGCAAACAATTCCCATTATTATATATAATTAACAAGTCATCACATTCATCCATAACTTCACACACATGTATCTCCCATATCCTACAAGCATCCAAATTTATAAATATAAGATTAGGTACATCTACTTTACAAGAACAATCAAGTAAAGAGTCATCGAGAATTTACTCACTCTGCCATGTGATTCAATCAAAGTAGTCCGGAGGCAGGTCGTCTCCGAAATGAGGTATGCAATTCTATCCATGGGTCAGAAAAGTAGCATTCCTCATGTGTTGGAGTGTTTTTGGGCCTTGTTTGGTAAATGGGCTTTTGATAGCTTGAGGAATCCTTTGGGATTGGTCTTTAGATTTTATCCTAAGCTTAAAATACTCCTTAAGATCAGATTCACAACTTTGATTTATATTCCTAAGGCTAACAACCACTTCTTGGGCCCTTTAGTGAGCTTAAGTTATCAAATGGGCTTGTTTTTAGTTCAAACTAAGGTTAATGACTTTGGTGGGCTTATGGGGCCTTAGGTGGATTTCTTATGGGCTTCAAAACAACCTTTCTTGGTACTTTAAGGTACTGATCAGATTTTTATTGAAGTCTCATCCTAGAGTTTTAGGCTTGTTTTGGGAGTTTAAAGCTCGGTTTTGAGTTTTAGGCTTTATATGCTCACTATACTTGCTTTAGTTAATCTTTTCACTTTGTTCTTTTACTTTTATCATATTTTTAGGCCTCATTTTCCCACGTTCCAGATCTGTTCATGTTAGTCCTAAGGGGTCCTCACT
This sequence comes from Lumnitzera racemosa, assembly GCA_024138005.1. Lineage (NCBI taxonomy): Eukaryota > Viridiplantae > Streptophyta > Magnoliopsida > Myrtales > Combretaceae > Lumnitzera > Lumnitzera racemosa. The sequence continues at coordinate 62,996,758 of JAMXBC010000004.1, forward strand.
TGGTTTTTTCAACTTGTTTCATCACTTCCTTAAGTTTAGGGGGTAGATTATGCACTTAACTACTTGTGTAGAAATCTTAACTTAAGTTTCCTTCCATTAAATGATCCTTTAACACATGTTCCACATAAAGGAATAAAAGGTCTCATACTTAATACATCTCCCATATCATGGCTGTCATACAAAGTTGGTTTCTTTATAAAACTTCATGTGATGGATTTTTCCTTAACTTAAATCTAGATTTGAGCATGTTTAACTAAATGGAAACAAAATCAACATTCAAATGGCCATGGAACCCTCACGTCCAGCATGCATATCCTCCATTAAAGTTCTCATTTCAAGGTTTCCTTAGCTTAAAATCTTCCATTCAAAACATTAAACAAATGTCTTCATAAAATACCAACTTTACATGCTCATATTTCAACTTCATGCAAGGGTTTTATGGTTTGTTTCTTAAAACGATTTTTTGACATTCTAACAACTTAACCTTTCTCACATCTTCAAGAAATCTAAGTCTCCTCACATAAATATTAACCCACACATCACAAGAAATACTTACTCGTCCTTAACGCAAAGTTTGGTGGTTGTGCACTAAGGTTCCTCTTAAGCCTTTAACTTTGCTTCCTCCTTTTTGCTTACCTTTTGAAACCCGAATCTTTTGGTCTTTTGAAAAGGGGTTTATGGAAGATTCTAATGGTCTTAAATGATGAAAGAAAATGGCACAAGAGGAAAGGAAAAAAAATGTCGTGAGTTGAAGCTTCAAAATGGAAGAAAATTGATTTTGTGGGGTAAGGTTGATTCCCCTTTTTATGTTTGTTTCAAAAGAGAGAATGATGAAGTGAAAGTGAAATTGAAAGTGAAAGAAATGGGGAAGAGTATGGCCGGTTGGAAATGGAGAGAGAAGGAGTGTTTAAATGTCTTGGAAGTGTTGCCTTGTAGCTTACATAAAGTCAACAATTGCAACTCTTGATGATGTAAGCATTAAGGGATGAATACTGACATGTAAGAGAAAGTGATTGATGGGTGAATGACCAATGCATGGCCCCCCTTTCTCCCCTTTTTAGATCTGCCATTTTAAGTCCTTGCATGCCATGGAGTGGTTTTGTCTCCTTTATTGAAGTTAAGCTTATTAATTCTTGTGAAAAATTGTCCATATTTTGTATAAGTGAAGAGGTGATAAGGAAATTGTCTTATCACTAGATTTTGATAAGTTATCAATTGATAATTGATTCCAACTCTCAAATGATAAGTTATCTAAGGTGATTGGTTGGTCTACTTATTTATGTGTAAGGCTTATACATGAAGATAAGGACATAGCCTTATAGAAAATTGTTTTAGGATTTTTATCCTACATTGTTTTGTAATTTATGATTTGATTTTTATAAAATTGTAAAATTTTCTAAAGTTGGATGAAATTATTCAAATTAAATTATCGATTAATTATTTAGGGTTAAAATTCCTTAATGGCTTTAAGGTTTACGGTTTTAAGTAGCTTTAGAGCTCGTAGTTCTTTAAGCTCAGGTTTTCTCGACAATTAGCTTTTGACTTGTAAAAATTTAATTCGTTTCTAAATATAAACTTAAGTTTTTAGTTTAGTTGGTCTTTAGGAACATTCGGAAAGTACTCTTAATTGAGTCTTAGGCCCTCTAAAAGTAGGGTTTACATCCTTCCCCCCTTAAAATAAGTTTTGTCCTCAAAACTTAAAAACATACCTGGAACTTCAAACAATTGGGGGTACTTTCGCTTTACTTCCTCCTCAGCTTCCCAAGTGCACTCTTCCTTTTCATGGTTTCTCCAAAGTAGCTTGACATATCTTATTTCCTTATTCCTCAACTTTTGAACTTTACTATCAGTGATTCGAACTGGTTGTTCTTCATAAGTTAGATTTCCTTTAAGTTGTATCGGCTCCAGTTCAATTACATTATTAGGGTCAGGTACATGTCTCCTTAGCACTGACACGTGAAACACATTATGTATTCTAGCCAAGTTTGGTGGTAATGCTAAGTGGTACGTGAGGTTCCCTACTCGCTCAAGGATCTCAAAGGGTCCAATGTATCTAGGGCTTAATTTCCCTTGAGTTCTCACTCGATGGATGCTCTTGATCGGACTTACCTTCAAAAACACATGATCTCCTACACCGAACTCCAATTCTCTTCTCTTTAAGTCTTCCCAACTCTTTTATCTGTCTTGGGCTTCTTTCATTCGCTTTTTAATGATAGCTACGTTTTCAGCTGCTTCTTGCACCAAATCCGGTCCTAACGCTGCCTTTTCCACATCATCCCAGAATAATGGGGATCGGCATCTCCTTCCATACAATGCTTCATATGGTGGCATCTGGATAGATGAATGGTAACTATTGTTATATGCAAACTCCACTAGCGGTAAGTGAGAGTCCCAATTTCCTTTAAACTCCATAAAACAGGCTCGAAGCATGTCTTCTAAAGTCTGAATTGTTCTCTCAGACTGTCCATCTGTTTGGGGGTGATAAGCTGTACTGAACTTTAAGTTCGTCCCCAACACTTTTTGTAAACTTCCCTAAAATTTAGACACAAACCTTGGATCTCTATCAGAAACTATTCCAACAGGCACTCCATGCAAACGTATTATCTCCCTTAGATATATTCGGGCTAACTTTTCTAGGGAATAAGTCATGTTGACTAGTAGAAAGTGTGCTGATTTTGTGAGTCGATCCACTATCACCCATACAGCATCATGACTTGCTGTCGTTCTGGGAAATCCACACATGAAGTCTATAGTGATTTGTTCCCATTTCCATTCAGGAATGGATAATGGTTGCAACAATCCTCCTGGTCTTTGATGCTCGGCCTTAACTCTTTGACAAGTGTCACATTTAAGCACAAAATTTGCTACATCCTGTTTCATTTCACTCCACCAAAAATTCTTTTTGAGATCCCGGTACATCTTGGTTCCTCCAGGGTGTACAGTATATCCGGAATATTGAGCTTCCCTTAAAATTTCTTTTCTTAGCTCAATATTATCAGGTATACACAAACGTCCTTTCATTTGAATCATTCTATCCTCATCTTGACTAAAGTATATATACCTTCCTATTATCATTTGCTCCCTTACATGCTGTAGAGCAGGATCCTCTTGCTGTGCTTCTTGGACTCTTTCTTGTATTGTTGGCTCAAGAGCTAAGTTTGACAGTTCGGCTTCTGCCACATGCCATACAAATTCCAAATTTATTTTCTCAAACTCTTTAATCAGTTCTCTTTGTTCAGTAAGCAGAGATGCAACTTCAGCATGATTCTTTCGACTTAAAGCATCTGCTACTGCATTCACTCTCCCGGGGTAGTAGTTGATGTTGAGATCATAATCCTTTATCAACTCTAACCACCATCGTTGTCTCATGTTCAACTCCTTTTGAGTGAACAAATATTTTAGGCTCTTGTGGTCGGTGTAAATTTCACACTTAACACCATACAAGTAATGCCTCCATAACTTTAGGATTTTTATCCTACATTGTTTTGTAATTTATGATTTGATTTTTATAAAATTGTGAAATTTTCTAAAGTTGGATGAAATTATTCAAATTAAATTATCGATTAATTATTTAGGGTTAAAATTCCTTAATGGCTTTAAGGTTTACGCTTTTAAGTAGCTTTAGAGCTCGTAGTTCTTCGAGCTCAGGTTTTCTTGACAAATAGCTTTTGAATTGTAAAAATTTAATTCGTTTCTAAATATAAACTTAAGTTTTTAGTTTAGTTGGTCTTTAGGAACATTCGGAAAGTACTCTTAATTGAGTCTTAGGCCCTCTAAAAATAGGGTTTACATCATTGAAATCTCTTTCTCAATTGTTGGTACAATTGAATTCCTTTGGATTCTTCCAAATTTTAAAGAATTTTGTACACCTACTTGCACTTCTAGACATGAATCTATTGAGGGTGGCAATTCGCTTATTGAGTTCCTACACCTCCTTTATAGTATAAGGTGATTTCATATTCCTTATGGCTTCAATCTTTCTCAGATTGGCCTTAATGCCAAATTGTATGACCATATACCTGAGGAATTTCCTTAATATTGCACCATAGACACATTTCTATAGGTTGAGTTTCATGCTATAACTCCTCAATGTAGCAAGCATTTCCACTAGATCAGCAAGATGCTAAACTTCCTTCATGCTCTTCATAATCATGTCGTCCACATATACTTCAACATTCTTGTAGATATATGATTTGAACATCTTTGTTACTAATCTCTAGTATATGGCACCAGCATTCTTTAGCCCAAAGGGCATCACCGTATAACAATATATTCCAAAATTGGTAATGAAAGATGTGTGGACATCATCCCCATTTTCCATCTTGATTTGATTGTAATTAGAGAAAGTGTCCATAAAAGAAAGCAATGCATGTCCTGCTGTTACATCTATCATCTGATCAATTTTTGGTAGTAGGAAACAGTCCTTGGGATAGGCCTTATTGAGATACGTGAAGTCTATACACATTCGTTACTTGCCATTAGATTTCTTGACTAACATACAATTTACTAGCTAAGTCGAATAAGGCTCTTCCTAAATCAATCTTGCCTTCAATAATTTCTAGACCTGTTCTTTTATTGCCACTTGTCTCTTTGGTGCAAAATGTCTCTTTTTCTATTGGACCACTTTTACATTCGAGTCAATCTGGGGCTTATGTACCATAATGTCTCTTAGAATACTCGGCATGTCTGAAGGTGACCATGTAAATAAGTCAACATTAGCTTGTAAGAAGTTAATAAGAATTTATTGGACATTTACTAACATAGGTTCTCTTATTGTTGTTGCCTTCTTAAGATCATTTCCCAAAGGAATTTCCTCTGTATCATTCTCAGCATACTCTATGCTAATTGACTTGCCTTCTGAATAGGTTTCAACTTGAAATACTTCCTCTTACCTCATATCCCTTATATATAAGGACTATGCCAATTGCTAATCCCTTCTGCATACACCGACCCTCATAGGAGTAGAAAATTTAGCCTTTAGCTGTGCCATTGATGGGGCAATGTCGAATAAATGTTTGCATGGCCATCCCATTATCATGCTGTAAGGGGACCAACATTTGATGACGAGAAAATCTACTCTATCCTCTACAACATGCTCATCATCCCCGATCTATATAGGCAAAGAGATAACTCCAGCTACTTGGATAAGTTGATTATTGAAGGCATATAGGCCATACTTGTAAGACCATGGCTGTAGTTTGATCTTGGGCCTCATTTGATCAAAGGCATGCTGGAAAATGATATCGGCTGAACTTCTCATATCAATAAGAATCTTCTTGACTTCAAAGTTGATGACTCTCATATTGATGACAATTGCATTATCATGCGGCCTCTAGATTCCCTCAAAATCCTCTTCTCTAAAAGATATTGTATTGTTAATCTTAACCTTTTTTCCGTGAATATTACAAACATAATTCTTGGTGTTAATCGAGTTCGAACTCGATTAACCTATATTAGTTCTGCCGACAATGATATTAATTATTCCATTAGGTGCTCTGGTAGGATTAACATCCCTTGCATTTCTCATAACCATTGCTAGACGAATGTCATCCTCTTTTTCCTCTCTTCTCTTCTGAGATGGTCTTTCAATTCTTTCGGTTTCATGCGCTAAAAATTTTTACAAGTGCTCACGTTGTATTGCATCTTCAATTGCATTCTTGAGGTAAATGCACTCATCTGTATTGTGACCCTTGTCAAGATGGAAATCATAGTACTTGTTTGAATTTCTTCTTAAGGGATTCCCTCACATTCTTTCTAACCATTGGAAGACACATCTCTCCTTACATACCTCCTTCAAAATGTCTAAGATTGGACAATTAATAGGCGTATGGGATAAGCCTATCCTACGCATTTTTCTGTTTGTCATTCTTTACATCTCCTCTTCTCTGATCAGCCTTTTGTTGTGTCTTTATGTTGTCATCCTTTCAGATGTATGATAGATACCTGGCATGTACTATTCTTTATGAGAGAATTGAAAAAGTCTCTATGAGGTTTGACTCTATCGACTACGGCATTGAAGGCCACACTCATATCTGGTTCTGGGATTTGGATCATCTCAGCCATTAATCTAGCCAAATAATCCCTAATTGTCTCATTGGACTTTTGTTTGATGGTGTTAAGGATTGAAGAGTCCTTAACAGGAAGTTTGCTAGCAAGAAATGACGGAACACCTTTGCTAGTTCATTAAAACATGAAATGGTATTTACTTTCAGGTGTTTGAAACATGTACTAGCTGTGTTTCTCAAGGTTGAGGGAAAGGCGTGACAAGCCACCACATCGCTTAAAGCATGCAATTTGGCCAGTGTATGGTAGTACTCTAAATGATCTTCAGGGTCCTTTATCCCATCATATGTTTGGAACTAAGGGCAACTTAACGTGTCGAGGTATTACTTCTTCCAAAATCTCTAGGACAAAAGGACTTTTCTTAATTTGGAAGTATCTGGTCATTGCAACAAGGGTGCTAACATGCGAAGGTCCTACATGATGCACATATTGCAATTGCTTGCCCTTATCAATCTTCTTGCAAGTAGGAACTAAAGGTCTCGTTGGAACCTCAACTTAATCTTTTGGCAATTCAGGTGAATAAATGAAATCGTCAACATTGTTAGCATCATGATCACCATGCTCTTTGTCCTAATTTAGGTGAAAACTTATATGAAGAAGGTAAAGGATTTGTTCATGTTTTTTATTTAACTAGGAATTTTCTTTTGCTAATTGAGACAAAGTTTCTCGAGTTGAGCCAATTGTTATTCATCAGCATGTCGACTCCCCCTTTTAAGCTATTGGGAGGAAGTTCTAGTACCTATACTTCTAGTTATCCTAGTTCTAACCATGTGGTCATATTTAAAGAAAAACTGACAGCGCTAAATGTTGATAGTGAATTTTGGGAGAAGGAAAAATCCTATAAGAGAAAGTGAAATACTTAATACTGGGGCTAGTCTAATACAGCCACTCCGATGCCTGACTCGGTAAGGTAACTTAGTACAGTAAGTATATGAATAATAAGTATCAAAAAACCTTACAGAGTTTCTTTTATGTGTTGACGATTGATTTTTCTCCCAGTATGCAAACATCCACAAAACATGAAAATGGCTACGAGGGGCGTCAAAGGGTACTTCGGCCTAGCCATTCCGATGCCTAAGTCAACCCTTATGTCATGTAGAGAGAAATGTTGAGTAGTTATGAAAAATAAGAGAATGAAAGAGGGTCTCCTTACCTAGGGTCTTGGCTAGTATTTATATTAAGTTTATGGGGATTGTTGTTAGATCGAGCTTAGATATTGGACTGAGTAATATAAGTTTACATAACAATTATCCAAAAATCCCTATCAATACTTCACCCCTTATTTTCTTTGGTGATCAAGTCGGAAAAGAGAGTATTCAAGGAGGTTGATTTTTTGGAATTTTAGGATAAGTTTGCAATTCTGGCTTGATGAGGCTAGAGTGCTTGAAGAGGCAAAAGGTAGGAGTGGCCAGAGTACTTATAAATATTGGTATGCCTAGAAAAATGAAGACTTGAAAAGGCCGAAGTGCTTGAAGAGGCGAGGAGTACCTAAAGAGGCATGAGCGCTTGAAGAGGCGAAAACTTAAAGAGGCTAATGTACCTAGAAAGGCTAGAGTGCTTGAAGAGGCAAAGATCACCTAAAGAGGCGAGTATGCCTAAAAAGGCGAGTATGCCTAAAAAGGCAAGGAGCGCTTGAAGAGGCAAAAACCTAAAGAGACTAATATACTTGAAAAGGCTAGGGCGCTTGAAGAGGTAAAGAGTGCCTAAAGAGGCGAGTATGCTTGAAAAGACAAGGAGTGCCTGAAGAGGCAAAAGCCTAAAGAGGCTAATGTACCTAAAAAGGCTGGGGTGCCTAAAGAGGCAAAGAGCACCTCAAGAGGTAAGTATGCTTAAAGAGATAAGGAGTGCCTAAAGACGTGAAAGCCTAAAGAGGCTAATATGCCTAAAAAGGTTGAAGTGCTTGAAGAGGCGAGTATGCTTGAAGAGGCAAGGAGCGCCTGAAGAGGTGAAAGCCTAAAGAGGCTAATATGCCTAAAAAGGTTGGAGTGCTTAAAGAGGCGAGTATGCTTGAAGTGACAAGGGCGCTTGAAGAGGCCGAAGCTCCCAGAGAGGCAAGAGTGCTTGGAGAGGCTAGGAAAGCATGAAAGTCATCCAAGTTGCACGTGACTTATGTTAAGTTGGAAAATAGGCTGACTAGCCTTTGGTCCATTAAAGTATAGGACCTAGGAATTAGCGCTTTGTGATTTTCTCATCACCTGTAATATGTAGGGTTTAGAGCTATTCAGGAGTAGCCCATTAGCACATTATGTTTGCATGGGGTAAAATATATGGTGTTTGTTTCTCGCTAACTTATTTGAGCTCTCGTTCTCATTTCAAGAAGAGGTTCAAATTAACTTGCTCAAATTTAAATAAATCACTACAAATATTGAACAATTGACAAACCAAGAATAAATATAGATAAGGTTTACTTATCTTTAATCAATGACGACCAATATGTGTGGTTTGACATCAATCGAGTACTACGTTATGTCTATAAAGCATACCTATGAAGTACCTGGAGCAGCTTAGGATACCCACTTCTTATGTTGAGTATGTGTCAAATAGCTAATACCCTGTCAGCACAGGGTTTAGAGTTTCCATTTGGTGAAGTGAGTGGCTTGCCATAACTTCGCGACAAAGGTTCGCGGCTACTCGACACTCGGCATGAGTGTATTGCGAATCAAAACTTAAAGCTCGGCAAGTGGAGGACATATGTCGGCTATTCATCTTGCGGCCATGCAGATGTAGTAAAAACCTGGAATTTCTAATTCTTAACCTTCTTGAAAAGTTTTAGAACTTCCAAGTCGTGTGTGAGAAGCACTAGATGAATTGGTACTTGCATCTGTTAAGAAATATTGCTCGGTTCTTGTGATGGAAAGTGCTTGGGGCGGCTGCTCTTCCATTTCATCGTAGCTTTTTAGCAAGTCGGCACAGAACCTGAAATTTGTATATTTGGCAAAGTGAGCAGCTCGCTTCCGGTTATCATTTTAGAGCTTCATTTACAATAAAGCAGCTTTGTCTTTGTTTGGATTATCTCGAAGTGAGAAACTATCGCTCGGCTAATTTGAACTTCTCTAAATTGGGATCCATCATTTTCGGTCCATGCCAGCGAAGGTCCGGCTTCATTCAGTCCACTGATTGTTCGAGTAATAAAATGGATCGAGATGAGACGTCCTTGAAGGACAGTTACTCGACTGCACTTTCCGAGCGTTATCGTAATGTCTCTCGGCATATCGAAGCTCGGCCTTCATTTTGTCGAGATTATAATACTCCGGCACTCACTGATCTGGAACATGACTTTGGTTCGGCATTCAATCTCTCAAAGTTTGAGTCGCCATTATTGTAATGAGCTTGGCATGGACTCAAACATCCGGAACTCGGCCTCGGCAGAGTATACTCAGCATAGTTTGTTTTCTAAACTCGATACTCAGCAAGATTTCATGACTATTCGGCATTGGGGCTAGGCTACAGTCTCAATGCTTATGAAAGGCTCGGATTTCAGCTATACAGTCATTCATCAGTATAGAAACTTGCCTTGTCTGGCCGCCATGTGTACTCAGCCTACTAATATTCACAACTGTTCCTACATAGCTCTATTCAATTTCATGAGCTGTTATAGCTGTTCTCTTCAAATACGATTTGTAGGTTGGCTATTGCATCTACTGGAAAAGAAATGGTATGTAGTCGACAGTTCAGCATATTAATGGACTGCAACTTTGGAGCTTTTATTTCGGCATAGGTCATAATCCACTGGCATGCTCGATTCTGTTGTAACGGCTCGTTAGATGGACGGCTTCTGAGTATTATTCTTTACGTACGGAGCAGCTACTTAGCAATTAGCTTGGATTCATGCTCACTCCAACTTTTTGAGGACAAAGAACATCCCGATCTCAGGGTTAGAAATGAAGCTGCTGCTCGGCGTAGCTTTTGTTGAATTCATTGTCACACTGCTTTTGTCGGGAAGGAATTTGGATTTCATTTGCCCAAGAATCTTACTTGGAATCGAGCCTCTTCTAGGCTATTTGACACAGGTCTCGAACTCGGACTTGTACAGCAGATTGACTCGCAAAGAGTACTTGGCTCGTAAATACATCAAAGCTGACCGGCATGGCATAGTCTGTGCTACATGGCCATTGGATTCATTCGGTGGTCGGCTTCTCAGCAACTTGCAGGTCGATAGAAATTTTACGGATCGATGCTTATAGCTGCTGTATCATTGCAACTACTTGGTGAAGCTAAGCAAGGATAGAGTTGCTACGTTCCGCAAGTTGAGCCGCCCAGGACAAAGAGAGAGCTACTAAAGGAGTTCGGCTGCTCGGCATAAGGGGGATGTAGAGTTGCTCGTAAATATGCCAAAAGTGCTCGGCAAGTGCAGTAAATGAAGTGACGGTCAAAGCAACACAGCGCTGCATATAGGTCGACGAACATCTTAAGTCGGCATGACATCAGTAGCACTTACTCGGCAAAGGTTGCTTAGCCACGGATGACCGTGTTCTTGATAATTCAGAAACTTAACTCAGCAAATGTGGCTATACTTAAAAATGGAGTTCTGCACTTACTATTGTGGATCAACATGGAGTTCACCTGCTAAAACATGGACCATCAGTCGAGTGAAAAGCTTGGCTATAAACTTCTCTACCGTGGTGCTTGGCAACCTTGTATGACTCAAGCGATCTTGTCATGAGCACTCGGAGACCATATCATAAGTGCTTAAGCCACAAACATTGATGTCACATTTAGTGCTTTACCTTACGAGCTCCTTTTGAATTTTGACTTCAGACACTTCTTCACTTGAAACTTGATCACAAAACACAGGCAACACATGAATTTTTAGTTAACCACCAAACGGTGGCAGTTATGATCCATAAAAAGTTTAGATTTCAGTTACTCAAATGTATACATTCGCATGAAAGTGGTGGTTATCAACACATAAAATCACAAATCATATACACTTGCATGAAAATGGCAGTTATAAACATAGAAACTCACATATCCTCCAAAACATGGATGTGGCAAGGCAGTTAACTGAGGTAGTTTTCAACTTTTGTAGCATAAGCAGATATTGGAAAACGTAACAACCGCTTGCTCAAAGAATCCAACAATTCTCCTCAAACATCAATTGACATACGAATATGGAAAATATAAAAATCAATGCCAAAGAGAAAAGTTAAGTTTGGAAAATTTCACCCAAAAGAGCTAAAATCCCTAATATATCAAATGTGAATTAGTTTATCCCCTAGAAGAATGTCCTATTGGGAGATTTTCAGAATAACAGCAAGAATCATGGCAATAATTATACGTTCCCATGAATGGCGCCAATTGTTGACAATTGATTTTCGTCCCAAAGTGTGAACACTTTCAAAACATGAAAAAGGCTATAGGGGGCGTCAGAGGGTGTTCGGTGTAGTCACTCCGATACCTAAATCAACCCTCTTATCATATAGAGAGAAATGTTGAGTAGTTTTGAAAAATAAGAGAATGGAATAGGGTCTCCTTACTTAAGGTCTTGGCTGGTATTTATAGTAAGTCTATTAGGATTGTCCTTGGACCAAGTCATTGGACCAGACTTAAATATTGGACCAAGTAATATAGGTTTATATAACAATTATCCAAAAATGCCTATCAACATTGTACAAGTTGTGCTAATGAAGGGAGGAATGATAGTAGTACCAAATGAGCAGAATGAGTTGATTTCAATGAGAGTAATTATAGGCTAGCGAGTTTGTATTGATTATAGAAAGCTAAATAATGCGCCAAGGATAGATCATTTCCTTTTACCTTTTGTTGACCAGATGCTAGAATGTCTATCAAGTCATATGTCTTATTACTCTTTTGATAGTTTATTTAGTTACTTTCAAACTCCTATTACCCTAGAGGAGTAAGAGAAAACTAATTTTACATATCCTTATGGTACGTTTGTATGTTGGAGAATGTCTTTTAGCCTTTGTAATGCACCCATAATTTTTCAACTATACATAATGGAAATATTTGATGAATTCATAGATGATATAACAAAAGTTTTTATGAATGATTTTTCTATTTTTGAAAATTCATTCAGTAATTGCCTTAGGAACCTTAAAAAAGTACCGGCTAGATGTGAAGAGACTAATCTAGTTCTAAATTAAGAAAAATGTCATTTTATGATACAAGAGAGGATAGTTCTAGGATAAAATGTGTCTTGGAATGGTATAGAAGTCAACAATACTAAAATTGACACTATTGCTAAGCTATTCCCTCTTATATTTGTTAGAGCTATATGTAGTTTCTTAGGATATGCTGGGTTTTACTTGAAATTTATTAAAGATTTTTTTTTTTAAATTGCTAGGCCTTTAACCCAGTTATTAGAAAGGGATAATCATCTAACGTTCCTATTATGGTAGCCTCAGATTAAAGCTTACCATTTGAATTAATGTACGATGCTAGTGATTATGCTGTAAGGGTAATAATAGGTCAAAGACGGGAGAAACACTTTTGGTTGATCTATTATGAAAGCAAGACTTTGACTGGGATGCAAGAGAATTACACCACTACTGAAAAGGAAGTTTTGGTAGTAGTTTTTACCTTCGACAAATTTAGGTCATATCTCATCTTATCTAAAGTTATTGTTTACACTAACCTCTTTGCTTTGTGATATTAGTTGAATAAGACAGATGCTAAGCCGAGATTGATTAGATAGGTTTTGTTACTTCAAGAGTTTGATTTGGAAATCAGGGATAAAAAGGGAATAGATAATTTGGTAGCCGACCATCTCTCATGTCTAGAAAATCTATCATTAGAGAAACTCAATGAACAAGAGATCAATGATGAGTTCCCAGATGATAGCTATACCAAGTAAGTCCTTGGGAAACTCTTTGGTTTGCTAATATAGCTAATTATTTAGTAGTTAGGATCATTCCCTTAAGGCTAGATATTTTAGACTAAAGAAAACTTTTTTCTATGATATTAACAATTATTACTGGGAAGATCCTTATTTATTTAAAATTAATGCAGATCAAATACTCCATAGATGTGTTTCTCATTTAGAAGGCTAACAGATTTTAGAACATTGTCAGTTAAGATCAATAGGAGGACATTTGAGTGCAAATAAGTTTGCTAATCTTTGTGGTAGGTGTCAAAGGGCAAGAAACATGTCAAAAAGAGATTAAATGCAACAAAACCCAATTTTCATCTATGAAGTTTTTTATATTGGGGGTATAGATTTTATGGGACTATTTCCAAATTCGAATTGAACTAAGTATATCTTAGTAGCTATAAATTACATGTCTAAATGGGTGAAAGCACAAGCTATACCAACTAATGACTCTACGGTAGTGATATGGTTCGTAAAAAGTCTATTTATAGATTTGGTGCACTTAGAGCATCGTAAGTTATAAGGGAACCCATTTCTACAATATCTAACTAGAGAAATGTTAAAGCGATATGGAGTTAAGTACTAAATTGCAACTCCATACCATCCACAAACTAGTGGATAAGTAGAAGTAGACAATAGGGACCTTAAACAAATTTTAGAAAAGAATGTTGAACATTATTGTAGAGATTATGAAAGAGTGATGATAACTAAGAAAGAGGCTAGAAAGAATCATGATTGCGAATTGAAGCAAGAAACTCATGGAGAAGAGGTAAGTTAAGACCTAGTAAGGACCATGGTCTAAGACCACACCCTGTAGTCTTACCAGTGTTCCTATCATCATAAATTAAAACTTGGTCTAAAATTGAAATTGTGAATTATAAGAAGACCATGGCCTAAGAATGCGATTGTGTTGAAGTTAAGGATAGAAATTCATTACGAGATGACCATAGCCATTTAACACACCCATAGTCATGCCTGTGTTCCTTTTGTCAAGAAATTACACTTAGAAAAAATTCAAGGAGTCGACCTTAGAGGCGATTACAGCCATTCACTATGGTCATAGTAACACCTATGTACTCTACTTACCTATAATTCAGGTTGCACTTAGATTTTTATTTTAAGCAAGTAAGGTGTACTTTCCTATTTTGAACCTCTCTCACATAAAATCCACTTTCCCTGTCTTAATTCACTTTCATAATCCTTAAGATGCAATGAATCTTTAGGGACATCTCTTAGTTTACTAATTTCTTATAGTGAAGATATTATTACAGCTTTCTCGCAACATTTAGTTGCTTCATTAATATTGAATTAATAATCTAGGAAACCGGTATTTAAAATATACTTACATCTTAAGTAACCCTAAATACATGTTGCAATATTTGATCCTAAACACAAAACCCATTTTGAAGCTTTATCCAAAAAGACCTTTTCTTGATCAAGCCTCATAGATTGGGAAGTCTTGAAACATGCAAACATGGTACCCGAAATTCATGCCATGGTCAAGAAAGGAGGTTAGGATAGGTTGCTCACCATCCAAGAATTGATTTACAAAGAATTAACTCTTGAATTCCTAACTACTATGTCATCGGAACATGATTAAGTCCCTTACAGAGCTTGAAACATAATTGCTTTCCAACTTTGAATCACTGAATTCAACCTTTCAATCTCCAAATCTAGGGTTTTGATGGGGATTAATGGTAATGATTATGTCTATTCACCAAAGTTCTACACTCTTCCAAGTGAACTACCTAGTGGTGTTACTCCCTAAGTTAGTAACTTAAATTGAATGGTGAGAAAATATATAATCTTAAATTTGTGAAAGGATCACACATAATCAACTTACTACATAGAATTCTCTATTGGCTTCTCACACATACAATTAATGAGAGAGGGAAAAGCACCAGGGTAGTAGCTATGCATGAGGTCTTCTACCTCTATACTCTTATAAAAGGATACCCCATCAATGTCGTAGTTGCTCTTGCATTTTACATGTGACGCCATGCGATGGATTCGTAGGTGAATTAGTTAGGTTGTGAACCTTATGTCACCACCTTAACCAAGCAACTTAAGCTTCTAATCGATAACCCTCAACTCACCATGATCCGAAATGCTACCTTTATGACACTCTCCACAATCCGTCAAATGGGACTACTTCCCAACGAGGTTGATAGGTCACCTTCTAAAAGAAAAGAAGTTGAAATCTCCTCTAATGATAAACTTGTTAAGGTGGTGAAGAAACTAAAGACACAAATTCAAAGGTTGGTTAAATCTCAAGAAATTATAGAACAATCCTTAAAAAGATTGTTTAAGAGGCAAATTTGGATGATGGAATTTTGCAACAATCTCGCCAATCAAGTTAAGATGAAAATTCCTTTACCAATGATGAGGAATTGATCGATGTAGCAAGAAGGATGAACATAGGAAATGACAAGGAAGAGGAGGAAGTGACATTTAAGACCCAAAAGGAAGAACTTTCCAAGGGCAAGGAAAGAAAAGAGCGAATCAATGTGGATTCGAAAGATGAAACTAATGTAGATGATATAGATTCCTTTTAGGATTATTTTTAGCTGATTTAGATGTTTTTAGATTTTTTCCAATTTTGAATAATTGTTTAGTTATTCCATTTGTTGAATTTCATTTAATTTTCATGTTTTATATCCGTGTTTTTGTTAGTTCAATTCAATGAATTAATGATTTCACATATGCTCTTATCTTTTCTTTTGAGTGTGTTAAACTAGATCTTGAGCATTGATAAATTCCAACAAACTCACACTAAATTCTCATTGGATAATTCGAGGAAAGTCCAAATATTCTTGAGAGTATTGTTTTCCCATATTATTTTTTACTTCTCTACTATTATGTACTCAATTAAGTGTGGGGAAGAGGTATGTTACTATTATTCCAAAGTCATTGTTTAAATTATTTGACATTATTTGTTTTAACCCCCTAAAATTTTTATAATTCCCATTGCTAAAGAAATAATGTTTGTACTAATTTTTTCCTAATTCACTATTGGATAAGAAACACATTGTTCTTGAGTAAATAAGAATATGAAACTTATCATTTATAAATTCCCCTTAGAATTTCAAATTTTATAGGGGGCATAATTAAAAGTAAATTGATAAATAGCGATTGGTAAGTATCCAGTTGAAAATTTGATTTCTCTCTTTTCTTACCTCAATTTATATTAAGCCCAACTCGCTTAATATAAATCTTTTGACTAAACTAAAAAACAGTTGTTTTTTTAAATAACTTTTTGAAAAAAAGAGTTGCCAGTCGATTGAAATCGAGAAAATGTGAAATCAAAGGTCATGGGTGAATGAGCCTTAATTTCAACAACCACAGGTTTTCTTAAAAAAAAAATACATTTTTAGAAAATAGAAATCGGAAAACTTAGGTTTGGAAGCAAACTCAGTCAAACATAACAGCTTCCATCAAAGAAGTCTATGAAATTACTTAATAGACCTTAAATATGTTTTTTTCAAGTAAGTTGGTTGTTTTTTTTCTTCTTGAAAAAAGGAAAAGGAAATTTTTTTTTTTATTATTTTAGACTACTTGAAGTATTTACATACTTACAAAGCAAGATTAAGCCTTCATAGTTTTTAATTTAAGAAAATTTTAGCGTAGAGGCCAATTTTGTTTGTCAAAAGTTCTTATCACTTTAAATCATTAAGCTTTATTAATTTTGAATATTGCAATTTTTGTACATTTTGAAAAAATCTACAAAAGTCCATAAATTTTGAAAAGGCCAATTCATTCTGTTTTTTTTCTTTATGAAAATTTTTTATGTGTGAGAAAACTAATTTTGGGAGAAAAAAACACATTTTATTCAAAAATTGTTTAATTTTAAAAATAAAGCCCATATCCATGACAATACCAATCATTTAATGTGATAATTATTAAGATCATGTTAATCAATAAATTATTAAAGTTAACAAATCAAATTGAACTTACTAACAATGCTGATTATTCAAATTAAAATAAACTAACATACTATTGCTTTGCTTATTATTAAATTGTACTAATTATTAACATACAAACTATTCTAATTAATTCTAAGTCTATCATATTAATAAACCATTATACAAATTATTTAAGCTAGAAGAAATAAACATATTATTTATTAAAGCCTAGTAAATTCTAACATATCATTAAACTAACGAGCTAACATATTATTTATTAACATGTTTTAAAATAGTTAAAAACGCACAAAAATACATTATTCAAGCAAAAACATGACAACACAAGATCAAGAATTTTTTTTTTAATTTTCTATATTTTTCTTTTTAAACAACAAGCAACGAATCAATGAAATGGAGAAAAACTTACCTTGCACACGAATTGAATTAAGGGTGGTTTAGGTTAACTTGAGCCAATTCTCAACATGGGGCCAGTGGTTCCCAACTCTTGACTCCCTAATCTTTAGAAGCCCTAAATCAATTTCACATGAATCAAAGTGTAAGAAACTATGCAGGAATATGAACAAAACATGTGCATCCAAATATTTCCAATTTAATAAAAAAATGGAGCTCAACTATACACATGAACCCTAAAGCACTCATCTTGATTCCAACTTAAATTAAAATGAATCAAAGCTTTATTGGATGAAATCAAGCATTAGGCATTGTTTGAGAATGAATGAAAAATCTTCCCTTATTTTAGCTCTCTTCAATTTGCTCTATAGTGAGAGAAATCAAAAAGAGAGAGTGGGGTTCGTGAGTTAGAAGCTTAGAGAAAGTAAGGAATTTTTCACTTTCAGAGCTTTTCGATGCTTTGTGTGTGTTGAAATGGGAAGTCAAGACCCTTATTTATAGTCTTCAAACTTGAGTAGTGCCAAAGAAACTTCCGTCTTTTCCTTAAGAAAGATCGCATCATTAATGAAAATAGCAAGCATTGGTGTATATCCCAATTTCATCCCATTTTAGCCAAATTCAAGCATGTTTTTTATGCATAAAAATATGAAAATTAAAAGCACACACAGCTCATGATAGATGTCCTCACATGTTTCATGCCAACCTATATCATTAATTTACAAAATAAATCACAAATTTTGCTAAAATAAAAAAGAGTATATGATGTGGGCATCTATTAATCATTTGATTTTCCTTTTTTATTTCTCCCATTTCCTTTAATAATAATTAAAAATTTAGGCCTTCCTAAATAGGAAATATCTTAGGCTTTTCAGTCCGATATTTCTTCATATATTTTTTTTTAAGATAAAAAAGTAAGTAAAATCGAGTAAAATATAACTAAATAAAAAGTTGCCATTTTCCTAGCAACTAGTAAAGAGGCTTCAAAGTTTCCATCCATTTGAGTATCAAGGGAAGGGAGAAGAAGATGAGTTGATTGGGTTAACCCTAGTGCCATTGAAGCCAACATGTGGCACGTTTACTTGGTTACACGTATCACTAATGATTAGGTAGCATATGTCACCCTTGTTTTGTTTTTTTTTTTTTTTCCTTTTTCCCTTCCCCTCTTTCTTGCTATTTCTCCCTCATCTAATTCCATTACAACATTTTCCATTTCCATTTTTTTTAATACTTAAAAAAAAGAATCAACTAATCATCCAGCGTTTACAAATTTATACTATGTACTTTAATGGAATGCAAAGTCTAATAAATATATACTCAAAGTATTTTAAAAAAATTATCTAATTTGGCCAAATTACAATCTCAATTTTTACCCGTGTTTGGCATTTTGTTTGAAACTTCAAATGACCATGAAATGTTTATTTTAACTCGGATTGAGGTTCTATTTAAGGTTATAATCTTAAAAAATAGCGTATTTTCAAAATATTTCAAAATGAGCATTCTGAATTAGGTTAAAAAAAATGATTTTTAGTAAATATCCATTTTTATATGAGATTCCTAATTTGGTCAATCACATATGTTTATTTTAACTCTAGAAATTGTTTTTCACCTCAAAAAATGATTTCTACCCCCAAACTAACCTAAATTGATCACCATATGGCACTTTTTAGGATTATTTTTCAATTTTTTTTATTTTTTGGGATTTTCTCTTTTTGGATTTTTCTCATCTTTTTATGTTCTCTTTGTATTTTGTATTTTTCTTATATATATATATATATATATTGTTATAATTATTTCTTTCAAGTTTTTTTGGTACTTTTCCTATTAAAGCTAAGGTTTACTATTTGATTTTAATAAGAACAAAACAAAAAGTGTATGATTAAAGACATTATATTAAGTTAATTAAAAAGAAACAATTATCTTACATTATGATTATAAATAACAATTAACTCTATATGATATTTAGTCTTGAAAGATGTATAAGCGTTCTTGAAGTTAGACTGTAGAGTAAGGATGTTCCATGTTGTGTTTAAAAGATGAAAACAAGTGAAAATGGCCTATCGGCTTGACAACTCATAGGCATTGCCGGCTTGACAATAAGTAGCCTAGATCAAAAGATGGAATGCTTTTATATCACCAAATTATCATGACAATACACGTATCAGTGTTCATGCTAGTATTTGTTTGGCTTACCATCATGATAGTTATTGACATACCGTCATGATAGTAAGGATGTGATACTGTCATGATAGTAAGGATGTGATGCTGTCATGATAGTAAGTCTATTTTAAGTAACCATTGGAGTATTTAATGTACAGTAACGGGAAGATTTGAATAAGTTGATATAAATGCTCAATAACTCAACTAAAGACAAGATTAAACTAATATTATGCATAACCAAAAGACATTTTCTTACATTCCTTAGCCCTATTGCTTACTATTGATCTCTTGTACTCTTTATTGCTATCAAAGAAGTGAAACTTAGTGTTGTAGTGCTTAAGAGTTCTTGTATTTGCAATCTTTAGAGAGAAAAGCACTACTTATGTGATCTTTATGTATAACGTGAGTATGAAACTTGTGTAATCAAGTTTGTGTATGTGCAACTCTTGGAGCTTAAATTGAGAAATCAATAAAGTGGTGTGAAGTCCTTAATTAGAGGAATTGTGTGTTTGTGGAGAGTAGGCGATAATCTGAACTCCACATTAAATCTGAGCTTGATTTTCTATATCCCTATCTCTTTTAATTTCTACACTTATTATTGTTTTATCATTGTATTGATTATACTCATTGTTACATTTAGTGCTTAATTTCGAAAAGAAGACCAATTTATCCTTAAAACTCAATTTACCCTCTCTCTTGAGTTTTAGCTTAATATTTCAATTGGTATTAGGGCTGTTCTTTAAATTTATTACTTAATTTCATTTAGAGGAAAGATCATGGCATTGAATACACTAGGCTTCATAGAAGGGTAGGCCATAATTGACAACCACTCTTAACCAGGAATAATTATCCTTATTAGAAATGTAAGATGACTATATTCGTAAAAGCACAAAATAGATTGTTGTGGCAAGTAATGGAGAAAGGACCATTCAAGATAGAAGGCAAAAAAGAAAATAATTATACGGATAATGATTGAAAGTTGTTAGATTTAAATAAAATAGCTATGAATATCTTACATTGTGTCATTATTAAAAATGACTTTAATAGAGTTTTTACATGTAAGAGTACTAAGGAAATTTAGGAAGAGCAAAAAAGTTCATATGAAGGAACTGGCCGTGTAAGGAACACAAAAATAATCTTGCTTCATGACCAATTCAAAAATTTCAACATGGATTCTAATGAAACAATTAATGAGATGCACAACAGGTTCATTAACATTATCAATTCTTTAAATATTCTTAGTAAATCCCTTACTAATCTTGAAATCAATTTTAAAACCCTTATCTGGACGATTGAGGAAGCTTATGATCATAACACAAAGACAAATGAGCAATTTCTTAGAACTCTTAAGACTTATGAGATGGTTAAGAGGTAAAGAGATGAATCTAAGAAGAAAATAATTGCTTTGAAAGCAATCGAAAAGAGCTCTAGTAGTGATGAAAGTGAGGATGATGATGATGTAACTATGATCATAAGAAATTTATGAAGTTCCATAGGAAATTGGTGCATGACAAGGATGAAAACACATCTCGATTTAGAAGGGAGAAGAAGGAAGTAATCAAGTGTTACAATTGCCAAAAATCGGGTCATATTCTACAATATTTCTCAAATCTCATGAAAACCGAGAAAGGAACAAAGAAAAAGGTTATTATGGAAACTTAGAGTGATAGCAATTCAAGTAGCTCGAATGGGAAAATGTGCTCTATGGTCATGGATAATGAGGTATGTTTTACTTCTAATGACTTTTCTAATGATGAGCTCAAAAATATGTATGATGAGTTACTTAAGGAAGTGAATAAGATGATGAAACAAATAATGATTGAAATATGAAGTGAATTTGATCTATTTAGAAATCAATATAATAAAGCAAATAATGTTAAAGAAAGTTTAGAAGAAGACACTACGTCCTTAAGATTAGAAGTTGATAAATTAAATAGAAACAATGAAGAATTGAGTCTTAAGAATGAGGAGTAGCCTATGGAAAATGATAAACTAAAAGACAAATATAATTCTCTTGAAATGAATGTTGAAAGTATGAAAAATAAGGATGATATGGTTGATAAGCTAAAAAAAAGCTTCAAATTGAAAATGCTACCTTAATGTCTAATTTAAATGATTCAAAACAAACTATAGCTAAGTTCATGAATGGAGGGAGAAATTTAGAAAAACTCATTGGTCAACAAATGCAAGGATTAGACAAAATCAGAATTGGCTATAAAAAGGAAAATATTTATAAGTTTTACAAATGTTACTTATTCAAGCAATAACTAAGACTTGTAACTATTGCTACAAATATAGTCATATTGCATATAAGTGTGCAATACATCACAATATTAATTTGAATCTTAAAGGTAAAATTGTTTGGATTCCAAAATGAAAATGATATATCATTGTTACTAACTACAAAGAATCTAAACTCACATAGGTATAAAAGAAGCAATTACATATTTTGGTAGGAACTTCAAGTGGGAACAACTCAAGAAACTTGAATGGAGAATATTCAAAGAAAATTTGAAATGCCTCTAACATGGTATTTGATTAGAGAAACTCATTTAAGTAGTCTTTATACAATAACCAACACATTTTGTGTGCACTTGAAGTTCTCTATGTTTGCTTAAGCTTCCTTGTACACATTTTTTCCATTGATCGATTTCAATGACAACTATAAGTTCACACATATTTAAATATGCTAATATTACATGCTTAAATGGTTAGCTTGATTTGATTATGAAATTATGCATAGTTGACCTATCCTTAACCACATTTGAGCTCACATAAGTATTTAGGAACTTAATTAGTATTTTGGCAATTACTTTCTTTGCAAGCTATATTTAAACTCTCATCATGTTTTAATATGCATTTAAATTAGCGTAGAAGGTTAAATTGCAAACATCATGCATTTTATGCAGAAGTTACTTATGTACATTTAGGATTATATGCATACAATTTTGCCATGCTGTGCAGAAAAACTAGTTTATACGTGTTCAATTCCATTTATAGATTGTGGTCTAGTGATTAATTCGGCTTAATTTTTATTTTAGGAAAATTTGACTCCCTTAGACCCAAATTAGGTTCTTTTTATTATTTAAGAAGTCATATGATCATTTTATTTATTTGCATGTTGTATCTTTTGATCATGTCACCCCTCAAATCTATAGGCATTGTTGAAACTTATTTAGAGTGTCAAATTATCATGAACTTGATTTAATGTGTATGTGTGTCATTAAGCTCAATTTGTATTCAATAGTTGATTTTAATGATTTTAAGTGGTGATTTTAGGATTCTAAATCTTTGTTGCGATATTTTCCTTCCAACATGCTTAAATATGATATTGAAACTTACTTGAAGTATTAATTTGTCATAACTAAGCGTCATTGCTTGAAATTGATCTTTCATGTATTTGCATGGCTTTATAATAAACTTTTTAGCAACTAATGATTTAATTTTGTCAAATCTTACTATTTTTGCTAAGATACAAACTCTTCACACTCAATTGGATTTAAGGAGCATGCTTATGTAGATTTCATGCATAAAACATGGCGTTTAATATGTTTTTGGCCCACTTAAAGTCATTCATGTTTATCTAATTTCATATATGCACAAATTTATCATGCATTGGATTTTTTACCCAAAACTAGGCTCTAAATGTTTATTTTCATCCATAAATTATGTTTGAGCGGTCAATCTAGGCATGATTTCAATTGTGTGTAAATTTAACATCTCTAAACCCTTATTACGAATTGAATCCTATTTGAGATATGTCATGCCTATTTGTACCCATATAAATGTCGCTTGGTTTGATCATGCATTTTTTATGCTTTTTTGTATACTTCAAATATGTTTGAAGCAGAAATTCATCTTGAATTTAAGGAAGAATCCATACTTGCTCTATAACTATATTTATACTTGACATTTGATCTTTAGGAACTCAAGTAGTGATTTTATAAACATATATGTGAAATTTTCTTGAAGTGTTAGTGTACAAAAACTCAATGCTTATGTACATAATTTGCTCATAAATGCACACTTCCACTTTATCACGAACCACATAGTTCTAACGACTTGATTTAGCTAAATCTTAGCTATATAGTTAAAATTTAATTTTTTTCAAGTCTTAATGGACTTAAATAAGCTTGCTCAATGTGTTAGAACATTCATTAAATCAATCAAAATAGAATTGAGTTGGTAACTTAGACAAATGGAGTTGACGATATGGTATACGTTTGTCAATAAGTACTTAGACTCGATTCTATTCAGGGTACCGTCATGACGATACCTTCCCTTACTATTATGTTGGTGCACTAGATTTTAAGCGATTCTCTTTCAATATAGCCTTTTCACAATCTAGGCTAATATAGATCTACTGTATAGTCTAACTTCTCTAAACAACAAAAAAAGTTTACAAATTACAAGTGAGAACAATAAAACAAGTCTTAAATAATTTTGTACTAAACAAAGATAATGATTGATGTATAATTCGCTTTAGTGCAACTTTCTAAAGTAGTATCCAAGAAACTTTTTGTACTTCTTTAGAAGGTAAAAATCAATTACAATTTTAGTGTAATGAAATTTTTCTCAGAGATGTATCTAATAGTTTGAATCCTTTCTCCTTTTATACTGAAATCTTCCAACAGCTAATTTATTGTAGAGTATCTTCACTTTCATGTTTATCCATAAATTTAATTGATAGATATAATCTTTAGATATTTTTTAGAGGATATCAATATTTAAATTTTAAAATCAGCTCTTCTAATCTTGATTCAGTCAAATATTCTTTGTTCCCTAACTTCCAGATAAGTTTCAAATTTGAAATTGATGAAGAGATATGCTTTATCAATAAATTCCAGATAAACCTCATATTTAAAATTGAAATCCACAAAATCCAAGGCAACCTTTTCCTTATCTATGCTTATATATATCTTTATTTATCCAAAATAAATTCACTCAAAAATAATCCTCAAAGATTTTATTTCGACGTTAGTAAAATGAGATTAAGTGTATTTCTCTAATACACTCAATTTAGTGGAGCTAGGCTTTATTTAATTCAAATCTAATATGAGTTAATTTTTAATGTTACTATTTTAGACTAACTTTCTAAATAACCTTTTGAAGAGTAATAGTTTTCTTTTTTTTTGAAATCTCTAAACAAGTTTCTGAAGTGTTGTACCAATTCTTCTTATAAAAGCTTCTAAAATAGTTTTTTGAAAATTTTTAGATTAGTCTCTTTTTCAATCAATTCAAACCTTTTGAATAAGTTTCTAAATATAATTCAATTTGCAATTTTTAACTTTTTGAGAATCCTTTTGAATACCTACTTTCTTAGTGATTTGTTAGCATTCATTTCTTTTTGTTATTATCAAAATATATGAGAGATACCTAACAAACTTAGTGCGTAGTGCTTTAGTGTTTTTGTATTTTCAATCTTTAGAAAGAAAAGTACTACACTTGTGTGATCATTATATGTAATTGTGAGTGTGAAACTTATGTAATCAAGTTTGTGTATATGTAGCTCTTGGATTTTGGATTCAGAAATCAATAAGTAGTGTGAAGTCCTTAGTTGGAGACATTGTGTATCCATAGAAAGTAGGGGGCAATCCGAACTCCACGTTAAATCTAACCTTGATCTTCTCTATCCCTATCTTTTTTAATTTCTTCAGTTATTATTGTTTTATATTATCTTGATTATACTCATTATTGCATTTAGTGCTTAACTTTGAAAAGAAGATCAATTTTTCCATAAAACTTAATTCATCCCCCCTCTTGAGTTTTAGCCTAGTAATTCATTTCCTTCTTTTAGCCATTTTCAAAAATTTGGGAATTCAAAATTAGGAATAGACTTAAGGAGGGCAAAAATGGGGTGTCTATAGCTACCCTACTTTGTAGTGAAGTTTGATGAAAACTTTAGCATAAAGACAATGAAAAAAACAACTCCATTTTTCCCTTATAGAAGGAGAAGAGTTTGAAAAAGGTTCCTGATGATGAGCTATCAATCAAAGGAGGTAGAAAGGGCTCCTTACTGTCTATCCTAACGAAACCTTTTGATGAGATATCTTATGTTAAGGTTATCTAAAAGGTATAAAGTACCCCTTGTAGTATATCTAAATGAGACCCTTTGGCAAGATATCCTTTTCTAAAAGAGTGATAGCATTAAGGCTATCTAAGGGTAAGGATCCTTATAATCTATCTTAACGAGACCCTTTAGTAAGATATCCTATCCTAAGGGAATGACAATACTAAGACTATCTAAAGGGTAAAAAGAGCTCCTTTGCAATCTAACTTAACAAGACCCTTTGGTGAGATATCCTTCCCTAGAAAAGTGCAAACATTGAGGTTATTTATGGGTAGAGCTCCTTGTAGTCTATCTTAGTGAGACTCTTTGATGAGATATCCTGTTCGATAGTAAATAACAACATTGAGGCTATTTAAAAGATGGAAA
This sequence comes from Lumnitzera racemosa, assembly GCA_024138005.1. Taxonomy (NCBI): domain Eukaryota; kingdom Viridiplantae; phylum Streptophyta; class Magnoliopsida; order Myrtales; family Combretaceae; genus Lumnitzera; species Lumnitzera racemosa. The sequence goes on from JAMXBC010000004.1 coordinate 63,022,556, forward strand.
GAGCTCCTTGCAATCTATCTTGAGGAGATCCTCTGGTGAGATATCCTTTCCTAGAAAAGTGATAACATTAAGGCTATCTACGAGTAAGACTCCTTGTAGCCTTTCTTAGTAAGACTTTTTGGTGAGAAATCCTATCTGATAGGAAACAACGGCATTACGACTATCTAAAAGATGGAAAGAGCTCCTTGTGATTTATCTTAGCAAAACCTTTGATCAACATATCCTTTCCTAAAAAGCTAAGGCATTTGATAGGTCTAGGAAATTATTAGATATCCTACCTTAAAATGATTTAATGGATTAGGGTTCCTACAAGATATTCTACCTTAGAAGATGGATAATGTTTTAATGGGTTAGTAATTCGAAACATCTTTGAAGGGATGGATGGAACCTAATGGGCCGGTGATCTAAAAGAGAGCAGACAACACTCCAAAGCAAGCAGTTTGTGAGATTTCTAGAATATGATAACATTCCATTGAGTAGGCAACATATGGGAATTTCGTAAGAGGATAGCACTTCACCAAGTAGGAGATCTAAATATAAGAACAGGACAATGCTCCATTGAATAAGCAATCTAGACATTTTAGAATAGGAAAACACTCCACCAAGCAAGTGGTCTAGAAACTTTATAAAAAAGGACACTGATGAGACGGAAAAAGTAAATAAAAATTGATAGATTTAAAGGTTTTATATAAATGAAAATTTTCAAAATAGCATCAATCTCTTAACTGACTAGTGTGTTGGATTGTCTATAGTAATGAAACTAATGAGTATTGACTATGTCATTTCCTTACCAAAAAGCGTTTGGTTAAGTACTAGATCCTAACCTGCTACTTTAATTTAGGCTAACTGAATAAGAAGTAGTGAGTTGAAAATACATGCAATTAAATGAGAATAAAATTTAACAATAAACACAAATTCTAAAGGCATAGGCTTGTGACGTGTTTCCGAAGTAGCAATGAAGGTATGCTGATAAGATATTTAGGATGGTTTTTTATTAGGTTTTGATGGAATTCACTTAAGTTTGATCCTAAATAGGGCACCTCGCTCAACTATGTAGTAGAAAATCTCTTTTTGGTCTCATTTCTCTATACGATCAGCTAAATTACTTAATTCCTATCATGAGTTAAGTAATTTGGTCTTAAGGATTATGGAGTCAATCTTCTCTTGATCTCATAACATATCCTAACTCGCTAAGGCTGCAAAACACATTATGAATTCAATGTGGAATGCCTAATCTCCTCTCAGTTTAATAAGTGTAAGAACTTAATATTGATATTCCATCGACTCAAAGACTTAAATTGGGAATTTCACATGTAATCTCCTCTCGATCTCATAATTATGCAAACCCCACAAACTTTCAAGCGAACTTCCTAGGACTAATCTTCTCTTGGTTTCATAATCACAAAGAAGCCCACTGAAAATTTCATTCAAAAGCACCTCAAAGAGTCTCAAGTAATATCAGTCATCAAAATCCCATTTAAACACACATACCCATATGATAACTATATGGTTACACCATTTACAACATCTACATATTCACAAACCCACTAAAATCTACTTAGGTACACATAATGTTAACAATAGCAGCAATAAAAGATGGGAAAATAGCACAAAACTCCGTGAATGAATAAGTAAAGATGGTGTGAGCAAATGAACAAGAGATTAAGTGAAGAAACTATAGTTAATGCTCATTAAACTAACATAAATGTGTATCAAAATCATAAAACAATCATTAAAAGTCATAAACAAGACAATGGAATAGTAAATTAGATAAGAAGCTTGCAAATCTATACTAAGATATGTCTAAAACCTAATTGCGGCTCGCCTTTCTCCCTATAAATGCAACTATTTACAAAATTAGGCTATCGATCAATTGGTGGGAAGGTCTACTAATTGATCGGTAGACATGTGTCAGCTCTAGGCTATCTCCATGTTTAATGAAACCCAGCATTTAGGATGATTAGGTTTTTAGTTGAAAAACCCTAACAATAGTTTCTTCTTTTAATCAATTGGTTTTGAAGCTACCAATTGGTCAATATATTTGAATCTATTACTGCATATTCTGTTCATGACACTAACCTCTCTAATGATTGGTCACTCAATAGGTCGCTTGATCCTTAATACTTTGAGGCATATCAATTAATTCGTAGCAAGGCTACCAATCGACCGATAGGCTAAATTCACTAATGCCCATTACTTTGGCTTGTGGTTGCCAAGACTACCATAACCCTTGTGCACCCGCATATAGGATACAAAACTAATGCATTTTTAGTAATTTTATGCAAGATGGTTTATTTTGTGCATAAACTCTAAATTCATATAATTTTAACAAGTTTTCACTAAATTTTTATACAAATGCAGGTTTTAAGGGGAAAAAATTATGTATTTTGGCCATCAATCACTACCCCTAACTTTAGAACCTTGTTTGTCCTCAAGCAAGTAGGAAAAATGAAAATTTCAAAATATGAAAAGCCAAGTGTATGCTTCCTTAATGCTCACATATAATCAAGAGTATGCTATCCCTTTGAAATCTCGAAGCTTATATGTACTCGATGTGGTGCAAAAAGAATCCTTTTAAGTCATGTTGAAATTGTTCCACTGGTGGTAAATCAAGTGCTTACAAATTAAAGACCATATAATTAATTTAGGAATCTATGCGTAGAAAAGTTAACTTTTCTTTAAGCGAGGCTAATGAAATTTGAAGTCAAGTTTAACATTTCAAACTAAGTGAGAGGTTTAAATGTTTAATTAGTTGCTTCGAACGTATATTTCTTCCTCAGCAGTCTCCTAAGTATGCTATTGCCATGAAAACAAAGAGTAACCATTGCATCGTACCTTATTTCACCTCCCATACTTTGGAATAACTTTCACACTTTTCCCATTATTCTCTTTTTAGATTTTCGATTTTTCACTTATTCTATTTCTTTCTATTTTCTTTCTTTTCTTTTCTCAACTACATTTTCTTTTTATGATGGGGTCATTCTTTTGAAAGGTAATGACTTTTCTTAATCCCCATCATTTTTTTTTTCAACTTTTCTTTTCTTTTTGGGCATTCATTGAATGTTGATTAGGGAACATTTTAGTAAACCCCAATACCTACTTCAATTTACACAATAATATCGAACCACTGGATTCCTCAAAAGAATGGTGTATATATATAAATCAGCTTCCAAAAACATAAAAAATTGACATCTAATCAATTCCTGACTCCAAATCCCTAAACCACACCTAAATTGGGCATAACTAAATAAAGCAAAGATGCCATGAATTGATTCTAAAGTTTTGAAAAATGTTCAGGACTTCTTCGCAAGGGGCTTCTTTCAAAATAAAGCCCTAATCACTTCATCCTATGTTCTTTCATGCAAACCTTATTGATGATAATATACTTCCAAGATTAAGGCATAAAGCATAAAGGAAAATGGATCCAACTTCTTAGAAAAATTTATCTCATTAGTGCATAGAAAGAATAACATATCAACAATTTAATCATTATTGCTCATTCAGAACTACACTACTTTGATAATTATATCTAACTTTCCTACCCCCAACTTTAATTCAGATGTATATATACTGTAATTAGTGCACATATAATGGGAAGTAAAAGAGAACGTTAGAATGGAATTCCCTTTGATTTATGGTGTGTTTTAAATTGTCAATTCTCTTCAAAATTCATTGACTGTATCTTTAAATCAATGGATTCAACATTTCCTTTATTTATTCACATATGCCTATGTAATATTAAAAGAGGCATAACTAAAAAGACTTGAAATTGAAAATACTTAGACATAAACTAAACAAAAAGATTAAGAAAAGATGGTGGGTTGGGTTACCTCTTGCTAAAGGCTTGTTTTTAAGCCATTAACTTGCCTTTTCTGTTCTACTCATGGCAGGTCTTCTTACTTTCTTTGGAGCACCAATCCTTCAGCTCCCTAGCTCATGCTCAACTCTCCTTTCTCATTAATCTTCCTTTTCCCCATACAACTACCTTTCTCAAATTCTTCCTCTTAATCTAACTCTCAGTCCCTTTCCTTTGGTTCCTAAATTCATTCCTTAGCTTGGAGGATCACTTTCCTTTCTCCGCTCTCTAAGATAATCACCTTGTCTTTCATATCTAAAATAGCTCTAGAGGTAGCTAAGAGTGATAATCCAAAACTAAAGGTTGATCCTCATCTTTCATGTCCATCACAATAAAATTAATTGGGAAATCATATGGTCTAACACCAATAGGTATGAAGTGAAGTTCTACTAAGGGTATGTTCTAACCTCTATCAATGGTTCAAATATAATATGAGCTTGTCTTCACAAAACTCTTTAATCCTAACTCTTGTACAATTTTTCCTGATATGACATTACCTAAGGCTTTAGTATCTAATAGTGCTTTGGGGAGAAACTTATCCAATATCATACATGGTACAGTAAATCTTCTTGGATCATCAAGTGAGATTTAGTGTGTAATGCTTGAAGGTTTTTATCTTTTCATTCTTTAAAGAGAAAAGCACTACACTTCTATGATCATTATGTGCGATTGTGATTGAGGAAACTTATGTAGCTCTTTGACCATTGATTTGTGAGATTAATAAAGTGTTGTGAAGTCCTCAATTGGAGGCAATTGTAGGTCCATAGAGAGTAAGGAGTAGTTTGAACTCTATTTTACATCTAGACTTAATCCTCTCTATCTTTCTCCTCTTCTTATTATGTACTATTTATTATCTCATTATTACTTTCATCATATTTATTGTTGCATTTATTGTTCAAAATTAAAAATAATTGAAATTTGTCCTTAAAACTCAATTTACCTCCTACCCTGCTTGAGTTTTAACCTAGTGTTCTTCAATTGGTACTAGAGCTAGTTTCTAATTTTTTGCTTAATCGCATATTAGAGTAAAGATCATGGGATCTAATGCATTAGGTTTTCTAGAAGGATAAGCAATTAATAGGCCTTCTCTTCTAACTAGTAGCAATTATCCATATTGGAAATATAAGATAACTATATTCTTAAAAGTACAAAATAGATTATTGTAGCAAGTAATTGGTAAAGGACCATTTACGATAGATGGCAAAGAAGAAAGAAGTTGCTCGAATGAAGATTAGAAATTATTTGAACTAAATGAAGTTACTATGAACAACTTGTGTTGTGCCATAAATGAAAGTGACTTCAATAGAGTATGTGCATGAAAAAGTGCTAAGGCTATATGCGATGAACTAAAAACATACATATGAAAGAACTAGTAAAGTAAGGGATATGAAGATAAGCTTATTATTTAGATAATTTGAAAACCTTAGAATGGATCCAAATGAAACCATTGATGAAATGCATAATAAATTCATTAATATCATTAATCCCTTAAGTGTTCTTAGAAAGTCATTTACTAACCTTGAAATAAATTCTAAAATCCTTAGGTTTTTGCCAAAAGATTAGGAAGCTAAGAGAACCACAATCAAGGAAGCATATGGTCTTAATGCAATGACAAAAGAGTAGCTTCTTAGAACACTTAAGATGTATGAAATGGTAAAGAAACAAGGAGAAGACTCTATAAAGAAGAAAATTGCTTTAAAGATTATAGAGGAAAGCACAAGTGAAGATGAGGGCGAGGATGATGATGAAGTAGCCATATTGGTGAAAAAGTTTATAACTTTAAAAAAAAGATTAAGAATGACTAGGACGGATATGGAACATCATTTAAGTTCAAGAAGGAAAAGAACAAAGTTATCAAGTGTTATAATTGTAAACAAAAAAGATATATTCAATAATATTGTCCCTTACTCAAGAAGGTCGATAAGGAGTCAAGGAAGAAAGCTATGATTACCATTTGGAGTGATAATGATTCAAGGGACTCCAATGATGAAACATGTTTCATGGCTATCTATGACCAAGTATACTCCATCTTACATAACTCTTCCTTTGATGAACTATCTTGATAGTACAGTTGTCGCGTCTAAATGGACAAATGTCGTAGAGACATGTATGATAAATTGTTAAAAGAATTTATCAAAGTACAAAAGAAGAATAAAATCTTGAAACAAATGATGAGGAAGTAGGTGATGAATTTGATATTATCAAGAATGAATATAATAAAGTAGTTGATGCAAAAGAATGGTTCGAAGAGGACAATGAATAGGTAATAATTGAGGTTACAAAATTAACAAAGAAGAATAAAGAACTAAGTTCTAGAAATAATGAATTGATAGATAAAAATAGCAAATTGAAGGAACCTAATAATAATTTTGAAGAGGAAGTAAAAGGGCTAAAACATTAGAATAAAGATGATGGGTATATGGTTGACAAGATAGGTAAGCTAGAAATTGAAAATGCAATTATAAAATCTGATTTAGATGATTTAAAAAAGACTATGGCAAAATTTGCAGATGGAGAGAAACATTTACACAAGCTCCTTAGTTCATAAAGGCAAGGGTTAGAGAAAACTAGAGTTGGATATAGCGAAGAAAATATATATATAGGGCTTATTAGAGTTACTTTGTTAAGGCCTCAAATAAAGCTTGTAACTATTGTAGAAGATATTCTCATATTGCACATGTATGTACAATACATCGTAATCTTTACAAGATGGTTTGGGTCCCTAAGAAATAAGTTTATGTTTTGGTGACTAACCCTAAAGGAACCAAACTAAAATGTGTACCAAAAAAATAACCATTTCTTTTGTAGGTTCCTTTAAAGTAAAGCAATAAATGGATCTTAGATAGTAGTTACTCAAGATAAATGACAAGAGATGTATCCAAGTTTGCATCTTTAGACTTGAAGGACAGAGGAAGTGTGACCTTCGGAAACAACTAAAAGGCTCATGTTATCGGTGAAGGTAACATTTGTGTCAATAATGCTCTCACTATTAAGCATATGCTACTCATTGATAACTTGAAGCATAATTTGCTTAGCATTAGCCAGTTGTATGAATAGGATACAAAGTAATCTTTTATGCATAAAAGTGTTCTATTGAAAACATTAATAATAACCAAATTTGTTTTGAGGGGTATAGACAAGGAAATATTTACAAAATCAATTTCAATATGTTTTCATGTTCCCTTGAAACTTGTCTATACACTCGGAAATATAATAGTTGGTTATGGCATAGAAAGTCAAAACATGTTAGTATAGATATCTTATCAAGACTAGCCAAGAGGAATCTTGTTAAGGGATTACCTAAGATTAATTTTGGCATGGATGGAACATGTAAAGCGTATCAATATGACACATAAACAAAGTCATCATTTTAATCAAAATATGTCACCTCAACTTTTCGACCACTCCAACTATTACACATGGATTTATTTGGTCTCACCTAAACCTTAAGTTTAAGAGGGAAAATATATACCTTGGTCATAGTTGATGATTTCACTAAATATACTTGGAGCTTCTTCTTTGTAAACAAGGATGAAACATATCATTTGTTTTTGAATTATTGTAAGAAGGTCTAAAATGAAAAAGGTCTTTCCATTATCTCTATAAGAAGTGATCATGGGAGAGAGTTTGAAAATCATGGTATAGATGATTTTTGCAATAAAAATGGAATATAACACACAATTTCAACACCTAGAACTCCACAACAAAATAGAGTCATTGAAAGGAAAGATAGGACTCTTATAGAAATAATTAGGACTATTCTTTGTGAAAACAATCTACCTAAGTATGCTTGGGTTGAAGTAGTAAATACCACATGTTATGAATCAAATAGTGTTTTTATAAAGCCAATTCTTAAAAAAAAAAAAATAACACTTATGAGCTTTAGAGAGGCAAAAGACCTAACATATCATATTTGCATACCTTCGATACAAAATGTTATATTCTTAATAATGGAAATGAACAACTTAGGAAATTTGATTCAAAATCAAATGAAGGCATTTTTCTTGGGTATTCTCTCTCTAGCAAAGCATATAGAGTGTATAATAAAGAACTCTAATTGTAGAGGAATCAATTCATAATGCATTTGATTATACATATGCATGTAGAGTATTTAATGATAAAATAGATAACATCAATGTTCAATTGGATGGTCTTAGTCTTAATAAGGACCAATCCACTTCAAATGAAAAGGAAATCTCTAAGGAGGATGGAATCATCAATAATTCTAACATAGAGTTAACTATAGAATGAAAGTTTATGAAAAATCATCTTAAGGATTTAATAATAAGAGAACTATTTAATAGGGTGCAAACAAGAGCCTATCTAGCAACTTCAGTAATATAGAGTTCCTATCTCAACTTAGACCTAAAAATGTTGACGAAGTGCTAAAAGACAATTTTTGGAATTTACTATCCTCGAAGCCAATATCTTCACCAAAGCTTTGAGTAAGGATAGGTTTTATACCTTGAGGAGCGAATTGAGAATTATCATGCATGATGAATGCTAGGCACATAAGAGCAAAGATAGTGTTTTTGGTTGAACATGGCATTTTAGGTTGTTTAATTAGAAAATAATATACTATGGGACATAAGAAACATGATCATATAGGTTTCATGCACAATACATACCATTTAACATGATTATAAAGTCATTTATGCAAGTTTAAGTACACATGTGCACAAATCTACCATGTCTTAGTTTCCATGCCTAAAACCAGCTCTCACATGCTTAATTTCATCATTAAATCATGATTAAGTGGTTATTTTTGTCAAATATTGGTCTTGTGCAATTTTGACCCATCAGGACCTTCATTAGACTCTTTATAGTATGAGATAGGCTATTTGATCATTTTGACAATTTGGATGATACTTGCCTTAATCATGCATCTATCATGTGTATATGAACTACTAAAAGTGGTTTGAAGTAGAAACATGGATTAGTTTTGAATTAGTACACATGCTTAATCTCTAGCTATATTTGTATCTTACACTTGAATTCATGGAACTCAAGTAGTCAATTTATAATTCTTTGATTCTTGAAGTGACATCTTATTTCCAACATACTCAGATATCAGAGTGAAATTTGCTTGAAGTATTAGAATGCAAAAACTTAGTATCTATTTATAAAAAGTGATCATACATGCACACTTATACTTTATCATGAACTTTCTGGCTCTAAGGACTTGATTTGGTTAAATCTTAGCTATCAAGCTAAAATTCCAGTTTTTCCAAACTTAAGGAACCAAAATAAACTTGCTTGAGGCATTAGATCGAGAGGTATGCAAGCAGGTTAACCAAGTTAATCCAATTTAGCCCACTTTAGGCTGTAGGTTTAATGGGCCAAAAAACCTTAGCCCCAACACATTTAAAAAGTAGGTTAAATGAGCTAGTCCTCAAGCCAAAGGCGTAAACATGTTAAATAGGCTGACCTAAATTAACCTACTTTAGCCCACAGGTCAATGGGGTCAGGCTCATTTAGCCTACTTTTAAAGATGCCAAAAAACCTTAGCACAAACCTATTTAAAAAATGGGTTGGCTTGCAATCCAAAGCTCACTTGCATATTTTTAGTTAGATTACTCATTAAATCAATCTAAAAGGAATTGAGTTAGCAACTTAATCAAAAGGATGAAAAATCACATATTTTCTACAAAAGTGTAGACTACTAGCATGATGGTTCCTCTGATACCATCATGATGGTATAGAGCTCTCTATAACAAAATTGAAACCATTCTATTCATAGTACTAGCATAACGGTACTCCTAGGTACTATCAAGCTAGTGATGTCCTCAAAACAATACACTTAAATATATTCTATTCGTGGTACTGTCATGACGGCATCCTCCCTTATTGTCATGTTGGTAGCCCAAAACCTACGAAATCCCACATTTAAATCCTCGATTCTCTCTTTCTCTCATCAGTCCTCTTCTTAACCGTCCCCTTTCCTCTTTCCAAACCCTAAAATCAATCTTTCCCTCTTCAATCTACCATCAAAATTCTCTCCCAATCACATCTTTTTCACACCAATCCTCTCAAATCTCTCAATCTCACACCTCTCTTATCTCACCACATGACTTTTTCTCTCTTCTTTCTCTCTCTACAAATCCACCATCTACTGTTACATTGGCTCCACCGTCTTAACGCCATAACCTACTAATTTGTCATCATCTCAACTTCCCTTAAACCTTCTCAACAACTATCACCTTGTCACACACTCCAAAAGAACCATGCCACCAAGAATCACATGTGGTTTAATCGCCCTATGTATGACTACTACCTCTTTCCTATACACCAACATGCCTAATGCTTTGAGAAGTTTGCTAACTTAGAAGTAGACACTAGAATCTCCTATTCTCAAGAAGTGCTTAACAAATTCTGCATTCTAGCAATTCTAGGGGTTTACACCAATCACGTCTTAGACATTCTTCAATTTCCAAATAAGGTACATGACAATGCTCTTAAGTACTTCTATTGTAATATATCTAATTCACTAGATGATCAAAATTGAACTAAGTTGAAAATGATTCCTAGTGATGAGATAACTCAAACTGTTCTCTTCACCTATGTTTATGGCACCATAATCACTATCACTCTTAAGAATATTTGTAGCCTTATAGGTGTTGAGATTAGTGGAACTAATGTAATGTGAATTATCATAGGGTACAGTTTTATGAGCAAGTATTTAGGTATTGAGGTATTAGTGGATAGCAGAGGAAACATAAAAATTTAGTTGTAATAAGACTTTTGTGATCCACAATTATTGTCCTTGCTGAGGCCAACAATGTAATGTTACATACCAAGATATGTGGATCTTCTACCATTTCTAATAAATAAGCAAATTGATTTTTTTTAATATTATAGTTCAATGCTTCAAACATGTGACCAATACCCCTTCTCAAGCTTTCCTTCAGTTTGGTTGGTTAGTTACACAATTGTTAATTTGCAAAGGAGTCCAATTTCCTATATCCCTACAGGTGGGTTAAACTCTTTGAATTGGATGATATTTGTTGAGGTATTTGGAAAAAGGTAAGCAACAATTAGGTTAGAAAGAAGCCACTTCCTCCTCTCGATCTTGGCTCTAAACAAGAACCACCTAGATTTTTTTATGAATCTAGGAGTAATAGTGATCATAGTCCCTCTAATGAAGCTACTCTGAATGTCGAAGGATAGCTTCAACTACCTGTTAATAATGCTACATCTTATCCTTTAGAAGGCTCCTCTCATTAGCTTCCTCTTCTTGACTTTGGCTTTCCTTCTTTTGATATAGCTGCTCCTTCAGCATCTTAGCATCCATTTTATCAATACTTAGAGATATGCTTTAATCAGCTTACAGAGGACATTCATGATCATATCCAGAGTGAGTTTCAAGGTCTTTATCATCATTTCCATATGGGCTATCACTGCTCTACACGTCCTTTCTCTCCTCCAACTTAGGATGATGAGCCTCTTATTGTCTAAGTTTTTTGCTCTAACCTATTGTTCCAACTTATGTTTCTTATGATGCTTCTTTTTGTACTGGACTTAGCCTTTAGCCACCTTTATGTTTCCTTATTTCGTCTTTTATTAGGTTTTAGTCATTGCTATGATCTTTGCTACTTATGTTAGTGTAACTGGTATTTTGTGATGCATAGACATCTATCATTTTGTTGTTCCTATATGGCTAGACTTATTTCTCAGCTATCCTTTATGTCACAATCAATGGCCTTAGAAGCCTTTGTACTCTCTATTACTGAAGTTATTCTGCAATCTCTATTTGGTATTGTTTGTAGTTTTTTTGTTCTTCTTTTTACAGGGACCATACCCTAAAGCTTAAGCTAAGACTATGCCAAAATTTTGACTTGAATTCTTTTCCCTCTCACCACTTAGATCCTTCTCTTTTTTTATGAGGCCAAAGGGGCAAAAACATTCAAGTCCTTATAGAGTCAAAAAGAGTGTGTTGAGTTTAGGTGATAAAAGATGATGGAACAAAAAAATTTTAAACTCACCTTAAAACTGTAGCATATCATGACCTTGATTCATTGAAAGGTTGATACGTCTAATATGAGAAGTAAGGCTTAGTTCCCTAATAAATCAACACTCTTTATTTCAAATACTTTTTTTATCTTGACTTCTATATATCTTAAAATCGAATGTCTGATTTAGGGGGACTATTATATTGAAGGGGAGCTTTCAAAATATAAGGGTTTTTTCCTAATAAAAAAGGAGGAGATTGTTGAACCTAATTTTGATGATTTGATTTTGATGAGGAAAAAAACCAAAAAGTAACGTTAATTATGTGATTATATGTTGAGTTAATTGATAAACGCTAAATATCTTACTAAATTATTTTATGTCAATTAACTCCTTAAAATATTTGGAATTGAAAAAGATTTTTGAGTATCCTTGATTTGAATACCTAGGAAATAGATAAAGATCAAAACTTTATGAGCATTGCAATAGAATTGTGTAAACATAGAAATCTCATTTTTTATTTTCATTGTATTACTTGGTGGGAAAAAATAAGATGAAAAATTTTGGACTAAGTCATCCCATGTAGTGGTAGAATTAGGTGGTTAGGAATTTAACTAACTTCTAGCCTTATTTGATAATGAAAATGAAAATAATCTTAAGCAAATTGCATTATTGGAAACCCCATTGGTTTTCACTATGGCATACAATTGCAAAAAAATTTGAAAATATTTATGGAGGTCCTTAGATGATAGCCTTCAAATTGACTAAGTTGCACCATCTGCATCAAAGTAGGTTTAACATCAAAATTATTTGCTTGAATGGTTGGCAAAATAAGTGATGGTGCAAATTTGTTCAAATTTGGCACACAATATTCCCATAAAGCTTGATTATTTCCATTTCCAGTAACATCTCCCCCATGTCTATTGTTTCCATTTCTACTATTTCCAATTCTAACTCCTCCATTTAAGGGTTCTTAGTTTTTTTTCCATTTCTCCTAATTCCTCTCTCCTTTCTCTAAGCTTATAGTGAAATGTTTGGTCAATTTAAAGGGCAAATTCCTCTATTAAATCTCTTAGCCCTCTTTGCATATAAAATAACAAATCTTAATTCTACTACTTCCAAATCCAATCAAACCACCAAACTACAACTTACAAATTTCGATGGGAAAATGTAAACAACACCCTTCTTAGCTCAACACTAATCTGTTAGGGAAAAATTCAACACTTTTCCAACAAATTCAACAATAAAGCTCAAAACTTTATCCTCAAATTAAAACTATAGATAAAGATGAAAACTTTAATAACTAAATTACTCAAAATCAATGAAAATTAAACTAAGCTACAAACTATGCTACAACTACACTAAGGTCTAATCTTAGAGTTCTTAGTTTATCTGATATCAACAAGATTGCCTTCTTCCTGATGATGGCACCAAATTGCTCAGTGTTCAATTTCTCACATTTTAAAATGAAACAATTAAATAAGACTCAAGTCTACCAACTATCAAAATCATCGCTGGCCTACACTTATACTTAATTTATAAAATAGCTTGAGAAACCAACTAGCAAGTGCACCAACCGTATAGGTGTAGTATAGTGGTAGATTTGAGGTCGATCTCAAGGAAATGGTGTGCTAGCTCTCAATCATACAAGTCCCATTTATAGTTAGATGAATTAATAAAATTTGAATTTTTGTTGAAATAAACCCATAAAGTTTTTTTGTTTACTAAACTAATACTAATAACTACCCTACATTAATTAATTGGATATCCAACACCTTGAAAGAGTACATTAAGAACCTATAGTCAAATTATCTAATACTATAGTAGCTATATTATTCTATCAATTCGTATCATAAGTAAATTATCAATCAGCTGTTAATTTAAGCCTTAACTGAATTATAAGGCATCAATTCTTAATCCACATTAGTCATTCATCGATACAATTAGACTAGATGTACATATTATATTATCCTATTATATTTGATGTTCCTATACTGAAATACAAACTTTATGAATAAAATTAATAACCCACTACATATCAATACAAAAGAAAACTACTAAAACAACCATTAAACAATCCAAGAAAAATATCAATTCAAAATCTAAATAAGCTTGAAAGAGATAAATTTCATGCCTGAATCCTCGTTTGAAGAGAGTTCCTTAGGTATCTTAGGGTTGAAATCCTCTTATCTAAACTAAATAAAAAATTAAAAATTAAAGAAAAAAGAAATTTCGAAGCGGAAGCTCCTGGGCGTTAAATGCCCTAGACTCGAAAATTCGCTTTCTCGCTCGCTGTTCTCTGATTTGCGGTTACGGAATAAAACCACGGGTCCCCGCAACATTTAGAAAGGAAGATACGTGTCTTTCTCCAAGTATTCACGTGGGCCTTTGAAGAAAAATGAAAATTGTTGGCCCATGTGTACAAAGCATTCACACGTCTAGGATTATAAAATATGAATCCCATTCTTAAGGCAATTGTAAAATAGCAAATTAACTTCCCTTATTTGCTATATATATTTTCCATTTGTTCGGACATGGTGTTGAATTGCAAGACCAATGTCAATTGCTCTTGCCTCCTCGCATTGCAATATATAATCCGATTCCAAGGGAAATGGCAAAAAAAATTTAAAAAATACCATTCTTACAAAATGTTCTCAAAAATTGTGTAAATAAAATCGTTTTTTAAAGAGGTGATTTCAACTTAAATTCTCTCAACCCTATCATTTTGCACTTCCTATTCTCTTTTTATCATTTCCTCTCTTTAAACCCTGCCAACACTTCCACAACCAAATCTATCATTTCATTCCTTTTTTTTTTTGTTTGTGAATCAATCACAATTTCGAAGTAAAAGTTTGGTGTAAATCCTAATTTTGGGACCATTTTTCAAAATAGGGAGACAATCTGCATACTCTCATCACTTTCTCTCTTTAAACATCTATATTGGAAAGGTATTATTTTTTCTCGTTTTGATCCGGTTTAAGCATATATTAATTGAAAAATTAGTGTTTTTGCTTGACACATTATGGTAGATTATTGTCTACTAACATTTTTTTAGACAAAACCAATCGTTCGTCTTTTCTTTAACATATACATGCATTGAATATTTTTCTATACTACATTATTTGTAAGTTCAATATTTTTTATATAAATTTATGTTTGTTAGTATATTTTATATATATATGTGTGTGTGTGTATATATATATATATATATTTGTCTTTGTTACCATATTTTATGTACACATGTATATTAGATGATAAGTGTACAAATAATTATTGTTGAGAGATATAGACAAGGTGGTGTTAGTTATTTATTTATAGTTGGAGTAAGTACTGAATCTAGTGTTGTTAAGGGATTATGATAGTGAAATCAAATTAGGTGATGTATTCATGAAATCCTGTAGAGTGTATCTATTAGTATAAGATAGTATTTTATATTCGAACATTGAAGTTTATAAAGTTGATGTGGCAAATAAGTATAAAATGGATAATATGAGGTTGGTTTGTTATATTAGTGGAAAAATTATGGAAGGAGAGGATGGGGTATGATATGATAGACACTCAAGACTAGTAGTTGGGGTTCCATTTGGGGCTACATATGAATAGTTGATTGGATTAATATGTAATTGGCTTTAGGTTAACATGACGACTCACCGAATCAAGTCAATTTACAAATGCCCCCTTGTAAGTAGGATTAGGGACATGTTTTGTGCCGTCCCTATTAGCAATGATTATGATGTCCAATAACTAATGACTTTCTTAGTAGGACGTAGTAAAGTTAGAGTTTTCGCAGAGTTGTATATTAAAATTCATGAAGTAAACTCACCACCAATAGCCCCACCCACCCCCTACTATCTACTTATAGTTGAGTATGATGTCGAAAGGCATAGCAATGATGTTAGCATACAAGTTGAAACTCGAGTGTTCAAATCCTGACCAGTCTAACCAAATCATGTACCAAGCAGCGGTTGCATGTCCTGTGAACCTAATGTATTGATCACTAGCAAGTCTAATAGAGATATTGAGGTGGAGAATTATTTAGCTTACGAGAAAATTGATGAAGATTCCAATGATACAAATTGTAATGCTGATGTTGGTTCAAGTGAATGTTGGTTATAAGAAGTGGAAGAAGCACAAGGTCACATAGACGAAATGATTGGAGGAATGGGTTAGCTACATATGTAGATATAGTTAGGATGTCGAAACCATAGCTTTCTACACGATAAGTATTGGGGATGGACTGGTGCCTTCTGATGAGAGTATAAATGGTGAATGGAGCTTCAGCATTGATTTGAAGTTGGGTACATGGCTAAAAAATAAATAAATAAATTTTACAAATAGCTATTAGGATGCATCATGTTATGAACTACCACGACTTTGTTGTGAAGGAGTTCGAACCTACATTATGGTTTATCAAATGCGTTGATCGGGAAAAAGTATGTAGGTGGGGACTTAGAGCTTATAAGAAGTAATACACTGGATGCTTTGTGATAACTAGGTTTGTAAGTCTACATATGTGCCTTAATCCTACTATAAGCTAGGACCACTCGGAATTGGATTCAAACACCCTATCTTACTTTTTGATAAAGGATGTACAAAAGTTACCTTGAATTAAGGCAAAACACTTACAAGCGACCATTTGCAAACAATACAGTTATACTGTGCACATAAAGAGAATTAAGGAAGCAAAGCATTAAGCGATTGAACAGGTTTATAGAAGGTAGGAGGAATCATATGCGGTGTTCCCATATCTACTTAATGCCATTTGAGAAGTTAATCTCGATACTATGATAGAGTCGAAATAGTGAGATAGTGATACTGCTAAGCATATGTTCTTTGATAGAGTCTTCTAGGCATTCAAACCTTGTATTGAGACCTTCATATATTGTAGGCCGATTGTTACTATTGATGAAACATTTCATTATGAGAAGGACAAACATAAATTACTGATTGTGACTAGAGTTGAATGTCAGAATCACATTATCCCCCTGATATGGACCCCATGGATAAACACATGGAACTTAGTATCACATGAAAACTAACGGATGGGTCCGGGCTGCAAGATGACTTGAAAGATAAACGAAAGCTAATGGTTTAGCAACCCTGTATACTAACTATACAAACATGGCATATCATAGAACCATATACGAACCTAAGACTCGTCGGATGTGATGTATAGGTTTGAGTAATAGGGTTACTCACCACAATCTTTATTAAAGGAATTGATAAAAGCAAGTAGAAGAGAGTTTTTTGAGAGAAAAGTATCATGGGTTTTTCATTAAAAATATCAAAAGTTTGTCTAAAACCCTATACAAGTATTTTATTTATACAAAGTAGTAATGTTGTAAATAAATAAAATGACTAAGAATGCCCTAGTGGCAATTTTGTAAATATAAGATAGACATGAGGCTAATTACAAGTAAACTACAAGAAATAGAAAATCCGAATACATAAGTAAAATAGATAGCCAAGTGAGATCTTCAAGTGTGGTCTAATGCTTTGATTCCAAAGAGCTATCGAGCACTTAGAGCTATAATCTAGGCAAACCTAATTTTAGATGTCCTATCTTATCTGAAGCCAACCTAATATGTCTAGGGCCGATCTGATATACCTGTATCCAACCTGACAAGACTAGGGCCAACCTCTCATAGGTAGTGGCCGACCTTGTCTGGTTGAGTCGATCTAACACGGATGTGGCCGACCTATTTGATATGTCCCGGTGTGGCTAAGCTAATATGGAATAGTTAGGCAACCTTGTCATGACCGAGCAGATCTTAGCCAAACATACTCAGTTAAGCAAATCAACCTTGGTAAAGTAGGGTGGATAGGCAGGGTAGGACAGTCCTAAATAGTTGATCTGAATAGACTCGACAGAATAGGATAGAGCCAACCATAATAGGGTAGAATAGATCAATTATAATAAGGAAGACCTAGCAAAGCAAGGTATAAATAGTAGCTTAAGATAGATCTTGCAGAGTACATTGGGTCTTCCAATATTGCCATAGTCTAAGTATAGGTCTGTAGGAAGGCTTAATCAGGGTAAAGTGGGGCATACTCAACATAACAGGGTAAACCCAGTAAGCAAGGTAGGTAGTTCAGCAATGATAAAGCACCTACATGTCATCGAGTCGGTGCTTGGAATCCTATCACCCCTAAGTTTTTCCTTAGTTAATGAGGAATGTCAAGATAACTAGAGTTGGTTCTTGACATATGTTCTCATGTACGTTATAAGAGATTACCCCAACATATGTTTGATTTCAGACCATCATGTTAGGATCTAGTCTTCAATTAAGGGAAAGAATGCATTATGTGGCTAAGTGGTTGGCTATGATGGTCAAAATGACATTATCCCCCTAGGTTTTGCTTTAGTTGATGAGGAATGTCAAGATATCTAAAGTGGTTCCTAAAGTGCATGCTTATGTACATTATAAGATAACATACCAACATATGTTTACTTTAAGTTGTTTGGATTTTATACACACATGAGGACATAGCCAGACTCCTCACTCATTATCAAGATGGGAGTGATGTATGGCTAGCCCAAGTCCCGTTGATATGCTTTCACATCATTGAGATGCACTATCTCGACTGCATAGCTCACTAGTTCAGTTAGATGTAGGAGATCCTAATGCACTGTCGGTCAACATTCCCATTACTCACGCAGTGCCTCCGAGGCATCCAATCCCTGTCCCGAAGAATTCTCTCTCGATAACCTATTGATGATAAGAAACTGTACATCAAAGAAAGGTGATTGAACTCCTTGAGCTCTCCACATTGTTATACATTGATTTGTACACTTGGTAATGATGATGCTGATCATTCCCTTATCGAGGACCTTGTGTCGAGTACTCCAACCAACTGCTGTCGAGAATCACTTGCTGAGTGACGAAAGACTCACTAAAACGGCTATGTACTTTTCTCTCAACATACCCTAATCTCTCATGCCCTGCCCCCTTTAGTGCCCCAACATTTTGACCCTTCCTGCCTATTTTGCTCAAAGAATATTAGTATGGGACCAATGCTATACTACTAGCTATCCATCTCATCTGACATTTAACTACTTTTACATTTTTGGTTTGTTGTCCTTTTTACCCGTCTCGTATGTACTAGGAATCCCCTTTTTGTAAATACTTTCTTGTAATTTCTTTATTTGTAATGCTGCTACAGGGACTTACTATAAATAGTCCTTTTGTCTTGTAAGCGAAACATAACCTACATCTTAATACTGAATACTCCGTTCTTGTGAGACAATCCTCTTTAGGTTTATATCCATTGAACTTTTATCTAATTTTGCCGAGTAGCTCAAGATTAGTGGTAGGTAGATCTTGACATCAACTTTTGCGTCATATCAAGTAAGGTATCAAGTCATGTTGTGTTCGTTGGTAAGTCACATCCTCCGAGTAGCTTTACGTCAACTGCCCTTGTTTGATTGTGAACCATTTCCCTCTAATTTTTTTTGGTATCTCAAAGGACTCATTTCAATTCAATTCTACCCCGGTAAGTCTTAGTGATAATTGAGCTCCTAAGCATACCATATATACCTTGTATCAAAGCTTAAGGTTGAGACTGAGAACTATGCAATGTTAGTCTATTGTGTCTACTGTTTAAGATATTTGTGTGTAGAAAGCATTTGTGTGAAGTATCTTTGTTGAAGCTTGTATTGAGAATGTCAAACCTTAGTATATAGGGAAAGATTCACGATGTCGAGAGTGATGCTTATGGTCGTGGTTGTGTTAGCCAACAAATACTACATACTACTGATGAGCAAATATAAGATCTTGTTGCTATTGTAGCTAACTTGGCTGTCTCAGTAAATAGGGTTTTAAAGGTTGAACTGCATGGAAGAGTTACTAAATAGGCCTGAGAAATGAGAGATAAGCCGAGGAAGCAGATGAACGAGCAAGCTCCAGAAGCCTTTCCAGTGAACTAAACACCACCACGACATGTTCATAGAGTCATAAGAAGAAGGTTAGAGTTGGATGAAGTGGAAGAGTACGAAGAGGAAGAAGACCGGTATAATAGGATGGATGAACATAAGTTCAAAGCACCAAGAAGTGCCAAGCATCTTAAAGTATAGATTCCAAGCTTCAACGAGTTTAGTAGTGTTGATGACTACTTCAATTGGAAGAGAAGATCAAAAAGATATTCGACTTCTACGATTATGAAGATGCTGTTCGCATTAGGGTAGCTGTATTAGAATTTTTTGGGTATGTGGCAATGTGGTAGAAGAAGTTATAGAATGTTCCTTTGAGGGCTTGACGCAAAGTCTGAACATAAAACGAGATGAGGAGACTTTTGAGAAGTAGGTTTGTTCCTGAATACTACGAGCAAGACACTTTCCAATGACTCTAAGACTTGAGGTAAGGTAATAGATCTGTAGACTACTATGTTTGAGAGTTTCAGTTGCTCATGATATAATATGATGTCGATGAACCTGAGACCCAAACTATAGTACAGTTCATCTTGGGACTCCAAGCTGAGATTGGTCACATCATGGAATTGCAGAGCCTCACAACTCTGGATGAAACTATCCATCTAACCCAGAAAGTTGAAAGGCAATGGTGAAACCAAACTAGTCGAATACTAAGTAATAGAACAATGATGCTGAATAGGAATGGCTTACCGAGTAAAGAAGGGAGTGACAAGGCATCAAACAAATTCAAGGTTAAATGCCGAGGTCACATGTCTAGCCAACTAGATGAGGGCTGAGGTAAGAGCGAAATCAAGGAACTTGAGATTTGAAGAGACTAGGGTCAGAGCTCCAGGCGGAAAACCTAAGAAATCAAATGTTTTAAGTGTCTTGACTATAGAAACATGGCTAGTCAATGTTCGAACCGCCAAGTCATGACCATCAAGAGAGATAAGCCTAGTTTGAAGTAGAAAGTGTGAGTGAAGGAGAAGTAGAAGTGGCAACCGATCAGATGCTAGAAGAATTTGAGGAAGATTTGGGAGTTGAGATACCCCCAGAGGGCAGTGCCGAGTATTGCTTTGTTGTTCTGCGATCTCTTAGTACTTTTATGGCTAATGAGAATGAGCAAAGAGAGAACCACTTTTGTACAAATTGCTGGGTGAAGGGCAAGCTATGCACTATGATCATTGATGGAGGGAGTTGTATGAACATCATTGTGCAAGGGGTAATTAAGACCATGAAATTGCCAAATCTTTTACACCCCAAGCAGTATAAGATTCACTGGCTGAGTGAGAGAGGAAGATTACATGTTTCCGAGCAAGTCAGGGTGCCAATTACTATTGGTGATAGATTTAGGGATGATGTGCTAGGTGATATCCTACCCATGTGTGTATCCCATATATTACTCGGCCGATCATGGCTATGTGACTTAAGGGTGTTATACAATGGGTATAGAAATACCTATATGTTTCAAAAGGATGGGAAGAAAGGTATACTAACATCAATGAGTTCGAAGGAAGTGCAAGAAGCCTAGGAAAAGGTTGTGAGATCTCTGCAACGGAAGTCTTTAGTAATTTTCCGAGCTCAATTTGCATGATAGGTCAAACCCAAGGACTATGTACTCCTCTTGGTTAGGAGACTCCTAGAGGTTAGAGAGGTTGAGAACTTATCTGCCGAAGTGCTACAACTACTTTAGGAATTTGCTAACCTATTTCCATCCAAGATGTTAAAAGGATTACCTCCCTTGAGAGGAATTGAGCATTCCATCAATATTCAACTTAGAGCAGCCCTATTAAATCGACCTGCTTATAGAATCAATCCTAAACAGGTAGCTAAGCTGAAAAAGCAAGTTAATGAGTTGGTAGATCATGGATATGTCCATGAGAGCATGAGCCCATGTGTCATCCCAACCATGCTAGTACCAAAGAAAGATGGATCATGGAGGATGTGCATTGACAGCTGTGCCATCAATAAGATTACTATTAAGTACCGATATCCAATCCTACGGTTGGATGATATGCTCAATGAGTTGCATGGTACATGCCTCTTTTCGAATGTAGTTCTAAAGAGTAGCTATCATCAAATATGAATGAGACTTGGAGATGAATGGAAAACGGCCTTTAAGACTTTGGATAGTCTATTTGAGAGGATAGTTATGCCATTTGGTTTAACTAATGCCTTCAGTACATTCATGCGACTCATGAATCATGTACTTCGAGCATTGATAAGCAAATGCATCGTGGTTTATTTTGACGATATACTAGTCTATAGTGCTAACCTTCATGTTCATATCGAACATTTGAGATTAGTGTTTAACATACTCCGTGCTGAGAAATTATTCTGCAACCTGAAGAAATGCGCATTCTGTTAGAGTGAGGTTGTATTCCTCGAATATATCGTTTCAGGGAGTAGAATCTACATTGATGAGGAAAAGGTTAAGGCTATTAATGATTGGCCTATGCTAATAAGTGCAGTTGAAGTCAGGAGCTTCCATGGCCTAGCTTCTTTCTATCGAAGATTTATCCTAAACTTCAGCTCCATAACTATGCTGTTGACTGAATTAACCAAGAAGAACATTGAGTTTAAATGGACAGAAAAGGCTCAAAGGACTTTTAAAGATGTGAAGTGTAAGTTGATGTCTGCTCCAGTACTTGCCTTACCAAAATTTTGAGAAGGTTTTTGAGGTTGAATGTGATGTGTGTGGTATAGCATTGGTGCTATACTTATGTAAGAATATCAACCTATTGCCTACTTTAGTGAAAAACTTTGAGATGTTTCCTTGAATTACTCAGCCTATGACAAAGAGTTCTATGCCCTTATCCATACACTCCAGAATTGGCAGTATTACTTGTTGCCGAGAGAATTTATCATTTATTTTGATCATGAATCTCTCAACCATCTTCATAGGCAGTAGAAGCTTTCTCGGTGTCACATTAAGTGAGTCGAATTCCTAGAGACCTTTTGTTATGTCATTAGGTATAAGAAGGGAAGCACTAATACTGTGGCTGATACACTTTCTCGTTGCCATACCCTCATCATGATGTTGCCAGCTAAAGTGTTTGGATTTAGCACTCTACCTAATCGATATGAGCATAGCCCACATTTTGGGCCTTTAGTAGCCAAGTGCAATGATATAGGAGCTATGGATGAATTCTACTTAAGTGAGGGGTTCTTGATGAAAGGCAAGCAGATGTGCATGCCAAGTGGTTCTAAAGGGAGCTACTAGTTCGAGAAGCTCATGCTAGGGGTCTAGCTGGCCATTTTGGGGAAAAGAGAACGATTGAAACAATGAAGGAGCATTTTTACTAGCTTAGGATGATGAAGGATGTGCACCGAATACTTGAAGGGTGCAAGGTGTGTAAGTATGCTAAAGGAAGGAGAGAGTCCTATGGAGAATACATACCCCTGCCAATTCCCAAGCTACCATGGATTGATATAAGCATGGATTTTATGCTAGGCCTTTCCTATATACCAAGAAGACACGATTTGATCATGGTAGTAGTCGATCGATTCAGTAAGAGGGGCTACTTTATTCTCTACCATAGGACTAATGGTGCTTTATTCATCGTTAACCTCTTTTTACAAAAAATTGTGCGACTACATAGAGTGCTCAGATGTATTGTATCTGACCGTGATTTGAAATTCATAAGCTTGTTTTGGAAAACCCTATGGAGGAAACTTGGCACTAAGCTCCTATTCAGTAACAATTGCCACCTTTAGATAGACAGCCAAATTAAAGTATTTAACAAAACCATCGATAGTCTCCAGCATGCCACTGTTAGAAAGAACTCTCGTGATTGAGATTTATGCCTACCCATTATTGAATTTGCTTACAATCGCTCAACTTACAGCTTTACTAAAACATCACCATTTGAGGTTGTTTATGGACTTAACCCAAAACCTACCCTTGGACTTAGTGAACAGTCTGTCTGTACAAGGGGAGAGTCAATCCGACGTACAGCATGCCGGGGAGTTTCATAAGTTACACCAAAGAATTACTGAGCAATTGTCCAAAACTCTAGCTCGACAAAAGGAAATGGGAAGCCGTAGAAGGAAATGAATCATTTATGCTCCTAGAGACCTTATCTAGATCCATCTTAGCAAAGAATGCTTCCCTAGCAAGAAAATGAACAAACTATCACCCAGAGTGGATGGACCCTATAAGATCTTAGGGCACCTTAATGATAGTGCCTATGAGATTAAGTTACTCGAAGGTTTCGATGTATCTACCACATCAATGCTGCCAACTTAACTCCATATGTGCCTGATGATGACGAAGGCCAAGATTTAAGGGCAAATCTTCAACAACCTCAAGAAACTGATGTACTGTTAATCAATGATCCCCTTACTTATGCATTCTTCCAAGGCCTCCAATCCTTCTCCTGAAGAATTCTCTCTCTACAGCATGTTGATGACAAGAAATTGTACACCAAAGAAAGGTGATTAAACTCCTTAAGCTCCCCACATTGGCATAAATTGATCTATAGACTTGGTAGTGATGATGTTGACCATTCCTTTGCCGAAGACCCTATGCCGAGTAGTCCGACCAACTACTGTGGAGAATCACTTGTTGAGCAACGAGTGTTTTCTCTTAACATACCACCATCTATCTTGTCCCGTTCCCTTTAGTACCACAACATTTTGACCCTTCCCACCTATTGTGCTTAGAGAATATTCATATGGGACCAATGCTATACTGTTAGTTGTCCACCTCATCTAACATTTAACTATTTTTCCATTTTTGGTTTGTTTTCCCTTTTACCCTTCTTATATGTACTAGGAATCCCCTTTACGTAAATACTTTCTTGTAATTTCTTTATTTATAATGCTACCTTAGAGACTTATTATAACTAGTCCTTTCTTCTTGTAAGCTAGAGATAACTTACATCTTAATACTAAATACTCTGTTCTTATGAGACAATCCTTTCTAAGTCCATACCCCTTACAATCTTATATAATCTTGCCGAGTAGTTTAGGATTAGTGACCAGTAGACCTTGACATAAACTTTTGTGTCATATCAAGTGAGGTATCAAGTCATGTCGTATTCGTTAGTGAGTTACATCCTCCGAGTAACTTCACATCAACTGCTCTTGTTCAATCGTAAATCGTTTCCCTCTAATTTTCTTTGATATCTCAAAGGACTCATTTCAGTTCAATTTTGCCCCAGTAAGTCCTAGTGATAACTAAGCTCCTAGGCACATCAGATCCCAACTTACCCTAATACCAATTGGGTATTATATGAAATCGACTTAAGGGGCCAAATCAAGATCAATTAGGCATTTGGGCATGTAACTTGGATAACACAGTAGGACAAACGACGAAACTGGATTGTTTAGGTTTAGCCACCACTTGGTGTGCATCTCGACTACGACATATGATACCAGCAAGTTACTCGTAGATACATCGGTAGGTTAAGGGCCTCTAAGATGTATATGGTACATATAGTTACTATTTTAGTTACCCATTTGTTTGTTAGTTATATACTAATCAAACTTGTATGTTCGGCTTGCATGTGGATTTTATACATAGGTTAACTTGCATGTCATACCAAGACATTATATTTGAGTAGCATAGGGTTGATGACCTCATCCAAGCGATTATTAGGGTCTACTTAGGTAGCCTACCTATATTCAGTCCAAATGTAGATGAAGACAACTTTCCATCAGATGAGTCACAATAGAAAAGAGGTCATCGAGGATGGGGTCATTAACAAAGGGGAGGCTAGGGACATAAATAGGATGGCATATAGATTCAAGACAATGCGTCTACCCATATTATATACTACCGGCATCTCGTTAACTACCAAGATTTAAGTTTCACAAACCATTCATGGAGGAAAGCTCTAGTCGTTCTATGTGCTACGCCTCCATCATGGGAGAGACCTCTAGTAGTCAAGTTCATACTCCCCTTCCACCATTGAGAAGGCCAATTAGAGATCCTCATGACGACATGGGTGAAGGAGTCATACCTACTCCGATCCCTAAGCATGTATGCATCCACTTGTACCTAGTTAGATGAGGCTAAGGATGACACCATGGTAAGATACTTAAAGAAAGTAAGGAGTCTCCTAGTTGAGTTTCCTTTGTAGACCATCATAAAGATCCCCCAAATTAAAAACTTAACAATAGATTGGCTGTCCAAGCTCACCTCTACGGGGATAGAGAAGCCTAAGGTGAAGGGTAGGAAGATTTTTATAGAGTACTAACTAGTGAAAAGAATAACTTCAGGCTCAACTAAGGTCGTAAAACTTACAGTAGCACCATCAAAGCTAATTTAGATGGACCCCATTTGAAGTTACTTAAAGGAAGGTATGCTTCTAGAGGACAAGAGGGAGGCAAATAAGTTAAGGTACCATGTTACCAACTACACATTGATTAACAACATCTTGTATCGTAGGGGAGTCAATCTCCTCTTACTCAGATGCCTCTGAGTAGATGAAGGACTGTACGTTTTGGCAAAGCTACACATTGAAGTATATAACAACCACATCTAGTCAGAAGCCCTTTACATCCATGTCCTATGGCTCGAATACTACTAGCCTAGTATGAGGCAAGATGTTAAGGTTATAGCTCAGAAGTACCCCCAATACCAAAAGTACGCACCAATCAGTCACACCCCCAGCATTATTTCCAGCCCCTGACTAGTCTATAGTTTTTTGCTTAATGGGGCATCAACATTCTCAACACCTTCCCCAAGGTTTAGGAGATCAAAAGTACATCATCGTGGCTATCAACTGCTTCACCAAGTAGGTCAAGGCTAAGGCTATAGCTAAGATTACCGAAAGGCTATTGAGTCATTCATTCAAAACAATATCATCTCCAGATTTAGGGTCCCCTATACCCTCATCATGGACGATAGGCATCAGTTCAACAACCCTAAGTTCAAAGCATTCTAGCCTAAGCACCACATTACACCTGACTTTACATCGGTTACCCACCTTAAATCGAATGGTTAAGTTGAACCACTAATTGGATCATCCTTGAGAGCTTTAAGAAGAGGGTGGATTGTGTATAGGGCACTTAGGCAAACAAGGTGCCTAATATCTTGTCGAGGTATAGGACTACTTGTTGTACCTCTACTCGCAAGACTACATTTTGACTAGCATTTATGTTAGAACTAGGCTTACCCATCAAGCTAGAACTTCCTAATTTTAATGCCATGCTAAATGAGTCTCTACTATAAGCTAGCATTGATATTATAAAAGAAATTAAAGACCTCATCGTTACTTTGATAATTACTTACCAGCACTGAGCAACCAGATACAATGATTAGAAGGTTAGACATAAAGAATTCAAAGTTGATGACCTAGTCTACTAGACGCTAGAGGCCACAAGACTACGAGAAGGACAAGGCAACTTGGCCCCCAATCGGGAAGACCCAATCAGAGTAAGAGAGAGATTAGGGAATAGATCATATAGATTAGAAAGATTAGATGGTAAGCTCATCCCATACACTTAGAATGCCAATAACCTTAGGCCATACTTTAACTAATGTATAAATTCTTTATAAATCTTTTCATAAATATCAATGAAAGTTTTGTTCCTCATATGTGCTATGTATGTTTACTTTTTTCCTTCTCTTACTTTCACATTAAGTCCCAACCTTCAAAAGGTGAACAAACCCATTACCTAGGCCGATCGAAATGCCACTAACCTAACCTACCCCCTTAGGTTACCTTAGTAAAGGGAAACACCCTTTGCACAATTAAGCAACTCTCATTAACTGGGCAAGTCAAAATGCCACCAACCCGAATCGCCCTAGGAAACCTCAATATAGGGAATACCCTTTGCACAACTAAGGTACTCCAATTAACGAAGTAAGTCAAAAAACGACCGACCTAACCCCCCCTTAGGTATCGTTAGCAAGGGGAAATACCCGTTGCATAATTAAGGAACTCTCATGAACTGAGCAAGTCTGAACACTATTGACCTAACTACCCTTCCTTAAGTAACCTTAGCAAGGGGAAACACCTTATGTACAATGAAGAACTCCTACTACTAAGGTAGGTTGGAACACCATCAACCAAACCTCCATCAAGTAACCTCTACAAGGGGAAATAGCCAATGTACAATGGAGGAACTCCCCTATTAGATGCATATTCGTAACCATGCAGTTAAGTGCAATAGACCAAACAAAGAAGCAAGAAGTATTAATAGAACTTTAAGATTAGAAAGCAAAGTGAATGTACTAAATGCAAAAGTTCAAATTCCATTAACAAAGAAGGCACTTATAGAATTAAGGTTAACATCCTATCCAGCTATATAGTGTCTCCTATCTAAGTAACGGAAAAATGAACAAGTACAAAAAAAGAGAAGGGAGATAACTATTAATTATTTTGGATCAGAAAACTTCAAAAGCTTTAAAAAGTCTAATGCTTCGATCTGTTTGGAGGGCTGATCCATTAATGATCCTTACTCTTTAGATGTCTTGCCTAGGGCTATAGAAGGAGGGGATGATGTCTACTGGCTTAGGTTAATAGGAGGGTTACCTTTACCTTAATCATCCCTAGAAGTACCCTCAAGGGTAACCTCCTATTGAGT
Source organism: Lumnitzera racemosa (assembly GCA_024138005.1). Lineage (NCBI taxonomy): Eukaryota > Viridiplantae > Streptophyta > Magnoliopsida > Myrtales > Combretaceae > Lumnitzera > Lumnitzera racemosa. The sequence goes on from JAMXBC010000004.1 coordinate 63,050,806, forward strand.
TACCAAGGCAAAGGTGGAAGGAGGAATGTCTTCACCATCCCTGGTAGTAATAGGGATACCTTAAATTATGTCAACTACTTAAGCAGCATTTGATAAGACTCAGGGTATCAACTTAATCCAAGTAGCATAGCATTTGACTACTTATTTTTATTTATTTTATTCAGATTTTCTATTTCTTATATTTTTCCTAAACTACCCTCATGTTTATTTTATATTTATGGAAATGCCACTAGGGCATCCTTTAGGTCTTTTATTTACAAGTGTGCAATTACATATAAATGGAATGCAGGTGTAGGGTTTTAGGAGACTTACTACATTAATGAAGAACCCTTTGAGTATTTTCTCTTGAAAGACTCTCTTTTTGGCTATTATTAATCCCTTTAGTAAGGATTGTAGCAGGTAACCCTATCAGTTGAACCAGTCCGTCACAATGGGCGAGTCATAGGCTGTGTAGAATCTAGCTGATGTGTCATATCTAGTTAGATGGCTCACAGATTCACTAAAATTCTCACTAAACCTACTCTATTTTTGTTCCTTCAGCAGAATCGGACCCATCTTTACGACCAGCCTTATTTGTTCTTAGCCTGAGTCATAACTTCTTGGTATAAGAGCAGAGGCATACGAGAGATTTAATTTCTTGGATTATTGTTACGCATATTTAAGGGATTGATTTCTCCGTATTTTGTTATTTGGTAACCAAAGTTGTTCACATTTGATAATTTCAAGTTTCTTAAACTATAATGTTATTATATTTCTTTCGTAATTCGAAGAACCCAAAAGAAGAATTGTTGGATTTGTGCTATTGAATATTGGATGATGACATTCACCAGGATCATATCGAACAAAATGGGCTTACTTCCAATATCTTGTTCAAGGGAAAATGGCAAGAACGAATTTGGGTCTTAAGGTTCTTCTATAATTAAGAAAATGGAATCAAGATTTGGGAATAGGAAGCTGTAATCAGGGATTATATTGAGGTTGAACCTAAACCCATGAGAAGTTAAAGGATTTGGTAGGTAAGTTTTTGATTTAACAGTAAGTGGGTTTATGTAGATCGTACGTGACAATAGAGCGGCTATGCTACAACAAGTGGATCAACCCAGTGCAGAAGTGAGTTGAGTGTGAAGTTAATTGCTGTCCGTATTAGTACTGTGTCATAGCTGTGTTGGAGGAGAGGAAAGTTGAGTAAGTAGTGTTCGATTGTGTAAGTTAGGTCGTGGATTTGCTAGTTGTGGTCTCCGGAGTTGAGTGGGTTCGCTAGTAGTGTGTAGTTGTGGCGGTGAGTTGGTTTAGAGCTGCAACTTCGTGCTGTGCATGCTTGAAGTCCGAAGCTGTTGTATTCCAAGTACTTGACTACGATATTGTTGGGTTCCAAAAATCGGTGTTTGCACGAAGCCGAACTAATATGAAGGAAGGCTATCCGAACTGCTTTGTTATCTAAACAACAAGTTGCAGACCGAGCTTCTGTGTAAGAAGTGCCGAAGTGGCCAGTGAAAGCTGTGTAAGTGCACGTACCTATTACGAAGTGCTGTTGTGAAGTTCAATTGTGTGTTGTTGTATTACAGCTACCGTCCTGCGAACAGGATCCGAGCTACTGTAGTAACCGTGCAGATATAAATAATTTCGGCCGAGCTAACTAGTGAACTATTGTCCTATCCTAGTGTCGAGCTACCGCCTATTGATGTGCCGAACTGCCGAACCGTTGCATTGCCGAGCTGATAGTTCAAGTACCGAATTGTCGAACCATTGCATTGACGAGCAGATAGTTCAAGTGCCGAGCTGCCGAACCGTTGCATTGCCAAGCTAATAGTTAAAGTGCCAAGCTACCGAACTGTTGCATTGCCGAGCTGAAGATACTCTTAATCCTAGATGCTCACTCGCCGAACTGCTACGAGCTCCCCCCGTGCTGAGCTGAGCAAGTCTATTGCTATATTTCAAGAAGTGTCGAACTACCGTGATTGCCTGATCTGAACTGCTATTGGATGTGCTTGAATTTTGTCCGAAAGTGTAAGCCAAGAGGTGTTGGATTGTTGTGAGCGTGTAAGGACTGATCGAACGGTTGTGTTATTCGAGCTACTGTCAGGTGGACCACGCTATTTTTTAACTCGTCGAGGTGAAACCAAGGTGCTAAGCAATAGACTATCATATGCTAAAGGAATTGAACTGTGTTGTTGCATAGTTGCTGAACTGAATTCGAAGTGCTGAATGCCGAGGTGAGTTTGCCATTGTATGTGCTGGTTGTGCATTCCACGTACTGAAATTGATGTGCCAAGCTGCTTACACAAGTACTGATCGAGCTGCACTTGATATTCCAAGCCGCTGTCAAGTCGGACTGACACGTGTTTCTAAGCTGACAAACTGATGGCCATTCGAGCTAAACTATCAAACTATTGAGATACATGCTACTAAATTTCCGGTTGTCCAAGTTAGATTGAAGATCCAATATCTTGCTGTCCATCATTGTTTGGTCCGAGCTGTTTTGCATCTATATACTTTGATCTGTGGAGTTAAAAATCGATATGGCTTATACTCGATATGGACGTGCCTATGACCATGAGGACATGACATATCTTGAGATTGAAGCCGAGTTAATATGGCTTCCTTGAAGAATATTTAAAATGGGAATTCTAAGTTAATTAAGTTTTTGAAAATTATTCTTATCCTAAGCATAGAAAAGCATATGCTATAAAGAATTTGATGATTGGTTTTGTAGCTATTTAATGGAAGAGAAAGATAAATTAAAGAATTGATAGAGCAAATATTGAGATTATTACTTGGGAAGAGATAAGGCATTTGATGTGAATAAGATTCATATCCTAAGATCATCAAGACAAATTGTATGAGAGAAAACCCATTTATGAAGCTAACATCTTTAAAATGTGAGATCAACTGAAGGAGATTGAAAGGCAATTTGAAGTATTCAAGAATGAAATGAGACAATAGAGGAATGTTGAGTTAGAGGCTATTGAAGGAGGAGTTGAAGAGGTGAAGATTGTTATAGAAGCGAGTAAAGCAGACCAAGTCAAGTCGAAGTTAAACTCTCATATTTCCCATGTGATTCCATTACCGACCATCCATACTATTGAGGATGACCCTAGGTATTACTACATCTGTTTCTCACCTATTATACTTCTTTATCTTAATCCATTGATAGGATTATCTACTATTGGTGAGAACTGTAGTAATCTTGTGTTCATGAGATCTTATAGATTACTTTTTGATATTTATTGTAGTCATCATGATGGATATTTGTATGCAGGTTGTGTTGTGCTCCTACTTGGAAATCTTATACTAGAAGTGCTAGAACTACATCAATGGAAAGAGGAAGGATTGAGTGGTGAAAGAATTGAAGAGGTGAAAGTGAGTGAGGTAGGGGAGTGGATTGAGACCTTAAATGTTTAAATACATGATGAGTGGAAAGAAGGGGCTTCAATAAAGATTTTAGTTGATCATACCCACAATGAGTGGAAGGAGCTAAGAATATTACCAGCACTAATCATAGACCTAAACTATCTCTGTATCACTCTCTTTGGTTCTTGTAAGTTGGTATTTGACCTTAGTGGAATTTGTAGTTGCCAATTACTAAGTTTTGAGTTGAAACTTTTCTAGGGAAGAGGGAATGATAGGACTCGGGGTACCGGCCCAACATAAGCGACAAAGCATTTGACTACCTATTTTTATTTGTATTATTTAGATCTCCTATTTCTTATATTTTTCCTAAACTACCCTAATGTTTGTTTTATATTTAGAAGAATGCTATTAGGGCATGCTTTAGGTCTTTTATTTACTAGTTTGCCATTATATATAAATAAAATGCATGTATAGGGTTTTAGGAGACTTACCACATTAATGAAAAACCCTTTGAGTATTTTCTCTTGAAAAACTCTCTTTTCAACTCTTATCAATCCCTTCAGCAAGGATTATAGTGGGTAACCCTATCGGTTGTACCAGTACGTCACAATGGGCGAGTCATAGGCTGTGTAGAATCTAGCTAGTGCGTCATATCTAGTTAGTTGGCTCACGGATTCACTATAACCCTCACTAAACTTACTTTATTTTCATTCCTTTGGTAGGATCAAACACACCCTTTTGATCGACCTTGTCTATTCTTGGCTCAGTTTGTAACAGCATCTCTCTCTCTTACTTGGGTCGCCTTCTCCTCCTTATGAGTTGGAGCATCCAACCATGCTAGGAAAATGAGGTCATGCTCGAGATGAAATGTAAGTACCTTGTTTTGAATATCTTGACCACATTCGATGGTGATATACAGTAACTCTTCAGTCTATTAGGAAGTTGTGAAGAATTTTTTCACATCCTTCTACTTCATTGCCTCATTTATTACTTCTTTATTCTCTAGTTTAGAGATGATCTCCTTTATCTTTGTAACTTCCTTTTAGAGCTCTTAGATCCTTTGCTCTAACCTAACCTTTTGACCGTCTAACTCTATCGAAGTTGCTTTAACTTTGGCACACCTAAATACCTTCATCGAAAGCTCGTCTTCAGCCTATAGACCGATGCCATTAGTTCAACATATCTCTTTTGAGTTCTTCCCTAGCCTTCATCTCCTCGTTTAGCTTCTGAGAGATTTGAACCTTAGTCCTTTGCTCATCCTTTAGTTGAGCCTTGAGTTTGTCTGCCTACATAGTCACCTCCTCAATACCAATACAACCTTAATCTGCCGCCTATAGCCTTGCCTTAAGCAGAGTCATTAGCACATAAGTGCAGTGTAAATGCCAATTAGCCTTGCTAATTTTTTTTTTAAATTTGTCAAAAGAGGACTTTATCTCCCTTAAGTCCTTTTGTGTATAAAATACCACCCTACGAAGTCCCTTTACCTCATTGAGCAACGTATTGTAATTATCAAGCCAGAGCAAAACCTAGCCATGGTACTATAAAGAATCACATGAACAATGACCAAAGCAATGTCAACAAGGAAAGACATCAACTTAAAGAGTTGCCATCTCCACATCCCTTTTGATCCTCGATAGATCTTCAAGGATGGCATAGTCGCTAGGGGTAAAGGATCTCATTGAGGAATGAAGAATAAGATCTCGACAGCACCATGTAATGTCGTTGTCATGAATGTCCTACTTCGGCTTGAGAAGCTCCCCCCCCCCCCCCCTTCCCCTAGCCTTCTTAGTCTCTTATTTGCTTTCTTGAAGGTACAGTTCCTCAATCTAAGACTTATATAGTACGTCCTTGAATGAGTCGAACATTATCACCAAGCACCGGAACTTGTTTAAGATCTTGTAAAAGACATCCTTAAGGTCATTGACACACTTATAGAGATGACTCGAAGGCTAATTATACACATACAACTTCCTAATGGGATCCTTCCCCTTCTTCATCTTCTTTACCTTGAGAGCCTTATCCTTAGCAATCTCTAGGACCTTCCTTTTCTACCCTGCTGCCTCTATCGAGACACTAACCTCAACCTCCCTCTCCTTACCTTTATCACATAGGGGAAACATCACTACATCTGGCTTATCAATATTAGTAGATTCATTTACCAACTTCATAAGTACAAAGCTAGGGGTGGAATCAATGGAGTTAAGGACTATACTTACAAGCTCAATAACCAATGGCTCTATGGTGGAAGCAATAAGAGGAATCCCTTAAGGTAGAGCAATCGGCTTAATCCTATTAGCCTCTCTTACCCTTGATCTTGGCTTACAGCATTGCCCTTGGTGTCGGCAACCTTGATGGTTGAGTTCACCTTAGGTTAGTGTCATCTCATTAGTTTATCTCTAGAAGGGTGGGGCACCTCTACCCTTCCTGCCAGCTTCTCCCCTATAAGGAAGAAAACAAACATTGTCAAGATAAAGATAAATACAGCACAATCATTTACCAACTTTGCTATGACCAGCATGGGCAAGGATGATCCTTCCCCTCTCCTTAAAAGGACGTTGAATGAAGCATAGTTCTACACAAATGCATTGATACGATCTAAGCTAAAGACTTACAAGCCAGTTGTGAGGGGTCGGTTTAAGCTTATAGAAAGCTAGTAAACAGCAATGGAAATGTTTAAGAAACAAGAAACCAACAAGCAAACCTTGGTCCACTCTAAGGATATTATGCATGAAGAAACTACCGAGGACTCACAAAAGTAGCTCAATATGATGCACAAACTAACTATATGAAGGTACTCACCTTCTAGATTTGCTTAAGGATTAAGATAAGAATGAATCAATTAAGCAAAGGGGATGCCCATGAAAATAAAGTATATTTTGTATTAATGATATATTATATGTTTGCGGCTACCTTTACAATGGATATTTGTATCCAAAATTTTAGGGCTACTACTATAAATAAAAAGGACTAAAAAGGATAATGGCTAAAATAAATATTGTACAAGAAATATTTAAAGGGCATAAATGAAAATCTAACAAAAGGGGTATCTTGTACAGAAGATCCTTTCACAGTGGATGTTTAGACACATGGCGGATAATTAGTGGTTATGAGCCTAGCAAAAATAAACAAATTATATGGCTAGCTTGGCTATTGCCAAGTAATGATGCTAAGTCGCGCTAAGTAGGTAATGCTTCTGAGGTGAATTTAGCTAAGACGTATTTAATATAGCTTGGATTCAGGTTGGCTAGGCAAATGGTTAGGTAAGCTAAGCTATTGTTTGAGTGTATCTCTAGTTAGTAACTAGAGACAATCGATAAGCGTAAGAGGGTTCGATTTGGGTAAGGCATCAACCCATTTTTCCCCACTCCATGCTTGTATAATGGTAACACGATTGTTGGAAGAGGTAGGAGGGGTAGTGTTGCAAGTGTTTATAGAGACCTTTGGACATGGACTCGTCAAGTTTATGCCAACCTAATTGGGCTTAGGGCTTCAGCCATTCCTCTCTAAACTAGGCCTCTTTATTCTTATGGCTAACCTTAACTTAAGCCTATTATACATACTACTTAACTGTAACAATCACTAACAGTTAGAACACTATAAATAAGGTTGAGTGATCGAGTCAACCACCACCTCCTACATTTGTGGACCATGTTAAACCTTATAACTCCATTACCTATTACTTACGAATGTGGCTTCTGCCCACTAACTTATGTCCAACCACTAGCTCCACTTCTCTATAAATACAAGGCTATTACCCAATAGTAAACTAGTTGATACTTCGTACATTAGAGCCTTGAGTACTCTCACTCTCTTTGCACACCCAACTAACGTAAATATTGGAGTAGCCATGCCGAACAACACCTTAATGCCCCTTATTGTTCCTTCTTTTATAGGATCATACAGTAGCGTGAAGCCTAATCTCAGCTCATCTCTATTGGCCAAAATCCAAATTTAAGCACGTTTTGCATAAAATTATGGAACTTAAAAGTACACATAACTTACAAAAGATGTCCTTACTTGCTTTAAGTGAAGTTATACCAATAATTTGTAAAAAGAATCACTAATTTTGCTAAAATAAGCAAGAGTGTATAACATGGGCATCTATTAATCATCTAATTTTCCTTTTTTTTTTTATTTCTAGCATTTCCCTCAATAATAGTTCAAAATCTAGACCTCCCCAAATATGAGATAACTCAAGCTTTCAATCCCATAATTTTTGAGATTTTTTTGTGATAAAAAAGTAGGTGAAATCAAGTAAAATGTACCTAGACACATAGCACGTCTACTTAGTGACACATGTCACCAATGATTAGTTGACACGTGTCAACCTTCTTCTTTTTTTAATTTTTTTTCCTTTTTCATTGCCCCTTTCTCTCATTTTTTCCCTCTCGTCTAATTCCATTCCAATGCTTTCCACTTTCAATTTTTTTTAACACCTAAAGAAAAAAAAGTCTTAACTAATCATCTAACCTCTAAAAAATTATACTATGCACTTTAATGAGATGTAGAGTCTAATGAACATATTCTCAAAATATTTTAAAAAATTATCCAATTTAACCAAACTAAGATCTCAAATTTTATCTGCACTCAACTTTTGTATTTGAAACTTCAAATGACTGTAAAATTTTCATTTTAACTTCAATTAAGGTGCATTTAAGGCTATGACCTCCAAAAATGTATATATTTTAAAATGAGCATTCTAAACAAGGCCAAAACAATTGATCTTCAACAAAAGTCCATTTTTTTTTTAATATTCCTAATTTGATCAAATCGCATATGCTTATTTAAACTCTAAAAGGCATTTTTGACTTTGAAAAATGATTTGTACCCTAAATTGGCCCAAATGGATCATCATGTGATGCTTTTTATGATTTTTTTAAAAAAAATTTGGGGCTTTTTATCTTTTTGGTTTTTTTCTCATTTTTTGTATTTTGTATTTTCCCTTTTTTTATATATTTTTCATTTGTCAATTTTTTCTTTATTAATTTTTTTATTTTTTTGGTATTTTTCATTCTTTTTGCCTTATCCAAAAATTACAGAATTCTAAATTAGAGATGGACTTAGTGAGGGTAGGTGTCAATAGTAAGGATAGGTCTCGACCCCTTAAAAGAGAAAGATTCTTTTCCACTGCCAATTTGATAAAGAGAGAGAGAGAGAGAAACACAAAGAATGAATGTTGAAACATTGATAAAGATTAGCCTTAGTCCCATAGAAGAATAAGGTAATTTCTCACTGTTAATGTTAATTATAAAAATAGCTAAACAAGTAAGGATCGACCTTGATCCCTTAGAAGAGTAAGGTGCTTTCCTATTGCTAATGAAGTTTGGGTAATTACTTAAATTAAAAAGCTTGTTAGTACCTTATGTTAAGGGAATGAGTAGAGGATGAGTGGATATAATATGAATTTACTCTTGATTATGGTATTTGATAAAGTTAGGAAAGATTTGTAAACATCTTAGCAAAATAAAAAGGAGTCGCATATGGTTTTTTCTCAACTAAATAAAAATTGGACTAATTCAAAAAGAGAATCCTTGGTTAAGTGATGTAATTAAACATCAGTTTACAAAAATTAGCTATTGAATTCTAATATTGGTATCTAATAGGCATTGAAAGTGAATAAGGAGAAGAGTGTACTAGTGATTAGGAAATTTGGGATGTAATCCTATTTTTGGGGATAATTCATTTTTATTGATTCTTGAGAATAGTAGTTTATACTTGAAATTCTTTTCTTAAAAATTTTCTAATCCCTCCTTGTTAAGGATTGATTTAATTACTTGAGGATAAGCAAATATTTAAGTGAGGGAAAATTTGATGAGTGTAAAATTACACTCATCTATCATGCTATTTTCTAAGATATTTTGACATATTTTGATATAAATTAGCTAAATTTGCTATTGGTTTGTGTTAATTTTTATTTTAGAACTCAATTGGGGTGATTTGATAAAATAGTAATAATTTTGGTGATTTTCTAGAAGAATTTCATCCATTTTGACGGGTAAACTGAAGATAGCAGGGATCAGAGAGAATTTGTCTGAGAAACATGCAAAAAAGATGACTACTAATATGCACTATAACTATGTTCCTTGGCCATGGAGCCTCATCCTCAAATTGAAAATTGAATTTCAAAGGATTTGTTATAAAAACTTGACCATAGTCACCCACCACGGCCATGTTTTCTAACCATATTCCCTTCGTAATTAATTTTAAGAAAATTCTCATGAGAATTATTGCAAGATGTCATTACACCCATCCACCATGGCCATATTCTTGGTCGTGTTTTATCAATTTATAGTGATACACTTGCCATCTGAAGATCATTCTATCTAGATATTATAAATAGAAGATGGACAATTGTAGAGAGAGGGGGAGAGCAAAGCAAGAAAGAATATAAATAGAAACACTCTTGTAATCATGAAAGTTATTGTCTTTCCTATGATTATAGCATATAAGTAGCAATATATAGATATATGAACCATTAAGGTATTAATGTAGTACATGAAAATTATTTATTTTAGTATAATCTTCTTATTTTTATTAATTTAATTATATGTTTAATCTAAATTACGTTGTTATTTCTAAAGTCTTAGTTTAATTTATTTAATATTATGTATTGAAGTGACAAGACCAATACATAATTGCATTATTAGATCTACCACAATTGAAGAGATATGCTATAAGCTTAGGGATAAGTTATAGGTTTCTTCCAAAATTAATTTATTTATCATTATATGTGGGATTCCTATTCATAATGTTGTTCTAAGAACTCCTATCCTAAAAGCAATTTAGGTAATATATAATTAGGATTAGAATCTAGTAGAAATGCAATTCCTATTAGATTAATGCTTAAATCCATTAGTTAATAAAAATAAGAGATTTGCTAAAATCCCAAAAGATCCTACATGTTACACTCATGGTGATCAATATCTAGATATCATAATTTATGTTTATTTGGTTTTATTTTAGTATTGTATTGTTAGTTAATCTTTCGTTTAAATTAAATTTCTTGTTTTAATCCAACTCATCATCAATATCACAATTTGATATAATTGAGAGTAATTAGAATGGGCGTGTAAGTATACAATCCTCGTGAGATCAACAACCTAGAACTCTTGTAGTTTTATAGACTATTACTTAACAAGTGTACTTACCTAATAGCACAGTGTATACTCTACTAAACGTTCCATAGTTGTCTACGTCATAGAGGTGAAGGTCATTATGGGTCTTTTAAGTAGGTAGAATTAGTGATACATGATCATGTAAAAGAGGTGATCTTAGAATTTTAAGGGTAGTTAGATAATTTCACATATTCAATTATACATGTCCTATGAAGTGCCAATGATTATGTAGTCAAAAAACAAACTTCACTAGATATTATGTTGAATTGCATTAAGGAAAGTGTCACTTACTTGAAGAAGAATGTAAAGGGAAGAGGAAGACGATACTATTGACTTACTGCTTAGGTATTTCATGGCTGGTCTTCTTAGTAGTTACTGTTGTGGTGCTTTTGATGGTGCTAAATTGTAATGATGGTAAGTTTACTGATCTAAGAATGCCAAATCTTATTAAGCTTTTATAATAACGTCATAGACTGTCGACAACTATTGTAATTCTAAGTTTTTTGTTTACTTAAAGTAATGAATTATGAATTGATAAATAATTATGTTAATGCTAGTAATCAAGTGATTTGTTCTTGTATTTCTTCTCTTTCATAATATATAATGAGTTGTAACATGAGAAACCATCTATGCATGCATGTTTCCCGATACTAAGACCATGATGACATGCATGTATATAGCTTATGCATTTCACAATAGTTACTTTCATTGTAATACAAAATAATAGATGATTCATTACAACAAAAAGGTCAGACAACTATTTTTAGTTTTGTATGCTTGTCAAAGACTATATATAGAAGTTGGATGTGCTAATATGAATAATTTAGTTTTCTTTTACATTCGAAGTTTGCAACAAAACTATGAAGGAAATTTATTTAACAAGAGTTAAAATATGGAATAATACGATGTATTAGGTATGCTTGCTTAGACCACTTGGAACAAGAATAAACACATATATTTCATTCAACCCTTATATAACAAGTCCATCATAGAATTGGAACATTAGAAGTTATATAGAGTGGCATTTTGTTATTCCTTTAAGATCATGTCAATACCACTTGTAAGAAATATATGCATACATATAACATACTTGTTATGTGATAGTATTTTATAATAGTTAGAGATGCAAATATGGTTCTTGGTAAAATCCAGCAAATAATGGAAGATAACTTGTTCTCTACATTATATGTGTAGATTTATTTTTCTCTATTCAATTTGTCAAAGTATAACAAAGGATAACAAAAATGTAATTAGTAGCACTTTAAGGGAGTACTTATAAAGAAACTTTGTTGGATTGTAACATTGCTAAAAGATATACATATATAAAAAAAAAAAAAAACTCTATAACATGGATCAAAATCACAAAGGAAATAAGAACAATGAAGAACACACAATGGTTCCGGGAATTTATCTGACGTAGTAATGAATCGGTGGTTAGTTTAGTAACTTTTTGGGTGGTTTCTAATAAAGTAACTGTAAACATCTCATTCTGGTCATTTTTTTTAGTTATTTTATTTTTCGTTAATTGAGCCAGGTTAATAAAAAAATATAACAAAAAATAATAAAAAATTAAAAAAAGAAAATTTAAAAATAAAAATAAAATAATAAAAAGAAGTCGAGTCGAGTCGTATCAAGTCTAATGAAGTCGAAGCGAGTCGAGTCGTATCAAGTCTAGTTAAGTCAAGTCAAGTCGTAACAAGTCTAGTTAAGTCAAGTTAAGTCAAGTCGTATCGAGTTGAATAAGATCGTTTAGTGTGAAATTGGATAATGGTAAGTGATCAATTTAGTAAATTGTAAGTTGTTGAAAAATTGGACTTCATTGAAATATTTTAGTCCTATCTGATATAAAATGGATTTTTATCCGATTTATATTGGATTAGAATATATGTAGAATTTATCAAGTAGACTATTGGGCTAAATTAAATTAGATTAGATCAGGCTTGAAAAATTGAAAGACCAAATAAGGTTTCTAGAAGCTAAATCTTTAAAGAATCAAAATTATATCTTTCGTATCTTGGTTTTATTGGAATCAAATCTATATTTTAAACAACATAGAAGATTCAGTTTCGGGGTTTATAAATTAGTAGGTCACATTAATGAGGTTTTCATTATGCATTCCACAATTATACAACCTATATTCGTTATTAACCCTATCTCTACAATTTACGAGCATTTCCCTACCAACAACTTAACCAAGCTATGCCCCCTTGCAAGTGGCACACAAGACCAACCTCCCCCTGACAAGCACTGTCTATGTCCTTGACATCCACATGCTAACCAAATCCTCGTTGCCATAATTACAAGCCAAACTCACCAATACATGCTAATAAATCCAATCAATTGTACAACTCCATGACAAATCCAATCCACTTCAAATTCCACGCACAATGTAGCAATTGAAATTCCAACAATTCGAACCCCCTCTTGATCAAATAGTTACAAACCAACTACTTAGAAATCCAACAAAGCCTAAAGTAATCGTTGGTCCTATGTCCCTAGCAAATTCCACGATAACTTACACGCCAACTCTCCCTGACTTCACTTTTTGAAAACCGTTGCACACATGTTGGAAACATCACTTTGATCGCATACCCCAACCGCATCAACCCAGTACATTCCCTAGGTTCAAACACTCCAAATCTATGTTGATAGTCTTGCTTATCACAATCCTACATACGCACATAGCCAATTTAGTATTAGCACATATGTTGTATACTCATATATAAAACAATACCTCTACAACTTATACACTAAGCACCGAACACAATTCACTTGCCAAACATAACTACAGGAACCGATACAATAACCATCACACTAGTGATAAGTAGAAACAGAAGTAGACACATCTTCAATCATGCTCGTGATCAGTAGAAACAAAAGTCGATACACCCTCGATCACGCCTATGATTAATAGAGACAGAAGGCATCACACCCATAATAAGTGCAAACAACAGCCAACATACCCTCATTCACGTTCGTAACTATCCGAAAACATTAGTCAACCCGCAATTCTACTTGTAGATAAAATTTCTGATCTTGTTATTTTTATTTTATTAGTTAATTTAATTTTGCTAACTTATTTATTTATTTTTAGTATAGGTTTTTATTATTTTTGTGTTATGTATTTTTTAGATAATCTTGATTTTTAATAAATTTAGCTTAATTACAATTTTAGTAAGATCATGTTTTTTATGGAAAATAAACGTATCTAGATTGTTATGATTTAGAAAAGATACATTTTGATACATAAGGGTTTGGGAAAAATAAAAAAGACCTAAATTATTATTTTTTTTTTTCGAAAAGATAATTAGTTAAGGTCTTTTCTTTTGAAAATGAGATTTCTTAGGATTTTTTTTTCTAAAAATTAATAAATTGAAAAAAGAAAAACTAAACTTCACTCAGTTTTCAATATAAAAATGACCCAGCTACTAAAAATTTTATAAAAAGAGAGCTACAATCAATTTAATCTCGACTAGCAGATACGTAAGCACTTTTGGGGCAACCATTTAAAAATAAAAAAAAATTTGCTTTTTCTAGGAAATACGTAATAAAAAATAATTAAAATCATTTTTAGTTACATTTTGTGAATTTAGGTATATTATTAATATTTCTAAAAAAATTACAAAACTTAAGCCCATCAATTTTTCCTTTAATTTTCATATGATGACTTAGTCTTAATAAGTTAACTCCTGAATCTAGTTTTTTAGTTCAATTTTTCTAAAAATTAACTTTTTTAGAATATCTATAGACTAGTGATGAAATTAGGGTTTTCTTACCCAAAAACACTAATTTTTTTTCTTACTAGTTAATTTGATTGGTGACTCCAATTTTAAAATTTGAAAAAAAAATGTATTTCCTTAATTTAATGTCAAGTAATTTATATTAAGTGGGCTATGCTTAATATAAGTTAAATTAAGGAAATTAAAATAGGGTTAGATAGAATTGATGGCTTCACTAGGGACGCTTAGTGGGCTAGCCATGTAAAAGTTTAAAAGAAAAATTGATGCGCTCTTATATTATTATTTTCTTTTTGTATTATATTATAGTTATCCTAATTGTTTTTTAGTAATGAAGGCCTTAATAAGAAAAAGCTTGACCCATTGGGCCTTCTAGGGGAATTAGGAGAGCTTTTTTATTAACCATCTGTGTTTTTAGATGTAGTCAAACCCGAGTCGCCTTAGGAACCTATGACGTGTTGCCATTGCGCAACCCTCAAGTCGCTGAGGTCTTTACCCTTGCCTAGCTGTGATAAGTGAGCCTACTCTGACTTCGATGTAGCCCACTAAGCTTCTCTTCAAAAAGCCTTGAAGCTACGGAGCCTAGGACTTATAAACCCTACCCTCTTGTATTATCCTTTTTGAAAAAAGGAGTAGTTATTTTTTAAATTATAGGAAAAGCCTGATTAATCTATAATTAGTTTGACTTTCTATTTTTAAAAAAGGGAAATTAATTAAAAAAAAATAGTAACCCTTATACATATAAGTATTTGTGAGCTTCATTTTTTTAAAAAATCCTATTTCGAACCTACTTATATATAAGGGTGCACCTTGACTGCAAATTCATCATACTTCTTATAATCTATTAATTACCACCCTTATTGCATTGCATGTGTATATAGCATACTACATTTCTTTTATTTGATTTTATTCTGTCAATGCTTGTTTCTATTTAATTGTTTTCGGTCTTTGTATTATATATATTTTATTTTTTGTATTGTCTCCTAATGAGTGAAAGGATACGTAATTTACTAAGAAATTCTTTTAAAAAAGATATACAATTATTAATATCATATCTAACTTTATTCTAAATTTAGTAGTCTTATTGTAAATAATTGCTATACTTCATTTTATTTATAATATAGATATGGAGAGTCAAGGTAGTATTAGTCCGGAGCCCGTCCATGAAGTCCAATTGGATAATTACTTCTTCCCCAAGGTTATCTTGAGAGATTGGTTGAACCAACTTCCCTTGCTAAGTAAGACCACATTCACAAGAAGATTGGGCCAATCAAATCCCTTATGTGGGTCCAGCTCCACTAGCCTCTAATTTAAGCCCTTATCCATTACTGGGATCCAAAATCTGTAGCTTTCAACTTTGGCCCATACGTATTGACATCCACTATAAAAGAGCACTCGCAGTTACTTAGTGCTCCGCTCCTCGAAGTGGGCATTGCTATCCCTGATCTTAGAGTCTAGCTCGAAAAAGCTTTCATGACATTGTTGGGAGTTAAGAAGTTAGCCTTGATGCCATTCTTGTCACTGGAAGGTTAGAAATGTCTCAACATCCTAAGATTAGTGAGTGTTTTCAAGCCTAAATGCCTATCTGAGATATCGTTAGATCTTCTGTGGAGGTTATGAATCATTGGCTGAAAAGCGAGTCAACACATTTATTGTAGCAGTGTTATTTCCCTTTAGTTATGGTCCAGTCCATTATAGAGTTGCCGAGGTATTGACTCAATTCCTAGCTAGTAAATCCCATATACCACTAGCAGAATAGTTCAGGACACTCACCCACTTAAAGAAGTAGGGTGACGGTTATTTTACAACTAACCCTATAATCCTTTCCATGTGGTTTCTCAGTCACACATAGGGGTATGGAGAGAATCTTTTCTGAGAATACCTGGCCGAAAATATGAATCTAATTGAAAACTTTGCCCACCACCTCAAGGTATCAGATGAAGCTCAATCTAATGGATGGGTATCAATTATCAACAAAATGTAGTTGGTAGACTTTGTGTAGACAGCAAGATAGAGCCACTATATTCAAGCCATCCTAGGGTATGTCGACTATGCAAGAGCCCCCCTTATCGGTATTATTAGTTATACAAGATATTTCTGAGCTTATGTTACCAAACAACTGGGTCTACTTTAAGAGATAGCTTATAGAGACTCTTTGGACATCATCACGTTGAATTATCGATATCCTTATCTACCTACTGCTACTTTGATTCAATGACTAGCAGAACTCTAAAGTTATGGGAACGGGGAGAAGTTAAGAAAATAGTCAATGTGGGAACTTTGAGGAATAAAGTTAGAGAATACTGAGCCACTAAGCGGTTAATCTATGATCAATTGGAGAAGATTAGAAATATATAGTACAAAGCTCTAGACATATTTAGATACAAGCCAAAACCAGCATATCTTTCGCCCATCAAGCAAGCCTACCAAGATACCATACAAGCTAAAGTTAAAGCCTAATTCCAAGAAAGTAAGAGAATAACTAAAGAGTTAAAGCTAGAAAATGAGAGATTACTAGAGGAAAATCAATTCTAGAGAAGCAAGATTCAAGAAAGCGATGTTATGGTACAAAAACTTATGAAGGAAGTTGATGAAGCCTATCCTAGCTAGATCCGTTGGCTTTTGTAGATATAAGATCTAAGAAAATTAGTTAGGAGTTTTTCTTTTCTTTTCGTTTAGTCTATTGTATAAGTTAAGATCTTATGATTAATAAATTGCAGCTTTAGTAAATAAGATTTTCATTAATTACATAGTCTCTTACTCATTATTATTATTATTTATTTATTTGCTTAGTCGAATTTAAAAAGGAAATAGAGAGAAAAAAAAACACAAAAAGAGGCAAACAACAAAACAACAAAAGTCACAAAAAAGAGAAAAATAAAAAACAAAACAACAAAAAATCTTTAATTCACCAAAAAGTCTAAAACTTGGGTTTTCGCGTAGAATTTCAAAGATAGCATCTAAGTAAGCAAAGTTAGTTAAAAGCTCGATATTCACTTATTCTAAGGCTAGAATGTCAACTCAAAGCACTGTAAACATCAATCAAATCAAGCCCAATGTGAATGTAGCAACTCTAGAAGAAAACATGAATAAGATGGCTAAACAGATCTAGGCTCTCACTCGGGCTATTGGGATTCTTAACGATAGACAAGGATCTCAAGTCAACCTGAATTGAATTGAATAAGTGACCTTTTCCCTTGAATTGTAAGATGAAGAATTGGTCCCTAATACTGAGGTATGGAGAAAGGAGATTGAGGAGAAACACTAGGAGATAGAAAGAAAGTTTATGCAAAAGTTGGCCGAAAAGATGAAAACCCTAGAAATGATTAACTAGTTTGAACATATGGGAATGATCAACTTACTGTCATATGAAGACAATGACTTCCTAGAAAGATTTAAAGTGCCTGAATTCAAGAAATATGATGGGACCAACTACTCGAAGCTCCATACTAGGTTGTACATTAGGAAAATGGGAAAATACTAGAAGTATGATAAGGTAATGGTCTAAACTTTTCAAGACAGTTTGACTAGGCCTACCTTAACCTAGTATGCTCAACTGGATTTAAATGAGATCAATACTTGGGATAAGTTAACACGGGCTTTCTATAACCAGTATAAGTTCAACATCGAAGTGGCTCCATCTATGTGGGATATGAATATTCTACAAAAGAAGGCCAACAAAAACTTTAAAGAATATGCTCAAAAATGGAGAGGCATGGCAACTAGGGTGACTCTCCCCTTGATAGAAAAGGACTTGACTTTCGCCTATACCAATACTCTTGGAAGTCTATATTACCAACACCTGGTCGGGTACCCTACCTCCTACTTGTAGAAATTGTGGCCTTAAGGTGCCGAGTTGGGGAAACTAGTGGGACTAGAAGGCTTCCTAATCCTAAAGCAATTGGGAAAAAGACACCTCCTGTAAGATGTTCTAATAGAGCTAAAGAAGCTACCGTAAGCATTATGAATACCGACAATCTTTGCAGGCCTATAGCCTTGGTTGCCATGATAGGAGGATCTAATCCCCTACCAAATCTAAATCAAAACAACTACCTACAAATAAGACAATTTACCCATATTCTCATTCATGTAAGCCAAGTTTTTGCACAACTAAGGAAAGAGAACCTTCTGACATTTGAAATACTAAGGGAAGGATAAAGACCAAAGGATTATAACCCAGACCTTCGATATGATTATCATTTGAAGCAAGTAAGGAACTCTATAAATCAGTGTTGGAGACTCAAACATAAGATCCAGGATCTTATTGACACCAATTTGGTTTAATTGGATTTCATTCAAACTCGTACCCCTAACGTAGGTAATAACCTTTTACTGAATCATGGAAGTTCAATCAATATGATCATTACTAAAATTTCTGAACCGAAGAATGAACTAGATAATCTCCCCATCACTATTGAGGAGATAGCTTGGAATTTGAGGTAAGATAGGTACTTGTTGAATATAAATCTTAGGGATAGAACCTGGACTAGATCGGTAATATATTGACTACTGAAGGATGGGAAGATAAAAAAAGCTGATCTTATGGCCATGATGGCTCCAAAACCATGAAAGAGAAGTACTCAAAAGGAGCTTAGAGAAAGGTATGAAGATGGAGATTCAACTATTGACACCCTAGGAAAACCATCAAGGAAGTTTAAGTATTTGGTGGATTATGTTGGTTTACCTGCCATATATGTTGATTGACCACCCATTGGGTAGGGTCCAGAATTTGAGGAAGAAAACGAACTTATTGTAGAAGCTAAGAAGATGGCTAAGATAGTTGTAATGATTGAATATGGGCCTAAGCCATTCATTTTTTAGTATTGTGAAAAGACTATGAAGGTTGAAGAATTGGGTAAGCTCAAGAAAATTGCTTTCAATATCCCAATAGCTCTAGAGAATTATAAAGTAGCACCTTTGGATTACTAAATGGTGAATCAGACGACTAAGTCCTCATCACCTATGGTCAATGGGCTCACGCTTTTGAGATGAGTCCATGATCAAAATAAGGAAGCCAAAAGGAAGACTATTGTAGAAGAGGCTTCTCGAAAGATCTTTGAAAATACGGATGATAAATATTAGAATATTGTCAAGAAAATGGTGAAGGCTAGTGAATACAAGATAATGGATTAGTTAGCCAAAGTACTAACCCAAATCTCCTTAGTAGGCCTACTGTTATCATTAGATACTCATCGAGAAGCTTTAATCAAAATTCTAAAAGATGTCAAAGTACTTGAAGGGATTTCCCCTGAGAAGCTAGGGTTGGTGGTGAACTCGATATTTGTGATGGATCAGATTTCATTTTCTCTAGATGAGGTAGGTAAAGAAGGAGACTAGCATACGAAACCCCTCTTCATAGTAGTTAAGTGTGTAGGGAAAGTGGTTGCTCAAGTTTTAATAGATAATGGGTCTTCATTGAATGTCTGTCTCTTGGCGACACTAAATTTACTTAGAGTCGATGCAAT
The DNA here is from genome assembly GCA_024138005.1 of Lumnitzera racemosa. Taxonomy (NCBI): domain Eukaryota; kingdom Viridiplantae; phylum Streptophyta; class Magnoliopsida; order Myrtales; family Combretaceae; genus Lumnitzera; species Lumnitzera racemosa. The sequence continues at coordinate 63,070,474 of JAMXBC010000004.1, forward strand.
TGAGATAAAGCCCAACTCAATTTCAATAAGGGCTTTTGATGGATCAAAAAGAGAGATAATTAGAGAAATTAGGTTGCAAGTCGATATCGGTCCATAGATGTTCATTATTCCCTTTTAAGTTCAGGATATACCGCAAACTTTTAATCTTCTATTAGGAAGACCATAGATTCCTTCAACAGGGGCAATTCTGTCCAGTCTACATTAAAGGGTGAAATTCATAGCCAATAGGTAATTGGTTACTACTCTTGGGGAGCAAGATTATGAGATTTATGAAGATACGACTATTCCTTATGTTGGGAGTGAAGAATTGGAGGAGCCAGGATTGCAAATTTTTTACAAAGTCAATATGATCAAAGAGTGAAGACGGAGGGCATAGGGTTGCTTAAAACAGCCTAAGCAATAGATTAGAACATTTAGACTTAAGTATGAGCCTACTCAAGAGGAGATTCAAGAAATAAAGGCTAAAACCAAAAGTAAGAGCGGCAATCAGTTGTACTATGCTCACATAGACTTTTTGGACATTTGTCAGACATTCCTAGCACTTGCTAGTGTTCAAGAACCCGAAGTAGCCAGTCTATCCAAGTCCTTGACTGAGCAAAACAACATTGGTGAAGACGAGAAGGAAGATATTAGTGTACTAATTTCCCTGTACAACTGGTTTTCCATGCTCGTTAATGGGTCTCTTTAGAAAAGAAAAATTAAATTAATTAGGAACATTCAATTTCGATAATAAGTCCGATTAGTTAGACTTTTCCTTTTATACAATTTGAATTCATTCATTCAATAAAATTCATTCATTTCTTTCTATGAATTCTTCTTTATTATTTATTCGTTGTCCTTTTTTCTTTTTTTCCTCTACTCTTTAGATTTGATAAAAATGATGAATTTAATGGATATCTCCTGTATATAAATGATGAAAGTACCAATATTACCTTTGGCCTTACTAGGTCAAACGCTGAAGATGATATTGAGACTCTAAATGAAATTCAAGAGAGTTGGCATTGACATGAATAGGGTAAAGTGATTATTGACGAATTGATGGATGAGATTAATTTAAGGATAGATGAAAATCTATGAAACTTGAAAATTGGTCGTAATTTAATAGATAATAAAAAAAAAGAGTTATCCTGATTGCTATTAGAATACTTGGATATATTCACTTGGTTTTATGAAGATATGCCTAGTTTAGATTTGTCTATTGTAGTTTATAAATTGCTAACTAAGGAGGAAATTAAACCAAAAAGACAAAAGCTTAGATGATTTAGGCTAGATATACTCCTCAAAATAAAAGATGTGAAGAAGTTGTTAGAAGTCGGGTTCATAGAAGTGTTAGATTACCTCGAATGGGTGGCCAATGTGGTGCCAATGTTGAAGAAAAATGAGAAAGTTAGGGTTTGTATAAATTTTCGAGATTTAAACCAAGAAACACCACAGGATAACTATCCTTTGCCACATATTAACGTATTAGTAAATAACATAGCCGGAAAACATTTTTTCTTGTTCATGGATGGTTTCTCAAGGTATAATCAAATTAAAATGGCAAAGGAAGATAAAATCAAAACAACTTTTGTTACTACTTAGGGAACATTTTGTTACCATGTAATGCCTTTTAGGTTGTAGAATGTTGGGGTAACTTATTAGCATGCTATGGTTACCTTGTTTCATGACATGCTACACTAGGAAATTGATGTTTATGTAGATGATATGATTGTCAAATCCATGGATGATGAAAATCATGTAGATATTTTGCATAAACTATTTAAACAATTAAGGAAGTTTCAACTGAAGTTAAATCCTGAAAAGTGCACCTTTAAAGTAAATTTAAGCAAATTGTTAGGTTTTGTAGTCAATAGAATAGGAATCGAGGCAGACCTAAATAAAGTCAAGGCAATTGTAAACATGCCAGCACCTAAGACTGTAAAAGAAGTTCAAGGAATGTTGGGAAGGTTAAATTACATTGCTCGGTTTATATTGTAATTAACTGATAGATGCAATCCGTTATTTAAACTTTTGAGGAAGAATGCAGCCATCAAATAGGATGAAGAGTATGAGCGAGCATTTGCTAAAATCAAAGAGTATCTCACAAATCCTCCCGTACTGGCCACTCTAACACTAGGATGGCCCTTGATCCTTCACTTAACAATTCTTTCTAAGTTGATGAGATGCATGCTAGGGCAAAAAGATGAAACAAAAAGAAAAGAGCATCCTATATACTATTTGAGCAAGAAATTTACAAAAGGCGAGCAAAAAAACTCGAAAGTGGAAAGAACGTATTGTGCCGTAGTACGAGTGATGCATAGACTTGAGCAGTATACTCTCTATTATTCAATAGAATTATTGACAAAACAAGACCCTTTGAGGTATTTAGTAGAAAAGCCGGCATTGGTTAGGAGAATATCAAAGTAGTATACACTACTTTCTGAATTTGATATCAAGTACGTAAGTTAGAGTTCAATCAAAGGGTAGGCAGTAGCTTTTCAATTGGCAAAATACGCATTAGAAGATGAGGAAGATGGTTCAAAAGCACAATTTCTTGATGAACATGTTATGATGGCAAATGAATTGAGTAGTGAAAAATTGAGGTAGGAAATGTATTTTGATAGAGCAGCTAACGTGTTTGGATGTGAGATAGGAATAGTATTGGTATCACCTGAGGGTAACCATTTCCCTATGGTAGTAAGATTAACATTTCCATATACCAACAACATAGTAGAATATGAAGCTTGCATTTTGGGGCTCAAAATGGTGCTAGATATGGGAATATAAGAGCTTGAAGAATACAAAGATTCTTCCCTTATAATTCTTTAGATCTTAAGAAAGTATAAGACAAAGGACGAGAAATTGGTACCTTACCAAGAACATTTAGGAAAGTTAATTGAAAAATTCTAGAAGATTTCATCCACTTACATTCTAAGAATACAAAATCAATCTGTCGATGCATTGGCTACATTAGCGTCAATGGTGAAAGTTACGGATGGCATAGAAATTCAACCCCTAAAGATTGAAGTGGAAGAAAAACCAGCTTTTTACCTTGCATTTGAAGAGAAGGGAACAAAAGAACCTTGGTATCATGATATCAAAAGGTTGCTTCAAATGGAGGAGTTTCCTAAAGATGTTAATCAGAAAGATAGAAAAACTTTAAGAAGATTGGACACTCATTTCCTATTAAGTAAAGCTACGTTGTAGAAGAGATCATTAGATGCAACACTACTAAGGTGTATAGATGAAGAAGAAGCCGAGAAATTAATGAAAGAAGTGCATGAAGGAGTTTATGGTCCTCACATAAATAGGTATATGTTAGCCAAGAAGATCACGAGAATGGGGTATTTTTGGATGACTATAGAGTCGGATTGTATCAAGCACGTAAGGCACTATAACCTGTGTCAGGTATATGGCAATAAAATCAACGCTCCTCCCTAAGAATTGCATGTGTTGTCGGCTCCTTAGCCTTTCTCGATGTGGGGAATCAATATGATCGAACCAATTTCGCCAACAGCTTCAAATAGGCATCGATTCATTCTAGTCGCAATCAACTATTTTACTAAGTAAGTAGAAGTAATGTTGTATGCTATGGTGACTAAAGGAATGGTAGTCAAATTCTTAAACAGAGATACTATTGCAAGATATGGTGCACTTGAGTCTATTATTATAGATAACGGGATGAATTTAAATAACAAGTTGATAGATGAAGTATGCTACCAATTCAAGATTAATCATAGAAACTCAACTCCATATTGATCTTAGATGAATAGAGCAGTTGAAATCACAAATAAGAACATCAAAAGAATCATTGAGAAGATGGTGATCACTTATAAGGATTGGCATGAGATGCTTTCCTTTGCTCTCATGGCCTACAAAACCTCAGTCAAAACTTCTACTCGTGTAACTCCATATTCATTGGTGTATGAAATTGAAGTGGTACTACCAGTAGAAGTAGAAATATCTTGATTCTAAGTATTGATAGAAACTTAACTCGATGAAGTAGAGTAAGTGAAGAAGCGGATGGAGCATTTGAATCTCTAGAATGAAAGGAGGCTTGCAACAATATGTCATGGTCAATGCTATCAATAGCGAATGATTCTAGCTTTTAACAAGAACGTACGCTCGAGATACTTCAAAGAGGGGGACTTGGTGTTGAAGAAAGAATTACCAAATGCAAAAGATCCTTGGGGCATGTATGCCCTGAATTATGAAGGCCCTTATGTGGTGAAAAGGGTATTATAAAGAGGGGCATTAGTGTTGATAGAGATGGATGGCCAAGAATTGAGAAGACTAGTGAATTCAGACGTAGTCAACTTGTATTATTCATGAAAATTAAGTTTAATAAAAATTTTAATTTTTCCTGAATAAGTTTGTGGTTAATCTTTCATCATTTACAAGTAAAGTTGATGTCAATGAATGTTTTCGAATTTGAATGGTCGTCGACCAATAAACACTTCACCAATCAATCCTTCTATTCTTTGTTCCTTAGCTTCATGCACTTAAATGCCAAACACTTACCAATGAATTTGAATAGTTAAATAAATTAAAATCAAATGTTCTTAATAATTTAATCTTATTTCTTTGGAAAAGAGATTTATTGTTCAGAAGTCATGGAGAGTGGAAACTAAAATTTGGTGTCAAAAAAAGCAAATTCAAGGCATGAGCGTGGTCCAATTACATGAATCAAAAGTTTAGGAGATTTCAAAGAAATAGAAAAGACGAAAAAGAAGAAAAGGGAAAAAAGAAATAAGAAGCAATCACGGTCCTTTGGTGAAATTTTGTTGATTGAATGAGTGAATATCAAGATTCGATTTAAGGGTGCCAATTAGTTATTATCTAAGAAATTATTCAGTCCTAGGAAAAATAATCTTAAAAGTCTTTGGAAAGAGATATTTAGAAGAATTAAGCTAGCTTTTGAAACCAAAACTAATCTTAAAGAGATCTATCCTCTTCCGATTAAGCAAGTCAAATCTCGAAGAGATCTATCCTCTTCGAATTAACCAAGTCGAATTTCAAAGTGATCTATCCTCTTCGGATTAACCAACTTGAATCTCAAAGAGATCTATCCTCTTCAAATTAATTAAATCGAATCTCAAAGAGATCTATCGACTTCAGATCAGTCAAATCAAATTTTGAAGAGATCTATCCTCTTTAGATTAGTCATTAAAGTCAAAATGAATCTTGAAGAGATCTATCCTCTTCGAGTCATCAACCAACCAAGACAAAGCAAGAATCTCGAAGAGATCTATCCTTTTTGGGTCACCAAAGTGAAATCAGTTTTTGAAGAGATCTATCCTCTTTAGATCACAAGTTAAAATGAATCTCGAAGAAATCTATCCTTTTTGGATTAAACCGAAATGAATCTCAAAGAGATCTATTCTCTTCGGATTATCTACCAAAAATAAAGTTTTAATCTTGAAGAGATCTATCCTCTTCAGATTATCTAAGTCGTGTTTGGCAAAGATGGGTATCTCTTTTGTCTTTATAGCAAAATTCTAATCGAACTTCACGACAAAGAGGGATAGTTGTAAATATCTCATTTTCTCCATATTTTTTAGTTATTTTATTTTTCGTTAATTGAGCTAAATTAATTAAAAATATATATATAACAAAAAGTAATAAAAAAATTTATAAAAAAAGTTAAAAAAATAATAATAAAAAGAAGTTGACTCATATCGAGTCTAGTTAAGTTAAGTTGAGTTGTATCAAGTCGAATTAAATCATTTAGTGTCAAATTGGATAATGGTAAGTGATCAATTTAGTAAATTCTAAGTCGTTGAAAAAATTGGACTTCATTGAAATATTTTAGTTTGGTCCAATATAAAATGGATTTTTATCTAATTTATATTGGACTAGAATATATTTAGGATTTATTAAGTAGACTATTAAGTTAAATCAAATTAGCTTGGGTTTGGGCTTGGGCTTCGGTTAGGGCTCGGGCTCAGGCTCGAAAAATACAAAGCCTAAGTAGGGCTTCTAAAGGCTAAATCTTTAAAGAATCAAAATTTTATCTTCCATATTTTGGTTTAATTGGAATCAAATCTATATTTAAAACGATATATAAGGTTCAGTTTTAGGGTTTACAAATTAGCAAGTGACGTTGATAAGGTTTTCATTACACATTCCACAATTACATAACTTACATTTGTTATTAGCCCTATCTCCACAATTCGTGAGCACTTCCCCATCGATAACCTGACCAATCTCCGCCCCCTTATAATTGGCACACAAAACCGACCCCTCCGATAAGTACTGTCCATGTCCCTAATGTCTACATGCTAACCGAATCTTTGCAGCCACAATCACAAGCTAAACTCACCAACATGTGTCAACAAATCCAATTAGCTGCACAACTCCACAATAAATCAAATCCACTTCAAATTGCATGCACAATGTAACAGTTGAAATTCCAACAATTCGAATGCCTTGTTGATCAAACAGCCACAAACCAATTGATCTGAAATCTAACGCAGGCTAAAGCAATCACTTGTCCTACATCCCTAACAAATTCCTTAACATCTTACACGCCAACACTCCCTGACTTCACTTTCCAAAAACCACTACATACGCATTGGAAGCAACATCACTCTGATAACATACCCTAACTGCATCAGCCCAGCACATTCCCTACATTCAAACACTCCAAATCCACATCAACAGTCTTGATTGCCATATTCTCACGCATACATATAGCCAATTCACTATTAACATATACGTTGTACACTCACATGTACAATAGCATGTCTACAACAATTCACTTGCCAAACATGACCACAGGAACCGATACACCAACCATCATGCCTATGATCAATGGAAACAGAAGCCAATACGCCCTCGATTACGCCCCTGATCAGTAGAAACAAAAGCCAACACACCCTTGATCATGCCCATAACTATTCAAAAACAGTAGTCAATGCATGATTCGGCTCGTAGGTAAAATTTATTATTTTGTTATTTTTATTTTATTAGTTAATTTAATTATTTTTACTAACTTATTTATTTATTTTTAGTGCTGGTTTTTATTTTTTTTCCATTACGTAAATTTTTAGATAATCTTGATTTTTAATAAATTTAGCACAATTACATATTTAGTAAGATTGTGTTTTTTATGGAAAATAAACATAACTAGATCATATCTTATTGTTAGGATTTAGGAAAGATAATTTTGACTCATAAGGGTTTTAGAAAAATAAAAAAAATCTAAATAATTTTTTTTTTCAAAAAGATAATTAATTAAGGTCTTTTCTTTTAAAAATGAGATTTCTTAGGATTTTTTTCTAAAAAATAATAAATTGATAAAAACCTAAACTTGACTCGATTTTCAATATAAAAATGACCCACCCATTAAAAATTTTATAAAAAGAGAACTACAGCCGGTTTGATTCCAATTAGCAAATACATAAGCACCTTCGAGGCTACCATCTAAAAGTAAAATTTTTTTTCCTTTTTCTAACAAATTCGTAATAAAATAATAATAATAATAATTTTTAGTTACATTTTGCGAATTTAGGTATATTTTTAATATTTTTAGAAAAATTACAAAAATAAAACCCATCAATTTTTCTTTTAATTTTTACATGGTGACTTAGTCTTAATAGGTTAGCTACTAAACCTAGTTTTCTTATTCAATTTTTCTAAAAATTAATTTTTTTAGAAAATCTGTAGACTAGTGATGAAATTAGGGATTTCCTATCTAAAAACCATAATTTTTTTTTTACTAATTAAACCGGTTGGCGACTCTAATTTTTAAATTTAAAAAAAAAAAAGTATTTTCTCAGTTTAATGTCATGTAACTTATATTAAGTAGGCTAGACTTAATATAGGTTAAATTAAGAAAATCAAAATAAGATTTGACAGTAACGATGGTTCTCAACCCTAAGTTGCCTAAACTTTGAAACCTTTCTAGCAATTTGCAATAAAATTGTGCTTCCCACCTCTCTTACCTCTAATTTACTCAAAGAAAATCAAGTTTTCACCTAAACCTTAGAACTAGAACTAAAACTTGATAATTCTCTTAATTTAATATGTCTTTTGTGTAATTATGTATTTCCATGTGACAAAAGGACCCTTATTTATAGTGTGGACTCGAGATTCTTGGCTAAGAAACTTTCCTTTTGAATTAGGGAATTAAATCAACTTAGATCTTATGGATTTTGTTTGTTTTTATTTTTCTTCCATTTTTTGGTCCAATTTTGATGCATTTTAGATGTTATTTCTATTAATTAATTGAAAACCTCCTATATCTTATTACTAATTACAAACACTATTTACATGGTGGGATTATATTAGAAGATTCAATTTTCCATTTATTTGAAGATACATAAACTAAATTTCCTAAAACACATCCTTTTTTATTATTTTTCATTAGCAAACTTTTCCTTTACTGTTTTTCAAGATTATAGACCAAAAATATCACACACATGTTTCCCTTTTAATTTTACATTTTTTTCTAATTTTAAGATGTAAAAAATAAAATGAAATCGAGTAAATTTTAAGGCAAAAAATACCTTGTTTTTAGGGAGCTTTCTATTCGTGATTGAATGAACTAGGAAGGAAAGCAAAGAAAGAAAGAAGGGGCACCAGGTTGGGGAGCACTTACATGCCCCACACATGCATTGAAAACAAAAGGAGTATGTGAGCAACCTGATTTATACATATAGATATATATATATATATTTCAAATGGCGCCATGTAGCGTTGTACAGTGGTCGCATAGTGCCGTATAAGATTGATGTGGCTACTAAGTGGTAACCACGTGCCAAACATGCTACATTAGCAACCTCCCCCTTCCCCTTTTTTTATTTACTTATTTAAAAACTTTCAAAAATTTTATTTCTGGAGTTTTCCGAAAATTAAAAAAAGGACATAATTCTTTTTGCGAGCAAAAATCAATTGTCTATAACTATCCTTGTTTGTGATGAAGTTTGGTGAAAACTTTACTACAAATACAAAATAGATATAAATTTTTTCCCCTGTAGGAATAAGAGTGCTCCGAAAACAAGTTGCTGAATGAGACATGAAACAAGCTACTTATAAAACGAGCCCCTTTGTTAAGCTATTAATTAAGGGAAATTCTTAGGGCCTATCTTAATGAGATCCTTTAGCGAGATATTTTTTTCTTCTTAATACTGAGGTTATCAATAAGAAAGTCTCCTTGTGGTCTATCTTGATGAGACTCTTTTGTGAGATATCCTATTGAAGTTTTCTTAAGGATAGAGCTCCTTACGGTCTATCTAAATGAGATCCTTTTGTGAGATATCTTACCTTGAAGGTATTAACACTTAGGCTTTCTTAGGGATAGGGCTCCTTAAGGTCTATCTAATCGATAACTTTTGGTAAGATATCATATTCAAGGGTACAACGACACTTAGGCTATCTAAAAGGTAGAAAGAGCTCCTTGCAATATATCCTAGTGAAACCCTTTAACGAGATATCCTTTCCTAAAAGGCAATAACACTAAGGCTATCTTAAGGATAAGGCTCTTTATAGTCTATCTAAATAAGACCCTTTAGTGATATATGATATCCAAATGGATAGAAAGGTCAAGCATATAATGGCCATGGCTCTTATGAGATATTTTATCCTAAAGTTCTAACTAGTAAGGGCTCTTATGAGATATGCTGACCTTGAAGTTTTAAGTAAGTGCCCTACCTTTTTTTTATTTTAGCTTGCTAGCGGTAATTCCGGGTTTAAAGGCCCATAATCATGACTTGGCTTAAAGACTTAATGAACTAGCTAGTCTTCATTATGGCCGAACATGGGAGTTTGCGAGCTCAACTAGCCTTCTCTCTTTCTTCTTTAGGGTGGATTCCACTTCTTTTCTTTCTTCTTTTTTGTTTAATCCCACCTTGGAAAAGGAAAGATCAAAGCGTAACATTCAAGGAGTTTTAGTAATTCATTGGTGTTTATGATTGAGGTTTTTCTTTATTTTTATTTGTTTGCTATGTATGTGTGTCTAAGGAGAAATACATGGTATAGTATGAAGTAAGGGTTGAGAACAACTTATCGATGTGGTGGAGAGTGTTCAATGACCAATCTAATGCCAACAATAACTATGGATAACTACTTTGCCTATGAACAACGAAAAAAATCAATTGACAAGGGATTTAGAATTAGAGACAAAAATAATATCATTCCATTAATTTCAAAGATAGTATATCTTTACTACATTAATGTTTATTGGGTCCTTAAATTAGGGCCATCTAGACAATGCTCCTCCAGACAATACTCTTCTTACTATATAAGAACCTTCATAGTTAGGGGTGAACCATGAGCCTCTAAAATTGTATTTATAGCAACCATACTAAGATTTAGAGCCTTTAAGAAAATTAATCTAATTAAGTTTAAACTTTACGATTAGAAAAGTTAGTAGAAATGACCAAGTGAAGTTAGGTTTTAAAAATAAGGTTACAAAAGCCAAATAATAACCTTAGAGGTATAGTTATTCAATATAATATAAAACTCGTCAGAATCCCTAAAATAAAGCTAGAAATGTGACAAGAATCTAAAGATTAGTTATTTAAATTATAAAAATGAATAATTTCGCGTAAAATACTATATGAATATATATATATATTTATTAATGTACTCGATAGATATGATAAGTATACTTGTAAATTAGCTAAAAAATCTATAAATATATAAACTAAGCTATAAATTCATAAAACTAAAGAGAAAATATATCATAATGTCAAGATTGAATTTTTTCCAATTTTTATAAATTGGTCTTTTTTAAACCGATCAATATTAAACCCTATTTGTTTAATACCGACTCTTGACTAAAATTTAAAGAAAATTAGTTCGTTTATATTTTGAAAATGTTTTTAGAGTTGGTACCCGATCGGAGTTGGGAAAAAAAGTTAAATTATAATCAATTAGGTGAATTGGTCATAATTTAGTTATCGGTCTTTTCGATAAAACCAATTTTATAAACGGTTTTTTAAAACCAAAAGATTAAGTTCAAGAGCTACTCTTTTAAACCCTTACAAATATCACTACTAACTCACTGAATTTAATTTAACTCTTCAAATACTCTTCTAATAATGTTTATTTACAAGCGATAACTAAAATTATATCTATTTACAAAAAATAAGAATTTAAACAATTATCTACTAAAGTGGGGAAATAAATTTTTTTCATATTTTAAATCATTCTGTACGTATGAGTGCTTATGTATCCGTTATTCAGGATCAGACTTCCGTAGTTTGTTTCGAAAATTTATATGAGTTTGTTTATTTTAATTTGAGAAAAAGGTCATGTTGATATTTTTTATCCATTTTGATTTTAAATCCACAATCCATTGTTGATTTGAGCAAATAATTAGTCAAACATGTTCTACTTCAAGAATAGAATTCAATTTCATCATTAATTTGGTGATGTCACATTGAAAAGAAGGATAAAAAAATGGAGTAAAATCTAGCCTTTCGGTCGTGCGAAACTGCTGGAAGAAGATGGAGTCAACTGTTGACTTTCTCGGCCAATGTAGCACTCTTAAAAAACAAGAAGAAGAAGAAAAATACACAGCACCTAGGACTAGAATCGAATTCTGCACCGATGGGACATGTGGTGCGCACATAAGAAAAAAAGAAAAGATAGAGAAAAATAAAATAAGAAAAATGAAAACATGAAGATTTCCATTAATAAGTTTAGTACACACAAGATAAAAATAATATGCAAATAGATCTCGATTTAATGATTTTTACAAGCTTTGATTCATTGGTCATACAATTAATTTAACAATTGTCTTTTTTTCATAAATCACAAATTTAAATCCAATTGAAGTGTCACTTAAAACCAAAATTATCTTAAATTAGCTTTATTTTCATGATAGAAAAATAATTAACCTCAACCATGGTATGAATACCAAATTTTATGGTTCAAACTTTATATTCCTAAACATAACTTAGAGTGGTTAAAGCACTTATGTGTACTTTGACTCTATTTGATCCTAAAAATGAAATGACTCTATCCTTGTGACTTAAAAGATAAAAATGACCCAAAATCCTTTTTTTTTTGTGTTTTTCTAATTCTTCTATCTTTTTTGCATTTTTCTAATTTTATTTTTATTTTTTTCTAATTTAAGACCCATTAGTCTATTATAAAAATTCTATAAAAAAAATTTAAAAAGCAAGCAAAAATGAGGTGTTTACATCTGCCCCTTTTGTGGTGAAGTTCGAGTAAAATTTTACCACAAAAAAAAAAATACTATTTTTACCTTAGGAGTGGAATTTGTAACAAGAAGTGCTACAGTTAGCTAGTTGTCCTAGGCTTAGCCTATTAGGATTTGGTGAATGGTGGAAGATAAAAGAAAGAGAGGAGGCGTTTGAAGAGTTAGCCGAGAAACTAAAAGAGGGTAGCATCCTAGTGGGCTGGTAAGAACCCTAAAAGAAATAAAAAACCTAATTATGCCCTTATAACTTGACTAACTTAAGTGAATAAGCAAAATGCTCCTTGAGCTATCTAAGACCCTAAATGAGAAATTGAAGCCTAATCATGCCCCTATGAGTTGACTAACCTAGGTAAATAGGTAAAGTATTCCTTGAGCTGATTAAAACCCTAAATAAGAAATTAAAACTTAGTAGTGCCCTTACGAGCTAACTAACCTAGGTAAATGGGTAAAGCACTCATTGAGCTAGCTAAGACCCTAAAAGAGATATAGAAAACCTAGTTGTACCCCCTATGAGCTAATTGACCTTGGTGAATGGGTAAAGCATACATTGAGCTGACTAAGACCTTAAATGAGCAATTAAGATAGGTGAGCACTCCTTAAGCTAATTAAGTCTCCTAACAAAGAATGAGATGGGTAAGCACTCTATGAGCTGGCTAAGATTATAAAGAGAACCTGGTTGTGCTCTTATAAGTTGACTAGCCTAAGTAAATGGGTGAAGCGCTCCTTAAGCTGGCTAAAATCATATATTGAAGCCTAGACATACTCCTTTCAGCTAACTACCCTAGGCAGGATTGCTTCTAGGGGACTAGCAACCATAAGTTAGGAATCATTTTGAAAAACTTGGTTTCACTTTTTTGAGCTTACTAACTTAAGCGGGAGCATCTCTAGGGACTAGCAATCATAAGTTTTGGAATCGATTCGCAATAAACCTAGAAGTACTCCTCTGAGTTGATTATCTTAGGTAAACAGGTAAAGTGGTCCTAAAGCTGACTAAGACCCTAGATTGAACCCTAGTAGTGCTCTACCAAGCTAATTAATCTAAGCGGGAGCATCTCTAAGGGATTAGCAACTTTAGCTTTTGGAATTGATTTGAGATAAACCCGGAAGTGCTCGTCTAAGTTGATTATCTTAGGTAAATGGGAAAAGTACTCCTAAAGCAAGCTAAGACCTTAAATTGAAACCTAGTAGTGCCCCATTGAGCTAACTAACTTAGCTGGGAGTGTCTCTAGGGGATTGGCCACCCTAAATTGACTTTAGAAGAAGTACCCTATAGGCTTGCTAAGAAGAATCAAAGATTAAGTAAGCACCCTATTAAATTTGTGAAGGGAAGTACCTTATGGGCTCGTATAATAAGTTGGTGAAGAGAAGTACCTAATAGGCTTGCCAAAAGAAATTTATGAAGGAAAGCATCCAATAGGCTTTGCTAAAAAGAAATTGATGAAGAGTGGTACCCTATGGGCTCGCTAAGAACCTTAAAGGAAAATGACAAAAAAACGGGTTAGCACTTTGAAAGTTAGCTAGAAACCTAGAGAGACAGGACAATACCTTAAAGGTTGGCTAGAAACCTAAAAATGGAGCGCCTTAAAGGCTGGCTAGAACCTTAAAAAGAATAAAAAAGTGAGTCAGCGCTCTAAAAGCTGACTTGAACCCTAAGGGAAGTTGATGAAGGATTGAAGAAATAAAGTGAGGAAAGCAACCAGTTTAAAAAACTTCTTGACTTAGAAAAATTTACAAGCAATGAATTTGGTGAAAATCATCTAATGTCAAAATAGGCATCAAGGATTAAGTCCCTTAACAACTTAGATTAATGTGATTAGCTTAAAATGTGTGATTACATTTAAAGGGAAACAAATGACCTGGATTGAAAGTTTAGCTAATTAAGCTAACATAAATTTGAAAGTGAACCCAAAAACTTGTGACAAGCCTTTACTTTGTCTCTATTCTCTCTCTTTTTTTTTTTTTGAAAGTTTGCTAACAGGTATAAATTCTTATTTTAGGAACAAATTTATAACCACCCATTTCCTTGGTGATCATGTAAGGCTTTTCAATTTCCTTAACCTTAGGGCTTTCTCATGGGGTTTTGTGATTTTAAACATTCTTTTCTTAAGGAAAAAGTAACCAATAATTAGTTTAGTCAAAGAGGGTTTCCTTACAAACTCTCAATCTAGATTTCGCTCTTGATTACAATTCCAAAAATTATAGCCTATTTTGTAAGTAACATGCTTTGATGAATCTGTTAGGTATTTTTCAGTTAAACATTATGAATTTAGGCTTTTGGTCAAAGGGAATCAAAAAGGACTAATGAGGAGGTCTATTTTGAAATAAATACTTTTATTTATCTTGAGTGCATAAGTCAAAAGCCTCAAGGAAAAATTAGAAGTATGCTTACCCTAATTTCAAAACTAATTTTTATTAAAGATAAATCATATTTTCAGATTAAAAGAGCTTTTACTGCATAAAGGTGATATTGTGGGTAGAAAGGCCTCATATGATTTAGTATAGGTAAGAAAGAGTTTAGAGTAGATATAGAGATTTTGGGTTTGCAGGCTTAAACTGTGATTCAGGGCCTAGGGTCTTTGGGGTTACTTGGGCTTTAATTCCTGACTTTTTTATTCAATTTTGCTGCCCTTGCTGTGATATGATATATCTCTTTAGGCTTTAATCTTACACTTGGACCCAATTTTCTGACCTCTTTTCTTCTTTTTTCTTTCTCTCTTTTTAATTACTTTGCCCCATTATCTCTTGCTGTTCTCTCTTTTCTTTTAGCCCCAAGAGTGATTATCTCTACTGTTGATTTTTTTTCCTTTTAAGTGATTTAAAGCCCTAAATCCAAGGATTTCTAGTGTATAGGCTTAGGTTAGGTATGTATAAGCTTAAGGTATTAGAAAAAGAATTGGCTCTTCTTCATTTCAAAGAAAAATAATTTATTAGAAACAAAAGTCGTTTTTGAATTAATGTTACTTAAGCAACTATAAACTAAATTTACCCTTATCTCTTAATCAATGACCCTAACCTTCGAATTGCCCCATCGTAGGTAGTTCTTGAGAGGGTTTAAATTTGAAAATTCTCCAAATAGGTCCAATAGGGTTAACAAGAGATAATTGTGTTTAAGATTTGAAAATGAATACCTAACTTCATTTAGCTTACAGTAGAGATTAACTTTGCTACCTAGTCTCTTAAAACATGCCCCAATATTTGACTTTATGTTTTGGCTTGGTTTATGATTGGCCTTATCTTTCTAAATAGACTAGGGGTTTTAGATTAGCTTGTTTACCTTTATAAACTGAGGATTGTGTTTGGGCTAACTATCTTGATGGGCAATGGTTTGTGTTTAAATTGACTTTCTTAATAGGCTAAGTGGTTTGTGTTTGGGTAGGTTGCCTGCATAGTTATTAAAATTGTGATTTTATTCATGTGATTCTGCGAGTTTACGTTTTTAGGTAGCTTTTCCGAGTTAACTCGAGTATAAAATCTTTTTTTTTTTTGTATAGAAACTTACATTTTTAACTAAGTATACATATAAACTGAATAGAAACTTATGTTTTTGAAAACCAATTCTACATATCTGAATTCAATAGACTAAAAAATTAAAGAAAAAAAATACAACTAGCCTTTTACAAGCCATTAGTTATTAAGACATTACAACATCCATCCTATCCTATTCCAATTTTTACCTCTTTATTTCTCTCTCAATCTTTTATTTTATATTCATAGCTTTTATCTAAGTTTCAACTCCAATAACAAAGTTTATAAAGAAAACTATATACTTTATTTATACCGTCAATAACTTAAAATAAGTTAAAATATTTGGTTCCATTTAATTTACAGCTTCAAAAAAAAAAGGGAAAAAGTTTAGTGTCGACTTTATTTTTCCTTCTTTTGTACATGTTAGATTATATATTTAGAATTTGTATGGAAAAATAAAAACTTAATTTCTCCATTTTTTTCTCATCATTATTTCCTGTTTTGAATAATTACTACAAATATATCCATAATTTTTTAAAGCTATTTTACATAAATTGTAAAAATTTAGGTTTCTACATCTCAATTTTACGTTTTCATTTTACAGACCTTCTAATAATTCTAGGTAAAATCACGAGTTTGACAACCTTAGTTGCCTGAATGGGCCTATGGTTAGTGTTTAGATTAAATGGGCCAAGGGGCTTGTGTTGGCTTCCTTAATAGGTCGAAGGGCTTCATGTGGGTTAGAAGCTAAGTGTTTGGGCTAGCTGCTTAAGAGGGCTAAAGGCTTGAGCTTAGGTTAGCTCCTTGAAACCATAAGGATTTATAGCCATCAGCAACATTTCTTTTCATTTTCATTTTTTCAATTTTTTGTTTCATTTTTCTTTCTTTTTCCTTTCTTTTTTTCATGAGAGAGAGAAAAAGATAATGTCTTATTTTACAGAAATTGAGAAAATAATTTACAAATAAGAATGATGATTTTAAGGTTCTATTTGCAAGTTTATAAGATTTTACATTTCCTTGAATGGGAAGGAACAATGGTTAGATAGATGCCTATTAAAGGACTATTTACAAAGAAAGGAATGCTAAATAATGAAGAATGATGAACTAAAGAGGACATTTTTATTATTGTGAAAGATCAAAATACAAAAAATAAAGGTAGAGAACCTAACATTTATTCTTGACTTTCTAAATATGAACTGGAAAAAACCTTAAAGTAAGGCCCACATATGAGTCTTAAAGTCCTCTAACATTTTATAAGTTTCTCCCAATGACCTATCTTAAAAGGGCCCTTAAGGTTCGGTTGTGAGCTTCATAACACTCAAGCTTTAATATACATAAAATATTAAAATTTTACTTAAAAATCAATAAAACCTATCCAAATCACTTAGGAAAATCTGGAAACCATTGTAGCATACCAAGGGTTGATGAATTGATGAATAAAAAGTTACTTTAGATTGAAATTACATACCTCGTACTTAGAATTTTGTGATGAAAAAGTGAAGAAAAATTAAAATAATTGTGTAGAAAAATCCTCATAGACCCAACTTAGTATAAATAAGACTCCTAAATTCATTTTACACATTTAGGAAACCTAAACACTTAAATAAAAATTAGTGTGAAAATAAATAGAAAAATAAAGCATTAAGCTACCGTTACTTGGTTCCCTATCCCACCGATGACCTAACGTGGAACCCCACCATACCTAAGTAGAGCAACTCACGTCGAGCTTGTCCAACATACTTTCATCAACCAACGGTGGCCATAGCTCCAATAAACAGTAAGTCAATGTTTTTACCCTATTTTTCACCCATTTTTTAAAAATATATTATTAATTATGAAAATTACGAAAAAAAAATTATTTCTAAGTTATTTTAGATATATTTTCATGTAATATAATTATTTTGATGAAATTTTAATGATTTGACATATTTGCTTAAGAAATGTACTATTCATTCGAATTTTCAAATTAAAAATAATATATTAAATGATCTTATTTTGATCTCAAAATTTTTCTATAGATTCCCTATTATATCTACTTTAATGCTATATAGCCTGATTTTGATTTCATACATGTTTAGTATTTATTACAATTTTGACTCTAAAAATGGCTAAAATTGGTATTTTTTTTAATAAATTGATTTTATAGAGATGATTGATGAAATTGATATCCAATGAATTCTAAAGACTTGTAATGATTTTAGGACATGTTGGAATTAATTTTGTATAAAAATGATATTATTTGCTTAATTAATCACAATTTAGGGGCAAAAATGTAATTTTACATAAATAGGTGATAAACTCGATTGCATTAAAGAAGTTATTGGTTGAATTTCCTATATTTGTTAGAACCTACATAAATTTTTGTGGAATTATTTGGTGATCTTAGCTATTTATTATAAATTCTCTTATTAAAATAGTTTAATTTACTGGCAAGGTTACGCTTTTAACGATATCAAGCCAATATATGATAATTGATTAGTTAAATCCTAAACATATCTATGCTAGCTAGGATTGATTAGAAGGTGTTTCTATCATATGTTGTGATATTATATAATTTAGGTTATGTGCATACTAGGACTAAATAATTCATATTTTACTATGCTGTAATAGGAAATTATATAGAATATATCCTATTCATACAATATGGAAATAACATGGTATTGCTTGTTATATGGACTTATATGAATGCTAGGATTAAAAATATCATTTAGAAGTTGTCTTTTGAAATAGAACACGTATTATGTACCGTTGAGTTCATACGAACCCGATAATTCTAATTTTACTAAAATTTGATAATTCTAAGTAATAAAAAAGATATTTCTAGAATATTATTATTATTGCACTTTGATGACTTTTCCATAATAGAAACATAATTTAACTGATTAAAGATACGATTCAATATAATCGAAATGATATATTACAAGTAATAAGATAACTACGTATATCATTAATACTAAATAACTCATATAAGATACTATATTTGATAAGTACCTATATAACTATAGCTATATATGAATAATATAATCCATATATATAGTTATGTATATAACTTCAATAAAAAACTACCTATATAGTATTTCAACAAAATTGTATGATAGTATAAAGAGTTAGATGGAACCTAAACATTTTTGTAAAATCTTATGAAAACTAAATTTGAGTTTTAGAATATATAAGATTTCCCAATGAGTAGAATGTTGGCAGTACCTACCAGAGTAAGCAATAATACAAGTAACTTAGGATTATGGCATTACAACTTGTTGAGATACTATATCAAAGTATTTGGAGGCTTAAAAGTGCTTTTGTTTATGGTTGTTACAAACCATGCGAGTTTTCAGTAATCAAAAGCGAGGTCAAATAAAAGGGCCTTTAGATAGTCCCTAGAATCACCTGGACATAATAATGAAACCCTAAGTAAAAAATCAAACCCTAAACGTTAAACCAAAACTCTATAGGAAATAAGACCTTAAAACCTTAGCTATGTAAGTAATATCTTAGAAACCCTAGAAAAATAACAAAAACCCTAAAAAGATTGATGTGTCCTAATTGAATGACTAAATACCCTAACATGACAAATAAACCCTAATCATAAGGTTAAATTAAACACCAAAAGTAATCTAACTTGCTAATTACCTAAAACCCTAAGTTCCGAGTATGTATGTGAATCAAATAACTATAAACGGATGTCAAACCCTAAGGAAACCCTAGTACACCTCTAGAATACCTAAACTATCTAAAGTATAGTGTTAAAACATATCAAACCATAAACATGCCCTAATTACACTAACTAGCCTAATTAAGGTTCATTACCATCAATTACCCTAAACAAATCTTAATCCATAACTAACCTTCATTACATATTAATTAATAAGAAGTCAAACTTGATTAAGGATGAAAGTATAAGGGGATTACTTCACTTCCTAAATAGTTTACACCTTCTCCCCTTCCCATTCGTTTGTTGTACAGGCCATGTCTCTCTCCCTCATCCTCACTTTCATTTCATTTTTCACACACAATACTCCTTACAAATCACTCTCAAAAGCTCTCCCAAAAACTCACTCCAAAAACACTCTCAATTTCACTTCACTAGACACTCCATACACCATTATCATGGACCACTCTAGCATCACCACCACCTCACCAAATCACTAACCACTAAGACCTATGCTACCCTCATACTCTCCTTTAGTTGGTCTACACACACATATATACACACAAACTCACAGCACACATACATTAAGGGAAACCATCTACACCTAACTCCAATAAGTTGTAGGTTGAACTTCTTATTTTTCCCTAAGGTTTATAATAGTTCCTTACATTCTTGATTCTTATATTACAATGTAAATGTATAACTTGGTGTTATAAGAAAGTATAATGAAAGTTAGGTTAGAATAATGCATAAACTAAACTAAACAGTTTCGGTAACAACATCATCATGTAGTATAAGTTGATAGTTAGAATGTTTTAGTAAGGAATCATCAAAAGGAACACCATGACCCTTGTTTCAAATGCATACTGCCACCTGCCTTAGGAAATTCTAAATTCTTCTTCTTTATATTTGATAGATACACAACTTATGTTAGTACAAAACATAACTAAGATGACGAAAAAGTACTAAAACATATAGTATGTGAGATGTGTAAAGGAAAACCCCCAAAACCCCACCTTGGATGCCACGTGTATGATGGTTTCAAATATGTAAATTTTAATTTGTTATCTTAATAACTTGATTATTTGGTATTAAGTACAGTTTAGGACTTGATTAATCAAGTTAAATAGGCTAATGATGAGTTAGAGCCCTAAACTATCCTAGTTAATGATTAATGACTTAAAAATGGTATTAAGGGCCACCTCAGTGATCAAGAACAGATCTGCAAAATTGGGTAAAGTGGACTAAACTTAGGGCTAAATTTGGGCTTAAGTCCAAAAAGATAAGTGAGTTTAGATCTAAGGCTCTAAATTGTAAGTTAAGCCTAAAAAACCCCAAAGGACCTAAGTTTAAGACCCAAATAAGAGGATGACTGATAACTCGGATTTTAAACATATTTCATATGGTAATTTTATAGTATTTTCCTTACATTTTTTGTTTTCTTTAAAGAAATTGATACTTAATTGAGTAAAATTTTGATTTCTAGGTTTGAACGTGTTCTAGGATCGAAAGCGAAGAAAAGGAATCAAGTTTCACACAAATCGGAGTTCAAATAAAGAAGTTATGAAGTTTTGAAGTTGTGTAGAAAATTTTGCCTTAGTGCAGAAAGTTACACGACTTGGGGACACGACCGTATCCCAAGCCGTGTCTGGTGACGAAAACAGAATCCTTGTAATACACATATAAAAGGATTTCTTAAGGTTTAAAAGGAGGGGAGAGACATTACAGAAACAGAGAGACACAACAGAAGAGAAAGAGACTTAAGGAGAACATCAAGAAAGAGGCGGAAACAACATCAACTTCAAGATTAGAGAGATTGTTCATCAATCAAGAGGGGTTTTCCATGTTTTATTCAATGTTTTTTATGAAACTCGTTTTTAGATTCATTATGATAACTTATAATTTGTGTATTTAGGATTATGGAACCTAGGGTTTCATGTGATTCTTGGATTGATTTAGAAATTTCAATAAAGTTTCTATCTTTACTTGATTCAATTATGTCGTTTAATTATTGATTGATATTTCTAGAATATTGATATATGATATTATGCATGTTGATTGAGAAATTGCATGTGTAATTAGATCTTTACATAATTGAAGAGGATTACATGTATACTTAGGCATAAGATACATGTTTCTTCCGGAAAGTTAATTATTTGCATGGGAATTCATTATACATTAATGCAATTCTAAATTATATTACTAAGTGAAGAGATTCTGGTAAATAATTTAGGATTAGGGTTAATATGCTTGAGAAAGGTATTAACTTTAGTTGTGAATCCCTCCGATCAAGAATAATAGAAACCGAATTGAATATATTTTAAGCGATCACATGATTAACTCTAGGGGAAATAATTCCTAAATACGTTATTACTTTCTTGAAGTCGTTCTTAATTTTATCGCTTTTTCAATTGCTTAATCAAGTCGTTAGTTTGTTAATTTTAGTATTTTTAATTAATTCAAACTTTCATAATTTTTTGGTTAGATAATAAAGCTAAGGTTAATATTAATACTCGAAGTCTCTAAGGGATCGACTCGAACTCACATCCGCTATATTAAAATTGATAGGTGTACTTGCCTCATATCAATGACCAGATCTGAACCTTGTAATAAAAGGCTCAAAATAAGTTATTTAAGAGGCCCAGTAAACCCTAAGGCCCATCCAATACATCCAACTATAAGCCCCTTAATGAGTCGAAGCCTTAAAGTTAGGAAAAGAGCTTATTTAGGGCCATAAGAGAAACACCAAGGCTCAAAATGAAAATCTAAAGTGTTGGATAGAAAGAGTTTACTTAAAATACTTAAAATGAAGCCTAAAATATTAAGTTTAAGGCTTAAGATCAAAAGCTAAGCCCAAAACCTAAAACTAAACCTAAGCCCTAAAGTGATCAAACTCATACTTTGAGCTTACGAACTTATAAGGCCTAAATGGAAACCTTACTAACCTAGAAGCCTAAAAATGACCTCAACAAATGAAAGAACACTAAAAAACGATGAAAAACGACTATAAGATCACTAAAAACAGATTTAAAATTAAGAAACTATGCCCGAAATATGAAAATAGTTAAAATGGAGATCTAAAGCAAGAAAGCTTATATAGTTAGTATAAGTAGGATATTTATATACTTTAAATATATTCTTCAAGTGGCGAAGACTTTGAGTTTGATGCAATCAAGGATTACTGGGACTATTAGATTTCATGACAGAGTGAGTATATCGACCCATATCTTATCTTGCTTGTAGTTGTAGTGTAGAGCACCATTCAATTACATAATATATATATATATATATATATGCATGAAATGAACTTGCTTAGGGTTAGGATTATATGCATGTGTTTGATTTGGATGTGCTTGTTTGCTAAGAATTGATAATATATCTGAATTACAAATTGGATTCTATATTAATAAATAGGGCTTTAGATTATCTGTCATATATATTTGGTTAGTCACCTACGAATTGAAATAATGACTATTAGACCTTAATAAAAATTGACTATGCATTATATGTTTATGTATTATCTATATAGGGCATCAATACTACGTAGTAGAGTAAGTGATCATGCATGTTGGATCTAGTATTATTATTATCTGTATTGTTGATTTATACAACGTACTCATGTGAAATGTTCTTGCCTTGACTTTTAGGTTCTGCATAGCTTTAGGGAGTGTCGCCTTCTTCTTGAGGTTGAGCCGTATCTACTACTTTAGGTTTATTGAACAAGAGGTGATCATGCTTAGACAATAGATGTAGAGACCTAAGTCCTTATGTGCCCAAATATTTTCTAATCTAGGCAACAATAGGCGTAATACCATGCATTGCACAATCCTTGACAGGTTGTATATGATGTTGTATCTCATATTCTTGTCTATATTGCATATGCATGCTAATTCACTTATTTATCTCTTATTTGTTTGTAAGATATGAAGGTTATTTACTAAGTTATTATAGCTTACCCCCTTATAGTTTGTTGTTGTAATAGGGTCATTGGTTGTTGCCTGGCTGTAAGATGCTCAAGGTTAGTCTTACCAACGTAGGAATGGATAGTGAGAAGAAGAAGAGAGCTTGAGTGGTTACTTAAATGTTATTTGGACTTTCTAAGTTTATTTACATCTTCTAGTATGATGAGTAGCTAAGATTACTAGTACTATTTTATTTTGAGCTTGTATGACTTATGTTAGAGAAACCTTACACCCTCATCTTTATTATTGTTGTCTAATTTAGAAATCATTATGTAATTTATATTTAATGTTGTGCTATTCCTTGATTGTGAGATGCCTTGTGCAATGCAACTAAAGTTCCTGACCAAGAATGGCGCTTGATCTCAAATCTTCCCGTATTATACGGCGATACAGCCATAACTTGACCTCTCCTCCATGTTATGACAATATTTGAGTGACAGCAAAGCGTAAGGTAAATAAGTTAAAAATTGACCTTAGACATCTAAGGAATCTACTAAGTGAGCTAAGAGGGGTAGAACTAAGTTAAGATATCATACATAAACATTCTTAGGTAAAAAGCTTAATAAAATTCTACTCATAAGAAAACCCTTATGTTTCTAGGAGGACTTCTAACCCTAATAGATCAATCATTTGAGTTCCAGATAGATGAGGAAGAGTACTCCTTGACTATTGATGTCACCTTTGCTTACATTGTGAGGATTTTTCCCTAGTAGGAGAGCCCTAGAGTATGAGTATGATACTGTGCTGGTATAGGAGCAGACTAACTAACCACTAGAGATTTTGGCAAAAAGAGATGCTTCTGGATTTAGATGTACCAATTCACACCAATACAGAGCTCATCCATGTCTTGAAGCATATGTCATAGGTTGAGGGACTTATTAGACTATCCCTAGAGTTAACTTTCTTGGTTAACAACTCTTACGAACCCTTAGCCCCAGATTTTGGTGAATGAAGGTACATTGAGCATAGAGTTATATTCGCCAAAGACCATAGGTGATAAGAATCAGGCTATTAGGCCTTTAACCTACAACCGAGCCTGAAGACTAGAGGGATTAGAGAAACAAATCTTAATGCTCCAATTAACTTCTGCTGAAGCCAAGTTACTCCTTACTGCTGATCAATTCTATGTGGTAAGTCGAATGATGGCCCATCTCTCGAAAATTGTGTGTCGACTTGAAGAATACTCTAATAGCAGCCAAACATTGCACACCTGCTCAATTATGTCCAAGCCGACCACTTGCTTGGCTCCATTACTATTGAGAAGCCAAGAGATCTTGTTGCAGGCCGTGACGATGAATAAATAAGGCCAATCATTGAATGGATCCAAGATTGCCAAAAGCTTGAAAGAGTTGATAGGGAATGGCACAAAAGAACAAATGACGAATGAAATAGTAAGCAAAACCTACGAACAACTCTAATGGATTTAATGCATCAATGAAACTTTTGAGGACTCACGATATAGCTAGATATGATGTATAAGTTGATCTAGTGAGGTTACTCGCCACCTATCCTTGTGTAAGGGATAAGATAAGAGTGAAATGAGAGAAAACAAGCATAGTATTCACGCAAAGTAAGAATATCTAGTATATTAATGGTAATCTACCATTTATAACTACAAGTAAAAGGGATATTTATACTTGAGAATTTAGGGTAACATGCTTAAAAGGAAAAAGACAAAAGGTACATTTCCTAGGAAAGTAAGGTACATGATACAAAAGAATAAAAATGAATATTTAAGAAAAAAAATCATTAGTGTAGCTGATTCTACACATGATTCTGTATACATGGCAATGCTATATTAGTGATGCCATTGGAAGATGTGGACAAAAAGTACTATCACCTTGTTTGTCCAAGCAGGGGTAGCTTAGTCAATCTTGAGTTTCTCTATCTTGTCTTCTTGATAAGAAAGGAGTCGAGTCATTGGTCAGCTTAGGCATAAGTGAGCATTCTACAACTCAGCGTACTATAGAGAGATGGGTAATCATTCGGCTCGGCATAAAGGGTAACTCAATAAAGAAGTACTCGGCCTTAGTAAGAGTCAGCTGGAGAAAGAGAATCTGCCTTACCAAGCCTTCTAGTCCTTGGGCTCGGCTTTGGTTCAAAGGCTCAATTGCCATATTTTTATCATTCCCTCTAGATTGATTTAGATTTAGGATCAAATTCGAATGGTCTTCAATCAACTTCCCATTGGGGTGATATAGATTGAGGTCGGTAATGTTGAAGGTGTCAAAAACCCCATAGTCTTCGGGTAGCTCCAATTTGTAGGCATTATCATTGATCTTCTAGAGGATTTTAAAAGGTCCTTTAGCTCTTGCAGATATTTGTTCCTCCTCTTGCTCGAGAACCGTTCCTTGCTAAGGTGTAACCATACGAAGTCTCCTTGTTGGAATTGTTGAGTTGTCTTACCCTTCGCTTTCTTTCACATTCTTCTAATAGCTTGGTTGATGTGCTAAGTGACTTTGTCGTAGATGTGCCAAATGGATTGTAGTCTGGCTCTTGCATCTAGCTCTCTTTATACGAGCACAGGGACAAGGGTGTGATAGAGGGAAAACTCGAGATTGAAATCATAGACAACCTCGAAGGGGGTTTTCTTTGTAGTGTTATGTACTTTCAGTTGAAAGCAAATTCAACTACTGATAAGCAAATGTCCTAACTGGCTAAGTTTTTACCCATTGTAGCTCGAAATAGTGATCCCAAAGTGAGATTAACCACTTCCATTTAGCCATCAATTTGGGGGTCACAAGAAGTACTAAATAGTAGCTTAGTCCCCATCTGATGCCATAAAGTCCTCTAGAAATGGCATAAGAACTTCGAGTTTCTGTCAGAGACTATACTTATTGGTATACTGTGTAAGCGTATAATCTCTTACAAGAAAAGAAAAGCAATAGCAAAAGCATCATTAGTTTTAGAGCAGGGTACAAAGTGTGCAATCTTGCTGAATCTATCCACGATAACCATTACAGAATCTTTACCTCAGGTAATTTGTGGTAATCTAAGGACAAAGTCCATGCTTAACTCAGTCTATGGTTTTGTCGGAACAAGCAAAGGCATTACTTTCCCCTTTTCAGTACACATCTTGCCCCATTCTTAGCCGAAAGAATTAACTACTTAACAATTCATATGTCTTTTTCTCCCCAAAATGTCCAGATAGTCCTCTACTATAGGCTTCCCTGATCAGTAGCTCCTAAAGTAAATAGGTCGGTACATACAATTTCCCTCCTTTGAATAAGTATTCTTCCTCTACATGATACTCATCCACTATCTTTCCATCAATGCAACACGTAAGTATGGGTCTAAAGTATGGATCCCCGAAATACTGCTCTTTGAAGCTAGCAAACTCAAACAATCTGGTCTACAATTTAGTTAAGAATGCATGTTTTGTCAAAAAAAAAAGCATCTATAACTACATTTCTCTTTCCTTATTTGTATTTTATTACAAAATTGAATCCTTTAAGGAATTCAACCTATCTCAGCTGCTGGTTCGATAACTTATTCTGACTTTGAAGGTACCTCCGCAACTCATGGTTAGTATATATGAGAAATTCTTTTAGCAATAAATAGTGCTGCCATACTTACAATGCTTGGATTAGCGCCAAAAGTTCTTTGTCTTATACAAAGTAATTTAACTAAGGTCTTCTAAGCTTCTTACTATGAAAGGCAATTGATCTACCTTCCTACATTAGGACAACACCTATTCCCATGCAGGACGTATAGCATTCCAGCTTAAATATCTTCTCAAAGTTAAGTACAATTAATATTAGGGCAGAGGTCAATCTCTCCTTTATCTCACAAAGCTCCTCTCCTCCCTTTCTCACCATCGAAAGTCAGTGTTTTTCTTCATTAGCTCAATAAGTGGTGTGGCAAGGGTATTGAAATTCTTGATGAATCATCTATAGAATGAAGCTAATCCATGGAAACTTCTCACATCGGCATAAGTAGCAGGAGTCAGCTACTTGACGATTGCTCGAATCTTCTTGTTGTCTACTCATAAGCCTCCTCTACTTACTATGTAGCCTAAGAATACCACTTCCTCCTAGCAAAAGCAACATTTCTTCAAGTTGCCAAATAATCTCTCGATAGAAAGGATATTCAATACGGCTCAGAGATGCTGACAGCAACTCGACATGTTGGCACTGTAGACTAAGTTGTCAACAATGTATACCATGACGTACTTTCCTATTACATGTCTCAACACATGGTTCATTAGCCTCATGAAAGTGCTCAAGGCATTCGATAAGCCAAACATCATGACCATCCATTAATATAATCTATGTTGAGTCTTGAACTCAGTTTTCTACTCATCACCTGGTCTCATGCAAATTTGATGGTAACTATACTTCAAATCAATCTTGTTGAAGACCTTTACTCCACTCAACTCATTGAACATGTCATCTAACCTTAGAGTAAGATACCTTTACTTGATAGAAATCTTATTCATGGCTCAATTGTCTACACACATCTATCATGTTCCATCCTTTTTAAGTACTAGAAGCACCGGCACAACATAAGGGTTGAGACTATCTTTAACATAACTTTTATCCAGTAGTTCATTGACTTGTCATTGGTGCTCAAAAGCCTATTCGACACTCATTCGATAGACAGGCCTATTTGGCAGAGCAACACTAAGTATTAAGTCAATGCAATGTTCTAAGCCTCGCAACGAGGGCAACCCTTCAAGTAACTCTTCTAAGAACATATTGGCATATTCGTCTAATAGGCATCTAACCAATATTAAGGTTGGCTTGTCAACATTGATGGCTTCTTGGAGTTTGCTCTACTCATTACCAAAGCCTTCTTCGATCTGTGAGTAAGTTTAAGCCTATAGTTTATTAGCTTCTCTCGGTAGTATCAGGTCCAGTGTAATCTTTCGTCCATCCTTCTCGAACATATACATGTTTTGTACCCGTCATGGATAACCCTCCTATTAAACAGCCATGGTCAGATAAGCAGTATGTCTAAAGTACACATGGGCAGTGTATTACATAGAATCTTGTCGAAGTAATGTCTAATGGTAATTAGCAGTAGTACTTGCCGAGTGACATGTAATGCTCCCTTCTCACTCAGCTAATGCAACTTGCATGGCCTCAGGTGTATAATAGTTGATAATTTCAACCTTGTAACCAAATCAGTCAATACTACATTGGTACAACTTCCACCATCAACGATTAGTATGCTCACCTGATTGTTCACTTTACAAGTCATATGGAACAAATACTCCCTCATCTCCTCCTCCTATGAGGGTTCGATGTTCATTGTGCGTCAGACAAACAAGTCTAATTGGTTTAAGTCCTTGGTAACCACATCCTCTTCAATAAATTCTTTCTTGACAACTTCTTTCTCGACATGGTTCTCCTCCTCCTCAGGTTCCTTGTCAATGCTTTTTACCTCTAGCTTCGAGATGTTTCCCTTGATGACCATCATCTGTCAGTTTAGGCATCAAGCAACCATATGTTTAAACCCTTGGTACTTGAAACACTTGATTTGGCTTATCTTCTTACCAAAGTCTTTCCCTTTCTAATAAGGTCGGGTTGGCACATCTCTATTGGGTCAACCTTTCTACTCAACTTGGATATCCATCTTTCAGATCTACTTAGCACTTGAGTGAGCTCCGTGGCTTCCTTGCCTTGGTCAACTCACCGGTAATCTGGGCGGTACTCGAGTCCTCTATCTCTCTACTAATTGGGCTATTCTAATGGCTTTATCTATTGTGGTGAATTGTTGGAGCTCCACAACATCTTCGATGTTACAATGCGACCCAATAAGGAACCTAGAGATTATTTGGGCTGGTAGTTCCTTCACTTCACATCGGATCATGAGTATTTGGAATTCCTGAACATACTTATCAACTGTTCGACCTTCTTGTCTCAACTCCTAAAGCTAATTGAAAGTGTCCTATAGATAAGTGTTTGACACAAACCTATTACTCAATATTCCTTTCATCTCAAGCCATATATTAATCTCTCGGTATCCCTCTTGCCTCCCCATATCTTAGAAATTCTTCCATCACATGGCGGCATATCTGTAGAACTTAACAATAGTTGTTCTCACTTTCTCATAATCTTCGTATAGATAATAGTAAAAAATACACTCCACTTTCTCTTCTCCCTCTAAATATTCATCAGCATTCCCAGATCCATTAAAGCTCGAAACCTGAAGCTTCACATGGTCGGATGTTCTAAGGACTCGGACTCCCTCCTCTTCAAAATACTCACCCTCATCCTCTTCAGCTAGTTCCCTTAGGTCTATCCTTCACCTTACTAATTTGCCTACTCCTCTACCTCCAACTTGTCGAGCTTAGTTTTGACCTCTAACAAGTTAAGCAACTTATGGGGTGTTTTGTATGACCTCAATAGGTCGATAAGCTAATACATGAACAACTCCGATCAAATCTACCAAGAGGTTAGCCACCTCATTAAGTCTCTTGTCAGTACTTCTTAGGGTACCCCAAGATTGTCATCAATGATGGACAACTCTATTATTATCATCTCCAAAACCAATACACTTATGTCGGTCATTTTCTCCTCAAATTTCAAAGTTCAAATTCTTCAAATAAGTAATATAGCAAACACTTCAACAAACTAGAAAAGGGAATAATGATACACTGAAAAGGTGTTTAAAAACAATTGGAGCACAATACCAGCAAGTATACGGGATCGTATCAAGTAGTATAATGTTGAAAACAAGAGTCGATCCCATGAAGACTTAAGTAAAATAATAAACCTATGCTAGCTTTAGTTAATATTTAGGTAGATCAAGAATGGGGTTTTCTTTTTTCTTTTTCTAATTTTGTATACTAAAATTAAAACTAACTTAATTCAATTACAATGAGATCAAAAACTGATTTGAAAAACTTATCAATGGAAAAGTGATGGGAAATCAAGATTCCACCCTAGAGGTACTAATCAAGTTGCCATTGAGTTATATAGAATAATATATGTATGGTTATTTCATTGAGATTATAATTCCTTAGATTAAGGATTCGACCTTTAATCTAATTAGTCTGCTTCCGCTTTCTAATCAATAGTAGATTCTATAGCATTATCATACATCTTCTAATGATATGATAATCTAATATCTTTAGCCCAATTATCCTAATTCCTTAGTAATTAATGAGTTTGAGATATTGCATTAATCTCTCAATAATCTTTGATTAAATAATTAAATACTGCTTCTACAATTACCTGAATTCTTTAATCAAGAACTCCTAATGAGTTTACAAACACTCCCATGTTTATAACCTCTAACAATCATAACTTAGACAAGTCATAATTGAAATAGAAAGAGCTGTAATATGAAATAAGCCATATTTATATTACTCCTATGACGTAATTACTATAATCATTTTAGCACTCTAGGGTTTATCTCATTCCCATCTGATAAATTAGTTAGCCATGGAATTCATAGCATCAATATAATTATGTATGAAAGAATTCATGATTCAATGTAATTACAATTGCAACACAATTCTCTATGATAATAAGAAATGCAAACAATCTCACAGATTCCTTGTACAGATGAAAATACTGGAAAGTGTGCACTTTTCTCAAGAAATTCCAATGGCCAAACTCTCAATTGAAATCCAAGCAAATGTTTTTCAATCTTCCGTAAATCTTATGGTGTAATCTCTCCATTTATATTAAACCCTAACTTCTCAATATCGAAGCAAAATAACTAAAGGAAGAGTGTCAATTATCAAAAAAAATCTTCTTCTCTCTCCTCTCTTCTATATATATATCCCCATGAAAAATACAATAAAAATTCTTTCTTTTCATGTACACCAGGTATACCATGGCCGTGTGCAAAGCCGTGGTTGTCACCACCACTACGACCGTGTGTAAAGCCGTGGTTGTCACTACCACCACGGCCGTGGTCCAAGGTCATAAGCTCCACTAATCGTCTCATTTCCACTGCTATTCATCGACTATTTTAGCCACAGTCTTGGATCCTCCCTTGCTTGTAGAAAGTCTTCATTCCTTTGTGTTTTCATGCTCCAAATGCAATCTTTCTAGCTCCTTTTCTCCCATTTGTACTGAATTGAACCTGAGGCAAGTATATTAACTATTTAAGTGTCAATTCTTCTAATTAAGCACATAAATCTTTAGGATATCGTTGAATTGCCACTAATAAAATAGGGGTTAAATTAGCTTTATCAAATATCCCCACACTTGAACTTTTGCTTGTCCTTAAGCAAATAGACTTTCTCATAATTTAAGACTTGCATTTCTGGTGCCTACTACTCTAACTATACTGTAGACATGTAGATAGAAATGCAAGTCTTAATTGATAGCATACTTTCCAAAGCTAATTGTACCAAAATCTTTGTGGTTCGAAAATGCAGAAATACAATGACTAATCCTCATCATCATCATCACCGTACTCCTCCTCATCACCATAGTCGGTGTCTTCCTTGTCTCTAGAATCCTCCTCTTCAAAAGATGAGCTCTCTTCTACAATTTCTGGTATAGGTTCTACTGCTCTCTCTGTTCTGATTATGGTAGACCTTCTCGGTGTGATTTTCATTCTATAACCTCCAGTGGATGAGCTAGGAATAATGGCAATGGGAAGATCTTCAGGAGGAGGTTGATCTTCAGTAGGCGGTGGTGGTGGAGGGACAACGTCCTCATCAGAACTACTCTCGCAAGGAGGAACGTTGAAGCCCAAAGCATCACCTATCTTCTTGAAGCAAGTATAGACATACTTCTTTAAGCTTTTGATTTCTTTTCTTTATGCTTGTTGTTCCCTTTTAATTTGCTCAATGTCTTCGTGAAATTGATTGAGAGAGGTAGAGAATTCTCTCCTTTCTTGCTGAGGAACTTCAACCCTGCTAGGACCTGATTCTTCTTTAGGAACTGGACCAAAACTCCACACTTGAAGAATCTGTTCAGGCATTAAGATAGAAGAACCCACTCTATCAGTTGGCTCTTGTTCTGGAAAAACCCCCATGTTCTTTAGAATTCTTATAATCCATGCTTCCACATAGATCCCTTTTCTTCCTTTTACACATTGTCATCTGATGCACTTGACTGCTACGAGTCCGAAATTCAAACGTCGGTTTTGAATCATAGACCACATTTGCAAACAGTCAAACACACTTACAATCCCTTCACTATCTATCTTCCCACTTGTGGAGCGAGCAATTATATAGTAAAGTATCCTATGAGCAGGATTTTTCAACTCAGAACCCGGAGAGGTGGATGTACTGTAAGACCCTCTACCAATCACATCCCAAAATCTAGCTGCTGACATTTGATCGTACCAATAATCCTTCAGTCTCCCCAAATCATCAGAAAACACATATTCCTCATTCTCATAAATTCCCAGCATCTTTATGAACTCACCAATAGACATTGTGAAGTACCTACCACCAAAAAAAAAGGATGCAAAATTTTCCATTCCCATGGTTGGGTTAACTATGAGTTCAAATGTGGCCATAAACTCTAGAACAATCTTCCGATAAATGTTTTCCTTGATATCTAGCAGTTTTCTCCATGCCCTGTCTTAGAAGAAGGTCTCGAATTCTTGAGCGAAGCCATATCGCTCTAACACTTCCCAATTTAAAACCGTGTTAGCTTTAATCACCTTCTCTTTCAACACTAAGTTGTAGCGGTCTTGATGCTGCTGCCTCAAGCCAAAAGGATATGGATCCTTTCACGATTGAACAGTAGGTCTTGCTGTTCTTTTATCCTTGCATGCTCTCTTTTTAGAAGATGACTGGCCTTGGTCTCTCGGCATCTGAAATGCAACCATATAATACTCATAATTGATGTTCAAACATACTAAGATTCTAAAATAACTAAATAAATAAATAAATAAAAATAAAAAAAAATAAAATCATCAAACGCGAGTATTTGAACAAAATACGTAAACCCTTGACCAGGCGACACAGTAGAAAATCATCAACAAGCGTTTTTCTCACATCACACAACAAGACCGAGGAGCTCTATACATGATACGGCCGTGGCTCATCACATGGTGCAAAGTTCACGCCAAAAATTGTATTTTTAAACAAGAAACAGCTAGTAAAAATCCTTCCACGGCCGTGTATAAGCAAGATTTACAGACTTTATTCAGAACATGTATAAACACCACAAAAGAAGCAAGCTTTAAAACATCAACAATAGAAACATTTGTAGATACCTGTTACATGCATCCGTTCTTTAAAGATTCGTCCAAAACAATAAAGGACAAGTGACTTTCGCATGCACATGCAAGCAAAATACAAGATCATTAAAAAATCGAAGTCCCCTTCATCACAAACCGAAATAATCAATTCAGATCTATCCTACCCGAGACAAGAACAAGCATGGAAAAGTGCAAAAAATTGGATGAAAGTGAAAGATGTTATCTTTTTGTGCTTGAGAAGAAGATGTAGTGCACAAAGATGGAAGCTTTTTAGAGAAAACCTTTGAGGAAAAAGGTTTAGAGAGAGAAAATGCAGAGAGGAATAAGAGAGGAGAGAGAAGGAAATATAAGATGAAAGAGAAAGAACAAAAAAAATTCATTCTGCATTGGGTTTAAAATACCTAGATCAGGCACGGGAAAACCATGGTCGTACCTCGACCCGTGGTTTCTTTGTCTTTTTTTTTTTTCTTTATAATGGTTCACCAACCCACGGCCATGTCCTGAGTGGTGGGTAATTTCCACAGCCATAGGGTAACCCCATAAATCCCACTGTGGATATTATTATTATTATTATTATTATTATTATTATTATTATTATTATTATTATTCCCTAAAACATGGGCTGCCTCCCATGGAGCGCTTAGTTTAAAGTCGATAGCCCGACTTTCCTTTGACTTACTTAAGATTTTCAAGATCCACAATTGTGGTCTCTTGATTAATGTCTTCCCTTACCTGGTAATGCTTAAGAAGTTATCCATTTACTTTGAAAATAAGATTGTTCTCTACCTTCACTTCTACTGTACCATAAGGAAAAACCTTAGTGACAACGAAGGGTCCAGACCATCTTGAACGCAACTTCCTTGGAAACAAATTCAATTGAGAATTGTACAGTAAATCCTTTTGACCCGGCACAAATTCTCTTTGTAAGATGTTTTTGTCATGCCATCTCTTTGCTCTTTCTTTGTAAATCCTCGCATTCTCATACGCTTCTGCAGCTCGCAAATCAAAGTTCAAAAATTTCATGGCCCAATATGCCTTGTGCTCAAGCTCTACAGGTAGGTGACATGACTTACCAAAAACAATCCTGTATGGGGACATTCCAATAGGAGTTTTAAAACCAGTCCTATAAGCCCACAATGCATCATCTAGTTTTAAAGACCAATCCATCCTAGATGCATTGATTGTTTTCTCTAAGATTTGCTTAATCTCCCGATTAGAAACCTCTACTTGTCTACAAGTTTGTGGATGATAGGGGGTGGTAGTCCTATGTGAAATTCCATATTTTGTTAACAATTTTTCAAATTGTCTATTACAAAAGTGCAACCCCCCATCACTAATGATAGCTCTAGGTACCCCAAATCTTGAAAATATGTTCTTTTTCAAAAATCTAATGACAACTCTAGCGTCATTACTTTGTAAAGCAATTGCTTCTACCCATTTTGAGACATAATCTAGTGCCAAAAGAATGTATTTATTTGAAAAAGAAGAAGGGAAGGGATCCATGAAGTCGATTCTCTACACATCAAAAAGTTCAATTACAAGGATATTGTTTTGTGGTAACTCATGTCTCCTAGAAATGTTGCTAGTCCTTTGGCATTGAGCACAAGTCAAAACGAAACGTCTACAATCATGAAACTATTTGGGCCAAAAAAATCCACAAGACAAAATTTTTGCTGCTGTTCTCTCTACACCAAAATGACCTCCTACTTCTTTCGAATGATGATGCTCAATGATGCTAAACTGCTCATTTTTTGGCACACAACGTCTTATTACTTGGTCAACACAACATTTAAACAAGTATGGTTTATACCAAAAATAGTATTTTATATCATGTAAAAACTTCTTTTTCTGTTGAGATGACAAACCATAATGCAAAAGCTTACTAACCAAGTAATTGACAATATCAGCATACCAAGGCAATCCTTGTATTCCAACTACATGTAATTGCTCATCAAGAAACGTTTCATTGATAGGGAAATTTACATAGGTGGATTCTATCCTAGATAAATGATCAACCACAATATTCTCAATTCCCTTTTTATTTTTAATTTCAAGATCAAACTTTTATAATAGAAGAATCCAATGGATTAGTCTTGGTTTAGCATCAGCCTTAGCAGACAAATACTTAAGCACAGTATGATCAGTATATACTATGATTTTAGAACCTATCAAATAAGGACGAAATTTGTCACATGAAAAAACAATCGCTAAAAGTTCTTTTTCCGTAGTTGCATAATTCTATTGAGCTTCATTTAAAGTTCTACTAGCATAGTATACAACATGAAAGAACTTACCTGTCCTCTAGCCTAAAACTGCACCTATAGCAAAGTCGCTAGCATCACACATTAATTCAAACAGAAGCTCCCGATCAAGAGCCACAATCACTGGTGCTGTAGTGAGCTTCTCCTTCAACAAGTTAAATGCCTGCAAACAATCATCATTGAATTCAAAAGCAGTATCTTTTTCCAATAAGCTACACAGAGGTTTAAAGATTTTAGAGAAGTCCCTGATAAATCTCCTGTAGAATCCAGCATGACCAAGGAAGCTTCTAACTCCTTTCACTGAGGTGGGTGGTGGCAACTTCTCAATTACCTCCACTTTTACCCTGTTAACTTCAATCCCTTTTTTAGATACTTTATGACCTAAGACTATTCCTTCCTTTACCATAAATGGCATTTCTCCCAGTTCAAAATCAAATTAGTCTCCTTACATCTTTTGAGTATACAGCCTAAATTTACCATACATGCTTCAAATCATCCATAAATATTTCAATGAATTTTTCTAGCATGTCAGAAAAAATAGACATCATACACCTTTGAAAAGTGGCAGGTGCATTACAGAGACCAAAGGGCATTCTCTTAAAGGTGAACATACCATAAGGACAAGTAAATGTGGTTTTTTCCTGGTCCTCAGGTGCTATATGGATTTGATTATAACCTGAATAACCATCTAAAAAACAATAGTAATCATGCCTTATAAGTTTTTCCAACATTTGATCTAAAAAAGGAAGAGGGAAATGGTCTTTCTGGGTAGCATCATTTACTTTCCTATAGTCAATACAAACTCTCCACCCCGTCACTGTTCTAGTAAGGATCAACTCATTAGATTCATTTGTCACTACAGTCATACCACCTTTTTTGGCACTACTTGAACAGGACTAACCTACTTGCTATCAGAGATAGGAAAGATAATACCTTCATCTAGCAGTTTGAGCACTTCCTTCTTCACTACCTCTTTGAGAGTTGGGTTAAGTTGTCTCTGTGGTTGAATTGTAGGTTTGCACCCAACTTAAAGGTAGATTCGATGGGTACACATCGAAGGGCTTATTCCCTTAATATCAGAAATTGTCCATCCTGTTGCCTCCTTGTGCTCTCTCAAGACCTCTAAGAGTTGTTATTCTTGATCATCTGTCAAAAAAGAAGAAATGATTATTGGCAACATATCATTTGTTCCTAAATAAGCATATTTCAAATGACAAGGTAAAGGTTTAAGCTCAAGCATCGGGGGTTGTATTAAAGATGACACTAGTTTTGTTGCACTTGTTCCTATCTCCTCATAGTGTCTAGCCTTGATTTCCGGCGCTTACTCCACAACTTCTTCCATAAGTTCATCATTGTTACTCCAATCATCTAAATCTCTCAAAGCAGACTCCATGGTATATATACCTGCATTCTCTTCCATATCCTCATAAATAATTTCGTCAATTGTATCAATGGTATAACATGAATTACGCTCCTCAAACTTCTTTATGGCATCATATACATTAAACGTTATCTAATCATCGATGACTCTTAAAGTGAGCTTACCTTGTTCCACATCTATTAGTGCTTTACCTATTGCAAGGAATGGTCTGCCCAAGATCATTGGTACCTCTTTATTCTCTTCCATCTCCAACACAATGAAATCTACTGGAAAGTAGAATTTATCTACTTTCACAAAGACATTCTCCACAAATACCTCTAAGGTATTTAATGCTACTGTCAGCTAGTTGTAAGGTGACATGAGTCTTTTTACATTCTCCAAGTCCCAATTTCCTAAAAATGGATAAGGGCATCAAATTTATACTGGCACCTGAATCAATAAGTACTTTATCAAAATAATAATTTCCAATTGTGCAAGGAACAGTAAAACTCTCCTAATCTCGTTGCTTCGTTGGCAAATGGGAAAGATCTTTTTGCAGGATCATTGAACACTCTCCTGTAAGCATCACCTGCTCATTTCCATCGATCTTCATTTTCTTGGTGAGCAGATCCTTCATGAATCTCGCATATGAGGGCATTTGCTGGAGAGCTTCTACAAATGGAATGTTGATTTGCAGTTTCTTGAAGACATCCAAAAATTTGGCAAACTGCGTGTCTAACTATTGCTACTTCAGTCTTCCTGGAAAAGGAACAGGAGGAACATATGGGTTCACCTCTGATGATTTCAGTTTTGGTTCCTCCTCCTTTGCCTTCCTTCTTTCTTTCTCTAAGCTCTCCCTTTTTTCCTTAACCTTGCTGTCTACTTCTTCCAATTCTTTGCCACTCCTCAACATGATAGCATTAATTCCTTTGGGGTTCTCCTCTGTGTTGCTAGGTAAAGACCTTAATGGTCTAGTACTTATCTGTTGAGATAACTGACTCAACTTTCCCTCTAAGTTTCGAATTGAAGCTTGTTGATTTTGGAGGAGAGTATCAGTCTTCTGCATGTAACTAAGCATGAGTTCCTACAATTTAGACTACTGCTATTGATGTTGCTGATGAGGCAGAGCATTCTAAGTAGGACTTTGCTTCTGGAATCCAGGTGGTGGAGGTTTAAACACATTGTTCTCATTTCTCTAAGAAAAGTTCGGGTGGTTACACCATCCTAGACTGTAAGTATTGGAATAAGGTCCCTGATTGCTCCTTTGGGTTGACAAAGTTCACTTGATCTCCACTTAATGAAGATGCGGCATTCCTAGACATTCCCTCCATGGTAGAATGTGGCCCTGAACATAACTCACAAAAGGCCACCAGATTAGGAGTAAAGGAGTGTGAAGAAGTCAGTTGACTTACCTGAGTGGTGAGTACTACTAACTGGGCAAAAATAGCATCCATATCATTGATTGAACCACTCTTGATTTGCCCCTTTCATGCTGCAGGTTATGTGCACTGGAGGCCATTTCCTCAATCAAAGCACTTGCTTCCTCATAACTTTTTCCCATCAAGGCACCTCCTGCTGCAGCATCAACTAAGGCCTCATGGTTTCATCTAAACTAAGGTAAAATACCTCTATCAAGAGATTATCAGGGAGTCTATGGTATGGGCACCTCTTGATTGTTTCCTTAAATCTTTCCCATGCATCATATAGTGATTTACCAGGAAACTTAGAGAAGTTGGTGATATCACTCCTTAATTTGGCTGTGCGTGTAGGCGGGAAAAATCTCCTCAGAAACATTGACTGAAGCTCAGCCCATATAGTTACAAAATCCTGAGGTAGAGAGTTAAACCATGCTCTTGCTTTATCCCTTAATGAAAAAGGAAAAAGCCGCAATCTAATTGCATCATCCGGTACACCATTCATCTTGATCAGATTATAGTATTGGAGGAACCCCGCTATCTATTCATCTGAACTCTCGTTTGGAAATCCTCCAAATTGATTTGATTGCACCATCTGAATGAGTGCCTGCTTGAGTTCAAAGGTGTTAGCCTGGATGGTTGGCCTTCTGATAGTAGGTCCCTAAACAGTTGGGACTGAAAAGCCACAAAGAGCTCGTAGAGCATTCTAGGGCTAATGATTATCCTAATTTGCCATGATGTTTTCTTGTAATTGCTC
Source organism: Lumnitzera racemosa (assembly GCA_024138005.1). Taxonomy (NCBI): domain Eukaryota; kingdom Viridiplantae; phylum Streptophyta; class Magnoliopsida; order Myrtales; family Combretaceae; genus Lumnitzera; species Lumnitzera racemosa. Next base: position 63,109,616 of record JAMXBC010000004.1, read on the forward strand.
CCTTTACCTGTTTTCCCTTCTCAACTGAAATAAAGTACATTCTATCTCTGGATCAATTAGTAAAAGATCAGCACTTCTACTTCTTCGCATGTAAAACCTGTAAGACTCAAAAACAAATCTAAACATAAAATGCACCTAAATTACCAACAAAACTAAAAAGTCTAATATCTAATTAAGTCTCCAGCAGCGGCGCCAAAAACTTGATACGCTGGAAAGGTGTTTAAAAATAATTGGAGCCCAATACTAGCAATTATACTGGATCGTATCAAGTAGTATAATGTTGAAAACAAGAGTCAATCCTAGGAGGACTTAAGTAGAGTACTAAACCTATGCTAGCTTTAGTTAATATTTAGGTAGATCAAGAATGGGGTTTTCTTTTTTTTTTTTTCTAATTTTGTATACTAAAATTAAAACTAACTTAATTCAATTACAATGAGATCAAAAACTGATTTGAAAAACTTATCAATGGAAAAGTGATGGGAAATCAAGATTCTACCCTAGAGGTACTAATCAAGTTGCCATTGAGTTATATAGAATAATATATGTATGGTTGTTTCATTGAGATTATAATTCCTTAAATTAAGGATTCGACCTCTAATCTAATTAGTCCGCTTCTGCTTTCTAATCAATAGTGGATTCTATAGCATTATCATATATCTCTCAATGATATGATAATCTAATATCTTTAGCCCAATTATCCTAATTCCTTAGTGATTAATGAGTCTGAGATATTGCATTAATCTCTCAATAATCTCTGATTAAATAATTAAACACTGCTTCTACAATTACCTGAATTCTTTAATCAAGAACTCCTAATGAGTTTACAAACACTCCCATGTTTTTAACCTCTAACAATTATAACTTAGACAAGTCATAATTGAAATAGAAAGAGCTGCAATCTGAAATAAGCCATATTTATATTGCTCCTATAACATGATTACTACAATTATTTTAGCACTCTAGGGTTTATCTCATTCCCATCTAATAAATTAGTTAGCCATGGAATTCATAGCATCAATATAATTATGTATGAAGGAATTCATGATTCAATGTAATTACAATTGCTACACAATTCTCTATGATAAAAAGAAATGCGAACAATCTCACTGATTCCTTATATAGACGAAAATACAGGAAAGCGCGCACTTTTCTCAAGAAATTCCAATAGCTAAACTCTCAATTGAAATCCAAGCAAACGTTTCTCAATCTTCCGTAAATCTCACGGTGTAATCTCTCCAATTATATTAAACCCTAACTTCTCAATATCGAAGCAAAACAACTAAAGGAAGAGTATCAATTATCAGAAAAAAATCCTCTTCTCTCTCCTCTCGTTTATATATATATCCCCATGAAAAATACAATAAAAATTCTTTCTTTTCATGAACACCAGGTGTACCACGGCCGTGTGTAAAGTCGTGGTTGTCACTACCACCACGACTGTGGTCCAAGGTCATAAGCTCCACTGATCGTCTCATTTCCACTGCTATTCATCGGTTGTTTTAGCCACGGTCGTGGATCCTCCCTTGCTTGCAGAAAGTCTTCATTCCTCTGTGTATTCATGCTCCAAATGCACTCTTTCCAGCTCCTTTTCTCCCATTTGTAATGAATTGAACCTAAGGCAAGTATATTAACTAGTTAAGTGTCAATTCTTTCAATTAAGCACATAAATCTCTAGGATATCGTTGAATTGCCACTAATAAAACATGGGTTAAATTATCTTTATCAAATAACTAACAAATACAATAATTAAACAAACAAAGTTAACTTGCTCTATTTCACAAATGCAAAATGGAGTATAAACAAAACTTCAAACACAAACTACAACTCAAGCAAAACCTCTACTTTAATACTATGATGTCATGAACCGTAACCAAGAATAGACAGGGTTAGCCGCTAAATGGGCCAAGCTTGTCGAAAGCTTGAAAATATTGATAGGGAATGGTACGAAAGAACAAATGACAAATGAAAAAGTAAGGAAAACCCATGAACAACTATAATGGATGTGATGCACCAATAGAATTTCCGAAGACTTATGGTACAACTCAATATGACGTACAACTTAGTCAAGTGAAATTACTCACCACCTAACCTTATTTAAAGATAGGATAAGAGTGAAATGAGAGTAAATATGCACAGTGTTTCTGCAAAGAAAGAATATCCAACATATTGATGGTAATCTGCCATTTACAGCTATAAGTAAAAGGGGTATTTGTACTCGAGAATTTAGGGTAATAAGCCTAAAAGGCAAAAGACAAAAAGGGCATTTTCTAGGAAAGTAATATACAAGATAGAAAAGGGTAGAAATGACTATTTAAGGAAAACAATTATTGATGTAACGGATTCTACTCATGATTTTGTATACATAGTGATGTTATATTGGTGATACCATTGGAAGTTATAGACAAAAAGTATAGTCAACTTGCTTGTCTAAGTTGGGGTGGCTTTGCCAATCTGAAGTTTCTCTATCTTGTCTTCTTAATAAGGGAGAAGCCAAGTCATTAGTTAGCTCAAGTGCGAGTAAGTATTGTACAACTCGGTATGCTATAGAGAGATGGGCAATCATTCGACTTGGAATAAAGAGTAAGTTGGTAAAGAATTACTCGACCTAGACAGGAGTTAGCTGGAATAGGAGAATCAATCTTACCGGGCCTTCCAATCCTCGGGCTCGGTTGCGGGTCATGGCTTAGTAGCCTAACTCCTATTAGGTTTGCCTTAAACTAATCCTCAATCACTCCTTTTCAGATGAGTCCATGCCTACTCTATACCCTTGCTCAAACACCCAAACAGCTCATACTCTTTTTTCTACATCCTCCAATAGCACTACTAATGTATTGCTACCACGTATGTAGGACCACTCATAGAATCTGCTACTATAATCATTGTTTTTTCTATGAATATTCTTTTTCACCCTTTGTATACATTGTACATTACTTCTTTAAGACAATACCCTTTTGGTCTTTTTCTTTTTAGGTAGGTTGCCTTAAATTCTCAAATATAAATACCCCTTCTACATATAACTGCAGACATCAAATTATCATTAATATATTGGATATTTTTCCTCTCGTAAACATTGTTAATTTACCCTTATTTAACTCTTATCTTAACCCTTAAGCAAGACTAGGTTGCAAGTACTCTCATTAGACCATCTTATGCATCATATCGAGCTATGTTTTAAGTCATTGACAATTCCATTGGTGCATCATATCTTTTGAAGCTATTCATGCGTTTTGCTTATTTTTTCATTGGTTTTTCATTCTTATGCACATTTCTCCATCACCCTTTCAAGATTTTAGCAAGCTTAGACCTATTCTTGCGATTAACTTTGTTTATTCTTGATCACAGTATGCATCATCTTAGTATTAGAGTGGAGGTGTCATTTAGATTGTAGGAGTTTGTTTCAAAGTTCTATCTATACCATATCAAACAAAACAATTTTTCTATATTAATCTAGCTATCGTGTCTGCTAAATATTGAGCTTCTAGTTTGAAGGGAGTGCTCATTGTTGGATTTAGAGAAGTAATATCAGTTGTAACTCCACTTGAAGATTTAAGGTCAAGTTTGTAAAGAAAATGACTAAACCAAGTATCAATGCTGGTGTTGGGGACAATAATAGTACTGTTGTCCACCATGGTCGACAATCCTAAGACACCCCTAAAAGTACTGACGAGAGACTTAATGGGATAGCTATCCTCCTAGTGGATTTGACCCCAGTAGTTCATGCATTGCCTTATCAACTTACTAAAGCTACACATAATGCCCCACAAGTTGCCTAACCTGTTAGAGGTCAAAACCCAACTTGATAAGTTTAAGGTGGAAGAGTAGGTAGACAAGTGAGAAGAAGAATTGACTTAGAAGAAATGGATGACGTCGAGGAAGAAGAAAACGAAGAAGAAGAAGAACGAGCTTAAGCACCCTAAGCATCCAACCATGTGAAGCTTCATATTTCGAGCTTCAATGGATGAGGAAGTACAAATGAATACTTGGATTGGGAGGAGAAGGTAGAACATGTTTTTTATTATTACCAATATGAGTGTAGACACCTCATTTTTGCCATTTTCATTTTATTTTAGTTGAGTTAGGTTAAAAAAATAAATAAGCAAACAATAAGAAAATAATAATAAAAAATTAAAAGAAAAAAGGAAAAAAAAAAAGAGAGTTAAATCATATCAAGTCAAGTCAAATTGTATAGAGTCGAACGTATCAAGTCGAATCGAGTCAGATTGTTTAGTATTAAACCGGATAATAGTGAGTGATCAATTTAACAAATTCTAAAGTCATAAAAGGATCGAGTTTTATTAAAATAATTTTGGTTCAAACCAATATAAAGTAGATTTTCTATCTAATTTTTATTAGGCTAGAACAAACTTAGGATTTATTAAGCGGACCATTGGGCTAAATGAAATCGGATTGAATCAAGCTTAGTAAATTGAAAGCCTAAATAAGGTTTCTAAAAACTAGGTCGAATTTTTATCTTTTCCATCGTATGTTTTGTTTGTTAAGATCAAATTCATAATTAAAAGATATGAAAGATTCAGTAAGTAGATATTATAAATAGTAATTTATTGGTGAAGTTCAAGACGGTTTTTTCTTTTTCACATATTCCACAATTTGCAATACAATCCCATAACACAATCAACAATTCACAAGTCTACAATTCACCAACGTCCCACATCGAAATCAATTCTTAATTCTACACTCTAAGCTCGCCTGACGTCCAATTGCAGTAGCCAAAATCCAACATGTATCAGACCCCCCTGTTTCAACAAATCTCATCCACACTTCTCGTACGCTTGACCGAGGACAGCATTACATGTTGACGGTTTGGACATACATACCATCCATCCCTTGCCTGACTTCAATACAACAGCACCTGGGACACATGTTATAACTCCCTGAACACATAAGCAAATTTAGGCCGAAGCCTACGTAAGTTGACGAACACAAGTTGCTGACTTCTCCCCTAAATTACCCAAAGATTCATAACCTCATCGAAGCCACACTTGATTCCGCCTTCAAGCAAACATACGACCTCAAATTCCACTCACACCGACCCCAAACACTAACCCATGCCTGCATCTGAACACAAATTGAACTCCATCGCCAACACTTGCACACACTGCCCAGTACATCTGCTTCATGATAATCAACACTGTCCAGTTTGTCCCCTTCACGCCGATTCCCTACGCCTTACACTTCCCTTACATACGTTAATCCAACTCATCAGAACCTACTGCTATCTCCCCCCTTCCACACGAGCCGATAATAGCAAATTCCACAATGTTGTACATTGACACAGTCACTTACACAACTTCATTCGATTGGATTAAGGCGATCATACGCGAACCCGGTTACATACGATTACTCACGAACACAACTGCACAACAACACATAAACACCGCTGCAAAAGATCACATAAGAACACGACTGTATTCACAATCAAGTCAATACTGCTACACGTGCAGGATCAACTCCACCAAGTATGCGAACGTAGTTCACATAATCAACACGACATCAATCATGCGCAACTCAAGACGTAGGTAAAAATTATTATTAGTTATTTGTTTGTTTTATTAGATAGTTCAATTACTTTACTAACTTATTTTTTTTAGTGCAGGTGATTTTTTTTTTGTTATTTTCATCTTGCATATTTTTTTTAGATAATCTCAATTTTTAATAAAAGTTTGTTAAATTACATTTTTTTAGTAAATTGTGTGTTTTTTTTTAAAATAAATGTATCTTGCAGTTGAGATTTAGATAAAATACATATGAAATGCATATTTAGATCGTATCTTAACGTATAATGTATCTTATAGTTGAGATTTAAAAAGATACGTATCGAGACACTTATCTTACGGTTGAAATTTTGAAAAATAAGATACATAAAGAAAAACGTATTTTGCAATTGAAATTTAGAAAAGATACGTATAAAGATATATGTCCAGATTATATCTTAACGTATCTGACAATTCAAATTTAAAAAAAATACATATAAAGATACGTATGTAAATCATATCCTCGTAAATCTTGCATATAGAATTTAGAAAAGATATCTCTAGACACATAGCGAGTTTTTTTTTAAATATAAATCTTAACCGGGGTTTTCAGAAAGATTTAGTTAGGTTTTTTTTTTTAAAGTGAATTCGTAAAATTAGATTTCTAAGGTTTTTTTTTTTAAAAAAATAAATGGTTAAATAAACGTAAATCTTACATGATTTTCAAAATAAAAATTTCACCCACTAAATATTTTATAAAAAGAGTACTATGATCGGTTTGATGATTAGTGAGTATATAGATACCTTTAAGGCAACCGTATAAAAAAATAAAAACTTTTTCCTTTTTTCTTAAAAAATTTGTAATAAAAAATAACAAAAAAATTGGTTTTAGTTATATCTCGTATATATTTTAGTATTTCTGGAAAATTATAAAAGTGGAGCCTATTAATTTTTCTTTAGCTTTTACATGATGACCTAATTTTAATAAATTAACCCCAGAACCTAGTTTTTTCTAATTTAATTTTATAAAAATCAATTTTTTTAGAATATTTGTAAACTAGCGGTCAAATTAGAGTTTTTTCACCCAAAAACCCTAATTTCATTTTTTACCAATTGAAATTGTTGGCGACTACAATTTTTTTTTTAATTTTTTAGAAAATATTTCCTTAATTTAATGTCGAGTAATTTATATTAAGCAGGCTAGACTTAGTATAAATTATATTAAAGAAAAACGAAATAGGGGTCGATAGAATTGGCAACTCTATTAGGAAAGCCTGGTAGGCTAGCCATGTAAGAGTTAAAAATTAATTGATAGGCTTTTTGTATAATTATTTTTTTTTATTGTATTATAGTTGTATTAACGGGTTTTAAGTGATGTAGGCCCTATGACAAAACCGGCCAAATGGGCCTTTGTTGGGGATTTTTGGGGGGGGAGAGAGAGAGAAGGGGGTTCTTATTTTTTTAGAAATCATTTGTATGTTTAAATATGTTTGGACCTAGGCCACCTTAGAAACATAGGATAGGCCGCCATTGTGTAACTTTCAGGTCGTTTGGAGTCTTTGCCTCTACCTGGCGATGATAGGTGAGCCAACTCAAGTTTCGATGAAGCCTATTAGATTTTTCTCTGAAATGTCTTAAATCTACAAAGCTTGAGACCTGTAGACCTTACCTTCTTCTATCATTCTTTTTGAAAAAACGAGTAGTCATTTTTAAATTATAGGAAAAGCTCAATTTAATACATAATTGGTTTAGCTTTTTTTATTTAAAAAAAAGGGGAAATAAGAAAAACCAATAACTGTTATATATAAGTGTTCGTAAGCTTCATTTTTTAAATATCCTATTTTGGACCTACTTATAAATGAGTATATTTTCCAACCATGGCTATTTGATTTGATTTTTTTTTTTTTTTGCTAATGCTCGTTTCTATATGATAATTTTATTTTATTTTATTTTTTGTATTATATGTGTTTTATTTTCATTGTCTCTTGGTGAGTAAGAGGATGTATAATTTCTAAAAAATTTGAAAAATTTGCAAAATTATTAATATCATATCTAGATTTATTGTAAATTTAGCAGTCTTGTTGTAAATAGTTACGTCATTTCTTGTTTTATGCAATATAGATATGAAAAGTTAGGTCAGTATCAACCCTATAAAGCCTATCTTACCTAGAATCATTGGCTCTTATAGATATAGGATTGAATTTTTAGGAAGATTGGTTAGGAAGTTTTTTTTTTTTTCTTTTAGTTTGTTGTATAGGTTGAATTTAATGATTATTAATAAATTTGCAACTTTATTAAATGAAACCTTTATTGATTGTGCAGTCTTTTGTTCACTTTTTTTTTTTTATTTCTTGATAGTTTCCTTAAAAAGAAGAAAAAAATAAAATAAATAAAATAAAGAAAAACAACAAAAAAAAACAAGCAAGAAAAAAATGAATAAAAAAAATTCAGTATTAACTTGTAAATTTTTTAGGTATGTAATTATGGAAGTCAGGTATGGTAAAGATTATTATGGAACTGTCATTTTTTAAATGCTTTTGGAATTTTTCTTTTTTTTTTTAAAGAAGAAATTTCAAAATGGTGGTTTATGATAAAAAAAAAAAAGAAACTACTTTCATGATAATTTTATTTACTCGGTCGATTTCTATTGCAATGCCCCCATGTACCATACTATTAGGAACTAACAAAATAAAAAAAATACAAAAATACAAAAGATTCAACCATCAAACTCTCATTGTAAATTATTTTTCACCTCAAAGTCATCAATCTCATAAATGTCTATGTTCTTGTTCTTTGCTGTTACGGTCCTGATAGAGCTTTCCCTACGAGTCATCACCCTTATGTTATCTTTTAATGAGTCTCCCATTGCAAAATAATTTCTATTTTTCTATATCACCCTTATAATATAATTGTCATCCTATATCCTCAATTATCAGTCCTAATGTTTCCAATTTTTTTGTTTAGATTTTTCAATGTCAATATTAGTCTTTTATAACATAAAATTAACATTGATTTTTTTCAATAAAAGTTAAAAAAAAAGAAGAAATTTTTTAAAAATTAAAAACTTGATTTTTTTTAAAAAAAAGAATGCAGTGTTGCTAACAAAAAGGGATTCTTATAGGCTTTAAAAGGTTGCTTTTTTAGTGATCTGGCCCAACTTGAATCTTGTAATTACTCATTTTTTTAAAAAAGATCAAGATGTCTGAAGCTCTTAAACTGAAAATAGCTACAATAGAAGGGGTTTTCAATAAGCATGAGGCAGGTTGAGACTATGGCCTATACCTAAGCCCAAGGGCTTATTGACACACCATCTCAAGCATATGAGTCTAAAGAGTTATAGATTCTAGAGCCCATTATCAACATGATACAAAGTTTAGAAAAGTTGGTAGAAGTAGATTTAAATGGTTAAGCCTAGGGGGTACGCTACTGCTATGATTTGAAAAGCAAAGTTATAGCCATAGAAGAAAAGTTAGTGATATTAGAAGAAATACTCACTAGCATGGAAATGCTGATAGGTTATGTGCTCAAGCAGCTCAAAAACCTACATCCTAATATGAATAGAAAGTTATAGCCCATGCATGAGAGTGATTCAGTAAAAAAGAAGTTAGGAATGAATGTGCCAATTGGGAAAGCCCAAAATCAAGATAAGCCCGTCTACAACAAGAGGAGGTGACTAACATAGTTCAAGATTCTAATGGCCTAAGTGTTTAAGCAATTGAGAGATATAGAACTACTAACATGCGAAAACCCAACAAAGAAATGCAAGCCAAAGGATTATGACCCTAACAAATGGTGTGAATATCATGTAGGCCAGGTAGGGCATACCATTGAAGATTGTCTGAAATTGAAGCATAAATTGCAAGATTTAATTAATGCCAAAGTTATTCAACCAAATTTTCTAGAGGCTGATGAGTCTATGGGCAGTGGTATTCCTAACCTGGGGACATCAAACAAACAACCTCCAACATCGAGTATTAAGGGTTTATTACTATCATCTGACTAGGTGGCTCACCACTTAAAGCAGTTGAATATATCTCTAAGAGATCAATTCAATTGAGTAGGGCCAAGAAGTGACAAAAATAGTACCAAGAAGTAGAAAAGAATTTTAGTTTCTACATTTTTTTTTCAAAATAATCTTTCATTTGGAGCTTATAATGGATATGAGCTATTAAATAAAGCAATTTTCATATGTATTCTTGTCTTTGTATGCTATGAAGCTGGCTTAATTCAAATAGGGTCATTTTGAATGAGTGAAAATGGATAAAGAAAATGTGAACCCAAAACTTGAAACTTTCCACCAAATGGAATGATAGCACATTACTTGAAAGGTTTAGGATGAAAAGAGGCAACCCATGTCCCAAACATTAACCCTAGACATACACGAAAGAATAGTGTCATAATGTGAGTAATTGGGCTTATTCCTTAAAGTTGGTCTATCTTGAAATTGGTACACGTGTTAAAACGATATTAGGTATTCATTTCATCATCCCTAAATATAGTTATTACTTGCAAACCCATTTGAACCTTTAGGGGATTTTTCTTAAAATTAGCCCTGCCAAGAACCATCCCAAATTGGGGCTATCAAGAAGTTAGGATCATTAATTTGGAGAAAGGGATTAAACTAACTTATGCTTGCCTTAATTGTGTCAATTCAAGAGTAAATATTGTGATAAAAAAATTAATTTATTTAGGATGAAGAAGAGTTTCAGATCATATATACCTCACTCAAGTTTATACACTCATTTAAACACCTCAAGCCTATGGACTTTTTCTAAACACTCCAAAGCCATATATAATGCTCCCTAGATTATAATCCTTGAACCATAGTTTTAAGGCTTCGAATCCCACCAAGCAAAAAACTCAATAAGGGAAAGTGACTGCCTTAACCAAAGAGAGAGAGAGAGAGAGAGCAGAAAAAGAAGAAAAAAAATTAAAAATATTAGCAAGGTGGTCACCTTCAAGAAAAGCTAAATTACCAATAAGCCGAAAGTCCAAACCTGTAAAGGATATTGAAAGGCTAAACATTTTAAATTCTTAAGTCCAAAAGCAAACCCCTCACTGTATGGTCCTGCTCACTATACCACCTTTGATGAAGCTTGTTTGACTGAAGAAATGGAATTATCTTAAGCGAAACTTGCTCACGAAACTAGGGTAAGCCTACGCTTAATTTCTCTTAGGTTCTTAGCTTACAAACCCCTGGATGGATTGTGTATAATTTCTTTTAAAGTTGGCTAAGTATTTTGATATCCAATTGCACAAACTATTAACCAAAAGCCTTATATTGCAAACCCAGAAAAGATCCGATTGATTAACCAAAGTGTACCACTTACAAGATAGGCTACAAATTTTGGAATTGATGTTGACAATAAAAACAAATCTATGAAGTGCAAGGAAGTCCAATTTGACTAAACATTTCAAGTAATTATATTGTCATGACTGACGACGACCTAATTGTGGCAGACGTTGTATACTGTATGAAGAACCCCTGATTGATTACCCTTCCAATCATGAACTCTTTACACAATATACAAGGCTCTACAACCACTAGTTTCCCCAAAACATACAGATTCACATGATATTATCATACAAACATATTTATATAAAACTTGAACTATAAAGCTTACAATATACAGTAATTTAGTATATCTAAGTCTATAATACTAGTAAAACCAAAGTACATGTGCAAGAGTCTACATAAACTATTCTCTCTCAATACATAGGACAGCTCACTCTTACCTAAGTCCTCAAGCTAACTTGTGGCATCTCTCGACCAACCTCTACAAGTAAGCTATCCTGCAACAAAAATCTAACGAGGTGTCAGCCTAAGCTTAGTGAGTAAAACCCTCAGTTACACGATAAGCAAGTTATAAATACGTTATATTCATGCATATGAATGAATGATCAACTAGAATGCCAAACAATACGTATAATTAACTAGTTCATATACGTAACTCAGATTTAACACCCTCCAAAGTCAGGGTTGGAGTATATACGACACTAATCAGATTCGGGTATTATACTAGAACTTACTTTACTACAGAACTCTACGCTCCGTATTTAAATCAAGTAATTCTTTTATTTCACAAAAAACCAAGTTCTACTATAATCGTGAGTGGGTCCCTGCAGTCCATACTCTCCCCTAAACGGAGGCCTCTAAACTCGACCCTTAGTTAGGCGATTGGCACCTCCAATGCCTAGTATTCCTACGGGCTAGGGTGAAATCATTTTGTACGAGTGTACCATGCAGAACCAATAAATTAATAATAATAATTCTCGAATGGCTTCTCCGGACCTCTATGTAATGTGACAATCGGAATTGTATCTATGCATTGCATGTTAATGCATGTTTTAGTTTTTTTTTTATAAGCTGAGTATAATTAAGTTCAAATTATGTTGTGACCATCCAATAGTACACACAATCATTTTCTATACTATTATGTAACAAACAAAGCATTATCTGTACTTAAGGTAAGTTTACAACTTAACATGTAATAAAATACACAAGCGTTTCCCAAACCCTACACAATAGTCAGTTAACAATAATATTTAAGTCCACTATCTACAATCACAAACAAGCTTGGAATCATAAGGTAAATACTCATTTGGCTATGGCGACTCACTTTAGTCGTACTAATTGATCGGGAGATTCTCGCTCACCTCGAGATCACCTAATCATTATGATATGATAATGCTAGTAAGTAATTGAATTGACTAATAATTCTAAATATCTATTTACCTAATTTTACTTAAATTAGTGTCAACTTTTATCCGATTACACTATATTATTAATTGTAAGTAACTTTTTCATTTTATTTCTGATATTTATGAATTTATAGTCCTTTTTCATCGTTTTCGGACGTACGTTCATACAGTGATGTCCGTTTTGGACGTTAAGACCCGTGTTTTATGATATAAACTAAATTTATAGAAATTTTAACCATAGAAATTTAATTATTCTTATTGCTTATATTTATCCCCTTTTTTTATACTTAATGATTTAGTTCACCCTTAAATTCTTATACTTAGAGAATTTTTACTTTACTATCACTAATTCATGTACTTAATTAATTGTAATCCAATTTAAGAAGTGTATTAGGGTTTACTAATTTATGCACCTAATTATTATGCACTTTTCTTATTTCTTATTTTATAAACCTATGCTTATGTCATTGCTTATATCATCAATTGTTTATGTTATCATTTGCTTACGCCATGGCTTATGTCATCTTTTAATTACATCATTGCTTACTTCCTCATTTAATTACATATGTCTTATCTCATGATTATGTAATATCTAAAAAGCTTATGTACACTTAAACTATTATGTACATATACCTTTACTATACTAATATGCATACTAGTATACTTATACCATATTTATACTTTTATATATACTCATATACCTATATGGTCATATACGTATTTTTGTACAAATTTCGTATGCCAAATTTTCCTCTTAAGAAAACCTTCCTAATTTCATTCTTTTGTGTTTTTAAGTGTGTATTTAGTATAGTATAGGTATGTATAGTTAGGATTTGTCTTAATTTAGGTTATGTACATAGTAAATACTTATGTACAAGATCCCCATACTTATATTCTTCTAATATATCGTTATATATATATTTATTTATTTAAGGGCATACACACATGTTTTCCTTTCCTCTTCATCATGATTCCTATTCTTCTATACTTAAAAGTGGAAACTTTAAGTCCTATTCTACAAGATCACACATAACATATATCTACTTATCTAATCTACCTAATTACCTAACTAATGAGTAATATAAAGTAACATGATCACATACCTTAATTTGTGTTTGAATTATAGAGGCAAAGCGGAAAGTTTTGAAAGGGAAAGGGGAAGGGGATGTCACAGCAATGGTGGTCGGGTTTGCTTTGTTTCTTTTTGTTTTGTTTTAATTATGGAATGAAGAAGATGGTGGGGTCTAGAAGGAAATGGTTGGACGGCAATTAAGGAGGAGGAGAGAAAAGAAAAACTAAAGGAAAAGAAATCATGAGATGGATAGATATTTTCTTATGCATTAGTGCCTTTTGTTGACTTTTCTAATTGTTGACTTTAGTCAACATGTGTTGACTTATTCAACCTTTTGACCTTAGTCAACATGTGTTGACTCGATCAACTTTACTTAATCATATGCCATTTTATACATATAATGTAATAACTAAGGAAAATTAAGGGAAAAATAAAGAAATGAAAGGAAATAACGTATTTGGTGAATTGATTAGTAAAAATATATGATAAGGTCTTACTTTAGGTATTTATAACCTATATGCATCATTTGGTAAGTTACATAATATAATTAGTATGAAAAGTATCAATTACGGTGTTAATGTTCACTGCATTTAACCTAAGCTTCAACTATACCCTTAACTCTATGTAATACTATCTTAATCATATACTTAAGAGATAAATGTAATCTATGTTTCATTATCTTAGTTTCTAAAGGATTCTAAATATATATGCATGATTGAAAGTCATCTCTAATCTTTTACTAATGATTTGGCAAAGTATGAAGGTTATATTATTAATTAGCGTTTTAGGGTATATTATGATGAATTAATGCGCATAAGTCTTTAAGGTTATCATTTTAGGGTTTTTATCACTTTTGAATGAAATCTTTAGTGTTTACATATATTTAGGGTAGAAAAGTTTTATATGCGATTGATTAGTTTTTTTAGAGTTTTCATTTTCATTAGCCTTATCAACTCCTAAATTATCTAACATAGTCGAGTCTATTTCAAAAGCTAAATCGAAAATTTTAGGGGTTTATAGATATCTATCTCCTTAGTGCAAAAGTGAAGAGTTGAGTGCTTTATTGAAAACATAAATGGTTATTTACCGCAGGTTTGAAATCAGTGCTTCTAAAAAAATGAGTTCAAAGATCATGAATAACGCTCTAGGAAACAAAACTAAAAGAATAAGTGATCAATGGGTAAGCCAACCTCTTATTTATGATCTTTAGAGTTTTCAAGATTTTTTTTACTTGTTAGCAACACAATTTTCTATTAAAGAATATATATATTTTTTTAATTTCGTAAAAAGAAAAGAAGGAAAAAAAAACTTTTCAAAAGAGAAATAAAACTTTTAAAAAGAATTATTTGTCAAGAGAGATTTCTTAAAAAAAAAAAAAGAAAGTGTTAAAATTTTCAAGGAATTATCAAAATCCCTCAAACTTAAGTCATATATTAATTTGTCAAAACTCATGAGAGATTTCTTCATTGTTAGGATCGCTTGCTCAAAGGAGCACTGTCCTATTCCTTTTTAAGTTCACTTGCTAAAAGAAGTACTATCCTATCTTAGTTGGATCATTTGCTTAAAGGAGTACTGTCCACTCATTTAAAAGATCGCCTACTCATGAAAGCGTATCTCATTTTGTCTTTAATGGAATGCCATCTTATCTTGTCTTCGAAAGATCTATCCCTTTAAGCAAAATAAATTTTGAAGAGATCTATCCACTTTAGATTATTCTCCAAATCAAAATGAATCTCGAAGAGATCTATCATTTTTAGATTATCAAAACAAATCTTGAAGAGATCCATTATCTTTGGATTATTCGCCAAAACAAAAATTCTCGAAGAGATCTATCATCTTCTAATTATTCACCAAAACAAGAAATCTCAAAGAGATCTATCATTTTTAGATTATCAAAACAAATCTTGAAGAGATCCATTATCTTTGGATTATTCGCCAAAACAAAAATTCTCGAAGAGATCTATCATCTTCAAATTATTCACCAAAACAAGAAATCTCGAAGAAATCTATCCACTTTGAATTATTTACCAAATCAAGAAATCTTGAAGAGATCTATCCTTTTCGGATTATTCACCAAATCAAGAATCTAGAGGAGATTTATCTTCTTTGGATCACCAAAACAAAACAAAAATCTCAAAGAAATCTATCCTGTTTAGATCACCAAAACAAAACCGGTTTCTGGAAACTCAAAGAGATCTATCCTCTTCAAATTAGTAAACAAAACAAGAGATCTTGAAAAGATGTATCCTCTTCAAAACACCGAAGCAAAACTAGGTTTTGAAATCTTAAAGAGATCTATCATCTTTGGATCACCAAAACAAAACTAGAATCTTAAAAAGATCTATCTCTTTAGATCACCAAAATAAAATAAGAATCTCAAAGAGATTTATCCTCTTCGGATTAACCAAATAAAAGAAATCTAAAAAAGATCCATCCTCTTGGGATTTTCCACCAAATAAAAAATGAATCTAAAAAAGATCTATCCTTTTCAGATTAATTGAAAAAAAAGAAATCTCAAAGAGATCCATCCTCTTTGGCTTATCTACTAAATCAAGTTAAGGTTTTTGAAAATCTCAAACAGATCTATCCTCTTCGGCTCATCCACCAAATCAAAACAAATCTCGAAGAAATCTATCCTTTTTGAATTATTCACTAAATCAAAAAGAAATCTCGAAGAGATCTATCTTTTTTAGATTATCCACCAAAGCAAGTTTTTTGACATCTCAAAGAAATCAATCCTCTTCGGATTATCCACAAAAGCAAGTTTTTTTAAATCCCGAAGAGATCTTTTCTCTTTGGATTATCCATCAAAACAAGTTTTTTTTTTTTAAATCTTAAAGAAATCTATCCTCTTCGAATCATCTACCAAACCAAAACAATACGATTTAGCTGATCAATTTAGAGTAGGGTTTGGCAAAAATAGGTATCTTTTTTTTTTATAGCAAAGTTCTAATAGAACTTTACTACAAAGAAGGGTAGTTATAAACACCTTATTTTTGTCATTTTCATTTTATTTTAATTGAGCTAGGTTAAAAAATAAATAAATAAATAAGAAAATGATAAAACAAATTAAAAGAAAAAAGGAAAAAATAAAAAAAAGAGTTGTATCGTATCAAGTCCAGTCAAATCGAATTATATCAAGTCGAGTCGAATTGAGTTAGATCGATTAGTATCGAATCAAATAATGGTGAGTAATCAATTTAATAAATTCTTAAGTTATTAAAGGATCGAGCTTCATTAAAATAATTTTGGTTCAGTTTGATATAAAGTAGATTTTTTATCTAATTTATATTAGGCTATAATAGACTTAGGATTTATTAAGTAGACTATTAAGCTTACTAAAATTAGATCAGATCGGGCTTGGTAAATAGAAAACCCAAATAAGGTTTCTAGAAACTAGGTCGAATCTTTATTGTATATTTCGTTTGTTAAAATCAAATGCATAATTAAAAGATATGAATGATTCAATAAGTGGATATTATAAATAGGAAATTATGGGTGAAACTTAGGGTAGTTCTTTTTTTTTTTTTTAATTTCTTCACATATTCCACAATTCACATGACATCCTCTAACAAATCAACAATTCACCAACGTCCCATATCAAAGTCAATTCTCAATTCTACATTCCAAGCTCGCCTGACGTCCAATCGCAGCAGCCGAAATCTAACATTTAGTAGACCCCCCCTTTCAACAAATCTCATCCACACCCCGGAAACGCCTGACCAAAGACAGCACTATACGTCGACGATTTAGACACACATACCACCCATCCTTCGCCTGACTTCAATCCAACAGCATTTAGGACACACACTACAACTCCTTGAACATGCCAACAAATCTAGGTCTAAGCCTACGCAAGCTGATAAACATAAGCTGTTGATGTCTCCATTCAATCATCTGAAGATTCACTACCCAACCGAAGCTGCACTTGATTCCCCGTTCAAACAAACACATGACCTCAAATTCCATTCATACCGACCCTAAACACTAACCAACGCTTACATCTGCACACAAGCTAAACTCTACCGCCAGCACTTGCACACATTGCCCAGTATGTCTCCTTCACAACAATCGACACTGCCCAGTACGTCTCCTTCACGCCGATTCCTAGCACCTTACACTTCCGTCATGCACGTTAATCCAATTCACCGAAACCTACTACCATGTGCCCCTTTCCATACGAGCCAACAATAGCAAATTCCACACTATCACACATCTACACAGTCACTTGCACAACTTTACTCGACTGGACCGAAGTGATCACACACAAATACAACTGCATACAATCACACACAAACATGACTGCACACACGATCAAGTCAACACTACTACACGTGCACAATCAACTCCACTAAGTATAAGAATGTAGTTCACATGATCAACGCAACACCGATGACGTATGACTCGATGAATAGGTAAAAATTATTATTATTTTTTTATTATTAGTTATTTATTTGTTCAATTAGATAGTTTAACTATTATACTAACTTTTTTTTTTTGTATAGGTTTTTTCTTTTGTTATTTTCATATTGCGTGTTTTTTTAGATAATCTCAATTTTTAGTAAAAGTTAGTTAAATTGCGTTTTTTAGTAAAATCACGTTTTTTTTTAAATAAATGTATCTTGCAGTTGAGAATTAGACAAGATACGTATAAGATGCATATCTAGAACATATCTTAATGTATTTTGTAATTGAGATTTAGAAAAGATATATATCATGATACTATCAAGCTACGTATTTTATAGTTGAAATTTTGAAAAATAAGATACGTAACGAAAAATGTATCTCACAGTTGAGATATAGAAAAAATATGTATGATGATACAATTCTAAATCATATCTTAACATATCTTGTAGTTGAAATTTAGTAAAAATACATATAAAGATATATATCTAAATCGTATCCTAATAGATCTTGCATGTAGGATTTAGAAAAGAATTTTTTTTGACATGTTGTGAGTTTTTCTAAAATTAAAATCTTAACCGGGGTTTTTAAAAAGATTTAGTTAGTTTTTTTTTTTTAAAGTAGATTCATAAAATTAAATTTCTTAGTTTTTTTTAAAATAAATGGTTAAATAAACTTAAATTTAGCTTGATTTTCAAAATAAAAATTTCACCCACTAAATACTTTATAAAAAGAGAATTATGGTCAATTTAATCTTGACTAATAGGTATGTAGGCCCTTTTGGGGGCAACCGTATAAAAAAAAAAGCATTTTTATTTTTATCTTAAAAAATTCATAATAAAAATATTCATTTTAGTTTTATCTTGTATATAATTTAGTATTTTTAAAAAATTATAAAAATGAAGTTCAACAATTCTTTTTTTTAGTTTTCATATGGTGACTTGGTCTTGATAAGTTAGCCCCCGAACCTAGTTTTTTTTTTATTTAATGTTTTAAAAAATCAATTTTTTAGAATATTCGCAAACTAATGGTCAAATTAGGGTTTCATTTTTTACTAGTTGAACTGGTTGGCGACTCTAATTTCTTTTAATAAATTTTAGAAAATATTTCCTTAATTTAAAGTCGAGTAACTTATATTAAGCGGGTTGGGCTTAATATAGGTTAAATTAAGTAAAACCAAAATAAAGCTTGACATTAAGGATTACAAGAAAGTGAGGACTATTGCTGTTGAGTTCTCTAGATATGTTACCATATGGTGGAAGAATTTCTAAGCTATGAGGAGACAAAAATGATATAGAAAGATTAATTCTTGGTTTGAGATAAAGAGAATATTAAAAAACAAATTTGTCTTCAGGAGTTGAGATAAAGAGGGCGAACTGTTAACAAGTATGTCAAAAAATTCCAAATGGTTATGATCCGCTATGACGTAGACAAACCATCAATACGGACAGTCTTTAGGTTACTTACTGGATTGAGATGTGACATTTGGGACATTGTGGAGTTCCAACGATTTACCATAATGGATGAAGCCATACGAATTGCTCAACGAGTGGAAAGGCAAAGAAGGAGTTGAATGCTGACCTAACTGTTGACTAATTGAGCTGTTTAGTGAAGCCAACTTGTTCAGGGAGGCTACCAAAGTTAGCTAAGTATCAATCCAATCAGACGAGGGGATGTTAGGACTAATTAGAAGGGCCAAGCAAAAGGTGATATACCAACCTAAATGTACGAGAAAAGGTAAGGATCTAAAAGGAATATTAGATCAATTAAGTGCTTTAAGTGCCAAGGATTTCGACATAGGGCTACCCAGTGTCCAAACCAAGGGACTGTAGTCATTAAGGGAGATGCCCCAATGTTAGAAGTAGAAACTACTGATGAGGATCCAAAGGAAGAGTGCATTGCCGAAAGAGAAACTTCTCAAAAGAATAAACTAATTGAGGAGGATGTGTTTTCTGAGGACTTAGATCAATTAATCCTAGTTGTCCCATGCATAATGAGCATGGAACCCTAACACAGGGAAGAGCAAAGAGAGAATTTGTTTTATATCACCTGTAAGGTGAATGACCACTTGTGTGCACTAATTGTAGGTAATGGTAGTTACACCAATGTAACACTAGCCGATCTGGTCACGAAGTTAAAGTTGCCAACTATTACACATCCGAAGCCATATAAGTTGCATTAGCTAAATGAGAAGATAGCACTACATGTCACTTAGCAAGTACTACTGCCGATTACAATTGGAATTACTCCAACAAGATCCTTTGCAATGTGTTGCTTATGTGCGCATCATACATGTTACTTGGCTAACTATGGCTTTATGATAGAAGAGTTATACATGATAGATAAGAGAACACCTATGTGTTTGAGAAGGATGGAAGGAAGACCACAATGAACCCCGATGTCATCGAGTCAATTTAATAAACTACAGGAAAAACTTACTTGAGGAGCAAAAAAGACTTTGATGATGAGTAAAGCTAAGCTCTGAGAAGCTATTCAAGCCCATGCACTGACCTTCATGTTCGTCAAGCAACTCTTAGAGTTGAGGGAGCGGGGTGAACTACCCTTAGAAGTAAGAGAGTTATTGAATGAATATATCAATATGTTTCTTAAACATCTACTTGAAGGGTTACCCCTTGTTAGAGGTATAAAACATTGCATTAACTTGATACCCGATGCCACCCTGTTGAATAAGCCAACTTATTGGATGAGTCTTAAACAGGCTTCTAAACTACAACAAGTTAATGAGCTAGTGGAGAGAGGGTATATAAGGGAGAGTCTTATGTTTTTCTAGCGCTCTGAGTGCTAAAAAAGGATGGTACCTAGCAGATGTATGTCTACAGCCAAGCCATGAATAAGATAACAATCAAATATAGGTGTCCGATCCCTAGATTAAAAAATATGCTGGATGAATTGAGTGGAGCTAAGATATTCAATAAGATTGATCTGAAGTCTGGCTGCCATCAAATTTGCATGAAGTCAAGAGATGAGTGGAAGATTGCATTCAAAACTCGGCATGGACTCTATGAGCAGATGGTTATGCCATTTAGCTTATCAAATACCCTGAGCACTTTTATCCGACTTATGAGCCATGTCCTAAGATATTTGATAGGAAAATGTGTCACGGTATACTTTGATGACATCCTGGTATATAGTACCAACTTATTGAGTCACTATGAACATCTCTATGCCGTATTAGATGCCCTCCGTATTGAGAGATTATTCGGTAATCTTAAGAAATATTGCTTTTGTAAGGAGGAAGTGGTATTTTTAAGCTATGTAGTAAGTAAAGAAGGTTTATGAGTGGACAACGAGAAGATTCGAGCAATTATCAAGTGACCGATTCCCACTACTTTTGTTGATGTGAGAAGTTTCCATAAATTGGCTTTCTTCCATAGAATATTCATAAGGAATTTCAGCACCTTCGTCGCATCCCTTACTAAGCTAGTGAAGAAGAACACTAACTTTAGATGGGGAGAAAAGGAGGAGAGCAGCTTTGCTTAGGTAAACAAAAGATTGACCTCCACAGCTGTACTATCTTTGCCTAACTTCGAGAAAGCAATTGAGCTGAAATGTGATGCGTCAGGCATTAGGATAGGCACTATCTTAATGCTGGAAGGTCAACCAAGCGCCTACTACAGTGTGAAGCTTAAGGGACTTCAAACAAACTACTCTGTGTATAACAAAGAACTTTTAGCACTTATTTGAGCACTCCAAGTATGGTAGCATTACCTACTACCAAGAGAATTTGTTATTTATTCTGACCATGAGTCTTTAAGGTATCTCCAAAGTTAGATTACGTTATCAAAGCGACAAGCATGGTAGGTTGAATTCCTGAAGGGATCAATTTTATCATCAAGTGCAAGTAGGAAAAGAGCAACATAGTTGCAAATGTTCTTTCAAGGGGACATGTACTCCTGACCAAACTACAAACTCGATTGTTTGGGTTTAGAAGTATCAAAGAATAGTACTTTGAGGATCCACACTTCAAGCCCATACTTAGGTGTTATGCAAATGGAAGGACAGTGGACGAGTATCATATGGAAGATGGGTACTTGTTCTGAAGAGGAAAATTGTGTGTGCCTACCTGTTTACTGAGAGAGTTGTTGATCAAGGAAGCCTATAGTAGAGATCTCTTTGAACACTTTGGGGAGAAAAGCATATATGAGCCATTGAGTAGGTGTTTCTTTTAGCGAAGAACAAGGCGAGATGTGCACCAGATTATTGAAGGCTATGCTACAAGAGGGCCAAGTATTGAGCTGAGTAAGGGAAAACAATGCCTTTACCTATCCCGTCGAGACCATGGACTGAATTGAGCATGGACTTTATTCTCAGTTTACCACAAATTACTTGAGACAAAGATTCTGTAATGGTCGTCATCAATAGATTCAATAAGATAGGACACTTTATACCTTACTCTAAGACTAATGACGCTTTGGCTATTGTTTCTCTTTCCTTATAGGAAATTGTTAGGTTATAAGGTGTACCGATAAGTGTAGTATCAAACAGAGACCCAAAGTTCATGAGTAATTTATGGAGAAATCTTTCGTGATGGATGTGGACCAAACTGCTATCCAGTACGTCTTGTCACCTCCAAGGATGGTCAAACAAAGATAGTTAATCGTACTTTAGGATTGCTGCTTTGAGCTACAGTGGATAAGAACTTGGCTAATTGGGACATCTACTTACCAATGGTTGAATTTGCTTATAACCGAATAATACATGACACCACCAAGCAAACCTCCTTCGAGGTTGTCTGTGGTTTTAATCCCAAGTTACCCTTCCATCATACCCTTATGCCTAAATTTGAGTGAGAAGACCCTAATGTAAGAGCTAGAGCATAGTCTCTACAACACATCTATGACAAAGTTACTTGATAGATCGACCAAGATAGTAGACAAATGTGTAAGAAGGCCAAGGGTAGGGCAATGAAATAGTTTCAACTAGGAGACTTATGTGGCTACACTTGAGTAAGGAAAGTTTCTCGAGAAAGAAGAGGAATAACCTATCTGCCAGGGCTAAGGGACCCTATAGAATCCTCTAGAAAATCAACAACAAGGCTTATAGATTAAAGCTGCACGAAAAATATGGGGTTTTGGATACCTTCAATATTACTGACTTCAATCCATATCACCTTGATGGAGAGTTGAGTGAAGACTAATCGGATTTGATCCTAAATCCAAATTAACCCAAAGGGAATGATAGGAATTGAGCTACTAGGCCGTTAACTTATAGCCCGAGCCTAAGGACTGGAAGGACTAGTAAGGCAAACCTTCATGCTCTAGTGAACTTTTGTTGAAGCCAAGTTACTCCTTACTGCCAATCAATTCTATGTGTAGAGTCGAATGACTACCCATCTCTCGAAAATGGTGTCTCAACTTGAGGAACGCCCTAATAGTAACCAAACCTTGCACGCTCGCTCAATCATGTCTAAACTAATCACTTACTCAGCTCCATTACTGCCAAGAAGCTAAGGATTTAACCTAAATTAATCCTTACTCACTCCTGCTTGAACGAGTCCATACCTGCTTGGTAACCTTGCTTAGATACCTAAGCAACCCGTACTCTTTTGCCTACATCCTCCAATAGTACCATAATTGTATTGCTGCCACATATATAGGATCACTCATAAAACCTGCTACTATAATTATTTCTTTTTCTATGAATATTCTTTTTCACCCTTTTTATACTTTGTATATTACTTCTTTAGGACAATACCCTTTTGGTCTTTTCCTTTTTAGGCAAGTTGCCCTAAATTCTTGAGTATAAATACTCCTTGTACGTGTAGCCGCATACATCAGATTATGATTAATACACTAGATATTTTTCCTATCATAAACATTGTTTGTTTACTCTCATTTTTACTCTTATCTAAACCCTTAAGCAAGGTTAAGTGATGAGTACCCTCACCAAACCATCTCGTACATTATATTGAGTTATACTTTGAGTCTTTGGAAGTTCTATGGTATGTCATATTCTTTGGAGCTATTCATGGGTTTTGGTTACTTTTTCATTCATTTTCCGTCCTTACACATGTTTCCCATCACCCTTCTAAGCTTTTAGCAAGCTTAAGCCCATTCTAGCAACTGCCTTATATGTTCTTGGTCACGGTATGCATCCATAGGGGTGACCACCTAACCTTACTAGCAATCGACATCCAATAGCTATAAACACCATGTAAGAAGAGATGAAGTTAGAGTATGGAATACTAATGTCATTAGATGATGAGACTAAGGTACTAAAGGAGCTGCTACCAAAGGCCCCGACTTTGGACATAAAGGAGTTAGATGTGGATGAATAGGATTTACCTTAGGATGAGGTTCCAAATAAGCATGTACCCCTAGTGGTACTGGGTGATGTTTTCAACCTTTTGCTAGAGCAAATTGATGAGGGAGATGAGATAGAGATCAAAGAGCCTATTCTTAAGCCTCCCACACTTGCAATAGAGCATCTAGAGGAAGAGGATTGGCTAGAGCTATCAACTTTCTCTAATGTAGGTTCTAATGGTGATAGCTCTAATGATTTAGACAAGTCAGATTTCACAAATGCCAATGCTTATGCTGAGCTCGAGAATGTTTAGGCTAGTTTGACCACTAGCCCATAAACGTATTATATGTTGACATGCTATTGTATGAGGTCACTAGATTTTGGATTTGTTTTATTGATTTTGTACTCTAAGTTGTGTAGCGATGTTTATGCTTGATGCAACATTAAACTACATTTAAACATAATATTGGTAGAGACTTACTCTCTGAAGTGACCACCACTTAGTGTAACCTCATTATTGACGGAATTAATGAAATGAAATATATGTTCTATTCAAGTTGTGAAGTATTCTCTTGTGCTACGGATGTGAATTTGGAAATTGAGAAGTTCTATGCACAAAAGGCTTACTAAATCATTTTTTACCTTAAGAACAGATGAAGATGGGTTAAGCCCTTAGTGAGGCAGGATCTTCTAGTAAATCTGCCAGAGTAGGAACCCCTAAGGTACCATATAAACGAGGTACTGGTTGTTATATAAGAGATGTTGAGAGCCCTTCGTAAGAGGGACAAGACATTGCTAGTACTTATTCCACCTCCTATACCGGTAAAGGAGATACCCCCACCATTACCACTGACCTCTAGCTGAGAAAGTACTCTTGGCCCTTAAAGCACCCTTAAATCTTAAGCCTCAAAAGTCCTTGATGCTAGAGTTTATTAAGTGTACCAGGTATTTTAATACTGTTGCCAACTGCCTAGAGGAGGTAGAAGATTGGCTCATGCAAATTGAGCGAACATTTGAAGCATTTGAGATTCCTTACCACATGCAGGTTACTTATGGTACCTATATATTGAGACTCCATGCCAAGACTTAGTATGAGTTAAAGAGAAGGATAGTTAGACTATTAATCATTTGGCAAGTGTTCATAAGGGAGTTTATTGCTAATTATTTTGCTAAGACATTGAAGCTACAATACAGTAATGCTTTTCTCAACAGTACCATAGATTAATATGAAGCAAAGTTTAATAAGTTGCTATACTAGGAAGTTTAATATGAAGATACTATTGAGGATTTTTAAGTCAGCAACAAGTTAAGGATGTAGGTCTTTGTTAGAGGATTGGATTCTGACAGTAAGCACCACATACGTAAGTTCTAACTACAAAACTTTAGAGAGGTTATTGAGATGAACCGGACGATTGAGAGTGCCAAGAGTTTTTATGATAGGTTAGAGAGGCATTGGGTGAACATCATTGGAAAGAGGCCTTTTAAGGGACTTAGTTTCACTAAGAAGGGGAAGAAGATCATACTAAGTCATGGCCATCGGCTAAGGCCAAGTATGATTGGTTCTGGATTAAGGCCTAGTGTAGTTAAATGGTTAGCAGTACAAAGGAGGAAATTACCTTAGAGAATGCCCCTAGCTTAAGCATAAGTGTTTCCTATGTAGGGATGACAGTTATTGCATAACTAAGTGTCCTAAGAGAGTTACCATCACTTGCTTTGTATGTAAGCAAATAGGATGCAATGCTCCAAATTGCCCGCAGAGGAGGGCCATACTAGTTGCCTAGCTAGCTTACCCTATGGCTCTTCCTAATCACTCAATAATTCACAAGTAGGTAGGAAGCCTAAGACCCATATAGGCTAGACTAGGAGCACCTACACATGCAAGAGTCTATAACTTGGAGAGTAAATTAGACTATATGTATGATGGACTTAAGGAGGATGTTATTGCCTTCGGGAAGGAGACACTATAGATATTGGACTTGTTACAAGAATATAACTTAACTTGTGGTTTCCTTTTACTAAGAACAATAGCAATTATAAGACATAAGACAATGTGAAAGACAATAAAAAGAGGAATTTAAGCTAAGTTAAAAGATGCCTTACAACTAATTAACTAAAATAATGAAAGCTATGATGGTTCAGGGAATATCCATATATCCAACTTACTTATGCATGCCTTATTTGATACAGGAGCAACCCACTCCTTTATCATACATAAGGCTGCCAAGCAAGCAGGACTACAAGTAATGGTTGCAAAGTTGAGCGTTTGGATTAGGACCACCACTAGCAATGTGGTAGTAACTTAAGAGATGGTAAAGAATCGCCCTTTGAGAATTTTGGATGGTGAATCGTGCACTGATATGATAATGCTTGAAATGAACAAGTATGAAGTCATCCTAAGTATAAGTTGGATATCAATAATAAGGGCCAAAGTAGACTGCCAAAGCAAGGAAGTAGAATTTGAAACTTTGAACATGATGAAGACCACTTTTAAAGGACAATCGACCATCAGTTAGTTGGCTAAAATATGCTCACTAAGTTAATTTTAGATGAAGCATTATAAGCTTCCATAGAAATGAAATCTAAAGCAACCAAAAACAACAAAGAGAAGGCCCAAATGGAAGACGTTCAAGTGGTTAATAAGTTCCCTAATGTTTTGCCCGATGAACTTTTACGATTACCACCTAAGAAGGAAATCGATTTTTTCCTTGATTTGCTACCAAACACCAAGCCTATATCTAAAGCCCCTTATAAGCTAGCTTCAATAGAGCTTAATCAGTTGAAAAAGCAATTGCAAGTGTTACTTAATCGAGGATTCATTAGACCCATTATGTCACCTTAGGAGCATCTATATTGTTTGTAAAGAAGAAAGATGGGTTAGTGAGACTATTCATAGATTACCGAGATTTAAATAAGGTAACTATTAAGAATAAGTATCCCCTATCGCAGATAGATGACTTATTTGACCAGCTAAAGGATGCTAAAGTCTTTTCCCAAATTGATTTGAGATCTAAATAACACCAATTAAGGATCAAGTCGGAAGATGTTCCTAAGATGGCCTTTAGAAGAAGGTATAGGCATTATGAGTTCCTCGTAATTCCCTTCAGGTTAACTAATGTATCAGCTACCTTAATAGACTTAACGAACCACATGTTTTGAGACTTGTTAGACAAATGTGTGATTGTTTTTATTGACAACATCCTTGTGTTTTCATCTTCACCCAACTAGCATGAAGAACACTTAAGGATGGTATTGCAAATTTTAAGGGAACATAAACTATCTACCAAGCTCACTATGTTAAACTTTTGGTTGAAAGAGATCTCTTTCCTTAGGCACATAATATTAGGCGATGAGATAACAATTGACCTTGAGAAGGTCAGGGCCATATTTGAGTGGAAAAGGCTAGATATAGTTACTAAGGTAGTTTCCTTGTATTAACAAGATACTATAGGAAATTTGTCAAAGATTTCTCCACTATAACTTAACTGCTTACTCAACTAACACAAAAGCATTTAAAGTATGAATGGACTAATAGGAGGGAGTAAAGCTTTTAAGAGTTGAAGTGCAGACTAGTATCCGCACAGATTTTGATCTTACCTAATACTAATGAGCCTCTTACGATGCACAATGATGCATCAAGAAATGAGCTTGGTTGTGTGTTGATGTAAGTGGTAAAGGTCATGGCCTATGCTTTGCTACAGCTAAGGCTACATGAATAGAATTATCCTACACACATCTTGGAGTTAGCCATAGTACTTTTCAATCGCAAGATTTATGGCACTATTTGTATGGCCAAAGATGTGAAATTTACATGGATCATAAAAGTTTTAAGAACCTCTTCACTTAGAAAGAGTTGAACATAAAGCAAAGGAGATGACTTGAATTGATCAAGGATTATCATCTCAAGATCAACTACTACCAAGGTGAGTAAATGCCATTGCAAATTCCTTGAGCCATAAGGATCATGAAGAAGTTGCTTCACTCCTTACTAAGTAACAATAGTTAATTAAAGAACATGAGAGGCTCAATATCGAATTCACTTGGGCTAAAGGGAATGTTTAGTTATCAAATTTCGTCGTGGAACCTATGGTAATAGAAAAGATCTAAGACTCCTAGGAAATTGATTGTGCTTTAGTGAGGGTATGGGAAGAGATAGCAAATGGAAGGTACTTAGACTTCAATATTGATGAAAAAAGGGATCATTCGAATGAAAGGCAAGTTATGTGTACCAGAGGATACATCTTTCAGGAAAGAAATCATAAGTAAAGTTCACCATTTGAGTTATTTAATACACCTTGGAGGAACAAAAATGTACTAAGATCTCAAGAAAAACCTTTGGTGGAATGGCATAAAGCAAGATATAGCTGACTATGTACAAAAACTTTTAGTGGAAAGGCTAAGAGGATTGTTGTAGCCATTACCGATTTCCCAGTAGAAGTAAGAACAAATTATCATGGAATTTGTTAGTGGATTACCACAAACCCAATCCGATTATGATTCCATTTAGATGATTATAGATAGACTAACCAAATTAGCATATTTTCTCCCCATCAACATGACCTACTCTTTAAAGAAACTATCACAAATCTATATGAAAGAAGTTATGGGGCTCCATGGTGTTCCTATAAACATAATATCCAACAGAGATCTATGATTTGTGTCAAAGTTTTAGGGAAGTCTGCAAAAGCATCTAGGCACCTAATTAAGCTTTAATACTACCTAATATCCCTAGTCGAATGGATAAGCTCAAATGACCATACAAACCCTGCAAGATATGTTGAGAGCCTATGCTATAGAATTCAAGGGAAGCTAGGACATGCATTTACCCTTTGTTAAATTTCCATACAACAACAGTTTTCATTCAAGTATTCAGATGCCACCTTATGAAGGCTTGTATGGATAGAAGTGCAAGTCTCCTTTGTTTTAGGATGATATTGAAAGGTTAGCTCTGCGACCTAACTTGGAACAAAAGTTACGGAAAAAAGTAGTTGTCATTAGATAGAAGATGAAAGAAGCTCAAGATTGCTAGAAAAGTTGGGCTGACTTAAAGAGACGAAAAGTAGAATTCTAGGTTGGCGTTCTTATGTGCCTCAAGGTGAAGCCAATAAGGAGTGTGCTTTGGATAAGGACATAAGAAAAGCTAAGCCTCCAATACATTGGACCTTTTGAAGTATTAGAATAAGTTGGAAATCTAACCTACCAGCTAGCCTTGCTACCAAATTTATTAGGACAACATAATGTCTTCCATATGTCAGGTATTACACAAGCATGTCCCAGACCTAGATAAAGTAGTAGAGTTGGAGTTAGTGTAATTGAAGGAAAACCTCACCTATAAGGAGCACCCCATCCATACCCTCGATAGAAGACTCAAAAATTGAGAACCAAAGAAATCAAGTATGTCAAGGTACCATGGAGTAATCATAAGAAGGAAGAGGAAGCTACTTGGGAGGTCAAAGATGAGGTAAAGCACAAGTACTTGGAGTTATTTGAGACACCAAGTAAGTCTTCTCAAAGTTTAGAGAATAAAACTTATTTTAAGGGGAGGAAGATGTAAACCTTATAGGTTTTCAGTAATAAAAAACGAAGTTGGATAAAATGGTCTTTAGATAGTCCCTAGAATCACCCTGACATTATAATGAAACCCTAAGTAAAAGAATTGAATCCTAAATGTTAAACCAAAACTCTAAAGGAAACAAGACCCTAAAACACTAGCTATACGAGTAAAACCCTAAAAATCCTAATACTTAAGAAACTCTAAAATGATAACAAAACCCTAAAAAAATTGATAAGTCCTAATTGAATGACCAAATACCCTAACATGAAAAATAAACCTTAATCATAAGGTTAAATCAATCATCAAAAGTAATCTAACCAACTAATCACCTAAAACCTTATGTTCCAAGCAAGTTTGCAAATCAACTAATTAGAAACGGATGTCAAACCTTAAGGAAACCCTAGGTACATGTGTAGAATACTTACACTATCAAAAGTGTATTGTTAAAACATAACAAACCCTAAACATGCCTTAATTACACTTAACTAGCCTAATTAAGCTTAATTACCATCAATTACCCTAAACAAACCCTAATCCATAACCAACCTTCATTACATATTAATTAACAACAAGTCAAACTTGATTAAGGACCCAAGTACAATTGATTTACCAATTGATCTATGGGGTATGTGCCTCTTCTGTAGAGTATGTAGCCAATTGATCTACCAAGGCTTACCCTATGACTGAATTCTGGTGAACATAAGTTATGTCAAACTCGGACAGCGTCATTGCCATTTAAAGACTCTTCCAATCAAAGATGGCTTCTCAACCAAGTGCTTGTAGGGATCATGTTTTGTCAACAGCTCTACTACGTAGTACAAAGTATAATGTCTAATCGATGCATTTCCTATACCAAGGCATAATAAGTCCTTTATATGTCAAAGTACTTCTACTTTCCTTCAGTGAACTTCTTACTTAGATAATAAATGGCTCTTTCTCTTCCTTCTTTGTCTTTCTACCCTAACATGCATCCCATAAACTCTTGGAGAATAGTAAGACATAAAATCAATGATTGTCCTAGTTTTGAGGCAAATCGAATAAGAGAATTCATGAGATACTCCTTAATCTTGAGAAAGGCCTCTTTACACTCTATATCCCAATTTAGAGGAACATTTTCCTTAATAATCTGAACAAAGGATGATACTTATCTGTAAGTTGTGATATGAATTAGCCAATGTAATTTAATTGCCTAACAAACCATGACTTCCTTAAGAGTACATGGAGAAGGAAGTTCTAAAATCACCGTTACCTTATGAAGATCAACTTCAATACCCATCTAGTTGATTATGAATCCTAATAACTTCCCTAATGTGACCCCAAATCTGCACTTTTCTAGGTTTAGTTTCAATTGAAACTTGCACAACCTTTTGAATAACTTCCTCAATACCTCTATATGATCCTAGCTTTCTTGGGATTTAGCAATTATATCATCTATGTACACTTCAACTTCCTTGTGCATTAAGTCATACAAAAGGGTCACCATTGCCTTTTGATAGGTTACCCCAACATTTTTTAGGCTAAAGGGCATTACCTTATAGCAAAAGATTCCCCTCATGGTGATAAAAGTTGTTTTAGAATTGTTTACTTCAACCATTTTCATTTGGTTGTACCCTAAAAAACTATCCGTAAAGCAAAGTAGGTAGTTCCTAGTAGTGTTGTCTATTAGAACATTAATGTAGGGTAACAGGAAATTATCTTTAGGAATAGCTTGGTTCAAATCTCAAAAATTTATGCATATCCATACTTTTCCATTTTCCTTCAGAACTACACTATGTTTGCTACCATTTAAGGCAATCAAACACTTCAATAAACCCTACCTCCAACAACTTCTTAACTTCCTCCTTTATCTTTAGCGAGATATTGAGCAATAAATGCCTAAGCTTCTACTTTTTGGGCTTAATGTCCCCCTTAGTAGGTATTTTACGGACTATAATGATGGATCTAATTCTATCATGTCTTCGTAAGAACAAGCAAATACATCGATATATTCAACCAATAGCAAAATCATTTCCCTTTTTAGTTTTGACGATAAATTACCTCCAACCTTGAAGTTTTTGGGTCTATCATTTAAGCCTAAATTAATCAATTCAATGGGCATGTCAATGGATACATGATCCTATTCATATTTTTGCTAACTCTCTTAAATTTCTTTGTAACTGTCCATATCATCCCCATCAACTAAACTAGTACGGTTGGATATGATATTGATTTTGTTCCATTTACGAGTGCAAGATATCCTTGGCTTTCATCAACAACATTATAACCAAAAATATGGGGAGAAAAGGAAAGAGATAAGTAATAAAGGAAAGAAAAAAAATTTGTACATGAAAAAGGAAAGGTAGTGTTATTTGTCAAATATTGGGGAAAAACAACTAAGAGGACTAATTTTATTAGTGAACTACTATGGCTTGATCATGAATAACAAGAATTTAAACAAAGAAAAAAAAAACTCATGAATGCAATGCCTTGCAACAATCCTTACTCCAAAGCAACTTTATTCATCAAGGGGAGTGAACCAATTGTGTAAAGCTATCGACGCCTCAAGTTGGTCTTCTTTTTCAGTCATTACCTTTAATATTGGCCTAATGAAGTTTTCCTCGAGTAGTAGGAAGGCCATAGGGGTATCGTATAACCGATCACCCTTTTTCCCTCTAATGAAAAAGGTTTGGATTAAGTCATTTGCTATGGGCACATATCCTAGGCCAACAGCTCTAATATTCCCCTTTTTGGATATAAAGCCTTTATTTTCATCTTTTTTCCCATGAACCATACATACTTGGTCAAAAATTTACAACCTGAAATCTTCTGACTCTTCTTTCCTTATGTACAAGATTGATGTCTCCCTATAGATGTCATACTCATGATCTCCTAAGACCATAACCAGCTAACCATTAGCAATAAATTTGACCTTCTGATGTAGGTTGGAAGGAATTGCACCAACCACATGAATCCAAGGCCTTCCCAATAGTAGGTTGAAGGTTCAAGGAATGTCTAGCACTTAGAATGCTATACTGAACATATGAGGCCCAATCATTACTTATAGGTCCACTTCCCCTACAATTTCTCTTTTGCACCCATGAAAAGCCATTACAACTATGGAGCCGGACTTAATTTCATTAGCTTCAATCTCGAGCCACCAAAGGATATTTAAAGAGTAGACATTCGATGAGGACTCAATATTGATGAAGACTCTACCTACAATCTTATCCTTACATCTCACCACTACGTATAAAGGCTTAGTATGGCAAATTCCTTCTTCTCCTAACTCCTTAGGTAAAAAGGCAATCTGGTTAATAGTGAATGTGGAATTAGCTATGTGCTCTAACTTATTTGCCAAAATCTCCTCAGAAACTTAGACTTCTTTAAGAATCTTAAAGAGAGCCTTTCTATGTTGACTTAGCATAAAGAATGCCCCATAAAGGAAATTTGGTCTACAATCTTATATTCATAGCCTTCATCATTTTATTAAGAGCATCCAGCTCAAATTCTTTCTCTCCTTGTGCTTGCATGTTCTATACCAATTCTTCTCCTAAGCTATAAATTTGGCTCGTCATGATAATTCCTCCAATCAGTGCTATAGCAATCTTCGACTAGTTGAGATTCTGGTAATCAAGAGGCACCACCTTATAATTTTTAGGAAGGATTAGGACATTGAATGCATAATTTTTTGTCTCACCATATACGGACTATTCTTTAGGTTTCTTGTTATATTGAATAATAATCAACTTTAGGCTTAACCCAACCATCCCCATCATATGGCCTACTTTATCTTCTTCTTCAAACTTGGGCCCCCAATAAACTAGCCCCCCTTCAGTATATATTGTAGGCACAACCCATGTATTTGCTAAGTACTTGAATTTTTCT
This sequence comes from Lumnitzera racemosa, assembly GCA_024138005.1. NCBI lineage: Eukaryota > Viridiplantae > Streptophyta > Magnoliopsida > Myrtales > Combretaceae > Lumnitzera > Lumnitzera racemosa. The sequence goes on from JAMXBC010000004.1 coordinate 63,142,965, forward strand.
CAACTTTAACTCAATGACACAATCATAGGGTCCCCTACTAACCTATGTTCTTTCAAATGTTTGTAGGTAAGGTTTCGGGGCCTAGTTATTGTCATTTCATATAGTTCTTCCTTCCTCACCTTATCTTCTCAAAGTAACTAATACATAACTGGCTTGGTACAAGTTCTATCATAAAGATTAATTCCTTACGAATGTCCCTTTTCCTTAAGGGCCTAGCTGACCTATTCAATGGGGATGGACAACTCATCTAGATCTATCCTAAGCTTAGGTTTTTCGGCATTAATCAAAGTCATTTACTAGCATTTAGCCTTTCTTGGCTTAGTCCATAAGGATCATGGGATCATGCCTGCAGCAAGACCCTTGTTTTACACCAATTGTATAAAACATTTCACATTATATAGTTAAAACTAACAAGCTAAGTGGCACAATATATAATGTAAGTGTATGCGCTCCATTTTTATCCTTTGCACTTTTGGTCCTTGCTACTAGGTGATTTTTAGTGAAAAGCTTTGTTCCTACAAAAGCACAAGTAAGGCTACATGGTATCGGGGATAGTCCAGTATAACCAATCCAATAATCTAAGCCAGTGGTGTTTTGAGGAAAGAATAAGTGTAAGTATAGAGTTGAAAGGTGTAAGAGAGTTCTTACAGTGCTTTCCTTCCCTTATTTATAGGCAAATGTCGAGTGTCTATAATAGCAGTTAATCATTAGTAGTAGATTACGTAGCAATCCCATAATTAAGCACATGCTTAAAATATAAAAGTAATGGTGGTTGTGTAATAAGATCATATTATATCATAACTGCTCTCATCACTTTCCTAAATTCTAACCAAATAAATGAATAGGTCATGCTTCAAAGCCCATCAAATGAACTAAGCCCTTGTTGGCCTTAATCGAAAATAACATCAACCATCCTCTCGGTAACCAAATGGCTAAGTAACATGTTAGAGAAAAATCAAACCATCAACATCTACCCACCAACTCGCATAGTTGAGGATTCAACCATGAGAGTGAAAGATTCATTACTCAATCTTGAGTGATTAGATGGTTTAGACCAAAATTAATTTTCTAAATGCCAAGTGATATGCCAAAGTTTAGATTGTCTCCCATGTTGTGATTTTCGATTTTGAAATGCATCATATTAGATCCTAAGTGAAAGATCGTAACCTTTTAACTTTCCTACTCATTCACTTTTTCCCAATGACACACATGACAATTATCATACCAGTCATTATTACACTACAAGCTATTAACTATTGATGACACCATATCCCTTAGATATCTAACCTTTGACATACATCATCCATCCATACCTGATAGTAGAATTAGAGCTTGAATCCCTATCAATGGTACATTATAATTTCAAGAGGGGACCACTTATGTATGAGGCTTTTTCATTTTGATTATCACTTCTTGCTTCTCTCTCACTCATATCTATTTTTAGAATTTCTCTTTGCTTTCAAAATTTCTCTTAGCAAGTTCTTATGTTGCTGAGTAATCTTTGACAACTTAACTTCAATAGGTATGGTCCAAAGCATTATTCTTCAACTTGTTACATCAGATTCCAAAGTGATTGTACCCAAGGCTGCTTCTCCCCTCTGAAAAAGGAACATTTCGGTATCTCCTTCTAATAGTATGATGGAGAAAAGGAAAAAACTTGCTTGTATCAACACTCTTCCTATAGATAATTACCTAGATTATAAGGAAGAAAGGTCTGTTGTCAAGTATTTGCACAATAATGTAGTTTATAACATTGATTCTCTAGATGGAGTAGTGACTGGCACTATTAGGACACTTGTTTCAAAGTATAATAAGTACTGGCAAGATCTTCCCACTGCATGGCATCTACATAGGCTAACGGAGGATGAAAGAGTATGTTTTCCAATAAACTGTAAGTTCCATATATATTTGAAATATCTTGATTTTGGGCTACGTTTCCCATTCTTCACTTTTCTGAAGCAATTTTTCAATTATTTTCGAGTTGCGCTGAGAGTGTTCTCCCCTAATACCTATAGGCTTCTCATCACATTCAAGATTATATGTGAAGAGATCAAGGTTAAGGTTGTACCCCAAATATTTAAATACTTCTTCTCAATAAGGATGCAGCCTGACGGTTGGTACTTTACAGCAACTCAGCATAGGCATAAATTCATGGATAGGTTAAAGTAAAAAATTCATAAGTGGTATGATAAATACATCTCAATTAGGTTAGATGAAGATTTGGATTTTTGGACTCAATGGACTGAGCCTATCCATACAAAAGACATTGAATTGTCGCTAAATGATGCTATCGCTACGAGGAAGATTCCAGAGCAACAAGGGAATAAGATTTTTTTGGGATGTTAAGAGGATCATAAAGCGATATGAGAAAGGGGAACCAATCTCTTTTGACGGAGAAGGTAAATATTGGTTTACCTACCATGCCGAGTAGAGCTATAAGAGAAAAGCCATTCTCTTGACCTAAGGAGAGAATAGTTGACTATGATCTTCACTTGGCACAAACTTGTAAGTTTTTAATTCTTCCCTTTTCCTCTTTATAATACTCTTTTATTGACATTGGTAGGGTGGATGTACATCCCATAAAATTGCTGGCCCAAGCTAAGCCTAAAAAGCAAAATCCTGACAAGTGTACGACCGCTAAAGTTCCTATTAGTCAGTTACCTACACTGAAAAAGACCTGCCAAGAGAAAGTCATAAAGGAGGCTACTGTTCAAAAGAAGAAGGAAACCCCTCTCGATAAGAAGCAAGGTACTAAATAGTTGGAAGCTATCAGATATACACAACTTGAGGTGGTTCCTTCTATAATAAAAACTCCACGAGAGGAAGTATCAAGAGAGGCTAGTCGAGATATTGCTGGCAAGACCAACATTGAGGTTATGCCTCAAGGGTAAATAAATGTTGAATTGAGCCCCAAAAAGAGAAGTAAGAAAGAGATTGCCGACCAACCTCTATCCAAGAAGAGTAAAGGTTTGGATGAGGAAACAAAGGAAGCTCTAAGAAATAAAGTTATTAGTGTTAGTTCTGCCAAGTTTTTCCCCAACCGAGAAGTGGGTGAATATTTCATTCCATGCTAGAGCCACAGCATCCAGCATATTGATTTTGCTTTAGGTAAAAGGATGAAGTCCTTAGCCTTAATGGAAGGAGTCATTCTCCCTAGGGATAAGGAGATTACAAAGAAAGACATAAACAGGGTAGGTAGTTGCAATAAAGGCCATATTACCATCAACTTATATGATGTAAATAATAATCATGACTTTTTTCATTTACGGCTTATGTCCTACTACTAACATGATCTAGTTTGCACATAGATTAGCAGCCATGTTTGGATAACTTTAGATGAGGCCAAGGAAGAAATGAAGAAGGTATTATCAAAATTTTGTTACTTTGTCAAGAAACGATTAACTCACTCGGCTTTATTAATTTATTGTAGAAAGTTAAGGAGGCTTATAACTCCTTAAAAACTTAAAACATTGCAATTGAGAACACAAGGATTAAGGTTAAGATAAAGGCTAAGAAGTTGTAAGAAGAGCCCTTTATCGAGAAGCTTGAACATTCCTTAATGGTTGATGAAGTCTTGGGCCTTAAGATAATGAATGAGGAGCTCTACAAGGCGATCAAGGACCTAAAGGAGGAGCTTAGCAAGAAAAGAGAAGAATGCTGGGTTTTAGGAAGGACTTTGACCTCAATAACCAACAAAGAGGACAAGCTGAGGGTCCAGATAAATAGTTCAGAGGCAAACGACTCCAAACTTAAAGCTCATGTTGCTAAACTAAAGGAGATGGAAAAAAGGAAGCCTTCCGTTGAGGAAGCACTAGACATTGTAACTCCTAGTCAACAATACAAAAGATTACCCTAAAAAAAGATCTTACAAAAGGTCACCCTAAATATGAATTATCCTACCTTAACTTTGCCAACGTTGATGATGGTGATCCCAACAGTAACGACAAAGGGATTAACAAAGAAGTTGAGATAACCAGTCAAGAGTAGGGAGATAAAATTCAAGCCAATGTTGAAGTTCCTATCGAAGTTGAGGAATTGTCACCTAAAGAGAACCCTATCTATAAAGAGACCTCCAACTCCTCCAAGACCCCCAATTCAACAATGATATAAATGCCAAGAAGGTCCCAAGCTCTACTGAATAGGACAACACCTTGGCTTAATCAAAAAGCTAAAATGCTCTAAATTCTCAAGTGATCAACTAATTTACTTTATTTTTGTTTGTCATTTTATAGACTTATAATGGTCAAGATGTTAATCTTTCTATTCTAATAGACTGTAGTGTTTTATTTCATGTGCATATCTTTTCTTCTCAGCACGTTTTATTTCATATGCTTTTTAAGTGTCTTTTTTTAAATATAGCATCCATTGGCCCTCATAGGACATGAACTTGTGTTTATTTTAATTGTGAGATTGCCTACTAGAGGCAGCATAGAGTTCATCAGCTCTAATTGCTCAGCATGCTTTTTGAAAGAAGATTTGATGCCATTCATCAATATACACTAATCTCATTAACCGTTATAGGTCAGAACTTATTTAGCATTAGTTCGTTCATTATGTAGCTAAAACTTCATTAATCTGTTAATCATGCATTAATCAGGAAATAAGGAGGTAGAAGGTAAAGATACTTGTAAACTCAAATGAACATTCTATACTTAAAATAAGGTGAAGGTCATTGCCTTGCAAAGAAAATAAAAACATCTTTATTGATAAGAAACTATTCGAAGTAAAGTTTCAAATTCTCGGTATTCCATGTACAAGATATAATTGTTCCATCCAGCCTTTCTAGTCAATAGGCCACATCACCTACGACTTCCTGGATCCTAATAGGATCCTTCCAATATGATCTAAGCTTCCTTTAACTCTTTTGCATGCCAATCGCTTCTAACTTTTTGTAAACCAAGTCTCTAGGCTAAAATACCTTATGGCCGCTTTATACTAATATGCAACAACTCTTGCCCATGTAATATCCATGATCTCATCAATTGTCTCTAAATTGGCCATAAGGCCAACCTAATTTGCCATCCTATCAAAGTTCTGTGTTCAAAGGTTAGGCAGATCTAACTCAATCGGCAAACATGCTTCCAATCATATGCAAGCCTAAAGGGTGTTTAACCCCTCGAAGTCTTGTGGGTAGTCTTATAGACCCATAAAATATTTGGCAATTCATTAGCCTCTTGCCCTTTGCTTGATCGACTCTCCTTTTCAAACTATATAAGATGGTCTTATTAACAGCTTCCACTTGCTTATTGGTTTGAGGAGGGGACATTGAAGAGTAATTAGAAAAATACCGTATTTCTCATAAAATGCTTAAAACTTGTCATTGTCGAACTATGGTCCATTATCAATAAGTATCATAAATGGAACCCAAAATCCTGATATGATAAAGTTGAAAACAAAAGCCTTAACCTTTTGTTTGGTGATTTTAACTACCGCTTCAGCCTCTACTCACTTAGTAAAGCAATCTATGACAACCATGATGAATTGCCATTGGGCCATAGACTTCGAAAATGGTCCAAGTATGTCTAATCCCCACTAAGCAAAAGCCAAAGGCTAATGAGGCTATGTAGTCTAGTAGAAGGTGCATGGCTCAATGCCTCATGCTTTTTCCATTGCAAACATTACCAAATGGTAGATTTTACATCTTCTTTCATAGTCAACCAATATTAGCCAAGTCTCAATACCTAAATATATAAAGTCTAACCCTTCACATGGTTACTACAAACTCTACCATTGCAATTCAAACAGTATTTGTTAAGTGTCATTCTGCAAAAGACATCGAAGATAAGGTTAAGAAAGGTTATGCTAATACAATTGGCAGTCAATCAATGTATAATCTATGGCCTGATATATCAACGTATAAGCTTCTTTTTTGTTGTCAAGTAGAACACCGTCCTTCAAATAATCAATGATCGAATCTATTCAAGACCTCTTTCATAGGTAAGGAGCCAATTCATAGTTCTGCCTAACAATTTCTAAACTCCTATTAGGAAGATACTCAATTTATAGCTTGTCATTCAAATCCAAAAGTGTCATACTAGCTAACTTTAAGAGTTTATCAACAGTAATGTTTCTAGCCCTTAGTATTTTCTCGATTGAAAAAGACTAAAACTCTTCCTTGAGCATTTGTACTATTAGTAAGTACTTACTCATCATTTCCTCCTTCACAGCATAACTACCTTTAACTTGATTCATGACTAGCTATAAATCATAAAAAAACTTCAAGTCTCTCATCACCAACTTCATTAGACAATTTAAGGCTAGCAATTAGGGCTTCATACTGAGCTTCATTATTGCTAGCTGGAAACCTAAATTTCAATGCATAGTGAACTTTCACGTTATGGGGTCCTTACAAAATGAGGCTTGCACCACATCTTTCTTTGGTGGAGGAGCCGTCAACATATAAGTTCCATGTAGATTTCCATTTAAATGTTGTTTTCCTCCCCAGTAAACTATGGAACAAAATCTACTAATACTTGAGCTTTTAATGCCATTTTAAGTTTATACTATACAGTATAAGCACTTATCTTAGGCATACTTCATCATCCTACTTAAGGAATCTGGTTATTGTAAAGCTTTTCGTAGAGATTGACCAGTCAGGACAACTATTTGATATGCCTCAAAATATGGTTTTAACTTCTTTGCCGAGAGGAACAGTACTAATACAAATTTTTCAATCTTTCTGTATTGGCATCCTGGCCCTTCTAAGATGTGTCTCATGTAATAAATTAACCAATGTTCTCTACCTTCTAACCAAACCAAGACAAATGATAGAGCTCAGGTGTTGACTGATAAATACAAAAACAAATTTTCTCTAAAAATAAGTGTTGAGAGTATTGGTGGTGATGCAAGAAATTCTTTCAACTCATTAAATGCCACCTTACACTCATCAATCCACTAAAATTCCTTCGATTTCTTTAACACTTTAAAAAATTCCATGCATATATCTATGCTTCTTGACACAAATTTATTTAGAGCAGCCATCCAATTAACTCTTGAACTTCCTTAATCATGCTAAGGGACTTCATATTCCAAATAGCATCAAAAACATACTTCTATGGATTCAATTTCATATTGTATCTCCTTAAGGTACTAAATGTCTCCTCAAGATCGACAAGATAAAAACTTTCTGTTATGCTCTTCACAATCATATTGTCAACATAAACTTCAATGTATTGACGGATTTAGGGCTTAAACATCTTGGTTACAAGCCTTTGATAGGTTGAATCAGCATTTTTGAGCCCAAAGAGCCTAACCATATAGCAATACATCTCAAATTTTATGATAAAGGACATGTGAAATTCATCCTCCCCCACCATTTTAATTTGATTATAGCAAGAAAATGCATCGATAAAAGAGCGTAAGGCATACCTAATAGTTAAGTCAACCATCTAGTCTATTCTTCGTAAGAGGAAACAATCTTTAAGATAGGCTTTGTTCAAATCCATAAAGTCTATGCATATGCATCATTTTCCTTTCAACTTCTTGACTAGCACATAATTAGCTAGCTAAGTCAAATAAGGTTCTTCCTTTATTAACCCTACCTTTAATAACTTTTAGACTTCTTCCTCAATGGCTACCTACTGTTTAGGGGCAAAATGCCTTTTCCTTTGCTGAATGATCTTCACATTAGGACCAATTTAAAGCTTATGTTCTATTACCTCTCTAGGGATGCCCACCATATTCAAGGGAGATTAAGCAAATACATCAACATTATCTCATAAAAAGTTTATTAAACTTTCATGGATATTTGCTAGCAATGGTTTCCCTATCTTTGTTATCTTTTTAGGAACATTTTTTAATGGGATTTCCTCTATTTCTTCGTCAACATTTTCTATGCCAACTGACTTCTATTCTGGACATGTTTCAACTTGAAAAACTTATTCACATCATATCATTCTTAGATACAAGGATCTAGCTAATTGTTAGTCCTCTTTACATACTCTAACTCCTACAAAAGTGGGAAATTTCACCGTAAGATGTGTAGTTCAAGGAACTATGCTGAATAAATGCTAACATGGTCGGCTCATGATCATATTATATGGGGACCAACATTTGACAACAAAAAAATCCATCTTGTCTTCCATAACATGTTCATCGTCTTTGATTTGAATTAGGAGAGAAATAACTTTAGTAACCCAAACAGGTTGGTTGTTAAAAGCATATAAATCATAATTGTGAGTACTCAACTATGCTTTGATCTCTGGCTTCATCTGATCAAAGGCGTATCGAAAAATAGTATTCGTCGAACTCCTAATGTCAATTAGAATCTTTTTTACCTTGAAGTTAGCGATCCTTGTACAAATTATGAGTGCATCATCATAGGGCCTCTGAATGCCTTTGAAATTATCTTCCATTAAAGAAATTGAATTGTTGACTTTAAGCTTTTTGTCTTGTACATTACAAACATAATGTATAGCATTAGTCAAGCTTGAAAAGCTTAACTGACCTAAGGAAAAAGGTTTACCAACAATAGTATTTATTAAACCATTCGGTACTCTACTACCATTTCCATCTCTCACATCTCTTTTTGCTTAAGAAGGCCGCATATTGTTTTCTTACTCATCATATTGTCTTTGAGTTGGCAGCTCAATATTCTCGGCTTCACAAGTGAAGAACTTATACCCTTGTTGGATTGCATCCTCAATTGCATGTTTTAGCTAAGTACAATCATCAATATTATAGCCTCCATCGTGATGAAAATTGCAATATTTACCAGAGTTTCTACATAACGAATTTCCTCTCATTCTTTCTAGCCATTGCAATACCCTCCTTTGATTGCACACTTCCATCAAAATGTTCACAATTGGACAATTGATGGTGTGCGAATAGAATAAGTAGAGATGCGTGGCCTCTTTCTCTTGCCATTATTTCATTTAGAACACTAATCATCATGTGTTTCAAGTTGATATTTTGTATTCCTCTTCTTGTCACCCTTTTGGTGTCCCTTATTCTGGTCAGCCTCATGTCAAGCTTTAATGTTGTCCTCCTAGGGAATATAAGATGTGGCCTTAGCCTTAAACTTGATAAAATTTTTTGGATTATTTTTTGCCAAAGACTTGAAAAGTCTTCATGATATTTAAACCCATCAATAACTGCATGGAGAGCAACACTCATGTCTAATTCTAGAATTTGGATAATCTCGACCATGAACCAAGCCAAGTAATCCCTAATAAACTCGACTAATCTTTATTTTATGGTGTTAAGGATAGAAGAATCCTTAACTAGAAGCTTACTCGTAAGGAAGTATTGCAAGAACAATTTTGCTAGATCCTTGAAGCATGAGATCGTGTTAGGCTTCAAATGTTTAAACCACGTACTTACCACGTTCCTCAAGGTTAGGGGGAATGGTTGACAAGCTATGGCATCACTTAGGTCAAGGTGAGGTAATACTCAAGATGATCTTTAAGAGCCCTCGTTCCATTGTAAGTGTCAAATTGTGATAACTTGATGTACCATAGTATTACTTCTTCTAGAATTTCAGGAACAAAATGACTCTTTTTTTAATCTGGAATTTTTTGCTCATCAAAGTAGGGATGCTGACATACAATGGTCCCATATGGTATACCTACTATAGTTTTTTTCCTATGTCACCTTTCTTAAGAGTAGGAGGCAAAGGTCCAAGCATGACTTTGACCAACTTCTTAGGCAATTCAAGATAATAAATTGAATCATCAAAGTTCTCAGTGTTATTATCGCCACACCCCTAGTTTTGGTCTAGTTATACATCCTTATAAGAAGACTAAGGATTTCATCATGCTTCTTGTTAAGCTCATGATTTTCTTTGCCAAACCAATGAGAACCAACTCCAATTTAACCAAACAATGCTTATCAGAATGCCTACTCCCCTCCAGTTAGTGCTAGGGTAAAGAGCCAACACCTAAACTCTTTGTTATTCTTGCTTTTGACATACAGGTAAGTTAAGCATAAACAAATGGAAATAAATGTTGTCAGGTGATTTTTGGTGAAAAGCTTTATTCCTACAAAAGCACAAGTAAGGCTAAGTGATAAGTGATATTGGGGCCAATCCAGTATAGTCATTCCAATACCTAAGTCAATGGTTATTTGAGGAAAAATTAAGTGTAAGTATAGAGTTGAAAGGCATAAGAGAGTTCTTACAGTGCTTTCCTTCTCTTATTTATAGGCAAATATCGAGTGTCTGCAATAGTAGTTAATCTTTGGTTATAGACTACATAGAAGTCTCGTAATTAAGCACATGCCTAAAATATTAGAGTAGTAAGTGATTATGTAATAAGATTATATTAGATTATAACTATTCATGCCACTTTCCCAAGTTCAAAACAAATATATGAATAACCCAGGCTTTAAAGCCTATCAAATGGACTAAGCCCTTTGTTGGCCTTAACTGGAAATAACATCAGTTATCCTCTCAGTAGTTAAATGGTCAAGTAACATGTTAGGGCAAAATCTAACTATCAACAATTCTTATTTCAAATTTTTCAATATTATTAAAGCGCACCCAAATAAGCCTTCTTCTTTTTACTTATTTTATTATTTTACTTTATTTTTATTTTCGGTATGTTTTCAAAAAAATATTTTTAGGACATATGTGATTCGTACAATTCGGGCTAAACCTAGGTGTGGTTTTATTTTATTATTTTATTAAAAAAGATGGACCAAATACAAAACCTAGTCCATGAAAATTAGGCTAAAGCCTTAAAGATTGTTTGCATGACCCAGGTGTCTAAGTGCTAAAGAGCCTGTATTTCTTTTGAACTAAGTGCTTGAGTTTCATGAGTAAGTAAGCATGTGTATCACACATATACGTGCCCCATTCTTCTTCTCCTTCCTTTTTTATTTCATGCCAAGATATGGAGTTGTCAAGACATTGTGCTATTTTAGAAAAATATTTCTCTAGTTTATTTTCATTGCTGATTTACTAAGATTTAGATTTTATTCATTTTCCTTAATTATTTTGGATTAAATATCCTAAGAACTAGTTGTATTGGAAATCTTTTATCATCTTTTACTTTTTCTTTTCAATATCATCTTTGACTTTGATACAAATTTTTTCTCCACATTTATTTTTCTTTGTCACATTAAACGTTACGTTATCTTAGACCTTGATCTACCCCTTATGGTTCCTAAGTAACCTTCATACATGCCTTTAGCTCTTTGGCTTTGTGTCTATCTCCTTTAGAAAATTCCCCCCACTCTCATAGTCCATGTTTGTGATTAGTGCCCGTGCCACATTAATTGACATGAAACAAGGGTCTAAGAGGAAAATGGCACACCTAATCTATAGTTAAAAGGCATTAACTTTCAATAGTGAAAGAAACAGTCTTCTCATGGTTAAAAATCCCCTATACAACAGATATAAAGCATAATACATTATTCAAATAAAACAACATAAAATAATTCAAGACAAATGTTAATTAATCAAGCTAATTTTATAGATTGGGTGTGAATGCTAGAGATTAGAAGCATGAATTTTTCGGTACATATTTTTGCAATATTGTCAAACCTAAATTAATCCAAGGCTGAGAAGATGTCAAGGGTCAAGAGGATCAAATCAGAGTCGAACCAAAATCAATAAATATTCTAATACAATTTATATTTATTTATAATGTAATAAAAATTATCTATATCCTTGAGAATTGAAAGTTAAAAATTTTTCACAATTTATTTTTTTTCTTTCAATTACATCTATTTTTTTTAGTAAATTGGCATATTTCCTAAAAAGAAAAAATAATATGTTTTAAGTTGGAAAAACCCGGTAAGTTCCTAAAGAAACCAGGTCAAACTGATTGAGTCAATTAAGTTGAATCGAGGTCAATGTCAATGAAGGTTAAAGTGGTGATTCAAACTAGTTTTACAAAGACGTCAGGTCAAACTAGATTGGACCAATCAGGTCGAACTAGATTTGACAACACTGTATATTTGATGAGAGCATAGACTAAAGCTTCACTTGTTTCCATAAGAGAAGCACCAAAATAAGGGAAGAAGAAATGAAGCTTAAAGAACGTTAGCTTGGCATGCTAAAGTGATCGTGGTCACCATGCCTTTAGGGACTATATTTAGGGTGGGCTCGATTCGATTTGATTTGGTTTGATTTTCCTTATAAACTAAACCAAGTTATAAGAGTAGAGGTTCAATTTTTTTATAAATTTGAATCAAACTGTACAACTCATGAAGAAATTTCTCTAAATGATAATACTTCAATTTGGTTTATGGATAGAACCGTATTTTATAATTTGGAAAATTACATTCGCTTAATATGTAATCTCAAATGTTTGTTACAACTAATGTTATTTGCAAAGTCATTATATAGTATAAATTTTGAGCCCGCATAGCTACATAAATTGTAAGTTATATAATTTATAACTCATATTAAAAGTTAAATACATATTCATATCATTAAACATAACCTAAATTTTTTTAAGTCCTATATGTTACATAAAAAAAGTTTTTTTGTTTCAAATAAAATATTACTATATTATTTTAAAACAATTTGTTCGGTTTCACGTATTAGTTTAGTTCATCCTTCCAAAACTTCTAAATCAACAATAAATTTTTATTTTGGTTTGGATTAGAAATTTTTTAAATCAAATTGCAAGAAGAACTACATTTTCAATTCGGTGTGGTTCAATTTGTGAATTGATTTGAGTTGATCGCTCTTTTTCCCTACTCCTGACTATACTATTATTAGGAAGTAAAAAGAAAATGTTAAAATAGGTTTAGTACTATGTTCATTTAGCCCCATGAAACAAGATAAGAATAGAATAATTATTCGATTATGAATAGAATTGATGACTAATTTGTACTATACCACTATTACGTTATTTTCTTATTATTAAAAAAGTTAAGGAATTAGACAATAATAAACATAAATATTAGTTGTAGCTTTATTATATACTTAAAACCATAGAAATCCTGATGGACCTTTTTTTTCTTCTTCATAAAACCTTAATGGCCACCATTGCCAAGTCTTCAATACTAATGGTATTTTAGCTATTCATAGCATGTATGGTTGCATCCATAGTATAATGTAGATCTCACATATTGTGCGACATGTGATAGTAGGGGGCAATCAAAAGGGTAGCAACCAATAGAGTACAAGTGCAACTTGTGGTCATACTCTGTATATGTGTATGTATGTGTGCATGTACATATGTGTCTGTGTCTCTATGTGTGTATCTCTCTCTCTATATGTATGTGTGTGTGCGCATGTGTGGTCGTGTGTATGTATATGTGCATACATGTGTCCGTATGTGTGTTGTGTGTGCTGTACGTGTGTATCTATATGCATGTGTGTATGTATGTTTATGTGTGCACACTAGTAAATGTCTGCTAATCTATTATATTAAAGGGAAAGCCCTTTTTGAAATGTTTATAACTAATAAACATTAAATATATTTTCATGGCAATTACAAAAAATTCAAAGCCATCCCACAACCAACTTTTACTACCACTTAAACTATTTTCCCTATAATTAATTTCCATTACGACTTAAACCATTTTCCCAATGTACCAATTAAACATACTACACATCCATAGAAGATACATCCCATTATTGATGCGGCATATTTTCAACTTACATCTAAATACAAATTTAAGCTCACTACACATTCATAATAAAAAACACATTCCATTGTGCATCCATATTTTCAATTTCCAATATATTGTTCACATATTACAAATATTAGTTGCTATTCATGTAAAGAATGGTGTAGTATTCATTCAACACGAATATTATTTGCTACCATCGCTTCCGTATATAATTATTTGCAATTTTTTTTTCTTCTTTCATTTCATAGATTTCCTTATGCTTTTTTTTTTTAATGTCACTCAATTTAATTCTTTTCACATGCAATGCGCCGATTACTAGTGTTTTTAATAAATGAATTTCAAATAGTTGTTATTTGCCTTTATGCAAGTAATAGCTATCAAACAAAGGATGAGATTTTTTTCATCTCACCACATAGCTAATACTTTAATTAAAAAAAAAAAGGTAATTAAGGGCTAGCAAAAAGTGGTTAGTCATGCAACTTCTTTTTAACATGACTCAATTTTTCTTTTGTTTTTCCTTTGTTATTTTCTTTAATTTTTTTCTTTCATTTTACCATCTTATTTATGGTTATATTCTTATATCTATTATCTCTATCTACATTCAATTTGACTTTTTATTTGTTTGTTACAATCTATTATAGAGCTATGCAAGTACTGCTCTTCACTCATTTGATGAATGGCCATATGTCAAGAGATACTAATGTTACATTTTTTAAGGTTTGAACAATTTAAATTTAATGACAACACATGCTTGTTGTGCTACATATGATTGAGGGGAATTGTAGACTCTAAAAATTTAACCTTCTAAACATGGTGTTGGACTCGAGCATCGTAGATATTTCCCTAAGTTGACAAGACCATATAAAATGAAAACCGACTAAAATTTTAAACTCGGAACTTAAAACGAACTTGAAAGGCCCTATTATACAATTTGGAAACCCTTATCATGCAAGAAAACCCTAATCCCTACATATACGTACTTTTAAAAATGTAAACCTAAACTTAATAGAAACCGTAAATATCAAATCATAAAAATTTTTAAAACTCTATAAAATTATCTTAATGCTTAAAAAGCCATAAATTAATAAAATTATCAATAATTTTGTGAAATCATATAAAACTAATAACCAACGAATCAAGGATTATTTTAAGTAATAATAAACAACAAAACTAAGCTAATTAAAGGAATAAATTAATAAATTTACAAAAGTTAGTTTACTTGTGTACATAAGTAGCCCTACAATATGTGTGTGTATATATATATATAAATATATTATTAAGCAATTTCCTTTCCTTTTCTTTTCTTAATCTATCATATGATATATATATATATATATATGTTGCATAATAAAGCAATGTTTCTAAATAATTAAGCCAATTGAACCTTAAGCTCCTAAGTGTAATTCAATTATTCTCAAGTTGGTGAAAAACCCTAAAACATATATAATCTCACTCGAACTCTAGAACATACAAATAATCACTCGAACCCTAAAACCTAGGATGATCAAGGACATACAATCCTAAATAAATAATTAAAAATATAATTTGAATAAATTTTATTTAACTCTAGAAAATTTTAAAATTTCTTAATAAGGATATCATAACCTACAAATTAATTTGAGAATCAAGGCCTAAAAAAAACTTCATATAAGACAATTCCCTTATTTTCACTTATAAGCCATGTTACGTATGGATAAATTGTAAACCCTACTTTTAGCAGACTTAAGATTCAACTAAGAATACTTCCCAAATGATCCTAAGAATAAACTAAGCTAAGAATTCAAGTTTATTTTTAAAAATGAATTTAATTCTCCAATTCGAAACCCTATTATCGATAAAACTCAAAAATGAGAACCATAAACTCTAAACCCAAAACCCTAAAACAATTAAGGACTTGTAACCGTAAGCGGCTAATTAAGAAATTAATTTAAATAATTTTCTTCAACTCTAAAAATTTTTATAATTTTATAAGAATTAAATTATAACTTACAAATCAATTTAAGAAATAAACTTCAAAAATATTTCATATAAAACAATCTCCTTATGTTCATGCGTAAGATTTATGTACATAAATAAGTAAACCAACCAATCATCCTAAAAAACTTATCAATTGATAAATATACACCCTATTTTTAGTGGGCCTATGATTCAATTAAAAGTACTGTCCAAACGTTCCCAAGGATCAACGAAATTGAGAACTTAAGTTTACATTTAAAAACAAATTAAATTTTTCCAATTTAAAAACTAATTATCGAGAAAACATGAGCTTGAAGAACTATGAGCTCTAAACTCACATAAGACTCTAAACCCTAAAACAATTAGGGAATTTTGACCTTAAGTGACTACTCGATAATTTAATTTGAATAATTTCATTCAATTTTAGAAAATTTCCCAATTTTATAGGAATCGAATCATAAAGTATAAAACAATACAAAGATAAAAATCCTAAAACAATTTCCTATAAGATCATACCCTTATCTTCATGTCTAAGCCTTACATATAAATAAGTAGACTAACCAATCACCTTAGATAACTTATCAATTAAAAGTTGGAATCATTTATCAATTGATAACTTATCAAAATTAAGTGATAAGGAACTTTCCTTATCATCCCTTCACTTATACTACATATGGATAATTTTTCACAATATTTCACATATTTAACTTCATTAAATGAGACGAGACAATTCCATAGCTCTAAAGGATACTCCATGGCCAGTTTGACTAAGAAGAAGAGTGAAGTCATGCTCTTGTCTTTCACCTATCGATCACTTTCTCTTACACACTACTATTTACTCCTTAATGCTTACATCATCAATAGTTGCAATTGTTAACTTTTGTATAAACTACAAGACACTCAATTAAAGCTTCGTGCACACACTTCCTCTCCCATTCAAAAATTTTCCACTCTCTCCCTCTTTCACTCTCGTTTTCACTTCCTTTTTTCTCACTTTAAACACAAATCAAAAGAAGAAATTCAACCCCACAAAAATCCCAACATTGCTGCCACTATTTTTGCTTCCATACTCACAGCACCAAGCTTTATTTTGTGCCCTCTATTTGTTAACTTCAAAACCCACTTTTAAAAACTTTAAAACATCCTCAAAGCCTCACTTCAAAGATGAAGACTCTAGATTCCAAAGGAGGTTGCAAGAAGAAGGAGGAAAAACAAAGAGCATAAGAGGATACTTAGTTATACAACCACCATTTCTACACTTTTAAAACAAGTAAATTGTTTCTTTATGTTAGTAGTTTAGTGTTACATGTTACGTGTTAGTGGTTTAGTGTCATGTTTTCATGAAGATATTAGTATGATCATAAGATGATAAAATAGTTAGACTACCTTAAGAATTAAGCTTGTGAATCCCTTTGCATAAAAGTTAAAATATGAGTATGTTAAGTTGGTGCTATGTAAGGACATATGTTTAATACTTAGAATGGAATATTTTAAGTTAAGAAAATCATGAAATGTGTACATGAATGAGATGACATCATGCTGAACATGGAGTACATGTGAGCCATTTAGATGTTATTTCCATTTCTATTAAGTTAGAGATACTCAAACATAGGCTTAAATAAAGGAAAATCCATTACATGAAGCTTTTATGCAGAAACTAACCTTGTGAGATATGAACTGTGATATGGAAGTTGTGATAAGTATGAGATCTATTATTTTCATGTAAAGTATAAGCTAAGTAATCATCTTAAGGAAGAGAAGTTAAGTTAAGATTTGAATATAAGTAACCTAAGCTTATGATCTAACCCTTAAACTTAAGAAAATAATGAAACAAGTTGAAAAACTAAGTGAGAACCCCTTGGATTCATCATGACTAGATTTGGAACACAACTAAAAGCCACTTAAAAATATGATAAAACTAAGTGAACAAAGTAAAAATATCAACCAAAGTAAGTATAGCAAGTATAGCAAGTGTACAAAGCTTAAAACTGAAAAGCGAGCTTAAAACTCTCAAAACGAGCCTAAAACTCTAAGTTAGGCTTTCATTAAAATTCTGACCAGCACTTTAAAATATTAAGAAAGATTGTTTTAAAGCTCACAAGAAGTCCATCTAAGATTCCATAAGCCCAACAAAGTCACTAACTTTAATTTGAACTAAAAACAAGGTCATTTAACAACTTAAGCCCACATAAAAGCCCAAGGAGTTATTATTGGCACTAAGAGTGTAAACCAAAGTTAGAAATCTGACCTTAAGAAGTATTTTATATTTAGAATAAATTCCTAAGCCCAAGCCCAAAGAATTTTCCAAGTTACCAAAAAACCCATTAACTAAACAAAGCCTAAAAGCACTCCAAATCATGAGGATCGCTCATGTTCTGAACTATAAGTAGTTTTGTATGCCTCATCATGAAAATCTAACCTTACCATGTTAAAGTACACTCGAAAACAATGAAGATTAACTATAAGATCATAAAAATTGGATTTAAAAAGAGAAAGTTATACGTGATTAAACTTTAAGCAAAAACTGGAAAAAAATATGAAACTAAGTCAAAAGTATAACTAAAAGGGTTTTAGTTTGGTTTTCCAAATCCTATTTCAAATCCTTATAGTATTATATTTACGATGTTCAGGAGACGTGGTTTTTGGGAGACGACCTACCCTAAATTATTTTGATTAATCTGCATGACTGAGTGAATAAATTCTCGATAACTCTTTACTTAATTTTACTTGTAGAATAGATGTACCTAAACATATATATATATATATATAAATCTAAATGCTTGTAGGATATAGGAAATATATGTGTATGAATTTGTAGATGAATGCGATGGCTTGTTAATTATATAATAATGAGATTTGTTTGTAATAATTTATACATACAGTTGTATGGAATGAAATTGTCTAATCACCTTAAAAATCGAACTAATCACTTATACAGATAACACCGAAAAGGACTCACCAAAGGATGAGCCTCCTACACAATTCTTTCTTTCTTTTTAAAAGCCCGTTTATATATTTATGTAATATGTGAACGTGATTACATAATTTTTACATAATCATAAAATTATATATATATATATATATATTCTTTTGGCCTCTTTAGCTTGAATTGAGGTAGCTAAACTATCATTCAATCATATAGTATATATATCTCACAAAAACTGTATATATTCATCTCAATTTCGACAATTGGTTCTCTATGAGCACATGAATACTGGTGTATGAATGCATTTTTAAAAGTGACTTTAATGGAAAAGTGTTATTGATAGCACAATACAATAACTCGAAAACAAAATCAACATATTGCGTTTGGAATTTTCAAATCAAAGAAGTATCTTTTTTCTAATAAATCGATGTCTCTAATAACACTTTGTCAAGTTATTTCATTGGAATAGGAATGCTTATTCTATTATCAGATATTAATGACGTATGTATATCTTGCGATAAAATAAGTATGTAATTAACTAATGATGTAGGTAATGCAAAAAGAAAATTTTGAAATTTTATTATTCTTGAATAATTATTCATAAAGAAATGAGAAAAAAAACGAAATAAACTATTTATATCTAAAAAATAATCTAAATAAAATTCCTAAAATATCATTTAAAAATAACAACTCTGGTAAAAGGTCTTAAAGTGCGTTTTTCAAACCCAAAATGATATTAGTCGAGCTTACCCAACTATCCTGCTATAGTACTTGAAAAATCAGTCCTCGAAAATGTATAATAATAAAAAATTCATCTCAAATTAAAAGTTACGCCAATTTGAAGCATAACCAACAAAACTGTTAATTTATCATGTTCTCACCAATTAAATAAAGATATTACTTTTATTTCTCATTAGGTGAAATTTGTTATGTGAAATAAGTTAAGGAAATATACATAAATATGAGATGATACTTCTTCCCAAATAAAAGATATATAGGAATCTATTTGTTATCATGTATAAATCTATTTCTTCTTTTTTCTTTATTGCATTGTGCATACAAAATATATATATATATATATATATATATTTTGTATGAAGCTAAGATAGACAAAGTAAGATGAATCGAATGCACTCATAGTCCTTTTTCTCTTAATAAGCTAAGTCTGGCTGCTGATTAACAAGATTAACAGGACCTTGATAGGATGAATTCCATGCATTTAAATTTTGTAAAGCTTGAATATGAATGGAATTGTAACAGTGCGATTAATAAGACAATACAATAGATTCATGAATTTCAGACGTATCACTATCAGCCATTCACATAAAAGAGAAGTCACCGAGCAGCCACGTAGAATTAATGGATCAGCTTCTACTACTATACATAGACGCACCATCCACAGGAAAACGCACTTGCATCACCCTTTGATTGATAGTGCTAATAGGAGTAGGTTTAGATCCACTTAGGACATATAAAGTCATGTATCTTGACCCCCTTTTCGATCTCTATCTGCTGTCAATATCTCTCTGATTGATTTAGTGTCATTTTCTGCAAACATTTTCCCTCTATCTCCTGTGTGGATCGGATAGTATATTGGCGTTCCGTTTGACAGCTTAATACATTTACACAAATTTTGATCTATAATCGGTCGGCATAAAGGTTTTAAGAATGCCAAATTCAATATGGTTTCATGTGTCTTAATTAATATTTCACTTACTTGGTAGAAATTTTGATTTTAGTGGACTACTAAGTTAACGGAATGAAGTAAGTATAAAGGGGTTTGAATTTAGGATTTTCTATTATTTAAGTATACCGTAAAGGAATGAGATGAGCATATGGTGTTTTGAACTCATTATCTCATACCTCTTAAGTAAATAGGGAAGGATTGTATGAGTATACAAAAGTTTAAACTCAAGATCCCGTGGAACTTTCATTCAAAGTGGTTATTGAGAAAGAAAAGAAAATGCATGCAGGACAAAAGGAAATATTAAGATTTATATAACTGGTATCAGAAAATCAAACATAATTAAACATTGAAGTGCTCCAGCAAAACGTTTTACCATGTAAAAACGTAACTAACTGTTCACCATGCATATAGTTGTATGGGACCAAATCGAGCCAGTGAAGAATACTGTCATATATAAAGTGATATTCATTTCGCCTTATTCTCTAAGTTTTAGTTTAATAGGATATATGGGTCCCATGGAAATAAAAGGATTTGGGTCTTATCGTGGTTTGCTTTAGCATAATGATGATATGGGAAGTGGATCATTAAGTGGGGGGAAAGAAAAAAAGCGAGAGAGAAAATATAGTGATCTAAAGCCAGAAAAATAAAATAAAATAAAATAAAATAAAATCAGCATCAAGTTATGTTGACTATATTAAATTAGTAAAATTTATCAGTACCATCACAATTGGAAACTAGAGAAATATGCAGGCCTAAAAGGGTGCACATAGATTAAATCGCCGTGTTGTAATTAATCGCGGTCCCAAGAGATGGTCGGCATAGCTCAATAATTGTAGAGTTAGGCAAATTTTCATATGAATATAGAACTTAGAAGCATTGGTTTATCCAACTTTTCATTAACGTATGCGACCTTAGTGGTTGGACGTCCACAATTGGGAGTAGAAAGGTATACAACGAAGTTTGACCATAGGCTACTCGTAGTATTTGCAAGGACTTGATAAAAAGTAGATTCTTCGCCGAGTGAGAAAAAGCTCTATTGTAAAGTTTATCGTTATCTTGTGGACGTTACTTTCTTAATACTATTAAAATACTCGTTTAATTTTATTTTTTAATTCAGTCTTCCGTGAAAGTCACATTTGGTATTTAAATTTTATTTATTTTTGTAATTAATTACCCCTTTTTATTTTCCACCTGAATAACTAACTTAAGTTTAATGTTGTCAATTTACTACAAACAAATATTTTGAAGTAACTTTTAGTATCTAGATCAAGAAGCTAATTGAAATAAATGGTTAAAGTTCACGTGGTTTATTGCAATAATAAACAAAATTTAGGTAGTTAATCGTATAAATAAGCAATGTTTAGCTACTAAAATCTATGGTAGAAAGTTTAGATACTAAAGTTCATAAAGTTAATAATAAAAACGAATCATTTAGGTAGTTAATTACCAGCCATATAGGTAAATTTTATTTGAACTGTAATATTATGGTGGACTCCATGTCTTAGTTAAGTTGTAGGTGTAGAAGTCTACCATAAATGATCCCATTCAAGAATTGAGGTTGAAGAATTAGATGTTAGCTCTAATTAAGCAATGAGGGAAAATGAAAAATGAAGTTGATTAGTTACAACTTTAATAAAATAGGGTATTTATATCTGCTAAAACTAAACAAACAAAAAACTGAAAAAAAAAAACTAGCTAATTTATAGCTCAACTACTAACTCCATGTGTAATTCCAGATCGATAAACTAGTTGCCAACTCTGCTTATAATAAATGGCTTGATATCTTGACACCCTCCCCTCAAGCGGAACATTAGCGAAGTGCCAACTTGGAACTGATAGAAGACAACCTATCAATAGAGGTGTTCTTGGTGAAATTATCATCCAATTGTTGATGTGAACGAATATGAATGCTAAGAATACCGTAAGAAATATGATGTCTGATAAATTAAATATTTATATGGTTGTGTTTCGTGCATCCATCTTGATAAGGTTTAGAAGCGATAGATTGCATGGACTTCTTGTTGTAAAATAAATCAGTGGGAGAAGATATGGGAAGTGTAGATCATGCAAAATAAAAGAAAGCCAAATCAACTCTTTGACAACAGCAGTAGCACTAATTGTAGGTCGACTTTTGCACTTTCAAGAGACCAAAGATTGGCTTAACATGATGCAAAAACCAAATATTGACTTACAGTCATTGGTGTAACAACCCCAATCAACATCAAAAAAATACTTACAAGGTCATGGTATTTGAGAAGATGAAAGGCAACTTGAAGATGAGGAATATGTAGCTAAGAAATAATTTGGCTTAATTTGTGTATAGTGAGGGAAATGTTTGCTAGTCTGATGGACAAGTGTAATAGACATTTAACTAGCATCCAGTAAACAAAAGGATCACCTAAGACTTCACTAGACTCGTTTGAAAGAACAATGCCAATAGGAAATGGCATAAAAGTAAGTTTAGAGCCTTTCAAGCTTGCATCCGAGAGAATATCCAATATAAATTTCCTCTGATCCAACAAATTTTATTTAGATGTACAACATATCTCTATACCCAAGAAATATCGAGCTTAACCCAAATCTTTAATACTGAATTTTTCATACAAGGTTTGTTTCAGCTTAGCTATAGGAGTAGTATTATCACCCATGATGATCATATCATCAACATATAACAAAATGATCAAACTCCCTTCATCTATAAAGCAAGTAAACAAAGACTAATTGGCCATAAATTGAGTAAATGTCGGTTTGAGAAGAAATTAAGAAAACTGAATATTCCATTGTCATGAGGCTTGCTTCAAGCTATATAAAAAACATTTGAATCTACAAAATTGATGGGTAAGAGACTTAGACTAACTAGGAAGTGTTTTCATAGATATCTCATCATTAAGAAAGTCGCGGAGTTTATTCTAATTTGATATAGAAACCAATTATAAGAGGTTGCAACATCAATTAAAACTCTCATTGTAGCTAGTTTAGCAACGGTGAAAAAGTATCACAATATTCAAAACCTTCAATTTGAGGGTATCCATAACTAGTCCAGCTTTATGTCTTTCAATGCAACTATCAAACTTATACTTGATTTTGTTCACCATTTACAACCAATAACTCTTTTCCACAATGGTAATGTAGTCAACTCCCAAGTATCATTCAATTTTAAGACTTCTAACTCTTTATTCATTGCATCAACTCATTCTCCAGACTTTGATGCTTATGAATAACAAAATAGTTCATGAGTTTGTAATACATGCTCCAGTGATGTGATATAATCATGAGGAAAAGTGTTAAGTGATTTAGAAAAAAATAGAGGATATGAACCTTACTAATCAGAAGGAAATGGACAAGAATGTATTGAAACATATGTAATTATTTAACCAAGAGGGCTATTGTTTAGGCCTAGATGATCTACAAAGGTTTCTAACAACATCAGAAGAACTTAGATGATCAAAATATGTAGCTACTAGTTACATTCCCTTAAAAAATGCTTAGGTAATTCAGTATGAAACATTAATGCTCTTGTCATATCTAAGATATGCCGATACTTTTTGTCAACTTTGCTATTTTGCTTAGGTTTGTGGGGAAGAGACCATCAATGAACAATCCTAAGACTATTAATCATAAGCCATGCTAAGGAAGGATAAGGTCAGTTGTATCTAAGGGGTAGGTTTGAACTCAAGAAAGCTTGAAAGTGAAGATGGAATACATATGAATAAGCGAAATCCACAAATGATTCCGACGATATAACGCATCAAGGAACCTTTGTAGACTCATAAACTAGCCCGATGTGACACATGAGTAGCTCAATGAGGTCACTCGGTACCTAGCCTTACTTAAATATTAGAATAAGAGTTAAAGAGAGTAAGCACAAAATGGCTCACAAAAGAGACTCTATATATTTAATGATAAGATAATGAAGATGATTCTTGTAGCTACATAATATAAGGGTATTCGGACCCACAAATTTAGGGCAACTTGCTAAAGGTGGAAAAAACTAAAAGGGTAATGTTCAAAACAAGTAAAATACAAGGAATGTTGGAGGGTAAAAATGAAAAACAAAGAAAACATTTGATTTTTACAACATACTCCATCATGTGGGTGCTCAGATACATGGTTAGCAACTAGAGATAGGTTCGAGTGGAAACGTACATAAGAGTGCAGTCAACTTAGTTATTACCAAGTTGAGCTATAGACTCTTTTGAGGTGAATTCAGCTTGAATATGCTTTAGATAGCTCGAAGACAAGTCGATCAAGATGGTGAGCAAATGAGCCGAGCTATCAGTTGAGCACTCCTCAAGTCAACACCCTAAGATAATTGTTAGGCATGGAAATATTCAACTTAGAAATGGTAGTAAGTTGGTGGGTTGGAGTAGCTCAGATTATTCCTACACAAGTTGGTAAAGGGGAATGCACCTCACTAAGTTCTTAAGACCTTAGGCTCAGGCTCAAGTCAACGGTCCAGTGGCTCAATTTCTATTTATCCTCCCTAAGTCGACACCTTAAGATAATTGTTAGGCATGGAAATATTCAACTTGGAAATGGCAGTAGGTCGATAAGTTGGAGTAGCTCGGATTATTCCTATACAAGTTGCTAAAGTAGAATGCGCCTCACTAAGTTCTTAAGACCTTAAGCTCAAGCTCAAGTCAATGGTCCAGTGGCTCGATTTCTATTTATCCTCCCCAAGCTGATTGGGATTTAAGATCATATCTGGCTAGTCCACATTCTGCTCTTCTTATGATCAGTAAAGGCTAAGGTTAGCAATATAAAACATGTTGGATACTCCAAATTCTTTAGGTTTCTCCACTCAATAGGCATTATTGTTAATCCTTTCAAATATCTTTAATAGTCCTTTAGCTCAAGCAAATAGTTTGTTCTTCTTCCTATTAGGGAACCTCTTTTCGGTTTGGTGCAACCACACTTAATTGTCAGGCTAAAACTACTTGGTCTTCTTTCCTATTCCCTTCTCCATTTACTTTCCGGTAACTCAATCAAAGTGCTAAACAATTTTCTAGCATATTCGTTAGAAAGATTGAGCCCAACTTCTTGCTTTTGGGTCTTCTTAGTCAAGTGATGGCATTAGGTTGTGATAAAGGGAAAGTTCAAGGTTGAAGCCATAAATAACCTCAAATGGTGCATGTTCAATAGAGACGTACTGATACAGACATGTAGATGAACACATAATCTTAATATTGCACGTAACCAAAGGGGGTCGATCTAGATTACAAGATGGTTGGAAAGAAAAATGACAGTCAAAGGGTGAATAAGGGTTCCTATGTATCGACAATAGATATAACGCACCAACACTTCATACGAGCTTAGGTTACACTTGATATGACGCACAAATATGATTAAAGGGCACTCACCACTAGTCTACACTTAATGGGTTAAATAAGAGTAACTTAAGAGTAAGCAGAAAGTGACACTTAACTCGAGAGAATGAGAAAGTTCAGAGTATTCTCTGTATATCGATTCATACGGCTATTACAATTTACAAGTATTTATAATACCTCATTAGAGTAAGTCCTAGGTTACAGGAAATTATAGAAAAGGATTTCTACTAGCTAAGAAAAGGGGAATAATTCATAGAGTAGCAATGTAATCGCACTAAGAATATCCTTTGTCAGAAAGGACAATACAAACGTTAGAAATGATAATACACTCTATATTTTTGCTCATTCTATGATCCTAATAATACTACGAGTCAAGCAGGGTGAGCATTGACTAAGTTTGGTCGGCGTTTGCAGTTTGGCAGTTTTGATTATTAGGATTAGACAAGGGCTAGCTTAGGGGCGACTCACATTCGAGTTGACCGCAGATGATCAGCTCTTAACAATTATTAGTTCAACCTCAACATTATAAGGTTGGTTGTATCTTGATTTAGTGCTTGGACTGGTGTGTTGCGGAGGGTTTAGCTCGATATGTTGACTGATGATGTAGCCCCTTGGATGGTGTAGAGAGTGAAGTTGTTCGATAAGTCGGACTAGGATAAGCACTAATCCTTAACATTTAACTCACCTTAAACAGCTTGGTGAACCATCTAAGCTAACCCTCAGGTTTGGGAACACGTGACCAATCCTTGATCCTTATCACGTACATTGTCCTGTTGTAAGCAAATTCCACCACAGGCAAGCATATATCCTAATCAGCAAAGTTCTTCCTGACAATAGCTCAGAATAGTGAACCTAAGGTACGACTGATGACCATTATCTGACCATCATCTGGGGTTAACAAGAAGTGCTAAAAAGTAACTTTGTTTCCATCTGATTCCTAAGAGTTTTCTAAAAATGGCTTAAGAATTTTAGATCTCGATCCGATACCACACTCCTCTAAACTTCATGCAAGTGAATGATTTCCTATAAAAACAAAGAAGTAATAGCCGAAGCATCGTTAGTTTTAGTATAAGACACAAAGTGTACCATCTTACTGAATCTATCCACGACAACCATCACAGATTCTTCGCCTTAGGTAGTTCAAGGTAATCTGAGGACAAAATCCATGCTCAAATCAGCCCATGGTTTAGTCAAGACTAATAAAGGCATACCTCTTCTCGATTCAACTCTGCTCTTTGATCTCTTGCAAAACGCATAACTCTCCACAATATGGTGCACATCATACCTCATCTTAGGCTAAAAGAACCTTGCATTCAATAATTCGTATGTCTTTTTCTCTCCAAAATGTCTAGAAACTCTACTAAAGTGAGCTCATACTAGTAGCTCTCTAAAAGAACAAGTTGGCATGAATAACTTGCCACCTCAAAACAGATATCGATCCTCTATATGATAGTCATCCACTATTATTCCTTCCTCACATTATCTATATATGGGACCATAATGGGGGTCTTAAGGATATTGCTCTTTTGTGCTCGCAAATCCTAACAATTGTGTTTACATTTTAGTAAGAAGGATATGTCTTCTTAGTAAGACATCAGCAACCACATTGGTTTATCCTTACTTATAATTAATTACAAAATTAAATCCTTCTAAGAGCTCAACCTATCAAGCCTGCCTCTTTGATAGCTTAGTTTGACTTCGAAGGTATCGTAAGGATGTATGATCGGTATAAATTGTAAACTCTCTTAGTAGAAGCTACTGTTGCCATACTTGTAAGGCTTGGATTAACGTAAGGAGTTCTTTGTCATATACACTTTGATTCAACTAGGGCCTCTCAGCTTCTCACTATTATACGTGATAGGTCGCCTTTCTTGCATTAATACAGCTCCTATACCAATTCTTGATGCATCACACTCAAGTAAAAATATCTTTTTAAAGTTAAGTAGAACTAAGACTAGGGTAGAGGTCAATATTTCTTTCACCTCAACAAAACTTTTCTCCCCCTACTCTCTCTACTTAACTCAACATTCTTCTACGTCAGTTCGATAAGGGGTACAACAATGGTGTTGAAACCCTCAATGAATCAACAGTAAAAGGATGCTAGTCTATAGAAGCTTCTCATCTTGACACAAGTGTTTGGGGTCAGCCATTCAACAGTATCTCGTATCTTCTCACCATCAACTCATGACCTCCTCTACTCATAAGATATCCAAGCAAGATCACTTTTTCCTAGTAGAAACGACACTTCTTTAAAATGCTACAGAGCCTTTCAACTTGAAGTACATCAAATACAGCTTAAAGATGGCCAGAGTGGCTTGATAAGTCGACATTGTACAAAAGGATGTCATCAAAGTAGACCATAACACACTTTCCATTCAAATTTCTTAATACATGATTCATCAATCTCATGAAAGTGTTTAGGGCATTTGGTAAACCAAAAGGCATCACCATCCATTCATAAAGACCATGTCGAGTTTTAAACGCAATCTTCTACTTATCTCCTTGCATCATTCGAATCTGATAGCAGCCAGATTTCAAGTCAATTTTTTAAGAGATTCTAGCTCCATTTAGTTCATTGACAATATTATCCAATCATAGGATAAGGTATCTATGGTTGATCATTATCTTGTTCACAGCTCTAGTTCTACACAAATACGCCAAGTACCATATTTCTTTGGCACTAGTAATATAGATACTGTATAAAGGCTGAGACTCTCTCTTACATATCCTTTCTCTAATAGTTCATTGACTTGCCTATAAAGCTCGACAAGTTGTTTAAGATTCATCCAACAAATGGGCTTGTTTGGCAGGGTAACTCTGAGTATCAAGTTAATACAATGCTCAATCCTTCAAAAAGGAGGCAATCCTTCTAACAACTAATCAAGAAATAGATCAGAATATTCATCCAACAATTCTCAAACCTCCTAAGTAGCTTAGCTCATTCCTTTAACTCTAACAATCTTCTTATCAATAGAAAGGTCGACACCTTGCAGGTGATGCTAATATGGCCTCGGATGTGGCAGCTTAAGTTTTCGAGCCAAATCGACGGATACTACATTAGTACAACTTCCACTATCCATTATCAACATTCATACTTGTTCATTCACCTTACAGGTGATGTGAAATAAGTTCTCATGTTGCTCTTCTTTAATTGATGGTTTGATGCTCATTACTTGTCTAATGACTAAGGTCAATTAGTCCAAATCTTCAGCAATTCCTCCAATTTTCCTTTCTCCCTGGGTTTCTCATCAATACAATCTACTTAAATCTTTAGAGCCTTATCTTTAATAATCATGGTTCATCTTTCAAGCGTTGGGCAATCTTATGTCTAAATCCCTGATACTTAAAACATTTGATCTAGCTGGTCTTTCATCCTGATCCTTACCCTTTCTTAAATGTTCTAAGTAGCACTTTACTTTCATTTAGTCAACTCCATTGCTTGATTCTAATGTTTATCCTCCTACTTAGCTTAATACTGTATATAGCTCAGTAACTTCTTTGAGTAAGTCGACTAGGTTTAACAGTTTAGCTCATTGGTGGTCCACTTAGTCTACTCCTTTTTTGTCTTTCTACTCACTAAGCAATTTTTATAGCTTTATCTAAAGTGATAAAATGTTGTAGTTTCACTACATCTCGAATATCGAGTCTCAAACTAGTTAAGAACCCATATACCGTTTGAGCTAAAGGCTCATCAACTTTACATTAGATCATAAACACTTGAAATTCTCATATGTAATCGTCAAGAGTTCGGTTTCCTTACCTTAACTCTTGAAGTCAAGCAAAGGCATCCTATGGATAGATATTCGGCATAAACCTTACTCTATGAACTCTTTTCATCTCGGGCTAAGTACTGACTTCTCAATACCTGGCTTCTCATTGTTTGAAGGTTTCTCCACCACATTGCAATATAACCTAAGAACTCTACAGCAACAATCCACATTGTCTCACGATCTTCATATTAATAGTAATCAAACACTTACTCTACATTTTCTTCCTAGTCGAGATAGTCATCTGCATCTCTTAAACCATAAAAGCTCAAAGTTTGAAGCTTTAAATGGTTAACAATTCAGGGTAGACATGCTCTTTCTTCAACTTCCCATACTCTTCCTCATTCTCCCCTTCCAGTCCTCCTAAATCTATTCTCCTCTACACATGTTGGGACTCTTATGGAGTACCTCCTACTTAAGGAGCAACTTAGGGAGTATTTTTCTTATTGTCAATAGGTCGGGAGATAAACGTATGAATTACTCGCATTAGTTTTGCTATCATATTAGTTACTTCATCAAGTCACTCATCAGAACTTCTAAGTGTACTTTGTCGACTATGGTGAATAAAAACCCCATTATCATCATCTCTAATACTAGTGTTAACACTCGAATCAATCATTCTTAACTCAATTTTATGTTCACATCAAACATACAGTTTTCGTATAACTCAAGAAACAATACCTTCACAGCCTCAATCAAGACACTAACTTTCACAAAAAACTCACAGCTACTACTTACTCTGCTTTCCACAACTCGAAACAAAGTATAGTAGAGTGCCACAAATAGTCACCACATAGAAGCAAATTTTTACTTCTACTACTCACTCAACACTTACAACTAGTTTGAACACAACTTTAGTAGCTACCTAACATACTGGAAATGAAAATGACTATCAAATCAACAACACAATACAATAGTTTCTAACTAAAAGTGAACCTCCACTCTGATACCAAGATGATACGTTACGCCAAGGAAGGAACAGGTTAGCCATATCTAAGGGGTAGGTATGAACTCATAGAAATCTTGATAGTGAAGATGGAATGCACATAAATAAGCAAAACCTACGAATGATTCTGAGGATATGACATACCAAAGAACCTCCATAGACTCACGAACTAGCTCGATATGACGTATAAGTAGCTTAGTGAGGTCATTCGCCATCTAGTCTTACATAAGGGTTTAGATAAGAGTTTTAGAGAGTAAGCGTAAAATAGTGCATGAAAGAGACTCTATATATTCAATGATAAGATAACAAAGATGATTCTTGCAGCTACTTATTACAAGGGTATTTATGCCTATAAATCTAGGGCAACCTGCCAAAAGCAAAAACGACTAAAAGGATAATGTCTAAAACAAGTAAAATACATGGAATATTGAAGGGTATAAATGAAAAGTCAAGAAAACATTTGATTTGTACAACAAACTTCATCACGTATGTGCTTAAATACGTAGCCAGCAGCTAGAGGCAACTTTTGGTGGAAATAGACAACAGAGTATGGTAAACCTAATTGTTGTCGAGCTAAGCTATAAACTCTTCCAAGGTGAATTCAGCTTACATATGCTCTAGATAGCTTAGAGACAGGTCAGCTAAGCCACCAGTTGAGCACTTCTCAAGTTGGTACTCTAAGATAATTATTAGGCATAGAAGGGTTCAATTCGAAAATGGCAGTAGGTCGGTGGGTTAAAGCAACTCGGATTATTCCTACACAAGTTGCTAAAGAAGAATGTACCTCACTAAGTTCTTGAGACCTGATACCCGGGCTTGGGTCAAGGGTTCAATGGCTTGATTCCTATTAATTAAAGAGATTTTCACATGTATGTGAAAGAAATTCTTGTCCATTATCTGATCAAATTGCCTTTAGACAAGTAGAAAATCGATTCTTGATAAGTTTGGAGAACATATAAAAAATAAACACAACTTGAGATTTAGAATTAATCAAACTGGTCCATGCATAATAAGTGTAATCATCTAATAAGGTAACAAAATACCTTCTACCAAATATTGATGATATGGAGTAAGGATCGAAAATATCTACATGAAGCAAGCGAAAAGGAAAAGAAGTTTGAATAACACTCTCATTAAACAAGGAGTCTATGAAAATTAGCAAGATTAAATGCATCATAAATGAAAGTATCAAAATTCAAGTGTTTGCGAAGAACTAAATGTTGCACTAGAAATGAAGTGTGTCCAAGACATGAATGAAACAACTGAACATCAACATCAGAAACATGAGAGGCTACAAAAATTAAATTGTCACCAACAACTATTAAAAGGGATTCTCAAGGCATTTGATCCCAATATGTAAAGTCCATTCATTGCCTTTGGTAAAGTAATAACTAAAATATTCTAATCCTAAAACATGAAACAAGAATGATCAACTCTTGCAATCAAATTCTTATCTATAAGCACTCAGTAGATAGCTATCAAGTTATGTGAAAAATCAAGGAGAAATAAGACACTTTCAAGGTTTCAAGAATAGTTAACGTGAATGGACCTAATCAATTGAACAAATTTAAAAGAATCATCAGGTAGTTTAACTAAAATAGGGTAAGGAAACCGGTATAATTCATGGATGAAGGTATGAAAAGGACTGACATGATCACTAGCACTTAAATCTACAATCCATGAACAAAAATTGTTATTAACAACGTTAAAGCAAAAATGAGTGAAAGGATTACCAACATAATGAACCACATTGCTCAACATAGAAGCTTCACAATCTACTCCTTGTTGCTATCCTTTCATCTTAAGAACTTCAATACATGCTGCTTATACCATCATTGGATTAACTAAAATATTTGAACCCCAACAATACAATCATTAGTAAAACTACTTTCTTCCAATGGAGTAGAAGCAACAAAAATTAGCTACTTAATCATGCAATGTGAAACTAATTTACTACCCTTGAAAACTTTATTCCCTTCATACCATTCAAGATACCCTATCAACTAAAAACAAGACTCAACAATGTGATTTTCTCCTTTACAATGTTAATACAAAATATTAGCCTTAGCCTTTCTTTTATCAATAGTATTTCCTCGAGAAACCATAGCTCTATTGACTTTGAAAGCAATACCATCAACTAAATTATATGTATCAGGTCTGGTTTTTCTGTCGATTTTTATAAATAAGTGTTTTTAAATCAATCTATATTAAACACTACCTATTTAATACTGACCATCGACTGAGGTTTAAAGAAAATCAGTTCTTTTATATTTTGAAAACATTTTTTAGTCGCCACTCGACCGGAATCAAGAGAAAGAGTTAAATTATAACTAATTGGGTAAAATGGTTATAATTTATCTACTGGTTTTTCAATAAAACCAAATTTATAAGCGGTTTTGAAAATCAAAAAACGAGTTTGAGGGCTAAGCTTTTTAAACCCTTATGGGTACCATCAACTTTTCAATTTTAGTTTTAATCCCTTAAAATTACCTAATAACTATCTTTAAAAAAAAAACGGAATTTGATCATCGGTTAACAAACTGAATAATTTAAACTAAAGTGGAAAAATAAGATTTTTTATTTTTTACCGTCTCCACATAGGTATCTACGTAACTGATAATCAAGATCAGACGTATACAGTTCTTTCTCAAAATATTAACAGGCTTGATGATTTTAGTAAAGAAAAAGGTTGAGTTCACTTTTTTTTTTTTACCCAATTTGCTGTTAATTAAGGAAATTCACTAAAAGGCCCTAATTTTGAAAATGGGTTGATTTTATTTTCCTTTAGAAAACTAATTTTCTAAGTGGTAAAGTAATTTTTATTTACTAATCTATTTATTTATATACTTTTATTTGATTTTTCCATTTATATTATTCTTATTTATTTCCTTTTTTTCTATTTCTAATTTTCTTATTAAAAAGGAAACATCAACTAAGCTTTTTTTCTCTCTTATTTATTTTTTTTTATTTTTTTCTTCTTATACATTTACAAGAGTTATTACATGAAAAAAAAAAAGCAACAAAATAAAGAAGAGAACCAAATCTTAACCAAGAGAAAAGACCGAACCAAAGTCAAGGGCGTAAGTTAGATCTGGATACTGGAGCAAGTCGAGTCGAATCATGGTTTGAGTTGCATGAAGAACAGCAGCAACTCCAGAGATGCAAGGAGGGTGATTTTGGATAAAGGGTGTTTCATATGGGATTTATTAGAAAAGGGGGGTCTAGA
Source organism: Lumnitzera racemosa (assembly GCA_024138005.1). NCBI lineage: Eukaryota > Viridiplantae > Streptophyta > Magnoliopsida > Myrtales > Combretaceae > Lumnitzera > Lumnitzera racemosa. The sequence goes on from JAMXBC010000004.1 coordinate 63,176,327, forward strand.
GGTGGTGCCACCGTGTTTGGTGGTCGTTTGTAGTGGTTAGAAGGTGGTGCAGTTGAAAGTAAAGAGAGAAAGCCAATGCAAAGCTTAGTAGCGATGCATAAGAGTAGGGGAGTAATCAACCCGGTGTTTCTAATGGTAGCTAGTTCGATTGAGGTGGTAGTGTGGTGTCAGGTATAAACCCTAAAATTAAGCTAAGTGACCGTAGAATTAAACTTAGTACACAAAGTTTAAGACGATCGGTTAAAGAATCCAATCAAACCTAAATTATAAACTATAAGTAGAAATATTAGTAAAAATAATCCCGTAAACCTGAATTTAAGAAAATAAGTAATAAAATAAGAGACTATAAAATTTTTAAATTTTAAATATAATACTTGTTAATTATCGAAAAAGTAAAAAGTGTAATCTAATAACTAATAAATTACTAAAAATATATTATATGTATACTAAAAATCATATAATGACCTAAATAATAATTAGGAATGTTTACTTGTACCCTACATGTATTTGTGTGTAGATAAAAATACGCGAAATTATCTAAATTGCTTGAAATTAGCTAGAAACTTATTAAATAATTAAAGAAAATTATAAAATAATTAATAAAAAATAAAAAAATAGAGGAATAGGGACTAAACTAGATTTAGTCATGGTAGGGTAGGAATCAAAGAAGAAAAATTAACCAACCAAAAATAAGCAACGCAAAAGGCAAATTAGAAGATATTTAAGCATTATCTTAATTAATTAATACATAATAATTACTACAAGACTCTATAAATAGGAAGAAAAATTACAGAACTCATTTGGTCAATTAGAAGCTTGAAAAAATTGAGAGCACCAAAATTTGCAGAAAAAAATTAGGGTTTTAGAAAATTTCCCCAAATATATACAAAGAGAGTAAGAAAGCCGAACCCACACATCATCACCACCTGCAACTGAACCATCACTACTACCCCATTCCAAACTCACCACTTGGACTGGCTGATACACTTAAACCGGTGTTAAAGGCCAAAAAGCCATCAGACCAGGTAAGTCTCACATCTTCTCCGATTTTGTAAAATTTCTTAAAATTATTTATTTTGCCTAGAAAATTATGACATTTATTATTCTAAGATTTTATTGTATGTAGATTTAGGAAAAAATAGTGATTAAGTTTAATCATGTCTGTAAATATAAAGCTTTTAAGAAATTATGTAAAACCGAGCATGATTAAAACTAAAAATAAATAGGCTTAGGAGTGTAGTTTGGAGCTCAAATTTTTTTCTGTAGAATGCTTTAGTGATATAAAACAGTGCTATGAAGCCATTTTTTTAAAATTAATTTTCAAAATTTTTAAGTAAATTTTTAGCCCTAAAATGATGAAAAAATTGAGTGATTCTAGGTTAATTAGGTAATTAAGCAATTAATTACTAATTTAGATGGTAATTAGATGTTCAAAGATGTTAATCTCTAATGTAGAAATCTGATCTTAGTATTTAGAGTATTAAGTGTAATTAATATAGGAATTATGTGATAGTTGTAGGAAATTAGAAATATGTGGAATTGGAAATTCAATAAATATGAAAAATTATTTTTATTTGGATAATATAATAATAAAAATCAGTACATAATAAATCTAAAATAATTTTAATTTTAAGTAATTGTATAAAAAATGTAAGATTTTCTTATATCGAGAGTAAATCTGATATCTCAATTAGAGTTAGAGTATACCAAATAGATTAAAACACTAAATTAAGACCCAATGTGATATTTGAATACTTGAGCTTAATGTAATTAATTCCACATTAGGATTCGAGCGTATTTAGAATTCCTCGTAGTCAGAGACAATGTAAAATCAAAACTGAAATCTAATTTAAAAACCAAACCTTAAACTAAGGTAGAATGAATCATTAGTAAATAATAAGTTTATATGGAGAAGTGAGTTAAATTATAACATAGAATATGTATCATTAAAGTATAAGTAATAAAAAGACGTATTTGTATTATAGGATACCTGGAGATAAACTGATATGGAATTAAGTGATTGGGCGACCAAGAATTCCAAGTAAGTTAGGTTATTACTTCACCATATTAGAGTACTATTTTATGGTACTTAGAGATTTAAGATTGTATATGATTATGATTGTATATGATTATGATTGTAAGTAGTTTATGCATATGTTTGAGTATTTGAATTCGTGTTGAAATTTGTATTGCAATTGATTGTGTATTATGACTAGATTGGTGTGAAATTGTATGAACACCCTAAATGAAATTTAATCTTATTTGACTCGAATGCCCTAAATTGTCATACATTGCAACCCTTTAAAGGATTATTAGGATTCTCTAACCAAACACTAACACCTTCAATAAAGACAGCACCAGATAGCAAATTTTTCTCATCCTTAGCCAAATTAAGTGACAGGAGAGGAGGTCGTGGTGAGGATGAGGGCATTAGTTCAAAGGATAATCTTAAGATGAGTAGTATCTCTATTGTACAAACCTGGGTTTGGTTGTGAGCTGTTTCATGACATGAAAACACCTCAACCTAGATTAGAGTAGGTAAAATTTCTCTGATTTCGTAACAGACCAGACTATATTACGTGATAACACTTGCTTGTTGCATTACATGAAAATAATTGCTTAATAATCTTACTTGTGTTTGTATACATTCATAGGTCTCCAAATCAACTTACTGAGGTATAATTGCTCATACCCGTATAGATCCTTTTGCAGGTCTTAAATTCTGAATACTCCAAGTAATATGCCACCCTACAACTATCCAAAGGTTAGTTCTTTTGAAGCCTGTGTATTAGGACTAATTCACTTAGTGGTTAATGTATATCTAAAGTCTCTTTAGTAGCTTAAAACTGAAAGCCTGATAATTGATATATAAATTGGCTGACTATTGCATTGATGTAGAAATTCCTAGGAAGTTCTATGGAATGTACATGTAAATATATATGTTGACTTAAAGCTCTTGATAATTACTATAACTTTAACTCAACTCTTAATTAGACTGTTTACTTCATAATGAAAAGTCATCAACACCTTGTGTAGATCATGTCTATAGTAAATACTGTAAAGTTAGTTACTATCATAGAATCATTTACACAACGAAACTATTACGACTCTATGACTTCGAGGCATAATATCAGGTGCGATGGTTGGAGGTGGTTCGTGAATTGGTCATAATCATAGGTTAGGGTTTTAGGGCTTCAATGGTGGTTAGAGGTCGTAGAGGTCATGAAAATCCTCATGGGTAATCAAGTGCGAAAGCTTTATGCGTAGGGGGTTTTTTAACTACTTAATCAACTCAAGGAGCTTCAATTTCAAAGCTCAAGCTAGAGAGAGAAAGAGAAGAATAGACCAAGAGAGAGAGAGTTTGTCGAATTTTTTTTAATAGACTTTTGATTGTCTCGCGTGCCTCTCCCCAAAACGAATTTTCTAGCTTCAATTTATACTAAAACTACTTTGTTAACTATAGAAAAGATTGAATGTGAAACCCTTAATTTCTAGTTTTTTTTTTAATTTGTAATGCCGATTTGGATGCCCAAACGTATGAATCTATACATGTTCTTAGGTTCTATTTGAAGTAAGTCGTGTATAGATTGTAATTTCACCACTAATTAGGCAAAATTGCAATACAAAGTGGCTTGAATTTGGAGTTAAAGTAGGTTGAGTAGATAGGAATGTGTAGGATTTTTGGGGATAGAGAAGGAGAATTGGGGAAAGAGAAAGAAAGGGAGAGAAAAGGGGCTAATGCAGGCTGATGTGGCACTACGTTAGCCATGTAGTCCTTTGACATCACAATACTTGTCTTAATGTGACACATAGCAATTGATATGGCATAGCGATGACGTATCATGGACATGTATCATGCCACGTGTCAAGCCATATGGCTAGACATGTAGATGACAATGCGGGGGTGGTGCATACATGGCGCCACATCAACTGCTATCCAATTACAAAATGCCATGTATCAAGACACGTAGCAAGATAAACTCTTAACATGTGGCAACATGCTATATGTGTTGTGAATGATAGAAAGGAAAAAAAAAAAACAAAAGGTATCCTTTGTAAAGTAGGCTAACTAGAGAGGAAAGTGTGAGACTTCTGGGGAAAGAGAAGGAGAATGGGGGAAAGAGAAAGAAAGGGAGAGAAAAGAGGCTAACATAACGCTGATGTGGCGCTACATCAGCTACCCAACCTTATGACATCACGCCTGTATCTTGACGTGACATATAGCAATTTACATAACGTAGCAGTGACATATCGTAGACATATGTCATGCTACGTATCATGCCACATGGCTAGACACATGGATGACAATGTTGGGGTAGTGTACACGTTGCGCTACGTTAGCTGCTATCTAATCACAAAAAGCCATGTGATAGGATACGTAATGCGGTAGCGTGATGTGTATGTTATGAAAGATAGGAAAAAAACAAAAAAAAAAAAAAACAAAAGGCATCCTTATGCCATTGGTAAGATTCAAACCTACTACCTTAAGCTAAACCCAATATCATATCTGTGTAATCGTTGAGCCATTGACCTATACCTTGTTTATATATGTTCACATATAGACAATGTCTGCTTAAGTTAGATTTAAATATAAGCCCAAGCCCAAACTCAATGTCCTTCTCTTAATTTTGATCTAAATTAAAAATTCTATTCTAGCTAAAACTGTTATTTTTCTAAATTTCCTACATTTATATTTTTTTTTCAATTTTTTGTATTTATGATTTTTCTAAACTTTCTTACATTTTATTATTGCATTTTTCTTTTCTTTTTTGTATTTTCTAAATTTTCTTGTTTTTTTTTTGCAATTTTTTTAAATTTTGCATTTTTTTCTATATTTTCTAAATTAGGACCCCTTACTCTATCATAAAAGTTATAAAAAATAAAGAGAGACAAAAATAAAATGTCTACAATATGTGAAAGTGATTTTTTTTTGTTTTCTACTTGCTACACTATGTGATAAGCCTTGCTCACAAATGGCAACAAATCCATAGAGAGTATGTGACTTCTAACGAATTCATAATTATCACTTAGACACATCAAAACTTAGATCAACTTAATTTATGAGTTGAAGCATAAAATTCTTTCTCTAAGCCTACTTTTGCAATAATCCAAGTGCCCACTTTCACAGGTAGGATACCACATCAATGCTACTAACTCATCAATAAACCCCAATTGGTTTATTCAATTATTTCAAGTTAGCAAATTTCTTGCTTTAATTAGAATATGAGAGGACCACTCCCTTATCCATGTTTCCCATCTAACTCATTCCAAAGCTAATTGAGTCTAGAGGAAATTTTGTGAAAGATCGCTCGCCATGTAATTAAGAATCCAATTCCTTACCATATAGTGACATTGTATCCACTTAACATAATTCATAGCATTCTTATTCAATTTGGCAATAGTGTCATATATAAACTCTAGTTTAAGCTTGGCTCCTAAACCAACTTTTATGGAACAAACTCCAAGAATTGAAATTTAATTCATTGAATATATAAACGGGCTTTACCCAAATAAACAATTATAGAGGAATCACCACATTAAACAACTCCAAGAATTGAAATTTATTCTCGGGCAATTTAACAAATATGTATGAAAAATACTGGTATAGAAATCTAGTTTCTAGAAAACCAAATCTCACTTATTGTTAAACATGTTTTCGGTTCGTCACACTTTTTAGAGGGATGATCTCATCTTCTTTTTTTTTTTTTTTTTTTTTGCCATCGAATATGTTTCTTTAATTGAGATTACTTTCTATCGATTGACGCAATTTCAATCTATGAATAGTATGCAAAAGAAAGTTGTCCTCGAATAGATATTTGCTCTCCTAGAGATAAAGTCCCTTTCAATTCGATTATATTTAATTTCTACCATTAAAAGAAGTGGTGCTCCAGTTAATTTCTTAGTTTGATTACAACATTACACACACATAGGAATCCACTGAGGGAACATATATTAAAAGCTTGATGTAACAACAAACATCCAGATCAATAAAATTTCATCATAAGATTCAGGAATGGACTTTGATTCAATCGTGATAATCATGATGTATTTAATTTATATCTCATCTGTGTTTGATATATGTGATTAACTTATATTTGATGGGTGTCTCATACGAGCAATTGTCATTGATTCCTTTTTTTGGCCAACCGCCATGTAATAAAGCATTTCTACTTTTCCTAGTCAAGTGGAACTTTAGAAGAAATGTTACCTTTAATTCAAGGAATATCCTCGAAAGGAAGCGAGTTATATAGCAGGAGAATCATGTGATTTTTCTATAATAGTAAAAATGAAAATCCTCGACTAGTATTCTCATCTTTTCCAATTTTACTTGACTGGTTGAATGTTTCATTTGAAATGACCAATCCAAAGTGTGTGTTGGAGTCACTTCATCTCATCTAGAAGTTGAAAACGTGAATATAACAAAGCGTGTAGGTGCTTTATTTGAATTTTTTATATAAATATGAGAAAATAGGCAACTATTCCAAAACTAAATTTAAGGGATAAAATTATATGAAAAGAGCCTAACTAATCAGCTGCCTAAAATTCCTTCATCAACCCTCTCTTCTATCCTTAGGTAGCGTTTGATTATAATGATTGGATTGAATAAAAAAAACTGAACAGTATAAGTTTATTATATTATATTTTATTTGCACAGTACTAAATATAAAATTTATATTAAAAATTAATTATTTATATTAAAAAATAAATAAATTTTTGTAATATTTAATAAAAATAATATTTATTAACTTAATATAATAATATGGAAAGGTATTTTTGGGAATATAAAATATTTTTTATTTTTTTAGTGAATTTTATTTTTTACAGTGCTATAAATGGGATAAAATTTACAATTTGTCCGACCATCAAGCGAATTTACAAACCAAATATAAAATAAAATATTTTACTTAATTCAATATCACAAAAATTGTGCAATCAAATATAAATAAAAAAAAATGAAGAATTTTTACTTGTAATTAATGTAATCTCTAGTGACATTACAACATCTGAATAAAAAGACACGTTTTTCGATCACCTTAGGCCATAGCACCACTGATCTCTGATTTCGTGCAAAGCCATCACTAATTGAGTATTATCATCATTTTAATGAGAAGTAAGAAATGCGAATCCTCTTTTCTAAAGAAATTTTGGCTTTTTAAGTACTCTTCAATGATATCTCACCACCACCATGTTGCTAAAAATTTAAATTACCGGCAAATATATTTAAAGAATTTTTCTTTTTTGTAAAATTCTTATGAACAAACAAAGAAAGCATTACCAAATACTTTTTAATAACTGGTTTACCAAACTTCTTTTTTTTTTTATTTTGTTTGCTGACATTTTACTGTAATCATTTTCATGGATTTTGGCAGAGCACCTTAAGGCCATTGGTGAATCTTGGCGATACGTAGATGTTAAGGTTTCTTTTTTCTCTCTAGCTTTAGAGGATTAGGAATAAGATTCTCCACAGCATAGACAAGCTAAGAACCACTAGGACCTCGGTTTTCCTTTAACTGCAACTACAAGAATGATTAGGGCACACATTTCTTTGAATTACACCAATTCTTTGATTATAATCATAACATCCACGAGATTCTCCTATTCCAGTTGCATATTCAAATTATTAATTAGACTACTTAAGTATTTGTAAATCACTTTCCAAATTAAGATGTGAACCTACTTTAGGCAACATGGTCAACGGCATGTCCATTTCTAGAATTTCAATCGAATGTCTTAACTTAGGGACAAAAAAAGAAGAGGAAAAAAGAAAGTTAGTATTACAATGGAGTGATTATTTATCCACCACAAAAGGTAGTGAGCATGTTATTAAATTTGTGTTGACTTGACTAATAGAGAAGCAATCAAACTGCTTACATTATCTCTATAGTCAATTAGAGGATTTAGTTGAGCAATGAAGATATATATATTTATTTCACGAAGCTTATTGTGGTATGAAGCAAATGAGAGACCTAATTAGTCAAGTTCAGCTACCTACATCATGATACCATGTTATTGTGATTAGTAAACATGCTTCGAAAGCATATGTGTGTATAATGGATACAGTGACAACGATTGTGATGTTTCGTAATGGTTTGTATGGTAGTGGTATAAGGATTTTAGATCTTTAAAGTTATCTAGAGTAGCTTAAGCGACAACTAATCTTACATTTGCGATAAGATAGCAAAATTCTCATTTTCATACTGAAATATTCATAGAAAATTCTTATAACCTTATGATTTTTACCATCAAGATATAAAACTTCAACTTGCATTTCTGTGCCATGTCAACAAAATTTTGAATTAATGAAAGCATTAGATTTTTTTTATTAGTAAAATTAAGAAAATATAAGTTAAACCACCAAAGTTACCCTTCACTCCAAGTAACAAAGGGTGCTTTGGGTCATTATCCACTACCATTATAAATCATCACCTCCTACCATTTCTATGAGTCACATAATTTTTCACAATGAGTTAAAATAATCTTTTAAGGAGTTAGCTATACTATTGGCTCCTTTTCACAATTCATATTGGTTATTTTCTTTTAGACGATGCATAACAACCTACCATCGAAGAGGAGTCATATGCTACCACCTATTTTCATGGGCTAGTTGATCCATCGTTTGTGTAGTGAGATGCTTCCACCAACCACTTGGTGCCAACTGTATAGTCTATTACTCCTACAATGATCTGTTATGGAGGGAAACCACTATGACTTCTATTTTAAGAACAGGTCTATGATGGGAAGAGTAGGGCCCTTGCGTCTACTAAGATCAAAGAAAAAAATGGGAAAATCACATTTTACATACTTGTGAACTCTCCCCCTTTCACTTTGCATATTTATGTTTTCACTTTTTGAATTTTACAAATCATTAAATATTAATTAATGGACATGTATAAGCTTCGAACTAGTTCATAGATTATTAACTTAAATAATACTATTTAATATGTATATATTACAAAAATTAAAAAAAGAAAGAAAGAAAAATGTCTAAACACTAATTGGGTTGTAATTGAGTGGCACCATCAATTATGAGTCCATGGATTTCTTCTTCATATTTCTTTTTTCTCTTTTTTCTTTTTTTATTTATTTTTTTTTTTTTTGGTTTTTAGGCATGATAGATGGCGAACCACTGCCCTACGAGGATCAAACAACTTACCTCTAAGGATTAGTAACAACTCAATTATCTCTTTAGTTTAGGTGTAACCAACTACTTTAAGGCTCAGGGTAAACGACCACTACCCCAATAAAGGTTTGTGTAACTCCTTGGCCTCAGGACGGGCAATAAACAGATTTTTTTTTTTTTTTACTTTTTCAACCTTTTTTTTTTTTTTACTTTTATCATTTTTAATACATTATTTGTTAAATATAAATCAATAATTTCATTTTATTAAATTAATTATTTATGTACCAATTTAAAGTACATGCTTATTGATTAATATTGGAATATATATATATATATATATATATCACAGTTATACAAATGAAAAGGATAAAAACCTAGGTTTTTGCAAAGTTTAAATTATTAGAAAAACGTTGTTACCTTAAAGGGAGGAAAAGATATGTATTACTCATATAATAAAAACTACTAAAGATAGGAGAACAACAATTAGTGAAGAGGTTAAGGAGACGTATATGTTAGCGGACAAGCTATAGCTTCAATATTTATTATAACTAGTTGCTTATAACTATCGTGACCACTTCTTGTTGCCAGGTAAGTTCCATTGAAATGCTAGATATCTTAACAAGGTAGTCAAGTTAGGGCTATAATACTAGTACTAGTATATGTAAGTGCGTTAGTGTTTTGATTAAATGATTGGTTACATGTTAAATTGTACTTGATTGTTTGTTTAAGCTTTTGTTATTATTTTCCGTTTATGACTTACCTAACTCAAATACAAATTTAGACAATGTTTGCTATATATTCTTAGGTTACATTTAGAAGAAGGGCACCATTACAACATGTAAAGGGATCTAACAATTCAACAATTCAAATAATAAACACCAAGCTAGATTTGGTTCGTATGCCTTATGAAGGAAAGTTATCAAAGTTATCATAAGCCTCTTATAAAGAGGAGCTGTATTTTAGAGTTCAACTTCCATTGTTGTATCAGTTCTTAATTAATGAAAAGTTCAAAAAAGTTCAATATTATGAGGGTTAGTTACAATGCTTTAATGTAAGAAAAGCCTAACTTAGAAACAACATAGTTGCACCATCTCTCAAGCACCAAGTGGTAAGAGAACGCCTTAGAGATAGGGAACTATACTCCATATGAATGTAAATATCATGAATTCTTATCTATTTCTAAGTAGATATAAAGAAGCAACTTCCATTTGATTTCCCCTAAGATAAATGAATCAATCCTACTAATCTAGCAATTAGTTGTGAAATAGGAAAATTTAGTAGTTCTCATCCCACTCAATTTTCAAGATCTCAGATGCTTCAATCGTTATGTTTGCTATATATTGAGTTCCAATTTTGTAACTTAACCTTTGATTTGGTCCTTGCACACTCTAATTATCCAATGAGAAGCTACTACCTCACTTAGTATATTACTCATATAAATCTTAATCTAATCTCAACCATCAATTATTTCTTTCCATAAATGACAATAAGTGGCAAAGCTTGTCAATTGATCACCTCTAGTTTTATGTATGCATTTAATTTGGTGGAGTTGTGTCCATGAAACTTTTTTGTGTTTAGATTCACTTTAGAGTTTAATATGTTGGTCCTAGTCAAAAATCAAGAAAAGGGGATTCACTTATTGTTACTCTCAAATTTTAACTTCTAGCCATTAATTCCACTTTTCAATGTTCAAGATTAACCATGTAACACTAAACTTATTCATGCATTTTACATATCAAAAATCTAATAGATTCATATCAAAGATTTACATGCAGAAGCTTAACTTAGATCTGTAATATAATCATTCTATTTAGTCCTTAATCTTTAGTTCAATTTGCCTTAGTCCCTTTTATATTTTATATGTTTTTTATTAGTTATTTATGTGTGAATGAATTCACATAAACAACATTTAAAGTAAAATAATGAAAAATAAAAAGATAAGGGATCATAAGATCAAACAATCAATTTTTGGTGATTCCTCCTTATAAGTAACTTCACTCTTCTAGCACCCTGTATTAAGGAACAAGTCCCTTATACTGCACTTGTTTATCTACTATTTGAAAAAAATCAGAATAATGTATATAGTTCACACAACATTGCCTTACCTCCCAATCTATACCACAAAATTATGTAAGTCTACAGAGTCTTCCTCTTTATTCTCTCAAATAACTCTCCATTGAGTCTAAAGAATTTAGTTGCTTTCTTATAGACTACAATAAGGTTCCTCACACTTTAGTTTGAGTTCTCATTCCAAAACACTAAATTTAACACTTTAGCTCTTATAGCTTTCTCACAAAACTTTGCTAGGTCTTGTTCGATGAATACGTAATTATTTGTTCATTTATATATGTCCATTGCTTCTATTCTTAAGTTTTCAATCCTTTAAATAGACTTCGAATCCAACATTCAAATGTTCTATTGTTTATAGTAGTTGTTACCTAGCCTTTGTCTCCAAAATCTTCCAATTCTTCATTTTAAAATTTGCTCAGTTATCAATGGTATTTGTCATCCATTCTTTTCTCTTTTGTTTCTTCTAGAAATTATTATATCCTTCCTTTGGTAATTCTTTGATTTGATTCATGCTTGATTGTGCAAATTTCTCTTTGTTATTCATGACAAATCATATAATTTACCTAAATATACTTTCTCCTTAATAGTATGTCTTGACATATACCATCATAAGTTGTTCTTTGCTCATTCTATTGACTAGCTTTTAATTTTTTTTTTTTTTTACTTCTAAGTAATCATTGCTTCGAAGTTTATCTATCTTCTAAACTTATTCTTGTTTATCTTCTAAAGCTAACTAGCTTCTAAATTTTTCTTTAGCTTCTCATCTAACTTTTGAGCATGTCTTTAACTTATCACATTCTTGAAGCTTTTGGTTCAATCTTTTTGTTACACGACTTCTAAAGTTTCTGAAATATTCATCTTCATGTTTTGTTCAAACTTTTCTTTTATTTGTTTGTCTTTAATTTTATTAATTCTTTTGCATCATATTGCTTTGCTTCTAATATATAATCTCCTTTCAGGTTCTAAGTAGTACATGCGCTGAGCTTTATTTTAGCTTTAATCATTCTTTTGAGTTATATAATTTTTTTTTCTTTATATACTTAATAACTTGATCAATAATAATTGAATATGTACATTTTGTTACTATCAAAATGCCTTGTATGGAGGTTCTAACATAGTATCCTATGATTTGGTTAGTTTATTTAAGGATTACCCTCCTTAGCATCTTTCCATGAGCAATGCCTAATTAACCCAATTACTTTGCTTTTATCTATTCATTCATTCTAGAGAGAGTGTTGCACTAAATGTTTTCATCATCAAATTTTACGTAGCCATTTAGTGATTTCATATCATAAGTAGGAATGACATGTAACTGTGAATCAATTAGAATGATTTTACTAGCCATACTCAACAACTTCACTTTCTAACCCACAAGTTTTAATTGAACTTTTTCAATCAAAAAGCAAAATTGTTCTATAGTTGGCTTCAAATTGTCTTATAGTGTGAAGCTTAAATGCTTCCTTAGGATTTCAAATTTAGTGTTGGGGACAAACTATGGGTTTCAACTTGCTTGTAACCCAAACAACTCACTAATGTGTATGAAGATTGATTAATCACGTAGGTATTTCAATGGAAGCTTTAGATAATAATACAATGTTGTCTATAAAAGTAAACATTTCATAGAAGGGAATCACTATCTCTAATTTCTATAGGATTCCAATTCCTTAATTTCATTCTATTCAAGAACTTCAAAGCTAGAATGAACTTAGTGGTATAAGATCACCTTGTTGAATCCCTCTTGAGGAGGAGGACTACTCTAAGGAAGACACATTGAGTAAGACTTCAATATAGGTCATTGATTGATAAGATTAGATTGATCAACCATTTTAAAAGGTTCAAACTATTGCACTCACTTTAAAATATTTTTTATTGTCAAAACTTTTTTTAAGATTTAACTTCCCAAACATCCACCTCAAGAATCTTTCTTCCAACTACTAGAGTGTAATAATAATACTATATTTCTTGGAGCCTTAGGCAGAAAACTCACTTGGTTTATGTGGATAAATCCATCAAGATGACTAAAATTTTTATGAAAAGTTTTTAGATTTCGTTGCATGGTTGCTTGAACTGTATAATCATGTTTGCACCAAGCATCTTTCGAAATGGAGAAAACAAGATCTTCCTCTACGGTTCTATTATTTCCCAACATTGTTTTAGAAATCGGGTATGGAGCCTATTTTTGCCTAGTGCTTTCTAAAGACCTAGGCAACCTATCAAACAGAGGGCCTTTAAATTTCCTCCCTCGTAGTGATATGTCCTAGAATCCCATTAGTTGGACCAATAAACTCTGACTGTGGAATGGGATAGGAAATGGAAGTAAAATGTTTCGGTAGAAAAGGTAGTTAGCTTTGTGAAATATGCAAAAACGTAAAGAAAGCATGGAAGTTGATGAGAGAGATAACAAACTACAAGTGTAGCAAAATAAACTTCAATTGAGAGGAAAATCCTCGATTTAGAGTACCAAAAAGGGAAATTTAATTGCTGCCATCTCTCATAAATGTAAGTTTATCCGTGCCTTTAGACAATAACACAATTGATGTGGTAGGAGAATCCCTAATGAAATCATCCAAATTCGAATTCAATTTCATGTATAGATAAAATTATTTTTTCATATGTTATTATTATTATTATTATTATTATTATGCCTGACACGCGGAAGCAAGAAATTTCCAATAAGGCCTACCTTTAGGGAAGATCAGATCAAATCACCAATACATTAAATCCATTTTTATTTTCTGCCCTTCCACTTGAGTGGCTACCTAGCTCGGATTGTAGCCACCAGATTATTGTAGTTGGAACGAGTGTGTTGGTGCCACTTATATTTGCATTACTCCATCCCACGCAGAAGATAAAATAGAATATTTTAAGATGTCAAATCTCTTTTTATTATTATTATTATAATAATTATTATTATTATATTAACATAATAATCACGTGAAGAGTCAGTAATTAGCCTGATTTATATTATTTCTAGTGAATATCAGAATGGGAGGCCATTAGTCAGGGTAATGATTCCAGCTTTTCCCAATTCAATTGTTGTAATCTTTAAATTTGGAAACACGTAAAATAATCACATCAATTGAATTTATCGTCGAAAGTGGCCTCTCCTATGGCTACTAAAGTGGTCCGTCTTTTCTCAAGCATGATTAATACAGCTAGGCTATGTTGATGCTAATGCGATTTCTTATTTTATCCCATTGTGAACTGTCCAGTAATGAGGAGAACTTTATGTATACCCGTATCACTTAATCAGCTACTTGACCCGCGTACCGCATGTAATTTTAATCTTTTTTTCTTTTTTTCTCATTTATAGAATTCTTTCTCAACATTATAAATTGTTTACACATATATTTGTGCATATATTATCGTCGAATAATATGTATTTATACTAAGTTAATTTGAATTTTTTTTTCCTCCCTTTTTCCGGCAGGACTAGGGGAAAGAAGAGATCAACCCCTCTTATCAGAATATGGATACAAGCAAACAATAACCACACTGGTCATACAAATTAAACTTAATATAGGGATTGTAAATGCGACATAATAACTTTACCAAGCCTAGACATTTTGGCCAAAGGTACGATGAGGATCCAGATTTGTTTCTTTAAGTCCGACCTCCTTTACCATAAAGTAAACAGTATAAAGGTTAGAAAGTATCAAAATTAATTTCAAGTTGCATAAAAATTTATTTAAGTGGCCAAACTTCGGTTGGTTCTCAATCTTTTATGATACAAGTAGACTTGTGAACATATTGATTTTGAATAAGTCCAATCTAGGGTGTGGCCAATTTAAATCAACCCAGAAATCGTTTCGGCTCTTAACCAATCAAACCTACCGAACTAGTAGGTCATTGAACTAGAGGTTCAGCTCAACCAATTAGCTTGTCGATTCCAATTTAGCAATATAAAAAAAATAAAAAACAAATTCTCTCTTTCCTAACATATTCTCTCTTTTACATTATTACATACATATTTTTCCCATCAATTATCAGCAACTCTTTTTCATACAATATGCATTCTCATTTTTTATATTGGAATGAGAATTCTTCATCATTTGCTTAACATTACTCAATATTTTAATATTAAACTAGCATCAAGCCCATGTAATCTATATCAATTATTTTGGAATTGAATAAAATTTGAATAAAAAATAACGGTGAATCATTTACACATTAGTACATATAATGTATGTATAAAGTATTACAATAATATGGGAAAAAATAGAAATATAAGAGAAAATGGAAAATTATTTACGGGAACAAATGAAAAAACATTAAAGGAAGTAATTATAAAATAAAATTTAAAAAAGAAAAGGGAACCTTGAATCGCCAATTACGCCGAACCGGCCTAAGCCTATAGCTTCGAGGGCTGGGCTCCATTCAGCCTTGAGCCAACTTATGAATCGATGATTTAAAGCTTGTTCCTAGTTGATTTGACCTAACGACCAGGTCTAGATAAAACCACTCGTCTTACCGATAAATGCCAAATGAATATCGATAGATATAGAGACTAGGTTGGTTCTTACCATAAACAAAGTGTGGAATTAGTATTTCCAACTAGGGCTATAAATAATCTGAATTGAATCGGGTCAAACCATGCTTTTAAAGACTTAGGTTTGACCCATTTTAAAATTATCAACCAATTCAAATTTAATAATAATATTTAAACGAGCATTGAAATTAATTTAATATTTCAAAATGTACCTTTTCATCTTTTGTCAAATAAAATCAATTCTAAATTTTATGATCTTTGTTGTACTAATGATTTTAGCTTTAGCCCAAATGTTATTTTCTTTTTCATTTTAAGCTGTCATGGCAAGTTTGTTTTCACACGTTAGACATAGTCCTGGGTGATATATTCTGAAACAATCCTATGAACTCATATTTACTCTAGCTTACAGTATAGTTTGCTCCATGTATATCCAATCAAGCCAAAATTATGTATTCATAATTAGATCAATATCATGAATTACATCTTAATTTTGTTATTTTTTACAATTATATACTCAAATTTTTAATTTGTCTAATTATACACTCAATTAAAAATTTAGTTATCACCATTTACACTTCAATTAATTCTAATTCACTCCATAGTCCAATCAATAGAATTAGTAAATGAAGTGGCTGTGTATAGCCCTATAAGGGCCGTGCAACCCCTTTACAGGTGATCGCCGATCATTTAGTGCAAAATAGTGAGTTGCAATTCACTTAAAAAATATAAGTTACTAAACTTATTAGAAGCTATGAGTGGTCATGCATGACCCTAAGGGGTTAGCATAACCCTGCTAAGATCATGAACAACCATCTTATTAGCTTATCATGCCAAATGGACTATTGTAATGTATAAAAGTTAAGGTAGGTATAGATTATGATAACTAAATTTTCAATTAGATATATAATTAAACAAATTGAAATTTTAAGTACATAATTATAAAAAGTAGTAAAATTGAGATATAAACGATGACATTATCCTTCATAATTCAAAATAAATATACATAAAAGTGGTAAACAACACATGTTTTCAAAATCCTCTTCTATGTTTGAATGGTCAATCTTTAGAAATTTGAAAAATGAGCTAGAAAAAAATTAGCTCTTCTCCGGCCTGCTTGCTTGGGAATTTAATATCATAAAATGCTAAGCTATGGTATAAAAGGAATACTATAGGAAATTATCATCAATTCGCAAATATTCGTAAATGCGCCAACCAAGGTTATGTGAAAATTTCTTTAGTTTCATTGCATAAATTAACTAAAACGTTAAAGGTAGCACTGCGCGTTACGACTACTAACAAAGACGTGCTGCCAACACGCAAAACACAGAATAGTGAGGATCGGAATCAGCTACCCATATAAAGCCCCAATTGTTCTTTTGGCCAATGATCCCTCGACACGCTAGTAGTGATTTTGACCAAAAAGTTTGGAATTTCAAGAGGGATTGAAAAAAATACAACATGGGCCGGTG
This sequence comes from Lumnitzera racemosa, assembly GCA_024138005.1. Lineage (NCBI taxonomy): Eukaryota > Viridiplantae > Streptophyta > Magnoliopsida > Myrtales > Combretaceae > Lumnitzera > Lumnitzera racemosa. Next base: position 63,193,476 of record JAMXBC010000004.1, read on the forward strand.
TGTGAACCGAATGTAACGTATTGTAAGCATGTGACGTGGTCCTTTAATGTGAAAATGAGACTAGGCATCTTTTGATTTTCTACTTTGTTGGCTTTCCTGAGATTCGTATCCGAAGGTTTGTACAATGTTGAAAACGAGGAAAATAGCTTATGAAGTAATGGATAAGACTACTTCAACTTCAAGTATTGGACTTGTTTTTGCATGGTTATCGTGATTAACCTTTGCTAGATACATTAATATGTACGCCTTTTGGTGTTCAATTCATCCAATGAGTCGACACGCAATTCTGAGACAAAACGTCTCCTTTCCTCCAGGCAGTACGACTCGTAACCTAATTAAGGAATCGATTGTCTGTTCCAAAATAGGAACGCATTTCGTTATGTTCATTCTGTTTAGGGAAAAAAAATTGTTAAAGTAGCTTTTTAATATTTGTTATAATTAAAGCTCTGGAATTGTGATATATAATTATGTAGTTTAAATATGTTATGGTATTTAATAACTTTTAATTAAGGTGGTTATTGAATCGAATCGAACCAATACAATATTAAGTATAAACTTGAATTTAACTTGAAATTTAAAACCTGGCTCTAACTTAAGTCTAATCAAGTTTTAAATTTTGAGCTTAAGCTTGACTTGAAAATATATATGCCAAACTCAAATTCAACTTGATTTTCTTGATTAAATTTGAATTTTTATATATTTTCTTTAAATAATCTCAAACTCGTTTATATTTAAAGTAAAAATAAATTAAAAATTATACCGAATTCAATTATGAGCTTAATATTCTGAAGTTCAAACTTAGTATGATTTATTGTTAGAGTAACTTGTGATCAAACCCGATTTAATTATCACAAAACCAAATTCGAATAAAAATCGAGCCAAACCTAAATAATTTACAAATCGGCTAAGTTTACTTGTACATCTACTTTTAGTGGCAAATAAGGATTGAAGGTGAATACTTTACAAAAGGTAAAATTAAAAGAAAGACAACCATTTTGGTATTCTTTTAAAAAGAAAATCATTCTCCTTACTATATTCATATTAAGTGGTCATTAGGCACCATCATCAAACGTTGGTCACTACCACTATCATTGCACTCAACTGCTAAAGAATCACTAACATTTGTAGTTTCTTGATAGTGCTATTAAAATATTTAAGAATTACAGAGTATTTTATAATGAAAATCTATAAAAATCGGGGAAATTTCTTCACAAAACAATCACGCCCCTTAATATACCATTAACGAGTGCCCTGACATTAAGGATTATGATGCACCGACTCTTCTATTTGGAATTGAAATAAACATGAGGTATTTTGCCAGATATAATACATGCCCGATACGCACCTAGCCCCAGTTAGATAGTAACCAACATTTTAGGGGGCAAAAATGAGAAGGGAAAATAACACCCGTATACAACAAACTATAAAACAGTGTCCTAAAATGTTGGTTACTTTTTATGATACAAATTGTACTTTCTCTTAGAAGTATTTATTAACCTGAACCTTATTCCAACTAGAGCCAAGTAAACAAGACACTCACACTTCAATAAAGAAATATTTTCAATCGAGTCTCGTCTCTCTTTCATCTGCTACTCCATCACAATCCCCCACTCTATGACATAGTGCATCAACAAATGTCGAATCAGTTATTTGTCAATATTTTGTGTTGATTGTTAATGGCCATGTTGAGGAGGAATAAGTTATTGATTTTAATTTCTCAATGTTATAAGTTTTGTAAGATGATTTCTTTTTTTTTTTTTTCTTTCAAGTACTAAACTGGATTCTTATCATATCATTTCATTTCATTTTGAACTTATGAGTTTACGGACCCTATTATTTGTAGTAATCCTTATATTTCTATTTAGCCTTTGTATATTTGAAATGAATCTTCAATTCTTTGTAAGTTTTTATGATTTTATACTAGCAAAACATGAAAGTTATAAAAAGATATTATAAGATAAATGAATATATATTTTTATTCATTTTAGGACTTATATATATATATATATATATCATGTGTCAGTCTTATATGGTGTTTGTGTCTGTGGGTTCATATCTATGCATCATATGTTAAGAGACACTAAAAAAGTAGGTTCAATGCACGTTTACCATTATTCTTAAAAAATATACATATAAATACAAATGAGATGAAATTAATTACCTAATCATCAATACTAAATCATATCTTGAAGATGTATCATCATAATTTATAAAAGTATCGCATTTATAAGCTAGGATTTAATGAATTGGATACTATTGATGGAGTACTTTGGACATGAGCTTCTCAAGCTCGACCATATCTAACACATCTCATAGTTTAGGGCTCACTTTTGTAGGCCTAAGCCCTAGACCTATATGGACTAAGCCCAGTAAGTCCTATAATGGTTAGAATGCATAAGACAAAGATGAAATAGCTACGTCCTGAATAAGTGGGACACGTCGAGTATAATGATTCCACTCTCTTACATTTGCAACAGAAGATATCTCCCATCAACTGACCTTCAACTGCCAGCTCCACATCGCTATAAATCCTAGGTCACTGCCCAATAGTAAAGCTCTATAAACTTTACACATCAAAATTGTACACTTTCCTACATCACTTCCTACTCTCAAGAGCCCACCGCTAATTTAAGTATCGAAATAGTCATACTAAACAAATCCCCGGTGTCTCCTCACTATGTATTGTTTTATAAGCCTTATATGATGCAAACCGAGCCAAGAACAAACAAGATTGGTCATTGGGGTAGGTCCGATCCTATCGAAGGAACGAAAATAGAATAGGTTTAGTAATGGCTTTAGCAAATTCATGAGTCACCTAACCGGATATGATACATTAGCTAGATTTTATATGGCCTAAAACTCGCCAAATGTAACGCACTAGTTCTAGTGATAAGGTTGCCCAACATAATCCTTGTTAAAGGGATTGATAAGAGCTAATAAGAGAGAGCTTTTTTAAAAAAAAAAAAGACTCAAAGGATTTTTATTAATGTTGTAAATCTCCCTAAAACCCTACACATAGGTTCTATATATACGTGATTGCAAACTTGTAAATAAAATGACTAAAAGTATACTCTAGTGACATTCTTGTAAATACAAAACAAACATAAGGATAATTTAAGGAAAATACAAGAAATAAGATGTCTAAATAACATAAATAAAAACAAGCAATCAAATGAGATGTCCGGATGAGTAGTGGATGAATTGGGCTTTAGTATTTTGGTGAGGTCGGTACCCCGAATCCTATCATTATCCGCTTCTTAAAAAAAAAAAAAATTTCAACCCAAAACTTGACAAGTGACTACTCTAACTTCCACTTGGATCAAAAGCAAATCTGCAAGAGAGAAATAAAAGCAAACTACAATAGCTCAACTCAGTTATCAAAGTAAATACGGTCTGGCTCTCTTTCCACTCATCATGAGCACGATCAATCAAACTCTTCTTTAAGGGTCCTTGCTTCTATTCATCATATATGCGATCAACTTCTTTTAAGTAGCCCTAGTAACTATCAATCAAGAGAAATAACACAATTTTTGGCTCAAACATCATGTCATGAGCTTGAGTAGTTTGAACATGTAAGATCTCAAACTTCTCGTCTAACTCGAGAATCCTTAAAGCTTCATGCGCTCTTAATGTTGGCCTCATAACATCATACTCGATAGCCTTCTCCTCTTCCATTTCCTCATAAATCACTTCTTTCTCCTCCCATCTATACACCTCAAATTTTTCCAATGTGAGAGTACCAAGGGTAAGAACAACATAACCCACATGAGAATATCCATCACCATGACCTCGGAATACACTAATATATAATCTATAACATCTCACAGGTACAATTCCACTTTAAAACATTTCGCTTCCAAACAACCTCAGTAATGGATCAAAATAGAATAGTCTCACATGTGGAAGGCTAACGTAGTGGTACTTAGGGATGTCAATAGTACCAAGTGTCCTTGGCAAAGGGATGATGTCAGGAACAGGGGTGTTGAGTGGTAACACTTCTTGTCCGTTCTTTTTCCCCTCTTCATTATTCTTTGGTTGAGTAATCCTTTCTTGCCTTCTTTCTTCCTTAATCTCGTCGACCTTAACTAGAATAACCTCTAATTCTCCTATAAGAGAAAATAGGATTTGGGGCTTGGTAATAAGACTTCACCCTCAAGCCTTACGTACTACAATTTCTATGTTGAGCCCTACTGGCCATATAGGATAAACTTCACTGCAACACCACCTCGGCATAAGCAAATACAGCTTAAAGTGTTAATATGCATAATAGATAGCATAATAATTCAGTTTGGAAATTATTCACATAATAGTTGGCTCGGTAGTTTCTCTAACAAATCAGCTCAACAATCCTTGATTCACCCTTACATGCTTTGCTCATTTGACTTCGATTTGCACAGATCAAGACTTGTTCCACAGTTGAACACCTAAACACTTCAAAAAGCTTAGTATAAACGCTTATTCACAGGGCGAAATAGCTCGACAACTAGAAAACAATCGGTTGGCCAAATGATAGCTTAATCACACAATATCAATAAGCTCAACAATCTACTTCACGATGTGATAGCAGTTTGATTGAATTATTCGCAACTTAGAACATGAAAGTCGAACAACTCAACTCATTAGTTAATGATCAGAACAGCACGGTACCTTAATTTTTTTTTTTTTTTTTGACCAAATATTCAAGAGCTCGGTTTACAACACTATAGCTCGGAAATTGCTCCATTGCACACTCCAATTAGAACTTATATCTCAGTAATTGAAAACAGGGCACTACTTCCAAAGTTATAGTAGCTTAGTTGATACTTCGGACGCAACCAACAACATACACGTATTAGCTCAGTTCGAACACTGCGATTCTTCTGTTTGATAGTTCCTCAACTAGTTTGAATCACACTTGCACAACAACGAGCTCGAATTAGTGAAACAATAACATCTCGGTAGTAATTATATGGAGCATCTTGGACAGTCAATTGTGCAGTTCAACAATCCAATTCACTAAGTTCACTTCAATAATTCAAAGAAGCAAGCTCGGCATTCATGCAGCAGAGCCCAACCTTGACATTAATTATATAAAGCAACATGCCACTTCTTCAGTTATGCATTCACAATTGATTAGAAATCTTAGTGAAAGGCAAATCAGTTCAGTACGTAATTAACCACACACAACTATAAGCTTGGCCATTCGATAATCTTTAGGGCACAGTAGTTCAAAATATCAAGTTTAGCTCAGTTAATACTTGTATAAGCAGCTCAGCACATCAATTTTAGCATGTGGAATGCACAACCAACTCACTATAATGGTAAACTTACCTCAGCACTAACAACACACCTCGAACATAAGTCAACAAGTCAGCGAACACTCAACAATAGCTTAGTAGCAATTATACAGAACATGACAACTGTAACAGCAGCTTAGCAAAAATTCACTAAGCTTAGCACTTTGAATTTAGTTCGGCAACTATGCAACAGCACAGTTCAATTCTTTTAGCATACGATAGTCTACTACTCAGTACCTTAGTTTCACTTCGATGAGTTCAACAATAGCTCAGTCTATCTGACAGTAACTTAGATAACACAACTATTCGATCACTCCTTACACGCTCACAACAATCCAACACTTCTTAGCTCACATTTTCTGACAAAATTCGAGTACACCCAATAGTAGTTTGGATCAGGCATTCATGATAGTTCAACACTTCTTGAAATATAGCACTAAACTTGGTTAGCTCAGTACGGGTGGAGCTCGTAGAATTTCGGTGAGTGAGCAACTCAAATCAAGACTATCATTAGCTTAGCAATGCAACAGTTCAGCAACTCAACACTTGAACTATCAGTTCAGTAATGCAACATTTCGACAACTCGATACTTGAACTATTAATTTGGCAATGCAACAGTTCGGCAGCTTGGAGTTAGCTTGCACCTTCAATAATTAGCTCGGAATATTTCTTCTTTGTCCAATTCATCTCGGTACGGAAGCACAGCACTTTGGACTAGGCACATACACTCACACAACTTTCACTAGCCACTTTCAGGTTAATTCAAACAAGGCAAGCATGACAACAATTCAAATAACTCGGATCAAACAATTTTCGACTCTGTCCACTACACCAATCCACTCAGACACTACACAAGCAACTCAGAGCTTTAGAGTATAGTAGCTAAACACTTAGCCACAACAGTATGGCTATCACACCAGCACTACTCGGTATAACAGTAATTATGCATCTACATCGCAGCACTCAATTGAACAATACACACTCATAACCACCTCGTTATGATAACATTTTGGCACCTAAAATTTTTTCTACAGCCACATACAACAGTCCAATTCACACTTTTAACTTAGCTCATGCGGTGATTGTTTAGATCAAGACACATGACACTAGCTTAGATGTTAAAAGAACAGCACACACATACACCTCAGTTTGGTTCTCTCTCTAGTATACTACTACAATAGTCCACTCAGCCAAAATTAATGGAGCTTGGAAATTGGACAAAGCAACTCGAGAATTTTGGAAGAACAGCTGACAGTACTATCACCAGCCACTACGTCGACTAGGTTAGCTCGCTAATTAGGGGAAACATCAGCTTGAACACTTCAATTTCAGACACAAGCACACAATTCACGACTGCAGCTTTACACTACACAATAGCAATTTCCAAACCCATACACTACAATACTAAGTACTACACCAATCCTCAGGACAGCAGCACAAACCCTTTAACACGACCGCAGCCACCGCTTACCACTACTGTAGCTAGCTGTTCCAATAGTCTCGCACCAAATCAAAACCACCATAACCACAAATTGACCATCAACAATGTGTACTCTCAATCCCTCATGTCCAATGCAGACAGCACTTCATAACCATGTTCTTGTAAACAAACAACTACAATGATACATTTTCACCCACCTTTTACATTTCTAAATACCACTCTTCGTGACTACAATTACATGAACCCCCAGTAGGTGCCTTTGGTCTATAATCAAACCATAAATCGGAAGTGAGAGCAGATATGGCAAGAAATTGAACATCCACTAAACAATTTGAGTATCTTTCTTGTGTACGTTGTCCTGTTCAAAGATACCTAAAAGTACTTACGGCTACAAAAACCTTCAAATTAAAGCACCTTGAGAATCATAGGCTCAAGCCATGTAGTTCTCAACAATAATAACTCAAATTGACCCTTCAAACAAGTCTAATAGTAGCATACAGTAAATCATTACATTAGACCAACACTTTAAAGCAATATCGATCGGAACCTCTATGGGGAAATGCAAGTTACAGCTTAAGCTAATAAATCCATGATAATACGATAGTAACTACTAAATCAAATTTTCCTGTGGTCGTGCCTCCGCTCTGATAACAAGATGATGCAAATCGAGCCAAGAACGGACAAGGCCGATTGTCAAGGTGGATCCAATCTTATTGAAAGACCGAAAATAGAGTAAGTTTAGTAAAAGTTTTAGCGAATCCATAAACCACCTAACCATGTATGATGCACCAGCTAGATTTCACATGACCTAAGACTCGCCAAATGTAATACACCAATCTGAGTAATAAGATTGCCCACCACAATCCTTACTAAAGAAATTGATAAGTGCTAGTAAGAGAAAACTTTCTAAGAGAAGAGACTCAAAGGGTTTTTATTAATGTTATAAATCTCCCTAAAACCCTATATATAGGTTTTATATATATGATGGAAAACTTGTAAATAAAATGACTAAAAGTATACCCTAATGGCCTTCCTGTAAATACAAAATAAACATAGGGTAATTTAGGAAAAATACAAGAAATAAGATATCTAAATAACATAAATAAAAATAAGTGATCAAATAAGATGTCCTGATGAGTAGTAGATGAGTTAGGCTTCAGCATTTTAGTAGGGTCGGTACCTCGAATCCTATCACTATAGGTACAAGGCCCAATCACCTACCAGCAAGAACCTAGAGACAACATTTAGTGCCATCTGTGGGAAGCTGAATTCCTATACCTGAAACCTTAAACACATTACATACACAACCTACAAGCAATTCTTTGTACACTATGTCTCAACGCAACGAGTAGGAAAACCAACAATTAGTAAACAACCAACCTAGAGGCAATCCACCCCTCTAATAAGTTGTGCTAAAGGAGCAGATGGAACGCTTATCTAAGATGTATGCTGTACAGAACAAGGTGCTCTGCGCTCACCTAGATGAAGCAGAGTGGCACATCGCACAAACTCATTCGCTCCACCTTCCCCCCTCCCTCCCCTCCGGAAGCTTTAGATGCTCGCATTAGGCATAACAACATCCAGCAACAGTAGCAGAATGGTAAGGATCAGCAACCTGATCCGCCATTACATCAACAGCCAGCAAGGTCTGCGACCACTCGTGACTGAACTCTAGCTGGCAACGAATAAGAAGCCAACTCGTAGGGAGTATAGGCTCATTTAATTGCATGACAAGCTCACGCGGTATACAATACTAACCTAAATGAGCTACGTACCATGGTAAGACCCCCTTCACTAGGGGTGTCCAAGACGAAGTGCTACCCTTTAACAACAAACTTCCATTCCTGAACCAGTACGATGGCATAGGTGATCTTGATGACCATCTTCTCTACTTCTACACACTCATAAACCTTTACGATCATAATGATGCCATAATGTACAAGGCCTTTCCAAGCATTCTGAGAAAGGTAGCTCAAACGTTGTTTAACCACCTCCTTGAAAAACTCCATCAACTCCTTCGATGAGTTGGCGCAAAAGTTCAGCCTCCATTTGGAGGCTAACAAGCCTCCATCCAAGGAAGCATTGTCCTTGTACCTAATAAGGCAAGGTGAAGGCAAGTCCCTGCTTGACTATGTTACTCGATTCAACAATGGCATGTTTAAAATCCCTCAGCTAGATGAGGGAGTAGCTATCCATGCCACTCAGCTCGGCATCCGACCTTCAAGAGATTTGTTCCAATCGCTTGCAAAGAACAAGCCAAAAATCCTAGTTGACTTTTGGAACAAATCCCAAAAGTACATCGACCAAGAGGACAACATCGCTCCAAGCATGACGTCAACCAAGAAAGGTCGAATGGAAAGCAAGATAAAGAAAAATTGTCCATAAAGGATAATGAGAGAGAACCTCCCTCTTCTCATTAAAGGTTAGAGAGTCCAGGATGTCGAGGAAGCTAAGATGCAAGTCCGGATAATGAAAGAGAACCTTCCTCCAAGTTTAGCAGGCGGAGTCAATGGTCAAGTCTTCCAGCTCATCTAACCACTCCTCGGTCTCCCTGTAGTCAACAACTACCTTCTTAACGACAATGTCGCTAAGGACACCCCCCCCCCAACTGTTCATCTTAGAGATGATCTCTTCCATCTCTAAAACTTTGTCTTGCAGCTCCCTGACTTGCGACTCTAAACCGACCTTTAAACCGGCCAACTCCAGCGAAGTGGCCATAATGCCTTCGCATTTGAGCACCTTCATTGCTAGCTTGGTTTGCAACCTGGCCATAGATGCCTTCAACTCGGCACTTTCTTTTTCGAGTTGGGCTCGAGCTTGGCCCTCCCCATCCATCATCTGAGCGAGACAAGCCTTCATCTTTTGCTCGTTCTCTAGCTAAGCATTCAGGTTGTCAATCTTCTTAGCCATCTTTTCCACATTGTCCCTCTTTCGCTTCGCATCCTTAAGCCTCGCCTTAAGCCCTACCTATATAATAAAGTGGCGTAGGTGCCTGTTACCCTTGGCGAATTTTTTCAAGTACCTCTTACTAAAAGTCTCTACCTCCAGCAAGTACTTCTCGTGTTGACACAATACCTCCCAAAAGCCCTTTACCTCTTTTTGGGCGGTATTAGACTTATTTAGTTGAAGCAATACCTTGTTGTAGTACTACAAATTGAAAATGAAGCGTACCGTTAATACAATGACACGTAAAGCACAATAACACAGGAGCAACGAAAACTTACTTGCCACATCAGCATGCTCAAGTGGCCCGCTATCTATTTGGGGTCGTCTCCACCTTCCCAGGATAGCCCAATCACCGAGGGTGTAAGACCCCATCGAAGCCTAATAGTTGAGTGGTCGATACTGCAGCATCAAATCATTAGCTCGGACTTCTCGCTTCGACCTATGGAGCTTCCCTCAAACCCTCTTCATTTCCAACTTAGGGGCTCCCCTCAAGAGCTCCTTATCCTAAGAAGTGTATGGTACTTCCTAAAATGAGTCCAGCCCTATCCCCATCAGCCTAAAATTTTTTAAGACTTCAAAAAATGTATCCCTCATATCATCAATGCTCTGATAAGGATAAGCTACTAGCCATTCATTCCACTTCCCTTTACTCAAAAGCACCCTCACTAAGGGCCTTTGCTTCTTCACTCCAAGACCTAGCACCCTAACCATCTCAGGAGCATTGCAATTTTGGCCAACAGCATAAGGAAGGGTAGCCCCTTACATAATCTCTTCCTCCCTCACCTTCAGAAAGTAAAGCATCTGTACATCGAACCCTACCATTTCAGCACCTTCGCACCTATGACAATAGGCTTGGTAGAAGAGGCGAGGGCAAAAGCAGGAAGAGCTATAACCAAGGGCTCTACATCCACAGGCTCATCTCGAATATCGAGGGGAATCCCTTGAGGAACAGACCTCAGTCGTACTTTGTTGGTCTCCCCAAGCCCCGACTTTGGCCTCACTGCCTTTCCCTTTGACGAGTCTGCCTTGGTTCACTCCTTGCATTGGCTCATTAGGTCATCTAAAAAGGGACGAAGCATCTTCGGGGCTAAATTTTTTCCTATAAGAAACCCAATTGAAATTTAGAAAAGGAAAACAAGAATAAACCAAAAGAAACTACAAATATCATTCACAAAACACCACTATGACCGATACGGCCAAGGGAGTCCTTCCATCCTACAAGCGCCTAAGGAAGCACCTCAACACTAATACAACTTAATCGAGTACCGAAAATTCCTATACCTTCGGCCCATTTCTCCACCACAGCTTTCTTTATGTTAGGGAAAAGCTCGAAGATCGAGTACTCGAAATACCTATCCACGGTCTTCACAGCATTGATCTCTTTGCTATATCTCAACACCATAAAGGCCAGGATCTCTTAGGCGACTTGGACATCGCCAGGGCCAAGCCCCTTCTTACCTCTGGCATGGACCATCCCAGTCCATCGGGTCCAAAAGTCTGCCTCCTCGAGCAGTTTGAGTACCACATATTCATCCTGCTAACCTTTAATTAAATCTACAAGGCCATAAAACAGCTTCTTCCCTTAGTATGGTTGGAGGTAAGGCTACACCCTAATGATCTTCCACATGTAGAAGTGACAGAAGAGCTCCGGAGTAGCCCTTACCACCAAGTATTCGCAAAGTGCCTGAAAAGCCTTCAGTACCCTCTATCCATTGGGAGGGACTTGCAATGGACTACAATGGTGGTAAGTGAAGAACACCTTGTTGAAAAGACTTGGAAGGAGGTGTTGCCCAATCTCCAAGCACTTCTCAAATATTGTGAAGCGCCTCCTTAATAGTAGGGCTAACCATTCATCTTAGCCTAGCAACTTAATCCGCCACCTAAGGATCGCTTCTATAAGAAAGTTGTTTATGATCCAACTGAGGACAGATTGCTTACTTCTACTCACACGACTACTATAAGCTCCTAACAATTGAGTTTAGAACAACCGAGCCTAGATTTAGGACCTTTAGGGTAACTTAACCGATTAAACCCAAACTTTACGAATAAGATAGAAAAGATAGACGAAGCAATATAGTCAAGTTAGATTTTAGAAATAATGACCCAAAATTCCAATTTTACCCTTGGAAGTAAGATCATTCAATGTAATACTAAAATACTCGAAATCCCTAAAATCAAACTCAAATTGTGACAAGAACTTAGAGATAAGTTAATTAAGCTTCAAAATAAGATAACATAGTATAATTTACTATATGAATATATGCATATTTTTATGAGTATACTCGGTATAAATAATAATTATACCCCTTAATTAACCCTAAATTACTAAATTATATATTTATTGTGTTGAATTCATGAAATTAATTAAGAGAACATATCATAAAAATAAAAAATATGCTAGAAATTTAATTATACAAGTATAGTTCTATATTACGCGTGATATATACACATGATATATATACTTGTACATTACTAAATAACTAAATATTAATTAAATATACTTAAAATACTAAAGCAATTGTAAATCCTATTCTATAAACTCCAAATGCGGCTGGAATTGCTGGAGAATCACCATGGCACAACTCTAATAGCAAATTACAATGAGTCAAAAGTAAATTCTTAACAAATAGACACCTCATACTTACTTTTATGAAGAAAAACTAAAGAAAAAATAAATAAATAAGAAAAAATCAAAAGGGGCAGAAATCGACTCCACAAGCATAAATAGGCTTCATTGCAACATTACAAAACTTTACAAATCAAAAGCACTTGAAAGAAAAATTTAGAAAAAAATGGAGGAAATTAGAAAGAAAATAGAAAAAAATAGGGGAACTACTGTGCTACTACCTTGCAGACCTAGACGACCATCTAACTACGAACCCGACCATACACCACCAATCCAAGCAGCGTCTAGGCTGTCCGACACACCCCCAACATCCTACAACCGCCAAAGACACTAAGAACAATAAGGTCTAATTCTTGCCCTGTTTTTCAATAATTTATAAAAATTAGTAAATTTACCCAAAAAATTATGAAAAAAGTTATACTTGGGTTATTTTGAACATGCTCTTATGTGAGATTTTTATTTTTGAAAATTCATAATATTTAATATACTTCCTTAAGAAATCTACTATTTATCCGAATTTAGAATTGTAAAATAAATATACTAAATGATGTTGTTTCTAATTGAAAATTTTTATGTAGGATGTGTATGATAGATAGATGATTGCTATCTAGCCCGTATTTTAATTTGAATATTTTAATATTTATTACATTTTTTGGCCTAAAAATAGCTCGAAAATAACTTAAAATTATGAATTAAATAGGAAATTATGAAATTAATTGATGAAATGGACATGTATCGACCTCTAGTGAATAATAACAATGTGGGATTAGAATAAAATTTACTTGATGTAAAAAGAATCATAATTGAGTAATTTAGGATAATTTAGGAATAAAATCGTAAATACAAATATTTAAGTGATAGGTCAAAAACTTGAAACCAAGTGATAACTGAATTTTCTATATTTTTAGAATTCTATAGAAATTTTTGTGGAATTATTTGGTGACCCGGACTATTTATTATGAATTTTCCTAATAAAATGACTTAAATTACAAGTCAGGGTGTATTTTTAATAATAATAAGTTAAAATGAATTAAATAGTTAAATAAAAACTATGTGCATGATTGATGATCAGTTGGGATTAAATTATTATTTTTATTATATTTATGGATATTTTCTAATCGGATATACTCTAAGTATATTAGGGTTGGATGATACATATAATGTAACATTATATGGAAAAATTAGTTAAAATACAATTTAATAATGTAAATTACATATAATACAATAATATTTATATAGTTAAGTATAACTGCATTAAAAACTCAAACTACTTATTAAAAGTCATCTATAAGATCAGGACTTGTAAAACATATCATTAGATCTATATGACCCAACGACACTAATTTTGTTAAAATTGAACAATCTTAAGTAATATAACCTATAGCTATATCATATTTTAGAATGTACATATTTCGGTAATCTTACTGAAATTAAGATGTGATTTAATAAATTAAAAGTACATTTCGATATGATCGAAACAGTATATAATACGTAATAGTATAAATAACGTACAGTATCAACAATTATAACTTAATTCGATATATAATAATAATACAACCATATTATGGAAATAATAATAATAATAATAATAATAATAATAATAACTGTTTTATTAAACCCTAATATTTTCGTAATTATTACGAAAACTGAATTTGGGTTTTTTGTGTAAATAGGATCTTCTAGTATAAAAATAGTTGACAATTCAAGTCAGTTGTAGTAAGCGTCTAAACAAGTAAGTTAGGATTGTAGGTACTAGTGGGATATTGTTTTAAAGTATCCGAAAACCCAAGAGTACTTTCGACTATATTTATAGTTAGTTGGTTGTGCACATACCGTGTGTATGTATGATATTCAGTTATGACAGGAGTTGAACTCCATAGTTTGCTATTCGGCGTGTTTGCATTGTTTTTGTATTGTATGAACTTGTTTAGCCATCCCTAATTAAAACTAACATCTATTCGACTGAAATGAAATTAGACATGCATAACACCCATTAGGGGAAACAATTAAAAGTGTCAAGCCAAATACCGACTTCCTTCGATGAGGATAGCTGATATGGTCCTTTTCCCATCCTTAATCGAACTAAGTAACAGGCGAGGAGGTCGCGGTGATTTGAAGGCGATCATGAGAGGAGGATGTTCTCTATTACACAAGCCCAGGTTTGATCTGACTTAAGTCGCGATGAAACTCCTCAATCCGGGTTGGAGCAAATGTAATTTCTCTAACCTCACAATAGACCGGATAACATTGTATGATGTTTCATTTGATTGATTACATTGCATTTCATCATAATTAATAACCTTACTTGTGATTGTATGGTACCCTTCTAACTTCGTTTAACTTACTGAGCTAGTTATGCTCATATCCTTATAGACTCTTTTACAGGTGCTGAGTGAGGTCAAGATATTCCGATACCACCATTCCCAAGTTTGTATGTTGTTGTTTAGGAAAGTGAGGAACGAGGAATCAACTGAACCTAGGCTTTTGGATTTTTTTTTTTTTTTTTAGTTTTTGAGGAAACTAACTGGGAATTTCCTGAAACGTCCACTCGTTTCCTAACTTATGTAAATAGTCTGCAAACCTGTAACTTTTTAATAAACTTTAATTGTAAACTTTAACTTTAGATATAAAATGTTGTGTAAATATTGTTGTGGCACTAGACAATAGGTTATATAGAACATGTATTTTATAAAGCTCTACTATAGGTTTGATTATTAATAGGTGTCTAAACAGACATTTTAAGCTAGTTGAGTTATGCACGCCTTTTACAAACTGTATCTATAATAACAGCTGTAAGGTCAACTTCTATCTTAGGTTAGTTTATACAGCAAAACTGTTATGACTGTTCTTATTCGGGCTATAACAACCGCTAGGCCCCTTACCCTTCTTAGGAGCATCGAATAGATCCTTTGGGGGAGGTAAGGGAACATCCACATATACATCCCTGGGGATTACATTGATGATTTTGGCCTTGCCTAGCACCTCTACGTCCATCCTTATAGGTTTGTCGAGTTTTGCTAGTGATAGACTATGCCCTCCCGTACTTGAGGGGGATCACTCTTTATAGACTCTGAACTAAAGAGATGCGACAATGAAGTGGAATCAATCTCACCTCTATTGGTTGACATGATTGTAGTACTTGAAGAATGAAGAAAGACATTGGGAAACTTTTGAAGAGAGTCTGAAAGTTTGAATGTGAATGCAAAATTGGTAATAACTGAACGAGAAGATTGCAAAAAAGTGGTCTCTCTTTATGATCCTGTTATTTATAGGCAAACCACCTGGGATGTCGTACAAGCGATTATAGGGATCCTTATAAGCATGAATCCCTTGGAATGCTACATAGCAAATAGGTGGAAAGTATTTTGATTGGACAGCCATCTTTAAAAGGCAAAAGGCATGTAACTACATGCTAGTTTGTTACAATACAATACCTATCATGTCACATCTAATGCACGGAATAAAAGCGAACAAAAATAACATTTCAAAAAAGTTCCTTCAACAAGAAGCTTCTTCAAGGCCCATCTGACTTCCACCCAGTTGGCATGATAATGACATGACATAGTTACGTCTCCTCGATCCTTATCGAGCATTATTCGGATAGATCAATTCATAGCCTTAAAGCGCCTGCTTAGTGAGTTACAAGGATATCCTACTCTGATACCCCAACCTAAGCTTCGTTCGGGTTTTTGGCACTTTGCTTAGAGACAACTACTGACCACTCCTACTCATTTAGCCTCAAATATTTTCAAATCAAGAATCCACTTCATCAGGCACCTCCACTGCAACTAACTTCCAATTCGGACCTATATGCCCACCATGTCAACCCCATTGCGCTAGGTTGGACTCCTTTGAGTGAGATCGATCATGCCTAAGCAGCCCACATATCCCTTCTCCTTGCCTTCACCTCAACAACGAGACTATAGGAAGGCAAGTATTGACAAGGCACTTAAGACATGAGCTTCTTAGGCCCGACCGTATCTAACACATCTCATAGCCTAGGGCTCACCCTTGTAGGCCTAAGCCCTAGACCTATATGGACCAAGCCTAGTAAGCCTTGTAACAGCTAGAATGTATAAAATAAGGATGAAACAGCCATATCTTGAATAAGTGGGACATGTCGAGCATAACAACTCCACTTTCCTACACTTGCAAGAAAAGATCTCTCCCACCAACTGACCTCCAACTGCCAGCTCTACTCCGCTATAAATACTGGGTCATTACCCAACGGTAAAGCTCTCTAGACTTTTCACATCAATCTTACACACTTTCCTACATCACTTCCTACTCCCAAGAGCCTGCTGCTAACTTAAACATCAAAGTAGCCATGCAAGACAAGCCCCCGACATCCCCTCACTGTGTATTGTTTTGCAAGCCCTATATGTACAAAGCCCAATCACTTACCGGCAAGAACTTAGAGACAACAAATACCATTGCTAAATCACATTTAATAGATGTGATTTTATTACTTTATTTATTATTTGTATTGAATATGTGACAATGATAGATACCATTGCTAAATCACATTTAATAGATATGATTTTATTACTTTATTTATTATTTGTGTTGAATATGCAACAAAGATAACTTATTAGTGTAGTAGTTAAGGTACTCTTTACAATGCATTAGGTCTTGAGTTTGAAACAAAGTGGAAGGTTGTTGGGCTTTTTTTTTTTGCACAAGCCTCTATCACATTTATTACATGTGACATTAATACCTAGTTAATGTATGTCATATTCTATAAATGCGATATTAATGTAAAATTAAAATTGCATTTACTAAAAGTAATTTTGCCATTGTATTTGTATAATTAACTTGACGTAATTGGTATTTGTATAATATTTATTAATTTTATGGCAAACACACAAATTTCTCCTAAAAACACACTTATCAAGTATCTTAAATTAATTATATAGTAATGTGAAAAGCTTCTTTTGGTAGACACTTATATTACCAAGTATTCTAAATATCTATTATTTTTCTTTGATACATAGGCTAGAATATACGTACTAATACATGTCATGTCCACTAAAATTCAATCCTTGTATTTGCATTTTGTTCACAAATGTGCTTGCTTATTAGTTGGTATTCGTATATGCTATGGCCTATTGTTTATATGTTTATCTTTTCTTGCACCATTATGTATTATAGTTCTTAAACTATACTCACTTAGCTCAAAGCTTAAGTGAAGAAGTTCGCTTATGCAATCTTAGATTTCGAAGACAATGAGCCGACACTTAGAAGTTAGGATTGGAGAAGGAGTATGTTTCAAATTGCATTGTGTATGTACCATACAAAAGAATTAAGCTATGACAATCTGAAAGATTACTACGTTTATGAAGTTCCACTATCATCTCTCATATTAATCAAGGACAGTTTCAGAGGATATCTATATTTGTGAAGTTCAATTAGTTGCTTGGTTACTAACAAAGCCTCTTACTCAACATGAGGATGATGGTAACAAATCATTTCTCAGATGCTAAGGACAGTTAAGTAAACTCCTTGAGGGGTAAGTTATGATATTCATGATGTTAGAATATATTTTTATAAGTAATATAATTAGAATCATCAAAATCTCATTGATGAATGTGATTAAGTATCAAAATTTACATTCTTATAAATTTCTATGTTATAATTAAGTCTTATTAATTCAATTATCCAACCTATGTGTTGAGCTAATGGAGCGTACAACACTAAGGAAAATAGATATTATGAAGCAACACATTTTGGGTTTGACACCATATCCAATCAAATACCTTAAGATATTAGGTTATGGGTCTTCTCCACTTATATATCCTTTTTCTAACTCTTATATTTCTCATATAGAATGTTCTTCTTCCACTTATTCACACTTATATCCCAATTCTCCCTTATAAGTGTAAAACGTTATATTGCCTTACATTTTACTCCTCCTTAGTGGAAACCTCTTAGGTCCTCATCAAGACCCATGAATTGACTCTACTAAACCGGCCTCATGAGTAATTGCAACCCACATTCCTCTTTTCACATCATGAGCTTCATGTGAGTCACTATCATATGGCTCTTCTTTCTACATGGGATGTCCATGATAGTTAAGCCGGTGCATTCATTCCATCTCGTACCAACAAAACCATTAGTTTTTATATCACTTGTTAAGTAAAGGGAGCATGCAATATTGAAGAGAATGGATCTCATGAAGCAACACATTTGTAAGGTTAACCCATAGTCTTAAGGTACTAGGCTATAGGTTTTTTCCACTTATATGTCCTTCACTTAGCTCACATATTTCCAATTTGGGATTTTTTTTTCACCTACTCATACTTGTATCCTAACACTATAGTGGAGATCTTAGGCTAAATTACTTTTATAAATCTTTTTTTTTTGTCATTGATCATATTTTTTTTGTTTGAAAAAATCCTATCCCTAAATTCAATCAACGTTTACATTTGTTTTATTAGGTTTTTAGAGTTTTGTTACGACTAAATTTTTGGATCTTAATTTAGTTCTCATAAGAAACTCTTAGGACTCCTTAGTTGGCAGAATGTAATAAAATAGGAATGAAAGTACAATTTTTATAGAATAGAACAAAGAAAAATAGTTATAATTTTATTTGGTTACACTTAATAAAGATAGTAAGTGGTGATGGTTGTATCACCGTGATGCATCTTAGGTTAACTCCTAGTGATTCATCAACTACGCACAGTGGTGAACCTACCAAAAAGTTCCCTATAGCATAAATAATGAGAACCCTCTGATACTCAAGTTAGTGGAGAGAGTATTAGTGAGAGAATAGCAACGCTGAGGGAGTTCCTAAGAGTGTCAAAAAGGGACTCTTTATTTGGTAGTTTGACTCCTTTTTATAGGTGAAGAGTAGGGATTGGTTGGCATAAACTCTAAGAGGGCAACATTGCCAGTCTAAAAAATGACTACCAACCTTCTACAAATTAGTGCAAGATTGGGTGATAAACTTGTCACATCAATGGAAGGCAACTACCCTAATTCGGTAGCTAGGCATTAGGCTAAACATCATACAGTCATTCACCTTTTAATGAGGAGAGAAAAAGGCGAGGAAAGGGGAGTGTGCTCGACTCGCCATCTCGAGAGCCCTCTTAAAGCAATATTTAGGGTTGGTGGCAAGATCCCATTTTGAGGCTAGGCAACAAAGATATGAGGCTTTCGCTTGGGGGCTCCTAAAGTGTTTGAGGCCATACCCAAGAGCCAATAGAGCTCGTATGCTTACCGAACTGACTTTTACTCAAACTGGCGAGCCCTTAGTACTACTTGGCTGAGCTCTCTAGTGGATTTAGATCTCTACAATCTTAAACTGAGTGCCAACCATCAACAATAAGCATATATTATGAGTATGTTTGAAAATACCTTATATTTGTTTCTTAAGTTGTGATTTGACTTTTGATAGGGGTTTCACCAATAAAATATGAAAATATGTACAAAAAAAAAGACTTAGGAATAGTTAGTCCATTGGTGTTAAGAAGCAGTTGAAATTCTTCATTTGGTAGTAAATAGGAATTATGTGAAATAGCCATTCCATATATCAAATGTAACAGTAACCCTACAAGGAATACTTGTTATTATATTTCACATTAAGAAGTGAATCAAATGTAATATTAAGGTCGAAGATATTGATTGTTTTAATTTCTATTATGCTTGTAATCTAGAATTACTTATTCAAACAAAAAATTAAGGGTTATATGGCTGTAATAGATTGTAGCCTTTATGGTTGCATCTAATAATATCTAATCATGTTGATATTTAACGATTGAAAGTATGATTTTAGGGTTTTAAACAATAATTTGGATTTCATATAATTTAGGGAATAATACAGAAGAATTCTCAACATTTACCTCATTTTCTATTTTAATTCTTAACGTTTCAAAATTTTCATTTAAGTCTTTAATGTTTGCAAAATTTGCAAACAAGTCCTTTTAACTAACAGCATTAGATTTTTAATTAAAAAAGTACAAGAAAGTCCTTTAACATTTGTTTCTTCTTCTATTTCAATCCTTAATATTTCAAAATTTTTATTTGAGTCATCAATATATATAAAAATTTATAAACTCGTCCTTTTAACTAATAGCGTTAAATTATCATTTACACATTAATGTACAGCAACATATATTGGTCCACATATTTCTATTAAACAAATAATATAATAAAATATTAAAAATTAATTAAGGTATTAAGAAATTACAAAAGATATTTAAAAATAAAGAAAATCTATAAAAAAATTTAGAAAAATGAAAAAAAGAAAAAGTTCTGTAAAATTAATATATATATATACTTATTTACATATATATTAATATTAATTTCAAAAATAAACTAATAAAATTTTTAAAATATTACCCAAAAATGGGAAAAAATTCATGAAAAGCCAATTTAATTCCATAAGAATACAAAGTGCCCAACAACCTCGTGACTTTCTTAAGGAGGCCACTAAGCACCCCCTACCTTTGAGTGGCCAAATTTCCTTTATTTATATTTTTCCATCTTTCTATAATTTTTTTTAACTTTTATTAATCTATTTTAAAATTAATATTAAAAATTATGTGTATATAAGCATATATATTACAAAATATATTATCTTAGTAATTTTTTTTCAAATTTGAAAATCTTTTGTTTTTTTTATTTTTTCCAATTTTTTATCAATTTTCATTATTTTGAATATTTTTCTATATTTCTTAGTACATTAATTAATTTTTAATATTTTATTACATTATTTATTTAAGAGAAATATGTGGATCAATAAATGTTGCCTCATGTCAATGTGTAAATGATAATTTAACATTATTGGTTAAAACAACTAATTTGCAGATTTTTATAAACATTGAGAACTTAAATAAAATTTTTAAAACATTAAGGACTTTTTTGTACTTTTTAAAATTAAAATCTATTGTCGCCAATTAAAAGAACTTATTTACAATTTTTTGCAAACATTAAGGACTTAAATGAAAATTTTGAAACATAAAAGATTAAAATAGAAAATGAGATAAACGTTAAGGACATTTTTTTCCTTTTTCTTAAAATTTAATTCTTAAAATTTTATCTTCTAAGTATTAGTCCAAAATTGAAAATAGGGCTTCATAATTCTTACAACTTAAGATTGTTATCTTATTGTTAATAAATTTTAATATGTAAGATTTCATACGAATTTGAGAAATTTAGGTCTTAGATACTTACTTAGATAGAGTATCCTCAAAGTTTTTTCTTGTCATGTATTATACTAAGTAGTTTCATACTGTATAAGTTGTAAGGAGGTCTTAAGATCCTATCTAGAGTGTTTGGGGGGGGTTGTAGGGGTGTTTGGAGGTTAAAGTGCATCCCATTGTATGGAGTCTTATACATTTATATCACTTTTTTAATGTTTGAGTTTCCAACTTTCAATTTATTAGATTTTATTATTAAAATAGTTTTCTTTATTATATTTTGCATATTCTTTTTATTGATAGAATTGCCTCTCTTTATCTTATGATAAACCCTCTTTTTCTTAATTTATAACCTTTTAATTGTTATAAATATGTATGTATGTATATGTATGTAAAATACATTTAAGGCTAATATATATGTATGTGTGTTTTGAGTTTCATATTGTTATAAGTACTTTCAGCATGAATCCTCCTAACAGGCTACCCATCTCACATCAGCACAACGCGGAAGCCTAATGTACAACTCTTAGAGGAGCTAACCGCATATTAGAATGATGAGGAAATTCCCTAAGTAGATGACAACTACAATTGTCCAATTCTAAAATCTTCCTACATGTCAAGATCCTAATGGCCCATGTTTCTTATAAATACCCCTTGAAGCCCTTTTGGTAACTAACGCCTTTAGATTTTGGACTCTCTTTCATACTATCTCTTATTTAGATTATGATTATGGATAGTTATTGTCACTATCTTGTTTACTTTTACTCCTTATACACCTTATTAACTTAAGTGTTAAAGTCTTTCCATTAGAGACAACGTTAACCTGCCATAGGGTGCTTGATTGTGCAAATTAGATAAATCATGAGTGAAAAGGAAAAAAATGCAAAAAAAAAAAAAAAAATAATTACAAAAATGTGACATCTAAGAAAATAATCCCAAAAATACCACACTTGAAAGAGGCGATTTCAATTTGTACTAAAATCGCCTCTTTAAGAGGCCATTTCAATGGGCATTTATATTGGCCAAGCACTTCTTCTTGCCCATTTACATGCAAATAGATTCTTGAAAACACACTCTCTCGAAAATCCTCAACCAAATCAGCAATCTAAGTCTGTTTTTTAACAAATCAATCATAGATATAGAGTAGTTGTGTGATGTAGGTCTACATTATGGAAAGTTTTTTAGAAATGGGGGAATAATCAGTGCACTATTATCACTTTCTCTCTCTAGACATCAGAATAGGAAAAGATATGATTTTTACTCATTTTAATTCGTTTTAAGTATATGCTTTTCAAAGAAAGAATGTTATGACATGATGCATGATGGTACATTGTTATATACTAATAATTTTTTAGACAAGTGCGTACATTTATATGTGATATGTTATTTTAAACTTTACTATGGAAAAATATGATTTGTACTCATTTTGATTGGCTTTAAGTATATGTTTTTCGAATAAATAGTATTATGACTTGATGCATGATAGTATATTGTTGTATATTGGTAATTTTTAGGATAACTGTGTACATTTGCATGTGATATATTATTTTAAAATTTACTACAAAAAGGTATGATTTTTACTCATTTTAATTCATTTTAAATATATATTTTTCAAGAAATAGTGTTATCATTTGATGCATGGTGATACATTGTTGTATACTAGTAATTTTATACTCGTTTTGATTCATTTTAAGTATGTGATATGTTATTTAAAAAAAATTATACTAATTATTGTAAATAATAATGCATATATAATGATGTTATTGAGATGTATTCTTAATTTCATTAGATGAGATTTTTAAACTTTACTACGAAATGATTATCGGTGCTCTATGTACTTTGAACATGAGTAAGGAAATAAAATCTTTCACCTTTCCATAGAGGTCTATAGATTGAAGTTTAATTATTAATTAATTGGAAAATGGAATTAATATATAAACTTGCGTAAATTTTTTCTAGTTAATGTTAAAATAATGACATAACAATAACATAAGCATTGGTATGATATAATTTTTTTATTAATGACTTAACATGTTTATTTAATTAGTAATTCTGTAGGAAAAATTCCTTCCTAATGCAAGTAATCAGACAATTGGTTTTTAATTATACCTATTAGCTTTCATAATATTAGCTGTGAAAAGAAATTATTGATATAGCAAATAATATAAATATTATTATTTACTAATATTTTGTGCAATAAGACCCATTAGCTTTCATAATATTAACTGTGAAAAGAAATTAGTGTCTACTAGCATAGGGTAGTATTTGTATACATGCATGCTAAAGTTTATGTAGCTAATGTGGTAAACAAGTGTACATTGGATAATATGAGGTCGGTCTGTTATGTTGGTGGAAATATTGTGAAAGGAGAAGATAGGGTGCGATATAATAGGCGCCCGAGAATAGTAGTCGGAGTTCCATTTAGGGCTACGTATGACCAGGTAGTTGGAATGATATGTAATTGGTTTTGACTTGACATGACAACATACTGGATAAAGCTGATTCATAGATGCCCCTTCATTAGTGGGACTAGGGACATGTTTTGTGCCATCCTCATCAACAATGATTACGATGTCCAGCAATTAATGACTTCCATAGTAAGGAATGGTAAAGCCAACGGTTTTGCAGAAATATATATTGAAATTCATAAAGTGAACCTACTACCAATAGCCCCTGTCACAATTGAGGATGATGTCGAATAGCACAGCGATGATATTGAACTATAAGTTGAAACCAGGGTATTCGAATCTAGAGCGATCCCACTAAATCACGTACTACGCACTAGTAGCATGTCCAATGAACCTAATGTCTTGACCATTAGCGAGTTAAATAGAGATACTGATGTGAAGAATAAACTAGCATTCATTGACATTAATGAAGATTCCAATGATACAGATTATAATGCCAATGTTAGCCCAAGTGAATGTTGGTTGCAAGAAGTAGAAGAAGTATAAGGGTCATGTAGATAGAATGATTGAAGGCATGGGTTATCAACATCTATGGACGTAGTCAAGATGTCGGAACTTGTGCTTTTATACACGTCAAGTGTAGGGGATAGACTGGTAGCTAATGATAGTATAAGTGGTAGTGAATGGAGCTTTAACGATGAATTGAAAGTACGCATGAGCTTCAAGAGTAAAAAAAATCTATAGACAGCTATGAGGTTGCATCATGTTATGAACCATCATGACTTCATCATGAAGGAGTCTGAATCGACATTATTGTCTATCAGATGCGTTGATTGGGAAAAGGTTTGCAGGTGGAGACTCAAAGCTTATAAGAAGCAACATGCAAGATGCTTTGTAATAATGAGGTTCGTAGGTCCACACGCGTGCCTCAATCCCACAATTAGCCAGGACCACTCAAAATTGGACTCAAACACGCTATCGTACTTTCTAATTAAGGATGTTCAAGTGTCACCAAGCATTAAGGTAAGACACTTGTAAGCAACTATTTATAAGCAGTACGACTATACCAACCACATCAAGAGAATTAAGGAAGTGAAGTGCAAAGCGATTGAACAGGTTTATGGAAAGTAGGAAGAATCGTATGTGATGTTCTTACATCTACTAAATGTAATCCGAGAGGCTAATCCTAGTATTATGGTAGAATAGAAATGGTAAGATAGTGTTGTTACCGAGCATGGATTCTTCAATAAAGTCTTCTGGGCATTTGAACCATGCATTAAGGCATTTATACATTGTAGGCCTATAGTTGCGATCAACGGAACATTCCTACATAAGAAACATAAGCATAAACTGCTGATTGTAGCTGGAGTTAATGGTCAGAATCACATAATCCTACTTGGTTTCGCCATAGTTAATGAGTTGGTTCATAATGTGTATGCTCATGTACGTTATAAGAAATCGCACCGATGTATGTTTGATTTTAGACCATCATGCTAAGATCCAATATGTAATACAAGGCAAGAATGCAGTATGGCTAAGGGGTTAGCCTTGGTGGTGGTATATTCAACATGTTGCCAATAACTTCAACACTCGAGCTAAAAACAAGGACTATAAAGAGATAATAAAGAAGGCCACTTACCAATTGCAACCTCGAAAGTGCTATGCCTACTACGACGAGGCTAAGACTATGAGCCCCCATACCGAAGCTTACTACAGAGGCCTGCCTCCTAAAATGTGGATGCTGGCGTATAAAGATGGAGCTCGGTTTAGTCATGGGATAACTAACATTGCAAAAAGTTATAACAATACTTTGCAAGATGGATCCAAGATCGATAAATAGGTCACTACTTCATTTACAGTCATCCCATAGGTCTAAACTAGTATGGGGTGGTCAAGTAAGGAATAGCAAATGAAAAAATACTTATGATTTATTCCATTTCCTATACTGATTGTAAGAATAATTCTTCTTCCTTGGTTATAAGAAAACTACTAGCTAAGGTGCCGTAGACGTAAAGTGATATTTAGATGTTGAAATGGCTAAAAGATCTTGATAGATCTACGTATGATCCCGTATCTAAAGCAGTCAGGCTTCATTAGTACGTACTAAGTTCCCTTCATACAGTTTGATTGACACTTGATTACCCCCTTAGTTAAGCAATAAAGGAAGAAACACAAACGTTTCACTTCCATAATGGTGAGATGACGATGATGCTATAGGATATATCTTTGCCCATAGGTCTACCAGCTAACGGCAATGCAATTACTGGAGTGATGGCTTCTTTTTGGTAGGCCGAGATATATCATCACCTATTAGAAATTCACCCACTAAAGAGTGCCTTAAAGGGTATTAGATTGAAGTTGTCATGGTTGAAGGAAAACTTCATCGATTTTCCTTTTCATGAAAACGAGGAGACAATATAGTGCTTCATGAAGGCACATATCATGCAGTTAATTGGGGGTATGCTATTCTCAAATAAGTCTAACAATATTGTACACCTCTCTCATCATATCTTGCTATGAATAAGCAATACACATAGGGAGCAACTTACTTGGTGTGGTTGTACCGCTAATTATACCTGGCTTCTAGGGCTAACATAGGAAAGATTAATGGTCCATTGGTGATCTGTAGGTATGGGCATGGGAACATTTCCTATACATCGCCCCTTTGCATCATCAGATTATGATAGTTATAAATAGTCAACCACTTATGAGTTGATGGGAGGCGGAGTTTGACGTAACTAAGTTGCCTATGCATGTGGTTAGACAGTACAAAGATGTATTCAATCACCAACATTTGGAGCATATGCATATTTATCGAAACTGTTCTCCTTATTCATTTAGTAACTATTAACTTTTTCATCCTCATTATTAATCAATAATTCAGGTTGTTTGGATTTCATACGACCATGATAATGTTGCCAAACTCCCCACTTATTATCGGTATGGGATACCATATAGCAAACCCATGTACCACTTATATGCTTTCACATCGTGGAAATGCACTATCTTGATACGGGATAGGCCCTACACGATATCAACCAAAGAGGGAGGATAGAGATAAATTAGGTAACCCACTATGTAGATTAGATAGCTCAGTGGGAGGATCACCGAAACCAGATAGCTCAGGTGCAATCATCACCTGGTGTACATCCCAACTACATCTCCTAGTACTAGCAAGTTACCCGCAGATATATTAGCTAGTCTAGGGCTTCTTAGATGTATATGGTACGTACAATTACTTTTTCATCTACACATTTATTTTCCAATTTATATACAACTCAAACTTTTTCATTTGAAATACAGGTGGACTTCATACATAGAGTGTCAAACATGTCATACGATGACATATTATCTAAGCAACATTGACTAGATGACCTCATCCAGGGGATTATTAGGGTTTACCTAAGTGACATACCTCCACCTGATCCAAATGTCAATGAAGATGACTCCCCATCAAATGAGCCACAGAGAGGTAGGGATCATAGGGCATGTAGTCGTCGTTGAGTTAGGGGCTAAGGATGTAAACAACTTGACATAAAGATTCGCGATAATACTTCTCCCCTACACTTCTCGTTGCTAACATCTCCCGGATCGCCTAGATTTGAGTTTTGCAGGCCATTCCTTGGGGAGAGCTCTGGGGATCCTACGTATCACACCCCTATCATTAGAGAGACCTCCATTAGTTGGTTTCATACATCTCCTGCACCATTAAGGAGGCCGACTAGAGATCCTCAGTACAACATAGGCAAGTGAGTCACATAAATGCACCTTTCTCCCGTCCCCATGCATAGATCTTTCTTAGGTGCTTATAGTTAGGATGGTGGACAGATTACACAGCTGGATGCAACCTAAATGGTTCAACTATAGGACAACGTAGAATCCCATGATGCTCAACCACTACCTCAATGACGACGCCAATGTCATTAGCTTTATATATTTTACTTCTAATTTACTTTCTTTATTTTCAAAACGCTATTTACTTATTTTGATAGTTTACTTGCATTTCATATAATAGTTTCATTTATTCATAATTTAAAGTTATTAACAATTTTCAATATCAATTCAAAACACGTACTTGTGTAGTACTAAAGAGAACAAAACCGAATATCTCACAAATAAATAACTGAATAGAATTTGATTAATTGACTAAAAAAATAACTGTCTATTGAACATTACATTCCAATTATGTTTTCAACTAAAATTGTGCATAGGTTTAACTAAATTTAAGGTGATGCAGTTTTCAATTACAATCGCATATAGGCTCAACTAAATTTAAAGTGAGAAAGTAAATAAAAATATAAAATGTGAGTGTATTAAAATAATTTAACTAAAATTGTCTCTTGATTAGGCATAAAAGGCGATTCCAAATACGATATTTCTAAGATTATTTTCCCATATCCATATTTTTAAAATTCTTTTTATATTTTTTATTTTATTTATTTATTTATTTTTTTTTTTTGCATTTTTTTTCCTTTTCCCAAATCATGAGGTACTTGCTAGATAACCCCCAAGTCGAAGATTTATAGTATGCGAGAAAGTAGCGACAACGTATACATAATTATACAATTATTTTTTTTAATCTATACATTTATTAGCATAAATAATATATATTCTGGCTTAGGTGTTTCATTAAGAGTAGTGGCGCACTTTTTTTTTCAAGGAAAATAATTTGCAATTAACCCATAGAAAATTGAGTAACCTTTTCAACTTTCATCATCTTTAAACCCTTTACTGAAATAATTTCTTTTTTGTGTAGCATATAGTGAGCAAAAGATAAAATCACAGAAGATCTCTATTGAGATAATGTATAGAATTTCTGGTAGAAAGAAAATCTTTATGTATCTGTAAAATAACTACTCTGTAAATGTTTTGCTGATCATTTATTTGAAATCGTTCTTGCAAGGATTTCTTTAATTATTGTAACTGTGGAATAGCCAAATTTCAGTCTTTTTTTATGGAGGAATAATAATTCTGTGTGTGGAATGTCCCTTTCTCTTACTCTCAATATTAATTAGTTTTGACATTGACAATTTCAATTTGCACCCGACGAAATTCTTGCCATCGTCTGATTCCATAGCGTTATCAACTTTTTTAATTAATGGATGCTTTGAGTGACTGCAAAAGGATAGGTTCGCAGATTCTTGTATGAGGATACGTATAATCTGCCCTAGGTTTGACAAACTATCAATTAATAGTGATAATCATTAGGCACAATCTGTATCATTATATAACGTGCCCTACCATAAATACGTAGCCATCTGAGTTTGGTTTTACAAATTGAGATTTTAGGACGCACAATGTTTCCCAAAATATTTTTTTCTTATTTAGCCAAAAAGAAATTTTCTTCTTAACTGGAATATAATAGTTGTTTTCTGCAAATAAACGTAGGATTAAAAAATAAGAATGGTTATATTTAATAAGGATAGTTACTATTTCCTTATCGAATGGGAAAATGATTTATTTTGAGATTTTTTTTATGAGCTAAATTCGCAAGCACATTAAGAAAGATGATCCATATGCTACAAAGATGGGGAGTAAAGGGAAACCACGTTAGTCCACTCAGATCAATGTAGATATTAAATATTGTGATTTTCTTAATATTAGACATCAATATCCTTTCCGCACAGTATTGCAATCGGACACAAAACTATACGGATTACTAGTTTATTCAACAACTTTATAAAAAGATTTTTCCCTCAACTAAGTTAAGCTTATACTGAAACGAGAGGAAGTCTGAACAAGGAAATGAAACAAATAAAGAAACAGAGGAAGTTCATCAAATGAACAAATGGGATTCCTAATGCAATGATTCGATCACTCTTTAAAGTTTTATTTATGGTAATCGGAAATATTCGAAATTTTCAACCGTTCAATGGTGTCAACTAATCTCTTTCATGGACTAATCAACCTACCAACAGAATGTTCAATGCTCAAAACCTAAGTACTGGCAACGTGTTACCCTTTAAAGATCTTAGGAACTTGGTTGCAAATGAACCCCAATATTATTGTCCTTGTTTGATGACCTTATTCTATCCAAACCTAACCTAAATAAACCAAAATCTCATCTCTCAAATGTTGTAATCCATTAACAACAAATTTCTGAATTGGCTAGATTTATGATATGTAATTAAAACAAAGTTTTGGTAAAGATTTGATGTTTCAAAAAAAAAAAAAAAGCTGTCGAGGAAAAACTGAAAGCTGATATTGAGTACTCAGCCTTACATTACAACATGAGTCCCAAGAAATTAGCAACTCATGCTTAGAAGTAAATAATTAAACAAATAAATAGAAGTACGCAAAGCATTCATTGATGGATTTAGAGCAGTCTCAACACGAGAAATAAAAGAATAATAAATAGAAAGAGTAATGACGCTTCTTGATTGTACCAAAAACTAGTAAAGATTATAGTAAATTTCACTAATTTAACATTTGCTTCATCTAAACTTTGATAGATGATAAGTTCGTAGTCAATTTACTTCTGCATTTATAATTATTTTATTAATTTATATACAACATTTAATGAATAAAACGGGTTCAACATGACTAACAAACTTATTAAATAGGTCAAACTCCTGTTTGTATCTTAAAACAAGACTAAGAAGTG
Organism: Lumnitzera racemosa; assembly: GCA_024138005.1. NCBI lineage: Eukaryota > Viridiplantae > Streptophyta > Magnoliopsida > Myrtales > Combretaceae > Lumnitzera > Lumnitzera racemosa. Next base: position 63,223,917 of record JAMXBC010000004.1, read on the forward strand.
GGTTAAATTATAGATTGAGACTTTTTAAATATGAGTCATTTAAACATGGAAATGAACATGAATTGCTAGCTCTAGCCTCTAATTGCATTGGTAGATAAATCTACTTCTATGTCACCTGAATCCTAGAAGACCCAATATGGAATTTGCAACCTACATCTATTGACCCAACAAGGTTTAAGTTTATGTCAGGTAACGGGAAAAAACAAAATCCAGTCTACTACAATGATTGTTATTTTTCATCTAAACCTCCGTATTAAAGTTACATTTTCTGTAATAATATTACTTTTGACAAAAAATATTTTGAATTTTGATATTGTAAAGAGGCAAAAAAAAAAAAAAAACTAAAAGTGGCATTTCAATTTGAATAATAGTGTCTTCAAAGAAAATTAAGAATAGAGAGATTGTCTAACATAAATGATTTTCATATTTTCTAAATGTGACATAAACCAAAATATTAATAACTTATCGTGCTTATTTAGAATATGTAAATGACTTGATAGATCTTTTAATTTATCCGAATCTCATAATATATATATATATATATATATAATGTAAACTCATATTATATTCCTCTCCTTATATATCCTCCCTCCTTTTTCGTTTCTACTCTGTATCATCTCCTTGTCTCTTTTTCTTTTGTTATATGTTACCCTCTCTTGACATCAAATTGTGCCGTTTTGCACAATGATGCATTATATGGTAGTAGAATTTGTTATATAGTAATATAGAAATAGATTTATTATATGGAAAATTCAATAAGTTGCTATCAGCATGAAAAGGGTTTTTTCTTTTTTCTTTTTTCTTTTTTTTCTCTGTGAACCGTTATGACAAAGTTTATAACATAATACAATATAATATACAAATATATGTATGTATTTTCAAATAACCACTTGAAAGAAAAAAAAAAAAAATTTATGGATGTCAAATCCATTTTAAAGTTGACTAGTGGTCGACATGCAAGTGGAAGGATAATGTGGATTTCTCTCTCATTGGAATTGAAAATTTTGTGAGCTTCCATCGTCCCAGTCTCCCTATAAATAGAGATACAAGCCCAACCTGCTTTCCCCACCATCATCCTTCAGTAAAACTCCAGTTTACACTTTTGCTACTATTACTACTACTGCTTTTTCTTCTTCGTTTCTGTTACCATTAGCATGGAGGTGGTTGGGAAGGGAAACGAAGGCGGCATGGAACTTTATAAAGAGAGAGAGAAATGGGTTTATGATTCTTCCGTTGATTATGAAGGGAAAATACCTCTTCGTGCATCCACTGGTGTTTGGAAAGCCTCTCTCTTTATCATTGGTAAGGATATTCTTGCTTTACCATTTGCAATTAGCTATCAACCATTTGATTTCAAATAAAACTTCTATGCATTCTTTATTTTCGGTCATTTATTTGTATATGTCGGTTTGTCAGTCTTCTTGGGCTCCTACTAACATTTACATTTAGACTGTAATTATCATGCAATTATCATATGCTTATATCCATTTTCAAATTTTTCTCAATACTTTGGGAAAAAAAAAAATCTGGATACTTACTACTGTCAATGCCCTAAAATTATCAAACATTACCCTCAGCTATGGAAAAAGTTATAATAATATTAATATGTCACGTGTTTTAATGAATGATAAATAAATATCAATAATATTTTAATACGTAAGAATATAAAGTCAATATTATTAGTATATACTTAAATATTATTGATATTTATCCGGTATTTACGAAAACATGTGACATATTGGTAGGAATGAATCCATTTTCAATGACTATTAGTAGCTGTTACCCAGTCTCATACATACTATCACTAATAGTGGCCGGCCATCATTCTGAATTCTCTACCGGTAAAATCCTTGGGTCTACACAAACCAAATAAAGGCAACGACTGTCCTACATCCTGCGAGAGGTCGTTTGCGTGGGAAAGTTGAGGAAAATCCTTAACGAGGATTGGGCACGTAACACCCTATAATGTGACCTGCAATGTAATGGGGTTGTAATCTTACTGATTGCGAGCTTAGTGTGGACTTATCAACTTGGACGGCATGTGGACCTGCGGAGCTCCCCCTTTACAGAAAAAGAGAAGATTTCACTCTCTCGATTATTGGGGGGACAATGGATCCTCCACTCATACTTGATTAAATCCACTCATACTTGATCAAACATTAATACCATGCCCGAGTTAAAAACTCTTTTATCTTTAACTAAATGATAGAACAATATTACCCACCATAGCTATGCCTGCACGATATAAAGCCAACCCATAATTGAATAGTTACTTAAGCCACCCCCACTAACAAGTAGTTCAGGTATGTTGGCATGCCAAAAATCTCTTCACTTAAGGAGGGATTTAATTGTACTAATATATAAAGTAAATTAATAAATAATATATAAATATAAATAAAATTTCGATATATGAATATATAATTAATATTTTTTAAAAAAGTATATTTATTTATTTTTAAATGTAAATATCATTAATACTTTTGAGGCATTCATATATTTACATGGTGTGTAACCACTATTAAATCATTTTTCCCTCACTTTTGGTCTAAAACAACACTAATAGGACTAATTTATGTTTGGATATATATATATATATATATATATATAAATAAGGAGAGGGGTCAAAGATGTATATAATTAGGGGGAAATGCAACATAACCCTTGCAAAATTATCAAAATTATAGAAAAATCTTGCATTTCTAAAAAATCATACTTCTGCAACTTTTTTATTTTTTTGCCATTACCATGTTATAACTTTTGGAAGGTTAAGGAATCGAACTTAGTCCATTTCGTTAGGTGATCAATGCTTAAGTACTTCTATTATTTAAAAAATATAAATGTCTAAGATAATATATTTCGCCATATATATACTTATATAAATATATATTTATATTAATCTTATATACATATAAATGATAATTTAACACTACCAATAAAAAGTACTAATTTGCAAATTGTTGCAAACGTTGGAGCATCAAATGAAAATGTTAAAACATCAAGGAGTAAAATAGAAAAAGAAATAAACATTAAGGACTTTTTTGTTTTTTTTTTTTCAATTTAAAATTTAACACTATTAGTTAAAAGAACTTATTGGTAAATTTTTGTAAATGTTAAGGATTTAAATGAAAATTTAAAAATTTAAAAACTGAAATAAAAAATAAGGTAAATGTTACTTTTCCAAATTTTATATTTTGAAAGATTATTTTATTTCTCCTCCCAAAATTCGTATAAACAATATTAGCTGTATTTACTCGATGAATTTGTTAGCGTGTAGAGATTCTAATTAAATATTAATCTTCATCGATAAAACATTAGCTTTCATTCTATGGTCTGTCCCATGGACTATTATAAATGAACATGGTGATAGACTTGAATCGGTTCTCCTTTCGAACAATTAAAAGTGTCCAATTCGTTACATCAATGCCCTATTTTGTTAATGGTAATTTTTTTGCATAGATGAAATGTAGCTACTGTTGTTGCCTGATATTATGAGTATTGGTAGCTCTAAATCGTCAACACAAATTGTTCGTATAATCTCTATTTTTTTTGGTTAAAAAAAAAATAAATCTCTTTATTTTTTTTTATTCCTTTTATTATTCCCGCCTAGCGTTCCTTCATTTTGGAGGTCTCCATCTTCTCTGCTGTCTAATTCTCCAAACGTAATTGTGGATCGCTCGTTAAAAGAAACAAAGCGGAATAGCATAAAATGTTGTCATCCGTCATCGCGTGATTATCGACCTATGAGTTTGACTAAAGCATCTTCATACAAAAGATTGAGGTCCCATGAATAGACCAAAGAGCAGACATTTTTTTTATTTAATTGAGCGGTTACCTTGTAAGGCATATATGATGTCATATTCCACTAGTGAAGGCCAAATATGCATAGTCCCCTGCCACTGATAACCATGCTTTTATCAAATATGTAGGATCGTTTGTTATCATAGGGTAGATTTCCTCGATCACATGATACGCTCCATAATCCATTTTCCCCCTCCCTTTTTTTTCTTTCAACTAACTACCATCATGGTACAACTTTAAAGAGATAATATTTTTACTATCAGATACAATAACCTTCACGTTTCATAATCTTCAAATCACTTTGCAACATCTCATTTTTTTTACCCTTTATTTTCTACATTTCACTATACAAAAAAAGAATTACATATAATTATATATGGCTAATTATATTAATGTTTGTCAAATGATAATCTAACTTATGTTTATAATTTTTCTGAAATTTCGGGGACATTACATAAGCTGTTTTCATGTGTATGTAAATTTTTATAAGCCAATTTGTGCGTGTAAATTAATATGAGGGTTATTTTTGGCCTTTCTTTCATTATTCATACCTGTATTTTAGTTTTTTATAATTTACATGCTTATTTTAAATTGGGCACTAAAAATATACTGAAAAGACAAATATTAAAAAAAAAAAAAAGCCATAGTTAGAGATGCAAAAGAGAAGGGTTTTCAAATTTTTTTTCCCAATATGTATTTCACATGCTTCATTTTAATGTCTAAGAAATGCTTTCTAAGTGAAGAAAAATGGAGATGCAAAATGTACAAAAATCAAACATAGGTATGCTAAGTGAAACATGATGAAATACATGCATGCTTTCTACAATTTGAGGTACAATAAATCAATAAAACAAACATTTGTTGAGATATATTGGTGTAATAACTTAATGTAAAACATACAAGAAAGACATTTAAACATTTATCATTTAACACAAAGTCATATATTTATGAAAATATAAATATATATTTATATGGATAAAGTGGTAGCATCCATCTTAGTGTGACATTTTTTTTATTTTTGGGTAAATAATAATGAAACGAGGATATGTACCTATACCGTTCCTATTAAAGGAGAGTAGTTATACCAATAGATATATAAAACCTTGCCTCTTTTTTCTAATACTAAGTACTACTAAAACAATCTTTTAGACGATTACCCATGTCTTTACGTGATTCTCTTTTTATTATTATTATTATTATTATTATTATTATTATTATTATTATTATTATTATTTTATAAAAGTTAATCCACTTACGTTTAGTCTCCTTCTTTACCAAATCAAGGCTTTCTAAATGTCTGTACAAACTGCTTCTTTAATTGTGCCCACCTTTTTCCTCTGCTTTTTCTAGAGAACTAAATGGGACAGCAAAGCTACGTTACCGATATAGTAGTTTATATGAAAAATCACCAATCTAATCATTCATCCCTAAAAGATAATTAATTAATTATAATGAAGTTGTACATTATTATAACTTCGATTTTATAGTTTGAAATATGAAAAGAGATATACATATGTAATGAGAAAATACATATTTAACTTGTTGTCATATGATTAATTGGCATTCTTATATACGTTTATGTATGAGCGTCAATATTAATACACAAAAGAGGGATATAGATTTTCACTAATGGACAACAAATCGGTGAATACGATACTTATCATGTGAATCCCCACTGTAACAACTATGATGGTGATTTTGCAGCAATCGAATTCAGTGAGAGATTGAGCTATTTTGGACTAGCTACAAGCCTGATATTATACCTCACCAAGGTTATTCATCAGGACTTAAAGACAGCAGCCAGGAGTGTGAACTATTGGGCCGGTGTAACTACGTTGATGCCCCTTTTTGGAGGATTTATTGCCGATGCCTACTTGGGCCGTTACTCCACTGTCCTCCTTTCTGCTGCTATTTACCTCTTGGTACTCTTACATCCTTTCATTTCATTTATTTCTAGCCTTCGGTAACACTTGTATTCTGAAAATATAACAATCCCAGGAATGGTATTAAATCTAGTGTAAGTCGGAAAATACGTCATTCTATTTTTCTACATGATTATTTAGTTTCACATATTTAAAATTTAGCATTTGGATGCTCAAATCTTTAGAGAAACATATTGTTAGATCATTGTTCCACCATTTTAGCATTGAATAAACAATACTTAAATAAACAAGAATTATGTATAATCAAGGATAAAATTATCATATTTTGAGTCTAATAAACATCTTTTTCAAATATTTGGGAGTGTAAACGCTCAATTTCAACTGTAAAGAATATTTGCAATTTATATGTAAATCTATGATAATTTGTAAATATTAATTCACTCATTCCTTAGCCACTATATAATAAAATAAAATAAAAAATTATTTCAAACACTTGAATTATTACTATTTTTTTTTTTTTTCACAATTTCTTCCCTAATAAGATATTCTTTTCCCTCGTGTGTGTCATACGATGTGATTACAAACAGGGGTTGATCCTCTTAACATTGTCCTGGTTTGTACCAAGTCTAAAGGCATGCAATGATGATGTGTGCCTTGAACCAAGGAAGGCACATGAAGTGGTATTTTTCCTAGCCATCTACTTGGTTTCCATTGGAACAGGAGGTCACAAACCTTCTCTAGAGAGCTTCGGAGCTGACCAATTCGATGACGATCATGCCGAGGAAAGAAAGAAGAAAATGTCCTATTTCAATTGGTGGAATTTTGGCCTTTGTTGTGGGCTGTTACTAGGCGTGACAGTGATCGTTTATGTACAAGATCATGTTAATTGGGGAATTGCGGATATCATTCTAACTGCAGTTATGGCTGCGTCCCTTGCAATTTTCATAATTGGACGTCCATTTTATAGATACCGTGCACCAGCAGGAAGCCCCTTAACCCCAATGTTACAAGTTCTCATTGCTGCTATTAGGAAGAGAAATCTTCCTTATCCTTCTAATGCATCTGATTTGTATGAAGTGCCTAAGTCAGAAAAGACCAGAGGCAGAAATCTTTGTCACACCAGCAAGCTCAAGTAAGCTCTTGAACACCTTATTCCTTAGGCTTGTAGACAAAATGACTTGCCCAAATAACCACAATTTTTCATCATTTGATGATGTGAAAACCTTTCTATGATTGCATCCTTTTAGTTTTCCTATCACATTCACGTAAAGGAAAGTATTCTTGCTGTCTTTCATTGATAAATATGAACATATTACGATCTAATATGGACATAATTTTTTTCTTTTTTCTTTTTCTTTTTTTTTTCTTTCTAGGTTTCTTGACAAAGCAGCAATTATTGAAGAAAAGAGTAATTTATCGGTGGAGCAACAGAGTCCTTGGAAACTCGCAACTGTGACCAAGGTAGAAGAAATGAAGCTCATTCTTAACATAATCCCTATATGGTTTGCAACCTTGCCATTCGGGATTTGCGTGGCACAAGCTGCCACATTCTTTATCAAACAAAGCACCACACTTGACCGAGGGATTTTCAATGGTTTCATGATTCCTGCAGCCTCAATTTATTCACTAGCCGCCATCGGAATGATAATTTCTGTTACAATATATGAGAAAATCCTGGTACCGGTGTTGAGAGGGGCAACAGGAAATGAAAGAGGAATCAAGATCCTCCAGAGGATCGGTATCGGTATGATATTCTCAGTTATTACTATGGCGGTGGCAGCAGCTGTTGAGAGAAAGAGGCTCCATGTTGCACATGCAGATCCAAAAGGTTCACTGTCGATGAGCATTTTCTGGTTGGCTCCACAATTCCTAATCATTGGTTTTGGTGATGGTTTTACACTAGTGGGATTACAAGAGTACTTCTATGACCAGGTTCCAGATTCTATGAGAAGTTTAGGCATCGCTCTCTATCTCAGTGTAATTGGCGCAGCAAACTTCCTAAGCAGCGTCTTAATAACTGCTGTTGATCATGCCACCAGGAAAAATGGGAAGAGTTGGTTTGGCAAGGATCTAAATAGTAGTCGACTCGATAATTTCTACTGGCTGTTGGCTGGAGTTGCATTGCTGAACTTGATCTTCTATGTGCTCCTGGCTAGGCGATACACTTACAAAAATGTTCAAAGAAGTGGAGTTGTGGCTGACTGCTACGAGCAAGATTTCCCAGATTCTATGGCATAAATTGTAGAATGGTTTACGGATAGGGAGTTGTGCCATAGCGTCATCTGTATTTGTACTAATATATAACTTTCCAAGTATGTTGTCTTCTGTTCCTAGTATGTCGCTTTTTAGTTCATCACTTTGATGAGATTGGAACTCCTAAATTAGCATCTATGAAATTGGAGATTGACACATAAGCATAGAATTTCAAAGGTAACGAATCATGCAGTGTACAAGAACTTCATCTCAGTAAAAGCATAAATTATTAAGGAAAATCCATCCGTAAATGTAATTATTGTATTATTGAAAATGGTAGTAGTGATGTTACAATGTATAAGTACAGTATATATGCATATAGGCATAAAATTGACAACAGTACTTAAAAGGAGGTATTAATTGATTTTATGGTGTCCAATGCCAAGATTTTTATACAGCCAAATGGAAGGAACAAAAATCTTGAAAATTGTTTGATATTATAATGTTGCAATTGTTATGCAGGTTTGGACATAGAATATAATCGAAATTTCACGTTTATTTCCTTTTCCATATTTAGATGCATTTTCATGATTTATTGGGATCGGTAATTCCAGTTATAAGGTTGGAAAAAAAAACAAATAAAAAAAAAATTGGAATCACACTCCACCTTAATGTATAATAATGCAACCTTCATTCATAAAAAAAATAGAATCGCAACTCCATTCTATCTTATTTAAAGAATAATTACATAAATAAACCTGCAACTAACCCTCATCCTCATTAATGTATAATAATGTAATCTTAATTCACCTCCTTTAGCAAAAAAATAAAAATAAAAAATAAAAAGCACAACACAAGTAAAGCTTTAGGTATGAATCTAATTTTATTTTTATTAATATTTGATCTTATCTAATAAATTGCAATCCATTGAGTCTAAGTTTTTAACTTTTTACAAATACTAAAATACTCTACATCTAAATAAATATAACGATGAGCAGATAACCCTAGACCTAAGAGAGAATCAATTTCAAACCATGAACCAACCCAGCCCATGAGAAATTGGGCTAAACCGTTTCCCCAAATCACCGAGCCCTAAAGACCCAAACAGTTCAAAAGACAAAATCACCCAAATCAATAGATCACAAACCGTCAAGTTAGCCCGCTATTGAACAGGCAAGTCGACTCGATCAGTTTACTCTCTTAAAAAAAAAACCACTAACTCAAAAAAAATAATTGAATAATATCTAGTAGATGATTACATGTCAAAACTACTTTATTTATGATAATAAAAAATAATATTTTAAAATAATATTATCAATCTAATAATAAATGACTAATTATAAATTAATTATATGTTAAGTATAAATGAAAAATTCAATTTCAATTAATGTAAGTTTTTTTTGTAAAACTTATCAAGTATTAAAAACTTGAATATGAGAAAAATAAAATAAAATTTGAAAGAAAAAAATGAAAAAAATTTGAATTACATTATGTCAAAAATTAATAAAAAAATTTAAAAATTATTAATAAATTAGTACACTTAAAAAAAAAGAAATGAAATCACATTATTAAAAATTATTAATATTAATATATTTTTTAAAAAATAAATTAATAAATATTAAAAAAAAAAACAATTCAAGGACCGAACTGATCCTTAAATCACCGAGCCAGTTGAACCATCTCAAAACCGCCCACTCCACAGGTCGATCAAGTCACAGTTCAATTATGGCCAAGCCCATGAATCGACGATTCCAGACCGATTCAAGGCTAAGCCGACCCGTTGCCTACCTTTAGATAACCTTACCGTATAAGGTATCTACTCAAACCATGCTCAATCGAGTATGTTTTAAATGAGTAATTAAGGTCATAAGGTACATTCTAGATAGCAATTTCCTAGAACATGTTCTCATAAGATAGGATACAGATAAGAAGTTAAAATATCATATACCCACCCTAGAACCTATACATTAAATCATATAAGATACAAGTTCCAAGGTTCCATCCTATATTAGTAATTAAATAAAATTAATATATAAATGATATCATCTCAATAAAATAAAGTAAAGCCTAACCTATTAGAAATTCTAAACTAAACACTAATTAAGCCTCAGGTACCTACCCAAACCATACTTGATCAAGTATGTTTTAAATGAGTAATTAAGGCCATAAGATACATTCTAAATAGCAATTTCCTAGAACATATTCTCATAAGATAGGATACAGATAAGAAGTCAAAATATCATGTACCCACCCTAGAACCTATACATTAAATCATATAAGATACAAGTTCCAAGATTCCATCATGTATCAGTAATTAAATAAAATTAATATATAAATGATATCATCTCAATAAAATAAAGTAAAGCCTAACCTATCAAAAATTCTAAACTAAACACTTATTAAGCCCTTCATTTTCATCTTTCGACTTTAGTCTTTACTTCATTGTCGTTTTCTTTATTCTCCTTCCTCCTTTGCTAAATCTATCATTTAGTAAAATTTGATAAAAGAAACCCGAGTTCTCAATTTCTACTTCTAGCTCTACCTACAAGACACAAAATACGTCCATTACTTGTTCTCTATGGTAGAATAATTTCTTTATTTTATATTTGACAAAAGATTTAGTATATTATTACAACATAATTTGATTTTCTTCAAGTGTTGGAAAATTGTTTACTAATGCATATATCTGAAAGAAGAAAAATATTTTAGTTTGAATTTATATTTTTTTAGTTTTTCATGTTATACATCTTCATTTTCCTACGATTAATTGTTTGATCCGATATTATCGTCACATCTACAATCATTAAAATATATAACCTTGTAAATCTCTTATTCACGTTTTAATAAATATTAGAAATCTTGTGTTAAGTATGATGTTTATGATCTTCATTTTTTATAAATAGTGTACTTATCCCCTTAAATAAATCTACAATATGATTATTACAAAATGAATACTTTATTTACATAAAATATATTATATAATACTTCCATGTAAATTTGTCTATAATAATAATGTTAAAAAAACTTTCTAAGGAAAAAAATTGCTTAGAAAAACTAAACCTCAATGAACTTGATTTATTGCATCATTTAAAAGATCGGCTAAATTAAGTAATTGTTTTTGAAAAAAAAATGGTTAGGTTTGCCTTGTGTTTTGTAAAAACAGCCATATTGAAGATTAAGGAAAAAAATTCATAAGTTCTATAAAGTATCATATACCCTATACAATCTATAAAGTACAAAATATAGGATAATTGCTGAGTGTCACAAGATAAGATACAAATAACAAAATTTTAAAACCTGTACCTACAAGATAGGATACATGTAAGGCACATAGCTCACTCACTCTATGTCCACTCATCCCTAAACAAATGTATATACATATATATATATGGGAAAAAATATATATACAATCATTATATGTATTGTCTACATATATGATAATGTATACGTGATGTTACATATTTGTATATATGTACATGTGTGTGTATGTTTTATGAATCAAATATGCAATACTATATATTCTTTATCTATTATAGTTAAGATTGCAAAATTATTATATATTTTACATATCTATTGTATTTAGATTGCACATATAACGTGTACAAAAAATTTATATTTGTTACATACATATACATTTGAACATATAAAATGTTATGTATATGTTTACATAACATGTCTATATAAATTGTAATGTCCTACCTTTTTTATGTCTATTTTACCTACTCAATATTCCATAATTTTAAAAACTCAATACCTAGAAGGTGAATTGTTATGCTATCTTTAAATTAAAGATAAAGTTAGACCAAAAATTTCAACTTGGAACCTATTGCAAAGATAAGCAATATAACTCCAATCATAAGATTCCCTATGGTCCGTCATGCTTAATATGCCTATAAATCACTTCTCTTATGACCAAATTGAGAATATTACTAACCTATAAGGCATACCTACTAATCATGATCTCATATAATCAAATTTGAACTACTTAGACCATTGAACACCCAAAGGTATACACTTACCTGCTTAAGCCCAAAATCACAAAAGCTACATAGCACCCTTGTTTAAGTTTTCAACACATTGAAAAGAAACTTATATACAACCCAATATTCAGACTTAATTACATGCTAAACCACACCAATTGATGCATTTACAACACAAGTCTAACATCACATGATCCAAAAGCTAACTAGGGGCTATCTAAAAATTCCAAGTTCCATCCTCAGACTTCTATCTTTAGTATCTACACCAGAGGTCCACAAACACTAGCCCCTTAGTTCACGATGGAACAAAGTGAGCACTATAAGAGATAAACAATAAGGAATCAAACGTCATTGCACATGTACTTAAAACCATAGTCAAACATCATGATACAATGCAAAAAGATAATACAATGCAAAAGATAATGTAACATGCATCAAATGTCTCTCAGCCTCATATATGCACACTCTTAATTATGGATTCATTTTTCTTTTCTTTTTTTGTACTTTTCTTTTCATCAAACAATCATTAAAAACCATTCCTTTTCAACTCTAGACTTGCATCTGGCTCTCACAATGTTTATTCAAGAGTACTATCAATCTTAGTACACAACTAACCAATACTTAACTTTTCCTTGCCTTCACTAGCCACATACAATTTCTAATGGACCAATCCCATCGAGTCACTCATTATCAGGCCAAATCGAAGATAGGTCACAAGCTTACTAAGTCATTCAAAAGATGAACCACAAACTTGCCGGGCGATGAATAAAACTCAACTAACCTAGCCATCTACTCGTTAGTGTCCAATTTGTCTCATGTTATGTGCAAAATAATAATAAGTTTAAAGCACATAACCAAGTAAGATAAGCAATAACTTGGCAATATATCTTTCACTTGCAATATCCTATCAATCTTAACAAATGACAAGCCAAGGATCACTTTTAGTGAATAATTTTTCACAACTCACAATGTTCACATCAGACATCCCAAGCATATGCACATTTCAGCCCGCAAGGGAGTGGTCACCACCATGCAACGCAAAGGTTAAATCAGAAAATATACTCACCGAGAATAGCAATGGACCTTGAAGCCCCTTAGTAAATGGTTCCAAGCACTAGTTCTGATAGTTAAATTTACCTATACCCACTTCAATAAGTGAGTAGAGTATGCATATTAGTCAAATAGCAAGGCTTAACAATGTTAATGTTCAACTCCTTCACCATTGATTTCGAATATTTATAATTTTCCCATTCCCTATCCATTGTCTACATTCCATATGCCACTTCAAATATTATCACAGGTTCTACTTTCGGGCACTAACATCTCCAATAAGAGACCAAATTAGTTCATCAAAATTATGATACTACCCCTTTTTAGCACAACGGTTCATTCATAGGCTATTAAGACTCCATAAGAGATCCAAATTATATTTGAAAGCCCCTTAGTTAATATCATTACTCAATAACTCGGTTCTGGTTAGCAGCATATTTGGTTCCATATATAAATCCCCCGATCATGTAAAAAACAGAGATTTCATTAAAACTAGCTTCTACTAATAAGCTAAGCTCATTACATATCCAAAAGCAAATTAACTAAGAAATAAATAATATACGAGCTTGATTAACTTTCACACCGTATATTCATGGAAAAATACGCTTCTAAAATACCGATCACTGAAGAACAAAATCAGTTCGTCGCATGAGCTCCCTAAAATTATCAAATTAGCCATTAGTTTACGAGAGAAATTACCTTAAACTATGTAATTAACCAAACTAGAGTACAAATTCATTACTAAATTTCTTCTGAGGTTACTATCAAACTCTAAGAATCATCCAACGTCGGAATATCCAAATAGGTTTCCAAAAGCCACCTTGAATGCTTATTCTCTAAAATAGGCAGAATGACCCAAGTAAGTATAATTAACACGAGATGTACCACTAATTCCAAATTCTTTTGGCGTAAACTCAATATGACCTCATTGGAGTAATAAACTTTAAAAAGTTACAACTTGAAACAACACTGTCAAGGATTTCAAAAATTGAATTACACTCGAACCTAAGACAGGGGATTCCTTAAAGACCCTACTTCCACTACGAATTTTACTCATGCAGAATCACCATATTAAGGTATAAATAAAATTAGCCAAGAATTCAATTTTTGTCAATTTTAGGAGTCGATTTACCATTTTTAAGAAAAATTTCAGAATCGGAAAAAGCACGGACCTAACCGACGCTCCGACGTGCGGTCACCACCGGCCACCGAGCACTTGTCGTCCGGCTTGGTCATGGCTCAAACCCTTTACCCCCAGACAGTCATACAAGCGGAATTAGCCTAGCCCTAGAAATCCTCATTGACCCAAAATTGCTCTTAATTTTCCCACATTGTCTCTTGCCAGCTTCTTTGATGACCGACTAAACTAAACTTCCCGCCATCTGCAATTCTCTTTTTAAGTTGCATGGACCAAATTTTCTGGGGAACAAGATGAACGTCGGTTGGAGTTTTCCAAAAAAATGGGGAGAGTTTGTACTTTATTTTCCCTAAAACCAAGTCTAAGTGATGATTTTCTCTCTCCCGCTACGTTGTGGTAACCTTTTCTTTATTTGCTGGCCGAATCAAACAAGAAATTGTGCAATGCTATTTTTTTTTTAATTTATTTTATTGGTTTACATATTTTAAGTACCTTTCCTAGTTTATATCGTATATCCCCATCGTATGGATAATATATATTCCACCCATTACTATAATCTTTTGGCATGTTTCCTCTTATATTTATTCATTTTACAAGCAAATTAGACTATTTTTAATATCTCATTATTGCCCAAAATTTGAATTTTTAACAAATAGCAACCCAAACTGTTATTTTCTATTAAAAATAAAATTAATTTGTTTATATTCTATATCTTTTGAGAAAAACTTCAATAGGTTTTTTCAGTCATTTCTAAGATCATTTTATAAAATTTGGCTTGATTTGCAAATTGTTCATCTAACTCCTAAATTTAGTAGTTTAAAAACTGTAGAATACTACATAAATTACATGTTATATGTATAATATATAGTTTTATATTACTTGATATAATATATAATATTAAAACCAAAGAGTCATTTTAGTATCTTTAGTGTTTATAAGAATTTTTGAAATACCAAATTAAAAAAAAAACTTTATTTTCTTACTTTTCATATTAAAATAATTAATTCACAAAAGGCCAGTATTGAAAACTCCAATTTATGTCGTATCTACATCCCAACCTTACTTTTAGGAATATTATCTATTTTCATTGTGGTTATTATCAAACCACTTTGGCATGCTATCAATATCACCTCTCAATAACATTCTTTTTGTTCTTTGTTTCATGTAGTCAACCCTTTGTTCTTCAGTCCTTAAATAAACTTCAAGACCAATGTTCAAATGAGCTATTTTTAATAATAGCTGTCGCCTTTTCAAATTTATAATTTTCTTCGCAACTTTGTCATCGAACCATCCTTGCTATCAAACAGTATGTGCCAACTTTCTTCTTTTGTTTCCTCTAGGATGTAGAATTTCTAATCTTGACAATATTTTGATTATATTTGATTTTTATTTTCAGTTTTAGTTTCCCTGGCGTGATCTGTTCATTACCCGAATATATCTTCACCTTACTTTTAAGTCTTAACCTGTGATGTCCATAGATATTAATTTTCGCTGTCAGTTAGCTTCTGTCTACACCATTGTACTCTATAGTCTCTATAGGATCGATTCACTTCTGCAATAGCTTCCGAATTTTTATACCTTCCCTGTTGGTTTTGAATGTTTGCTTCTTCTTGTTCTTCGGAAGTCATTGAGTTCTGCTTAATCAAACTATGCTTCTCCTCTTTCATCACTTTTCATTTATTTTCTTCTTTCTTTTGAACTATGATTCATATTCTTGATTTTTATTCTCTCCCTGTTTTTGTTTCTCTCTTTTTGTTTTTTTCCCCTCTCTTCCCCTATTTGTTTGTCATTAATGACCCATAATGGGATTCTTATAATGAAAGTAAAAATCATCATTCATTGAGATTCCTCAAAAATCAGCAATGTCTAAACATTTATCCTGCATAACGAATGAGACCATTTCTTTTCTACCCCTATCTCATATAATGTAAGATATTTTTGTATCTTATGCTTCCATTCCTGCAAGACAGTTAATTTCATATAGATGTTTGAAATTTAATCCATCTATTAAATCATATATATATATATATATATATATATATTATAGGACATACGAGTCCTTAAGAAAAAAATTCATACATCATTCGTCATCCAAATATGTAAATCCAAACATGAATCAGAATAAGTCATACAAACCAAAAAGATCAAACCCAAAATAATTCTTCCAAAGATAATAATCAAGTCTTAATCAAATTTTGTTGGTGGTAGTAGCAAAGGTTTGGGAGCATAGTTAGTTTTTGACGAAATTTTGTCTGAAGATTGAGATCCACTAACGAATGTATTTCGAATTGTGATCAAATTTATTCATGTGAGTAAAAGTACTTGTGACTCATCCTTATTAGAGTGCTCTCTTTGCTCTCCCCTTAACCTTTTTATTTCTTGTGAAACACACTGCATATTCTGACTCTTTCCTTTCATAATCCTTTTGAGTCTCTGCCGCAGTTCGTTTTTACTCACTTGTCATAGCTTCTTTGATACATCTCTGAATAATGTTAGGAAGAGTGTATTTCTGATCACTTGAATTCTATTTAGAAATCTCGCTATTTCCTTATAAAAAGTGATATGGAAAACTTTTCTTTGACAGTGTGTTTTCCTCAAAACCTTGAACTGTTTCTATTTCAACTAATCTTACTTCACTTGTAGATGTAGTGTCCATCCCTAGAAAGTTAATTTCCTCAAGACCATGTGTAGAACTTCATAATGCTCACTTTCTTTGAATTGTGTAAAGACCAAAAAAAAAATAAAAATAAAAATAAAAATGATAATAATAATATAATAACAATAATAACAATATTTCTAAAAGAAGATATATCTCCATATCTAAATATTCTATATATATATATATATATATATATATACACATACATACCTATCTTCTCTAATCTCTCCTCGTATCATCATCATTCTCTTTCTATATAATTTCTTCTGCTCCTCATTAACCTAATACACTTATCTCTCTTAATTCTTTCTTTACTAAATAGGCTCATCCCTAGAAAATCATGTTAAGGCAATATATGTAGGTGAATTTCTCAATAAGGATAAATTGTAAGATCTTTCTAATTAAGGAATTCATCTAATCACATGATGTTAATAAAGGCAAGAATAATAATGATGTGAATGAGGAATTTTGGAAAACCCTAGAGTGGTTGTTGTAAATTTGTAAAAAGAACATTAGTGTGAAGTATCACAGTTCTTGAATTAGAACAAGGTATGTAAATTTTTGGATTCTATTAACTTCAACAAATAATTTACGTTAGGATTGAAAAGACTTATCTAAGAGTTTTTTAGTTGTAAATTATGAATAAAGAATTGAAGTATCTCAAGTTTTTTACATATTGAATTATTACTATCATTAGTATCAATTATAAGACTTCACCAAAAATAATATAAATATATATATAAGAAAATAAAACATTTTTTAATAAATATATATTATTTAAGCTCTTAAAATATATTTTAGTATATTATTTAAGGTGTAGAGATGAATAAGAAGTATTGATCTAATTATATAGATATAGATGTAAATATAGATTTAGATATAGAAGAAATAGATATAAATATTTATATATATATATATATTGCATGTAAGGGTCGTGAGTTGCCTCAAATCTTGAGACGCTAAGACTGTGATGTTTAATAGATTAATTCAAAGATAATAAATGAATTATTTGTATTATATGTTTGCATTAATGCATGTAAATTATTATTTTTGTATGGTATACACATATGCTTGTGGTGTTACGTACTGAATTTCGATTCACCCTCTTTCTTTTTCAACTGTAGAAAACCTAGATTAGCAAATAGATTACAATGATCTTGGAGACCCTACTATATTACCTTTAGGAAGGGAAGAGCAGTGATTACTTAAAAATTAATTATTCATAATTTAATATTAATTTGGCTTATAGAAAAGTTCTTTATAGTGATATTTGGAGATTTTAGTTATCAATCTACACCTTATATGTTATTAAATACTAGAGACATATAAAAAGTTGTAACACCCTGAGTTCTGAAGCATTACAAATCATAAGGAATCATTTGGAGTTTCTTGTACTTTATGGATATTCTCTCTAGAATTCATCATTGAGATTTTAGAAGGAAAAATGGTTTAAAATTCTAGATGATCTAATCCTCCATTTGGATAAACTATGACCAAAGAGAGCCACTTGCCTTTTTTAAGTTCTTTATCGAAACAAAAACTTTGTGTTGATTAATTTTTTTAATCTGTTATTTTCTCTATTCTCTTCTTCAATGAATTTGACCCTCATTGCACTTTTACTCCTCCACATAGACATTTGCGTCCTATGTCTCTCATCATCATCTATTCCATCTCCAAAATTGACTTCTTCCAATTCAATAACCAAGTTCTTTCCTTTATCAAGAGCTTCTCTCTTTCTTCAAATCATCTACGAGAAACATTTAGCATTACAATGTTCTCCATCTTTTGATTTCCAGAGAATCTATTTATTGTCCAATTCATGTTGAGAAAGGTTTCTTCTCCAACGATTTTCGATTGCACCAAGGTGTATGAGAGTTGTTCCAAAGGCAGTCCCTTGAATTGAATCCTTTGAATTTTAGCAATTCTGTTATCACACTTCCTAAAACAATAATTCCTCTTTTCTTCATTTGGTGTATATGATTAATCATCATTTCAGGATAATCAATAGCATAACTATTATGTAGTGTTATCATTAATTTGGCTTGCTCTAGGGTTACTAAAGTAGTTCCACCTCACTTTGGAAGACATTTAAAAACTACCCTCCAAAGAATTCTTATTAGAATAGGAAAGATTATAATGTATGGTTTATTTGAAACATACTTAATTGGGTAACCATCATTTGTTTCCTTCAAAAAAGTTCTTTCCTTTTCCATGTTTTAAGAAACTCATGCGTCTTAGCTTCTTTATTCCAAAACAACACACAATTTCTGCTTTTGTAACCTTTATCTTCTAAGAACCTAATATTTTCCTTATTAAAGTTCAATTTAACATAAAACTCAGCAATAGCCTCTTTATAAGCAATACTCTTGAGGTTACAGAGATCTGTCCAACCGTGAATACCTAAAAAAGTTTTGATGTCTACGTGATGTCAACATAATTTACCTCGATTACCTTTGCTTTTGCAAGACTTCTCATTTCTTCAAATGGATTTCTTTCATTATTTTCAACTCTTCTCCCCTTCCTTTGAATTCTAGAGAATTTTTTAGATCCTTTAGATAACTCAAGAAGTAACATTCTTCTTTCTAAAGCTATCAATAGAAATGGGTGTTTAAAGATTTTGTGGTTTAGCGAACTCAAAATAAGGGTTTCTAGAGTGTTGAAAGAGAAATGAATAAGTGCTTGTAATTTGGGTTTTTAATTTTTGGGTGTAACTGAGAGATGGCAGTTCGAGGATCATATCTGCCAAAAATTGGAAACGACATAAATGATTGTGACGTTTAAGAAAAATAATTATTCGTTTTTAACCTACACCATGTTTCTCTATTTTCATATTTCCATTTAAAAAGAAATTTCTTTCAGTATGTCCCATTTATTATAGTAATACCGGGATAAAGTTTTGTTACGCCTTTTCCATACCTACCCCCATTGACCTCCAATAATGTCTTGATGATCTCCTTTTCTGATTTTTCTTGTAATTATTGTGTTGCGTCTTCTGAATTATTTTCTGAAACTAATTGTTTCTGATCATTAGTTGTCCATGCTTTTCACTATGTTCTTTACTTCTGACTAATATTTTTTTCTTTTGAGAATGAGAACACTCCCATTGACATCCTAAATCAAATTTGCAATCACTTGCCTTTTGAGTGTTGAGTTCTTCTTTCACTCTCTGAGAATTTATTGAAGGTTTTCTATATGTTCTCTAAAACGCATTTGTTTTGACTTTGAAGTTTTTGTTTCTTCTTTGAGAATCTCATTTTCTTTCTTTAGCTTTTCCTAATCGTGTGCCACTTCTTCTCGCTTATTTTTCCATATTCTATTTCCTTCAATTATTGCCTGAAACTTGCTCTCGTAGCAACAGTGGTGTATACATAATTAAAATTTTTAATAGAAACATAAAACCTTTATTAAACATTATATACTAATATTTCCAAGAAAACGACAACATGGCACATATCCGTTTGTCAAGATAATGGATTAACCCATGTTAATGGACATCCAAAATTTCAACCCTCTATAGAAATAACAAAAGACTAAGACTTCAAAAAAGATAAAATAACAAGATTAATAGCGGAATTTCTAGTGAAGTTATTGAATAGATCATTTGGGCATACGCATGATCACATAGCCATGACAAGGCATGTAGCTCTTTAAACAATTCATGAAACAAAAGCATATATTTTTTCTTTCTGGCCAATAAACAAAAGCATATTGAATGTTGCCTTTTTTATAAAAAAAAAAAAAATAGAGGTTGATTATTCAAAATTACCCAAAAATATGGTATACAAAAGATTATGTCTATTAACATCCATAAAATTGCAGAGTCTCTTTGAAGTAATGTAGCATATAATAAATATGACTTTTTTTCTTTTATAAAAACATTACACCAATATCAAGAAATATTACTCATAACAATTCACACGCTATTAAAAACTAAGTGCATAAAACAAAAACTAGATCAAACTATATTGGATAATAGAAAATCCAATTGCTTTCAATGTATACTCTAAGTTCATTCATGAATAAGTCACAAATAAGTATATGGATTAACAAAAATGCCAAAAGGAAACTAATCAAAAGTCATATGAATGTAAGGTTATTGAAAACCAAAATTTAGGGCATAGACCCTAATTTAATTAGTTAATTTGGTTAAAAATCAAAACTAATAAAATTAGGGTTCATATATTCTAATTCAATTATGACAAATATAAGAACAACAGTCATAATTTGTTCCCAATTAACTTTAATACCAATTGTTGGAAATTTTTAATATATGTATATACAAATCAAGATGAAATTACATGTGGATATAAGATTGTAGCATCTTAATCATGATATATCTATTTAGTAAGAATAAGATTTGTATACTTGGAATTAAAGAGAAATCTATCTTGTAGTAACGTTTTTCTATATAAAATTGTAAAGAGTATAAGAGAAAACTATTCTCTTCCCAATAGGAAATTAGATTAAGTTAAATTGTTTAATAGGAGAGTACTTTCATATTCTTACCAAATAAAAGTAGAAATCTCATTAGGCAACAAAGTAAGTAGCCATATCCAACACGAGTTATCTAAAAAAAAAAAAAAACAATTATAATGTCCATGCTCATCAAGTATTATAATTAAATAATAGTTTCATAATTGATACATTAATAATTGGAAAACCCAATGCTAAATAATTAAATAATGCTAATCCACATAAATAAATAAATAATTTAATAGTAGCACCACCCATATATTGTGCTCAGTGTATGCCACTTTTACTTCAAAATACTTAAACCTATGACCATCATGTAGTCCACGACCATCATGTAGTCCACTACCTTCATCATCCCTTCCAACCTTATAGCGTCATTTGCAGATTAAAGCTATTACACCATAAATGCAAAAACTATAGCATAAACTATTATTACTTGCTCTATAGGTAAGCTAGTATAAGATAAGTAAGGTATAAAGCTCTACTTGTACTTTACCTTTACCTTATAGATATAGGTCTTAAGTTTTTATACCCGCAACCTACCTTGTGGCTTTTTGAAATAACTTTATACCTTGTACCCTACAAATTCTATAAGGTATAGGGTACCATATGTGATGGAAATCAAGCTACAAAACCTCTGACTGGTAGCCGAACCCAAGGACTAGAAGGGCTAGCACGATGAATCCTTATGTTTCAACCAACCCCTACCGAAACTAAGTAATTCCTTGCTGTGGTTGAGTACTTCCTTGCCATACTGTACGACCACCCATTATTCTGTATTATGTAGAGTTGATTATTACCCTAATACCAAGCCAACCAATCATTTAACATTATGCTTGCCGAAGCTAAGAGACAAAGAATCCGAATTGACTAGGCCATTCCTGTACAGATAAGCCTACTTGTCAGTACTTTTTGTCTGCATCTCCTAACAGCCTCACCAATGTAGCATCACTACATGTATAGTATCGCATGTAGAATCTGTAGCACCAATTATTGTTTTCTATATATATTCATTTTAACCCTTTTGCATCATGTACATTACTTCTTTAGGAAATGTCTTTAATGTATTTTCCCTTTTGGCAAGTTGCCCTAATTTACAGGTATAAATATCCTTGTAAGTGTAGCTGTCGTTATAGTTGTAGCTGTAACTTATCGGATTACCTTCAATACACTTAAGTACTTTTCTTTCTTATGTAAACACTATTTATTTACTCTCGGAATCACTCTTATCCTTTCCCTTAAGCAAGGTTAGGTGGTAAGTGACCTTATTAGACCAATTCATATGTCATATCGAATTATGCTATGAGTCCTCAAAAGTTTCATTGGTGCGTCATATCCTCTAAAGTTGTTCGTGGGTTTGCTTACTGTTTTTATTCGTCTTTGTCACTCTTTTCATACCCATCCTCATTAACCCTTTTCGAGCTTTCTGTAAACTTGGACTCATCCAGCGACCGACCTTATCTATTCTTAGTCATGATTCGCAATAATATGGAACCTATAATTTTTTTTCCTTTATCTTTTTTTTTTATAACTTTTTGTTGGATGCATAATCAATATCAAATTATAACTATACTATTACTATACCACTAATAATATTTTTATAAATTGCAACGTATTTTAAATTGAAACAATATAAAACTTTAGTAAGAAAAATAGAGAATATTTCTACAACGGGAAAAATTCAAATCTTTGGTTGATATAAATTAAGAACTAAAATATTTTTAAATTTTTACTAAACTAGGGTTAGTAGAGGAGGAAAGATGGGGGCAAAAAAAGAAAAAAGAAAAGAAAATAAAGAAGCTAGTGAAAGAAGAGAGAGGCTTTTACTAAAAGAGGAAGAGGAAGAGGAAGAGGAAGAGGGACTAGATAATAGATATAAACAGTACATATTGCTTTACATTGAGCTGAGTTTTTGTTGTTATTTTATTCATGATTAAGAAAACAATAGTATTAGTTTTTTTTTATTTGTTAATATTTTTTATTATTAGTGTTAATAGTCGAATTTCATTCACTTAGCCACTCGGCTGCCGACATGCCGAGTAATTCTATTCTTGGATAACTCTGAGTAATATAGATCCGTATCTGATTGAATTTAAGGAAAGTGGCGTAAACAACTATCATTTGGGACGGTTATGTTATATAACTACCCGCTATTCCTACATTTCAAGAATGTACCTAATCAAGAGGCCTCTACATGTCCGGATAATCACTCCATTAACTGTTGTTTTAAACAAAACATTCACATATAAATAGGAAGAAGAAACATTATAAGAGATATCTGATAACTCTTCACTACTTAGTTTTTTATAACATTCATCGATTGACTTAAGCATCGAAGTGACCATACTAGACTAGCCCCCTAGTACCAAAAGCCTTTTTCTTTCTTTGTAGGATAAAAGTTCTAACCCAAAATCACCTAACAACATTTGACATTGTTTGTTTTTTCTTACCCATCTACATAGTTAGGACAAGGTTAACTAAAACTGTAGGTGCTGGTACTTCATCTCACCACTTTGAGGGAAGAAGTAGGCATACTAACAAATAACATTTGACTAACCTAAAGCAACTTTACCTCGACTTGGCCAAAGAAAACCAAGAATTGAACAAAAAATATGAAGAGATCCTCAATCTCCTTCATAATAGTGTCTACCCAAATCAAAACAAAGAGTTCGGTGATTACCATGCCGAAAATAGCGACTACTCAATCTATTTACCTAAATTGCCAAAAAAGAAAGTCGAAGTTATAGTAGGACCTTTGGCTCCTACACTCAAGAAGTTGTTGACAAGGGTAAGCAACCACAATAGGTGCACCATGCTGGACCCTCGTATGTTATTACTCTTGCTATAATAAGTAAACAGTTCTAAATTAAGAAGAGCCCTTTTCATTCTCGAGATTTTTGACCATATCATACCACTACATATCAAGTTGCCATAATTTGAGACCTGTGATGGGACGAAAGATCCCAAAGATCATTTAGAGTACTATTATACTTTAGCCAAGTTACACAGCTTGAGTGATGTTATAACTTGCTAAACATTTCCTTTGACATTGAGGAATGCGGCAAGTTTATGGTTCAAACACTTGAAGCCGAACGCTATTTCGTGTTTCGAAGAACTAGTAAAAGTGTTCATTTAGCACTTCCTTATAAGTAAGTTTCCTGTTAAGAATTCTTCAATCCTTAATACAATAAAACAGAGATCAAATGAGTCTATTAGAGATTACTTGGCCAGGTTTATGACCGAGATGGTCCAAATTCTAGAATTGGACATGAATGTATCCCTCAACCCTGTCATTGATGGAGTCAAGCCCTATAGAGACTTTTTGAAGTCTCTTGCCAAGAATAAGCCGAGAACTTTTGCCAAGTTCAAAGCCAAAGCCACGTCCTATATTCAATAAGAGGATAATATAAAGGCTCAACAAGAGGCCGATCAAAATAGAGGAGATAGGAAAAATGACAAGAGGAGAAGTGTAAAAGATTGACTTAGGATGGACAATGATCAAGATCCTAATCCTAAGAGAAAGAGACCTTAAATTCCAACATATTCATCCTATATACTACTCAATCGTCCAATTTCGGACATATTAATGGAGGTACGTAAGTAGAGAGGCATGTTATAGTGGCCAAAGAGGATGACAAGAAACCCATTAAGGCAAAATTTCAACAAATACTATGATTTCCATCGCAACAAAGGCCATAACACAGACAAATGCATCTAACTTAAGAACGCGATTGAGGATACAATTCAGCCGAAGGCACTTACGCAAGTTTCTCGCGCATGATGCCAAGAATATTGAGCGACTATCTCAAAGGAGACATGAAGATTAAGAGAATGTTAGTTGACCAACTATTACTGGGAAAGATGCAAGTGACGGAACTACTAGTAGAGCACCTAATGGAATAATCAATACTATTGTCGGCGAGCCTCCTACTTTAGGCCAATCAAACTCCTCAAGCCTGACTAATGCCATAAATTATGTTTTCAATATTCAGGGCAAGAATGTCAAAATTGCTAATACGATTTCTTTCACGAAGGAAGATTTTGAAGGCATCTAAAAGCCATATGATGATGTACTTGTAGTTAATGCGAGAATTGTCAACTTCGAGGTAAAGAAAATTCTTATAGACACTGGAAGTTCAACAGATATTATTTTTTAGCATGATTTTGCTTAGATGAGACCAAAGATCAAAGTATAGTTAAGATCTCACAACTATTATTTGTATGTATTTAATAATCAACCCGTTTGAGTAACTAAACTAATCTCTTTACCAATCTAGATTGGAGATGATGAGCATGTTGAAGACAAAGTGGACTTCCTTATTGTCAAATGTTAGTCCTCATACAATATGATTATGGGACGACCGTATCAATACTTATTCAACATCATCCCTTCCACTGCTCATCTCAAAGCTAGATTCCTTACTGCCACAGGAGTTGGTGTCTGTAAAGGGGATCAACAATTGATAGGGTCTTTGTACACGAGGGCTTTAAGACGTGAAGAAATTTTCCAAGTGGAAACTTGTCCAGAAGGAAAGTTAGTCAGCATAGACAATGCCGAAAATGAAAAAGAAGAAATTTCTTTGGGAGGTGACCCTGGAAAAGTGACTAAGATAAGTAAACCCTTACCGGCACACATCCGTCAAAGTTTAATCAACTTTCTGCAGGATAATGCCAATGTATTTGCATGGTCTCCTTCGGAAATGCCAAATATCCCTAGGGACATTGTGGTATACAAGCGCCAGATCAATCCAAGCATAAAAGTAAAAGAAAAGCATTTTTCCCCTAAGAGGCAAGTGGCCATAAAAGAAGAAGTTTAGAAATTCTTGAAAGTAGGATTTACTCAAGAAGAGCCTTATCCAACTTGGCTAGCTAACTGTGTATTGGTCAAGAAGTCTAACGGCAAATGGCGCATGTACATAAACTTTACGAATCTTAACAAGGCTTGTCCGAAGGATTGCCTTTGGCTCTTGAAAATTGATTAGATGGTCGATTTACCTACTGAGCATACATTGCTCTCTTTTATGGATGCTTTTTCTGGCTACAACCAAATCAAAATAGATAAGGATTGTCTATGCAATGATGCCATTTTAGAACATATTATTATACAATGATGCCATTTGGGTTGAAAAATGCTGGTGTAACTTACCAAAGGCTTGTCACTATGATGTTCAAACCCCAAATTCGTTGAAATGTCAAAGTATATGTCAACAATATGATTGTGAAAAGCATGACAAATCACCGGCATCTTACTAATCTTAAGGAGACATTCGCTATTTTAAGGAGATATAACATGAAGCTTAATTCACAAAAGTGTATCTTTTGGGCTACTTGGAGAATTTTTTAGGATATATGGTCACTCAGTATGGTATTAAAGCCAACCCAAGAAAGATTGATGTAATAATAAATATAAAATCTCGTCGTATTATCAAGGAGATATAGGAACCCACTAAGCGAATTGCTGCCCTTAACTGATTTGATTCGAGAAGTGTAAAGAGGTGTCGAGCCTTATTTTGGTTTTCCTTAATTTAACTTATATTAAGCTCAACCCACTTACTTTAACTTATATTAAGCTGAACCCACTTAATATAAATTACTCGATATTAAATTAAGGAAATATTTTTATTTTTATAAAAAATTGTTTTTAAAGAAAATATTTTAAAAATTGAAGTCGCCAACAAGTTAAATTGGTGTAAAATGAATTTAAGGGGAAAACCTTAATTTGGCTACTAATCTACAAATTTTCTTAAAAAACAATTTTACAAAATTAATAAAAAAAAACTAAGTTTGGGAACTAACCTATTAAGATTAAGTCCCCATATAAAAATAAAAAAATTAATGGGTTTTATTTTTATATTTTTCTAAAAATACTAAGATATATACAAATATGCAAAATATAACTAAAATAAATTTTTTATTATGAATTTTCAAGAAAAAGGAAAAATTTTTTCTTTTTCATACGTTGCCTCAAAGGTACCTATCTATTTGCTAGTCGAGATCAAATCAATGTAATTCTTTTTTTAATAGAAAATTTAATGGGTGGATTTCTTTTAGATTTAAAAATTGAGCTAAATTTACGTTTATTTAACTATTTATTATTTTAAAAAACTTCAAAAAACCTAATTTCACAAATCTATTAAAAGAAAACCTAACTAACTAAATTTTTTTTAAACTCCAATTAAGATCTTTTTATTTTTTTAAAAAAAATCACTACTTATAAAAAAAAAATTATATATCTTTCCTAAACTTACATGTAAGATATATGTAAGATATACTGAGATACATATCTTCTCTAAAGATACAAATCTTGAAGAAAAGATGCGCAAGTTTTCAAAAAATGTAATTTCTAACTATAAAATGCAATTTAACTAAATGAATAAAAAAATTGAAATTATCTAAAAAATATAGTCAATGATATGATAATTAAAAAATATAATAAAAAAACCTACACTAAAGAAAAGAAATTAGTAAAATAAATTAAAGTCACTAATAAAATAAGATAATTGATTAAAGAAAATAATTTTTTATTACCTTATCGAGTCAAGTCGCGCATGATTGACGTATTCGTGTTGATCGTCATGATCGTCTGGACTACGTTCACATACTCAGTGTGTGTACTGATCAATGTATGTGACAGTGGATTGTTGTTGTACACCGTAACAGTGCATCGTAATCATGCATGGCAACTGTCATGTATGATCGTATACGGCATGCTTTAGTGACCGAATGTATGCATGTGTATGTGCAAGGTGGGGTTGTGTATGAGCTATCATACATGAGTGGAGTAAGGATCAGTAGTATGTGATCAATTGTGTGTTAGGTACTATATGTATGTATTGAATTATGTTAGGTGTTGCTGTGTGATATCGTGTGTTGAATTGCTAAGTAAAGTCACGTGGTCGATACGTGTGCTAAATTATGTCAAGTGTAGCTAGGTGCAGTAGTGTATGCAGGTGTATGATAGTGCTTGTGAGTGTTCAGTATGTGTTATGTTGGCGTATTAGTGAGGCAGTGAGTGGAGGATAGTATGGCGTGTCATCTATGTATGAGTTGGGGTGAGTGGTCGAGTGAGGCATGTGTCAATGTGCTATTGTGGCGTATTTGGTAGTGTATCTGTAAGCCTTAGAAAATCGATAATTTGAATCCTAATTTAAGTCCGAGTGTCCTAAACTATGTAATGAGTCGATAAGGCTAGTAACAATAAAAGATTATGAAACTTAATAAATCAAATATAACACCAATAATAAAAACCTTAGAAATTGATCGAAACCCTAAAACACATACTAAAACCCTAAATCGGATTTATGCATATTTCACCAAAATTGAACCCGAATTTGATTGAAACCCTAAAATTATAACTTTAAGCCTATAAAATAGTTAAATATCACGCAATAGTAATATAATTGTAGTCAATTTGAATTATCAACTAAATCGCATAATTGCGTAAAATTTTTAACGAAATCGTTATAATAACTTGTAAAAATTATAATTGTAACGGATACCAATTAAATTGATAAATTTTCACAAAATTCCAAAATTAATTAATGATGATTATTTTTATGATTTTTAGGTTTAAAAAAATTACATATATTTATTTTTAACTTCTATTTTCTTCCTTTTTCTTTCTTTCTTTTTTTCTCTTTTCTTTCTTTTCTTCTTCTCTTCTATTTTCCTTATCCTACATGTAGAATTGTAGCTGTAATTGCAGCAGCCCATGTGCACAAATTAATATCCAAATGTCACAAATTTAAGGGAGAGAGGAAAAATTAATAAAGGAAGTGTCATTTCTAATTTAATGCCTAATCTAATGGGATAATGAATTTGTATTTTTTTTTTTTATTATTTACTTGCTTCCATCTGTTGATTCACGTCCCAAAAGAAACAAAAAAAAAATCTGGAAGTGAACGATTAAAAACACAAAGTGAAGAAAGAAAAGAAAAGCAAAGCAAAAACAAAACAAAACCAAAAGAAAACTGAGAAGAATAAGGAGAAGAATAAGAAGAAAAAGAAGGAGGAGGAAGAAAAGAAAAAGAAAATTAAATATAATTAGGTAAGTATAATTATTTTAGTGGTATATATGTTTATTATATCATATGTACATGTATATACTAAGTATTTGTGTTGTATTTTATTAAATATTTCATTACATATACATATATGTATGCATAAGTAGATAACTTAAGATATATATATATGTATGTATAAAGATATGTGTGTAAACATGTATATATATATATAATATATATATATATTCTATTAGGTAAAATATATGGCATATGAGTATACATATGTGTATAAATAAGAATACATGAATATATGTATGTGTACATAAGGATATGTCAAGTAAGTATTTACTATTTTCACAAAATAAATATCGATATATATATATATATAGTTGTACACATGAAAATGATTATGTATGTATGTATGCATACAAGCTTTATTTTCATATATATATATGTATATATATATAAGAATATGTATTCATATATTATATACATGTATTTTTTATTTATATATTCATATATACATGTAAGCTATATTTTATGTATACATATATATCTACATATGGCGTAAATATATGTATAACATATAGTATATATATAGTATACCATATATTAAGTAGTATATATGATACAATAATATTTGCTAAATAAAATAAATTCATAAATATGTAAGGAGTAGGTATATATATATATTATCGTAAATTAGGAATTACTAATTAAGTAAATTATAAAAATTAATCAAATATAGTAACAAGTACATATATATATGTGTGTGTATGTGTGTATCGTA
Source organism: Lumnitzera racemosa (assembly GCA_024138005.1). Classification (NCBI taxonomy): domain Eukaryota; kingdom Viridiplantae; phylum Streptophyta; class Magnoliopsida; order Myrtales; family Combretaceae; genus Lumnitzera; species Lumnitzera racemosa. The sequence goes on from JAMXBC010000004.1 coordinate 63,253,884, forward strand.
AAATACAAATAAATAATAAGAAAATAATAAATAATAAAAATAATAGTAATAATAATAATAATAATTGTAATAAGTTTAAAATCTCAAAAATAAGTAAAAATGAGCAACTAAGGTAAAATATACTTAAAATAATAAAATTATTAATTATATGATTTAAATAATTATTAAATCATAAATATATTAAGAAAAAAGCTAAAATTAATATTTTATAAGTTTTAAATTAAAATAATAAATTTTGTGATATTTTTATATCACAATTCAAACTGCGAGTCACAACGTCCAAAACGGACCTCGTTACAAGAAAATACGCTCGAAAATAATCAAAATGAACTATAAATTCATAATGATACAAGCTAAAACGAAAAAGTTATACACGATTCGATAAAAAACTCGAATCGATAATTTCGTGTAACTAGGTAAAGTAAACCTTACAAATCGCAATACTAGTTTAGTTTTAAATTCTCAAACTTACCGATTTTTATTATTTTCAGGTGATCTTGACCTTGACCCTAAGCTACCACCAGATTATTACAACGCTTGAGTCGACTATGGCTAAGTGAGTTTTCTTGATGGTTCCATACTTGTTTATATTTTTAGTTAGTGAATATAAGTTATGATCAATAATAGAATGTTGTATGGGGTTGGATTATGCTTGTGTATGATAATTGATTGTTAATAGTAAATTTACTTTAAATTACAATAATGTATCGATTATTGCATAGTAGATTCATTATAAATTGATTTTTTGTGATTTTGAATAATCACTAAATAATAAGACCTAATTTTACTCAACTAGAAAAAGTTAACTTGAAACACACATAATCATACACCGCATAACTAATTCCAGCAGTTACATTACACAGAAGTAGTGAGATGCCATATGTAGGTTAATTATTGATTGTTATAGATTTCATATGGTACATACGTGCGATATGACCTTACCCTAGCTTGTGGGATTACTAGGTATTGAAGGCGCCAACGGCTTGGCTAAAGGTTGAGTCCAGAGGCCTCCGTTTAAGGGTAAGTAAGGACTGCATAAACCTACTCATAAGCATATGTAAAACTCGTTTTTAATAAAACTGATAATGAATATACCATTACATTTTAAATATGAAATGTGGAGTTTCGTTACGAGATAAGTTCTAGTATGATACCAAAATCTAACTGTACCGATGTATCTCCAACCCTGACTTTGGAGGGCATTAAATTTGAGTTGCATACAGTACCTGATCATCTGTATGTATTTATTTGGCATACTGGTTGACATGCATTCATTTGATTGAACTTAATTATTATATAACTTGATTGCTATATGGTTGAGGGAATTATCTCACTAAGCTAATTAACTTATACCCTTGTAGTCTTCTTTTGTAGGCTGAGTTATTCATGGAGTCGAGCCGTCATATGCCCAAGGTTAGTAGTTCATCAGGGGGTCAATGTGAGAGCAGGACATGTTCGAAGTGTTCACATGACTGTTTATCTAGATTATAGATTTAAATATGTGATAAACTGATATAAGTTTGAGTTAAAAGTTCTAAAGACTTTATATTTATAAATTCTTATATAAATAGATTATGTGTTATGTTTCTATATTTTATTATTGTCATCATAAAATGGTATTACTTATGCTTGTGCAACTCTTGGTTATTAGTTGTAACTGTAGCCTTGTGTATCGTATAAACGGTCGTCGATTGTAAGGGAATTTAATCTGTAATCTTTTGTACGGTATACAACAACTGCCATAACTAGCCTCCTCGAGTCATAACAATGTCATCGTATAAGTATGTTTGGATGTAGACATGTACTACAGTATGGTGATCAGGTGCAGTGTTTGTAAGATTAGTGTTTGATCAATGCATGAGGCAACGGGCGTGGTAACGGAAGTGTATTAGCAATCATGTCAGTAGATGTGTGTTGACTTCGATGCGTAAGAAAGACGATTATGTGGGCGTGTGAATGTGAATTGGACAATAGACAGTATATGTGCTCATGTGTGTTGCGGTAAAAGGGATGTGAAGATTTAGAGATGTGTGTATTGTGTGGGGTCTGTTAACGTAGAATGTGTTGTAAAAAAACACGTATTAAACTTCACCGTTGAATTCCTATTTATAAGCCACACAATCAAATTTTTTGTATCTTTTTTTAATATAGATTTAAGATACGATAATAAATCCCATATATGAAATATATGATTTAAATTCTTTGAAAATTCAACCTAGTTTTTAGAAACCCTATTTTAATTTGGGCTTTCTATATTTTGGGCTTGACTTAGTCCAATTTGATTTAGCCCAATAACCCATTTAATAAATCCTAAGTATATTTTAGCCTAATATAAATTAGATAAAAATTCACTTTATATCGGACTAGACTAAAATATTTTAATGAAGCCCAATCTTTTTAATAACTTAGAATTTACTAAATTAAACGTATACCATTATTCGACTCAACCCTAAACAACTCAATTTGGCTTAACTCAACTGAAATTAACTCGATACGACTTGACACCTTATTGTTATTTTTTATTATCTTTTTTCTTCTTCTTTTTTTATTTAATTTAAACTTTTTCTTTTTCTTTAACCTAACTCAATAAAAATACTAAAATAAAGCAGCAAAAATGAGATGTCTACAACAAGCACGCAAAATTCTTTAAAATTTTAAAGAATCTGAGAGATTTCAAATGGATAAATGATTATGAGAGGGCAATCAATGAACTTAAAGAATTTCTTATGTCACCCTCGATACTCTTGACACCTATCTCAGGAGAGAATTCGTATTTATACTTATTAGTCAGCTACCAAGTATTATTTTTTGTATTGGTCCGAATTGCTGGCAAAGAGTATCGACCAGTTTATTATGTGAGTCATATCCTGCAAGGACCGAAGCATCGACATACAAAAATTAGAAGTTTATATTAGGTGTGGTTCTCTTGGCAAGGAAGCTAGAGCCATATTTTAAGGCTCACCAAATCGTAGTCCTCACTGATCAACCTTTGCAACATGCATTGCAATGGCCAGAATCTTCCGAAAAGATGATGACATATGCCTTAGAGATAAGTGCTTATGGTATACAGTACAAACCCAGAACAGCATTAAAGGCTTAAGTACTGGTGGATTTTCTAGTCAAGTTCACAGGTAAGGAAGACAGCGTGAAGATTGCTGAAAAACCCACATGATATCTTTATGTAGATGATTCTTCTACTAGAGAAGGAAGTGGTGTGAACCTTATTCTATAAGGAGCCCACAATGTTAAGATTAATTATGCCGTGAGATTTTGATTTCTAGCTAGCAATAACAAAGCAAAATATGAAGCCTTGATAGCTAGAGTTAAATTGGTGAAAGAAATTGGTACCGAGAGACTTAAAGTTTTCTTTGATTCATAACCAATGCTGAATCAAGTCATAAGAAGTTATGCAGTGAGGGAAGAAGAAATGAGCAAGTACTTATTAATAATACAAACGCTCGCAAAAGAATTTCAATTTTTTTCAGTTCATAAAAGACCAAGGATTAAGAATGTTGCTACTGATAAGTTGTCTAAGCTAACCAATATGGCATTTCTTGACCCTAATGACAAACTCTTTGTTGAGTTTGTTGAGTTTATCCCACACAAAAGTTTATCTATTGTCTTGAAGAGCTGTGAATTAGCTCCTTTCCCAAGAGAGAAGTCTTGGATGAATCCCCTCATAGATTACTTAAGGGATGGTGTTCTCCCTAATGACAAGAAAGAGGCTCAAAGATTAGTTTATCAAGCCGCAAATTATACACTAATAGATTATCAGCTATACAAACACGGTATATCCCAACCGTATCTTCGATGCCTCCCTCCGAAAGATGCCTAACGGGTGTTGTTTAAACTATACAGCGATGTATGCAATAACCATGTGAAAGTACAAACATTGCATATCCATGCGTTGCGATTTGGCTATTATTGGTCGACGATGAAAGAAGATGCATGGATAGCTGTTCGGCATTATCCACAATGTCAAAAGCATAAGGCGCTAAGTCATGCGCCTTCTACTAAATTATACTACTTATCTAGTCCTTGGCCCTTTGCTAAATGGGGATTAAACATACTTGGACCATTTCTGAAGTCTACAGCTTAACGACAATTCATTATTGTTGTTGTAGATTATTTCACAAAATGAGCAGAGGCTGAAGCATTGGCAAGGGTCACCAAATAGAAAGTTGAGGCATTTGTTTTCAACTCGATAATATCAAGGTTTAGAGTCCAATTTGTGATAATTACGAACAATAGACCACAATTTGACAACAACAAATTTCAAGAATTTTATGAGAAATATGGCATTCACCTGAACTACACATCCATAGATTACCCTCAAATTAACGGACTAATTGAAGCTGTTAACAAGATCATCTTGTATGGTCGAAGGAGGAAGGTTAATCAAGCAAAAGGAAAATGGGTTGACAAATTACCAAATGTCTTATGGGGATACCGAATTAGCCACAAACCCACAACAAAGGAAACACCCTTCAAGTTGGCATATGGTACTGAAGCAGTTTTACTGATCAAGTTAGACTTGCCAAATCTGTATATACAAAATTTTAATGTGATGATCAATCATGTTGGTTCGATGGAAAATTTGGATTCAATTGAAGAAATCAGAGATGTTGCAAGAGTAAGGGTGACAGCATATCAACATAAGGCAGCCGGATATTATAATCAGAAGATGAAGTTTAAGGTTTTTCAACTTAGAGATTTGGTTTACCGAAAGCTGGAGGCGACTGGCGTACGAAAGAAACAAAGGAAGCTCAATGCAAATTGCGAAGATCCTATTAGGGTTTAAGAAGTCATTAGCGAGGAGGCTTATTGAGTAGAAAGGTTGGATGGTACAATTATCCCTCATACATGGAATGCTGAGAACTTGAAACTTTATTTTAGTTAATTCCCTCGATGTTATGCATTTCCATTTGTTTTGTAAGGTAATAGCTTACTTATTTTGAAAGACAGTTATATTCAAAGTTAAAGCTTTGATAAGTTAATATGTTCAAACTACACGATGAACAAACTAGTATAAGTTCAAGCCTATTGTAGTTAATGAACTTCATAAATCAGTCGAAAAGCCGAATAGTGAACTTTATACTAAGTTTAAGAAAAATGGCTAGTTCACGTCTCAAATGATTAAGGGATAATGTCTTAAAGGGCATCCAAATATCGCATGTAAAATAAAACATGTCGAGAAAATATTACATGTGAAATAAAACATGTTGAGAAAATATTGTATGTGAAATAAAACATGCTGAGAATGTATCGCATGTGAAATAAAACATGCAAGAAGCTTTAGAATGTATGAATTAAAAATGCTAAAACCATAACACTAAAAAGTGATATTAATACAGCGATATGTTCAAACATTCAACCGAAACGTGCCTATACAACATAGTCCTAAGATGACAAATCTTTTGATTGGATTGAGGCATTTCCTTTATCAAAAACTGTAACCTTAGAGCTAATCTCTTTTTCAATGCTTAAGGTTTGAGAACAAGTGAATTTCTCTTTACACACATAGGGGATTTCCCTAGATAAGCGATCTTCACCATCTCTAGGACCTTTGGCACAACGCTTGTTATCATCCTATGTATTAATCTCGGTACCCGAATCATCGATGTCTTCCTCGTTACAACTATTGACTTTATTGTCAATGTTGACGAAGTCTAAGCGCGCAAAATCATAGTTAAGGTAAAACTTGAGGATTTCCTCTCTTGCTGCTTAGACCCCCTCCAACAACTTTTTTCTCTATAATCTTTTGTATTGCTGACTAGGAGTTATGATTTCAAGTATCTCTTCAACTGATGGCCCTTTCTTCGCTACCTCTTCTAACTCGGTAATATGGCTTTACAATCCAGAGTTTTTGGTCTCTATCTCCTTTATCTTCATCCTGAGCTTATCTTTCTCATCATTCATGGAGCTAAGTGTTCAACTCAAACCCCAACATTCCTCTTTTTTCTCGCAAAGCTCCTCTTTTAGGTCTTTAGCTTCCTTATATTGCTCTTCAAATTTAGCCTTGAGGCTTAAGACTTCATCGACAACCAAATAGTGTGCCAATTGATCGACAGTAATTTCATCATAATACTTCCTAGCCTCCATCTCAACCCTTATTCTCGTGTTCTCAACAGCTGCAGTTTGAGCTTTTGAGGAGTTGTGTGCATCCTTAATTTTTTGCAACAAATTGATATAGAATGATAAATTCTCTAGACCACCTAGCAGAATATACGAAAGATTATTATTATTATTACCTTTTTCATTTCCTTATCAGCTTCATCTAAGGCCATCAAAACGTGGCTGCTAATCTGTAAGCAAACATGAGTGTTAGCTATCAAACACACCTAACGATTGAAAGGATTCAATTGATACTTACATCATATAGCTTGGCTACGATATGTACCTTATTACAATTGCTAACCCCATTGAAGGATACTTACATCATACAGCTTATCCTTAGGAAGAATAATGCCTTCCATTAAGGCTAAGGATTTTGTCTTGTTACCTAGGGTGAAGTCAATGTGTAAGATATCGTGGCTCCAGCACGGAGCGAAGTACTTACCTACCTTTATATTAGGGACGAATTCAGCATTATTGATGCTAAGAGCTTCGTTCTACATTACCTCCTTTACCCTTTTGTCCAATTCCTTAGACCTTTTTATAGGAGGTCAGTCGGTAGGTTCTTTTTCACTTCTTTTGTTTGTACTTAGCACAACCTCTATTAGGAGTGATGACCTTTCAATGGCATCAAAATTAGTGACTTTAGCCTTTTGTCGAGGTTTGATTTCTTAGCTACCCTCTCTCGGCTCCATAGTAGGAGGAATATTTTCGGCTATAAGGGTCTCAATCTATGTGACCTCAGCCAACCTAGGTTTTTCACTCCCTTGTCGCTTCTTGACTAGACAAGAGGTCTTTTTTGAGGCCGCTACTTGTTTTACCATGCCCTTTTTTACTACCTTCTTGACAACAGTCGATTGAGTAGTGACAACCGTAAAGGCTACACATTTATCAGCTTTTAAATTCTTGGCTTTCGCTTGAGCCAACAGCTTAGCAAGGTTTACCTCACTAGCACCCATATCTACATTACAAAGTAGAGACATTAATACTAGAGCAAGGAATAAGAAAGAACTTACACTCTTCATGCCGAGTAAGGCTCAAAGGTAACAATTTCTCCCCCAAGTCACGAGAACAGCTTTCCTCTTGTAGCTATATTCGACACAGCGATTACTTAATGGCTTACCTTCCTTCTCAAAAAATTTTGGCTCTCCATTCTCATACTACCTTATTATGCTCTCAGCATCTTAGAAAAACATCTTGTTTTTCCTTTTCTCTTGGATTTTCTTTGTCATGATAGCATCATTTAGCATCAAGTCAATGTCCTTTATGCGGATTGGTTGAGTCCATTGAGTCTAAAAATCCAACTCTTTGGTTGAAATGATAGACACTAAATTGTCATGCCACTTGTGAATCTTGGACTCCAGTTTGATGAGAATCAAGCTACCAAGCTACTAACCGGTAACCAAGCTTGAGGACTAGAAGAACTAGCAAGACGAATCCTCATATTCTAATCGACTGACGCAAAGGTCGAGTATCTTCTTGTTGACTCATTTTGCCTGCCGAGCCAAGTGACTACCTATTTTTCACACGTTGTGTACCAAAAAGCGAAAGGTTGAGACAATAGCCCATCTTCATTCTCTCACATGCCTGGCCAATTACTTACTTGGCCATACCCCTACTAAGATGCTAAGAGAAAGAGTCTAAACTAGCTAAGCTGCCCTTGCTCAGATAAGTAAGCTATCCATACTTTTTGTCTACATCTTCCAATGGCATCACTACATAATAGTATCATGTGTAGAATCCGTTGCACCAATGATTACTTTCCTTGTATATTCATTTTTACCCTTTTATATCTTATACATTACTTCTTTAAGAAATGCCCTTTTTGTCTTTTCCCTTTTAGGTAAGTTGTCATAACTTATAGGTATAAATATCCCTATACTTGTAGCTATAAAGATCAAATAGATTGAACATTAATACACTTGAGTATTTTCCTTCCCTTGCGAAAACACTACTCGCTTACTTTTGGCTTTACTTTTATCTTAACCGTTAAGCAAGGCTAGGTGGTGAGTAACCTCACTGGACCAATTCGTGCATTATATTGAATTATATCGTGAGTTCTTGGAAGTTTCATTAGTGCATCATATCCATTGGAGCTATTCGTGGGTTTTGCTTACTTTTTTTCATTTGCATTCGTCCTTTTTTACGCCATTCCCCATTATTCCTTTCAGGCTTTCTGCAAGCTTAGATCCATCTAGCAACTGGCCTTATCTGTTCTTAGTCATGGTTCACAACATTTTAGTATCAGAACAGAGGTTTCGTATGAGTTGTAGTTGGTTCCTTTAGAAGTTCTGTTATATTCTGTTTTACATATGTGAAATAGAGCAAGTCACTATGTTCATCTTAGCTGTTATGTTTACTAACTATTAATTTCCTGAAGCGTTTGTTTGAAATTTGAATTTGTGGAGAAAATGAAAAACCCGAGTGTGAATGTTGGTGTGGGAGATGATAATAGTGGAGTTGTCTACCATGGACGATAGTCTTAGGGAACCCCTAGAAGTATTGATAAGAGACTTGACGAGGTGGCAAACCTCTTGGTTGATCTAACTTGAGTTGTTCATGCATTAGCTTGTCGACCCATTGAGGCTGTGCAAAATACCCCACAAGCTGCTCAACCTATTAGAGGTTAGAACCCAGCTCGACTAGTTCGCGATGGAAGAGCAGGTAGATGAGTGAGGAGAAGGATTGATTTGATAAACATGGGAGATGAGGAAGAAGAGGAGTATTTTAGAGAAAACCGCATGCGAGTCCCTAGAGCATCTAATTATGTGAAGCTTCGTATTTCAAGCTTTAATGGATCCGAAAATACTGATGAGCATTTGGAGTGGGAAGAAAAGGTGGAGCATGTTTTTTATTATTATCAATACGAGGATTACGAGAAAGTAAGAATTGCTGCTGTTGGGTTCTTTGGGTGTGCCGCCATGTGGTGGAAGAATTTCTAGGGCATAAGGAGAGAAGAGGGCAACCGAAAGATTAGTACTTGGCCCGAGATTAAGAGAATACTTAGAAATAGGTTCATGCTGGAAACTTATCTCTAAGATACTTTCATTTGACTTTAGGAGCTGAGACAAGGAGGTCAGGCCATTGATGAGATGTTTAAGAATTTCAAATGCTTATGATCCATTGCGAAGTGGGGGAACCATCGGCTCGAATAGCCTCAAGATTCATCATTAGATTGAGAGATGATATTTGAGACATTGTGGAACGCCAATGCTTTACCACAATGGATGAAGCCATCAAGATATCCCAGCAAGTAGAAAGGCAAAGAAGGAGCCAAGTACCCACGAGGATGCTAACTAGCCGACTTAGACAAGTGAGTTACTGAGCTTAGTCAAGTACCAAGCTAAGCCAAAAGATGAATGTTTGAGCCAAACTGAAGGGTCGACCCGAAGTTATGAGAAAGGGCAAGGATCAGGCAAGAAGACTAACCAGATAATGTGCTTTAAGTGCCAAGGGTTCGAACATATGGCTACTTAGTACTCGAATTGACGGAAAATGGTCATTAAGGGAGACGTCCTAAAGCTAGAGGTAGACAATATAGATGAAGGACCCGAAGAGGAGGAGATCTGATGGGAATCACCCTCTGATTATGTCCAAGCCAAGGCCAACTTGTCCGAAGATGACACCAACCTTCTAGAAGAAGATGCCAACCTGTTTTAAACTAAGACCAAATAGTTCAAGGCTAAGGCAGACAGCTTTCACCAAGGCTAAGCAAATGACAGAAGGCCAAGGGGAAGAAAAGGAGCCACTTGGCAATAAGCCTATCGTCTACCGAGGGAATGATCATACAACCAAGGCCTCGGGACTAAAGAACCACTCAACACAACCTCGAAAGAGTAGCGTCGACCAATTCCAAAACTCAGCAATTATGGACCGACCTCTTTAGTATCTTAGCCAAGCTACGTGAGACGTCAGGAACCCCTTCTCGAATATGTACATCCAACTATCAACCCCATCCAATTTGAATACTACTCTTCCTAGGATATGCCAAGTGACTATATGCTAAGTTCTGTAAAACGTACAATTTTGTATTCTTATACATGCTTTCCCTTTATTTTATCTATATGCTTGGTTCTTTAGGGTTTTAAGCTTTATGCTTAACATTAAGGATGACTTCCTTTCAGATTTGTGGTAATGATGGGAATCGGCCTCCGATTATATCCTAGCCAAGGCTGACCTGTTCGAAGCCGACATCGACCCTCCAAAAATGCTGACCTATTCTAACCCAAGGCCAAACAGTTCAAGGCTAAGGCCAAATATCTTTTGCCAAAGCCGAGCAAATGACAGGAGGCCGAAGGGAAGAAAATGAACCACTTAGCAGCAAGCCTATCATCTACCGAGAAGATGAGAGATCACACAGTCGAAGATTCGAGATCAAAGAACAACTCGGCATGACCCCGAGAGACTAACATTGATTAATTCCAGAACTCGGCAATTATGGTCTGACCTCTCTGTTGTCTCAGCCAAGCCACGCGAGACATCAAGAACCCCTTCCCGAATACGTACATCCAATTGCCGACCCTGTCCGGTTCGAATAGTACTCCTCCCATGACATACCGAGTTCTTTAAAACATACAGTTTTGTATTCTTGTACATGTTTTCTCGTTATTTTATTTATGGACCTAATTCTTTTGGGGTTTAAGGCCTTGTACTTGTTTTGCCACTAGGATTTAGGACTTACTACAAATAGTAACATTTGTACTAACACATAGATATACATAGATATAGACAGGCATATATACAGAAGAATATATAGAGAGTGGAACTTTCATCTTTTGAGCAAGGCTATACTTGAGTTAGCATTTGCCGGATTATTGAATGTTGATTAGACTCTTTAATCATCCCTGCATTCTTATCAATCTTGTTCTCAGATTGTGGTGAACCCCTTTATTTGAACAGTTAGTGAGTCATATTTAACCTTCATTTGAAACCCCAATCGACATTTAGTGTTCGTAAGTCATATCGAACTCTATTTCAAGCTCAAACCCCTGATTGTGTTTATGTCTTGTTGAGTTATATCTACTCACATTCACCATCAAAACCTTCTTGTTCTTCATACCCATTTTCTTTTTTAAATACCCATTCATGTTCATTTGAGATCCACTGTCGTTTCTGGATCAATCCCTTATCATATCGATATCAAAGATTTGATCCTTATCAAGACCCTTATTGAGAAAGAACTAATTGAAGAAGATGTGTTCGCCGAAGACTTAGACCAGTTGATCATGGTTGTCTAATACACAATGAACATGGAACCCTCACAAAAGGAAGAGTAGAGAGAGAATTTGTTTCATACCACCTGTAAAGTGAATAATCAGGCGTATGCCCTCATCGTGAATAATGGAAGTTGCACAAATGTAGCATTGGCCGATCTTATTTCAAAACTGAAGTTGTTGACTGTTGCATATCCGAGGCCATAGTTGAATGAGAAAAGAGCATTACATATCACTCGGTAAATACTTCTACCGATCACTATAGGGAATTACTCAAACAAGATTCTCTACGATGTACTACCTATGTGTGGTTCCCATGTGTTACTAGGTAGACCGTAACTGTTTGGTAGAAGAATTATCCATAACGGGTACAAGAATAAGTACATGTTTGAAAAGGATGATTGGAAGATCATACTGAACCCGATGCCGCCGAGAGAAGTTAACCAATTACAGACGAAACTTACTCGCAGATCAAAAAAGGCTCTGGTGATGAGTAGAGTTAAGTTCCCAAAGGCCATCAATACTTACAAGCCGACCTTTATGTTCGTCAGGTGCCTATTAGAAGTGAAGGAGTAGGGTAAACTACCCTAAGAATTCATAGAGATGCTTGATGAGGATACCAATCTATTCCTAGAATAGTTACCTAAGGGGTTGCCCCTAATTAGAGGCATAGAGCACTACATTGACTTAGTATCCGGCACCGCACTGCTGAATAAGCTAGCCTATCGAATGAATCCCAAACAAGCTTTTGAGCTACAATGTTAAGTCGATGAGTTGCTGGAGAGAGGATATGTCTAAAAAAGTCTCAGCCCTTATGTCGCGACCCGAGGGGGCTAGTCGTGGCAGTCGCCGTATACCGTACAAAGGATTGTAGATTGAGTTCCCTTACAATTGACGACCCTTTTATACGATACACAAGGCTACAACTACTACTAACTACCAAGAGTGCGCAAGCTTAAGCAATAGCATTTCATGACGAGTAATAATATAGAAAACATATCACATAATTTAAGTGTATAAAAGTTTACAAATATAGAGTTTGAAACATGACTAAAGTCAAACTAATACAAAAATTACATATTCAACTCTACATTTAAGTTAAAAGTACTCTCTGTCCTCAAAACAGCTCCCACATTGATCCCATAGAGAAAGCTAACCTCGGGCATACAACGGTCTGACTCAACGAATAAGTCAGCCTGCAAAAGAAGTCTACGAGGGTATAAGCTTACTAGCTTAGTGAGATATTTTCCCTCAACCATACAACAATTAAGTTATATCACAGTTAAGTTCAACCAAATGAATGCATGAACGAGCAGTATGCCAAACAAATACATGTAGGTGACCAGGTACTACATGTAACTCAGATTTAACACCCTCCGAAGTCAGGGTTGGAGATTCTTCGGTACAGTCAGATCCGGGTATCATATTAGAACTTATTTCATAACGAAACTCCGCGTTTCGTATTTAAAATGTAATGGTACATCCATTACCAGCTTTATCAAAACGAGTTCTACATATGAGTGTGAGTAGGTTCACGCAGCCCTCACTCACCCCTAAACAAAGGCCTCTGGACTCGACCCATAGCCAGGCGGTTGGCGCCTCCAATGCCTAGTCATCCCACGGGCAAAGGTAAGGTCATATCGCACGCGTGCACCGTACGAACTCAATGACATTCAATAATCAACCTAAGTATGGCCTCTCGCTACCTTCGTGTAATGTGACTGTCCGGAAATAGTTATGCAATGCATGATTTATGAATGATCTAAATTAACTTTTTCTAGTCAAATAAAAGTTAAGTCATATTTAATTAGTGATCATTCCAAGTCACAAACAATCACTTTATTGAATCTACTATGCATCAAACATTATATTATTGAACTTTAAAGTAGATTCACAATTCACAACAATTATCATGCACAAGCATAACCCAATCCCCATACACATTCATTTATACATCATAATTTAGATTCACTACTTACAAACACAAACAAGTATGGAATCATAAGGAAAAACTCACTCGGCCATGGCTAGTTCAGGGCTCGTAATAGTCAGTGGGCAGCTCAGGGTCGATATCGAGATCACCTGAGAATAAGGAAAATGTGTAAGATAGGGAATTTTAAAACTAGCTAGAGTTATAATGTATAAGGTTTATTTCACTTAGTTACGTGAAATTGTCGATTCGAGCTTTTTATCGAATCGCGTGTAACTTTTTCGTTTTAGCTCGGATCGTTATGAACTTATAGTCCATTTTGATCGTTTTCGAGCGTATTTTTCCGTACTGAGGTCCGTTTTGGACGTTGTGACTCCTAACTTAAATTGTGATACAAAAATATCACAAAATTTATTATTTAAATTTAAAATTTATAAAATATTGATTTTCTCTTTTTCGTAACATATTTATAAGTTACTAATTATTTAAATCATATATTTGTTATTTTGGGTATATTTCCTATTTTTCTCCTTTTCCTATTTTCTTCTTATGTACCTTACGGTTATACGTATATATGTATTCCAATAATTATAACATATAGTTTATAGTTTATGTTATTGTAAAATCATAAATTACGGTATTATATATATACATATATACTATATATATATTACTCATATGATATATGTATATGTATTTATTGAAAACATACTCTTATACATATATAAATATATATATTCGGCATACATTCATATAAATACATACATATATATATTCGGCCTACATACTTATATATACATATATATATATATGTGCGGTATACATATGCTTATATATAGTATTTATCATAAATATATATATATACAATACCTTTTATACATATACCGTATACTATATTACTTATAGCCTATATTATATATATTTATGTGTCTCATACTACTACTTATGGAAGTATGTATATATGTACTATATTATGCGATTATATATGTATATATATACTAAAATATTTATACAAGAATAATCACATATATATAATTTGGGTATAAATCATACATGTATACTATAGTATAAAATACATAATACCCATCATATGTATTCCAACAAATATACATAATATATCTACTCATGTATAATATACCTTTGTACATATATGTATACATATCTAATCTTATACATACATACACTATTTAATTTATGTATTAGTGTACATATACCATATATTTATAAGAAAATACTCCGCAAATACTATCTTTATACATATGTATACTATATATAATATACATCTACATAAATAAATATTTACCTTTTTCTTTTAGTTATTTCCTTCTTCTTTTTCTTCTTCTTTCTTTCTTTTTCTCTCCTTTTTGCTCTCGGTTTGCAGATTGTGGGTATATGTTTGTGCAGAATTTTTTTTTTTTCCATATTTATACAATCTTTCCTTTGCTCACGTGATGGAGGCTTAGTTTTTAAGCTAAGTTCACTTTTTATTAATTGAAATAAGACAAAAACATAACATTACGTGGCTACTTGTGTTGGCTTTCAATTTGTTAACTTTTGTTCTTTTCTTTCTTACGTTTTGTGCAGGTAAAGGATTTGAATGTGGAAATGAAAAGAAGATTTGAGATAAATTGAAATTAGTAGAGAAGGAAAATGATATTTATTAAAAATTATGTGTAATTTTTCGAATCATATAAATTATAACGAATTTCCTCGTAGATTAGTTTTCAAAATTCTGTGAAATTTTATCAATTTAACTGGTACCCGTTACAATTATAATTTTTACAAGTTATTATGAAAATTTTATTACAATGTCGTACAAATAGTCGATTTAGTCGAAAATTACATTCGACTATAATTTTATTGTTATTGTGTAATATTTAACTATTTTATAGGTTTACGTTTATGATTTTAGGGTCTCGAGCAATTTTGAGCTCGGTTTCGATTAATGATGCATAAACGAGTTTTAGAGTTTTAGTAAGCGACTTAGGGTTTTGATAAGTTCCGAAGGTTTTGTTATCGGTGTTATATTTGATTCATTAAACTTCATATTCTTTTATTATCATTCGCCTTATCGATTTATTGTACAGTTTAGAACACTCGGACTTGAGTTAAGGTTCAACTATTGTTTTTCCTAGGGTTTACACCTTATGTTGTACCGGCGCTTCTGGTATTGAAAATGGACGGAACCTAGTGAATGTATGTTGACAATCGAGCCGTGAATAAGATTACAATCAAATACAGGTATCCGACTTGAGATTAAAAGACATGTTGGATGAGATGAGTAGAGCTAAGGTCTTCAGTAAGATTGACTTGAAGTCTAGCTACCCTTAAATCTACATAAGGCCAGGAGACAAATGGAAGACTGCATTTAAAACTTGACATGGACTCTATAAGTGGATGGTCATGCCATTTGGCCTATCGAATACCCTTAGCACTTTCATGCAATTGATGAACCACGTATTAAGACATCTAATTGGAAAGTATGTTGTGGTATACTTTGACGACATATTGGTCTACAATGCCGACATGCCGAGTCACTATGAACATCTTCGCGAAGTATTGGATATCCTCCATACTGAGAGACTATTCAACAATCTCAAAAAGTCTTACTTTTGCCAAGAGGAAGTGTTACTCTTGGGCTACATAGTCAGTGGAGAAGGCTTATAAGTGGATGACGAAAAGATCCGAGCAATTGTAGAGTAACTGACTCCTACTACTTTTGTCAATGTAAAAAGTTTTCATGGACTGGCTTCATTTTATAAACAATTTATCAAGAATTTCAGCACCCTCGCTACAACTCTTACTAAGCTCACAAAGAAGAACACCAACTTCCAATGAGGAGAAGGGAAGGAGAGAACCTTTGTCGAGGTAAAAGAAAGATTGATCTCCACTCCGGTATTGGTTTTACCTGACTTCGGGAAAATATTTGAGCTGGAATGTGATGCATCAAGAATTAGAATAAGCGTTGTCCTTATGTAGGAAGGCTGAACGAATTTGTCATATATATTGACCATGAATCATTGAGGTACCTCCGAAGTTGGACGAAGTTATCAAAGCGGTAGGCAAGATGAGTTGAATTCCTTGAAGGATTTAATTTTGTAATAAAATACAAGTAGGGAAAGAGCAACGTAGTTGCAGATGTTCTTTCAAAGAGACATGTGCTTATAACTGAACTACAGACTAGGCTGTTTAGGTTTACAAGTATCGAAGAACAATATTCTAGAGATCTACACTTTAGACCCATAAGCATGCAATGCATTGATGGAAAGACAATGGATGAGTATTATGTGGAGGATGGTTACTTATTCTGAAGTGAAAAACTATGCATACTGACTTGTTCCATGAGGGAGCTACTGATCAAGGAAGCCCACAGTGGAGGACTTTCTAGACATTTTGGAGAAAGAAGGACTTGTGAATTATTAAATGATTGATTCTTCTGGCTGAAGATGAAGAGAGATGTACACTGAGTTATCAACAGCTATGCCGTATGCAAGAGGGCTAAGTACCAAGTCAAGTAAGGGAAAGTAATGCCTTTACTTGTCTTGACAAAGCTATGGACTGAATTGAGCATAAACTTTGTTCTTAGACTACTACAAACTATCTGAGGCAAAGTTACTATAATGGTTATCGTAGATCGTTTCAGCAAAATGGTACACTTCGTATCCTGCTCAAAAACTAACAATGCTTTGGCTATCACTTCTCTTTTCTTGTTGGAGATTATGCAGTTACACGACGTACCGAGAAGTGTAGTCTTCAATAGGGATCCAAAGTTCTTGAGTTATTTCTAAAGGACCTTTTGGTGTTAGATGGGGACCAAACTACCATTCAGTACTTCCTATCATCCCCAAACTGATGACTAAATGGAAGTGGTTAATCATACTTTGGGATCACTACTCTAAGCTGCAGTGAGAAAGAACTTGGCTTATTAGAATGTCTGCTTTCCAATGGTCGAATTTGCTTACAACCATACAATGCATGATACTAATAAGCAAACACCCTTCAAAATGGTCTATGGTTTTAATCTCAAGTTGCCCTCGACCATACCCCTATACCCGTGCTCATGCAAAAGGACCATAATGCAAGAGCTCAAGCATAATCCCTCCAACACATCTATGATAAAGTCACTCGGCACATCGACCAAACTGCTAAAAGAATGCAAGAGAAGACCAAGGGTAGCATAGCTAAACAATTCCAGCCAAGAGACTTGGTATGGTTGCACATTAGCAAGGAATGGTTCTCAAACAAGAGAAGGAGCAAATTATTTGCAAGAACTGAAGGACCTTTCAGAATCCTCCAGAAGATCAATGAAAATGCCTACAGATTAGAGTTTCCCGAAGACTATGGGGTTTTTTACGCCTTCAATGTTGCCGACCTCAGTCCGTATCACCATGATAGAGAGCTAAATAAGACCATTCGGATTTGATCTCAAATCCAAAACAACCTAAGAGAAATGATGGGAATTAAGCTATCACGCCATTGACCCACAGTCGAGCTTGAGAACTAGAAGGACTAGCAAAACAAATCCTCCTATTCTAGCCGACTCATGTAAAGGTCGAGTATCTCCTTGCCAACCCATTCTGCCTATTGAGTCAAGTGACTGCCTATTTCTCACATACTGTGTGTTGAAAAGCGGAAGGCTGAGACAATAGCCCATCTTTATTCTCACACACACTTAGCCAATCACTTACTCAGCTGTACCCCTGCCAAAATGCTGAGAGAAAGAGTCCGAATTGACCAAGTCACCCCTACTCAGACAAGCAAGCTGTCCATACTTTTTGTTCATATCTTCCAACGGCATCACCACTACAACATCACTACGTATACAGTATCATGTCTAGAATCTGTTGCACTAATGATTGCTTTCCTTGTATATTCATTTTTACCCTTTTGAATCTTGTACATTACTTCATAGGAAATGTCCTTTTTGTCTTTTTCCTTTTACGTAAGTTGCCCTAACTTATAAGTATAAATACCCCTATACTTGTAGCTATAAAGATTAGACAGATTAAACATTAATACACTTGAGTATTTTCCTTTCCTTGCATAAACACTACCCATTTACTCTCAACTTCACTCTTATCTAAACCCTTAAGCAAGGTTAGGTGGCGAGTAACCTCACTAAACCGATTTGTACGTTATATCGAATTGTACCATGAGTCCTCAAAAGTTCCATTAGTAGGTCATATCCATTAGAGCTATTCGTGGGTTTTGCTTATTTTTTTTTCATTCGCATTCATCCTTTTTCACACCATTATCCATTATTCCTTTCGAGCTTTCTGTAACTTGGACCCATCCAATGACCGGCCTTATTTGTTCTTGGTTACGATTTGCAACACAGGGAAATAGTAGGGTTAAGGCCATAAATGACCTTGAATGAGGTCTTCCTAATAATGCTATGGACAGTTCAATTGTATGCAAACTCTACGATTGTATGCAAACTCCATAATTGGTAGGCACGGATCCCAATCCCTCAAGTTCTTTCCTACAATAACTCTGAGCAGATTGCCTAACGTCCTATTTACCACTTCAGTCTAGCCATCAGTCTAAAGGTCACTATTGGAGCTGAATACAAGTTGAGTTCTAAGTCTTCACCAAAAGGTCTTCCAAAAATAACTCAAAAATTCTATGTCCCAATCTAAGACAATAGTCTTCAGTACCCTATGTAGTCGAACAATCTCCTACAAAAACAAATCAACAATATATAAGGCATCATTAGTCCAACGGCACAGAATGAAGTATGCCATCTTGCTGAAGTGGTTCACTACAATAAAGATATAACCTTTGCTTCTAGATGTTCAAAGCAACTCTAGGACAAAGTCTATGCTAAGGTTGACCCAAGGTAAGGTTGGTGTTGGCAGTAGCATGTACTCTCCATGGGGTTCTCTCTTCCCCTTAACTCACTTACATGCTTTACAACTACTAACTATCATATGGACATCCTTAGCCAATCCTAGCTAGTAAAAGTTCTCCTTCAATAGATTGGTTCTCTTGGTCTCTCCAAAGTGACTTGATAATTTGCTGCTATAAACTGTCCTGATCAATAGCTTACATATGGAATAGTTTGGTATATACGGCCTTTGGTCCTTGTACAAATAGCCTTCCTTAAGATAATATCCCTTAATAGTAATTCCATCCCTACACTATTCTAGGATAGGGCGGAAATAAGGATAATGAGCATATTGCTTTCTACTGAGTGAGAATTCTAATAATTTGGTTTATAAAGTAGTCAGTAAGGTTTTCCGTCATGACAAAGTGTCGGCGACCACATTTGTGCTTCCTTTCTTGTGCTAGATTATGTACGAAAACCCTTTTATAAACTCTAACCACTTAGCTTGCCTCTTCAAAAGCTTGTTCTGACTTCCTAGATTCTTTAAAAACTCATGGTCTGTATAAACAACAAACTCTCATGGCAGCAAATAGTGTTGCCAAAAAGTAAAGGCTCGGTAAAGAGAGTACAACTCTTTCTTATATACATAATAGTTCAGGATAGGACCATTAACCTTCTTACTATAGTAGGCGACAGGTTGTCGTTCCTACATTGGGACATCGCCAATTCCTACTCTCAATGTATTGCATTCCAATTCAAAGGGTTTATCAAAATCTGGCAATGAAAGAACAAGCGTTGAGGTGAGCTTCTCCTTGATCTCCTTAAGGCTTTGGTCAGCTCGATCTTTCCACCTGAACCCTTCATTCTTCTTTTTTCAACTCGGTTAAGGGGGCGGCTATAGTATTGAAGTTTTTGATATATCGCCTATAGAAAGAAGATAGGCCATGAAAGCTTCAAACCTTAGTGACATTCTTTAGTGTCAACCACTTAAGAATAGGTTGAATCTTCTCCTCATCTACCTAAAGCCTTCCCCTGACACTGTAAACCCTAGGAAGATCACCTTTTTCTAGTAGAACATACACTTTTTCACATTCCCATACAACTTCTCAGTCAAATACTTTGCAAAAAAGTTAAACATGGTCATTCAGGTTGATATTATATATTAATATATCATCAAGGCACACGACTATACATATTTTAATTAGAGGGCGCATTTCATGGTTCATCAAACTCATGAATGTGCTTGATGCATTAGTATGTCTGAATGGCATAACCAACCATTCGTAGAGTCCATGCCTAGTCTTGAAGGTTGGCTTTTATTCGTCGCCCGATTTTATGCAAATTTAGTGTTAGCCACTTCACAAATCAATTTTTGAAAATATCTTAGTGCCTTGAAGCTCATCTAAGATGTCATCGAGTCTCAATATCAGGTATCTGTACTTAACAGTAATTCGGTTGATTGCTTGGCTATTGATGCACATGTACTATGAACCATCTTTCTTTAGAACGAGCAAAGTTGGTACAGTACAAGGGCTCATACTCTCCCTTACGTATCCTTACCCTATGAGTTCGTCCACCTGCCTTTTCAGCTCAACAACTTGGTTAGGGTTCATTCTGTATGCAAGTTGGTTTGGCAAGATAGTGCCTGATTGCAGATCAATACAATGCTTAATGCCTTAAATTGGAATCAGTCCTCTAGGCAATTCTTTAGGGAACAAATTGGAAAACTCATTTAGCAAGCTTTGGATTTCATTAGGGATATCCTCCATACCTCTCATTTCCAACAATCTTCTGATCAATAGGAATATAGATTCTTCAACCTTTTTAGCAGTTCGAAGCTTTCTTTGGCTCATCACTAAGGTAGTCTTCTTATTAGCTCAGGTGAGCTTATTGTAGGTTTCACTTACTTAGGACAAGGTTAACGGTTGCAACATAATCTTCTTTTCATCCTTGACAAAGGCATAGATGTTCTTATACCTATCGTGAGTAATACGTCAGTCGAACATCCAAAGTCTTCCAAGTAGTAGATGTGAAGCTCTCATGAAGATAACATCACTCATTACTTCGTCCCTATACGAACTCCTAACACTGAACTGAACGATATGGTTACTTGTTCAGTCATGTGCAAAGTACCCTTATCATGAAGCCAATACAGGTTGTAAGGTCGAGGATGCTTTGAGGTCAGAAGACCCTACAACTTCCCCAATCCACAATGATCGTGCACAATTAGCCTTTGATGGTATACTTAGTATGGAATAAATTCTCCTTTTGGTCCTCCTTGGAGTTCGGTAAGACTAGGGTCATCACTTTTTCCTGGTCGGTATAGATACAGGTCTCTTCCTTCTATTCAACCTCAGGTTTTCCCATGTCCACTTTTTTCTTGAGCTCGCTCTCATCGGTATTGTCTACTACATCTCCTCAAAGCACCATGATGTGTCGGTTCGAACACTCAGTAGCCATATGTATGAAGCCCAAGCATTTAAAGTATTTCACCTTGCTAGTCTTTCGTCTAGAGGTCTACCCTTTCTCATATATCCTTAGGATCGGCCTAACTTCGGCTTGACCTATTTAACTGGCGTAGCCTTATTGGCTTGCTCAACTATTAATAGATCGGTCATTCCTATCCTCGGCCCGATATGGCCTCTTCGACTCTGCTTGAACAGGTCGGCGCAGAACTGGGGGTTAGGAGAATGTTTGTTCGGGTTGGCTCAAAGCACTTCTCCTCTGTTTTTTGACCCTCCGTGCTATCTTTGTAGCCTCTTCTAAGGTATAAAACCTCCGTACTTCCATGATGTTGTGAATCTCATACTTGAGTCTAGAAATGAACCTCAATACTATATAAGCCTCTGGTTCTTCCACATCAACTCGGATCAAAAGCATCTGGAACTTTCTGATACAGTCATCAATAGATCAGATTCCTTGGTGAAGCTCCTACAACTTTGCAAACGTACCTTGTAAGTAGGTCTTGGGTACAAATCTACCTCTCAACAACCTTTTCATCTCATCCTAGGTTCTAACACCTCGTCTTCCATCTCTTGTTGTGGCTGCATTTAGATTATTCCACCACATAATAGCATACCCAGTAAACTCTAATGCAGCATGTCAAACTTTGACAGCATCCATATATCCATAACATTCAAACACTTTCTCGACCTTCTCTTCCCACTCTAAGTATTCATTTGCATCTCCACTTCCACTAAAGGACAGGATTTGAACCTTAACATTGTCTAGCCTTCGAGGAACTAGGCGTCTTCGTCCCTATGCTTAGTAATAGTTATCTTCTTCTTCTTCTTCGTTGATGTGCCTAGGAATTACTGTAATAGATTAGAACCAATGGGTCCTTCGAAATATCAAAGAAACTTAGAGTAATTAGGTCAACGAACTACCTATAGTAATTGACATGAAGCTGCTCGGAGAGTATGATCCACTTGCGAACAAGACATGACTTAACACTTCACTTGATATGACGCACAAATTAATATCAAGGTCTACCCACCATTAATCCTAAGCTACTCAGTAAGATTAGATAAGAGTGTATGAAAATGGACTTGGAGAGGGTTATCTCGCAAGAACAGAATATCCAATGTCTATTTTAAAATAAAATGATTTTGGCTTACAAGGAGAAGGGACTATTTATAGTAAGTCCTTAGAGCAACAATACAAATAAAGAAATTACAAAAAGGCATACAAAAAGGGAGATTCCTAGTACATGCAAAAAAGGGCAAAAAGGAAAAATGACAAAGAGGAAAAAATAATACAATGTCAAATAAAATGGATAGGTAGCAATGCAACATTACTTTCGTACATAGATTCTCTAATCATAGCAGGCTAAAGGAATCAAGATGTTATAGCAACAAAGAAGCAAGACTATAAGTGATGCCATTTGAATTAGAAGGATGTCGTGAGAGGAGTACTCGATCAAGATGAGGTTAGCTTACATTACATAGCAAGAACTCTTAGCGGCAGAAGAGTCAAATCACTCGGCACATTCCTTTGTTAGAGAATAGTCGACATCGGCACCAAAGAGGGAACATAGCTTGGTATAACCCTTCAGAGCTGTCAAGGAGTTCAGTCATCTCTCTTCTGCATAGAGT
This sequence comes from Lumnitzera racemosa, assembly GCA_024138005.1. Lineage (NCBI taxonomy): Eukaryota > Viridiplantae > Streptophyta > Magnoliopsida > Myrtales > Combretaceae > Lumnitzera > Lumnitzera racemosa. The sequence continues at coordinate 63,277,062 of JAMXBC010000004.1, forward strand.
TTCTCGTCATCGGGAGGTTGACGAGAGAGAATTCTCCAAGTAAAGGATTGGAGGCCTCAGAGCCATGTGCGAGTAAGAGGTCCAGTGGTCAACAACTCATTAGTTCCCTGAGGTTATTGACTATTTGCCCCCCTCTTCTTCATTGGGTACATAAGGTGTTAGATCAGTTACATTAAAAGTAGCAAATACACCGTATCCATAGGGTAACTCTAGCTCATAAGCATTGTCGTTGATGTGCTCAAGGATCTTAAAAGGTCCGTCTGAGCTGAGGGAAATCTTGTTTGTTCTCTTCCCAAGGAAACTCTTCTTGCTGAGGTGAACCTAAACAAAGTCTCTAGGGCTATAAACCACTTGTCTCCTACCATAGCTTCCCTATTCCTTCTGCTAGGCGACAGTCTATACGTTATCTAGCAACCTTTTGATACAACTTCTAGAATTCCTCAGCATGCTGTAGGCCAGATTGACTTTCCCCTTATACAACCAATTGATGGCTATATCCAGGGGCAAGTTCAAGTTAAGTCCATTAACAATCTCAAAAAGTGACCTTCTTGTCGAGTTATGAACTGATCGGTTGTAAGCGAACTCAATGACAAGTAAGCATAGGTCCCAATCATGTAAGTTCTTCCCCACAGCTGCTCGTAGAAGGTTGCCAACTATCTTAGTTACTACCTTAGTCTAGTTTCCTTCACAATGGCAAGAAGTACTGTACATAAGATTAGTGCCGAGTTTCCTCCACAAGGTTTTCTAGAAGAAACTCATGAACTTTGAATCACGGTTGGATACGATACTTCTCAACAATCCACGCAGATGTAAAATTTCTTGCATAAAGAGGTTAGCGATAAATAAAGCATCATTAGTTCTATAGTAGGGCATGAAGTAGCTCATCTTACTGAAACGATCGATCACAACCATAATGGAGTCATGTCTTCTTGACGTTTGGGGAAGGCCAAGTATGAAATCCATGCTTAGGTCGATCTATGAATGCTTAGGTATGGGTAGGGGTATGTACTCTCTATAAGATTCTCTCCTTCCTTTTGAATATTTACATACCTTATACCTCTCAAGAACTCGGTGCATATCCCTCATTATCCCAGGTTAGTAGAAATGTTCTTTCAGTATTTCAGCCATCCTCTTTTCTCTAAAATGGCTGGCTAAGCCTCTAGCATGAGCTTCACAGACGAGTAGTTCTCTAACCGAACCACTTAGCAAACAAACTTACCTACTCTTCATCAGGAACCCCTGACTTAAATAGAACCCATCTACAATGCCTCCAATGTTGCACTTGGCCACTAAGGGCAAAATATATTTGTCGTGCTCATACTAATCGAATAGGGTATCAAATCCAAGTAGTTTGGCTTATATAGTCATAATAAGGATATGACGATGAGAAAGAGCGTCTATCATAGTGTTGGTGCTCCCTTTCTTATATCAAATGACATGGGAAAAAGACTCTAAGAATTCAAACCATTTAGCATGACGATGAGAAATTTTATGTTGCTTATGAAGATACTTGAGAGACTCATGATCTGAGTAGATGATGAATTCTCTCGGTAACAAATAAGGTTGCTGGTTTTGTAATGTTTGGACAAGGGCATATAACTCCTTGTTATACGCTGAGTAATTTAAGGCAGCATAGTAGAATTTCTTACCGAAATAGGTAATCGGATGGTGCTCCTACATAAAGACAGCTCTAATGTCAACACTAGGCACATCATACTCTACCTTAAAAACTTTCTAAAAATCTGGCAGGGCAAGTATTGGAGTAGACTTCAATTTAGATTTTACATCATTAAAAATTTTCTGAGCTTTCTCCGACCACCTAAACTCAGTGTTCTTCCTAGTCAACTCAGTTAAAGGCATAGTTATGGAACTGAAATTTCAAATGAATCTCTAATAAAACGAAGCTAAATCATGGAAGCTCCTAACTTCAGCAGCATTAGTCGGCATAGGCCACTCAAGAATAGCTCTCACTTTCTCGTCATTAACTTGAACTCCTTTCCTTAAAACAACATATTTGAGGAATACAACCTTACTTTGACATAACACACATTTCTTCAGGTTGTCGAATAAGTTCTCGGCATGGAAGATGTCAAAAACCGATCTTAAATGCTTAACATGAGCGATGAGGTCAACACTGTAGACCAAAATGTCATCAAAATAAACCATAATATGTTTGCTAATCAATGTTTTTAAGCACATGATTCATTAGCCGCATAAATGTACTCGGTGCATTAGTTATGCCAAATGGCATTACCATCAATTCAAGCAAACCATCCCTTGTCTTGAAGGCTGTCTTCCGTTTGTCTCTAGGTCTCATCTCTATTTGGTGGTAGCCACTCTTTAAGTCAATCATTGAGAAGATGTGGACACCATGCAACTCATTGAGCATATCATCTAACCGTAAGATCAAATATTGGTACTTAATGGTAATTTTATTGATGGCATGGCTATTGATACACATTTTTAACGACCCATCTTTCTTAGGTACTAATACGACTAGTACGATATATAGGCTCATACTCTCTCAAACGTATTCGTAGTCCACCAACTCATCCACTTGTTTCTTTAGCTCGATCACTTACTCAGGATTAAGCCTGTAAGTAAGTCGATTTAGTGAGGCAACCCCAGGCTGAAGGTCAATGCAATGCTCAATGCCTCTTAAGGGACATAAACCTTTTAGTATCTCATCAATAAATAAGTCGACATAGTCTTTTAGTTATTGCACCTCAATAGGTAAGCTCTCAGCTTCTCTCACCTCTAAGAGTCTCCTAACTAAATTCTCAAGCAAACTAAGCTCGAGAAATCACTAAAGACTTCCGTTGCAATGACCTAACAACCTTCTCTTAGGCTTCCTGCACTTCCTTAAAACTCATGGGTGTCAATATAATTTTTTTCTAATCCTTCTAAAACTTGTAAGTGTTCCTATACCTATCGTACAACACTCTCAAGTCAAACAGCCATGATTGGTTAAGTAATATGTGCAAAGCGCACATGAGGAGGGCATCATACAACACCTCATCCTTATACCTATCACTAATGGTAATCGGTACTCTAACCTGCTTGGTAATATGTAAGCCTCCTTTTTCATTCAACCAGTGTTATACGGCTTAGAGTATAGAAGGGTTAGCAATTTCATGACCTTAACTACCCCTTATGCTATGACGTTAATATAGCTCTCCCCATCAATAATCAAGGCACATAGGTTTCTATTTACTCAGCAATTTGTATGGAAGAGGTTTTCCTTTTACTCATTCTCATTAGCTACAAATGCACTAAGAGACTGTCGAACAATAAAACAGCACTCGACACCACCCTCAGGAGGTGTCTCGGCATCAGAGCCTTCCTAAAACTCCACTAGCATCTGTTTAACTCCCATCTCTTTCTCTCCTTCACTCGTACTCTCTACTTCAAATTGAAGCTTGTCTCCCTTTATAGTTATGAATTGGCAGTTCGAACATTGACTAGCCACATACCCATGACCAAGACATTTAAAGCATTTGATTTCTCAGGTTTTTCTTCTTAAGCTCTAACCTTGGTCTCTTTGGACCTTAGGTTCCTCGGTCTTACCCTTACCTTAGCCTTCTTCTAGTTGGATCGGTACTTGCCTTTGTTTTTCTACCTTAGAACTGTTTGATGCTCGATCATTCCCTGGTTGGCTCAGCATGCCACTTCCATTTAGTAATATAGGTTAACTACTTGGCATATGACCAACCTGGTTCTGCCTCTACCTTTCGACTCTTTGTGCTACTCTGATGGCTTCGTCTAGAGTTGCAAGACTTTATAGCTCTACTATGTTACCAATCTTGGTCCTTAACCTAAAAATAAACCTTGCGATTGTTCGCATCTCGAGTTCATTGACATTACAACGAATCATGCGTAACTTAATTCTTGAACATAGCCATCCACCGATTGGTTACCCTATCTCAAATCTTATAGACATTGGAAAGAATCTTATAGACGTTAGAAAGAATCTTATAGACGTCGAAAAGTGTCTTACTCGTAGTGTTCAAGAATGAACTTACTTCTCAGAACTCTCTTCATCTCATCCCATGTTTGGATTTCTCATCGGCCCTCAAGTGATCATTCTGCAACTTCTACCACATTGCCACATATCTAGAAAATTCCAACACAGCTACTCGAATACAAACAGCGTCTTCATGATTGTAAAAGTCGAATATCTTTTCCTCCCAATTCAAGTAATCGTCAGTTAAAGCTTAGAATTTATACTTTGAGGTGTTTAGCGCCCCTAGAGCTTTAAGTTCACGCTCGTCAACTTCAACATACTGTTCTTGCTCTTCAAACTTCTTTACTTCATCCAATTCTAACCTCCTTTTCGCCATTCTTTCGGCATGTCATGGTGGTGCTTAGTTCATGGGAATAAGCACTGGTGTACGCAGTTCATTCGTCCATCTTCTGAGACTCTCTCTCATTTCTCAACCCTATTCAATAACTCTCTCTCGTGGTCCAGTCTCTAAGACATTCTATACTGAAATAGCTAAATTAGCCACAATAATAGCAAGGTCTTATATCTACTCATTAATAGTACGTAGTATTTGTTAGGTAACTCAACCACAAGCACCACTCTCAGTATAATTAATTTTCCCTTAAACATTAGGATTCGACATTCTTAAAACGAAGCATTGGAAAATACTCTTCACATAAGAAATCTTCACATGCATAAATATTGCACAAACTGTGAACTGTTCTTCCAAATGAAAATAAAGTATCACGAACAGTAAACTAATAGGAACTATCACCACATAGCTCTCGGCCACAACCTTAATCTTTGATACTAGGATTATATGATGTAGATAGGAGCTTAGTTATTACTAGGATTTACCATAGCAAATTAGAACTAATGGGTCCTTCAAAATATCAAAGAAACTTAGAGTGAGTAAGTCAATGAACTGACTAGAGTAGCTGGCATAAAGTTGCCCGGAGGATATGACCCACTTGCGAACAAAACATAACTTGATACTTCACTTGATATGACGCACAAATTAATATCAAGGTTTAACCGCCACTAATCTTGAGCTACTCAGCAAGATTATATTAGAATATATGAAAATGGACTTAAAAAAGGTTATCTCGTAAGAACAAAATATTCAATATCTATTTTGTAGTAAGATGATTCCATCTTACAAGGAGAATAAACTACTTATACTAAGTCCTTAGGGTAATAATATAAATAAATAAATTACAAAAAGGCATACAAAAGGGGGGTTCCTAGTACATACGAAAAAATGGTAAAAAGAACAACAACAAAAAGGGAAAATTGTACAGTATCAAATGAAATGGAGAGGTGGCTGTGTAATATTAGTTCCATACATAAATTCTTTGATCATGGCAAGCGAAAGGAATCAAGATGTCGTGGCAACAAAGAAGCCAAGACTAGAAGTGATGCCGTAAGAATTGGAAGGATGCTGAAAGAGGATTACTCGACTAAGGTGAGGTTAGCTTACATTACTCAGCAAGATCTCTCAACGGCAGAAAATTCAGATCACTCAGCACAATCCTTGGTTAGAAAATAGTCAGCATTGGTACTAAAGATGGAATAGAGTAAGTATAACCCTTCGAAGCTGTTAAGGAGTTTAGCCATCTTTCTTCTGCATAGAGTTTCTCATCATCAACAGGTTGATAAGAGAAAATTCTTCAAGTGAGGGATTGGAGGCCTCGAAGCTGCGCGCAAGTAAAAGGATTAGTGGTCAACAACTCATCACTCCCCAAACTCCTCAACATCCAACTCCTCATCATCTTCCTTAATCTCCTCTAACTCTAATCTTTATCTAGCAACTTGATTTGTTACTCCTCTAGCTCGTTGTGGTCAAACTAGGCGATTCATTTGATTACCTTAGCTAAAGTGTCTCTTTAGGGCATTTGCCTATGGGTTATGGTGCTATACACTATAGGGTTATTGTTTGTCAAATTGAATTGCTGTAACTAAACTCTCAACAAGGTTGGTCAATCTATCAAGTTTGTCATCAACCAACCTTAGGGTATTACTACCATTATGACAATGACCAGGTTGAACACCACTAGTCTGGTTACCAATAATACCCTAAACACTTGAATCCATCATGGTATAGTACTTCTTAAATGGATTAATAACTCGCTAACAACTTCAATTCCCAATAATCACTTGAATAGAACAGTAATGAACTTGCTCTGTTTTCGTAATGAGAAATAGAGTAAAAACAAAGTAATAATGAAACTATACTTACTTACACTCAAACACACTATAGTAGCTACGAAGGGAACACAACAACCACCAATAGCAAAGTGAACTATAACTTTATTGCAACTTCACACACTCCCTTGCGGAACCATACTCTGATACTAGCGAAGTTAATGCATCTCCGAAGTCGGATACATAGAGAAACACCACAATGAAGCAAACCAAAAACAAACAAGGAAAAAGTTAGCAAAGTCTGGGCAACTATCAAATGGATATGACTAACCACTCGATTGTACTCAACCTACAATCCGCCGGATATGACACATTAATCCGAACTGAAGGGTCCCTTGCCATTACTCCTTACTAAAGAAAATAGATAAGAGTTGAATGATAATGAGAATACTAAGGTTGCTCAATATGAGTAATTTTGTATTGATTAGTTGATTGTCTACATAGAAGAAAGTAGGGGTTTATATACCTATCCACTAAGGTTACTTTATATGCATGAAAAGACTAAACGGTATTATATAATTAGGTTACATAAATCATACTAAAAGGAGTAAAAAGGACAAAGAATATTCAGTACAGAAGAAAAAAAAAAAGAATCATTCTGAAATATTGTGTCAGAAAATACGTGTTGCTTAGTAGCTAGATGGAAAAAATATGATACAAAATAGGCGAAAATAGAGTAACGCTTATAGTCAAGAGCCGACTTGATCTGAATCAGGTCGGGGGTCAAGTGGTCCTGTAAAGAAGTCAGCTGTATTAGCGTCAAGTGTCTGTGGTTGGTCTGGCATCTTAGCCGAATAGTCTTGGGTTATCTTCTAGAGTAAGGCATCGTTGTTGGGTAGGAGCAGATCTAACACACGTGAGAATCTAATTGAGAGGTCGATAGGAGATTAGTTCGGCCTAGGGATCCTTGTCTCGGCTTTGGTTTCAAGCTAGAATTCTCCGTACGAATCCTTTAGCTCGGCTATGAATGATCGATCCAAGGGCGTAATTCCTATCAGAAACCATACTTGAAGATGAGATGTTGAAAGCGAAGATGAGATGTTGAAAGCAAACAAAAACTTAAGGATGCAACTGAAGAAATCTATTTTCGGTATTGAAATGATCCTTAAAAATGGATAATTTACTCTTATAACTACAAAAAAGTCTCTAACGAAAATGATGCGCTGGTTAGATGATGGCTTAGATTATAGATGCATGTTTTGAGATAGAAATCCAACAGTTGTCAAGACTTTGGCAATTATTAGTGCCTGTGGTATAATTATGGCTAGTGTAACAACTATTGTATGTGCTACCAATTAGTCTTTCGACAAGTGAAAAAATCAAAAAGTTGCAACCTTTTGGATAGGATGCAATCCGTCCTTCTAAACGAAAATCAAAGGAACTTCCCACATTACTCGGCATTTGGGAAAGTATTCCCTGCTCAAACCCCATAGAGAATATTAAAATATTTACTCCCTCAGTTGAATCTTCGAACACAAGAGTTGAGGGATAAATGTTAATAGTCGAATTTCGGCCACTTGGCTAATGAGATGCCGAGTAACTCCATTCTCAGCTAACGCCAAGTAATATAGATCTGTATCTTATTTGAATTTAAGAAAAGTGGCACAAATAGTAAAAGATATCTAATAACTCTCTACTAAGTAGTTTTTTACAATAATCATTAATTGACTTAGATATCGGAGTGACCACACTGGACTAACCTCGGTATCAAAAGCTTTTTTCTTTCTTTGTAGGACAAAAGTTCTAACCCAAAATCACCTAACAACGATTAATATAAGGTGAGTAAAGGTATCATGGGGCATGTATCCTGTATATTTTAGAAAACAGGTTCCATGATAGAATATAATACTTATATTCATATACGTATCCTACTTTATAAGAGTAGGTTATGAAAAATTATTATCCAAAACTTATCTTATGATCTTTATTATCCACTTAAAACCTAATTAATATAATAGGATCCAAATAAATACTTTATATAAGAGAGTTATTTACTCAGCTTTAAATTATAATTTCTCCACCATATTTAAAAATTTTATGCATGATCAAAAACAATGTATGATTCTTTCCACCTCCTTCATCTGAAAAAAAAAAAACCTTAGTATAGACAAGTATCAACAATAATTAAGATTTAAAGAGTTTAAGGTAAAGAAGGCTCTTATACTAAGGAGTATGACTAAACGTGTTGAATTTTCTTACCATATATCTTTTCAACCATAATTATGTGGCTTGTAATTTGGGAAATAAGAATATTCTAAAACTGAAATTGATTGGTTAAACTCTGACATCATTTGGATTGCATTGGGGATATGATGTTGAAGGCGCCATTTAGAATGGACCTGTAATATCATTGCTTATCGGTTATTTTCATTATTACAACGAAAGCTGAACCATTTTGATTTCATTCTACTTGCAAGGGCGAGGAGCCGTGTGGATATAGTACAGACTATAGAAAGCAGTACGTGCAGTATCCGTGAGACCATTTTGTATCCCTCCATTTATATTATTTTAATCTCTTTAATTAATATCCTCTTAGGATATTGTGACATCTGATCATAAATAAATCGATAATACCAAAATGATACGATAAAATTATTTAAGGCTTTAAATAACTTTTAATCATTGATTTATGACTTGTTGAAGGAAATCGGCGGGAAAAAACAATTGGGACCATCATCATCGATAAGTATACGCTTTGTTTTTCTCTTCCCATATGAGTGGTCGATTTCACAATAACGTGTTGAAACATTCAACTCACCGGAATTTTTCCAAAAATCCAATATATACTTAAAAGGACTAGCGAAAATATCATGTCCCCCAAAGTATGCCATCGCTAAAAGTCAAATTTCAAATTAAATCATAAGAAAAATCTATACATCCCAATACATCGAAACAGCTCAACTCATTCCTTCAAAAAGAAGTTTACTTTCTAGCACACTGTAAGCCTCCCTCTCTGTATATTTGGTCGACCCATGAGTTCATACCTTATACACCACTATTGTCATTTGCATTTGCAATATAATCTGTCATTCCTATCAACTCTACTTTAGCAACTTGTCCTATCAGCTTAATCCATGGGTTGCTTGTGCTTCAAAAACAGTAGGAACGGAAACAACAGGCAAGAAACTCCTGTGATTCCTAACAATGCCGCTTATCAAAATGGAGCATCTAGAGGAAGGGGCAAGAACGATGGAAACATGTCTGTCTTGAGTAGTTCAGGAGCTGGTGCAGCGGGCGCAGCAGTAGTAGTGGCAGCCTCCGTAATAGCTAGCAGCGGTGGAGGAGGCGGTGGCAGTAGCGCCTGTGGAGGAGGTGGTGGAGGTTGCGGTGGCGGAGGTGGAGGCTGAGGCTGAGGCTGTGGAGGTTGTTGATGTTGCAGTGCTAATGGGAAAGAATTTTACATCTTCTCGGAATTCTTACTTACGCTGACGCATGTTGAACTTCAAACTACTGCCTTCTTTTTCATACTTGAATAATGAAGGTTCTGTAAATGTGTCCAAATATCTTTAGAAGTTTACGTATGTATCAATTACTACGGTATTTAATTAGAAATAAAACAAAACCATTTTGTAGGCTAGTCATAAACGAGTGTTAATATGTTACATACGATGGTTTTAGTTAAATTAAGTTTGTGAGGCAGAATATTTCTAGAGAGTAGTTAATTTATGAAAGATTATGACCATGTGATTTTAATTTCATCACATTTCGTCAAATATATATATACATATATATTGTCAAAAGATCACCGGAATATTAAATATATCCAAGTTCCCAAGCTACTAAACTTAGGTTTCAGGCTAAGATATAAACTTATTTGGTCTAACTCTTTATTCACTGGATAAACTTGGAATTGGAGTTCTAAGATACAATGAAATCTTAGAAGTGAATTAATTAGCCCATAAAATTGTTTGTGTATATATATATATATATATATATATTCACTTAAATACATAGTAACTATATATACGTACATGCATATTAAATTGAACTTGCACGATATACCCGGAAAATGTTAAGAATGAGTAAATCAAATAAATAAAAAGTACTTTGTTAATAACTGTAAAATTACAATGGCAGCCATGGATTAAGTTAAATTGATGATGGACCAGCTTCAGAAATTAGACCAACATAAGGATAAGTAGCCATTTACTTTTGGGATTTAGATAGATACTCTACCGCCTGGGCTTCTTCTTAGTTTGGAAGTCAATTTTAAAGATTAAAACATCAAATCACACTTGTTGCTTTACCATAGAAATGAGAGATTAAGGAAAGAAGACCTAGTTAGAATGGTTTGTAAAAAGGACACTCGGAGAGCACTTATAATCGACCTCATGTGACCGACCGAGACTTGCAACGGGTGAAATGCGTGAACTTCCGTGTGATACAAATTAGCAAATCAAAAACCAAAGCAAAGAAAGAAAACGGGAAAATTAAAGGAGCTAGGAAAAATCAAATTTATATCTTTAATTTACCAATCGGTGGGAGAAAACCAGATCTAGACCGACCAGCCAAAGGAATAAACCCCAAACACCACTTCGCTGCTGAGCGGCTGAAGGGAAAAGAAAAGAAAATTGCAGCAAAGAAAACAAACATGTATCATATCGACAGATCGGCCAAATTTTGAAAGTCCTAAACGTGATTTCTTTCATACGAGCCAACGATTGTCACGAACAGAACAGAAAAGCAGCTAAGGTGAGGGGGACAATTCGATGATTTACTACATTGGTTGTGCTTGTAACATAGATAATTTGGTATGATAGCTCTGATCTTTCTGCGATTTAATTATGCTGATGCAGTCGGTCCGAAATGTTAACATGATGAATATGTGAGTTACATGCGTGTTGGGTAGTGTTCGAACCCTTCGTGGTATTCATCCTGGAAACAAACGCATGCGGAGTTGATTCAATCAACCTAGATAAGATTTCTTGTACATGATGCTTATGAAGTACACGTGCACCATCTTTGTTGCCAAATGTTAATATTCACTGTCTTTGGATTGGCGGAAATCTGAGTAATTCAACGGAAATCAATAATTAGCGTTTGGCTAATTCTATAGACGATGAAACGATGATGCATTGCATGGACATAGAATGAATTGTTTCCACTTGAGATTCAATTTCCTTTCCCCAATTTCGAGGATAAATAAAGGGAGCCAAGTGGAAAATGTCACAAGGTTACCAAAACAACTTGGAGATAAGAATTCTTTATAATTCCATCCTTATTTTTTAAGGATCGGTTCAACCATTTATCTCACTTGAAATTTATATTAATTAAATTTAAATAATTGAAATTATTGTATTTTCAATGGTCTCAATCTAATAGATATTAAATTGAATATGTGATGGAAGGCTAGACAAGTTTCATCAAAATAAAGAATAAGATCGTAAAATAGAGACAAATAAAAAGTGGTAAAGAATAGATTTTTATAAATCCCTTCTTCTTCCTCCTCTTGAAAAAAAGGTGAAAAAAGGACTCTCTCCATGCATCTAGATGGTGTTTTTTTTTTTTTTTTTTTTAAAGAATGAACGAAAAACCACTTAAGCATATATAAAACAACCCAAAGCAAGTTCTATAGTATCAACTTATGCCATATGTGAATATATGATTGCTACTAATGTGAAATAGAGCTATATCAAAAGCTACAAGTCTAAGTTCAAGGAAGACACAAGTAAAATGTAGTGTAATATAAGTATAAGGAAGGGTATTTCAATCATATTATCATATTATTTCTCTTTTTTTTGTTACCTTTTGTGAACGTAGTTGATCTGAGATCCCAATTAGTGGAGAAAGTGTAGTATGGAAGAAGAAGAAGAGGTATAGGAAAGCAGGTAACAATAGTTGAGAAAATATGATTTAGTTACTCTATACATCTACATCGGACTATTTATACTTATAGAAGAAAGAAAGGACACATGCCAAAAATAATAACTAACTATAGCTAATTATGTACACAAATATAAAATAAATAAGATAATGTGCGTATCTTCAGTTGGACCTTCTTGCAAGCCCAACTTACAACATAACTATTGCAGTTAAGGAATAGGAAATGCCTTAGTTAATACTTCAGCAACCTGAGTAGAAGAGGGAATATACATGGGCTGTAGAAAACCAAAAGTAACATGGTTACAAATGAAGTAGGCATTAATGCCAATATGATTTGTTCGTGTATGAAAACAAGAATTGTAAGTAATCATTTGGGTTGATTTGTTGTCACATGGTAAGGGAACTAGTATCTGAAGATGAAAACCAAGGTTATGCAAGATATAGGAAACCTACAACAACTTCTTAGTAGCAGCCTCTAAACTTCAATATTCAACCTCAATAGCAGAAGTAAAAATAATGGGTTGTTTCTTAGTTTTTCAAGTAACAAAGGCATCTCCTAACATGACATGATAATTAGACAAAGACTACCTATCTACTATGCTAGAAACCCAATCAAATTCTAAATATCCCTTGAGCTTAAGTAAATTAGTAGTTGGGCAAAAGAGCCCCAAAACAAGTAGTTCCTTTAAGATAGCGCAACATGTAAAACAAAGCATCTAAATGCGGTTTGTGAGGATTAGCTAAGAATTGGCTTAGATGATGGACAACATAAGAAATGTCTAGTCAAGTCGGAGAAAAATATAATAAGCGGTCAACAAACATATGATAAAAGGAAGGATTAGAGAAGACTACACCTGTAACGTTATCCAAACTTAGCCTTAGCTATATAGGAAAAATAGTAGGTTAGGCCCCTGACAGATCCACACTTTGTAAAACATTCACTATAAACTTGCATTAGTTAACTAAAATACCCTTGTCTAACCTGCATAATTCCAAACCAAGGAAAAAACGAGTAAGACCAAGATCTTTAATGGCAAAATCCTCATCAAGATGCTATTTAACATGAGCAATAAAACTTTTATTGGACCTTATGATCAACATATTGTCAATATAAAGGAGAATAAAAGCACAACCTTCTATGCTTTGAGAAGTAAACGATGATACATCATATGAAGACTACACAAAACCAAGTGAGAGGAGAAATCTTGAAATTTCAAGATTCCATTTCCTAGAGACTGTTTCAACCATATAGAGACTTTTTCAACTTGCACACTTGATTAGGTAACACTTTATCATAATCTCAAGGAGGGATCATATAGATATCCACATCAAAATGCCCCTGTAAAAAGGCATTATCATTATCTGTTTAAGAAATGGACCAAGAAGCAGCAACAACCACTGTTGACAAAATTTGAACCATCCTCATCTCAGTAATCAAGGAAAAAGTATCATGAAAATCTTCCCATTCAACTTTAAGTAAAGCCTTTTGCCACTAAATGAGCTTTATAACGCTCAACAGTACCATCTGGTCTATACTTAATTTTATAGACCCATTTAAATCCTATAACCTTCTTTACCTTAGGTAATGTAGTGAAGTCCTTTGTTTCATTACTTTTTAAAGCATTAAGTTTATTTTGCATAGTTAATTACCATCCATTAGACTTAGATGCTTCCAAGTAACTATTAGGTTCTTGTATAACAAACACTTTAGCAAGAGATGCCACAAATTCAATTGGATAGGCTACAAAAGAGGATAGATCAAACAAAGGTTAGGAACTAGTGGAAACAATGGGTAAAGAGGTGACAAGGTCATCAACAAAAGATAGAGAGTTAGAATGTTGAGATAACACATAACCATTACTAATAGTTAAGGTCAAATCATGTTTTGTAGAACGTATAAACTCTTGTAACTATTGTGGACTCTACCTGACCCTTTCTAATCGCCTTAATTTAATAAATGATTAATCTATTGCCTACATACTAGAGGAAGAAGAAAAAACCTAATTAGTTAATGATTGACCAATAGAAAAGTATGTATAGGGATGAATGGGAGACTAATCACCAGGAGAACCACTTAAAGATTGATCTTAAACATATATAGATTTAAGAGAATCAAATGACAAAGGAATAGGAGAAGAAGATCTACAAGAGATGAAGAATAATCAGAATGTTTTATATCCTTAAAGGGAAACATATCTTCAAAGAAAACAACATCTCTAGAAATAAGAACTTGATGACTAGTAAGATCATAGATTCGATAGCCCTTTCGTCCATGTGTAGCTCCCAACAACATATACTTGATAGCTCTTGACTCAAACTTGTCCTTAAGCATAGGATGTTTGGCAACAAAACATAAACAATCTACGTCTCTCAAATGATCATAAGTAGGAACTTGACCAAACAACACCTCAAAATGTGTTTTCCATCACAAACTAGCCATTAGCATCTTATTCATCAAATAAATAGCTATAAAACACATTCCCCCAAAGACCTTTTTAGCAATTGAGCATGAATACACAAGGCTCTTGCCACATCCAATAAGTGCCTATGCTTCCTTTCCAATTGACCATTTGTTGAGGTATATAAATCACTGTTCTTTGGTGAATAATGCCTAAACTATCAAACACGGACTTGCACAAAATGGACAAAAATTTTAAGTCATTATCAACTCTCACAAATTTTAGAGTCAAAGAAAAATGATTGAGAACACATGTAAAGAAGTTGTAAAGAATATCTAGGTGGACCTTATAAGATCATCAACAATAATCAAGAAAAATTGTGCACCAACGACAAAAGCTGTCTTGTATGGATGCTACACATCCAAATGCAAGAGCACAAAAACAAAAGTAGAAACATTACTACTTCTTTTAAAGGAAAGTCTATGAAGTTTGGCTTCGTAACTTACATCATAAGAAAATTTTTAGTAGTAAACTATTTACAAGCTTTTATATGCTGAAGCTTAAATATGGAACTATGACTAAGCCTAGTAAGAAACAATTCAAGAGAAATAAAAGAAGAATTACAAGCAACTACAGTTTGAGAACTCAAATAAAACTAAAAGCAGAATTAGAATCAATCACCGTAGTAGATTGTTGATGCCTTTCTACTCAAAACACATAGGGGCCACAAATAGCTTATGGTTAATTACTCTAGCTATTGTGGTGTTAAGGTTTTGGTCCTATAAGATGCACTCAAAAGAATTAAAGTAAGCAATTAGTTGATAGTCTCGAACAAGGCAGTGTACAGACAATAAGTTGTGTATAAAGATTAGGACTAACTAAACATTTTTTGTAGCATAAGTATAGGTGTTAAAATAGCATAGTCCACTTTAGAAACAATAACTGTTGTTCCATGTTGTAATTTGATATGTATAAGGTGCATAACAGTAAACCTACCATGTAATATACTCAGGAATGGGGTTAAGTGATTTGTGGCACTAGTGTCTACTATCCAAGAGTCCAAATTATTACTTAGAACATACAAGGAACATACATTATCATGAGAAGTACTTGCAACATAAATATTGTTTGCCATAATAGCAAAACATCCATGGTTTCCTTTGCTTTCCATGAACTTAAGAAACTCTTCACTCATGCTTTGAATAAAGCATTGATCATTCAAATTGTACTGATTCAATTGTTCTTCTTCAAAAAACATCAGAAAAAGTATGCTCTAATGGAGCATTAAGCTACCCAACAATATTTTTCTTATTATTACAAGTATCAATCAAAATTGCATTAGCACTAGCAACCTTCCCTCTCATGATGCATTTAACTTCAACCCACTTCAGTACCTTATTAATTGAAAGCAATTTTCAGTTAAATGCCTTCCAACATTACAATGCTTGCAAAACAACTTACTCTTCAACCTCTTTTTGTTAATAGATATACGACCTCTAATAGCAAAGGCCAAAGCATCTAATTCACTAGTTAAGATAGAGGTTACCTACCTTTATTTTTCAATCTATTGGACTAAGTAAAAAGCCTTGTTCATTGAAGGCATTAGATCTATGGATAAAATCTTATTGCGTACTCATCATAAACATCATTAAGACCCATAAGGAACTACATTAACCTAGTTTGTGACTTCAATTAAGATAACTTCTCTCATAGATTGCATGTGGATGCATTCAAACTACCACAAATACACTTGGGATAAGCTTGAAATTGTTGCAATTATTCCCAACATCTCTTAAGCTTGCTATAATAAGAACTTATACTCTAATTATTCTACTTTAAATTACAAATATCATACAAAGGTCTATTAGAGATGCCATACTACTTAACAACTTCATCCCATAACTAATTCGTCTACCTATAAGAAACTCTGAGAAATATCGCTTGTCATCGAATTAGGTATCCAATAACGAATTAAATAATCACATCACTGCTAAGACATGAGGCTCAGTAAATCATCACTAGGCTTAACAACATATCTGTTTATGAACCTAATTTCAATTTTTTTATTAAGACATGGCCTCGTCAAACAACTCCACCCTAAGAAAATATTTCCATTGAAAATCATAGTCCCTATTGTCATATTGGGGTTATCAAAACTCGAAATGAATAATGGATCAAAAATTGAAGCATCAATTATAGTACCACTTACAAATTCTACTTTAGTGTTCATGATTAAAAAGAATAGTATAAATTTGGTACTTTTATCCTAACTCCAATACCAATTGAACGTAATTGATCTAAGATCCCAATTAGTAGAGAAAGTATAGTATCAAAGAAGAAGAGGTGTCAGAAAGCAATGTAATAGTAATTGAGAAAATATGATTTAGTTATTATGTACATTTACCTTAGACTATTTATACTTATAGAAGAAAGAAAGGACATGTGCCAAATATAATAACTATCTAACTACGACTAAATATGTACAAGTAATAAATAAATAAGATAATGAGTGTATCTTTACACCTTTTCACTCATTTCATTCGATTTCCTATCTTCATCCAAATGAATCTAAAAATTATATTTTGTTTGATTTCCTCTCCTTTCTTTTCTTTTCCACAAACATCCTTCTATTTCTACTTTTGATTAAGGTTGCCAAATACAATGATTTGTTGCTCCATTTGCTATGGCTTTATGTAATGATTGAAAGTTAATGCAGGGAGAAATTTCAACTTTATACCTTCAAAATATAGTTGGTAATATTCTAATCACTATTTATCAACAAATAGGGAGTGGACATTTATCCCTACTTGTTTCTAGGCTCAAAATTCTTTATATACTAAATTAAAAAGTTCCATTTCTCTATGAATTAGGGAAAATATTTTGTTGATTAATTTAGCTTATGTTATACTTGATATTAATTGATTGAAGCTTAAAGACTTTTTTTTTTCTTTTATCTTTTACTTAAATGTCCAAATTTAGCTTACCATAAGTTAATAGAGCCTATCAAATAGATACAAGAAATACTAACATTTCCATTAATGGCTTCACAAAAATGTAATACGAAGAGGGTTTTTGCTATACATTTCCTAATAACAATAATATAGAAATCATCTTTCCTCTCATATCATGAAGCTTATAACACCTTATTTAGTAATAAGGTTATGCTATAGGTGAACTTAAAAAGGATAATTCCATTTCCCTACAAATTTTAATTTTGAAGTCTACCAAAACAAGCAGTTCCTTTTCTATATATATACCCATTGGCATCATAGTCTATTGACTTACTCTTTCGCATTGACCATAATAATTATTGGGGAAATGATATTAGCAATTAAACCACAATCTACTTTGATCAAGTAGACTTTGACTTTAGTAGTATTTTCATTTTATGTTAACATTTTACCCATATTGATACATATGTTAGCTTAATTTGTCTTAAACATAATAGAACCCATTTGCCTATTGTTGAATTTTTAGACCTTAGTCTAATACTTTGATGTTCTATCCTACCTTTTGTTTTGCTTATATTGGTCTTCGATTAAGCTAGCTTTTGAGAAAATGTTCTTAAGCCTTAACAGCCTAAAGTTTTTTTTTTTTAGTTTATTTCTTTGACAATGGTAACAGTAGTCATTGGATCCAAAAAAATAGCTACTTGGTTCATGTCTTAGTTTGTCAATTTTAATAAATGCATGGTAATGGTGGTCTTTTATTAGGCTTCTATAAGAAGTCCGACCTACATAATCCAATACACAAACACTTCTTTACCAAAAACACCAACTTATCACTTCGTAGGACTAAAATCTAGTCCCATAAAATACCAAGTCGAGAATGTTTTATTTATCCATACTAAAAAGGCAGCGTCTCTTACTGTCTTTCCTTTTTTGTCTTTACTTTTTAATTACTCAATTAGGGTTTCAAATTTCTAGTGAAATAATGTAGAAAGCTACAATCTTTCCACATGTCTAAGTTTATTGTGTCCAAATCTATATGCTAATGTGTTTTTTTTCTTTAATATTCTCTATTGTGTTTATTGCTCAATGAGGGTTTCTATTTTCTGTTTCAAGGTAAAATTGAAAGAAGAAAGGGGAAAAGTTTTCTAGTCTTTTAAGACTCCAAATATCACCATGATGAACCAAAGTGTTCTAAAAGAATTAAATTTGGTATTCTTCTTCATTTGTTTTCCCCTATTTTTATGTTGTACAAATGCATTGTTAAAACTACTGTTAACTAAATACTTGTAACAAAGTAAATGTATAATCTAGTTATATTTTATATTGTCATCCTTATGGTCATAATAGATTCCTCCCCCCTTTGAAATCCGACCTTATGCTCAAGGTCAAACTTTAGGAAATTAGCCTAATTTGAAAAAATAAGAGGACTCCAAACCATGTTCTTATTGTCCATAATGAAAAATCACTTACTAAAGAAATTTTTGTTGGGCATGTGACATAATTTGTAGGCGATGATGTTTTGTCTAACTATTGTTATGCTAAGCTAAAATGTATCCTCCATTGCTCTTTGAAAATTGGAATTAGTAGAAAACACAAAACTTATTGGTCTGCTGGAAAATACATTTGTAGCCATGATGGAAATAGGATGTGGTGATTGTGTAATCTATCCTTACCCTCAAGTATGTTGGCAGTAACACAATTAGCATTCCAAAACTTAAGTATTTGAGCCAAACCACTAAAAGGACACTTGAAATTCAACACTCTATGTCTTAATTTTGATAAGTGTAAGTATAAATGTTCATTAGTTACATAATCAGCAGTTTCTTTATCTCTATTATTGCATCCCCAAATGAAAAATTTAGTAGGACTATAACTCCATGTACCATCCTAAACATTTAATGTCCCAAATGGAAATGATGAAGGGATGTCCCAATTACCTTGATGGTTGCCTAATATTTATTGAACAACAATATTGATAGTAGTAGTGAATAAATGTGGAGAAAATTACTTCTAAGCCAATAGATTGAATTCTAAAATGATCTAAAAATTTTAATTGAGTGTCATATAGGAAACTACTCACTAATGCAATTTTCTCTAATTGATTTACATGCATCTTATCATTTGAAACATATGCTCAAACCAATTCCTTAGAATTGTTAGGTGAAGTTAAGTATGAAATGTGTGCAATAATGCTACCTATGTCCTTCCTCACAACTAATTGATCCTTGATAGTAATAGTTGGAATATTTGTGAACTCAACATATATCCGTTACTTCCGTAATATCATAATGAACCAAATGTTTCCTTTGATTAATATCACTTCTCTCAACTATTTGTACCGAATCTAAAAAATTTTTAGGGTCATTCTTTGATTCCATACTTTAGACACTCTTTCCATTAAATTCCTCACTCAATGTTTCGTTTACACTCTTGTAATAATTTTGTGCAACATTATTCACCATCTCTTTACTAGACATTATAGTTATTTGCTTAATTGTATACTGTTATTGTAAGGATTGCCTAAATCGAAGTTATAATGCATTAAAAAATTCATGCCATGTATGATATCCCAAAAATTAGCAATTAGAACATAAACATCTAAATATTAAGACAAGGCTCTGTTTTTATACAATTAGGGTCGATAGTCAATTTAAGGCATTTAGGAAAATAACTTGATTAAGCTTGAAATTTACAAGGAACATGATAACTTTAATTAAAGATTTCTTGTAGGCATGGAAGTAAAAAATATAATAAAATATAAAAAATATAATCAAAATAGTCAAGATATACTTTATATGAACTCGGAAACGTATTTAGGGTAACCCTACATAAATTTAGGGCTTTTGGAAAAACTTCTCCAATTAAGTTCAAATTTTACAACTATGTTAGAAAAGTTAGTTGAAGTGACTCAATAAACTTAGATTTTAAAAATAATATCCTAAAAATCTAATTATTTCCTTAGAAGTGTAGTTATTCAATTTAGTGTAAAACTTATCGGAACCCTTAAAATCAAGCTTGAAATGCAACAAAGCCTAAGAGAAAAAATTAAAGCTATAAAAGGAAATGATATAGCATAATATACTATATGAATGTATATGTATTTTTATGAATATACTCGATATATATAATAAATATACCTGTAAATTAACCCAAAAGTTTAAAAATATATATAATATGTAATATCACATAACTTCGATTTGCTAGCTTTCAAGTAATTTATAACAATGTTCCTAGAATTAGTTAGAACCCACATAACTAGGTAATAAAAATTAAAAGAAGTAACTGTATAACTTTAATATTTCAGTTTAAGCTCATTTATATGAAATTTTTTTAGAAGTATTAAGTTTATTATGTATAATTGCTATCACATAGAGTTTCGTAATTTTAGATATAGTTTAGGATGAATCTTTTAAAACCAACTACGCGATCTTAATAATTAATATTAGTGAATAAAATGTTATATTAGATGTATATAAATAAGTCTAAAATAATTAATATAACTTAATTATATATTATATGTTACTGATTTTTTACTAATAATTATGTTAAAATTCATTCGAAATAACAACATATGAGAGAAAAAAAAATTGTAATTATAAATTATTCTTTATTGATAATGTTAGTAGTGAAACAATAGAATATTTTCTGAAATTACGATAGGTATTAAATAATATATAATAAATTTATTAAAATATCTTAAAGAAAAAAATTATTTAGTATTTTAATCGCCTTATAAAGGTAGTGAAATTGTGGCTATATATATGGCCTTATACCATTTATGAGGCTAGAAACAGAGAAAGAGAGATAGGATGAAGAGAAGAGAGAGAGAGAGAGAAAGAGGACGAGAGAAATTAAGGATACAGTTGAGAGAAGGAATAAAGAGAAAGAGAAAGAAAGAAAAGGGAAAAATAAAAAAGAAAGAAAGGAGAAGGAAAAAAAAAGAAGAAGAAAAAGAAAAGAAAGAAGAAGAAGAAAAGAGGATTAGAAGATTTAAATTTTCCGGCATTCAATATTTTCAAAAAACTTTGTTTCTATAATTATAAGTGTAATTGAAATTTAATAGTTATAGAAAAGATATATTCGTTATCTCATTATTTTCCTAAATGGAATATTTTATCTATATCCTTTCATTTTTTTTCAAATTTTAAACTTAGAATACTATTAACTATAGGTCTTGTATATTGTTAGTATCGATTCTTAAAATAAGTGGATCTCTAGTAATAATCATTTATCAGAACTATTAAAATTAAACTTTATATTCTTACAAATTTAGTATCATTACTTCCGTAAAGTTTAAGTATATATGATTTATTATATTTTGTTACAAAATTATGTAAAAATATATTTTTCATTATATAATACGATATCAATATGATATTGATCACTATACAACTTTATTTGTATACTAAGATTGGAAATACCTTTTAGAGATAGTCTTTTAGACGAAACATATAACACATATAGTCAAGTTTATGTGAACTCCACAATGTTGACCTTACTAAAATTAGATCACTTTAGGTAATAAAATAGATGTTTTCTATAATATTATGGAAAATATCATTCTACGACAATCCTTCTGTAATTAAAATGTAATATAAACAATAGTAAGTATATTTTGATATAATCGAAACAACATAATTTAAGTAATAGTAAATCTGCGTATATTAGATATTATTAAGTAAATTGCTATACCCTATATAATAAAATAAAATACTTAAAATATATATATGTATATATATATAATGTATATGTGTGTGTGTGTACAAAACTCTACTCAATATAAACAATTGTAAGTATATTTTGATATAATCGAAACAACATAATTTAAGTAATAGTAAATCTGCGTATATTAGATATTATTAAGTAAATTGCTATACCCTATATAATAAAATAAAATACTTAAAATATATATGTATATATATAATGTTTGTGTGTGTGTATGTGTGTGTGTGTGTGTACAAAACTCTACTCAATAACTGTATAAATAATATCTCAACTAAATACTAGATAAAAGCCTAACGTTTTTATAAATCTTATGAAAACCGAATATAAGCTTTAGTATATATAGAAATTCCAAGTAAGTGAAGCTATGAAATTCCAAATCTATTAGAGTGAGCTTCAGGTACGTGTAAGTAGGATCAATGCTTAACAGCATTTTTGGGGTATTATTTCATAATATCTAGATACTTTGGTATTATTTGCTTGTGCTTATAGTTAGCTATTTATACATGTGCAATACTTGTGTTTGAGATCCAATTTGCTATAATGTGAATTGAGCTCCATGTTATGGTTGTTCTATGAATATTATTATATATGAGTTGTTTGAGCTTGATTGATTGCCTTAAAAATAAACTAATACAAACTCAGTTTAACACCTAACCCGATATGCATCACAACCCACAAGAGATAATGGCTAAGATTCTCAGGCCAAATATGAACTTCCTTCGATAATGGTAGCTAAAATGATCCTTTCTTCACCCTTAACCGAACTAAGTGACAGAAGAAGAGGTCGCAGCAAGGTTGGGGGTTGTGGTTCAAAGGTGATTACAGGAAAAAGATGTTCTCTAATGCACAAGTCTTAGTTTGGTTTTGATTTGTGAGTGCGCAATGTTAATCTCTACAAATCGAGTTAGAGCGGGCGTAATTTCTCTGATCTCATGAAGAACTGATTGTCTTTAAGTGATGGCATTTGCTTATACATGTATTGTATCTAATCAACTTAATTGAAAACTTTACTTATGATGCGTTGGATACATACTTCTATCTCTACCTCACTTACTGAGTAAGTTGTTGCTCATTCCCCTATAGTTTGTTTTACAAGTTTTGAATGGATTACAAGTACCAATCTAAAACCAGAAGTACTAGCAAACTAAGATAGGGAATGAGGTGTAATGAGAAATAGTTGGTTATTGTTCTTAGTATTGACTTTCTTAGCTTTTAAGGAAAACTACATAAAACTCCTTAAGGGGCTTAGTGGTTTTCAATATTCTAGTTTGTATATGAAATTATACATACTTGTAGGATTTATTGCTACTCTTTTATAAGGTTAAATTACAAGTTTATTTTTAACTAATTATTTCAAAAGATTACTCCATAGGTTTATATTAAATAGGTAAGGAATTAGATGCTTCAAAAGGGTAAAGTCGAGTATACCTGGTGTGAACAAGGCCTACAATAGCAAATATAAGGATAGTTTCTATTTTTGGGTGGCACACATAGCAAGACTATTGCAACTTTACTTTTCCAGGGCGTGACACCATGTGGACACTAACTCATTTCTCAAAAATTATTGAAACCATGGTAAAGCTTTGTCTTGCATGGCTAAAGATGCCATCTTGAATTGCCTAAAATCACATGTATTATGAAGATCAAAAATTTTTTATGCATTAAAGATCCAAAATAGAGGATCATGGCCTAAAAATTTAGGTAATTCCAATTCTTTTTCTAAAATAGAAATGTGTGACCCCAATGCATTTTCATAAGAACATCATGAATTATTCTAAATATCAGGAAAAATCTTATTCTCTCTTTGTTTTTGAAAATATTGCATTAGAATTTTAATACTATTGTTCATTTCATGTAACATACCATCCATTCTATCAAACCTTGCATCCATACTATCCATGTACTTATCTTTGGAATCAAAATGATTTACATTCGATTTTACCTATTCTTGCAAATTTATCACTCTGCTAACATGATCTACCATTTACCAAAACTCCAAAACTAAATACTTCTTAATTGTACTACTACCAAGAATCAATGTAAGCACCAAATATTATACTTCTATGGGAAGCCCAACCCACATAATCTAACACACAAGAACTTCTTTGCCAAAAATGAGAACATTTCATTTTGTAAGATTGACATCTAGTCCCATAAAATACCAAGTTGAGAATGTTTTGTTTATTCCTACTGAAAAAAACAATGTCTCTTACTCTCTCTCGTCTTCTATCTTTCCTTTTTCTTTACTCTAGTAGGGTTTTGAATTTCTAGTGAAATAATGTAGAAAGCTACAATCTTTTTATAGATTTGAGTTTATTGTGTTCTGGTCCATATGCTAATGTGTTTCATTTTTTAATACTCTATTATGTTTCTTCGTCACACTAACTAGGTTTCTATTTTTTGTTTTGAGGTAGAATTGAAAGAAGAAAAGTTTTTTAGACTTTTAAGACTCAATATATCTCCAAGAAGAACTAAAGTGTTTTGTAAGAATGAAGTTTAGTATTCTTCTTCATTTGTTTTCGCCTACTTATATGTTGTACAAATGCACTGTTGATTATAGTTCCTATTTTCTATTACAGTTATATTATTAAAAATAATTTTAACAAACTACTTATAACAAAGTAAATGTATAAACTAATTCTATTGTATTGCCATCTCTATGGTCATAACATCTTTTTATGAGTGATTGTTATATTTACAACTGAACTTTGCTAATTTTTACAATTAACTACCTAACGTTTAAAAGTTTTAGTTTATTACTTGCAAACTTTTCAATGTTACTTACAGTACCTAGATTAGGTAGTTGCTTATAAAAATAAGTAAATTTTAGGTATTTTTATAAAAAAAAGGGAGTTTTTATTAAGAAATGCCAAATTAGCTACCCTAAATGAACCTTAGGTGGCCTAGGGGTAATATCATCCAATAGCATATCAAAGAAAATTGATAGGAGAGTAGGACCCCAAAAACAAGCATTCAGCCCCTATTTACAATGGGACGTAACCCAATTAGCATAAGAGTTCAGTTACGTACTCATATTTTAGAAGATTAAAATGCTAACAGTAGGTATAGTACCCCATTTAGGTGATTTCAGGCTTAAAGCATCATAAAGAACTTATGAGTCAATCTCAATGGTTAATCGCAAAATTGAGGTAGTTAATAAAAAAAATGAGTAAAATTCAAGTAGTTATTTGTAACAATGAACAAGGTACCAATTTAATGCTTTCAAACTTCAAGTAGATATTGTAACAATGAATAAAATTCAAGCTTCAAATATGACATTTACTCTTTTTATTTTCATACTCCCTTAACGAATTTCAACTACAAGAACATTTGAAGCCTTTTGGTTTCAATTAGGTTATTGTATTCATTGCCATGACTTCCTACTTAGTTTAAATTTATCATCTCCCAATTGTAGAAATTTTATATGGTGAGTTTGTTTGCTGTTGCCTTCAGTGATATGATTTAGGGTGAATTTTTCGTTTGACACATGGTTTGCTTATTGTATATCTATGTTCCTTGATAGTTTTATGGTGAAATAGTTGCTACTAAATATCTCCATATTAAAGATCTCATAAAATGGTTTAACATGAAAGGTTTTAGGCATCATAGGCAATAGGTTGCAAAGGCAAGAATGATAATAAGTAACTTAAAAGGTAAAAATAAGATATATCAACTAGCATTTCATCGAAATTTATTAGTGTATAAAAATTTGGTCAAAAGAAAAATATGAACCTGGACACAACAATGTATATTTACTCATTTTTCTTAGATTTGGCCCCATTTAAGTATGCTTGTACTCATGCTCTTTTTTTAATTTCCCTTTTACCAAAAGTGCTCTTGATTTATTCTATTTGTTTAAAAGCTTATTATATGGTATTTGGTATACAAAAATGGTCCCTAAATTCAGGATTCCATTTCCTTTTCTTTGTTTGGAATCATTGTTAAAGAGAAAAATCACAATTACTTAAAATTAGCCATCGCAACTTTAAGGGGAATTCTATTCTATAAGAAATTTCAATTTCTCTCTACTCTCATTAATCATTATTGACAAACTACTTATGTATCATGCAACATAATTATAACATCTAATAATTAAGAGTAAGTTCTAAGTAGGTATTGAGGGTTGTAAGATAGGTTCTAGGTATTAGTTTTTCTAAAACTTACTTATACAAGGCCTATACCTAGCTTGGAGCCTGCACTCTAAGGTATAATGGTTCAAATTCTAAGGTATTATGTATAGACCATCTAAATTTTATTAAATAATATAATGAAACACTTTTATCCTTATTGTTTATTTGTTTTTCTATTTAAATCCTAATTATTTTTTTCTTATATTTGGGTCCTTAATCTTTTCAAAAATTTATAAATGTAGGATTTCCATTAAATTTTACTCCTATCTTATACATATGCTAGCTTCTCATTAGAGTTAAGATAATTGGCCAATGTAAGTGGAATTTATGCAAAAAATTTTAGCTTCTTATTCTTACTTTTTAATTATTTTTATCATATTATATGATTAAATATATAAATATTATTTTTTATTATATTATGTAATTAAAGATATAAATATTATCATTTTATTAAATTAATTATTTTTAGACCAATTTGAAGATAATATGTGTAGTAGATGAATGTATAGCTTAATGGAATTTATAAAAATTCTACTTTTGTAAAGTTTTTAAAATATTGAGGATTCAAATAAAAGAAAAAAAAATGATTAAGGACTTAAATAGAATAGTAGATGAATACTAAGGACTAAAAATGTACTTTTCCTAATAATATAATATATATTCACACATGAAAAATAACCTATTATTTTGTTTGTTTAAGAAAACTAAAAGAATAAAAACAATATTATTTTGATATTAAAAAGAAACAGTTCAAACCAAATAAAAAATTAAAAGTAAAAAATTTAAACTTCAAGAGACAATATATATTATTAGTTATAAAGAACATTATATTTTATTTTCTTTTATGTAAGCACCATGTATGTTTGCTATTTATTTGTTTTACTAATAAAGAGCATCATTTAACATCTAAGTTCAACGTATTTTTGCAAAGTAATTTTTTTAGTAGAAAATAATGTAGTTATCGGAGGAACATAGAACAAACTGACAGATTCTACAGGATACTCTATTCCCTTTATGGGCTATAGATCTCAAGATGGTTCTAAGATGCTATAAGCAAGGTTTTGGTTTACCCTACCTACCCTATTCCTGATCAACCTAACTATACGCACATTTCATCTCATTCCTTCCATAGGCATTTCCAAATATATAAAAGGATTTATCATTCCAAATCTAATTTCATTTCAAAGATCATTCCTGTGTACCAAACTTAATATAATTGATCTTTTCTTTTTCCTAATTAAAGTATTTATGTAGTCAACTCCTATGAAATGAGGAAAGGAAAAGATTATTGCCTTTCCTTAAAAAAAAAAAGGAAAAAAATCCTTAAAATAGGTACTTAAGGTAAAAAAAAATCCAAAAATAGCTTATATAAAATTATGGAGGAATGCACCATGCATTCCTCGAAAAAAAAATTAAAAAGGGGCTCCTTAAAAACATATTATGTTATGGGGCTGTGAAGATACCTTTTAGAAAGGCATCTTCTTTCTATTATAAGAGTAGAAGAAGGCGCCTTTCTAGCAAGCACCTTTTTCTTTTGACAAAAACTAGAAGAAGTCACCTTTCTAAAATCTTTATATAAAATACAAGGAAGGCGCTTTTCAAAAAGGCATATTTCATATTACAAACCTAGAAAAGTCACATTAAGATAGGTATTAGCCCCCTATAAAACACAACATAGCAAAGCCTTAATAATGAAACAATTCATCTAATCAAATAACAAAAGCCCAACTCTAGCGCATACCCCCAACTCCAAGCTTCAACTCATATCCTCAAGATTAAATATTAGTAAAGATACCTACAACTTAAAAATGAATATTAATAAAGCAGCTTCAACTTAAATGCATCCTTCTACAAATTGTCAATCAAGTTGTTTATCTAAAACACATGAATAAATACATCTAATTCTTCTTCCTCCTAGTCTTACCAAAGACTCGAGATATTCATAACGTTAAACCCTCGGTATACCTCCTATCTTTAATAATGGTTGGGGCTTCTGACTCTCATGTCAGTATTTGTTGCTGAGGTAGCTTAATGAATTATAAAGGATTAACTACACATATCTAAGAAGGACCATGATCTTGGGAACTCACAAACCTTCTCTTTTGTGGAGCTGGTGGTGTAGAGGGAGGATCCTATTGAACATCCATTGACGATGTTTGGAATGAGGCATATTGGTTCTAGGCCTCCATGATCCCTACTGTATGTGGTTTTAGCTTCTTGATAAACCACATAATGTCTCACCCAATGGAACACCCTACCTTTTAGGTGTCTTCTTAAAAATTTTTCTCAAGCTCCTAATACTTGAAAACAATTCGTTATTGTCATCCTTGAGTTAAGGATAAGGCAGAATTTATATTTAACCTGCTCTTTTATTCCATATATAACTATTTTTAAATAATTTCTCATTTAATATGACAAACAACAATAAAAGCTTCTACATTGGCAAGCTATACTCAAAGTATTCCATTTACATACTTCTATACAACATAGTAACTCTTTTATAAATACGAAATAACACCCATTGTTTTCTTAAAAAGATATATTCTTATACTCAAGCCTTATTTTTAGTCAACAACTTCTCTCAAGAGCCTATCTTCAGCAAGAGTTTTGAAGTCTCCTTATCACACCGATACATTCTTCTATTTATTCATCCAAAACCTAAGGATAAGAGAAACTTACCCCCTCATCTACTGCATAACAAAACAAGCACATCATTTAAGTAGTTAATTAAATTTTGTTAACTTAAAGTTTCTTAACAAAACCATGCAAATGTGACAAGCATATGTCATACTCACACACGTGATATGTATCGGTACTAATATCCTAGCTCAACCTAGCAACTCATTCGGTTCAATCGAATCAAATTGGGCATCTAGATAATAAATCGTGGAACATAGTAAACATTTCAGCCTAGCAAAACCTCATAGAATGGTTGGAAAATTTAGCATATAACTGGCTTAGCAAATATGATGCAGTCTCTATATACTTAAAAACCCAGCTTTTATAAATCAAGTAGTTCACTTGATAAACCCAACCTTTCATATAGAAATTGTCTTAGCAATATCTCGGTTTTTAGAAAACTTGATCAATAGGTCTTTTTTGTACCATGCCATGAATGCATTAAAGCGTATGCCAAGCAAA
Organism: Lumnitzera racemosa; assembly: GCA_024138005.1. Taxonomy (NCBI): domain Eukaryota; kingdom Viridiplantae; phylum Streptophyta; class Magnoliopsida; order Myrtales; family Combretaceae; genus Lumnitzera; species Lumnitzera racemosa. The sequence goes on from JAMXBC010000004.1 coordinate 63,306,418, forward strand.
ACCCAATAAATCTAAGGAAACATATTCATCTCTTATTACCTAGCTCTTACTTTGTAGTTTTTTCAATTCTAAGACCTTGGTGTTGGGTTCACTTAAGTAAACACCTTAAGAGATAGGGTTAGGACCTAGCTTTTCCCAAGTTAGTGCATCTCCTAGCAAATGTGGCATAAACATTAAGCAACGCAATGAGGGTAGCCAAATTCAACCTCAAAGCATATTTCAATCAACAACAATTATAAAAGAAGCTCCTCATAATTCATCAAACAATACATCAACATGCAACCAAGTTTAACCAAGCTAAACATCATAGAGCATGCAAAGTTAAGAGTAGACATAAGTTTACTTAAGGCATATGCAAATAGCCATTTGCTTGGAACTTAGTTACTTGCTAACTTGTCCTTATTGGTGATTCCTCGATATTTATCTCGATGTAGTACTTTATTCTACATGTAAATTATGAAATATAGCTAATTTACTAGTCTACATAAGAATTAAGTTAGTTAGTCGTTAGTTTATTATCATAAGCCCTAAGTATTAGAAGTTTAAAATAGTGATGTAAGTTTATTTTATCTTTGTTACCTTCTAAGTTATTCCTTAAGTCGATATACCCTTGAAGTATTTAACTAGAGAGGCTTTTGAGTTATTCTCTAAACCATGTGGGTGTTGAAACTTACAACAAGTTCACCCTCTAAGTCAACTTCTAAGTTTGATATGTATTCTAAATTCTTCAATAAACACCCTTTGATATAACTTCTATGTTCAATTAGCTTCATAATTTCAGGGAATTTACTCTTTGAATTTTCCTCTAAGATTAGCATCTTCAAAGGTCTCAAGAATATTCCCTTTGACATAGTCTCTGAGATTCTCCTATTTCACAACTCACTCATAATTTCGCCTCTAAATAAGTCTTAGGATGCTTGTATAGAATCTCAACCATACCTATAATAGGATCAATTTCAATACTATGGCAAATCCTTTGTAGAAGTTTAGGAAAGTTCACATTAATTCTCAATTTCAACATTCTTAACTAGGTCCCTATCATATTCTAATCTTAAATTTCCCTTTACTATATTTACATTGGTATATATCATGAATTTATCTAAACCCACCATTTTCAACCTATTCACAGCACAAGTAACATATCAGTTAGCTTAGAGTGCATTGTAATAATGTGCATTTCAACCACATGGTATGCAACTTCCTCTTAACCAAACAAACTCTCAACAACTATTTTATCAAACACTTAGAGGTGCATTGTGCAATCTACACAAATGGACATTGACCTATAACTATAGTAAATCACTTTATACATATTACTTAATAATAGTGAAACCACATGTTATTATACTGACATACAAACACAAAATCAACAATTATTTGGAGAAAATACATCATTATGTATAATCACACATGGTATTACCTATCCTCTTAACCTATTCATTGCACAAGTAACATATTGGTTATCTTGGAGTACATTGTAACAATGTGCATTTCAACCTCATGGTCTTATTCATCCTCTTAACCAAACAAACTGTTTACAACTATTTTATCAAATACTTAGAGCTACATTGTGTAATTCACACAAATGGATTTGATCCATAACTATAGCAAATCACTTTATACATATTGCATAATAATCATATAACCACTTGTTATTATACTAATATACAAACACAAAATCAACAATTATATTGGAAAAATACATCATTATATATAATCACACATCTACGTCAGGGTTTGTTAAATTCCATGAAAATGCAAGTAAATTTAGATATTATAAGAGTAAAATAGCATATACCTTTAATTTTTCTAGAAGATTTCGCCAAAGGAAAAAAAAAATGGTTGAAGGAAAGAGATTACTTGAGATTGTTGTGAGAGGTCGATGGATAGAAAGCCATTTTTTTTTGTTTTTTTAAGTGTTCGAATGGATTCCGTTTGGAGAAGTAGGGTTTTATTTTTGGTGTTCGCCTTCACTACTTTATTTAAGACAAAGATGCTTGCAACTTCCTTGCATTGTTTTAATAAGAGAAGGTGCTTTTCGGAAAAAAATGCCTTATTGGTTATATAAAAATGCATACTGAAAAAATTGAAAGGCACCTTTCTAAAACCACCTTCACAGCCCAAGAACATAATATGTTTTGGAAAGTGCCTTTTTATTTTTTTTTCATGGTTATAATTTGAAATGTGAGACTTCAAGTTATAGTTTCGTGGTCCACAAATATGTCCAAATTTAGGGTACATAAGTTTTATCAAGTTTGAGTATGGGATCTTGGTTTGTCTCAACTCTAACGCTATATTTGGGATAAAAAGAGAAATTGAAAGGAAAAAGAAAATGAGATGAAAGAAATACAAATTAAAGAAAATGGAAGGAAAATAGAAAATAGAAAGAAATCATTGTGGATGAGAAGTGTATTAGAATTTTTTTTTGTTTTTTAAACTTGCTAATATACGAAACCATCCTTAAAACTTGAAAAAGTCTTTTTAGTAAAAGGACATTTAGGTGAATTCAGATATTTTCCTCGCAAATTCTATCCAAATTAAAAGGAACTGATTTTAGTTAGGACTCGAAAAAATTTCAGTTAAAATTTCCCTCCATCCACTTTTTCAAATGAGGGGAAAAAATCAAAAAGAATTGTTTCCTTTTTAATTCTTTCCCTCATCTTTTTCCCCCTCCATCCAAACATAAGTATGTCTTACGCTAAGCTCCCAGAATTTTTCCTTAGGTCGTCTGTTCTGTAGTTCTCCCACCCATGAAGAACCCCATTTCTTTGGCCGTTAACATATTGCTGGCGTATGTTAATGCTTCTCAAGACTTTTCTCAAGGATGACAAGCAAAGTTCTTATGTCATACAAACGGATTTGGGTCTTTAAGCATCTGATCTTGGGCTTCGTCAGTGTAATCAAATGGCTAGACTTGGCTATACATCAATGGTTGTATGTACACGGTGAAAATCGAAAGGCATTAACAATGTCACCCACAATTATCTTTTTCATTCATCCCCATCCCCCCCCCCGGCGGGGGAAAATTATGTCCTTATGGTTCTATTTCATTTTGAAATTATGTGTTAAAAGTTAAGATTTGATAAGACGTTGTTACAGGAATTTCGTTATCTAGGTTACTATCCTAATGCCTTTCTATAAAAAAAGAAAAGAAAAATCAATACTTCTATTCTTTTCCCGCTTGCGACGTGGATTTTCTTCTTTGGATGTGCAACATATTTCATGACAAATTACCAGTACTTTTATGCTGCCTAGCACAATATTGTGCCTCCAAAGACAATTTAACCCACGAATTGAGTGTGTTAAATTATGATATTAGGCATTTGATTTTAAGTAATTCGTTATTAATTATTTATAGGATAGAGAGGCAATTGTTGAACACGAAATGATGTACAGGAATTGACGGATTCCATTTCATCCATGAGGTCAATTGAATTTGCTACTCAATTTGTGATGTCATCAACTTGTAAGTAGAGAGAAAAATCTGGGGATCAAATTGCGTGAATTCAATACGACAGACGCTTAACTATACAAAATCAAATTTTAAGAACTAAAATGCCTATTTGTCAGAATTTAAATAACTTCATTTGTGTGTTTGGCCTTCACACTACGTGTATTATCCAAATTTTGTAAGTTTTCTTTTCTTTTCTTTTTTTTTCCGTATAACGCTTGTTGCTTAATTTTTTAAGTGTGATCAGTAAAAAAAATTTGAAAGGAGCAACTCTAGTTTTGAAAAATAAAAGGAAAATTGAGTTGAGACGCCAAAATACGTCAAATAATTATTCTCTATACAGCAACCAATCAAACCAACGTATTATTTTAAAATCTAAAATATATAGGTTCCAAGATATTAGTACAGCAAATGTAAACCGACTGTCAATTCAATTCAAGATTTAAGGTGGTTGGACTATTTTACATAATATTTACTGCATATAATAGGCCATAAATTAGGTCAACTTAGTTGAATTTTCATTATATTTTTTACTTGAATTCTATATATTTATTATGTATACTGTACAAATTAAGTTCGCATTATACTGTGTATATTGGAAAAGTAGAGGATACCTTACAACCTACTACAATATGTAATACATAATGTAAAGGCTCAGAGAGGGGGAGAAGGCAATTCCTTATTTTCTACCCTGCGGCAGAATTTATTATTAGTAGAATACAATAAATTTCCCCTGGTTCCAGTCGTCGTCCCTTGCGAAAGTAAGTTATTCACGAGAGTAGCGTCCAAAACTTTTCTGATAAAACTTTCTTTCGGGTAGTATTGTGTTTGCAGTTTGAATAAATGCAGTTACGTGTAGAAGCTTCAGACGAGAATAGGTGGAGATGAAGAACTTGTGTAAGTGGTTTTAGATAGGGAAAGAATGGAAATGAAGAATTGTGAAAATGTAGTGTGTAACTCTCTTGTAGTTTTCTGTATTAGTCCTTATATACAGTAAGGGAAAAAAAACTAACTTAAACTAATAACAGAAACCTAACAAACTTCTTACTAATGATAACAGACTTCGGTAAACAAACTAACTAAGTTAACGAGCTAACTAAAATAAGTTATATTGCTGTATTTATAACACTCCCCTCAAGATGGAGAGTAAATGTTAATTACTCCCATCTTAATGAAGAGAGAAGTAAAACCTTTAGCTACTAAGCCCTTAGTGAAAATGTTAGCAAGTTGATTAGTAGAGGAAACATGGATAGGCAACACAACACCTTCAATCACTTTGTCTCATACAAAATGTAAATCCATCTCAAGATGCTTAGTTTATTCATAGAAGACCGGGCTTTTAATGATATGTATAGTAGATTGATTGTCACAAAAGAGTTGTACTGGTAAAGGACAAGTAAGATGAAACTCTTTCAACAAAGTAATTAGCTAAAGAACTTCACAAGCAATTGCAGCAAGAGCTTGGTATTTTGACTTAGTGAAACTTCAAGCGACAATCATTTGCTTCTTAAACTTCCAATCGATAAGAGAATCTCCAAGAAAGACACAAAAGCCAATTATAGAGCATAGAGAATCAGGATAACCCCCTCCCAATCACTATTACAATAAGCTCGGATAACTAAATCAGAATTCTAGGAAGAGAAAATCCCCTATCATACTGTTCCTTTAATATACCGTAACACACAATCATAAGCATACTGATGAATTTGACATGGTGAATCCATAAATTGACCAAGGACATAGACAGCATAAGCTAAATCCAGTTGAGTAATACACAAATAGAGAAGTTTACCAACAATTTTGCAATATCTAGTGGGATCAACAAAATCCGAACTATCATCTCTAGAAAGCCTATGGTTAGGAACGATAGGAATGGTTGCTGCCTTAAACCCGAGGGAACCAATCTCAGTAAGTAAATTAAGAGAAAACTTTCGCTAAGAAAGAGCTAACCCATCAGACGATCATGTAAGGTCAAGACCAATAAAATATTTGAGAGGTCCTAAATCCTTAATCTTGAACTGAGAGTGTATGAAAACCTTGAACTGATCAATAAGATGAAGGTTTTTACTTACAATGGCAATATCATCAACATAAACCAAAACAATTATCATGTCATTAGCCAAACCTTTAACCAATAAAGAGTAATCAGAACAGGACTAAGTGAAGCCATAAGCCAAAAGTGATTAAGTGAGTTTTACATTCCACTGACATGAAGCTTGCTTAAGATCATAAAGGGATTTATGAAGCCTACAAACAAGCTTAGCACCAGAAGAAGATTGAGTAGAGATAGATAAACCTTGAGGAAGTTCTATGAACACTTCCTCGTGTAAATAATCATTCAAAAAAGCATTGTGAACATCCATCTGATACATATACCAATTAAAAATTGCAGCTAAACAAAAGAAAAGCCTAACAGTAGTATGCTTAATAACTGAGCTAAAAGTTTTTGTATAGTCAAAGCCTTCCTTTTGACTATACCCTTTAGCTATAAGATAAGCCTTGTAACGGTCAATAAAACCATCAGGTTTAGTCTTGAGTTTATACACCTACTTGCAGTCTATAGGACATTTGCCAATAGGCAAAGGAACTACACTCTAAGTATTATTGTTTTTCAGCGCTTTTAGCTCCTCATCCATAGCTTAACACCAAGGAACAAGAGACTTAGCTTGGTGGTAATTACTAGGCTCACTATGTTGAGTCAATTGTATGGCAAAAGCACGATAAGCAGGTGATAAGGCATCATAGCTCAATACAGAAAGAAGAGGATATGCAGTAAAAGAACATAAAGTAGTGTGTTCAGAACTCTGAGAGACCAGATGATGATGATAATCAGTAAGATACAAAGGAAGTTTTCTTTCATGAATACTATGCCTTGGACAATCAACAATAGTAGTATTTTCACCTAAAAGAGCTTTAGTTTCATTAGCAAGAGTGTATTACACTGTTGTATCATAAAGAAAGAGAGAGAACAAATGATCCATATAAGAGGAGTCAAATATAGGAAGAGAAGTGGATTCATGAGTTGAGTCATTCAAGAAAGGATATAGCTAAAAAGGAAAAATATTTTCAACAAAATGAACATCCTAAGAAGCAAGATATTTCTGTTGAACTAGACTATATAAATGATACCCTTTAACAATTGTTGGATACCTAACAAATATACAAGGATGTATACGTAGATCAAACTTTGTTCTATTCCTCATAAGGGTGGATACAAAACATGGTGAGCTAAAAACACGAAGATAAGAATATGATGGAGATTTGTTGTATAACATTTGATAAGGTAAAATACCATTCAACACATCTATTGGTAACTAATTAATGATACAAGTAGTTATAAGAATAGTATCTCCCCAAAAATGTAACGAAAGAGAAGCCTGTAAGAGTAAAGCACATATAGTAGATAATAAATGCTGATGCTTTCGCTCCACCATACCACTCAGTTGCGGTGTTTCAATACAAGATATATAATGCACAATTCCTTTGGACGCATAAAACTGAGTTAACATAAACTTTAGACCATTGTCACTTCGAATTGTCTTGACACAAGAATTAAACTAAATAGAAACCATGGTACAAAAAGACTTAACAACCATAGAAGCCTCGTGTTTAGAACGCATGAGGTAAATCCATCTAACCGGAGTGTGATCATCAACTATTGTAAGAAAATATCGATATCCCTGAAGAGAAACTACAGCATAAGGTCCCCCAATGTCCATATGAACCAGTTCAAAAGGTACATTTATATTCTTAGCATCCAAAGGCAAAGAACAATGCTTTTGTTTAGCTAAAGGACAAACTACACATTGAAATGGAATATACTTAACAACCTTATCAACCTGACTTATTTGTTTCATAAAATCAAAAGACTGATGACCAAAATGATAGTGCTAAACATCAAAAGTCTTAGGCAATCCTAACAGAATAGTTGAAATAGAAACATTGTTAACATGCCTTTCAGCTAAAAAAGTATTAATTTCCAAAAAGAGATCCACTGAACTAGGCTACTGCACCAACAAGTATAAAGCACCCTTTGGTTCAGTTCGTCTAATCACCTTCTGATCGGAAGAGTCCCAAATAAAAGCAACATTCCTTGTAAAAAGAACAACACAATCACAATCTAGTAACAGCTTGGTGACAGAGATCAAATTATATTTAAATAGTGGAATGAATAAAACATTGTGCAAAACTATGGCTGATGAAAAAAATCATGTCCTAACATGAGTAGCAATGAGCTGCTGACCATTAGGGAAGAAAATCTATCAATCCTTTATCGCTTTATTAGATTGAAATATCAAAATAGAATTGACCATGTTATTAGTAGCACCTAAATCAAGTATCCAACTAGCTTTCACAAAGGAATTTCTAAGTTACTGACTTGAAAAGAAACAATATGTACCTGCCATATGACTCATAAAAGCTTCATCTAGAAGTTTTTCTTGCAAAACAATCAATGAACTCAAAGTTGAAGTTGGCAAAGCAGCACTAGAAGGATTAGAGTTAGAAATATGTAACATACTCAAAAGATTGAGCAATTGATCCTTTGAAAAATTGAGCCTTAATTAATGTACGTCAGAAGAAGAAATATTACCAACATTTGAACCACTCAAAGAAGAACAAGAGTCAACACTAGTATGTATTGGTTCAGCAAAATTGTCCTTAGAAAAAACATGATTAATACCAGAACTACACAACTTAACACTATTATTTTGCTTAAAATGCAAAGGATATTCAATAAGTTTGTAACACTTCTCCTTTAAGTGCCCTTTCTTATGACAATAACTACAAACTACATCTCCGCTACTCCGTTGTTTGCTTGTATTAAGACTTACCACAGTAGAGGCCTCTGACAAAACCAAGTCCTTCAGCCTATTAGTCCTCTAGAACTCATCTCGAACAATCAAACTATATGCCTCATCTAAAGAAGGAAAAGGCTTAAGCATAAGTGTCTCATTTAATCTATTTAAGAACTTAAACACATGATCTTTTTTAGCCATATCAACAAATCTATCAAAACATTTATTATTACAAGATTCGCATGAACAATGTGGAAACGATTGGAAATTTCTAAGTTCTTCTCAAATGATACTCAATTCAATAAAATACTCATCAACACTTCTCGATCCTTGAACAACAGTGTTAAGCATGTGATACAATTGGAAAATTCTTGAATCATCAGGTTGAGCAAAATATACCTTTAATTTGTCCCAAATTCGTTTGGCTGAATGCATATAAATCATTGTTGATGCAATCAATGGTGAGATTGATTGTAAAACCCAAGCAATAATTAAATTGTTGCATCTGCTCTAAATCGAATACAGCCTGTTGGTCTTCTCTAATTTAAGTATTGATTCATCCGCAAAGCCAACCTTGTTGCGAATGAAAAGAGCCAACAAAAATGATCGACTCCATGTATTATAGTTAAGGCCAAATAACACAAGAATAATGGAGACTAAATTTTGAGATTCTAAATGGTGAATGTAAAATGGAGAACTAATATCTTCAAGAGGTGAATTGCTCATACTAACACCAGCTACAATAACTCTAATACCATGATAAAACTTTCTTTCGTAAAATATTGTGTTTGCATTTTGAATAAGTGCATCTACGAGTAAAAGCTTCAGACAAGAATGGATGGAGATGAAGAACTTGCGTAAGTGGTTTTAGATGGAGAAAGAATGGAAATGAAGAATCGTGAAAATATAGTGTATGGCTCGTAGTTTTCTATATTAGTCCTTATATACAACAAGAAAAAGAAAAAAACCAACTTAAACTAATAACAGAAACCTAATGAACTTCCTATTACTGCTAATAGATTACTGTAAACAAACAAACTAAGTTAATAAGCTAACTAAAATAAGTTATAATGATGTATTTATGACACATTTTCAACATAGATCCTTAACAATCTAATTTTAGCTAGATATACAACACTAAATTTCATCCTAAATTTGTTTATTACTTTCCATGTGAACCACTTAAGCAAGTGTGAAGTTAGTCCTTTTTTCACCACCAACTTGGCTGGAATCACATGATGATAGATGGATCGATCTATGGAGTATGTTATATAAGATAATAATGCTTTTTAAATGTGTCATAATATCATTAAATAGCATTGTTAAAATAAGTGCAACCTATTTGTTGTTCCACTTCTGCATAATTATGGCAATCTAATTACAACATTAATTTGTAAGTTGAGATTGTAAAATCAACTAAATTATTTAATTCTACAGATTGGGAAGCTACATGACATGAACAGGAAAGATATTTCTTTAGGAACAAAATCATCCTTTTATGGTAATTAATCTGACTTATTTGATAGGTTGGCTTTCGTAAACGCAACAATACCTACCAAAAATAAGGAAATGTAAAAGAAAATGCATCAGTCGAAGAGTAGAACTGCTCACGCTTTTCAATTTCAATAAATATCTTAGAAACAAAAATACACAAAATTATTTTTCATTTAGTTTCTAAAGAATAACCGCGAAATTCGAATTGGTATTCTCCAAAATAATTTCTCTATTTTGCAAGTATTTCCGGTGCACAACCATGGCCTGGGGCCCATGGACATGATCCTGATGCAGAATATATTTCTTATTTAATCAACCCATGGAGCAAACGGGGTTCGAGCTAAAAAAGTTAGGCCGAAGTTCATGAGTGAGTAAATGGCTCAATGACGACAGTCCAAAAATTACGTTGGATTTTAGCAAAGCAAGCAACATGCCATGTCTTGTGATCGAACAGTCAGTCACAGTCAGTCACTGTTTCCTTTCTTTTCTTCCATAACCTGAACGAATGCAAAAGCAGCTTCCTTTCATGCATCCGTCACTTTCATTCCATGCTACACAGTTTTTTCAATTTTTTGTAACCTGACGTGGACACCAGTGATTGGTTTTTCATTTTGTAAAATTATTAACTCAAACTGTACAGGACAGACCACATGCTCCATTGAATTATAGTAACTCGTCGAACGACGGTAATATCGGGGGGTTCCTCTCTCCTGTGATGAAAATGAAATCTCAAGTAAAAGATTGCATAATAATAATGTTCTGACACGATGCAAAGGTGTGATAGGACAACGTAAGCATTACGATGTCACCTGAACTTGCTACGATAATAAGGATTGATTTGTCAGATATCGGCACAGGTGGTACTATTTCAACTATTCTCAGTAATTAGTTACTTAGCCTTAATCATTGCACTGTTGTAGGTCATTTGGGTTTATCGTTGATTGTGTACGTTAAGTACAATGCTAATGTCTTAGCTCCAATTTCGTACAATAGGGCGTAATCTGCCTCTCTGATGTCCAATGGCAAGGAAAAAAAGATCCAATAGGTAATGTTAACATGCGCATCACATGTATGTATCTATTTATATATATATATATTTAAATTTTTTAATGTACTTTGAGTTTTCCACAACTTACTTCTTTAGAATGCTACCATATAATGTATAATAAAAAATTAACATCATAATGAAGAAAATAATATTATTAAATATTTTAAAATTTCAAAAAATCTTAAATGTTGATTTGCAAATTAAGAAATGTTAAGAGAGAAAAGAATTCAAAAGACCCATTTCTTTGAATATAAGATAATGTAAGTGGTAACTTTTTCAAATACTATCCATTACTATCATAATATATTTAAACATAATTGATAATTATACCTATATATTAGTATGCATGATGTATAATATTTAAAGAACACTTTCTTGAGCAGGTGTATAGACCAATAATAAGCAAGAGATCCAAAGGATATAAATGAATTGGCAAATAAGCATGGTCGTGTTTCGGTGTGCTCTAATTTGGCTTAAACTTTTCAAAAGTTCGATTTGAACTTCCCAAAGATTTATAAGATCCACCATTGAGATGTATTTGAACATATTTGACCATCTATAGTTTGTTTAAGTGGTTTATAAGAAGGAGACCCATCGATCAAGTAGAAGGCCAATCAAATTAAATATAAACGTTCTTCCATCAACATTAAGAATTCAAGTTCACCATCATGTCTAGACAATCAAGTGGTGTGTAGTATTTAAAATTGTTAAAATCGCAAGTTAAACTATTTGATTTTATAAGATTATGATCATTTTATGAAATTTTTCCTAACTAAAATAAACTTATAAATGTATAAATATAAGCTTTTAATAAAATATGGATTTGAGCGTATAATTCAATAAGTTTATAGTTCTAAATGATTCTATTAACTTTACTGAATATATACACTTCATCTTTAGTAGAATCGTGATTTCATGAGTAAAATAAAATAGAAAACCAAAGTAAATTGCATGAATAAGGTCAATCTGATGTGATCCGGTTTGTCAAATTCACAACTCTACTAAAAAGGAATGTATGTCTCTATATATATGTACATATATATGTTATATATATATATATATATATCTTATATCTCTATTTCATTTAAGTCTTCATAAAGTATGAGTAATGTTGTTGTAATGTCAATTGATTATGAGTAAACATATGACAACATTTTATTCATCGTTATTTGAGTTAATGTCTCAAATAATATCTAAATTTTGATAAAATAGGCAATTTATTACTCATACTTTAAAAAAATAAATGTGAAACTTAATTGAAGTTTTCTTAGCCATTTTTTCTACCTAAACTAATTTTGTTAAATTCATTTACTAATGTTGATGTAAAGATAAACCATTGAGCCATAACAGCTAATAGGATGAACTACCTGCTTTTTGAAATGAACTATGACCCACTTTGCTTTAAGCGGCCATTTCAACCATTCGAGGATTAGGGAATAGCCAGTAGTCACTTGGTAAGGGGTTACACAACTCCCTACGAGTGGTTAATGGCCACCTTATAGCTTAGAAATGGCCAAAACATTTACAACACATTCACTTCATGGAATTGAAATTAGAATTACATTCCCTTTTTATTTCTTATTAAAATGTTCACTTGGTTTTTTGTCACAAAATTATAATTTAGTAGGAATCCTTATTACGTGAAATCAACTAATAGGGATTCCTTAATTTAATCAAGGAATTATAATTTCTCACCATTACCGCTGCCGTCGCTGCCACCTCCACCACTACAACTACCGCAGCCATTGTTATCTTTATTGTTGCCACTGCCACTATAGTTGATAATACTATCATCATCACTGTTGCCGCTACCACCGCCACTGCTATGCTGCCGCTACCACCGCCACTGCTATGCTGCCGCTACCATCGCTACTTTTACGCATACTACCAACCACTACTATTGCCACCACTACCAATCACCATCGCTATTGGCATTGTCACCACCACCACTTATTGTCGCCATCACCACCGCCGCCACTGCCATTACCAAACACCATAACTACTGGAGCCATTGTAACCATGACCACTATTAGTCACCACCGCCACCATAGCTACAATTGCCATCGTCACCACCACCACCGCTATCACCACTTATTACTTTAGGTTTAATTAAGAAAAAAAATAAACCAAGGATAATTTAGTTATTAAATTTATATTATATATCTATTCTTAAATGGTTTATAAATTTAACTAAACAAAGTAATATATATTACATTCTTATAGAATTTCAATTCTATTCTTTCTCATTATATTTCATAAAGTGAACAAGCTGTCAATTTACAATTGATTCTTATATTCACTATAATAAACAGATATAACAAAGTTTATTTCATATAGCAAAAATGACAATAAATCTTCAATTAGGTAATAACCTAATCTTTTTAAAGTATAGGTAGTAAATCACATATTTTGGTATAATTTAGGCACTATTTGTGATATTGACCCTAGTTATTTCTCTAATGCAATTATCTACATTAGTTTCTTTATGAGATCTCTTTATCATATTTTATTACACATACATAAATACATACATGTACACATACACGCACACACATAAAGAGAGAGAGAGAGAGAGATAACGATGTACTTGCATAGCTTACAAATAAAAAGATAAATATGATAAGAATCATCAATTGATTGAATTACTTGAATAAAAAAAAAAACTATATATGACACATATATAATATTCAAGTCTTATGTTGATTGTATGTATTTATATTAGTTGGGTAGTAGAAAGAATTTGAGGATGCAAATTAGTTTCTAGAGTTAAAAGTTTATTTTATAAAACAGAAAATGAAGAAAATAAGAGTAACACTTAAGACATAAAAAATAAGAGTAGCAACAAAGACATCAAAAGCAAGTTCATTCTCTTCAGTGCATATATGTATATATGTATGTATGTAATTATGAATATTTGTACGTATTTATGTATGTAAGTAACCTTATCTATCACTTGATTTGTCATTGTGGCATCATTGTCATTCGATACTAAAAACATTAAATCTCATGACAATTTTAGTTTCTAGTAATTATGGATGCTTGCCATTCTAGTTTAAAACAAGTTGAAGAAAGAACTTAAATCAAAGCTTGATTCTTTATTCAAAATAAAGTATGGATTTAGATAAAAGTGCATCTTTCCAATACAACCATGTCTCTATACAACATACTATTGAAAGTATTAACGGCCTCTAAATCTAGGTACCTCTCTATGATAAAGTATGGTAGGAATTACATTGTTAAATATCGAAGTGAGAGCCCAAAAATTAATAGAATTGAACTAAGAATATTGGAGGTTAAAAGTAGAAGGATTTAGTTAGAAAAGAAAGAAGAAAAGAAAAGCTATAGAGCTTTGCAAGATAAAAAGTTCTTGATTAATATTTAAATAGTCAAGATTAATAGTGGTTAAGACCTTTAGGACGGTTTCAAGATGTGAAAAGGTTCGAACTTTTTTATAAATGATCTAGATGACTTTACACTGTAGTGACTAGACTTATAGTAAACTTTTATTTTCATTTCTTTCATATCTTATTTTTAATTTTGTAGCTGTGTTGCCCTTATTAGCTTAGTAGATTATATTAAGAAGGTTATTTTCTTGTATTATAAAGAGTTTGTTATCACTTCTATCTTATTTTCTCTTTAAAGGACACTTTGTCTAGCATTGAAAGATTTCTTTTTCATTTGATCTTATCAATTAATATTTTTTTTTATTATTGCAATCTTGTTAGTTAGATCAAATGTGAGATATATTGATTCATCTAATTAATTGCTTTCCTATTCTTTATAATTGTGATTCACATAAATTATAAAAATTTGATAATTTGAATAACCTATTCAATCAATCTCTTTTTATCAATACTCGACCAGAACCTTTTGTTATCATTCCTTTTCCATATGCATTTTAAAGTACATAAAAATCCTTTTGTCTATCATCAAAACCTTAAAAATACCAAAAGATTCAATTCTTTTTAGCAATAAATTTTATGTCTTTAACCTTATTATTATATTAGGAATATCATATATTTTAGTATCAAAGAACAGATTTAAGATGCTTTAACCGATAAGTTTAGCATTTCATCAATTCTTTCATTGGAATTTGTGCTCCAAAGGTGTTGAAATAGATTTAAGGTTTCTTTTGTTGTTACATGCTATGGCATGATGGTTCTATTTAATAGTGGCATGTTTGTTAGTGTAGGCAAGTGATTTATAGGCATAGTGTTTTTGCCATAAAAAAAGGGCATGGTGTGTAGTGATTGGTGTTAAGTTCTCTCTTGATTTGGTTTTAAGATAACTAAAGGGTATTAAATATGCTAATTTGTATATTAAATGTACAGATAGAACTTTTTTTAGAAGATGTATTTTGTATAAAATAAGTTTACGTTGTTGTTAGTCAATTTTTGTATAGGGCTTTAATCTTGTAAAAGAAGAAAGAAAGGCTATAGTGAGTATCGAGGCTAGTTTGACGTAACAACTTCGATGTATAAGTTAGTACATGTTTAAAGTAAATAGGGAATAAGAAAGCTAAGTGTACTTGAGAGAGTCCAAGAGAGTTCTTATGGTACTTTTTTGTCCTTATTTGTAGGCTTGTATAGATGTTTGTAGTAATAGGTAGTCTTTAGTCGTGGACTATGTAGTAGCTCTTTAATTAAGCACATGCGTAAAGAATAGGATTAGTTGGTAGTTATGTAATATGGTTATGTAAGGCCACAACTATTCGCGCCAGCTTTTAAATTTAAACCAAACATATAAGTAAACTAGGCCCTAATGCTTATTAAACAAGCTAAGCCATCAAAGGCCTTAATTAAAAATGGTAATGATCAGTAGCTCAACAGTTGAGGTACCGACCAATATCGCTGGGCAAAATTCTGCTATCAACATTTGTCACCCAACTCCCATGGTTGAG
Organism: Lumnitzera racemosa; assembly: GCA_024138005.1. Classification (NCBI taxonomy): domain Eukaryota; kingdom Viridiplantae; phylum Streptophyta; class Magnoliopsida; order Myrtales; family Combretaceae; genus Lumnitzera; species Lumnitzera racemosa. Next base: position 63,322,107 of record JAMXBC010000004.1, read on the forward strand.
AATTCAACCATGGGAGTTGATGATAAGGATCAATACTTAAATTAATCAGTTGGGTGCCTAGAATTCATAATATACTTTTTGACCATATTCATTGTATTGTTGTTGTTGTCTTTCAATCTGACATTTATAATGTATCGTATCAAATTCTAAGCGAAAAGTTGTAGCCTTTTAATTTTCCTGTTCAGTCACTTTTTGCACAAGTACATAGAACAGCTATCATGTCTGTCATCATTACATCGTAGGGCTTATTAACTACACGCAGTACAATGTCCATTAGATATCTGGCCTTCAATACGTATTGACTATCCAAGCTTAGCCATCGAACCAATACCCATATTCCCATTAGTCATGCATTAGAATTTCAAGAGGGAAAATCATTAACACATACATATAAAGCCCTTTTTTCCATTTTGATTGTCATTTCTTGCTCTTCACTCTTTGCATCTCTCTTTTGAAACTCTCCTATGAATTCTTATCTAGATGTTAAGCAGCTTTCTTACGTACATAGGTAATATCCATTAGTAACAACTCAACAAGTATGGTTCATCTATCCTCTTATTTTTTCAAATGCTAAAGTGACTCTTTCTAAGGCTACTTCTCCTCTTAACCTCCACCCCCACCCCCCAACTCTTTAGAAGAAATGGTTTAGCTTCCTTATCCAATAGTTTAGTGGATAACACAATGGAAAGATGGAAAAAACTCGCTCACATCAATGCTCTTCTTGTATACAATCATCTCGACAATAGCGAAGATAGATCAGCTATCAAGTCCTCATACAACAACATTGTTTATAATATTGGTTCTCCAGATGGGGTAGTGAGTGGTGTTGTTAAGCTGCTTGTCATAAAATACAACAAATATTAGCAAGATCTCCCTAGTGAATGGCACCTGCATAGGCCGAAAGAGGATGAAAGAGTTTGTTTTCCTATTGACTGTAACTTCCACTTGTATTTGAAATATCTTGATTTTAGGTTACGTTTGTCATTTTCTTCTTTTCAAAAACAATTCTTCAATTACTTTTGTGTTGCTTCAGGTATGTTCTCTCTGACCACTTATAGGCTCCCCTTACATTTGAAATAATATGCAAGGAGATTGAGGTTAGAGTCATGCCTCAATTGTTTAGATATTTTTTCTTAATAAGGAGGTAACCACATGGTTGGTTTTATGCGGTAGCTCAGCATGAGGGTAAGTTCATGGATAGATTAAAGTTTAAAATTCACAAATGATACGATAAGTATGTTTCAATTAGGTCGGATGAGGAGTTGGATTTTTGGAATAAGTGGATTGAGCCCATTCAAATTAACGATATTAAGTTGTTACTGAATGATGTTGCTGTTACTAAGAAAATTAAAGATAGGTGAGGAAATAAAATGTTTCTCTGGGATTTTGAGAGGATTATATACAAATATGAAAAGGGGGAGCCCATAATTTTTGACAACAAGGGTAAGATTTGATCTACCTTCAGTATTGAGTAGAGTTGGAGGAGGAAAGTCATTCTCATAACTCATGGAGGGAGACTTGTAGCCTTTAAGCTTCACATGGGATGAACTTATAAGTCTTTGATTATTCTTCCTCCTTTCCTTTTTTTTTTTATAATAATCTCCCTTCCATATAGACATGAGTGTACGAGATGTGGACCGCAAGAAGTTGCTGACATAAGCCAAAGCTAAGAAGCAAAAACTTAATAAGTGTATAGCTACTAAAGTTGCTACTAGTTTGCTACTAGCACCACTGAAAGCGGCTAAGGAGTAGATCATCAAAGAGCTAGCCGCTCAAAAGAAGAAAAAAGAAACCCTTCAAGCCAATGCATATTAAGCCACTGAGCAAATGGAAGTTGTCAAGACTGTGCAACTCGAGGTACTTCTAGCGGTCAAAGATACTTCTCGAGAGGAATTGCGATGAGAAGCTAGTTAAGATCCCACTAATGATAACTATGCAAATATGGACAACTTAATAGACTAGACAAATCCTATGCCGAGCCTCAAGAAGAAGAGTGGGAAAGAACTAGCTAACCAACCTTCGCCTAAGAAGAGCAAGGGCATAGACAAGAAGGAAAAGGAGATTTTGAAGAAAGAAGCCCTTAGCATTAGGTCTGTCAAGTTTTCTCCCAATCGCAAGGTAAGTAAATGCTTTGTGTTGTGTTGGAACTATAAGGTTTTATATACTGATTCAGTGCTGGGTGAATAGATTTAAATCCTTGACCTTATTGGAAGGGATCATCCTTCTACAAGACAAGAATAGTGAAAAGGAATGTGGACAAGATTGAAGGCAATGATAAAGCCTACATTATTGTCAAATCATATGATGTGAGCTTTCTTACAACTATAGTTTGCTTTGGTTCACGATATTAATTTTACTTGTTAGACCTTTATTGCTTCGCATATCATAAGCCATATATTGATGGCCATAGATGATGCTGAAGAGCGAAAGAGAGGTACACATGATATTTTGTTTAACGTACAATTTAAACCAGTTACTTACAGGGTGTCATTTCATTGTAGAAAATAAAGGAGACTTATAACTCCTCTAAAGCACAAACGATTGAAGACGAGAATGCCAGAATTAAGGTTGAGATGGAGGCTAAACAATTGAGGGGCGAGCTCTTTATAGAGAAGTTAGTGTTACACCCTGAACATAAGGAGTCATAACAGTCCCACCGTATAAACCAATCTAAAATAAAAGCTGACTTCACAGCTGCTATCGTAGATATAGTCCACACAAGGTGTACACAACTTAACCAGCGTGAAGCATTAATTCTGATACTTGTGAGTAATCAAACTTGTGGTATAACTTTACAAAATACCTATTCTACATAACCTATTATTTGAGAAAGTGAGGAACGAAGAATCAACAACACATTAACTTAGGGGTAGTGGTATCGGAACATCCTAATCTTTACTTAATAGCTGCAAAAGAATCTATGAGGATGTGAGCACAACTAGCTTAGTAAGTAGAATAGAGTCAAAAGAGTACCAAACAATCATAAGTAAGGTTATTAATTACGATGAAATGTAATACAATCAATTAAATGAAACATTGCACAATGTTATCTAGTTCATTGTAAGGTCAGAAAAATTATATCCACTCCAACCCGGATTGAAGAGTTTTATTTTGACTCAAATCAGACCAAACTTGAGCTTGTGTAATAGAGAACACCCTCCTCCTATGATCACCTTCGAACCATAGCTTTTACCCTTGCCGTGACCTCCTCGCCTATTACTTTGTTCAACTAAAGATTAAAAAAGGACCATTTTAGTTATCCTCATAAAAAAAAGTCGGTATTTGGCCTAACACTCTTAATCATTTCACCTAGTGGGTGTTATGCATATCTAATTTCGTTTTAGTTGAATAATCGTTATTTGTAATCAGGGGTGATCAAACAAGTTCATACAATACAGAAACAATGTGAATATACGGAACAACACACCAAGGAGTTCAGCTCCTGTTATAATTGAGTATCATATACACACATGGCATGCACACAACCAACTAATTACAAACACAACCATAAGTACTCTTAAATTTCTAGATGCTTTAATCTAGTATTCCAACAAGCAGTGAAATTACAACCCCCATTTACTTATTCAGACACTCACTACGGAAGACTTGAGCTGTCAATAGTCTGACCACTGGAAGATCCTATGCACACACAAAACTCAAATTCAATTTTCATAATGGTTACAAAAATATTAAGGTTTCATCTAAAACGATTATATATATATATATATATAAATATATCATCACAATAATATATAGTTTTATTATTATATATATCGAGTTAAGTTATTAATTATTAGTAATATACGTAATTTATACTATTATGTATTATATATCGTTTCAATTGTATTGAAATGTGCTTTTAATTAAGTAAATTACGCTTTAATTCTGGTAAGGGTACCACAATACACACATTTAGAATATTATAGAGTTATAGGTTATATTATATAAGATTGTCTAATTTTAATAAAATCAATGTTGTTAGGTTTGTACAGACCTAACGACACGTGTTACAGGTTTTATTTCTAAAGATGACTTTTAATGGATAGTTTATGCTTTTAACGGATAGTTTATGCTTTTAATGGATAGTTCACGCTTTTAATATGGATATACGTATTTATATAAATATTATCGTATTATACGTAATTTATGTTATTTAAACTGTATTTTACCTGATTTGTCAATATAATGCTATAGTATAAGTATTATCTAACCCTATTACACATTTAACGTATCCCGGTTAGTAAAATATCATTAATTATATTAAAAATACACTTTTTATCTAATCTAATCAGTACACCTATACATAGTTTTTATTAAACTATTTATTACATTTTAACCTATTATTATTAAAAATACGTTCCAATTTGTAATTTAAGTTATTTTACTATGTAAATTTGTAATAAATAGTTTGAGTCACCAAATAATTTCCCAAAAATTTTAATAGACTCCTAAAAATATGGGGAACTTAGCTATTACTTGGTTTTAAGTTTTTGGAGTTTTTGATCTATCACCTATATACTCATTTACGATTTTACCATTGAATTATCTTAAATTACCCAAATATGATCCTTTTTGCATCAAATTTATTTCAACCTCTCCCAACATTATTATCATTCCCTAGAAGTCAATACATGTCCATTTCATCATTCAATTTCATAATTTCCTATTTATTTCACAATTTTAGCCTATTTTCAAGCTATTTTTAGGCCAAAAAATGCAATAAATATTAAAAATATTCAAATAAAAATTTGGGATACTTAGAAGTTATCTATATATCATACACATTCTACAAAAAAATTTTGAGCTAGAAATAACATAATTTAATGCATTTATTTTGTAAGTCAATCTTCAAGTGAACAATAACTTTATTAACCAAGTATATTAAATATTACAAATTTTTCAAAAATAAAAATATCACACAAAAGCATGTTTGAAATAGCCTAACTTTAATTTTTTTCATAATTTTTTGGGTGGATTTATTATTTTCTAAAAATTATAAAAAAAAACAGGGTAGAAATTTGACCTCTGTGTTCTTGGATGCTCCAACGGCAATGGGTAATGGGGCTTTGTCAGAACATCTAGACATTGGGGATACTCGATGGTGAAGTGGCTCAACAACAGATCAATTGGAGCCTTAGGAACTAGGCAAACACAACAATTACTTTGTTTTTCCTATATTTTTTTTCTATTTTCCAAGAATTTTTTCTAATTTTTCTTTTAGTAGTTTAAGGTCCTAAAATGTCTAAAGTAGCACTAGGAATCTTATATATAGTGGTTTTAGTCGATGGAAGTTTGTTGTGATTTATTTGTAATTTTTTTTCCTTATCTCATTAACATTCCCAAGTAAAAGGTATCAATTGGAGGGGTTTGAAGCTTTTGATTTAGCTTATTAAATCTATAGGAGGAAGCTACGGAGATTCTCTAGCTGATCCATCAATTTCCAGACGTATTGAAGCCATTTGGATAGGCTTTCGTAGATATTTTTATTAACTACTATTATTATGTTAATATTTGGTTATTTAGTAATATACGAATATATATATCATGTGAATATATCACGCATAATAGACAACTATACTTGTATAATGAAGTTTCTAACCTTTTTTTTATTTTTAAGATATGTTTCTTAATTACTTTTCATGAATTCAACACAATATATATATACATATATAATTGCGTAATTTAAGGTTAATTTATGAATATAATTATTAAATATACAAAGTATGCTCATAAAAATATAGGTATATTCATATAGTAAATTATACTGTATTATTTCCTTTTATAGCTTAATTAATTTATCTCTATATTCTCGTTGCAATCTGAACTTAATTTTAGAGGTTTCGAGCACTTTAGTATTATATTAAATAGTCTTATTTCTAAAGGTAAAATTGAGATTTTATGTTATTATTTTCAAAATCTAACTTCACTAAGTCACTTTAACTGACTTTTCTATCTTAGTTGTAAAGTTTGGTTGTAAAGTTTGGACTCAATTGGTTAACTTTCTCTAAAGGCCTTAAATCTAAGCTTGATTGTCCTAAATACAATTTTAAAGGCTTATAGGTAGTGCATACTTTGGTAGTTGACGAAGTCACATGCTTGAAGACTAAAAATGAATAACTTTATAAGGAGGCCAAAGATCTTAAGGAGTAGCTCTGCAAGGAGAAGGAGGAGTACTAGGGGCTTGGAAATAAACTTTCCGACATGAGCAAAGAGGAGGACAAGTTGAGGTCCAAATTAAGAATTTGGATATCAAGAACTCCGAGCAGTAAACACACATTGCCGAGCTGGAGGAGACTGCAAAAATGAAGCTTTCTATTGAGGAAGCATTAGCACTTGTGACTCTTAGTTAGCAATATGAAAAATTGCGTTGGAAGAAATTGTTGTAAGGGATATAGTTGACCAAGATAGAGATTCTAAAAGCTTACCTTAATTACAAGTTGTCATGCCTCAACTTTGTCAATGTAGATAATGATGACAATATCAGTAGTGATGATGATGTGGTCAATGAGGAAGAGGAGGCTAATGGTTGAGATCAAGGTGACAATAATCAAGCTAGCACTAAAGTCCTTACAGACGTCAAGAAACTGTCATCGAAGGAGACCTCCTAATATTCATAAAGAGACCTCCAACTCTTCAAACAAGACTCTTAGTGCCAAAAAAGAAATTAGCTCCAACGTCTACCATTTCACCACTACCACCATTACCGTTGCTACCACCAATTGTCATCGTTGCTGCTACCACTGCTATCACCTCCACTATCGTTACCGTTAACTATCATCATCACTACTACCTATTACTTTAGGGTTAGTTGAGAAAGAAGATGGACCGAAGATAATTTAGTCATTAATGTTCTATAACGATCTATTTTTAAGTTATTTATAAATCTAACTAAATAAAGTAATAGGTATTACACTTTTTTTACAATCCTTAGGAATTCTAATTATATTCCCTCATTGTTCCATTCAGTGAAGTGAACGGGCTATTAGTGTCTTTTCGTAAACATGACATTCATTAGTTGATGTAGATTGAAGCCAAGAATAGACAAGGCTAGTTGTAAGGATGGGTCCAAGCTTACTGAAAGCTTGTAAGAGGGTAAAGGGAAATGTGCGGGAAGGAAAAAAATAAGGGAAAGGTAAGCAAAACCTACGAACAGCTTCAAGAGATACGATGCACCAATGGAACTTTAAAGGACTTACAGCATAGCTTGATATGACATACAAGTTGGTTCAGTGAGGTTACTCGCCACCAAACCTTATTTAAGGGTTAGGATAAGAGTGAAATAAGAGTAAATAAATAATGTTTACTAAAGGAATAATCCAATTTATTAATGATAATATGATCACATATAGCTACATATATAAGGGGTATTTATACCTGAGAATATAAGGCAACCTAATTAAAAAGAAAAAGAAAAAAAGGGCATTGTCCTAAAAAAGTAACATACAAATTATAAAAAGGGTAAAAATGATATCCATGGAAAAGCAATGGTCATAGTAGTAAGTTCTACAAATGGTTCCAAATACATGGTAGTACTATATTGGTGGTGCTATTGGAGGATGTAGACAAAGCAATATGAGCTGGTTGGGTGGCCGAGCAGGGGTGTTGAGTAAGTGTGCTTACTCATTCAAATAGGAGTAGCTGATACGTAGGATCTTTTAGCCTCTCGATAGTAATGTTGCCGAGTAAGGGGGTAGGTCAGATAGGACTGAGTAGGTACACAGAGTCTAGCTGTTATCAAGATTCTTCCATTCGACACATAATTTCCAAAAGATGAGTAGTCATTCAGTATAGTATAGAGAGTTTCAGTAATAAAGAGAAACTCGGCCTTAGTAGAGTCGACAGGAGTAGGAGGATTCGCCTCGTTAGTCCCTCTAGTCATTAGGCTCAGCAGCAGGTTAAAAGCCCAATAACTTAATTCCTATCTTTCCCTTCGAGTTGATTTAAATTTGGAATCAAATCCAATTGGCCTTCGTTCAGTTCTTTGTTAGGATAATATGGATTGAGGTTGGCAATGTTGAATGTGTTTGAAACCTCATAATCTTTGAGAAGGTCCAATTTATTGGCATTGTCGTTAATCTTTTGGAGGATTTTGAAGGGTCCTTTAACCTGTGTAGATAGCTTGCTCCTCTTCTTGCTTGGAAACCATTCCTTGATCAGGTATAGCCATATCTAGTCTCTAGGTTGAAACTATCTCATCATCCTACCTTTGGCCTTCTCTCGCACTCTTTTGGTAGCTTAGTCGATTTGTCAAGGAACTTTGTCATAAATTTGCTATAGGGACTCTGCTTGTGCTCTCGTGTCAAGATCTTCTAGCTTAAGATTAAAACTATAGATAACTTTAAGGAGGCTTGCTTAGTAGTATCATGTACTATTTGGTTGTAAGCAAATTCGACTACGGGCGAACATATGTCCCAATCAGCTAAGTTCTTACCTATTATAGCTCGAAGCAGTAATCGTAAAGTGTGATTAACTATCCTTGTTTAGCCATCAGTTTAGGGGGTGATAGGAAGTGTTGAATAGTAATTTATTCCCCATCCGCTACCACAGGGTCCTCTAGAAATAGCTCAAGAACTTAGGATCTCTATCAAAGACTATACTTCTCAGCATGCTGTGTAACCAAACAATCTCCTGCAAAAAAAGAAAAGTAATAGCTAAAGCATCGTTAGTCTTGGAGTAGGGTACAAAGTGTGCCATCGTATTAAATTTATCTATGACAACCATTACAAAATCTTTGCCTCAGGCTATTCTTGGTAATCCGATGATAAAGTCCATACTCAAATCAATCCCTGGTTTCGTTAAGGCAAACAAAGGCATTGCCTTCCCTTATTCTGTTTAGCTTAATACTTGGCCTTCTTACATGTAGTACAACCCTCAACAACTTAGTGCACATCTCCCCGTATTCTCGGCGAAAAGAATTGTTCACCTAGCAACTCATATGTTCTTTTCTCTCTAAAATGTCTGGAGAGTCTTCCATTGTAAGCTTCCCTAATCAATAACTCTCTTAGTGAACAAGTTAGCATGCATAATTTTCCTCCTTGAAATAAGTATCTATCTTCCATATGATACTCATCTACTACCCTTCCATCGGCACATCGCCAAAGTATGGGTTTGAAGTTTAGGTCTTGGGAATATTGCTCTTTGATACTTGCAAATCTAAATGATTTGCTTTGCAGTTTGGTCAAGAGCATGTGTCTTCTTGAAAGAGCATCTAAAACTATGTTGCTCTTTTCTTATATTTTTTCACAAAACTGAATCCCTCAAGGTATTCAACCCACCTCGCTTGTTGCTAACTTGGTCTGACATTAGAGGTATCTTAGGAACTCACGGTTGGTATATATGACAAACTCTTTCAGCTTTAGGAAATGCTACCACACTTGGAGTACTCGGATAAAGGTTAAGAGCTGTTTATCGTACACGAAATAGTTCAGTTGAGGTCTTCTAAGCTTTTCATTACAGTAGGCAATTAGTCGACCTTCCTACATTAGGGCAATGCTTATACCAATGACTGATGTGTCACATTTTAGCTCAAATATCTTTTCAAAGTCAAGTAAAGCTAGTATAGGAGCAGAAGTCAATCTTTACTTCACTTCTACAAAACTTATCTCTTCCTTTTCTCCCCATCTAAATTCACTTTTCTTCCTTGTTAACTAAATAAGAGGTGTAGCCAGGGTGCTGAAATTCCTAATAAATCTCCTATAAAATGATGCCAATCCATGGAAACTTCTTACTTTATCACAAGTGGTTGAAGTTAGACACTCGACGATTGCTCCAATCTTCTCTTCATCTACTCACAAGCCTCCTTCATCAAATACATAGCCTAAGAACACCACTTCCTCCTAGTAAAAGCAACTTTTCTTACGATTATGGAATAACTTCTTAGCATGGAGTACATCTAACACGGTACGAAGATGTTCATAGTGACTTAACATATCAGTACTATATACTAGGATATCGTTAAAGTACACTATGACACACTTCCCTATGATATTTCTTAGCACATGGTTCATCAGTTGCATGAAAGTGCTCGGGGCATTCGACAAGCCAAATGGCATTACTATCTATTCATAGAGTTAATGTTGAGTTTTGAATACAGTCTTTTACTCATCTCTCGGCCTCATGCGAGTTTGATGGTAGCTAGATTTCATATCGATCTTGTTGAAAATCTTAGCTCCACTCAATTCATCCAGCATGTCATCTAACTTAGGGATAAGATACCTATATTTGATTGTAATCTTATTTACGGCTTAGTTGTCAACACACATCCACCAAATTCCATCCTTTTTTGGCACTAAGAGTGCCAAAATAGCACAAGGGCTGAGACTTTCCCTTACGTACCCTCTTTCCAATAAGTCATTGACTTATCATTGGAGCTTAGCAGCTTGTTTGGGGTTCATTTAATAAACTGGTTTGTTCGGAAAAACAACGCCAGGTACCAAATCAATGCAGTGTTTGATGCCTCTCAATGATGGCAATCCTTTCGGCAACTGCTCTAGAAATAGGTTGGCATATTCATTCAGCAACTCCCTTACTTCTATGGGTAGTTCACCCTGCTCCTTTAACTCAAATAGTCACTTGACCAACAGGAAGGTCGGGTCGGCTTGAATAGCAAGTTTTTCCTACAACTTGTTAACTTGACTTAGTGACATCAGGTTCAGCATGATCTTCCTTCCACCTTTCTCAAACATGTAGGTGTTCATGTATCCATCGTGGATAACTCTTCTATCATAAAGCTATGGTCGACCTAGTAATACGTATGATGCATACATGAGTAGCACGTCATAAAAAATCCCGTTGAAGTAATTCCAATCATGATCGACAATAGTACTTACCGAGTGATATGTAGTGCTCCCTTCTCATTTAGTCAATGCAACTTATATGGCCTTAGATGTGCGATAGTCGACAACTTCAACTTCGTGACTAGATCGGTTGATGCCACATTGGTGCAACTACCACTATCCACAATTAGTGCGCACAACTTATCATTCACCATATAGGTGGTATGAAACAAGTTCTCTCTCTATTCCTTGTTATGTGAGGGCTCTAAACTCATTACACATTGGATAACTAGGTTTAATTGAACTAAGTCCTCAGCAAACACATCCTCTTCAATCAATTCATTCTCCTAAGTAGTTTCTTTCTCGACAAGAGTCTCTTCTTCAAGTTCCTCATCAGTACTGTCTACGTCAAGCTTCGGGACGTCTCCTTTGATGACCATAGTCCTTTGGTTCGGATACTGAGCAACCATATGACCAAACCCTTAGCATTTGAAACATTTGATATGGTTCATCTTCCTTTCACATCCTTGTCCTTTCTTGTATGTCTAGGATGGCACATCACTGTCTAGTCAACCCTTTTATTCGGATCGAACATCCACTTTTTGGGTCAACTTGGTGTTTGATTGGGCTTGATAACTCCCTTAACCAGGTCGACTTGGATGACTAGTTTAGCTCGTTGGAGGTTAGGCTGGCATTTTGTTTCTTCTCTACCTCTCTATTTGTTGGGTTATTCGTATAGCCTTATCCATTGTAGCAAATTGTTAGAGTTCCATGATATCTTAGATATTACTTCTCAACCTAGTAAGGAATTTGGAGACTATTAGTATTGATGGTTCCTCCACTTTGTAGTGAATTATGAGCATTTGGAACTCTTAAACATACTCGTCAACAGTTCGACTTCCTTGTCTCACATCTTAAAGCCGAGTAAAAGTGTCTTACAGTTAGGTGTTTGGTATAAACCTATTTCAGAGTATTCTCTTCATCTCAAGCTAAGTATTAATTTCTCGGTAACCCTTTCGTCTTCACATGACCTGGAAATTCTTCCACTACATGGTGGCATAACTGAAGAACTCAATAGTATTAGTAGTCCTCACTTTCTAGTAATGTTCATATTGGTAATAATAAAAAACTCGCTCCACCTTCTCCTCCCAATCTAAGTAATCATCCACACTTCTTGAGACATTGAAGCTTAAAATATGAAGCTTCACATGGTCGGATACTTGAGGTGTTCGAGCTCCCTCATATTCTTCCTTATCTTCTTCATCCAAATCTCCTAAGTTAATCCTTCTTCTTACTTGTCCACCTAATCCTCTACCTCGAACTTATCGAGTCGAATTCTAACCTCTAGCAGGTTGGGCACCTTGTGGGATGTTATGCGTGGCTTCAATAAGTCGATAAGCCAATGCATGAACAGCTTAGGTTAAGTCTACTAAGAGGTTAGCTACCTCATTAAGTCTCTCATTCGTGCTTCTCGGAGTACCTTAAGATTGGCGGCCATGGTAGACGATACCACTGTTGTCATCCCTAGTACTAGCATTAACACTCGGGTTTGTCATTTTCTCCAAAAGATTCAAATCTCAAACTCTTCGATTCAGTGCTATAGTTGACACTTTCTCTCAAAATTACACAACATACACTTTCTTCAAACTAGAAGCTTAATAAATAGCAAATACAGCAGCTAAATTAACATAGAAAATTACTCTATTTCACACACCTAAAAATAAGGTATAAATAGGGAACTTTAAGAACGAACTACTACAATCCAAATGAAACCTCTACTTTAATTCCAAAATGATGCAGACCAGAGCTAAGAATAGATAAAACTAGTCGTAGGGATGGATCCAAGCTTGCCGAAAGCTTGAAAAGGGTAAAGGGAAATGCATGGGAAGGACAAAAATGAAGGAAAAGTAAGTAAAACCCATAAACAGCTCCAAGGGATATGACGTACCAATGGAACTTCTGATGACTCATGGTATAGCAAGATATGATGACCAAGTTGGTTTAATGAGGTTACTTGCCACCTAACCTTACTTAAGGGTTAGGATAAGAGTGAAATAAGAGTAAACAAACAATGTTTACGAAGGGAAAATATCCAATGTATTAATGATAGACTGATCATCTGCGGTTACATGTACAAGGAGTATTTATACCCGAGAATTTAAGGCAACCCGCCTAAAAAGGAAAAGACAAAAACGGTATTGTCCCAAAGAAGTAACTTACAAAGTATACAAACTACAAGTGGTCCCGGACATATGGCAACAATGTATTGGTGGTGCTGTTATATGTAGACAAAGCAATACAAGCTATTTAAGTAGTTAAGCAAGGGTGCCAAGTAGGTGTAGACTTGTTCAAATAGGAGTGGCTGAAATGTAGGATCTCTTAGCCTCTTGGTAGTAATGTTGCTGAGTAAGGGATCGGGTTAGACAAGACCCAGCAAGTGCGTGGAGTCTAGTTGTTGTCAAGGCGTTCTTCCATTTGGCACATAACTTGATTTAGCACTCATTTAGCATGTTGTAGAGAGTTGATCATCAGCAAGGAGTAACTTGGCCTCTACAGGAATTGGTAGGAGCAAGGGGATTTACCTCATTAGTCCTTTTAGTCCTCGAGCTCGGTTGTAGATTAAAAGCCCAATAACTTGATTCCTATCATTAAGAGTGTAGGACTTAAACTTTTAAGGCATTTGAGGTCCGTTTTCTAAATTGCGAAGTAGCCTATTGGAGGCCACTTAAAGTTCACTACCCTTGGGAGGTAAGAAGTCTTTTCAAGGAACATTTAGCTTACTCACCAATTAATACTAAGCTAGTTAATCGATGTTGGTAAGAACTTATTAATTATTAGTTCGTTTGCTGTGTAGCTAGAATTTAATTGATCTGTTAATCGTACATAGATCAGGAGTAATTGTAAAGAAAGACACTCATAAACTTGAAACAAATACTTCATATTGAACATAGTATAGGCCATTTCCTTAAATCATTGTGAAAGAAAAAGCTAATGTAAACATAAAACAGTGCTGACGATACAAAATAACTTATTCAAAATATAACTTGAGGTTCTTAGCATTCCATGTGTAGGGTATGATCTTTTCGTCCAACCTTTCTTGTCAATAGACCCCATTGCCTACGACTTCTGAGATCTTTACTAGGTCCTCCCAATTTACACCAAGCTTCCCTTAAATATTTCATGTGCCCATTGCCCCCATTTTCTTACAACTAAGTCTTTAAGCTAAAATAATTTCTACTTCACTTTTTAATTGTAGTACCTTGTTGCCTTATGTTAATAGGCAGTAACTCTTACTCTCGTAATGCCTTTTATTTCCTCAATTGTATCTAAATTGGTCGTTAGGCCGACTTGATTCACCATACTATTAAACTTCTATGTTCACAGATTAAGTAACTCCAACTCAATTGACAAGACTGTTTTTTATTTTAATGTGAGCCTAAAAGGTGTCTCACCTGTCAAAGTCCCATAGGTGGTCCTATGGTTTTGTTAACAACTTCCAATTGTCCATTAGTTTGAGAATGATCCATTAAGGTGTAGTTCAATCAGATGTTGTACTTTTCACAGAATGCTCGAAACTTATTATTGTCAAGCTATAGCCTATTTGTAGTCACTATCATAAAAGGGACCCCAAACCTTACTATGATAAAGTTGAAAACAAAAGACTTAACCTTCTATTCAATGATCTTTGCTGCTGTTTTGTCTCCACCCATTTAGTGAAATAGTCAATTGTAACTATTATAAATCGATGCTATGCCGAAGACTTAAAAAATGGTTTGAGTATGTCCAGCCTCTGCTATATAATTTAGTGGATGACACATGACTTAGAGCCTTATGCTTTTGACATTATGGACATTGCCGAATAGTAGTTTTTGTGTCCTCCTTTATACTTAGCCAATAATAGTCGAGTCTTGATGTATGAATATATAGATTCTAACCTTTCACATGATTACTTCTAATGCCTTTGTGTAAATTAGAAAGCCCCAATCGTGAATCCTTCGATAGAAGACATCGAAGGTAAGGTTGTGAAAGGCTACGTTAGTATAATTGGCCATCAATCAATGTGTAGTTTGTAGCCTGATATATCACTTTTTGAGCTTCATTCCTATTTTAGGAAGTATATGATCTTTTAAATAGTTGATAATCAGATCTATCCAAGATTTTTTCTTTAGGCAAGGAGTTAATTCATAACCCTGCCTTATTGCCTCCAAACTCTTAGTAGGAAGGTATTCAATAGAGAGTTTGTCACTCAAATTAGGAAACGCTGTATTGGCTAATTTCGAGAGCTTGTCAATAGCAATTTTCTTGACACTCGGTATCTTTTCAATTATAAAATATTGGAATCCTTCTATGAGCATTCGTACTATCATTAAGTATTTGCTGATCACATCCTCCTTCACCGCATAGCTTGCTTGTACTTGATTTGCTACCAACTATTAGTAGGGGAAAACTTCAATCTTTTCAACTCCAACTTTCCTTGCTAACTTTATCTCGACAATTAAGGCTTCATATTCGACCTCATTATTTCTTGATAGGAATCTAGACTTCAATGCATACTGGATTTTCACGTTGTGGGGCCCTTGCAGAATAAGGCCTATATCACATCCTTCTTTAGAGGAAGAAACATCTATCTATAAATTTCATGTAGGTTGCCATTTCTACGCTGTCCTCATCTCTAGTGAATTTTGTTACAAAACATGCCAAAACTTGAGCCTTTAATGTCGTTTTAGGTTTGTACTCTAAATCATAGGCACATAACTTTAAAGGATACTTCATCCTCCTCCTCAAGGAATCTAGTCATTGTAAGGCTTGGCATAGAGGTTGATCGGTAAGAATAGTTATTTGGCGGGCCTCGAAGTACGACTTTAATTTCCTTGCCAAAAGAAGAACGGCCAAAACAAATTTCTTAATCTTTGTATACCTTTGGTCAGGGCCCTACAAGACATGACTAACATAGTAGATTAGCTTATGTTCCTTGCCTTCTATTCATTCCAAGACAGATGAAAGTGCTCGACCACTAACTAATAAGTATAAAAATAAGTCTTCCTTTGGGATAAGGGTTGAGAGTATTGGCAGCGATGCAAAAAATTCTTTTAACTCTTTGAATGCTGCCTCACACTCATCAATCCATTGAAATTCCTTTAGATTCTTTAACCTTTTGAAAGTTTCCATGCACCAATTTACGTTCCTTCATACAAATCTATTCAAGGCGGCAACTAGCCCAATCAATTCTTAAACTTCTTTTATGATGCTGGGGAACCTCATTTTCCAAATTGCATCAATTTTCTAGGATTTGCTTTAATGCCGCGTTGAGTGATCATATATCCTAAAAACTTACCTGAAGTGACCCCAAAAACACATTTTTGCGACTTGAGCTTCATGTTCTACCTCCTCAAGGTATCGAATGTCTCTTCAAGATCAGCATGGTGCTAACCTTCCGCCTTACTCTTTACTATCATATCGTCAACATAAACTTTGACATTTTAGTAGATTTAGGGCTTAAACATCTTGGTTATAAGCCTCTGATAGGTTGCACCACTATTTTTAATCTTAAAGGGCATCACTATATAAAAATATGTCCCAAAATTTGTGACAAAAGACATGTGAACTTCATCATCTTTCTTGATCTTAATCTAACTATAGCTAGAAAATGCATCCATGAAAGAGAGTAAGGCATGCTCAACAGTTGTGTCAACCATCTAATTAATTCTCAACAAGGGGAAACAATCTTTTGGATAGGCCTTATTCAAATATGTAAAGTTTATGCACATGGTCTACTTGTTGTTCGACTTTTTGACTAGCATACAATTGACTAGCTAAGTTGGATAAGGCTCTTCTCTTGTAAATCTTGCCTTTAGTAGCTTTTGAACCTTGTCTTCTATGCTTGCCTGCAGTTTAGGGGAAAAATTCCTTTTCTTTTGCTGAACTATCTTCGCATTTGGATTAATCTGTAGCTTATGCATCATTACTTCCTTAGGGATGCTCGACATATTTAAGGGAGACCAAGCAAAGACATTGGCATTATCTTGAAGAAATTTAATTAAACTTTGGCGGATATTTGCCCATAATAGTCTCCCTATCTTTGTTGTTTTTTTATGATCATTTCCTAGTGGGACTTCCTTTAATTGTTCTTTGGCATTCTCAATGCCGAGAAACTTCTTATTTGGATTAGTCTCAATTTGAAATACTTCTTCGCACCGCATCACTCTCAAATATAAGGATCTAGCTAATTGCTAGTCTACCTTGCATACTCCAACTTTAGTAGAAGTGGGGAATTTTGCCTTGAGATGTAGTTAAAGGAACCATGTCAAATAGATACTGGTATAGTCAGCCCATAATCATATTATAAGGAGACCAACATTTGACAATAAGGAAGTTTACCTTGTATTCTTGATGTATCAGCAAGTGCATCCTATCAAATTGTAGTAAGTAGATTAAGTACGAAAGTCGATCCCTCATAGACTATGATTACTAGTCTAATTGAGAAATTAAATTTGAAGAAACTTAAAGAACCTAAATTAAATTGCATCAACTAATAGATTAACATCTAATTAAGAATTATTTGAGAACTTAAACAAGAAAGCAATATAATTATAAACTACTTCAAGATTCACAAAAACATATCAAGATCTTTGCTTCCTCTAGATCTGACATGTGATTTTTCTAATGATAATCTAATTTATTTTTAAATCTTTCTTAATCAGGAGAATTCTTTACTAAAGTTAATTACTATCTCAATCAAATTAACACTAACCCCAAAATCACTTATTAAAATCTCTTTTAAATAGTATGATCTAAGATTACATTATTAAACAACAATTTCTCTACACTTTAATTTAAAATTCCAAAAGGATCTTGCAAATTATTTAGAATCTTGCAAATTATCTCTAATTTTGCAATAACCCTCATTAACTATTTTTAAATCTAATCTTATAAGAAATCTCTCAATTCTCTTATAAAATATCAAACTCTAGATTACTATCCACATAAATAATAACCTAAATCATGAATAAAACATAGTTGAATCAAGAAAAAGAAAAAAAAATTAAATTAATCAAATACTAATCATATCATATAAATAGATCTTGGTTCCATAAGACCCATATGTCAAATATTTATCCACTATATATCGCAAAATAAGGATCTAAAAACAAAGAGTTGAAAATTATAGGAAAGAAAATCATGAATATAGACACCTCAATTTTGCCATTTTATTTCAGTATTTTTTATGAGCTAGGTTAAGAAAAAGAAAAATAAAAAATGAAAAAATAAATGAAAATATAAGTAAAAAATAGAAAAAATTTAAAAAAATAAAATTGAAAAAGATAATAAAAAATAAAGTGTCAAGTCATATTAAGTTGAAAATAATAAAATATAATCTTGAAAAAAATAATAAAAAATAAATAATCAAGTCTACTGGACTCTACTCATGTGTCGCCACTCATAGAATCACATCATGCTAGCACTTGTTTACGAATAAACACAATTCACACGCGCTGTACTATTGTTTCACTCACACAGTCTCATAATAACATAAACACATATGACACTGCTTGACACGATCACCTACATGTGTACATTGCTACACGATCGAACACAGCACATACATGCAATCTAATGCACAAATACTTATGGGCATACGCAATCCGACGCATGACATACATGATCTACTTCGCGATCACACACAATTCACTATGACATACACGATCAGTTCACACACGCACAATCAATTTCACAACCAAGCACATGAACGTAGTCTAGATGACCACAACATGGTCAATACGAACACATCGATTACGCGTGACTTGACTCGTTTAGGTAAAAATTATTATTATTTTACTTAATTTTTTTTTATTATTAGTTAATTTAATTATTTTTACTAATTTTTTTTTAGTGTAGGTTTTTTATTATATTTTTTAATTGTCATATCACTTGCTATATTTTTTAAATGATTTGAACTTTTTGATTAATTAAATTGCATTTTATTAGTTAAAAATTGCTTCTTTTGAAAATTGCATATCTTTTCTTCGAGATCCGTATTTTTGAAGAAAATACATATCTTAGTAGATATCGCATATAGAATTTAGAAAAGATATATTTTAATGCATAGTAATTTTTTTTTTAAAGAACAAAAAAATCTTAACTGGAGTTTTAAAAAAGAGTTAGTTAGTTAGGTTTTCTTTTAAAAGAAGATTTGTGAAATTAGATCTTTTTAGGTTTTTTTTTTAAATAATAATAATAATAATAATAATAATAATAATAACAATAATAATAATAATAATAAATAGTTAAATAAACTTAAATATGTCTCGATTTTCAAATTTAAAAAATGATCCATCGAGTAAATATTTTATAAAAAAAACTACGTTAATATGATTCCGATTAGCAGCTACATAACCACCTTTGGGGCAACCGTATAAAAATAATTATTTTATTTTGCTTAAAAATTCGTAATAAAAAATAATAAAATATTCATTTTAGTTATATTTTGAATATTTGTATGTAGCTTAGAGCTTATGGAAAAATAAAATAAAGCCCATTAATTTTTTTTTATTTTTATATAGTGACTTAGTCTTAATAGATTATCTTCCGAACTTAGTTTTTATGGTTAATTTTATAAAATTATTTTAAAACATATTAGTGGCCAAATTAAGGTTTTTTTACCCAAGAACTCTAAGTTCATTTTTTACCAGTTTAACTAGTGATGACTCTAATTTTTCTAAAATATTTTTTTTCTTAATTTAATGTTAAGTAATTTATATTAAGTGAACTGGGTTTAATATAAGTTAAATTAAGAAAAACGAAATAGGGGTCGATGGAATTGGTAACTCCATTGGGGACCGCTAGTGGGTAAGCCATGTAAGAATTAAAAAAATAATTAATTAATAGGCTTATTTTTGTTCACTAACTAATTTTTAGTAATACAAGCCTATAAGGAAAAGCCTAGCCTATTGGGCCTATTGTACCAACCCTATTGCATTGTACACGTGTATACCATATTGCATCACATTTATTTTATATTTTTAATTTATATATTTGTCTATATATGCTATTTTTTGTAATATATGTGTCTTATAAATTTTATTTTATTTTATGAGTAATAGGTTATGTAACATAAGATTTAACGTAGAAGGCTCAAAATCATTAGTATTTCTTCTATACTATAATGCGCCAACATTTAAAAGAAAAAAACTCGATATCAACTTGTAAATTTTTTTTTCATGTAATTATGGAAATTAATTATGATAAAGATTATTATGGAACTGTTGTTTTTTTTCAAAAGGCTTTCCAACTTTTTTTTTTAAAGGAAATTTCATAAAGATATTTTATGATAAAAAACCAGTTTCATGATAATTTTACTTTACTTGGTTAATTTTTATTGCAATGCCCTACATGTACCATACTATTAGGAACTAACAAAATTAAAAAAAATAAAAAAAGATTTAACGATTAGATTTCCATTGTAAATTATTTTCCATCTTAAGGTCATCAATCTTGTAAATGTTTAAATTCTCGTTCTTTGTGTTTATTTATTAAGTTGTCACAATCTTAATGGAGCTTTCTCCATCAATCGTCACCCTTGTATCAACCATTTAATAAGTTTCTCATTATAAGATAACTTCAGCTTCTCTATATTATCTTTACAGTATAATCGCCATCCTATGCCCTCAATCGTTAGTCTTAATTTTTTTTTAACCTTTTGTCTATGTAATGAAGTCAGAGTCATCAATGTTAGTATTAGGCTCTTTGTAAGATAAAATAAGCATTGATTTTTCAATGAAAGTTTCCAAAAAGAAAGAAAGAAAGAAAGAATGGTTTTCAAAACTAAAAACTTAATGCAGTGTTGCTAACAAGAAGGGATTCTTACAAGATTTGAAAGATTGCTTTTTAAGTGATATGACCCAACTTGAAGCCCATAATCTCTCATTGTCAAAATCAAGATGTATGAAGCTCTTAAACAGATAATAGCCACAATAGAAGGGGTTTTGAGCAAGTATGTGAAGCAAGTCGAAACCATAGCCTATACCTAAGCTTAAGGGCTTATTGACATATCATCTAAGGCAAGCAAGTCAAAAGAGTTGCCAATTCATGAGCTCAACAATAGTAGCTCAGGCTTGGGGAAGGAATTGGAGCAAAAATTGATGAAGATGAAAGAAGAAATCTTCTAGAAAATTTAAGAGAAAATGGGAGTTCTCAAGGATCACAATGTGTAGAGCGATTTGGGCCTGAGCAATGTTTGTGCTTTTGAAGATCACAAGTTACCTAAGAAGTTTAAGGTACCAAATTTCGAAAAGTATGATGGAATAGCTTGTCCTAAACTTCACCCTAGGCTTTATGTTCACAAGATGGTCCAATTCTATAAACATGAGTAGTAGATGATTCAAACTTTCCACGATAGCCTAACTGGGCTAGCGTTGATTTGGTATGCCCAACAAAACTTAGTTAAGCTTGATACATGGGATAAATTAGCTTAAGCCTTTTATCAACAGTACAAGTTCAATGAAGAAGTGTCACCTTCCCTAATGGATTTGAATAACATGAAAATGAAGTCAACCGAGTCCTTTAAGGAGTATACCTAGAGATAGAGATCTACAGCCGCTTAAGCTACAGTACAATTTCTAAAAAATGAATTGATTAACATATTCATTTGCACATTGGTGAACCTTATTATAATCACCTCTTGGACCATGCTGCTTTTGCATTTGTAGACGTAGTTACAGCATGTAGTTGCATTGAAGATGCCATTAGAGTGGGGAGATTAATAGGGAAGGGATCAGCCTAGTTAGATTCAAAGGCCATTGTGAACACTTCAATGTCTTATTTAACTATACGTGAGGCTAGTGCTTAGCTCATGGAAAATAAGCTAAGCTAGAAATCACCTAGAAGATGGTTCACTCATATCCCAATTCCTATGTCTTGGGTCTATTACTGCCTAAAGGAAGACTTTGTTGCATCTTAAAACTCCAACACTAAGGTATAAACCTCAAAAATATGATCTTAAGGTGCAATGTGAGTACCATATGGGTAGTAGGGGCATGTTACTAACCATTGCTGGGAGTTAAAGAATAAAGTCTAAGATTTGATTGATGAAAAATTGATCTAATTGGTTTAAAAAAAGATTTAGTTTAGTTAGTTTTTTTTTAAAAGTAGATTCGTGAAATTAGATCTTTGTAGTTTTTTTTAAATAATAATAAATGGCTAAATAAATGTAAATTTGACTTGATTTCTAAATTTTAAAAAAGATTCACCTACTAAATATTTTATAAAAAAGAATTACGTTGGTTTAATTCTGATTAGTGGGTATGTAGGTACCTTTAGAGCAACCATATAAAAAATAAATTTTTTTCTCTTTCTTAAAAATTCGTAATAAATAATAATAAAATATTCATTTGAGTTATATTTTATATATTTATATATAGCTTAGTGTTTATGGAAAAATAAAAATAAAGCCTATTAATTTTTTTTTTTAGTTTTATTTGCTGACTTAGTTTTAATAAGTTAGCTCCTGAACTTAGTTTTTCTAGTTAATTTTCCAAAATTATTGTTTAAGAAAATTTACAGATTAGTAGCCAAGTTAGGGTTTTCTCACTTGAGAAGCCAAATTTCATTTTTTACCAGTTTAGTTGGTTGGCAACTCCAATTTTTCTAAAATATTTGTTTCAAAACATTTTTTTTAAGGAAAAATATTTTTTTTTCCTTAATTTAATATTGAGTAATTTATATTAAGAGAGTTGTGCTTAATATATATTAAATTAAGGAAAACTAAAAAGGGCTCGATAATGAAGTTTAAAGAAAAATTGAATCTTGAATTCTTGATGATCCTCTCCTTGCTTAAGTATTCTTATCTTGAAAAGCTTTCTCCAATTCGTGTCCAACAAGTTTTTTCTAAAACTAACCCTAATAAGACTTTATACAGGAAGAGATAAAAAAATAAGTTGTTTGGAAAAGACATGACCAGGGACATGATCGTGTCTTTTAGTCATGTACTAGGTTATGACAGTTGAAAATAAGCTCCAAATTTGCTTGAAAACAACATAATCATGTTGTTCGGTTATATTGATTTTCAAACCTTCATAACTTATTTATTTTAGCTTTAATTTGAGTGAAATTTATTTCTATCCTCTTGTTTTGTTACATAGATTGTTTCAAAACTTAGAAAATAAAATTTTACTCATTTAAGTATCATTATCTAAAAAAAAGCCCAATTATCAGGGAAAATCATCAAAAGTCACCAAATAAAATATGTGTAATTAAAAATTCATCGATTTTGCAATATGCTCATTGTCTTCGATATGAATAAGAAGAGAAATAACTTTAGTAACCTATACAGGTTTATTATTAAAAGCATATAGATCACAATTATAGGATCTCAACTATGCCTTGATCTTTGGCTTCGTTTGGTTGAAAGTGTGTTGAAAAATAATGTCTACTGAACTCATAGTGTCAACTAAGATCTTTTTGACCTCAAAGTGGGCAATTCTTGCTCTAATCACCAGTGCATCATTGTTGGGCATTTGCACACCTTTGAAATCTTCTTCTATAAAAGAGATGAAATTGTCGACCTTGACTTTCTTGTCCTACACATTATAAACATATTGTATGGCATTAGTCAAGCTTGAAGAGCTTAACTAGCTTAAAGCGGAAGGTATACCAACAATAATGTTTATCACACCATTTGATGCTTTGTTATTAGCTCCATCTCTCTTATCTCTTTTGGCCTGAAGAGGTTATACTAGATTTTCTTACTCATCACATCATCTTTAGGTCGGCTATTTAATGTTCTTAGCATCATGGGCAAGGAACTTATCCAAATACCTTTGTTGGATTGGAGCCTCAACTGCATTTTTGAGTTGAATACACTCATTAGTGTTGTAGCCTCTATTGCGATGAAAATCGTAATATTTGTTAGAATTTCTATGTGATGGATTTCCTTTAATTTGTTCTAGCCACTACAATACCTCCCTCTAGTTGCATACTTCCATTAATATGTCTAAGATCAAATGATTGAGTGGGGTATGAACATAGTAAGTCAGGATGTGCGGCCTCTTCCTTTTGCCACTACTCCCTTTTGAAAATTGATTATTGTACATACCGAGTCAATCTTTCACGTTCTTCTTCTTATTGTTCTTTCGATCACCTCTACTTTGATCAGCCTCATACTGACCTTTAACATTATCCTCTTGTCAAACATAAGACATAGCCTTAGCCCTAAATTCAACAAAAGTTTTCGGCTTGCTAGAGATTTAAAGAAATCTCCATGGCTTGACTCTGTCAATCACTGTGTTAAGAGCAATGCTCATATCCAACTCTAGGATTTGAACCATCTTGACCATAAACTGAGCTAAGTAGTTTCTAATGGAATTGTTAGATCTTTGCTTTATGGTGTTAAGGATAGATTAATCCTTAATTGGGAGCTTACTTGTAAGGAAGTGCTATAAGAACACTTACGCTAGGTCCTCGAAACATAAAATTGTATTTGGCTTCAAATGTTTAAACCATGTACTTGCCACATTCCTCAAAGTTGAAGGAAATGCTTAATAGGCTACGACATCACTCAAGCCATATAGCTAAGCCAAGGTGTGATAGTATTCAAGATGAACCTATGTATCCTTTATTCCATTGTATATTTCAAACTACGGTAATTTAATGTGTCACGATATCATTTCCTCTAACATTTTAGGAATAAAAGGGCTCCTGTTTATTTGAAATCATCTACTAGTTGAAGTAAGGCTACTAATATGCAATGGTCCTATATGGTGCACTTGTTTTCGTTGTTTTCGTTTATTACCCTTCCTAAGAGTAGGGGTCGAAGGTGTAAGTGTTATCTTGACCTACTTCTTGGGCAATTAAGGAGAATAAACAAAGTCATCGGAATGTTCAGCATTATTATAATCATGCCCTTGATTTTGGTCTGTTCATGTCTCGCTTCTACTAAATTAGTATAAAGTTGCTTTAATCTAGCCAAACATTGCTCGATGGTATGCCTACTCTCTCCCTAAAAGCGTTGAGGAGAAGAACCAGTACCTGCACTTTTTGTCATTCTTGTTTTTGCCATGTAGGTGGATATTTGGAAACATACGATGCCAAATGTTATTGGTTAATTTTAGTATAGGACTTTGATCCTACAAAAGAAGAAAGAAAGGCTATAGTAAGTGCTGGGGTTAGCTCGACGTAATTACTCTGATGCCTAAATTAGTATGTGTTCAAAGTAAAAGGGTGACTAAGAAAGCTAAGCGTACTTAAGAGAGTCCAAGAGAGTTTTTACAGTGCTTTCTTTCCTTTTTTTATAGCGTACATCGGATGTCTGTAGTAACGGGTAATCCTTAGTTGTAGACTATGTCGTAGCTTTGTAACTAAGCACATACCTAAAGAATAGTTGTAGGGTAGCTTTTCAACTAAGCACATACTTAAAGAATAGGAGTAATGGGTGATTATGTAATGAAGTTATGCAAGGCCACAACTGTCTGTGCCATCTTTCAAATTTAAACCAAATATATAAGCAAGCTGTAAGTTAAGCCATCAAAAGCCTTAACTAAAAATGGTAATGAGCAATAGCTTAGCAATCAAGGTGCTAAGCAATATTGCTAGGAGAAATTCTATTATCAACAGGCATAATAGTGCTTACAAGGTCTATATAAGCTTTAGTAGAAGGTTAAATATAATGAAGAAGTGAAAATAAAGGAATCAAGTATCATTAGAAGCTTCTATAAAAGATAATCATAAAGGGTTTATAAAACAACATATAAGAGTACTTGTAGAAGGTTGAGTAAAAGCTTAGTCTGTAGAAGCATTCAAAGACATTGTAAAGGCTTTATAGAAGGTTTAAGTTATAAGGAGGGTTAGATATTTACTTGAAGTAGCCGTAGAAGGTTGAGCAGAACTTTAAAATTATTTAAAATATGAGAATTGTGGAAAATGAGTTACTAAAAATTCTTGATTTGATTGAATTATCTTGAAGCCTAGCTTCACTAGTTAAACATATTTAGGTAATATGTTTAAATTTGTTCCACTCAAGTTAGACAAAATATCGTTAGGATTTTATTCAAGTTGATTAAGGTGTCACATTCATGAAATTAAATAAGAAGTTATCGATATTTTTACAATTAAGAAGATCCAAATCTCATTATATGTGGAGGATCAAAACAAACTTTATCCACTCAAGGTTTCAGAGACTTATCTATTCACATTTAACAAATAAAGGGATAACATCATATTAAGTTCATGAGATTCAAATAGAGTTATTTCCACAAGCAATTCAACCAAATTTAATTCAAATCAAATTGTAGCCATCACTGAGATATGAATAAAATACCTTACATTTGAACATTGAACTACAACTTATAAAAGCCGCGCAATTCAAATTGAGAAAATAATCCAGCTCAATATTTTTTACAAGAAAGTTTAAAAGTGCACAAAAGCTTTTCTAATTAATTGTCATTGTATTTTAAGCAGAAACTAGAGGATTTTAAATCTTATTTCCCTATGTGATTTGTTTCCTTTGAGAAAGAATTGTTTGTAACTTTTAGAGAGGTTTAGGAAATTGTAGCCTTTGTTTAGCTTTTGTCGAAGTTAGTGAGATAGAATATAATATGAGTTCAAGGCTGACTATGTATTGTACTCTTTCAAAGCCTAATTGATTGATATACTAGAACGAGTTATAAAGACAACTAAATTCCTATCAATGGAGCTAAAAGAGAGGATTGATGCACAATGAGCCTCTATAAAAATCCTTACTTGATCTTTTTCTCCCTACACTTTTTACTTTACTGTTGCTTATTTGTTTATTTTATTGGTAAATTACTTCATGCCATTAATATAACAACTTGAGTGGTTCTTTAAATTTTTTAAATTCTTTGTCTTTTTGAAAAAAAATTTAGAGAAAAATAATCAACTCACCTTCTAGCCCCCTCTCAATTATTAAATAGGACCAACCATTGATATCAGAGTAAGGTCTCTTTGTCATACTGAGCATAAGAACCTGTAGCTAAAAGTAATCTAATTGAATATGCTAACAAGATTTCCTATTTTGATAGTACTAATTTTTCTTAATGGAAATACAAATAAGAGACCTGCATTTAAGCTACTAACTATGACTCATGGGATCTCATCAAATAAGGAGATATTCAAATTCCAAGCAAAGCCATCATACAGAATGAAAAGGCAAAGGTTGGTTTGAAGAAAAAAAGATAAGAATATACTATTCTCTACTTATAGCCTTATCTGAATTTTATTTAATATTATCCTACAAAACAACTAAGGACATCGAGAATACACTTTATGAAACATCTGAAGGAATTAATAGTATCAAAGAGACGCAAATCAATTCTTTATTGTAGGATTATGGTCAATTCAAAATTTCACCTAAACAAAAGATCAAGGATTCCTTTGGTCGTTTGCATCACTCGTAGTAGGAGGGGTTTTAGCTTAAAAAAATTTAAATCTAATAGGCTATTAAGTGGTGCAGGAAAGCATACAAAGTGGAGAAGAAAAAGGAGAAGGAAAAGAAGGTTTTAGTATGCTATAAATGTAAAAAGCTAGGGGATATAAAATACGAATGTCCTATCCTTACGAACAAGATTGCAAAGTTCAAGGAGAAGAGAAAAGCTCTAATGGTCACGTGGAGCAACTTGGACGAATATGAAGCCGAAGATGAGAAATTTAGAGAAGAAGAAGAAGCCAACTAATGTCTTATGGCTCTTTTATGGGTAAACTTAGAATCTAAAACTAAATCTATTATTGATGAAGTTTACATTGAGATTAAGAGTGCTAATTGCACTTTCAAAATCTAATGCTAAAATCTCAAAGCTAGATAATGAGGTTTGAACTTTTAAAGAATGAAAAAGAGGTTGTAAGCTAAATAAATGAGATTATGGTGAATGAGATAAAGTCTCTCAAGTCAAAGAGTATAGTTTTAAGAATAGATAATGTAACTTTATTGGTTGACAAAGAGTCATTATTTAATGGAAATTTTGTCTTAAAAGAAGAGATTGAAGGCTCAAAAATTAGGTTCGAAGAACTACCTCAATCGATAAATATAAAATTTTGTGAAAGTGATAAAAATCTTCAAATGTTGTTTTCAAATCAATGTATGGATAAATCAAATATTGGATTGTCTTTTATAATTTGCAATTGCTCTAATAGTTCATCTTAAACTTTATTTGTGAAAGTAAAGAAGGTACTACAAAAGGAGCCTGTTACTTACACTTCAAACAAGGGTAAAGCTATTATAAATAGTAGTGTATAGTAGAAGGTATCTACAGCTGTACATATCTTACCTAGACATGAGTAAAAGGTACTATAGAAGGTACCCTTTTAATATAAGAATAAACATGTGAAAAGTAACATGTACAACCATAACTCTCCTTATGCATGCTTTTTTTTTTTTATTTTACAACAAGATTATGTACATAGAGAAATATTGCTTTTATGAAAATCTCAAGCTCAATAGAACTCAAGTAAACAACAAAAACACATTCTTAATTTTTTATGGATCCAAGCTTTACTAAGTTCAACATATGAGTTTAATGTGTTTTGATGATTGCAAGAACATGAAGCAAAATCTTATGGAACGTAATATCTAGACATTGGCTATAAAAACATATGTTGGGAAATAATTTGTTGTTCACAAATTTGACATGAAAAAAAAGGATACGTTATATTTGGAGTCAATAACAAAGGGAAGATAATTGCTTATGGTATTATTTGTATTTCCTCTTTTCCATTGAAAATGTTTATCTTGTGAAAGGTCTTCAGCATAACCTATTAAACATTAGTCAACTTTGTGGAAAAGGTCATAAAATGGTCTTAGGACAACATAGGTGCTATGCTTATGATAAAAATGCTAAGATTATTCTATTTGAATGTTTTAGGAAAGGTAATGTGTATAAAGTTAATGCATCTAAAGTTTTAATCGAAATGTGTTTTCTAATGTTAAATGATAATGCATTTGCTCGACATAAAAGGTTAGGGCATGTGAACTTTTACCAATTAGAGAAATTGTCTAAAAATGACGTCATTAACTTGTTACCTAAAATCAATATTAAGGAAGATATTCATTGTGCTTTTTATTTAAAGAACAAAATTGTATCTGCTCCTCATAAAAGTAAAAAGATGATTTTTATAAAAAGACCATTGGAATTACTTCATATGCATCTTTTTTGTCCTACTAGGACTACTAGTCTAAGTGGAAACAAATATGGTATAGCAATTATAGATGATTTTTCAATGTACATTTGGGTGTTATTTTTATAAAGGAAGAATAATGCTTTTAAAAGTTTTGAGATTTTTTCAAAGCATATTCAAAATGAAAATGGGACTTCCATTGTTACTTCAAGAATTGACCATGAAGGTGAGTTCAAAAATTATGATTTTATCATATTTTGTAGAGAACATGGTATCGCTCATAATTTTTCAATGCCCTTTATTCCACAATAAAATGGAGTTGTTGAGCATAAAAATAACACCACCTAAGATATGACTAATACCTTATTAAATGATAACAATGTAACTAAATCCTTTTAGGTTAAAGTTGTTTCTACTGCTTACTACATTGTTAATAGAGTCTATGTAAGGTTTCATTTGAACTCTATAAAGGCTTGGAAAACAATGGTTTATGTTTTCACACTCTTGGAAGCAAGTTATTTTGTGAAGAGAAATAATGCAAATTTGGGAAATTTTGATGAGAATGTTGATAAGGCCATCTTCTTAGGATATTCTCTTAATAGTAGGCTTATTGGGTTTATAATAAATAAACTAGAGTAATTGAGAAGTTTATAAATGTAAAATTATGTAATGAGCTAAAAAAAGGATGAATATGATGTTGAAACCCCTGAAGTCTTGGATGAAAAAACCAAGTCTACTCAAGTTGTAGGAGGTAAATTTGAAGCTAAACTAGAGTCATCAAGTCCCTTTAGACCTAAAGTAGAAGGTTCGGTAGAAGGATAGCAAATGTCTTCTAGATCATATCAATTTAAGCATTCACATCCATCGAACTTATAATTGATGATGTTCATTCTGTCATTAAAATAATATCCAATTTTGAAGAAATTGAAAATCATTTTGTAATGCTGTTGGAAGTGAAACCCAATTCTATTAAAGATGCATTGAAAGACATAAATAGAATAAATTTCAACAAAACGAAGTACAAAGTCTTGTATTGAGACTTAACAATAACTCAATAATAGGTATAAGATGGGTTTTTAAAAATAAGTTAGATGAAAGTGGCAAAGTTATATGAGATAATGCTCAATTAGTTGACAAAGGCTACTTATAAGAAGAAGGCATATATTATGATGAAACTTATACTCCAGTTGATGGATTAGTAGTTAGTTATCTCTTGCTTATGTTTGCTTGTTTAAAATTTTCAAATTATTTTAAATAGATGTCAAAAGCACTTTCTTAAATGGGTATATTAAAGAAGAGGTTTATGTAGAGGATCGTTCAAAGATTATATTTAAAAGGCTTTATATGGTTTGAAACAAGTGCCTTGAGCATAGTACAAATAGCTGAATGGCTTCTTGAGAAAGAATGGTTTTTCTAAAGGAAAAGTTACACAACCTTGTTCTTAAAATAGTATGGACATAATATATTAGTTGTTCAAATATACGTTGATGACATCATTTTATTCTACTAAAGGGGATTTTTACAAGGAACTTTCCAAGATGATGCAGGTCGAGTTTGAAATTTCAATGAACGGTCAGTTAAGCTTCTTCTTTGGACTCTACACCAAACAAACAAGCAAAGATATTTTTTTGTATATCAAGAGAAATATACCTATCAAATAATTAAGAAATGTAGCTTTAAGAACACAAAATAAGCTTCCACAACTATGAGTACTTCTACAAGGTTAAAAATAGACCTAAGTAGTGAGAAGGTAAGTGAAAAACTCTATAAGAGTCTTATTGATTTCTTGTTGTATTGATAATATAACAGAATATCTTATTGAATGTATGCATTTGTGCAATTTCAAAGTTTTGTAACTAAAATGCATCTCGTAGCTGCTAAAAGAATTTTTAGATATTTATTAACCACTTCTAAGCTTAGCATCTAGTATCTAAGAAATCAAAATTTTGATTTGATTGCATATTCTGGTGCAAATTATGTTAGGTACAAGGTTAATAGAAAGAGTAATTTGGATACCTGTTGGTTTTTAGGTGATAAATTAGTTTCTTGGTCATCTAAGAAAGAAAATTCTATTTCTTTATCAACAACTAAGATAGAATATGTTTCAATTATAAACTGTTGTACACAAACTTTCTGGATTAAACAACAATTGCTAGATTGTGGCTTGATCTATATAAATAAACCTATAAAGTATAACAACACGAATGCCATTAATCTAACTAAAAATCCAATTCAACATTCTAGGTCTACAGATGTTGAAATAAGACATCATTTTATAAAAGACCATGTATCATATAAAAATATTAATATGGAGTTTGTTTCTATAGGATTTCAGTATAATGACATTTTCATTAAACCATTAGATAAAATATGTTTTTAATATATTAAAAATGAGATCGTATCTATAATCCATTTGCTTTAAACTAAAAAATCTCATTGGTTATGGTAGCTATAGATCTCTCATTTAACTACCCCATATTGTGTGCTCATCATGTCTCCTAGTTTTTCGCACATACTATCCCATATTTTGTGCTCATCATGTCTCTTGGTTCTTCGCACATACTATTCTCAATCATTTTGAAAATTCTTTTCTTTCTCTCCCTCTCTACATCGTTACTTCCTCTTACTCTCTTTTGTTTTCTAAGATTCTTTCTACAATTCTCTTCCAAAAAAACCTTAACCATGTCATCTAAATCCTTAATACACATTGAAAGGAAAACCCAAGTTTCTAATTCATCCATTACAATGGATGAACCTATAGACTCTAAAGCATCCATTAATCCTTCACTGAACCTAAACCTTACTAAGAAATCTATTGTGTCAAGTTATTCTCAAAAGAAAACGTTTTCTAAGTTTCTTTGAAAGAAAAAGTGAAAAAGGAAAAGTTAAATGAAAAAGAAAGTAAAAAGAATAGTACAATGAGGAAAGTTCAAGAAAGAGGAGGAAAAATGAGAGCAACAACTCTAAGCTAACACCAAAGAAAGCCAAAGATCTATAAGAAAGTTTACTCTAGCCTAAGAAAAAGCTTAAGATAAAATATGTGATTCTTCATTTTTTCCATTAACCTTTTTTTAAAAATAATAGATTTTACTAGATTAAGTATCTCGAAGAATTAAGTTGTATGGGCCTTGTTGACATTTAAGTACCTATTTATGTTGATGTTGTAAAACATTTTTATGGTAGTCCGGAGTTTGATGAGAATGAGGGTATTGTGAAAACATCTGTGTCAAAAAAAGAAATTACAATTTCTAAAAAGGATTTGATAGATTGTTTTGGTTTAAAAGATATGAATCATGTTGAGGATCCAATAAAATTGATAAAATAGAATGTGTTTACATAGTTAAATGATGGAATGGTGGAAGATTATGGAAGAATTATGTGAATATTTTATTTTAAGTTAATAATGAGGCTTACTCACAAAGTTATAGTTAGTTGTTTGTAGCCTCATAAGGGTACATTTATAAGAGTAACATTAGAGTATGTTGTCATTATACTAATCATTTTAAGGAAAACAAAACTAGATATAATAAGTAAAGTTATGAGACACGTATGAAAGAATAGGGCTAGCATGTGAATGTTATCACAAAAATATTGCAATTTAAGTCTTTATAGAAAATTACTGAGTGAGTTTTGAACCATGATGGTATTCATGTGAAAACAAAGTTTGGTTTTCAAATGATGGTGTACACTATGTATATCTCAATCATAAGAACAGAAATTTTAATGTTGATTAGCTAGAGGCTATGATTGAAGGGGAGCAAACAAGGATGTAGATAGATGTAGAAGAGAGAAATGATGATAGGGGTGATGCATTTATTCATGTAGAAGGTTTACATAAACAAGATGAATTATTGTCTTAACTGATAGGTGTAAGTGCACAAGGAAGAAGACATGATATATTGTTGTTAGACCAAAGGCTCAAGAGAAAAGGAAGGAAACAATAAAACCAGTGGAAATTACTATTATATGTACGCTTGGGAGTAAGAAAGCAACAAAACAAAGTCTATTTCATGCAAACTTATCTAGTCAAAATACTGAGGCTATTAGGAAAGGTATATCAAAATCTTTGAAAAGTGACATCGGAGACATTTTTGATAAAAAATTTGAGAGTTTTGAGAAAGCTAATCAAATGCTACTAGATAAAAATTTGAAGAAATAAGATGTTATGTTGAGTTGGGTATGTGATTAAAAAATGGGGGAAGTAGTTTGAGCTGTTGAAAGAGGAGTAATTGATATGAGAGGTAAAGTAAGACCTATTGAAGATACCTCATTAACAATACAAAGAATTAAAAGGGGTTCCAAAGTTATGACTACCAAGCAATAGAAGTTTATCAAACAATTGATATTTGTGCTGTAGAACTATATTTGAATATAAAATCAACTCCTAAGACTTTGAAGGGATTAAAAAAGCAGTCACAAGACTTCATTGTCATATAAATTCTAAATTATGTTCGATCTTCTAACAAAATAGTCCTCTTAAATGGGGAAGAGCCACCAAGACCCTAACCAACTTTCTATAATCCCTTCATGCAATCACCTTATACTGCTTCAAAACCTTCACCATCCACACCTATTAGCAAGAAATTTACTCATAAATAGTTTGTTCTTAGGATTTTAATTCGATCTTTTGGTTAATTCCATCTTCTATAATAGAACTATTTTTATTCAATTATACAATATTTCATATTTCTTCACTTTATCTATCAATTTGGATTATTTTAATGTTCTCTAAATTAGAGAGTGCTTCCCTGGTTGATAACAAAAAGTGGGAGAAATATGGAAAAAGCATATTTTTGATATATGTTTGTCTAATGTATGTGTTCTGATGATAATGTATGAATGTACATTCTAAATAATCTTGCATGCTGTAATCATGTTATTTGTTAAAAACATTTTTGAGAAAATTTGTTTTGTTATCATAAAAATGGGAAGAATGTTAAGTTCTCTCTTGATTTCATTTTGGTGATAACAAAAGGGCTTTAAATGTGCTAATCAATGTATTAAGTTTACAATTAGAAGTTTTTATAGAAGTTTCATTTTGTATAAAACAAGTTGGCATACTAATGTTTAAAAGGTCTATCAAAGCTTTAGTAGTGAAGAAGTGAAAATAAAGGGATCAGGTGTTGATAGAAGCTTTTATAGAAGGTAATCATAAAGGGTTTACAAAACAACATATTAGAGTACTTGTAAAAGCTTGAGTTGTAGCTTAGTTTACGAAAGCACTTAGAAACAATTATAGAAGCTTCAATAAAAGGTTCAACTTATAATGAATGTCAAATATTTACCGAAAAAAGTTGTAAAAGGTCAAGTAGAAGGTTGGAATTATTTAAATATGAGAATTGCTGAAAATAAATTACTAGAAGTTCTTGATTGGATTGAGTTATCTTGAAGGCCTAGCTCCACTAGTTAAAAATATTTCAGTAATATGTTTAATTTGTTCCACTTAAGTTAGAAAAAAAATCATTAAGGATCTTATATAAGTTGATTACAGCATAAAACCCACAAAATTAAATTTGAAGTTACTGATATTTTTGCAGTTAAGATGATTTGAATCTTTGTGATATGTGGAGGATCTAAACAAACTTTATCCACTTAAGGTTTAGAGTCTTATCCATTCACATTTAAACAATAGATGAACAACATCATATTAAGTTCAAGAGATTCAAGGAGAGATATTCTCATAGGCAGCTTAATTGAATTCAATTCAAATCAAATTATAGCTATCAATTAGAGATCAACAAAAGATATCACATTTGATTATTGTAACAACAACTTATAAAAGTTGAGCAATTCAAATCAAGAAAATAATCTAGCTTGACATTCTTTAGAAGCAAGTATGCAAGTGCACAAAAAGCTTTTTTAATTAATCGTCATTGTATTTTGAGCAAATACTAAAGGATTTTATATCTTGTTTCCTTCATGAGATAATTGTTTTTAACTTTTAGAGAGGGTTAGGAAGTTGTAGTATGTGTTTAACTGTGTAGAAGCTAGTGAGACAGGATAGTGATTTGAGATTAAGGCAAATCGTACATTTTAATCTTTCAAAGTTTGATATATTGATATAGTGAAACAATGAGATCCCCAGTAATGGACCTTAAAGAGAGAATTGTCCTACAAGGTGAAACCTCTATAAAAAATCCTTGGCTAATCTTCTTCCCTTTACATTTTTTACTTTATTGTTGCTTGTTTATTTCTTTTATTGATAAATTGCTTGAGTGATTCTTTAAATTTCTTGTCATTAATATAACAACTTGAGTGATTCTTTAAATTTTTAAAATTCTTTTAAAGTCTTTTCAAAAAAAATTTTAAAGCTAAACAATCAATTCACTCCCCCCTTGAATGTTTAATGAGACCAACAATTAGAGTCAGTAAGTTTTATTTAGAAGAATGATTAAAATTATATGTCTATAAGGTGTTTAACTAATTATCTAAGAGAGATTTCAACTAAGTTTGATACAATAATTGTAATATGTTTGTCAAGAGCATTAATTAGATAGGTAGTGGCAACAACAAAAGCACTGGAGACATGTACATATAGTGCATGTGGCCATGTACATAGGCTATTAAAATTGTGGTTAAGGGTTGTGCCAATAATTATGGAGTTGAGTTCGAGCCAAGAGTTAGGGGCAATTGATAATTTTATGGTATAAACTATACAAAATTGAAATTTTCACCTTTAAGGCTAATGAACCTACTGGATATCTTATTATATTTTAGAGCATAATGTAGAGAAGATATTTGAGAGTTGTCAATATTTTTTATGTGAAATCTTTGCTCCATGGTCAGATTACTTGCAAGACAAACAAAATGCTATAAGGGGTACCAAAGGGTACTTTGGCATGACCACTTTAGTATGACCATTCTGACTCCTAATTCAACAAAGTGATGGAGTAATAAACCTAATTAGGGGAAGGATGAGGGGAGAGAGAGAGAGCCCCTTTACCTAGGGCTTCATCCTCTATTTATAGTGGACAAATCTAAGCTATCTCCAAAATAGGTTATTGGAGCTTAGCCTAAGTCTTGGGCTAGTTGACTTAGGCTTAGGGCCCATCTCCTAAAAAGGCTTATCAACAAAGATGATGATACAATGAAGATTAGATTGTTAGAGTTGAAGTTTACTAGTTATGTCACAATGTGATGGAAGAATATGATGACTAATTGGTAAAGAACTAATGAAGAAGAGGTAGATATGTGTTATTAAATAAGCCAATTTCTCCATAAGAGATTTATACCTAATTACTATCATTAAAAGCCTTTTATGAAGTTCTAATCACTTCAATAAGGTGGATTGAGTCCAATGATTATGTTAAAGAATTTGAGATGTTGATGACTATGTGTGATATTAATGAACTCGATTAGCAAAAGATTGCTAGACATATTATAAGATAGAAGTATGAAACATTCAATGTAATAGACTTGTAAAGCTTGATATCTAAATGTAATTATTCAATTAGAGCTAAAAGTTTAAGAGACAACAAAGGAGAAGCTTATCCAGGATATTGGTGTCTAGTTTAAAACAAGTTAGTGCCACTAAGTTTGCATTAGATGATGACAAGAGATTTGTGAGGGAAACTATAGATAGAAATTCGAAGTATGTTAGAAGGGATGCAAAGACATTTGATTAGTCACCTTACGTGCAAGAAACAACATTAATCTAAAAGAAGACCGATGAGATGAAGAGTTATAATCATTTTGAAGACAGTCACTTGGTTAAAGAGTGTTGAAATATAAGAGTGGTGGTCCTTAATGGTAAAGCACTAAAACTCAAGGTTTATAGTGAAGAAGAAGTGGAGAAGTTTGTAGAAAATGTAAAGACTTATTTGAAATAGTTGAATAATAAATGGGATGGGACTAACGGAGCAAAAGAAAAGTGAAGGTATGGAGGTAAGAATATTTTCAATATCTAAACTTTAGAAGAAAATAGGTAAAGGAAAAATTTATTCCATACCTAAGGTGTCACCTAAGGCAAAGTATGTTTTCTTATCATAGATAAAGGTGGTTGTCTATTACTTTTGTCTACAATTTGGGATCGAAGGTTGTACACACATTAAGTCCAATAGATTGGGTTGATTTGGGAAAAACTAAGCAAGTGAAGAGTGTCTTTAACTATAAGAAATATATAGACGAGGTGAATTGTCATATAGTATCTATGGATGCTGTATGGATACTTTTAAGTTAACTTTGATAGTTTATTTATTTATTTTACCAAATAACTTTGATAGTTTGATAGTGGATTGTGCTTCTTCCCATTAGATCGGCTAAATTCATAAGAGATCAAATTTCCAAGAGGAAATGATAGGAATCAAAATTCCGAAGATGGGAGAACTGAATACAAGAAGACGCATGGTTAGAAGAAGGATTTGGCTGACATAGATTGTTCTAGAATTGTGTGAGACAAAATGATTCAGACGTTTATTTATATAATTTGGACCTGCGGCAGAGAGCTTCAGGGTGATTTCAAGACGCTAAAAGGCTGGACCTCTTTAATAAATGATTCGGATGACTTTATACTAATGCGACTTAACTTTAATTTACTCTTAGTTACATTATATTATTTCCTATTTTTCATTTTATGGCCGTTTTTCCCTTATTAGCTTATTAGGTTATACAAAGGTTATTTTCTTATATTATTGAGAGATTGCTAGCAATATTATCTTATTTTCTCTTTGATTGATGCATTATCAATATTGACAGACTTATGTTCCCTTTGATCTTGTCAAACAAATTCTTTATTTTCATTGTAGTGATCTCGTTAATTAGATTTATCGTGAATCTTATTGGTTCATCTAATTAATTTCTTTATTGCTTTCTATAATTGTGAGTCACATCTATTATAGAAAATCCAATATCCTCTTTCATCTATTGATTGATTTCTTTTAATCAATATTCTTTAATATCCCTTTTATCATCATTCATTTTCCATGAACACCTAAAATTGTATAAAATTCTTTCTCTTATCATCTAAGACCCTAAAAATACAAAAAAAGGTTCAGCTATTTATTGTCAGCGCCTTAAAGATTGTGTTCTTAATCCTATCATTTTACTAAGGCACATATAAAATAACTATAAAACAAGTTAGTTCTTTAATATAGTACTTATAGGTGGTCTTAAGATTTGACTTTTAGGGCCTGTATTAGCAATTCTACGTCGATTCTTAATATAATATAAATGTTAGAGTTGAAATTGAGGATCAAGTCATGTTAATACTTGGCACTCTGCTAATACGAGACAATGATATATTGTCCTTATGACTTGAATTTGAAGACCTTGAAACTAATACAATGTGTACATGCAAATTTGACAATGAGTTATTACTTTTAATAGATACACTGGAAGGTTTCTACGTTGGCTTCTAGAAGAAGCAAAAAAAAAAAAAAAATCCAGAAAGAATGATAAAAAGAACTGGTCACATTATGAGTCGAAAAGTAGAGAAGTATGTTGCTGTTGTGCAAGTAGACGGGATATGGTACTTCTGAATGTTATAAGTTGCATACTAAGAATAATAGGAATGGCCAATACAGTGATAGAAAAAAAAAATTTAGAAGATAGAACATGCTGATGTTGGCAAAGGAAGGGTTGGGATGGCTTTCTTTTAGTTACTCATGGTTGGCGGAGTTCTAAAAGATGAGTAAATTAATTTATTCCACTTTAACAATCTTTCTATACTTCAAGGAAAAAATAAAAAATAAAAAAACACTTTTTTTACACGTACAATGGAATCAAACAATGTTAGAATTTAGCTAAAACTTTTATAGTCAAGTTGTATAAACACTATATAGATTCCTATTGGATTCTCTCTTCCCTTATAAGTCATAATTGTTGTAATTGTATTTGGTTTACCTAAATAAAAACCAAAGGTAAAATATAACTTATTTAGCAATAGACTATCCTATCTTTCCCTTAAATAAAGATTTGATTACATAGCTAAGAGATTATATTTAAGTTAGGATCAAACCTTAAACTATTATATAATTTTATAAACTAAGGGGTTTAATTGACAGTGCATTAGCAGTCAATCATGCATCCCAATATTCAACCACTAACCTTAATATTAAAGGCCGTAGTTGAACATTGACCTTGTAAATTTTAGTCATTTATTTTCAAATGAAGTATTTATATATCATAAAATAAATAACAATATTTTACAAATAAATGTAAAATGAAGTTTAGAAAAATATTTTGATTAGTTACAAAAGGGAATATGATGAGCATCATCGTAAAAGGTTCAAAATTTCGCAATAATAATTGGTTTCTCTACTGGAACAACTAAAGCCGGCCTTATAGGGCAAGAAGTTGAGAATAATTGTACAAAGAAAATTAGTAATCGCAACAAACCTCAAAAATAGGGAAAGAAAAAATTTAAGCATGACTGCAAAAGAATATTACAACAAGGTAGTCATAATATTATTTCCAAAGTGAAATTTATAAATAGCTTCTATATTTAACTCTCGGTAGGAGATTTGGTAACCTTAAAAAGAAAAATGTGGGCATGGTGACTCTAAGCCATAGAAGTATGTGATCTAAATAATATCAATATATGATTTTAATTGTAAAGATGTAGAACAACGGCATGAGCTTATAGGATATATACGCTGCAGGACCTACATTGTTTAAGAGTTTTAGAAAGTGAAAATTGGGGGCTTCTATTATATTGCCCGTACCTTTATTTTATATCTCAGTAATGATGTTGAAAAATTTGCCAAAGAAGGAGATACATGCATTTGAAGGGACATGTCGATAAAGAAGAAGGAAAAAGAAAAAAAGAGCGAGACACTGGAGGGTTCCTCCATATCTGTACAGAACATTATTTTTAATGCATCATTTCTACAATGTTAGTCGCGATTCATTATGCTTATAATATATTATTTTTAATAGAAAAAGAATATACATGCACAACATAGTATGCCAAACTTAAAATAACTTTACCCATAAATTGTCTTTTAGAAAACAATATTCTCAGAACCCGTACAATTGTTTTTATAAATATTAACGTTAAATCAGCAGACCTAATAGCTTTTAATACAACATCAAGTGGGGCAATATCTTTCTTGTAGAGAAGACAATAGCACGAAAGTAGGGTTAATAATTAGCGTATGCAACGAGCTCATGTGACAGATATTCGCATTTGTCAGATAGTTTCGTAATTTAGCGGCATATTATGAATAATCGCTTTTGATTTGTGTAAGAATTATACGGCCTCGTGATTCTCAGACAAATCACATAAATTTGGCGGTTCGTAAATGGCAACCGACTTTCCTAACTCTATAACTGTCATATAAATTAATAATTTAGCATATGTAAAGTATTCGGATCAATTATTTTCGAGAATTATACATTATAAGATTATTTGAACTCAAAAAAATCCCTATTAAGAATTCTTATATATCATGTCAATATTTTAATGATCTTTCTTCTTTGAAAACCTCAATTTCTTATTTTTAAAGATCTTAAACAGAGGTTTTTAAGATTTATTCATTTTATTTAAAGAATGCAGAATGTGAACTTTAATTAAAACAAACACAGGGGGTGGGGTGGAAATTGAAAATGCTAACTCTTTAGAGTGAAAAACTAAAGGATCCAACCATAATAAAGAATCGTAAGGTCTTTCACTTTTGACCCCTTGCTAAGAACCTCTCATTATGCCCTGATTATTTTATAAGAAGTCGTGAACAAATAGATAAAAACATGAAAGTTATGGTTCCCTTATGACTCGATCCCGAGGTGACTGAAATAAAGTACGAAATGGAGCTGAGGCAAGAAAGCAGAGTAGAAGACAATAAACTTTTCTATGTTGCCTTACTTTTGGGCGAATGCTGCTACCAACTGATACCCGAATTTTGAAATTTTTGTTTTCAAATCCTAACAAGCGGGTGTATATTTGTCCTTGTCGAATTTAATTCAGTGTACATTTACTTTTTAATTTTTTTCCCGATTGAAATGAGGAACCCTCCCATCCGATTTATGAGAACACCCCCACCACAATGCGCATAAAGCATTTTATTTTTATATTATGTAATTTATAGCTATAACTTATGAAGCGATAGTAAAATTATTAAGAGCAATAAAGATATAGTATAGGAAACATATGTCATATTTACGCAACATCTTTTATAAGTGAAACTAATATAGTAAACATAACCTTCATACTGTATGGCTATATGTTATACTTATGCAACATCAAATGTATATATTACATATATAATTAAATGCCGATTGTGCTAAGGATGTGTTTGTGCATGTGTAGGAGAGGGGTTATTGCTAATGATTAATCATGTGCTATATGTATGTGTCGTGAGTACACATACATTAGTAGGTGAGGATGGATAGAATAAGATGGGTGAGATTGTATAATAGTCATTAGATCGATTAGATCTTGGTCTTTCACTAATGGAGACCCCTTGTATATAGGAGAGTAACCTCCTCATTTGTAAACTATCCAAAAATACAAGTCTTATTCTTACTTTAGTACTTTTGACTTCTCTTTATGTAAGTGTATTCTTGTGTGTTTTGAGGAGTATGGCTGACTTAGCATCTAAAAAGATTGCTTGGAGAGTTTAAGTGCACGTAAGAGCTAGTAAACACTCTACACATGACATTTAGTATCAGAGCTGAATCTTGAAAGAGATGGAGGGAACTGACTCTTTTGATGTCCCATTAGAGTATGTTGGAATTCCTTTAACTCTAACAATGGATCTAAAGTTCACCATTGAAGGGAAGATTCGAAGGAGCAAAGCCGAATTTTGAAAGAGATGAATGGAACTAGATCTGTTGATGTCCCCTCAGAGTATGTTGGAAGCCCCTTGACTCTAATGATAGATCCAAAGTTCGCCATTGAAGGGAAGATCCTAAGGAGTAGAACCTCAGTTAAAGCAAGGGTGGCTAGATTGGAGTTAGCCATAGCTAATGTGCTAGATGTGTTTAAGATGTTGAGAGAGGCTTAGAGAAGGAGCTCCTAAGTGAGATGCTAACAGCATTGAACCAAGCTATAAGTGATCTGCAAAGAAGGGATGTTACCCTCGAAGGGATGATGAAGTCCTTAAAGAAGACGTAGAGGATCTAAAGGCTTGGTCTAGAAACGCTTTGAGGCTAGGTATTGACAAGAATCATGCTACTAGAACTTTGACCTCCAATCGAGCTCAAGAACTAGAAGTCCTGACAAGATAGATTCTCCTACTCTAACCCATTCCTGCTAAGGCCAAGTACTCCCTTACCAAGTCAATCTTTATCTAAGCCGAATGACTACCTATCTCTTTATAATACATCAAGTTGTAAATTACTCACTTGCGCTCGAGCTGACCAATGACTCGACATCTCCTTTGTTGAAAAGCCAAGATAGAGATACTTTAGATTGACGAAGCCACCCTTGCTCAAACAAGTAAGCTGGCCATACTTTTGTCCACATCTTCCAATGACAACACTAATATAGTATCGCTATGTGTACAAAATCATGTGTAGATTTCATTACACTAATGATTATTTTGCTTGAATATTCATTTTATCCTTTTATATCTTGTTCGTACTTTTTTAAGAAATGCCTTTTTTGTCTTTACCCTTTTTGGACAAGTTATCCTAACTTATGGTATAAATATCTTTGTATTTGTAGTTGTAGACAGAATTGAATATCATTAATATACTTGACATTTTTGTCTCTTGTAAACATTACTTTGTTTACATTTACATTTACTTTACTCTTATCTTAGTCCTTAAGTAAGGCTAGGTAACAAGTAACCTCACTGGATCATCTCGTGTATCTTATTGAGTTGTGTCGTGAGTCCTCTAGAGTTCTATTGGTGCGTTATATCCATTGGAGCTGTTCGTAGGTTTTTGCTTACTTTTTTATTCATATTCGTCCTTTTGCACATTCCCCATCACTTCCTTTTCGAACTTTCGACAAGCTTGGATCCATTCAACGATCGGCCTTGTCTATTCTTGATCACGGTTCACAACATTTTGGTATCAAAGTTAAGGTTTTGTTTGAGTTGTGATTTGTGTTTGAAGTTCTATTTATACTTTGTTTTGCGTTTGTGAGCAAGTTACTATGTTGGTTTGTTTATTGTGTTTGTTAGCTGTTACCTTTTCTGGTTTGTGGAAGTGTTTGCTATATCACTTATTTGAAGAATTTGAGCTTTGAATCTGAAGAAAAAATTACTAACTCAAGTGTAAACATTAGTGCTAGAGATGACAATAGTGGAGTTGTTCACTATAGACGACAGTCTTAAGGAACCCTAAGAGGACTGACAAGAGACTAGATGAGGTAGTTAACCTCCTAGTAGATTTAACCCTAAGCTATTCATGCATTAGCTTGTCGATTGACTAAGGCGGCCTAAAATACCCTACAAGCTGCTCAACCTGTTAGAGGTTAGAACCTAACTTGACCAGTTTGAGGTATCTCAAAGGATAGACTTGTAGAAACTAGATGAAGAGGATGAGGAAGAGTATTTTCAAGAAGAGCAAGATAGAGTTCCTAGAGCATCTAACCTTATAAAGCTTCAAATTCTAAGCTTCAATGAATCTGGGAATGCTGATGAATATTTTGAATGGAAAGAAAGACGGGAGTATGTTTTCAACTATTATCAGTATGGGGATTATGAGAAGGTGAAAATTGCTGCTATTGAATTTTCTAGATATGCCATCATGTAGTGGAAAAATTTCTAGGCTATGAGCAGGTAAGAAGGCTACTAAGAGAGTAATAGTTAGCCTAAAATGAAGAGAATACACAAAAATAGGTTCATACCGAAAACCTATCTATAAGACA
The DNA here is from genome assembly GCA_024138005.1 of Lumnitzera racemosa. Taxonomy (NCBI): domain Eukaryota; kingdom Viridiplantae; phylum Streptophyta; class Magnoliopsida; order Myrtales; family Combretaceae; genus Lumnitzera; species Lumnitzera racemosa. The sequence goes on from JAMXBC010000004.1 coordinate 63,365,757, forward strand.
CTTTTACTCCACTTCAGGAGCTGAGACAAGGAGGCTGAACAGTAGATGAGTATGTCCAACAATTCCAAATGCTCATAATCCGATGTAAAGTGGAGGAACCCCCAATGCAAACAATCTCTAGATTCATCACAGGATTGAGAGGTGATATTCAGGATATTATAGAACTCTAACGATTCACAACAATAGATGAAGCCATCCAAATAGCTTAATGAGTAGAGAGGTAGAGAAGAAGCCAAGCACCTATTAGAATGCTGACTAACTGACCTGAACAAGGAAGTCACCAAACTTAGTCAAGTATCGAGCTGACTCGAAAGGTAGAATTCAGACTCGACTAGAAAGGTTGAGAAGGGCCAAAGATCTGGTAGAATACGAGTTAGATCAAGTATTTTGAGTGCCAAGAGTTTGGTCATATGGCCACTTAATGCCTGAGCCGAAGAATTATGGTGAATGAGGGAGACATTATGAAGCTGGAGGTAAAGAGTATAAATGAGGAACCTAAGGAAGAGGAGATCATTGCCAAGAGCGAAGCGCTAAGAACGTGTTTGTCGAGGACTTGGATCAGTTGGTCCTAGTTGTCAACGTGCAATGAACATGGAACCCTTACAAGAGGATGAGTGAATGAATAATTTGTTTAATACCACCTATAAGGTGAATGATCAAGTGTAAGCATTAATTATAGATAATGGAAGTTGCAACAACGTAGCATTAGCCGAAATGGTCGCATAGTTGAAGTTGCTAACTACTATACACCCAAAAATATACAAGTTATATTGGCTAAATGATAATGGAGCATTACATGTCACCCGGTAAGTACTACCACCGGTCACAATTAGAAACTACTCCGACGAGATTCTTTGCAACATGCTGCCAATGTGCTCGTTGTATGTGTTGCTTGGTTGACCATGGCTATTTGACAAGAGAGTTATTTATGATGGATACAGGTTTACATATGTGTTTGAAAAGGATGGCCGGAAGATTACACTGAACTCGATGTCATTGAGAGAAGTTAATAAATTGCAGACAAAACTTAATCGCGGATTGAAGACACGAGTAGAGCCGAGCTTCGAGAGGCCATCAACACTGATGAACCAACCCTCATGTTGGTTAGGTGCTTATTAGAGATGAGGAGTGGAGTGAACTACCCTAAGAAATCAAAGAGTTACTGGACAAGTATGCCTATTTGTTCCCAAAACAATTACCTGAGGGGTTTCCCCCTACTCGAGGTATAGAGCACTACATTGACTTAGTACCCGATGTTGCACTATCGAATAAGCCAACCTATCAGATGAATCTCGAGTAGGCTTTTGAACTCCAATAAAAAGTCAATGAGTTGTTAGAGAGAGGTTATATCAGAGAAAGTCTCAGTCCCTGTAATGTGCCAGCGCTTCTAGTGTTGAAAAATGATATAACTTGGCAAATGTGTATAGATAGCCAAGTTGTAAAAATGATCACAATCAAATATAGGTATCCCATTCTTAGATTGGAGGACATACTGGATGAACAGAGTGGAGCCAAAATTTTCAGCAAGATTAATTTGAAGTCTGGCTACCATCAGATTTGCATGAGGTCGGGAGATGAGTAGAAAACTGCATTTAAAACTCAACATGGGCTTTATGAGTGGATAGTCATGCCATTTGGCTTGTCGAATGGCCTGAGCACTTTCATGAGGCTAATGAACCATCTGTTAAGACATCTAATAGGAAAGTGTGTAGTGGTGTACTTTGATGAAATCTTAGTTTATAGTATCGATATGTTGAGTTACTGTAAGCATCTTTTAGCCGTATTAAATATCCTTCGTACCAAGAGATTATTCGACAACTTGAAGAAATGTTGCTTTAGCTAGGAGGAAGTGGTATTCTCAGGTTATGTAGTTAGTGAAGGAGGCTTACAAGTGGATGATGAGAAGATTCGAGCAATCATCAAGTAGCTGACTCATATTACTTGTGTCAACATAAGGAGTTTCCATGAACTAGCTTCGTTTTACAAAAGATTCATTTGGAATTTCAGCACCCTCGCCGTATCACTTACTGAGCTAACAAAGAAAAACACCAACTTCTAATGGGGAGAAAAGGAGGAGAGGGGCTTTGCCAAGCTTAAGGAAAGATTACCTTTTGCCCTGATGTTAGTTTTACCTGATTTCGAGAAAATATTTGAGTTGAAATGTGATGCATTAGGCATTAGAATAGGCACTGTCCTAATGTAGGAAGGCCAACCAATTGGCTTCCATAGTGAGAAGCTTTAACGACCTTAGTTAAATTACTCTGTGTATGATAAAGAACTCTTTGCACTTATCCGAGCACTACAAGTATGGTAGCATTATCTACCGTTGAGAGAATTAGTCATTTATACTGACCATGAGTCCTTGAGGTACCTTCGAAGTCAAACTAAGTTATCGAAGTAGCAGGCGAGATGGGTTAAATTCCTTAAAGGATTCAATTTTGTAATAAAATACAAACAAGGGAAGAGTAAAATTGTTGTTGATGCTCTCTCGAGGAGGTTTGCACTCTTGACTGAATTGCAGACTAGATTGTTTAGGTTTGCCAGCATCAAGGAGTAGTATTTCGGGGACCTATACTTACACGTTATGTTGATGGATGAACAATAGACAAGTATCATATGGAGAAAGGATACTTGTTTCAAGGAAGGAAATTGTGTGTGCCAACCTATTCACTTCAAGAGTTGCTAATCAGGGAAGACTACAGTAGAGGATTTTCCAAACATTTTAGGGAGAAAAGGACATACGAATTATTGAGTGGTCGATCTTTTGGCCTAAGATGAGGTGAGATGTGCATTGAATTGTTAAAAGCTATGCCATGTGCAAAAGGGCTAAGTGCTGAGCCAAAAAAGAGAAAGCAATGCCTTTGCCTATTTTAAAGAAACCATAGACTGAGTTGAGTATGGACTTTGCCTTTAGATTACCATGAATTGCTTGAGGCAAGGATTTTGTAATGGTTGTGATGGATCGATTCAGCAAGATAGTGCACTTTGTGCCTTACGCCAAAACTAACGATGCTTTGGCTATTGCTTCTCTTTTCTTGCAGGAGATTATACGGTTACATGGCATGTCGAAAGTGTAGTCTACAATAAAGACCCAAAGTTCTTGAGCCATTTCTAGAGGATCTTGTGGCGTTGGATGGGGACTAAACTATTATTCAATACTTCCTATCACCCTCAGACTGACGACCAAACAGAGGTGGTTAATCATACTTTAGGATCACTACTCTGAACTACAGTAGGCAAGAACTTAGCCGATTGGGATGTTTACTTGTTAGTGGTTAAATTTTCTTACAGTCGAACAGTGAATGACACCATTAAGTAAATCCCCTTTGAGGTTGTCTATAGTTTCAATCCCGAATTGCCCCTCAATTATACCCTTATACCTATACTTACATAAGAAGACCCAGAGTACGATCCCTTTAGTGCATCTATAATAAAGTCACTTAGAACATCAACCGAGCTGCTAGAAGACTGCAATAAAAGGCCAAAGGTAGGATAGCTAAACAATTCCAGCAAAGAAACTTGATATGGCTGCACCTCAGCAAGGAATGGTTCTCGAGCAAAAGGAGGAACAAATTATCTACAAGAACTAAAAGACCTTTTAGAATCCTCCAAAAAATCAATGATAACGCTTACATATTAGAGCTACCCAAGGACTATGGGGTTTCTAGCAACTTCAACATTGCCAAACTCCGTCCATATCACCTTGATGGAGAGTTGATCGAAAACCATTTGGATTTGACCCCAAATCGAAATCAACCTGGAGGGAATGATAGGAATCAAGCTACTAAGCTTTTGACTTGTAGTTGAGCTTGAGGACTAGAAGGCTTAGCAAGATGGATTCTCCTACTCCAACCTATTCCTACCAAAGCCAAATACTCCCTTCCCAAGTCACTCTTTATGCCTAGTCGAATGACTACCCATCTCTTTACAATATGCTGAGTTATAAATTACTTACTTACGCTTAAGCCGACCAATGACTTAGCATCTCCCTTACTAAGAAGGCGAGATAGAGAGACTTTGGATTGACGAAACCCCCTTTACTCTAACAAGCAAGTTGACTGTACTTTTTGTCCGCATCTTCCAACGGTAACACTAATACAGCATCGCCACGTATATAAAATCATATGTAAAATCTATTATACCAATGATTTTTTTCTTATAATATTCATTTTACCCTTTTGTATCTTATACATTACTTCCTTAAGAAATGTCCTTTTTGTCTTTTTCCCTTTTTAGGCAAGTTAGCCCTAACTTATGAGTATAATATCCTTATATTTGTAGTCGTAAATAGAATTGATTATTATTAATACACTTGACATTTTTGTCTCTCATAAGCATTTCTTTGTTTACATTCAGTTCACTCTTATCCTAACCCTCAAACAAAGCTAAGTGGCGAGTAACCTCACTGGACTATCTCGTATGTCATATCGAGTTATGTCGTGAGTCCTTAGGAGTTCCATTGGTGCGTCATATCCATTAGAGCTGTTCATAGGTTTTCACTTACTTTTTCATTTGCATTCGTCCTTTTGCACATTCCTTATCACTTCCTTTTCGAGCCTTTAGCAAGCTTTGACCCATTCAATGACCAATCTCATTTGTTCTTGGTTACAGTCCACAACAGTTATGGACCGAACCTTACCAAGACTATGGCACGAATGGATGTGCTTATGTTAAAGACTTTTAGTAGTTCTCGAAATGCCCAAGAGATAGATAGTTTCCTTTGGATCTTAAAACAATACTTTGATGTGATTGATGTCTTAGATGATGCATCATGGTTAAGGGCTGCTCCTATATTCCTACATGATTTAGTTACCTTGTGGTGAAGGAGATGGGTTGATAAAGCCTGGAGAGGGGCTAGGGATGTTAGAACGTAAGGGAAGAGTTCAAGTTTGAGCTCTAAGCTTAGTTTTACCCCCAACAATACTAAAGGGATGCCTAGGCTAAGTTGAGGCAATTGGAGCATAAGGCATCCATCAGAGAGTATGTGTGGTTACTATTGGAGATTCTTGACATGAGTGATAAGGATGCTATGTTTGTCTTCTACTATGGCTTACAGGGGTACTCCTAAATAGAGTTGGAAAGGCAAGGAGTCCAAACCTTAGCCTAAGCTATGGCTACTGTAGAGAACTTCATAGAGTTTAGGACAAGTGAATAACCTAGGAGACAGGTAAGTGAGGGTAAATATAGGGGGAACATAGGAAAGAAGGGATTCGAGCCTAGGAAGGTAAGATAAAACCCCACGCAAAAGGATAAGACTCTAATGGAAGAGGAAGAATATCCTAAGAGGAAACCATTGTGCTTCATATGTAGAAGGGTACATAAATTTAGGGACTATAAGCTAATAAACCTAATTACATCAGAGAAAAGAGAGGAAGCCTAACCTAACCATAAGATTAAGGTGTTGAAGCGGTTAGGCTCAATATAAAGCAAGCCCACTAAGGAGGCTTGAAGGTTGATGAATGTAGAAGTGATAGTCGTTAGGCGAAGGATGAATGTCTTAGTGAACACTCGAGCAACCGGTGTATTTATTTATCAAGAGGTAGCTAAGAAGTTGGGCCTTAAGATTTAAAGGGGTGAGGGAGGGTTGAAAACTATGAACTTAGAGGAAGTCCTTATAATAGTTGTAGCCCCTAATGTCACCTTCTAACTAGGGCAATGGAAAGGAAAGATGAAGCTGGAGGTGATCCCCTTAGATGACTACGAATCGGTCATTAGCATGGACTTCTTTAACTTGTTATGTGCTCAAATTGCCCCATTAGTAAACTGCATCATGATTATAGATGAGGGGCAGCAATGTATGGTGTCGGTCAGCCGTAACCCTAATTGAACACCAAAACTTTTATGTTTTATGCTGGATATTGATGAACTAAGCAAGAAGAAGCCTAGAGCTCAAAAAGAGTAAAGCTACACGCATAGGGAGTACTCAAAGAGAAGGCTCAATCCAAGGAGAAGCCTAAGGTGCAACCACTTAAGAGAGAGGTGGAACTTAAGAAGGAAGAGCCCTTTGGTAGAGGAGGAAGATGCTTCAACCCAAAGAACAAGAGATCTTGAACTTAATGGATTGATTGAAATGATTAAGGAAGGCTTAGTCCTAGATCCTCAAGCCAAACTAGTATTAGAGCAAGGAGGTTAGACAAAAACGTACTAGATAGAAGATGGGTTGTTGTATAGGAAAGGTAGAAGAATACATGTTCCTAATCACAAGAACCTTTGGTTGAAGATCTTGGAGAAGCGTCCTAACCCTAAGGATTCAAGTCATTTAGATCTCTACCAAACACTAACCAAGGTAGAAGACAAATTTCATTCACCAAAGATGTTAGAAGATATAGAGGCCTTTGTCGAAACTTATAAGGTATGCCAACTTCAGAGATAGGAGACCCTTATAGCAATAAGGAAGTTCATTCAAGGTATAAGGCTAGAAGGTGGGAGAGAAGTGGAGAAGATCCTATAAGGGCACTTGACGAAGGTTCTAAGCTAACCTTCCTACCTTTATTACTTAGTAAAGTGGAAAGGTCCATCCCAAAGTAAAGCTATCTAAGAGAATGTTGTAGATTGTGTTCGTTTTGGACATTTAGTGGAAGAGTTCTCTAGGGAGTAGAAGATGATGGAGACATTACCAATTTAAGTAGGGGAGAATGTCGCGGGTTGTTTCCCTAAGCTCATTATTCCCTTTTGCATATTATGTAAAGAGGTCCATTGGATATAAAGCCCATAACTAAGGCTTAATCCATTCTATGGGATGTTCTAAAATTATTCAAATACATTAAATCTTGGTAGGTGGGGGTAAATAGAGTAGGGTAGGTAGGATTATATAATAGCCGTTAGATCAATTAGATCTTGGCCGTCCATTGATGGTAGCCCTTTGTTTATAAGGAGATAACCCCTTCATTTGTAAACAATTTAGAAATACAAGTCTTACTCTTACTTGAGTACATCTGACTTCTCTTTAAGTAAGTGTATTGTTGTGTGTTATGGTGAGTAAGGTTGACCTAGCCCCTTAAAGAGAGTGTTCGAAGAGTCTAAGTGCCATACGTGAGAACTATTAAACACTTTGTACTAGACACATGATAGTTGATCATGGAGATCACTTAATCTAATAGCATGTATATGGATGTGATGGAGAGATAGGTGGGAGAAAGAGTAAGCGAACTTAATCACTGGTATGTAAGTATATGATAGAAGATTGAATTATGTGTTTTCAGATGTTCTTGATCCATTCATCACTAAGTAGCCAATTTGATCTTCTTTGAAGCAGCTATGACATAGTTTTGACATTTTCATCTAATTGGCCATAGCTTAATATTTCCCATATAAGAGGAGAAGCTTCTTATTTATAGATTTTGAAGGCTCACTTCGATAATAAGATGACTCTAAGATAGATGGTGGAGATTTGATATTACTAGTAGTCATTGGATTACTCTGAATGATATAATGGTTAAGATTAACTCCTTCATTTCTTATATGGATCATAAGTCTAGTACTTGAATTTGGATAAGCTTGATAGCTTATAATAAAAGGAGTGAAGCCCATGTATAATTAAATAAGCCTATAGCTCTTATTTTAGTCCAAATAGCTCCTGTTAAGGTCAAACAAAGTGTAAATGAGCTCAAAAATAATTGCTCCCAATTTACCTTTTTGCACATGAGTTAATTGAGTAAGGCCACAAATGGAGTAACCGGTTTAGTAATTCTTATTTTGAGCCTATCAAGTCGTATCTTTCCAAAATATCCCTGATTAGGCTTGATTCTCTAGATCCTCTCACTAGCCCGTTAAACTGGCTATTAGTATTAAATTAGGGTAAAAACCCAATAACTGAAATGATCTACTACATATGAGGATCGATTACATACTTTGTGTGTAATAGTCAATCTTAGTGACTAGTTAATTTAATGACATGTATATGGATGTGATGGAGAGATAGATGGGAGAAAGAATGGGCAAAGTTGATCATTTGTATATAAGTGTCTAATTGAAGATTAAATTTTGCATTCCTGGGTTTTCTTGATCCATTCTTTACAAAGTAGCTAATTTAATCCTTTATAGAGTAGCTCCAGCAAAGTTTGACATTTGTCTTAAGTTAGCCAAAGATTTGAATGTCCCAAATAAAAAGAGGAGCCTCTCCCTTATCAAGTTGTTGGTTGATCTCGACCGTTAGATTATTTTAAGATGGATGGAAGGGATATGATATTACAAGTAGCCATTAGAATGCTCCAAATGATCTAATAGCTAAGATTCACTTTTTCTTTTCTTATACGAACCATGAGTATGGGCCTTAGGTTTAGCATAGGTTTAGAAAGGCCCAATATCTTATAATAAAAGGAGAGAAGACTGTTTATAATAAACAATCCCATAGTTTTATTTTAGTTCAAATAGCTCCTTCTAAAGTCGAACAAAGTCCATATGAGCTTAGAAACATTTCTTCCAAGCTTACCTTTTTGCATATAAAGCCAAGAGTAGAATAATTAGCTGAGCAATTCCTATTTCAAACCTTTCGAGCCATATCCCCCTAAAACATTCTTGATTGGGCTAAATTTCCTATATGGTACTAACTTACTAGTAGCTTAGTGGGCCAAAAGCTTAAGTGTTAAAATGAATCTTATATATATATAATATATATATATATATATATATATATATATATAGAGAGAGAGAGAGAGAGAGAGAGAGAGAGAGAGAGAGAGAGTTTAGCATAGTACTCCATAGAGTTTATAACAATTAAATATTATTCAAATACATGATACTTATTCTGTGAGTCTTACCTATCTACAGCCTAATATCTAATCTAATTATTAAAAATCAAACTACTAACATACTTATGTGAATGAGCCTTAGACAAGATACAAATACTAAAAATTTACTTAACTAATAACTTGAACTACAAATTTGAATACCTTGCAAAATAAATTAAAACGAGGGTATAAGATGCTCATTTCTCGTTTTTCTTTTTTCTTTTTAATTCAAAGAATCCAATAGAAGTTTAACAATCGGATCCTCCCCTCCCCCAATCCCTATCATCCTATGCTTGTCTTACAAGAAGAATTGAAAGTAAGGAAATAATCATATCCCCTTATCCTATTTTAGTGATTAATTTTTAATTCATGTTTTGTATATGGTTTCTTTTCTAATAAGACATTTAAGTCCATGGTCATATGTCAAAAGGGTATAAGTGTTTGATGATTAAGTCTAATTTTTTGCTAATAATTGGTTGCCTTAGAATCTTAATTGCGGAATGATATCGCTAAGGACATGTATGTTAATTGATGATAGGATTTACATAAATCTATAAATAGAATGATTTTTTATTTTTATGTTTTCATGTTTTACCATGGGAAAAATAAGAGATGTGAATAGTCTAATCTTAAATATCATATATTAAGACTATAATGAACTAGGGCTTTAATCTTTATTTGATATTACTCACAAATAAATCTTAAAGAGTTGTTTAATTCCTAGTTGATGTTACTCACAATCAAGAATTAAACGAGGTTCATATTATTCAATTGATGAGACTTACAATTAAATAAAATGATAAAGATTTGTAATAGCAATCAACAAGATTGATAAGACAAAGAGCAAAGCAATGTTTTAAGGTTTCTATTTAGTCCATAACTAACTAACTTCATAATAAGTCATAAAAAGTTTTAAATATTAACCTTGACACATCTAGGAATAAACTAAGATTTAGATCTAATATAAAAAAAGACCTTGATTTCATTAAATAATTATGGCTCATAGTAATTAAAATAAAAAAATAAATTAAATTAATGTCTCTTAACGAAAATAGGGATGAGCAGGTAACCTTATTGCAGAAGGTAGTTGTAAAACCTAAAAAAAATATAAAATAAAAACAAAAGGAATTTAAATAAAATAAAGATAATAAGGTATAATGGGGCTTTGGTATTACATGTCATTGACTAATACCTATAGGGCATTTAAGTCAAATAAAAATTAGAAACCCCTCATTTACCCTAATAACTCTAACCCTATTTCAACCTTTGCTTAAACCAACAAGAGCTTTTTTGCCATCTAGACTATTGGAGCACTAAAATTCGAATCCTTAAAACCCAAGTGTTGGAAATCACAAGAAAATGGTGAACTCGCTATGAAAACACAATTATAAGGTTTGTTAACCATAGTAGATGATGTAATTTACGTTTTCCTATGGAAAATAGTGATAAATTTGAGGAAGCCTATGATTTGTAGCATATTAAAGGTGTAAGTTTGATCCTTGGGTGTCATTATAGTGAGGAAGCATGTAAATACCCTTGAATATGAAGTTTTATGTTAGTTTCATGTAAATAACAAAGATTAGGGTTGATTGTTCAATCATTTGATTTAGCGATTTGGCTAATCTTGGTGTTTAAGGGGTTGTTATTGGATGTGTAGAGGTTGGATGGTGTGTCGAGAGTTGTGAATTTTGTTGAATGGATGATTTAGAGGGGAACACGGCTAAGGACCATGGTTGTAATTGTGACCATGTTCTTCCTAAGGGGTTATGTTGAGTTGTGTATAAAGAGGAGAAGAAAAATTGAGGATGAGAGGGATCATGACCAATGTCCATGGCCATAATCCCTACCCGTAGTCTTTCTACTCTATAAGAATATGAACTACTACCAAAGTTCACGGTTGTAATTCTTGGTTGTGTACTACGGCTATGTACTTGTTGCATTTTCTATTCCTTTTTTCCTGACTTCCTAGCCTTCTAAATCATAACTTAATATCAATCTAAATCATCTAGGGATTCCAAAATTGTCTTAGAAGCATAGATAACAACAATTGAACCTAAGATTTAAGTAAGATTTTGGAATCTAAGTTAAGACATGAAAGAACCTTTAGAATGTAGATTCTAAACATTATTTTTCTTATTATTAGGTGTTGATTTTGAACTTACACTTAATCTAAACACTAGTAACGATTGCTCTCTAATTGGCTTATTAATTATTGTGCTATGTAAGGCTAGCTTCAACGTCCTAGTAGTAAGGTCTAGTAGATTGGTGAGGCACCTAATGATTGTATACAACTCACCAAATGGGGGTATCATATTGAAGCGACCCAATTAGATCTAAGAAAGGTTACTTCAGTGATGGGTAAGATCTACACCAATATTATTATATGTATACACACACATATATATATATATATATGTTGTATGCCTAGGTTTCATGAGCTACTCCAAGTTCCATGACTCTAGAATTGTATTGTTTATTGATTAAATGAGAGATAATTAAAATGTGATTGTTGCATTAGTTATATATATGAATGCATGTGAATCTTGTTATATGTGTGACACACGCATGTGATTTTACTGTTTCATACTAGGTATAGCTCACTTTTCCAAGATTTGTGGTTTTTTTTTTTTTTAAGTTTCAAGCATAGGTAACATAGAAAGTACATAATACTATGAAGATTCAGATTACGCTTATTATTATTATGATGAGGAGACTGGACATTATTACTTTGATGATGGGACGAGCTTCACCTAGTGGAAGAATTGAATTAATGGATCTTTATTGAGAGATGAATAGTTATCTTCTTAATTTATGTATTTGATTTTAGGGACTCGTAGGGTTCGCCTATGACACTGTACTTTTAATTTATTTTATTTGGAGTATGTTACATCTTAGATTCATGAAACAATTGAGGTCAAATGTTAGATATTTAAAGAGTTTTAGTAGTTGAATTGAATAATGACTAGGCGGTCTGTGTTTATGATAAGTGGTGAAAAATACCGCTCCTATTTATTGTTTGAAGAGAAATTTAATGTGAGACTAGTGGTATTTTATGATTGTGGATTCTAGATAGGTGGCAAGTAACTAGATACCTTAGTGTATCAGCTCTTAAAGTGTACACGTGGCAGAGTTGTGGCTTCCCCGATTTCGAAGTGTTACAGCTTTTAGTGGTACTAGAGCAATAAGTTATAGAAGGGCTAAGTGGAAACTAAATTAGAACTCTGATATTTAATATTTTATTTGATCTTGTTCTAGTTATTTCTTTGTGTTTGTTTAGCAATCCTTTATAATTGTTCTCCCTTGCATTCTGATTAATCTTTCCCTATGTAGTTCCTTCTTTATAGAATGCCTAAATGCAATGGTACAGTTTCCAATGCTTCTTCTTAACCTTAAGGGGAAAGGGCTGCTAAAAACCCTAATCTAATCCCTTTACATGTCCTTACTCAAAACCAATAGAACCCTAATTCCCTAACACCAGGTAAGGATAACCTCAATAAGACCAGGGAGTACCTACAATCACAGCAGAATCTAAATAAGAATGTAGGCCATAGGTTTAATTGGGTAACAACTACTTAGATGCTATAAATTATGAATGCTATGATGGGTATGATGGCTCAGTAGCATCAGTAGATTTAGAGAGACATGCAAGTGATGTAGGCTACAAGGTAGCCAGGGATAGATAGATACTTAAAAGTGGCTAAGGAATTCAACCCTCAACCAAATGATATAGTAGTACTAGAGGATTAGATTAGGCAAACTGAAAAAGCATTTGCCATAGCTAGGGTGCTTGATTACAAAATGAGTGATTATGTTGTAATCATGTTAAGGGGCGATGCTTCTAAGTGGTGGGATGGTGCTCTATGTACCTTACCCAATGTTGACAAGTTGAATTGGAATGGGTTCATATAGGCATTATTTGATAGATTCATCCCTAACAGTACTAGGGAAAAAATGCAACTAGCACATCAAACCCTTCAACATGGTACACATTCTATAGTAGAGCATGAGGTTGAATTGGATAGGTTGGCACATTTCATACTAGAGGCTACCTGAGCTAATGAGCAATTGAGAATTAACCACTTTATACATGGGTTGGAGTTAGAGATATAGTAATGTGTGGCAGGGTTCTAGTATACAGTATATTTAGAGGCCATAAACAAGGCTAAATGTTGTAAGTCGTTGGTAAAGAGAAAACATAATCAGTTGAGGTCGATGTCGAGTTATGTTGTACAGAGTTTTGAGAGGGTTGCTAAGAGGCTAGCTCTAAGTATTGTTATCAAAGACCTTAGAGATAGACCAGCTATATAGACACCTAGGCATATGGGCTTGCCACTAGCACCTTAAGTTAGAGCTCCAATACCTATTTTGACATGTACACGATACTTTAGTCCACATGATTTGTTAACCTATAAGTGGACTCTAAGGGCTTGTATCCATTATGGAGAGACGGAACATTTAGGTAAGGACTACAGGGAAGTCATGATACTTCACCAATGGTTTTGTTTTAAATGCGAGTAGAAGGGCCATAAGATTACTAACTGTAGGGATGAAACTACTCAAACTATAGGGGCACCAACTGCTAAAACCTTTCAAGCTCTTAGAGCTATAAGACCTCAACATGCGGTACCTTACCAGAGTGTCTCGATGAGAGTGTTCGCTCTTCAGCATCAGGAGCCTACCTCAAACATAAAAACTCTAACAAGTATGCTGTCTGTCTATAATCATAAAGTTTATTCATTGTTTGATATGGATGCACCCCATCCTCGTGTAGTTGATTGTTATATGAAATTGTATGGCTTGTTTGTTATAAATATGAGTTTTAAGTTGTCTATGAACTCACCTTTGGGGAGTGAAGTAGTATTAAACCAAGAATATACAAATGTAGAAATGGTTGTAGAAGGGAGGATCCTACTAGTTGATTTATTGCTGTTAAGCCTATCTGATTTTGACATTATTCTAGGCATGGATTAGCTATCAAAGCACTATGCCACCATTGATTGCCACAATATTTTAGTTTCTTTTGAGCCCTTCAATTATCATATATAGATGCCAAAACCAACTTGGTGTCTCATTTATGAGCTATGGGAAAAATCAACTGGAACTACCCTAGTAACTAAGCTAAGTAAAGTTGAGTTAAATATAGAGTAGGTCTTAGTAGTTTAAGAGTTTCTTGATGTGTTCCTAGAAGTTTTGCCAAGTTTACCACTTGAGAGGAAAGTTGAATTCAAAATAGAAGCAGTATTAGGAATGATACCCATATCGAAGTCAACTTATAGAATGTTGCCTATAGAGTTGGTGGAATTAAAGAAATAATTACAAGAGTTGCAAGATAATGGTTTATCAAGCCTTATTCGTCACCTTAGGGAGCTTTTGTTCTTTTTGTAAAGAAGAAGGGTGGTAGTCTAGCATGTGCATTGACTATAGATATCTAAACCAAGTAACAAATAAAGAATAAGTATCCCTTCCTTAAGATTGATGATCTCTTTTATTAGTTACACCATACTTAAGTCTTCTCTAAACTCGACCTAGGCTCTAGGTACTATTAGTTGAAGGTTTGGCTAGAGGATGTTTAAAAGACGACTTTCAAAACCAAATATGGTTTATATGAATTCCTAGTGATGTTGCTTGGCCTTACTAATACTCTGGTAGCATTTATGGACCTCATTAATAGAATGTCTAAAGAGTATTTGGACACATTTATTATGGTTTTTATAGATGACATACTCGTATATTCCAACAATCACATAGAGCATATTGAGCACTTGAGAATTGTTTTAGGCAAGCTAAGGGAAGAAAAGTTATATGCCAAGTTTAGTATGTGTGACTTCTACCTTATGCAAGTAACATTTCTTGGCTGTATCGTGAATAAGGATGGCATTACAATGGACCCTGAAAAGATAAAAGCAGTTATTGACTGGTCGAGGTCTACTATAGTGCTAGAGGTTAAAAGTTTCTCAAGGTTAGCATGTTTTTACAAAAAGTTTGTAGAAGGCTTCTTAAGAATAACGAAACTGTTGACACGCTTGACTCAAAGGGGAGTTAGGTTTGAGTAGACTGACAAGTAGGAAGAGAGCTTACTAAAGTATAAACTTGTAATAGCATTGATTTTGACTATGCCTTATAGTGGGAAAGAATTTGTAATATATAGTGATGCGTCTATTCATGGTTTGGGGTGTGTCCTAATGCAAGACATAAATGTAATAACTTATACATCTCATTAGCTGAAGTTGTATGAGAGAAATTACCATACTCACGACTTAAAGCCAGCAACTATAGTACATGCGTTGAAGTTATGGTAACATTATTAATAAGGGAGAAATGTAAGGTATATAGAGATCACAAAAGCCTTAAATACTACTTTACTCAAAAGGTCCGAATATGAGACAAAGGCATTAGCTAGAATTAATAAAAGATTACGACTTGGACATCCAGTATCATCAAGGAAAAGCAAACGTAGTAGTTGATGCTTTAAGCTGGAAAAAGTATGGAGACATAACCAGCTTACTCACTTCACAATGACAATTATAGGAGGAGATGCACAAACTTGATTTAGAAGTGCTAACTAGAGAGGTAAGTGTTAGACTTGCTAGTATGAGAGTACAGCCTACTATTTTAGATAAAATAAAAGCTGCCAGGAGAAAGATTGGAGTTTACAAGAGATCAAAAGTAAGTTAGAGGCAAGAAAGGAACTTGAGTTTATAGTAGATGCAAAGGGGGCATAGAGGTTTAACGGCTGGTTGTATGTTCCAATACGTGTAGGATTGAAGGATGAGCTACTATAGGAAGCACACTATTTAATGTATACGGTTTACCCCGAGAGTACAAAAATGTACAAAGGCTTGAAAGCACATTAGTGGTTAAACAATATGAAAAGGGAGATAGCTGAATAGTGCCTAGGTACCAAACTTGTCATGATTAGAATCGAGCACTAGAGGTGAGCAGGAGACTTGCCACCATTGCTTACTCCAAAATGGAAATGAGAGCAAGTGACCATGGATTTTTTCACAACCCTACCTAGAACCTTGGTCAAGCATAATACGATATAGGTAATTGTAAATCGGTTGACTAAGTGTATGTAGTTCATTCCCATAAATAATAAGCACTTGATAGAGTTATATTTATAAGAGATTGAAAGGTTTCATAGTCTGCTAATATCCATTACCTATGATCAGGACACTAATAAGTGTGTAAAACTACGCACTTAACTAAAGGATTTCTCTAAAAATTAAATGTAATCCACTAGATTTTTTAGTAGAAGTGTATGAATTTTCATTAAAATCATATATAATTACTTAACACTGTAATTCATATTTTTGTGTTTTGATACTGAAAAGTAGCATATATTTAAATAATTTAAACTCTTCGTGTTTAATCTTGCAGGTCCTGGGGCTACCATTACATGGTTGCCCCAATTCTTGAAGCTAGAAACAAAGAAAAAAGTAAAGAAAGAAACTTGGAAATTATAACTATCGGCATAACGGTAAGCCTACCATCCTAGAATAGAATCAAATCAAGTTACAAAACTAAAAAGATATACTAGTATGATAGTGCCTAGCTACCATTTGTCATAACGGTATGCTTGACTCTTGAAGCAAAAAGGCATCATTTCATTGAAAGAAAAGAATAGAATTGTACGATACGTATCGATTGGCATACCAGTACGCTTGCTTACCATCATGTTGGTAACTACTTAATATAAAATCTTGTTCTTCTTCATTTTCTACATATTTTTGCTTTGTAATTTCTAAGGTTTAGGGTTCTAGTTTTCCGCCATTTCTCTCTTTTTTAGGCTCTTTTAGTTTACTTTTAGCATAGTTTTATGATTTCCATAAAGTTTTCTTGTATTTTCATGATTATAGCGTAAAATTTTAGTGGATTTTAGCTCTCTTCAAGGTTTAGGTTTGTGGATTTTCATTGCATCCGTGGAGATTGTTGGGCAAATCTTGAAGAACTCCATTATTGAGGTTGAGGAGCTTGGTTTTGTAATGTTTCTCATACTTTTTCCATATTTAATGCAATGTTCATTTTCATTTTCATGTTTATGTTCATTTGTATTATGTGTTCAATGTTTATTCTCCATGAATGTGATAAATAGAGCTTATTATGCTTATGAGTAGTGTGTAAACGTGAAGAAGTAGTTGTAGCTATTGATGTTTTTGTACTGTGATAATGTAAATTTGGAATTTTACTTAGTTCTATGGTATAATTAGGTATAACTTCAGTGTTGGGTTAATGTCAAGTTAGATAGTGTTTCCTACACATTGGGCCTCCCTTTTTGTTATCCTAATTAGGTCTAGATACCATAATAGGATTCAAAAACCTTAAATAGAACCTAAGATTCTTAATTTGAATAGGTAATTCTTGAGAATTAAGACTTAAATCCTTGTACTCACCTAAGGCTAAAAAATTAGTTGGAATGAAAAATTAATTCTAACATGGTTATTTAAGTAGTAGTAAGACTTGAATAGATGAGATATTAATAATACAATGCTCTTACTACATGATAGAATTTATGAAACGAGAGTTGGATCAATTCTATAAGTGTGAGTAAAATCCATGTTTAAACTATCATAAATACTCTAATAGCATGGCTACAATAATCTTAGATGATTGTTTAGTTGTTGCTCATACACTTTTTATAAAGAAATCCACATCCCAATACTGAGAAATTGCTAAAACCTACGTTTAATTCCATTGTAGTTTTTACTTCTATTTAGATAACTTGCATGTTCTTTATATTAAAATTGCTCAATCAATTGCCTAGACTAGAGTAGAAGTAGTAGAATCTAGTATTTAGTTATCCTTTTAAACTTTATTCTTTCATTCACCGTAAAATATGACCACAGTTCTCACTATATACTATAAATTGACCGGTAAGATTACCATTAGCTTACGGTTTCCACAAATATTTTTCAAAAGATTACAAGAGAGTTCAATTTATTATATAGTGTTTCCACTATTTTCAAAAGGGGTAAAGTTTATATTTGTGGGTGACATTGTAGAAGGTGATCGCGACACCAGACACTAGGTTTGTGAGTAAGTTTTAGAGAAGTTTACATAAGGCATTGGCACAGTGTTACATTTCAATACTACCTTTCATCCCTAAACTAATAGGCAGTTGTAGCGTACAATTCAAATATTGAAAGACTTACTGAGGGCTTATGCACTTGATTTTGGTGGTCAGTAGAATCAACAACTGCCATTGGTAAAGTCTGCTTACAACAATATTTACTGGGAGACTATTAAGATTGCTCCATATGAAGCCTTATATGGAAGGAAGTGTAGTTTATTGGGATAAGGTTGATGAAAGGCAATTGATAGGACTAGATTTGGTACAAGAGGTAGTAGACAAAGTCAACTTAATCAGGCAAAGGATGTAGTTTGCCCATAGTAGTTAGAAGAGCTATAATAACAAGCGTCGACACCTATTAGAGTTCCAAGTAAGAGACAAGGTGTTACTAAAAGTGTCTACAATAAAGAGTATTGTCAAATTTGGGTTCAAAGGAAAATTGAACCTCAAATATGCTAACCCCTTCAGAATCTTTAAGAGAATAGAGAAAGTAGCCTATAGGTTAAAGCTTGCCCCTTAGCTTAAGGGTGTACATGATGTATTCCACATACCCATGTTGAGAAAGCATAAGAAACCGGCCTAAAGCAAGAAGAGGAACCACATGTGAAGGTAGTAGATTTAGAAAACTTACACTTATAGCTAGATATGTCAATAGATGGATGACCAGTTAAGATCATAACACGAAGGTTCAGAAACTAAGAAGTACACCCTCTGTCAAGGTTCAATTGTTAAACCAGTTTGAAAGGGAGGCAACTTGGGAGTTAGAAGAGGAGATCAAAAGGAAGTATCCAAAGCTATTTCAAAATCTAGGTAAGTAACTTTTAAAGACAAAATTTTTGTTTAAAGGTTGGGCCGAGGGAGTAGGGGAGTTGCAAATCCTAGAAAAATAAAATAAAATAAAAACAAAGGAAATTAAATAAAATAAAGATAATAAGGTATAGAGGGCCTTCGATATTGCATGCAATTGACTAATGCTTACAAAGTCATTTAAGTCAAATAAAAGATAGAAACCTCTCCTTAACCCTAATAGCCCTAACCCTATTTAAACTTTTGTTAAAACTAATAGGAGTTTTTCTGTTGTCTATACTATTAGAGTACTAAAATTCAGTTCGTTGAATCCTAGGTGTTGGAAATCACAAGAAAGGACGAATTTTCTATGAAAACACAATTACCAGAAAAGTTAACCATACTAGACGATATAATTTATGTTTTCCTATGTAAAAGAGTGATAAATTTGAAGGAATCTGTGATTTATAGTTTAGTGAAGATGTAAATTTGATCCTTGTGTGTCATTACACCAAGGAAACGTTTAAATACCCTTGAATCTAAAGTTTTGTGTTAGTTTCATACAATTAAAAAAAATTAGGTTGATTGCTCAATGATTTGATTTAGCAATTTAGCTTATCTTCGTGTTTGAGGGGCTGTTACTAGATGTGTAGAAGTTATGTGGTGTGTCAGGGGTTGTGATTGGTGTTGAGTGGATGATTTGGAGTGGTGTTTAAATGATGAAAATGTCGTTCAAGGAGAACATAGCCAAGGACCACGATTGTGGTTGTAATCGTGTTCTTCCCGAGGGATCATATTGAGTTATATGTAAAGAGGGGAAAAAATTGAGGATGAGAGGATCAAGGCTAAGGTCTACGATCATGATTGATATTCATAGCCTTTCTATCGTATAAGAACAAGAACCACAGCTAAAGTTCATGGCCATATACATTCCTTACTATCTAACCTTTTAAATCATAACTTAAACTAATCTAAATCATCTTAGGATTCTAAAATTTTCCTAAGAACATAGATAATAGCAATTGAACCCAAGATTCAAGTAGGATTTTGAAATCTAAGTTTGGACATTAAAGAACCTTTTAGAAAGTAGCTTTCGAATATTACTTTTATTATTACCAGGTGTTGATTTTGAACTTACTCTTGGTCTAGACACCAGTAATAGTAACAGTTGCTCTTTGAATCCAAGTACGAGATACATGCTTGTTTTTTGTGCATTTTTAGTGTAATTCATCAATCGGAATTAAATTACTTTAGGCTTATTAATTGTTGTGCTATATATGCTTGGATTCGACCTCTCATTGATAAGATCTAGTGGGTTGGTGAGGCATCTAGTGACCATATACGACTCGCCTGATGGGGGTTCTATATTGAGATGATTCAACTAAATCTAGGTAAATATGGCTTATTTTTCATGGTCCTTGGCCATTCAATAAAACCTCTTATTTTTCTCAAGTCAATATGGCTTATTTTAGATCTAGCTAAATATGGCTTAGTGCCCATTCAATAATAATAATTAAATAATATCAATAAATTTCATCCCTAAAAAATAACAAAAAAAAAGCCTAACTCATAATAAAACCTGTTAAACTAAACACTTTATGTTTCTCAGGTCAATTCGTCTCTTCTCTTTATTATTGTTCATTCTTTTAGCTTATTTTTCCTCTTTTACTATGTCTATCCTGAGTGGTAAATACCATAAAACATCTTAATTCGTAGTTTATATATTTAAAAAGGTGAACTTGTATCGTGTAGCTTTATGTAAATAAGTTTTGAAATTTATAATGAAGATAAAAAAGTGCCATATTGAAATTTATGAAGAAGATTTTAAAAAATTATAGGTTTCATAAGGTACCTTGTACCTTATAAATTTTATAAGATATAGCGTATAGGATGGTTTTAAGATGCTGCAGGGTAGATTCCAATTCTCAAGATTTGGGAACTTATATCAATAAGGTAGGATATAAGTAAGGTCTCATATTTTACCTACCTTATATCCACTCATCCTCAAACAAAAATAACGTAAGTTATTCTAAAATTTTAACCCCATGCTATTGTTGGTGAATTTTGGTGGTGTGCATAGGAGCTTAGTTATCATTAGGACTTACCATGGTAAATCTGAACTAAAATGGGTTCTCCAAAATATCTAAAAAATTAAAGGAAAATGGTCCATAGGTGAACAAGAATAACTGACGTAAAGCTGCTCGAAGGATGTGATTGACTAACCAACACAATATGACTTGACACCTCACTTAATATGACGCATAAGTTGATGTTAAGGTCTACCCAACTAATCTTAAGCTATTTGGCAAGATTAGATAAGAGTGTATGAAAGTTGGACTTAGAGAGAGTTGTCTCATAAGAACAGAATATTCAATCTTGATTGTAAGTTATCTACGACTTACAAGGGAAATGGACTATTTATAGTAAGTCTCTAGGGAAACATTATAAATAAAGAAATTACAAGAAAGTATATACAAAATGAGGATTCCTAATACAAACGAAAAAGGGTAAAAAGGACAAAAGACAAAAATGGAAAAGTAGTACAATGTCAGATGAGATGTGTAAACCTTACTTTTAGTGGGCCTACGATTCGATTAAAAGTACTATCTGAACATTCCCAAGGATCAACGAAACTAAGAACTT
Organism: Lumnitzera racemosa; assembly: GCA_024138005.1. Classification (NCBI taxonomy): domain Eukaryota; kingdom Viridiplantae; phylum Streptophyta; class Magnoliopsida; order Myrtales; family Combretaceae; genus Lumnitzera; species Lumnitzera racemosa. The sequence goes on from JAMXBC010000004.1 coordinate 63,386,985, forward strand.
AAGTTTACATTTAGAAACAAATCAAATTTTTCCAAATCAAAAACCAATTATCGATAAAAATTGAGCTTGAAGAACTACAAGCTCTAAACTCACTTAAGACCTTAAACCCTAAAACAATTAGGGAATTTTGACCTTAAGTGACTAATTGAAAATTTAATTTGACTAATTTCATTCAATTTTGGAAAATTTCACATGTCTAAAACAATTTCCTATAAGACTATGCCCTTATCTTCATGTCTAAGCCTTATATATAAATAAATAGACTAAACAATCACCTTAGATGAGTTATCAATTGAAATTTGGAATCATTTATCAATTGATAACTTATCAAAATCTGGTGATAGGATATTTTTCTTATCACCCCTTCACTTATACTAAATATGATAATTTTTCACAAGATTTCACATATTTAACTTCATTAAATGAGACAAGACAATTCCATGCCATAAAGGACACTAAATGGCTGGTTTGAACAAGAAGAAGAGGGGGGCCATGCTCTTATCTTTCACCCATCAATCACTTTCTCTTACACATCATTATTCACTCCTTAATGCTTACAACATCAAGAGTTACAATTGTTGACTTTTGTGTAAGCTACAAGACAACAATTTCAAGACATCTTAAACACCCATTTCCCTCATTCCCAACCAGCTACTCTTTCCTTCATTCCTCTCACTTTCAATTTCATTTTCACTTCCTCTTTCTCTCACTTGAAACAAACATAAAAGAGGAAACAACCTTACCCCATAAAATCCTTCATTTGGCCGCCACTTCTAAGCTCCACTCACAACACTTCCATTTCCTTTTCATGTGTCATTTTCTTCCAACATCTAAGCTCCTTTAGAACCATTAAAACCTTCCACAAACCTCACTCCAAAGGATCAAACAATTTGGGTTTCCAAAAGGGTGAAAAAGGAGGAAGCAAAGTTAAGAGCTTAAGTGGGACCTTTATGCACAACCACCACATTTTGCTTTAAGGACAAGTAAGTGTTTGTTGTGATTAGTAGGTTAGTGTTTATGTTAGGACACTTCGATTTCTTAAAGATATGAGTATGATTATAAGTTGATATAACACTAAAGACCATCCTAAGAAACAAATTCATGAAACCCTTACATGAAGTTGAAATATGAGCATGTAAAGTTGGTGTTTTGTAAAGATACTTGTTTAACACTTTGAATGGAAGATTTTAAATTGAGAAAATCTTAAAACAAGAACTTGAATGGAAGATGTGTATGCTGGACGTGAGGATTCAAAGGTTATTTAGATGTTGATTTTATTTCCATTACGCTAAACATGCTCAAATCTAGACTTAAGTTAAGGAAAAATTTATCACATGAAGTTTTATAAAGAAACCAACTTTGTATGACATGAGCTATGATATGAGAGTTGTAATAAGTGTAAGATCTTCTATTTCTTTATGTAAAGCATGAGTTATAGAATCATCTTACAGAAGAAAAGTTAAGTTAAGATTTGGATACAAGTAGTTTAAGTGCATGATTATACACCTAAATTAAAGGAAATGACGAAACAAGTTGAAAAACCAAGTAAGAACCCTTTAGATTCATTAAGACCAGATCTGGAACATAAGTAAAAGACACTTAAAAATATGATAAAAGTAAGTGACCAAAGTGAAAAGATCAACTAAAGTAAGTATAGAAAGTATACAAAACCTAAAACTCTCAAAACAAGCCTAGAACTCTAAGTTGGGCCTTCATTAAAATTCTAACCAATACTTTAAAATATTAAGAAAGGTTGTTTTGAAGCCTACAAGAAATCCACCTAAGACTCCAAAGCCCAATAAAGTCATTAACTTTAGTTTGAACAAAAAATAAGCCCATTTGACAACTTAAGCCTACTAAAGAGCCCATGAAATGGTTGTTAGCCTTAGGAGTATAAATCAAAGTTGTAAATCTGATCTCAAGGAGTATTTTGAGCTTAGGATAAAATCTTAAGACCAAGCCCAAAGGATTTCTCAAGTTACCAAAAAGCCTATTTACCAAACAAAGCCCAAAAGCACTCCAAAATATGAGGATCGCTACTATTTTGGCCCATGGACAGATTTGTGTGCCTCATTTCGAAAATATAACCTCACCACATTAAAATACACTAAAAAATGATGAAGATTGACTATAAGATCATAAAAATTGGATTTAAAACGAAAAAGTTATACACAATTGAACTTTTAAGTAAAAACTGGGAAAAGATACGAAAACTAGAACTAGTCAAGAGTATAACTTAAGGGATTTTAGCTTAGTATCCTAAGTTTATATCAATTCCTTATAGTATTATGATTTCGATGATCAGGGGACACCACGTATGGAGACAATTTGACCCTAGATTACTTTTACTGACCGCATGACAAAGTGAGTAAATTCCTAATAACTCTTTACTTGATTTTGCTTATAGAATAGATGCATCTAAACATGTATATATAAATTTAAATGCTTAAGGGATATGGGAAATCCATGTGTATGAATTTGTGGATGAATGCGATGGCTTGTTAATTATATAATAATAGGATTTGTTTGTAATAATTTATACGTACAATTGTATGGAATGAAATTGTCTAATCACCTTGAAAATAAAATTAATCGCTTATACGATTAAGAAATTAAAATGAATCATGCATTCGCCATATTGCATACGGATAACACCGACTGCTGCTTTACACAGAAGATGGAAAGGGATTCACAGGAGAAAGAACCTCCTGCAGGATTGGGTACTAGCTATGTCATCATTTATATTGAGTCTCTGTTCTAAGTTGATGGGCTTACTAGGCGCTGGGAGACACCAACCGTCGGTGAAGGGCTGCGTCTTATGGCTTCTGCTTAGAGCGTGTGTTTGTGGATTACAAAGGCTACTACACTATTAGACTTGGGATTTTAAAAGTATGATTTGTTATTCGGTAAAGAAAGTATATACGAATATAAATATATATATTTACAGTTATGTTTTGGCTTAAGCACAATAATGCAAATGAAATAAAACCCAAGGTCTAAAACCTAGATTTTGGTTTGGGTCGATTAATTATCTCCAAACCCCCAACTATAGGGGGTGAAATTTTGAGTCGTATGCAGTTCCTAAGTCACGGCATGCATTGTTTAGCATACTGATTGTCCATACATTTATACGATTATGCATTTTATCTCACTAAGCTTAAGCTTACACTCCGATAGATTTCTTTTTATGCAGGAAAATCTTTTCGCTAATCCAAGCCGAGGCATGCCCGTGGTAAGTCTCGTGTAGGGATGGGTTAGAGTGATCAGAGAGCGAAGAGGACATTTTGTAATAGATTTATAAATAACTAGTTATTTTGGTATTTTTGTTTATAACATATATTAAAATTTCTAATGCAGTTCCCTTATGAACTGCATTTGTTTGTAATATTCATTTGGTGTGGGTCTCACGTGTCCACACGTTTAGTTAATTTATACTATAGAAGTAATTGAAGTTAAATTGCTCTATATTACTTATCTATGGGCCTAATGGTAATGTATAGTGGAAGGAGCATTGTGCGTCGTATGAAGGGCTTATGATCAGCAAGAAGGTTGATAGTAGACCTTTATACGATACACGGTAACCTACCATAACAACGATATTATTGGGTCATGATAAGGTAGACAGGTGGCAATGCATAATTGGTCCCATATGAAGATTCTCTAAACATAGCAAGCGAAGGAGCTTAAGATGTTGTGGCAATAAAGAGTCTAAGATGAGAAGAAGGTGATGAAAGAAATGGTAACAGGCAGAGAGAAAAACTACTCGGCAGGTAAGTGAGTCTCTCATCATTTGGCAAGAACTTCTCGAAAGCAGATGATTGGATTACTCTGCACAGGGTCCTTAGTAAGTGAATGGTTGGCATCATCACAATCAAGAGTATAGATTAACGTATAACAATGCAGGGTACTCAAGGAGTTCAGCTATCTTCCTTTTGTGTATAGTTTCTTGTCATCAGTAGGTTACTGAAAGAGAATTCTTCGGGTGAGGGATTAAAGGTCTCAAAGCTGTGCATGAGTAATAGGACTGATGGTTGGCAGTTTATCATTTGGGATGAGGGAAAATCTTGCAAAAGAAAGTGAAATGCTTATTGCCAAGGCTAGTCTAGTGTGACCACTCCAATGCCTAAGTTTATAGGGTGACTTTGTATGGAAAATGTATGAGTAAGTAAAAAAGTCTTAGAGAGCCCTTGCAAAGTTTCTTTCCAATACTTATAAGAGGTTATAGTGTCTAAGGCAGTTGTCAGAATAACTATTAAGACACGTTGAAGCTTTTTGTTTTGACATCTTCTCTAACATTTAAGGAAAGCAAGCAATTATGTAATAGAACCGTGCTTGTGATAACCGTTCGTGGCATAGATTTGAATTCAAACCAAGAACGGATTTGTGCTACTCGGTAGAAATGTTGTGTGTCATCTATCCAATGGTATGCCAAGACATTCGATTACTAGGCATATCGATAGTCAAATAAACAAGTACATGAAATGAGCAAAAACAAATTATCAACATTTGCCCCCCTAATTCCCGTGTTCAAGTAATTGATAAAGGGAGTTGCATATATATATATATATATATATATTGCACTAGAAGCTAAGTGGAGGAGTGATTCTTCAGATTAATGCTAAGTAAGATGGGAAGTAGGAAGGATCACATCCCAATCGAAAGGTCGCAATTTCTAAACTCTTGCCTATTTAAGAAACCAAGAAGTTAAAGGCATGACATCTATCGCTTAAGTCATCATTTTGTTGTAGGCCTAATAACTGTCATAAAATTTCTATCACGAAACATGTGTACAATCTACACCGTTACCAGATCAACACATCATTACTATCAAAAGTAGATTTGCAGTTATGAGGATGAACCATCCATATATAAAGTACTGCTTACAATCATAATTCATTTCTTTGGTTGCATCTTAAACTTTCATTTGCTTTCTCATCTTCAACCTCACATTCTTCAACTTGTGTTATATCATTTCACACAATCATTCAAGTATGGTTCACAAATTTTCTTACGACTTGTCCTCTCCAATTCTGAAACAACAAAAACTGAGGGCACTTCCCCTCACCCCCCAAATAAGGAGCAAGGCAATGTTTTCTTCGACCAGTTCAATCAATAGTATGGAGGCAAGGTAAGATAAATTTGCTTGGATTAATGAGCTTTTATAGATAATTATCTTGACATAAAGAAGGGAGGTCCTCAGTAAGATTTTTATACAACGCCATAGCTTACTTCCATGACTCTCCGAATGCAACTGGCAATTCCATTAATAGAGTTCTTTCCACGAAATACAATCAAACTGGCAAAACCTTCCCGAAATATGGAATTTGAGGAGGCCGAGAGAGGAGAAGAGGGTATGTTTCTTAAGGGAGCACGAGTTCCATATGTACCTGAAATATTTGGATTTCAAATTGCGCTTCCATTTTTCAACTTTTGTTAAGGGCTTCTTCAACTACTTTAGAGTCACGCCAAGTATGTTCTCCCCTAACACATATAAACTTTTAGTAGCCTTTAAGATAGTTTGCAAAGAATTTGAAGTTAGGGCTACACCTCAACTGTTTCGGTTTTTCTTTATGATTAGGAGGCAGCCTGATGGGTGGTACTTTTCCGCTACAAGGCATTGGCCAAAGTTCATGGGTGGGTTAAAGTCCAAGATCCACAAATGGCATGATAAATTTGTGTCAATAGTACCTAATGAAGAGTTGGACTTCTAGACCTAATGGACTGAGATAATTCATACTAAAGATATTGATCTGATGCCGAACAATGCAAAAGTGGCAAAGAAAATTCAAGAAAGGAGGAAGAATAAAATGTTCTTTTGGGATACCGAGAGAATAATACAGCCCTACAAAAGTGAAGAACCAATTTTTTTCTAAAAAAGAAGGTACACTTATGAGGTACCATCATGCCAAGTATAGTCGCAAGAGAAAAGTTGTTCTCACGATTTGGGGGAAGAATTGTTGTCTTTGAGCCTTACTCGGTATGGAGAGTATAAGTTTATTCGTTTCTTATGTTGATATTAACTCGTTTGCTCGTCTTGTAGATATGCATGGTAGTGAGGTAAATCCTGCCAAGTTATTGTCCCAAGCAAAGGCCAACAAGCTTATGTCCACTACATTTGCCACTCGATCAACACCTATGAAAAAGGGGGACAAAGAATCAACCAAGCAGCCTATAGCTCAACAAAAAATTTCTTAACTAGTTGAGAAGCGGAAGAAGGGGAAGAAAGATTTGCTAATCAAAACTGAAACTGCTCGTTCAAGGGAACCTATCGAGATTGTTAAAGATGTTACACCCGTTGTAGAGTAGAGAGAGGAGGTTTAAGAGATTTAACCCCACAATGAGGCTAATGTCACTACTACTAAAGGTTCGACCCTGATAATAGAGACTGCGCTAAGCAACAATAAAAGATCGAGGAAAGAACTCATTGGCTAACTAGCTACTAAAAGGTCCAAAGATTCGAATAAGAGGATGGAGGAGACAATGCGTAATAAAGCACTTGGCATCAATAGTATCGAATTAATCCCCAATAATGAAGCTGGCAAGTACTACGTCCCATGCTAGAACCACACAATTTTAGACACCAACTCAGCTCTAGGTGACAGGATAAAATCTTTGGCTCTAATGGAAGGAGTCATTCTTCCTAAGGACAGAGATTTTGTGAAGAAGGATGTTGATAGAGTCGATGGTTACAATAAGCCCATATTGTGGCCAAATTGTATAATGCGAGTAACCATGACTATTACATTTAATTGTCGAATTCGTTAAGGTCACTAAGACAATTCCTTTTCTAGATGAGCAATCACATTCTAACGACTTTGAACGAAGCTAACAAAGAGGTGAAGAAGGTAATATCCTTAGTTGTATCTATGCATTATGCCGAATGATTCTTGACTATGTTAAGTAAATTTGCTGTAAAGAGTTAAGGATGCATATAATGTATCAAAAGCCCAAACTACTGCTACCAAGAAATACGAGGATAAGGGCTAAGATGGAGGCGAGAACGGTCCAAGAAGACCTTATTGCTGAGAAGTTGGCACATGACCTTGCGGCTGATGAAGTCTCAAGCTTAAAAACTAACATGGAAGAGCAGTACAAAGAGTTTGAAGGCCTAAAAGAGGAGTTGTAGAAGAAAAAAGAAGAGTACTAGGGCTTAGGCCAAACTCTTTGCACGCTGAGCAAGGCAGAAGATAAGCTCATAATGCATATTAAAGAATTAGAGACTAGCAACTTGAACTTATAGAGCCCTGTAGCTGAATTAGAGGAGATTATGAAGAGAGGGCCATCAGTTGAAGAGGGTCGAAAATACAAGAGGCTTCTACGAAAGAAGTTGTTGGAGGGGGTTTAAGTGGCAAAAGAGGAGATCCTAAAGCTTTATCTTGATTATGATCTCTCATGCCTTAACTTCACCGACATTGATGACAAAGTCAGCAGTGCTAATGAAGACGAAGAGGAAGGTACCAAGATTGCTAATAAGGGTGATAGCAAAGCTCAAGCAATGGAAAGTGCCTACTCTGAGACCCTAATTTCAAAAGAAGCCCCAGCCACTAATCTAAAAATAACTTCTACTGAATCCAAGAGTAGGCCATAAGATTTCTATTATATTGGCACATTGTGTTCTTGTGTAATTATCAATCGAAACATCTTTAATACAGTGCCGAGTGCTTGTAACCCTTGTTAAACAAAAATACTTTTCATAAGAGTTGCCAATATGTTTTATTTTACGCACTACACTTTCACAGCATCTATGGTATATGCATGTTACTTCATGCTCTTATTCATTAGCATGTTTTATTTCATACACTAGTTATTTCTTGGCATATTTTATTCCACACGCTAGTTATTTCTTAGCATGTTTTATTTCATATACTATTTGTTTCTCAGCATGTTTTATTTCACATGCTGTTTTTTTCTTGGTATGTTTTATTTTACACGCTAGTTATTTCTTAGCATGTTTTATTTCACATGCTATTTATTTCTCAGTATGTTTTATTTCACACACTAATTATTTCTTAGTATGTTTTATTTCACATGCTATTTGTTTCTTGGCATGTTTTATTTGATACTCCCATTTTGTATGTCTTTACAGTCTGTTAGCCGTTTGAGGCATAAACTAGCTACATTACTCGACCATAAGGTTAATTTGTATAGTTCGTTAAACACATGAGGCTAAACCCTGGATCAATTTATTTGCCGTATAGGTTAGAACTCATTAATTCAGCAGCCATAACAAAAACAAACATAATGAGACTTCAAATATAATTCTCATAAATAAGTACTATAGTCTTACAAACAAGTTGGTTATCGCCAAATGAGTAATGATAAAAATCATTTGATAGATTAATTGAAATATAATTTCAGATTCTCGGTATTCTATGCTTAAGGGATGATAGATCTGTCTAACCTTTCTAATCAATAAGCCCCTTCGCCAACAACTTTCGGGATCTTAATAGGATCCTCCCAATTCACACTTGGCTTTCCTTAACTCACTCATACACCAGTAGCTTCCATCTTACGAGAAACCAAAACTCTAGGTTGGATTACCTTATGCTTCACTTTCTGATTGTAATACCTAGATGCTCTATGCTGGTATGCTACAACCCTAGCTATTACAATATCTTGAATTTCATCAATAGTGTCCAAATTTGCTATTAGTCTAACTTGATTAAGTATAACATCGAAATTATGCATTTGTAGATTAGGTAAGTCCAATTCGATTGGCAACACAGCTTCTGTGCTATATGTTAACCTAAAGGTCATTTCCCTAGTTGCAGTTTTATGGGTAGTTCGGTACCCCTATAAAACATTCAGTAGTTCATCGGCCCATTTCCCCCTTACTTGATCCACTTTCCATCTTAAGCTGTGTAGTATGATCTTATTTACGGCTTCAACTTGTCCATTCGTCTAAGGGTGCGCTATAGACGTATAGTTGAGGCGAATGTCGTGCTTCTCACAAAATGTTTGAAACTTATTGTTATCAAACAGTAGGCCATTATTTGTAATTATCATATAAGGAACTTCAAATCTTGATATGATGGAGCTGAAGACGAACGCTCCTATTTTCTACTTGGTGATCTTTGCTACAGCTTCGGATTTTACCCATTTGGTAAAGTAATCTACAAAGACAATGACGAATTATCATTAGGCAGTAGACTTCGGAAAGGGTTCGAGAATATCTAGCCCCCACTTGGCAAAAGGCTAAGGGCTAGTTGGGCTACATAACTTAGTTGCAGGCGCCTGACTCAGCAACTCGTGCTTCTGGCACTAGGGGTAATGCCTAACAACGTCCTTTACATCTTCTCTTATAGTCGACTAGTAATAGCTGAGTTATAGTGCTCGAACATATAGCGTCCATGCTTTTACATGGTTATTGCATATGCCACCATACAACTCAGACAATATCCTCTTGGAATCTCTAAAAGGAAGGCATCAAAGATAGGGTTGTGATATGTCGTATTTATACAACTGGCCATCAATCAGTATGTACTTTATGGCCTGGTATGGCAATCTTCGCTCTTCTTTCTTGTCATCAAGGAGAGTACCATCTCTTAGATAATCCACTAAGGGATTCATCCATGATTTTTCTCTTCGGCAAGGAGCTAAGTCATAGATCTGCGAGAGAATGAATAAAATTTTCTATGGAAGAAACTTAACGAAAAGTTTATTACTCAATTCAGGGAATGCCATACTAGCCAACTTTGACAACTTGTCGACTGCAATATTGTCGCTTCTCGAAAATTTATGGATAGAGAAAGATTGGAATTCTTTTGTAAGTGTTCATACCACTAGTCGGTACTTGCGCATTTCTTCTTCCCTTGCCACATAACTTCCTGTCACCCGATTCACCACCAATTAGGAATTAGAGTACACTTCGAGTTTCTCAACGCCAATTTCTTTTGCCAATTTCAGTTCGGCAATTAGAGCTTCGTACTCCGCTTCTTTGTTGCTGGTTAGGAATCTGAATTTCAGAGCACAATGAACTTTGACATTATAAGGGCCTTAAAGAACTAAGCTTACACTACTTCCTTCTCACGTCGAAGAACCATCTACATAAAGGAACCAGATTGGCTTCTCAACAATCTCTACACAATCTTCCTCACCAGTAAATTTGGCTACAAAATTTGCTAATACTTAAGCCTTTAATGCCATTATGGGTTTATATTGTACACCATAGGCACTAAGCTTTAGGGCATACTTCATCATCCTCCTTAAGGAATCAAGCTATTACAATGCTTGTCACAATGGTTGACCGGTGAGAACAATTATCTGATGTGCATCAAAATACGGCTTTAACTTTCATGCCGAGAGAATCACTGCTAGTACAAATTTTTCAATCTTTACATACCGAAGCTTTGACCCCTGTAGAACATGACTCACATAATAAACGAATTGATGTTCTTTACAATCAATTTGGACTAGTACAAAGAAAAGAGCTCGACAGTAAACTAACAAATATAAATATAACTTTTCTTTAGAATGGGTGTCAAGAGTATAAGGAGTAACACAAGAAATTCCTTAACCTAGTTGAAAGTTCTTTCGTAATCATCAGTCCAGTTAAATTCTTTTAGGTTCTTTAAAATTTTAAAGAATTTTGCGCACCTATCCACACTTCTTGATACAAATTTGTTGAAGTCGGCAATTTGCCAAGTGAGTTCTTGTACTTCTTTGACTGTACGAGGTGATTTCATATTACTTATAAATTCAATCTTTCTTGAATTGGCCTCAATACCACATCGAGTAACCATATATCCAAGAAATTTCCCCGATGTTTCACCAAAGACGCATTTCTATAGGTTAAATTTGTTGTTGTATCTCCTCAATGTGGTAAACGGCTCCTCCAAGTTGGCAAGATGCCGATCATCCTTCACGCTCTTCACAATCTTGTCATTAACATATACTTTGACATTTCTGCGAATTTGGGGTTTAAACATGTTGGTAACTAATGTCCAATATGTTGCACCAGCGTTCTTAGGCCCAACAAGCATCACCGTGTAACAATATGTTCCAAAGTTAGTAACGAAAGACTTGTGGACTTCATCCTCCTTGCCTATCTTGATCTGGTTATAACCAGAGAAAGCATCTATAAAGGAAAGTAAGGCATGTCCAGCGGTTGCATCTACAATCTAATCAATTTTTGGTAGTGGGAAACAGTCCTTGGGACTGACCTTGTTAAGATTCGTAAAGTCTATGCATATTCTCTACTTACCATTAGACTTCTTGACTAGCACACAATTGGCTAGCTAAGTTAGATAAGGCTCTTCCCGGATGAATCCTATCTTTAATAACTTCTATACTTCTTCCTCTATTGCTACTTGTCGCTCTAATGTAAAATGCCTCTTCTTTTGTTAGACTACCTTTATGTTTGGATTAATCTGGAGCTTGTGTACCATAACTTCTCTCGAAATACCTGGCATGTCTGAATGAGACCATGCAAACATGTCAGCATTGGCTTACAAGATGTTGATCAAACTTTACCGAGTATCTGTTGATAAGGGTCTCCCGATTCTCGTTGTTTTCCCTAGGTTGTCCCAAAAAAGAATTTCCTCAGTATCACTCTCAGCATTCTTGATGCTGACTGACTTACTTTTCAGATAAGTTTCAACCTAAAATACTTCTTCTCATCTCAAGGCCCTTATGTGTAAGGACTGTGCCAATTGCTAATCTCCTTTGCACATGCTGACACCGGTTAAAGTAAGGAACTTAGCCTTAAGGTGTGCAATTGAAGGGACAATACCAAATAGATGTTGGTACAATTGTCCCATTACCATGTTTTAAGGGGACCAACATTTAATGATGAGAAAGTCCACTTTATCCTTTGTAACATGCTCGTCATCGTCGATCTGTATCGGTAAAGAAATAACTCTAGTTACTTGGACAGGTTGATTGTTGAAGGTATAGAGATCATACTTGTAAGACCATAGCTACGCTTTGATCTTAGGCCTCATTTGGTCGAAGGCATGCTAAAAAATTATATTGACCGAACTTCCTATGTCAACAAGAATCTTCTTGACTTTAAAGTTGGCAACTCTTGCACTAATGACAAGTGCGTCATCATACGGCCTCTGGATGCCCTTAAAATATTTCTCTCCGAGAGATATTGTATTGTCGATTCTGACCTTTTTGTCTTGAATATTGCAAATGAAATTCTTGGCGTTAATCAAGTTCGAAGAGTTCGATTGGCCTACAATAAGTTCGCCGACAATGGTGTTGATCACTCCATTGGGTGCTATGCTAGAATTCACGTCCCTTACATCTCTAACAGCTACTACCGGCAGTATCCCATTCTCTTATTCCTCATGTCTCTTCTGTGATGGTCTCTTTATATTCTCAACATCATGCGCTAAGAACTTATGTAAGTACCCACATTAAATCACATCTTCAATTGCATTCTTGAGGTGAATGCACTCATCTGTATTGTGACCTTTGTTACAATAGAAATCACAGTACTTATTGGAGTTTCTCCTTGAGGGATTCCCTCTCATTCTTTCTAACTACTGGAAGATGTCTCTCTCCCCATGTACCTCCATCAAAATGTCTAAGATTGGACCATTGACAAGCATGTGGGATGAGTATGTTGAGATCTTCGGCCTCTTCCTCTCGGCATCTGAACTGTAGTCATTGTCTGTGCCGAGTCTATCCTTCACACTTTTTCACTTGTCATTCTTTCCATCTTCTCTACTCTAATTGACCTCTTACTGTGCCTTTATGTTGTCTTCTTGACGGATGTATGAGGTAGGCCTCAAACTCAATGAAAGTTTTTGGCTTGTTCTTTGTGAAAGACTTGAAAAGACTCCATGGGGCTTGACTTTGTTAATTACGACATTAAGATCTACACTCATATCTAATTCTAGGATTTGAACCATCTTGGCCATAAATCTGGCCAAATAGTCCCTGATCAACTCATCAAAATTTTCATTAATGGTGTTAAGGATTGAGGAGTCCTTAACGAGAAGTTTGCTTGCAAGGAAGCGTTGAAGGAACACTTCTACTAGTTCATCAAAATAGAAAATGGTATTTGGTTTCAAATGTTTGAACCATGTGCTGTTTGCATTCCTCAATGTTGAAGGAAAAGCTCAATAGGTCACTGCATCACTTAAACCATGAAACTTGACCAACGTATGGTAGTATTGCAAGTAGTCTTCACTATCTTTTGTTCTATCATAAGTCTTAAGTTGTGGAAACTTGATGTACCAAGGTATCACTTCCTCCAAAATCTCTAGAATAAAGGGACTCTTTTTAATTTGGAACTGCTTGCTTAGGGCGGCAAGGGTGCTAACATGCGAAGGATCCGCATAGTGCACCTACTGCGGTTGCTTGCCTTTGTCATTCCTTTTTAAAAGCAAGAGCTGAAGGTCCTATCATATTCTCGATTTGCTTTTTTTCTAACTTGGGTGAATAAATGGAATCATCACTTTTTTTTCAGCATCGTAATCGCCTTGGTCTTTATTTTGGGTTGGATTTGTGTGAATATTACTATGGACTCAGATTCGAAGTTCAACCTGTTCCTACTTAATCCATACGCCTGATCTAGTATCTAATCCAACCTTGTTTATTTGCCTTCTTGTATTTTGTTTATCAATTTTATATTTTATATTTATTTATTTCTTTTTTAATGTAAATGTAATAAAAAAAAGAAGAAAGAAGAAAAAAAGAAAAGAAAAAGAATAGTTTATTTCTTTTTAGTTTAGTAGAAATAGATAAAACAAAAAAATAAATAAGATAATATAAAAAATAATAAAAATAAATAAATAAGTTAATAAATAAAAATCATTTTTAACACTTAGAAAAATTGGATTTTCTAAAATAAATAAAAAATAGTTGGATTATTTTCAAGATTAAGGCCCTTTAGAACTTTCCGAAAAATAAAATTTCCAATTTAGGACCCGTTTTGCTAGAAATTTCAAATTTGATTAAAAACATAAATCTGGAATATTTTCAAATCAAAATAAACCTAACCCACTAAAGTTTTACAGAATAAACTACAGAAGTTTGATCCTAAATAGTAGGTACGTAACCATTCGTACGTAAGTATAGGGCAACTTAAAATATGGAAAGTTTTATTTTTTCTATCTTTGTAAATATTTGTGTAAATTAATTAAATTAGTTGCATGTAGTATGATTAATCATTTAGAAACTAGAAAAAGGATATTATTGAAAAGAAATCAAATTTAAAATTAGATAGGTAAAAAGTGATACCTATTTAGGGTTTAATAAGATAGCCTCTAAATCCAAATCTTTCGTTTTAGAAAATCGTTTTGAAAAATTGGTTTTCTTGTTAAGACCAGTAACTAATTTATAACCAATCCACCTAATTGGTTATAACTTAACTTTTTTCCCAACTCCGATCGGGTGGCGACTGCAAAGCATTTTTAAAATATAAAAAAACTAGTTTTCTTTAAACCTTTGTTGAGGGTTAGTATTAAATGAATAGGGTTTAGTACTAATCGATTTAAAGAAAACTTAATTTATAAAAATCGGGAGTACAAAATTGGGCTCAACAACTTGGCAACTCTACTAAAGATATCAAGAAGGCTAACCACTTTAAAACTTTCCAAAATTAAAATTGCCTTTCAAAATACTCATGTTATTTATTTATTTGTTTGTTTATTTGTTATAAATTTCGTGTATATATTTTGCTTTGATTATCATATATTTATTTTTCATACCACACATCAGGACACAAGGGGTCATTTGTTACATAAAAAATGTAGGGTAGATGCAGTTAGACTCATGCTGTCTTAGGACCCTAGGAGGTGAGCTATTATGTAGATACTGAGTACAGTGGGTTAACCACCGTTCGGGGTTGATTAGGTTACCCTAATTAAGTTCATTGTGACAAATGAAAGTGTTTTCTAAAATCAAGTGATGTCACAAAGCTTAAAGACCTTTTACAACCTACCTTAATTGTATATATTCCCTTCGAGTTTGAGTTAATACACTACCCTTAAAAATTGTAACCCTACTAATTGTTTAAAGAGTTTTAATGTAATCAAATTTTTTAAAATAGTAGTAGCGTCGCAACTTGGGAAGTAATGCATTAACCCAAATGATCCTAACATTTGCATATTTCCACGTGCTTTCCTTTGTTTCATTGATGATTGATTCATGTTCAAAATTATGTATACCTAAAATGATAGACAACTAAGCAAACAATCAGGAGAATGATAGGCTATAAGACATATCTAGGATTCACGAGCAATTGCTCAGGGATGAGATCGCTTATCTAAAAGAAAAGCTAGAGTGCTTTGAAGCTCACAACAGGGCTTTAAGGTCCCTTTTGGAACAAGTCATTAAGGATATGAGACTTAATGTAGGATTTTTTCCAATTGACGTCTAAAGAGCCTAGAATAAACATCAAGTTTCAGAATTAATGTTAGGTTCTCTACCTTTCTTTTTTGTATTTTGATTTATTCGAAATAATAAATTTCTTTTTAGTTTATTGTTCTTCATTCTCTAGCATTATCGTCTTTGTAAATAATCCTTCAATAAACATTTATCTAACCACCATTCCTTCTCATTTAGGGAGATGTAAGTAAATCCATAGTCTTGTAAATTAGAACCTTAAAAATCACCATCCTAATTTGTAAATAATTTTCTTGTTTGCTGTAAAGTAAAACCTTATCTTCCTCTTTCTCAAAAAAGAAAGAAAAATAAAAAGAAACAAAGTTAAAAAAAAAAAATTTGCTAACGGCTAGAAATCTTTATGGGCTCAAGGAGCCAACATAAGCTTAGGCCTTTGTCCTACTTAAGTAACCAACCCAAACACTTAGCTTCCAACCCACATAAGGCCCTTAAACCTATTAAGGAGGCCAACATTAGCCCGTTAGCCTATTCAACACAAACACGAGTCCCTTGGCCCATTTAACCTATACCAACTTAGGGCCTATTAAGGCAACCTGTCCAAACACAAATGACTTGGCTAGGCATTCAATCTAAACACTAACCTTAGGCCTATTCAAGCAACTTAGCTAAACACAAGCCACTAAGCTAAGCAACCAATTCTAACACAGACTACAGCCCATCAAGGTAGTTGGCCCAAAAAAAATCCTTAGCCTATAAAGGTAATCGAGCCAGGACAAAACCCCTAGTCTATTTAGAAAGCTAAGCCTAATCATAAACTAAGCCAAAACACAAGTCAAAATATTGAGGCATGATTTGACAAACTAGGGGGGAAGGTGGGGAGGGGAGGGCAAAGCTAAACTTCACTCGGGGTGAATAAATTTAGATTCTTCCTTAAGAAATCGGTAACTTACTTTTAAAAAGTTTAGAATGAAAAGATGTAAAGTATATTCCACACACTAACCTGAAACACTTTGAGAGTTAAGTGACATAAAGGTGTAGATACTTTGGGCTCTTTCCTTAAAGGAGGTCCACTTTGAATGTGAAGCATAAATTAAAATGAACTTAGGCATTTATTTTAAAATCCTAAACATGATTACCCTTTGTTAACCCTATTAGACCAATTTGGAAAATTTTCAAAATTTAAACCCTATCAATAATCAACCCATAATTGGGCAATTTAGAGGCTAGGGTCATTGATTAGAAGATAAGGATAAGATTGATTTATGCTTGCTTAAGTAATGTTAATTTAAAAACGAATTTTATTTTTGATAAATTATTTTTCTTTGAAATGAAGAAGAGCCAATTTCCTTTTCAAACACCTCAAGCCCATACATTAGAAATCCATGGATTTAGGGCCTTTAGGCATTTAAAAGGAAAAAACTTGGCAATGGAGACAATCACTCTTGGGGCCAAAAGAAGAGAGAGAATAGTAAGAGATAATGTAGCAAAGCAATTAAAAAAGAAAGAAAAAAAAAAGAAAAGAGGCAAAAAAATTGGGCCTAAGTTTAAGATGAAAAGCTCAAGAGATATATCACATCCTAGTAGGGGTAGCAAAACTGAATAAAAAAAAGTAAGGAATCCAAGCCCAAAAATCCCTTAAAAACACAAAATCCTGAAGCTCGGAAACCCAAAATCTCTATACCCACTCTAAAACCTTTCCTACTTATGCTGAATCATATAAGGCTTACCCACCCATAGCACCACCCTTACACAGTAAAAGCTCTTCCGATCTTGAAAAATAATCTATCTTTAATAAAAGTTGTTTTTGAAACTAGGGCAAGTATACTTCTAATTTTTCCCCCAAGGTTCTCAAGTTATACGCTTGGGATAAATAAAAATATTTCTTTTACAATAGGCCTTCTCATTAGTCCTTTTGAAACCCTTTGACCAAAAGCCTAAATTCATGATGTTAAATTGAAAAAGACCTAACGGATTGATTAAGGCGTATCACTTGTAGAGTGGACTGTAATTTTTGGAACTGTAGTCAAGAGCAAAATCTAGATTGAGAGTTAGCAAGGAAGCCCTCTTCAACTAAGCTAATCATGGGTTACCTTTTCCTTAAAGTCAAGGGCATTGAGAAACTTTCATGATTACCAAGGATAGTGGTAGTTATAAGCTTATTCCTTAAATAAAAATTTATACCCATTGGCCAACTTTCAAGATAGAAAAGAAAAAAAAAAAGAAGAAGAAGAGAGAGAAAGTAAAGGCTTGTCACAAGATTTTTTTTTTTCCAATCAATATTGGCTTGAGTAGCTAAGCTTTCAACTCATGTCATTCCATTTCCTTTTCAAGGTGGTCACTTTTTTTAAATTGACCTTAGTAGCTTAGATCATTCTTCCCTAATTGCAATTTTTAATGTCCATTATCTCTTTTTCAAATCAAGGGGCCTATCCCTATTTTCTTTTTCATAAATAGGTGTTTTTGAACAATTTCCTTATAAATACTTTTCCAAGTGAAGAAGTATTTCACAACAAGTTGCTTTCCTTACTTTTCTTATTTTACTTCTTCAATTCCTCTTAAGGTTCAAGCCAGCTCTTAGAGTATTGTCCCCTCTTTTATTCTTTTTAAGGATTTCACTAGCCTTTAAGGTACTGTCCCGTCTTTCTTTTTAAGGTGCTAACCAACTTACAAAATGCTATCTTCGCTTTTGTCAATTCCTTTTAAGGTTCAAGCTAGCTCTTAGAGTGTTGTCCCTTCTTTTATTTTGTTTTCAAGGTTTCAGCCAGCTATTAAGGCTTTGTCCCATCTTCCATTGTTGAGGTTCTAATTAGCTCTTAGAGCACTGATCCACTCTTTTATTCTTTATAGGGTTCTAGCCAGCTCTTAGAGTACTGACCCACTCTTTTGTTATTGTTCTCCTTTAGGGTGCCGTCCCATCTTTCTTTTTGGCGTGCTAACCAACTTCAAAGCTCTATTCTCACTTTCATCAATTCTCCTTAAGATTCAAGCCAGCTCTTAAAGCATTGATCCATTCTTTTAATTCATTTTTTAAGAATTCAGCCAGCCTTTAAGGCACTGTATCATCTTTCTTTAAGGTTCTAGTCAACCATCTTTCTTTAAGGTTCTAGTCAACTCTTAGAGCACGACCCCTTCTTTCTTTTCTAAGGTTTTAGCTAGCTTATAAAACGCTACCCCCTCTTTTATTCTTTTTGGGGTTATTACCCCGTCATGCTAAGGTTCTAACCAACTTTCAAAGCATTACGGCCTCATTCATTAATCCCTTATGAAGCTCGTAGGGAACTTCTCTTCAATTAGTTCTTAGCAAGCCCATAAGGAACTTTTCCTCATCGAATTCTCTCAAGCAAGCCCAAAGGGCACAACCAAGCTCTTCAGATCAATTCAATCCTAGGCTTTGCTAGTTCTTAAGAAACATTCCTACCTAGGTTAATGAGTCTAGAGAAGCACGATCAGGTTTTCTAAATCGATGCCAACTTTGGGTTACTAGTCCCCAAGAGATGCTCCCACCTAAGTTAGTGAACTTAGAGAGGTATAACCAGGTTTTCCAAATTGATTCTAACTTAGGGTTACTAGTCCCCAACAGATACTCCTGCCTAGGATTCATAGGTAAAGAAACCATACTTTTTATCACAAATTTTTTGTTTTTTTTTTTCTAAAGAAAAGGTCTTATAAAATACTGTAAGACCCCAAAACCTACGATGCTACAGCTCGCCACGTATCCCTAATCTTTACTGATATGTCAGGAATCTAGGAACCTATTACTTGTCTAAGATCCACAAAATAATTACTTAAAATATGCCAACTGATAAATAATAATATGTCAATTCACCAATATCAACTGCTCAATCATTAGTAAAAGAGTAACATGAATACTTATTCATTTCACCCTGCATTAGGATGTTGCAAACTAGAAATCTCACAACCTACAAGTAACATGAAATACATAACCTATAGTAGTCATAAGCGACTCGACCTCGCAATTAGCAATAAAATCAAATCTAAGCTCTTTTCTATGCCCATTGTCTATTCTATACTTAACCCTCCCCATCTTATATTAGCAATCTCTATTCTCTTCTTAATTACATACCCAACTGGTACCATCATAGCTCTTAGTAACATCATCTTAATCTGAACCTACAGTTGAAAAACAACAATCCCCATAAGGTGAGCCAATGCCTAGTATAAGATACCACATACATGTACGTGAGACACAACCAACTAGTCAACACACATACATGAGTACTACTATTAATGAAGCAAATAACCCTTTTAATCCTTCCTTTTAAGTCCATAAACAGCATAATCCTAGCGTTTTAAGACTTAGGATTACTCACAACCTCTAGTATACAATATATAAATACTACATAGATATTAGTGTTGGGTACTCCCTAATACCCAAGTACCAAAACCATCCTAAATCTACCTAGATCCTTTCAGTGCGAGACTTTACCAAGGATAGCATCATGTAAAGATCACTAGGTGCCTCACTAATATCACTAGATCTGACCAGTGGTTGGTTGAAGCTAAGCACAAGCAATAAACAATTAAGTCTAAGTTTTATTTAAGTCAAGTTAATGTACACTAACCTAGCATACACAATCATCAAACATGTATCCCGTACCTGATACTCCTATCTCAATAAGGTTTGACACCATGCAACTCTTATCACCTGGCTACAAATATAAATACAAAATTTAAAATTCAATTCATTAATTCTTAACTCAACTTAACACTTTTTTCATTTTTATTCAACCATTTGCCTTAATATCCGAGCTTTTGTTCTACAATCTACATATCTTTTGTATTATTTGGTTTACTTTCTATGTCTCGTAGTATACACCCATATACTTTATTATATATTCTATTAAAAGTATACATATATTATATCTTATTATATATCATAGTTTATATAATATATACACAACATCTCTCTCTCTCTCTCTCTCTCTCTCTCTCTCTCTCTCTCTCTCTCTCTCTCTACCCTTCATCCCTTTCTCTTATTGTCTCTCCGCCCTTACCCCTCTCTCTCTCATCTTGCACACAGATACATACATACGTTGCACTCTCTCTCTCATCCCTACCCTACACAAACAAAAGCACACATACAATCACTCTCTTTCTTACCCCCTATCTTTTTCTCTTTCTCTTGCCCCTTATTTCTTTCTCTCTCCCTCTCTCCCTATACTCCTCTTCATGCACACACATACATACACTATAAAACATACACATACCAATTGAACATACATACACATACCCAACGCATATATATACATGACAATGATATACATATATACATTCCATAGTCACACACCAAATTGAACACTTGATTCGTCACCCGCACATGTACGTGATGTAGGTAATTACACCTAGCAGTTTGTAATATAATGGATATAGGTCTGAAAGTTGATTCCTCAGAGACTCTGACTACTAGTACTCACTAGATCTCTATTATCTAATTGGTAAATTAAATTTCAAAAAATTTAAAAAAGCAAGTCTAAATTACTACTAAAACTAATTTAAAGAATAACTAAGACGCAATTCAAGAATTAACAAGAAAGCAAATCAATTGGAAATTAATTCAAGATTCCATGTTGTAACTAGATCTTGTTTCCCCCAGATCTAACAGGTGATTTTCCTTAAGATAATCTAATTTATTCTCTAATCTTTCTCGAATAGGAGAATTCTCTATTAAAGTTAATCGCTTTCTCAAGTCAATTAACCCTAACCCTAAAATCACCTATTAGAATCTCTTATCAATAACATGACCTAAGATTGCATTATTGAACAATAAATTCTCTACACTTTAATTTAAAATTCTAGAAGAATCTTACAAATTATCTCGAATCTTGCAAATGTCCTTATCAAGTATGCTTAAATCATAAGAAATCTCTCAATTCTTTTGTAAGCTATCAAAATTTAGATTATTATCTGTGGAAATAATAACCTAAATTATGAAGCAAACACACTTGAATAAAGATAATAATAAAGAACTAAATTAATCAAATATTAATTACGTCATATGAATAAATCTAGATTCCATAAGACCTAGATACCAAGGTTCTACTTTCTATATATCGCAAAATAAGAATCTAAAAACAAAGTATAGAAAAGAATAGAAAAAAAGCATCTTGAAATCCAAATAAAATTAAATCTTGAAATCTTCTCTTCTCCTCGCTCTCTTGATTGTTCTTTGCTTCAAAAACTCTCTCAAAGTTATGCTAAAAAGTCCCTTATATAAATAAACCCTAACAAGGCTTTATATAAGAAATAAATAAATAAATATGTCAGCTAAAAAAAACATAACAAGGGACACAAGTCGTGTCTTTTGGTTGTGTCCTAAGCTATAACAGTTGAAAATAAGCTCGAAATGCACTTAGAAACTACGCAGTCATATCGTCTGGTTGTATCGATTTTTAAACCTTCATAACTTGCTCATTTTTAGCGTTGTTTTAAGTGAAATTTGTTTCTATCATCTCATTTGCTCACATAGATCGTTTCAAAAACTAGAAAACAAAATTTTATTTAATTAAGTATTATTATTTAAAAATAAACTCAAATACTAAGAGAAAATCATGAAAAATCATTAGCTAAAATATGTGCAATTAGGAATTTATCAGTATGCAACACCACCAATACAACATCTCTATGATCTAACAAAAAATTGTTATCCACCACCACTACCATACAAGCAATACAACATCTTCTACCAAAACTTAAAGAAAAGCCCAAAAAAAAAATTGTGAAGAAAAATGAAGATAAGAGAACTTACTTGGAAAAGGAGCGGAAGATTGATTCTTTATTAAAATTCTTGTTTGACATTATGAATCTTTATTAGGGTTTCAAACTTAAGAGGGGTCTTAGAAGTTTTGTATTCTAGGTGGAAAAATAACATATTATTGTGGTGGGGGAGATATGAGAAGCAATAATATCTAATAAGGAAGAGTGGAGATAAATATGAGATAGAGGGAAGTTTAAATTTTTTCCTTGACAATATTGCCCTTGCTACTTGATGTCTATTTACATGTCATACTAAAATCTAAAAGTAATAAGCTCCTTTATTTTTTTTAATTCCATTGTTAATTTAATTATTGACCTGGGTTTTACAAATATGAAAATTAGAGATTTTTAGATTTGGTGGCTACCTAGTTAAAACCTTTATGACATCTATAAGGAAGTTTATAGAAATAAACTAAGACCTTTAATTATTATTTTATGCCATTTCCTTTTTAAAATAACTTTTTCATGAAGGTTCTTTCCTCAAAACATTTCACAAAAATCAAATTTTTAGAAACGGTTTTCTTATAGGCAAAAAACTTAATTTTAGAAAAGGAAAAAAAATGTTATCTTTTAAGACCACCCAAAGTGGCTATGTTCCTGCTAACTAAATCAAGCCATGTTGTCCTCATAATTTTTATAAAACTTTAGTTTGTTTGTTCTTTATGATTTTTTGACTGAATATATCACTATATTTTGTTGCTAGTTAATTATTTTTCAAGAAAAACATTTTTTTTTGTTCTCTCTTTAAAAAAAAAAAAACTCACAAAGGGCAAGTTTTCAAAAAAAAAAAAGTCCAATTAATAATTTTTCATTCAATAAACCAATTCTTTTTTCTTGGTTTCTAAACACTTTTTCAAAGGAATATTTTTTGGAAAAAGCATTTTCTTTAAGAAAGGATTTGTCAAAAAAACATTTTCTAGAAAAAGGTTTATCAAGGAAAAATAAACATCGTGAAACAAAAGGTGCTAGTAACATGCTATAATAGTAAAACTTTGAAAAAAAGAAAAAAATTACTATAACATGATATAAGGACAAAAGGTGAATTGAATAAAACTCACGAGAAATATTACTTTTTGCAAACAAGAGCATTCATTTGTAAAAAGAAAAATTTTTTATTTTCATAAATTAAAATAAAACAAAACAAAGAAAGAACAAGGTAGATGAGTTACCTTCATGCATGTGAATTGGTGGTTAGTTTGGGGTAGTTCAAATCGGTTTTAGTGGCAAGAATTGGTTGTTCTAACCCTCAATGACATGATCTTTGAAAGCTTCAAGTCAATTATGGGGAAACCAAGGCTTAGGTTATCTAATTGCAAGAAAATTTTACATATTCTTATGTACAAAGCCTAACTTTGATCTTTTGTAAAATTGGAGAAACTTATGACTTGTTGTGAGCATAATTAATGGCTGAGCTTTGCTCTATTGGTGACAAGGAATGGTTCTATGCATTTGGATTGCCTTAGATTCCTCCCTTTAGAAAGATTTTTAAAGAGAGAAAGTAAGGGTATGGGTTCTACAACTTAAAGAGAGAGAGTGATGAGATTTCTTGCAATTAGGAGATAAATGAAAAAAGCTTGTGCCAATTGATGTTAGAAACCTTTATTTATAATGTTAAAAGCGTCACTTACAAGCAAGGAAACCCCCAAATACAATAAGAGTTAAATCTCGATGAATATGAGCACTTTTGGTTTATACAAATGCAAGGCCATAATTGAACATGAGTTTGTAAAAATTGAAAAATTTAAAAGATATATTTATGTTTTAGAAGATTTACTTGACATGATATGTGATTGTTTCATGACTTACGTTGTTGATAGATTTTGCGGGTTGGAAATATCCTGTAAAGATAAAAAAAAAAAAATGCTTTGTACCAAGGTCAGTCCGATGCAGTTACTCCGATACTTAAGTTGGTTAGCGGAAATAAGAAAAATAAAGCAAAGAGGTTAGGAGTTATCAGATGTCCCTTACAGAGTTCTTTCCCGTATTAATAAGAGATTATCATGTCTGAAGGAGTAGTTATCGAAATAACTATCGAGACATGTAAAAGCTTCTTAATTAGACACCTTCCCTGAAATACAAGGAGATTAGGAAGTTATGTAATATAATCATGCTTGTGATAACTATTTGTGCCATGAACTTGAATACAAATCAGCAATGGATTGCTGTTACTCAGCATAGTGCTAAGAATTTCAATTACTTGGCGAGGTGTCGAGAACAAAAATTGCTCGGCCTATCATTAATCAAGTGGACGAGTAAGACCGGTGCACGAAAACTGACTATCAATAACTTGCAAGTTAAATAAATCCTTAATTAGCTCTTTAATGATTTCATTATGTTACATATATTTATATATATATGTATATATATATATATATATTGACAAAAATGTAAATAACTCCTTAGATTTTGACCTAGGTCTTCATTTGCTTCCCAAACTTTCAAATATTGCAAATTATCCTCTTAAACTTTGATAAATTAGCAAATAATCCCATAGGTGACAAATGAAAATCTTAAAGTTTGATCTTAGTGCAAAATACTCCTTAAACTTATTAAAATGTACCTTAAGATCGATGTAGATCCTGACCATAGTTTGATTTTTTAACTAAGAACATAAATTTCCTTTATGTTGTCAATTTATTAATGTTTTACGGGGGGTTATCTTCAACATTTGAGAAGTTAAAGTATAACTTCACACTTAGGTCAGAGTTTAGAAGATTTATGTGTAACTTCCCCTTTTTTTCTAAATTGGAAGCTAATTTTGAAGGTACTTGCCTAAACTATTTTGGACAAACTTAGAGTACATTGAATAGCGCACTCAGTCTACAATTGATTTCCAGCTTTTTGTTGAATTAGATCAGCCAAAAATTGAGTTTAATTGGATTAAAAAGTTAAGAGTGTAATAGAAGAAATAACTTCCTTTATTTTTTGCTCAAAAACAAGGAAAAAGAAGAATTGAACACACGTTGGTCACATGCGAAGTTTGTGTCACGTACTCCTTTGTATATATTTAGGGCAAAAGGGGATGCATGTTGCTTCCCTGCTCTTTTTTTTTTTTCCTTTTTCATTCTTCACTTTCCTTTTTACTTTTTCTTTTATTGTTTTAACACCCTAATTTGAAAGCGAAACCCAAATAAATACCTAACTTCTAAAAAAAATGCATTTTGATAGTTATTATGTCTAACAAGCATATGTAGAAAAATATTTCAAAAAATTATTAGTTTAGCCAAATTAGGAACTCGCTTTTTATATGTATTCAACTTTTACCCAAAATTTAAAATAGCCATAAAATTATTAATTTAAGCCTAATTGAGGCACGACTTGAGGCTATGATCAATCCAAATTATCTAATTTCTAAATAAGAAAGTGTTCTTTTTTTAATGACCTTTTTTTTTTTCAAAGTTCCTAATTTCCTCAAATCACATATGCCTACTTTAACTTTAGAAGCCAAATTTTACCTCAAAAAATCATTTCAAAATTAAATCAACCCTATATGCCCATCTACAAGCATTGTTTGTGATTTTTTCAACTTTTTGGTTTTTTTATATATGATGATTTTTTCCTTTTTCTATATTTTCCTTTTCTTTTTTTTTTCTTTTTCTCTAAAGCTAAGGCTTCTAAATAAGAGACAAAATTAGAGTAGGTAAAAATGAGTGATTTGTAAGAAGATGAAGTATTTAGTAGCCAAGTGCTAATTATAGCTTAATTATAGATAAGTGGGTTATTGATATGTTAAAATTGTGGTTGATATAAGCCATGACATTTGAATAGAATTAACAAGTCAAAAATAGTGGAACAAAATGCTCTTGTAGATAAAGGCGATAACTAGACTAGTGATTACCGCTCAAAATATTGACTTAGTATGAAATAATTGCTTGTGTCATTCGTTGTGGGTGCTGGGATCAATGGGTCTATAAGAAGGTTTCAATATTGAAGATAATGGGTTTTGGGCTTGTTGCCTCTATTTGAACAAGATAATTAACTAGGCCTATGCATGATGATGTAGGTTGATATATTAGCATATTTATAATGGTCTACATGCAATATGGCGAATATTTGTTTTTTGCATTATTTCCTTATGTAGCTTTATGGCTTACCCATGTTTTAACACTACAATTTCAAATGGTAAAGAAATGAATGATGATAGTTGCTATGATAACTTTTATTACCACTAGTAGGTTGATGAGTGTATGATGATAATTCGATGATGCATTTTTCTTTTAGATGAGATAATCTAAGGAGTTTATAATTTATAATTTAAAATATATATATATTACCTTTTAAAGTTTGAGATTTTATTTATATATGTTGTAGCTTATGACAATTATAGAATTTATATGAATTTGGAGATAAATGTTTTAACTGTAGAGTCTAGGATAGTATGAGGATAATTTTGTAACTTTGCATTAAGCTTCTATAAAGTAATTTTAGTTTTATACCTTCATGAAATTTCCATTATCCTAGTGGATAAGATGCTTTCATGCTCTAGAGTCGTCTTATATTTAAATCCCCTACTATACGCTTTGTGCCATTTTTTTATCTTCCTTAAAGGCTGCTCCATCTCCATTTAAATACTCGTTTACATTTGCTTTTGTAATGTTCAGGCACCATCAATTCCCATTATTATTGGTCAAGCAATTGTTACACAATTTATAAACGCAATCCATGACCCGCATTTTAAAACATTTCAAATTAACAATACTATAAGGAAAGGTTTCTAAAATCACTTTTGAGTGAGTTAAACTAGCAAGCACACTAAATTGCAATCATAATACAATTCCTATTAGTCAAGCTTGTATCTACATAAAAGAAGTTTGGTGAAGTAATAAATTGATTGCTATATATTCTAAGTTAGCTTAGCCAAATAAACACAAACTAAGAAAACTAGCAACGGTAAATCACCATAAGAAGCCTCAATCATTAATGTTATGGATGCAACATAATTAATCATATGGGGCTCATGGCAAACAATGAATGAGGATTAGTGGAATTCACTTGAATCTTCCTCTTTGGTTAGGTACACGAAATTCATTGCATAATAAACTCCTTAGTTATGATGCATTTTCCTATGCGATCAACTAAATGTTTAGCCTTTATTATCAACAAAATGCTCTAGTTATAAATACAAGCTAATCGCTGGGTCAACCTCATAACCCTTACTTACAACCATATAAAACAAGTTATTTCGGTGTATTCATAAGCCTATTAGGTTAGCCTTAATGGCCTACTTAGAGCCTATGCCCATATTGGTTAAAGCTAAGCTAGGGTTCTCTAACTTAGCATGAGATCAGCTAGCCCAACCCATGTCGTCCTAACTAACTAACCTCAAGTTATACCACCCTGACTTAAGACGATTGGGAGAAGTGTGACAAATTAGGCAAGACAATCCTTGAGATTCTCTCCATAAGATTTGAAGCCAAAGAGGTGATCTTGACATTAAATGCCTTCCTATTAGTTCATCCATCCCTCTATAAATACTTCATCAAGCCTCCTTGGTAAAGGATTGACATTCTCTCACACTAAACTCTCCTTAGTAAATACTTAGCTTAAAAAGGCCAGATTATCTTAGTCAATAGAGTAAGAATACTTTGTTCACTTAAGGGAATGCTGGGAGTTCATTATTTGTTCAACTCAAGTGAGGTTAGGATAGATGAGTCCACTCACCTTATAGGAGGTTAGGGCTAAGGTTTGTTAACTTTATACATGTCAGAAGAGGCTAAAGCTTATGATTAGGAGCCCCTTCACCTCTACAAAGGTTGGAGCTTAAAGAGTGCTATGTAGTAGCCTTGATACAACTGAACTTATAAGATTTTGAGTACAAAGAAACATAAAGCTTTGGGCAAGAACTGATTTTTCATTAATTTTATAAAGGTATTATATCATCATCAGCTTAAATAAACTATTCAAAAGACATTCAAAGATTGTTAGCATTATGTCTTCCAAGTATATGTGTACCATCAAGCCACTCCAACTTGTATGCTTAATGCCTAATGACCTCTTTGACTCCGACCAGGTCTTTCTAATTGGGAGCCAACTTGCCTTAACCTTCTTGGATACTATAGGTTCAAGCTTTTTACACATTAGGTCACCTTGTTTGACTTCTTGTCCTAATAGCAAGCTACTCTTTACTCATAAGCAACTACTCTTGTCCAAGTCACAAGCTTCCTCAATTGTGTTAAAGTTAGCCTTGAGGCCAATCTCATTGGTCAATATGTCTAAGGCTTGAGTATGGATGTTTGAGAGCTTAAGTTTGATTGGTAGGATAGCTTCCAAGCCAAAGAAAATCTTAAGGGAATCAGATCATGATATTTAATAGCTATGTTATTAATGGCCCTACTATCTACATGCATTCTCATTATACCATCCTTTTTACGTACTAAAAGCATAGGTATTGAACATAGACTAATGAATTCTCTCATATAACCTTTCTCTAATAATATGCATCCTATATGCTAGTTGGTTTAGTAGAATGGCTTTTGGGATAAGATCTATTTGGAGGTTAATGTCAATTAATAATGGTAATCCAAGAGGCAAATCCTCTGGAAATAATTTTAAAAATTCCACTAAGAGCTTAGACATTTCAACAAAACTAAGGGATGGGGTTTTATTCATCAATTCTTTAACCTCTTCTCTAGTTATGGACAATATTTCCTTTACCTTTCCTTTCTTTAAGTTCAATTAGTCCTTTCTAATCTCCTCAAGACTTAAAAGGGGATAGCATTCCCTTCTTACCATCCTTAAGTAGAGAATACTTATTGGTGTATCATCATGAGTCACCTTTTTATCACATTACCAAGGACTCATTAATAATAGGCGCATGACACTTATGGGAATAATGTAAAAAATACCCTCATCACTATAGCTTCCTATAGAAAATGGGAATCAAACACTCTTAGTCACTTGCACTTCTCCCTTCTTTCTCAACTATCTAGGTTTGCAAGGTCATGGATGGTCAAAACTCCTTAGGCTTAGTTTATTAACTAAGGTAATAAAGGAAACATTGGTATAACTACCACCATTGACAATCACTCCACACCTCTTATCTATAATCTTAGCTTAGCCATATATATGTTTTCTCTTTTATCATTGTTTTTTTAACATCTTCCATTAAGGTTCTTCTAATGACTAAAAGTTTCTTTCTTTCGGTAGGTTCTCTTTCTCTTCCCTTTCCTTTTTAAATTGCTCTAAACATTCTATGGTGTCTTCACTTCACTTTTTAGCTCATCACCTTCTTTGAAAATGAACATCACTTTCCTAATTAGGCATTAGGATGTAATATATTCATATCCTTGGCATTTGAAACACTTAATCTATATTACTTTCTTTGGTTCTACTAGTGGCGATTCACATGTTGTGCTCCTTAACACATTGAGTTTCCTTATTTTAATGGTGTAGAACTCACCACCTTTAGCCTTAAAGGGTATAGGGATGTAAGATTTTTGTGGTTCTAAGGAGAAAAGGCATTATCCTACACATCTCCTTTTCAAACTTAAGAGCTACCTTAATGACATCATTTAAAAATGAATAGGGTTGTAGCTCAATTATGTTAGCAATTTCACAGTATAAACCACTTAAGAATTGGTTATAGTTTGCTCATCTGGTTCCCTAATCTCACACCTAATCAATAAGATTTAGATTTTAAATACTTGGTTAGAGACAAACATTTTATCATTAAAACAACATTAATATTGTAACATATATACGTACTGAACTTACAAAATACTAATTAGTAACATAATATTACATATAACATTTTAGCTTTTACCATAATTGTTAAAAGTAAACAATACACAATAACCTAATAATAGATACCATAAGTTCTAATAACTTATATTACATTATCAATATGTCATCCAAAATACATTGTTGACATGTATAATTATATATATAAATATATATATAAAGAGAGAAAGAGAGAAAGTTATAATAATTGGAATATGACTAGTTGTACTTTATATATAATACCAAATACCGATGCTCAATTTAATATAGCTCTCTCCCTTATTTATTATACTCATGTACAGATGATAAGGAAGAAACTTTTTTTCATCTTATGGATTATGGGAATACAAACTTAATATTATAGGTTATATAGTATGATATGTCATAAACAATAATTATCTTTATATGTTTTTAATAAAGTATTATCGATATATTATTCAACATGTAATGTACTAGTAAGAGTAATAACTATATATTAGAAACTATTTTTATGATATTACATTACCAATATCTTGTACTGCATTACGAATTATATTTTTGACATTGGATTACTAATATATCGTATTATATGTGATATAAATCCACACCTAACTATTATATAAGAAAACAGTTATTAAAAAAATAGTTTTAGCCAAGTCATTACACATTTTTTTAAAGTACATGTAATAAATATATAATAAAAAAAAATTATTTTTGGAATTATTTTCTTGATATTAGATTAATGATATGTTTTATTATATGTAATATAAAAGTGTAAATATCAACCATACAAGAAGACATATACTAAATGTCACTTTTAGCCATGTTACATCACATATGCAATGTTTAATAGTATTATAATATATATGTAATAAATACAATAAAATTTGTATTACAAATTATTTTCATTTTTACCTAATTCTAGCTTGTTTAATTTATTTGAAATTTCTTCTAACAAATTGTTGCTCTTTTTGAACTTAAAATTTTAAATATCTAGAATAAATCTTAGTGGATAAATTTGTTTAATAATCATAGAGTATGTTGTATTTGATTCCTCTCTTGAAATTCCTATTAGTGCTTTTCCTTTATCAGGTTTTTCTACTAGCATATTTTCTATTCTATTAGTTTGTTGACTAATTGTATATAATATTTGATCAGTGTAATTGTTTTAAGCTTTTATATTATTAAAATCTGGATTTTCACTTATAGTTTTCTTAAAAGGTGATACTTTAATTGTTTTATTTTGAATTTTAATTTCTACTTCTTGAAGAGGTGGATGGGTATCCTTGTTGGGTTTTCCATTTTTGATTTGATGTCGTTATTGTTTGAATATTATAACACTTATTTAAACCAAAATTTCTAGCAAACCATTTGAAAAAAGGTCCATTCCTTCTTAATCTAGCATACATATCACTATACTAAATGGCTTGTATTAAGTAGGTTTCTTATTTAGTGTAAGTTTTAAAATATTTCCTTCTCTTTGATCTATTTTCTTCTTAACAAAAATCAGTTTTCAAAATCTTTTTCCCAATTTCAAATGTTTATTTTAATTTATAACTTTTAACTCATTTATTTGAAAATACGTAGGAGAATTTAGTTAAGGTCAATAAATTGGTTTTGGTATTGGTGATTGAAAATCAATGCCTCTAAGTCTTACAAACTCAGTAGTATTGAGCCAGATTTTTTCACCCTCCTAGTTCTTTTTATAAATTACGCCTTCTATAAACCGATCGGTACTAAACCCTACCCGTTTAATACCGATTCTCGACTAGGGTTTAAAGAAAACCGTTTCTTTTTGTTTTAAAAACAACTTTGGAGTTGCCACCTGACCGAAGTCAGGAAAAACAATTAAATTATAACCAATTAA
Source organism: Lumnitzera racemosa (assembly GCA_024138005.1). NCBI lineage: Eukaryota > Viridiplantae > Streptophyta > Magnoliopsida > Myrtales > Combretaceae > Lumnitzera > Lumnitzera racemosa. Next base: position 63,418,624 of record JAMXBC010000004.1, read on the forward strand.
GTGGATTGGCTATAATTTAGCGAATTGATTATAATTTAGCTATTAGCCTAACGATTAAAACCAATTTTACAAAACAGTTTTTGAAACCAGAGAATCTGGATTTAGGGTTTAAGAATTTTAAACCCTTACGAGTATCATTAACTTTCTAAAATTAAAATTAAAATTAAAAATCACCTTCTAATTTTGAAAGACAAAACTTAGTTATTGGTTACTTTAATTGTATAAACAAAATAATCTAAACTAAGGAAAAGTGAAATTAAGTTTTTTCATTTTTATTGTCACCTCGTAGGTGCCTACGTATCCACTATTCAAGATCAGACATATATAGTTATTTTTACAAAAACTTTAGTGGATTGAGTTGATTTTAATTTGAAAATATGCCAGTTTTAAGTTTTTAGTTTAACTTGGTTTATTTAAGAAAAATTCTAACAAAGGTCCTTAATTATATATATATATATATATATTTTCGAAAAATCTAAGAGTAGTCCTAATTTGTAAATGGTTAATTTACTTTTTGTTTATTTTTGAAAACATGATTTTTCTAAGTGTCAAAAACAATTTTTATTCGCCAACTTATTTGCTTATTTATTGTTTTCTTTATTTTTTAATTCTATTTATTTTTATTTTTAACTATTATGCTAAAAATAAATAAAATAACTACCTTATCTTTTTCTTTTTCTTTATTATCATTACATTTCAATTCATGATAAATAAATACAAAAAAAAAAACAACATCAATAACTAAAAAATCAAATAAAGAATGGGCACGTAGGTCGAACAGGTTAATCATGGATTGGATTGGGTCAACTGAGGCAAACTCCTGGAAGGGGTTACGGACGTAATCAAGGGACTTCAACTGATTAAGAGCGTAACGCGGGGGTAGATGACCATTCTCTTCAACTGCTTACGGCCGTAATCAAGGGTACAGTGGTTAGATTTTTGGTGGTGGAGGAGCTTTGGGTCATGGCAGTAGATGGAGGGAGTTGGGTTAAGGAGTTCGCGTTATAGGGGAGTCGCGATGGTGGCTGGAATTGCTTAAATTCCTTCAAGCATAGCTATAGGTGAGAGAGAGAGAGAACACGGACACGGGTAGAGAAAGAAAAAGATCGTGAGAGAAAGAGGTCTTGGGAGTGTTCTTGCGAGGTTATAGATGGTTATGTATGTTCTTGGATGCTCCTAAGCCTCCTATTTATACATGAAAACACCAATCGAACAAGGAAAGATCAAATTTGGAGTTAAAAGAAAATGCTTGAAAATTAAGTTTTTTCCGAATTTTGGAGCTTGATTTAAATGCTCCTTTGACTAAATTTGGACGTATTCTTGCGTTTGATTCAAAGTAGGCTATACAGTAAACAAAATCAAAGCAAGAGATTAGGCGTAAGTGTATGAAGTTATGCAAAAATTGGAGCTAAAGTGGAGGGAGTAGGTTGTTCTACATTAAGAAAGTAGAGGAAAATCTAGAGAAAATGAGGGAAAACTAAGGGAAAGAGAGAGAAAGTGTTGGCATAATGCCACGTCAACCAATCTGACCAATCACGACGTGCTATGTGTCAATGGTGACATGAGGCAGCTGATGTGGCATGCCACATAGCGCCACATCAGCATGGGTTGTCCAACCTGACACTGCCACGTGTCAAGAAATGTGACATAATAAAATCCTCATACGTAACAATCCCTGATGTAATGAAAAATAAATAAATAAATAACTTGTACATGCCTTCTCCAAGATTCAAACCTTTGACCTCATACTTATCCCTATGCCAATGTCCATGTACTTATTCATTAAGTCATTAGTATGTGCCTTGTCTAAATGTTCAACTAAATTATACGTATGAACTTGATCAGCCTAGGCTAAATTTATATCTAAGCTCAGGTTCAACGCCACAATTTCTGAATTCATTTCAAAATTAAAAATCTACCATAATAAAAAGTTATTTTCTAAAATCTTTTTTTTTTAAGTTTTCTAAAATTTTTCAATTTTCTTATTTTTTGTGTTTCATCCTATTTTTGATATTTTTCTAAATTTATTATTTTGATTTTATTGTATTTTTCTATAATTCTTATTTTTTAAAATAAATTTCTTGATTTTTTAGGTTTTCATTAATTTCCTATTTTTTATGTTTTCCTAATTTATGACCTATAAAAAAGGGGAAAAAATTGGGTATCTATAAGTAGGAGTTGCAAAACGTATATTTTCTCTTTCATTTGTCATCTTTGGATGTTTAAGCTTCTTGAATAAATCTTGGAAAGGACATATCTACATTTGGAAGAGTTGGCTTTCTATCAGTTATTCTAGGAAATTGAATTCTAATGCTACCATTATTAAATCTTTGAGCAAGAGTGAGTTTAGTTTGAGAAACATTAAGTCTTAGTAGAAAAACTTCTTTTAGAATCCGTTCCTTTTGAAGTTTGATTTCATTCCAACTAAATGGTTTTGGAGTAAATACTAAAGATTCTACAATATTGACTTCTAAAAGAACAGTTTCTCCTTTTGGAAATAACTTTTTAGCTTTTGAATTAATTTAAGATCTCATAACTTTGTAGTAGATTTTAAAGATAAGTATCATAAATTTAGTTCCTTCCATAAAATTATAATTTTGTGATTGAATATGCAATACTAAACTATTCATAACTTTTGAATCGTCTAAACTTATAGAAAAATGAGAAAAACATTAAGTATACTATGGTCCTTTAAGAAGATGGGTTTGCAACAAAGATAAAGTTGTCTCATTAAAATCTATATTTGTAGCGTCTCTTACCTATACTAAAACAAGATGATTAATTCATTTCCTATGAAGAGGTTTAATTAAAACTCGAATAAGTCCAACATGTAAATATTTATATTTTTCTCTATGTTTTTGAATAGCTGTTTCTAAAAGTAATTTGATAACTCCATGCTTTCCTAATAAAGAAATAGTTTTTTTCAACTATTTTAATTACATAATTATGTTTTAAACTAAAGTTTCCAATTTCATAAATTTCTTGTGGTTTTTCTGTGAGAATTGACCAATTATTTAATCTTTGTTTAATTTTAGATATCTTAATTTAAGACGAGTTATAAACAACTTGATCTGAATTACTAGACCCTGCATCTATGGAAAAAGAGCTCTGTCAAAATTTATAACTAAAAAAGAGAAAGATCTTTTTAATAGATTCATTTTGTTTAATAAAATTTTAATATTTTGTTAAGTAAGTCTTGTTTTAACCTATTCACTTATGGGAATACCTTGCTTACCAAAAATTTTATTGCCATGCCTAAGACTTACTGTCGAGACCATAATTCTAGCTTACTAATACAAAGAATAGAATTACTAAAAATTAATTAACAAAATATTTAATCTTTATCAACTCAAATGAATTCTTATACTTAGTTATTTGGTAATATTAATATTTATCATATAATATCATGACTTAAATAAAACATTATCTTTGTTTATTAATATAATTTAAATTTAAATTTAAAATGATAGTATTTTTTATGTTATATAATTACACATGAAAATATTTTCATAACATAATATAATATTCTAATATCATTATTACATTATAAATGGATACATAATTATAAAATAAATATTCAAAATTGATATATGTATTATTTAGATTTATTATCATATACGATAATTGAACAAACGATCATTTCTATTTATCAAGATATAATTTTTTAGCTATAATATAGTATTGTATAATTTATTTCACTGATATTTATTTGTGTAATTATATAATAAATATTGAAACTTATTATAGATACTTATCACATATTATTTTTAGTTATTTATCTTATAAAAATTTTAATATATAATAATTTATGTTTTAAAATAAATGAATTTTATTATAATATTATATTATTTTATTTATTTCAAGGCATACAAACTTAATATTATAGGGTATATAGTATGATATGTCATAAATGATAATTATCTTTATATGTTTTAATAAAGGATTTGTCGATATATTATTCAACATGTAATGTACTAGTAAGAGTAATACCTATATATTAGAAACCATTTTTATGATATTACAATACCAATAGCTTGTAGTGCATTACAAATAACATTTCGGGCATTAGATTACTAATATGTTGTATTATATGTAATATAAATTCATACCAAACCGTTATATAAGAAAACATGTATTAGAAAATATTTTTAGTCATATCATTACACATACTTTGTTTAATAGATAACATAGTATTGAAACTTTATTATAGATACTGTAGATACCTAATTTTTGTCCCCTTTATTTTATTTTATTTTAATAGGATAAATGGTCCTAAATTAGGGAAAAAATTAAAAAATTTTAAAAAATCCAAAAAAAAAGAAATTTGGAAAAAAAAATAAGAAGTTTAGAAAAATATAAAAAATAGGAAAGAGTATAAAAAATAAGTAATCAAGGAAAATGTAAGAAAAAATACGAAAATAGGAAAAGAAACACAAAAAATAAGAAATTTAGAAAATAAAAAAAATAAAGAATTTAGAATATTAAAAAGCAAAAAAAAAAAAGAGAGAGAAGATTTAGGGAATTTAGAAAATAATAATTTAATAGAATAGATTTTTAATAAATTTAGAAAGGGGACCGTTAGACCTGTACTTATATTTGAATCTAGCCTGTACTGATCTAGTTCATATAATTGCACATATAGATAAGGCATAGAGCTGAATGGAAAAGCCCTTACACATAGCATTGGGTTTGGTTAGAGGTTTAGGGTTTGAATTTTGTTAGAGGCAAAATTGCTTTTTTCTTTTTCCCACAATACTTACTATACTGTCACATGTAGGGATTTCATTGTGCCATGTATCCCGACAAATATTAGCCTTAGATTGGTTAATGTTGACGTAGTACCACATGGCATGCTACGTCAATTGCCACGTATCACATGAAGACTCATAGCATACCGTAATCGAACAATGTGGCTGACATAGTGTCACGTCAGCCACTTTTCTCTCCCTTTCCTTTCCCTTTTCCTACGTTTTCCTCCACTTTCCCAAGTAAAACGACTTTAACCCCTTCACTTTAGCCTTAGATTTAGCACAACTTCTTTGCTTAAACACATTAATTAATGGCGCAATATCATCCTTCGTATGGCCTACTCTGAATAAAACCAAAGAGCAAGACCAAATTCATCCCTTTCGTTGGTCAAATCGAGCTCCAAAAATTGAAAAAAATTGAAAATCTAGACATTTTTCATTTAACCCGATCTCAGCTTTCCTTGTTTTATGATTTGAATTGATATATAAATAGGAGTCTTAAGTCTGTTTCACCATACACATAATCACACACGAGCTTCAAAAACTACTCATAAACTCTCTCTCTCTCTCTCTCTCTCTCTTCTCAACCACTCTCTTTTGGCACCCACTAAACCCTCTCTTTCTCTTCGACTCTCTCTCCCTAGCTACCCTCAAGGAATACCACCCCTCTAGTTAAGCTCCTTAAGCCACTAGCTTTTACCTAGTAGCCCTCATGACCACTACTTAACCCAAAGCTCTTCTACTACTAAAACCCTAAACCACCGTGGTTGTCCCCTCTCAAACCACTATCACCATTGCTCCCGGCACAAAAATAACCCTACTACAAAGCTTGCAAAACCTTAGAACCCACCTCAACCACTCATTTGAACCTAGCAAACACCCTAATAGCTACCACTTAAGCAACACTACCAACCGCCACTCACGAAAATACCTAAGTAGCTACTACAAGCCGTAGTGCTTCTCCAAACCCCTATTCCCCAATAAATTTCACACAAATCCACCTTCAACCATGAAAAATTCAATCCAAATCACCTTGAATCAACCTCACTATGTTGCTGTTGAAGGAGAGTTTGGAGACAACCCAAACTCGACCTAAGATTTGAGATTCGAACTGACCCACATCCATAACCCAATCTAATCTCCCTAGTCTGGTCCGCGTACCTAATAGTATCCAAGCTTGGCCTCTTCCTTTATATATATATATATATATATATTAATTTGTTTTGTTTATTTAGTTATTGTATTGCATTTGTAATGCAAAAGTATAAGTAAAAAAAAAGGGAAGGGAAAAAGAAATAAAAAGAAGCAAAGAAAAAGTAGTCTATTTATTTATTTATTTATTAGTTTAACAGGTAAAATAAATAAAATATAATAGGCAATAAAAATAAGTAAATAGGTTAGTAAATAAAAATTGTTTTGATGCTAAAAAAAATCGGGTTTTCAAAAAATAAAAATAAATAAATCCTTTACAAATTAGGACTATTTTATATTTTTCAAAAGTAAAACCCCGAATAGGACTTGTTAGAAAAATTACCTTAAAAAGCTAAATTGAAAAAAAATGTAAAGCCGATCTCTTTTCATAAATTAAAATCAAATCAACCCACTAAAGTTTTAATAAAAAAACCGCATACGTTTGATTTCAAATAGCGAATACGTAGGCAACTACAAGGTGACAATATAAAAATAAAAAAACCTAATTTCCTTTTTTTTTTAGTTTAGATTACTTAAGTTATCTAAATGTCAATAACTAATAATTGAGCTTTTGTTTTCGAGAATTGAAAGGTGATTTTTAAGGATAAGGTTAAATTTAGAAAGTTAATGATATCCATAAGGATTTAAAAAGCCTAACCTTCGGATCTAGATCTCTGGTTTCTAAAACCGTTTTTTATAAAATTGGTTTGATCGATAAATCTATAGCTAAGTTATAACCAATATACTCAATTGGTTATAACTTAACTCTTTTTTTTTCTCAACTTTGGTCAGGTGGTAACTCTAATATATTTTCAAAATAAAGACCAGTTTTCTTTAAACCCTAGTCGAGGGTCAGTATTAAACAGGTAGGGTTTAATATTGATCAATTTAAAGAAGACCTAATTTAAAAAGAACTGGGAGGGAAAAACGAAACTCGGTAGCTTAGTGACTCTATTGGGGACCATTAAGAGGGTTAACCATTCAACATTCCAAAATTAAAATTAACCTCTAAAAGTCACCTTAAATGCAATTTGTTTATTTATTTGTTCTTTGTTATTTGTATCATAATTGTACTAACATTTTTTCAGGTTTAGTTTTATTTATTTAAACCATTTAAGGGGAGGGATTTAATTTCCCACAAATGTATGGTAGAAATGGTCAATCCATGACCGCATTAAGACCATAGGATGGGGGGCCATTGTGTAATCTCCACATACTGTAGTATAATCACCACTCGGGGTTGATTAAGCCATCCTCACTTAAGCTTAATGTGACCAATGAAAGTGTTCCTTAACAAGTGAGGTCGTACAAGCTTAAGAACCTTTAGAACCCACCTTTATGCATTTACGACCTCTAGAATCGATGAATAATCAAGCAAGATGGAGATAAAAATATAGATTGGCTTGGAGTTTCCTTGATTTTCCTTATAGTTTTAATGTATTGTAAATATAGAATTGTTGTAAATAGGTTTTGTTGTTGTAAAAAATGGTCGATCAATCTTATAACATATTTTTTCTTTTGTAATTCAGATTAAGAAATGACCTGTTCATCCAACTTCATCTACTTCAGGGAAAAGTTGGTAGGCAAGCCCATTTGCCTAAAGCCCATCTTGGACCAATGGTTTCAACACTTCAATCCAAGGGAAAAAGAAATCATCATCAGCAAAATCAAGCCCATTCTATTGCTTCCTAAAGTAAAAATAGAGATTAATTTTATTAGGCCTCTAACCAACTTTTGGGAACTCGAAAAAGTGTTTTTTTTTAGTTGAGCCTCACCTAACTAGCCTAACACTTGAAGAGTATACCTAATTACTTCAAGCCCCTTCTTTAGAAAATATATATAACTCAAATTTGGAAGTGGACTGGTGAATGCCTTTTCAAGATTCCTAAGCATTACAAAAGCTGAAGTGAACAAAGCCCTCAAAAGTTGTAATGGGAACTACATCCAACTCGAAAACTTAAAAGCCTAGTTTGCCATTAAGCCTAAATCCAATTAATAGGGTATCTCCTGTAGCAATCTCAAGGATTGGGGACAGAACAAAATAAAAGGCTTTATCCTAGCTACATTCAAGACCCTTCGATTCCTTAATGGAAAGTTCCTCATCCATTTAAGAGTCACAGAGTTGGTAGGCCAGTTTCTTGAAGGCATATCATATGTCGCAGTCTTCCTAGTAGAATAGATCAGAAGCCTCAATGTTTTGAAAGAAAAGAATGATGGCATACTAAAGACCAACATGGCATTATTAATAGTATGGTTTGTGAGCTATATGAAGTGTTATGGGCTTGATTTGATCTAAGGAGAGTTTGCTCATAACATCAATCTGGTCAATCTTTTTGCCAATAATGTCCACTTCTTAGAAGGAAAATTTACTTACTGCTAAGTAGAAGTATTGAGAAATTTTCAAGTTGCTGATATCTTATGGAAAGTAAGATGGAGTAACTTCAAAAAGGTAATCCTAGTTTGCAAAAATTATCAAGCATAACCTCTAATTGGGATAAAATTATACATAAGCTATTACCCTAACAATATGATCAGATAATTCAAAGGTATCTAAGAGATAGTCTGTAGGCTTCCATCGGATCATGACCTTGGATTATGAGGACCTTCAAATTCCACTACCACATAGAATGTTCAAACTCAAGGCAATCAAACAGTTATGAGAAACAAGGACTATCAACCCAAACATCAATTTAGGAAAATAGCTAAGAGAAGTGGACAAGCATCAGGTTACCAAAGAATATTTGTACAATTAGCTCCATAAGGTAGGGGAGATCCAATATCGAGTACCAAAGGTCATCTAACCCACACTAGCTAAACCAGATCTTGAAATCAAGACCTACATGGACTAAGTATAAGCCTAAGTACAATCTATGAAGAGTAGGACATGTGGGAGGATCTCTTTCAAAAATCTAAACAATGTTCCCAAACCTTAAAACATCAATTGAAGATGACCTAGAAAAGGCTCAAATAACTTAAAGAAATGGAAGAGCCCAACTCAAGAAAGAGGAAGGAAGCACCAATAGGGTCTAGTAAGTTAAAAAGGGAAACGCCTACCAAGCACCAGAAGAATATTTAAAGATAGGAGCACTCCTCTTAGGAAACAAATGTATTTTCATTTAATGTAAAAGGGAACTCCAAAAGCTACAAAAATAATAAAAATTACCATCTTACTGGTGATTAGTCAATTTTATCCTTGGCATCCATGTGCCGTGCATTTCTTTGTTTTTCATCCATCTCTTTTAAAATATTCATGTGCTAACTTGTTGAGAAGTGATCTTATCAAATCTTTCAAAGAAGTCCCATCTAAACCTACTTTTAAACCAGAATGGCTAACAAAGGAAACGACAACACCAACACCAATAACGACAGTATCAACCGAGAGGTTATTGACCCACCAAGCTAAAGTTCCAATCTTTAGAACAAATAGTAGGGAAGATTGCAAATCAATTGAGCTTTCTTGTTGATAACATCACCTTGCTCAAATCCATAGCTCCAGCAAACGAAGAAAGCTCTAAAGCCCGATACAGAAAGAATGAAGCCCTACCGCTTGATGCAGAAGAAGCCTACCCCAAAGTTAACTAAGCCTTCAAATCATTTGAGACAGAAGGGGTATTTCCCAAGGTCAACCCGCCTTTCAAGCAGAATAACTACTCATTTCTAGTTAATCCAAACTTTGAAGCTGATCAAGATAGATTGAAAGAGCTTGAGAAGTGACTAACTCAACAAATCATTAAAAAGATGAAAATGTTTGAAGGGTATGATGGATTCAAGCCGGCTATTATAATATAGCGGATGTAAGTCCGAGTCGATCCCTTAGAGACTTTGACTACTAATATTAACCTTAGCTTTATTATTTAACCGGAAAATTATGATGAGTTGAATGAATAAAAAATATTGAAATTAACAAACTAAACTAATTATGGGACTAGATTAAGCAATTTAGAAATCAATAAAACTAAGAACGACTTCAAGTATGCAATAACGTATTTAGGAATTATTTCCCCTAATGTTTAGCATGTGACCGCTTAGAATATATTCAATTCAATTTCTATTATTCTTGACCGGAGGGATTCACAACTAAAGTTAATACCTTTCCCAAGCATATTAACCGTAATCCTAAATTATTTACCGGAATCTCTTCACTTAGTAATATAATTTAGAATTGCATTAATGTATAATGAATTCCCACACAAATAATTAACTTTCCGGAAGAAACATGTATCTTATCTCTAAGTATATATGTAATTCTCTCCAATTATGTAAAGATCCAATTACACATGTAATTTCTCAATCAACATGCATGATATCATATATTGATATTTTAGAAATATCAATTAACAATTAAACGACATAATTGAATCAAACAAAGATAAAAACTTTATTGAGAATTATAAATCAACTCAAGAGTCACATGAAACCCTAGGTTCCATAATCCTAAATACAAGAATTCTAAGCTATCATAATGAGACTAAAAACGAGTTCCATCAAAAACATAAAATAAAACATGAAAAACCCCTTTGATTGATGAAAAATCTCTCCAATCTTGAAGTTGGTGTTACTTTCGCCTTTTTCTTCTCCTTCTCTTCAAGTCTCTTCTCTTCTCCAATGTCTCATGTGTCTTGTGTAACCCTAATATGTCCATTTATACTGTATTATAAGGTTTTTGTTTTCTTTACCCGATACGACCTGGGACATGACCGTATCCCCAGGTCGTGTAACTTTCTGACCCTAGTAAATTTCCCTGCATGGACATAGCCTGGGGACATGGTCATGTCCTAAACTATGTAACATCAAAACTTCATAACTTCTTCATTTGAACTCTGAATTGAGTGAAACTTGAGTCATTTTCTTCGTTTTCAATCCAAGAACACATTCAAACCTTGAAATCAAAATTTTACTCAATTAAGTATCAATTCATTTAAAGAAAACAAAAAATGTAAGAGAAATACTATAAAATCACCATGTGAAATATGTTTAAAATCAGAGTTATCAAATTTCCCTACACTTGAGCATTTGCTTGTCCTCAAGCAAATAAATCAAAATAAAACTTTCGAGACAAGAAACGCTAGACAAATTTATCACTATTTAGGAAACCGATGAACGAATACACTTGACCCGTAGAAAAGTAAGAAAATCATTCTCAACTAACTTGCAATAATAAAGTCAACCAATTTTATCTAACCATATTCAAATGCTCCAACAATACTTAATACTAGAGTTCACTAGTTAATTTATGATAATCAAAGTTTACCCGAGTCATTTAACCAAGGATTCTTAAACTAAAAACTGGATTTAACATCTCGTCAACTGAAAAAGAGTCATAAAAATTTTGTCCATTTGACTAAAGTGTATACAATTCTCTCTTCCATCTCACCAAGCACCATAATCTAAGACAAACACATTTTACATCCATTCATCCTCTGATCATCCCCCTAATTCATGCTTTTGTTGAGAGGTCTTTTAAATTTACCTTATTTAAGCACAATTGTGTTTGTAGAGGGAAAGAATCTCGCTCTTCTGATGGACCAAGACCGATTCATACCAACTTATTCTTTATATTGATAGCGAGAAAGAACCTTACTCCTCTGACGGACCAAGGCCGATCCATATCAATTTTTTTTTTCATTAGAATTGGCATTGGGACTCAATCTTACTCTTCTGACGGACTAAGATGAATCCTTATCAATTTTTTCTATTCATACACTTGTTATTACTTTTAACCTCCAATCATTGTGATTTTTCAGGGGTTTCTCAAAAGAAGAATTTCATTTGTTTGTTTGCTAAAAATTATAGGACTCTTAAAAATTTCTAAGAGAAAAGTATACATAAAAGTAAATTTAAAAATAACCATGACTAACTCTCAACTAGTGATGTTGCTCCAATCTCAAGTCTTAAAGTCCTAAGCTAAATAACCCGTAACTTTGCCCTCCAAGAATTTGACTAATCAATTCTAGGAAAGTATAATAAGATCAATAATAATCAAGATGACACAGTTGATTTGGCCCAACACTTGTTAATCACCTATTGTAAGTTAACTTAAAAATTAATTGGGTCAAATGTGAATAATTTGTATCCTAAACAGTAACAAATTCATATATATCCCTTTCTCCCACTTAATAACGTATATTGTCCTCAATGTACAACTAAGAAAGCACAATAGCAAGATATCAAACAAGAAAAAACATCATATGGAAAAAGGAAATACGTGTATTGAAAAAGAAACTAATACTTCCTTGCCTTGAAGCATAAAATACTCTAGTGGAGAAGGAGTTGCTAGTAGCTCGACAATCGTGCCCTCATGAGTGGAAGATGATGTAATGGATTTGGACTTCCTTTGAACAATCTACTTTTCACAAGTTTTCATTGATTACTTCGATCAGGAACGTAAGGAGAAGATGAAGAGAAGAGAAAAGGAATATGTATTGATGTTTAGAAGTGTTTGAGAGAGTGTATGTGTGTTTGAATAAATAGGGCATGTAGTGAATCGTGTAGGTTTTAGGCAGACACGGGCTGGGATATGACCGTGTCCCACGCCCGTGTAACTTTCTGTTTTGATAGTGTCTTACCTGGGTGGACACGGGCTAGGACACGATCGTGTCCCAGGCCCGTGTAACTTTCTGTGTTCGGGCATGACTTTTGATTGCACACGGGCTGGGACACGACCATATCCCAAGCCCGTATAACTCATTGTTCGTGGTCGGGAATACTGGGCGTACACGGGCAAGGACACAACCGTGTCCCACACCCGTGTAACTTTCTGTTTGCGTGGCATATGGTTGGGCGGATACGGGGTCGTGTCCCACGCCCATGTAACTGTCTGTGGGTACGGTATAAAGTTGGGCGCACACAGGCTAGGACACGACCGTATCCCACGCCCATATAACTTTTTGTGGGTGTGGCAAATTAAAGGGTCCTGGATGGACACAGGCTGGGAAACGACCGTATCCCATGCCCGTGTAATTTTCTATTCTTTTTTTTTAATTCATGAATTTAATTTAAAAATAAAGGAAACTTAAAGAAATAAAAGTAATTAAACTAGAAAAAGAAAAAAGAAAACTAAAGAGAAGAATAAAAATGAAATTAAAAGGGAAAAGCCTATGACTAAAATTGAAACAAATAAAAGAAGCAAGGCAAAGTTAGATAAAAGAAAAATAAAATGAAATAAACTTAAAGAACTAAAGTGTAAGCAAAGTTAGACATGGGTTGCCTCCCAAGAAGTGCTATTGTTAACGTCGATAGCTCGACGGGATACGTCTTCTCATGATAGTTCTTCATCTAAGTAGAGATAGGACTTCTCCTATATTTCGCTTTCGAACTCTCCATACAAGTGTAAATTTACCCTTCGGCCATCGACCTTGCCAGTTCCATTTCATTGGTGCATAACTTCCATAGTTTCTCTCCTTATCATGCCACTTATCAAATTCATGTAGTCTAAACTTCTTCATTTTATCCGCTTTTAGCTTAGATTCAGTTGTCATTGGAAGTTTTGAACTTTTCACCGCAAAGACATGTTCCAAATGATTTCTTGACAGTTTTGGTTCCAAAATTGGTGACTTCTCTTTGAAAGATTTTAACCTAAAATCCTTTGGCTTATGGAGTAGATCAATCACCTTCTCGTCCACAATGGATTCATGAACTTCTATTTGAGCTGCCACTTCTGCACAATTGGGGTTAGTCACCAAATTTTCATCTGCCTTTTGCAAGCAATAGCTTGAGGAATTCTTAGCAAGAGTTTCCTGCATACATGTAGATATGATGACATTAGTGGCATTAACATTGTGACTTATGTCCTCTAAGTCAAGAAATTTGCTCGTTGCCTCTGGAGTTTTAAAAATTATTTCATTATCCCCAACCCGTAATATCAACTTATGCTCACTAACATAAAAAACAGCTCTAGTAGTGGCTAGGAAAGGTCGACCTAAAATGATTGGCACCTCAATATCTTCATCTATATCAAGTATAACAAAATCCACAGGAAAGATGAATTTGTCTACTTACACTGAAACATCCTCTATGATGCCTCTAGGGTATGTGATAGACCTATTGGCTAATTGAAGGCTCATGCGTGTTAATTTAGGTTCTCCTAACCCTAGCTTTTTGAACAATTTATACGGCATCAAATTTATACTAGCTCTTAAGTCTGCCAAAGCATTATCTACTAACAAATTGCCAAGCATACAAGGAATAGTGAAACTCTTTGGATCTTTTAATTTTTGTGGCAGCTTTTTCTGGAGAAGTGCTGAACATTCCTCGTCCAATGTGACGGTTGTAAGCTCCTCCAACTTCCTCTTATTCAATAGAAGATCTTTTAGAAATTTCGCATACTTTGGCATCTGCAAGATGACATCAACAAGAGGTAAGTTAATATGTAATTGTTTGAAAACATCAAGCAATTTACCGAATTCCTTTTTCTGATCAGTGTAACTTTGCTTAAGGCGCTGTGGGTAAGGGATGAGAGGCTTGTACTCCTTTACTTTTGGTGATTCCATACTTTCTTTTGATTTTAGTGGCTTTGCATCTTCCTTATGGTTGACTTCCACTTCTTTCTTAATTACTTCCTCACCATCCTTCTTCACTTGCAGTTTTCTACCACTTCTCAAGGTCACTGCATTAACATGTTCCCTAGGGTTGACCTCAGTATTCCCTAGAAGTGTCCCTTATTGCCTCTCAGAGATCATTTTTGCAAGTTGACCAATTTGGTTCTCAAGGTTGCGATTGGAAGCCTCTTGATTTCTCAACAATGATTCAATGTTGGATAAGCGAGCCTCATTGCCTTGAATATATTTTGTGAGAAGTTCTTCCATATTGGACTTCTTTTCTTGAGGAAGAGGAGGTGGAAATGGTCTCTGAAATCCAGGTGGGCCAAAGTTAGTCTTCTGCTGGCCTTGGTTTTGATTTCCCCATGAGAAATTAGGGTGATTCCTCCATCCGGGATTATAAGTATTGTTGTAGGGGTTATTTATTGCTTGGGTGGATTTCCTAGATAATCTACCTATTCCAGTTGTTCTTGTGCTCTATACCCCTGCATACCAAAGTCACTTACATCCGATTGCACTGGTTGAGGGCTAACAGAGAGTGCATCAATCTTCTTACTCAATAGGTTCACCTTAGCTGCCAGAGCAGTGGTCAAGTCTACATCATAAATTCCCATAGCCTTTTACTTGGCTCTAGTGCTTTCCCACTGATAATTGTTCATCGCTATTCCTTCAATTAGGTTTTGTGCTTGCTCAGGTGTCTTTATGTTCAAAGTACCTCCTGCGGATGCATCAATCATCTATCTCGTAGATAAATTGAGACCATTATAAAAGGTCTGAATTTGCATCCATAGTGGGAAGCCATGATGTGGGCACCTCCTAAGCAAGTCCTTGAACTGCTCCCAAGTATCATATAGAGTCTCCACTTCCAATTGAGCAAAACAAGAAATATCATTACGAAGTTTAATGGTCTTTGCAGGCAGGAAATACTTCTCCAAAAATTTCTCTACCAATTCATTCCAAGTTGTGATTGAATTTTGTGGTAGGGAGTTCAACAACTGTTTTTCTCTACCCCTCAAGGAGAAAGGAAATAGTCGTAGTCGAATGGCATCATCCGTGGCTTCGTTGATTTTAAAAGTATCACAAATCTCTAAAAAGCTAGAGATGTGAGCATTAGGATCTTCATCTTGAAGACCGTCAAACTGAACATATTGTTGCACCATTTGTATAATGTTAGGTGCAATTTGGAAGTTATTAGCCACGACGGTTAGCCTCGCGATACTAGAGTCAGCTCCAATAAGTATAGGCCTTGAATAATCGGACATAGTCCAATTTGCGTCATTACCATTATTAGCCATATGTGGTGGATCTTCTTACTCAATGAATTAAGTGTTGGTCTCTTCACCCTCTTCCTTAATCTCAACGATTGACTCGTCTTCTATGGTAGCCACAATTTGTCTAGGTCACACTCTCAAATTTTGAAGAGCAGTTCTCTCAATTTGAATATCAAGTTCTACCAAATCTTCCGGGTTGCTTCGAGTCATGCACTGCAAGGGTAAGAAATATAGAATGAATTGCAGCTCAAGCTGATGAAAATAAACAATGAAAACAAAAGAAAAAGAAATGGTCAAAGTAATAAAGCAACTAGTGTTATTAATATTGAAAATCCCCGGCAGCGGCGCCAAAAACTTGATATCAGGCAAGTGTACCTATCAGTTTTAATATAGTGAATATGAGTCCGAGTGGATCCCTTAGAGACTTCGAGTACTAATATTAACCTTAGCTTTATTATCTAACCGGAAAATTATGATGAGTTGAATGAATAAAAAATATTGAAATTAACAAACTAAACTAATTATGGGACTTGATTAAGCAATTTAGAAATCAATAAAACTAAGAACGACTTCAAGTATGCAATAACGTATTTAGGAATTATTTCCCCTAGTGTTTAACATGTGACTGCTTAAAATATATTCAATTCAATTTCTATTATTCTTGACTGGAGGGATTCACAACTAAAGTTAACACCTTTCCCAAGCATATTAACCATAATCCTAAATTATTTACCAGAAGCTCTTCCCTTAGTAATATAATTTAGAATTGCATTAATGTATAATGAATTCCCACACAAATAATTAACTTTTCGGAAAAAACATGTATCTTATCTCTAAGTATACATGTAATTCTCTCCAATTATGTAAAGATCCAATTACACATGTAATTTCTCAATCAACATGCATAATATCATATATTGATATTCTAGAAATATCAATTAACAATTAAACGACATAATTGAATCAAACAAAGATAGAAACTTTATTGAGAATTATAAATCAACTCAAGAGTCACATAAAACCCTAGGTTCCATAATTCTAAATACATGAATTCTAAGTTATCATAATGAGACTAAAAACGAATTCCATCAAAAACATAAAATAAAACATGAAAAATCCCTTTGATTGATGAAAAATCTCTCCAATCTTGAAGTTGGTGTTACTTTCACCTTTTTCTTCTCCTTCTCCTCAAGTCTCTTCTCTTCTCCAATGTCTCATGTATCTTGTGTAACCCTAATATGTCATTTTATACTATATTATAAGGTTTTCGTTTTCTTTACTAGACACAACCTGGGACATTACCGTGTCCCCAGGTCTTGTAACTTTCTCACCCTGGCAAATTTCCCTACATGGACACAGCCTGGGGACAAGGTCATGTCTCAGACTGTGTAACTTCAAAACTTCATAACTTCTTCATTTGAACTCCGAATTGAGTGAAACTTGATTCCTTTTCTTTGTTTTCAATCCAAGAACGCGTTCAAACCTTGAAATCAAAATTTTACTCAATTAAGTATCAATTTCTTTAAAGAAAACAAAAAATGTAAGAGAAATACTATAAAATCACCATATGAAATATGTTTAAAATCAAAGTTATCACTTACTTTTCTCATCTAATTGAGCAAGCCTCCTCCAATTTCGTACAGGTAGTAGCCGCAAGATGTCAAATTGAAGTGTTGTCGCTTCCGGTAAATTACAAGAGCCATCAGGTAGAAGACTACCTTCTGTAAAGCTTACTACTAGCAAAACCAAAGAAGCAACTATCGGTATGGTAAATTCAAACACCAAGCCCAATACCTGGGTTTCCTTTAGAACAAATCCTCTACCAATGCAACAACAATTCCGAAGTCAACCATAAACCATCAAGGTTCTAAGACAATTCACCAAGATACCAATTCCCCTCAACTAGGTCCTTAAAAAATTGAGAAAAGATAAGTTGATCCATTTGAAGCCTCCCAATGAGAGACATAGACCAAGGTTTTTTTTATGTCAATATCATTTGGTGTAAGTAGGCCATTCAATCAACTCATGTTGGAGATTAAGAAATAAAATTCAAGATTTAATTGACAAAGTTACAATCCAACTGGACTTCGTAGAGGCTCCAGTTCTAAACATCAACAATAACCCCTTGCCTAACCATGGGCCCATCATCAATATGATATTTAACAACTTAGATCCTACCATCACATGATCAATTCCAATCAAGAGCCTAAGGTCTATAGATTCTACAAATAAGAAGAGAAGTGAATTCCACAGACCAAAAGGTATACCTTTTACGTGCCTATAGCCCTTGAAAATTATAGAACTACCCCTCTCAACTACCAGGAAATAAATCAGGGGCAATCATGCTCACTTATAGGAAAGATTACTCGCTCTAGTAGAATTTACGATCTAAGGCAAGACTTGAAAAAGAAGGCTATATTGGAAAGGGAAAACAATGAACCAGCTGAACATGAAGAAGGATTATCTGCCTTCGCCAAGATAATCAAGTCTAATGAATATAAAGTAATGGATCAGCTCACTAATACTCCAGCACAAATATACTTCATGAGTTTATTGATGGCATCAGAACTACAATAAGAAGCTTTGTTCAAAACTTTAAGGAAGGTCAAGGTTCTTCATGAAATACCTACTAGAAAAATAGGGTCTGTCACTAACTTTATCCTCATATTGGGTTAGATTCTTTCTCTACCAAGGAACTGGGTAAAGAAGGCCATCAACACACTAAGCCCCTCTTCATAATAGTAAGGGTAAACAACATTATCACAGTAAGAGTGCTCATCAACAATGGGTCATCATTGAATGCCTATCCTTTCGCCATCGCGGATCTGTTGGGCATTAATACGACTACGATTAAACCAAGCTTAACAACAGTTAGGGCTTTTTATCGATCGAAAAGAGAAATTATAAGGGAGATCAACTTAGCAGTCAATATCAGCCCATAAACGTTCAACATCTAATTTCAAGTTTTGGACATCCCAAAGACCTTTAATCTGCTATTGGGAAGACCTTGGATACATTTAGCAGGGGCCATATCTTCGAGTTTTCATCAGAAGGTTAAGTTTATCTCCAATGGCTAGTCATAATGATTTTAGGTGACCAAGATTACGAAATATATAAGGAAATGGCCATACCTTATATTGACACTAAGGAGCAAGAGGACTTTGGGCTCCAAATGTTTAAAGAGGTGTATATGATTGCTGATCAAGACAAAGATGAGAGGTCGAAATTCAAAGAAGGCTAGTTTGAAACCTATAAGCTACGTTACATCCCAACTTCGATGGATGAGCTGCAAAATATGCAAGTGAGGGATAAAAGAGCTAACAAATTATGTCATACCCTAATGACCTTCCCACCATTAGCATAAATTTTCATTCGAGCCAATGTCTTGAATTTAGAGTTCACCAAAGAGGACACCTCTAACAGAAATAAAACAACTAGTCCATCCAACAATGCTCAATATTTGAATAACTGGTTCTCCATCCCTATGAATAGCAATAAGTCTTTCCTAGGGTAAAGTATGAACCACAATCTAATATTTTATAGAGTTTTGTAACAAATTACCTTTATTCTACAAATAATTGTACTCAAAAGAAGCTTCCTCTAAATAAGAATCAGTCTCTTTTCTCTTCACTTCTTCCTTACTTACATTCTTTCCTTTACATACTTTTCTTTTTCCCAAATCCAATGCTTTGAATAAAGGTTGTGGACACCTCACGCAGATAGGTGATGAGAATATTGATATTACCTTTAGCCCTACTGTAGTCATTGAGAGTGATGTCAATAACCATAGTAACGTACAAGAAAACTAGCACAAACATGAAATGAGCAAAATTTCCATTGACAAGCTAACTGAGATAATTAATATTGAGACTAGTAACAACCCTAAGGTATTGAAAATTAGAGGAAATTTAAGAGAAGACCAAAAGGTAGAAATGACCACATTACTCTCTGAATACCAAGATGTATTTACATGGTCTTATAAAAATACGCCCGAATTAGATCCATCAATTGTGGTCCATCATTTACCCACATGAGAGGATATTAAACCTATTGATGTCTTAGTCGATAACATAGTAGGAAACCATCTTTTCTCTTTCATAGATGGATTCTTCGAATATAATCAAATTTGAATGTCTAAATAAGATAAAGCCAAGACAATATTTATCACAACTTAGGGTACATTTTGCTAAAAAATAATGCCTTTCCGACTAAAAAATATATGGCAACTTATCAAAAGGCCATGATAGCAATCTTTCATGACATAACACACAAAGAAGTTAAAGAATATATTGATGATATGATTGCAAAATCTAAGGAAGGAGAAAATCATGTGGGTAATTTAAGGAGATTGTTTAATAGGTTGAGAAAGTTCCAATTGAAGCTTAACCCAAAGAAGTGTACCCTCGGAGTGACTTCGAGGAAATTGTTGGGTTTTATAATCAGCCAAAGGGGCATCGAAGTGGACCTTGATAAAGTCAAAGCAATAGTTTACTTGCCCTATCCACGCACACTCAAAGAAATTAGAGGCATGTTGGGTTGTTTAAACTATATAGCCTGGTTCATATCTCAACTCATGGACAAGTGTTGTCCCTTGTTTAAGTTGTTGAAAAAGATCACTAAGATCAATTGAGATGAAGCGTACAAGTAAGCCTTTACAATGAGCAAAGAGTACCTCATGAACCCTCCAATTTTGGTAGCTCCAAAACCTAGGAAGTCTTTGTTTGTATACTTAACAATATTACCAGAGTCCATAAGGTACATACTCAGCCAGAAACACGAAGAAGGAAAAGAACAAGCTATATACTACTTGAGCAAGAAATTCACAGAAGGGGAACAAAAATATCTAGAAATTGAAAGAACTTATTGTGATTTAGTTTGGGTAATGCAATGGCTCAGATAATACACACTCTACTACCAAGTTAAATAGTTGACTCAGCAAGATCCCCTAAAGTACTTGGCAGACAAATTGACCCTCATTGGTAAAATCTCAAAGTGGCAAATGTTACTATCAGAGTTCAACGTTACATACGTGAACTGAAATTTAGTCAAAGGGTAAGCTTTAACAGATCAATTAGTAGAAAATCCCTTTGATAGTACCCCCTAAGAAGTACAAGTCAATTTCCCTGATAAGGATATCTTAGTAGTTGAGAGAAGCCCTAATAAAGGAGAAGATGATGAGCCACTAAAATGGAAAATGTTCTTCGATGGGACGGCCAATATGTCTAAGTGTGGAATTAGGGCAATACTATTATCCCCTAAAGGTACTCAATACCCTGTGGCTATAAGGCTCATTTTCCTATACACTAATAATATTGCTAAATACGAAGCATGCATCATGGGACTCAAAATGGCTCTAGATAAAGATATTCAAGAATTAGAAGTGTCTGGGAAATCTTCACTCATTATCAACCAAGCTTAGGGAGAATACAAGATGAGGGATCTTAAACTAATACCTTACCATCGGCACTTGACTAAATTGATAGAGAAATTTAAAGAAATCATCTTCAATTATGTACTAATGACTTAGAATCAATTTGTTGATGCCTTAGCCACTCTAGCATCTATAATCCATATATCCGGTGGAGTCGAGATTCAGCCCCTCACTGTTGAAATTAAAAACAAGCCTGCCTTTTGTCTAACAATTGAAAGTATGAATGACTAAAAGCCGTGGTACCATGATGTTAAGGTATTCCTTCAACAAGGTACATACCTTGAAGAGGTCGAGAAAAAGGATAGAAGGATGATTAGGAGATTGGCCACTCAATTCTTAATGAACAAGTCTACTTTATATCGGCGCACTTTTGACGGTACACTTTTAAGGTATGTGGACGACAAGGAGACTGAGATGTTAATGAAAGAAGTACACAAAGGAGTATGTAGAGCTCACATGAACGGTTACATGCTGGCTAAGAAAATTATGAGGCTACAGTACTACTGGTCAATAATGGAAGGCGATTGCATCCAATACGTTAGGCATTGTCACTTATGCTAAGTTTATGCAAATAAGATAAATGCCTCTCCTTAAGAACTACATACATTCTCAGCACTGTAGTCTTTCTCAAAGTGGGAAATCGATATCATGGGCCCAATTACTCCAAAAGCATCCAATATGCATCACTTTATACTGGTCTCCATCGATTACTTCGGCAAATGGGTTGAGGCCTTGTCTTATTCAAGTGTTATGAAAGTGGTCATAGTTAAGTTCATCAAGAGAGAAATCTTAGCCCAATATGAAACTCTAGAAACAATCATCATTGATAATGGTACCAATCTCAACAATAAGCTTATGTTAGAATTGTTTCAACACAATTTAGGATCATTCATGGGAACTCTACTTCTTATTGACCCCAAATGAATAGAGCCATTGAAGCAACTAATAAAAACCTCAAAAGAATCATCGAAAAAATGGCTATTATGTATAAAGACTAGCATGAGATGTTGCCACTCGCGCTTATGGCCAATCAAACTTCCATTAGAACGTTAATTAGGCCAATACCTTGCTCTTTGGTATACGACACTGAAGCAGTGTTTCCAATAAAGGTCGAGATCTCGTCACTCAGGGTACTATCAAAAACTTAGTTGAACAAAGCCGATTGGATAAAGAAACGCATCAAGCAGTTAAATCTGATTGACAAGAGGTGATTGATAGCCTTATGTCATAATCAATGTTATCAACAAAGAATTACTCAGGCTTTGATATGAGGAAAGTGCACCTATCAATTCTAATATAGCGGATATAAGTCCGAGTCAATTCCTCAGAGATTTTCAGTACTAATATTAACCTTAGCATTATTATCTAACCAGAAAATTGTGATGAGTTGAATGAATTAAAAATACTGAAATTAACAACTAAACTACTTATGAGACTTAATTACGTAAATTAGGGAGCAATAACCTATGAACGACTTCAAGTATGTAATAATGTATTTAGGAATTATTTCCCCTAGTGTTTAACATATAACCTTTTTAAAATATATTCAATTTAGTTTTTATAATTCTTAACCGGAGGGATTCACAATTAAATCTAATACCTTTCTCAAGCATATTAAGCCTAATCCTAAATTATTTACCGGAATCTCTTCACTTAGTAATATAATTTAGAATTGCATTAATGTATAATGAATTCCCACACAAACAATCAACTTTCCGGAAGAAACATGTATCTTATCTCTAAGTATATATGTAATTCTCTTCAATTATACCTAGATCTAATTACACATGCAATTTCTCAATCAACATGGATAATATCATATATTGACACTCTAGAATTATCAATCCACAATTAAACAACATAATTGAATCAAGAAAAGATAGAAACTTTATTAAATTATAATTCAATCCAAGGGTTACATGAAACCCTGGGTTACATAAAACCCTAGGTTCCATAATCCTAAATACTCGAATTCTAAGCTATCATAACGAATCTAAAAACGAGTTCCATCAAAAACATAAAATAAAGCATGGAAAACCCCTCTTAATTTGATGAACAATCTCTCTAATCTTGAAATCGATGTTGTTCTCACCTCTTTCTTGATGTTCTCCTTAAGTCTCTTTCTCTTTTCTTGTGTCTCTCCGTTTCTGTAATGTCTCTCATCTTTTGAAACCCTAAGATTTCCTTTTATATGTGTATTATAAAGATTCTGTTTTCGTCACCAGACATAGCCTGCGACACGGCCATGTCCCCAGGTCGTATAACTTTCTGTACGAAGGCAAAATTTTCTGCACAACTTCATAACTTCTTTGTTTGAACTCCAATTTGAGTGAAATTTGATTCCTTTTCTTCGTTTTTTATCATAGAACGCGTTCAAACCTAGAAACCAAAATTTTACTCAATTAAGTATCAATTTCTTTAAAGAAAACCAAAAATGTAAGGAAAATACTATAAAATCACCATATGAAATGTGTTTAAAATCAGAGTTATCAGGCTTTCAACAAAAGAGTATAATCCTAGAACTTCAAAGAGGATGACATGGTGTTGAGAAAGGTTCTCCCCAATGCACAAGACTCTAGATGGAAATTTGCTCCCAATTACAGAGGCCCTTATGTCGTAAAGTGAGTATTACTAGGAGGGGCTTTAATTTTGTGTCAAATGGATGGTCTAGATTTGAGAGACTCTATAAATGCTAATGCTGTAAAGTTGTACTACCCAGGAGAAGTCAAAAAGGGAAATTTTTACTCAGAACACGAAAATGCCAGTCATTTTGAATGTCACTATAGTCTAATTTTCATTATCTGCAAGCAAAGTTAGTATCATTAGCCGTTGTCAATGTTGGAATAATCACCCTCTCTATTGAAAGGTCCAACTCCCCTTACTCCATTTAATCAAACCCATACACTAAAAATACAAGAGAAGTTGAGAAATGAGATTTCAGACATTGGTAATTGACAAAACTTTTTAAAATACTTTATTATGAATTGATCCCCCTCGATAGGGAGTTTTATTGTCTATTTTTCAGGGAAGTGTAAAATCTGAGCAATCACCCTACAGCAAATATTTATTAGTTGGGAATAAGGGCTTCGATTCATAAAAGTTCTAAAAAGACAAAAATAGTAGGTGGCATTCTGTATCGAGTTAATTTCCACAATTTCTCTAAAAGAACTGGTGAAGTCTCAAACATTCTGTATCAAGACCATTCGAATCAAAGTGTGAGCCAGTTAATTTTGATAAGGCTTTTCAAAAAAGGTTTAACAATTTGGGTGCTACCAACAAGACCGAGTAAGTACTTCCATACAATTTTATCACATTGGTTTTTGATCATTGCATTTCTATTTAAGTTATATGACCAATATTTCTATGACTATATCCATAATAGTCTTTTGAGCCACCCTATAAGGTGCATTTCAATTTAGGTCTTAACCAGCTCTAGAAGCGCTTTGCTCACCTTAATTAGTCAACTCATTGGGGTACAACTAAGTTCTCTCATTCAGTTTCGAGTCTTAGCTAACTCTAGGAGCGCTTTGCCCACCTTGATTAGTTAGCTCATTGAGGCACGACCAAGTTCTCTCATTCAATTTAGAGTCTTAGCCAACTCTAAGAGCACTTTCCCTACCTTGGTTAGCCGACTCATTAGGGCATAGCCAAGTTCTCTTATTTAGTTTAAGGTCTTAGCCAGCTCTAGGAGCACTTTGTCTGCCTTGGTTAATCAGCTCATTAGAGCACGACCAAGTTTTCTCATTCTTATAGGGCCTTAGCTAAAGGAGTGCTTCACCCGTTTCACCTCGACTCGTCAGCTCATAAGAGTATGACCAGACTTCAATTCTTCTTTTAATCTTTTAGCCAACTCTTAGAACGCCACCTCTCTCTTCACCAAATGCCCAATAGATTGAGCCTGAGATAGCTGTAGTACCTCTCAACATAAAATCTACCCTTAGGGTAAAAAGAGTTTCTCTTTTCTCTTTGTGGCAAAGTTTTGCTCAAACTTTACCAAAAAGAGGGCTAGCTTTATATACTTAATTTTTGCCCACTTTATTTTATTTTATTTTATTTCAATAGGATAGAAGGTTCTAAATTAGGAAAAACACAAAAAATATAAAATTAAAGAAAATCCAAAAAAATAAGAAATTTAGAAAAAATATGAAATTTAGAAAAATACAAAAAAATGGAAATTAGGAAAGAGCATAAAAAATAAGAAATTTAAGGAAAATGTAAAAAAAAAATTAAAATAGGAAAAAAAAAGTAAAAAATAAAAAATTTACAAAATATAAAAAAAATGAAAAAATTTAGAAAATTGAAAAGTTACAAAAAATAAAAGATTTAAGGAATTTAGAAAATGATAATTTAATCGAATAGATTTTTAATAAATTTTGAAAGGAGACCGTTGAACCTAGGCTTAGATTTGAATCTAACCCAAGCTGACCTAGTCCTTATATATAATTTAATTTCATATATGGACAAGGCATAGGCCAATGGTCTAATGGATATGCACTTCCACATTGCATTGGGTTAAATTAGAGTTCGTGGGTCAAATCTTGATAGAGGAAAAATTGCCTTTGTCTTTTTCCCACAACACTCATTGCACTGGTACGTATCAAGATTTTGAATTGGTTGACGCTGACATGGCACCACATGTCACATAATGATACGTATCATACTATGATTGAACAACACGGTTAACGTAATTCCATTTCAACCGCTTTTCTCTCACTTTCCTTTCTCTTTCTCGCATTTTCCTCCACTTTCCCTAGTAAAACAGCTTCAACCCCTTCGCTTTGGCCATATATGTCGCATAACTTCTTTGCTTAAACACACCAATTAATGGTGCAATATCATCCTCTACATGGCCTACTTTGAATAAAACCAAAGAGCAAGACCAGATTCATCCCTTTCGTTGGTTAAATTGAACTCCAAGAATTGATAAAAACTAAAAATCTGGACATTTTTCATTTAACCCGATCTCAACTTTCCTTGTTTTCTAAGTTGAATTGATGCATAAATTGGAGCCTTAAGTTTGTTTCACTATACTCACAATCATACATAAGCTTCAAAAACCACTCATGAGCTCTCTCTCTCTCTTCTAGATCACTCACTCTCCACATCCACCAAACCCTCTCTCTTTCTTTAACTCTCTCTCCCTAGCTACCCTCAAGGAACACCACCCTTCTAGCTAAGCGCCTTAGGCCACCAGCTTTCACCTACTACCCCTCATGACCACTGCCATAACCCGAAGCTCCTCCGCCACTAAAACCCTAAATCACCATGGCTACCCCTTCTCGAACAACCGCCATCACTGCTCCCTATATGAAAATAAGCCTATTAAGAAGCTCGCAACACCTTAGAACCCACCTTAGCTACTCATTCAAACACAGTAAACAATCAAGTAGCCACTACTCAAGCACCACCACCAATTGTCACTCACGAACAACACCCAAGCAGCCACCCCAAGCCATGGTGCTTCTCTAAACCCCCATTCCCTAAGCATCCTCACCTACGAAAAATTCAGTTTGAATCACGCTAAATCAAACCCACTGTGCTATTGTTGAAGGAGAGTTTGGAGACGACCCAAGATTCGAGATCTGAACTGACCCACATTCGCAACTCAATCTAATCTCCCAGGTTCGACTCATGTGCTTAGCAATATCTAAGCCCAACCTTTTCCATTATATATATATATATATATATTAATTTGTTTTGTTTATTTAGTTATTGTATTGTATTTGTAATGTAAAAGTAAAAGTAGAAAAAAAAAAAAAAGAGGAGGGGGGGGGATGGCGGGTAGGGGCGCGGGGGGAAAGAAAAAGAAAAGAAAAAACAAGTAGTCCATTTATTTATTAGTTTAATAGATAAAATAAATACAAAGAATAGGTAAAAAAAAAAAAAAACAAGATAATGCAATAAACATAAGTAAATAGGTTAGTAAATAAAAATTGTTTTGACACTCAGAAAAATCAGATTTTCAAAAGATAAAAATAAATAGTCCCTTTACAAATTAGGACTACTTTAGATTTTTCAAAAGC
Source organism: Lumnitzera racemosa (assembly GCA_024138005.1). Lineage (NCBI taxonomy): Eukaryota > Viridiplantae > Streptophyta > Magnoliopsida > Myrtales > Combretaceae > Lumnitzera > Lumnitzera racemosa. The sequence goes on from JAMXBC010000004.1 coordinate 63,445,825, forward strand.
AAAACCCTAATTAGGACTTGTTAGAAAAATTACCTTAAAAAGTTAAATTGGATAAAAACGTAAAGCCGATCTCTTTTCAAAAATTGAAATCAAATCAATTGCTAAAGTTTTCACAAAAGAACTACGTATAAATGGTATCCGTAAAGGTTTAAAAAACCTAGCTCTCCAATCCAGATCTCTGGTTTCTAAAACCGTTTTTTATAAAATTGGTTTGAACGATAGATCAATAGCTTTGGTTATAACTTAATTCTTTTTTTCCCGATTTCGGTCGAGTAGCCACTCCAATACATTTTAAAAATAAAAACCGGTTTTCTTTAAATCTTAGTCGAGGGTCAGTATTAAATAGATAAGGTTTAATATCTAGTGGTTTAAAGAAAACTTAATTTAAAAAGAATCGAGAGAGAAAAACTAGGCTCGACGATACTTATCATATATTATTTTTATTTATTTGTCTTATAAAATATTTTAATATATAATAATTTATGCTCCAAAATAAATGAATTTGTATTATAATATTATATTGTTTTATTTATTTCAAGGCATACAAACTTAATATTATAGGGCATATAGTATGATATGCCATAAATTATAATTATCTTTATATGTTTTTAATAAAATGTTATCGATGTATTATTCAACATGTAATGTACTAGTCAGATTAATAACTATATATTAGAAACTATTTTTATGATATTACATTACCAATATCTTGTAGTAGATTAAAAATTATACTAGATGTTCTCACAAGTGAATAGATTAATACAAATTTTCTTCGCAAAATATTAAATCTTTATTAAACGAAAATGAATTTATTAAGATCTTTCTCTTCTTCTAGTCAAAGATTTTGACAAAGTTCTTCTTCTATAGACGTAGGATCTAATGATTCTAATCAAGATGTTTATAACTATTCTGAAATTAAGATTATTCAAATTGAACAAGATTTAGATAATTGGTCAATTACTATTGAAAAACCTAATTTAGGTTTTAGGTTTTTCAAAATAGAAGTAATTGCTCTTTTAGACTCTAAAGCCGATCAAAACTATATTCAAGAAGGATTAATTCCTATAAAATTTTATGAAAAAACTTTAGAAAGATTAGTTTCAGCTAATGGTTTAAGATTAAATGTTAATTATTAAATTCTTGTGGCCACGATTATTCAATATGGAATTAATTTTAAAACATCTTATATCTTAGTAAAAAACATAAATAATGCAATGATTTTAGGTACCCATTTTCTCACTATGTTATATCTATTTCAAATAACTACTTAAAGATTAAAAACTCAAGTTAAGAATAAAAAAGTAGTGTTTAAATTCATTAGTCCAATGAAAGAAAGGGAAGTCAATTTATTAAAGGATAATATGATCGATCAAATTGAAAAGAAATTAGAACAAGTTAATTTTCTTAAAGAAGAATTAGAGAAAAAAGAATTTTTAATCAATTAGAAAAATCAAAAACTAAAGAAAAAAATAAAAACTTTACAAGAAAGTTTTGAAAAGGAAATTTACTCAAATATTCCAAATGCTTTTTGGCCAACAAAAATACATATAGTGAAACTACCTTATATAAAAGGATTTACTAAAGATAAAATTCCTACTAAAGATAAAATTCCTACTAAAGCTACGCCAATCCAAATTAATCAAGAATTATTAGAATTGTGCAAAAAAGATATTCAAGATGATAGGGATCAAAGATCAATTACATGCTGCCAAGCCCGAAGGCTCTCTTAGGTGATCCACCAAGCTATCCAAGGTAAGTTAAGGGCCAAAAAGTAGTGCTTACCCTAGTCTGATCTAACTAGCTACTTCGCTCTCCATGCTATCCAAGGCATTGCCAAGATGACCAGCCAACATGCCAAACTAAACCCTCCGTACCTTAAGCGCTAAATTTAAATACAACAATCTCTATAGTACCGAGGTTAAGCTAATAACTGTCAAGAACCGACCATCCAAGGTCGACCCTACTATAAGTCATCCTTGAGCTAAGCCCAATCTAACCCTAGTAGTCAGGGTACCTAACTTATGACGTTGAATAGACCTGAACAAAAGCTTACCCTTGCTTAAATCACAATATTGTCAAAATCACAAAGTAAAAACGCACGCGTGCTGTCCTTTTTAATAATCATACTGTCCTTTCTGACAAATGACGTTTGCTACATACGTTTAGGTCAAATCGACTAACAAGTTAACTACCTCATCAAGTCTCTTGTCAATACTTCTAAGAGTTTCTTGAGATTGTCATCCATGGTGGACAACTTCACTATCATCACTAGCATTAACATTCATACTTAGATCTGTCATTTTTTCTCACAAATTGAAATTCAAACAAACACTTCAAAGAGTAAACAGCTAACAACACAGCAGTTAAGTAAACGCAATAACTTGGTTTCTTTCACACACATAAGACAGAGTATAATAGAATTTAGGAAGATCTAACTACAGCTCATACAACACCTCCGCTCTGATACTAAGATGATGCAAATCATAACCACGAACAGATAAAGCCGGTCGCTGGATGGGTCCAAGCTTGTAGAAAGCTCAAAAAAGATTAATGGGGAAAGGTACAAAAAGGGTAAGAAATAAAGAATGAAAATAGTAAGCAAACCCACGAATAGCCCCAAAGGATATGATATACCAATGGAATTTCCGAGAACTTTCGACACAATTCGATATGATGCACGAATTGGTTCAATGAGGTTACTCGCCACCTAAATTTGCTTAAGGAAAAGGATAAGAGTGATGCTAAGAGTAAACAAGTAATGTTTATGCAAAGAAGAAAGTACTCAATTGTATTAAAGGTAATCTAATCTTCTTACAATTACAAGTATAGGGGTATTTATACCCGCAAACTAGGGCAACTTACCCAAAGGGGAAAAAACAAAAAGGACATTTCCTAAAGAAGCAATGTTACATGATATAAAAGGGTAAAAATGAATATACAAGGAAAACAATTACTGGTGCTACAGATTCTACACATGATACAGTACAAGTAGTGATGCTACATTGGCGAGGTTGTTAGTAGATGCGAACAAAAAGTACGAACGGATGGGTTTATCCGAGAAGGGATGGTCTCGTTAGTTTGGTCTTTCTCTTTCGACTTTTCGGCAAGGAAGAGGCCGAGTAATCGGTCAACTCGGCAGCAAAGAGTAATCGTTAACTCGGCAAACCACACAATATTGGGCGGTCATATGGCATGACATTAGAGGTGACTCGGCAAAGAGGTACTCGGCCTTAGCAAGGAGGTACTCAGCTTCGACAAGGGTAGGTTTGAACATAAGGATTCGTCGTACCAACCCCTCTAGTCCTCAAGCTCAGCTGTAGGTCAGGGGCCCTGTAGCTTAATTCCCATTATTCCCTCCGGGTTGTATTGGATTTAGGATCAAATCTAGATGGTATTCACTCAATTCTCCGTTAGGGTGATATAGACTAAGGTCAGCGATGCTAAAGGTGTCAGAAACCCCATAATCCTCAATAATTCCAACCTATAGGCGTTGTTGCTGATTTTCTAAAAGATTTTGAAAAGTCCTTCCACTCTTGTAGATAATTTGTTTCTCCTTTTGTTCGGGAATTATTCCTTGCCAAAGTGTAGCTATACAAAGTCTCCCAATTGAAATTGTTTTGCTGATCGACCCTTAGTCTTTTTACGCATTCTTTTGGTAGCCCCGTCGATGTGCTAAGTGACCTTGTCATAGATGTGCTGAAAGGATTGTGCCCTGGCCAAGGCATCGGGGTCCTCTTATGCAGGTGCAAGTATACAGGCATAGATGAAGGGCAACTCGAGATTAAATCCATAAACCACTTTGAAGGGGGTCTACTTAGTGGTATCATATATGGTTCGGTTGTAAGTAAACTTGACTACTGGTAAGCAGACGTCCTAATCGACCAAGTTCTTGCCAACTGTAGCTCAAAGTAATGAACCTAAAATATGATTAACTACCTCTGTTTGGCCATTAGTTTAGGGGTAACAAGAGATACTGAAGAGTAATTTAGTTCCCAACCAACACTACAGGGTTCTCTAAAAATGGCTTAAAAACTTCGGGTCTCTAACAAAGACTACACTTCTCAGTACACCATGTATCCGCACAATCTCCTACAAGAAAAAAAGAAGCAATAACTGACGCATCGTTAGTTTTATTATAAGGCACGAAGTATGTCATTTTACTGAACTGATTGACAACAACCATTACAGAATCTTTTCCTCAGGTAGTTCTTAGCAGTTCAAGAATAAAGTCCATATTTAGTTTAGTCCACGGCTTTGTTGGAATAGGTAGGGACATCGCCTTCCCTTGTTCAGCTCGACACTTGGCCTTTTTGCACATAACACGGCTTTCAACTACTCGGTGCACATCACTTTACATTCTTGGCCAAAAGAATCAACCATTCACTATTTCACAAGTCCTTCCCTCTCCAAAATTTCCGGAGAGTCCTCTACTGTGGGCTTCCCTGATTAATAATTCTCGTAGGGAACAAGTCAATACGCATAATTTTCCTCTTAAAAAAAATAGCCATCCTATACATAATACTCATCCTCTATTCTCCCATCTACGCATCTTAAAATTATTGGTCCAAAGTGTGGAACCTCGGAGTACTGTTCTTTGATACTTACAAAACTAAACAATCTACTCTACAGTTTTAATAAGAGAGCATGCCTCCTTGATAGAGCATTTGCAACTACGTTGCTCTTTTCTTGCTTCAATTTGATCACAAAATTAAATCCTTCAAGGAATTCAGCACATCTTGCCTATCGCTTGGACAACTTGGTCTAACTTCGGAGCTATCGCAATGACTCTTAGTCAGTATATATGAAAAATTTTCTCAAAACTAGATAATGTTGCCATACTTGCAGTGCATAGATTAGTGCCGAGAGCTCTTTGTCATACATAGAGTAATTTAGCTAGGGTCCTCAGAGCTTCTCACTGTAGAAGGCAATTGATCAACCTTCCTGCATCAGGACAATGCCTATTCTAATGGCTGACACATCGCACTTTAGTTCAAAAATTCTATCGAAGTCAAGTAGCACTAACACCAGGGCGAAAGTCGATCTCTTCTTAATCTCAGCAAAACTCCTCTCCACCTTTTCTCCCCATTAAAAGTTGGTATTTTTCTTTGTTAATTTAGTTAGTGGCACGGCGAAGGTACTGAAGTTCCTGATGAACCTTCAGTAAAACGAAGCTAGTCCATGGAAACTTCTCATGTCAGTACAAGTAGTAGGGGTCAGCTATTCAACAATTGCTCAAATTTTCTCATCATCGACTCATAAGCCTCCTTAACTGACTGTATAGCCCAAGAATACCACTTCCTCCCGGCAAAAGCAACATTTCTTCAAATTGCCGAATAGTCTCTCAGTACTAAGGATATCCAGGACTATTCTAATGTGTTCATAATAACTCGACATGTCGGTACTGTAGATCATGATGTCATCAAAGTACGCTACAATACACTTTTTGATGAGATGTCTCAACACATGGTTCACGAGTCTTATGAAGGTGCTCGAAGCATTTAATAAGCCGAAGGGCATGACCATCCACTCGTATAGTCCATGTTTAATCTTGAACGCAGTCTTCCACTCATTTCTTAACCTCATCCAGATTTGATGGTAGCTAAATTTGAGATCAATCTTGCTAAAAATTTTAGCTCCACTTAATTCATCCAATATGCCTTCTAACCTGGGGATCGGATACTTATATTTGATCATGATTTTGTTTATGACTCAACTATCAACACATATCTACCAAGTTCCATTCTTTGCCACTAGAAGTGCAAGCACAGTACAAGGGTTGAGACTCTCTCACATGTATCCTCTTTCTAACAACTTATTGAGTTAACATTAAAGCTTAAAAGCTTACTCGGGATTCATGCGATAAGCCAGATTATTTGATAGTACAGCGCCGGGTACTAAGTCAATGCAGTGCTCTATGCCTGGGGTCGAGGGCAACCTTACTAGCAACTGTTCTCGGAACAGGTCAGCATATTCATCCAACAGTTCCTTCACCTCTTGGGGTAAATCATTCCGCTCCTTCATTTCCAATAGTTGCCTGACCAACAGCAGGGTCGACTCATGGCGTTAATGGCCTCTTGGAGCTCGGTTTTACTCATCACCAAAGCCTTCTTCGATCCATAAGCAAGTTTTGTTTATAACTTATGAACTTCTCTTGGTGACATCGGATTTAACGTGATATTCTGATCATCCTTATCGAACATGTAGGTATTCCTGTAACCGTTGTAGATGACTCTCCTATCAAATAACTACAGTCTTCCTAACAACACTTAAGATCTCACATGGGCAGTACGTTACAAAGAATCTGGTTAAAGTAATTGCCGATAGTGATCAGTAGTAGTATTTGTAAAGTGACGTGTAAAGCTCCCTTCTCACTCAACCAGTGCAACTTGTACGGCTTCTAGTGTGCAACAATCAGCAACCTTAGTTTTGAAAAAAGGTCGGTTGATACCACATTAGTGTAGCTCCTACTATCTACGATGAGGGTGCATGTCTGATCATTTACCTTGTAAGTAATATAAAATAAGTTCTCTCTCTACTCCTCCTCTCGTGAAGGTTCTACACTCATAATACGTCAAACAACCATAAGTAGTTAATCCAAGTCCTCAGCATACACATCTTCCTCAATCAACTCTTTCTCGGCATTCTCATTCTCAGCAGCAACATCCTCATCGAGTTCCTCATCCGTACTCTCTATGTCTAACTTCAGGATGTCTCCCTTGATGACCATTGTCCTTCGGTTTGGGCACTGAGCAGCCATATGTCCAAACCTTTGACACTTGAAGCACTTGATCTGGCTGGTCTGCCTACCAGACGCTTACCCCTTCTCCTATGTACGGGTTGGCGTTGCATCTTCAGGTTAACTTTTTTGCTCAACTCGGATATGAACCCTTCTGCTTGACTTAGTACTCGGTAAAGTCCGATGACTTACCTGTCCAGGTCGGCTAGTCGACATTTGGTCGTTACTCAACTCCTTTTCTACCTTTCTACTCATTAGGCAATCCTAACAGCTTCATCTATTGTCCCAAATCGTTAGAGCTCCATAATGTCTTGGATGTCTCCTCTCAACCTAGTGACAAACCTTGAGACTATTCGAGCAGGTGGCTCCTTTACTTCGTACCTTATCATAAGCATTTGGAATTCTTGAACATATTCATCAACAATCCGGCCTCCTTGTCTCAACTCCTAAAGTCGAGTGAATGCATCTTGGAGATAAGTTTCCGGCACAAATCGGTTTCTGAGCACTCTCTTCATCTTAAGCTAGGTGTTAGTCTCTCGATACCCCTCTCTTCTTCTCATGGTTTGAAAATTCCTCCACCATATGGTGGCATATCTAAAGAATTCAACAATAGCAGTCTTCACTTTCTCATAATCCTCATATTGATAGTAATCAAATACACGCTCTACCTTTTCTTCCCAATCTAGGTACTCATTTGCATTTGTAGATCCATTAAAACTTGGAATCCGAAGCCTCACATGGTCAAATGCTCTGGAGACTCATACACACTCCTCTTCAAAATACCCTTCTTCCTCCTCTTCTAACTCTCTCAAGTCTATCATTCGCCTTACTCATTCGTCAACTCCTCCACCTCAAATTGGCCGAGCTAAGTTCTGACCTCTAACAGGTTGAGCAGCTTATAAAGTGCTTTGTGCGGCCTTAGTGGGCCAGTAAGACAGGGTATGAACAGCTCAGGTCAAATTGACCAAGAGGTTTACTACCTCACAAGTCTTTCGTCAGTACTTCTAGGAGTTCCCTGAGATTGTCGTTCATGATGGATAGCTCTACTATCATCATCAACATTAACATTCATACTTAGATCTATCATTTTTCCTTACAAATTGAAATTCAAACAAACACTTTAGAGAGTGAACAACTAACGACACAGCAATTAAGTAAACACAGTAACTTGTTTTATTTCACACACACAAAACAGGGTATAACAGAATTCAAGAAGAACTAATTGCAGCTCACACAAAACCTCCGCTCTAATACCAAGATGATGCGAACCGTGACCAAGAACAGACAAGGTCGGTAGCAAGAAGGGTCCAAGCTTGTAGAAACCTCAAAAGGGGTTAATGGGAAAAGGTACGAAAATGGTAAGAAATGAAGAATGAAAACAATAAGCAAACCCACGAACAGCCTCAGAGGATATGATGTACAAATGGAACTTTCAAGAACTCACGGTACAATTCGATATGATGCACAAATCGGTCCAATGAGGTTCCTCGCCACCTAACTTTGCTTAAGGGAAAGGATAAGAGTGATGCCAAGAGTAAACGAGTAATGTTTATGCAAAGAAGAAAGTACTCAATTGTATTGAAGGTAATCTAATCTTCTTATAATTATAAGTATAGGAGTATTTATACCCGCAAACTAGGACAACTTGCCCAAAGGGGAAAAGACAAAAAGGACATTTCCTAAAAAAGCAATGTTACATGATACAAAAGGGTAAAAATGAATATACAAGGAAAACAATTACTAGTGCTACAAATGATACAGTATAAGTGGTGATGCTGTATTGGCAAGGTTGTTAGTAGATGCGGATAAAAAGTACGGACGGATGGGTTTATCTAAGCAGGGATGGTCTCGTCAATCCAATCTTTCTCTCTCGACTTTTCGACAAGGAAGAGGCCGAGTAATTAGTCAACTCGATAATAAAGAGTAATCGTTAACTCAGCATACCACACAATAATGGGCGGTCATACGGCACAATATTAGAGGTAACTCAGCAAGAAGGTACTTAGCTTCAGCAAGAAGGTGCTTGGCTTCGGTAAGGGTTAGTTGGAACATGAGAATTCATCGTGCTAGCCCCTCTATTCCTCGAGCTCGGCTATGGGTCAGGGGCCCCGTAACTTGATTCCCATCACACACTTAACTATTTTGTCTACAACAAGGAGTTCTACTCCTTAATCTGAGCCCTAACAATATTGTAATACTATCTGTTGCCCAAGGAATTTGTGATCTACACTAATCATAAATCCTTGAGATATCTAAAGAACCAACCAAAGTTGTCTCAAAGACAAGCCAAGTGGGTTAAGTTCATAGAGGGTTTTTCTTATGTTATAAAATACAAGAACAGAAAGAACAATGTAATGGCCGAAACCTTATTGAGATTACATACCCTCCTAACTGAGCTGTAGATGAAGCTATTTAGTTTTTCAAACATCAAGAATTTGTATGCCGAAGGTCCACACTTTGGTCCTATCTACATCCATTGTAAAGAAGGACAGACATTGGATGACTATTACGGGGAGGATGGATACTTATTAAGGAAGAGAAGGCTACGTATTCCGACTTGTTCCATACAAGAATTGCTAGTGCACGAAGCCCGTGGAGGGGCATTAACAGGACACTTTAGCCAACACCGAACTTATCAGGTATTATCCTCCAGATTCTTTTGGCCAAGGATGAAAAGAGATGTCCAATCCACGCTAGAAAAGTGTGAAACTTGCTGAAAAGAGAAGAGTTAAGTAGAGCAAGGACACTACCAACCCTTACTGATCCTAAACCAACCATGGTCTGAGTTGAGTATGAACTTCATGTTAGAATTGCCAAGGACATCCCAAGGAAAGGATTCCATCATGGTGGTTATGGATCAATTTAATGAGATGGCACATTTTGTGCCCTGTTCCAAAACTAACGATGCTTCAGCTATCTCTTTTCTTTTCTTATAGAAAGTAATCAAGTTCTATGGAATTCCTAAGACCATTGTTTCAAACTAAGACCACAAGTTCATGAGCTACTTTTATAGGACATTGTGGAGGCGAATGGGAAACAAGTTTCTATACAGTACATCCTGCCATCCACAAACTGATGGACAAACTAAAATTATCAATAGAACCGTAAGAACTTTGCTATGTGTTACTGTCAGACAAAACACGGGCAATTGGGATCTGTGCTTACTAATCATTGAGTTTGCCTACAATAGGACCGCCCACAATTTAAGAAGCATGTCTCCATTCGATGTCACCCATAGGTTCAACCCTAAACTGCCATTGGACCAAGCACTCCAACTAATGCTTAATGTTGATTGGCTAATCATCGAGAAAGTTAAGGCCATCAAAGCTATGCACCAAAAGGTTGTAGAGAAATTAGGTCGAGCTAATATTAAGCCTGAGAAGCAAAGCCGATGATGGAAGAAGAGAGAATTTCAACCATGCGATTTAGTTTGGATACACCTCAGTAAAGAATGATTCCCAAACTTAAGGAAGAGCAAGTTGTCTCCTAAATCCAATGGACCTTTCAAAGTGCTTAAAAAGGTCAATCTTAACGCCTATGGGATTGAATTACCTGAAGGATATAGAGTCTCGGACTCTTTCAACATTGCTAACATCTAACCTTACATTATCGAAGAGAAGCACCCTAGACCTGAATCAGATTTGATCCTAAATCTCAAACAACTCGAAGGGGATGATAAGAATCAAGGATCGATTATACGCTTCTGAGCCCAAAGGTTCTCTCAAGTGGTTTGCCAAGCTATCCGAGGTAAGTTAAGCACCAATGAGCTATGCTCACCTTAGTCCGATCTGCTCAACTACTTCGCTCTCCATAATATCCAAGCCGTTGCCGAGGTAACCAACCGACATGTCGAACTAAACCCTCCGTTCTACACTAGCCCAAGCACCAAATCTGAATACAATAATCTACACGGTACTGAAGCCAAGCTGATAACTGCCAAGACCCGAGCATCCAAGGCTGACCCCATTGTGAACCATTTCTAAGCCAACCCCAGTCTAGCCCCGATAGTCAAGTTGTTGAAGTTTTGATTCCAGATAGACCTGAATAGAGACCTACCCTTGCTCAAATCACAATATTGTCAAAATCACAAAGTAAAAATTCACACGCACTGTCCTTTTTGATAACCATACTATCCTTTCTAACAGATGATGTTTGTTGTGCACGATTTCATGCTATCCCAATAAATTATTTTCCTTTTATTTAGTAACTAGAGATTCATTTTTGTAATTATTTGTAACGTAGAACTTGCCCTAATAAGGTACTATAAATAATTACATAATGTAACAGCCAGAGAATATACAGAAGAACGCACTGAACTTTTTACCCTCTCTTGAGCTAAATATCTTTTTGTTTACTCTTGAGCTACTCTTATCTAGCCCATTCGAACATGGACTAGTGGCAAGTGACCTTTGACTATACATATGCATCATATCAAGTGTGACCTAAGCTCATGTGAGATGTCATATCCATCGTCAGTACATGGGAACCCCTGCTCATCCTTAACTATCATTTACTTTTTCGAGCCATCTTGCGGCTTAAACCCACCCCTTTGGTTACACATGATATTAGGTTCGTATATTCATCCATAAGTTCGTATCACAAGATATTTCTAATAAAAAAATCAATTAGAAAGTCTAAATCTCCTTAGTCATGTTCTACCTTTTATGTTCAAAATAAAGCCGATATAAAAAGAGATGCTCCTACATTAGTCATCAATTATAAACCTCTAAACACAATGCTCAAATGGATTAGGTATCTAATACCTAATAAGAAGGATTTACTCAATAGGTTGTTAGGAGCAAAAATTTTCTCAAAATTTAATATGAAATTAAGCTTTTGGCAAATTCAAATAGATGAATCTGAAAAATATAAAACTACATTTATAATTCCATTCGGACATTATGAGTAGAATGTAATGCTTTTTGGTTTAAAAAACGTTCCTTTAGAATTTCAAAATATTATGAATGAAATCTTTTGTCCTTATACAAAATTTTTAATAGTATATATTGATGATGTTCTAATATTCTCAAAAAATATAGATATACATTTTAAACATCCAAAAATTTTTTAATATTATAAAAAGGAACGATTTAGTAGTATCAACTAAAAAGATGAAATTGTTTCAAATGAAAATAAGATATTTAGGACATGATATAAATTAAGGTACCATAAAACCAATAAACAAGTCAATCGAATCCCCTAAAAAAATTCCTGATGAAATAAAAGACAAAAAGTAACTTCAAAAATTTTTAAGCTGTCTCAATTACGTATCCAACTTTATTGAAAACTTAAGAATTAAATGTAAGCCATTATTTCAGAGATTAAAGAAAAAACCTCCTCTATGGAATGATGAAATGACTAAAGTTGTTCAAGAAATTAAGAAGTAATTGCTCTTTCAGATTTTAGAGCTAATCAAAACTATATTCAAGAAGAAATATTTAAGGGTTAAGAAGACTCATTCAAGAAGAAGGAAAAGAAAATGTGTTCATTGAAAGATTTATAGCTAGAGATAGTTTTTATTTATTTTTTATAAATGCTTTTAGATAGCATTTAAGGGAATTAGATAGTGTTCGTCTTACATCTTTTGGAAGTTATATTAGAACAATAAAACAAAGGAATTTTCAAATTCAAAGATATCATCAACTTTAAAATCATTCCTACAAACCACTGAAACAAGAAATTTAATCTTCATAAACTCAAATAAAATCTATTAATCCTATCTCATTCTCTCCCTGAAAAAAAATTTAGAGGACTGGCTCTAATACCAATACTAACAAGATCCTAATGGTAGATAGGACGAGATTAATTGAATATAAAGTTCATAATGATTGTTTTGATTTTGAAGTTGACAATATATTTGAATTTGAAAATTCTTTTGTCTTATTCTTCTAATTCTACTTCCTAATGATGTAGGTTAAGCATCATCTAATTCTTGTAAATATTGTTAAAGGCAATTATTAATAATGAACAAAATCTATCTTTGGCTATCAATTTTTCAATGAACACATTTTCTATTCTTTTTTCTTAAACATTTCTTCGTAATCTTTGAACATTTCTACATTGTTCTATTTCTAGATATAAAATATACTTAATACTAGATCTTATATCTTCTAAAGCTAAACTTTCTATAGCATTTATAGTATTAATAAATTCATCCATTTTGATTAATCTCTTCTAAAATAAATATCATATAAATAAAAACTTTCTCTTACGATATGATATGTCCAAATTATATAATCAAAAAATTCTATAGCACTTTCTAAATAATATAAAAAATTTATAAGATCATTTCGATCGTTATCTTTGACTTTTTGAGATATTATTAACAATAAACTCTTGATATCTTTTAACGATAATATTTTATTATAAGTTTATAAGGTTCTAGTCTTTTTTTTTTAGCAATTATTTTTTGGTGCAATTTTAGACTGTCATCAGATAATTTGATAAATGGATTATTTACAATTCGTTGCAAATATTGAATTTCAAAACACAATGTAGCCGCTTTGATTTTACTTTAAGCAATTTGATTCTTGCAATATTTTATAAAATTATTTAAATTATATATAACAATATTGAAGAAAGTTGAATAACAATAATACAAATAAACAAAAAATAAAAACTTACAATATTATACGAAAGAATTTTTTGATATAAGGTTAGATGATACGAGAGGTTATAATAAAAACTTGAAAATTAAAACACACGGGAATCTTTTTACAAAAAGATGAAATATAAGAGAGGGTACATAAGAGGTTGTATTGGAACACACTTAGAAACGGTTTGAATACTAGAGGGAATGATGTCTATGGTGATGTTGTGCTTTGTGATGTCTTTCCTCGCTTGCTTTTCTCTCTATTTATACAAATATGTAAGTGTTTGCTAAGGTAAATGCTTACGCTTTATTTTAAATTATTATTTTTTATTTATCTTTAATAGTTGCTTGTTTGCCACTTTGATGAACAAATGACATAATGTACTACCTTATTTATGTCGAACAGTTGCTTATTGGCAATTTTAATAAACAATTGACATGAACAGTTGACTTGAATTGATACTAATGAGTGTTTTGCCTTGAATAACTTAATCTGCCAAAAATCTTGATAATTGATGTCCTTTGAATAATTGATGTGCCAAAGTTGAATAGTTAACTTTTTTGTCATGATATGTCTCCATCGTCTGGCATCTTAATAAAAGTGCATTGAATTATTAACATAAGTAATTGATTTTCACTAGAGCTAAAACAATCTTTAGAAGAGCTTTTTTCGTACATGTGTCTTTTTGAGCAAAATATCCTAAAAATTTTCTAATATTGAACAAATATATTTTGATTGAATAAAATATACAGTTCTCTCCTTACGTATTGAATATAATTAATTATTGAACAATATTCAGAAAAATCAACTCCATAACAATCATCCTTATTTCGATTTGTATTATTGCTATTGGAACTATCTTTCTCTGATAGTCTTAAGGTTAGTTTACATATTTTTCTTTTATATTCTAAGGGATCTAAAGTTTATACTAGATCAAGTTGAATTTAACTTTTTAAAAAAAAAAATTCACTGGTGTAAATAACACTATTTTTATGTTGATCAAAGTATGCTTGAATGGTTCTTGCATCTGCCATATTAGTATTGAACTTTTCTTACTACTTAACTCCGTAAGCTCTTGAAATATAAGATTGACCATATTCTTCCTCGCTAATAATGTATGTCCATGTTGCTATCCAACCTATATTGAATTTCATTGAGAACTTAAGACAATTGAAAAAATTGGATTGATCGGTATTTTTGTAATATATTTCTAATCGTTGAAATATTTCAATTAAGAGAATTTTCACTAATCAACTAAAATACTTGAATCAATTTGTGAACCATGTTAGAAGAATGGGAATAATTTTTTACATAAAATATTATTTCCTAAGCTTCGATATATTCATAATAATTATATCCTAGTGAATCAAATGATTAAGAAAACATTTTTGTATTCTAAAGAGATAATCCCCATTGCTTCAAATGAATAATCTTTTTAATATTACATTTTGAATAAGTAATATCTTTATCTTCATTTTGATGGAACAACTCTATATTATCAGTATCAACTAGGACAAATTCATAAATTCTTCTATTTCTCTTTGGATAAGTCAATTGAAAATGAAAGTCTTTTGCAAAGTATTTTTGAACAATTTGAAAGGGAGACTTTTCATAAAATCCTTTTGATATTTCTAGTACTATTGGAAATAGGATTTTAAGTATTTTTCTTTTAAAAATAATATTTGGTATAAACATGAACTGGTTTGGCTTGATAAGCATGGTTAAGTACTTGAAAACAATTTTGAATAGGAAAATCTATTAAAGATGATGATGATGACATAAGCACTTTTGAATAAGTAGATAGAATATGTAGTCTTTGATTGGGTTTTGATGGAGTTGGAAGAGATAATTTGAGTGCATAATCAGCTTTTATCTTGGGTTTTGACATTTTTGTCATGAAGAAATCATTCTTTGGATAAGAAATATAGAAGTAAATCAGATTCTCCCTTGATAAATTCAATGTTGAAAACAGATATAATTTCCACAAATTGAAAAAAGCATTTGAAATATTTGAACAAATTTCCTTTTCAAAACTTTCTTGTAAAGTTTTTATTTTTTCTTTAGTTTTGTTTTTTTTTTAATTGATTAAAAATTCATTTTTCCTTGAATTCTTCTTTAAGAAAATTAACTCGTTTTAATTTCTTTTTTAATTGACCAATTATATTATCATTTAATCAATTAACTTCATTTTCTTTCATTGGACTAATGAATTTAAACACTACTTCTTTATTCTTAACTTAAGTTTTTAATCTTTAAGTAGTTATTTAAAATGGATAAAATATAGTAAGAAAAGGGATGCCTAAAATCATTACATTATTTATGTTTTTTACTAAGATAAAGATGTTTTAAAATTAATTCCATCTTGAACAATCTTGCCATAGGAACTTTATAATTAATATTTAGTCTTGAACCAGTAGTTGAAACTAATCTTTCCGAAGCTTTTTCATAAGATTTCATAGGAATTAATCCTTCTTGAATATAGTTTTGATCAGCTCTAAAGTCTAAAAGAGCAATTACTTTTATTTTGAAATTATTTTAAATAAATAACAATACTTTCACATTCCATTGTTGAATATTTATTCTATTAATTAAATTAATATATTCTTTACTTTCTTCTATTTATTCTAGAATTTCTTCTTCTTCATTTTTTGATTCTAAACTCTCATTTTTTATATCTTTCGACCTTTTGTTCTAGATTATTATATTTTCTCTTTAATTCCTTGATTTCTCCTTTTAGTTTATTAATTTCCACTTGAAGAGTGTTTACAGTTAGTGGATATTTTTCTTTCAAAATCTATTATAATTTTTTTAAAAAAAATAAATAAATTTCTTTATTACTTAAACCTTCTCTTTTGTTCATTAACATTTCTTTAATCTTGAGTAAATATTATCTTTGTTTTTCTAGGTCTTTAATTTAATCAACCATTTGCAAAATATTTTTTTCTTTATTGGTAATAACATTTAACTATTATAAGAACAAATATTTTCATAATAAAATTCAAAATCAAATCCTCCGGTTAAAGAGATATCTGAATCATTTTTTGTTCTTTAAACACAATTAGAGTTTTCATAGCTTGAATCACTTTCTTCATAGATAAGTTTGCATAATTCTTTTTTAACTTCATTTTCTAAATCTAATTCATTAGTTTTTTTATTTTTTGAATATTTTGGTGCTATATGCCCTTTCATCCTACATTTATAGTATTTGACTTCCTTTTTGAACACTTTTGTTTAGGTCTATATTTTTTATACCTTTTGTATTCCTTTTTCTTATGGAGTTTATTAAACTTGTCTTTTTTATTTTTTTCTTTTTAGTTTTGAAGATGGAGCTTGTATTTTTTTAAAACCGTATTGATAACAAAAATCTCCTAATTTCCTTCTAAAACTTCCTTTCTCTTTTTGAATTTTTTACTTAAGCTTTAAATCATTGCCTAAACTTAATCCTTTTAAATTGACCATATTAACTATTTCACCAAAAGTAATAGTTGAATAATCTGAAATAAGATTATAGTTTTGATAAATTCTTTCTTTTACTTTATCTACAAATAGTTTTAGAAGACTGAATATAAATCGTTCTTTTCAATAACTATTATTATAATCTTCTCTTGAAAATACTTCTGCAAGGAAAATATCTTTATACCATCTAAAATCATTGAGAATTTGACACCTAAGATTTTGAAGAATTTCACCATTTCTTTCTCTAAATTTAATAGGATCTCTGACAAAATGTTTAGTAATAGCATAAATTAACATTGGAATGGAATCTTCTATGTGATATAAAGTATTATCTCTCATCATTTACTTTTTTGCATGTAAAATATATTGATGTTGAGTTTCTTCGAAATAATTTTCCCACCAACCTTTAAGCATATTAGTAATCCTGCTACTAAAATTTTTGGAATCTTTTGATCAATGTTTCCATATTGTTTATAAAAATTTGATTCTATTATAATAAAATTTAAAATATCAAAAACTTTTTGTTCAGCTTAATTATCAATATTTTACTCATATATTCCTTCACCAGAAAATTTACTTAAATTTACGTAAGATTTTTCTTCATACATAGTATCTGGATATGAGGGTCGTACATACCATGACCATTGATTAGAGGTGACTCTCATTTTTTATTGTATCTTATTAATGTCCAAATTTTACCCATATATTCCTTCATCAGAAAATTTACTTAGATTTACGTAAGATTTTTCTCCATACATAGTATCTGGAGATGAGGTTCGTACATACCATGACCATTGATTAGAGGTGACTCTCATTTTTTATTGTATCTTATTAATGTCCAAATTTTGAGAAAATTAATTTGTCAAATTATCTCTATCTTCATCTATTGTATTAATAGTTTCCTTCCTTTAGATGGAAGATAAGAAAGGGTAAACAAGAGGTTATATTAGAGTGCACTTAGAAACACTTAGAAAACTAGAGGGAATGATGTCTATGGTGATGTTGTAAAACCTTTTGAGATAGAAAAAGAATTTTTAGAAAAGACTTCTGTTTAAAAAGAAATACTTTGAAAAGAAGAAAATATTTCAAAACTTATACTGAAGAAGAAATTTATTCAATTAGAGTCACCTAGTATAATGATATACAAACTAAATTAAGAAGAAGTGAACTCTTTTTTAAATGGTTTGTTAGAAAAACTTAGTTTAAATAAGAGTTATTATATTCAAACAATTAAGTCTTCAAGTAAAAAATGGGAAACTCAAACCCATCCTCAACTTCAAGAGTAATAACTATATATTAGAAACTATTTTTATGACATTACATTACCAATATCTTGTGGTGCATTACAAATTATATTTTTGATATTGGATTATTAATATGTTGTATTATATGTAATATAAATTCACACCTAACTGTTATATAAGAAAATGCATATTAAAAAAAAACATTTTTAGCCATATCATTACACATACTTTGTTTAATAGATAACATGGTAGTACATGTAATAAATATATAATAAAAAATTATTTTTAGAATTATTTTCTTGATATTAGATTGATGATTTATTTATTATATGTAATATAAAAGTGTAAATAACAACCATACAAGAAGACATATACTAAAAGTTACTTTTGGCCGTGTCACATCACATATGCATTGTTTAATAGTATTAGAATATGTATGTAATAAATATAATAAAATATGTATTACAAATTATTTTCTTCTTGTTAGATACCGATATAATGTACAACATGTAACATAAGTGAATAGTTAATGACAGGGTGATGAAAAAGATATTTGAGAGATTATTCTTTATGATATCAAATTGCTAATTCGCTATTCAATGTGCAATACTATACGTAATAATATTTAAACACATAGAATAAAAACTATTAAATTACGGCTATGTTGTAATTGTATAATATGGAGCAAGCATATATTAAAAATTATTATCTTTTTTCTAATATTACATCATTGATACATTGTTGAATATGAAATAATTGTGTAAAAGGGCGTATGTTGAAAATATTCTTTTGTAATATCAGATTGCCAAGATATTATTTGATATGCAAACTAGTAAGCATACATAATCATCATATTTTGTTCAATTTTAATTGTCTGGTTACAATAAAATATATTGTGTTTTATAACAATAAAATATATTGTGTAAGGGACGAATAAAATATTAGAACTGGAAAAAAGGAAAAGAAGAAATAAAACATTTAAAGGGAAAAGATAAAAGAGAAGAAAATAAAGTGTTTTCCAACCTGCATGAGGTTTGCTTGCTACAAAAAGACACGGGACATTACGAAGCTCTAAGACAGTATTAACTATAAGCAATACTAGAAACAGAGGAGGTCCAACGGTCATACAAGTGATCTTATGGAAAGATCCAAGTAAATTTATCCTACGTATAACGCCAGCTATACCATAGCACCTGGCCCGTATGGAATATGCAACGTGGAAACAAGGCAGATTAGAGATATTAGTAAAGGTAAACCTCAACACTAAGGCTAAATCGCTTTAGAATTGATCATAAACCGTCAATTCAAAAAATGATAATATGATGAATTATGATTGGTTTATGTGCTAGCAGTTTTGAACTAATTCATTAAGTTCAGTGGTTTAATAGTTATTTTTTTAATATTTAATTTTTTTATTAATTTTTTAATACATTAATAATTTTTTATAATATGATTTCTTTTCTTTTTTTAGTGTATTAATTCATTAATAATTTCTATATTAATTTCTGACTTAATGCGATTCCAACCTTTTTATTTTTTTCTCCCAATTTTTTTTTCTTATATTCAAATTTTTAACATTTTATAAGTTTTACAAAAAAAAACTTATTTTAATTGAAATTAAATTTTCTATCTATCCTTAATATATAATTAACTTATGATTAGTTATTTATTATTAATTTGATAATATTATTTTTAAAAAAAATTATTCTTCACTATCACAAATAAAATAGTTTTAACATGTAAAAATTTACTAAATATTATCAAATTATTTTTTCCAACTTAGTATCCTCTCTTTTTTCTTTCTTTTTTTTTTTCTTTTTTAAGGAGATAAACTGGCCAAGCCGACCCGCTAGATCAATAGTGGGTTGGCCCAACGATTTACGACTCGTCGATTCGAGCGGTTCTACCATCTTCAACCACTTAAGCCCTTAAAGTCCAGCAGTTTGCTAAAGTAGTTCAGCCCACTCACTTCTGAGTTGAGTTGGTTCAAAGCTCACTTGGGTTGGTTCCAAGTCGATTCACAGTTTGGATCTTAACCCTAGCCTAGGTCTAAGTAAAAGTAGTGTGTGATACAATTTGTGTTTTAGAAATAGATAAATATGCGCATTGATCTATCGCATCAACTAAAGTTAAAAGCTACTTTTGAGGTCAATTCATCTTTAAATTTATAATATCACTTTTGGTGTACAAAAATGATTTGAAATAAAATGGAAGGGAATAGATTAAAATCTAATGAAATGGATTAAGGATTAGAATGATAAATGCTTTCTTGTATTTGGAAATAACTACAAAATATAATGGAATAAAATGAAATGATATTAAATACATAAATAGTATTAATTGATAAAAATACTCTTAATTATTATATATCATAATTTATTTAAAGCTTAAAAAAGAATATTAAATTAATGAACTTAATGAAACAAGTAGAATCTCCATTTGGCACTTAAACAAGGAATTAAATTCCCCTCACAAGCGAAATCAATGGTTTCATAAAATCACAATTCCACCTTCGACGCCTACTCTCGAAATTGGTCAGAATTCCAATGGTTGAATTTGTAACATATCTATCCTTAGAATGTCCATTGTATCGTTTTTCGCCCACCTTCCATCTCATAACCCTCCATAATAGACTATCAGCCCTTGTCGAAACATGGAAATCATTTTAAAACATGAGTCCTCGATCCAGTATGGTTCTCATTAAGACCACTGAAAAATTTATGAACAAAGTCACGAGTTTACACTCCAAATTTGTAGAAAAATTCGAACATTAGATTGCTTGTAAAAACATTGTGAAGGATAGTGAAAATCTTTAATACTACAAGAATACAATTAAACATGATATGGATTTTTTTTTTTCATATCATTTAATATACAAAATGGCATATTTAATTAACTTTATGAGAGTGGAATAATATAATTATTCCTCTCCTATAGACCAAAATCCATGTTTGATTGGCGAAATGATTATTCATGAAATTATTATTGTTATTAAATAAAATGCAATTCCTTTATGAAATCAAATGAATGATTATCATATGGTCTTTTCTATTGTATGCATGTATCTATCCATAAAACCTTAATGGTATGTTTAGTAGGAGAGAATGGCAATTCCATTCCCCCTTTAATCCCTATGGGCTATCTATTACAATATTCACTTGTTTTAGGCTCCTTGCCATGAGGATTCAATTGAATCCCAATTCCTCATAAACAATGAATAAGGATTCCTTATTGCAGGCTCTAAATCCTTACTCCCCACCCATTTCCCTTTTTACATTCCAAAACTACCCTCATCACAAATTAAAAACTACAACTTCTACCCTCATATAAAATCATTAAACATAACATTCTAACCCTAAGAAATTGACTTTTTATCTACTTCGTCACTTTCATCAAACCTCGATCCATTGTCACAATCCTCCATCTCTCACACATCAACAATAGGGAAAAAACCCTAATCTATCCTTCATCACTCTCACTTGAGTCATCCTTTATTGCAATCGAGCTAAGTTCAAAGCGC
Source organism: Lumnitzera racemosa (assembly GCA_024138005.1). Lineage (NCBI taxonomy): Eukaryota > Viridiplantae > Streptophyta > Magnoliopsida > Myrtales > Combretaceae > Lumnitzera > Lumnitzera racemosa. The sequence goes on from JAMXBC010000004.1 coordinate 63,467,374, forward strand.
CTCAGCTGAATCTGTCATCGTCCTTTGTTCGCATTTAAGAGCTTACAAAAAAATTATGTTATGCTACATCCCCATTTCCTCTATATGTATTTTTGTTTTCAATAGCTTTGCTTCATGTAAATTAGTAGCTTTTGCTGCAAAATTGAAACAAATGCATCCATGATATGTTGTCATAGAGCGAGCACTACCATTCGTTGTTTTGAAATGTTTGAATTTGAAATTAGGTTGTTGTTGGGTCTATCAGAGTTTCCGTCATTGTCTAACAAAGCACCATTATTGGTTATTGCCTTCATCTATTAAAGGGAACAATAGATTATGGTAGAACTCAAACTTTTGTTTTTTGGTTATTGCCAACAGCAAACTTCAAACGATAGTCAAGTTTTTCCTCTTTGATTTGGGTTAGGAGTTCTCAATTTTACTTGATGGTGAGTTTGCATCTTTCATGATTAGGGTTTTGACCTTCAAGAAGATTGATACGATGAAGTAAATTGTGTTTTTTTTTAGTTATTTAATGAAGGTCATTTCTGGTATTTCAGTTTCTATTCCATAATTATTTCCTATTGGATTATCCTAAGTAAACAGTGTAATGTTAATTTCGTTACACTTAAGTAAACATCATATTGTCCATTCAGCTTTTATTACATGTCTGTTCTACTCCTTAGTAATTACAATTCCATCCTCTTATTATTCCATTCAATGAACTAAACATACTGTATAGGAATTATAAGAAATAATTATTTCTTTTTAATTCAATTCCTTAAAAATTGCAATTTTATTTCGGACTTATTCTATTCTACAAACCAAACTTGCTAAAGATATAACTAGTGAAAAGATAAAGAGAGTAATACAACATTTATTTAGAAATTCTCAAAAGAACAAAGTAAACAAACCATAGATAATATTAAAGTCGGTAATGTGTTGACCACCGAAAGGTGGTTATTTGATGGTCCAATCGTTATGTGCGGTAATTAACTTGCTAGAAAACTCCATGTGCCTAAGATAATGAGGACCATTCAATACTTAAGTTAATAAAGAAAAGAGAAAAGAGAAAGAGTAGTATATGTCTAAAAGAGTTAAGATAGGAATACTTATACCTGTGACACAATGGCTATTTATAGAGCACAAAGCTTACTTATCTAGGACATGTAGTAAACCAGGATTGACTCGTGTGTAGTTGGTGTAAGGGAAGCATGCGCAATACAGGAAAGGATAGTGCCACTTCATAAGTTAGTGAACCTTAGAAAACATGGTTGTTACATCCATAGCATAAGTAGCAGTCATAGTCAAGGCGACTAAGCAGGTAAGCCGTACAGCGAATGTTAGATGGTATTTAATAAAGAGAGAGGGGGAGGGAGAACAATAGAAGCACCAAAGTTTTCAAGTCATGACTTGAGCACCTGGCATGAGCTTGGAGTTAAGGGTAAAGCTGCAAGTCAAGCTTGGATCTAGGTAGCCTAAGGATAGTAGGATCTTCAAGCCTTTAAGCCCGAGGGTTTGGACCACTGAGGACACTACAGGAGTTTCCAAGGATTCGAGGATGTCAGGATGGAGAAGTGCTCGGGGTAAGCTTGAGCAAGCTGCACTGGTTCCAAGTAGATGGAACAGGGAGTTCCATTAGGTGGAGTCTAAGGACGCACACTTAAGAGGACCTAAGTAAGTAGCTAAACTTAGTTTCAAGTGAGCTCGTTAGGGAATCAACCCAACTGGACTGTTGAAACGAGTCAAGCTATTAGTCTAATGAAGTGCTTAGAGATACCTAAGCAAGCGTAAACCTTGTGCTCAAGCTTTTGGAGCTTGGGTCTAAAATGACCTACCAACAAAATCAATTCATTATAGTATAATATTAATATCATGTGACTCTCTGGCAATCTCATAGCACTCTTTCTAATAAAGTATATAAGATTTTCTATTATTGTTATAACAATATATAGAGTTACAAGAAATTAAAGCCTAATGCATATAACCTGAGATAACTTAAGCATTAGGAATTAGGAAAATGAAAACAGAAATATTGCCAAGGGCTTAAATACTCTAATGGAGCCCTTGGTCCATTTCTTACCTAAATACTCTTTCAAAGGCTCATGTAGATTCAAGAAATGAATAAGTATAGGCTATTTCATGTTCAAAATTATTTTCTTTCAAATCTCGTTCCTTTTCCAATTTGGTAGGACATGATCTAGATTTTGGTTTCAAATTACTATAAGAGGTCTAACAAATAGAAAGAGAACGAGGGACTACAAATTTACATTGAAAACCCATAACTGACATAAGTAATAACCACAGGTTGGATTTAACCAATTCCCTAATTCCCTATTATGTAATAGTAAGGTACAGTGATTCGCTCAAAGCATCAAAGCACCATGTCCCTTAAGAAAATTCCTAAGATTTTCATACTTTTCACTTATTCTACCCAATACACACATCAAGGTTAAAAAAGCTAATCTCGAATACATACAATAGGAAATGATTCAAATACCAAATGAAAAATATATAAAAAAAAATTTTTAAAAAAAATGTCAAAGACACAGTTATCCTAGTCTAACGCTTTGCCCGTCCTTTTATATAAATATCTTACGTTAACATACTTTAAGGTGAATTCAAAATATAAAACAAGTTGTTTGTAAAAATTAAAAACGGTTTATGGATTAACGGAAAATACTCAAAATGTTTTGAGGTATGAGTTTACTTTTTTTTTTTTTCCTATTAAAGTTCTAACTACTGTATTGTCCACCGAAAAAGGTGAGTATAAAAAGGAAATAGAAAGAGGTAAAGCAACTTGCTGGAAACCTAAAGCAAAGGGAGCAAAGGTCAGCAACGTCTTGGTAACCAACCTTCAAATCATGCTTTATTTTTTCACAAAAATTTAAATAATGTTCGTGCATGCCAATGAAGGATTATGATTGCATTGTAAGTAGGGAACCGTAAAAGTGATACGCCTGCCAATTAGGGAAAAAGGTGCTTGTGTCCATGCATAAATGTAAAAGATTGGAGCGCTTAATAAAGCAGTTAATCAAAGCAATTCCACCTGATTAGGTCTATTTAAAGTTTATTCTCTGGGCCACTAGACTAGAGGTGGGTTACACGAATCTAGTAATGATTAATATTGCTGAGGCGACATCCCGTTTACTCCTTGTTTGGTATATTATTATTAGATTAAATTACACTATGCAAGTTCGTCTTGATTCTTCCGTATCATCTCCGAGCTTGTTTTCAAAGCTTCCACTAACTTAGCGCTTATGAATTCCTTCCAAGATTTTCTCCCATATTATTACATGTTATCCGAAAAAAACGTATTGCAGCATTTAAGTGTTCATGAATGATTACTTCGAAAAATGTCCGCTGTATTTTTTCGTCCTATGTATGAGGTCTCTTTTCCTCCGAATCTCAGTCGAAACAAATAGGCATAGGCCAAGCGTACCGCAATGTTTAGGTTCAATGATTGATTGCCTCGATAAAAAAATCGGTTGTATTTTTTCGGCTTGTGTATCAGGCCCCTTTTGTCTCGGGAAAATGTTTGTTATTTCGAAGCCTCTGTTCCGAATCTGAGCCAAAACAAATGGGCATAGGCCAAGTGTATTAGAGAGTTTAAATGTCCATGAATGGTTGCTTCGATAAAAAAGTCTGGATGCATTTTTTCGGCTTAACACTATGTTTGGCTAACTGGAAATCAATGGAAAGGAAAAGAAATTGTATATTTCGATAACTCAAAGGAAATTGAAATCAAATGAATCGTAAAGAAATAAACACAAAGAATTCAACTTAAAAGCCCTCGAGAGAGAAATTCGTGAAAAAAGATGGAAATATTGTGAAAATATTAAAATACCCCTAAGCAAAGTTATTGCTCAATATTTTCTTATGCACTGCATCTTCTCTCTCTCAATCTCTATAAGCAGAAGTTGGGCAGTGGCTTTCTCTCTCTTCTCTCCCTTCCTTTCTCTAAGAAACGCCATTCTCTCTTTTGTCGACAATTGTAAAGGATATTTTAGATAATTCAAAAAAATATTTTCATAACTTTCCTTCTTTTTTCACTTTTAATATCCAAACATTAAAAAACACTTATTCTTTTCCTTTTCACAACTTTCCTTCAATTTTCTCCATTTATAAAATTTTTATAGCTATGCAAGTAGGTTAAACGGATCAACTCGACCTAGCTCACTTTAATCTGCATGTTAAATGGGTCAGACTCATTTTACTTACTTTTAAATGAGCTAAAAAATCTTAGTTATGACTCGTTTAAAAAGTGAGTTAAATGGGTCAGTTCACAAGCTATAGATGCAAATCTAATAAACAGGCTGATCTTAATAAGCTCATTTTAACCCGCGAGTTAAATAAGTCATACTCATTTAGCTCGCTTTTAAATGAGTTAAAAAACATTAGTTTAAACCCATTTAAAAAGCAAATTAAATGGACCGATCCACGAGTTAAAACTCACTCGCATACCTTTAAAAATTGCCAAACACAGAGTAGTTATCAAGCCTCTTTTCCCTCGTACTCTCTTCTTAAAGGAAAAACACAAGTCAGGCAGTGGTTCGATCATCAGCTACCCCTCTCACACTCATCCATCATTATTCACTCATCTTCAATGTTCCTCTTTTTCTTATCCATGATCCCTTTTTTTTTTTCTTTCCTCCATCATCCTCAAGCCTATGAAGTTCCTTTCATTACAAAAGCCATTTTGCAAATCATTAACATCGAAAACAAAAGTTCGTGTAGACTCCACAAATTTAACTTTCTAAACATGGTATCGAACTCAAGTATCGTAGACATTTACTTAAATCAATAAAACCATATAAATAACTTACAAATCAATTTAAGAAACAAACTCTAAAAGAATTTCTTATAAGATAATCCCCTTATCTTCATGGATAAGACTTATGCATATGAATAAGTGAATTAACTAATCATCCTAAATAATTTATTAATTGAGAGTTAGAATCATTATCAATTGATAACCTATTAAAAACTAGTGATAAGACACTTTACTTACGTCACTACAACTTATACTACATATGGACAAAATATCACATTATTTTATGTGTTTAACCTTTAATTAAGTGACAAGACAACATCAAGCCCTATTTGTTCCCTACTTGGCCAGTTGGAAGAGAGAAGCCATGCATTATCATTTGTCTATCACTCAATTGTCTTACACATCTACTATTCGTCTCTTAATACTTACATCATCTAGTCTTGTAAAAAATTGGCCTTTGTACATGCTAAAAGATAACCAATTAAAACTTCTTGAACACACTTCTCCTCCCATTCAAAAACTTGTCACTCTCTCTCTCTCTCTTTCACTCTCATTTTCTCTTCCTTTTCTCTTATTTTAAACAAAAATTAAAAGAAGAAACCCAACCCCACAAAATCCCACATTGCCGCTACTTTTTTACTTCATAACTCACGGCACAAAGGCTTAATTTTATTGTCTCTTTTTGTCAACTTTAAAAGCTACTTTTAGGAACTTTAAAATATTCTCAAAGCCCTACCTCAAAGATTAAGACTCTAGTTTTCAAATGAGCTTGCAAGAAAAAGGAGGAAAAACAAGGAACATAAGAAGATACTTAGTTACATAACCACCATTACTAGCCTTTTAGGATGAGTAAGTTGTTTTCTTATTAAAGTAACCTAATATGCCATGTTAGGAAACCATGTTTTCATGTAGATATTAGCATGATCATAAGATGATAAAATAGCTGATCACTTAAGAAGTAAACTTTTGAACCCCTTTACATGAAAGTTGTAATATGAGAATGCTAAGTTAATGTTATATAAAGATATATGTTTAATACTTAGAATGAAAGGTTTTAAGTTAGGAAAATCAGAAAATGTATACATGAACGAGGAGACATCATGCTGGATATGGAGTGTATGTGAGTCATTTAGATGTTATTCATTTAGATGTTATTTCCACTTCTATTAAGTTAAAAATGCTCAAACCTAGCCATAAGTAAAGGAAAATCCATTACATGAAGCTTTTATAAAGAAACTAACTTTATGAGATATGAACTATGGCATGGAAGTTATGATAAGTATGAGATCTATTATTTTCATCTAGAGTATAAGCTAAATAATCACCATATGGAAGAGAAGTTAAGTCAAAGTTAGAATATAAATAGTGTAGGTTCATGATCTAACCTATAAACTTAAGGAAATGATAAATAAGTTGAAAAACCAAGTGAGTACCTCTTGGATTCATCATGGCTAGATCTGGAATCAGAATAAAAGTCACTTAAAAATATAATAAAACCAAGTAAACAAAGTGAAAAGACCAACTAAGACAAGTATGATAAGTGTATAAAGCCTAAAACTCAAAAACCGAGCCTAGAACTTCAAAACAAGTCTCAAACTCCAAGTTAAGCCTTCATTCATTTTCTAACCAGCAACTTAACCCACTAATAGAAGTTGTTTTGAGACCTTTAAGAAGCCTACATAACCCCTTCTAAGCCAAATAAACTAACTGTCCTTGATTTTGATAAAAAAAAAAAAAAACAAGTTCGTTTGATAACTTAAGCCTACATAAAAGCCCAAGCAATTGTTGTTAGCCCTAACAGTGTGAACCGAAGTTAAAAATCTGACCTTAAAGAGTACTTTAAGCTTATAATGACATCGTAAGCCTAAGCTCAAAGGGTTCCCTAGGGTATCAAAAAGCCCAACAATCAAATAAAGCCTAAAAGTACTCCAAATCATGAGGATCAATACTGTTCTGACCTATAGGCAGAATTATGTACCTTATTTCGAAAATCTAACCTCACCATGTTAGAGTATACTAAAAAATGATGAAGATTAACTATAAAAAAATAAAAATTGGATTTAAAACGAGAAAGTTATACGCTATTAAACTTTTTGTGAAACCGAGAAAAATACGAAACCCAGTTAAAAATATAACAAAAAGGGTTTTAGCTTAGTTTTCTAAGTCCTATTTCAAATCCGTATAGTATCATATTTACAATATCTAGGGGACCCACCTTTTGGAGACGACTTGTCTTCGGATTACTTCGACTGATTCACATGACTAAGTGAGTGAATTCCTGATGACTCTTTACTTTATTTTATTTGCAGAATAGATGCACATAAACTTACATATATAACTTGTGGGATATAGGAAATGCATGTATATGAATTTTTTGTTGAATACTGGCTTGTTAATCATGTAATAATGGAAATTGTTTATGATAACTCATATGTGCGATTGTATGGAATGAAATTGTCTGATCACCATGAAAAACTGGATTAATCACTTATATGATTAAGAAATTCAATGAATCATGCATTTCCCATAATTGCATTCAGATGACACCGATTGCCACTTCACACAAAAGATGGGAAGGGACTTACATAAGGAGAGCCTCCTATAGGATTGCGCACTAGCTATGTTATCATTTATATTGAGTCTTTGCTTTAAGCTAACGAGCTTACTAGGCACCAGGAGACGCCAATCGTTGGCGAGAGGCCATGTCTTATGGCTTCTACTTAGGGTACGTATTTGTGGAATGTGGTTAGATTTGGGATTTTAAAAATATGATTTGTTGTTCAGTAAAGAAAGTATATATATATATATATATACATATATATATGTAGTTTTGATTTAGCTTAAGTATAATAGTGCAAATAAAATAAAAAAACCCAAGCGCTAGAAACCAAATTTTGGTTTGGGTCAATTAATTATCTCTAACCCCAACTACAGGGGGCCTAATTATAAGTTATGTACAGTCCTTAAACCATTCCACGTATTGTTTGGCATATTGATTGATCATACATTTATATGTTTTATATCAATTAAATTTTTGTCATGTGGAATCAATGAGGGGATTTATCTTACTAAGCGTAAGCTTACACCCCAACAGTTCTTTTCCTTGCAAGTTGATCAATACTTGGGATAGGGATAAGAATTAAGTGCAAAGTGCTACCCTTGAATAAATATGATAAAAAGCTTGTGTAGTTAATTTGGAATGCTCCAGAAAACAACTATATCTCAGTTAAGTTTAGTATTTTTAGTAAGTTTAGAATTTTTTGGAATTTTCTATCTTATTTCACTAGTTTGGTAGGGGATACCAATTCTCTACGGTTCTGAGGAACGGTAGAATATTGAATATTCATAGTTATGAATACTATACAATGAGTTAATGAATAAAAAACCGTAGCGATTAACTATTTAGAATCTTGCAATCTCTAACTTGTAAGATGATTTTTTTATCATGAGTGCACACGTGATATGAAAATTTTAGACAATATTACTAAACCTCTTATAAGGTCCTTACAGTTCACCCTACCTTTCTTGTTACTAGAAACTCATGTCGATGGCATCTCTTTACCTGTTTCCATCCTCATCCTCTTTAAAATGTGTTACATAAATTTATTATTCTTTTTTCACATCTATTTTATCAGTTTACTCTACATTCGTTATATGAGCTTTTATCTCATCAAATACTAAATTATATTCATTTTCTTGATAGATTTATTTACATCAAAGTTATTAGTACCTAATTTTATCATAAGATATGTACTCGTTAGATGTTGGGTTTATGACCCATCTCTTAGGATCCTTTTCTAGAAATTCGCATCTTTTGTTTCTCCAAGTTGTAAGAATATTGTGGAATTTTTGTTTTCAAATTAAGAAAAAAAAAACAATGCAAAATGCCCTTCCAAGTTCTAAGTATATGGTCTAGCATGAAAAGTTAAATGATAGAACATTTGCTCTAAGGAAAACCAGACATAATATTTGCATTTCATCCATGGCTGTTAAAATCACAAGTTAAATATATAATTCTATGGGTTTATGAATTTATGATAATTTTCTTAATTGAAACAAATATAAAATCATTTAGACATAGATTTTTTGTAAAATTATGAACTTTGATTTACAATCTTACAAACTCACTGTTTTACTAATTTTATATGATTTTATTGATTCTACATGTTTAAAATAACAATGGAATAATGATATTGATAATTGTCATCGCCGAAAAGCTTCACTATTATATCTGGTATATCAAACATAACATAAGTGAAGTCCATATGAAAGAGGTCTTCTATTTATCCCATATTTTCACCTTTGAGGGATTTATCATAAAAAAGCATAGTAATACCATACAATATCATCGAATGGAAGTCAATTCGATCCCTATTCCATACTAAAATATATATTCAAGTAAAAGGCTAGCAACTAACGCAAACAACTATTTATCTTTCAATTTGAAATACCCCAAACCCATATTTTATTTTATTTTGTGTTATAACATTCCCTTTATTTATTTAATTTCTATGTTAAAAGTAGTTTTGTAAGTTTAATACCCAAGTTAAACTTTGAAATCATAACACATTAGTTTTATTCCTTGCTACCTTTTAAAAAATTAAACATGCTTTAGTTACAACTAGTCTTACAATTGGCTTCCAACCAATCTATAACCGGTGGCTAGTTATAACCGGTCTTAAAATACCAGCCTACAATAAGTTTGTAACCTTAGTTTTAAATATATATATATATGTATATATATAATTGATCAATCTTTGTCATTAATTATACAAATATTATTAATCCTTACTCTACTTTCAATTATAATACTTTTTTACTCCTAGATTATTCGCTTAGTGGTATGTGTGTATACATACATACATACATATATATGTATCTATATAATACATAGTTTTTCCTCATCAAATATTTTATTTAATTACTATTGGTACTTTAATGATTTTCTTTAGAGGCTAATGGTAATATTGTTATTTCTTCTTTTTATTCCTTAATCGCCTTACTTTAAAATGATATGTTGGTTTCTATCTTTATTTTCCTCTCTCCTTTTAGAGACAATTCATTGGGTAATATATACCACGTATTATACACATATAATGTATACATACCAATAAGATATTAACATATGTGACATGTGCAAATCATGATTATAAATTTATTTGGAATCATATTACATGATGTGTTCTTTCTATTTGGTGAAGTATACTGATAATAAAGGGAGAAAAGTTTCGATTCTATTTGTTTTTAGAAAGGATTTGAAATTCTATAAATTACCATCTAAAAGGTAGTATCTCTGCCATTCGAGCTATAGGAGCAAAATAATTCTTGGAATAAGTTTTGGATAACATCTAAATGCTACCCATCTTAATATCCGGGCACCATGCTCATTCTCATGATTGATAGCTTCCACTATGTATCATCTAAATGATGCACTCTTTTACCATCCAAACGCTACCTACAAGTTAACAATTAAAATCCTCCTTACTTCCATGCCTTCAATTCTATAATCGATATTAAAAGCTATTTATTTCTTAATTGATAATTTGATGTTGATCTTATACAACACTTATTTTTTATAAATTACATCATTTAATTATAAATCTTCTAAGTGAGAAAATATCTAATTTGGGATTGAAGAGGATGATAGAGATAGTATCTAGAGCCAAGTTAACTTAAAATTGTTTAATGAGCATTTATTATTTGTGTTAAATAGTTTGTGATTCATGAGTCATTATACAAGTTTAGCAACTCATCAAGTGCATGCTAACTTACTTATTATGTATGCTCGATAGGTTAGGAACTAAAGGAATTTAATTAATAGCTAACTTTAATTAATTACTTATCGTGCATGGCTACGCCTAAGAACCAAAGATTGTAGAACTTAAGTTGGCATCCCTAAGATTAGTATGTGGCATTGTTCTCTATGGAGTTGCTTACTGAAATAATCTATATAGAATTAGATTAATTCATAGATTCATAGATGTTAAGGTTGGAGTTAGTGATTCCTAACACTGTATAAATATATGTATTTATTTTGGGATTGGAGATAATAATTCCCAACATGGCATATGTATTTATGTTGGGATAGGAGGTGCAACTTCCAAACATAGTGTTTATGTTGGGGTTAGAGATGGCAATTCCTATGTATATAATACATATGTATGTATGTATAAATGTATGTTTGTGTATACGTACATATGTATGTATATGTATGTATATTAGGTCTTAAGTTACCTCATTTGTGCTAGTTGCTTAACTTAATTGAGATAATAAACCATTTGTTTATTACTCTATTGAGTTAATTGTTTGTGATATGTTATTATTTTGAGTGTGGTTATGGTACTTAAATATTGAATATTAGCTCACTCCTTGTAGGACCTTTGTTTTTTAGCTACATATATGTCAAATGAGTTTGTGGCAAATGAGAGGAGCTTAAGTTAGATTATTGTCAAGATAGGCAAAACATTGAGTATTACTATTACTATGAGGACTAGTAGATGGATATGCTATTGTTCGGTTGTTATGTTTGGAGATGAGACTCTTTTTTATTTATATTCTATTAGTTATGTGTATTATGTAGAGAGACTTAAGTGGTATGATTAGTAGATTGGTTTTACGTTTTGATAGGTTGGTGATGTTGTGGGAGCCATCATGGACTTTAGCCATCTATAGTTATGCTATTGTTGTTTTAGTGGAATCCTATATTGATATATTAGTAGTTCTACAGTAACACTCAATTAACCTACTTAGATGTGTATTTGCTTAGGTCAAGGAGATATATATACGTTTTGAGTTTGGCAACTATATAAGTTGTTTGTATTTTAAATAAGTAATAAGCCTATGTCATTACTTACTTTAGAGAGCTAAAATTGTTCATGGGCTTTAAACCCAATAATGGTTTGGGATTAACTCTTTGGCTAATATGATAGGGTTTAGAGAGTCAAGTTTATGGATTTATGATGACTTAAGAAGATGCGGTATGGTAGGCTTAAAGTAGGGACTGTTAAACTGGTCCGACTACTTTTAACCTTTCTTGGGAAAGCTCATGCACATGAAAAGGCTCATCATGGGCTTGAACTTAACATGAGCTCATGAAAGGATCCATTAATAAGAGGACTCATCTCGATCATCGATTACTCCATGATTTGACGAATGTCATCAATAGCATAGCTCTATAAATGCTCAAGATCTCTTCCTCATTTGACAATTCAGCTATCTAGAGAAAAGGCATCATGTTTTCATATTATTACCACACAAGATCAACAAAGTTTAAAGTGAATAACACACCAACTCTCATATAGAATATGAGATTGATACTTAATAGCTCCTATACCTATTACTTATGCGTTCGAAGCTCTTTAAGACTACCTATTTCTCTTCCTTACCTTTTCTTCTCCAAGACATTCTTCGCGTATCATTCCACATCACTCCTCTAAAGCCATGTGTAGTGCAAGCCGTATGCTATATGTACGTAACTATTACAATCAGATCCCCTTATCTACACATAGTAATTACATGTCATAATAATAATATCTTAAGTTTCTGGATGTTACAATTGTTGATAAGTAATTGTATTGAAATATACATATTGATTATTAGGAAACAAAAGGAAATTATATGTAGTAGTCATAATACATTAGGGTTAATGTCAATTGAAAAATAAAAAGGTTAAGCTAAAAATAAATTTAAATGAAAAATGATGAGAAAATTAAAAACTTGGATAAGTATATAAGGGGATCTTCTTGAAAATTATCCTTTTTTTTTTATGATATCGTATTTATAACTATTATATGTATAAGAATAGATGCCAAAAGATCAATGTTTGCAATCAAGTTCAAATGAAGATTAAAATTTTTTACAGGTTTAAACAAATGATGAAAATTTTTTATAGTTCAAATAATAATGAGCATTATATAATGTGGTGCAGATACAAGATGACATTGTGGATCTAATATTAGTCATTAAGTTTTTGTGATACGGTACATCCTATCTATAAAACATCAACTTCTAGTGTATAATTGTCACCATCTAGTTGAATGCAACATCATCCTTTAGTGCATAATTGTCATTATTTATTTAAACATGACATCATCCTCTATTTGGGTTAGTTTAAAGTTTTCATTCTCTATTCATACTATAATAATGTTAATCATTTATTTTAATCACTAAAAATTTCATCCTTTATTTGAAATTGATCTTAAACGTTCATTCTTTAGCATATAATTTTTCTTATTGAATATATATTCATTGAAACTTGATGTTAGGAAAATTATTTAATTTTCATATTTCCATATAGGTTCAATGCATGAAAGTATCTCCTTATTATTTTAACATAATAAGGGAAAATTACAAACTAAAAGATTAATAATTATAGTCAAATTTGAGTAGACAATAAAAATTTCTCAAGGTTAGATAAGTGAAGAATATTTGAGTGATGTAAATAAGCGATGACATTATGTTAATATTGAAAATATAAATTATACATTAGATAATAAGTATCTTATATATTTAATGTGTTATATTGGAGTCGTACTATCATCTTGTATTTGCATTACTTTACATAATATTCACTCTCTATTTAAATAATTAAAATGTTCCATAATTTATTTTCTTTTTTACCTTTAAAAAGTTTTATTTTGTATTTGAGCTTTACTTTAGATATTTGTTCTTTTGTGTATAACTTTTTTTTAATTACAAAAATGATGATGGTAGTGATTGAGTTGTAAAATTCATAAAACAAACATACTTTCAAAATAAATAGTTTAATCAAAGGAGTTCATTTAGTGAAAAGAAAAAAAAGTACTTACTTAAACAACTAAAGAAATTAGAAGGTTGCCCAAGAATCATAACACTTTATTTGAATAGTTTATGTTATGCCCTCTATTATAGTTGTTTAGTATGCTATTTGGTTTTATTATGTGTTTCCCGTTGCAATGTTTCAATAATAATTATGCTCATTGCTCATATCATACATTTTACTCAATTAATACTAGTTATTTAACTAAAAGGCCATCAATTTCAAAGAGTAATATTATTTCAACATTAGTCACTAATTTATCCTAAGTATTATATATGTTCACTAAGGGAATTAAAAGAACTCTAGTGTTAATTAATTAACAATATATTTAAAGACAAATCTATTTTTGAGATTTCAGGATATTCTAGAGAGATTTCATACTTAAGCCTTTTGTTTAACACTAAACTTAATTTGGCAAATTACCTTGTTATAATTATTAATTTGAGTGGCAATGACTTACCACCGATTGCCTAGTTACTCCAATTAGTGCCATCAAATTGAAATTGTTAGTCTTTAATGATTTCTTTCATTAAATAGAAATTTTCTTAAAATTTCCATTCAAAGTTTTGTATAAAAGTGTTTGGTATGGTTCTTTTCTTTTAGATAAACGACATATGAATAAAATATGTATTCGTATGCATCACTTATGTCTAAATTCTAGAAGCATACCTTCGTTTAAGCGAATTTAAAGTATGTTAACTTTTAGTATGGTTCTTTACTTTGAATTAAATTAAATCATAATTCTATTATGCATTTAAGCCTCCTTCAATTCTTTTGAGTTGCATTGTTGTGATATACTTATCAATGCAAGATACATAACATGTCAACTACAACATTGTGTAGGTTGATATACATGAAATTTAGTAATCACCATTTATAACTAAGATTAATTAATAACTTAAGTCATTTCATTCCCTAAGCTTTTGTCTCTTAGAGTGTGTTAGCCTAGCAAAGGGCTTTCACAACTATTATTTTCTTTAACTTACATGCATTTCACTACTTTATCAGAAATTCTTTTTGCCTATCATACTTTAATTTAGTAGTTTACACCACCTACATAGGGGTTAAGTCAAGAGATTTGGCAACAAACTTAGAAGTATAACTTTAGATGCTTTACATCTAATTATTCTTCATAGTGCATGCATTTTCTACATGGTTACAACTATTAATATTGAGTTAATAAATGCTTATTCTCTTATACATTGTTATTGCTTCTTCTCCAAGAAAAGAAATTCATGACATAGAGCCTTATATCTTCATGTAACATTATGATGAGATGTGATATATAGTGGCATGATCTATTGAAAATAAGTTTATGAATGGTCTTAAATGAGAAATATTGAAGGCAAACTACTTAAGTTTAAGAAGCTAACAAGTACTACAAACTAAACAATTTGTTTAATTTGCCATAATATGTCATATTAGAGTATATTTATAACAATCAAACTTAATGGAAAAAGTTAATTAGATATGATAATCAAATTGGCAAATATAAATAACTTGAGAAATTCGTTATAATTCATTGTACAATGTTAGATTGATAAGGGTTTATCTCATTTGTCTCTACACTAGGTACCATTAGTGTAAGAATTGAACTCACTATTTACACATATAATCTTTCTCCATAAATTCTAATACATGCCTTTGGTGTTCTTTAGCTTCTTTCAAATTCATAAGGAACACTGATCAATTTTGCAAAGTGGCTGTTAAAATAAGAATGACTTGATGTTCAATGTCCCTTAATGAAAATATTCCTTTAAAGATTTCTTCAACAAGCATATTAGTAAACTCCTTAGGTAATGGCACTACTATGGATGGTGTTAGAATTGGAGTGGATTGTATAGGCTTCTCAAACATCAATAACATACTTAGTTGAGTTTTAGATAATACTTCTTCAATATCATTTTTGGTTGTGAACATCGTATCCCTTCACTTACCCTTAACATTGCACTTATTCAGGATTAAGGAGCTTTTACACTACTTTTAACTATTTATGTGCAAAACATACCTAGTAATGTGACCATTACTAGAGGTCTCACAACTAAATTGTTGTGAACACCCTAGAAAACTTTATTGCCATTTATAAGTATTTCATCACATAAGACTTCTTTTCATACTTTCCAATAGTGAAAAAAACTCTTGGTTAAGTATCTATATTCATTTTACCTTAATAATTGGAGTTTATGATGAAGATACTTCTTGATTGACAAATTTAACTGCTCTATTATGTTGTTAGATGGGATGTTTGTACAACTTTTACCATCAATGATAACACTACATGATCATTAGTCAACAAGACATCATGTAATCAACATTAATGCATCTAAATGGAGCCCTCAAAATATCTAGTAACTCCTCTTCTTCGTGACTTTCTTCTTAGGTTTAAATGGTTGGAGAATCAACATCTAACTCTTTCTTATTTTCATTGTTGATCTCATTATTTGACTCATTGATGATCATAACCCTTCAACTTGGCCATTTGGGCCAATATGATAAGACCTAAGCATAAGCATTTGATGCTTATTGACTATGTTGGATATTAAATAATGAAGCTAATGTTATACCTAAAAGGTGGCATTATAGTCTAACTTAGAGGATACATACAACCTCTTTAAGATTTGAGCACTTTGGCTTAATTGGTGTTACTTAAGATTTATCCAATGGTTATGATGGTCCAACCTTCATACCTCCTTAAGTTTGTTGCCATTCAATTTGGTCGCTTGTAGACTAAGTAATTTCATGGTTTAATCAACTAGTAAACTAAGCAATGGTCTTTTATTGTGACTTATAGATTTTATATTAGATCATAAATATCTCAAACTCTTAAACATATGCATAGATACATAATGCTCCTAGAGCTATAGTATTTACAACCTATTAAATAGATTTTAGCAATAATATACCAATACAAACTAAGAGTGCATAAAATGATTCATGAGTAACTATGTTTTAATCTTTTCTTCTTCTTCACACTTTAAGATTTTCCTTCTATAAGTTAATATACTTGATAAATTCCATAACAACCAACTAGGCTTTTCTAATTTCTTCAAGATCTTAGTACTAAAAGATGTTGTCAACTAGTTAAACCACTTTAAATATTTGACAAACTCATTCCTTTAAATGGAGTAGATTTGATTTTAACGTGGCCCTTTTTGTCTTTCACGCCTAATGGGATTCCCTTGGCTTTCTTTTAAACTTAGAACATTATTTCTTTTCAATTTTACAATTCTCAATTTATTTATTTCATCAAATTGGATAACCTATTAAACTATTTAGTTATGACTTTATGTTGTCTTTATGTTATTGGTTTATGCTTGTTCATTAAAGTTCTTATTAGAACTCTAATATTCGCATAACTTTCATCTATGGTTAGGTTTTAATTCTCTTACTCTTGTGTTGTACTCTATTAAATGTATTTAAGAGTGCTCAAAACCTTGGCTATGATATAAAATAATACGTTATGTATAAACATGATCTAGTTTAGATGAGTTTATGAATGATCTTAAAAAGGAAGCTCTTTTTGCAACAAGCCATTTAAGACTAATAAGTCGATGGGCATCATAAATTAAATAATTTGGTTGATTGATTACAGTTTATTAGATAAGTGTATATTGATAAGAATTTAAGTCCTTAGAATAGGTTGATCAAACAAGATAAAGCCAATGAGTGTTATGTCCACAAATAGTTGGGTGATTCACCACAACTTATCTGATAATGTTAGATTGATGAGAATCCAATTCTTTAGTTGCAAGACTAGGTAATTGTTCATAAAAAAAATGTTATAGGTTAAAAATTCACTCAAAGAAAAATCTCTCTCACTTGAAACAAATTTAACACAAACTTCAACCGGAAAAAAGAAAAGGTATTATGACAAACTTAAGATGTATATTCAATCTTCATGTGATTTCTCACACTTCCAAAACAGCAAATGGACATGATATATGAATTGGACATACTCAAAATCATCAATTACATTGTTGCCTAACTTAGAACAATCAAACTAACCACTTGATCTTAAATTTTCTTTACATAGATATTAATATTAGATCTTGAATTCTATCACATTTCTTTCTCAAGATTTTGCTTATTGTAAAAAATGCCCCAATATTACCTATCATATGAGTAAAAAATGTGCCTGAATCCCTAACTTATTATCCTTTTAAATTAACTAGTTAACCATTGACTTAGTAAGTTATTGCCCCATTAACTAACTAGTCAAACATGATCCCCTTTTCTACTAAACTCCACCTTTTGCTTCTCATCTAAGGTGGGGAACCTTAATTTGGAGCCTATGACATTAACTTTAAGATCTCATAAGAGTAGATAAAAGTTGTTGGCATGAGAACCACCTATTTGGTTTCAATAATACAATATAGTTTGACGAGCCTTCAGCTCTTAGTTTATATACTTTCTTAAAGATGATGGGATCGGTAAGACAAATTAAGTCATAAGGGATTATAAATGTAACAATAGTATTAGATGGATGGAATTTTATAATAATATTATGAAGTGTACAATAATTAAGGTTATAATGATGGTTAGCATTTGATTATTTTTACATAATTTGGATTCATTAGTACTTGGTGACTAAGCCTAATGTTAGGGTTATCGATATGAATAAAATTTGTATTTGAGTCAAACAACGGAAGTCTTTTAAAATTCACTGAAATTTTTGTTTTAGTTTTTTTGTTTTATGATTTTTATGAAAACTTTATTTAATAATGTAAATTATAAGGATATGAACAAATTAATCATAAGGAATTATGCTCTAGAAGATCAATCTAAATTGTATTTAATTATATGTCTTGCAAATTATTACTAAATAAGTTTTTGAAATCATTTAATTGATATTACGCAAAATTAATTGAAACTAATAGGTTGTCGCCACAATTCATGAAGAATTTGTAAGATAGAAGGTTGAGAGAAATCTTAGGTTTTTCATTTATCATCAAAACTTTTAAGAAATTCTCATAACCATTTAGTTATATGAACCCTTAGCAACCTTAGTGATAATATAGATAAATGTATGCTTATAACAACCACAAAACAAGAAAAGGATAAATCCTAAATCTAATTACTGAAATTATAATATATAGAACTAGGAATCAATAACATAAAATGAAATAATAATAAGTTTTCAATTTATTCTCTAGAACCACACCTATTGTATTAATTCGGCACCATAGCTTCCTCTACATGTAAGTTGATAACTCTTCATGAAAGTCGATAATCCTTTATAATTCCATACTCTTCATAATTTATGCAAACTTGCCATGCATAATTGACAAGTTGTATGTGGCTTTTGTGCAAATCTATACAAAATTTGCAAAATAGGTCTTCTTGAGCCGCTACACTACACAATCTTCTAAATATTGTATTAATGGAATCGATCCCTTTTACTTGTGTATGTAAGTGTTATTTTAGATTTAGCTGCAGTAGGATTGTTGGATCATATAATTTTGACATGCAAAATAATAGTTGGGGTAAAATTTATAATTGGTTAGAAATGATAAATTACATTAAATCATAAAATCGAATCAAACTATTTTCAAAAGTATGTATTTAACTTATAACAAAAGATATTCTTTTATGCAACCTAGCACTTAAAAGAATTTTTAGTTTGCATTTATTAGAATGTATATATATTTAACTTTTATTATTATAGTTTATAAAATATATATACATTTATAGATGGATTTTTAACCCCTAAGCTCAAAAAAATTAAGCATGAAAATTTATTGAAAATAATAAATTATATATTTTTTATGTATATTTTAAGAGTAAAGTTTAATAAGATATTATATATATATATTTAGTAGTTAGTGTGTGCTTTTTAAATAAGAGGTTGTGAGTCCAATTCCCATGATTGTCATTATACCTTTTCCTTTATGTATTTATTCTTATATTACTTACATGTCATTTTCCTTCTTTTTTTCATAATAACCAACAGTATAAAATGTCGGTCATTACAAAATTAGAGTTAATAGATTAAATTCTCTTGAATTTTCATTTATTTACTATATGTACAAAAATACATATGAGTAATTCTAGTAATTATTTAACTGTGATAAGTTTATGCCTACTCCTCCCCCAACCATATGTTTCTAAGTCTGCTCTTGTATCCATTGACTCAATTTTTATATTATATGTTAACTTTATAAATATAATTAATTATTAATAGACATTTAAATTTATTTATTGCATGAATATTATTAAATAAATAATGTACTTTTTATATAAGACTACATATTATGCAAACATTTTTGAAGATTAAAATATATTGTTTAATTTATTAACTAAATAGGACTAAACTGAAGTTTTATATTTTTAGGAAAATTCCAAATCCAAATCATACAATTTGGTTCAAAGATATAAAACGTTGAATCACATATTTATATTTATATCTTAGTTTGATTTGGATAAAAAACTAAATGAAACACAACCATACCCTAACCTATCTATGGTTCTTGGTTCATTTAATCAATCACTTAAGATTCTAAATTAGTCAAGGTACTCAATCAATCATAATTATTATATGTCAAGATCCAGTAGGTTCACATCAATAAATTTATATCAAAGTCATGTAAGATTAAAATGTGATGTCAGTGTTTTAGTGTAATTGTTTGTTCATGGGAGTTTTTTGACATTATATAAATATTAGAAAGGCCTTTGATTGAGTAAGTGTCTAGAGGCGATGTGCACATGAGATCATCATGTATGTTGATGCAAGTCATACTATTGACCTAGAAACTACGGTAGAGGAAAGATAAGCAAGGAATCTCACGTTTATCTATTATTGGACAAGACTCGTTTTTTAAGAGATATGGTATAATTTGATATGATCCATTCCTATCTAGTGAATTGGTGCCATCAATCTTTATATTAGAGATCATTGTCATCATATTTGATATTTATAAGGCACAATCAATCTACAAGTTTTATTAAGTACCATAATGTGATCCATTTATTTACTATTTTCAGATTGTATATCTTAAACAACTTAATAAGTACAACTGAAAATTTTAGGGCTATGATCATAAACCTAAGTAAATGATCAAATCCATGATAATACAGTCATATACAGATTATGTCTATGATTAAATATGTGAAATAAAAATTCTCGATCCTACTGTTTTTCACGGGGAGAAGACGATATATTTGGATCTTGAGCCAATTATTTTCCATCAAGTCTCTTTCCAAATCCGCGCGTCATGAAATTAAATTATCTTTTACGTATTGCTTTCCAACCTTTCAAAGTAATGTCTCCCCTTACTTTCCGGTCCGAACACAGGGCAAAACATTCAAGAATATTTGGAAGAGGAAGACCCAAGAGAAATAAACCTGTCAGTACCCCCTTCTGTACAGTAAGTATTGATATCTTTACCGGAAATAGCCGGTCTCATTTTCTCTCCCTTGAATAGTGCAATAACCGTGAGAGAGAGTTCGATCCTGTGAGGCTGTGAGGACATGTTATTTGTGTTTGTGTCTTGAGCGATCAAGGTTTGCATTATTAGTTAATAAAGCCAATCCATTTACACTGTTGTTTTGTACTACACTACCTTTCCCTTATAGAAAAGTAATATAATAAAAAATAAAAATATATATCTATATCAAATTTTGACGAATGCTTGAAGCTAACACCTATTATCAACTATCCCCCCTAACCGATTCGCGTATCCCTGCTAACCTGCGCCAGTCTGCAATATTTGCAGCTCAGTCGATCATGATAAGCTTTCGTTTCATCATCACCACATCTCTTTCACTGTTCATTTACACACTCGCTCTCTCTCTCTCTCTCTCTCCCCCCTCCCTCCCTCCCTTTACCAATTCTTAGCATAGGTACTACCATATAGCAACTCTCTTATTACAAGTCTTTCCTTGAAAACTCTCTTTCTACTTTTTTATTTTATTTTTTTCTTTAACTACTTTATAGCTGAACTTAATCACGTATATAAATCTTGCAATTATCTTCCTATGGCGGAGGGTTATGAGTCCTCCTACCATGTCCCACAACAAAGCCGCAGGGACAAGCTGAGAGTTGGTGGTGGTGATGAAGTCACCGTCACTGCCGCCGTGGCTGCTGCAGCGCTCAACCTCCACCGCCAACACAACCACCAGCACCACCAACAACATCAAGGGTGTACAGGTTTACTCCCTCTCTACGACCCTTCGTCCCTCCTTCCATCTGATTTACTAACCTGCGCCAGTCAAGTCAAAGAAGAAAATAACCCCAGTAATTTGATGGGTCTTGTTGGTGGTAGTGGAATCTCTGCTATTCCTAGCTCTTCTTCATCTTCATCCACCTCTCATAACCGTCACCATCACCACCACCACCACCACCACCACCACCACAATAATCACCATAGCCACCAAAGTCCATATGTGGATCCAAACACATCTTTGCCTTTAAACCCTAGTCCGATCCTAGACATCAACTCCACCACCAACACCGCAACGACCACTACCACAAATACCAACATTAACACCAATCCTTTCTTTTATAGTGTCCACAACAACCATCTAGGTGATGTGGTAGTGTACAAGCCTGAGCCGTTGTCGCTAACTCATCACCATCATCATCACGAGTCATCATCTAATGCTAATGGACAAGGGTTGTCTCTTTCTCTATCCTCTCATGACAACAACACTCTCCAAAACAACCAAAACATACTTCCGCTTGAGTTAAATTTGCAAAGATATGGATCAACGGTTGATCACCATGGTGGGTATATGATACCGGGAATCTTCGGTGGGGGTGGTAGCACTTCCAACGAGGTTTCGAGGAGCCCGGTCCCACTTGGGCCCTTCACCGGTTATGCGTCGATTTTGAAAGGTTCAAGGTTCTTGAAGCCGGCTCAGATTTTGCTCGAAGAGCTTTGTGATGTAGTGGGACGGGGAATTTACACCGAGAAGGCCATGCCGGATCCGGCTTTGATGGAACCTCCAGTGGAAGGTTTGGGTGAAGGTTGTGATGTTGATGACGGTGCGCTTCGTCGTGGCGAGGATAGCGAGTTTAGCCGGAAGAAGTCCCAGTTAATATCAATGCTTAACGAGGTATTATTCACTTCGCATGTTGCCTCATGCTAAATTGGTCTAATTATAGTTAATGTTCCTGTCTTTCCTTTTGTATTCGTCATTAATAAGACATGTCTTGAACAGTAAATTGTCCTTAGTTGGGATTGAGATTGAGATTATAGAGATGTCCTTGGTGTTTGCAAAATGATTTTTTAACTAAAGTTAAAAAGGGAATAAATGCATGAAGAATGGTTTTCAGGAAATAAAGTAGCAAGAGGGTAAGCCATTAAAAGAGTTCTCATAGGTCATCACTAGCCTTGTCTTTAAGATTGAAACTCTTAAATTAATAAAGTAATTGGACGAATCTATTTCCAGAGCTTTGTCTTCCAAAAAGGTGTGGTTGTGAATAAAGCATTTTTGGTATTCTCAAACTAAGAAATTCAGATGAGTGAGGAATATGTGCTCTTTAATTAAACTATCTTGTTCCGGAAACTGTCCAGTTTTAGGCACTTGTATTCTAATTACGTGTGCATTATTGTGGTTCTGTTTGTCTGAAGCACCACTTGCCTTAAATTTGACTAGCGGAGGATAAATTCCAGCGCTGTATGTGCGAGAAAAAATCATGTGAAATTGTTTAAGAAAAAGAAATAACTACAACATGATGCATCCGTAATGTGGGTACTCTAAAAGAGCTATATAATTGAATGTTGAAATTTGTTCTTATTTTTAAAATATCTTGTGTTGAGAAAATAACAAAAAAAGGAAAAAAAAAAAAACCAGAAAACCTCATCATTTTCTTTGTCAAAATTTGAATTACCAAAGTGTCATTCTAGAAGTTGCCTTTTTAGGGGAAGAGACTAAATATTACTCATCCGGTAAATCATGCTACATCCAAAAATACCTCTTCCCCCCTTAGATAATGCAAATAATATGTCATATGTAGTCTTTTGGTTTTTTTCTATCTGCCAAGAATTTTGCTGTGACCCATTTTGTGTAATTATATTTCAATATTTGTATTTCACATGAAGGTAAAATGGAGAATAATTGTTCAGTTACATTTATAAAAAAGACAAAATATAATGACCCAATCATCCTGTTGGAGTCCTTTGTTGGAAGGGAATTATATATCAGATCTCATGTTTCATCATGATTCTGATTTATCTTGAATACTGCTCGCCATAATTGTGTAATATGGTTGTAGCTTACAATTTCCTGTTAATCGTTAGATTTGAGAGCATTTTATTTTACTCTTTAATTACAGCATCTTGAGACTGTATATACATTGAGAGCATCATTATTGGAGTTACCTAGGACAAACACTATGAATAAGGAACCCTTTAAGAAAACCCCTACACTTACATAAGGCTAAGTAATTTTACTATGGCCGTTTGGTAGTAAAATAGCAAAGGGAACTCATCTTTGAAAGACGGTCCTCAATGAGTCCTAAGCCCCTGGTGGAGGTCCTCCAAAGCTGGGTTTCTTTTGTATTATTTCAGTCGTAAATCTTATAGTAATAAAGTCCTTAAATTATAATTATTGTAAGTGTTGAAACTAGGAATATAAATGGGGTTCTTCCACAAAGAAGGATGCAAGAATTGGATATCGTCAAGTTATTTACCAGGTTTATTACAAGAAAAGCCATGGTCCTCATCTTATATATTTGTTCCAACTTGAATTATGTCTTGGTTTAGAGATCTATTTCATGATTGAGATTTGTTGTTCCAGCCCTCTTGTTACAGTTGACTATTTATCTCAAAAGAATAGAGTTAGAAAAAGTGACCAAGTGGCCAGTGATGTTTAACTTCTACGTGTCACTTTCATTTAGAGTTTCTGGACACTGATAGTATATTGTTACGGATGAACACAAAATGCTACAATCTTGTTATTAATAATATGATTTAGGAAAAATTTCTTGCATCTTCTGGTTGACTGCTTCTTATGTGCATTAAGATTTAAAGTAAAAGAGACAAATGTTATTTAGACTTTGGAAATTTATATATAAATGATAGGGGAGAGAAATGAAGATAATTTTATTATTGTTCCGCAACAAGTATGCATCTCTCCAACTTTTGTAGGCGGTTGATTTTTTATGGTTGTCTTCCTCATTCCTACTTCATGTTAGCTCGGCTGCAAAAAGTGCAATGTTTATTAGGCTGGAAACTACGGAAAGCATAGCAATATGTCTTGGTAGCTGTCATCCTTATTTGATTGTTAGTCTCCTCTTTTTGCATATTAGTTTGCTCCAGTAGAAGTACACACCTCCTAATATCATTTAGAGTCATAATAGTGGGAAAAATTAGTATTATAAATGCAACTTAAAATGTGCGTTTCTTTGTGGAAAATATATCTCAGATTCTTTTGAGGTCTGCTATATTGCAGCTTTCCTTATGGTCATAACTCTTTCAAAATGGTAAACAAAAGTTTACAGTTAGGAATGGTCCTCAAGGGGCAGCAAGAGAATTTGCTTGAGCACAAATGTGCTGTTAGTAAAATGTTAAGAAAGAGGAGGGTCAACTTGCACTACTATTGCTCAAACAAATGGGGTTCTTATTATGTAAATTCAACAACTTTTTTTCAATTTGTTGAGCGCACCTGCTTAGAAGTCTGATTTGCTGATGGATTATGTTAAAAATGACAATCTATGATAATTTCAAATAATCTATTTAACATCTCTTGCTTTTAAATTTTGATGGATTACTTGCACCTCTCTTTAACCTTTAAACATTTTTCTCTTTTAGGTTTGCCGAAGGTACAAACACTATTTTCAGCAAATGCAAGCAGTAGTGACTTCTTTCGAATATGTTGCGGGGCTTGGTAATGCTGCACCCTATGCTAATTTAGCCTTAAAGGCCATGTCAAAGCATTTTAGGTGCTTGAAGACAGCTATTAGTGATCAACTTAAGTTCACAAACAAGGCTTGTGGTCAAGGATTAGGCCATAAGAAAGATGAGTCTTCTAAATTTAATGACAGAATCAATTTTAGTCAGAGGCCGCAGCATAACTCAGGATATCTAGACCACCAGCCTGTTTGGCGACCTCAAAGGGGGCTACCTGAGTGTGCTGTGACTGTTCTCAGGGCATGGTTATTCGACCACTTTCTCCACCCGTATGTTACATATATGCCATATAATTTGTTATGTTATCATATACCTTTTGTACTTATTGCCTTCCCTTTTGATAGTAGGTACCCGACTGATACTGACAAGCTGATGTTGGCAAAACAAACGGGGTTATCACGTAGTCAGGTAGCCATTGTATTCTTTTGTGTTGATGGATACTTCTATTTATACTCAGAAAATCAAATCCACAGTTTAATTTTGCCGTATATATTTTTCAGAAAAAATTTACTTTCTCTATTCATTATAAGAGACCAGCATCATTTACTTTTGTTTGGGTTGCAAACACCTTTTTAATATAGGTATCTAACTGGTTTATTAATGCCCGAGTTCGGCTATGGAAGCCTATGGTAGAAGAAATACACATGCTGGAGACACAGCAATCTCAGAAAGTATCTCAAAGGGAGGACAGCCACATCAACAGCTCAGTCAACCCCCCACCTTTGGCAAACTCCACCGCAACTGAAATCCCTTCCACTTCTTCTCAAGGAATTAATGAGGCCCCAGCTAAACGCACGAGAAATGAACTCCCTATTGTTCCTGTAAGGAATGAGGATGCCTTACATCTGTCTTACAACAACTTGTCTGGCCATCCTCATGTTAATGTTGGTGAAGGTATTGGAGGTGTTAGCAATGGAGTATCTTTGACCCTTGGCCTTCACCAGAATGACAACCGGCTGGCATTGTCAGAGCCCTTTCCAATTAATGCAGTGCAGCGTTTTGGTCTTGGCATTGAAGGAAACAATGAGGGATATGTGTTGGGTGGTTTTGAAACACAGGAGCGGCACTTTGGAAGGGATGTTTTTGGTGGGCAGCTCTTGCACGATTTTGTTGGATGAAGATTCTATTCTCCAGAACCAGTTTCTTTGCATATTATACTAACAGATATCGTGAATAACAGCAAGTAAGTGGTCTGTAACCTACTAGCAGAATCTGCATTCATAAGCGGAATGCCATGGCGACATGTAGCTTGTCGAGAAGGTATGTTTCTTCCAACTTGTCTCACATGTACTATTCTTGTTAAAATCTTTGTATTTTTACGTAGACACAATCATTTTATGCCTGTGCTGATCTCAAAATGAGCTTTGATAAAAGCAAAATGAGTTCTAGGATAGTGTGCTGTGGAAAGAAAAAGTAACCTTTAAGGGTGTTTAAATAATAATGGAAGGAAACATTATATTATGGAAACTGATTCTTGGCTTATAGCTAATAAATTCACGTGTATAACAGCCATTAGATTCTATGTCGGTGCTGGTACTTGTACCTAGACTTCAAACTCTATGGAGAGACAAAAAAGCGGGTTAGGGTTCGTGTCTGGCTTCAAAATTATTTTACAAGTAGTGGATAATGTGTTTGCATCACGGATGCCAGAAAAATATGGTAAATAATTGAATGGATCTTTTTTTACTGTAACACTAACAATGAAAACATTATTGTAATACTAATTAAGGAAACCTGCCACAGGACAGTAGGGGGCTTCTTTCTCTCTCTCCTTTCCTCATTTTATTAATTATCAAGATTGAGCTGATCAGTTTAGGCAATAGGTTAAGCTCATTTTAATAGATTGGATGGTGTAAGTTAAGTTTTACTGAATTAATGGTTTAAATTAGTAAATATTTCTCTATTGGGTAGTTATCATTTATCGAGGAAGAGAGAACATGCTTTTAGGTACAAGCACCCCCATCAAATATATTATCTCCACTGCAATTGCTTTTACCTCCTTTTTAGTGTTTAATCTGCAATTTTCTGTAGCATATCTTATTCTCGATGTTTCTTTGATATATGAAAAGCACATCATACTTTCTGCCCAGGCGAAATGAAGAAAAGATTGCAGCGAATAATAGGGTGAACAAGATCGGACTTTCAAAGAGCTATAACATGCAGTTGGGTCTTGGGAGCGGTTTCGCGGTCTGCACGATATTAACTAGGTTCATATGATGTTGTATGTAGCGGGGAAGATAAATGCTTTTATGCTTATTCTCGATCAACTTACTTTTTGAAGATATTTGTTGTACAGATTTATGATTTTGTGGTAGTTACCAAATTGGTGTTTGATGGAGGAAGAAGCGATTACTATTTAATTTTCTTTTGAAACTTTATAACCTGCTATACTTTATTTAGTTGTACATCTGTTTACTGTAAAAAACCTAATTCGATAGATTACTGTGATTCAAATGTATATTATTATTTCCTTGTCATTTTCTTTTTTCAAGCTTAAAATATATGAAAGCTAACTGCGAACATATTAATGGGGATTAATATGTAACCTAATTTGTACTCGGAGCCATTTTGACGTTAGCAGGTTAACATGTAGAAGAATACTAGTGTTTGTCCTTGCTTGATGATTAAATGATCAAATGTATATATAAATTATATTTATATATTTTATATGTTTTAATGTGTGTGTTGAGAAGTGAATAGGAAGAAATGTGGGAAAGTACGGCAAAATTTAGATCATAAGATTTAGCCTCTTTTTACCAATCGAGTATGGGAAAAATCACGTATGAAGAAGAGCATATTTAGGGTTTGTGAGATTTTTCAGTGGTTTTAATAGAGGAAAAATGTTATTTGAATTCTCAAAGATTAACGGTAAAAATACTAAATAAGAGGAGAGAGATGGAGGGGTAGTTAGTAGGAGAGGGTGAAAAAGTGGTAGAGAAGAAATAGATAAAAGATGATGTTAGGGGGAGAGTAGAGAAAGTGAGAGAGAGAAGATATAAAATAAATTTAGAAATGAAAAGAAAGGAAATTGAAAGAGAGTAAGTAAATTTATTGGTTATAATTTTAATAGTTTATTTTATTATTAGTATTTTTTGTTAAATAATAAATATATGGTAGATATATAATTTTAAGAGAATAGGTTAATAATATGTAAATATAATAGACATTATTATAGAGAGTAGATAACTATATTATATGGAATATTAATTTATATTTTATTTAATTAGATAGGTTATGTGTAGATATTAAAAATTACAGCATGGGATATGGGGTCTATATATTGTATTTATCTTATAACCTATCATGTTATAGGTATTTTAATACTTATATTTTGAAATTTATAAAATAATATAATATATATGAATGAATGAAAAGAAAAAACTTATTTTATTGAAAGTATAAAAATTGATAGTGTATTATTGTTAAAAAGAAATGGATTAAGCTTAAAACATATCTTAGACTTAAAATTTGTAGTTAAAACTTAAAAATAATAAATCAAAATTTTAAGAGGTAATATTGGTTATTAATTTTAAAGAACTTATATTTTTTTTCCCTTTTGCATATGCATTTTTTTTTCCTTTTGTCCTTACACTCTTATGTATTTGTCATTTGATTGTTTTGCTAATAAAAAGTGTTATTTAACATTATGTTCATGCGATGTTTTAAAAGCAACCTTTTGACATAAAAAAAGAATAGATATAGCAAGAATTTACTAAATAAAAAAGGTGCAAGGTTGAAATTTATTGAAGGAAAGAAAAAATATTAGAGGTTGTATAAGATATTATATACTTTCAAGTTTTATAGGGTATAAGCTATAGAAAATATGGTGTTGAAGGATTGTTTTGGTTCAAAAGATTTGAGAACTTATATTTTATAAAGTAAGGTAAAGATAAGGCCTTATACATAAGTTATCTTATACCTTTTTATGGTTATATATTAAAACTATTAAATTATGGTGAGGTGGTATTTTAAACATATAAAACCTTCATCTTTTGGTACATTAGGGAGCTTTTTGTTTAATTTTGATCATGTCTATTAAACTATTTAAAACTTTAATTCTCTAAAAGCATATTATTTTTCACTACGTAATTTTTTTCATTGAGTTTATTTAAGTAATATATTTATAGCATTGAGTACTTTCAATTAATCATGGGTCATAATTTTTATCCATATGTTCTTAATTAAGGTAACGAAAATTAATTCTATTTTATTAAAGGCTTAATCATAACTATTTTCTTTGGCTTCCTAGTCCCAATTTTAAAAATTGTAGCTGCTAGTAGGTATTTTAACTTGAGTTCTCCTAACAACTGTCATATTCCCTTCTGATCAAGTGCAACATAACATTTTGAATATCGACCCAAAAAATTTTACTCTTAATAGCTTTGCGTTTGAAGCTACCTTGATTTTATGTATTAAAGCCGGTTAGACAATTTCATCGTATTTTTAGGACACGTATATTTTTCCCATGGATAAATTGTCACGGAAGCAAC
This sequence comes from Lumnitzera racemosa, assembly GCA_024138005.1. Taxonomy (NCBI): domain Eukaryota; kingdom Viridiplantae; phylum Streptophyta; class Magnoliopsida; order Myrtales; family Combretaceae; genus Lumnitzera; species Lumnitzera racemosa. The sequence continues at coordinate 63,497,263 of JAMXBC010000004.1, forward strand.
TTCATTAGTTTATTCTGCATATGGTAGCCTAGTTAAGAAAAAGAAAGGGGTTGTAAATTGTGGGATCCACCTCTGAAAACCTTAAAAATTGCATAAAATCCTACTTCTTAAAAACTCAGCACTTACTACTACTTGGTCTCTCTTAACTAAGCTGTATATGTGAAATAAGTTTATGTACATACCTACAAGACAATTTGTTGGTTAATTTGATTAAATTTATCCATACAATAGCATCTATATAAAGCTTATTTTGCACATGAAAACCTAATTAGAAAAAAAAAAGGCCAATATTGTGAACTCTCTTGTTTATCTCAAGCATATGTATTTTACAAATTGCTAATGGTCGAAGTACTCGTGTTGTATGCATAAAAAATACAAAATGAGGAAAGAGAGATGTAGGTGCATTTAGTGAGAGGGTGTGAAAAAATAAGAGAGTGGAAAAAGTGGAAGACAAAAAAGAGAGATATAGGTGTAGTTAGCAGGAGAAAGGAAAAAATTAAAGAGAGTAAAGAAATAAAGAAAGAGAAAAATAAGTAAGTAGATATATTTATCTATTAATTATAATTTTAATAATTTATTTGATTATTAGTTTTTTTGTTAAATAATAATAAATAAATGGTAAATATGTAATTTTAAGAAAAGCAATTACTTAAGATCTCATTTTGTTTTAATAATATGGATACAAAACAAAGCTATTAAGTTAAATTAGCTATGATATGTTCTTAAATATAGAGAAAATATTTCTTTTTCTCAAGAATTTTAAAACACTAGCACTATTGCATTTTCAACTAAAACAAAAGAATTTGGGAATAGATTAAATGGAAAAGTTGGTTACCGACCTTAGGGAGGGGGAAAGGGGAATTATACAACCCACGTTTAAAAACTTTTAAAATTGTACTAGTTTTAAACTTTTCCAAAAGTCAGCTAGTTAATTTGATTAGATTTTTTCACATATTAGCGTTTACATAAGCTTATCTTGTAAATGAAAATCTCATCATAAAGGAGGTTCATACTGTTTTAAGGGTGATAAATGCCGATTTATGAAAAAGTGGGAGATTCACACAATTTTCAAAGTTTTTAGGAGTTATTTGTATAATTTATCCTATTTTAAAAATTTCTCTTATTTTCTGAACTAAAAGGATTATCGCGATTCACGGTGTATGTAATGCCAACGGAGAGTCTACTATATCCTCCATTGTTTGATGAACTAATTTGACCCATTGAAATTGCAGAATGAAAAATATTCATCAAAGCTATGGAACTTGATCTTTGGCCAATAATGAAGCATAGACCTTTGGTTCCCACTTGTGCATCGACTAATAAAAAGAAGACGGAGGGAAGAGTTTCGCATAGGGGATAGGACCAAAGTGTCAGACATATGTTATTTTGTACTTTATGTTGATGTGAATTTAACTGTATTACCTCATATACAAGTCGAAAAGAAATATGGGACAGATGAATAAGCACACGGAGTTGACTCTAGATTAGGTAAAATAAAAATAATAATTCAAAACTGTGAGTTACTTAAAATGAGCATCAAAGAAAAGATTCAATAAATGTATGATGGGTTGAATGAGTTAAAATCTCTGGACAAAAAATATAATTGATGTTGAGAGAGTCAGAAAACGTTAAAATCTCTTTTGTGATGTAAAAAGGATTGCTATAATTGGGCTAGAGATTAAAAGTTTTTATTGCTAGAAAATCTTTTATCCTCCTTAACGTGTTATGAATCTCCGAATAAGATTAATTGGGGAAAATGGTAATTGGGCTACAGATTAGAAGTTTTTATTGCTAGAAAATCTTTTATCCTCGTTAATGTCTTACAAGTCTTTGAATAAGAGTAATTGAGCAAAAAGGTAAACGGAAATTGATTTTTAGAATGAATGATATAAAATCTCTAGAAGATGACTAACATAATTATGATTTACAATAATTATTAGAAAATATCAGAAATTTTACAAGAAGAATGGATAAGTAAATTGAAATATTAATTAAAAAGAATTAAAATCCAACAATTAAAATTTAACAATAAACTGGACACAAAGAAAAAGAAGAAAGAAATTGTCCACGAGGAATAAGCCCTGGGCATCTCATGAGTATCCTTTATAAAGTTCATGTAGTATAAGAAAGACAAAGCAATGGTAGCCATTTTGAGCGACATAAAAGACTGACCGGAAATTGAAATCAATGAAAAAGTCAATTTCTGTCTCACAGCAGGATCCGACACCAACAAGTACAATGTATATAAAATCTCATTGAACTGTTTGATTCAGTTGTAGATTATCAAACGAGAGTTAAAGGATTGAAATAATTAAATATAGCACTTTTATTCATCAAACTATATCATATTTTCAAATTAAGTCTTTAAACTTTTATTTTTTATATTTTAATTCTTAAAATTTCAAAAAATTTGTAAAAGAGTTTTCTGTTAATGAATTGTTAGTTTTTCCTTAAATGAAAACCTCTTATGTAAATATTTAAAAGTTTGATGAAATAGAAGAAATATAATAATGATGTTTTTCCCTCATCATTTATATTACATATTACAACAATTTAAAAGGGGAGGAATTTGAACCTAACCCATCTCTTTGGAAGATTATTATTAATAAAGTAACCAAACAACTTATTTGATACTTGTTCTAATTAATAAATTAAATAAACAACAGCGATCACAATTAATTATCATAGTTAATTTAATTATATTATGTAAAATTAGTTAGTGTATTATTATATATTTATAAATTAAAAAATATAAATAAAAATTATTTTTATGGTAAAATAAATAATTTTTTACTAATATTTTATCTAATAATACAATCAATTGTCCTAATTCATTAAGTTGTAGCCTAATTTTTTTATAGAAAAATTAACAATGGATGAAAAAGAAAAAAAAAAAAGAAAAATCATACTTTTAGTCCTCGAACTTTACCATCTTTTTAATTAAGTCTTCCAACTTTTACCTTTTTTATTTTTTTAATTTCAATAAAGTTTGTAAATGAGTTATTTATTAATGGAAACTAATAGTTTACTAATGAGGGACTCTTTTTGTAAACATTTTGAAAGTTTAAGAACTAAAATACAAAAATGAAAGCTTAAAGACTCAATTAAAAAAAGTGACAAAGTTCGTGGATTAAAAATGTAATTTTTTCTTAAATAAATGATTAAAGAAAGAAAACGAAACCCTTAAAAAAAAGGGAAAGGAAATTAGTAAAATAAAATAGGAAATAGATCAAAAGAAATGTTAGATAAAATGAATATGAGCAAAATTGGTTTGCAGGAGATTCTAGTCAAAGCTCACTGTCACAAAAAGGAACATATATAGAAAATATAATAATAACCACTATAATCCTTTTGAAAACAAAAAATGTCATAACTACTGTATGTACGGAATTTATGAAATAGTTTGGTATGAAGTTTTCACCTAGTATGCAGCACGTGAAATCACTATGACTTGTACCAAATAGAGTGGAACCAAAGGTTGATTAATTACCAAGTCTAACTTAGGAACTGATTAATAAAGACTAAGGATCTGTAAGTTGGTGTTATTATTTATTCAATTATTAATCCATTACAAAACTTAAATTAAGACCATTAAGTTATAAATTAATAATATCGAGTTTCAACGGTCATCTATTTATCCAGGGTCTATAAGGGATATGCACCTTAAATGGGAAATGAACCCAACTAGTTTTGGATTAAGTTTGGTCCACTAGATTAGTCAATCGATTAATTTATTAAAGTTTATTATAATTAATTTACTGAATTAATTTTTTTTATTTAAATCAAATTAATCAAACTAAACAAATTATTTGAACCAAATAAACTGTATAGGGTTGAACCAGTTCTTTAGACCAATTCGAGAAATGATGCAATAGGTCTAGGGAAAAAATAGGTTTAGGACCAAACATAAAGTTGTAGTTATTGTTGTTTTTTTATTATTATAATTATCAAAATCATGATTTTACTCATACGATTCTATAAATTTACAATTTTAAGAAACTTTTTTGAGTTAATTTGTGTACAAAATTATTTTCATGTAGAAACTTATGTTTAGTTAAAAACAAAAATTTACTTTTTTTTTTATTAAGTTTATCGATTTTACATATATAAGTTGAAGGGGTTATAAAACGAAAAAATATAAGAAAGTTTTCATAAGTCAACAACTATTAGGGCATTATATTATTTTCTTTATCCTATTTTAATATTTTCCCTCTTTCTCTCCTTCTTAGTCCCCTATTTTATATTTATAGCTCTCATCTAGGCTTTATCTCCAATAATAAGGATTACAAAAAAATTATATACTTTAGTTTATATCATCAATAATTTAAAATAAATTGAAAATTTATATTCTGTTTAATTCATTACTTAAAAAAAAAAAACCTATGGAAAAGGTTTAGTTTCAACTTTGTTTGTTCTTTTTTCCACACGTTAAATCATATATTATTAAAAAAATTTTATTAAAAAAGAACTTCATTTTTTCATTTCTATCATATATTTTATGTTTTTAATAATTAATATAAACATATATATAGTTTTTTAAAACCATTTTATATGTGTTGTACAAACTTATATTGTTACATTTCGATTTTATGTTCTAATTCTATTGACCCTTTAACGATTATACGTAGAATAGCAAATTTGAGAGCCATTGTTATTATTATTATTATTATTTCTATCACTTTCTTATTTATTCACATTATTTTATTAAAAACCCACCCTTTTTTTCAAGTCTTACCCTTCCAACAAGATCCAAATGAACAAGTCCAAGAATTTACTCAAATCTTTTATTCAAATAAGAGGTTTGTCTTCTTTGATTTTGGAGATTTTGATGATTAAAAAAAGGATAATTTTCTAAATTCTATTCGAAATTGTCTTTAGTAGAAATATTGTGAAAAAAGGGAGTTTTTATTGAGGACACTTTAAACGTTCATATGAACATTTAAAAACACTTGATCAACATTTAAGTTTCTGGAAAAACTTCATATAGGACAAACATTAAACTCTTAATTATTAAAGTATTCAAGTTGCAGACATGACGTAATGCCCCAGCAAGCTAAGAACATCAAATGAACACATTAAAAATTAAGAATACTAATTGAAGTTTTAATTTAATTTATGTATTTTTTGAACTTTTAATTATAGTATTAATTCATAATTATTTAAATTTAAAATCTACCGTTAGTAATATGCCATGTATCTCTATGTATGTATAACACAAAACCTAAAAATAAAGATCATGCATTTGTAAAAAAAAATTAAAAAAAATCACAAGTTACCTCTTTACCAAATAACTAAAACAAAGGTCACGTAGTTGTAGTTTACCTAAAAATTAATTGTGAGTTAGTTAATTCTACTAGGAAAAGATGGTATATATTTTACAATGTAAGTACAGCCATGTTAACTGAAAGTGTTTCTGGAAATTCTTACTCCTTTTGAATTGGTTGAGCATTTATCCCCAAATCCACCTCCCTCGCGCCTACCTTACCCTCCCATCTCCCTGCACCCTCCCTTTTATTCTCAACGAGTGTTGATGATTCATTTGGTTTATATCCAAAAAACTTCTAACTTATAATACGATTCATTTATTAATCGTATCTGAATACTTAAACCTATAATTTGACTTGCTTAATAAGTATGTTAATTTTTGGATTGAACCTATTTATCGATTAAAAAGTTATAAAAAGATTTGTAAGATATTTGCACATATTAAAGGTAAATGGATGAGAATAATATTTAAATTCTATAAATACAAATGTCATAGATTCTTCATGTGAATAGCAAGTTACATTAAACAATTGAAAATTACACAAATTATGAGAAAATGCACTTGACTTGAAAAAGAAATTATATATAGGAGCTCATCTAAAACAAATTACATTTTGGGGACCGTGAAGATGCATTCATGAAATGTGAATACGCCTTCAACTTTTTAATATTATAAGAAGGAAAACACCTGCTCAAATGTGACTTCTTCTCTAATTTTTAAAGAGAGAAGGTGCACTAGAGCAAAGCGCCTTCACTTATGATATAAGGAGGGCGCTTTTCAGAAATACACCTTTCTTGTTATAAAAATATAAGAAAGGCACATTTCAGTTAAGCTCTTTCCCTATTACAAAAGATAGAGCAGAGGCACTTTTCTAAACAAAAAAAAATATAGTGAATGCACTTTTTTGAAAAGTGCTTTCATTGTAAACACTTGCACTAGAAGAATTACAAAAATTAGAACTCGCTGTAACAACAATACATTGAAAATAAAAATAAAAAAGGTTCAATAGTTAAACAATGAACATTAAATATTTAACTCTAAATTTCACGTTGATCATTCCGTAAGTGCATTCTCGACTAATGTTCATGTTGTTGACTCTAAACACTAGGTTGGGATGTGCTTCGTAAACACTTATACTACGTCTGGATGGGTGGAAATATATGGAAATGGAAAGAAAATACGTGTTTGGATAATTTAAAAGAGGTGGAAACGAGAAGAATCTAGTGGAAATGGGTGGAAACAATTCCACTCAAGACCCTTTTACTTTCTCTCCAAATTTAGAAAGAGTTATGGAGGTAGATGGAAACATGATGAAATCAGAAAATGCCCTTCAATGTTCTATTTCTTTTGATAAGTTGTAACGAGATAAAAGGGCGATTTAATCAATTTAGCAAACACATTGTCGCTTGTTTCCTTCCATTTCCACTTTTTATATCCAAACAAGACTAAAAGTTCTACTTCTTTTGATTTCTTTTCCTTTCTACTGCTTTTCTTATATTTCCACTTTATTTAATGTTAAACGTAGTGTTAAAGTGCATCCCACAACATATGAGACATCAAGGACTAAAAAATAAATATAAGCAAATTAACATCACTTAAAATGTATCATAATACAAACATTCATCCAAGTTTTTCATACATAAGCTAAAAATCAATACACATCCACTTCCTCTTGCTCTTAGTCATAGTAAACACACGTGATATCTACTATATCAACCTTCGTCTTGACCTCTTTTCTTCAACAATAGTTTGAGCTTGCGACTCTTGTGTCGGTATCTGCTATTGGGGTGGCTCAATGAATTTTGGAGGATCAATTGCACATATCTGAGAAGGATCGTCCCTATAAGTAGTCGTTAACCTTCTCTTTTGAAGAGTCGGTGACATAAAGGAAGGATCTCATTGAGTCTCCATTAGTGGAGTCTCAAATGAGCTTAAAGGGGGGGTCCCATAACTGCCTACATATGGATGATTGGATGATCCCACAATATGGGATGTGATGAGTGTAAAATTACACTCATTTTCCATATTATTTTCCTAAACATTTTGAGTTATTTGGGTAGAAATTAATTGAATTTGCCACTGATTTGAGTTATTTGTGATTTCATGACTCAATTGAGCAATATGATGAAAAGATGAGAATTTATGTGATTTTTGGGGAGAATTTTATTTATTATGAAGCATAATTTGAAGATGGCAACGATCAGAGGGAATTTATTCAAAAAAAAAAAGAAAAGATGACGACCATAGGTATATACTATAGCCATGTTCCTTAACTATGGAGCTCTCTTCCTTAATTGTAATTTGAATTTGAAGGATTTTTGACAAAGGCATGACCACGGTCACTCACCATGACTAAGCTCCCCATTGTGTTTCCTTTGTAATTAATTTTAAAGCAATTCTCACAAGATGGTTGTATTCATGGCTAAGTATGTCAATTTTTTTATGATATACTTACTATTTAGAGATTATTGTTCCAAACAGTATAAATAGAAGATAGACAATTGTAGAAAGAGAGAGAGCAAAAGAGAACGAGAGAATAGGGAATAGAAACACTCTTATAATTATGAAGGTTGCTATCTTTTCTATGATTCTAGTTTAGAAACAACGATATCTAGATTTGTAAACCATTGAGGAAACGATGTAGTGTACTTAAATTGTTTTATTTTAATACAATATTCTTTTTTATTAATTCAACTATGTGTTTAAATTGAATTAAGTTATTATTTCTAGAGTCTCTGTAAACCTTACTTTTAGTGGGCCTAAGATTTGATTAAGAGTACTTTCCAAACGTTCTCAATGATCAACTAAACTAAAAACTTAAGTTTACATTTAAAAACAAATTAACTTTTTCCAATTCAAAAACTAATTATCAATAATGTAAGATGAAAATCCTAAGTAATTAATCGATAATTTAATTTGAATAATTTCATCTAACTTTAGAAAGTTTCACAATTTTATAAAAATCAAATCATGAATTACAAAATAATGTAAGATGAAAATCCTAAAATAATTTCCTATAAGATCATGCCCTTATCTTCATGTCTAAGCCTTAAACATTAATAAGTAGACTAACCAATCACTTTAGATAACTTATCAATTGAGAGTTGGAATCATTTATCAATTGATAACTTATCAAAATCTAGTGATAAGACATTTTTCTTATTACCCCTTCACTTATACTACATATGGACAATTTTTCACAATATTTTACATGCTTAACTTCATTAAATGAGACAAGACCATTTCATGACTCCAAAGGACACTAAATGGCAGATTTGGACAAGGGGAAAAGGGGGAGTCATACTCTTGTCTTTTAACCATCAATCACTTTCTCTTATACACTACTATTCACTTCTTAATGCTTACATCATTAATAGTTGCAATGTTGACTTTTGTGTAAGCTACAAGACAACACTTTCAAGACATTTTAAACACTCATTCTCTCTCATTCCCAACCGGCCACTCTCCCCCTCATTTCTCTCACTTTTAATTTCATTTTCACTTCTTCTTTCTCTCATTTGAAACAAACATAAAAGGAGAAAACAACCTTACCCCACAAAATCAACTTTGCTACCATTTTTCCAAACTTCACTCACGGCATTTCCTTCTCTTTTTTTTTTTATTTCATTTTCTTCTAACATCTAAGCTCTTTTAGAATCATTAGAACCTTCTACAAACCCCATTCCAAATGATCAAACAACTCGGGTTTCCAAAAGGTTGCAAAAAGGAGGAAGCAAAGTTAAGAGCTTAAGTGAAACCTTCGTGCATAACGACTGTATTTTGCTTTAAGGACGAGTAAGTATTTCTTGTGATTAGTGGGTTAGTGTTTATGTTAGGAGGCTTTGATTTCTTGACGATATAAGTAAGGTTTACGTTGTTATAACACCAAAAACCATTCTAAGAAACAAACTCATGAAACCCTTTCATGAAGTTGAAATATGAGTATGCAAAGTTGGTGTTTTGTAAAGATACTTATTTAAAACTTTGAATGGAAGATTTTAAGTTGATAAAATCTTGAAATAAGACCTTGAATGGAAGATGAACATGCTGGACGTAAGGATTCAAAAGTCCTTTGAATGTTGACTTTAATTCCGTTAAGTTAAACATGCTCAAATCTATACTTAAGTTAAGGAAAAATTCATCACATGAAGTTTTATAAAGAAACCAACTTTGTATGACATAACTATGATATTGAAGTTGTATTAAGTGTAAGATCTTCTATTTCTTTGTGTAAAGCATGAGTTAAAGAATCATCTTATGGAAGAAAAAGTTAAGTTAAGATTTGGATACAAGTAATTTTAAGTGCATAATCTAACACCTAAACTTAAGGAAATGATAAAATAAGTTGAAAAATCAAGTGAGAACTCCTTGGAATCATCATGACCAAATCTGGAACATGGGTAAGAGACACTTAAAAATATGATAAAAGTAAATGAACAAAGTGAAAAGATCAACTAAAGCAATTATAGTAAGTATACAAAGCTTAAAGCTCAAAACCAAACCTAAAATTCTCAAAATAAGCTTAGAACTCTAAGTTGGGCCTTCAATAAAATTCTGATAAGCACTTTAAAATATTAAGAGAGGTTGTTTTGAAGCCCATAAGAAATCCACCTAAGACAGACACTTAAAAATATGATAAAAGTAAATGAACAAAGTGAAAAGATCAACTAAAGCAATTATAGTAAGTATACAAAGCTTAAAACTCAAAACCGAACCTAAAATTCTCAAAATAAGCTTAGAACTCTAAGTTGGGCCTTCAATAAAATTCTGATTAGCACTTTAAAATATTAAGAGAGGTTGTTTTGAAGCCCATAAGAAATCCACCTAAGACTCCATAGGCCCAACAAAGTCACTAACTTTAGTTTGAACAAAAAATAAGCCCATTTGACAACTTAAGCCTACTAAAGGGCCGATGAAGTGGTTGTTAACCTTAGAAATATAAATCAAAGTTGTAAATCTGATCTCAAGGAGTATTTTAAGCTTAGGATAAAATCTTAAGACCAAGCTTAAAGGATTTCTCAAGTTATCAAAAAGCCCATTTACTATACAAGGCCCAAAACACTCCAAAACATGAGGAACGTTATTGTTCTGACCCATGGATAGATTTGCATGCCTCATTTCGAAAATATAACCTCACTACATTAAAGTACACTTAAAATGATGAAGATTGACTATAAGATCATAAAAAATCGGATTAAAAACGAAAAAGTTATATGCGATTGAACTTTTAAGTAAAAACCAGGAAAAGTTACGAAAATTAGTCAAGAGTATAACTTAAGGAAATTTAACTTAGTTTCCTAAGTTTATTTCAATCTCTTATAAATATTATTTCGATGACCAGGGGATACCGTGGACAGAGACGACTTGCCTTCGAATAACTTTGATTGATCCATATGGTAGAGTAAGTAAATTCCCGATGAATCTTTACTTAATTTTGCTTGTAGAATGGATGTACCTAAACTTATATATATAAATTTGGATGCTTGTGAGATATGGGAAATGCATGTGTATGAATTTATGGATGAATGCGATGACTTATTAATTATACATAATAATGGGAATTGTCTGTACTAATATATACATGTGAATTGTATGGAATAAAATTGTCTGATCACCTTGAAAATTGAGTTAATCACTTATACGATTAAGAAAACAAAATGATCATGCATTCCCTATATTACATACGGATAACACCGACTGTCGCTTCACACAGAAGATGAGAAGAGACTTACAAGATGATGTGCCTTCTGCAAGATTGGGCACTAGCTATGTCATCATATATATTGAGTCTCTATCTTAAGCTAATGGACTTACTAGGCACTGGGAGATGCCAATCATCGGTGAGGGGCCGGGTCTTATGGCTTCTACTTAGAGCGTATGTTTATGGATTATAGAGGCCACCACACCGCTAGACTTGGGATTTTAAAAATATGATTTGTTATTCGATAAAGAAAGTATATATATATATATATATATATATAGAGTTTTGTTTTGGCTTAAGCACAATAGTGCAAATGAAATAAAACCTAAGGTTTAGAACGCGGATTTTGGTTTGGTTTGGTTAATTATCTACAAACCTTAACTACAGAGGGCGTAATTCTGAGTCGTATGCAGTTCCTAGGTTACTACATGCGTTGTTTGGTATACTGATTGTTCATGCATTCATATGATTATGCATTTAATAAATTTCTGTCATGTGGTACTGACGAGGGTATTTATTTTACTAAGCTTAAGCTTATACCCCTATAGATTTTTGTTATTGCAGGAAAACCTCTTCACTAATCCGAGTCGAGGCATGCTTGTGATAAGTCTCGTGTAGGGATGAGTTTGGAGCGATGAGAGAGCAAAGAGGACATTTTGTAATAGATTTATAGATATTTAGTTACTTTTATGTTTTTGCTCATAACACAGATTTAAAATCTCTAATGTAGTTCCATTATGAACTGCATTTGTTTGTAATATTCTTTTGGTGTGGGTCTCACAAGCCCACACAATTAGCTAATTTATACTATAGAAATAATTTTAGTTAAATTGCTTTTTTATTACTTGTCTATGGGCCTAGTGGTAACGTAGAGTAGAAGGAGCCTTGTGTGTCGTATGAAAGGTTTATGATCAGTAAGAGAGTTGATAATAGACTTTTATACAGTATACAACAACCTACCATGACAACGATACTGTTGGGTTGTGATAGTCTCTACTTAATTTACCCGATATTATGTATTGAAGTCGCAATGCCAATGTATAACATTGCATAATTGAACAAACGATAATGCTTATAACATTGTAGAATTAATTCAAATAAAACTTCAGGTTCTCGACATTCCATGCACAAAGGATCACTGCTCCGTCTAACCTTTCTAATTGATAGGCCTCCTCACCGATGACTTCTGAGACCCTAACTAGGTCCTCCTAATTGGTACCGAGTTTCCCTTATCCATCTTGCGCACCTATTACCTCTAGCTTTTAGCAAACCAGATCTCCAGGTTGAAAGATCTTATGTATCATCTTCTGATTATAATACTTGGCTGCCCTATGATGATATGCCGAAACTCTCACTCTTGTAACATCTCTGATTTCTTTAATTAAATCTAAATTTTTTTTCAAACCAACATGTTTGATCATTAAATCAAAATTTTGTGTACGTGTATTTGGTAGGTCTAACTCGATTGGTAAAACTGCTTTCGTACCATATGCCAACCTGAAGGGTGTTTCCTTTGTTGCAGTTCTATGGGTAGTCTTGTATCCCTATAAGACATTCAACAATTTGTTAGCCCATTTTCGTTTGGCTTGATTAACTTTCCTCCTTAAACTGTGCAAGATGATCTTGTTAATAGTTTCAACTTGCTTGTTAGTTTGTGGGTGAGCCACAACTGTATAGTTTAGGTAGATGTCGTATTTCTCACAAAATGCTTGAAATTTGTTGTTGTCAAATTGTGGTCCATTGTCTAGATTATCATAAATAGGACTTTGAACCTTAATATTATGGAGTTGAAAACAAATGCCTCAACTTTCTATTTGGTGATCCTTGCTAATGCTAAGACCTTTTCCCATTTTGTGAAATAATCTATAGTAGCAATAGCGAATTGTTGCTGAGTTGTAGACTTCAGAAATGGTCCGAATATGTCTAATCCTCATTGGGCAAAGGGCCAAGGACTAGATAAGTAGCATAATTCAATAGAAGGTGCATGCCTTTGTGCCTCGTATGTTTGGCATTGTGGACAATGTCAAACAATTGTTCTTATATCTTCTTTCATGGTCAGCCAATTATAACCGAGTCATAACGTACGGATATACAATACTTGTGCTTTTACTTAGTTGCTGCATATGTCATTGTGTAGTTTAGATAATAGCTATTGGGCATCTTTCAAGGGAAGGCATTAAAGATAAGGTTGGGATATATTGTGTTTGTATAGCTGATAATCTAATAGTGTGTAATTTGTAACTTGATAAACCAATCTTCAAGCCTCTTTTTTGTCATTAAGGAGGATACTACCTCTTAAATAATCTATAAGGGGATCCATCTAGGACCTCTCTCTAAGGTAGGGATCTAATTTGTAGCTCTGCATGACAACGGATAAGCTCTTGTGCGAGAGAAACTCGACAATGAGTTTGTCACTTCAGTCAGGAAATGACATACTTGCTAGCTTAGACAGCTTATCAGTAGCAATATTCTTACTCATTGGTACTTTGTGGATTGAAAAAGATTGAAATTCTTTCGTGAACGTTCGTACCATTAACAAGTACTTACTCATTTATTCTTCCCTCACAGCATAATTTCTTATGACTTGATTCACCACTAATTATAAATAAGAGAAAACTTCAAGTTTCTTGGCACCAATTTCTTTTGCCAGTTTAAGTCTGGCTATTAAGGCTTCATATTCTGCTTTGTTCTTGCTAGTTGGAAATTCGAATTTCAAGGCTTAATTAACCTTAACATTGTAGGGTCAGTAGAATAAGGCCTGAACTACTTCCCTCTCTAATGGGAAGAACAATCCACATAAAGATATCATATGGGTTTCTTAGCAATCTCTATGCTATCTTCCTTACCTATGAATTTGGTTGGAAAATCTGCTAGCACTTAAGCTTTTAATGTCTTTTTGGGTTTGTACTATATACCATATGTACTTAGCTCTAAGGCATATTTCATCATCCTTTTGGAAGAGTTTGGCCATTGCAACACTTATTACAAAGGTTGATAAGTGAGGAATATGATTTGGTGAGCCTCAAAATACGGTTTTAACTTCTTTGCTGAGAGAACCTAGTGGGAATTAGGCTACCGAATTTCTAACCCATAGATAAGCTCGAGGACTAGTTGAGTTGGTATGATGAATCCTTATATTCCAATCAACTCCTGCAGAGGCTAAGTCACCTTTAATGCTATGCTGTATGACCACCCATTATTTTATGGCATGCTAAGTTAGTGATTACTTTCTAGCGCCGAGTTGGTAAATAACTAGGCATCATCCTTGTTAAGAAGCTGAGAGATAGAGAATCCAGACTGACTAAGCCATCTTTGCTCGGACAAGCCTATCTATCTGTACTTTTTGTTCGCATCTCCTAACAATCTCGTTAATGCAGCATTGCCACGTGTACAGTATCATATGTAGAATCTAGTGTACCAATGATTGTTTTTTATATATATTTATTTTTACTCTTTTGTACCATGCACATTACTTTTTTAGGAAATGTCTTTTTTGTCTTTTCCCTTTTGGGCAAATTGCCCTAACTTACCAGTATAAATACCCTTGTACTTGTAGTCATAAGAACATCAGATTAACTTCAATACACTTAAGTACTTTCTTTCTCGTGTAAACACTATTTGTTTACTCTTGGCATTATTCTTATCCTTTCCCTTAAGTAAGATTAGGTAGCGAGTAACTTCATTAGACCAATTCGTGCGACATATCGAATTGTGTCGTAAGTCATCGGAAGTTCTATTGGTGCATGATATCCTTTAGAACTATTTGTGGGTTTTGCTTACTGTTTTCATTCTTCACTTTCACTCTTTCGTACTTTTTCCCATTAACTCTTTTCGTACTTTCTGCAAGTTTGAACCTATCTAGTGACTGGCCTTATTTATTCTTGGTCATAGTTTGCAACAGAACCATTACTAATACAAACTTCTCAATTTTCGTATATCGATGCTTTGATCGATCCAGGGCATGACTTACTTAATAAACTGGTTGATGCTCCTTACCATCAATTTGGACCAATATAGAAGAAAATGCTTAGTAATTGACAGATAAGTATAAATACAAATTCTCTCTTGAGATAAGTATTGAGAGTATCAGGGGTAGTGTGAGAAATTCTTTAAGTTGGCTTCAATACCGCGTCAAGTGACCATGTACCTTAAAAAATTTCTTGAAGTAGCATTAAAGATGCACTTTTGCAGATTAAGCTTCATGTTATACTCAAAGTAGTAAATGTTTCCAAAAGATCAGCACGATGTTTGTCGAGTCTGATTTTTCGATTTCTTTTATTTAAAATTTGATTTCTCATTTCTTGATTAATATTAAATCCTAACCCATTTAATATTAATCCTCGATTAAAAAAATTAAGAAATTCCGGTTTTTTATTGAAAATAATTTTTGGAGTCGCCACCCAACCAAAGTCAGGAAAAGAAAAAGAAACCGTAACCAATTGGGTGGATTGATTACGATTTGGATACCAGTCTTTGAGTTCAATTTTAGTAAAGAACCAGAGGGTTCTAAATTCGGGGGCTAACCTATTAAACCCTCACGGGTACCATTATTTATTTACCGAAATTATGATTATTTTTTAATTATAATATTTAAAAATAAATAAATAAATAAAATCAAAAGAAAAAAAAAGAACCTAAGTTTCTACATATTTTATTGTCACCCCGAAGGTGCCTACGTACCCGCTAGTCGGGATCAGACGATCGTAGTTTTTTCAAAAAAAAAAAAACTTTAGTGTATTGGTCGATTTTAATTATGAAAACTGACCGAGTTTACGTGTTTAACCGATTTAGTTTATTAAAAAATAAATAAATAAATAAAGGGTCATAACTCATAAGTGATCAAAAGACTCTCTAAAACACTATAATCATTTTGTAAAAATTTTCCTTTTGTTAATTTTTGTCTCTAAAAATAATTTCCTATATGAGAATTTCTAAAAAACTAATTCTAAAGGAATCCTAGATGAATGTATATATGTATATATATATATATATAAATATGCATCTACACTATTTCTATTTAACAATTATCCTCTTAAATGAATTAACAATGTCAGGAAATATACCTAATATAAAAGCTAATCTTAAAGATTTCTTAAACTAATGTATGTATAATATTAAATAGCTGAAGATTTCCTAAACTAATGCAATCATATATTCATATACTATATTAAATAAAAAAGAACTAATATCATAGCAATAAAAACAATAATAATCATAATAAAAAAATAAGCAATAATAAAAAGAACTAACTATCTAACTAACGAAACTATCTGACTAACGAAACTCACTTGGTCGTGTAATAAGGGGAGCGCTCGTGTTCGATTTCAGATCAGTGGAGGGCTGACCATTCACCAGTTGCTGTCATCGTGCTACCGTTCCGTTGCACGGCTCGTTGCTACGTCGTGTTGTCGTGCATGTCGTAGTGGGACTGATCGCATGTGCGTTGCAGCAACGTCCGTGCTGATCGTGCAGGAATTTAGTTTGGCCTGAGCACCGAATTGTTGATTGCTGCAGATCGCTGGATTGAGGATGTAGCAGGGGGTCAGTTGCTGTGTACAGTTAGCGTGGTAAAGGATGGGCTGATGACTATCACGTGTGCAGACAAGAGAAAGGGGGTGCTGTCGTAGCCGCTGCGTAATTTCAGGTCATGTCGTATAGGGGATTCTGGATGAGGAAATGTGTGTAGCGTCCAGGTTGGGGCTGTATCCATCGGGTTGTGTGGCATCCAGATTGCAACTCGGATTCTAGATGAGGAGACATTCGCTGTTGCTGCGTGGAGTGATGTCAGGACCAGGCGATGACTACGGCTGCTGTTTGTGTGCTATGTGGAGTGATGTCAGGACTAGGCGACGACTGTTCATGTGCTGCGTGGAGTGGTGTCAGGACCAGGCAACGACTACGGCTGCTGTTCGTTAGAGGGTAGGGATTATGGATTAAGTAGATTCCAGTCGTTGTTTTTTCTTTTATAAAGCCTAAATCGAATCCTATTATATCTATTGTATCTAATTAAACTATAGATTCAAATTTTATTCAAATCTGATTTAGCTAAACTCATATGATTTAATTAGATATGAATCCGATTTTAAATCTCGCTTTTGCAAAGATAGAAAAATAAAGACATAGGTGCTTGTGAGACTCGAACTCGTGACCTCTAATTAAATCCACTCAAGTACTCCGCTGCTTATCCGTTAAGCCGTTGACCTATTTCTTAACATTCATTACCATTAAATTATATTTAAACTATCTGAATCCCTAAACTAAAATTTTTAACTAAACTAAAATTAACACTAACATTAAATTAATTATTCCTAATATAAATTACTTCCTAAAAATCTACGAAATCTTTATAATTTTTCCTTTCCTTATTTTTTTGGTATTTTCATTATTTGTTAATTTTTATTATCTTTTTTATCTTTTATTAATTTTTTTTTATTTTTTTTTTAATTAGGACCCTTTTTGTAAAAATAAAAACTAAGACTATGGAAAGGCAAAAATTAGGTGTCTACAGCTGCTCCTCTTTATAGTAAAGTTTGAGCAAAACTTTGCCACAAAGACAAAAGAGACACCGTTTTTGCCTTAGGATGACTCTATCTTAAGGAACGTTAAGTCACTTGACAAGGGTTAGAACGACAATGGGAAGTGTCTTTGCGAATTGGAAAAAATCTCTAAAAAAGAATAACAAGAATCTTGGTCGTGCCCTTGATGAGCTAACTAACCAAGGCGGTCAAAGCGCCCCTTGAGCTGGCTAAGACCTAAAGAATGAAGAAACTTGGATCATGCCCTTAATGAGTTGACTTACCAAGGCGGTCAAAGCGCCCCTTGAGCTGGCTAAGACCTAAAAATATGAAGAAGACTTGGATCGTGCCCTTAATGAGCTGACTAACCAAGGCGGTTAAAGCGTCTCATGAGCTGGCTAAGACCTAAAAATATGAAGAAGACTTGGATCGTGCCCTTAATGAGCTGACTTACCAAGGCGGTCAAAGCGCCCTTTGAGCTGGCTAAGACCTAAAAATAAAGGAAACTTGGTCGTGCCCTTATTAAACTGACTAACCAAAGCAGTTAAAGCGTCCCATGAGCTGGCTAAGACCTAAAAATATGAAGAAAACTTGGATCGTGCCCTTAATGAGCTGACTAATCAAGGCGGTCAAAGTGCCCCATGAGCTAGCTAAGACCTAAAAAATATGAAGAAAAACTTGGATCGTGTCCTTAATGAGCTGACTAACCAAGGCGGTCAAAGCGCCCCACGAGTTGGCTAAGACCTAAAAATAAAGGAAACTTGGATCGTACCCTTAATGAGCTGACTAACCAAAGCAGTTAAAGCGCCCCATGAGCTGGCTAAGACCTAAAAAATATGAAGAAAACTTGGATCTTACCCTTAATGAGCTGACTAATCAAGTCGGTCAAAGCGCCCCATGAGCTGGCTAAGACCTAAAAATAATGAAGAAAACTTGGATCGGGATAGCGCTCCATGAGCTTGCTAAATCCCTGAAAGATTATAAGTTGAGTAACATTTTGTGAGTTGGGTGACTGGGAGCCTATGAAACTCCGAATTGGGACTGTTTTAGGAGTTAGCCAGGAACTTAAGAAACTTTAGATTGGGACTACGCTTTATGAACTGGCTAAATCCCTAAATGAGAATATGAGTCGAAATAACGCTCCATAAGCTGATCGAAGAGCTAAATCCCTTAAAGAAATTTTGAGTTGAATAACGTTCTACGAGTTGGATGATTGGAAGTTGAAGGCACATTGGGACCATGATCTACGAGCTAACTAATTGTTTTTGGAAAATAAGCTATTATCCTTAAGGGGAAACCAATTATCAAAGCAATGTTTTATCAGGTTTAGAACCACTTACCTGGTTTCAATGATAGCTCCCAAATCGTCTCTCGTCTTATTAAGCAGTTTGATTAGAACCAACAATTCTGACCCTTACCATTGCTTTTCTTGTTTTCGTTCTTCTTCTTCTTTATTCTGCCATCTTTTTCCAAAACCTCCATTTTTCTTTTTCTTTTTTCTTTTTTTCTTCTTCTTCTTCTTCCTTTTTTGTTTCCTTTTTTTTTTTTTTTTTTTTATCTTTTTGAAAACAACTTAAGCTTGAATCGAATGTAAAACATGTTCTTCTCGAACAAGGATGTCCTGTATTGAACTTCCGGTCTAAACATTAGCTTTCCGAGCAAGCATTTGTTCGCAAGCGAGTTTCTACTTACACTCCACGCATTACCCCTTTTGAAGATGCCTGTCCTGAAAAATAGGAAACAAATCTCTCTTTCTCTAGGGGATTAACCACAATAAAGTATTAAAAGAATTTTTATCAATAGTCATCGCTTCAAATTAAATGATTATTTTTTCTTGTGGTTCTTTGTGGAAGGTTTATTTTGGTAGATGATAGAGTGAGAAGCGGGGTCTTTTAGTGGAATGGGGAAAAAAAAGGCTAAGGACATCATCCAATGCTAACGACTACTAGGAATACCAACTTTGCATGTAAAAAATGAAAACAAGACCACAGTAATAGTAAGAGTATATGCAAAAATTTCATTGATTGTTTAAGGATAGTACATCTTCAATGCATCAGCATTTATTGGGTCCTTCAAATCCGGACCATCCATTTGAGACAAGATAACAGCTCCTTTAGACAATACTTTCTTTACAATGTAAGGCCCTTTATAGTTTAGGGCAAACTTCCCTCTTGAATCAATTGTGTTAAGCAACACCTTCCTCAACACCATATCTCCTTCCTCAAAACTTCGGGGTCGTACTTTTTTATTGAAAGCCCTGGCCATTCGTTGTTGATAGCAAATGTTGTGACATAAAGCTGTCAGCCTCTTTTCATCAATTAGGTTTAACTGCTCAATACGCTTCTTTACCCAATCAGCCTCATCTAACTGAGTTTCCGATAATATTCTGAGAGACGGAATCTCAACTTCTACTGGCAATACATCCTCCATTCCGTATACCAACGAGTAGGGGGTTGCCCCAGTTGACGTTCTGATAGAAGTTCGATAAGCCATGAGTGCAAATGGCAACATCTCATGCCAATCTCAATACGTAATGGCCATCTTCTCAATAATTATTTTGATATTCTTATTGGTTGCTTCCACGACTCCGTTCATTTGGGGCCGATAAGGAGTCGAATTTCTATGAATGATCCTAAAGTGTCGGCATAACTCGGACATCAATTTATTACTTAGATTCGTATCGTTGTCAGTGATAATTGTTTCTAGTGTACCATAACGAGCCAGTATGTCTCTCCTAATGAACTTGACTACTATTCCCTTCATCACACTAGAGTAGGATGAGGCTTTAACCCACTTAGTGAAATAATCAAGAGCTACCAATATAAATCGGTGTTCGTTAGATGCTTTTGGAGTAATTGAGCCAATGATATCTATTCCCCACATCGAAAAAGGCCATGGTGCTAATAATATATGCAACTCTTAAGGTGGAGCATTTATCTTGTTTGCATAGATTTGGCACAAATGGCAGTGTCTAACATGTGCGATACAATCCGCCTCTACAGTTGACTAGTAATATCCCATCCTCATGATTTTCTTGGCAAGCATGTAACCATTCATATGAAGGCTATATACTCCTTCGTGCACTTCTTTCATTAGCATCTCTTCCTCTTTCCCGTCTACACAACGTAAAAGCATACCGTCAAACGATTGTCGGTACAACATAGAATCACTCATTAAGTATTGAACCGCCAATCTTCTAATCAATTTTTTATCCTTCCTTTCTGCTCCTTCGGGGTACGTACCATGTTGTAAAAATATTTTGATATCATGATACCAAGGCTTTTCATCACATGAACTTTCCATTGCTAAACAAATCAGGCTTTTCTTCAATTTCAATTTTAAGTGGCTGAATCTCCACTCCTTTCGACATTTGAATCATTGATGCTAAAGTAGCAAGAGCATCGGCAAATTGGTTTTGAGCCCTTGGTACGTATACAGAGGTAATCTTTTTAAACTTGGTTATCAACTCGGCCAAGTGTTGGCGATAAGGCACTAATTTGGGGTCTTTCGTCTTATACTCACCCCGAGCTTGGCCTATAATCAACGAAGAATCTCCATATACCTACAATTCCCATGTCTCTTTAAACAATGCGATTTTTAACCCCAAAATACACGCCTCATATTCTGCAATGTTATTGGTACATGGGAAAACCAATCTCACAGCCATTGGAAATTGTGTACCTCCAGGTGATACCAGAATTGCCCCTATTCCACATCCAGACACATTGGCTGCTCCGTCAAAGAACATTTTCCACCCTGAAGATTTTTCGACTATTTCACCATTAGAATCATTTCCCACTACTAGGATATTTTCATCGAGAAACTCAACCCGTGCTCCTTGAGGGGTATCCTCAGAAGGATTCTCTGCTAGTTGATCTGCCAAAGCTTACCCTTTGACCGAACTTTGGCTCACATACTTAATGTCAAATTCTGTCAGCAATATTTGCCAATTTGAAACTCTGCCAATGAGAGCCGGTTTTTCAGCTAAATATTTCAAAGGATCGTATTGGGTTATCAACTCAATCTGATAATACAACGTGTATTGTCTGAGCCGATGCATAACCCAAACCAATGCATAATAGGTTCTTTCAGCTTCTGAGTATTTTTGCTCCCCTTCTGTAAACTTCTTGCTTAGATAGTAAACGTCTCTCTCTTTCACTTCTTCATCTTTCTGGCCAAGCACGGATCCTATGGATTCAGGCATTATGGTAAGGTAAAAAAAAAAAAACGGCTTTCCCAGTTTAAGGGCTACCAACACTAGAGGTTTCATGAGATATTCTTTGATTTTCGTGAAAGCCTTTTCGCACTCCTCATTCTAGTTGATCTTTGCGTTCTTCTTTAACAGCTTAAAAAGAGGGTGGCATTTGTCCGTTAACTGTGAAATGAATCGAGCTATATAATTTAAACGAACCAGCAATCCTCACACTTCCTTGAGCATTTGCGGAGGAGGCATGTCAATTATAGCTTTGGCCTTATCAGGATCAACTTCAATACCTCTTTGGCTAACTATGAACCCCAATCATTTTCCTGACGTCATACCAAAGGTATACTTCTTCGGATTCAATTTCAAGTGGTACTTTCTCAGCCTATCAAACAACTTCCTCAGGTTTTTTAGATGATCTTCCTCCTCTTTGGATTTCGCAATCATATCATCAACATATACCTCTATTTCTTTATGCATCATGTCATGAAAAATTGCAACCATGGCCCTCTGATATGTTGCACCTGCATTCTTTAGCCCAAACGGCATCACTTTATAGCAAAATGTTCCCCAAGTTGTAATAAAAGTCATTTTCGTCTTATCCTCTTCGGACATTCGAATCTGATTATATCCCGAAAAACCATCCATGAAAGAGAATAGATGATTTCCAGAAGTGTTATCCACTAAGACATCAATGTATGGCAATGGAAAATTATCCTTAGGCGTTGCCTGGTTGAGATCTCGAAAGTTTACACACACTCTAACTTTCCTATTCTTCTTCATTACTGGAACAATATTAGTTACCCATTCTGGGTAATCCGACACTTCGATGAATCCAACCTCCAGTAGTTTTTTCACTTCTCCTTTAATTTTCAGTAGGACATCGGGTCGAAATCTCCTCAATTTTTGCTTTTTTGGCTTGACGTCCTGCTGTGTAGGTAAACGGTGGACTACAATCAACGGGTCCAACCCAAGCATATCTTCATACGACCAAGCGAATATGTCTTGATAATTAGCTAACAACGTAATCATTTCTGTTTTTTGTTTCTCTTTTAAACTCGCCCCAATTTTTAAATTCCTAGGATTTTCTTCATTCCCCACATTAATTGTCTCAATTGGTTCATCAATAGTGATCCTATCCAGTTCATATTTTTTCCATTCCTCTCGTATATTACTGTGGTCATCGACATTGCTCCCAACGACTAACCCAGTAGGGTTGAAAGCGATGTCCACACTCTCATTTTCTACTTGCGCGAGGTATTCCTGGTTTTCGCTTGGTTCATTGAATCTGAATGAGAATGTATGAAAAAAATGCATGTAAACAAAAGAGAACTGAAGAGCAACATGGGAAAGAAATGAACTAAGATTTCATTAGATAAATGGAGGTATGGTCTCAAATGAGATAAAGGCCTAACTAATTTTGAATGAAAGGTTCAACGATACATTTAAAACAATGACTATTAAAAATAAAAATTCAGAGAATACTAACTATGGGTCACCCCTTTACCCTAGGGAAGACTTGTTGCTATTCGGCGGTTGGTCTAGGACCAGATGATGACGCAGGTGGTCTTCTATCTGCTGTGTCTTGCAGCTTACCGGAAGAAACGGCACTTTCAATCCTACACCCGGCCGCTACTACTTCAGCAAAATTTGATGAGGCCTGCCAGATAAGGTGGGAGAAATAGGGCCTCTCCAAGGTGTTAATGAAAGTGGATGTGAGCTCCTTCTCAGTCGTTGGAGTAGGGATTCTTGCAGCTAAGGACCTCCATCTTTAAGTGTATTCTTTAAATGATTCATTATTCTTCTTTCGTAGGACAACCAAATCCATCATAGTCGGGGCTACTTCCACATTGAATTTATATTGCTCATAAAACGCTCGAGAAAGTTTCTCCCATGTATTTATCTGATTCAAATCAAGCTGGGCATACCAAGTCAGGGTCGGTCCGGCCAGGCTATCTTGAAATGTCTGTACCATAAGTGGATTGTATTGGACATTTTTACCCATCTTCCTGACATACAACCTGGTGTGGAGCTTGGGACAACCCGTCCTATTGTACTTTTCGAACTTGGGTACCTTAAACTTCTCAGGGTATGATTCCATGTCATACGTGGCAAACTCTGTGATCCCCGCCTGTTCAAATCCATCACACCCTACGAATGCCTTCATCTTCTCAGTGATCTGTTGTGTCAATTTCTTTTCCAATTCTTTCAAGCTGTCCGTGTTTGGCCCATGGTCGACTGGTCTTGGGGCCGCATATGTATCAGGTTCAAAGGTCGGGTTATCTTTCAGGTAAACTCCTTCCGACTCGAATGGGTCTTTTTGATATTCGTGTTTTGCTTCAGGAGCTTGTATATTCTTCCCATAATGGGTTTTGGAACCCTCTTCATTAGCCGGCGCTGTAGCTCGTAGCAAAGAAATGCTGTCTGCTAGGAAGCTCATTTGTTCAGCCATCTTCTCCATAGCCCTTTCAATGGAATGAAACCTTAGCTTAGAGGGATCATTGATCTCAGGGTCTCCATCATTTCCTTGAGTAGTGGCCATCCTAGTTTGGGACCGTGTTCTAATCGGACTTCTCTAAAAGACTTGACGTTTGGGAGCTATCTTGAAAATTTACCTGGTTTGAATTAAACAACTCAACAATGGGT
Source organism: Lumnitzera racemosa (assembly GCA_024138005.1). Taxonomy (NCBI): domain Eukaryota; kingdom Viridiplantae; phylum Streptophyta; class Magnoliopsida; order Myrtales; family Combretaceae; genus Lumnitzera; species Lumnitzera racemosa. The sequence goes on from JAMXBC010000004.1 coordinate 63,521,592, forward strand.
TAGTACATGTTATATTTTCCTAAAAAAGGGTTATTAATCGTTCAAACACAAAATGCATGTCACACGAGTGCAATGAAAAATCAAGAATTGGGGGGAACCTTTGATGTGGCAAAACCTAACTAACCTTTATTAATTTTTGCAATTGCAAAGCTTTACACCTCTTATTTTGTTCATAAAAATGAATTCTAATGAAAACATGAAAAACCTAAAATCTAAAATTTAATCTCTTAATGATTAGTAAGCTTATCCTGTGTCCTCCTCTTCTTTCGGATCATGGGAACTTGCTCTTCTTTACCCTTGGTCCTCTTCAGTTATGCTTTCGATGCCTTTATCTTCTGATGGTACTCCTTGCAACGGCTTTCCAACTCCTGTTCTCTCTTACTCGTCCTCTCTGGTTTAGCTTGAACTTCCCTCTTCTCTTCGTTGTCTTCCATATCTTTCAGCCCTTTTAGTTGGTGATAAATAAATCCTTTGGTTGTTTGACTCCTGGCTGTTATCCCTCTACTGGTAGGGGTGGTCTTTCTTGTGCACCAAAGAGCTCGGATGCTTTGAAGCTTGGTTATTTTATTGACCATCGTCATACCAGGGTTAAGGAAGTCCAGTGAGGCAGCTTCTAGTGATGGTCTGGGGACCATGTCCTCAATGAGTCCATTGGCTGGAATGTATGCAGTGCAGAGGTTGAAGCCGATCAGAGGAACTGCTTTGAAGTCTCTACATCCTCTTATCATTTCCTTGCTCGCAAACCACCTGGGTGTCAACAACAACTCTTCCGCTTTCATACTCTGAAAGTATTAGACCCAGTAGTGGCTAGCTATATTTTCTGGCAGCTCGATTCTTTCTCCAAAAGATTTGATGAGATCATATTACTGAGTAAACTCAGTTCGATTAAAATCAAGCTGGTAACTTCTCATATGGATAACGAACTAGACTACCAGTAAGACCATATTAGTTTTCAGATCTCCTCATTTCTTTTTCTTGAGATGGTTTAGTGACTAGATTTGCTCAACCAGAAGGGCAGGGATATATGATTTCCCTTCAAGGAATTGGGCTACGAGTTTTGCAATTTTGAAATGGACTTGACGTCTTTCATCAGGGAACAGGATTGTATTGAAGACTACCAGTATAAAAGCGTTGACCCGGTATTGGTGCCACACTTCTAAACTTGCATAAGAAACCTCGCGTTTTTCTCTATGTTTCACTTCAGTAGAAAACCAGTCCATGACATCCTCTAATTGAATGGTCTTTCCTTGATTTAGAACCCGGTTTATTTCGATTTTTCTGATTCCCAGCAACTTGTTGAAGATCTTTGGTGCTGTAGCTTCCAAGTCTGGGACATAAATATCACCGTGATTGTAAGGGGCCCACAACAATTGGGAGTATTCTTCTACAGTTGGGCTTAGCTGATGTAGGCCCATACAGAAACTGGTGGATTCGGGCTCCTAAAGGTGGACTAAGGCCCGGACTAGAGTGATGTTTATAGGGATCTTCTATAGAGATAGGATGAGCCCAATCTTATTCTTAATAAACTCCTGTTTATCTGGGTTGAAGAGTCGAAACCATGTCTAAAGTAGCTTCTGTGTCCAATGCGGTAGGTGGACATGAATGTCTTCAAAAGGCCCTTGCTTTGGCCCATCCATGACTGATCGAAATTAAAATTACAATTACAATGCATTCTAAACTTTACATAAAAAAAAAATATTACAAATTATTTACAAGGGAATATTACAATTACAATCACAACTTCACAACTGCTTTATCAACGTAGGTTTGCCACATGATAGGTTCTTATGATTTTTAAAAAAGTTTTCGTGTAATATAAAGGGTGGGTTCTAAAGGCCCTCAAGTTCTGCAACCACTACGTTTTTTCAAAGTAATGATTCTGTGGTCGCATTTGAACTTGAGTGGGGTAGCCTGATCGGCCTTGGAAGGTGGTTACCCCACAACATCCTGAGCTTACACAATGGCCCCCCTCCTAAGGTCCTAAGACGGCCTGGTTCTAACAGTGTTTAACATGCATTTATGATGCAGAAAGGAAAATAAAATAAAATAAAAATAACTAAATAAAAAATAAAAGTAAACCCTCCTAAAATTTCCCCTTAAATGAACTGCCATAACAAAAAAATGTTAGCAAAAAAACAAATAAATAAAATAAACAAATACATCAAACAACATACCTAAGTCTTTTTTTTTATTATTTCATTTTTTTGAAAAATAATCCTATTTTCGGTAACTTTTACTGGCTAGCCCTCTAGCGTTCCCCAGTGGAGTCGCCAAACTATCGAGTCTGATTTTTCGATTTCTTTTATTTAAAAATTGATTTCTCATTTCTTGATTAATACTAAACCCTAACCCATTTAATATTAATCCTAGACTAAAAAAATTAAGAAATTCCGGTTTTTTATTGAAAATAATTTTTGGAGTCGCCACCCAACCAAAGTCGAGAAAAAGAAAAAAACCGTAACCAATTGGGTGGATTGATTACGATTTGGTTACCGGTCTTTGATTTCAATTTTAGTAAAGAACTAGAGGGTTCCAAATTCGGAGGCTAACCTATTGAACCCTCACGGGTACCATTATTTATTTACCGAAATTAGGATTATTTTTTAATTATAATATTTAAAAATAAATAAATAAATAAAATCAAAAGAAAAAAAACGAACCTAAGTTTCTACATATTTTATTGTCACCACGAAGGTGCCTACGTACCCACTAGTCGGGATCAGACGATCGTAGTTTTTTCAAAAAAAAAACTTTAGTGTATTGGTCGATTTTAATTTTGAAAACTGACCGAGTTTACGTGTTTAACCGCTTTAGTTTATTAATAAATAAATAAATAAATGAAGGGCCCTAACTTGTAAGTGATCAAAAGACTCCCTAAAATACTATAATCTTTTTGTAAAAATTTTCCTTTTGTTAACTTTTGTTTCTAAAAATAATTTCCTATATGAGAATTTCTAAAAAACTAATTCTAAAGGAATCCTAGATGAATGTATATATGTATATATATATATATATATATAAATATGCATCTACACTATTTCTATTTAACAATTATCCTCTTAAATGAATTAACAATGTCAGGAAATATACCTAATATAAAAGCTAATCTTAAAGATTTCCTAAACTAATGTATGTATAATATTAAATAGCTGAAGATTTCCTAAACTAATGCAATCATATATTCATATACTATATTAAATAAAAAAAGAACTAATATCATAGCAATAAAAACAATAATAATCATAATCAAATAATAAGCAATAATAAAAAAAAACTAACTATCTAACTAACGAAACTATCTGACTAACGAAACTCACTTGGTCGTGTAATAAGGGGAGCGCTCGTGTTCGATTTCAGATCAGTGGAGGGCTGACCATTCACCAGTTGCTGTCATCGTGCTACCGTTCCGTTGCACGGCTCGTTGCTACGTCGTGTTGTCGTGCATGTCGTAGTGGGACTGATCGCATGTGCGTTGCAGCAACGTCCGTGCTGATCGTGCAGGAATTTAGTTCGGCCTGAGCAACGAATTGTTGATTGCTACAGATCGCTGGATTGAGGATGTAGCAGGGGCTCAGTCGCTGTGTACAGTTGGCGTGGTAGAGGATGGGTTGATGACTGTCACGTGTGCGGACAAGACAAAGGGGGCGCTGTCGTAGCCACTGTGTAATTTCAGGCCGTGTCGTACAGGGGATGCTGGACGAGGAGGTGCATCGGATTCTGGATGAATCCGATTTTAAATCTCGCTTTTGCAAAGATAGAAAAATAAAGACATAGGTGCCTGCTGAGACTCGAACCCGTAACCTCTAATTAAATCTACTTAAGTACTCCGCTACTTATCCGTTAGGCCGTTGACCTGTTTCTTAACATTCATTACCATTAAATTATTTTTAAACTATCTGAATCCCTAAACTAAAATTTTTAATTAAACTAAAATTAACACTAACATTAAACTAATTATTCCTAATATAAATTACTTCCTAAAAATCTACGAAATCTTTCTAATTTTTCCTTTTCTTATTTTTTTGGTATTTTCATTACTTGTTAATTTTTATTATCTTTTTGATCTTTTATTAATTTTTGTTTTTTTATGATTTTTTTTAATTAGGACCCTTTTTGTAAAAATAAAAACTAAGACTATGGAAAGGCAAAAATTATGTGTCTACAATGTTGATCCTTTGTCATACTCTTCACAATCATGTTATCGACATATGGTTCGACATTTCGATGGATCTGGGGTTTGAATATCATAGTGATAAGCCTTTGGTAAGTTGTACCGGTGTTTTTTAACCTAAAGGGCATCACTGTGTAGCAGTATGTTTCGAAATTAGTGACAAATGATGTGCGAACTTTGTCTTCCTTGTCCATTTTGATTTGGTTGTAGTTGGAAAAAAACATTCATAAAAGAAAGCAATGTATGCCCAGCAGTTGAATCAACCATCTGCTCAATTTTCGGTAGTGGAAGTAATCCCTAAGATAAGCCTTATTAAGATTTGTAAAGTCTATGCATATGCACCATTTGCTGTTAGACTTTTTGACCAATATACAATTGGCTAGCCAAGTCAGATAAGGCTCTTCTTGAATGAATCTCGCCTTCAAGAGTTTCTAACCTTCTTCTTCTATGGTCACTTGCTTCTTGGGAGTAAAGTACCTTTTATTTTGTTGGATCACTTTCATGCTTGGATCGATCTGGAGCTTGTATACCAAAACGTCCTTAGGGATACTTGGCATGTTCGAAGGGGAACATGCAAATACATCGATATTTCCCTGTAGTAAGTTGATTAAACTTTGACAAATGTGTACCGGTAAGGGTTTCCTTATCTTGGTCATTTTTCTAAGGTACATCCTAAAGAAATTTCCTTTGATTCATTTTTGGCATTGTCTATACTGACTAACTTTCCTTCTGAACAAGTTTCCACTTGAAAATTTTCTTTACGCCTTAAGGCCTTAGTGTACAAAGATATTGCCAACTGTTAATCCCCTTTACATATGACGGCTCCCATGAGAGTGCGGAATTTAGCTTTGAGATGAGTAGTGGAAGGACAATGCCAAATAAGTGTTGACATGGTTGTCCCATGATCATATTGTATGGTGACCAACATTTGACAACAAGGAAGTCTACTTTCTCTTCTATAGCATGCTCATCATCTCTAATCTAGATTGGTAAAGAGATTACTTTGATTACCAAAACGGGTTGATTGTTGAAGGCACACAAATCATAGTTATAAGATCTCAGCTATCTCTTCTGATCAAAAGCGTGCTAAAAAATAATATCTGCCAAACTTCCAGTGTCAACGAGAATTTTCTTGACCTCCAGGTTGATAATTTTCGTACTAACCATAAGTGTGTCATCATGTAGCCTTTGGATGCTTTCAAAATCTTCTTTTATAAAAGAAAACGTATTGTTGATTTTAACCTTCTTGCCCTAGATATTACAAACATAATTTAACCCATTAGTGAAACTCAAAGACCTTGACTGACGAATAGTAGAAGGTCTGTCGACAATAGTGTTGATTATCCCATTAGGTGCTTTATTAGTATTCCCATCTTTTGCGTTTTTCCTAACAATAGTTGGTCAAGTAACATTCTCTTGGTCTTCACATCTCCTTTGAGATGGTCGCTCGATATTCTTGGCTTCATACACCAGAAACTTACTTGAGTGCCCTAGTTGAATTGTATCCTCAATTGCATTCTTAAGTTGGATGCATTCGTCTGTATTGTGGCATTTGTTGTGATGGAAGTTGTAGTATTTATTGGAATTTCTCCTTGAAGGGTTTCCTCTTAGCCTCTCTTTCCACTACAACATGCCTCTTTACCTACATAGCTCCATTAATATGTCTAAAATTGGATGATTGACTGATGTGTGAGATGAATATGTTAGAATTCGAGGTGTCTTTCTCTCGGAATTAGGACTTTGTTCGTAGTCCGTCTTGAGTTGATCTCTTCTTATCATTTTTCCTATCTCCTCTATTTTTATTGGTCTTTCGCTGAGCCTTTATATTGTCCTCTTATTGGATGTAGGATGTAACTTTGGCTTTGAACTCAGTAAAAGTTCTCGACTTATTCTTGGTGAGAGACTTGAAAAGTCTTTGTAGAGCTTGACTCCATCAATGATAACGTTGAGGGCTACACTCATGTCCAATTCTAAAATTTGGACCATCTCAATCATAAACCTGGCTAGATAATCTCTAATAGACTCATTTGATATCTGCTTTATTGTATTAAGTATTGAAGAATCCTTAACATGAAGCTTACTTATAAGGAAGTGTTGAAGGAACACTTCTACTAGTTCTTTGAAATATGAAATAGTGTTCAGTTTTCGGTGTTTAAACCATGTACTTGCCACATTCCTCAATATTGAGGGAAAAACTTAGCAGGCTACAAAATCACTCAAGCCGTGTAACTTGGCTAAAGTGAGGTTGTACTTTAAATGATCTTCAGGATCTTTTGTCCTGTCATAGGTTTCAAATTATGGCAACTTGATGTGCCGTAGTATAACTTCCTCTAAAATCTTGAAAATGAGAGGGCTCTTCTTAACTTAGAACTGTTTACTTGTTGTAGCAAGGGTACTAATAGGCAAGGGCCTAACATGGTGCACCTGCTACAGTTGGTTACCTTTGTTAACTTTCTTAAGTGTAGGAGCCAAAGGTCCCATTCTAACTTTGGCTTGCTATTTCGGCAATTTGGGTGAATAGATTAAGTTGTCACTGTTCTTAGCATTGTGATCACCATGCTCTTTGTTTTGATTTGGTTAGACACTATTATAAAGGAGATTAAGGATTTCTTTATGTTTTTTGTTTAATTATTGGTTTTCTTTGGCTAAGTCGAGGCAAAGTTACTTTAGCTTAGCCAAATGTTATTCTTCAATATGCCTACTTCCTCCTTCAAGGTGATGGGATGAAGTATTAACACTTATACTCTAAGTTAATCTAGTTTTTTCCATGTAGGTGTATTAAGAAAAAACAGATGGCACCAAATGTTGTTAAGTGATTTTGAATTAGAACTTTGGCCCTATAAAGAGAGAAAAAGGTTTGGGTATTGGGGTTAGTCCAGTGTGGCTACTCGATGCTTAACTTAGTAAGTGGATGTTGGATAAAACTGAGTGAATAGTAGAGAGTTATCCCATACCTCTTACGGTATTGTTGTTACGCCCCGAAGTGGTAGAGTCGTAACAGTCTCGACGTGTAAATCATCCTAATATAGAAGTTGGCCTTACAACCGCTATCTTAGACTTGATCTACACAAGGAGTCCATGACTAACTTGCTTTGAAGTAAACAGTTTGTAATTTAAATAAATCATTTACTTAAGAGAGTGAGAAAATTTATACATATACATTATAATTCATTTATTACATTATTCAAAAATGAAAAATTCTAAAATAAAACAAAACTTAGACCTTAAAAATATATGTTTATTCTTCAAATATTTTTCCTCACTCCCTAGGATCTAGCAGTTGCTGGCTTCAGAGTAGTTGTTTGCTACTTCTTAGCCAGCACCTGCACGACGTCTATAGGGATGTAAGTAACTACAGCTCAGTAAGTTAGGATGGAGGACTTAAAACTATACCATAAACATAACAAGGTTATCAATTAATTTATTAGGTACAATGCATGTTCAAGCAAATGCCATCGCACGACGTTGTCCGGCCAGTCATGAGATTAGAGAAATTACGCTCACTCTAATCCGGGTTAAGGAGTTGCCATTAATACAATAGCTCACGACCAAACCCGGGCTTGTGCTATGGAGACATGGCTCATCTTGCGACTACCTTCGAATCATTGACTTCACCCTTGCTGCGACCTCCTCTCTTGTCACTTAGTTCGAATGAGGATAAAGAAGGGACCATTTTGCAATCCTGCACTATCCCTTTTAAAGGGGTCGGTATTTGGCCGGAAAGTCCTAAGTTCCCCTAATGGATTACCATGTAGATCCGATTATGATTATAGGTTGTATATTTGATTAGGTCCAGTTTAGGGTGATTAATCATTTCATACAAATCATACAATACAAGCTAGAACAATAGACAGAATCATAGTATCACTCATAATCAAGCACATGTACACATTCAACTATCTAACAAGCATATTCAAGAATAATCTTAAGCCTCCAAAATATAGCATCGTATTAATCCCAACTTACCTCGACTCCTCGCTCACTCACTCGAGGTCCGACTTGCTCAGGCCATCGCCGATCATCCTTATAACACAAACATGGTTTCAGTTTTTCATATAACTATTATAGGTTCATTTTATCCTATAACGCTTATTGTTATGTTTTGTTTAGTGTTTAATATACCTAATTATCTGGGTCTTAAGTCTTTTACAATTATTCTAGGTTTGGGTTAGGTTCGGGTTCGGTTTCCGCATCGATTTCTAAATTAAGTTCTAGTTTGATTTCTAAGTCCTAAATATGCTTGAATCCTTATGTGAAATTAATCACATTAAGCTCGAGTATTCAAATATCCTAGTGGGTCTTAATTAGATATTCTAAACTATTCGGTACACGCTATTCCTAATTGGAGTATCGGATTTATCCCCGATGTGAGAAAATCTTTCATTTCTATACAATTACTGAAAATTAAATCTTATTTCAGATTCAGTATTATTCTAATTTTTATTATAATATTATCTAAAAACCCTAATTTTTTTAGATTTATTAATTTTCTATTCCACATATTACTAATTTCTTACAATAACTATCTAATTTCCTAAATTAACTATGCTTAATACTACAAAGGCTAGGATTAGGTTTCCACATCAGAGATTAACATCCCTAAACATCTAATTACTATCTAAATCAGTAATTAGTATTTTAATCACCTAATTAACCCAAAATTATCCAATTTTTCCATTATTTTAGGGCTAAAAATTAACTTAAAAATTTCAAAAAATAATTTTAGAAAAATGGCTTCATAGCACTACTCTATATCACATAAGCATTCTACAGAAAAAAAAATTGAGCTCCAAACTATACTTTTAAGCCTATTTATTTCTCATTCTAATCATGTTCGGTTTTGCTCAATTTGTTAAAAACCCTATATTTTCAGACATGATTAAACTAAATCACTATTTCCCCTTAAATCTACATATAATAAAACCTCAAAATATCAAGTTTCATAATTTTTTGGGCAAAATAACTAATTTTACGAAATTATTCAAAATCGGAGCAAATAAGGGACTTACTAGTTCAATGCTTTTTGGCCGTTCAACTCCGGTCTAAGTATGTTGGCTGGCCCAGACGGTGGGGCTGGAGTGGGGTGGTGGTGGTAGCTCGGTCTCGGGTGGTGGTGAGGTGTCGGTCTGGCTCACTAGCCCTATCTGCACAGTTTCATTTTTTTTTTCTGGATTATCTCTCAAATTTTTGAAGTTCCCTATTTTTCTCTGATTCTAAACTGTCTAAAGGAGTTCTCTGAAATTTTTCCCTATTTATAAATGTTTTAGGTAATTAATATGCATTAATTAGATATTACATTGCCCAATTTCCCTGATTTTTGGCTTTTATATTGCTTAATTCTAATTGGATAATTTTTCTTTTTCAGATCTTGACTTGCTATAACCAAATTTGCATCATTCCACACCCTTCAAATTTTTTTTTTCTGATTTTTCTTAATTAATTTAATAATTTTCTTTAATTATGTACTAAGTTTTTGGCCAATTTAAGTAATTTCACGTATTTTTATCTACACGTAAATACATGTAGGGTACATGTGAACATTCTTAATTATTATTTAGGTCATTCTATGATTTTTAGTATACATATAATCTATCTCTAGTAATTTATTAGGTATTAAATTACACTTTTCGCCTTTTTGATGATTAACAAGTATTATACTTAAAATTTGAAAATTTTGTAGTCTCCTATTTTATTACTTATTTTCTTAAATTCAAGTTTACGTGGTCATTTTTATTAATATTACTAATTTTACTTTATAATTTAGGCTCGATCGGATTTTTCAACCGATCGAAACCTCGAATGGCTAGTTGTGGGGCTTATAATTGTTTTCTCGTATTTATAGGCGAATGCAGAGTGTTTGAAATAGTAATTAATTGCATAATTATTAGGACATGTAAATACCTCTTGGTCGAGTGTATTCTCGAAATATAGGAATAGTAGATAGTTATGTAATACAACCATACTAGATGATAACTATTCGCACTACTTTCCTTAAATTCAAATCTAATGTGGATCTATGTTGCTCAACGTTAGGAAAGAATCAAGTTACTTATCATGTCAATATCCGAGTTGCTGAGTGAATGTAATTCAACAATTAATAATTTGGTTTTCTACTTTTTAAAACTTGGAGTCACCGCTTGACTAGAGTTGGGAAAAAGAATGGGTTAAGTTAAATCGATTTAACCTAGCCACTAGTTTAATGGAAAATTGATTTTAAGAAAAGGTTTCAAAAACCAAAGATTTGAGTTTGGGAGCTAGCTTTTTAAACCCTTAAAGGGTACCTCTTTTAATTTTTCCGAATTTAAATTTTACTTTTCAATATTCCCTTATAATTTACAATTTCTATTTAAAAAGACAGTGAAATAACATCTGTTGATAAAAGAAATTATCTAAAGGGAATTTTTTTTATATATTTTAAATTGTCCTATAGTCTCTTACTAGTGCCTATATACTTAGTATTTGGGATCAGATTTCTATAGTTCATTCATAAAATTTAGGTGTTGTTGATAGTCGGATTTCATCAGTTACATTCACTCGGCCACTCAGTTGTTGATAGGCTAAGTGACTTACTTCTCAACTGATGCCGATTGACATAGATTTATATCTGATTTGAATTTAAGGAAAGTGACATGAACAATTATCACTTGTCACTTGGTATGATTATATTATATAATTGCTTACTATTCCTATATTTCATGGATGTACCTGGTCGAGAGGTCTATACGTATCCCAATAATCATGTAATTAACTGCTATTTTAGATATTTGATATTCGTTTATAAATACAGAGAAGTACTGTAAGGACAATCGGACAACTTATAACTAGATTGGCCTTCATACCTTTAGCTCTTTGTATTTTGTAGAAAGGAAATCATCCGAAAATCATACCACAAGATTTGGCGTTTTCTGTTTTTTTTTTTTTTTATACACCCACATGGCAATAACTAGATTGACTAGAAGTGTAAGTGCCGGTACTTTATCCCACTATCTCGAAGGGAAAGTAGGCACATTGATGAGTAACATTTAGCTAACTTAGAGTAGCTTTGCCTCAACTTGGCTAAAGAAAACCAAGAGTTGAGCAAAACACATTAAGAGATTCGTAATCTCCTCTATAGTAATGTTTACCTAAGTCCAAACAAAGAATATGGCGATCACCATGCCGAGAATAGTGATGAATCGATTTATTCTTCTGAATTACCGAGAAAGAAGGCCAAAGTTACAAGGGACCTTTAGCTCCTATGCTAAAGAAAAATGACAAGGCGAAGCAACCACGACAGGTGCACCATACTGGACCTTCGCATGTTAGTACCCCTGCTATGATAAATAAACAATTCAAATAAAGAAGAGCGCTTTTATCCCCGAAATCTTGGATGAGGTGATACTATGGTACATTATGTTGCCACAATTTGAAACCTATGATGGAACGAAAAATCTTAAAGATCACCTTGAGTACTACTGTACTTTAGCTAAGTTGCAAGGCCTAAGTTATGCCGTAGCTTGCTAAGCTTTTCTCTCAACACTAATGAATATGGCAAGTACATGGTTCAAATACTTGAAGTTAAACACAATCTTGTGTTTCGAGAATTTGGTTGATCAAAATAGAGGAGATAGGAAAGGTGACAAGAGGAAAATTTTAAAAGATTGACTCAAAACTAACAATGACCAATTTATCAATGCTAAGAAAAAGAGGCTATGGATTTTGAATTATTCGATCCATACGCTGGTTGATTGTCCAATTTCAAACATATTAATGGAGGTCCATAGGTAAAGAGGTGTGTTGTAATGGCTAGAAAGGATGAGAAGAAACTCATCATGGTGAAATTCAAACAAGTATTGTTATTTCCAATGTGATAAAGGCCATAATACCGATGAACGTATCTAACTTAAGAACACAATCGAGAATGTAATTTAGTGAGGGTACTCGTATAAGTTTTTGGCTAATGATGTTGAGAATATTGAGCGATCATCTCAAAGGAGACAAGAAGACCACAAGAATGTTACTAGACCAACTATTGCCGGGAAAGATGTGAGAGATAAAAGTACCGGTAAAGCATCTAATGGTATAATTAATATTATTATTGGCGGACCTTCTGCCATTGGCCAGTTAAGTTCCTTAAGCTCGACTAATGCCATTCATTATGTTTGTAATGTCTAAAGAAAAAAGGTCAAAATCAATAACAAAATTTCCTTCTCAGAAGAAGATTTCGATGGCATTTAAAGGTCTTATGATGATGCATTCATGATCAGTGCGAGAATCACCAACTTCGAAGTTGAGAAAATACTCATCGACATTGGAAGTTTGGCTGACATTATCTTTCTGCACACTTTTGATCAGATGAGACCAAAGATCAAATCACAGTTGAGATCTTATAGCTATGATTTGTATGCCTTCAACAACCAACCCATTTACGTGACCAGAGTAATTATTCTACCAATCCAAATTGGAGATGATGATTATGTTGCAGAGGATAAAGTAGATTTCCTTGTTGTCAAATGTTGGTCTCCTTATAAGTTGATCATGGGAAGGCCGTGTCAGCACTTATTCGGCATCATCCCTTCTATTATCTACCTCAAGGCTAAATATCCTATTCTTACTGGAGTAGAGGTGTATAAAGGCGATCGATAGTTGGAAAGGTCATTGTCTATAAGGGCGTTAAGGCAAGAAGAAATTTTTTAAGTCAAAACTTGTCCAAAGGGAAAGTCAATTGGCATAGACAATGTTGATGATAAAATAGAGGAAATTTCATTAGAAACCCTTGTTAGTAGACATTTGTTAACGTTTGATCAACTTTCTGTAGGATAATGCCAATGTATTTGCATGGTCCTTCAAATTGATCCAAATGTTAAAGTGATTTAATAGAAGAAAAGGCATTTTTCCCTTGAGAGGCAAGTAGCCATAGAGAAGAAGTTCAGAAACTCTTAAAGGTAGGATTCATTTGGGAAGAGCTTTATCTGACTTGGCTAACTAACTGTGTATTAGTCAAGAAATCTAACAGCAAGTGGTCCACATACATAGACTTCATAGATCTTAATAAGGCCTGTCCAAAAGATTGTTTTCCTCTATTGAGAATAGATCAGATGGTTGATTCAATTACCGGACATGCTTTACTCTCCTTCATGGATGCTTTTTCTGGCTACAACCAAATCAAAATGGATAAGGAAGACGAAGTTCACACATCATTAATTTTGGAATATATTATTATATGGTGATGCCTTTCAAGCAAAAAAACACCGGTGTAACTTATTAGCAATTTGTCACTATGATGTTTAAGTCCTAGATCCATTGAAATGTTGAGGTGTATGTTGACGATATGATTCTGAAAAGCATGATAGAGGGTTGGCATCTTGTTGATCTTGAGGAGACATTCACTATTTTGTAGAAATACAACATGAAGCTAAATCTGTAGAAGTATATCTTTGGTGCTACTTTAGGAAGTTTTTAGGGTACATGGTCATTTAGCGTAGTATCGAGGCTAATCTAAGAAAAATTGACTCGATAAAAAACATGACGTCTCCTCATATTGTGAAGGAGGTTTAGGAACTCATTGGCTGAATAGTTTCTCTTAATATGTTTGTGTCGAGAAGTATGGATAGAAGTGCAAAATTCTTTAAAAGTTTAAAGAATCCGAGAGATTTTAAGTGGACAGATGAATGCAAGAAAGCATTCAATGAACTTAAAGAATTTATCGCATCATCGCCAATACTCTCGACACCTGTCTCAAAGGAATTGGATTTCCTTTTCACTTGAGAGATACTATCTCATCTTATTTTTGTAGATGACATTATTCTATGTGCACAAGCTGATGAAGGAAATGTGAAAATTATTCAAAAGACACTATCATTCTTTAAGAAATTGTTAGGCTTTAGAATAAATAAAAATATGAATATGAGGTATTCTTTTCTTCAAATATTAGTTTGGAAAAAAGTTTACTCATATGAAATCTTCTTGGCTTCAAAAAGCTTAATACTTTTGGCAACTACATGGGATTTCCTCTAACTAATGGGTTAAAACCTATACCCTCTGATTTCAATTTTCTCATTTACAAAGTACAATAGAAGCTAACAAGTTGGAAAAATAACATCCCTTAGTATGGTTGGTAGAATAATTCTAGCAAAATCAACCCTTGAATCCTTACCAGCTTATTGCATACAATGGTGCAAATTGCCCGCAAAAATCATTCGAAAGCTAACTAAAATAATAAATACCTTAATTTAGAAAGGTATGAATGAGGGAAAAAACATACATTGGATTTCTTGGCAAGATCTAACAAAATCAAAAGGGTAAGGTGGAATAGTCATATCGAATTTGGTGAAAATGAATATTGCCTCATCTTACAAGAGATTTTTTAAACTTGGAAAAAGAGAGGTTTTCTGAGCTAAATTGCTTAAACAAAAGTAAAAAAAAATTACTAGGAAAATCAAGCATTAGCTCCATATCAGGGTCAACTATATCATTTACAACAAAAGAGATGTTGCAATATGTGCAAGCTCTAGACAATTCAAATTTTGCTGCAATTGGGAATGGGAAAAGGCCAGTTTTTGGTTTGATAGTTGGTCAAAGATAGGAACCATAAGATCCTTCATAGAAGGTCCACTACCTAAAAATGTTGAAAAACTATCTATCGAGAAGTGTTGGATCAATGAAATGAATTGGAATGAAGAGATGAAAGGATTCCTAATATCTCATCTGATTTCCTCTACCTTTGGGCCTATAGCTTTAAGTAGAAACAAACGAGATCAAGGAATCGTAGACCTTGGTACTAGGCCACAACCAACATTCGAAGGCATCTATCACACGCTTATTCAAGGACATGAGAAAGCAAAACAACCTAATTAATGGTCATGGACCTAGAAGTCCTCATTTCCATCAAAAGTCAAGCTCTCTTTATGGAGAGTATTACATTCGGCCTTACCAACAAGAAGTGAACTCATGAGAAGGTCAATCATTGCATTTGGAAATTGCCTAAGGTGTGGAGAGCCAGGTGAATCTGTGCAACATGTACTAAAAGATTGCCTTGTCATAAAAGAAATTGCTTGTGACTGGCTAACAAAACCATGCGTAAATATTAGTGATCAAAGAGAGTTTGAAAAGTGGATTAAATGCAACACATGGGTCAGGAAAAAGGACTTGATATGTACTCACCCTCCTAAACAGTTTGTGTTTGGAATTCTTCTCTAGAGACTGTGTTCTAATAGGAATCATTTGCTGCATAATTTATCTCCTTCCTCTTCAAATCTAGCTTAGTCCATCAGAGCCCAAGCATATGAGCAATGGGCTTATCTGAAAAGGAGGAGAAAAATTTATGTATGAATAATTCAACCTTCAATGGATGCCTCCTCAACCACCATGGATCTAGCTTAATATTGATGGAAATGGTGAAGCCATCATAGAAGGAGTCATAAGAGGTACTCAAGGGAAATCGACATATGGTTTTGCAAAAAAGCTTGGCTGCATTGATATACTTTCAACAGAATTGTGAGCCATTTATTGGGGACTAAATAACTGCATTCAAGCTAACTACACTCATGCGAAAATTTCTACAGATTCAATAGCTGCAGCTGCACTACTACAGCATCACTCTAACCACAAATCGTTTTTCCATAATGTTATAAATAATTGATGGGAAAAGCCATCGAGGATGAAGGCTTGGATGATCGAACCAATACCAAGGGAATCAAACTATGTAGCGGATGCCTTAATAGGTTGGATTCACCATCAACAGCAAGATGAGTAGACTTTTGTTTATCATCCTCAAATTTGTCTATCTATGTTGAAACAATATGTTTTTAGTTTTGGGTTATGTAAGGAGAGTCGAACTCCATGAATTACTCCATGATCTAGTATGCTGTTTGAAAACTATTAACTTGCCTTTGATCAGGGGACAAGAACTAATAGCTCTAAAAGACAAGCATAAAAGCATTAGTGCCCAGATTGGGAGCTTACAGCTATATCTGGAAGTAAGACCCGCGTAAGGAATAGCACTGGATTCTAATCCAACTCTTGTCAAATTCCTTTTTCACAGATTGAGTCCCTTAGTTGACTCCATGCAATACCTCCTCTTCATGTGCGATGGGCTCCCACCAGAAAGAGGCATCGTTCTCATCATCTAAAAAGTATAGAAAACAACCATCTTGAGAAGATTCCTCTACCTTCACAGGATTAGCCTCTGGCGAAGGAGACCATCCATGGTTCTTAACTTCTGTGACCTGTTGTTCTATCGTCCATTCAACAGCGACTTATTGTTTAAAGCATAAAATAAGAACATCACTTAGAGGATTATTGGCTGCCAGATACAGCAGCAACATGCACCATGTATGCTGCGTAGACGATCTTGGGATTGGTTTTGAGACAAGCCATAGCCTCAGTACAACAACAAGCCAAAGTTCCTTTTCGTACTATTTTAATTCATTAAAGCATATGAATATCTTCTGAAACTCGAAAAACTTCAGCCAAAACATCTCGTGATTACAGATATTTACTCAAATATTTCAAGACTTTGCACAACATTGAATTGCGATTTTCATTTTATACAGCTCATTGATGAAAAAAACTATAATTGTCTTCTTTTTGATAGTAAAAAAAAAAATAGGATGATAACTGTATCAAGAATTTAGTTGAACTTGGTAAGAAAACTATGTTTTTGAACCCAATTACTTCAGCCGTAGTAGGTGAGTCCCATCGAACCATAAATATTTCTTCAAAAGAGTAAATGAGTCATCAATACCTACACAGCGCAACATTAGTGCGAATAATGCTCTAAAATACATTAAAGTTATCTTGGCACATTATGTACAGGTTACAGAAATTTTAATTACTATTTTGGTAATCTCATACCTTAATCAACAAAGCGAAATGGGAGAAATGAATAACCAGCTAGATAGTTATTTAACCAAGAAAAGGTAACAGCTAAAGTTGAAGCAAATTGGCTAGCTTCAATGTAATTCATCTTTAGCACTTGTTTATACAGATTCGTCGTTACTAGTTTCAAACTCTAGCAGTGTTATTCACTATTGAACCCATTGTTGGTCTATTGTTTCTATCTTCCTCACAGGAAAGACCAATTTCAATAAGTTTTCTGACGTGCTTCCTCCTGTAATTCCCTCTCAATCTTGGATCAACTATTTCTTCTATATATGTATCATTTTCACTTTGAACCCTCATTCTCATTTCTCAAACGAAAGCTGTAAGCTCTATTTCCTGCTCCTTATTTTCCATGGCAACCTGTCATAACATTCAAAATCCGTAAGCAATTCTAGGATCATAATACCATAATCATACACATTGACTTTTGCTGTGATAGAAAAATTAGAGAAGTGCCATTTACACTTTGGTATCCCTAATGCGTGAGAAGTTTGAATTCTGGCAGTCTCTTTGCAAGAGCGTTGTGAGACCGGAATCAGTAATTTTTGGCTCAAGGTCACATCACAGTGGAACCATTCTAAACACTCATGGCGACTTTAAAATGATCTTTCCATTACAGGGACTTAGCTGAAAACAAGTGTCTGTCTAGAGAATGATTTCCACATACTCAGACCAAAATTCTGTGCCTGCCCTCACGGCAAAATCCCTACATCCTAACAAGGTACATTTGGTAGATTTGTCCAACTGCGCTGCCTTCTGCCCAATAAACTTCTTCATCATGATAAACATCTCATAGTCTCTTCACAGCAACTACTCTTCCATCTCCTAAAACTCCTTTGTGCACTGAACTAGAAGCTCCTCTTCCTATCTCCTCTTGAAAATTATTCATTGGCGCTCTATATCCATCTTTTCTTGAAGCTGGCACTCTATGTTTCCTGGAAAGAGTCCATAACCAACCATCACAAAAAGAACATCAATACCACCAATGACGGAAGCAAACCAATAGAGATAAGTCCATATTACCCGTTTGCCTAAAGTGTCATCGATGCTAGGTCAGCCTACCAAAATACTGCATGCGTTCAACAAGCATGTTGGTTAATACCATTAGGACGCAGTGTCTCCACTTCATGAAATGAGTTTGGAGCTTTAGATAAATCTTACCTTGCAAGTCCAGCGACCGGAAAACATTGAAAAGTTCACTCAGCAAAGCAGAGTCTCTCCCCCGTAGTCCTATAGCTAAATGCTTGAAAACTGCAATTTTGTAAGCACAACTTTCTGCAACCTTCAAAAGAAAAATTTGTCCGATGGTTAAGATCATATTTATGATAATCAATGCGAAGAAACTCCACAAATTTATTGTTCGAACAGGTGCTCTTGAAGCTTTTTTGGCAACCTTTTCTGCCTATTACTTGGATCAACAGGCTCATAATGAGGAAACACTTTGGTTCAGGTGTATCCACACATACCATTTCTCCCACACATTCCACATAACAAGTTTAACTTTGTATGCCTTACTCTATTAGTTTCTTCGTATGCACTTTGTAAATCTTCCCAAATTTCCTTAGTACTCTTGCATGTATAAACTCTATTAAAGTCATTTTCAATAATTGCATAATGTAACATATTTATAGCTATTTCATTTAAATTTAACAACTTCCAATCATTATTGATGTAAATATTTTCTTCCTTCCATTCTATCTTAAATGGTTCATTCTTCACGACTTGTTAGAACAATCTATTTTGTTCTTTTAAGAATATAATCATCTTACATTTCCAAAATAGATAATTATTCTAGATTAATAGTGGTGACTCATTTATGGCTTACCCTTCTATGAAGCTTAATATATTAGCTGCCATAATGTTTACTCTAATATGCAATTAAGCAAATAATTAGATACTAGCTTTGATATTAATTAAAAAACACTAGGCTAAATTTAAGGGGGAAAGGGGAGGGTGAATTGAGTTCTTAGGATTGCAATTCTTTTCGAAATTACATTACAATAACAAGGATAATCAATACGATGATAAATTAATAATAAATACAAAAATTAAAAGAGATAGGGATAGAGAAGATCAAGTCTAGATATAATATGGAGTTCAGATCGCTTTCCAATGTCTATGGATACATAATGTCTCAAACAAAAAATTTTACATTACTTTATTGATTTCTCAATCTAAGCTCCAAGAGCTATATAAATACAAATTTGATTATATAAGTTTTATACTCACAACTCTTAATACAAACCATAATCTTAACTCATAATAGAAAACTCAATCTTAAGCATTATTGGCATAGTGCTTTAACTCTCAATACTTTGCAACTAATAGCTCACAAGCACTACACATCAACTCTTTCTCTAAATATTCGCAAATTAAGATACAAGAGACAATGAAAATAGACAATAAGAGGACAAAAGAATATTGGAATATTGCAGCAAAATATCAGTTCTTTCATGTCCTTGGTCAGGTTGTTGAGTATTTATCTCATCTTATTTAATTCTTCCCGTTATCATGTATTAAACGCTCTAATAGATAGTTGAAAGAAGATTACTGTCATGACAGTATCACTTTCTTACCATCATGACAGTATTACCTTCTTACTGTCATGCCGGTAAGCAACATAACTACTGGCATGAACATTGGTAAGTGTAATGGTATGTCGGTATTTTGATAAGAAGCCATTCCATCTTCTTATATAGGCCACTTCACCGTTAAGTCGGTATTACTCTGAAGTCGTCAAGTTGGTAGGCCAAATTTATCTATTTTCATCTTTCAAACACCATAAGAGCATTCATAATATATAGTTCAACTTCAATAATCCTTGTATATCTTTTAAATCTAAATATTTTGTGGAATTAATTAATGTTTATAATTGTTTTGCAAGATGGTGATTGTTTTTCAATTAACCCAATATAAGCAAATAATAACATGTTTTATTATAACTTTTTGTTCTCATCAAAATCAATATATTTAATTATATACTTTATGTTTTGTTCTCATCCAAATCAAATACTGAAACATAAGTTCAACAATCTCCTTCTCTTTGAAACCTTATACTTTAAATGCTCTACCTTAATCTAGTACTCCCATTAAATTAGCACTCCATTTCAAGAAATTTAACAATTGAATAGAATTAAGAGAATGCTTACAAAACGAGAGTATTAATTCTTTTTGTGAGAACTTCACATATTGGATATATCAATTTTACAAGGACTTAAGATATAACAATTTATGATATAAGTCCAAAAATCCAAAATGAGATAACTATTATCTAATCAACTAAACAATAATTGCCTTTTGACTCTCTAATGACTTAAATATTTCTCCCCCTTTTGACTCGTAAAAAAGAGGAGGATCCAAGCAGTGAAGAGAGAAAAAGGATTTAAGTCAAGATTTTGGCAAAGTTCTAGCTTAAACCTTAGGATATGCCCCCTACAAAAAGAAGAACAAAGAAGTAATCCAATAATAAAGCAGAAGCAAAAATTCCCCAAAGCAACAAGTTAACTAAATAAGGAAGAGGCATTCATGCCTAGTACAAAGAGGTCTATGAATCACAAAAAAAAAGGATTTGAATTATGAGTAATAAAGGTCATAAAGGACCAAAATCCAACAAAAACACAAGAAAGGAAACATAAGATGGTTGATAGCCATGAAGTAGCATAAGGAGTAAACTAGAGTTGACAACTTAAGCAGCATGTAAATCATCATCTTGAGCTAAAGAAGGAAATGGGTAAGATGGGTGGTGATAGTTCATTTAGAAGTGACTATAGTTCATCAATGTGGCATCGTAATGGTGGATGGGGGTTTGATAGAGAGAGAAAGTCGCGTGAGGGAGAAGAGCAAAGTGTGATTTGAAGAAGTGAGGGGATTAATGAGAGATTGTATGGGTTTAGAGATGATTGATAAGGGCAAATTATGATTTTAAGAGTTTGGAGATGGTAGATCAAAGAGAGAGAAGGATTCTAGGGTTTAGGAAAAAAAAAAGGCTAGGGAATGGAAGTGAGGAAAAAGAAAATTTGAGGGTTTTGAAACATAGCATTAGGAATTTGGTGTACTAGCATGATAGTAAGTAGGGTTATCGACATGATGGTTCAAAGAATAGAACTAAATCTAGATGCTTATTTTGAAGAGTATACCGTCATGTTGGTACCCCTTAATACTGTCATAATGATATTTAGCAATTTTGCAGAAACTTGATGATGTCCACTCCATTTGTCTAAGTTGCTAACTCAAGTTTATTTTTATTGATTTAATGAGTGTTCTAACATTTTAAACAAGTTTATTTGAGTTCGTTAAGGCCTAAAAAACTTAAATTTGAACTAGATACCTAAGATTTAACCAAATTAAATCCATAGAGCTATGTAGTTCATGATAAAGTGAAAGTATGCATGTATGAGCAAATTATGTACATGAGCATTGAGTTTTTTCATACCAACACTTCAAGCAATTTTTAAATACATGTTTAAGTATGGTTGAAATAAATTATAGTTTTAACGCTCTTTAAATTGTAAAATCACTATTTGAGTTCCTTAAGATTAAATGTTAAGCATATATGTAGTTAAAGAGTAAGTATGGAATTTTCCTCAAATTCAAGACAAGTTTTTACTTCAAGCATATTTGAAAGATACCAAGAAGTATAAAAGATGCATGATCAAACAAAGTAATATTCATATGGGCACAAACAGGCATAGGATATCTCAAATAGTGCATAAGATATCTCAAGAGAGGTTAAATTTGCACAAAATTAAGATTAAGCTAGATTTACCACTCAAACATGATTTATGAATGAAAATAAACATGTAAAGCTTGGTTTTGGGCATAGAAACCAATGAATGATAAATTTGTACATATATGAACTTAGATAAGCATGAATGACTTTAAGTATGCCCAAAACATGTTAAATGCTATGTTTTATGTATGAAATATATATAAGCATGTTTCTTAGGTCTAATTGAGTGTGAAAAGTTTGTATCTCAATAACATTAGCAAGATTTACCAAAAGTAAGTCATTAGTTGTTAGAAAGTTCATTATTAAGCTATGCAAATGCATGAATGACAATTTTTAATAATGAGGTCTAGTTATGATAAATCAATACTTTAAGCAACTTTTAACATTATATTCAAGCATGTTGGAAGGGAAAATATCATAAGAAGGATTCAGAAGTCCTAAAATCACCACTTAAAATTATCAAAATCAACTATTGAATACAAATTAAACTTAATGACATACATATACATTAAATTAGGTTTATGATAATTTGACACTTTAAAAAGTTTCAATAGTACCTATAGATATAAGAGTGGCTTGATAAGAACTTATAGCATGCAAATGGACAAAATGATTACTTGACTTCATAAACAACAATAAGAGCCTAAATTGGGTCTAAGGGAGTTAAATTTTCCAAAATTTAAAAATAAGCCAAATTAATCACTCAAGTATAATCTATAAATAGAATTGAACACGCGTGAACTTGTTTTTTGGCATGGTATGGAAAAATTGTACACATGTGATCTTAAATGTATATGAGTGACTTCAAATGTGCACAAAATACATGATATTTGCAATTTAAACTTCCAAGCTAGTTGTAAATGTATATTATGACATGATGAGAGTTTAAGCATGTCTTGTGAAGCTAACAATTGTAAAAACACTAGTTGAGTCTCTAAATGCTTATGTGAGCTCAAATGTGAATGAGGATAGGTTAACTATGCATAGTTGAGTCTCTAAATGCTTACAGAGAACTTTGAGTGCATATAAAATATGTTAGTTATTGTACAAAAACTACTTGAATGAGTTTCTTCAATCAAATACTATGTTGGAAACATTTCAAACTTTCTTTTGAGCATTCTCCATTCTACTTTCTTAAATTGCTTCTACTTGAAGTTCCTATAAAAACATGTCATTACTTCTTTAACATCCATGTGAGTTTGGGTCCTTTGTAGTTAGTTGCAATGATATATCTTTATCCTTTTGGAATCCAAGCTATTTTACCTTTATGATTCAAATTGGTATTGTGATGTATTGCACATGTAATGGCCATATATACTGCGATAGGTATGAGTCTTGGCTTTTTTTTTTATAAAGTAACTATTGTAAGACTTATAAATATTTTCCTTATTATAGCTAATTTTGATCTTGTCCAATCCTTACTTTTGAGAGCTAAAGAGCTTATCTAAATTCTTTTCTCTATTTACGAACTTAGTGTAGACATTTCTTTTTTGCCACTTTTTATTTTAAGATTCCTTTCTTTTTGATTTTTTAGGCTAGGTTTAAAAAAAAAAATTATTTTGGAAAAATAAAAAAAATATAAAAAAATTAATTAAAAAATAAAAAATACAAAGTGTCAAAAGTGTTCTAGTTAAGTTGAGTTAGCCAATCAATTTAGATCGGATTAGACAATAGTTGAAGATGTATATTTGATTTAATAAATTATGAGTCTTTAAATAATTGAGTTTCATTAAAAAAATATATTTTTTTAAAATAGTTTAGTGGAATATGAAGTGGATTTTTTATCCAATTTATATTGGGCTAATTAAAATAGACTTAGGAATTATTAAATGGGTTAGTATATGTATTTTGAGCTATGGTAAAAGGTCGTGGTCAATTTAAAACAAGTTGAACTGAGTGAGGCCTAAGATAGAAAGTCCAAATAGCATATGGGATTTTTAGAACTTGAGAGTGGATTTGATTAAATCTTGATGGAATGATTGGGGAAACCTAATAAATCTAAATCGGCTATTTTAGTATCCTATTAATAGTATATTTGTCAAGATTAAATCTTCATTAAAAAGATTCATAATTATTCATTTATAAATAATAGACTTAGGCCATAAAAAATCACATTCCACACATACAATCACTTTTGACCCTTGCACTATACAACCTAAATCCTTCACTCTCACATAGCACTGTTACACCATAATCACAACAAATAGAATCCCACTTGCATGATTCTCAATCATACATATACTCTAGTCCCATACACAATCACTCCTACGCACAATTCTACACATATAGTACATACCCCCGATCACCATACTCCACGTAATCCAATCCAATCCCTTATACACTTTTGATTATGTACAGCTCTACGACATCATATGTATGTGTAGTAGCAACTCCACGTAATCAATAGCCGCATGATCAGTAGCCCATTGAATAGCAATTCCATACAAAGTAGCATAACAACTCAATCCACATAAATTTTCTCCTTGCTTCGACTTGAATTGTGGAGTATAGGTAGGTTTTCCTTTTTCTAGTATAGTTATATTTATTTGTTTTTTTCCCTCTTATTTTATTTGTTTTTCTTATTTTGGTTTAGATAATTTATTTTATTAATAACCGACACTCACTTTGGTTTATTTTTATGTAGGTCTTATTTTAGTGATAGTTTTAGTTTTTTAATTATATGATTTATTTATTTATTGTTATTTTGTTAGTTTTATTATATAGGTATATTAAAGTGTTATATTGGTTTTATATGATTAGGATTTTGTATAGAATTATTACTAATCTAAGTCTTCGTAGGTCTTTATGTCGATTCCCATTGATTCGTGCCTTTCGTATCTCTTGTATAAATTACATATTTTAGCATAAAGTTGTATACTTTTCGTCAAAATTGCATATTTTAATAAAATTCAATATTTTTGTTAGAAATTTCACTTCTATAGGAAATTCGCATCTTTTGTTTAGATTTTACATTTTTTTCATTAAATCTACTTTTTAAAATAAACTTGGTATTTTAGGGATTTTTAAAAAAATCATTTTGTTACTTGTTAGTTTTTCATAAAATAAAAAAAAAATTAATTAGCATTTTTTCTATTGTTTATGCTTCTTTTCTTTTTTCATGATTTAGGTATCTTTTCCATAATTTAAACATATTTTCTTTAGGTTAGATATATTTTCCAAAGTTTAAGTTTATTTTCTATAATTTAGATATCTTTTCCTTGGTTAAGCATATTGTGAATAGTAAATTGTATTTTTTTTATAAAACGGCACATTTTCCTTGATAATTGAATATTAACATAATTTCATAAAGTTTATTTTCTATAATTTAGATATCTTTTATTTATTTATTTATTTTCTCATTTTGGTGTTTTAGGATTTTTTTTAAAGTTTTGTTACATAGTAGTTTTTCTAGTAATAAAAAAAAAAATACTAACTTGGAGTTTTTTTAAAAATTAAGTTTTTAGTTTTTTTTTCTTAGTTAGAAATGAAAATTAGTTTTTTTTTAGGATTTTTTTAATAAAAATAAATTGGTTAAAAAACATAAACTTAGCTTAATTTTTAAATTAAAATGAATTAACTTACTAAATCTTTTCTAAAAAATAGAACTATGTTAGTTTGATCCTAACTTGCAGGTATATAAGTACTTTCGAGATAACCATAAAAAAATGAAAACCCTTTTTTATTGAAATTTCGTAATAAAAATTCATTTAAATTGCATTTTGTACATTTTTGCATATTTTGACATATTTAGAAAAATTATAAAATAAAGACCCATTAGTTAGTTTCTTTTAATTTTTATATGGTGACTTGGTCTTAATAGATTAGCCTTTGAGCTTAGATTTTTCTGGTTAAATTTTCTAAAAAATTAATTGTTTAGGATATTCATAGACTAATGGTGACTCCAAGTTATTTTTTATTATATTTTTTAGAAAACTTTTTATCCATAATTTTATGTCAAATAATATGTATTAAGTTGATTAAGTTTAGTATAGGTTAAATTAAAGAAAACCGAAATAGGACTCGATGGAATTGATGACTTAACTGGGGACCGCTAATAGCATAGCCATGTAAAAATTAAAAAATTAATTAATGTGCTTATTTTTTTTTCCTTATTTTTATTTTATTTAATATTATATTATAGTTGCACTAACCAATTTTTAGTGATGCAAGCCTACCAGGAAAAGTTAGCTTCATGGGCCTTATCTCGGGATTTAGGGGGTTTATTTCTTTTTAAAAACATATGTGTACTTAGATGTGGTTAGACTTGGGCCATTGTAAAAATATAGGACGAGCCATGATTATGTTATTCTCGAGTTGCTGGGGTTTTTATCCCTACTTGGAGGTGATAGGCAAGTTCACTCACGCTTCGATGTAACTCACTAGGTTTTTCTTCTAGAAATGCTTAACACTACAAAGTTTGAGACACATATCTCGCCCTCTTGCATCATCTTAAATAAAAAGAGGTTAGTTATTTTTAAACTATAAAGGTTAGAAGAGAATTATTATACCCATAGCTAATTGGGTCATTATTTTAAAAAATTATTTATCATGCTTACATATATAAGTGTTAAAGAAAATTGTTTTTGAAAAAAATCTATTTTAGAAATTTATACACTTATATATGTTAGTGTGCACGAATATTGACCAGATGTTCATAATGATTCTATTTCTATAATTTATTAATTACTGACCTTTATTGCATGGTATATGTTTGTACCATACTGCATTTAATTTATTCTATAATTTGTTGTGTATATATTCTTATATTTCATTTTTTTGTATTATATGATTGCTGATTTATTATCTTGTGATATAGGTATTATATACTGCTTTTTTTTTTTGTTCATTTTACAAATAAAAAGTAGCATAACAAGATTTAAGATTGAATCCACTAAAATGTATTAAATTTTTTTTGTGAGCAAGCAAATGAACATTAGTGAAAGTTTTAAAAATATATATATATATATCATAAATAAGGAGTTGCAATTTTATTATTTTCCTATATGACATATTAATCGTATAAAATTTTCCATGTATTTTCTTTTATCATGTGAAAAAAAAAAATTCTCTATAAATTATTAAAATCTCTTCGCTTTATTTATGTTTGTACTCATAGAAAAACTATAAACCTAATAAGGGTTTAGCCTATTTTTTTATTCAATTAATTTTATTGTGAGGTTTTAACAAAGTTACAACTTAAACATTTTTACAATAACAAATTACTACACTATTATATAGTTGCTAGCCCAACTTGTGCATATATGCCCTTCTACTGTATGTTAATTATTTGTTTACTTTTGTTACTTTATTTTTTCGTGTTGCTTATTTCTATTGAAAAATTTTGTACAATAACATACTTTCATGTAAATTAAAAAAGAATAAATAAAAACTCCTTTGACATGTAAATGTCATCCCCACAGTGTCTCCTAATTATCTTTTTATTACATTAGATACCCTTCTTGTAAAATTATAACCCTTTAATTACTAATTATTTCCTTTGAAGCTTTATTGTCCTCATCATGTCACTTCTAGCTTTTTCTTTTCTTTAAACAATGTTAGAAATCTAGTCATCAATAGCATAAATTCTCTTTAGTATCCTCAAGGGTTTTCAAGAGTTTTTACTCGTAAATAAGTCATTACCCTTGATTGTTAACTTTGTAAACTAGCCACTCATTCTTGTTAACTCTATAACTTTTTCAATCATTCCAATAAGTTAAGAGATGTCGATTAATACCAATCCTCTCAAAGCTTAGAAGGTCTTAAAAACTCACTCTACAAAAATTAGCCCACTTGCTCCAACCTTAAAACCGAATACAAAGTTTTTCTCCACTATGAATGAGCTTGGGCTGGAGGCCAAATAAAAGTACCCATTTAAATGAGTCTAAAAGGGCAATTTTTTTTTTAAATTTTTTATAAAGGTAGAGGGGCATGTGACCCGTTGGGACATTACATAATATCTAGTCTTATCTAATGAGACTGGGATAGATAAGGGCAAACAAAACATAAAATGTTTCATTATCAAACTGACGAAAGTATCTCGTTATTTGAAGAGTTTAAAACGATAAGAGGCAATCTCTAATAACAAACATTGACCCTAAAACACTATGAGAGTTGAGAGACATGAAAGTGAAGATAAAAATCATTCCTTAAAGGAAGTTTATTTTACATGTGATATACAAATTGAAAGGATGATAGACATTCATTTTACTCCCAAAACATTTTTATCCCTTGTGAGCCCATTTGAGCCTTTCGAGGGAAGTTTTTTAAAAAATAAGCCCTATCTAGAACCACTCCATATCGGGGCAATCAGGAAGTTAAGGCCATTGATTTTGGAGAAAAGGGATAGGCTAACTTGTGCTTACTTCAATTGTGTCAATTCATGAGTAATAATTGTGACAAATAACCTGTTTTTCTTAGAATGAAGAAGAGCTTCAAACCATACACTTCACTTAAATCCATACACTCATTCAAACAACGCAAGGCCATGAATTTTTCTCAAACATTCCCCCAAAGCCATACCTACTTCGCTGGGCTTATATAGTTCAAACTTTCGGTTTTAGGGTTTTGAATCTCCTTAAATAGAAACTCAGGCATATGGAGAGTGATAACTTTAAAGAAAAGAAAAAGAGAAGAAAGATAAAATAAAAAATAAAAAAAGGAAAATAAAAAAAATAAGAAAAAGAGGAAAAAAAGAAAGTAAAAAAAAAAAAAGAAGAAAACAAAAGTAAGATGATCATATCCTAAAAGTTAACCAAAAAGTGCTTAGGACTTGAGTATCTTAAGAAAGTTTAGCCTACGAATCCCAAGATGAAAGACCTAAGTTTTCCCCTAATATCCTTCAAAGCAAAAACCTGAGTAAGAGATTTCTAGCCTAAAGGGATGAAACTTTAATTCAATGGTCTTACCCACTATCCTACCCTTCACAAAGCTCTTTTGATTGAAGAGATTTACTTATCTTAAGTAATTATTGCTCGTAAAACTGGGGTAAGCCCATCTTAGCATTTTCCCTTTAAAGTTCTTGACTTGTAGACTTAGGTTGAGACATTAATTTTTCAAAATTAGCCAAACACATCAATACCCATTTTGTTTAACCTTGAGGAAAAGACTTAACAAATCAATCGAAGTGTATCATTTACAAGACTAACCATAATTTTTGGAATCATAGTTAGGGGTGAAAATAAGCTATCTGAGAGTATGAGGAAGTCCTCTTAGATTAAATCATTCAAATAATCGAGATACTTTCTCTAGTATGAAACTTATGAAGCAAAAGTTAAGCATGCCTTAGGGGTATGAGAAGTGCTTTGCCCCAAAATTGAATGGGAATCCCTTATAGCAAGAAGAATAAGATGTTCAATTGAAGTTTTTTTCCCATTCCCTCATCATAGTAGACAAACAATCAAAGATGAAGAATGAATGACCAATGGGGTAAAAGAATGAGCTTACCACTTATATATAACATTCAGAGTCAATATGATTTCATTACATGTTAGCAAGAAAAAGATGAATGTTCTTTTTTTTTTTTTTTGAATAAAGCACTAGTTTTTCCTTCAAGATTTAAAAAGTGAAAAATTTGAGAAGTTGCAATGTGAACTTTAGTCATCCTCGAGTTAAAAACTTTAGTAATCTCTGGAAAAAATTGCAAAGACCTTAGTGATCCTTTTGGAACTTTGGTTATCTTAATGGGAACCTTAGTTATCCTATTTTAGGATCTTCAGTTATCTTATAATTTAGGAGCCTTAGTTATCTTTTCGGAACTTTGGTAATCTTAATATGAGCCTTGGTTATCCTACCTTAGGAACTTTGATTATCATAACAGGAGCCTTAGTTATCCTTCCATAAGAACTTCGGTTATCTTATAATTTAGGAGTCTTAGTCATCCTTATTTTAGGAACTTTGGTCATCTTAGCCATCCTTTAGAAGCTTTGATCATCTTATGACTCAAGAGCCTTAGTTATCCTTATCTTAGGAACTTTAGTAGTCTTATTTAGGAATCTTAGCTATCTATAAGGGGCTTTGATAATCTCATAAAATCTAGGAGCCTTAGTTATCCTTCCTTAAGAACTTTGGTTATTTTATGTTTTAGAAATCTTAGTTATCTTTGGGGAGCTTTGATCATCCTATGATATTTCAAGAACTTTAGTTATCCTTAAATTTAGGAACTTCGGTTATCTTATAATTCAGGAGTCTTAATCATCCTTATTTAAGTTGATTCAAGAACTTTGACTATCCTATTGTGCAAGAAAATTTAGGAACATTTGTTATACTATGGTAAGAAAATTCAAGGAACCTTGGTTATCCTTAATTTACGCAATTCAAGAACTTTTGCTATCCCATGAAAAGAAACTTTGGGGGCCTTTGTCATCCTTAGTCCAAAAGTTTGATTATTCATGAGCCTTTGTCATCACATCAAGAGCTTAAGCTATCCTAAGAATTTTGGAAATTTTAGTTATCCTTCATTTGGAGTTTAGAAAGTTTTACTATAGGAACTTTAAACATTAGTTATCTTAGGGATCAAAAGCATTAACCATTTGTTCAAACCCTTTTATTGAGTTGTTTTCTTTGAAAGGTCTATTTTTTTAAGAAGCCAATTATTCTTTTGAGAACAGCTATTTTTCAAAATTGACCTTTTTTTTTTACCCTGACCTATCATGTTGGGTTCCTATCTAAATTAGAATTCCCCACAATTAAGTTTAGATCAATTTGTCAAAGCTCATCAAACTCCTTTTAGAATTTCTTGCTCAAAGGAGCATTACTTATCCTTTTTTGGATCGCTTGCTGATTGGAGTACCATTCAGTCCTTAGTTTGGTTGTTTACTCCGTAGAACATCGTTTAGTCATTTATTGGATCGCCTGCTTATAAGAACATTGTCCTATATTGTCTCTAATAAATCATCATCCTATCTTGCCCTTTATAGAGGGCTAAATTCAAGTTTGAGCTTTAAGCCTATTAATTAATTAGATTTGACTCTTTGGGCTAAGGTGATAGGCCCAAAGAGTCGAGTCTAAATATCCAGGATGATCAAAGGAGTTTTGGCATTGTAGGCTTGGAGTAGTGCCCGTTGGATTGGTTCATCTAATCTAATCTTTTTTCATTTGTTTCACATTAAAATAATAAATAAAGTCTTTATCTAAGGCTAAATTTATAAAAATAGCCTACTTGATATCCATTAATAAAATGTCTCAATCTTAATCATTGATCACCATTATGATTCGATGGATGGGATCAACTACAATTTCCTATAAATAGCTAATTCATATCCTCATTGGATAAGAGAAACCCCCCCACTAAAGCTATTACTTTGCTAGAACCTTGTCTCAAAAATCAAACATTTAAATACCTTAAGAACTCTACCCTCTTCTTTATTAATCTTGAAGTTTGATGCCATTGTGCTTCTCCACTTGTTACCGTACATGTTAAAGCCTCATTAAGATTGCCTACTTCTCCTCCCTACTCTTCTCTCTTGATTATCCTACGTGAGTCACTCAAGTCATTTTCTTAGTTACGTGTAGCACGACCTCTTACGTGGTACATAATGACCTTTATGTCTATACCTATGTCTCCACATTTTCTGGCGACTTCACTAGGGAGGGAAGAGTTGATACTTACAATATGGTACCTCCAAGGTGAAGACAACCTAATCCTACTAATGGAATTATTTAAGAGTAAGATGCTACCACTATGACTAATGAACAAAATCTACCTCTAACTGGAGGTACCAATCAGGGAGATGGTATACGGGAAAGTGTCCTTAGCAATTCATAACTAATGTGTGGGCTGTGAGAGACTAATCAAAACCTAGGTGAACTCATGGCAATGTTTACTCAATGTGCGCTTGCTTTGGCTACCTTTGCTATCACACAATGAGGAGTAACTTCTCCAAATCTTTCTAATGTGGTGCAACAACATACCTTACCAAACCCTCATATTGTCAACAAGCATGTCACTCTTAGAGTTGAGGAACAACTTTCTACTGTGGAACCTATGGCCATATAAGATTCATTACCTAAAGTAAGGAATAAGGGAGTTTAGATTGAAGGCTTGTCATCCTCACGTGCTATGCCATATGTCACGATTGTTGACTCTACATAACCCATACTAATGAATCCTATGCCTATAAGCTTTACACCTATGAATATTACGCCTATTAACCCTGCTCTTATGATGTTGCTAAGGGTAGAAACATCTATTCAAAGAGGTTCATTTGTGACTAAAGAAGATCTAGACATATGTTTGAAAGAGATACAGGAAAAGTTTACAACTAGGGTAGTAGAATTGAAACTCCCATATCATAGCATATTGTTGTAAAGCCGTACCTTAGGGACTATGTAATTCCAAAGTTCATTTTGTTCAATGGCAAAAAGGGGAGTGCTAAAGAACACTTGTTAAAGTTCATTTAGACCCTGGAAGTATATGGTTTAGATGACGATTTGAAACTAAAAGAATTTTCTAAGTTACTCATTGAGAAGGCACACTTCATATGTCAACCTTCCCTTAAGATATGTTGATTCATGGGGAAACATGTGCAAGATGTTTTTAGAGAAGTTCTTCTCCATTGAAGAAAAAGTCACCCTTACTAACATGGGGAGAATTTGACAGAAGTCTAAAGAAGATCTAATGGATTACATTGAGCACTTTAGGGAGTGTTCCTT
The DNA here is from genome assembly GCA_024138005.1 of Lumnitzera racemosa. NCBI lineage: Eukaryota > Viridiplantae > Streptophyta > Magnoliopsida > Myrtales > Combretaceae > Lumnitzera > Lumnitzera racemosa. Next base: position 63,554,003 of record JAMXBC010000004.1, read on the forward strand.
GGACATACAAGACATTTATGATGAAAGAGAGTTAGTTAAGATTTGCATCTAAAGGATGTTTACTGAGTATGTAGTGTATCTTGAGAACCTCTCGTTAGTTTCTTTTGCTATGTTGGTTGAGAACGTACGAAGGATCAGCAATTTAGTAGCATAACAAAGAGATAAAAATGCAAGATTTAATAAGCGCATACCATTAGTGAACTTAGTTCTAGAGGAGGATCTGAGAGGAGAAAAAAATTTAGAAGTGAGAAGCTTATGAGCAGTAAACCATCTTTGGCATACCCATGCTCAATGGGAAAAGAGCACACACTCCTTAGCCAATGGCTACATAATAAGAATATCAAACTCCTAAGGGTTGAGTGTTTACCAACAAATGAAGAGAAGAGTGACCCTAATTATTGTAGATTTCACAGGAGTGTAGACCATTCTATGAAAGATTGTTAGACTTCAAAGAAGATATTTAATGACCGAGTTCAAAATGGAGAATTGATCATTGAGGATAATGATGTTGAGAACAACCCACTTCTAGCTCATAACACCCAATGTGGTGTTGTGAATGTTATCACTTGCGATCTCACAAAGATAGAAAGCATGGATGTGTAGCCAATTGAGACGTACAAAGTTAAGCATGAAGGATTTGAGATAAGGACAAACGGAGATGACAGTATTGCTCTTTCTTTGTTGAAGACTGCTAACATTAGGAATTTCTTTGATTTACTTAACTTTGATGAGGATGCTCAGCTTAAGGTAGCGATTGCACTAACGAGGATCTTGTAAGACCAATACAAGGAATATCTTATAGCACGTCCCATAAAGGGAATTGTTTCAATGAATAACCAGACAATTACATTTATTAATGCTGACATTTGTACAATAAATCCTAACCATAATTGCCCTTTATATGTAAAAAGTGTACTTAATGGTCATTCTATTTGGGGGACATTTGTTGATAATGGATCTTCACTTAATGTTATGCCAATGTCAACTTTTAAACTTATAAAGATAGATATTCAAAACTTAGTGAGACAACTAATTACACTAAATAGCTTGATGAGTCTTCTATGAAGACAATGAGGCATGTTGAAGTAGACTTTGATATTGGACCTATCTACAGCTTTATGTGGTTCCATGCGATCAATGAGCTTGTAATTTAGCATTTCCTTATAAGAAGGACATGGTTGCATGATCACCCTCAACATGGCATCAATGTATGAGGGTCATTAGAATGAGCAAGACATCTTCATTCCTATAACAAAGAATCCATTCACACGTAATGAGTCTCACTTTACTGAAGCAACATTCTTTGATGAGCATGTGAATGAAGGGGAAACACTTTTAGTAGAACCCTTCGAGGCACAGCTACCTATAGAGGAAGAGCCTTAGGCTTGAGCATTCAAGAAGAAGAGGATGCATGGTTGTTGCAGGAATGTAAGGAAATGAAAGCGAACCAATGATATTATGAAGGTAGAAGGCACATTATAAGTTAAGAAGTGGGAGAACTATTGGTAGTTGGGATGTATCATCACTGGTTTTATCCTAATTTTCATTTCATTTCATATGGAAGCACAGTGATGATTTCTTTTCGTCAATGAAAGTTCATCTTCCCATCATTGATATTTCATAATGAGAATGTGATAAGTGTTTGGGTATCTTCATTTTATTACTATTTTTACTGCAAAGTAAGAGACTAGTCTCCTTAGTGAGGAAAGTTAATTTCACAAAACTGTTTACATCTAAATGGGGGGAAATTAAACCTCTTGATTAAACAAAAGAAAGTAATAATTAACATAATATAAAGAGTACACATAGTTGCTGGCTAGTAAGAGCTTGGTCTCTTTAGTACACGATGATGATCTTGGTTAGTATATTGCGAACTGGTAGAAGCACTGGCTTTCAGACTTACATCACACCATGATAATCATGTATAACTTTCTTGCTATCTAATCTCTATGTTTCTTACTGTCAAGTAGTGGAAGCAATCCCATTGATGAGCACTCTAACACATTGACATTCAAACTTATGTAACATCCTGGTAAGCCATGTTATACAATCAAGTAACAAGAAATACCCCCTTAACTAATGAGATAGAATTATTGATCCTAACCAATCAATGTCACTATCATTGTGTATGTTCGATTGAACACTTTTTAAAAGGGATCTTTTATATATTATCATTAATAAGCAAAAGTCTTGCATCAATATGTGAGATGACATGTGAAATCCTTTAGATCACCGAGTCTAAGTAGTTTCATAATTATATGTATTTACAAGAGGCCCCTTAAATCAAAGAGTTTAAGTAGTCTCGAAGTTATATCAATCTAAAATTTGAAGCTCATGATTTCTTAACACTAGTGTAACTGGGTTGAGCCTTTGCTCCCTATGGCACGATTTCATTTTTGAGAAGAAAGAAGAGATAACAAGAGAATCTTATTACTTATGCTAGACAATGGTGTTGCTTAGTTGAGGCATTGCTCATAAGTGTGTGAAGTTTATAAGATGTGCTTCTCACTATATGTCATGACATTACCAGTCATTAAGGGGATTAAAGTTGCCCTAGTACATTATTGTCTAGTACACTACCATTAAGTGAAGAGCTATCGCCTCTAAGTTCTCAATGACAAGATACTTTCACAAAAGCTAACAAAACCATCAAGGAGATAAAAGAGCACAAAGATCAATGAACTTCATTGTTATTGGTTCTACATTACAACTTATACTCATAAGGAGATATAAGGTGTACAATTAAGTGATTAAGAAGATAATATGAAACAAGGCTTACAACAATGTCTACCATAAATGGTATTATGGCTTTAAAAGACTAGCATATTATAATACATCACTGGGTCCTCGATGGTGTCATGAGGGAATGGGGTGCATCAAGACTCGTTGACTTGCCCCTTCTCCATGTGTTAATAATTGGGGGAGGAAAATTATAAATAGATATGGTATGTGAAGAGGTTATTCTTGTGTAACGATGATCATTACTCATAATATTTTCATTATACGATACTCCTTATGCATGATATTTGATGTATGCGTGTTAGCAAGGCTTGGTGTATGTGTGCTCATGATGCTCAAAGTGCATGTATGCACGAGGCTCAATGCACACGCGGCGCTTGACACATGAGTACTCCTAATGTTTGATACACTTTGCTAATTTACGACATCCCCCTTTCCTCGATTTAAAGGAAAACATTATTAGAATTGTTAAACACATGAGACTACTCCTGTACAATGCCATGTTGCCTCTCCTATTGTTTCTTGAAAGTGGCAAAAATGCCTACTTGTAGTTGCTACCACTTGGGAGAGGAGAAAGAGCTGATTACATGTGAAAACCAAGAAAAGTAAGTGAGTTAGTAAAGTGAAGTGCAAATGGGATTGAAATCATATAACTATACAAGTGGGAAGTTAAAGCAAAAATAACAAAGGTAGTGCATGGAATGAAGCCTTATTAAGGAGTCATGTTTAACTCGAAGATTTAACTCACCCATGTTCATATCAGGGGACAATTCACATGTTACCAAGTTTATGATTAATTCACATATTCAACTTGAAATTTCTCATGCGTGTTCATCTTAGAGAAATTTTGTTCAACTCATATGTTCACCTTGTGTATGTTTATGCTAGAGGACTCATATTCAACTTTCATATCAAGACTCATGTCAAGATGAAGCCTCATGTCATGATCAACTCTCATATTTACTCATTATGTTGAGAAGGCTCATGATTCAACTACTTGCTATTAGTTCACATTTTAAGTACCATGTCTAACTTATGAATCCAAGGCCTATATCATGTTATGACCTCACGTTGTGTTTAAGCCTTGCATCGAGTTTAGGCCTTTCGTCGTATGATACTCAAGACTCATGACATATTCAAACCTCATTTCATATTCAAAGCTACATGTTACATTCGGGGATTATGTCATGCTCAAGACTTACGTTGAGTTCAAGGCTCACATCATGGTTAATGATCATGTTTAGGGCTTAAGTTCGATTTTGATTATAAATCATGTTCAAGGATCATGATTACGACTTATGCTCACTCACATTTAACTCCAATGTTCAAGACTTGCATTTACCCTCATATTTAATGCTTAAGTTCAATCCTTATGTTCACTCATGATCAAGAATCATTTGTCAAGGCTCATCTTCAACTCAAATGATAAGATTCGTACTCAACTCAAGTGTTAAAAGTTCTTATGTTCACTTCATATACTCAATTCATGTGTGCTCATATCAAAAGTTTACAAGTGCTTATGTTAGAAGCTCACGTGTGCTTGTGTCAAAGAGATTATCACAAATTCAAGTGTTCAACTCTTATATGTTCATGCGTAAGGCTTATAATTGGTTTGTAGGTGCTTTAATCATAGACTCAATCTCAACTCTTACGTGCTCATGTTCAAGGTTCATGTTCCAATTCACATTTTATGCTTACATGGAAGCTTCATGTTAATTTTGTGTGTTTATCCCTAAAGTGTCTGTATTAAGGAAGAGTCAAGGTCACTTCAGATATTACCTCATAGGCACTTATGTTAGAGGGACGTTAAGTTTAGCTTAAGTATGCTATTCTCATATGCTCACGTCTTAGACTCATGTTCAAATTGCATGAGCTTAGCTTATGCTCGTCTCTCATGTGCTTATGTGTACATGCCCTTACAACTTAGGACTTATGTTCAATTCATATTATAAGTTGCAATTGCTTTTATCAAAATTGCAAAAGGAGGCTACACATGACCCAAGCATTATACCTATTCACTATCATCCTCTAATAAGGATCGGTCCTCATTGGCCTTCGGTTTGTGAACAGTCACGATTTAGGTAGTAAAGAGTTAACTCTCTTTAAATTGTACCAGTTTGCTAATTAGTGCAAGGGCGAGATCTGGTCCTTAAGTTACGACCATAGACTTTTGACCTTCGGTAAGCGAATAGTTATGGTCCGAGTAGTAAAGAGTCTACCCTCTTTAAACTGTACTAATTTGTTGACTGTTGTTAATTCAAGATGTAGTCATTAAGTTACAATCGCAGGCTTTTGACTCTTAGTTGTAAGCAGCTACGGTTTGGGTAGTAAAGAGATCCTCTTTAAACAAATCCAATTTGTTGACTGTGGTAAGCTTGAGATGGTGGCTACTCAAAATGTGATTGTGAACTCTCAAATATTGATTATGCTACCTATAAAGCATGGACAATGAGGAGATGTTAGTTTCAAAATTTAAAGAAAAAGGGGAAGAGAAGGATGTTATAATTAATTACCCAAAGATATACATCAAAGCATGAGTAAAATTACAAGAACAAAGACATCAAGTAGTAGAAACTATCTCATTATTCATTATATGGAGTAGAAATATTGGAGCAAAAAGAAATGCACAAGTTCAGGTTGTATACAAGATTCCCAACATCGCAAATCAACTAAACAAGTGGCTATTGAAATAGTGAAATAAAAAAAAAAAAGAAAGATTGTGAAGTGAAGAGTTGCACCATCATGGAAAAACCAATTTAGTCATATTATGTTGAAAGAAATATTATGGCAAGCCTTCAAATCTAAGACCTAAGGTTAGTTAAGACAGTAGGTAAACATAAAGGTGGAAACTCATACAATTATTAGTAGAATTTCTTCTATCACGGATCAATATTAAGAGCAAACGCATTAAGTGATGGGATACTTCTATACTCAGGAACGAAGTTCCATGTAATTCACATATATCATGTTTGCCTTATTATATCATTAAAGAGAAAATTTTGGACATGACATTTAGACTTAGTAGATGCTCTCTGGTGACATACGTTTAAAATGATGAATTCCAACTCTACTTATGCTTTCAAGGGAGGCTGGCTTTCTGATAAACATGTCTCTCACTCATGAATGAGGATGTGTGGACATTTAAGCTGCATACTAGCATTGCATGGGCAAAAGTTGAAGTGCTACTGGAATAGATGTTGGTTATGAGTAACCATGTGTTGTCACTTACAATTCACTTATACAAGGTTTATGTGCTTTTGGTGAATTTCAAGGAGTTGCAAAATTGTTGATGGTTCAAAGAGAATCATGCCTACCATTCAAACCTTCACTATGTTAATAGATGGACTACTAAACAAGAAATTCGAAAAACACATTAGGGAAGGAGTTCAATCCATAATACATGAAGACATTGTCTTGAAAAAAAAAAAAAAGCATTTTCCTCTCATTCTATTATCATTTCTTCACAAAAATCTCCACACTCAATTTTCTTTAGACTTTGAATTTCGGTCAACACTTGTCTTAGTGTTGAAGGATCTGCAATCCTCGTTAGAGTAAGGAAAATCTAGTTACTCTCTAACAGTTGAGGGATTATTTATTTGAGAATGCATAAAGTCTCCTCTAATTGCCTATATCTGGGTTGCTTCTTTCATGTTATGAAGGAAGGTAATCCTATTAAGCATAGAGCAAGTATATTGAAGTTCCTTAGAAAATTACCTGCACAAGATGATGATGGTCAAGTACTTCCAATTAGTGGGCTTTAGAACATTGTAATAGCACATCCTGACGACCTAGAGTTCATTGAGTTGGGAATTTTTGAGTACATGGCCGCACTTATATGGATGAAGACATTGTCTTGAAAACGATGAAATTATGGAGTTGTTGTACATGAAATTCATACTGATATAAAAAGACAATAGTGTTGTTATTTGAAAAAAATTGAGAAACAAAATAAAAACCAATGACAAAAGTTTAATGCAGCCATATACACTTGTAAATGAGGAATTAGAAGACATAAAGCACCTTTTTTCAGTTTCCTTATCACTTGGTCTCATTTCTCTAAGTGCAGCAGCAACAAAACTTCGGGAACGACCTGTAAAGGGGGGTATTAATGGAGTATGAAAGGGGGTTAAGGTAAGATGAATAAAATGCGAGAAAAGAGGCCGACATATAAGACAAAATGCATGTACATTTAGAAATGTACATGGAGAGGAAAACAAGTATTGAGGCTAGCCCTCATTGACTTTACTCTATGCTTTTGAGGACAACTCTTTGAAGATTCTACACCGAGCTACTATTGTTTGTTTGTTTCTTCATGGCTCCTGGCTACTGCGATCTGCTTAAGCCATGTGGAGCTGGTTGATGTGTAGGGGTTAGCTCTGGTTTGCTTATACCCCCCAACGCATGCCTAAGGCCGGATCTTTCACGATTGACTTCCCTTCCCTGGAAACAGTAAGCTCATAGCGTAGGCACATGATGTTAGTTACAGGAATCGATAGGTTACACCTGTCTAGTGTAGTGCTATGTAGAGTGCTCCCACGAAGCACCTTAGCTAGAGAGATTCTTTGGTTCTTGATGAGATTGTTACCATCCCTTTTGTAAAGAACATGGGGCTTTTCGTCGATCACAAACATGAGATCTACTGGAAGCTGGTTCGCTTGCTCATTACCTTTATCTGGAAACGTGATTTTCGTTTCTTTCTTCCAACCAGGCTTTATATCAATAGCAATATCTCCGTCTTTGGAACTTTCCTCCTGCATCATGGAACTTAAAAAACTTAAGGAGGATCAAATTGCTCTACTATGGCATCATGAGTGCAAAAGACTTTTCATAGTTAATTAGGTTACCAAGAAGGCAGGCGGGAATCACACAAAGCAAAAGCATGAAGTAATGAATTCTTTCTCATACCCATTGGCATTTATTACCGTCCTCGATACCTTCATCTTTCTCGTCAATCTCATGTATAGCTCCTCAAGAGTGTAAGGTAATTTGGTCTCTATTGGTGGTGGTTTCCTGGGAGTGGCATTGTATGTATGAAAGATGTTTTCGCCTCCACCAAACATCCCTCCTCCATCTGATTGAAACTTCATAGATCTTCCTAGACCAAGTGACCCGAAACCGAATACTATAATTCATAGGTCAGCTGTTTGTGCTGCCAATCAGGCATTAATTTAAGCGAATCCAGGCTGTATGTGCTACTCGGTTGTCAAAGAAATTTCAATTGCTACATACCATGAGAAATAGCTGTGCAGTTTTTTGCTTTGGGGATGGCCAAAAGAGAAACGAATAAAATAGAGATGAGGAGACAAGAAAAAAAGGAAAACACAAAAAAAAAGAGAGGAAGAAGAATAAGCTATTGGTATGGATTTTCTTTTCTGGAGACTACGTACCTCAAAAGGAATGGTGAAAGTTCTATATAGTGGGAGCAAAAGTGAAAAAGTGAATGGACACCTATCAAAGTTTCAATGGGAGCAAGTGAATAAAAATAAATAAATAATTAATAGTATCCTTCTTTTGTCTCTTGTTAGCTAAGGTGGGATGTTCAAATGTAATGGGATACAGTTTCCTTGTGCTATGGAAATCACTATTAGCTGAAACTAAGTTAGGCACCAAGATTTTCATCTAGACTAAGTTTGATCTGCTTAGTGTAATGTACATTTGGCTATGTGGAAGGGACAGTGAAATAAGAACTTCTCCAAGTTACGAGGGGAAAGAAGAACTAATCATTTCTTTAAATAAAGATTTAAAAATTCGTTTAGCTTTTAAGGCGTTGTCTCGAAAACCTTACCATGCTTAATAGTCATATTGTAACAAATAAAATTTGGTTAACACAAAGTATTTACATGATATGTGGAGACCTTATAAGAAGAGTGCTCCTATATGAGAAGAAAATCAAAGCAATATTGATAAGTGGAGTTAGTTTAATGAGATTGTTAGTGTGAACTTAGCGTACAAATTCAACTCAATAGGAGTCAATAATTCATATGGATCGGATCAAAGAGACAAATCAGCTCAAAAAGAGGCAACTTAAAGAAGATTTATTTTAGAATGTTGTCTTGGGGACAATGTGCAACGCAATCTAGCTAAGGTATGACATAAGATTAAGAGGTGCTACGAATTCACGCACTTAAACAACTCTCATATGAATTTGGATGGGGTGCAGCTACTTAATAGTGCATGCGCTTAGGTCATTTGAAAGATTCATTTGATGCCCAAACCCCTTTGACTTTATCTGACGGTCTTTAGTAAATAGGTAAAATGCAGAGGGCTAAATTCAAGTTCAGGCTTTAAGCATATTAATTAATTGGGTTTGACTTTTTGGGCTAAGGTTATGAGCTCAAAGAGTTGAGTCCAAATATTCGGTATGATCAGGGGAGTTTTGGCATGATAGGCTTGGAGTAGTGCTTGTTGGATTGGTTTGTTTAATTTAACCTTTTTTGGTTTGTTTCACACTAAAATAATAAATAAAGCTTTTATTTGGGCCTAAACCTTTGAAAATAGCCCATTCGATATCCATTAATAAAAGACCTCAATCTTGACCATTGATCACTATCATGATTTAATGGATGGGATCAACTACCATTTCCTATAAATAACTAATTCACATCCTCATTTGGACAAGAGAAAATGCATCATTAACGCCGTTACTTTGTTGGAATCTTATCTCAATGATTAAACATTTAAACACCTTAAGAACTCTACCCTTGCTTTTTATTAATCTTGGAGTTTGATGCTATCAGGCTTCTCTACCTATCACCATAAGTGTTAGAATCTCATCAAGATTGCCTACTCCCCATCCTTACACTTCTCTCTTGATGCTCTTACGTGAGTCACTCAAGTCATTTCCCCAGTCACATTTAGCGTGGCCTCTCATGTAGCATGTACGTGACCCTTGCGTTTGTACTTATGCCCCCACACCCTTGAAAGATTTATCTTTTCAAGCAATGGATCCTTAAACAGATTTATCCCTTTAAGGATACTTGACCCTTCATGTTGGTGCTCTATTTGTTTGACATTTAAAGTTTTTTATCCCATCCTTTCAAGATAAGACTCTTTTTAATCTCACCTTATCAATTTAAGTTAGGACTCAGCAAAAATGGGCATGTCTTTTTTTTTCTTTATACTAAAGTTTTTATAAACTTTACTATAAAGAGGGATAGTTATAGACACCTTATTTTTGTCTTTCTTTTTTGCCACTCTTTATTTTAGGATTCCTTTCTTTTTTATTTTTTTTAGGCTAGGTTTAAAAAAGATTAATTATTTTTAAAAAAATTAAAAAATGAAAAAAAGAATAAATAAATAGAAAATATAAAGCGACAGAAGTGTTCAAGTTGAGTTAAGTCAGTTAGTCAATCAATTTAGGGTTAGATTAGACAATAGTCGAAGATGTATGTCCGATTTAATAAATTTTGAGTTTTTAAATAATTGAGCTTCATTACAAAAAATATATTTTTAAATAGTCTAGTGGAATATAAAGCAGATTTTTAATCCAATTTATATTAGGTTAATTAAATTAGACTCAAGAATTATTAAATGGGTTAGCATATGTATTTTGGGCTATATTAAAATGCAGTGGTCAATTTAAAAGAAGTTGGATTGAGTGGGGCTCAAGATAGAAAGCCTAAATAGAATGTGGGGCTTCTAGAACTTGAGGGTGGATTAGATTAAATCTTGAGGGAATGATTTGGGAAAACTAACAAATCTAAATTGAGTATAGTCGTATCATATGATATTAGATTTGTCAAGATTGAATCCTCATTAAAAAGATCCAAAAGATTCAAACTTACTCATTTATAAATAGTGGACTTTGACTGTAAAATATTGCATTCTACACACACAATCACTTCTCACCCTTGCACTACACAACCCAAATCTTTCACTCTTATATAGCACTGTCACGCCATAATTACAACAAACAAAATCCTACTCGCATGATTCCTGATCATGCCTATACTCTAGTCCTACATACGTATAACCCATACATAATCACTCTTACGTAGCTAGCACACACTTTTGATCATGCACATTCCATGCAATCTGATCCAGTCCCATGCATATACTATTGATTACGTATAGCTCCATGATAATACGTATATGCGTAGCAGTAACTCCATGTAATCAGTAGCCATACGATCAGTAGCCCATCGAACAACAATTGAACACAGAGCAAAACAACAACACAATCTAACTAAGTTTTCTCCCTGATCCGACATGAATTGTAGATTAGAGGTGGGTTTTCCTTTTCTAGTGTAGTTATATTTATTTGCTTCCCCGGGCACCCCACCCCCCCATCTCATTTTATTTGTTTTTCTTATTTTAGTTTAGATAATTTATTTTATCAATAATCTACATTAATTTTAGTTTATTTTTATGTAGGTTTTATTTTAGTGATAGTTTTAGCTTTTTTAATTCTATGATTTATTTATTGTTATTTTGTTACTTTTATTACATGAGTATATTAAAGTGGTTTATTGGTTTTAAATGATTAGGATTTTGTGTAGAATTATTACTAATTTTAGTCTTCGTAGGTTTTTATGTCGATTCCCATTGATTAGTGCCTTTTACATTTCTACCATAAATTGTATATTTTAGCATAAAGTTGCATATTTCTATAGGAAATTTGCATCTTTTGTTTAAATTTGTATGTTTTTCATTAAGTCTACCTTTTTAAATAAAGTCGGTATTTTAGGAATTTTTAAAAAAATCATTTTTTCACTTGTTAGTTTTTCATAAAATAAAATAAAAAATTGTAATTGGCATCTTTTCTATGGTTTAGATATTTTTTCTATGGTTTAGGCTATTTTTTCTATGGTTTAGGCTTCTTTTCTATGGTTTAGGCTTCTTTTCTATGGTTTAGATATATTTTTCATAATTTAGGTTTCTTTTTTATAATTTCGGCTCCTTTTCCATGATTAGACATATTGTCAATATCAATTGTATTTTTTTTTCATAAAATGACACATTTTCCATGATAATTGCAAATAAGCATAATTTTATAAAACTTGTATCTTTTATTTATTTTTCTCATTTAGTTGTTTTAGGATTTTTTTTAAAGTTTTTTCATGTAGCAGTTTTTTTCCAAAAAAAAAAAGAAAATACTAATTTGGAGTCTTTAAAAATTAACTTTTATTTTTTTTATTGTGAATACAAATTATTTTTTTCTAGGATTTTTCTTAATAAAAATAAATTGGTTAAAAAACTTAAACTTAGCTCAATTTTCAAATTAAAAAAGATTAACTCACCAAATCTTATTTAAAAAATAGAATTAAGTTAATTTGATCCCAACTAATGGGTAAGTAGATATCTTGAGGGGCAACCTTAAAAAATAAATTCTTTTCTTGAAAATTTGTAATAAAAATTATTAAAAATTCATTTAAATTGCGTTTTGTATATTTTTGCATATTTTAGCATCTTTATAAAAATTATAACATAAGGACCCATTAGTAAGTTTTTTCTTTTCATTTTTATATGGTGATTTGGTTTTAATAGGTTAGCTTTCAAGCTTAGATTTTTTAGTTAAATTTTTTTAACAATTAATTTTTTTAGAATATTCGTAGACTAATGGCTAAATTAGGGTTTTCCAACCCGTAAAATCTTAATTTGATTTTTTTACAAGTTTAGTTGGGTAGCAACTTCAAGTTATTTTTCAAAATATATTTTTAAATATTTTGTTTAGAAAAATATATATATTTTTAATTTTATGTCGAGTAATCTTTATTAAGTGTGTTGAGATTAATATATGTTAAATTAATGAAAATTGAAATACGGTTCGTCACTTAGCTATGGTTTGTTTTGAATAATTTAGGCTAGGCTTCAAAATAACATTTTTAATTTGAAGCCCTCCTACCTTATTAACCATATTATCCTCATTTATTTATGTTTTCAACTTTTGTTTTAAGAGAATTATACTTTTTTTTTCAATTAATAATTTTCCTTAGCTAACTCCTCATTCCTAAGACTCAATTCTTCATTGTTTCTATATAATATATCAAGTTCTAAGCTCAAGTACTCATTGTCTTCCTCTCAGCTTTCTTTGACATAATTCACTTTATTATATTTATTTTTAAATAGATCAAATTCACTTCCTCTTTCAATAATCATTTATTTCATCATCTTATTTTTCTTTTGAACCTTAATAAATTCCTTAAGTAACTCATCATAAATATTTTTGAGCTCATCAATGAAGAGTTATTTGAAGTAGAACGTACCTCATTGTCTATTGCTATAAAGCACATTTCTCTCTTTAAGTAACTTGAATCGCTATTACTCCAAGTTGCCATTGTAACTTTCTTAAGATTTAGGCAATATTGTTGAATGTGACCTAGTTTTTGGCAATTATAGCACTTGATTGCTTTTTTCTTCTCCTTCCTTGACTGAGTTATGTTTTCATTCTTATCTTTTACTAACTTTCTATTGAACTTCATGAATTTCTTGAAATTTCTCATGATCATGGCCACATCATCATCCTCCTTTCTTTCATCACTACTTGAGCTCTCTTCGGTTGCCTTCAAAGTAATTGTTTTTTCTTAGATTCTTCTCCTTACCTCTTAACTATCTCATAAGTTTTAATAGTTCCAAGAAGTTTCTCTTTTGGTATTGTGTTAAGATTATGTGTTTCCTCAATTGTGGTTCTCTTGGCTTCCCAATTTCTTAGTAAAGACTTAAGGATTTTAGAATTTATTTGATGATCAGTAAATGTCTTTCCAAGAACACTCAAAGGATTGATAACATTGATGAATCTATTATGCATCTCATCAATAATTTCATTTGGATCCATTCTAAAGTTTTCAAATTGTCCACATAATAAGCTTATCTTTATATCCCTTACTCTATTAGTTCCTTCATATGTACTTTGTAAATCTTCTTAAATTTCCTTAATACTCTTGTATGTACAAACTTTATTAAAGCAATTTTCAGTCTTGGCATAATGCAAGATATTTATAGCTATTTCATTTAAATCTAATAACTTCCAATTATTATCGGTGTAATTAGTTTCTTCATTGTCTTCTATCTTGAATGGTGCTTTCTCCACTACTTACCACAACAATCTATTTTGTCCTTTTAAGTATATAGTTATTCTACATTTATAATAAGGATAATTATTCCCGGTTAATAGTCGTAGTCTATTTATGGCTTGTCCTTTTATGATGTTTAGTGCATTAGATGTCGTGATTTTTATTCTAATATGCGATTAAGCAAATAATTAGAGATTAGCTCTTATGCCAATTGAAGAACACTAGGTTAAACTTAAGAGGAGGAGAGGGAGGGAGGGGGTGGGGTGATGGTTATGAATTAAGTTCTTAGGACAAATTGCAATTCTTTTTCAAAATTATGTATCAAACACAATAACAAGGATGATCAATATGATGATAAACTAATAATAAATGCGGAAATTAAAAGAGAAAGGAATAGAGAAGGTCAAGTTAAGATATAATGTGGAGTTTGGATAGCCCTCTAGTCTCTACAGATACATAATACCTCTAACTGATGACTTCACACCACTTTATTGATTTCTCAATCTAAGCTGCAAGAGCTATACAAATACAGACACAAACTTGATTACATAGGTTTTACACTCACAACTCTTAACACAAATCACAATCTCAACTCACAACATAAAATTCAATCTCAAGGATTATTATTGTAGTACTTTTAACTCTTGATACTTTGCAACTAATAGCTCATAAGCACTATACATCAAATCTCTTTAAATATTAGTAAATTAGGGTATAATAGATAATGGGAATAATAGACAATAAGAGTACAAAACTATGCTCAAATATTGCAACAAAAGATTAATTCTCCCATGTCCTTGGTCGGGTTGTTAAGCATTTATATTATTTCATTCAATTCTTCCCATTATTATGTATTAAATGCTCTAACGACTAGTTGAAACAAGCTTACCATTATGACAGTATCACCTTCTTATCATCATGATGGTATGGTAAGCAACATAACGACTAACATGAACACTGGCAAGCCACTGGCATGCCAGTACCTTGATAAGAAGCCATTTCATCTTCTCATTTAGGTTATTTCATCATTAAGTTGGTAGTGCTTTAGTGCCACCAAGTCGGTAAACCAAATTCACCTATTTAATTCTTTCAAACATAACAAAGAATATCCACAATAGTTAGCTATTGTGGATAGACTTTTGTAATCTCAATAAGGCTTTTTCAAAAGATGGTTTCCCATTAACAAATATTGACACATTAGTAGATGCCACTACTAGAATTGAATAATTCTCACTCATGTATGGCTTCAATGACTATAATTAGGTCAAGATTATTATAGGAGATGTTAAATGCATTGCTTTCAGGACATTAGTGGGAAACTTCCATTATATTGTCATGCCATTTAGGCTTTAGAATGCAAGAGCTACCTACCAAAGGGCAACGATTTCCATATTCCATGATATGATGTATGACTTCATGGAAGACTATGTCGATGATCTATTCATCAAGTCAAGATGAGCACTTGATCACTTAACTCATTTGCGAAAGGTCCTTGAACGATATCATGATATAAGTTATGCATGAATTGCTTGAAGTGTATCTTTAGGATGGCTTCAGGAAAATTCTTTTGATTTATTGTTCACATAAAAGGAATCAATGTAGATTTAGCAAAGGTACAGGCCATATGATCCATGCCTCATCTACCAATCTAAAGGAATTAAAGACCTTTATTGGGAAAGTCTCCTATATTAGACAATTTATCCCTACATCAGTAGAAACTTCTCATCCTTTACAACATCTCACGAAGAAGGTAACCCCATTTGAGTAGGGACAACCATAGGAGGAAGCTATGTAGAAATCCAAGGAGATACTCATCTCCTCACAAATAATGACAATGCTAGTTAAGGGAATACTAATGATCCTTTATCTAACAACCACTAATAAGTCCATTGGGGCTTTGCAAGCATAAGAATTTGATAGCAATAAGTAACTGGTCTACTACCAAAGTAGGTCTCTTTAAGGAAGCAAGGTGAAATACTCAACTTGCGAGGAGCATTGCCTTTCACTAGTATTCGCCATGCAAAAGTTGTACCATTATTTCCTAGTACATAAGGTTAGTCTTGTTACTCATTCGGATCCATTAAATTCTTATTATCATAACGGCCCTTTTAAGAAGGATTGTAAAATGATTGCTCCTTTCAATACAGTTTGACATCACAATCATGCTGCTTAAGGCAACTAAGTCTTAGGATCTAGTAGATCTCATGGCTTAGTTTCCCATGATACATGTAGCTTATGCCATAGATATAATCTCATATACTGCACTAAGAACTAATAAGGAAAACAATGTTGATGGTAGGTCTAAGCTCACAGAGAGCTTGAAGATGAGGTAATAGTGTACAAGAGGACAAATTTGAGATTAAGCAAACCATAAACAATCCTAAGGACATGATGCACCGAGGGATTTCCATGGATATATAAGCTAACTTGATATGACACATGAGTAACATGGTGAGATCACTTGCCACATAACCTTACTCAAGGATAAGGATAAGAGTTATGAAAAGTAAGTAAATAGCTCATGGAAGAAGACTTAGTATATTCAATAAAGATGATTCTTGTGACTACATGTAAAAAGGGTATTTATACTTGAAATACTAGGGATACTTTCTATACCTAGAAAGGATAAAAAAGCGTACTACCCAAAATAAGCTATATACAAGAAATAGATAAGGGCATAAAAGAAAATGTATAAATAGGAGCTTTAGGTGTTAGATTTTGTTACGTGGGGATTAGGGCACACAGCTAGCAACTATTGGAGAACCTTTGAGAAAGTGAACAAAGTAATACGGTCAGATTAAGTGGATACTAAACTGGACTATGGTACATCTTAATTAGGTCTTGGATAGGACCTTCACAACTTAGAGAAAAGACAACTAAGCTAGTAAGTAGGCTTGTCGAGCTAAAGGTGGGATAGTTTGGAATCCCTTTAAGTTAAAGCTTGGTAACTATTGACGATGAACAAGGTGGAGATTGGCTTAATAGTTGTGGGAGGTCGACAATAAATAAGAGCTTGGACTCTTCAAGTGTTGGTCAGTAAGAAAGGACATGCTTAGCATGGCCTTTAAGTCTATACGCTCTCATTTGGGTTAGGGGTCTAGTGGGTTGATTCCTATCATCTTGTCCAAGTTAGTTGGGATTTAGGATCAAATCTAGATGGTCTTGTTACTAATCTTCTTCTGCTTGGTAGGGATTAGAGTTAACGAAATTGAATATATTAGAAACTTCAAAGTCATTAAGAAACTTTAATTGATAATAATTGTCATTGATCTTTTGGAGTATCTGAAAGGCTCCTTCATTTCGAGTAGATATCTTGCTCTTCTTCCTGCTAGGGAATCTCGCTTTACTTAGGTGAAACCAAATTA
This sequence comes from Lumnitzera racemosa, assembly GCA_024138005.1. Lineage (NCBI taxonomy): Eukaryota > Viridiplantae > Streptophyta > Magnoliopsida > Myrtales > Combretaceae > Lumnitzera > Lumnitzera racemosa. The sequence continues at coordinate 63,571,119 of JAMXBC010000004.1, forward strand.
GGTTATTGGACTAAAACTGCTTAGTTCTCCTTCCTTGGGCTCTTCCCTTTAACTTCTAGCAAACGATTAATCTATTAGGTAGCTTTCTAGCAAATCTTCTAAAAGGATTGAGCTTTAGTTTTAGCCTTGGGGTCTTCTTGGTCAGATATGGGTGTTGAGGTATGGTAAAGGGGTAGTTTGTGATTGAAGTTGTAGATAACCTCAAAGGGAGTATTTCTAGTAGTGTCGTGTACTATTCGATTGTAAGAAAATTCTACCATGGGTAGGTAAACATCCTAATCAATCAAATTCTTCCCACTGTAGCTTAGAGTAGTAACCCCAATGTATAGTTTATGACCTCCATTTAGCCATCAATTTAGGGGTAACAGGATGTGCTAAAGGACTTAACCAATATCAAAGATTTCTTTAAAAACGGCTAAAAAATTTTGGGTCCTAGTTAGATATCGTGCTCTTAAGTATGTCGTACAAGTAAACAATCTCTAGTAAAAAGAAAGAAGAAATAGTTGAAGCATCGTTAGTCTTAGCACAAGGTATTAAGTGTGCCATCTTGCTAAATATGTTCAAGTTGACCATCACAGAACCTTTGCTTCAAGTAGTTTAAGGTAAATTGAGGACAAAATCCATGCTTAGATCAACTTATGGTTTGCTTAAGACAGGCAAAGGCATTGCTCTCTCTTGTTTAACTCAACTTTTCACCTTCTTATAGGTCATGCAGCTTTTGACCACATAGTTCACAATTAGCATCATCTTAGGCTAAAAGAACCATACATTCAATAACTCATAAGTTCTCTTTTCTTTAAAATGCTAGAAAAGCCCTCCATTATGAGCTTCTCTTGCTTACAGTTCCTTAATAGAATAGGTTGATATGTAGAGTTTTTTACCTTAGAACAAGTATCCATCTATGACATGATAGTAATCTACTACGCTTCCTTCCCTACATCTCTGATATACTAGACCAAAGTGAGGATCTTGTGGGTACTGTTCTTTGACACTTACAAATCCTAGAAATCTGGTTTGTAACTTGGTAAGGAGAGTATGTCTCCTTGATTGAGCTTTACTAACTAATTTAGACTTACCTTATTTATACTTGATCTCAAAATTAAATATTTCTAAGAATTCTACCCATTAAGCCTGCCTCTTTGAAAGCTTAGACTAACTTTGTAAGTATTTCAAGGACTTGTGATTGGTGTATATGACAAATTCCTTTGGTAAGAGATAATGTTGCCATACATGAAGAGCTTGAATTAATGCCAAAAAGTTCCTTGTCATATATGGAGTAGTTCAATTGCGGTCTTCTTATCTTCTCACTATGATATGCAGTAGGTAGTCCTTTTTACATTAGTGTAACTCCAATGCTAACACTTGAAGCATCACATGTAAGCTTAAACACCTCCTTGAAGTCGAGCAAAATCAAAACTGGTGCAAAGATCAATTTCTCCCTTACCTCAACAAAACTCTTTTCCTCCTTTTCTCCGCATTGAAACTTTGTGTTCTTCTTTGTCAATATAATAAGAGGTGCAACAATTGTACTAAAGCCCAGAATAAACTATCGATAAAAGGAAGCTAGTCTATGGAAGCTCCTCACCTCAATACAAGAAGTTAGGGTTGGCTAATTAACAATATCTCGAATTTTCTCATTATTATCTTATAAACCACTTTCACTAACTACATATCCTAGGAAGAATGCTTCCTCCTAACAAAAGTAACGCTTCTTTAAACTAATAAATAGTCTTTTAGCTTAGAGCACTTCAAATATAGCTTAGAGATGGCCGGTATGACTAGGCAGGTTGATATTATGCACAAGGATGTCATTAAAGTAGACCATAAGAAATTTTTCAATCGAATTTCATTACACAAGGTTCATTAGCCTCATTAAAGTGCTCGAGGTATTGGATAGGCCAAAAGGCATCACCAACCATTCATATAGACCATGTTTGGTTTTGAATGCAGTCTAACATTCATCTCTTAGTCTGATTCGAATTTGATGGTAGTTGGACTTTAGGTCAATCTTATTGAAAATCGTAGCTCCATGTAGTTCGTTTAGCATATCATCTAACCTCAGGATAGGGTATCTATATTTCATTGTAATTTTGTTAACAGCTTTGCAATCTATGCACATACATTAAGTACCATCTTTCTTTAGCACAAGTAAAGATGGCATAATACATAAACTGAGACTATATTTGGCATAACCCTTCTCTAACAATTCATTAACTTGTCTTTGTGACTCGGTCTCTTACTTAGGATTCATTTAATAGGCTGGTTTATTAGGAAGGGAAACGTCAGGTATTAGGTCAATGTAATACTCAATTCCTCGAAAAGGTGGTAACCCTTTAGGTAGGTACTTAAGAAACAGGTTGGCATACTCATTAGGCAATTCTTAAACCTCATTAGGTTGCATAACTTACTACTTCAATTCCAATAGTCTTTGAATTAACAAGAAGGTTGGCACATCGAATATGATAGCTTCTCAAAGCTTAGAATGATTGAGAACTAAAGTCTTCTTAGATCCTTGAACTAACTTAGCTTATAGCTAGCTAGCTTGATTAAGGGTCGTAAGGTTCAAAGTGATCTTCCTCCCATCCTTCTCAAATGCATATGTATTGCCATACCCATCATGGATGACCTTAGGATCAAATAAATAAGGTATTCCTAACAATACATGAGATGTATACATAGGTAGCACATCATAAAGAATCTCATCATAGTAATTCTCGATTAAGATCATCAACAGTACCTATTAAGTAACATGTAAGGCTCCCTTCTCATTTAACCATTGCAATTTGTATGGCCTTGGGTGTGATGATGTTCGCAACTTAAGTTTCTATATTAAGTTGGCAAATACAATGTTTATGCAACTTCCACTATCCACAATGATCTCACATACTTAGTCATTTACCTTATATGTGATATGAAACAAGCTTTCTTGTTGCTCCTCTTCGATAGATGGCTCGATGCTCAAAGCTTTTCAGATAACTAAAGTCAACTTGTCCAGGTTGTCAGCAAACACATCCTCTTCAAAAAGCTCTCCATTGTACTCCCTAGTATTTTTCTCCCATTCAATCTTTTCTTTAAGCTCCTTATCAGTACTATTTACCTTAATGGTTTGCACCTCACCTTTAATGACTATAGTACATCAATTCGAGTATTAGGCAACCATGTGTCCAAAACCCTAACGCTTGAAGCACCTAATTTGACTAGTCTTCTATCTTGAATCTCATCCTTTTCTCAAACATCCTCTTTGGTACTTCACTGATAATAGGGCAGTTCTTTTGCTTGATTATGACTTTAGTTTGCTTACTTAGCTCTGTACTATATTAAGCTCGATATCTGCCTTGAATTGGTTGACTGAATTGGATAGGTCAGCTCAATTGAGATCAGATTGGCTTATTCTTCATCTACCTCTCCACATGTTAGGTAATACTTATGGCTTCATCTAGGGTGGTGAATTGTTGAAGTTTTACTATGTCCTGAACCTTAAGCTAAACCCTATAAGGAACCTAGACACTATTTGAGCTGAAAGTTCACTAACTTCACATTTGATCATGAGCACTTGAAACTCACGTACGTACTCCTCAACAGTTTAACTTCCTTACTTCAGCTCTTAAAGTTAAGCAAATGTATCTTATAAGTGTTCGATATGAACCTTGATCTAAGAACTCTCTTCATCTCGGGCCAAGTACTCTCTTCTTTATATCCATCCCTTATATGCATGTTCTAGAAGCTCTTCCACCACATCGTAGCATACCTGAAGAATTCTAGGGAGGCTATCCTCACCTTGTCATGGCCTTCATATAGGTAGTAATCAAAGACTTATTCTACTTTCTCTTCCCAATCAAGGTATTCGTCAGCATCTTCAGTACCATTAAAGCTCGGAATCTAGAGTTTTACATGATAGATGTAGACACCTAATTTTTGCCCCTTTGTGGTACTAATTTTTATTTTTACAAAAAGGGTCTTAAATAAAAAAAAAACAAAAAAAAAATTAATAAAAGATAAAAAGATAATAAAAATTAGCAAATAATGAAAATACCAAAAAAATAAGAAAAGGAAAAATCATAAAGATTTCGTAGATTTTTAGGAAGTAATTTATATTAAGAATAATTAGTTTTAGTGTTAGTTTCAGTTTTAGTTTTAGTTTAATTAAAAATTTTAGTTTAGGGATTCAGATAGTTTAAATATAATTTAGTGGTAATCAACGTCAAAATACAGGTCAACGGCTTAATGGATAAGCAACAGAGTATTTGGGTGGATTTAGTTGGAGGTCACGGACCCATCTGCAGCCTGCTGTCCAACATCCATACGACTGCAGTAGCCACCACAAAAAAAAAAAAAAAAAACAACACTAAAACAGAAACAACAACACAATAAAACCCATCTGCAGCCTGCTGCACTCCACACACACTTGCAGTAACAACAGAATTAAACCCATCTGCAGCCTGCTGTCCAACCTCTACACCCCTGCAGCAGCAACAGAATTAAACCCATCTATAGCCTACTGTCCAACCTTCACACGCTTGCAGCAGTAACACAATAAAACCCACCTACAGAATTAAACCCATTTGCAGCCTGCTGTCCAACCTCCACACCCCTGCAGCAACAATAGAATTAAACCCATCTGCAGCCTGCTGTCCAACCTCTACACACCTACAGCAGCAACAGAATTAAACCCATCTGCAGCCTGCTGTCCAACCTCCACACTCTTGCAGCAGCATCAGCCAACGTCCAACAACACACACATCTTGCAGCAGGACAACCTGGGTCCATACGTTTGACACACAACGTTTCCACGCATAATACATACATATGATCATTTAGCTTCACACCACTGCAGTACGCTGACGACAGTAGCAACTAAGCACAGCGGAAACCCATCGTCCTCACCCACTAAACAGCAAGTCACACGTGCTAGAATTGTCCGCCGCTGACTTCTCGACCAATACCACCGCAACACGCTCCTCGCAGCAGTATAGAATAGCTATGTTTACCGTCCACGCTAACAAATCAGCCCTCTCGTCGACGCAAGCGACTGGATTGTTGTCTACAGCAGCTATAGCTTCACGATCAGCACTAACACGACGACTAGTCCTCAACGCCAGGTTCGGTGATTCAAAGTTTTTTTTTATTATTTATTTAGTTATTATATTATGTTATTATTATTATTATTATTATTATTAGATATAGCATATGCATGTATATATTAGTTTAGTATATTTCTTTTAGCATTAGTTTTCTTTATTATATAAGTTAAATATATTATATTGATTTAAGTAAATAGTTGTTTGATTATAGTAATATAGATAAAAATAAATATATATTTATATGTTGGCTTAGGATTTTTCTTTTTTATTTTTTATTTTAGAAAGCTTCACATAGGAAATTACATTTTTTTAATAAAAATTAATAAAAGACCCTTTATTTTATTTTTTAAAATATAGGATTGTTGGAGCATTTTTTAAGAAAATAACAGTACTAAGTGTTAGGACCCTTTAGATTTTTTTTTTTAAAATGAATAGAATAAATTAAAAACGTAAACTTGGGCAGTTTTTAAAATTAAAATAAATCAACACATTAAAGATTTTTTTTTTAAAGAACTACGATCGTTTAATCCCGGCTAGCGGGTTTGTAAGTACCTTTGGCGCGATGATAAAATATGTAAAAACTTAGGTTCTTTATTTTTTCTTTTGATTTTATTTATTTATTTTTTAAATATTATAATTAAAAAATAATCCTAATTTCAGTAAATAAATAGTGGTACCCATTAGGGTTTAATAGGTTAGCCCCTGAATTTGGAACCCTCTGGTTCTTTATTAAAATTGAAATCAAAGACCGGTAGCTAAATCATAACCAATCCACCCAATTGGTTACAGTTTCTTTTCTTTTATCGACTCTGGTCGGATGGCAACTCTAAAAATTATTTTTAATAAAAAAACCCAAAATTTCTCAATTTCTTTAGTCGAGCATTAATATTAAATGGGTTAGGGTTTAGTATTAATCAGGAAATAAGAAATCAATTTTTAAATTAAAAAAAAAATTTTAAAATTAGGCTCGACAGTAGACAGCTTAAGGTGCTCAAACTCTATCTTCTACTTCATAATACTCCTTTATACAAGTCCTCCTACTCCTCCATCACGATCTTACAGAGCTAAGAATTTCCTTTGGGTAGGTCAAGCATCAATCCCAGCTTCAGGAGTAGCTTGAGGGTATTGTAAACAACTTCAATAGGTTAGATGGCCAAGTGATTAATTGCTCGAGCTTAACTATCATATTAGTTACTTCCTAAATTGTTCATTGGAGCTCTTAGGGGTGGCTTGAGGTTGATGACTGTAGTGGACAACATCATTATCATTGTCTCTACTTCCAATGTTTACATTCAAATCAGTCATGCTTTCTAAACGTAGTGTTAACCCTCTTCAACAATGAAAGAGATGCTCACTCTTTCGCTCACTATCTAGAAACAATATACTCTACTTACTAACATTCAACCTTCATGTACATAACCACTTCGAATTGAAACTAAGCTCAAGAGCCAACTATGCTCTATGAGAGAGTTCAACACAATAGTTATCTTCGTTGAGCCTAAAACAAAGATACCTAACTAATACCTTGTTTTATTTTCCAAGGTTCAAAACATAGTGACATAGAGTATGACACAACAAATAATCACAAAGAAAACACAGTCACTAGTTTTACTACCTAATACCACAACTGATGCGTACACTCAATACTTTTAATCACAACAACGATCAACACTGTATAAATACAATATGACATACAGGATAGCTACTTACTTCCACTTTGATACTACGATGATATGTATGCCAAGAACTGATAAGGACAACAATATTAGGTGTAGGTCCAAGCTCACAAAGAGCTTAAAGATGAGGTAATAGTATACAAGAAGTTAAATGGGAGATTAAGTAAACTATGAACAACCCTAAGGATATGATGCATCAAGGGATTTCTGTGGACTCATAAGCTAGCTTAATATAATATATTGATAGCATAGTGAGGTCACTTGCCGCTTACCTCACTTAAGGATAAGGATAAGAGTTATGAAAAGCAAGCAAATAGCTCACAAAAGAAGACTTAGTATATTCAATGAAGATAATTCTTATGGCTACATGTAAAAAAGGTATTCATACCCAAAATACTTGGGCTACTTTCTATACATGAAAAGACAAAAAGGGTATTACCTAAAATAAGCTAAAAACAAGAAATATATAAGGATATAAAAGAAAATGTAGAAATAGGAGCTTCAGGTAGCAGATTCTCTCACGTAGGGATTAGGACAAGTAGCTAGCATCAATTAGAGAACCTTTGAGAAAGAAGACAAAGTAGTATGGTCAGATTAAGCAGATGTTGAGCTAGATCATAGGTACATCATGATTAGGTTAATTTCGATAGGACATTTGCAACTCGAAGTAGAGATGGTCGAGCTAGTGAACAGGCTTGTTGAGATGAAGGTAGGATAGTTTGAAATCCCTTTAGGTTAGAGCACGATAACTATTGACAATGAATAGGGAGGAGATTGGCTCGGTACTTGTAGGAGGTCAGCAGTAAATAGGAGCTTAGACTCTTTAAGTATTGGTTAGTAAGAGAGGATATGCTTGGCAAGGCCTTTAAGTCTAGGCGCTTACACTGGGGTCAAGGGCCTAATGATTTGATTCCTATCACAATCCTTACAAAAGTTCCATGAGGACTCCATAAGTGTAGAATCAAACGAAGAGTAACAAATGCAATTTGACAACTCATTTAGTAACATTGGATAAAGAGTTGGGATGATCTTGACATCTACAAAAGGCGAAGAGATACCTCTAGCTCTCAAGTTAGATTTCTCCTGCACCAACAATGAAGTCGAGTATGAAACTCTTCTACTTAGACTCATTTCTACTCAAAACACTAGAGCATCTAACTTATGCATCCACAGTTACTTGAACCTTATCATCAAGCAGGCTAATGGTGAATTTGCTTTGAAAGAACTAGCATTAGTACCTTATAGGGCTACAGTGACGCTTTGGTCAGCAAATTCAATTAAGTAAGATTGAGCATACCAAATTGTCTAATAAGTGCTACAAAGATGCTTTTGTAACACTGATTACCAAAGTTATCATTCATATTATAGAGAGTAGATTGAATGTTTAAGTTATCAAGAAATCGATCCCATGTACAACTCTATAATCAATAGATGAAGATGAAGAAGCATAAGATGACTAGCACATTCCTATCAAGGCACAATTAGTGCATCTTAATGCAGCTTTTGTGATAACCTTGAAGAACTTCACTTGCATTAATGGTGTCTTGTATTTCAAATGTCCAAAAGGCATCTTGTTCTAATGTATTTTCATGAAATAAGCTTGTTTGAAGTTACAGAAATATGATAAAATCTGGTGCATAGAAGAAGGCTACCTCTATATTGTTACATTTAACCCCAAAGTTAGTATTGGCTAACAATGTCTAAAATGCACCTTAGCTACAAATAAATTTCCCAAAGTGTGTTGAACTCCCCGACCAAGGAGAATGTAACTTTATATCAAGTGTATGCGGTTGGAGATGCCCTTACATTAATTACTTAAAGAATAAAGTCTTGCTTGTGAATAGCATAGATGCCCAGCTAATAAAGCATAAAGCACAAAAGTATCTTATACATAAGGGTGAGCTGTACAGGGCATCATTCATGGGAAAGCCTCTTCGATTATAGCACCCCCTAAAATAAAAACTATATTATCTAAAGTGCACTTCGAAGATCATGGAGAACATCAAGGGAGAAGGAAGTTGTACTACCACTTGCTTCATATGGGGTACTATTGGTCTACCATTGAAAATGATACATTCATTTTTGCCAAGAAGTGTACTACATGCCAACAACGAGGTGATGTAATCCATGCCCTTACTGTTACATTGCATGGTCCAACTACTCCATGGTCATTCCTACTTACGTATTGATTTAATTGGTCCAGCATCTAGGGGATGCATATGGATCGTAGTTGGGATAGAATGCTTTATCAAGTGGGTTAAAGCAATCCCCCTTAAGAAAGCAACAAGATTTATAGTAATAAACTTCATGAAGAAACATATTACTACTTTAGGATCCCAAAATGAGTTCATTTAGACAATGGTACTCCCTTTGTCAACTCTCACAATAGTTGTCTACCTTTTACAATATTGATCATGTAAAGTCCATACCATATTATCTAAAAGTGAATGACTAAGCATAGGCAACAAACACAACTCTCTAGAAGGTGATTGGTCAAAGTGTTCATATAAATAATAGAGAATGTCCTGATAAGCCGCTACCAGCACTATAGGCTTACAGGACATCTAAGCAAGGTTTGACACAGGCAATACCTTTCTCTTTAGTATACAGGTTTGAAGCAATAATGCCTATTGAGATTTTGGTTCCTTTTGCATGCTTAGCTCTCAATTCTAAATTAAAACTTGACAATTTATGCATGCTGGATCTTAAAGCCTTAGAAGAAAAGTAAGACATTACTAAGCATAACCTTGCTAATTACCTTGGTAGTAGAGCATATGTAATGAGGTATTCTAGTGCCAAAGTTCACACCAAAGTGGAAAGGCCCCTTCATAATTCATGAGGTCCATGATAGTGGCTACTACAAGCTCTTTAATTTGAGAATTGATGCAATTACCCCTCCTATTAACTTTTAGTAATTAAGAAGTTTCATTTGTAAATTCAACAATGTATTTTTAGTACAAATTAATGAAATTTCACCATACGTTACTCTATTTATTTGTGTTGCCTTCCCTTTCATATCCATGTTGTTATAATGTTAGAGATTTATCTCATTAGTGTACAATTTTAACTAAGTATTCTTTCCCTTATCTCCTTATTGCTACAAAGTTAGAGATCTGTTTCCTTAGCCCATGAGGCTAACTCATAAATAAGTAAAGAGAAAGAGGTAAAAGGTTAAGTATTAGGACATACACCTTAAACTGCCAACATTAACACTTTGGGCACATGTTACTATTCCTGCTTAAGTGTGATTGATTATTCTATCTAGTGTGCTCAATTCATTATTGCTAGCAAATAAGAGTCTCTCTCTAATGTGCAATGGTATGCTCTATTCTTCATAAGTCATATGAAGTAAATCTTATTAATCATAACATTTTCTTTGCATTTTTTCTCCTAGGTGAGGCATCGCCTCTTAAAACATGTAATGACTCATATAAATTCAAGTGTCATAAGACAACCATAGGCTAACACTATTAGATACAAGTAAGTAATTGGAGTAAATAAAGAAGGAAATGAAAATTAGAAGCAATCGAATTTCACTCAATTAAAAGGTTATATTATAAAGTGGTAGAAATAACTTAAGTACTAAAAAAAAAAGAAAAGAATAATGCACATAAGCAAATATATGTATATATATCCATAATAGAGCTATTATGGACTCGAGGTCTGTATTTCCTAACAACTCTTTTGCTTTACGATCTATCTCCTCAATAACACCTCGTAAGGCTTGAATCATCACTACTAGCTTAGCTCAGTTTCTCATAGTAGCGTAATAACTCAGCAATTTCTTGGCCATAGTAGCAACAGGCTTTCCTTGAACTTCAGAAGATGAGCCCCCTCAACATAGCTAACTAGTTGTAACTTAACCTTTGATAAAAACTTCCAAGGCTTCTTAAGCAATAATGTAACCTCCCTTAACATCTTCATCATGGTATTGGCCAACTCTCTCTTCAATCTAGAAATCTTTATCCATAGTATTAAAGCTCTCTAATTATGCCAACAAATGAGGAACATCAAATCTATGGAGAGATATAACCTCCTCCAAGATAGTAGCAGCCTTTGGAGTTATTACCATACCCTTGTGAGACAAGTTAGCAATTGGAAGTGGATAGACATCAGCATATATTGCATATAGTTCACCTTCATAAGTACTCAAGTATAGTAGTTGTTACGCCCCAAAGTCCCAAAGTCGCAATAGTCCTGCCGTGTAAACCATTCTATGATAGTAACTGGCCTCACAGTGCCTACCATAAACATGATCTACAAAGGCGTCAACGACTCCTCACTTTGAAGTAAACAGTCCGATTAAAAGTTGAACAACAATTATGATAAATAGTACAAATTTCTAATAAACATGTATAATTATATATAAGTCCACAGAGCTTTCTAGGAAGTTTTACATAAACACAACAGTTCATTAGATTACATAATAACTATTAGTCTTTCATCCTTAATTACAAGGTCACTCTAGTTATACATTATACTAAGTAACTTGATCCTCACACCCTTGGCTTCAAATGGACTAACCTTTAGGTAATTGTAGGGCGGCATAGTACTTGAAGTGTTCAGAAATCAGAACCTGCAAAAGGATCTATAAGGGTATGAGCAACTACAGCTCAGTAAGTTAAATTGGAGACTCATGAATGCATACAAGCACAAACAGGGTTATCAAGCAATTATTTTCATGCAATGCAACAATTAAGTGTCATCGTACAATGTAGTCCGGTTCGTTGTGAAATTAGAGAAATTTCACCCGCTCCAATTCGGGTTGAGGAGTTTCCATGTTATGCAGCAGCTCATAACCAAACCTAAGCTTGTGCAATGGAGACCTCGCTCCTCCCGCGACTACCTTCGAACCATTGACTTCACCCTTGCAGCGACCTCATCTCCGATCACTTAGTTCGACTAAGGATGAAGAAGGCACCATTTTGCAATCCTGCGCTATCCCTTTCAAAGGGGTCGGTATTTGGTTGGAGAATCCTGTGATCCCCTAACGGGTTGCAATGCATAACATTTTCGGTTCTTAGAATCGAATAAGATTAAATTTCATTTAGGGTGTTCAAACAATTTCACACTAATTCAATCATAACACAAAATCACTCACATCACAATTTCAGCACAAATTCAGATACGCCAAACACATGCGTAAACTACTTACAATCACAACCATATACAAGCCTAAGTCTCCAAATACCATAAAACTAGTACTCTATTACAATAAGCAATAACCCAACTTACTTGGAATTGCTCGATCGCTCAATCCTTCAATCCCTTAGTCGCAAGCTGATTTGTCTCTGGGTGTCCTATAATACAAATAGGTCTTTTTAGTACTTATACTTTATGGATTCATATTCTAAGTTCTATTTTAACTTATTTTTTTCGTGTATACCTATTATGTACTAATGGTTCGTTGTACTCTATTTCGAGATTCGAATCCTAAATTAGATTTTAATTTTGATTCCTAAGCCTTAAATATGCTTGAATCCTAATGTGATATTAATCACATTAAGCTCGAGTATTCAAATATCCTATTGGGTCTTAATTTAGTATTCTAAACTATTTGGTACACGCTAACCCTAATTGAGGTATCAGATTTATTCCCGATATGAGAAAATCTTACATTTTAAGACATTTACTTAAAATTAAATGTTATTTCAGATTTATTATTTTTCTGATTTCTATTATAATATTATCTAAATAACCCTAATTTTTTTTAGATTTATAAATTTTCAATTTCACATATTACTAATTTCTTACATTAATTACCTAATTTCCTATATTAACCATACTTAATACTCTAAAGGCTAGATTAGGTTTCCACATCAGAGATTAGCATCCCTAAACATCTAATTACTATCTAAATCAGTAATTAGTATCTTAATCACTTAATTAACCCAAAATCACCCAATTTTTCCATCATTTTAGGGTTAAAAAATAACTTAAAAATTTCGAAAATTAAATTTAAAAAATGGCTTCATAGCATTGTTCTATATCACATGAGCATCCTATAAGAAAAAATTGAGCTCCAAACTACACTCTTAAGCCTATTTATTTTTCGTTCTAATTATGTTCGGTTTTGAACAATTTGTTAAGAACCCTATATTTTTGGACGTAATTAAACTAAATCACTATTTTCCCCTAAATCTACATATAATAAAACCTCAGAATAACAAGTTTCATAATTTTCTAGGCTATATAAAATCAGGGTAATTAAGGGACTAACCGGTTCGAAGCTTTCTGGTCATCCAAACCCGGTCCAAGCTTGTCGACCGGCCTAGACAGTAGCTCTAAAGTAGGGTAGTAGTGGTGGCTCGGTCCCAGGTGGTGGTGGTGAGGTATGGGTTTCGCTCACTACCCGAATCTGCACAGTTTCCTTTTCTTTTTCTTTTTTTCTGGATTTTCTCTCAAATTTTTTGGGTTTCCTATTTTTCTCTAATGCTCAACTGTCCAAATGAGTTTTGGAAAATTTTCCCCTATTTATAGACGTTTTTGGCAATTAAAATGCATTAATTAGATATGACATTGCCCCAAATTCCTTCATTTTTGGCTTTTGTGTTGCCTAATTCTAATTAGTTAATTTTTTTTTTGCAGATCCTGACCTATCACGACCTGATTAGGATAATTCTATCCTCTTCTGATTTTTTTCTGATTTTTTCATAATTAATTTATAATTTTCTATAATTAATTTATAATTTTCTTTAATTATTTATTTAGTTTTTGGCCAATTTAGGTAATTTTGCGTATTTTTATCTACACGTAAATACATGTGAGGTATATGTGAACATTCCTAATTATTATTTTGGTCATTCTAAAATTTTTAGTATACATATAATTTATCTTTAATAATTTATTAGTTATTAGATTACACTTTTTTCCTTTTCAGTAATTAGTACTTATTATGCTTAAAATTTAAAAGTTTTACAGTCTCTTATTTTATTATTTATTTTCTTAAATTCAAGTTTACAGGGCCATTTTTACTAATTTTTCTCTCAATAGTTTATAATTTGGGTTTGATTGGATCCTTTAACCGATCACCCTAAACCTTGTGTTCTAAGTTCAATCCTACTGTCACTTGGCTTAGATTTAGGGCTTATAGTAATGCATCTACATGAGTCTCATTATCACTTACTCCTTGTTTGATGAAGTAATGTTATGTGCTTTAGGATAATAATTTAGCTCTTTAGTTCCACTACCATCATCATCTTCATCATTCATCTTTAGCTTAGATCGAAGATTCCTTATAATCTATAAATCCTCATCCTCATTTTCCTCATCTATAGTTACCACTTTTGCAGTATAATTACCTAAGTGAAGCTTAGAGCTCAAGACAATGACACTTTCCCTCTTATTGGCAATAGGTGGAGAGCTTGTCCTAACTTGCAAAAGCAAAGAAATAGAGTTAGATGAATGAATACAAAAGGAAGAAATGCACATATGATGATAACATGATGTATTCGATGTTGTTACCTCCTGAATAAATGTTCGCTTGGTTTATTTAGAATCCATTAGTGGAGGCAAAGGGTAGATCTTCTTAGACTTTATAGAAGGCTTCACTTCCTTTATCTTGCTAGGAGATTTTAATCATTTAGATGCTTGTATAACACCTCCTTAGGCATCTCCAGTACGTAAGTGACTTAGGCCTTAGAACTTTAAGGAAGAATTTACAATGATACACTGTAGGTGCATGAAGTGTATCACCTATCCATAGCTATGAAAATTACGATTTTGTCATATGATTCTACTAGTTTATGATTTTAAGATGCTCTTCCAAGTTAACTTGGTCATAAAATCATTTTCTTATATAAATTTATATTTTTAACCAATTTTACATGCTAAACATCGTAGAAATTTTTATTTTTAACCAAGTTTATCAATTTTACATATATGAGTTAAATGACTCAAAAATAAAATAATATAACTAGGCTTTTACTAGCCTATTAACTATTAGGGTATTAAATCATCTTTCTAATCCTATTTTAATTTATTTTCCTCTTTCTCTCTCCCCCTAATCCCTTATTCAATATCCATAGCCTTCATTTGAGTTGTAGCTCCAATTAAAAAGTAATGGAAAAAAAACATCAGGTTTCAACTCCACTTATTCTTCTTCCGTTAATATTAGATTCTAGATTAAGGATCTTTTAATGGGAAAAAAAAAAAACCTTTCTTTATTTCTATTATGCATTTCAATTTTTTTTTTATAGCTACTATAGGCATATTTATAAATTTTTAAAAAGTTATTTTAAATGAATTGTAGAAACTTATTTTTCTACATTTGGATTTTATACGCTAATTCTACAAAGCTTCTAGTGATTCAATTTAGAATCGTAGGTTTGACAACCTTACACATATTGATGCAAAGGTGTAAGCTTGAAAGACATTTAGGCAGTTCATCTAATGTGTCAGCAATCTAGGAGAAGCTACCCTAGAGTGACTGATAGAAGGAAAGAAAATTTGTTGCTTTCCGGGATAATTCTTCTTGAAGTCATTTGGTGATAATGATTGGCAACAAGATTCAAAGCACTTATTAACAATAATGAGGCAAGGAACTCCTAGGTTAAAACTAAGTTGACGTGCAAATTGATGAGAAGCTTATATTATGACTCTTTGCTTTAGGTAACAGTGATGGGGTATATACTACGCTAGCAGGCAAGTGTACTCTAGTTAAGTCATAATATAGATTAAAATGAACATGAGTTTAAGTATCAATTGTAGAGGAAACCATGTGTATGGGAACCTAAGTTACTCGTAATTTCCTAAGACTTCCAATTGTTTGACTTATTAATATTAGGACGATTGTGATTAAACAAGCAACTTGAATAAGGGACAATAAACAAAATAAGAACAACAAAATAAACTAACTAAATTAAGCAAAAGCAATTAAAACAATCAACCATGAATCAAGTAAGAGAATAAACATGATCCTTAGTAAATCGTTACTATTTACTCTCTAGTTCCATGTAACCTATCAATTTCAATTATTTTTCGACCATGAAAATCCTAATCCTATTCTTACAGAAACCGAATTCCGAATTAGTTGTACTCGCATCTTTAGCTAATCCCTAAGCTTGAGACCCTTTTACTTGAATTGCATTTGAATAGAGCATCATAAGATTTCATTAAGAATATAGATCCAGCTATTAGGATGCCATAATTCGGAAAAATTTAGTACCTAATCTTTTAGTATACTTAAGTTGTTCTAATTACAATTGTTTGTTTGATAGAAGGACTTATGTCTCTATAGTAAACTCATACATCAATATAACATCTCGAGAAAATACTAATTGAAGACAATATACTCATTGTAATTAGAACATCAAAGGATAATACCATAGATAGAAAGAAGACTTGTTGCAAGATGAACTAGATTTCAATAGTAATTACTAGGAATGATTCAAAGAAACAACATAGTAAAGAGAAATAATTGAGAGACCTTCAACTTCTACTAAAGGGATCTCTCTTTGACAACCTAGCCTAAGGATCTATTTATAAAGATGTGGCATATAAGGAGAACTTAACAAAATAGAAGATTCACTGAATATTACATGTGCAAAAATGGAAGATTTGCTATAAAAATAGAAGATTTGTTGCAAAAATATAAGACTTGCTTGTCATAGGATTTCCATACCCTAGGTGTACGATTATGGAGTGTGGGCATCTTCTTGCTCTTTGTGTGAAAACTTTAAATTTGATGAAATTGCTCATTATATGGAACATGGGTGGGACTATGGCTACGGTCTTTTCTAGGATTCATTCTTTTCTTGATTCTCGTCTACTTCAATTTATGATCAATGCTTTTACATCAAAACACTCCAAAAATTGCTAAAAACTTTCAAAACTCCATGAAAAGCTTTGAAAGTCCTTGAAAATAAAATTTAAACGAATTAAGCTTAAAATAACATAAAATTAACTTGATTAAGCCCTAAAATAGCACTAAATAACCATAGAGAATGTATGCTAAATTCATGTTATTGAATTCCGCTACACTTAAACTTTTGCTTGTCCACAAGAAAAACGATAAAAATCAAAGAAAAATATTTTGATGATAAGATGATTAATTACAATCTTAGAAAAGTGCACCCTTACAATTTAATCTAATCTTCTCCCTACACATAAGTTCTACATTGTCCCCAATGTACATAATGCAATGTAGATTAAAATTCAAGTGGGTGGAAAAATAAAAATAACAAAATGAAAGGAACTAAGGCTCCTTAGGTTTTTGGTGTTAATCCTTAAAAATGTAAAGTCCTTATGTTGAGTTACATTGACTAATTATGCACGTGAAGTTTTCTTTGCATAAAAAACGAACTAATTAAGAAGAGAAAAAGAAAAAGTTAAACTTTACAAAATAAATTAAATGGAACAAATAATATTAATTTAGGTACCAAAAGTTAGTCTCATACAAAACTTACGAAACAAAGTAAATAGAAATAGTTATCTTAAAGCTACAATAGGTAATAAGTTAAAAGTATAGTTACCTAAAATAAAAAATCAAATTGATTTATTTACAAAAACAAAAGTGCAAGAAAAGTTCATTCTTCATCTTCATCATCGTCATCCTCCTCAATTTCATACTCTCTATATGACTCCTCATTCGAGTTATGTTCTAGCATAGGAGGTGGTGATGGAGGCTAAATCTACAAATGAACCATGATCAAGTCTTATCTTTTTAAAGCATAATCCACCTTATGCATTGAAACCATTTGCTTCTTTAATATTTTACCCATAAATTTCTTAATCACCCTAATAACTGAAGAAGAAGAACTACGTCTCTGTTGTGAAGATGATAAGTAGCTTCACCAGCTTACGTTAGTGGAACTTCAAGTGATGTTAGGAGCTGCATAGCCTTTGTGGCTTCAAAAGTGAGAAGAATTAGAGGATCTAGTATTTGCATACATGGTGCATTGTGAAGGTTAGGAGAATTTGTTGCTAAGTGAGTGATAAAAGGTCCTACAAAAATAAACTTAGCGTGCCCATCAATAGGCTTGTTCTTAGGGAACCAAGCCATCTTAATAGCCAAATTGACTGGTTACCTATTAGTAATGCTATGTAAGTATAAATATCTCTTTCCTTCATAACTCCTTGACGATTCCCTCTTCCTGTAAAATTCCTGGCTAAAATATAATGGATTAGCCTTAAAGCAAGGTTAGTTAGATCTGAAGCTTTCAACTTCCTTAGGATATAAGTTCCTCCTCTCGAGTTAAGTTACCCTAAACAAAAGATTCAAGTAGTCCATGAGACAATTTATAAGGCAATTCAATATTTTCCCTCGTCTTGATGTAATTAATAGAGTATAATCCCATATGGATGCCTAAATCATTAATTGATATGCTTGCTTCATTTCCAATGCATCTGAAATGAATGGATTTTTTCTTACCATAAGAGAGATTATTAATGCCTAACTTGAAAATATTGAGTAATTCTAAAGTTAACTCTTTATATACTAGCACACAGATGGTCAACAGTGAGTTCTATTCTCCGAACTCAATTAATTTGTCTAATTCTGGATTTATAGTAGGCTTGACTAAGTGCTTCCCAATTCAAGTAAATAAACTCACCAAGCTCCTTCTTTGATGGGTGGAGTATCTTTTTTGCTGTTGTGAGAAGCGAAATCATAGGAGTGGATGACGTAGGTCAATGTTCTTGTGGCATGTTTGCTTTTCCCCGTGGCATTTTCTACATTAAAGTAGAAATAGGAATTCAATTTTAATAAAGAACAATTCATGTTATATAGAGAAAAGCTAAGTCAAAAAACTTAATAAAACGCAATTTTCATTTCTAGTTAATTACTAGTTTAGCTAACTAAGCAATATAGGCAAAGATTAATTTAGCAAAAAGATTTTTATAGTGTAATGCTAATTTTATTATTGTCATGTATTAATGCACTTATAGGTTTGATCAAGTCTTAGTTATTTTCATGATCCCTATTACCATTTAACATATACAAATTCTTCAAACCTTGCTCCATATAAGAAATTCTCGAAATAGCATAATAACAAATAATGAAATACTAATTTTTCAAAATATGAATTAATGAAATTAATAAGCTAGTAGGACACTAATTTATTTAATCTTTAATCCAATCTATATTTTCATAATCTCTCTTAGCAATGAACATTAGTATTCAACATATAGTTGATTCAAAACTTATTTTTTGCAATTCAATTGTGTAATCATTAAGAACAAATTTCCTAATTCTAATATGAATTTAGGATATGTATTAATATAAATCCATAACAATTCTAAGAATTTCATGGATTTTTCTAATCACATAAAAATTGCAAATCCAACAAATTTCTCCATTTCAATATGAATTGGATCTCACTACAAGAATGATATCAACAACAATTTTCATCACTTTTTTTCACTTTCTCATTGCTTTCACACACTTACTTTGACTTTTTCTCACTTTCTAATCCGTCATCCTTATAAGCATGCATTTTTCATGGAGTCATTAGTAAACAACGAACGAAGAACACATTTTATTGCATTAAAATACCTAAATCACTACTAAAATCAAGACCTTTATACATGCATTCAACGATGTTTTCATGAAACCCTCATAAAAAAATCAAATTTTTACACAATTTAAATCTAAGACAATAACTAAGGAATGATGATGTACATATCTTGATTTCGTAATGTACAGTGTTGAATTGTGATTTTTTGTGATGATTTAGGGAGTGTTTAGGGAGAGAAATAGAAGATAGGGGTTGTATAGAGAGAGAGAGTATGTTGTAAAATGAAGATAAGATGTTTATACCATGGTTTTTAAATTTGTACAAGACCATAGACATGGTCACCGACCATATACTTTGACTATGTTTTGCATTCACTTAATTTTTGCACACTTGGATGCGACTATAGGCGTGGTCCTTACTCGTGGTCCTCTTATCCATGATTTCTTCGAAATTCTTAGAGAAAATAATTACAAGGGGAACACGGTCCATCTCCATGAGTGTAGACCTTGACCACATTTTTCTACAAATCTTGAATTTGTGCAATTTTGATTTTCTTGACTTGATTTTTGTAATTTCCTTATGAAAAACTCAAAATTAGAATGAATAAAAAAAAAAAAGATCAAATGATGCTTTCAATTGGATGACAACTTAAATTTTACTATTGCAATTACATATTCAATAACTATTCCTAATGTAACAAATCGTTCAAATTAGAGAAAATACTAACCAGTATTCAAAACTTGATGCTTTAACCAAATTATGATAGGACAACAAACTAAAAAATAACTGATAAAAATAATGAAAATAATTGAAATTGAAATAAACCAAACTAAACTTGAGCTGTCTCCTAAAAAGTATTGTTGTTTTACGTCATTGGCTAGTTGGTTAACCCTTCCTCTTATGCAATTCTCTGGATAATATCTACATACTTAACCAATTAAAAGTGAGCTAATAAAGAAAATAGCAAAAGAATTACAAGGCAGACTATTATGAAGTTGTTTAAATAATTGAACATTAAGGTTTTCACTAATTCTAACAAGGTCACTCTTTTTGCCTCTTTGACAATAGCATAAAAAATCATAAAACATATATTGTGTTAATAGAAAAGTATACTTAATCGAGTTATAGTATAAATTAAAATGAATGAGAGTCTGAGTATGATCCAATAGGGAACCATAAATGAAAAGCCATAATATGTGCGCACTTAAGTTACTAGCAGTTTACCTAAAACTACCAATTATTTGACTTATCAACATGGAGATGATTATGATTAAATAAGCAGGTTGAATAAAAAACAATAAACAAAAAAAGACCAATAAAATAAACTAACTAAATTAAGCAAAACTAATTCAAACAGTCAAAGATGAATTAAGTAAGAGAATAAACATGTTCCTTACTAAATTGTTATTATTTACTCTCTAGTTCCATATAACCTTTTGGTCTTAAGTATTCTTTAGACAATGGAGAATCCTAATCCTATTCTTATGGAAATCGAATTCTAAATTAGTCAGACTCGCATCTCTAACTAATTCCTAATCTCAAAACCTTTTCTACCTAAATCTCTTCTAAATAGTGTTGCAAGATCACATTAAGAATATGGATCTCGTTATTAAGTTACCTTAATCTGGAGAAATTTAGTACCTAATCTATTAGTATACTCAATTTATTCTAATTACACTTATTTTTTTAATTGCAGGACTTGCATCTCTACAGTAAATTTATACATCAATATAGAATCCTAGGAATATATTAATTGAAGACAATATACTCAACATAATTAGATCATCAAAGAATAATATCATAGATAGATAGAAGATTTGTTGTAAGAAGAACTATATTTCAATAATTTACTAAGAATGATTCAAAGAAACAACAAAGTAAAAAGAAAAGAAGAAGTAATTAAGAGACCCTAACTATAATTCTAAGCTACAATTTTACCAAAGGGGCTCTCTCTAAAAACCTAACCTAAGGTTTATTTATAGAGATATGGGGCTAAGTTTATAAGAAGAACTTAACAAAATAGAAGATTCAGTTGTCATAGGATATTTATACCTTAGGTACATAACCATGGAGTATAGGCATGTTCTTGCTCTTCATGTAAAAACTTTGAATTTGACACAAGTGCTTGTAATAGGGAACATGAATAGGGCTATAGTCAAGTCCTTACTAAACTTTCTTCTTCGCTTGACTCTCATTTGCTTCAATCTGTCATTAATGCTTTTACCTCCAAGCACTTCAACAAATGCTAAAAACCTTCAAAATGCTATGAAATGCTCTAGAAGTCTCTAAAAATGAAATTTAAACGAATTAAGCTTAAAATAACATAAAATCAACTTGATGAAGCTCTAAAATAGCACTAAATAACAACAGGAAATGTATGCTAAATTCGTATTATCAAACAACCAGCTAAGTCTTTATTGTCAATGAGGGAAGACAAGTTCCCTAGAATATACCACCATTGGAACCTAGGTTGAGAATCGGCAATATTTTCTTGATTTCCACCAAATAACCTCACCCTTTGAGCTTAGTGTATAAAGTCCACTGTTATCATCATATCCTACAATTTACTCAACATAATGGTTGATTGTGTAGTGGTAAGAGTAGTTGATCAATCACTCCCTCGACTTAAGCCCATGCTCTAAGAAGAGTAAGGTGGGACTTACCATCTCCAGTAGGAGGAGCAAAATTTCTTCTAAATCACTTGTAGAAGAAAAGTTGAAAAAACACTTGGTCCATATGAGAAATGTGCACAATCGGACTTTCGAGTGCATGGATGCTTATAGGTCCAAGCATCATTACAATGAACCCAGGTAGAAGGACCTAAAGCAAATCACTTACCCTAGGTGATGCATATGGCCAAGAGGAATTGTCATGGACTAACGTCTTCCTCAAGCCATCTGGGGAACATAAATAAGGAAAGCCAAAACCCAATGAAAGCAAGGAGTTCATACTTATAAAGACGAGAAAAGGAGCATATGAGTGGAAGGCACAACTACAACACATATATGTGAAGAGATATGAAGAAAACTTACTCTTTTTTGTGACTTAGGCCCAAGACCTACGTCTTATGGTTTCTTCACTTCTTGAAAAAGTATGTTAGCCAAGAAGCAAAATGTGGCTTCTTTTTCTTATTACAAGTAGCTTATAAAGCACCCATTAAGGATATTTGAAAGCTATGCTCTTTATGAGAAGTTGTCATAACAATGAGCAAGGTTATCAAACTTGTGATTCCATCTAAAATTGCTAGGTTGTTGATAGAATCAAAATGTAGAATCAAAATGTAAAATCAAAATGTAGAAATGTAAATTTGAACAACCTATCTACAATAGCTTAAAAAATGTAGATATGATTATAGTAATTATTCAAAACTTGAAATATATGACAGAAATAAAGAAATGAAGAAATTAAGTTTTTTTTTTAATTCTTAATAATATATAATTTAACATGTACCATAGAAGAAAAAAGTTGAAACTAAAATTTTTCCATTATCCTTTTTAAAAAGCAATGAATTAAAGAGAATCAAATATTTCAATTCATTTTAAATTATTAATGATATGAATTGCAATATATAATTTTCCTTATAATCTTTGCTATTTGAATTGAAACATAAATGAAGGCTATAAACATAAAATAAGGGACTAAGAGAGAGAGAGAGAGAGAAAGAAAAAGAAATTAAAATAGGAACATGAAGATGATGTAATGTCCTAATATTGATGACTCATAAAACCTTAGTTATATTTTTTCATTTTCTAGCTCATTTAACTCAAAAGTGTACAATCGGTAAACTTGATAAAAAATGTATATTTTTACTTACATTTATATATAAATTTAGTTAAAAACGTAAGTTTTTATGGAGAAATGATTTTATATACAAGTTAATTCAAAAGAGTCTCATAAAATCGTAAACTCGCAAAATTGTAATTTTGACAACTATGGTAGTAAGATGGGTGTGCTCAAAGCTGCATAAATTTAAAATACAGCTACATGTTTTAATGCTAGAGTTATCTAGCCTTGTGAAGTGATAAATGTGTGGGTCTATACATTCTAGCAAGAAACAATCACCCACCATATTTCCATTCCACTTGTTTGTGAGAACTGCAATCGAGTAGAAATGGTAATAGTATGGAAGACTTTCAGCTTCTTTAGAAGAGTCACATATTATGGCTTATTTGTAATGTACTTTACCTAATCATTCCATCCGGAGGGTAACTCCTTCAGGATTGCAAATTAGATATTAGAGAAACTTAGCTCTCCTCTTGTTTTTGAAGCACAATACTGAATCTCCCCTAATAGCATCTCTATAATTAACATGAGGCTTGCATTCAATAAGCTAGAGTTCATCATCAGTGCAACATGTTGCATAGGTTTCTCGATGCTTGGTCTTCTCCCAGAACTTGTCTTCAGAGATAGTTTCATCTAACCACTTGTCCTAAGTATTTGGGACTATTGTTGGGTGTTTATCTTGATTCACCAAGGCGTTTATCTTGATGCACCAACAAATCTTCAGACTTCATCGTTCTTGTACTTTGATTTAGATTGGTCTTTATCTCTTTTGCTATTAGAATGCAAAATCGTTCTATTTTCTAAATGGAAAAACTAAGCTCAAGTTGCACCACTATTGCTAGTAAGAGTCAGATTTTCTATTGAGAGATAGGAGGACTTTATATGATTCGAGGAGTTGTTGTTTCAATGATGAAGTGTTGTTGTCTTCTATTTCCTATAAATAAAAAAAATAAAAAAAGAAGAAGAGGGAAACCATCAGAATTGAAGCTAAGTAAAATAAAAAAAAAAAGAAAAAAAGAAGAAGAGAAGATCGTGTCTATCGTCATGTCAAGGAATGCTATAAGGGGAAATTAATTAAAAAAGAAGAAGAAGAAGATGTTGGAGTGTATATGATTGTGTACGTATCAAATGCGCATATTATTAGCAAGGCAAATGATTACATATATGGAAAAGTGTATCTATGCAAAATATTGTGAAGAATAGTCTCAATATGTAAGAATCCTAATGTCGGCATGTTCAAGATAATTTACGATGAAAGGTAAGAGTGAAAGACCTTCAACGTGGGATGTTGGGGTGTCAACCAAGCAGGGGTAAGACTGACAAATTTCTCGGCTATCTTACTATCGGAGGGTTGAAATCACTGGTATGGAATTTCGCTTTGCTTTGAAGAAAGAATATATATTGAGCAGCACGTATGCTGCAAAAAGCTGAATTCAATGACAAGTTTATTCTCAATGATATCTTCTCAACACCTACCATGCAAGTCCATGTGACTAGGATCACGTTGGTTTAAAAAAAAAAAAAAATCCAAAGTTACTTGATTAGTTGCTAAGTTAAAAAAAAAAAAGTGCTAAAGAAGTTGAGTGAAGAATAATATTCATAGGAAATTTATCAAGAATAATTGTTATTTAAAACTTCCTTAACAATTACATAAATATCATTGTTGTATTGCATCTCAAATATGTGATTTTAAAAGTTATAAAACAATCGCATCTACAAGATATGATTTCACCAACTTTATATCATTGCAAAGTCGAATGTTGAAAGTGCGACTATATTGCTACAAGAATATCATAAGTTGGGAATGCAACAATGCTATCTTCTAATCCCAATGAGTATCGCAATTTTAAAAGTAAACAGGCAAAAACCTCATTGTTAAAGAGTTGTAGGAATCCGATCCCCTGTTGCTCCTGTATCAGAGTCTAGTAGAGTTTCAGTTGTTGATGATATTTAAGTTATTGAAAGAACGGTGCGACTGCAATAGTAAATTGAGTTACTGAAAGCGTGGTGCAAAAGTGGTTTTTGAGGAATATATGCATGCCTGTGTATGCTTGTATATATATATGTGTGTGTGTGAGTGTGGAACATATGATACATGACCATGCCAGAAGATAGAAGAGACAATTCACCCGTAGAAGCATCTTCAATGTTTATTATCAGATTAGGGGAGAAAAATAAAGGCAAATCAACGTGAGAACAAAGCAAGTCCTTTGGTCGCATGGTAAAGAAGCAGGAATAGAGAATCAAGCGAGGCAGGAAGCAAGAATTCCAAATAGATTCTAATATATGTATATTTATATAGTTATGAGAAGAGGATGACTTTTCATCACTCAACCATTCTTGGCAAAGACATGCGAACAAGATTGTAATGCATAGTGCATCTATACATACCAGCAAACTTGGGGGGCTCTTCTTGTGGTAAAACGTGTCGGTGCCTACTGCTATAATCAAAACGGTAGTGAGAATCGGAGCAACTCAAGAGGAGTAGACAATGAAAGGAAAAAAGAAAAGAAAAAAAAAAGGAAAAAGGAAAAGAAAGGGCACTAGATGGTTTACGGAAGAGTGTAACCAAATTCAGTTTCATGTGAGAAGGCATCTATGGCTGCATCCATGTACATATAGTGATTACATGCGCTTAAATAAAATATGCATTAAAAGATTTGGACTTGATTTTTCATGGATATGAGTAATTTATGTTGGTATTTGTTGGCATAGTGAGAAGATGATGTGAAGTTTAATTTACCTGAATAAGATTTGAGAAACAAAATCTGGCTTAATTTGGAGGATAGATGTTGAGTTGAATCTAAGTATAAGAAATGACATGGCTAGAGATAATAGATGAAAATGTGGTCATGTAAAGATTTGAGAATTATTTAGTACAGATTCTTTTCTGTTGTTGCAACTAACGTAGGAAGGAGAGCTATAGTGTCGATGCGGCCTTCAACCTTCGTTTTTCTCCCAAGTTAGTGTACATGAGGAGAAAGATTTTAATGATACTAACATGCTATTTGAACCAATAAATAACGAGCAAAAATACCAATAAAATTTTAATGTGTGAAAATATAATTAATACTTTTAAAAAAAATATGTTTCTTCCTTACACGTGTGAAAACAAAAGTACTGTTGAATCTTTTTTTTACAGAAGCAGGAGATGTGACTGAAGCATACCTTTTATTGGGAGCATAAGTAATTAAACAAAGAAAAAACTGAAGGGCTGTTGAGTTTTTCCCTAGGAGATTCAAACTTATCTAAGGAAGATTTATTTCCAACTAAACCATGGGATGAATTACTACAAAGGGTGCATTACATGATGAATAAAGTAAGATGAAATTAGCTAAAGAAAATTATGGCAAAACAATTCTATGTTGGGGATTCCTCATATACAAGAGATGTTTAGAATGATATGTGGTGTGTGGCTCATATGAAGTGGTGCCAATTGAAAAGCCTTGTCTAGAGCTATGTTTCCTTCAAAACGGACATTTGCATAGTATATGGATCCACTTGTTCAACTCAAGGGATAGAATTTCAGAAAAAACTAGCTAAAACCAAGACAATATTGGTTCATGGAAATCAACCCTAATGAGACTAATAACTCAAATGGTGAAGTGGAATCAACTTACATAAAAAAAGCCCATATGATATGGAAGACTCATCTAATATATTGCCATGGGGACAATGTTATTTTAGTTGGCCTAAAGCGATACATGCAATCAAATGGTGTTGCATGTGTGCCAAATAACGATCTAGCTAATCAAAGTAACTGATTGATAACCAAAATATTTGTAATAAATGCAAAAATTTTGGTCAAGGTATAAAATGTAGAGCATGCAAATTTATTGGGCAAAGCTAGTTATTTATTTGAGCTTGACTTCTTAAGCTAGGTGACAAGCTCTAATGAATCTATTTATATTTGAGATAATTTAGGAAAAATTTAAAGGGCCTTAAACAAAGATCGTTGAACCAGTTCTTTTACCTCCAACCTTTCTTAAGAAAGCTCATGTTCTCATAAGGAAGGCAATTGGCCTTGGGTCCGTTACTAAGCTCATTTAGGATGACCATAAATTGAGCAAGCTCTACCTCATTTTTTTATCACCTAAATAATCTAACGGATGCCATCATACCCGAAAGCCTATAAATACTTATCATTTCCTCATCATTTGCAACTCTTAGAGCAGAGAGAATTAAGAAACAATATTGCTCTAAGAGCATAGAAAGTTTGAGGCCCCAAATACTTGTATTCCATCTAGAAATTTTAGTTAAGGGATAAAATGTAGAGAGCCAAAATTTATTAGGCTAAGTCAATTATTTATTTGGACTTAACTCCTTGAGCTAGGTAATAAGGCCCAGTGAGTTTGGTTCATATTTGGAATGATCCTAAGAGAATTGCCTTTGTGGGCCTAGAACAAGGATTGTTAAACTAGTCCGTCCACTTTCAAATTTTCTCGGGTAGGCTTATGCTCTCATGAGGAAGGTTAACAACCTTGGGTTCATTAGTAAGTTTATTTAGGATAATCATGAATTGAGCAAGCTCTATCTCATCTATTGATCACCTAGATGATTTGATGGATGCTATAGATATCCCATTTTTGTCTCTTGTAATTTTACTAATTTTCATAGATTAAAGAAGAAGGATCCTAATTCAAAAAACATAAAAATTAGAGAATTTTCAAAGATACAAAAAATGAAAATTGGATTTTTTAAAAAAAATACAAAAATACAAAAAATGAAAATGAAAAATAAAAACAAAAATTTGGAAAAAAAAAGTGAAAAATAAAAAAATTTAAGCAGAGTAGGAATAATGGATAATTTAGAACATTAGAACAATAGAATAAGTAAAATAGAATAATAGGGCATAATGAAGTAATTTAGGATTTTACAAATAATTGGACAACTTGTTCATTAAGTTGGGTTTTAAAGAGAGGTCCATTAAGTGATTGTTTAGGCTTGGGCTAAGATTTAATATTTGAATGTGCCCTAAGTTATTTAGATTAATATATGTAATTTCTTTATGTAAAAAGATAAGGCACGGGCCAATGACTTGATGGAAAGGACACATTCATGCTCATTGAAGACTCGAGGTCAAATCTCACAAAAAGCATTGGATGCCTTTTTTATGTTTCATGTAGATCAATAACCTGCTTTGCAGCTAATAATATGACCAAATTCAAGCATTTAGGGGATTAATTTGAGCTTCAAAAATACAAGAAAATTTGTAGGCAAGATTCTAGTCCCTACATTATTGCTCAAATCCACGCATAATCGTTAAGAATTGAAGTTTCAATTCATTCTTAAAGGCAAATTTAACATATTCCCAACTTACAAAAGCGCGAGAATAAAAAAAATAAATAAATAAAATGAATGAATGAGCTTTCTTTTCTTTTCTTTTCTTAGAAATAATTATTGTCATTTTTTTAATTGTCGTAAAAAAAAAAAGAAGAAAGAAAGAAAATCTTTGTCTCTTCTTTATTAAAATGTTAGATTTTCCTTTTTTTCTTCCATTCTCACTTAGAAAAACATTTTTTCCAAGGAGTAGTAGTAGTAATAGCAATAGTAGTATAGTAGTAGTAATAACAATAATAAATAAATAAATAAAATGAATGAATGAGCTTTCTTTTCAAGTTTAGAATCCATTTAGGATTTCAAAAATAATTGCCAAAAAATTAGGTCCTATTTATTTTCCTAGATTTTTCTTAAATTAAAAAAAAATGAACTATAAACAAATGTAACCATTTTCTAAACCAACATAAACATAACACATCAAAGTTTTTGGAACCAAACTATGGGAAGTCTGATATTAACTAAAGGGTATGTAGGTATCTGTGGGGCGATTTAAAATAAGGAATTTTTTTTTTTATTTTCTATAATAAGTAGATTTAATTTCTTAATTTCTTCTTCTTTTCAATAAAACCTAATTTTGCTTCTAACTTACCAATTAGAATTATTCTTTCAAGTTAAAAGGGTATTTTGAAAAAATAAGGAAAAAATGCAAACAACTTTCCTAAACTTTGACACAAGTGCGTATTAATTTCATGAATTTTTAAAGTATGATTTTTAATACCTTAACTTTAATAAATTGGCAAGTAATCTCTATATGTTAAGAATAACCTCCTTAAAATTTGATTTTGGTGTACAAACACCACATAAACTTATCAAAACATGCTTTAAGATCTCCTAAATTTTGATCGTAGTGTATTTCTTAACTAAAAAAGGAAATGTTCGTTATATTACTAATTTATCAAAGTTTTGGGGGTCAAAAACAAGTTTAAGGGATCAATCTAAATCTTTATGAAAGTTTAAGGAGGTTATTTGCATTTTCCCTAACTGTAAAACTATATTTTGAAAGTTAAAGTAATACCCATTTAGAATTCAATAAGTTAGCCCTTGAACTCAAATTCTCTGGTTTCAAAAATTATTTTTTCAGAATTGGTTTTATTGAAGATTGGTGGCTAAATTATAACTAACTCACCCAATTGATTTTAACCTGATTATTTTCTTAACCTAGTTAGGGTGACAACACCAAACATTTTTCAAGATCTATATGAAACCAAATTCTTTAATTCTTAGTTAAGGGTTAGTACTAAATGAGTTAGGATTCAATATTAATCAGCTTAAAATGAATAAAACTAGAAAATTCATGCTCAACAAATGCCATCATATTTAAGAGCCTATACATTTCCATCCTTTCCTCCTCACTTACCACTTTTAGAGAGAATTAAGAGACAGTATTACTTTGCATGACCTTAGCTCTATAAGTTTGAATAAGTAGTTCAAATAAAAAATTGATCTCATTTACTCAAGCTACAAGGTAAATGCTTAGGATTCTTTAAGGTTGCATTGTCTATTACTTGTGCATTTAAGATACTGAGATTGTATGTTCCTTCTCCCTACCTCATTTTCACCTAATCATTCCCTTAGGTATCATTCTTGCTTCACTTCTTTAAAACCATGTATAGTGCATTACTTATGTAGCATGCATGTGACTACTTAAGCTAAACCTTTACATCTACAATATATATTCCATAGAAAGTAATGAGAAAGTCTATGGAAGGCATAAGTGAAAGTTTCATCTAAAGAAAGAAGAAAGTCTATATCATCTTCAAGTGACAAAGAAGACCTCTTAGTAAAATATTGTTTGTGCAAAGTGATGTAGGTGATGAGAAAAAAAAATAGAGAATGAATTAATAATTGAAGAGTATGGTGACCTGTGGTTGAAGTATTTATTGATTCTTGGTTTCTTTTAGATGATATATTTTTATCCCAAACAAAAAGGATTTGTTGAGCTCAAATTTTTTGTTTTTTCATTTTCTATTTTCCTTAATCTAATTCATATTGAACCTTCTACTTATTCGATATAAACCCTTAATTAAGAATAAGAAAAAATTGGTTTCTTTATTTTTTGTTTAAAAAAAAAAGAACATTTGGAGTAGCCACTCAATTGGGTATTGAGAAAAAAATTAAGTTAGAATCAATTGGGTGGATTAATTCTAACTCAGTTACTAATTTTACGAGAAAATCTCATTTAAAAGAAATGATTTTTGAAAAAAAAAAATTAAAGATTTCAAGTTTGAGAATTAACCTATTAAACCTTAAATATGTACCACTTCAACCTTCCGAGTTTAAATTTATTTTTCAAGATACTCTTTCTAACTTAAAGAATAATTTTAAATTTATGAGTAAGGAAAAATTAATTTAATTTACATAAAGGAGGGAAAAAATAAGAAATTAAATTTCTATACAAAAGGAAAAAATAAAAATATTCTCTATTTTAAGTCGACCTATAGTTGCCTATAGATGCATACGTATCCACTATTTAGAATTAGACTTTTCGTAGTTCAGTTTTGAGAAAAACTTTAATTTGTTAATTGACTTTTAATTTAGGAAACAATCGAATTTAAGTTTTTAACCATTTTATTTTATTTTATTTTTAAAAAAGTCTGGAAACAAAGGCCTAAATTTGAGTGATGTCATTTTTGAATATTTTACAAGGATCATAATTTTGAAAATGTTTTATTTATTTTGTAAAATAATTTTTCTAAGTAACAAAAGTTTTATACATATATATGTTTATACATACATATATTTTATGAAAGAAAGAAAAGAAAAAGAAAAAAAAGAAAAAAATATTATAGGAGGATTAAAAGAAACATGTAGAAACTATCTTCAAAAGAAATAAAGAAAGTTTTATACATAGGAAAAAATCGTTTTTTAATTTTTATTTATTATAGAAAATAAAACAAGAGAAAGGAGAGGAAAAAAGAGAAAAAAAATAATAGTAAAAAGAACCTGGGAAGTAGGTGCAGGTTTAGGGTTGGGTAGGATGCAGGTTTGATACTTGCAAGTAGGTTGAATCATCATGTGCAATGCACATGCATTAGAGATGAGAGAGAGAGAGAGAGAGAGGCAATTGCAGGTAGTTGATTCGAGATGCTCCAACTACTGTTTCAAGTGGGTAACACCATTTTTGAGGTTTTGATTGTTGAAAACTTAATTGGTGATGATTCTGTGTTACAAAGTGGTGGTTTTCCAAGTGGTGTAAGGTGGCCAGTTTAAGCTAAAGAGCGAAAAAGCTTGTAGAGCTCAAACACCAATGGATCAAAGTGAGTTAGGAGTGGTTCATAGGCTTTAAAGATGTGAGAAAGCTTGTGGAGTGAGTGGTTTTACTTGAAAACCATTGTGGAGTAATCGATTTAGAGAAAGAAAGGGGATGGCACAAGTTGTAGAGAGAGAAAGCTAAAATGTGTATAATAGAAGATGTTTTAAAGTTTTTTGATGTCCAAACAAATTCTACAACCCGCTATTTATACACTTTTAGTTAGGAAGTCAATAACAGCAATAAGTTCAAGAAACGGATTCAATGGTTTGATCGGTTTTAATTCTCAAATTCATTGTGATTGACTATGATTTAGAAGCAATTTCCGATCAAAAAGTGTTGATAGGGCCTTAGGATTACTAGATGTGTTCAAAAGGAGCTTCTTGTTTCATTAATGCAGTGCGGATCAAGCTTTGTTGACCTAGAGTAAAATGCATGGATTTAAGTTTTTCCTAATTTTCATGTCTAGATTTAACCTATTTGATGTTTGATTCTAGACACGATATGGGTATGGATTGAAAGAACTCTGAGTTTTCTTTTGATTCCCATATTTTATTTGAATGAATTTGGCTAAAAATTAACTTTGATCGGGTCAAAAAATGCTAAGGTCACGTAGATAGTTTCTATTTCCAGATTTTCCATGTTTGCAACTTGAGCATTAATCACGGAACAAAACAAAGGATAGTAGGTGACCCACTTATCAAGCAATATGTGTCGCTTTTGTTTTGAAATTTAAAAAAAAAAAAATCCCATATTTTATTTGAACGAATTTGGCCAAAAATTAAGTTTGATTAGGTAAAAATATGCAAAGGTTACACGGACAGTTTTTATTTCTAGATTGTCCTTGTCTTCAACTTGAGCATTAATTAGGGAAGAAATGATGGATAGTAGCCGACCTACTCATTAAGCGACACGTGTTGCTTTTCTTTTGAAATAATAATAATAATAAAAAGGAACCTATCTTTGATATGGGTATGGATTAAAAGTACTCCGAGTCTTCTTTTGATTCTCATAGTTGAATGAATTTGGCTAAAATTTAAGTTTGTTCGGGTAAAAAAATGCTATGGTTACATAGATACTTTTTGTTTCTGGATTGTCTATGTTTGCAACTCGAGCATTAATCAGGGAAGAAAACGATGGATAGTGGCCAACTTAGTCATCAAGCGATATGTATCGCTTTTGTTTTGAAATTAAAAAAAAAAATCCTATATTTTATTTGAATGAATTTGGCCAAAAATTAAGTTTAATTGGGTAAAAAAATGCTAAGGTTATGTATATAGTTTTTATTTCTAGATTGTCCATGTCGACAACTCAAGCATTAATTAGGGAAGAAAATGAAGAATGGTAGCCAACTAACTCATCAAGTGATACATGTCACTTTTCTTTTGAAATATAAATAAATAAATAATTAGGTAAGAAAACAATGGATAATGGCTAACCCACTCATCAAGCGATATGTATTGGTTTCTTTTTTAAATTAAAAAAATATTCCATATTTTATTTAAATGAATTTGGCCAAAAATTAAGTTTAATTGGGTAAAAATATGCTAAGACCGTGTATGGGTAATGATAGGAATCAGGCTACTAAGTTTTTAACTTGCAGCCGAGCTCAAGGATTAGAAGGGCTAGCAAGGCGGATCCTCCTACTCCAGTCAACTCTTACCGAAGCTGAGTATCTCTTTGCTGACTCACACTATATGTCGAGCCGAATGACTGCCCATCTCTCA
Source organism: Lumnitzera racemosa (assembly GCA_024138005.1). Lineage (NCBI taxonomy): Eukaryota > Viridiplantae > Streptophyta > Magnoliopsida > Myrtales > Combretaceae > Lumnitzera > Lumnitzera racemosa. The sequence goes on from JAMXBC010000004.1 coordinate 63,604,431, forward strand.
GAGAATGTGTGGCTAATAGCAAAATGCCGAGACAACATCTAACCTTCGCTCTCTCACTCACTCATGCTTAAGTTGACCACTTGCTCGACCTCACTTTTGCCGAGAGGTCATGAGAATGACATTAGGCTAGTCCTCAATCTCCCCTATCCGGACAAGCAATCTACTCGTACTCTTTTATCTACATCTTCCAACGACATCGCCAATGTACCTTTGCCATGTATATAATTTGCTACACTAATCATTGCTTTTCTTGAATATTCATTTTTACCCTTTTATATTATCATATATTATCATATATTACTTCTTTAGAGCAATATCCTTTTTGTCTTTTCCTTTTTAGGGAAATTGCCCTAACTTATTGGGTATAAATACCCTTTATATTTGTAGCCGTAATCATTGGATTATCATCATTACAACTAAATATTCTTCTTTTTGTAAAAATTGTTTTATTTACTCTCATTTTACTCTTATCCTAACCCTTAAGCAAGGTTAGGTGGTGAGTAGCCTTACCGGACCAATTTGTGCATTATATCGAGTTGTGCCATGAGTCCTCAAAAGTTTCATTGGTGTATCATATCCCTTAGAGCTTTTCATGGGTTTTACTTACCTTTATTTTGTTTCTTATTCTTTCGCGCATTCCCTATTACTTTTTTCAAGCTTTCGGCAAGCTTTGACCCATCCAAGTGACTGGCCTTGTCTACCCTTAGTTGTGGTGCGCATCAGGTATGGATTGAAAGTATTGCAAGTTTTCTTTTGATTCCCATATTTTATTTGAATGAATTTGGATAAAAAGTAAGTTTGATTAGGTCAAAAAATGCTAAGGTCACGTAGATAGTTTTTATTTTTAGATTATCTATGGTTGCAACTCGAGCATTAATCAGGGAAGAAAATGATGGATGGTGGCCGACCCGCTCATCAAGCGATACATAGCGCTTTTGTTTTGAAATAAAAAAAAAAAAGAATCCCGTATTTTATTTGAATGAATTTAGCTAAAAATTAAGTTTGATTGGGTAAAAAAATGCTAAGGTTGTGTGGATAGTTTTTATTTCGATATTGTCTATGTCAGCAACTCGAGCATTAATTAGGGAAGAATATGATGGATAATGGCCAACCTATTACGCCCCGAAGTCATAGAGTCGCAATAGTCCCATCGTATAAACCATTCTATGATAGTAACTGGCCTCACAATACCTACCATAGACATGATCTACACAAGGCGTCGACGACTCCTCGCTTTGAAGTAAACAGTCCAATTAAAAATTTAGCTATACTTACAGTCAACTGATTTACATTAAATCTCAATCTTTCAATCTTAAACATAATAGTGAGTCTCTAGATACAACTTAACTATTAACCAAATTGATTCTCACACCCCCAAGCTTCAAAAAGAACTAACCTCCGGATGGTTGTAGGGCGGCATATTAGTCAAAGAAATAAAAAATCAGGACCTACAAAAGGATCTATTTAAGTATGAGCAACTACAGCTTAGTAAGTTGAATTAGAGACCAATAAATGTATACAAACACAAATAAGATTATCAAGCAATTATTTTCATCCAATGCAATAAGTAAGTGTCATCACACAACATAGTTTGGTCCGTTGTAAAATCAAAGAAATTTCACCCACTTTAATCTGGGTTGAGGAGTTTTCATGTTATGTAATGGATCACAACTAAACCCAGGTTTGTACAATGGAGACACTGCTCCTCCTAAGACTATCTTTCCAACCAATTCCCTCATCTTCGCTGTGACTTCCTCTCCTATCATTTAGTTCAACTAAGGATGAGAAAAAGACCAACTTGATATCCAGTGCTATCTTTCTCGAAGGTATTGGTGTTTGGTTGGCAAATCCTAATGATCCCCTAAAGGGTTGCAATGCATGACAATTTAGGGTATTAGAGTTTCTTAGGCTTAAGTTCAATTTGGGTGTTCAGATAATTTCATACCAATCCAGTCATAATAATCAATCAATTACAACACAAATTTCAAACACAAAATTAGATACACAAGTACATGCATAAAACTACTTACAATCACAATCATATACAATCCTAAGTCTTCGAGTACCTTAAAATAGTACTTCAATTACAGTAAAGTAATAAAGCTAACTTACTTAGAATTTTCGATGGCCCCATTACTTAATTGCAGGTTGATTCGTCTCCAGGTATCCTATAATACAAATACGTCTTTTTAGTACTTATACTTTGATGATACATATTCTAAGTTATAATTTAACTCACTTTTCTATGTATACCTATTATTTACTAATGATTCACTCTACCTTAGCTTGGGCTCGGTTTCTGAATTAGATTCCATTTTTGGTTTTAAATTGTCTTTTACTATGAGGAATCTTAAATACACTTGAATCCTAATGTGAAATTAATCACATTAAGCTCAAATATTCTAAAAATCATATTAGGTCTTAATTTAGTATTCTAACCTATTCAGTACACTCTAATCCTAATTAGGGTACTAGATTTACTCTCGATGTAAAGAAATCTTACATTTTTTATCCAATTACCTAAAATTAATTTTTGTACCGGATTTATTATGTATTGATTTTATTATATTATCCAAATTAACCTATTATTTCCTATTTATTAAAATCCCAAATTTACATATTATTAACTTTTCCACAATTACTACAAAATCCCCATATTAATTACAATTAACACTCCAAATATTAGGATTATGTTTTCATATTAGATAATAACGTCTTTAAACATCTAATTACCTTCCAAATTAGCAATTAATCATTTAATCACCTAATTAAGCCAAAATTACCCATTTTTTAAATCATTTTAGGGCTAAAAATTCACTTAAAATTTTGAAAAATTAATTTTAAAAAAATGGCTTCATAAAACTATTTTATATCACTTAAGCATTTTACAGAAAAAATTTGAGCTTCAAACTACACTCTTAAGCCTATTTATTTTTAATTCTAATCATACTCGATTTTGTCTAATTTCTTAAAAACCCTATATTTATAGACGTGATTAAACTTAATCATTATTTTTCCCTAAATCTACATACAATAAAACCTTAGAATAATAAATTTCATAATTTTCTAGGGAAAATAAATAATTTTAAGGAATTTTACAAAATTGGAGAAGATGTGAGACTTACCTGGTTTGATGGCTTTTGGTTCAGGTGTGTCGGCTGGTCCAAGTGGTGGGTTTGGAGTGGGGTGGTGATGGTGGTTTGGTTTTAGATGGTGATAATGTGTAAGTTCGGTTTTAAAGCTCATACTGCACAAATTTGAAAAAAAAATTCTAAACCCTACTTTTTTCTCTTGTTTTCAACTCTTCCCAATTTTTCTAAGCTTCTAATTGACCAAATGAGTTCTGTAAATTTTCTTGCTACTTATAAGGCTTTAATACAATTATTATGCATTAATTAGATAAGACAAAGGCTTATCCTATTCCATTTTTTCCTTTTAAGTGTTTAATTCTAATTGGAAAAAATTTGTTCTTTTAATTCTTGACTTGCTATGATCAAATATGGATCATTCCCTATTCCTTTGATTTTTCCTTAATTATTTTATAGTTTTTTTTAATTATTTAATAAGTTTCTAGCTAATTTCAAGCACTTTAAGTAATTTCGCGTATTTTTATCTATACGTAAATATATGTAGGGTACAAATAAATACTCCTAAACATTATTTAACTCATTCTACAATTTTTAGTATACATACAATTTATCTCTAGTAATTCGTTAGTTATTAGATTGCATTTTTCGCTTTTTTGATAATTAACGAGTAATATACTTAAAATTTGAAAATTTTATAATATTTTGCTTTATTACTTATTTTCTTAAATTCAAATTTACGGGTCATTTTTACTAATATTTCTAACTATAGTTTATAATTTTGGTTTAATTAGATCCTTTAACCGATCGTCCTAAACTTTGTGTACAAAGTTCGATCCTATGGTTACTTAGTTTATCTTTTGGGCTTACACCACCTACTCATCATGCGACATGTGCCACTTTTCTTTTGAACTAAAAAAAAAAGAAAAAGAAAAAGAAGAAGAATCTACCTTTGATATGGGTATGGATTGAAAGTACTGCAAGTCTTCTTTTGATTCCCATATTTTATTTGAATAAATTTAGCTAAAACTTAAGTTTGATCGGGTTAAAAAAATGCTAAGGTCGCATAGATAGTTTTTATTTATAGATTGTCCATGTTTGCAACTTAAGCATTAATTAGGGAAGAAAATGATGGATAGTAGCCATCCCACTCATTCAATGATATGTGTCGCTTTTATTTTGAAATTAAAAAATAAATAAATTCATATACCTGGGGAAGAAAATTAAGTTTGATTGGATAAAAAAACGTTAAGGTCGCGTAGATAGTTTTTATTTCTAGATTTTCCATGTCTATAACTCAAGCATTAATTGGGGAAGAAAATGACAAATAGTGGTCGAACTACTCATCAAGAAACACTTGTTTCTTTTCTTTTAAAATTAAAAAAAAAAAAAAGAATCTACCTTTAAAATCAAGCTCATATGGTGTCGAACCTACATCCTTGCAATCTAATTCATACGATTAGGCTTCTAACCACTAGACCATGCACCTTCGTTAATTATTAATTGAAATAATAATAATAATAGTAATACTTTATGTCGATTTTAATAATGGACACAATGAACTTCAAGTCATAAAAATTAGCCTAAGGTTTTTTATTCTTGAAAAATTAATTTACTCTTGTGGGCAGTTATTAATATTAGGCATATGTAAAAAATATTTTTTAAAGATGACCAACTTAATAGAATTACAAAATCGATTTCATTTCGTGCTTGGCATTTAAAACTTTAATTGCTTATAAAATAGTTAATTTAAATCCGATCAAGATACCATTCAAAGTCACAATTAAATTAAATTATCTATTTTCACAATATTTTAAAAAACGAGCAAGCTAACCTAATCCAAAAATTAATTTTCAATAAAATGCCCATTTTTACCCTAAGAACGTATTTCTATCAAATTGCATTCGTTAATTGACTTCTAATAATCCTTTGACCTTGAAAATTTGAAAAACCCCTGAAATGAGACCAAATGACCCTTAAAATCTAAAAATCCTATTTTACTATTTCTTAATTTTTTGTATTTTTCAATTTTTTTTTTAATTTTTAAATTAAGATCGTTTTCTTTATTATAAAAAAAAAAAGAATCTAAAATAGGGTGAAAAAAATGGGTTTCTATAGGATTAAATTTGTAAATCCTGGAGTTGAAAGAATTTAGAATAGATATTTCAAATAGATTTCACGAGTTCAAGCTTGCAATGAAATATGAATATATATTGTAATTTAGTTGGGACTTTCTAAAGTTATTGTAATGCTAATAAATCTACACCATGTATTTAATAAAAGCAAATCCAAACCATTGATTATTTTAAAATACTTTCACTTATAACCTCTATAATAAGTTAAAGTGTTTTCTAAATAACAAAAATATAAGAACTAATATTGAAGTATTAAAGAATAAAAAAGAAAATTCGAATAAAAGAAATGAAAAACAATCGTAAAACACAATCTAACCTATTTTCATTCTTCACCCTCTCTCAAAGTAGAAACAAAGCTCTCTATTGCAAAAAGGATTCCATCAAAGTACACTTGCTTTCTACATTTCTCACCAACAAGATCACTTAAGACTTCATTCAAGTTTCAACTTCTTTTTCGTAAAATTTTTGTTAAAAATTCAATATTGTTGCATGAGGTTTAGGGTTTTAGTAATAGTGATTCATCTGTCAATTGTAGTTGTTAAGGATTTTAGCATATTGTTGATTGGATCTACCTGTTGAGTTTGCATTAGGTTCTCTTTTTTTTTTAAGTTAGGTATGTAGTAAAGTGGGGTTTCTGTTATTTTAAATCATAGGATGTTGTTATTGAGTATATTATCGACTATTATAGAGAACTATTGACAATTTTGCAATAGGGAATTTGACAATTTGAGTTCCTATTGACCATAAAATCCATTTATCCATAAGAATTAACAGGGGGGTTCAATCTATTGCAAAACTATCGACAATTGGGGTTATCTATTAAGATACTTGTTAATTCTCCTTTAAAGTATTCTCTTATCTGTTGATAGATGCTTCATTTGATGGTTTTTAATACAAAACAACTATTTTTTATTTTCTCATTCCTAGAGGTCTAATGCAATGGTTTCAATCTTTCCTTTCATACTTGCTTTTATTGATTATCTTGTTACATCTTATAGATTTGTGATTTTTTTTTTTAGTAAAATGAGCATCCATTGACATCATATATATACTACCTGTATGACCCAAGAAGCATTTTTGTTATTTTTAATTTTTTTTCTCTGTATATTGATAATGGTTGGAACTTAATGCTTTTATTATCTTGGTTTTTCCTTAAACATCAGATGAGAGCAAGAAGTTAAATTTGGCTGAACAACCACTTAAAGGAAAGGTTAATGAAGTTATATTATATACATAATGTATAGTTTAAGATTGTTTGTGTGATTAGTTGTAAATGATGATTTTTTTTTTCTTTTTACAGATACTTGCAAGAAGAGTTGAAAAGTAGCATGATCTGTCACGACCCAAGGGGGCTAGTCATGGCAGTTGTCATATACTGTACAAAGGATTGCAGATTGAATTCCCTTACAATTGATGACCCTTTTATACGATACACGAGGCTACAGCTACTACTAACTACCAATAGTACACAAGCTTAAGTAATATCATTTCATGATAAATAATAAAATTATAAAAACATAACACATGGTCTATTTATATAAAAGTTTACAAATAAGAAGTGTAAAACATATCTTAAGTTAAACCAGTATATCGATTATATATTCAGCTCTATAAACTATCAGAAATATTCTTTGATCACATCTAGCTCCTACATTGACTCCGTATAGAACAATAACCTCGGGCATGCGACGGCCCAACTCTACAAATAGATCGTCCTGTGAAAGAAGACTATAAGGGTATAAGCTAACTAGTTTAATGAGATAATTTCTCTTAACCTCACAACAATTAAGTTATACAATAGTTAATTTTAATCAAATGAATGCAAGATAAGCAGTATGCCAAACAAATACATGCAGGTGACTAAGTACTGCATGCAACTCAGATTTAATGCCCTTTGAAGTCAAGGTTGGAGATTCATTAGTACAGCCAGATCTAGGTATCATATTAGAACTTATTTTATAACGAAACTCCACGTTTTGTATTTAAAATGTAATGGTATATGCATTATCAGTTTTATCAATATGAGTTTTACATATGATTGTGAGTAGGGTCACATGGCCCTCACTCACACCTAAATGAAGGCCTCTAAACTCGACCCTTAGCCAAGCAATTGGTGCCTCCAACGCTTAGTCATCCCGAGAGCCAAGGTAAGGTTATATTGCATATGTGCATCGTACAAAATCTATAACAATCAATAATCAACCCACGTATGGCCTCTCGCTACTTCCGTGTAATGTGACTTCTGGAATTAGTTATGCAGTACATGATTATGCGTGATCTAAGTTAACCTTTCTAGTCGAATAAAAATAGGTCTTATTTATTCAGTGACTATTCCAAGTCATAAACAATTAATTCTTAGTGAATCTACTATGCAACAATCATTACATCATTGAAATTTAAAGTAAATTCACCATTAACAACAATTATCATGCACAAGCATAACCCAACCCCATACACATTCATTTATTAATCATAACTTATATTTACTAACTACAAATACAAACAAGTATAGAATCATTAGGAAAAACTTACTCAACCATAGCTAACTTAGAGATTATAGCAATTTGGTGGCAGCTTAGGGTCTATATCAAAACTACCTAATAATAATAAAAATTTGTAATTTTGAGAATTTAAAGCTAAACTAGTATCATAATTTGTAAGGTCTACTTCACTTAGTTATGTGAAATTGTTGATTTGAGCTTTTTATTAAATCACGTATAACTTTTTCGTTTTAGCTTGGATCGTTATGGACTTATAGTCCATTTTGATTATTTTCGAACGTATTTTTTATAACGAGGTTTATTCTGAATGTTGTGACTCGCAATTTAAATTGTGATATAAAAATATCACAAAATTTACTATTTAAGTTTAAAAATTATAAAATATTAATTTTCGCTTTTCTTAATATTTATGATGTAATAATTATTTAAACCATATATTTGATATTTTATTATTTTAAGCATACTTTTCCTATTTTTGAGATTTTAGCCTTATTATGGTTATGATTATTATTATTATTATTATTATTATTTATTTATTTTTATTATTTCTTATTTTCTCATTATTCATTATTTACGATTTATACACACACACACACACACATATATATATATATACTTATAGTATTTTGGTAAATTTTATAATTTTACTTTATTGAGAAATTCTTAATTTACGGTATTATATATATATATATACTCCTCATGTAATTATGAATTTATTTTATTTAATAAATATTATTATATTATATATACTATATATTACTTACTTAATATTTGGTATATATATTTATATAGTATTTGGTATAAAATATGCATACTATATATTATACATGTACCATATGATATATTCGATATACATTATATGTTATACATATACTCTATATTATATATATATGTCCTATGTACACTATGTATTTAAGCATATATTACCACTTATAGAAATATACAACTACATATATACTATACGACTACATATATATATATATATATACAAAAATAAATTATACATATATATATCAATATATATATAGTTCATGTGTACACATATATATTTATATTCCTATAGTTATTTTGTATAATACTTAATACCAATTGTATGTAATCTAAAAAAAAATACATAATACATACCCCTTCCATATAATATACCTATGTATATACATGTATACATACATATCTTTATACATACATATATATTTCAATTTAAGTACTTTGCATATATATATGTAATATTAATGCGATATTTACAAGAATACAATACAAATACTACATATATACATGTACATACTATATATTATACATCTATACCTGCAAAATAATTTATTTACCTATTACTTTTAATTTTTTTTCTTCTTCTTTTCCTCCTTCTTCTTCTTCCTTTTCTTCTTTCTTCTTAGTTTTGTTTTTCATGGTTTGGTGTTTCCAAAATTTTTTTCTTCCTTTTGTTTCAGTTTTGCATTTGCAACTTTTTCTAGATTTTGTTTCTTTTCTTTTATTTCAGACGTGATCAATAAGCTTAAGAATTAAAGAAAATAAATTAAAATATTATCCTAATCTCTTACATTAATGAGGATGAGACAAAATTAATCATTTCAAAATTTTCTTTCGTTGTTTAATCAACACTTAGCAATTTGATTTTCAATACATGGGCTGCTTGTTTGGATATTTTTATTTCAATTCCAGGACGTGGTTAGCAAAGAAAAAGAAGAAAAGAGAAAAAGAAAGAGGAAGAAAATAAAAATTAATAATAAATATATGTAATTGTTATAAACATATAAATTATAACAATACTCATCATAAATTAATTTTGAAATTTTTGTGAAAATTTATCAATTTAATTGATACCTGTTACAATTATAATTTTTATAAGTTATTATAGTGATTTGTTAAAATTTCATGTGAATAAGCGACGATTTAGTCGAAAATTGTAATTGACTATAATTATATCACTATTAAGTAATATTTAACTATTTTATAAGCTTATATTTATAATTTTAGGGTTTCGAACAAATTCAGGTTCAATTTTGATTAATGGTGCATAAATCAGTTTCAAGGTTTTAGTACGCAATTTAGGGTTTCGATCAATTCCTAGGGTTTTGTTATTGGTATTATATTTGATTTATTAAATTTCATAATCTTTTATTATTACTAACCTTATTGACTTATTATATAGTTTAGGATACTCGAACTTGAATTAGGGTTCAACTGCTGATTTCCTAGGGTTTACATGCTCTTCTTCCAAAAATAAGGAAGGAATATCAAGAAAAGCAAAAAACATAATTCTATAGAGAATAAGAGTCTAAAAGTAGAATTTAGGGTTTTTGTGAGGTTAGTAAGATTAAATAGTTCTTGAAAACAAATAACTTGAAATTTTGTATTTTTAAATGTTTCATTTGGATTGTTCATTCTTTATAGCATGAGATAAGATGTTAACTTAAGTATGTGGTAGATAATTGGATTTCGGTTGTGTGAAAAGTCAAGCTATAAGTGAGATGAGGTTTGGTAGCCTTTTCAACTTAAGATGTGGTAAAATGGATAGAAACCTTTATTTGTGGCTACTCAAGAATTTCAAACCTAATTGTTGTGTTTAGCTTAAGATAACTCCATACATCGTGGAACATGTTCTTGGCTTAAGTATTATTGGAGAAGATGTCCCCACAAACACTATAGATGATGTCTTAAGTTGTTTGAGGAGTAACATTAGGTTAAAGTAGAGATTAAACTTAATGTTGTTAAGGAGGATTTGAAAAAAGTAGAAATCATAGATAAAAAATTCAGAAAATTGTTTGTTGTATGGATCCTTAGTAAATTTCTTGCTCATCAATTGTACCTAATCATTATAAGGGAATATTTGGCAGTGGTAGCAGATGTGAGTAAATTGCCACAATTTAATTGGGTAAAGGATGTTCTTTATCAAATGCGAGACGATATCTAGAAGCATAAAATGAGTGGTAAGTGTCACATATCAAGCCATGTTTTGTTCCTCATGTTATGGTTTTGTCTTAAGAACTCTTATTCACATTTAGTAGTATATGATTCATTACTAATATTGTCGTTCAATTCATCAAGTCACCTGCTTTATGTTTCTCATTATATTTTTCTCTACTTTATTCCCCTTTAGGTATATTTTATAGACAATTGTTCACTGAGCCATGTAGTGGTGGATAACTCTGTGCAAAAACTATTCTAATCAAAGACATCGATAGAAGATAGAATGAAGAAAGTGGTATGAAAGTTTAACAAGTGCTTAAGAGAAAATATAAGCTATTCTAGGTTCATGGCTCCATATATGGATGGTTTTAGAGTTATCCATACCATGTTAATCTTTCCTTTATTGAATAGGTTGTTATGTAGAGTTCTCTAAAAGAGCAGTCGATGAACAAAGAATGTCTACCTAAGAGAAATTAAAGCTTAAGGTCCCACTTCTCTGTACATATTATAGCTCTTAAGTAGGTTATATATTATTTGATGATGTTATCATGCTAATGTGACTTTTGTAGGTGTTGGGTGAGAAGTTAGATCTTATTATGAAGCAACAATAGGAGTTGAAAGAAGAGTTTACAAAAATTGTAAGAGGAGATACCCTGTATTGGGTATCCTTATAAAGGGGGTCATCTCAATGGTAAGTGTCTCCTTACCTAAGCACGCTAATGATGGACAAGAAGAGAAAAACAATACTATGCAAGGCATCAATTAGTACTTAATATATATATTTTTTCTTTCCTCTCAATATATGCATAATGTGAGACATTCTTAAGTTTATTTCTTGATTTACATGGACTTTAGTTCATTAAGGAGAGCAACAAAAAGAGTGAAGAAAGTTCTTAGATTACAATGCCTAATGATGATGATGTGTTTTAGCATATGTATCTATTATGCATAGGGAAATATTGATTCAATTAGAATACAATATCTTACTATCACGTAATGACCTTAATTGCTTAGAATTGTATGAGTGGCTGTATTGCGGGTTTGTTGACATGATGATGAGAATTTAGATCCATTAAAAAATGAATGATGGTACTAAATGAAATACTTGGTTCTTCTCTTATGCCTTTTTGGTAATAACTTACTATTTGGTTATATATTTTTGTTTTATTTCATTTTTTTTTCTAATGAATCAACTTTTAACATTGGGCATAGCCATTTGTCTTCATAGGAAAGAGTACTCTCAATAGTCTTGCTTACATTTATCTAGTAGCGAAGCATGTATGGGAAAACAAAACCAATGTGAAAGGGTATGTACTCTTCTTTATTGTTCCATATGACATATGTTAAAATGTAAGCATTGAGCCCATTATTTAATGTAGGTGTACATACCAATGAATCCATTAGAGAAACATTGGTATTTGGTTAAGCTACAAATGATACATGAAATGATTATAGTCTACAATACCATGAAATCATCAATAAATATTACCAATATAATGAGGTAAAGAAAGTAGCATGTTGTTGCCCCATCCACTTCTATGCATATTGCATGGTATATAAGGTGAAATTTAGATATAACTAATTAATGGCAATAATTTGGTAGGTTAGGGTTGTGGATGATATATTTTGACAAGGCAATTTCAAGTTGGCTAATTGAACGAAATAAAAAAGTTCCAAATCAATCAACTTTGGGTGATGGGTAATGCTTTTGTTTGTTAGGTACTCTTTTGTGCAATCTAATCTATAGCTAGAATGAAACTAACATGTTTGTCTATTGTAGTTCCAATTATGGTGTATATATACTTAATTTAAGAAAGCTGAAGGTTAAACAACTAAGATTGAAGGAAATGTATGTTCATTAGTATTTTGTGTTTTTTTATCATTTCTTGAAACCTAACAATGTTAATAACGCTTTCTTATTGCTTGTACTTGTATTGTGTATGAGATTACAAGCCTTAGGGATTGTTTAAAAATTAGTTTGGAATTTGTGAAGGCATAATTAAATGTGAAGAGTGATTATACATGTGAAAAAGCATGCAATCATTACAAAAGAACAAAGGAAATTAAATCTAGATACAAATGCAATAGAATTTGATCCTGATTCTAAAGATAGCATGCTTGGATATTTTTCTTTGTTCGTTTGAAAAGTCAAAATGAAAATCCATACTTGTAAATTTCTCTCCTACTTTTGACTTGTACAAATTTGTTAATGTCATTTGTATACTTTTCATGACACTTTACTATTTTCATAATTTGTAAATTTACCATAATGGAACAACACACTTTATTGACTACCAACTTATTGTTGTCATCAAACACTTTACTATTAGCAACAACCACTTTACTATTATGGACACTCATTTAACTGTATTAGGTTATCAGTTTACTAAGATGGACCCATTAAGGTCATGGAATCCAACTTTATTATGATAAAAACAAAAAAAAAAAAAACACTTCACTATTGTCGAAAGTCACTTTATTGTCATCAAACCCCACTTTATTATCATGTAAACGAAATTTATTGTAGAGGAATCCTACCTTATTGTGATAAAATAAACACTTTACCATTGTCTAACCCTACTTTACTATTATGGACACTCATTTTACTATATTAGACTATCAATTTACTATGATGGACCCATTAAGGTTAGGAACTCTAGCTTTACTATGACAAAAAACACACCTTACTATTGTCAAACACTACTTTATTGTCATGAAATTGGATTTTATTATTGTTGAATCCCACTTGACTATGATCAAAACTCTACTATACTGTTGTCGAATTCTACTTTACTATTATAGACCCTTACTTTACTATATTGCATTATCAATTTACTGTGATGGACCTTTTCAAGGTCATGGACTCTAACTACGTTGTGATATAAAATACACTTTACTATTGTTGAACCTTACTTTACTATCGTGGATTCAAAATTTACCATAATGGAACCTCACTTTATAGAAATCAAAAACAGGTTATACTATTGTCAAACCCCATTTCAATATCATGGGATTGAAATTTATTGTAATGAAACTGCACTTTATTGTCGTAGAGTTGAAATTTATTGTAATGGAACCCTACTTTACAACGATAAAAAACACATACTTTATTGTCATGGAATTGAAATTTATCATAACAAAACCCGAGTTTACTTTGATAAAAACATACTTTACTATTGTTGAACCTCACTTTGTTGTTGTGAAATTAAAAGTTACTGTAATTGAACCCCACTTCACTTTGATAAAAAACATATTTTACTATTGTCAAAACCTATTTTACTATCATGGAATTGAAATTTACAGTAATGGAACCTAAGTTTATTATGATAAAAAACACACTATATTGCTATCGAACCCTACTTTACTATCATGGCTTAGAGATTACTTTAATGGAACCTTAGTTTACTATGATAAAAAACACATTTTACAATTGTTGTAGCCTACTTCACTATCATGGAATTGGAATTTTTTGTTGTGAAATCCCACTTTATTATCATAAAAAACACACTTTAATATTTATAAAACCTTAATTTACTATTATGGAATTGAAATTTACTGTAATGGGATGCCACTTTATTGTGATAAAAAATATACTTTACTGTTGTCGAACCCTACTTTGCTATCATGGAATTGAAATTTACTATAATGGAACCCTAATTTACTATGACAAAGAGTACACTTTACTGTTGTCGAACCCCACTTTGCTGTAATGGAACCCCAGTTTATTGAGATAAAAAACATACTAAACAAAAATTATTGTTGTTGATTCTCACTTTACTGTTATGGAATCTAAATTTACCTTAATTGAACCCTACTTTATGGTAATAAAAAACACACTATACTATTATCAAACCCCACTTTGTTGTGTGGATTTGAAATTTACCATAATGGAACCCTACTTTACTATGATAAAGAGCACAATTTACTATTGTCAACCCCCATTTTATTGTCATGGAATTGAAATTTATTGTAATGGAACCTCGATTTACTATGGGAAAAGCAAACTTTACTATTATCAAGCTCCGTTTTACTATTGTAGAGCCTTACTTTATTATCATGGAATTAAAATTTACTGTAATGATACCCCACTTTACTATGATAAAAAAATATGCTTTACTATTTGAAAAACCCCACTTTATTGTCATTGATTGAAATTTATTGTAATGGGACCCCACTTTAGTATGGTATAAAACACACTTTACTATTTGCAAAAGCCCATTTTGCTATCATGGAATTGAAATTTACTATAATAGGATGCCACTTTATTGTGATAAAAAATATACTTTACAATTGTCAAACCCTAGTTTATTGTCATAGAATTGAAATTTACTATAATGGAACCCCACTTTACTATGACAAAAAATACACTTTACTGTTGCTGAACTCCACTTTGCCGTCATGGAATTAAATTTTACCATAGTGGAACCTAAGTTTATTGTGATAAAATATATAATTTATTATTGTCAAACTCCACTGTACTATCATGGAATTGAAATTTATTATAACTGAACCCTACTTTATTGTGATAAAAAATACAAATTACTGTTGATGATCCCTACTTTATCATGATAAAAAACATACTTTACTATTGTCGAAACCTCACTTCACTATCATGGATTCAAAATTTACCATAATGGACCTCACTTTATAGTAATAATAAACACACTTTACTATAGTTAAACCCTACTTTACTACCATGGAATTAAACTTACTATAATGGAACCCTACTTTACTGTTATGGAATTGAAATTTATTGTAGTGGAACCCCAGTTTACTTTGATAAAAAAACTCACTTTACTATCATCGAGCCCTACTTTATTGTCATAAAATTGAAATTTACTGTAATGAAGCCTCACTTTACTATGATCAAATGTTTGTAAAACCCTATTTTACTATCATAGAATTGAAATTTATTGTAATGGGACCTACTTTACTGTGATAAAAAACACACTTTACTATTGTTGAAACCTACTTTATTTTCATGGAATTAAAATTTATTGTAATAAAATCTTGCTTATTGTGATAAAAAAACATAGTTTACTATTACCAACCCCCACTTTATTACCATAAAATTGAAATTTACTGTGATAGAACATGAGTTTACTTTGATAAAAAAAACATACTTTACTAATGTCGAACCCCTCATTATTGTTATGGAATTGAAATTTACCGTAACTAAACCCCACTTTACTATGATAAATATATATATATATATACTTTACTATTATCAAACCTCACTTTATTATCATGGAATCAAAATTTACTGTAGTTGAACCCTACTTTATGGTGATAAAAAGCACACTTTACTATTGTCAAACTCTACTTTACTATCCTAGAATTGAAATTTACCATTATTAAATCCTAGTGTACTGTGATAAAAAAACACACTTTACTGATGTCCAATGTTACTTTACTATCATGGATTCGAAATTTATCGTAATGGAACCCCACTTTACCATAATAAAAAACAAACTTTATTGTAGTTGAACCCAACCTTTTGGTCATGGAATTGAAATTTACTACAAAGGAACCTTACTTTACTATGATTAAAAAAAAAAACACTTTATTGTTGCTAATTCCTACTTTACTATCATGGAATTGAGATTTACTTTAAAGGAATCCCACTTTACTTTGACAAAAAACATACCATATTGTTGTCAAACTCTACTTTACTGACATGGAATTGAAATTTACTATAATGGACTTACACTTTGCTATGATAAAAAAAATACTTTACTGTTGTATTATTGTCACTTTACTTGAATGAAGCACATATGTGCTGTTATATAACTGTTGTAAGTATACATAAGCTATTGATGGTAAGCAGCAACTGAATAAATTGTTCTATACATAGTCTATTGGTAGTATAATTTGCAACTATTGGTAACAATTAATTATGTATTAGTAGTTGTGATCATCTGTCAATAGTTTGACTAACCATGATTGACTGTTGTTAACAATATCATAGTAACAAAACTAGAAGATTTTTCCCCATACAGTTTAGATAGGCAATTGATTGATCTCTAGTATTAAGTGTAAACCAATACCATTGTCTACTAACACCAACATACCATTATTTTATTTTTAAATCCACTAGTATTTGGAACCTCTCTGAAATTATTATGATTGTATTTTATAATTATGATGAAGTTATAATGATAATAAACTAGAGTATAAATGTAGCACTCTTGCTCACGAAACACCAATGCAACAATAACACAACTCAATATCATTGTATCAATACATTCCTAGCAATATCCAAGCCTTTGTCTTTTCTAGCATTTCACAGATAAAAAAAGAAAGGGACATATCTAGAATATTTGTATCATAGATTCTTAAGATTTAGATTCATGAATTAAATGTTAACAGTAAACACATAATATACCTTAAGATATTAGGAAGAGTTCACATCAAATGTAGTTATAAACTATCTTCATTCCAACACAAAATCTAACAAAATGGAAATGGAAAAACTTAATACTCTAGTCACTACTGCAAAATAAATAAGAAAAGTAAGTTTGGTCGTTAAGCAAAAAGACACTTGGACTTCCATGCATATAGGTTCCATCCTTCAATCTACTTGAATCCATCTTAAAATAAAACATTCAACTCTATAAAACAAACTAAACAATGTAAGGGTAATAATATCACATTAATGAGACTATAATCATTAATATTCAAGATTATAACTTTTAATACAACTACAATCATCTTGATCATCTTATTGAGCTGGTGTATCCAATGATATTGGTTATAGTAGCCATTTGAGTAAAAAATGTTGGTACATGCAAGAAAAATATATATCTTGATTTTCCCTAACTTGTCCAACTTCTCCCTTCATTTCTCTCATGGACGTCTTAAGGGTGTTAACTTGCCAAATTAGGTTACCTACTTATTGAGTCAGCAATGCAATGTCACTCTCTTCATCGTCTTCCTCCATCTACTATTGAGGTGAAGCAATGCCTATGCCTTCGAATCTACCCAATTCACCTTACTAATCTTTCCAAAAATGACTTCTCATAAGACTTAATCAATCAATTTGCTCATAACTTTTTGGTTCAAGGGTAAGCTCACCATTAGGGATAATATCTTCCTTCCCTAAAAAATAAAGAAAAAAAAAAAGGAGATCGATCTTGCATAGGATTATCAAGTATCTTGTGTTAATCTTTTGACCATTTAGGATTTATCCCATTAACCACAAATCGTCAACATACACAAGAGCATGATCTTCGAATTGGCAATTAACATGATAGGAAATGATAAAGTGAAGAACTCTATGGAGGGAAGTTAAATGCTTCATATCCAAAACCTCTATTATCCTTATCCAATTTTCCCTAATAATTCTATGTAAGTTCCATATAACAATCTACAAATACCACTACCATTAAATGACCCTTTGCTTTCTACCAAAAGAAGATTAGAAAACCAATAAGGATCAACTAAGAAAATTGTGCCATTCATGAATGTTTGCAAGTTGGTAGATATAGTGTTAGGGTCCCATAAATCAATGCGCACATCACCCACTATCATGTTTGAGTAAAAGATCCTTATCAACCTCATATATACTTTGTGATTTATCCCAATCAAACAAATGATCCCATTATCGAGCAAATTTTTGGTAGAATTCACTACAATTTTCTTATACAAAATTTAAATCAACCTCTTGACCAAAATCTAGATTATTCTAAGAAAAAAGTTGTTCATACCTTTGAGCATGCGACATAAGTAGGAAATTTACAAAGAAATACTCCTTAAGCTACATGCATAAACTTATCCCTGACATTCCTCCCTTATTTAGTCTTATGGCTACTAGTGTGTAGGGCCTTTGTTGCTCAATTCGATATTGAGTTGTTAGGGTTAGGGTTTGGCATTAATTGTTTGGTGTGTTAAGGTTCGGAGAAGAAATAGTTAATTATTTCGAAGTAAGGTATTTAAGATGAAATGAAACAGGTTAGGGTTTATATACTCTAGGGCTCTTATGTTTTTTTCTTTACCTTTTGCTAATCTAACTATCGACAATTCATACTAGACTACCTATAATAAAGGTTCCATCATAGTAAGTTTTAGCTCCAATATAGTAAAACCATCACCATTATAGTAAAATGACATAGATTACCGTAAACTCACTACTTTATCGATGGTATATATAGATTGTCAATAGATTAAACAGTGTGATAGGCCACTATTGATAGTTGTAGACTAAATTATCAATAGTTACTATAAAAGATTGTTCCCCATCCTATTTTAAGCAGGAACTATTGACACCATGATATAATACTATCAAGAAGACAATATAACTATACTTTTGACAATAAGAAAATGTTGCTAAAAAATAAATATGTAATACTCATTCATGAATCTTTATACAACAAAATGGAATTATAATCAATGACTTGATGACTTAGTAGGGCCTTTCAAACCTATAGATACTAATTTAACACTTAATCAAAGTCAAACGTCATACTATGATCATATGAATTAATGTGGTTTGTGTCTTATCCAAAAACAAACAATGGTTATATCATATTATTTTGACCACCAACCTTAGCATTTCTTAGGCAATGGGTACGATTATGTTCGACTTGTTTGCACAGGCACATTGAACCTATCTTCTTGATCGCTGTGATTACTAACTAAACGAACCTTTTACTTAAACGAATTTTAGATTCTTGATCCTACCTCTTTAACATAGTATAGTGAGCTATAGCAGGAAATAGAGTAAAAGATATAAGGGTATAGGAATCTTATCACCTGTTACACTGTTAGGTTTTGGAGTGACATTTGCATCATTTGAAGTTTCTTGCATCTCCATGGTCAAGTGTGTGATTTCCTTCATTAGCCAGCAAAAAACTATTTTGAGTTCTAATCCAAGATTACACATTGATTGGCAAGTAGATGCAAATGAACCATATCGAACTTGCTCCATCATGATTGCATCTCTAATAGCTTGCATAACCCCATCACTACCATGAATGCTCTTTATAAATTTCATCTACCTTACCAATATGAGGTTCTAGGGTATATTGTTGAGTAGCTCCGGATCAGCCACATGAAAGGCATGGCTACATGGAAATCCAATAGTCTTAAAGTGTCGATAATCACAATTAATAGACTGGTCTAAATTTATGAATGTCACCCTTTAAGTCTAAAAGGGTGCTCATAATTGCGTAGAGTGTAGATAATCACCCTACATTGGTTATCATCGTAAAGATATAGAAGGCCTTTCGTTCAATCTCCAAACTCACTCTTTCTAAGGATGCCTTTGCATATATGGAGGTCGTATGGTTTTCAAAGCCCTTCAATAAAGTCCGTAGAATTAGTTTTGTGTATAAACTCTTATGTCAAGAACCTTTAGTTATGCATGTCACAAACTAGCTAATACCCTCTTAAAATGCTAAACAAACTGATACATCCAATATTTGCTAGACACAAGTGTTTCCCTTTTATAAATGAATGCATTCCCTTACATCTCTAGGTACTCTTTAATAAAAGCCTAATAGTATCCCCTTAAATACACATGTACCCAAGATGACTGCTTCTAATACAACTCCTCTGCCCATTCATTACCTTCAAGATCATGTCTTTCAAGAATATCTCCCAATGCCATTTCGAATCCATCCACAAAATTTGTATTAAACATGCTTCTTTTGAAATCTCAAAGGAACTTGTCCTTACAAACATAAGACATTGCATTCCTCTTAAGGTATCATGAATAAAGGTGATGTTATGAATTAGGGCAAATAATAATAATAGCTATCCGCATTGCCCTATCTCCATTTGTAACAATTGATATAGGCGTTTTACCTTTCATTGGATGTACAAACACCTCAAGTAACCAAGCATATGCCTCATCTAATAATGTACTATCAAAAGATGTAAGTCTAATGATGATGGCTAAAAGCAACTAATATGACTAATGGCATTAGGTACTTGTTGGATCGATATGTGGAATCAAAAGTACTGACATCTTCAAAACATATGTAGTCTAGTTGACATATGGAGTATGATCAAGACATTCAACTAGGTTGTCCTTCTTCATTCACAATGTACTCATAAAATAACTTAGGATCAACTTCCTTTTGGCACGCTAGGAATGCTAAGGTTACCCCACATCTTTAGAAGTAATTGTATGAGTTTTTCTTTGCAAATCCAACTTTTTCATGATCACTTGCTTAATGAACTACATATTCCAATATATTACGTAGCTGGATAGCAAAATTTAACATGCTTTTGATTTATACCCAATTGGCGTCTGAAACATACTTGTTGGAATTTCAAAAGCAATCATGTGAATATAGTATGAGCTCATGATTGTGCTCAATCATTACTAGTGAAACCTCCCATAGTCCATCTTGCTCTACAAGTTTTACTTTAAACATAGCTGATAAACAATTCTAGTTTAATGCCCTTTCCTTTCTAACTCAATCATTCCTATTGAGGTGTTACTAACCCCTAATACCATCCATGTGACATACACATAGATACATTTTCGCCTAGTTTCACTCATTTTTTTTAATATCATGCAAACCAATGTCAAATCTATTTATAGCAACATCTTTATTTTAGAAATCTCTTGTTTTTGAAAAAGATGTCAACTTTTTCCAACTAGATATTTAATTGAATGCAAATTTATATAGGATAACAAATTATTAATGGTGATCACATTCCTACATTGAATAGAATCATTGCTTCCACAAGCACTTAAGACAGGAATTTCTTGTACTTCACCATATTCAACAACGATTTTAATATCATGGTCATGAATATCGCATTTGCCTTCATTAGCACTACCCAAATCAATCGCATGTCTACCAGAATCCATATTTAAGTTACTAGATTTGTTTTCTTTTTTAATATTTTTTCCAGGTCTTAATGTTCATATAGGGTTTTGACGTTGCAAATTATGTGTTTTCTATTGAAGGGAAATGATCTTATATGGAAAAAAAAAATCTATTTAAGCAATGACTATTTGTCTTGATTTTAAAGGACCATTGATGGTTTAAAGATTATTATCAATAGTATAGCAACCAAGCAAAAAACTGTTCATAGTAATAGGCTCCATTTCAATAAACTTGGGCTTATATACAATTAAACATGATATATCATAGTATCTTCATTTAAGTTTACGGTAAATCGATGTATTTATTTGTTGATAGAAGTAAGAAAGCTACAATATTTTAACTTTATTCATCAAAGAATCGCATCTAGAACAAGTGAATACTTAGGCTACAATAGTTTAATAATAAGAGCTATAGTAAAAAAGAAGAAGAAGAAGATATATA
Source organism: Lumnitzera racemosa (assembly GCA_024138005.1). Classification (NCBI taxonomy): domain Eukaryota; kingdom Viridiplantae; phylum Streptophyta; class Magnoliopsida; order Myrtales; family Combretaceae; genus Lumnitzera; species Lumnitzera racemosa. Next base: position 63,626,360 of record JAMXBC010000004.1, read on the forward strand.
CATATATATTTATAGTCTTATATACATGTGTTAAAAAATTTATACTGGTATATATAAATTTTTAATACTATGTTCTATTATTACAAGATAGTAATATTATAATGTACTATTTTTATTACATGAAATTATATATAGTATGTTAACATGATCTATATAGCACTATTATATGTGGTGTTATAGCATACTATTTGGAACATTACATTTATTTAATATTAAAGTATTATATCTATTTATTACAATATCATTGCAAAAAATAATTATATGGAACTAATATATAATACTTATATCATATTATATAGTGATTATATAGAATAATTATATGGTAGTACTATTATAGAATAAAATTTAGAACATCGTATCACAAAATATAACAATATGATTTGCTAACAACATAAATGATGTGTATTCTTACTATATGATATTAATTTTTAGTTGTATTATAGAGTTACATATGATATGTTAACTACATGTGGCATTAACTGTAATTTCTAAATATTATATAGTATAAATACTATTCAATTTTATTTCTAGCATCTTATCAAATACTATTACAACAAATAAAGCAATACATTAGAAAACAATTATATGCTTATAGTATTTGATAATATTTATGGATCATATGTGTACGATATATAATATAGTATAATGTATGGACATCGATAGATATGGATTATATGTATACTAATTATGTGCACGGTTTGTATATGAATTATAAATATACACTAATTATAACTACGTATGCAATACGTGGAATATTTTTCATAATTTATATTAGTTACAAATCAATATTATATACTGTATGGTATATTGACAACAATATATATGGATTACATCTATACAAATTATATATATATATATATTAGATAATATAGCTTTTTTATATACAAAGTATCGTACATAGATAATAACATATACAAATTACATGTGCTAATTATAAATATAGACGGGTTATGTAATATAAGATTTCTATGAATCACAAAAACAATAGATGAAGTAATGAATAATGATAGCATGAGGACAATGTAGAAATTATTTTGAAGGTACAATAATTGTGTGGAATTTTTAGTTTATATGAATTGTATAGTAATAATCCAAATAACAAAAGGAGAAAAATTTAACTAAAGAATGCTTTTTGTGAATCATAAAAGCAATAGACAAAGTAATGCAAATTAGTAATGAACAATTATAGTGTAAACCCCTAAAAATTTCGATCTAGTTTTTGAAATAGACTCAACTATATTAGACAATTTAGGAGTCGACAAGGCTAATTAAAGTGAAAATCCTAAAAGAATTAATCAATCGCATAAAGAATTTTTCTACCTTAAATGTTTCTAAAAGCTAAAGATTTCATTCGAAAGTGATAAAAACCTTAAAAATGATTACATTAAGGACATATGTGCACTAATCCAACATGATATACCTTAAAACCCTAATTGAAAATATAATGCTTATATTTTGTTAAATCGTTAGTAAAAGGTTAGAGATAACTCTCATTCTTGCTTATATGATTCAAATTCTCAAGTAATCCATTAGGAACTAAGATAATGAGTCATAGATTATATTTATTCCTTAAATATATGATTAAGAGGGTTAGGGTTAAGGTTGAAGATTAGGTTACATATAGTGAACTTTAATACTCAAATTAGTATTTTTTGCACTTGTTATCCAAAGTAGTTTATCAAATGAGATATATGGACTCTAAAGACCTAAAGTAAGATCTCATCAACCATATTTACACATCAATGCATCATATACCTCATTTCTTCTCATTTCCTTCATTTCTCTCCTAATTTCCCTTAATTACTACATTATGTGCACAAAATTGCACATACTTAAGGAATGCTGACTAAGATAATACATGTTGACCAAGTCAACACATGTTGACTAAAGTCAACATTTTGAAAAGTCAACAAAAGCTAAGAGATAAGGAAAATATCTCTTCCTTAATGATGTCTTTCTTTTCTTTTCCTTTTGATTTTTCTTTCTCTCTTCTTTACAATTGTTGTCGTCCACATTTGTCCTTCTAAACCCCACCACATGTTGTCTTCCATTAAGAGAAACAAACAAAAGAAACAAACCAAAACCCCCTTTTTCATGCCATGACCTCCTTCTTCTTCTTTCCCTTTCATTACTTCACTTTTGTCTCCATAACTTCAACATCATTAACGGTATGTTTTTAAGTTGCTTTATGTTACTTTCTATTATTCATTAGTTAGTTAATTAGGTAGATTAGATAAGTAGTTATGTGGTTAGTATTGTCTTGAAGAAGAGGAAACAAAGTTTCCATCTTTAAGTGTAGAAATTTGAACTTTTGAAGAAGAAGAAAGGAAGACATGAGTATATGCTTATAAGTATGTATACATAAGAAAATACCAAAAGAGTATAAGTATATGAACCTTTGTACATGAGTATTTATCATGTACATAACCTAATTTAAGATCTAAATTAACTATACATACCTATACTACACTAAATATATATATAAGAACACAAAAACATGGAATTAGAAAGCTTTCCTTAAGGAAAAGCTTGCACATACGAATTTTAGTATAAAATACGTATCTAACCGTATAGGTATACGGGTATGTATACACGTATAAATACGGTATAAGTCTAAGTATAGATATGAGTATAAGTATGTATAAAGTATATGTACATAAGTATAAGAGAAAGGGATAACATGACATAATACATATGCATATGACATAAGCATGAGGAAAGGCTTATGTAAGCATATGATGAGGTAAGTGATGACATAAGCACATGATGACATAAGTCATGATATAAGCAAAGGATGATGTAAGCGATGACATAAGCATAAGTTTAGAAAATAAGAAAACTAAGAAAAGTGTAGGTAATTAGGTAACTAAATTAGTAAATCCTAATACACCTTCTAAATTAGATTATATCTAATTCAGTACATAAATTAGTAATAGCAAAGTAAAATCCTTTCATTATAAGAATTTAAGGAATAAAAGATATAAACATAAGTAATAAAAGTACTTAGGTGTTCATAACTAAAAATTTCTATAAATTTAGCTCATAACGTAAAATAGAGGTCTTAATATCCAAAACAGATATTACCATCTGAATATATGTTCGGAAACGATGAAAAACGATTATAAATTCATAAATATAAAAAATAAAACGAAAAAGTTACATACGATTGAAATTAAAGTCTTACCGGGTAAAAGTTGATAGTAATTTAAGTAGAATTAGGTAATTAGAAGTTTAGAATTAGTAGTTAATTTAGGTACTTACTAGTGTTATTATCACATAATGATCAGGTGACCTTGAGGTGAGCGAGGACCTCCCGATCAATTACTACGATTAGGGCGAACCGCTATGGCCGAGTGAGTATTTACCCTATGATTCCATGCTTGATTGTGATTGTAGATAGTGGACTTAAATATTATTGTTAATTGACTATTGTGTGGGGTTCGGGAAATGCTTGTGTATGTAATTGTATGTTGAGTTGTGAATTTACCTTAAATGCAGAGAATGCCTTGTTTGTTGCATGGTAGTATAGAAAATGATTGTGTGTATTAGTGGATGGTCACAGCATAATTTGAACTAAATTATACTCAGCCTATAAAAAGAAACTGGAACATGCATTAACATGCATAGCATGGATACTATTCCGGCCATCACATCACACGGAGGTAAAGAAAGGCCATTCGGGGGTTGATATTATTGATTTATTTGGTTATGTACGGTGTACTCGTACAAAATGACCTTACCTTGGCTCGCGGGAACACTAGGCGTTGGAGGCGCCAACCGCCTGGCTAAGGGTCGAGTCTAGAGGCCTCCGTTTAGGGGTGAGTGTGGACTGCGGGGGCCCACTCACAATTATACTAGAACTTGGGTTTTTCTGAAAATAAAAGAATTATTTGATATAAGTACGGAACATGGAATTTCGTGGTAAAGTAAGTTCTAATATAATACCCGGATCTGATTGGTGCCGTGTAAACTCCAACCCTAACTTCGGAGGGCGTTAAATCCGAGTTACGTATATGAACTAGTTAAGTATGCGTATTGTTTGGCATTTTGTTTGATCATTCATTCATATGAATGACTATAATGTACTTATAACTTGCTTGTGGTGTGGCTGAGGGTTTTGCTTACTAAGCTTAGGCTTACAACCCTTTAGACTTTTGTTGCAGGATAGCCTGTTCGTAGAGACAGGACGAGGGATGCCACCAGTTAGCCTGGGAACTTGGGCAAGAGCGAGGTAACCTGTGTGACGAGAGAAAATAGTTTATGTAGATTCCTTCTCATGTACTTACGTTTATCTTATTATTATGAACTTAGACATACTTAAATACTGTATAATGTAAGCTTTATAACTTAACTTTTATATAAATATATTGTGTGATGATATCATGTGAATCTAGATGTACTTTGGAAACTAATGGTTGTAGAGCCTTATATATTGTGTGAAGAGTTTTTGATTGGAAGGGTAACCAATCAGGGGTTCTTCATACAGTATACGGCGTCTGCCACGACTAGGCCGTCCTCAGTTCGTGACAGATTTAGTGGTATCAGAGCATGAATATAAATAGGGCAATTAAAACACTGACCCTAGATATTTAGATAACCTACCTAGTGAGTTTGAGTGGGGGTAGAATTAGGTTAAGTATTTAAGCTTTTACGCTTAAATTACATGAAGTATTTTAACTTTAGTTTAAGATCTAATATAAGCCTTATTGATTTAGGAATCGACACTTCAGTTGATGACTAGATGGGTCATCTTTAGGCAGCAGTGGGGTGAGACACTGTTTAGTTATCGACGACTATTGCGGATCCTTTGTGAGGATTTGGCTTTGGTGGGTAGATCTCGTACTATATCGGAGGTGTTTGTTGCTTGGGGTCATGGGCTGAATAGTTATTGGCAAGAAAGAAGAAATTTTTATAGCCTATAGATTCCTGGTGATATACCAGAGAATGAGGAGCTGATGTACTTACTTGAGTCTGAAGAAAACCCAGGTTATCCTCCTGGATTGATTTTTCTGGTTCATGGAGAGCCTAGACCAGTGCCCCCTTCATTTGTCTTCTGGGAAGATGTAGGTTGTGGAGTTACTTTAGCGATTGATAGAAGAATCGATCATCTAAGGATTTATACTCCAGAGCATGTTGGTACAGTGGTAGGATTTGGAATGAATGAAGCTGGGAATTTTAATCCCACTACTGGAGAATGAGCCTGAGCCTGAGCTAGAAATCAGATCGGATGCTTTAGCTTTGTATCTAGAACCTCCTCAAAGAATTCATCCTGCTTCAAATCCTACTCCTGAGTTTGAGTACTACCAGGTGGATCCAGGGCTTCCACCTAAGGTTGTTGCTGGAGGAAATCCTGATGAGACGCTGAGGATTCAGCCGGATCCCTTAGAGTTTTGGTTACCACGAGAATGGGCTTGATAAGCTCCTAGTGAGGAATCAGGAGTGAATTCTAATGTTGGCTCTGTTTTCGGAGTCCCTGAGTATATACCCCAAGGTGACCCTGGTGCTGGACCATCATCTTACCTAGGATGGATATGGTAGATGACTGGAAGGGAATGTTTGAGTATATAGCGGCTATGTGACTTCAGAGCGATCATGCATGTCACTTTTGTTTGTAAATATTAAGGTCATGTAGGATCATTTTATACTCTGAGTGTTACATGTAGTAAGGATGCTATGTATAAAAACTAGAATCAGTGGAAAGTTAGGTTAGGCTGAAGTTATGTTATGTATAAAATATGTCCTTTGGGCATAAAGTTATATAGATGTAAACTCCCTTTGTTTATAAGAAATGAAAGTTGTAGTTTATGTACCATAAGTGTTAAAATAATTATATTTACTTTCATTTTTATAATGAATGTTGAACTTAATTATTTATGATTAAGTGTTTCTTACTGAAAGTTGGACATAAAATTTTCAGTCAAAACAGGCGTAGACAAGGACCTCCAGTTGCGGCTCCACCTGCACTAGAGGAAGAACCACATATGCAACGGGACCGTACAGATGAAATACTAGTTGCAATACAGGCACAAAATGAGCTGTTAAGGGCATTTTTGGAAAAGGAACATACTCCTCCTGTACCTGCACCACCAGCAAAGGCTGATAGAGAAGTACCCTTGCCTCCTCCACCTCTCTTTAGACTTTTGTTGCAGGATAGCCTGTTCGTAGAGACAGGACGAGGGATGCCACAGGTTAGCCTGGGAACTTGGGCAAGAGCGAGGTGTCCTGTGTGATGAGAGAAAATAGTTTATGTAGATTCCTTCTCATGTACTTACGTTTATCTTATAATTATGAACTTAGACATACTTAAATACTGTGTAATGTAAACTTTATAACTTAACTTTTATATAAATATGTTGTGTGATAATATCATGTGAATCTGGATGTACTTTGGAAACTAGTGGTTGTAGAGCCTTGTATATTGTGTGAAGAGTTTTTGATTGGAAAGGTAACCAATCAAGAGTTCTTCATACAGTATATGACATCTGCCACGACTAGGCCGTCCTCAGTTCGTGACATATAGCATGTGGACAACATAGAAATTATTTTGTCTAAAGACTAATTGTATAAAATATCTATTTTTAGTTTATGTGAACTACATATAAATAATTTAAATCTCAAACTAAAGAAAAATTAATTAAAGAATACTTTAAACGAAATAAAGAATAAGAGATATATTGTAAAAAGGGAGAGAGAGAAGAATAGTATTATTAAAGAGAGAGGGAATATTATTAAAGAGAGGAAGGGGAGGAGCAACTTGATTAACCTGCAATAGTTGGTTATAAGAGACAATGTTACAATAACATTAGTATTCTAATGTTATCGTTAAAATCCAATTTAGCTAGTGAAATTCAATAGTATGCTCAAATTTCTAATTTATTCTTGATAAGGACAACCAACTCTTGACATCTTTGCATTGTTATTATCTTTTATCTTAGAGGACAATGTTGTTCGCAACTGGGGATGTTGTATGTGGATTTATATTGAAAGATATTGGTAGGAGAGTTGTTTTAGAAAATGATTAAACTTTGAACCACTAGAACTCACTATCTTTAGAGAGATTTTCGATCCCTTAAATTATGTACTGTAATGCTTGTGCAATAGTCTTTTGAGATATCGTTAAGTCTATAATGTTTGGTTGGTAATGTTAACAACTTCCTACCATTGGTTCAAAATAGGGGATAACAAGTTATCCCACTAAACTAAGGTGGTTATGTTATATGAATCTTATATTTTGATTACTTTTTTGTTGCAAACCACACCATATCCTCTTTGGTGTATAGGAATTGTAGATGGGAAAATTATTATAATATAATTTTATGGTCTAACCTTTAAATTATTAATATTATACTTAGACTAATTATTTAGATTAATGCCAAGATTTAAATAATTATATCTAATTTGAGATAAATTAGAGAGTTTTGGATTAGCAAGCTCGTGATAAGATTCGATAAAAATGTCTAAGAAATTTTTAACGTTTCATAGTAAGTTTAAGTATCACTTAGCTCATGATATGTAATTGGGTTTTATTCTCTTTCTAGCCTATTAGGGTTGCCAAACCCTAACAAATCTTAGTCATTAATGGTCATAAAATATAATGCTAATTGTTACTCAATATAAAATATATTCACATAAAACCTAGTGAGGAGCTTTTATACTAACCCTCTTACTATACATTATGTTATTGAAAATTAGGCTAATTGAAATTGTTTATCTTGCCTCTCTTATCCTACTTAATATCACCATTTTCCTTTTTCTTATTGTAACACAATCCTTTCCTAATCACATGAAGCGCATTGAGACAAGCTTTACACACGTGATACATATAACTAAACCTTACAACTATATTTTAGCAACTCCTTTCCTAATCGCTTGATTTCTATTGAGCGTATAGAGGGCTGAAAATAGTTATATTATTTATTTAGACTTAACTCCTTATATTAAGTGGCATGGTTGGGAAATCCACCCTATTCTTTTTCTTTTTCTTTTTCTTTTTTCCTTTTTAGATGATTCAAGGAGAATGCTTGGTGAGCTTAGACTGGTATCATTAGATTAGTCTGTTATCCTCCAACCTTTCTTAAGTAAGCTTATATACTCATGAGTAAGGCTATCGGTGTTAGGCCTATAGCTTACTTATATCTTGAAGTGAGTAAGCTCCATCTCATTTGTTGAAGACCAAGATGATTTGATGAACACTCCCAAGAGCTTATAAATATCCAACATTTCCTTCTCATTAGAGAACTAAGAAATAACATTACCTTACAAAGCCTTTACTCTCTAAGATCAAACAAGCAATTTAGGCAAAGAACTAATTTAATTTATTTAAGTTTCAAGGTAAGCGCTTGAGGTCCCTTAAGGCTACATTATTTGTCGTTTGTCCATTTGAGATACTTATATTGCCTATTCTTCCTCCTTGCCTCATTTTCAACTAATCATCCCTTCAACTGTCATTTTCGCTTCGCTTCTCTAAAGCTATGTGAACAAACCCTTACATGTACATTTCGGTGACTTTACTAAGGCACCAGAATAAAGCAATAGTAGAGACATGACATCTTTTAGGAGAAGAATTGCTCCCACTTTTGATTTAACGTTCCAAAAATGAGATATTAAGACACGTTAAGTGAGACCTGCTCTCATTGCTTTAGAACAGTAGTAATTAGGATAGTTCAACACCTAAGGTCTTCTTAAGTTGCATATAAGATGCAAACTACATAGAATACCATGAAGGTCAAGAATTGGTTCTAAGCTATGTTCTCTCAATTCATGTTAGGGTTAGATACCACTACTAGAGTGCAATAGGTATGGCTTTGCTAGGCCTTACCATTATTATGCAAGCAACATGCCACCCTCTTAGTTCAATTAATCAACCTTTCTATTACCAAGGAAGGTACCCCTTAAGGAGGAGGTGAGTAACCCCTCTTCATACCATACTTAATGTATTGACACTAGAGTATAATAATGGGCACAATTCAATGATGGTCCTCTTGAAGTCACACAAACAATGTAAACTATGTAAGAGACCAAAAGGGTAGTGAATCAGTTCCTAGTTACATTCTCAATTCATGCTAGAGGTAGCTATTATTACTTCCTTATGATGGGAAGAAGTTTTGTTAAGCCTTACTACTACTGCTAAGGAAGGGCACTACTCCCTTTTGTTTAATTAGGACATCTTCTCACTTTTGAAGACACCTTTCAATGAAGAAGTGCGTATACCTTACTTCTATCACATCAATCGAACTTATAATGTCTTCTCTAAAAACTTCCTTCACTATAAGGGAACACTTATATATATACTTGAATAAGAACAAGCTAAGTTATATGTGGAGTGTTAAAATTAGAGCTCTAACATTTTTAGTGCATTTTCATGTAAGGCATTACTTAAAGACTTCAAGACTAGGAAGCTTTCCTGGCGCCTAAGCAATGCCTTGACATATCAGCATCTACACCTTAAGCTTAAGCAATGTCCAAGCATCTTGGCTTCCCCACTTGAAGCTTAGAAAATGCCTTGGCATCTCAGCGTCTATGCCTTAAGCCAAATCAATGCCTTGCCATATCAGCATACCCTAAGCCTAGGCCTATTAGCTTCTGTTCCTAAGCTTAAGCAATGCCTTTGTATCTCAACCTCGATGCCTCAAGACCAAGCAATGTCATGGCAACTCAACTTTCAAGTTTTAAGCCTATGTATTCCCTTAGTACATAGCTATAATACTCTAAGCCTAGGTGATGCCTTAACAGGTAACTTGCATCACTATGGCTTTAGAACATGGGATGCCTTCAATTGAATTCACCATAAAGTGATTTCTTTGGTTAAGCAACACTTAACTAGACATCGTTGCTAATTGGTAAGAGAATCGACTCCTAGGCGCATGATGAAAAGACATGCTTATATCATGTAGATTAGTAAGATCATTGCCTCTCAGACGCATTAGAAGTCATTACAACTAAGTAAGACAATTTTAAATAGTCAAGTAACTAGAAGAGAATTCTCAATTTCAAGTAGTGAATGCCATTATCATTGTTTTAGCACAATTGAATACCTCCTCAAAAGGGATTGCTTGAACTTTATCGCTGTAATTGTAAGTGAGAGCTTTTGCTTCAATATGCTAGGTGACTTTAAAGGCTCTTTAGATCATAAGAGTCTAAGTAACCTCATATTCATGACAACCCTCTAAGTCCTTAAATCTCAAGAGCCTGAGTAGTATTCTATGATATGAGCTCAATGACCTATGGAAATGCCAATTATAATAACTTCCATTGTTGCTAATAAGTGAAGGCAGCACCTCTTAAGTGCATAATGACCTGCAAATGCTCAAATAACTTATGTTACCAAGAGGCCTTCGAATGGCATTATGAAATGGGGCAACACAACAAATTCATTAGAGCATAAAGTTTCTTTTAATGAAGGAACAATTACTCGAGTTGCTACACAGTCTCAATGAGACATGTTAGTAATTGGAGGAAGAGTAATATTGTAAACCCTGCAAATTTAGCTAGTTAAGAGTAGGACTGAACCCTCATACTATAAATGACTTGATAAGTTATTAGAGCCAAGGAAGATAAAAATTTAATAAATCATAAATCTAAATATATTATAAATAGTAAAAACTTAGAAATTGATCAAAACCTTAAATTGTATACTAAAACCATAAAACTGCTTTAAGCACCATTAATCAAAATTGAACCCGAATTTGATCGAAACCTTAAAATTATAAATATAAACCTATAAAATAATTAAATATTACTCAATAGTGATAAAATTAAAGTTGATTACAATTTTCAACTAAATACCTTATTCGCATGAACTTATAACGAAATCGCTATAATAACTAGTAAAAATTATAGTTGTACCAGGTACCAATTAAATTGATAAAATTTCATAAAAATTTGAAAATTAATCTACGAGGAGATTTGTTATAATTTATATGATTCGAAAAATTACATATATTTGTGAATAATTTTCATTTTCCTTTTATTCTATTTCCAATTTATCTCTTTTTCTTCTTTTCACTTCCACTTCAATGCACATCCTGCACAAAACGTGGAAAAAAATTCAGCAAACAAAGTAGCAAACGACAACCCACGTGAGCAAAACAAATTGCCATGTGTTGATGTTAAATAAAAAGAAAAGATTACCAATGATGATTTTTAATGAAAAATCTAACTTAGCTTACATTTTAAGCTAGTAACTCACTGAAAAATATATATATGGAAAAAGAAAAAAAAAATCTGCACACAAACAAAAAGTCTGGACAAACCGTGAGGAAAAAGAAAGAAAAAGAAAGAAGGAAAAGAGAGAAAGAAGGAAGAAAAAGAAGAAGGAAAATAAAAATTAATAGGTAAGTAATTTATTTTAGAAAGTATAGATGTATATTATAGTATACACATGTAGAATTATAGTATTTGTATGATATTTTTATGGTATTTTTACATATAACACTAATAGTATATGTCTATATACATGAATACTTAAATTTAATTATGTGTAAATATAAGGTTAGGTATGTATACATGTATGTACATAAGTATATAGTATGTATTATGTATTTGTTTTTTTTTCATACATCTAATTAGTAATTTACATAACTATAGTATAAATCTATATGTATGTACCGTAACTATATATATATGGATATACATGTATGATTATATATATATGTATATGTGTAGGCGTACAGTATATAGGGAGGTATTTTTATAAGTATTGATATAAGACATATGAATATATAGATATATAATATAGAGTATAAATATTATAGAATACGGCATATTATGTATGTAATGTATAGTATACATATTTTATGATAAATACTATATATTTTATGATAAATGATAAATACTATATAAGTATATATATGCCGAATATATATATGTATGTATTTATAGGTATGTATAAATGTAAGACATATAAATAAATAAATACAAAATATATGAATATGTGTATAAGAGTATGTTTTAAATAAATACATATACATATATAATACATGTAATGTACAGTGTATATATATATATATAATACCGTAATTTAAGAATTTACAATAACATAAACTATAAATTATATATTATAAGTATAGGAATAGATATATATATATATGTATAATCGTGAGGTACATAAGAAAAATAAGAAAATGAGAAAAATAGGAAAATATACCCGAAATAATAAAAATAACAAACATATGATTTAAATAATTATTAAATTATAAATATGTTACGAAAAAGCGAAAATCAATATTTTATAATTTTTATATTTAAATAATAATTTTTGTGATAATTTTGTATCACAATTTACGTTACGATTCACAACGTTCAAAATGGACTTCGTTACGAGAAAATACGTTCGAAAACGATCAAAATGAATTATAAATTCATAACGATTCGAGCTAAAATGAAAAATTTACAAGCGATTCGATAAAAAGCTCGAATCGACAATTTCACGTAACTAAGTGAACACATTATAACACTAATTAGCTTTAAATTCCCAAGCTTACAAATTTTCCTTATTCTTAGGTGATCTCGATATCGACCCTGAGCTACCCATAGACTATTACGATCCTTGAGTTAACCATGGCTGAGTGAGTTTTTCCTTATGATTCCATACTTGTTTGTGCTTATAATTAGTTAGTCTAAATTATGATTTATAAATGAATGTGTATTGAGTTAGGTTATACTTGTGCATGATAATTGTTGTGAATGGTGAATCTACTTTAAATTTCAATAATATAATATTTGTTACATAGTAGATTCAATAGATTGATTGTTTGTGACTTAGAATGATCACTGATTAAATATGACTTAACTTTTTATTCGACTAGAAAAAGTTAACTTGGACCATGCATAAATCATGCACTACATAACTAATTCCGAGCAGTTACATTACATGGAGGTAGCGAGAGGCCATACGTGAGTTGATTATTGATTTCGTACGGTGCACACGTGCGATATGACTTTACCCTAGCCCACGGGATAACCAGGCGTTAGAGGCACCAACCGTCTAGTTACGAGTCGAGTCTAGAGGCTTTCATTTAAGGGTAAGTGAGGGCTACGTGAACCTACTCATAATCATATATAGAACTCGTTTTGATAAAGCTGGTAATGGATGTACCATTACATTTTAAATATGAAACGCAGAGTTTCATTATGAAATAAGTTCTAATATGATACCCGGATCTGACTGTTCCGATGAATCTCCAACCCTGACTTCGAAGGGTATTAAATCTAAGTTACATGCAGTACCTGGTCACCTGCATGTATTTGTTTGGAATACTATTTTCCATGCATTCATTTGGTTGAACCTAATTATTGTATGAATTGATTGCTGTGTGGTTGAAGGAAATTAACTCACTAAGCTCTTGTAGCTTATGTCCCAACAATTTTCTCTTGCAGGTTGCTAGATGATCGAGCATGGGTTAAGAACTGAGGGTTGAGTGTCAACATCGAGATGAGATGCATAGAAGTTAGACTCTGAAGACAAACTATATGGTTTATTGGAATTCTTGTATACTATATCTAAATTTTGTGACTTTAGTAAGTTTAAGTTTTAGAACTTTTCTACCTAATCTTATTATTTGGTAGGGGATACCGATTCTTTGCGGTTCTGTTGGACTGTGGCTTATCGGATATCTATAGTCACATATATGTGGTCGTAAGTTAATTAAATAAAAACTTTAGTAACTAATTGTTTAGAATCTTGCAATCTCTAACTTGCAAGATGATTTTCAAGTCATGGGTGCGCACATGATATGAAAATTTTAGGTAATCCTACTAAGCCCCCTGTAGGGTCAAGACAAATATCAATAGGTATAGCGCATTGCTCACTTCCATGTACACTTGAGAAAGCAACACCCTAACATAAGTACTGATCTGATACCCTTCTCCCTAACCAGTATATTAATGACAAGCACAATGTTAGTAGCTTCATGGTGGTCCATTCATTTCTTCAATGCTACCATCACCATCTTCTAGACAAATTAAGGATTCCTTATAATATACCAAGTTTAGATTTTCTCTTCTACTTGATAAGGCATTTATGTAGCCTTCTATATTAAACAGGGAGATCAATCTCCCTAGAATGCACCATTGAAATAATCTTATTAAAGAGTCGTGTAAACTATCACAATGTTCCACTAGCATCCTTCAAGCCGAGAAGATATGATCCGCTACTATCAATGTAGCTAGAGTGTGATAAAAATGACAAGTTTGTACTTACATGTACAAAAGAAAATATATAAGTTATGAATATAAGGCTTAAGTATATATATGCATATATATAAGTGAAGAATGGAGATACTCACTCATGCCTACAACCAAGGCCAATGATCCAAGTCCCATCTTTTCTTATATCTTCTTGAATGATATGTAAGCTAAGAGGAGAAAAAAGGCTTCATCCCCTTAGAGTGAACACATTCAACAACCAATAGGATACTTGAAAGTATTACTCCTTATAAGAAATCAAAGCAATAGTAATGCTGGTCCACCAAGAGTTATACAACTTCAAAAGTTTGTTGTCTCGTAATGTTAAAGCTACTCTCTCCATAAAGTAATAAACATGTAGGTTTGAGCACTCTATTAGGAGATGATGGTTCGATATACTTCTTTCTTGCCTGCATGTCGAAGCACTAATTGAGCAAAAGTATTAATGCATGAAAGTATCCCACTCTACCACACTTCCATATCTCTTGCACAAGAATTGCAGTCAAGTGAAAGTAGTGATGGTAAGAAGGATCCTTGTATTCTTTAAGAGACACCATATGCTAAGCTTCGTGGTAATACGATCTAATCATGAACTTTATCTAGGTTATGCCTTCCTATATGAAAGACAAGCAATTATATCCTCTTGTCATTGAATCATAACACTACTATGATGTTGGTAGTCTTATAGTCCCACCAAGGCTTATTGTAGGAAAGACTCTTTGCATGTGAGGCATACTGCATATGAATCTTGTTGCACTTGAGGCCTGCCTAAAACTATTGCATTCAAAGGCCTATTAAATGAGATACTCATTGTCCATAAGGCTTATTAGGGCCTACTATTCTTGAGGCTTTTTTGCTCGAGGTTTCTCCATGTAAAGTCTACTGTACCTAAGGCTTACTCTTTCATGGCTTGCTACACTAAAAGCCTACTAAGACTTGCCACACTTAAAGTTGCTTACTAAAAGGCGATTCCATGTTAGGGAGCTACTTAGCCAACTTTGATTTTTTGAAGTGAATATTGAGATTAACTGGTTGCATTACTAATTATGAGACTATGCCTACAAGAGTAAGGGAGGAAGTTAGCAAGATAAGACATACATGGTATTCTAAGGGAAAAAAAAAAAGAGGGAAAAAGAAGAGCAATTGAAGTTGAATCTATATAATGGGAGAAGGCTCACCATACTTATGGTGGTATTGTTGAATACTGAATCTCTTTCAATAATATATGTAGAAACTATAAATATTGAATTGGGAAATGATGACTCGCCATACTTCTATTCTACCCACCTGTGGGAACTACAATTGAGTAGAAGTGGTAATATCATAAGAGAGTTCAAGTCTTCTTCAAAAGAACTACATCTGCTAACTTCTTCTTAATGTATTTGACCCTAGCATATCATTGGGATGGTGGCCCTTTTAGAGATGTAAGTTGGGTGTTAAAGAGAGGTAGCTCTCTCCTCTCATTTCTAAAGTGCAACATTAATCTCCTTTATTGATATCTTTAGAACTAGCACGAGGCTTATGCTTGACAAACTAGAGTTCACCATTAGTGCAAGGTGTTGTGTGGACTTCTTGATGCTTGTCCCTATCCCACAGTGGGTCTTCAAAGATGGCCACATCCAACCACTTATCTCGAAGACTTGGGACTAGTGGAAGGTCCATCTAAATGCACTAATAAAGTTTTTTCTATTGGACTGCTTTCATGCTTCGACTTGGGTTGGTCTTTGTTTCTTTTGTCTTCAAAGTACAACACCACTCTATTTCCCAAATGTAAAAATAAATGAGGCTTAACAAATCAAAAAAATTACAGCACTATTGCTAGTACAAGTTAAACTTGCTAATGAACAATAGGACTTTCTACCATTCGAAGATCCTATGCTTCTAGGACGAATGCAGAAATCTTCTATGCCGTAATTGGAAAGAAAAAAAGATAAATGCGCAACGGAATGTTGAACTACACAAAGGCAGGGGATCTCAAAATAAATAAATCATGTTTGGCATGAGGAACTAATGTAACATAGCATGCTAAGCCATTGACGATATGAAATTCACTCATGTTGCATCAACAATATGGAATTCACAAAGGATCTGGTGATCCGTGTGTGCAAGGCATCTAAAGATTAATGAAATCATACCCATCCCTCCATGTGGCATGCATCGACGAGGTTGAAGAGCCTAACAAGGATAGATTAAAAAAATAATAATAACCAAAAGACATACTATTCTACTTCAGAGTGAAAGCTGCTTTACCAACCTCTTAACTCTCAAGAGCCAATGCAAAGCTTGGACCCGGACGAGGTTATATACGGGATAAAGCTTCCAGGTCCTGCCATCCTGAGTAAAGAGAAATCTGAAACTAGAATCATGCCATTATTTTCACACATGGAGAAGCTTACAAAAATTGATATGAACGAAGAATTCTACTGGATGGCTAAACCGAGCAGGGCGGCAATCTTCACTAAGATACAAGACCGGACTATAAAAACACAGCTCATTGATTTTTTGTTGGATAAAGTGAAGAAGGCAACATGGAAGCAGCTGCACACTTGGAATTTGGAAGCATGACTACATATTTTGAACATAGACCATGTGGACGTGGGCAAATATCTCTCACAGGGTGTCATCGAACAAAAAGATGCAAGAGGGATCATGGAGACATGTACATCAACTCCTCTTTGTTTTTATTTTGCGAATGACAAGAAAGGCAGAGATCGAAAGCACCACCTGCTGGACTTAAACACGTGGTGTACTCAAGGAAGAATAAGGAGTACTTGAGTTCATCATGGGACAAATCAGCAATAAAGGGAAAAAATAAAAAATAAAAATTAAGAGGAGTCCAGAGTTCACCATAGAATCACAACTCTAGGAAAGCATGCTAAGGAGAGTAGGTCCATACAATAGCTATGGTTTTGTAGGAAAAGGCATCGAGTTTATCACCTGATCGCAACCATCACGCATGACACTATCGAAAGTATGATCGTGCCTTTCCTTTGTTCTGATTTTCTCGAGCAACCAAGCATTTATATCACATATAATAGTCCATATAAGTTCAAGAATTATTATGAGGAATTTAGAAAAAAGAAAAAAAATCAAAGATCACGTGCTCAGATGCACAACCGGATGTAAATGATTCCAAAGAAATTGCAAAGAGCAGCGTGTGAATTATGGATGTTTCCTGTGGTTTATGTTCAATAAGAATGGATCTAACTCACATCTGAAGGTCCAATAGTACAACATGGTGGTGAGTAGAGATGCTATTTCGGGGAGTTAGTGGCAGCTGTGACGCGAGTGCTCCTAGTCAACTACTAACATTATGACACTTGCTTGTTGCTAATGTAAGTCGGAGAAGGGAAAAACCAAAAGAAAAAAAAAGGATTTTGTGTGATGTTGGTAGGTGTAATGGGTGGAAGACAATACTATGAATGAAAATTTAGATGCATGTTGCTTGGACTTTATTTGTGTGGGTTTCTTCCGCTCAATAAGGGATGTGCGCAAATTAGATAGAGCTACAAGTTTACGTATTGAAATATACAATAATTTGGAAGTGCTGGCATTAGGTTCTTGTTTTTTGATCCATCAACAAAATGAGGACTTCAGTTAATTGAGTGCACTTGGCAGCAGTACAGCTACTTTGCAGTGCATATACCTAGTAGTGGCATAGCTATTCCTGTTATGTAATTGATGCCCAAAATACTTAGAATTTGTCCAAGGAGGTAAAACGTAGAGGGCTAAAAGTTACTATATTATTTACTTCGACTTAACTTCTTAAGCTAGGTGGCAGGGCAGAGGAAGTTTGATCTTTTTTTTTTTTTATGATTCAAGGATGATTGGTTTGGTAGGTTTAAGATAAGGATCATTAGACTAGTACGTTTGCTTCCAACCTTTCTTGACTAGGCTCATGCACTCATGAGAAAAGCTACCGGCCTTAGGCCCATAAGCCAATTCATTCAAGATAACCATAAAGTGAATAAGCTCCATCTCATTCATTGATAACCAATATGATCTGATGGGAGCCATTACACCCAAGAGCTTACAAATACTCGACCTTTCCCTCTTATTTGGAACTCTTAAAAAGAAGTAAGAAACAAGATTGCTCTACAACTAGTTCAAACAAAGAACTAATCTTATTCTCTCAAGTTATAAGGTGAACGCTTGAGATCTCCCAATCTGCCTTATCTGTCATTTGTGTATTTGACACATCAAGATTGTATATTTCTCCTCTTTACCTCACTCTCTTCAAATGTCATTCCCACTTTGCTTCTTTGAAGTTAAGTATAGTACGTCACTCACATAGCATATACGTGATCAATCCAAATAAACCCCTGCATCTACAATATGTTGGTGCGATAAATATTACACTTCACATGGCAAAAAATATTTAAACATTAGATGAAAGAGGGAGTAACTATTGATTTATTATCTTTGAGGTTTGTTATATATGTATGATCCACGTCTCATTTTGTGAATTACAAAAAAGAGAAAAACTCTTTTTGATTTGAATGGGCATAAGAAAGTCAAGAAAAGGAAAAAGAAAAAGAAAAAGCAAAATATTTGTTTATATCATCAAATGGATGTAGATAGATCTAAACTTTTATCATGCACTATTCATTTCATCACTTCAACATATATAATGTGTTAAAGCTTTTATAATATGTTAAACTTAAGTTAAAAAAATTATAAAAGATAATAATGAAAATAGTGAAAGGAGATTCTATTTTAAGCTATAGGAATTTGCTTACTCATTTAGAGATTCTAAAATTTTACAAGATAGATTTGTTGCTACTAATTTTTTCCCCTCATGATCTATAAGGAAGGTGGAAAATAGTATATGAATCTTAAAATTGTTGATGGCAAATGGAGAATCTTATTAAAAAAAAAAAAGCAATTTATGTATTAACCAAAGGTGGTTTCTAGAGACGTATGATTCTTTCACTAGAAAAGCATTTAGAAAAATACCACGAGATTTATAATCAAGAGGATCAACGTTTGGGGGTAAGCTCAAACAGAGGATTAATGTTTCAAAAAGTTCAAATAAAATATCAATGTTTAATAAAATAGTTCAAATAAGGGATCAACGCTTTACTAAGTTGTTCAACCAATTTTATCGATTGGCTTTTATGAATCCTTGTTTGAACTTCTTTATGAAACATTGATTCCTTATTTGAACTTGTCAAAATGTTTATCCTTTATTTGAACTTTTTAAAACGTTGATTCCTTAATTGAACTTACCTCCAATCGTTGATCCCTTCTATTATTATTCTCCCAAAAAAAAATGTTAACTAAACTAATTTAGTTGATAAAACCTTATTGATTGCATTAGATATACCATATTTTCTCTCTTAAGAAGGACATTGAAGTTGTAGAAATTAGAAGTTTGTAAATAGAGTAAATAGTGCAACTAGTTCTATATTGCTGAAAGATGGTAATTAATTCACCTTTGCATTTCTATTTGTTTAGACCATCTATGCATATAGCTCCTTTTCTTAAAGAAAGGACAAAAAAAAAAAGGAAAAGAGAAGAAAGAAAAAGATAGATCAAATTATGTCCCTTCTTATGAAAATACTAAGATAGTTATTGGGTAAAGCTTCAATATTTCAATATATGTATAACCATTATCTACATTTCTACTTTGCATAAGATAAATATTTTAATTGTTGATTATACTCATTAACATTTGATTTTTCAAACTAAAGCTTATGTTTTGTAAAATTGAGAAATGATGAATTGTTTCATTTTCCAACTACTCAAAAGGTAACTCCAAATTAATAATGTCATCTTAGTTATTACACTCAAGATTGACCTAACCCTTATAACTGAGCTTGGAGTCTTGTAT
This sequence comes from Lumnitzera racemosa, assembly GCA_024138005.1. NCBI lineage: Eukaryota > Viridiplantae > Streptophyta > Magnoliopsida > Myrtales > Combretaceae > Lumnitzera > Lumnitzera racemosa. The sequence continues at coordinate 63,646,377 of JAMXBC010000004.1, forward strand.
GTATAGTTTTAAATCATAGAAATCAAGGCAACTTTGTGATGGTAAAAAGGTAACAATGAGAGAGACCAAATAGTAGTCTATGAAGCATTAAAAAAAAAAAGGGACATCAAATTCGCTCTACTTATTCCATCTTCTCCTTTTACAATTTTTTTTTTCCTCACAAGTTAATGTCATGTCAATTTAATATGAAAAAAAAAGAATGAATACTTTACATATAGATATGATAAGTAAACATTTCTAATAAAAGTTGGAGTGGTCTATTGTGATAAGATAATGTTTGATATGCACAATTGATGCTTGCTTGTTGCAATGACGTACAGTTTACACCACGAGACCTGCATGGCCTAATGATCTTTTGTATATTTTTCCAATAATAATTCTAAGCACTATTGTGTGTAACGTAGGCTTAGTGATTCCTGCACTATGGCACTCGATTATTATGATAATGCACTTCTTCTTTAGCATCCAAATCTCTCATAAACCTCAAGGAAATCATATGTACCAATCCTAATTCTCCTTTAATTTTCTCAAATCTCATCACATGCTCATCTCTAAACCAATTAAGGCCCTTATGTCCCCTCGAAGTCAACTCAGTGTCAACATGTCTTCTCTATAATGAAACCCCATTGTCCACTGTACGATTGTTAGCGTACTATAGTGTCATACTATCACTGGATTAGATACCAGTTTTGCAGTCAATTAATCGAGTCAATACATGTATCTTTCAAAACTCAACCATATGTAGGCAAGCAAAAGAGTTGTTTATGATCTTTATGGTACCTTATCACTAGGTCTTATTATCATTGATACATCTAGTACTTCCTTAACCACCTTAGCTAATGCAGACTGAGCTAGTTCTCTCAATAATTGTCACTTTACTGCAGGCTATGCCATCTTTCTTGTGTACAATCTCATCTCTTGACAATCCAAGAAGCAACCTACTATGTTAAGGAGCTCTATTGAGCCTGAATATCAAGCCCTCACTTATGCCATTGTAGAATCTAGTTAGATTTATCATCTTGCCCCTAGAGTAAGCATGCCCATTCAATTGCCTACCATCTTATGTTATGACAATCTTCAAGCTATCTATCATTCTAGCGGTCTAATTTAATACAATCTCACCAAACATATAGACAATGATTACCACTTCATGTCTAAAATAACTACTTCTAGGCAGATTCTTATTTGATGTAATTCTTACCCATCATTAATGCACAAATATGTTCACCAAGAATTTATTCTTAGCAACATTTCTTATATATGTTGTACATTATGTCTAGTTTCTTTATATAGGTTATTTTAGCATATTCTCTATTGAAATGGACTGTTGACCACTATACCTCTCATTTATGCGTGCCTCCATAACCTTCGGTGACTCACCAGAAGAATTATCTCTGATCAACCTATCAAGGACTAGGTGCAATTTACAAGAGAGTGGTAGAAGAACTCCTTTAGAGTGTAACTTGGCCATACCTTACTTTGCCCAGCTCTAAGTACCAAATGTTATTTGTCGAGTGCCGAAAATAACCAGTTGAATGTTGAAGCCATGGTACCGAGTACCGAGGTCGAGATGCAAAATAATGAGACTAACTAGCCAAGTGTCAAGGTCCACTTCACACTTACTTTGTCTCTTTAGCCTATTATCTCTACCACTACACAACAACATTTCACATTTACTATTTATATGGAACCAATGTTACGCTACCACCTGTCTTTTTCACCTGACATTGTACTGTTTTCCCTTTTGTCATTTGTCTTATTTATCCTTTTTTCGTATGTACAACGAATCCCCTTTTTTTGTATACCTTTTTGGTGATTTTTCTTAATTGTAATGTTGCCTTAGGGATTTACTATAAATAGTCCCTTCTCTTTGTAGCTGGAACATCTTAGATTCCATACAAAAACTTTTGAATGTACTTGTTCTTGCGAGATATTCCTCTCCAAGTCCATTTCATACACTCTTATATAGTCTTATCGAGTTACTTAAGATTAGTGGTGAGTAGATCTTGGTAGTAGTTTATGTGTTACATCAAGTGAGCTGCTAAGTTGTGTTGTGTTCATAGGTGAGTCATATCCTCTGAGCAACTTCACATTAGCTACTACATTCAGTTCATTGACCGATCCACACTATTTTCTTCGATATTTCAGAGGCCCCATTGGTTTTAATCTCCTATGATAAGCCCTAGTGATAACTGAGCTCCTAAACACATCATAAAATCTCGGTATCAGAGCTTGAGGTTGTGACTGAGAGCTATGTTGTGATAGCTCCTACTAGTTTGTTGTTGTTATACTTTGTTTTCATTTAGAAGAGCAAAGCAAGTTGCGGTTCACTGTTCGATTGGTATTTTCTATGAGTGTAGGAATTTCTTGTGTAAAGAGTGTCTTCTAAAGCTTTGTATTGAGGATATAAAAATCATAGTGTTCAAGGAGAGATTAACGATGCTAAGAGTGATGTTCATGGTTATGGCTATGTTACCCAACAAACACTATGTATTATTGATGAGTAGATATAGGACCTTGCCGCTATTATGACCAATCTAGCTGTCTTAGTACAAAGGGTCTTAGAGACTAGGCTATGAGAGACAGTTGTCATTAAACAAGGCCAAGAAATGAGAGATAGGTTGAGATGATGGATGAATGAGTAACAACCTCCATAACATAATTATGTGAACCAAGTACAACCCCATCATGTTGATAGAGTTACAAGACAGAGACTCGAGTTGAATGAAGTCGAAGAGTATAAGGAGGAAGAGTAATATGTTAGGATGGACAATAAACACCCAATAAAATAGGCAACCATTATCCCTTCAATAATATTTCATTATACCAAAGTAAAGATTTAATAGATATTAGCCTTTAATTTTTTTTTCATGTGCTTTAATTTAGTTGGATCGGCTTATCTATATTTGGTCAACCAAATTGCCATAGACTTAATTTTCATATAAGTATGGCATTTGGTAATTGAATTGTTTAATCAACACATTTAAAAGAAACTTACTATACATCTTCAAAACTTTGAAATAATTACAAATATGCACTCTAAACTATTGTTCATGTATGAATAAAACATTTAGTTATAAGGATATGAATAGTGACATTTTTTGGGTTTTAGCAACATTTTATGGCATAAGTGCATACTTTCAAAGGTTTTTTTAAGGTGAAATTATATTTTAAGAGTTTTGAGAGTCAAATCAGTCAAATCACACTTCTAAAATGTTATTTATGTTTTCAATTATGTAAGATGTTAAGGTAAAGGTTTCCATGTTATTTAAATGTGAAGAAATGTTTATATATGGACAAAATCAATGTATAAGATCGTTACATAATCATATTAAGTTGAGCTTCATGATATGTAAGTCTAAGCGATGCATACCATAGCCAAGAATAGACAAGGCCGATCTTAGGGATGGGTCCAAGCTTACTGAAAGCTTGAAAAGGATGATAGGAAATGCGTGAACGAATGAAAATGAATGAAAAGTAAGCAAAACCCACAAACAAATCCAAGGGATATGATGCACTAATGGAACTTTTGAGGACTCATGGTACAGCTCGATATGATGTATGAGTTAGTCCGGTGAGGTTACTCACCACTTAGCCTTGCTTAAAGGTTAGGATAAGAGTAAAGTGAGAGTAACCAAACAATGTTTACAAGAGGAAAAATATACAGTGCATTAATGATGATCATAATATGATTTCAGCTACATGTGTAAGGGATATTTATATCAAAGAAGTTAGGAAAACTTACCTAAAAAGGAAAAGACAAAAAGGGTATTGTCGCAAAGAAGTATTGTACAAAGAATACAAAAGGATAAAAGTAAATATTCAAGAAAAACAACGATTAGTGCAGCAAATTCTACATGTGGTACAAATGCATTGGTAATGCTGTTAGAGGATGCAGAAAAAATAGTATAAATTGAGCAAGGGTGTCAAGCAAGCATGGACTCATCCAAGTAAGAGTGGCCAAAGATTAGTTCAGGGCAGCTCTCTTGGCCTCTTGACAAGAGTGAAGCCATATAAGTGGTCAACTTGGACATAACCAAGTAGGTATATTAGGTTTGGCTACCGTTAAGACATTCTTCAAGTTAGTACACAATTTTTGAGAGGTAGGCAGTCATACAACTTGGCATATATAGTTGATCGGCAGCAAGGAGTAACTTGGCTTCAATAGAAGTCAGCTGGAGTAGGAGGATTCTCCTCGCCAGTCCCTCTGATCCCTAAACTCAGCTATAACTTAAAGGCTTAGTAACCTGATTCCTATCATTCCTTCTAAGTTGATTTGGATTTGGAATCAAATTTCATTGGTCTTTGCTGAGTTCTCTATTAGGGTGATATGGACTAAGGTCAGCAATGTTGAAGGTATCAAACCTGATAATCTTTGGGCAGCTCTAACTTACAAGTATTGTTGTTGATTTTCTAGAGAATTCTAAAGGGTCCCTTAACCCTTACAGATAACTTGTTCATTTTCTTGTTCGGAAACCTTTCCTTGCTCAAGTACAGACATGCTAAGTCTCCTGGTTGAAAGTGTTTTTTTATACTACCCTTGGCCTTTTCACGCATTCACTTGGCGACTTGGTCGATCTATCGAGTAACTTTGTCGTAGATGCATTGTAGGGACTATGCTTGAGCCCTCGCGTCAAGGTCTTCTTTCTTAGATATAGATATGGGGGGAGAGGGGGAGGGGGGGTGATCAAAGGGCAACTCGAGATTAAAACCATAGACATCTTCGAAAGGGGTCTGTTTAATGGTGTTATGTACTATTCAGTTACAAGCGAATTCGACCACTAGCAAATAGTTGTCCCAATCGGCCAACTTCTTGCCCACTGTAGCTTGAAGTAGTGATCCCAAAGAACAAATGATAACCTCTATTTAGCCATAAGTTTGAGGGTGACAGGAAGTACTGAATAGTAGTTTGGTCTCCATCTGTGCTATAGAGTTTTCTAGAAATGACTTACGAACTTTAAGTCTCTATTTGTTATTACACTTCTTGGCATGCTGTGTAACCAAGCAATTTCTTATAAGAAAAGAGAAGCAATAGATGAAGCATCATTAGTCTTAGAGCAAGGCATAAAGTGTCCCATCTTACTGAACCTATCTATGATGACCATTATGGAATATTTGCGTCAAGCAGTTCGTGGTAATTTGAGAACAAAGTCTATGCTTAACTTAGTCCATAGTCTCATCAGGACAATCAAGGGCATTGATTTCTTTCGCTTGGCTCAGCAATTAGCCCTCTTGCATACGACATGGCCTTTAGTAACTCAGTATATATCTCGCTTCATTCTTAGCCAGAAGAAATGCCCATTCAATAACTCATATGCCCTTCTCTCATTTGGAGAGTTCTCTACAGTGGGCTTCCCTAATCAGTAACTCCTTTAGTGAACAGGTTAGTACATATAATTTTCCTCCTCGAAACAAGTATCCATCTTCCATATGATATTTTTCTACTATTCTTCCATTCATACAACGCCTAAGTATAGGCCCAAAGTATGGATCCTTGGAGTAATATTCCTTGATATTTACAATCCCAAACAATCTAGTCTATAATTTGATCAGGAGCACATGTCTCCTTAAAAGAGCATATGCAACTATATTACTCTTTCCCTACTTATACTTAATGATAAAATTAAATCCCTTAAGGAATTCAATCCACCTCACTTGCCGCTTCGACAACTTAGTTTGACTTCAAACATACCTCCAAGACTCATGGTCAGTATAGATGACAAATTCTCTCGGTAATAGATAATGCTGCAATACTTGGAGTGCTAAGAGTTCTTTGTCATACATGATGTACTTCAGTTAAGGTCCCTTAAGCTTCTCACTATAGTTAACGATTGGTCAACTTTCCTGCATTAGGACAACGCCTATCCCAATGCCTGACATGTCACTATCTAACTCAAATACTTTCTCGAAGTTAAGCAAAGATAATATAAATGTGGAGATAAATCCTTCCTTCACCTTGATAAAGTATCTCTCTTCCTTTTCTCCCTATTTGAAGTTGGTATTCTTCTTTGTTAGCTTAGTGAGGGGAGCGGTGAGGGTATTAAAATTCCTTATAAATCTTAGGTAAAAGGATGCCAGTCTATAAAAACTTTTCACCTCGACACAAGTAGTTGGAGTTGCCTACTTAATGATTGTTTGGATCTTCTCGTCATTCACTCATAAGCCTTCCTCACTTACTACATAGCTTAGGAACATCACTTTCTCTTGGCAAAAGTAACATTTCTTAAGATTGCTGAATAACCTCTCAATACGGAGATGTTCACAATGGCTCGGCAAGTTGGCACTGTACACTAAGATGTCGTCGAAGTACACTACGGTAAACTTTCCTATCAAATTTCTTAAGACATGGTTCATTAGTCGCATGAAAGTGCTTAAGGCATTCGACAAGCCGAATAGCATAACAGTCCAGTCATAGAGTCCATATCAAGTTTAGAATGTAGTCTTCTACTCATCTCTTGACCTTATGCGAATTTAATGGTAGCCAAACTTTAGATCAATCTCGTTGAAGACCTTAGCTCCACTCAACTCATCCAGCATGTCTTCTAACCTAGGGATAGGGTACTTGTATTTGATAGTGATCTTGTTTACGACCCGGCTGTCAACATACATCGGCTAAGTACCACCCTTTTTCGGTATAAGGAGCATCGAAACAGCACAAGGGCTGAGACTCTCCCTTACATACCCTCTTTCCAGTAGTTCATTGACTCGTTGTTGGAGGTCAGAAGCCTGTTCAAGACTCATCCGATTAGCCAGCTTATTCGGTAGGGCGGTATCGAGTATTACATCAATGCAATGTTCTAAACCTCGAATAGGGGATAACCCTTTGAGCAACTATTTAGGAAACAGATCAACATATTCATTCAACAACTCTTTGACTTCCAAGGCTAGTTTACCCTGCTCCCTTAACTCCAATAGTCGCTTGACTAACATAAAGGTCAGCGTGTCGGCTTTAATAACTTCTCGGAGCTCAGCTCTACTAATTATCTAAGTCTTCTTTGATTCTCAAGCAAGTTTTGCCTACAATTTATTAACTTCACTTGGCAACATCGTGTTAAGTGTAATCTTCCTACCATCCTTTTTGAACATATAGGTATTCCTGTACCTATCATGTATAAACCTTGGATTGAAAAGCCATAATCGGCTAAGTAATGCGTATAATGTGCATATGGGTAGCACATCGCAGAAAATCTTATCGAAATAATTTCCAATTATGATCGGCAGTAGTACTTGCCAGTAACATATAATGCTCCCTTCTCATTTAGCTATGTAACTTGTATGTCTTCAGATGCGCAATAGTTGGCAACTTTAACTTTTTGACTAGGTCAACTGATGCTACATTGGTACAACTACTGCTATCCACCATTAGCGCACATAGCTAATTATTCACCTTACAAGTTATATGAAACAAGTTTTCCCTCTACTCCTCTTCGCATAAGGGTCCCAAGCTCGTTACACGTTGAACAACTAGGAACAACTGATTTAAGTCCTCAGCAAACACATCATTCTAAATCAGTTCATTCTTCTAAGAAGTTTCTTTCTTGGCAATGCTCTCTTCCTCTAGTTCATCATCGATACTTTCCACTTCCAGCTTCGAGACTTCTCCCTTGATGACCATTGTCCTTCATTTCCAACACTAAGCAACCATATGTCTAAACCCTTAGTACTTAAAGCACTTGATCTGGCTCGTCTTCTTACTAAATCCTTACCTTTTCTCGTATGTTGGGGTCAAGACATGATCTTCTATTTGGCCCTTTTGCTCAGTCCTAACCTATTCTCTCTTTGGTACTCGATTTACCTCGGTAGCTTCCTTGAACAGGTTAGCTAGTTGGAGATGGTCAACATTTAACTCCTTCTCTATCTCTCTACTTGCTGGGCTATCCTTACAGCTTCATCCATTATAGTAAACTATTGAAGTTCCACAACGTCTCATATGTCATTCCTTAGCCCAGTTAGGAATCTAGAAACCATTCACAATAATGGTTCCTTCACCTTACAATGAATCATAAGCATTTAGAACTCTTGGATATATTTGTCAACAGTTCGACCTCCTTGCCTTAGCTTTGAAAGCCAAGTGAAAGTGTCTTATAGATATATATATCCAATACAAACCTGTTTCGTAGTATTCTCTTTATTTCGAGCCAAGTACTAACCTCTCGGTAGCCTTCTCATCTTCTCATGGCTTGGCAATTCTTCCACTACATGACAACATATTTAAAGAACTTAACAACAGTATTTCTCACTTTATTGTAATCTTCATATTGGTAATAATAAAAAAAAAAACTCACAACACCTTCTCCTCCCAATCCGAGTAATCATCTACACTCTCAAACCCATTGAAACTTGGAATCCAAAGCTCCACATGATTAGATGCTTAGGGTGCTCGAGCTCATTCTTCTTCTTCATAATACTCTTCCTCATCCTCTTCTCCCAGATCTCTCAAGTAAATCCTTCTCCTCACTCGTCTGTCTACTCCTTCACCTCGAACTTATCAAGCTAGGTTCTAACCTTTCACAGGTTGAGCAACTTATGGGGTATTATGCATAGCTTCAACAGGTCAATAAGCCAATGCATAAGCAACTCAGGTTAAATCCATTAGGAGGTTAGCCACCTCATCAAGTCTCTTGTTTGTACTTCTTGGAGTACCTTATGATTGTCGACCAAGGTGGGCAACACTACTGTCGTCATCCCTAGCACCATCAATAACATTAGGTTTGTCATTCTCTCTGATAGATCTAAAATTCAAACTCCTCGGTTTGGTGTTACAACTGATACTATCTCTCTAATTCACATAACACATACTCCCTTCAAACTAGAAGTTTGATAATCAGCAAACTAGTCAACTAAATTAACACAGAAAATTGGTCTATTTCACACCTAAAACGAAGTATGAATAGGGAAGTTAGAGAACAAACTACTACAATCCAAACGAACTCTCTGCTTTGACACTAAGATGATGCATACTACAGCCAAGAATAGACAAGGTCGGTCATAGGGATAGGTCTAAGCTTGCCAAAAGCTTGAAAAGGATAATGGGAAATGCATGAACAAACGAAAATAAATGAAAAATAAGCTACACCCATGAACAACTCCAAAGGATATAAAGAACTAATGAATCTTTTAAGGGCTCATGGCATAGCTCGATATGACACACGAGTTGGTCCAGTGAGGTTACTCACCCCCCAACCTTGCTTAAGGGTTAAGATAAGAGTGAAGTGAAAGTAAACAAACAATGTTTACGAGAGGAAAAATATCCAGTGTATTACTGATGATAATAATATGATTAATGTTACATGTATAAGGGGTATTTATACCCGAGAAGTTAGGGCAACTTAGCTATAAGGGAAAAGAAAAAAAGAGTATTATCCCAAAGAAATATTGTATAAAGAATACAAAAAGGTAGAAGTGAATATTCAAGAAAAATAATGATTGGTGCAACAAATTCTACACATGGTCCCGTACACATGTTAGAGATGCATTGGTGATGCTGTTGGAAGATGTAGACAAAATAGTACAAGCTAAACGGGTGGCCAAGAAAGCGTGTCGAGCAGGCATTGACCCGTTCGAGTAGGAGTGGCTAAGGATTATTGTAGGGTAGCTCTCTCGGCCTTTTGGCAAGAGTGAAGCCAAGTAAGTGGTCAGCTCAGACATGATTAAGCAGCCATGCAAGGTTTAGCTATTGTTAAGACATTTTTTAAGTCAACACATGATTTTCGAGAGGTAGGTAGTCATATGGCTCAGTATATAGATTTGATCGGCAGTAAGGAGTAACTTAGCTTCAATAAAAGTGGGCTAAAGTAGAAGGATTTGTCTCACCAGTCTCTTTAGTCCTTAGGCTCAACTACTAGTTAAAAGCCCAATAGCTTGATTCCTATCATTAAGTGTAACCAGAAAGTTACACAACTAACAACATGACCATGTCAGTTAGTCATGTCAATGGAATACATGAAGCTCATGATTAGAAAATGACATAACTAGCAAACATGACCATGTCACTTTGTTGTATCAACTGTATTGGTACAATTATTCATATTTGATGATGTTTTTACTTATGTAATCTATCATCTTCCAAAAGTTACATCCTTTACAATGGACAATCAAGATCAATTTTTAACTAATCTAAATGTGACATAAAAGGGAGGAAAAGAGAACCTACACAAGGATATTTATAAGAGAGAAAAATGAAAAGCTTTTTCTTCATATGTTTCTCTTATTTCATTTCTTGACACATTTCCCATACATAAGCTTGCCATTTTATAGGCAAATACAACTCTTAAAAATAGTCTATAGAAAGTTGATACAACTCTTTTTTTTTTTTAACTAAATAAGGGATGTGAGAGAAAACTAGTTGTTAAATGTGTTTTATAGGTTATAAAAACAACCTTTTTTAATCATTACCTAAAAAGTTGATGGCATTTTCAACTCAGCGACTTTTTTTCTTATTATAATGGGTATAATCACACCTCATTGTTTTCTTCTAAATTCTTAAATTTTGACCATTAAGTCCTTTTGTAAATATATTTGCAACTTAACCTCTAGTACTGATATACTTCATCTTAATGTCACCTCAAAATAACTTTTTTCTAATAAAATGATAATGTATCTTCACGTAGTTTTGGCATTAAAGATAGGACTTTCAACCAAGCAAATTGTTTATTGATTACCACAATATAACTTCATGATATAATTAATCGATTGATATAAATCGTGTCATGGCTATATAAGCCATGCACACTCCTAAGCTGCTATAGCTACTGCTCTGTATTTTGCTTCTATACTTGACAAAGATACAGTAGGCTATCTCTTGCTACATTATGATATTACTGCTAATCGGAGGGTATACATATATCAAGTTATTAAACAACGAGTAGGTCACCAATATAATTGGCATCACAGTATCCTATAACTTCACATGGAACACCTTTCTTATAAAATATCCTATGATTAATGGTACTCTTAATATACCTCAAAATTCGATGTACCTCTTCCAAATGAGACTTTGGATTTTACATGAATCGACTTACTAACATGCTGCTATGATATATCAAGTTGAGTTAGAATGAAGTAGATCAGACTACCTATAAGGTCTCTATACATCATTGCAACCTCTAATTTTTTCCTTCAATTGAACTTAATCTTGTTTTCATCTCCATTGGTGCTAATATTGGTTCATAATCAAGAATAACAAATTTTTCTAATCATAATTTTGCTAGTGCAAAAATAGCCCATCTTATGTTCTCTTAATCTCAAGTCCTAGAAAGCGTTTTAACTCTCTAAGCTCTTTTATTTGAAAATGTATGGATAGATTACCTCTTGTTCTATGAATTTGCTGTTCATCATTTCCAGTGATAATGAGATCATCCACATACACTACCATTATAGGTAGCTTACCATTTCATTCTTTTACGAACAAGCTTGAGCTCACTAAGGCAAGTAGATATCCACTTTATATTAGGAATTCTGCAATTTTTCCATATCATACTCATGTTGCATGCTTCACATCAAATAATGGTTTCTTCAACTTGCACACATGATTTGAATGATCAATGCTCTCAAAACCCTTTGATTGTTCCATGTATATTTCTTAATCTAACTCACCATGCTAAAATGTATTCTTGACATTCATCTAACAAATTCTTCAAGATTTATTAGCTGCATGTGCTAACAAAACATGAACAATATAATTTTAACCACTGGACTAAATGTCTCGCCATAATCCAGCCTATACTTATATGCCCTCATACCACTAAACGAGCCTTCAACCTTTCTATAGATCCATCAAGTTGAATCTTCACCTTTTACACCCATTTATAGGAAATAAGTTGTACTTTAGCAAGTCATGGCACTAACTCCTAAGCTTCATTTTCTTTTTTTTTTTTAAAGCCTTGAGCTCTTCTTCTAATGCTTCTCTTGATTCCTTTAACTAAGCTGCTTCTTCATACATACTTGGTTGCTTTATGCTGTTGTCTTCTACTAATGCTACATTAGTGTATTTACGATTTGACTTCCACTTCCTTGTAAATCTTCTTAACTGTAGATAAGAAGCTTCCTCATCTAATTCTTCTATTTGACTTGGTTTCTCTTCCTTTGAAGACTTGACGTAGACTCTTATCTGTCATAGGTTTTTTTTAGGAAATCTTGCTCCTTTGATCTGATGAAGGTTCATCATTAACAACTTCACATCTTAATGGCACTTCCTTTAGTTCTGGTTATACCTCCATTAGTCTTTGCACTTGCTCCTCAATTTCTTTAAAGTCTAATAATAACATAGCTTCCAAGAACCAATACAATGATGCCTCATCAAAAACTACATTTTTTGAAACATAACAACTATTGTTGGATCATAACATCCCCACCCTTTTTGTTAACTATTGTAGCCAATGAATATACAACAGATGGCCTTCTTATCAAATTTGTTACGTTCTTGACTTAACAAGAACATATAACAAAGACATCTAAATGCTCAAAAGTAGCTTACTGATGGTTTTGTAACCCATCTTGTTTCAAATGTTGGAATTAACCCAACCCTTACTTCAGGCAGTTTATTGGTGACATAAACCATTGTTTTCATGCACTCAACCTAAAATCGTGGTGCAACATTTCCTGCATGTTTTTTCCAAATGCCGATTTTTTCACTCCGCAACTCCATTTTGTTGTAGAGTATTTAGGTAGGTTAATTGTTGTCTTATGTCATACTTCTATAAATATTGAGTAAATTCCTTTTATGTGTATTCTCCCCCATTGTCAATACACAAACATTGAATTTCACACCTAACTTCCTTTTCAATATTTTCTTTAAACTCCTTAAACTTCACTAGAGCTCATAATTTCTCCTTCATAAAGTCAATCAACACATACCTTAAGAAATCATTGATAAATGTGATCATGCATCAATTTTTGTTGATTGAAGACTATTACATTAGTCCAAAAAATCTGAATGCACTAATTGTAAAGGTGTTTCAACTCTATATTTTGACTCTTCATATTGTAACTCATGTATTTTACCATATTGACATCTTGCATAAATAATGTTATCTTGCTTTTCTAAATTTACTAAGCCCCTTAACATTGATTTCTTTATCATTGCCTTAATTGATTATAGATAACATGTTCGAGTCTTGCATGCCACAAATCTACTGTCTCATGTTTTCTTGTCTTGTCTACATATGCCTCTTGTGTTAACATTACATAACATTATATAGACAGACTTAAGTCATCTTCCCGCCACAAGTGGTAAACATGTAGGAATCAAACTTCAATACACTTTCACATCTTTAGTCTAAACACCACATAATTTCCCGAAGATATTAGCTGGAAGACCTATAATAAGTTCATTTTCATCCTAGGTATGTGATAGACTTGTTCTACCTAAACCCAATATGGACTGAAGTAAGGAACTATAACCATCTTGCCAATATGAGCAATTAGCAACCTAGAGTGGTTTGCTATCACCATGACTCATTCTTCCTTGTACTTTGACATATTTAAGAGATTTTCCTCATCCCCATCATATGGTAAGAGCAACTAAAACCAACAATCCAATTATCATTATAATTAATTAAGTTATTGCTCATCGTGACTAATTCTACCTCCTTCGCCAGTTCATCTAAGCATGATGCAACATTCTCATCATCATCATTACATTGGAATTGTCCTTCGTTATCTATTTTCTTACTAGAGTTAACTCTTCTGCAGCAAATGATGCTTGAAAATCCCATTCTTTTTCACTCTTGTTAAGCATAACAAAATTACCTTCCACCTTTTCTAATAAAAAATCTAGAGCAAAGTGGCATTTCTTACAACATTTGTAACATTGTTCAACCTAATAGCGATATCTCTTTTCTTCTTTAGCATTTTGGCATCGAATCTATCTAGTTCCCCTTTGTTGTAGACCTCTCTAACATCACCCCTTTGCCAACCTTGTTGTTTTCGACATAAGCTTTCACCTTTATTGCTAGACTTTGCAATTGTTTTAAATTCTCAAGGTTCTGTCTTCTTGGAAAAGAGAGCTTTATCCTCCTCATTTGTTGAAAGTTTATACATCTGCTTATGTAAGGCTTCTTAGTTAGCCAATATACTTTCCAACTCTATTAAAGTTGGTTCATTAGCCCGTCCTTAAGTCATTGTAATTATCCTAAAGTATTTGGGGTTTAATCCATGAGTAATGCCCTTCTTTTTCTTCCTTCATTAATTGCACTCTTTGAGTCCAATTTAGCAATTTCATTGCAAATGGATTTTACTTTGGTGAAAAATTAGTTATCATCATATCCCCTTGTTGAACAAACATGAGTTCATTTTCCAATAACTTTAGTTTCACATTACTTTTCTTTATGAATAATGTCGCTATAGTGTCCTTAGCCTCCTTTTTCAGAGATAAGTTCTTGATTTGGTGCCAGAACTTGTCTTCAATGGTGATAGACAACACACACATTACCTTTCCTACTTCAATCTTCCATTTCTTTTCCTCCTCTTCACTAGTTGGTGAAGTCATTTCTAGACCACCAATAACACCCTACAAATCTTGTCCAAGCAAGTAGTATTTTATATAAGTACTTGATGTATCATAATTATTATTGTTAAGTTTCTTTATTAAACTAATCGATGATACGAGATCTACCATGATATTAGTTACTACTCAGTATTAAAACAATTTTAACTTGGTCCTAGACCAACAACTACTATATATTGGTAGATTTTCCCTATACTACAATCCTCGACCGTAAATATCAAACTACGTTTTGGCCCAAGTAAGATGGTCCTTGACAACTTGGCTCTAATGCCAATTGTGAGATAAAGTGGAAGAGAAGATAACGTACAAAAGGGCATTTATAAGAGAGAAGAAGGAAAAACTTTTTCTTAATATATTTCTCTCATTTCATTTCTTAACACATTTCTTGTACATACGCATGTCATTTTATAGGCATAAAAACAGTAAAAAGAAAGTTGATAAAGCTCTTTTATTTTTTCTTAACTAAATAAAGAATGTAAGAGAAAACTAGTTGTAAAATATATTTTGCATGTTGTAAAAATAACATTTTTTAATTACCACCTAAATAATCAATGATATTTTCGACACTAAACATAATTTAATGATTAAAAATTAAGTAATTTCAATGAATGTGTTGTTAGAAAAAGCCGCAATACTTGAACCTTGATGAATGGATTTATGAATATATACTAACATTTATAGCTATTTTTTACACGAAATTTCCAAATTTTTTTTTCAAGATCTTATAATCAAAACACTTAACCAATAAGTCACAAATTTTCTTCCAAAATTCTTCAAAATTGTTTGATTATGAAAAACTAAGTATTGTTATCTTATTTTTAATATTTACTTGGTTATATCTTCTGAGGGTTTACACCCATCCTTAGTAAATTTTGTGTAAGATACATAAAACTCTTAAAGAAAGAATTCTTTGTGTGTCCCTAAGTGTCCTTGAATTTCCTTATTTTTAACAAATTTTCTAACAAGAAATTTCATGTGAGTGGAAGGATTATATCTATTTTTCACTAGAAATTAATTTTCAAATAGAATATTGCCAAATAAGGTCCGCGTTTTCGGAAGCCTATTGGATTGGTCTAGAGGCTTAGACTTAGTCATGCTGCACGTGTAAAAATTCACAATCTTATTATTTAAAAGAGCATCATGTGAGGAGGATTCCACTTTGGGGGGTTGTTATATTGGTTTTTGCTCGAAAGTTTAGAGGACAGCTAACAAGTTGTAACTGAAAATTGATAAAATATGCCTTCGTCCGACCAAGACCTGTAGGACGTTGGTTGATTTGACTCCAGTCTTGGCCATGGTCTAGTTATTCCAACTGCCAGCACATGTTGGCTTTTCTCGGTCTGCAGCCCACTGCTTACGACCTGTCAACCGCTTCTTTATCGTTTTAATTTATTGCTTATTTTCCTAGACGTAGTGCTGTTGTATTCAAGTTATACTAACAAATTCATTTGATTATGTTGATTTGATAATAATAATTGGTTGATTTGGCTCCAGTCTTGGCTATCTTCTAGTTAGTCCAAATGCCTGCACACGTTGGCGTTTCACGGACTTCAGCCCGCTGTTTACGACTTGTCAACCACTTCATCGTTTTAATTTATTGCTTATTTTCCTAAACGTAGTGCTCTTAAATTATTATTATTATTGGCAAACATATAGGTAATTTATTAATTTCCTTTTGCGCATTTGAGTTGCAAAGATGAGTTTCAAGTTATATCGATAAAGAGTTAAGATGAGCTGTATTATTAATGCCAATATGAATAAGCCATCATCCATAACACTGGTAACATTCATTATCGTAAAAATTTGTGACATTCCACCGTGCTCATGTTTTGATACAATAGATGTACCAAAATGACCAAACAAAAGTAAGTGAATGGATCACTATTTATTGTTTGATTTATTTATTTTTTTAAGAAAAATTATATTTTAAACTAATACCTTGTATGACTTTTGTCTATATTGAAAAATGATTACATGATATTACTACTTTAATTTGTTACTTGTGGTCATCAATAATTTGACTTTATGAGACATATCTAAAAAAGAAATTATATGATTGTCAAGTAATATCTATTCAAAAAGATATTATTTAATTGTTGAGCTTTCACAGGTCAACCTATTAAGTTGTCCTTAAGAAGTTGAACTTAATTTACGTGTATTGATAACGTTAGGATCGATTGTGAGTCAAGTGTAGCTCTTTAAATTTAACTGAGGGATTAGACATGCATTAGATGACGTAGAAATGTATATTTAGGGAATAGAAAGATGTAGACACTGCTATAGCAGCCACCATGTTGTCCTCAATAGGTATACAAAGCTGCCAAAATTTTATAGCTCATTTGCTTGCATGTCGCAAGACTTATTTGCAAATAGTGTTCAAGATATGAATATTAAAGATTTTGGCGACTTTCATCATGCGTAAGTGAGAGATATTAGTTAATACCATGATGGAATGCATATGAGAATGTTCAAAGGGTTATGGCTCTTCATAAGGAATGTATGTTCAATGTGGTGCATTTCTAGAATTGTGAAAGAATGTGAATTATTTGAAAGACACATAGGATTCAATAATATTAACAAACCATATAAATTGATAAATAGTGTATAAGTATTTATAAAATTTTAACACATAAAAATATAATTTATACTTTTTTAGAAAATATATTTCCTTACTAATATTTATTAAAATTTTATTGATATTTACATACCACTCATCACGCGACACATTAGTATCATTAGATCTTTTTTCAAAAAGCTGTGTCTCTTCTCAAAAGGCATCTTTTCTTTTATAAATAAAGAAAAACATTGAATGGTTTTTCACCAATTTTTATGGAATAACCCCGTCAAAGAGATAGTGAAAGTGTGTTGTAGAATAACCCACCATTATAATACATTCAAGCAAACATATAGATTGTGGATTGATGGTGTTTTCTGCTAGTGGTTACATTGTGACTGCAAGTACATAGTTGGAGAGTGTCATTGATAATATTAGTGATTGAACTAGTACCTATAATCGATTTCTATTGTGTATCTTTGAGTAATAGATTCATTTTGGTTTATCTTCGTAACTTATAAATATTATTTTGAAATAGTCATATGGATACTTGTTTCCAAGCAAGTAAATTTTTTCTTTTGATTGTAATGAAAACAATAGCGATGCATATGTACTCGACATTGGTTGCAGAATACAAAGCACTTTGTAATTTGGATAAAAATAATAATAAATAAATAACGCAAGTCTTTGTTGCATATGACAATACAGATTCTTTCATTGATGCATATGAAATTCTATGTTTTTATTGAAAATTTGTAGTAATGATAAAAAGTTCAAAACTGAAACAAAGCGCTTCTCGTATTGCATGTGGATCAAAGCCATCGCTTAATGATAAGCGAAACTATGTGTGTCGGTGAATTTGTACCACAAGGTGAGATTGCTCATAGTTTCATAATTAACCGAAAAGAAAGCTCCTCTGCAACTTTTCTCGTTGAAGAATAAACTACTTTTATAAGTAATTTTGTGAAAAAGGTTGCACATGGCCAATGAAGCATTACAAGGAAACCTATTCAAACGGCATATGGTATTAAGGAAAATATTTCTACTGCAAAATATATGAAATAATTATCAAGATTTGGCACGAAGGTGAATTGTCAACTATACTGGACTTATCGTGCCGAGCTTTCTTCTTTTCTTTTCTTTTTTTTTTTCCTTCTTTTAAAGATATTTTAGAATTGATTTAAGATAATTCTACGAAGATGATTTGTTGTTAGGTATGTTTTGAATCATGCTAACTGGGCCCATTCGTTTGATCAAGTGGAGTTCTAGATGTAGAAAATTCCTAGGACAATTTCATCTAGAATCTTTTTATGCAAAATTTTATTGAACCATTGAGTGCTTGAATATGGATAATGATGAAAAGGTTAGCAAGTTTTTGACTCCGTGTCATATATGTTAAAATTGTCATTTAGTTCCATATGTTATTTTGTGCATATTATATGTATTGTAACAGTTCTATTTATATGTGCCTATATGAAATAGAGAGAAATTTCAAAATGCGTTCAATTCTAAGAACATTGTTATTGAGTTGAATAAAGAAAAACTTAATAGTGATCATTTCGATATTTGGCATTGAAAACTTCAAAAAAAATCCTCCAAGAAAATGAGGTACTAGAAACCCTACATCTTGTCATGTTAGAGTTTAAGATTGGAATAACTACTCACATGTAAAACCCTTAGAAAAAAAAAAAAGAAAAAAAGATAAGTTATAAAAGCAATGGCGCGGAAGTAAATAAAAAGTAAGTATGAGAGGCAAAGAGAAATTTTATTCTCTAACTATAAAAGGTTTATTAATGACTAAGGGCTCACTTTTTGTTATTTTACTCTATCTCTTGATAGCCACTGCTATTGAGGAGCAAGTGTATGTATAAAGAACATGTAAAATCCCTTTTCCATTAGTTTTGTAAGATTTACCAATAAGGATGTCTTCAAATTAGGTGATATTGTAGTGTAGTAGTGAAGGAAAACAATCCTAGAGAGGGTTTTGTAGAGATCTTATTATAGGAGCAGCCTTAAGAAGGTAAATAGTGATTTCATTGGCAAAAAGGGATTTAATTATAAAAGTAGATCTAAAATTAATGACATGTTTTGGATTAAGGTCAAATTTTGATTCAAGTAAACTCTAGATTGTGGTGTTGCTAAGTTTCCGATTAATCGAGGTATGTATAACTCTAATTCCAATGTTTTAAGTTTCTTTTACATTTTGGTTGAAAAGATACATCTGAGTATCTTTAGATCTTTGTTTTGGGGTTGATTTTGGAGGATTTTGGATTGAGAGGTTGATGGATCAAGCAAGGAGATGTAGAGAATGGGTGAAAAATCGAGGAAAGAGGAAGAAAGCATGGTGTTGGAGGGACATAGGCAGAATCATGCCCACAATTGTTCCTACAAACCCCTTAGGGAATCGTATGATTATAGAGAAGGCATATTGTAAGTGGATCATAAGTGAAGTTCAATGCCATAAACCTCACGGATGTGTGTTTTCTTTTTTTTTTTTTATGCCCATATTATTATCGAGCGGAGAAGCACAGACCTCAACATGCCTATGTAAAGGGCGTACTAAGGTTGTGTGCCATATTTCTTTTGTCCTTTTATTTAATTATTTTAATAACCCTTTTGATACTCTAAACCCTAATGTAATGATTTTAATAGTTCCTTAATAAGATTAAGGAACTATTATAGGCTAAGTAATTGGACAATTACTAAAAGTTAGTAATTTTGTATTCTTTAACTTAGGTGTGAAATCGTTTGAAAATAGTTCAAGTTCTGGTTAAACAATATCAGTTGCATAGGAATTCGGTACTTGTTTACCATGTTTGATGGTTGTACTTGCTAAGATAAAATTAGTAAATGGACATAATCTATATTTGACTATTAAAATTGCTTGTTGATTGTAAGTAGCTTGGCTTAGGGATCAAGAATAGTATGTCCCTTATGGATACCCCTATGATCCTTGAGTAACATTATTCCTAATGGAGTTTCCTTGAAAATGATTTAGGTTAGAGATAGGTAAGGTGTCGAGGCTTGCAATGATAGATCTCATACTGATAATTCAAGGTTGTAGAGCTTGTAATATTAGTTATCCACACCAATTAGGTAAGATGTCGAGGCCTATATTTGTAGTTCCCATAACAATAGTTTAGTTAGGGCCCTCAATGGCTCAATCAAACATAAGTAAACCGTATGTTGTGGTTTCTTGTTGACTTAATCAAAGATAATTAAACCGAACGTTGCGGTTTCTTGTTTCATTAATCATGTGTTCCATATGATGCATGCTACGCACTTGTATTTGTGGTACTCACATATTGTGTGTTAGCTCAATCTTTTATTTTTCCAACTATGGAGACTAATGAAGAACCAATAAAGTATGAGGAGATTTGAGAGGCTTACTATTATCAAGATGGGGGAGATTGACAACTGTTATTATTATTGTAAGGAAGATCAATAAATTTAATAAATAAGATTAATAGACTTTTTTTGAGGAGCTTTGATTAGATGAAGTAGACTATAGTGGTTTTAATTACTATTCCTTTTTAATTTTAGGCAATTGTAGTATTACAGTAATAAGCAAGTTGACTTTTGAGGATTATGTAGTTTTAAATTTACTTACAAAGACTTGTAATTTATGGCTATTAATGATTTACATAGTTATTGTGGAGTTTGTAGATAGTTATAAAGTCTTAATATGTCATTAACTAGTACTAAGACGTGGTGGATTGTAATGTTCTCAATTTAGGGTGTTACAAAACATAAAAGAATTCATGAGGCTTATAACACCTTGGAAAAGAAAAAAAAATGGCATTGCTCACATCACATTATTGAAGAGCATACAAGATGACATAATGTGTCAATTTAAGCAACATTTCATGGCAAAAGAGACATTTCATGTTCTTAAGGAGAACTTCAGATGTACCTTCATAACAAAGCGAGGAGGCTTTTAGTGAAGTTTCACACTTACAAGAAGTAACAAAATCTTATAAAGCAACATCTATTAGGGATCTTAAACATGATTAAGGAACTCAAATTTGCTTGATTTACCTTAATCAATGAACACTAAGGTAACTGCAATTCATTCTCTATCAGATAATTAGGAAGAGGGTGAATATGAATCATAATAAAAACATCAAAACATTTGATGATATTTTTCATCACCTTGAACATGAAGATGATAGCTTCGAACCTGCTAAGTCTACTGAAATTGTGTTTTTGCTGAATTCACTTCAAATGGAATCTTGAGTTATAAAAGGAAGCGGAGTTATAAGAACTATAAGAATGGATATGTGGCTATGCCAACAAAATGTTGCTTCAAGAGAGGCAAAAGTGGTGGTAAGAAAGATGAAGCTAAATTAAGTGCTTTAGTTGTTAACCAAAAAAGAGGGGGAAAAAAGAAGGAAAAAAAAATCTGACATTTTGCTCATGAGTGCACTAAGCTAAAGGAGGTACAACATCGCTCTTATCTATATTCTCTTTATATTTCTAGTTGTATATTACTTAGCGAATCTCATCCTATATGGATTCTAGACTCAGAAGTAATAAATCATGTAGCTAGAATTCATGGAGCTAATATTATCGAATATCGAGTAGATCAATAGATGCATGCAATCTTGACGTAAAACAGGTTGCATAAGGTATTACTAGGTAAAGACAAAATACACAGCTCAATGGATGAGGAGAAGATATTAGATATTGATGAGAAAGCTTGATCTACTATTCAATTGTGCTTGTTAAATAAAGTTTTGCGTAAAATTTTTTATCAAAAGACAACTAAGGACTTATAGGACAAATTAGAATCTTTGTATATCATAAAGTATCTCACCACTAAGTTGATTGTCAAGCATCATTTATACACCCTTAGTATAGCAAAAGGTGCATCAATTAAGTTACACATTGATGAATTCTCCTCCATTCTTATGGATTTGGAGATCGAGTATGAAGATGTAGATCAAGCTCTTATGCAACTTCCTTCATTACCTCCATCATATAACAACTTTAGAGACTTTAATTTATTGCAACAAGACTCTAAACTAGGAGGAAATGAAAGAAGCTTTGTATTCTAAAGAGTTTTTTAAACTCTCCATAAGCCATTCAAATGGTACAGTAGTGAGTCTAGTTGTTAGAGGAAGATCTACTTCAAAAGTTCTTAACAACAATAGTCAATCTATATCAAAATCAAAATCTAGTTACAATAATATGACTTGTAATTACTATAAAAAGAAAGGACACATCAAAGTTGATTGCTTCAAGTTACAAAATAAAAATAGAGAGAAGAATTAGAAAGATGACGAGCTTGCCAAAGCAAGTGTTGTAAGCTTGAATGTGATGTCTATGCTATGACAGAGAACGGTGCTAAACAAGCCTAGATTTCAGATTTCACCTATTCATTCCCTATATGTCTCCATAGAGATTTGTTTTCCTCTTATGAACCTATAGATAGAGAAGTTGTATTGATATCAATAATCATCCTTGTAAAGTTACTGGTACTAATACTATCAAAATCAAAGCATGATAGCATTATAAGGACATTAATCGAGGTCCATTATGTTCTGATATGAAAAAAAAAAAAAAAAAAAACCTTATCTCTTTATTTACTATTGAAGAAAATGGTTACAGATTTGTTGGTGAAGGTAGAGTTCTAAAGGATCTAAAAGGAGTTCTTATTATCATGATGGCTAAGAAAATTGGTAGATCATATGTACTAGAAGGATCTACTATTATTGGTCTGGCTACAACTTCTTTTTATATGTTAGATTCAGATGTGACTAAGTTATAGCACATGAGTTTAAGACACATGAGTAAGAAAGACATAATAGTGTTGAGTAAGAGTGGTCTTCTTTGTAGGCAAAGTACATTCAAATTAGAGTTATGGGAGTATTGTATTTTTAGCAAACACAAAAGAGTTAGCTTTAATATAGAAGTTCACAAAACTAAAAGTATTTTGGATTATATCCTTCAGGCTTTAAGGGACAACAATTGTTCCCTCAAAAGGTAGTGCTTTATATATGCTTACGTTCAATGATGACTATTCTAGGAAGCTATTTTGAAGAAAAAATGAAGTCTTTGTTACTTTTAAGCAATGAAAAGCTCTAGTAAAAAATCGAGCAAGCAAAAAGATTTAGCAACTCCATAATAATGAATTCCATAAATTCTTCGAAGATGAATGCATTAAGAGGCATCTCATGGTTAAAGGAACTCCTTAGCAAAATGACATAGTTGAGCGCATGATCAGAGCTTTATTAGAGAATGTCTAGTGTATGTTATCTAATTCTAGCTTATTGCAAAAGCAACTTCTACAACTTGTTATTTAGTGAATCATTCTCCATTTGCATCAATAGATTGTAAAACTCCAAAAGAGGTATGGTTAAGAAATCCTACTAACTATTCAAACTTAAGGATATTTAGGTGCTCTATCTATGTTCATGTCATTAGTAGGGATGTTATCTTTCGCGAATCCATTATGCTTTACCATAGAAAGGAGTCTTCTATCACTTCCAAAATAGAAGCCTAGAGTTCTAATAAGTAAAAGGAAGTTAAGTTTGAGGTAGAGAGTACATCTTCTCTACATGATGATTTTGTGCAAAGCTTAGGTGAGTTGCCTACTTATATAGAAGAATAAGAATCAATAGAAGAAGAGGATTACTCTATTACTAAAAGCAAGCCACTGAAAGAGAAAAGAAAACCTACTAGATTAGCATATTATGTTTTATATGCCCTAAATATTGCGCAAGAGACAGATGCAATCAATGAACCTTCAACATATTCAGATACTATTTCCTATAATGATTCTATGAAATGATTAGTGACTATGCAAGAAGAAGTAGAGTCTCTTCACAAGAATAAGACTTAAGAGTTGGTTAAATCTCCAAGAGATAAGAGATCATTGGTTGCAAATGGGTTTTTAAGAAGAAAAATGGCCTTCTAGGAACTAAAGATGCTAGATATAAGGTATGATTGGCTGCTAAGGGCTATAATCAAGTACAAAGAGTTGACCTTAATGATGTTTTCTTACCTCTTGTCAAACATAGCTCTATTCGTGTCTTGTTTGCTCTATTTGCTATGCATGATTTAGAGTTGGAGTAATTGGATGTTAAGATTGTCTTCTTGCATGGTGAACTTAAAGATAAAACTTACGTGCAGCAACCTAAAGGTTTTGAAATTAAAAGCAAGGAAAACCATTTGCTTATTGAAGAAATCACTGTATGATTTGAAGCAGTCTCCTCAACAGTAGTATAAGCAATTTGATTCTTTTGTTGCTGTACACGGCTATTTTAGGAGCCTTTATGATAGTTATGTAAATTTTAGAAATTTTGATAATGGCTCATTATCTATTTGTTGCTTTATGTTAATGACATGCTTATTGTTACCAATGATATGTCTAACATCAATAGATTAACAAGAGAGTTAAGTGGTGATTTTGAGATGAAAGATTTGGAAGTAACCAAGAAAATTCTTAGTATGGAGATTAAAAGGGATAGAACTACAAGTAAACTTTGTTTAATTCAAAGGAGTCTTATTGAGAAAGTTTTAGAACATTTTGGTATGAGAAACGCTAAACTTGTAAGTATTCCACTTGTTGCTTATTTTTAAGCTTTCAGCAACTGTTTCACCATGATCTACTGAACATATGTCACATGTTCCCCACTATAGTGTTGTTGGTAGTGTTATGTATGTAATGGTTTGCACTCACCTTAATATTACACATGCTATTAATATTGCTAGTAGATATATGTCAAATCTTGGTAAGAAGCATTGGAAGGCTATGAAATAGATTTTGAGATTTTTAAGGGGTACTACTAATGCATATTTGAAATTTGGGAAAAGTAAGAGAATGTAGTTGCTTTTTTTTTTTAAATTCAAATTACACAAGTGATCTTAATAAAAGAAGATCCATCATGAGCTTTGTCTTCACCCTTAGCAATTGTACTATCAGTTACAAAACTACTTTACATCAATAGTTGCATTATCCATTACAGAAGCTAAGTACATGGCAATTGTTGAAGCTATAAAATAAGCTATTTGATTAAGAGGTTTCTTAGTAAACTTATCTTAAATATACAAGTAACCGTTGCACATTGTGATAGCTAGAGTGTTATTCATACGATAAAGGATCAAATATTTCACGATAGAATGAAGCATATTGATGTAAAGGATCATTTCATTTAAGATATTACTTCTCAAGTAAATATTGCTATTAAGAAAAATGGTACAACATATTATCTAGCCGATATGTTGACTTAGCCTTTTTCAATAAGTAAGTTCAAATAGTGTTTGGACTTGATTCGCATGTATGGTAATTGAGGTTTCCCTTTGAGGGCTATGTGGAGAAGGTGGAGAGAGTTTTCTAATTGCGATACAAAGAAATTCAAGTCAAGGTGGAGAGTGTTATTTTGACTTGAATTTTGCATAGTAAGTGTAAATGCCAAGATTTATGGTGAGCTTCTTTGGCATGGTAAGCGTGAATCTTGATTTGCCATGATTTATGTTAGCTATTTTGACAAAATTATTGGGTAAATTTCTATTCACAATTAATAGTTATACCATGTTGAAGAAAATGAAGAAGAATTCGCACATTATTAAGTCAAAATTATTGAATTTGTAATTTACATATGCCAATTTGTGAAGTTTATAAATAGAGAAGTATGGTAACTCATTGAATTTACATCCAAAAGTGAGTGATGAGTAAGTCGAAGTGAGTGAAAGTTGAAAAGAATCGAGGGAAAATCCTTTACTTGTAAAGATATTAAGTATAATTGACTTAAGGGTTTTGATTCTTGTTTTTTTCTTGTGCATGAGCTGTTGAGGCTTCTTTTGTTTTCCCCTCCTTTTTCCTTAATTCCTCAATCTGTTTAGCCTGCTCTCGTAGTTCAAACAGAGTCTTTTTGGCTGGTTGCTGGGGTTCTCACAGTTAATTCATTTCTCTCCACGATTTCCTCTTCATTATCAACAGAAATGAATCTGTAAAACACTTCTAATCGATACTACCGTATCATGAAATATAGTTCATATACTGTAAATTGAAACGTGGACAGGAAATATATTTTACGGACTTGATGATATGAATAAAGCAAACCCCTATCCAATTGATTGGCTTCTCAGGAATGGGGATCAACACCAACCAAACTGTGTATTCTTTGCTTTAGGAAGTCTCATGTCATAAGAAAATTATATGTATCACATTTGCTAAAATTAAGAAAAGATGGAGACTGAGTAAATCAGTGAGACATTGCATCATCAATAGCCAGGCAGCGAGACATTCAATTTATAGAAATAATTATTATTTTTTTTATTTTATTTTATTTATTTTTTGGTTGATGCTCGTATCGGTTTTTAAGCTAATCAACAAAGCGACATGTGACAAAATAAGAACCAGGAAGTTGAAGCAAATTGGTTAGCTTGAATGGGATTCATCTTTGGCACTTGTTTCTCCAAATTCAGCGTTATTAGTTTCCAACTGTAGCAGCCCATCCACTATTGAACCCATTGTCGGTCTGTTGTTTCTATCTTCCTCTACACAGGAAAGACCAATTTCAACGAGTTTTCTGACTTGCTTCCTGCTGTAGTTCCCTCTCAATCTTGGATCAACTATTTCTTCTATCCATGAGTCATCTTCTCTTTGAATCGTCATTCTCATCTCTCTAACGAAAGCTGTAAGCTCTGCTTCCTGCTCCTTGTTTTCATTGGCAACCAATCCCAACATTCGAAATCCCCTAACCAATTCTAGGATCATAACCCCATAACTGTATACATCGACTTTTGCCGTGATAGGAAGATTAGAGGTCCACTCTGGAGCCATGTACCCTTTGGTACCCCTAATGCGCGAGAAGTTTGAATTTGCGCTGTCCCTCTGCAAGAGCTTTGCGAGTCCAAAATCAGTAATTTTTGGCTCAAGCTCGCCATCTAAAAGAATGTTTTCAGGCTTCACATCACAGTGGATGACCCATTCTAGGCACTCATGGTGTAAGTAGGCAAGGCCCTTTGCAGTACCGAGTGCCACTCTGAAACGATCTTTCCATCCCAGGGACATAGCTGAAAACAGGTGCCCGTCTAGAGATTGATTTTCGACATACTCATAGACCAAAATTCTATGCCTTCCCTCACAGCAAAATCCCCACATCCTAACAAGGTTCATGTGATAGATTTGTCCAACAGTGCTGACTTCTGCCCAAAAAACTTCTTCACCATGATAAACATCTCCTAGTCTCTTCACAGCAACTACTCTTCCGTCTCCTAAAACTCCTTTGTACACCGAACTGGATGCTCCTCTTCCTATCTCTTCCCGGAAATTTTTCGTTGCATCTTTTAGTTCTGCATAACTAAACCTCCTGAACTGACTTGTTAGTGCTCTATATCCATCTTCTATTGAAGCCGGTCCTCCACGTCTCCTAAAAAGAGTCCACAAACCAACCATCGCAAAAAGAACCTCGATACCACCAATTACAGAAGCAAACCAATAGAGATAAGCCCATTTCACCCTTTTGCCTGAAGTGTCATACATGCTAGGTGAGCCTACCAAAATTCTGCTTGCGTTCAATGAGCACGATAGGTTAATACCTTTGAGACGTGGTGTCTCCAGCACATCAAATGAGTTTGGCAGCTTTAGATATATACTACCTTGAAAGTCCAGTGACTGGAAACCATTGAAAAGTTCGCTCTTACCAAAGCAGAGTCTCTCCCCCGTAATTCTATAGCTAAATGCTTGACAACTGCAACTCTCTAAGCACGACTTTCTGCAATCTTCAAAAGAAAAATTTTCTCGATAGACAAGATCAAATCCATAGTAATCCGTGTGGATAAGCTCCACAAATTTATTGTTTGAACAGGTGCTCTTGAACCGTTTCTGGCAACCTTTCTGCCAATTTCTTGAATCAACAGGCTTATAGCCGGGAGGGCAGGTACACTTTGGTTCAGGTGTGTTCACGCATATACCGTTTCGCCCACATATTCCATGAATCCTGCATAAGCCAGCAAAAGCTCTCCACGACATGGACCACGAACCCGTTGATTCATTCAAGCTGTAAAGCCTGAGGTTGCCATCATAGTCCATGGTTAACCTCCTCTTAATTCCAATCCCGTAGTCAGAAGCGTTGAATTGAAACCTGTCACTTGATAGAAAGCTTCCCCTCTCATTGAAAATGGCAACTCGGCTACTATTGTAATTTGTCCTCCCATTCTGGAACTTATCCAGATCAGGATTAGGCCAGTACAGGCTTGATATATCCGGACCGTCATATATCAAGCGCAACACGTTGTCATTGTCGAAAAACAAATTGAAGTAGCCTGAATAATATGACCCTCTTTCCAAGACAGACACTAACCTAGTAATCTTCGTCAAATGTTGATTAGGCAATAGAGTGTCTGTAGGATAATCAAAGCTTTGCCAGAGAATTTTATTATTAGGATCCTTTATAACAAGGTTTCCAGTTTCAAGCAGCTCTGCACTGGCAGCAGCTGAAGAGGTGATGTTGCTCTCCCATGCTACCTTGCCATCAACATCGGTCAAGACCAATGCACCATTTTGCTTCAGTGTGAGCTTAGAGCCTCGGCCATTGACGGGCAAGTCACGGTTAGCAGTCCAGACAACAGTTTTATCCTTACTCTTGGTGAACCATATAGAGAACCAATACGAATTTCCTCCAAGGCTATGGAAGCCACAAGTGAATGTTTGATTTGGAGAAAGAAGAAAGTCTGAATCATGTTCAACTGACAAAGAAGACCCTCTCCGTAAAACATTGTTCAAATTAGCAATCGCATCGGTTTCAGTAAGGCATAAAGTGATGCAAGTAATGAGAAAAAATAGAGAATGAATTGACAATTGGAGAGTTTGGTGAGTCATGGTGGTTGAAGTATTGGATTGATTCCTGGTTTCTTTTAGATTATATTTCTATCCCAAAGAAAAGAAGATGAAAAGACAAACTTTGGAACTGAAAGAAAATGGAATAGACGCTTGAGATTGATTTGCCGAGTTCATGCATGCCTTCCATTATGAACATATATATTATAATCTAGCTAGTGAAAGCCAATAGCATGTGGAAATTTTTCAACTTGTTATTGATTAGGATTTAGGACAGCTAAGCAATTCAGCATCCGGGGACCAACCAGTGACGTCTTTGCAATGGCATGTCAAAGTGCAATGTCGTTCTCAACTTGGATTTTTATACGTGCAAAAAAAATTCAATTGTATTAACACCACAAGTTGATGAATGGATAGTATATAAATATAAATAAAATTCTAATGTATAAAAATATATCTTTAATACTTACCATTATATCTTTTTCCGTCATGATTTATATTTGAAAATAATTGGTCAGCAGGATATCGTTCTGGAAAACAACTAATCAATTGTAATCGAGGTGCTGAAGAATGACGTTGTTGACAAACTTCAAGCTTCCAGAATTCCCTATCTTTACGGTGGTTTTGGTGCCATAAATATTTTACTACAGGGCTTAGACAATACTCTTTCAAAGCATAATACGAATTATCTCACTAGACTAAGATGGGTAAATGAATCATATAATAGGATTAGTTTTTGTCGCAAACCAAAACATGTCGTCCCTAACATGTAGCAATGAGTAAAAATAAAGAGGGGAAAAAAAAAAAAAAAAAAAAAAAGGTTAGATCGGAAACGTAAAATGGAATAAGCGATTTGAAGATTCAAGAGTCAGTATTTGAAAAGGCCTTAGTAAAATTCCAACCAAAATCAGTGTCTTATAGCCATTTAATAATATTCATATTTATAAATAATTATCTTATAACTGTTTTCCCACCATATCCCATTAAGCATGGCATTTTGCTTGATAACTGCTCATAAAAATAGTAGTCCACGCTCCTTTTTATTTGTCAAATATCTTGATTAATAGCATGATGAACTCCTATCAAAATTAACCATATTATATTTTGCCAAACATACACTTAGCGGTGCATAACCTACTAGTAATAATAAAACTCAAACTAAGCTTAACATCTAACCCGATATGCATCGTAACCCTATAGGAATAACGGTTAGGATTCTCAAGCTAAATATGGACTCCTTTCGATAAGGATAGCTGAAATGGTCTTTTCCTTACTCTTGTTCAAACTAAGTGACAAGAGAAGAGATCGCAATAAAATTAAAAGCTATGGTTTGAAAGTGGTCACAAGAGGAAGGTGTTCTACATTGCAAAAGTGTTACGACCTGAGGGAGCTAGTCGTGGCAATCGTCATATACCGTACAAAAGATTGTGGATTAATTTCCCTTTTAATTGACAACCTTTTATGCAATATACAAGGCTATAACTATGATTACAACTAACAACCAAGAGCTGCACATGTATAAGCAATATCATTTCATGATAATAATAACCAGCTATTGGAACTTAAAACACATACATTTATATAGAAGTTTACAAATAAGAAGTCTATAATATTTCTTAACTCAAACTGATATCATTTCATTACATAATAAGATTCATAATCTAAATACACTAACATAAGTGCATTCCGATCATATCTTACTCCCACATCAACTCTCTGATGTACAACTAACCTTGGGCATGCGACGGCCTGACTCCACGAATAGATCTACCTACGAAAGAAGACTATAAGGTTATAAGCTAACTTGCTTAGTAAGATAATCACCTCAACCATATAGCAATCAAGTTATACATTAATTAAATTCAATCAAATGAATGCGTGAATAATTAGTATGTCAAACAAATACATGCAGGTGACCAGATACTACATACAACTCAGATTTAACGTCCTCTGAAGTAAGGGCTGAAGATACATCAATAATAATCAAATCCAGGTATCATACTAGAATTAATATCATAATGAAACTCCATGCTTTATATTCAAAATACAATGGCATATCCATTTTCATTTTTTATCAAAAATGAGTTCTACGTATGAATGTGAGTAGGTTTATACAGCTCTTACTCACCTTTAAATGGAGGCTTCTTAACTCGACCCTTAGTCAAGCAATTGGCTCCTTTAACGCTTAGTGATCTCACGGGTCAGAGTAAGGTCATATCATATGTTTACACCATACGAAATCTAAAACAATAAATAATCAACGTAAGTATGGTCTCTTACTACCTCTGATGATGTGACAGTTGGAATTAGTTATGTAGTACATAATTATAGGTGATTCGATTTAGTTCTTTCAAGTCAAATAAAATTAGGTCTTATTAGTCAGTGATCAATAAGGTTATAGACAATCAGTTCCTATCGAGTTTACTATACAACAATCAATACGTTATCATAGTTTAAAGTAAATTCACTATCAACAAACAGTATCATATACAAACATAACCCTATACAATATTCAATTATTAATCATAATTTATATTCACTAATTACAAACACAGGTAAGCATGGAATTACTAGGAAAAACTCACTTAGCCATAATCGACTCAAGGGTCGTAATAGTCCAATGGCAGCATAGGGTCAAAGTTGAAATCACTTGAGAATAAGAAATATAGAAAATAATAAGTTTAGGAATTAAAAACTAAACTAGTATCATAATTTATATTGTTTACTAAACTTAGTTATTAATTTGCATGAAAATGTTGATTCGAGCTTTTTATCGAATCACGTATATCTTTTTCGATTTAACTCAGATCTTTATGAACTTATAATTCATTTTGATCATTTTCGGGTATATTTTCTCGTAACGAGGTCCGTTTTGGACGTTATAACTTACAGTTTTAACTGTGATATGAAAATATCAGAAAGTTTATTATTTTCTTGTATTTTATGATATACATATATATATAAATACTTATTATTATATTTTATTAATTTTTCTAATTTACTTAATTATTAACTGTTTTTCCTAATTTATGGTACTCTTATATACATATGTATATATATATATTTATTAACTTACTTTATTTATTAAATTAATATTATTGTATATTATATATACTATTTAATTATATTTATATTTTTACGTATACATCACTATTCATATACATACGTTATACGTATACTATACGTTATGTTTTAAATTATTCAATCCTTATTTATACATTATATATAAGTATACTATATACTTATTTATACTTTACGTACTTATGTATATATGCAATCATACTATATACATATATATATACTAAAATACAAATATTATTAATAATATATAAATATATCTTCATGTCAGTACATATATATAGATAATTATATATAAAAAATTCCATATACTTAGAAATTATTAAGTATATGTACATATATTATACGTATTCATGTATATACTTTATTAAAATTAATAAGTACATATATATACATAAATTTTATAAATTAAACATACTAAGTATAATATACATATGTATACTTGTTATTATATACATACACACATATATATATATAGAAAATACAAAATAGGTATATAAACATATGTACACACATAGATATATGGAATTATATAATACTTGTATATACATATTACATTTTGAAACAAATACTATGTACATATACACTTATCTATATTCCTGCATATATATACATAATTAATTGAGTAAAATACTAAATATATATACATGTATATAAAGGAAATATTTAGTATACCTAAATATGCTATAAGTATATATCTACATATATCATATACAAAATACTAATCATCCATACATATATAATACACGCGCATACATAGGTAGAAGAATACATATGTAGAAAAATTTACATATTATATGTACTACTATTTATACTTATATACATATACTGTATATACCCACTCTTAAATACATATGTATATACATAAATAAAAATACAGACTTAATATATATATATACATAAATGAAGAGAATACATAATACACATATATATATTTATCTACTCATGCATACATATATGTACATGTAATTAAATATATAAACAAAATACATAGTATAGAATACATATATGTACAAAATAAATAATTAACTTACCTAAATATCTTAGTAGTATATTTGATGATTTCCTTAGCTTTCTTCTTCTTTTTCTTCTCTTCCTTAGTTATTGTTTTTCCTTCTTTTTTTCTTTGCTTTAGTTTCTTTGTTGTGTTGTTAGCTTTAGTTTTTTTTTTTTTTCTAGTTTTGAGCTTCTAGATGTAAATGATTCTAGATCAAGATGTAGATTAAAAGCAAATGAAAAATAAAAAACATAATCTAACTTAAAACTCCTCATTAACTCATCATTTATTCCATAAATTTGTGACACTTATATTTTGAAATTAAACACATGGGTTTTTGTACATGCAGTTGGAAAATCACGTAGAAGAGAAAGGAAAATAAGGAGGAAAAAGAAAAGAAAAAAGAATGAAAAAGGGAAGAAAAAGAAAAATAAAATTAAATATATGTAATTTTTCTAATCATAAAAATAATAATTATAAATTAATTTTGAGATTTTATGAAAATTTATTAATTTAATTAGTACCTGTTACGATTATAATAATTACAAGTTATTTTAATATATTCATTAAAATTTTTACACGATTACGTAATTTAGTTGATAATTATAATCGACTACAATTATATCAATATTAAGTGATATTTAATTATTTTAGAAGCTTAAAGTTATAGTTTGAAGATCTCAATCAAGTTCTGGTTCGATTTCAAATTCGAATATTTGCTCATACATTGAGTTTAAGGTTTTTATATGCGATTTAGGTTTTAATCAATTTCTAGGGTTTTTATAATCGATACCATATTTGATTTCTAAATTTTATAAAAATTTTATCTTATCTAGTCTTATCGACTCATGATATTGTTTAGGACACTCGGACTTAAATTAGGGTTTAAACTATTAACTATATAGGGTTTACTACAAGCCCTAGTTTGGTTTCCATTTGCGAGTGCATAACGTCAATCTCCTCAACCTAGATTAAAGCAGGTATAATTTCTTTAATCTATGACGAACCAGATAACATTGTGTGAGCTTATACATGCATTACATTAACCACCTTGGTTGAAAACCTTATTTGTGATGTGTTGAACATATACTTCTGCCTCCGCCCCACTTATTAAGGAAGTTATTTCTCATTTCCTTATAATTTGTTTTGTAGGTTCCAAGTACTTACTCAAAACTAGAGCATTAGCAAATTAAGATAGGAGTGAAGTGTAACAAAAAATGGCTACTTATGGTCCTTAGTATTGACTGTCCTAACTTTTAAGGAAAACTACATAGGTCTCCTTAAAGGGCTTGGTGATTTTTAATACTCTACTTTGTATATGAAATGATAGGTACTTGTGGGATTTATTACCGCTCTTTTTCAAAGTCGAATTTCAAGTTTATTTTTAAAGATTATTTCATAAGCTTATATCAAACAGATATCAAATTAAATGCTTTAAAAGGTTAGAGTTGAGTATGCCTAATGTCAACCGGGTCTAAGATAATAGCTATAAGATCAGTTTCTATCTTAAGATGGCTCATACGAAGAAATTGTTATGACTCTACCTTTTTAAGGTGTAACATATTTTATTGCTTAATTCAACCTTAAGTGACCCACTGACTTGACTTAAATTTTTTTTTACACTTTTTATTTTTTGTATTTTTCTCAACTTTTTAATTTTTTAATTGTTTTAATTTTTTTTTTTTTTTACTTTTTAATTGTGTAAACTTGGCCAAAAATAAATAAAAAAAATAAAACATGGCAAAAAATGGAGTATTTACAATATGAATAGAAGTTTTGAAGAATTGAATGTGTTTGGATTTTGTGACTCATTAAATATGTCCAAGTTCACTTGGTAAAATCATTAACAATGGTCAAAAAATAACTTGCACCAAATATAGACATATCCCTATAAGGTCCCTAAATATCCACATGTAAAAGCTTAAAAGTAAGTTTAAAAACATGAGTACTTCTTACAAAAGGAAGCCTATGAATCTTGGCTTCTTGTCATATACTACAAACGAAATTTTGGAAATTGCAAGATTTACAAATGTCTAAATGTTGCGTTTTAGAAAGTGAACCATGACCCTATTAGATAAGTAACAAGTGAAGAAATAACGTTAAAACAACTTGCCAACTGACTATAAGAATCAACTAACATAAAAGCATCCTTAGTTCCTTCAAAATGAAGTACATATAGTCCTAAACTTATCTTAGCTATTGCTACAATTTTATGAGTTTTTAGGTCTTATAAAATGCATTGAACAACAACAAAAGAACTATCCTTTATTAAGCTGGTAATTAACAAGAGATTGTGAGTAAAGGTAAGTATTAAGAAGACATTGGGCAATGTGAATGAAGGTAATATATGAATTGAGCCAACTTGGTGAATAGGAAGCATTTGTCCATTAGGAAGTTTCACATTGATAGGTTCAGTAAGCTGAGTTAAATTATGCAATATGGTAAAATAGGGATTCATATGGTTTGTAGCTCTAATACTGATTATCTAAGAATGCACATTTTATTTAAAGTACGAAAGTGAAAGAATAAGCAACCATACCTGCAAATTGAACATTATGAGCTATTGCAATACCTTTATTATGTTGTCTTTTGGCCTTCATTAGCTATAACATCTTATGGAACATACTCCCAACTAATTGCTTGTCTTGCATTCCCAACCATTGTGATTCTTCATTAGAAATTCCTTCCAACACCTGCTTAAAAGGTGAATCTAGCAATGCTTTCTCATGTTTCCCTATTTTAACAACACTAGAATAATTAGTAGTAACATTGTTTTGCACCTAACTTAATTGCATTTGCATTGCTTCAGCCTTTTGTAATTCTCTGAACCTTAAACTAATCCAGATAGCCAATCAATTGAAAACAATTTTCAATTGAATGACCCTCTACCTTGCAATGTTGACAAACAACCCTTTCTTTATTCCTCTTGTCATTTTGTCCTCCAAAACCCTTAATCCTTATGTTGAAGGTAGAAACTTCTAGATTTGTAGAGAAAATAGTAGTCACTTGTTTTTATTTTTCGATTTGTTAGACTGAATAGAATGCCATATCAACAATAGGCATAGGGTCCATAGATAGAATTTGATTACACACTCCACCAAACACCTTGTTGAGTCCTACTAAAAACTGTATAAGCTTGCTATGAGACTCGTATTCAACCAATTTCTATTACAAATCACATGTACAATAATTCATGTGACCACAAGTTCATTCCGAATAAGCATGCAACTGATTCAACTCATCCCACCACTTTTTTAAGTTACTATTATAAGAATTGATGGACTGAGTAGCTTGCTTAAGGTTGGCAATTTCATATTTTAGCTGGAAGATCAAAGGACCATTCATATTGTTCTCTTATCTCATCCTATAATTGCTTTGCTGATTGAGTATAAAACAAATTTTGTGAAATCTCAATAATCATCGAATTGAGAATCAAACATCATACTATATAATCGCATCTTAGCCATCTAACTAAATCTTGAGAATTCTTAACAGGTTTTAACCATCGTTCCATTGATGAAGCAGATCTTCAACTTATAGCTCCCAAACCTAATCTAATAGATCTACTCCAACCTAGGTAATTGTTTCCGTTGAATAACAGTGTACAAATAGCAAAGGGTTAGCAAAAACCAGTAGAAACAATGGATTAGAAGTTGAAGCATCGGTTGTAATTCCACTCGATCCTTTCAGACTATTTATCATGAAAGAAATTAGGAACATAATACCTTAATTCTGCTGCTTTGATACCATGTGAAGTCGAAGTTAATTGAATTTCATTTGTTGTACTGATCAGTATTTAAAGAAGAAGAAGAAGAAAGCTCCAAAGAGAAGGTCAAAGACATTGTAAAGTGTGTTGATGAAATAAGTAGAGTTAGTTTGATAATTTGTTACAAAGCTACTTATATTAAGAAAAACAATTCAAAAGGTATTATGCACCATGTCTTATGCTTATGTGATGTGTAAATACCAATAATATGTTAGTATGTATAATAATATATATAGTTTTCAAATCAATTATCAACCACGATTTACACCTGTGATATATGGCAACATTTCATTAATATTTACACACCACATATATATTATACATGGCATGTAATACCCATTAAATCCTCTCTTATATTTCATGCTAACTCAAACAACTAATTGCTAACCTATACAAGAAACTATCTAGATGTACATGTTGAGTCAATAAAACCAAAACACATAAGTAGGAACTAAACACATGTAATAATAAATACAAGACTTTTATACACTAGTCTTTGCATTCTTATTTTCCTTTTAATTTCTATTTTTATTTTATTTAATTGATTTATCTTGTAAGTAATTTTTTGTAATATGACAACAATTAAAAAGCACCGTTTATGTATTTGTCAAAAAAATTCACAAATCACCTCTTTGTCAATATACAAAAACGCATGTCATGTATTTACAATTAGGGAACTTCTATAGTCCCATTTATATTTTTTACGGAATTATTCCCGCTCTTCATCATACTGTTGATTTAATAACTATTAGATTTAAATAATTGAAATCATAATCAGTTCAATAATCCAAATTTAAAGTATATTAAATCAAAGGTGAAATAAACGACAACATTAGTCCCATAAAAAACATGAATGGAACTATAGAAAAATCTTTATAATTACCATTTAATTTTTCCATGTATACAAATTTACTTAGATCAGCTTATCCAATGCGTGGTTAACTAAACTACAATAAAATGACCATCTTAATTTTCTTGTATTGATGGAATATGGTATCTCTATGGATCATCAACACATATAAACAAGACCTATTACACATCTTAAAACTTTAGGATAATTGCAAATACTCCTCTAAGCTTTTTGTCATGTATAAATAGACCTCTTGAATTTGCATTTACCTTACTATATCTTTTTATAACATTCAAATAACCTATGAAACATTCTAACCAATATATATATAATATATATCTTACTAAACAAAGCAATCATTTTGCTGTTTCAATAATAGTTTATAGTATATGAGGATTTTTTTAAATTATTGGAAAGTTAGGTTATAATTTAAGAATTTAGACATCTATTCACATTTATGCTATTTATCTTAAAACTTTTATGTTGATGAAACACTTGATGTGAATGGAAGATATATATATTCCACATGTTTAGTGCATAGAAATGGTTTGGAATGAAATGGACTGAAATGAGAAGATACATGGTAAATAGTTTCCCATGTTTGAAATGTCCATGGAATGGAATGATATTAAATACGTATTATTGACACTCAATTCTTGCTCGAACCAAGGTCAACATATGAAGCCCATCACAAGGGACACTAGATAGTGTCCAAGTAAACAACAAACCCACGCATTACATCGCGACCTCCTTGCGAGGCTAAGAGCTCATGCCAATAAAGATGTAGGCTAATGGTGAGCCTACCCCCTACATCATGACTTGTCTAACAAAAAATGGCAACTGTCCAAGTAGGTCACCTTTCGACCATTAAGCTAGCAACCATTGATCATTTAGAGTAAACTTGGGGCTCAACTTACCCCCATCAAGCATCAACTAACCCCTTCCTCAGCATCTTGGCCTGGCTTTTATCTTTAGCGTCTATTCTCTATTACAGCTCATTAATAAGTGTCTGACATCCATAGTACAACTAGCACACGTAGCAACCCCTGCTCCTATTAGTTCACTGAACTATAGATTTGATGGTTTGGTTAGCTATAATATCACGTCCATAGCGAGGCATAGTCTCAACTGTAGAATGGACTACCTACCAATGGATAGTACAAGCAAATCCCTTATTGCCATGTGTCCAAGTAAACCACATAAAAGGCGCTAAGCGCCAGGAAGTAGAGGGATTCTCACTTCTAAACTATCAAAAGATACTTAGTCTAGAAAGGTCCTCACTTTATACTCTCTAGGGGCTTTTTCATCTCTCCTTCTCTCCTAATTAGAGCTAAACATATCACCCACACACTAAGTGAGCACGATCCCTTAGGTATCTAGTGCTCGTCTCTCATTTTCCTTGATCCTCCTTCCTAACTTAGCATTAGAGGGTCTCCATGACCACATTCATGAAGCGCTTTATGTAAGTATCAAGGAGTAGGAGTAGAAGCCGAAGTCTATTCAAGCTAGATTCTATGCGAACCTGCATATTGATTCAACCACAATCAATATGTACATAGTAATAATTATAAAAAATACTCTTAATTATTTATTGTTATGATCAAATTAAAGATTAAATAAGTAATTTGATTAATTATAATAAATATGAGGAGAATAGAATAACCGATTTCACATTTGAGAAGGTAAAATAGAATTTTTACTTAAAATTAGAGTCACCAATTCCATGAAATCACGAATCCAAATTTCAAATGAGCTTCTAAATATGAAAAAAAAAAAATGGAATCTAAAATCGCGATTTTCTTTCCGTCCATTCTCACTTACCAAACATAATACTACTTGATTTTGAAATATAATTAGCAGAAAAGGTTAGTGTGTTTGACCGGGGTAGACCTTTAGCTGTACTGCAGTAGTGAACATGCAATGCTATATGGCATTAGAATTTCACATGCTATTTGTGGAGGGGACTATTTTGGTGGTTCGTTATATTATTGGTTTATGCATAGGGCTGCGGTCTAAATTATTCGAGCAAGTTGTAATTGGAAATGTTTGGTCGACTTGACTCGACTCGAGTCTTGGATATGCTCTTAGTCGGAATAGAATCTACATTCAATCCACCCTTTTCGACTTGAAAAGCCCATGTTTATCGTTTTATTGCTTATTTTTCTATATCAATTGCTCTTATCTTATATAACTGATTATAACAAGATGGGGTAAAAGGAAGCACAATAATTAATCGATGCGGGCACTACGCAATAACATTTTTATTTTCAAATCCCCATTTTATCTTACTATTAAAATGTGACAAACTTATCCTTGAAACCATATTTTTCCGGATTCAATACATATTTACTATTTTTCTTAAAAAATTATATAAATATAAATGAGATAAAATTAATTATATAATTACTAATGCTAAATCTTATCTTAAAGATACGACATTATAATTTATAAATATCTTACATTTATAAATTAGAATTTATAATTTAATGAATCGAGTATCAATATTATATCGTACTTAATAAATACAATTTTACTATATATAACCAATATAGGCTCAATGGTTATGACGTTCAGCTGTTCTTGTAATCATGGGTTTTAAACTTGGAGGCAATGCTATTATATTTTTTTGTTTTATATAGGACTTATGTCATATTTACTAAATGTAAAATTAATGCAAATTAATATTTATCACATATAATAAATACGAAATTAATACAAAATT
Organism: Lumnitzera racemosa; assembly: GCA_024138005.1. NCBI lineage: Eukaryota > Viridiplantae > Streptophyta > Magnoliopsida > Myrtales > Combretaceae > Lumnitzera > Lumnitzera racemosa. The sequence continues at coordinate 63,686,638 of JAMXBC010000004.1, forward strand.
ATATAATTAATTTAATGTAACTGGCATTTTATATAATTTTTTTTTTAATTTTCATGTTAAACAGACAATTTTCTCGCATTTTTCCTATTAGTAAGTACACTTGACATGCCCCTCCGACATATTCACCAGCTGAAAAGAGGGGAAAAACTTACTGATTTGCTCGTATAACATTTAATAGAAATTTGTTGGAAAAGTATTGGTTGCGTTGATGGGTATCCTTGCTCCGTCATGTGATTATCAAGATAAAACACGAATAGAGCGTACACCGGAGTGTACTTTCTGAAGGATCCTTCGATGCAGAAGTCAAACCATGTAGAAGCCACACACCGGAGTGTACTTCAAATTGCGTCCAGTTTGATGTTTCATGTTTACTGATGTTTCCTATTTTACCCCAGGTGGGAATCCATAATTTTACGAACCAGAGCATGGGAACCTAATGTCAAAAAGTCCTTAGCAATCAAGCACTGCAAACCAGAATGCAAGATTTCAATCTTCCCCACTGCAAATGCTATTCCATGTTCCAGCCAGCGTCCCATTTGTTAGAGAACAAGTTTAAAAAAGGCATGCAAAACACTCGGGTGGAAAGATAACCATCGGACATAATTCATGAGCAACCCGGTATTTCTAATTCTTGCTAATTCACGCAGTGCCACAGTGGCGTTTCCAATTCAGTAGGCTCTTAAAAAACTCCAGAGAACACTCTCACTGCCATGAGTTTCGAGTTATTGATTAGAAGTTGCAGAACCCCAACAAGTTGTCAGTATAGTGGATAAAGCCATGTACGTTAAAATGGAAAACAAATAACAAAGTGAAACGAACGCACATTCCAGCCATTTTCTTAACCTAGGAAGCCGAATTTTTACATTTCTAACTACAAGTCCAGACATGCCAACAGCCCAAAGAAGATCAAAGAATAACTATACAAATTAATTATTTTACAAGCCAATACGGCAACGTATCAGGAAATTACCCAACCTTGGGTCTTCAAGTGGGACATTGCTGTCCCTCACTCTTCAGAAGAGCCATGCCTTGTGACCTTAAATGGCATTGCCTGTTGTTGAGAATCACAATGTAATTACGAAGTCTGTACCTGTCTGAGTTAGTTAGAGAAAATGGAGGGTTGAGAATTAACGATGGTGCTTCAACTAACAGAAAAATTAGCAAATTCACTGCCTTCGCATACATGGATGCTGCAGTCTCCATATTACCCATGAGTTCATCAACCTAAAAAATGAAACAGCCATTTAGAACTTGATCCGCAACACATTTGAGATCAAATCATCTGAGAAAGCATCTAATGAGATTCAACATACGGTTCAATAGAGTAATGTCATGGCATGATATCAAACAAAACATTTAATTTCCAATATCTTTGTGGTACGTTTATTTGTTTATACCATGTAAAAGTTTACACGTCAGAGTTTAAATGGTGATCCCAACACAAAATAACTAAAAAGAGATAAAACATGTTATCACAATAAAATAATAAGGTAAAAGTTATTGGATTACCCAATGGACCAAAAACAAGACATAATTGATAATGCCTAGGCGAATTTTCCTTAAGTATTTGCAGCTTTCTTTTTTAGCATAGGAATCTATCTCACAGGTAGACCTCTGTGTGATTTCTCAGTCAAAATCATTTTCATCATTCTTTTCTTGGGTAATTACCCAGTAAAAACTTAATTGACGCTTTAGCAATAAAATGCAGTACTATGCATGAGTAATAAGAAAATAAAAGAACAATTTAAGTGAGATTGGGGAGGGGGGAAAAAAACAGAGGGGGGTTAAAATACTTACACACCCACGCCTACCGAAAGCAAGTGCAGCTTGAAATATTGTCTCCATAGCATCTGGCATCTCTGTACCTCCTGCATTTCAAAAACTTTATCCAATATTAAAACCAGTAATTTTTTCTATCCTCATTATATTAGCTTCAACAGAAATTCAAGGATAACCAAAGGTGATATTGAATAACTAATTACAAAAATACGAGAGCTATTGTTCACTGATAGAGGTATAACCTAAAAACACTAGAAGCACCTTTCAGTGAGTATTTATATAATGCAAGAAACACACGATCGATATCAGATGGTTAAGCAACATGCTGGGCACAGCAACTAAATTTTTTATAAAGACCTGGCAATTGATTTTATAGAAGATAGCAGTTACTAGTAAATGAAACAGCTAAATAATGAGAATAGCTATTGAAACCCTAAGTACAGAGGAAACATATCCTTTCATACCAGGTTCAATAACCCTCGCAAGTTCCTCTGCATGCTCCACTTCCTGAAGAAATTCCCCTTCTATCTGAGAGGACAGCTCCTCCAGTCCTGGGGTGTCACTGTCACCAAGACATTCTTCCATACTGGGACTGCAGTTCTTCCCATCATTGCTTCTTTTTAATCTTGTATTTCCTTGACCTGGACTTCCTTCCATGGCAGATGCTGCCTGAGTGTGGCATATATGCAGTGCTTGCTTCCAGATAGCAAGAATTACGAGCTGAATTGAAAATGCCTTGAGAAGACATCCTCCTTCACTCTAAAATATGGATCAAAAAAATTACATTATTTATTTGTGTCAGATTTTTAACATCTAATATACATGTACATGATTTTGAAGGATCTTGATGAAGCTCCAATGTCAACATTAGCCTGTATAATATCTAAAGTTAGACAACAGATTAGGATTGACTCTAAGTGAGCTGAAATAAGTACCAGCAAGAAAACAAATTCAAATTATTAGATATATGTTACAAAATTTCCATGTTCAAGGGAAGACCAGAGATAGAGCAGGCAGATGCTATGCAAAAGTGTTAAATAAACAAATCTCAACCATGCAACCAATCAAGCCCATCAGTACCATCCATTGTCCAAAACAAAAATCCAATCGATATGTTGGGGTACTCTCACTTCAACAGTTACAACATCAAGCTCAAAACTAGCCAAATAAAATAAAATAAAATAATAAAAAAGTGAAGCAAATAAATAAATAAATAAAACTTAAATGATTTTATTTTGTTCTTCTGCTCTATGTTCTCATTTGCTTCTATAAACACCAGCCAGGTTCTTATCTCATGTAATGCAGAAGATCGATTCTGAGGTCATTCAAACTATGACTTGCCTTTTCAGCTACTAATTCTTTTATGCATGATGCACATTGTTGCAATGATTTGATTCTTGTCCTACAGTTGGATGATGGCTTTTCCAAGGGATCTCCCATGTCCATGGAATCAAGTGAAGTTCCTGGAGCAGAGCCATGGCTTTCAAGGCTGCCAACGTGATATGAGCTACCTATAGATGCACCAATAATAGGCACTGGGGCACTTGATGGTGAGGTTTTATCTCTAGAAGCCTGCACTGGAGGATTGTAAGGAAGATGACTTGGCTTGGAAGCACTTGTTGAGGATGATGAGACCTCCAGTGGCGGTCCAGGTACAATAACATACTCTTGATCAATCAACTCCATTGAATCCACAACTGTGAATTGCAACATAATTCAATTAAATAGGAAACTGCAGAGATTAAATGGTTAAAAGAAATGACCGGATTATGATGCATATTCTTTGAATGGCACCTCTTGAATGAGAGTTTGCTGATCTTTGCTCCACGGAACTATGGTGGTCTGTACCAAGCCTAAAAGTATTAGTGCCCAAATTAAGAGCTGTAGAGCTATATCTGGAAGTAAAATTCACATAAGGAATAGCACTAGATTCTGATCCTCTCTTGTCAAATTTTTCACTTGGATTATGTCCCTTAGTTGACTCCATTGAGGATTTCCGCCTCATATGTGATGGGCTCCCACCAGAAGCATTGCTGTCATAGTCTAGAAAGAATGGAAAACAATAATCCTGAGAAGATTCCTCTGCCTTCACAGGATCAGTCTCTGAAAAAGGATAACCATCCATGGTTCTTGATGGAGTCCTACTTCACCCAAAAAACAGAAACATATAACTAACACAAGGATAGATTATTAACTGCATAAATTACCTCCACTCGTGGCTATTATTACCTTGATGAAGCATCTAATTGTTTCCAAGAGAGAAACGAGTGGTTGAAGAATTCTTCATAAGTTAATCGTTCAACTGTCAAAAATTATGATAACAATGTTCATGAAGGGGTCTCAATACCAATAAAGAATACAAACATGGCAATATTCATAAACCATTGGAAGATTAGTAAGTCCCATGGCTTCCTAACTGATGTGACCTATTCTATCACACATTTAGGAGCAACTTATCACTTACTACCCATTCACTTCTTTGTAATAAGAATTCTATTGAGGTCTTATTCCCTATGTAAGAGTTATTAATGCGATTAGTTGCATTTCAGACCCATAATAGCAATTCCATAAAAAACCTATTGCAAAAAATATTAAATAGCCATTTATTATTCAAGCCTATAAATAGCAATCAAATGTCCAAGTTTATTTTTTCTCTAAAATACTTATTAAAATCAAAATCACCAAATTACAACAATATTCCATTCTTTAGTGATGAGCATTATATTACAAATTTATTTCATTCAATCAAGTAAATATGCTGTTAAAATACAAAATAAGAACAACGCCCAAAATCACTATGAATTTTCTACTGCTGCATACAACAGCAGCATGAGGGTTGTCCATCAAGCTGAAACACACCGAACCGAATCCAATTGCAAAATACAGTTTTTTTTATATTTCGATTTGGGTTATTGTTCAGAATTCGGTTTAAAAGAGATCCAAATGGTACGCGGATTGGTTTGGGAGGTCGAAACAAACCAAACTGCTTAAAAATGAACTAAACTGCTTCTTATCAAAAAATAAAAAATAAGTGATATTTTTTAATTCTAAACTATATTAATATTTCATTTTGACCCTATTTACATTTTTTTTATTATCTCTCAAGCAAATTTACATATTTTCACTATCGCCTAAAATGCAATATTACTATAGCATAATACTACATGACTTTAACTTTTATATAATATTTCTCATTTTAAATATCAATGTTTAGTTAAAAGCTTCAATAACTATTAGTATTATTAAATAAAATGAAGTGTTTTTAAAAGCAGTTTGAACCAAACCGAACTGCATTTGAAGTTGTTCGGTTCAAAACCTTGATCCATTAAAAACGGCTCGATTCATTAAAGATTTAAACCAAACCATTCCAAACCTAGATTGGTTCAACTATTGAACCAAACCATGAATAACACTAAGCAACATAAACCAGGTAAACAACAGATAATCTTATGTTTGGTTTCCAAAAAAGCCTTAGCGTAAGTACTAAACAAATCGAAGTTTGTTTTCATTCTAATTTGATTCTATAACTGTGCAAACACTTGATTAGTGAATATAAATATATAATAAGTAACATGATGTTTAATTAAGAGAAAATACAAAACCAAAAATACTGTTATTAAAGGCGGTGAACTAACTGAATTCCACTTTAAACTGTTTTGAGCACTTGAACACAATACTTCTTAACAGAAACTTGAACACAAAAATGTCTCTTGATTTGAAGTTGCAAAAATCCAGCTTTCACATAAGGTTTTATTTATTGATTTATTTGAGAGCATAAGAGATGAATGACATGACACTTGATAGATTGATGCACATGATGGCAAGTTGTAAAAGAAGTTTCACTAATTTTTATGTTATATTTCTTCAAGGCAAGTTGCATATCCCAACCATAACAATGCTATCTCATACCATGTCCAACTTATTAAATCTGCAATCCATTAAAGAAAACGATATCATCAGTGGTTTTTATGACCTGAGATGTAATTTAATTCCTCCCAGGCAGCCAGTCATCCATCATCCTTTACCCCCCAATTATATCAGTCCCCACAACCCCACAGAATCATCAGAGATGCATGCATTAAAGGCCTTGCTTTCCATTTACATTTCATCCCATAGCCAGTTCATGTGTAATTGATTCCTAACTTCAACTATTCATCTTTCACCTTCTTTTTTATTTTGGATAAATCTACTCGAAAATGTTTTAGTGCACCAAACAAAGGATCAATATTTTGGTATACACTTCAAATTGGTCATCCTTCATCAATCAAGTAAAAAATCAACATCCAGAACATCTTTTAATAGTCCATTGTATTTCGAATGTTTTGCAAAAAAATCATCCTAGCAATCTTCTGAATGGTAGAAATTTCTTCATTTCGAACCATATCAAAGTTTTACCTATTTAAAGCATCGTCAAAATATTGATCATTTGTTTGCCTCACTTAAAATGTTGATGGCTTATGTGGACATGAAACCAGATTTATAACTCAAATGAAACATTCATGGATAATTTTTTTTTTTTTCATTTTCCTATTAATTTTCATAGATAACTAACCCAGGGGAATCAGCCAATACCAAAGTGGCTACCTTACCCAAAAAAAGCATCAAAGTGGCAAAATGAATCTATCGACCTCTCACCCCTGATTGTAAGGGGAAAAAACAAGGAATTACCCCCTAGTTATCAACAAAAATGTATAAAAGAGTATTCTTTTCCATGATTCAAGGCCATGTCAAGAGTGAACAGTTAACACAGCTAATTACCAAAAATAGCTAACTAAGATACAATTAAAAGGAAAAAGGCCCAGTTCAGGCGAATCATCTTCTATATTCAACTTAAGGGTAACATCCAGCCACTTAAGCAGAGCTGCTCATATACAAAGATGCATGTTTAGGGGCAAGATAATAATAGCAATACATGTTCAATTCCTATAACACTTACAAACAAATATGAAGATCAACAGATGTGTCCTTTGTTCAGAGAGCACAAAATGATATCATGACCATCAAATGAGACACTTTGTTAGCAATCATGCTTTCTTTCTTACAAAATCTTCATGAATGGCCAGGTGGCACTTGTTAACATGTCAAATAAGAAAACTTTTCTCCTTTTGATGCACTTTCTTTTCCTAAAGTATAAAATCAATGTTGGAAACCATGAAAGATTTCCCTTTTTTTTTTAGGTATTTAACGGATTGCTAGGAACACCCACTCATGGGACCCTTTTTCATTGTCCCGATAATATTGCGATTAGCATGTATGTATAAAAATCCTCCAATGGCCAACATTCTCACAACATTAATTGGTTATAACATCATATGTATTAAGCCTTGGATTCTGTTAGTAATACACCCATAATTTCCCAAAGTTATCTTCATGCTACTAATTCATCTTTAAAAATAGAGTTTTTTGTAAATGGAAATCTCGATGAAAATTCTTATTGAAATAAGTTGGCGCTATTTCAGTACTCTAGACTTGATAATTTTTATTTTAATTCAGATTTCAATTGATCATAGCATGAGATAATCAATTTACTACTGAAACTCTATAGTCCTCCAGTTTACCAATTCTCCAGTCAATATCTATGTAGATGCTCTTACTTGGTACATTTTCATGGGCAATGATAATAATTTACCAGATTAAAGATACAAATTCATGGAACAGCTTTTGCTTCAAAGGAGTGTAATAATTTTTGGTAACGCCACTTGCAGAATCACTTCACTATCTTTTGTTCTTTTTTCAGGTTAAGTACTTCATCCACTTCAATTATGGCTTAGTATTGTTGTTGTAAAATTTTAATCCACTATCTTTACACATCCAGATGTTGCAAACCTTTTTCAACTAGGCAAACTGGAGCACGACCATAACAACCTTCCTTTCCTTTCTACATTATCATGTTCCTCTATTTATTTATTTATTTTTTTTCCTAGAAGATCAATAAACTACACATTAACACTTTCCTTATCATGTTCCTTTATCTTTTCTCTTAAAGCTCAATATACTACACCTTAAGACCCCTTTATTCATGTTCCTTTTATTTATCTGTCCCAAGCCCAATGTACTAGACCTTCTTAATAATTTCTTGTCATAAATACCCCACTTTTTCTAAGCATTGTCAAAAAGTAGTAGCACTGGCATTTGACAAACCCAAGCTACATAGTTCCTAATACCTGGATTTCGGCGCAATAACTTCAGGCATAGATCCTTACACTCAGAACTCAAATCCATACTTTCTGAGGGGAACTGTAACTCAGTTGATTTTATTATATTCTGAAGCAACTGTAGAACACACAAAAGAGACTCGTTTAAGCAGGAATCAGATAGGCATAACTATAGGAGTGATGAATTTTCAAGAAGCTTAAAAGAGTACATCAACCACTATAGCAACACAAAAGCAGCACGGAATACAATGAAACAGGCCAACCATACATGGTATTGATCGCTTCCTGTGAATGGAGTCTTCCCTGTCACAAGCTGATATAAAATGGCACCCACACTCCAGAGATCTGCCTGCATGATTCATCCAGCTTCAACAAGTATTAGTTTCTTTATGACAATTGAAAGATCCTCCAAGGAGCAGCCAATAATACCTTTGCATCATACTTCTGATGTTGCATTATTTCTGGTGCCATGTAAAGAGGGGAACCACACAAAGTTTCAGCTAGCCCCCTTGGCTGCAGTGATCTGCCAATACAGAAAATTATATCACAAATATCTCTATATACTAAATAAAACACAAAAGCTAGAGATATCTCTACGGTAAAGAGACCCTATTTGACAAGATAAGAACTGAAAGCCCTCAGGATCAATATTCACCAAATGGAGCAATTCAAATGACATTCAAAAGAAGAGACAAATAGCATTAATCAATGGATTATTATATTGGTTGAAGTTTTTTCTGCTAATAGAAATCAAGAAAATGAGGATACAAAGCAAAATAAAGATAAACGGATGATTCTCCACAAAAGAACAATAAGGTCCAAATTGTGCAGACTTGCACCAGCCCTAAGAAATGCTATTGCAGGCTTCTTATCAACTATTAATATAAACTTAAGGCATGGAAACCAATATAAGTTGCACTAATTTGACAATTCAATACATCAAGCTCCAAACAGTATCTTTCTTTTTCCACATGATCACACTTGTAATAGCATTGAGAACATTCCCTCATTTAATAACTAAATAAATTATAAAGAAAGTTGCCTATGACATTAATAACAAGTGTTAGCGCATATTTGTGATGCAACATTATAACTCACTGCACAGAGTTTTGGCATCATTTAATAGATAGAATATCAAGAAATCTCACCAAGCATTCTTTTATAAGCACAAAAGGAATGATCCTTCTGCTTTTCATTCTGTTAGCCATGAGATGTTATTCAAGGCATGTGGTGCTTTGATGATTGAAAGACATAACCTCACCCTCTCTGCATACACTTCATAGTATTTGGCCAAAGAAATGCCTAGAAGGCAGACAAGACAAAGACAACTTACAGTCACAGATAATACATATTAATAAAGTTACCTTGCAAATCCAAAATCTGCTATCTTTAAGACCAACCGCTCATCATTTGTTGATAAGAGGAGATTCTGCAGCAAAAATTTATTTCAGGAAGAAAAAAAAGGGAGGGGGGGTGGGGTTTGGGGAGGGATGGGGGTGGTGGTGGGGGTTGTGGGTGGGAGCACAAGATAAACCATCCATGAATAAAAATTATGCCCACAAAACACTGATCAATGCAGATAAATGAACAATTATCAACCAGAGTCATTCAGTAGTCAAGCATCATCAGCCATAGGGCAGATCAACATCAACCATATAGCACTGAAATATCAGATTAAAGGCATCAATGGGCCAAAACAACTATGAAACTGTAGGTAACATACAATCTACTCTACTGATCATCACATAGATTAATTTGGCAGAATTTTATGACAAATTACATCAAACAGATACCATATGATATATAGTTATGAAACAGACCTGTGGCTTTAAGTCTCGATGCACAAAGTTATTTTCACGTAGAATCTGTAAACCTGTTGCTGTAACAGATTATACAGAAGATGGCATCTAGTTTTAAAAAAATGATAAAGGGGAGCAAAATATAAAAATAATTCATATATGGAATTCAAAGCCTACCCAACTGCTGCATGAAGTGTTTTGCAGTCTCTTCAGGCACACATCCATGACGTTGGATATATAATGAAAGATCACCTCCTCTGCAATATTCTAAAACAAGATGTATTTTTCCAGAAACCTGATAGATATGATCGTATCATTCACAAACCCGGTACAAGAATGTGAAACCCCAATAAACCTCCCAAAAAAGATTTAACAATACTTCAAAACCAAATGGCCAATATATATTAAAAGAATTCAAAATCTCCATGCTCAAACTGTTCACTCCTATGCCAGAACCTTCTCGCTTTAAAAGTGAAATGAACGTGTTATGGCAGGGGAAAATTGAAAAGACAGACAAATAGAGCCCGAAACTGTACTCGATCAAGCATTAGAGAGGTGAATTCTATCCACGCAGCATATAAACAACAGCCAAACAGCCATATATTATTCATAATCCACCTTATGGAATAAATTTCCCTGAAAGGAAATTACAATAAATTCAGGGGCGGAAACAAAAGAGGTCAAAGCTTTAAAAACTACCAAGATTTTTCTTACTTTTTTCTTTTGTCCAGGTTCGCATTAATTAAAGCAAAAAAATCTACTATGTATAAACTGTATCAACTCCTTAAACTTCTAATTATCACTAACAAACCAGCACAACAACACCAAACCTCAATAATTATACTGATACGATAATTAATTTAAAAAATATAATACCGCCATGCAAAAACCTCCAAAAAGAGAAAAAAAATTTAACCGAATCTATTGCAATCCAAAAATTTATAGTATCACGAAATCCTAAACGAACCTCAATGATATCGTGTAAGCGAATAATATTGGGATGATTAATCCTCTTTAAAATAACAATCTCCGACATGAGACTCTCCCGTAGCTTATCATTGAGTCGATTCATAGCGATTTCTTTAATCGCCACTTCGGTTCCATGAACCCTATGTCTCGCGTGCCATACCACCGAGAACGAACCCGACCCAATTTGTCGACCCACCAAGTAGTCACCGACCACTCTCCCTTTTGATTGCGCCATTTGATCTATCAAAAAAACCTAATTCCAAACCCTAACCCTAACAATTCTATAGAAATAACAGCGGGTGAAGTAGAACTTCAATTTGCTCTATTGCAAACGTGGTGTGTAAGAGAGAGAGAGAGAGAAGCTATATGTTGTGTTGCGTTTTGGATGATTACTTGACAGGGAAATTTTGTTTAATTATTATTATTTTTTTAGGTTTTTACTCTTTTTTGCGTATGTTAGTGAGGAGAAGAGGATTGAAATTGTCTCGTGTTAATCATGGAATTTTAAAAAGTATACGATATAATTAATGAAGATTTTTTAGGGTGTGTTAAAATTGTAAATTAAAGCCCTATCTATACTAATATAATAAAAGGAGATTCCACTGCCGTTCACTGTATCGTAGAAAAATCCGTAATAAAATCACAACACGAACTATAGATTATGTAGAAGGACTATAAATTTTCCATTGCTTAAAAAGATATAATGGAGTTTCTAAGTTACATATTAATTTATTTCATGAATTAGTATGATGTGAGCTTAGTATGTTCTTGGTTGATTTTTTTTTATTTATATTTTACCTATATTTGTTCTGATATTTTATCTATATATATTTAAATTATAATGTTTAGAAAATTATCTTATTTAAATTTTATATTTTTTTATTTTATAATTATAATAAAAATAGTAATTAGAATATTAAAATAGAAAAACGAAAATTCACATACTCTTTAGATAAAAGATTTTAAATATATATATTTTATATAAGGAGACGATTATTTTAATTAATATTTCTATAAATATGAATAAAATAAAATATACATAAATTAAATTTTATTGAAATTTATTAGGCATTTAATTTTAAAAAAATACATATAAAATTATTTTTCTATATTATAGGTGTGTTATTCTTACCAAGGATTTAAATAGATATAAAAAAATATCAATAAAATGGGAAAAAGATAAACTAAATGGGATTTATAATATTAACATTACAATGAAAATAAAAAAGATTATATGAAGTTAAGAGAGTTGTTTTAATTTTAAATGATTTTTATGTCGTTGCCCATTTCAAATATTGAGTAAACCAATAGCTAAGCTAACTTTTATAGAGGCATGATATATTAAGAGTTGTTTTGCATTTCAATAATAAAGATAAGTAATAAAACAACACCTTATATAATTGAGATAACCAAGTTTGATTATTATTCTTTATTTTATTTTATGTTTTATACTGTGAAAGTATTCTCAACATCTTACACTCAAAATTCTTTATCAATTTTTAGAAACATGATATTTTTTTTATTTATTTCTTTTTGAGAATTAGTTCCTAAGGATGCAACTGGATGAGTTGTAATATGTTCTCAAACTAATGAAAACCTATAAGGTATTTTCTAATAAGGCGTTAGGATGAGTTTTGAAATATGCCTAAAAATACTATAGGATTCTAGAATGGGTTCTAAGTTTTTAAAAAAACTCGTTGAAAACCAACTACTCAATAAGAAATAACTCAAGCATTATATATTATAGGAAAAAAAACTATAAATAAAAAAACTAACAAGTTCTTAGATTTTATACTTTTCATTAAATATAGGCATAATATCATTATATTTTATTACAGTAAATCTAATATAATAAAGTAAAAGGTTGGTTATTTTAAGTTCACACAATTATAGAGATATTACTATATTTTGACACAAAGGTATCAAATTTGTTTCACTTGAAGAGCTGTTTTGTTTATTTATTTATTTTTTGCTAATAGAAAAGCATTTTCCTCTCTCACTGTGGGGTAAAACTATATAGATGATAATTGTAAAGATATTTATATTATAACGTATACCATTTTTTTTATTTACATAATACAAAAGCATTAAAGCAATTTGATTTGATCAAGTAATAATTTTAGAGCTTTTCTTTGCTTGTAATAAGAATGAGGAGTTTGTTGTTTGTTGAAATAAAATTTTTAGTTCAACATTCTATCACCGATTCATAGTATTACTTTGCATTTATAGATTTTCAGCGCTTTGTTTTTCCTAATCTTTACATTACCTATTTAATTTGTGTAATTAAATTTACACAACTTACCATTAAGGGGGGGAAAAAACAAAAGAAGAAAATAAGTTTTGAGTTCAGGAACCAAGTTTCCCCTACAAACTTATTAAGCTAGTTTTAGAATAATGAGCCGGGTACTGAGGTTGCTAAACCAATTATAAACCCGCATCGGTTATATACCTGTTAGTTCAAGCACATTTTAAGGTAAAACTTCTTCTTCCTCTTCATCCCATCACATCACTAATAGTGAATTCAAGGTAAGTACATCAAATCTTATCAAGTTGTTTATTTCCTTCAATTCCTTTCATACCCCAATATAAGGATAACGAAAACTCTCTAATATAGAGAAGAACTAAGTAAACTCTTTGACAATCCATATTAAGAGAGATTGTAGAGTTTTGTAACAGTAATTATGACTTGTCAAATAGTAGAGTTGTTAGAGTGACAAAAATATAAAATATTGAATAACGTTAAAAGTTTACATGTTAGTTGATTCATATAAAAAGGTATGTTTTTCCCAAAAACATTTTGTAGAGTAAAGGAAATGAGGGCAGAATCCATAAATGTTGCAACTATTGATTTAAGGTCAATTCTAGTGTTGTAACCAACCATGAAGGCTAGTTTTAGGGATTGTGATATCCATCAAAAACTGATTTTAAGAAGCAATTGCAACTAGCGATTTAAGGCTTATTTTCCAAAACTTAGTAATTAGTTTTAGCAATAAGTATATATATATATATAAAGACATTTTATTTAACTAATTAATCTACATAATTATCAATCTTATGTTATTAAGTACTTAATTGATTCCTCATATACCAATCTCTAGTTACTAATTAAATACTTAAGTATTATACATGATAGTATAAAAGAAATAGGAGAAACAGCAAATAAGCCTCTAAACTTTGACATAATTAAGGATATGTCTCCTATACTTTCAAATATTATAAATAACCTCCATAAATTTTGATACATTAGCAACATAAAGGATACATGTTTCTTTGTTAAAAAAATAAAAAAGCACACTAACTTCAAAGTTTAGCAATGACAAAATACATTTTGATAAGTTTGAAGAGATGTTTCTATACCGATGTTAAAATTTACGAGTCATTTACAATTTTTAAGAAGTATTTATCAATTTATCAAAATTTAGTAGAGTTATTTGCAACATTTAAATGTTTAGAAGGTAAATTCACATTTCACAACTAGGTTAATGATTGAAAAAAGGTCATTTGCATTTTCCCAAAGGAAATAACTAATATTAATAACAACTTAACAAGTATAAATGTAAAAGCCGAGAAATTAAAAATAATAAAAGGGTTGGTTACAAAGAAAACAAATAAAAGAAATAATAAGAGTAAAGGCCAAGGGTGCTTTTGACTTTTTGTAAGCCTAGAAACCTTAGCCTTATAAAAGCAATAGACTAGGTTAGCTTATATTCTTTTCCCTCCTCTCATGTATATGTTATTACTTTGAACAAAATTTCCTGCGTTGATCAAGAATCAATAGGAAACTCATTAGATTGAAGGGAAAAATCAAGGTAAGTATGAAATTAGATGATTTTAACGAGTTTCCTAGTTTTGCTTTTAAAAAATTTGTTTTTCACATTGGATAAGGACAGAAATGAATTAAAGGTCAATACCTATAGTCCTAAATGTCAAGAATTTGAAGGAAGCGCCAAATCTTAGTCCCTTACAGTAAGTTTTGATCCTTATTTGTTGTTGTTCTTAAGTTTTCTTATGTATTGTTGGAGGAGCTGATTTTGGGATTTATTATGTGGAGGAGGTAAATTTTTTTTTTTTTTTTTTTGAATTGTTGGTTAGAGTTTGGAGAGGTGTAGATTGAGATTTGGGTGTGAAAAAATCCTTAAGAGTGGTGGTTTTTTATCAAGTTCGAAGTAGGTAGTTGAAGGGGGATTTTGTTGTGCAATGCTATTTATAAATTCTTTAGATAGTAGCATGGCATCTAGACACCTCCCCTATAGCATTCAAACACTAAGAAGGTCCTTCCAAGTAAGTTGGCATTTGGATGGCACGTCCTGTAGCATCCAAATGCCATGTGTTTGAATAGTTACAGAAAGTTTCCCCTTCGTTCCTTGATGATGTTGACAACTCTTACCTTTCTAACATATTTTCCAACCCTTCTAATAATCAAAATAACTCTTAAACTACTCTTATCTTCATCTTAGATTTTGTCCTTTGAGTTGTTTATGATGTTGACAGGTTGTGAAGAGGTCATTCTTGAATCTATGTTGCCACTAAAATCAAGTAGGGTTAGCAATTCATATTATCGTATTATGTCTTGTTTCCACGTTTAAACAGGTTCATGTCCAAAAAACCTCAACCTATGATACAACTCATTTATTAATCGAGTATGAATACCTCAACCAGTGACCTACCATGTCTCCTATCCAAGTTGGGCTTGTTTATTACCTCTCTTAATTGTATACTAATTTATTTAAAATTACCTTTTTAAGTTGACAATTCTATATTAGTTGCTAATTAATAAATTTTCTTATGTTGACCTATAAATTAAGTGTCTCCCTTATTTAAGGTGTTACATATACCATCAATGTTTGAATATAGTATACACAACTAACGAATCAAACAAATTATTGCTCTTTTTTAGTGAGCCAAACCACCTATGTTAGTACTAGTTAGATGTAATTGTTGTTTTAGGCCACATGACATATTTGCTTATAAATGGACTATCGATCATATTAGTAAAGATTGTAAGAAGCCTACCCTCTTACATCAAGGTTTTAGTTTTAAGTGTTAGAAGAGGGGGCACTGAATTGAGAATTATGAGACAAGGAAAAAGTTACCTTAGGGAAACCAGTTGGTTACACCTTAAGTTCTTACTCATGTAGCATGGCCTTAACAACTAGGAACCAACTAGATTGTTTTGGCCAAGGTCTTCACCTCACAGCATCAAGATACCCTAAAGATAGCCAATATGGTAGGTAATCTCATTATCCTTAACCATTGTGCTCATGTCTTATTCGATACTAATGTTTCGCATTGTTGTATTGTGGAGCCTTTTGTTTCTGCTTATGGTTTGTATGCTATGTCTTTAAATATCCCTTTGTCTATAAATACTCCTTTAAGGAGTGGGACAATTATGGATAGAATATGTTAGAATGTTAAAGTCGTTGTGGAAAGCAAAATACGACTAACAAATTTGATGGTGTTAGACATGTCAAACTTTGACATCATCTTAGGAATTGATTAGTTGTCAAGGCATCACGCTACCATAGGCATCATAACATAGTAGTGACTTTTTAAGTTGCCAGGAGAAGAGCTTTTTCAATATCAAGTAGAATATGAGAAGCCTACTTAATGTGTTGCATACGAGTTATGGGAAAAACTTATTTTTGTACCCTTGGTAACGATAACTATTAAAGCTTGGAAGTTATAGTAGAAGCCAGTAATATAAGAGTTTCCAGAATTTTTCCAAAAGGCTTACTTGGATTACCACTAGATAGAGAGACTAGTTTAGAATAGACTTAGTCTTAAGCACTACACCTATTTCTAAGCCAACCTATGGAAAGGCACTTGCAAATTAGTTGAGTTGAAGAAGCAGTTGCAAGAACCATAGGATAAGGACTTTATCAAGCTAAGCTCTTCACCTTAAGGTACCCCAATTCTCTTTATAGAAAAGAAGGATGACAATAATGTGAATATGCATAGGTTGTTGGGATTTAAATCAGGTGACCATAAAAAATAAGTATCCTCTCTCCAGAATAGATGGTCTCTTCAATTAATTACAAAGAGCACAGGTGTTCTCCAAAATATATATAAGATTTGGTTACTATCAATTGAATGCAAAACCAAAAGACGTAAAGAAAACTGTCTTCTGAACCAAATATGAGTTATATGAGTTCTTAATTATGCCCTTAGGTCTTACTAATGCTCTAGTGGCATTTATAAACCTAATGAGTAGAGCATTCAAAGAATATTTAGATAAGTTTGTAGCAGTTTTATTAACGATATTCTTGTTTACTCTAGAAGCAAGGAAGAGCTTAAACAGCATTTGAGAATGTTTTGAGTAAGTTGAAGAAAGAAAGGCTATTTACAAAGTTCAGCAAGTGCAAGTTCTAAATGAAGTAAGCAGCCTTTTTAGGTCATTGTAAACAAGGATGGAATTGTAGTAGACTTAGAGAGAATTAAAGCTATAATAGATTGGCCATAATGTAAAACTATGTCAGTAATCATAAGCTTCTTAGGCTTGACAAGCTATTATAGAAAATTTGTGGAGAGATTCTCAAGGTTAGTAGCTCCTTCAACTTGTATGACTCAAAAGGGAGTCAAATTTGAGTAAGATGACAGATGTGAGCACAATTTTTAGTAGTTAAAGGATAAGCTAGTAGTAGCTACAGTATTAGCCTTACCTATAGTGGTGAAGAATTTTCTATCTTTAGTTACATCTCAATTCAAGGGTTAGGGCATATGTTAATGTAGAACGTTAAAATAATAGCTTATGCTTCTCATAAACTCAAACCTTATGAAAAGAACTAGTTAGTTCATGATTTAGAGTTAACAATAGTGGTTCATGCATTGAAGCTTTAGAAGCATTACTTAGTAAGATAGAGGTATAAAGTATTTATTGACTATAAGAGCCTCAACTACTTTTTTACTTAAACAAACCTAAACATGTGATAAAGATGGTAGTTATAATTAACTAAAGATTATGATTAAATATCCAGTATTGCCCTAAGAAAGCCAATGTGGTAGTTGATGTTACAATATGGATCATGGACCAATAACTTGCTCCCGAGCTCAAAGACTTGCCTATATGGTTTATCAAGCTATCTAAGGAGAGTTGAGCCTTGAAGAACATTGTATTTTCTATCACGAACTACTAAGGTACTCTATTCCGACCTCTCTTTGTCTCATTGAGAAGGTTTTTGAGTTGCCTGACCAATTATCAAGTCAACCACTTATTACCATGCTAAGGGCAAGCATTGAATCTACATATGGCTAAGCTGATATGCATTTGAGGTCAGCTGCCAACTTCCAATCCGACCAATCGAGGTTGAGTCGAAGAATGGTCACACATTGGACTAACCCTACCTAAGCCCTGAATAACTAAGCTACTCAATATCCAACTTGATGAACTCTACTCAAAATAAACTTTACTCAGTAAGTAGTACCATCAAGACCACAAAATTGGACAGTTGAAATGTGTATCATTTTCTAACATCCATACTATCCTTTTGTAACCGAATATTCTTTTTTCTGCTTACAACTTTGCCCTTATAATCTATTCCCCTTTCCTTTTCTAATGGGAATTTTATTTGTAATTTACGCATATCTAGGATTTGCCCCAATTGGGCTATATAAATGCTTATAATTTGTAATAGTCATACTCATCAAAATAGTAATATTAATCTTCATACATTTTACCCTTCCTTCTTCTTGAGCTTGTGTTTTCTTTATGAGAACTAAGACCTTAAAGAGCTCTTATCCAAGCCATTGAGCATAGACTAGTAGCCAGTAACCTTGTGTTATACTTGTACCTCATATCAAGTATAGTTTAAGCTCGTATGAGGCATTGGTAAGTTATATCCACCACCGATACATAGGGACCCCCTACTTAACCTTTGACTTTCATTTATCCTTCGAATCATCTCGTAGTTTAGACCTACCCTTTTGGCTTGCATGATATCGATAGTCATATGTCATACTTCCCTACAATCCATAACATCTTGGTATCAAAGCTTAGCTACGTTCGAGTAAGTCTTTGTTATTTTGTACTTTGAGTAACATGTTACAGCGTATTGTGAAAGTTGTTTATCGTTGTTGTGAGTATAGTGTTTAGTGCTAAAGAAATTTAATGCTCCGTTTTCCTTTGTTTTATTGTTTGCAAAATAGTGTTAAGTGTTCGAGTAGTTTTTCATCTATTGGTTGTAATATCTATTGGTATATTAGGCGTTGTTTTGTTATAGTCTATAGGAGGAAATTTTGAGTTGTGTTCCAACTGTTAATCTCTTGTAATAAACAATAATGTCCATTTCTAGTGTTTAAGGAACTCTAAGTAATTAAGAGAGTAGCATTCAAAATGGCTAAGGCTAACAAGGAAGTTTCATACCGTTGTTTACAGATGACCAACTAGATAGACTTACTAACCTAGTGGCTGCCATAAATGAAGATAGATAGTGAGTTAGAAATGATCCCTATAGAGGGCAAGCCAATGAATAGCTCGAGAGAGGCAATATTCAATACGACCAAGCTAATGGCTTAGTTTGACTACATTAAGTTGGAGGAGTAAATAAAGTTATTGGGCACAAACTGGCGATAGATGAGATCGAAGAAGTAGATGAGGAAGTAGGTGATGAAGTGGAAGAGTATTATGAACTAAAGGAGTGGAATGCCCAAGATCTTAAAGTAAAAGGATTGAGGATGCATATCCCTAGTTTTTCTAGGAGTAGTGATGTTGAAGACTACCTAGATTGAGTAGATAAAATTGAGAAGCAGTTTAAGTGTCATGAAGTACCAAATGATGCTAAGGTTAGACTTATTATGCTACAGTGCTACCCTATGGTGGAAAAACCCACAAGCCATCCATAGAAGAGAAGGAGAACATGAAGTTAGGCATTGAGATGAAATGAAAAGAGTCATGAGAAGAAGATTTGTTCCAAGCTATTATTTGCAGGATGCATTCAAAAGGTTACTAGAGTTGAGGCTAGGAGGATCAAGTGTTGATGTGTATGTAAAGGAGTTCAAGACGTTAATGATTCGTTAAAAAGTTGTTGAGCTTGAAGACCAAACTGTATCTGGATTCATTAGTAGGTTAAAGTACGAGATTGGAGATATTTTGGAGACTATGGATATTAGTTTACTTGATGAAGCTATTTGAGCTACCTAGAAAGTCGAGAGGAGCCAAAAAGAAAGATTTCGAGCTCTTATCAATTAACCTAAGACTAGAAAACCTATTCCGAGTAGACTTATGCGATCGAAACCAAGTAAAGCTACTGAGGTTTGACTTACTCAAACTACCTAAACAAAATAGAAGGACATCTTGATGAAGTTCAAGAAAAGCCAGAATTTAGGAAGTAAGACAAGTGAAATCAAGTGCTTCAAGTGTTAAAGGTTTGGATACATGACAAAAGAACCATGGAGATTCGAGGAGAAACATTGACCATTAAGGTAAACAATACTGATGAGGAGGTGAACGAGCTGAAAAAGACTTGGCAAATCAAGCTATTCGGGAAGGAGGAGATCATTTATAATGAGGAAGGTAATTTTATGCTTGCAAACATGGTATTAAGGAGAGTTATGAGTATGAGTCCCATACTAGAGGATGAGCAATGGGAGAATTTGTTCCACATTGGCTACAAGGTGAGTGGGTCATTATGTGCATTGATTACTGATAGTGGCAACTATACTGATGCAACATCCGCATTCATGGTCCAGCAGTTAAAGTTACCGATTGAACCCTACCTTTAGCTTATAAACTGCACTAGCTTAGTGACAAGGGAGCCCTATAAGTAAATAAATAAGTGACTGTGCCAATTAATATTGGAAACTATTGAGATGAAGTACTCTTGATGTGTTATCCACGAGTGCATCCCATATTCTTCTTGAATGACCATGGATGTTTGATTAGAATGTGGTCAATGATGGATAAAGGAGCACATGTTCTTTAGAGCATGAGGGTAAGAAGGTAAAGTTAAGCCCAATGATTATCGAATAAGTTAAAAATATGCATACTCAATTGAGTTAAGTTCTAAAGAAAGAGGCTTTGGTAATGACTCAAGCTGAGATAAAAAGAGAGATGAAGCTTGAAGAGCTAACCTATCTACTAGTTAGAAGGTTGCTTAAGATGTGAAGATTAGAGGAAGAACTACTACCTACCGAAGTGAAGTCCCTATTGGATGAGTTTGCTGACCTATTCCCAAGTGAACTGCAAGAAGGTTTACCTCCCTTCTGAGGCATTGAGCATGCAATAAACTTATAGCCAAGAGCCTCTTTGCCAAACAATCCTACTTATAAGCTAAATCTGGAACAAGCTACCTGTAAGGCCCACAACCAATCACTCAAGGTTTCGATCAGTTGAAAGATCCGATCAAGCCTAAATTATAAACTATTGAGAGGAATATTAGTAAAAATGACCCCGTAAACGTGAATTTAAGAAAATAAGTAATAAAATAGGAGACTATAAAATTTTCAAAATTTAAGCATAATAATTGCTAATTACTGAAAAGGCAAAAAGTGTAATCTAATAACTAATAAATTACTAGAGATAGATTATATGTGTACTAAAAATAATAGAATGACCTAAATAATATTTAAGAATATTTATTTGTACTATATTTGAATTTACATGTAAGTATAAATACGAGTAATTTCTTAAAATACGCGAAATGTGCTAAAATAATACAAAATACTTAAAGAAAATTCATAATTAAATAAGAAAAAATCATGAATGATCCAAAATTAGGTCATGATAGCCGGGAAAAATAAGAAAAAATTCGACCAATTAGAATAAGCCAACATAAAAGCCAAAAATCAAGGGATAAGGCAATTGTCTTGTCCCATTTAATGCACAATAAATCCTATAAAGCCCTATAAATAGCAGGAAAAATTCAGGAACTCATTTGGACAGTTAGAAATCAGAAAAAAATTAGGGAGAGACGAAAATTGAGAGAAAAATTCGGTTTAGAAAAAAAATTAGAAAAACTGTGCAATTAGGGCTTTCAAAGGAAACCCACACTAGACGAGGAGCTGGGAGTGGACGGCCACCACCACCACACGGTGGTGGCAGCGCCTAGGCCGGCCGACAAGGCTAAGGTAGCTCATGGTGGCCGGAGCTACCCAAATTGGTGAGTCCGATTTCCAGCCCGATTTTATGCAATTTTGTAAAAATAGTAAATATTATTAGAAAATTATGAATTTTTTTATTCTAGAATATTTTTATATATAGTTTGTTGGAAAAATATTATTTTGATGAAAACATGTCCCGTAATATAGGGTCCTTAAGAAATCATATTAAAACCCAGCACATTTCGGTTTAGAAATAAATAACCTTAAGAGTGTAGTTTGGAGCTCAATTTTTTTCTGTATGAAGCCATTTTTTTAAAATTAATTTTTGAAATTTTTAAGTTAATTTTTAGCCCTAAAATGATGGAAAAATTGGGTAATTTGGAGTTAATTAGGTGATTAGGATATGAATTACTGATTTAGATAGTAATTAGATATTTAGGAATGTTAATCTCTGATGTGGAAAGCTAATCTTAGTCTATGGAGTATTAAGTGTAAGTAATGAAGGTGTTATGTGGTAAATATAGAAAATTAGGAATATGTAGAATTGAAAATTAATAAATATGGAAAAATTAGGTTTAATTAGATAATAAAATAATGAAAATTAGAACATAACAAATCTGAAACAAAATTAAATTTTAGGTAATTATATGAAAAATGTAAAAATTTATCACAACATGAGTAATTTCGGTACACTAATACGGATTTAAGTGTACCGGATGGAACAAAATGTTGACTAGGGGTAGTGATCGTATTTAGGGTATCTGGAATAATGTGGTTAGTTTCACATTATGAGTTGAAACAAATTTCTAGGGTTCGGATACAAAACAGTACCTAGAAATCGAACTAGAATCTAATTTAGAAATCGATGCAGAACCCGAACCTAAACCCAAACCTAGAATAATTATAAAAGACTTAAGACCTAGATAATTAGGTATATTAAACCCTAAACAACACATAACAATAAGCGTTATAGGATAAAACAAACTTATAATAGTTATATGAAAAGCTGAAACCACGTTTGTATTATAGGGATGATCGGCGATGGCCTGAGCAAATCGGACCTCGAGTGAGTGAGCGAGGAGTTGAGATAAGTTGGGACTAATACGATGTTGAGCGGGCGCAATTTCTCTAATCTCACGACGGGCCAAACAACGTCGTGCAATGGCATTTGCTTGCCATGCATTGCACCTAATAAATGATTGAAAACCTCATTATGTGTATGGTATAGTTTTAAGTCCTCCATCCTAACTTACTGAGCTGTGGTTGCTCACATCCCTATAGACGTCGTGCAGGTGCTGGCTAAGAAGCGGCAAACAACTACTCTGAAGCGGTAAACAACTACTCTGAAGCTAGCAACTGCTGGATCCTGGGGAGTGGGGAAAAATATTGAAGAATAAACACATATTTTTAAGGTCTAAATTTTTATTATTTTTCATTTCCGAATGATGTAATGATATAGAAAAATACTATAGAGAAATATTGTAAACTTTAACTGCAATAACTTAATTATAACATATATATAATTCTTCACTTTTATAGGTGAATGATTTATTTAAATTACAAACTATCTACTTCAAAGCGGGTTAGTTGTGGACGCTTTATGTAGATTAGGTCTAAGATAGCGGTTGTAAGGCCAACTTCTATCTTAGGATGGTTTACACGGCGGGGCTGTTACAACTCTGTCGCTTCGGGGCGTGACACTACCAAGCTATAGAAGTAGGTAAATGAGTTAATTAAGAAAGGGTATGTATAAGAGTCCTTAAGCCCATGTGTTGTACCAGCTTTATTAATGCCAAAGAAGGATAGGATATGGAAGATGTATGGATAGTCGAACAATTAATCGCATTACCATTAGGTACAGGTACCCTATACTAAGGATTGATGACATGCTTAACAAATTGAATGGAGCAAGAATATTCTCTAAGATTCATCTCAAATCTGGATATCATTAGACGTGAATGAGAGAGGGAGATGAGTAGAAGACCACATTTAAGATCTGCCATAGATTTTATGAATGTCTTGTGATGTCATTTAGCCTATCAAATGCCCTGAGCACATTCATGAGACCAATGAACTATGTACCCTAAGAATTCATTGGAAAGTTTGTTGTTGTGCATTTCAATGATATTCTTATTTGTAGTCTTGATTTGGAGATTTACTATGAGCACATCTGAGCAATTTTCATAAAACTCTGAGCTCATAAGCTTTATGCCATTATGAAGAAATGTAACTTCTGTCAACTTGAAGTAATCTTTTTAGGATTTGTTGTAAATGGTGGTAGTGCACAAGTTGATGATGAGAAGTTAAAAGCAATTACTAAATGGCTTATACCGACCTGCTTAATTGATGCACAAAGCTTCCATGGCCTGGCATCATTTTATCGTTGGTTTATGAGTAATTTTAGTATTATTATGGCCCCACTCATTGAGTTGTCAAAGAAAAATGTTGAGTTTATGTAGGAAGAGAAGGAGTAAGGGAGTTTTGAGGAGGTGAAGATGAAGTTAACTAGTACCTATATTAGCTTTATTGAGTTTTGACAAAGTATTTGAAGTAGAGTGTGATGCATTTGGACTAAGCATAGGTGTTGTGCTGATGTAAGAGGCTTGACCTATTGCCTACTTTAATGAAAAGCTTGGAGGAGTTACACTCAACTACTCTATGTATGACAAAGAGTCCTACACCTTGATTCGAGCTTTGACTATCTAGCAACATTACTTATTACCTAAAGAATTTATGATCTACACTAATCAAGAATCTTTGAAATATTTGAAGAGTCAGCCTAAGTTGTCCCGAAGACAAGCTAAGTGTGTAGAATTCATGAAAGGGTTTTCTCATGTTGTAAAGTACAAGAATGGCAAGAACAATATAGTGGTCAATACCCTATCAAGATGACATTCCCTCTTGACTGAACTTTAAAATAGACTTCTTAGATTTTCTATAATCAAGAGTTTATACCTAATGATCCATACTTTGGACCTATCTATGCCAGATATGAAGATGGCTGAACACTTGACGACTATCATAGGAATGATGGATGCTTGTTCAAGAAGAGAAGACTATGTATTGCAATCTATTCTATGCAAGAATTACTAATGCATGAGGTACATAATGGAGGATTATTTGGACATTTTGGCAAGCATCGAACTCATAAGGTACTATCCTCTAGATTCTTTTTCCAAGGATGATGAGAGATGTCCAAGCTGTATTAGAAAGATGTACTACCTACAAAAGAGATAAAACCGAGCCAAGCAAGGACAATATTTATCATTGCCAATCCCAATTAAACCATGGTTCAAGCTAAGCATGGACTTTATGTTAGGACAACCGAAGATGTCCTAAAGGAAGGACTTCATCATGTGGTCATAGACTAATTTAACAAGATGACATACTTTGTACTCTATTCCAAAACTAACAATGTTTTGGCTATTTCTTCTCTTTTCTTATAGGAGACTATTAAGCTCTATGAAGTACCTAAGACCATTGTTTCAAACTGAGACCTAAAATTCATGAGTTACTTCTAAAGAACTTTATGGAGGCAAATGGGAATGAAACTATTATTTAGTACGTCCTGCCATCTACAGATGAATGGACGGATTGAGACTATCAATAAGACAATGGGAACTTTACTCCGAGTTGTTATTGGTCGGAACATGACTGATTAGGATTAATGCCTGCCTATAATTGAGTTTGCCTATAATAAGATCACCCATAGTGCCACAAGCATATCACCATTTGAGATCACTTATGGATTTAACCTTGAGCTTTTACTAGTTCAAGTACTCCTTCTAAGCTAGAACAAAGATCAACTAGCTGTAGAGAGATCCAAGCCTAGTAAAGCCATGTACTAAAAGGTTGTAAAATGACTTAATCAAGCTACTACCAAGCTCAAGAAGCGAGGTAAAGAAGAAAGAACAATGAATTTCAACCTGGTGATTTGGTTTAGATCTACCTTAGTAAAGATCTATTTCTAAGTTTGAGGAAGAGCCAGTTACCTCCTAAAGTCAATGGGTTGTTTAAAGTGTTTGAAAGGATTAATCATAATGCTTATAGGATTGAATTACTCGAAGACTATGGGTAATAATCAGCTAAGCCAGATTTAATCCTAAATCTCAAACAGCTCGAGGGGATGATAGGGATTATGAACCAATCACTCGTTATCGACATTAAAGGTTCGTCGAGCTATCCAAAGAGAGTTAAGCCCTAAAGAATATTGTATTTTCCATCGCAAACCATTGAGGTACTCTGCTTCGACCTCTCTTTGTCTCATTGATAAGGTTTCCAAGGTACTTAACCAATTATTAAGCTAACCACTTATTGCTACACCAAGGTCAAGCATTGAATCTATATATGGCCAAGTTGATATGCCTTCGAGGCTGAGCTGCCAACTTTTGATCCAACCAATTGAGGTTGAGATGAAGAATGGTTGCCTATTGGACCAACACTACCCAAGCCTTGAATAGCCGAGCTATCGAGTATCCCACTTAACAAACTCTACTCAAAATCAGCTCTACTTAGCAAGTAATATCATCGGGACTACATATTGGACAGTTGACATACATATCATTTTATGAAATATGTACTATCATTTTGTAACTGAATATTCTTTTGTCTATTTACAATATTGCCCTTGTAATCAATTTTCCTTTCCTCTTATAGTACGAATCCTCTTTTGTAATTAACATATATTTAGGAATTGTCATAATTAGGCCATATAAATACTTGTAATTTGTAATAGCTGATCCATCAAAATAGTGATATTGAACTTCATACATTTTATCCTTCCTTCTTCTTAAGCTTGTGTTTTCTCGATGAGGATTAAGACCTTAAGGAGCTTTTATCTAGGCCTTAAGTATAGATTAGTGATAAAGAAACTTGTGTTATACTTATGTATCATATCAAGTATAGTTTAAGCTTGTGTGAGGCATTAGTGAGTCATGTTTACCATTGATACATGGTGACCCTTACTTAACCTTCATTTTCCATTTATCCTTCAAAGCATTTTGGGGTTTAGACCAACCCTTTTGGCTTGCGTGATATTGGTAGCTGTATGTCATCTTTATTGCAATCTATGTCACATTGTGAGTAGGCATGCTAAGGAAATTTAGCCTACTTGATAACTTCATAGTAACCCCTGCTTAAAGAGATGTGTATGTTAGAACTTGAAATCCTAATTAGAGACATAAGCACTAAATTAGCAAGCTTGCAAATCTAAACTACCTTAATAGAATAAATTAAGGCAGCCTAAATGGAGGATGAGACCATTCGAGAGATTAAGAGGAAAATGGAAACAAGTAGAGCTTTTGAGTTTAATTTAGATACATAGGGAGTTTTGAGGTATAAGGATAGATTATGCATTCTTACTAAATTGGATTTAAAGGCTGAATTGTTCAAAGAGGCACATTACTTAAGATATATAGTACATCTTAGTAATATAAAGATGTACAAGGACCTAAAGATACATTATCGGTTGAATAACATGAAGAGAGAAATTGTTGAATATATATCTAGATGTTAGATGTATTAGTTCATCTGGATAAAACACTAGAGGTAGACAGGTAAATTGCGACAGTTACTAATGCTTGAATGGAAACAGGAACATATGGGTATAGACTTTGTCATTACTCTTCCAAAGACTTGGCTAAGCATGATATAGTTTAGGTAATTATTGACAAGTTGACCAAATTAGCCCACTTTATTCCAAGCAATAACAAGTATTTATTAGATAAGCTTATTAAGATGTATATTCATGAAGTGGTAAGATTACATGATGTACTAGTGATTATTACATCCAATAGGGAAACTTAATTTGTTAGCAAATTTTGGAAAATCTTACATAAAGCGTTGGGTACGAAGCTTTAGTTTAGCATTACTTTACATCTGTAAACTAATGGATAGTTAGAGAGGACCATATAGATTCTAGAAGGTTTGTTGAGAGCATGTGCCCTCGATTTTGGAGGCAAGTGGGATAAGCAACTGCCCTTAGTAGAGTAATGGAGTTTGCTTGCAACAATAGGTATCAAGCAACCATTCAAATAGCTCCTTATGAAGCGTTATACAGTCGATAGATTTTGGGTCCTAACATGGTATTAGAATAATAGAATTCCCATTTATTAGGACGAAGTAAGAGAGTGATAGATTTTAGGTCCCAACATGGTGCAGAAAATAGTGAATAAGGTCAAACTAATCAAGCAAAAGATGCAAGTTGCCTAAAGTCGGAAGAAGAGCTATGCGAATAAGCGACGTTAACCCTTAGAGTTCTAAGTAGGAGAGTAAGTGTTATTGAAGGTATCCTTAACAAAGGGAATGATGAATTTCAAACTTAGGGGAAAATTAACTTTAAGGTATATTGGACCTTTTAGAATCATTGAAAGAATTAGAAATGTGGCTTATAGACTTGAACTTCCTGCAAGACTAGAAGGAGCACATAATGTATTCTTCGTGTCATCGCTAAGAAAGTACAAAAAGCCCAACCTAAATTAAGAGGAAGAACAACATGTATAGATTGTTGATTCAGAGCTGTTAAACTTACAATCAAACTTGTCTACAGTAAAGCTTCCTATTAAGATAGTGAGTACTAAAGTTTAGGAGCTTAAAAGGAGTCAAATACCCTATGTTAAGGTGCAATGGTCAAACTAGTCAAAGAGAGAAGCAACTTAGGAATTAGAGGAAGAGATCGAGAAAAATTACCTCAAGATGTTCCAAGATCAAGGCATGTAATTTTCAACATTTAAGGATGAAAGTTTTTATAAGGGGAAGGAATGTCAAGTTAGGAAATTAAAAATAATTAAAGGGTTATAAAGAAGACAAACAAAAGAAATAATAACAGTAAGGGCCAAGGGTGCTTTTGACTTTTTGTAAGCCTAAAAATGCTAACCTTATAAAAGTAAAAGACTAGGTCAATTTGCATTCTTTTCTACCTTTCATGTGCATGCTACTGCTTTGAATAGAATTTCCTATGCTAGATTGATCAAGAATCAGTAGCAATCTCACTAGATTAAAGGAAAGGATCAAGGTAAGCATTGAATCGAATGGTTGCAATGAGTTTCCTAGTTTTAGTTTAAGAAAAATTCATTTTTCACCTAGGGAAAGGAAAGAAACAAATTAAAAGGAAAGAAACAAATTAAGGGTTAATATTCGTAGTCTTAAATGCCAAGAATCTAAAGGGAGTACCAATCTTAGTCCCTTATGGTAAGTTTTAATCCTTGTTTGTTGTTATTCTTAGGTTTTCTTATGTATTCTTAGAGGAGTTGAATTTGGGATTTATTGTATAGAGGAGGTAAAACTTTTTATTTTGAATCGTTGGCTAAAGTTTGGAGAAGTTTAGTTTAAGATTTAGGTGTGGAAAAATCCTCTAGAGTGCTGGTATTTTATTAGGTTCATAGTAAGGGGGTCAAAGGGGGATTTTGCTGTACGTTGTTGTTTACAAATTCTATAGATAGTAGCATGGCATCCTGACACCTTCCCTTATATCGTTTGGATGCTAAGCGGGATTCCTTCCCAGTAAGTTAGTGTTTGGATACTACATCTTGTAACATCCAAACGCCTGTGTTCAAATAGTCACAAAAAAGTTTCCCCTTCATTCCTTGGTAGTTTTCAAGCCTCCTTTCTCATTCCGAAACCTTTCTAACGTATTTTCCTTCCCTTTCCAAGAATAAAAACAATTCTTAAACTACTTTATCTTCATATCGGATTTCTCTTTAAGTAACTTAGCTGGAGGATGAAAGTAGTGAGGCTTTTAAGAATAAGAGACGATAGTAAAAGCGAGTTTAAACCTACGTTGAGTTGTTCATGATGTTGACAAGTTATGAAAAGGTCATTCCTGAATCTGAGTTGCCACTAGAGTCATGTATAGGATATTGTTTGATGTTTGTGCCTATAAGATAGAAAACTTAACCACACTTAGCTAATACTTGGCTATAATGAATTGTGTACTATATATGCTTGGTTATATTTGTGCAATGGTGTCCTAAGTGAGTTCCGTATTGAAATGATCCAAGTAATTCCAGGTAGATTCTTAGTTTCTATATATTGCCTATTCGAGTTACTCCAAATTTTAGGATGTTAGAACTGTGTTTGTGTTAGTTGTTGGATTAAAACAAAGATTATAATATGTAGTTGATGCATTAGTTCATAGGAATGTGTGTGAATGTGATTTTTGCCTATTCATATGCATATATGTGTATTTCATATATTAGGCTTTACTTACCCTTCAAGGACTCTATGTTTTTAGTTTGAGGTACAAATCAAGAGGATTTTTTTTGGGGGGGGGGGGAGGGGGGTGTTGGGGGTGCTGCGGTTTGTGGGTGGTAGGTGTATGGTGGTTAGTTACTATTATGAGGACTATGATTAGCTTATGAGGATTCTATTCAGTATTATGATTACTATTATGATGCTAGACATGGATTAATTTAGTTATTCATTTAATGTTATTAACTGTAGAGTTGTTTTTGTTTCTAATTTTCTTTATAGTTGGCTGGTTGTTTTAAGAGTCACTTGAGTCTTCATTTGGTTATGTTATGTGAAGATGCTATTATGGTTTTAATTTAGTCAAAAGGGAATTTTTTTTAAAAGATTCATTATTTTACTAGGGTCAGTAGTTATACATAAGACTATGCACATTTTCTTATATATGAAATAAAGTAGATCAAGGTATTAAATCCGTACAATCGATTATGGATAAGAATTCCATATGCTTTTCAATTTAATTTTGAGAATTATTTATTATTAACAGTCACAATGAAATTGTTTGGGAGAGTTGTAAAGAAAGTTGAAATTATGATGCCTAATGTATCAATACATTATAAGGATGCGTTGTAAGTTATGACATCTCGAGGAGTGGGTGGCGAGGTTAGGGGTGAAGGGGTAGAGGGTGAATTGGTTACTTTCAAAAATTCAAAAAATAGAGATTTTTTAAAAATCCTCTACCCCTTAATTACTTAAATGGTTAGTGTGAAGGTTAGTGAGAAAGATAATCAAAGTAAAGTGTGCGAAAGTAAAGGAGTAAGGGATAGAAGATTAATCAAATCAATTATAGTACTTTGGTCTTGTACCTATTACACTCTTTTGCTCTATTGCTAGGGACCGGATATTCTTCACTTGAGTCGTTCCACTATTTACTTTCAACAAAACAATACTTAAGAGATTATAGCCACAAAGTCCTTTGTTTTAACTCACTTAGCTTCACCCCAAGCTAACATTCAAATCTACAGAGTTTACCTAAGTGTCTCTTAATACACAAAACTAACTTTCAAAATAGATTACAAGAAAAATGATGAGGAAACGTTACAGTTGATCCTAAAAAATAAGTACGTAAGATGAAACGAAAATATTGTAAAAATAGTATGATCTTCTTATCGATCTACTGATCTCGTTAGGCTTAAGAAAGATTTCGAAAATAATCATTGCAACACTTGTATATTTTTTCCTATGTTGCTCCTTTAGATCTTATGCCTTTATATACCCTTTCTTCAAAATGGTTAGTTAAGAAGTATTTGGAAGGCAATTCAATATTTGAAATTAATTCTTTGATCTTGATTTCTTGAAGTAATCTCTTGTAGATTACTGCCGTTTTAAGGAATATGGCTATTTCATTAAAAAACTTAAAAAAAAAAAGACTTCCGTTTAACTTTTTCCAACCATATCTTAATAAAATTCCTTGAAAGCCTATAGATTTAGCCAACTTGGTGGAATATGTTGGACATATTTTGTAAATATATTCAATAGATAGAGCTAAGCTTTCTGTTGAAAGAGTCCACTAAGAAATTTCAAACATTTTATTTAAAAATATTTTTCATTTCTAGACCTTCTAATTCATCCCCTAATATACACTTTGATTAGAGTATTGTATTCGTTTTTTTAAACCTATGCTTTTCAAGAATAATGGAGTATAACCTGCATACTTTGAAGAATTTTATAGATATAAGTATATCCTTTTTTATGTCATTTTTGTTATTATCAGAATATATGAAGGGAACTTAACGTTCACCCTCTATTTGATGATAACAAAAACCTCAAGTCAGGCACTAAGTTCATGTAAATAGAAAATGCAACTAGAATGCCTTTTTTGTTTTCTTTTTGTTCAATAGAAAAAAAAAATGCAACAATATTCATCTTATCCTTACTTTCTCCCTTTTTGTTATCATTTAAAAGGATATAATTACTCCCCTATAATAAGATACTCCCTTTAAATAGTGTAAATAAAAGATAATATGAAGTAAAATTTGCAATAACAAATATGAAATTAGACATAGCAGAAGAGTGTTCAACTAAGGCATAAAATATCATAACATTAATCCAATATTGAAACCTACATAAAATAAAAGATGGTCTAACAAAAATCATGATAAAATGATAGTTAAAAGCAAGAGAAGTTCATCAAAAAATAAAAATTGTAGACATGATAAAATATTTAATTCTTCTTCTTCTTGGGACAAGATTTCTTGATTCTTCTTGATGGAGATGGTTGATCTCGTTTCCAAGGCAAATATATGACTTGAGTGGCTAGAACATGAAGTGGAGCAAAGTCTTTAGAGATCTGAATTGAAGTAAGAGCTTGATCAAGAATTTGATCAAGGTTTTGATAAGAAGTTGGATTGGGAGCTTGATTAGAAGCCAAATTAGGAGTTTTATTAGGAACCTATTCAAGAGCTTGAATAAGAACCCAATTAGAAACTTGATCATGATAACGTGCAAGAGTTATATTAAGAGTTTGTTTAAAGATTTTATCAGTTTGAACAATGTTGGAAGGTGGAGAAGGTGATTAGGGGTATCCCAATTGGTCATGAACTTAAGTTTGATGAGAGATCTTAGGTTTCTTAGATGAAGGAGATGAATGTTGCACAAATGGAACTTCAGTAGCTAGAGGCTTAGATGTCTTCCCAAACTAAGTCTTCATAATGTTTAGGAAATCAATAAGTTTCTTTTCCATGATTTCCTCCACTTCTTTCTTGGAAGTCCCACTAGTAGACCTTGCTTCAAAATTTTTCCCTACAACCGTCTGGTCCTCAAAATCCTCAGAATTAGAAACTATTTTCCTTTTCTTCCTTTCATCAAGCTAAAATTTCCCTCAAATTCTCAAATCATGCATCTGACTTTTCTTTTCTTTAGGTTTCATAACCTTCTTTCCTTTTACCTTCTTCAAAACATCTTCACTTCTCTCTAATCCTTCTTCTAAGGCATCCTTTGATGCGCCTTTTGACTCTTCTTCTAATATCTCCCTTCAAATAGAGACTTAGGTAGCCTGGTCTTTTTATGCTTGTTGTGTACATTAAAGGCCTAATCATCAATGTACCATATTTTATTTTTAATGTTAATCCTCATGTGATTAACATTATACTTACTAACTACGATGGGCAATTATCTCATAGCTATAGTAGGGATTTTAAATTTCTTGAACTTAAAAAGCTTCATAAAAAAATTTCTACATGATTTTCTAGTACAAGTCAGAAAAGCATGTTTAATAATCTATTTAACAACATCTATTCTCTTTCCCTTTAACATAGCAATGATGATTAAAGTATCTTCTCTTGAAATAAATGTTGTGCATCCTTTCTTGGGCAAAATATAGCTTATAACAAGCTTATGTAGAAGCCTTATTAAAAGCCTATAATCAAATACAAACACCTCTCTTGCATCATTTTTCGATTTTCTATTTGTGATTATATTAAACACTTAACTTTTACCCATAATCATGAGTTTTTCATCATTGTTCATAACAAGTAAGCCAAGACATTTAATAATATCACTCTTAGTGATTTCAATATCCTTTCCTAACATAGTTAAGCATATTTTATCTATCCCAGTTAAATTTAAATATTCGTAAAACTCAAAGATCAACTCTTTGTACACTACAGTATTTATAGTTAACTCGCTATAAGTGTAAACGTAAGCTAACAAGTGAATTGGATCGTGGAAGTAGTATAAATAGTGAGTTAAGGTTATATTCCTTGGGGAGCTAGGTGCTAATACTAAACTGCTTAAGTTTTTTCCTTAAGCTAAGCTATCAATAATTGAAGTAAAAGAGAGTGAAAACTAATTAATAAGGTGAACACTAAATCGAATGTCTTAGCTATACTATGAGGGTCCCATGTATTGTGGACTGTGACAAAAAATAGATAAGGTCGGTCGCTAAATGAATCTAAGCTTATAGAAAGCTTGAAAAGGAAGTGACGGGGAATGTGTGAAAGGACCAATGTGAGTGAAGAGTAAGCAAAAACCTACGAACAGCTCTAGAGAATATGACATACCAATAAAATTTTCGAGTACTCATGACATAATTTAATATGCCACATGAATCGGTCTGGTGAGATTACTCTTCACTTAGTCTTGCTCAAGGGTTAGGATAAGAGTGATACTGAGAGTAAATAGGCAGTATTTACGTAGGGAAGGAAATACTTTAGTGTGTTAATGATAATCAATCTGATTCTTTACAACTATAAATACAATCATATTTATGCCCAAGAATTTATGGCAGCATGCCTAAAAAAGAAAAAAAAAAGGATATTACCTTAAAGAAATAATGTATAAGAATAAAAAAGAGTAAAAATGAATATTCCAGAAAAGTAATGGTTAGTGGAGCGTATTCTATACGTGGACCTATATACGTAGCAATGATACATCAGAGAGGTCGTTGGAGGATGTGGACAAAAGTGTACGAACAGACTGCTTGTTCTAGCAAGGGTGGCTAAGGATCAATTTGGAGTCTCTCTTGGCTTCTCGACAAGATTGAAGCTAGGAAAGTGATCGGTTTAGGAATAAATGTGAGGGAGTGAGGATTGGCAGTTTTCTTAGCATACTATTTCTCAGCATACAATCTTCGAAAAATAGGTAATCATTTAGTTCGACATGTTGAATGGGTCGGTAAAGAGATACTTAGCTTCTAGAAGAATCGACTGGAACAAGAGAATTTGCCTTGCCAGGCTTTTCAATCCTTAGGCTTGGCTGTGAGTCAAAGGCTTTATAACTTGATTCCTATCACCAGGTCTAAGATATAAAAAATGGACTAAATTAGGATTTGTAAATCAATTCTTATTTGAGTCAATGTAATGTCTTGAATTGATAATCGAAATTAACTAAATGGAATTTAATTAAACTCACTAGAACTTGCCATCTTTTAGAGTAGTGGAATTTTAATTATAACATAAATTCACCCGCCGAGGTAATTTATATAATTATCGGGTAAATAGTACTCTGCTTACATCAGAATTATTTTTGTTAGAAATATAGTTTGAGTATGTCCCCATGACCTAAATCATACTTCCAATCGCATTAAGTGCATGAATTTAATTAAAACTCATATATCCCTATGACGAGTTTTTTAAAAAATCCAAGCAATGTTTATCATAAGTTAACGGAATCCTCTTAAATATCCTATAACTCTACCTAGTTAAAAGGTGATGTCCAAACATAAACTGTATGTTCACTTGAAGGGAATGATGATTCCATTCCTTCCTTATTCCTTACTAAATCTCTATTACTACATTCACTTCACTGAATCGCAATTACCAAGCAACCTCGATTCTTAAAAATTAGGAATTAAGATTTCTTACTTAAAGTTATGAATTGCAATTCTAAGGGAAAAGGACCATTACTACCCTTTTCTTCTTCTTCTTCACCAATGTTACCCACTACTACCATCCTCTTCTCACCCACCATCATACCAGCACAATTACCCATCTAACTTCGATGACTCACCACCAACAATTACTTGATAACTCCCATGCCCATCAAAGCATTTTGGTAAGCTTTTAATTAAATAAAAAAAAAAATTAAGACAGTATTATCAAGAATCATTAAGATTAGGGCTTGGACAAAATATTGATATCGAAGTTGGGATGAAAATGATGGTGAACTCTTCTGTAGAAGGAAAAGCAAAATCATTGTTGTCGTGATCTATTGTACGAACAAGTGTATGCCATTCATTGGTTTTTATTTATTTATTATTTCGTTTCTTTGAAACCAAATAGGAAGAAGAAATTTTTGAAATAAATCCTTAGATAGAAAATTGAGGAAAAAATAGAAAATTGAAGACTAAGGTATGGTGATAAAAAGATTAGATGAAAGAAAATAGTTAGATTTCGTCTTTTAGTTGGTTAAAGACAAAGTTTTGAAAAGAAAATAAACACTGGAAAGGAAGAGGATGAGGGTAAATTTAACTTTTTAATTTCTATTATGTGTCTATGCTTGATGGAACTTTTATGCAACTAAACATTGTAATTAGCATTACCTCCTTATTCAATTTCATAAGAATCTTAATTCAATTCCCCTCTTATTCAATTCAATAAAGTGAATGAGCCATAAATGACCAGATGATGAACACAATAATAAAATACCCAATTACTTAAAAAGTGATATTGGAACAAATCACAAAACATATCAATTCATTAAATCTATCAACTTATCATAATACCAAAATAAATCTAGATATATAACAGTCGAATATAATAAGTGAAAAAAAAACACGTTAATTGATATAATCAAATTTAACTTCTAATACAAAATCCATGTATCTTGAAACATTTAGAACCTAAGAGTCGAGAATTACTCTGCTAAGCTAGAATAAGGAGATTTATTGCTTTAAAATTAATGAAAACATCATGCAATTAATAAAATAAAAAGAGAATTTATGTTTGCTATTCATTACACTATGCTGCTATATTTCTAAGCTAAGCTACTATCTTCCATCTTCCTTTCGTAAACTCTATCTCTTCCCTATATTCCCTTCTATCTTCTGTTCTCTTGATGCAAAACCAAGGGCTCCGTTGTCTACACGTGGGCTTACATCACCAACATGGGCTGACTTCGGCCCCTCTTCTTAGATTAAATCCCACACGTGTATTCTTTTTTTTTCAATAATTGAAAATGGTTGCTTTTCCATTTCCCTTTGTTATACGGTGTGCTTGAACTCAGTTCAGAGTCTTGATTGAAAGTGGAATAATGCAATTCATTTGATCCCTCAACATGTGTAGTCCACGTGTGGGCTTTACTCTTTGGAGTTGGGCTGCTCCTTTTCCAATTATAGCATTACTCCTAAAAATTGCCCCGCTTTCTCCCTTAATTAATTTTAGGCCTCAGATTAATACTTGACAGTGGGCTAACGTCTACTATTTTTGTCCATTTCCAGCCCAAGTTTGCTGCTATTTTTCCAAAGAGTTACTGTCCATGTCCAGCTTCCAGGTCCAACTGCTTTGCTCTTAGCTTGGTCAAGGGGATCTCTAGCTGTTCTATCTTTCATTTTAAGGAGCTCAACATGTAGAGTTCAGTTGATGCTCGACTACTATTACACAAACCAAAAGAAATAATAAGTTAATGTGAGCATCCATGATAAGATAAAACAATTTGATTCAATTGAATTTCAAGATCGAAAGATTAAATTGGGCAATTGGGACAAATAAATGTGCAGCTCGGCATGCTTGGTTCTTAGCTACAGTTGCTGTCCGTGTTTGGTGATTGCTTGAAGTTCAGCTTGAACTAAGGAGCTGCTGTTAAGCTTGGTTAAGAACTAATTGCTGTCACTTGGTTCTTTTTTATTTCAACTTTGTTGCTTGGTGAGCTGTGGCTGCTAAAACTCAAACTGTAGCTCATGTTTGTTGCATTACTGGCACTCAAATTGTTGTCATCAACTGTAGCTTAGATTGCTTGGTTTGTCTAGATAGTTTGGATCTTGTTGCAGCAGTTGAGTAAGAATATGAGGAGAACTAATGAGCTCATATTAATGAAAACAAAGCACAAGCAACCGTTCTAAGCATGCATCCTTGTGAAACATGGTTAGATAACTAACTGACATAACTTTTTTTTCTTTTACAAATTGCATAAACCTGTGTATAAGAAAAAAAGTATAAAATCATGATATGAATACATGAGTTTACACAAAATTATTTAAGTCATATTTTGATATTTTATCTCACTGTTTATGCAATTTACTAAGAAAATTGTACTTTTCATGATTCCTAAGCATAATTCAAAATAAAAGCACCATGAATTGCATAAATGTGTAGTAATTAAGTGATGATAGATGTGCAATATTTTGCATATTTATCAATAGTATAAATACTTTTGCTTTTAACTACACTTAAGAACTCATCCCAATAAAATCTATCCTCAATAAAGTAATTAAAATTGAACACACAACATCGATGTAGTCTAACTTTCTTTTTAAAGAAATAGAAGATGACTTAGCTGTTACCTTTTTGAGACTTTATGAACACTTAATCTCAGAATGAATTGCTACTGCATCCTTGTTTTCTTATACATCATCTAAATGATCCTTTGACTTTCCTTCTAATTTCCTCTTTTTTGACTTTTATTTCTGCTTTTTCTAATTACCTTGATTCCCAACAATGGATTTGTCCCTTTTCCTACATCCTCAAATTTAACCAGTCATTAGGTGACTCCATCACTCCAGCTATAAGTTTTTCAATTTCTGCCCTACTAAGCTTTTTTCTTGCCTTTTCTCACTCTTTTTGCCTAGTTTAAAGGGTTCTTTAGTTGATTTCTCTTTGGTTTGAGGCTTTCGTAGGGTTTAATTAGTTTAGGTTTTCTCTAAATTCAAAAATTCACTAACTAGCTCATAGGGATTTTCCATTATGTTCTTGGGGTCCTTCCTTGATTTAAGTCCCTTTGTGAGAATATGAGAGGATTTTCTATGAGTCATTAATGTTTTTAGAGATAGAAATTGAGTTTATTAAGTAACAAGAGAGAAGGAGAGCTTGAGTGAGTAAATAGAGAAGAAGAGGAAGAGGTTGGTAACTGGTTAGGTAAAAGAAAACGGAATGTAGTCAGGTCATAGGAGAAAAAGTGTAATCAAGGAGGCAAATGATACACTTATCATGCTAATTAATGAGTCGATTAGGAAGTTGGCAGCTATAAGGAAATAAAAAAGGTAAATGCTAAAGGAGGCCTTTTCATGGATATGAAGGAGATTTTAAAATTGAAAAGCTATATATCTTGACGTGTGCGTCTTTTCCCTTATTTTTATTTTATTTTATAAGCAACATTAACTAACATAAATCACATATCAAAATTTTATTTTATCAATAGGTTTTGTAAATATATTAGTTAGCTCATTATTAGAATTCAATATTAATATGGTCTCTAATAAAGTGGTGCCTTACTTCTACATGTTTAGAACGCGAATGATGCATAGGATTTTTAGTTAAATTAATTGCTCTCATTTTGTAACACTCGATAGGCACACTTTTTAAATTAATACCATAATTTAATAATTGTTGTTTTTATCTAGAGTATTTGAGCACAACAATTCTCGATTGATAAATGCTCAGTTTCAGCTATAGAGAGGGCTATAGAGTTTTGTTTGTTGGAAGACTAAGAAATTAACCTATCCCTTAAGAATTAACATGTTCTAAACGTACTTTTTCTATCTATCTTACAACTAGGGTAATGTGTATTTGAATATCCAATCAACTTAAAATCATGATTTTTCGGATACCAAATCCTAAGCTTAGATATGTAAGATAGATATTTAAAAATACGTTTTATAATTACCAAGTATGTTTTAGTTGGTTTTGTTTGAAAGCGAGCACAAATATAAACACTAAATATAATGTTAGGACGAGAGGTTGTTAAGTACAATAATGACTTGATCAAACTTCTATAAAGTTTTTCACTTAGCTTCTTACCTGATTCGTTTGGTTCTAATCTTGTTAATGCTAACATGAGAGTTATACCTCCCTTAGCATTTTCAAACTCAAATTTCTTTATGATTTGTTTTGTATATTTCTCTTGATGGATAAAAATTTCATTCTTTGTTTGCTCTATTTGGAGTCCGAGAAAGAAATTCAATTCTTCTATTAAAGACATCTCCAACTTAGTCTACATTAACTTAGATATATCTTTGCAATAACATTCGTTAGTGGAACCAAAGATGATATCATCTACGTAAATTTGCACCACTAGTAAATCATTACCAAAGTATTTTATAATTGAATCCATTTTTAATGAGGAATTCACTAAGTCTTTCATACCAAGCGTGAAGCACTTATTTTAGTTCGTATAAAGCCTTTTTCAGCTTATTGATATATTCTTTTTTAAATGGGTCGTCAAACCTAAGAGGTTGCTCAACGTACACTTATTCTTTTATGTAACCATTTAAAAATGCACTCTAATGTCCATTCAAAATAACTTTTATCCTTTATAGCATGTGAAGGCTAGTAGAAGTCTAATAGTTTCTAATTGGGCAACCGGTGCAAATATCTCATCAAAGTCTATGCTTGCTTCTTGAGAATAGGCTTTTGCTATAAGCTTGGCCTTATTTCTTGTAATTTTTCCATGCCCATCTAGCTTATTTTTTAATACCCAATTTGTCCCAATGATTAATTTGTTTTTAGGTCTTGGTACAAGAGTTCATACTTGATTTCTCTTAATTACGTTAGTTCTTCTTGCATGGCATTAATCTAGTTTATATCTAATAAAGCTTCTTTAGCTGTACTTAGTTTAATCTTGGTATTGATGCAAAATGATTCTCAATATTTTTTAAACTTGCTTTAGTCCTTATTGTAGAATGTATGTTGCGAATTGTTTATTCAGGAGAGTGATAAGACTTGTATTTTAGTATTCTTAGAAGTTGGGAGTTACCTAGTTATTTCTAATATATCTTCTAATTTACCTTCTAATTTGGCTTCTAATTGAGTTTTTGATGCTTTAACCTCTTTTGTTTCTATAGAAACTTCTGGTTTTCCTATCTCCTTTTTACAAGTGAAAGAGTTCTTACCTTAGTTATCTAGTTTGACATCATCATTGGATTCTCCAATCCTTACTTCATCAATAAATTTCAAATTGATTGATTTTTCAATGGTTCGGGTAGTTTAGTTATATATTCAAAATGCTTTGTTTTATAAAGAATATCCTAGAAATATCCTTCATCCACTCTTTCGTCAAACTTTCCTAATTTTTGTCCTAATTTCTTGATGAAACTCCTAAAACCAAAAATGTGAAAATAGGAAACAGTTGGCTTTCTACCTTATAAATTTCATATGATGTTTTCTTAGTTAATGGCCTTATATACACTTGATTTATGGTGTAACAAGAAATTGAAGTTGCTTCAGCCTAGAAATACTGTGCTATACCACTTTCATTTAATAAAGTTCTCATCATTTCTTATATAGTTCTATGCCTACACTCAATTACTTTGTTTTGTTGTAGAGTATAAAGAGCTGAAAAATTGTAAGTAATGCCTCGGTTTTCACAAAATCTAATGAACTTGTTTCATACTCTTTTCTGTGATCTATCCTAAGATAGATGATGGAATAATCTTTTCATTTTGAACTTGTTTCCCAAATTTTTTGAAAGCATCATCAGCATCACTTTTGTTATATAAAAATAAATTCTAAGAATGCCAAGAATAATAATCAATAATCACCATACTTTACTTATTACCACCTAGACTTAATGTGCGAGTAAGTCTAAGCAAGTCTATGTATAATAATTTTAATGGTCTTTTTTTTTTTATATTATTCTTTTAGACTTATGAACTGTAGATGTTAATTTGTTCTTAAAGCATGCTATACAATGAATATTATCTTTTATACTTATTTTAGGTAACCCATTAATTAGATTATTTTTATATAAGTTCTCTAAATGATTAAGTGAACATGCCCTAATTTCTTGTACCACATAAATATGTTATCTGAAATACTTAGAAAACATCTTTCAACTTAAACTTTAGCTGACTCAACTAGATATATATTTTTCTTCCTAAATGCTTCAAATGGTTTGATGCCTTTTTTTTTTTTATCAAAACCTTCTAATTTGTTTTGATTAAACATCATTTTATACCTTTGTCACATAATTGACTTATTCTTAAAATGTTGTATTTTAATCCTCTAACCAACGTCACATTTTTAGTAATATAAAGAGAAATTATGATATTATCAATGACTATTATCTTTCCTTTATCGTTGTCACCAAACTTAACATACCCCCCCTTCCTTCCATTCTAGATTTTTGAAGAGCAAAGTATCTCTTAACATATGACATGAGAACCCGCTATCTAGGTACCATTTTCCTTTTAGTTTTCCTCTATGCTCTTGTGATCGCATAAAAGATAAGTTAATTTCTTTTAGGATCCCAAACTAGCTTAGGCACACTGAAATTAAAGCTCATGGTGTTTAGTGTTTTGGCTTGATGATTACTGAGCTCGTTATTTTTGTAATAGCAATATTTTCCAATTTATGCTAATTTATTGTAAAAGAAACAGCCATATTGTTACGCCCCAAAGTCACAAAGTCATAAAGTCGCAACAGTTTCGCCGTGTAAACCATTCTATGATAGTAACTGGCCTCATAGTGCCTATCATAGACATGATCTACATAAGTTGTTGACGACTCCTCGCTTTGAAGTAAATAGTCTGTTTATCATTTGAACTACAATTATGATAAATATTACAAATTTCTAATAAACATATATAATTATATGTAAGTCCACAGAACTTCCCAGGAAGTTTTACATAAACACAACAGTTCAATAGATTACATAATAACTATCAGTCTTTCATCCTTAACTACAAGGTCACTCTAGTTACACATTATACTAAGTAACTTGATCCTCACACCCCTGGCTTCAAACGGACAAACCTCTGGGTAATTATAGGGTGGCATAGTACTTGAAGTGTTCAGAAATCAGAACCTACAAAAGGATCTATAAGGGTATGAGCAACTACAGCTCAGTAAGTTGAATTGGAGACTCATGAATGCATACAAGCACAAACAGGGTTATCAAGCAATTATTTTCATGCAATCCAACAATCAAGTGTCATCGTACAACATAATCTGGTCCGTTGTGAAATTAGAGAAATTTCACCCGCTCCAATCCGGGTTGAGGAGTTTTCATGTTATGCAGCAGCTCACAACCAAACCCAGGCTTGTGTAATGGAGACCTCGTTCCTCCCGTGACTACCTTTGAACCATTGACTTTACCCTCGCCGCGACCTCTTCTCCTGTCACTTAGTTCGACTAAGGATAAAAAAGGGACCATTTTGCAATCCTACGCTATCCCTTTCGAAAGGGTCGGTATTTGGTTGGAAAATCTTATGATCCCCTAACGGGTTGCAATGCATGACTTTTTTTGTTATTAGGGTCGAATAAGATTAAATTTCATTTAGGGTGTTCAAACAATTTCATACCAATTCAATCATAACACAAAATCACTCACATCACAATTTCAGTACGAATTCAGATACGTCAAACACATGCGTAAACTACTTACAATCACAACCATATACAAGCCTAGGTCTCCAAGTACCATAAAACTAGTACTCTATTACAATAAGCAATAACCCAACTTACTTGGAATTGTTTGATCGCTCGATTCAAGCTGATTTATCTCTAGGTGTCCTATAATACAAATAGGTCTTTTTAGTACTTAT
This sequence comes from Lumnitzera racemosa, assembly GCA_024138005.1. Classification (NCBI taxonomy): domain Eukaryota; kingdom Viridiplantae; phylum Streptophyta; class Magnoliopsida; order Myrtales; family Combretaceae; genus Lumnitzera; species Lumnitzera racemosa. Next base: position 63,729,753 of record JAMXBC010000004.1, read on the forward strand.
ACTTTATGAATTCATATTCTAAGTGATATTTTAACTCATTTTTTTTCGTGTATACCTATTACGTACTAATGATTCGTTGTACTCTATTTCGGGGTTTGAATCCTAAATTAGATTTTAATTTTGATTCCTAAGCCTTAAATATGCTCGAATCCTAATGTGACATTAATCACATTAAGCTCGAGTATTCAAATATCCTATTGGGTCTTAATTCAGTAGTCTAAACTATTTGATATACGCTAACACTAATTGAGGTATCGAATTTATTTCCGATGTGAGAAAATCTTACATTTTGAGATATTTACTTAAAATTAAATGTTATTTCAGATTTATTATTTTTCTGATTTCTATTATAATATTATCTAAAGAACCCTAATTTTTTTAGATTTATAAATTTTCAACTTCACATATTACTAATTTCTTACATTAACTACATAATTTTCTAAATTAACCATACTTAATACTCCAAATGCTAGGTTAGGTTTCCACATCAGAGATTAGTATCCCTAAATATCTAATTACTATCTAAATCAGTAATTAGTATCTTAATTACCTAATTAACCCAAAATCACCCAATTTTTCCATCATTTTAGGGCTAAAAATTAACTTAAAAATTTTGAAAATTAATTTAAAAAAAAATGGTTTCATAGTACTGTTTTATATCACATGAGCATCCTACAGAAAAAAAATTGAGCTCCAAACTACACTCCTAACCCTATTTTGTTTTCCGTTCTAATCATGCTCGGTTTTAAACAATTTGTTAAAAACCTTATATTTTCAAACATAATTAAACTAAATCACTATTTTCCCTAAATCTACATATAATAAAACCTCTGAATAACAAGTTTCATAATTTTCTAAGCAAAATAACTATTTTTACGAAATTATACAAAATCAGGGTAATTAAGGGACTCACTAGGTTTGAAGCTTTCTGGCCGTCCAAACCCGGTCTAAGCTTGTTGACCGGCCTAGACGGTGGCTCTGGAGTACGGTGGTGGTGGTGGCTTGGTCCTAGGTGGTAGTGAGGTATGAGTTTCGCTCTCTAACTGAATCTGCATAGTTTCCTTTTCTTTTTTCTTTTTCTAGATTTTCTCTCGAATTTTTTAGGTTTCCTATTTTTCTCTAATGCTCAACTATCCAAATGAGTTTTGGAAATTTTTTCCCTATTTATAGACATTTTAAGTAATTAATATGCATTAATTTAATATGACTTTGCCCCATTTCCTTGATTTTTGGCTTTTGTGTTGCCTAATTCTAATTGGTTAATTTTTATTTTGCAGATCCTGACCTACCACGACTTGATTTGGATCAATCTATCCTCTTCTGATTTTTTTTTTCTGATTTTTCCATAATTAATTTATAATTTTATTTAATTATTTACTTAGTTTTTGGCCAATTTAGGTAATTTTGTGTATTTTTATCTACACATAAATACATGTGGGGTACATGTGAACATTCCTAATTATTATTTTGGTCATTCTAAAAGTTTTAGTATACATATAATCTATCTTTAGTAATTTATTAGTTATCAGATTACACTTTTTGCCTTTTCGGTAATTAGCAATTATTATGCTTAAAATTTGAAAATTTTATAGTCTCCTATTTTATTACTTATTTTCTTAAATTCAAGTTTACAGGTTTATTTTTACTAATATTTCTCTCAATAGTTTATAATTTAGGTTTGATCAGATCCTTTAACTGATCGCTCTAAACCTTGTGTTCTAAGTTTAAGCCTACAGTTATTTGATTTAACTTTAGGGCTTACACATATGACTTGAAATACCTACTTGTTAGTTGACCCTTTTGATTTGGGCATCTTTTAACATACCTTTTGAAGGATCTTCTGGTAGGTCTAGCTCTCTAACCGGATATTTCTTGTTTTGATTAGATTAGTTCTTTTGTTGATCTTTACTTAGTATTTCAATTTTATCACTACTCATTGTTTATTATTTCCTTTCCTTTTACAAAGGTTGTTTTCTTACTTGAATTTGAGGATTCAACATATTTAAAACCTAAACCAACCTTAGTTTTATTTGTTAGTTGAGAAGCTATTAGCATTTGCAATTTTTTTGTCACTTTAACATAATTTGTTGAATCAATTAAATTTGATAAGCCATCAATTCTTGTTTTTAGTTTACCTATCTTTTCTCTTAATGCAATATTCTCATTTTCAAGATTATCTTGATTGGAACAAAGATTATCATTATCCATGTCTAATATTTCTTTGTCAGTTTTTAGTTCATCATTTTATTTAGTAAGTAGTTCATTTGTTTAGATTAGTTGATCTCTTTATGCTTTAAGTCTCTCAGTTTTTTTATTAGATTTATTTAACTTAGTAACTGCCTTTACTAGTACTTTAAGTAACCTTTTGATTTGTTTACAAACACTTTCATGCATCTCATCTTTAGAATTAGAAGTTACCTCAAAAAGAGCTATTAAGCATATATTAGCTTCTTCTTCATTTTTTGATTCATTCAGATCACTCCACATTGTTAACAATGACTTTTGTTTCTTCTTATATTTCTCTAATTTCTTGATTAGGATTGGATACTCATATTTGATATGTCCAGGATTCTTACATTCATAGCACACAACTTCCTTCTTTTTCCTTTTTATCTTTCTTTGTATCATTTTCCTTATAGCTTCTTTCTACATCATTTTTACTATAGTTAGGAAACGAATGCTTAGAGAATCTTTTCTTCCCTTGTCTTTTGGTCATTTCATTTAGCTTCCTTGTAATCATGTAACATCATCTTCATCATCATCTCACTTTTTGATTTTGAGTCAGCATTTACTTTCTAAACTTTAAATGCTATCCATTTCTTCTTAGTATCTTCTGATATAGACACTGATTTAAGAAAATTAACTTCATAGGCCATTAGTTTGCTTCTCAATCAACTGAGTATTAATTTCTTCATATCACATGCTTCCTCTATTGCCATTTTATTTGTATTCCAAGCCTTAGGTAATACTCTCAACATTTTCCATACCAAATCTGCATCTTCAATTTTCTTGCTTATGGATGAGAGCTTGTTTGTGATGGTTGTAAATTTGCTTAATGATTCTTTAATTTCTTCTCTAGGTAAAATGTGAAATTTTTCATATTGTTTCATGAGAGAGTTTATTCTTGTCTCTTTGATAATATTGGTGCTGATGTACCTAGGAGCTCAATTATCACTAGTGCTTATCGTAGAAGGTGAGGAACCAAATGAGTCTTTCAAAATCTTGAAGAAAAGTAAGTGAGTAGGTCAATGAATGAAATATATTAATTGATGTAAAGCTGCTTGGAGGGTGTAACCCACCAATGAACACAACATGACTTGACACTTCACTTAATATGTCATGTAAGCTAATGTTAAGGTTTACTTACCATTAATCTTGAGCTACTTGGTAAGATTAGATAAAAGTGTAAGGAAAATAAACTTGGAGAGGGTCGTCTTGCAAGAACAAGTATATTCAATGTCAAGAATTAAGATGTAATAATTTGGTTATAAAGAGAAGGGACTATTTATAGTCCGTTCCTAAGGTAACATTACAATTAAGGAAAATTACAAAAAGGCAGACATAAAAAGGGTTCCTATTACATACGAAAAAAAGGCTAAATAGGACAAATAACAAAAAGAGAAAAATAGCATAGTTTTAGATGAGTTGAATAAGTAGCAGTGCAACATTAGTTCTGTACAAAAGATTCTTTAGTTACAATAGTAGAATGGAATCAAGATGTTGCAATGATAAGGAGGCTGAGATGAATAAGAGATGTCATGAGAATTGGTAGGAGGTTGAGATGGAAGTACTTGGCCAGTAGGAGGCTATCTCTTGTTACTTGATAGGAACCTTTTGGTAATTGAAGGTTTAATCACTCGGCACAGAGCTCTTGGCTAGAGAATAGTTGGCATCGACAACAGAGAGAGAATAGAGCATAGTATAACAATTCGAAGCTCTTAGGGAATTTAGCCATGCCCCTTCTATGTACAGTTTCTCGTCATCTGTAGGTTGACGAGAGAGAATTCTTTTGGTGAGGGACTGGAGGCCTTTGAGGTGTGTACGAGTAAGTCGGCTAGAGGGTGGTAACCTATTAGGTGTTTTATACATTTGAGCCAATATATCCTAAATTTCCTTAGTTGAACCGTAAGAAGAAATTAAGTAAAACTTAGATTGATCAATAGTAGATAAAAGAAGGTTCTCAACCTTAGAATTTAGTTCAGCTTTTGCAATGTCACTATCGAATGTGATGGTGAAGGTGTTTTGGCAACTTTACTTGCAATGATCCTCCATCTTTGATAATCTATAGTTTTTACTTAACTCTCCATCTTAAATTTCCAATATGGAAAATTAGTGTCATTAAAGAAAGGAGTTTTTCCAAGTTATATGGTTATACTACTACTTCCATTAGGGTTTAGGGTTTCAGCTATGATCTTTGTACTCTAATGATATTAAAGTGAGGTTTTGATACAAAATGTAGGTCTTAGTTAAGTAATTAAGGAGGGGGGAGGGGTGTAGTGTGAGGTAGGGGGTGGTTGGGGTTGAGGAGGGGGTGAATCGGTTACTTTGGAAAATTCAAGAAATAGAGATTTTTAGAAAAATAAAACCCCCTTAATTACTTAAAAAATTGGCTTGAAAGTTAATGAGAAAGATAATCAAAGTAAAGTGCACAAAAGTAAGAGAGTAAGGGATAGAAGATCAACCAAATCATTTATAGTGCCTTTACCATATTATACTCTTTTAACTCTAACATGAAGGATCTAATATTCCTCACTAGAGTTGTTCCACTATCTACTTTTAACAAAAACAATACTTGAGAGATTGCAACAAAAAATTCTTTGTTCTGACTCACTTAACGTCACCTTGAGCTACCACTTAGATCTACAGAGTTTACACATGTTTCTCTCAATACATAAAACTAACGCTTAAAACATATTACAAAAAAAAAATGATGAGGAAATGTTACAATTGATCCTAAAAGATGAGCACGTGAGATAAAACAAAAACATTGTAAAACAATGTAATTCTCTAATCAATCTTCTGATCCTATTGAGCTTAAGAAAAATTTATAAATTAATCATTATAGCACTTATATATCTTTTTCTATGTTGCTCTTTTGGATTTCATGCCTTTATATACCCTTTCTTTACAATGGCTAGTTGAGAAGTATTTGGAAGGTCATTCAATATTTGAATTTAATTCTTTGATCTTGATCTCTTAAAGTAATCTCTTGAAGGAAATTTTTGTCACCTTACATTAATCTTCCATTACATTGTTTTTAGCTTCCATGTTTGATAGACTTGCAATTCTTCTTCATTTCTGAGTGTATTAGATCGATTTGATCTTCTTTGATGATAGCATATGATTTTTCCTTTCAATATCATTTAACTGTGTTTTAATGGAAAGATTTTTTCTTTATTTTAACGTCCTTCAAATATAATGTTGCCAAATTCTTAAAATTTGATGAGCTTGCAAATCCTAGCTTTCTTGATATATTCTTAGGCAATATCTTACCTTTTATAGATTACTACCCTTTTAAGGAGTATAGTTATTTCTTTAAAAAACTTGAGGAAAACTTACTTTTAGCTTTTTTGAATTATGTCTTAATAAAATTCCTTATAGAATTAGTCCTTATGTATTTAGGTAACTTGGTGGAATGTATTGAATATATAGATGGAGTTAGGCCTTTTGTTGAAAAAAGTCCTTTAAGAAATTTCAAACATTTTGTTTATAGATGTTTTGTGTTTCCAAACCTTCTTATTTATCCTTTGATTTGCCCTTTGATCAAAACGTTGTATTCACTTCGTTTAACCTATTCTTTTCAAGAATAATATGGTATAGCCTACATACTTTGAAGAATTTCATAGATACAAATATCTCCTTTTTATATCATTTTGTTATCATAAAAACATATAAAAGGAACTTAACAAAGTATAAATGTACGTTATGGAGATTGAATTCCTCATTCTAGTGATTTGATTTCATTTAGCAAGTTATTTAATGTTAGTAGTTTATCTCATTATCTATAAGGCTTAATATCAACTTTGTATGAGAATTCTACCACTTTGCATAGAGTTGTATAAAGGTTATGTAGATTTGTGTAGATCTTACCAACTTACATAGTGAGATTATATGGAATTTTACTTCTTTCTTTATTATCAGTATCACTTTTATAACTATACCCTTAAGGTTTACATGTCCACTTTTAGTAGTTTATTGATGTTTGTCAATAAACAATTATTCCAACTTTGATGAATCAAAAACCCTAAGAGATTTTTATTTTCTCCTACAACTTATGTTCTTATCAATTCTTTACAAATTATGGTAAACAACCCCTTTTACTAAATCAATTATGCTATAGTATCAATTAATTATTTCAAAACCTGTTTGGTTATAATTTGTGTATCATATCAAATTATAGCTAAATATAGTTTAATTTTATTTGCTGATGCATCAAATCCATTAAATTAAATTGTCCGTATCTTTTAATTCTTTGTTTCTTTTATTCCAAACCCTTAAAAGACATAAAAATCCTAGAACACAAAGATACCAAAATTTCTTCCATTTCATTAATTCTTTTATGATTTGCAGCATAATTCAAATATGGATTTTATTCACATCATCTTAGTATTAAAACGGAGGTTAAAATTAAAAGATTCAATAGTTGAACAAATTAAGTATATGCCTAAGGCTTGGTATTGGTGACCTTAAGCTTGCAAAGGCTGATAGAGCATGGTGGTTGTGTAAGTTGTGGCATTTAGTGTTTGGTAGTATTAGCGCCTATGACTTGGTGTGTATGGGTATGTGTATGGCTTGTGGGTAACAGCATAAGGGAGGTTAGGCACCAATGAGTGCAACTTTTTAATGTTTGTGGGTATAAGTAAGGCATTCTAGTATTTAAGTAGGGCGCCTATTGACAATTTATGTATGCTTGTAAAGACATGTCATGGTGTAGGTATATAAGGAAGGTGTAGTAGGTGCTCAAGGTTAAAGGGCACTTACATCTAGTGGGGTAAGGTACTCATAGGTGGCTCGATAGGGGTGTTCAAGTTATTGTTTAGAGTACTCAATTTGGCAATAGAGGGGTGCACATAATGTTGCAACTAAGGCGATCATGCTAGTGTTTAAGGGGGTGTTTTAGGTACTTTTTTAATGGCTGGAGGTGATCTCTCAACGTAGCTATGTAGTGTTGCATGTTGACTTATTGTATCATGTGTTGAGGCATGTGGCAATCATATCAGTAAGGTGTTGATGTGGAGTTACGGTGATGATAGCACAACATATTGTTGTTGACTAATGGAAGTACAAATGTACATATTTTATGATTGATTTATGATACTTTTATAATGCTCTTGTAGGTGTTTGCATTGAATGTGCAGCTTAATTTGTTTATATTTTGATTTTAGGCTTCATTTGAGTGATTTGAAAAAATTGATGATTTTAGACTAAGTTTTGCAAGTTTTGACTTGTAAAAGAACCACATGACTGTACATTGAAATGCAATTAAATGAGCAAGAAACAAAGGAGAAATCAGTGTTCGAAGAGGACCATGGCTATAGCTTTAGGTGTAATCCTCCTATTCATTTATTTTGTTATTTTTGAAGTATAGTAAGACTATGGGCAAGGATCATAACCACAATCTTAGGGCTTAATGATGTGATGTCTTGTGAATATTTTATTTTTAGATAGATTTGAAGCCCAAAAGTTGCCCTATACGTGTATTCCTATAAAAAGGCCTTGTAAACACAATTAGACACAACTTTTATTATTATAACTCATTTTTATTCTTTTTATTTAGTTAGAATTATGACTTAAAAACATCTTTTAGAATGGTCTTTATAATTCAACATCGGACATAATAAGAGCAATATCTGATCTGGAGTTAGGGCTTAGAACTCCTTCAAAGGTTGTATTCATTCCCTTGTACATAATATTGATTTGGTATTTACTTATTATTTCTCTATTGTGATTTATTTGATATTGTTTATTAGATTTTTGGATTATCAATTAACAAATTATATTTATTGTTTTAAGTGTTTAATTCCCTAATAAAGACAATATGTATTTTGATTCTCTTAAAATACGTGTTAATTAGGATTAAGTTGCAAGACGTTTTCTATAAGACAAATGAGAAATTTTTGGGGGATTTAGAGCAAAAGTAGGAAGAAAGATTTGAAAGATAGAGTTTAATTATTTGAAGGTTAGAGACTCAATTAGCATAATTAGTAAAGCTTTTGACCACTTCATTAGTGGGTATAAAGGTAAATCCTTTTAAGTCAACTAAGGATCAGAAGAAACCAAAATGGCTGATGTTTAGGAAATCACAAATTGATTGCAACATTTAAACAGCAAAATAGGTGAAAATAGAAGAGAAACCAGCTTAGGAAGTAGGGGATAAGAAACTTGCTCAAGTGATCGTAATGGAAAAACAATTTCAAAATATTGTAAATACTTTCACCCTAATAAAGAATGTCAATGCCATACAATTGAAGTTAGGCAAGAAGGTTGAAACTAATGAGCTCTCTTATTATTGTTTTGATGATAACAAAAAGGAGCTAAAGTGTTTAACAAGTATGGTCTCTTGAATCTAAGAACTTTTGCTTGCATTGTATTATTTGGTCTATGTACCGGAACTGATAACATTAATCTTAAAAAATTTCCAGATAGAAAAGTGTTAACTTTTTATTTAAGGTTTGATTTTAAGAATCGGAGACTAATTCAAAGATTAAATAAGAGTATCTAGACAAAATTAGATTTTGATAGTTCGATATAGGTTAAGTGTTATATTGGGCTTCTAATGGATTAAAGGCCCAACTCCACTCATTGGATATATTTTGGTAATATATCTAATGTGTTCCCCTAAGTTGGACACACATCTACGGGGATTAAGGAGGTTTAATCAAATTATTTTTAAGATAAGTATATCTTGGCAAATAGCCTATGATAGAATTTTATTGGAAATATTTTATTAGATAACTATAATGATTTTTTGAGATATTTGATGAATTTTTATGAAGATAAATGGAGGATTATGTAGAAATTCAAATTAGATTTTATTTAGAGCTCAAATCAAGTTTGGATGATGGAATAAATTCAAGATAAGGATGGATATTATTTGGATTGTTGCATATTTTAATTTCAAATTTAAACTAATAGAAGTCCAATTTCATGAGGCATACAAATTTAAAAATAATTTGATTTGTTACAAGATACATATGCAAGGCAACAACAAGAAAATATTACAAGATTGAATTTCAAGTTCCAAATTTATCTACTTGGAAGATAAACTATGGATTTTTTAGAGATATATCAACAAAGGAATTCAAATTTTTGAAGGATATTATAGAGTTTGAAAAGTCGAAACAAAGATCATACATAAGAACATAAGCAAGAACTGTTTATTTATCAATTTGGTGATCAACATTCAAATCAAATTTAAATAAGAAATGAGATTTAGCTTCCACAAACTAAGGAACACAACCTGACTCATTGAAGATATTTTAAGAGAATTCAAGATTTGTTAAAGATCTCTCTAAGAATTTAGCAAATAGATGTTATATTGGGAGGGAATATAAGCAAGACAATTCAAAATTTTGAGACATATTGGTTTGCAACTTTCATTCATAAACTTATACTCTTGAGAAAAATCAAAGATATAATTAGAAGTTAAATAAAAGACTATACAGTTAATTCGACTTTCATATCCTATTTTCTTTCTAGGCTTATATTTCAACAAACATTGTATTTAGTCCTCATATCTCTATAAATCTCATCTTTTAGTGTTAAGATTGTGTGTTAAAAGAGAGTTAACATTATTATGTAGATTTATGATGAGGCAAGATAGCCTAACGAGACAGAATGAAAGGATTATACTTGTTTTCTCTCTTCATTGAAGTATTGAATGTGGATAGTGGAATGACATTGGTATAGAATACCAGGTTCCCTATAGTTAAGTTAGAAGAGTATAATCGGCATAAGGCCAAAACATTATAATTTTTGTGAATTATCTTCTCAACTTTACTTTCTTTTATTTCATGTTTTATTTATTAATTATATATTGTTTTAAGCCACTCTAAGCAAAGTAATCAAAATGGGACACTTTAATAACATTTTGCAAAAATATTAAATTTTTCCAAGTAACTAATTTACCCTCCTCTTGAGTACTACTAAGACCTACATTTGGCATTAGAGGTTAGCTCTTGATAATCTAGAGTTTAAAGATCTATGGTAGAAAATAATATAACTATTGTTACAAATCGTGCTCCTTATTTTGATGCTACTAATTTTAGTTATTGGAAATGTAAGATAGAAACTTATGTTAAAACAACTAAATTTAATTCATGGGAAATCATAAATTTTAGAGACATTCAAATTGCAACTGATGGAGATCCAATGCTTACAGAGGACAATAAAAGAAAAATTGAGAAGAATAATAAGGTGAAAAACTTGTTATTAATGACAATAACTCCATTTGAATACTATCTTATTTCTTCTTATAGGATTGCAAAAAGATATATAGGATATCTTGAGTTAAACTCACGAAGGAACCACAATAATAAATGACACTCGGATTAATTCTTTGCTTCAACAATATGAATTGTTTAAGTTTTGATCAGGTGTAAAAATACATGATATTTTCAATCTTTTTACTGTTATAACTAATGAATTAGCTTTGCTTGGTAAAAGGATTTATGACTCCAATCTTATCTGAAAGATGTTGAGGATTTTGCTTAGGTCTTAAGATACTAAGAAGATATAACAATGATTCAGCTAAGGAAAAAATTGCTTGCTTATGAGCCTCATAGCAAGCATACGAATGAACCGGAAAGCAATAAGAAGAAAATTACATTCAAAGCTTAAGAAGTTGAATTAAAGACAAATTCAGAAATAGATGATAACTTTGCTAGCTAGGAGGCTTAATAAAATACTTAAGAAAAGATGTAAGAAGAAGTTTTCTAGTAAACATTCTTCTTCTAATTGTTCTGAATATGATGTAGGAAAGACTTACAAGAAAGAGAAAAAGGAAAAGAAGGAGAAGAAAGAAAAGAAGGGGAAGAAGGAGTGGTGTACTATGAGTGCAAGAAACTTGGGCATATTAAGTATGAATGTCTAGTCTTAATGAAGAAATTGGAGGAGAATAAGAAGAAACAAAAAGTATTATTGGCTACCTAGAGTGACCCAAATGAATTTAAGATAGATTCAAATGCTAATTTAGAAGAAGAAGAAGAGGCTAACTTGTATCTCATGGCTATTTATAAGGTAACTTCTTACTCTAAAGATGAAATGTGTGAAAGTGTGTACAAACTAATTAAAAGTTTATTAAAAGCACTTGAAAAGGCTAATGTAAAGTTGATTAAACAAGATGATGACATAAAGGCCCTAAAAAGTGAGAAAAATGCACTATTTCAAACAAATTCTTTACTACTTGATGAGAAAAATAATGAAGTCTTGCAAATTGATAATGAAAATCTTAGGACAAGTCAAGAGAGCTTAGAAAAAGAAAATCTAGTTTTAAAGGAAAAAATAAAGGAATTGAAAGTTAGAGTAGATGGTTTATCTAACATGATTGACACAACATTTAACTAATTTAATGAAAGTGACAAAAAGTTGTAGTTGTTGTTATCTTCACAAAGGATAGATAATTCGAAGAATGGACTTAGTTATGAATATGGACTTGGTTATGAATATGGAAAATCTTTTAATTCAATAAATAAAATCGTATTTGTTAAGGGTAAGGAAATATTTGGTTTGAATCTACTAAAATTAGTAATCATGCATGAGAAAACTAAGTCTGTTGTACAAAGCAGTGGGTATAACAAAAGATACTATAGTCAAAATAAGAAGCATTTGACCAGAGGATACATTAAAGACAAATTTAAAGGCTACTCAAGTTGAAATATGAAGAATCAGGTAACTCATAGTTATCGAGTATCTAATTCTTATGCATTTTTTTTTTGTAACAGTCTTGGTCATATTGAGAAACATTAGTTTTACATAATGAACAAGCTTAATAATCAAAAAGCTAAGATATTAAATAATACGAGCTTAAATTTTGGTAAACCTAAGCTAGTCTAAGTTCGAAAGAGAACTTAATGTTATTTTGAAGATTATTAGAACATTAAACAAAATTAAAAAGAATGGGGTACCTAGGTAGCGAGTGTTCACATCATATGTTGGGAGATGCTTCCTAGTTTACAAACTTAGAGTGAAAAAAAGGAGGTTATGTCAAATTTGGAAACGATAGTAAAGTTGCAATTGATAATATCAATATTCCCCCTTATACTATAGAGAATGTGTTTTTAGTAAGAGGCTTAAAGCATAATTATTTAAGTATCAACTAATTATATGATAAAGCATATAAGATAATGTTTGATCAAAATAAAGTAGAGGCATATGATGATAATGATGCTAAATTATTTAAAGGCTTTCATAAGAAAAACATTTATCTTGTTGAGCTTACTAAAGTAGAAATCGAGAGTTGCTTTCTATTTGTTTTTGATAATGTATTTTTGTGGATTAAGAAACTAGGTTTTGATCAATTGGATACTTTGTTTAACAACTTAGTTAATGGATTGCCTAAAATGAACATAAAGGATGATATTCATTATGCAACTTGCATTAAAAATAAGATTAGCGTTGTCTCACATAAATCTAAGAATGTTATTTCAACAAAAAGACCATAAGAATTGTATCATCTTGATTTGTTTAGTTTAACACGTATATTAAGTTTAAGTGGCAATAAATATGGCCTTGTTATAGCTGATAACTTTTTCTTGGTATACTTGGGTTCTGTTTCTATAACATAAAAGTGATACCTTTTCAAGCTTTCAAAAAGTTTTCATAACAAGTTCAAAATGAAAAATGCTTTTCCATCATTAGTTTATGAATTGATCATGGAAAAGAGTTTGGAAATAATGATTTTACAAAGTTTTGTGAACAAAAAGGTATCGCTCATAACTTTTTAGCTCCATCCGACATACACTTTGCAATAAAATGGAGTGGTAAAACATAAAAACACTACAATCCAAGAAATGATAAGGATCTTATTAAATGAAAGTAGTATAGCATAACATAACATTTTTGGGCTGAGGCGATCTCAATATCTTGTTACATCATTAGTCATGTTTATATAAGTTCGTTTACCAAAGGTCATATAGGCTATACAAGGGTAGAAAGCCAACTATATTTTATTTTCATGTATTTGGTTCTACTCGTTTTATTAAGAGATTTGGTTTAAATCTTGATAAGTTTAAGGAATGAGCAAATGGAGGCATATTCATAGGATACTTCTCAAATAGCAAAGCAAATTGTGTCTTTAACAAGGTAACAAGAACTATAGAGGAATCCATAAATGTGAAATTTGTTGATGAGGCCAAAGTTGATGATTTTGATGATGACATGCAAGGAAAAGCAAAAGGTAAGGATGGAAACATACAATAAGGTTAGACAAAGACTTCTAGAGAACTTAAAGTTGAAAGCTCAACAAAATTGAAATAAGAGGTTAATCCAAAGGCTAAATCAAAAGCTCCATAGACAACATCTAAACCTTCTAGAATAATCAAATTTAAGTCTTACCATCCTCTTGAACAAGTAATCAGTAATATATATATCGAAGAGTCAAGATCAGAACTGGTTTAAGAAATATAGAAAATCATTTTGCTTTAATGTTTGGGTATGAACCTAACTCTGTTGATGAAGCCTTATCTAATAATACTTGGATTAGTGCTGTGTAAGAAGAGCTCGCCCAATTCAAAGAAACCAACTATGGACACTTGTCCTTAGGCCTAAAGATAAATCCATCATAAGTAGCAAGTATGTATTTAATAATAAATTAGATGAACATGGCAAAATTGTAAGAAACAAGGTAAGGTTAGTGGCAAAATGCTACTCACAAGAAAAAGCTATTGACTTTGATGAGACTTATGCATCAAGTGCCAAGTTAGAGGCTATTAGACTCTTACTTGCATTTGCAAATTATAAGAGATTTAAATTATTCCAAATTGATGTTAAAAGTACTTTTTAAAACAGTTATATTAAGAAAGTGGTGTATGTAAAACAATCTCTAGGTTTAAGGATTCGTTTAAAGAAGATCATGTTTGTAAGTTAATAGAGACCTTATATGGATTAAAACAAGCTTTGTGAGCTTAGTGTGAGAGACTTAGTGAATTCCTAATAAAAAATGGGTTCCAAAGAGGAAAACTAGACATGATATTGTTCTTGAAACATTACGAAACTAATTTATTAATAGTCTAAATATATGTTGGTGATATTATTTTCGGTTCCACTAAAGAATTGTATTGCAAAGAGTTTTCTAAGTTAATACAAGTAGAGTTCCAGATGTCCCTCATAGCTAAGCTAAACTTTTTCATCGAATTCTAAATAAAGCTGACAAATGATAAGATCTTTATACACTAAGAAAAGCATACAAGAAAAATCCTAAAGAAATTTATACTTGAAAATGTGAAAAATATAACTACCCTTATGTCCACTTCTACAACATTAGATCTAAATGATATAGATAAGGAAGTTAATGAAAGATTATACAAAAGTTTGATTGGATCTTTATTATACTTCATGACTTGATATATTAGTCAATGTGTGTATATATGCTCAATTCTAATCAAAACCAACTAAAATGCACTTATCAGCTGTGAAATCAAGTATATATCTTGTACAGCTAAGTTGGGAATTTACTACCTAAAAAATAAAATTTTGATTTAGTTGGTTACTTAGATGGAAACTATGCAAGCTATAAAATAGATAGAAAAAGTACTTTTGTACTTACCAATTTTCAGGAGATAAGTTAGTTTTTTGATCTTCTAAGAAGCAAAACTTTTTTGCCCTATCCATAGTTGAAGTTGAGTACGTTTCAATTGGCAATTGCTATGCACAAATCCTTCGGATCAAAAAACAATTATTTGATTATGGCTTGAATTTGAAAAATATTCCTATAAAATGTGACAACAAAAGTGCAATTAGTTTAACAAAAAATCCTATGCATCATTCTAAGTCAAAACATATAGAAGTGAGATATTACTTTATCTAGGATCATGTTAATAATGGTGACATAGGTATAGAATTTGTTTGCATAGATAATCAGTTGGTTGACATTTTTGCAAAGCCTTTAGATGAAACTAAATCTAAATATATGAGAAATGAAATTGGTATGTGCAATCCTTTTTCATAAAAATTTATGTCTTGACTAGCTTATTATATGTAGACACTTAATTTTTGCCCTTTTGTAGTCTTAACTTTTATTTTTTATTTTTTACAAAAAAGGGTCCTAATTCAAAAATAAAATAAAAAAATAATAATAAAATAAAAGATAAAAATAATAAAAAATTAACAAATGACGAAAATACAAAAAAAAAATAAGAAAAGGAAAAAAATTATAAATTTTTTTTGTAGATTAGGAACAAATAGTTTTAGTTTTAGCTTTAGCTTAGTTAAAAATTTTTATTTTAGGGAACCTGGTAGTTTAAGTACAATTTAATTGTACTGAATGTTAAGACGTAGGCCAATGACTTAACGGATAAGTATTGGAGTATTTGGATTAGATTTAATTTGAGGTCTTGGGTTCAAGTCTCAGCAGGCTATAAATAGATTTAGTTTGATCTTATTAAAATAGATTTAAATTAATTTGGATCTAGTTTAATCATTATCGAATTAGATACTATAGATATAACTAGATATGATTTGATTTGATTTGGACCTTAAAAACACACATACACGTGCATATAAAAGAAAGGACACAACAATGAAAAAAAATCGGACCTCCACGCAGCAGTACTTCTAAGCCGTGCTCCATAGTGACACCACGCCTATAACTCCATCCACATCTACCGACTAAAAAAAAAAGCTAACCCCTTGCTTTGTTCACAACAATAAAACCAAACACAACCAGTCTACAATTCGCTTCTAGACGACAACAAAATAGAAACTCCATACACATGCACTGTAGACCACACACGGATTGTCAACACTGACCTTTACACTACACGAATTGTACACACACAGCGCCTGACTCCATAAAAGCCATAACCACGCACGGATCGTCAACACTAACCATCACACTGCACGAACTGCACACATACAGCGCCTGACTCCATACAAGCTGCAACTACGCTGACAGCAACACATAGTGCAACTTTGACACCAGTAGCCATACGCAACAGCAACTCCGTTATACGCTGGCTATCGTCCTTCACCATGTAATCAAGAAGTTCAAGTTTGTTTCTTTCCAGTTTCAAAATTTTTTGTTTAATTGTTTATTTATTATTGTTATATTATTATTATTATTATTATTATTATTATTATTATTATTATTTAGATCTTTAGTTATTGAATATAATATATACGAATATGAACACATTAGTTTTAGGAGATTTTATTCTTAGTATTTTATATATAGATAATTGTTTAATAATAATAATATATGTATATGTATATATTAATTTAGATATTCTTCTTTTAACATTAGTTTTCTTGATTAGATAAATTAAGTATTGATTTAAGTGAATGTATATTTTATTTTAGTTTAAGTGTTGTTAGGATTGGTTATTTTTGTTATGATTTGATCTTGTTTAAGGATTTGTCATATATAAAGTTTTTTTTTTATTTTAAATAAAAGTTGATAAAAAATCCTTGTTAACAAATTTTAGGACTTGTAGTGAATTTTTTTATAAAACAAGAACATTCAAGAGTTAGGACCCCTTTAGATTTTTTTTTTTTAAAATCGAATCAATTGAAACGTAAACTCGACCGGTTTTTTTTTCAAAAATTAAAATCAATCAATACACTAATTTTTTTAAAAAGAATTACGATCGTCTAATCCCGGTACGTGGGTATATGGGTACGTAGTTACGTGGGTACGTGGGTACATGGGTACGTGAGTACGTAGGTACTTTCGGAGCAACGATAAAATATTTAGAAACTTAGGTTCTTTTTCCTTTTGATTTTATTTATTTATTTTTTTAAATATTATAATTAGAAGAATAATCCTAATTTTGGTAAATAAATAGTAGTACCCGTTAAGGGTTTAATAGCTTAGCCCCCGAACTTGGAACCCTCTTGTTTTTCATTTAAAATTCAAATGAAAGATCGGTAGCCAAATTGTAATCAATCCACCCATTTGGTTACAGTTTCTTTTTCTTTTCTCGACTTCGATCGAGTGACGACTCCGAAAATTATTTTCAATAAAAAATCGAAATTTCTCAAATTATTTAGTCGATGATTAATATTAAATGGTTTAGGGTTTAGTATTCATTAGGAAATAAGAAATCAATTTTTAAATAAGAAACCGAAAAATTAGGCTCGACATTGTATAATATATTGTGTTATTCATGTTGTGTGTTTAATATTATAATTGTTCTATACTTACTACACATCTAATGTTATTTTTGAAGTTTGATTATAATGATCTTGTAAATTATGGTTATATTTGTTTATATAAGTGTTTGTGCATTATAGACAATTTTATTTGCTATTTTAATGTATAGTAGCTTCGCCTTAAAAATTTGTAGCTGTAAGTTAAATATTGTAACTAATTATATGATATGTTCATAAATTGATTTAGGAAATTTAGTATAATAATCATTAGGTATAATTCAGAGTTAGCAGATTAATTTTCCCTTCTTTATCATTACTTACAATAAATGAGCACAAACTTTTCATCACAATTTTTTATCACAATCACTACACAAACTCTTTCTTGTCTTTCTAAAGCTCATAGAAACCATTAATGGCACCTCACAAATTTGCTCAATTACGTCTCAAAACAAAGAAACACCCAAAGAACACTAAAGAGAATCTCTATTCCCTTATTGATCTAATTTAGAAGAAAATCTTATCTTGAATAAAGAAAATCTATCTCTAGATTAAGAAAACCTATGCACATAGCAAGAAAACCTTACTCCCATCTAAGAAAATCCTTAATCGACAAACCTTAACCTTCCTAATGAGGAAGTCGAAGTGAGTGAAAAAGAAAAGGAGGAAGCTTTAGGGGTTTCAAGTTCTTCGAGTGAAGAAATTTTAGAAACTAGGATGATTCATTTGAGGAGGAATCAAAGGAGGAAGTCTCTAAGGATGTAGAAAGTCTAGAGAAATTAGAAGTAAATTCCAAAGTAGGATTAAAAACTAATTTAGGAGATAAAGTAGAGCCAATTAGTGTGTGATATGAATAGATTAAGGCTGACATAAAAAAGGCAAAACCTAAGACAATCTATGTTTCCATTACAAAAAAAAAACTAGTATGTTGAGCCATGTATTTTTTATTTTGATTATTTGAAGAAAAATGGCTTTTACTAGAGAGAAACTTTAGATGTGTTGGGTTACAAGAATTTGTGAAATGTAGAAGCAGTTGTTTTTGGAGAACTTATTTATGAGTTTGATTAGAATCTTAACATGAAACAAAAGGATAAATAGGTGTTGAATAGTTAAGACAAGAATTGGTAATAACTAAATATGATATCTTAAAGTGTTTGAAATTATGTAGATTGAATAATGATAAGTAATTGACAAAATGGAGTATGAAGGAAATTTTTTTAAGGGGTTGAATCAATGTAAAAGAATATAGCCTAATAAAGAAGTTAGTATCTTTAATTTTAAGTTGGTGATTAGATTGTTAATTAAGCTTGTGATATGTTGTGTTCTTCCTAAAAAGGGAAGTACTATAAGTATATCATAGGAAGATGCAATGGTAATTGTTGCCATACTTAGGAAGAAAAACCTTGATGTTGCATCTAGATTATTAGACATACTTTTATGACAAAGAAAAAAAGGCTATCTGGAAATTTGTTAATGAAATTGTTTGAATATAAGAAGTTGAAGATCCCTAAAGTAACAAAGAAAGAGATTCCTATTAAGGTAATCGGTGATGCTCATATTAATCACATGACGATAAATGTGAAAAATAAGTTTGGTTTACTGATGATTGGTCATTCTATCTGTATGAAAAGCAAAAGAAAAATGAATTGCCTAAGTCTTGTTTGAGGAGGAGCATTCAAAGGTTGATTCAAAGATTGAATCAAAGCTTGAAGAGAAGGTTGGCATGAAAAGAAAGGATAAGTAGATTAGGAAGGGTAAGAAAAAGAAAAGTAAGAAAGATTACGAAGTAAGAACTGGTGGTAAGTTTGAGATAAGAGAAGGAAGAGAAGTATCTAAATTAGAGGATCATTCAAAGGCAAAATTTGAAGATAGGTTTGGCGAGGCTTCCTTAAGAAAAGGATGAACCGGAAATGAAGTTGAGTATATTGTTGAAAAAAAAAATGGATTGGCTATTAACAAAGTTGCAAGAGGGCCTCAAAGAACAAGTTGAGGTTATACATTCTAAATCAACATCACTAGTTACAACACTTGTTGCACCCATTACTTAACTACAATAGGATGTCTCACCAATTCTAGAACCTGTGGAATCATAAGTTCCACATTCATAAAAATCAACATCTGATCTACCTGAACAATCTACAATTCCTACATTTATCCAACATTCACTGAGTTTAGTTGAGTAATTCCCAATTACACTAACTACTTAATCATCTACTATTGCTTCATCTTCAATACCTCAAGCATTATGTACTATTTTAGATGTGCCATTTGAGGATACCATACCTCAAGTTCTTCAACCTATTGTTTTGCTACTACCATGGAAGGATCCCATTCTACCCTCTTTTGGTTCTTTAGAAGAGTCAAGAAGATTTGTCCAAAAAAGAATAATAAGTGATTCTTGTTTGTGTGTGTTATTTCCAATTTGTTTAAATTCTAATGCAATCTATGTAGAGTATAATATTTCTCATATTAGTTCTTGTTCAAAGTTTGTTGTTTCTTATTCAAGTGCTTTGTTATTCAAGGCTGCTAGTTAAATTTAGAGTTTAAGTTAAAGTCATATTAAGAGATATTAATCTGATGCAATCAACTATTTGTTAATGAAATATTAGTGTTATGTTTTCCATTTAAGTTCTTTTCCCCATTTCCTTTATTGTATTAGATTTAGGGGGAGTTTCATCACAAGATAATAACAAAAAGGGGGAGAGGAATAGGAAAAATGTTGAATAATTAGACTTAAATAATAATCTAGTTATATATTTAGCTTGTATGATTTGTTCTAAAAGATTAGAAAATTGAATATTATTAACAAATGGAATTTCACAAGTACTGTTAACATTTGATTATCTAGTTGTATCTAATATAACATGTACAAAACCTTGCAAAATTTGATTCAATATTTTTCTAAGAAATGTTTTGTTATCATAAAAGAAAGGGAGAATGTTAACTTCTCTCATAATTGTTCTGATGATAACAAAAGAGAGCTAAAAGTGTTTAATAAGTATGTTAAGTATACAGGTTATTAAGTAATGTTAAGTTATAATTTAAGGTCCGATTTGAAGAATTAGAGACTAAATCAAAGGATCTAGAAAAAAAATTAGGTTTTGACAATTTGGTGCAAACTAAAGGTTATATTGGATTTCTAATAGATTGAATGTAAACCCCTAAAAGTTTCGATCTATTTTTTGAAATAGACTCAACTATATCAGACAATTTAGGAGTCGATAAGGCTAATTAAAGTGAAAACCCTAAAAGAATTAATCAATCGCGTAAAGAACTTTTCTACCCTAAATGTTTCTAAAAGCTAAAGATTTCATTCAAAAGTGATAAAAACCTTAAAAATGATTACATTAAGGACATATGTGCACTAATCCAACATGATATACCTAAAACCCTAATTGATAATATAATGCTTATATTTTGCTAAATCATTAGTAAAAGGTTAGAGATAACCCTCATTCATGCTTATATGATTCGAATTCTCAAGTAATCCATTAGGAACTAAGATAATGAGTCATAGATTATATTTATCCCTTAAGTATATGATTAAGATAGTCTTACTTAGGGTTAGGGTTATAGTTGAAGATTAAGTTACATATAGTGAACTTTAATACTCAAATTAGTACTTTTTGCACTTGTTATCCAAAGTAGTTTATCAAATGAGATATATGGACTATAAAGACCTAAAGTAAGATCTCATCAACCATATTTACACATCAATTCATTATATACCTCATTTCTTCTCATTTCCTTCATTTTTCCCCTAATTTCCCTTAATTACTACATTATGTGCACAAAATTTCACATACTTAAGGAATGTTGACTAAGATAATACATGTTGACCAAAGTCCAAAAGTTGACCAAGTCAACATTTTGAAAAGTCAACAAAAGACTAAGAGATAAGAAAAATATCTCTTCCTTAATGATGGCTTTCTTTTCTTTTCCTTTGGATTTTTCTTTTTTCTCTTTCTCACAATTGTTGCCGTCCACATCCTCCCTTCTAAACCCCACCACTTGTTGTCTTCCATTAAGAGAAACAAACAAAAGAAACAAACCAAAACCCCCCTTTCCATGCCGTGAACTCCCCCTTCTTCTTTCACTTTCATTACTTTACTTTTGTCTCCATAACTTCAACACAATTAAAGGTATGTCTTTAAGTTGTTTTATGTTACTTTATATTATTCATTAGTTAGTTAATTAGGTAGATTAGATAAGTAGCTATATGTTTAGTATTGTTTTGAAGAAGAGGAAACAAAGTTTCCATCTTTAAGTGTAGAAATTAGAACTTTTGAAGAAGAAGAAAGGAAGACATGAGTATATGCTTATAAGTATGTATACATAAGGAAATACCAAAAGAGTACAAGTATGTGAACCTTTGTACATGATTATTTATCATGTACATAACTTAACTTAAGATCATATCTAACTATACATACCTATACTACACTAAATATATACATAAAAACACAAAAACATGGAATTAGGAAGCTTTTCTTAAGGAAAAGCTTAGGCATACGAATTTTAGTATAAAAATACGTATCCAACTATATAGGTATACGAGTATGTATACACGTATAAATACGATATAAGTCTAAGTATAGATATGAGTATAAGTATGTATAAGGTATATGTACATAAGTATAAGAGAAAGGGGTAACATGTATATAATACATATATATATGACATAAGCATGAGGAAAGGCTTATGTAATCATATGATGAGGTAAGTGATGACATAAGCCATGACATAAGCAAGCGATGACATAAGCAAAAGATGATGTAAGCGATGACATAAGCATAGGTTTAGAAAATAAGAAAAATAGGAAAAGTGTAGGTAATTAGGTACTTAAATTAGTAAATCCTAATACACCTTCTAAATTAGATTATATCTAATTCAGTACATGAATTAGTAATAGCAAAGTAAAATCCTTTAATTATAAGAATTTAAGGAATAAAAGATATAAATATAAGTAATAAGAGTATTTAAGTGTTCATAACTATCTATAAATTTAGTTCATAACGTAAAATAGAGGTCTTAACACCCAAAACAAATAAACAGATATTATCATGTGAATATATGTTCGGAAACGATGAAAAACGACTATAAATTCATAAAAATAAAAAATAAAACGAAAAAGTTACATACGATTGAAATTAAAGTCTTACCGGGTAAAAGTTAATAGTAATTCAAGTAGAATTAGGTAATTAGATGTTTAAAATTAGTAGTTAATTCAAATACTTACTAGCGTTGTTATCACATAATGATCAGGTGACCCTAAGGTGAGCGAGGACCTCCCAATCGATTACTACGATTAGGGCAAATCACTATGTCCGAGCGAGCATTTATCTTATGATTCCATGCTTGATTGTGATTGTAGATAGTGGATTTAAATATTATTGTTAATTGACTATTGTGTGGGGTTCGAGAAATGCTTGTGTATGTAATTGTATATTGAGTTGTGAATTTACCTTAAATACATAAAATGCCTTGTTTATTGTATGGTAGTATAGAAAATGATTGTGTGTATTAGTGGATGGTTACAGCATAATTTGAACTAAATTATACTCGGCCTATAAAAAGAAACTGGAACATGCATTAACATGCATAGTATGGATACTATTCCGGCCGTCACATCACATGGAGGTAAAAAGAGGCCATTCGGGGGTTGATATTATTGATTTATTTGGTTCTGTACGGTGCACTCATACAAAATGACCTTACCTTGGCCCGCGGGAACACTAGGCGTTGGAGGCGCCAACCGTCTGGCTAAGGGTTGAGTCTAGAGGCCTCTGTTTAGGGGTGAGTGTGGACTGCGGGGGCCCACTCACAATTATACTAGAACTTGGGTTTTTCTGAAAATAAAAGAATTATTTGATATAAGTACGGAACATGGAGTTCCGTAATAAAGTAAGTTCTAGTATAATACCCGGATCTGATTGGTGCCGTGTAAACTCCAACCCTAACTTCGGAGGGCGTTAAATCTGAGTTACGTATATGAACTAGTTAAGTATGCGTATTGTTTGGCATTCTGTTTGATCATTCATTCATATGCATGACTATAATGTACTTATAACTTGCTTGTGGTGTGGCTGAGGATTTTGCTCACTAAGCTTAGGCTTACACCCTTTTAGACTTTTGTTGCATGATAGCCTGTTCGTAGAGACATGACGAGGGATGGTACAGGTTATCCTGGGGACTTGGGCAAGAGCAAGGTGTCTTGTGTAATGAGAGCGAATAGTTTATGTAAACTCTTACTCAAGTACTTTTGTTTATCTTATTATTATAAACTTAGACATACTTAAACACTGTGTATTGTAAGCTTTATAACTCAACTTTTATATAAATATGTTTGTGTAATGATATCATGTGAATCTAGATTTACTTTGGAAATTAGTAGTTATAGAGCCTTGTATATTGTGTGAAGAGTTTTTGATTGGAAGGGTAACCAATCAGGGGTTCTTCATACAGTATACGGCATCTGCCACGACTAGGCCATCCTCAATTCGTGACATTGAAGGCACAGCTCACTCATTGGATATACATGGGTAATATATCCAATGTGTTCCATTACGTTGGACATACATTCACAGAAATTCAAAAGGTTTAATCAAATTATTTTTAAGATAAGTATATCTTGACAAAGAGCCTATGGCGAAATTTTTTTGGAAATATTTTGTTAGATAACTATAAGGATTTTTTTTTGAGATATTTGATGAATTTTTATTAACATAAATGGAGGATTACATGAAAATTCAAATCATATTTTGTTTAGAGCTCAAATTAAGTTAGATGTATGGAACAAGTTGAAGATAAAGATAAATCTTATTTGGATTGGTATAGATTTTAATTTCAAATTTAAACTAACAAAAGTCAGATTTCATGGGGCATACAGATTCAAAAATAATTTGATTTGTTACAAGATACACGTACAAGGTAACAATAAGAAAATATTGGAAGATTGAATTTCAAATTCCAAAATTTTCAAACTTGAAGATAAGTTGTTGATTTTTTAGAGATATATCAGCAAAGGAATTCAAATTTTCGAAAGATGTTATGGAGTTTGAAAAGTTGAGATAAAGATCATACGTAAGAACACAAGCAAAACCTTGGTATTTATCAATTTGGTGTTCAACATTCAAATCACATTAAAACAAGAAAGGAGATTTAGCTTTCAGAAATCAAGGAGCATAACCACTAATGACTCATTTAAGATATTTCATGATAATTCAAGATTTGTTAAAAATCTCTCCAAAAATTTAGCCAAGAGATGTTCCATTAGGAGAAAATATAAGTAAGGTAGTTCAAATTTTTGAGACGTACTAATCTTTAACTTTCATCTACAAACTTCTACTATCGAGAAAAATCAGAGACACAATCATAAGCCAAATAAGACATAATACCATTTATTTGACTTTTATGTTCTATTTTCTTTCAAAGCTTATATTTTAAGGAACACTATGTTTAGTCTTCATTTCTATGTAAATCTCATTTTTCAGTGTTAGGATTGTGTGTACACTAATCTACAACTTTCATCTATAAACTTATACTCTTGAGAAAAATCTGAGATACAATTTGAAGCCAAATAAGAGATAATACTATTTAATCGACTTTCATTTTTCTGTTTTCTTTCAAAGCTTATATTTTAAGGAATATTAAATTTGATCCTCATTTCTCTCTAAATCTCATTTTTAAGTGTTAGAATTGTGTATTAGAAGAGAGTCAACATTATTCTGTCGATCTATGATTAGGTAAGGATAGCCTAGTTAAATAGAGCAGAAGAATTATAGCTTTTTCCCCCTTCTTGATTAAAGTGTTGAAAGTAAATGGTGGAACGACAATGGAATGGAATAGAATAACAACACCGGTATGGAATATTAAGTCCCTAAGAACAGCGTTGAAAGAGTATAGTAGTCATAAAGCCGAACCACTATAATTCTTGCATTTGATCTTCTCAACCTTACTCTCTTTTATTTCATGCTTTATTTATTGATCATATATTGTTTTACACCACTTTAAGCAATGTAATCAAAAGGGGATACTTTAAAAACATTTTGCAAAAAGCTTAAATTTTTCTAAGTAACCCATTTATCCTCTCCTTAGTTACTTTCAACACCTATAGAAACTAATGATCATTAGCTTCTACATGAAATTCAAGGGAAGAAGTGGTAGGACAATAGCATACTCTTGAAGTGCAAAAGCCTAATGCTAAATAAGGTATACTCCCTATACTCTTGTCGGAACATTTAATTAAATGAAAAACTAATAAAGATTTTGAATGATTTATGGAGATGTTAAAAGAAGTTGGAAATTAATATTCCCTTAGTAAAATTATTACAACAAATACCTCAGTAGACGTAACTTAAAAGAAATAATGGCTAAGAAAAGAAAATTAAATGGGTGAGAAACAGTCATGTTGACTTAAGCATGTACTAAAGCATTGATGGACACCCTTTCTCTTAAATCAAACAATCTAGGGAAATTTACTTTAGATTACATCATAGAAAATGAGAATCTTAAGAATGCATTTTATGAGGTAGGTGCAAGTATTAATGTGTTACCTTTTTTTTGTATTAAAGAAATTAGGACTAGGGGATGCCATAAAAAGAATTGAAATGACAATTCAATAAGCTAATGGTTCCTTTACGAGACCAAAAGGGATTATTTAGAATATACTCTTAAAAATGGACAAATTTATATTCTCAACAAACTTTGTAGTCTTAGGTATAAAAGAAGATAAAAAATTTCCTATCATCCTAAGGCATCCACTCTTAGCCATTGTAGGAGCTATAATTGATGTGAAAAATGATAAAAATGATATTGAGGGTTAGAAATAGTGAACTTCATGTGAATATTACAAAAGATGAAAAAAAAAAAAAGACCTTCAAACAACCAAATCAATTATGACTTGGGACATTGCATTTGGGGTAACAATTGATTCTAATGATGATTGGGAAGCTCTAAGAGAAATTTTTAATAAGGTACCTCAATGATTTGAACCATCTTAGGAAATTAGTAGAAAGCATCGAGCCAACAATGTTAAACAAAAGTGCTTGTTAAGAGGCAATCCAATTTTCATTTCCTGTATCCTTTGTTTTATTTGATTTTGTTTTGTTTTGTTTAATTTTATCTAGTTACTCCACTTGCAATTATTTTTATTTAAGTAGCCTATAAAAAAATTTTAAAGCTTATAATCATTTTATTTCTTCATAATTTGTATGGTGTTTTATAATCGACATTGCAAGAATACAATGAAAAAAATTTGGCTAAGGAAAGGTTAGAAAAATGAAAGATGAGCTAATGATTTGAGGGGATCATGGGTGAAAAATACACCCGCCAAATTTAATAGAAACACAAAGATGAAAGAACAAAAGAAGTAAATCGTTTCTTGGATTTATTTAACAACACGTCAAACCACATATATGATTGGCTTTATATAATAATAATGATCATATACCCTACGATATTAATATGATGATTAATTTCATTATGTAATTATTTTGAATGTTTCATATAAGCTAGTATATACAATAACTATTTACTATATTTATTATTTCTTATTACATATCGTTAAAATTAAACACATTATTATCATATGATATATCGAACAATATAATTATGGTTAATTAGATATGAGTATATTATATAGCATTGCTTAGATTTCAAGGAATGAATATGTTCTAAAATAAAATATAATATCGATTACATTAGTGAAAAACTCCATCTTAGGACCCAAAATGCACCTAAATAAAAATGTGTCAGTAAATCATCATAAGATGGGTGTGTGTGTATGTTTCTCTCGCTCTATGGGTTGGCGGGCTATGAATTGAGCAAGCTTCAAGCTTCATCTTATTCGTTAATTATTGAGACGGTCCAACATAAGTCATCACATCTAGTAGCTGATAAATACTCAATATTTTTTCCTCATTTATAACTTTTGTTCTCTAAGATCAAATAAGTAGTTCGTGTAAAGAGTTGATCTTATTTGTTTAAACTACAAGATGAAAACTGGAAATAAGGTCGCTATGCATTTAAAATATTGAGATTACCTATTCCTTTTCTTTACCTCATTTTCACATAATCATCTCTTTATATGTCATTCTTATTTTATTTTGCCAAAATCACGTATAACACGAACGTACGTACTACTTCAATCTAACCCTCCATGTATAATGTTGAAACATGTTTTGATGCTCCTTTTAACAAGTTCATCGATCCATTTTAATGTATCTCAACCAAAGTACAAATATATTAGGACACATTGACGTGTCGTAAAATCCTGCAACTTGGAGATGTAACCTCACGCTGGCCCAATAGCGAATGTGTCCCAATAAGTGCTATCTTTAGCGAATTTTATGGTCTTAATTGATAAAAATTGTTGTATGACATGTGGAAAATTATTATTTTGACATGCTGGAGGGGTACTCGACAATCAAGTTAATTTATTTCTTGTGCAGTTAGCATTGCATATATAATACGTACGGAAAATATCACGACGTCAAGCAATGTACGTGATCAAGAGTACGTAATGTGCAAATTTGCAAGTTAGATTGCGGAATGATGAGATATTGAATCTCCAATCCTTTGGTTTGGTTGTCATTTGTGAACTTAAAAAAATCATATTATGCCTGTGTATTATCCTTTGTATCAGAATCTCAAAACCATTATTGACAAGGAGAATTGCCTCTAGTATTTGCTTACCAATTAGACGCTTGTGTATGTGATGTGATGGTTGTGCAAGTTTATACGTGTGAAGGGCAATTAGCAGGTTCCTTAAAGTAATGTTCATTCTTCATTTTTTAAGTGACAGAGTATATATAGATCCAACAGCTTGCACCTTTTGATGATGTCCGTGTATTATACGAGAGATCTGATTACGTTATTGAGTGGTTTTGCGCTTTTCCTTTCTCCAGGTGGATCCTTTATTGCCAAATCTCATCTAGGATGCCATCCCATATTCTTAATGCCAAATTATTGGAAATTAAAGGAATTATAAAAATCGGAACATGAACGTTTCTTCATCGATGTCATGCTCCAAAAAGGCCAAAATCTCTCAGACATGCCAATCCACTATACACGTCTTCCATTAAAATAAGAGCACACACACAATGCTTTAGAGTGTAGACATCCGTTATGCACATTTCCATAATTAGTAATCTTCAAATATTTTATTAAATAGTAATCATCAAGTTTTAATCCTTGATTTAATTCAGCAAATTAAATCAATACTCAAGTATCCATAAAACTATATATCATCAAGCATATTTTTTTGATATAAGACAATTACATCATAGAGAAAAACAACCAAAAGCCACAAGCGATGGGATCATGGATCTAAACCAAAAGGTCAAATCTCTTAAGCTGTAAATGGATATCAAGAACCTTCAAAAAAAAAAAAAAGTTCTACAAGAGAACAGGCAACTAGTTCCCTAGTCCAAAAATAAAATAAAAATTTACCCACATGAAGAGTAGAAGCATAAACTAAAAGGAAAGGAAAGGGGAGTGGTGTGGTGTTGGAGGTGGAGGTGGGGAGAAAGAAAACAAAGATATACCCAAACCACACGTTGAACCAGAGATGACGGAACCGTGTAGCAAAGACGGTGATCACCAACGACAACCCATAAACAAAAAAGGAACTTAGTAAGGAGATGGAGTCTGGTAGGGCATAGCAGCTACAAAGTTTTCAATAACATCAAAATCATGATAATTACAAAAGTGACTCCCATCCTCGATTTCTACATGTATACTAGCATAATGATCAGGATCCATAGAAAAAGCATCACCTCAAATGTTATCAGCAACAAGTCCCTTAATGATCGGTGATAATGCTTAGCATGAATAACCACTACAACATGCACACGTGTACATAGATCTTGGTTATAAAGATAAATTGGCTTGACCCTATTATGGGCAAAGATGACTCGGTCATTAAATCACTGGGCTTTAAGAGCTTAGGTGGTTTAATGTGCAGAACTCGACACACAAGCCTCGAATTGGCGATTCGACTCACCAATTTGGGATATGCAAACCTCGAAATTTTAAAAATATATAATATAATAAACTATATAGATATCCTATATATAATGCAAACATACTATGTATATACGATATATAATATACTATAAATATAATACAAACAAATATATATCATATATAATATATAATAATTAATATACAATATATTATTATATACGATATATAAAATAGATAATGTACTATGTTATGTATATTATATAATATACCACATAGAATATTAACATGTATTGAAGGAAATTTGATTCACGAGCAATGACAGTCGACATAAAGTTTTAAATTTGATTGAGAAAAAAAAAGAAATAGATGAATGGGCCATAAATTATTAATAAAATCGATATATTATAATATACTGTGATGCCAATTAAAATATACGATATATAAAATAGATAATATACTATGTTATATATATTGTATAATATACTATATATAATATTAACATGTATCAAAGGAAATTTGATTCATGAGCAATGACAGTTAACATAAAGTTTTAGATTGGATTGGGAAAATTAAAAAAAAAGAAATAGATGAATAGGCCATAATTATTTACAATAATTGATGGAAATTTTGAAAAAGAAAAGAATTATTTATAATAATTAAGAAAAATTCAAAAGAAAAAACATAGTTCAAGGGCTATTGAACCAATCCTTGAACCATTAGTTCAGTTGAACTGGCTCGAGCTTGCCCCCTTAAGGGCCAAGTCTAGTTCATTCTCCAGCTAGCCAGGTTAAACTAATCACACATGCCTATATGTATACACAACTTTAATAAATGCAATGCAATAATATGTACAAACAGCATGTCCCTTTTAAATATTAATTAGTTTGGCAATTCAATAACATAAATTGATTCATCCTAATTTTATAGCCATAACCCATCACAGTTAGTCTTGGCCCTACTTAATTTACATGGTTACGTACCTTAAGGTAAACAATGAATTAATTATTTATAATAGTTTCTCTATTCATGTTCCATCTATTACTCTTGTTACGCCTGAATGAAGTAGTAAGGCGCAATAGAATACCGTACATTACTTACAAATGAGTGATCAACACCTATGTTGCCTCACTAGCTTTACTATCATGTACAAGGCTATGTATACATATTGTTAGAGTATGGAAAATGCATGCAACATTTATAAGCAAGAACAAAGTAAACTTTATAAGTAATATATTTACATTATATAAGTCTAATTAGTGTAACAAAGTCTAATTTTTTAAGTATATGTGATCAATCATAAGTAAGTGAGTTCGTTTTTTGCATGAAGTAGTAATAATTGGGCACATGGCACCATCCAAAATATCAACCAACAAAATTGTTCACTAACTTGTATTATAACATAAGAAATCTTATATTTTATAAATTAACTATAAATTTTCTTTTGGTCATCTTGCCAGAGTCACTCTCCATCTAAAAAGTTGTTAAGTAGTAAAATACCCATGGCATTATACAATTTGAAGTTACCTAGTAGAGGCCCCACAAAACACTATAAGGGTGTAAGGTACATTTAGCTTGGCGAAAACCATCTCATATTACTCTCAAACAAAAGCAAACAAGTTATCAAATGTATGAATGCATGAATAAGCAAGTAAATGTAGCATTACATATAGTCAACTGGAAACTACATTAAGATAAAGGTTTAAGCCCTCTTTAGACCAAGGGTTAAAGGTTGTAGTTCCACCAAGTGCCTTGGCTAATCTAATTATCACGTATTTCTTAGCATGTACCCTTGGTTATTATATTATAAATTAATTAATAAAATACTTTAAGAATAAATGCTCTAGCTATACATACCTTTAGATACATGCTTGCCCATAACAACATAAAGAACTCTTATTTAATTATATGACCACCTTATTAGCTAAATTTAGTTTGCAATTAAATAATTGAACCTTGACTTTAGACATTCTTTCATTATGTGTATGACAGTTGGCAACAATTTACATGCAACATGCCATGCATGACAAATTTTATTTAAGTTTTGATATGCTTAGGTTAGTTTCTTTTAGGTGATCAATCAATTGTCACAGGCAGTTAATTCCCCATAGTACATGTAGTAAGCAATCTTTACTTTTCACTGTCAGTTATGTCAATTTGTTACCACATCAATAGACAAAGAAACATGTGCATATTCCTGATACTCCACACATCCAATTATTATCTTCTTTTAAATGCAACTATAGTACAATCATAGAATAGAGTAATAATCATTGAGGTACTCACTCGTCCATCGGTATCGATCACAATAATCCTCAAGATTCTCTAATGACTTGTCTACACCATCTATAGCATAATTTATTAGCAGTAAAAATATGTATATTAGTTACTACGATCATCAGATTCTTAGATTGATTCTTTTATATTCGTACATCTATCTAAATATTTTACCTTTTTATATATTGTGCAATTAGCTCATAATTAGTAAGGATTCTTATGGTTTAATGTTTTGCTCTATTCTTCCATAATAAATTACTTTAGGATTGATTAGAATTTGTTCATTTTAACCTCTTATTATTCAATGTAAATTACTTATAAACTCCTAAAGGTGGCGCATGCAATTTGGTATCTAGCCATATTGAAATTGTCTTATTTTATCTTGTAATATCTCATTCTTATTATATTTTATGTAATTAGTATATTAGTACTCTACATGTTAATGAATTCCCTAATTTTTTTAACTATCTTATCTTAATTGTAATTAGTGCCTTAATTACCTTCTTAATGATTTTTACATATATTAATTATTTTGATCATGGAAGTCTCTTATCATAGCCTAAACTTCATTATTGTCTTGTATTATAGCTTAATCAAAATTTCCAAATGTTGGCCAAAATCTTAGATGCCAAAATCCATATTTCCATCAGCTTATCGTTATTTCTTAAGCATTAATCTTAAAAGATATCTTATACACATACTATTATATGTGATTTAAGACTCATGAAACAAGAGAGAATATGTATACTTGCATATACATGTGGCTTTAACCTAAGCACAAGAAGAAAAGTATTCAACTTAATATTTTCTTAATCAAATACAAGATTTACTTACTTCGTATAATAATATGCTAAGATCAACCTTAAGTATTTAGTGATTATAATAAGCTAGTGCACTTAAATTATAAGTGCTGGAGTTTTCTATACAAACTTATGTGTCCTTTGTGTTTCCTTTTAAAGTACAATCATGTGTACTAACTTTAAACAAGGGCAATACTTGCTATTTTAGATAACCTTGTTGGAGTTTTGAAGACTTCAAAAATGGAAATGGAATGAGGAATGGGAGGAGTAGGGTAACAGTAATAATGGAGAGTTTTTGAGACCACAAAAAAAAAAAAATGAAAGAATAAGGAAAAGGAAGAAGGAAAGTTGGTTCGAATGTAAGAGAATAAACCTATAGGTTAAAGCTTGTAATAGAAGAGAAGTGTATCTTAGAATGGAAGATGGATACTATCACTTTCTCAACAAGGTAAACATAGTGAATTTGACTTTGTATCCTCTTCCTCCTCCTCCTCTCCCCTTTTTCCCATGTATTTACAGTAAGAGTGAGAGCGATAGGCTCCAATTATTATTTTTCTTATATATTATATCCATTTTAGCATATGACATAAGTTTGGTTGAATTTTTCCCTAACTCCCATTTAGGACATAGCATGCATTAGGTGTTTTATCACTTCTCATTTGTTATCTTTGTCTCGTATTCATCATTTCCAATTATGAATACATATATCTAACAATTAGATTATCAATTTCTTTAGTAGTTTATAAGTATTCCAATAATTGGCACCATATATAAGAAGTGAATATTAATTTGTGATTAGTTCTATTTATAATTCTATGAAGGAACTATTAACTTTATCAACCTAGGATTTTCTATATAATTTATCTATGATTCTTTATTCTACTATACTATGGAAATTCAATTTGTAAAATTTAATTATTTTAGTAAGTAAAATTTTCAAGATCTTTCAATTGTTCAATATCATTATTAATCCATTTGAATGTTACATTGCAAAATAAACAACTTAATAAAAGGTAAAAATAAAATTTATATGGTTAATAGCAGACAATGTTCACTGTTGTAGAATTAAGACTAAGAGTTGTCTTACAGATGACTAGCATATTTATAATATTTAAAAGTGTAAGCCACTAACTACTTATATATAATTACTATTTGTCTCCACTATATACTAAAAAAAAATTAATATGTTAGGATAAGTTCCAGTATAATTTTTTTTAACTACTTCCTAAGTACGGATAATCGACTTACACATTATTATAAGGCTAACTTTTGTTACACTTTTGATTGTGATTAATGGGTATGTTGAGTTTAGGAGGTTTGAAGTTAGGATGGCTTTGCATTAGTACTATTGGAAAATAGTGTTTGTTTGGATTAATGAGATAGGCAATGTTGTTATTAATTTGTATGTAAGATATGGTAATTTGGACAACGCATTGGGGGTATTTGGTCGAATGAGGTTTAAGGTTTTTGGTGTTGTAGAACTGTGAAGATTAAGAGTAGTATTCTTGAAAAGGCTTATACTTTTTTTAAGGAAATGGTGCTCGAAGGTGTTGAATGAGATAGAATTTTGTTAATTAGTCTTCTTATGGCTTCTATTGGTGGTAGGAATCTTGATATGGTTAGGATAGTTTATCTATGTTAACAATTATTCATCTCCAACTACTTCGTTATATCATTTTAATATTTTTGCTAACACTCTACTACCTAATTATCCTAAATTTTTAGTAATTGTAAGCCTCTTTCTCCTACTTATTTGATCTCAAATATAACTGCTTCTTCTCTTTCTTTAACCCCCTTGATTTGTTCCCTCTTGCTTTATTTCATCATTTGTGAGTAGTTTTTTTTCACTACTTCTTTGTCTTTCGTAACTTCATAAGTATCCTTCCATATGGTGAAATTGGTGGTAATAAAATTACCCTGCATCCATCAATTTGTTAGCTTTCTCCTTTTTCTGTCAGCTTTCTCAATTTTCTTTTTAATGATTTTGAATTATTACTTATTTTCCTTTTGTTTTTGCAATCGCGTTATTTCAATTAAATGCTTATTTTTTTGCAAAATCTAATGCATGGAGCGTACTAAATAGAAATTTATGCTATACAATAAATTGTTGTTGACATTGGCGATGGTATAATTACCTAGCTTTCACTAATTTGTCTGCTTTCTCATTTTTCTATTTAATGTTTTTAAATAATTACCTATTTTCTTTTTGATTTTGTGATCATGTTGTTTTTAAACTAAACACTTAGGCTTTTGTAGAATCTAATGCACAGAGATGCATGGCTTTCGAAAAATGTAGATTCGACATAGATCAATGCTACTCAATATAATTCCTAAATAAGTAGTTATTAGCAAAATCCTTTATTATGCTACTTAACCATTGTAGATTTTGCTGAATCTATAAGCTTGTATTAATTACACTTAAGGGATTTATCAAAGAAAATGGTAGCAAGGGGAGACTGAAAAAGAAGTTGAAGGGTTTATGTGAAAATTTCCTATATAAATATTCTATTTGGGTTTTAATTTCTTTATACTAGTTGACTAGCCTTAATTGTGTTAAGGATTTGGATCAGGGTGCTTTAACTTTTTAGCTGGCCAAAGTTTTTGTTGCCATAGTTTTATATCGAATAAATTTTGAAATACTTATGGTTTTATCTTACTTTTCTTTACTTTCAACTTTCTTACATCTTTGTTGCCAACAAAATCACCTAATCCTAAGATAAGTTCAAAGAAAATTGTGAGAGCTTAATTTGCAAAGCGAAATATCTATATTTGAGGAAGTGGATGTACAAGAGTATGTTGATTGATGAATAATGATCTTAATTTGCACATTTAAAAAACTACAAGTCGTATGTAATGTATGGAGAGATGTGAAAATGTAATAGTGTAAGAATAATTTCTTAATTCCTCTATTGAATTTACTGTGCTTGAAGTTACTTTCAATGAAAATTATGTTTCATTTTTCTTAGTTCCATACATTTTCTTAATTATATTTTATTTTCTAATTTCAAATTTGCACAATATACATGGCAAAAGGAACTTTTATATAGACATCATAGTTATTTATCAATAAACCATCTATTCTGGATGCTATTTAGAATGGATGGCATTATTTTGCTAATACAACAATGGCATTACCTTTAAAGATGATGACATTTTTTTCGATAATTAAAGGTATGGTAAAGCTAAAATGATTATTTAACAATAAAATATAGTTTATGAAACACACCATTAGTAAAAAAATAATAAACTAAAATCAATAAAAAAACCACTTATCTATATTCGCACAAAAGCTCTACTAAGCATTATAAGTGATTATAATACGTGAACCTTAGGAAATATTATATTGCTGAGGCTTTTGTTGGTCTTACAAGTATATGTTATTATTACTAATTGATTTGTATGATTAGTTCATCTATCTTGGAAATTTCAATTGTTTAAACATTAAAATAACATTCATCATTATATTTTCTAGAGCACCTTTAAATTCATATCTGGAAATCTAAATTACACAATCAACATATAAATATAGTTTAAACTATGACTTACTCATCATGCATTACTTTGTTCAATACTAGATCTCTTAATTAATATCTCTTTCATTATTTTTATAGGAAAATGGTGATTTCTTCAATAAAAAATATAAACATAATTAGCATATTTTTACATTTTAAACTTAGTTTGAACTCTCAGCTGATACTGATTTTCTATTATATTTTATCTAAGCCTCTTAAAAATCCTTATTTTGTATGTTAATTAAATGGATTAATTAATTTTCATCAGCAACTCAATAGTTAATAATAGATAAACGTAACGTTGTATAATTTATATTGATGATAACTAAAGTAGCAACTATTTTTTCGTGTCACTTTATTTAATGTTTGCATACACAACGTAAATGCATGACTACTAGTATACAAATTAGTTGAGCTTCTTTTTCTTTGACCTTATACTCGAAAAATAGGGATCGTTGGACTACCATACGGGTGCAATTGCCAAAGGCAAGTGATGGTCAATTATTGTCCCCTTGATTTTGATTTCTAGTGATGAATGGTCAACTTATTATGTCCATGCATCCTATTTAAGGGTCCTTATTGATGAAAGAGATATAAATTTTATTATTTGTTAAGTTCTATTCTCTAATGAGTACTTTGTTCTACTCTAATCTATAATTTGTAACTTTAGATTATAATCTTAGATTTAAGAATTGTCGTAACAAAGAAGTTAGGATTTTACTAATTGCTCATAAATCAATGTCCATATACACGTGTATGGATCCAATAGTTCCATGGTTAAATTTCTCTTAGATTAGTAGATGATAGAGCTGTAAATTTGGGATTTGAATGTAATAGATCTAGACACGATACAACACGATTTAGACAGATTAGTATATAGAAAAATTTGACACGAGATACAACTAGATTAGATCTATTTAAACATGGTTAAATTCATGTCTTTGTTTAAGTTAAGCTTTTAGACCTAGATATGTAACATGAGATATGTTATATATATATTTTTGTAGTTATATTTTATTTCATAAATCATTTCTCTTTAAGTCAAATATTTTAATTAAAGGTATGATATGCTTTTAGGTATATTCTTCTTGCTACATTGTAATTTAATTGGACAAAACTTTACGAACTTATGTGTAAATTCTTTAATTATCTCTCTTGAAAATTCGACAAACAATAAGATAAATTTTGAAATTAATATTCGTAATAATACTAATATCTATTTAAATCATGATTCTACTTAATTTAGTAATGTTATGTAGCTAAGATTTAGTAATATTATATACTCTTCTTATTGCATCTTAGTTTAAATAGATAAAAGGTTATGAACTCATATGTAGATTTTTTAATTGCCTCCCTTAAAAATCTGACAAACAATATGATAAATTTAGAAACCAATACTGATACTAATATTAATATCCATTTAATTCATGGTTCCACTGAAATATGAAGGTATTATATTGTTTGTCTTTGTAAAATTTAAATATCATTATCATTTTTTTCCTTTTGTATCTATAAATATTTTTTAGATTTAATTATAATTTTTTAATTGATAAACAGTATCAAATATAAGATACAACATTATAACATGAATTGTCATCTTTACTATAAACAAGTTTTACTCGAACGCGAAACAAACTAGGTTATGGGTTTAGGTTTTTATACACAATAATAAAGGAGTCGTGTTACAAATTTAGATTTTTTGGATACAAACCTATTTGGACACGAAAATGAGACATGATATAAAAACATGGATTACTAGCCTTAGTAAGTGCATGCTCATTGTAAAAATGAACCCCCTTTTTTTTTACTCACTTTGAGTTACATTATATTACTTTATTTACTTGGAAATTGATTCTAGAATTTTTATTCCTTTTACTTTCTCTCTACATGAAACAAATAGTGTAGATTATGGATAATAACGCCCTCATTTAATAGGAAAAGCTAAATGAATTTTGTTACTTCCAGAATACTAAATAGGGGCATATTGCCTTTTCTCATTATCTCAACTTAATATTGCAATTAATGAAAAGAAATAAATACTGAAATAGGTATTCCTTGCAATAAATTATTATACAAAATAGTTATTGGAATGAAATTTCATTCCTATTAATTCTATTTCAAAAAATTAACAGTTCATTATTTCAAGGTCTTCGAAGATTTGGAAGATTATTTACTACACCCCTTTTCCTTTTTCGTCAAAATGAGAGTTAGAAAGCATCAATAATCGACAACAAATTTCTCGTGTTTCGTCCCATATTAAACAAACTCCAAGCCTCTGTATGTCACATCGGGAAATTGTAAATTTAGAATTTTCCTCAACATTGATTCCCCAAAGTTCCATTTGTATATACTTATCGCATTGAAGCCACCCAAATGTTTCAACTCATAAAAAATTCTATTTTAATGGTGTAATGAGTAAATAATTTAAAAGATCTTTCTATATTTCTTCGTTTATACAAAGTATGATGACTTCTTTTATTCAAAAATCTTATTTCTTTGCATTTTTTTCCCCTTATTTAGGGGTTCTTGTTTCTTGTCTAATGATTTTATAACTTTTCTTTTGTTACTTGAAGAAGATGTGAAACGATTGATGGAGTAGGTTATGATAAATATAAATGCACGTCGACACACAAATTAAAATGGGTCTAAGCAATCTAACGCCTAGAGAGTATGAGTCCTAGCAATTTCATTTTTGAGTCTAATTGGATTTTATTTTTTTTTCCAGATTTTATAATTTATAGACACCAAACAAATGGTTAATATATAATTTATACCACACTCAATATCGATACATATTGAATTCAAGTTTTTTTTTTTTTTTCCCCCTCATATTTCATCACTTTCTAGCAATAACCATGCCTATTCATGTTTTCTATAAGTGAAAAGATGATAAATAATTGAGTTCCTATCGTAATTGAACCATGAAATGTCTATTAGTGAGGTCTCACAACTAAAGTATATAGGTGGAGCGTTGCCCATGATATGGATCCGCATTAATCATGTATAGTGTACTGATTTTGTCGAATGACATATGTCTATTGTTCGTTTGGGCAAATGTGAAGAAGATTTTTTATAAACCCCTATTACATGTGGTGTTTCTATTGGTGCACACAGACTCGAGTCTTAGAAACTTTGTGTAATACTCCTTACAAAGAGGACTCGATGAGATTTCATATTGATATGCTTTTGAACTGATGTATTGGAAAGGGAGGACCTTAATGTTGATGCAGTCACTGATGTAAACATAGATTTGACTTTAAAATTGAATCTAGTGATATAAACGAAAGCGAGAGCAACGAAATAGATAAAACGCAGTAGAGGGGTGGGCAAGATGATGAAAATTCAAATCATGGAGTGAATAATCTATTGGGGGACAAATAAAGGGTATTAAGACAAAGCAATGGATAGGGCTAGGGGTAAATGGTGCTAGTAATGATGCGACAGACTATGCTTAGTCGGATAATGATGTAGAGGGTTTCCACAAATTTGAAATTCAAGAATTGGATAAATGAGAGATGATCTACCAAATGATACATTTGTGAGATTTTAAGTCTTTTCTATATCAATTATGTCAAGCAATTTAGGAATGCTCTAGTTTGATCCTTTGTCTTAGATCAAAATGAAGTTTGGTTCCTAAAAAACTATCTTGGATTTGACATAATCAAGTGTAAGCATAGTAGTTGACCTTGGCATATCACTACCTCCATAAATAAAGAATGGGGAGAGTTTCAGGTAAAGCCATATGAGAAGAGGTACCAATACCAACAAGTGTAGGAAAACAAACAAGAGGGCTACATCCTAGAGAGTTCAAGGAAATAATCTCAGCAATGATAGGAATTCAACAAGGTGAGTTAAAGGAGTTAAATGAGAAGTGATTGGGAATGAAAAATAGTTCGAGCATCAGTATGAGGACTCAATAAGGGGTGAGTTAATGAAGTGTGATTACACAAATGAATGTGAAAAATTATGAGACTATGTAAATGAGCTAAAGAGGAGTAATAATGATACTATGGTTATCTTAGAGATGGATGAATACATGTAAGTCAAAATCTATGCTTAGAAGCATTTTGATGCATGCAAGAGAGAGTTCTCGACAAGTTGTCATTGTAGAATTAGTGTGAGTAGTTGTTTCTTTACTAGATTATGCAAAGGTCAACTGCTTTGTTCATCTAGAAGAGGCACTAACAATGACATGTTTCCATCACTTAGGGAATTCTAATGGTAGAGAATTAGAATAACTAGTTTTAATTTCTTAGCTTACTAAATATACATTTGGGCACTGTACATATGGATGAATGGTGAATTTTTATTAGTTACCAACAACAATATATGTTCGTATGTAATTTTTTTTCCTTCTCACAATATAACTATTAAAGTTTTAACCAAAATCAATTATGGTAAGGGTTAGTTGACACTCTTTTGAGAAGATTTTTTAAAGTGTAAAATCATTTCTATGCTAGACACCTTCATGCAAATTGAAGGGTCGTGTAGTCTAGGAGGAAGCTTAAGAGGTTACTTTAGGCATGTATAAAGAGCACCAATATGGCAGATCTCGCTAAGAATATGGAATTGCTTTAAGCTTATTCTCTTGCCGACCATGATACCTTGAAGGAGATGGAGTTAGTTTAAACATTAGGCTAAGTTGCACTTTTAAACTCACATCAAGTGTAATGTTATAAATAAAAATCTATGAGAGGCTTTTGATGGAAAGATTTTTTGTCTAAGTAGAAAAGTTAGCCATTATAACTAGAAGGAATAAAGTCTTATCTAGTTAAATGCACACAAGTTCAAAGAGATTATGTTACTTAATGGACTCAAACTATTCACCTTGGGTAATAGATTTTTCTGGAAACAAAATGTTGAAGTTGGTATTATACAGTAAAGTTTGTTAGTAATAATAGCTTTGAGGTCAAGTAGAGTAGTAAATGCGAGAACCTACACACAGACTTTCACAACTAAAAGGGATACTATGCTATCTTAGCTATTTATTACATTAACTAAGATTCTAAGTACTATGTGTATTTATTATACAAGAAAGCTGCATTCCTTATATCTTACCAACACAACATAAAATTTGTTTAAGCTATGCAATTTTTGGAACTCCTTAGTGGTGTTAGTTCTTACTCACCTACCTTTCATAAAAGGCATGAATTATGCCAAATTAAATATAAAATGGAAGAAATTGAGCTTTCCTTGAGTAAGATGTCGAGAAAGGTTAGATAGAATAGGGCAGCATATATGGTGGACAGGATTACAGCAAAAGCTGATGCAAGGGAATGGACTCCTTAGGGTCTATAGCTTAGATGTTGAGAAATTTATTATCCCATGTGTCTTATGCCTTTAGTTTCTTTAATGCTAACATTCCTTTATAAATGCAAACTACACAAATAGTTGTCTATTGTACTAAGGAATCCTTGGAGGAGGTAAGGTTACGAGGCTTGGGAATTTATTATGATGAGTGGACGCAGTGAACATCGTTTTATGTGCCTTTCAATTTTTTTTTTCCTGATTTTCTACTATGAATAATTTGTTAAATGTATCTTGTGTGTGTTACTTTATCATTAGCTTAGCAAATAAGTGAAAGAACACTTGTTATAGGTGAAGATGTAGAAGAGAATATAGGTGGTTAAGGATGGTTGGAACATGACCTAAGGTATCAAAGAAGGTACAAATGAAACTCATTGGAAGTATATAGCAGCTATCCAAATTAACATAGTTGTGGATTATCCTTAATTACATCTCATTTGGACATATTTTAGTTGATTAGGATATAGTGGAGTTCATGCTTCTTATTAGTCTTAGCTTGTTTTGTTGCAAGATTTCTTGGAAGCATATACTCAATTAAATGATATTGAATGTCTTATCTATTCTAACTACTAGAAAGTGATTGTTGCTCCCTCTGGAGGAAAATCAGGTAATATTACATAGTTGAGATGTATTTCTTAGTTAAGGTTTTTATGCTGGTGTTAAGGTGTTGGAGTTCTGGCTACATGATAATTATTATTTGTATTCAATAAAAATTATATTACAACTAAAAATTAGGATCTATGGATAATATCTTGAAATACTAGCTACTTAGACATGATGTCAAGTGTATGTTTTTATGAATCTGCATTTCTTGATGTATTTACTACTTAAATTTCTTGAATTGCTTCTATGAGGTCAATAAGAGAAATAGGATCTTGATCTATTCCTTGAATCTAAATGACTTTGAATTTGTTATTATGAACTTGATGTAACATAACGTGCAACCTTATAAAAAAGGATCTTATAATGGGCCTCTAAATTGGTCATCTTGTAGATTTGTGCTTATAATATTTATACAAAAAGTAAATTGTTGAAAATGAAAAGAAAAAGGTAGTTGTATTTGGGATCAAATACCATGTTGCTTGATCTATCCAAGGTAGACTAACAAATGAAGTGGAAAATATCTTATCTTGTTCAATGATTTTCACGATTGATTTATTTAGTTAATTTTAGGAGAATTCACCATATTCTTTATACGGATACAAAATTAAGAGGCACTTTACTATCAAGGCATTCAATAATTTTTCTTCTTTACAAACTTGGTAAACTAAATAAATCTATGGATGTAGCCCCTATAAAATGTCATTTTAACACAATTAATATTTATATGGGGTATAGTTTAGTTACTTCTTGATCATATTTAATTCTCTTTATTGTTTTCTTAACGAATATTACTATCTTATTTCTTGGTGTACCTTTTAAGTTTACTATTTCCATGTGTGTCAAGGGTCAACACAAGCTCAATATTGGTGTTATTACTTAAGAAAATGTTGGCCCATCAACCATCACTTTGACTTCAACAAGAATGACCGATTATCCAACTAGAAGAGATCCAATTTAATACAATACTTAGAACCTTACAACACTTATGAGGAGCAATCACAAGGACCAATAAGAGAATTATGAATAATAACTTTATGCATCCTTTACATAAATAAATAGGACTAAACAACTTGATAATGTAGACTTAAAAGATTGAGCTATGTTTATGAGGCC
The DNA here is from genome assembly GCA_024138005.1 of Lumnitzera racemosa. Lineage (NCBI taxonomy): Eukaryota > Viridiplantae > Streptophyta > Magnoliopsida > Myrtales > Combretaceae > Lumnitzera > Lumnitzera racemosa. Next base: position 63,772,633 of record JAMXBC010000004.1, read on the forward strand.
TTTATTTTGTTATTTGGTGATGTGTACATGTATTGTAAAAAACAATTGGTGCTTAAGACCTCCTTATATGTTTTTTAGTAATGGGCACATGTTATGGATGGTACATTTCATTTCTATTATAATTTGTTGCTCCTCGGGCAAGTTATTTTTCTCATGTAACCATGTGCAAAAGAAGTTTGCTGTGATATATATATAAACATGTCACTATATGTAAGAAATACTCCCTTCAAGAGTTGCTTAATGAACTTTTAGTATCTTACTGTTATGCCCTTATATAGTAGCTTCTCTATTTGGAAATTTACGTTGGCTCTTTTTACTTTCATGGTTAGTCATTTGGGAAAGTATGCTTATTGAAGAATCTGATCAGGATAACAAATGCATATTGTTTGGAAATTAAAATGGAGTATTATCTCTAGCGTACATTTGGTCTTCAATCCTATACAAAAATTTCAAGATGAATGTTGGTGCAAACATGTGTAAATTGTATCCTTTCTCCTTTTCAATATTAGGTTCTTTGAATTAATAGTGGTAATTGAAAATAAGGTTTCTAGAATAAGTATAATTTTATAACAGTACATAGACTTGTATCAATGAGTAAGTACAACTTCGTTAAGTTGTTTAGTTTAGCTTTCCCTAGTTATGAGGTTAGTTTCAGTACCAATATCATGAGAAAGCTACTAAGTAGTTTAATTTTATGGACACAAATTATTCAAATGTTAAGAATCATAGATAAACTTCATTCATTTCATTTCATTTCCTCCTACATGGTATTCACCAATCTGCTCACATGATCTCTATATTAGCAAATTGATGATATGATAGCAACTAAACTACAAGTGCTAGTCTCCTTTTTTTTTTTTCTTATACGTTCAATATACCTAGAGTTGAGAATATATGCTCAAGATATAAATTTGCATCAACAATAATCTAGTCCAACTACTAAATTGACGAAAAAAGAAAAAAAGCTTAAACTTATGTGTGTTCTTAAGTGATAAAAATTGCAATAATGTCAACAGCATAAAATGGTGGAAAAAAAGGAAAATGCAACCAATATAATTGTTGTCTACCAATCCATTTGTAATAACTAAATTATATAACCATTAGTTAGGCCATTATATTCTTGAAGAAATAAAATTTCCATTCCTATCATTCCACTTCTACATCATCAAAAGCACTACAATAGCATGCTATGGAGAAGATCAACCATGAAAGAGCTAAACAATAAGCCAATAACCTTGTTTTCTTCTTCTTTCACTTCATCATCTTCTTCAAGTGAGCAAATATATCCTTTATGTCATTCACCTAGATTGCCTCTTAACTTTGTTCACAGCCACATCATTCGTACTTAATAGAACATTATACATTTGAATATAAGATGTCACCCTCTTCGGTGTAGAAACCTCTATTACCTGAGGGACTTTATTTTGCCTTGATAATTTGCCTAGGACAGGATAAACCACAAAAGAAATATTTTACAAGGCATATGTTATTCATGGATCTTCTAATGGACATTGAGCTTACTTCACGTTAGGTATTGTAGAACTCTTGTTTGACCTTATTAGCTTACAATTCATCCATAATCTATGTTGGCTTTGATAAAAAAGAAGAGGAGGGGAACAAAGGTTATAGATTAGGGATTTTGGGTAATAAATTTGGGGCTTATTATTTCAAGCTACGTTTCCACCTACCTTAAATGCTAAGTTTGTCTTATATAGGAAGATTAGGGAAAAGGGAAATTGCAAAATAAAAATGTCATTTCAAGTTGGGGCTTTTAGTTTTGTGTGTGTTTTATTTATTTATTTACAATAGGGGCATATGGAAGCTACAATAGCATCCAGGTGTATACTTAACATGACATGTTATCTATAGTTAATAGAGTAGTCTCGGAGTTATGATAGAATCCTCTAATCGAACCATTTAATATGATAAGGATCCTTTATTTCAACCTATTCAATTTCAATCTTCTATTTAAGCTTAACCATAAGTGTTGATTATCTTGTGTGTAATTTTCCTTAATTTACCATTGTATTGGCTTTATTGTTCTTGTTACTTAATTATTGATAGATTGACTAGGAATCGCTATCAAGTTATCGCTATATTTTATTTTTCCTTTAAAAATTTTCTAATCTCAATTAAAACTTGGATGGAAATGTTAAATTGACTATCCTCAGGGTACCTTTCTTCTTTCTTATAACACTTCTAGTCCTTTTTTCTTTTTAATTATTTTCCACATTCAACATCACCAATCACATGTTATCACTTATCGTTAAACTCTAAAGGCACTAGTTACACAAACACTAAAAATTATTATAAGTCTTTATAAAATACAAATATTATACTTAAATAAAGCTCAAACAAAAAATATTCTTCCTTTTTCCTCATGCAAAACAAATTGATGCACCTTAAGTCAATGTTTTGATGATTTCTAACATTTGTAGGATCTAAAAACCCTAACTTTCAATATTTTAGTTTTGTTGTATTTATTTGTTATGTTTATTTTAAGCCACCTAGGCTCATTTTAAAGGAGATAATGTTGCTTCTCTTCTCTTATAACCAAACATATTTTTTTTCCCCATTTTATTTTCTTAAAGTAGCCTTCCCTTGTACTTTGTATTACGCCTTGAAGCGGCAGAGTCGTAACAACCCCACCGTGTAAACCATTCTAAGATAGTAGTTGACTTTACAACCGCTATCCTATACTTGATCTACATAAGGTGTTTACGAGTAACCCGCTTTAAAGTAAATAGTTTGTAAGTTAAATAAATCATTTACCTAAGAAAGTGAGAAAATATATATATGTTCACTGAAATTTAGTTATTACAATTAAAATATATGTTTGTTCTTCAAATGTTTTTCCTTACTCCCCAGGATCTAGCAATTGCTAGTTTCAAAGTAATTGTATGCTGCTTCTTAGCCAGCACCTGTACGACGTCTATAGGGATGTAAGCAACCACAGCTCAGTAAGTTAGGATGAAGGACTTAAAACTATACTATAAACATAACAAGATTATCAATCAACTTATTAGGTGTAATGTATGTTCAAGCAAATGCCATTGTACGACGTTGTCCGACCTGTCGTAAGATTAGAGAAATTGCGCCCGCTTTAATTCAGGTTGAGGAGTTACCGTTAATGCAACAACTCATGACCAAACCCAGGCTTGTGCAATGGAGGTACCGTTCCTCCTGCGACTACCTTCGAACCATTGACTTCACCTTCGCGACGACCTCCTCTCCTGTTACTTAGTTCAATTAAGGATGAAGAAGGGTCCATTATACAATCCTGCGCTATCCCATTCGAAGGAGTCAGTGTTTGGCTAGAGAATCCTAGGTTTCCCCTAATGGGTTGCCATGCAAGTCCAATTATGATTACCGGTTATATACTTGATTAGGTCCAGTTTAGGGTGATCAATTATTTCATACAAATCATACAATACAGGCTAGAACATCAAACAGAATCATAATATCACTCATAATTAAGCACATACACACAACCAAGCATAATCTTAAGCCTCCAAATTACAACAAGGTATTAATCCCAACTTATCTGGACTCTTCGCTCACTCACTCGAGGTCCAACTCGCTCATGCTATTGCCGATCATCCCTATAACACAAACGTGGTTTCAATTTTTCATATAACTATTATGGGTTGATTTTATCTTCTAACGCTTATTGTTATGTTTTGTTTAGGGTTTAATATATTCAGTTATTTAGGTTCTCAAATATTTTACAATTACTCTAGGTTTAGGGTTAAGTTTGGGTTTTGTTTCCGTATTGATTTCTAAATTAGGTTCTAGTTCAATTTTCTAAGTATTGTTTTATACCCGAACCCTAAAAATTTGTTTCAACTCATAATGTGAAATTAATCACATTACTTCCAGATATTCTAAATACCATCATTACCCCTAGTCAGTATTTTATTTCACCTGGTACGCTTAAATCCTTATTAGTGTACCGAATTTACTCCTGATGTGAGAAATTTTTACATTTTTCATATAATTACATAAATTTAGGTTTTCTATCAGATTTATTATATATCCCTATTATTTATATAATATCAATTTTTATCATAATATTTTTTATTTATTATATTTCTAATAATTACATATTATGTATTATCACCTATTATGTATATAATACACATATAATATTTCTAACACTCTAATTACCATCTCCCAACATCAATTATCATTTCAAAATATCTAAATTTATCCTAAATCAGATTTTACACCTAATTACCCTGAATTATCAAATTAATTTAAAATGCACTATTTTTTCTTATTACTTATTTATTACATAATTAGCCTAATAATTATATCAATCACATTAATTGTTACAAGTATTATACTTCATCAAATTTCAAATCCTAAAACATATAAATATTCACTAAATTAATAATTAACTATTTAATTACTTAATTAACCTTCAATTACCCATTTTATGCCTCATTTTAAGGCCTAAAAATTATCTAAAAATTTTGAAAATTAATTTTTGAAAACGGGCTTCATAGCATTGTTCTATATCATCTAATTAGTTTACACAAAAATTTTAGGCTTAAAACTACACTCCTAAGATCATTTATTTCTAAATCGAAACATGCTTGGTTTTACATGATTTCTTAAGGATCATATATCATGGGATATATTTTCATCAAAATAATATTTTTTTATAAAAACTACATACAAAAATATTCCATAATAATAAAATTCATAATTTTCTAAGAATATTTACTATTTTTACAAAATTACACAAGATCGGGTTAGAAATCAAACTTACCGATTTGGGTTCTCCTTATAAGCCCCAACTGCATAGTTTTCTTATTTTTTTTTCCTAACCCTAATTTTTCTCTCAATTTCGCCTCTCTCCATTTTTTTCACTCTCCAAACTGACCAAATAGGCTTTTGAAAAATTTGGAGTATTTATAGAGCTTTAGGAAAATTATTGTGCATTAATGAGACAAAACAATTGCCTTATTTCTTCTTTTTTCCACTTTCTATTTGTTGCATTTTAATTGGTTGATTTTTTTTCTTCAATATCAGATTGACATGCCCTACTTCTAGATTTTTCCTCATTTTTCTATATTTTTCTTAATTAATTATGAATTTTATTTAATTATTTATTATTATTTTAGCATATTTCGCGTATTTTAAGTAATTACGCGTATTTCTATATATATGTAAATTCATATATAGTACAAATAAATATTCCTAAATATTATTTATGTTATTTTATGATTTTTAGTATACATATAATTTATCTCTAGCGATTTGTTAATTATCAGAATGCATTTTACGCATTTTCGATAAATAACGAGTTATATACTTAAAATTTGAAATTTTTATATTCTTTTATTTTATTGCTTATTTTCTTAAATTCAAACTTATAGGATCATCTTACTAATACTTCTAGTTTTACTTACAATTTGAGTTCGATCAGATCTTTTAGTCGATCGAAACCCTGAGTGACTGGTTGTGGGGTATTCACTTTGAATAATGCATTTTTCTCCCTCCCTTCTCTCCAATCATCTCTCATAAGAATTCTGAAAGTAACTTCATGTTTCCATTGATTTTCTTCCTTTCAATTCATTCCTTCGTCTTTCTCATCAAGATTCATTGGGAATTCCTCAATAGCTTGTTATTAGCATGTTAAAAATAGTAAAAGTAGTAGGTTGTAGTATACGATCTTGGTGCTTAATAGGTATTGATCATTAAATGTGTTATCACATGTTGAAGGAATTCAAGAACAAGTATAAAGTGAATCTCTTGTTTATATTTTTTAATGTACAAAGAATTTAAGAACTTTGTGATAAGAGAGATGTCTTTGTTGGGAAAGTGTTGGTTCGGATAAAAGAATGTTTGTATGAGTCGATTAAGTATAATAAGATATATTTGGGTTGAATGATTTTTAAGTGTGGGATCTTTGTCGAGAAGAAAATTGCATAAATTACATTCTACCTCAAAAGGTTTGAACTCTTTATAAAGAGTTCATAGATCTATAAAAAAGAAAAAAAGAAAAGAAAGTTTACAAAATGTTCATAGAATATAATTTTAACAAAAGGTCTAGACTCTTTATAAAAGTCCAAAGCATGTGAGGCTAAGGGGCTTTTGTAATCTATTCATAAAAAAGATCTAGACCTTTTGTGATAGGTATAAACTCATTTAACTAGAATGTGTTTTCATCTTATAAATTACCTATTTTATATTTCTAGTCATATTTTATTCATTTATATGATTTTTTTAACACTTAATTATACTTTAACAATGTTAAATAGAGTAAGATTTATCATTAACAACAAAGTTGTCGATATTAATTGTTTAACCAAAATTTCTACAACTAGAATGAGTAAAAGGTTACTTGAGAAAACTGAGTAGGTGATTAGGGAAACATGATGGAGTCCCAACCTTCTTGACTAGAGGTCTAACCTTTGGACTGTTGATTGAGCTAGGCTCCAAGGCCTTCAAGGATTACCCTGGTAGATTTTATTCCAACAACCAGCTAAGGATGAGTCTTAGCACCTCATCAAGCCATTGTTGTCTTCCTTTCCAGCTCATTTTAAGTCTTACATGCTTGTTTGTGCTATATGTGGCTCGTTGAATCCTACACTTCCTAATGCTACTCCTTTAATCTACTTTCAAGTCCACCCACGTTCTTCCAGTATTCTTGAAAGGATTCCAACTTATTCCCAGCAATACCAACAACCAGGTTAACCTCATCAACATATCGATAGGAACCAATAGCAACTTAGATAGCACTATAGTCTATTCTAGTATTGGATTACCTAATTACTCAGATTCCAACCTACATTAGCTTATCCATGCTTAATTCCTTCTCTCCTTTTATACAAGGTTTGCCATAGAGTACTACGTTAATGGACTTTAGACATGTGTTTTTGTTTTTCTCTATATGTACTAATACTCTTTTTGTACTTTGCATTTCATACTCTTTTTAGACATGTCCTAACTAGTTATATTGTAATTATGCTTTTTTTTTTAAATTCAATTATCCCTTTTGTTGCCATTAGACGGTTACTATAAATAGCCTCTTATGATCTAGCTGAAATCATCTTTTGACCCTTAATGAATATTCTATCTTCTTATGAGAATTCTCTCTAAGTCATCTTTTAAAATCTTTTCCAACCTTATAGTAGCTAAGGCTAGTGGCAAGTGGACCTCATCCTTACTTATGAGTCATATCAAGTGAGCAATGAGTCGTGTTGAGCTTTCTCATGATTCATAACCATATGGTTACTCTACAGTTAGCTATGATGTCATTTTCCCCTGTTGTTATTTTCTTTGACATTTGAGGGACTCACTTCCTTAATGTTAAGCCTTAGGGATCACATAGCTCTTAGGTAGACTAAAATGTAATTAGGATTTAGGGTCAATTTGTACAAGAATGATAAATTACTTAGAATCATGCTTTCTTATCAGGGTTTAAACTTACGGATTAGTAATCTTTTGCTAAAAAGCTCATTTTAGGCATGTGATTATCTTGTTTATTGTTTATGCATTACTTTAAAATTAATAATGAACTTAACACTTAATGACATTAAATAATAATGCTATTTATGCTTAGCTAGGGTTAGGAAATTGGGAGTACTAATATTCTCAATGTAGCACTTATTAATTGATTTTTGGTGGTGTTTTAAGTGGACTTGTGTATCAAAATGATGTAGTTTTAGGCACTACACATGCAATAGGTTAATAATTATAGAGTATGTTATGTAACGGGTTAGTAGCTGGCAAGAAGCTTTGTTTAAGGCATTTTAGTGTTTTGGGATAGTTTTATGAACTATTATATGTAGAATAGATTAACTAATGACTACTTGGTGCTTACTTTAGGATGATACAACTTATTTTTTCAAATTCTAGGATATTAGGGAATACTCTCATATATATGTTCTTATATAATATACTTACCACCTAGTCATGAGTAACTTTAAGTTTTAGGATGTCAAGACCATGTTATAATGAGATACCTAGCTAATTGAAGATAATCACAAGTTAGATTGTACATTAAATTTATGGTTATGTAAGTACATGTAAGGCGTAACATAATTGTGTGCTAGGTGTCACGCCCCGAAGTGGTAGAGTCGTAACAGCCCCCGCCGTGTAAACCGCCCTAAGATAGAAGTTGGCCTTACAACCGCTATCTTAGACCCGATCTACACAAGGCGTCCACGACTAACCCGCTTTGAAGTAGACAATTTGTAATTTAAACAAATCATTTAAGAAAGTGAGAAAATTTATATATAGTCACTATAATTCAGTTATTACATTAATCAGAAATGAAAAGTAAAACATGTTTTGATTCTTCAATGTTTTTCCTCACTCTCCAGGATCCAGCAGTTGCTAGCTTCAGAGTAGTTGTTGCCGCTTCTTAGCCAGCACCTGCACGATGTCTATAGGGATGTGAGCAACCACAGCTCAGTAAGTTAGGACGGAGGACTTAAAACTATACCATACACACAACAAGGTTTTCAATCACTTATTAGGTGTAATGCATGTGCAAGCAAATGCCATCGCACGACGTTGTCCGGCCCGTCGTGAGATTAGAGAAATTGCGCCCGCTCTAATCCGGGTTGAGGAGTTGCCGTTAATGCAACAGCTCACGACCAAACCCAGGCTTGTGTAATGGAGACCTTGCTCCTCCCGCGACTACCTTCGAACCACTGCCTTCACCCTTGCCGCGACCTCCTCTCCTGTCACTTAGTTCGACTGAGGATGAAGAAGGGACCATTTTGCAATCCTGCGCTATCCCTTCCGAAGGGGTCGGTATTTGGTCGGAGAGTCCTAAGTTCCCCTAACGGGTTGCCTTGCATGTTCGATTATGATTACTGGTCGTATATTTGATTAAGTCCAATTCAGGGTGATCAATCATTACATACAATTCATACAACATGTGCCAAAGCAACAACAGAATCATAGCATCACCCATAATCAAGCACATGCACACATTCAACTATCTAACAAGCACAACCAAGCATAATCTTAAGCCTAAAATAATACAGCATCGTATTAATCCCAACTTACCTCGATTCCTCGCTCGCTCACTCGAGGTCCAATTTGCTAAGGACATCGCCGATCATCTCTATAACACGAACGTGGTTTCAGTATTTCACATAATATTATAAGTTCATTTTATCCGATAACGCTTATTGTTAGGTTTTGTTTAAGGTTAAATATACCTAATTATCTAAGTATTAAGTCTTTTATAATTATTTTAGATTTGGGGTTAGGTTCAGGTTCAGGTTCGGTTTTTGTATCGATTTCTAAATTAGGTTTTTAGTTCGATTTCTAAGTAATGTTTTAGATTCCAACCTTAGAAATCCGTTTCAACCCATAATGTGAATTAATCACATTACTTTCCGATCTCCTAAATACGATTACTACCCCTAGTCAGCATTTTATTCCATCCGGTACACTTAAATCCGTATTAGTGTACCGAATTTACTCATGTTGTGAGAAATTTTTACATTTTTCATATAATTACCTAAAATTGAATTTTGTTTCAGATTTATGATATTCTGACTTTAATTATTTTATTATCTAATTAAACCTAATTTTTCCATATTTATTAATTTTTAATTCTTCATATTCCTAATTTTCTACATTTACCACATAACACCTTCATTACTTATACTTAACACTCCATACACTAGGATCAGGTTTCCACATCAGAGATTAACATCCCTAAACATCTAATTACTATCTAAATCAGTAATTAATATCCTAATCACCTAATTAACTCCAAATTACCCAATTTTTCCATCATTTCAGGGCTAAAAATTAACTTAAAAATTTCAAAAATTAAATTTAAAAAAATGGCTTCATAGCACTGTTCTATATCACATGAGAATCCTACAGAAAAAAATTGAGCTCCAAACTACACTCCTAAGGTCATTTATTTCTAAATCGAAATGTGCTCGGTTTTGCATGATTTCTTAAGAACCCTATATTACGAGACATGTTTTCATCTAAATAATATTTTTCCTAAAAACTAAATACAAAAATATCTCAGAATAACAAAATTCATAATTTTATAATTATATTTACTATTTTTACAAAAATTCACAAGATTCGGGCTGGAAATCGGACTCACCGATTTGGGTGGCTCCGGCCACCGCGGGCCGCCGTGGCCTTGTCGGCCGGCCTGGGTGCTGCCACCACCGTGTGGTGGTGGTGGCCGTCCACTTCCAACTCCTCTTTTGGTGTGGGTTCCTTTTAAAACCCTTAACTGCACAGTTTTCCTTATTTTTTTTTTTATTTTCTGGATTTTCTCTCGAATTTTCAACTCTCCCTAATTTTCTCACTTTCCAAACTGTCCAAATGAGCTCTGTAAATTTTTTTCCTATTTATAGACATTTGCTGTAATTAATATGCATTAATTTAACAAGACTTTGTCCAAATTCCTTAATTTTTGGCTTTTGTGTTGTTCAATTTTTATTGGCTAATTTTTATTTTGCAGCTTTGGACCTGCCACGACCTTATCTTGATTCATCTTATCATTTTCTGATTTTTTTCTTATTTTTCCATAATTATTTTATATTTTTCTTTAATTATTTGCTTAGTTTTCGGCCAATTTTAGTAATTACGCGTATTTTTATCTACACGTAAATACATGTAGGGTACACGTGAACATTCCTAAATATTATTTTGGTCATTCTAAAATTTTTAGTATACATATAATCTATCTCTAATAATTTATTGGTTATTTCATGACACTTTTCGCATTTTCGGTAATTAATACCTATTATACTTAAAATTTGAAAATTTTATAGTCTCCTATTTTATTACTTATTTTCTTAAATTCAAGTTTACGGGGTCAGTTTTACTAATATTCCTCTCAATAGTTTATAATTTGGGTTTGATCGGATCCTTTAGCTGATCATCCTAAACCTTGGGTTCTAAGTTCAATCCTACGGTTACTTAGCTGAACTTTGGGGCTTACACTAGGTGTTGGTTCATTCCATTTGATTCTATGTTTCCATAAGTGTACATGATTATATTAATTACTGTGATGAATTAGGGTACAACTTGCCTCCATGTTGGATGTGGAGATGATGTTCACTATGTAGATTATTTTATTGGTATTTGAGTGGTAGTAAGTTATGTGCTACATTGAGAATCATATACCTCTAGTTGTTATTGTTGTTTACTTAGTATTATTGAACGATTGATAGACACAATTTCCTTTACTTAATGTAGTTGTATCAGTGATGTCATGTGGATACAGGTATACTCCTCTAAGCCATATGTGATGTATTTATGAGAAGGTTTAATGTGAGATTAGTGGTTATGTTACTAATATAGAATGTAACAAGTTTTGAGCCTTAACATATCCATGCTAAGGTATGGGTGTGTGGTGAAATTATTACGTTCCTAGTTTTGGAGTATTGTAGGACTTATAAAAAAGAAATTTATTTAAAAGGTAAATCGCAAATATAACTCTAAAATTATTGATCAGATGTAGGAAAAAAAATTCAATAAGTATTATATGCTATGTGTCATTCATATGTAGCGTGTAGACACCAATAAGATGTAGACACAAATTATAATGGAAGGAATAATTATCAAATCAATTATCACGTGTGATTTATACATATCATATATGTCAACATCTTATTAATATTTACACACCATATGTGCATAACACTTTGTATGTATTGCCTATTGAATCTTTATAAACAATTTCCAAAACTCTTAAATCGCTTTTACCTCCCATAACTTTTAGAAAAGCATACACTTTCAATCATTGCAAAAGTTAAAAAATTGTCATTATTTATGATTTTTTTAGTGGCTTAAGAATTCTTGCAAAGACCCAGGGTTTCTACATAATTTTAAAAGTTTTGAGAATTTGAAATAGCGCTTTAAGAGTATAAGGAATACATTTACAATGATCCCTTATAAATTGAATAGGGACCTATAAACTTTTCACCTAGAAAATTTTCCTAAAAATGAAAAAGTGGATGTTATATTCTATTCATAAAATAATGTAAATGTTAATTTTTTCATGTTGATTGTTAACAATAAATTAACTTAATTTTTATGTAAAAATATCTTTTGTATGAAATGATTCTTTAAGTCCAATAATGACTAGCAATTGATGTTAGTTCAAGGATTGGGTTTTCATTTCAAGAACTTCTAGTCCCCTTAAGAAAGTTTACTAGGTTTCTATGGATTTTTAAGTCTTTTAGGTGTACTATTAGTTGTTTGTGTTTCTAATTTCTTTTTCATATTTTACTATAGGTATTCATCTTGTTTGTAGAATATATATATCTATAAATCCAAATGCCACGGTTTATCCTCTTTGTTGTTAAAAGGGATGTCATCTTGTGGATTTTAAGGAAATGCATCCTTGTTGGTTTAAAACTTTGTATCTACATTTCCTTATTTGGTGTTTAGAAAGCTTTGATTGGCTCCGCAAATATCTCAAAGACTCATGATCTATGTATAGGACAAATTAATTTGGTTGAAGATAATGTTACCATATGCGAAGAGCCCGGATTAGGGCTAAAACCTCTTTGTCATACACATAATAGTTTAATTGCACATCTTTGAGCTTCTCATTATGATAAGTGACAGGTTGGCCTTCTTGCATCAGCACAGCTCCGATACTAACACCTAATGAATTACATTCAAGCTCAAACACTCTATCAAAGTCCAACAAAGCTAAGACTAAGGTAGAGGTCAACCTTACCTTTACTTTAGCATAACTACACTCCTCTTTCTCTCCCCACTTAAACTTTACATTCTTTTTTGTTAGCTCAGTTAGAGGCATTACTATGGTACTAAATCCTTAGATAAAATGTTAGTAGAATGATGCAAATCTATGGAAACCCCTTACCTCGATACATGAGATTCGAGTCAGCTACTTAACAATGGTTTGTACCTTCTATTCATCAACTTTCAATCATTTTCCACTAACCATGTAACCTAGGAATATCACTTCTTCCTAATAGAAACAACATTTCTTTACGTTTTAGAATAATCTCTCTACTAGGAGGACATTGAAAATAGCTCAGAGATGGTCAGTATGCGTAAGTAGGTTAGTATTATAGACAAGGATGTTGTTAAAGTAGACAATGATAAATTTTTCAATTAGATCTCTCAAAACATGATATATTAGTCTCATAAAAGTGCTTAGGACATTTGATAATCCAAAAAGCATCACCATCCACTAGTACAGGATATGTCGGGTCTTAAAAGCAGTTTTCCATTCATCCCCTTATCTCATTCAAATCTAGTGGTACCCTGACTTTAGGTTGATCATACTGAATACTTTAGCACCACTCAATTGGTCCAACATATCATCTAGCCTCAGGATAGGGTATCAATACTTGATCATAATCTTGTTGAAAGCTCTGCTATCTATATACATATGCTAGGTGCAATCCTTCTTTAACACAAGTAATGCAAGTATATCACATGGGTTAAGACTCTCTTTCATATATCCCTTCTCTAACAATTTGTTGACTTGCTTCTGAAGCTTTGCAGCTTGCTTGGGATTCATTCTATAAGTTGGTTTCTTCGGCTAGGCAACGCTAGTTATCAAGTCAATGTAATGCTCTATGCCTCAAAAAGGGGGTAACCCTTCTGGTAGTTGTTCTGGGAACAAGTTTGCATACTTGTCCAACAATTCCTTAATCTTTAGGGGTAATTCAACTTGCTCCTTTAATTCTAATAGTCACTTGACCAACAAGAAGGTCAGTATATTAGCTTTAATAGCCTCTCATAGCTCAGCTCAACTAGGAACTAAAGCCTTCTTGGTTCTTCAAGCTAACTTAGATTGCAGTCTACTTACTTAGCTCAAGGTCATAGTGTTCAGGGTAATTTTCCTACCATCCTTCTCAAACACATTTATGTTCTTGAAACAGTCAAGAATAACCCATTGATAGAAAATGTAAGGTCTACTAAGCAATACATGTGACACATACATGGGAAACACATAAAAAAAGATTTCATCAGAGTAATTTCTAATAGAGATCAACAACAACACTTATTGAGTGACATGTAATGCTCCTTTCTTACTTAGCCAATGAAACTTATATGCATTTGGGTGTGAGATTATAGGTAACTTGAGCTTCCTAACTAGGTTGGCAAACACCACATTGTTATAGCTCCCATTATCCACTATGAGTGCACAAACCTGATCATTTACCTTACAAGTAATGTGGAATAAGTTTTTTCTCTACTCCTTCTTGATATAGGGTTCTATACTCATTGCACGTCGGACAACCAAGGTTAGTTTGTCTAAGTCATCAACAAATATATCTTCCCCAACTAGTTTGGTATTAACCTCAATCTCTTCCTCTACTTTTTTTCCTCTTCTAGTTCCTCATCTATGCTATCTACTTTAATCTTCGAGACATCTCCCTTGATAATCATAGTCCATCAGTTCGAATATTGAGTATCCATGTGCCTAAACCCTTAGTATTTAAAGCACTTGATTTAACTCGTCTTCCTCCCAAATCTTTGTCCCTTCTTATAAGTCCTCAACTGTACATTACTATCAACTGGTCGATTATTCTGTTTAGCTCTAACATCTATTCTTTGGCTTGGCTCAGCACTTTGCTAAGCTCAATAACTTCCCTAAGTAGGTCATGTTGATTATATAGTTTGGTTTATTGGAAGTCAACTCGACTTATTCCTCCTCTATCTTTCTATTGGCTGAGATATTCTTATAGCCTCGTCTAACATAGTAAATTGTTGGAGTTCTACGATATCTTAGATGTTGCTTCTTAATCTAGTAAGAAATCTAGACATTTGTTCAAGTTGATGGCTCATCAACTTTACATCGGATCATAAGCATTTAGGACTCTTAAACATACTTATCAATAGTTCAGCTCCCTTATCGTAGCTCTTGAAGTCTAGCAAAAGTATCCTATAGGAAGATATCTGGTACTAACCTATTTCTAAGAATTCTTTTCATCTTAGGCTAAGTGCTAACTTATCTGTATCCTTCTTGGCTCCTTATGGTTTGGAAGTTATTCTACCATAATGCATGATGGATTATTGACCTCTGGCCCACTTACTCGTATACGCCTAAGAGGCCTTTGATCCTTTGCTAGAAGAATTTTCTCTCATTAACCTACTGAGGATAAGAAACAGTACATAGCAAAATAGTAGCTGAACTCCTTGAGAGCCTCAGATTGGTACACCCTACTTTGCTTTGACCCTTGTACCGATGCTTACTACTCTCTTGCTAAGAACTCTTTGCCGAGTGATGAGGACCTGGGCCTTACATATGAAGTCTTACTCCAACCATTAGTTACAGAAAGCTTCTTGCCGAGTGTTGAGACATAGGCTCTTGCTAGCTGAGTATTTCTCTTTTAGCTTACTACTAATACTTATGGCATTCTTTACTCATCTCGATAACCTGGTGCCGCCACGTCATGATCCAGCTTAGCTACTGTGCCTAAAGATTCCTCAATACGGGACCATTAATGAGCTGTCACCTATCATTTTCACCTGATACTGAACTATTTTCCTTTTTTTGTCATTTGTCCTATTTACCTTTTTTCATATGTACTAAGAATCCCCTTTTTATGTATGCCTTTTTGTAATTTTCCTTAATTGTAATGTTTTCCTAGGGATTTACTGTCAATAATCCCTTCTCTTTGTAGCCGAAAGATTAGACATTCCTCTTAAAACTTTGAATATACTTGTTCTTGCAAGATATTTCTCTTTAAGTCCATTTTTCATACACTCTTATCTAATCTTGCCTAATAGCTCAAGATTAGTGGCAGGTAAACCTTGGCATTAGCTTATGTGTTAAATCCAGTGAAGTACCAAGTCGTATTATGTTTGTAGGTGAGTCATATCCTCTGAGCAGTTTCATGTTAGATACTATTTTAGTTCATTGACCTACCTACACTATTTTCTTCGATATTTCGAAAGACCCATTGGTTTTAATGTCTTATGGTAAGTCCTAGTGATAACTGAGCTCTTAGGTACATCATATAATCCTGGTATCAAAGCTTGAAGTTGTGATTGAGAGCTATATTGTGATAGTTCCTACTAGTTTTCTATTTGATATACTCTGTTTTCATTTAAAAGAACAAAGTAAGTTCACAATTCACTATTTGTTTGGTATTTTCTATATGTGTAAGAGTTTCTTATGTGAAGAGTATTTTCTAAACTTTTGTTTTGAGAATGTTGAATCCTAATGTTCAGGGAAAGATTAACGATGCCGAGAGTGATGCTTATGTTGTAATCGTGTTATCCAACAAACACTATATACTACTGATGAGCAGATACAGGGCCTTGCCGTTATTATCATTGACTAATGCTGTTGAGGTCAAGAGCTTCCATGGTTTGGTTTCATTCTATCAGAGATTCATTTGAAAGTTCAGTTGCATAATGGTGCCACTAACTAAACTAGCCAGGAAGAACTCTAAGTTTAAGTGGTCAGAGAAAGCTTACAAGAGTTTTAAAGATGTAAAGTTTAAATTGACATTTGCTCTAGTACTCGCCTTGCTGGATTTGGAGAAAGTTTTTGAGGTTGAATGTCGTATTTAGAGTCAGCATTGGTGCTGTCCTTATGTAGGAGCATCGACCCATTACCTATTTCAGCGAGAAACTCAGAGGCGTTGCTCTGAATTACTCGGCTTATGACAAGGAGTTTTATGCCCTCATATAAATGCTGCAAAACTGGAAGCATTACTTATTGTTAAGAGAATTCATCCTTTACTCAGATTATGAATCTCTTAAACATCTCCGAGGGCAACAAAAACTTTCTCGACGTCATGCCAAATTGGCAGAGTTCTTAGAGTTCTTCTACTATGTCATCCAGTATAAGGTAACACTAACACTGTAGCTGATGCTCTTTCTTATCGTCATACCCTCATTATAACAATGCAAGCCAAGGTACTTGGATTTGGTACACCACTCGATTAGTATGAGCATGATCTACATTTTAGGCCCTTAGTGGCCAAGTATAATGTTGGAGTTGTGGACGGTACATAAGCCAAGGGTTCTTGATGAAGGGTAAACAAGTATATGTGTTGAGTGGTTTAGCTAGGGAGCTACTCGTTTGAGAAGCTCATACTAGAGGCTTAGTCGACCATTTCAGAGAAAAGAGGATGGATGAAATATTGAGAGAATGTTTTAACTAGCATGTAATAATGAAGGATGTATGCCGAGTTCATAAGAAGTGCGAGGTGTTAAACATGTAAAAGGAAAGAGAGAGTTGTAGGGAAAGTATATACCCCTATCTATACTCGAGCGGCTGTAGACTAACCTAAGCATGGATTTTATACTTGGCCTTCCCCGGATGTTAAGAAGACATGACTTAATTATGTTGGTGGTTAATCGATTTAGCAAGATGAGTCACTTCATTCCCTGCTATGAAACTAATGATGCTTTATTTGTCATTAACTTCTTTTTGCAGGAAATTGTACGACAACATGGAGTGCCGAGAAGTATTATGTATGCCCATGGCTTAAAGTTCATAAGCTTCTTTTGGTGGACCCTATGGAAGAAGCTTAGAACTAACCTCATGTTCAGTACTTCTGGCTACCTCCAGGTAGACAGCTAGACCGAAGTTGTGAATAGGATAGTCAGCAACCTCTTACGAGTGGTTGTGGGGAAGAATTTACATGATTGGGATCTATGCTTACCTATTATTGAGTTCTCTTACAATCGTTCAGCTTACAGCTCGACAAGAAGGTCACCGTTTGAGGTCGTTTATGGACGTAACTCAAATTTACTTTTGGAACTGATTATCAGCTTAAGTACTTAAGAGGAAACCCAATCTGGCCTTTAACGTGTCGAAGAGTTCCACAGGTTACATCAAAAGGTAGCCGAATGTCTGGCTAGGACTGTGGCTCGATAGAAGGAGCAAGGAAGCTAAGGAAGGAAGCGAATCGTTTATACTCCCAAAGATCTCGTCTAGATCCACTTGAGTAAAGAATGTTTCCTTGGAAAGAGAACGAACAAAATATCCCCTAGAGTAGATGAGCCTTATAAGATCCTTCGTTGTATCAATGACAATGCCTATGAGATTGAGTTACTCGAAGAGTATGGCGTAGCTGCTACCTTCGATGTCGCTAACCTAACACCTTATATGCTTGATGAGGAAGAAGACTAAGATCTAAGGGCAAATCTTCTGGCCCACTTACTTGTGCATGCTTAAGAGGCCTCTAGTCCATCGCTAGAAGAATTCTTTCTCATCAACTTATCGAGGACGAGAAACAGTACATACCAAAATGGTTGTTGAACTCCTTGAGAGCTCAGGGTGGGTACACCTTACTCTACTATGACCTTTATGCTAACATTAACTACTCTTTTGCCAGGAACTCTTTACCAAGTGATGAGGAATTAGGCCTTGTACACCAAGTCTTGCTTGGACCTTTAGTGGCCGAAAGCTTCCTATCGAGTGTAAAGACATAGGCTCCTATTAGTAGAGTACTTCTCTTTCAACTTACTACTAATACTTATGGCATTCCTTACTCATATCGACAACTTGGTGCCGCTACGTCATGACCTAGCTTAGCTACTACGCCTAAAGATTCCTTGGTACGAGACCATTGATGAGTTGCCACCTATCCTTTTCACTTGATATTGTATTATTTTCTCTTTTTATCATTTGTCCTATTTACCATTTTTTGTATGTACTAAGAATCCCCTTTTTATGTATGCTTTTTTGTAATTTCTTTAATTATAATGTTGTCTTAAGGACTTATTATAACAAGTCCCTTCTCTTTTTAGCCAGAAGATTAGACATTCCTCTTAAAACTTTGAATATATTTGTTCTTATGAGATGCTCCTCTCCAAGTCCATTTTTTATACACTCTTAGCTAGTCTTGCTAGATAGCTTAAGATTAGTAATGGGTGGACATTGACATTAGCTTGTGCGTTACATCTAGTTAAGTGCCAAGTTGTGTTGTGTTTGTAGGAGAGTCATATGTGCCAAGTCATGTTGTATTCATAGGTGAGTCATATGCTCCAAGCAGCTTCATGTTAGCCATTATTTCTAGTTCATCGACCTACCCACATTATTTTCTTCGATATCTTGAAGGACGCATTGCTTCTAATTTCCTATAGTAAGTTCTAATGACAACTTAGCTCTTAGGCACATTATATAATGCTACATACCTTGAGAATTCTACAACAGCAACATTTACCTTCTTATGATCCTTTTACTGATAATAGTCAAAAACACATCCAACCTTTTCCTCCCCATCTAAATAGTCATCTACCTCCCTAAAACCATTGAAGCTCGAAATTTGAAGCTTTACATAGTTGGTAGTTTAGGCTGCTTAAGCTTACTCTTCTTCTTCATTATACTTTTCTCTCCTTCATCCATATCACCTAAGTTAATCCTTCTCTTAACACGTTCTCTTACTCCATTACCTTGGTCTTGCCAAGTTGGGTTCTGTCTTCTTGTAGGTCGAGCAGCTGAAGGGGTATTCTATACCGCCTCGACAGGTCAAAAGGATAATGCATGTACAACCTTAGTAAGGTCGCCTCTAAGGTTAGCCATTTCATTAATTTGTTCATCTGTACTTTAGGGGTGCATTGGGGTTCTTGTCCATAATGGACAACATTGCTATTGTCATCTACAATAACAGTGTTAACATTAGGATCTGTCATTCTCTCTAATAAAACTTAATAATAAACTTAAAATCTGAGAAGTAATAGATATTGTTCCTCTAAGCTGAACAACACATACATACTCTTCCACATAAATGTTCAACTAATCCACGATTATAACAACTACCCCAAAGAATAATAATCCTAATTGAAACTTGCTTTCTTTTAGTATGTTTGAAATAGGGCAAAATAGAGTATGTAGCCACAGTAAACTACTATGCCTCCTACACACTCAAACACTTATAGCTAACTTCTATGCAACCACGAAACACTACTATAACAAACACTACTCATAGGAAAGCAAATACAAAACTTACTAAAATGAACCTTTGCTTTGATATCAAGATAATATGCTGTATTGAGAGTTGACAAGGGTAATGGTATCAAGGTGGGTCTAAGATTGCAAAAATTTGAAAATGAAGATGGGAAAAATGCATGAGGAACAATGAAAGTATATAAGCAAAACCACAAACAATTTTGATGATGTGACGCACTAAGGAAACTCCACAGACTCATGGCTCAACTCAATATGATGCACGACCTAGTTCAATAAGGGCGCTTATTACCTAGCCTTACTTAAGGATCAGGATAAGAGTGAGAAGAGAGAAGTAAGCATACTTAGCTCACCAAAGGGGAAGTATATTCAATATCTAATGTATATGATGATGCGGCTACCTTTACAATAGGTATTTATATATGAAATATTAGGGAAACAACTATAAATGGTAATGACTAAAAAGGTTAAAGTCCTAAAGAAGTAATGTAGAAAGAATGGAAAAGGGCATAAAGAGAAACTTAAGAAAAACGTTTGTCTTGTATAGAAAATTATGTCATATGATTGCTTGGACATGTAGCTCACTATGGATGGGTTGACTTTCTGGTAGAAGTAGATAAACTATATGATTAGGTTAGTGACTACCGATGTGAGGTACCTAACAAACTTGGGGGTCCTTTTGAGAAGTCATAGGTACAGATGTATCCTAAGGTTTTCTGCACCAATACTGCTAAGTTAGAGATTGATACAGTCATGACCAAGTAGATGTGTAAGGGGTCGAACCATTAGTTGAGCATACTTCAGGTCGACACTCAACTACTGAGAGATGAAAAGTTACTCAGCTTAGCATATGGAGTTAGTCGATAGTGAGGATCAACTCGCGTTTAGGCTTGGGTTAAAGGTTCGGTAGCTTGATTCCTATCAAAAGGGTGGTTGTGGCGATGGTGTATTTGACACATTACTAATACTTTCAATTCTTAGGCTAAGAACAAGGAGTGTAAAGAACTAATAAAGAAGGAAACATACCAATAGTAACCTCAAAATTCCAAGCATACTGCGATGAGGCCAAGTCAATGAGTCCTTACATTAGGTCATACTTTAGAGAGTTACATCTAAGGATGTAGACCCTATCATATGATGATGGAGCTTGCTTCTGTATCAAGATCACAAATATTGTTAAAAGTTATAATACTGCACTAAAGGATGCTAGGAACCTACTCATTACGATTTTGGCAAAGAAAACCTTTTACAACTACAATGACTACTTCAATCAATGTCGGATCAAAATAGTTAATCAGATGGGTATGGGTAAAGTGTTGATTAAATTTTTTAAGAGAAAGTTTGATAGATGGCATAAAGTAGGACGTAGACACTAGGTTGTTATCTTTGACTATAATAAGCAGATCTTCGAGGTTATAAGCATTCCATGCCCTTACAGTTCATGGTTAAAAGGGGAAAAATAGTCATACTATTGCACTTAGAAATCGCCGGTGTACTTGTAATAAGTGGAAAACATATAGGATTCCATGCTTCCATGTAATAGAAGTTATGGCAAAAATGAGCATGGATTGTATAGCACACATTGGACATTGGTATAAGTAGTAGCATTAATTATGATTATACGTACATTCTTTTATGCCCAATGTAGACAAGGTTGACTAGCCTTTATTTGACATTCTTGTGTGGCACCTAGTGCAAACTAAGGATATGGTTAAGAGTCTTAGAAGACCACAAGAGAAACAATTCCAAAATGAGATGGATATTCATGAAGGGATATTTCCATACACATGTAGATTATGTGGTGTTAAAGGGTACAATAGGAGAAGATGGCCTCAATAGGGCTACTAGTCTACATCTACTAAATCTACTAGTAATGTCACTGTAGCATTTATGAATGATTTATTGATATTTATAGCTTGTTATTTATATATTGCTATTGTTAGTTTTTGCATTTCATTACGTGCCTTTCATACTTTCGATTGGTCTTCAAGTGGAATTGGTTCTCATTGTTTCATTCTATTTAACAAGTGCAAATGGATCCAAGACCTACTAATAGGTCACTACTTCGGTTGCCGGCATCTTACAGGTCTAAGTTAGTATGGGATGGCTAGGTAAGGACATATAACATTGGAATTCAATTGTAGCTAAATTCCTTCAATTTGATCTAACATTTTCTCACCTTTATATGCTACTTGTAGGTGAATCTTTGGCTTAGATGTCATAGATGAGAGGCCATATTTAGATATAAGGATGGACAAGAGATCTAAATAAATCCACCGATATTTCCATACTTTGAGTAAGCTGGCTTTCTTAATGATAGATAAATATTGTTCATATAGCTTGATTAGCATTTGATTAAAGCCTTGGTGGAGCGTTTGTAGTGTTAATTTTGCAGGTTGTATGGATGCCTTAGTCCCATGAAGACATTGGTAGGCTACTTACTTTCTGCCATGCTGGTAGTAATATATGAATTACGTAGGTATTATTGATCTACTTCTACATAATCAAGTCCTATTTCCTAGATTGTGTAACATGATAGTTTGGTGAGATCTAGGGGATTCTTACCCCCACTGATACATCCCGAGAGCCATATGATATAGACTTATTGGGTCAGACAAAGACAAATTAGGTTGCTACACATGTTAACTAGGTAGAATAATGGGCAAATCGACGTAACATGATTGTTCCTATAGTACCATCGCTCATTGTAGCTCTATACTATAATGATTGGCATCAATAGGTTGCTTGCCAATATGTCAGCTAGTAAGAGGCCTCTTAGGTATACATGGCATGTGTTTAGGTTCATTCTCTTGGCCTAAAACTGCACTTATGCCTTTATATGCTAATAAAGTCGTTTTTTTGTAACATGTAGGTAGATTTCATCCACAAATTGCCTTAGATGTCATATGAAGATATCATAGTAGAGTAGCCTAGAGTGGATGACATGATTCAACAACTAAAGGGTGTTCACCAGAATGATGCACTAGGGTTGGTGCTAGATATCAAGTAGGGTGGCTCACTGGCTCACGATCCTCAACAAGGTAGGTACTATTGACTGTAAGGATAAGCATAGGGTAAGGGTTGAGGGTGACGATAGGTTGAGTTCAACATTAGGAACAATTAGTCTCTAGAGAACCTATCTCCAACAACATCTCCTAGACTGCTTGGATTTGAGTTTTAAATACCTTCGCCAGGCAGAGCTCTAGCGGTTAGATCTTCTACACCTCTTTCATCAGAGAGACCTCCAATAGTGAAGTTTGTACTCCCCTTGCACCATTAAGGAGGGCAATTAGAGATCACCACAACGACATTAGCGAGGGACTTACATAAGTGCACCCTACTTCAATCCCCATGCATTCATCATACTTCGATGCTCACAGTAATGATGGGGTATAGATCACTCAGTTAGATGCAAACCAGATGGTGCAACCTTGGCTTGATCCAGATCCTTAGGATGTTTGTCCATATATATGTTGATGACATTAGTTAGGCATTAGATTTAGATATTTCACATTTTTCGATTGTATTTGATCCTTACTTTTTTAGTACTAATGTAACAGTAGAGCTTTCATATTGCTTAAGTGTTGTTTTCTATCTTTTCATTAACCATTTCATCCACTTTGACTGTTATTCCTATTCATAATTACCAAACATAGAAATTACTATGATATTTTCTTTTATAGGTAAAAATAAGTTTGAATGATAGTTTGGTGTGTTTGTACTGTTTTGTAAGGTATAGGCTATGGGTGTAAAGTTTGTGTTGCTTAAACTTTGTTGAAGATCGAGAGTTTGCATATTTTGATGTAAATGGTTTGATTAAATATGTTATTGTAAATTGCGGTCCTTCAGTTATATTAGAAATTATATTAATTTTCATGTTTAAAATCGGCTCCAAGGGAAGCGAATTCAGGTGGGACAAATTTGGGTTAGACCAAAATCAAGTTTGGAAGGGGTGAAACCAAAATTACTTTTAAGTGCTGATTCCTAATAATATTTTACTAGGAATGGTATTTGTAGGAATTTTTTTTTTTACTTTTGTTTCCTTTTCCTAAAAAATTTATAATATATGTAAGTTTCAAATATATATTTGCTATGTAATTTAGATGAAAGAAGACATTGACATGTTTATTTTGGAAAATAAATTCTATATTGTTTGTAGTATTTGAAATTAGTATGATATTTTGTAATTTAGATAAAATTAGATATTTATATTCTAATTCATAATTATACAACATCCATTTAAAAATATTTTTGAGCCAAAAGAAAAAACATTCCTATGGTTGAAAATAAAATTCTTTAATATTTGTAACTTTCAAAATAACTATGAATTGTTGAATTTAGGTAAAAGAAGACATAGATATGATGTGCAAGGATGTAGTTTATAGGTAGTAAGGCGGCCACATCCTCACATATATTAATTGCGAGAATTATATTGCCACATATGTACTTATGTGGCAATCTAATCCTCACATAATGTCTAAACCCTTCGTTTGGCACAATTTGCAAATATATTTTAATGTTTGTGCTTAGAAATAGGTCTGTCCAAGTCCTCTTCTCGTTCAGTCTTTTTAGATGGAAGCTTTAGGTCCTCTTTCAGTAGTAAGAGCATTGAACACCATTAGGTTTGCAATGTTGTCATCAACCCCCCCCCCCCCCCCCCCCCCCCCCGCCCCTCCCCTCTCTCTCTCTCTCTCCTTACTTCCTTCCATCTATTTTTCTTTATCTCTCTCACTCTATATCTCCCTCTTTCTCTAATTTGGTTGTCTTTTGTCAGTGTTTTGACACTACTGTTGGTGGCCTTTTTTTTTTTTTTCTTTTCCCTTGTACAAGGATAAAGGAACCAAAAAAGGAGTGGTTATGGTGAATTCATGTTTTATTACTCCAAATTTGCGGGTAAGAAATCTTTATGATTTCTCATATGTATTTAGGTATTTGTGTTTTTTGGATAGTAAAGGCTTTTCGGTTTAATTGTTGAGTTGTTTGTTCATCTCTTCTTTTGGTTAAAGTTTCATCTTGATGAGACATACTGTAGTTTCAGAAGTTAAGGATTATATGATCAATTGATCAAAAGCCAAAGTATTGAAACAGATGAGGATAGATTTCTCGATCAAACAATTCATAACTTGCTTTTAACATGCATTTCTGTTTTTGGAGTTTTTAGATAATATGACATGGACAAGATTTATTTACTAGGCTAAAACAACCCCCTTGCTAAATGAAACATAATTGGTTTTTTATTTTCATTTTTCTCTAATATTCACCTTAATCAAAGGGTGAATGAATCTAAAACATCTTAAGCAACAAATAAGAAATTCAAAAAGTAAGTAAATGAATGGATTTATTCACAAATGTAGATTTCTTGTCGATTTTGGAGCTTCCATAAATATTAGGTCTACATTCTTTTTGCCTCATGGTTAAAAGAGGGAATAATATGTGCGTAAGAGTTATCCTTAGCTCTAACCCTCATACAATTTCATATGTTAATTACATTGATTCAGGATATAGGTTTATACAATTTGTACATCTACAAAAGAAACTAAACCTCCTGAGGATGGATCTTTGGCAGAATATGTACTAGTTGCATGTAGATGAAAAGTTTTAAGTATTTTAGCCTATACTATTTCTATAGGCTTAAGCATTTCTATAGAATTAACAATTGTGATAATCAAATCTAATAGGCACATGGTACTTGCTACTGTATGTGTACGTTAAGCAAATCAAAGTTATGATTTTCACTTCACTCTTTTGGACCAAATGTTGAGCATCTTCCAATTCCACCTCTTTATTCCATTCATTTTTACCATGAAAGGGCATTTCGATTTGCTCTAAGGACTTTCCTTTTGTTTATGTTATTCCTAAAACTATAGTACATGTGCAACTTTTTCCCTTGAAAATCTATTTTGTGGTTTTACCTTTTAAGACTCATGCAAGTGGCAATTATGCACCAAAAAAAAAAAAAGAAAAGGAACTAGTTGGATGAAAAATTAGATCTCAACTGTAAGTAGGTGGTTCTTTATGTTTGAAGGTTTGTTGATGATCTTCCCCTACACTATGAGTGAGAGAGCTATTATTGATTCCTTAAACTTGATGTTTATTCAAGTTTGAAGCATATCTTTGATATTAAGTTAGAAAGATGATATTAAGTTATCATTTAATAATCTATCATATTGAAGTAATTATAAATTCACCAAGAATAATGGAATTTTTAAGAAATAGAAATTCAACACAACCTCGATGAATGAATGAAATTAAGGGATATACCATTTGGTACAACATGAGTTACAATGTCTCCCATCCTGCATTTTCTGTCTCTACCGAACATGTTACAATATTGCAAAATAAAATATCTACTTTAGAAGACACTATTGCTTAGCATAAACAACAACTTGACCAATTCATAGCGCAACAACAACAATTTTTTCGCTTTGCAGCAACAATGGTTTACTCATACGATGTTTGCTTCACCAACAATGCAACTAGCTCAATCATTCTAATCATTGCCCTCTTTGGAGGGCTTGGAATAAAAAATATGCTATTTTCTTCATTGACTACACCACCAGGTGGATCCTTACAACAATCATCACACCCTTAGTCCCTACTGCAGCTACAGGTTAGGCATATGCAACTTTACTTTTTAGCTTCATTTCATCCTTTCCTTACTATTCAATAGCAGCAAGCAGGCCTCCAGCAAATGGACCTCACTGATGAATTCATTTCTTTATTTAGCTATGTAGACCTTTTGATTAATTATTATTATGTTTATCATATGACTTGCTTAGATGTGTCAACCTTTTGATTAGCTATGTTGACTTTTTGAAAAGATGATTGGTTAGGTTTTTGGGTATACATAGAGGGTATGCTTTGATAGGTTTTTTAAGTATACTATTGGGTGTATTTTGATTAGGTTTTTTGAGTATACGATGAGGGTATATTTTGATCTTTTGTTGAATACTTTTAGAAGGATACTTGAGTAAGTTTTTTTGGATATACTATGAAGGTATACTATTATTAAGTCAAATGTAATGTGACTTGTTTAGCTTTGATGTTTTGTCTAATAATTTTAAAGATGTTTGATTATGATTTTTAGATTAATTGTTATTTAGCTGTATTTTGGTTAGCTAATTTACAAAAATAATGATATGTTATTGTATATCGAGTGTTTGTATTGTTCTTGTGCTATTATTTTCTATATGGAAAGATTTGAATATGATTATATATTGGTTTGTTATATGAAATAAAGCGTATAATATAATAAGATTTTTATATAGGAGGAAAATGAAGAAAAATAAGAAATGATTTAGGTACTTTTTATGAATAGAAAACCTAATGATGAATAGAGTTAATGAATATAAGTATAATATATATATATATATATAAATAATGCATATTGGGTTGTAGGAATTTGTTTTTAATTATCACATAATATGAGGATTTTATTCTCGCAGGTAGGATCTGCTTTGCTTTATGGGAAGTGAGTTCGTTGCAAATATCAATGCTATTGCGAGGATTTATAATTCCTGTATGTAATTTGTAACATCTTCTTCCATGCTATAATGGAAAAGTTGATGGAGTTATTGCAAGGATTGCCATGTGTTGATTAAAATCCTCACAATAGATATATTGCTGACCATTTTCCATTCATTTGCATCAAACAAAAGTTCCCACGTTTAATAAATTTTGTTGTGGTTACATAGGCTGAACTTTAGCATTCGTAAATATTTTCATGCTGAAGAAAAAAATAAAAATAATAATGTTCATTATTTTCGAAATAAGTGTGAACCCTGCAATTTAGATAACAGAACATTAGATTATAGATATACTTACATTGAATAATATACAACGTCCATTCAAAAAGCATTTTAGGCCATATATACTCCTTCACGTAATTATATATATATAGTTAAAGCGGGGGTCAGGGGTTTTGCCTATTGGAACCACTAAATACACAGGCTGGCCCATGTGCATAACTTTCTCCGCCTCCATATCAAATGATCAAACCCCAACTAGCTTTATATTGACATTCGCATCGTATAGATATATCTTTGCCCTATTCTCTTACTACGTACTTGAGATCATGAAGAAAAACGTAAAGAAAGCTTCCATTTTGTAAGAAGACACAAAAGTAACGTGAGAGAACATCTCATCGCCAGCCTTGTATGAAGTGGGCATTAATAACAATGGAGCATTATATGAAGTGGGCACAAGCTGTTGTGTCCGTTTGGGCTATGATAATATTATTGGGTCTTGTTTGCTGTTGTGTTAGCACCGTACCTCGACTTCAAGAAGACAAAAATGGTGGTTCCGGGAGCTGCAGTTGTGATGTTGGCTACGCAGGCGTTTGAGTAATATTGTATTTTTTCTTTTCCTCGTTCTTTTTCCTTTTCCCTCTTTTCAGGCTTATTTATTGCGAGAAAATCTAAATTAAAATTCTCTAATTTCTTTAATTTTACACAAAAATAGCTTGGCATATTTACCGTACCTCAGCTCTAGTCATTTTGTACTCTTCATTTCAGGATGAGTATTTGTTATGACATAATTCCAAAATAAAAGAAATTATAAATTTAACGAGTAAACTAGATTGAATATTGTATATACTTTTTATTATATATATATATATATATATTAAGTAACTTCAAATTTCATCTATGAATTCACGTAAACACAAGTAGCATATTTGATATCGTTCCTATTTATTCCCAGGTGGGAAACGTTATGGTGCTTATAAATTATCTCATCATTCAGTTCTGATGTTCTATTACTCTATGACCATCTGAATTTAAAACATTTGGAAGTGATGGAGTTATGTATAGATGTTATATGGTATATATCATGGAAAGACAAAATTATGATAGAGCTGACTTTGTAGAATTCATCGACAATGTACGATGAGATTTCTTTGTAATTATATGACTCAATTAAGCGCATCAGTTGCTGAGTGCTGTTAATTGATGGGGATGTTATCGATCGACAAAATTTACCCTCAGAGGTTACAATTGCATGGTCCAGCTTATTCTTAATTTGTCTGTTGGAGTGTTTCTGTCGAAACTTTTTCCACGAGTTGCTTTAATCAAAGTTTCGTATTATTATATATTATAATAATATTGATCTAAAGATGTAGCTCTCACTGGGCAGTAACCAGTGGTGTGTGTGAAATTCGCAGCCCTTTACCTTTATTGTCGGTTCACTATCATGGAAAATAACAATAAAAAACAAAAAAAAAAAAAAAGGAAATGTTAGGTGGCATTTGAATTAATTATTCTCTGCAAACGGCCGATAATATCCGTTCTTTTCTCTCACGGTCCAATATGCAGGTGATTATTAGTTGGCCAAATGTAACTATTTGCGACTATAAGTCACTACGGCAGATGGGAGAAATCATATCACTAATTCAAGTGGACATCACAAGAATATCAAAAAGTTTCTGTAGTTTAACACAAGGATAATTCATAAACTCTTTTTTTTTTTTTTTTTTTCTTGAAATGATTTAAGGATTTGGATTAGGCCCAACAACAACTTGGGCTCAACTATTTGGTCCAAATACAAGCTTTAGGGAGTGAGCTCTATCTCTTAGGATGGGTTAGAGTGTTTTGACATGGTGTTATCAGAAATAGGAAAACTAATATATTCGCCCCTAACATTTCTCGAAAAGATTCATATGCTTAGAAGAACTCTCCAGTCTCAACGGACTTAGGCTCAAAGAGAAACCTATGCTAGGGTTCATGAGAAAAGAGAGCTCGTATCATCCATCGGCTGTCAAGGTAATTCAATTAACGACGTCGAGCTCCAAACTCTGTGAATGCTCCGTTAATCATCTCTACTCAACAAGAATTCAGAAAAAGCAAGAAACAAGATTTTGTTGTCAAGCCGCTCTATCCAATCATAAGACTTTTAAACACTCTTGCTGGTCAAAGAAGAGTAAGGTTGAAGCTTGGACTCCATCGTCTGTCCCGGGTGCACCTTTATGGTAGTCAAAATAGGAGCAGGGTTTTTAAGAGAGTAAAAACGCATATCCTCTCCGCCAGATGCTAGAACCCACGCCTGATGCCAGCCTTAAACCCTAGTCGTGGTGACCGTAATACATGATTGTCGTTACAGTGACACAAATTTTTCAATCAACAACATGCCATTTCTATAAAAAGCTATAGATTTTTTTTTTAAGAAGGAGGATGCTGCTTTATATGCTTTCCCCCATTTTCTTCGAATTTGTTACAGTGGTTTAGGTTAGTTTTAGTTATTATGATTAGTTTTAATAACCTTATGGTACTTTAGAGTGGTTGATGCAGCCGAGCTAATAGAGCAGCCACTTGAAAGCAAACCCGAACATCAACAGCACAAGATAGGCAGCCGTGGCTCTACACGAGCATCGAGCAAGCCAGTCCAACTGTCACATGATAGGAGGTTCACCACTCTTTAAGTGTTTGTGTAGCGCTTGACCATCTTATGTTTCTTTATATCTACTCATATTCTAGATAGCGAGCCAAGTTTTTCTTTCCTAACTATCCAAGACTGTTCCAAGCCCTTCCATCTTTAGACGGATCCATTGGCATTGTCATAGGCCACCACATGTATGGGAGACTTAACTTTCTTAATTGATTTCGAACTACTATGGTTATCATTAGTAGAGTGGCATTTGAACCAGTTTGCTCATAGAAATTAAACATGCCTTTAGAGAATACCCCACCCTACAAGCAAATCATCAACTGATGTCACTTACTTCACATTAAACCTAAGTTGAACTCCCTCGCTTTAAACTCACAAATTTTAGCACTATCCCTTACCTAAATCTGCAATGCCCTTGTCATGAGGTTAACTCTTTGTTGCTACTTGCCACTAAAAGATCACCAACCCTATTTCAGTCGTTGGCAAACTCCAACTAAGATCATCTTTGCTAGGACTTCAGGCTTCTACAGGTTACCTTCACCTATTCCTCTATCCTCTGAGATCGCCTCTTGTTGAGTAGCCAACAATAAGGTCTGCTTACTAAAACTTACGTCATTTTATAAAATTTAAGTAGAGCCTTATCATAATGCAACTCATGATATAGCTACTCCTTTTGGCAACAATGTCTTCTACGTGGTGGTTACTCTTACTCTTGAGCTTTATCCACATTAGCCTGGTTATCAATAAAATCTACTCTTTTCTCTTCATAGTTGGATGGCATATTGGGCTTTAACATTTTTAGCTCTGGTACTAGTTGTTATGAGATTGGAGGTTCATCCCTCTTGATGTGTCTGTATGGTACTCGACTATCCTTTCTCTTCATATTTGCTTGTATTTTAAACAGTAAGCTAGCCTTTCCCATCCCGATCACCTAAGACTATACAAAACCTTCCCATCTTTCGAAGTATCCTTTGACATTGTCACAATCCTCCATATATTTGGGAGGCTAAACTTTTTCAACTAGTTTTAGCTTACCATAGTTATTATTAAGAGAGCGACATTAGCTCCTAACTAATTTGCATACAGGAAGTCAAACCTGCTTTTAGAGAATACCTCACTCTATGAACAAACAGCCAGCTAATGTCTCTCACTTTATATTAAGCTTGAGTTGAACATCCTTGCTTACCTTCAAATGAACAGGTCATGACATTATCCTACACCTAAATCCAAGATGCCTTCGTCGTAAGGCCAACTCTTTAACACTACCCTCTACTATAAGATCACTGACCTTACTTCACTCATTACCCAAGCCAACCAAGATCATCTCTGCTAGGACTTTAAGTTCCTATAGGCTTTCCTTAGGCTTTCACCATTCCTCCAACCTCTGAAGCTACCTCTTACAGTAGTCTAATGATAGGGTCTGTTCATTGAAGTTCACTTCATTTTATAAATATTCAGTCAAGGTCTTATTACAACATAATTTGCAATACATTTGCTCTCTTTAGCAATGATGTCGTCTTCTTAGTGGCCGCTTCTCTTCTTGAGCTTCATCCTTATGAAGTCCGTTGTCAATAAGAACTACCCTTTTCATTCAGCATGTTGGGTAGTATTTAAATAGCTTGTCAAGTGAGAATCTTTTTACCTCTGATACCACTTGTCATCAGATGGGAGGTTTATCCCTCTTGAAGTGCTTATATGGCGCTCGACCATCCTTGATCTCTTCATAGATGTTTGTATTCTAAATGGCCAATTAGCCTTTCCTTTACTGATTACCTAGTACTATTCTAAGCCCTTCTATCTTTAGGAGTACCATTCGGCGTTATCATATAGGCCTTCGTATGTTTAGAAGACTCAACTTTCTCAACTAGTTTCAACTTACCATAACCATTATCAAGAAAGTGGCATTAACTTTAAATTAGTTTGCTCAAGGAAGCCGGAGTTACCTTCAAAGAATATCCAACCCTACTAACAAATTGCTAGTTAACGCTATTCACTTCACATTAAGTATGAGTTAAATACCTTACTTACCTTCTGTTGTTAGTAGGTTTTGGGTAAGAACCTTTATCTTATAAAGAAAGAAAAAGCTTTTAGTACTAGGGCCAGTCTGATGCAGCCAGTCTGATGCAGCCAGTCTGATGCAGCCACTTTGATGCCTAAGTTAGTAAGTGAGTGTAGGAAAAAATTAAGTAAGTAATGGAGAGTTATCAAATCTCTCTTATAGCATTTCTTTCTCATATTTATAGGCAAATGTCGTGTTTGAAGTAGTAGTTATCGGAATGATTATCGAGACATGTAGAGGCCTCTTAATTAGGTACATTCTTGAAATGTAGGGAGAGTGGGTAGTTATGTAATATAACTATAACTGTTCGTGCCATTTTCCTTGAATTCAAATTAGATATGGCTGTGTTACTCGACATTAGCTGAGAATGTAAATGTCTCGGCTTGTTGGCAACCGAATGGACTAATGAATGAAACTCGACTATCAACATTTCTCCCCTAACTCCTCGTATTCGAGGATTCAACTAAGGGAGTAAACATTTGATACTTTGAAGGCCAAGTGGGGAACAGTTCCTTAGACATCGAGTAAGGTGGGAAGACGGATCACATCCTAATTGAAAAGTCACAATATTAAAAGTTGCAATTTTCAATTTCCTGCTTGTCAATGACCAAACGATGGAAAGTACGATAGCTAGCATCTCATTCATCATTACACTACAGGCCTAATAACTGTCAGAGACTTAACAACCGTTAGATTTCTGTCTTGGAATACACATCAATAATTCGGGCCATCATCAAAGTAATACATCATTCTCGTCAGAGGCTCATTTGTAGTTACGGGGGTAAATCATCGTATGTAAAGAACTTTTCAAAACCCGAAACAAATTTCTTCAGTCGAATCCATAAGTTTTCGTCACTTGCTTGACAACTTGTCTCACCTTGAAATTCTTCAATTTTCATGACATTCACTATAGTTAATCAAGTATGGTTCACAACGTAATTCGTCAACTTATCTTTTTAGATTCTAAAGCAACTAAGTCTGAGGTTACTTCTCCCCCCTAAAAGAGGAGGGAGATGGCATATTCCTCAGGTAGCTTAGCTAATAGTGTTGCCGAGCGGTGGGATAAACTCACTCAAATCAATTCTCTTGCAGTAGATAATTATCCAGAAGATAAGGAAGGAAGATCTATGGCTAGGTATCTGTATAATAATATAGTTTACTTTCGTGATTCACTAGATGGAGCAGTCAGTGCTGTCGATAGGGTCCTTATTTCAAAATATAGTAAGTACTGGTAAAACCTTCTTAGAGCGTGAAATCTTAAGAGGCCAAGAGAAGAGGAAAGGGTATGTTTTCTAAGAGAGCACAAGTTCCACATCTATTTGAAATATCTCGACTTTGGGTTGCGTGTCCCTTTCTTGGCATTTGTCAAGCAGTTCTTCAATTACTTTCGAGTCCTACCGAGTATGTTCTTCCTAAACACATATAAGCTTTTAGTGGCATTTGAGATAATCTATGAAGAAGTTGAAGTTAAAGCTACACCTCAATTATTTCAATACTTCTTTAAGATTAGGAGGTAACTCGACGGCTGGTACTTTGCAACTGTTAGGTATAGATGGAAGTTCATGGATGGGTTAGAGTCCAAGATCCATAAATGGCACGAAAAATTCGTATCCATTGTTTTAGACGAGGAGTTGGATTTCTAGGCCCAATGGATTGAACCAATTTATACCAAGGACATTAAGTTGATGCTAAATGATGTAGTTGCTACAAGGAAGATCTAAGAAAGGAGAAAAAACAAAATGTTCTTCTGGGATGCCGAGAGAATAATAAGACATTATGAGAGTAGAGAGCCAATTTTTTCCAAGAAGGAAGGTACGCTAATGAGTAATTGCCGTGTCGAATATAACTACAAGAAGAAAGCCATTCTTGTGACTTGGGGGAGGAATTGTTACCTTTGAGCCTTGTTCGACATGGAGAATGTAAGTTCTTTTTTATTGCTTGCACTAGTATTAATATGTTACTTTATATTGTTGATATAGGTACTGGTGAGGTGAATCTCGCTAAGTTATTAGCCTAAGTGAAGGCTAAAAAATCGAAGGATGATAAATGTGCATCCTCTACGGTTGTAGCTACTCATCTAACTATCGTTAAAAAGGTAGATAAAGAGGGTGTGGCAAAACAAGTAGTGACCCAAAAGATCTCTCGTCTTGTTGAGAAACGACAAAGGATTGAGAAGCCTAGTCAGCCAAGGCCACGTGAGTATAAATTAGCCTAGCGAAAAATATTAGCCCTACCATAGAGCCGAAGAATGGTGGTCAAGAAACCTAACCCCACAATGAGGTTGACACTACCATGGCCACGGAAGGTTCATCACTCATGGTAGAGGCTATGCCGAGTACCAATAAGAGAAGTAAGAATGAACTTATCAGCCAACCCCCAGCTAAGAGGTCTAACGAATTGGATAAAAGGACGAAGAAGGCCATGTACAATAAAGCTCTCGGCATCAATAATGTCAAATTCATCCCTAACATGGAGGTCGATGAGTACTTTGTCCCATATTGAAGCTACAACATCTTACATACTGACTTGGCCCTAAGCGACAAGACAAAATCTTTGGCTTTAATGGAAGGCGTTATTCTTCCCAAGGATAGAGAGATTGTGAAGAAAGATGTTAATAGGGTTGGTGGTTGTAATAAGGCTCATATCGTGGCCAAGTTGTATGATGTAAGTATCTATTGAATCCTTTCAACTGTTAGGCGCGTTTAGTTGCTAGTACTCCTATCTATTTTCATATGAGCAACTATGTTCTGATAGCATTGGACGAAGCCAATAAAAAAATGAAGAAGGTAATAACAATAATAATCTTTCATGTATTCTACCAAGTAATCTGGAAAATTCATCAATCTATATCGACTTGTTGCAGAAAACTAAGGACGTATATAACTTCTCAAAAGCACAAATTACGGCTACTGAAAACACAAGAATAAGGGTTAAGATGGAGTATAGAAAGTATCAAGATGAACTGGCTGTTAAGAAATTGGCACACTCTTTAGTTGTCAATGAAATCTTAAGCCTTAAGGCTAAGGTTGATGAGTAGTATAAGGAAGCTGAGGACCTAAAAGAGGAGCTGCGCAAGAAGAAGGAAGAGAGTTGAGGTTTAGGTCAAACATTCTTCTCTATGAGTGCTGAGGAAGACAAGCTCTGGATGCAAATTACAGAACTGGAGACTAACAACGTTAGGCTGCAAAGCC
The DNA here is from genome assembly GCA_024138005.1 of Lumnitzera racemosa. Lineage (NCBI taxonomy): Eukaryota > Viridiplantae > Streptophyta > Magnoliopsida > Myrtales > Combretaceae > Lumnitzera > Lumnitzera racemosa. The sequence goes on from JAMXBC010000004.1 coordinate 63,808,130, forward strand.
TTGTTGTCGATTTAGAGGTAGCTATGAGGAAAGGACTCTCTAATAAAGAGGCACTCGAAATTGTCGCTCCTAGTCGACAATATAAGAGACTATTGCGGAAGAAGTTGATGGAGGGGGTCTGGGTGGCAAGAGAAGAGATCCTCAAACTTCACCTTGACTATGATCTCTTGTGCTTAGATTTCGCTAATGTTGATAACAAAGTCAGCAGCTGTGACGAAGAAGATGGCGAGCATTCAAGTGTTGAGATCAATGCGTAGGATGAAGATGAGACTCATGTTAAGGATCCTGGAGATGACAAGGATAGTCTATCTAAAGAAATCTCCTATGAGTGTAAAGAAAAATCCACCTATTCTTAGACCCTAAGTATCGGAAAGGAAATATGCTCCGGGAAGGCCCCAGCTTCTAATCAACAAAATGCTTCTGTTCAATCTGAAAATAAGTCATAGGATTGTCTTGTAGTTTTATCTTTTGTACAGACTATTCTAGGTCGAGTGGCCAAATATTGTAATTGTAATTGTATTGTATTGTGATGAATGAGAATCATTTCTTCGCATAACATAGTATTTCTAGTACGTTTTATTTCACGTACTTTATTGTTTCCAAGCATGATTTTTTTATACGCTGCATTTTCCCGACATGTATTATTTTTTTCTTATTTCTCGGCATGTTTTATTTCGCCATCGCATTTTTCTCAACATGTTTTATTTTACATTCTAAATTTCCTCGGCATGTTTTATTTCACACGTTAAGTTTCCTCGGCATATTTTATTTCACGCGCTTAGATTTCTTGACATGTTTTATAAAACAACCCTAATTTGAGTGTCTTATAGACATTATCCATTAGTCATTGAGACGTGGACTAGCCATTTTACTTGGGAGCTTGCTATTCGGCTTTAGAATTGATTTATGAAGTTCGTTAACCATTATAAGCTTGAACTTAAACTAGTTTGTTCACTATTTAGTTTTAACTTAATTAACCCATTAGCCATAAAAAGATTGAGAAACAAATTGAAACTTCGAATATTATTGTCTTACAAAACAAGTAAGCTATTGCCTTATAAAACAAATAAAAATGCATAACATCGAAGGAATTAGTAGAAATATAATTTCAAGTTCTTGATGTTCCATGCACAAGGGATGATAGTACCATCCAATCTTTCTAGTCGATAGGTTCCCTCGTTGACAACTTCCTGGACCCTAATAGGATCTTCCCAATTTACGTCGAGCTTTCCATGTTTTCTTCATACGTTAGTTGCCTCTAGCTTTTAGCAAACTAGGTTCTTAGGTTGAAAAGCCTTATGCTTCACTTTCTGATTATAATACCTAGCTACCCTATGCTAATAGGCTACAACCTTTACTCTCGTGATATTTTTAATTTCTTTAATTGTATCCAACTTTACCGTCAATCTAACGTGATTAACTATCACATCAAAATTCTGCATTTATAAATTAAGCAGATCCAACTAAATCAACAAAACTGCTTCTGTGCCATACGCTAACCTGAAGGGGGTTTCCCCTGTTATGATTCTATGGGTGGTTCAGTACCCCTATAAGACATTTGGCAATTCATCACCCCCTTTTCTTTTAACTTGATTAACCTTCCTCCTTAATCTGTACAAGATGATCTTGTTGACAGCTTTAACTTGCCTGTTCATTTGAAAGTGAGCCATAAACGTATAGTTTAGGCAAACGTCATATTTCTCACAAAATGTTCAGAACTTGTTGTTGTCAAATTGCGGTCCATTTTTTGTAATTATCATAAATGGGACTTCGAATTTTGATATTATGGAGTTAAAAACAAATGCCTTCACTTTTTTTTCGGTGATCCTTGCCAATGCCTTAGCCTCTACCCATTTTGTGAAATAATCTACAACAACAATGACAAATTGTCGTTAGGCTGTAAACTTTTAGGAAGGGTTTGATAATGTCTAACTCTCATTGGGTAAAGGGCTAAGGACTAGATAAGTAGCATAGTTTAGTAGAAGGCGCATGACTCTACACCTCATGCTTTTGGCATTGTTGTAGACACCTCATTTTTTCCTTCCCTTTTTATTTTTAGAATAGGTTAAAGGGTCCTAAATTAGGAAAAATATAAAAAAAAAATTAAAGAAACCCCCAAACATAAGAGATTTAGGAAAAAAATAGAAAAATATATAATTTTCTTTTAGAAAAGTCACAAAAAATAGAAAAAATAGGGAATTTAGAAAATAATAAATTTTTTTAGGTAATTTAAAATAGAATAGATTTTTAATTTAAATAAAGAACCATTAGACTTGAGCTTAGATTTGAATCTAACCCAAGTTGATTTAATCTTTGCACATATGGATAAAGCATAGGTCAACAACCTAACAAATAAGCTTAGAGATATTGCATTGGAGTTTGGTTTGAGGTCTTGGATTTGAAACTTGCTAAAAGCATAAAAATGCCCTTTATCTTTTTCTTTTTTATACTTTATATACTGCCATATGTTAAAGAATCACTAGACTACGTGTCTGGTCATAACATACAGCATTTCGTGATTCATCTGGACAACACGTTTTCTTTTCCCCCATTTTCTTCTCCCCTTTCATTTTCTTTTCTTTACTTTCTCATTTTAAAAAACAATTAAACAATAAAAAAAAGAAAGAGACAGACATATGAGAGGGGGGAGGAATTTCATTTTGAATCCATACACGCATACACATACACAAGGGGGGCCCACTTTGAAAACAAACAGACCCTCTTTCTCTCTCTCCCCCTCAGCCTATCTCTCTCTTGGCCATTCACCGCACCGTACGGTCGACTTTCTCTCCACGACCTCTCTCTCTCTCTACTATCACTTTCTCTTTGAATTCACCCTCTCTCTCTCTCTCTCTCCACCATTACTCTTTCTCTCAAACCCTCTCTCTCGAACTCGTTCCCCTCTCCATGGTCTCTCTCTTGCACGACACCCCCTGAGACCCACGCTCACTATCCACTCTCGAATACGTTGACGCCTTCGCATATTAACCACCTCCTTCAATCTCCAGCTGTGTCTCCCACCGACCGAGCTCCACTGTTTACTCTCTCTTTAAATTATATATGACCAATCTCTATCCTCCAACACGTCAAACAGCCGTCTTTCATCAAACCTATGACATCGAACCCCCAACTATTCGACCCTCACCCATTTCTCAAATCTACTGACCTCAATTTCTCTCTCCCACCCAGCCCACTCTCTCTCAAACCACACATAACCCCAACTGAACTGCACCAGTAGCTACTATGACCACCTGTCCTCCACATCCTTCACGACACCACCGCATCCCCGACATACTCTCAACTCTTTCTCTACTGTACTACCCTCAGTTGAGCCAATATAGCAATAACCATCACTACCCTAAACACCAAACTTGAACCTAAATCTCCACTGTGACCGCCACCTTAGACCTCTACCACTAACGATTGAGTTTAGGTCATAGTGTCATCCTTAAACCCCTAAAGTCCAATATAATATCCATAAAACCACCTTCACCCCCTTCGAAAACCAACCAAAACACTCTGGATCACCTCCATTCATTAGCTCCTTAGTGACCTAACTTGCAACCCACTGCTTCGACCCGAATTTGACCCACGAGCCCAACTTCAACCCAAACCACTTCATGACCCAATGACCGAACTTGTGATCCAACCCTTGGTCCGGCCCTTTATTGTTGTTTTATTTCTTTTTTTTTGTTGTTTTATTTAATTTCTTTTTCTTTTGTATTATTAGTTAATTTTATTATTATTATTATTTGTAAATTTAAATGTAAAGAAAAAAGAAAAGAAAAAGAAGTTAAAAAAAAGGGAGAAAGAAAAAGAAAAAAAAAGAGAAAAATCGAAAAAAGGAAAAACAAAAGAAAAAAAAAAGAAAAAAGGGGGAAGAATTATTTAGTTTGGTTTTATTTTTATTTTTCGCGTTTTAACTAAAGAGCTAAAAATAAAAATAAAAAGTAAATAAATAAATAAAATAATAAAATAATGATAATAATAATAATAAAGTTACCATATTACTTAGAAAATTTATTTTTTTCAAATAAATAAAAGTAATTTATCATTTTTCTAAATTAAGACCCTATTTAGAATTTTCCAAAATAAAGCCTTAATTAGGACCCTTAGAAATTTTTCTTTAAATAAACCAAAAATGGGTAAATAACGTAAACTTGACCTTCTTTTAAAACTAAAAATAATTAACCCACTATGTTTTTAGGAACAAACTACGAAAGTTTGATCTCGAATAGCGAGTACATAAGCACCCGTACGAACATGGTGACTTAAAATATGTAAAGTTTTATTTTTTTCCATCTTTATAAATATTTATTTAAATTAATTAATTTAGTCACATGTGATATAATTAGTTGTTTAGAAACTAAAAAAAGGTCTATTTGAAAAGTAAAGTTAAATTCAAAAAGTTAAAAAGTGGTACTCGTTTAAGGTTTAATAGGCTAGCCCTTAGATCTAGATCTCTCATTTTAGAAAATCGTTTTGTAAAATTGGTTTTCTTGTTAAAACTAGTAGCTAAGTTATAATTGATCCATCCAATTGGTTATAAGTTAACTTTTTTCTTAACTCCGGTTGAATGGTGACTTTGAGGTATTTTTCAAAATACAAAAAAATCAGTTTTCTTTAAACCTTAGTTAAGGGTCAGTATTAAACGAGTAAGGTATAGTATTGATTGGTTTAAAGGAAACCTAATTTAAAAAGAATTGAGAGGTGAAAAACCAGGCTCGACAACTATGGATAATGTCGAACAGCTATCCTTGCATCTTCTTTCATAGTTAGCTAACAATAGCTGAGTCATAATGCATGGATATACAACGTCTATGCTTTCACGTAGTTGCTGCATACACCACTGTGTAGTTCAGATAACACCTGTTAGGCATCTCTCGGAGGAAGGCATCAAAAATAAGGTTGGGATATATCGTGTTTGTACAGCTAATCATCTATTAGTATGTAGTTCGCAGCTTAATAAACCAAACTTCATGCTTCTTTCTTGTCATTAGGGAGGACACCATCTCCTAAATAATCTACGAGGGGACCCATCCAGGACTTCTCTCTCGGATAAGGAGTCAATTCACAGCTCTGCAAGATAATGGATAAACCTTTTTGTAGGAGAAACTCCACAAAAAGTTTGTTGCTCAAGTCAAGAAATGCCATACTGACCAACTTAGAGAACTTATTAGCTGCAATATTCTTACTTCTAGGAACCTTGTGAATTGAAAAAGATTAAAATTCTTTCATGAGCACTTGTGCCATCAACAGGTACTTGCTCATTTCTTCTTTTATTACGGCATAACTTCTTATAACTTGATTCACCACCAGTTGTGAATTGAAGAAAACTTCAAGTTTCTTGATACCAATTTTCTTTGCCAGTTTAAGTTTAGCTATCAAAGCTTCATATTCGATTTCATTATTGCTAGTTGGGAAACCGGATTTTTAAGGTATAATTGACCTTGATGTTGTAGGGTCCTTGTAGAACAAGGCCCATACCACTTCCCTCTCTAGTGGAAGAACCATCCCCATAAAGGTATCATACGGGTTTCTTAGCAATCTCCAAGTTGTCTTCCTCACAAATCTACTAGCACTTGGGCTTTTAATGCCATTCTAAGTTTGTAGTATATACCGTAGGCACTTAGTCTTAAGGAATATTTCATCATCCTCCCAAAAGAGTATAGCTATTGTAATGCTTGCCACAATAATTGATTGGTGAGGACTATGATTTGATGAGCCTCAAAATACAGTTTCAATTTATTTTTTTTGCCGAGAGAACCACTACTAATGCAAACTTTTCAATTTTCATGTCCTGATGCTTTGGTCCTTGCAGGACATGACTTACATAATAAATGGGTTAATACTCCTTGCCATCGATTCGAACCAATACAAAAGAAAGAACTTGGTAGCTAACTGATTAGTATAAATATAAATTCTCTCAGGAGATAGGTGTTGAGAGTATCGAAGGTGATACAAGGAATTTTTTGAGTTCATTAAAAGCCCTTTTGCAATCATCGGTCCATTTGAACTCTTTCAGATTCTTTAAAATTTTAAGGAATTCTGCATACCTATCTACGCTTCTCGACACAAACCAATTAAGGGTGGCTATTCTCCTAGTGGATTCCTGTACTTCCTTAATCGTACGAGGAGATTTTATGTTTATTGTTGCCTTAATTTTTCTGGGGTTAGCTTCAATGCTGCATTGAGTGACCATACCCTAAAAACTTTCTCAAAGTTGCACTAAAGATTTACTTCTACGGATTGAGCTTCATGTTGTATCTCTTAAGAGTAAGAAACGTCTCCACAAGGTCAGTAAGATGCCAATCCTCTATCATGCTTTTCACAATCATGTCATCGACATATACTTTAACGTTTCGATGGATTTAGGGTTTGAACATCTTGGTAACAAGTCTATAGTAAGTTGTATCGGCGTTTTTTAGGCCAAAGGGCATTACTGTACAACAATATGTTCCAAAATTAGTGACAAATGATGTGTGAAGTTCGTCTTCCTTGTTCATTTTAATTTGGTTGTAACCTAAGAAAGCATCCATAGAAGAAAGCAACGAATGTCTAGTGGTTAAATCTACCATCTGATCGATTTTCAACAGCAGAAAGCAATCCTTGGGACAGGCTTTGTTAAGATTTCGTATAGTCTATGCATATGTGCCACTCGTCGTTAGACTTCTTGACTAGTATACAATTGGCTAGCTAAGTTGGATAAGGTTCTTCCTGAATAAATCCCTCCTTCAATAGTTTTTGAACTTCTTCTTCTATGGTTACTTGTCTCTTGGAGGCAAAATGCCTTTTCTTTTGTTGAATTACTTTCACGCTTGGATCTATTAGGAGCTTGTATACCATTACATCTTTAGGGGTACTGGGCATGTCCAAAGGGGACCATACAAACACATCAACATTGTCCTACAAGAAGTTGATCAAACTTTGACAAATATCTATCAATAAGGGTTTCCTTATGTTGGTTGTTTTTCCAAGGTCATCTCCTAAAGAGATATCCTCTATTTCATTCTCGGCATTGTCTATATTGATTGACTTTCCTTCCGGACAAGTTTCTACTTGAGAAAGCTCTTCTTGCCTCAAGGTCCTCATCTATAAGGACCTTAGCAACTATTGATCCCCTTTGTATACACCGTCTTCTATGGGAATGAGGAATTTGGCTTTGAGATGAGTAGTGAAAGGGATAATGCTAAATAAGTGTTGACATGGCCATCCTATGATCATGTTATATGGGGACTAACATTTGACAATAAGGAATTCCACTTTATCTTTTGTGACATGCTCTTCACCTCTAATTTGGATTGGTAAAGAGATTACTTTGGCTACTCGAACGGGTTAATTATTGAACGTATACAAATCATAATTGTAAGATCTCAGCTTTGTTTAAATCTTTGGTCTCATTTAATCGAAAGCATGTTGGAAAATAATATTTGTCAAACTTCTAGTATCAACAAGAATTTTCTTGACCTCGAAGTTAGCAATTCTTTCACTTATCACTAATGCGCCATCATGTGGCTTTTGGATGCCTTCGAAATCTTCTTTTGTGAAAGAAATCATATTATCGATCTTGACCTTTTTGCCTTAGATATTGCAAACATAATTTATGGCATTAGTCAAACTCAAAGAGCTTAACCGACCAGTAATAGGTCCATCGACAATTGTATTGATTATTCCATTAGGAGCTTTGTTAGTACTCTCATCCCTTGCATTTCTCTTGGCAACAGCTAGTCGAGTATCATTCCCTTAGTCATCATGTCTCCTCTAAGATGATCACTTGTTATTCTCGGCATCTTACGCTAGAAACTTGTGTAAATGCCTTTGTTGTATGGCATCTTCAATTGCATTTTTAAGCTAGATGCATTAGTTTGTGTTGTGACCTTTGTCATGATGAAAATCCCAATATTTATTGGAATTTCGCTTAGAGGGGTTTCCTCTCATCCTCTTTAGCCACTGTAGCACTCTTCTCTACCTACGTACCTCTATTAATATAGCCGAAATTGGACAATTAATTGGTGTGTTAGATGTATATGTTGGATTCGAGGTCTCCTTCTCTCAGCATTAGGATTTTGATCGTCATCTGCCCCGAGTCGATCTTTCACACTCCTGCTCATATCATTTTTCTTGTCTCCTTTGTTTTGATCAACATCTTGTTGAGCCTTTATATTGTCTTCCTATCTGATGTAGGATGTGGCTTTAGCTTTAAACTCAACAAAAGTTCTTGACAAGAGACTTGAAAAAGTCTCCGTGGGGCTTAACTCCATTAATAACAGCATTGAGGGCCACACTCATGTCCAATTTTGGAATTTGGACCATCTTAGCCATAAACTTGCCTAGATAGTCTTTAATGGATTCATTTGATCTTTATTTTATTGTGTTAAGGACTAAAGAGTACTTAACAGGACACTTACTGGCAAGGAAGTATTAAAGAAACACTTTTATTAGTTCTTCAAAACATGGAATAGTAATCGACTTTAGATATTTGAACCATGTACTTGTTGCATTCCTTAATGTTGAGGGAAAAGCTTGGCAAGCCATGTCATTACTCAAGTCGTGCAACATGGCCAAGGTGCAATAGTACTTTAAATGATCTTTAAGATCTTTCGTTCCATCGTAGGTTTCAAATTGTGGCAACTTGATGTGCCATGGTATGACCTTCTCCAACATCTCAAGAATGAAAGGACTTTTCTTAATTTGGAACTACTTACTTATTGTAGCAGGGGTACTAACATGCAAGGGTCCAACATGACATACCTATTGTGGTTGCTTGCCTTTGTCAATCTTCTTGAGAGCAGGAGCCAAAGGTCCCATTGTAACCTTGACTTGCTTTTTCGGCAATTTGGGTTAATAGATAGAGTCATCACTATTGTTAGCATTGTGATCGTCGTGATCTTTGTTTTGCTTTGGGTAGATACTATTATGGAAGAGATTAAGGATCTCTTCATATTTTTTTGTTTAGTTCTTAATTTTCTTTGGCCAAATCTAGGCAAAGTTGCTCCAATTTAACCAAATGCTACTCGTCAGTATGCCTACTCCCTCCTTCAAGGTGATGGGAGGAAATGCCAACACTTGTACTCTTAGTTAGCCTAGTTTTCACCATGTAGGTATGTTTGAGAAAAAAACAGATGACATCAAATGTTTTTAGTAGGTTTTGGGTAAGAACTTTATCCTGCAAAGAAAGAAAAAACTTTTGGTACCAAGGCTAGTTCATTATGGTTATTCCAATGCCTAAGTCAGTAAGTTAGTATAGGAAAAAATTGAGTAAGTAGTGGAGAGTTATCAGATCTCTCTTACAGCATTTCTTTCTCATATTTATAAGTAAATGTCATGTTTGAAGCAGCAGTTATCAAAATGATTATCAGGATACGTAGAGACTTTTTGATTAGGCACATTCCTGAAATCTAGGGAGAGTGGGCAGTTATGTAATATAATTATGCTAAGTGATAACTATTGTGCCACTTCCCTTGAATTCAAATTAGATACAGCTGTGTTACTCGGCATTAGCTAAGAATGTAAATATCTCGACCTGTCGGTAGCCGAATGGACGAATGAACAAAACTCGACTATCAACACCTTCTAACTTACAAACCATGACAATCTCCTTAGCTAAAATCTATAATGCCCTTATCATGGGGTCAACTCTTTGCCATTACCCTTAACTATAAGATCACCAACCCTATTTTACTCATTGCCTAACTCCAATCGAGACCTCCTCTATTAAGACTTTTGGCTTCCACAAGTATCCCTTAAGCCCTTACCATTCTCCCATCCTCCAAGGTTGCCTCTTGTTGAGTAGCCCAATGATAAGGTCTACTTACTAAAGTTCACTTCATTTTAAAAATATTTAGGCAAAGTCTTGTTATAATACAGCTTGCAACACAGTGACCCCCTCTTACAATGATATCCTCTATTAGTGGTCAATCATCCTTTTGAGCTTCACCTATATAAGCCCAGTTATCAACAAGAACTACCCCCTTTCATTTAGTACATTAGGTACTATTTAGGTAGCTCGTTGAGTTGAAACTTTTTTAGCTTTGATACCACTTATCACAGGATGGGAGGTTTACCACTCTTGAAGTGCTTGTATGGTGTTTGACCATCTTTTATCTTTACATATTTGCTTATAATCTAGATGGCAAGCTATCCTTCCCCATCCTGATTATCTAGGATTGTTCTAACATTAGCCCCCACATGCTTGGGAGACTAAACTTTCTCTACTAGTTTCGGCCTACTATGGCCATAATCAAAAGAATGGTATTAGCTTCCAACTAGTTTGCTCATTAGAGGCCAAACCTACTTTTAGAGAATACCCCACCCCACCCTATGAACAAACTGGTAGCTAATGCCACAACTTCACATTAAGCTTAAGTTTAACATCCCTACTTTCCTTCAAACTTAAAGACCATGACATTCTCCCTCACTTATATATATGATGCCCTTATCATGAGGCCAACTCTTTGCCACTACCCTCTAATAATGGATCACCGGCCGTACTTCACTCATTGCCTAACTCCAACCAAGATCACTTCCGCCAGGACTTTGGGTTTTCATAAGCTTCCCTCATGTCCTTACCTATTCTTCCATCTTCTACTATTACCTCTTGTTGAGTGGTCTAATGATGGGGTCTACTCACTAAAGCTCACTCCATTTTATAAATATTCGAGCAGAGTTTGTTATAATGTAGCTCATGACATAGTTGTACCTTCTAGCAAGATTTCCTTTGCTTGCTGGCTACTCCTCCTCTTAAGCTTCATCTATAAGAGCTTAGTTGTAAAAAAGAACTACCCTTTTCATTTAATACAGTAGCTAATATTTAGGTGGCTCGTTAGACTAGAACCTTTTAAGCTCTAATATCACTTGTCATGGGATGTAAGGTTTACCTTACCTAAAGTGCCCATATGGTGCTCAACCATCCCTTGTCTCTTCATATTTACTCTTATTTTGAATGGTGAGACAATTTTTCCATTCCTGATTATCTAGGACTGTTCTAAGCTCTTTCATCTTTAAGAGTGCCTACTAGCATTGTCATTGGCCCCTATATGTATGGGAGACTCAACATTCTTGACTAGTTTCAGCTTGCCATAGTTGTTATCAAGAGAGTGAGATTAACTAAATGGTTTGCTCATTGGATGCTAAACTCACATTTAAAGAGTACCTTACCCTATGAACAAATAGCTAGATAATACAACTCACTTCACATTAAACCCAAGTCGAACAACCCTACTTGCCTTCAAACTTATGAACCATGACACAAGTAGCTTCAAGTGCTGACTTGAACTTAGCACTTAAGTTGCTCATCTATATACTCGAATTGAACATGAAAGTGGCAGACGGGAAGTAATAGATCACAAGTGCATAGTGACTATGACACTCTTGAAGGTCTAACACTATGTATCAAGTTGTTCTATGCTTAAGTGAGCATCCATGTAGCAAATACTAGCGACCCCACTAAGCTACACCCTATATGCACGATTAGGCACTTTAACATTTGAAGACAAGCACATGTATACTAGAGATAAAATTACGAACATAAGAAAAAGCTTCATGCCAAGACAACTAATCCAATCTTTAAGTATTACAAAAGATTGAGCTACCCTTGTGAGGTGTGCATAAAGATTACTAGTAATTTCCATCCTATCTTTTCATGTAAGGGCTAAGGGACATAAGACAACCTAACCCTTTTCATTTTTTGAGGGGAAATATAAAAAGAGGGAATCCAAAAGCAGAGAAAAGATATCCCCATATTAGAATATTATACATTATTAAGTAGGGTAGAAAGTAGTTTGCAGTGTTTTCATTTTCTTCTTAGAGTAACTTCTTTTCTTAGTTTTTCTTATGGATTTCAACCTAGGGGATAACAAGAAACATCATTTGATCTAGGATTAAGGCTTGGGAACTCTCTTTTTTCAGGTTTTTCCATTCCTTGTTTGATATCCTTGGTTTACATGTTGTTGTACTTATTACTACCTTTGTATAAGTTTTGCAATTGTAGGATCGGATTCGGTATATAAAGTTTAGGGCGATCGGCTGAAGGATCTGATCGAGCCTAAATTATTATAATAACATTAAAAATATTAGTAAAAGTGATCCTGTAAGTTTGAATGTAGGGATATAAGTAATAACATAATATTATATTATAATATCAAATTTTAAGTATATTATCTACTATTTATCGGAAATGCGTAAAATAAATTTTGATAATTAACAAGTTGTTAGAGATAAATTATATGCACACTAAAAATCATAAAATGACATAAATAATATTTAGGAATATTTACTTGTACTTCATATATATTTACTTAAAAGTAAAAATACACGAAATTACTTAAAATGCTCGAAAAATGCTAAAAAAATGACAAATAATTAAAGAAAATTATAAAAAAAATCAGAAAAATGGAGAATTGTCTAGATCAAGGTCGTGGCATACTGAGATTAAGAAGTAAAATTGCATCAATTAAAAACAACCAATATAAAATCAAAATTGAAAAGAGATAAGGTAAATGTCAACTCAATTTAATGAAAAAAAAAATCCCATAAAGCTTTATAAATACCCAAAATTTATTAAAAGCCCATTTGGTCAATTTGGAGTGTGAGCAATATAAAGACAACTAGAAAAGAGCGAGCTATGATTTTTCTAAAAAAATTAAAAAAATCTATGTAATTAGGGCATTTAGAGTAAACTCGCGACCTACAACCAACTGGAATCGAACCACCGCCACTAACATATCCCACTACTACCACCACCTAGACCCACCAATGGTAGTTGAAAGTCCAATAGCCTAGTGAGTCTAATTTCAGCTCAAATTTGTTTGTTTTATTAAAATTATCAATCTTATTCAGAAAATTATAAAATTTAGTGTTATGATGTTTTTATGTATGTAGATTTAGGGAAAAATAGTGGTTTGGTTTAATTACGTCTGAAATATAAGGTGCTTAAGAAACCATGTAAAACTTAGTATATTTCAAATTAGAAATAAATAGCCTTAGGAGTGTAGTTTTAGGCTCAAAATTTTTAGGGGATATAGAATAGTGCTATGAAGCCCTTTTTTGGAAATGAATTTTCAAAATTTTTAAGTAATTTTTAGGCATTTAATATATATATATAATGATTTTGGAGTTAATTAATGTTTAATTGAATAATTACTGATTTAATACATAATTAGGTGTTTTAAGATATTCAGATCTGATGTGGTATGATAATTATAGTATTTAGGGTGTTAGATGTGATTATTAGGAGTATTATGTAGTAAATATATGTAATTTTTAGAGTACATGGAATTGGAATTATAATAAATATAAAATAATAGGTTAAAATGGTTAATATAATAATAATATTAATATATAATAAATTTGGTAGGAAACATAAATTTAGGTAATTATAGAAAAAATGTAAAAATTTTCTCACATTGAGAGTAAATTCAGTATACTAATAAAGATTAGAGTGTACCGTGTAGATTATAATATGGCTTAGAGACCAAAAGTGATACTTAGGATACTCGAGCCTAATGTGATTAATTTCACATTAGGGTTTGGAACGTATTTTTTAAATTTACGTATAATACTTGTAGTTGGAACTAATTTAGAACCAAAATTGGAATCGAATTCAGAAATCAAATCCTAAAACTAACCTAGAATGAATTGGTAATAAATAATATGTATATATGAAAAATTGAGTTAAATTATAACCTAAAATGTATATATATATCATAAGGATATAAATACTAAAAGAGTATTGATAGTATAGGAGATGTGGGAGTAAGTCGACCTGCAACAAGTGAGTGAGCGAACCAAGGATTCTAAGTAAGTTGAGTTTGCTACTCCATTGTATTTTGGAATATTATTTTAAAGTATTCGGAGGCTTAGGATTGTATATGACTGTATTTGTAAGTAGTTATATGTGCATGTGTTTGTGTATCTAATTTCATGTTGAAATCTTTGTTGTGTTTAGTGATTAATGTAAATTAAATGGTGTGAAATTGTTTGATTTCCCTAAACCGTACTTAATCACAACTGACCTGAATACCTTATTTAGACATGCATTGCAACCCTTTAGAAGACCATTAGGATTCTTCAACCAAACACCGATACCTTTGAAAAAGATAGTGCTAGCTAGCATAATGGTCTTTTCTTCATCCTTAGCCGAACTAAGTGACAAGAGATAAGGTTGCGGTAAGGATGAGGGCAATGGTTCGAAGGATAGTCTTGGGGGGAGCGGTGTTTCCATTGCACAAACCTGGGTTTGGTTGTAAACTACTGCATAAACATAAAAACGGCTTAACCCAATTAGAGCGAATGAAATTGCTTTGATTTCATAACGAACCGAACTACGTTGTGTGATGACATTTGCTGGCTGCATTGTATATAATTAATTGTCTGATACCCTATTTGTGCTTGTTATGCATTCATAAGTTTTTAACCCAACTTACTAGGTTATGGTTGCTCATACCCATATAGATTTTCTTGTAGGTATTAACTGATATGCTACGATATAATTATCTTGAAATCAGCTTCTTTTTGAAACTATGGGAGAGTGAGGATCAACTGGCTATACGATTGAGCTTTTACAGTTATATTAGTACTTTTAGGTGTATGAATCAGTATTGTAATATGTTAGTTAATAGACTGTTATAATATGCATAATTTCTTAGGAATTCTAAGTTAATATGAATGTAAATATGTATTTATATAACTTAAGGATCTTTGGCTTTATGTGTATTGAGTTGTTTACTTCATAGTGAGGAGTTGTTGATACCTTATGTAAATTATATCTATGATAGAGACTGTAAGGTCAGTTACTATTATAAGTTGGTTTACATGACAAGACTGTTATAACTTTACAGCTTCGAGGCTTAACACTTTGTGCTTAATTAAGATTATGAGTTGAATGTTTATGGGATATTAGTTAATGGTTTGTGCTATTTTGCTTACTATCAAGTAATTTTTTGAGCCACTGATTCCATAATCTTTCAGCATATATTTTGAATTGTTGGAATATACTATAGATTAGGATCATGTTTGAGAAAACCTTTACCAATTAGTTTCTTTGATTAGCTATTACGAATTAAAGACATATAAATATGTGCTTTAATTTATTTAACGTTTAGGAACTAAAAATGATCAATCGATTTATCTCTTGTCTAGTGATAGAGAAGGCTATTTTGGTTAATCCGAGTAATTATTCACTTTGATAGAAGGGGGTTTTACATAATATTCATTGTTTTAAAATTAAACTAGTTAAGAATTCAACATGCAATATGTATTGGCGTAATGGCAACATTAACTGATTTTCCACTCATTCAATTCCTGATTGTATCTTTTGAGGTGTTGAATATCCCAAATTCTTAGAGTAAAGTAGTTGTAGTTTTAGGTTTTAGAATTTGAAAATTAAATTTCTATTTTAGTTTGCCTAGCTTTAGACAAGACTAATATAGTTGAAAGCTAACACACTATTCTCTGTAGATATGACCCTATTGATTTCCTATCAAACTATTCACATGGTATGCTAACCTTTCAGAGTACTTGGAGGGCTTCAGGTCCCTTAACACATGGTTGACTAAAGGGCCTCTTAAACATGGTCACTCGAGTACTTGAAGCGCAACTAAATGAAGATGACCTCAAGTATTTTGAGGGATATCAAGCTCACCATATGCCAAACTATTGTATCACCATCCGAGGTTCCTAAGATTCCTTATCTCTTGTCCCAAGGTCTCAACTGAGGTTTGAGGTTACCCATTATTGACATTATGAGAACAAAGACTAGAATAGCTAAACACCTAGAGGCTCCATCCATACTGATTTTTCTCTTCCCATTTAATGTAGGATTGTTAGGTGTCCTACCTAAAATGAGAAAGAATTTGCTAATGGAAGCTTCCTGTCCCATAATTCCTTTTGTATACTTAAATAGTCCTTGTATTTTGCTCATTTTGGAATGCACCTTTTTAGTCTTTTCCTTATATAGCAAGTAGACTTAATTAGTAGGTGTCTAAACCCTTATAAGAGCTAGTAACCACAATCATCTTGTATTGAATATTATTGAGTATCCTCTTATTGCTAAGATTATATGCTTTGATTTTCCACTTAAACATATCTGGTTCTTTTCCTAGCTAGGAACAGTGGTGGGTACTCTCATTACCACCATTCGTTAGTCATATCTATTGTATATGGCGAGAGTATGTCCTACAAGCTTAAGTACGTCATATCCTTAGTTCTGCTTATAGATTGAGATAAAAGGCTTCCATTTCTTGTTTCTTCTCTACGAGAAAGACCAAGTTTCTACTAGAGGTTATGAGTTGTGTTCTTGTCGATTGGGGTTTAAGAAGTAGCATAGTGTGTTGTATTGTGCTCTCAGATGTAGGGTTGCATTATTATAAGTAATACAATGAACATCATGTGTTTATGGTAGGTTTTGTGAAGTGCTTTGCTATACTTTGTTTTAAACTCTAAAAATTGAGCAAGGTATGTTGAGAGGTTCTGAATGGTATCTTATGAGGTCTCGAGTAGTATGCTGTAGGACTTCATTGTTCTAAGTTGTAGATGTTAGAGTGTGGTTTGTGTAGAGTAGTTGAGTGATAGAAATATATAATAAGTTGGTGGTGGTAATAGTTATAAATTGGGTTTATTAGTGTTATCATTGGACAATAGTGATCTTTAAGCTAGAGAAGTGACACGTCAACACCAAATATACACAGTTGCATAATGGAAGCCAAGAGTGATATTCTAGGCCGTAGTCACTAAGGGAATTAAAATCCTCTCCAGTGAGAAGATAAATGACTTGGTGTTAATGATGGCGAAAATAATGACCTTAATGCACCAAATTGCTAGAAATAGTTGTATTGAAGAAGTACAAGGTAATATTCGACCAATTGATGCCAATCAAGTTAGTTGCAAACCTACTATAATTGATGCCCAACTTATTCCAGGTTGGTAGGTAGGAGTCTATAGAAAATAGGAGATGAATGAACAACATTACCTAGCTCTACACTAAGCTAGAGGAGTAGGTCGATGTAGAGGCTGAACTAGATGGATAATTGAGATGGAAGAGGTTCTTGAAGAAGAGGAGGATGACAACTTTTACAAATTTGAGAAGTACTATAGCTGAGCTCCTAGAGGCATGCATAATGTCAAAGTATAGATACCAAGCTTCAATAGAGCTAAAAGTGTCGATAAGTACCTAGACTATGAGGAGAAGATTGAGAAGATTTTTTACTATTATGACTATGATGACGTTAATGAGTTAGATTGACTACCTTGAAATTCACAAGGTATGTAGCTATGTGGTGGAAGAAGCTGTAAGCTGTGAAGAGGCAAGATGACCAACGTGAAGTGAGAACTTAAAATGAGGTGAAGTAGGTGATGCGAGATAGCTTCATTTCTGAGCATTATGACCAAGACATGATCAATAACTCCAAGAGTTGAATAAGGGATGAAGAGTATAGATGACTATCTTTGAGAATTCTAGATATTAATGATCCAATTTGGCATGGACGAGCCTAAAGTTAGAATTGTCTCTCGATTCATCTCTGTTCTAAGGTTTGATGTTAGAAACATTGCTGAAGTCCAAAGGATAGATTTCTTGGAAAGTTGCATTTATTGCACAAAAGGTTGAGTGGTGAAGGCCTACATTGCCTAACCGAGCTCTTATTAGACGAATTGTGCCCTAAAGTTGATCGCATTCTAGTTGACTTGGGTATTGCCAAGATGTAGATTGATGGATTTCAACCTTCGATTGACTTAAGGTTGGTTGAGGTAAGGCTAAGAACATAAAGTCCAAAGTAAAGAAAGAAATCTTATAAAGCTTTAGAAGAAAGACTTGAGAAATAAAGTGCTTTAAATATCTTAGCTTTGGACACATAGCATCACAATGTCTAAACAAGCTGGTGATGGTTATAAAGGGAGATGATCTGTAAAGTGCGGATGAGGAAGAGTTGGAGGATGAAAAGGATGAAGGTGAAGATACCATTGAAGGATTTCTTGATGAATTCTATCAAAAATGAAGAGGCCGTAGTGCATTTAGAAAAAGGAAAATTCAAGAACATGGTTGTCTATCGAGCTTCAAGCGTAGCTTTAACCAAAGAGGATGTACAAGGGGATAACATCTTCCACATTAGGTATAGAGTAAAGGGGAATTTGTATGTATTGATCATTGATGGAGGGAACTACATGAATTCAGTTACAATTGACTTGGTTACCCAACTCAGATTGCTGACTTGTCCTTACGCCTAACCTTACAAGCTCTACTAATTGAACGGAAGGGGTGTCTTATACTTAACCCAACAAGCTTGCATGTTAATCTCCATTGAAGATAGGTATAAAGATGAGATTCTCTATGATGTAGTGCCAATTTGTGTATCCCATATGTTACTTAGCCGACCTTAGATGTTTGGCTGGCAAGTAATACACCTTAGATATAAGAATACCTACATGTTTTAGAAGGATGGACAAAGGGTAGTGCTTTACCCAATGAATCCTTAAGAAATGCATAGGGCTTAAGCCAACTTTAGTCAAGTTTAAAAGAAGATGACATTGTATATGAGTCAAGTTAAATTGAAGTAGGTGATGAAAAAGGTTGACCTAGTGTACTAGTTAAGCAACTGTTAAAGGTTGCCAACTTAGATTCGGTCTCAGTAAAGGTTCAAGCTTTACTAGACCAATATACCAATGTATTTATGGATGAAATACCAAAGGGGTTGCCACCCATGCATGAAATTGAAGCAGCATGTAGATGAGCTAATTGAGAAGGGATTTATAAAGGAGAGTATGAGCTCATGTATCATCCCTACCCTCTTTGTAACAAAATAGGATGGCTCGTAGAGAATGTATATAGATAGTTGAGCTGTTAATAAGATCATCGTAAGATGCAGATATCTAATTCCCCTACTAGATGACATGTTGGATGTGTTACATAGAGCTTAAAATGTTTTGAAAGATAAACTTAAAGAACGGGTATCATTAGATTAGGATGAAGGAAGGAGATGAATGGAAGATTACATTCAAGACATAACATGGATTATATAAATGGATGATCATGTTATTTAGGCTGACCAATGCGCTAAGGACTTTCATGCCGCTAATGAAACATGTATTGCATAATCAGATCAATTGGTGTGTCGTAGTGTTCTTTAATGATATCTTAATTTACAATAAGAACCTTACAGAAGATATTGAACACCTTGAAGAAGTGCTTGGTATGCTTAGAGTTGAGAAGTTATATGGCAATGTAAAGAAGTCTACTTTCTACATGCCTAAGGTAATATTCCTTAGATTTGTAGTTAGGAA
This sequence comes from Lumnitzera racemosa, assembly GCA_024138005.1. Taxonomy (NCBI): domain Eukaryota; kingdom Viridiplantae; phylum Streptophyta; class Magnoliopsida; order Myrtales; family Combretaceae; genus Lumnitzera; species Lumnitzera racemosa. The sequence goes on from JAMXBC010000004.1 coordinate 63,827,402, forward strand.
GGATGAAGTCTAGAATTACAAAGAAAAGGTTGAAGCCATAGTCAGTTGGCTAACCTCATAGAGTGTAATCAAGGTTGAGAGTTTCCATGGGTTGACATGCTTTTATAGGTAATTTATCCATAACTTCAGTGCCATTGTCGCCCCTCTAATCAAACTAACTAAGAAGAGCATAGAGTTTAGATACATAAACCAAGATTGGTAAAGCTTTGATGAGATTAAGAGGAAGTTCAGTTCTACATTGGTACTTACTTTTTTTAGCTTTAGAAAGGTATTCAAACTAGAGTACTGTGCTTCTAGAGTAATGTTTAGAGACACACTCATGTAGGAACAAAAGCCCATTGCATTCTTTAATGAGAAGCTCGTAGGTGCTACTTTAAACCACTCAATATAGGAGAAGGAATTCTATTACCTCATCGGAGCTCTTATCGTATGGCAACACTATGTATTACAGTAGAAATTTGTAAGTTATAGGGACCATAAGTCCTTGAAGTACCTGCATGGACAGCATAAGCTTTCTTGATGGAAAGCGAAGTTGGTTGAGTTTCTCAAAACCTTCTCATATGTGATTAAATACAAGAAGGGTAGTGTCAACTCAATGGAAAATGCCTTATCACGATGGCATGTACTAATTACCTAGATGCAAACCAAGATACTTGGTTTCGAGATGTTGACTGAACCCTATGACTAAGATGAGGACTTTGGTCCTATTGTGGCCAAGTATATAAGTTAGAAGGTTGTAAATGGGTATTATCAAGCTGATGGATACCTATATAAGAGAGAACGGCTATGCATTCCAAACAGTTTAGTTTGTGAAATCTTAGTTTGGAAAGCCCATACTGGAGGATTAGGAGACAATATTAGGAAGAAAAGGATTTATAAGCTATTGAAGGAGCATTTCTTTTGGCTTAAAATGATGAAGAATGTCCATGATGTCTTGGAAAGATCTTTGTGTTGCAAGAAAGCTAAAGGAAAGAAGGATCCCTATAAGGAGTACTTACCTCTACTAGTACCAATCTAACCATGACCAACTTGAGCATAGACTTCATGCTTGAACTACTATGAACCACCTAGCATCATGATTTTATCATGGTCGTGGTATATTGGTTTAGCAAGATGGCCCATTTCATACCTTGCAAAAAGATAAATGATGCTTTTTATATTGCTAACCTTTGTCTTGCAAGAAATTGTGTGGTTACATGGAGTTCCCTACAATTTTGTTGCCAATCGAGATATGAAGTTCACTAGTTTCTTTTGGAAGACACTATAGTATAGACTTGGGATGAAATAGAGGTTCAATACCTCTTGTTACCCCTAGATTGATGAACAAATTGAAGTAGTAAGTAGAACACCAAGATCATTACTTTAAGCTATAGTAGGCAAAAACTTGCATAATTGGGATCTTTGTCTACTTGACAACGTGTAATTAGTATACATATTGTAGAATGATTTGATGTAATTTTATTTATTAATTTTGCTAATTCTATATTGATTTAGAATGTAATTTGTTTAATTTTCACTTTAAGGACTTTTGAGGCATTTGATAAACTTTTGAAGACTTTTATCAATTTTTGGAACATATTGGAACAAAAACATTAATCAAGAATTTAGAGTGGAAGGATTTCAAAGACATGAAGTCTAAAGAAGAATACGGTTAAAGACCATAGTCGTGATCTATGATTGTAAACCCCACATCATTAATTTCTATCAAATTTTTAAGATTTCAAACAAAGTTTAAGAATACACCCCATCTCCACAACCATATGCTTTGGGCATAGACATGCCATGATTTATAAATCTTCTAATTTTGTTAGATTTTCTTTGCAAATCTAAGTCCAACTCCTATAAAAAGGTGTTTTGGCCCAGGTTTGCAAAGAGAAACCCCTTAGGAAGGGTTGTAGGGTAAATTTATATTGGCGGTTTTGATGTGCTTAGAAGTTGAGTTTATTACTAGGGCTTATCGTAGGAAGAGTTGTAGTGTAAATTTATATTGGGGGTTTGTCAAGAATGAAGGAATGGATAAGTTGACAAACATAGTAGCTTCCTTAAAGCTGCTTAAAGGATATGATGCACCAATAAACACAACATAACTTAGTATTTCGCCTGATATGATGCATAAGCTAATACTGAGGTCCACTTGCCATTAATCTTAAGCTATTAGGCAAGATTATTTAAGAGTGTGAGAAAGGAAATGTACTTGGAGAAGAGTAGCTCGCAAGAACAAGAATATTCATTAACTATAAGGTATAAGATGATTGTGGCTATAATGAAAAGAACTATTTATAGTAAGTCCTTTAGGGCAATAATATAATAAAGGAAAATTACATAAAAGACAATGTAAGAAAGAGATTCCTAATGTTTTCAAAAAAGGATAAACATCAAAAAGTATAAAAAGGAATATAGTACAAGTGTCAAGAAAGTAGGGGATAGGTGGCGGCCTATTCATAGGTTCGTATTTTAGGATCTTGGGGCACCATAGCTAAGCTAAGTTGATATCAGGGTTGCTGTTGGTAAGTCATGCTTAGGGTTGTCGAGGTGATTAAATGAAGCTATAATTCGGTAGGTTAGAAGAGTAAAGCTCTACATATAAAGACCTCAGATATGACACTTGGCAGGTCGGTTTCGGTATTCGGTAAGCTGGCGATTGGGCAAGAGTCCAACATAGCAGACTATATCCGAGCCTGGACTTGAGGGAGTTATTCAACAACTCTTCCATATATTGGAGCTTGTCCTCGTTAATTTAACAAGAGAAAATCCACTTGGTGAGATATTGGAGGCCTTAGAAGTGAATAGGAGTAATGGGTCCAAAGGTCAACGATCCATTAGTTCTTCTAGGTGGTTAAAGATTTTCCCTCAAATCCTAATCTTTGTCTTTTTCTTCTTCTTTCAGTACATAGGGTATTAAGTTAGTGACATTGAAAGTGGGAGACATTCATATCCTTTAGGTAGTTCTAGCTCATTGGTGTTGTCATTGATGTAGTGAAGGATTTTCAAAAGGGCCATCCGACCTGGATAATAATTTATTTGTCCTCTTCTTTAGGAATCGTTCCTTGCTAAGGTGAATCCAAACAAGGTCGCCTAGGTTGTAAACAACTTACCTTCTACTTCAACTTCCTTGCTCTCTTTGTTAAGCCACTATCTCAACTAATTGCTTGACAACTTTCTTATGTAGTTTTTGAAACTCTTTAGCTTGCTGTTGCTAGTTTGACTTTCTCTTAGGGAAGTAGAGCTAGTGATCATATCCAATCGTAAGTTCGGGTTGAGTCTATAGACGAGCTTGAAAGGCATCCTTCCTGTCAAACTATGAGTGGAGCGATTGTAAGTGAATTCAATTATGGATAAGTAGAGATCCCAATTATGTAGATTCTTCCCAATAATAGCTGGAAGGAGGTTACCTATTGTTTTGTTCACAACCTTTGTCTCGTGTTTGTCTGTGGATAGCAAGAAATACTGAACATAAGCTTAGAGTTTAGCTTCTTCCATAGTGTTCACTAGAAGAAGCTCATGAACTTTGAATCATGATCAGATACAATACTCCTTGGAACTTCATGAAGTCGTATTATCTCCTATAAAAAGAGGTTAGTAAAAATAAAGCATCATTGGTTTTGTGGCAAGCGATGGAGTGGCTCATTTTACTGAATCAATCGACCACTACCATAATAGAATCATGTTTCTATGGTGTTTTGGGTAGGCCAGGCAAGAAATCCATGCTTAGATCGATTTATGGCCACTTAGGTATGGGTAGAGGTGTATATTCTCCTTATGGCTCATTTCTCCCTTGGCTCACTTACATACCTTGCATCACTAAAGAATTTTACACACATCCTTTAACATCTTAGGCCAATAGAAGTGTTCTTTCAACAGCTTTGTAGTTCTATTTTTGCCAAAATGGCTAGCTAAGCCTTCTACATAGGCTTTTCAAATAAGTAATTCCCTAGCAGAACCACTCAACAAACAAACTTGTCTTCCCCCATTAGAAATCCTTGGTTCAAATAGAACCCATCCACCACTCCTATAATGTTGTATTTGGCCACTAAAGGTCTAAAGTGTGGATCGTGTTTATATTAATTAGGCAGGGTACCAAACCTAAGTATTATAGCCTACAATGTTGTGATAAGAACATGTCGATAAGAAAGGGCATCAACCATCGTATTAGAACTTCCTTTCTTAAACTTGATGACATAACAAAAGGTTTTTAGGTACTCGACCCACTTCGCATGGTGTTGAGAGAGTTCTTACTATCCTTTAAGATGCTTGAGAGGTTCATGGTCTGTGTAGATAATGAACTCTCAACATTAGGTAGTGTTGCGAATTCTGAAGTGCTTAGATAAGGGCATAAAACTCCTTGTCATATGTAGAGTAATTTAGTGTAGCACTTTTAAGTTTCTTACTGAAATATGCAACTAGTCAGTGCTCTTACATAAGAATAGCTCCAATGCCAACTCTGGATGCATCGCATTCTAGCTTAAAAACCTTATTAAAGTCAGGCAATACTAATACTAGGGATTTAATCTCTTCAAAACTCCTTTGAGCTTTCTTGGCCCATTTGAATTTAGAGTTTTTCTTAGTTAACTCAATCATTGGGGGCAGCTAAGAAACTAAAGTTCCAAACGAGTCTTTGATAAAATGAGACTAAACCATGAAAACTCTGAACTTTTGCACTACTGTTTGGCATTGACCATTCGAGAATAGCTCAAATTTTTCATCATCTACTTTGATTCCTCCTCTAGAGACAATATATTTGAGGAACTACTTCACTGATTGAAAAAGGTATCATCTTCTAGAAATGTTGAATAATTGCCACTATAGAGGATTTCAATACAATCTCATTTAAGCATACATTGGAAATGAGGTACCACTAATGCAAAATATCATTAAGTAAACAACAAAATTTGCAATCAAGCACTCATAACATGATTCATGAGTTGCACAAAAGGTACTCAATGCGTTCATAAGACCAAATGGCATCATCATCCACTCGAATAGGTCATCCTTCATTTTGAAAGCAATCTTTCACTTGTCTCCAAGCCTCATTTGGATCTGGTGGTAGCCACTCTTTAGGTCAATGTTCAAAAATACTTGCATACCATGCAACTTATTAAGCATATCATTCAATCAAGGGATTGGATATTAGTATTTGATAGTGATTTTGTTGATTGCTTGGTTGTTAATGCACATTCTCATGATCCATCCTTCTTTGGTACTAGAATAGCCGATATGACATAGTGGCTTATGCTCCTTCAAACATATACTCGCTAAATCAACTTATCAACTTGTTTCTTCAAATCGGCTGCCTACTCAAGATTGAGTCTATAGGCTACTCGGTTAGGTAGAGTAGATCCAAGCTGGAGGTCAATGTAATACTCTATACCTTTAACATGAGGTAAACCTCTTGGCAACTCAACAAGGAACACATTAGCATAATCTTAAAGCAATGCCAGCACCTAAATAGGTAGGGCTCTTGCTTCCTTCAACTCTAGAAGTCTTCTAACCAATAAAAGTATACATTCTTCTTTCTTAGAATCCTTAGAAAATTAGGCCTAGGAAATCACTAAGAAATTTCTTTGCAACGATTTAGAAATCTTCTCTTAAGATTCCTAAACTTCTTTGGGGCTTATGGGGGTCAGTACCACCTTCTTCCCATCCTTCTAAAACATATAAATGTTCCTATACCCATCATATAATACCCTATGATCAAAGAGCCATGGTCAGCTTAGTAATATGTGTTAATTACACATAGACAAGATGTTGCATAACATTTCATCCCTATATCTATCACTAATAGTGATCAGTACTCTAACTCTCTTGGCAATAAGCAGTCCTCCCTTCTCATTAAACCAGTGAATTTTGTAAGGCTTAGAATGAGGATAGTTTGGCAATTTCAGAACCTTCACCACTCCTTGAGCTATAATATTCGTGTAGCTTTCTCTATCTATGATCAAAGCATATAGAATGCCATTTACTCAGTAATTCATATGGAAGAGATTCTTGCTCTATTCATCTTCCCTTACGGCATTAGTACTAAGAATTCTACGAACAATAAAATTGAGATATTGCTCTCCCTGCTTGGGTCGAGTAAGGGCCTCAAGAGCTTTAAAGAACTCATCAAAACAGAGCTTGGCATTCTCTTCAACTTCTCCTTCAGTAGCGCTCTCTACTTTGAATTGGAGGTTTTCTCCTTTGATGGTCATAATACGTCGGTTCAGATATTGACTTGCTATGGGTCCAATACCTAAGCATTTGAAACACCTTGTCTCTTAGGTCTTCCTACTAAAGCTTTGACCTTGATCCTTTTGGACCTTAGGTTCCTTGGCCTTAGTCTTTCCTCGGCTATAATCAGGTCTACTCAACATACGACCTCGGTGGTCTACCTTGGAATTGTATTGAGCTTGGTTATATCCAGGTTAGCTCGGTATACCAATTCTGCTCAGTTGAGGTAATTTTGCCTCTACCTTTCAATCCTTTTTGCTACATAAGTAGTTTCATCTAAATTTCCAAGCCTCTATACCTCCATTACATTGCCAATCTCGGATCTCAGTCTAGTGATGAACCTTACAATTTTCTATGCTTTGGGTTTATCAACATCATAACCAATCATTAACAGTCAGAATTCTTGAACATATTCATCCACAAATCAGCCACCCTGTTGGAGTTACTGTAGACGTCTAAATGTGACTTATTCTTAATGTTATGGCACAAACCTACTCCTTAGAACTCTCTTGATCTCGTTCCATGTTCGGATCTCACATCAAGCTTGCTGGCATAACTTTTGCAATTTCTTCCACCACATTACTACATGACTAAAAAATTCTATAGCAGCTACTTGAATACGTATCGAGTCCTCGTAATCATACAAGTCAAATATCTTTTCAATCTTCTCCTTCCAGTCTAGATAGTCATCAACACTATCGAACCTATTAAAACTTGGAATCTACATTTTGAGATACCTAGCTCCTCTAAGGGCATGAATGTTGTGCTCTTTAAATCCATCATACAACTCCTCCTCCTTACCATATTCTTTAACTTCATCTAACTCAAGTCTTATCCTCGTAAAGCTCTCTGCATGTTAGGGTGGAGCTGGGTTCACATTAATAGCTTCTAGTGCTCTAGGTTTAGCTACTTGTCTTATTGACTTGTGTCTCATATCTTAGCCTAATTCATCAACTCTCTCTTATGGCTTAGTCTCTACTGCCCTCTGTACAAAGATAGTCAAGTTGGCTGCAATCGTAGAAAGGTCTTGCAATTGTTCATTAGTAGTTCACAAGGTCTATTAGGTAAGACAACTACGACCATGAGCATCACTCTTAACATCATTAATCTCTCCTTAAACACTAGGGTTCAACATTCTCAATACAAAACTTTAGGAAATAGAAAAATTTACATAACTTTGATAAGAAAATTTTAGCAAGATCAATTGTGCTACTCCAAGTCATAAACTATCACTTACTAGCACAGATGAGTATAGGATTGTCTCCACTGAGGGTGGATACAAATACTAGTACTAATTAATCTTCCTATTATCTAGCAATCAAATTATCAAGTGATTAATTATTAAAATTCTAGATTACTAACTAAACTATACTAATCTACAAAGTAATGCCAACTAACATAATGGTTACAAAAACAATTACTAACACTACCCTTAATCTACAAACTTGCTTCACCACCTAGCATAATATAACCAATATACTTTTTTTTTATCCTAATATCTCTTACCTGTAGAAAATTACTGGTTTGTAAGAATTCCTCTCATAATTACTTACTCGTAATCCTAATTATGTGTATTAGAATATCTTTTGAATTAACAGCTAACTAAGATCACATTAATGTCATGTTAGTCTATCAAATTCGCTAAGGATGTAACAAATTTCCTATTAACATCTCTGTTATCTGGAGTAAGTTGCTCCAATGAATTAAATCTATTCATTAGAATTGTCTCTTGACATAATCTATTGAAATCCATCTTAAGTCAATGTCGTGCACTACAATGTACTCAGATTCATTAAGTTTAGTTCATCAAAAGTTACAAATATTAGGAAATTGCTATTCATGCACTTGATCATACTAAGTGATGTAGCAAGTCTTAAACTACTACTCATATATGATAAAACAATAACATAAATTAACAAAACTCATAAGTAATAAGAAATAAAACATGGAATCAGTAGAGTAAAAACCCCTTTTTGATCACTATAGAAGTCTCACAAATATAGGAACAATGAAGTCCCATCGGCTTTTTCGAGTAGTTCTGGGACAAGTACACGGTACAACACTTAGAAACTATCTTGAAAATGTAAAATACGATGGGTATAACTTTGGTGAATAGATGCGTTTGTGGTTAGTGTTTTAGGTTTAAGATATAAGATGTCTAATGAATCCGATCTAATATAATAATATGATGTGATCTAATGTGATGTGATGTAATATGATGTAATTTGATGTTCTTGGTTATGTTGATGATCCATTGTTTGAAAATTGTAGTGTATTTATATTTATCTCATCAAAAGGTTCAAAATACACCACTTTAAGATACCCCTTGGTGTTAAGACCTACTCTACGCATCGGTTCATGTAATAAAATTAAAGAAGAATAATCATGTCCACTCCCATCACGCTCATTACTCAGGGTATGATAGTCTTAGAAAACAAAAGTCTACACTAATTATGGTCATGATTGTGGTCATGAACTCTTTATTAAACTTATTTATCTCCTCAGGCCTATGATCAAAGGAGCAATCTTCCTCCTGATATACAATCACGATCGTGACTAATAGGGGGATCACAATACCTCCCTTAATTACGCTCGTGATGGAAGGCGTGACTAGTACTAGACATTCAAATCTTTCATTATCACACCCATGATAGAATGTATCTTAAATTTCCTTCAAAGTTTTCCTTTCCTCACGATTGTTGTTGGTGAATTTTGGGATAAAGGAAAACCCCGCAAAAAAGAATGAAATGCTTGGTATCGAGTCTAGCCCGATGCCTAAGTTAGTAGGATGACTTTATGTAGAAAGTACGTAAGTAAAAAGTGTCAGAGAGCCCTTACAGAATTTCTTTCCAATATTTATAAATGGTTGTAGTGTTGTAAATCCTAAAGTTAAGTCAAGTGACCGCAAGATCGAACCTAATATACAAAGTTTAGAACAATCAGTTAAAAGATCCGATCAAACCTAAATTATAAACTATAGTTAAAAATATTAGTAAAAATAACCCCGTAAACTTGAATTTAAGAAAATAAGTAATAAAATAAGAGACTATAAGATTTTCAAATTTTAAGTATAATACTTATTAATTATCGAAAAGGTGAAAAGTGTAATCTAGTAACTAATAAATTGCTAGAGATAGATTATATGTATACTAAAAATCATAGAATAACCTAAATAATAATTAAGAATGTTCACATGTACCCCACATGTATTTACGTGTAGATAAAAATATGCAAAATTACTTAAATTGCCTGAAATTAGCTAAAAACTTATTAAATAATTAAGAAAAAATCAGAGGAATAGGGAATGACTTGGATTTGGTTATGGCAGGTCAGGAATCAAAGAAAAAAAATTAACCAATAAAAAACAAGCAATACAAAAGGCAAAATTAAAGAGATTTGAGCAATGTTTTGCCTAATTAATGCATAATAATTACTATAAGGCTCTATAAATAGCAAGAAAAATTACAGAACTCATTTGGACAATTAGAAGTTTGGAAAAATTGAGAGCACCGAAATTTGGAGAAAAAAATTAGGGTTTTTAGAAAATTTCCCCAAAACTATGCAGAGGGAGTAAGGAGGCCGAACCCATACATCACCACCATCTGGAACCAAACCACTACCACTACCCTACTCCAAACCCACCACTTGGACCAACCGATACACCTAAATCGGTGTTAGAGGCCTAAAAGCCATCGAATTGGGTGAGTTTTACATCTGCTCCGATTTTGTAAAATTTCTTAAAATTATATATTTTGCCCAAAAAATTATGAAATTTATTATTTTGAGGTTTTATTGTATGCCGATTTAGAGAAAAATAGTGATTAAGTTTAATCACATCTATAAATATAGGGTTTTTAAGAAATTAAGCAAAACTTAGCATGATTAGAACTAAAAATAAATAGGCTTAGAAGTGTAGTTTTGAGCTTAAAATTTTTTTGTAGAATACTTAAGTGATATAGAATAGTGCTATGAAGCCATTTTTCTAAATTTAATTTTCAAAATTTTTAATTAATTTTTTTAGCCCAAAAATGATGAGAAAATTGAGTAATTTTAGGTTAATTAGGTGATTAAGTGATTAATTACTAATTTATATGGTAATTAGATGTTTAAGGATGTTAATCTCTAATATAAAAATCTAATCCTATTCTTTAGGGTGTTAAGTGTAGTTAATATAGGAATTATGTGGTAATTGTAGGAAATTAGGAATATATAGAATTGGAAAATTAATAAATATGAAAAATTAGGTTTATTTGGATAATATAATAATAAAAATCAGTATATAATAAATCTAAAACAAAATTTAATTTTGGGTAATTGTATAAAAAATGTAAGATTTTCTCACATCAAGAGTAAATCGGGTACCCCAATTAGGATTAGAGTGTACTGAATAAGTTAGAACACTAAGTTAAGACTCAATGTGATATTAGAATACTCAAGCTTAATGTAATTAATTTCACATTAAGATTCGAGCGTATTTAGGATTCCTCGCAATCAAACACAATGTAGAATCAAAACTGGAATCTAATTTAGAAACCGAACCCTGAACTAAGGTAGAGTGAATCATTAGTAAATAATAAGTATATACGGAGAAATTAGTTAAATTATAACTTAGAATATGTATCATCAAAGTATAAGTACTAAAAAGATGTATTTGTATTATTGGACACCCGAAGACGAACTGACCTGCTATTAAGTGATTAGGCGACCAAGAATTCCAAGTAAGTTAGGTTATTACTTTACCATATTAGAGTACTATTTTATGGTACTCGGATACTTAGAATTGTATATGATTGTGATTGTAAGTAATTTATGTATGTGCTTGAGTATCGGAATTCGTAATGAAATTTGTGTTCTGATTGATTGTGTGTTATGACTGGATTATTGTGAAATTGTCTAAACACCCTAAATGAAATTTAATCTTATGCAACTCTAATGCCCTAAATTGTCATACATTGCAACCCTTTAGGGAATCATTGGGATTCTCCAACCAAACACCGACACCTTCGATAAAGATAGCGCTGGATAGCAAATTGGTCTTTTCCTTATCCTTATCCTTAGCCGAATTAAGTGACAAAAGAGGAGGTCACAGTGAGGATAAGAGCATTGGTTCGAAGGATAGTCTTAGGAGGAGTGGTGTCTCCATTACACAAACTTGGGTTTGATTGTAAGTTGTCACATAACATGAAAACTCCTCAACCTAGATTAGAACGAGTGAAATTTCTCTAATTTCGCAACAGACCAGACTACGTTGTGTGATGACACTTGCTTGTTGCATTACATGAAAATAATTGTTTGATAATCTTGTTTGTGTTTGTATACATTCATGAGTCTCCAATTCAACTTACTGAGCTGTAGTTGCTCATACCCATATAGATCCTTTTGCAGGTCCTGATTTTTGAATACTCCGAGTATTATGCCACCCTACAACTATCCGGAGGTTAGTTATTTTAAAGCCTGGAGTGTGAGGATTAATTCGCCTAGAGTCTCCTTAATAGCATAAGAATGAAAGACCGATAGTTGATATGTAAATTAGTTGACTGTTACATTAATGTAGAATTTCCTGGGAAGTTCTGTGGAATATACATGTAATTATATATATGTTGACTTGAAGTTCTTGTTAATTATTGTAACTTTAACTCAACTCTTAACTAGACTGTTTACTTTAAAGCAAGGAGTTGTCAATGCCTTGTGTAGATCATGTCTATAGTAGGTACTGTGAGGTCAGTTACTATCATAGAATGGTTTATACGGTGAGATTGTTGTGACTCTGTGACTTCAAGCTGTAACAAGTGTCTAAGGTAATTGTCGGAATAACTATTATGATACGTGGAAGCTTTTTGATTTGACATCTCCCCTGATATGTAGGGAGAGCAGGCGGTTATGTAATATAACCATGCTTGTGACAACTGTTTATGCCATGGACTTGAATTCAAACCAAGAATGGATTTCTTCTATTTGGCAAAAATGTCGTATCATCTATCAAGTGGTATGCCGAGAGATTCGATCATTCGGCATATCAGCAACCAAATAAATGAGTATATTAGATGAACAAAAACCGACTATCAACAATGACCATGATTGCTGTAAATTGCTTTAAATTGCATTGTTCTTATGTAGACTTCATCTCCTTGCTCTTGAATAATTTGAAATAGATATATTATACAATTAAGTACTAATAACTTAAGAAATAAATATAGTTATAGTCAATTTACGCCTAATATCTCGAAAGTATAGAGTAATTACTCTTATTAGATACTAGGATTAGATGCTATGCCTAGGAGTTGAGTTGATCACTAAGGCTTATCGTAGGAATTAGTAACTAAGTGGGTCCTTTAAGGAATCAAAGAATGAAGGAATGGATAAGTTGACAAGTACAGTAGCTTCCGTAAAGCTACTTGAAAAATATGATGCACTGATAAACACAATACGGCTTAGTATTTCACTTAATATGATGCATAAGCTAATATTAGGGTCCATTTGCTACAAATCTCAAGGTATTTACTGAGATTAGATAAGAGTGTGAGAAGGGAAATGTACTCGAAAAAGGGTATCTCGCAAGAACAAGAATATTCATTAACTGTAAAGTGTAAGATGATTGCGACTAGAGTGAATAGGATTATTTATAGTAAGTCCTTTGGGGCAACAATTCAATAAAGTAAAATTGCATAAAAGACAATTTAAGAAAGAGATTCCTAATATGTTTGAAAAAGTGTATATATGACCAAAGACAAAAAAGAATACGGTACAAGTGTTACAAAAGTAAGGGATAGGTGGTGGCATATCAATAGGTTCGTATTTGGGATCTTGGGGTACTACAACTAAGCTTCGTCGATGTTAGGGTTATTGTTAGTGAGTTGTGGTTAGGGTTGCCATGGCAATTGAATGAGGCTACAATTTGGCAGGTTGACAGAGTAGAACTCTACATATAAGGACATCGAACATGGCACTCGACAGGTTAGCCTTTACACTTAACAAATAGGCCTCTACACTTAGCAGGTCGGTGACTGGGTGAAAGTTTGGGCAAAACAGAGTGTGTTTGAGTTGGGACTTTAGGGAATTGTTCTATAGCTCTTCCATATACTGGAGCTCGTCCTCGATAGGCTAACAAGAGAAAATCCTCTTGGTGAGAGATTGGAGGCCTAGGAAGTGGGTGTAAGTGATGAGTCTCTGGAGGTTGGCAATTCATCAGGTTTCTCATTTCTCATCTTTCTTCTTCTTTTATTTCATCATGTCTTTGTTATCATTATCTTAGTGAATTGTTATTGAACCCTAGTTTTTATTGCAACATTTGTTTTATTTCATCTATGATATTACCTTTGAAAATCTAATTACATTGTGCATACTGTCATTGAATTAGAATTTACTCGAGTTATTAATTTAATGTTTGAGTTTGCTTTTGAGTACGTAAGTTCCTTTTGTGAATAGATACATGTGGAAGGAATTGAGTAGACTAAGCAATTAGGTATTGATTTCTTCAGATTAAGGAACCTATTAGCAGAATCTAAGGTCATACTGCAATTTTGTAATACTCAATTCCAAAAGCGATTCAGGTAGAGCCGTCTTGGGGTTAGGAATTAATGAGAGACACGAGTTCGGTTAATTTAGATGTGGCATTTTCACTGTATAAAGAGTAATTGAGATTAAAAGTAAATAATAATGATTTACTAAGGATTATGTGTTCTTTAATTTAATGAAATTTTACTTATTTATTTTATTTAGTTTTGTTTATTTTATTTTATTTTATTTTAGCTATCGTTTTGTGTTTATTCTTATTTGTTAATTGAAATTATCTTATATTTTTAAGGTAGATAATTGGTGGTTTGGGGTAAATTGCTAGTAATTTAAGGTCTCTCATATGTATAATTTCTCATAAGATTGACACTTAGACTCATATCCATTTTACTATACTATGACTTGAGTAGATGCACTTGCCTACTATATGCGATCAAGTTTTTAGCACCCTTATTAAGGATCCAATTGAGTAAACTAATTAGGATGCAAGTAAAAACCTTAATTTTTCGATTATTTTAACATACTTATAATAAATCATCCCTACTATTCTTTTGATATTTTTATTTACTGATGTGCTTTTAACTTCTAAAGTGTTATAGTTATTAACTAGGGAATCAAACTAGCGGGAGAAGTTAACCTCAAGTAAACCACGTTAAACAACAACGTTTCTCTTCAAGCAACTCAAGTTTGATTTCTTTTAATTCCAATTGCTTGTTTGCTTGTTTTGTTTATTTCATTGTCTTGTCTTATGTCAATTCGAGTATCAAGTTCGTAAGACGTTAATTAGTATTTTTCCCTCACATTAAACAGTTGTTTATTCCTTAAAAAAAGTTATTGAAGTTTATTCATGTAATAAGAAACTAATGAAGTTTGTCATCTAAGTGAGTCGTTATTTGATTTAATTTCGTACTTCAATTTACTTTATTTTTTAATTTCTCGGAGCAATTTTAGGAAATGAGTCAAAGGAATTCAACGTAACTTAAATTCGAAAATTAAAGAAAGAACATGGCTAAAGTCTATGCCTGTGGACTTCAAGCATGATCTACTAAAAGATAATTTTCAGAGAAGATAAAAAAAAATTAGGAAGAGAGCTCCATTGTCAAGACCATGCATGTGACCCTTAATCGTGGTCATGCCCAATTCGTAATAATGTGAAAAAGGCATGGACCATAGCTACACTCAATCACCATGATCCTTGGCCGTAGTCAAGTAAGAATTTGAAAACCATTCTCTCTTCAAATCTACATTTTTCTCTCAATCCTCTCACTATTCAATCACTCACACTCCACAAATCTTTAAATCCAACTTTTAGCATGATAGATTCAAGAAACATGCATAGTTATAAGCATGCATGTTGTAAGAACTCTTCGGGCTTTACTTCCACTTATTGCTTATTGTAATTTAGCGAATCTTAGTAGAGGAGATGATATGCCAAGTTATCGAACAAGGAGTTTGGCTCAACTACATTCTTAAGTTGGGAAGCACTTACTTAAGGGGGGTATGATGCTAGAGTAAGGAAATTGATAGAATTTGGAGGCTGGGACCAACTACTAACAATAAATGAGACAATTTATAAAGAGTTGACTTTTGAAGTATTAAGCACACTAAGGCTAGCATATAACTACATAGATCATAGTACACAAGACACTTTATACTTCAGGTGTAATGACTGTAATGTGACTGTGTCATCTAATAGTATACCTGTATATATGGGATTGTATTATGCAGACTATGTAAGGACTCGTAAGTATAGGGAATTGCCTTACAAGTTGCTATAAGTTGTTAGCGATGGTTAGGTATGGGCTCAGTTAAGCAATGGAGGAGGTCATGATCCAAGGAAATCTAAAGCTTCTCAATTGAGAGATCTAGCTCTTAGACTAATTCATTATGTGCTAGTTTGAAGCTTTACTAAGAGGAAATATAGTAATCGAGTAGTAAATGAGAAGGAAATTCTTTGTTTGCATAGCACAGCTGAACAATATCTTATAAATTTATGCATTAGGATGGCTTTCTTTCTTAAAAGCTAGGCCATCAAGGGCTATTTGGAATACATTTTTGTAGGTCACTTCATCACTAGGGTGGTGAAGAATACTCTTGACTTTTCACGACCTCCCTCGTTGCAGGTACTTGAGCCTGCTACCTTGTTAAGCTATAAATTTGTTAAGGCTATGAAGCTCCCTCTAGCACTAAGTATCCTCTCCTTAAGCCATCTAAAAAGGAAACATCATCCTTGTCTTGGCCATGACCTAGATCATCGTCTTCAATCATTGGTAAGTTTAAGATGATGGTAAGAAAGCTCCTAAAGAGAGAAAAGACCTTGTTATACCAGGTGCAAAGGATTAAGGAAAAAGTAGATGCACTCTTTTCTTACTATGGTATCCATCCATCCACTACCACTACTACCCTAGTCAGCACCTAACTTGGATGAGGAGACTAAAGAAGAGGAGAGTAAAGGTATGGACTATGATGACAAGCGATTTTTCTTTGTATTTTTATTTCCTTTTCAAAAGACTTCGTTTAATTTTCAATTTGGATGACTATAACTTCTAACTTGTTTACTATAGCATTTTTTATAACTATTTAACTTTTAAGGTTTTGTAAACTAAAGGAAGGAAAGTTAGAGCTTCTCAAAGTAAAGCCACTAGTCTTGGAGCAGAAACACTCAAAAGATCGTTTAAAACATGCTTTTATAGTGAGGAGCTCATAGCTATCAACAACTACCCCATCTAAGCGAAAAGCGGATAAAAAGAAGAGACGTGAGCAACATAAGTTTAGTGAGTTGCGTGATAAGAAGAAACTCAGTATAAGTTATGCAACTAGACAAGAGAATTTGCTGTACCAATGACAAAAGGATAAATCTAGCCTTGTTTAGAGGGTTCAAAAGTAAGGTAAGGATGGAGATCCATCTCCACTCAGATAAAGGTAAGTAACAGATGTAACCCCTCAAGCTATTAACGTTAAACATAGTGTTCTTGGGAGGCAACCCAAGTTGGTAGGTTATGTTAGTGATTTTTATTATTTATTTTAGCACTTTAACCCTTTTATTTTTCACTACAAGGTTTAGTTTGCTTTTATGTTGCCTTTTTTTGCTACACATATAACGGTCTCGTTAGCTTAGTTTAATTTTTGCATTAGCTTTCTCTGATTCATTTTTTTTTTTTAGCTTACTACTTTTGTTTCTTTTATTTTTAAATTCATGTATTTAGGCTAGGCATACATAAATTAAAATAAAAATAATAAAATTTAAAATAATAAAAAAGCAAAATAATGTACTACACAATCCAAAGACACAGTCGTATCTTGGACCGTGTCAATTCCAGGCAACCTTTACGCTCTCATCACAAAAGAGCACACAGTCACGAGACATGGCCATGTTAAGGACCATGTTGTTCCTAGGAGATGAATTTGAGCGCATTACATAAAGTTACATAACTACGAGATATGGTTGTGCCTCAAGTCATACGCGTCCAGTATAAAAGCACACGACCTAGATCCCCTTTTCCTCTCATATGCTTTTTCCCTTAAACAGAAACTCATAGTAAAATACACTCAGCATAACGTGCGTACAACATTCTTCCTCTCTTGCACTTTCTCTTACACCCATAAACACATAAACTCACACAAATTCAAAGATCTCTACTACTCACATTATTTCAAGAATCCAAGTAAGTACTTAATCACTATTTTTCTTTCTTTCTTTTTTTTTTTAAAAAAAAAAATTGCTTAGATTAGACTCTTATGCATGATAAAGTAGTTAGGATTTAAATGCATGTTAGTAATTCAGTGTGTGTTCAAGAGGAGAGTTCAATTGAGGATGTTAATGATGAGGACGAAGATAAGGAATATAAAGAGGACAACAATAATTTCATAGATGATGCTTCCGATTAGGGGGATTGTAGAGTCGATGTCTTGGAACTTTAAAGGTCATGTTGGAGATTGTGTTTGATTCCAACTATTTTAAACTTTAGACTTCTTGCATTGATGAATTATGTTATTCAAATTTTCAATGTAGTATCAGTTTTTCTTTCCCACTTTTCTATCGTCTTACCCTTGATTGTTTTGATTTATATATTTTTCATGTGTGACTTAATTCGTACATTGGAGACAATGTGCGGTTTTAAGTATAAGGAAGGAGATATAAAAATTTATAGAAACTTTTGCTACTTAGGAGACTATTTTTTTTTTTTTTTGCATTTAACCCAATTTTATTGTTTTATTGACTTGCAATTATTTAGAAATTGGTAACTTCTACTAAGTTGAATGTAATTTGAATACTTGACGGGTGATGATTGATTTACACAATTCTAAAGTTGATAGGTGAAACCTTTGTAGAGTAAAGTTAAGGATTACTTAGCTTAGGATTTTAGTACTTAGGATTAAAGAAACATCACTGGTTAGGAGTTAGCTATGACTATTTTTGAAGCTTATTTTGATGTATACTTTCCTCTTAGAAATTTTTAGAGCTCTATAATTCTTAATAAACAAACAAATGAAAATTTCCTTTTGAGAAACCCTTGAAAACTTGAAATAGTTGGAGGTAGAAAGTGATATAAATGGAAAAAAAGGGCAAAATTGGTAAGAATTGGCTTTGGTCCCTTAGAAGAGCAAGGTTGAATTCCACTACCAATGCCAAAATAAGCTTAACGAATGAATTGGTATGGATCAACCTTGGTCTCTTAGAAGAGTAAGGTTCTCTCATGCTACTAATATGAGGGTAGGTTGGTATGGATCGGTCTTGGTCCATTAGAAGAGTGAAATTCTTTTCTGCTACCAATAAAATTGTCTTTAAATAATGCGCTTAATTAATGATACAAATTTAGTAGATTTGAAGCCTTCCCAAAGAAAGCATATATTAAGGGAATGATCAAAGAATGAGTGGATGTAGTATGTGTTTACTCTAAATTATGGTACTTAGCGAGATTGAAAAGAGGGTTGTATACATTTTAGTTAAGTAGGTTTAAAATTTTTATGACTCTTTCCTAATTAGTGAGATGTTAAGTCTGATCTTGAGTACAGAATCCTTAATTAAATGATCCAGTTAAATTTTAATTTATATAGATTAGCTTGTGAACTCTAATACTTTGTGTCCCTTGGATATTGGAAAAAAGATTGAGTATAAGAGTTAAGGAAGTTATTTAAAGAAAATTGATTGCATTTGCAAGTTGAGTCTTTCCAAGTTAAGTATAATTTTTAGCTGGTTTCCTAAGCAGTGAATATTTTTTACTTAAGAATTCTTGTCTTGATTTTTCTTTGCCTTATTTGCTTGAGAACAAGCAAATTCTTAAGTGTGTGGAAGTTTGATGAGTTCCTAATTACATATATTTTACTTAGTGATTTTTTGATGATTTTCCTTAAAATTTGAGTTTATTTTTAGACATTGATGCTTAATTTAGTAAAATCTTGTTTTTTAGGTTTTAAAACGATCTACGTGAGAAAAAGAGAAGATAGAAACAAATTTTACTCAAATCGAAGCTAAAATGAGCAAATTATGAAGGTTTGAAGATCAACACAATCGAATAACATAACTATATCATTTCTAAGAAAAATTGGAGCTTAGGATACGATCAAAAGAGACAACCCTGTCCTCGGTCATGTCTTTCCCAACTGACTTATTTTTTTTATCTCTTCATATATTAAGCCTTATTAGGGTTTATTTAATAGGAAGAACTTGTTAGACATGAATTGGAGACAGCTTTTTAAGACAAGAACACTTAAGAGTGAGAGGATCATCAAGAATTCAAGATTCAATTTTTCTTTTTACTTCACGATTTTCTTTCATACAATTTTATACTCTTTGTTTTCAGATTCTTATTTTGTGATGTGTATAGAGTAGATCTTTAGTATTTAGGTTTTGTAGAACTTAGATCTATTCATGTGATATGATTGTTATTTGATTAATTTAATTCTTAAGTCTTTTCTTGGTTCAACTATGTTTACTTCATGATTTAGGTTATTATTTCCGCAAGTAGTAATTTATAATTTGATATCTTATAAGAGAATCGAGAGATTTCTTATAAGATTAGATCTAAGCATAGTTGATGAGAATTGTCGTAAGATTAGAGATCATTTGCTATATTCTTCCAGAATTTTAAATTAAAGTGTAGAGAATTATTTGATAAAAGATCCTTAAGGAACTTTGCATATCTCGACATCTATAATAAAACATCAACAAAAGGTAAGTTCACTTGTAGTTGTTTAAAAAGATTAAGGAATTTTCAAATTGTTTGGTTAGATCAAGGTGGTCTTGCTTAAGGTGCTGTGGATACGGAATGGGCAGCTTATACTCCTTCACTTTTGGTGGCTCCACACTCTCTTTTGATCTCAGCAGTTCTAAACTTTCCTTACCCTTGACCTCTACTTCTTTCTCAACTGTTTCCTTATCCTCTTTCATCTTAACTTACAGTTGTCTACCATTTCCCAGGGTCACTATATTGACATGTTCCCTAAGGTTTATTTCAATGTTCTCAGGTAATGATCCTTATTGTCTCATTTAGTATCCTAGCGATCTGGCCAATCTGATTCTCCAGGTTGTGGATGGAAGCTTCTTGGTTCCTTAAAGAAGCTTCTATTTGTTGCATTTTAGCCTTATTAAACTGAATGTATTTTTCCAAGAGGCTTTCTAACTTATTCTCTAGAGTAGGCAAGGTACCTACCGATTGTTGAAATCCCGGTAGAGGAAAATTTGATCTTTACTGTAGCTAATTCCTTACCTATTACTTTTGGCCTTGACCTTCATTTTGACCTCCCCATGAAAGATTAGGGTGATCTCTTTACCTTAGGTTATAGGTGTTGCTTTAAGGATTATATTGGGGTCTTGTAGGTTTCCCTATAAAATCAACCTATTCTGTTTTCTTATAGCCTACAATCCCCTCTTCGTTAAATTTGTTCGGGTTGAATTGTGGTTGTTGCAAATTAGTCGATAGGAATTCAATTTTCTTGCTTAACATCTCCACTTAAGTACCTAGAGACTATACGGCATTAAGCTTAAATATGCCTACAATATTTTGCTTCCCCTTAAGGTTATCCTACTGATAATTATTCATAGCCATTCCTTCTATCAAAGCTTAGACTTCCTCAAGCATATTAGTATTTAGTGTACCTCCGGCTACTGCATCTATCATTTGCCTCAGAGAAGGGTTGAGACCATTGTAGAAGGTTTGCATTACCATCTAAAGAGGAAGACCATAATGTGGACACTGCCTCAACAAGTCCTTAAAATGCTCCCATGTGTCGTATAAGGTCTTACCCTCTATCTAGGCAAAAGATGAGACATCGACTCTCAACTTTACAGTTTTCGCAAGTGGAAAATACTGTTCCACAAATTTTTCTACTAATTCATTCTAAGTTGTGATTAAGTTCCTTGCCAAGAAATTCAACCACTGCTTAGCTCGACTGCATAAAGAAAATGGAAAGAGGAGCTATTGGGAATCAAGTTACGGGGGCCCTGACCCATAGCCAAGCTTAAGGACTAGAAAGGCTAGCACGATGAATCCTTATATTCCAACCAACCCCTGCCGAAGCCGAGTACCTCTTTGCCGAGTCACCTCTAATGCTGTACTGTATGACTGCCCATTATTGTATGATATGCCGAGTTAACGATTACTCTCTATTGCCAAGTCAACCAATTACTCGGTCTCTTCCTTTTTGAGAAGCTAAGAGAAAAATATTGGACTGACTAGGCCATCCCGGGTCGAATAACCCCATATGTCCATTCTGTTACGCCCCAAAGTAATTGTAAGCCCCACAACCAGTTACTCGGAGCTTCGATCAGCTGAAAGATCCGATCTAACCTAAATTATAAGTAAAACTAGAAATATTAGTAAAATGATCTCATAAGTTTGAATTTAAGAAATAAGCAATAAAATAAAAAATATAAAAATTCTAAATTTTAAGTATATAACTCGTTATTTATCAAAAATGCATAAAATGCGTAAAATGTATTCTTATAATTAACGAATCGCTAGAGATAAATTATATGTATACTAAAAATCATAGAATAATCTAAATAATATTTAGGAATATTTAATTGTACTATATATGAATTTACATGTATGTAGAAATACGCGTAATTACTTAAAATACGCGTAATGTGCTAAAATAATACTAAATAATTAAAGAAAATTCATAATTGAATAAGGAAAAATAAAGAAAAATCAGAAAAATAAGGAATGATCTAAATATAGGTCGTGGCAGTTAGGGAAAATGAGAAAAAAATTAGCCAGTTAAATTAGAACAACACAAAAGTCAAATTGGAAGAAGATAAGGCAATTGTCTAATCAAATTAATACACAATAATTTCCATAAAGCTCTATAAATAGAAATAAAAATTTAGAAGCTCATTTGGTTAGTTTGGAGAGTGAGAACAATAGGAAGAGGTGAAATTGAGAGAAAAATTAGGGTTAGGAAAAATAATAAGAAAAACTGTACAGTTAGGGCCATAAAAGGGAACCAACATCAGACAAGCAGCTGCAAGTGGACGGCCACCACCACCACACGGTGGTGGCATGCCTAAATCGGTCGATAAGGCCATGGCAGCCTTTGGTAGCCGAAGCCACCAAGATCGGTGAGTCCGATTTCCAGCTCGATTTTGTATAATTTTGTAAAAATAGTAAATATTCTTAGAAAATTATGAATTTTTTTATTCTAGAATATTTTTGTATGTAG
The DNA here is from genome assembly GCA_024138005.1 of Lumnitzera racemosa. Lineage (NCBI taxonomy): Eukaryota > Viridiplantae > Streptophyta > Magnoliopsida > Myrtales > Combretaceae > Lumnitzera > Lumnitzera racemosa. Next base: position 63,849,785 of record JAMXBC010000004.1, read on the forward strand.
TTTTTATGAAAAATGTTTTTTTGATGAAAATATGTCTCGTGATATATGATCCTTAAGAAATCATGCAAAACCAAGTATGTTTCGGTTTAGAAATAAATGACCTTAGGAGTGTAGTTTTGAACCCAAAATTTTTGTGTAGATTACTTTGATGATATATAACATTGCTGTGAAGCCCGTTTTCAAAAATTAATTTTTGAAAATTTTAGATAATTTTTAAGCCCTAAAATGAGGCATAAAATGGGTAATTTAAGGTTAATTAAGTAATTAAATTGTTAATTACTGATTTAGTGAATAAGTATGTGTTTTAGGATGTTGAAATCTGATGGAGTATGATACTTGTAGCATTTAAGGTGTTAGATGTAATTATTAGGTTAATTATATAATAAATAAGTAACATAGAAAAACAGTACATTTTAAGTTAATTTTGTAAATTAGGGTAATTAAGTGTAAAATCTGATTTAGGATGAATTTAGACATTTTGAAATGATAATTGATATTAGGAGATAGTAATTAGAGTGATAAAAATATTAGATGTGTATTATGTACATAATACACAATCATTAGAAATATAATAAATAGAAAATATTAGAATAAAAATTGATATTATGATAATAATAAAAATATACAATAAATCTGATAGGAAACTTAAATTTATGTAATTACATGAAACATGTAAAAATTTCTTACATTAGGAGTAAATTTGGTACACTATTAAGGATTTAAGTGTATTAGATATAACAAAATATTAACTAGGGTTAATTACGATATTTAGGATATCTAGAAGTAAAGTGGTTAATTTCACAGTATGAGTTAAAACAAGTTTCTAGAGTTCGGGTATAAAACAGTACTTAGAAATCAAACTAGAATATAATTTAGAAGTCGATACGGAAACCAAACCCGAACCTAACCCCAAACCTAGAATAATTGCAAAAGACTTAAGACGTAGATAATTAGGTAACAAAACATAATAATAAGCGTTATAGGATAAAACGAACCTATAATAGTTATATGAAGATTGATACCACATTTGTGTTATAGGGATGATCGGCGGTGGCCTGAGCGAGTTGGACCTCGAATGAGTGAGCGAGGAGTCCAAGTAAGTTAGGATTAATATGATGCTGTATTTTGGAGGCTTGAGATTATGCTTGGTTGTGCTTGTTAGATAGTTGGTTGTGTGCATGTGCTTGATCATGAGTGATGCTATGATTCTGTCTGTTGTTCTAGCTTGTATTGTATGATTTGTATGAAATTATTGATCAACCTAAATTGGACCTAATTAAATATACGACCTATAATCATAATCGAACCTACATGGCAACCTATTAGGCGAACTTAGGACTCTCCAGCCAAATACTGACCCCTTCGAAAGGGATAGCGCAGGATTGCATAATGGTCCCTTCTTCATCCTTAGTCAAACTAAGTGATGGAGAAGAGGCCGCAGCAAGGGTAAAGTCAATGGTTCGAAGGTAGTCGCGGGAGAAGTGAGGTCTCCATTGCACAAGCCTAGGTTTGGTTATGAGCTGTTACATTAATGGCAACTTCTCAACCTGGATTAGAGCAGGCGAAATTTCTCTAATCTCACGACGAGCCGGACAACGTTGTGCGATGGCATTTGCTATATATGCATTGTACCTAATAAGTTGATTAATAACCGTGTTGTGTTTATGGTATAGTTTTAAGTCTTCCATCCTAACTTACTGAGCTATGGTTGCTTACATCCCTATAGACGTCGTGCAGGTGCTGGCTAAGAAGCGGCATACAACTACTTTGAAGCTAGCAACTACTGGATGCTAAGGAGTGAGAAAAAATATTTGAAGAACAAACATATATTCTTAAGGTCTAAGCTTTTATTTTAGAATTTATCATTTTTGAATAATGTAATAACTAAATTATAGTGTATATATATATATTCTCACTTTCTTAGGTAAATGATTTATTTAAAATTACAAATTGTTTACTTCAAAGCGAGTTAGTTATGGACGCCTTATGTAGATTAGGTCTAAGATAGCTGTTGCAAAGCCAACTTCTATCTTAGAATGGTTTACATGGTGGGGCTATTACGACTCTATTACTGTCATACCGTGTAAACTATTCTAAGATAGAATTTGGCCTTACAACCACTATCCTAAACCTAATCTACACAAGGCATCCACGACTAAATTGCTTTGAAGTAAACAGTTCATAATTTAAATAAGTCATTTACCTAATAAAGTAAGAAAATATATAGATACACTAGAATTCAGTTATTGCAATTAACGTTTACAACATTTCACCATAATATATTTCTTAGTTAATACATTATTCATAAATGAAAAATTTTTAAATAAAAGCTTAGACTTTAAAAATATATATTTGTTCTTCAAATGTTTTTCCTTACTCCCTAGGATCCAGCAGTTGCTAGTTTCAGGGTAGTTATAAGCTGCTTCTTAGCCAGCATCAGTAACGACGTCTATAGGGATGTGAGCAACTACAGCTCAGTCAGTCAGGACGGAGGACTTAAAACTATACTACAAACACAAACAAGATTATCAACCAACTTATTAGGTACAATGTATGTCCAAGCAAATGCCATTCACGACGTTGTCCAGCCCATCGTGAGATTAGAGAAATTATGCCCGCTCTAATCCAGGTTGAGGAGTTGCCATTAATGCAACAGCTCATGACCAAACCCAGGCTTGTGCAATGGAGACACCACTCCTCTCGTGACTATTTTCAAACCATTGACTTCACCGTTGCCGTGATCTCCCTACTTGTCACTTAGTTCGACTAAGGATGAAGAAGAGACCTATTATGCTATCTAGCGCTATCCCTTTCGAAGGGGTTGGTATTTGGCCATAGAATCCAAAATTTCTCCTAATGGGTTGCTATGTAGGTCCAATTTATGATTACAGGTCATATATTTAATTAGGTCTAGTTTAGGGTGATCAATCATTTTATACAAATCATATAATACAAGCCAAGTAACAAATCAAAAATCATATCATTAGCTCAGAACAAGCACAATCAAGCACAATTCAAGCCTCTAAAATACAATACTGTATTAATCCCAACTTACTTGAACTCTTCACTTGCTCATTCGAAGTCCGACTTACTCAAGCCATTACTGATCATCTTTATAATACCAACGTTGTCTCAGCTTTCATATAACTATTATAGATTAGTTTTTATCCTATAACACTTATTGTCCAATTATCTAGGTTCTCATATCTTTAGTTTAGGGTTTAATATGTCCAATTATCTAGGTTCTCAAATCTTTTACAATTATTCTGGGTTTGGGGCTAGGTTCAGGTTCAGTTTTCGCATTGATTTCTAAATTAGGTTCTAGTTCGATTTTTAAGTACTGTTTTATACCTGAACCCTAGAAACTCATTTCAACTCATAATGTGAAATCAATCACATTACTTTTAGATATCGTAAATACCATAATTACCCCTAGTCAGTATTTTATTCCACCTGATACACTTAAATCCTTATTAGTATACCGAATTTACTCTAATGTAAAAAATTTTTACATTTTTCATATAATTACATAAATTTAAGTTTTCTATTAGATTTATTATATATCCCTATTATTTATATAATATCAATTTTTATCCTTATATCTTCTATTTATTATATTTCTAACAATTGCATATTATGTACATCACTTAATATATACATAATATACATATAATATTTCTATCACTCTAATTACCATCTCTCAACATCAATTATTATTTTAAAATTTCTAAATTCATCCTAAATCAGATTTTACACCTAATTACCCTAATTTACAAAATTAACTTAAAATTTACTATTTTTCCCTATTACTTATTCACTACATAATTAGTCTAATAATTACATCTAACACCTTAAATGCTATAAGTATCGTACTTCATCATATTTCAACATCTTAAAATATATAATAATTTACTAAATCACTAATTATTGATTTAATTACCTAATTAACCCAAAATTACCCATTTTATGCCTCATTTTAAGGCCCAAAAATTATCTATAATTTTTGAAAATTCATTTTTGAAAAGGGCTTCGTGGCGCTATTCTATATCACCTAAGTAGTCTACAGAAAAAATTTGGGCTTAAAACTACACTCCTAAAGTTATTTATTTCTAAACTGAAACATGCTCAATTTTGTATGATTTCTTAAGGATAATATATCATGGGACATATTTTTATCAAAATAATATTTTTCCTAAAAACTACATACCAAAATATTTTAGAATAATAAAATTCATAATTTTCTAAGAATATTTACAATTTTATAAAATTAAACAAAATCGGGCTGGAAATTGAACTCACCAGTTTTGATGGCTCTAGCCACTGTCGGTGGCCATGGGTGTATCGGCCCACCTGGGCACTGCTACCACCATGTAGTGATGGTGGCTGTCCACTCTCAACTGCTCGTCAGGCTTGAGTTCTCCTTAGAAGCTCCAACTGCACAAATTTTTGCTAAATTTTTGTAAAACCCTAATTTCCTCTCAATTTCTCCTCTCTCTAATTTTATAGGGTTTCAAACTGATCAAATGAGCTTCTAAAAAATTTGGGGTATTTATAAAACTTTAGGGAAATTATTTTGCATTAAATTGATTTGACAATTACCTTATCTCTTCTTCTTTTTGACTTTCTATTTGGCTAAATTTAATTGGTTAATTTCCTTCTTTAATTTTCAAATTCCCACGCCCCACTTCTAGAATTTTTCTCATTTTTCTTGATTTTTCCTTAATTAATTATGAATTTTATTTAATTATTTAGTGTTATTTTAGTACATTTTACATATTTTAAGTAATTACGCATATTTCTACCTACATGTAAATTCATATTTAGTACAAATAAATATTCCTAAATATTATTTAGGTCATTCTATGATCTTTAGTATACATATAATTTATTTCTAGCGATTTGTTAATTATCAAAATGCATTTTTACATATTTTCACTCATTTTCGATAAATAAAGAGTTATATACTTAAAATTTAGAAATTTTATATTCTTTATTTCATTGCTTGTTTTCTTAAGTTCGAACTTACGGGATCACTTTCACTAATATTTCTAACTTTATTTGATAATTTAGGCTTGATTAGATCCTTTAACCGATCGCCCTAAAATCTACAAATCAAACTTTAGATAGTTGATTGTGGGTCTTACACATACTTTTTGTCCGCATCTACTAATAACCTCACCAATGCAGTATCGCCACGTGTATTGTATCATGTGTAGAATCTATAACACCAATGATTGTTTTCCTTGTATATTCATTTTTTACCTTTTGTATCGTATAACATTGCTTCTTTGGGAAATGCCCTTTTTGTCTTTTCCCTTTTAGGTAAGTTGCCCTAGTTTGCGAGTATAAATACCCATGTACTTGTAGTTATAAGACATCAGATAATCTTTAATACACTTTTGAGTACCTTCTTCCTTACGTAAACACTGTTATTTACTCTTGGCATCACTCTTATCCTTTCTCTTAAGCAAGATTAAGTGGCGAGTAACCTCATTGGACCAATTCGTGCATCATATCAAATTGTGCCATAAGTCCTCAAAAGTTCCCTTAGTGCATTATATCCTTTGGAACTATTTATTGGTTTCACTTACTATTTTCATCCTTTGCTTTCACCCTTTCGTACCTTTCCCCATTGACTCTTTTCGAGCTTTCTACAAGCCCGGACCCATTCAGCGACCGATCTTATCTATTCTTGGTCTTAGTTCGTATCATCTTAGAATTAGAGCAGAGGTTTTGTGTGAGCCGTAGTTAGTTCTTCTTGAGTTTTGTTATACTCTGTTTTATGTATGCGAAACAGAGCAAGTTACTATGTTCACTTAACTACTGTGTTGTTAGTTGTGTTGTCAGCTGTTCACTCTTTGAAGTGCTTGTTTGAATTTCAATTTGTGAGGAAAAATGATAGATCCAAGTATGAATGTTAATGTTGATGATGGCAGTGAAGTTGTCCATCATGGACGACAATCTCTAGGAACTCCTAGAAGTACTGATGAGAGACTTGATGAGGTAGCTAACCTCTTGGTTGATCTGACCCGAGTTGTTCATGTCCTATCTTGCCATCCCACTAAGGCCACACAAAACACTCCACAAGCTGCTCAACCTATTAGAGGTTAGAACCCAACTTGACAATTTCGAGGCGGAGGAGTTGGCAAATGAGTAAGGCGAAGGATAGACTTAAGAGAGCTAAATCAGGAGGAAGAAGAGTATTTTGAAGAGGAGCATATATAAGTCCCCAAAGCATCCAACCATGTAAAGCTTTGGATTCTGTGTTTCAATGGATCTGAGAATGTTGACGAGTATCTGGATTGGGAAGAGAAGGTGGAGCATGTGTTTGATTATTACCAGTATGAGGATTACGAGAAAGTAAGGGCTGCTATTGTTGAATTTTCTGGATGTGCCGCTATGTGGTGGAAGAATTTTTAGGCCATGAGAAGAAGAGAAGGTATCAAGAGATTAATACTTGGCTCGAGATGAAGAGGGTACTTAGAAACAGATTCGTATCGGAAACATATCTCCAAGATACATTCATTCGGCTTCAGGAGCTGAGATAAGTAGGTCGAATTGTTGATGGATATGTTCAAGAATTACAAATGCTTATGATAAGATGCGAAGTGGAGGAACCACTAGCCCGAACAATTTCAAGGTTTGTCACTAGGTTGAGAAAAAACATCCAAAACATTATGGAACTCCAACGATTGATACAATGGATGAAGCTATTAAGATTGCCCAACGGGTAAAGAGGCAAACAAGAAGCTAAGTAGCAACCAGAGTGCCGACTAACTGACTTGGATAGGCAAGTAATTAGACACTGCCGAGTACCGAGCCGAAAAGTAGGATAGATGTCAAAGTCGAGCAGAAAGCTGGCTTGAAGATGTAGTACCGACCAGAACATATGAGAAAGGGCAAGGGTCTAGCAGGAAGACTAACCAGATCAAATGCTTCAAGTGCCAAGGGTTTGGACATATAGTTGCTCAGTGCCTAAACTGAAGGACAATGGTCATTAAAGGAGATACCCCGAAGTTAGACATAGAGAGTATGGATGAGAACCTAAGGAGAAGGAGGTTCCTGCCAAGAATGAGAACGTCGAGAAAGATTTGATCAAAGAAGATGTGTATGCTGAGGACTTGGACCAGCTACTCATGGTTCTCTAATTCACTATGAGTGTGGAGCCCTCACAAAAGGAGGAGTAGAGAGAGAACTTATTTCATATCACTTGCAAGGTGAATGAACAGACTTTTACCCTCATCATAGATAGTGGGAGCTGCACTAATGTGGCGTTAGTCGACTTCGTCTCAAAATTGAGGTTACCGACTATTACACACCCGAAGCCATACAAGTTGCACCGGTTGAGTGAGAAGGGAGCCTTACACATCACTCAGCAAATACTACTATCAATCACTATTGGCAATTGCTCCGACCAAATTCTTTGCGACGTACTACTTATGTGTGCATCCTACGTGTTCTTAGGAAGACTGTAGCTATTTGATAGGAGAGTCATCCACGACAGTTATAGGAATACCTATATGCTCGAGAAGGATGATTGGAAGATCACGCTAAATTCGATGCCGCCGAGAGAAGTTCATAAGTTACAGACAAAACTTGCTCGCGAATCGAAGAAGGCTTTGGTAATGAGTAGAGCCAAACTCTGAGTGGCCATTAATGCCAATGAGCCGACCCTCCTGTTGGTCAAGTAGCTACCGGAAATCAAGGAGTAGAATGATATACCCTAAGAGCTGAAGGAACTGTTGGATGAATATGCTGACTTATTCCCAGAATAGTTGCCAGCAAGGTTGCCCGCAAGGTTGCCCCGACCCGAGGCATAGAGTACTGCATTGACTCAGTACCCGGTGTTATACTACTGCATAAGCTAGCTTATTGCATGAATCCCGAGCAAGCTTCTAAGCTTCAACATCAAGTCAATGGGTTACTGGAAAGAGGATACGTGAGAGAGAGTCTCAACCCTTGTGCTGTACTTTCACTTCTAGTTCCGAATAAGGGTAGAACTTGGTGGATGTATATTAATAGCCAAGCCATGAATAAAATTATGATCAAATACAAGTATCCAATCCTAAAGCTAGAAGACATGTAAGATGAATTGAGTGGAGCAAAAATTTTTAGTAAGATTGATCTCAAATTTAGCTACCATCAAATCCGCATGAGGCCAGGAGACGAGTGAAAGACTGTGTTCAAGACTCAACATGGATTATATAAGTGGATGGTCATACCCTTCAGCTTATCGAATGCTCCGAACACTTTCATGAGACTTATGAACCATGTGTTGAGACATCTCATCCAAAAGTATGTCATGGTATACTTTGATATCAACCTGATCTACAGTGTTGACGTACCAAGTTATTGTGAACACATCAGAATAGTCCTGGATATCCTTCGTGCCAAGAGACTATTCGACAATTTAAAGAAACATTACTTCTGCCAGGAGGAAGTGGTATTCTTGGGCTATGTAGTTAATGGAGGAGGCTTACGAGTCGATGATGAGAAGATCCGAGCGATTGTTGAATGGTTGACCCCTACTACTTGTGCCGACGTGAGAAGTTTCCATGGACTGGCTTCGTTTTACCTAAGGTTCATCAGGAACTTCAACACCCTTGCTCCGCCACTAACTGAACTAATGAAGAAAAACACCGACTTCCGATGGAGAGAAAGGGAGGAGAGGAGTTTTGTTGAGATTAAGAAGAGATTGACCTCCACCTTGGTATTAGTGCTACCTAACTTCGATAGAATTTTTTAGTTAAAGTGCGACGCATGAAGCATTAAAATAGGTACTGTCCGGATGTAAGAAGGCTAATCAATTGCCTTCCATAGTAAGAAGCTCCGAGGACCCTAGCTAAATTACTTTGTGTATGACAAAGAGCTCTTGGCACTAATCTGTGCACTGTAAGTATAGCAGTACTAGCTACTTTTGAGATAATTTGTCATATATACTAACCACAAGTCACTGCTGTACCTCTGAAGTCAGACCAAGCTGTCTAAGCGGTAGGTGAGATGGGTTGAATTCCTTAAAGGATTCAATTTTGTGATCAAATACAAGCGAGGAAAGAATAACGTAGTTGTAGTTACTCTATCGAGAAAGCATGCACTCTTATTAGGATTGCAGACCAGACTATTTGGCTTTCCAAGTATCAAAGAACAGTACTCCGAGGGTCCACACTTTGGACCAATAATTTTGAGATGCGTAGATGGGAGAACAGTGGATGAGTATTATGTGTAGGATGGCTACCAATTCTGAGGAGGAAAACTGTGCATGTTAACTTATTCCCTACAGTAATTATTAATTAAGGAAGCCTACGGTGGAGGACTCTTTAGGCATTTTGGAGAGAGAAGGACCAGTGAACTAGTGAATGGCCGATTCTTTTAGCTAAGAATGCGAAGAGATGTGTACCGAGTAGTCAAAAACTGTGCTATGTGCAAAAAGGCCAAGTACTGAGTTGAACAAGGGAAGGTGATGCTCCTACTTATTACTACAAGGCCGTAGACTAAACTAAGCATGGACTTTGTTCTCGGACTATCAAAAAGTACCCGAGGAAAAGATTCTATAATGATCGTTATGGATCGGTTCAGTAAGATGGCACACTTCGTACCCTGCACTAAAACTAATGAACCTTTAGCTATTGCTTTTCTTTTCTTTTAGGAGGTTGTGTAGATACATGGCGTGTTGAGAAGTATAGTCTCCAATAGAGACCCGAAGTTCTTAAGTCATTTCTGAAGAACCCTGTAGCATTGACTGGGAACCAAATTACTCTTCAGTACCTCCTATCACCCCTAAACTGATGGCCAAACAAAGGTAACTAATCGTACTTTAGGTTCATTGCTCCGAACTGCAGTTAGCAAGAACTTAGTTAATTGGGATGTCTGCCTGCCAGTAGTCAAGTTTACTTATAACCGAACCGCACATGACACCACTAAGTAGACCCCCTTAGAAGTAGTCTATGGATTCAATCCCAAATTATCCTTCGACCATGCCCCTGTACCAATACCTACACAAGAGGACCCTAATGCCTTGACTAAGGTACAATCCCTTCAGTACATCTATGATAAGGTCACTTGGCACATTGACCAGGTTGCAAGAAGAATGAGTAAAAAGACCAAAGGTGTGTCAGCAAAACAATTTCAGTCAGGAGACTTGGTATGGCTATACCTTTGCAAGGAATGGTTCCCGAGCAAAAGGAGAAACAAATTATCTACAAGAATGAAAAGACCTTTTAGAATCCTCTAGAAAATCAACAATAATGCCTATAAGTTGGAATTGCCTAAGGACTATGGGGTTTCGGATGCCTTCAACATCACCGACCTCAATCCATATCACCCTGATGGAGAATTGAGCAAACACCATCTGGATTTGATCCTAGATCCAAAACAACTCAGAGGGAATGTTGGGAATCAAGTTACGGGGCCCCTGACTCGCAATCGAAGTCGAGGACTAGAAGGGCTAGCACAACGAATCCTTATGTTCCAACTAACTCTTACTGAAGCCGAGTACCCCCTTGCTGAGTCACCTCTAATGCCATATCGTATAGCCGCCCATTATTGTATGGCATGCCAAGTTAATGATTACTCTTTATTGTCGATTCGACCAATTACTCAGCCTCTTCCTTATTGAGAAGCCAAGAGAGAAAGACCGAACTGACTAGGCCATCCCTGCTCAGATAAACCCATCCGTTCATACTTTTTGTCCACATCTACTAACAACCCCGCTAATACAGCATCGCCACGTGTATTATATCATGTGTAGAATCTGTAGTACCAATGATTGTTTTCCTTATATATTCATTTTTACCCATTTATATCATGTAACATTGCTTCTTTAGGAAATGTCCTTTTTGTCTTTTCCCCTTTAGGCAAGTTGCCCTAGTTTACGGGTATAAATACCCCTATACTTGTAGTTATAAGACATCAAATAATCTTTAATAAACTTTTGAGTACCTTCTTCCCTACGTAAATACTGTTGTTTACTCTCGGCATCACTCTTATCCTTTCCCTTAAGCAAGGTTAAGTGACGAGTAACCTTATTGGACCAATTTGTACATCACATCGAATTGTCTCATGAGTTCTCGGAAGTTCCCTTAGTGCGTCATATCCTCTAGAGCTATTTGTAGGTTTCACTTACTGTTTTTATCCTTTGCTTTCACCTTTTCGTACCTTACCTCATTAACTTTTTTAGAGTTTTCTACAAGCTCGGACCCATTCAGCGACTGACCTTATCTATTCTTGGTTACAGTTCACATCAGGTGTAGTCAAATAGCATCATTAGTTACCCCGTTAATCTTGAAAGTATCACATATTTCCAAAAAACTGGAAATATAAACATTAAGATCTTCATCTTAGAGGCCGTCAAACTGTGCAAACTGCTAAACCATTTGAATAATGTTCAGCTTGATCTCGATTCTATTCCTTATTGTTAGCCATGATGTCGTCGAGTAGGCCTTCATGATGAAATTCTTGTTCTACCCCTTAATCCTTGACTTCACCTTCTAACAACTCCACTTCATCTTTTAATCTAATTAGAGATCCTTGGTTTATCGCCACCACTATTTCTTTGATAGATAATTTCTTAAAGTTGTCCTCTCAATCTCAGGATCAAATTAAGTCAAATCCTTTAGTTGGCTTCTTATTATGTACCGTACCAAAGAAAATAGAGAATTTGGTCAAGATCACACTAAGAAAATAAAAAAAAAAATCATGAAAAAGAAAATAAATGAAGAAAGACAAGAAAAAAATGTTTAAATTAATAAATCTACTAGCTTTTTTCATACCAAAAGTCCCTGACAACGATGCCAAAAACTTGATGTATTAGGCAAGTGCACCTATTAGTTTATAATATAGTGAATATGGGTTCGAATGTTGATCCTACAGGGATTAGTACAATTACTAGTACTCATTAGATCTTTACTATCTAACGTAGCAAATTTAGTTTCAAGAAACTTAAAGAAATAAATCTAAAATATTAAAGATTAACAAAGACACAATTCAATAATTAACTAGAAAGCAATTCAATTGAAAATTAATTCAAGATTCAATGTTGTACCTAGATCTTGCTTCTACTAGTTCTAACATGTGGTCTTCCTAAAGATCATCTAATTTATTCTTTAATCTTTCTTGACTGGGAGAATTCTCTACTGAAGTTAATCACTTTCTCAAGTTAATTAACCCTAACCCTAACCTTAAAATCACATATTAGAATCTCTTTTCAATAGCATGATCTAAGATTGCATTATTGAACAATAAATTCTCTATGCTTTAATTTGAAATTTCAAGGGAATCTTGGAAATTATCTCTAATCTAGCAATAATTCTCATCAACTATGTCTAAATCTAATCTTATGAGAAATCTCTTAATTCTTTTATAAGACATTAAACTCTAGATTACTACTTATGGAAATAATAACCTAAATAATAAAGCAAACATAGTTAAACCAAGAAAAGGCTAAAGAACTAAATTAATCAAATAATAATCATGTCACATGAATAGATGTAGCTTCTACAAGATCTAGATATCAAAGATCTATTCATTATACATCTTAAAATAAGAATCTATAAACAAAGAGTAGAAAAATGTATGAAAGAAAATCAAGAAGTCTAAAGAAAAATTGAATCTTGAATTCTTGATGATCCTCTCACTCCTTGAGTGTTCTTGTCTTAAAAGGCTCTTTAAAAGTTGTGCCAAAATGTTCTCTCTTCAATAAACCCTAACTTGGCTATATATATGAAGAGATAAAAAAAAAAAAAAATAGGTTAGCTAGAAAAGACATGACCAGGGACATGATCATGTCTTTTAATCGTGTCTTAGACTATAACAATTGAAAACAAGCTCTAAATTCGCCTAGAAACGATACAGTTATGTTGTTCGGTTGTGTTGATCTTCAAAAATTCATAACTTACTCATTTTAGCTTCAATTTGAGTGAAATTTGTTTCTATCTCCTTACTTTCTCATGTAGATCGTTTAACAACCTAGTAAACAAAATTTTACACAATTAAGTATCATTATCTAAAAATAAACTCAAATTTTAAGGAAAGTCATAAAAAAATAACTAATTAAAATGTATGCAAATTAGGAACTCATCACTAACATTCTGATAATTGAATTGGTAGTAATATTTTTATTTTGTTTTATTTTGTTTAGTTAACTTTTTCTTTTCATTTTATAGGTAGTTCATTTTAGTAGACACAAAAAACTTCGAACTTAATTGAATCAATGAAATTTGGATTTTGAACTTCAAGAACTTTTCAAAGATCAATGCCAAAAACCAGGGCAGTCCTAGTTGCTTTTCTCCCATTTATATTATGAATTACATTGCTATAATGTACATTGAGGACAGTGTAAGCCCTAAAGCCAAGCCAAGTAACCGTAGGTTTGAGCTTAAAACCCAAGGTTTAGGACGATCGGTTAAGGGATCCGATCAAACCCAAATTATAAACTATTTAGAAAAATACCAGTAAAAATGACCCTGTAAACTTAAATTTAAGAAAATAAGTAGTAAAATAGGAGACTATAAAATTTTCAAATTTTAAGCATAATAACTGCTAATTACCGAAAAGGCGAAAAGTGTAATATAATAACTAATAAATTATTAGAGATAGATTATATGTATACTAAAAATTTTAGAATGACCAAAATAATATTTAAGAATGTTCACGTGTACCCCATATGCATTTACGTGTAGATAAAAATACGCGTAATTAGTGAAATTGGCCGAAAGCTAAGCAAATAATTAAAGAAAATACAAAATAATTATAGAAAAATCAGAAGAAGATAAGCTGCAATAAGATCAGGTCGTGAAAAAAAAAGAAAAAAATAACTAATAAGAATTGGACAAACAAAAAGCCAAAAATCAAGGAAATGGGGCAAAATCCCATCAAATTAATGCACATTAATTGCTACAATTGTCTATAAATAAGGAAAAAAATTTTCAGAAGTCATTTGGCTAGTTTGAGATCTGAGAAAAATCGAAACACTGAAAAAATCGAGAGAAAATCCAGAAAATAAAAAAAAAAAGAAAATTGTGCAAATTAGGCAAGTAAACCAAAACCACCACCCACCACCACCTAAGACGGAACCACCACCACCACCACCCTACAATAGAACCACCGCCTAGACTGGCCGACAACATTGGACCAGGTTTGGACGGCTCAAAAGCTTTGAACCGGTTAGTCATTTATTCACCCGATTTTTGTATAATTTTGTAAAATTATTTATTTTGCCCAGAAAATTATGAAACTTGTTATTATGAGGTTCTATTGTATGTAGATTTAGGGAAAAATATTGATTTAGTTTAATTATGTCTGGAAATATAAGGTCCCTAACAAATTGTTCAAAACCGAGCATGATTAAATCGGAAAATAAATAGGCTTAGGGATGTAGTTTGGAGCTCAAAATTTTTCTGTAGGATGCTCATATGATGTATAACAGTGCTATGAAGCCATTTTTTTTTAAAATTAATTTTTGAAATTTTTAAGCTAATTTTTAGCCCTAAAATGATGGTAAAATTGGGTGATTTAGGGTTAATTAGGTGATTAGGATGTTAATTACTTATTTGGATCTTAATTAGATGTTTAGGGAAGTTAATCTTTGTAGTAGAACCCTAATCCTAGCCTTTAGGTACTAAGTATGGTTAATTAGGGAAATTAGGTAAGTAATATAATAAATTAGTAATATGTGAAAATGTAAATTAATAAATCTAAAAAAATAAGGTTATTTAGATAATATTATAATAGAAATCAGAAAAATAATAAATCTGAAATGACATTTAATTTTAAGTAAATATCTCAAAATGTAAGATTTTTACACACCGGGAATAAATCCGATACCTCAATTAGGGTTAGCGTGTACCGAATAGTTTAGAATACCAAAATTACGACCCAATTGGATATTTGAATACCCGAGCATAATGTGATTAATATCACATTGGGATTCGAGCTTAGTTACGACTTAGGAATTAAAACTAGAATCTAGTTTAGGAGCCGAACTCCGAAATAAAATACAACGAATCATTAATACGTTATAGGTATACATGAGGAAAATGTGTTATATTATGAATTAGAATAAGAATCCATAAAATATAAGTACTAAAAGAACCTATTTGTATTATAGGACACCTAGAAACAAATCAGCTCGCAACTAGAGGATCGAGCAAATTCAAGTAAGTTGGGTTATTGCTTATTGTAATAGAGTATTAGTTTTGTAGTACTCAGAGACTTAGGCTTGTATATGATTGTGATTGTAAGTAGTTTACACATGTGTTTGATGTATCTGGATTAGTGCTGAATTTGTATTGTGAGTGATTTTGTGACTGATTGAATTGGTATGAAATTGTTTGAACACCCTAAATGGAATTTAATATCAGTCGACCCCAAATAATAAATAATGTCATGCATTGCAACCTGTTAGGGGATTATAGGATTCTCCAACCAAATACCGACCCCTTCGAAAGGGATAGCGCAGGATTGCAAAATGGTCCCTTCTTCATCCTTAGTCGAACTAAGTGACAGGAGAGGAGGTCGTGGCGAGGGTGAAGTCAATGGTTCGAAGGTAGTCACGGGAGGAGCGAGGTCTCCATTGCACAAGCCTGGGTTTGGTTGTGAGCTACTGCATAGCATGGAACTCCTCAACCCGGATTGGAGCGAGTGAAATTTCTCTGATTTCACAACGGACCGGATTACATTGTGCGATGACACTTGATTGTTGCATTGCATAAAAATAATTGTCTGATAAACCTGTTTGTGCTTGTATGCATTCATGAGTCTCCAATTAAACTTACTGGGCTATAGTTGCTCATACCCTTATAGATCCTTTTGCAGGTTTTTATTTGTAAACACTTCAAGTACTATGCCGCCCTACAATTACCCAGAAGTTAATCCGTTTGAAGCTAGGGGTGTGAGGATCAAGTTACTTAATATAATGTGTGACTAAAATAACCATGTAATTAGGAAGGAAAGACTAATAGTTATTATGTAATCTAGTGAACTGTCGTGTTTCTGTAAAACTTCCTGGGAAGCTCTGTAGACTTATTTATAATTATCTATGTTTTATAGAACTTTGTGATAATTATCATAACTGCAGCATAATTATTAATCGAACTGTTTACTTCAAAGCGAGGAGTCGTCGACGCCTTGTGTAGATTATCTCTATGGTAGGCACTGTGAGGCCAATTACTATCATAGAATGGTTTACACGGCGGGACTGTTGCGACTTTGCGACTTCGGGGCGTAACAGACAGTGTACAACTAAAGTGTAGAGGAGAAGAACAGGTTATGTATGTTAATTCGAAGATATACACTTAAGCTTTAGAATTTTTTTGAAATATAAATTTCTTAGAAATTTGCACCCCTATATTATATATATATATATATATCATGGTTGTTAAAATCATGAGTCAAAAATATAATTCTACAAGTTTATAATTTTATAATATTTTTGTTAGTTAAAATGGAAGTAAAATCGTTTATGTACAACCTTTTAGTAAAATTATGAACTTTCATATACAATTCTACAAGTTTATGATTTTATTGGTTTTATATAATTCTATACAATTCTACTTATTATATGCATTGAAATGAATAGTAAAATTATGATTTTGACAACCATGATATATATATATATATATATATAAGCAAACAATTTTTTTCCCTCAAATTTGCCCATAATTCTTTTAACTTTAGTACACTCTGCTGAATTTAAGTAGTTAAATTCCTATAATTTAGAGTTCCCTATTACATAAACTTATACTTAAGAGTCGGGATTTGGATAGATATAGACGAGTTGAGGACTAGTTATTTTTATTTCTAAGCTTAATTCTAGAAGATAGTTATCTATCTCTCTTTTTCACAAATTTGAACATTGGAGATTTGTCCTTTAAAAGTCTTTTTGAAAAAACAAAGTAATTGGAGGCATAAATTAAATCAAGAAAGAATTGCTAAAATTGGTAAGGATCAATCTTGATCCATTAAAGAGCAAGACTCTTTCTTGCTGCTAATTGTGAAAAGTAAAATAACTAAATTAAAAATTGTTAAGGATTAGTCTCAATCCCTTAAAAGAGTAAGATGTTTTCCCGCTAACAATTACTAAATGGATAAAAGGGCTAAATTAGTATGGATCGACCTTCGTTGGTTAGAAGAGCGAGGGTTTTTCCCAATGCTAATCAAAGATTAAATTAAATTGAAAAGGCCTCCTTATGAAATTGAAAGAAGTAAAGAAATAATCAGAGGATGAGTTGATGGAACATGTATCTAGTCTAAGTTATTATAATAAAATTAGTCCAAGGAAGATTTCCCTTTTCTTGAGTTAGAGTGATAAAATTTCTATAACTTTTTCTTAGCTTGTTGGTGTTTGTTTTAATCTCTAGTTTAGTTTTTGTTCAAGTGATAAGGGTAACTCTGAATGACTGGATTTGATTATTGAAAAATATTAGCTAAGTGTTCTAAGCACATTACCAAGTTAAGGAAAAAGGACAATTTTGAAAAATTTTGCAAAGCTACTTAAATTTGAACATGTACTTTTCTAAAAAATATTTTTTGATGATTTTATCATTAAGATATTTTTGTCATAATGTATTGATTGTTTTGCTTGAGGATAAGCAAAAGCTTAAGTATGGGGGAATTTGATAACATATAATTAGCACGTATACTAGAGTGATTTCATGTAATTTTATATATTAATTTAGCAAATTCTATATTTATTTAGAACTTAATTTGTTTAATTTTGATTTTTAGAGACTTTGGAGGCATTGGATGAACTTTTGAAGACTTTTATCAAGTTTTGGAGCATATTGGAATAAAAGCATTGATCAAGAACTTAGACCAAAAGGATTTCAAGCAAGATACAAAGTCTAGTGAAGAACACAGTTGAATACCATAGTTATGATCTATGACCGTAAACCTTACATCATTAATTTCCACCAAAATTTAAAGATTTTAGACCAAATGTAAGACCACGAGTGCATACTTTAGGCATGGATATGCCATGATTTACAAATCTTCTAATTTTGTTAGATTTTCTTTATAAATCTAAGTCTAACTCTTATAAATAGTGTCTAGGCCTAAGTTTGCAAAGAGAGACCCCTTAGAAAGAGTTATAAGGAAAATTTACATTGGGGGTTCCTCATTTCTCATCTTCCTTCTTTTTTTTTTTTCATCATGTCTTTATTTTAATTGTTATCTTAGTAAATCCTTATTGAACACAAGCTTTTGCTGCAATATTTTTTTTATTCAATCTATGACATTAACTTTGAAGATCTAATTACACTATGCATATTGTCATTGAATTAGAATTTAACCAAGTTATTAATTTGATATTTGAGTTTGCTACTGAGTACACAATTCCTTTTGTGAACAGACCTACGTAATTAGAAGGAATCAAGTAGGCTAAACGATTAGGTATTGATTTCTTCATATTAGGGCAACCTAATAGCTAGATCCAAGCTCTTAGTGTCGTTTTGTGATACTTTATTCCAAAAGTGACTCGAGTAGAATCGTTTTAGAGTTAGGAATTAGTTACAGACACAAGTTTGATTAATTTAGATTAGGTACCTCCAAGGTCTAAAGAGTAATTGAGATTGAAAATTACATAAAACTAGGTAATAAATAACAACAATTTGCTAAAGATTATGTGTTCTTTAATTTAATGAAATTTTACTTGTTTATTGTATTATTTTCATTTTATCTATCATTTCTTATATATTCTTACTTGTTAATCAAAATTATCCTAAATTGTTTAGTTAGATAATTAGTGGTTTAGGGTAAATTGCTAATAATATTAGGTTTTTCACATGTATGGTTTCTCGTAGGATCGACACTCGGACTCATATTTATTTTACTGTACTATAATTTGACTAGATGCACTTACTTGTTGTACACAATCATTACCCATTGTAGAGTTTACATACAACAGGTCTACCCATAGTTCTACTTCTTAGTCCTCATTTGAGGTTATATATGGCATGAATCCAACCCTACCAATGGGACTAGTATCTAGTCTAACCACCAAGATAGAAAGTTTCGAATGAGTTCACCTAGGTTGCACCAAAAAGTGGAGTAGCTCGTATGAATAGTATCTAAGCAAAAAGAGATCTATAGCTGAGGAAAAAAGGTTGTGAACTTTCAACCAGGTGATTTGGTATAGGAACACCTTAATAAAGAAAGATTTCCCAATTGTAGGGTTAATAAGTTGTCACTCTAAGCTAACAACCCATTCAAAATCATTAAGAAGGTTAGAGACAACACCTACAAGCTAGAATTAACAGAAGATATGGTGTTTTTTCCACCTTCAATATACTCAACTTGACTCCTTATATCACAAAAGAAACCAAGCTTAACAATTTGATGACAAATCTTCAATAACCACAAGCTGCTGATGGGATTTCAAGGTCTGAGGTGTCCTTGCTAGCCTATCAACATGGTATGCCAACCTCTTTCGAGGCCCTACTAACTATAGAACCAAGGATGCCAACTTAAGTCCCTTAACCATGGTTGACTAAAGAGCTGCTTGAACATGGTCGCTTAAGTACTCAAAAGACAAGTAGATGAGGATGAGCTCGAGTACATTGAAGGATTCCAAGCTTACTATGTCCCGGACTATTTTACTATGATCCAAGCTCTTCAAGATTCCTTACCTCCTATCCCGAGATATGAACTAAGGTCCAAGGTCATCCACCATGACCTTATGGGAACAAAGACCAAAACAGTTGGGCACCTAGTAGCTCCATCCATACTGATTTGTCTCTTTTGCCAGGTACCATCCAATACAAGACCGCTGCATATCCTACCCAGAATGAGAAAGAATCTGCCAACTAAAGCTTCCTTTCCCATAATTCTTTGTGGACTCTTGAATATTTATTATATTTTTCTTATTTTAGATTGTACCCATTTAATCTTTTCCTTATATAACAAGTAGCCCTAATTTGTAGGTATTTAAACCGTTGTAAGAGACAGCAGCCACAATCATCTTATATTGAATATTACTAAGTATCTTCTTCTTACCATGCTTGTGTGCTTTGGTTATCCTCTTAATCTTATCTAGTTCTTATTTTAGCTAGGAATTAATAATGAGTACCCTCATTACTGGCATTTTTTGAGTCATATCGGATGTGTTTACGAGTCCATCTTGTAAGCTTAGGTACGTCATGTCCTTGGCTCGGCTTATGGATTAAGCAAAAAGGCTTCCATTTTCTATTTCTTCTCTATGAGAAGGACATGCTTCCTGAGCTTAAGGTAAGCCCTAGTGGTTGGAGATCGCTTCAGACACATCGCTTATACTCATGCTATATCATCTATACAACTGATGCACTTTCTACAAGGCCTTTCACAAGTATATTCATCTATTTTAGAAAAACATATAAGTGTGGTTAATTGGTACCTTTAATAGCATGCTTGAGCCAACATGCAATTTTAGTTGGAAATTTTGTATAAATTTGTGGATTAGGATTTTGTAAGCATCAACATAATTTCTTGTAATGCATTTACTATGTTGTTCTTAAAATTTTTCCATGTCATGCTTGTATGATTTTGTTATCATTGTAATGAGCTAAAATTATTTTAATAAGATGGTGATTATTTAATGAAGTTTTTGCATTAATTTGTGCTTTTTGTATGTTTCTATTGAATATCTATATTTTTAATTATTATTATTTTTTTTGTAATACTTATTCATAGAATTTGATAAATTGTGACTGGCCCTTAGGTTCATTAAAATGTGAATTTTTTATACCTTGACTATATTGAAAACTTTGTTTAGACAAATGTCACGTTTTCAATTCTATCACACAACAATATGGTTTTGGTTTAAAAACACTAGAACCTACTCACAATATACCGTTGAAGATGTAGTTGCAATGTATGATAGTATGTAAGTCATAATTTCTACTAGAGTAATTAGTTTGAGACATGAGCTAATTATTCACTAGGTCCTGTAGAAAAGCTACATAGAAGAAATATTTTTCACTATAGAAAGAATTTCATTACATTTGAAGAGGAGCGCATTCTGGTGAGTTCGATTAAAACCTACACAATCAATATCAAATATAAATCTAATAAATATGTTGCATAAATTCTTGAGGTAAAGAAGTCATAATCCTACATTCAAATGCAATTGATTTTCCCTAATTTTATCACTTAGAGTAAAGTAAGTTTAGTTATTAAAATTTTTAAAACCTATTAATGGGTAGCTTATATTAGAGTAGAAGACTGAGATATAGTGTTTGGTCCAAGTTTCTTATATATCACAACTTGGTAATCATTCATAAATTTTATTATTAAATATACAGCCAACACATTAGTCAGTTTTGTACTCATTTGATAAGGAATTTTATTTGCAAATCAAGTGTATGCCAAGTGTATTTGATAACTTGCTCAGTAATACATATACATAGTATTGATATATACTCATATAATTGAGCTATAAAAGATAGTGCTCACCCCTCTATAAACTTATACTTATTGTAGGGATCCTGATGGTGTAACATAGTAAGGAGAGTTCCATTGGAAAGCTTCCCTAACATGGCCATTATTGGCACTTAGGGTTAGGACTAGGTATACTAAAACCATTCTAGATATTTTGTATTTTACTTTTAATATTGCATAAATTGTTGATGGGTCCCTAATAGCTAATTAGAGCACATCGAAAATTTTATGATGAAGGATTGGAAACAATATTTAAATTAATTATGAAGTGTTAATTCTTGAAAACTAAGCTATAAGGTTATTGTAAAATAAATGAGAGACAAGTGAAAATATGATTAATGTATTTCTTTGAATGTATTCATCGTACAAGAGGAGACTCTATTTATAAGGCTATACAATACATAAATAAGGAAAATAATAATATAGAATTTATATAGTCATATCTCTAGCTGACTAATTTATATGGTCATATCTACATTAATGTGGCAATTGATATGGTAATATCTACATTTTAATGTAGTAATTAATATGGTCATATCATTAGTTGATTAACACCCTCCCCCAAACTCAAGGTAATAGAGTAACCAACTTGAGTTTGTGAACTAGCTCATTGAATCGTATAGGTAGCTAAGCTTTGGTCAAGATATCGACGTTTTTCATAAGACGAGAAGATGGTTCTAAGTGAAATGACAATCGATCTCAATCTGTTTTGTTTTGTCAAGGAATAAGTCATTATACGTAATCTAAATGGCACTATGATTGTCATAATGAATAATAATAGGTGCTGAATGTGTAAGGCCCATATCTTGTGATAACCATTGTAACCATAAAAGTTCAGACGAAGTATCTACAATTGCTTAATACTCAACTTTAATACTAGAATGAGAGACAACTTGATGTGACACGAAGTGTATGGGCCTATATAATATCAACTTATGACTAGGTCTTACTACAGCATGAATGGATCATTCAAAGCAATCAAAGAAAATGTAATGGCTTTTGATGGATTTCAAGGTAAAGGTTTAGCAAACCCATGAGTTATCTAAGGATGTGATACGCCAAATGAACACAACACGGTTAAACAACTTACTAAATGTGATGCACTGGTCTAAGTTGAATGGGTTATTCACCATAATCCATATTAAAGAGATTGATAAGAGCTAAGAGTAATGGGGCTTTCATAGAGGAAGTACTTGGAAGAGAAGAATTTCAATAATTACATTAAAGAAGAAGGTTGAGTATTGCGATAAAAAAAGGGGGTATTCAATCTACCTTGCTAGGTCATCCTTACATTATGGGACATTTACCAAAAAGGGTAAAAATACTAGCATTAGTACATCTAAATGCTTTATACAAAGAAAAGAGCAAATTCGTAATCATTTTGCATAGAATATCCTGGCATCAAAGGTGGTATGAATTAAGTAGAGGAAAACATGTCACTTAAGGAGGGGTTTAAAGATATGTTGCATAACGGTCTTTGGGAAATCTGGATAAGTTTAGATGAAGATAGAACTTCGATTAGCTTAACATGCCTACTTTGGTAGCTTCAAATTGGCAAAGTCAAGGAACCTTCTAAATTAGTTGGTAATGAAGGCTAAGGATCTTAGATCAGGTTGGACAACTTGTACATGACTCGAATGAATTGATGGATAGCTTTGATTAACCTTATTCCTATATCAGCAATATAAACCCCATAAATTTAACATTCTGAGTATATAATTGAACTCAAGTATTATAGATAATTACCTTAAGTTAGTAGAATTAACAAAATTAAAATTGATTAAAACTTACTTAAAAAACCTAAAACGAACGAGAAAAATCCTAATATATTGATTGAAACCTTAATCACGTATAAAAATCATAAATCCTATATGCGTATAAATATTAGAGATTGATTCTCAATAAGATAAAAATCCTAAAAATAAAATCTTAAGCTTATAAATGTATAAATTTACTTTTATGATGATAAAGTCCTAATTAGATATAATTATCAATTAATACATCTAATCACGTAAAATCGCTAATGAACGATTAGAAATAACTTTTAAATTTAATAAATGTAAAGAGTACTAAATTAATTTACAAGATTGATAATATTATTTTATAATTGTTGGTAACCTTATATATATAAATAAATTACCATTATATGAATTTAATTATTTGAACCTAATTATAATATTTATTGTAATTCACGTCTTATATAATAAATCTTAATAAGATATTTTATAATTTTCTTTATAATTATATTATTTATTATTCTAAATAATATTTATAGGGTTATAAATATTTAAAAAAAATTTAAATTTTTATTTTGTTTATTTATATACCCATTTCCTTATTTTTTTGTTTATTTATATACCCATTTCCTTATTTTTTTTCTTTTTATTTTCTTTTCCTTCTTAATTTATACATGTTAGATATATATATATAATATTATATAATTAAAATGTTGACCAAGTCAACATGTCACTATCATCTAGAATTTTCTTTTCTCTTCCTTTTCCTTTTTTTTTTCTTTTTCTTTTTTTTTTCTTTTTATATTCCTTTCTTTTCTCTCCTTCCATGCCGTAACACATTTCAACCCTCTAGAAACCTCTCTAATCATCTTCAATTTTCTCAAATCATGCACATAATCAACTTATCTTCTTCCCTTTACCAAACCAACAATACTCTCTCTCTCTCTCTCTCTTCCCATCTTCTCCATAATGCTTTTCCCTCATTTTCTCTAACTATCACTCTACTTCTAACTACACTACATATCCCATATTCTCATCAATATTTATAGAGAGAAAGAAAAGGATTTCTATACCAGAACATTTTCAAAACAAGTAAATATATTTCCTTTATATTTTCTTTGTATTTAGTTTGTATTTGTTGTATTATGTAAATAAGTTTTTAGGTATTTTCTTGTATATTTATATATATATTATCATATTAGATGTATTATATACATGTAACTTAGTAATTTATAATTGAAACTTTATGTACATTTGTTAGATATTGTGTATTGTGTTTACACGTATAAATATACTAATATGTACATATAGATATATGTAAAGATATGTTATAGATCTATTTAGCTATATGTACAAATATATATACAAATATACGGTATATATATAAATACAAACATATACACCTTACATATAAATAGTATAATATGTACATAAACATACACATAAGAAATACTAAGTATTTATACACACACACACATACATATATATATATATGAAAACCGAAACTGTATATGGATATGTATATATATGTAATACATCAAAATTTCTTAAAAATATATTAACAAAATATAAATATACGTATACATGTACACGTATATAAATATGTATAATAATAGTATACTAAAAGTATAAATATGTGTATACTCGTACATAAACATGTATAGATATACATACGATAATAGTATGGTATGATTATATACACATACATATATACAAGTATATATATGTAATTAAGGATACATATGTACATATATATATAAATAAAGTACATACATACTTATAGTATGGTTATTTAACATAACATAACAAAATAGATATATATGTATATAAACATAAAATGGGTTGAAATGCAAAAAGAAAATTAAAGCCCATATACTTATTAATAAATAATAATAATAATAAATTAGGGAAATATAAAGATAAGGAAAAATTATCAAATTGCCATGTAGACAAATAGGAAAGTGCTACATCAGCAATTTACCAAAATATATAATTGAACCAAAAATTACAAAATAATTTGAAAATAATAATGATAATTAATTTGGAAAATTACAATAATAACAAAATAAAAATGATTAGTAAATTAAGCTTAAAAATGAAGAAATAGTGAAATGAATATAAGTTGGACTTAAAAAATAAAATATCATAAAAATATAAAATTTTGGAAATTAATTAAATTATAAAATAATAAAGAAAAGCTCAAAATTAATGAATAAAATTATTTAAGTCAAAATAATAAAATTTGTAACATTTTATACCCATATTGAAAAATGCTAGTTTTAATGTCCAAAACGGATCTTACTACATAAAAGCATGTTTTCAAACAATAAAAATCAACTATAAGATTATAAAAATTGGAGTTAGAATGAAAAAGTTATGTACGACTAAAGATTTAAGATAAACTAAGAAAAATAAATAGAATAACTAAGTTAATTGACTTTATAAACTAATAATGAGGAGAAATAATTAACTAAATATACAAAATACCATGATTTACAAATATATAAATATATTTTCTATTTACTCCAATAATACGTTAAACCATACTTCATACCATAATTGGTTTATAATAAGAAATTAAGTAAACTATGAAAGCCATTTAGTTAATCGAGGAGCTTAGCATTTCTAAGTATTTATAAGTTTTATTATTTTTTAGGTGCCCGATTTTCAAGTTCTAAGAATTCCAAAGGCTTAGAGAATGAGCATTAATCCAGATGAAGGAGTTCCAATAACCTGCTATTTGCTTATGCATGATACTTGCTTGATGTTTTGCTAATTGTTATTATTTAAGTATCTGAATTATTGTTTTGCTTATGTTATATCATCCATGTGATAATCTCTTTAAACTGGTAAATATAAATATCTGACCAAAATAATCAGCTATATTTGTTGCATGTCTATGACTCAATTGGTATATTTATAGAGAATGCTAACTTTGCATATTTTTTAAAAAAGTATTTTTTTTGGAAACGTTTTTCCAATTCCTAAACGGATTCTTATATGATTTTTATGAGGGCTTGTAGTGTTCGTTGATGATAGTTTTATCGCTGAGGCAAAACTAGTATAGCATATCCAATTTATTGCAAGAGGACACACATAATTGTATCCATAGGGCCTTAGATATTTTTGATAGTGAGATGACTAGCACAATTGTGCTCATAGGCCCTTCGATATGTTCGGTAAATTGCCTTAGTTGGGGTCCACCTGTTTATATTGGTATTCTTTCTTAGTTAGGGTAATAGTCGAGTGTCGTCTAGAAGGACGGTACCCCTAAGTAGCCTTATGTAGTTAAGGTAAGGTGCTTCGTGTGGGTAAGTATGGAGGATAATTGACATGTAGACAACGTAAATCTACGCCTTACATAATTCCAGACTCCTATGGATATGTTTTTTACATTCATCGCATATGCATTCATTTCGTATATAGATAAACTTACATATATGCTAATAATATTTAATAACTTACTTAAACGGTAGTGGTGAGGAACGAACTCACTGAGCTATGGTTGCTCGCTCCCCTATAGTTTCTTTTGCAAGTTTATATAAGCTGGGATTAAGATAAATCTCAAGTATCAAGTACAAAGTGAAGATAAGTATGATAATGTTAGAATTAGTTGAGAATTGTATAGATGGTACAAAAACATTCTTTATAGGAAATATTTGTATGTTAGAGTTTAGTATAATTTAGTATTTCCTATAATTTTACAAAGTTGGTTTACCCTATTTGGTAGGGATTAACAATTCTCTGCAGTTCTAAGGGATTGTGGAATTTTGAATATCCATCATTATTTGTATTTTATAGTAAGTTAATCAATTAAAAGTCAGAAACCTTAGTAATTAATTATTTAGAGTCTTACAATCTTTGACTTACAAGGCAGTTTTCATATCATGGATGCACACGTGATATGAAAATTTTAGGCAATCCTACTAGACTCCTCTTAGGGTCATGACAAGCATAGTACTCAGCTTGCTGCGATTCGAATAGACTATTAGATTTTCTTTATAGATTAAGGTGGACTCCTTTAGATTTAGGTGATGAAAAGGAATCCATTGAACCATGATACCAAGTCCTTTAGCTTAGAGCAAGTGAAGGGTCCTTGGGGCCAATTCATATCATTTCCTTTGGGTTATTTTTGACTTAGGATCAAACCCATAAAGTCTTTTGTCAACACTTCTTCCTTTGGTAGGTATGAGCTCAAGTCATCAATATTGAATACACCATAAACTAAACATCCCTTTAGCAATTCAAGCTTATTTGCATTGTCATTGACCTTCTAAGGCACCTTGAATGATCCTTCAGCTCGAGGCAATAGCTTATTGTTCCTCTTGCTGAGTAACCTCTCTTTACTAAGGTATAATTATACAAGATCTCTAGGTTAGAAATGCTTCTTCTTCCTCCGTCCTTGACCTCCTTACTCTCTTCTCTCAATAGCTCGAGTTAATTGATTAGTCACCCTATGATAAATCTATTGTAAAGCTCAAGCTCGGTCTTCAACATTGGGATAACCTTGTTTGGACTTAGGCATTAGTATAGTTAAGGGGTAGCTCGGGATTAAAAATATAGATGACTTCAAATAGGGCCTTGCTTATAGTACTATGAACATATCGGTTGTATGCAAATTCCACTATGGGTAGATAA
The DNA here is from genome assembly GCA_024138005.1 of Lumnitzera racemosa. Taxonomy (NCBI): domain Eukaryota; kingdom Viridiplantae; phylum Streptophyta; class Magnoliopsida; order Myrtales; family Combretaceae; genus Lumnitzera; species Lumnitzera racemosa. Next base: position 63,877,564 of record JAMXBC010000004.1, read on the forward strand.
GCATCCTAATTGGATAGGTTCCTTCCTATAGTAGCTCAAAATAATGAATCTAAGGTTCTATTGATAACCTCTATCTACCCATTAGTTTATGGATGACATGATGTATTGAAAAGTAGCTTGGTTCCTAATTTTTACCATAGGGTCTTCCAGAAATAGCTTAAAAATTTTGGTCTCTATTAGAAACAATAGTCTAAGGTACTCCATGTAGTTTCATACTCCCTTACAAGAAAAGAAAAGAAATAGATAAACCATCACTAGTTTTATTACAGTGCAAAAAATGTGCCATTTTGCCAAATCTATCAACAACCACCATAATGAAATCCTTTACTTGGGTCATCCTAGGAAAATCGAGAATAAAATCCATATTTAGCTTAACCTCTTCTTTGGTCAGGATAGCTAAAGGCATAGCTCTTCCTAGTTCAACATGACTCTTTACCTCTCTATAGGTTATACATCTCTCTACAATTTAGTAGACATCCCTTAGCATCTTAAGTTAATAAAACCTGGTTCTTAATAGCTTATATGTCTTCCTTTCTCTAAAATGACCCGATAATTCTCCATTATAAATTTCCTTCATATATAACTCTCGGATAGAGCATGTTGACACATACAACTTTCCAGTTCATAACAAATACCCATCTTTAGTGAAATAGTCACCTATTATCCTTCCTTCAGTGTATTGTGCATAAATTGAACCGAAGCGTGGATTCTAAGGATGTTGCTCCCTTACACTAGCAAATAGTCCTATCTACAAGTCAGGAAACAACACATTTCACTTGGACAGGGCATTAATTACTACATTGGTTTCCCTTCTCTTATACTTAATCACAAATGAAAATCTTTCCAAAAATTCAATCCATTAGACTTGCTACTTGTATTGCCTAGGCTAACTCCTTAGATATCTCAGCATTTGATGATCATTATACAAAACAAACTTTTTAGGTTGCAGATGATGTTGCCATGTTTATAGAGCTCGAATTAGTGCATACAGTTCCTTCTTGTACATAAAGTAGCATAAGGTAACTCCTCTTAGTTTCTCACTAAAACAAGCAATAATTTAGCTATCTTGCATGAGAACGGCTCCTACACTGGTACCTGAAGCATTACACTCTAGCTCAAAGATCTTGTCAAAATATAGCAAGGCTAGAACCGAAGCTGAAGTTAACCTTCTCTCTAGCCTAGCAAAATTCTCCTCCTCCTTATCTTCCCATCAGAATTCCAAATTCTTCTTAGTTAACTCTACCAAAGGTGCCACCATAGTACTAAAGCTCTAAATAAACCTTTAGAAAAAGAATGATGCTAAGCTATGGAAGCTTCTTACATTAGAATAAGACGTTAGGGTAAGCCATTCTACTATAACTTAAATCTTCTCCCCATCTTCCCTTAGGCCTTCTCTATTGACAACATAGCCTAAGAAAACTACCTGTTCCTAACAAAAACAACACTTCTTCAGATTTTTAAATAATCTTTCAACTCGAAGCACCTCAAAAGTATCTTGGAGATGATCTATGTAGCTTACTAGATCAAGATTGTCTACTAAAGTATCGTCAAATATACTACGACAAACTTTCTAATATGATTTCTTAATATATGGTTCATCAATCTCATAAATGTACTAGGGCATTTGATGTGAAACCTCGATTTTAGCTTACTACCGTAAACCCAGAATAGGGGATTATTTTTATCACACATGAGACATAGAGGGTATAGCTCGGGGACTACAAAAATAAATTTAAGGAAAGCTTGATAAATGAGTTTCATCATGCAATAAGACCCTAATTACTCAAAACTGATGCAATTTAGGGCTTTTGGAAAATGCTTTTCAAATTGAATTAAACCCCAATATAAGGTTATAAACATTAGAAGAAGAATCTTAATAAGATTTATTTTGTGAAATAAAACTTATAGAATAATTAATTTGATAAACTGTAATTTTATCGGTATTACCCGTTATTTATTAAAAACTTGAAATTCAAGTTCCAAGATATGTTAAGCCGCTGACTAATAGAGATAATACACTAAAGGAATATTAACATAATCTTAATTAAGTTCTTGCCTTCCTTACACAGATTAATATAAAAAGCAGCTTTAACATCACTACTAACTTTTCCTCTTATTGTGCAAAGACTTTTTGCACCCAATACGTATAAATATTCATCTTAGTAGAAACCATTCTTCTCGAAAAAGTTAAAATCAAGATAGGAGCAATGACAAAGAGTCTTCATTTTAGTAGTCAATGGAATATTGGTGATTTTTTTGTTTTTTATATGGATTCTTGAAACTTTCTTAATGGCTATAAACTTAATTGTTATGTCCTTCCTTCTACAAGAGATTCTAACTTTGGGAGTAGAAGGTAGGGTCTTCTTTTAAATAGGTTCTTTGCCCTTCAACAATTAATGGAGAGGAACATCACAATCAATGGACTCAAAATCTAATGGAGTGTAATCATTTTGTGGAACTAGGGTTTTGTCAAACTTAGGTGAAGGTAACTCTTGAGATAAAGTTTGCTCCTCATTTAGTGAATATGAAGAATGATGATGATCTTTTTCTTCTCCTACATTAGGGTTTGCTATTGATTATTTAGTTAGAAAAATTAGAGTTTCAATTGGTAGGGTTTTGGTTGATGGATTTTCCTCAAGTTCAATCAAGTTGGAAGGAGATGAAGATATGATAGTCTTCATACCTTTGCTCATTAGTATAGAAAATCATCTCTTGTAGCTTTACATGGTTGAAGGATTTTGATCAAGATCGAGAGAAAGTGAAGGGTTTTATAAAACTGAGAGAAAGAGAAAGAAAGAGGAGTGCAATAGTAGGGAGAGGATTTGAAATCAAAAGAGATAAAGGGAAAAATGTTAGTAGACATGCAGGTTATGGAAAGTTTCAGAAGCTAACTTGGGGGGAAATTAATAACTCCCTTATCTACTAAGCAATATGTGACAGATGGATTAACATCTTATCTTAAATTATTTTACAACTAAATATATATTTAATACGTATTAAAAAAATTCCATAAACAATTAGTTTACATAAAAATTACAAATAAAAAGGATTACGTATATCAAGCTCATTTCCAATAAATTCAAACCTTATATTTTCTAAAGGCTTGGTAAAACTATTTGCAATCTATAAATCTCTAGAAATAAACTCAATACTCACATCCTGATTAGCAATATGATCCTTTATAAAACGATGTGAAATTTCAATGTACTTAGATCTAAAGTAATGCATTGGATTGTTAGATAAATTTATTATAATTATATTATCACACTTAATAGGAATATCTTTATAAGCTGTGCCATAGTCCATTAATTGTTGTCCAATCTAAACTATCTATGCACCATTATTTCTTATAGACACATATTGAGCTTCAATTGTAGAAAGAGCTACTGAATTATGTTTCTTAAATGACCAAGATATTAACATATCAACTAAAAATTAACAAGTTCCTCAAGTGCTCTTCATATATATTATACACCAAATATAATTAGTATCTGAATATCCTATTAAAGTGGAATTTTGATTCTTTAGATACCAAATGCCCAATTTATAAGTATAAGGTAGATATTTAGATATCCTTTTAATAGTAGTTGCATGTATCTCAATAGGATTGCTTTGAAATCTACCACAAATATAGAAAGTGAATAGGATATTTTGTCTAGATGTAGTTAATTACAAGAGAGATCCTACTAAGCTTTTGTAAAGCTTCTCATTTACTAAGCTTCTCATTTACCTTCTTACTACTTAAGTCTAGATTTAACCTAGTAGATGTAGACATAGGTGTTGTAGTACTCTTGACTTTGTCAAAACTAAACTTCTTCAAGATTTGATTTGATTCATATACTTCTCTTGATGAACAAATATCTCTTCATTACTTTGCTTAATTTAAAGTCTAAGGAAGAAATTGAGTTCTCCCATTAAAGACACTTCAAATTCAGTTTACATTAAACCAGAAAACTCTTTACAATATTTTTCATTAGTAGCACTGAATATCATACCATCTAAATAAATCCGTACAACTAACACGTCATACCATAATGCTTTGAAAATAAAATAGTATCCACTTTACCTCTTATGAAGTCATGCTTAATTAGATATTCAACCAATCTTTCACACTAGGTACAAGGAGTCAGGCTTGGTCCATACAATGCCTTTTTAGGCTTATACACATGATCTTCCTTGAATGGATCTTCAAATCTAAGAGGCTACTCAACATATGCCTCTTCTTTTATATAATCATTTAGGGAAACACTCTTTACATCCATCTAAAACAACTTGAAATTTCTTAAGCAAGTAATAAATGAATTACTTCTAGCCTAACTACTAGAGCATAAGTCTCACCATAATCTATACCACATTCTTGAAAATATCCTTTAGCTACTAATCTAACTTTGTTTATTATTATCTTACTTAGTTTTCAGTTTTTGATAATTATCGAATATACTAGTTAAAAATATGTTGTATTAAAATTAAACATTTTTTATACTTTATTTTAAAGAATTAGCCTTACTAAGATTTCTCCTATAACTTTTATAATTTTATATTAAAATTTAACTTAATTCGGATAATTATTCTAAAAAACCTAAATCGTATTGAACGCTTTAACTTAAATTAATATTAAGCGGTTAGAGTATTATTATTCAATTAAACTCGTATCTTAAGCTTTTTTTTAATAGATTCCTTTTAATATTTTTCTCAGTTATACTCCCTAAATCTTATGTATAATAAAAGTAATTATTATCTTGATTACCAAGTAATAGGTGGAAAACCGAGATTTTACTCGGGCAAAGTCAAGGAACCTTCGGATAGTTCGGTAATGAAGGCTGGGGATCTTGGGTCAGGTTGTACGTCTTGCGCATGGCCCTCGATGAACTGATGGATAGCTCGAATTGACATTGTTCCTGTATCAACACGGTGCTCAACGTGCATACTGAATTTTTTCATGGTAATTGAATTTTGGTGTACTTTTTATTTATTTATTTATTTGGTCTTACAGGCCTATATACAAAAAGTGTTGATCAGAATTTCCGTGGGCTGAATAATTTCTTGCCGTGCTACAGTGAAGTCAACTTTTTAAATGATGGGAGAGAAAATGAAACGCGCTTCTAACTATTTGTTTTCGTTACGTTAAAATAAGACAACGCAACAATCATCGTTTATTTGTTAGGCCAAACAACATATATATTGCGCATATTTTTTGGGGAGTAAACTTCTAGTTCTAGGTTGGAGGATTTTATTTATTCATTTATTTGGGTCAAAGACGAGAATTCCACGTAATGAAGTTGATAGTATACAATTGGTTGGGAAATTTAATAGCGCTTTCTATAATACCCCATGACTTAGCTTAATCTATATACCAAATTGAGGATAAGTGTGAAATCCCAAAAACATACCTAAGAAAATTTTAAAACACTATTATAAGCTAGGTAACTCCACATTCATCTTTTGTATATCAAAAGTCTTGTATGGATTATGCTTTCAAATAAAACACCTATAATAGAAACAATATTTAACAAATAATATAAGTCACGTATTATGTATAAAAAGTATATAAATATTAATAAAATGTTGATACGAATTATAATAAAAAGAATAATTTTTAAATTAATTAAAATACATGATCTGACACGTTATACATGTCAATATCTTATTAATATTTATACATCACATATATGTAAAATATGATATGTATTATCCATTGAACTATTTATCTCTACAATGATGCTACAAAGTAGAGTACAAAAGTTATAATAATGATGATAATAATAAATGTAAACAAATAGTAACTGTCACGCTTCGAAATGATAGAGTTATAATAACATCACCGTATAAATCACTTTAAGATATAAACTGACCTTACAACCGTTATCATAAACCTAATTTACACAAAATATCTATGACTAACCCGTTTTGAAGTAAATAATACACGAAATAATAAGGTTGTTTGCCTATGGAAGTTTGAAAAACACATATTAAGATTCAAATAAGCTAAGTGATACCTACATGTTTCAATAACCTAGTTTTCTTAAGTATCACATACTTTGACAATAAAAGATTAAAAAGTAAGAACCAAAGCTTAGAAGTGCAACTATTCATCAATTTTATATCATTACTTCCTAGGATCCTGCAGCCATTGGTTTTAGGATAGTTATAATGCCATTTCCTAACCAATACCTATAACATCTATAGGGATATGAGTAACCAATCACTCATTAAGCTGTGATAGAGATATAAAATTGCACATCAAGAATAGATAGGATTTTTAGACAATTATTTAAATGCAATGCAACAAATAAATGTCATCGTGCGATGTTATCATGTCCATCGTGAGATTAAAAACCTTACACTAGCTCTAATTCAAGTTTAGGAGTTTCAACGCGTGTGCAACAGTTTATGACCAAACTCAAGTTTCTGTAGTAGAGACACCGTTCTTTCTACGATTACCTTTGAACAATCACCTTCACCTTTGTCATGACCTCCTCTCTTATTACTTAATTTGACTAAAGATAAAGAAATAATCATTATGCTCCAACACCATCTTTTTCAAAGGTGTCGATATTTAGTCAAAAAATTTTGAGTACTCCCTAATAGGTTACAATGTATGTTTGGTTAAGATTACAAATCATATCATTAAGTTTAGTTTAACGTAATTAATCAACATCACATAATACAAGCAGTTGCAATCCAGAACAACAAGTCAATAGTTTACAATTAAGTTAAAAAACATGTATACATAGTTATACACACAATCAAGCTACATATAAGCATAATTAAATATAATCTTAAGCCTTTAAGTACTATTAAATAATACTTCAAAATATAGTTACGTATTGATCATAAACTTACTTGAATTTCTCACTTGCTCGCTTGAGATGCAACTTACAACAAGCCTTTGCCAGTAGCCCCTATAATACAGGTGTTATTTTAGTATTTATATAACTATTATATATAGGTTTTATTTTATAACTTAGATTATTATTTCTAGTCTAAGGTTTTACTATACTTAATTATTCAAGTTTTAAGTCTCTTGTGGTTAGGCTCGTTTTTAACTAACTTTTGATTCAACTTTTGGTTTCATCTCTGATTCAACCTCTAAATCGAGTTCTAATCGAGCTCCTAATTACACGTTATTTATAAATCTCATAAATGCCCTTTGACCAATTCCACAAAGTTTAACCAACTATAGCTTAAGTGAATGTAATATCTAATTCAAGTACTAATTAACTCCCTAGTATGCTATTACCAACCTTATCTCTAATTTAGCTTTTAGATTAACTTCCGATTCATACATATTCCATATTTTCTCATAATTTCCTTACAATTCAACTCAAGATTATAATACAAGTATAATACATAGTCCAACATTACTCTAGCTTGAACCAACTACGCTCAATTCCATTATATGTGCACTTTACGTATATATCACAAATATTAATACCAAGGCCTCAATGTACGAATCTAATACTCCCAATATTTCAGATTTATTCTTTCAATATTACTCAACATGATAATATGTCAGGATACTCATCAAATTATTATGCATATTTAAAAAATAGTCGTTTAATAGGATTTTTAAAATCTAAAAATTAAATAAAAATATGAAAAATAATTTTTCGAAAAAAATTTTCATAGTGATTTAATATACATCATAGGTGTTTCATAAAAAAATTTTGGGAACGAAATAACATTAATAGAGCTTTTGAAAATAAAATTGAATTTAGTTAGGGTTTAGTGATTTATTAAAAATGATATATTTCAGGATTTAATTTAAACAAAATAATATTTTTCCTAAAAACTACATACAAAAATATACCATAATATGATTTTTGGAATCACTTTACTATTTGTAATGAATTAATAAAAATTGGATCAAGTTTCAGAACCCACCAAAAACCTCCATACCAGCCACCTTCAGCCACCTATGCTTGTTGAAACCACAAGGTGAGTGATTCTCCTTTAGATAGTAGTGGTTGTCCATTGTCACATCTTGGTTTAGGTATTGTTCTCCAATTTGTCACTATTTACACTATTATTTTGTAATTTTTGGTAGAAAATTCCTACAATTCTCTCAAGACCCTCAATATTTTTCTTGAGTACTATTTTACCTAAACTATCAATTGAGGGTAAGTTTCCAAATTTATAGCGTGGGTTTTAGGATGATGGGATTTTTCTTTCCTAGTCCATTTGTCATTAAGTGAGAATCCTTAGCTGAGTCATCGAAAATTCTTTTTGATTACACCTACTTTATATTAGCAAGTTGCCACAGCATAACACCAACCTTCAGCAACTGCCAGGTGAGTTTTCCATTTTATTTTTTAATTTCTTTAAGTTATTTTGGTATATTTTAATATAAACTCAGTATTTTAAGTAATTTCGGATATATTTTCCTATATGTAAATTCACATTTAATATAAATAAACACTTCAAAATATTATTCATAATATTTTATGATTTTTAGTACACATAATTTACCTTTAATAATTTGTTACTTATCGAAATACATTTTATGCTTCTCTAGTAAATAATAAGTAAAATGCATATATTCTATAAATATAATATTTTACTATTTTATTATATTTTATTTTCTTAAATCCCATCTCGTGGTGATACTTCTATTAATATTCCTAATTTTTCCATAAAATTCGGATTTAATTAGCCTAAATTTTATATACTGATTTTGAATCGGTCCATTATGAGTCGATTTTACAGCAACAATAATAATGTTAGCCTAGTTATTTAATAACGTACCTTTCCATAAGGTTGAAACGGTATACTTCAAAATCCTGAAAAGTTACGTATATCCTTTTCTTAAACTGCAGATCGGGATGGCACCATTTACAAAAGTAAACATCACAAGATTTCCAATGGGTCCATAGTGTAAAAACAATCAACATAGCCTTATATAGTTCACATAATGAAAAAAATGGGGGTTTTCAATTTTCAAATCATTAGTGTTATTATATAAGAAGTACTGATTTGCCGTAGTATACGAGAAATGTATTTTTCTCCAAGCATGTGCTACCAAGAATATTGAAAACATTTTCCAATATACATGAATGTACGTGTAAATTAAGGGGACTCACTTATTAAATTTAGATTCTTTATTAGAGAATTTAAAAATAAAAGAATTATCATATGGATAAGATTTCAATAATGCGTTAAAAAAAAAAAAGAAGCAATAAATATGAATCCAATTTAGTCCGTTGTAAGATAAACTTAACATCATAGGCTCACTAACAATCCTTTTCAATACAGAAGCGAAGTGGTATACGGTTAAACCGTATAACTAACAACTCCTATACATCAATAATATATGTATCGTTGTTCAAAAGGAGTACAATATACGCAATAAAATGATCCTACAATGCAAAATGCAAATTTTAATGAATAAAAATAATATTTTTCGATGGACATTAAGGTATCCCTACAAGATTAATTTCATAAAGATTTATTGCAAACATGTAATATACATGTATCTGTAATTAAACATGAAAATCTTAAGTAGATTTAGGAATATTTCACTAGTTTGACGAACATTTGAGATAATTTTAAATCGTTGAAGCTTTTTACGAACTAAAGTCGGGTAATGAATTTAAAAGATATTTTACGTTTTGCTAAGTAATATTACAAATTAAAGATACTTTATAAAATCATGCAAAGTTCTAAACTTAAATGATATTTCACATTTTTGAGTGAATTGTAAACTTTAAGATATTTTATGAAATTATAATTCATTTTTATTACATCGTTGAAAAATTTAGCAAATATAGTTTTACTGAATAGTAACTAGAGATTCAATTTTAATGTAAAATTATGATAACTTTTATGAATAAAATATAAAAATAAAAAAAATAAAAATGAAAAACTTAGAGAGACATAAAGAGAAAAAGAAAAAATATTTCCGATCAATCCAAAGCCTGAGGTAGCTAGCCACCAACGATTTTCCTTGGCCGTGATTGACTATCATTTGGCCTTGGGATGGCTAAGAAATGGTGTTCAAAGTGGTGGGTTGTCCCTCAACACCAATTTGGATAGTGCAAACCTATCATCCCCAAAATATTAAAAAAAGAAAAAGAAAAAAGAAAAGAAAATTACCGATTACGTCCTTAATCCATTGCAACTTGTTATTTTGGGACTTTTTTATTTTATGGTTTTGGAGTGGGCGGATTGCTAAATATCGCCATGGTTGATCGTACATCCCTCCCCTTCAAAACTCCCTAGCTTTATGGTGGCAATAAATAATTTTTCTTTTTTCTTTATTCTCCAAATTTTTCTTAATTGTTCTTTTTTTCTAAATTTCCACACATTTTTATACCACACGGCTCCTCACTCTCGCAGGTGGAATGAAATTGAAATGGTTTGTCTTTCATTATAATATCAATAATTGACAAGCAACGAAACAGCACGTTAAATGTGTTTCTTCAACATCATCCCAAGGCAGCCAGCAACCACTGGACAGATGAATGGAAGTCTAAAGTATCCGACCTGCACGTTAGCCAAAGAATGCTAACATCAACCAAACAACTCCCATTTTAGACGATTATTGTCGCCTTATATTACAAGTTACACGATTTTGGTTGAAAAGATGTATCGTAAGAAAATTCTAACACAGGAACTTTTTCTACACTATGTTTCGAATAGTGGAAAGGGGAGGGAAAAAATTGGAGGGGATAGAATTAGGAAGGATTTGAATAATTTTTTATTGTTTGTTTAGAAAGAAAGTGAGAATGGAATGGAATTAGGGTGTAAATATTTTCGTTGGTCTTACCAAAATGTATTTCCTCCCAACATGAAGAGAAAGCGGAAGGAATACCCAAAAAAAAAAAAAATGATTCAAAATTCCATTTATCTCTAACAATTGATTAAACTATTTAACTTTTATGGGTATTTTTGTAATTTAATTTTACATCACTTTTATCTTTTTACTAATAATTCATTTTCTTTCCCTCCATCAAATAAACATGTATAAAGGAATTAAATACTTCATTCTTTTCCATCTTTCCAATTCATTCCTCCCTAATTTCTCTCCTCTTTCCAAACACAGTGTTAATAATTAGCGGCCATACATCTTGCTATAAAAAGACTTTATGCCTTACAAGTTTAAATCTTGTTTCTTATTGGGACTTAAACTCGTCAATATTAAGGATACCTCTTTATAGATACAAGGAGACGGAGAGAATCATACGTAGCGTTTGATCAAGCAGAAGATTTTTAATATGGCGGTGACGTGGCAAATAATAATCGTAGTTTGGGCTGTACTTCTCGTCATATTCGTGGCAATTGGTTTACTCTGCGGTGGACGTTGCAGGGTTGGAATTGGTGGAGAAGTTGGAGGAGGAGGAGGAGTACATCATGGTCATAGGTTAAGTCATTTTGAAGCGGAAGGCATACACAGCAGACACCATGCGGGTGGTGGGGGTGATTTTGGCGGTGGAGATGGTGGTGGACATCATGGTGCCAGTGCATGTTAATTCTTTGGGAAAGAAGATACATATTTTGCTAGCTTCATACCTTAGACAAATTTAAAGTTCCATTTTATCAAATGGATATTCATTTTATCGGTTGATCATATCATCATATATCCGCATTATTGCAGGTCCTCCACACGATACATGAAGAAACTGTGCTCTTACGATTTTGCATTGAAATTTTACTTGAAACCATGGTTAGGCTGACTGCTGCTGCTTCTTCATTACTATTTTGATATTAGTTCAGTATATGGAAGTGAATGACTACGGAAGGATTTTGCTAACCTCGTCACGGATTGAGCTTTGATTTTAGTGAATAATTAAATTCCATAATACGAAATAAGCCCCTATTTATACAAGTATGCAGTATTATGAACCTATTTGTTGGGAACAAATAGGGGTGTCCGCTAGAGGTTAATTATTAATAAGTCGTTTTTTTATTGTATTGATTTTTCTTAATAATAAAAAATAAAACTCCAGTGGACCTCCAACAAAGATACCGTTGGTAAAATTCTTCAATTTACTTAAAAGTTGGGCTGCCGATTTTAATTGCGGAAAGTAAAGTATATTTATGCGTACAACTTCAATTCATGATCACAGTTGCAAATAGAATGATATTGTTTTTTTTTTTAAAGTATAAATACATTTTCTTAGATTTACTTTATATATGCCTAGCATCCAATAGTTTTGAAACTAAGGGTAGAGAAAGAGGAAAAACTAAATCTAAGTATCACAATTACATTTAAAGATAGGTTGGTAATCCTGTTGTATATGATACCTATCTATACTCTCCTTGATCAGATAGATTTTAGGTAAGTAATAAGTGTTACATAATAGGTTCTAAGTACAGATATATTAGAATTTACTCTCTCTCAAGGTAAGACATAAATATAAAGTATTCTTACCTTGTACCCACCTTAAAACTTAAACTCTAAGGAGGTTTAAAGGGTACATGTTCTAACGTACCCTTATCCTCCCTTTTAGAATTATAAAATAATATTAATAAATGATAATATTATATTTTTGGACAATAAATATTTTAGTGATAAAATGACCAAAAAACCATAAGTTAATAACCCTAAACGTACCTCTCTCACTTTATGTATTTTCCATTCATTTCCCTATTCTTCCTTATTTTCTTTTGCACTTACATTTTCTATTCTTCCCCTTATTCTTTCTCATTTGCTAATGGTAAGATCTTGTCACGGGCGGATTCCGTCGCTCGACCCCGTGCGGCACTTAGCGTTCCTGACCTCACTAAGGAAGGCTAAGTCAGCCTGTAATACACTCACAATGTTAGAGAGAGAAAGTAGAGAGAGAAACTCTGCTAGTATACTGTATTCACTCAAATAACTTGTGTGTTACATCTGAGGGGAGTACCCCTATATATACAGAAAGCTTTTACAATCTAATGGTCAAGATCGATTCGATCTAATGGTTACAATTTATTCCCAACTACTACATTTACCTACCTTCACCAACTACTATACAATCAAACTTGAGATATCAAATATAAGAAAAATTATTATTCTTCTTAGTTTTATAGATTTTGCATATGAAGAACTTATGATATCACATATATATTACTTTTTTATCTCATTAATTTAAAATTTGTAAAAAAATTAGAAAGCTAAAATTTATAGATTCCACTAAGGTACCTTGTAAAACTAAGTTCTAAGGTGGTTTCAACATGCTACAACGTAAGTTCTAATTCCAAAATTTGGGAATTTGTAACTTCTAAGGTAAAGTATAAATAAGACCTTTTAACTTACTTATCGTATATTCGCTCATCTCTAATTACATTTTTGCATCAATTAACTTTTCCATAGAATGTTAGATAAGTGACAAGAATAGGATAGGTTGGATATGTAAACCCCTAAATTTTTCAACCTAACATCTGAAATAGACTCAAGTGTATTAAATATTCCTAAGAGTTGACAAGACTAGTGGAAGTAAAAACTCTAAAATAACTAATCAATCGTGTACAAAATTTTTCTACCCTAAACATATGTAAACATTAGAGATTTCGCCCGAAAATGATAAAAACCCTAAAACTATAACTTTAAAAATATAAAAGTACTGATTCCCTAGAATTTACTCTAAAGCCTTAATTAACAACGTATCCTTAATATTATACTAAATCATTAGTAAAAAATTAAAGATAACTCTCAATCATTCATAAATACATATAATACAAAAGTAATCATTTAGAAACTAGGATATTGCATTATGAATTACATCTATCTTCCAATTATATAATTATATTAGTATTATATAGAGTTAAGAGCTTAGTTAATAATTATACTACATATGGTAAGTAATAGTATCCTAAATGACACTTTTTATGATAATTACATTAAGTAGCTTACCAAATGATTTATATAGAGTATAAATACTTAGAGGAAGATCTTATTACCTATTCTTACTCATCATTTCAATAAACCCCATATTTCCTTTCATTTCCTTAATTTTCTTCCCAATTTTTCTTAATTACTTCATTATATACACTTAAATTATATGTAAACTTAAAGAGTTGACTAAGTCAATATTTGACTAAAGTCAAAAGATTGACCAAGTCAACATGTTGAAAAGTCAACAAACATTTCATTGTCATCTAGAGTTTTCTCTCCTTTTCCTTAAGTTTCTACAACTTTTTTTTTTCCATTTTCACCCCCTTCTTACCGTCCTCTTCCCGTCTCATCTAAACCCTACTCACTTCTTTTATAAAAATACAAATTGAGACAACAAAACACCTTTTCTTCTCCCCCACCAAAACCGTGACCCCCTTGCTCCCTTAATTCCAAACACTTTCTTAACTTCACTTTCATAATTCCTACTACCATAAACTAAGGAGAAAAAGGTATATTATCATATGATTTTTTATCTTATGTAGTAGTTAGTTGTATAAGTTAGGTTAGGATAGAAATTTGGTATGATATGTGCATATATGTTGTTGGAAGTGGAAGCTCCATATTCATGCTTAAAAGTGTAGGTATCCTTAGATAATTGGAAGAAAAACACATGTATATATATACTTAAGCATGTGAACATAGGAATACACTTGATAAATACATGTATGAAAACCCTTATACATAATTACTCATTATGTATAGAACCTAAAATGAGATATATATTAACTATTCATACATATACCTTGCTAAATACACCCTTAAAGTGCAAAAATATGAAATTTGTGAAGCTTTTTTAGGAGGGTACTCTAAACATACGAAAATACATATAAAAATGCATATGTCACCGTATGTATATATGAATATATGTATTAATATACATATAAGTACATAAGTATACATACTAGTATATAAGGAGTACAAGTATATACATAACATATGTATAAAGTATATGAATACATAAGGATAAGTATACATATGTAATAGATGATGTAAGCAATGACATAATCAAATGATGACATAAACCATGATATAAGCAATTGATGACATAAGTCATGACGTAAGCCTCTAAAATAATAAATCATAAGATCGTCTAAGTGTAAGAATTAATAGTTAATGAAATCATTAACTACTAAAATAGGACATAAAACTAACTAATAAGAATATTTAAGCTTCAATAGTTAACATTTCAATAAATTTAGTCTATATCGTTAAACACGGGTTTTAACATCCAAAACGGATATCACCATATAAACGTACGTCCGAAAACGATGAAAGCTTATAAATATCGAAAATAAAATGAAAAAGTTACATACAATTAGTGATGAAGTCTAATTGGATAAAAATTGATAGTAATCTAGGTAGAACTAGGTAAATAGATATCTACAATCACTAGTTAATTCAATTGCTTAATATCGTTATTATATTGTAATGATCAGATGATCCCAATACAAGCAAGAATCTTCTGATTGATTACTACGACAAGAGTAAGTCGCCATGGCCGAGTGAGTATTTACTTTATGATTCCATGCTTATATGTGATTATAGATAGTGGACTTAAATGATATTGTTAATTGATTGTGGTATGTGCAAGCCCTAAAGTTAAACCAAGTGATTGTAGGATTGAACTTAAAACACAAGGTTTAGAACGATCGGTTAAAGGATCCGATCAAACCCAAATTATAAATTATTGATAGAAAAATTAGTAAAAACGACCCCGTAAACTTGAATTTAAGAAAATAAGTAATAAAATAGGAGACTATAAAATTTTCAAATTTTAAGTATAATAATTGTTAATTATCGAAAAAGCGAAAAGTATAATCTAATAACTGATAAATTACTAGAGATAAATTATATGTATATTAAAAATCATAGAACGACCTAAATAATAATTAGGAATATTCACATGTACCCCGCATGTATTTACATGTACGTAAAAATACGCGAAATTACTTATATTAGCTAAAAACTTAGTAAATAATTAAAGAAAATTATTAATTAATTGAGAAAAAATCAGAAAAATCAGAGGGATAGGGAATGATGAATATCTAGTCATGGCAAGTCGTGAGCTAAAGAAGAAAAATTATCCAATTAAAATTAAGCAACACAAAAGCAAAAAATTAAGGGATTTGAACAATGTCTATCTCGTTTAATGCATATTAATTACCAAAAAATTTTATAAATAGGGAGAAAATTTGCAGAGCTCCTTTGGACAGTTAGGAATCAGAAAAAAATAGAAAGCTTTGAAAATTCAAGAGAAAAACTAGAGAAAAAAAAAAGAAAGGAAAACTGTACAAATAGAGCTAGTGAGACAAACCCACACTCTACCACCACCCTACTCCAGACCTACCACCTAGACCGGCTGACACACCTGGACTGGTGTTGGAAGGCCAAAAGCCATCAAACCGGGTGAGTCTCTAATTTACTCCGGTTTTGTATAATTTCTCAAAATTAGTTATTTTCCTAGAAAATTATGAAACTTGTTATTCTGAGGTTTTATTGTATGTAGATTTAGGGAAAAATAATGATTTAGTTTAATCAGGTCGAAAAATATAGGGTTTTTAATAAATTAAGCAAAACAGAGCATGATTAAAACTAGAAATAAATAGGCTTAAGAGTATAGTTTGGAGCTTAAATTTTTTCTGTAGAATGCTTAAGTGATATAGAACAATGCTATGAAGCCATTTTTTTTAAATTAATTTTTTAAATTTTTAAGTTAATTTTTAGCCCTAAAATGATGGGAAAATTGGGTAATTTTGGGTTAATTAGGTTATTAAGACACTAATTACTGATTTAGATAATAATTAGAGGGTTAGGGATATTAATCTCTGATGTGGAAACCTAATCTTAGCCTTTGGAGTGTTAAGTGTAAGTAATGAAGGAATTCTGTGCTAATTATAGAAAATTAGGAATATTATAAAAAATTGGGTTTAATTAAATAATCTAATAATAGAAATCAAAATATTATAAATCTAAAATAAAATTTAATTTTAGGTAATTATATAAAAAATTGTAAGATTTTCTCACATCAGGAATAATTTTGGTACCCCAATTAGGATTAATGTGTACCGAATATTTAAAATACTAAATTAAAACCTAATAGGATATTAAAATACTCGAGCTTAATGTGATTAATTTCACATTAGAATTCGAGCATATTTAAGATTCCAGAATCAAAACTAGAATCTAATTTAAGAACCGAACCCCGAAATAGGGTAGAATGAATCATCAGTAAATAATAAGTATATATGGAAAAAAATAAGCTAAATTATAACTTAGAATGTGAATCATTAAAGTATAGGAACTAAAAAGATCTATTTGTATTATAGGATATCCAGATATGAATCGGCTTGTAATCGAGTGATTAGGTGACTGAGAAACTCTAAGTAAGTTAAGTTATTACTTACTATATTAGAGTACTATTTTATGGTATTCGGAGACTTAAGATTGTATATGGTTGTGATTGTAAGTAGTTTATGTATGTGTTTGATGTATCTGAATGCGCATTGAAATTTGTAATGTGATTGATTGAATTGTTTTATGTGATGATATCTTATGAATTTGTATGCTTCTAGGAAGTTGATATGTTATAGAGCCTTGCATATTATGTGAAGAGTTTTTGATTGGAAGGGTAACCAATTAAGGATTTTTCATTCAGTATATGATGTCTGCTACGACTAGACCATCCTTAATTCGTAATAGGATAAGTATAGAATAATCCTCATCTATGCTTGTCGTTATTCATATAGATTGTGGACTATTTTAAGGATGAAAAAAAGATTTATTAGTATTAACATACCCTGTGCTTTGAAAAGTAGTGAATAAATATCAATGATATTTATAAACATATTAATGATAGTAAATACATATTTCACTTATTAAAATTTTGCTAGTAGTTGCCCAACACTCATCAATATACATAGTGTGATTGTAACAATGAAGCCTTTCTCTTTCAAGACATACATGACATGTTATAACAATATAAAAAGAAGAAAAAAAGAAAATAGAATGAAATTACTAAAATTTACATGTGGCACAATAAAATAAAGTATAATAAATGTCACATTCAACCAAAAATGATCAAATGTTTATCACTATTCCTATAATCCATTAATAAGATTAAAAACAAGCTAAGTCAAGTAGAGTAGAACATTAAAGGTTTAAGCTTGACTCATTTGAAAATTATTAAGTTGGAGTCAAGTTGGGCTTTTATTGAGCCTAAAAATCCTAACTCATGCTCAATAAGGAATCTAAAGCTCAAGCACGGTTTGAAAGCTTGTTTACGTTTGCAAACCTACTTACGAGCCTAAATATTATATTATATTTACAAAATAATATATATAACACATTTTATATTAATTATAATATATTATAATATATATATATATATATATAGAGAGAGAGAGAGAGAGAGAGCTTATGAGGCTTTTACCGTATATATAAGCTAGTTTATGAGGCTCAAGGCCTAAAATGAAATTCAAGTTAAGCTCATCTAAATAAATGAGTTTTATTTTAAGTTTGAGCTCAAACTCATTTGCAAATTAAACTCAAGCTAAACCGAGCTTGAATAACTTACAAGCGACTCGACTTGCTTATAACCCTATCAAGTACAATCATTGATGTGTTATTGGGCTTGAACGAACACGGCTAATAACAATTATGCAAGACACAAATGGGTCTTGACCTTGAGATTACCATAAGGTTAAGTAAGAGGTGCTGGTTGATGTAAAACCTATGCACTAACCCTATGAATATGATATACCATAAAACCACATATAAACTTAAGCCAATGTCTAATATTATGCATAAACACTAATCCTAGGGTCACTTACCACTAATCTAGCCTAAGGGCTAGATAAGAGTAGCTTAAACTTGGTAAGAAATACTCATGCAAGAGTAAGGATAAGGAAGAGGACAAAAATGTTAGATATTCACTAATGTTGTAGCAGATTACACAATGAGGTTTATGTACATCCCATTTAGGGTAACTACTAGGTTAAGCCCATTTAAAAAAAAAAGAGAGATATTAACTAGAATTAGTATACACGATATTTATGAGGGTAAAAATGAAAATCAACAAAAGGAATATGTGTAAGGATATAGTAGAATACTAGAATAAGGTAACAATGGATGTCGTTGCTTTACTAGTTCAAACTAACATAGGAAACTACCTTTTATAAGGAACATTAGTGTAGGTTAGACTACGATGGGCAAGCTAATAAGCTTCATGAGTAGCTCGAAGATAGTTTAATCAAGCTTTTGAAGTGACTCATCAAGCTAGTCTTGATCAAGTTAACAAGACAAGAAGCAGCTTAGATTTGCTGCAGCCGAGCTAGGAATGTCCATTTTTTAGATGACCTAAGTCAGGCTGGGATAATGACAATTATCCATTTGAGAGATAATGTAATTCTGATATGGGCTCAAATACCCCAAACAAGTCAATCATTTGGAGAAGTTTGGCTTCCTTATCTATGGACTACTGGGAGAGAGCTCGACAGACTAATGTAGCTAGCCCATGAACTCGAGAACGAATAAGAGAGCCTTGATTCCAATCATCCCTTAAGTCGTTTGAGATATATGATCAAATATGTCCAAGTATCATTTTGCTCTTCCTTATAGACATACACACTCAAGTTGGGAACATTTAAGGAATTAGATACTCTATACCTTTTTGGCAAGTCAATCTTGTAAGAATTTTAATTCATTCTTTTAAGTAATCTGAATGTTCCATCTAGCCTGGGTGATAACTTGCTCTTCCTTAAGCTAAGGAATCTTTCTTTGCTCATATAGATCTGCATAAGGTTATTAGGCTTAAACTCTCTAACCTTGCTTCGTTAACCTTTTTGTTTGTACTTGGCAATAGCTCGGGTTGGGTGCTCTGTTACCTTCTAATACATGATCTTTAAGGCCTCAAATCGATCAATAGCTTCTTTATCTTCATGGTAGTTAAGCAAGGGCGCATTGTTGAGAGGAAGGTTAAGACTAAACCTATATAAAATCTTGAATGGAGACTTGCTTGCCACATTATGTCTCAATTTGTTATAGGTCAATTCCACTATGAGTAGGCAAAAGTCCTAACCTGCTCAGTTCCTTCCTATTACAACTTCGAGCAATGATGCATATGTTCATTTGACAACCTCATTTGACCATCTGTCTAAGGAAGGTATGATGTACTGGAGAGAAGCTTAGTAATAGGTATCTCTATAAGTTCTTCCAAAAGTGGCTTAGAAACTTGGGATCTCGATGGGATACTATCGTTTATGGCACTCTATGCAACCTAACGACCTCCTATAAGAAAAGACTATAGATAGTAGAACCATCTTTGGTTTTGTTGTAAGGTGCGAAATGTTGTATCTTGTTGAACCTATCCACTATGACCATGATTGAGTCCTTCCTACGAGACTTCCTCACAAATCAAGGACAAAGTCTATACTTAGCTCGAACTAAGACTTGGTCAAGATGGGTAAGGGCAAGTATCAGCCTTATTCAACTCGATTCCTAGCCTTCTTACACATTACATACTTCTCTAGCACACTATGCACATCCCTCATCATCTTCGACTGGACTATGATAGTTCGTATGTTCACTTCTTGCCAAAGTAGCCAAATGATCTTATAGCATACTTCTTACACACCAACAATTCTTGTATAAAGTAGGTCAAGAAGCATAACTTCCCTCTTTGAAATAAGCATTCTTCCTTCACAACACCTCACAACAATTGATTTGAAGTAGAGGTCCTGGGCATATAACTCCTTGATTATAGAGAATCTGAAAAGCTTTGTTCCTAGGTTGATTGGAAGTGAGAGTCTCTTAGATAAAGTATCAATGACCACATTGGTTTTGCCCTTCTTATATTTTACCACATAAGAGAATCCTTCCATGAACTCAATCCACTTCACTTGTCTCTTGGACAACTTCGGCTAGTTTTTCAAGTATCTTAATGATTCATGGTTTGTGTAAATAATAAATTCCCTAGGCAACAGATAATATTGCCAAACGATAGATACATTAATTGATTTTCCACTCAGTTAGTTCATGATTATATCCTTTAAGTTGTTGAATATCCCAATTTCCTAGAGTGAAGTAGTTAGAGTTTTAGATTTAAAAAACAAATCACCAATTCTATTTGCTAACTTTAAAAGGGACTAATATAGCTAAGAGCTAACATACCATTCCCTATAGATATAACCATGTAATCAACACTTTATCACACTTGTACAAGAAGGAAGGCCTTTTGTAAGTATATTTCTTTGTATAAATGAGGGTAATAGACACCTTTTATAGCATGACTAAGCCAACAAGCAATTTTGGTTGGAGCTTAAAAACACCATTTTGTATGGATTTGTATATTAGGATATTGTAAGCTTCAGTACGGTTTCTTCTAATCCATTTACTATGTTGTTCTTGAAATTTTTCCATGTCTATCATTGTGTGATTTTGTTACCAATATAATGAGCTAAAATTATTTTAGTAGGATTGTGATTGCTTAATTGAGTTTTCACATTGGCTTATGCTTTTTGTATGTTACTATTGAAATGTCTTTTTTTTTTTTTATAATTCTTATTCATGAAATTTGATAAATCGCAATTGACCCTTAGGTTAAATAAAATGAGAATTTTTTATACATTGACTTGATTCAAAAGTTTGTTTGAACAAGATGTCACGTTTTCAATACTAATACACAACAATGTGGTTTTAGCTAAAAAAAAACATTAGAACCCACTTACATCATAAGTTGAAGATGTAGTTGCAATGTATGATAATGCGCAATTTGTAATTTCTACTAGAGTAATAGCTCATAACATGAGCTAATTATTTACTGGTAGCTATAGAAAAGGTACCTAGAAGAAATGTTTTTTTTAGTATAGAAAGAATTTCATTACATTTGAAAAGGAGCAAGTTTTGGTGAGTTCAGCTAAAACCCATGCAATCATATCAAATATAAATCTAGTACATGAATTGCATAAACACTGAAGATAAAGAAGTCATAATCCACGTTTAAATGCATTTGTGTTTGCCCAATTTTACCACTTAGAGAAGAGTAAGTTTAGTTATTAAAATTTTCAAAACCTATTGTTTGGTAACTATTATTAGAGTAGAAGACCTAAATATTGTTTAGTCGAAATTTCTTTTGGCTCAAGAGCTAGAAATCAATCATAAATTTTATTACACTAATCAATTTTGTACTCATTTTAAAAAGAATTTTATTTGCAAATCAAATGCATGTGAAGCATATTTAATGACTTGCTTGGTATTACATATACATAGAATTGAGCAACAATCATATTCCATTGAGATATCAATGATAGTGCTTACCCCTTTATAAAATAATACATATTTACAATATCCTAATGGTGCAGCATCGTAAAGAGAGTTCAGGCGTTTGGAGTCAATTTCCGTGCTAAGTACCCCATTTCTCTTTATGATGGAAAAGCACCAAAGGGTGCTTAGAGGTAACCATATGATTTACAAAGCACCAGTACCTCCATTGAAAAGCCTAACGTATTGTGAGGCATTATGCTGGCCAATATGGCCATTGGCCATTTGATCTTTTTTTTTTTTTTCCTTCTTTTTTCTTTTAATTTTTTATAATAAAATATTCTTATAATATATAATAAAATAATTATTTAAACCAATATTTAAAAAATATTTTATACTTTAGTTTACAATGTAATGACAATATGAAATCCACGTAAATTCTAAAAAATTGTTAAGTAACTTTATCCAGGTAATTTTTTATAAAGTGGAAAGTTACTTAAGAAAAAGAAAAAATACTTAAAATACAAATGTGGTAATTTAATCACCCCTCCAACCACTCCACTTATAAATATACGCGTAGTAAGTTTCCCCAACATTGCGATCATTGAGACTTAAGGCTAAGTCCAAGTGCACTAAAACCGTTCTAGATATTTTGTATCGTACTTTTAATATTATATTATGGATGGGCCCTTAGTAGGTAATCAGGGCATGTTGGAGAAATGATGAAGGATTGGAGACAATATTTAAAGTAATCATGAAGTATTATTCTTGAAAACTAAGCTCTGAGATTATTATGGTATATTAGAATGAGACGGTTACGGGAAACTTATAGGACATAGAACTTCAGTAATGGACTGTGGAGTCCTCTTTCTCTAGAATATCCATGATTAGAATACCTTGTGAGGCATGGCACATGGGATTCTACAAGATTTGTGTCCTAGTCCAATAATGTTTTAATGATTCTGCTGAGGGCATAAATACTGAGAAAGATGTTTCACGAAGTTAAAACTTCCTAGATCATCCTAAGATTTCGCCTATGCCAATTTGAACCTGTTTGTAACCCAAATAATTTGTACAAATTATTATTACGCTAAACCCATTTTAACATAACCATATTAATAAAATAAATAAATAAATAAAATAAGAACGATAATATTTTCCCTCCACGCAAACAACTTCATTTTACTTAAAACCATGAAGTCAAAACCATCTTAAGTA
Organism: Lumnitzera racemosa; assembly: GCA_024138005.1. Lineage (NCBI taxonomy): Eukaryota > Viridiplantae > Streptophyta > Magnoliopsida > Myrtales > Combretaceae > Lumnitzera > Lumnitzera racemosa. The sequence goes on from JAMXBC010000004.1 coordinate 63,900,914, forward strand.
ATTTTTGCTTGTTGCAATAGCGAATAAATAGGATCTGTTTTCTTAAAATATATGGAGAAACATACATACGGTCTTTATTTAATTCAATCCCCAAGGGGACACATGCGAGGGTAGATAAGAAGTTAAAAAAAGGTAGTATTCTCTTTCCCATAATACTGCAACATCAACAACCTCCGCCTCCACAGCCCCCACCGCCTCCACCACCGCAACCTCCACCGCCTCCTCCACAGGTACTACCACCACCTCCACAGGTGCTACCACCACCGCCAACTCCTCCAGTGCTAGCAAAGACGGAGGCTGTTGCTACTCCTGTCCCAGCTGCAGCAGCACCCGAACTTCTCAAGAGAACCATGTTTCCATCGTTCTTGCCCTGTCCTTTATAAGCTTTACTTTGATAAGTGCTGTTGCCTGGAGACCTTGGAGTGCTTTCCTGCTTCTTGTTTCCCTTCTTACTTTTTCTAGAGCACAAACAACCCATGATCATGAACTAAGCTGATAATTCGAGGAGCTAAAAAGTAGAGTTGCTAGGAATAACGGATCGCTATATTGCAATAACGACAGGGGTAGGATATAAATTGATGGTTATCCCCATGCCTACTTATATTGAGATAGCCTTAAAATTTATGAAAAGGGATACTTCATTTGGACGATTATTAACGAAAATTTGAAAGGAATAACTTCAGCCTTTTCCATGTAATTGCGTATAGAATTTCCACATAATGATGAAAGCTCCCTATAATTGAATTTTGGCCTACGGTAACCGGGCATATTATTCTTTTTTAGGCTTAAAATAAAAAAAGTCAACTCTACTAATTTATCGTATATCTAAATAAAAAGAATAATAATGATAGGGTCTAGTTTTTAAAATAAAATTATTCTTTATATTTTTATGTACTAAAAATTCATTAATACTTATATATTATTTATATATTTACATATCGTGTTAGTTCAATTAAAGCTTTTTTCTTTTTTTTTTTCGTTTAAAAAAAGTGTTAGATCTGGATTTCCGTGGGCTGCATATTTCTTGCCGTGCTATCGTGAGGTCAACCCTTAAAATGATGGAAGAGAAAATGAAGCCCTTATAATTATTTGTTCCCGTTATATTAAAACAAGACGAAGCAGCTATCGCTTACTTGTTACGCCTGACAATGTCGCGTATATTTCTTGGGGAGTACACATCTAGGTTGGAAGATTTATTTTTTGAGGGTCAAAGACGAGAATTCCATGTAATGACTTGGCTTAATCTATATGTCGAATAGACGATATACGTGAAATCCCTAAAAATTTTGTTATACTATTATTATCTAATAAGATAACTCCACATTTTCTTTTTATTTATGGAAACTCTTATATGGAATATGCTTTCACATAAAACCATAAAACACCTATAATAATGCTATAGTGAGGACAACAAAAGTAATAATGAAAAATAATAAATATAAATAAATAGCAGTAATAATATTGTTTTCCTAATTATATAATAATGTATGTTTCCATACGGTCGAACAGCGTACTTCAAAATCTTGAGAAGTTACGTACATCTTTTTCTTAAAGTAGAATAGAAACCTTGATGCTATTGTTTACGAACATAAAAATCTTAATATTTCCACGGGGTTGATACCCAAATCAACATAGTATAGATCGCATATTTAAAAAAAATAATAAAAAAAAAGAATCGGGTTTTTAGCTTTCAAATCATCGAAATTTCATGTTTTTAGTATTATTAAATAATAAGTAAAAAAATTGTTAGAATATATGAAAAATGTGTTTTTCTCCAAGCAAGTGTTACAGCGAATTACGAGAACATTTTTCAACATACGTGAATTTTAAGTGTAAAGAATATTTTTGAAACTCTCTTATTAAATTTAGATTTTCGTTTAGAGCATTTAAAGAAAAGAATTATCAAATGAATAAGATTTAGATAATGCGTAAAAGAAAAAGCATGACAATAAGTATGAACAAAATTTATTCCGTTATATCGCAACAACACAAGCTCACTAATAATTTCTTTTTGACACATAAGCAATAGACTAAATAACTAATAATTCCAACGCATCTATAATATGTTTATTGTTGTTCAAAAGGATTATAATATACACAATAAAATCGCACAATTCAAAATGAAAAATTTTAAGAATGAAAATATGATTTTTTTTTATGTCTCCATCTATATTTTTTATGAAACTAGATCCTTTATCTCACTCTTAATTTATATTTCTTTAAATTTAGGTGATTAAACTAATTATAACTTTAATGATTTAAATTTAAAAGAATTTAAATCAACAATAAAATAAAAAGTTTAATCGGTCCCATTAAGATAGGAGCTAGACCATAAAAACTCCCACAAAAATAGTATTTTCGATGTACCCGACACGATTAATTTCATAAATAAGGATTTATTGAAGGAGATTTAATGTATATGTAATTAAACGTAAATACGTTAAGTAGTAATGAATGTTTTTACTAATTTGACTAACATTGAAGATAAATTAAGTTTGTTGAAGCTTTTCCACGAACTAAAACCAATTTTTCTGTGAACTAAATTCCATCAATGAACTTAAATTGTAGCTTACGTTTTGTTGAGCAATATCACGAAATTAAATATATTTTATAAATTCATGCAAAGTTGTGAATTTAAATTTAAATCATATTTCGCATTTTCTTGGTCAAACTAAAGACTTTAAGATGTTTTATGAAATTATAAGTTATTTTTACGGATGTGTAAATGAGCTTTGGCCCGTAAATCAACCTGTTTGAAAAATGAGATAGGGGCTAATTTTTTTGAACCTTTTGAAAAGCAAACCAAATGAATCAATCTCATTTAACATGTAGGTTAATGTAGCTAAGGTGGTTTGGGTTAGCACTTTTGACCTACTTATACCTTTGACTCAAAAGCCAATCCGTTTAAAAAACAAGTTAGTACCAAGTTCTTTTGACCTCTTTAAAAAGTTAGTCAAATGAACTTGGCTCATTTAACCGATAAGCCAAAATGAACCGAATTGGATTAGCTTATTTAATCAATTTGCATAGCCTTACTTACTTTTTATTTTTCTTGCATGTTTAGAAAATTTAATAAATGCAACCCTCACTTTCCATGTGTTTATTTTACTTGTTGAATAACTTGTACTCTTAGAAAAAAGATACCTAAAAGAATAGTGTTACATCATCATTTACGATATCCTTGAAAAGCTAATCAAAATTATAACCTGAACTTATCAATCACTTTCATTTATATTAGGTATTCCATAAGTAACATTTCAACAATTCAAGCTACCAAGAGTTTAAAGCACATATATTTAGCACTAGAATTGTGCAAAGTGCTGGTTTCCCATTTGTGAACCAACCTATAACCAAACCGATAAGTCGACGAACTAACCCTGGCCCATAGTTGGGTGGGCTAAAAACGTAGCTTGAACTACTGGGTCTTAAGGGCTCAAGTGATTTAAGGTTAACAACCCACCTTGTTAGGCAAGTTACAAACTAGCGAATAGCTTGTCAGATTTAAAAAAAATTGGGGTCCATTTTCGATTGTAATTTTGCATTGGCTATTGTTATTCAATTTTGTAATATAACATCACTCAAACCAAACAAATTATTTCAAGATCTTAAAAAAAAAATAGTTCTAAAAATAAATTTTTCAATTCATAGTTAACAAAATAAAGGAACAAATAGAAAATGAACTAAGAAAATTCCATAAAAGATTAAAAAAAAAAGAGAGGAAAAATCTACAAAACATTTATAAAAAAAGAAGAAATTTTTGGGAAAAAAAAAACACACACACACAAGCATTTTACGAGCCAAGTGAACCAATCTTAAACCATCAATTAACTTAAACTAGGCCAGGACCATACCTCTTAAGGGCTAGTCTTGGTTCACCCTCTTGCCAACTCGTCAACTGATGGTTTTAGGTCAGTTCAGCCAGATGAACGGCTTTACTTAACACAAACACCTACAAGTGATTCCACAGTAGATCTCAATACTTGTTTTAAATCATCATATACCTATAATCCTATGTATCACAATCATAAGCATTACGTCATCCTATCATTAACTCGTTCATTTTCATATGCATAACTTTCACCATTTTAGACCTGCTTGTTTATTACTGATAAAGCACCATAAGTCATGCAACATTCTAGAATTTATAGAATAGCTCCACCAACATAACCTATCTTACCAGATACATGTTGGAACTAGTTCTTATAAACTTTACCAAGTGACATTTTACAAAAGTGTTACATGCACATTCTTGTTCATCCACCTGTATATGTATTTAATTGGAACCTATGTCAAGGTAACTTAAAAAATAACTCATAACATTCTTCGACCCTACGCCTATGCTCTACAACATCATTCTATTAGATATCTCAAGTAACATTTTTTATGATAATAAATATTAAGTGTTAGCTAACGAGTATATTGAGTTGTTATAGAAAGTTAGAAGGTATCTTAGAAGAAAAAATAACAAAGGTACAAAGCTATTTGATGAGCAATGAAATAACTAGGAGAATTCACCATGAAACTTAAAGGGCTATAAAATTAAGGTAAGAATAAATTGTTTGAATTCAGTAATCTAGAAAAGCTAAAAGCAAAGTTAGAATGTTCATCAAAGAGCACAAAATGTTAACAAAAGAATTTTGGAAAGAAGTAAAGTTAGAAGGTTTGCCTAAGAGCACGAAAAGCTAATTGAAGGATCATGGAAAGTCAAAAGTGATATTAGATACTTGCTAAAAGACTATAGAATCAACAAAATTCTTACAGCTCTTATATGTTTTGTAGGTTAAGGGGAAGTCCATGGGTCAATGTATTTGGTAATGCATTTGACTTTGTTCCATTATAGGAGCAGAACTAAATTCAAGATTAAATCAAGTTTCGAAGATTGAAAACTGAAGCCAGAAGTTATTAAGTACTTCAAGATAGATAGTCATAGTTAATTTGAAGTAATTCAACTTGAGTGCGTGCTATTATGAGGATATTCAAAGGATGTGGATATTTAAATAGTTGGATTAATGTTGATTATCAAGAAACATACCAACACTTATTTTTTTGAAATTCAATATGTGAGGCTTATATAAATCAAGATCATGATTTTTTGAGGATTTTTAATAGCAGATATACATTAGATTCTTGGAGATATTTATTGAAAATTATCCATTAGAGAATTATAAGAAAAGTGTAGTAAGACCATTAGAAATTTTAGATTCAAATTAATCCAAATTTTGTGGGAGAGATATTAGGAAGTTGGATGACCATCATTCGAAATAGTGGGGATATTTCATTTCAAGCATTCAAGTTACAAGATCGAGAAGGGTTTAAACTAGTCATTGGAGATTTCACATTTAAAAAAAGCAAGCAACATCAGCATAATACACACAATTAGAGCAATAAGAACTATTAATCATGATCTTAGGAATTTTTCTATACTAAATTTAGAAGACATCTCTTTGTTATTACTCATTTGAATTTCGAACTCCTTATACTCGTCATTGGAGAGATAGCACTATAGCCTATAGAGCTTCTAGAATAACTAAGAGACAAAACAGTGGTGACTATAGCCTTATTGTATTTACTTTTTAAGACAGTGGAATGACTAATGTGAAATACTGGATCTCCATCAGTGAAGTTAGAAGAGTATGCGTAAGTACAAAGCTGAACCACCATAAGACTTGAGTCTAATCTTCTCTACACTTCTTCTCTTTAGTTTTCAAATTTATTTATTTTGTTATTTGTTTGCATAATTAATTGATAAACTTTCACCATATTATACAAACTAATCAAAAGAAATTCTTCTTCATAATACTTTAAATTTTAACTAAGCAATCAATTCACTCCCTCTTATTGATTGCTTTAAGGGGACCACACTTCAACTAGTTTTTTAGTCATTGATGTCAGAAATCTAACATCTCAACTCATATTTAAGCTAAATGAGCAACAAAATAACAAAATAAGTGATTATAAACAATAATAACAAACCAAGCGGTTACATAATCAGAAATCCATCCTTGAACCTAAGCTTAAACCTTAGACAACTTTAATTCATATAGATGCCATGTTAATGCACATAAGACAAAAATGCACTATTAAGTATTCTTTACAGAATTCTATTACAACATATAATTTTAGAAGCCAATAGAATGAGACCTTAATTTAAAGAAGATATGCTCGAATAAATTTTTTATATAAAGCCATCCATAATCTCATATACTTGTATCTTTAATATCAAACAAGATATATCAAATGTTTTTTTTCTTGAAATAATATCTTCCATCCATATCCCCTTATATAGATTTACTCTTATCCAACCAAATCGTACAATCACTAGTATAAGAGCTTCAACATCCAAATAATAATATCTTTCTCTTACAATAGACTTTTGATTCTCAATTTTCTCTCCATTATAGTTTGTGTTTGTTTTTCATTATCATTTACAATGTTTAGGTTTGCTTTCTTTATCTTTACATGTCTCATTCATATAAGCAATGGATAATTATCCTTGTATTCTATGACTCTTCTTTTATACTAATTATTTTAACCATTTGATTTATTTACGAGGAAATATTTCTTTTGTCCCCAATTATGGCATTAAATGACCATCCTCTCTCTCTCTATCTCTCTTTTTCAAAATTTTCTTTTTTTTTTTTTATCAAATTCGATAGGCAATATTATTCTTTATCTTTCTCAAGGGTTTTTCAAGTATTTATTTTTTATGACATTTTATAGTGACTTTGTTATCACTATATAAATCCATTCAAGTAAGTATATAGATAATTTACTTATTAACTATAAAGTCATCTAACTCAACTTCTTCTATCCAATTGTACTATTGGTTTTGAACTAAATTGAGAACTAAGTATAAAAGGATTTGAATCACACTTGGTGTTTTATTTATTTTTGTTGAATTGTATTTTTAAAGTTTTATATTAGTCTTCTTATTTGTGGAAATTTCCTTAAGTATGAGGCAACAAGATGTTGCGCTTTCGTATGCTCGATTTGTGATTATTATTTTTTTTTGCCTTAGTTTAATTTATTTTATTTAGTTTATCTTTTAATTTTTTTATTATTATTTTATAGCCTTGAAATTTTTATTAACTTTTTATCATTAGTAATATCTTTTAACTATTTAATTTTTTTCTTTTCACATAGAATTTTTCTCTAATTAAAATAACTTTCTTTTAATTATATAATATTCAATACACATGTTCTTTATACACATTACTATTATATTTATTGCAATAATTTCTTGAATAGATATATTATTTATATTAATATAAATTTGTTTTAAAGATAAATCCACACATTATACGGAGTATTAACTAGGTTGCTATGATGATGAAAGCTCTTTTGAAGTTTAGCTTACTATGATTGGACACATCATTAGGTTGGTAGAATCATAATCGGTAAGCCCCAAGAAAGGATGGTTAAAATAACCCAGGACCAAGAACACTTAGAAGTAAAAGAAGGCAACTGCAAAATAAAAGCATAATAGTGCTTCCTCTAAATTTCAAACCCACTACCTAATCAATTCGAACATGCACTTTAACTACTAGACCACAACATTGTCTTTTATCATGTATTTAATGTAAATAATAAATAAGATTAATAAAATCGCATCTATTAAATACAATTTAGCAATGATACCCAACTCATTATATTGCAACTTATAAATATGATATCTTCGTAAATTATGATGTCACATTTTATAGATGCAATTTATCATTGGTATTTATGTAATTAATTCCATATAATTCATATTTATAATTTTTCTTTAAAGAATTGATAGACTTGTTGGTGATGTGTTAATCATGGGAGGGGGATGATTGGTGGTCTGATCTCCGTGATTAGTAGTAGACCTACAAGAAAACATCATGTAGCTAAGCCAATAAGAGTCCTTTGACATTGAAGTTAGCAAAGGAAGAAAGAAAAAGAGAGTTATGTGTTTGAAGGATTAGGAAAGAGTTTTAAGAGGTGGGGATCCTTTGTATTTTAGGCTACATGACCTATTAATAGAGCATAGAGCTTATCTAACTGAGATACATGGTAGGTTAGGATTAACTTTACGCTACATGACCTATTTATAAGACATGAAGCTCACTTGCTTAAGATACGTGGTAAGCAATGATTGACTTGTATGTAGTTGGTGTAGGAGATGCATGCATAGTATGGGAGAGGATAGGACTGTCAAATTGGTGAACCTTAAGAAGGGTTGATGTTATGTCTGTAATGTAGCAATCATCACATCTAGGGCGACTAAGTACATAAGTTGAACTATAGATGTTAAATGGCATTTAATAAGAAGAGAGGGAGGCAGAACGACAGAGGCATTGAGGTCTTCAAGCTATGTCTCGAGCACCTGGCATGTGCTGGAGGGTCAAGGTTGGCATTGCCAATCAAGCTTAGATCTTGGACCCAAGGCTTGAAGGGTCCCAAAGTGGAAGCCAACTAGAGTCTCTAAAGACCTAAGGTGGTCAAGATGGAAAGTTGCTCAAGGTAGGTCTAAGCAAGCCATGCTGATGTTGGGAAGATAGGACAAACTCTCTATTAAGCAAGGTCCAAGGAGGTGTGCTTAAGGAAACTTAAGTAGATTGTTTGATTTAGGTTGGAGTGGACCTATAAGGAGTTCGAGCTAATCGGGTTGCTAAAGGTAGTTGAGCTCTTTAATTTGGAGTAGTGTTTGGGGATATTAGATCAAGCAGAGACACTTGGACCTAAGTCTCTAAAATTTGAGTCTAAAATGATCTATCAACGTATGTTTTATACTCAGTTGAATCTCAATTGAAGCTATGACTAGTGGATCCATGTTTCTTGCCTTGCTACAGTGAAGTCAACTCTTAAAATAATGGGAAAGAAACTGAAGCCCTTTTAATTATTTGTTTTAGTTATATTATATGAAGACGAAGCAGCAATCATCGTTAATTTGTTACGCCAAACAATATCGCGTATATTACTTATTTTGTGGTCGTAGACAGGAATACCTAGTAATGAGGAACTCGACAATATGCAATGGATTCATTGGGAAATTTTATAGTGCTCTGTATAACTCGTCATGCCGTAGCTTAATCTATACCGTGATTTTGGTGTCTAGATAAGGTGTGTCCTTGTGTCATCTCCAAGTTGAAGATAAATGTGAAATCCCCAAAAATTAATATCTCTAGGTAAATTTTATAATACTATTATTTAAACTCTTAGATGGAGAATGCTTTCACATAAAACACCTTTTATAATTTTATAGTAAGGACCCCAAAAGTAATAATAATGATGTTGATAGTAATTAATATAAACAATAGCAATATCAATAGTGTTTGCTTAATTATATAATAATGTATGCTTCCATAAGGTTGAATGGTGTATACTTTAAAATCTAAAAAAGTTAAGTAAATCTTTTTCTCAAATTACAAACTTGAATGTTAAGATAGTTATAATCTAGTAGTATGAATATCTATCACCAACAAGATAAATTAAGTTTTGTTGCCTCCTCCAAAGTGTAATATAATAGTTGCAAAATATATATATATATATATATACAAATTTGGATGTTACCATTTACAAACATAAAAATATTAATATTTCAAATGGGCAGATACCCTACAAAAAAATCAACATAACTCATTTATGTAGTTCACGTTGTTAAAAAAAAAAAAACAAAGAGAGAAAAAAGAAAAGGGAGTTTACATTTTTCATATCACTGAGTTATTAGGCTTTTCGTTGTTATGACATATAAGTACTAATTCATTATGGCATATAAAAAGTGTATTTTTTCTCCAAGCATGCATTACAAAGAATATTGAGAACATTTTTAAGTATATATAAATGTTTACGGAGAAATTCGATAATAACGCTATGTTATTATAACATTATGGTAAAATACATCTAATTTCAGTAAATCATATTATAAACAGTAAAATGGAAGTAATAATCAGTTTTATTTTTACCATTGATGGGTATGATATGATATTAAAAAAAAAAAAAAAGTTGTTGATAGTTCCGATTGTACCATTCATGATATGATTTACTCAAATTAACCATAATTTATTATAATATTACGGTAACGTGACTTTATTATGAAAAGCCTTATGTGAATGATATTTTTTAAACTCTCTTACTAAGTTTAGATTTTTTGTTATAACATTTAAATAAAAGAATTATCAAATTAATAAGATTTTGATAATAAGTACAAAAAGAGAAAAAAGCATGACAATAAATAAGAAACCAATTTAGTTCTTTATAAGATAAGCACAACAATACAAGCTCACTGATCATCCTTTTTTGACACATAAGCGATAGCCAACGTGGTACGTAGTTAAACCATATAACTAATAATGCATTTACGTCTACAATTTTGTTTATCGTTGCTCAAAAGGACTCTAATATACATGATAAAATGATCCGGCAATTCAAAATGAAATTTTTAGTGAATAAAAATAATATTTTTAATGTTCATTGAGGTTGTCCTACAAGATTAATTTCGTGAATAAGGATACATCGAAAAACATGATCTTCGACAGATTTATGGACATTTGTCTAATTTGACAAACATTATTTTAGATAGTTTAAGATCGTTGATGCTTTTTCACAAACTAAAACCGATTAATGAACTTAAAAGATATTTTATGTTTTGTGAAGTACTATTACTAACTTAAAGATATTTCATAAAATCATGCAAAGTGGTGAACTTAATTGATATTTCACTTTTTTTTTTGTGAACTGTAAACTTTAAGGTACTTGATGAAATTATAAGTCATTTTTATTTTCATTGCATTTTTGAATATTTTAATAAATATACTTTTATCGGCTAGTACGTAGATATCCAATTTCAAAGTAAAATTACGATCACTTTCATATAAAAAAAATAAAATAAAAATCAAATAAAAAATTATACAGCTAGAGATGCGAAGACATAAAGAGAAAAAAGAAAAAAATATATCCAACCACCCTCTGACCCAGCATACCACAGGCTGTGCAATCCTCTTGGTTCACCACTGAGGCCTTGGCATGGTCAAGAAATAGCATTCAAAGTGGTGGGTCATCACTCATCGCTGTTTTGGATAGTGTAACCGACTATCTCCAAAACTTAAAAAGAAAATAAAATTACCCATCAAGTCGCTAACCGATTATGACTCGATGGGGTTTTTTTTTTTTTTTCCTTTTTCTTTCTATAGGTTACTACTTGTCGCCATGGGTGGGTCGCACATACCACCACTTTAATTTTTCTTTTTCTTTTTTTTTTTTATATTTCATTATATTTTCTAAAATTAAAATTTTGCAAACAAGAGAACAAGAATGAAAAAGGGGAAAAGGCAAAAGGTTAAAGACGTCCACGGAACTTCAAAATATTCAACCTTTTCTTTACTATATCTACGCGGCTCCTAACTCTTCCAGGAGGAACGAAACTGAAATGGTTCGTCTTTCGTTGTCATATCAATAATAACTGAATAGCAACGAAGCAGCATGTCAAATGTTCATGGTCCCTTCCAACATCATATCCTCAAAGCAAGAGCAACCAGCAACTATTGGACACATGAGTAGAAGTCCGAAGCATCTGACCTACACGTAACCCAAAGAATGTTTGACATCAACCGAACGGTTCCAGTTTCAGACAATTCTTATTTCCTTATATTACAAGTTACACGATTATGGTTGAAAAGATCTTTATCATATAGAAAATTCAACACAGAGACTTTTTGTAACTATCTGCCATATTAATTGCTATAAAAAGCCTTTTTCACCTTACGCTTTACAAGTTCACATCTTGTTTTAAGGATATCTCTTTTGTAGATTAAGAAGGTGGAGAGAATCATACATAGCATTTGATCAAGCAGAACAATTTTAATATGGCGGAGGCGTGGCATATAATAATCATAGTTTGGGCTGTATTTCTCGTCTTATCCGTAGCGTTAGCTTTACTCTGCGGGGGACGTTACAGGGATAGAATTGGTGATGGAGGTGGAGGTGGAGGTGGAGGATTACATCATGGTCATAGACACCATGCACACCATGTACACCATGCAGGTGGTGCTATTGGAGGTGGAGATGGCGGTGGCGGGGCTGCTTTCGACGGTGGAGGTGGAGGTGGAGGTGGAGGATTACATCATGGCGGTGGTGGGGCTGCTTTCTGCGGTGGAGGTGGAGGCACCAATGCATGTTAATTCTTTGGGAATGAAGATAAATATTTTGCTAGCTTCATACCATAGATAGATTAATTTAAAGTTCTATTTGTCAATTAGATAATTTTTGTTTCCCGATTTATCATTTATCATATCATATCTCTGTATTAGTCCTCCACACGAAGAAGTTCTGCTCCTATAATTTCACATTAAAAATCTTGCTTCAAGCCATGCTTGGGCTGTTTGCTTTTATTATTCACTACCATTTTGATATTAGTTCAGTTGTATAGACATGAATTCCTGTGGAAGGATTTTGCTAGCCACTTCACGAATTGAGTTGTGATTTTAGCGGATAAATAGATTGGAGAAAATAAAATAAGCCCTTTTATATTAAATAAACATGCAGTAATATGACCCCATATACCCTATATGTAGGGAACAAATAGAGGAATCCGCTTTGGTGGCTATTTAATAAGTCGTTTCTTTTTTTTTTTCATTTTTTTGAAGTTTTTAAAGAAAAAAGAAAAAAGAAAAGAAACCTCCACTAAAGATACCGTTACTAAAATTCTTCAGTTAATTTAAAAGTACGGGTGCTAATTTGAATAATTGTTGAAAGTTAAAAGGTATTTACTTGCATACAACTTAAATTCACGATAACATTTGCAAAATAGAATGTTTCTATTTTTTTTTATATTATAAACACATTTTTCTTATATTTATTTTATATGTGCATAGCCTAGAACCCAGTTTGGATCAAGATCGGCCTGAAATCTGGCCTGAATCAACAGGTCTCAATTCCGAAAATTGTGAAATCGGGACCAACCAAGCAGCGAAGGCTAGTTTTTAAATCGATTCTTGAAGTTAATATTTCCGATTCTATGTCTTAAACCCGTGAACTATTGGAGAAAATCTTTTTTTTTTTTTTTCTTTATAAATCCACTTAAGTTGAATTAAGTTTTTAAAATAAAAAGGAATCTTTGTATCCAAAATTTATATAGTTTTTAGCCCATTGCCGATATAAGTTTAGAGAATTAGTTTTTATTTATATACAACTTTACCCAAATAAAGTTATAATACTAGTGATCGGAACCCTTCTGAGTCTGCGGCTTTGTCAAGTGGAATGGCTTGCGATTCATGTAGTCGGCTTATCTTTGCTTAGGTTAGGAACCGGCCACCAAGGTCGAGCCTTGATCCGGCTCCAACCAAACGGTTCCGGTACATATCCAAATCTAAACCCGATTCTTGCCCTCCTCTAATTTTATAGTTAAGCATAGAAAAAAATAAAATAAAAACCCAAATCTAAGTACCATAATTACATTTCCGTATCAATGGTATAGGATGGGTTGGATGAGCATGGAGTCATCCGCATCCAAATTTTGTCGCCATTCACATGACCCTCTACATGACGCGTAAGACACAACATATGAAATTATGAAATTTTATCTAAAGAACTACATATGACCCAACAAAATAAAATATAATAATTCGTCCCATTCAATGAAAAATGACCAGATGACTATGTCATTATTCCTAGAGTTGCCGAGTCAAACTTAATTGAATCAAACTTTTGAAAGTTCAAATTTAATTTGTTTAAAAAATAATTATTAAACCAAACTTAAGCCAAGTTTTTATCGGTCTTAAAAATATAGAGTCAAGCTCAAACTCAATTAAAAAGTCAAACTTAGCTCAAAAGTTTATTTGCATTATTAAACTTATATGAGCGTAAGTTCACAAACCTACTTATGAATCTAAATATTATATTATATTATGCTATATTATAAAGTTATAAGCCCGCTACACTATTCACACACAAGTTAGCTTGTTAACAATATGAAGTATCCAATGTATAGGTAAGCTCATGAGTCTAAATAAAAACTCGAATTCATCTTATTTATACGAGTAATTTTTATTTTAAATTTAAGCTTGATCTATTACTAATTGAACTCGAGTTTAATTGAGTATAAAGCAAGTTGAGTCAAATAACTTATGAGCCATTCGACTTATTTATAACCCTATCAAACCTAATTATAATGTAACTTGCAAGATTGGATATTTTGCCATCATTTATTTTGTTAACTTTTTAAGAGAGTTCTACTAAAATGTAAAAAAATCAAATTTAAAAGGCTAAAAGCTACTCTCATATATATATATATATGAGCTAGTCAAGAGATGGTAGGAGGTTGACATGTAAAAGCTACGTCAAAAAGATTACGCATGAAACATATCAATTTCTTTGAGTGAGACCAATAGTATTAGACCTTGACGTATCTCTAGAAATGCTAATCTATCCGTGAATTGGATAGCTAATTTTATAAAAGTAGATAAGTGAAATGAATTGGTGGTTAAACATCCCATTGAGCATCCGACTTTATATGTTTTTTATTATAATTCCTTTGTTTTTGTATCTACATGTAATATGACTGTCGATGACTTGTAATGAATATGATACAATCATTTTAAAATAATAATAATAATAATAATAATAATAATAATAATAATAATAATAATAAGACACATAAATTTAAGTATTCGCAAGGCCCCTGGGTGGGGTTGCGGTTAAAAAAAGACATAACTTATACAGCACGGTTCATCTTTCGTTGTAACATAAAAAAAAAAAGCAACAAACCATCAAGACCAACGTAAATGACCCGTTCAACATCATATCCTCGATGCAACCCAAGTCAGAGTTCAAAAATCCAATTTCATTTTTAGACCATTGTCAATTGTATTACAAGCCATGGTTGAAATGATCTATTGTAAGAAAATTCAACGCAGAATTTTTTAACAATTAGCTGCCATACTACTTTGGTACAAAAGCCTTCTCTACCTTAAACTCTTCAAATCTTGTTTCTTACCATAACTTGTCAATATTAGCTATTAAGGATATCCCTTTATAGATAAATTAAAGGAGGTTTAAAGAATCACACACCGCATTTCA
This sequence comes from Lumnitzera racemosa, assembly GCA_024138005.1. NCBI lineage: Eukaryota > Viridiplantae > Streptophyta > Magnoliopsida > Myrtales > Combretaceae > Lumnitzera > Lumnitzera racemosa. Next base: position 63,915,953 of record JAMXBC010000004.1, read on the forward strand.
TCAAGTAGAAGAATTTAGATATGGTGGAGGCGTGGCAAATGCTAGTCATATTTTGTACTGTTAATGTCGTCGTTTTCGTGGCAATATTACTCTGCCGATGGCGTTACAAAGTTAGAATGGGTGATGGAGGTGGAGGAGACAACCACCACACAAACCATGCAGGTGGTGATATTGAAGGTGGAGCTGGAGGTAGTGGGGGTGATTTCTATGGTGGAGGTGACGATTTTGGTGGTGGAGTTAGAGGTGGCGGGGGTGATTTTGGAGGTGGAGGTGACTGCAGCAGTGGAGGTGGAGGTGGTGGTGGTGGTGGGGGCTCCAGTGCGTGCTAATTTTATGGGAATGAAGACACATATCTTGCTCCATTCATACTTTAGTTTATCAAGTTGATATTTATTTCTTTAGTTGATCATGTTAAAGCACCATTGAATCTTTTTTTTTTTTTTTCGATATTATATCCCTCCACCTAAAGATTTTAGGTGAGAAAACTTTACTGTAAATTATCTTTGGTTGGTTCGCTTTTTCTACATTCTTATTATTATATCATATTAATTAATTTCAATGAAGTGAATAACTATGATTTAGCTAATACCGTCACAAGTTGAGTTTTGATTTTAGCGTGATCCCAGAAAATAAAAGATGCCCCTGATCAAATAAATATGAAGGATTTTGCCCCTACAATTGACTGGTTCGAAAATGGTTAACTGATAATTTTTCTTTATCTTTTTCTTTTTTTTTCATTTTTCCGTTGGAGCTTCCTTACTAAAAAAATTGAAGTCAAGTGAGCTCAACTAAAGATACCATTAGTAAAATTCTTCAATTTATTAGACTTAGAAGTTCGTGTGTTAGATTTGAATAAACGTAGAAAGTAAAGAGATTTAGTTGCATTCTGCTAAAACCTAGAATTCATGACCAAAATTGCTGATAGAATAAAATTTTATGGGCCTTTGTCTTTAAAAAAATAATTATATATACATCCCTTTATATTTATTTCACATGTTCATAACCTCTTCTACTTTTGAAATTAAACACAGGAAAATTAGAAGGAAAAAAGAAAAAGAAAATCAAAGTATTACAATATTTTTCTCTTTCTTTGGAAGGTTAAATTAGTAAATGAGATTATTGAATAAGGCTGTAAGTAAATCTAATTGAGATAACTTAGTACCAAGCTTAACACAAAACTTCAAAATGGAGCTTAAACTTAATCTACGGTGGTACTCTATAAGCTCATACCCCATTCACTTTAAACTTATCTCAACTTAATAATCTTTAAAAAATATTATTAATTTAATTAAAGTAATACTAATATCTAACCTCGAGTCAAACTTAATTAACATTTAAATTCAACTTGAATATTGATGAAGCTTTTTAGCTATCGAATCGAGCATTATAAAGCTTGGGCTCAACTTAATAAGTTACTCGAGTAGTTCAAGCTAGCTTGGCTTAAGTCAAATTTAAGTAAATATCAAGTTAAATTATAAGTAATTTGTAAGTAAGCTTATCTAATTTATACTCTTATAATTAGATGTGTATGGTAATAATCCTTATCCCTATTTCATGATTTATACAAGTTAAATTATCATGATCCATCCTGTCTTTTAGACAAATTATGGATCATTTTTAGAACATATATGATCTATCAAGAAACCAATAAAATTGCTAAATCATGTATAACGTGTTACACACGACAAAATTAAACAAAGTATAATTAATATCAAATTCAATAAAAAATATCACGCATGTTTACTTTTTGGGGAATTGAATTATCATACCCTCTTAGGCCCTTTGTCCACTTGTTTACATTTTTCAGTTGGCATATCCCATATGCTGTTGAAATTCCGAGTAAATTGGGATCCAACTAAAACAAGTAATGGGCATTCTTTAAAAAGAGGTATGAATTGGGATTCCCCACCCAAAGCGAATGATTTCTTCCAACCTTACCCCTAAACAAACCCCGACAGAACCACAATTGCCCCTGAAAACAATCAAACCCAATCTACCATCAAAAGCTAGGAAAATCGCGTTGACCTCTTCCCTCAACCCTCATCGCATCCGACCTCTGCCATCCCAACTCGTAATGAACCTGAGAGAAAGAGCCCTACGGTGAGTGAAGTGCTTCTCGTTCGAGGAGCACGAACGTCTTCTCTTCTCGGCCATACATTTCCGACCGCAGGGAAAGAAATGGAATAAGGGCCGACCTTACTCCCTCTATCTTGACTTGATTGCACGGGATTCAACCAAATTCAACTGGATCAAGATCATAGTAAGTTACACGAATGGCCATGCAGAAAAAACCCTAACTTGGCTTTGTCTCTCTCCCTCGTCTTCTATTTCATTAACAATTGCGTCCGATCTTTTCATCGCACACAAATTTGCTATGGTTTGGGGGGTTGGATCTATGAGCTTGGTTGGGGAGTGTAATTTTTTTATCCTGGGTTTTTGTATTTCCACTCTAGGGCTTGTGCTATCATCCTCGTCGGTGGGTATTCCTTGACTTCTAGTGTGTAAAATCCTGACCTTGTAATTAAAGTTTTAAGCTTTTTTGTAATGACATTGATGAAAGTTTTAAGCTTGTTGGCAGGTATCGAAGGGAGAAGCCGCACCAGCTAAAATCTTCTCTTCTGCTTGTCGAGTTATCAGCAAAAAGTAATTCTTCAGTGTATTTCGCTTTTGTCTGTACGAGTACTGAAAATTTTTTGTAAAACCAAAACTTTCTTGCTGTCTTGATTTTTTTGTGTTGTTTTTAATAGTTGTACAAATGCTATAGGATTTTTCTATTGATGTGGTATTGTTTAAGTATTAGAATTGACCTGTTTTTGACCGATTTGGAGTTAAAAGGGTGTTATTTTCCATTTCATTTGACTTTGCAAGACCAATGTCATATAGTAAATTTCTCAATACATTATGATAAAGCTTGGATACGTTTACCTTGTTTCGATTAACATCTGAAGATTGGTTTTCTCTAAGCAATCTAACGTGCTTTTGGAGATATTGAGAAGTCAATTGTATAGCCGGTACACTCACGTGAAATTATAGGGTCTTTCACACTTTTTAGATTCATTGATATGTCTACTAGTGCACAGTGTAGTGTCCTTTAATTAAAGGGTGCCATATTAGTTGCAGTTCGTCGGTATATTTGTCTTCACTCTTGAGACGTCATGTTTATTCTCATGGCTATAGTAATATATCAAACTGTCTACTTTACCATTTCATTATACATTGTAACTAATATTTTGTAAATCTAATTCAAAGACATGTTTGTGTAGTCGAGGCTCAAATATCAATAGTTTTCATTATGGATTGTATATTTTTGTAGGGTATATTACCATGTTTCCTTCGCCGTGTATGAGAGAATGCATTTCGAGTATTTCCAGTTTGGCATTATATTGAGCTTAATGTGTTAGCATTTTTTTCCTGTATTTCAGTAGTGGATCAAATGACAGTCTTTGAAAGTGAGTTGAGGAGGAAAAATAAATTTGCTTGCTTTGTGTTAGCTTTATGGTTGGACTAGTATAGGGTTGCATATGGGTTAATGTTTCACTTTTTTATATTTCCTTAATCATACTAATTTTTGCTCTATCTTTCCAGAGTTCATTCTCCTTAATAAACTCCTCTAGTCCTTGACCGAATTTCTTAAAGGAGAAAAGTGCAAAGATTAATCTCACCTTTCATCACTTTCTAAATTGAAGTCTAAAGATTTTGTCCATTTAAAGAGAATTCTTAATATATACAGCTAAAAACTACCCATTTAAGTCTCACCTAAAAGGAAAAAAAAAAAAAAACTACCAATTTTATTTTGTATACAAAAAGCTCTTTCTCTTTAAAGAGCATTCTTAATTTATAGAGTCAAAACTACTAATTTAATTTTATCCATTTAAAGCTCCTTCTCTTTAAAGAGCCGTCTAAATAGAGCTATAAGTTACCGAATTCATTTTGTCAATTAAAAAGCTGTTTTTCTTTAAAGAGCATTTTCAATTTATAAAGGAGAAAAGACTGCAGCATAAATTCTAACATCAACTTGGGATAAATTAGTTAAGTCAAAGTAGTTCATGTTACTGATAACATGGACAATCTACTCAATTGGAAAAGTATGGATATTTCAGCCTTCACCCGTTCATAATAGCCAATATTTTTATTTAAAAAAGGGCTACAGAATAGACAATGTTCGAATGGCTACTAAAACATGCTGGACAATATTTACATTAGTAATAAAGATGTCATTACAACAACATACAAAATCTACTTAAGCAAATAGAATGAAGTCGGTAATAATGAAGGGCTTCACATTACCGCAACATTGACAGCATCATCTTTGTGCAGACCCTAGACAAATTGCTTCTACAATGTTTTTTCCAACTTTTTCCTTAACACCCACAACTACCAAGAGAAGTTTCATGCTAGGCATAGATAATATACATTGTGCTTGTCGCTTCTATCATATAACATATAACATATGACCATTACAATCATAGCAAGGGACAACAAACACACCACTATTTGTAACAATTTGTCCTTGCATTTTAAGCCTTTACTCATGGAGCTTAACACATGTTCTTGTTCCATGCTAATTGAAGATGATTCTCTAGTTTATTAATTATGTCCTTATGTCTTGCTTCAAATGTTTTCGGTTCATGATCAAGCGTCTCCAATCAACTTATAGCCTTTTCCTCCAAATGCTACCCATAACAATACATTGGAGGATCTATCCATCGGAAGAAATTGCATCCTTCACCTATCTACATGATACAATTATGTTGGGGTCATTTGGAAATGAAAAGGAAAAAAAATCTGCACTATAACATTTAGTAGAAAAAGGCCTATGCATGATATTTACGATACCCACAAAATCTTCTTCCAAATGATAATGCCTTCCAAGTTGATGCAACTACAGATTGTTCTCCACATAAACAACATGTGATTTTCTCCCTTATATTGAAAGATATGATTGAATGCAAACTACTAGACATGCTTGTCAACTACGAAACAAACAAATAAACATCATTATAAGTAAACAACATAGTTATTTTCATTAGTGGTGTAATTTGTGTTTGTATGGGCAGTATGTTGAGGGATTATCTATTGACATAGCTCAAAATTTTTATACTAAAGATGGATATTGAGTAACATCAACAAGGATTGGAAATTGCAAGAATTTGGAAAAAAAATAAATCCAAATTTATATCCTTACGCTCACATGATCCCAACTATGACAACAGCGAATAAGTTGACAATCCTATGCCCCTTTCAATTCAAAGATGTGCAAATTACAAAAGTAATATACAAACACAAAAGAAAATGTACATTTATCCTTCCTTTCAGTTAAAAGAGGAAAAAAATCGGTTATAAGTACTTCATAAACTTGCAGATCTAACCATATGTCAAAATCATGATTCAACGTTCAATACTGTTTCACATCATCTTTAATAGATGCATATGGGAGTTACATAAATTACAATTATATACCTACCAACCTACCCTCTAAAAAAAAGTAAATAAAATTCAAATTGACTACTCCATTCCCTTTTCCATATTGCACATGTGATGTTAATAAAGATGGCGGAAAAGCACTAAGAATTTAAACTATGTAGATCACTCTCCATCAATTTGTAACATCTAACTTAAAGAAGACACAATGTGTTGAATTAATTTCTTCTCACATGGTTTGTTCAAGAGAATCCTTAGGGTACATCGTCCCACTTCGTAGAGTTCTTTCCTCGATTTCTTCACATGATACTACCAATTTGTTGATCTTCATATCATGCTCCACCAATCTATTAGAAGTTTAGGGTTAAGGTATTGAATGGGGAAGTATTGTAGGATTGGGGTTGGGGTTTCACTTTGGGGAAATGATAATGAAGAACCCTGTGTCTAATGTTTCATTTTTTTTTTTCAATTTGTTTTTCATATTCTATTATTAACTTAAGTAAGGGTAGTTTAGGTATTTCTTAGTCTATTCATGTCATATTTCCTATTAAGTTTTGCGAAGGAAATAATATTGATTCAATTACATTCAACTAAACACCATATTATCCATTCTCTACTTATTATGCCTCTATTCTAATCCTAAATAATTGGAATTCCATTTCATTTAGTGAACTAAACATGCCGTAAATATTACCATTATTCTTTGGATAGGTAGCTGTCGAGTCTGATTTTTCGGTTTTTGTTTAAAATTGATTTCTCATTTCTTGATTAATACTAAACCTTAACCCATTTAATATTAATCCTCGACTAAAGAAATTGAGAAATTTCGATTTTTTATTAAAAATAATTTTTGGAGTCACCACCCGACCAAAGTCGGGAAAAGAAAAAGAAACCGTAACCAATTGGGTGGATTGATCACGATTTGGCTACCGGTCTTTGATTTCAAATTCAATGAAGAACCAGAGGGTTCCGAATTCAGGGGTTAACCTATTAAACCTTGACGAGTACCACTATTTATTACCGAAATTAGGATTATTTTTCTAATTATAATATTTAAAATAAATAAATAAATAAAATAAAATAAAAAAGAACTTAAGTTTCTACATATTTTTATCGTCGCCCCGAAGGTGCCTACGTACCCGCTGGCCGGGATCAGACGATCGTAGTTCTTTTCGAAAACTTTAATGTGTTGATAAAAAATGATTAGTTGAATTTACGTTTTTATTAACCATTTTATTTTTATTAAGAAAAATCCCTAGAAGCCTAATTTTTATTCCTAATTACAAAAAAAAATAATAATTTTTGAAAAGTGCCAAATTAAAATTTTTATTTAAAAATAACTAAGTGATAATTTTTTTATTTTCAAGAAAAACCCTAAAGATTTTATGAAATATGCAATATTTTACATGATGAAACTTTTATATAAAAAAAGATGTTTAAAACAATAAAAAAAGAAAGAAAGAAAAAAAATTTCCTAATCATAGAAAAGATGCCTTAATCATAGAAAAAATATCTGAATCATAGAAAAGATGTTTGAATCATAAAAAGAAACCTAAACTATGGAAAAGAATCTAAACTATGGAAAAGAATCTAAACTATGGAAAAGATATCTAAACTATGGAAAAAATATCTAAACTATGGAAGATACATCTAAACTATGGAAGATACATCTAAACTATGGAAAATACATCTAAACTATGGAAAAGACACCTAAACTATGCAAAAAACACCTAAATTATGGAAAAGACACCTAAATTATGGAAAAGACACCTAAACTATACAAAAGATGTCTAACCATAGAAAAGAAGTCAATTAAAGATTTTTTTTTTATTTTATCAACATCAAAGTGATTTTTTAATTTAGAAAGATTACATATTTTATCGTTACCCCGAAGGTGCCTACGTACCCGCTAATCGGGATCAGACGATCGTAGTTCTAAAAAAAAACTTTAATTTGTTGGTTGATTTTAATTTTGAAAACCATCCGAGTTTACGTTTTTAGCTTATTTTAGTTTAAAAAATTTAATGGGTCCTAACTTTTGATACAATTAAAAGACTTTCTAAAATACCCTAAAAATTTTATTGATTTTTATTAATTCATATTTCTAAAAAAAAAAAATTGATTTTCTAGGTGAGGAATCTAAACAAAACTAGTCCAAAAAAAAAAATCCTAGACAATATATACTTATATTATTTATATCTATATTACTGTTATTAAACAACTATCATATTTAACTTATATAATAAAGCAGAATAATACTAAAAAAAATATACTAAACTAATATATACACACATATGCTATATCTAATAATATAATGATAATGACATAATATAATAACTAAATAAATAAAATAAAATAAAAATAATAAAAAAATTTAACTAAACCGAACCTGAATTGCTGTTTGTTGGTCGTGTGGTCGCAAGGATTGCCGCGGACGTTGTGCATGCCTTTCGGATTGCATGGAGCATCAAGCGTGGATGTAATGTCTGGTATGATTTCGTTTCGGTCAGGCGTGCATGCGCTAGCCGTTCAAATTACGTGGAGCGTCAGCTTTGGATCAGCGTTGGGACGTCAGGGACTTCGGTCGTCGTCAGTTTCAGATCAGCGTTGGGACGTCAGGAATTGATGGACTTCGGAGATCTCGGCAAGTAGACTTCGGTTGGTCAGATTGTGGAGTCTGGAGTGTTGAATTGTTGTCAGAGGATTAGGACATTGATGGCGCGAATGTTGTCGCCTTCGTAGAGTTCGGCCGAATTCATTGGTCACGTTTTAATTTGCCGTTGCCAGTGCATCAAGGTTGGTTTTTAGGATGGGCTGAGGCTGGAATTGCGGCTGTCGTTTCTTGGATCGCGGCTGCTGTGCGGATTGCAGCACAACTCCTTGTCAGAATTTTTGTTCTGTGGATGAAGCAGATTTTATTTTTTTTTTTTTTAAGCTGCTCCCCCCTCCTTTTCGTTGTGGTTCTCTTTTTATAAAGCCCAATTCAAATCTTACTGAAATCTCATTCAAATCTGATTTAGCTAAACCCATATGATTTAATTAGATATGATTCTTTTGCAAAGATAGAAAAATAAAGATATTGATACCTCCAACTAAATCCACCCAAGCGCTCCGTTACTTATCCGTTAAGCCGTTGACCTGTTTCTTAACATTCATTACAATTAAATTATATTTAAACTATCTAAATCTTCAAACTAAAAATTTTTAACTAAACCAAAATTAAAACTAATATTAAACTAATTATTCCTAATATAAATTACTTCAAAATTTTTATAATTTTTCCTTTTCTTATTATTTTTTTATGGTATTTTCATTATTTGTTAATTTTTATTTTTTTGAATTAGGACCCTTTTTGTAAAAATAAAAACTAAGACTATGGAAGGGCGAAAATTAGGTGTCTACAGTAGCAATTACATTGTCTACTGTAAGATTGTAGGAGAGTGCTAGTAAAATGTAAACAAATCAAATATAAAAGCTACTCTCATATAGATGGAAGAGACAAGAGATGCTATAACTAATCACCAACCAGTAAACCTACCTGAACAACATATGTGATTTTTTTTTTTCAATGATATCCAACTTGTTCTTCAATTTGAGTGAGCTTTATATGTTCACTCTATAAAAATGGAACCAAACCTTTTTTAAGATAACTATACCATTATGCTAAATACAAAAAGAAGTGTTACTTAATGTAGAAGTCCCCAATCCATTTATATCTTTATTTTATTTAGACCTGCTTATTATAATTTATTATCATCACATTTAAATCACTCTAACCATCAAAAAGCGAATCTTTATACCTTTGGATAAATAGTATCTTATCCAAATGAGTGAGTAGAAAAATAGATAAGTGCTTTATCAATAGGAGTAGATAATAAACAAGTTAAGATGTCAAAATTTAATTTTCACGTACAAGGGTAAGATATATCAAATAGAACCACAAAAATGGTAAAACGAATGAAGCTAATTTAAATTTCCATTAGAATAGAAGACAGTGCTTAAAAGGGGTTTTGTTGTCACATGAATTTAGTTGATAGAGATTGTATACTTTAGGCCTTGAGGGAAAGCTTGAATCTACAAAAAAGGATACAATTAGTAGGTGTTGGGGGGTTGTTTAGCTCAGTTATTTCGATACTTAAGTTAGTTTCTTTGAGATTAGAGAAAACAAGAAAGTAAGAGGGCTCGTGTAGTATGCATAAAGCATCTCAACTATAAGGGTAGATCTCTATTTATAGATTTAAAGGAAGGAATCTAGATAGATTTGTATCTTGCTTAGTAAGGAAAGTATATCTCTTAAATAGATACAGATTTAGATTTTAGGTAGTGACATGGTACCTAAGTTATTATCATAAACCAGTGCTTCTACGATGTTCTTTAGACATAAGATGGATGGTCCTCTAAGCTTAGGATTTGGACTGCTATGGACTAACCATAAGCTAAGATAAGATTGCCCATGGTCCATGGAGGGTAGAGTAGGCCTTGGGAACCTAAAGTCTCATTGTTGATGCATTGATAACGAGATTAGACATAAGGACGAGCTATCAAGGCATTCTCTAAGCTAACCATCATTGTATTTCAATTGTTAAACAAACTCCTCATATCTGCCATGGAGTGGCTTTTGTATAGCTATCGTAGCACTTTCCTAAGGATTAGTACGTTTACTCAGGTGCCCTAACGAATGGACTTATGTCATTCATGTTATGCCATAAATCCCTACATTTACCCTACTTAAGGCTTATTCTAAGGCTGAGGTTCATATCTAAGTTAAGGATTTTACTAGTGTTGTTTGTTCTTCCATATGGTGGAGTCCTCAAGATCCCGTATTGTGCTTATCTAAGACATTATAGCTTCCTAAGGATGATACTTTCAATTTTCAATTTTGTAGCATGATTATTTTCACACATTTAATACATAAGACAAGTGGCAAGTTATGATTAGTTGGACCCTACACCTTTCCTTTCACATTTGAAAAACTTTGACCATTTTATGTGATCATAGGCTACATCGAGTAACTCAAAGGGATGAACATGTCATGTCTCCTAAACTTCTTATAACCGCTGAAGCCTCAAATCCCAAAGCCACGCTTATAAGAGGCTTTCAAACTATGAAATTCATACCTTTTGTGCAATCTTCCTATGACTTCATTGGCTTCCTTCTATAATCAAGCTTTCTCTCTTGACTTGTTTCAAGGAATCCATCTCCTTCTTCATAACTCAAGAAATGACTAATCTAGGTGAAGATTCAAGATCAAAATCTTATGGCTCCTTCACTACTGGCATCATAGAAAGCGATGTCAACAACAATGTGGTAAAAAGAGTTAATCTTTCTTTAATAGAGGTAGTAACAATTAAGCATAAAGGAGAAAGCAATAGCGACTTAAGGAGGTTAAGCACATATAAGTGAAAGCAAATGTGGATTTCCATACATCCCCATGATGAGTATTTAGATGGGGATGACGACACCAAAGAGTCGATCGTACTTATCTACGACTTGTTACTAACATGGAGCTTACTCTTATGGCCAAGATAATGAGATCTCTAGGGTAAAAGCAAGCCATTTACTCACATTGTACTTTAAGGATCAATTTCTAAGCATTCATGCATACCTACTTAAGGAGGAGGATAAAGTTACATTAATCTACACAAAAGGATTCAACCTTTACTAGGATCAACTTAAGCATAGGACTCTAGTTCTCATTTCTAAACTACTAGATAAGGTTTTTCAATAATCACCAAATTTATCTGGCACAAGTGGTCTTGAATAATATTAGAATTTTGGTGGCCTTTGGAGTTGTATGCACTTAACTTGAGTTAAGGGTAATACCGACCCTTTACTAATACTTCTTCAACTTGAGAAAGAAAAGGAACATATGGTATTACATCTCGGCCCGCTTTAGTAAGAAGATTCTAAAGGGCTTAGAGTCTTTTTTCCAAGATTAGAAGAAGTTTTTTATGCTTATCCGAGTTAATGAAAAGCTAGACTCTTGGACAAAGTAGATGGTTACAATTTAGACTAGCAAGATCAAGGTCTTGAGGGTCTAAGATACCCAAGCAACCAATTGTATCCTCTATCGCTTCCATCATTGAAACAAAGTCCCTTAAGATGCCAAGACCCTAGTGGATTAGCCTCACCAAGGAAAATCAATTCTTCTAAATGACGAGGTAGAGGTTGGAAGTAATAGGGGAAATCAAGGTTCTTTCCTCCTTAGTGTCGTATAAAGGTGAGCATGGAGCTGCGGTTGTCACTCGTCAATATCAAGAGGAGCTTCTTAGAGCCTAAGGCCATGCTCGGCACATTTATACTCTTAAGTTATTTTTAGGTTCTTTTGTCTATCCCTTAACCATGTTTCTCTATTTTGTAGGTCTCGAACTCTCAACCTGTGGTGCCACTAACATTATAGATAAGCAAATGGCTAAGGTAAAGCTCGAAAGGAAGGAGCGAGTTGCTTAAAAGGTTGAGAAAAAGGATAGAAGATTGTAGCTAAGAGGCAGCCAAGGATGCTAAGTCCAAGAAGGCAATGGGGAAGAGAAAAGGATCCCTTGAGAAGGTTGAGAAGGATGAGAAGGCTTTCCTTCAATGTGATGCCAAAGGAAGGTTCATGAAGTCAGGCTCTGAAGGAATCGAAGGTGACCTAAAGGCATCGATAGCAGTCATATTACCATGATCGTCAAGCCCAAAGGGATATTCGAAAGAATCATCCTTGCCAAGGGCAAGGACAATAGGTCAAGGGGATCCATGTCCAACCATCAAGGAACGAGTGTAGTTTCCCCCCCCTAATTAATATTCTAAACGTAAAGGACTATGTCTGAACATCTAATACCCCAAGTAACAAGTGTCTAGGTCTTAGAAGGTGCCTACCATGCCACCTCCACTACTGCCAACTAAGGTGTCCACAAGCCATGTTTAGTAGCCTAATTGGCCAATATATATTGACGACTTGAACTTGAACAATAGGAATACCTTCAAGGAGCTAGTATGGGGTACTCTACTGCATAGGAATCATATCGCCTTAGAGATCTACTCAACTGGATGTCTGATAAGGAGGTAAAGCATTTAGGCTTCACTAAACTTCAAGAGTTGAGTTACATGCTTATGCAAGGTTTCTCTAATCCTTCATGGGTTGATAGTTAACTTATCTGCTATTTATGCAGGAAAAATTCTTCATGTCAAAGATTCTAGATCGCTGAAGATCCTAAAGAGAAAGGCTAGTTAAATTTGCTACTAAACTTTAAGCTCTATTCAATTGTCTAACTTATGCGTTTTAGACATGTTGTGCTTATTGCAAAGGTCCAAGAAGGCTAAGGAGGAGGTGGTTTGAGCCAAGTGCACACCAAGTAGAAGCATAGAAAATGCTCTAGTGTACCAAGGCTAAGGTTTGAGAGTTGAAAGATAAGGATGTTGCATCCTCCAAGGAGGTAGAAGACATCTAGATTAAGATGAAGAAGATCAAGGAGAACAATAATTAGCTTAGCACCAAGGTTGCCTACTTGACTAAGGAATTGGAGGAAGAGGAGTAGAATTCTTAAATAGGTCAAAAGTTAGCTACCAAGAAAGAAAGACCGATCTTAAGGAGTTCATACATCTCCATGAGTGCGTAGCTACCTTAGAGATCAAGGATGACTTCATTCCCATATCATGGCAAAAGATCTTTGACTCCATCACCACCAGGCCACAATAGGGGTAATTTTAAAAGAAACAATCAATTAAGAAGATGGAGTAAGTATCAAAGATCGTACTGCAAGCCTATTCCAACATTGAGTTAAAGTGCTTCTCCTTCCTTAATCCTATACTGCCTAAACTAGAGTCAAAGGAGGATGCCAAAGATGAAGCTAAGGAAGATGCCTGGGAGGTCCCGAGAGAACTTGCACCTACTAGTCCCTAAGATCCTATACATGCTAACCGAGAAGGTACTCCTCAACTACTCTCCCAACTCCCACTACTGCTTCTTCTTATGATCTATTTGGACAGCCTACCTTAAGCTCTTAAAGTAATTTCATTTTGAAGGATCTTTAGAAGCATCTTGAGCTGAACAAGAAGTAATTATTGTTTTTGTTGTACCTTTTAGTTTATTTACTTAAGATTATAACTGTAATCATTCAATTATTAATGAAGATATTGATTTCCTCCTTCTGATCTCTTTTGCACTATTTGAATGCAGTTTTCAATTTCCCTACAACATTAGTATTTAAAAATTCAGTTGTTAGGCTTAGTTAGTTTAAGCTTAGGTGCCTTAACCAAAGGATTTCCCTAGCATTAGTGCCTCGGAAGTTCCTTAGCCTAAGTACTCATGTGTGTGCAAGTATAAGAGTTATCTAGTGAATTAAGTCCATAAAGTTACTTTCTTAGGCTAAAGCATGTATGTTCAGATGTAGTGGATGTCTGAGTTTCACTGCTTCAGACCCATTGATCCTTGTAAGGCTTTTTGGTTGTGTAAGAGTTGATCCTCACGGTATTCGAGCTTTTTGACTTTTTGATCATTTAATAGCTACGAGGCTTTCTAGCCTTAGATTTTCATGATCCGAAGCTTTTTAGCCTTAAGTTTATTTTAAACTATCCAAACTTCATGGCCTTAGGGTTTTCAGTCACCGGGCTTTATAATCTCACTTTTGTTGATTATAGGTAGCTAAGCATTCCTAAGCCGAGCTTAGGGACCTAGCCTTTAGGGATCATCTTAAGTTTCATTGCCTTAAGATTTCTTCAACATCTAAATGCTCGTTTTATTAATTATTTTCTTAAGCTGAGTGTAGAGATCCAGCCTTTGAGGATTGTCCCAAGCTTTATTGCCTTGGAATTTAATCAACACCTATAATACGAGCTTGTTGATTATAAGTAAATAGACATTTTTTAGCTGGGCTTAGGGACCCAAGGATCATCCCGGGCTTCACTACCTAAGAATTCCTTAGTGCCTAGGTTGTCCAATTTCTAATTAAATAAAAATGATAATTTAGGTGGAGTTATTTAGGTTAAGGAGTTGAAAACATATAATGTGCAAATAAGGAAATATTATTCGATTAACGAATAAGGAACATAATAGAGTACATCTTGATCAAAGTAGAGCTACAAGTTGTTGGCATTTTAAGTCTTAGGGACCTCGGTCCCATCTAATCTTTTTAACTTAAAAGGCTCATTCCTTAAGTCTTCATTCACCCAAACGAGATCTTCCTAATTTAGTATTAGGTTATCCTAGCCTTCCCATGCTCTAGTTCTTTAGGCTTTTAGGATATTAGGTCGTTAGGCTTAAATACCTTGTACCTAACTTTCTTATCATAGTCGCTTACTGCCTTATGTTGATAGGTAACCATAAGTTGGCTAGCTATGTCTTAAACTTCTTCAATGGTATCAAGGTCGATGAGTACACTAACTTAGTCAACTACTGTATCAAATCCTCAAGGAATGGATGCTCAAATTTTCAAGCTCAATCGGTAGTACGACTTCGGTGCCAAAGTCTAAGTGAAAGGGGCTTTCTCTAGTCACCATCCCTACGGGTCTATAGGTTCTTTAGTAACCCTATAGGATAAGGGGGAGTTCATCTGCTCATGTACCATTAGCTCAATCAACTCTCTTCTTGAAGCCTTTGAGAACAGTCTTATTTGTTGCCTCAACATAACTACTAGGCTACGGATGAGCCATTAAGGTATAGCGGAGATTGATGTGATACTTCTAAGGCATAGAACTTCGGGTTTTCAAATTGACACCCATTGTCCATGATGATCACATATGGGGTGTCGAATCTAGTTAATATGGAGTTTGTGATGAAGGTCTTTATGTTCTTCTCAATAATCTTTACCAAAACGTTTACTTTTACCCACTTAATAAAGTAGTCCATGATAACTATGATATATTTCCTAACCTTCAAGAAGGGACTAAAGATGTCAAGGCCATTCTATGTGAAGAGCCACAAGTTTGTGAGTGGCTGTAAGGTATTACTAAGAGAATGGATGATGAGTGTATGCTTCCAGCACTATATGAACCACTGTTCCATCCATTTTGTGTCTTGCATCATTGTTAGCCAAAAATTATCAAGACTCAAGGCTTGAACGTAAAGGGCTTAGGCTTTGATATGGTTACTCTACACTATTGTATGTAGTTCTTCTAAGAAAAGACCAAAGACATCAAAGTTAGGGGAGACTAAGCAATCAGCAATACAAGGCTTTGTCCAGTAAAATATAATTGGCTACCTTGTATTGTAACTTCCAAGCTTCCTTGGAATCTATTGGTATGACACCATGCTTTAAGAACTAGATGATAGGGTCCATTTGACATGGTTCGGGTGAATTAACATCTACTATTGGAGTTTGTTTAAGTGGTTGGTCTATACTCCTCTTTAGTAGGTAGTTCACAAAAATCTTCTTGCTTTTATCTGCAAGCTTTAGGATACCAGTGACCACATATCTAGACAAACCATCAACTTTAGAATTTTCAAGATAGGGAATTCGTGTTATTGTCTATGAAATGAACTCTACGGCTAAGTACCTGATCAACTCTAGGTACATAACCATCCCTTACCCCTTAGCTTCATATTCACCCTTAACTTGTTACACCACAAGCATTAAATATAAAAAAGTATCTAACTTTTCAGCTCCAACCTCTTTTCCAGCTTTAATTGTACAATCAAGTCTTCATATTTAGCCTTGTTTTTGCTGGCATCAAACTTGAATTTGAAGTCATAATAGATCTCTATACCATAGAGGCCTTAAAGTACTAGCCCTCCCCCGCAACCTTCTTAACTAGAGGACCTATCTGTATGGATGGTCTATGTAGGCTTCTAACTTTCTTATTCTAAGGGCTCTTCTCCAGTGCACTTGGCCATAAAGTCAATTAAGACTTGGGTCTATAAGCTTCATAGGGTTTATATTAGATTTCCATATACACCAAGTTCAAGTGTATACTTCCATCATTTACTCCAAGGTATCTGGCTTTTGGAGTATGGTGCGTAAAGGCCGGTCGGTCGAGTCAATAACTTGATGTGTTCCAAGTATGGTTAGAGCAGCCTGGTTGAGACAACTACTGTTGATAGCATTTTTTAGTAAAATAAGTTGAAGGCCTAATCAATAACATTATGGCTTAAGCTAAACTCCTATGGTCCATTTGAGTATAAGTATCGACTCGCCTGTTATAAATACCATAAAAAACCCCTCAAGTAATATGACCCTCTTTCATTCTCTTACCTTTCTCATTAGTAAACAACTTTATTCTCATCTCAAGAAGGCTGACTTAGGCATCAAAGTAGCTACATTTGAGCACCCTCTAATGCCTTCAGTAACCGTTTTCTCATTTTGTAGGTGTTCATTTATTATGATGAAATCTGACAATCAACAACTAGCATAACAGCAAATTTCTCAATCTTAGAATACAGGAGTTTTTCCTATAAAGTACATGGTTGACATAACAAACCGACTTATGCTCCTTCCTCTCTATGTAGACTAATACAAAGGAAAGAGCTCAATCACTTACAATTAGATATAACAATAAATCTTCACTAAGTACTGGCTTTGAGAGAATTGGTGGAGAGGTAGGGAATTCTTTAGCTACTTGAAAGCTTCTTTGTACATCATTGTCCTTCTAACCCCTGGGAATTCTTCAAAATTTTGAAAACTCAGTGCACTAATCTGCACTTAGGGACATAAAACTATTAAGTGTAGCATCTTGCCCTATCAACTTTTACACTTCTTTAACATTAGTTAAGGCTTTCATATTGACTATGGCTTTAAGCTTTTCTACTTTAGCCTCGACACTCTACTAAGTTAAAGAATTTTTCAAATACATCTTAAAGATACCCTTCTAAGGGTTCAGCTTCATTTTGTGCTTTGTAATCTAGTCGAAGGCCTCTTGCAAGCTTCAAAAATGATCCTCAGGATTCTTGCTCTTAATGATCATATCATCTAGGTAGACTTCCATATTTCACCTAAGTTGAGACTTGAAGAGCTCGGTTGCCATCCTTTGATAGGTAGCCGAGTCTAAAGGACATTGCCCTGCAACAATAAGCACTAAAGTCATTAATGACAGATTCTATGATGAAGGATGTTTGTACTCCATCTTGCTACAATAATCTAGTTGTAATTAGAGAAAGCATCCATAAAGCTTAAAAGGGTGTATCTCAAGGTAGAGTCGACTAATTGGTCGATCATCAATAGTGGAAAACAATCCTTTGGGCAGGCATTATTGAGGTGTCGACACATATCCACCACTTCACCGACACATATCCACCACTTCACACTAGCCTTCTTCATAAGAACTATATTGGCTAAAAAGTCGAGTATTTCGCCTCCCCGATGAACCTGGCTTTCAATAACTTCTATATCTCTTCTTCTATTGCCGCCTATCTCTTGAGGGAAAAATGCCTTTTCTTTTGCTTAACTAGTTTGACTTATAGATTGATCTTGAGTTCATATTTCATAATTGTTAGGCCAATTCCTGACATATTGAATAATGACCGTACAATCTATCCAATTTGGCTTAGAGGATGTCAATGAACTTCTACTTCAAATCCTTTAGCAAGTCCTTGCTAATGTAAGTCATCTACTCGATGTTTGCATCGAGCTAGATCTCTTCAATGTCTTCACTTAGACGTAGCCTCTTCTTATCTGGCTTCTACTACAACTCGGTTTATAAGGACAAGACACTATCCCCTTCGAAGGCTTTAGTGTAAAGCTCTCGAAATAGCATTTGATCACCACAGCATATCCTAGCTCCTATGGGATTCAAGAATTTCACCTGCGAAAGATACAATCATCCTGAAGGCATTCATGCTCGGTTGCTTGAGGATTTCGTTGAAGGGGGAGTTGCAATTGCCATTCATATTCAACCATGTAGACAACCACATTATCATCATTCTTAAGCTCCATGTTGAGGGCAATTATGCCTTCGAGGTTTATTACTTTATTGTTGAAGCTAATGGGAATGTGATGATAAGGCTTCACTTAGGTCAGGAGTTTTTCTCTCATCCAATCATAGGTAATGTTAAAGATGATGTTTGCTTAGCTTTTGGTATCCACCATCGTCTTCTAAACTTTAAAACCTGCAATGTGAGTATGAATCACCAAGTTATCTTAGCATAGGGTTTTAATCCCCTAAAGTTCATCCTTTGTGAAAGAGATAGAGGTGTCAATCTTTTGCCTCTTTCCCTTCGCCTCATAAACTTATTTGACACACTAGATGAACCCTAAGAGTAAGGAATTTGATCTGCTCCTAGGTTAAAGACTTCTTATTATGGTATTAATGACACCATTGTAGGCTTAGTTGCAATGTCAATCGTTTTGACCTTCTTCCTCTTCACAATCCTCCTCTGTTCTTTTCCTTCAAGATGGTCGTTTACCTTTGTTTACCAATTTGGTGACAAACTCATGTAGGAATCTAACCTGGATGGTGTGTTCCAACGTATTACTCAATTGATAACACTTATTCGTGTTATGCCTAATGCCTCTATAAAATTGACAATACTTGCTGTCATCATAGCATATGGACATGATCTTCATCCTCTCAAGTTTCATTAGCAACCTAAGATTACAGACATTCATAAAGATATCCCCTATCAATTTGGTCAAGGGGATATGCTAATCATACTTCAATATTGGATGGGATCATTTTTGGCCTTTTGAGCCCCAATCATCAAATATGGGACCTAAACGATCCTTTACTAAGACATCCTCTTTTTTTTTTTTTCTTTTCCCTTTGTCCGATCTTTCACAACTAACATCACGTTAGGTACAAATGTTTTCTTCTTAGTCAATATACCCCTAAGCATTTTCTCTAGAAATTGACCATGGTAGTTGCCTTACTTTTTGACAACAACTTGAAAAATTCCCTAATGGGGTCTACCCTAACAGTAGCTACATGTGCTACAACGCTCTCATTCAACTACAATATTTCAATTACCACCTTGTTAAACTTACCTATGAATAACCGGAGGGACTCTCCATTCCTTTATTGGATGAGATACAAAGAAAAGTTATCCTTTAGTGTAAGTTTACTCACTTAGAAGTGGAGGACAACTTTGTAGCAAGTCATTAAAATTGGAGACAAATTCTTTGGTAAGTGGTTGAACCATGTGCATACAGCCTTCTAAAAGGTGTCCAAGGTAGCCTTACATCTCACCCAATCACTAAGTCTCTATAAGTATATTAAAGTTCCAAAGTGCATCAAATGGTCCTCTAAACCTATAGTCCCATCGTACATCTCGAATGTCAAGAGTTTCTAGCTTATAAGGAGCACTTGCACTCATTTCACTAAAGAACAGAGTTCTGTTACTAATGATGGAAGCCACAACCTTCGTCTTTTCACTCCTATAGGTGTTAAACATCCTTTTAGCAACTAAGTCTACTAGTCAATTATAGTTAACACCCTCAACTAACTCATTTACCTACGGAGTTTTTCCTTTCTCCTCCAATTGCAGTCTACAAGCAAGGCTTTTTGAATTTTAACCCCTATCACAACTATCAACAAATCACTCAAGTTGACTCACAACTCATACAAGGTTCTTTTCTTGTTTAAAGTAGCTCCTTTACTGGTTACGAGTTTAGCGATCAATATTGAGCCTTAGGAGCGAAAGTTACTAGAGCCTTTACTATCTTCTTAGGAAGTATGGGATCTTTGGCATTAGAATCTACATCCATACAATTGCACCCTAAACACCTCATTCTACTCCTTGATTAGCTCATTCTATTCAATCACTTAAACATTCAAGGGCTAAAGTTCATCCTTATAGGCTATCACTTCATTCACCAACTCCGTCAAATGAGTGAGTTAGGGGGTTTGTACAAGATTGCCTTAGTCACCTCCTCCAATTGCTACAACGGCATCTTTATTGCCACCTTAGACTTCTTTATCTCTAACATCTATTTCCTTGCTAGTATTAGCCGCTTTGTTCATTAGCAAAGCTATATCATCATCTCGCTAGGTAGAATTCCATAACAACATGAAAAGAGAAAAAAGTACATATATATAGATATATACAAAAATCCTTATTGAGATGCTATATTATGGTCAGTAATCCCAATGATAGCTAACTTTTTTTATATTTCCAACTTCGTAACATATTCATTCAATTATAAACACTCACTTCTCAAATTTTTTTTTTTCTTCATCTAAGTTATCTAATTGTAATACCCAATAAATCAACAATCAAGGCATAAATATCTAAGTATTCAAACAAAGCCCTATTATTGTATGATTAAGGTCAATAGTAAATCTAGAGCATTTAGGAAAGTAAACGGATTAAGCTAGAAACATATGAGAAACATGATAACCTTAATTGAGGAATTCCCATACGTTTGGAAGTCCATAATATAATAAAAATATAAAAAAATACAATCAAAATAATGAGAAATTACTCAATATAAGATCCTAAAGTCAAATTTAAGATAACTGTACTTAAATTTAGGATTTTCAAGAAAACATATCCAAGTAAGTCCAAATTTTACAACTAAGTTAAAGAAGTTAGTTGAAATGACCCAGTAAGATTAGCTTTCAAAAATAATAATCAAAAATCCTAAATTTAGCCTTAGAAATGTGATTATTCAATATAGTGTAAAAATGATCAGAACTCCTAAAATTGAGCTCGGAATACTTTACAACTAAGTTAGAGAAGTTAGTTGAAATGACCCGGTAAGATTAGATTTCAAAAATAATAACCAAAAATCCTAAATTTAGCCTTAGAAATGTGATTATTCAATATAGTGTAAAAATGATTGAAACACCTAAAATCAAGCTCGGAATGCGACGAAAAGTTAGAAATAAGTTAATTAGGCAATAAAAGAAAATAATATAGTATAATGTGCTATATGAGTATATATGTATTTTAATGGGTATATTCGGTATATATAATAAATATATTCATAAATTAATCTAAAATTATATAATTATGCATAATAAGCAATAAAAATCACAAAATTAAATAGGAAAAGTATTTTAAAAATAAAAGATATGCTAAAAATATAATTACACGTATATAATTACTCATTACATGTATGATATATGTAGGATATATACATATATATTAACAAAATCATTAAATACTAATATAAAATACCAAAATACCCTAAATATTATAAAAAAAAATAAGAAATTACTTGAAATATGATTGGATTAAATGTGGAGTAGCTTAAAAAGTATAAGCAATCGTATCAAAAGCAAATTTATAAAAAATTGACATATCCTACTACGCATTATTCAAGAAAAATATTAAAATAAATTACTTAATAATTAAGAAAAAATTGCAACCGACCCTAATTACTATAAATAAGAATCCCCTACAATAGATACATGTTTAGGAACCTAAATTACAGAAAGGAAAAAATCAAACGAAAATAAAAAAAAAAATTACAACAAAAATAGAGTAAGGACCGAGCTAAGACAATTCCCCGACCATCTGATGACCTGACGTAAAGCCTCGCCATCACCTAATAAAGCCACCACCGACTAAGCTAGCCAACAATCCCTCTCTGGCGAGCAGTGGCCGGAGCTTCAATGAACTCAAGTTTTGAGTTTTTGCCTTATTTTTCTCTATTTTTGAAAAATTATTAAATTAATTTAAAAAAATAAAAAATTTAATTCCTAGGTTATTTTGGATATAATTTCATTTCATAAATTTATTTTTACAAAATTAGAAATATTTAATATACTTGCTTAATAAATGTATTATTCATTCGAAATTTGAAATTCAAAATCAATACACTAAATCATGTAGTTTTAAGCTCAAAATTTTTTCATAAGATACTTATGATATATAAATAATTGCTACATAGGCTAATTTTTTATTTGAGTATTTTTAATATTTATTGTATTTTTTGACCTAAAAATAACTCAAAATTAGGTTGAAAACGTGAATTAAATAGGTTTTATCAAATTAAATGGTGAAATTGACCTATACTGATTTCTAATGAAGTATAATGATGTTAGGATAAGTTGAAAATAATTTTATGCAAGAAGAATCATATTATAGTTATTAAGTGTAATTTAGGAATAAAATTGTAATTTCAAATAAATAAGCGATGAATTGATAACACGAAACTAAGTGATGATTGAATTCCCTATATTTTTAGGAGTCTATAAAATTTTTTGGGAATTATTTGGTAACCAAAGTTATTTATTACAAATTTACATAATAAAATAGCTTAAATAACTAATCAACACTCAATTTTAGTAATAATAAGTTAAAATATGATAAATAGTTAAATAAAAACTACCTATATGTGTAGATACCTAATTTTTGCTTCTCTATAGTCTTAATCTTTATTTTTACAAAAAGGTTCCTAATTCAAAAAAATAAAAATAAAAAATAAAAATTAACAAATAATGAAAATACCAAAAAAATAAGAAAAGGAAAAATCATAAAAATTTCGTAGATTTTTAGGAAGTAATTTATATTAGCAATAATTAGTTTTAGTTTAGTTAAAAATTTTATTTTAGGAAATTATATAGTTTAAATATAATTTAATTGTAATGAATATTAAGGTACAGACTAAAGGTCTAACGGATAAGTATCAAAATGTTTGGAGTGGATTTAATTTGAGGTCATTGGGTTCGGGTCTCAGGAGGCATCTATGTCTTTATTTTTCTATCTTTGAAAACGGTATTCATATCTTATTAAATCATTTGAATTTAATTTGATATTGTTAAAATAGATTTAAATTAATTTAGATCTAATTTAACAATTGGGGGACATCAATCTTCTTCATCCACAACCATACGTCCCCTATCCTCACCCACTCACTCGCCGTCCCTGATGAACTAACCGACAACTCCCAACGCTTCACCTACGCCCTAATATAATCTGGAGCAGTTCATTATCGCAACTCGGAGCCAGAGACGCATGACAGCAACGTACTCTTCCCCTGTTACCTCGCCAAGCAATGCACGACGCCCACTGACCAGTGCCATAATAGCCCACAACCAAGCAGGACGTGGTCCATCGCCGTTGTTGAGGATAACAACTCAGCCTGCTCCCTTCCCTCGACCTCAAACATCTGCAGTAGCGAAGCCAAACAACACAGCAGTGGTCTACACTAGTCCACGACAGATACGATCAAGCTCTACACTACTGTTGCACACGATACCGAACGTTCTGCCCACCGTTCACAGCACGCGACACGCCATCTACTGCAACGATCATCATTATCCTCATACGAACGACTCCTGCCAGCTTGTTATTTTCCATCCACGGCAACACTATCTACACTAACAGGTCGCCAGCATGTACACCCCGCCGCAACAGCGCTGCGTTCCCTATTTGTCCAGATTCGACGTCCACGCAACTCCAGCCGCACAACTCAACTGAACGCTTCAGCGTCGAGCAGCTCCATACACACGGTAGTTGTTTTCAATCATCTCCGGTTAGCACTATGTAGTGGCTATAAAGGAAATAGCAATCAAGTTTAGGCCAAATTAATTATTTATCCGTTTACTTAATTATTAGTATCCTATTATCGTTATTATTTAGATCTTTAGTTAGTAAGTATCATGTAGGCCAATATGAATATATTAGTTTTAGGGTTTATTTAGTTTTTCTATGTAAAAGTGTCATATATAATTTAAATAATTTAGATAGATGGCTGTAAAAGATGTTGGTGTACATATATATATATTATTCTAGGACTTTTTTTTAGATTAGGTTTTTCTTTAGCAATCTTCATATAGAAAATCAACTTTTAGAAAAAATTAACAAAGGAAACTTTTCATAAAATGATTTTAGGATTTTTAGAAAATTCTTTTTGCTTATTAGTTAGGACCTCTTTAGATTTTTTTTTTAATAAATTGAATAAATCAAAAACGTAAACTCGGGCAATTTTTTAAAATGAAAATAAATCAACACATTAAAGATTTTTTAAAAAAACTACCATTGTCTGTTCTCAGCTAGCGAATACATAAACACTTTCAGGGTGACGATAAAACATGTAGAAACTTAGGTTCTTTTTTTTCCTTTTGATTTTATTTATTTATTTTTTATATTATAATTAGAAGAATAATCCTAATTTTGGTAAATAAACGGCGGTACCCGTTAGGGTTTAATAGGTTAGCCCCCGAACTTGGAACCCTCTGATTCTTCATTTAAAATTGAAATCAAAGACTAGTAGCCAAATCGTAATCAATCTACCCAATTGGTTACGATTTTTTTTTTGTTTCCCGATTTCGGTCGGGTGGCAACTTTAAAAATTATTTTCAATAAAAAAAAACAGAATTTCTCAATTTCTTTAATCGAGGATTAATATTAAATGGGTTAGGGTTTAGTATTAATCAGGAAATGAGAAATTAATTTTAAATAAGAAATCAAAAAATCAAGCTCGACAATATGTATACTAGTTAGATTAGATAAAAAGCATATTTTTGATATATTTAATGATATTTTAATAACTAAGATACGTTATAGGGATATTAAGGTTAGATAATATCTGTAATATAGGTTATATTAATAAATTAGGTAAAATATGATTTAGTAACATAAATTATGTATAGTATGATAATATTTGATTAGATACGTATAATTGCGTTAAAAACTCAAATTAACCGTTGAAAATCATCTTTAAAAATAGGACTCATAGTACGTATCGTTAGGTTTGTATGAACCTAACGGTACTATTTTTATTAAAATTAGACAATCTTAACTAATATAACCTATAACTTTATAATATTACTAAAATGTACGTATTAGAATAACCCTAGAAGAATTAAAACATGATTTAACTAATTAAAAGTATATTTTGATACGATCAAAATGATATATTATACGTAATAGTATAATTATGTATATTATTAATAATTAATAACTTAACTCGATATATATATAATATAATATAATAAAACTATGTATTATTATGATAATATACTTTATATATATATATAACCATTTCAGATAAAACCCTAATATCTTCATAGCTATTACGAAAACTATATTTAAGTTTTATATATATAGGGCTTTTTAATGATTAGACCGTTGACGATACGAGTTTTCTGAAATGAGTATCAAGACAGGTAAGTGGAATCAATGCTTCATAGCGTTTTAAGATATCATTTCAGAATATCTAGAAACTTCGATATGTATTAACTTGTGATTGTAGTTAGCTGTTTATGCGTATACAACACTTATGATTAAGTTTCGATTTGTTGCAATGGGAGTTGAGCTTTATGTTATGGTTGTTCTATGAATATTATTATGTTTGAATTATTTGAGCTTAGTTGATCACCCTAAAAAAATAAACTAACTTAAACTCGGCTTAATACCTAACTCGATACACATCGCAACCTATTAGGGGTAACGACTAGGATTCTCAAGCTAAACAGAGACTTCTTTTGATAAGGATAATTGAAATGGTCCTTTTCTTACCCTTAGTCGAAGTAAGTGACAAGAGAGGAGGTCGCGGTAAGGTTAGAGGTCATGATTCGAAAGTGGTCACGAGAGAAGGATGATCTCTATTACACAAGTCCCAATTTGGTCTCGATTATTGAGTGCATAACATCAATCTCCTTTACCCAGATTAGAGCGAATAAAATTTCTCTAATCTCACGACAAATCTAATAATGTTGTGCGATGGTATTTGCCTGTACATGCATTGCATCTAACCAACTTGGTTGAAAACCCTGCTTATAATGCATTAAGTGCATACTTCTGTCTCCGCCCCACTTACTGAACACATCGTCGTTCATTCTCCTAAAGTTGTTTTACAAGTTTCAAATGGATTACAAGTGCCTACTCAATACTAAAACACTAGTAAATTGGGATGGGGGTGAGATACAATAAGAAATGGATAGTTATTACCTTTAGTATTAACTTTTTATCTTTTAAGGAAAACTATACAGGACTTCTAAAAGGGTTCGATAGTTTTCAATATTTTTGTCTATATGTGAAATGACAGATACTTATGGGATTTACTGCTACTCTTTTATAAGGTCAAATTTACAAATTTATTATTATAAATTATTTCAAAAGATTACTTTACAGATTTATATCAAACAGATATCGAATTGGATGCTTTAAAGGGGTAGAATAGAGTATGCCTAGTGTGAACTAGGTCTATGATAGTTGTTGTGATGACAGTTTCTATCTTAAGATGACTCACATGATGAAATTGTTAGGACTTCACTTTTTGGGGGTATGACACTAATCATCTAGCCTATCCCATTTCTCCTAACCTTTTAGAAAGCTTATCTTTAGAGTAGATATCTTCCTTAGAAATGCTTGTGTCATTAATAAAAATCTTTGAGGCACTACAAATCATTTGCTCATGGAAATTCTTAGGAAGAGATGGTATGCATGCCTATTTTCTCAAGAATTGCTAGAGTTTAGTAGGAAATTTAGTGATAAGGCTCATCTTGCAAATCTTTTCTTCATGCTCTATACCTTTAGAAATCAATCAAACTTAAATCCACTTGATCTATAAACATGGGTAAGCTTCTAAAATTTCTAATTTTAGGTCCATCAGTCTCTACTCAACAGTATACAAAATTATTACAGAAGTCTTAATTAGAAGATTAAGGCCTCTCTTAAATAGCCTTGTTCATCTAATGTTAGCAAACTTTATTCCAACGAGAAAGGCCTTGGATAACATTTTGCTCATGAATGAAGCTTTCCATTCTAGTCATAAGAGAAAAGGGAAGAAAGATTAGATGGTTATTAAATTTGACCTAATCAAAGCTTTTGACTTCCTTGAATGGGACTTTATATACTAGACTCTACATGCCTTCAAATTCCCTAATTGCTAGATAAGACTAATTTTGAGATGCCTTACAACATTGTCAAAATTTCATCAATTTAGGAGAATAAGATAAGGATATCCATTGTCCCCTTACATTTTCACTTTAAGTTTAGACATTTTAAGTAGAGCAATTGAAAAGGAAATTCAGTAAGGGGGATTAGACTCTTTTCAAAATTAGGGGATCAAATGATCATATCCTCACATAACCTTTGCTAACAATGTAGTTTTATGCACTAGAGCTAATAAAACTAATCCAAAGGCAATTTTTAAAGTCTTGGATTGGTTTACAAGCATATCTAGACTCTTATTAATAAAACTAAGTCAAGTATCCTTTTCTATAGAAACACTCCCTTTACTATCAAGTAAGAAGTTTATGATCTAATGGGAATGAAAGTCCTCACTTCATTTGGAAATTATCTAGGTTACCCTCTAGACACATCTAAAGTAACACAATTTAACTTCATTATCAAAAAAATTCAACAAAAACTAAATGGATGAAAAGCTGAAGCTCTTAGCATGGTTGAAAGAATTGTCCTAGCGAAAACTATATTGCAATCTCTTCAAATTTATTACATGCAAATGTGGCAACTTTCTAATACCACTATTAACAAGCTCACATAGATACTAAGTAATTTCCTTTAGTTAAGGACCTCCTCAAAGAAAAAGATTCATTACGTTAGTTGGGACAAAATTACTAAGCCAACAAAAGTGGGGGGTTAGAATCTCTTGAATTTACAAGTAAGAAACAAAGTTTATACAATTAAAAGATACTTTGAATTACACTTTAGGAAGGTTTGCTAGACTAAATTGATGAAAGTAAAATACACGAAGATTATTGACCATAATCTTCCCTAAAGTTTCCATTCTCTTTCCTTTACTACTAAAAAGATTAAAGAATTCAAGTCCTTGATCCAAGTCTCCCCCTATATGCTAATTGGTAATGGGATGAATACAACATAAGCTTTTGGTTTGATTCTTGGAGTAAGCTTGGTACCTTCAGACTAAGATTCCAAGGCCTCATATCCCAACTAAGTGAAAACCTTACTATTTTTTACTATTGGACATCTATCTCCACTTAGAATGAATCGAAAATTGGTTATAGCATCTTAAGTTACCTATAAAAACAGATAAGACCTTTTGCATAGAAATGTTGCTAGTCAAAGGGTGGTTGATAGCTCTTGCCAAGTGAGTCCTTTTATCTAAGATATACACTTAGCCCTTCTTTCTTTGCCTTTACTTAGGGTGAATTAGGATTCGACTTGGAGAAGTCCAATCCTACCTAAGGTAAAACTATTTCTCTAGAGACTTTTCCATCACTTATTGCCAATTGCTAGCAACCTTACTAATAGGAAAGTTCAAAGATCATCGTCTTGCCTTACATGTGGGGGCATTAAGACAATAATGTGTGCCCTTCTCCCTTACCCTCATATAATGAGCATTGGGCAACTATGGCAATCACATCCTTGTGAAAATTCTTCCTCTAAGCATGACAAAATGAGCATAGTATTGAACTCTTTTAGTAAGCATCCCTTCCAAAATCAATCAACGATTGTCATCTAAAGTAGTCATTATGCCAACAGATGGCTAAAAGTATGTTTTTCTCAATTGGATAAAACTAAATTGCATGCTCAAAAAGAAGGACCTATCTTAACCACATCCTCCCCCAACCTTCTCCTTTGCTATCATGCTCTAAAAGTTGTGGCATTTTGGGAATAAGAAATTGTTCAATTATGAAGAAAATTTGGAAAATTCCATTCATTCCATTAGAGCCTTAGCAAATGAATAATGGGCTCATCTAAAACATTCAAGGAAAGTGTTTAAAATTAAATAAGTTAACTTAAGATGGTCTCCACCAAAATTGGGTGGATAAGCTTGAAGACCAATAGCTTAGTTAATACTACTACAAATGCGACAACTATTAGAGGGGTCATGAGAGACTCTAAAAGAAAATGGATTTTTGGTTTTGCAAAGAAGTTAGGATACTTAGATATTCAAACAATTGAACTTTAGAGACTTTAGTGGGGATTACACTATTGCATTAGCAAAAGGCATTCAAATGCTAAAATAAAATTGGATTCACTAGTTGTTTATCATCCGATACAAGACAATGCTGATTATAAACTAGCCCATCACCATGTTATCTTTGCTTATAAGGAAAAGCTCTTTCGACTCTGGAATTGTAGCCTTGAAGCCATTCTTAGGGAGTTAAATTCTATGGCTAATGCACTTGCTATTTAGATGCAAAAAGATGACCATGGCCAAGTTGAATTTCATGCACCTCTAGTTTTTTGTTTATTTTTGTTGAAAAATGACATGACCTCTTTTGGTTTGTGTAAAGAGAGGACTCTCATTGATGTTGTTGCTACTCTTACGATTGTTATGAACTCTTTATAGAGAGACCATGGAGCTTCAAGTTCTAAACTTTTGTTGTCTAGCTCTATAAGGAGCTAAGAACTTTCCTTTTATATATCTAAAAATATTAATATTACCCAAAAAAGAAAAAGAACTAGTATTTTTTTTTTTCCAACAAAGCTAATATGTGATCCTATTTCATATCCTATCCTAATAGTTTGAATGCCGGCAAAACCTTAAATTGTAGATAGATAATAACAGAAAAAAAAAAAAAGAAAAAAAGGTAACATTCTTTGATGGGGAGGTAAATGGGCATACCTGGACCCCATGTATATGAAAAA
This sequence comes from Lumnitzera racemosa, assembly GCA_024138005.1. Classification (NCBI taxonomy): domain Eukaryota; kingdom Viridiplantae; phylum Streptophyta; class Magnoliopsida; order Myrtales; family Combretaceae; genus Lumnitzera; species Lumnitzera racemosa. The sequence goes on from JAMXBC010000004.1 coordinate 63,945,753, forward strand.
TAGCGTGCCTCTAGTCTTGGTATGTGAACATAATGTGGAGATACAAGATAAAAATTTTAACACGGCTTGACAAGAAATTTTCATCATTAGGTTTTCTTGCATGGAAAAGAGGTATAAAAATATATTTACCTGTATATTCTAAAGAGAAGTTGAGAAAAGCATAAGCATACATGTATATTCTAAAACAAAGATCGGTTAACTCTTCTTGTGGTTGTGTTTGGTAGCGGATTACAACTGATTGATTGCTGAAAACTGATCCTATCTAAATTTTTTAAATTCCTACATAAAGGATCCGAAATATAAAATTGAAAAATAAATTAAAAGAAAAAAAAGAGAATCTTTTAAAAAGCACGCTTTAATCTCTGGAAAATCTGCAACTGCATTCACTTCTCGAAGTACGAAAGGACAAAATGATCATCCATATGGCGTTGATCATTGAATGTTGTAATGTATACCGCATGCTCAATTTATCGGACCAATTTTTAAACCAATGACAAGGTAGGGAGCACGAGGAATCCTACTTTATATCCATGTCCCAGAAAACCATTTGCAAACACAATAAGATCAAAATCAACTACGTTGACAACTGTATTTTTCTTACCTAGAAATTTCCCAAAAGCAAAAAATCTGCTTCTCCTTATTGACTCTCAAAACCCTGCCACGCAATCTTTAAATATAAACTTTTTTTTCTTTTTCCAAATTTGAACATAATAATATAAAAAAGCAATATTCATTTTATCATCTGTAGACGCTAGAGAGTTTATTTGGTTCGTGTTGCCACATTACCATTGGTGTCAACACAGGTAACAATGGATGCAAACTGAACTTCAAATTACCCATCCAAAGTCCGATTAGATTGACACATACAAGACTAGAATGACATAACATTTAAGATAACTAAAACTTGGAAGTATTCAAGGACATTTAAAGTAATACTAATGCACCATAAACGGAACCGACTCCAGGTCCGTCTTCAGTCTTTAGAACTTGTTTTCATGCCATAGCAGGTTACCAGAGAGAGTTGAACTAGCGGAAAATGAAACCCGCACTGAAGCCACTGTCTTCCTATTAACATGCAGCTCTCACTAATTTTTGTTTAATTGAATTACCATTTACTGGATCCAGTTGCCACAGCAAACTGGTAATGAGCCAAATGAGAAAACATGATTTTAACTTTCATACTAATTCAGCTATATGAACTCCAAAATATGATAGGTCTCTAGCTTCCTGCAATGGAAGAGAAATCTGGGTGTTTGCTCATAGCTCTCCATCCCAAAGCTCTTCCAAGGTCTTGTAATAGCCAAGTGTCTCATGTACAAAACTCGTGCCCTTGATGAGCCTCTCCTGTCAGAATAAAAAAATTGTAACTAGCATTTCTCAGATTTATAAATATAGTTATGTTAATGTTTCCTGAGGGAACCTTAAAAGGTTTCCCATGAATAGTTTTTGGTGGTAGGAGTTTCACCCACAGCTTCTCCACCAAATAAAATGAAGAGTGATAAAAAACAGAAACGGATGGAAATCAATAAAGATTGCCCACCTGAGGGACCTCAACAAACTTCTCAAACAAGTCCTTAGGTATGGACCAGTTAAAAAGATCAAAATTTTCCTTGATCCTTGCTTCAGTTACACTCTTGGGAAGTACACTGTGCCCCGCTTGCAAACCCCAATGAAGAGCCACCTGTGCTGGAGTTTTTCCCAACCTTTCTGCAACCATATGAAGGGTTGGATTCTTAAGCACTTGATGCTTGATCCATGATGAACCAGGTGAACCTAAAGGAGAATAGCCCTAATGAAAGGAGAAACCAAAAAACATAAGTCTAAGCGAAAAAGTCAAAAGAACATGTCCGAGGAAAAATTAATTGGATAGCTCCCCCATAACAAGAGCACTTACAATGGCTCTTATTATATTGTTGGAAAACATGGGGATCAGAAGACAAGGGTATAGCACTTACAGATACATGCACCCCTTTTAATTTGCAGAATTCGTGCAGCTTCGATTGTTGCCAGACTGGGTGACATTCCACTTGGTTGACTGCTGGTGGCACGCAAGCAACTGCTAATAGATCTCCAAGTTTCTTGATGGAGAAGTTGCTCACTCCAATGGCTCGAGCCTTCCCAGAATCATAGAGTGCTTCCATTGCCTTCCATGTACCAGGTATGTCTGGCATTGCAAGGTTTTCTGGGCTAAAGCCAACTGATCCCTTTTTCATTCTAACAGGCCAATGTACCTGGAAAGAGTGACTAATCATATGATGTTTGAAGATCAGTTATGAAGGCAAGAGCATAGTAATTATAGGTTTTCTAAACTACTGCTGGCTAGATGTATCTAGGATATTTTTCAGGCTATGGTTGGTAAATTCCACGGAATAATTCTGTAATCCAATTTACAGATAGTTACTAAAAAAAATGTCTGTTAATTGATGCTGATGTAAGAGCATGGATGAAAAGAAATGGTTCAAAACCTCCCAATTCCTTAAAATTTGATTCCTCTCTCCTACTGGATGATAGGAATCTAAGCAATTGGAAACTATGGATCAAATTTTTTCATTCTCAGATTACATTCTTGCCAAACTTCTTTTAGAAATCAAAAGCATATGGATGTGGTGGAATTCTTTCTCATAGAATCAATCAAGCACAGAGAGAAAGTTTGGATTCTCAAGTACATACAAGGTAGAGATCAAGATAATCAAGTTGCAAGTCCTGCAAGGTATTGTCTAATGCCAGAGGTACATCTTCAGGTGCTTGGTCAGTGTTCCTGCAATTTCGTATTTACTGAGCATAACCAGATGTAAAGTTGATAACATAAGGCAGTTGCATGTTATTTCAAAACAGTATTTTTTAATGGATACATTTGTAGATCAAGTCAGGAAAAGAGTTGTATCATAAGAAAAGCAAAAGATATATTGCAATTCCAAAGCGAACCTAAGCTTGGAGGTGACCCATAAATCCTCACGCTTCACGACACCATCATCAAATAACTTCTTGAGGGCAGCACCAATCTGGATTTTAACAAAGATTAATGAAATATGTTTCTATAGCAAATACCTTAATTCTTTCTCAGTAAGTACTGAAATGCCTCAACTCCCTGGAAACAAAAGCAGCTCAAGGTTTTCAAAGAGTAGATCAGTAGAAGCAAATCCGAATGCATTGCATATAATACCCATAGTTACAGATATGATGGATAATTAACAGAGGTAAAGGTTGAAAACATTGAGATACCTCCAGAAAAGAAGAAGAAGAAGAAATGTAACACAAATGCTTTTGTTCTTGCCGCTCCACTCATACTTGATTATTTAGTAGCTAGAATGGACTTAAATCATTGTCTCCAACATAACAATATGTTGACATATACATCTGACAATATTAGTATCACTATCATCAAACAAAATCAAGCATCAAGATGATAAATTATATGAAATCTTACTTGCCTTTTTACCATATTCGTGTAGATCCGAATCAGATGAAAAACGATTTCCTAATAGCTACATGTAGTTTACTGAAATAAGTGACCGTATTGAAACTGAATTTTCATTAAATTTATCATGCTCATATTGTGGACTCTTAATAATTTTAGAGTTTGACAATATGTTTTAACTAGCTAAACACACTTCTTCTGCCACAGAAATTGGCACTCTAGCCTTTAATTCTATAAATTAGCAAGCAACTCCTGCAGACTAACACCATCATAAAGAATTTTCATGGCATAGAAAGTAAAGAAGACACATGATTATATGCATACATTCAAAAAAGAAACCCCAAAATAAATTTTTAACACATATTCCTAATAAATTATATGTCCGAACGTTCCATGGGGAAAAAGGGTCAACTTTTTAGCATTCCTTCTACTCCAAAGGTACCCTTTTTTCTATTAAATTTGCAAGGAGAAAAGCTTGCTCATGAAGAACATAATTGAGGCACTGAGTTGTGAAGTGAGGACCTAAATAATTGGTACCAGGTGACCTACAACTTAAATACACATTTTGAGGTCAGGTTCGTTCATGAGTGTATTGCTTCATAGCAGAAGCTAAATTGCAGAACTCCACAAAATCAGCACAATCAAGACCATGAAAAGCCTAACAAAGAATAGAATCAGAGTCCTTATTCCAGTTGAAAACTTAACTACCTCCTTCTCATTTCCGTAAGCACGAGCGCAGTCTATGTGTCTGTATCCTGCCTACAATCAGACAAATCCCATTGCAGTAAGTCATTAAAAAGTTCAAATTGATAACTTATAATGATGGTTTTTCGTATTGAAAATTTGAAATTATCGAAGAAAACCATCAAGGAAACATTTCCAAAGCCATCAAAACCTGTTCGATACCCACAAATCGAATTTCACTGTGCAACCGACAATTACTTTAGAGCAATGGGTACTAAAAAAGAAAAGGTGGCTAGCATTGGCCGGATTTCTCGAGTTCATGTTCATTCTCCTAGGGAGCAGGACAAGGCTCTGAATTTCAGAGAGGACCGGCTGCCTTAGAAAGTACGAAACACGATTAGACAAGAAATCAAGGAGGGAGGGAAGTACGAAAAAAAATCGACCTTAATGGCAGTGGTAACAGCATCAGCAACGACACCAGGATCAGACTGCCAAGTGCCTAAACCAACTGAGGGCATCTTAGCACCTGTGTTCAACTCAAAGTATAAGATTTCCTCTGCCATTTTACACTCACGGACCAACAAACCTTTCTGCTTATTGTGTGCCTGTGCAGTTCGTAGTGTAAGAAGTGTTTGCTTAGAAGGAGAGAAGAAAAAGGATATGTAGAGAATGCAGGCCGGGAAGATGCAAAAACCCAGAAGAGATAAACATAAAGAACTAGATTGGCTGCGTTTTAAATCTTTCCTCGGATGATCGACGGAGATGCCTGGATTGTCCTTTACTGTGTATCTTTCTTCCATTCACGTTTCTCTTTTGGGTAAGGGAAAAGCCTTAATAAAAGAAATGGAAAATAAATGACGTTCAATCAAATAATTCCCACTTTCCAACTTTGCTGGAAAATAATCGAGAACCATAAAATATGGATTTCAATTAAGCTGGATATAATATTATCATAATTTATAAATGTAAATTTACCTAAAAAACTGACTTAGTATTGTGTAAGAGGAAAATTTTTTCATATACTAATATATAATTTAGAGCATTTACATAACTTTAGCAGTTTTAATTATCTATGTAATTTAGATAATTTTTAAGTAGATGACAATCAAAATTTTTCCTAAGTATTTTATTTGAGTTCAACATACAGTAGGGGCATAAGGAGGTATATACAATTCACTAAAAGCCCTAAATTATAGCCCATTTTGGGGCCAATCAGAATGTACAATTATGATGGAAAATTGAGATCCACCGGGAAATCATACTTGTGTAATTATCTTACTAAGTTAGAGTCAATAAAAGAAATTTCCTATAGTGGTAGGTGAAAGTCATTAGAATCCATTATATTAAATAAATCTAGGTGGTGTTTGGTTGTACAAACTTTTATAATATTGAATTAATAAAAAATTTTATTTCATATTAGATTTATAATTTTACTTAGTAACTTGATAAAAAATTGAGTAGATAAACTAGAAAAAATATCTAGATTTTATCTTATCTAGATTTTATCTTATCTATATCATGATACAAAAATGAAATTCATAAAATAAAAACAAATGTATTGTGCATTCTCAAAAATATCCCTCTAAATTCATCATATATGCATCGTTTTTTTATTTAGTATAAATAATCAATTTTTTTATCATATAGCAAATCTATAACTTTTATTTAATATTGTATATAATTTTTTTAATTATATAAATTCAATAATCCATTCAAATCATATTTCAAATAATATAAAAATATAATTAAAATGCATATTAGATAATGTTGAGGGTATAGATGTCAAAATATAATAATGAATCTAATACCAGCTATATCAAATAAAGAATAGCACAAATTTTTTATCTAATACCGTACAAATAAAAAATAATATAATAAGTTTGTACTATTTAGTCCTTTTTATATTTGTATTGTACTGTTTAATTCTTTTTATCCAATCTAATCCTTACAATCAAACACTATCCTAAACCTTTTGTTTGAGTAGACTTTATGAGTATATAAGGTTCTTCTCTCAATCATGATTCATCAATTTAACATTATATTTATATTCCTTGAGAATACCTCTCTCTACTTTCTTTTTTTTTAATCTTGATATCCATTTAGTATTAGGTTGACTTACTACTCTTAATAGCCTTTGGAGTAGCTAATTGCTACATGATAATGCCGTTAAACAAAACTTCTATGGTAAGCATATTAAAAGCTTGAGATTGAAGAGAAAAAAGTGAGAATGTCTTTGAGTGTGAAAAGTATCTACATTGATTGTAAAGAGAAAACTATTGTGATGAGTGCCCTATTATTAGGTAGAATGCTTAATTCAAGGATATGTCGATGGCACTCAATACTAAACTTAACAAGGTAAGATTGTATATCATCATGGTATATAAGGGGTTTAAGGAATCTTAGACCCATAAAGGGAAGATAGAAAAGTACCTTTGTGGGAGTTGTATGAAGCTCCAAACTACACCATGGAAAGGTTAGTAGAATGGGACTATACCATCAAAGTAATGTTAAGTGACTTGGAAATCAAGATAAATGATATGGAAGCTAAGAGAGGTATATGAAAGAAGAACAGGTGTAGCTAGTGGCTCTAAGGAAAGAGAGAGAGAGGATTCCAAAACCTTGTTAGCGCTTATATGGTCAACTAGTCATAGGAGCGGGTGTATTAAAGCTAAAGTGCTTTAGGGAAACATGTTTTATGAGGAAAGTGGACAATTTCTCATTAAACTTTAAGGCTATTATGCTTGTGGATGAGGCAAGTAAAGTATGGATTACATCACTATATGTACGAAATTCAACTTTGGTTTAGTATATGAGAAGATCCAATAAGATTACATCCTGGCTAGAGCTTGTGTAAGAATAAAAGGATCAATTCTCTCTCTAAAATGCCAAAAAATAAGGCTAAGATCAAACTTCAAGACCTTACTCAAAAGAACATTATAAAGCAATATGTGTAAAAATTCTTACAACTTATGCTAGAGCTATTAGATCTTAGCTTAAACAATGCTCTAGTCATATTTCCAAATGCACTAAAACCTTAGGTTAAGTCAGAGTTCAAATGATGAGGGTTAAAAGCATCTTAAACACAATATCCATTGCTAAATGGCTAATGGAGTTTCAAATGTAATATATGAGATCTTCCATTAATAGTGAGGAGGAAGAGAAGACAAAAAGTAATAGTTAGGTCCTTGTGTCTATCAAAGGCAAAGGGTAAGATGAAAAGGAATGTGATTGAAAACAGGAATTATAGAGAATTGAAATGTTACTTTCATTAATAGTAAGGAGGAGGACTAGAAGATAGAAAGTAATAGTTAGGTCCTTGAATCCACCAAAGAGAAATAGTAAGATGAAAAAGAATGTGATTGAAAAGAGGACTATTAAAGAATTGAAATGTTTCTTCTATCATGGACCACAATATGTTAAAGAGTACCAAAAGAAAGAAGTCTTACTACTATAATGATAGAAAATAAGTTAGATGTAAAATTGTCAACTCTACATACTATGTCTCCTTGATGATATAAAATCCTAAGACACTAAGCACAGGCTTTAATATATGTAGAAGTCAAAGTGGTTAGGTAGAAGATGAATAAAATGATAGATATGAGAGCCTCACATTTATTCATTTCTTAAGAAGCTATTAATAATCTTGATTTAAGGGTAAAGAGGAGTTAAACTTGACTCTTCACAGCAAACTCTAAGAAGATTATGATATCAAGAGTTGCTAAAAACATGTAATTTAACATTGTTAGCTAGCAATAATGGGAAACAATTGAGGTAGTTCCCATGTGGCAAGCATTTTTTTTTTCTTCATCCATCAATTTCTTCCTTTTAATTTGAGTTTATGATTGATCCAACCCACCCATAACAAATTGCTTAGCAAAAGTTAAAGAAAACATATTTTTGTTAAGAACTCTTAAAAATGAAGTGTCATGAGTCACATATCTAAAAAAAAAAGAAAGAAATATTAGAGTTAATTAGGTAGGTTAACTTTAACATATGACACTAATCATTTTGATAAATATGAGGTTCGTAGATTTAACGACTTGTAGAGTTTAAAACTTAAAAAATAAGCTAACAAAATAAGAATTTTAAGAAAGGAAGTCTATTTTTACAATAATAATGTAAATGCACAAAATTGAAAAAAAAATTGATTTTTTTTTTTTGCACCACTACTCCTTATAGATGCTTAAATACATCGAAGGATCAAAATTTGTAGTTCTTTCATCTTAAAAAAAAAAAAAGAACTATGAAAAGACTGTAAATGGTTTGCCTTTCTACTTTTTTAAAATTCCTTATTTTCACTTCTATTTTCTTTCTCCGTCTTTTTTCATTTAAAAATTATTCTTGTTCTTGAAAAATATCTTTAGTTTTGAATTTTTCCCTAAAAACCTACTTATAATTACTCTAATTTGGATAGAAAACTATTTTTAGCAAAATTCATTTTTTATTTCAAAATGCCTCTATTTTCTTAATGTAAGTATTTTAATGTAAGCTCTAAAGCTAAGCCGAGTGACCGTATGATTAAACTTTGAACACAAGATTTAGGGCGATCGGTTAAAGGATCTAATCAAACCCAAATTATAAACTATTGAGAGAAATATTAGTAAAAATGACCCTGTAAACTTAAATTTAAGAAAATAAGTAATAAAATAGGAGACTATAAAATTTTTAAATTTTAAGCATAATAAGTATTAATTACCGAAAAGGCGAAAAGTGTAATCTAAGAACTAATAAATTACTAGAGATAAATTATATATATACTAAAAATTTTAGAATGACCAAAATAATAATTAGGAATGTTCACATGTACCCTACATGTATTTACGTGTAGATAAAAATACACGAAATTTCCTAAATTGGCCAAAAACTAAGTAAATAATTAAAGAAAATTATAAATTAATTATGGAAAAATTAGAAGAAGATAGAATGATCCAAATCAGGTCGTGGTAGGTCAGGATCTGCAAAATAAAAATTAACCAATTAGAATTAGGCAACACAAAAGCCAAAAATTAAGGAAATGGGGCAAAGTCATGTCAAATTAATGCATATTAATTACCCAAAATGTCTATAAATAGGGAAAAATTTCCAGAACTCATTTAGACAGTTGAGCATTAGAGAAAAATAGGAAACCTAAAAAAATTCGAGAGAAAATCCAGAAAAAAAAAGGAAAGGAAACTGTACAAATTTGGTTATAAGCAAAACCCATGCCTCACCACCACCTGGGACCGAGCCACCACCTGGGACCGAGCCACCACCACCACTCCACTCTAAAGCCACCGTCTAGGCCGGCTGACAAGCTTGGACCAGGTTTGGATAGCTAAAAAGCTTTGAACAGAGTGAGTCCCTTAATTACCCTAATTTTGTATAATTTCGTAAAAATAGTTATTTTGCCCAAAAAATTATGAAACTTGTTATTTTGAGGTTTTATTATATGTAGATTTAGGAAAAAATAGTGATTTAGTTTAATTAGAATTTGAAAATATAGGGTTCTTAACAAATTGTTCAAAACCGAGCATGGTTAGAACGGAAAATAAATAGGCTTAGGAGTGCAGTTTGGAGCTCAATTTTTTTTTCTATAGGATGCTCATGTGATATAGAACAGTGCTATGAAGCCATTGTTTTAAAATTAATTTTTAAAATTTTTAAGTTAATTTTTAGCCCTAAAATGATGGAAAAATTGGATGATTTTGGGTTAATTAGATGATTAAGATACTAATTACTAATTTATAGTAATTAGATGTTTAGGGATGCTAATCTCTGATGTGGAAACCTAACCTAGCCTTTGGAGTATTAAGTATGGTTAATTTAGGAAATTAGGTAGTTAATGTAAGAAATTAGTAATATGTGAAATTGAAAATTTATAAATCTAAAAAATTAAGGTTATTTAGATAATATTATAATAGAAATCAGAAAAATAATAAATCCGATATCTCAATTAGGGTTAGTGTGTACTATATAGTTTAGAATACTGAATTAAGACCCAATAGGATATTTGAACTCGAGCTTAATGTGATTAATGTCATATTAGGATTCGAGCATATTTAAGGCTTAGGAATCAAAATTAAAATCTAATTTAGCATTCGAACCCCGAAATAGAGTACAACGAATCATTAGTACGTAATAGGTATACATGAAAAAAATGAGTTAAAATATGACTTAGAATATGAATCCATAAAGTATAAGTACTAAAAAGACCTATTTGTATTATAGGATACCCAGAGACAAATCAACTTGCGACTAAGGGGTTGAGCGATTGAGCAATTCCAAGTAAGTTGGGTTATTGCTTATTGTAATAAAGTACTAGTTTTATGGTACTCGGAAACTTAGGCTTATATATGATTGTGATTGTAAGTAGTTTACGCATGTGTTTGATGTATCTGAATTCGTACTGAATTTGTAATGTAAGTGATTTTATGATTAATTGAATTGGTATGAAATTGTTTGAACACCCCAAATGAAATTTAATCTTATTCGACCCTAATAACCCAAAATGTCATGCATTGCAACCTGTTAGGGGATTATAGGATTCTCCAACCAAATACCGACCCCTTCGAAAGGGATAGCGCAGGATTGCAAAATGGTCCCTTCTTCATCCTTAATCGAACTAAGTGATAGGAGAGGAGGTCACGGCAAAAGTGAAGTCAATGGTTCGAAGGTAGTCGTGGGAGGAGCGAGATCTCCATTGCATAAGTCTGGGTTTGATTGTGAGCTGCTGCATAATATGGAAACTCCTCAACCCAGATTGGAGCGGGTGAAATTTCTATGATTTCACAACCGACTGGACTACATTGTGCGATGACACTTAATTGTTGCATTGCATAAAAATAATTGCTTGACAACCTTATTTATGTTTGTATGCATTCATGAGTCTCCAATTCAACTTACTGAGCTGTAGTTGCTCATACCCTTATAGATCCTTTTGTAGGTTCTGATTTCTGAACACTTCAAGTACTATGCCGCCCTACAGTTACCCAGAGGTTGGTCCATTTAAAGCCAGGGGTGTGAGGATCGAGTTACTTAGTATAATGTGTAACTAGAGTGACCTTGTAGTTAAAGATGAACGACTGATAGTTATTATGTAATCTAGTGAACTGTTGTGTTTATGCAAAACTTTCTAGGGAGCTCTGTGGACTTATATATAATTATACATGTTTATTAGAAATTTGTACTATTTATCATAATTGTAGTTTAATTGTTAATTGGACTGTTTACTTCAAAGTGAGAAGTCGTCGACGCCTTATGCAGATCATGTTTATGGTAGGCACTGTGAGGCCGGTTACTATCATAGAATGGTTTACACAGCGGGACTATTGTGACTCTGCGACTTCGAGGCGTAACACTTACTATGAACAAAATAATACTAATTTATTCCTAAAAATAGCACTTAAATTGAGGAAAACATAAATTTTGATTTTAAAAATTATGTAGTTGCGATAATAAATCAATAACCAACTTAAAATGAGTAGATTCTTGGATTTATTTTAAATTATCAAGTATCCCATAGCTGTGATGCAACACTTATAAAATGATGGTAAAAAATAAATTAAGACAAAAAAGTATAGAAGTTTCATAAATAAGTTAAAAGGGGCCTTTAAATTTATCAATTATTACTACAACTTTATGTTTTGGACTTAAACTATGTTATATAACTTATGTCATTCATTTTGTGGAATCTAGAAGAATTAAGAAAATCCCCAATGCTAGTAATCAACTCATGCAATAAAATAAGGAAAGCCAAAGTATATTCAAAAGGAAATGAAATATCTATCAATCTTATTCTAACTGTCATTTTAGAGCTTTGTATAGCTTAATACAGCTAAACAACTAAACAACAAACTATAACTACATAGAACACATGGACTAATGAAATAAAACCATATGGACAAACAAACATACGTAAGCAAAAATATATCTATGCTAACATCCCCTCTCAAGGTGGAGCCATACGAAGGCCCAACTTAGATAAGATATGAAGAAGATGTGCATGAGTAGGTACTTTTGTCAATAGGTAAGCAAGTTGATTAGTAGATAAGACATGAACCAGTTTGAGAAAACCATGCACAATATGATCTCATACAAAATGAATGTTAATATCAATATGTTATGTACAATCATGAAGGCACGGATTCGTAGCAATTGCCATGGTTGATTTATTATAACAATTTAAAGGAGTAGGAGTAGAAGAAGGAATGCACAAATCTTGAATGATATACGATAACCAAAGCAACTCTTTGCAAGTGGTAGCAATACTATTATACTCTAACTCAGTTGTAGAGATATTAACAATAGGTTATCTCTTACATATCCAGAAAATTAATGAATTTTCTTTTTATTCTATTTTTTATTTATTTTTATCTTCATCTAAAATTTTTTCTAGTTTGCAACCAAAAAGATTAGTGTCACTAAGAATATCCAAATAAATTAATGTTGACTAAGTAAGATACTTGAAGAAGTATGACAAATTTCTAAGCCAAAGAAAAACCAAGCATGACTTAGATCCTTGATAGCAAAAGCACGATAAAATTTTGATTTAATTACGATGATGGCAAATTCATTAATCCTAGTAATGATCATATCATCAATATAGAGAAGCACCACCATGAACCTATTAGCTTGATACTTTATAAACTGTAAGTCACCAATAGAGGATTGAAGAAAACCATACTAAATGAGAAATTAAGAGATCTCTTTGTTTTCCTATCTAGAAGCTTATTTAAGGATATAAAGTGACTTCTTTTAACTTGTACACTTCATTAGGACCAGCTTTAGTATAGCCTTGAGGAGGAACCATATAAATTTCTTCATCCGAAGAGATATGTAAGAAGGCATTACTAATGTCTATTTGATGTAATGGCCAATTGTAAGTAGAGGTAATAACCAATTAAAGTCTAAAAGTACCAAGCTTACCTAATAAGAATTAAACAATTGGACCCTAAACCCAAGCCTAACTCGAAGGCTTGAAAGATTAAGGAAGTGAATTCTTTCATTCCAACTAACTCTAGAAGCCAAGCTAATCTTCACTATTGAATAACTTCACATGCCGAGTTAAGTTGTTTCAGTTCTATCAACTATTATGTGTTGACCTAATTCATATTCCCTTGACTACTTGGCAGGCTTTATTGTTTGCTCTACTCTACTTGTGTTGATCATTGGCTTGGCAGTACTTATGCCAAGAACCTCAAAACGTGTTCGAGCTAACATCTCCTCAAAAGAACTCCTAAATCTACTCAGCAACTTCTAACTTGACCGTACAACTTTATCTATTTTCAGTAGAAGTACCCCGACAATTGATCGCTACGTGTCCAGCCCCCATGTGAAAGGATTTACTACACCAATTACCAATTTCTTTGATTTTTCATTTGTACTCTTTATTGTTCCTTATACATTACTTTTTTTAGATAATACCTTTTTTTATCCTTTTCATTTTAGGTAAGATGTCCTAACATTTTGAGTATAAATACCCTTATAAATATAGCCACAACAATATATTTAATATTGAATATACTTCTCTATTCCTTCCATAAGCTAGTATTCTTACTTCTTTTCTATTGCGAATTGTGACTAAGAGAAGATAAGGCCGGTTGCTAGATGGGTCCAAGTTTGTAGAAAGCTTAAAAAGGGTTAATGGGGAAAGGTACGAAAGTGGGGCAAAAATGATGAATCAAATAGTAAGCAAAAAACCCATATGACGCTTTCTTGGACTCACATCACAATTCGATATGATGCATGAATTGGTCCAATAAGGTAACTTGCCACTTAACCTTACTTAAGAGAAAGGATAAGAGTGATATTGAAAGTAAACAACAATGTTTACATAAGGAAGAAAGCACTCAAAAGTGTATTGAAGATAATTTACTCATTACAGCTACAAGTACAAGGGTATTTATACTGGTAAATTAGGGTAACTTGTCTAAAAAGGGAAAAGATAAAAAGGTCATTTCCTAAAAAAGCAATGTATACGATACAAAAAGGTAAAAATAAATACACAAGGAAAATAATCATTGGTGTTACGGATTTTACATACGATATGGTACACGTAGCAATGCTGCATTGTTAAGGTTGTTAGGAGATGCAGAAAAAAAGTATGAATAGGTGAGCTTATTTGAGCAAGGATGGCTTAGTCAATCCAGACTCTCTCTCTCAACTTTTCAGTAAGGAAGATGCCGAGTAATTGGTCGACTCAGTGCTAAAGAGTAATCATTAACTCGGCATACTACAAAAAAATAAGCAGCCATACGGTGCGGTATTAAAGGTGAATTGGCAAGGAAGCACTCGACTTTGGCAAGGGTTGGTCAAAATAGAAAGATTCGTCGTGTTAACCCCTCTAGTCTTCGGGCTTGGCTTTGAATTGGAGGTCTAATAGCCTGACTCTCACCATTCCCTCCAAGTTGTTTTGGATTTAGGATCAAATTTGAATGGTATTTGTCTAGTTCTCCGTTAGGGTGATATGAACTGAGGTCGGCAATGTTGAAGGCATAAAAAACCCCATAATTCTCAAGCAATTCCAACTTGTAGGCATTGTCATTGATTTTCTGGAGGATTTTGAAAGGTTTTTCCGCTCTTGTAGATAATTTGTTCTTCCTCTTATTCGGAAACCTTTCCTTGTTGAGGTGCAGCCTTACTAAATCTCCCGGTTGAAATTATTTAATTGACCTACCCTTCGTCATTTCTCTCATTCTTCTAGTAGCTTAGTTGATGTGCTGAATGACCTTGTCATAGTGTGCTAAAGGGATTATGCTCTAGCCGAGGTGTCAAGGTCCTCTTATGCAAGTGCTATTACAAGGGCGTAGTCGAAGGGCAGCTTATGATTAAATCCATAGACCACCTCAAAGGAAGTCTGCTTAGTGGTATCACGTACGGTTCGTTTATAGGCGAACTCGACCATTAGTAAGCAGACATCCCAATCAATCAAGTTCTTGCCTACTACAACTTAGAGTAGTGACCCTAAAGTATAATTAACCACCTCTGTTTGGCTATCAGTTTGGGAGTGACATAAGGTACTGAAGAGTAATTTGGTTCCTAACTGACGCCATAGGGTTTTCCAAAAATGGCTCAAAAACTTCTGGTCTCTATCGGAGACTACACTTCTCGGCACACCGTGTATCTGCATAATCTCCTGTAAAAAAAGAGAGAAGTAATAGCTGAAGCACCATTAGTTTTGGTATAGGACACAAAGTATGCCATCTTATTGAATTAATCTATGACGATCATTATAGAAACTTTGCCTCAGGTAGTTCGCAGCAATCCAAAAACAAAGATCATGCTTAATTTAGTCTACGGCCTCATCAGAATAGGTAGGGAAATTGCTTTCCCTTATTCGACGCGATTCGACTCTTGGCCTTTTTACATAAGGCATAGCTTTTGACAACTCGGTACACATCTCTCTATATTCTCAGCCAAAAGAATCAGCCATTCAATAGTTTACAGGTCCTCCTCTCCCTAAAGTGTTCGGAGAGTCCTCCGCTGTGGGCTTCCATAATTAATAATTCCCGTAGAGAACAAGTCAACACACACAATTTCCCCCCTTGGAATAGGTAGCCATCTTCTACATAATACTCGTCTATTGTCCTCCCATCTATGCATTAAGAAATTATTAATCCAAAGTATGGATCCTCGGAGTACTACTCTTTGATACTTTCAAACCCAAACAGCTTGGTCTGCAGTTTTGATAAAAGTGCATGTCTCCTCGAAAGAGCATCTGTAACTACGTTGCTCTTTCTCAACTTATATTTATTACAAAATTGAATCCCTCAAAGAATTTAACCCATCTTACCTACCACTTCAACAACTTAGTTTGACTTTAGAGGTACCTCAGCTATTCATGGTTAGTATATATGACAAATTCTCTCAACAGTAAATAATGTTGCCATACTTGCATCATTCGGATCAGTGCCAAAAGTTCCTCACCATACACAGAGTTGTTCAATTGCGATCCTCGGAGTTTTTCACTGTGGAAGGCAATTGGTCAGCTTTCTTGCATTAGGATAACACCTATTCCAATGCCCGATGCGTCGCATTCCAATTCAAAAATTTTGTTGAAGTTAGGTAGTATTAACACCGAGGTGGAGGTCAGCCGTTCTTTTACCTCGGCAAAGCTCCTCTCCTCTCTTTCTCCTTATCAAAAATCGGTGTTTTTCTTCGTTAGTTCAATAAGTGGTGCAGCAAGGATGCTAAAATTCCAGATGAATCTTCTATAAAACGAAGCCAGTCCGTAGAAACTTCTTACGTCGGCATAAGTAGTAGGAGTCAGCTAATCGATAATTTCTTGAATTTTCTCATCATCGACTCACAAGTCTCCTCCACTGACTACATAGCCTAAGAATATCACTTTCATTTAGCAAAAGCAACATTTCTTTAGATTTTCGAATAGTTTCTCGGCATGAAGGATATCTAGGACTACTTTGAGATGTTTACAATGACTCAGCATGTCAATACTGTAGATCAGGATGTCGTCAAAGTACACCAAGACACACTTTTCGATGAGAGTGCTTGGGGCATTCGACAAGTTGAAGGGCATGACTATCCACTTGAAAAGTCCATGATGAGTTTTGAATGCAGTCTTCCATTCATCATCTAATCTTATGCAGATTTGATGTTAGCCAGATTTAAGATCAATCTTATTAAAAATCTTAGCTCCACTCAGTTCGTCCAATATGTCTTCTATCCTTGAGATTGGATACTTAAATTTAATCTTGATTTTGTTCACGGCTCAGCTATCTACACATATTTGCTAGGTTCCATCCTTCTTTAGCAATAGAAGTGCAGGCATGGTACAAGGGCTGAGACTCTCTCTTACATAGCTTCTCTCCAGCAATTCATTAACTTTTCGTTAGAGTTTAGAAGCTTACTTGGGATTCATCTGATAAGCTAACTTATTCGGTAGTACAGTACCGGGTACTAAGTCAATACAGTGCTCTATGCTTCGAGTTAGGGACAACCCCTTAAGTAACTGTTCTGGGAACAAGTCGACATATTCATCTAACAACTCCTTGATTCCCTAAGGAAGCTCACCCCGCTCCTTTATTTCCAATAGTCTCTTGACCAACAATAGGGTTAGCCTGTTAGCATTGACGGCCTCTCGAAACTTAAATCTACTCATCACCAGAGCTTTCTTCGATTCGCGAGCGAGTTTCATCTATAACTTGTGAAATTCTTTCGACGACATCAGATTCAACATGATCTTCTAGTCATCCTACTCAAACATATATGTGTTTCTGTAGCCGTCATGTATAACTCTCCTATTAAACAACCACAGCCTACCTAACAACACGTGGGAAGCGCATATAGGCAGCACATCGTAGAGAATCTAGTCAAAGTAATTCCCTATAGTGATCGGCAGCAGTATTTACCGAGTAACATGTAATACTCCTTTCTCACTCAACTAGTGCAACTTGTACAGCTTGGGATATGCAACAATCGATAGCTTCAGTTTTGAAACAACATTAGCCGATGCCACATTGGTGTAACTTCCACTATCCATAATAAGGGCACACATTTGATCATTCACCTTGCAGGTAGTATGATATAAATTCTCTCTCTACTTCTCCTCTTGTAAGGGTTCTACGCTCATAGTGTGTCGGACAACCATGAGTAACTGGTCTAAGTCCTCGCAAAACACATCCTCTTCAATCAGTTCTTTCGTAGCATTTTCTTTCTCGATATGAAACTCCTCTTTCTCGGGTTCCTCACTCATACTCTTTACTTCTAACTTCGAGATATCTCCCTTAATGATCATCGTTCTTCGGTTCGGGCACTAAGCAGCCATGTGTCTAAACCTCTGATACTTGAAGCACTTGATCTGGCTGGTCTTCCTGCTAGAACCTTACCCCTTTTCATACATTCAGGTTAGTACTACATCTTTAGGTCTACCTTTCTACTTAGCTCTATAATTGACTAAGTTCAGTAACTTGCCTATCCAGGTCGACTAGTCAATATCTTCGCTGATACTCGACTCCTTCTTTGCCTCTCTACTCGCTTGGTAATCCTAACAGCCTTATCCATCGTATCAAACTATTACAGCTTTACAACATCTCGAATGTCTCCTCTCAACCTGGTAACGAATCTTGAGACTGTTCGAGCTGGTAGTTCCTGTACTTCCCAATGCATCATAAGCACTTGAAACTCTTGAACATACTTGTCAATAGTTCGACCTCCTTATCTTAGCTCCTAAAGGTGAGTAAACGTATCTTAGAGGTATGTTTCCAACACGAATCTATTTCTGAGTACCCTCCTCATCTTGGGCCCAATGTTAATCTCTCGGTACCCTTCTCGCCTTCTCATGGCCTAAAAATTCTTCCACCATATGGCAGTATATTCAAAGAACTCAACAGCAATAGTTCTCACTTTCTCATAATCCTCATATTGATAGTAATCAAATACACGTTCCACCTTCTCTTCTCAGTCTAAATACTCATCAACATTCCTTAATCCATTGAAACTCGTAATCCGAAGCTTCACATGGTTACATGCTCTAGGGATTCATACATGCTCCTCTTCAAAATACTCCTCTTCCTCTTTGTCAAGCTCTCTCAGGTTTATCCTTCAATTTACTTATTTGCCAACACTTCTACCTCGAACGGATCGGGCTGGGTTTTGACTTCTAACAAGTTAAGCAGCTTATGGGGTATTTTGTGTGGCCTCAATGGATTGGCAAGACAGCGCATGTAAGAGGTTAGCTACCTCATCAAGCCTTTTGTCAGTGCTTCTTGGAGTTCCCTCAGATTTTTGTCTATGGTGAACAACTCCACTGTCATCACCAGTACTAACATTCATACTTGGGTCTTTCATTTTTCTTTACAGATTCAAAGCTCAGCAAATACTTCAAAAAGAAAGCAATTAACAACACAATAGTCAAATGAACATAATAACTTACTTTGCTTCACACACGCAAAATGGAGTATAATAGAACTTTAAGAAAAACTACTATAGTTTACACAAAACGTCCGTTTTGATACCAAGATGTTGCGAACCGTGACCAAGAGCAAACAAGGCCGGTTGTTGGATAGGTCCAAGCTTGTAGAAGGCTTAGAAAGGGTTAATAGGGAAAGGTACAAAAGGGGGGGGGGGCAAAAATGTCGAATGAAATAGTAAGCAAAAAACCTACAAATAGCTCTACATGATATGATGCACCAATGGAACTTCCGAAGACTTACGGTACAATTTGATATGATGCAAGAATTGGTCCAATGAGGTTACTCGCCACCTAAACTTACTTAAGGGAAAGGGTAGAAGTGATACCGAGAGTAAACAACAGTGTTTACACAATGAAGAAAGTACTCAAAAGTGTATTGAAGATAATCTACTCATTATAGCTACAAGTATAAGAATATTTATACTCGTAAGTTAGGGCAACTTGCCTAAAAAGGGAAAAGACAAAAAGGACGTTTCCTAAATATGCAGTGTATATGATACAAAAAGGTAAAAATGAATATATAAGGAAAACAATCATTGGTGCTACAGATTCTACATACGATATAGCATATGTAGGAATGCTGCATAGGCAAAGTTGTTAAGAGATGCTGACAAAAAGTACAAACAGGTAAGCTTATTCGAGCAGGGAAGGCTTAGTCAGTCTAAACTCTCTCTCTCAACTTATCGACAAGAAAGATGTCGAGTAATTGGTCGACTCAATACTAAAGAGTAATTATTAACTTAGCATACTATAGAAAAATGGGCAGCCATACGGTACCACATTGAAAGTGACTCGGCAAGGAAGTACCCGACCTCGATAGGGGTTGGTTGAAATAGATGGATTTGTCATGCTAGCCCCTCTAATCCTAACCCTTAAGTAAGGTTAGGTAGCGAGTGATCTCATCGAGCTGTTCATATACCATATCGAGCTAATTTTGTGAATTTACGGAGTTTTCCTAGATGCACTGTATCCTTGGAAGGCGTTCGTGAGTTCTGCTTGTTCACTTCATTGTTTTGGTACATTTCTACCCTTGTTTTTAAGCTTTCAATAAGCTTGGACCCACCTTAATACGGTCAACCTTGTCTACTCTTAGCGTGGCCTATCATCTTGGTATTACAGTGAAGGTTCATTATAGGTAAGTTGTTATCCAAATGTGATTATTATTGTATAATGGATAATACTGGTTGTAATAGAGTGTGCTCTGATTGTGTTAAAGTTAACTATAAGTGTTTGAGTTAGTAGAAGGCATAGTGGTTTGCTGTTGCATGTACCCTATTTTACTTTATTTCGAGTTGTGAAAACAAAGCAAGTAGTATTTGTATGTTTACTATAAAGTAGCAAGTTAAGTGTTTAGAAATCGTACATATGTTGTTCTGTAAGGAGCATTAGTGTTGAGTAAAGGATGATTGATTCGAGTATAAATGTTGGTATTGGAGACGATAATAGTGCCCGTTGTCCATAATGGTCAACTGCCCTAAAATACTCCTAGAAGCATTGACGAGTGGTTTGATAAAATGGCTAATTTGATAGCCAACCTAACCAAAGTTGGTCACTTATTAGCCATTCAGCCTACAGATGTTGCTTAGAACACCCCTAAGTTGCTTAATACGTAAGAAGACAAATCTTAACTTGACAAAATTGAGGTGGAAGAGTGAGAGAACGTGTGCAGAGGAAGTTTAACTTAGGTGAAGTAGAAGAAGATGATGAAGAAGAAGAGTATGTTGAAGTAGAAGAACGAGCTTGAGTACACCGAGCTACTGACCTTATGAAGCTTTAAATCTTGAGCTTCAATGGTTTTGAGTTCTTAAGATATGCTGCGATGTGGTGGAGAAACTTCTAAACCATGAGAAGGAGGGAAGGATACAAAGAGGTAAGCACTTAGCTTGAGATGAAGAAAATCTTTAGAAATAAATTTATGCCAAACACTTATTTGCGGGATACTTTTGCTCAATTTCAAGAGTTAAGGCAAGGGAGTTAACTCATTTATGAGTATGTTTGAGAGTTTTAGATGCTAATGATTAGATGTGAAGTTGATGAGCCTTCAACTTGAACAGTTTCCAAATTCCTTATCAGATTGAGATATGATATTCGAGACATAGTAAAATTATAGCATCTTACAACATTAGATAGGGCCATTAAGATTAACCAGTGAGTAAACAAACAATAGAGGAACAGGCTAAGCCGACCCCAATGAGCCGACCTATCTAATCTCGTCAACTTGCTTAGAACAATAGCTAAGCTCCCTAAAGCAACAACTCTAATAGAAGAGCTGACGTAACAACTAAATTGAAGGGTTGCCCTACTAACTAGGAATTGTTGAAGGGAACTTATGAGAAGGAACAAGGATCTAGGAGAAAGATGAGCTAGATCAAATACTTCAAGTGCCAAGAATTTAGGCACATAGTTGCCCAATGCCCAAAAAAATGGACTATAATCATTAAGGGGGACGTCTTGAAGATTGAAGCAAATAGCACAAATGAGGAACCAGAAGAGAAAAGAAAGTTAAAGGAAGAAGCTGAGGTTCATGACAATCTGGTTGAGGAAGATGTGTTTGTTAAGGATTTGAATAAGTTAACTTTAATTATCCGACGTACAATAAGTGTTAAGCCATCTACCAAGGAGGAGCAGAGAGAGAACCTATTCCACATCGCATGAAAGTTGAATGAACAAGTATGTGCACTCATCATAGAAAGTGGGAGTTGCACTAACATAGCATCTACCAAATTAGTTAAGAAGCTTAAACTACTGACCATTTCACATCTGAAGCCATATAAGCTGCATTGGCTAAATAAGAAGGGAGCACTCCATCTCACTTTGTAAGTGTTGCTACCTATCTTAATTGGAAATTATTTTGATGAAATTCTCTATGATATGCTACTTATGTGTGCATCCCATGTGTTGCTAGGCCAACTATGGTTATTTGATTGAAGAGTGATTCATGATGGATTTTGAAACACGTATATGTTACAAAGCCAAATTACATGCCCTATGACCCTAAGTCAAGTAAGCAAGTTACAAGCCAAATTAGCTTGAGGATCAAAGAAGGCTTTGATTTTGAGTAGGGCCAACCTTTGAGAAGCCATCAAGTCTGACGTGCCAACCTATCCATTGGTAAAGAGGCTATTGGAGTTAAAGGAACAAACTGTGCTACCTAAGGAAGTTTGAGAACTATTAGATGAATATGTCGACTTATTTCCAGAACAGTTGCAGAAAGGTAACGCCCTTTTTGAGTCATGAGCACTACATTGACTTTATAACCGGTACTGTACTGCCGAGCAAGACAGTTTATCAGATGAATCCCAAACAAGCTACTAAGCTTTAAAGATAAGTCAATGAGCTATTGGAAAAAGGGTATGTAAGAGAGAGTCTTATCCCTTGTACCATACCTACATTACTTGTGTCGAAGAAGGATGGTACTTAGTGAATATGTGTAGATAGTAGAGCTGTGAATAAGATCACAATCAATTAACCCTCATTCCAAAGTTAGATGACATGCTGGATGAACTGAGTGGTGCAAAAGTGTTTAGTAAAATTGACCTAAAGTCAAGATATCACTAGATTCGAATGAGATAAGGGAATGAATAGAAAACTACTTTTAAGACTTGACATAGCCTATATGAGTAGATGGTCATGCCCTTTGGATTATCAAATGCCTTGATCACTTTTATGAGATTGATGAATTATGTTCTAAGAAATCTAATAAGAAATTTTGTTGTTATCTACTTTGATGACATTCTTGTATATAGTGCTAACCTGCCTAACCATATTGAACATCTCTGAGCAGTCTTTGATGTTCTGTGAGCAGAAAGATTGTTTGGTAACATGAAGAAGTATTGTTTTTTCTAGGAAGAAGTGATTTTTTTAGGATATGTAGTTTGTGGAGGAGGCTTGTGAGTCGATAATGAAAAGATCAAAGCAATTGTTGAGTGGCTGACCCTTACCACTTGTGTCGAGGTAAAAAGTTTCTATGGATTGGCATCCTTCTATTGACAATTCATCAAAAGTTCCAGTACTACCGTTACATCCCTTACTGAGATGATAAAGAAGAACATAAATTTTAGGTAGGGAGAGAGAAGAGAGAAGCTTTACTAAGATTAAAGAAAGATTAACCTTTACACCTATATTAGCTTTGCTTAACTTTAAGAAGATTTTTGAGCTTGAGTGTGATGCATCTGATGTTGGCATAGGTGTTATCTTAATGCAAGAAGGCTGACCTATTGCCTACCATAGTGAGAAGTAGAGAGAACCTCAATTGAACTACTTTGTATATGACAAAAAAACTTCTAGTCTTTATCCAAGAACTCTAAGTATGGTAACATTATCTATTATTGAGGGAGTTTGTCATTTATACAGATCATGAGTCCTTGAGTTATCTCAGAAATTACACTAAGTTATCAAAGAGGGAAGTACGAAGGATTCAACTTTATAATTAAGTATAAACAAGGCAAGGGCAATGTGGTTGCTAATGCCTTATTAAGGTGACATTTTCTTCTTATTGAGCTACAAATGTGACTCTTAAGATTTGTGAGCATTAAAAAGAAATATCCTGAAGACCTCCATTTTGATCCTATATTTAGACAATGTATAGAGGGAAGAACAGTAGATGACTATCATATGGAGGATAGATACTTGTTTCAAGGAGGTAAATTATGGATGCCGACCTATTCTTTGATGGAGTTACTAGTAAGAGAAGCTCATTCTGGTAGGCTCTTTGGATATTTTGGAGAGAAGAGGATGTATGAGTTACTAAATGGGGGATTCTTTTGGGTTAAAATGAGATGAGATGAGATGTGTATTGGGTTGTTGAGAATCATGTTACCTATAAGAGGGCTAAATGCCATGCCAAGTCGAGTAAGGGAAAGTAATGCCTTTACCTGTTCCGACCAAGCCTTAGTTTGAGTTAAGCATGGACTTTGTTCTTAGATTACCATAAACTACTCGAGGCAAAGTGCAGTAATGGTCATTGTGGATAGATTCAGCAAAATGGTGTACTTTGTTCCCTATTCAAAAAATAATGATGCTTCTGCTATTGCTTTTCTCTTTTTGTAAGAAATTGTTCATTTGCACAGCATGTTGAGAAGTATGGTATCGGATAAAGATCTAAAGTTTTTAAGCCATATTTAGAGAACTCTTTGGTGTTGTACGGGGACTAAACTACTCTTTAACACTTTTTGTCATTCCCAAATTGATGGCTAAATAAAGGTAGTCAACCGCACTTAGAGATCATTGCAACAAGCTCCAGAAGGGAAGAACTTAACTAATTGGGATGTATATTTGCATATGGTAGAATTTGCTTACAATCGCATGGTGTACAATACCACTAAACAAATACCCTTTGAAGTCATCTATGGCTTCAATCTAAAGCTACCCCTTAATCACACTCCAATACCCATGCTTGAGTTAGAAGACCCTCAAGCAAAAGCTTGAGCATAATCTATTCAGTAGATCTATTAGAAAGTTGCTTGGCAGATTGACCAAGCAGTTAAGAAATTGAGAGAGAAGAGTAAAGGAAGAAAGACAATATAGTTTTAACTCGATCAATTAATATGGCTATAATTGAGCAAGGATAGGTTTCCAAACAAGAGAAAAACTAAATTGTCTGCCCGAGTTGAAGGACCTTTCAGACTACTACAGAGGATCAATGATAATGCCTATCAACTAGAATTGCTAGAAGACTATAAAGTTTCTAATACTTTCAATGTTACCGACCTCAACCCCTATCAGCCTAAAGGAGAATTAAACAAAGATTAACTAGATTTAATCCCAAATCTAAATCAACTTGTAGGAGATGATGGGAATCAAACAACTAGACCTTTGACCTAAGCCTAAGCTTAAGGGCTTAAAGGATTGATGAAGCGGATTCTTTTATTTGAGCCAACTTTAGCTAAGGTTGAGTTGATCCTCACTACCTAACAACTTCATTTACTAAGCCAAGTTATTCCAGTTATGTCAATTATTGTGTGTTAACCTAATTTATATTCTCCTAACTACTCAACTAGCCCTACTGTTTGCTCTGCTCTGCCTATGCTGATCACTGGCTTGGCAATACTTATGTTGAGAACCCCAGAACATGTCTAAGCCAACATCTCTTTGGAAAAAATCTTAGTATGCTCAACACCTATTCTCGGCAACTTCTAACTTAACCGTACAACTTTGTCTGGTTCCATTAGAAGTGCCCCAACGACTTATTGCTATGTATCCAGCCCCACGTGAAAGGATATGCTACACTAATTACTAATTTCTTTTATTTTTCATTTGTAACCTTCATTATTCCTTGTACATTACTTCTTTTATACAATACCCTTTTCTATCTTTTCCATTTTAGATAGGATGCCTTAACTTTTCAAGTATAAATACTCTTATAAATGTAGTCATAATAATATATATGATATTGAATATACTTATCTATTCCGTTTGTGAGCTAGTGTGCTTACTTCTTTCCCATACTTTTATCTTAACCCTTAAACAAGGTTAGGTGGCAAGTGACCTTACCAAGTTGTCCGTGCATCATATCGAGGTAGTTTTATGATTCCATGGAGTTTTCCTCGATGCTTCATATCCTTGGAAAGCGTTCATAGGTTCTACTTGTTTACTTCTTTGTTTTCATACGTTTCCACCCTTGTTTTTAAGCTTTCTACAAGCTTAGATCTATCCCAATACAGTTGCTCTTGTTTGCTTTTGATACGACATATCATTACCTATGAGAGAAAATGTGTCATGATAATCTATCCCTTTAACTTGAGTATAGTCCTTAGCTACTAGTCTAGCTTTCCCCTTATAAGTTAGACTTTTATTACTTGAAATCCCATTAAGCTTAAAAGTATGGTGCAAAAAATCTTCCAACTCAATAAATCCTAAATAAGTAATTTGCCCTTACTTTTTAATTTGTTAAACTAAATAATATGCCTTATTTACATTAGGTAATGGCTTCATGGATATATCTGATTTCAAACCTTTTCGTAAGCCTCATTCAATCCTATGAGAAACTAAATCAACCTTGTTTCAGATTCAAATTCAATTATTCTTTCTTGTAACTAACATGTACAATACTCTAATGTACCATAAGTACAAGTTTGATACGCATGAAGTGCTCCCAACATTTTTCAATTTGTTAAATACACTCCCACTAACTAATTCATTTGTTTAAGATTACTAATCTCATGTTGAAGTTGAAAAATTAGAGGCCTATTGCTTTATCCATAATGCTCAAAATTTTGATTTCAAAGATCATAAATTGATTGAGTATATAAGAAATTATGTGCTATATCACTCAACATTGAGTTAAGGACCTAACATCAAACCATATAATTGCATTTTTCCATTTCATTAGATCATGTGAGTTTGGATTTGCTTTACTATGGTTCCATCAATGGACCTTATCTTAATCTTAACACCTAAACCCATTGTATTGATTTACTCCATGACAAGTGATTTAATTAAAAACAATGTTCCTTACTACCATTTTAGGGTTATTTGACCTCAATAAATATAAAGACATTCAATACATTATTTTGGATACTCATTCTCAAGAACACAATTTAAGAAGGATATGCAAATTTGATAGGATTATCACTCAAAACTTAAATTCGATGCTAAAATGTTGTAAATCTTACCACATTAGCTTTGATACTACATGAAATCTCTAAGAACCAAGAAAATGCTCCATGCTAGTAATGAACTCACGTAGTAAGATAGAGAAAACTAGAGTTCATACAAGAGGAAATGAAAGAATATGTTAGTCTCGTCCTAACTATCACTTACAAAGTTATTTATAGCTTAATACAACTAAACAACAAACTATAACTATATAGAGCACATAAGAAAATATGTATTCTAACACCTTTTCTCTCTTTTTTCCTTTCCTCTTGGTGTGCTTAGGAGTTCAGTTATCTCTAGGACTTACCATGGCAAATCTGACCGAAATGGGTCTTTTGAAATATCGAAGAAAATTAGAGGGGAATGGTCCACAAATAAACAAGAGTAGCTGATGTAAAGCTATTTATAGGATGTGACTCACCAATGAACACAGCACGATGTAATACCTCACTTAATACGATGTACAAGTTGATGTTAAGCTCTACCCTCTACTAATCTTGAACTACTCAGCAAGATCAGATAAGAATGTATGAAAAATAGACTTAGAGAAGGTTGTCTTGCAAGAAGAGAATATTTAGTGCTAAAATGTAAGTTATATGTGGCTTACAAGAGAAAAGAACTATTTGTAGTAAGTCCCTAGGGTAGTATTGCAAATAAAAAAAATTACAAAAAAGTATATACAAAAAGGAGATTCTTAGTACATACAAAAAAGGGTAAAAAGGACAAAAGACCAAAAATAGAAAAGTAGTACAATGTTAGACAAGGTAGATAAGTGGTAGTGTAACATTGGTCTCATCCGAATATTCTTTAAGCATAACAGGCGAAAGGGGTTAAAACGTTGTGGCAATAAAGGGGTTGAGACAAGAGAGAGGGTGGCATGCTGAGAGAAAACTATTCGGTTGTTTAAGTGAGTCTCTCGTCACTCGACAAAAACTTCTTGGCAGCAGTTGGTTGGGTTATTCGGTACAGGACCCTCGGCAAGGGAGTGGCCAGCATCGTCACTACTAAGTGTGTAGATTAATGAATAACAATTCAGAGAGCTCAAGGAGTTCAGTCACATTCCTTCAGCATAAACTTTCTCGTCATCAATAGGTTGCTGGGAGAGAATTCGTTAGGTTAGGGATTAGAGTCCTTGAAGTCCTCAAAGCTGTACATGAGTAATGGGACCGTTGGTTGGCAGTTCATCAGTTCCTCGGGATTGTTGAAGATTTTCCCTTAAATCTTGGTCTTTGTCATCTTCAGGCACATATGGAGTTAAGTCGACAACGTTGAATGTGGTAGACATGCCAAAACCTTCAGCTAGTTCAATCTCATAGGCATTATCATTAATTCGCCTCAAGATCCTGTAGGGTCCATCTACTTTGGGAGATAGTTTGTTCGTCCTCTTACTAGGGAAGCATTCCTTGCTAAGATGGATCTAAACAAGGTCCCCAAGGGCATAAATGATTCGTTTCCTTCCGCGGCTTCCCATTTCCTTCTATCGGGCTATAATTTAGCTAATTGCTTGGCAATCCTTTGATGCAACTTATGAAATTCCTCGGTACACTGCATGCCGGATTAACTCTCCCCTTGGTTTAGGGTAAGTTCATAAACAACCTCAAATGATGATGTTCTGGTGAAGCTGTGACTTGAGCGATTGTAAGCAAATTTAATGATGGGCAGGCATAAATCCTAATCATGAGAGTTCTTTCCAACAGTGGTGCGTAGGAGATTACCAACAGTTTTGTTAACTACTTTAGTTTAGCCATCTGTCTAGGGGTGGCAAGAGGTATTGAATAGAAGCTTAGTACTGAGTTGCCTCCATAAAGTCTTCCAAAAGAAGCTCGTGAATTTGGAATCACGGTCGGACACAATACTCCTTAACACTCTATACAGTTACACAATTTCTTATAAAAAGAGGTTAGCGATGAATAAAGCATCAATAATTCTATGGCAAGGGATGAAGTGGCCCATCTTGCTGAACTAATTGACTACCACCATGATCGAATCATATCTTTTTAATGTATTGGGAAGGCCAAGTGTGAAATCCATGCTTAGATTGGTCCATGGTTGCTCAGGAATTGGTAAGGGTGTATATTCTCCATAAGGTTCTTTCCTCCTTTTTACATACTTATACACCTTGTACCTCTCAAGTATTCGGTGCACATCCCTCATCATCCCAGGCCAGTAAAAGTACTCTTTCAATAGCTCAATCATCTTATTTTCCCCAAAATGGCTAGCTAAACCCTTAGCATGAGCTTCTCGAACTAGTAGCTCCCTTGCAAAACCACTCAGTACGCAAATCTGCTTGCCCTTCATCAGGAACCTCTTACTCAAGTAGAATCCGTCTATAGCTCCTTTATCACTGTACTTAGCTACTAAAGGCCCAAAATATGGGTCATGCTCATATTGATCAAGTAAAGTGCCAAATCCAAGCACTTTAGCTTATAACATCGTAATGAAGGTATGACAGCGAGAAAGTGCATCAACCACTGTGTTGGTGTTTCCTTTCTTATACCTGATAACATAGCAAAAAGTCTCTAAGAACTTGACTCACTTAGCGTAACACTGAGAAAGCTTTTGTTGCCCATGATGATGCTTGAGAGATTCATGATTTGAATAGATGATGAATTCTCTCAACAACAGATAATGCTGCCAGTTCTAAAGTATACAGATAAGGGCATAGAACTCCTTGTCATAGGTTGAGTAATTTAAGGCAGGACCTCGGAGTTTTCACTAAAGTAAGCAATGGGTCAGCGCTCCTGTATAAGGAAAACACCAATGCCAACATTAAATATATCGCATTCAACCTCAAAAACCTTCTCAAAATCTGGTAAGGCAAGTACTGGAATAGATGTCAACTTACACTTCACATCTTCAAAACTCCTTTAAGCCTTTTGTCCATTTAAACTCAACGGTATTCTTGGTCAATTCAGTCAATAGTGCAGTTATGGAGCTAAAGTTCCAGATAAATCTCTAATACAACAAGGCTAGGCCATCGAAGCTCCTGAACTCGACAACACTAATCAGAGTAAGCTACTCATTAATAGCTCTGACCTTTTCCTCATTAACTCGAACTCCACTCCCTGAAATGACATATTCGAGGAATACAACCTCACTTTGATAGAACGCGCATTTCTTCAGGTTGCTAAATAATTTCTTAATACAGAGTATGTTAAACACCAATCTCAAATGTTCAACATGAATGAGAATGTCAGGACTGTAGATTAGAATATCGTCAAAATAAACCACAACACATTTTCCTATCAATGTTTTAAGCACATGATTCATGAGTCGCATGAATGTACTTAGCACGTTAGTTAAACCAAACGGCATAACCACCCACTCAAATAGACCATCCCGAGTCTTAAAGGTTGTTTTCCATTCATCTCCCGGTCTCATTCGTATTTGATGATAACCACTCTTTAGATCTATCTTTGAAAAGATGTATGCACCATGCAACTCATCGAGCATGTCATCCAAGCGTGAGATGAGTATCGATACTTAATAGTAATCTTATTGATGGTATGGCTGTCAATGCACATTCTCCATGATCCATCTTTCTTTGTTACTAGCATGGCTAGGACGGCACATAAGATCATGCTCTCAAGGACATATCTATGATCTATTAAGCTATCAACTTACTTTTTCAGCTCGACTACCTATTCAAGATTGAGGTAGGGCTGCTTTTGGTTGAAGATCGATGTAATGCTCAATTCCTCTTAAGGGAGGTAATTCTTTTGGCATCTCAGTAGAGAAAAGGTCAGCAAATTCTTGAAATAGTTACTGTACTTCAGCAGGTAAGTTTTTGGCCTCTCTAACCTCTAAGAATCTCCTGACCAAGAGAAGTACATAGCCCTCAACCTTGACCTCTTATGCAAACTAAGCTCAAGAAATCACCAAAGACTTCCGTTACAAAGATCTAGCAACCTTTTCCTAGGCTTCTTGCACTTCCTTGGGACTCATAGGTGTCAATATAACTTTCTTCCCGTCCTTTTAAAACATGTAGGTGTTTCAATACCCATTGTGTAACACTCTCAAGTGAAATAGCCATGATTAGCTGAGTAATATGTAAGATGCACACATGGGAAGGACATCACACAACACCTCATCCTTATACCTATCACCAATAGTAATCGGTACTCTGACTTGCTCGAAAACATGTAATCTTCCTTTTTCATCAGCTAATGAATCTTGTACGGCTTGGGGTGTAGAAGAGTTGGAAATTTCATGGCCTTAACTACACCTTGCACGATGATGTTAATACAGCTTCCTCCGTCAATGATCACGATGCATAGCTTGCCATTCACCTGGCAATTTGTATGAAAGAGATTCTCTCTTTGCTTATTCTCATTAGCTACAAAAGTATTAAGAGATCACCAAACAATAAAGCAATACTTAGCTTTACCCTCAAGGGGTATCTTGGCTACCCAATCTTCTCAAATTCTCCAGTATTTGATTAGTTACCACTTCTTCCTCTCCTTCACTCACACTTGCTACTTTAAATTGGGGGTTGTATTACGACCCAACAGTATCGTTGTCGTGGTAGATCGCTATTTACCATACAAAGGTCTACTATCTACCCCCTTGCTAATGATAGGCCTTTCATATGATACACAAGGCTCCCTCTACTGTACGTTACCACCAAGCCCATAGATAAGTAATACAGAGTAATTTAACTAAAATTAACTTCTATGGTGTAAATTAACTAAATAAACGTATGGACTCATAAGTTCCATAACAAAAGAATATTACAAACAAACATAGTTCATAAAGGGAACTGCATTAGAAACTTCAATCTATAATATAAACAAAAATATGAAAGTAAATGGTAATCTACAAAACTATTACAAAATCCCCTCTTCGCTCCCATCCGTTTCCAAATGAGACTCACCTCAAGCATGCCTCAGCCCGAATAAACAAAAAGGTTTTCTTGCAATAAAAAGGAATCTATCGGGATGTAAGCTTATGCTTAGTGAGATAAATACCTTCGTCAATATCGCATGGAAAAAAAAATTATTAGATGCACAATCATATGAATGCATGAACAATTAGTAAGCCAAACAATGCATGCAGTGGCCTAAGAACTGCATAAGAGTCAAAATTATGCCCCCAATAGTCGGGGTTTGGAGATAATTAATCGACCCAAACTAAAATCCAGGTTCTAGACCTTAAGTTTTATTTCATTTGCACTATTGTACTTAAGTAAAAAAGAAACCATATATATATGTATACTTTATTTCCTGAACAACAAATTATATTTTCAAAATCCCAAGTCTAGTGGTGTAGTGGTCTCCACAATTCACAAATATACGCCCTAAGAAGAAGCTACAAGACATGGCCCTTCGTCGACAATTGGCGTCTCTTGACGCCTAGTAAGTCTGTCATCTTAGGATAGAGACTCAATAAAATGATCACATAGTTAGTGGTCGATCCTGTAGGAGGCCCTCCTCCTGCGAATCCCTTCCTATCTTCTGCGTAAAGTGGTAGTCAGTGTTATCCTAATGCAATTATGAGGAAGGCATGATCCATTTAATTTCTTAATCATATAAGTGGTTAATCCAATTTTCAAGGTGATCAAACAATTTCATTCCATACAATCGCACGTATAAATTATCATAAACAATTCCCATTATTATATAATTAACAAGTCATAGTATTCAGTTCACAAATTCATACGCATGCATTTCCCATATCCCACAAGCATCCAAATTTATATATATAAATTTAGGTGCATCTATTCTACAAGCAAAATCAATTAAAGAGTCATCAGGAATTTACTCACTCAGCCATGCGGGTCAGTTAAAGTAGTCTAAGGGCAAATCGTCTCCGAACGCGAGATCCCCTGGTCATCGAAATCATAATACTATAAGGGATTGAAATAAAACTTAGAAAACTAAGCTAAACCCCCTTAAGTTATATTCTTGACTAGTTTTTGTATTTTTTCCAATTTTACTTAAAAGTTCGATCGTATATAACTTTTTCATTTTAAATCCGATTTTTATGATTTTATAGTCAATCTTCATCATTTTCGAGTGCACTTTAACATGGTGAGATTGGATTTTTGAGATGAGGTACACAAATCTGCCCATAGGTCAGAACAGTAGCGGTCCTCATGATATGAAATGCTTTTGGGCTTTGTTTGATTAATAGGTTTTTTAGTAACTTAGGAATTCCTTTGAACTTGGGGATTCCTTTGAACTTGGGGATTCCTTTGAGCTTGGGCTTAAGATTTCATTCTATGCTCAAAATACTCCTTAAAGTTAGATTTACATCTTTGATTTACACTCCTAAGGCTATCAACCACTTCTTCGGCTCTTAAGTAGGCATAAGTTGTCAAATAGGCTTATTTTTTATTTAATTCAAAGATTGTCACTTTCTTGGGCTTAGGGAGTGTCTTGCAGGCTTCTTGAGTCTCAAAACAACCCCCATTGTTGTGTCAAGTTGCTGGTAAAAAACTTAAGGATGGTTTAACTTGATGTTTGAGGCCTGTTTTGGAAGTTTTAAGCTCGGTTTTAAATTTTATGCTTAATACACTTATCGTACTTGCCTTGGTTAGTCTTCTCACTTTGTTTACTTACTTTTATCATATTTTCAAGTGCCTTTTAAGAATGTTACAGATCTGTTCAGTTTGAGTATGAGGGCTTTTAACTTGGTTTCCCAACTTGTTTTATCATTTTCTTAAGTTTAGGTGTTAAATCATGAACTTAAGTTACTTGTATTCAAACTTTAACTTGACTTCTTTTCCATGAGATGATTATTTGGCTCATACTTTACATGAAAATATAGGATCTCACTTTTATCATACCTCCCATATCATAGTTCATGTCCTATAAATTTGGTTTCCTCATAAAACTTTATGTGATGGATTTTACCTTTACTTAAGTTTAGATTTAAGTATGTTTAACTTAATAAAAGTGTAAACAAGACCCAAATGACTTCTGAACTCTCATGTCCAACATGCTTCTCTTTCATTCAAGTTCTCATTTCAAGAGTTTCTCAATTTAAAATCTTCCATTCCAAGTGTTAAACAAGTATCTCTACAAAATACTAACTTTACATGCTCATATTTCAACTTCCATGTAAGGTTTTCATGAGTTTGCTTCTTAGGGTGGTTTTTGATGTTATACTAACTTATGATCATACTCATATCTTTAAGAAATTATAGTCTCCTAACATAAATACTAGCCAACTAACACAAAATATATTTACTCGTCCTTAAAGCAAAAATATGGTGGTTGTGCACTAAGGTTCCTCTTATGTTCTTTGTCTTACTTCTTCCTTCTTGCACCCATTTCGGAAACTTAAGTTATGGTCCTTGGAAGCAAGGTTTAAGGAGTGTTCTAAGGATCCTAATAGGGCTTAGAATGTTGTCAAAAGTAAGACAAGAAGCAGTTGAAAGTGTTATGTATGTGTGTACTTAGAATGTGGCGGTAAGTGAAGGATTTTATGGGGTTTGGTTGTTTCTTCTTTTATGTTGTTTTCAAAGTGAGGGAAGAGGAAGTAAAAATGAAATTGAAAGTGAGAGCAAATGGGGAAAGGGTGGCTAGTTGGAAATGGGATGGGAAGTGTGTTTAATAAGCTTGATTTTGTTGTCTTGTAGCATGTACAAAAGTGAACAATTGCGACTTTTGATGATGTAAGCATTAAGGGGTGAATAGTGAGGTATAAGATAAAGTAATTGATGGATGAGAGACAAAGTATGGCCCTCCTTAAAGCCATCTTAGAACTAGCAATTAGGTGTCCTTTTGAGCATGGAATTGTCTTATCTCATTAATTAAAGTTAAGCATGTGAAATCTTGTGAGAATTTGTTCATATGTAGTATAAGTGAAGGGGTGATGGTGATAAGGAAAATATCTTATCACTAAATTTTGATAAGTTATAGATTGATAAATGTCTCCAACTTTCAATTGATAAGTCATTTAAAGTGATTAGTTGGTCTACTTATTCATATGTAAGGCTTAGGCATGAAGATTAGGGAATTATTTTATAGGAAATTCTTTTAAGATTTACTTCTTGAATTGTTTTGTAAATTATGATTTAATTCTTATAAAATTATTGAATTTTCTAGAGTTGAATAAAATTATTCAAATTAAATTATTAATTAGTCGCCTAGGGTTAAAAGTTCTTTATTATTTTAAGGTTTAAGGTTTAAAGTGACTTTAGAGTTCGCAGTTTTTTAAGTTCGAGTTTTAACGACAATAGGCTTTTGAATTGGAAAAGTAAGTTCATTTTTTATTGTAAACTTGAGTTCTTATTTTAGTTTATCTTTGAGAACGTTCAGGAAGTACTCTTAGTTAAATCATGAGCCCGCTAAAAGTACGGTTTACAGCTTATCTCCTTTTATAGTCATAACTTGATGGTTCGAACATTGACTAGCTACGTGTCCATAGCCAAGGCATTTAGAACATTTGATTTCTTTGGTTTTCCTCCCTGAACTCTAACCCTGGTCTCTTCAAATCTCAGGTTCTTTGGTTTTGCCCTTACCTCGGCCTTCATTAGGATGGCTTGGCATGTGACCTTGGCGTTCCACCTTAGAGCTGTTTGAAACCCTATCATTCCCTGGTCTACTCGGCAAGCCATTCCTATTCAACATCAGTGTTTGATTAGTTGGCATTCCATTAGCCTGGTTCCACTGTTGTCTTTCAACTCTTTGGGCTACATGGATGGTTTCATCTAGAGTTGTAAAGCTCTGTAGTTCCACGACATAACCAATCTCAGCTCGGAGTCGTGAAATGAACCATACTATAGTTTGAGCTTGAGGCTCTTCAATATCACATTGTATAATGAGTAATTGAAACTCTCAGATGTAGTCATCTGCGTACTTGTTACCTTGCCTTAAGTCTTAGAGTCGTCGAAAAGTACCCTGTTCATAGTGTTCGAGAACGAATCTACTTCTTAGAACTCTTTTCATCTCATTCCATGTTTGGACCTCATGTCGGGTCCTCAAGCAAACATTCTGTAGCTTCTTTCATCACATTATTGCATATCCAGAAAATTCTAATATGACTACTCTAATGCGAATAGCATCTTCGTAATCATAGAGGTCGAATATCTTTTCGATCTTCTCTTCCCAATCTAGGTCATCAATACTACCAGACCCATTGAAGTTCGGAATCTATACCTTAAGATGTTTAACACCTCTTGGCGCTCTAAACTCACTCTCATCAATCCTAATATATTGGTCTTCTTCTTCTTTGTACTCTTCCACTTTGTCTAACTCTAACCTTCTCCTCGTGACTCTATCAGCATATCGAGTGGTGTGTAGTTTACAAGAAAGGCTTCCAGAGCTCACTCATTCATCTACCTCCTCAACTTATCTCTCATTTCCCGACCTTACTCAGCAACTTTCTCACGCGATCCATTCTCTAAGACCTTGTTTACTGAAACAGCTAAATTGGTCACAATAGCAACAAGATCTTGTATATGCTCATCAGTAGTACGTGGTATTTATTGGGTAACTCGACCATGATCATAAGCATCACTTTCGACATCGTGAATCTCTTCCTAT
Source organism: Lumnitzera racemosa (assembly GCA_024138005.1). Lineage (NCBI taxonomy): Eukaryota > Viridiplantae > Streptophyta > Magnoliopsida > Myrtales > Combretaceae > Lumnitzera > Lumnitzera racemosa. The sequence continues at coordinate 63,981,850 of JAMXBC010000004.1, forward strand.
ACACTAGGGTTCAACATTTGCAACATAAAGTTTCAGTAACTACACTTCACACGGATGGCTTCAACACACACATAAGTATCTCAAACAACAAACTGACTATCACTACATAGCTCTCGATCTCAACCTCAATCTCTAATATCAAGAATATATGGTGTGCCTAGGAACTTAGTTATCACTAGGACTTACCATGGCATATTTGATTGAAATGGGTCATTCGAAATATTAAAGAAAATCAGAGGAGAATGGTCTACAAACAAACAAGTGTAACTAACGTGAAGCTGTTCAGAGAACGTGACTCACCAACAAATACAATACGATATGATACCTCACTTGATATGATACACAAGTTGATGTTAAGGTCCACCCACTGCTAATCTTAAGCTACTCAGCAAGATCATATAAGAGTGTATGAAAAATGAACCTGGAGAAGATTGTCTCATAAGAATAGAATATTTAGTGCTAAAATGTTAGTTGTATGCGGCTTATAAAAAAAATGACTATTTATAGTAAGTCCTTAGGGTAGCATTACAAATAAAGAAATTACAAAAAGGGGATTCCTAATACATACGAAAAAAAATAAAAAGGAAAAAAGACCAAAAATAGAAAAGTAATACAATGTCAGATGAGGTGAACATGCGATAGTACGACAGTGCAACATTAGTCCCGTATAAATATTCTCTAAAAATAAAAGGCGAGATGGGTCAAATGTTATGATAATAAAGAGGCTGAGACAATAGAAAAGGTGGCATGCCGAGAGAAAACTATTCGACCGTTTAAATAAGTCTCTTGTCACTCGATATGAACTTCTCGACAGCAATTGATTGGGTTACTTGGCATAGGACCTTTGGTAAGTGAATGGTTAACATCATCACTACTGAATGTAGAGATCAACATGTGACAATTTGAGGAGCTCAAAGAGCTTAGCTACATTCCTTTGACATAAACTTTCTCATCATTAGTAAGTTACTGAAAGAGAATTCATCGAGTGAGAAATTAGAGTCCTCGAAGTCACGTATGAGTAATGAGACCATTAATCTTAGCTCATCATCTCTAGTGATGCATTGCAAGCTCATAAATTTATGTGTCTCGCATGCAATCTCATTCCTAACTTATCTCTGTAGCATTTGCATACGATTTGTGCTTGTTAGATTTTGTTTAGATTGCTTATTATTTTGTCTTACATGTGTATTTTTTTTTTTTGTGAGTTTATTTTGATTCTCGTATTTGCATCTTATTTGTTTTTTGTTATTTATTGTTTTTTCTTTTATCCTTATCTGCGTCTTATTTTGCTAAACACTTGAAAAATAAATGAATCAATAAATAAATAAAAGGATGAAGAGTAAGTAAAATTATGGATCTTTTGTGGCATCCAAACTGGATATTAAGATATCATCTCCCTATTAACTGGTCATAGAGTACATGCAATTAGATTAGAAGCATGAATCCAAATAGGCAAACATCCAACAGCTGCTCAGCTATATGGAGTGTTCCTTCCTTTGGTGAAGATACCATTTGTTCATTGCTCTCCATCCCAAAGTTCTTCCAAGTTTTGGTAATAGCCAAGAGTCTCATCAACAAACCCTGTACCTTTACTGAGCCTCTCCTGCATGAGCAAAACAATGAAATGGTTGATCAATATACTCATTTTAGAGTAACCTAGATGTCATTAAATGAGCAAAAGAGCATTCTGAAATGGTTCCATGAAAAATGTGTTCTTGTCAGTTTAATGAAAGCTGGACAAATTGTTTGACTAGTTTTGCTTGTCAGCTAAAGAAACTAGAAGAGGAAATTAATATCCTGTCGCACTAATGAATGGATAAAAGGAGAAGTATTTGCCTGCGGGATCACGGGAAACTCAGCAAGCAAGTCTTCAGGTATGGACCAGCCAAACACATCAAAATTTTCCTTGATCCTGGCATCTGTAGTACTCTTTGGAAGTACACTATGCCCCATTTGCAAACCCCAACGGAGAGCCACTTGAGCAGGGGTTTTTCCCAACTTTTCAGCAACCATATTAAGAGTTGTATTCTTAAGGACTTGAATCTTGACAGATGGTGAGCCAGAGTGACCCAATGGAGAATAAGCCTGCAATAACGAAATGGTCTGCCTAAGCAGTAAAATTAGAGGGCAAAATCAGCCATTTTAAGGTATAAATGCAATTCGATCTTGCCCATGCAGACAGATTATCAACCTCCTTTTCAAGCACACTGAATTAGTAGCAACAAGACCAGGATACTTATTACTCACTGATACATGAACTCCCTTTGATTTGCAGAACCCATGCAGCTTTGGTTGCTGCCAAGCTGGGTGACATTCCACTTGGTTGACAGCTGGAGGCACCCGCGCAATAGCCAGTAGATCTCCAAGCTTCTTAGTCGAGAAGTTGCTCACTCCAATAGCTCGAGCCTTACCAGAATCATAGAGTGCTTCCATTGCCTTCCATGTATTGGGTATGTCGGGCTTGCTGAGATTCTCTGGCCTAATATCAGATGATCCTCTTTTCATACTTACTGGCCAATGCATCTACGAAAGCATTTAACCACATTAAGTGAGCATGATGATCAAAGTATAAAGCTGAGGCATGGAAACGGCTTTTTGACTTTCAACTCAAATGTGGAACTGTGATACAGCATTCTCATTCAAAAGTCAAGGAACAAGTTGAAAAGGAGAGTCTGCTGTCATGGATACATACAAGGTAAAGATCAACATATTCAAGTTGCAGGTCCTTCAAAGTTTTGTCTAATGCCATGTGGACATCCTCTGGTAAATGATCACTGTTCCTGCATATTTTGAATTTGGCTTTTCTAATCATTAATTGAAATAGCAATGCAGGCACAAACTTTATGTCAATATCTGATACCTTTAATTGAGAATCATAACTAAATAATTTAAGGGAAAGCGATCAGATGATAAGACAATCACAGGATAAATGAGAGATGTAATACAGACCAGAGCTTGGAGGTGATCCATAGGTCCTCACGTTTCACAACACCTTCATCAAATAACTTCTCGAGGGCAGAGCCAATCTGTAGAATTAGAAGAATCTGAATTGGAAAGTAGAAGATGAACATCCTTATTGTCCAACTTGTGTTTCTGGATCCAGTATCCAGTACCCATAATGTGACAAGAGGAAATTATCAATTGTTCAGACTAAGTATACAATTACACAAGTGATTGTCTACTCAGACAAATGGGAGGATAAATTCTGGTTACATTGTAAATACCGCAAACATGGAAGAAGTAATTTCAATGATATCACAAATGAAATTGCATGTGGCTAGTAGATGCATACCAAACAATGCCATAGTTAACACTGCAACTTATTATGTTTGGATTAGACTTGCATCAGCATGATTAGCAACAAAAATGAGAAACTGTGTTGCAAACATTGATCTCATTGTTATCAAAATAAACTCATCATCTATGGAATACTTGACAATTTCCTTAAATCTTTCTCAACTCCACACATCCATATCTAAATCAATTGAAACTAAGCCCAAAGCTGCATCAACATCATTCGCAATGACTACGTAAACTAAGGTTTTGACAGTGGAAATGCAGGTGCTATGGGCATTTATGGAAGTTCAACTTATAAGCCTCAACAAGCAGCCACCAAACTTCTCATTCTGCAGCAATTAGTGAGGGCATTTAGCCTGCTATGCTGCTAAACGCCAACTTATACATGAATGTCTAATTTCAATGTTTCCTTGTATGATAAAGAAAAACTGAGCACAACATAGAAAACAAATCGCAACAGAAAATTTTATTTGAAAGGACGCATTTGGATGATTCTTTCTAGGATTATTTTATCATAGAAAAGCACATAATCACTTGCATAGGCATTTCACTGCAGAACATGGAATTTACCATTTGATCGTAATCCACAGCATACATTCTTAAGATTGAAGTAATGATGCAGGCTACTACTTTTGTGACAGTAGTAGTGTCATGTCTAGAATCAAGAATGTGTAATAGATGTAACATGCATATCTTTTTACTCAATTCACATTCCAACGATATATAGCCAGGTGTGGAAGGAAAGCAAAAGACTTGACAGCAATAAATGGTTAGGGTCCTAGGAGGTGGGACGTCAAATCAAGATCAAGACTTTGCCACCTATTGAACACCTGCTTAAGGCGATAGGAATCTCCTAACACGATTTCAAGTCTTTCATCCAATCGAGCAACACATTAACCGTCTACTTTAATCTAAAAGCTTAACTGAATCTCCTAGAACATCTGAACTTCAAGAATATCTAACGCATGCTATGGTACAACTTTAAACAAGAAAGAGAATCACCCAATTGGCTTGAAAGACACCATTACCTCCTTCTCGTTCCCATATCGAGGCGCGCAGTCAATATGCCTGTATCCAGCCTGCATCCACATGAAATACCTTTCAGTTAAGCTATCCATTATGTCTCTATTGCCCGGACGCTTCAATTTTCCATACTATCTCGGATCGGACCGTTGAATTTCCCCCATTTTTAAGGCCATGGCATGGGAAACTGAAGAATCCAAGCAAACAGAGCATCTTGTTATCGAGATAAGATAGACCATCCGAGTTTATGGTTCGAAGCAGAATACTAATGAAGTTTGCCATCACCAAGATATACATAGTGCATCACGCATCCCTAATATATATATATATATATATATATATATTAATAAGATATATATGTATGTACATATGTATGTACATATATACTAATAAGATATATAGAGCATTCCTAAAATGAGATACATATGTATGTACATGATGTAATTAATATTGATGAGCCCTTGGCCACAATGGGTACCACCTTGACAGCCACGGTGACGGCATCAGCGACATCACCAGCGCCAGCCTTATAAGTGCCTAAACCAACGGAAGGGATCTTGGCGCCGGTGTTTAACTCGAAAAACCGAACTTCATCTGCCATTCTGTTTTCTTCCTTTCCTTAATGACAGACACAATATAAACAGTGACAAAGACAGAGATCCTCCCCAACCCTAGGTTCCTAGCTTCTAGGACTTGACAAACTCCTGGTGGGTTCTATATTTAACTCGATGCAACTCTCTTTCTACTGTAAACGAATGTCCACAAGGACGGAAGTCACGGAACACTGGTCAGTAGTGTTTTCTATTTTATTAATTTGACATTTTATGAAAATAAATAATTAAATGAAATGTGAAAAGTTTGTTCATTTAATTCCGTCCAACTTCACGTGCGTGTATCAAAAATAAAATTAGAGAGCATAATTTAGTAGGACAAATTCGGTTTAATACGTGACTCTTTCACTTGATTTGAAAGATTAAAAGGTTTCGCGCGCCCACCACTCCCGATCCCACCCCCACCCATAACCTTTCCCTTTTTTCTTTCTGTTTTTTTTTTTTTTTGCCAGAAAAGGTTTCACAATTTGGAAGAAAATAATATAATGAATTTAGAATAGTTCCATCAATTTGAGAATCTTTGATCAGGAAAAAGAAATTGATCAATTTGAGAATCATCAATTCAAATGACCCTTCATTACTCTATTGTAATGACAATAACTTGCTACTTGAAATTTTATTAATTAAGATTGTTATATTCTAGTTGTATAAAATTCTAACAGTAATATTATAATATTATTTAAAAAAATCAATATTTAATACAATAATTAGTTAGTGTAGAAAATTTTCCCTATATACAAATAGCTTGTTTAAATTTTCACTCCATAATACATGTGATGTTTATTCCTTCTTTGATTTTACTCAATAAACACACATCTTTTTTTCTAATAAAATATCCAACCATAAAGGAAATCTATAAAGTAATAAAGATCCCTACGAATCCAATATTATATATTATTTCTATCTTAAGAACTTTTACATCTAAATGCAAGAGTCCTTAGATTTTTTCATATGTTAATATACTAACACAATTTTCATATTCATGATTCCTTATACGGGAATATACTTTCATTTCTTTTAATTTATAAAATAAAAGAAAATGTTAAGTTCTCATTAAATAATACACACTCCCCCTCTTTTAGAAGTTTATTTATTTTGTGCTTGAATTATTTTGGATTCCTACTTTTATTTTCTTATATTATACAAAGAAGAGTTTTCAAAATGTTAAAGTAAAATGTCTTAAAAAGTAATGTCACTTATAAAATGTATAAAATGCCTTAAAATAAGATTAAAAGATATAGATAAATAATCAATGTTATAAATGGATTCTTCACTATTTTATTTTTATTTTTTTTATGAATATGGAATCTTCACTGTTATTTAATTCTTAGGTTTTTTTTTTCCCTAATCTATATTATAACTTAGGAGATGGGAGATTTAACCCAATCTATTCCATTAAGAGATTAATATTAATACTATCAAGCTATATTAGCCTTAGCGAATCCATAGTGTTGGAATCATAATGATATGCATTCAAAATGTTTCAGTGCATTCTTATTTAAATTAAAGTTTTATTAAAAGATTAAGTTGAAAATTAATGGTAACAAAAATGCATTATTATAACACTAACCAATCCAAATCATTAGTTTAGTAAAATTTAATCAACACTATCCATCCTATTAAAATAGACCAACCTTTTACTTGAATAACATATCGATAGCTTTTATGAATAATTAATTAAATGAGAAAGGGGGAGGAGAGAAGATAACTTACTAATAATTTATAATAGGTTATCTTGGTCAACGTTATAGTAACATTATATTTCTAGCGTTACCGTAAGAAATCCTGAAAATCATATTCATATAATAGAGTTCACTTATAAAACATCAAGACAGCAATGAAGACTAATAAAGTTTCACAAATGCACATCTAAAGGAGCAAAGAAACCTGTAACAAAGTTTCATAAAATGACATCATAAAAGTAAAAGAGTTGGTAGCTTCCCTCTCTAATAACACAATTCTACACAGGAAGTGTTGGTTATGAAAACTACAAAGGATTGGTTAAGTATGAGTTGCTTCTAGTATTGCATGCTCCTTTGGTCGTTTCGTTCACAAAGGCGCTTTGATACTTAAGTTAGCAAGGAGAGATTGAAAGAAGAATAAGGATAAGTGTTCAAGTGTTTTAGTATTTATGAGAGTGTTTGAGATAGTTTCAAGAGTACTCAAGGAGCTTTAGTGATAGGAATCAACTCCTTGAACCAGTCACATGCAGCTAAGCTAGAAGATTACAAGAGCTTATACGAAGAATATTAGCTCAAAACCCCATTTAAGACAATGATTCCTATTCTGATCTTCATCTTTTACACTATTACCGACCCAAGCATCGAGTTCTCATAAGCTTTAGCACGTTTCTGAACTGCCAAGCAATCATGCCGACTTATCTAAAGTGCATGCCACTAGCCATATCTATTGTCGAGCTCATACCATAATCTAGACAGCTCTTAAGTTGACCGACATCAGACCCCTATCTGAGCCAACTTGCTAAGACACCCAACCAAGAAAGGATCAGAGTGTTCCTCATAGCTTTATGTATGTTTTATGTATTCTATTTATAAATTATTCTTTTTTCTTTTTCATATAAGCCTTGTAACCTTAATGGGGTTAGTGTATAAACCCAATTTACTTGTGTATAAATACATCATCATATTATTGAATATTATCAATTTCTTTCTCGAGTAACCTAAGTGTTCTCATTCAATCTTAACTTTTATCTATTCCTTTTAGTAATGAGTAGTGTCAAGTGATTCTATAGTTTAGACTGATGAGTTACATCTGACGAATCGTAAGCTAAGTAGGATCAATTGATGTATTATATTGGTAGCTACCTAGATTTGCTAAACCATTTTACTTTCTTTTAGCTTTCATCCATTATAGTGCCTCTCTATATATACAACCCCAAAGATGCATCATTTAGGGTAAAGAGTATTAAGAGAGCTAAGAGAGATCTTGTGCCTTTGGCTCCTTCGCCTATCCAAGGAGCTTACCTATCGAGGACACGTGTTATCCTAGGGTTCGGTCGTGTGCATCACCTATAAGAAAAGTGTATTGCAAGAGGGGACAGGGTGACTTTGTCACTTGGTTAGCTATAAACAGCCTGCTGGCCATATCTAAAACCTATGATGCTGACATGCCTAAGGCTATTGGGTGTATTAGCGGTACTACAAATGTCAAAAGGCAATTAATGAAGAGAGAGGGAAGGAGGCAAGGGCAATGTTGGCATCGAGCTATACGTTAGATAACTTTCACTTGCCTAAGAAAACTAAGGCAACTTTAACCCAAGGAGTCAAGCAATGGTCTCCAAGGAATCCAAGGCATCGGAGAAAGCCAAGGTGCTTAGGAATTGAGGTGCTCGAGGTAGCCTAAGCAAAACATGCTAGCTTATTACTGCTATGGGAAAGGGAAAGATGTTTGATGACGCCAATGTGCTTAGGGTAGCCCGAGTAACTCGTGCATAGTAGGCTTGAACTTGCTGTATGAGGCTAACTCTTCATCTTAGAGAGTTGCTCAAGGATACTCAAGCAGGTAGGGGGCACTTGGCCTTGGAAGCTTAGACTAGACCTTAGGAACTCGGGCTTGGCCTTAGGAGTCTCATTCCAAAATAGCTTATCAATAGAAAGAGTCTGATCTATTTCAATTCGTTGAGATCCTCCTTCATTATCTTCAATTTTTCATCACTTGTAGATTATACTTTGTGAACTTTTGATATTCTTTTTATATTTATGATTTGTTTATAATTATAAATTAGTAATATTTTCTCTAATTCAAAGGAAGAAGGAATTAGTTGCCATGTTTATAAAATTATTAAGAGAACAAAAATCAATAAGAAAAGTGGTTTATGAAAAAGGAGGAGATACAATATGCTAAAATGTAAGTAAATCTTCAAAAAGTGTCAAATTGTATTACTTAATGCTTTATATCATTTTCCCATAAGTTAGTGAATTAGGTAGGGTTCCCTTATATAGAATTACAACCAACATTATAAATTTCTTCATAAAAGAAATGGGCAAAGTTGCTAGAATATGATTACCCTTTGGATTCCTAATGTTGTCCTTCAACTTCTTAATGTTAATCATCTTTGTAACACTCAAGAAAAAAAAATAAAAATGCAAAAAATAAATAAGGATATGTCAATAAAAGGATGTATTATAAGGGTAATAAAGTAAATTGCAAGAGTTAATAAGGGCAAAAGTGGAAGTATCCAAAAGTCCTAACCCTACATAAGAGCACTCTTTCCTAACTAGACTCATTTAAACTTCTTTATGTAGCAAAAGTGGACTTGACAATAATGACTTCGATGAACCCTTGATAGTAAGGCCCTCACTTCGCAAGATTTTGTTGGATTTATTAGAAAATCACAATTAATCTACTAGTAGTACAAGAAGAAGGTGTAAGAAAGGTGGAATTTGCAAGACTCATCGCAAACCCTAGAAGAGATCATTGGTAAGAGTCTTAATGTTTATGAGTTAAGCATTGGCTTGATTCTAAAGAATGTGTTTCCATTCCCTAAGGTTGAGAACAATTGTAAGATTAGAAGAATGAAGAGAGTTACATTAGGGATTATCCAACCACTATAGAAATACAATCCTACCTTTACAATCCTTTATCTTTCATGAAAGTTATTGGATTAAAGATCGTTGTATGGATGTTTTGATGTGAAATTAGTTGAGAATATGGGGATTTTGATGTATTTGGAGTAAGATTGAGGTTAGGATCTTGAATCAAGGGTATGTAGTTATGTTTTTGGTGGAAAAGGAGTAGGAAATTCAAACTAGCATGATCATAGTCAAAGATCATCGGCATGATCTTGACCGTAATACTCTTTAGGGAGTTAGGTGTGAAGTTTTCCAAAAGAAAATTAAGGCTAAGAGGATCACAACCAAAGTTTAGGCTATGATCTAAGGCATCATCATTCCTAGTGAAACACGACTAATTCCATGTCCATGATCTACAGTATGGACTTATTTCTTCACCTTTTGCGAAGGATCACAGACGCAATTCCCTACTATGAACTCTGTAGTTGCTTCCTTCTATCTTTCTAAGTTTAGCTCTATTTAGTCCAAGATTCTCATCTATGATTCAAAAGCCTATAGGAAGTTGTAAAAGTTTGTTAAGAAATTCTTATATGTCTTTTCTCTTTACATATTACTTTTCCTAGGTTGCTTTACAATCAAATACTTTTAGTAGACTCCAGGTATGTGATCCTTTATGTTACTTGTGATTGGTAGGCTAGATTTTATATTTGTATATACATGCTCAACATAACTAATGGAATATTTGACTTAAGTTATCTTTGCTTGTTACTTGTGTGTAACTTGGCCTAGGGACCTAAAGTGGCAAATCTCTAAGAGGTAACCTTGATGATTTATGTGATGCATTGTCCTTAGTAGAGTCTTGCATGGAAATGGTTTGAGGAATATCTAGATTGTTGTAAAAGGGCTTAAAGGAGAATGCCCAAATGTGGGATTGTAGAGGGGCTCAAAGAGGTATGCCTAACTACTAGGATAATGAATTGAATTGTATTGTGATGGAGATTATGAGAACCTTTTTATACGATGTGTGATTGATTAATATAAAGATAAATAAAGTATTGTATGTAGTTTACTGGCTTACATGTAATGCATGTTATTATGTACGATTGCTTACGTGCATGTGTATGTGTGTTATGGCTTTAGCTTACCCTTCTTTTTCCCTACAGTTATAGGACCATAATGATAGTTTCAGAGATGTTGCTAGTTATGGTTATCAAACTGAATATGAAGGTTATTTTGGTTATGAGGATTAAGAAAAGACCTATTACTAGGAGGACCCATATGCTGAGAATTATTCTTAGGATGACTTATCAATATTAGGAATAGAGACTTAATTTCATTTTAGTAACTGTTTTAGAGATATTGTGTTATTTCCTTTATGATATGATAAAGAGGATTGTAGATATTGCTGAATTTATTTCTTTTACATAAAGTAATTATAGAGACATTGTGTACTTATTATATGGAGTTAGGAAATAATGAAGTTAGTGGATACCATTTAATTGTGAATTGGTGATTTTTAGTATTAGTTTACAGCCTAACCTGTTATTAGAAGACTAAAGACACATGACGATTTGTGGCGTCCTGAATCTAAAGCATTACAATCTCCTTCTCTTCCTCTTCTTAATTTAAAACTGTAATCTATTCCTATACATAGAGTCATTGTGTACTTATTATATGGAGTTAGCAAATAATGAAGTCAATGGATACTATTTAATTGTGAATTGGTGATATATAAAATATTAGTTTATAACCTAACATGTTAGTAAAAGACTAGAGACATGTAACGATCAGTAGTATCTTGAATTTAAAGCATTACAATCTCCTTCTCTTCCTCTTCTTAATTTAGAACTACAATTTGGTCTTATACATAAATGCAATAACTAAGATCGAAACATTACATCATATAAAATTCAATACTAAAATTGAACATATGATATTTACATAATTATATACTAAAATCATATGCGAATAAAGTAAAAGCCTTGAAGCTAATAAAGAGAATTAGGTTTAATTTTTCACTATTAGATGAGGAGTGAAGATTAGAGAGGTTAAGTGGATCTAATACTATAAAGATAATTGATTCATCAACTTAAGCCATGGTAGATAATGTACCTATCTTGCATGCCCCCTCCATGAACACTATTATCATGACCAATACTTCCTTCTCCTCCTCTTCCTACTTTAGCAAACACCATCTCCTCTTCCATTCACATTATCTGATAGGAATTAGGCCATTAGACCCTTAACCAAGCCCAAGCTTAAGAACTAGAGAGTATGGCAAGTTAAGTTCTTTCTTTATGCCCTACAACTGAAAAGTTCAAGCTATTGTAATCTATTGACCTACTACCTTGTTTGAGTCGAACTCTCTTGCACTTATCAATAGTCTCCAACTACTGACTAGAGGTATACTTAAATAATAACTTGACCCACTTGACCTTCTATCAAGCTAACTTAAATTTGAGCCATACCAAGTACATTCAAGTGAAATTCACCTTAGAAGAGTTACCTACTTAGCTCAACAATGACGAACTGTCAGCTTAGATTAGCATCATTATTCAGCAATAACCAATCTAGCTGTATACTTTGTCTATTTTATCAAGCATACAACCATTGATCATCTATTACGTGTTTGAGTACCCTAAATGATAGAATTTCTCATAGAAGATGCCTGCTTTTGCTAAGTGACGCCTGTTATTGCTAATTTTTCACTTATACCTTTTGAACATTCCTTGTATGATACTTATTTTAGACATTACCCTTTTGTAGTCTTTCCTATTTATAATAGTTGCCCTAATATTTCAAGTACAAATACCTATCATAAATGTTAGCTACAATAGACACCACCTGATATTGAATATACTTCACTCTTTCATGAGCATTGCTCTCTGTTTTGCTTGCTTACTTCACTCTTAGTATATCCCTTAAGTAATGCCAAGTAGCAAGTACTCTTAGCTTATAAGTCATATCGGGTTTATCCTTAAGTCCTCGATAGTTCCTTAATGCATTGTATCCTTGAAGTTGATCGAGGTTTGCTTATTTACTTTCTTGTTTTTATGCATTCCTATCTTCGTTTTTCAAGTTTTCTATAAGCTTAGACCCACCGTGATATGTTTTCCCTTATTTGTTCTTAGATCATCATATCATTACCCATCATTAATATATCATAAAAACAATAAACAAAAACCTACCTCATAAAATTTGAAAAAAATTGCAATAAAAATTGAAAGGATGAAAGCTTTATCGTAACAAAAATAAATAAAAGCCTACTTCACAATATTTGAACTCATTGTAATAAAAATTGAGAAGTGAGAACTTTTTTGTAAATCCTATAGTGAACAAATTTATACATAGATGTATATTTAAAAGCAAACTAAACTTAGAGGAGATGAAAATGTTAATAGACACATTTAAGGGAACAGGTTCAACCATTTTGATTTTGGAAAGGGGAAAAAAAGACTGAACACAACGTGGTAGCAAAGAGTGAGAGAGAAGTATTATGGAGAAGGGGAACTGCTACAATTGATTTGTTTTATCAAAAGAAAAATATGTGGTATAAAATAACCATTTCATTTATAAAAGTACAGTGGAGATGAATGAAGCCTATTCCCTTATGACTCGTTTAGTTCAATGAATGTAAGAAAGGGGGAATGGAATTGGGATTCATTAGGAGTCAAATAAGGGGATAGGGCCTATTTTGGTTTAATAGAATTCGTATTATTTTGTTTACTTCACATAATTGTTAGATGAATAAGATTAGAATAGCTATTTGAAATATTAAAATTATACACACATAGAAGCTATTAAAAATAAACAAATAAAGTTGTTGAAAAAAAAAATGAAAATAACACATATAGTAGATCCTTCTTCATTGGACTCAATAAGCTCTTAGCTTCCACTATCAATACGTAATGACGATGGCACTATTAGACATACACCCTAACATAATCGTTCATGAAACTACAAATTGCTACTACGGTTTACACATACCCATGATAGACCACCAACACCATCTATGATATACACAATTATAGACACTTCATTTTTACTATTTTTCATTTTTTATTTTCATTGAGCCAGGTTAAAAATAAACAAAACAAAACATAAGGAAATAAGGAAAAATAATAAAAAACGAAAATTAAAAAAATAATAAATAAATTTAAAAAATAAAAAAGAGAGTCGAATCAAGTTGAGTTGTGTCGTATCGAGTTAAGTCCAATCATATCGAGTTAGGTTGAGTTAAGTTTTGTTAAATTGTTTAAGATCAAATTGGATAACGGTATGTGATCAATTTAAAAAATTATTAAGTTATTTAAAAATTGAGTTTTATTAAAATAATTTTGACCTAGTCTGATTTAAAGTAGATTTTTATCTAATTTATATTGAGTTAGAATAGACGTATAATTTATTAGATAAGTTATTAGGCTATATCAGATTGGATCGGATTAGGTCTTAAAAAAGAGAAAGTCTGAAATTAAGTAGAGCTTTTGAAAGTTAGGTTAAATTTTTGAAGGATTATAATCGTATCTTTCCTATTTTTAATACGAAAGATAACGATTGATGGTTTATAAAAAGCACGTTGGCAGGTGGGATTAAACACGTTTTTTAATTACACAATTCCTCAAACTTACACAAGCGAAAATCCCCTACCAACACCCTAAATACAGTAACCGAACCAACGAACACCTTCTTATGCCCTCAATTCACAACAGCCGAGTAAAATAACTCTACACTTGATCCCTATCCACAACGCCTAAACCAACAACACACTGATTGAAGTCCTCTGTCTACGCCACAGCCAATACCTGACAACCTCAGTAATCCCTTGATCCCTTGACGCAATTCGAATGCCTATACGCAATCATTGAAGAACTCAACCAACGTACATTGCCACAACTCCCTAATCCTCACTATCCCTAACGTCTTTAAACTTCAAGCCCCTTATTCAAAGTCAAATTCTACAACACTAAGCCACGTCCCTTAATCCAATTCTAACAAGCTACTAACGCCCCCCTAACACAATCTGAATTCTCACATTCTCAATTTTACGTATGTCAAAGTTTAGCTCCCTGACTTCAACCGAAGCTCCATCCATAATCCATGCTCAATTGCATGACCGACCACCTTGAACTCCATGATCCCCTTGTATGCTCCAATTTACAATCCAATCTCCAACACATCCCCCGAAGCCGCAATTCTACATTGCCCCCTTTGCTGACTGAATGCCTACTAAAAAACACCATGCCATGTTCCAATCTCCATACGTGATGACCTCCTGCGTATGTCCCTAATGAATAGCAGTAACATCCCCTATCCAAAGCTAGACATCAAGCTATCCAAAACTAGACGTCTAGCAATCCACATTCCATAAGCACTTATGTACACTTCAACGAGCAAATACAATACGTACAGTAGCCTATTGCAAACATGTGCACAATCCTCACATAGTCACAACACAGCAGTTGCACACATGTTAAAGAATACGAGCATGACACCCAAATGATCATGATGCATGATCACACATGATGCATATAGGTAAAATTATTTTATTTATTTATTTATTTTATTAGTTAATTTAATTATTTTACTAGCCTATTTTTTTGTTTAAGTGTAGTTTTCTTTTTTTATTATTTTCATCTGAAATATTTTTTTTACATAATTCTAATTTTCCATAAAATTTAGTTAAATTATGTTTTTAGTAAAATCGTGTTTTGGTTGAAAAAATAAACGTATTTTTAATATATCTTATTGTTAAGATTTGAAAAAGATACATATTTTATGGTTAAGATTTGGAAAAAATATATATTAAGATATGTATCGAAATAGGTATCTTACAGTTAGGATTTAAAAAAAAATACATACGAAAATCGTATTTTTAACATATCTTATTGTTAAGATTTAGAAAAGATATTTTTTGATACGTAGCATTTTTTAAAAAAATAAAAAATCTTAATTGAGATTTTAAAAAAGGTTTAATTAGTTATTTCTTTAAATTCGAAAAAATTAGATTTCTTAATTTTTTTTAAATAATAAATTGATAAATAAACGTAAACTTGACATATTATTCAAAATAAAAAGAATCGACCTACTAAATAATTTATAAAAAAAAAAAACTACAACCGATTTGATCTTAATTAGTGGATATGTAATTACCTTCAAGACAATACGTACAAGGAATAAAGATAATCAAAAGAAAGAATCCAAGTATTTTCGTTTTGACATGATTCTGCAATTCATCAATATTTATTTATCTCCCTATCAGATGGCCTAAAGAACTTAAAACAAGATCAAAGAAGACCTCATGAGAAACATCCAACAGTATACATATAGATTTAGCTTCCTGCAGTTGGACAAAAAATATCAGTGTTTTCCATTCAGAGCTCTCCATCCCAAAGTTCTTCCATGGTCTTGTAATAACCAAGGGTCTCATGAACAAATCCTGAACCTCGAATAAGCCTTCCCTGCAAAAACAAAAGAAATATCAAGATAGAGTTTGTAACTTGACAGCTTATTCCTGATTATATATTTGGCATTTACGAAACAATCAACACAGATGCCATTATTTGTGAAGATATAATACTACCAGTGTGCTAGGAGTAACAGTCTGTTTAAGTGTGATGCAGACCGGGAATGCTTCGCCTGTTCTGAGTAAACTAAAATTCAAAACCAATATGCTTTAGATTAATTGTAAAAGAAGAATGCTTGCCTGAGGGATCTCAGAAAACTGGCTAAGCAAGTCGTCAGGAATGGACCAGTTGAAAACATCAAAGTTTTCCTTGATCCTTGCCTCGGTGGTGCTCTTCGGGAGTACACTATGCCCCATTTGCAAACCCCAACGAAGAGCCACTTGAGCAGGAGTTTTTCCCAATTTTTGGGCGACCATTACAAGCGTAGGATTCTTAAGGACATTACTCTTGATGAATGATGAGCCAGGAGAACCCAATGGAGAATAACCCTGAAACATGCAGAAACATCTATGTAAACAGCATGACTGAAGGATGTAATCATATAACAAATGAACGAAGGCAATTAGGGATTTATTAACCCAACAAAAACCTGCATTCAGTTATCTTCATGCAGGCAGTTATTAGCAAATTGGTTTCTTAGAAGCAACAAGACCAGGATACTTACTGATAAGTGAACCCCCTTTGATTTGCAGTACTCATGCAGCTTTGGTTGCTGCCATGCAGGGTGACATTCCACTTGGTTGACTGCAGGAGGAGTGCATGCCACAGCCAATAGATCTCCAAGTTTCTTGATCGAGAAGTTGCTCACTCCAATGGCTCGAGCCTTACCAGAGTCATAGAGTGCTTCCATTGCCTTCCATGTACCAGGTAAGTCAGGAGTTGTGAGGTTTTCTGGTTTGAAGCCAACTGATCCTTTTTTCATGCTAACTGGCCAATGCATCTGCGGAAAGATTTAACAACATTAAGTAAAAAGTCCACATCAGAACCAAGAGCGCATTGATCTTGCTTCTGGACAGTTATCACTCATAGAAGTAAAGTTCCATAATGTTGTCAGCAGACAGGAGAAGATGGAAATCAAAGACCATCTTTACAATACATACAAGGTAAAGATCAAGATATTCAAGTTGCAGGTCGCTCAAAGTGTTCTCTAATGCCACTGGCACATCCTCAGGTGCAAAATCAGTACACCTGCAAATTTATAGTTACCCAGAATAACAACAATTTAGGCATGCAGATCATACAAAAAGTTTAGTATTAACGAGAATGTCAAATGATCAATCAAAGTAGCAGTAATTGGAGCATAAAGGAATCAAAGAAGAAAAGAGAGAGAGACAGTAAAACATACCAGAGCTTGGAAGTGACCCAAAGGTCCTCTCGCTTCACTACACCTTCATCAAATAACTTCTTCAGGGCAGAGCCAACCTGTAGAAACAGAAAAACATCCAAGGTCATCAGGAAGAAGATAAGCATCCACATTTCCTGTCTAATTTCATTAAGAGTATCTAGGAGGCATTCTCCATGTTACAACAGGAGGAACTTTTCCGTTCATTCCAATGGGTATAATATGAACAAAGTTCATCAACTAGAGAATAGCAAACAAGGAAATAATTTCAATAGCATCAACTATAAAAGCGAATATTAGTAGTGGTATGAAGGTATTAATACAATTGAAATGCATTTGCTCTATCTGACACTGGATGTTTAGTGCCTCAACTAGAGTTACATTAGCATATTACATTAACATAGAGACTCAAAAAGAATAATCGCACAAAGACATTGTGAGTTTGAGGAACACATACTGAACAATTTCAAATATATAGCTTTTGAAAGATAAGGACCCTTGACAGCAAGTACAGCACTTTGTAAATAAATGATTGAATAAGCAAACTGAATATTTTCATGAAATCAAAATGCATATGCACTTCAAGCAACATGCTTCAACTAGCAACTAAAAATGAAATGTCAAATAACAACCTCAAAGTCCATTTCAAAGCTTATACTTATGAACAACAAGAAGAAAGGCAAAAAACTATGAAAATGAAGAGGGCAAAGAAGAGCTCTAATTCACTGAAAAATCATACCTCCTTCTCATTTCCATAAATGCGAGCACAATCGATGTGTCTGTATCCAGCCTATATTCACACAGACCAAACATTAGCTAAGCTTTTCATTTGTAAGCCCACCAAAATACAAATTCAGCAGAAACACCACTCGTCGAGTCATCGAGTGCAAACAGCGGCTTATCAAAATACTATGTTCTCTGGAAAGGAATCACACGAAAAAGTACGCAACAATCCAAGATTTAATAAAAAAGAAGAGAATTAAAACGAAAAAAATATATCTTTCTTATCTAGCTACCAATTACTTCAAACAATAGGAAAACAAATTATTATATTTTAGCTCCCTATTATTTAAAATTCTGTTAACTGGAGAGAGAGAGAGGATTCCCATTCCAGCGACTCAGAGCCCTTTAATCTTCTCCCCAGCCAAATCATTCTACCAATGTTTTCATCTTATTCCTATACGGTAACACACCCGCGGCTAAAAGATATAAACTAATGATAGGAAAAAAAAAAAAAAAAACTAAATATTTAGTTTATCTAAAGAGAAAAATTCCTTTTCATTTTTTTTTTAAATTTACATAAGGGTGATCTGTTAGGTTGTGTTTTTATTCTCTCTCTTTGGCATGAAAGGAAATATATCAATGTGTGCATGGTAAAGAACGTGAACAGAACCATGATCATTGAAATATTATCATAATAACGATGGGAGAGGGAGATACCCCCTGCCAAGCTACGATAACAATTTCTACTGCAAGGTTGGACAAAAGGAAGAAGTGGGAAAAGAAAAGGCAGGCATAGGCATACCTTAATGGCAATGATGACGGCATTGCAAACAACACCGGGATCAGACTGCCAAGTGCCCAGACCAACGGACGGAATCTTAGCACCTGTGTTTAGCTCGAAGGAATGAATCGCATGCGCCATTATTGTCCTCTCCTTACAATGGCAGACAGAGACAAAAGAACCCTAGAAATTTTGAGAGTGGAGGAGTTGAGAAGAAAGTCGGAGTGAGTCGGCAGTCCTCTATATAAAAGTGTGTATTTATTTGGAATTCAAAAGGTGGCATTGGCAGCGACTACGAGAATTGCTGAGAAAACTGGGGAACAAAACAAGAAAAAAACAAAAGGAGGAGAATACAAAGCGAAACACGCCACAGGCCACAATGACAAGCGTTGGGTGGCGCCTCAGTCAAAGTCTATTGTTAGTTATTAAAATGGTAGGCGGTAACAATTGAATGTTATCAGTGCATATATATTTAGGAAAATAACGTTTATATTTTTCCGAGTCTAGACTAATTATTATTTATATATCATTAATCAATTTATATAACACATCAATAATATTGAAACTTTTTTCTAGATAAAAGTTAATAATTTATATATATCTATATTATTAAAGTTCTTTATATAGCGTTTGATTGTGTAATTTTTATAGTATTAAATTGGATAAAAAATTTTATCTTATGTTTAGTTTATAAATTTGCTTAGTAATTGGACAAAAATTAGGTTGATAGATTGGACAAAATACTTAAATTTTGTCATATCTAAACTATAGTATAAAAATGAAATTCATTTGATAAAAATAAAAAATATTTTGCATTCCAAAAAAACCCCTCCATGCTATAATATTAAATTCATAAATATTATTTTTATTAAATATTATAAAAAATTATTTATTTTACAATATAAATAATTAATTTTTTAATACAAATTTTGTGTCCAATACTATATAAATTAAATATAGTACAATAAACTTATATTATCTAATTCTCCTTATACTTGTGTTGTCCAATTCTTTTTATTTAGTCCAATTCTTATAACTAAATATTATCTTATGGTTTAAGCAACCACTTATGATGAAATTATTATTTAGACCTATAACCTAATTTTATATAATGGAAAAATCAACACTAAGTTAACTTTTATAAAATATTAATGTATTAAAACATAGATAAAATTATCAAACTAACTTAATTTCTCTCACTCTCTATGAGCTCTTAAAATTGCATTTTGGATAATCGAGCCTAAATTTAGGATTTTTAGGAAAAAGTTATCTGATTAAGTCTAAACTTTATTATTAAAATGGCAAAGTTAGTTAAAGTGATCTAGTAAAGTTAGATTTTGAAAATAATGATCTAAAATCTCAATTTTGCTCATGGAAGTATAATTACTTAACATAATATAAAATTATTCGGAATTCTTAAAATCGAACTTAAAATACGATGAGGACTTGAAGATAAGTTAATTAAGTTATAATATAATATAATATAATTTATTATATGAATATACATGTACTTTTATAAATATATCCGGTATAAATAATAATTATACTTGTAAATTAACTTGAAATTATATAATTATATATAAAATGTGCTAAATTCATAAAAATAAGTAGAGAATATATCTTAAAATGTACAGGTAATGTTAGAAACATAATTATACAAGTATAGTTGTATGTTACATGTGATATATATATAGGATATATATTTGTATATTAATAAAATAACTAAATACTAATAGAATATATATATTATTAATGTTTAATCAAAATATCTATAAAAACTCATCCAAATGGCAAAAAATGCTTGGGATTTAATGGAAAAAAAGAATGTGGCATCCTCTTAATTGCTTAAGCTGAATCAAAAGCAAATCCATAATATTAAGACACCTCTACCTTAGAAATTAAGGAGAAAAAAGATAAAAAAAAATTAAAGAAAATCCTTCTTCACTGCCATTGAACCTTATAAAGACCAAATGACCTCAAATAGACCAGGTTTAGACATTTGGAGTTTAGATCAGCAAAAGAAAAAAATTTAGAAAAGTTGTAGGAAAAAATAGAAAAAAATACAAAAAAACAAAGGAATTATCGAGTTAAGTTAGAAACCGAACCAATTGACATTCTACCGTGGAACATGGTCGGCCACCACTAGTTTATGTCACGTCTTAGCTGTCCAACAACCTCCCATCCACTATCGGCCACTGGAGTTTCGATAAATTGAAAGGTCAAACTTTTGCCCTATTTTTCAATAATTTTTAAAAAATAGAAAATTCAGTCAGAAAATTTTGGAAAAATTTATATTTATATTATTTTGGATATTATTTCTTATGATATTTTTATTTTTATAAAATTTTGAATATTTAATACATTTGCTTAAGAAAGAGACTATTTACTCGAATTTTGACCTTTAAAATAATTATAACAAACGATATAGTTTCTAGTTTAAATTTTTTGTGTAAGATATATATGATATATAGATAATTTCTATGTAGCCCGATTTCTGATTCACATATTTTGAATATTTATTGTAATTTTTAGCCCTAAAAATAACTATAATTAAGATGAAAATTTAAAATAAATAGGTTTAAGGAAATTAATTGATAGAAATGACTTATACTGACTTCTAGTGGATTATAGTGATGTTAGGATAGGTTAAAAATAATTTTGTGTAAGAAGAATAATATTTAGGTGATTAAGTATAATTTAAGCATAAAATTGTAAATTTTGAGTATATAAGCAGTAAATTGATAACACTAAACTAAGTGATGACTGAATTCCCTATATTTTTAGGAATTTATAGAATTTTTCGAGAAATTATTTAGTAACCTGAGCTATTTATTATGAATTAACGTACTAAAAAATAACTGAAAGTACAAACTGAGACATATTTTTAATAATAATAGGCTAAAATATGATAAATATTGAAATTAAAACTATGTATATAAATATTGGTTATATGTGATGAAAAATGAATTTTTAACATATTTAATGATATTTTGACAATCAATATATGTTTTATGCATATTAAAGTTAAATAATATTTATTTAGACACGTATAATTATGTTAAAAATTCGAATTACTTATTAAATGTTATCTCTAGAAATAAGACCTATAATACTAGTCGTTAGATTTGTACAAACCTAACGACACTAATTTTACTAAAATTAGATAAACTTAGGTAATATGACTTATATCTCTATAATATTATTAGAATTTACGTATTATGATAACTCTTTCGTAATTGAAATGTGATTTAACTGATTAAAAATATGTTTTGATACGATCAAAACGATATATTATATGAAATAATATAATTACATATATTATTAATAATTAATAATTTAATTAGACTTATATAATAAAACTATATATTATTATGATAATATACTTTATATATATATATATATATAACCGTTTTAGATAAAACCCTAATGTTTTTGTAAATATTACAAAAACTAAATTTGGGTTATATATATATAAGATCCCTCAGTAATTAAATCGTTGACGACTTGAATCTCCCGTAGTGAGCATATGAATAAATAAGTTGGGATTATAGCCTTACCACTTGTTGAGATACTGTATTAAAGTATTTGGAGACTTAAGAAAACTTCTATTTGTTGTTATAATTAGTTGTTTTGCACATGCCATGCGTGTGATTGGTACTCAATTATGATAGGAGTTAAACTCCTTACTATGTTGTTCTGCATGATCTCATTGTTTCTATATTATATAAACTTATTTAGTTATCCCTAATTACAACTAATAATGATTTGACTACAATGAAACTGGACATATATAACACCTGCTAGGGGAATGATTAGGAGTGTCAAGCCAAATACTGACTCCCTTCAATAAGGATAACTGAAATAGTTATTTTTCCATTCTTAGTTGAACCAAGTGATAGGTGAAGAGCTCGCGGCAAAAGTAGGAGTCGTGGCTAGAAAGTGGTTACAGGAGGAGGTTGTTTTCCATTGCATAAGCCTAGGTTTAGTTTGATTTGGGATGTGATAAAACTCCTCAATTTGGGTTAAAACAGATGTAATTTCTCTAACCTCATAATGTATTGAATAACAATGTGCAATGTTTTAAGTGATTGGTTGCATTGAATTTCATTATGATTAATAACCTTACTTGTAATTTTTGGTACTCTTCTAACTTCATTTCACGTACTGAGTTAGTTGTGCTCATATCCCCATAAACTCTTTTATAGATGATGTGTGAATATCGATATATTGAGATACCATCACCCCCAGGTTAGTATACTGTTGGTTAGGAAAGTGAGGAATAGGGAATCTATTGAACCTTGACTTTTGAATTTCCAATTTGAATTTCCTTTTGAGTTTTAAGGAAACTAATTGGAAATTCCTTGAGAAGTTCACTAGTTTTTTATCTTATTATAAATAAACTTTAAACCTATAGCTAAACTCTGATTGTAAATTTTAACTTTAAATGTGAGATGCTTATGTAAGTACTGTTGTATTATGAGATAACAAGCTATATAGAATAGATATTTTGTAAAGTTATACCATAGGTTTGATTATTTATAGGTATCAGAATGGATGCTTAAAATTTGTTGAGTTGTGTATATCTCGTGTGGGCTATATCTATGATAATAGCTGTGAGGTCAGCTTCTATCTTATGTTAGTTTATACGGCGGAATCGTTATGATTTCTCCTGTTTGAGGTGTGATACTCTACCTTTAATCTCTCTAACCAAAACCGACTATAGAGTATAGTTTCTTCTCTCTCTCTTTCTCCTACCTTATCCTCCACTTTCTTGCATACAAACCCCCTTATGAAATACAATAAAACGATTAGATGGAAAACCCTAAGCCTAGATAATTTATGTCAAAAGGTAATTCAATCGGTATGTTGTCTTCGCTCTCTTCTTCTCTTTTAAATAGAAATATTAGGCTTTCAATATGAATGAACGATTTAAAAGAAAAATGCTAACTTTTTGTATTTATTATAAAATCAACTAGTATGTTGTCTTCACTCTCTTCTTTTCTTTCAAACATAAATATTAAGGTTTTAATATCAATGAACAATTTCAGAGAAAAATGCTAACTTTTTGTATTCACTATAAAATGATATGTTAAATGATATAATTAATAGATTTGTTTTATGATCTTTTCCAACTTTTAATCATAGTCACTTTAAGTTTGAAAGCAATAGAAGAACAAAGCAGAGTATAATAGGTAAAGCATTTTATCCATTAGGTTTTGTTATTGAATACTCAATGCAAATTATTTGTTTTTTTTTTTTAAATTTTCATTCTTTATGCTTTGTGCAATATAAGATTTAATTGAAGATTAACCTTTTTTGGTTTTTTATTTGATAATTTGTAACTATGGAAATTTTGAAGAACTTGAGATGGGTTTGATTTGGGATTTGAAGAAAAAGGTTAATTGTTGAAGTAGGTGAGTTAGTGTTGAAAAATTTCAAAGATTTTTTTGTTTTTTAAAATTCTTGGATTGTATAGATGTTTTGATAAGAACTTTTGGAAATATACATATGGATTGTGATGGGTTTTGTAAAATTTATGCCAAAATTTGATCAATTCTTTGATCTTTAGTTATTTGAAGTTTGTTTCTACTAACAAGAGATGCTATGTTTATGAATTCCATAGCAAATCATGCATTTGTTCCTTAGTTTAACAAGACAAAAACTCATGACGTCACCTATGTACTTCTCCCTTTTCATAGTATCCTAATGACGGCATCTTAGTGTGCGAATTAAAACCAACTACACTAAAACCCTCTAAGTTATGACTATGGTAAGTCCTTATTGTTGTTGTCATTGGTAGATAAAAAATCTCAACCTTCTATGAATCTTGATGATTACTTACTATGTTTTTTACATTCTTACAAGTACTTTACTCCACATTTTTACTTAAGGTTTCACAAACTTTAGGGTCATATGAGATGTTTGGTAGATAAGCTATTGTTTATTTTTCCCTAGTAGACTCTATTTTTTGTTTTTTACATAAATCTTCTCAATTAAAGTGGGAATAATAATTTAACTAAGTAGTAATTGATTAATTAATTAATTTCAATATTTCAAAAGTGGAATGTGACTTAATTTGATACTATCTTAGTAGATGGTTCCATAGTATGTGTTTCACTAACCACTTTTTCAAGATATATATGTGATTGCCAAATTCATAATGTGGATAAAACACAAAGTGTGAAAGATTTGTTTATGGATAAATCATCAAATTGGTAAACTAACTCATTTCTTTATCTTTAAATATTTTTAGGAATGGAATAAAGGAGATGTTGATATTGAAACAAGGTACATTTTTTTATCTTTTGTTTCAAATAAAAAGAACTTAAAATTTCACTGCTAAAATCAAATTGTATTTTGAGTTAACCTTCAAAAATGACCAAAATAATTTATCCTTAAGTAATTGATTCAATGAGTTTTTGCTTATAAAGTGTTTGATAAAATACCTTAATAAATATGAAGACTTCATTCTTTATATCTACTTGACCATATATATAGGACTTCAATATAGTAAGCATTTTTTTTTAATACACCTTTCTAAATTTCAAGTAAATAAATGTAGAAAGTTTGACACTAGAACATCAAAATAACCTAACGATAAGAGGAAAAGGAGTATCCAATGCAAAAGTTACTTCAAACAATGATAATGGCATAACCAGTGAAGGATGTTTATAAGTTCAATAAGTTTAAAGAATAAACAAAGTAAAATTATTATGCTCTGTAGTGTGTCTACCAATAATTGAATTATAACTTATAAGACGTTCAAAATTATCATTTCTCTAGGACTTTTTTTTTTTCATTTTTCATTATTCTTCATTCTCTTTAAAATTCTTCTGTGATTTTGGAGATATGAAGAAATATTTAAGGCATTGCTTACAATTATAATTAGGAATGGAGCATTCCGCATTGTGAAAAATCAAAGATGCATTTCTTTCAAAAATATGATTTTTTAAAGACTTGGTTTGTGATCTTTGTTATTAGTTTTTGTTTTCCATTATTCTTGATTCATACTTCATGTCATTTGTTTTCCAGTAAACGGGTTGATACGATTGGCTTAAATAACATAATGACAATATTCATTTAAAGTATGCATGTCTTTTGCTTATTTACCAAAAAAAAAAATAATAATAAGGAATTAAAAAAAATGGGATCCATATATGTTTTTGGTAAATAACGTTTTATTTTTGTAAATTTTATTTTTGAATTTTTTTATTATATCACTTCATTTGATTATTGCACAAGCAACGCTAATATACCGACCATTAATGTATTATTAAAGCAAAAAAACCTTTAACTAACCGCCATTTTAAAAAGTTACTATTGAATCCTCAATCTCATAACATATAACAATAAAACCAACTTTTATATAGACTACCAATTAATTTAATAAGCATATATTTATCAATTACTTCATGTGTATAGTTTTTTATCCACTTTTTCTCTTCGTATTATTTATCTCTCCTATTATTAACCATATTATATACATCTTTTCCATATATATCTTAATTCCATTTTCTTACTTATATAACAACTTCTCCTTCTAAAAATTCAAAACTGTCTCCTTACATAGCCAAAAAATTACTATAAGTATTGAAATAAAATTTATTATAATTTTGTTTATTATGTTAATGAATTTATTTTATAACATATACAATGCTGTTGTTCGTCTATTAATATATATTAATAATAGAAGGTTGATATTTTTATGTGTTAGTGTTTTATTAATATTTAGCGGTACTTTACACTTGGAAAGAAAGGTCCAATGGATTCTATTGCATTAGTTTCCCACTTGGGCTTGCCACTTTGGTGCCACCGTCGATATTCCTTGATTGGTTCGTTGCTTCTCCACTGGCCCCTCCCGCTTCAGCTGTTCGCGTTTTATTTTATTGTAATATACAATTTACAGCTATACATTAATTTCCACGTGCTTCGCTAATTTTTCAGCCTACCCTTTCTAAGCTTTATCTTATTCACTTAACAATTTTATAACTTTCTCTGATACATTTATTTAAAAAACCTTCAACCCGAATACACAATGGAGCCTTAGATTCTTTATTAGCAGCGGCGGGCATAGGGCCGAGGTTCCGGACCCAAGTTCGAAAAAAGTTACATTTTAAAATTTTAAAAAATAAAATATAAAATAAAGGATAATGTAGCAGTTAAGTATTTATTCTATGAATATAAGGTCTTAGTTTAAATAACATATATATCATTTATATTTTTTAAGATACATTTATTGCTTAAACGATATTTTTTTTTATATGTATTGAACTTTTTTTTTTTCACAACAAACGATAACATTAAATACATTAATTAAAAATTACATCCAACTAAATAAGTTCTCTTAAATTACTATTTATTTTATAAGTAATACCATATAAACAATTACACTATTCATACTACAAGTATTTTGATCTTATCACATAAAATATTAATAAACAATACTACTTATATGACTTAATTTAGAAAATTCTTTTACAATTACTGTACAAAAATGAATATGCATTATTGAATAATTGATTATCTAATAATTTATTTTCAAAATGATATACTTTTTTTAGTATTACTAATGTAAAAATTATACAAAATATAATACTTATATTTATGTGGCCTTGCTCTTTCTTCTTTACTTGTAGTTTCTTATTCAATTATTTTTTTCCGATTTATTTTTTTAAAAAAACAAAAATTACATAAAGTTTATATATTGACGTAATTTTTTTCTAAATTAAGAGTTAATTTTCACTTAGTATATATGCATAATAAAAAGGTCGATATTTAGATTTTTTAATTTTTTATGAAGTGTATCTATCACTTTTAATCATATTTTAAATAAATTTTTTCATTCTATTAAACTTTAAAAATTATTGCTAGTCAAATCATTAATAAAATCCTTATATATATATATATAATACAATATAATTATAATAATAAATAAATATTTTTATATTGATAATTTAATATTAACTTAATTAAAATAAGTGATTATTAACCCCATTTCTCTCATCATTTCCTACCCCTCTTTTTCCATCATGTGTCTATTTATTGACTTACAAGAGATTCAACTTTTCCTTTTGGTAACGTAAGAATGATTTTTATCATACGGACTAGGCCCCATGCTACGTATGCATTTGATTTAAAATTATTCATATTAATGTATATTTATGAATAGTTTAAAATATGGTATAAACACTATCATTTAATTATATAAATATATATTACATAATATAATATTAAAACACTACCAAGTAAAGCAATATCATGCAGCAAGAGTTGTAACTTTTTCATTAAATTGTACAAAATTTCAATTCTTGCTTTTTATGATAACAAGCTTAAGCCAGACGCAAAATAATAAGAAGGAGGGGATGGACTTATTTTATTTACGTCAATGCTAGAATCATCCATTAAAAAAAAAAAATCCACTTATTATTACAATTGCAACACAATATCAATTAGTAAACCATCTATGAAATACTTAGTAGTCAATCTGAAAGAAAAATGGATATCATACCACAAATATGCACCAACTCCAAACATACGCCAATAATACAATCTTCATCTTTTGACCACTCCTAATATTCCTGCAAATGACACATGTAAAACAAAAATAAAAATATGAAAACGATTCAAATTAAGAAAATAACATATGAAAAATGTTCCTTCAGTAGATATTTCATTTTGCTAATAAAATAAAAAAAAAACCTATTTTCAGGAAATGAAATAAGTTGTGAGAAATACTAGATTTTTTTTTTTTTTTATCAAATTATAAGAGAGAGACTTGAACCCTAATATATTCCAATCGAAAATTAGTTGTGATGCTACTAAACTATACTGCAAGGTGTTAGCATAAGAAATATTAGATTGGTCGTTGTCAATCCAAATTGTCCCGAAAGGAAAAAAGCTTTCCTTTTCCATTTTATTTTGTCCAAATCGATAGATAACCCGATGTATACTGGCATGAGAACATCAAAAGATGTCTCTCCATGCAATTATTTGGCAAAAATAATCATAACCCAAATTGGTTTGCTGGACAAAAGTACTAATGTTTAAAATAAAATTGTCAAATTTTTAATAAACAAAATCTAAACAAACAAAATAAATATATAAACATAAATTCCCATTAAGAGCTTTTCTAATAACAATGGAGAGGATGTAAATTATTGCTCAATCAGAATAAAGATGATGAAGGAGTTATTTAGTTGCAGGAATGTTCATCGAAAAGAATAAAATTCTTAACTGAACAGAATCAAACTAGATTAAATCACATGTGATTCTTTTTACAATACGGCTTGTTTTGATTACCAAAACCATTTGAAGTAGTTCAATTCAAAACTTTAAGAGAATTGAACCTCTTTCAATTGAATTGAATTGCATTACTTGAAAAAAGATAATGGAAAAAATTTCTAGCCTGTATTGGGAACCATTTGCTCTATCTTCTATATCAATCATTTTGTTTTGATTAATTTATTCTATTTTATTGTTATTAAATCTAAATTGTTCTAACCTTAAAGTTGCAATATTCACACCACTTGATATGTGGTCGTTTAAGGGTAAAAGGTACTCCATTTCTTTGTAGAAGAGTACGACTAAGGGAGTAAAACATCAATTTAATTATGAAAGATATAATATGTTAAAATATAACCATAAAAGAGACGATACGTGGAAGAAAAATTTATGGAAAAGAACGAATACCGAACTGTCTTAAAGCAGTTCAATTCAACTTCCTAAAACATTCGAACAACTTTTTCATTCAAAAGGGAGTTGTAAACCGAATCATAAAATTCAACTCGCTTTGATTCGATAGCAAAATCAAATCGAACCTCATATCATGTTCTATTGCCCATTGTCAAAATGACAAAAAATTACTTAAAATAGGAAAATTCCTGAAAAATTGATGAAATCTCAAAATAGATAAAACTAAATAGGTAGCAAATTATCATCTAATATAGAATAGAAACTAAAATATCCGAAAAAATGTGTTCCCTTTTTGTCATGCCCCAAACCTAAGATGTTTTACTTTAGGTTCAATTCTAAAGTCTACCTTAACATGCCCTATTTTCTACGTAGAAGACTCATAAAAGTTGCTTAGTATGATGAGTTGTTTTATCAAGTGTCAAGTGTCAAATGTCTATCTTTACGGTCTTGAAAGTAGACATTGGCATAACATTAAATAAAGATCTTTTGTTAGCAAATGTCTTATTGAGTACGCTTTCCACATATAGAAGGCACTTGTGATCATGATTCCTTATACACTCGTTAGCATTAGTAAATGTAATTGCACCATCATTCAATCATACCATTTGATTTATAAGATGTACTATGGTATATTTTTCATATTGACCTTGCACAATCCTCATGACCATAGTTACTGCCTTGAGTTGAGCATCCTCATTAGAATCGAGTAGAAAAAAAAAATTCCTAACATTGGCAATCTTCAACAAAGCAAAAACAGTATTATCATCTCAATTTTCTATAATTTTGGGTCCTTTACCTCTATCTTTATGTGTCTTAGTTAGCTATACATCTATTTCTTCAATCTTTGTAGGGTTATGGATGATGACATTTGTAGTAGAACACTAGGCATTATGAGCTAGAAGTAGCTTATTCCTAACATCATTGTCTCTTCAATAATTAATTCCTTATTCTGAACTTGTTCATTAAATATTTTCTTTAAACTCCAATAATCTTTCATAGAGTGGCCTATATTCCTATGAAATTTGCAATACTTAAGATTGCTCTTTTCTTCATTTGTTAATAAGCACTCAACTCTTAAGTGTTGAATGTTTCCATCATGCAACCATTAGTTGAATAGTGTATGCACTTCTCCCATTAAGCATGGGTATGCTAAAGATAGTTTAGTACTTGTAGGCTCCTCACATCTAGATTTCTTTACTCATTTAGGATTTTCCTCTTGGGTTAAATCTATTAACAATGTGCATTTGTTAAATCGTGCATTCTTACATCTTTATCATGCTATTGAGTTGTTTGCCATTCATACATTTTCAACTAACATGGCAAATAAGGTAAGAGAAAGGTTCTCTAGGTGTACAGTACATTCGATAAATATTCCCTAGATGCTTATCTTCACTAACTCCCTTTCATCATGGGTATCTTGTATATCGGGTGAGCGTTCTTTGAAACGTTCAATATATTCCATCAAGTCTTCTTTAGGCTTTTATCAAATTTGACATATGTTAATAAGGGTGACTCTCTTCTCAATAAAGAAGAACTTCTCCAAGAACATCTTGGACATGCTTCCTTATGAATCGACTAATCTTGAAGGAAGATTAACATACATGTGTGTGCCTTTTTGGTAAGTGATACAAAGAACTCCTTCAACTTTAAGTCATCATTAAGTCAATTTGCCTCTAATGTTTCAATAATTTTAACAAGTGTTCCTTAGAACTTCCCTTCTTGCCATTTAATAGAATGAACTTTCGTGAACATAATCCTTGGTGTATGGCTTTGCAACAATGCACTAGTGGTATGAGAGCTTTAGCTCCAATACCTTTATTGTGGATTTCACTTATATTTCTTTCAAATACATATTTAAGTCCTCCTGCATCACAAATGAACCCCTTTGAGTGGGTGTTTATGCCCTTACTAACATTATGGTAATATGATTCATGGGCATAAGGTTCACAAATGTAGAATTCATGGGTGTAAGATTTACGAATTTGACAATTGTAACAAGTACAGTAACGCATAAGGACAAAGAGCTCCTCGATTTTTTTGGGTAATGAAATAGCTCTCAATTTGGATCCTTTGACTCCTTTCTTCGAGTAAAGAGCGTTATTTAAGCATAGTCTCTAAAGTAGGAACTTATTCCCTAGCTGTGGGATTGTCTTATTCATTGGTAGGATAAGGATTGAGTAGCTAAGGTACCTGTAATGTGGGTTATTGTACTACATTAGTAGGATTGGAGGAAGTTTCTCCTATTGTGTAATAGCTAAGGCAGCTAAAGCAGGTGTACATTAGTGAATGTCTCCATGAGTTCATTCAATGTTTGGTTTGCCTCTTGAAGCTTATGCATTAGTTGCACATTGTTAAGGGTAGCTTCTTGTACACCATCTCCTTAATTCATATCTCTAGCTTCATGTGAATTTTAGTCAATTTTCACAATAATGGCATCATACTCTTGATTACCACTGCTAGTAGGATCAATAAGCTTTGCTTTTAGAGGTATACCATCATGCAAGTGTCAAGTCATCCTTCCTTAGTGGAGTTACAAATAATGTGGGTACAAGGGTTCAAGCGTGAAGGTCATATACATGCTACGTGACTATCGCACAATACATGACCAAGGGAATACCTTAATTGATGCTTATAAGATGATCAAATGGTAAATAGGGAGTAGGAGTAAGAGTAAGTGATCTCAATAAGATTCTAACATAAGATGTATCGGGTAAAGGAGTTGAAAACATCAAACTCCACTATAAGTAATAAACAAGGCATGTTTTTTTCATTAATTCAAGTGTTTGATCTATTTGAGTAGGGAATCTAATAGCATAACAATGTTAGTTAAGATTCTCTTATGTCTAAATGAGGAAGGGATGAGGGTACTTATGGAAGTTGGACATTGATCTCATTTGTTGAATCGTGATGGTAATCAATGAGGTGAATTGATCCCTTCTTTTTATAGACCTCAAATGGACTCTCTTTCATGGGTGTAGGCCTTATTTAGTATAAGCCAAATTCATAATTGTTGGATCGAGCAAACTAATTCAATTGGCATTACTCCAAGCTCATCATGCCAAATCTTCCTTAATCATCTTGAATACATGGACTCAACTCTTTAGACCCTATCACCTTAACCTAAAGAGTCAAATTTAATTAATTAATGGGCTTAAAGACTAATTGTGGATTTAACCCTCCACAATATCTTATTTTTGCATATCTTTATTAAAGAAGATAAAACAAAACCAATTCTACCCCTTTGGAGGCAAGAATCCAATTCTCCTTTAAGGCTAGAATCATCTATTTTAGCTTCTAAACTTATAAAATGGTGGGAATAGATTTAGAACCACGACTTCATTTCAAGTTCATTCTTGCATCTAAATGTCTCATAATTCCTTAGGTCTCACTAATTAATATTCCCCAAAATTGGAGAAAAAGAGAGAGAAATTAAGAAGAAAATTGTTGAATTTCCTATTTTATCCTTTCTCCTTTATCATTTTCATATGGGAAATGTATAAATTTAGGACTCAACTTTTCGTATTTTTTTTGTTTGAGTTATCAACATTTCAAAATTCCTATTTGAGTACTTAACATTTACAAAAGTTTTCAAATAAGTCTTCGTTTAATTTGTTATTAAGTTTTTTATTGACTATAACACATAGCACCTTTTGATTAGTTCAAAGGAAAAGCACAAATTTAGAACTCAAACTTTTGTACATTTTCTATTTGAGTTCTTAACATTTCAAATTTTCTATTTAAATCCTTAATGTTTGCAAAAGTTTTCAAACAAGCCCTTTAATTTGTCGTTAACTGTTTCATTAACCATGCTATATGACACTTTCAGATTATTCTACATACTTTTATTAAATAGTTAATACAATAAAATATTTAAAAAGTAATAAAATTTTTGAAAATTAAATAAAAAAGAAAAATCAAATAATAATTATACCTTCTTTAGTAATACTTTTACATTATACCTCATTTAGTTTTTAATAATAATTATCATTTTTTTATTCTCCTTCCTATTGTTATTTAACATATTGAATGAGATATTCTTATGATTCTTTTTCCTTTGTAGTTCTTTCCTCTCATTCCCCCAACCTAATTCTTCCTCTCATTCCAAACAAGGTGTTATATTAAGAGTAATGATACATGTAGCGAAGATTTCAATAGAAAAACATTGCAAGATGGATGTGACAATCATGCATCAATTGGATACCATAATCATGAATTTTTTGTTTTCTAATAATCTTTTAACATATGTTCGACAGGTAACTTTCATGACAAATTCCTTGGCACAATAATAGTCTTCCTTATACTAAATCTCCCTAGGATTACTCCTTACTCATATTTTCTTTTCAAACACTTAGTTTGATTAAACCCTTAAAAGCTCCTATTCTTTCTTGATAAAATTCATTTGCCTTAGTTCTAATTTGAAAACTTAAAAATTTTTCCATTTCCAATTAATGCTAAACTCACTTAACTATTAACTCAACTGGGTTTTTTTTCTTAAATTTCAAGATTTTTTCCTCTTTCAAACAATGGAAAGAAAGGACATTGACCATTTTTTTTTTTCACTATGCTATTCTTTCTGTGGGTCGTATAGAGAGTCCTTTGGTTATAAAATATTCTCATAATTCTTAAGCTAGTGTTAGATTGTAATGCAGATTCCTTAAGTTGACAACATAAATGAAAGTATTTTAGACTATAAAATATACTTGTTATCTATGTGAAAAAGAAAAAAACTTCTATCAAGAAGTTCTTAACCTATTTTTTGTAATACTACTTCTTCCTCATTAAAGTAACATAGATTGATATATACTTACGATAAGTGTACCTAAAATAAATAAAAAAGATCAGACATAATGTAAAGTCTTGAAAAAAAAAAAAAAGGAACTTAAATAAAATAAAGATAGTAAGGTATAGAGGGGCTTTGGTATTGCATGTAATTGACTAATGCTTTCGGGGGCATTTAAGTTAAATAGAAGTTAGAAACCTCCACTTAACCCTAATAACCCTAACTTTATTTAAACCTTTGCTAAAACCAGCAAGAGCTTTTTCATTGTCTTGACTATTGAAGCACTAAAATTTGGATCCCTAAACCTTGAGTGCTAGAAATCATAAGAAAAGGACCTAATTGCTATGAAAACACAATTAGAAGGTATGTTGACCCTAGTAGATGTTGTAATATACATTTTCCATGGAAAAGAGTGATAAATTTGATGGAATCAATGATTTAAAGCATGGTGAAGGCGTGAAGTTGATCCTTGGGTGTTGTTACAATGAGGAAACATGTAAGTACCCTTGCATCTGAAGTTTTATGTTAGTTTCATGTAAATAGAATAGATTAGGGTTGATTTTGTGTATGTTTAAATCAATGGATTGGCTAATCTTAGTGTTTGAGGGGTTGTTATTGGTTATGTGGAGGTTGGGTGGTGTGTTAGGGGTTGTGATTGTTGTTGAATGGATGATTTGGAGTAGTATTTGAAGGAGGAAATCGATGTTCAAGGGGAACACGACCAAGGACCATAGTCATAGATGTGAATGTGTTCTTCCTAGGGGGTCTCGTTGAGTTGTACATGAAGAGGAAAAGAAAAATTCGAGACAAAGGATCATAACCAAGGTCTATGGCCATAATCCTTACCTGTAGTCTTTTTGCTATACAAGAATAAGAACTACAACCAAAGTTTACATCCGTGATTTTTGGCCGTATACTTATTCTACCTTCTATTTCTTCTTTCCTTATTGTCTAGCCTTCCAAATGATAACTCAAATAAATCTAGATCATCCTAGGATTTTAAAATTATTTTAAAAACATAGACAACAACAATTGAACCGAAGATTAAAGTAGGATTTTGAGAACCTTTTAGAAAGTAGATTCTAAACATTACTTTTACTATTATCATGTGTTGATTTTGAACTTACTATTGGTTTAGACACTAGAAATAGTAACAGTTGCTCTTTGGATCCAAGTAAGGAGACATACTTATTTTGTTTGTACTTGTTTAGTATAGTTCATCAATTGGAATTGAATTAAACTTGGCTTATTAATTGTTGTATTGCATATGCTTGGCTTTGACATCCCAATGGTAAGGTTTAATGAGTTGGTGAGGCACCTGATGATCGTACAAGACCCGCCTGATGGGCGTTCTGTATTGAGATGACCCAACTAGATCTAGGAAGGGTTACTTAGGTGATAGGTAGTGATACAAACATTGCCATAGATGGACATATTAGCAATGGTATCACACGAATGAGTAGTGGGTTTGAATTGCAAGATGTTTCAAAAACTAAATAACAATCGTGGTTTTGAGCAGGGATTTCTATGCATCAATGATGAATATGATACACCAACACCTTACACAAGCTTAAGCTATACTTGATATGACACATAAATATGACAAGAGCATAGTTACCACTAGTCCATGCTCATAATGTGCTAGATAAGAGTAAGAAGAGTAAGCAAAATACTTGACTCAAAGGGAAAATGTTTGAATATCAAATATAACTACTGATGCGGCTGTTATAATAAGGAATATTTATATTTCCTAATTAAGGTAAGTCTTAGGTTCTTACAATTTTCAAAAAAGATCCTATATTAGAAATGGAAAACACAAACAACCAAGGGCAAACTAGTGGAAGGTGTATTGGGTGCAAGGCAAAGTTGACCTAACTAGGTATACATTAGATTAGTAGCTTAAGAACTTAATGATTGCTTATTTAGGTTGTTGGAATTTGGGAGTTTGACTTTAGTAACTGATGTAAATCCATGAACATGCAATGGACACGAACTACAAATGGTTATTCAATGTTTTAGTAGGATGAAGAATAAGAAGTGGAAGGGGTTTTTTACTGCAAATGTCTATGGATATCATGCATCAAGACACAAATACAATCAAGGATTGAGCTCAAAATAAGGTTTGATATAATTCACGAACACCAAATGTCATTTAGGTTTCAAATGAGAGGTTAGATGCGACTTATTAACTTACTCAAATGAAGGGTTCACCACAATCTTAAGGGCAAGATTGATGAGAACACAAGAGAGATTAGAGAGTAAAGCACTCTCAATAATCCAAAAGAGGTAAGCTTTAAGAGCTTAAGAATATCCTTACTCAAAGGAATGTTTAAGTGTAATCATCGTTTATGTATTCTTCTTCTATCATCATATGTCGCTAATTACAAAAGTTGCTATTTATAATATAGTCTAAAACCCTAATGGAAAAAATATAAATAATATACAAGGTTCTTAAACCTAAAGAATGGCCTACAATTGAAATAAGAAAAATATTTACAAAGTATACAAAACTGTACATTTAATAGAGTGGTCAATATGTAGTCATCCAAGCAGTCTATGGGATCAAACTCGAGTAGGGGTTGGTTGGCAGTTGGGTGTCTAAGTTGGGGTAGGATGTTTAGAAGTCTTATTATGCTTGGCCAAGCTCTTAGTGAGGTTGGCCTACAATTGCTGCACTCATGGATTGCTTGGTATTAGCTTTCTCGTACTGTACTGAGCTGTTCTTTGGCCTTGAGGCCTTGGCCATTTAATCTCTTGCTACTTCAACAAATGACAAACTTAATGCCAAATGGTTCCTTTTCCTCCTTTTGTCCCTTAATTATCAGTCCAGCCTCTGTAAGAGTAAGTCGGTCTCGAGTTAAGACAAGTTGACTTCAGCTTCTAATAGGTCTGTATTGGCTTTTGATAGGTTGACCTTAGCTTAAGGACTGTCGTAGACTGATTCCTATCATCATAGCCGGGTTGAAAAGAAATCGTCTTTGACTTTAGATTTTGAGTGCAGGCTTGGATGCCAAACAGGCTCCATTTTGGATCTCTTCAACACTCAGGGGGGTCAAGCTGTAGCTCTTCCTACCCTTCCAAACCATGTAGGTGTTAAGGAAGCCATTGTGGATCACTCTTTGGTCGTACCCCAAGGTTGGCTAAGAAGCAAATTTGCTGCATTCATAGGCATTATGTTGAAGTCAACTTCATCCTCATATTGTCCAGCCTTGAATGCTATCCAAGCTCTCTTATGTACATGGATTGGTTAGGGATACAGGTAGGTCGGCAATCTCATCTTCTTTAAGAGCTTGGTAAAAACGATGTTGGTGGAACTACCTCTACCAACTACCAAGGAACAGATCTTCCTATTCACCAAACATTGGATTTGAATAAGTTCTTCCTTTAACTTGAGTCTTCCTTCATATTGGTTTGTTTACTCGTAAGGGCTAAGGGTTCTCCCATCTTAAGGTAGACATTTATTACTTTCTCATTCTTACAGCTCTTATCACTATGGCTCTCTACTTGAGTGTCTAATCCTTCGCCTTTCAAAATCATTACTCTCTTATTTAGACATTAAGAGGCAATATGTTCGTAACCCAAATATTTGAAGCACTTAACTTCTTAAGCTTTAGTGCTAGGTGCTCTCTCCTTCTCTACTTTCTTAGCATCAGCTTAATCAGGTCAGCTAGACTCTCCTTTCTCCATCCTCTTTTCTAGTCCTTTTCTCTCGGCAAACCTCTCAAGCTTAGGGCTGCCTTGTTGAGGTTAGTTAGTTGGCCTTTAATGCCGTCTTCTTCTCTATCTCTCCACCCTTAGTGCTAAATTGATTAGTTCATCCATTAAGTTGAACAGCCGTAATTCTACCACATCGGCAATGTCTTCTCGGAGTCTACTCAGGAACATAGCAATAGTATGGTCTTGGGGCTTAGCAATCTCACATCTGGTCATTAAGATCTCAAATTCTTGCAAGTACTCTTCAACAGTATTTCGACCTGCCTCAGATGCTGGAAAGCATGGAGCATCTCTTGCTTGAAGAAGGTCGGCATAAAGCGTTGATTCATCAACCTCTTCACAAGCCCCTAAGTTTTGTTCGTCTCCTCTCCTTTGGCATCTCACTTGGCGATCAATTTATCCCACCAAAGACTAGCATACTCAATAAGGGATAACGAGGCTAGCTTAACCTTGGTTTTATCATTACACTCATAACATTCAAACAACTTCTCTACTCAAGGAACCCAATCAAGGAACTCTTCAGGTCGGCTACCACTACTGAAGGTCGGTAGCTTAAGCTTGATGTTGTTAAGTCCTTGGCTATGTGCTCGAGGTTCATCTCTTATATTTCGAGCTGTTCGGTTCACCTTGGATCGGGCACTTCTATTGGAGCTATGCTCAGTATCGAGCTTGAATTTTCTATTTTCATTTATTTTAATTTAATTTCCCATTTTTCAATTAATACTGAACCGAAGATATTTAATATTAATCTTTGACTAAAGAAATCAGGAAATTTCGGTTTTTTATTTAGAAAAATTTTTGGAGTCGCTACCCAAGTAGCGTTAAGAAAAAGAAAAGAAACCGTAATCAATTGATTGGATTGATTACGATTGGGTTACTGATTTTTAATTTCAAGTTGAATGAAAAAGCTGAGGGTTTTGAGTTTGGAGGCTAACCTATTAAATTTTAACAAGTACTATTATCGATATACTGAAATTAAGATTATTCTTCTAATTATAATATTAAAAAAAAAATAAAAATAAAATAAAATAAAAATCAAAAGAAAAAAAATCTCAGTTTCTATATATTTTATTGTTGTCTTAAAAGTTTCTATAGATTTTATTGTTGTCTTAAAAGTGCCTACGTACCTGTTAACTGGGATCAGACGATTTTAGTTCTTTTCAAAAAATTTAGCTTATGGATTGATTTTAATTTTGAAAACCGGCTGAGTTTATGTTTTTAATTGATTTGGTTCATTTAAAAAAAAAAAAAAAACCTAAAGGATCGTAACTTTTCAGTATTGTTATTTTATAAAAATTCTCTAAAAATCCTATCTTTCAAAAGGATCTTTAATCAATTTTTATTTAAAAAAAAAAGATTTTCTATGCAATAAATCCTTAAACAAAACCTAATCCTAAAGAAAACCAATCCTTGTAATCCCTAAACTAATATATATATATATATATATATCCATATTACTACTATTAAATAAACATTTACTTAAATCAATACTTAATTTATATGATAAAGAAAACTAAATATTATTACTATTAAATAAACATTTACTTAAATCAATACTTAATTTATATGATAAAGAAATTTAATACCAAAAGAAATATCTTAAACTATTATATAAATAATCTATGCTAAATCACTAAGGATCTAAGAAAATAATAATATAATATAATATAATATAATATAATATAATAATAAATGAATGAATAAATACATAATAAAAAAGAAAAAGAAAAGAAACTAAACCTGAATTCTTTTGTACAGCAACGATCAGCAGTGGCTATGCTCAAAGAGGCAAATTTGTACGTGGCTATATGCGGTGTCGGAGTACCGATTGACAATGTAAGGCGTCGGCTGCTGCGGATGGTCGAGTGCTGATTAGTGTTTACAGAGCGATGCTGCTATTCATGTGCAATAGCGTAGATGGGGAGTTGTAGTGGTGATTGGCACACGCTATAGTAGATAATGTCCTTTGATGAAGTGTCATAAGTGTGGCTTGTTGATCGTATTTAGTGACGTACACTGGGGCTAATTGTGCAGATGCAACTAGCTATTGTTGTGGGCACGACCTAGACGAGGTGGTGCTTCAGGCGTGTTCTGCTCGGTTGTTTGGTGTTGCTGGACGTATGCTGACCATGTGTAGTTGGATGTTGCTGAATGCTACTACTATGGTGTGCGTGCTAGATGAAGGATAGGCATGCTGTGGCATCATAGATCAAGTACTGTTGGTGGAGTATGGTGTTGCTGCTCGTGCGACTGTCGGTGAAGTATAAGCAGTGATTGAAGAGCGGCATGTAGCGGAGTACAACGGACTAAGGGTTGGTCAGTGCGAGTTAGGCTGCTGCGATGGAGTTGTGGCGTTACGTGTTTGGACGTTTTTGCAAGATACGCAGTGCAATTTGGCATGTTTGATGGCGCTAGGGGCTTGCGCTTTGAGGATTTGGCTTATGAGTATGTATCACAGTGAAGGATCTTCAATTCTTTTGAGAGTATGTGTATTTATAAATCCAAACTAAATCGTATTTATTGTATCTGATTTGATAAAAATTAAACTAGAACCGAATTACTTGTATTAATTCAAATCCAATTTAATAAAACAAGCTAAATTTGAATATTCTCTAATGATTCGAATTCAAACGAGAAAGATTTGATTAGATACGACCTCAATTGTCTAACTCGTTTTTATAAAAAATAAAAATAAAAAAAGATAAAAAAATAAAAGACACATAACTATTTAGTGAGATTCGAACCTATGACCTTAAACTAAATCCAATTTAAATACTTCAATACTTATTCATTAGGTCGTTGGCTTATGTTTTGATTTTTAGTACATTAGTATAATTGAATTATACTTAAAATATGCTACTCTCTAAAATAACTATTTAAAATAAGCTATCTATCCCAAAAATAATTTACTTCCTAAACAATCTTTGTAATTTTTTTCTTTTCTCATTTTTTTGGTACTTTCATTATTTGTGAATTTTTATTATTTTATATTATTTTTTAGTTAGGACCCTACTAAAAAGAAAAAAAAATAAACCTAAATCTACTAAAGGTAAAAATTAAGTGTCTACACTTGGCTACATCTCTTCTCGACCTTAGCTCTCTTCTTTGGGCTCCTAGATTCTCGGTGTCGACATTTCTGTCATTGCTTCTTCTTAACTTAGGTTGGTTTCCTCATCTTCTTGACTTGGCAGCTCTTCTCAGTTGTCATTCATCATTATCAAGCTTACTGGAATCACTTCTACTAGTGGGTGTTCGTTGCTTTCTTTCATCTCAACTAATATGTCTATGGCTTTTGACTAAACAAGTAAGCTCCTAGATAGAATTAGTGAGATTTTGAATCCAATATTCTAAGTTATCAATACATCTCCTTAAGCTTTCGCGAGGAATGCCTCCATTGTTATTAACACTATCTTATGACATTATGGTTCGTATAATAAATTCCATAGAGAAAATTTAACAAACACGTAACACATTCAACTATACTCGACTTGGAACCACCACTAAGACAATTACACAAATACTACGACAACAAAATACAATTGACAGTAACCTAGAAATTACTAATACTCAATTTCTATAGCTTCCTACAACTGTTAAACACTTCTACAACTAGAGATAGCCATTGAAATTACTATTGCTCGACTCTATAACCTAAT
Organism: Lumnitzera racemosa; assembly: GCA_024138005.1. Classification (NCBI taxonomy): domain Eukaryota; kingdom Viridiplantae; phylum Streptophyta; class Magnoliopsida; order Myrtales; family Combretaceae; genus Lumnitzera; species Lumnitzera racemosa. The sequence goes on from JAMXBC010000004.1 coordinate 64,023,465, forward strand.
ACGAGTAATACAATACTACGTCTACTAAGAACACGAACAATATGCTATATTACAAAACGATGATTAACATAAATGTTTAAACCGTGAATCAAACTTTGAAGAGCACTAACAGGCGTGTCTCCCTAAAGCTTTAATACCAGCAAAGTTGATGCGAATCTACAAACACGCAACGGATACGAACCATGAATGGATATTTGACATTTGAGTGGGATGAGGAATAGGAAGTAGAAGGGGGTTTTAACTGCAAATGTCTATAGATATCATGTACTAAGATACAAACACAATTAGGGATTGAGCTTGAAATAGGGTTTGATACAACTTACGAACACTAAATGTCACTCGAGTTTCAAATGAGAGGTTAGATGCGACTCATCAACTCGCTTAAGTGATGGGTTTACCACAATCTTAAGAGCAAGATTGATAAGAATATAAGAGAGATTAAAGAGTAAGGCATACTCAATAATCCGAAAGAGGCAAGCTTTAAGAGCTCAAGAATATCCTTACTAAAAGGAATATTCAAGTGTAATCATTGTCTATATATTCTTCTTCTATCATCATATGTAGTTAATTATAAAAGTTGTTATTTATAGTAAATTATAAAACCCTAATGGCAAAAGTGTAAATAATATACAAGGCTCTTAAACCCTAAAAAATGTCTTATAATTGAAATAAGGAAAATGTTTACAAAGTATACAAAACTGCGCATTTAATAGAGTGGTCAACATGCAATCATTTAAGCTGTCTGTAGGATCAGACCCGAGTAGGGGCCTGTTGGTAGTTGGGTGTCCGAGCTAGGGTAGGATGTTTGGAAGTCTTATTATGCTTGGCCAAGCTCCTAACGAGGTCGGCCTATAATTGCTACACTCATGGATTGCTTAATGCTAGCTTTCTCATACTGTGTTGAGCTATTCTTTAGTTTTGAGGCCTTAGCCATTTAGTCTCTTATTGCTTTGGCAGAAGAAAAACCTGATGTAGAATGGTTCCTTTTCCTCCTTTCTTCCTTCAATTATCAGTCTGGCTTCAGAAAAAGCAAGTTGGTCTCAAGTTAGGATAGGTTAGCTTCAACTTCTTGTAGGTCTGCATTTGCTTCTAATAGGTCGGCTTTGGCTTAAGGATTGTCGTAGACTAATTCTTATTAGTAGGTTGGCCCAACATTAGGCTGGTGTAGGCTCTAACATCTTATAGATCATGATTGTGGGAGCTTAGACGTTGTTATAGATGAGAGTTGTTAGTCTATGTAGGAACTTCCTCCTCCCGAGAGAATATGATTAAGTTAGAGGAGCTCGGTACACATATTAGGTTAGCCCGAAGGAATTCTTCTTCTTTTAGGGTTAGATCTTTTTGGGCAACTTGGCATACCAAGATGGTAAATCCTCATGGTTAGAATCACGTAATTGGCCCTTGATTCTTATTAGATAGGACCCATACTAATACTATTATATGTACATGTATATGTTGCATTCTTAAGAGTCATGAGTTACTTTAAGTTCCAAGACGTTGAAACTATATTGTTTGCTAGTTATACAAAAGTTAACTAAAATGTGATTGTTGCATTAATTATATTTATGAATGCATGTGAATCTTGTTGTGTATGTGATATGCGCATGTGATTTTTCGAGTTGTGTACTGAGCATAGCTCACCCTTCGAGATTTATGGTTTTTCAATTTTAAGTATGGGTAACATGAAAAGTCCCAAGTACTATAAAGATTCGGATCATGACTATTATTATTTTGATAAGGAGTTAGGATATTATTACTTTGATGATTGAATAGGCTTCACCTAGTGGATGGATTAAGTTTATGGATGTTATAGTTACTAAGACTTGAATAGTTTCTTTTATTTATATATTTGTTTTTGGGGACTTTTAGGGTCACTTATGACTCCTTACTTTTATTTTATTTTATTTGGAGTACGTTACATTTAGTTCATATTCATGAACCCATTATGTTTAAATGTTAGATATTAAAAAATTTTCAGTAGTTGAGTTGAATGATAATAGATGTTATATGTTTGAGGTAAGTAGTGAAATTTACCACTCCTATTTATTAGTTGAGGAGAAATTTAATGTGAGATTGGTGACATTATTGGAATGTGGATTTTTAGACAAGTGGCAAGTTATTAAATGCCTTAGCGTATTGGCTTTTAGGGTTGACACATGGTAAGGCCGTGGCTTCCTAGGTTCTTAGGCCTTAAAGCTATTAGTGGTATTGGAGCAATAAGTTATGGATCCTTAGAAAATGTAGGTTATTGATATGTAAGGCGGTCAATTGTGAAGAGAGTAGGTAGAGCAAGGGCTAAGTAAGAAACTAAAGCAGAACTTTGATATTTAATATTTTATTTTATCTTGCTTTAGTTATTTTTTGTGTCTGTTTAGCTATCCTTTGTAGTTGTTCTTTCTTGCCTTCTAATTGATCTTCCCTTATGTTATACCTTCTGTATAGAACACTTAGACGCGATGGTATAGTGTCCATTGCTTCTTCTCAACCTTAAGGAGGAAAGGCAAAATCTAAATTAGAACTTAGGCAAAGGGTTTGATTAGGTAGCAATTGCTCAGATGCTACAAACTATAAATGCTATGATAGGTATGATGGATTAACAGCATTAGCAGATTCAAATAGACATGCAAATGATGTAGGTTAATGTTGATGCATGGTAACAAAAAAGCTACGCTGTTAGGAAGCTAGGGATGGATAGATACCTAAAAGTGGCTAAGAAATTCAACCTTCAGCCAGATGATGCAGTAGTAGTAGAGGATTGTATCAGGTAAACTGGAAAGGCTTTTACTGTAGTTGGGGTACTTGATGACAAAAAGATAAATTATGCTGTAATTATGTTGAGGTATGATGCTTTTAAGTGGAGGACAATGCTTTATGTAACTTACCTAATGTTGACCAATTGAATTGGAGTAGGTTCAACTAGGCCTTCTTTAATAGATTCATTCTTAGCAATGTCAGCAAAAAAATGCAACTGGCATATTAGACCTATTAGAAGGGTATATGACTTGTAGCAAAGAATGAGGCTAAATTGGACAGGTTGGAACATGTACACCAAAGGCCACTTAAGCTGATGAATTGTTGTAGATTAATCGCTTTATACATAGGCTAGAGCTAAAGATATAGGAGCATGTTGTAGGGTTCTTACCTACAGTGTATTCAAAAGTTGTGAACAAGGCTAAGTGTTTTGGTCAGTTGCTGAAGAGAAAACATAATCAGCTGAGTTGCCATGCGGGTGTGATATTAGGAAAGAGGTTGATGCCGAGTTATGTGGTACTGAATTTTGAGAAGTTTGCTAAGAGGCCAACTCTGAGTACTGTTATTGGAGACCCCAAAGAGAGACTTAGGCCTATGGCCTCACCACTAGCACCTTAAGTCAAAGCTCTAACACCTATTATGACATGTATATGGCACTTTAGTCCACATGATCTGTCAACTTGTAAGTGGACTTTAGGGGCTTGCTTCCTTTATAGAATGACATGATGTTTAGGTAAAGAATACATGGAGGTTACAAAAATTTACTAGGGATTTTGTTCCAGATGCGAGTAGAAGGCCTATAGGATTGCTAATTGTAAGGATGCAACTACTAAAATTGTAAGGGCACTAGCTATTAGACCCTTTCTAACTCCTAGAGCTATATGACTTGGTATATGGGGCCTTACTAGAGAGATTTGATGAGAGTGTTTGCTCTTTAGTATTAGGAGCTTGTCTCAAAGATAGATACTTTAGCAGGTACGTTCTCTATCCATAATCAGAGAGTTTGTGCATTGTTTGATACGGGTACATCCTATTCTTGTATAGCAGGTTCTTATGTGAAACTGTATGGTATGTTTGTTGCAAATGTGAGTTTTAACTTGTTTGTAAATTTACCCTTTAGAAGTGAAGCAGTATTAAATCGAGTATGTAGAGATATAAAAGTGGTTGTGAAAGGGTAGATCTTACTAGCTGATTTATTGGTGTTAGAACTATTAGATTTTGACATTATTCTAGGCATGGATTAGTTATCTAAGCACCATGCCACCATTAACTGCCACAATATGGTGGTTCCTTTGAGCCCCCAGGTTTAGAGCCCTTTAATTATTAGATAAAGCTACCATAACTGACCTAGTATCTCACTTATGAGTTGGGGGAAAACTGATTGTAGCTACGTTTGTACTTGAGTTAAGTATAGACTAGGTCACAATAGTTCAAGAGTTTCTTGATGTGTTTCTAGAAGATTTACCAAGTTTACCACTTGAGAAGGAAGTCAAATTTAGAATATAAGTGTTGCTAAGAACTACACCCATATTGAAGTCAGCCTATATAATGGCACCTGCAAAGTTGGTGGAAGTGAAGAAACAGTTACGGGAGTTATAGGATAAAGGGTTTATTAGGCTTAGTTTGTTACATTAGGGAGCTCTAATCCTTTTTGTAAAGAAGAAGGATGGTAGTCTGCGCATATGCATTGACTATAGAGATCTAAACCATGTAACTATAAAGAATTAGTATCACCTCCTTATGACTGACGATCTTCTTGATCAGTTGTAGGGTGCTTAAGTTTTCTCTAAAATCGACATGCATTTGGGGTACTATTAGTTGAAGGTTAGGTCAAACGATGTTGCAAAGATAGCTTTCAAAACTAAGTATGGTTTGTATGAATTCTTAGTGATGCCATTCGGCCTCACCAATGCTTCGACAACATTTATGGACCTCATAAACAACGTATTTAGAGAGTATTTGGATAGATTTTTTGTGGTTTTTATAGATGACATTCTCATATATTCCAAAACTTACAAAGAACAAGTTGAGCACTTGAGAATTGTTTTGGGCAAGCTAAGGGAAGAAAAGTTATGTGCTAAGTTTAGTAAGTTCAACTTTTGACTTGAGCAAGTGTCATTTCTTGGGTATATTGTGAATAATGATGACATTGCAGTGGATCCTGAAAAGAGAAAAGTAGTAGTTGATTAGCTAAGGCCTACTCCAGTGTTAGAGGTTAGAAGTTTTTTTGGGGTTAATAGGTTATTACAGGAAGTTTGTAGAAGGTTTCTTAAGAATAGTGACCCCGTTAACAATATGACTTAAAAGGGAGTTAAGTTTGAGTAGAGTCACAAGTGTAAAGAGAGTTTCTAGCAACTGAAGGACAAACTTGTAACTGCACTAATTTTGACTTTACCTTGCAGTGGGAACGAATTTATAATATACAGCGATGCGTTTACTTAGGGTTTGAAGTATGTCTTAATGTACGATAGTAAAGTAATTGCTTATGCAACCTATTAACCGAAACTATATGAGAAAAATTACCCTACTCATGACTTAGATTTAGCAGCTATAGTACAAGCATTGAAGTTATGATGGCATTATCTAGTAGGTGAGAAGTATAAGGTGTATACAAATCACAAGAGCCTTAAATACTTCTTTATTTAAAAGGATTTGAATATTAAACATAGGCACTAGATAGAGCCAATAAAAGACTATGATCTATACATCCAGTATCATCCTAAGAAAATGAACGTAATAGCTAATGCTTTAAGCTAGAAGAAGTAAGGAAATGTAGCCAGCTTACTCACCTTATAGTGACAATTACTAGAGATGCGCAAACTTGAGTTAGAGGTATTAACTAGGGAGGTAAATGTCAGATTATTTAGTCTTAGAGTGCAGCTTACTATTGTGGATAGAATAAAAGCTACCCAAGCGGAAGATTAGAGTATATAGGAGATCAAGAGCAAGCTGGAGGTAGGAAAGGTGCTTGAGTTTGCAATGGATGTAGAGGGGGCATTGAGGTTTAAGGGTCGATTGTATGTTTCGATAGTTATAAGGTTGAAGGATGAGTTACTTAAGGAAGTACACTACTTTATACATGGTTCACTTCAGGAGTACAAAAATGTTCAAAGACTTGAAGGCCCATTATTGGTAGAACAATATGAAGAGGGAGATAGTCGAGTAAATGTCTGGATGCTATACTTGTCAGATGATCAGAATTGAGCACCAAAGGCCAGTAAGAGGGTTACAATCATTGCCTACTCCAAAATCGAAATGGAGGCATGTGACTATGGATTTTGTCATAACCTTACCTAGAGCCTTGGCCAAGAATAACATGGTATGAATGATTGTAGATTGGCTGACTAAGTGTGCATGGTTTATTCTTATAAATAACAAGTGTCTAATAGAGAATCTTGCTAAGTTGTGTGAGCTTCGTAATTTTACGTTGTTATTCTAGTAAGTAATTTAAGGTGTTAATGAAAGTAACTGGAATGACTTAAAAATTTATGACTAAACTTGAAACATTAGTGGAAGATGCCTTGTGGATTCAAATATTAAAAATATAATGAAATAATAATTAAATGGCTAAGTTAGTGAAATTTAATTATATTATATATTATTTATCAGTATTGTATAGAATAAGCTTTGATTGCTAATAAATATTTAGAGATAAATTATATATGTAATAAAAATATTATGTGACATAAAATAATATGTAGCGTAATTATGTATACCCCATGTGTAATTTTTATATAATAATATAAACCAAAAATTATCCAAAATACTTGATTAAGGGCCAATTAAGGTAAAATAAATAAAGAAAAATAATGAAAATTCATGAAAGTTTATAGGATAGCTAGTTATCTCCTAGATTGAATGTGTGGAAGGGTGAGGATAAGTGTGAGTGATTTAATGAAGCAAAACATGCATTATATAAACCTAAAATCAACGAAGAGAGAGAAAAAATATATCAAACTCACCCAAAAGCTTCTAAAAACTCCAGGAACGTTCTCAATCATAATTTGTATACAATTAGGAAGTAGGGAAAATTAAGTTGAAGATTAGAAGATACAAGATGAAATTTAGAAAAATTATACAAAAATCAATTGCAAATTGAGTTGAATAGAGTATGTACATTTAAGGAGATGCTAAGGACAAGCGACCACCACCAGGTAATGGTGGACCCACTATTTGGGCTGATGAATAAGGTGGTATCCACCATTGGTGGTCGGAACTAATTATTCTGGTGAGGTACCAATTTAATATTATTTTAAAAAATTTGTAAAAAATATTAAAATTGTCCATAAAATTAAAAAAAAAATTCCTGCATATTTTCATGTATAGAATCTAGAAAAATTATTATTTTGTAAAAATTTAGTAGTTGTAATATACATACTTAAGAAATCGACAAAAACGAGCACTCTCCAATGTTGAAGTTATAGACGTTCCTATATTTATATTAAAGTTATATGAAGAGATTTTTAACAAAATCATTTTCTATAATTTTTATAAAATTTTAGCCTTAAATTATGATTAAAATAATATTTTTCAAAACAAATAAGTGTATTTATCCTAAGGACCTCACTTGGATTCTGAGCTTTGCTGGTTATTGGTGTATATTGTGGTGTATGGGTGCTGTTTGAAGGGGTTATATTGAGAGAAGTAATTAAATCAAGTATAAGCCATTCATATGAATTATTTGGTGATATGGGATTTAGGGAGATTTGTGAGTAATGATGTGATATACTAGGAATTTGGATGTAATGAAATTGAGAAGTATGGATAGGGGTATTGTTTTGGTTAGTTTTGATGGGAGTTAGAAGTAAATGAATCAATGGAGTGACCAATGAAGTGATTATAAGGGAATTGGGTGAAGACAGATGATAACTTAGAGGATTTTGGAAATTAATTTTGAACTAGATTGATTCAGTGGGTGAGTCAAAAGTAAAACCTATGAATGAAAGGTGAAATAAGGGATTCATAAGCTTAGTTGTAAGATAATTTTCCTAAAAAATCTATAGGATAACAGAGTAAGATGGCATCTCCGAGGAAGTAAGGGTAAATGTTCTACTAGGTAATGATTTAGAGATTTAGTCAGAAGCAAAATTCAAAAAGAAGTATAGATAGGGGAGGCTTAAAGGTTGAGTTAGAGGATGAACTCTTAAGGAATTTGAAGTTGACTTAGGTTAGAGGATATTTTGCTAAGAGATATAAAAGTTGAATAAACTACATGGTTGGTTCAAAAGATGCCTTAGAGGATACTTGAAGTGAAATACATAGGTATGAGCACTTAGAACTTGTTTTAGAAGATAATTTGTAAGAAATCTTGAGTAGTTATCAAAATTAAAGGATGATTCAGAGGATGATCCTATTAAAAATTTAACTCCGATATGGCTCAAAAGATAACTCAGATGCTTTCCAAGTTAGGAACTTCAAGGGTGGCTTAACTCAGAACTTAGCTCAAAAGGTATTCATTGGAAATTTTGGTGATTTACCAACTTTAGAGATTGATGGATGGGCTAAATCTATGGTGAATTTTAATGTCTATGCAGTGCAGAGGATGTCTCAAGAGCTTCTTCAGTGAATGTTATAAGGGCTTCTTCACTTATGGGATAGCTTAGAGGGTATTGAAGGTATATTTCCTTGATGAAATGACTTTAATTCCTTATATAAGTACCAACATAACTTATAAATTTAGTTCCAAATCAACTTAATTTCTAGGGAATAAGCAAGTAAATGGTTCTAATGTGTTATATGGTTACTAATATAATAAATTGACTAAATATATAAGGAATTCTAGAAAATGGATAAGTAAACAATCAAGTTAGTGAGCAACTAAATTCCAGGTAAGTGGGATCAGTACTTTAATGTACTTTGAAGTATTATTAATAATACTTAGAGGCCTTAGTATGTGTTTTGGTTGTAAGTATAAGCTAGTAACCTATGTAGATGTGTGCTTGAATATTGTATTGTTGTTGTAGAGTGTTGGACTATATATATTGGTTGCTTTATGATGTTGTATACTTTGAATTATTTGAAATTGTTTGATCACCTTAAGAGGTAAACTGATTCAAACTTGATCTAACTTCTAATCAAACCTACATTGTAGCCTACTAGGGGAAAACAACTAGGAAGTTCGATCCAAACTTAGACCTTTCAATAGGGATAGTAGAAATGATCCTTTCCCCGCCTTTATTTAAACTAAGTGACAGGAGAGGAGGTTGTAGCAAGGTTGGGGACTATAGTTTGAAGGTAGTCTTAGGCAAAGCGTATTTCATCATTGTGTAAGCCTTAGTTTGGTGACTAAGCCATGAAATATATGGTGTGAAACTCCTTAAAACCTGGATTAGAGTAAGTGTAATTTCTCTTATCTTACGACAACTGGTTAACAACATGCGATAGCATTTGCTTAATCATATATTGTATCTAATGAACCTTACTTGAAAACCTTGGTTACTTGATGAGTAATATGTGTTATTGTTTCCGTTCTACTTACAAAGAAAGTTGTTACTTACTATCATATAACTATTTTGTAGGTTTCTAATATACTCACTAGTATTACAGCAAGTTCCAAAAGACTAGAGAACAGGGTCAGGGACCGAGATTTAAGACCTATAGACTGTGTTCTTATTTATTTGTTGGCTTTACTAAGTTGTATGGAAACTACTAGGGTCTTTATTAGTAGCTCCCTAGTTTTTAATTATGGATATTGTTACTATGCTCTATTAACCTGTGATCTTTTGGAAACACTATTATTAATTGCTTTATTTAATTAACTCAATTTGCTTTTAAAACTTTTTATTGAAATTGAGATTTTATGCTTTAAAGATTTGTAAAACTTAATTTTCTTAATTATTTAAGCCACAAGTCTATTTTCTAAAGTTATTTGAAAAATTACATCATAAGTTGATATCTATTAAACCCATAATTGGATGGCTTGAAGCAGGAAAGTGGTAAATGTCTTGTGTAAGTTATACCTATGTTAGTAGCTAAGTAGCTATTTTCCAACTTAGATTAGTTTATATGGTAGGGCTATTATGACTCTTTGATTTGGGGTGTAATAAGTTGTACATACAAGAGATTGCAAGGCTGCATGGTATGTCAATTTCCATTACCTTTGATTGAGACATTAGGTTTGTGAGTAAATTTTGTAGAAGTCTACATAAGGCTTTGGGCATAAGGTTATGTTTTAGTACTGCCTTCTACCCTTAGACTGATAGGTAGTCAGAGCATACTATTTAGATATTGGAAGACCTATTAAGGGCTTATGCACTTGATTTTAGTGGTCAGTAGGATTAACATCTGTCATTAATAGAGTTTGCCTACAACAATAGCTACTAAGCAACTATTCAAATGGCAACTTATAAAGCCTTATATGGAAGGAGGTTTAGATCACCTATTCATTAGGATGAGGTAAGTGAAAGGTATTTTATAGGACCAAACTTGGTATAGGAGGTAGCAAATAAAGCTAGGTTGATCAAGAAAAAGATGTAATCCCCCTAAGGTCATCAGAAGAGCTATGCTAATAAGTGGTAACACCCATTAGAATTCTAAAAGGGAGATAGGGTGTTGTTGAGAGGGTCTCTAACAAAGGACATTGTCGAATTTGGGTTAAGAGGAAAAATGAGCCCCAAATATGTTGGCCCCTTTAGGATCCTAGTGAGAATCAGGAAAGTGGCTTAAAGGTTAGAGCTTCCTCCTCAACTTGATGGTGTACATAATGTGTTCTACATATCCATGTTGAGGAAGTATAGGAAACCGAACCTAGAGTAGGAGGAGGAACCATACATGCAGGTAGTAGAGTTGGAAAGCTAATAGTTACAGTTAGATATGTCAATATGAATAATCGGTTAAGATTGTGAACACCAAGGATTAAAAACTAAGAAGGAGAAGTATAACCTATGTTAATGTTTAGTGGTCAAACTAGTTTGAAAGGAAGGTACTTAAGAGCTAGATGAGGAGATCAAAAGGAAGGAGTTTTATATGAATACGGGTCCTTTTTTTGAAAAATATTACGGAAAAGGGTCCCTTTTGAAAAATATTACCAATATGGTATTGTGAAGGCATATGCATTGCATGGGCCTTCGCTTATTTTTTCAACTGAAGGAGCATGCAGTGTATGTGCCTTCAGTTATAGAAAATTAAACTAAAGGTGCATGAACTTATTTATTTTCAACTAAAGGCCACATATATATTAAGTAATGTACTTCTAACCATAAATTGAAAATTGAATGGAAAGTTTGATTCACAAATCGATTACATAAAATCACAGTTGGTGGAATGCCTTAACAAAGATAGTAAGTGGGGAAGAAACCAACACATAGAATGATCATCCAATGACCATATGAGTTGGTTACAGGAAAAATAATTGGAAATTGTAATGCTTGAGTAAATAAATAATGAATTGAACTGCAATCTTTGATGAAAAGTAAATTGTATTTTGAATAATCATTATATACAAAAAATTCAATAAATAGATAAAAAAGGAGAAAAGAAAAAAAATAGACAAAACATATCTACTGTCGCTTACGTCATGTAAAGATTCTTATGGCATGGGAAAGAAGTGAATGCCCATATCTATCCTATGACTACAAAGGCTGAGGTGGTAGATTGTCGAGATCAAGTTCCCTAAGAGGAACTAGGATGACTGGAGGGGCTGGATGCAGCTGAGTGATGCCCTTACCCATGGATGAATGTGTGGGGATAGAACATCGCTTTTGAGTTGCTGGTAGAGTGGCGAGATCAAGATGTTGTTGGAACTTGGGAGTCAAGTAAGAGCTTGATCCAACCCTAGAGCTGGATTTAGCTCTTGAAGTGGAAGCAACTCCTAACTTGAGGATTGTGTTAAATCCCCCACTAATTTACCTTACGTCAATGGAATTATGCCTATGTGGTGGGATATCATCACTGAGATCTGCTCGATGACATCCTGATTGAGCCCTGCCTCCTTAAACTTTAACTTTACCCCTAGGTAGTGCACGATGAATCGACATATCTTATCTGCAAGTAGTCTTTACTCCCCACCGTAGTCTATATGAGGTGGCTCATGTACGCCCTCCTACTATGGGTAAAGGATGAGGTTACTATACTGCTTAACAAAATGAAGTACCCCATCTATAATATCCAGTGCTGTAGGATAGTCAGAGTCAGGAGCCAGTTGTACACTCCTAAGTGAGTCCAACTAAAATAAGTAAAAAAACAGTCATTAGTATAAATGATAGCAAATATTTATGAGTACAAAAAAACTAATAAATGATTTTAGATGTATTTACCAACTGATAGATGATAACTCCTTAATGGATAATGTAACGCCAGGTGATCCATTTGTACCATGGCCAGTAACTCTCGTCGACCCCTCGGGGACCCTGGATGTGTAGTAAGAATCTATGTCTTTATCTCCAAGCCTAGATGTATGTAGAGTGCATATGATCCCATTAACATTTGTCCTACCCTAGAGGTCCAATTAGTAAAGTTGCTTAGAGGTGTCAACCTCTTGTAGGGGGTACTAATATCCACCATACTACTGGATGACACGGTTCGGAAAGCACCACTTAGTGATGTGAAAACATATGAGTAATACTCGGGCAATTCAAATGTATTGTCCAGTAATGTAGAAGTAAGGTAATAATTGTAGCAACATTTTCGTATAAGGCCCCCTAAATAACTTAACGGGGTACAAAAAAGAAGAAGCAATTAGTGAAACAATGAGGGTTAGCACTTACTTCCGATAGAAGGACAACAGAGAGGATAGCTTATCATGTAATATTTGTTGCGTTGTTTGCATGTCAAGTACTGTGCAGTATGCATCTATTACATGCATCGAATGTTGAGTAGTATCTTGTACTACCCTCCATTTGGTTGCTAATGGTCTACCCTTGTCAATAATAAACTTGTATCGACTAAGGGGGGGTGACATGTGGGAATTTATCCTAAGCTTAGACCTGAAGTAGAATTGTGGTCTCTCTAAGCTCATGAATATCAGATGATAAGGTAAAGTACAGCTGTCGGTATAATCATGCCAAGCAAGTGCCACCCTAGCTAAATTATCTTATTGCATAGAAGTCATCTAGTAATGGTAGGAACATTAGATGAATAAGACTAGAGGATTGATTTGCAAATATGAATCCTCCCATCAAGTTGAGTATGTACGTACATACATACTGTCGGATCGTCCTGTCTTTTGCCCCATGGGGAAGTACTTAGAAGTGCTCTCGCAACCATGTCAGAGATAAACGAGCACCCCTCATCTGAGTAGGCCTTACGCCTAGTAATCTCTTTCTTATGTCATCCAAGCGCTCCTCATCATCTATCTCTATCTAACCCACTATCGCAAAACCCTCAATTGGAAGTCATGTCTAGACCTTAACATCATACACTGTGATGGTTAGCTCTTCAGTAAGTAGGTGGAACGTGTGTCTTAAGCCTCCATCTTTCAACTAGAGTTGTAATCAGATGCCGGTCCAACATAATAAATGGAAGTTGTGCAACTCCTTAGAACCTAACCTCCTGTATGTAAGGCTTCACCCTAGGATGTATAGAAATATCTTGCTCATCCTTAAATAATGATATCTTATTACACTACACTTATAGTGCATAGGTAGCCTTCTACATAAACATTTAATAAAGTTAGCAAATAACACGTTTTTAATGAAAAATTTGATTGTAAATGATAATGACATTACTTACCCTACCCTTTTAAATGGTGATTGTCCCGCCTCATAAGTACGTATAGATCAATAAGTCTCTGTTCCATCTATCTTGCAAACACATACAAACATGTTTAGTAGACAAAAAAAAAAAAAAAGTGCATCTCATTATACTTATGCATGCACTATAATGTAATGCCTAAGGAATATCTATTAGTCCTATTAATCTCTAGATACCTCCTCCTATTATGTCCTTCTCGCCCACATGTGTTACATCTAGTTTTGTTCGACTACTCTTGAATGTCCATCTCTATGTGATATCGCTTATGCCTAGGTTCACCTTTCTTTCGTAGTAAGTTAATGTTTTGGTAGAGATAAGGGAAGCTAACTTGCAGCCAGTTCAACTCATCACCAATCGGGCCAATCGGGTAGAAATGAGCTTTGTAACAATCTATTTGGTTTGCCCACTTATATTATGGCCCTATTGCCAATTTTCTGTCCACTATCATGCTCGCTGTGTAAGCCCCATAACTAAGCAATCCGAGGTTTTGATCGGTTGAACGATCCGATCGAGCCTAACTTATAAAGTAAAGCTAGAAATATTAGTAAACCGATCCTGTAAGTTTGAATTTAAGAAAATAAGTAATAAAATAAGAGACTATAAAATTTTCAAATTTTAAGTATATAACTCGTTATTTATCGAAAATGCGTAAAATGCATTCCGGTACTTAACGAATCGCTAGAGATAAATTATATATATACTAAAAATTATTAAATAACCTAAATAAATTTAGAAATATTTATTTGTACTGTATATGAATTTACATGTTGGTATAAATACGCGTAATTACTTAAAATACTCGAAATGTGCTAAAATTATACTAAATAATTAAAGAAAATTCATAATTAATTAATAAAAAATCAAGAAAAATCAGGAAAAATCAATAATGATCTAAATCAGGTCATGGCAGGTCCAAATCTGCAAAAGAAAAATAAACCAATAAAAATTAGACAACATAAAAGCCAAAAATCAAGGAAATTGGGTAAAGTCATATCTAATTAATGCACAATAATTACACTAAAGCTCTATAAATATCAAGAAAAATTAAGAAGCTCATTTGGATAGTTAGAAATCATAAAAAATTAGGGAGAGAAAAAAATTGAGAGAAAAACCAAAGAAAAAAAAAAGAAAAGGAAAACCGTGCAGTTAGGGCCACAAAGGAGAACCTAGATCCGACGGGCAGCTGGGGATGGACGGCCACCACCACCACACGGTGGTGGCAACACTCAGGTGGGCCGACACACCCATGGCCACCGACGGTGGCCATAGATACGCAAATCTGTGAGTTCTATTTCCAGCCAAATTTTGCGTAATTTTGTAAAAATAGTAAATATTATTAGAAAATTATGAAATTTGTTATTCTGGAATATTTTTGTATGTATTTTTTAGGAAAAAATATTATTTTGATGAAAATATGTCTTGTGATATAGGGTTCTTAAGAAATCGTGCAAAACCGAGCATGTTTCGGTTTAGAAATAAATGACCTTAGGAGTGTAGTTTCGAGCCCAAAATTTTTGTGTAGATTACTTAGATGATATAAAACAGTGCTATGAAGCCCGTTTTCAAAAATTAATTTTCAAAATTTTTAGATAATTTTTAGGCCCTAAAATGAGGTATAAAATGGGTAATTTAGGGTTAATTAAGTAATTAAATGATTAATTACTGATTTAGTGAATAATTATATGTTTTAGGATGTTGAAATCTAATGGAGTATGATACTTGTAGCATTTAGGGTGTTAGATGTAATTATTAGGTTAATTATGTAGTAAATTATTAATAAGGAAAAATAATTAACTTTAAGTTAATTTTGTAAATTAGGGAAATTAGGAGTAAAATCTGATTTAGGATGAATTTAGACATTTTGAAATGATAATTGATGTTTAGGGATGGTAATTAAAGTGATAGAAATATTAGAAGTGCATTATGTACATAATAGACAATAATGCATAATATGTAATTTTTGAAAATATAATAAATAGAAAATATTAGGATAAAAATTGTTATTATATAAATAATAAGGATATATAATAAATCTGATAAGAAACTTGAATTTATGTAATTATATGAAAAATGTAAAAATTTCTCACATCAAGAGTAAATTCGGTACACTAATAAGGATATAAGTGTACCGGATGAAATAAAATACTGACTAGGAGTAATAATGATATTTAGGAGATCAAGAAGTAATGTGATTAATTTCACATTATGGGTTGAAACGAATTTTTAGGGTTGGAATATAAAACATTACTTAGAAATCGAACTAGAACCTAATTTAGAAATCGATGTGGAAACCGAACTCGAACCTAACCCCGAACCTAGAATAATTTTAAAAGACTTAAGACCTAGATAATTAGGCATATTAAACCCTAAACAAAACCTAACAATAAGTGTTATAGGATAAAATGAACCTATAATTATTATATGAAAATTGAAACCATGTTTGTGTTATAAGAATGATCGGCGATGGCTGGGCAAATCAGACCTCGAGTGAGTGAGCGAGGAGTCGAGGTAAGTTGGGATTAATATGATGCTGTGTTTTAGAGGCTTAAGATTATGCTTGGTTGTGCTTGTTAGATAGTTGAATGTGTGCATGTATTTGATTATGGGTGATGCTATGATTCTGTTTGTTGCTCTGGTACATATTGTATGATTTGTATGAAATGATTGATCACCCTCAACTGGACTTAATCAAATATCCGACCAGTAATCATAATCGGACATGCGTGGAAACCCGTTAGGGGAAAAGGACTCTCCGGCCAAATACTGACCCATTCGGAAGGGATAGCGCAGGATTGCAAAATGGTCCCTTCTTCATCCTCAGTCAAACTAAGTGACAGGAGAGGAGGTCGTGGCGAGGGTGAAGACAGTGGTTCGAAGGTAGTCGCGGGAGGAGCAAGGTCTCCATTACACAAGCCTGGGTTTGGTCGTGAGTTGTTGCATTAACGGTAACTCCTCAACCCAGATTAGAGCGGGCGTAATTTCTCTAATCTCACGACGGGCCGGACAACGTCGTGCAATGGCATTTGCTTGCACATGTATTGCACCTAATAAGTGATTGAAAACCTTATTATGTGTATGGTATAGTTTTAAGTCCTCCGTCCTAACTTACTGAGCTGTGGTTGCTCATATCCCTATAGACATCGTGTAGGTGCTGGCTAAGAAGCTGCCACAACTACTCTAAAGCTAGCAACTGCTGGATCCTGGGAAGTGAGGAAAAATATTGAAGAACGAACATATATTTTTAAGGTTTAAGCTTTTACTTTAGAACTTCTCGTTTTTTTTAATAATGTAATAACTAGGAAATATATTTCGGAGAAACATTGCAAACGATAATTGTAATCACTAAATTATAGTGAATATATATATTTCCTCACTTTCTTAGATGAATGATTTATTTAAATTACAAACTGTTTACTTCAAAGCGGGTTAGTTGTTGACGCCTTGTGTAGATCAGGTCTAAGATAGCGGTTGTAAGGCTAACTTCTATCTTAGGATGGTTTATACGGCAGGGCTGTTACGACTCTGCTGCTTCGGGACGTAACACGCTGTAGCAGTACATGCATGGGAATAGGGGATCTTATATATTCGCCACTTTTAACAAGTGCATGTGCAAGCCCTAAAGTCAACTGTATGTATCCTTCCTCCTCCCTTTAAGCTTGTCCTTGTCATTTGACGACTAGTTAAAATCTCAAAAAGACCATTTTGGAAGTTTAATGAAATGACTTTATGCGCACTTGCTCGCCTCCTCTACGTTTCATACATCTTTATAGTGTAATCAGTATAGATCTTTTTAGAATTGATTGCCTCCTTAATATCCTTATGTCTCTCCTCCCAATAGGCGATACAGTTGTAAAATATCTTCTTCACTAATGCAGCGATGGGTAATCTACACGCTATTGCAAATTGTGACCAAAAATAGACGAGGCCAGTCACTGAATGGGGAAAGTGCGAAAGGGTGATAATGATGAATGAAATAGTAAGCAAAAACCTACGAATAGCTCTAGAGGATATGAGGCACCAATGGAACTTCCGAGGACTTATGGCACAATTGGATATGACATACGAATTGGTCCGATGAGGTTACTCGCCACCAAACCTTGCTTAAGGGAAATGATAAGAGTGATGCTGAGAGTAAACAACAGTGTTTATGCAAGGAAAGAAGTACTCAAAGTGTATTAAAGGTAATATGTTCTTTATAACTATAAGTATAAAGGTATTTATACCTGTAAGTTAAGGTAACTTTCCTAAAAGGGAAAAGACAATAAGGACATTTCTTAAAGAAGCAATGTACATGATACAAAAGGATAAAAATGAATGCATAAGGAAAATAATCATTGGTGTTACAGATTCTACATATAATACTGTATATGTAGCGATGTCACATTGGCGAGATTATTAGGAGATATGGACAAAAAGTACGGACAGATGGGCTTGTTTGAGTAAGGATGGCTTAATTAGTCCGGATTCTCTATCTCTTGACTTCTCAACAAAGATGATGCCGAATGATTGGTTAGCTCGACAACGAAGTACTCAGCTTCAGCAGGGTTTGGTTGGAACATAAGGATTTGTCGTACCAACCCCTTTAGTCCTCGGGCTCGGTTGCGAGTTAAAGGTCCCATAGCTTGATTCTTATAATTCCCTTTGAGTTGTTTTCGATTTAGGATCAAATCCGAATGGTGTTCACTCAGTTCTCTGATAGGGTAATATGGATTGAGGTTGGCAATGTTAAAGGTGTCAAAGATCTCATAGTCCTCAAGTAATTCCAACTTATAGGTGTTGTAACTAATTTATGGAGGATTTTGAAAGGCCTTTCTACTCTTGTAGATAATTTGTTCTTCTTTTTGTTCAAGAATTGTTCCTTGCTGAGGTATAGCCATACCATGTCTCCCCGTTGAAATTGTTTGGCTGACCTACCTTTGGTCTTTTCTCACATTCTTGTAGTAACATGGTCGATGTGCTAAGTGATCTTGTCATAGATGTGCTAAGTGACCTTATCATAAATATACTAAAGAGATTATGCTCTAGCCGAGGTGTCAAGGTTCTCTTATGTGGGTGTTGGTACAAGGGTGTGGTTGAAGGGCTCTACTTAGTGGTGTTATGTACGGTTCGATTATAAGTGAACTCGACCATTGGCAGGTAGACGTCTTAATCAGCTAAGTTCTTACTTATTACAGCTCGAAGTAGTGACCCCAAAGTACGATTAACAGCCTCTGTTTAGCCATTAGTTTATGGGTGACATGAGGTGCTGAAAAGTAATTTAGTTCCCAATCGATGCTACAGGGTTCTCCAGAAATGGCTCAAGAACTTTGGGTCTCTATTGAAGACTCACTTTTCGACACATCATGTATCCATACAACGTCTTGTAAGAAAAGAGAAGTAATAGCCGAAGCATTGTTAGTTTTGGTGCAGGGCATGAAGTGTGCCATCTTATTGAACCGATCCATGATGACCATTACAGAACATAGCTTTCGATAACCCAGTTTAGTCCATGGCCTTGTTAGAACAGGTAGTGGCATTGCTTTTGCTTGTTCGGCTCGGTACTTAGCCTTTTTGCATACAACATAGCTTTTGACAACTCGATGCACATCTCTTCACATTCTTGGCCAGAAGAATCGGCTATTCAATAGCTTACAGGTCCTCATCTCTCTGAAGTGTCCGAAGAGTCCGTTACTATGAGCTTCCCTAATTAATAATTCTCATAGGGAACAAGTTAGCACGTATAGTTTCTCTCCTTAGAACAGATAGCCATCATCTACATAATATTCGTCTACCATCCTCCCATCCATGAATCTCAAAATTATTGGCCTAAAGTGTAGATCTTTAGAGTACTGTTCTTTGATACTCGTAAAATCAAATAGCTTGGTCTGTAGTTCTGATAAAAGCGCTTGTCTCCTTGAAAGAGCATCTGCAACTACATTGCTTTTTCCCTACTTATATTTAATCACAAAATTGAATCTCTCAAGGAATTCAACCTATCTTGCCTGCCACTTTCATAGCTTGGTCTAACTTTGGAGGTACCGTAGTGACTCGTAGTTAGTGTATATGACAAATTCTCTTGGAAGCAGATAGTGCTGCTACACTTGTAGTGCCTGGATTAGTGCCAAGAGATCTTTGTCATACATGGAGTAATTTAACTGGGGTCCACGAAGTTTTTAACTATAGAAAGCAATTGGTTGGCCTTTCTACATCAGGATAGTTCCTATTCTAATACCTAACGCATCACACTTTACCGCAAAAATTTTGTTAAAGTCAAGTAACACTAATACCGGGGTGGAGGTTAACCTTTCCTTTATCTCGGAAAAACTCCTCTCCTCCCTATATCCCCATCAGATGTTAGTGTTCTTCTTTGTTAGCTTGGTAAGTGGAGCGGCGAGGGTATTGAAGTTCCTGATGAACCTTCAGTAAAACGATGCCAATCTATGGAAAATTCTCATGTCGGCACAAGTAGTAGGGGCCAGCTACTCAACAATTGCTTGGATCTTCTCATCATCGACTTACAAGCCTCCTCTATTGACTACATAGCCTAAGAGTACCACTTCCTCCTAGCAAAAGCAACATTTCTTTAGATTAATGTTGTCAAAGTACACCATGACACACTTTCCTATGAGATGTCTCAGCACATGGTTCATAAGTCTCATGAAAGTGCTTGGGGCATTCGACAAGTCGAAGGGCATGAACATCCACTCATAAAGTCCATGTGGGGCCTTTAACGCAATCTTTCGCTCATCTGCTGACCTCATGCAGATTTGATGGTAGCCAAACTTGAGATTAATCTTGCTGAAAATCTTAGCTCAAATCAGTTTATTCAATATGTCTTCTAGCCTCGGGATTAGATACCTATATTTGATCGTGATTTTATTCACGACTCGGCTGTTAACATACATCCACCAGGTTCTATCTTTCTTTGGCACTAGAAGTGTAAGCATAGCATAGGAGCTAAGACTTTCTCTTACATAACATCTCTCTAGTAACTCATTAACTTAACGTTGGAGTTTAGAAGCTTGCTTGAGATTCATCTGATAAGCTGACTTATTTGGCAGTGCAGTGCTCGGTACTAAGTCAATGTAGTATTCTATACCTTAGGTCGTGTGTAACCCTTTAGGTAACCGCTCTAAGAACAGGTCGGCATGTTCATCTAACAATTCCTTAATCTCTCGGGGTAACTCACCCTACTCCTCATTTCCAACAATCGCCTGAACAACAAGAGGGTCAGCCCATTAGCATTGATGGCCTCTTGGAGCTCGGCTCTACTAATCACCAGTGCTTTCTTCAATCTATGAGTAAGTTTCATTTGTAACTTGTGAACTTCTCTCGATGACATCGAATTTAGCGTGATTTTCCAGTCATCCTTCTCAAACATATACATGTTCCTATAGCTGTCATGTATAACTCTCCTATCAAATAACTATGGCTTACTTAACAACACGTAGAAAGCTTACATAGGCAACATGTCCTAGTGGATCTGGTCAGAGTAATTCCCTATAGTGATTGGTAGCAGTATTTGCCGAATGACATGTAATGCTCTTTTCTCACTCAACTAGTGCAACTTGTACGGCTTAGGATGTGCAATAGTTGGTAGCTTCAGTTTTGAAACAAGATTGGCTAATGCCATATTGGTGCAACTTCCACTATCCATAATGAGAGTATACATCTGCGTCCGACAACCATGAGTAATTGGTCTAAGTCTTCGGGAAATATGTCTTCCTCAATCAGTTCTTTTTTCAGCATTCTCTTTCTTGGTAGGAACCTCCTCTTCCTCGGGTTCCTCATCCGTACTCTCTATGTCCAACTTTGGGATATCTCCCTTAATGACCATCATCCTTCGGTTCAAGTATTGAGCAACCACATGTCCGAAACCTTAGCACTTGAAGCACTTGATCTAGTTAGTCTTCTTACTAGACCCTTACCCCTTCTCATACATTTGTGTTGGCACTATGTCTTCAAGTCAGCCTTTCTACTTAGCTTTGACATCAATCTTTCTGCTCGGCTCTATACTCGACTGAGCTTAGTAACTTACTTATCCAAGTTGGCTAGTTGATATTTTGGTCGTTACTTAGCTCCTTCTTTGCCTCTTTACTCACTGTGCAATCTTAACAATTGCATCCATTGTGTCATATCGTTGGAGCTCCACAATGTCTTGGCTATCTCCTCTTAACCCAATAACAAACACGAGACTGTTCGGGTTGGTGGTTCCTCTACTTCGCAATATATAATCAGCATTTGAAAGTCTTGAATATACTCATCAACAGTTCGGCCTCTTTGTCTCAACTCCTAAAGCTGAGCAAAAGTATCTTAGAAGTATGTTTCTGGTACGAATCTATTTTTAAGCACTTTTTTCATCTCAAGCCCAGTGTTAATCTCTTACTACCCCTCTCTTCTTCGCATGGTTTGAAAATTCTTCCACCACATGGTGACATATCAGCAGTATTTAATAGCAGCAGTTCTCACTTTCTCATAATCCTCATATTGATAATAATCAAACATACGCTCCATCTTTTCTTCCTAATCCAGGTACTCGTAAGCATTCTCAAATCCATTGAAACTCGGAATCTAAAGCTTCACATGGTTAAATGCTCTAAGGACTCATACATGCTACTCTTCAAAATACTCTCCCTCTTCATCTTCATTAAGCTCTCTATCTTGAACTAGTTGAGCTAGGTTTTAACCTATAATAGGTTGAGCAGTTTGTGGGGTATTTTGTACAGCTTCAATGGGTCAGCAAGATAGTGCATGAACAACTTGGGTCAGATCTACTAAGAGGTTAGCAACTTCATCAAGTCTCTCGTTAGTGCTTTTGGAAGTTCCTTGAGATTATTGTCTATGGTTAATAACTGTACTATCATCACTAGCACTAACATTTATATTTGGGTTTGTCATTTTTCCTTCTAAATTCAGAATTTAAACTAACACTTCAGAAAGTGAATAGCTATTAGCACAATAGTCAAATGAATACAAAACTGACTCTGTTTTGCATATATAAAAACAAAGTACAGTAAAACCTCCACTCTAATACCAAGATGTTGCGAACCATGACCAAGAACAGACAAGGCTAGTCGTTAAATGGCTCCAAGCTTGTAGAATGCTCGAAGGGGTGAATGGGGAAAGTGTGAAAGGGTGATAATGACAAATGAAACAGTAAGCAAAAACCCACGAACAACTCTAAAGGATATGACGCGCCAATGAAACTTCCATAGACTCACAACACAATTCGATATAAATCACAAATTGGTTTAATGAGGTTATTCGTCACTTAACCTTGTTTAAGGGAAATAATAAGAGTGATGCCGAGAGTAAACAATAGTGTTTACACAAGGAAGGAAGTACTTAATGTTCATTGAAGGTAATATGTTCTTTATAGCTACAAGTATAACGGTATTTATATTCGTAAGTTAGGATAACTTACCGAAAAGGGAAAATACAATAAGGACATTTCCAAAACAAGCAATGTATATAATACAAAAGGATAAAAATGAATATACAAGGAAAACAATAATTAGTGGTACGGATTTTACATATGATATTATTGATGCTGCATTGGAGAGATTGTTAGGAGATGCAGACAAAAAGTACGAACAGATGGGCATGTCCGAGTAGGGATGGCTTAATCAATTTAGATTCTTTATCTCTTGACTTCTCAGTAAGGATGATGCTAAGTGATTGGTCGGTTTGGTAATGGAGAGTAATCATTAACTCAGCATACAACAGAATAATGGGTAGTCATATGGTAGGGCATTAAAGGTGACTTGATAAGAAAGTACTTAGCTTCGCAGGCTTTAGTTAGAACATAAGGATTCATTGTACTAGCCCCTCTAGTCTTCAGGCTCAACTGTGTGTCAGAGGTCCCGTAACTTGATTCCCATCAGACATTAATTTCAAAACAAAGTTATAACTCTCAACAATGTTTGATGTTATGTATCCAAAATGGTAATAACCATCATATGCAAGCGTTTACCCATCTAAATCAACATTGTCGAACTATATGAGAGCCTTCTCTATGAAACATTTGAATTTCCTTTCTTATGCTTGAACACTTGCAAACCATATGAGTTTCTTGTACAATTGGTTTTTGTGGACCATATTAAAGTTACTAACAACATGCCACAGATAGTATCTCTAAATTGCAAATGGTGGCTATCAACCTACTAATGGTTCCTTATACGCGGAATCAATACCAGATGCTCTATCGAATATAAAACATAAGGTTTCCCCCTTCTAGTTGACTACATGCACTTTAAGCCTTCGTAGGAACCACCCTTAGGATTTTGCTAATTCTGTGTTAATAAGAGCAAAGGCCAATGGAACTATTGCATTGTCTCCATTTATGCTACAAGTTACCAACAACTTATGCCCATACTTTTCGTATAAGAATGTGTCATCAACACATATAATGAGTCAACAGTATTTGAAGGCTTCTATACAAGGCTCAAATGTCCAGAAAACTCACTTGAACTAGGACTAACTTTACTTTGGCAAGCTGCTCTATCCCCAATCCACTTGTATCCTCGGAATGCTTAACTTCATTGCATTTAATAGTCTCAGCAACTTATTATACGACTTCTCCTAGTTACTGTATACCATCTCAACAACCTTCTGCTTGGCTTTAAAAACCCTTCTATTGCTTATTGTGTATTCGTGATATTTTGCACGTTAACTACAAGATCATGTATCTTAACATCAGGGTTTTTCCGTACACTACTGATGAATAGCATAGCCATTATGTTGTTATCAAGTTGAGGATGATCTTGGTTCATCATCATGTTCACATAAGTATGCAAACTCTCTAGAATTGTTATTTTAAAAAGGCCCTCTACTTTCTTCAAACAAGCCTATAGCCTCTACTTACAACCTTCTTCTTTCTTATCGCAGCAGATAGTGTATACAGTCGGTTTTGAAATGTCCACATGAAAATTATAGTGGTTTTTTAGGTGGAATGACTTCACCACATTTATAAGATTCTTCTTCGTGTTGAAACGCATACTGATACTCAAGTCATCAGAATTGCTGATGTTGCTATACATTTCATTAACATCTCTCTGAAATGTTATGTAGCCGTTACCATTGTATTGGTTGTTGTAAAATGGGGTAGGATCTCTCATAAGCCCATCTACCGATTCATTTATTTGCAAAAAAGTCCTAAAACTATCTGCTAGATAATACTTCACCAGTACAATGATGGGGCCTACTTGGACCATCTCTACGAAATGGCCGGATTGGCATACTGCTCCCGATAACATATGGTCTTACTTGGGCTTCTTCTAAATTCTTAGTCTGGTCATCTTTGAGGCTAACATCACCTTCATCACTACCTCCATCATCCTTATCACCATTTACATCTGCATCATCTTCCTTATCATTGTCGACATCTATGTCTATGTACATTTTCTCCACATACGGATCATAAGACTTCTCGTGTTTGATAATGGGACCCAATGCTTCGTCAAGCTACTCTTTTGTGACTACAAAATATATGTAATAAAGTAACAATATTTTTTAAAAAAAAAATATTACATAATCTAGATTACTACTAAGATTACAAAAAAAAAAAAAAATCACAGCTGCAAGTTATAGATTATTACTTGCTTCAATCATACATTGGTGTTAAAAAATGGTTCGGTACTTCAACTATGGGTTTTCTCGTGTTTTCTTTGTATTTTAGAAATTGATAGGGGTGAGAATGAAGTCTGGCCATGTGAATTAGGATATATATATATATGGTCTACTAAAAGTACATATAGTGGCTGTGCCTTCAGTTATAGACAATTATACTAAAAGCGTATGGACTGCATGTGCCTTCAGTTAAAAAAAGAAAAAAACTTCACTATACCATATTAGTAATATTTTGTAAAAAAGGCCCTTTTCCGTAATATTTTTCACAAAAGGACTCGTATTTGATAAAACTTCAAAAGGAAATATCTATAACTATTCCAGAATTTAGGTAAGTAACTTTGAAGGAAGAATGTTTTGTTGGTGGGGGGAGGGGGGAAGAGAGAGCTTTAAAGACTAGAAAACAAAAAAAAAAAAGGAATTTAAATAAAATAAAGATAATTAGGTATAGAGGGGATTCGATGTTCCATGTAATTAATTAATGCCTATAGAAGTATTTAAGTCAAATAAAAGTTAGAAACCCTTCCTTAACCCTAATGACCCTAACCCTATTTAGACCTTTACTTAAACCAATAGGAGCTTTTTTGCCATCTTAACCATCAAACCACTAAAATTTGGATCCATGAACCCTTTGTGCTAGAAATCACAAGAAATGAATTGATTTGCTATGAAAACATAATTACAAGGTATGTTGACCCTAATAGATGTTGTAATATATGTTTTTCCATAGAAAAGAGTGATAAATTTAATGGAATCAATGATTAGTAGTGTGATGAAGGTGTGAAGTTGATCCTTGGGTGTTGTTACGATGAGAAAATGCATAAGTACTTTTGAATATGAAGTTTTATGTTAGTTTCATGTAAATAAAATAGATTAAGGTTGATTTTGTATATGTTTGAATCTATGGAGTAGTTGATCTTGGTGTCTGAGGGGTTATTACTGGCTATGTAGAGGTTGAATGGTGTATTGAGGGTTGTGATTTGGAGTGATGTTTGAAGGAGAAAATTGATGTTTGAGGGCAACACGACTAAGGACCATGATCGTAGTCATAACCATAGTCTTTTCTAGGGGGTCATGTTGAGTTGTGCGCGAAGAGGAGAAGTCAAGCTAAGGTCCATGGTCGTGATCCCTAAACGTGGTCTTTCTGCTATATAAGAATAAGAACCATGACCAAAGTTCATGGTTGTGATTTTTAGCTATGTACTTGTTCCACCTTTTATTCCTTCTTTCCTTGCTTTATAAAATCATAATTTAAACTAATCTAGATCATCTTAAGATTCTAAAATTATCTTAAAAACATAGACAACAGCAATTGAACCTAAGATTCAAGTAGGATTTTGGAATTTAAGTTAAGACATGAAAAAACCTTTAGACGTAGATTATAAACATTATTTTTACTATTGTTAAGTGTTGATTTTGAACTTACTCTTAGTTTAGACACTAGAAACAGCAGTGGTTGCTCTTTGGATCTAAGTATGGGACCTGTGCTTGTTTAGTATAGTTAATCAATTGGAATTAAATTAACTTGGCTTATTAAATGTTATACCTCCCATTGGTAAGGTTTAGTAGGTTAGTGAGGCATTTAGTGATTGTATACGACTCGCTTGATGGGTGTTTTCTTATTGAGATGTCTTAGCTTAATCTAGGAAGGATTACTTAGGTGATGGGAAGGACTTACATTAATACTATTATATGTATGTATTTATGTTACGTGTCTAAGAGTTATGAGTTACTCTAAGTTCTATAACGTAGATTGTGTTGTTTGTTGGTTATATGAAGGATAATTAAAATGTGATTATTGCATTGGTTATATTTGTGTTCCATGTCAAGCATAGCTCACCTTTTAAAGATTTGTGATTTTTCAGTTTCAAGTATAAATAATATGGAAAGTATCGAATATTATGAAGATTCATATTATGACTATTATTATTTTGACGATGAGTTAGGATATTATTACTTTGATGATAGGATGGACTTAGCCTAGGGGATGGATTAAGTTTATGGATGTTATAAACATTAAGAGTTGAACAGTTTTCTTTTATTTATATATATATATTTTAGGGACTTATAAGGGTTACTTGTGACTCCTTATTTTTATTTTATTTTGAATATGTTATGTATAGTTTATAATCATAAACTTATTATGGTTAAATGTTAGATATTCAAATAATTTCAACAGTTAATTGAATGGTGATAGGTGTTTTATGGTTGAGTTAAGTGGTGAAATTTACCACTGCTATTTATTGGTTGGAGAGAAATTTAACCTGAGATTGGTGATATTATGGGATTGTGAATTTTAGATAAGTGGTAGCATATTAAATGCATTGGCACGTTGGTTTTTAGGATCGATAGGTAGCAAGGCTACGACTTCCCGACACCATTACACATAATGTATATTGAAAATATAAATTAAAATAAAAATTGGCTATATTTTCAATTTCCATGCCACAATTTAAGGAAGAAAAAGTTAATTTTTAGGAGGTGTGATACCAAAATCAGCCTGTTACATTTTAATACTATAGATATAATAAGCGGAATAAAATAAATACATAAATGCAGTAATAGGAATGAAAAAGTTGTCATAAGGAACAATTTAAGTACTTTCCTTTAGACATGAATCTGCAATTTCATCACAATTTATACATTTTTTCCAACCAGCTGGCCTAAAGAGCTTCAAAATAAGATCAAAGTGGACCTCATAAGCGAATATCCAACTGCTCAGTTAAATAAGCTAAATCATGAAATAATACATTTAGCTTCCTGCAATTGGAAAAAAGATATCAATGTTTCCCATTCACAGCTCTCCGTCCCAAAAGTTCTTCTAAGGTATTGTAAGATTTGCAATATTTTATTAATTTTAGGATTCACCAGACCAGAATAATCTGCTCGGAATTAAATGGGCCACTCGTTGTTTCAATCCATATAACTCTATCAGATTTTAGATAGCCCGTTTAATTAAAGTAGCACAATGCTCGTAGTAGATGGATGTTAAGCTACTAAATAAACAAACATTTTAATTTTTAAAATGTTAAATTATTTTATTTTTTTTAACTTTTAACAAGTATTTCAACAATTGTCGTTACCTTGATGCTTTAAATGAATGATGATAAGCCTTGGGCAAACCAATAAAACTAATAAATAAAACCCAAGCTCAATACATTATTATAATCTCAACATGGTTGGACTATTCGTCACCTTATCCACCAACTGCAGCTGCTCAATGTTTGCCAACGTTAGACTAAACTCTACTCGATTGTCCCTCACTTCAAGTAATCCAAATCCGTAGTTTTATAATATTTGCATTGCGTATAGGCTTGCACGTCCCTAAATAAACTACACAACTGCCAATCTGTCAAAATATGACCATCCATTTTTATTAATAAAAACCATAAACCCCCTCCAATAATAATCCCTTTCTCTCACCTTCATTATTCACACCCAGACTGACTGATCTCTCTTCCTTTCTCTCTTCTCTCCAACCAAAAACTTCCCTTTTATTTTTTTCTCAATCTAGAAAATGGTCACTACATTTAAGAAATAATCATCTTTTCCTTACCATTTTTTAGTGTTTGGATTATACATAAATTAATGTATAGGAAATTTCATCACAATTCAGTATTAGCTTAATGATCATGAGCCGAAGATTGTACACCAACCCATTTATTCACGGTCATCAAGAAGCTGATGATTATTCCGATCAGTCAAATGAGAATGGAGCTCCTCCGGATTCACCTTCCTCGGGAGATGATACCAAGGTGACTCGTAGAGACACTACTAAACCTTCACCAAAGAAAAGGTAGATTGAATAACTTATATTAATAGTTCATCTGATTATTGAAATGATTTTCTTTTCTAAAGACAAATATGATTGTGTGGTATGAACATTAAGAGTTAATTTCCATGCAAAAAATGAAATGTGCAGTAAAAAAGGTGCAGAGAAAAGAGTGGTATCGGTTCCGATAGGTGACTTGGATGGATCTAAGAGCAAAGGGGAGGTGTTTCCACCGTCCGACTCATGGGCCTGGAGGAAATACGGTCAAAAACCTATCAAAGGCTCCCCTTATCCCAGGTATATTTCCTCTTATTACTTTTTATTTTATTTTATTTTATTTTATTTTTTTGGGAACCAATTAGCTAAATTTCTCTTCTAAGTACATCCTTTATATTGATCTTTTTCAAGTAAATATATCTGGGTTTCTTTTTTTTCCTTGTGGTTGGGGTAAACATGGGTTCTTTTGTTTTGGGTTTACCGTTTTTTGAATTGGATGAATGATTCCATGGTTATTTTCCATCTGATATCTTTTAGGGCAATATAGTCTTCGTGGAAATTCATCAACTCTTCTTTTTCTGGTTATTTAAAAGATAAAATAGAAACTTAAAATAAAATTTCGTTCTTGTTTACTGATTGTATTAGTCGGTTCGTTCTCGGGGTAAAAGCCGGCAGACACTTGTATGAAACACTATGAAGAGGTTGAAGAAGAACCTTTCTTCCTTGGCATTATTACTTGTTTTATTAATATATATAATATATATAATATAGAGAGAGAGAGAGAGAGAGAGGATTGGCAACTGCAATCGCAATGTCATTATAATATGTAGTGGTTCCGGAAAGCCTTTACAATATCTTCACATGTCAATAGTTCATTAATCGACCAATTAATTGTCGGATAGTTGAATTATAACTTTTTCTCCACTTGGTACGCAGCCTCAATTTATTAGATTCGGACATATAACTTGTAAAATTCTTAATGCTATGGATTTTCAACCACCAACAAGAGAATTATAAAAAAGTCTTTATATACATTTTCCGGTAAAATATATACAAATATTTGAGAGGTCACAATTTTTAAAATAGATTTGATTTTCCTTTTCTATTTTTTTTTTCTTTAAATCAGTCCGTTCTTATATTCAGGGGTTTAGATAATATATTACTTACCAATGAGATGCAGATAACAAAACAACTATGAATTATTAATACTGTTTTCATCATTTTCGCCGAAGGAGGGGTGGTGGTGGCGGTGGAAACACTAAATCTTGAAGCCATAATTCTCTTTCGGAAAATTTATCATAGTCTTGACAGATATTTACAAACATTTGCCTAGAAATTTATTTATCTTGTCAACATAGATATTTATTGAAATGTCGTTTTCATGCATTATTATTTATATTATTAACATCCTTAAAAATTTAAATAACCTTGGTAAATAAAATTACTATTTAAATGAACAATCAAATATTATTTAACAGAAAAATTAATACTAAAATAACATTATAAAATTATATATATAATTTGATTGAATAATTATATTGTATTTTAAATTTTATTATATTTTTATATTATTTTTTACACATGAATATACATTTATTAGTTTTTTTAAATGCTCCATTCTGTGATGCCAAAATTAAACCTAGAACACGAGGGGCCTCTACTCCGAGTGCTTACACAAGGTCGTAACAAGAGTCGAGTACGCGCTTATAATTTTTTTATTTTAGTTCCTCTGATTAGTTCGCTTCCATTAAACATCATTATCAAAGCATCATCCTTAATTGACAATTAACACAAAATGACGTGTTTAAACTTTAAACAGGGGATACTATCGATGCAGCAGTTCAAAGGGCTGCCCAGCTCGCAAACAGGTTGAGCGGAGCCGTGTCGACCCCACGATCCTCCTCATTACCTACTCTTTCAACCACAACCACCCTCTCCCCACCTCCAAATATCAACAACATCACCACTCTGCCACCAACCCTGGCGGTGCCGCCACCACCACTGCCGCCGCCAGCCCTACAGTCCCGGCCACCTTGCACCATGAAGAACCGGAGTTTCCCCACCTGGGTGATGACTCTTTGATGGGTGCGGAGTTCCGGTGGATGTCTGACGTGGCGTCCACATCATTTTTGGAGAGTACGATATGCACGAGAGGAGATTACGTGGATGCTGACGTGGACAGACCTTACGGAGACGAGGAGGATTCTCTTTTTGCTGATCTAGAGGAGTTGCCTGAGTGCTCATCGGTTTTTAGGAGACTTAGAAGGGTTGAATCAAATGGAGAGAACCGGCGGTGTAGTTTAAGCGCGGTTCCGTGCATGGGCAATACGGGATAAGGTTAGGTAATTTTAGCATTATTATTATGTTATCATTGAAAATACATTAATTAATTAGCTAATTAATGGAATAGACGCATAATGCGGAAGAAGAAACGACAACGCCACAAAAAACAAAAAGTTCTCGAGGGGCTGCTGTTTTGGTGGCCTTGTGGATAGTATTCTAATTTCGAGCTGTATTCAATAATGAAAATTATCAACAAAAACTTTCTGATGCACGTTTCTTGACGTTGTGTTCCATTGAATAAATCCCAATAATTAAACCTATAGTTTTCACCTTTTTTTTCTTCTTCAACTTTTTTTTTTTTTTTTATTGTAAACGTTAAATACAATAGATAACGTTTCGCTTTTTGGCCGTTGATTTTGGTTCGAGGTAATTTTAAAATAGTTTTGTTATCTTTATAAGAAAAAAAGAAAAGAGTTTTGTTAATTAGGCCGAAAAGCAAAAATAGAGTTATTAGTCTGATTCAGGTGGAGCCAATTATCAACTGCGTACTTAAAACTTTATATATTTCGTCTTTTTATTTTCTTACGAGGATTCCAAATACATTTTAGAAAACACTTCAGCACAACAATACTTTTCCTTTTAAACTGTAACACCTATATAAAAAGTATTGCTCACAAAAAATTTAATTAACAGAGGTGGATTTGATTCCACAATTTTCAAATTATTTTAATTTAGAGAGGGAAAATATATATATATATATAGATATATATATATATATATATATATATAGAGAGAGAGAGAGAGAGAGAGAGAGAGAGAGAGAGAGGATTAAAACCAACAGTTGTTAACCTAATACTAAGTTTCGCATACGAATGATTGGAGAAGGACAAGATTGCAATGATTAATAATAATGTTATGGGTAAAGATTTGGTCCCCAAAAGTCTGCCCTTTAAATAGTTAGCTAAAATTAGTTAACCAGCTTGCGAATTATTCAAACTAAGAGTCCCACAGTCGTGGATAAGTTTTTTCACTCATCACACTTCCCAGGTTAGCCGAAAGTTTATAGGTTATATACTAATAACGAAGTGCTTACGCATATCTATGCACCTTTGAAAACCTCTATCTTGATTCACGGACCAAAGGATTAATTCAACCCATATTAATATTAAAAGTTTGCCGTGCAACTGTCAACCTAACAGCGTACCTGTTAGCAATACAATGACTCGACTTTTCGAGTGGGAAAAGAGAACAAAGAGCATAGCAAGCAGGATGAGACATCAAAATGTCAACAAAACATTAAGGCTTAACACAAAAAGAAAAAGCATCCTTTCAACTTAGGTAGACGATGCACGTTACCCTTTTCTTCCCCCATTACGGGCACATGTATTCAAACATTATCTTTTGACGCTATATTTGCATGTTAATCACTTGATAAGTTCTCAATTAGCTAGCCTGGTGCACTAATTGGCCAACCAGGGAATAGAAAATCAGCTCTATTGATTTTGGAGGACTGTTCAGACTACCTGCATTTAGTACTTTCCCATAATTTGCCAAGCAATACATCAGAAAATCTACTTATTATAGGAAATTGTGTGTGTTAAATGTACAAGAACATCTGCTATAGAACCAGAAGCTTTACCTACACTAACTTGAGCAACAACCAATTCTCTTCAGTACAGATTTATCCTCTTTGACATTGATTGTTTGTCCTGCTGCTGGAAGAGCAGAAGCACTTCCATTATTGCCTGCTTCAACTGCTTTCTTGCTTACCATCCGATATATCTGAGCAAGAACTTCAGTAAAGGATGCTTCCACATTAGTTGCTTCCAATGCAGAGGTCTCCATGAAATATAGGGATTCCTTCTCGGCAAACTCCTTCCCATCATCTGTAGGAACAGCCACAAGATGTCGGAGGTCAGATTTGTTTCCTATAAGCATGGCCACTATATTGGGATCGGTGTGGTCCCTCAGCTCCTTCAACCACCTTCCTACATTCTCAAATGTTGCATGTCTGGTAACATCATAAACAAGCAAAGCACCAACAGCTCCCCTGTAGTAAGCACTGGTAATGGCACGATACCTGTAAAGACAGCAATATGATCAAGACCTCACTTAGATGTTAATTCCATGGAGCCCAACAACATGTTACACACACACAAACATACACACATATCATGTATACAGCACAAAAGACACTGAGAGAACATGGGAAAATGAGTAAAATTTTTTTAATGATTTCACCACTTTGAAGCACTCATGTCATGATTTGCAGCTGCAATAAGAAATCATTCAAAAGGATCACTACGGCAACAATTCCATTAGATTCTTCTACATGTCGGCCTTGATCACTGTAAGTGATTGAAAACTTCCCATATTAAGGGAGATTCAGTCTTCCAATATTTTCTCAGACGGTCCTAATGGGAGTTCATTAATAAGTTAAGCAACTTATTTTATTCATGGAATTAGCCGAATGGGCAAGTTGCAATTCAATGACCCCAGACCTACTATTTTTGCATCAATCAAATATCAAATAGGCTACAAAGTCTCGTTTACAGCATTCTACCCATAATGGCACTTTAGAGTAGGATTAATCTGGTGGGCACATGTGGAGTGAGTCTAACTAATGAGGAAACTTCTGGAGATTGAGCTGACTGCAAACTTATATCCATTGAGGCCCGTGTTGGTTAGAACGATGCAATGGCCAGTCTGGCTTGTTGAGTGGGAACAAAATGCAGAGTTGGACAAGGCAAAGTAGAGCTTGACAAAGCAACTCTCTGTTACCAGCAGACAGGGATATAAACATCTGAACTTTAGTTATGCAAGCATGGTTTTATATGCATGTTAGAGGGGTAAAGTGCATAATTACAAAAAATAGACATATCAATGTACTTTCGAATGTTTTCAAGGGTGATTAGTGTAATTTACCATATTAGAAATCACTACCCTTTTGTCCATTTTTTTTTTATTTTATTAGCTTGCCAACAAAAATAATGTAGAAGGACAAAGCCGATATTGCTTAGCCTTCGTAAACAATAATGAAATCATTTGAGAGTTAACAGATACTCAAAGTGCATAAGGCAAGTTGAAGAATCTCGGGAAAAAATAAAGGCATTAATTAGTATTAGAATACATTAATTACATTGATAGGGGAAAAAAGGCAAAGGTACAACGTCGAGGAGAGACAGATTTAGAAATTTGAAGACATCAGCAAACAAACTTAAAGGCCATTAGGGAGAGACACTATATTATCTGACATCATCTCCTTATGCAGAAATAGAAGTATATCTTCTGACATCAGTGTATGGGAAATTTAGACATACTGCTGAGACCCATGTACATTAGTTGCTAATCACTGAGCATGAAATCCTCCATCTATCCTTTTTTTCTTTTTCCTTTTTACGCCAAATGCTAGGATTGGCATTCAACTCATGAAAAGGCATCTTGAATAAGCTGTTGATATATATATTTTTTTTCCTTCTTAATGGTAAATGAGAAAGAGTTGCCTTAGGGGTACCAAACCCTATACAAACAGAATCATATTCAGGACATGTACTATAATATGATGAAGTGGCCAGAATGGATATGTGAGGACTCTGAGAGAGACAAGAAATTGAAAAGCAAATTGCTTGCAACCATGTATAGTTTTTAGTCTTATTAATCCATTATCATTTTTGAAAATAGAATTTGCATGTTGGTTTTTCTAGCTTTTCCTTTCTCTGTCACTCAATTTTCGGCTCAGACCAACATAGATATCCATAGGGTAGTTAAATTCGACCCTCGACTGTAGAAAATACCTCAACATTTAGCTAGATATCTATGTCTATACAGGTATTTAGCTCCTGCAAATCCTTTGGCTAGTGATGTTGAGCAGAATAAACACGGAATACCCCCTTCAGTCCCATTTACCATTCGATTAGATCCATCATTAGTGGGCCTCCTTAGCTGAAATCAACACTTCTTAAAGTCATAGTAGTCAACGTGAGGCAGAAATAATCATAAAAAAGGACAGGACATTGTGCCCGCTTTCTACCATTTTCCTTTCTCTATTTCAAGCTTCCATTTTGGATACAAATCATTTGAAAATGACAATAACACCCTGGGAGGTTATCAAAATAACATATTTACCCTAAAATTCAACAATTATTGCAACTCGCTTCTTCAAGAATATTGATACCAAAATATTTCTTATTCGATGTAGTAAGAAGTCAAATTGTCTGTATCAAGATTCAAGTATAATTATTTTTTGAGGCCAGTTGATCACCGTATTTGATATGTATATGCCACCGAAATTTTGAATCAGTTAAGAAAAATCCCCAAAATAGATGATAAATCTGCCTCGAAAAATAATTACACGTGTTATTCATGCAAATGACATGCATAGTAATACATCAGAGGAGAAATATTACAGTGCCATTCATTTTTAAAGGACAAAACCTTGCTATTTTTCAGTGTCGTTTTTTTTATTTTAAAAGCTTCATTTGATTCATTTATTTTCTGTTTTATTTGCGTCTTATTTTTATTTATTTAAATCTTTGTTTTAAGCAAAAATAAGATATAAAAAAAATAAAAATATATTTTTTCAAAAATACTAATTAAAATAATAATTTTCAATATATAAAATATATTTTCTAAAAGTTTTTCTCTTAAAAGTACTTATTTTTATTTCTCAATTTTAATGCTCTAAGTACTATTTTTATCATAATTATGAAACATAAATAAATAAAATATAAATAAAATAATTTTTAAACTAAATTTAAAGAATATACAAATTAAATAAACGAACAAAAGTTAATCCACCTACAATTCCCAATACCCAAAAAATCGTGCTATCTTTGAAATTTCCGATGTTTCACTAATGTTGGCAATTTTTAGAATTGAAGGAAAGTTCATAATTATGCCCGCTTGCACGATAAGCAAACTCCACCAATTCCGTCAAGAATTATAATACCCAAAAAAGCATGCTATCTTTGAAATTTCCGATATCACACTAATGTTGGCAGTTTTTAGAATTGAAGGAAAATTTATAATTATGCCTGCTTGCACAATAAGCAAACTCCACAATTACGTCAAGAAAGATTCCTTTCTGATCATTCGCGCTAAGATTATAAAAAGATAATCACATTCAAAAATCAACAAAACCGAAAGCACGAATCTAGCACGACGATTCACATGCTGTCAATTGGCAAAAATATCAATAACCTCATTTTGTTTCCCAATGAAACGCTATGTAGCTTGGCCCGTAGGCTATCCTCAACATCAATCAAAATGCTTAGACACATGAACTCATGAAATAGCATTTTAAAAAAATTTATGATCTAAATGCGAATTCCACTGTGGAAAAAAATATCGATTACATTCAGCAAAGCAACTGAGCACAATCACAAGAACACGAGCGACTACATGTTAATGAACGATGAATAAATGAGTTAGGAAACAAGAATTTATACCGTTCTTGACCAGCAGTGTCCCAAATCTGAGCTTTGATGACTTTACCATCGAAATTCAAGCTCTTAGTAGCGAATTCAACACCAATAGTGGATTTAGACTCTAGATTGAACTCGTTCCTGGTGAATCGAGAAAGGAGATTCGATTTTCCTACTCCAGAGTCGCCGATTAGTACCAGCTTGAATAGGTAATCGTATTCGTCATCTGCTTTGTAACTGGCCATGTGAAACACTGGAATAAGAAAATCTCTGTCTCTCTGTGTAGGGATTTTGAGATTAGGGTTTAGATGAGAGAGAGAGAGATAACAGAAAGAGATAATCGTGATTACGAGGATGATGATAGTTTAGAGGGGAGGGGCCGAGAGGTTTTTAAAAGAGACGGAAGGGGAGTGTTTTTATTTTTTCCCTTTTCTTTTTTAATTTTAAATAAAGAGGGGTTTAATAATGAGATGAGAGTGACCGTTGACTGCTGTCCAGTTCGCTGGATTCCGGGAGCAACCATTACGGGATTCAATGCGAATAACGGCGCATCTTTTTTCAATTTCGAATTAATTCGATAATTCTGGCAAAAAAAAAAAAAGAAATTAACTCCATAATTTTCCACCCTTCCGGTGCATTTGATTGATCTACGCATAAATAATTTTATGATTTACGTATGAAACCATTTATAATATCCATTTTTCAACATATAAAAAATGAAAACATATATATATATATATATATTAAATGTATAACTAACGGCATCTATTTTCCTTTTTCCATTTCAATTTTTTTCCTTCATAACTCGTCTCATTTTACATTCAATAAAATCCCTTTTACTATATATATTAACAAGAGATAATTTAGAGCATGATTGTAATGAATAAACAACCATGTCGCGTACAACTATGGAGGGTCTGATCCTACTCTTTCAGTAGTTATTCATTCGGTTAAAACATGAAAACTTATCAAAACCACTGGATGGATAGTTTTCAAGAATTGACATGTCATATCAATTTATTATATAGGTTTCGATTTCATTATACCTCATATAATATAGGGACTTTGTGGCATATAGTTCTGGTGTATAAATAATCTTAACCTTGTAAGTATAATGTAATTCCAATTAATTCATAATAACTTAAATCTATCATTCTACACTTATATTCATTTAAACAATTAAATATTTTAAAGACCTTAAAAATGCAACTTTATTTTAATATCATATGACCATATCTCAAATTTATGTTGTTATTTCACTTTGCCCTTTTGTTATTGTGCAAAATAATATTAGTTTTAGAGTTCTATTTGTCACTAAATTATGTGGGGCTTATAAGTTTTGTGAATATATTCGTTATAGTTCTGTATTTATTTATTTTGTACATCTAGCTTGGTTGTAAAGATTATAATCGGTTAGTCTCTTGTACATCAACATAAATACTTGTACATGTAATAGAACAGAGGTTAAGGTACCATGTTTTCAAAGCTCATTTCTTTTCATGCTCTCAAGCTTTAATGGCATAGTGATTAAATTCATGGTGTTCAAAGTTCTTGTATAGAACTCATGTAAGATCTTAGAATTCATATGTTATCATAGATACAAGTACTGTATTTAGTAATTTCTTCACTAATTACTTTTAATTAAATTGAAAGATGAACAATTAGATCTAAGTGGTCACTATTCATCTCTCCCTCTAATAACTCATCTATTATAATCAAAAACATAATCTTTAATGGAACTAACTATCTTTTGTGGAGTAGGTTTGTAAAGATTCGATTAGGAGTGAAATTGAAATTAGATGTTATAGATGGATCAATTATAGGACCTAGTGAAGATTCCACCAATTTTATCAAATGGATGAGGCACGATTTCATGATTCATAGCTGGATATTGAATTCAATGACTAGTGATATGTCTTAGAACTTCTTGTTTGCTTAGTTTGCATTTGATTTGTGGAGAGAAGTAAGTGGCCAATATGGATAGTCGAATCGACCTAATGTTGTTGCTTAGAATTGGTAAGGATCAATGACTCCTTCAAAAGGGGAAAGAAATGAGGCTATAGGAGTATTAGGACTAGTTTAACATAGTCACTCTAATGTCTAAATTAGTAGAGTATTTAAGTGTTTAGAAAAAGAGAATAACTACTTTTGTCATCAAAGTATTTAGAAAGTTCTTATAGAAATTAGTATCCCATATTTATATGTGTTTGTCTTATAACTGTAGTGATAGGGACCTTAATTGTTTGAAACATGTGGTAGCTTTTGAATTTCATTATGTGTAGAATGTGAGGAGAGGTGGGCAGTTATGCATTTATCAGCTGATGGCTTCGAAACTACTTGTGCCTATTTGTTAAAATTCAAATGCTTGATTAGAGTAGGCCGAGCCTTTTGGCTTATTAAATAGCCAAGCCCAATGAGATACTAAGGCTCTAAGAATAGGTTGGTGGTAAGGATGCCAACTTATTTATGCCAACCTAGTAGAGACCTCCCTTGAACTTAGTCTCAAGTAAAGCAATTGTACTTAACGAAACCTTAGATTAGAGACAGCTCGGCAAAATACTAAGTAGTTATCAACAAGGATAAAAATCTACTATCAATATTTGTCTCCTAACTCTTAAGGTTTAGAATTCGAGCATAGGAGTGAGCTTAAGGCAACCTTGATGTGTCAAACAAGGTAGACAAGTACTTGAACTGATGCTTTCTATAAGGTTATGTAGCCCTTGAGCAAGATTGCCAGGTTGTTTGCAAATACTTCTTAAGCTTTACTTCATGTCTAATACCAATTTATTTTCATGTGACATTCAAGCTCACCACTAAATGGTCGCAACTCTTTGCTTTCCTATTTGTTCATTTACAATGTACATGTGCGTGACAACTATTGTGTCAGTTATCATTACCTTTGTACACTCTATAATTGTCAAGGATGTGACATTCGTCAAATCAGTGAAATATACACGTATTCTCCATTAACATATCTTGCAATCAAATTGGATTTTAATCCTAAGAAATTAAATCATGCCTTTTCTATCTTTATAAAACCCTTAAGAACCTAATCCTTCCTCTTTTTTAGTTGCATTATGATATTAGGCAAGTGCACCTATCAGTTTTAATATAACGGATGTGAGTTCG
The DNA here is from genome assembly GCA_024138005.1 of Lumnitzera racemosa. NCBI lineage: Eukaryota > Viridiplantae > Streptophyta > Magnoliopsida > Myrtales > Combretaceae > Lumnitzera > Lumnitzera racemosa. The sequence goes on from JAMXBC010000004.1 coordinate 64,063,113, forward strand.
AGTCGATCCCTTAGAGACTTTGAGTACAAATATTAACCTTAGCTTTATTATCTAATCGAAAAATTATGAAAGTTTGAATTAATTAAAAATACTAAAATTAACAAACTAACTTATTTATAAGACTTGATTAAGCAATTGAAAAAGCACTAAAATTAAGAACGACTTCAAGAAAGTAATAACGTATTTAGGAATTATTTCCCTTAGTGTTTAACATGTGACCGCTTAAAATATATTAAATTCAATTTCTATTATTCTTAACCAGAAGGATTCACAATTAAAGTTAATACCTTTCTCAAGCATATTAACCCTAATCCTAAATTATATACCGGAATTTATTCACTTAGTAATATAATTTAGAATTGCATTAATGTACAATGAATTCCCATACAATTAATTAACTTTTCGGAAGAAACATGTATCTTATCTCTAAGTATATATGTAATTCTCTCCAATTATGTAAAGATCTAATTATACATGTAATTTCTCAACCAACATGCATAATATCATATATTGATATTCTAGAAATATCATATATTGATATTCTCAATTAACAATTAAACGACATAATTGAATCAAGCAAAGATAGAAACTTTATTGAGAATTCTAAATCAACCCAAGAATCACATGAAACCCTAGGTTCCATAATCCTAAATACACAAATTCTAAGCTATCATAATGAAACTAAAAACGAATTCCATCAATAATATAAAATAAAACATGAAAAAATCCTTTGATTGATGAAAAATCTCTCCGATTTTGAAGTCGGTGTTGTTCTCGCCTTCTCCTTTTTCTCAAGTCTCTTTTCTTCTCTAATGTCTCTTATCTCTTTTGAAACCTTAATATGTCTTTTTATAGTGTATCAAAGGTTTTCGTTTTCTTTACCGGACACGACCTGGGATATGACCGTGTCCCCAGGTCGTGTAACTTTCTGCCCTTGGCCAATTTCCCTGCATGGACACAGCCTGGGACATGGTCATGTCCCAGATTGTGTAACTTCAAAACTTCTTCATTTGAACTCCGAATTGAGTGAAACTTGATTCATTTTCTTCGTTTTCGATCATAAAACGCGTTCAAACCTTGAAATAAAAATTTTACTCAATTAAGTATCAATTTCTTTAAAGAAAACCAAAAATGTGAGGAAAATACTATAAAATCACCATGTGAAATATGTTTAAAACCCGAGTTATCACATTATATTGCAAATTAAGCCTTGCTACGTTTTTCTTCCTCTTCTTTCAAAGCTCTCAACTTTTTCCAAAGCTCTCAAACTTTTCAAGCAATAGGTTTGGTTAGGAGCAAGATTCATTCATCTTCATCTCCTTCCAGTTCCGAGGCTACTCCTTTTCCTCCTCATGAAATGATAGGGTCAACTTCATCTTTTGGTGGCTTGGTTTTGAGTTATAGCAATGCTATAGATCGGTATGAGAAATTGGCTCACATCAATAATCTGCCTAAGGACATTTATCATGATGATGGAGAGGATAGGAAATCTGTAGCGTATCTTTACAATGATATTGTGTATAATGTTGATGCATTGAATGGAGTTCAAAGCAGTGTTGATAAACAATTTTTGGCTAAGTATAAGGATTACTTCGATAGATTCCTTGATGAACGGATGCTTAGAAAGCCAAGGAAGGATAAGAGTGTTTCTTTTCCCATCGACCATGAATTTCATATATATTTGAAGTATTTTGAGTTTAGTTGTGTATCCCTTTTGTGATTTTCAAAAAGCATTTTTCAATTATTTTCAAGCGTCATCGAGCATGTTTTCGTTGAACACCTATAGGATTTTGGTCACTTTTGAGATAATTTGCAAGGAGTTGGAAGTTTGAGCTACTATGTAGCTCTTTAGATACTTTTTTACAATAAAGTGCTAGAATGATGGGTAGTTTTATGCTACCTCTTGATACAGGAAGAAATTCATGGATGGTTTAGAGTTTAAGATTCATAACTAGTATGACAAATTCATGTTAATTAAATCGGAAGTGGACCTAAACTTTTAGAATAAATGGACAGCCCAAAGAAGATTGAAGAAAGATGGCGTAGCAAATTCCAAATAATGTTGTTGTCGTAAAGAAGATTGAAGAAAGGTGGCATGACAAATTATCTTACTGGGATGCCGAGATAATTACTAGTGATATGTGGATGGAGATTTGATCTTCTTCGATGAAGAAGAGGAAGGTACAGCTAAATCTTCTTATCCTGCTAAGTTGTGTTGGTAGTAAGAGGCCAATCAAGACGATTCATAAGGGGATCTTAATTCTCTAATCTTTGTTTGGTACGATTATGTAAGTTTCTTGTACTTCATACTTTGAATTTGTTCCTTTCCTTTTATCATAGATATGGGTGCTGGTAATGTTGACCTAAAGAAACTACTAGCCTAAGCAAAGGCTAAGAAGAAAAAATTAGATATGCATATCGTGAAGGTTGTGATTGAACAAGGTGGTACCCCTTAAGAAGAAAAAAGGTTCTATCCAAACTGTTGAGAAGAAAAAGGTTTTGTAGCAAAGGGATGTTGTTGAAGTTATTGGGAAAAAGATAGTGTCGCTTAAGTCTAAGGCGATAACCATAAGAAAACTTGCTAAGAACAGGCAACAAAGCTTGAAGCTCCTTTGTTAAACTCACCTATTCGAGCTTTGCCTCATATGAGCCAACCTCTTTGCATGGCTTGAAGAGGAGAGAGGGTAAGGAGCATGATATGGGCCCTCTTACAAAGAGATATAGGGACCCTGATTTGGATAGCTTAACTGAGGATCTTAAAGATAATGCTCATCAAGCCCTTCCAATGCATATGAAGAGTGTTTTGGCACCCTTCTGTAGACTTCGTCTCATAAAAGGGGGATATCCATGACTTTGTTCCATATTGGAATAAGAGGATTCTTAATACCGATTCTACTTTAGGAGATGGATTGAAGTGTTTAGCCTTAATTGAAGGAGTTATTCTCCTTAAGGAAAAAATATTCTAAAGATGGACTTCATAAGGAATGGTGGTAGCTTGGAGGCAGTAGTAACTACGAGGTTGTATGATGTAATTTCTACTTTTTTAAATATTTTTTTATGAAGCTTTTATATGGTTTGTAAGAGTCCATAACTATTAACCCTTCAACCCTTATTGTTACAAACAAATGGGTATGTCATGATAGCCATTGATGAGGTTAATTTAGAGGGAAAGTGGTGTTCTTGTTCTCTTTGATCTTGTTCAACATTTTAAGTAAACCTAAAGTTGCATAGATGGAGAGAGTGGAGGAAGCTTATAATGCCTTTAAAATGCAGACAATGGCTGCTAGGAAGGCTAGGATTAAAGTTGAGATAGAAATAGAAAAGTTAAGGAACTCTTGGCATTTGAACAGAATGCTCACAAAGAAGTTTTAGAGGAACTTCTCACCGTAAAAGCTCAAAACGATGAGCTTGTCAAGGAGACTGAGGAACCGAAAGATAAACTCCATGATTGAAAAGAGAAGTACTGGAGTTTGGGTCAAACCATCATCTCCATGAGCAAAGAGGAGGATAAGTTAAAGATTGAGATATAAAATTTGAAGGACAACTCTTCTTGCTTAGAAGCTCGGATTGCGAAGTTGGAACAAGCCTTTAAGGCAAAAGCTTCTGTAGAAGAAGCCTTAAAGATCATGACGCCGAGTAAGCATTACGAGAAGCTTCTTCGAAAGAAATTGCTGGAAGGGGTATAGTTGGCTAGGGAGGAGGTATTGAAAGTACACTTTGATTATGACCTCTCTTGCCTCAACTTCGCTAATGTCGACAATGATGATGATGGTGATGACGATGAAGAAGCAGAAGACATTGGTGTCGAAGAGGGGGGTATCAATCAGGAGCAACCCAACAAGCCCTTTGTTTCTACTGAGGATCCTACACCCATAGAGGAACTTGTTTCAGTGGAAATGCCCCTAGCTAACCGAGATCCTGCTTAAATTCCTCTGACCAGAATGCAATAGATCAACCATCCAACTAAATTCATGTTATGTTTAAGTCCGTTAAATTGGGATATCAATCCTATCTTATGTAATTTTTGTTGAACTTCGCTTAACTTTGTTTTGTGAAGCATGATTGCTTGCATTGGCTATGTGCATTTTACTTTGTGCAACATATTGCTTGCAATGTTTTATTCCAATATTTATTTGGTTAGCTTAAGTACAATGCATTTGCCAGCATTTATGATTTTGTAATCATATCCTAAGTTAAATTAAGGCGATGGTTTGTGAACCCTTACAGGTGTGGACTTAAAAGATTTTGTTAACTAAATTAGGTTAGAAATTATGAGGCCCTTTTGCTTAGTTCATTGACCATATTAGGTTAAAACTACTATCCTAGTTCATTCACCAAATAGGCTTGAACTTTTAAAATTCTTAGTCATCCATAAATCGTTATTAGGTCGGGATAATGTTGAAACATTATAGAAAGGACTTGAAAGGAAACAACTTATTGTTGCATTAATGTGGGGACTACCATCCATTTAAATGTACACAAATAAGAAAATTAGAGAAACCCTTAGAATAAATAAAAAAAACAAAAGCCATAAGCATTCCGAAACTTGCAATAGTTTATGTGAAGTACAATTTAAGATTTTAAGCATTCTAAGCCTCAGGGAATGGCCCGTTCGTCTAATCTCTATAAACCGTAGGTACAATTCTCAATGACCTCCTATATTCGCATTAGGTCTTCCTAATTTGTTGTAAGTTTTCCTTAAGCATCCCTTGTGCCCATTACTTACATTTTTCTACAAACCAAGTCTCCAAGTTAAAAAACTTTGTGTTTGACCTTGTAATAGTAATACCATACTACCTTATGCTAATAGCGGTAATCCTTGCTCTTATAATATCGCTGATTTCTTCTATTGTGTCTAAATTAGCTATGATGTGATTTGCCATGATGTCAAACCTTTGCATTCATAAACTTGGTAGTTCTAATTCGATGGGCAGAATGGCCTCTAATCCAAATGCCAATCTGAATGGAGTCTTTCCTGTTGACATCCCATTTGTAGTTCTATACCTAAAAAATACTTAGGAAGCTTGTAAGCCTATCTTCCCTTAGCTTGATTTGCCTTCTACTTCAAACTATATAGTATAGTCTTGTTAATTGCTTTTGCTTGTCCATTAGTTTGAAGGTAAGAAGCCAAAGGCAGTATTTGGTTATAAGGACTAGACTGAACAAAAAGAACTAGATAGGAAAAATATAAGAAGGACTAGATAGCACAAGCTTATTGTATAATGTTTGGTTTGCATAGTACTGGATATAAAATTTATATTAAAAATTAATTATTTATATTATAAAATAAATAATTTTTTGTAATATTTAATAAAAGTAATATTCATTAACTTGATATTATAACATAGAGGGATATTTTTGGAAATGTGAAATATTTTTTGTTTTCATCTAGTGAATTTTATTTTTGAACTATGGTGTAGATAGAGCAAAATTTAAGCATTTTGTTCAGTTCATTAGCTTAATTTTTATTTAGTCACTAAGCAAATTTACAAACTAAATATGGGATAAATTTTTTTATTTAATCCAGTACTATGAAAATTACGCAACTAAACACTACCAAAGTGTAATTTAGCCATATGTCATACTTTTTGCAAAGAGCCTAAAACTTATCATTGTCAAATTGTAGACCATTATCAGTTATAATTATAAAGGGGACCCAAAATTTTGCTAAGATGAAATTTAACACAAAGGAATCAACTTTTTGATAAGTTATCTTTGCCATTATCTTAGTTTTCATCCATTTAGTAATGTATTGAACCGCAACTAATATAAACTACCATTATCCAATAGCCTTAGGGAAAGGCTTAATAATATCTAATACGCAATAGGCAAAGGGTTAGGGACTAAATAAATTGTGTAATTTGTCTGACCGGAGGAGTAGTATGCATTTCGAACTTAGGTAGGAGCATGGATTAGGTCAAACGATTGGACCTGGGTTGGATCCTATGTGTTGTGCACATGTAGCTGCAAGAGAGGGAAAGAGGCATTCGAGAGGGGCTCTTTAAGGTGTTTCAGGGTGATTTTCAAGTGGTTAAGGGGGTTTTCGTGGGTGTTTTATTGGACAATGGGGTTTTGGCGAAGGTGTCATCACTTAACTTGGTCGTTTGGTAGTGGTTTGAAAACTTTCGTATGGTAGTGGTGGTGATTGCCTCTTGGGGTAGTTGTTGGAGGTGAATGAAGAGTTGGGTCTTAGGTTTTTGGGTGTGGTGAAGTTGGTTATGATGGCCATTTTGGTTAGAAAGGGGTGAAGTTGGTAGTTTCGAATGGGTTATCAGGTGGTGTTTGGGGTTTGCTTAATGGATAATATGGAGGTTACGGTAGGGCTTACGATTGATGTCATTGGAGAGCTCTTGACCTGGGGAAGGTGATGGAAGTGGTAGTTTTTCTCGAAAGTCCCCAAGCATGTACGGTTTGCTAGAGAGAGAGGAGGCGATAAAAAACTTAGAGAGAGAAAGGGAGTGATAGTGTGTGAATGGATTAGTAAGTGAAGATTTTTGCTTCCAAAGGGTATGAGAGTATCTAGTTATACCCACTTCGGCCTGAACAATCATGGAAATAAGGTTTAATGGGCAAATTGGCTATAATGGAGCATCTTGGATTTTAAGCTTTTTCCAATTTTCAAAGCTGATTTGATTAACTATTTTGATGAAATTGGATAGATTTTTTTGCCTCTATGCATAGTAGTTGTGTATAGGATAAGATTGCATAATGAAATTATGTGTGAGTGTATGTGTGGAAAGCATGTGAAAAATTGAGGCAAAGTATAGGATGTAAGTTGTGTACATGAGAGAAAATAAGGGAAAACGATGGAAAAGGAAGGGAAAAGGAAGTTGACATGGCATTATGTTAGCTAAGTGATTGAGTCAAATGTTGCTACATGTTACAGCATACCCGGTAGCTATTCGATACGTGGCTGTTTGGAGACATGAAATAAAAAAGGTACAAAGTGCCTTGTGTTGGAATTAAACTTAAGACCTTTGATTATCTCTAAGTGCTAAGACCAAGTGTAGTATTATTAAGCCACTTAGCCCATGCTCTGATAAATCTTGCAATTAAAATGTATTTAACCTATAAAACGACCTAAGTTATTCTATAAAAACGTTAGATTAAATTAATCTATCTAATGACCTAATCTTATTTTTCTTAAGAAACTACTTTCCTAAAAATATTTTATATGCGTAAAAATATATTTTGCTTAAAACGTCTTATTTTCCCAAAATATATATATATATCTTTCTATTTTTTCCTTTTTTTAAAAAAAAATTTTATGATTTTTTTTTATATTTCTCTAAAATTTCTATTTTTTGTGCTTTTTCTAGTTTTCAATTTTTTGTATTTTTCTTTTTCTTTTTGAATTAAGACCCTTTTTCTCTATTCTAAAAAAAAAACTAAAATTATATGAGGGAAAAATTAGGTGTCTACAATTGTCCTAATGTCTTTAGGCACTTGTTCAACAGATACTCGATAAAGAGCCGATCATTCAAATTTGGAAGTAAAGTAGAGGCTAGCTTAGATGGTTTGCTGACAACAATATTTTGCATCCTTAGGATCTTTACAATGGTAAAAAATGAGAATGCTCACCGGCTATCCTATTCACTTCTCGTAGTAATCAACAAACTGAGCATGCAAGATCAAGGGGATTATCTACTTCTTGTAGTAATCAACGGACTGAGCATGCAAGATCAAGGGGACTATCCACTTCTCCTTCTTCTCTTTTGGTCACATCACAATAGTAATAGCCTATTAAATAAAAGGTCAGCTCTATGGTTAGCTCTGCTACTAAAGGTGCTTTCATTCGTCTAAGGAAGAAGGAGCTTGTGTTTGATAGAACCAAGGAGTAAAGGCCAGTAACTTCTACAGCACCTGGGACTGCTACTAGAGAAAGGTTGGTTTTAGAGTCACTGAGTAAGGCAATGAGTAACTGCCTTTGAGTTTGAGGTTATAGAATACCTCGAACGAAGTGAGGAGGAAGATTCCTGGAGGCAATCTATATTAAAGCAAGGCGCGAGTAAGCCAACGTTCGAATTCTGGGTTATAAAGGATGAAAAAGCTTGTGTTTGCTAGAACCAAGGAAGGGCGGCATGGCTGACTGCATCCTCTTAGGACCGCTACTCAATGATAGATATCAGGTTAGAACGACCAGTCAGATAATGGAAGAAATCCTCATCAAGCATAACTTTCTCACTAAGACATGATCTCCTGGCTAATCAATCAACTCAATCAATTAGCTTAGGTCGACTAAGCGGACCCCGGTGAGATAGCTTTCTTAAGGATTGGCTCGTTGATCTTTGATTCGAGAGTCTTCCCGGCTGGCATATATACTTTTTCCCCTGAGCGCTAATTCATCAAGATCGTAGCTAAGAGAGATGCTCACCGGCTATCCTATTCACTTCTCGTACTATGGTCAAACACTTGCTCCTTATCTTCTCTTTTGCAGCATAGTCTCCTTTGACTTAGTTGACAATTAGTTGCAAATTAGAAATACTTCTATTCTTTTGGCTTCCACCTCCTTGGCCAATATTAATTTGGGAATAAGTGCTTCATATTTGGCCTCACTATTGTTGGCTGAAAATCCAAACTTTTCTTCATATCGAAATCTTAAGTTGTGTGGCCTTGTAAAACAAGGCCTATTCCACATCCTTCTTAAGTTGAAAAGTTGTAAACATACAAATTCCACATAGGCTTCTCAAATAGCTTGACACTATCTTTTTTGCTAGTAAATTCACAACAAAATTTCCTAATACCCGTACTCTCAATGTTGTTCTTAGTTTGTACTAGACACCATATATACTTATCTTTAAGGCATACTTCATCATTTTACTCGATGAGTCAGGTCTCTACAAAGCTTGCCATAGTGGTTAGTCCATAAAGACTATAACTTGGTGAGCCTCAAAATAAGGTTTCAACTTCTTGGCTAATATCACTATAGCAAGGCCAAACTTCTCTTTTTTCGTGTATCACTACTCTGGTCGTTGTAGTATATGACTTACATATTAGTTTGGCAAGTTCTCCTTCCCCTCAACAAGAACTAGTATGGAGGAAAGAGCTTGACTACTAATAGATAAGTAAAGGAATAGACCTTCTTTAGGGATGGGCTTAGAAAGTACTAGGGAAGATGATAGAAATTTCTTCCACTCTTGGAATTTAGCCTCTCATTCATTAGTCCATTTAAATTCTTAAGGGTTTTTTAAGATCTTGAAGAACTTGATGCATCTATCTATGCCTTTTGAAATGAATCTGTTCAAGGCTACAATCCAACTTGTCAACTCTTGGACTTCCTTGATGTTACTTTGGGACTTCACATCTTTTATGGCATTTATCTTTTTTTTGATTTGCTCAGTACCCCATTAAGTTATCTTATAACCTAAAAACTTGCCTAATGTAGCTTTAAAGACACAATTTTGTGGATTCATCTTCATGTTAGACCTCCTTAGTGTATCAAAAGTTTACTGAAGGTCAGCGAGATGCTAATCTTCTTCCTTTCTCTTAATAATCATATCATTGATGTACACTTTGATATTGCGATGAATTTGAGGTTTAAACATCTTCACCATTAACCTTTAGTAGGTCATGCCAGCGTTTTTCAAACCAAAAGGCATAATAGTATAGTAATATTTACCAAAATTAATGATGAACAAAGTGTGTACCTTATCTTCTTTCTCTATTTTGATCTAATTGTATCTAGAAGATGCATCCATGAAGCTAAGTAAAGCGTGTCTAATAGTTGAATTCACCATTTGATTGATCTTTGGCAAGGGAAAGTGATCTTTAGGACAAGCCTTATTTAAATCAGTGAAATCTATGTACATATCCCATTTGCAGTTCGACTTCTTGACCAACATACAATTGGCTAGCTAGGTTAGGTAAGGTTCTTCCCATATGAATCATGCCTTCAATAACTTTTATACTTCTTCTTCAACTGCAGCCTGTCGCTTAAGGGCAAAATATCTTTTCTTCTACTAAGTAACTTTTGCATTCGGATTTATCTCGAATTTATGCATCATGACTTCTCTTAATATGTTAGGCATGTCTAAAGGAGACCATGCAAACACATCGGTGTTGTTTTGGAGGAATTTGATTAAGTCTTACCTTAATTTGAATAGCAATGATTTCTCAATCTTGGTAGTTTCTACAACTCACTTTCGAGCTATACTTCTTTAACTTCCTCTTCAAAGTTTTTTATGTTACTTTGCTTTTCGAATTCACCTCAATGTGAAGAACTTCCTTGCACTTAAGGGCTTTTAGATATAAAGACCTCTTAAGTTGTTGATCTCCTTTACAAACTCTAATTTAAGTAGGAATAGGGAACTTATGTTTTAGGTGCATAGTTGAGGAGACCATGCCAAATAGATTTTGACATGGTTAACCTATGATCATATTGTTAGACAACCAACATTTGATGACAAGGAAGCCCACCTTATCTTTTACCACATTACTATCATCTCTAACCAGGATTAGAAGTGAAATTACTTCAGTTACATGAACTGGTTGGTTATTGAAAGCATATAGGTCATAATCATATGACCTCAACTTTGCTTTAATCCTAGGCTTCATTTGATCAAAAGTATATTGACATGTAATATCTACTGAACTTCTAGTGTCAACTAGAATCTTCTAAACTTCAAGATTCGTGATCCTTGCACTAATAACTAGTACATCATCATGGGGTTTTCACATGCCCTCAAAGTCTGTTTTTGTGAAGGTTATAGAGTTATTTACCTTCATCTTTTTTCCTTGCACATTACAAATATAATACATGGTATTAGTTAAGCTTGAAGAGTAAGGCTAGCCTAAACTAGAGGGTCTACCGACTATGGTGTTTATAATACCATTTGGGACCTTATTGTTGTTATTACCATCTTGTCTTGCTTCTCTTCTAGCATAAGAAGGCTGATCTTCTCAATCTGGATCATCTCTTCTCCTTTGAGTCGGTCATTCATTATTCTCAATAGCATGAGCTAGGAACTTTCTTAGATAACCTCTCTAAATTATGTCCTTGATAGCATTCTTGAGTTGTATATATTCGCCAATCTTATGTTTACTATCGTGATGAAAATCACAGTATTTGTTTGAGTTTATCCTTGAAGGGTTTCCTTTCATACATTTAAGCCATTGTAGTATCTTTTGGTTTTAACTTCCATCGGTATATCTAATATTGGACAATTAAAGGGAATGTGAATGGAATGGTTGGAGTGCATGGTTTCTTCTTATCACTACTACTCCCATCTGAGTATTGATTGTCCCAGCCAACAAGTTGATCTTTCGCACTCCTTCGATTTTTATCATTCTTTCAATCAAATCTATTTTGGTCAGCCTCATCCAAAGATTTTATGTTGTCTTTTTGTTGAATATAAGAAGCTACTTTAGCCTTAAGCTCTTCAAATGTCTTTGGCTTATTCTTTGCTAAAGGCTTGAAGAAGTCTCCATATAGCTTTACTCCATTAATCATCACATTCAATGCAATGCTCATAACTAATTTAGGAATTTGAATCATCTTGACTATAAACCGAGCCAAATATTCTCTAATTGATTCATCAGACCTTTACTTGACTATGTTAAGGATGGAGGAATCCTTAATAGGACGTTTACTTGTAAGGAAGTGTTGTAAAAACACCTCTACTATATCATCAAAACATATTATGGTATTCAACTTCAAATGTTTAAACCAAGTGCTTGTAGCATTCCTTAATGTCAATGGGAATGCTTGACAAGCAACCGCATCGCTTAGGTAATGTAACTTAGCCAACATACAATAATACTTTAGGTGATCTTCTAAGTCTTTCGTCCTATCATAGGTCTCAAATTGTAAGGGTTTGATATGCTGAGGTATTTCCTCTTTGAGAATCTTTAGGATGAATAGACTCTTCTTTAAGATGAATTGCCCTAGTTGATGTAGGGGCACTCACATGCAATGGACCCACATGATACGCCTATTGTAGACATTTTCCCTTATCTAATTTCTTAAGAATAAGGGCTAGAGCATCATGTGTCACTCCAGCCTAGTTCCTTGTTTATTTAGGGGAATGAACTAAGTTGTTAGAATCATCAATACTATTGGTGTCTTGTTCTTAATTTTGATTTGGCAAAACATTTATATGGATCATAATCATCAATACTCATGCTAGATTATCTATAGTAATAATACTGGTGAGTATTTACTAGGTTGAATTCCTCAAGGAAAAGGGTTCGGCTAACTACCAAAACCTAAGCTATTACTCTAATCTAAGTGAGTCAAATAGATCGGGGTAAATTATAATTAGAAGCAAAGACGGAAGCAAAAATTAACTTCTAACATAAATATTAAAGATGTAGGTTCATGACATGTTTTCAATATAGTGGTAAAGTTATGTTGTTTTGATATCGGGGATTGTTTTAATTAAGTTTTGACTGAATTCACTTAAGCTTAATCTCGGGTAGGGTGTCTCACTCAACTATGTAGCAAAAAATCTACTTTTGGTCTCATTATCTTATTCGATCAACTAAACACTTAATTCTTATCACGAATTAAGTGCTTTAGTTCTAAAAATTAGGGGTCAATCTCTTCTTGGTCTTATAACATATCCTAATTCACTAAAATTACATAAAGTATCATGAATTCAATGGACTATACCTAATCTCCACTCGCTCTCATAGATGTAAGGTTCTATTTATCAATACTTTATAAACTTATTGACTTATGTTGGAAATTACATGACTAATCTCCTATCGATCTCGTAATCGTATTGTTTGGTCACTCTTGAGGGATTTCTTGAAACTAATCTCCTCTTGGTCTCATAATCACAAGAAAAAACCATTAAAAGGATAAATTTCTAGCATCTCAATAAGTTCAAATAGGGAATTAAACATCAAAATCCCCACTAGATATACAAACCTATATCAAAACTACAAGATTCCACCTACTATATCTTCCACATTGTCAAAAACCCATAAAAACTAATTTAGCTACTCATGGTATTGAAAATAACAGTAAGAACATTCATAAATATCGGAGAAAACTCCTTAAATGAACAAGGTAATAAGGTAAAAACACAAGAGCAAGTGAGTAAATGAAGAAAAAATGATGATATTCTTTAATCTAACTCAAATATCAAGCACTGTTCATCAAAATCTTAAAAACAAGTGCCAAATGACATAAAAATGTAAAGAAATAGTAAACAAGGCAATGAGCATGCAAAACTAAACTAAAACCTAGCAAATCTTTAATCACAATTTTCATTACAATTACAAGTATTTATAAAATTGAGCTACCAATCAATTAGTAAGAAGGTTTATGATACGAGGCAAGTGCACCTATCAGTTTTAATATAGTGGATATGAGTCTAAGTCGATCCCCCGAAGACCTTAAGTACTACACTAACCTTAGCTCAATTATCCAACTAAAAAATTGTGATAGGTTGAATGAATTAAAAATACTAAAATTAACAAACTAATCTAATTATGAGACTTAACTAAGCAATCTAGGAAGCGATAAAATTAAGAATGACTTTAAGAAGACAAATAACATATTTAGGAATTGTTTCCCCTAGTATTTAATATGTGACTGCTTAAAATGTATCCAATTCAATCTTTATCATTCTTGATTGGAGGGATTCACAACTGAAGTTAACACATTTCTCAAGCATATTAACCCTAATCCTAAATTATTTACCAGAATCTCTTTACTTAGTAATATAATTTAGAATCGTATTAATGTACAATGAATTGCCATACAAAAATAATAACTTTATGGAAGAATCATGTATCTTATCTTTAAGTACACATGTAATTCTCTTCACTTATGTTAAAATCTTATTATTCATGTGATTTCTCAATCATCATACATAATATAATAGATTGATACCCTAGAAATATCGATTAATAATTAAAACACATAATTGAATCAAGAAAGATAGAAAATTGATTGAAAATTATCAATAAATCTAATAGCCACATGAAATCCTAGGTTCCACAATCCTAAAATACAAGAATCTTAAGCTATTATGATGAAATTAAAAACGAATCGCAATAAAGTCAAGAAGTAAAATATGTAAAACCCCTTTTGTCGATGAGAAATCTCTTCAATCTTGAAGTTAGGTGTTGCTTCCGCCTTTTTCTCTTCCTTTTCTCCTCCTTTCCTTCAAGTCTCTTCTTTTTTTAATATAAAAAATTATGTGCAAAACCCTTACAAGTTGTATTGTAAAGTTTCTTTTTTTGTCACCAAACACAACTTTAGACACAGTTGTGTCCCTAGGTTATGTAACTTACTGACCTTGGTACAAAAATCATCATACATCGATACAACCTAGGGACATAGTTGTGTCCTAAATTGTGTAACTTTCTGACAAAAAATTATCACTTTTGTTTATTGTTTATGTAATTTCAAAACTTCATAACTCATTCATTTGAACTCCAAACTGAGTAAAACTTGATTCCTTTCCTTCATTTTCAATCCATGAACGTGCTCAAATCTTGAAATCAAAATTTTACTCAATTAAGTATCAATTTCTTAAAATCTATATATATATATATATAAGGAAAATGTTATAAAATCACTATGTGAAATGTATTTAAAATAAGAGTTATTAGTCTACTAATTAACTAGTAGATACGTGTTAGCTTAAGATTGTCTCCGTATTCTATGAAACATGGTACTTAGTGGATTAATGTTTTAGGTTAGAATTACCTTGACCCTAGTTCCTTCTACCAATTGATCAGTGTAAGTGATTCCATCCTTACACTTCCTATTCACTATAACGTCCTCTTTTCTAATCAATTGCATGGTTCAATGATGTAACCTTGATGATTTAGGGTATATCGATCGGTAGGCTAAATTTCTTGACTCTATTGATTTTAGCCTTCTTGATTGAATGATGGGGACCACCAAGATCATGGTAACCCTTAGCACTTGTACATAGGATATAAAATCAATAAAATTCATTTAAATATAATCATTTGAATGCATTTTTATCAATTTTACTAAAATTGGTTCATTTTATGTGTAAACTCCAATTTTATATAAAATTAACTAGTTTTTGCTAAGTTTATGCACAAATTTAGGTTTTCAAGTTGGAAAAATTGCACAATTTGAGCTAGGATTGGTAGTGGTTATGTTCGAGTTAGGCGGTAGTTGTTGGGGATGATAGGTTGATTACATCAGGTGTTTTGGGTAGTGAAGAGTGTCATGGGGTAGTTGTTTTTTAGTGAAGAGCGGTGGCGACTAGGGTTTTATGGTGAAAGGTGGTGAACCGAATCCTTTGTGGTTTGGGGTAGTGATAGGGAGCATAATAAAGGGTGAGAAGGGTAGCTATTGAAAGGTTAGGACTTGGAGATGCTCAAAGCAATAGTTGTTTAGCTTGAAACTCCCTATACAAGAGCAATAAGATAGAGAGAGAAAGAGAATTGACGTTTGTTAGAGAGAGGATGAGTGTGTGTTTTCTATGTGTTGAGGTGAGAGTTCATGTTAGAAATGAGAAGGGGAGGATCTAATTGGACCTATTCTAACTCACCTAAGCTTGGAAGGTGCCATTAATGGCTGAATTAGCCATGAATGGGCTAGCTTAAGTCAATCTTCAAATCAAGGAGAAAAAGGCAATTCAAGTGATTCTTTGAGTATAAATTTTGATATTTTTGCTCAAATTGACAAAAAAAAGCTTCAATTCAATTCATTGCAATTCAAATTCAACAAATTGTGCTCAAGTTAGGATCTTGAACATTGATTTCTCTTGATTTTCCTAGGGCTAATTTTTCTATGTAAACATATCAAATTGGATGAAATAATTGACAAATTCAAAAGTATGATGTACTTAACATACAATTCCATCATTAATTTGATGGAAATTGTGTGCAAAACACAAGAAAAATTGAGGTAAAGTGAGGAGTTTGAGTTCTTTTTGTGTGGGAAAGTCTAAGAAAGAGAGGGAAAATAATGATGATTTGGTGCTATGTTAGCTGTGTATCCTAATGGTTATTCGCCACATCTCAAGTCTGAACATGTGGCCTAATAGGAGACTAACTCATGCTCTAATAGGGTACCAAAAAGTAAAAGGCACATAAGTGCTTAATGGGGATCAAACTTAGGACCTTCCTTTCTTTTGATTGCTAAGACCAAGTGTAGTACCAATAAGCTAGTCAGCTTGTGCCTTGTTCATTTATGTATAGAAAATACATATAAGGGTTTTGGCTTGGTCTAAATTCTAATTTAAATTGTGTCTTAGCCCGATCTAACCTACCATGAAGAATATCCAAACCTTTATCATTCTAATTTATTCTATTGTCCTAAATACTTTTCTTAAATTTTTAAGTTCTTCCATTTTTTCCAATTTTCCAATTTTTTTTTATATTTTTCCATTTCCAATCTTTTTGTGCTCTTCTTGAATTTTTTCAATTTTTTATATTTATGACTTCCCCCCCCCCCCACCCACCTTTTTTTTAATTTCTTATTATTTTGTGTATTTCCAAAATTTCTATTTTTTTGGTATTTTTTAAAGTTTTCTGATTATTTTGAATTTTTTATTTTTTATTTTTGTTTTTCAATTAGGGTACCTTTATTACCTAAATAAAATTTTAAAAATTATAAGAAAACAAAAATGAAGTGTTTACAATGGGTTAAAAATTAACGTGTTTGTTGTTAATATAGGAAAAAATCTTCATATTGAAGATTCGAGATCGTTAGAGATCCTAAAGAGAAAAGGTAGCCGACTTTCCACTAAACTTGAAACTTTGTCTGGTAGACTAATTTGTGCTTCTAACACTATGTTGCATTTGTTGTAGAGGTCCAAGGAAGTTGAGGAGGAAGTTGTTTAGGCTAAGGGCACATTGGTAGAAGCAAACAAAAAATCTCTAAGGTGCTGAGGCCAAGGTTTGAAAGTTTGAAGATAAGATTGCTACATCCTCTTGAGAGGTAGAAGACAGTCGATTTGAGATGAAGAAGACTAAGGAGTACAATAATTAGCTCAACATTGAGGTCACCAACTTGACCAAGAAATTGAAGGAGGAGGAGAAGAAGCCCTAGATAGCTCGAGAATTAGCTATTGAGAAAGAGAGGGCTAATGTTGAGGAGATTGGCTATCTCTGTAAACATGTAGCGTCCTTAGAGGTCAGGGGTGACTTCACTCCCATGACATGGTACAAGATCTTTGACTTTATCATAATGGGGTTGTGATAGAGGGAGTTTTAGAAGAAATAGTCAATTGAGGGGATGAAGTAAGTGTGGAAGATTGCACTATAAGCCCATCTCGACATTGACTTGAAGTACTTCTCCTTCCTTTATCCTTCATCGTCCTGAATTAGAGTTAGAGGAGGACTTCGAGGAGAAAGGTGAGGAGGATGTCGGGGAGGTCCTTATAGAATTGTACCTACTAGTCCTTAAGAGCCTACACTCATTGACCAAGAAGGTGCTCCTCCAACTGCTCCCCTACTCTTATTGGTGCTCATTCTAGTGATCTGTTTAGATAGTTTACCTTGAGCTCTCAAAGTAATTTCATTTTAAAGGATCTTCAAAAGCATCTTGGACTAAACCAGATGTAATTCTCATTTTTGTTGTACTTTTTGGTTTGTTTAATTAGGATTGTAACCATATTCATTTAATTATTAATGAAGATAATCATTTCCCTCCTTCCTGTCTCTTTTGCACTGTTTGAATATAAATTTTAGTTTCTTCGCAACATAAGTCTTTCGAAATTCGATTGCTAAGCTTTGTTAATTTAGACATAGGTGCCTTAGCCTATGGATTTCCTTAACATTAGTGCTTTAGGAGTTCCCTAGCTTATTTTTTCATGTTTGTATGGTCATAAGAGTAATCTGGTGGCTTAAGTTCACAGATTACTCTCATAGGTTAAGGCTTGTTGGTTTGGATGTTATGGATGTCTGAATTTCACTACCTCTAACCTATTGACCTCGTAAGGCTATTTGGTTGTAGCCTTATACGATCGAGCTTCATAATATCTAGGCTTTCTAACCTTTTGATCGTTTAATAGTCCTAAGCTTTATTCCTTCAAATTTTCCTTAGCATGTAAAATGTAAACACTTTGATTATAAGTAACTAGGTGTTTCTAAACCTGGCTTGGAGACCTAGTTCTCGAGGATTATCCTTGGCTTCATTGCTTTAGAATTTTGCAATGCTTAGGTTATTCGATTCTAATATGATAAAAATGATAATTTAGGTGGGAATATTTAGGTTTAGGGGATTGAAAACATATTGTGAATAAGAATTATTCTTCCATTAATGAATAACGAACATAGTAGAGTATATCTCAATCAAAATAGAGTCACAAGTTATCGGTATTCCAAGTCCTAGGAACCTTGATCCCATCTAATCTCTCTAACTTATAAGCCCCTTCCCCTTAAGTCTACCTTCAACCTAACTTGGTCTTCCTAGTTTGGCACTAGCTTACCTTGGCCTTCCCTTGCTCAAGTAGCTTCAAGCTTTCAAGATATTAGGTCGCTAAGCTTAAATTGCTTGTACCTGACTTTCTTACCACCTTGTGTTGATAAGCAGCCATACATTAGCTAGTTACATCTCAAACTTCTTTAATGGTGTTGAGGTCAATGAATAAACCAACTTAGTTAATTGCTGCGTTAAATCCTTCGATATAGATGTTTGGAAGTTTGAGCTCAATTTCTAGTACGACTTTGGTGCCAAAGGTTGAATAAGAAGGGGTTTCTCCGATTTTTGCCTTATGGGTTGTTTGGTAACCTTATAAGATGAGGGGAAGTTCATCTACCTAATACCTTTGGCTCAGTTGACTCTCTTCTTAAGGCTCTTGAGAGTAGTCTTGTTTGTTGCCTCTACTTAGCCGTTAATCTGCGTATGGGCTACAAAGGTGTAATGGAAGTTGACACGATACTTTTAGCAAAAGGCATGGAACTTCAAGTTGTCAAATTAAGGCTTTAGAGCTCATGATGAAGGTCTCCATGTACTTTTAGGTCATCTTCACCATGACATTTGCTTCTATCCACTTAATGAAGTAGTCAACAATGATTATTATAAACTACTTACCCCTTGTATCCTTAGAGAATGGGTCGAAGATGTTAAGTGCCCACTATGTGAAGGGCTATGGGTTGGTGAGGGGATGCAAGTCATTATTTGGAGAATGGGTGATGGGTGATGGGAGCATGCTTCTAGCACCATACACATCGCTATAGCATTTACTTAGTGTCTTGCTTCATCATTAGCCAATAGTATCCAAGCTTCAAGGCTTGTATATAAAGGGCTTGGGCTTTGATATGTTTGCATACTCTTGTAAGCAGTTCTTCCAAGAGTTTTTAGCCATCCTTTAGTCGAAGCCATCAAAGTAAGGGGAGACTAAGGCTTCAATAGTACAAGGCTTTGTCTAGTAAAGTGTAATTGACTGCCTTGTATCGTAGCTTCCCTCCTTAGGATTGGCCAATATGCCACCGTACTTTATGAACTAGGTGATAGGCTCCATCCAGTATGGTTGGGGCGAATTAACATTTACCACCAGAGTTTATTGGAGTAGTTGATCTAAGCTCCTCTCTAATAGGTACTAAAAAAATTCTTCTTATTCTTGTCTATAAGCTTTGGGATACCTATAGTGGTGTAAACTATGACTAAGAATTGATAAAGCCGGTTACTACATGGGTCCAAGCTTGTAGAAAGCTTGAAAGGAGTAATGAAGAAAATGAGTGAAAGAATAGTGACGAATGAAAGCTAAGCAAAACCTATAAATAACCCTAAAGGATATGACGCACCAATGGAACTTCTAAAGACTGATGGCATAATTTGATATGATACACAAATTGGTCCAGCGAAGTTACTCGCCACCTAACCTTGCTTAAGGGAAAGGATAAGAGTGATGCCAAGTGTAAAACTGTAGAGTGTTTATACTAGGAAGGAAAAATACTCAAGTATATTAATGATAATTTGTCTACTTTCGACTTACAAATAGAAAGGGTATTTATACCCAAGAATTTAGGGAAACTTACCTAAAAGGGGAAAGACAAAATGGGTGTTACCCTTAAATAGTAATGCACAACAATACAAAAGGGTAAAAATGAATATTCATAGAAGCAATAATTAGTGGGGCGGATTCTACACATAGTCTTGTATACATAGGGATGTTGTATTGGTAAGGTTATTAGAAGATGCAAACAAAACAGTACGATAAGCTGGCTTGTTCGAGCAGGGACGATTTATGAAGCCTGGGGTCTCTCTCTCTCAGTATGGCAGTAAAGGTAATGCCGAGTAAGTAAGTGGTCTTGCATGAGGGAAGATTGGATGTTGTCTCGACCATTCATTTCTCGGCATTTTATTTGCAAAAGATTGGAAGTCATTCGATACGGCTTAAGGAGTGACTCGATATGGAAGTATTCGGCATTGATAGAAGTTGGTTGGAGTAAAAGAATTTGCCTTGTCAAGCCTTGCAGTCTTCTGGCTCAACTGCGGGTTAACGAGCCAGTAGCTCAATTCCCATCACATAGACACATATCTAAACAAACTATTAACTTCAGAATTTTCAAGTTGAGGGATTTGTGTTATCATCCATGAAATGACCTGTGGCTAGGGACTTGATTAACTTTAGGTACTTGACTATCCTTTCCTCCTTAGCTTCATATTCTCCCTTAACTTATTGGACCACAAGCATTGAATAAAAAAAAATCTAACTTTTTGGCTCTAACCTCTTTTTCCAGCTTCAATCTCATAATCATGACTTCATATTCGGCCTCATTGTTGCTGGCAGCAAACTTGAATTTAAGGGCATAGTAGATCTCTTAGCTATAAGGGCCTTTGAGTATTAACCTTACCCTACAACCTTCTTAAGTAAAGGACCTCCCCATATGAAGTGTCCATGTAGGCTTCTAATTTTCTTCTTTTAGAGGCTCTTCTCCTTTGTACTTAGCCACAAAGTTAGCTAAGACATAGGCCTTATAAGCATCTCGAAGTTTATATTGGATTTCATGTGCACTAAATTCAAGTGCGTATTTTAACATTTACCTTAAGGTGTTTGCTTTTTAGAGTATGGTGTGCAAGAGTTAGTTGGTTAGGACCATGATTTGGCATACTTCAAAGTACAACCAGAGCCTCCTAGTTGAGATCACAACTACCGGAGCAAATTTCTCATTCTTGGAATATTAGAGTTCAACCCTCTAGATATATTGTTGACATAATGAACCAACTTATGTTCCTTCCCATCTATGTGGACTAACATCGAGAAAAGAGCTTGGTTGCTCACAACAAGATATAAGAATAAATCTTTACTAAGTATTAGCTTTGAGAGAACCAGTAGAGAGGCAAGGAATTTCTTCAACTACTTTAAAGGTTCCTTGCATGCTAGTGTCCATTTGAACCCATGGGGGTACTTCAAGATCTTGAAAAACTCAATATACTAATCTACACTTCGGGACATGGAACTGCTAAGTGCAACCACTCACTTTATCAACTTTTACACTCTTTGACACTAGTTGGGGCTATCATATCGACAACGGCTATAAGCTTTTTTGGGGTTGCCTCATTGTCTCGATGAGTTACTATATACTTGAAAAATTTTCTGATTGTTATCTTAAAGACACACTTCTAGGGGTTTAGCTTCATTCCATGCTTCCTCATCTAGTCAAAGGCCTCTTACAAGTCTTGGTAATGGGCCTTGAGCTTCTTGCTCTTGATGATTGTATCGTCTACATAGATGATATCAGGTAAGTGCACCTATCAGTTTTAATATTGTGGATATGAGTTTGAGTCGAGCCCTCAAAGACTTTGAATACTAATATTAACCTTAGCTCTATTATCTAACCGGAAAATTGTGATGAGTTGAATGAATTAAGAAAACTAAAATTAATAAACTAACCTAATTATGAGACTTGATTAAGCAATTTAAAAAGCGATAAAACTAAGAACGACTTTAAGAAGGCAAATAACATATTTAGGAATTATTTCCCCTAGTATTTAACATGTGACTGCTTAAAACGTAAGTTAGTGATCTTGTACTTAAAATCTTCCTAGATGGACACAACTTGGGGATACAATTGTGTTCCAGACTGTGTAACTTTCTGATCAAAATTCCTATTGTTTATGTAACTTCAAAACTTTATAACTCATTCATTTGAACTCCAAATTGCGTGAAACTTGATTCTTTTTCTTCATTTTCAATCCAAGAACGCGTTCAAACCTTGAAATCAAAATTTTACTCAATTAAGTATCAATTTCTTTAAAAAAAACCAAAGATATAAGGAAAATACTATAAAATCACCATGTGAACTGTGTTTAAAATAAGAGTTATCAGTAGACTTCTATGTTTCACCTAAGTTGAGATTAAATAGCTCAATCATCATCTTCTGATAGATAACCTTCACAATCTTGGGACCAAAGGGAATCACCCTATAATAGTAAGTGCTAAAGTTTATAAAGAAGCATGTAAGTTGATAACATGAATTTAACATACATATTCTATCATTATTGTGTGCTATTTTGGTTATTAATTTAGTTAATTTTATAGTATTTTGAGTTTCATTCATTTGAATTTCATTTATAAGGACTTTGAGAGCATTTTATGAAGTTTCGAAGATTTTTATCAAGTTTTGGATTATTTTAAAGAAAAGTTGTTGATCAAGTATTAAAGTGGATGAATTTTGAGTGAGAAATGAAGTTTAGACTGGAATACCACGATTATAGCTCATGCCTATGTTCCTTTTGTCAATTAATTGCATTGAAAATTGAATATTTTTGGATGTAAGCTTTGAAACACATGCCTAACACTACACTCGTGTACCTCCCATAAAAGAATTCCACTGAATTAATTAAATTGCAAGTGAAAGAAAAGACTACATACAAAGACCATAGTGATGGTCCTAGGTGTGGTTATTCCATAGATTGTTAATCTTCTATTTTTGAAAAGTTTTAAAGTCTAAGATGCTATGTTTCCATTGTATTTTATTTTGGTGAGCTAAATTTGAAAAGTGAATTAAAGAGATGTGCAATAAAGATATCTTAATTGAATAATAATATCCACAAAAAATTAAGTGCTAAAAAAATATCCTCTGGGTTTGAGTAGCATTTCACCCCTAACCACAACTCATCAACTTTTTCGCCCTTTGTGTTAAGTTTCTCAAATGTTTTCTCTTAATTCAACAAACTTCTACCGTAGTGTCCGAGTAGATACTATTTGAATACTCAAAATCAAAGCTTTTTCTAATTATTTTGTAGTTATTTATTTAAACATTTTGACAAATGGACTGATGGGGAAAATAAGAATCCCTACCTAGGAATGAGAAGAAAAAAGAAGGCGTTAAGAGACCCTCCTAGCCTAACCCTAGACACTTTAAGATCCTTTTTCAAACTTGCTCTCATTTCAAGTCAAGAGATATATAAATAGACACATCCCATTGCATTGATCGAAGGCATTAATAGTGATTGAGGGGGTTGAAGACCAAGAAGTGAGTTATTTATTAGCCAAGCATTCTTCTTTCTTACTTTAGGCAAGTCGCATATTATATTACACACCCTTTACCCTTCCATCCCTTAGATAGATAGAGAGGGGGGGGGGGGGCTATGTAAAAGATATTTTGGAGATATGTTGAAATACATTCCAAGAATTTTTATTTTTTTATTATTATAAATAGGATATAAACTTTGAAAATTAGAAATCATATCATAGAATCATAGAATAGAACATAGTAGATGATAGATAATCCATTTTTTTCTTTGTTTATTTTTCTTAATATTCTAATTTATTTTTAGTATTCAATTACTGTAAACCATCGTTTGTTATGTAATTAATTTTCTTTTAGTATCAATCTATGATTTTTTATTATTGTGATCAAATTGTATTATTTTTATTGTTTGGTTTTATTTAATATATTGATGATTAAATTATTGCTGGAGTCTATTGTAGAGTTCACGAGAGCATACAATATGAATGACTGATATAATTAGACAAAATTAATTGACTAAAATGTTTAGTAGTTCGATTTTTCTAGATTAGAGCTAAAATACCCCGGTCAAGTTAGTAATTTATTTAAGTTATAAAAATTCTTTTAGCTCGTATTGTTATGAACTGTATTCAAATAGAAAATTTCTCAATTTATTTATCTTCAAGTAGATCCAGACTTAGTTTGAAGTATATCTTATGGAATAGATATCTAATTCAAGATTCTGATTTTGTTTTATTTTCTAAAAATCTTATTTTTTTTTACGTACTTAGTAAATAGATTATTTTATTCTACGTATAAAGTATAATATTTTATTGGTATTAGCTATATATGTTGCAATTTATACATGATTTATTTTTATAAATACTATTTATTCTCTTTTTTGCTAATTCTTTATTTTCCTATTTTTATTATAAACTCACCCTATATTTTATGAGGTTCTAGAATAATCTAGACTCTATTCCTAAAACCCTTTCCTAAACCTTACCCTAATTCTCCTTAGTTGTAATCTTTTCTCTCCTTCCCTCTCAGCTCAATTCTCTCTCTCTCTCTCTCTCACTCTCTCTCTCTCTCTTACTGTCACCCTCTAACTCTCATCATCTTTTCTTAGACTTTTCCTCTCCATTCTTGCTCTCACTCTCGTCTTCTCACTTAACCCCCTAATTTAACCTTTCCTTCGTCCCTCAAACTTTTCTCTTGTTATTGACAACACCAAACCCACCCCTTTGCAACCCTATTGCCCATTCGTCTTCATTTCCCTTCACCAATCTCTCACGTGTGTTAGACCAGCAATACACCCTAAGCCCCACATGCTTAAATCTCTCGCTCACACATTCGCCCCACCGATTCTCCAATTCGTCCTAGCCCATTTGCCATTCATTTTTTTAGTTTTCTAAATCTCATGCATTGGGTTCTCCTTGCTGTGTGTATTGGTTTCGTCCCCATCTTCACATGTTTTGAGTTAATCTGGTAAATTTTATTAGTTAATTATTTTAGTATACTATTAAACAAAATATAACTTTTGTATTTCTGTACCTAATAGGTTCGTATTCGATGTTGATTTAGTGTCCATCTACTAATCTAGACTCAACTTTATTTCGTAAGTTGATTCGATTCCATTTTTGGGTATCATGTGAATAGAATATTATTTTTATTTTCTAATATCATGGTGAAAAGTAATTATATGTTAGTACTCGACCTTATTATAAATTAATTTATTTGTCGTAATCGTCATTTTAGTTTATATAAAATTTTTTTATTATACTTTATGTCATAATATCAAATTATGTGTATATGTAAACTTATAGTGACTTCTCGATATATTTGATGTAGGGACGCTATTTTCTAGGTGTATAGTTATGTTAATACCCATATCGTATACATATTTTAAGTAATGATTTAGTTTATGATGATACTATCTTATTATTGTTATGGCTTATAATTAATATCGATAAGATTACGATTTAAGTATATCTATTACGGTTGTTATTATGATTTTGTAGTATATAACATTAATTGTAAAGTATATTTGTTTTGGATTCTAATTATTAATATATCATTTCTTACATATTTTATGAATTATAATTTATCTTATTGAAGTACGTATTCTTTTATTACTATATAGATTAGTAAAATTATATATTTTGATACCCTCATCGTGTGTCCACTTATATTTTCTTATATATGTATATATATATATTGTAACTTACTTTTTATGTAATTAAATAATATTGTATAAATATATCGACCTTTTGCTTTATCATATTACGTATTTAAAGTATCTTCAATTTCTATAATTAATTTATGATTAGATTCAATTATTTTCTTTCAGAACCTTTGATTGGACAATTTATAGGTTCATAGGTAATTTTTGAGTAGAACTTAGTTGTCGAGTATTTAAGGTTAATGTATATGCTTGTTTTTTTAAATAGATTCATAGTGGTAGGTGGATTCGTTACTGAAATTTGAGCTTTTAATTCGGGTTGTGAGTTTGGAGTTTTGTTAGTTGTTGTCGAGTGGTTCCAAGTACGCGATACTTGTTTGTATGGTTATAATTACTAAGATTGATAAGATTTAACTGGATTAAACTATATTTGGCCTGAATTAATGGTTTATTGGTTTTGCTTGACCCACTCGCTCTAAGGGCTTGCAGTAGTAGTTCCTTAAAGGAGTAACTGCTAATCATGTGTGAGGTTTCCTTAATAGACTTCTATATGGGACCACGCTACTAAAATATTAGGTTCTTAGATTCTTGACTTTAGGCTTGAAGGACTTAAAGGAAAACTTATATTATATCTACCTATGTATGTGGACAAAGATTAGGTATGGCGAGGTTATGAATACTCCTTTGTTGTTTGTTAACTTAATGTAAAGATAATCAAATTTTTGTTTGTTATTATTCTGTTATACCTACATTATATGCATGTAAATGATTGGACTTGGCATTCATATGTGTTTTGTGCACTTGTACTAGGCTTTGGCTCACTCCTTTTCTTTTTTAGGTATAGGATCAAAGGATTATCTCATTTATGAGGAGACTTTTGTTGATGATATTTAGGAGGAGGAGGGTGTCAAATATCTTTATTATTATGATGATTAGGGTAGAGTTGAGTTTTGTTTTTAGTAAAAATGAGTTATGTTATGTTGAGAGTCTTGTTTTTATTGAAGAGATGGACTCCTTTTCTATGATACTTGAGGATTTTTAGTTACTTTGATCTATCTCATGTGACATGGATATGAGTTGAACACTTCTGAACTTTTTTAGATATTTTTGGTTTTATGAGGATTATGAGTGGATATCTTACTTACTCTTTTGTGGTTTATATGTAAAAATTGGTGATATGTTTTTATTATATTATCGATTGGTGGATTTAGAAGCCTTAACATATTTTGAGCTAACTGGAATATATGGTGGGTTGTAATACCCATTTAGGGTCCTCGAAGCATTACAACGGAAACCTAATGGTAGGATTCAAGGGTTTTATGTGAGTTTGTGACACTTTATTCGAATGAGATTTAAGTAGGGAGGGTTTTAGGATTAGGAATGGCTAAGAGAAGTGAGTCCAGTTAATTCACACTAAGAATTTGTACAATACAATAATTAAGAATGAGATCAATAACTTGCATAGCTATTCTAGAGTGATCATCAATTGAATACTAAGTTGATGTCTTCATAGTTAATTTTAATTATCTATCCATATTATAGTATGTTTATAGTTTCAAAAAATTAGTTTAATGTTAGTATTTTTGTTATATAAACTTATATTTGAGGATTAAATAGAAATTTTAAGGGGAAACTATTAGTGACGGTTATTTAAGCTTTTTGGGGTTTTAATAATACAGATATAAATAACTCATCAATATCTAATCTCACATATACATGTCTTTCTTCCATAACGTAAACCAATGACCCATATCTTATATGTAATCATATTCTAGAATAATTTTTAAAATATCTAAGAGTTTAAGTCTAGACATTAGATTCCATATACTTAATTTTGAATTGTCCTTACCATTTTTTTTTTATGAATTTCAATTCTTCATTTTATTTTTCATTATTCTATATGCATACAATCTCAATGAACAAATTTGATAGACTAAGGCATTCTATCACTATTTAAGTAATTCCTAAGTTCATGTAATTTTTAATTTATATCATACTTCCATTAAATCAAATTAAAAATTAAATAAAATGAAATAATAGGAAAAAAAATAAAGAAAATGAAAATTCTATTTCATTTTTAATTTAATTTATTTTTCCTTATAATTCATTTTCTTTGTTATATATGCTTATTTTATTATAACTATATTTATTTATTAGATATTATCTAATTTCTTTTCTTTTCTATTATTTTATTTCTATCCATTTATTGCATTTTTTCTATTTATTATTTCCTTTAATATTTAATTACTAATTTTAGTTATTAATTAATTTATTGCTAATTATTTTTCTACATTGATTTATTTTTCTATTCTATTTTATTGATTCATATATTCTAGTTCATCATTTTTTAGGGATAGATGTTAGATAACAATATAAACTAATAATATTCATACATTGATTAAATTATATTTCAATTTTTATACTGAATATTTGATTTTAAATTTGATTTTGGCCTTTATGAAAATAAAAAGATCTTTTCAATCACTTTCCTTTCTTTACAATTCTATAAACATTGGAGTTTTTTTCTAAAAATATATTTGTATATTTTGATGTTCCCTAATAGGATTATCATTATTCATGCATAGGTTACTTTAGCTATTTTAAAGAAGACTATTTTAAAAACTAAGCAATAATGACCCTCATGGATTCTCCTATTTGTTATTTATCACTAGAAGAAAAGTTATACATATGGATTTTTTAGAGGTTAATTGACAATGCTAGGGTTTGAACCAAAGATCACTTACTCTATTACTATGTTATCTATTGTAACACAAATTTTCTTATTTAAAAATTCAAACTTGCAGATAAGATATAAGCTATTATATTTATTATTTAACTCTCTCCCCTTACACAAACGTCAATTAGTACCAAACTTGTGTTATCTAAAAGTTTAATATAGTGTAGGCTATATTTATTATGTAACACAATTAATTGAACTATCTCTTTCTTTATTTATGCTTTTGCATGACATGCAACCTACCATAGACTTATTTTATAAACAAGCCTTGGCTAGCCTATCACCTATGGATTCTTTAGGGTGATTGCAAAATCCC
This sequence comes from Lumnitzera racemosa, assembly GCA_024138005.1. Taxonomy (NCBI): domain Eukaryota; kingdom Viridiplantae; phylum Streptophyta; class Magnoliopsida; order Myrtales; family Combretaceae; genus Lumnitzera; species Lumnitzera racemosa. The sequence continues at coordinate 64,091,691 of JAMXBC010000004.1, forward strand.
ATTGCTCAATCTAAATATTCATGAAAATAGAGATTACAAGGTAGAGGAACTACTTAATTAAGACCACAATGGTTAAGATGAAGAGAAAGTGATTGCAAAGTTTGTCATGGAGATTACTAATATTATTCTAAAGATTCTAATTAGAGCTTTTGGTGATGAGGACAAAATAATATGGCCTTTAAAAAACAGAAAGTTATTCTGTCCGTAGTGCGTACAGAAGATTACTACAAGAGCATATTGGTAATGTAGGTATGATTTCTCCACCATATGATCAGAATAACTCTTCAATATGGAAAACTCATATAGTCTTGGATTATATCCCAAAACACATACATTTGAGATGGAGAAGTTGTATCAACGCATTAAGTACTAATGGCAATCTTTATAAAAGAAAGATTAGGCATTTTCCTCTTATAATTTCTACATGAAAGAAGAAATAGTAGAACATTTATTCATGCAATGTGAGTGGATGAGACCCATATGGTTTAATAAACTGGATGTAGAACGAATAAGTAGATAATAAAAGTTGGAATGGATGGATATTGTAGTTGTGATGCAGTCATCAACTACAATAGGCTAATCTGTAGAGCTTAATAAACAAAGCCGTAGTATGCACTTGGTTCACATGGAAGTTTAGATACCTTAAATTTTTTAATGATCAAGCATTAGAACCATGTGTAGTGTCTACTATAGCCAATTCTATTCATTTGAAAGTCCTTAGCATGAAATAATTTTGGAAAGCGCCTACTAATGGTTTTGTTAAAAATAAACACATATGGAGGCTCTAGAGGACAAGCTGGTATTAAGGAGTAATGTGTAATCATTAAGGATCAATGGTAGCTAATTTAGTAGCGAAATAAAGGCTTCTAATGCAAAGATGGTTAAGGTTAAGGTAGCTTTGGAGAGTCTAAAGCTAGTTACGAATTTAGGAAAACAAATGTCATTTTAAAAGCGTATTCTTCATTGGTTTGTTAGGCTTCAAGGTCGCACTCTCACTAAGGTTGTCAAACTTGAGATTCTATCTAAATTCACTAGGTCTATAGAATCGAAATGTAGAAACATAAGAATCTACAATTTATGTAAAATAGCTTTTAAAAACTATAGATATGCTTATAATCGTTATAAAGAAAAAAATTAAAATACATAATGGAAAATAAAAAAAAATTGAAGAAGTTATGTTCTTTTTCCATAAGAAAATTCTTAATCTATAATGTAATATTTACAAGAGAAGGACTAGTAGAGTTGAACTAACTTTTTTCTCTATTATGTTATTTGAGAAGCAAAATTGAAGAGAACCAAATGTTTCGACTCATTTTTAGTTATTAGTAGTATGAGCTTAATTATATAGTTTTCCTTATAAACTTTTCTATTGGAGTCGGAACTTGAATGAAGGTTATGAATATTGAACAAGGGACTAGTAAAAAAAAAAAAAAAAAGGAAAGAGAGAAATTGGAATAGAATATGAAAGATGATTTAATACCCTAATATTTAATGAGCTAGTTGAAGCCCAATTGTATGTGTTTTTTTTTCCCTTCACTTTTTAGCCCATTCAACTTATAAATATAGAATCAGTAAACTTGATTAAAGACATAAGTTTCTACCAAAATTGACATGTAAAATCAATTAGAATCATAAGTTTTTACATGAAAACAATTTTACACCTAAGTTAACTTGAAAGATTGAATGCTCTAAGCCAAAAGCAGTGAATAGCCAAGCCAACAAATATTAATTAATCTATTTCAACCACTTGACTCAAAAGTTTCAAGCTTATGTTGTCAAAGTGTTCGCAACCATAATCTTATAAATTACTACCATAACCTCCCACAATCTATGTAGGATACTTAACCAAAGAGTCTCACAATTTCCTTCTTAAATATGCGACGTTCTTGTTGCAAGACCTTACATTTGTGCCCAAATCTTCCTCTATTTTTGATGTATGATTCAGGCTTTCTACTATCTATAGGTTATCTTGAAAGCATGCAAAGAGTCACACTTTAGTGAAACTCTTCACCTTCTTCGTGCCTCTTCTGTAAACAGGAGCCAACTTGAATTATCTACCTATTGGCAGGGGCTGCTTTGATACCATTTGTAACACCTAGGCCACAAGCAGTAAAAAGTCAAGCAAACAAACACTAATGGGCTTATTTAAAACCACTTAGCCCAAAAGTTTCAAACTTGTGTTGTTAAGGTGTTCACAACCATAACCTTATAAACTATCACCACAATTTCCCATAATCCATATGTGATACTTAACCATGAAATCTTATAAAATAGGCCTATTAGTATTTGTTGACTTAGCCAGTCACGGCTTTTGGCTTAGGACATTAAAGAAGGGCCTTCTAAAATTATAAACTTATAAAATCGTATGAGGGAAATCATGATTTTCAAAACTTTGACCCTTACTATTAGGTTATTAAGCAAACTATCATGGAAGTTCTTGTTCCTTTTTGTTTTCTGTTTCTTATTCTTTTATGAACATAAAGGCAAATTATTAAGCCAATTGGGCAAACTACTTAAGGTAGAGAGGGATTAAAAGCTTGCTTTGGAGCTATAACCCCTCTCCTTCTCTAAAATCTTTGTTGTTGTTAAACTTGGCTTAAGACCCCCCAAGTCATGTTCAGGGTAGCTTCATGCTTTTCATAATAGAGTTTCATCTTTGATGTAAAAAAAGGACATGATATTAATATGAACTATTATATTCATTACAAAACACAATTAATTGAATTTTGTTTTTTCTTTAAATTGTGCTTTTGCTTAACATTAAGCCTACCTAGACTTAGTTCATAAATCAACCTTACCCAGCTTGCCACCCCATATAATGAATCCTCTTTAAAATGCAAAGTTAGAAGGACTTGAAATTAATATAGATGTTGTCTTAAGCTTACTTGTGATACATAGGAAATATAATTCAGTCTTTGTGGTATTGTAGACTATTTTTCAACAATAACACATTTTATACCATGCAGTCAAATTATAATGCCTCTCATATGGCCAAATTGTTCTTTAATGAGGTCATTAAGTTGCATAGGTTATGAAAACCATGGTGTTAGATAAGGATGTCAGCTGACATTGTGGAGAATGTTTGTTAGATATCAAACTACAACTTTCTTTTGCATTTCACACCTAGACTGATGGTCAGATCAAAGTAGTTAATAGGAGTTTAGATGATCTATTGAGATATTTGGTTTGGTGATCATCATCTATTTAGATCATATCTTTCCTATGACAAATTTTGCTTACAATAGCTTAGTAAATAGGTTCGTTAGATTGAGTCCCCTTAAAGTAGTATTGGGTTATTTATCCAAAATCTTTATTATTCCCACTTATATCTAGACTTTTCTAAACTTACTAAATCATTTTCCTACCCATCTTATATCTAAACTTTCTAAACATGCTGAATCATTTTCTCATCCATATTATATAAGTTTGTTGCAAAGATTCACAATAGATTAATGGTATTTAGGAGAGAGAATTAGTGATTAATTGGAAAGAATTGGTGATTGCTTGGATCAACGTAAATAGATCATCATGAGGTTCTTAGAAGAAATTACATGCCAAAGCATCAAACCTTTTAAGAAGATTAGAAAAGGCTCATGCTTTGGAACTTCCACCATACTCAATTTCACTTGTTTCACTCTTTAGAGGAAGGAAAAAGGAGGTACAGTATGTTAGTGTTGATCAAATCATGAAAGATGACAACTGATATATGTATGCGAGATACATCCTTTTTAATTCATAGAAAGATAAAACTTATTGAGCTATGGAGAAATCATGAGGACCCTCGATATACGTGTAGAAGTTCACGTCATCATCAACCCATATAACATGAAAATTTTTTATACATAGTTATTTTATTTTATCCTATCTAGACTATATACAGTTTTATTATTTTCTTTTAGCTTATAAGATAAGATTGAATTAGATTGATTAACTTATTTTTCTTTGTTTTCATAAGTGGCCCATTAGACCATTCATCTTTACTTTGTTTAAATGATAAAATTTTAAAAATATTATTAATCTTTTTTAGCTGTACAAATCTTTATAGAATTTTACAATATATATAGAGAAATATGAAATATATATAAAATAAAAGATAAGGTATCGCAACTTGGAATGGTCATAAGCAGACTCAGTAAAAAAAGTACTACGAAAAGTCGAAAGTCCCGTATGACTTCACATGCCCACTGGCCACTTATGTCATTATTTCGTTGGACAAAACATACGGATTTAAGAAATAAGTGGTGGCCAGCCATCTTCTAAAGCAACAGTATCGAAACACAAACGCGCCCGGATATCGTTGCCTTATCAGAAATTGGAATTTGTTCGGAGGTCATAAATATCAACGGCCAGTGATGTAAATATCTTCTTCACTCGCACGATCTTCTGATCAACTATCCGATGTTTTTTTAAGAAAACGATACTTTGGAACTAAATGGGAGTCCACTGAAAAATAGTGAAGATTCTAAACTATAAGAAATCTACTCTATTACAATAATATGTAATTTCAAAAATGTTCGTTACATACCTTTTCAATTTTAGTGCGCCCTCTTTAGATGCTGTCATTAATTGTTTGATTTTTTTCATTAAAAAAGGGGTACTCCTTTGTGAATAAATATTACTTAAAAAAAAAGGATAATACCATTCGAAAACAAATAATGTTTTTTACATTTTGAGCTTGCTTCTTTTCACACAATCCTAAACAACCATCACCATTTCTAAAATGGTGGTTCTTAGGGGAAAAAGTCATTATTTAATCTTTATATTTTCACGTTAAACTATATAAATTTTTATCTTGGGAGAAAAAACCTTCTCCTCTTAAACATTGTTTTTAAGGTTTTGGACATGTACTAATTGACAAGTTAACCCGCGGATACGTATTTTTGGGTAGGGGAGGATCGATTTGAAAAATAAAAACTGCTTTTCTCAAACATTGTTTTAAGTTTTGGACTTATACCTATTCACAAGTGCTCTAATGGACAAGAAGCAAAAATTGCTTGTTTTTAAAGTTTTGGACTTTACACCTACACACAAGTGCTTTAGTGGACAACAAACAATAAAGATAATTTTTGATGCCCCAGCGAGAAAGAAAGAGTAACTACTCCTTTCCTTTGATTTGTTAACAAACTCTATTTTATTTTATTTTATTTTTTTACTTTCTATCCCATTTCAATTTATATAAAAAAATAACTCACTTTCTACATATGGAAATAGGTTGAGTTTAAAATAGATCATGAGAACTCAAAATCCATTCCATTATATTAATGTAGTTTCTAAACTTGTCCAAAAACTCTACAGGGTATTTAACCCTTATAGCACCCTAGAAGTTAGGATATTGTAGCTTACCACATGTCCCTATGACTTACTAACATATCAAGCATCTTAAAACCATCTTGCTAGCTTCTCCACATAGTTTACAACCACTAATAATCTGTAATTACTCAAAATGAAAATTCATGGATGTTTCTAATATCCAAATCCACAAATAATTTGAACGGTCAACTACTTAATATTCTTATTCAAAGATGAAATACAATTCTTTATTCAACAACATTTGTCTCAAGGAAAACAAGATAAACCAAATTCCAGAAACTCTTTCTTGCAACAGTCAACAAATAACATAAAATCAAGTACTACGATAACAGAAGTCTCGAAGGACTTCTCATAACCTAAGCAACAATATAAAAACAATTAAAGACCCCTGTTTTAGGACTTAACCAAATCAACAAGTCTAAATAGAAAGTATATGGAACTGCTCCTATCATCATAGTAAAAATCATAAAATTTGGTTGCATCATCACAGTACTCATAATTACTACAATAACAATTTACATACTTCCCAAAACTTGCACCTAAAACTAAAAAAAAAAATAAATAAATCTTGGAAGGGTGAGCAAAGTCTATTACAATACACATAAGTACATACATTCATAATCTCTACGTGCAACAACAGTAGATTCTTATCTTTTATTTAGCCTATCAACTAGCACTATTCCAGCTTTCCAAAACTTAGCGTAACTCATAACTCCAACACATAATATATATATACATATAATGGAATGCCCCGAAACCTAAGGGCGCTACAACTGGTTACGTGTTCCTAATTTTCTAATGACTCGCTGAAGCTCTAAAATTAACTATAATCTCTAAAATCACTTGTAACAACCACTTATCAAGTACAGGACAACAATTCTCTAAGTGTGTCCATTCAAGTGACTCGCAAGTAAGTCACTCCAACCACAGTCATGCTCATTAACCAAATTTTGATCTTTTATAACATATAGAAATAAATGCCTCTCTTTCCTAACTTGATGATCGGAATTCTCATACTTGTTGTAAACTTATCGAATCAACCTACAGTTGTAAAAAAATAAAAGAATGAATTGAAACTTAGTACATGAAGCATAAGCACATATGGATGCCAACCTAAGTCATACGCGTATAATGCAAAATATACTAAGTATAAAGTAAACAATAAATTAAATTATCTTTAATTTAAGCCAACAAGCAACAAAAGGGTACTCATGATTTCGCCACACAATAATCTTTGTTCACATACATAGATAGATATAAATATACGTTTTTATTTAAGTCCTTTACGCTTAGAATCTAAAGTCTAAAGTCCTTAAAACCTAGTGTTATAACTACGTCGTCCTATATGAAAGTCCACTAGAGAATCTTCGCATATGATCAGCAGTTGCTCTTTTAGAGATCTACCACCATAAGCTCCTAAAATGAGCTAGTCAAGCATAACCAGCAATTAAATTTAATTAGGTTGAATATAAATTAATGTAATTTGCTTACCAAGTCCTAACAAGCACAAGTAAACAATCAAACATCACATACTTAGAAAGCTGAGCCAAAACCAATTTCAAAGCCCAAGTCTAACTCAAAGTCCAAACTGAGCTTATAAGTCCAAATCAATCTCAAGATCCATACCATATCAATAAGGAACCTGAATCAAGAACCTGGCAATTAGAACAACAAGCCTTTCTTAATCCATCATAAACCCAATTCAACATAAAGCTTTTAAATTAAAATTCCCAATATGACTTTGTTTACAATCCTCTAAACTTAATCCTACCTCCTAAGGGTACAACAACTAAAGTTGAGGGTAAAGTTTGAAGCTTTAATTAAGAATAAATTGGAGAAACATTTGCAAGAAGAATTGGAAGCTTAGAGTGGTAAGGAGATATATATTGAGTATAGTTTGAAAAATACTAATTATTACATTAGAGTGGTAAAATAAAGTAAAGTTCATTAAAATTGATTAAAATGACATTCGAGAGTAATAAGTATTTAAAACTAGTTAAAATGCTAAATTAAGCTTAAAGAATTTGAAAATTTTAGGTAAAGGTTGGAACTTTTATAAAAGAAGGCTAAGTGGAAGTCAATATCAATGTTAGGAAAATGTTTGATTGAGTTTAGTTAAGAAGAATAACAAGAGAAAGTTCTACATAAAGTTCCTACCTTGATATGGTTAGCAGCATTACCATGTCACTTGGTTGTGTCAAAATCTGACTATTTGTACAAAAACAAGTTTGTTGGAACCAAATATTAAGGGTAGAAAAAGGTTTTATTAAGTTTGGTTAGGAAGACCAATAAGAAAAAGTTTCACTTGAAGTCGTAGCTCAACATGGTCAATAACATAACTATGTCGCTTAATTGTGTCAAAACTCAACCTTTTTGCAAACGTTGGAATTATTTTATGAAGGAAAGTTAGTTGGAATTTTATATTAAGGGTGCAAAAGGTTTGGTTAAATTTTGTTAGGAAAAATCATAAGAAAAGAACAATTAAAGTTCATTGCACGACATAACTAGCGATACAACTGTATCATTTGGTTATGTCACTTTTTGGTCAAATTTTCCCATTATTGGATACGGTCGGTGACATGATTGTGTTGTTGTCACTTCCAAAAACATCTAGATGAGTTTTCCTCCTTAGAAGATCACTCAATTCCTACCTTTTCCCTTCCAAACTTCAACCCAACCTCAAGTATACTTCAACCCTTAATTACCCCTCACTTAAGCATCTTTTTAATCCATCAAAACCATAAATTTTAACTCAAACGCCCACTTAATCATCAAACACAACAATAACTTCAAGAACACCAACTTTAAACATAAGAACAAGATGTAGGAGTAAATGATACTTACTTGCAATGAGTGAAATCGATCATTAAATCTCAAACACAAACCAAACCAAAGAGAAAAAGCTGTAATGTACACAATTAAATTTGGATAACTAAAGAAATACTAAGAAACTCTATGAAAATAAAGGTTTTTCATTAGAAAATGAGACTAAAATGTTACCTTACACTTAGAAGATCTAAAAAATGAGTTTTTCTTAAGTATTTGAAATTTAAGAGCTTATTTTAGTTGGGAGGAAGGGAAGTGATAAAAATAGAAATAAAATAAGTAAATTAAGAGGGTTTTGGTTCGGTTTAAGGCACTAAGGTTTTAGATAAAGGGGTAATGTGGATGGGTTTTGATGTAAATGGGTTTTAGGCCCATTGAAGAGATTACAACAATACCATTCACTTTAAAATCATTTTCTTGAATTTTCTTGGACATTATATATAAGCATTAGTATTGGGTCCTCTACAATACCCTTAAAACCAAAGATTACTTAAATTTACCTAAATCATTTCAAAGTGAAACTCTAATCAGGATAGCATCACACTAAGATTATTGGGTTGCCAACCTAAGGTCACTCCTCCTAATCCCTTTAGCCCAGCCACGCACACGCAACAAACATTATATTTAAGCTAAGTAGTCATTAAGTTCATTTAACATGAACTAGTCCTATAATCACAAACAACATACAATACCTCAAACCTAACTCAATGGACTGCTTAGATTCAAAAACCTTGATCTCACAACCTATTCACATGGAAACAAAATGCTTTTACTTAGTCTCAACACTTGTCTAACGTTACCCCAAAACTTAACAACTTAACCCTTAAATTTGCAACTTGTGTCTCTTAAAAAACCCTGGATCACTATGATGATAGATTCATTTGTAAAATGTTTTGATTAAAGATTCAAGTTTTAAAAGATGTTAGAAAGCATTAGGAATGGAAAAATAAGCCTAAAAAACGTTAACAACCAAGGGAAAATGTCGCTGTATGTGTCAAAACACTTGGCTTCTGGATGCTACTTCATGTAGCATCTAAACGTTAAGGTTTCTAGGAGAATTTTCTCCTGGTGTCTAGAGCTAGAGGGGTAGTGTCTAGATGATTGATTGTAGCGGCAGACTATAGTAACATTTTTACCTAATCGCTTTAACCCTTTTCCAAATCCCCTACAGACCACAACTTTGAGAGTGTTTCTCAACCTTAAGTTCATCCCTATACTCCTCAAAATGCCTTCCAAACCTCAACCTACAATCAAATTCGAAATCAAACCTCTATAATTCAAGAAACACTTTCATAAAAACAAAGTGTATAAGGGATAAACATCAAAACTTACCTTCAAGATCTAAAACTTACAATCCTATTACCAAAAGCTTGATGTAGAAAACTGAAAACACTGCTTAAAATTCATTTTACTCGCTACCTTATAAACTTTTCATTAAGGTTAAAACTACCCTTAGCTCACTTTAGTAATACCAAATCATACCTTTGCTTAGATTTTTCATTTATTTATTTTCATTTATATTTTTATTTGTTGTTGGGTTTTACAAACCACCCCTTCCCCCACGCCTAAAAGAAAAAAAACTTTCATCCTTGAAAATTAAAAGTTTTACATACCTTGTTTTTCATACAACTTTGAATACTTCTTCCTTATTTCATCTTCTAGCTCCCAAGTTACTTCCATTTTCGAATGATTTGACCATTATACCTTAACATAGAGTATCCACCTTCTTTTCAACTCTTAGACTTTAGTATTCACAATCTTCATAGGCTACTCTACAGTAGACAATTCTGGCTATAACTCCAAGGGTTCAAAACCACTTGTACGCTTTGCTGTCTACCTCGTAGATCGACACATGGAAGACATTGTGGACTCATTCTAATCTAGGAAGAAGCTTTAATCTATATACCACCTTTCCAATTTTGTCAATAACTTTGAAAGGTCCTACATAACTTGGAGTCAATTTTCCTTTAAGTCCAAACTTAAAGACTCCTTTAGTAAGGGAGACTTTCAACAATACCTTGTCTCCAACTTGAAACTCTAATGGCCATTGTCACTTGTTGGAAATGGGTTTCTAGTATTTTTAGTGAGTGTTATGGTAGAATATAGGGTGGCTTCTTGTAAGCTAACTAGGGTAAAGGCTTGTTGAAGAGTATGAAGTTAAAACATACAAATTGGATATTGAAGCTTAGGTTTAAGGTCAGTTAAGAAGCAATTGTTTGGAGTTGCAATATTAAAAATTCAAATTCTTCCATGTAATTCGCCAATGTACCATGCTATTGCAAATCCTTTAAATGGGTCGTAAGGTCCTCATATGCCTTCTCATTAGACCTCAAGCTTAGTGCTCCTACAAGCTGCAACCATGTAATTACTTCTATCTCTTGTTTAGTGCTCACAATGGAATAACATCATTGTGAAGGCTTATCTTTAAAATGCAGAGTTGTTATTTTAACCTTAAAAGTAGTTGGAGTAAAATCAGTTTCAAAATATTGTACTACTTGAAGGAGTAATGATTTGAAATCTTTGCCTCTAAAAGTTGGAAAATCCACTCGAGTGGAATGAGTGGGGACTTAAAATTCAATTGTAGCTAATGCTAAATCAAGTGATGCACCTAATTCGATGACAGTTTCAACCTCATCCTTTACTATCCCTATGCTAAACTAGTCATTCTTGGTTCCCTTATTTTTATTATTTAGTTGCTATTGAATTGTTAGAACATTATAATGGAGTCACATTGTTTGTCGAGTTGTTCTTGCTACTTCCTAAGAGTATCTAAGAATAATTTGATCTAACTTTCTTGTTTTTCTTATCGCTTTTCTTCATTTTCTCTAAGTACATTTTGAATAACATCCTTAATTTGTTGATGCTCCCTTATGTCTAGCATGGTGTCTTACCAAATGACTCTTATATCACTTGGTGTGAAGCTAAAATTGTAGGCAACATATTAAAAAGGTTGCAAGATTTGAAAACAAACTAAAGGAGAGAAGAAGAACCTAAATGCAAGTTCCATTGTATATTTTTATGTTATAGTATCTCCCAATTAGTTACAAAATGCTCTAAATATCAATGCCATGTCAGATGTATATCATATGTAAAGTTCTTGTAGAAACTACTTGATAAGAATCGTAGTTATTTGCATACATGGACTACTAAAGCAATAACGTACATGTGAATATTGCTATAATGGGATCGTCTAAATCTAACTTGCCCAATTTTTTTACCATGGCTCAATCTGCTCCTACTCAACAGATCCATACCCTCAATTCGATCCATCTGACCCATTAGCCTCATATAACTTCTTACTTTTGAATCAACTTTTGTCTTATTAATCACTTTAGGAGAACTCTCTTGGTCTAAGAATCTTAGCTTCTTCTTCTACCTACATAACTCGAATATTAGTTCATTCCTTGAAAAAGTGATGTCATCAAAATTTCAACACTTAACTTTTCCATGTACATTCTTAGTCAGTTACCAAAGGTCATTCTATTTAATTTACATACCCCCCACCCCCTGCCCTCCGCTCTCTATATTACTTTCTCTTACCTAGTAACCTTTCTAAACAAAATATTTTAAAATCATAATTCCATCTTCTCTGAAAAAAAAAAAGAAGGTTCCTATGATGGTAAAGAAATCTTGACATGTGGTGAACAAAAAATTCAAAGCTAAGAACTACTCTAATCTTATTTCTTTTGATAGCAAATCTTTTGAAACTAACCCTACATTTCAAAACCCTAATGTTGTAAATTCTATTGCATCATCTCTAGCACTTAAGTGGGATCAAAAAACCTACACAAGAGGCTACATCTATGAAATCAAAAAACGATGAATCAAAACAGAACCTCAAAAGATAACCTTAAAAGATACCTTCAACAGTATGAACCTCTATACAAAAGAAGAAGTACATTAAGACTCTAGCAATAAAAAAAAAAGAAACTAACTTAACAGAGATCGGAATCATTTGATATTAAGGACATAAGTGTTGTAGTGGTAGATTATATCAATTCTAACTTCTTTTTAGAAGATAAAATTGTTGTAAGAAGACTACTAAAACCTTTAGGTTGGAATGTTTCATGCAAACTTAAACATGATGTCATGCTTAAAATGTTAAGCATCAACTAGAGACACAAGTAAAGGGTAAGAAAGTAAGTATAATCAAGATTGATGTAGTTCCTTTAGTACAAGAATTTTATGGTAATTTGGAAATAAATGTTAAGCATCAACTAGAGACACAAGTAAAGGGTAAAAAAGTAAGTATAATCAAGATTGATGTAGTTCCTTTAGTACAAGAATTTTATGGTAATTTGGACATAAATGTTAAGCATCAACTACAGACACAAGTGAAGGGTAAAAAAGTAAGTATAATCAAGATTGATGTAGTTCCTTATCTTGGAAAGGTTGATTTCTTTAAGGCTTTGAATGATGGAAAGGAAGTAAAGTATAATTTTAAGTAGCCATAGATGAATTTGTTTCCTATTCTTGTTAATATCTTACATAAAATTATTCACACCCATTGTTAATTAGCTCTAACTCATGTCTATTTGCGTTTGATATTTGTAGTTAGTTAACTACCCACAGCCACAATATGAAGAGATTTAGAAGCTTTTGTTCAAGGTCGATTGATTTCAAAATTGTTAGATTGTAAAGGGATTAAGTTTCAACCAATTAATTATAGAAGGATTATGACAAAAGTGTTAAGTGGTCTAACATTTAAAAATATGGGACATAATGTAGAAAGCACTACTTAGAAAGCACTAAATAAGGCCTACTTTGATGCCTAAGTTAAGGATGGTATAAAGAAAACGAAGGAAGAGGTAGACAAGAAGAAAAGGGCAAAGATTGATAAGAAAGATGCTAAGGAGAAGAAGGCAAGTGAATATAAGGAGAATGAGAAAAAGAAGCTACCCTTGAGGCTAATAGGAAAGCATAAAGTCAACAAAGATGTAATAATTAATTTTGTTGTAGAAGCCTTTTGTCATCTCCTAGGTATCCATAGTTCAATCTCCATTCATAGAGTTGAATATTCCTTGGCAATAGTTTAGGAAGTTCCTCAATTAAGAAGGTTCTTGCCACTAGGCTAGTTTTATAAAAGAAAAAAAGTAATGTTGTTAAAAGCAAAGTTCCTAAGGAGACTTAAGCTCCAAGGAAGGACCTTAGTCCTAAAAGAGCTAATGCTCCTAATAAAGTATCAACAAAAGAGATATCCTTTAAGAATGAAGGAATGAATTGTTGACTAACCTGTTGAAAACCCTTCTAATGAAGCTATATATGATGGTCAAAGTTTAAGTAGATTTTGTTAGGATTCACTAGTAGCAACTATTGCATAATCTCCCAAGAGTCACAACAGGAAATGGGAGAAGTTAATGTTGATATGAATGAGGAGATAGTGGATGGAATTCATTGTTTGCATTAGAAATCAACTTAGCTAGAGACCCAATCATTGTGTCTTCATATACAGTAACCTATGAGAATTTTTTACTGCAAAATCCTACTAGTCTAACCAAATTGACATGATGAGTACTTCCAATTATATCAATTTATTGATTTATCACAAAACTATAAGGAAATTTACTGCAACTTTTGATTCACCCACTATGGTACCTATAAAAATAGCATCAAATCTACCCTTGCTAGATTCATAATAACATCCTTTCCATGTTAGAATAGGCATACAAGGTTTTGGGATTCTGAAATGACTATTTTTATTGAGTTATTATTTCTATTAAATATGAAAACACAATTCATTCTCTCAACAAATAGAATGACTATTACTTTGTCCTTTCTTATATATTCCATACTTAGTCTAAAACATCTTAACTAAATAGTTACGTCGGAGACTAGTAAAGATATATTGATATTTTTAGATATATTCTTAATTTGATAACAATGTTATTTTAGTTGTGATCAAACTAAGTAATAACCAATGCATCTGTGCTACATTCTTTAGGTATAATAGTTCTAGTTCATATTAAAACCAATTTAGCTAATTAAATTTACTATTTTGCTTTTCAAATACAAAGATACTAAGAAGGGTATTGATCAAATTCTCAATTCAAATAACTAGTTCTCCATGTTACACATAGGGATCCAACTAGGGCAAGTTCAAGGCAAGTCTTATGAAACACAAATCTACTCTTATAGGGTTCAGTATTTCTAAAAACCCTATAGGTCTTTACCCCCTATTCTCAAAACCCGATCCTATAGAGTTCTTCACCCTATAGGGGTAGATTTTCATAAGATTTAAAAGATTATATAAGAGTAAGTTTTCTTAGAGTTTATATGAAATTAAAGAGAGAGTAGAAGGAAAAAAGTTAAGTAGGATTAAGATTATATTTATTGATTTATACAATAATAGAAATTGAGAATTAAATATGTTGTACAATATACAACTTATATAAGATATACTGTAGTATAAGTTAAGAGTAAATATTTTTATTAATATATGCTTTATTTAACTGGGTTAAGTTTCCCATCATGTATTTTTTTTTTTATAATCCCAAAAACTAACCTTAACCCCTATAGGATTTTGAATCATATCCTAAAAACTTAACCCTAAGCCCTACAGGATAATACCCAATAGGGTTTTTATTAGGTTCGGCGAGTTAGGTACTCTTTAATGACCTACTCGGTTACATCCCTAGTTATACAAGATGCAACATAGTTAGCTACTTTATTTATTAAGAACTTTCCCTTTTTTTGTGGTTTAGATGCAATTCATAGGGTTAAGTTTGAAATTTTCATATTTTTTCTTAATTTTTTATTCATACTAAATCCTACCTATTTATATGAATTGCTCAACTAAAAGATTAAGGAAAAATATATTTAAAAGAAATATTCAGAAAAACGTTAGAGTTGCTATTGATTAAAAATGGAAAAAAATTAAAGTGGTTAAATTGCTTGGCAAAACAATTTTAGAAAATCACTAATTTTTGAAAAAGCACTAAAGAAATTTAAGGTTTAGGAAAGTTAGAATTGAAAGTTTAAAGAACTACCGAGAGAAAACATTCCAATATAGAAAAGGTACTTTATTTTACCTTATTATTTTGACTAATAGTGTTATTGGTGAATTTTGGGGTGAGAAAATAGTTTTGCAAAAAAGAGTAAAATACTTAGTACCGGAGCTAGTTTGGTGTGGCCACTCTGTTGCCTAAATTAGAATGGTGATTTAATATAGTAAGTACATGAATGAGAAGTATACGAGAGTTCTTACAGAGTTTCTTTTCAGTATTTATGGACGATTGTTATGTCTAAGGCAGTTGTCAGGGTAACTATTGAGACATACGGAGACCTCTTGACTTGACATCTCCCCTAGTATATAGGGATAGTAAGCGATTGTAAAAGATAATCGTACTAATGATAACTGTTTGCGCTATAGATTTGAATTCAAACCGGGAGTGTTTTTTATACTTAGCATAAGTGTCGTATGTCTTCTACAAAGTGTGAATGCCGAGAGAGTCGATTACCCGGCATCTCGGTCGATGAAAGAACGAGTATAAGTTGAGCGAAAACTAACTATCAATAAATAGATTCAAATAAAGTAGAAAATTTTCTTTTATTATATATTCTTTTATTCATACCAAAAAAATTCATATTTATTTTGTTTTCATATTTATTTATAGCATACCCACTATTTAGAATTAGGACATAGTTTGTTTATTTAAAAAATAATAATAGTGAGTTAGTTTGTTTGTTTTATTTTAGAAACCTTGAAGTTAAAGAGTATTTTTCTTTTTTGTTAAAATATAGGACCTTAAAATAGCCATCAATTTTAAGAGAATACATAAAAACCTAATTTTTCATAGAAAAGACCAATTTTGGCTTTTTATTTTTCTAAAAAACCTAATTTTCAAAGATGGCTTAACAAAAGCCTAAAATGAAGAAAATTTCGTGAAAAATAAAATTCATAAAAATAATCATGCAGAAAAATTAAAAATAAAAAAAGGAAAAGAAAAACCTGCATATGCAAAACATCATTAAAACCTTAATTATGTAGTTATTATGCTAATCATAGGATTATCATGTTAATAAGCCATTATCATACTAAACATGTAATCAAATTTGACAAACAATCAAGAGACTCATTTTTTAAAAAAGATTTACTACTTTTTATTTTTCTTTTTTTTATTATTTTTAGAAAAGACAAACATATATGATAAAAGGAAAAATTTGAAAGGAGAAAGCAAATCTCACTTGGGTTGATTCCATGGATATAAGGTAGATAAGGTATTGGCTTGCTTAAGACACTTAAATGCTTGTTTGAGCTTGTAGGTGCGTTGAGAATGGTGGAGAATATAGTAATGGCAATAATTTACTTGTAGATGGTGGTAGTAATGTGGTAGTTTATGAATTTAAGTCTTTATTGAACTAGAACTTTTGAATTAAAGGTTTTTTAACTATTATTCCATAACTTACAAATGAGACATTGTATGATGTAGTTTTATAGCCATTGAAAGTTCATGTGACAATATATTTAAAACATGTGAGTTTGACTTGAAATTATATAATTAAAAGCTGTTATTTTTATTAAGTAGACTTGGTTGATGCTTTTATTTCTTTTTTTTTTATTGATATGATTTTAAAATTATAATCATTACGAAATTTTTCAAAAATTACAATCATTATGATCTTATAATTTTACAATCACATAATCAGATATAAGAATTTACAAATAATAGAAAGACTACAAATTTTTTAGCAAAAATACAAAAGAAAGTACATATATACAAAATACAAAGGTCATCCAAAATGTTATAAATAAATTTGTGAAAGTAAGGAGAATTGTAAACTTGTAATGTAGGAAAATTGCAAAATTTAGAAATATCTATAATCGTTGTGAACTATTGTGAAAACTAAAAGAGAGATAAAAAATAAGAATCACAAAAATAAAATTAATAGAAGAAAAACTACATAAACGGCAAAATATTTTCTAACCATCTTTTTTCTTTTACTCCTTATAATAGTCCATTATTTTTAAAATGTAAAAAAGTATTAAAGATTTAGACCAATATACCTAAAAATATATGATTTTTAACAGCGTCATTTTGATAAAAAATAGCAACTTTAAGTATCTAGCTACCTAAGCATTCCAAAGGCTATTGCAGTCATATGATGTTTAATATATAAGTTATGGAATTCCAAATTTAAAAAATTCAATATCTAGACACTATCGAAATATAATAAAATATTATAATAATTAGAGACATGTTATTTGTAGGTTCGAAAATTCGTGTTAGAAGACTTAATGGCACTTGATTAACAAGTCATGACCATTTTGAAATTATGTACAATCTATGTGACCCCAAATATATAGTAAATATTATTTCCAAATAAAGTAAATATCATCAAATTTCGAGTTTCCTAAAATCAAACATCACTTGCAAAAGCTATAAAGTTAAAAATGGTGGACAACATTTTATAATTTTTAAAAATAGTATACCAATTATGAAAAATCAAATATTAATTTTTAATAAATTAATTAGTTATTAATGAATAGACATTAAAATGCATCACACTATATACAAGCACGCAAATGCCATCAAAACAAAAGTATAAACACTATAATACAAAAAAACACAACAATTGATAACTTCTCCATTAATAAAACACTAAATTAAGATCAAATTGAAGAAACAAGCACTAAATCACAAAATATAAAAGTTTAGATATGAAATTACTAAGGTTGCATTTTGTAAAACCCAATAAAAAAAGGTTATATAATAATAATAATAATAATAATAATAATAATAATAATAATAATAATAATAATAATAATAATAATAATAATAATAATAATAAATTTTAGAAATATAAAATAAAGGAGGGAATAAGATGATAGAATAAAACTTAGATGACATGTAAATAAATATTAAGTGCTAAGGGCAATATTGTTAAGGAAAAAGATTCAGACATCGATATGACTTGTAATTTATAAGGGATAGCAGGGGAAATTTGATTATGAGAAAAGATTCAGACTTCCTACTATCTCTTATCCCAAATAAACCTTATATCTTTTCCTTATCAAATTATTACATTACTTTTCTATAGGAATAGAAAACTTATAATTCACAACTTAACCCCTTTCAAACTCAAAGCCAAAATTCGGATCTGGGGGCTAACATATGAGAAAAACTGATGAAACTTCAAGAAAATGCAAAGATACAACAATTTTGAGTAAGTTTTTTCGTTTATCTAATGTATAAATTTGTTTTTCTTTAAGAAGAAGTCATAAAAACCATAAAGATTTCCGTTTTTGCAACTTCACACATTTGTAATTTGAGTCTAGAGTGTTTCTTATCAAGAATTACATATAAGTATTACTCTTGCCCTTTTTCTTTAAAGAATTCTTGGTTTTGTGGTTTTGGTGTAGGGTTAGCAAAAGTAGTTGATAAGGTGAATGAGAACGAGGGTGATGTGGTTACGAAGAAAATTGTGTATTGTTAGCGTTGCCGAGCCAATGTAAGAGTGCATGGTGATAGGGTATGCGGTATAGTGGGGTGTACGTATTGTACATGAGTATGGGATTGCATGTATGATGTACGATTGTGCCTTAGTGTGTGTTGCATGGGTATGTGTGTCAATGTTGGGTATGGGTGTATGAGTGATCGTAGGTGTGTCGGTATGTATGCAATAGGTATGTGTAGGTCAGTGTTGATGTGTATAGATTATGAGATGTCAAAAAGTAAATAATAGGTTATAGGAGGATATATAAAAGGTGGTTTGAAAGCGCAAAGGATAAGGTAGAAGGTCGAGTTAGAGGGAAAGAAGTGTCGAGTTGAATCATGAAGAATTTAATAAATGCTAAACTCGATATTCAATATTTTTGCATAGGTGCTAGAAGCTATGAAGAATCAGATCTTATTGAGATTAGAATACCAGGTACGGGATATGTGTTTGTTGGTTGTATGTGCTAGATTAGAGTAGATTAATCTAATTTAAATGAAACTCGGACTAAACTATGTGCCGCTTGTGCTTGGCTTCAACCACCCACTAGTAGGATCTAGTGGTATTGGTGAGTTACCTTGTGATATTTGTACGATGCTGTCTCTGGTGGAGTCCTATACTGAAAGGACCTAGGTAGATTTAGGATGGTTTTTGGTACTTGGGTGATTGGGGGGGGACCCCAACACTAATAATCATATAGTATTTATATATTGTATGTATAGGGGTCATGAGTAACACCAAGTCTCAAGATATTGAGACTATAATGTTTGTGGACTTAAATGATAAGATTTAAAACCAGTTGTTTATTACATTTATGCTGATACTCATGTACGTGATGTACAGGTGTATGGTATTGTATACAAGGAATTAGCTCACCCTTCGAAAGATTGTTGTTTTTCAATTGTAGGTTCAAGGTGTGAAGTTTTGGTGGTTATTCTATAAGAGATGTAAGTTGTGATTATCTATATTATGATGAGGAGGGTGATCTCTATTATTATGGTGATGCAACAGAGACATTGTAGTTTAGCTTTTAGGAGTGAACTATTGAAGATCATATGCTATTATTCTCTGTTATATATTGTTTGGAGTTACCTATAACTCATTTAGTTGATGTTATTAGGTTGTCACTCATTGGAGCTGTGAGACTCTTGGTTGTTTATCTCAAGGTTATATTATATTTAGGTTCATTTACTCATGGTAGTTGGGTTCATTTACTATTGTGATATATGGAAATTGAGTGGTCAACATTCCACCTTAATTCAGATTTGAGGTTTTTAAATTATGAGTTAGTAGATTTCATGTAATTAGTTTGTAGATCTTAGTTAGGTTGTAGATTCCTAAACACCTGACGTATTAGTAGAAATTAGGAACACGTAGTGAACTATAGCGTTTTAAGTTCTAGGGTATTATACATTTGATTGCTAAAATTAGATAAGATTACGAGAATTGGATATGACAAGTACAAGAAATACAAGACAATGGAGCATTATTGTATAATCTTTCGTTTATATAGTCCTAAACATAGATTTTTACGATATCTCTTATTTCTTATATATAAGTATTAGACCTAATATTGTATTTTGACATATATACTTTTAATTTTATCTAATATGTATAATTACATTTTTTATTTTAATTAACAAGTAAAAATTTTAAATATTGTCTAATATTTATACCCTCAACATTATATTTGTATCCTTAATACTTGTATTTTTGTATGGTAAAGTTAACTTTTGTATCATATTTTCAATAGGATAAATTTTGAGCATTTTTATGGAGTCCTTCATATCATTTTTGTCTAATAGATAAGTTTAAATTTCAAACCAAGTTCAAATTGGACAAAAAATTTTGTCCAATCTAGTTTCATAAATTTTGGACAACCAAACAATACCTAAAAGTCAAAATTACATGTACGGTTTGTGCTTTTATCTCTAATTTTCATGTAACAATGCATTAAGTGTAGTGATTGTAAACATTTTGCTTGAGGAAGTTAATTTTGAAATTGGAGTAGCTATAGAATTTACCATATTTTATCCAACTTTACACTATAAGTGTAATGATGTAGTTTCTTTTAGAGAATTGCATATTATCTATAATATTAATGTCAAAGAGGGAAGATTTGGTACCTTTATGTTATTATCCAATGCACTCATTTAATATATTAATAATACTTCATACAATTTACTATTTTATTATTTTACATTACAAGTCTTTAATATTATTTCATTGAGGTATAACTGTCATTCACCTTTACATTTTCTACATATAATATCCTTTATATTTGTCACCATCATTATTTATTGTTATATTTGCATTGTCATTATTTTTATCAATTACAATAATTATATAAACAAGTTTAGAATTGTCTATTAATAGAAAATGACATGTATTTCTACAGGCCATTTCTCACCTCTGATCATGAGCAACAATTACATGCATTGTATTTTGAAAAGCATCTTCTAAACTTTTAGAACTTAAATTGCATTAAAGATTTAAATGAAAGAAACCTGAATACCAAATCATACTCTAAATGACATTATACCTTCATCCACTTTTTATTTATATAGGGATAAAAAAGGAACTTCAAGTATATTGGAAGTTTTTACAAGTAACATATATTATCCACTAAAATGTAAGAATGATGTTCTTACCAACTGTAGATTTTTTATTTTCTAATATTTTTATAATCGATATCAATTATTTTTCCTTTAATTCCTTTTTGTTAATCTTTAATTA
Organism: Lumnitzera racemosa; assembly: GCA_024138005.1. NCBI lineage: Eukaryota > Viridiplantae > Streptophyta > Magnoliopsida > Myrtales > Combretaceae > Lumnitzera > Lumnitzera racemosa. The sequence continues at coordinate 64,112,997 of JAMXBC010000004.1, forward strand.
CATTTTTCATGTATGCTTCATTCTTTGCATTTTTGTAGATATTGCAAGGATTTGTATATTATGAAGGTCAGAATGAAGAAACAAATTGCGAGGTGAAAATCAAGGAGACAATCATATCAATTATGGATAAAGGAGACTAGAAATACAAATGTAATGACCGTATTCTTTGTTTTAGTGGTTTTCCTTTTTTTTTTCTTGGTATTTTAGTAGTTTGCATTAAATAAAATCTCCTATTTCTAGAAGTTGCCAATGTGATACTCTATTTTTATATAAATTATACATAGTAAAGTTGATATTAAGTTAAATTCATTATATTTACTTTATTCATTAAAATCAATTATTATTTTAATTATTATTGATTAGTATTTACAATTTCAGTTTTAAGCTTGGGTTTCACTTTCTCTCTCTCCCTTTCTCTCCAAAATGTGCTATTTTTTTTTCTATCATTGCTATAAAGTTTACTCTATATTGTTTCGATCATAGTATATAATTGAAAAACTCAATTTTAAGATTCAATTTGAATCTGTTTTGCTTTAATGTACTAATGTAACTTTTTTTAGGATGTCAAATTTGTTCACCCCATCTAAAAACCGTGATCATCGAATTACGTTTTATTATTGTACTATTTAAATATTTACTATGATCATTTTCTTATCAGGTTTGACAAATTAATGGATATACTTCGTAGCTACATATTGGTAGTAGGTAGTCTCCCACTTTCAAATATTTTGAATTAAGTACTTTGAATTATTATTAAATTATATCCTCTAATAGTTTACATTTTATTTTTGAAGAAAATTAGTGAAATGTACATAATGCTACTTCTATAATATTATTACATTTAAGGAAAAGAGGTTCCTACTTTTGCAACTACATATTCTTGTCCATTTTCCTTATCTGTTGATTTTTATATATTCCTTTCTAATGAAATGCATAATGTTACAATAGAGGTGTTATAGATTTTAATGTTAATGACTAATCTTTTTATCATTTTTAAATGCCTACTTTCTTAAGTGAGAATGTAGTCTTAACTCTTAAAATTTGAATTTTAATTATGTTTAAGACATTTATTTTTAATTTTATTTGGATTCTAGTAAATTGCTTTTTTTTTTTAACATTTGGTTATGTAAATTTGCTTTCTTTCTTTAATCATTATATCTTAATAATGTTCTAAATAAACACTTTATGGTATTGACCAAAATCATATATTTACTTCTACCTTATTTTATTGATTTTTTAATCAATCGTACTTTCTATTTTATGAGATTATAATACTATTACACTTCCATGTTCCTTAAATCCAATTTTTATATTCCTAAATCTAAATTCATGTACTTGATGTCATTAAATTTTGCTGCCAATTGAAACAAAGGACTTATTTTGTTATATTACTTTTGTATTTGTTTAAAAAAAAATAATTAAACAAAAAACAAAGAGATATTATTAACTTGATTTAATTATATCTATTAAAAATTTCCTATTATTGCATATAAAATGATGAGTTTGAGTGATTGGTCTTTGTATAAATTTAACTGAAAATATGATCTTAATTGACATGATGTAAGTGTAATGTGCATAAAAATATATACTTTTAGGTTTTATCAAATTATCTACCTTCTTTCTCTATCTAAAAGAAAAGTGTCATACCTTAATATTTATCAATATTTTTAATTTGCAATAACAATCTGTGCCACATAAGTTTGCCAAGCACAAGCACAATTAGAAATGTATTAAAAAAATAATGAAAATAATTCAAGTTTTCATAAATGAATAACTGACAAATAGTATCTCATTGTTTATCATGATTTATAAAGGAAAAGATTATTACATTTAGAAAATTTTTAAATCGAAAATGTCATCTCTAGTTCTTAATAGTATCAATTAGGATGTAGTTGGGCCTTGCATGAATAAGAGAGCCTACAAAACAATAGAAGATGAGGAAATGCTGGGAGGTTGTCTAGCATAGCCACTTTAATACTTAAGTTAGTAAAGTATTTGGAAAAGTAAGAGTTTTAGTATTATAAGGCTTAAGTGCACAAAGTGTAAAGTATCTTCCCATTGGGTGGTGGTGTTGTACTTATAGAGGAATGGTGTTAACAATTGGAGAGTAGTTGGTGGGAAGAATTCACTTTCACAAATACGAGAGAGTAGGTACATAGCAATTGATGTGGATCGAAAAGTCAGGAAGTGGTTGTTGACCTAATCATTTAGCCTTATCTAGAGACTTGTAACCATTAGAGAGTTGTTTCTACAAGGCAAGTCGAACTTTAGGCTTAAGTTGAGAGAGACTATGCCTCTAGAAATGAACCTAAGCAATTTGGGTCAGGCTTGGGCCCAAATGGGCCCTATCAATACTTGCACCCCTTGCCTCCTCCTTCACCCCGCCCTGTAGTTTCATTGCCCTAGTGAAGGTAAGGAGAGGGAATAATGGGCTTCTTAGGCGCGTGGTCAATCTGGTTAGGTAAGAGTCTGAGGTAAAGATGCCCCAACTTTGGTGAATTTGAGGAGGAGGTGTTTGACCTATCATGAAGCCAAAGTAGAGGTATCTGAGCCGTAGTGAAGTTGAGGTGGAAGGGTGTGATAGGCGCTCCGAATCCGATTAGACTACCCTTTGGGTAAAGGTACATGAGATCATTCTAAGGTGAGGCACGAAAGCTCCATCCTCTTAGGTCCAAGCAATGTCTTTCATCATGTTGAAATAAAGCATACGCCTTCCGAGCTAAGGTGGGTGCTATGGCTCAAGGCGAGTGTTATGAGCGGAGGTGAGAACATTGTGAGTGATGGTCCGGAGTATCCTTAGACTGTTGGGTAAGTCTCTTCTTGGAAGTTAGAGGGACCTCGAGGAAACTTCCTGTTGAAGTGGCTTTTTAAGTCATAACTTTGTCGCGCTTGTTTTTAGTACATTTAATACAAAATGACAAATGTCTTGTTATAGTAGGCAAGTATTCAACTGCATGAGTTTTGTGTTTTAAATGTGACCGTTCAATTACAGTTGACTCCATGCATCTACATTGCAGCATCCTAAGGGATTTGTGTTGATAGGGATCCCTATAACCGTCAATACATTTCCCAAAACTCTTAACAAACTTCTCTTCAAAGCTTTTTGCCTCTTAACATCATGTCTACAAGCACTGGTGAGATACCTTCAAATGCCTTAAAATTTAACCTCACCAACTTTGAGGCCATGAGGAGTGATTTACTCCCTATAGGAGAAGACAAAATCTTGTCACTAGCATAACTTAATGTCTCCACTAGGATGGCAATAAAGGCCTTAGACAAAGCAAGGCTTATCAATGCCATCCCCAAGGATATGTATGTATACACTCCTTTGCCACATCCCAAGGTATTGTTCGATATGCTTAAGATAGGTAAGGGCCCGAGCGGCCGTATGAGTAAGAGTAAGGCCTCTACCCTTAATTAGATTTTTGATGGACAGTACGACTGCCAAGCAAGGAAGAGAGGGTAGCCCTGCTATTAGAGAAGCAGGTTGCAATGTTCAAGAAGTGTCTAAAGTTTGGGCAATACTTCCCCTCGAGTAACTTCAAGAAGGAACTCTTCAACTTTTACTAGCGTAGTCCGATACAGGTCTCTCTTAATGGGAAGAGGGTATTGAAGGCCTTCTAAGCATTGTACAAGTATTTGGTGATTAGGGCCACCCTAAAGCTTTTCAACCACTTCTGCATGTGGAAAAGCATTAGGGGTGTGAGGTATGGCCATACTTTAACCTGGTCTAAGGAGGAAATTGTTTTACGGCCTCATAGACTCTATAAAGGCCTAGTAAGACAACAATGTGGTGATTGAGCTACCTAAAGAGGTAGATTTTTGGATGAGGTAGACCAAATTAGGGCTTAGAAGGAGCTTAGCCCTAGCGATGCTAAAGCTGTAAGGGAGATTTAGGCCTTCATGGCCCTCAAGGACAGCCAGGAAATAAATACGGTGGAGATAGTGAAGAGGTACTTCTAATATTGGATCTCTGAGCTCTTCCCCAATATGGAGAAGGTTGTGGTGAAGAAATGGGCTGAAGGTACAGGTTCATTTCCTTACAAACGCCTTCGTCTATTGTGCTAATGTAGAGATGCTTTGTCCAATGTCTCTTTTAATAAAATGGAGAAAGGATCTTCCTTGTTCATGCCGATCACGGTAGAGTTGGTGAACGCTAGTGTTTTGTATTTTGCTTTTGCTTCATTTTCTTTTTCGTTACTGCTTGTTTCAGTTCTTTACAAGAAGATTCTAGCCGAAGAGATCTCTCGTCCCTTAGTGGAGGAGCTTATAAGGCATCAGATGGCCAAATCTTAGCCAACCACGAAGGCCTTCATCCCAAAGGGCAAAGCCGTACAGCTAAGGTCAGGGTTTAGGGAGACTAGCAGGGTGCAGTCAACGACTTTACCTCAAGGGGCTCCTCTTGGCTCTTAAGTAAAGCCATTAGTTGCTGAGCCAATAGGGGTAGCTCTTTCATCTACTACCCTCATCCCAACTTTAAAGCCCATCACTGTAGGGGATGATCCTACCGGTGTCGATGACTCAGACGTCGAAATGTTACCTCCTCCTAGTAGGGCGGAGGAGGTAACCTAAGATACTTCCCTATCTAAAGTAGTCGACTAGAAAAGGAAGGCCCCTGAAACTTTTAGGGAGCTAACGTTTGGAGCCAAGAAGCAAAAGCCTCTAGGGAAGGTTCCCTTGAGCCAGGCAACTTGGTAAGAGTAGCCAACGACTCATCCTTACAAATGTGTAGATGATCTCGGTGACGAATTTTTCAACGTCCTCAACAAGTTCAAGTTCTTGGGGATCAAGCTAGACTTGTTTAAGGGAGTGCCATATATCTCTCAAAATGAAGAGCTCTACCATCATACTTCTGAGACTAAGACCAAAAGGGTTAAGGGGAAGCTTCTTAAGCTAAAGTGGCAGGTTTTGGGTAATGACCTTACATTGTATCATTGGGCTCTCACCTACTAGGCCTCTTTAGGGTCTTATACCCTTAGTGATTAGGCAATTCTCAAGGAGATGTTGAGGTTAGGTAGGGGCAACCCAATGGAGATGGCAAGCCACTTGAGTATGCTTATCCAGTAGGTAAACCTTTGTCCCTTTGCATTAACGTTCTTTGTTCTTGTCATAGAATGACCTTAGTTGGTTTCTTTGCAATACTACAGCCAAGTGCTGCTTCAGTTGAACAATTATGATGCCTTCTAAAAAGAGGTAAAGGGATTTTAGGAAGCGTTGTGTAGAGTTAAGAAGGATCTAAAGGAGGTAGAGTCTTCTAATAATAAATATTTAGATAAGTTCACTAAGGCTAACCAGCGTTTACGTTGCTCTTATATGCAAGTGGGTAAGCTCTAAGGTAGATTAAAGGATATGGAGCTAGAGAGAGAGGCTATCGAAGGCAATGACTAGAAGGCTCGATTGGAAGATGAGTAAAGAACTAAGGCCCATCTCTTCCAGAAACTAAATGAGGAGAGAGAGGCTAAGGTATACCTAGATAGAGAGAATGCCGAGCTGAAGGCGCCAGTCTCTAAGCCACAGACAGAGCTAGTGCTGAAGGTATCCAAGTATGACAATGCTAAAGCTATCTCGCTGGAGCTAGTTGCTTTGAAAGTTAGGTTGGAACTATAAGTCTAGGAGCTCTAGGAAAGGATTTTAGAGATAAAAGAGATCATCCCTAAAATGGAGACCAGAGAAGTCATCAAATTGGAGTAGTGGTTAGAGGAGCTGGAAGATATCTTGATCAAGTACTCTCGCTATACGCAGAAAAAGGTACTTTCCTATTATCCTAATCTTGACTTAAGCTTCCTCAATCATCTAGACACCCTAACTTTTAAGGAGAAGAGGGAGGCTGCTCAAGCAACTACTAATAGGTTACCGATCTCTAGCCAACTTACTCGTGCACGCTTAAGAGACCTCCAGTCCTTCACCAAAAGAATTCTCTCTCATTAACCTGCCGAGGATGTGAAATAGTATACAAAAGAATGGTGGCTGAACTCCTTGAGAGCTTAGGGTGGGTACACCCAGCTTTACTCTATCCCTTATGCCAATATCAACCACTTACTTGCCGAGACCTATCTACAGAGTGATGAGGACCAAGGCTTTACATATCAAGTCCTGCTCTAGTTACCCAAACCTTCAGATGTTGAGAGCTACCTGCTAAGTACCAAGACCTAGGCCCCTACTGGATGAGTACTTTTCTTTTATCTAACTACTAATACTTTCGACATTCCTAATTCGTCTCGGTAACCCCTAATGTTGCTACGTCATGAACCAGCTCAACAGCTGCATTGAAGATTCTCTAGTACAAACTCATTGACGAGCTGCCGGTTGTCCATTTTTCTAACATTGTACTATTTTTTCCTTTTTATCATTTAAGCTATTTACCCTTTCTTATATGTACTAAGAATCTCTTTTCCTGTATGCCTTTTTGTAATTCTCTTTATTTTTAATGTTGTCTTAGGGACTTACTATAAATACTCCCTTCTCTTTGTAGCTAGAATATTTTACATTCCTTTCAGATATTAAATAGATTTTATTCTTATGAAATATTCCTCTCCAAGTCCTTTTTCATATACACTTATCTAATCTTGCCATGTAGCTTAAGATTAGTGGCGGGAAGATCTTAGCATTAGCTTGTGCATCATATCAAGTGAAGTGTCAAGTTATGTTATATTCATTAGTAAGTTATATAACTTCATGTTAACTACTACATTTAGTTCACCAACCGATCCATTCTATTTTCTTCTATATCTTGAAGGTCCCATTGGTCTCTACCTTCTACTATAAGCCTTAATGATTATTGAACTCTTAGACATATCATATAATCGTAGTATTAAAGCTTAAGGTTGCAACCGAAAGTTATATTGAAATAGTTCCTATTAGTCTGCCACTTTGTTATACTTTGTTTTCCTTTAGAAGGATAGAACAAGTTCTCAGTTTACTACTCGATTTGTATTCTTTTTGTGTATGTAGGAATTTCTTATGTGAAGAGTGCTTTCTGAAGCTTTGTTTTGTGAATGTCCAATCTTAGCGTTTAAGGAGAGATTAACGATGCCAAGAGTAACGCTCATGGTTATGGTCATATCACCCAACAAACCCTATGAATTACTGATTACTAGATACAAAACCTTGCTACTATTGTGGCCTATCTAGTTATTTCTATTCAAAGGGTCATAGAGACTAAGCCATAAAAAAGGGTTGTTATTAAACATGGTCATGAAAGGAGAGATAGGCCGAGAAGATAAACGAATGAATAACAAGACCTAAAGCCCATTTAAATGAACCAAGCTCTACACTGACGTACCAATAGAGTTACGAGAAGGAGACTAGAGCTGTATGAAGAGGATGAGCAGTATGATGGAGTTGATGAGTATGAGCTTAGAGCTCTTAAGGGAGTCGAATACCTCAAAGTATAGATCCCAAACTTTAATGGGTCAAGTAGTACTAACAACTACTTGGATAAGGAAGAGAAAATCTAAAAGATATTTGACTTTTATAATTATGAAGATGCTATTCATATTTGAGTGGTTTCATTATAATTTTCTAAGTATATAGCAATGTAGTGGAAGAAGTTGCAGAATGTTCTCTTGAGAGCCTAATGTGAAATCCGAACATACAACGAGATGAAAAGAGTCCTGAGAAGTAGGTTTATTCCCGAACACTACGAGCAAGACACTCTTCGATGTCTGTAAGACTTGAGAAAAGGTAATAGATTAGTAGACAAGTATGTCTAAAAGTTTCAGATGCTTATGATCTAACATGATGTTGACGAGCTCAAGACATGAACTATAGCACGATTCATTACTAGGCTAAGGACTGAGATTGGTGACATAATGGAACTATAGAGGCTTACATCTCTAAATGAGATGATCTAAGTGGCATAAAGAGTCAAAAGATAGAGGCAGAACTAGGTTAGCCGAATGCCGAGTATTTGAATCGAATTACGGAATAGAAGTAGTGTATCGAGTTGACTTGGAAACAATTGCTACTAAGCAATTTTGAGGTTAACCACCGACGATAGGTACTAGACTGACCAAAGGAGGGTAGAGGCTAAGGGAAAGTTAAGGAGTTTGAGGTCTGAAGAGAGTAAAGTTAGAGCTTAGGAAGGAAGACCTAAGAAATCAAATGTTTCAAATGCCTCGGCTATGGATACGTAGCCAGACAATGTTCGAACTGACATGTTATGACCATAAAGGGAGACAAACCCAAGTTTAAAGTGGAGAGTGCTAGTAAAGAGAAGGAAGAAATAGGAGTTGACTAGGTGCTCAAAGAGTTTCAAAAAGACCCCGATGCCATAACACCACCTGAAGTAGGTGCTAAGTATGTTTTGTCGTTTGTTGATCTCTAAGTACTTTTGTAGACGAGGAAAATGAATAGAGGGAGAACCCCTTCCATATGAACTATTGAGTGAAAGGAAAACTATGTGCATTGATTATTGATGGGGGAAGTTGTACCAATGTCATAGCACAAGGAGTTGTCAAGGCCCTAAAGCTGTTGACTTACCCACACCTTAAGCCTTATAAGATTCATTGGTTGAATGAGAAGGGAGGCCCACCAATTGCCGAGTAAGTCAGAGTCTATTACTATTGGTGACCAGTATAAGGACGAGGTGTTGTATGGTATCCTTCCTATGTATGCCACATACATCTTACTCAACCCACCCTAGTTATTTGATTTGAAGGTGTTGCATAATGGATATAGGAATACCTATATGTTCCAAAAGCACAACAAGAAGATTATACTAACTCCTATGAGCCCTAAGGAAGTACAAGAGTCTCAAGAGAAGATTATTCGATCTATGCAGCAAAGATACCTGGTGATTTCCCATGCTTAATTTTACTAAGAAGTTAAGGAGGAAGAGTGTGTACTCCTATTAATCAAGAAAATCTTAGAGTTAAGAGAAGCTAGTAGCTTACTTGCCGAGGTACAGATATTACTACAAGAGTTTGCTGACCTGTTCCCTACCGAGATGCTGGGAGGTTTACTATGCTTAAGAGGCATAGAACATTGTATTAACCTTCAACCTAAAGCTATCCTACTGAATCAACCTACATACAGGCTCAACCCTGAGCAAGCAACTGAGCTAAAGAAATAAGTGGATGAGTTAGTAGATTACGGATATGTCTGAGAGAACATGAACCGTTGTGTCATACCAACCATACTAGTGTCAAAGAAAGATAGGTCATGGAGAATGTGCATTAATAGCCGTAGCATCAACAAAATTACAATTAAATACTGGTATCCGATCCTACAGTTGCATGATGTGCTTGATGAGTTACATGGAGCCCGCATCTTTTCAAAAATTGATTTGAAGAGTGGTTATCATCAAATACGAATGAGACCTAGAGATGAATAGAAGATGGCCTTCAAAATAAGGGATGGTCTATTTGAGTGGATGGTAATGCCATTTGGTCTGACAAATGCACCAAGCACTTTTACACAATTCATGAATCATGTCCTGAGAACTTTGGTTGGTAATTGCATTGTAGTATACTTCAATGACATTCTAGTCTACAGTAGTGACATCATTTCTCATGTTAAGCATTTAAGATCAATGTTTGACATTTTCCAAGCTGAGAGGTTATTCGACAACTTGAAGAAATGTGTGTTTTGCCAAAGCAAGGTTGAATTCATTAGATATGTTGTTTCAAAGGGGGGAATCTAAGTTGATGACGAGAAAGTTAGAACTATTCTTGAGTGGCCGATGCCAACTAATGCTGTCGAAGTCAGAAGTTTTCATGGTTTAGCATCGTTCTATCAAAGATTCATTTGGAACTTTAGTTCCATAACTGTACTACTAACTGAACTGACCAGGAAGAACTCTAAGTTTAAGTGGTTTGAGAAATCTCAAAAAAGATTTGAAGATATAAAGTCCAAATTGACATTAACCCCCATACTCGCCTTACCAGATTTCGAGAAAGTTTTTGAAGTAGAATATGATGTGTCTAGAGTCGACATTGGTGTTGTTCTTATGAAGGAGCACTAACCAATAGCCTATTTTAGTGAGAAACTCAGAGGAGCTACCTTAAATTATTCAGCTTATGACAAGGAATTCTATGCCCTTGTTTGAACTTTATAGAATTGGTAACATTACTTGCTGTTGAGAGAATTCATCATCTATTGAGATCATAAATCTCTCAAACATCTCTAAAGGCAACAAAAAGTTTATCAACGTCATGCCAAATGGGTTGAGTTCTTAAAGTCCTTTTGCTACGTCATCCAGTACAAGAGAGGAAGAACTAACATTATAGCCAATGCTCTTTCTTATTGTCATACCCTCATTGCTACAATGCAAGCCAAGGTATTTGGATTTGGTACCCTACCCGATCAATATGTATATAGTCCATATTTTGGGCCCTAAGTGGCTAATACAACATTGGAGTTGTGGATGGATTCTACTTAAGCCAAGGGTTTCTAATGAAGGGCAAATAGATTTATGTGCTAAATGGTTCGACTAGGGAACTACTCGTCCAAGAAGCTCATGCTAGAGGTTTAGCCAACCATTTTAGAGAAAAGAGAATGGCTGAAATAGTAAGAGAACATTTCTATTAGCATAGGATAATGAAGGATGTGTGCTGACTTCTTGAGAGGTATGAGGTATGAAGCCATGCAAAAGGAAGGAAAGAGTCGTATGGAGAGTACATACCCCTGCCTATACCTAAGCAATTGTAGATCAACCATGTTCAGCCTAACCCAAATGCCAAGAAGACATAACTCTATCATGGTGATGGTCGATCAATTCAGCAAGATGTGCTACTTCAGTCCTTGTTACAAAACCATTGATGCTTTATTTGTCATTAACCTCTTTTTGTAGGAAATTGTACGGCTGTATGGAGTGCTAAGAAGTATTGTGTTTAACCATGACTCAAAGTTCACGAGCTTCTTCTGAAAGACCCCATAAAAGAAGCTCGACACTAAGCTTATGTTCAGTACTTTTTGCCACCCCCAAATAGACGATGAGATCAAAGTTGTGAACAAGACAGTCGGTAACCTCTTACGAGCTGCTGTTGAGAAGAATTTACGTAATTGGGATCTATGCCTACTTGTCATTAAGTTTGCTTATAACCGCTTAGCTCACAACTCAAGAAGAAGGTCTCCATTTGAGGTCATTTATGGACTCAACCCGAATTTACCTTAAGATCTAATTATTAGCCTGACCACTCAAGGGGAAAGCTAATCCAACTTGTAACGTACTAAGGAGTTCCATAAGTTGCATCAAAATAAACTCGACAAGACAATAGCCCGACAAAAGGAGCAAGGAAGCTAAGGAAGGAGGCGAGTCATTTATACTCTCGAGGACCTTGTCTAGATCTACCTTAGCAATGAACGTTTCCCTAAAAAGGCGACGAATAAACTATCCTCCAGAGTAATGGACTTTCAGGACCCTTAGGCATATCAATGACAATGCCTATGAGATTAAGCTGCCTGAGAAGTCTTAAACATCACCAACCTAATAACCTATATGCTTAATGAAGAAGAAGGCCAAGATTTTAGGGCAAATCTTCAATAAACCTAGGGAGTTGATAGCTTACTGACCTTTAGCCCACTTACTTGCACACACTTAAGTGGCCTCCAGTCCCTTACCAAAAGAATTCTCTCTTATCAACCTGCTAAGGAGGAGAAATAGTACATAGAAGAATGGTGGTTGAACTCCTTAAGAGCTTAGGGTGGGTACACCCAATTCTACTTTGCCCTTTGTGCTGATACCAACCATTCACTTGCTAAGTGATGAAGACTAAGGCTATAAACATCAAGTCTTGCTCCATAAAGATCAAGTCCTGCTCCAATTACCCAGACCTTCAAATGCCAAGAGCCACTTACCAAGTACAAAGACTTAGGCTCCTATTGGATGAGTACTTCTCTTTCAGCCAACTATTAATACTTCTAGCATTCCTTATTAGTCTCAGCAACACTTGATGCTACCACTTCATGACTTAGCTCAGTAACTGCACTAAAGATTCCCTAATACAGACCTATTGACGAGCTGTCACCTATCCATTTTCTTGACATTGTATTATTTTTCCCTTTTTATCATTTGTCCTATTTACTCTTTCTCGTATGTATTAGGAATTTCTTTTCCTGTATGCCTTTTTATTAGTATCCTTATTTGTAATGTTACCTTAAGGACTTATTATAAATAGCTCCTTCTCTTTATAGCCAAAATATCTTACATTCCTTTCAAATATTGAATACTTTTGTTCTTGTAAGATATTCTTCTCCAAGTCCTTTTTCATACATACTTATCTAATCTTGCCGAGTAGCTCAAGATTAGTAGCGGGTAGACCCTAGTATTTGCTTATGCATCACATCAAGTGAAGTGTCAAGTCATGTTGTATTTATTGGTGAGTCATATCCTCTAAGCAGCCTCATGTAAGCTACTACATTCACTTAACCGACCTACTATTATATTTTCTTCGATATCTCGAAGGTCCCACTTGTGTCTACCTCTTATGGTAAGTCCTAATGATTACCGAAGTCCTAGGCACATCATATAATCTTAGTATCAGAGCATGAGGTCACAACTGAAAGCTGTGTTGAAATACTTCCTACTAGTCTGTTATTTTGTTATACTCTATTTTCCTTTGAAAGAACAAAGCAAGTTCTTAGTTCATTGCTTGATTTGTATTTTTTATGTTTATGTGGGAATTTCTTGTGTGGAGAGTGTTTTTTGAAGCTTTGTTTTGAGAATGTCGAATCCCAACATTCAAGGAGAGATTAACAATGCCTAGAGTGACTCTCATGGTTATGGTCATGTTACCCAACAAACCCTATGAACTACTGATAAGCAGATACATGACCTTGCTAGTATTGTGGCCAATCTAGCTATTTCTATACAAAAGGGTCCTAGAGACTAGGTCGCAAGAAAGAGTTGTTGTTGAATGGGGTCAAGAAAGGAGAGATAGGCCAAAAAGGTAGATGAATGAACAATAGGACCTAGAGCCCATTCAAATGAACTAAGCTTTACATTGATGTGCTGATACAGTTGCGAGAAAGAGACTAGAGTTAGATAAAAAGGAAGAGTATGAAGAGGAGGAGCAGTATGATAGAGTTGATAAGCGTAAGCTTAGGGCTCTTAGGGGAGCTGAACACCTTAAAGTGTAGATCCCGAGCTTTAATGGGTCTAGTAGTGTTGATAACTACTTGGATTGGAAGGAGAAGATCGAAAAGATATTTAACTTTTATGATTATGAAGATGTTGTTTGTATTCGAGTAGTTGCATTGGAATTTTCTAGGTATGCAACAATGTGGTGGAAGAAGTTGCAGAATGTATGCTTAAGATCCTGACATGAAGTCCAAACATGGAATGAGATGAAAAGAGTCCTAAGAAGTAAGTTCATTCCTAAGCATTATGGACAAGACACTTTCCAAAGTCTATATGACTTAAGATACGGTAATAGATCAGTGGACATGTATGTCCAAGAGTTTCAGTTGCTTATGATTCGATATGATGTTGACAAGCCTAAGATACAAACTATAGCACATTTATTTCTATGCTAAAGATTGAGATTAGTGAGTGCTAGTGAAGGGGAGGAAGAAATGGGAGTTGACTAGATTCTTAAAGAGTTTTAGGAAGACCCCGATGCCATAACACCACCTAAAGTAGGTGTCAAGTAATATCTATACCTCGACAGGTAAGCTATCAACCTACTTACAAGCTTAACCCTAAGCCAGCAACTAAGCTACTGAAACAAGTGCATGAGTTAATGGATCACAGATATGTTCAAAAGAGTATGATCCCTTGTGTCGTACGAACCATACTAGTGTTGAAGAAAGATGGGTCATGGAGAATGTACATTAATAGCCGCACCATCAACAAAATTACTATTAAATACCGATATTCGATCCCGCGGTTGGATGATATACTTGATGAGTTGCATGGAGCCCGCATCTTTTTAAAAATTGATTTGAAGAGTAGTTATGATCAAATATGAATAAGACTTAAAGATGAATGAAAGATCGCCTTCAAAATAAGGGATGGTCTATTTAAGTAGATGGTGATGCCATTTGGTCTAACAAATGGACCAAGTACTTTTATACGACTCATGAATCAAGTCCTAAGAACTTTGGTTAGTAATTGCATTGTCTTATACTTTGATGACATTCTTATCTATAGTATTGACCTTATTTCTCATGTTAAGCATTTAAGATCAACGTTTGACATTCTCGAAGCTAAGAGATTATTCAGTAACTTGAAGAAATGTATGTTCTACCAAAGCGAGGTTATATTCCTTAAATATGTTGTTTCATAAGGAGGAATCTAAGTCGATGACGAGAAAGTTAGAGCTATTTTTGAGTAGTCGATGCCGACTAATGTTGTCGAAGTTAGAAGTTTTCATGGTCTAGCTTCGTTCTATCGAAGATTCATTTGGAGCTTTAGTTTCATAACTACTAACCAGGAAGAACTCTAAGTTTAAGTGGTCTGACAAAGCTTAAAAAAATTTAAAGATATAAAGTCCAAATTGACATCAACCCTAATACTTACCCTACCAAATTTCGAGAAGGTTTTTGAAGTAGAATGTAATGCATTTAGAGTTGGCATTGGTGTTGCTCTTATAGAATTGGTAACATTACTTGCTGCCGAAAGAATTCATCATTTACTAAAATCATGAATCTCTCAAACATCACTAAAGGCAACAAAAACTTTCTTGGCATCATGCCAAATGGGTTAAGTTCTTAGAGTCCTTTTGCTACGTCATCTGGTACAAGAGAGGAAGCACTAACACTGTAGCCAACACTCTTTCTCATCATCATACCCTCATTACAACAATGCAAGCCAAGATATTTGGATTTGGCATCCTACCTAATCAATATGCATATGATCCATATTTTGAGCCCTTAGTGGCTAAGTGAAACATTGGAGGAGTTGTGAATGAATTTTACTTAAGCCAAGGGTTTTTTATGAAGGGAAAATAGATTTACGTACCGAGTAGTTTGGTTAAGGAACCACTCATTTGAGAAGCTCATGCCGGAGGTTTAGCCGGCCATTTTGGAGAAAACAGAACAGCTGAAATAGTAAGAGAACATTTCTACTAACCTGGGATAATGAAAGATGTACACCGACTTCTTAAGAGGTGCTAGGTTTGCAAGCATGCAAAAGGAAGGAAAGACTTGTATGAAGAGTACATACCCCTACCTATACCTAAACGGCTGTGGACCAACCTAATCGTAGATTTTATACTTGGCCTACCTCGAATGCCAAGAAGACATGACTCTATTATAGTGGTGGTTGATCGATTTAGCAAGATGTGTTACTTCATTCCTTACCCCAAAACCAATAATGCTTTATTTGTCGCTAACCTCTTTTTATAGGAAATCTTACGACTGTATAGAGTGTCGAGAAGTATTGTATTCAATCGTAATACAAAGTTTATGAGCTTCTTTTGGGGGACCCCATAAAAGAAGCTAGACACTAAGCTTATGTTTAGTACTTCTTACCACCCCCAAACAGATGGCCAAACTAAAGTTGTGAATAGGACAGTCAATAACCTCCTATGAGCTACTGTTGGGAAGAATTTACATGGCTGGGATCTATGCCTACATGTCACTGAGTTCACTTACAATTGCTCAGCATACAACTCGACAAGAAGGTTCCCGTTAGAGATCATTTATGGACTTAACTTGAATTTACCTTTGGATCTAATTATCAGCATAACCACTCAAGGGGAAAGCTGATCTGGCTTGCAGTGTACTAAGGAGTTCCATAAGTTGCATGAAAAGGTTACTGAACAACTAGCTAAGACAATAGCTAGACAGAAGGAGCAAGAAAGCCAAGGAAGGAGGTGAGTCATTTATACTCCTAGAGACCTTGTTTGGATCCACCTTAGCAAAGAACATTTCCTTAGAAAGAGGACGAATAAACTATCTTCTAGAGCAAATGGACCTTATAAGATCCTTAGGTGTATCAATGACAATGCCTATGAGATTGAATTGCTCGAGAGGTACAACGTATCTGCTATCTTTAACGTCACTAACCTAATGCCCTATATGCCTAACAAAGAAGAAGACCAAGATTTGAGGGCAAATCTTCAACAACCCTAGAGAGCTAATAGGTTACCAACCTCTGGCTAACTTACTCACACACGCCTAAGTGGCCTCCAATCCATTACCAAAAGAATTCTCTCTTGTCAACCTCTCAAGAACAAGAAACAGTACACAAAAGAATGGTGGCTAAACTCCTTAAGAGCTCAAGGTAGGTATACCCATCTTTGCTCTATCCATTATGCCGATATTGACCACTCACTTGCCAAGACCTATCTGCAAAGTGATGAGGACCAAGGCTCAACACATCAAGTCCTATTCTAATTACCTGGACCTTCAGATGCCAAGAGCTACCTATTAAGTGTTGAGACCTAAGCCCCTACTGGACGAGTACTTCTCTTTTAACTAACTAATAATACTTCTAACATTCCTTATTAGTCTCAACAACCCTTGATGTTGCTACGTCATGACCTATCTTAGTAGCTGCACCGAAGATTCCCTAGTACAAACTTATTAACAAGCTACCACGTATCCATTTTTCTAACGTTGTACTATTTTTCCTTTTTTATTATTTGTCCTGTTTACCCTTTCTTATATGTATTAGGAATTTCTTTTCCTGTGTGCCTTTTTGTAATTCTCCTTATTTGTAATGTTGTCCTAGGGACTTATTATAAATAGTCCTTTCCTTTTGTAGCTAGAATATCTTACTTTCCTTTTAGATATTGAATACTTTTGTTCTTATGAGATATTCCTCTCCAAGTCCTTTTTCATATACTTTTATCTAATCTTGCCAAGTTACTTAAGATTAGCAATGGGTGGAACTTGGCATTAGTTTGTGCATCACATTAAGTAAAGTATCTAGTCGTGTTATGTTCATTGGTGAGTTATATCCTCTGAGTAACCTTATGTGAGCTAGTACATTCACTTTGCCAACCTGTCTATTCTATTTTCTTCAATATCTCAAAGTAACTACTAGTCTCTACCTACCACAGTAAGCCCTAGTGATTATAAAGCTCTTAGGTACATCAACTACCAAAGTCCCAATTACCCCTTCTACAACCGAGTCTAGATATGATGCTCCCACATCCGCTTTTATCTCAGCAGCTCAACAAAAGGTTACCCTTGATGGTGCTTCTCAGGGTAATTAGGATTGAGGTGATCCTCTTACTAACCCTAGTTAGTTGCCTTTGACCCTTACCTTAGCCTAAAGCCTTGTTTGCTAAAGGCCATCAATAGACCAGCCCTCTGAGCAAATAGAAGCTTTAAATTTTTTCAGACTTATCAGAGTTAACTAATCCAAAGCGATAGTTATTCCTTTTTTTTTTCTTCTACTTGTACCTCTAGCGAGGATGTCGAGCCAAGAATCTTGTACTTAATCTCATGAATGAAATTTATCTATTCAATATTTGAACTTTATGAAATTTACTAATCCAATATCTAAACTTTCTTTCCTTTTTTTTTTTATATGCTTGGTCCGCCGTAACAAGGTCTCATAGTCAAGTTGGTAGCATTCCATCTTGCTTAGCAAATGGGAGTTCCTCTAATTAAGTGGTGTTTCCCCTTATTGTGGTTACCCGAGGGGAACAAGTTGGTAGCATTCCAAGCTACTCGGTAAATAAGAGTTCCTCTAGTTAAGGGGTGTTTCCCCTTATTAAGATTACTCAAGGGGATTAAGTCGGTTACATTTCAACTTGCCTAATTAATAGGAGTTTCTCTGTCTAAGGGGTGTTTCCCTTTGTCGAGGTTGCCCAAGGGGGTCAAGCTAATGGCATTCCATCTTGCCTAGTAAGTAGGAGTTCCTCTGTAAAAGGAGTGTTTCCTTTTATTGAGGTTACCCAAGGGGTTCGGGCCAGTAGCATTTTGACTTACTCAGTAGGTGGGAGTTTCTCCATATAAGGGGTGTTTCTCCTTACCGAGATTACCCGAGGGGTTCAAGCTGGTAGAGTTTTGACTTACCCAATAGGTGGGTCCATTCACCTTCTAAGCATTGGGACTTCAGTACGAGAGAGAGAGAGAGAGAGAGAGAGAGAGAGAGAGACGAATGTAAATTGAAGCTTTTTCATTCTAAATTTTACAAAGTAATACTATTTAAAGTGTAACCGAAGGTTGTCGACGTTCTACGTGCAAGGGATGAGCTCTCCATCAAGCCTTTCCAATCTGTACGTTCCATTACCTAAGCTCTCTCTTACTTTAACTAAGTCTTCCCAATTAGAGGCTAACTTTCCTTGTCCTTCACGCGAACCCGTAGCCTCTAACCTCCTATAAACTAAGTTACTGACCTTAAACTCCTTATGCTTGATCTTCTAATCATAGTATCGAGCTACTCAATGCTGGTAGGTAACCACCTTAGAAACAACAAGGTCTTTGATTTCCTTTATAATGTTGACGTTGCTTGAAGTAAGGACTTGTTAAAAAGAGCGTTGAAGAATTGAGTTCAGATGTTAGGAAGCTCAAGTTTGATCGAGAGGACCACCTCTGAATCAAACGCCAAGTAAAAGGGGGTTTTGCCCATGGAGGTCTAGTGGGTAGTCCTATATCCCTACAAAATGCTGGGCAGCTCGTCTACCTAAGCACCATAGGCTCAGTTGACTTTCTTCTTCAAGCTAAATAGGATAACCCAATTGATGGCTTCCACTTAGCTGTTTGACGGGGGATGGGTAACTAAGGTAAAGTGCGACATGATATGGTGCTTAGTATAGAACTCCTTGAACTTGGGGTTGTCGAACTGATGCCCATTATCTATGATGAAGGCATATGAGCCCCCAAATCGGGAGAGGTTGTTGTTTTGGACAAAGGACTCAACACTCTCTCCATGATCTTTACTACAGCTTTGGCTTTGACCCACTTGGTAAAATAGTCGACGATAACAATAATGAACTGCTAACCTCCAAAAGCCTTTGGGAAGGGGTTAAGGATGTCAATTCCCCTCTAGGTGAATGGCCACGAGCTTATTAAGGGCTAGAGAGTGCTACTAGGCATATGGCTAATAGGGGTGTGCTTACGGCACTTAGGATACTTCTAGGCTACAAATTTAGCATCTTGCCTCATAGTCGACCAATAGTATTTAAGCTGTAGCACCCAAATGCAGAGGGCTTAAGACTGAATGTAATTGCACACACTTCAATGTGTAACTCTTGCATGACACGTGGGCCCTCGATTTCTTAAAGGCATTTGAGTAGGGAAAGGCTAATCCCCTACGATAAAGGATGCCATCGACCAACATATAGTTGGTGGCATGATATTTGAGCTTCTTTGCCTCCTTCCTATCTTCTAAGAGCATATCTTACACCAAATAACTCCGAATGGTATCTATCTAGCTTGGCTCTAATGTTACCGCTGTTAGTTCTAACACCTCCACTAAGCCCGAAGCCATACTCTTCTCTGGAAGGTACTCTATGTAGATCTTCCTATCCCTTACCTTGGGCTCCTATATCCCTATAGAAGCGAGTTTGGATAGCCAATCCATTGCTGAATTCTTCAACCAAGGGATCTTTGTAATGGTCTATGAAGGGAATCTAGCTAGAAGGCTCTTCACCTTCTCTAGGTACCTTACCATGGTATCGTTCTTAGCCTCATATTCATCTCGAACTTGCTAGATAACTAGCATAAAGTCCTATAAAATGTTTGGGCACTCCATACCAATCTCCTTAACCAACTTGAGACCGGCAACCAAAGCCTTCTATTCGGACTTATTGTTGCTACTATCGAATTTCGAATTTTAGGATGTAGCAGACCATGATGTTGTGTGGGCCAGTCAATATGAGGCCATACAATACATTTGCTAGCCAGGTTAGGTACTTCTCTTCTTTCACAAAGCTAACCTTAAGCAGCTTCTACACTTCTTCCTTAATTGCGGCCTACCTCTCCAAAGTGAAGTACCTCTTCTTCCACTTGACAAGTTATGTAGTGGAGTCAATGTTAAGGCTATAGGTTGCCAGGTCGGGCAAGATCGTTGAACATCTCTAATGCTAACTAAGTGAACCTATATGAGTTAGCTCGTAAGAAAGTAATCATTTCATCCTTCACCTTAGGAGGAATCTCGATCTTAACCTTCATGGTCTAGTCGAGAGAGGGACCTATTTAGACTTCTTCGATTTTTTCACCTGGCTTGCCCCTCTCTACCAGCTTCTCCTACGGGCTGAACTCTAGTGTGAAGACCCCATTGCCTCTAATGGCCCTAACATATAACTCTCATGAGAGCTTCTGATTACACTGATAAGTATAAATTACTCTACCATTTTTAGGCACATTTAGTCATAAATTAACCATAATTGTGTTTATTTCTTATGCTCTTTGTACTTAATTGTGTAATATATTAATTTCAGATAATTCAAGAGCAAGGAGATGATATTTATTCAAGACAAAGTGAAGAAAAGATGAAATTATACAAGAATAAGGAGTTTAGGAGTAATCACGAGCGTAAAAAAAAAAAAGATTTGAATACCCAACACTCATTACTCCCTCCATCACAGTCGTGATCAAGGGAGTGACCAAGGCTAAACTATTTTTCCAACTGTTCATCACAACCGTAACTTTACCTCAAAAAGATGATTATACCTTCAATCATGGGCGTGATGAGGTGGAATGTTTGTGACAAGAAGATCATTCCCCGAGTCATGGGTGTAATAGGAGTAGACATAACTATTCTTCTTTAACTTTATCATAGAACTGATGCGTGGAATAGGTCTTAATACCAAGGGGTATCTTGAAGTGGTACATTTTGAGCCCTTTGACAAAAAGAATATAAATATACTACAATTTTCAAATAAAGGGATATATTGATCATAATCAATATCATCAAGAACATAACACCATAACACATCACATCACATCACATCACTAACCCACAACACATCTATTCATCTATCTTCATACCCATTGTGTTTCCATTT
Organism: Lumnitzera racemosa; assembly: GCA_024138005.1. Taxonomy (NCBI): domain Eukaryota; kingdom Viridiplantae; phylum Streptophyta; class Magnoliopsida; order Myrtales; family Combretaceae; genus Lumnitzera; species Lumnitzera racemosa. The sequence continues at coordinate 64,133,846 of JAMXBC010000004.1, forward strand.
TCAAATAGTTTCTAAGTGTTATACCGTATTTTTCTCAGAATTACTTGAGAGAGGTGATGGGAATTCATCGTTCGTATATTGTAAAGATACGGTAGAATTCAAAATGGGGTTGTATTCTTCTACTTGTCTTATGTTAATTTTGAATTTTGTTGATACGTTTTGTTTCTTCGTCATGTACGAGTAATAGTTTATGACTTAATACATTCACTTAGTATAATGAAGTGCATGGAATGGTAGTTTCCTGATGTTGCTATTCCTAATAAATTGAACTTAATTAATGTAAATACAGTATAATGCACGACACTAACTTAGGCTAAATTTCAATAGAATATATCGAGAAAAATTATATTAAATAGATCTAATACATTAAAACACATTACTCCTGATAGTAGAGATTTTATTAGGAAAGTTATTGTATTCATAGGGAAATTGACAAATTAACATATTATTAATGCAATCCAAGTTAACTATTAATTCAAAAGAGATTCTAATAGGTGCAATTAGGATTAAAAGTAAGTAATTTTAAGAAAAATGCTTACATACTAGTGATTCCCTATAGATAACAATCATTAAGATAAGATTAATGGTGATATTATGCTATGTGGTGAAGTAAGTCTACATGTTAAGTGTTATATTATTAATCATTTTCATAAGTCATTGTGTTAGTTGGCATTAACTTGTGGATTAGTGTAGTTTAGTCAATAATTTAGAGTTTTAATAATTAATCACTTGATAAATTGGATTGATAAATAATAGGAAGGTTAATTAGTACTAGTGTTTGTATCTATTCTGAGTAGAAACAACCCTATACTTATCCATGCTATAAAATGATAGGTATACTTACCTTTTCAACCGAGTTAAAAATAGAATATAGGTTTATAAATTTGAAAAATCGAAAGCTCTATTTTAGAGGCAATCATACACCTACATTTTCCTACCTTGGTTGGTGTTGAGAATGTAACCTTTGGGTGAAAGGAGGATGTGATGACTCCTAATGCATTCAAACTTAGTCTTCCCAAGAGAGCATTATAAGAAGAGGGGCAGTCGATCACGACGAACTCCATTAGTCATTGTGCCACGTAATCATCATCGCTAAGCTCCATGTCTAAAGTGATTGTCCCCTTAGCTCCGACAATACTTCCATTGAAGCCAGTTAGCTCATATGTATAGAGAAAGAGGATATTAGCAGAGCTATTAGTGTCCACCATTATTTTCAAGACCTCGAAATTCACGATCTTTGCCCCTATGACCAACGTATCTTGATAAGGGGTATCTACCCCTCCAAATGTTCATCGGAGAAGGAGATTGAAGTATCTAACTTCTATCTCTTCTCCCTTACTACCAATATAGCAAACGAGGCATTAACTAAGCTACTAGTGCTCGACCGACTCCTAGGGTGCGGCCCCCCAATGATTATATTGATGATGCCATTGGGAGCACAGTCGTTGCTACGATCATCGTTCTGTTCTACTAGGGCACCTTCAATCCATTGCCTCTAGGGTACTAGATCTTCATCATCATTGAAATGGCCATCATTCCTCAATTAAGCTACATACTCATTAAAAAAAAGCCCTGTTGAATAACGTATTCAATTGCGTTCTTCAGTTGGAAGCATTCACTAGTGGTATAGCCATGGTTACTATGGAACCAGCAGTACTTACTCGAGTTCCAACTATTAGGGTTCCCCTTCATCTTTAGGGGTTTCTACAGTAAGTTCCTGTGCTTCACCTCGAAATAGACCTAGGCTATGGGTCTATTTAGAAGGGTACATTACGTGTAGATTGGAGGGGGGAGTAGGTCTTATTCGGCTTAAGGCTTCTTCTTTCTTGAACCCTCCCCCTCTAACCTACTCAGTACCCTTTTACCAAAGCGATCTTTCAAGAAAAATCTTTCCCTATCTTGCTTTCTACTCTACCTCTTTTGGTCAGCATTATGCTTAGCATGTATATTATCCTCCCAATCGATGTACTTATGGGCCTTCTTCCAAAAGTTGACTAGGGTCTTTTGCTTACTCTTTACAAGCGATCAAAAGAAGTCTCCTAAAGGTCGAATGCCAAGCTGAGTAGTGTAGATAGTAACTCTCTCATGCAATTGAAGGATCTTGACTATGACATTGCTAAACCAGGCTACGTAATCACGTAAAGATCCACTTTCACTCTACCTTATCAGGTATAAGAACGATGTATCTTTAGACGAGGGCTTACTAGCCTTGAAATGGAGGCTGAACTTATGCGCTAGCTCATCAAAGGAGCTGATGGAGTTCTAGAATAGGTAGTTGAACTACATCCAAGCTGCTTTCCTCAGGTTACTCGAGAAAGACTTGCATATTATGGCGTCGTTGTGATCATGGAGATTCATGAGGGTATAGAAGTGGAGGAGGTGGTCATCAGGGTCTCTTGTACTGTCATATTGATCTAAGGTCAAAAGCTTCTTATTAGGGGGCAATACTTCATCTTGGATGCCCCAAGTAAAGAGGGTTTTGTTGTTAGCGACCAACTTAGCATCACCAGCTACCTTACCCCCTTAATACTCGGAGAGCCTCCTCACAATTGCACAAAGCTCATTAATGTTAGCATTATCTACCGAATGAGCTTAGCACACTGCTAAGTGAGTTAGTACTCCCTACAAGTTAGCTACTTGCTCATTGCTAGCCAAAGCTTAGTTGCAAGTAACCACAAACCTTGTTAGCTATTGTTACATTAGGGGATTAAGGTATTAATCCCTAACATTTATCGTTTGCTCATGGTAGTTGTTTTGCCTAGTGCAAGCATTAGAAGCTTTAAGGGGGTCGCTTTATACAGTATGCCTCTCAACTTCTTCGAGACAAGCGCGGAGCAGCCTATTTTCAACAGTAAATTCCTCAACCAAGCAATCTTCCAGTGTTTCCCTTTGAAGGGGTTAGTTCTTAGTAGGTTGGCTGTTCACCAACTGACAGTTCTTTTGTTCGTTGATATGAGACATGATGTATAAAGATGATCTTCAAGGAATGTGCTTAATGTGTTTAGGTTTTTCAGGTAGGAATTTAGTTTCCCACAAATAACGCTAAATGTCGTCGTTAGTTCTTACCAATATCAATTAGGAAAAGTTTGGGCTTTGTGCAAATGAGTGAGCCTACAAAACAATAGAAGTTGAGAGGATGTTAAGAGATTATTTAGCATGACCACTCCGATACTTAAGTTAGCAACATGTTTGGAATAGTAAGAGTTCCAATACTATAAAGCTCAAGTGCGCAAAGTGTAAACTATCTTACCATTAGATGGTGGCCTTATATTTATAAAGGAGTAGTGCCGGCAGTTAAAGAGTAGTTAGTGGAAAGAATTTACTGCTACAAGTATGGGAGATTGGGTGTATAATAACCAATGTGGTCCGAAAAGTTAAGAAGTGGTTATTGACCTAGTCCTTTAGCTTGAAGACTTATAATCATTAGAGAGCCATTTCTATTGGGCTAAGCTGAACTTTAGGCTTAGATTGAGAGAGGCCATGCTTGTAGAAATAAACTTGAGCAATTCGGGTTAGGCCTGGGTTTAAAGGGCCCTATCAACATAAAACGTCTATGAAAATGATAAAATATATTGATAATAATTTATTTAAGCAACTTAAGATCTTAAAAATGAATGGCTCTATATTCTTTATTTTATTAATGACAAAAAAAATTACTCTAATGTACTTAAAATAGAAGCAATCAAGATTGATACCAACAAAGATTTATTTATGATCAAATTTTAAGTTATGTAAATTTAGACATATTATTAAAGACAAATTGTCATACAATTTTATCAATATCAACCTAACTCAATAAAGAAATTTAATTTTCTAAAAATAACGAATTTATAATCTCTTATTAATTTAGTTATTATTTATCATAATTTCTAAATAGTATAATGACTCTGCATTTAAGGAGATTTGAGGCTAAAAAAATTTCATAAAAGAGATCAAATACGTGGAAAAATTATTAAAGCATTTTAAATTTTTTGAAATGTATGATATATTATCATGATTTATAAATGATGAAACAAATGACTTATTATCATGATTTATTAGCATTGATGCTAATAGACATTTACTTTTGATTTAAAATTTAAATTATTTATGAGGAATGAAATATATCATTGATAACAAATATAATGAAAACATAAACAAATGTAATAAACAAAGATGTAGCATATGAAAAGTCAAAAATTTCCAAAACTATATTTTATAATATAAAGATACATATTTGTTGATATTATATCTTAATTTGTTAAAATGTTGCTATGCATGTGCCTTTAATAGAAAATTTAACCATAATGTAAAAAATAGAAACTATAACAAGAGCAATAAATTTTCCCCATTTTCATATCTTAATTAATTGGGATTTAATCTCTTCATCTAAAATGACCATCGTAATGTAAGGAAAAGTACAAATTGCCAAAATAGAGAAAAATTATTAATTTACCAAAATTAACATTCAATTATTTGTCATGTTAGCAAGATACAATTTAAAGAGTTTATAAAGTAATTTATCAATACAACATTAATTTTTAAAGTGTGACACCAAACTATTCTTTTGTGCTTTAATATTATATATAGATAGAAGATGACTAATAAGCTATACTGCAATAAGATAATACCTCAATATTTTCTCATCACATTCAACAATTTATATATTCACTGCTCTTATCCAAGCATAAGATTGAGGTTAAAAAGATTCATATGATCTATATTAATTGGGATTTAATCTCTTCATCTAAAATGACCATCGTAATGTAAGGAAAAGTACAAATTGCCAAAATAGAGAAAAATTATTAATTTACCAAAATTAACATTCAATTATTTGTCATGTTAGCAAGATACAATTTAAAGAGTTTATAAAGTAATTTATCAATACAACATTAATTTTTAAAGTGTGACACCAAACTATTCTTTTGTGCTTTAATATTATATATAGATAGAAGATGACTAATAAGCTATACTGCAATAAGATAATACCTCAATATTTTCTCATCACATTCAACAATTTATATATTCACTGCTCTTATCCAAGCATAAGATTGAGGTTAAAAAGATTCATATGATCTATATTAATTGGGATTTAATCTCTTCATCTAAAATGACCATCGTAATGTAAGGAAAAGTACAAATTGCCAAAATAGAGAAAAATTATTAATTTACCAAAATTAACATTCAATTATTTGTCATGTTAGCAAGATACAATTTAAAGAGTTTATAAAGTAATTTATCAATGCAACATTAATTTTTAAAGTGTGACACCAAACTATTCTTTTGTGCTTTAATATTATATATAGATAGAAGATGACTAATAAGCTATACTGCAATAAGATAATACCTCAATATTTTCTCATCACATTCAACAATTTATATATTCACTGCTCTTATCCAAGCATAAGATTGAGGTTAAAAAGATTCATATGATCTATATTCCCCTTATAAGTCATTATAGCTTTACTATCATCTTATCTGTGTTTTATCTTTTGTAAATAAGATTTTTCTATTCTAATTTTTTATGTTTTTAAGAAATTATTTCCACCCCCTTTTTTAAGTAAGAGGGGTCATAATTGTTTATTTAAATATGAAAACAACTATAACTACATATATAATTGCCTAACTTTTTTTTTTTAGAAAATTACCTATTTACCATTAAAATTAAAAAAATTCACAAAAATATAAATTTCAAAAAAAAAATTACCAAAATATCAACTCTATATTGCATCTTAAAAATACGACATAGACAATTCTAGGTATGTTGCATCTTTAGGCTTAAAATATCGCCTAAAAATAGAAAGGCTAGTAACAAGCTTTAAAAGGAGTTTTTCAAGCCCAAAGCAACATCAATTAGGCAAACTTGAGGTGCTTTACTATAGTACTTAAAAATCAGTCCTTAAAAATATATAATAATAAGAAAAATGCTTCTGAGATCAAAATTATGTCTATTTGAGTGCAACCCAAAAAAAATCTAATTTATAATTGACTAAGGCTATATAGCATTTGATAAATACAATAATGATCTAATAAAAATATGTCCTATTTTATAAATATGACATTGTGCATATATCATTTTGATTTTTTCAAGTTTGACCAAACCTATGTCGCATTATAGAAATGCAACACTTTAGCATCATAGAAATGCAACACTTTAGCATCATCACATTTTTCGAATGCGACAATACGAAATTCATATTGTTATGAGTATCACATTTTTAAAATACGATATAGGTGAGTATCATATTTTTAAAATACGATATAGAGTTAGTATTTTTTAATTTTTATAATTTTTTTCATATAATTTATAATTGTGTAATTTTTTTTTAAATATTGGTAGACACATATTTTACTCAAGTTTTTTTATAAAACAGTTGTAGGACTAGTAAGAGCAACAGCGCTATTATATTTCGAGTTTATTCGCTCAAGGATGAATTGGACATTTTTGGGCTGTTGTGACCATGTTATTTTAATTCTAAGCATTTGGAAACTACTATTCTTGATTTCTTAGTCATTGCACATCGTGTTTTGTAAGTATAGATCAAGTTAGATTTGGAAGAAAATTTAACCAACTCCACGCTAGTCTAATCCAATTAAAGGTGGGCCATAGAAATATAACATAAATGAATTACTGAAGCTGGGTATAGTACATAATACGAACTCCTTGATAGAGTAAAAATACGAATGTATTGATTCTGAAACTTCAACGACTGTTACATAGGGTTTTATAAGCGTAGACCCTAGTAACCCTAAAACATAACAAGGAGCATCATAAAATAGAAAAAGAAACAGCAAAATAACTTTTTTTTTTTTTTAATCGAAGCAAAATAACTATTCTAAATGCGCAAAAATCTTTAACAATTAGGGACACTAGGAAACACACATATTCAGCTTTGGAAAACATGCAAAACAACAAAGTCATGGCTCATCAATTTTAACCAATCCCAAGACTAAATATCAAGTTTGTTTGGATTTTTACAACCGAAACAATCCATATATTGGATATTCACCTCATTTGTATCAACTATTCAATGTTAAAAATCTTGTCAAGAAAGAAAAAGGCTTAATGATTACATAAAGTATTTTACACATCGAACGGATAATTACTAAGCTACTGTGACAGCTCTGATAGAAAGCCAAGTACAAAATTTAAACTTGCTAAGAGCTAAATAGTTAAATATGATATATTTATCAATTAGGTGTTAATGCATACTCTAACTCTTGTTTTGATTAGATTTTGGAAGTAGATTTAAAGAAACTCGATTTTCAATTACTTATAATGACAAGTAGTACGATATGGTCGAGAGCTAGTACATCAATCTTATGGGAATGACATCTCTACATGTGTCATCTAGTGCACTTGTCCCTTTAAAGTGGTTTTGAAAAGAAAACAATCAGCATTTTCATGTCGTCTCTTATAAAACAATGAAGCAGAAGACGGTGCTTACTGCTTCTGCTGAGGCATAGTAGAGGAGCATGGCCACAACTACGAAAGAAAGAATTTATGTGAATTTCTTATGTACAATATAGCGACGAAAAATTGGCTTAGTTGATTGCATCCAATGCTTATCTGCATGGGTGAGAAAAGCACATCAATGTTGATCTTCGTTTTACTACAGATAAAATAAGAAAACAATTTTTCTTATGACTGTTCATGTGCCTTCTGGGTTACAGCTAACTGACTTGATTAAGGGCAGGATGAGAAACATAATTGCATTTTCTTTGTTCCAAGTGAGAGTCTACACCAATATATTTTAGTCTACTTTCAGTCTTACAGAAGTGATATTCTACCCGTGCGAAAATGTTAGAATTCTTCCACGTTGACAATGATATGAAACTTCAAAATAGTCCCTAATTTTCTCGATTCTGTTTTAGTTATCAAATCCTCCATATCGCGGAACTTGCTCCGAGTTTGAAAATCACAAAATTGCAAAAACCATCACTTGGAGTTTCCTTTCAGTTGAACATTCTAATACGCAACTTCTATTGATTTTTTCCGAGGAAAATTGTTGGGTTAAGGCTGTCGTTGCTTGGTTGGACCCGGTGCGAAGAATCTTCGTTTTGACAGCAACATCATATCATGCCGTTCCGACTGGGCTAGAAAAGTCATCGTCATTTTTTACCAAAACAACATTGACTGGGGCATGGTTCTGGGAAACAAATATATTATGACAAATGGTGATTACTGTGGTTTTCTGTTAGTTTTTCTTTTCCTTTTCCTACTGGAATTGCTCTTTGTAAATCAAAAAACATGAGCAATGGAAGCACTCTTACCTTAATTCTTTTCTACATATGTCTTGCTCTTGTAAATCATTGTCCCTATTTAGTTAATGCCGAGCCGTCAGATTCGGCAACTCTCCCACAATTGTGGTATAATAGCAACACTGTAAATGGTACTTCGACATTCACTTTCGGAGATGCTGGCTTTCTGAGAGTCATCCTTCTTAAAGGAACCTCCAGTCCAAGTTATGCTTGTGGTTTCTATTGCAGAGGGGAACGCTGTAACTTTGGCATTTTCATGGTCCAAATCAGTGGTCTTGAGGGCATTACCTATTCTGCAATTCCACAAATGGTGTGGTCTGCTAACAGGAATGACCCAATTAAATATAACGCCACCCTGGAGCTAACATCAGTAGGGGATTTGGTATTGAAAGATGCAGATGGAAGCTTGGTCTGGTCTGCACACACTGCTGGGAAGTCAGTTGCACGCATGAACCTAACGGAGAAAGGTAATTTGGTGCTCTATAATGAACATGGGGAGATAGTTTGGCAATCTTTTGATTACCCCACGGACACATTGGTCCTTGAGCAGGAGTTAAAATTTGGTCAAAAACTGACTGCTAATGTTTCCTCCATGAATTCTTCAGAAGGGATATTCTCACTTCTCATAGCAGATGATGGTTTGCTTGCTCTAATAGAGTCCAATTCTAATCCTCCACAAGTCTATTTCAACAAGAGTATTGTAGCGAGTAATTCAACTTATATTAAGTTTGTTAATGGAAAGTTAATGTTATTTGAGACCTTAATTGGTAATGGACCTTTTATCTTAGCTAACCTGACAAGAGCATCATCAGCACAATACATGCGGTTAGACTATGATGGCCATTTAAGGATATATGATTGGGAAACAGAATGGAAAGTTGTGGCTGATGTCTTCCCTTTCTTAGGACTTGATGAGTGTGGTTACCCGAAAGTATGCGGAGAATATGGTGTTTGTTCCATTTTAGATGGCAAAGATGTCAACTGCAGCTGTCCGCAGCCAGGCAGTGGAGTAACATATTTCAAGCAATCAAGAAATATGCAGCAGGGTTTTGGATGTTCAGAAGCTACTCCATTGTCCGGTGGGGCCGCAGAACATCAAAGTTTCATGGAACTAGAGAATACTACTTATTTTAGCCTCAATAATGGTCTTGAAAATGTTGAATCACGTATGTGTAAAGAAACATGTGCAAAAAATTGTTCATGCAAAGCAGATTTCTTCAATCAGAAATTTGATTCTTCTGTAGGGTATTGTTACTTTACTTCTCAAGTTTTCTCATTGAACTACTTTGCAAGTGAACCGTCTAACTATAAGAGTACTGCTTTCCTTAAAGTCCAAGCTCCTCCAAGTGGTGGCAAGAAGACAAACAGGTTCCTCCGAATCATGTGGCCATCTCTTGGAGCACTCTTGACTTTGGTTTCTCTGACAGGAGCACTGATTTTCTTCCTCAGGAATAAAAATGATCCTGAGGAGATAGAGGAAGATTCTCTAAATCCACTTTCAGGGTTGCCCTCTCGGTTCTCCTACGAGGACCTTATAATTGCCACAGAAAATTTTGGCACCAAGCTCGGTGAAGGTGGGTTTAGCTCGGTATATGTAGGTACTCTGAATGATGGCACAAAAGTTGCAGTAAAGCACTTGCATGGTGCAGGCCACATCAAGAATTCATTTCTAGCCGAGGTTGAAACAATAGGAAGCATCCATCACATTAATTTGGTAAGATTGGTCGGATTTTGTGCTGAGAAACATCATAGGTTGCTTGTTTATGAGTACATGCCTAATGGCTCTTTGGATAAATGGATTTTCAACAGAAAAAGTCCATTCAAGCTAAGTTGGCAACATAGGAAGAGGATCATGTTTGACATAGCAAAGGGCCTGAATTATCTCCATGAAGAATGTAGGCAGAAAATAATCCACTTGGATATTAAACCCCAAAATATACTCTTGGATGAAAATTTCAACGCAAAAGTTTCTGATTTTGGCTTGTCCAAATTGATTGATAGGAACCAGAGCGAAGTTGTAACAGCCATGAGAGGGACTCCTGGCTATTTAGCCCCTGAATGGTTAAGCTCAATTGTTAGTGAAAAAGTAGATATTTATAGCTTTGGTGTGGTGATCATGGAGATAGTGTGTTTAAGAAAAAATTTTGATCTGTCAGAGAAAGAGGAAGATAGGCATTTGCTCAGCCTTTTCCAGAGGAAGTCAGAAGAGGGACGGTTGTCGGACATATTGGATACATATAATGCTGGCATGAAATTGATGCATCGGCTAGAAGCTATGAAATTGCTGCTTCTAGCTGCTTGGTGTCTACAGAGTGACCATACAAAGAGACCATCTACATCAGCTGTGATTAAAGTATTAGATGGATCGATGGAAGTTGAAAAGGACCTGGTTTATGACTTTTCACTGCCACCTTCAGTAAGAGCCACTGCAAGAGGGAGCAGCGAGTGTGGTGCAAGCACTCCATTATTGGCATCAGTTTTATCCGCTCCAAGGTAATCAAGTTAGAAATTATGGAACAGTTCTGCTTCTTCAAAGACCTCTGATAAAATTTCTGTCGCTTACTGGAAAAGAATTATCAACTTACTTCATTGTGAATAAGAAATAGATTGCTATATACATATGATCACTGTTTCTAGTCTCTACCATCAAAAGATGATGCAAAGCTGTCGTTTTCTCTCTCATTTCATGGAGACCTTGAATTATGATCCTTATGGTCTATTCCTTATTGTATTGATCTTTTGAGTGAAAGCAAAACTTAGCATTTTTAACATAATACTACATTTTAGTTTTCTTAATAGGATTTTTCATACCAAATTATTCTGCTACACTACCAAGCTGCCTTAAGGGACGCTAACACTTACCTGTTCAGCCTTCATCTGGACATGCTTGAACTATCAGTCAAGCTACTATGTCAGTTTCAGTCAAGTTTTCTATTGCCTTGTTTAATTATTTGCTTCAAACTCGATTCAACTGATTTCAATTTCCTTTCAACCTCGTTTTCTCAAATTCATGGAATAGGATTGGTTAGTTTGTACATAGTTTTTAAAGGAGAACTTGGTAAATAGGTAAAAGCATGGAGTAGCAATTCACTGTTTTCAATTCTTCCTGATTGCTAGTGAGACTAAAGAATTAAATACCATGGAAATGGAAGACTTGACTTGGAATTATACTTTTTCCCACATTTTTTACATCCTTCCTAACAAAATGGATCACATAGAATACTCTTTCTTTGGAATTTACTAGACGAGGCCTACATTTCATTAAATCTTTGTGAGGAATAAGGGTGAAGAAACGTGGATGTACCTCCAGACCTCTCATATCCTCAAAGTTATTTCTTCTTGTCCGGTAGTTATTTAGATCGAAAGGAATTGAGAATCTTCCAATCAAATTATTGCAGCCCGATTAACCTTTTATTTGAACAGAATTTTAACATCTTTTCCCCATAAAAAAGGGCCTAAGAACATGAATAATGCCTAGAGGAAGAAAAGAGAAAAATATTCATAAAACATATTACTCCTTCCACGTCTTGAAATTTATTATGCAAATACCCCTATTCTTAACCCCCGAAAATATTCATAAAACAGATGGTACTTTCACATAAAAATTCTAATCGCATTCAGAGAGTTCACAGATTAAGTTCATATGGAGCTATTTACATCAAATTGAATTCTTCTTCTCCATAACTTAAAACTATTTATGTGAAAGATGTGGAAGAAGAACGAATTGAGGCTTAAAAAATGGTTGCTCATCTGTGGCGAGGAAACAATCAAACATGCTCATCGTGGACCTGATAATACAGAGGGTAACAATGGAGTGCTAGCACCCAACTCCATAACCTTGTTACCTACAATACCAGTGTTATTCATTAAGGGTAGTCTCGAGAAGTCATAGCTTATGCCATCTTCAACCTCCATTGTCCCATCTAATACCTTGACTACTGTAGACATGGAAGGCCTCTTTGCAAAATCACCTTGCAGACACCATGCAGCAACCTTCATGGTACTCACAACTTCTGCTCCATGTAATTGCATATCCTCATTAGTCCTATCAACCATGTCTAACAACTCTCCCGCCTCTGCCTTCCTTTGGAAAAGACTTAGAAGATACATATCCTCTTCTTTTTGGGAGCGATCAAAAATTTTCCTTCCACACACTACCTCTAGGATGACCACACCAAAACTATAAACGTCCACCTTTTCAGTTATCACAGAACTCAGCCATTCGGGAGCTAAATACCCAGGAGTGCCCCTCATGGTTGTTACAACTTGGCTCTGATCTCTATCGATCAACTTTGATAATCCAAAGTCAGAAACCTTTGCATTAAAGCTCTCATCAAGGAGGATATTTTGCGGTTTAATGTCCAAGTGAATTATCCTTTGCCTGCAATCCTCGTGGAGATAATTCAACCCCTTCGCAATGTCAAAAATGATCTTCTTTCTTTGTTCCCAGTCAAGTGCATATTCATCATTTTTGTTAAAAATCCACTTATCCAAAGACCCGTTAGGCATGTACTCATATACCAGTAGCCTATGAGATTTTTCGGCACAAAATCCTACTAGTCTTACCAAGTTGACATGATGGATGCTTCCAATGGTCTCTACTTCAGCTAGGAATGATTTCTTGACCTGTCCTATTCCATCAAGGCACTTCACTGCAACTTCTATTCCATCGGCTAGAGTACCTTTAAAAACAGAACCAAATCCACCCTGGCCGAGCTTTGTAATGAAGTCTTCAGTCGCAATTTTCATTTCTGTGTAGGAGAATCTTGTAGGCATACCTGGAATTTGATCTAAATAATCCTCCTCTTCTTCTTTGTTATGCCGTTTCATATAAATGTAGAAAGCAACTGCTCCAACCAAGACAATCAATGCAAAGACTGATCCAAAGGCTGAACCTAATATAAGTGGACGCCTATTTGTCTTGCTGTTAGCAATAGAAGGAACCGATGTGGGGCTTTCTTGAACTTTAATGTAAGCAGTGGAACCATAGTGTGTAACTTGAACGTCATTATTCATTAACGAAAACACCTGAGATGGTAAGTAGCAATCTCCTATAGAAGAACCCAATGAATGTTGAAAGAAAGCAACTTTGCAAGAACAATTATTAGCACATGCCTCTCTACACGTTTGTGAATCTACATTCTCAAGGTCTGAATTGAAATAGAAGTAGGTAACATTTACAAGTTCCATGAAACCTTGATTTCTTGAATCTTCACATGACAAAGGGGTTGCTTCGGAACATCCAAGAGTAGGTTGCCTATCATTTATTTGCTTGAAATAACTTGTCCCATTACTTGATGTTGGACAACTACATTGACCATTGGAACAAATCCCATAATCCCCACATGCTTGTGGATAAGCGCATACCCCATAATACCCTGTCAAGATATCAGCTACTTCTTCCCAGCCTGTATCTTTCCATTCATATGCCTTCAAATGCCCATCGGAACTTAACTTGATGAACTGTGCCGAAGAAAACTCTGGAATTTTTATCAAATCCTTAATATGAATAGCATTTACAAACAAACCGATGCTTCCATTCAGATACTCAACATAAATGGAATCATCAGTGGCATTTGCAGCATCAAAAGAATATGATCGATATGTCTGTGGAGGATTAGACTCAATACGAGCAAACAATCCTTCATTTGACAAGGAAAAAGAGGTCAGACTTTCTGATGAATTTGCTGCAGAAACATTAGCAACAAGCTTCTGACCAACCCTTAATTTCTGTCCAGATACTACACTATCGGTCGGGTGATCAAAAGATTGCCAGACTGTTTCATTCTTCTCATCAAAAAGCACCAGATTGCCTATTTCAGTTAAGTTCAATCCTACAACGTTCTTGCCACTAGTATTTGAATTCCAAGCAATAGTTCCATCAGCATCCTTCAATACCAAATCACCTCGTGATGTCAACTCTAATGTTGAATTAATTTGAACCGGCTTGTTCCTATTTGCAGACCACACCAATTGTGGGAATCCCAAAGCAGGAAGAACGATGCCTCCCCCACTATTCGTCTGAGCAATAAAAACACCGAAAAGATAGGTAGCACAATTTATTCCATTACAATAAAAACCACAAGCATACCTTGGACCAAATGTTCCTCTAAGAAGGATGGCTCTCACTATTGATCCATCTGTAAAATTTACTGAATGTTGAGCAGACATGCTGTTGGTCCACAAAGTAGAGAGATTTGCAGATGGATAATCATCAGATTGGGCATTAATCAAGCGTGAGTGGTAAACTGCAAGGACAGTGATGAGAAACAGAGAGGCCAAACTTCGAACAGCATTTGCGAGCATGGCGATTGTCTGTTTAATATACAGGGATTATAGTAGGATCAATAAAAAGAAAAATGAAGACAAATACAATAACCATTGAAGTTGATATATAACCGTAGCTTGGACGTAGCATTTAACATTGAAGTCAACGCTCCATTCCGAAGTGATATATGAGTAAATACTATCACAAATGTAAATTCAGATGGTTTACACGTATGCAGGGACAAGTTGAGCTAGCCATAATTAAGAAAACCAGCAGTAGGTCCGGAGGCACTAGCGGACAGGACAGAGAAAACGCGTCCCCGTGACGGCGCCACGCCAACATTGAAATTCTTTTAAATTAAAATTTAAAAGTTTTTTCGAATTTATTTATTTAAATTTTTTTTAGTAAAATTCAAAATTTCTTATTCTGGATCCGTCAATATCAGAAGACTCTTTGTTGCTGCGTTTCTTAAAAGGATTTAAGAATAATAACAAATACATAATTTCCTTAACCTTAATAATTTTCTTCTCTAACGTACTCTAATGATATAAAAATTTAAGATATTATTATGTGTAATTAATAATTAAGATTATAAAAAATATAATAATATCACTTGATATTTAAAAAAGCTAAACAATCTTAACTGTTAATTTGTAAATTAAGAAAATTATAAATAAAAATTATTTGAATCCTTTTCATTTATTTTGTAAACAACAAAACTAGATAGCTTGTACAATACACGTGGATGAATATTTGAATTATGGTTTTAATTGTTTTTTCCTTTTTTGGTAAAAGCAACAAAATATGGGAATAAATTCATTATTGTATCTGTAATCTCAACTTTTAACAATTTAGTGTTGAATCTCTATTTTCTTTAGAATTTAGTGTTGCACTTTCAAATGGATGTTCAACTTTCCTTTTCTTACGCTTTCGACGAATAAATGTCTTGGGGATATTGTTAACAGTATTAAACATGAAATTCAGAAGCAAAATATAAACATCTCATTCGATTACAATTCAATTGCTGGAGTTAACTATATAATATGTTTACTAAGTACAACATAAATAAGAAAATAAGATTTTGAAGGTAGAGTTGAATCAACCTATATATGTGCCAGTAGCTCTATAAAATAAGTAAAAGATTGGCTTTAAATTTCTTCAAAATAATATAATTTACTAGGTGTCTTCTCAATCCTAAGGATGAATGCAATTGCAATGAAGACAAGCAATATTGTTGGACCCGATTCAATGATTAATCCAAACATATTAGAGAGTCAACGATTTAAGAGTTGAACCGAGTTTAATCGAAAGTCGAACTAGAGTCAATAAGAAAATAAAAATATAAGTTATAATTTAAAATATATATATGAAATAACATTAAATTTTAAGTTCAAATAAAGTAAAACTTACATATTTACTCTAATTAAAACATAAAATGGAATAGGAATTCTTCAATATTTATTGATAATTATTTTCCATCTTGAATATGAATTCAAAATGTACACATAAAATGTAGATATTTCATTCATATGCGTTATCACTTCGACTCACTTTTATGCTTGAAGTCTTTGGAAAAATAATTCTCTGGTTTGGAGTAACAACGTTCCATAAATGATCCATTAAATTTTCAATATTTTATGAATCATATTAATATTCCAATGTCTAGGTTTTTTTTTCTTTTAGTAAGAGTTTAATGGATTTCCCCAAATATTTTTTTATTAGTTGATTTTTAATAAGACTTTGTTTCTTTTTTTTATTTTTTTATTTTTGATAATTTTCAAATTACCAAATAAGATGTAAAGATCTAAGGGGAATAAAAAAGACAAAGACGAGATAATATTCTTATTACTGCATAACAACAATGCTTGGGGTATTTTTTATTACTTTCACAAAGTGATAAAATAGATGCAAAAGCTCAACCATACAAAGAATTAAGCTAGATCAAAAATTTCAATTAGACACTAACTTGTGATAAATGGAGGAGATGTCATATTGCACATGATTGGTTGATAATTCTCTCAAGATTCTTTTTCTGGT
Source organism: Lumnitzera racemosa (assembly GCA_024138005.1). NCBI lineage: Eukaryota > Viridiplantae > Streptophyta > Magnoliopsida > Myrtales > Combretaceae > Lumnitzera > Lumnitzera racemosa. The sequence goes on from JAMXBC010000004.1 coordinate 64,150,392, forward strand.
CTTTAAAAAGGAATTAGAATAAATACGTCCACAAAGAATAATAAACACAAATTTTTTTATGTGAATTCAGCATTAGTAAATAATCAAGGTCTTATGATCCAATCATTTCAAAGTTTTAGTAACAAAAATAAATCAATAAATAAAAGTTGAAAAGAAATTGGACAATGTGAACTGAAAATTTATTATGTCATTTTGTTTGCTATTTATGTGACCATAAACTAGATTGACGTTTGCTAAATTCTTTACTGTTCCCTCCCCGGGTTTACATGCCTCGACGGTAGAAGTTTAAATTCCAGCTTATATTTTGTGCGATTTAAGCATAGCATTTTTCCTGGCAGATCTTTTAATGAGAATGGCTACAAATATGCCATTGTAAACATTGTTTGTTCGGAAGTTTACACTAACCGTGGCATAAAGGATTACTGTTGGGGCTCCCGGTATTTCCATTTTGGAATAGTTCGATTCAATACTATTTATCTCTCTTTAGTAAAATGAATTCTACGTAATGGTTTGATTTATATTAAACTTCTATTAAACATTTTTATTTTCAATAATATATATTTTTTAATTAAACTTTCATATATTTTCAGTTAATTTTTTATATATTTACCATATTTAATGATGTCTAGCAAAACGTTATACAATATCTTAATAAACCCAACTTAATTAGATAAGAATAAGAGATTTTATTCCAATGAATACAACAAAAATAGAGAAATAGAGCTATCTATTAAAAAAAAATACAAAGAAGACAAAAGAGATGTACCAAAAACTAGAAAAAGATATGAAACATGTAAAGAATGCCAAGGTTAGACTCTTAATTTAAAAACATATGAGAATATAACAATTTAGAAAAAGAAAGTTTCTAAACATAAAATTTTATATAAAACTCACTTAACTTAATCTTAATAATTGATATATAAATAAGATAAAGAAGAATAAAGCATGAAAAGATTGTTGAAATACATGAAGATTGATTGAAAAAAAAAAGTTACAAAACAATTGTTTGTTATAGAGTGTCAAAGTTTCGATGATGAGACTTTTTATTTGGAGGGTAGAATGTGAGACATTGGTTTTCAATCAACTATGGAGGGATTGAAATGATAGCACAATCCTAATAAATATGTAACTTAGAAAATATAACTTAGAAAGTAAAGAAATAAAATACTTATAAAAAGTACAAATCATAAGTACAACTACATAAAGTAATCATAGTTACTTAGAATCGGTAAATTTAGGCCTTTCGGGAACTTTTCCCAAAATTCAGTAAAACTTTAATATAGGTGATGGAAGTTAAAAGAAGACCTTGGCAAAGTATATCTAATAAAATAAAGTATTAAACTATTGAATTTAATAAAAATATAATTTTACTTGGTAATGAAAATTTGTATTATAAACCTATAATACGAGTCCCAAAACTTAGTAAGATATTAGAAATAAATTATTCACTTTATAAAAATATTAAATTAGATTTAATGAAAGTAAAATAATTAATATAAATGCCATGTATATATATATATATATATATATTATATATATATATGTAGATAGTAAAATAGGGAAAAATTAATATTCAGTATACAAATATATATAAATTAACATTATAACTATACACAATGAATAAATAATTGAAAAGGATAGCTTTAGCAGTTGGTTTTGAGTTGGATAGGGTATGGAAACCTATATAAACCTAATATAACATTTAACTTAAGCATAGGACACATGATACCTTAAAAAAAAATTAAGGAAAAGGGATATTTAGCAAGGGGAGAAATTCCCAACCAATTAGTAACCCTCCATAAATTAGGAAGATCAATTCTAATGAAAAGTTTAGTCCTTTGATACCGTACAAAATTTAGAACAAGGTAAGAGGAGCTTAGAATAAAATTATGAAAAATATAAAAGAAAATCGGCCAAAATAGGGGATTTGTGGGAACCTTTGTCCAGGCTCAATCTATAAGTGAACCACCATCGTGGTTTGAAGGAAGGGGTGATACTAAGGTGGGTTAAACACCCTCTACCCCCAACAGTGGTAGGAGCATCTCACGACAATGAGTTAAAAAATCTTTCTATTTTTCAAAAATTTACTTAAAAATCACCCAACATCTAAAAATTATAAAACTTAGTTTTCCTAAATATTTTTGCATTTCGAATCTAAATTTAAAATCAGATCTTCTAAATTTTGGTTGTTCTTATATACTCCTTAAGAAAAACATCCTATTGACTAGTTTTTCATCGTGTTTTGGAAAATCCTAACAACATAGTTTTGGCCTAAATTTTTTTAGATAAGTTCCTTGGAGTGTTAGGTTTTTGAGAACTTTTGATCTTTGCAAAAACAATGGCTAAAACCATGTTTTTTCTAAAAGATCTTACATGTACTTAGTATAATTTCGACTGTAAACTACAAAAGTGGTAATTTTTTATGATGGACAAAAGAGGTAGAGTATAAATTTTGAAAAAAAAAAATTGATTGTTAAGGCAAAAATGGATGTATAAGGAAAAATCTGCATGTCTTGCAACCAAACCCATATATAATTTTATTCAAAAGTGTTTTGATGATTTAAAAAGACATGCATAAATATTTAAGATGACTTTAGCTGATATTGTATTCTATCCAAATGAATCAGTGGAGGATTGGAGTCGTGATGGTATGATTTTGTGAATTATAAAAGCAAAACTGAGGAGCCAGAAAGTTAAAGTGTGTTAAGCTGAGATAGTTAGAAACTAATGGATTACTGACCTCAAGACCTATCACTCGAGCCTAACTAAGAGGTTTATAAGAACTTATTAAGAAGATTCAAGCATCTTAGCCAGCTTTTGATGAGCTTCAATATAAGGACCGCCATCTGCTAAACTCTTTAAGCGCCTAACTCTGATGTACTCCGCTTTACTCGATCCACTATCCAAATGCTGACTTGCCAAGTGTCAAGGCCGAAATCCCTGTATACCAAGCTCTCCTATCTCACCCTACAAAGCTATGACCTCATTTAATCAACCGACAGCCTTCAATACAACTCGGTAATAGTAGCCTTAACACTAGCTTTGTTTAGCCACCATGGCCTAAGATTCCAAAACGCAAACCCATTAGCAAGCTGCTACTTATCCCCTATTTTTCTTACATATGTATTATATTCCTTTTTGTCTTTTCTCATGTTCACCTTTTTTTTTTTGGTACTAGGAATCTTCTTCATACATTATTGTTTGTATAATTTCCTTTATTATATTGTTGCCCTAAAGGACTGATTGTAAATAGTCCTTTTTTTTAATGTAGGCATAATCATCTTATTCTAGACATTTAATGAATATTCCTCTTGTTGCTCTTGCGAGATACCAATCTCCAAGCATATCCTTCTATATTCTTATCTAATCTTGTCAGTAGCTCAAGATTAGTGGCCAATGGACCTTAATATTAGCTTGTACGTCTTATTAAGTGAAGTGCTAAGTCATGTAATGTTCTTCAGTAAGTAAAATCTAAGAAGCAACTTTATGGAAGCTATTGTGTTGCCGACCCACTTCCTCTTTCTTTAATATCTTGAAAAACCCACTTAGTTATAACCTCTTGTAGTAAGCCCTAATAATTAACTAAGCTCCTCAACACATTATATAATCTTGGTATCGGAGCTTGAGGTTACAATCGATAGTTAAGAATTGTAGTGGCTCTTTTAGTTCTTATACTTTGTTATACTCTGTTTTCCCATTTCAAAAATAGAGAAAGTCTTTAAACTACTGTATTGCATATTGTTTAGTAAAGTGAGTGGGTTTTTATATTGATGAAGCATTTGTTGAGCTTTACTATAAGAATGGTGAACCCTAATGTTCAACGAGAGATTAATGATCCTAAGAGTGATGCTCATGGTCATGGTCGTATTATCAAATAGACTCCATAAACTACTAATGAGCAATTACAAGACCTTGCTGCTATTGGCTATATCTTTACAAAAGGTAATAAAGACTAGGCCTTAAGAGAGAGTTAATGAGCTAGGTTGTGATATGAAAGACAAATCAAGAAGACAATTAACTGAGCATAGAGCACCAAAAGCTATTAATATGAGCCCAGCTCCACCTCGACATGTAAGGAGGTTTATAAGGAGGAGACTTGAGTTAGATGAAGTTGAAGAGTATAGGGAGGGAGGAAGAGCAGTAAAATGGATTCGAAGAACGTAAGCTCTACACTTTCCAGGAGCTAAACATCTTAAAGTGTAGATTCTGAACTTTAATAAGTCTAGAAGCGATGATGATTGCTTAGATGAGGAGGAGAAGATTGAAAAGATATTTGACTTCTACAATTATGAAGACTCAGTTAGTATTCGAGTAGCCCTAAGGGACTTACTATAAATAATCATTTCTACTATAGATGTAATCATCTTATCCCAAACATTTAATGATATTCCTCTTGTTGTTCTTGCAAGATACCATTCTCTGAGCACATCCTTCTACACTCTTATCTAATCTTATCCATAGTTCAAGATTAGTAAGGAGTATACTTTAGTATTAGTTTGTACATCATATCAAGTAAAATGTTAAGTCATATAGTGTTCCTTAATGAGTCATATCCGGAGCATAGCTTCACAAAAGCTACTATGTTGCAAACCCACTTTCTCTTTCTTTGATACCTCGAAGGACCCATATGATTACAACCTTCTACAGTTAGCCTTAGTGATTAACTAAGCTCTTAAGCGTATAAAATACTAAGTCAAACGATTGGCTATATTAAAACGTATAAATTGGAGTTAGTTAGAAAGTAAGTCAAAAACTACATTATGCATGTTAAGTGATTTTTAGTATCTTTAGGTTAATTGTAAGGAAGAAAGTCAGTCAAAATATAGGTTAGAAAGTGTTCTAAAGGAAACCCCTATGTAGTCAAAGTGGATCAAAAACTTGGTTAGAACCTTAGTTAGGAATTACCTTGGAAAGGGGATTTGTATTAGAGAAAGACCTTAAACCCTAAACTACATAATCAAGTAAGTTCTTAATTTAACTTATAATCAACATATAATTAATTAGAGGTCGTGTACTTTATGTTTAGGTGAGATATGGGAGGAGGAGAAGCGACATAATGCTTGAGTGGTTAAGAATGATGCAAAATAGCCCTAATAAGTGGATTTCTTATGTTTTAAAATAGATTTTATCTACTCTTAACTTTTTTAACCATAGTGCACGTGATTGAACTTTGTATATGAATGTAATGTGTTGAATGTTGAGTTATGAAATGCTTTCTAAACTCTTTTATATACTTTATAGGTTGAGTTAAGCTTAGTTATTGACTGGATTGACTTTAATTATGTATTTCTTTATACTACATGATGTTGTGGATCTATATATTATTAGATCTAATTGTAGGTTGAGATCTATATTAACTTGGATAAGAATTTAGATACTAACTACTAACTCCACCTCTTAAGGTGTTCACTTAAGTGAATCCAATACCAAGGTTTTAGGGATGGAATGTAAAAGGAATAAAGTAAAGGCTTAGGTAATAAATTGATAAACAAGGTTGCTTGTGTTGGTTGGATTTGCCTAGTCTATCTAGGTATGTAGTTGATGTATTTATGGCATAGTACGAAAAGGACCTACATGTCAAGTTTTCTAAAACTGTGATTTTACTTGGTTACGCTTTATTTTAAAAACCAAGTTCTTATTAAGCAAACAGTTTAGTTTCTAGAAGCTCAATTTTATAATTCAAACATCTTAGTTAATAAAAGACTAGTTTCCAAGCATATAAAGTTGCATAGCTTAGGCTAGGTAGAGTTTGCCAAACTTTAATCTAGGTTCCTGAATTTGATCGTTTAGATGCCCAACAATGTCAACTACTCAAATGTCTAGGTCTAAGGCTCATGCTAGGCTAAGATATCGACTCTAATGCATGTTATGTGCATAAGTATGGCATGTGTATGTTACGTTTGCATTGTTCAATTGGAAAGAAGTGTATTGTGATTGGAATTAATAGTTTGATATGTATTTATAAGATACTGTATTATATTACTACTTGTCTATCCACTCTCACTCAACTTACAATAAGTTGGAGGGATAAGTTTTCTTATCCTCAAGTTAGGTAAAAGTTAAGCAGAATCTCACATTATGGAAGTGACTAAAGGCTAAAGAAAGCCAAGTGACTACAGTTTCTCTAATGATAAATAGTTTCAAGTCTAGGTTCAAATTCTAAGAAGAAGCTCTCTTGGAAGATTATTTGATTACTATGTGAAGGTTTTAATATAGAAATTGTTGATTTATTATATAGAATTATTTTATGAAGCTATGTATTATAAAAGATTTTACAATTGTGATACTCTGGGTTTAGCCTACTATTGTAAAGGCTTTCGCTATCGTTTGTTAAATCAAATAAGAAGTGTTTTGAGAACAAAAGTTCCATATAGTTATATGGTAGGTGAATTATGAGTTCTACCTTATCCTTAGCTCAGGGATAGGAGTAACGAACCATCTCCAGGTACCAAAAGTGAAGAAAAAAATTTAAAATTAACACCTAAAAGATAATGCATTATACAGTAACATCAAAGCATAGTTGGTATAATGCGCCTTGGAGTATTACAACTTGCTTAAGGAATGTGATTAGATGTGTAATGGATTGAATAGTTAAGGCACTTGTATGAATCTAAAGAATTAAAGTAAGGATGGAAATGAGATTAAAGGCACGTTAAGGAGTAAGGATCTAAATTATTTACGAAGAAGAGATCAAAAGTATGAAGATTAGCATAGACTAAAGTAAGTTGTGTGCAAAAGTCCTAACAAAGTTATTGAGAAATTGATGGACTTGAATGGATATTGAGGAGGAAATTTTAGTAAGTTCATAATAAATTAGTATATTAAAGGAATAGAGTAAAAGATTTACAAGCATATATTAGTTGAGATTAGGAAAGAAATGGATCAAGTTACATTGTGAGCTTAGGGAAACTTTGTAAAGATGAAAATGTAGCAATAAGAGTGTATGTATAAGGCTATCTAGAGTAGTTATATTAACTTAAGAAGGCAAAAGGATAGTATCTTTATATAGCAATAATAGGTTAAAGAAGGAGTAGAAAAGTTGAACATTCCCACTAATTACCATTGTGAGAAGTAAAGTAAATAGACCTAGCATGAGATATAGTTAAATTGGTGTGAAATGAAATTCTTCATATACACTTTGGTATACATGAGTAAGCTTGGAAGGGAATGCAAAATCTACAAATGTGGCATTTCTTTTGTTTAGTCTTTGACTTTCACGACTCTTACATCTCCTATGTTGAGTTTTCTATCTTTATTGTTGATCCAATCATGTAATATCGGTCATAAGACAAGCAATTGGTCAGTTCCTTTGCATGTCTTATTGGTTCAAGAGTTATATCGGTCTTATTTGATTCAAATCAAATTCAATTGGAATGAGTCATTCTTTGTCTCATGTGAGTCTAAGTCAACTAAAACCTCATATTTTCCGTACTCAAATTTGATACTATATATATGCCAACTATATGAAGTATTCAAGCCCTTGGCTATAATGTAGTTGTGATACTTAAAGAGATATAAAAGCATACATAAGGAAATGAATTAGTTATGTATTACACTTCATAACAACATTGTCATGATTGAACCTAAGTAAGGTATGAAATGAGATATGTACTATGAGGTAGGAATTGAGTTAAAAGGTATTTGAAGGTTGAATCCTTTCTAAATTAAGGGTTAGAAAATAAGTCAAAATGTGTTCTGTTACAACAACTTGAACTTCGTAAGACTCAAAACCTGCCTCTAAAAGTACTATAGCCTAAAAATGAAAGAATGTATGAACTCAAAACCTAGGTTGGAACCTACATTAAAGGGTATAAGAAGTAAGGATTGAATATGAAATGATTTAGGACTTTAATAACTTATCCCCTAGAAATAATATGTACAATAATAACCGAATCTATTGTACCTTCATATCTTATCTTAATATTAAAGACATTAAGTAAATCATAGGAATTGATAGCATATAAAATATGTTACAATTCATCTTATTAAGGATTCTAAATGTAACTTCAACGAAGGATGTGTTTTGCCATAAAGCTGTAAGATGGCAAATAGAATAGAGATAGAAGCGATGACTATGTGAATTAGCATTAGAAAGTCTAAGAACATGATTGGGTGAATGTGTTAAAGTTACAACATTAGTAGAATTTGATGATTGTAATGTGATGTCAAAATTGGAATTACGTAATGGAAGCACAATGATGAGAGTGAAATTATATTATTTTAGAGTGGTTAAGAAAGTTACAAAGTGGCCTTGGTAAGTGGATTGCTTATGCTCTAGAGTAGATTTTATCTACTCTTAACTTATCTAACTGTAATGCAAGTGATTGATCTTGTACATATGAATGTAATGTATTAAATATTGAGTTATGAAATGCTTTTTGAACTCTTTTATACACTTTGTGGGTTAAGTTGAGCTTAGCTATTAACTATATTGACTTTAATTATGTATTTCTTGGTTGTACTTAATGCTATGGATTTATATAGTATTGGATATAATTGTTGGTTGAGATCTACATTAACTTGAAGAAGAATCTAAGTACTAACTACTAATACCACCTTCTGAGGTGTTCACTTAAATAAACTTGATACTGAGGTTTTAGGGATGGAACATAAAAAGGAATAAAGGCTTAAGTAATAAATTGATGAACAAGCTTGCTTGTGTTGTTTAGAATTGCCTAGTCTTTCTAGGAATGCAGTTGATGTATTTATGGCATGGCACAAAAAAGAGTCATGGGTTAAGTTTTCTAACACTGGGATTTTGCTTAGTTATACTTTATTTTAAAAACTAGGTTCTTCTTAAGCAAACAAGTTAGTTCCTAAAAGCTTGGTTTTTATAATGTAAACATCTTAGTTAATAAAAACTAGTTTTCAAGCAAATAGAATTGCATAACATAGGTTAGGTAGAGTTTGCTAAACTTTAATCTAGGTTCCTAAATTTGATAATTCAAATGCCCAATAATGTCAACTACCTAGATGTATAGGTTTAAAGCTCAGGTTAGGCTAAGATATCGGCACTGATGCATGTTACGTATGTAGGTATGGTATGCGTGTGTTACATTTGCATTGCTTGGTTGGAAAGAGATGTGTTGTGATTAGACTTTATAGTTTGATATGTATTTATGAGATACTATGTTGTATTGTTGCTTGTCTATCCACTCTTCCTCAACTTGCAACAAGCTGAGGGGATAAGTTTTCTTATCCTTAAGTTAGGAATAAGTTAAGCAAGATCTCACGTTATGGAAGCAAAAAGATTGAAGAAAGTTAAGTGACTATAGTTTTTCTTATGAGATAAATAGTTATAGATCTAGGTTCAAATTCTAAGAAAAAGCTCTCTTAGGAGATTATTTGATTGCTATGTGAAGGTTTCAATATAGAATTGTAAATGTATTATATAGACTTTTTGATGAAGCTATGTATTGTAAAAGATTTTATAGTTGTGATACTTTAGATTTGACCTACTGTTGTAAAGATTTCTTTTGTTGTTCATTAAATCAAATGAGAAGTGTTTTAAGAACAGGAGATCCATATAGTTATATGATAGTTGAATCACAAGTTTTGCTTTATCCCTAACTCAGGGATAATAAGAACAAATAGTCTTCATGTATCAAGAGTAAAGAAAACTTTAGAAATGATGATTAAGAAAAGTAGTTTATTTTTCCCCAAAATAAATATGTCGTATAGTTTTACATGAAAATATGTACGTCTAAAGATTGAATAATGACTTTTTCCCACTAAGGGTCACCATTTTAGAAAAGGTGATGGTTGTTTAGGATTGTGTGAAAAGAAGTAAGCCCACAATGTAAGAAACATTATTTGTTTTCAAATGGCTTCTTTTTTTTTTTGTTTTTTTAAGTAATACTTATTCTTAAAGGAGTACCATTTTTTTTAAGGAAAAAATAAAAAAAAATTAATGACAACTTCTAAAGAGGGAACATTAAAACTGAAAAGGCATTGTTGTGAAAAATTTTTGAAATTACATAGTATTGTAATAAAATAGATTTCTCATAGTTTAGAATCTTTACTATTTTTCCAGTGTACTCCCATTTAGTTCTAAAGTATGGTTTTCTTGTTAAATTATCGAATACTTGATCAGAAGATCCTATGATTGAAGAAGGCATTTACATCATTGATTGTTGATATTTGTCACATCTTAATGAATTCTAATTTCTAATAAGGCAACAATATCCAAGATGCATTTATGTTTCGATACTTTATCTTCACAAGATGGTTGGCCACTACATATTTCTTAAATCCATATGTTTTGTCCAACAAAATAATGATATAAGTAAACCTATACACTAGTTCAACCTAGTTTGAAATCGACGCTGAACCACCAATTCACAGGTCGATAAGGAAGTAAATGGAGCTCGAGCTATTTCACTTAAATAGGTAGTTCAAGGGCCAGTTCGGTAACCCTTGAACTATGGATTTTTTTTTTCTTTATTTGAATTTCTCTTAATTATTATAAATAATTTGTAAACTATTTTTTTTCCTACTAAATCTCAAACTTTATGTCGTTTCTCATAAGTTGAAAATTTTATTTTTGGTTCAATTTTTTCAATCCCAAAATAATTCATGTAGACTATAAGAGCCTAAATGCATGATATTATGTTATATATATTTATATATAATATTACATAGTATATTACATATGGTATAATATATAGTATATATGTATATTATAATATATATATAGTATATTAATTATTGTTTATTATATATACGATATACATGTTTGCATCATATATATATTATACTATATATATTCTATATAGTATATTATATATTATTTGTAAAGTGTTTTTAATTTTCAAGATTGGCCTTATCTCAAATAGTCGAACCAAACCACCGGTTCAAAGGGCAATTTGGTAGGCTGCCATAGTTGAACTGATCGGTTGGTTTACGCCTACCTAAGGCGAGCTAAGGCCGGTTCACAGTTTAGAACCAACCATTACTTAGGTCTAGATACAAGTAGGCATGTGAAGTCATACTTAACAGCAACTTTTCGTAGTACTTTTCTTACCGATCAGCTTATGACTATTACAAGTTGTGTTACCTTCTCTTTTATTTTATATATATTACACATATAGTAAAACTCTGTCAAGATTTATTCTAAGGGTGAGTTGATAATCTTACTATATAGGATACTCATTCATACCATGCTCCATTAGGCAGGTTCCAAGAGAGTAAAGATGGTTACTGGGTAGGTTTCATGTAACAATTTTCCAAAACTTACTTCCACAAAGTAGAGTATAGATATGATGTTTAGGTATCTAGTACTCATCTTAGAACATATACTCTAGAGTATATAAGGTATAGATTTTAAGATATTCTATACCAAATTTGTAATATTAATTGAATAATATTAATAAATAAAAAATTAAGACTATGGCATTTTTTTAACCTAAAAAAATAATAATAGAAGACTTACCTATAATAAAATCTTAAGGCTACGCACTTCTGTATCTATTGTTTTGTCTCTCTCTCTTACTCCTTTTATTTTTGGGATATGTAGATACTCAATTTTTGCTCTCTTATAGTTTTAATATTTCTCAAAAAAAACAAAAAGAAAGAGAAAAGGTGTTCTAATTCAAAAATATAGAATATATATATATATATAAATTAGAAAAAAAAACTAGAAAATTTAGAAAATACAAAAAAAAAATTGAAAAATTGAAAAAGTATGAAAGAATTTAGGAACATTAGGATTTTTTTTTAGGGCCTCGGGCTGTTTAAGTCGCTTTAAGAAGGTCATGTTGTTTTTAAGGTCAAATAAATTACATATATATGATTTAATAATTTCGAGTTATAGTTTTTTTTTTCTTTTTCTAAGAATTTTTTTGTAAAAATAAGATTAATTTAAGTTAATTATGGCTTCAAATGACACATCGATTAGACTTAAATTAGTTGATTTACAATAAAAACGATTTCAAAATTTAGCTATACAATCAATAGTTCATAAAATTGTTATATTGGACTTAATTTGGAATTTAATTTTAATATATGCACATGAGACTTGCTCATAAAGGTCTTTCCGTTTTCAATTTTAAGGGAATCGATTAAAGCAAAAAAGTAAAAGAACCGAATTCTTGCTTGGAAATACTTTAGGCCAGCTACTTTATATTAGTTCAAGTTTGCCATTGGGTACAAGTGAGTTGGTAAAGGCATACATGGATTAGCTATTGGCTATAGGTACAAACTACAAGATGCGTAAGAATTATGCTTTCTTTTTCTTTTCTCTCATACGACGTGGCACAACACAATTGGTATGAAAGTCAACACAATTGACTTCATCTCTTCCATTTTCTTTTTGCTATCGCAAAGGCTAGTAGTTTAGCACACCTATAAGCCCCAATTTTCCTCCATTTTTTACTAATCCTTTATTGTGATTTGATCAAATTAATGATGAAATCGCATAATAAACTTACAATATTGTCATTTTGACCCATTAACTTCTTCAATCAACAATGGAAAGTAGGTTAAAATTGGATTCAAAATATTGAAAAAGTTTGATTACTTCATTCATGGCCAATAAACATTTCTTCAATCTCAGAGTGTTTTAATGAAAATCAATGTAAGAGATTTATAAAATCTAACTTTTCAAATATGGATTAATTCACTTTGACAAGTAATTTCAATTGAAAAATGATATTTTCAAGGTTAATCGAATTCAATTAGTTTAGAAAACCTATTAGAAAAAAGCTTCGATTTTGGTTGAAATTGGATTTTCCCACTTGAAATCTTTGATGAAAAAGTATAAATAGGAATTGTGAGAATTGTTTGCAGCATCAAGCAACAATCGAATCACTCTCATTCAAGTTTAAATTCCACTTCCTTACCTTAGAACCCTAATCTGTGAACACTTATCTTCTCTCTAGTTTTTCCCCTTACATAACCCATCCCAAATAATAAGAATGGTACTAATGAGTTTCTAACTAAATCTAGTTTCATAAAGTTCCAATCTTTTATTCCAATTTTCCTTCATTTGTTCCAACTAAAGTCTTCAATTTTAGCCATTGCAACCCACCATACAAACCACCACCTTCATCGTACTTGGATCAAACTAACCATGCCATTAACTTCCTGAACCTTCAAAACCCCTAGCCATAACATCTAATCCCTTCAAAACCCCTAGCTATACCATCTAATCCCTTCAAACAACTACCATTACACACACCGTGTGCAACCATAATCGTTACTGAATCACAAAACCACTAAAAACACCACCATTCGCAATGGTGTTGTTCCTAGACCTGTTTTGCTAATGAAAAACTCATGAATCTATCATTACCTACTTAAAATTCCCCTCCTATCCACTTGAAGCATCTAAGGGTAGCTATTACTTCTTCTTCTCTAAAGTTTTATACAAATATGGGTCCTTTCCTAAAAAATATAACAGAAAAGGGTCTCTTTTGAAAAATATTACCAATATTGTATAGTAAAGGTGCATGCAATGTATGCGCCTTCACTTACTTATGTTTTTTCAACTAAAGGTGTATGCACTGTATGCGCCTTCAGTTATGGAGAATTAAATTAAAGTTACATGGACTGCATGTGCCTTCAATTATAAAGAATTAAACTGAAGGCGCATGCATAGTATTTTAAAATAATTGAAAATGCATGCAGTCTAAGCGCCTTCAGTAAACCACATATATATTAGGTAATGTACTTCCAATCACAAATTGTAAATTGAATGGAGAGTTTGATACAGAAATCGATTACATAAAATCACAATTGGTAGAATGCCTCAATAAATATAGCAAGTAAAGAAGAAATTGACATACAAAATGATCATACAAGTCGATTACAGGAAAAAAATAATTGGAAATTATAATGCTTGGGTAAATAGACAATGCATTGAACTGTAATCTCTAATGAAAAGTAAATTGTATTTGGAATAATCAGTATATGCACAAAATGTCAATATAATGGCCAAAAAAGGAAAAAGAAAAAAATAGACAAAACATATCTATTATTGCTTATGCCATATGAAGGTCTACATAGTACAGGAAAGAAGTAAATGTCCCTGTTTATCCTATGACTGCATAGGATGAGGTGGTAGATTATCGAGATCAAGTTCCCTAGGAGGAACAGGGTAAGCTGAAAGGGTCAGATGTAGCTGAATGATGCCTTCACCCATGGATAACTATGTGGAGATGAAGCGTTACTTTTGAGGTGCTGGTGGAGTAACAAGATCAAGATGTTGTTGGAACTTAGGAGTCATGTAAGAGCAAAATCCAGCTATAAAGCTAGATTCGATGCCCGAAGTAAAGGCAACTCCTGACCTAGGCATTGTGTTGTATCCCCTACTTAGGTCAATGGAATCATGCCTATGTAGTGGGATATTGTCACCGAGGTCTGCCCGACAATGTCCCAATTGAGCTTTGCCTCATTGAACTCTGGCTCTACCCCTTAGGTGGTGCACGAGGAGCTAGTACATCCTCATCCGTAAATGGTCCTTACTCCCTCTAGTAGTCTACATGGGGTAGCTTATGTATACCCTCCTGTTGTGGGTAAAGGATGAGGTCACTATAGTACTCAACAAAATGAAGTTCCCCATTTATAATACCTAGTGCTATAGGATAGTCAGGTACTAGTCGTATACTCTTGAACGAGTCTACCTGAAATAAGTAGAAAAATAGTTGTGGTATATATAATAAAAAGTATGCATGAGTGCAAAAAACCAATGGACGATTTTAGATGTACTTACTAGCCAATCGATGACAGCTCCTTAGTATATAATGTAACACTAGGTGATCTGTCTGCACCATAGGCAGTAACTCTCATCGACCCCTTGGGGACCCTAAATGTATACTAAGAATCCTTGTCTCTATCCCCAAGCCTAGATGTATGTAAAGTGCATATTGATCCAATCAACATTCACCCTACCTCAGAGGTCCAGTTAGTGGAGTTGTTCAGAGGTGTCGACGTCCTGTAGTATGTACTAATATCCACCAAACTGCCAGACAACATGGTTTGGAAAGCACTACTCAATGATGTAGAAACATATGAGTAGTAGTTGAGCGGTCCAAATGTGTTGCCTAACAATGCAAAAGTAAAGTAGCAACTACAACAACTCTTCCATATAAGGTTCCCAAATAACCTAACGGGTACAAAAAAGAAGAAACAATCAGTGAAACAATGAAGGTTAGTACTTACTTCTAAAAGAAGGACAACAAAGAGGATAACTTATCATATAATACTTACTGCATCGTCTGTATGTCAAACGCTATACGGTACGTATCTACTACATGCATCGGATGTTGAGTAATATCCCACATTACCCTTCATTTAGTCGCTAATAGTCTATCCCTATTAATAACAAGCTCATATCGACTAAGGGTTTTTCTATATACTATTGATGAATAGCTTAGCCATTACATTACTGTTGAGCTAAGGATAATTCTGGTTCATCATTGGGTTCACATAAGTGTATGGACCTTATAGAATTGTTATTTTGAAAAAACCCACTACTTTTTTCAAACATGCCCATAACCTCTACTTACAACCATATTCTTTCTTGTTACAGCAGACTGCGTATACATTCAGTTTTGAAATATCTACATGAAAATTATAGTGGTTCCTTAGGTGAAATAACTTCACTACATCTATGAGATCCTTTTTCATGTTGAAATGCATACCAACACTCAAGTCATTGAAACTACTGATGTTGCTGGACATTTCATTAACATCTCTCTCAAATATTATGTAGCCTCTACCACCATACTAGCTATTGTAAAATGGGGTAGAATCTCTCACAAGTCTGTCCACCAATTCATTTATTTATAGAAAGTCTTGAAACTGCCTGCTAGACAATACTTTAATAGTACGATGATGGGGCCTGCTTAAGCCGTCTCCGTGAAATGGTCAAACCAATACATTGCTCCAGACAACATATGGTCTCACCTAGTCCTCTCCCAAATCCTTAGCATGGTCATCTTTGAGGCCAACATCATCTTCATCACCATCCACATCTGTCTCATCCTCCTCATTATCATCAAAATTTATGTCCATGTGCATTCTCTCTACATACAGATCATAAGACTCTTCGTGTTTGATAATAAGACCCAATGCTTCGTTAATCTGCTCTTCTGTGATATTCACATGCTCGTACTAAGAGAAATCTATGTATGGTTCATTTGATTGATCCATGTCTATTTGGAAGGATCAGATTGTCTAGCTCATATATTTTATGCTCATCCCAAGCACTTAGTTCTCCAATGTGTCTTATGTACACTTCCTGAATATTCCATTCCCCAAAAGACTCGGCGATCTCAATGAAATTCCTAGCATCCTCATTGTCTCTAATGACCATCAACTTATAGGTAACTCCAGCATCATGGAAAAAGGGATGCCTGTGAATGAGTTCAACACCACTTAGGTCAACTTTGGCACATCTACAAATTCTCCAACTAAAATAAGAGAAGTTCGAATTCTTACTAGTCTTCAACTTCTTAACGGGCTCCCTGTCATACTCTAGCCCTCAACTACCCATCAAAATATTTCCGTTTGCATAGATAATAACTTTCACATAATTTGCCATTTTCACCCTAATAATACCACGATGAACCGAATATTTAGATGATATTAAAAACTTCATCTATACATCGAGCGACAATTTTACAAAATGCACTAAGTCATCTCGTTAAGTTACGTCACATACCATATAACTTTAACTTATTAATTTGACTCAACACATTAAAAAAGCCAATATATATATATATATATATACACGCGCGCGCGCACGCGCACACGCAACAGTTTCCACTTACATTCCAAGATTTTTCATACTCACATTCATAGAACTTATCTACTGAAATACAAAAAATGACTTAATTTAGACAAAATATAATTAATTTTCATGAAATATCAATAATTTACACAACTTACAGTACATCTATGACTACGAAATATTTGTAATAAAGTAACAACTTTTTTCTAATAAAAAAATTTACATAATGTAGATTACTACTAAGATTAAAAAAAAAAAAATCATAGCTACAACTTATAGATTATTACCTCTTTTAGACGTATATTGGTGCTAAAAAATGGTTCGGTACTTCAACTATAGATTTCTTCTAAATTTCTTTGTATTTTAGAAATTTCAGAAATTGATTGGGGTGAGAATAGAGTTTGACCATGCGGATTGAGGTATATATAGGTAGTCTACTAAAGGCATGACCCAACTAAGGGTTGAATGTTTCCAATTGTAGGAATATTATCTATTTTACTTACCAAAGTTTCATATTGTTACAGTTGAATGTGTTGTAAATATAAGAACCCTTCAAATTATTATTATTTAGTCCATTAGGATAATTACAAGTTTAATATTAATTATGTGTCTATAATATATTTCAAAAGAAAATAAAAATAAAAATAAAAGTTTCATGAGATACCTTATGCCTTATAAATTTATAAGATACAGGGTATATGGTGGCTTCTAAGTAATATAAGGTAGGTTCTAGATACAAATATTTTAGAACCTATATCTATAGAATAGTTATAAGTAAGGTATCATCCCTTACTCATCTTGTACATGTTCATCCCTAATTTACATGGCTATAAAAAAATAATAATACTTTTTAAATTCTATCATTCAAATAAAATAAAGAACAATGGTCTAATGAGCCACTTAAGAAAAAAAAGAAAAAGAAGTTAATCAATCTAATTTAATATTATCAAATCTTATAAACTAAAAAAATAATAAAACTTTATCTAGTCTAAATAATACAAAATAAAATAATAGAGCAAATAAAATAACTATGTATAAAAAATCTTTATGCCATATATATGGATCAGTGATGATGTTAACTTCTACGCATGTATCGATGATCTTCATCATTTCTCCATAGCTTTAGAAGTTTTACCTTAGATGAATTAAAATCGGTATATCTTGCATATATATAGCAGCTATCATCTTTCATGATCCAATCATTACTAACATGCTCTACCTCTTTTTTCTTTCCTCTTAAGAGTAGAACAAGTGAAATTATGTATGGTGGAAGTCTTAAAGTACAAGCTTTTTCTGGTCTTCTTAAAAATTTGAAAGGTTCGATGCTTTTACCATGTAATTTCTTCTAAGAACCTTGTGGAGATCTATTTGCTTTAATCTATGTAATCACCAAAATTTTCTAACTAGTCACTAAATCTCTCTACCAAATACCCTAAACCTGTCATCTACATCTATAACAAACTAATCTAATTCATTGTTTAAGATAATTTTCTTTTGAATTTGTACATATAAGTCACAAATATGGGTGGAAAAATGATTCAGCAAGTTTAGAAAGTCTAGATATAAGATAGGTTGGAAAATAATTCAACAAGTTTAGAAAGTCTATATATAAGTGAGAATGGTAAAGATTTTTGATAAATAACCTAATATTACTTTAAAGGGACTAGACCTGTTTACCAAACTATTGTAAGCAAACTTTACCATGGGAAAGATATGATCTCATATAGATACATGATCACCAACCAGATATCTCAATAGATCATCTAACTCTTATTAACTACTTCAATTTAACCATCAATATAGGTGTGAAATGCAAAAGCTGTAATTCAATATTTTACAAACATTCTCTACAAATCAACTAACATCTTACCTAACACCATGGTTTTACATAACTTATGAAACTTAGCACCCTCATAAAAGAACAATTTGGCCATATAAAAGGCATTATAATTTGATTGCATAGTATAAAATGTGTTATTATAGAAAAATAGTCTACAACACCACAAAGACTAAATCGTATTTCCTAAGTATCATAGGTAAGCCTAATACATCATTTATATTAATTTTAAGTCCTTCTAACTTTACATTTTCAATAGGATTCATTACATAGGGTGGTAGGCTAGGTAAGGTTGATTTATAAACTAAGTCTAGGTATGTTAAATGTTAAGCAAAAGCACAATTTGAAGAAAAAACATGATTCGATTAATTGTGTTATATAATAAATATAATAGTTCATATTAATATCATATCCTTTTTCTTACATCAAAGATGAAACTCTATTATAAAAAGCTGAGCCTTAAAGCAAAGTACAACTAAGATTTTAGAAATAGAGAGGGGTTACATCTCCAAAAGCAAGCTTTTAGTCCCTTCTTACCTTAGCTAGTTGCCCAATTGGCACAACAATTTGCCTTTATTTTCATTAAAGAATAAGAAACAGAATACAAAAACAGAACAAAAAAGATGAGCTTCTATGATAATTTGCTTAATAACCTTGCAGTAGGAGTTATAGTTGTCCAAATCACAATTTAACCCATGTAATTCTATGAGTTTACAATCTTAGGAAGTTCTTCCAAGTTATTTGGGGTATAAAATTGTTTTTCATGTAAAAACTTATGTTTCTAATCGATTTTACATGTCAATATAAGTAGAAACTTATATTTTTAACCAAGTTTACCAATTTTACATATATGAGTTGAATGAGCAAATTTTTTTTTAAAAAAATAATCTCACAACTAAGCTTCAACTAACCCGTTAATTATTACCTATCCTATTCTAATTTCTTTTTTCCTATTTATCTTTGTCCCAGTCTCTTGTTTGATATCCATAGCCTTCATTCATGTTTCAACTCCAATAAAAAAGTTTATAATAAAAACTATATATTTAAGTTTATACCATTAATAACTATATATTTGAGTTTATACCACTAATAACTCATAATGAATTGAAACATTTAGTTCTCTTCAATTTACCACTTTTCTCAAATAATGTAATGGAGAAAAAAGTGAGTTTGACTCTACTTGTCTTTCTCTTGTAAATATTATATTATAGGTTAAAAAATTTCTTATGGAAAAAAGAACTTAACTTCTTCAATTTCTTTTTTTAACTTCCGTCATGTATTTTAAGTTTTTTGTAACTAAGTTTTTAAAAGCTATTTTACATAGATTATGGAAACTTATGTTTCTACTTTTCAATTCTATAGATCTCTAGTGATTTTAGATAGAACCATGAGTTTGACAACTTTAATAGAAGTATGATCGTAAAGCTCAATTAACCAACAAAGAGTTTACTTTTAAAATGACATTTTTAAGTCCTAAATTCCTAGCTAACTTCAAACCCTCTAAAGGCACTTTAGCTTCAGCCATCTCTACATTAGAAGCCTTTATTTGGCTACTCAAACCAGCCACAATTACTCTTTGATGATTGTACATCACTACCCTAATACCAACTTATCCTTCAAAGCATCCATATGTATTTATTTTTAATTGTTGGTCTCGTAAAAGATATCAAAAAAGGTTTTAGGGGGGGTAAGGGAAAGTGAATTAATATCTTTAGAAAATTTAAAAACTTTTCTAAGATAGTTTGAAAATAACCCTCTTAATAACTTATCTTGGTAAACAATGATACTTTAATAATTCAATACATACATCATTATTTGCAACATAATCACGAATAAAATGATGCCTTATTTTTATATGTTTTGACCTTGAATGATGAATTGGATTTTTTATTACATTTATTGTACTAGTATTATCACACTTTGTGGGTATATTTTTATAATTCATTCCATACTCATTCAATTGTTGTTTTAACTAAAGTATCTAAGTACAACAGTTTCCAATAAAAAGACATTTTGCTTTTGCAGTTGAACGGGCAATAGAGTTTTGTTTCTTGGATAACTAAGAAACTAGCTTATCTCCTAACAATTGGCAAGTACCTAAAGTACTTTTTCTGTCCACTTTGCAATTTACATAATCAGCATCTAAATGTCCTAAGGGATCAAAATTTTGAATCTTAGGATATCAAATTCCTAATTTTACAGTACTTTTTATTTGTTTAAAGATTTTTTTAACTATAGTTAAGTATGTTTTTGTTGGTGAACTCTGAAATCTAGCATAACATAAGTACTAAACAGAATATCAGGATGAGAAGCTAGTAAATAAAGTAAATATCCAATTAAGCTTCAATATAATTTTTCATTTACTTTGTACCATTACCTATGATATCTAGCTTTATTGAGGTGCTCATAAGAATTGAAGAATCCTTAGTATTTTTAAAGCCAAACTTCTTCAATATTTACTTGGTGTACTTATCTTAGTGAATAAACATACCATTCTCTATTTATTTGATTCGTAATCCCAAGAAGAAGTTTAATTCACTCATGAGTAACATCTCAAATTTAACATGCATTAAGCTTAACAATTTTTTGCAATATTTTTCATTAGCTACACAAAAAATAATATTATTAACATAAATTTGTACAACTAACATATCTTCTCTATAATGTTTCATAGACAATGTAGTATCAACTTTTCCTCTTTGAAAACCATTTTTGATTAGAAATTCACTTAATCTCTCAGATTAAGCACAAGGAGGTTGCTTAAGACCATATAAAGCCATTTTAGCTTATATATATGATCTGATTTTAAAAGGATCTTTAAACTTAAGGGGTTGCTTAATATATACCTCTTTTGTAAAACCATTCAAAAACACTTTTGACATCCATTTGATACAATTTGAAATTTTTCAAATAAGTAAATATAAGAAGTAATCTTATAGCTTCTAGTCTAGCCATAGAAGTATAAATTTTATCATAGTGTATTCCTTCTTATTGAGAATATCCTTTAGTAGCTAAA
This sequence comes from Lumnitzera racemosa, assembly GCA_024138005.1. Classification (NCBI taxonomy): domain Eukaryota; kingdom Viridiplantae; phylum Streptophyta; class Magnoliopsida; order Myrtales; family Combretaceae; genus Lumnitzera; species Lumnitzera racemosa. The sequence continues at coordinate 64,171,977 of JAMXBC010000004.1, forward strand.
CGAACTTTATTTCTTACTTTTTTACCTTTTCGATCCAATTTATTCTTAAAAACCCTTTTAGTGCCTATAACTAATTTATCCTTAAGTCTTGGGACTAGGTTTCATACTTGATTCTCTAAAATTGACCAAGTTCCTCTTGTATAGCTAAGATCCAATTATTGTCATTTAAAGCCTCATCAACTGAATTAGGTTCAATTTGACATATTAAAGTAAAATGATTTTCAAAATTTTGTAAGCTCGATCTTGTTCTTATCTTAGATCTAACATTACCAATCACAAGTTTAGGAGAATGATTTGCTTTAAATCTAAGTATTGATGGTGGTGTATAAAAGTATTTAGAACCTTCTGACTTACCATTTAAACAAGTTTCAACAAACATGTTGTTAGTCTTTAAAGAACCTTTTGATCCTGGTTTTGTTTTAGATATATAAGGCATTCTTGAAGTTTTTATTGTTCCTTCTATTGGAGGTTTTTTCTTACCTTCGGAATCATATCATGTAGAATTCTTTTCATTTATGGCAATTAGAAGTCCATCATGTGATTCTTCATTATCTGTTTCCTTAACAAACTTGATATTTATTGATTCTTCTACTACCTTTGTTGCTTTATTGTATACTTGATTTGCCTTAGAGTTTAGAGAGTAGCATAAAAAAATTGCTTCATCATCTCTCTCTTCAAATTTTCCTAATACCTTTCCCATTTTCTTTACAAAACACTTATACCCAAATGCGTGAAAATATGAAATAGTAAGTTTTCTTCTTTTATAAATCTCATAAACGGTTTTATTTGTTAAAGGTCTAAAATATACTTAATTTATAATATAGTAAGTTGTTGATGCTGCCTTAGCCCAACAATGATCTACTATACTACTTTCATTAAGTAGTTTTCTAATCATTTCTTGAATATTCTTGTTTTTTGAGTTCTATTACTCCATTTTGTTATAGAGTATAAGGTATAAAAAAGTTATGAGTGATGCCTTTTTCTTTGCAAAGGGAAATAAAATCAGAATTTTCAAATTTCTTTCCATGATCAGTTTGTAAACTAATGATGAAGAGGCCTTTCTCATTTTGAACTCTTCTAAAAATATTTCAAAATTTTTAAAAGCATCACTTTTATGATACAAGAACAAGATCCAAGTAAATCTTAAGAAGTCATCTACTATAACAAGTCCATACTTATTTCCTTCAAGACTTAAAGTACGAGATAAACTAAATAAATCTAAATGTAACAACTGTAAAGGTTTTTGAGTGGATATAATTTTCTTACTTTTGTATGATGAGAAACTCATCTTATTTTTTAGATAAACAGTACAACGAATATTTTCATGAATGTGCAATTTTGGTAAACATTCAATTAAGTTCTTTTTAGATAATTTCTCATGTTGAGCAAGATTTACATGTTCTAACCTTTTATGCCAAAGTTTAGTATTGTCATTGACAAAGATAAAGCAACTTTTAGATGGTTTAATTAAATAAATATTCTTCCTTCTGAAGCCTTCAAACAACTTTAATGTATCTTTATTATATCCAGTACATTTGTTATGTTTAAATGCTATCCTATACCCTTTGTTACATAACTGGCTTATACTTAACAAGTTATGTTTCAATCCTTTAACCAATGACACATTTTTAATTGTATGTGGTGTCAAACCAATTGTACCTACCATAATTATTTTTCCTTTACCATTGCCATCAAATTTCACACACTCATCTTCCTTTTATTCCAAGCTTATGGACAATGAAGCATCACCAATCATGTGTCTTGAGCATCTACTATCAAGGTGCCATGTTCCTTTTAACTTAGCTCCGTATTCCTACATACGTTACAACACAATCAAATCTATTTATGAACCTAAAGAAGCTTAGGTTAATGAAAATTCAAGCTCGACTTTTGAATTGTACCTTAACTTTTGTTGAGCTTGGATTTTTTTGAAAAACAATATTTCTTTACGTATCCTAATCTATTACAAAAAAAACAAGCATAAGATTTTTGCTATTTATACCTATCACTTACATTTTCCTTTTATTCAAGTTTTTTTCTAACATACCTTTTGTTCAACTTTCTACTGTACCCTCTAAAAGGATACTTATTGTTGTTCTGAGAATATAATCCGTTGTACCTTCTAATAGGTTTAATTGCTTTAACTTTATCCTTTTCTTTAACTGTTTTTTGATTTTCATTTTTAGATTTGACAAATATTATCTCTCTCTTTGTTTTAGATGTTTCTATAAATTCGAAACCAAGTCCAGATTCTGAATTATCCATTCTTTGACTAGAGATTAGCATTTGTAACTTCTTATCAATTTCATCAAACTTTTAAAATGCGTTTTTGATTGACTTAGATAAATCTTACACACAATTTTTCAAATTTTTTATTTCTTCCTTGAAGATAAGATTCTCATTGACTAAAGCTTCTCAAGCAACATGCAATCCTTCAAAATCATTTTTTAAGGAACCATTTTCATCTTCCAATAAATGATTTGTTTGATTAAGAACTTGTTTTTCATTTTTTAATGCCTTCACTTATGATTCACGCTTAAAGATCTTGTCATTTGCCTTAAAAAGAGCTTTAAGCAATTTATTGATTTCAACACATATATTATTAGGTACTTCTATGTTAGAGTCAAAATTAGTTTCAAGGTCTACCTCAGATATTGTCATAAGACATAGATTTGCTTCTTTAAATTCTTCTGAAGTCTTTGACTCGATCCTTGAATCTTCCAAATCACTCCATGTAGCCATTAGAGATTTTTGTTTCTTCTCATATTTCCCTATCTTTTTGGTTAACACTGGACATTCATACTTGATATGTCCTAACTTTTTGGATTCATAGTATACAATCTCTTGTTTAAACTTTTTCTCGTGATTTTCCCTAATCGCCTTACTTACATCATTAGACCGGCTTTTATTAGAAGAAAATCTTTTAGTAATGGTTTTCTTATCTTTCTTCTTTAGCCATTTATTGAGTTTCTTGACCACAAGTGTCGCATCCTTGTCCTCTTCTTTAGATGAATCTTCATCTTCAAAATCAATGTCTATTTCTTTGGCCTTGAAAGCTATGGCCTTATTCTTTGTATCCTCTAAAGTACTCTTTGACTCAAGAAAATCGATTCCATATGCTATAAGTTTGATATGCAATCGGCTCAATGTTAGTCTCTTTAGATTACAAGCCTCTTCTACAGTAGTTTTCTTGGCATTTTAGACTTTGGGAAGAGTTCTTAGCATCTTGTGTACCATATCTACATCACTAATTATCTTGTCCAAAAAAAGACAATTCATTAGTTATATTAATGAATCTACAAAAGGAATTCTTGATTTTTTCATTAGGAAGAATTCAAAAGGTTTCATATTACTGAACTAGCAAGTTGATTCTCATATCCTTAATTGTCTTAGTACCTTCATAAGTTAGCACTAAGGTGTCTCAAATATCTTTAGCTATAGCACAAGAAGCAATTACATAAAATTCTAAGCATGTAATAGTACTTAAAAGTAAATTCTTAGGCCTTGAGTTGTGTTCGGCTTTGGTGATATCTTCATTTGATGTGATAATTGCTAGGACTTTAAGATCTCCAGATGAAATGGTTTGATAGGCTTAATAGTTAGATGCCTTCACATAAGTCTTCATCCTGAATTTCCAATAAGGAAAGCTAGTTCCATAACAAAAAAAAAAGGAAAAATAAAAGAGCCTTACTAAGCTGAACTATTAAAATAACGCTTTGATTTACCAGTGATCTTAAATTCTAGATGATATTATAGCTTGACTCTGATACTAATTATTGGTCTCATAAAAGATATCAAGAGAGACTGAGGGAGGGGGGAGGTGAATTAATATCTTTAGAAAATTTAACAACTTTTTCAAGATAGTTTAAAAATACCCCTCTAAATAATTATCTTGGTGAATAATGGTACTTTAATAATTCAACATATAGATAATAATCACAAATAAATAACTTAAAGTAAAAGTGATAGGGATGAGAAAATCAAACTTAAGATTTAAAGAGCTTCAACCTTATGCCTACTACTCTCTTCTAGCTCTATTAACCAATCTTCGTCATCGGTGTCGTTCTACTTAATCCACTATTTTAAAACCAAATCAAGAGAAGTTTACAAGTTTTTGCCATACTTAGCCTTCATAATTCTCTACTCTACCTATCTAAACTTTTTATAGTCTAGGCTAATTACAAATCTATATAGTACAATTAAACTTCTCTTAAATAATACTCAAACAATAGATAATGTTTACAAAACAGAAGTAAGAAGAACAATATTATTCTAAGATAATTTGGTATGTAAACAAAAATGACGATTGTTGAATATACAGCTTCAATTCAACTCTCTAAGGTAGTCTTGAAGAACTGCTCTATGCTTTTTCAAGTAATAGGCAATGATCTCGATCAGTGTATAATATTTTTTTTCTTCTCTGAATTTTTGAATATTTTGAAACATTTCCTCTTTTATACTTGAGTCCTTTAACAACTAAATTGCCGATGGTTATATTTGCATCATGTTTATCTTATCCTAACATGCAAAGATGATACCTAAGTATTTTGACAAAATCTTGGAATTTGAATATGATCTTATCTCAGTCATTTCTTCTTAATGGATATATTTTGATCAACAACTCTAGTAATATTAATATTTGAAACTAATATCCCCTAACTTTCGAAATCAACTTCATCCTTATCTAATATTAGATATTTTCTTGTTATTTGAATATCTCAAAAAATTAATTCGCTTAAAACTCCTTATAGATCTTAATACCAACTTAGTGAAATGAGATTAAGTATATTTTCCTAATACACTCAATCTAATAGAGCTAAGTCTTGTTCACTTTGAACCTGATGTCTTATTTTTCTTTCAAATGTTATTCTTCCAGTTTAATCGTCTGAATAAGCTTTTGAAAATGTTTTAGTTTACTTATCTTCAAATTCTCTTAAGTACTATATAACTCTTCTTATTTGAGCTTCTAAAAAACTTTGAGAATACTTTCCAAATTTGTTTCTTTTTCAATAGATTTAGACCTTTTGATTAAGTCTCTAAATGAAACTTAATTTAAAATTTAAACATTCTGATGAATTGTTCGAATATGTACACACTTGTTAGTATATTAGTATTGCTCTTTTTTTGTTATCATAAAAATTCATGAGGGAGACCTAACATTAACAAAACCCTCAACAAATGCTTTTTAAAGTTGTTCCATAGTAATGACTTTCAAATGAATAGAACCAGCTATAATAGAAGTTGCACATGGTTCTAGTACTTAATCATTAGAAACTCCTAGGCATCTAAACTTCCTTATGGACTAAGTGCTTACTGCAACTTTGTTTATCAAACTCTTCATATTAGTTTATTGTAGCTAATGATTGCACCACAAGTACAATATCCATCCATTCTAACTTGTATTGTCTACTTATTCATTCTACCTATAAAATATCAAATGATATGAATCTGATCCACTCACATTACGTGAGTAAATGCTAACCATCTCTTCATTCATGTAGAAATTGTAAGAAGGAAAATGCCTAATCTTTCTTTTATAAAGTTACCATTAGAACTTAATGCGTTGGTGCAACTTCTCCACATCAAATGTCTATGCTTTGGGATAAAATCTAAAGGCCATATGAGTTTCTATAATGAAGAGTTATGCTGATCATATAGTTGAGAAATCATACCTACATTACCAATGTGCTCTTATTGTAATCTTTTGTTCCTACTATGGATAGAATAACTCCATTTCTATTGAGAGGCCATATTATTTTGTCCTCATCGCCAATAGCTCCAATTCGAATCTTTAGAATATCATTAGTAATCTCTATGTCAAACTTTGCAATCACTTTCTCTTTATCCTAGCCATTATGGCATTGATTAAATAATTCCTCCACCTTATAATCTCTATTTTCGTGTATATTTGGATTGAACAATAGGGTTCTATAATCACCCTATGGAATCCATAGGTGGTAGGCTAAGTAAGGTTGGTTTATGAACAAAGTCTATTGTAGGTTGAATGTTAAGCAAAAGTATAAATTAAAGAAAAACATATTTCAATTAATTGTATTACATAATAAATATGGTTCACACTATATTTACAAAATTAATTTTTTATATAACACAATTTTGGTATTAATTGACGTTTAAGTTAGGGGGGAAGGGGGGATAGTTCATAGGATTCTAGAAAAAGTCTTTGATTCAACCCTTAACATCGTCAGTCAACTCCTAAAAAATCTATATGTATAACTTTTCTTCTAATGATTAACAACAAATAAGAGAATCCATTGAGTCAATGTTGATTTTTTTTTTAAATGGTCTTTTTTGTAACTTATCTCAGGCCAAAGTAACCTAGGTATGATTAATAATAATCTTATTAGGAAAATCAAAATATACAAATATATTTTTAGGAAATATACTAATATTTATGGAATTAAGAGAAAAGGAAAGAGATCTAAAAGATCGTTTTTCCTCAAAGGCCAAAATCAAATTGAAATATTATTTAATTAATGTATGAATATATTAGTTTATATTATTATATCATATGTACACCCCAAAAAAGATAAACTAGAATACAAGAATTAATAAAATAGAATAGAAAAATCAATCAACATAAAAAATAATTAACAATTATATTCATTAATAAATAAAATTAATAATAAACTAATAATAGGAAATAATAAATATAAAAATGGAATAAATGGATGGAAATAAAATAAAAAATAAAAAAATTAGGTAAGATCTAATAAATAAATATAATTATAATAAAACAAACATATATAACAAAGAAGATGAATTAAAAGAAAAAATAAATTGGATTAAAAATGAAATAGAATTTTTTTTCTTTATTTTTATTTTCATTTTATTTAATTATTCAATTTCATTTTTTAATTTGATTTAATAAAAGTATGATATAAATAAAAATGTTGAACTTTCAAATTACTTAATAATGATAGGATGATTTGGTCTATCAAATTTGTTCATAGAGATTATGTACATACAGAGTAATGGAAAATAAGATGAAGAAGAAGTGAAATTGATAAACAACAATGGTAAGTAAGGACAATTTAAAATTACCTATATGGAATCTAATGTCTAAACTTAAACTCTTAGGTATTTTAAAAATTATTTTATTATATGATTAAATCTAAGATATGGGTGATTAGTTTACATTATGGAAGAAAGACACATATGTAAGCCCTACAATTAGGAGTTCAAAATTGATACATAAAGTTTAGGGTAATAGGATGAAATGTCCATTCAAGCCTAAATTATACAATGAAACTAGGACTATTAATAAAAGTAACCTTTTATGTCATGACCATAAGAGGGGTCTAATAGGATAGCCTGAATTTTTTGTATCACGTATGCACCTACGATACGAAAACTATCTTGCAAGTAAGAGACTGTAAGATTATAAATAATTAATCACTAGAGTTTTCGATTTTAATTTATTAACATATTGTAAAATATAAATAATTATAGATATCCAATGATCCATAGTTTCTTAAAACCATAAAGAATCGGTATTCCCTATCAAACAATGAGATTGGGTAGTAAGATCTAAAACTCATACTTACCAAAGTTACAAAATCTAAATACAAGGATAATATTTACATTTAATGTTTCAAACAAGTTGTACAATCTATTTCTAACTCTAACCTCTAAACATCTTAATACTTGCACTCAATGCTCGACCCTTAACCTATGCCTGCTTATTTATCAACGTGCAAAAGAAAACTATTGGAGAGTAAAATATAAGAGCTTAATGAGTTATCCCTCATACTATACTAGTAATTAAGTTATCAAATAATTTATTAACAAATATATAATGTATGAACAAGCAGTACACCAAACAATATATATGCAATTGACCGGTGCTGCTTACAACATCGGATTTAATGCTCTTTAACGTAAAGGTTGCAGATACATTGGTACCAATCACAACCGAGCTCTAACACCTAGAGTTTTAAACCATAAATTTAAATTCAGTATTTTACGAAACATATTTTCATTTCAAAGAAATTCAATAATACACAAAATCCTAAGTCTAGCGGTGAGGTAGCTTTTGCAATTCACACTCATACTATACAGCGGTGGTCTTTAGACACGACCCTCAACCACCCACGATTAGTGTCTCTGGCACCAAGTAAACATGCGAGCTAAGGGTAGGGTCTTATTATACTAATGCTCTTATACTGTACTAATCGAATCACGTGGGAATCTATCCTTCCAAGCCCCTTCATTACCATCCGCGTGAAGTGATGGCCGAAATATTATATGCAATGTTTGTGCTTATGCATAATCCATTTAATTTTAAATTAAGTTAAGTATGATTAATTCAATTTATCAAGTGATCAACCATTATTAACAAATCATTCAAATTGTGCAACAATCAATCATATAACTAAGTTTTCAATTATCACAATTAACAGTATTTTACACAGTAATCAATTAATATCAGACACATGCATAACCTAAACCTCCATATATTAAGTTATTAATATTTAATTTATGGGTACTAATTACAAGCACAAAATAAGTATAGAGTCGTCAAAAGTACTCACTTAATCATTAAGTTTATCAATTGTCATAATAATCCACTTGGTAACTCGGTATCCATATCGAGATCCATATTGGGATCACCTAACATTTAGGGAATAAGAAAGGAATAAGTGTCTAAGATAAATAACTAATTTTTCAATTTAACTCTGATTTTTATGAATTTGTAGTCCATTTTTATTGTTTTTAGATGTATTTTCTCATAGCGAGGTCCATTTTAAATAGTGTGACCCGTAATTTTTATTATGATCTAAAAATATTACGAATTTTATTATTTTGACTTAAATAATTATAATTTATTATTTTAAGTTTTCCTTTATGATTTTATGATTTAATAAATATTTAAATTTTATGTTTTTTATATTTTATTATTTTTAAGCTTATTTTATCAAAATTTACGTATTTGGCTATTTTTAAGGTTTAAGACTTATTTTATTCATTTTTACTATTTTAATAATTTTCTAATTAATTAATTATTTTATTATTATTATTATGAATTTAATTAAATTTTATTAAATGATGACATGGCAACATGAGAAGATGGCACGTGTTATTTCTTGATTTAGTATATTTTTCAAATTTTTTCTATTTTGTACTTTACTTAATAATTTGATATTATAGTATATTACATATGTACTTTTTAAGTATACTCATATACTTATACATATTATTCTTTCAATATACGTATTTTTATACGTATATATATATATATACACTTATGAAATTAGTTTCCCTTGCTTATTTACTATAATACTTATGTAAAGACAACCTTAAATATACTATATGTTTTATACACTTATACATACATATACCATACTAGTATTTTTTGTATTTTATACATATATATCTATACATGTATTGTCAGCCACTTATTGGTACATATACTCATATAATAAAAATACCTATTATACACATACACATATATTATACATACATACATACATATATGATATTTATATATATTATGCTTATGTTTTTGTACTTCATACTTACATATACAACATATATATATAATGAAAATACATAGTATACATATATATGTATATATATATGTACATATACACAAATCCTTATACTAAATATGTGTAGAATCAAATATGACATATATGTAAACTTGAATGTACCTATGTATTTATACCTACAAATGCATGTACATGGCATAATACCTATTTTCATAAAATCCTAATACATATACATAGGTTTTTCTTTGAAAAATTTGTACATACTCTTAATATAAATAAGATACTACAATATAGATATATATATATAAAATAATACATATAAATGATTATTGTAAAATAAATATCATATACATACTAAATAGTCTTACTTTGGTGTCTTGAATATATATATATATATATATATATATATAATCCAAGGATTCTTCTTCTTCTTCTTCTTCTTCTTGCTTTAATTGTTGTTGAAAGAATTAAAAGAAAAATAAAAGATGGAAGTGAAAAGAAGATGGGAAAGTTTTGGTTTTAGAGAGGGGGAATTTGTGTGTGTTGTTTTGTGTTTTAAAACTTTGAAAATGATAGAGAGTAAAATGAAATACATGGACATACTTACAGCCGGCACAACATCAAAAGGAAAAGAAGAAAAATGAAATGGATAAAAGAAAAGAAAAAGAAAAAGTAAAATAAGATAGCGAAGAGATTTGATAAGATTGTTATCCATATCTTTATTTCATATAAACATTTAACACATGGGAAAATCATGTAGAGAAGGGGGGGAGGGGGGGGGGGGGGTGTGGGAAGGAAGGAAAGAAAAGAAAAAGGAAAAAAAATAATTAAAAATCAAAATTTCAAATACCAATTTATAAAATTATATTTTTAATAATAATTATGAAATAATATTTTGAAATTTTATAAAATTTATTAATTAAATTATTACATATTGCATTTACAATATTTAGAAGTTATCTTAATGCATTCATGATCGATTTTACATGATTACACTTATTAATCAATAATTATACTCGATTAACGTTTTATTATTATTAGAATGTAATTATTCATTTTATAAGCTTAAAATTTTAGTTTTAGGATTTTTGTCAAGTTTGAATTCGATTTTGAGTATTTACGCATATATAGGATTTAGGGTTTTTGTACGCAATTTAGATTTTGATTGAATTTTTAGGGTTTTATTACCGATAATATATTCGATTTCATAATTTAATAAATTTTTTTATCTTTTTCAGCCTTAACAACTCATGAAGTTACCTATAATACTAAAGTTTAATTCTACTCACAATTAGCTAAATTCACGGAGTTTATACGGTAAGTTTGAATTTGGAAAATAAGTAATAAAATATCATAATATTGAATTCTAAACATATTAACTGTTATTTATTAGAAATGTAAAAAATGAGTTTTGATAACTAACGAGTCGATAGAAATAAATTATATGTATACTATAAATCATAAAATAACATAAATAATATTTAAGAGTATTTACTTGTACTCTATGTGTATTTCTGTATAGGTAAAAATACTTAAAATGCTCACAATATACTAAATTAATGCTAATAATTAAGGAAAATAAAAAAAAGAAGTTAAAATAAGAAAAAGTAAGGAATTGTCTAGATTCAAGTCATGGCATGCTGAGGTTAAGAAGAAAAATAAAAAGAACCAAACCAACAAACCTGCTTCAATAGGGATGCATGCGTTAGCTAATTAACTAATGAAATTAGGGAAAATAGAAAGCAAATTGGAAGAGGATAAGGGACAAATGACACCTAAAAATCAAAAGCAAACCCTAAACACCTCTATAAAATTAGAAATCATCCATCACAATTCATTTTAGTCAGTTACACATCCAAGAAAATTAGATAAAAACTAGAAAGTGAGAGTTTAGTATACTTAGAAAAAAATATGAAAAATTGTGTACATTTAAGGCTTGTGAGGTAAACTCATGACTTATGGACACCTAAAATTGAACTACCACCACCACCACCACTCACTACCCCTACCACCCATTGCTGTCGATACACTTAGGACCACTACTAGTGGCTAAAAGTCAATCAGGTAGGTGAGTTCGATTTCAACCCGAATCTTGTTTAATTTATTTAAATTATTAAATTCATTTAGAAAAGTATGAAATTTGTTATTATAAGGTTTTTTATATATGTAGATTTAGGGAAAAATATTGGTTTAATGAAATTATGTCTAAAAATATATAGTGCTTAAGAAATCTCATAAACTCAAGTTTATTTCAATTTAAAAACAAATAGTTTTAATAGTATAGTGTTGAGCTCAATTTTTTTGTGTAGGCTATTTAGAAGATATAAAGTTATGCTATGAAAAGCTATGAAAAGATTTTTCATAAATGAATTTTTTTAAAAAAATTTAGGCCTTAAAATAATGTATAAAATGGGTGATTTTAGGTTAATTTAGTAATTCAATAGATAATTATAATTTAGTGTATAATTAAGTGTTTTACGATGTTAATATCTAATGTAGTATGATATTTGTAGTATTTAGGGTATTAGACGTAATTATTATGTGTATTATGTAGTAAATATATGTAAATTAATAATATGTGAAGCTAGAAATGTAATAAATAGAAAATATTAGGTTAAAATTGATAATATAATAATAATAGTAATATATAATAAATATGATATGAAACTTAAATTTAAGTAATTATATGAAAAATATAAATTTTCTCACATTAACAGTAAATTCGGTAGTTAAATTAAGATTAGGATGTACCGCATAAACTAAAATACTAATTAGGGGCCAAATGTGATATTTAGGATTGTCGGATATAATGTGATTAATTTTATATTAGGATTCGGAATACATTCTTAGGATTTACATATCACACCTATAATAAAAAATTAAATTAGAATCTAAATCAAAACCGAATTGGAAACCGATTTAAAAACTAACTTAAAATATATCAATAATAAGTAATATATACATATATATTTATATATATGTATATTTGAAAAATTGAGTCAAGTTATAATTTAAAGTTTATATAGCATAAGGATATAAATACTAAAATAGCACTTATATTATAAGACACGTAGAGACGAGTAATCTGCGTTAAGTCAAGTGAGTGAACTAAGAATTTCAAGTAAATTAGATTCAATACTTCCTTGTATTTTAGAGTACTATGTTAAAGTACTTAGAGGCTTCGGGTTGTATATGATTGTGCTTGTAAGTAATTATACATGCATGTGCTTATGTATCTTTGATTACTTACTAAAAATTTGATGTTGTGTTTGGTGGTTTGTTGTGAATTGAATGATGCGAAATTATTTGATTACCCTAAATCGAACTTAATTATAAACGATCTAAATGCCTTAATTAGACATCCATTTCAACCCTTTAGGGAATAGATAGGATTCTCCAACTAAATACTGTCACCTTTGAAAAAGATAGTGTTGGACAGTATAATGGTTTTTTCTTTATCCTTAACCGAATTAAGTGATAAAAGAAGAGGTTGCGATAAGGATGAGGATGATGGTTCGAATGATAGTCATTAGGAGAGTAATGTCTCTATTGCATAAGCCTAAGTTTGATTATAAGGTATTACATAAACATGAAAACTCCTCAACCCCAATTATAGTAGGTGAAATTACTTTGATTTCATAATAGACCGGACTACATTGTGTGATTGCATTTGTATGTTGCATTGCACATGAGTAATTGCTTGAAAACATTGTTTGTGTTTGTTATGCATTCTTAAGTTTCCATCTTCACTTATTAAGCTGTTGGTTACTCATACCTTAATAGATTTTATTCCAGGTTCCAATTGAGATCCCATGATATAACTATCCTGAGGTTAGTTTCTTTTTTATGTGTTATGGGAGAGTGAAAATCAACTAGCTGAACAAACGAGTCCTTAGTGCTTTATTAGCACTCTTAGGTTTATGTGCTAGTCTTGTAATACCCTACTGATCAAGCTACTGTATCATGTAAATATTTCCTAGGTTTGTAAAATAATATAAGTATCTTTATGTAAATATGAGTTAAAGTTGTTAGTTATATTAATAAATTTTGTTTATATTTATGAATGGTTTATTTACTTTAAAGCAAGGAATCATAAACGCCTTATATAAATCGTATCTATAATGGGGACTATAAGGTCGGTTATTATCATAGATTGGTTTACACGGCAAGACTGTTATGATTTTACCGCTTCGGGGCGTAACAGCATACATATGAGATTAGATATTCATGAGTTATATAGTGAAGACAATTAATGATATATCCAATAACTACAAAGACATATGTGTGCATGTATAGATATATATATATATAATTTGCCCTACTATAATGAATTGAAATAGATATTCCAATACAAGTCTTTATAATATGTACTATGAATCCAATGGATAAAAGATGAAATCAAAAGAAAAGAAGAATAATGTATTCAACTAATGATTTAAACAAAGAAATGTAAGAAGGAAATTTGTAAGAATTCATAAATATCCTATCTTTAGGAATCAAAAATTAAATCTATAAGGAATTGATAAAAATAAAGAAATGGAGGTAAAGGAGTTAAGTTGATTCATAAGATTCTTCCATTATTTCAATTCAAAGTTCTTATTGAAGAATCTTATTTATGGAATAGTTAATTTACAATTTGTTGATAGATTGTATCAATAGCCTTTTTTTTTTTAGGGAACTTATCATGAATTTGTTAATTTTTACCCTTTCTATTATTGTAGGATCTACTAGTTATAGCCCTAACCAAGATGCAACACTTTTACTCTACATAATTGAAGCTCTTATCTCTATAAGCCTTCAACTGCCAGTTGGCAACTACCTTCCTTTACCCTTAGGTCTTCCTTATTCCTTGCTTATTTTAATTGGACTTTCTTGGGGCTTACTAGTTATGACCCTACCCTTTGCCCCAAATGTCAACAAATTACTTCTGAAAAAAAAAATTATAGGGAAAGGTTTTTTAAAACCAGGAAGGGAATGAAGTAAGCTAACTCAAGAGGCCTTTCCTATTAGTGATGGAAGGCTTGTGTTTACTCCTAAGGTAGGTATTGGCCTAAGTTCTATTAGACATAGAGTTGATCAAGGTATTGCTATGGGTTAAGCTATAAAAGGTATCGGTTTAAGTTGTAAAAGGTATTGCAAGAAAGCACAAGGTAGAAGGAAAACTATGAGGTACTTTACTACTTAGTCTATCTTTTATGAAAATACTAACAATAACTTACAAATAGTTATAGCTATGGTGCATTTATTTGTAAATAATGTTGTGTTATCTTATAAAAATATTATATATATGTACTTTTCTTGAGGTTGGGGCATGTTCCTTGCTTTTTAAAATTGAAATTATCTCAATATTTCATTTCAACAATTACTTACTCATTCAAATACTAACTTTAAGGAAGGATGGATTTGAGGATGAGATATTGATACATGGATTTATTTTCTTCCTTATTGGCTTACTATAAGCCTATCTCATTGTGTCAAATCCATTGTATTTAGATGCAATTGAAACCAAGTTGGTTTAAATTGATGATTATGAAATTAAGGTTTATAGGATTTTTCTATAATTAAAGCTAATAAGCTATTTAGTGTTTTACTTTCATTAATAAACATTTTTATTTTAATTTTACCAAATTGACCTAATAACGTATTCAACATAAGAGTGACTATTTATGTTAACTAACCATAATAAACTTTTTTCCCTTAAAATTATTGTGAGTCATTATTATTTGCCATTTTTTATGAGGTACTTTTATACGCTTTTATATTTATGATTAAGAAAAATTAAAATAAGTTATTTGATTTAATAATATAAACATGAGAAAACTTAATTAATTCTTTAAAATATAAAACACTCAATTCAATTTTAGTATAAAAAAAAAGATTTGGCCAATATCACAATATAAATTTTAACTTTACTATTTTTTACAATTATATATTTAAAATTTCAATTTATCTAGTTATAAAATAAAATTAAAGATTTAATTGTTACCATCTATATATCAACTAATTTCAATTTATACCGTTAATTTTATTAATATAATCAATTAATGGAATGATCACATCGCCTAAGGGAGGACACACAATCCTTGATAGATGATTGCTGGCCAACATTTGCAAAAGAATGGGTTGTGACCTTCATAAAAAAAATTATGACTTGTAAGATCTAGTGATGACTATAGGCAGTCACTTATGACTCTAGTGAATTGTGTGATTCTCTAAGATTATGAGTAGTACTCCATTGTGTAACTAAAGCAATAGTGTAAGTTAAAGTTAATTAAAGTGTAAATAATAATAACTAAAGTTTTAATTAGATATATGATTAAATAATTTAAAATTTCTAAGTATATGATTGTAAAAAATTGGTAAAATTGAGATCTACAATATCATTGTCCTCTAAAGATTGAAAAAAAATTGTAATGACTTTTTGTCTCAAATGCTTCTACCTTAACTTTTCCCAATTATTATTTATGTTCCACTTAAAAAAGAGTTTTGTACTTCTATAGTACAAATTTTGAAAAAATATATCAAAATGGTGCAATCTCGAAAAATTTTACGAAACTACTGTTCATCACTTTTTTTTTAAGGAAGGCGCATAGGGGGATCACGCCTTTTTATATTACAAAAAAGGCGCGTAGAAGGATCGCATCTTCCCTACAACAAGGAAGGTGTAAGGAAAGAATGCGCCTTCAGTGTTGTTAAGAAGGTATAATCCTCCTACGCGCTTTTCATTCACTATATATACCCTTCTTCCACATTTCCCTTTCATTTACACCACTTCCAAACATTGAAAACCCTAAAAACCTCTGATATTCTGCCTTGAAACGATAGCTCAGCCTTATTTTCTCTCTTTAAGCAGTAGTGTTCTCAGCAACATTGTATGTAACTATCTACCATCTTTGTTTCGTAATAATTTTTTTAAAACTATTAATTACATTATATCTACAGCTATATTTATGTTGTGTATGTATGCATGTTTAATTTTGTTTATTATTCTTAATTTTGTGTTATTTATAATTTTTGTAGTTATATAAGTTATGGTGGTTACGTAGAAATATATATATGCGACTCGTATATGGTGTGTGATTTTATCGATATATTAGTTAC
Source organism: Lumnitzera racemosa (assembly GCA_024138005.1). NCBI lineage: Eukaryota > Viridiplantae > Streptophyta > Magnoliopsida > Myrtales > Combretaceae > Lumnitzera > Lumnitzera racemosa. Next base: position 64,188,587 of record JAMXBC010000004.1, read on the forward strand.
GGCACACCAAGAAATGAAATTGTATAGAACATTATAATTATAGTATGAGATAAACTAGTCCACATAGAAGTGTAATTGCGTAGGTATAATGAGATACCCCACTGAGATGAAATCGTGTGTGTGCGACGAGACGTCCCACCAAAAACCGATGTCGTGTAGGAGTGCACAAATTATATTGTGAAGTTATAGAGTTTGATAAGATGCCCCATTGAAAAGTAAAATTGTGTGAGTGCGATGAGATACCTTGCCAAGATGAAATTGTATGGGTATGATAACATGCCTTACTGAGATGAAATTGCGTAGGTATAATAAGACACCGTACCGAAAAATGAAATTATGTAGGTACGATGAGACATATCACTAAAAAATGAAGTTGTGTAAGAGCTTATAATTATAGTGTGAATTTATAAAGTAAGATAAAATGCCCCGCCGAGAAGAAAAATTGTATGGGTGTGATGAGATACCCTGCTAAAAAATACAGTCGTGTAAGAGTTTACAGTTATATTGTAACTTTATAGAGTGTGATAAGATACCCCACCAATAAGTAAAATTGTATAGATATGATAACATGCCCATCGAGAAATGAAGTTGTATGGGAGCTTACAGTTATAGTATGAAGTTATGATGCCTTACCGAGAAACGATATTGTATAAGTATTACGAACAGTGCAAAATCGTATAGACTTTACTGCTTTTGTCATTCATGATTCAACAGGTTGTTAATGGTTGATTATGTGAAGATAATTATGTATGTGGGTAGGAATATTGTAAATGAAAGTAACAATCCACAATATGATAAGGACTTAGTAAAAAAGTTAAAGATGAGGAAGGATTTCAACTACAATCATTTTCTCCAATAGATCTGTACAAGTATCCAAGTTAATCCTTATGGGGTTTAGCTTATTCATTGATATATTTATTATTATGAGGGAGGTATTTCGTATACTCTATTGGCCATTACAGATGATAATGATGTAGAAAACTTTATAGAAATGACTGATGCATTTGGAGAAAACCGGATATAAGAGATATATGTTAAGGTTTCTAATTAGCCTAGGAGGATTATTACCAATAGAACTTTATGGGTTGGGTCTTCCAGTTTTTCTCAAACTCATGTGCAACAAACCAATGAAGATAACCTTATGTATGACGAACCAAAAACTTATCTAGTTGAAGACCCTACTTTTGGTAAGGGTGGTGTGGATAAAGAGGCAATTGATATAGAAATAGGGTCAATTTTACAAGATGACTTGGGCTACGACCCTGATGAAGATATGATTCTCATAGGACTTAGAACTGAGGTTGAAGGAGAGCATGTAGGGGTTGAATGTGAAGTAGATGATGAAATTGTAGAGCTTGAAAACACTGTAGATTATCCGGCCACATCAGAGTATATATCGAGTAGCATTCCATCCATACCTTAGTTTACTGTTAGCTAGGGGATTGGGATGGCTCCCTAATATAATTAGTCTAGGATGCCGACATCTCAGGTTAGAGATTCAATTTCATATATGAATATTGGTGGTGATAGTGGTTACATGGAATTCGAAGAGCAGATGGAGAGTAATAATTAAGTTAAGGGCGTGAATTTATTTGTTGGACAGCGCTTCAATATGAAAGATGAGCTTAGTGACACCATCAAAAGATATTACATTAGCAACTATTGTAACTACCACATCGATAAATCAAAACTGAACCTATGAGTCATTTATTATAGAGAGAAGGACAGTAGATGTAAGTGGAGGCTAAGGGCATCGTATAAAAGTTTAATGGAGTTAATCGTCATAACAATTCTTGAAGGTCCACACACTTGTGTCAAGCCCGATGTGATGTAAGACCACAGACAGAAAGATAGTAGACTTATGGCGAATTGCTTTATCACTAATGTTAAAGAAAATCCTGATATAAAGATTGCAGACTTGCAAGCAAACATTTTAAACATGTTTGGCTATAATGTGACTTGAAAGAGAGTTTAGAATGCGAACAGAAAGGCCATAGAGATGGTATATGGCAATTGGGAGAAAGCATACAACGAGCTTCCTATTTTGTTAAATGCAATCAAGATATCAAATCCTGGAACTAAGGTAGTATGGAGATGGAGGGGATCCCTTGTGCCTAGTGTTTCAATAATGAAGTAGGTCTTTCGGACATTTAGTTTGTGCGTACACGCATTTAGGTATTATAGACCAGTAATTTGTATTGATGGCACATTTCTGTATGGGAAGTATGGTCGTGTACTATTGATCGCTTGTTCTATAGATGGAAATAACTATATTGTCCCATTGGCGTTTGCACTTATTGATAAGGAGTCCGTAGAGACTTGGGGTTAGTTTCTCAAAAGATTGAAGCAATTTGTTGTGAATGGTCAAAAGAAGACAATTTGCCTAATTATGGACAGGCACTCAGGTATCGAGAATGCGTTTGACAAAGCAGAAGTTAGCTAGAAGGAACCATTTGCGGTTTGGAGATAGTGTATATGGCATGTTTCCAGCAATATCAACAAGACACATAAGAACCAATTGTGCAAGAAGATTACTACCATTGCTACTATATAGGTGCAGCCTAGGAAATTTAAATACTTAATGGATCGGATAGTATAAGTTAAGGAGAACACTCCATCATGGTTTCACCGTTTAACGAGCAAATTGACATTGCCTTACGACGATTTTTATTAGTTCAGATATATGACATCCAACATCGTTAAGAGCTATAACGTTGTTTTGAAAGGTTATAGAGGATTGCCTCTAACTTCGCTCATGAAGAAAATTTTTTATAACTGTATTGATTATTGGGAAAGAAGAGTCGAATAAGCGAGGGAAGGAAAAGTTAATACAAAGTATGCTACGAAAAAAGCAAAAAGCATGGGCTAAGTGAGCTCCAACACATTCTATTAAGTAATACAACCATGATAATAAGATATGGGAGGTGAAGACAGGCTGGAGGCGCGAAGCAAATGGAGTGATGAAATGAGGTGGACGAATTCATATTGTAGAGACAAATAGAAAGACGTGTTCTTATAGGGAATTGCAAATCTATAAAATCACATGCCCACATGCGATAAGGGTATTTAATTTTATTCGAGTAACTATCGGTCGGTACACTGGCATATGGTATACGTGGTCCCATCAATTGGATGTTTATGTTAGATACTTCATACTAATAGGTGATGAGTTGAATTGACCCCATCTTGATTACGCGTTCCTTATATCCAACGAGAAACTAAAACGTGGTTTAGGTAAATTAAGGAAGAAGAGATTCCATATGGAGATGGACTTAAGGGAGCCTACCGATAAGAGCAAATGTAGCATTTGTAGAATGGAAGGACACAATAGGAGAAGGTATCCTCAACTTAATAGAAATGGTATAGACAGAAATACAAGTGTTGTTTTCTTACATTAAATTACATATCATATAATGTTATGCTTTTATAAGTTAATGACACAACATACTTTTTTATTGTTTTGTATGTTAGATAAATCTAGGATCGAGTGACTCATCGATACTGCATGGACAGGGATGATATCAATTGTAGGATGTATGGGACCGTTGGGTATGTTTTAACATTAAATTATCTATTAATCTATATAGTTCAATAATTTTATAGTGTTGTATTGAAATTGAATTTAATATTACAGAGAGGAGAACATATTATGATTTGTTAAGTGGAGTCTAGCTTGCGGAAGGGCACGTCCCAAATACCATTGGATAATCACTTTAAGACCCACCTTACTGATGCTGGTTTCTTGGGGGTTATACGGTTGCCATTTATTCAAATTGATCATCACCTCATCACGGCATTAGTCGAGAGGCGAAGACTCGAGACCTACACCTTTAATATGGCATACGGGGAGATGATGATTACGTTATAGGATATAAAGGTTTTGTTTGGTCTCCATATGGATAGGGTTGTAATGATTGGGCCTATGTAGTTAGTATGGCTTTAGATAGTTAGGAGACTACTAAGAGACTACCTCATTGACAGTAATAATAGGGGGGGATACGTTAGTTTGTATTGGTTATGAGATAAATTTAGCGTTCTTTCTATAGGTGTAGATGAGGATACCATTCGTCGGTACACCTGTGCATACATTCTACAGTTGTTTGGTGGATTTTTATTTGCAGATAAATCTTCGTCCCTCGTTCATATGATGTTCCTACCTATCTTGGAATATTTCCCATATACAGCGACGTTTAGTTGGGGATTAGCTTATTTAGCTTAGCTATATGGGGTAACATGATTAAGAGTGCAAGAAGTTGGGGGCGCTGCCATATTATTATAGATACGGGTATGGGATCGTTTCTCCCACATTGTACCACGGATCAGGTCCGACTTCACCATATTGGAGGGCCTACCACTAGCTACTAGGTGGGCCATATCATGAGACACTACACATCATGCCACGCATGTTATGGATGCGTACTGGATAGCATTTGATCCATAGACGAGTAGACAGGTATGCACTTCTTCAATTTTGTTTATGTTGTTGATCTTTATTGTAAAATTAAGTATTATTAATACACTTTCTTTCCAAATGCATTGTAAGTCATGTGAGAGCCGTACTCCAATGATTTTATTAATCTCCTATCGTCCTTTTGCAGTACTGGTCGACCTGTCTAGGTAGCAAGGGTTCCACTGATATGTTTCTACATTGTGGAATTCTATTTCCTTGACCATGTTATACGACAATTTGGAGGATTTCAAACGATATTGGTCGACGTTCATACAAATGACGAGCTACATCATATCAACCTTAGAGGTAGGACGTATATAGATTGGTTGATTTCCCATCAATGATACATATCGATCTGGGTAGATCGCCATATGTGGGTTGTTGATATTTAGGGACTAAGGGGTGTCGATTCAGCTTACTATGATTGGTATAGGGATCATACATGCTGATATATTACCTATCATAGGGCTATGATGGAATACTTGGTAAGGTTTCCTTCCATTTATCTTATTTTATTTTTTCCTAAAGCAATCTATATGAATATAACTCGAGCTGTTTCATTAATTGTAGGTGGATATTCTACGTTGAGTAAGGTTAGTAGATGATGTTCATGCTGCTCATCATATCATCGATGGTGAGCTTTACCATATCAAGGAGCACAGCGGTTTGATATTATTTCTTAACTAGCTAAGTAACACAGCTCCTGTACCTGCCCCTCTACCGCATGTAAAATCTAGAGTTCGTACGAGAGGCTATCGACCAACACAAGCATGTGGCCAGGGATACAATGTTAATTCTATGCCATTGGGATCTTGTCATTCCATTGACTTAGGCAAAATTGGTAGCAGTATACTACCTGCGTATGCCTCCAGTTCAAGCCATACCTCATTTGAGACTCCTAATGCTTGTGTGTGGATGTATCCATAGTCGATACCACCAGCTCTTCGTAAACGTTGTATAGGATAGCCTCAGACAGTACATACAGAGGAGGCCAACACCTAATTACCTCTATTACCGCCTACTCTAGTTCTTCATGTAGAAGCTGAGACTCCTCTACAGCCATTTGAACCTTAACCATCTAAGGGCCTATTCACTTGTAGACAATTATAATTAGCTCGTTTTAGAAAACAATTAACTAAATTTAGGAAGAAGTAGTTGTAAATAACTATATTTGTATTACTAAGTTTGATTGTTATGTATTATCAACATTTATCACTCACCATGTATATGGTTTTTATAAATTATTTTTCATATTATATTGCTATACCTTTAATACTTATTATTTATTATATATATATACTTATTCTTTATATTATAGCTACTTTTAATAGGTTTAGTTAGTTAAATTAGTAAATCATTTAAGTCGACCTGCTTTATTAATACTTCTAGTAGGGAGTATCCTTAACGAGAGTTAATGTAAAGCGTAAATTTAACTTAAGGTTAGAATTGATAATTAACTTGTCATTTTTAAAGCATTTAGCTAGAAATAATGTTAAGTATCAATTAAATGTATATATTTGTGATATTGAAGATATGTACTATCGGATACTAAAGGTCTACGAAAGGGATATGTATTTATATAATAACTTAACAATTAAAATAAAAAAAATTTAAAAATAAATAAATTATCACTGAAAAATTTCAATTAAAAGCGCGCATATATGGAGTGTGACTTTCTTTTAATTGAAGGCATAAATCGAAAGCGCACGCTATTTTTGTGCTTTCAGTCTTCAGTTAAAACAAAAATAATGAATATTAAAGATATACACCATATTAATTTTGTAAAACTTTTCGATATATTTTTTCAAAATTTGCACTATACAAGTACAAAAATCCTCCAAAAATACCTAAAGGATAACGTCTATCCACAACCCTATTGTTATTCTTGTTATGTCAAACAGAAAAACTTGATAACGGTTCACTTAGTAATGGATGCATTAACTGGAGGCGGTGGCACCGGCGGGTTTTGGTGGTGGACTCACCACCAACCATGGGGCAGTAAAAAATCATCCAAACGCCAAAACCGGAATTCAAAACCCTCGGATTCTATTGAGATTACCAAAAATATCGGTTACTGGTTCCCCTTCAAACAAGCGGTGACTGCCGGTTCGCTGGCTCTCGCCGGCGACACAATTGCTCAGCTCGCTGAACGTTGGAGAAAGAGAAACAATTTGACGAACAATCCACTAAGTGGATCTGATAATAACGGAACTGAGGTCAGTGTTGAACTTATAGGAGTTAGGGTTTGAGTGGCATTTTCATGTAATTTTGTAATAGGTGCAATTTTAGTTCAGATAATTTTATAACCTCTAAAAATATCGAATTCATTTTATTTTCTATCGGCTCTGTTTGGATGTGAAATATGGTAGCTATCTACGTATATATCCGTTGAGATTACCTCTCGCAATCGTGCAGATGTACGGAATATATGTGATGAAAACTGTATGGTATTTGTGTATTTGATTCGCACGTGCTTGTTGGAAGCTGGATTTTTTATACCTGTAGATAGTAGACTTAATATACTGCAGTGTGTAACTAGTTGCGCTGGTTTGGCTGTATGGTGGCAGCTTTTTAGCTTATCATATGTTGAAAAAATAAACTCAAATATTTTGTCTTCTTTCTTGGTGATTGATATTATAGCTCTGTTAGTTGGTTTCTATGGTTAAGGAAATTAATTTTGAACCCAGTCCCTTTTTGCTGCATAAAGGGGATGATGATATCCGATTTTTCCTGACACAAAGAAAACCAGCTGAAACAATTAGTTAGTATCTGTCGTGGAAAATTTTCCTGTATTAATGATTCTATAGTTGACAAATTGGATGTATCTGCGCATAAAGTAATTGGAGAATAATGGACTAGCATGTTGTAGAGGCTGCTTCTCAGCATGTTGTTTACAGATTGCAAAATGGCCTTAACACTATATAGTCACCATATGCGGTTCTGATGATAGTGAATATTTAAGGGGAGCATTGGAGATAATCCAAATTATTTTCTGTGAATATTTGAGATTAGTGGAAAGTAAATAATGATGAAATTCAATCTATGATTTTTTAAATGCTCAAGAACGGGTTTGAAGAAAATTATTTGGCAGTTCTTTAAGAATACTTTTCTTTGATGTAGCTTACATGTACTTCCCATGTGAATTATTCAACTCCATGTCTGCATATGAATGTGTGGGTGTGTCGGTAAGCACTATCTATTTAATTTGTCAAGTTGTGTGGCAAAATTAACAAGTTTGATCATGTACAGACACAATGGTTACTAATAGGAAGAAAACTAAAATGTGGTTGTTTTAAACTCTATCGTGTTTACTCCATCAACCTTCTAGGTCTCTCATGCCCAAGCTTATGAAAGATACAGAATAACCTTTTGTAGTTGAAACCTGAAGAAAGGTGCCTTGAATCGGTAACTCTAGTGTTGAAGTTGAAAACTCATTGTACTCCATATAGAATAAGGGCTAAGAGAGCTATATCCTAGCTTTGGCAAAGCATGCAGACAGCCCTGAGATTTCACAAATGCATATGGAAGATCATCCTATGCAGAAAACTGTAGTCAATTCATACTAACCACTGCTCCTGTGGCTCTTCACCTCTCCCACAAAAAGGTTGGAACTTGGAATTAGTAGATGCAGCTTAAGAAACAAGGTAGGGGCCTTTAGTTATGGAGTCTAGTCATCAGTTGTTAGTAACTGGAGACATCCCATTGCTGGCTTTTTCCAGTCAAGATTATAAACCTGTATACAGGGAAAGAGCTTTGAAAGAATCTGTTTTGAAGTGATTACTGATATAAGGGTGTGCTGATTGTTGATCTAAATAAAGAAAGACTCAATATCGGCAGAAGCTGTGGTATCATGTTGATGGGCTTAAAATTAAGATGCTGATTCATGGTATATATGTGAGACTGCAGAGTCTGCCTTCAGCCAACAAGGGGGGGAGGAGGATTGGGTGTCTGCCAAAGTAGAACCAATCTTCTGCTCCTTGTTGATAAACACATGTAGTATTATATGCAATGCAACATATTTTAATTGCACTTGTTGATTCTTCATATGCTGCCCACTTTAATTTATTCACCTTTTATAATTTAATTTTAGAATTACCCCAGTGTACTTTCTTACCTGGCTTTCCCCGGCAGGTTTATTGGGTGTGAGTCCTAAAGTTGAACAGTATGCAGATAGACTCTGGCAAAAAGAAAAATGCGTATTATGTAACATAGATGGCTAAGCTATTTTGAAGAATTATCTACTTGAAAAAATTCAATACTTGGACTGGCACCTCCCGCTTCCTTCTGTTTTTTTTTTTTTTTTTTTTTTTTGGTGTTTAGCTTCATTGTTTAGCTTCATATTCATCTGCAGCTTGCATACTTTTTTGTGCTTTAAGTCATGCTTATTCTGGTTCTTGTCTCTGTGCGTCTGTGTCTGTGTGTTAATGATTGAGCCTCCTTGTAATGCGTGCCTCTTCACAAGCTTCCTGTGTCAATTTTGTTGGTTGGATTTATGATCAAAGCTTTCTATAGGACACAATTCGAGGTCTACTTTCAAACCATGACTGGCTGCGTGCTCTTCGAATGACTTCATACGGTTTTTTGCTGTACGGTCCAGGTTCTTATGCCTGGTATCAATGCCTTGATAGAACTATGCCCAAACAAACAGTTCAGAACCTAATGCTTAAGGTATAGTTATTGATTTTCATGTCAAAAATATTTTTTTATTTGTTTGTTTTTTCCAATTACTTAACTATATCTATTGTTGGCCTTTATATATTTTATGAAGGGGATGATGCTGCAATGGTACATATTCCTTTAGAAGATATTCATGCCTCCTTTATGCAGGTCTTGTTAAATCAAATTGTGCTAGGCCCTGCTGTCATAGCAGTTGTCTTTGCATGGAACAATTTGTGGCAAGGAAAGCTCTCTGAGCTTCCAAAGAAGTACCAGAAAGATGCGCTTCCTACACTACTCTATGGTGAAAGAACCTTAAAGAAACTTTATTTTGGTCCAATGACCTTGTGACACACAAATTATGTTCTTCACATTCTTTTGTGCAGGTTTTCGGTTCTGGATCCCTGTCAGTTTGCTGAACTTTTGGTACATCCTTCTTCCATTTTTAATATGCAAGTTTGTCTTCCTGATAAAACTTGACAGTCTTGGTTCTCTAGACTATGTTTTGATATTAGTTTTTGTAAAGTTATAAGCCATCCCTTGTTATAATTTAAAAAAGAAAAAAAAAAGTGGATGGTCAATTCTTTGGTGGGAACTAGCTTATCCTTATTGGAATTCAATCATACATTTAATGATTGGAATCTGATTTTGAATGAATTTCAGCCCCTCAGGTTGTTGCATTAACACCGTGTGGCATAGAAAATAACCTTTTTCCCTGTTGCTTTTTTGACATGATATCTCTTAGGGCAAATGATGCTACTTTTGCTGTAGTCTTCCATGTGGTAGTATGAACAAGTACTGATTTAGCAGAAAGGTCAATAACTTTCTTAATGCATATGACATGTCAACAGGATGATCCCTCTTCAAGCTCGTGTAGCTTTTATGTCCTCAGGCTCTATCTTCTGGAACTTCTGCTTGTCCTCAACTATGAACAAGTAGCTTCATTTGCACAGCTTTAACAGGGCCCTTATGCAATTCTAATTGCTTGAATCTCAAGAGTAACTCTATTATTTGATCTCCAAATGGTGGTTTCTGCCTAAGATTATGAGATCTCTTTACCTGGATATAAAGAAGGGTTTTATACCCAATATTTGTATCGAACAGAGCTTGATTGTCTGCTCATTATCTTCTACAGAGTCTGTTTGCAAGACGGACTTGCAAAATCGATTGGGCAGGGAGGCTTCTATGGAGCTTCTGACCAACTTTGTGATTCTCATTAAGAGGCTGCTTATAACGAGGAAATATTAATTTTATCCTGATTTTCTTTGGATGTTATTCTTCGCAGATTTATGGAAATATGTTGTAACCATTCGGTAACCCCCTTTAAGCATTATATTGATCTACGGTCTCTGGCTAGCTATTCTTCTTGCCACTTAATTTATATATCAGTAAGCATTATATTGATCTACGGTGATGTATATGTACTTTTTTAAGTCCCAATTCTGTGAAGTTACAGCCCTTTGATAAGCAATGACCATGTGAAATTGGCCAACCACTTCATGGTCACCACCTACCTAATGGCTTGCCACAACCCATCAGCATGGTTCTAGCCAAAGCGGGGCATTTCTGTTGGCAAAGTTTCACTGATTTTGGAGCTACCCTGTCCAAACTTTTGAAAAATCTCCTTTTATACTTTTAGTTTCTGTGTAGAGGTGAAGTTCATAAAACATGACTTTTTTCTCTAGTCACTGGGAAATTATTAGAGCATGAGCCAAACACATAACTTTATAATTACCGGAGGTGTGAAAAATAGGTATCATGTATCAAAAAGTTCAATTGAAGGCTATGTTGAGACAAAGTGATTTCTAGCACCTTCCCCTTTAGTGATATGTGTGTCTTAGGGTGGGAGTGGAAGGGTCAACGAAAGGGTTGTGAATATTTAGGGGAAAATTCTAAAAGCACTTGATGTGTTTGTTTTCCATCAATAAAATTAAGTGTTTTGATTTTTAAATCATTAAAATATTTACTTTTAAACCCTTTATCTTTTCATTATTTTGCCATTGGATATAGTAATAAAAAGATATTAAAATTTTTAAAAATTGTATAAAATCAAGGTTAAAAAATCAGGTAGGATTTTGGGATCGCAAAAACTTTCTTTTTTCTCTTTTGGCCAAAATCGTAAAAACTTAACTTCAAAGATAAAAGAGCATATTGCAATTTACCTATTTTGTCAAATATATATATATATATATTTTCCTATAGCAAATGTGAAAGGGAAATAATGTTGCTAAGAGTTTTCATGGGTTAGTTTGGTTCAATTCATGTTGCTAAGATTTAGGGTTTTGAATTAATCCACTTTTAATGTAGTTAGATATGTTTGGTGTAAATGGATTCATGTAGCTTTCAAAAGTATTTAATTGTTCTAATCATGTTTCATCATTTATGATTCACATTTACCACTATAATTTTTACTTGCATAATTAATCTTATGACTTCAAGTTAAGAAAATTTAATAAATATACTACAACTACATATATGCATAAAAAAAGAAGAAGAAGATAATACTCCAACAATAAGCTCAACTTGTTATTTAAATTTATCATGTAAATTTTCTGCATAATTATTTACGTTACATAATAAGCAAGTTGATAAAAGATTGTATACTCATAGATTTCCAAGGATTTTTGATCTTGGATGAAGACTAAGAGATTAGAGTGAGACTATGAGAATATGTATCATTAAAAGTGAAACAAGAGACAAAAGTGAATTTAGTGAAGGCATGAAATGAGAGTGTGAGTCTATTATAGCATGAAGGTTAGTCTACATAAGAGTGAAATAAGAGGAGGATTAGAGGCATTAAGGATTACTAGACTAGGATTTCATGTCTTAAGGTTAGCGTTAGATTCCTTCTTTTCTCTTTTGTTATAAATATTGCTTTGTTAGGATAGTTTATTGGCATTCAAAAATCAAAATATACCCCCTTTTTTCTTACTTCAATTTCTTTTTCTTTTTTACATACAAAAAAATTTGATTTAGATTAAAGCGGTTTGGTTCGATTTATCCCCCAAACTAAACTATAAGCTATTTGGATCCTCTCTAAATGAAGTTATTAATTGAATTGAAATATCAAAGAACCATATTTTGCTATTCGTTTTAGTTTTGTTTTCGTTTCTATTTGGTTCGGTTGAATGAACATCCACTGGCTATAAGTGATAACTGTTCTTTTTTATTCTCTTTAAAAGAATATGTGTAAAGCATCTTTTGACTAGAGAGAGTTAGTAAAAGAAATGAATTGTGTGTGGCTCCTTTCTTTAAACTACTCAAGGAAAAGATACTAGAAGGCAAAAAATAGTTGTAGAATACTAAGTAAAGAAAGACTTATAATCCTTAGTTACACCACTCCTTAAGGAACAAGTAGATGGCTTAAAATATGCTAGACAATGGGCCTTGTTTTATGTTTACCAAGCAAAATCTCCTCAAACCATCCTTAGTCTATTGAGCTAACTCCTTAAACTCTATTATATAACCTAAAGAGTCATGTTTAAGTTGCTATTAGGTTTAGAGCCTAAAATCCATTTTAACCCTTTACATTTTGTCTCATCGATTAGAGCCCTTCAAATGAATTCAAAGGGGGTTAGGCATTGGATGTATTCTTCTAATAGTTAGAGCTCTGCTTCATGCATATGTTTTATAGAGTAACTATGTTGCGACTAAGCATGTTGACATAATTGACAACTTTGTATGTTGGTGAGTCATAATTTATGAATTTAGTATTAGTGTTGGAAAACTATTTCCCATTTTCTTTTTTATAATGTGTGAGCTTGTAAAACTACTTAATTGCACATATAGCCTTTCAAGGTAGTCAAAACTACCCTCATAAAGTACTTAGTGGGTGGTTAGAAAATTAGAGTTGGCAATAGATATGCCTTATGGGTGGGGTATTGCTATAGGTTGTAAGGGTGTTGTAATTTTCGTACTTTTAGGGTAGTTAAAATATCCCTCATAGAATACTTGGTGAGGTGGTCAAAATATTAGAGTTAGCAACATACACGCCGTATAGGTAGGGTGATGCTACAAGCCATAAGGGCGATTATAATTGCCCTGAAAGATAATTGCCTTGATAGATGATTGCCCTCATATAACATTGTTAAGTGGGTTAGAGCTTAATATGACATGGGAATCGAAGGCATGCCTTGAAGGAGGTCTTACCATAGTATGGATATATTATTTAGGAAGAATCGAAGAAAAATAGATGGATTTAGGTAGTAAATAAGAAAATCAATAAGTTGCTTAACAGATGTAATGCACCACTAGAACTCTCATAGCCATGCCATGTCGAATGTGACTTATTAGTCTAAGATAGTAAGTTGCTTGCTACATAACCTTGCTTAAAGGTTGCTTGCCACACAAAGTGTTCTTAACAATAAGAGAAAACTCAAAAAATTTATTAGATAGCAACAAAAAATAATGGAAAAATCTTTTGCAATGTCTTATTAAGGGATTTTTATATCCACACGTTCTAAGGTAACATAAACATTTAAATTTACTAAAAAGGATAAAAACTATATACATGAAATAGTACAAATGACAAAGGAAAAATTTGTAATTTGGTCAGGGAGAGAATGTTGAGTTATTAGGAGGCTTGTTGTAGGCAGTAGGGTATGTCGTACCTGATGGAGGGTTTGAAGATTTGGTGCTTAATAAGCTTTGAGAAAATAAGGTTGACACTTATATTAGTGTAAACTTAGGTAGAAAGTGGTCTTTAGGATAGGTCGGTGAGAATGATGTTGAGCTTTAAAATAGCTCAGTATGACCTTGCTCGTATATGGAGATGAGGTTGAATTCATGTTAGTACATGAGCATGGCCATATCAAGGTAACTTAATAGATTGACTTCTTTTGAAGTGAAGCAATGGTTAAGGACTCAATAGACCATGCTAGCTAACCCTTTAGCTTAGCAGTAGGTGATCGGTCCTGTTAGTTGATTCCCATTAGAGCTACCTTAAAAACCTTCTAAAATGTATTCCCTCATTACAAATATCAAGGCACGTGTGGCCACCCAAAAAACTCTTTATAGTCACCGTAGTTGCCCTAAGAAGATGTTATTAATAAAAACTTATGGTTCTTTTACCTATCCTTTTTGTTAGGGTATAGTAGGTTGCCCTCTAAGAGTTGTTCTTTTTTTTTTTTTAGCCAAATTTTAGTATTCAATATACATAAAGATAATTAAGAACTTGTACAAAATATTAAAATCTTCACATAATACCTATTTGAATCCTGTTATAAACTAAAATAACTAAATCAAATGGAAGATGATCTCACACTAATGAAACAAATTTAGATCATCTTCCATTGTTGTCATCAAAACAACATTATATTATCAATATATAGTACTTTAAAATTTACTTTTCCACCATTCAAAAAGTGTCAAACACGAATAAAAGAACATTAGCTCTAAAATCTTTAATCTTCCCTTATCCTTTGCGTGACTATCTTTTAAATATTATCATCTTCCTCAACCTATAAACAAAAAGCAAGAACATATATTATTAAAAAAATGTTATATTACCAATTTTACATTTGAAAAAAAAAATGTTCCTTACAAAAGGTAGTAGCCAAGCAATTGGTATACGAATAGAATGTCCAATATTTTTTATCCAATTGTATGATCTAAGAAGATATTCATCGATTTTTTGTAGAAATATGAACAAGAACTTCACACCAAGTAGGACATAATGTTTCTTGTCCTATTTGCTATGATGAATTGTATTTTTGGACTTCTCCTTTACACTTCTTTTTCTTCATTAAATATGCTTTTCAAATCAACAAAAGACCCTTACTACCAAAGAAAAAAGACAAAACAAAGTGCAGTACACTAGTGAATCCTACTATTCATAAAAAACGAACACCAACAAGTTAAAGAAAACATATACAAATATACATTGAAGATCGAATGTTAAAATCTTAAAATTAAAGCCTTAATGTAACACACACACATGTCATGGGACGGGAGGTTCACCCCCTCCACAAGTACTTGTACAGTGCTCAACCTTCCTTTGCCTCATATATTTTATCATTTTATGGAGGGCGAGTCAACCTTTTTCTTTTTTGTTTTCTTAGGATTGTTCTTGACCCTTTTATGTTTAAGAGTGCCAACTGGTATTGTCATTGTCCTCCATATAAAAGGGGACGTCCAACTTCCTAATTGGTTTTGGCCTGCCATGGCCATCATCAGGAGAGTGATATTAGCTTTAATCAGTTTGCTAATGGGAGGCTAACTTTGCCTTGAGAGACTACTTGACCCTACAAACAAACTGCTAGCTAATGCTACTCGTTTTACATTAAGCCCTAAGTTGAACACCCTCATTTCCCTTCAAAATATAGACTGTGATATTTTCCTTCATCTAAATCCACGATGCTTTTGTCGTAGGGCTAGCTTTTCACCATTACCCTTCCTTTTAAGATTACTGACTCTATTTGTTTATTGCCCAACTCTGCATCAAGATTATTTCCGCTAGGACTTTAGGGCTTCTATAGGCATCCCCTTACCCTCACCCTTACCCTCTTCTCTCATACTCTAAGATTACCTCTTATCGAGTAGCCCAATGGTAGGGTCTGCCTTTTAAAGTTTACCTTTTCATTTTCTTAAGATTCAAGTAGAGTCCTGTTACCATGCTACTCTCGACATAACTACCCCTTCTAGTAATGATGCCCTCTACGTGGTGGCTGCTATTTCCCTCAAGCTTTACCCATATGAACTTAGTTATCAACAAGCACTACCTTTTTCCATTAAGCACAATAGATGGTATTTAGGTGGCTCAACTGGGTTGGAATTTCTTTGATTTAGTACCACTTCTCATGGGATAGGAGGTTTACCTCCTCCTTATGTCCCTGTACAGTGCTTTAGCCTCCTTTACATCATGAATTTTCTTTTATTATAGAGGGAAA
Source organism: Lumnitzera racemosa (assembly GCA_024138005.1). Classification (NCBI taxonomy): domain Eukaryota; kingdom Viridiplantae; phylum Streptophyta; class Magnoliopsida; order Myrtales; family Combretaceae; genus Lumnitzera; species Lumnitzera racemosa. Next base: position 64,204,580 of record JAMXBC010000004.1, read on the forward strand.
GCTAGCCTTTTCCCTTCTTGTTTTCCTAAGAATGTTCTAAGCCCCTCTTACTTTTGGAATCCTAATCGGTATTGTCACCATCCTCCTTATAATAGGACATCTAACTTCTCAACTATTTTTACCCTATCATAGCCATCATCAAGAGAGTGACATCAGCTCTCGACTAATTTGCTCATAGGAGGCTAACTCCGCTTCGAGAGACAACCCAACCTTATAAACAAACTGCCTGTTGATGTCACTACCACTTGTTATGGGTCGGGAGATTTGCCCCCTCCACTGGTGCTTATAGGCATTTGATCGTTATTTGCCTCGTGTATTTTTATTGTTTTACTTAAGGTAGGTGCGTGCGTGCATGTGTGCGTACGTGTGTCCATGCGTGCGTGAGTGCGTCCATGCGTCCGTGCGTGCGTGCTTCCGTGCGTGCATGCGTGCGTTCGTGCATGCGTCCGTGCGTGCGTGCGTGCGTGCGTGCGTGCGTGCGTCCATGCGTGCATGCTGTATACGTGCGTTTGTGCGTGCGTGCGTATGTGCGTCCGTGCGTGTGTGCGTCCGTGCGTGCGTACGTACGTCCTTGCCTCCGTGTGTGCGTGCATGCGTCTGTTCGTTCGTCCGTGCATACATGCGTGTGTGCGTCCGTTCGTCCGTGCATGCGTGCGTGCATGCGTTCGTCCGTCCATGCGTGCGTGCGTCCGTACGTGCGTGCGTCCGTGCGTACGTCTGTGCGTGCGTGTATGCGTGCTTGCATCCGTGCGTGTGAAATAATAAGGATTTATAAGGGATCATGTGATCCGAGGCACCAATGTCAACAATCTAAGAGCCAAATTTAGTATTCCCTAAACTAAACTTGCAAAATTCAAATTGTCAAATGACATATGCTTCTTTCGCATTAGTTTCGACATTTCTTGACAAACAGAATGTACTAGCTCTAGATTCACTTGACTCTCTCCTACATTCTTAACACCAACAACATCTAAAGGAGTATCATAACAAACATGCAAATTCCCAACCAAAGATAGCATGTTAGTATTGTTTTGAATTTGTCTCAAACAAAACATAGAAACAAATTTTTGTTGATCCCTACCATCTCTTCTACCTTTGAACCATTCAAGATACCTGTATAGCTCAAAGTAAGTGTCTATTGTGTGACTGTCTCTCTTACAATGTTTATAAGTTTGTCTATTCCTAGAAAACTTTCCTTTTTGTTTGTCCATGTTTCCTCTAAAAGAATCAATTCATTTAGAAGCAAAAGATGAAACATCAATGTCTCCAGCAAACATAGTCATTAGTTTTTGCTTCTCCACTTGATGAACTAAATAATATGCACAATTCACAGTTCGGAGTAGATCCATAGAAAGAATCTGATTCTTAATAGATTCATACCCATCGTTTAATCCCATAAGGAACTATATCAAATGGCTATTAGACACAAACTCTATTATTTTTTCTCTCAATCAACATTCTTAGTTATTCAAACATCTACAATCATACATCGGATAACTATGTAGTATATTCAGCTCATCCCAACATTTTTTCAACTTATTATAATACATACTAATCAACTTATTACATTGTTTAATATTGCTCAACTCAAATTAAAATTAAAACACCAAAGGTGTATTACCCTATCCATATTGTTCTGAAATTTCTATCCATAACTCTTGCGACGATTGAGTGTATACATAATTTTGTGATAATTCACTGGACATAGAGTTAGGGATCTAGCAACATAATATATTCACATTTAATCCAATTAGCATAGTTAGGTACATCGGAATTAGGTTTAGTAGTGGTTACATTGATGAACCTAGTTTTGTCTTTACGCCTAAACCTAGTCTAATGGATCTACTCTAAGTAAGCTAATTCATTCAATTAAAGGTCATGTTACCTATTATCATCCCAGGATGATCGGATCTAAATAGGAATAGAGGATTCTCATTAAGACGAATAGCTTGAATAACTTATGGATCTAATTGTCCATTCATCTTCTTAGAAAAAGAAAGAATGATAAGCAAACAACAATCAAGAGAAGAAACAAGATTCACTGACCTTGCTCTAATACTATGTAAAGTTCAGTAAAGCTTTGATCTAAGTTCTCCATGAATCCTCTAATACCAGTTTATTATAATGAAAAACTAGAAGAAGTGAAAAATGTAGGAAAAGTAATTGGTATTACTCACCACCACATATAAATAGATGTGCAATGCAAATTATACAAGCTATATTAAGCTGATGTGTAGCCTACTTGGACTAGTACCCAATAGAACTAAGATAAATGAAAAATATATATACATATGTACAAATATAGTACAACACAAATCTCCCCAAAACATTTTTAATTAGGCCCAATTTTCTATGCTTTATCGTTAGCTTATTAAACTTGTTCATAATATTAAATTGGTTTAAAATCTCAATTATCAAAGTGGCTCTCCATACTAGATTTTGTCAACATTCATTGTTTGTTATATTTTAATTTAATAATTATAATATTTATGTTCATCTATGATTAATGTTTTATGCTAACATAATTCTACATTCATTACATATAAATATATTTGTTGAGTATGTGTCTATTGCCATGAATGAATCTCATTATTCCCTTTGTTTTACATTGATTATTATTTTAGTTTAGAGGTATACCTTACCTATTAGTAACTTATGTGATTATATGTGCGTATCTCATGTATCTAATTGATATTTATATACATATGGAATTACATTCAAAATTATCAACTTTATTTGTTATATTTTGGACCTCGAATTTTGGGTTTCCATGAATAACAAATTTTATCATTAATTTTATACTTATGAAAAATTTAAAGCTTTTATAAACAATATCATTGAACTTATATCAACATGAAGTTTTTGTAAACTCCTCATTTTGAGGGGAAAAAGATACTTTACTTGATCACTTCATTTAATTTTATGGCCTTATCGAAGAGTATAAACTAAAGCGAAAATGTTTCCTAAAACCCCCCCAAAAGCTTGGATATATTATTTGTTTCTATAATTAATGAGTCGAGAATTGAACGTGCTCTGACATTATTGGATTCTACAATTTATTCCATTATCGATGTTATTATGAAAAGAAAAAAACAATAATAAACAAAGAATAGGAGTTTGTAGCTTAGAACTTTAAACAATACGAATTTTCTTTTATTATTGTTTTCCTTTAGAAAAAGAAAAGAGGGAAGGAAGATATGAGATGAGCACCGGAGAGAGGGAAAGCATTCTTTTTTGAAATTTCATTAATTGCAAAATTGGTTAATGACACATGCAACTTCTTTTATGGAGTTAATATGCAGGTTGATTTTAATTTCTAATATGCTTATCTTTGAAATTTGATTAATTATGACGGTATACATCAGTATCCGTATAGCATGTTCGCAGGTTCGTACAATTTTCAGCCATTTTGAAATAATTTAATATATTACTGTTAATATATTAAATGTAATGATATAACTATGGTTGTATACAACCTAATAAAGTAACACCCTATGCGTATATAATATGTATATGAATAAAAACACATCTCTTTCATATTTTCCAAAATTTCTTTATTTCCCTAGTAAAAGATATTACCATACTCATACAATGAACTTGACACAATTTCCTACTCATCTGCATATTTAGACCTTGGGATCTTCGAGAAGTATTTTTGACCCTTATATAGATATTTTTCATTTGAAAATAATAACAAAACATTTTTAAAAAAAAGACCCAAGGAAATATTTAATATGATAAAATATCGAAAAGCATAAGGGGAAAAAGGGGAATACTCAGTTTTCTAGCTTTATGAAATTTTTAATTTTAGTATTATTAATTATGTTGTTTGAAGTATGTTTTAGAAAGATTTTGGGGTCCCTATTTTGAAGATAGAAAAACTATAAACATATTGAGCAAGCATTTACTGTATATCCAAATTTTCAAAAGATTTTTTAATTTGAGTGGGCAAGAAGTCTATGAAGTGTAATAAGAAATTTTCCATTTCTTAGGATGTCAATACCATTTTAAAAAAACAAAACAAAACAAAGGTTCAATAAATGACTATTTGATACAGCAGATTTGATAAATTGAAGCGTTACAAAATGAGTCAAGTGAAAAAAGAAACATAGGGAAACCACCTTTTTTTAACTAAAAAAAAAAAATGGTAATGGAAGAAAACAAATTTTCATTGTAACGTTAAAGTTTCTTCCTCAAAATGAATAGATTCTTGAAACCTCATTTAGAAAATAACTTTCATAAATAAACTGCTCTTTAAGCACCTGCCAAGATTATTCTCAATAAAAGAAAGCTATTTTCACTATCTATCTTCATCCAAATTATCTTATCTATCTCATCAGTTTATTTTTTATTCAATGGGTTTTGACTAAATCTTTCAAGATAAGACCATATCAAGACCGTATCAGGTTCAATTCTTCAACTTGCTTATTAGATCATATATTTTTGGTACATCTTTATCTTTTAAGTTTTTGTGACATCTTGTGTGAAGCTTTAATTTAAACTAAGATGACCATGGTAATTTTATATAATTCTAACCAGCCTCTTTTTTGTTTTCCATGTAACACATTTTTAGACAATGATTTAAAACATTTTTTTCTTTTTTTTCATGTACATCATTCAGTGGGTTTTGTCTAGATTTTTCAAGACAGTTTGAAGACTATAATTTCACTCCTTCAAATTGTTCATTGGATGGTATATTTTTAGTACATGATTATCTTTCAAGTTTTTGTGCGATCTTGTGTTCAGATGATAATATAAACTATGATGACCAGGCTAAGTTTTTTTATTTTATTTTATTTTTTTATGTAGTTTTAATATGCTATTTTTTCTTTTTCTTTTTCTTTTTTTTTTTTTCCTTTTTCATGGTAATACGTTTATTAATATGATTGGCTTAGGATATAAGTTAGCTCTCGCAGGCGATTGTGGCCTAAATTCATGTAACTCGAAATCTTAAATTGCGGAACGATTGAATTAGGGATATTTTGCCCCCATTTTTTTTTTTTTTAAATACATAGTAGCCGTAAATTAGATATTAGTTTCACATTCATTTAAACTTGGTTACTGTCAGAATATCCCTGTTGTCTTATTAATATATTAAGATAATGCCTTCTTTACATACTTCACATGGGAGTTCTTCAACCGGCTTTCAAAAATCTTACAATAGAGCTAACTTCTCTTGTTTCTCTGAGCTTCTCATCATTCTTTAAGAACCGGTGGAAATTTGCTCATGATATATTCAAGCTAACCTTTAGGCATTCGATTATACGTAGATGATTTAATTTCAAGTGATTAGGATCCTTGATATTTTATCATTAGAAATTGACTTCACTTGTCTCCAAAGATCAATATTAACTTAATTGACCCATATTGAATAGCGATATGGAAGTTTTCCGATATTTTTGTTATTTGTACTTCTACTTTAATTGCAAGTTGGATATATATAGCGTTACTAAACAACTTATCGAATAAATCGGTTACCCAAAATATGAAAGTGTTTCGAGTAATCACTTCAACTTTCTCACCGAAAAGATTTGCCAATAAATAAATGTGGACTTTTGGGGACTCAAAAACTTTACCTCCTTACGAAAAATTAAATATAATGCTTAGAATAATTTGCAAATATAATATTATTGTAATAAACTGCCTAACTTAGCCTTAGATTGTATTGAATTCAATTTATATCTTTAAATTTCCCGATTTATGAATTATTTTTTGTTCATTTATTTTAATCAACAATTTAAACTTGAGTTATAAATATAAATAATGTGTCTAGCCAAGCACTATAATCATTATCTCCAAGCCTATTTGACATGCTATGGGTTTGAAATTACTTAAGTCTGTTTTAATTACCCTCATGGTTCAGTTAAATCTTATCACGTAATCTTGTCCTATTTGATATTCATTAAAAGCTATAGCCAATTTATTGTAATTTGCAACTAGTGGTGATCTGTACATTACGTAGGGATAAGTTTTTTCTTCCTTGACCTGTTCATGTTCTAATGCACAGCATTTGAATTTACAGAAACTAAGATACTCATGGGTGACTGGCCAATTAATGATGACCAACTATTCCTATTGACTTTCATCTTCACCGCAGGACCTACGATTTCAACTTCAGAGAGAGTATACCATCGATTACCACCTTATGAATTTGTTGACTTAGCTTGTTCCAGCATTCGAACGACGGAGCTGGAGCGCATCTTTTGCTATATATTGAGGAAAGCAGAAAAGGACCATGAAATCAATTTAATTATACTGCATAACTACCTTCTAGGGTATATTCCCGAGGACTTGAGGGATAAGTATCCTGATTTTAGCTATTTTTACCCTTCCCAACTACACCCTTACAAACAATTTAGTGTTGTAAACATAGCTTTTGTCCCCAACCCTAATGTTTCCCATATTAAGAATGACCTAGTAGAGAGATTCAGAAGTTTGAGTCGAATGCAAAATCTAGTTGTGGACCGAAATGCTACCATATCATACAATTTTATAGATTTTGATAATGCTCCCAGTCAGTTGCCGATTCTTGAGATTCAACAAGTTGAACAAAGTCATCAGCGTCCAAAGCCTAAAAGCAATGCTGGGCAGCATAAATACTCCATGGGATCAAAAGGTAACATCCTTCCTGTGCTGCAGCCTCCTAATCGAATGATGTCAAGTGATAAAGTTCAAGGGAGAGTGATGGTACAGGCTTTACCATGCTTAAATAACTCAATTATGAAAAGAAAATGGAAATCCAAGAAGGGAAAGGAAACACTTCCATCTTCAACAACTTTTCCATCAGGCATAAAGGAAAATCCTCTGAATGACATGTTAACTGTAAGTAAAGCAAGAAGTGAGTCTACTAGGAAGACAACAACATTTGGGCCTCCTCAAGAGTTAATCGATAGTGCAGGATCTAATGGATGTAAGTTCTTCATACTTAGATTACTTTTTTCATGTCTTTACATTATTATAATCACTTTCTTTAAAAAGAGAAAAAAGTAACTGCATGCATGGAGTAGTTATGTCCCTAATTAGAATTTTCAAATAATGAGTTTCATGGTTTTTTTCTCTGCTCAATGAATACTTAACCCTCAAATACTTTTGTATATATTAGCAGATGATAGCACATGCACAAAATAAATAAAATTATATAATATAATTAAACATATCATAATATTGATAAAAAATAATAATAGATGAAGAAGAGAAAGAAATAAGCATGATGGGGAGAGGAATAAGGAGTAGTGGAAATATTAAAAGAGAGAGAGAGAGAGAGGGGGGAGTAATGGGAATGTTGAAGGAGGAAAAGAGAGACATGAAAAGAGTTATATTTTATTAAAAATTGTAAATTGTCCTATATCTATAATAAAATATATTAAAAAAATTAGTTATCAATAATAAAAATTTTATTTAAAAAGTTAAATAAATAAAACAATCAAGATGTTATTTCGATGATTACTTAAAACTTTAAACACTTTAATATTATAGATATAAAACAACATGATATAAATGGATTATGTTTTTCTCTTTTTTATTAATAAAGGAAAATGTAATTTTTATTAAAATAATTATTATAAAGATAGCATGCATTTTCTACTTTTTTTTTCTAGTAATCTAAGTTTTTCAGTACTTAGATTACTTTTTTCATATCCTCATGTCACGGGTGGATTCCGTTACTCGATTTCATACGGCATTTAGCGTTCTTAACCTCACTAAGGAAGGTTAAGTTTGCTTATAACACACACAAAACTTAGAGAGAGAAAGTAGAGAGAGAAACTCTGAAAGTATATTGTATTTACTCAAATAACTTGTGTATTACATCTGAGAGGAACACCTTTATATATACAGAAAGCCTTTACAATTTAATGGTTAAGATCGATTCGATCTAACGATTACAATTTACTCCCAATTACCATATTCACCTACCCTACCTACTACTATACAAGATTCTGGACTTCTCTAGAAATTTCTGGAGGTTTTCATCTTCTGGAAGCTTTTAGTGGACTTGGGCTTTAGTTTTGGGTTTTAGGAACCTCCTGAGAATGGCCCATTTTGGGAGATTCATAACATTCTCCTTCGCTCAATCCGGCGACGCCCTCATCGTTCCTTCATTGTGAAACTTTTGAATCTTGTCTTTAAATTGCCATATCTAGAAGCTTTTAGTGGACTTGGGCTTTAGTCTTGGGTTTTAGGAACCTCCTGAGAATGGCCCATTTTGGGAGATTCGTAACATTCTCCCTCGCTCAATCCGGCGACGCCCTCGTCGTTCCTTCATTGTGGAACTTTTGAATCTTGTCTTTAAATTGCCATAGTGCTTCGACTAGTTCCCAACTGGCCTTACTCTTTGGTCTTCCCTTCCACATTACCATATACTCATGTCTAAGAGTTTGTCCACATCTCCTCGCATATCTATCAGCTATGATCCCTTCTACTTCCTTATCAAATGAATCCCGTACTCCTATTGAGGCCCTTTGTGATATAACTCTTATAGGGTCTTCCTCATCCTTGTGGAATGGTTTTAGCATGCTCACGTGGAAAACCGGGTGGAATTTCAGTTTGGATAGAAGTTCCAATTTGTAAGACACTTACCCCACTTGTTTCACAATTGGGAATAAACCCTCGTAGGGCCTCATTAGACCTTTATGTAGTTGTCCCCTCATACACTGTATCAAATGTAACTTAACAAGCACTTGGTCACTTACCTGATATTCCATCGGCCTACGCTTCTTATCTATAATCTTCTTCATTCTCTTAATAGCTCGGTCTAAGTATGTCCGAGCTAGGTCGTGATTTTCCTACCATTCCCTTGCAAATTTATATGTGGGAGGGCTGGACCCCGTATATCCCATTGTCACTATATGAGGAGTTAAGGGTTGCTTTCCCAGGACGATCTTGAAAGGACTCTATCCGATGGACTCATTCTTCTATAGGTTAAAGGAGAACTACGCCACATTTAACAACTTAGTCCAATTACATTGGTTAGCTCCTACAAAATGCCTTAAGTATAATTCTACTAAAGCATTCACTTGCTCTATCTGACCATCCATCTAGGGATGCAAACTAGTTGAAAAGTTCAACTTGGATCCTAGAAGTTTGAACAATTCTGTCCAAAATTTCCCTGCAAATCGCCTATCTCGATCACTCACAATGTTTCTTAGCAAGCCTCAATACTTTATTACATGTTTCAGGAACAATCGAGCAGCCTCATTTGTTGGGCACTCCTTTGTTGCTGGAACAAAAATCACGTATTTTGAGAACCTATCTACCACAATCATGATTGTAACATACCCTTCCGATCAGGGTAAACTTACAATGAAGTCCATGGAAACACTCTCTCATGGCCGTTCAGGAATGGGAAGAGGCTCTAGTAGTCCCGGAGTTGCCTTATGTTCAACTTTGTCTTGTTGGCACACGAGACAAGTTTGGATATAGCTCTCAACAACTTCCATTATGTGTGGCCAAAAATACTTTTCTTCCACTAAGGCTTGGGTATGGTGTATTCCTGGATGACCTGCCCATTTAGAATCATGACATTCTCTAAGTATCTCCCTTCTTAGATTTAAGGATAGGGGTACATAAATTTGTTGTCCCTTTGTACATATTAGTCCATTCTCTTGCCAAAATCTCCTTATCTTCCCTTCTTGACATTGGATCAATAGATCTTTAGCTTGTTTACACTCTTTATCCCCTCTTGAATTTTACTAATGAAGTTGCTTTCAGGTTTGCTGATGGCTGCCAACTTAACCCTTCTGCTCAAAGCATCCGCTACAACATTAGTCTTACTTGACTAATGTTCAAGGTCAAAATCAAATTTTGCCAGGAAAACCTGCCATTGGGCTTGCTTAGGAGAGAGCTTCTTTTGAGTTTGAAAATAGCTACTGGCCATATTGTCAGTTTTGACCACAAACTTCTTCCCTAATAAGTAGTGCCTCCATACTCGAAGATAGTGTACTATTGCCATCATCTCCTTTTCATATGTTGGATATCGCTTCTCTGTGTTATTCAGCTTTTGACTCTCAAATGCCATAGGGTTTCCTTCCTGCATTAAAAGCCCTCCAATAGCAAAATCACTAGCATTAGTACATATCTCAGAGGGTTTGTTAAAGTTGGGAAGGAGAAGGACCGACTCCTTAGTGGTTTCCATCTTCAAGGTCTCGAGTGCCCGTCGTCTATCTGTACTCCAAACCCAAGGGGTATCCTTTTTTAGTAAGTTTATCAATGGGCTCGCTATCCTTGAAAAGCCCTTGATGAATCTTCTATAGTAATTTACTAAGCCAAGGAAAGATCTTAGCTTAGTAAGCTTGGTAGGTTCCTTCTAATCTTAGATGGCCAACACCTTTCCTTCGTCCATTCTAATCTTTCCTCTCCCCACTATGTGACCAAGGAACGTCACATCTTCTTGTGCAAAAGTACATTTCTTTATTTTCACATATAGATCATTCCTCCTCAAAGCTAAGAATACCGAACGAAGGTGCTCTATGCGTTCCTCCAACGTCTTACTATCAATAATAATGTCATCCAAGTACACTACTACAAATTGATCAAGAAAGAGGGCTAAAACACGATTCATAAGTATAGAGAAAGTAGCCGGGGCATTGGTAAGGCCGAACGGCATGACTAAGAATTCAAAAGCACCATACCTTGTAACACAAGTGGTCTTAAGTTTATCTCCTTCTGCAATCCTCACTTGGTGATATCCCGACCGTAAATCCAATTTGGAGAAGTATCTGGCTTCTCCTAACCTATTGAATAGATCCGATATCAGTGGAATGGGATACTTATTCTTTATTATGATCTTATTTAAGGCTCGATAATCAATACACATTTAGAGTGATCCATCTTGTTTCTTCTGAAAGAGTACGGGAGCTCCAAAATGTGCCTTTGAAGGCCTAATGAAACCTGCTTCTAGTAATTCTTTCAATTGTCGTCTCAATTCTTCTAATTCTAGAGGTGACATCCTATATGGGATGGCGGCGGGTAACCTGGCTCCAGGTTCTAATTCTATCACATGGTTGATCCCTTTTCTTGGTGGTAACTTCTTGGGCAACATTAGCGGCATTATATCCTTAAATTCTTCCAATATTTCCCCCACTTGAGGTGGAACTCTTTTTTGACCAATAGTCTCTTCCTTGACTTTTAAGGTAGCCAGTAAGTAACTTCATTCTTCTTGAGTCCCTTTTCCAATTGCATAGCCGATAGGAATTTGGTGGCTTAGCCTACCTTTCTTACGACAGGGACTACATAGTTAGCCAATGGTACGATAAGTGCATCAATGTGATCTAAGAAATCCATCCCAATCACAAACTCAAAATCATCCATTGGCACCACTTCAATTTTCTCGTTTTCCTACCAACCCCTAATATGGAGTTTTATCCCCCTGGCTACTCTAATAGTGGGAACTTCTTTTGAGTTAACTGTTTTGAGCCATGTTTTGGTCTCCTCCACTTTTAGCCCCAACTTCTTTGCTGTCATATTAGAAATAAAAAGATGAGATGCTTTCGTATCTTCGGGGGCATTAAGTTTCTTACCTACTATCGATACTTCTGTATACATCAATCCTTTTCTTTCATTAACTTGAGACTTCATAGCACTGAGTAGACGAATTGACCCTAACTGAGCCTCATCCCCATCATATGAGCTTTCACCTGCTTTAGTGTCGCCAATTTCTCTTTCTTCGGACACTCCCTAGCCTAATGGGGACCATTACAGAACTAACATTTCAATTCACGAGGTTTCCATCCTTCCCAGTCTCTCCCTTCACGAGTTCTACCTCGATCGTTATCTCTTTCTTTTGCTTTGGTTTTCCCTTTGGGAGAACTCCCACTCTTTTCCCTTTCAACTCCTCCTTTCCATCTCCCCCCCTATAATCTTAGGATTAGTCTTCTAAAATTCCATTAGGCCTTCAGTAACTGTTATAGCCTTGGAAATGTCTTCCACTCCCCTTTTCTCCAGCTCTAATTTAGCCTAGGGATTTAAACCATCCACAAACATTACCAAAGAATCTTCTTGGTGGAGGTCTGGAATCTCCAATATCAACTTTGAAAATTCCTTTACATATTACTTTATGTCACCCTTATGGGTTAGGTAATGTAATTTCACCTTTGCTTTCTTAGTAGCATTTTAGGGGGAGAATTGACCCTTCAGCTCTTGTACAAAGTTATCCCATGTATTGATATCAACTGCCCTCCTGCGCCACCATACCATAGCAGAGTCTTTCAGATACATGGCAGCAGTACGTACCTTTCCAGCATCATCTAAGATTCTTACAGTGCTAAAGTATTGTTCCACTCCTCATACGAAGTTTTCTATTTCTTGAGTGGACCGCATTCCGTTAAATTGCTTTGGCTTTGGAACATCAACCCTATGGCCCGTCTAGATGGTCATTCCATTTGCAATAGTAATTCGGCAAGCCGTCAATTGCATCTTGAGATCTTCAATCTCTTAATGCATGGCTACTACTACTGTATTAATCTTAGCTTCATAAGTTTCTTCCTTAGTTTCTAAAGCCGTGACTTGGGCTTGGAGAGCATCACTCTTCTCTTCAATAACATTTCCATATTGCCTATGCTCTTCTACTGCCCGATTTAGTGCTCCTTGCAATTCGCCTCGGAGTTCTTCCTCCATTTCCTCAAGACTACCTTGAGACTCATCAAATTGTTCCTTAGCCTCAGCAATGCTTAACTCTACCTTATTCATCCTATTAAGGAGGGAGTTCAGCAAGTCCCGGGCCCTAGCCCTTTGCTTAGTAACACGGCGATCATCATGGTCAGCCAACTCATCGATCATTGAAGTGTTGTTATCTCCTCCGGATGACATTTTCTCCACAAGTAGTTCCCTTTCCGAGCTCTAATACCACTTGTCACGGATGGATTCCGTTACTCGATCCTGTACAGTACTTAACGTTCTTAACCTCACTAAGGAAGGTTAAGTCAACCTATAATACACTCACAAAGCTTAGAGAGAGAAAGTAGAAAGAGAAACTTTGAAAGTATATTGTATTCACTCAAATAACTTGTGTATTACATCTAAGGGGAACACTCCTATATATACAGAAAGCCTTTACAATTTAATGGATAAGATCGATTCGATCTAACGATTACAATTGATTCCCAATTACCATATTCACCTACCCTACCTATTACTATATAAGATTCTGAACTTCTTTGGATCCTTTTGGAGCTTTTCATCTTCTAGAAGTTTTTAGTGGGCTTGGACGTTAGTCTTGGGTTTTAGGAACTTCTTGGGAATGGACCATTTTGAGAGGTCCGTAATACTTACACCATTATGATCCCTTTCTTTAAAAAGAGAAAAAGTAATTCCATGCATTCAACAGTGATGTTCACAATTTAAATTTTTAGATTATGAGTTTTGTGGGTTATTTTCTTCTAAGCTCAAAAGATTTGAATGGAAATGAATATTTAATCTTCAAATACTTTTGTGTATCTATAAAAACAACACGATATAGATGGATTATGTTTTTGTCATTTTTATTAATAAAGGAAAATGTAATTTTTTTAGTAATTATCATACAAATGGCATACATTTTCCACTTCTTTTTTTAGTAATCTAAGTTCTTAGTTACCCTTTTCATGTCTTTACATTACTATACTCCCTTTCTTTAAAAAGACAAAAAGTAACTATGCTGAGTAATTATGTTCACAATTGGAATTTTCAAATAACGAGGTTTATGGGTTATGTTTTTTCCTACTCAAAAGATTCTAAATGAATGGAAATGAATATTTAACCTTCAAATACTTTTATATATTTAATAGTGGTCAATGCATTCGTATTGTGTGTGAAAAAATTACAAAATAAGGAGAGAGAGATGTAGGTGTAATTAGTGGAAGAGTGGAAGAGAGAAAACAAAGATATAAGTATAGTTAGTGGGAAAGTGGAAAAGTAGGAGAGTAGAAAAAGTTAAAAGAGAGTAAAGAAACGAAGAGAGAGAAAAAGGAGTAAGTGAACATATTTATCTATTAATTATAATTTTAATATTTTATTTTATTATTAGTTTTTTTGTTAAATAGTAGTAAATATGTAATTTTAAGAGAAGTGGTTACTTAAAGTCCAATTTACTTTAATAATATAGATAAAAACAATGTGATATAGATGGATTATGTTTTTCTCATATTTATTAATAAACTAAAATGTACTTTTTTTAGTAATTATCATACAAATGGCATGTCGACCTTTTTTTCTTTTAGTAACCTCAATTCTTCGGTACTTAAATTACTTTTTTCATGTCTTTACATTATTATATTCCCTTTCTTTAAAAGGAGAAAAAGTAATTGCATGCATGGAGTAGTTATGTTCACAATTAGAATTTTCAAATGATGAGATTCATGGTTTTTTTCCCACTCAAAAGATTCCAAATGAATTAAAATAAATATTTAACCTTCAAATGCTTTTGTATGTCAATAAAAACAATGTGTTGGATCATGTTTTTCTCATATTTATTAATAAAGGAAAATGTGTTTTTTTTTTTAATTTTTTTTGGTAATTATCATATAGATGGCATGCATTTTCTACTTTTTAGTGCACTTCATCTACTTATTTTAATATGATAAAAATATAAATAATTTTTTTAAACTTTGATTTAGATATGAATACATACCATAAATTTTAAAATGTTATAATTATCTACATTAACTTTGAGAAGTTCGCAATAACCCCTAAGAGTGGTAAATTGGCCTCATCAATTTTGACTTGATCATGAATCAAAATGTGCCTTTACTACTCCTAAACTTTGAAACTAGAGGTTTTTTTTTTCTTTTCTCTTTTTCTATTTTGTCAAAAACCAACTGTCCTTTACATTGCCAAATGATTAAAGTTTACGATGATTTTTTACTATATTAATAAGTTTAGAGGTATATCTATGCCTTAATTATAGTTTATCAAGTTATTTGTAATATGTTAATTTAACTTTTGTCAATAGGAGCTAGGCTATTTTCGTTATTCTTTAATATAAAATATTTACTATACTTTCATTTTCTGTAGATACTTTTAGAATTTAGGAAAAAGTATAAATAATCTTCCCAAACTTTGATCTTGGTGTGCAATTTCATTGGTTTACAATTGATAATACTTCATTTGCCATCATATTTTTTTTACTTCATTAGAGTATTAACCACATCTTGAATGAACCTAGGCCAATATAACTCAGTTTGTTATATTCATAAAAGTGATATATGCAATCTAGTTCAAGAGGGATTTTCAAATCATACTAAATTTAGTTATTCTTTATTGATAATGCAGTTTTTCTTTAATTCTTTTTTTTTTTAAAGATGTACATAACATGTGAAATAATTTTATATTTAAAGAACGTAGTGAGTGAAATATGGCGGCCTTCAACTTGGGATATCTTTTTTTTTTTTTTTCTTTGAACACAGTGCAAGTATACATAAAAATTGTACACATCTTTTACGCTTTGTCAATATAACTGTTCATCATAAACTTGGTTGTATATATCCAAAACTGCTGTTGAAAATAGACCCATCCTAAAGCCCTTTTCGTAATTTTTATTTTGAAAAAGGTTTCGTTTTCCCAAAGGAAAATAAAAAAACATGATTAATGAAATGTTATTTTGATGACATTTGGTGCAAATCAACATTGCTAGCTGCTGGACGATATGAGTATAAAAATTTCCCAGCTTTTTACATCCTTGATTGTTGAAAATTCTTTGCTATCGGATCCGTCAGAATTTGTTATGGATCTTGCTCATATGAGCGGAAATACTTTTGAATGCAGTGAAGCGTGAAGTCCAAGAAGATAAACAAGGATTTGTTCAAAGAGTGCACCCCAGGGATTAGATAAATTAGTATGTTGGGACCATTTTCTTCATCTTAGCAACTTAGACTGGTGGAAGGGAAGCACATCTTTGGTGGCTTGGGCGGAGGAAGTAGTACTTGAGGGAGTAGTTATAAAAGATAAATGTTGTGAATTAATAATAATATATTAAGTATGGATTATAGAAAATCATGTATGTGTGTATGTTGTTAGAAACTTAAAAGCTGGTAATAATGCATCTATTTTACCGTATGTTATGAGGATAACTAACATGCCATGTATTCAGGATCGGATTTAAGGCTCAATTTTTTTCTTGGCGCAAGAAATATTCAATTTTGTAAAATATGAGCTTTAGAGCTTTTGAGGTGAAGAAAAGTTGTGTTTTTCGGATTTGAAGGTTTAAATAAATTGAAACAAACGGATATGGATGCAATCGATAATAGATCTTATGAACTAGCATAAAAAACTAATTGGTTTATAATTAAAATTGCAATAGATATAATGCACAATCATCAAACCTTTTATGGATTACTAAACGGAATTGAGATAATAACTCGTAAATCCTAATAGCAGTTTGGCACAACAATCTAATTCGAGATCAATAAAAAATAATAATAATAATAATGAGAATGAAGAAACAAGGGTTTCAATATTTAAAGGAAAGAGACAATGTCTAATAAGCTCATTAAATATTAAAAATGTCATAAATTATTATTTGAGAGTGTCTTAGATTTCTATCAGAACCTTTTTGTGACTTTGATTCCTATTATTACCTTAGATTGGTGATGATTCCCTTTTGAATCTTTACCCTACACATGAAAAAACAAAATTTCTTTTTGCCTTTCCTATTTTTATTGATAGAGGTTTTTCTCAAATGCATAAATCAAGCTATTTAGAGTTGCTTTCGACTTGACATTCGATCATATGTTCCCTTTTCCTACTCTTAATCTCTTAATGGTCTCATTAATCATGTGGGATGGCTTAAGAAAGGCTATCAACCTAAACTTTTAAAAGAATGACTTAACTAGGGAAGATTAGATTGACTTCCTTTAGCTTGGAACAATCGTCTTTATGTCAGATTATGACTAGGTCAACTCTAAAAGGTTCAAATTCCAAATTGGGTGCGAACAATTAGATTCTCTATCCAGATAACCACCCATTAGCCACCATCAAGATTATCAAACTTACGTTTTTATATAAAGTTGCTAGAGATTTAGTAGAATCAGAATGTACGTAAACTTATAAAATAACTTTAAAAAACTATGAAAATACTTATGGTAATTATTCAAAACTTGAAATATATTATGAAAATACAAAATAAAGGGATTAAAATATTTTTTCATAAAAAATTCTTAATAATATATAATTAAACAAGTATGGAAGAAGGATAAACATGAAACTAAACTTTTTTCATTATTTTCTTTTCAAAAAATCCTATAAATTAAAAAGAACAAAATATTTGAACTCATTTTAAATTATTGATGGTATAAATTAAATTATATATATATTTTTATAATCTTTACTCTTGGAGCTAAAACCTATGAGAAATTATAAACATAAAATAAGAAACTAAGAGAGAAAAAAATAAATAAATAAAATAGAATAGGGAAGATGATGCCATACTTTGATAGTTGATGACTTGTAAAATCTTAGTTGTATTTTTTTATTTTTTAGCCCATTCAATTTGGATATGTAAAATTAGTAAACTCAGTAAAAAAAAAAAAAGTAAGTTTCTACTAAGTTTATATGTAAGCCCAGTTAAAAACGTAAGTTTTTACATGAAAAATAGTTTATACATAAATTAACTTGGAAAAACTTCATAAAATCGTAAACTCATATAATTGTATAGGAAAAATCGCAATTTTAACAAAATATAGCTACCATGATGTCAGTTACGCTCCATAAAATCAAGTAGTGGTCTTAAATTTAATTTGGCACGCATATTGGATTTGGAGGTAGCAGTTACCACACTCAAATTATCTTATAGTTATAAAAGGAGGTTCAAGAGTAATAAGCATGTTCTGCTAGACACTTAAGCACTCCATTTCTTATTTACACTATCTTTTGTAAACTTTATTTGACTTAGGTATCAGAGTAGCAATATCGAAATTGCCCTGACACTCCCTTAGCTTAATTTCCTTCCATTTCGATAGAATGTTTGAGAGCTTGGTGACTAAGATTCTATTCTTATTAAAATCTTATATCAACAATTGACACCGTCTATTTTCATTACCATGATATGGCTAGATCTAAGTCAAGAGACACTAATACTCCACAGGGAGTAAGGCTCCTTAGGCAATTCAAGAACAACAATCATCACAACAACATACCCTTGAGGTACGCTAGGTTAAAGAACATAATAATGGGCTCAAAATCAATAACAAGAATAGTGATCCGTGAATAGCACAGTTGAAGGCATTATATGCTAGGTTCATAAAGGAATTGGAGGAGGTTCATGCCACTAATAGAGAATTACATCAAAGGCTTAACAAAAGAGATGTCACATCTTCTTCTACTCCTTCCTTATAGCAAGTAGGGCGGCAAGTTGAACTGATGATCAAGGAAGAGATATTGCAGTAGTTGCGAGGACCATAGTGAATGTAGATGATCCCCAATAAGCATAAGAGCCACGATCAGGGGAGAATTGCCAGTTGCAAGCGCTAGTATAGACAAGTATTGTACCATATGTATAGGTTCCTTTGGGTGGAAGAGTTGAGAATGCGATTGCTCACTTACTGCAAAAAGCTGAAGCAAAAATAGGCCTATAAGATTTAGAAGATTAAATCAAGAAGCTAGCTACCAAAGGAACTTCTAAGAAGAAGATAGATACGAGAGATAGAAAGGCAAGCCCTTTTATACAAAGCATAGTAGATGAGGGCCTACCATTAAGTGTTCAGTTCAATATGACATATATGATGAGAGAAAGGACCCAAACAACCATTTGAACATTTTTTGAACTTTGAAAGAACTTTATAGATTGACTGATGCTATTGCTTATATGGTTTTCCCATCCACTTTGAGGAAATTTGCAAGCATTCAGTTTAATTCATTGAAGATAACCTCCATCTCTTCTTTTAATCAAATAGTTAAGGAATCTATCATTATTTTCAAGCCATTAAACCTCCAGCCAATGATTCTTCACTCCTAACGTTAATTAGGCAGAAGTAAGGAGAATCGATTAGAGATTATGTTTACAAGTTCAATCAATTAATGATCAAGATCACTAACTGTGATAAGAATGTAGCATTGCATGTTATCTGTAAAAGGGTTAAGCAAAACTCAGAATTCTTTAAGTCCTTTGCTAAATACCCTCTGACCTTATTGGGTGATTTTACAAAGAGGTCAGAAAAAGTTTATTTAGCAAGAGGACCAAAGGCAAGCTAGAAGGGAGTTGGAGGAAGAAAAGTATGAGAGGAGGCTAAACAAAGATAAAGGTTCTATAATGGACAGATTGGAAAGGAATTTTGATGTCCGTAGCAAGCTTAGCTAGCCATTAAGAGATCAAAAAGGATCAATAACCACTTTTTCTGAACATACCCCTCTCAACCAACCTATGTTGGATGTTTTGATAAAAGTGCATTATAAGGGTTTTTTAGCTTAGCCTAAGAAGATGAAGAGCAATCCAACAAGAGGAAATTCCAATAAGTATTGTGATTTCCATAGAGATAGGGGCCATAACACGAATGAATGTATACATCTGAAGAATACCCTTGAAGATGCAGCTTAGAGGGTTTACTTGAAGAAATGTGTGGTTGATAAGGAAGAGCGCATTGAGCAACCTACACAAAGAAGGGGGATTAAGTAGCAAGCATGGAATTATGAGACTCGATCAAATAATTAGGACCTAATGGCACATGATAATAATAGGGAAATAACCGAGCTCCTTGAGGTGTGATAAATGTGATATTTAGAGGACTAGCAAGAGGAGGTCTTGCACCCACCTCAAGTTTATCGAATGCATTAAGGGATTGTGTATTGAATTTGAGGGTTTAAAAGTATAGGGTCGATGATATGGTTATATTTTAGATAAAGATATGTAAGGAGTTCAGTTCCCGTAAAATGATACCCTGGAGATTATAACCAAGATAGCGAATTTCGAAGTCAAGAAGGTGATGGTAAATACAGGGAATTCTACTGACATAATTTTAAGCACCCATTTATTTAGAAGTGACTTAAGTTAAAGAACATTAAGATGTAGCTATATAAGTATAGTTTATATGGATTCAATAACCAATCAATTAAGGTACATGAAGTAGTCATTCTAACCTTGTAGATTGCAGATGAAGAAAGTGTGGTTAACAAAGAGGTCGATCTTGTGATTATAGATTGCTCTTCACCATACAATGGCATAAAGAGGTTACTTTAATGTTGTAGATCATAATTGTAGATTACCCTTCCATCAACATGTTTAGGATGGTAGTGTCTATAGCTCATCAGAAAGCAAAATTTCTCACTTTAACTAGGATAAGAACATAGAGATCAACAACTATCCCAAGCTCTATACCTAAAAGCTTTGAAGGGGGATCAAGTCTACAATATCGAACAAGGCCTAAGCAATCATATGTAGATCAAAGGAAAGCTAGCAGAGGAAATCTTAATAATTCAACTCAATGATAATCTTGAACATGTGATTAAAGTTAGGGCTGGTATGCTAGCCGAATTAAGGGAGTGCATAATGTGTTTTCTCTAAGCTAATAGGGACATCTTCGCTTAGTCTCCCTCTAATATGCCAGGTATACTTGAAACAGTCATAACCCATAGGTTAGATATGGATCTGAACATGAAGGTCAGACAGCAAAAGAAAAGACATTTTGCTTCAAAAAGATAAGCTGCAATTGAAGAGGAGGTGCAAAAGTTATTGAAAGTGGACTTTATTATAGGGGAGTCATATCCTACGTGGCGTACGAATTTTTTGTTGGTGAAGAAAGCAAACAAAAAATGGAGGATGTGCATAGACTTTACTGACCTGAACAAGGCATATCCAAAGGACTACTTTCTCCTCCTACCTTGAATAAATCAAATGGTCTACTCGATGTCAAGGTATGCTTTGTTGTGCTTTATGGATGTGTTCTTAAGGTTCTGTCAGAGCAAAATACATCCCTCTGATCAAGCATACACTTCCTTTATTATGAACTTTGTGACATACTATTTTAAGGTTATGTTGTTCAGATTAAAGAATGCAAGTATCACCTATCAAAGATTAGTTACCAAGATGTTTAAACCTCAAATATACAGAAATATTGAGGTTTATGTTCATGACCTAATAGTGAAGAATAGGACAAACAATAACCACTTAGCTGACCTCCAAGAGACCTTTGACGCTTTACGAGGATATAACATGAAACTATATTTGCAAAAGTATGTGTTAGGTGCATCCTCGAGAAAGTTCTTAGGATACATAGTGATGCAGTGTAGGATTAAAGCCACTTTGAAGAAGATTTAGGCTATGCTTGACATGAAGTCTCCAAAATCCATTAAAGAGGTACAAAAGCTTACTGGTAAAGTTATAACATTGAATAGATTTGTTTCAAAAAGTGCAGAAACGTATGTGAATTTTTCAAAGTTGTGAGAAACCCATTTAAGTTCCTATAAAATGAAGAATGTGAGAAGGCTTTTAAAACCTCACAAGAAGTTGTAATGAAACCCCGATCTTATCAAAACCTGTAGAAGGGGAAATGCTCTATCTGTACTTATTTGTGAGTGATCAGGCCCTCTCCTCTATTTATGGTTTGATTGAAAGAACGATGCATCAACTAGTTATTATATAAGCCATGTCTTACATGAATTTGAATTGAGATATGCAAAATTGGAGAAGTTTATTTTGGCCATAATAGATGTTGCCAGGAAACTGCAACCATACTTATTGCCCATTAGGTTGTAGTTTTGACCAACTAAATAACCCTTAAAGCAAGCTTTACACAAGCTTGATGATTTAGGTCATATGGTCAGGTATGCCTTGGAACTTAGCACTTTTAGAATATAATACCAACCTAGGGAAGCATGAAAGGCTCAAATTTTAGTAGATTTTATTATTGAATTCATAGGATCGAAAACTTATAGCTTAAACATAGACTAGCCTACCTAGAAATTATGTGTAGACGGCTCATCAACAACTGAAGGAAGTAAAGCAAGATTGACCCTCATAGGTCTGATGGAAGCTCGAATCTCTTATGCTCTAAAGTTCAATTTCCCAGTTAGTAATAGTGAGTCAAAATATGAGGCATTATTAGCTGGAATGAGGTTCGCGAAGGAGGTTGAAGCAAGACGTTTAGATGTGTTTGCTAATTCCCAGTTGGTGGTGAACCAAGCCGCAAGAAACAGTATGGCCAAAGATGAAAGTATGATCAAGTATTTGTCGTTAGTGAAGGAATATGGATTGAATTTTAAAGATTAGTAGCTGATGAAGATACTAAAGGTAGAGAATTATATAGCAGACAAGTTATCCAAATTGGCTTAAATAGGCATGTCAAGTTGGGAGGAGAAGATCTTTATAGAATATTTGCTTGAAAGGAGCATAGATTTGCAATCACAAGAATGCCTTAAGGTTTAACAGAGGAATCGAAGTATTGTTAGATGGATCTAATAATAGAATATTTAGAGAAGGGAACTTTGCCTTAAGACACCAAAGGGGCCCAATGTCTTATCTATAAGGTGGCCAATTTTATGATGATTGATGAGAACTTATATAAGAGGGGCATGAGCATACCTTATCTATGATACTTCCGACAATCTAAAGCTCAACAAGTATTATCCAATCTGCATTCTAACGTATGCAGTAATCATATTAGAATAGTATCTCTCCATGTTTGAGGTTTAAGGTAAAGTTATTGATGGCCTACGATGAGGAAAGATGCCTTTGGTCTAGCTTCGACATGTGATCAATGTCAAAGAAATGCCTTAATTGTGCAAGTTCTAAGCCCACATTTGATCCCTCTTATTATCCTTTGGCCTTTTGCTTAATGGGATTGGATATACTTGGTCCTTTCTTTAAGAGCAAAGAAGGTACATAATTATCATAGTTGATTATTTCATGAAATGAGTTAAAGCCTAGGCTGTGGAGCATAATGTAAAGGAGCATTGAGGTGTTTATGATCAATAATGGTCTTAACAAGTTCGGAATACCATATGTGATTGTAGTAGATAATAGGATACTGATAACTCGGATTTTAAACATATTTCATAGGATGATTTTATAGTATTTTCCTCACATTTTTTGGTTTTCTTTAAAGAAATTGATACTTAATTGAGTAAAATTTTGATTTCTAGGTTTGAACACGTTTTAGGATCGAAAACGAAGAAAAGGAATCAAATTTCACTCAAATCGGAGTTCAAATGAAGAAGTTATGAAATTTTGAAGTTGTGTAGAAAATTTTGCCTCAATGCAGAAAGTTACACGACCTGGGGACACGGTCATGTCTCAGGTCGTGTCTGGTGATGAAAACAGAATCCTTTTGATACACTATAAAAAAGACATATTAGGGTTTCAAAAGACATGAGAGACATTACAGAAACGGAGAGACACAAAAGAAGAGAAAGAGACTTAAGGAGAACATCAAGAAAGAGGCGGAACAACATCAACTTCAAGATTAGAGAGATTGTTCATCAATTAAAGGGGTTTCCATGTTTTATTTTATATTATTGATGAAACTCGTTTTTAGATTCAGTATGATAGCTTAGAATTCGAGTATTTAGGATTATGGAACCTAGGGTTTCATGTGATTCTTAAATTGATTTAGAAATTTCAATAAAGTTTCTATTTTTACTTTATTCGATTATGTCGTTAATTATTGATTGATATTTCTAGAATATCAATATATGATATTATGCATGTTGATTGAGAAATTACATGTATAATTAGATCTTTACATAATTGAAGAGGATAACATGTATAGTTAGAGATAAGATACATGTTTCTTCCGGAAAGTTAATTATTTGTATGGGAATTCATTATACATTAATGCAATTCTAAATTATATTACTAAGTGAAGAGATTCTAGTAAATAATTTAGGATTAGGGTTAATATGCTTGAGAAAGGTATTAACTTTAGTTGTAAATCCCTCCAGTTAAGAAAAATAGAAACCGAATTGAATATATTTTAAGCAATCACATGATTAACTCTAGGGGAAATAATTTCTAAATACGTTATTACTTTCTTGAAGTCGTTTTTGATTTTATCGCTTTTTCAATTGCTTAATTAAGTCTTATAATTAAGTTAGTTTGTTAATTTTAGTATTTTTAATTAATTCAAACTTTCATAATTTTTCGGTTAGATAATAAAGCTATGGTTAATATTAGTACTCGAAGTCTCTAAGAGATCGACTCAAACTCACATCGGCTATATTAAAACTGATAGGTGCACTTACCTCATATCAAGTTTTTGGCGCCGTTGCTGGGGATTTTCGATATTAAGAACACTAGTTGCTTTATTACTTTAACCATTTTTTTTCTTTTGTTTTCATTATTTGTTTTCATTATTTATTTTCATTAGCTAGAGCTGCAATTGATTCTATATTTCTTACCCTTGCAGTGCATGACTCAAAGTAACCCGGAAGATTTGGTAGAACTTGATCCTGAAATTGAGAGAACTGCCCTTCAAAATTTGAAATTACGACCTAGACAAAGTGTGGCGACCATTGATGACGAGTTAATCGTTGAAATCAAGGAAGAAGGTGAAGAGACCAACACTTAATTCATCGAGCAGGAAGAGCCACATGGCTAACAACAGGAATGAAGCAAATCGGATCATGTCCGATTATTCAAGGCCTACACTTATTGGAGCTGACTCTAGCATCGCAAGGCCAACTGTCGCAGCTAACAACTTCAAAATTGCACCTAACATTATACAGATGGTGCAACAATATGTTCAGTTTGACGGTCTCCAAGATGAAGATCCCAATGCCTACATCTTTAGCTTTCTAGAGATTTGTGATACTTTTAAAATCAATGGAGCCACGGATGATGCCATTCGACTGCGGCTATTCCCTTTCTCCTTGAGGGGTAGAGCAAAACAGTGGTTGAACTCTCTACCACGAAATTCAATCACAACTTGGAATGAATTGGTAGAGAAATTTTTGGAGAAGTATTTCCCACTTGCAAAGACCGCTAAACTTCGGAATGATATTTCTTGTTTTGCTCAATTGGAAGCGGAGACGTTATATGATACTTGGGAGTGGTTTAAGGACTTGCTCAGGAGGTGCCCACATCATGGCCTCCCACTATGGATGCAGATTCAGACCTTTTATAATGGTCTTAATTTATCTATGAGATAAATGATTGATGCATCCGCAGGAGGTACTTTGAACACAAAAACACCTGAGTAAGCACAAAACCTGATTGAAGGAATAGCGATGAACAATTATCAGTGGGAAAGCACTAGAGCCAAACAAAAGGCTATGGGAATTTATGATGTGGACTTGACTACTACTTTGGCAGCCAAGGTGGACTTATTAAGTAAAAAGATTGATGCACTCTCAGTTGGCCCTCAACAAGTGCAATCGGATGTAAGTGATTTTGGTATGCAGGGGTATGGAGCATAAGAACAACTGGAACAGGTGGATTATCTAGGAAATCCACCTAAGCAACAAAATAACCCCTACAGCAACACTTATAATCCAGGATGGAGGAATTACCCCAATTTCTCATGGGGAAATCAAAACCAAGGCCAGCCGAAGACCAACTTTGGCCTACCTAGATTTCAAAGACCATTCTCACCTCCTCTACCTCAAGAAAAGAAGTCTAATGTGGAAGAACTTCTCACAAAATTTATTCAAGGCAATGAGGCTCGCTTATCCAACATTGAATCATCGTTGAGAAATCAAGAGGCTTCCAATCATGATCTTGAGAATCAAATTGGTCAACTTGCAAAAATGATCTCTAAGAGGCAACAAGGGACAATCCTAGGGAATACCGAGGTTAATCCTAGGGAACATGTTAATGTAGTGACCTTGAGAAGTGATAGAAAACTACAGGTGGAGAAGAAGGATGGTGAGGAAGTAGTTAAGAAAGAAGTGGAAGTCAACCGTAAGGAAGATGCAAAGCCACTAAAATCAAAAGAAAGTATGGAATCACCAAAAGTGAATGAGTACAAGCCTCCCATCCCTTACCCGCAGCGCCTTAAGCAAAGTTACACTGATCAAAATAAGGAATTCGGTAAATTGCTTGATGTTTTCAAACAATTACACATTAACTTACCTCTTGTTTATGTCATATTGCAGATGCCAAAGTATGCGAAATTTCTAAAAGATCTTCTATTGAATAAGAGGAAGTTGGAGGAGCTTACAACAGTCACATTGAACGAGGAATACTCGGCACTTCTCCAGAAAAAGCTGCCACAAAAATTAAATGATCCAGGGAGTTTCACTATTCCTTGTATGCTTGGCAATTTGTTGGTAGATAATGCTTGGGCAGACTTAGGAGTTAGTATAAATTTGATGCCGTATAAATTGTTCAAAAAGCTAGGGTTAGGAGAACCTAAATTAACGGGCATGAGTCTTCAATTAGCCGATAGGTCTATCACATACCCTAGAGACATAATAGAGGATGTTTTAGTGTAAGTAGACAAATTCATCTTTCCTGTGGATTTTGTTATACTTGATATAGATGAAGATATTGAGGTGCCACTACTAAGGCTGTTTTTTATGTTAGTGAGCATAAGTTGATATTACGAGTCGGGGATGATGAAATAGTTTTTAAAACTTTAAAGGCAACGAAAAAATTTCTTGACTTAGAGGACATAAGTCACAATGTTTATGCCACTAATGTCGTTATATTTACATGTATGCAGGAAACTCTTGCCAAAGATTCCTCAAGCTATTGCTTGTATAAGGGAGATGAAAATTTGGTGATTAACCCCAATTGTGCAAAAGTGGCAGCTCAAATAGAAGTTCATGAATCCATTGTAGATAAGAAGGGGATTGATCTACTCCACAAGCCAAAGGATCGTAGGTTAAAATCTTTCAAAGAGAAGCCACCAATTTTGGAACCAAAATTGTCAAGAAATTATTTAGAACATGTCTTTGCGGTGAAAATTTCAAAACTTCCAATGACAACCGGATCTAAGCTAAAAGCGGACAAAATGAAGAAATTTAAGGTACATGAATTTGATAAGTGACATGATAAGAAGAGAAACTATGGAAGTTATGCACTAATGAAATGGAATTGGCAAGGTAGATGGCCAAAGGGTAAATCTACACTCGTATGGAGAGTTCGAAAGCGAGATACATGAGGAGTTCTATTTCCACCTGGATGAAGAATCGTGAATTACAAGACGTATCCTATCGAGCTATTGATATTAACTATAGCGCTTCTTGGGAGGCAACCCATGTCTAATTTTGCTTATACTTTAGTTCATTAAGTTTTCTTCATTTTATTTTCCTTTCATCTAACTTTGCTTTACTTCTTCTATTTTCGTCATAGCCTTTTCCTTTTATTTTCATTGTTGATTTTTCTCTTTAGTTTTATTATTTTTATTTCTTTAAGTTTCCTTTCTCTTTACAAAAAAAAAAAAAAAAAGTTACACAGGTAAAGGACATGGTTGTGTCCCAGCCCGTGTCCATCCAGGCCTTCAATACTGTCCACTCACAGAAAGTTACACGGGCAAGGGACACGGACGTGTCCCCAGCCCGTGTGCACCTAAAAATCCCACCTTCATATAGAGAGTTACACGGGCGTAGGACACGGTCGTGTCCTAGCCCGTGTGCGTTCAGATTTCATGATCGACCTTAGAGAGTTACACGGGCATGGGATACGGTCGTGTCCCAGCCCGTATTCGACCAAACTCCACACGACTCACACAGATTGTTACACAGGCAAGGGACACGGTCGTGTCCTAGCCCGTGTCGACCCAAACTTACACAATTTTTACACACGCCTGTTTTATTTAAATTAAACACACACTCTCTCACACATCTCCATACATCAACACATTTCTTCATCAAATCCAACCCGATTCAATGTTTCTTCTCAATTCGTCAATGGAAAATCGTGAAAAATAGATCGTTTGAAAGAGGTCCACATCTGTTACATCATGTTCTAATCATAAGGGCACTATTGTCGAGTTACTAGCCACTCTTTCTCCACTAGAGTATCTTATGCTTCAAGGCAGGGAAGTATTAGTTTCTTTTTCAATACATGTTTTCCTTTTTCCCTATGATGTTTTTTTTTTCTTGTTTGATAACTTGCTATTGTGCTTTCTTAGTCGTACATTGGGGACAATGTACATTATTAAGTGTGGGGAAGGGATATATATGAATTTATTACTGTTTAGGAGACTTATTCATATTTGACCCAATTAATTTTTAAGTTAACTTGCAATAGGTGATTAATTGGTATTAAGCCAAATCAACTGTGCCATGTTGATCGTTATTGACCTTATGATACTTTACTAGAATTGATTAGTCAAATTTGTAGAGGGCAAAGTTACGAGATATTTAGCTTCGGACTTTAGGATTTGAGATTGGAGCAACATCACTAGTTGAGAGTTAGTCATGGTTATTTTTAAATTTACTTTTATGTATACCCTTCTCTTAGAAATTTTTAAGAGTCCTATAATTTTTAGCAAACAAACAAATGAAATTCTTCTTTTGAGAAACTCCTGAAAAATCACAATGATTGGAGGTCAAAAGTAATAACAAGTGTATGAATAGAAAAAAATTGGTAAGGATTGATCTTGGTCTGTCAGAAGAGCGAGATTGAGTCCCAATGCCAATTCAAATGAAAAAAAAAAGAAAAAAGAAAAAAATTGATATGGATCGGCCTTGGTCCATCAGAAGAGCAAGGTTCTTTCCCGCTATCAATATAAGGAATAAGTTGGTATGGATCGGTCTTAGTCCGTCAGAAGAGCGAGATTCTTTCCCGCTACCAACGCAATTGTACTTAAATAAGGTAAATTTAAAAGACCTCTCAACAAAAGCATGAACTAGGGGGATGATCAGAGGATGAGTGGATGTAAAATGTGTTTGTTTTAGATTATGGTGCTTGGTGAGATGAAAAAGAGAATTATATAAACTTTAGTCAAATGGACAAAATTTTTATGACTCTTTCTCGGTTGGCGAGATGTTAAATCCAATTTTTAGTTTAAGAATCCTTGGTTAAATGTCTTGGGTAAACTTTGATTTTCATAAATTAACTAATTAACTCTAGTATTAAGTATTGTTGGAGCATTCGAATATGGTCAGATGAAATTGGTTGACTTTATTATTACAAGTTGATTCAGAATAATTTTCTTACTTTTCTAAAGGTCAAGTATATTCGTTCACAGGTTTCCTAAATAGTGATAAATTTTGTTTAGTGTTTCTTGTCCCGAAAGTTTTGTTTTGATTTATTTGAATGAGGACAAGCAAATGCTCAAGTGTGGGGAAATTTGATAACTCGGATTTTAAACATATTTCATAAGATGATTTTATAATATTTTCCTCACGTTTTTTTGTTTTCTTTAAAGAAATTGATACTTAATTGAGTAAAATTTTGATTTCTAGGTTTGAACACGTTTTAGGATCGAAAACGAAGAAAAGGAATCAAATTTCACTCAAATCAAAGTTCAAATGAAGAAGTTATGAAATTTTGAAGTTGTGTAGAAAATTTTGCCTTAATGCAGAAAGTTACACGACCTGGGGACACGGTCATGTCTTAGGTCGTGTCTGGTGATGAAAACAGAATCCTTTTGATACACTATAAAAAGACATATTAGGGTTTCAAAAGACATGAGAGACATTACAGAAACGGAGAGACACAAGAGAAGAGAAATAGACTTAAGGAGAACATCAAGAAAGAGGCGGAACAACATCAACTTCAAGATTAGAGAGATTGTTCATCAATTAAAGGGGTTTCCATGTTTTATTTTATATTATTGATGAAACTCGTTTTTAGATTCAATATGATAGCTTAGAATTCGAGTATTTAGGATTATGGAACCTAGGGTTTCATGTGATTCTTAAATTGATTTAGAAATTTCAATAAAGTTTCTATTTTTACTTTATTCGATTATGTCGTTAATTATTGATTGATGTTTCTAGAATATCAATATATGATATTATGCATGTTGATTGAGAAATTACATGTATAATTAGATCTTTACATAATTGAAGAGGATAACATGTATAGTTAGAGATAAGATACATGTTTCTTCCGGAAAGTTAATTATTTGTATGGGAATTCATTATACATTAATGCAATTCTAAATTATATTACTAAGTGAAGAGATTCTAGTAAATAATTTAGGATTAGGGTTAATATGCTTGAGAAAGGTATTAACTTTAGTTGTAAATCCCTCCAGTTAAGAAAAATAGAAACCGAATTGAATATATTTTAAGCAATCACATGATTAACTCTAGGGGAAATAATTTCTAAATACGTTATTACTTTCTTGAAGTCGTTTTTGATTTTATCGCTTTTTCAATTGCTTAATTAAGTCTTATAATTAAGTTAGTTTGTTAATTTTAGTATTTTTAATTAATTCAAACTTTCATAATTTTTCGGTTAGATAATAAAGCTATGGTTAATATTAATACTCGAAGTCTCTAAGAGATCGACTCAAACTCACATCGGCTATATTAAAACTGATAGGTGCACTTACCTCATATCAAGTTTTTGGCGCCGTTGCTGGGGATTTTCGATATTAAGAACACTAGTTGCTTTATTACTTTAACCATTTTTTTTCTTTTGTTTTCATTATTTATTTTCATTAGCTAGAGCTGCAATTGTGTGACATTTGCATGATGTTTTACTGGTTGTTATTATTTGTATGTTTAAATGATTGTTTCATTTGTATGTTATCATCAGTGTAATCACTTTTGTAAACCAATAAATATAAATGTATGACTAACATAATTGGATATATTTGTCGCATGTTTATAACTCAACTAGTATGCTGATGGAGAATATTAACTTTCCAAATTTTTTAGGAAAGTATTTTTGAAAACATTTTTCTAGTATTAAACAAATTTTTATATGATTTTTGAGAGGGCTCGTAACGCCTATTGATGAAATTTTTATCTTAGAGGAAAAACTAACATAATATCTCTAATTGATAGCGAGAGAACTCACATAATTGTGTTCATGGGGCCTTAGAGATATTTTACTAACGAAAGGACTTACATAATTGTGCCTATAGGGCTTTAAGTATATTTTGATAACGAGATGACTCATATATTTATGCCCAAAGGGCCTTAGATATGATTTGTTCATGGTAGATGGCCTTAGTTAGGGTCTACTTGTTAAGATTGGTATTTTTTTCTCAGATAAGATAATTGTCAAGTGTCATCTAAAAGGATGATGCCCCTAGGCAACCTCATGCAGTTAAGGTAAGGTACCTCATGTGATTAAGGTGAGATGCCCAATGTAAGCAACCTCATATAAGGGATAATCAACGTGTAGATAATATAAATCTATACCTTCCATAGTTCCGGACTCCTATGAATGTGTTACTTGCATTCATTGCACATGCATTCATTTCATATGTAGATTGATTGCATATATGCTAATAATGTTTGATAACTTACTTGAACAATAGTAATAGCAAGGAATAAACTCATTGAGCTATGATTTGCTCATTCTCTTGTAGTTTCTTTTATAGGTTCTTTTAAGCTAGGATTAGGTTAAATCTCGAGTGCATAGTGTAAACTAAAGATATTTATGATAATGTTAGAGTTAGTTGAGAATTTTATAGTTGGTACAAAAACATTTTTTTGTAGGAAATGTTTATATGTTAGGGTTATGTATACTTTAATATTTCTTGCAATTTATAAAGTTGATATATTCTATCTTATTTTTTGGTAGGAGACACCAATTCTCTATGATTCTAATAGAATGTGGAATATCAGATACTTATAGTTATTTATGTTTTACAATAAGTTAATAAATTAAAAAGAAATCAGAAACCTTAATAATTAATTATTTAGAGTCTCGCAATTTCTGACTTGTAAGGTGGTTTTTATATCATAGGTGTACATGTGATATAAAAATTTTAGGCAACCCTACTAGCCCCCTTTAGGGTCATGACAACAACGGTTGAAGAAAATTAGAGCAGTAGTATGTGAATCTATAGAGAAGAGAAAGAAAATACAAGGGAAATAGTTGAAAATGTAAATAGATGAATTTAACGGTAGTTTTCAAGGATTCCGTAATCGTTTTAATAACCAATTAATATGGTTCGTCCGATTTATTGTATATTAGATAGATCAGACGGTTTAGGTGAAGTTTCCCATCCAAAAGGATGTACATGAACTCGAACACGATTGTGTGGACCTCGATAGCAATATGTGAAATGTTATGTTCAGTAGATGAAGCTTATCCAACAAGTTAAATAAAAGATAACATTCCAATAGTAATCTACCATCTCGATAGATTAGACTTAAAGTTTGTGAATAAAATAGTTGAAGTGGTAACCTAAGATTGCACTTTAAAAAGGAATGCATGACTAATATATCTGATTTTTGAAATGGCATTATCACTCCTCCTGATAGATTTATCAAGAGGAGTCAGGGGGAAAATGTTGATAGAGGTTTTTCCCAAAGGCATAAATCGAGCTACTTAGAGCTACTTTTGACCTAATGTCTGATCATATGTAACCTTTCCTTACTCTCAATCTCTTAAAGGTCTCATTGGTCATGTAGGATAGCTCGGGAAAGGCTAGCAACCTAAATTTCTATAAGAAAAACTTTAGTAGGGAAGATTAGATCAACCTCCTTTAGCTCAAAAGAACTGTCTCTAGGTTGGATTTTGACCCTATGAACTCTAAAAGGTTTAAATTCTAAGATTGGGCATGAACAATTAGATTCCCTATCTGCATTACTACCCATTAGCCAGCATGGTGTCAGCCACATTCCTAAAAAACAGGGAGAGGTGTTAAATTTAATTAAGCACACATATTGAATTTGGAGGCAATGGTTACCACATTCAAATTATCCTATGAAGGTCTAAGAGCAATAAGCAAGTTCTATTGGATGCTTAAGTACTTTATTTCTTATTTATCTTATAAAGGTCTAAGAGCAATAAGCAATTAGCAATGGAGTAGTAAGGTTAGAGTCACTTCAACTCCCCCTTAGCCTAATTTCCTTATGTTTTGCAAAGTGTATGAGACTTGGTGGCTAAGATTCTATTCTTACTAAAATCTAATATCAACAGTTTTAACAAAGGCAAATTGGTCATGTTAAATCTTATTAGGGCTCACAAGGAATAGTGTGAAAGTATGACAATCTTTCTTGAGGGACTAATCATTTCCATGCCCATTAAATATCATTTATTTGACACACTACCATCCTTTTCCTAATATCATATGAGTGGCATTAATATAAGCAATGTCACGAGCTATTTAGTTTTGCATACTCTTTGATGACCAAAGGAACCATGGCTTGTTAATGCATATGAACCACTCCCTAATCAATCATTTAGTAAAGGCAATATGGTCGAAGATGCTTTATAGCTTTTAATCCCAAATTTTCCATAAAACCAATAGCAATGATATTAGCATAGTTAACACCATTCAAACCAACATACAAGTCATACCTCATGTCAACCCATGTATATGAAATAAATTTTAGAATTAACTTAGATCTTCCTTAAGCTAATCTTATAGAATTTTCTATACAATCGACTGATAGGGAAGCCTTTATGGCTGGTTCAAGACGGATTTTGCAAAACCTGAATTCAAAAAATAAATATAAAGGATTAAAAAAATATAAAAAGGATTTATAAAACAAACGCTTAGTATCGCATGTAATATGGTATAAGTGGTGGGGGTAAAGTTGTCTTAATGAAAAATTGAAACCCCTTCCTTTTCTTACTACGTTTCTTTTTGGATCCCATACCCCTCATTTTTCTTGTACAATTCTTTTTGTGGGAAACTAGAAAACTTACAAAATATCTCTCAAGAAGACCTATTGGGTTTGAATTCAAGGAGTTAATGTGCTTAAATCAAAGCAAAACTCAAGATTTAGCAAAGGGATGGCCAAAATCAAGTAAGTTACCACTTATACACTATCGAAATTCATTTTCCCTTAAGTAGGTAAAGTAAACTCAAAGAGATTTTGTCTTTACAAAAATGAAGTATGGAAACTGCAGATTTAAGGGTTCTTGCATCAAGAATCATAGAGTAAGTTGTTTTAAAAACCCCTATTTCATTAAAAGTCTTGTCCTTCTTGTATGTTGTAGAGTTTGAGGGTTGGTTGTAATTTTAGGTTTTGATTGCTATATTGATGTTTAGAGGATTTTAAGGATCATTTAGAGATGGGTTTGTAGTGGAAAAAGGTTAGAAAGAGGGAAGTTTGGATTTTAGGATCGAGACCAAGGTTGTATAAGGGAGGAGTAGTGTAACACAATTAATAGAATTCTTTAGACTATGACTAATGTTCAGACGCTAGTCGACCTAGCATCTAGTTGCCTTTTTAGTGGCAATGTACAAAGAGTTTCTTTTCCTTTCCTTATCACATTTCCAACCATCCTTTTCGATCCAAAAACATTTCCAATACGTTCTTAAACAAGTTTTCTGAACCAAAACGACAATTAAACTCTATTTTTCTAAGGAACGATTCGAGACTTTTTGTAAGAACTTACAATCTAGTTGAGGGGTTGGAATTTAAGGAGTGAGTAGTGGCTATTGTGTTTGAGTTTAGCGGCTAAGATGTTATTTTTGTGTTGTACCAGGTTATAAGATACTAAGAGACTTGTTAAACATTACTAAAGTGTTAGGTATGAGATACTTGGTTAATGGTCGTATATGTTGGGCTAGTAATTAAATTAGAGTTAATTGAACTTGGACTTAATTGATTTTACTGCTTATGCTTGGCTTCGACCACCTACTAGTAAGGTCCAATAGTGTTGGTGAGTCACTTGGCGATATTTGCATGACATTATCCCCAGTAAAAGGACCCAGGTAGATTTAGTTCGTAATCGATTACTTTGATGTTGGGGAGGCCCCAATACCAATATTGACATCGTATTTATATTGTGTCCTTATAGGGGTCATGAGTAACCCCAAATCTGAAGATGTTGAGACCGTACAACTTATGGACTAATTAATGAAGACCAAAAAGGGTTGTTATTGCATTTATTATGGTTACTTATGTATGTATTTTCCTGTTACTTATATGTTCACATGCATTGTATAGTATCCTATACTAATGTTAGCTCACCCTTTAAGGATTTGTTATTCTTTAGCTATAGGTTTAAAGTATAAGGATCATGGTGATTATTATATTAAGGAAACGAGTTGTGGTTACTTGTATAATGACGAGGAGGGTGATTTCTATTATTATAATGATAGAGTAGGGACTACATAGACTAGACATTAGGATTGAAGTATTAGAGACTTTCTATTACTACTTTACGTTGTTCATATTTGAGATTTTTGTTATCTATTTGAAGTTGCTTGTAACTCTAGTTATTGATGTCTACTACTTTGTCACTTATTAGAGCTGTGAGACGCTAGGTCCTTTAGTTCATTGTTATTTCAAGTTTCAAGTTTAGTTTCAATTATGGTGTTATATGTTGTATTTATGGAGATTGAGTGATTGACATTCCACTCTTGTATTTAGATTTAAAGTTATAAATTGTGAATTGGTAAATTTTATGGTAATTTATGGAATATAAATAGGTACATGGATCCTTGTTGCCTTAGCGTATTTGCCTTTAAGGCTAATACGTAGCAAAGCTGTAATTACCCAAGTTCTGGGGCATTGCACTAAACCCATTTCATTACCCTATAGAGCATCTTAGAACCCATCCCAAAACCTTATGGAGTTTTTATCTTGTTCCCATAATCCATTCTTATAAATTTTAGTAAAACCCATTTAAAACCTAACCCAACTTGTTATATGCCAAAAAATAAAAAAACATCAAATCCTTCTTATAAATGGAGTCAAACTCAAGCTGCATCAATTTCTCATGCATCACATCACAATAAAATTTAATTATGGTTACAAATCCTTGTTACAAATCCAAAATCAAAATAACAATATCGAATAAATATTTGTTGTTGGTGAATTTTTGGATCAAGGATAATCCTACAAAAGAGAATGAAATGCTTAGTATTGAGGTTAGTCCAATGCGACCACTCCAATGCTTAAATTAATAGGGTAACTTTGTATAAAAAGTATGAGTGATGTATTAGAGAGATCTTGCAGAGTTTTTTTCCCCATATTTATGGTTAGTTATAATGTCTAAGGCAATTGTTGGAGTAACTATTAAAACATGTGGAAGCTTCTTGATTTGACATCTCTCTTGATATGTAGAGAGAGTAGGCGGTTATATAATATAACCGTGCTTATGATAACTATTCATGCCATAGGCTTAAATCCAAACTAAGAATGGATTTAAGCTACTTAGCATAAATGCCGTGTGTCATCTTTCCAGAGGTATACCAAGAGATTCAAATATTCAACTTATTGGCAGTCAAATGAATAAGTATGTTTGATGAGCAAAAACTAACTATCAACAATATTCATCAAAATTCTAAATTGAATAGAGTTCAACAATCTTCCATCATATCCATCAATGGTAAACATTCACATAAAGTTAACTAATCAACTCATGAGGTCATCCACTTTCTCAATCACCTCCATACCTATAAAAAAAGAAAAAATATTTGAAAATACATGATAGAGTAAACAATATGAACTGTTTTCATAAAGAAAAAACTCAATATTATATAATCAAAATCCTTACCACTTATTTCATGTGACAATAAACTTTAAGAACACATTAATGCCTCTATTGTATCTACATTTAGTCGACTTTTATACAAGCTAATTAGGTGCCGACTAATACAAAATGCAAATTTAGAAAAAACTATAGAAACAAGAACAACTAATATATCTCTTGCTATGGCTTATAATGTAAGATACTTAATTCCATTTAGAGGTATGCAAACGAGTTTTATCCCACGGGTTAAGCCATTTAACCTACTTTAAAAAGGGGGTTTGGTCTAAGTTTTTCATCTTGTATAAAATGCAAGCCATTTTAGCTCAACCCATTTAACCTAAAGGCCCAAGTGGCTAACCTACAATAGGCGAGGTTAACCTACTTTTTATTTAGCCTAACTGGAAAATAAAAAGAAGAAAAAAAAAATAAAAGAAACCGGCATTCAACATTTGATAGTCCATACATACAAACCTCAAATCAACTAATACATAAAGAAACTCTAGACTCACGACTCATAAGAAACCTTAAAACTACCTTTCACTCTCAGCTCATCCCATCTCTCATCCTTATCATCATGAATTGGCATTCGAAGACACATAGACACACTCACTCATAACAAGTAGTCAATCTCGTTTCTCACTCTCATCAATCAACATTCAACAACCCAGTTATGTACATTACATCATCCACAACAATCACTTTGATTACTTTTTAATCCCTTTCTAGTTTCCAATAGTTCCAACTCACATACTTGTAGATCTATACCTAGGAGAGCTTTGTTGTTTCTGATATCTAGTTTCAGAAGAAAATAGAGATAATTTTTTTTTATCAATTTTGTTTATTTGTTATCATCTTGGTCCCATTTCTAATTCTCAGTACAAATATTTCATTCTAATAATTGATAGTTCAGCTAAAAAAAGAAAAAAAATATAAAAAGATAGTAAATTTTTTTATGAAGTGTTGGTTTGCAAATTTTGATGCTTAATTATTATAATAGTTATTATTTATTTCACTATTTCAAAGAAAAGATAGTGAATATTTGGAAAAGGTTTTTTTTTTTTTTTTTTAATGCATCATTGCTAATAGCTTTGATATGTTTTGATTTCAACAATATTTAGGAAGGGGGGATTGGTGATATGATTGCATAATCATTTTTGCAATTTGCTCCATTATTTTTAGATCAATTTAAGGACTTTTGCAATTTAATCCATGCAAACAATCATTTTAATCCATGAATTTTTAATGATGTAAATAATGGCCATCACACTGAACTTTTAATATCTATTAAGTAATATACATGAAAATTTGTCTACCTTTAAAATATTAGATGGTAGTCTATGAAGTAGAAGTTAGTTTGGGCAAGTTAGTTGAGGTAACACTTATATATTCTCCTTTGATGAAAGTAAAATTGCAAAAATTGTTAAGTTAAGGTTACAATACTTAGTTACGAGAGGCATTAAAAGATTTTATCATTACTTTAGAAGTAAACAGCTACCTTATCTTGTTTTACTTTTTCGTAATTCAATCAAACCCACATGTACATGTACTAGAAGCATACATATCAACAAACAAATAAGAAACGAAAACAATTGGAAGTACAGTGTTTTATAGGCTTAATTGAAGGTGTAAATTACAAGATGACTCCAAAATAATTAGCAATTAACATAACCTACTCTTCTTATTAGATGTCTTATTAATCTAAAATTTTAGAGTTTCTAATATTTACAGCATGAAATTATAGTAGAGAGTTTTTGTTCATATGATATTGTAATTAAAAAGACTAATTACTTTTAAGTTTTCTCATTATATTCTTACTTTTTTTTCTTTGTCAATTTTCAAAATAGATCACAATACCGACACTAGTAGTGACACTACTATCCAACACATTGATAACTTCAACAGGAGCAACATATGTATAGGAGTGCAGCTATGTATATGTATTATATATTAATTGACACCATAGTGCAACTGTATTAAGAAGTGATAATGCTTAAAAATGCATTTTTTGAAAGAACTTATTGTTATATTTTATAAAGTAAAAGTGCATAAAAAAGATAATAAAATTAGAAGTACATGACTTAGATCTACATTGATACTCTTAAAGTAATTGGTAACAAGTATCCTTAACTTTTTGATTCGCCATAGAAGCACTCTCTCCATAAATAGTAGGAAATTGAAAATCTAGAAGCAACATCATATGATGGGGGCCTAGAATAGTACAAATAACCATAATCAAATCCATGTCACCCTCATACTTTTCAAATTTCTCAAACATCTTATTAGTCATAGTACTAATATTCGTATCAAGAGAATGGTTGGAATCACTTAGTGCTTCCTTAATTTTAGACATCTTCTCAAAATAGTAATTAGCAATAGGATATTGTGTACTAAAAAAAGATAAGCTAAGACATAGAAAATTGCTAATTTGTTGCAAATATCTTCTGCCAACTCCTAATCATCTTCTATTGGAGGTCATTTTTAATGTCTATCCATATGTTTAACTCTATAAAAAACTTCCTTATAACTAATATGATAAACATAATTTAAAGTTCCACAGGTTTTTCAATTTAAAGAAAGATTTTCGTTGTACAAAACATCTAGTTGCTTGCATGCCTCTCTAAATTTCTCCACTTGTGATGGTGTCGCTAACCAATGTTCAACACAATCACAAGTCCTTTGAAATGACTTTTCTATTACTACTATCCCCTCTTTTACAATCAAATTCAAAATATGTATAGAGCAACACATATGTAATATCTTTCCTTAAAGAACCAATTCAACCCTTCTTAATTCAACATCAAATATGTGATCATGGTGTCATTTATAGAACAATTACCTATAGTAATTGTAGATAATTTTCTATCTATAATCCATGCCATCAATGATTGAATCAAATAATCAACAAAAACCTCACTTGCTTATGGAGTTGGAACATACACAAAGCTACATAGAAATGTATATATAGTTAAGAATATGTAATTCTCAATAACGTAAAAGTTAAAATTAGAAGATACCTAACAAAAAAAAGTACTTTCGTAGTCGATTTTGGAGTATCCAATTGTTGTCAACAAAGTGTGCTACAACAATCATACGTCCTTTTTTTAGATTGGAAGTCCACATATTCATTGTTATTGCAACTCAAGAATTAACACCTTTCAACAGTACCCTCAATTTTTCCTTCTCCTCGTTGTAGATGCTCCTAATTTTTTTCCTTGTTATAGTGCGACCTACATGATTAATAAGAGGTCGGATACTACTAGCATACTGTCCCAAAAATTCATGCTCAACTATTAAGATAGGATACTCATGAACAATTGTCCTTGTACAAGTTTCTACCTAAAAAATTCTTGATTGAGGGACCAATTTCTTATTATTACGCTACTACCACTTTAGTCTTAGCTTGTTTTTTTCTTAATTGATAAAAGACATAGTCTTAAGTATTTTTTATTTGTCTTCTTTAAGCACCTCTTTAAAGGGTTATCTAAGTGCTTGGTTCCATTTGAATTATTTGCCTTAATTTTTTTCTCACAATGGTTTCACATAACATAGTCCTCCTCATTAATTGTTATTCTCACCATATCATTCCAAATAGGAGAAGTTAACTTACATTTATTAGGTTCGTCACTTAGATCGTTACTATTTTTAACTTAAAGGACTTGATAAAGCTAGTCATTTTGTTAATACTACTTCCCTTTTAGATCTAAATTTTGGCAAGGGGCTTTCCTTATTGTTGTTGGTATTTACATTTGCATTGTTGTTCATCTCGATTTCTTTCAAATCTATTTTCCCTACATTACATAAAAGAGATTATCAAATCTATTGACTAAAAGTTATTACGCCCTAAACAGGAGAAGTTGTAACAATCCCACCATATAAACTAACTTAAGACAGAAGCTAACCTCATAGCTATTATTATAGTTATAGTCTACACATGGTGTATACGACTTAACCAACTTAAAACATCCAATTTGATACCTATCTATAATCAAACCTATGATATAGCTTTTCAAAACACCTTTTTAGTATATGCCATTATTTGATAACACAACAATATTTATATATGTGTTTTTATGCATAGAGTTATAATTTACATTAGGAGTTCATAAAAGCTATAGATGTTAAAGTCTATTTACAATAAGATAGGAAACTAGTAAGCAGCCTAGAGAATTCCCAATTAATTTCTTCAAAACCAAGAAGAAAAGATAAAAAAACCCATATTCATTGGATTCTCCTTTCTTCACTTTTCTAGCCAAGTGTACACTAACCTAGGGTAATGATATCTGTACATCTTAACTCTTCCTTATCACCTACAAAAGAGTTTATAGAGATGTGAGCTCAATTAACTTAGTAAGTGAAACGAAGTCAAAATGAGTACCAAACAATCACAAATAAGGTTATTATTTATAATGAAATGCAATGCAATCATACACTTGAAACATCGCATAATGTTATCCGATCTATTGTGAGATAAAAAAAATTACATCTACTCTAACCCAAATTGAGGAGTTTATTATGATTCAAAATTAGACAAAACCTAGACCTATGCAATGAAAAACACCGTCCTTTTGTTACCACCTTCGAACTACGACCCTCACCCATGCCGTGACTTCCTTGCTTGTTACTTAGTTCAATTAAGATTGGGAAAAAAAAAAACCATTTTAGCTATCCTCATCAAAAAGAGTCAATATTTGGTCTAGCACTCTTAACTATTCTCTTAACGATTACTATGCATGTTTAGTTATATTAGCAATTAGATCACTATTAGTTCCATTTAGGAGTAGCTAAAAAAGTTCACATAATATAATACTATGAAATCATGCAAAACAATATGCCAAGGAGTTCAACTTCTATCACAATCAGAATACCAATTGCATACATGGCATGCGTACAAATAGCTCATTTACAACGATAAACAAAAGTAATCATGAACCTCCAAATAATTTGATATAGTATCTCAATAAGTAGTAAAGCCACGATCGTAACTTACTTATCTTGATGCTCACTATGGAAGACCTGTATCGTTAACACTTTGCTTATTGGGAAATCTCATAT
The DNA here is from genome assembly GCA_024138005.1 of Lumnitzera racemosa. Classification (NCBI taxonomy): domain Eukaryota; kingdom Viridiplantae; phylum Streptophyta; class Magnoliopsida; order Myrtales; family Combretaceae; genus Lumnitzera; species Lumnitzera racemosa. The sequence continues at coordinate 64,246,041 of JAMXBC010000004.1, forward strand.
ATATAAAACCTAGATTTAGTTCTTGTAAACATTACAAAAACGTTAGGGTTTTATCTACTATTTTACTTCATTATAAAGTTATATATATTAATATATATCTACAGTATATTATTACTTTTATTATATAATGAGATGCATTTTTCTTATATAAGTTATATTAAGTTATTAAGTATCGATAATATACATTATTATATTATTACTTATAATATATTGTTTCAATCCTATCAAAACGTACTTTTAATTAATCAACTTACATTTTAATTACAATAAGGTTATCATAGTATATAAATTCCCATACTATTATAGAGATATGGGTTATATTACCTAGGATTGTCCAATTTTGGCAAAAGTAGTGTCATTGGGTTCATACAAACATGACGATACGTAATACGAGTTTTATTTTGAGAGATGACTTTTAAAAAGTATTCCTAGTTTCTAATATACCTATACACTCCTATAACAGGTATTATCATGTTACATTCATTTTATGTAAATGGACTATATTTTATTTAATTTACTAATATAGCCTAATAATATATGTAATATCTAACCTTATTATGTATATATCATAACCCGATTATATAACTATCACTAAATATGTTAAAAATTCATTTTCACCAAATCTGACTAGCATATATGTGTATAGGTTCTATTTCGATAGTTATCACATTTTAGCCTATTATTAAGAAAAATGTGTTCTCGTTGGTAAATTAAGCTATTTTACTAAATAAATTCATAATAAATAGCTTGGGTCACTAAATAATTCTTTGAAAATTTCTATGGACTCCTAAGAATATGGAGAATTCAATCAAATTATGGTTTCATGCTCTCGATTTTATTGCCTATATACACAGAATTACGTATTTACCGTAATACAATTAATTAAGCAAATGTTATCATTTTTATAGAAAATTACTTTCAATATATCTTGACATTACTATGAATCACCAAAAGTTAGTAGACATTCATTCCATCAATTAATTTTATAAAAATCTATTTATTTCATAATTCCATCCTATTTCTAGCTATTTTTAGGGTAATAAATTATAATAAATATTACACATACTTAAATTAAAAATCTGTCAACATAGCAATTAACTATATGTTATATGTATTCTATACAAAAATTTTGAGTTAGAAATAATATCATTTGGTATATTTATTTTCATTTCAAAAATTGGATGAATAGAAATTTATTTAAGCAAGTATATAAAATATTTGAAATTTTACAAAAATAAAAATACTACATGAAAGTACATTCAAAATAACCAAGGAAAACAATTTTCATAATTTTCTAGTTTCATTTGATTTTTATTTTTTTTAATTTAATGAAAAACGAGGTAGAAAATTGAATGACCTATTCATCAAAGCTCTGATGGCTAGCAACAGATGGGTACTTATCAAAAAGCCTAGGGACTGGTGGTTCTACTTGGTAATAGAAGGGTTCAATAACAGATCATTATGAGATTGAGAAACAAGATGGGTTTAGTCCTTACTCTATTTTTCTCTTTTTTATTTCCTATGATTTTTTCTAAATTTTTCCTATGAGGCTATAAGGTTCCTAAATGTCTAATTGATGTTGGGAGTCCTATTTATAATAGTTTAGGACATCTAGAATTTTTACTTTATTTTTTTCCTTTTTTTCTTCTACTTTTCTTCCTAAATAACTAAGCATGAGGTGCCTTATCTATGTAAAAAGTACTTTTAATTTAGCTTTTGTGTTTTTCTGATGTGTTACAATTGATTAAACCTTCTTAATCTAATTTGGATAAGTCTTGCTATTTTTTTTGTATTATTTAAGTATTTTATGTAAATATTTAGTTAGTTTATTAATATACGGGTATATTTCCTATATATACATTATGCATAATAAATAGTTATGTACATATAATCATGTTTCTATCATGTCTTTTATTTTTAAGTTATATTTCTTATTTTTGTATGAGTTTATCACATATTATATATAATTATATAATTTCGAGTTAATTTAAAGACATAATTATCATATATATCATATATACTCATAAAAATATGTGTATATTCATATATTATATTATATTATATCATATTATATCATTTCCTTTTATAGCCTAATTAACTTATCTTTATGTCCTTATCACATTCTAAGCTCAATTTCAGAAGTTTCGACAAATTCTACGTTATATTAAGGTTAAAATTAGGATTTTAAGTCATTATTTTTACAAGCTAAATTCAACTAGCTTTTCTAATCTAGTCATAAAGTATGTTGGAGAAATCCTTATGTTCCTCATTCTAATATGCATATAGCAAAAGTGATGAAGAAAGAAACATTTTCATGATAGCAAGTACAAACATTTTCATGCCATATTGATATTCAAATCATAAGATTTGTTTGGTTTTATATAGTTCACAAATTGGACCATGGCATATAATCTATGCAAATTTACACTCGTGATATATAATTTTACATCATAAGTTAAATTTGCTCAATAATAACATGTAACTGATAAATGTGATAGAGGCAACTAAACATAACATGTAAGTGAAATTTCAAGTAATATATTACAAACAATAGAATGATACAATATAGGAAAAGACTAAAGAGTATAGGTAAAAGCATATATAAAATGTGCAAATGTAATAGGCTACAGTTTCATATGTTACAAAGAGTTGTGGGCATGAATTTAATACTTGTGCATATTGTTACAAGAATCCTTCATGAAAACCAATGTTACTATGAAGTTATTTTAGTTAATCTCATGGAAACTTGAGTTTCCTTGATATCAACACTTTTTATACCTTGAATCCATTTATCCAAGTACATTTGTATTTTAATCTTGCTTCATTTCATGGCATGTGATATGTTTTTCTGCCTACTTACCTATTTTATGCACTAAAATTAGAAGCCATAAAGAGAGATTTAGTCACATGATGAGAATGAATAAGTAAAATGATAGACTTAGATGTGAAGATTATGCTTATAAAATTATTAGAAACCATATTAATCTAACAAAATGATGAAATATTTTACTTGATAAATATAATGTGGCTAAGATTCATGCATACAAATGTATCATAAGAGTTTCATTTTTTTTCTCCTTCTCTTGTCAGCTAAATTTAGGATTTTTTAGTATTAAAACCTCATAACTCTTAAGATTTAAATAAGCACAATAGCAAATCTTTTCAAGTAACAAAAGCTTGAAAACCAAATTACAGCACTACATGAAATTCATTTTAGTTCTCTTGTTTTCTGCTCATCCAACCACCAATTTGTTTAGCATCAAAGTTTCATTACCAACCAAAAAGGGAGGATAAGTAGTGTATGTTATATTTGCAATTCAATTTTCTAATTATTTTTACAACACATTTACACTAATACAGAGATATACATGCAAAAGATAATTACACACATAGAGAGGTAATTATGACATTTCAACAAAGAATACATAGCTAGAAAAAAAAAAGCCAAAAGAAAGTTAATTAATATAGAAGTTTAATTACTATACCTAAACAGCTTAGTGATAACTGAGTAGGAAGAAAGATAACTAGACTGTCAGTTGTAGAGTGGACGAAGTGTCGTGCCTCGTGAGGGTGACCGAATGAGGATAAGGGTAACCAAATGAAGGGATACGACGTTAGTGTTACGTGTCTGTTGTTTGCTATGTGGTTTGTTAAGTGAGAGAAAAGAGAGAGTAAAAAGAAGGACAGGTACCTATGGTTTGAACTTTTAAACTGTTCTTTCTTTTAACTTATTTCTCTTCTTATTTTTAATTTCTTGGTGTTTAAACATAACACACAAAATAAATATATTCATTAATTAACTTTACTAAGTTTAGGTTTTCCCATCAGGTTTCATATAAGTCCTAGAACCCTATAGGCTTCAACCCTTTTTAATTAGTTAAGCAAGTTGGGTACCCTATAAAGACCTACTTAATGGAATCCTTTGTAGCGACCCTAGAAGGGGTCTAGTAGTATTACCTAAAATTTTCATATCACATGTGCACCTATGATAAAAAAATCGCCTTGCAAGCTAGAGATTGCAAAACTCTAAATAGTTATTTGCTAGTGTCTGCAATTTTAGTTCGTTGACTTATTATATAATATAAATAATTATGGATATCCATTTTTCCATAGTTCCTTAGAACTGTAAAGAATCGGTATCCCCTACCAAAACAATGAAATAAGATAGACAATTCCAAAAAATTCTAAACTTACTAAAGATACTAAACTTAATTGAGACATTAGTCGTTTTTTGGAGCATTCCGAATTAACTACACAAGCTTTTCATCACATTGATTCAATGATAGCACTCTACACTTGATTCCTATCACATTCTCAACTATCGATCAACCTACAAGGAAAAGAACTATTGGGGTGTAAGCTTACGCTTTGTGAGATAATTACCCTCATCAATATCGCATGACAGAAATTTATTAAATGCACAATCATATAAATGCATGAACAATCAGCATGCTAAACAACGCATGCAGTGGCCTAGGAATTGCATACGACTCAGAATTACGCTCCCTAAAGTCGGGGTTTGGAGATAATTAACCGACCCAAACCAAAATCTAAGTTCTAGACCTTGGGTTTTATTTCATTTGCACTATCGTGCTTAAGCCATAACAAAACTATATATGTATATATATATATATATGTGTGTGTGTGTGTGTGTGTGTGTGTATGTGTATGTATACTTTCTTTACCGAATAACAAATCATATTTTTAAAATCGCAAGTCTAACGGTGTGGTGGCCTCCAAAATCTACAAACACACGCCCTAAGTAGAAGCTACAAGACTCGGCCCCTCATTGATGGTTGGGGTCTCTCGGCACCTAGTAAGTCCATCAGCTTAGGACAGAGACTCAATATATATGATGACATAGCTAATGCCCAATCTCGTAGAAAACTCGTATTCCTGTGAGTCCCTTCCCATCTTCTGCGTGAAGCGGCAATCGGTGTTATCCGTATGCAATATGGGAAATGCATGATTCACTTTGATTTCTTAATTGTATAAGTGATTAATTCACTTTTCAAGGTGATTAGACAATTTCATTTCATACAATTCACATGTATATATTAGTACAAACAATTCCCATTAATATATATAATTAACAAGTCATCACATTCATCCATAAATCCATACATATGCATCTCCCATATCCCACAAGCATCCAAATTTATATATATAAGTTTAGGTATACCTATTCTACAAGCAAAATCAAGTAAAGAATCATCGGGAATTTACTCACTCTGCCATGTGGGTCAATCAAAGTAATTCGGAGGCAAGTCGTCTTCATATACGGTGTCCCCTGGTCATTGAAATAATATTTATAAGGGATTGAAATAAACTTACGAAACTAAGTAAATTTTTCCTTAAGTTATACTCTTGACTAGTTTTCAAAATTTTTCTCGATTTTTACCTAAAGTTCAATCACATATAACTTTTTCATTTTAAATCCGATTTTTATGATCTTATAGTCAATCTTCATCATTTTCAAGTGTCCTTTAACATGGTGAGGTTATATTTTCGTGATAAGGCACGAAAAATTGTCCATGGGCCAGAACAGTAGAGATCCTCATGTTTTGGAGTGCATTTGTGCCTTGTATGATAAATGGGCTTTTTAATAACTTGAAAAATCCTTTGGGCTTGGTCTTAAAATTTCATCTTAAGCTAAAAATACTCCTTGAGATCATATTTAAAGCTTTGATTTTTATTCCTAAGGCTAACAACAACTTCATGGGCTCTTTAGTGGGCTTAAGTTGTTAAATGGGCTTACTTTTGGTTCAAACTAAAGTTAATGACTTTGTTGGGCTTATGGAGTCTTAGGTGTATTTTTTATGGGTTTCAAAACAATCTTTCTTAAGATTTTAAAGTGCTGGTCAGAATTTTAATGAAGGCCCAACTTAGAGTTTTAGGCTTCTTTTGAGAGTTTTAGACTCGTTTTGAGAGTTTTAGTCTCGGTTTTGAGTTTTAAGTTTTGTATACTTACCATACTTGCTTTGATTGATATTTTTACTTTTTTCACTTGATTTTATCATATTTTTAAGTGGATTTTAGTTAGGTTTCAGATCTGGTCGTGATGAATACAATGGGTTCTCACTTGGTTTTTCAACTTGTTTCATCATTTCCTTAAGTTTAGGTGTTAGATCATGCACTTAAACTATTTGTGTCCAAATCTTAACTTAACTTTTCTTCCATAAGATGATTCTTTAACTCATGCTTCGCACAAAGAAATAGGAGATCTTACACTTATTACAACTTTCATATCATAGCTCATGTCATACAAAGTTGATTTCTTCATAAAAGCTTCATGTAATGGATTTTCCTTTACCTAAGGCTAGGTTTGAGCATCTTTGACTTAATAGAAATGGAAATAATATCTAAATGGCTCACATGTACTCCACGTCCAGCTTGATGTCTCCTCATTCATATACACATTTCATGATTTTCTTAACTTAAAATCTTCCATTCTAAGTGTTAAACATATATCTTTACATAACACTAATTTAGCATGCTCATAATTCAAATTTCATGTAAAGGGGCTCATAAGCTTACTTCTTAAGGTGGTTTAGCTATTTTATCATCTAATGATCATGCTAATATCTTCATGAAAACATGGTCCCCTAACATATAACACTAAACCACTAATACAAAGAAACAACTTACTCGTCCTAAAAGCATAGAAATGGTAGTTGTGCAACTAAGTACTCTTTTTTGTTCCTTGTTTTTCCTCCTTATAAGCTCCTTTGGAACTAGAGTCTTGATCTTTGAAGTGGGGCTTTAAGGATATTTTAAAGTTCCTAAAAGTGGTTTTTTTGAAGTTAACAAATAGAGGGAACAAAATAAAGCTTGGTGTCGTGAGTATGGAAGCAAAAATGGTGGCGACAATGTTGGGAATTTGTGGATTAGATTTCTTCTTTTGATTTGTGTTTAAAGTGAGAGAAAAGGAAGTGAAAATGGGAGTGAAAGAGGGAGAGAGTGGCAGATTTTGAAAAAGAAGTGTGTGCAAGAAGCTTTAATTAATTGTCTTATAGCTTACACAAAAGTCAACAATTGCAACTATTGATGATGTAAGCATTAAGGGGTGAATAGTGATGTGTAAAAGAAAATGATTGATGGTTGAAAGACAAGAGCATGCCCCCTATTTCTTCCTTGTTTAAATATGCCATTTAAAGTCCTTTTGGGTCATGTAATGGTCTTGTCTCATTTAATGAAGTTAAGCATGTGAAATCTTGTGAAAAATTGTCCATATGTAGTATAAGTGAAGGGGTGATAAGGAAATTGTCTTATCACTAGATGTTGATAAGTTATCAATTGATAAATGATTCTAACTCTCAATTAATAAGTTATCTAAAGTGATTAGTTGATCTACTTATTGAAGTGTAAGGCTTGGACACGAAGATAAGGGCATGGTTTTACAGAAAATTATTTTTAGGTTTTCATCTTACATTGTTTTGTAATTTATGATTTAATTTTTAGAAAATTGTGAAAGTTTCTAAAGTTGAATAAAATTATTCAAATTAAATTATTGATTAATTACTTAGGGTTAAAATTCCTTAATGGTTTTAAGGTTTAGGGTTTTAAATGACTTTAGAGCTTACAGTTCTTCAAGCTTGGGTTTTATTGATAATTGGTTTTTGAATTGGAAAATTTTAATTCGTTTCTAAATATAAGCTTAAGTTTTTAGTTTAGTTGATCCTTGGAAACGTTTGGAAAGTACTCTTAATCCAATCTTAGGACCACTAAAAGTAGGGTTTATATTTATCATTTGATAAGTTATTTAGGATGATTGGTTGGTTTACTTATTCATATGCACAAATCTTATGCACGAAGATAAGGAAATTGTCTTATATAAAATTCTTTTGGAGTTTGTCTGTTAAATTGATTTGTAAGTTATGATTTAATTCTTATAAAATTATGAAAATTTCTAGTGTTGAATAAAATTAATCGAATAAAATTCTTAATTAGCCACTTAGGGTTGCAAGTCTTTAATTGTTTTAGGGTTTTAGATTTAGAGTCTATGGTTCTGTTATTCAAGTTTTATCGATAATAGGGTTTCAAATTGGAAAATTAAATTCATTTTTAAATGTAAACTTGAATTCTTAGCTTAGTTTATCCTTAGGAATATTTGGGAAGTGTTCTTAGTTGAATCATAAGTTCGCTAAAAGGTAGGGCTTACAACTTATCCATATATAACATGGCTTATAAGTGAAAATAAGGAAATTGTTTTATATGAAGTTCTTTTTAGGGCTTGATTCTCAAATTAATTTTTAGGTTATGATTTGCTTCTTAAGAAATTTTAGAGTTTTCTAAAGTTGAATAAAATTTATTAAAATTATATTTTTAATTATTTATTTAGGGCTATAAGTCCCTGATTATCCAAAGGTTTTGGGTTCGAATGAGTTTAAGTATGTTTTAGAGTTTGAGTGAAATTATGTACGTTTTAGGGTTTTTTCACCAACTCGGGAATAATTGACTTATACCTAGGAGCTTAAGGTACAATGGGCTTAATTATTTATGAATATCGCTTTATTATGCAACATATATATATATATATATCATATGATAGATTAAGAAAAGAGAAGAAAATTGCTTAATAATATATTTATATATATACACATTATGGGGTTACTTAGGTACATAAGTAAAAATAATTTTTGTAAATTTATTAATTTATTCCTTTAATTAGTTTAGTTTTATTGTTTATTATTACTTGAAATAATCCCTGATTCGTTCATTATCAGTTTTATACGATTTTACAAAATTATTGATAATTTTATTGATTTATGGCTCTACAAGTATGAAGATAATTTTATTGAGTTTTAAAAATTTTTATGATTTGATATTTACAGTTCCTGTTAAGTTTAGGTTTACATTTTTAAAAGTACGCATATGTTGGGATTGGGGTATTCTTGCATGATTAGGGTTTCCAAATCGTATAATTAGGTCTTTCAAGTTCGTTTTAAATTCTGACTTTAAAATTTTAGTCGGTTTTCATTTTATGTGGTCTTATTGACTTAGAAAAATATTTATGATACTCGAGTTCGACACTATGTTTAGAAGGTTAAATTTACAGAGTATACATCCTTATTGGTAGAGATCTATTCCTAGCTAGATTCAATTTTACCTTCCTAATAATATCCTCATCACTAAATTCCTTTATCTCATTAACCTCTCATGTAGGAATCTTAGCCACTACTACCCCCTATGCAACATCATTCATTTCACATTCACTCTCAACCATAACCTCAATAGCCTTCTTGTTTTTGCATCTCCATCTCTTCCAATCTCAAGCTTAGAAGTATAGCCTAACAATCACAACTTGTTTGTTAAGATACTTTATGACCAAGTGTCTAAAACCTGGACATTTGAAACACTCCTCTTCAATGGGCTTCTTATTAGAGATCTTTGTTCTAACTCCTACATTTGATGTATAAGAGGAGATTTAAGACTATTATTGAAACCCTTCTCATAAGTTTTCATTTTTTCTAACTTGTTCTCATCATTTTCATATTTTCTTGCATCATATCCTAAGCATTAGTGATATTAGTACTCAGGCTAGATTGCCTACTAATATAATTACCACCAAAATTACTAACTCCTTTTCCTCTCATACTAGCTTCATCATTTGCACATTTCTAAGAAAGGCTTTCAAGTGTGCACTTAACCTTTGTATAAATAAAGTTTGGGATTCCATAAGGATACTCATTATTTTTATAAGATTCTCTACATGTTGTTTCATAGTTTATCTAGACATATTGAAATTGACAAATATTCTCACAAACAATTCACTAAACACTTAATATGCCTTATATAAGGATAGTAACCTTCACATAAATTATGTCTTCCTCTAAATCCATAATAACCTATAATTCAAAATCACAAATAGACCAACAATTCACCTTAAGTTAGCAAACATGCAAAACCCTCATCCAATACCTTTAACCTTTTCCAATCAAAGAAATAATGAACCATTTATGTATTAGAAAAGGCACATTTGCTCAACTTACTTCTTCAATTGAAATGTTGTCAACAACATGACTTAAGGTGCAGCTAAACCCTCCAATTTGAATATCTACATGGTAACTATTTGAAGAGTTAGCTCCCATATCTAAATTAGGTGAAATGGACTATAATTGTCTTGAATAACTGGTACTAGGATTAATACAATGTATTCTTTACTTATAACCATTATCAATCCCATTCAAGTGAGTGTCATCATATTCTTTGGTTTCAAGATTATTTCTCTTATTTTTCCATTCCAAAAAAGATGGTTCCTTTTACTTCTTTACCTCCATTCCAATTGTTACCTCATTTTCCAATATAGTATCTTTCTTTAGTGATGTGATGCTTAAAGGTTCTTTCCTGTGCTCTTAAATTCTCTTTACTCTTTCTTGCATCAAATGCTATTCCAATTTATATTAACTTGATTTCTGATTTTAGAACTAAAGAGTCATTACTCTATTTATATAAAGTAAAGGTTATAAGCCATCATTTCCCTTAGAAATCAATCGATTTCCTATGTTCTCATTTGACAGTTAGTTTTACTTAGTTTTATTTCTTTCCCTAACATGAATCCATTCACCATAATTTGCTTAGTTCCTATCCCAACCTCAACTTCGTTATCTAACTATCCTTTGTGTGCATCATTCAGCAACTTAGTTTGTGTTTTACAAGAAGTCGAGTCTCCATGACCATTTTAAGCTATTACTCCTTCTTACTTTACCTTTTTGGAGTTATTTTAGATCTTTTTAGACATGTTAGTATGATGAATCCCCCCATTTGTTGCAATCAACTTTCTACCAACAAATATTCAAAGAGTGTCTAATGTATCATTTAAAACAAAGAGATTTAATTCCCTCATATTAAATATTGTATCATTGGTTTTCTATTACTACTGTATGTATTGGAGGCTTGTTAGAATTCTCCTATACACAAAAAACCACGAAAACCTACCTCTTTTGGCATTTATAGTGATGAGTATCATAGACCTCTAACTACAGCATGTGTATGAAGGCTACATAATTCAATTCACAAAATTATCAATGAATTACATGGTAAAGTTGATCAATAATCTGTTAAGGGTTATAAGATACATACTACACATGAATAGAACTATGTTTGCTTGACTTGGCAAGTAGGATCAAAGAAGTCAAATACAGAATCCACTAGCTTGTCCATGTCGTGTCTTAACATGTAAGAATATATACACTGCATGTTACAATTCCATTGTATCTAATACATACCATGTAAGCCTTTTAAGGTACAAGACGTATATTCCTACCACTTATTTCACAATTAGTTTTTGTACAAACTCTTTCATTACTTATTCCTTTGTTATTTCCTTTAAATTTGGTTTGGTTTTTAATTCTAATTACATCTATGCCCTTAGGATTATCAAGGGAAATATGAATATTTCTTATTTTCTTTAGTGAGTATTGATTACAAACATTAGAATTAAACCCTAACATTACTCTTTGCTCTTAGCAAAAAGACAATATATATATATATATATATATAGATATAGATATATGTTGACTCGTATAACATGACATCAATTATACAGCTTATCTCATCTATGATCTAGTCTTATTGGCTTGGTATCGAGGCTTGGGTTTTTGAAACCTAAGATTAGAGCAAAGTAGTTAAGGTGATTGTTAAGGTAGATCCTTTCAAGAAACATGGTGGTTTCCTCCTTTTAGATTCATGACAATGTTGTTTACAACATGGCATACAAGCGACTTAATTTAGGTAAGATCATTGATGTACAAGATAGGAAAAGCAAAAACCCAATCATCGTATTATACCTTAGAGTTAATGTAACCCATGAAATACCAAGAATGCATGAAGAAGGTAAAGATACATTAGCTTAATAGTAGCGCACCCTGGCCACGACCACTTAATAGTTAAAGAGGTCTCTTGACCACTCTTAAGAGCAACTTGAGCACACTCATTCAGACTTGTGACAATCACTAAGAAATATTTCTATAGGCATTAAAGCCTTATTGTAAGAGTAAGAGGCAAGGAAGGCAAGACCATGGCAATATTAATACCTACCATGATGTAGTTGGTAAGAGAGGAAGGTGAGGTAGATTATGGCCTCACCATGTTAACCGAAGACTAATTTATGAGTCACAAGATGGCAACAAGATAGAGGTCAGATGGCTTAAGGTTGTACATAAGGTGGAACCGATTAAGCTAAAAACTCCTCCTTTTGATGGCTAAGGATCCTTAAATGATTTTCTTGATTTGGTTAAATGAATCAAGAAGATCTTTGGTTGTAGACATGCATAGGTGTGGTGGTCCAATATGCAACATCATAGATAAAAGGGTCGAGATGGAAGAAGTGACCACTTGGAAGGAAGGAAATGCAAGATATGAAGTATAACAAATTTATCCCTAAGCATCATCAAGATGAGCTTTATATATGAGTCTAGAGACTAGAGTAGGTAAATAAATCAATTAAAGAATATGTTAAGGAGTTCAAGGTAGCCCGAATTCGAGGTAGGATACAAGAGGGTGAAGGGCAAGCTATGTCAAGGTTTCTAGATGGTTTGCGACATAAGATTAGGAGTTGCACCAATCTTTATATATAATCTAGTTTAAAAGAGGCTATGTAATTAGCAATTGCGATTAAGTGGAAAAATCAAAAACATCCTCATAAATCTAAGAATGTCCCTTCTAAATACGTTGGTAATAATAAAGCATCAAGCTCTTAAATGAATCTACTTATGAGTGGAAATACACCTCGAAGTAACACAAGGTGAATGGAGGATTAGGATAGGCAGAGTTCATTAACCTAAGGAAGTAAGACTCTAAAATCTCAACCCACTAGAGTAAGGAGTAGTCAGATATAGTGCTTTAAATATTAGGACTGAAGGTATATGGTTGTGTAGTGCTCGAATGAGAGGGCTATATATGTCATTGGTGATGAGTTTAAGAGTAGAGATGAGGCGAACTTAGAAGGCAAGCAACAATTAGGAGTTGAGAATAGCAGTGATGATGGTCTTGTGATATAGAAGAGTTGCAAATATATGCAATGCTTGAATAGGTAATTTCTTGTGGTGCAATCCAACGAGTATTAAGTGCTTTACATAATGCTAATTTATAGCAAAGGGAAAATATATTCTATACCAAGTGTTAGGTGAATCGCCTTATGTGTGTAGTCATTATTGATAGTGCCAACTATAATGTAATTGCAACTACTATTATGGAGATATTAAAACTACTAGCCACTGATTACCCTTAACCTTATAATCTAAATTGACTTAATGATAAGAACGCAATGATTGTAACCAAGAGAGTGAAAGTTCCCTTTTTATTTCTTGGAAAACACATAGATGAAGTGGACTGTAATGTCATTCCAATGAGTGCCACTTACATCTTATTAGGTAGGGCTTGGCTTTTTGATAGGGATGTGACTCATAAAGGAAGGAAGAACACCTATTTGGTGTTGAAAGATGGTAAAAGAGTTCAATTATTTCCCATAAGTATAGTATATATAAGGGCATGTTAAAGCATGAGTTCTAGGTCAGTACCAACATTATTAGTACCTAACAAAGACAATAGTTAGCAAATTTGTGTGGATAAGTGAGCCATCAATTGTATTACAATAAGATATAAGCATCCTATACCTAAGTTAGATGATATGTTAGATAAATTGTATGGTATAAGATTGTTTTCTAAAATTGATTTAAAAAGTAGATACTATTGAATTAAAATGAAGGCTAAGGATGAGTGAAAGATGGCCTTCAAAACTGAGCATAGCTTATATGAATGACTTGTGATGCCATTTGGATTATCTAATGCCCTTAGTATTTTCTATGCATTTAATGAACTATGTGTTGTATTATATACTAGGAAAATGTGTAGTAGTATATTCTGATGATATTTTCATATGTAACCCAAATCTCAATACTCATATTAAACATTTGCAAGAAGTGTTTTTGATTTTGAGATGAGAACAATTATATGGAAATTTGAAGAAATGTCCCTTTTGCAAGAGGAGGTGATATTTTGGGTTATGTGGTTTCGAGTGATCAAATCAAGGTTAATAATGAAAAGGTCAAAGCTATTTTTGAATGGCTAGTATAGGCAAATGCTTATGAGGTATGGAGTTTCCATAGGTTAGCTTCCTTTTATCATTGATTTATTTAGGATTTTAGCACTATTTGTAACCTCTTTGATGGAGTTAACAAAAAAGGGGGTAGTGTTTCATTGGGAACTATCAACACATAAGAGTTTTGAAAACATCAAACAAAAACTCACAATGGCACCAATCTTAGGTTATTATATCTTAATAAAATCTTTGAATTAGAGTGTAATCCTTCAAGAGCCTTACAAGAGCCTCTCTATTTATTAACTATGGCTTGAGATGTTCGTCAAATTATAGAGCATTGTAGAGTGTGTAGACATGCAAAGTTTAGAAAGGAATCATTGGGACTTTACTTGCCATTTCTAGTACCTATACATCCTTGTAGGGATGTTAGTATACATTTTGTACAAGGTCTTCCTGGGACTCAAAGGGGCAAAGATAGCATAATGGTGATTGTTGATAGTTTAGCAAAATGGCTCGTTTTATGCTTTTCTATAAGCCAAATGAATTTTCTAATATTGCTAATGTTTTTGCAAGAGATTGTGAATTTGCATGGTATTCTGCATAGTATCATTTTTGACAAGATCTAAAGTTCCTCGACTGTTTTTAGAAGACTCTATGGTGAAGGTTAGGCATTGAATTACCCTTTAGCGTGACTTATCAACCTCATACAAAATGCTAGACATAGGTTCTCAATAGGACTCTAAGTGCTTTATTGAGAGCTACAATTAGGAGGAATTTGAAAGATCGGAATTTGTATCTTTTAGTAATAGAAGTTAAGTATAATAGTTTAGTACATAACATAACTAATAAGACTCTACTTAAGGTAGTTTAAGGGTGTAATCCAATTACACCTTTGGATTTATTGCCAAGGGAGTCAACTCTAAATGATAGTAAGTCAAGATTTGACAAAGCACAAGAGGTATAAAAACTTCATTAGAGTGTTTCATCAATATTTGAAGTTACATGCTTTAAAGAACAAAGCTAAGGGGTGATAGTGGTAAACAATAGATGATTTATAGTCTGAGTGACTTAGTCTGGATCCATTTGGCAAAAGATAGTTCTCCAACTAAAGTGCACTAAAACTTACTCTATGAGCAGATGGTCCTTTTGGAGTTTTAGAATGTATCAATGACAATGCTTATAAAATTGAGCTTCTACACAGATACGAGGTGTCAAGTACCTTTAATGTAGTGGATATCACACTATACGTATGGGATGAGGTAAAGGAGATTGAAGATTTGAACACAAATCTTTAAGAGCTCTAGGGAGTTGATGAGTATCATAGACCTATAACTGGAGCACGTATGAGAAGGTTACATAATTTAGTTCGTAGAGTTAGTGGGAAGTGTGAACATGGGACCATGCCAAGAGTTTTATGCAATTGAGTTTTCACCAACCACTTATACACAAGATCAACTATGGTATGTTATAGATAGGGCATATTGTGGTATTCTGTTGTAGTTAATTGTGGATTCTTTAAAGATTCAGATGTTGGTGGATGGGGTTTATGATGAATGGAAAGAGTGCACAAAAGTGCAAGCCATTCAATTTCATTTGAGTCATTTTATTTTGTTTATTTTAGGTTTTTATAAGTTAGTTTTCAACCTCAGAGGACATACTTTAAGATTCAGAGGGTAAATCTTTTCAAGCCTAAGGGTGATGATGGGAGACTTATTTCATGATATGGTAAGAGCATATTAAGACTTCTTATCATTTTAATTTATTTTATTTTGTTAGGAGATTTTATTTTATGAAATTTCTTTTGTTTTATTATGAGACTTTATTAGGCAATGGTATTTAAGTTTATTATTATTAAAATTTACATATTTTCCCCTAAGATTGTTAAGGGATCGGTATAAATACACTTGTTAACACTTTTGGTCAATTAGGCTCTCTTCCTTAGAATATTAATTATTAACTTTGTATCATTGGACATTATGTTCTTCTTTTAAACTTATTGATTCTATTATAAAATTCTGGCATTTTTATTGTTATCTAGATTATTGTACATAATATTGATAGCCTAGTTAACCTTTATTATTGAAATTACCATGCATAATATTGAAATTTCTTTAGCACAGATTATTTCTATTAATAGGTAATTTTGGACTTTAGTCTCTTAAGGCCTATTGTGACCACTATGGACCATGAATTATCTTATCTTGGCCCACAATCAATCTAAGGTAGTCTAAATCTTAGCCTAAGAGGACTATCCATCATATAGCCGACCTCTAGTGTCCCTAAACCTCTAGTATATTAGGTCTATATCTTGGTTCTCATACTTAAGTAGAGCATGTGGCATTGGTGCCATAAGGTCTTTGGACTTCGGTAGTCTACGTAGGAAGCTCAAATCTCATGTATTAAGGAGTACCATGGTAATAACCAAGGTACTATGTCAACTTCGGGAATCTTGGACCATATCCACTTAAATAATACACTAGTCTAATTAGGCATAATAGAAATTTATCCAAATTCCTTAAAACCTATAAATATGGACCAAACTCTATAAGTAAGACACTTTATGCATATACGCACAAGCCCTCTTACTCTCTCGTTTTCTCTAATCCCATAGATACTAACTTAAGCATTGGAGTGGTTGCGCTTAACAACCACTTAACACCTACTAACCATGTTCTTTTTTATAGATTTAGGCTTTCCCTTGAGGCCCAAAGTATACAAACTCATGAACTGTGAACCATAAATGCTCAAGTGATTGAACAAAATGAGCTAATTAAGTAGAAAAACAAGGCGTTTAGGTTACAATTATATGAAAGATGGAGATTTCGACACTAGAGGTCATATGCTTCTTGGGAAGATAGTGATGGCTCCAATAGCTCTCACTCCTAAGACATTATATCCAATTTCTATGCTCCTTATTAGAACTTTGTTCTCTTAGGAGATCCAAGTGCAAGTGCTCCTAAGTAGTAAGAAGTGCCTGACAATTAAGCTATATGACAGGACTACTAACTTAGATGGCCACTTGATGCACTTGCAAACTTTAACAATCTTATACAGCCTAAATAATAAGTGAGAAGAAAGACCTTTTGAGTACTCTTCAAAAGGTTGCAAGCACATGATTCAATCACCTGCCAAAGAATTCAATCCTTATCTTAGATGAGCTCACTAAGAAATTTGTCCTCTACTTGTAAGTGAGTAAGCTTGCCCTAGAGGATAACCTATCCCTTTACGTCATTCAATAATGAAAGGGAAAGTCCCTTCTATCATTCATTGACTAGTCTAATAAGGCAGTAGTAGAAATAGTACAGCTAAATAAAGGGGTCTTTGTCCATGCAGCTACCTTAGATGTTGATCTCAATGTTGTTTTCTTTAAGTTCATAACAAAGAGTAAGGCAACTACCTTGGTTAAGTTTTAGAGGAAGGCTTAGAGGTACATTGATCAAGCAGAAAATGTTCATGCCTAACATGAAGCCAACGTAAGAAGATTAGACAAAGGTTAAGAAGAGGAGAAGGTTTTGGTAAAGGATCCTTTAGGTCTTAGAGCAAATGATCAGGGCTTGAAAGACTAAAAATGATCTAATCTTGTTTCAAGATGTGATCAACATATCCCCCTAACTAAACTAATAGGGGACATCTTCATGGAGGTCTATAACCTCGGGTTGCTACCAAAACTCGAGAGGGTAAAGACTAGGTTTATATGCTGTCAGGTAAGTTTTTCCAACTCCATAAAGCCATCAAGTGTGACACAATGAGTGTTATCAATTGGAGAACACACTGAACATGATATCTAGCACATGTACTTTCATGACTATATTGCTAACGTGGCAAATAAAATTGAATGACCTCTTTAAAGGAGAGGAACAAAAGAAGATCCTAAGGTAATGAAGATTACGAAGACCAATGCTGAAATAAGGCTCTAAATGGTGTCATTAATACCATAATAGGAGACCTATATCCTAGCAGCATATCAAATCCTTAAGCTCAAGGTCTACCTTGAATGACAAGAAAGTTTATAAGGCAAGGGGGAAAAGGTAGAAGATCAACACCTCTATTTCCTTCTTAGATGACAATCTTTAAGGGATTGAAACCCATACCATGTTGTCTAGGTGATTAACACCCGCATTGCTAGGTTTGAAGTTTAGAATATAATGGTTGATATTATAAGCTCGACAAACATCATCTTTAAGCATGCCTATGATAAAATGAGAGAAAAATTCATGATTTACATGAAGCCCTATAATTATGATTTGATTTACTTCAGTAACCAAGTTGTATACTTCAAAGGAATAATTACACTTGAGATGAAGCTCTAAGATGACGATAATGTAGCAGCTCACTTGGTGGAATTTCTAAAGGTGGAATGTAAGTCCCCTTTCAATAGGATCCGTATGTGACCGAACATGAGTGCCTTTGGAATGATTGCCTCTTCTTTGCATCTAAAGGTGAAGTTCCCAACCTCTATAAGAGTTAGCATATGCTGGGGCTACTAAACCTTATCTCAAGAACCTTACACTAAAGCCCTAAAAGGGGATAGTATTCTATTCGTAAAAATTAAGCCGTGGTAAAAGCTAGCCAAGAAGAGGCCACGCTTAGGTAAGGATATTGATGAGATTTAGTCTGATGTAGAGCCAAATAGAACATTCAAATTGGCAAAGACTTGCTAGAGGATTTGAAGTAGATGCTTACTGACCTCCTCTAAGCTAATTTGGACAAGTTCACTTGGTTACCATCTGATATGTCAGGAATAACCCAACAATCGCATAGCATGAACTTAAAGTAGATCCAAAAGCCAAGCCAATTAAGCAAAAGATGAGAAATTTTTCCCTAAAGAGTTAAGTGATGATCGAAGAAGAGGTATAGAAGTTACTAAAGCTGGGTTCATCCGACAAGCAAGTCAACATAGTTCTTATCAAGAAGGCTAATGGGAAAAGGCAAATGTGCATCAACGATAGTGACTTCAACAAAGCATGCCCAATTGCTTTCTACTCTCAAGAATTAACCAATTGGCTAACTTAACCTCGAGATACAGCTTTCTAAGCTTTATGAATGCTTTTACTAGTTATAGCTAGATTACAATGGCATCAAAGGATGAAGTACATATGATAAAGCTAAATTGTGCCTGTTTTATAGGTGGATTCTACATTATTTTTATAGGCTTTTTAGTGTAAATTAGTACTTTATTTGTTAATATTTTATTTTAGCACTTTATTACATTAATTTTTATATTTTTGATAGAAAAATACGTAAAGTTAGAAAATATACATGTTATGGTAGAAGTACACAAAATTGCAAGGAAAAGAAATTAAGTACACAAGCTCTATGGGTATACACCACTACCGTAGTGTTGCCATTGTAGACCATGCTCTTAATAATTTATCTAATACGCCGTGTATGCATCAATTGCCAAGCCATGTATCTTCTATTTCACAAGAGAATTGGAGCATAAAAAGAACATATGCAAAGACCATGGCTATAGTTCTAGGGTTATGTGCCTATGAACTCTGTTATTACTATAGCTTAGCGTAGGAGAAGAGAACCAAATGGCTCCTTCGAAGTATTGAAGAAAACAGAATGATAAGGTTGGCAAACTAAAAGCAATAGATGACATAAAGCTACTCAAAGGATATGACTTACCTACGAACATAACATGACTTAGCATTTCACTCGATATAATGCACAAGTTAATGCTAAGGTTCACCCACTACTGATCTTAAGCCACTCAATAAGACTAGATAAGAGTATATAGAAGTGGACTCGGAGAGAATGTCTTATAAGGATCAAGTTTTTTCAATATGTCTGTAAGGAATGATTGATCTTCTAGCTATAAGAAGGGACTATTTATAATAAGTCTTTAGGATAACATTACAAATGAAGAAAATTACAAAAAGGTATACATAAAGAGGAGACTCTTAGTACATACAAAAAGGGTAAAAGGGGCAAAGGACAAAAGGAATAAAAGTACAATGTCGGGTAAAAAAGGATAAGTGGTAGCTTGTTAATGGAGTCGTATAAAGGAATCTATAAGTGTTGCAGCTAAGCTAGAACATGACATGGTGGCCTCAAAGTTGCCAAGACGAGTAAGGGATGTTGGAAGAGAAGTAGAGGGCTAAAAGATAAGCACTTGACTGGTAGAAGCCTATGTTTGATCACTCGATAGGAAGCTCTTGGTGATTAGAGGTCCAAGCAAGAATTGGCACGAGACCTTAGTTCCTGTCACTTGGCAAAGGGTCGTCAATAAGAGAGTAGTCGGCATGGCTATAAGGAATAGAGCAAAAAAGGGTATACCCACCCATAGCTCTCAAGGAGTTCAGCCACCAATCTTCCGTATAGGTTTCTTATTCTCAGTAAGATGAGGAGAGAGAATTCTCATAGTAAAGGACTGGAGGCCTCTAAGGCATGTGCGAGTAAGTAGGCTAGAAGTCGATAACCCATCATAGAATATGGTCATTTTGTATTATTTTTTTATAGAATTGAAGCCAGTCAAGAAAGATATATAATTGTATCTTGCGAACCCACTTTTATATGAGATTTCTTGTAATATAGATAGTAGACCTTATAGTAGATTCAAAAGTTAGTATAATATAGAAAAACAATTGTTATTTTTCTTTCATTCACTAGTCTAAGGTTTTAGAGAAGAGTTTTCAATTTATTTTTAAGGATTTCAACATCAGGAAATAATAGTAGCAATATTTGATAATCTTAAATCGGAGATTGAAACTCCTAAACAAGTTGTTTCTTTCTTTTCTATAAATTCTTGATTTGGATATTGTCTTCCTTATTATTTCTCTATTATGCTTTATTTAATATTACTTGTTGGATTTTTACATTATCATTTTATGAATTGTGCTTATTGTTTAAAGTCTTATTCCCCAATAACAAAAATAAGTATTTTGACTTTATTGGAATACGTGTTAACTAGGATTGAGTTGCTAAACATTTTTAACAATTTATTGTGAACTAGATCATCTAAATTAAAGAGACATAACATATGTTCTTTAATTTAATTAGGGTTTAAGAACGAGAGAGGATTAATTTAGTTTGTCACTTATCTAGAAAGAGTAAGGATAAACTAATTAATCTAGGTATTTGCTTCACAAGAAGGAATACCTAATGCCTAATTGCCTTAAAACTAAACATGTTAAAGACACCTTTGTTATTATAACTGGTATTCTAATTATTTGGTTTGCAATTAAATTTTTAAAGATGTTGAATATCCTAATTTAATTATTATGTTAATTTAGTTTTTATAATTTAATTATTTTCATAAACTCTTGATTGTAATCACCTAGATTTAGACAAGACTAATATTAATAAAAATTAGACATTATTCCTTATAGATTCGACCTAATTCTCACTAGTATTATTACTACATACACAACCTAAAGCAGTTGCCAGTAAAAAGTAAAGTCAAGTTAAGCATATTAAGTTTTTGCAAAAAACTTTATTATAGTAGGCAATTACACCCGGTCAAGTTATGGTATAGTAAATGGAATGAGTCTAAGTGTCAATTCCTTAGGAATTACCTATAATTGCAAATAGTAGTACTTACCACTTTCCTAATATCTAAGCTTATAAACAATTTTAATTAATTAAGACAACTAGTGAAATAAAATAAATAATAAATAGCAAAATAATAGAATAAGCAAAGTTAATTAATTAAATATAATAAAACTAAACTAAAATAATAAAATAAAGAACATAGAATAAAAAATAATAAAATATAAGATAACTAAAATTAACTATGAAGACATGAACATAGAGATTCCTAGTGTAAATTATACCGGACTCATATCTCTTAACCAATTCCTAATCCTAAAACCCCTCTCTACTCAAATCATAGCTAAATAATGTCGCAGAATCATATGAAACTCTTGATTCCTACTAATAAATTGTCTTAATCTAAAAAATTGAACTACTAAATGTTTTAATCAACCAGTTTTGTCTAGTTGAATCAATTAATCATATTGCATGCTCTTGCGAACTCTATAATAGACTCTAGCAATAGTTCAATCACCAATATATTAAATTAAAGCAAACAATAAAAACAATACAATTAGATCACAATAATAAGAAATCATATATTGATAATAAAAGAAAATTAATCACATAGCAAACTAAGGTTTATAATAATTGAATATTAAAACTAAATTAGAATATTAAGAAAAACAAACAAAGAAGAGAAATGGATTATCTATCATCTACTATGCTCTAGTCTATGATTCTATGATATGATGTCTAATTTTCAAGGTTTATATCCTACTTATAGTTAAAACAAAAAATCTAACAATGCATCTTCAATATATCTCCAAAATATCTTTTGTATATCTTCCATATTTCTTGAGATATCTTTCTTACTCATCTCTTTAATTCATTGGCTCATAGAATAAAATACAATCGAAGCATAACATCTTAGACTTCAAAGCTTTCCAAAAATAGAAGATTTACAAACCATTGAATGACTATACCTAGGGACCATGACCATGGTCTTTGCATGTGGTCTTTTCTTTCACTTATAACTTAATTAACTTGGTGGAATCCTTTTAAGAGAGGTATACTGCTATAGTGTTGGGTGTGTACTTTCACTTTTCCAAAAATCTTTAGTTTTCAATGGAATTACTTGATGAGAGGAACATAAGCATGAGCCACGATAGTGGCCTTCATTTGTGTTCGCTTCTAAACTTTGTTTCTCATTCAAAATTCCTTTACTTTAATCTTTAATTAATACTTTTGCTTCGAAATACTCCAAAGCTTGATAAAGACCTTCAAAACTTCATAAAACTCTCTCAAACTTTTTGAAAATGAAATTTAAATGAATTAAACTCAAAATACTATAAAATTAACTAAATTAATAACCAAAATAGAACAAAATAATTATAGGATATGTATGTTAAATTCTTGTTATCAAATACCTCTACGCTTAAGATTTTACTTGCCCTCAAGCAAAACAATAAAAACAAGAGTAAACATATCTTAAGGACAAGGTAATAAAAATTGTTTTATAGAAAACTATACCCTTAAGTTCAAATAGCTTTACCAAAAAAAAAAAAAAATTCAAAATTAACCTTTTTCCTTAACTTGATAATATCCTTAGAACACTTAGATAATAGCACCTTAAAAACTACTAAATTTCAATAATCAATCCAAATAATTCAAAATTAGTCTCATCACTTAAACAAAAAATAAACCAAAGATTAAAACAAACATCAACAAGCTAAGAAAAAGTTATAGAAATTTTATCTCTTTAACTTGAGAGTAGGGGAATCTTCCCTTACTATTTATATTTTGCATACCTAGACTGGATGCACATTACATCACTTCATCCTTTGATCGACCCACCATTTCTTTCTATTTTCATTAAGAGGCTTTTTAAGTTCAATTTACTTTCTTTATTAAAGCTGATTAACATTGGAAAAGAACCTTGCTCTTTTGATAAACCTAGGTCGTTCCTTACAAATTTAGCCCTTTTTAATAATTTAGTGATTGTCAGCGGGAATGTACTTTGCTCTTCTAAAAGACTAAGGTCAATCCTTAGTATTTAATTTTTTTTTCTTTTCAATTGCCTCCACTAATTTGATGTTTTAGAAAACTTCCAAGAGATAGCCATCATTTATTAGAAATTAGAGAGTTTTCAAGGCTTCTAAGAAGTAAGTGTACACTAAGCAAAATATAGACAACTAGCTCTTAATCAACAGCTCTTAATCAACAATGTTTATCCTAATTCTAAGTTTAAATCTAAACTTTAATAACAAGAACCTCTACACTTTACACAGATTTCATTATTTAATTCTAGAACTATATAGAAAGGTCATTATGATCAAGCAAAATTCATACTAACAATTGATAAAAATTATTCAAAAAGTTGCTTCTTCAATTAGATGAAAAATAATTGTAAATAGATATATAGTGTAAACAAATTGATTCTATATTTCTTTTCAAAAAATTATTTTTGCAAAAATGCTAACTAGGGAATATAATCCATTCAATTCACGTGCTTTTGTATAATTATTCACCAGTATCTTATTATTTTATTCCTTTCTCACACACCAGCCCCCTACCCCGAACACCACACCACTCCTCCCTCCCCCAAACTCACATACACACATTTAAGTTGTACGTTATCCACAATTTATACGCAGTCAAAAGCAAGCACAAAAACTAATAGGGGAAAAATAACAGAAAAGATAAAAGCGAAGTTGAAACTCCCTTAAATTAAGGTTTAACACTGAATTCTAAACTTATTGTGTTGCAGGATTCCTTGTAATAATGAACTTCATACATGCCTTGTAAAAGAGAAAGAAAAACAAAACAAAAGAAAGAAAAATAAAAGCATCTAAAAAGATAAAAATAAATCTAAACTAGAAAAAATACTTCCTACTGTTACTCCTCCTATACACACGAAAGTTCAAAAAGCAGCATTTGAATTAATAGGGCTAATATATGCTAACTATAAATGATATCAAATAAAATAAACAAGTTAGTAATTATCATAAGTGTACATTTTGCTAATCTACGAATTAACATATTAAGTATAGTGGTTTTTTTTTTTTTTTTTGCTAAAAAATAAAATAATTGAAAAATAAAAAAAAATCTTATTGATGTGAGGGGGACTTCGATTGAGGACCATGGGTGTAGTCCTTTTCCATAATTCTCTAATTATTTTATTTTTTTTTAAAAAAATAAGGAACTATACGTACCTAATAAAAGGAACACACCCACGTGGTTCTTGCCCATGGACTTCTCACTTTTTTTTTTTCATCTTCGCTTTAATGATTTGCCCTTGACCAAAATTTTACACTCAATTCTTGCAATGTCAACTACTAAACACCATAGAAACTTTGAAAATGATTAAAAGCTTCAAAAAATTTACTATAAGCTACTAAATAATTGCAAGGGAGTAACAAAATAAAATAAAATAAAACATCAGATATGCAAAATAAATATCGGGTTGCCTCCCAACAAGTGCTTTTATTTAACATTGTTGGCTTGATGCTTTTTCCTGTTTTTCTAAGGTGGTTCAAATCTATGAGACACCTTCCTAAAAATCTTTCTTAAAGCTTTCAATTCAACATCAGAGTCAATTGTTACCTTGATTGAAGTGTCTCATGTCATATTTGATTTAATGGTCTGAGAGTCTTTCTTTTTCCATCACTTTGTAATATTTACATGAAGCTTACTGTTTCTAGTCCTTAATACCATTTTATTATTTTTCATATTACAGCTCCTATAGTAGCTAAGAATGGATGACCTTAGATGATAGGAATTTAGGAATCTTCTTTTATATCTAAGACTACAAAATCTATAGTAAAAAATAAGTTTATCCACTTTTAAAAGTATATTTTCAATCATCCCTTTTGGTTTTCCAAAGGACCTATTAGCTAATTAAATTGCTATTTCAGTTCCTCTAATTCCATCCCCTAATCCAAATTTCTTTACTATAGAGAAAAGGATCACATTAATACTTACACCTAAATCACAAAATGTATTTTTAAGATTTTCATCTCCTATAGTGTCATTTATAGTGAATTTCCTTAGATCATTTAATTTAGGCGAAAGGGGTCCTTCAATTCTCTAGTGCATGCTTGAGTTAACATGACTGTTTCTTATACATTTATTTTTCTTTTCTTAGCCATTATTTCTTTCAAACAACATCTATAGCGAGGTGTTTGATCTAATAAATATACTAAGGGAATATTAATTTCTAGCTTCTTAAAAATTTTCATAAACAACATAAAATCTTCATTGGTTTTTCTTTTTTAAATAAATGTTCCAGAAAAGGTACAGATGGTGTACCTAGTTTTGCAATGGGTTTGCATTCTTTAAGAATGCACCTTTGTCACACCTCTTCTTTCTTTAAATTTGATGTAAAAGTTAGTGATTCATGAGATTCAACCCTCTTGCTTAACCTCGGATTTATTGCATTGACATATTCTGCTAAGGTGAAAGTCGTCATAGTATTTTCAAATTTTCTCTCCAATCTTTCAAACCCCTCTATAGTCACATTGGCAAGCTTCTCAACTGCTATTTCCCCAGTTGGTTTTTCATCTATTTTTACTACCTTTCTTGCTATTTGACTACTACATTTAGGTTGTGAATTTTTAGACATAGTCACAAGTAATCTTAGTTTATCTTCATCCATAGTAGACTCAAAAGAATTTAATTCCTTCTTTTCGCATGAATCTTTCTAGCTTTCTTCTACAACCACCAGTATGGCGGTGAAGAGATCTATTGCCTATGCTTATTGAGTCTCCAATTTTTGGATAATTGAACTCTATCTTGCAAATCTTTCTTCCTACTTCTGCTCTAAATCCCTCAATAATTTTTTATAGTCTTATCTTTTTAGAGCTAAAATTGTAAGATTTGTGGAGGGAGACTGTTTATCATGTTCACAATATACCACTTTGTCGATTAATTTAATTGTTTCCATCACTAATATTTTTGTCAATGGTCCTCTAATAGAAACTTCAATTTTATGTTTATCATAATACATTATCTCATCGTAAAATACTAACAATTGATTATATGTACAAGTATTATGATATGGACATTTATTCATCATATCATAGAACCTTAACTATGCTTCATATAGTGACTCATCCTCATGTTACTAGAAAGAAATGATTTGTACTTGAAGTTTTAAATTACAGCATAATGGAAACAATCTTATATGATTGTAGACACCAAATTTTTGCCCCTTCGTAATCCTAATTTCTGATTTTTGATTTTGGATTTTTTTTTATTTTTTACAAAAAGGGTCTTAATTCAAAAATAAAATTAATAATTATAAAATTAATTAATTAATAAAGATAGAAAATAATAAAAATTAACAAACGATGAAAATACCAAAAAAATAAGAAAAGGAAAAATTATAAAAGTTTCATAGAGTTTTAAGAAGTAATTTATTATAGGGACAAATAGTTATTTTAGGAAATTGAGTAGTTTAAGTATAATTTAATTGTACTAAATGTCAAGTGAGATGAATAAACAAGATGAATATCTAATTAAAATCATTTGAATCTACTCTGATTTTATTAAATCGAATTTGAGTTAATTTGGATCTAATTTGAGTTAATTTGGATCTAATTTAATTATTATCAAATTAAATACAATAGAGACAATACATACAATAGATATGATTTGGTTTAGGTTTCATAAATAGACATACTCGTAAAAAGAAGAAATCCACTTTCATTTTTTATCCCTCATTTAAGCTATGTCATTTGCATACACATAAGATCACTTCCCACACTACTACTGTAGCACTTCACTGCTCTGTCACGAACACCCACACTTTAGCTAAATTCACCCACTATCAATTACGCCTATACCTACTCTAACAACATAGTCAATTTTACTACCCACCCTCTTTTGCAAACACTCCATCAACATCGATAGCCACATCCCAACTGCAACAAACTTTGAACCTTCATCCACTGTGCCGTGAATCCATTCCAATACGCAACAACAGAACGACAACAGTAACAATAGTGTTATCTAAACAGACCAACCCCCAATTAGCAACCCCATCCCCATTTGATTCTCTCCAGTAAGCCATTAACCTTCAACTAAAGCTAAACTCCAGTAACCATGCCTCTCTCTCTTCGACAAAACACACGCCTACTGTCTACCTACGATCGAACAGTAATACGCCCATAATTCCAACACGGCAGCTACTACA
Organism: Lumnitzera racemosa; assembly: GCA_024138005.1. Taxonomy (NCBI): domain Eukaryota; kingdom Viridiplantae; phylum Streptophyta; class Magnoliopsida; order Myrtales; family Combretaceae; genus Lumnitzera; species Lumnitzera racemosa. The sequence goes on from JAMXBC010000004.1 coordinate 64,273,754, forward strand.
CCGACCGCTACTCCACTGCAAACCACGTGAGGACCAATCCGACTACGTCAAGCCACAATTTCCGATCAGCTACACAATACGAGCTAATCAACGATGAAGCCCTCTATGCTGTGTTTTGCCATTAGCAACGAGGACTCACTGTATAAAAGACACAGCCGGGTTCGGTTTCTTTCCATTTTTTTTTATATTTATTTATTTATTTATTATTATTATTATATTATATTGTATTATTATTTTATCAGATCCTTAGTGATTTAGCATAGTTTATATGTATAATAGTTTAGGATATTTCTCCAGCATTAGTTTTCTCTGTTATATAGATTAGGTATATTATATTGATTTAAGTGAATATTTATTTTATAAGTAGTAATATAGATGTAAAGATATATAGATATTAGATAAGAGATTGTTAAGAATAGTTTTATCTTATTATTATCTATTAGTTCACATAATATATAATACATGAATATGTTAGTTTATGAGTTTTAGTATTAGTTCTTATACCAGTGTATCATATGGAATTAATTTATTTTGATAGATAGTTATGTATATTAGTTTAGGGATTATTAGAATTGGTCATATCTTAAGATTTGGTTTATCACATAAAAAGTTTTTTTTTTAAAAAAAAAATAGAACTTAATGAAAGACTTTTTTTTAAAAAATAAAAGGATTGTTAGAGCATTTTTTTTATAAAACAAAAAAACTAAAGAGTTAGAGCTCTTTTAAATTTTATTTGAATAAACTAAATTGATAACAACGTAATTCGGTCCGTTTTCAAAAATTAAAATAAATTAACACACTAAATTTTTAGAAAGAACTACAATAATCTGATCCTAGCTAGTAGGTATGTAGGTACATTTGGAGCGACGATAAAATATGTAGAAACTCAGGTTCTTTTTCTTTTGATTTTTATTTATTTATTTATTTTTAAATATTATAATTAGAAGAATAATCATAATTTTGGTAAATAGGTAGTGGTACCTATTAGGGTTTAATAGGTTAGCCCCCGAATTCAGAACTCTCTAGTTCTTTATTCAAATCGAAATCAAAGATCGGTAGTCAAATCGTAATCAATCCATCCAATTGGTTACGGTTTCTTTTCTTTTCTCAACTTCGATCGGGTGGCAACTCCAAAAATTATTTTCAATAAAAACCTGAAATTTGTTAATTTCTTTAGTTGAGGATTAATATTAAATAAGTTAAGGTTTAATAATAATCGAAAATTGGGAAATTAATTTTTAATAAAAGAAATCGAAAAAACAAGCTCGACAGTTTAGCAACTCCTTTGGGGATGCTAGAGAGTTAACCATTAAAAGTTGCCTAAAATAGGATTATTTTTGAAAAAAAAAGAAATAAAAAGATGAAATAATAAAAAATAAAAAAAAGAACTTAGGTATGTTATTTTATGTATTTGTTTATTTTATTTATTTATTTATTTTACTAACATTTTTTGTTCCAATTGTTTACGGAGGGTAGCTTTAGGGGTTTTATTTTATTTTTCTGCATCATAAATATATAGTAGATACGGTCAAAACTAAGCTGTCTTAGGACCTTAAGAGGGGGGGCCATTGTGTAAGCTTCAGATGTTGTAGGGTAACCACCTTCTGGTGCTGATTACGCTACCCCACTCAAGTTCAAATGCGACTACAGAATCATTATTTTAAAAAACGTAGTGGTTGCAGAACTCGAAAACCTTTAGAACCCCCCCTTTTTGCATTATACGAAAACCTTTCTTTCAAAAAATCGCAAGAACCTATGATGTGGCATACCTAAATGGATAAGGGCAGCTATGAAGGTGCAATTGTAATATTTCTTTGTAAATAATTTGTAATAATTTAATGTAAAGGTTAGAATACGTTGTAATTGTAATTTTGATTTTGATCAATCATGGCTAAATCAAATCAAGAGCCTTTTGAAGACATTCATGTCCACCTACCGCATTGGCCTCAAAAACTACTTCAAACGTAGTTTCAACTCTTCAGCTTAGATAAGCAGGAGTTTATCAAGAATAGGATTGGGCCCATCCTCTTTGTGCAAAAGATCCCCGTGAAAATCACTCTAATGTGGGCCTCAATCTACCTATGGGAGTCCGAATCCACTAGTTTCTGTATGGGCTTGCATCAACTAAGCCCGACTTTAAAAGAATACTCCCAATTGTTGTAGGCTCCTACAATCACTGATGATGTATATGTCTCAGATTTAGAAGCTACAGCACTAAAGATCTTCAGTAAGTTGTTGGGAATCAGAAAATTCAAAATAAACTAGGCTCTATATCAAGGAAAGACCATTTGATTAGAGGATGTCATGAACTAGTTTTCTACTAAATTAAAGCATAGAGAAAAACGCGAGGTTTTTTGTGCAAATTTAGAAGCATGGCACTAGTACCAGGTGAATGCTTTTATATTGGTGGTCTTCAGTACTATCTTATTCCCTAATAATAGACGTCGAGTCCATTTTAGAAATGCATAACTCGTAACCCAATTCCTTGAAGGAAAATCATATGTCTCGGCCCTTTTAGCTAAGTAGATCCAGTCACTAAACCATCTTAAGAAAAAGAAACGAGGAGATCTAAAAACTAATATGGTCCTACTAGTGGTCTGGTTCGTTAACCACATGAGAAGTTACCAACTTGATTTCAATCGAGCCAAGTTTACTTAGTAATATAATCTCATCAAATCTTTTGAAAAAAGGGTTGAGCTACCAAAAAATATAGCTAGCCGCTATTAGGCCCAATACTTTCAGAGTATGAAAGTGGAAGAGTTATTATTGACACCTAGGTAGTTTGCAAGCACGGAAATGATAAGAAGGTGTGAAGACTTCAAGGCAGTCCTTTTGGTCAACTTTAACCTCTGCACTGGATATGTCCCAACCAATGGACTCATTGAGGACATGATCCCTAGACCATCATTAAAAGCTGTCTCGTTGGACTTCCATAACCCCGGCATGATGATGACTGACAAAGTAGCCAAGCTCCTGAGCATCCGAGCTCTTTGGTGCATAAGAAAGACCACCCCTACCACTAAAGGGATAACAGCCAGGAACTAGACAACCAAAGGATTTCTTTATCACCAACTAAAAGGACTGAAAGATATGGAAGACAATAAAGAAAAGGGGGAAGTTCAAGTTGAAGCTGAACTCAAAAGAACAAATAAAAGAGAGCAGGAGTTGGAAAACTGTTGCAAGGAATATCATCAGAAGATCAAGGCATTGGAAGCACAACTAAAGAGGATTAAGGGCAAAGAACAGTAGGTTCCCAAGATTCGAAAGAGGAGAAAGATGCAGGATAAGCCTGCTAGCCACTAGGAGATTAGATTTTAGATTTTAGGTTTTTTTTTTAATATTTTCTTTAGAATTCTTTTTTTGCGAACAGAATGAGAGATGTAAAGCTTCACAATTGCAAAAAATTAATAAAAGTTAGTTAGGTTTTGCCACATCAAAGGTTTCTTCCCAATTTTTAATTTTCCATTGCATTCGTATGACATACATCCTGCATTTATTCAACTAACAACTCTTTCTTAGAAAAATGTAATATGTACTAAACTTTTATTGAGTTGATCTTTGCTAGCCAGGTAAAATTTCAAGATAGCTCCCAAACGTCAAGTCTTTTAAAGAAGTCTGATTAGAATACGTTCTCAGACCAGGATGGCTACTACTCAAGGAAATGACAGAGACCTTGAGAACAACGATCCCTTCGAGCTGAGGTTCCGATCCATAGAAAAGGCTATGGAAAAGATGGCAGAACAAATGAGATTCTAGCAGATAGCATTGCTTTGCTGAGAGCTACAGCACTAGCTAATGAAGAAAGCTCCAAGACCCATTATGGGAAGAATACACATGCTCCTGAAGTAGAGCAAGAATATCGAAAGGACCCATTCGAATTAGAAGGAGTTTACCCGAAAGGCAACCCGACCTTCAAACTTGATACGTATGCGGCCTTGAGACCTGTTGACCAAGGGCTTAGTACCGAAGCTTAAAAGAACTAGAAAAGAAATTAACACAACATATAACTGAGAAGATGAAGGCACTTATAGGGTATGTTGGATTTGAACAGGTAGGGATCATCGAATTTTCTGTGTATGACATAGGATCATACCCTGAGAAGTTTAAGGTACTAGAATTTGAAAAGTATAATGGGATGGGTTGCCCCAAGCTTCACACCAGGTTGTACGTCAGGAAGATGGGTAAATATGTTCAGTATGATCCACTCATGGTACAGACATTCCAATATAGTCTGACTAGACTGGCCCTGACTTGGTATGCCCAACTTGATTTGAATAAGATAAATACATGGGAGAAACTTGCTAGAGCATTTTATGAACAATATAAATTCAATGTAAAAGTAGCCCCAACTATGATGGGCTTAGTTGCCTTATGAAAGAAGAATAATAAGTCGTTCAAAGAATACGCTCAAAGATGGAGGTCCTTAGGTACAAGAATCTCTACTCCTAAGATTGAGAAGGAGCTCACAACAGCTTTCATTGACACCTTGGAAAGGCCCTACTTCTCCCATCTCATTAGGTAAGCCTTATCCAGTTTTGCTGAAGTAGTATCGGTAGGGTATAAGATTGAAAATGCCATCTCTTCCGGTAAGCTGCAAGAGCCAGCAGATAGAAGACCACCAGTATCATCATCTGGTCTTAGACCAGCCGGTAGCAAGCCTAAAGAATTTATGGTTGGTATGGTAAATTCAAATGCTATACCAAATGCTCAAGTCACTTTTAGGATGAATCCTCCTTCCACTCAGCAACAGTTCAAAGACCAGCCTCAAGCTAACAGGACTTATAGACAATTTACCAAAATACTGGTCCCTTTAAGTCAAGTCTTTGAGAAGTTGCGAAGGGATAATTTAATATGGTACAAACTTCCTAGCGATCGATACTGACCAAGAATCTTTGACCCCACAGTGAAGTGTGAATACCATTGTAGACAAGTGGGGCATTTGATTGATGCATCCTAGAGACTGAGGAACAAGATTTAGGACTTGATAGATGAAGGGATAGTGCAATTAGATTCTATGGAAGCCCTAATTCCTAACATTAATAATAATCCCTTACCTAACCACAGGCCAATGATTGGCATGATTTTTTACAACTATGCCGTTAACGTCATTGATTCAGATAAGAAGCTTGAGGTTTTTGAGTTTTATACTAGTAACCAGACCCCAAAAGTGAAGAGGTACACATTTTACGTACCGTTACCACTAGAAAATTACAAGGCTGCTCCATTTAGCTATCACTTAGTAAATCAAGAAAAATTAGGTCCTCTAATAAGGGCATTACCCGATTAAGAAAAATTTGTGACCCAAGAGAGGAGCATGGGAGGAAGGTTATATTGGGAGAATCAAACAATAAGACGGTGGCCAAACGCGTTGAAGGGCTATCAGCCTTTATCAAAATGTTCAAGTCAAGTGAATATAAGATCATGAATCAACTCAGTAAGACTCCTATACAAATATCGTTGATGAGCTTTTCAATCACATCTGAACCACACAAGGAGGCTTTGTTTCATACTTTAAATGAGGTGAAGGTCCTTCATGAAATTATAACTGAGAAGATGGGACTGGTTACTAATTCTGTCCTTGCAATGGATTAGATTTCTTTTTCAACTGAAGAATTAGGCGAGGAAGGGAACAAACATACAAAGCCACTCTTTATCATGGCAAGGAGTAACGACATAATTATCATTAGGGTGCTGATTGACAACGCATCATCGCTGAATGTCTACCCACTCGCCACCTTGAATTTGCTGGGCATCGACACATCTGCAATTAGGCCTTCTTCCACAACAGTTAGGGCCTTTGATGGTTCTAGAAGAAAGATTATAGGGGAAATTGATTTATCTGTGAGTATTGGCCCTCAATACTTTACCATTCGATTCCAAGTCATAGACATTCTAAGATCTTTCAATCTACTCTTGGGAAGACCTTGGATTCATACAGCAGGGGCTATACCTTCGAGCTTGCACCAAAAGTTGAAGTTTATCTCAAATGGTCAGGTGATTACAATTTTGGGAGATCAAGATTATGAAATCTACAAGGAAACAGCTATACCCTACATAGGAAGTGAGGGACAAGAAGAGCTGGGATTACAAATGTTTGAAAAAGCGAACATGATTACCGGTCTCGACAGAGAAGACGATAGAAGAATAGAATTTAAGGAAGGCCAGATTGGCACTTATGGCCTCGGCTACAATCTTACCCTAGCAGAAGAATTCTAGAAGAAACAAGAGAGGACAAAGAGAGGTAATAGATTATACCATGCCTCGATGACCTTTCCACCGCTAGCTAAAACATTCATACGGGAAGAGACTTAAGCTCGGGAATCTGACAAAAAAGGATCAACAAGCTCGCCACACAAGTTCCAGCATCATTTGAATAACTGGTTCTCTATCCCGGCGAATAGCAATAGGTCTTCCCTAGGGTAAGATTTTCTGAATTTTTATTTTCAATTGTCATCGTTTCAAATGTATCGTCAAACCTTTCATTCAAAATTAGTTAGGCCTTTATCTCATTTGAGATCCAGTTCCATTCATTTAATGAAATCTTAGTTCGTTTCTTTCCTATGTTGCGTTTTAGTTCTCTTTTGCTTACGTACACTTTTCTTTATGCATTCTCATTCAAATCCAATGAACCAACAGAAAACCAGGAATACCTCGCTAGGTAGAAAATGAGAATATCGATATCACTTTCGGCCCTATTAGGTTAGTTATCGGGAGCGATGCCGATGACCACAGTAATATACAAGAGGAATAGCAAAAACATGAACTGGTAAGAATCACTATTGATGAACCAATTGAGACAATTAATGTGGGGAATGAAGAAAATCCTAAGAATTTAAAAATTGGGCAAGTTTAAAAGAGAAACAAAAAACAGAAATGATTACGTTATTAACCGAATATCAAGACGTGTTCGCTTGGTTACATGAAGATATGCCTAAGTTAGACTCATTGATTGTAGTCTACCGTTTACCTACATAAAAAGATGCTAAACCAAAAAAGTAAAAATTGAGGAGATTTCGAATTAACGTCTTGCTGAAAATTAAAGAAGAAGTGAAGAAACTACTAAAAGTTGGATTCAATGAAGTGTCGAATTACCGGAAATGGGTAGCTACTATTGTTCCAGTAATTAAGAAAAATGGGAAAGTCAGAGTATGTGTAGACTTTCGAGATCTCAACTAGGCAATGCCTAAAGATAATTTTCCATTGCCTTACATTGATGTCTTAGTGGATAACACGGCCAGAAATCATCTATTCTCTTTCATGGATGGTTTTTCGAGATATAATCAGATTCAGATGTTTGAAGAAGATAAGACAAAAATGACTTTCATTACGACTTGGGGAACATTTTGCTACAAGGTGATACCATTTAGGCTTAAGAATGCAGGCACAACATACTATGGTTGCAATTTTTCATGATATGATGCATAAAGAAATAGAAGTGTATGTTGATGATATGATTGCAAAATCCAAGGAGGAGGAAGATCACTTAAAAAACCTGAGGAAGCAATTTGATAGACTGAGAAAGTACCACTTGAAGTTGAATCTGGAGAAATGTACCTTTGGTGTGACGACAGGAAAATTGTTGGGGTTCATAGTCAGCCAAAGAAGTATCGAAGTCGATCTTGATAAAGCCAAAGCCATAATCGACATGCCTCCTCCACAAACACTCAAGGAAGTACGAGGATTGTTGGGGCGTTTAAATTACATAAGCCAATTCATATTACAGTTAACAGAAAAATGTTGCCTTTTTCTTAAACTATTAAAGAATACCTCATGAAACCTCCAGTGTTAGTAGCTCCTAAACCTGGAAAGTCGTTATTTTTGTACCTGACCATAATGATCGAATCCATGGGATCCATGCTTGGTCAGAAGGATGAAGAAGGAGAAAAGTAAGTCATTTACTATCTAAGTAAGAAGTTCACAGAAGGGGAGCAGAAATACTCAGAGGCCGAAAGAACCTGGTGTGCATTGGTCTGGGTCATGCATCAACTCAGATAATATATATTGTATTATCAGATTAAGTTGATAATATAACATGATCCTTTACTTGGCTAAAAAACCGGCCCTCATTGGTAGAGTTTCAAAGTGGCAGATGTTGCTGATAGAATTTAACATTAAGTATATAAGCTAAAGTTCAGTCAAACGGCAAGCTTTGGTGGATCAATTAATAGATAATCCTTCTGAGGATACCCTTCAAGAAGTACGGGTTGAGTTTCCCGATGAAAGTATCCTGATAGTAGGAAATGATTCTGATTGTGAGGTAGTCGAAAAATCTTTATGGTAGAAAATGTTCTTCGACGGAGCAACTAATGTGTCTAGATGTGGAATCGGGGCAATTCACATATCGCCTAAAGGTACACAATTTCCAATAGCTATGAGATTGGCTTTCCCATGTACTAATAATATTGCAGAATACGAGGCGTATATTTTAGGACTCAAAATCACATTGTTTAAGGAGATACGGGAATTACAGGTATATAGAGATTCTTCGTTGATCATAGGCTAAGCTCGGGGTGAGTATAAGACGAATGACCCTAAATTAGTACCTTACCACTAGCACCTGGCCGAGTTGATAACCAAGTTCAAAAAAATTACATTCGTATACGTACTAAGGGTTCAAAACCAATTTGTTGATGCTCTTGCTACTTTGGCATCAATGATCCAGATATTGAGAGGAGTGGAGATTCAACTACTTAAAATTGAAATTGAAGAAAAGCCCACTTTTTGTTTGGCAATGGAAAGTTCATGTGATAAAAAGCCTTGGTATCATGATATCAAAATGTTTCTACAACATGGTACGTACCTCGAAAAAGCAAAGAAGAAGGATAAAAAATTAATTAGAAGATTGGCAGCTTAGTACTTGATAAGCGATTATATGTTGTACTGGCGATTGTTTGATAGTATGCTTTTACGTTGTATAGATGGGAAAGAGGCAAAGATGTTAATGAAAGAAGTACATGAGGGAGTATGTAGCCCCCACATGAATGGCTACATGCTTGCCAAGAAAATCATGAGGATGGAATATTGCTGGTTAACTGCAAAAGAGGATTGTATTAGACATGTTAGACGTTGCCATTTATGACAGATCTATGCGAACAAGATAAATGCTCTACCTTAAGAATTGCATACATTATCAACACCATAGTCTTTTTCGATGTGGGGAATAGATATCATTGGCCTAATCACTCCAAAGGCATCTAACGGGCACCGATTTATTGATTATTTCACTAAGTGGGTTGAAGCCTCATCTTATACTAGTGTGACGAAGGGAGTAGTGGTTAAGTTCATCAAGAGAGACATACTAGCTCGGTATGGTATGCTAAGGACAATTATTACTAACAATGGTACGAACCTGAATAACAAATTGATGTTAAAGTTATGCTGACACTTCAAGATCATTCATAGAAATTCTACTCCTTATCGGCTCCAAATGAATGGAGCTATGGAAGCGGCCAATAAAAACATCAAAAGAATTATTGAGAAGATGGCCATTACGTATCGAGATTGGTATGAGATGTTACCATTTGTACTCATGGCTTATCGAACTTCTATCAAAACATCAACAGGGGCAACCCCCTACTCATTGGTATACGGAATGGAGGCTATATTTCTGATAAAGGTAGAGATCCCATCCCTCAAAATGTTGTCGGAAACTCAGTTAGATGAGGCTGATTGGATAAAGAAGCGTATTAAGCAATTGAACCTAATTGATGAAAAGAGGCTATTAGCTTTATGCCACAACATTTGCTATCATCAACGAATGGCCAGGGCTTTCAACAAAAAAAGTGCAACCCCGAAGTTTTGAGCAAGGGGATATGGTATTGAGGAAGACATTACCTAACACAACTAATTCGAGAGAGAAGTTTTCTCTAAACTATAAAGGGCCTTACATTGTGAAAAAACTATTGCCAGGGGGAGCTGTTATCTTGTCTCAAATGGATGGTCCAGACTTGAAAGACCCAGTAAACGCTGACACATTGAAGATGTACTATCCTTGAACATCAATGAAATTTTTGTTCAGATTATGAAATGCAAACAATCTTACTATTACTGTGGTTTCATTTTCATTTTCTATATGCAAAGTTAATATTCTTAGTAGTCGTTAGCATTGGATAATATCCTTAGCCCCTTTCTCATTCCACTAAAAGACCCCATTTCTTGCTTTATCCTCTACCTAAATAAACCTTACATACAAGAAGCACAAGAAAAAATAAACACTTAACTTGAAGCAATGTCTATTAATAAAAATTCTTTTAATTCTTTATTATGGTTAACCCCCCAAGAGAGGGAGACTTGTTTCCTATTTTTCAAGATAGGGCCATGTTTAGAAAGAGTAACGTGTGGCACATAAGTAGAAACTCGCTTAAGAACGGATGTTTACACAAAAAGCCGATGTTTAGACCAGAGATTCAACATAGGACATCTTCGTTTGAGAAATGAATATGTTTTACATTCGTTTCAGGTTTAAGTTGCTTTCACTGAAAGAAAAAAAAAAGGGAAAAAAAGAGAGAGAAAAAAAGAAAAAGAAAAAAGAGGGGGTTTAGAAAGAGATGGAAGAAGAAAGAAGAACAAGAACAAGATCAGGAAAAGGCAATGGTAAGGGTCAGAATCATTGGTTCTAATCGGACTACTTAATAAGACATTGGACTACTTAGGAGCTATCATTGAAACCAGGTAAGTGGTTCTAAGCCTGATAAAACATTGCGTTGGCAATTGGTTTCCCCCTAAGGATAATAGTTTGTTTTCCAAAAACAATTTCTTTGCAAGTCAGCTAACTCGTAGAGCATGGTCCCAATCTAAAGTTCCTTAGACTCTTAGTCACCCGACTCATGGAATGTTTCCTAACTCATAATCTTTTAGGGATTTAGCAAGCTCAAGAAGTGCTATCCCAATTCAAGTTTCCTCATTTTTTAAGTCTTATCCAGCTCAAAGGGTGTTTTGATCGCCTTGGTTAGTCAGCTCATTAGGGCAAGACCAAGTGTCCACATCTCTAGGTCTTAACCAGCACAAAGGGCGCTTTGACCGCCTTGGTTAGTCAGCTCATTAAGGCACGACTAAGTTTCCTTTATCTTTAAGTCTTGGTTAGCTCAAAAGGCGCTTCGACCGCCTTGGTTAGTCAACTCATTAGGGTACGACTAAGTTTCTTCATTCTTTAAGTCTTTGTTAGCTCAAAGGGCACTTTAACCGCCTTGGTTAGTCAGCTCATTAGGGCATGACCAAGTTTCTTCATTCTTTAAGTCTTTGTCAGCTCAAAGGGTACTTTAACCGCCTTGGTTAGTCAGCTCATCAGGGCAGGACCAAGTTTCCTCATTCTTTAGGTCTTAGCCAGCTCAAAAGGCGCTTTAACCGCCTTGATTAGTCAGCTCATCAGGGTACGACCAAGTTTCCTTTATCTTTAGGTCTTAGCCAGCTCAAAAGGTGCTTCGACCGCCTTTGTTAGTCAGCTTATTAGGGCACGACCAAGTTTCTTCATTTTTTAAGTCTTTGCTAGCTCAAAGGGCACTTTGATCGCCTTGGTTAGTTAACTCATTAGGGTACAACCAAGTTTCCTCATTCTTTAGGTCTTAGCCAGCTCAAAAAGCGCTTTAACCGCTTTGGTTAGTTAGCTCATCAGGGTACAACCAAGTTTTCATTCTTTAGGTCTTAGCCAACTCAAAGGGTGCTTCGACTACCTTAGTTAGTCAGCTCATTAGGGTATAACCAGGTTTCTTCATTCTTTAGGTCTTTGCCATCTCAAAGGATACTTTGACTACCTTGGTTAGTTAGCTCATCAGGGCACGACCAAGTTTTCTCATCTCTAGATCTTAGCTAGCTCAAAGGGCACTTTAATCACCTTGGTTAGTCAGCTCATCAGGGTATGACCAAGTTTTCCTTGTTTTTAGGTCTTAGCCAGCTTAAAAGGGTGCTTTGACCGCCTTGGTTAGTTAGCTCATTAGAGCACGACCAAGTTTCCTCATCTTTAAGTCTTAACCAGCTCAATAAGCACTTTAACCACCTTGGTTAGTCAACTCGTAAGGGGCAAGACTAAGTTTTCATTATTCTTTTTAAGGATTCTTATCAAACCATAAGGGTGTTACTCTTCGCTATTCTTCGTTTCAAACTAATCGTCGTCAAGTGTGTTAATGTTCCTTAAGATAGAGTCACCCCGAGGTAAAAACGGTGTCTCTTTTGTCTTTATGGTAAAGTTTTATTCAAACTTCACCACAAAGAGAGGCAGCTGTAGATACCTAATTTTTGCCCCTTCGTAATCCTAATTTTTTATTTTTTTTATTTTTTACAAAAAGGGTCTTAATTGAAAAATAAAAATAAAAATAATACAAATTAATTAATTAATAAAAGATAGAGAAATAATAAAAATTAACAAACGATGAAAATACCAAAAAAATAAGAAAAGGAAAAATTATAAAAGTTTTGTAAAGTTTTAGGAAGTAATTTATTATAGGGATAAATAGTTATTTTAGGGAATCGGGTAGTTTAAGTATAATTTAATTGTATTGAATATTAAGACACAGGCCAATAGCCTAACGGATAAGCATTGGGGTATTATATTGGATTTAATTAGAAGGCATGGGTTTGAGTCTTACTAGGTATTTATGTCTTTTATTTTTCTATTTTTTACAAAAGCAAGATGAATAAAGGGGATTCATATTTAATTAAAATCATTTGAATCTAGTCTAATTTTATTAAATCAGATTTGAGTTAATTTGAATCTAGTTTAATTATTATCAAATCAGAAACAATAGAGACAATAAATATGATTTGGTTTAGGTTTCATAAATACACACATTCGTAAAAAGAAGAAATCCACTTCCATCCGTTGTCCCTCATCTAAGCTACGTCATTAGCATACACACAAGATCACTTCCCATACCACTGCTGCAGCACTTCACCACATTGTCACGAACACCCACACTTAAGCTGAATTCGCCCACTATTAATTACGCCCACACCCATTCTGACAACACGGTCAACTCTACTACCCTCTTTCGCAAACACTCCATCAACATCGATAGCCACATCCCAACTGCAGAAAACTTTGAACCCTCATCCACTGTGCCGTGAGTCCATTCCAATACGCAACAACAATATGATAGTAATAACAGCAGTGTCACCTAAACGAACCAACCCCCAATTACTCTCTCCAGTAAGCCACTAACCTTCAACTAAAGCTAAACTCCAGCCACCATGCCTCTCTCTCTTCGATAAAACACATGCCTACTGTCTACCTACGACTGAACAGTAACACGCCCATAATTCCAACACGGCAGGTACTACACCGACCGCTACTCCACTGCAAACCACGTGAGGACCAATCCGACCACATCAAGCCACAATTTTCGATCAGCTACACAACACGAGCTAATCAACGATGAAGCCCTCTATGCTGTGTTTTGCCATTAGTAACGAGGACTCACTGTACAGAAGACACCGCCAGGTTCGGTTTCTTTCAATTTTTTTGTTTTATTTATTTATTTATTATTATTATATTATATTGTATTATTATTTTATCAGATCCTTAGTGATTTAGCATAGTTTATATGTATAATAGTTTAAGATATTTCTTCAACGTTAGTTTTCTCTGTTATATAGATTAGGTATATTATATTGATTTAAGTGAATGCTTATTTTATAAATAGTAATATAGATGTAAAGATATATAGATATTAGATAAGGGATTGTTAAAAATAGTTTTATCTTATTATTATCTATTAGTTCACATAATATATAATACACTAATATGTTAGTTTAGGAGTTTTAGTATTAGTTCTTATACCAATGTATCATATGGAATTAATTTATTTTGATAGATATTTATGTATATTAGTTTAGGGATTATTAGAATTGGTCATATCTTAAGATTTGGTTTATCACATAAAAAGTTTTTTTTAAAAGAAAAATAGAACTTAATGAAAGACTTTTTTAAAAAAAATAAAAGGATTGTTAGAGCATTTTTTTTATAAAACAAAAACACTAAAGAGTTAGAGCCCTTTTAGATTTTATTTGAATAAACTAAATTAGTAATAACATAAATTTGGTTCTTTTTCAAAAATTAAAATAAATGAACACACTAAAATCTTAGAAAGAACTACGATCGTTTGATCTCGGCTAACAAGTACGTAGTCATTTTCGGGGCAACGATAAAATATATAGAATCTTAGATTCTTTTCTTTTGATTTTTATTTATTTATTTATTTTCAAATATTATAATTAGAAGTATAATCCTAATTTCGATAAATAGATAGTAGTACCCGTTAGGGTTTAATAGGTTAGCTCCCGAATTCGAAACCCTCTAGTTCTTAATTCAAATCGAAATCAAAGACCTATAGCCAAATCATAATCAATCCACCCAATTGGTTATAATTTCTTTTCTTTTTCCGACTTTAATTGAGTGGTGACTCCAAAAATGATTTTCAATAAAAAATCAAAATTTCTCAATTTCTTTAATTAAGGATTAATATTAAACAGGTTAAGGTTTAATATTAATCAGAAATGGGGAAATTAATTTTTAATAAAAGAAACTGAAAAAATAAGCTTAACAATGATTATCCATAACTACTTCATGCTCAATAATCTTTTAAAAGAAGTCTTGCAAAATAAAATCAAAAGAGAGCAACAATCTAACTATAAAAGGAAAAAAAAATAATAAAATGGAAAAAAAAAAGAGAATAGAAGTAAAGAAAATAAAGCATTTAAATCTAAACAATCCTAAATATTGAAATTAACAAAACTCATTCCCTGACAATGATGCTAAAAACATGATTGCAATAAGCTACTGCATCTAGTCAAGTTATCATATAGTAAATTGATTGAATCTAAGTGTTGATTCCTCAAAAACTACCTATAATTACAAATATTAGCACATACCCCTTTCCTAATATCTAACCTAAGCAACAATTTTTATTAATTAAGGCAACTAGTAAAATAAGATAAATAATAAATAACAAAATAACAAAACAAGCAAATTTAATTTCTTATTGCAATAAATACATTTTAGTCGCAATAAACTAAGGGTCAAAGTGGGTTGAAGCTCAAGCTTTACTAGCAAATGATGCTAAGATGGTAGTTGGATTCTTGAGAAAGTTACTTTCCAAATTTAAGGTACCCTAATCATTGATTATTGATAGAGGTACTCACTTTTGCAGCAATTAGATTGAACATATGGGGTATACCATAAGATGACCACTCCTTACCATCCATAATCAAGTAGCCAAGTGGAAGTATCTAATAAGGACTTACAAAGGATTTTGGAGAAGATTGTGGCACACAACAAAAAAGATTGGGTTGATAAGCTAAATGACACTTTATGGGCATACCAGATTGCTTACAATACTCCATTAGGTACTATACCTTATCGATTGGTTTATAGTAAGGCTAGTCATTTACTGGTAGAGATTCAGGATAAGGCTTATTGGGCTTTGAAGACAACAAATTTAAATTATAAAGTAACCGATAAACTTAGGTGTTTCTAACTCAATGAATTGGATAAGTGGCATTGGATAGCATATGAGAACAATTGAATGTACAAGGAGTGAGCTTAACATTTTTTTGATTCTAAGATTAAGCACCCTAAGCAATTTAAGGAAGGTGATCCGGTACTTTTGTACAATTCTAGGCTTAAGTTATTTCCTAGAAAACTTATGTTTAGGTGGTTAAGTCCATTCTTAGTAAAGAAGGTGTTTCCATTTAGGGTAGTGGAAGTTGAGCATCCAAAAAAAGGGGCATTTAAGGTTAATAGACAACGGTTGAAGTTATGCCATGAGAAAGTTGATTGGAATGAAGGTAGGGAGGAGTTAAAATTTCTCTAATTCAAGGAATGAAGCCGAATATTCTAGGAACGTCAAGCTTGAGACTTTAAAAAAGCATGTATCATTTAATTAAATTTAGTCTTGTGATTAATTTATTACTTTGATGTTGTTAAGTTTAAATTATTTACTGTTTTTCTCTGTTATTTGTTTGTTTTGTGTGTATTTGTTTATAGTTTAATGCAAAAAGAAAGGAAACATCAAGTGGAAGTTATGGCGATAAAAAGGGAAGAGAAGAATTTCATAAAGTATGGGGACGTAAATGGAGGATAGAAGGTCAACATGCATTATGATCATGATAAAGGTAAGTATAAATGGAGGATGGAAGGTCAACATGCATTATGATCATGATAAAGGTAAATATTTAATTTTTCAAGCACAACATCTATCCAAGATCAATCATGGTTGAAATAAACTAATAGGACTGATCTACCTATTCATCATGGCTGTGATCACTTCCCTAGGAAATATTACGTTTCAATCATGGCCTTGATAAAAAGAGTTATATGTGAATTTTTTTTACCATAGTAGATGTTGCTAGCCGTAGCCAAGAATAGATAATGCTGGTTATTGGATGAGTCCAAGGTTGTAGAAAGCTCAAAAAGAGATAATAAGGAAAATGTGAAAAGAGTGAAAATGACGAATAAAACAATAAGCAGAACCTACGAATAGCTTTAGAGGATGTGACGTACCAATGGAAATTTCGATGACTCATGGCATAATTCAATATGATGCATAAACTGGTCCAGTGAGGTTACTCACCACTTAAACTTACTTGAGGGAAAGGATAAGAATAATGTCGAGAGTAAACAAAATGTTTACGCAAGGAAGAAAACATAGAAGTGTATTAATGATAATTTGATTCCTTATAGCTACAAGTACAAGGGTATTTATACCCATAAGTTAGGATAACTTGCCCAAAAGGGCAAAAACAAAAAGGATATTTCCTGAGAAAGCAATGTATAAGATACAAAAGGATAAAAGAAATAAATATACAAAGAAAACTATTATTGGTGCTGCAAATTCTACCCATGATACTGTATACATGGCGATGCTGCAATAGCAAGGTTGTTAGAAGATGCAAAAAAAAAAAAAAAAAAGTGCAGATAGCTTGCTTGTCCAAGCAGAGATGGCTTGATCAGTCCAGATTCTCTTTCTTGGCATCTCGGCAAGGGTGATGCCGAGTAAGTGCTTAGCTAAGTATTAACGTAGGTAAAGATTGGCAGTTATCTCGACATTCTATCTACGAAAGAGTGGTAGTCATTTGGTACGATTTAAGGAGCGACTTGGTAAGTAAGTACTTGGCCTCGGCAGGGGTCAATTGGAATAAAAAGATTCGTCATGCCAGTCCCTCTAGCCCTTGGGCTTGGCTACGAGTCAAAGGTCCGATAGTCCGATAGCCCAATTCCCATCATTCCCTCTAGGTTGTTTTAGATTTGGGATCAAATCTTATTGGTATTCACTTAGTTCTCCATCAAGGTGATACAAATTGAGGTTGGTAATGTTGAAGGTGTCAGAAGCCCCATAGTCCTCAGGCAATTCTAATCTGTAGGCATTATCATTGATCTTTTGGAAGATTTTGAAGGGCCCATTAGCCCGTATGGATAATTCGTTCTTCCTCTTATTCGGGAACCATTTCTTGTTGAGGTATAGCCATACTAAGTCTCTAAGCTAGAATTGCTTAGCTATCCTACCCTTAGTTTTTTTTTTTTTTTTTTTACATTCTTTTAACAGCTTGGTCAATGTACCGAGTAACCTTATCGTATATGTGTTGAAGGGATTATACCCTAGCCAAGGCATCAGGGTCCTCTTACGTGAGTGTTGGTATAGAGGTGTGGTCGAGGGGTAGCTCGGGATTGAATCTATAGGCCACCTCAAAGGGAGTCTACTTAGTAGTGTCATGTACTGTTTGGTTGTAGTTGAACTTGACTACTAACAAGTAAACGTCTCAATTAGCCAAGTTCTTACCTATTATAGCTCGAACCAATGATCCCAAAGTATGATTAACTACCTTTATTTGGCCATCAGTTTTGGAATGACATGAGGTATTGAAGAGGAATTTGGTTCCCATTCGATGTCATAAGGTTCTCTAAAAATGGCTCAAGAACTTCAGGTCTTTGTTGAAGACTACACTTCTCAACACACCATATATCCGCACAATCTCCTACAAGAAGAGGAAGTAATAGCCAAAGCATCGTTAGCTTTCATGTAAGGCATGAAGTGTGCCATCTTACCAAACCTATCGACAACGACCATTATACCTCGGACTATTCACAGTAGCCTAAGAATAAAGTCTATGCTCAGTTTAGTCTATGGCCTCATTGGAACAGGTAGGGACATTGCTCTCCCTTACTCAACTCTACACTTGGCCTTCTTGCATATGGTACAATTTTTGACAACTCAGTACACATCTCTTATATTCCCGACCAAAAGAATCGGCCATTCAATAATTCATAAGTCCTCTTTTTTCCAAAATGTTTGGAGAGTCCTCCACTATGGACTTCCCTAATCAACAGCTCCTTCAGTGAACAAATCAGCACGCATAATTTTTCGCTTCGAAACAAGTAACCATCTTCCATATGATACTCATCTACAGTCCTTCCGTCAACACATCGCATGATTATAGGTCCTAAGTGTGGATCCCCAAAATACTATTTTTTAATACTTATAAACCTAAATAGTCTCCTCGAAAGAGTATCTACAACTACGTTGCTCTTTCCCTACTTATATTTTATTACAAAATTAAATCCTTCAAGGAATTCAACCATCTTTCCTTCTGCTTCAACAACTTGGTCTGACTTCAGAGGTACCTCAACGATTCATAGTTAGTATATATAACAAATTCTCTCTGTAGTAAATAATGTTGCCATACTTGTAGTATTTAGATCAATGCCAAAATTTCTTTGTCATACATGGAGTAATTCAATTGGAGTCCTCAAAGCTTCTCACTATGGAACGTAATTAGTCAACCTTCTTACATTAGGATAGCACCTATTCCAATGCCTAACATGTCACATTCTAGCTCAAAAATTTTATCGAAGTTAGGTAGCACTAACATTAAGGTGGAGGTCAATCTTTCTTTTATCTTTGCCAAACTCTTCTCTTCCCTTTCTCCCCATTGGAAGCCGGTGTTCTTCTTTGTTAAATCGGTAAGCAGTGCGGTGAGGGTGTTGAAGTTCTTGATGAATCTTCTATAAAATGAAGCCAATCTGTAGAATCCTTAGAGCTTCCACTATAGAGGCAATTGGTTGGCCTTCCTGCATTAGGACAATACCTATTCCAATGCCTAACGCATCACATTCTAGCTCAAAAATTTTGTCAAAGTTAAGTAGCACTAACACCGAGGTAGAGGTCAATCTTTCCTTTATTTTGGCCAAACTCCTCTCCTCCCTTTCTCCTTATTGAAAGTTGGTGTTCTTCTTTGTTAACTCGGTAAGCGATGCAACAAGGGTACTAAAGTTCTTGATGAATCTTCTATAAAATGAAGCCAATCCGTAGAAACTTCTTATGTCAGCATAAGTAGTAGGAGTTGGCCACTCGACAATTGCTCGAATCTTCTCATTATCGACTCGCAAGCCTCCTCCACTGACTACATATCCTAAGAATACCATTTCTTCCTAGTAAAAGCAATATTTCTTAAGATTACCAAATAGTCTCTTAGCATAGAGGATTTCCAAGACTTCTCTAAGATGTTCACAGTGACTTAGCATGTCGGCACTGTAGATTTGGATGTCATCAAAGTATACAACGATATACTTCCATATGAGATGTCTCAACACATGGTTCATTAGTCTCATGAAAGTGCTCAACGCATTGGATAAGTTGAAGGGCATGACCATCCGTTCATAAAGTCTATGTCGAGTCTTAAACATAATCGTCCACTAGTTGCTTAGCCTCATGCGAATTTGACGGTAGCCAAACTTAAGATTAATCTTGCTAAAAATCTATTCATCCAACATATGTTCTAGCCTGGGGATCAAATACTTATATTTGATCATGATCTTGTTTACAGCTCAGCTATCTGCACATAGTTACTAGTTCCATCCATCTTTAGCACTAGAAGTGCAGGCACAGCATAAGAGTTGAGACTCTCTCTTATATAGCCTCTCTTCAATAACTCATTAACTTAATGTTGGAGCTCAAACGCCTATTCAGGATTCATTCGATAAGTAGCTTATTTGGCAGTGCAGTACCGAGTATTAGGTCAATGCAATGCTCTATGCCTTGAGTTGGAGGCAACCCCTTAAGTAACTGTTCTAAGAACAGGTTGGTATGTTCATCTAACAACTCCTTGATCTCCTAAGGTAACTTACCCTGCTCCTTTATTTCTAATAGTTGTCTGACTAATAATAAGGTCGGCTCATCTGCATTGATGGCCTCTTGGAGCTTGGCTCTACTCATCACTAGAGCCTTCTTTGACCCGCGAGTGAGTTTTATCTACAACTTATTAACTTCTCTCGGCGACATCGGATTCAGCATCACGTCCCAATCATCCTTCTCGAACATATACATGTTCTTGTAGCCGTCATATATAACTCTCCTATCAAACAACTATAGCCTACCTAGTAATATGTAGGAAGTATACATGGGCATTACGTCTCTTACTAAGTGTGAGGAAGGGTAAACCTTGTTTATCAAAAGTCTTCCACTTAAGTTGTTTGTTTCCAAGTTGTGAGTTTACTAAGTAGATTGTTGATTTGGCATAGTAGCAATTAATTTTGTACCTACAGCAGGTAGTATTGCCATACAATTAGGGTTAAAATCAAAGATTAAAACTCCTTATCATAAATGAAATAATTGAGTATAGCTCGTCTAAGTTCCTCTCTAAAGAAAGTAATAGGTCGGCTTTCTTGCATCAGTACGACTCCTATGCTTAATCCAGATGCATCATACTCTACTTCTAATACTTTGTCAAAGCTTAGCAGAGCTAAGATAGGGGTTATAGTCAACGTCTCCTTTACCTCCTCAAAACTTTTGTACTCCTTTCCCCATCAGAACCTAATGTTCTTCTTCAATAGTTTGATGAGTAGGGCTACAATCGTACCAAAATTCCCTATAATATACTAGAGAATGATGCCAAGCCATGGAAGCTTCTCACATCAATTGAAGTGGTTGGTACGAGCTATTTGGTGATTTCTCTTATCTTCTCATTATCAACTCGTATTCCACCATTGCCTACAACGAACCTTAAGAAGATCACTTCGGGTTGGTAAAAGTCACATTTCTTCAAGTTAGGGTAGAGCCTTTCAACTCAAAGTTTTGCAAAGATTAATCAAAGATAGATTAGGCTATACACTAAGATGTCGTTGAAGTAAACCACCACAAACTTCCCTATTAGTTCTCGAAGCACATGATTCATTAGTTACATAAATGTTCTTGATGCATTCAAGAGTCCAAATGGCATCACAAGCCATTCATATAATCTATGGTGTATCTAGAATGTAGTCTTCCACTCATCACCTTCACGCATTCGGATCTAATGGTATCCAAATTTGAGGTTGATCTTAGAGAATATCTTACTCCATTTAGCTCATCTAGCATATCATTAATTCTTGGTATGAGATATTTGTACTTGATGGTAATGTAATTGATTGCTCAGCCATCTACATACATTCTCTATGTCCTATCTTTCTTAGGTACTAACAAAGCCAGCACAGTATAAGGGCTAAGGGATTCTCACACATACCCTTTCTTCATCAACTCATCTACCTGTCTCGGCAGTTCGGTAGCCTATTTAGGGCTCAACCTATAGGTAGGCTTGTTCGGTAGTCCAACTTTGTTCGATGCCTTGGATAAGAGATAGGCCTTCAAGTAGCTCAATTGGTAACAGGTTAGTGAACTTATCTAATATGATTTTCACCTCGACAAGTACCATTCCTTCCTCAAATCTGATCTTTAGCAACCTTCTGACTAGTTGATAGGTCAGCTCTTTGAGTTTCATCTCTCTTTTCAGCTCATCTCGAGTCATCACCAAAGCCTCTTTCTTCAAGACTGGGCTAAATTGGGTCTACATGACTTTTACTTACTCAGTAGTCATAGGGCTCAAATTTACCTTTCTACCCTCATGAACTAGGGAACATGTATTCTTCCTTCCATCATACATTACAGTTGAGTTGAACATCCATTGTTGTCCAAGCAGAATGTAGGATACATTCATAGGTAACACATCATAAAGTACTTCATCTTGATAGTTGCCAATAGAGATCTGTACTAATACTTGTTTGTTCACTTGTAAGCCTCCCTTTTCACTAAGCCAACGTAGCTTATATGGTTTAGGTAGGGCTTGGTAGGTAACTTTAATTGTTGGACCATGAAAGCAGGGGCTACGTTGGCACAACTCCCACTGTTAACAATCACGACGTACAGTGACTCTGTAAACCCTACTTTTAGTGGGCCTAAGACTCGATAAAGAGTACCTTCTGAACGTTCCTAAAGATCAACTAAACTAAAAACTTAAGTTTATATTTACAAATGAATTAAACTTTTACAATTCAAAAGTTAATTGTCGATAAAACCCGAGCTTAAAGAACTACGAGCTCTAAAGCTACTTAAAACCTTAAACCTTAAAACCATTAAGGAATTTTAACCCTAAATAATTAATCGATAATTTAATTTGAATAATTTCATTCAACTTTAGAAAATTTCACAATTTTACAAAAATCAAATCATAAATTACAAAATAATGTAAGATAAAAATCCTAAAACAATTTTCTATAAGGCTATACCCTTATCTTCATGTATAAGCCTTACACATAAATAAATAGACCAACCAATCATCTTAGATAACTTATCAATTGAGAGTTAAAATCATTTATCAATTGATAACTTATCAAAATCTAGTGATAAAACAATTTCCTTATCACCTCTTCACTTATACTACATATGGACAATTTTTCACAAGAATTCATAAGCTTAACTTTAATAAAGGAGACAAGACCACTCCATGGAATAAAAAGACTTCCAATGGCAGATCAAAAAAGGAGAGAAAGGGGGGCCATGCACTTGTCATTAACCCATCAATCACTTCTTCTTACACATCACTATTCACCTCTTAATACTTACATCATCAAGAGTTGCAATTGTTAACTTTATATACGCTACAAGACAACACTTTCAAGACATTTAAACGCTCCTTCTCTCTCCATTTCCAATTGGCCACACTCTCCACCATTTCTCTCCCTTTCAATTTCACTTTCACTTCATCTTTCTCTCTTTTGAAACAAACATAAAAAGGGGAAACAACCTTACCCTACAAAATCAAATTTTTCCATTTTGAATCTTCACCCATGGCATTATTTCCCTTGTTATCATTTTCTTTCACCATTTAAGACCTTTTAAGACCATTAGAATCTTCCATAAACTGCATACCAAAAGAACAAAAGGTTCGGGTTTCAAAAGGGAGCAAAAAGGAGGAAGCAAAGTTAAAGGCTTAAGTAGAACCTTAGTGCACAACCACCAAACTTTGCGTTAAGGACAAGTAAGTGTTTCTTGTGATGTGTGGATTAGTATTTATGTTAGGAGACTTGGATTTCTTGAAGATATGAGTAAGGTTTAAGTTGTTAGAACACCAAAAATCGTTTTAAGAAACAAACCATAAAACTCTTACATGAAGTTGAAATATGAGCATGTAAAGTTGGTGTTTTGTGAAGACATTTGTTTGATGTTTTGAATGGAAGATTTTAAGCTAAGAAAATCTTGAAATGTGAACTTTAATGGAGGATAAGCATGCTGGACGTGAGGGTTCCATAGTCATTTGAATGTTGATTTTGTTTCCATTAAGTTAAATATGCTCAAACCTAGACTTAAGTTAAGGAAAAATCCATCACATGAAGTTTTATGAAGAAACCAACTTTGTATAACATGAGCTATGATATGAGAATTGTATTAAGTATAAGATATTTTATTTCTTTATGTGGAACATGAGTTAAAAGATCATTTGATGGAAGGAAACTTAAGTTAAGATTTGTACACAAGTAGTTAAGTGCATAATCTACCACCTAAACTTAAGGAAATGATGAAACAAGTTGAAAAACCAAGTAAAGACCCCTTAGAACCATCATGAACAGATCTGGAACAGAATGAAGCCTAAAAATATGATAAAAGTGAAAGAACAAAGTGAAAATATTAACTAAAGCAAGTATAGTAAGTATATAAAGCCTAAAACTCAAAACCGAGCTTAAAACTCCCAAAACAAGCCTAGAACTCTAAGATGGGCCTTCAATAAAAATCTAATTAGCACCTTAAAGTACTAAGAAAGGTTGTTTTGAAGCCCATAAGAAATCCACCTAAGGCCCCATAAGCCCACCAAATTCATTAACTTTAGTTTGAACAAAAAACAAGCCCATTTGACAACTTAAGCCCACTAAAAGGCCCAAGAAATGGTTGTTAGCATTAGGAATATAAATCAAAATTGTAAATCTGATCTCAAGGATATTTTAAGCTTAGGATAAAATCTAAAGACAAAGCCTAAAGGATTCCTCAAGTTATCAAAAGCCCATTTACCAAACAAGGCCCAAAAATACTCCAACGCATGAGGAACGCTATTGTTCTGACCCATGGATAGAATTATATACCTCATTTTGAAAATCTAACCTTACCACATTAAAGTACACTCGAAAACATGAAGATTGACTATAATATCATAAAAATCGGATTTAAAACGAAAAAGTTATACGCGATTAAACTTTAGGTAAAAACTGGGAAAACTTATGAAAACTAGTTAAGAATATAACTTAAGGAAAATTTACATAGTTTCTTAAGTTTGCTTCAATTCCTTATAAAAATTATTTCAATGACCAGGGGACACCATTTATGGAGACGACTTGCCTCCGGATTACTTTGACTGACCCATATGGCAGAGTGAGTAAATTCTCGATGACTTTTTACTTGATTGTGCTTATAAAGTAGATGCACCTAATCTTATATTTATAAATTTGGATGCTTGTGGGATATGGGAGATGCATGTGTATGACTTGATGGATGAATGTGATGACTTGTTAATTATATATAATAATGGGAATTGTTTGTATGAATATATACATGTGAATTCTATAGAATGAAATTGGTTGATCACCCTAAAAATCAAGTTAATTACTTATATGATTAAGAACTCAAAATGAATCATGCATTCCCAATATTGCATACGGGTAACACCAACTACTGCTTTACGCAGAAGATGGGAAGGGATTCATAGGAATACGAGTTTCCTGCAGGATTGGGCACTAGCTATGCCATCATATATATTGAGTCTTTATCTTAAGCTGATGGGCTTATTAGGCGCTGGGAGACGCCAACCGTCGGCGAAGGGCCGAGTCATGTGGCTTCTACTTAGGGCGTGTGTTTGTGGACTGCGGGGGCCACTACACCGCTAGACTTGGGATTTTTAAAGGATACGATTTGATTTTGGTAAGGGAAGTATATATATATATATATGTAGAGTTTTGTTTTGGTATGAGCACAATAGTGAAAATGAAATAAAATCTAAGGTCTGTTATCTCCAAACCCCGACTTCAAGGGGTGAAATTCTAAGTCGTATGTAGTTCCTAGGTTACAGCATGTGTTGTTTAGCATACTATTTGTTCATGCATTCATATGATTGTGCATCTAATAAATTTCTATCGTATGGTACTAATGAGGACATTTATCTCACTAAGCGTAAGCTTACACCCTTACAGATTTTTGTTGGTGCAGGAGAACCTCTTCGTCAATCCGGGCCGAGGCATGCCCATGGTAAGTCTCAGGTAGAGACGAGTTGGAGCGATAAGAGAACGAAGAGGACATTTTGTAATAGATTATAGATATTTATATACTTTTATGTATTTATACATAACTTAGATTTTATGCAGTTCCGTTATGAACTGCATTTGTTGTAATATTGTTTTGGCGTGGGTCTCACAAGCCTACACAATTAGTTAATTTATAACATAGAAGAAATTTTAGTTAAATTGCCCTATATTACTTGTCTATGGGCCTAGTGGTAATGTAGAGTAGAAGGAGCCTTGTGTGTCGTATGAAAGGCCTGTGATCAGCAATGGGGTTAATAATAGACCTTTATACGGTACACAGCGACCTATCACGACAACAATACTATTGGGTCATTATAGACTCGTTCACCTTACATCTAATGTGTAAAAGATTCTCTCTCTATTCATCCATGAGTACAAGCCTCACATCCATTGTCCTCCTCAATACTACAGTAGCTGGCATAAAATTACCTTCTTTGCTATAGATGACTTCCTCTTCCTCAAACAGCTTGGTTTGTCTAGCTTCCTTCGATTCTTCCACTTCCTCATCAATATTGACTACCTCAACAGTTGGTGCTTTGCCTTAAATCACCTTGGTTCTTCTATTCAAACATTGGGCGACCATGCGTCCAATCTTTCACATTTGAAACACTTGATCTCACTTATCTTTCGTCCTGAGCTTTGAGCTTTCTCGAACTTCCTTAAGATCTCCTTCTCCTCTACCCAGGCAATTTGAGTAAGTCAAGTCTTAGTAACCTTACTTAGTTTCGATCGCGTAGGTCTACTTGGAACAAATCAGCTACTGCTAAGCCGATTGATAAGGGGTTGGAATCTTCTTGCTTAGCGCCTTTCTAACCTTTGAGTGGCTTAGATAGCATCATCAAGTGATCTAATATCTAAGGTTTCTAGAATATTTCCAATCTTGTACTTTAATCCACTGATGAATCAAGATATAATTCAATCTTTAGGTTTAATGAATTCACATCAAATCATTAGCATATGAAATTCCTTTACATAGGTGTCAATGGTCGATCCTCCTTAGATAAGCTCTTGTAATCTTTTAAAGGCATCCTACAAATAGTAACTCGACATAAACCTTCTTGTCATGTCCCTCTTCATCTCATCTTAACTCCTAACTTCATGGTCTCCTTCTCTTCTTCAAGTGGCTTGTATGTTCTTCTACCATAGGGCTACATAACCAATAAACTTCAACATAGTAAGTCTAACATTTGCATTATCTGGTGTTTCATAGCATTTAAATTGCTTCTCAATCTTACCTACCCAATCTAGGTAGTCCTCGGTGTCCCTTGGTGTCACTATTCTTAGAAAAACGTAGAATACACATCTTCAACCCTTTAACTCTAGGGGTACGAACATTCTACTCTTCTAGTTCATAGTGTTCCTTCGCTTTGTCATTGCCTTCCTCTTCTTCTTCCTTGATTTTGTAGAGTACTGGCCTATGTCTCGTAACCCTACTAATTATTTTAAATTAAGGCGATTGAGTTGGGGCATTAACTTGGCCAAATTGACCATTACCTCTCTCAGGTTGTCCATGTCCTCCATTTGGGTTATTTTTAGCTCACTGCCTATCTTTAGTGATTATAGTCACCAAACTAGCTACTAGGTCGGTGAGCCTGTACAGTCGATCACCCATTAATTGGGGTATGAACCTTCCTTATTAAACTTGGACATTTTGAGCATCACACTCTTGGTTACCCATAGTTCCTTGAATACTCAAATCTAACATTGTTAGCTAACTCACAAGATTAATGGTTAAAATACCACATATAGTTCTCTTTGTGAATAATAACAATAGAACAATAACTAATAACCTCACCACTATATGAATTATATGCGACGAGCAAACAATCACTTATACTCCATTTTTTATGTACAAGAAACAGGGGAAAACAAAGCACATAATTTTTCCAACACTTTTCACCTACCAAACTCTTATGTTAACAATAGAGCTTTTAATACACAAAAGCAGTAACAAATTACTTAGAGAACAAAGCAATAGAAACTAGCTTCAAACGTAGCTAGGTGCTCTAATACCAAGATAATATGATTTAACATAGTAAACACATAACGTATGTTAACATACGAACTAAAGGGGTAGATTCGGACCTCAAGAAGGTCTTAAGGGTAAGTAAAAGTCGAAGGTTAAGTAGGGGTCCTCGTGCATTGACGAAGGATATGATGCATCAATGTTTCATATGAGCTCGAGTTGCACTTGGTATGACACACAATTGTGGCTGGAGGTCATTCACCACTACTCTACGCTTAATGGGATAAATAAGAGTAATTAAGAGTAAGCAAAGAGAGCACTAAGCTTACGAAAAACTCTTTGCTTACGAAAATGTGTCTAAAAATCTAGATTGTATTCACTATTGTAGTTATTACAATATATAAGTATTTATGTGACTTAATTAGGGTAAATCCTAGGTTAGAGTAAATTACAAAAAAAAAAAGGGGATTTCTACTAGTAAAAGAAAAAGGGAATAATTTATAGAGATAATGTTGTAATCGAGCAAAAATAATATCCGATGGTAGAAAGGATAGTACAGATCTTAGAAAGAGGTAGTACGCATGTCATTTACTCATTCTATAGTCTCAATGATACTGTTGGTCGAGTAAGGGTAGGTTCTAATCAGGTCAGGTCGACATCGGTAGTTTGGCAAATTAGTTGCTTGGATAGTTAGGACTGGAAAAGGGTTGGTTTATGATATGAGGCAAGTGCACCTATCAGTTTTAATATAGTGAATGTGAGTCCGAATCGATCCCTTAGAGACTTCGAGTACTAATATTAACCTTAGTTTTATTATTTAACCGGAAAATTATGAAAGTTTGAATTAATTAAAAAATACTAAAATTAACAAACTACTTTAATTAAAAGACTTAATTAAGCAATTGAAAAAACGATGAAATCAAGAATGACTTCAAGAAAGTAATAACGTATTTATGAATTATTTCCCCTAGAGTTAGTCATGTGATCGCTTAAAATATATTCAATTCGGTTTATATTATTCTTGACCGGAGGGATTCACAACTAAAGTTAATACCTTTCTCAAGCATATTAACCCTAATCCTAAATTATTTACCGGAATCTCTTCACTTAGTAATATAATTTAAAATTGCATTAATGTATAATGAATTCCCACACAATTAATTAACTTTCCAGAAGAAACATATATTTTATCTCTAAGTATACATGTAATTCTCTTCAATTATGTAAAGATCTAATTACACAAGCAATTTCTCAATTAACATGCATAATATCATATATTGATGTTCTAGAAATATCAATCAATAATTAACGACATAATTGAATCAAGTAAAGATAGAACTTTATTGAGAATTCTGAATCAATCCAAGAATCACATGAAACCTTAGGTTCCATAATCCTAAATACTCAAATTCTAAGCTATCATAATGAATCTAAAAACGAGTTTCATCAATAATATAAAATAAAACATGGAAACCCCTTTTATTAATAAACAATCTCTCTAATCTTGAAGTTGATGTTGTTTCTGCCTCTTTCTTGATGTTGTTTCCCTCTTTCTTGATGTTGTTCCTTAAGTCTCTTTCTCTTCTCTTGTGTCTCTCCGTTTCTGTAATGTCTCTCTTTTTTCTTTTGAAACCCTAATATGTCTTTTTATAGTGTATCAAAAAGATTTTGTTTTCGTCACCCAACATGGCTTGGGATACGACCGTATCCCCAGGTCGTGTAACTTTCTGTACTTAGGCAAATTTTCGACACAACTTTAAAAATTCATAACTTCTTCGTTTGAACTTGGAATTGAGTAAAACTTGATTCCTTTTCTTCGTTTTCGAGCCTATAATGCGTTTAAACCCTAAAATCAACATTTTACTCAATTAAGTATCAATTTCTTTAAAGAAAACCAAAAATGTGCGGAAAATACTATAAAATCACCATATGAAATATGTTTAAAATTAGAGTTATCAAATTTCCCCACACTTGAGCATTTGCTTGTCCTTAAGCAAATAAATCAAAACAAAACTTTCGAGACAAGAAACGCTAAACAAAATTTATCACTATTTAAGAAACTGATGAACAAATACACTTGACCCAAGAAAAGTAAGAAAATCATTCTCAACTAACTTGCAATAATAAAGTCAACCAATTTTATCTGACTATATTCGAATACTCCAACAATACTTAATACTAGAGTTTACTAGTTAATTTATGAAAATCAAAGTTTACCCAAGTCATTTAACCAAGGATTCTTAAACTAAAAATTAGATTTAACATCCCACCAACCGAGAAAGAGTCATAAAATTTTTTCCATTTGACTAAAGTGTACACAATTCTCTCTTCTATCTCACCAAGCACCATAATCTAAAACAAACATATTTTACATCCACTCTTCCTCTGATCATCCCCCTAGTTCATGCTTTTGTTGAGAGGCCTTTTAAAATTTACCTTATTTAAGCACAATTGTATTGGTAGCGGGAAAGAATCTCGCTCTTCTGATGGACCAAGACCGATCCATACCAACTTATTCCTTATATTGATAGCGGGAAAGAACCTTGCTCTTTTGACGGACCAAGGCCGATCCATATCAATTTTTTTTTTCATTTGAATTGGCATTGAGACTCAATCTCGCTCTTCTGACGGACTAAGACGAATCCTTACCAATTTTTTCTATTCTTACCTTTGTTATTACTTTTGACCTCCAATCATTGTGATTTTTTAGGAGTTTCTCAAAAGAAGAATTTCATTTGTTTGTTTGCTAAAAATTATAGGACTCTTAAAAATTTCTAAGAGAAAAGTATACAAAAAAGTAAATTTTAAAAATAACCATGACTAACTCTCAACTAGTGATGTTGCTCCAATCTCAAATCCTAAAGTCCGAAGCTAAATAACTCGTAACTTTGCCTTCCACAAATTTGACTAATCAATTCTAGTAAAGTATCATAAGATCAATAATAATCAAGATAAAACAATTAATTTGGCTTAACACTTAATTTGGCTTAATACCAATTAATCACCTAGTGCAAATTAACTTTAAAATTAATTGGGTCAAATGTGAATAATTGGTCTCCTAATCAGTAACAAATTCATATATATCCCTTCCACACACTTAATAATGTACATTGTCCCTAATGTACGACAAAAAATCATAACAGCACGAAAAAGCAGCATAAGGAAAAAGAAAACATATGTACTGAAAAGAAAAATAATACTTCCCTGCTGTCGAACAAAAAGCATCATCATTATATTGCAGAGTTCACAAGCCTTGAACAACAAAAGTCAACACAAAAAATGAAGAACTAAGAAGAGGGATCAGAATCCGTCTCTTCATGTGCCTCATCAGACGATGCCTCAGCCATCGTAGCATCATCATCGTCATCACTAGCTTCGACATCCTCATCACATTTGCCAACCTAATCATGAGGAAGAGAGAGCAAAATTAAGTAGGAAACTTACTTAGATCAAAATGCGGAATGCAAGAATTATGGAGAGAAGAGGGAGAATAAGAGAGAATATGAGAGAGAAATGTTTGCTTGGGAGTGTGTGAGAGGGTGTGTTTGATTTAAATAAAACGGGCGTGTGCAAAAATCGTGTAAGTTTGGGTCGACACGGGCTGGGATACGACCGTGTCCTTCGTCTGTGTAACTAATTTTTTTTTAATTAATTAAAAAGATAAAGGAAACTTAGAAATAATAAAATTAAAGAGAAAATGAAAAATTAAAGCTAAGAGAGGAAAGAATTATGACGAAAAAAATGAAAGCAAAAGAAAAGAAGGAAAGCAAATTTAGATTGAACAAAAAATAAAATGAAGAAAACTTAAAGAACTAAAGCATAAATAGAGTTAGACATGGGTTGCCTCCCAAGAAGCGCTTTAGTTAACGTCGATAGCTCAACGGGATACATCTTCTCACGTTAGTTCCGTCGGATGGAGATAAAACTCCTCCCGGCCAACATGCTCCAAGTTTTGACTCAAGTATAATTTCAACCGTTGTCCGTTTACCTTAAATGTGCCCTTCTCCGGATGTGTAACTTGAACAGTCCCATACGGGAAAATTCAGGTAATTGTAAATGGTCCAGACCACCTGGATTTTAACTTACCTGGGAATAGACGAAGGCGGGAATTATACAAAAGAACATGATCACCTTCTTTAAATTGTCGACCTTGTTTGATGCACTGATCATGATACTTTTTGGCCCTTTCTTTGTGTAATTTGGAGTTCTCATATGCATTTGCTCGCTATTCTTCTAGCTCGTTCAATTGAAGCTTCCTGTGAGAACCTACACGCTCAAGATCAACATTAGCACGCTTAATCGCCTAATAAGCCTTATGCTCTATCTCTACCGGCAAATGACAAGCTTTGCCATATACAAGTCGGTAGGGTGTGGTACCGAGTGGTGTTTTGTAGGCGGTTCTATATGCCCATAGAGCATCATCCAACTTTTCTAACCAATCTTTCCTATGATATTCTACAGTTTTTTCAAGAATTCGCTTAAGATCGCGATTGGCAACTTCCACTTGGCCACTACTTTGGGGGTGGTATGGGGTGGTTATCCTATGTGTAACGCCATAACGTTTCAATACTTGGTCGAGTTGAGCATTGCAAAAGTGTGTTCCCCTATCACTTATAATTGTCCTAGGGGTGCTAAATCGAGAAAATAGGCCTTTCAAAATTTTTTTTACTACCCTAGCATCATTAATAGGTAGGGCTTTAGCTTCCACTCACTTAGAGACATAGTCTATGGCTATTAGGATATATTTGTTTCCATTTGAATTCAGAAAAGGGCCCATGAAATCGACCCCCCACACATCAAATACCTCAACCTCGATGATGAGGTTTTGTGGCATTTCATCCCTATGGGATATATTTCCTACTCGTTGGCAACGATCACAACTCTCAACATATCTCTAGGCATCTTTGAATAGGGTAGGGCAATAAAATCCTGCCTCTAAGACCTTATGAGCTATCCTATTGGCACTATGATGCCCACCCGTGGGCCTTGAATGACAGTGGCTCAAAATTCGCCAACCCTCGAGGTGTGGTACACACCTTCGAATGACATGATCTGCACATACTTTAAAAAGATAAGGATCATCCCAAAAATAATATTTCACATCAGAAAAGAATTTTTTCTTTTGTTGGTGTTGAAGTCCCTTTGGTATGATCTTAGCAGCTAAAAAATTAGCAATATCTGCAAACCAAGGAATTTCCATATCACTTACCTAGGTGATGGCATAGAGTCGCTCCTCAGGGAATTCATCCTTGATCTCGTTCTCGTCGAGCGATTCTAAGTTTGGATTCTCCAATCGGGATAGGTGATCTGCTGCTAAATTCTCAGCTCCTTTTTTTATCTTTGATCTCCACATCAAACTCTTGCAGCAACAAGATCCACCTAATCAATCTTGGTTTTGCATCCAGCTTTGCTAACAAGTACCTAAGGGCAGAATGATCAGTATAAACAATCACCTTAGATAGAAGTAAATAAGAGCGAAATTTATTAAAGGAAAAAACAACGGCTA
This sequence comes from Lumnitzera racemosa, assembly GCA_024138005.1. NCBI lineage: Eukaryota > Viridiplantae > Streptophyta > Magnoliopsida > Myrtales > Combretaceae > Lumnitzera > Lumnitzera racemosa. The sequence continues at coordinate 64,306,811 of JAMXBC010000004.1, forward strand.
GCAACTCTTTTTCTGTAGTAGTGTAGTTTTCCTGAGCATTCATAAGAGTTTTGCTAGCATAGTGAATTGGTTGAAAGTGCTTGTCTCGCCTTTGCCCTAGCACTGCCCCGACTGCGTGATCACACATAAGCTCAAAGGGGAGAGCCCAATTAGGTATTACCATGATTGGAGCATTGGTAAGTTTCTCTTTAAGGATATTGAAAACTTTTAAACACTCTTGAGAGAAAACATAAGGTATATCCTTCTCTAAAAGCTTAGTCAAAGGGCGGGCAATTTTCGAGAAATCCTTGATAAATCGCCTATAAAAACCTGCATGTCCTAGAAAACTTCTTATGGCCTTAACCAAAGTTGGAGATGGGAGTCTTGCAATCGCATCCACTTTGGCAGTATCCACCTCAATTTCTCGATAAGAGATCTTATGGCCCAGTACAATACTTTCTTGTACAATGAAATGGCACTTTTCCCAGTTGAGGACAAGGTTGGTCTCTTTACACCTGGTAAATACCCTGTCCAAATTATCCAAACAAAGGTCAAATGAATTGCCAAAGACTGAAAAATCATCCATAAATACCTTCATTATGTCCTCAATGAAATCATCAAAAATAGCTAACATGCATCATTGGAATGTAGCCGGTGCATTGCAAAGACCAAAAGGCATTCTGCGATAAGCAAAAGTTCTATAAGGACAAGTGAAAGTGGTCTTTTCTTGATCTTTCGGTGCAATAGGTATTTGAAAATAACCAGATAAGCCATCCAGAAAACAATAAAACATATGTCCAACTAATCGTTCTATCATTTGATCAATAAAAGGTAAAGGGAAATGGTCTTTTCGTGTAGCATCGTTTAACTTTCGATAATTGATACATGCACGCCAACTTGTTACCGTTCTCATTGGGATCAATTCATTCTTCTCATTGGGATCAATTCATTCTTTTCATTGGGGACTATTGTCATCCCACTTTTTTTTGGAACTACTTGCACTGGACTTACCCATGAACTATCAGAGATAAGATATATCATACCTACATCAAGGAGTTTGATAACTTCCTTTTTTATTACCTCTTTCATGTTTGGATTCAAACATCTCTGGGGCTGCACAACCGGCTTATAGTTTTCTTCCATTAAAATTTATGAGTGCAAAAGGAGGGATTGATACCTCGAATATCGGATAATTTCCAAGCAATGGCCCTCTTATGCTCCTTGAGTACTTTCAGTAACCTTTCTTTCTGTTCTTTTTCCAAATTGGATACTATAATTACCGGTAATTTGGACTCCTTCTCTAAGAAGGCATATTCCAAATAGTCAGGTAATTGTTTTAGCTCCAATACTGGTGGCTCCTCAATCGAAGGTTTTAACTGTGCTTCCTTCCTCTTTTCAATTTCTTCAAATCCTTTCTCCACAGAGATAAGTTTATTTGCCTCCAGTTGAGCTATCACCTCGGATTTGATAGGATCTTCCGAAGCTTCCTCCATGCCTAATTGCAAGCAACTCTCCAACAGATCCTTAAGAAGAACTTCCTGCATATAACTTGAAACAAAAGTGTCAGTAACATCAAGAAGGTAGCAAGTATCATCCTGATCGACAGACTTTTTCATAGCCTCCGAAATTTTAAATATAATCTCTTCATCTCTGACTCGAAGAATGAGCTTGCCATCACTAACATCAATGATAGCCCTAGCGGTGTTAAGAATGGTCTACCTAGGATAAGGGGCAATTCAAAATCTTCATCCATATCCAATATCACAAAATCAACTGGAAAAATAAATTTACCCACCTGAACTAATACATCCTCAAATATACCTCTAGGGTACGTCACAGATCTATCAGCTAATTGCAAGCTCATATGTGTAGGCTTAGGTTCCCCTAATCCTAGTTTCTTAAAAAATTTATAAGGCATTAAATTGATACTAGCACCCAAATCAGCTAAGGCTTTGTCAATTAACAGGTTACCAATATGACAAGGAATTGTAAAACTTCCTGGGTCTTTGAGTTTCTTGGGCAGCTTATTTTGCACGATTGCTGAACACTTTTCATCCAAGATGATTGTAGAAAGCTCCTCAAGCTTCCTCTTGTTAGATAACAAATCTTTCAAGAACTTAGCGTACTTTGGCATCTGTGACAGGGCATCAACAAGAGGTAAGTTAATATGCAGTTGTTTAAATAGGTCAAGGAACTTACTGAATTGTTGGTCATTGCGATCTTTCTGGAGTCTTTGAGGACATGGAATAGGTGGTTGATATTCCTTCACCTTTGATGGCTCTACATCTATTGTTGCTTTCGTCCCCTCCTTGCTCTTGCCAGTTTCCTCGCTGGATTTCCTCTCAGCATGCAACTCCTTCCCATTACGAAGTGTTACTGCCTTGATATGTTCCTTTGGATTGGTTTCTGTATTTCTTGGTAACGATCCCTGCGGTCTTTCAGAGATTAGCTTTGCAAGTTGACCAATTTGGTTCTCAAGATTGCGATTTGAAGCTTCTTGATTCCTCAGTGAAGATTCAATGTTGGATAAGCAAACCTCATTGCCTTGAATATATTTTGTAAGAAGTTCTTCTATATTGGATTTCTTTTCTTGAGGGAGAGGAGGTAGGAATGGTCTTTGAAACCTAGGTGGGCCAAAGTTGGTCTTCTGCTGGCCTTGGTTTTGGTTTCCCCAGGAGAAATTGGGGTGATTCCTCCATCTTAGATTGTAAGTGTTGCTGTAGGGGTTATTTTGTTGCTTAGGTGGATTTCCTAGATAATCCACCTGTTCCAGTGGTTCTTGTGTTCCATACCCCTGCATACCAAAATCACTTACATCCGATTGCACTTGTTGAGGCCCAACTGAGAGTGCATCAATCTTTTTACTTAATAAGTCCACCTTGGCTGCCAAAGCAGTGGTTAAGTCCACCTCATAAACTCCCATGGCCTTTTGCTTGGCTCTAGTGCTTTCCCACTAATAATTGTTCATCGCTATTCTTTCAATCAGGTTTTGTGCTTGCTTAGGTGTCTTTGTGTTCAAAGTACCTCTTGCGAATGCATCAATCATTTGTTTAATGGATAAATTGAGACCATTGTAAAAGGTCTGAATCTGCATCCATAGTGGGAGGCCATGATGTGGGCACCTCCTGAGCAAGTCCTTGAATCGCTCCCAAGTGTCATATAGCGTCTCCGCTTCCAATTGAGCAAAACATGAAATATCATTCCGAAGTTTAGTGGTCTTTGCAGGTGGGAAATATTTCTCTAAAAATTTTTCTACCAATTCATTCCAAGTTGATTGAATTTCGTGGTAGAGAGTTCAACCACTGTTTTGCTCTACCCCTCAAGGAGAAAGGGAATAGCTGCAGTCGGATGGCATCATCTGTGGCTTCGTTGATTTTAAGAGTATCACAAATCTCTAGAAAGCTAGAGATATGGGCATTGGGATCTTCATCTTGGAGACCGTCAAACTGAACATATTGTTGCACTGTTTGTATGATGGTAGGTGCAATCTAGAAGTTATTAGCTGCGACGATTGGCCTTGCGATGCTAGAGTCAGCTCTAATAAGTGTAGGCCTTAAATAATCGGACATGGTCTGATTTGCTTCATTCCCGTTGTTCGCCATGTGTGGTGGATCTTCATGTTCGATGAATTGAGTTTTAGTCTCTTCACCTTCTTCCTTGATTTCAACAATTGACTCGTCGTCAATGGTCTCTACACTTTGTCTAAGTCGTGATTTCAAATTTTGAAGGGCAGTTCTCTTAATTTCAGGATCAAGTTCTACCAAATCTTTCGGGTTACTTCTAGTCATGCACTGCAAGGATAAGAAATATAAAATCAATTGCAGCTCTAGCTAATGAAAATAAATAATAAAAACAAAAGAAAAAAAATGGTTAAAGTAATAAAGCAACTAGTGTTCTTAATATCGAAAATCCCCGGCAATGGCGCCAAAAACTTGATATGAGGCAAGTACACCTATCAGTTTTAATATAGTGGATGTGAGTCCGAGTCGATCCCTCAAAAACTTCGAGTACTAATATTAACCTTAGCTTTATTATTTAACCGAAAAATTATGAAAGTTTGAATTAATTAAAAAATACTAAAATTAACAAACTACTTTAATTAAAAGACTTAATTAAGCAATTGAAAGACTTAATTAAGCAATTGAAAAAACGATAAAATCAAGAACAACATCAAGAAAGAGGGAAACAATATCAAGAAAGAGGGAAACAACATTAAGAAAGAAAAGAAACAACATCAAGAAAGAAAAGAAACAACATCAAGAAAGAAAAGAAACAACATCAAGAAAGAAAAGAAACAACATCAAGAAAGAGAAGAAACAACATCAAGAAAGAGGGAAACAACATCAACTTCAAGATTAGAGAGATTGTTCATCAATAAAAAGGGTTTCCATGTTTTATTTTATATTATTGATGAAACTCGTTTTTAGATTCATTATGGTAGCTTAGAATTCGAGTATTTAGGATTATGGAACCTAGAGTTTCATGTGATTCTTAGATTGATTTAGAAATTTCAATAAAGTTTCTATTTTTACTTTATTCGATTATGTCGTTAATTATTGATTGATATTTCTAGAATATCAATATATGATATTATGCATGTTGATTGAGAAATTACATGTATAATTAGATCATTACATAATTGAAGAGGATAACATGTATATTTAGAGATAAGATACATGTTTCTTCCGGAAAGTTAATTAATTGTGTGGGAATTCATTATACATTAATACAATTCTAAATTATATTACTAAGTGAAGAGATTCCGGTAAATAATTTAGGATTAGGGTTAATATGCTTGAGAAAGGTATTAACTTTAGTTGCGAATCCCTCCGGTCAAGAATAATAGAAACCGAATTGAATATATTTTAAGTGATCACATGACTAACTCTAGGAGAAATAATTCCTAAATACGTTATTACTTTCTTGAAGTCGTTCTTGATTTTATCGTTTTTTCAATTGCTTAATTAAGTCTTTTAATTAAAGTAGTTTGTTAATTTTAGTATTTTTTAATTAATTCAAACTTTCATAATTTTCCGGTTAAATAATAAAGCTAAGATTAATATTAGTACTCGAAGTCTCTGAGAGATCGACTCGGAAAACTTGATATGAGGCAAGTGCACCTATCAGTTTTAATATAGCGGATGTGAGTCCGAGTATTGTAAACTTCCGAACAAACAATCTTTGCAGTAGCATATTTATAGCGATTCTCATTAGAAGATCTGCCAGGAAAAATGCTATGCTTAAATCGCACAAAATATAAGCTGGAATTCAAACTTCTACCGTCGAAGCATGTAAGATTGGGGAGGGAACAGTAAAGAATTTAGCAAACATCAATCTAGTTTATGGCCACATAAATAGCAAACAAAATGACATAATAAATTTTCAATTCACATTGTTCAATTTCTTTTCAACTTTTATTTATTGATTTATTTTGGTTACTAAAACTTTGAAATGATTGGATCATATGACCTTGATTATTTACTAATGCTAGATTCACATAAAAAAATTTGTGTTTATTATTCTTTGTGGACATATTTATTCTAATTCTTTTTTAAAAACCAGAGAAAGAATCTTGAGAGAATTATCAACCAATCATGTACAACATGACCTCTCCTCCATTTATCACAATTTAGAGTCTAATTGAAAATTTTGATCTAGCTTAATTCTTTGTATGGTTGAGCTTTTACATGCTGACAATTTAAATGAAATTAAACCTTGCATCTCCTCTATTTTATCACTTTGTGAACGTAATAAAAAATAACTCAAGCGTTGTTATTATGGAGTAGTAAGAATATTATCTCGTTTTTACCTTTTTTTATCCCCCTTAGATCTTTACATCTTATTTGATAATTTGAAAATTACCACCCAAAAAAAAAAAGAAAACAAAGTCTTAAAAAAAACAACTAATAAAAAAAATATGGGGAAATCCATTAAACTCTTACTAAAAGAAAAAAATCTAGACATTGGAATATTAATATGATTCATAAAATATTGAAAATTTAATGGATCATTTATGAAACATTGTTACTCCAAACCATGGAATTATTTCAGCAAAGACTTCAAGTATAAAAGTGAGTCGAAATGGTAACCATATGGATGAAATATCTATATTTTACATGTACATTTTGAATTCATATTCAAGATGGAAAATAATTATCAATAAATATTGAAGGATTCCTGTTCCATTTTATGTTTTACTTAGAGTAAATATGTAAGTTTTACTTTATTTAAACTTAAAATTTAATGTTATTTCATATTTTTTTTAATTATGACCTAGTAAGAGTATCTTTCAAGAATAAGCAAGAATTCTGGATGAATAAACAAATCTCCTAAAAGAAGGATTACTTGCCTTTACGATTAGGAGTAGCCAAAGTCCGTTTTCTGAGAGTTCATCGGAACATCTGGAATAACATTTGTTCTCAATAAAATAGATTCCTTAATTTCAGGATCAAGTTTAACCAGACTTCAATAGCAAAGGATAACGAAAACTCCTGAAAATTAGGATTACTCGATTTCTTGTTTGAGAATGTCAAGATTCATCATCTTATTCATAAAAAGTTTTAGAAGAACAATTAAACTTGGTTCAACTCCTAGATCCTTAACCCTCTAACGTATTTAAATTAATCTTCTAAACCGAGTTTGACAACGTTACTTGTCTTTATTGCCATTGCTTTCATTCTTAGGATTGAGCAGATACCAAGTAATTATATTATTTTGGAGAAATTTAGACCCACTCTTTTACTTATTTTATTGGGCTATTGGCACATATGTAAGTGGATTCAACTCTGCCTTCTTGTTTATGTTGTACTTAGTAAACATATTATTTAGCTAACTCCAGCAATTGAATTGTAATCGAATGAGATGTTTATATTTTCTTGTTTATTACTGTTAACAATATCCTCAAGACATTTACTCGTCGAAAGCTTAAGAAAAGGAAATTTAAACATTTATTTGAAAGTGCAACACTAAATTCTAAGGAAAATAGAGATTCAATGCTAAATTAGAGATACTATAATGAAATTATCCCCATATTTTGTTGCTTTTACCAAAAAGAGAAAAAAAAAATTAAAATCATAATTCAAATATTTATCTACGTATTATACAAGCTATCTAGTTTTATTGATTACAAAATAAATAAAATGGAATTAGATCGTCTTCATTTGCAATTCCTACAGTTTTTTTAGTTAATATTATTTAAATTTTTTAAATATAACTTTAACTGTTAATTATACATAATAATATCTTAAATTTTTATATCATTAGAGTACGTTAGAGAAGAAAATTATTAAGGTTAAGGAAATTATGTATTTGTTATTATTCTTAAATCCTTTTAAGAAACGCAGCAACAAAGAGTCTTCTGATATTGACGGATCCAGAATAAGAAATTTTGAATTTTACTAAAAAAAATTTAAATAAATAAATTCGAAAAAACTTTTAAATTTTAATTTAAAAGAATTTCAATGTTGGCGTGGCGCCGTCACGGGGACGCGTTTTCTCTGTCCTGTCCGCTAGTGCCTCCGGACCTACTGCTGGTTTTCTTAATTATGGCTAGCTCAACTTGTCCCTGCATACGTGTAAACCATCTGAATTTACATTTGTGATAGTATTTACTCATATATCACTTCGGAATGGAGCGTTGACTTCAATGTTAAATGCTACGTCCAAGCTACGGTTATATATCAACTTCAATGGTTATTGTATTTGTCTTCATTTTTCTTTTTATTGATCCTACTATAATCCCTGTATATTAAACAGACAATCGCCATGCTCGCAAATGCTGTTCGAAGTTTGGCCTCTCTGTTTCTCATCACTGTCCTTGCAGTTTACCACTCACGCTTGATTAATGCCCAATCTGATGATTATCCATCTGCAAATCTCTCTACTTTGTGGACCAACAGCATGTCTGCTCAACATTCAGTAAATTTTACAGATGGATCAATAGTGAGAGCCATCCTTCTTAGAGGAACATTTGGTCCAAGGTATGCTTGTGGTTTTTATTGTAATGGAATAAATTGTGCTACCTATCTTTTCGGTGTTTTTATTGCTCAGACGAATAGTGGGGGAGGCATCGTTCTTCCTGCTTTGGGATTCCCACAATTGGTGTGGTCTGCAAATAGGAACAAGCCGGTTCAAATTAATTCAACATTAGAGTTGACATCACGAGGTGATTTGGTATTGAAGGATGCTGATGGAACTATTGCTTGGAATTCAAATACTAGTGGCAAGAACGTTGTAGGATTGAACTTAACTGAAATAGGCAATCTGGTGCTTTTTGATGAGAAGAATGAAACAGTCTGGCAATCTTTTGATCACCCGACCGATAGTGTAGTATCTGGACAGAAATTAAGGGTTGGTCAGAAGCTTGTTGCTAATGTTTCTGCAGCAAATTCATCAGAAAGTCTGACCTCTTTTTCCTTGTCAAATGAAGGATTGTTTGCTCGTATTGAGTCTAATCCTCCACAGACATATCGATCATATTCTTTTGATGCTGCAAATGCCACTGATGATTCCATTTATGTTGAGTATCTGAATGGAAGCATCGGTTTGTTTGTAAATGCTATTCATATTAAGGATTTGATAAAAATTCCAGAGTTTTCTTCGGCACAGTTCATCAAGTTAAGTTCCGATGGGCATTTGAAGGCATATGAATGGAAAGATACAGGCTGGGAAGAAGTAGCTGATATCTTGACAGGGTATTATGGGGTATGCGCTTATCCACAAGCATGTGGGGATTATGGGATTTGTTCCAATGGTCAATGTAGTTGTCCAACATCAAGTAATGGGACAAGTTATTTCAAGCAAATAAATGATAGGCAACCTACTCTTGGATGTTCCGAAGCAACCCCTTTGTCATGTGAAGATTCAAGAAATCAAGGTTTCATGGAACTTGTAAATGTTACCTACTTCTATTTCAATTCAGACCTTGAGAATGTAGATTCACAAACGTGTAGAGAGGCATGTGCTAATAATTGTTCTTGCAAAGTTGCTTTCTTTCAACATTCATTGGGTTCTTCTATAGGAGATTGCTACTTACCATCTCAGGTGTTTTCGTTAATGAATAATGACGTTCAAGTTACACACTATGGTTCCACTGCTTACATTAAAGTTCAAGAAAGCCCCACATCGGTTCCTTCTATTGCTAACAGCAAGACAAATAGGCGTCCACTTATATTAGGTTCAGCCTTTGGATCAGTCTTTGCATTGATTGTCTTGGTTGGAGCAGTTGCTTTCTACATTTATATGAAACGGCATAACAAAGAAGAAGAGGAGGATTATTTAGATCAAATTCCAGGTATGCCTACAAGATTCTCCTACACAGAAATGAAAATTGCGACTGAAGACTTCATTACAAAGCTCGGCCAGGGTGGATTTGGTTCTGTTTTTAAAGGTACTCTAGCCGATGGAATAGAAGTTGCAGTGAAGTGCCTTGATGGAATAGGACAGGTCAAGAAATCATTCCTAGCTGAAGTAGAGACCATTGGAAGCATCCATCATGTCAACTTGGTAAGACTAGTAGGATTTTGTGCCGAAAAATCTCATAGGCTACTGGTATATGAGTACATGCCTAACGGGTCTTTGGATAAGTGGATTTTTAACAAAAATGATGAATATGCACTTGACTGGGAACAAAGAAAGAAGATCATTTTTGACATTGCGAAGGGGTTGAATTATCTCCACGAGGATTGCAGGCAAAGGATAATTCACTTGGACATTAAACCGCAAAATATCCTCCTTGATGAGAGCTTTAATGCAAAGGTTTCTGACTTTGGATTATCAAAGTTGATCGATAGAGATCAGAGCCAAGTTGTAACAACCATGAGGGGCACTCCTGGGTATTTAGCTCCCGAATGGCTGAGTTCTGTGATAACTGAAAAGGTGGACGTTTATAGTTTTGGTGTGGTCATCCTAGAGGTAGTGTGTGGAAGGAAAATTTTTGATCGCTCCCAAAAAGAAGAGGATATGTATCTTCTAAGTCTTTTCCAAAGGAAGGCAGAGGCGGGAGAGTTGTTAGACATGGTTGATAGGACTAATGAGGATATGCAATTACATGGAGCAGAAGTTGTGAGTACCATGAAGGTTGCTGCATGGTGTCTGCAAGGTGATTTTGCAAAGAGGCCTTCCATGTCTACAGTAGTCAAGGTATTAGATGGGACAATGGAGGTTGAAGATGGCATAAGCTATGACTTCTCGAGACTACCCTTAATGAATAACACTGGTATTGTAGGTAACAAGGTTATGGAGTTGGGTGCTAGCACTCCATTGTTACCCTCTGTATTATCAGGTCCACGATGAGCATGTTTGATTGTTTCCTCGCCACAGATGAGCAACCATTTTTTAAGCCTCAATTCGTTCTTCTTCCACATCTTTCACATAAATAGTTTTAAGTTATGGAGAAGAAGAATTCAATTTGATGTAAATAGCTCCATATGAACTTAATCTGTGAACTCTCTGAATGCGATTAGAATTTTTATGTGAAAGTACCATCTGTTTTATGAATATTTTCGGGGGTTAAGAATAGGGGTATTTGCATAATAAATTTCAAGACGTGGAAGGAGTAATATGTTTTATGAATATTTTTCTCTTTTCTTCCTCTAGGCATTATTCATGTTCTTAGGCCCTTTTTTATGGGGAAAAGATGTTAAAATTCTGTTCAAATAAAAGGTTAATCGGGCTGCAATAATTTGATTGGAAGATTCTCAATTCCTTTCGATCTAAATAACTACCGGACAAGAAGAAATAACTTTGAGGATATGAGAGGTCTGGAGGTACATCCACGTTTCTTCACCCTTATTCCTCACAAAGATTTAATGAAATGTAGGCCTCGTCTAGTAAATTCCAAAGAAAGAGTATTCTATGTGATCCATTTTGTTAGGAAGGATGTAAAAAATGTGGGAAAAAGTATAATTCCAAGTCAAGTCTTCCATTTCCATGGTATTTAATTCTTTAGTCTCACTAGCAATCAGGAAGAATTGAAAACAGTGAATTGCTACTCCATGCTTTTACCTATTTACCAAGTTCTCCTTTAAAAACTATGTACAAACTAACCAATCCTATTCCATGAATTTGAGAAAACGAGGTTGAAAGGAAATTGAAATCAGTTGAATCGAGTTTGAAGCAAATAATTAAACAAGGCAATAGAAAACTTGACTGAAACTGACATAGTAGCTTGACTGATAGTTCAAGCATGTCCAGATGAAGGCTGAACAGGTAAGTGTTAGCGTCCCTTAAGGCAGCTTGGTAGTGTAGCAGAATAATTTGGTATGAAAAATCCTATTAAGAAAACTAAAATGTAGTATTATGTTAAAAATGCTAAGTTTTGCTTTCACTCAAAAGATCAATACAATAAGGAATAGACCATAAGGATCATAATTCAAGGTCTCCATGAAATGAGAGAGAAAACGACAGCTTTGCATCATCTTTTGATGGTAGAGACTAGAAACAGTGATCATATGTATATAGCAATCTATTTCTTATTCACAATGAAGTAAGTTGATAATTCTTTTCCAGTAAGCGACAGAAATTTTATCAGAGGTCTTTGAAGAAGCAGAACTGTTCCATAATTTCTAACTTGATTACCTTGGAGCGGATAAAACTGATGCCAATAATGGAGTGCTTGCACCACACTCGCTGCTCCCTCTTGCAGTGGCTCTTACTGAAGGTGGCAGTGAAAAGTCATAAACCAGGTCCTTTTCAACTTCCATCGATCCATCTAATACTTTAATCACAGCTGATGTAGATGGTCTCTTTGTATGGTCACTCTGTAGACACCAAGCAGCTAGAAGCAGCAATTTCATAGCTTCTAGCCGATGCATCAATTTCATGCCAGCATTATATGTATCCAATATGTCCGACAACCGTCCCTCTTCTGACTTCCTCTGGAAAAGGCTGAGCAAATGCCTATCTTCCTCTTTCTCTGACAGATCAAAATTTTTTCTTAAACACACTATCTCCATGATCACCACACCAAAGCTATAAATATCTACTTTTTCACTAACAATTGAGCTTAACCATTCAGGGGCTAAATAGCCAGGAGTCCCTCTCATGGCTGTTACAACTTCGCTCTGGTTCCTATCAATCAATTTGGACAAGCCAAAATCAGAAACTTTTGCGTTGAAATTTTCATCCAAGAGTATATTTTGGGGTTTAATATCCAAGTGGATTATTTTCTGCCTACATTCTTCATGGAGATAATTCAGGCCCTTTGCTATGTCAAACATGATCCTCTTCCTATGTTGCCAACTTAGCTTGAATGGACTTTTTCTGTTGAAAATCCATTTATCCAAAGAGCCATTAGGCATGTACTCATAAACAAGCAACCTATGATGTTTCTCAGCACAAAATCCGACCAATCTTACCAAATTAATGTGATGGATGCTTCCTATTGTTTCAACCTCGGCTAGAAATGAATTCTTGATGTGGCCTGCACCATGCAAGTGCTTTACTGCAACTTTTGTGCCATCATTCAGAGTACCTAAATATACCGAGCTAAAACCACCTTCACCGAGCTTGGTGCCAAAATTTTCTGTGGCAGTTATAAGGTCCTCGTAGGAGAACCGAGAGGGCAACCCTGAAAGTGGATTTAGAGAATCTACTTCTATCTCCTCAGGATCATTTTTATTCCTGAGGAAGAAAATCAGTGCTCCTGTCAGACAAACCAAAGTCAAGAGTGCTCCAAGAGTTGGCCACATGATTTGGAGGAACCTGTTTGTCTTCTTGCCACTACTTAGAGGAGCTTGGACTTTAAGGAAAGCAGTACTGTTATACTTAGACGGTTCACTTACAAAGTACTTCAATGAGAAAACTTGAGAGGTCAAGTAACAATACCCCACAGAAGAATTTAATTTCTGATTGAAGAAAGCTGCTTTGCACAAACAATCTCTTGCACATTCTTCTTGACACGTAAGTGATTCAACATTTTCAAGACTATTGTTGAGGCTGAAATAAGTAGTATTCTCAAGTCTTATGAATCTTTGATGTTCTACAGCCTCACAGGACAATGGAGTAGCTTCCGAACATCCAAAACCCTGCTGCATATTTCCTGATTTCTTGAAATAAGTTTCCCCATTGCCTGGCTGCGGACAGCTGCAGTTGACATCTTTGCCATCTAAAATGGAACAAACACCATATTCTCCGCATACTTTCGGGTAACCACACTCATCAAGTCCTAAGAAAAGGAAGACATCGGCCACAACTTTCCATTCCATTTCCCAATCATATATCTTTAAATGGCCATCGTAGTCTAACCGCATGTATTGTGCTGATGATGCTTTTGGCAGTTCAACTAAGATAAAAGGTACATTACCAATTAAGGTCTCAAATAACATTAACTTTCCATTAACAAACTTAATATAAGTTGAATTACTCGCTGGAATACTCTTGTTGAAATAGACTTGTGGAGGATTAGAATTGGACTCTATTAGAGCAAGCAAACCATCATCTGCTATGAGAAGTGAGAATATCCCTTCTGAAGAATTCATGGAGGAAATATTAGCAGTCAGTTTTTGACCAAATTTTAAGTCCTGCTCAAGGACCAATGTGTCCGTGGGGTAATCAAAAGATTGCCAAACTATCTCCCATTGCTCATTATAGAGCACCAAATTACCTTTGTCTGTTAGGTTCATGCCTTCGACCGACTTCCCGGCAGTGTGTGTAGACCAAACCAAGCTTTCATTGGCATCTTTCAATACTAGATCCCCTGCTGATGTTAGCTCCAAGATGGCATTATCTTTAATTGGGTTATTCCTGCTAGCAGACCACACCATTTGTGGAATTTCAGAATAGGCAGTGTGCTGAAGACCATTGGTTTGGAGTATGAAAATGCCAAAGTTACAGCTACCGTCACTGCAATAGAAGCCACAAGCATAACTTGGACCGGAGGTTCCTTTAAGAAGGATGACTCTCAGAAAGCCAGCATCTCCGAAAGTGAATGTCGAAGTACCATTTACGGTGTTGCTATTATACCACAATTGTGGGAGAGTTGCCGAATCTGAAGGCTCGGCATTAACTAAATAGGGACAATGATTTACAAGAGCAAGACATATGTAGAAAAGAATTAAGGTAAGAGTGCTTCCATTGCTCATGTTTTTTGATTTACAAAGAGCAATTCCAGTAGGAAAAGGAAAAGAAAAACTAACAGAAAACCACAGTAATCACCATTTGTCATAATATATTTCTTTCCCAGAACCATGCCCCAGTCAATGTTGTTTTGGTAAAAAATGACGATGACTTTTCTACCCCAGTCGGAACGGCATGATATGATGTTGCTGTCAAGACGAAGATTCTTCGCACCGGGTCCAACCAAGCAACGACAGCCTTAACCCAACAATTTTCCTTGGAAAAAATCAATAGAAGTTGCGTATTAGAATGTTCAAATGAAAGGAAACTCCAATTGATGGTTTTTGCAATTTTGTGATTTTCAAACTCGGAGCAAGTTCCGTGAAAGGGAGGATTTGATAACTAAAACAGAATCGAGAAAGTTAGGGACCATTTTGAATTTTCATATCATTGTCAACATGGAAGAATTCTAACATTTTCGCACGTGTAGAATATCACTTCTGTAAGACTGAAAGTAGACTAAAATATATTGGTGTAGATGCTATAATTAACTATTTTTACTCAGCTTGAAGCTCTGACATGGAACAAAGAAAATGCACTTATGTTTCTCATCCAGCCTTTAATCAAGTCAGTTAGCTGTAACCGGGAAGGCACATGAACTGTCATAAGAAAAATTGTTTTCTTATTTTATCTCTAGTAAAACGAAGGTCAATATTGATGTGCTTTTCTCACCCATGCAGATAAGCATCGGATCCAATCAACTAAGCCAATTTTTCGTCGCTATATTGTACATAAGAAATTCACATAAATTCTTTCTTTCGTAGTTGTGGCCATGCTCCTCTATTATCCCTCTGCAGAAGCAGTAAGCGCAACATCTTCTGCTTCATTGTTTTATAAGAGATGACGTGAAAGTGCTGATTGTTTTCTTTTCAAAACCACTTTAAAGGGACAAGTGCACCAGATGACGCATGTAGAGATTAAACTGGAGAATGATAAGTTGTGGCCATTCCCATAGGATTGATGTACTAGCTCTCAACCATATCGTACTACTTCTTATTAGAAGAGATCGAAAATCGAGTTTTTTGAAATCTACTCCCAAAATCTAATCAAAATAAGAGTTAGAGTATACATTAACACCTAATTGATAAATATATAATATTTAACTATTTAGCTCTTAGTAAGTTTAAATTTTGTACTTGACTTATTATCAGGGCTACCACAGTAGCTTAGTAATTATCCCTTCAATGTGTAAAATACCTTGATGTAATCATTAAGTTTTTTTCTTTCTAGATGAGATTTATAGCATTGAATGGTTGATGCAAATGAGGTGAATATCCAAGGATTGTTTCGATCGTAAAAATCCAAACAGACTTGATATTTAGTCTTGGGATTGGTCAAAATTGATGAGTTTGTGGGTTTCCTAGTGTCCCTAATTGTTGAAAGATTTTTGCGCATTTATAATATTTATTTTGCTTCGATTAAAAAAAAAACATAGTTATTTTGCAGTTTCTTTTTCTATTTTATGATGCTCCTTGTTATGTTTAGGGTTACTAGAGTCTAGGCGTATAAAACCCTATGTAACAGTCGTTGAAGTTTCAGAATCAATACATTCGTATTTTTGCTCTATCAAGTAGTTCATGTTATTTGCTATACCCTGCTTCAGTAGTTCATTTATGTTATATACCCTAATCCTGTTACAATGCATATTTCTATGTCCCACCTTTAATTGGATTAGACTAGCGTGGAGTTGGTTAAATTTTCTTCCAAATCTAACTTGATCTATACTTACAAAACACGATGTGCAATGACTAAGAAATCAAGAATAGGAGTTTCCAAATGCTTAGGATTAAAATAACACAGACACAACAGATCCAATGGCCCAAAAATGTCAAATTCATGATTATGATAAGGGGAAAAAAAAAAAGAAGAATTCTAAAAGAAGGAAGAACAAGCCATGCCATTCAAAAATTGATTAAAAAAAAAAAAACGAATAAAGATTCTCAGTCTTGTTAGATGTTGAATCATCGAAGCCCCTCAATTGATGTATAAATTGCTCTTCTGCATGTAGACGGAGTCTTCATGAAAGGTTCTAACTTTGATAATTTTTGTTGTTTCCACTAACGTTCTTGCAGCCCTACATCCTTGAGCGAATAAACTCGAAATATAATAGTGCTCTTGCTCAAACTAGTCTTACAACTGTTGGGTGAAATAGGAGTCTATTAATATTTTTAAAAAAATTACAAAAAGTATAAAAATACTAATCTTATATTGTATTTTAAAAATACGACACTCATAACAATATGGATCTTGCATTCAAAAAATGTAATGATGCCAAAGTATCGCATTTCTATGATACAATATAGACTTGGTCCAACTTCGAAAAATTAGAGTGATACATGCACTATGTTGTACTTATAAAATGTGATATCTTTTTATTAGACCATTATCGTATTTATCAAATACTATATAGCCTTAATTAATGATAAATTATATTATTTTTTTCCAATTATACTCAAATCGACATGACTTTTGATTCTGAAAAAATTTTTCTTATTATTATATATTTCTTAGGATTGATTTTTTAAGTACTATAGTAAAGCAATTCAAGCTTATCCGATTGATGTCGCTTTAGGCTTGAAAAACTTTTTTTAAAGCTTGTTACTAGCCTTTTTATATTTAGGTGATATTTTAAGCCTAAAGATACAACATACTTAAAATTATTTATATCGTATCTTTAAGATGCAATATAGACTTGATATTTTAGTAATTTTTTTTTTTATGTAATTTGTATTTTTATAATTCTTTTTTTCAATTTTAATGGTAAATAAGTAATTTTCTAAAAAAAACTTAGACTTATAGATGCAGTTGGGACTATTATATTCATAATGCTAACAAACACTGTATTCAAGATGCTTGTACAAATTATGTAAAAAGATATAAGGAATGAGTTATTATATATGTAGTTATGGTTATTTTCATATTTAAATAAACTACTATTACTTAAAAAAAAAAAAGAGGGGGGGAAGACTCCTAACACATTTGATGCATCAATTATTTCTTAAAAACATAAAAAATTAGAACAGAAAAATCTTATTTACAAAAGATAAAACACAAATAAGATGATACTAAAGCTATAAGGACTTATAAGGGGAATATAGATTATATTAATCTTTTTTAACCTCAATCTTATGCGTGGATGAGAGTTGGAAAGAGAGGCATTTATTTCTATATGTTATTGAAAGTCAAAATCTAGTTAATGAGCATGACTGTGATTAGAGTAACTCACCTGTGAGTTACTTGAATAGACGTACTTGGAGAATCGTTACTCTATACTTGATAAGCAATTGTTACAAGTGATTTTAAAGATTATAGTTAATTTTAGAGCTTTAATGAATCATTAGAAAATTAAGAACATATGATGAGTTGTGATACTCTTAAGTTTTGAAGCATTACATTATATGTATATATAGTTTGTATGCCGTAGTTATAAGTTACTCCAAGTTTTGGAATACTATAACAGTGTTGGTTGATGGACTTAATAAAAGATAAAAATTTGTGATGTAGTTGCATATAGAGATTATGAATGTATGTGCATGTGTGTATTGTACTGGGCTTTACTCACCCTTCGGGGATTTTTTTTTTTTAGTTTTAGGTGCAAATTTTGGGGAGTATAAAGATTGTTATTATGGTGATTATCAGTACTATGATAATGCAATCGGGTTTTATGATTATTATTATTATTATAATAGAAACAGTTCCATATAGTTTCTATTTAGACTTATTGATTTGGTTAAGTCTTGAAACAAGTGTCTTTAATTGTTTTTATGTTGTTACTTAGGTTATGAGAAGTCTTTCGAGATTTCTCTCGTCGTAGTACTTGGTTTTGTGTTATTTATTGACTATTGCAAGAAAGAGTTTCTAGAATCTAGTTTATCTTGTTTTCCTTAAACAAATGTTATTGAATAAAGAATTGTATTTCATTTTTGAATAAGAATATTGAGAAGACCATTCAAAATTATTTGCAGATTTGGATGTTAGAAGCATCTATGAATTTTCATTTTGAGTAATTACAGATTATTGGTGGTTGTAAACTATGTGGAGAAGATAGCAAGATGGTTTTAAGATATTTGATATGTCAATAAGTCATAGGAACATGTGGCAGGCTACAATATCCTAACTTCTAGGGTGCTATAAGGGTTAAATGCCTTATAGAGTTTTTAGACAAGTTTAGAAACTATATTAATATAATGGAATGGATTTTGAGTTTTTATGATCTATTTTAAACTCGACCTATTTCCATACGTAGAAAGTGAGTTATTTTTTATATAAATTGAAATGGGAGAGAAAACTGAAAAAAATAGAGTTTGTGAACAAATCAAAGGAAAGGAGTAGTTACTCTTTCTTTTTCACTTCGACATAAAAAATTATCCTTATTGTTTGTTGTCCACTAGAGCACTTGTGTGTAGGTGCAAGGTCGAAAACTTTAAATACGAACAACTATTGCTTCTTGTCCATTAAAGCACTTGTGAATAGGTGCAAGTCCAAAACTTAAAACAATGTTTGAGAAAAGCCGCTTTTATTTTTTCAAATTGATCCTTTAAGTTCCTTTTTTCACCCAAATACATATCCGTGGGTATACTTGCCAATTAGTACATGCCCAAAACCTTAAAAAAAAATGTTTAAGAGGAGTAGCTTTTTTTTTTTTCTTCCCAAAATAAATGTGTATATAGTTTTATGTGAAAATATGCAAGTCTAAAGATTAAATAATGGCTTTTTTCCCTAAGAACCACCATTTTAGAAAAGATGATGGTTGTTTAAGATTGCGTGAAAAGAAGCAAGCCCAAAATGTAAAAAACATTATTTGTTTTCAAATGGCATTATCTGTTTTTTTTTTTAAGTAATACTTATTCACAAAGGAGTACCCTTTTTTTAAGGAAAAAAACCAGACAATTATGGCAGCATCTAAAGAGGGCGCACTAAAATTGAAAAGGTGTGTAACGAAACATTTTTGAAATTGCATACTATTGTAATAGAGTAGATTTCTTATAGTTTAGCATCTTCACTATTTTTCAGTGGACTCCCATTTTGTTCCAAAGTATGGTTTTCTTAAAAAAATATCGGATAGTTGATCAGAAGAACGTGTGAGTGAAGAAGATATTTGCATCACTTACAGATGATATTTATGACATATCCGGGCGCGTTTATGTTTCGATACTGTGCCTTTAAAAGATGGCTGGCCACCACTTGTTTCTTAAATCCGTATGTTTTCTCCAACGAAATAATGACATAAGTGGCCCGAGGACATGTGAAGTCATACGCGACTTTCGACTTTTCGTAGTACTTTTTTAACTGAGTCTGCTTATGACTATTCCAAGTTGTGATGCCTTATCTTTTATTTTATATATATTTTATATTTATGTATATATATTGTAAAATTCTATAAAGATTTGTACAGCTAAAAAAGATTAATAATATTTTTAAAATTTTATCATTTAAACAAAGTAAAGATGAATGGTCTAATGGGCCACTTATGAAAACAAAGAAAAAGAAGTTAATCAATATAATTCAATCTTATCTTATAAGCTAAAAGAAAATAATAAAACTGTATTTAGTCTAGATAGTATAAAATAAAATAACTATGCATAAAAATTTTTCATGTTATATGGGTTGATGATGACGTGAACTTCTACACGCGTATTGTGGGTCCTCATGATTTCTCCATAGCTCAACAAGTTTTATCTTTCCATGAATTAAAATGGACGTATCTGGCATACATATATCAGTTGCCATCTTTCTGGATTTGATCATCACTAACATACTATACCTCCTTTTTCTTTCCTCTAAAGAGTGAAACAAGTGAAATTGAGTACAATGGAAGTTCCAAAGCATGAGCCTTTTCTAATCTTTTTAAAAGGTTCGATACTTTGGCATGTAATTTCTTCGAAGAACCTTATGGTGATCTATTTGCTTTGATCCAAACAATCACCAATTCTTTCCAATTAATCACCAATTCTCTCTCCTAAATGCCCTGAATCTACTATGAATCTTTGCAACAGACTTATATAATCCATTGTTTAAGATAATTTTCTTTCTAATTGTACATATAAGTCATGAATATAGATGAGAAAATGATTCAGTAAGTTTAGAAAGTCCAGATTTAAGATGGGTAGGAAAATGATTTAGCAAGTTTAGAAAAGTCTAGATATAAGTAGGAATAGTAAAGATTTTGGATAAATAACCTAATACTACTTTAAGGGGACTCAATCTAATGGACCTATTTACTAATCTATTGTAAGCAAAATTTTTCGTAGGAAAGACATCATCTAAATATACGATGATCACCAAACCCAATATCTCAATAGATCATGTAAACTCCTATTAACTACTTTGATCTGACCATCAGTCTAGGTGTGAAATGCAAAAGAAAGTTGTAATTTGATATCTAACAAACATTCTCCACAATATCAGTTGACATCCCTATCTAATACTATGGTTTCCATAATCTATGCAACTTAATGACCTCACTAAAGAACAATTTGGCCATATGAGAGGCATTATAATTTGACTGCATGGTATAAAATGTGTTATTGTTGAAAAATAGTCTATAATACCATAAAGACTAAGTTATATTTCCTATGTATCACAAGTAAGCCTAAGACAACATCTATATTAATTTCAAGTCCTTTTAACTTTGCATTTTAAAGAGGATTCATTATATGGGATGGCAAGCTAGGTAAGGTTGATTTATGAACTAAGTCTAGGAAGGCTTAATGTTAAGTAAAAGCACAATTTAAAGAAAAAAACATAATTCAATTAATTGTGTTACGTAATGAATATAATAGTTGATATTAATATCATGTCCTTTTTTTCATATCAAAGATGAAAATTTATTATGAAAAGTATGAAGCTACCCTGAACACGACTTAAGGGGCCTTAAAGCCAAGTTTAACAACAACAAAGATTTTAGAGAAGGAGAGGGGTTACGGCTCCAAAAGCAAGCTTTTAATCCCTCCTTTCCTTGTGTAGTTTGCCCAATTAGCATAATAATTTGCCTTTATGTTCATTAAAGAATAAGAAAAAAAAAATACAAAAAGGAACAAGAACTTCCATGATAGTTAGGTTAATAACCTAATAGCAGGGGTCAACGTTGTCAAAATCATGATTTCTCCCATACGATTCTACGAGTTTACAATTTTAGGAGACCCTTTTATAACGTCCTAGGCCAAAAGTAGTAATTAGCTAAGCCAACAAATACTAATTGGCATATATTATGAGATTTCATGGTTAAGTGTCACATATGGATTATGAGAGATTGTAGTGCTAGTTTATAAGGCTATGGTTATGAACATTTTAAAAGCATAAGTTTGAAACTTTTGGGCCAAGTGGTTTTAAATAGGTGGATGATTCGGGCTAGATCTAGTTTAGAGAAGAGGTACGGGGAAGGTAGAGAGTTTCATTAGGGTGTGACTCCTTATATGCTTCTAAGCTGATCCATAAATAGTGGATAGCCTGAATCGTACACCGAAAATGGTGGAAGATTTATGCCCAATTATAAGATCTTGCAACAAGAACATCGCATATTCAAGGAGGAGACTGTGAGACTCTATGGTTAAGTGTCTCACATGGATTGTGGGAGATTGTGATATTAGTTTATAAGGTTATGGTTGTGAACACTTTGATAACTTAAGCTTCAAACTTTTGGGTTAAGTAGCTTAGCTATAGACTGCTTTTGGCTTGAAGCATTCCATCTTCTAAGTTAACTCGGTGTAAAATCGTTTTCATGTAAAAACTTATGTTTCTAATTGATTTTACATGTTAATTTTGATAGAAATTTACATTCTTAATTAAGTTTACTGATTTTATATATATGAGTTGAATGAGCTAAAAATTGAGGGGAAAAAAAACACGCACACACACACAATTGGGCTTCAACTAGCTCATTAAATATTGGGGTATTAAATCATCTTTCATATTCTATTCCAATTCTTTTTTTTTTTTTACTAGTCCCTTGTTCGATATTTATAACCTTCATTCAAGTTCCAACACCAATAGAAAAGTTTATAAGGAAAACTATATATTTAAGCTTATACTATTAATAACTTAAAATGAGTCGAAACATTGGCTCTCTTCAATTTCGCTTCTTAAATAACATAATGGAGAAAAAAGTTAGTTCAACTTTACTTGTCCTTCTCTTGTAAATATTATATTATAGATTAAGAATTTTCTTATGGAAAAAGAACATAACTTCTTCAATTTTTTTTTTTATTTATATTATGTTTTTTAAGTTTTTTCTTTATAAACATTATAAGCATATCTATAGTTTTTAACAGCTATTTTACACAGATTGTAGATTCTTATGTTTCTATGTTTTAACTCTATAAACCTAGCGATTTTAGGTAGAATCTCAAGTTCGACAACCTTGGTGAGAGTGCGATCTTGAAGCCTAACAAACCAATGAAGAATACACTTTTAAAATGACATTTGTTGTCCCAAATTCCTAACTAGCTTCAGATTCTCCAAATCTACCTTAACTTAGCTATCTTTGCATTATAAGCCTTTATTTTGCTACTAAATTAGCCACCATTGATCCTTAATGATTACACATCACCACCTTAATACCAACTTGTCCTCTAGAGCCTCCATAGGTGTTTATTTTTAACAAAGCCATTAGTAGGCGTTTCTAAAATTATTTCATGCTAAGGACTTTCGAATAAATAGAATTGGCTATAGTAGACACTACACATGGTTTTAATGCTTGATCATTAAAAACTTCAAGGCATCTAAACTTCCATATGAACCAGGCGCATACTACAACTTTGTTTATCAAGCTCTTTGAATTAGCCTGTTGTAGTTGATGATTGCATCACAACTACAATATCCATCCATTCCAACTTTTATTGCTTACTTATTCGTTTTGCATCCAATTTATTAAACCATATGTATCTGATCCAATCACATTTCATGAATAAATGTTCTATTATTTCTTCATTCATGTAGAAATTGAAAGAGATCTTTCTTTTATAAAGATTTCCATTAGTCCTTAATGCATTAGTACAACTTCTCGATCTCAAATGTTTGTGTTTTGGGATATAATCCAAGCATATATAAGTTTTCCATATTGAAGAGTTATTTCGATCATATAGTGGAGAAATCATACCTATATTACCAATATGCTCTTATAGTAATCTTCTGCATGCACTATGGACAGAATAACTTTTTTTTTTCTTAGAGGCCATATTATTTTGTCCTCATCACCAATAGCTCTAATTAGAATCTTTAGAATAATATTAGCAATCTCCATGTCAAACTTTGCAATCACTTTCTCTTCATCCCAACCATTATGATCTTAATTAAGTAGTTCCTCCACCTTGCAATCTTTATTTTCATGAATATTTGGATTAAGTAATGGGATTTGTAACCGCCTTAAAGAATCTACAGGTGGTAGGCTAGCTAAGGCTTGTTTATAAAATAAGTCTTTGGTAGGTTGAATGTCATGCAAAAGCATACATAAAAGAAAGAGATAGTTCAATTAATTATGTTACATAATAAATATAGTCTACACTATATTAAACTTTTAGATAATACGAGTTTGGTACTAATTGACATTTGTGTAAGGGGAAAGAGTTAAATAATAAATATAATAGCTTACATCTTATCTGCAAGTTTGAATTTTTAAATAAGACAATTTGTGATACCATAGATAACATAGTAATAGAGTAAGAGATCTTTAGTTCAAACCCCAGCATTGTCAATTAAATCCTAAAAAATCCATATGCATAACTTTTCTTCTAATGATAAGTAACAAATAGGAGAATCCACAAAGGTCATTATTGATTAGTTTTTAAAATAATCTTCTTTAAAATAGCCAAAGTAACCTATGTATGAATAATGATAATCCTATTAGGGAACATCAAAATATACAAATATATTTTTAGAAAAAAAACCAACAAAGTTTATAGAATTATGAAGAAAGGAAAGAAATTGAAAAGGTCTTTTTTTTTTTCATAAAGGCCAATATCAAATTTAAAATCAAATATTCAGCATAAAAATTGAAATATAATTTAATCAATCTATGAATATTATTAGTTTATATTATTATATAACATCTATCCCCAAAAAATGATGAACTAGAATACATGAATCAATAAAATAGAATAGAAAAATAATTAACAATTAAATTAATTAATAATTAAAATTAGTAATTAAATATGAAACGAAATAATAAATAGAAAAAATGCAATAAATGGATAGAAATAAAATAATAGAATAAAAAATAAATCAGATAATATCTAATAAATAAATATAGTTATAATAAAATAAGCATATATAACAAATAAAATGAATTATAAGAAAAAATAAATTGAATTAAAAATAAAATAGAATTCTCATTTTCTTTATTTTTGTTTTCCTATTATTTCATTTTATTTAATTTTTAATTTGATTTAATAGAAGTATGATATAAATAAAAAATTACATGAACTTTGGAATTACTCAAATAGTAATAGAATGCTTTGTTCTATCGAATTTGTTCATAGAGATTGTATGCATATAGAATAATGAAAAATAAAATGAAGAAGAATTGAAATTCATAAAAGAAAAAATTAGTAAGGACAATTCAAAATTAAGTATATAGAATCTAATGTCTAGACTTAAACTCTTAGATATTTTAAAAATTATTCTAGAATATGATTATATTTAAGATATGGATCATTGGTTTACGTTATGGAAGAAATACATGTATATATGAGATTAGATATTGATGAGTTATTTATATCTATATTATTAAAACCCTAAGAGGTTTAAGTAATCGTCACTAATATTTTCTCCTTAAAATTTCTATTTGATCCTTCAATATAATTTTATATAACAAAAATACTAACATTAAACTGATTTTCTAAAACTATAAACATACTATAATATGGATAAATTTATTAATTTGATTGATTTTTCTTTCATCTCAACTTCTCTCTTTCTAATTTTTCTTTGGCCATTAATCTCCCCATTAACCCATCAACTTACTTCGTGTTACTCTCATCTTCTAATCCTACTCCCCATACCGCCAATTTCTTTGCATGCAAAACCCCACTTTTATATAAATAATTTAATTTTTTATTTTCCATCACATCTTACGTAAAGATATATATTTTTAATATATGTTTTTCGTTGTGTAATTTTGGAAATTTATCAAAACGCATACACATGGAGATATATTTCTTAAATATATGTATCAAATTGTTTCATTCTAGAATTTCATGAAATGCCTAAATAATTGGTATTGTAAAATTAAACAAATGTCAAGATTTATGCTCACAGGCATTTATAGAGGAACTAAAAAAATACTTTAAATCTTTATATAAACTATATTTCTGAATTAACATTGAGAATGAGATAGAAAAAAATTAAAAGATAAAACAATTTCAACATTTTTCCTTTATTTTGGAATAACTTTTTTTCAAAGAAACATACATAATTGATCTTTTATTTTTCATTTCTTTGCAAGCAATTTGTATAGAGATTGATTTGGCTACATATGTAATTCCTTCGTATTGAAATTTTAAATTAAAATATTATAATTATTTTACATCTGCAATACGGATGTATCATTTGCTAATATAGTGAAGAAAGCTAAAGATATATACAATAACTATAAAATATATATATGTAATTTTCCTTATTATTATGAATTCAATGAATAAAAGGATGAAATCAAAAGAAAATAAGATTAATGTGTTCAACTAATGATTCAAAAGAAGAATAATGTATTCAACTAATGATTCAAACGAAGAAATATAAGAAGGAAAGTCATAAGAATTTGTGGAAATCTTGTCCTTAGGAACCCAAAAAAATAAAATCTATAAGAATTTGATAAAAATAAATAAATAAATATAAGTAAAGAAGTTAAGTTGATTCATAAGATTGTTCCATTATTTCAATTCAGAGTTCTTATTCTGTTTAGAAGAATCTTATTGATGGAATAGTTAATTCATAATTTTCTAATAGATTGCATCATTAGCCATTTTTTTATTTGTTTATGTATGAAGAACTTATCATGAGTTCTTTTTTTTTTTTATCCTTTTTATTATTGAAGGATCTACTGGCTATGGCCTTAACTAAGATGCAACTATTTTACTATACTCAATTGATGCTCAATCTCCTTAAGCCTTCAATTGTAAGTTGGCAGCTACCTTCCTTTACCCCTAGGTCTTCCTTGTCCCTTAGTTATTTCAACTAGACTTCCTTGAGCTTACTAGTTATGACCCTATCCTTCACACCAAACGTCGACAAACTGCTTCTAAGAAAAATTTTATAAGGAAAGGTTTCTTAAAACCACAAAGCAATTGAGGTAAGCTAACTTGGGAAGGCTTTCGTATTAATGATGGAAGGCTTATGTTTATTGCGAAGGGTAGGTATTGGCTCATCTTCTACTGGACATGGAGTTGGTCAATGTGTAACCATAAGCCAAGTTATAAAAAGTATCGATCCATGTTGTAGAAGGTATTGCAAGAGAGCCCAAAGTAAAAGGAATACTATGAGGCACTTTATTGCTTAGTCTATCTTTTATGGAAATACTAATGATAACATACAAATAGTTATAGCCTTGGTACTTTTATTTGTGAATAATGTTGTGTAATCATATAAAAATATCATATATGTGTACTTTTCTTGAGGCGAGGCCTTATTCCTTGCTTTTTAAAATATAAATTATCTTAATATTTCATTTCGAAAATTACTTATTCATTTAGACACTAACTTTAGGAAAAGATGGATTTGAGAATGGGAAATTGGCATATCGATTTATTTTCTTCATTATTGGCCTACTATAGGCTTATCTTGCTATGTCAAACCCAATGTATTTATATATAACTGAAATCAAGTTAATTTAGATTGATAATTATAAAATTAGGGTTTATATGATTTCTTTATAACATTAAAGCTAATAAGCATTTTTATTTCAATTTTACCAAATTGACTTAGTGGCATATTCAGCATAAGAGTGGATATTTATGTTACTGTAACTGTAATAAACATTTTCCCCCTTACTCCCATAAACTAGTTCACAACCAAAAGCTTTATCACCTCCTTTACCTCTTAGACCTACCTATGAAATAACCTCTTATGAGCTTAAAGAAAAAGGAACTAGAAAACAATGTTTTTAGTGCGATAACCCATGTAGGCCCAGCCAAGGGTGTAAACACAAGAGACTTAGTATGCCAATTGTGGAGCCTAAAGATGGAAAATACTAGATGTGACAAAAGAGGATAAGAATGAAGGAGAACGAGAGGTTGAAATGTCTAGATTAACCGTGTTCTTTGCAACAGCAAGGCAAAAAAGGAAGAGAGTCTAATGTGACTCAAGGGCTTTGTCAAGAAGATTAATGTCCCCATTGGTAGTGGAAACTCATTGAATTTTGTAGATAGCCAATTGATTAAGGGGCTAAGCTATGAGCTACAACAAATTACCTTTAGAGGG
The DNA here is from genome assembly GCA_024138005.1 of Lumnitzera racemosa. Taxonomy (NCBI): domain Eukaryota; kingdom Viridiplantae; phylum Streptophyta; class Magnoliopsida; order Myrtales; family Combretaceae; genus Lumnitzera; species Lumnitzera racemosa. Next base: position 64,334,315 of record JAMXBC010000004.1, read on the forward strand.
TGAACTTAGTTGAAGGCTCAATGATGCTTTATGACTCTAAGTTACTAAATTTATTTAGGAGATGCAGTAGGATGGAATACCACCGGCCTGACTCCCTTAGGTAACCTTGACAAGGGGAAATACCTCTTGTACAGAGAAACTCTCATTGACTAGGTAAGTTGAAATGCAACTAACCTGACCTCCTCAAGGTAATCTTAGTAAGGGGAAACAACTCTTAACTAGAGGAACACCTATTTATTAGGAAGCTCAGAATGCTACTGACCTATCCCCCTTAGGCAACCTTAATAAGGAGAAACACCCTTTAACTAGAGGAACTCCTAATTCGCTAAGCAGGATGGAACACTATCCACTTAACTACAAGAACCTATTATGACAGACCAAGCGTATTAAAAAAAAAAAAGGGAGAGAAAGGTTGGATGCCGAATCAACAAATTTCATAAAGTTCAAATATTGAATTGATAAATTTCAATCATGAGGTTAAGTACAAGATTCTTGGATCGGCATCTCAATCAAAGGTACAAGCAGAAGAAAAAAAAAGGAATAACTATCGCTTTAGATTAACTAACTCTGACTGCTCCAAAAAATCGAAAGCTTTTATCCACTCGGAGGGCTGGCCTGTTGATGGCATTTAAAAAGCATGGCTCTAAGCTGAGGTGGGGGCTGAAGGTTGTTGACTGGGATCAATAGGAAGAACACCTTGATCTTGATCACCTTAAGAAGTACATTCTGGGTTAACCTCTTACTGAGCTGCAAGGATAAAAGTGGATGTAGAAGCATCGTGTCTAGACTTAATAGCAAAAGCAATGATTGGGACCTTAGCTACTGCTTGAGTAACCTCCCTCTTCTCCTTAAAAGTTAGGGTATCTAACCTTTTTTTGTGTATAGCGAGTATACTCGATTGAGATGTCTTCCAACTCCTCTAACCACTGCTCCATCAACTAAAATTAGCAAGGGCTTTCTTAGCAATGGCGGCTCTGATGACGTCTGTAGTCACCATTTTGGAGATGATCTCTTCCATCTCCAAAACCCTTCCATGGAGCTCCTAGACTTATAGTTCCAACCAAACTTTTAAACTGATTAGCTCCAATGAGGTAGCTTTAGCATTCCTGCATGTAGCCTACATCCCTAATTCTTCTTCTTTCCAGATTTCAACTCGTGTTGGATTTCCAGTTTTCTTTTTTTTTTTTTAGTGTGCTCTATTTAGGGCCTTTTTTGACCCATTTTACTACACGAGTATGCTTGGCATACTTTTGAATCTACCTCGTTTTTAGTCCAAATTCAGTCAAAAGTAGTAATAAATCAGCTCTAAAAATGAGAAAATAACCAAAATTTCGGCAACCCCATTCATGGCTATTTTCCTCTATTAATGACCTTTCGAAGCTTGTTTTAGCTATGTTTAGTATAAATAAAGGTTGGGGAACACATAAGGACACACACCACAAGCTTAGAAACGCTTTATGTAAACAAATCCAAGCTTTCTCTCCTTAGCTTGATCTCTCTCTCTCTCTCTAGGATAGCTATCCTTACGATTGTTTTTGGCAAAAATCACCACTACCATTGGAATCCTTGCATCTAGAAACCCTAGGTAAGGCGCTTCAATTCAACTTCCTGTGACGATTTGAGTCAAACAAAGCCAACCGAGTCGTCCCGAGCCAATCGAGCCCAACTTGGTTTGATTTTTTTTTATATATATAATTTTTCTATTATTTATTTTATTTATTATTGATTTATTTTTTTTTATTTATTTATCCTTTTATTCATGTACTTATAAAACTAAAAAAAAAAGAAGAGAAAAAAGAGGGGAAAAAAAAGAAAAATAAAATGAAAGGAACATAAATGGGGGATCTTTTATTTACTTGTAGAAATAGATAAATAAATAGACAAGGTAACCAAAAAATAAATAAGTTAGTAAATAAATAAATTCATTTTATCACTTAGAAAAATCGAGTTTTCCAAGAATAAAAAAATAAATGGACCCTTTTCCTAAATTAAGGCTATTTTAAGAAATTTTTAAACACTAATTAGGACTATTTAGAAAGATTTCTTTAAATAAATCAAACCAAATAAAAATGTGAACTCAATCTTTTCAAAACTAAAATCAATCAATCCACTAAAGTTTTAAAAATGAACTATGTATATCTGATCCCGAATAGTAGGTATGTAGACACTTGTGGGGCGATGATAAAAAAAAAAAAAACCTAATTTTACTTTTTTTAGTTTAAGATTACTCAATTTATCCAATTAGAGTAACTAATAACCGAATTCTATCTTTTAAAATTGAAAGGTGGCCTTTAAGTTCAATTTTAAATTTAGAAAATTAATGGTACCTGTAAAGGTTTAAAGATTATAACCTTTGGATCCAGATCTCTTGTTTCAAAAACCATTTTATAAAATTGGTTTTAATCGTTAGATTAGTGGCTAAGTTATAACCAATCTGTCCAAGTGGTTATAATTTAACTCTTTTTCTCAACTCCGATCGGGTGGCGACTTCAAAATATTTTTAAAATGTAAAAAGAATCGGTTTTCTTTAAACCCTAGTCGAAGGTCAATACTAAACTGATAAGGGTTTAGTATTGATCAGATTAAAGAAAACTTCATTTATAAAACCGGGAGGTGAAAAACCAAGCTAGATAGGTTGGCGACTCTACTAGGGAACTAGTGAAGAGGATTAATCATTCGACTTTCCAAATTTAAAATTAAACTTAAAAATCACCTTAGTGTAGTTTATTTATTTTCTTTTGTTTTTTGTTATTTATCATAACTGTACTACTATCTTTGCAAGTTTAGTTTTATTTATTTAATCATTTGGGGGTAGGATTTAATTTTCCACAAACGTACGCTAGAAACAGTCAAACCCGAACCATATTAAGACCTTAGGGCAAGGGACCATAATGTAAGTTTTGGGTATTGTAGTGTAACCACCACTCAGGGTTGATTAGGCCATCCCTACTTAGGTTTGATGCGACCAATGAAAGTGTTCTTTGATAAGTGAGGTCGCATAAGCTTAAGAACCTTTACAAACCTACCTTTTATGCATTTACGGCATCCATAATTGATGAATAATCAAGCAAGATGCGAATAAAAATATAGAATGGCTTGGAGTTTTTTTATTTCCCTTATAATTTTCATGTATTGTAAAACATAGAATTGCTGTAAATAGGTTTTGTCATTATAAATAATAGTTGAACAATCTTATAACATATTTTTCCTTTTGTAATTCAGATTAGGAAATGGCATGTTCATCTAACTCCATCTACTTTAAGGAAAAATTTGTAAGCAAGCCTACTTACCCCAAGTCGATCTTGGACCAATAGTTACAATACTTCAATCCCAGGGAATAAGAGACCATCTTTAGTAAGATCAAACCCATTCTATTACTTCCTAAAGTAAAGATAGAGATTAATTTGATTAAGGCTCTAACCAACTTTTGGGAACCTGAAGAAGTGGTTTTTGTAGTTGGGCCTCACTTGATTAGCCCAACACTTGAAGAGTACACTTAATTACTTCAAACCCCTTCTTTGGAAAATATATACACCCTAAATTTGGAAGTGGACCCCATGAATGCCTTTTCAAGATTCCTGGGTATCAAAAAAGCTGAAGTGAGCAAAGCCCTTGGAAGCTGTAATAGTAACTACATCAAATTGGAAGACTTAAAAGCTTAGTTCATCATTAAGCCTAAACCAGACCAACAGGGCATCTTTTGTAGCAATCTCCAAGATTAAGGACAAAACAGAATAAAACCCTTTATCTTCATTGCATTTGGAACCCTCCTATTCCCTAATGGAACGTTCCTCATCAATTTTAAGGTTGCTAAGTTAGTGAATCAATTTCTTGAAGGCAAAACATATGTCTCGGCCCTCCTTGTAGAACATATCAAAAGCCTCAATATTTTGAAAAAAAAAAAGAATGATGGTGCACTAAAGACCAACATGTTATTACTAACAGTCTAGTTTGTAAGCTACATGAAGTGTTATGGGCTTGATCTAATTCAAGGAGAGTTTGCTCATAACATTGATCTGATCGATTCTTTTGTCGATATAGTCCATCTCTTAAAAGGAAAATCTACTTACTGCTGGGTAGAAGTACTAACAAACTTCCAAGTCGCTGATATCTTATGTATAGCAAGATGGAATAACTTCCAAAGGGTAATCCTAGTTTGCAAAAATTATCAAGCAATACCCCTAATTAAGATGAAATTATGCACAAGTTATTACCTTAACAATAGGATCAAAGAATTCGGAGGTATTTAAGATATAGTCTATAGATCTCTATTAGATATCATGACTTTAGATTATGAGGACCTTCAGATTCCCCTACCATAGAAGATGTCTAAACTTAAGGCAATCAAATAGTTATGGTGAACAAGGACTATTAGTCTAAACATTGATTTGGGAGAATGGCTAGGAGAAGTGGACAAGCACTGGGTTACCAAAGAATATTTATACGATCAGCTCCATATGGCAAGGGAGATCTAGTATCGAGTACTAGAAGTTATCCAACCCACACCAACTAAAACAAATCCTGAAATTAGGACCTATATGGATTAAGTACAAGCCCGAGTAAAAGTAATCTATAAAGAGCGAGACATGTGGGAGGATCTCTTTCGGGAGTCTAAACAATGTTTCTAAGCCTTAGAACATCAATTGAAGATGACCTAGAAGAGGCTCAAAGAACTTGAAGAAATGGAAGAGCCTCAAAGAACTTGAAGAAATGGAAGAGCCTAACTTAGGAAAGAAGAAGGAGGCACCAATAGGGTCCAGTAAATAGAAAAGGGAAATGCTTGCCAAACGTTGGAAGAACAGTTAAGGATGAGAATAATCTTCTTGAACGTATTTTCTTTTAGTGAAAAAGTGAACTCTAAAAGCTACGAAAATAATAAAATTACCATCTTGCTGGTTATTAGTTGATTCTATCTCTTTACATCCATGTAGCTCATTTGCATTTTTTTGTGTTCTATCAAAAAAAATTCATGTGCTAACTTATTAAGAAGTGGTCTTAAATAGGTTGCCAAGATAGCTCCTAAGCGTCAAACCTTCCAAAGAAGTCTTATTCAAACCTGCTTACAAACCAGAATGGCCAGCCAAGGAAACGACAATATCAATACCAACAACTATGTCAACCCTAAACCTGTTGATCCCACTAAGCTGAGGTTCTACTCTTTGGAACGAACAATGGGGAAAATTGTAGATCAACTGAACTTTCTTGCTGACAGCATCGCTTTACTTAGGTCTACGGCTCCATCAAATGAAGATAGTTCTAAAGCTCAATGTGGGAAGAATGCTGAAGCCCCACCCTTCGAAGCTGAAGAAGCCTATCTAAAAGTCAACCAAGCCTTCGAATCCTTTGAGACAGAAGGGGTCTTTCCAAAAGTCAACCCAAATTTCGAGTCAAACACTTACTTGTTTTCAATTAATCTAAAGCCAAAAGCTAATTAAGACAAATTGAAAGAGCTTGAGAAATGACTGACCCGACAAATCACCGAAAAAATGAAAATGCTTGGAGGGTATGATGGATTCGAGCAAGTTGGTATAACATACTTCTCTTCCTATAACTATGGGAGTTTTTCGGAAAAAGTCAAAGTGCTTGACTTAAAAAAGTATGATGGGACTAGATGCCCTAAACTACATACCCAACTGTATGTACGTAAGATGGGCAAGTCTATGCAATATGATTAGCTCGTGGTCTAAACTTTTCAAGATAGCCTAATTGGTCCTACTTTGACTTAGTACGCCTAATTAGAACTAAATCAGGTGAATACATGGGAAAAGCTAACTAGGGTATTTTATGAGTAGTATAAATTTAATGTTAAAGTAGCACCAACCATGATGGACTTGGTCACCCTTCGAAAAAAGTATAATGAGTCCTTTAAGGAGTATGCCCAGAGATGGAGATCCTTAGCTACACGAGTATCTACCCCCATAACCAAGAAGGACTTAACTTAAGCTTTTATTAATACTCTTGAAAGATCTTACTTTTCTCATTTGATTAGGAAAGCCTCCTCCAGTTTCACTGAGGTGCTGTCGGATTGAAAGTGCTATTGCTTCTAGTAAGTTATAGGAGCCATCAAATAGAAAGCTGCCTTCTGTAAAGCTTACTACAAGCAAAACCAAAGAAGCAACTGTCGGCATGGTGAATTCAAACACCAAACCCAATACTTGGGTTTCTTTCAAAACAAATCCTCCACCAATATAGCAACAATTCTATAGTTAGCCATAAGTCAACAGGGTTCTAAAATAGTTTACCAAGATATTGGTGCCCCTCAGCCAAGTCCTTGAAAAATTGCGAAAAGATTAACTAATCCATTTTGAGCCTCCCAGTAAAAGATATAAACTAAATTTTTTTATCCCAACATTAGATGTCAATATCATTTAGGGTAGATAAGCCATTCCACCAACTTATGCTGGAGATTAAGACACAAAATCTAAGACTTAATTGACGAAGGCATGGTCCAGCTGGACTTCATAGAGGCTCCAATTCCAAATGTTAACAACAACCCTTTGCCTAACCATAGGTCCATCATCAATATAATATTTGATGACTTAGAGCCTACCATCAACATGATTGGTTCCAATCAGGAGCCTAAGGTCTATAGATTCTATAGACAAGAGGAGAAACAAATTCTACAAACCAAACGGTATACCTTCCATGTGCTTATGGCCCTCAAAAACTGTAAAACTACCCCTCTCAATTACCAGGCAATAAACCGAGGGCAGTTAAGCTCATTTATAGGGAAGATTACTCGCTTTAGTATAATCTATGATCTGAAGGAAGACTTGAAAAAGAAGGCTGTGCTGAAAAGGCCAAACAATGAACAAGTTGAGCATGAAGAAGGATTGATCGTCTTCACTAAGATGATCAAGTCTAGCGAATATAAAATAACGGATCAGCTCGCTAATATTCTAGTACAAGTATCCCTTATGAGTCTATTGATGGTATTGGAACCACATTGAGAAGCTTTGTTTAGAACATTGAGGGAAGTCAAATTCCCTCACAAAATACTAACTGAAGGAATAGGGTCTGTCACTAACTCTATCCTTATTATGGATCAGATTTCTTTCTCTATCGAAGAATTAGGAGAGGAAGGTCATCAACACACTAAACCTCTCTTCATAATAGTAAGGGCAAACAACATTATTACAACAAGAGTTCTCAGCGGCAATGGCTCATCATTGAATGTTTGCCCTCTCTCCACCTTGGATCTATTGGGCAACGATGCAATAAAAAACCAAGCTCAACAATGGTTTGGGCTTTTGACGAATCCAAGAGAGAAATTATAGGGGAGATCAACTTACCAGTTGATATCAGCCTACAAACGTTCAACATCCGATTCCAAGTTTTGGACATCCCAAGGACCTTCAATCTGTTATTTAGAAGACCTTGGATACATTTAATAGGGGCCGTACCTTCGAGTCTTCATTAGAAGGTTAAGTTCATCTCCAATGACCAGGTCATTACAATTTTAGGTGACTAAGATTATAAAATTTACAAAGAAACGGCCATACCTTATATCGGCACTAAGGAGCAAGAGGACTTTGGGCTCTAAATGTTTGAAGAGGTATGCATGATCACTTATTATAACTCAATAGTATCGGTGTCATGGTAGGTTTCCATGTACCATACTAAGGTCTACTATTAACCTCCTTGCCAATCGCAGGCCTTTCATATGACATACAAGGCTCATTTCACTATACGTTACCACCAAGCCTATAGATATGTAATATATAGCAACATAACTAATTTTACTTCTCTAGTATAAATTAACTAGATTATGGGTTTGTAAGATCCACACCAAAAGAATATTACAAACAAATGCAGTTCATAAGGGAACTGCATTAGAAATTTTAATCTATGTTATTAACAAAAATATAAAAAGTATTAGTTATCTACAAATCCGTTACAAAATTTCCTCTTCGCTCCTTGATCGCTCCAACTTGTCCTTATAAGAGACTTACCACAGGCATGCCTTACCCCGAATTAACGAAGAGATTTTCCTACATTAAAAGAAATCTATTGGATGTAAGCTTAAGCTTAGTGAGATAAATACCCTCATCAGTACCACATGATAGAAATTTATTAGATATACAATCATATGAATGTATGAACAATCAGTATGCTAAACAATACATGCAGTGGCCTAGAAACTGCATACGACTCAAAATTACGCCTCCTATAGTTGAAGTTTGGAGATAATTAACCGACCTAAACCAAAATCCGAGTTCTAGCCCTTAGGTTTTATTTTATTTGCACTATTGTGTTTAAGCTAAAACAAAACTATGTATATGTATGTATGTATGTATATATATACTTTCACTACTAAACGATAAATCATATTTTCAAAATCCCAAATCTAGTAATGTGGTAACCTTTGTAATCCAAAAACACACGCCTTAAGTAGAAGCCACAAAACGTGACCTTTCGCCGATGGTTGGTGTCTCCCTACGCCTAGTAAGCTCACCAGCTTAGGACAGAGACTCAATAAAAATGATGACATAGCTAGTGCCTATACAGGAGGCTTATCCTACTGTGGGTCCCTTCCCATCTTCTGTGTGAAGCGGCAGTCGGTGTTATCTGAATGTAATTATGGGGAATGCATGATTCATCTTATTTCTTAATCATATAGATAGTTAATTAGATTTTTTAAGGTGATAAAACAATTTCATTCCATATCTTCAAGAAATCAAAGTCTCCTAACATAAATACTAACCTACTAACACAAAAAACACTTATTCATCCTTAAAGCAAAGTATGGTGGTTGTGCACAAAAGTTCCACTAAAGCTCTTAACCTTACTTCCTTCTTTTGCACCTTTTTGCAAACTCGAGTTGTTTGATCCTTTGGAGTGGAGTTTGTAGAAGGTTCTAAGAGTCCTAAAGGAGCTTGAATGTTGGAAGAGAAAGATACAAGAAAAGAAAATGAAAGTGCCATGAGTGAAGTTTGGAAGTGGCCAAAATGAGAGATTTTGTGGGGTAAGGTAGTTTCCTCTTTTGTGTTGGTTTCAAGTGAGAGAAATAGGAAGTGAAAATGAAATGGAAAGTGAGAGAAAATGATGCAAGAGTGGCTGGTTGGAATGAGAGTGAATGTGTGTTTAAGAAGTTTGAAATTGTTGTCTTGTAGCTTACACAAAAGTCAACAATTGCAACTATTGATGATGTAAGCATTAAGGAGTGAATAGTGGTGTATAAGAGAAAATAATAGATAGATAAAAGACATGAGTATGCCCTCCCCCCTCCCCCCCCCCTCCCCTTCTTGCTTTTTCAAACTAGCCATGGAGTGTCTTTTGAGGCATGGAATTGTCTGGTCTCATTTAATAAAGTTAAGAATGTGAAATCTTGTGACAATTTGTCCATATGTAGTATAAGTGAAGGGGTGATAAGGAAAGTATCTTATCACTATATTTTGATAAGTTATTAATTGATAAATGATTTTAAATTTCAATTGATAAGTCATCTAAGATGATTGGTTGGTCTACTTATTTATAGTAAGGCTTAGATATGAAGATAAGAGCATTGTTTTTAGGAAATTGTTTTAGGATTTTCTTCTTGTATTGTTTTGTAATTTATGATTCAATTCTTATAAAATAGTGAAATTTTCTAGAGTTGAATGAAATTATTCAAATTAAATTACTGATTAGTCATTTAGGGTTAAAAGTCCTTAATTGTTTTAGGGTTTAAGGTCTTAAGTGACTTTAGAGTTCATAGTTTTTCAAATTTGGGTTTTATCGATAAGCTTTTGAATTGGAAAAATTTAATTTGTTTCCAAATGTAAACTTAAGTTCTTAGTTTAATTGATCCTTGGGAATGTTCAAGAAACACTCTTAGTCAAATCTTAGGCCAGATAAAAGTAGGGTTTACATCACTGACCAGGAGAAAGACAAAAGGCTAAAGTTCAAAGAAGGCCAGTTTGGAACCTATGAGCTAGTTTACATCCCAACTCTAATGAATGAGTTGCAAAATATGCAAGTGAGGGGCAAAAGGGGTGACAGATTGTATCATGCCCCAATGACCTTCCCACCATTATCAGAAACTTTCATCTAGGCTAATGCTTAGAATTCAAAGCCTACCAAAGAGAACACCTCCAGTAGAAATAAAGTAGTTAGCCCATCGATAAGTCTCAGCACCTAAATAACTGGTTCTCCATCCCTATGAATAGTGATAAGTCTTCCTTAGGGTAAAGGATGAATCATGGTCCAGTATTTTATAGAGTTTTGTAATAGATTATCTTTATTCTACAAATAATTGTACTAAAAAAAAAAATATTCCTCCAAATAAAATCAACCTCTTTTCTCTTCACTTCTTCCTTACTCATACACTTTCTTTTACATTCTTTATCCTAGATCTAATGCTTCAAACAAAGTCCATGGATATCTTGTGCAGATCAGTGATGAAAATATTGATATCGCCTCTAACCTTACTGGGTTAATCATCAGGAGTGATATCAATGACTATAATGACGTATAAGAAAGTTGGCAAAAACATGAAATGAGCAGAATTTCCAATGATGAGCCAATTGGGATGATTTATGTTAGGATTGGTGACAATGCCAGAACATTGAGAATTGGAGGGAATCTAAAAGGAGAATAAGGCTGAAATGATCGCACTACTATTTGTATACCAAGATGTGTTTGCATGGTCTTATGAAGATATGCCTGGATTGGATCCATCAATCGTGGTCCATCACTTATCCACTCGAGAGGATATCAAACCTAAGAAACAAAAGTTAAGAAGGTTCTGACCAGATATCCTATTGAAAATCATGGAAGAAGTCAGAAAATTACTAAAGGTTAGTTTCATTGAAGTATCCGATTATCCCGAACGGGTAGCCATAGGAAAGTCAGAGTATACATAGATTTTTGAGACCTTAATCAAGCAACCCCCAAAGATAATTTCCTCTTACCCCATATTGAATTCTTGGTTAATAATACAATCGAAAACAATCTTTTCTCTTTCGTAGATGGATTCTCCAGATATAATCAAATTCGAATGTCCGAAGAAGATAAAGCTAAGACAACATTTATTACGACTTAAGGCATATTTTGCTACAAAGTAATGCCTTTCAGGCTTAAAAATGCCGGGGTAACTTATCAAAGGGCCATGGTTGTAATCTTCCATGACATGATGCACAAAGAAGTTAAAGTATATGTTGATGATATGATTGCAAAGTTTAAAGAAAGAGAAAATCATATGGATAATTTGAGGAGATTGTTTGATAGGTTAAGCAATTTCCAACTAAAACTTAACCCAAAGAAGTGTACCTTTGAAGTGACTTCAAAGAAATTGTTGGGCTATATAATCAACCAAAGGGGCATCAAAAGCTTATTACGCCGTTTGAACTACATAGCCTGGTTCATATCTTAACTCATAGATAAATGTCGTCCCTTATTTAAGTTGTTGAAAAAGAACACTAAGATTAATTGGGACAAAGAGTGCAAATAAGCCTTTACAACGATTAAGGAATACCTTATGAACCCTCCAATTTTGGTATCTCTAAAACCTAAGAAGCCTTTGTTCCTATACTTAATAATATTACCAGAGTCCATGTGGTGTGTGCTTGGCTAAAAAGATGAGGAAGGAAAAGAACTGGCTGTATACTACTTGAGTAAGAAATCATTGAAGGCGAACATAAATATTTTTAAATTAAAAGAACCTACTGGTCATTAGTCTAGGTAATTCATCGGCTTATACAATACATACTCCACTACCAGGATGAATTACCGACTTAGCATGATCCCTTAAAGTACTTGGCAGGCAAGCTGGCCCTAATTGGTAGAATCTTAAAGTTACAAATGTTACTATCAGAATTTGACTTTATGTATGTGAGCCATAATTCAGTCAAGGGTTAAGATCAAGCAGATCGGTTACTAGAAAATCCTTCTGATAGTACCCCCTAAGAAGTACAAGTCAATTTCCTCAATAAGGATATTGGTAGTTAAGAGAAGCCCTGATAAAGGAAAAGTTGATGAGCTACCAAAATGGAAGATGTTCTTTGATGGGGCAACTAGCGTATCTAGGTATAGAATTAGGGTAGTACTAATATCCCTTAAAGGTACTCAATACCCTATGGTAATAAATCTCATTTTCCCATACACTAATAATATTGTTGAATATGAAGCATACATCATGGGACTCAAAATGGCCCTAGATAAAGATATTCAAGAATTAAAAGTGTATGGGGACTCCTCACTCATTATTAACTAAGCTTGGGGAGAATATAAGAAGAAGGATCTTAAACCAAAACCTTATCATCGGTATTTGATTGAATTGATGGAGAAATTCAAAAAAATCACCTTTAATCACGTACTAAGGACTCGAAATCAGTTTGTCGATGCCTTAGCCACTTTAGCATCCATGATCCAAATATCCAGCGAAGTTAAGATTTAGCCTCTTACTACTGAAATTGAAGATAAGCTTGCCTTTTGCTTGGCAATTAAGGGTATGAATAACTAGAAGCTGTAGTACCATGATGTTAAGATATTCCTACAATAAGGCACATACCTTAAAGTGGTCGAGAAAGAGGATAGAAGGATGATTAGGAGATTGGATACTCAATTCTTAATAAGCGAGTCTAACTTATACCGACAATCTTTTGACGGTACACTTTTAAGATGTATAGAAAACATAGAAGCTGAAATGTTAATGAAAGAAGTACATGAAGAAGTATGTAGCCCTCACATAAATGGTTACATGGTGGTTAAGAAAATTATGAGGCTAGGCAACTACTGGTCAACAATGGAAGGCAATTGCATCAAATACATTAGGCATTGTCATTTATGCTAAGCTTATGCAAATAAGATAAATGTCCCACCTCAAGAACTACATATACTCTCAGTTCTGTAGCCTTTCTCAATTTAGGGAATAGATATCATTGGCCTGATTACTCCAAAAGCATCTAATGGGCATCGCTTTATATTGGTTGCCATCGACTACTTTAGCAAATGGGTTATGGCCCCGTCTTATTCAAGCATTACTAAAGGGGTTGTAGTTATGTTCATCAAAAGAGATATCTTAACCCAATATGCGACTCCAAAAACGATCATCACTGATAATGGCACCAACCTCAATAATAAGCTTATGTCAGAATTGTACCGACAATTTAGGATCATTCATAGGAACTCTACTCCTTATCGACCCCAATTGAATGGAGCCATTGAAGCAGCTAACAAAAACCTTAAAAGAATCATTAAAAAAATGGTTGTTATGTATATGGACTAGCATAAGACATTGTCATTCGCACTCATGGCCTCTGAAACTTCCATTAGAACGTCGATTGGGGAAACACCTTACTCTTTGGTATATGGCATTGAAGTAGTGTTATTAGTAGAGGTTGAGATCCCGTCACTAAAGGTACTATCAGAAACTCAAATGAACGAAGCTGATTGGGTAATGAAATGCATCGAATAGTTGAGTTTGATTGATGAAAGGAGATTAACAGCCTTGTATCATAATCAGTGTTATGAACAAAGAATGTCTCGGGCTTTCAACAAAAGGGTATGATCCTAAAACTTCAAAGAAGGTGACCTGGTGTTAAGAAAGGCTCTCCTAAATGCACAAGACTCTAAAGGGAAGTTTACTCCAAATTACATAGGCCCTTATATCATAAAATGAGTATTACTAGGAGGGGCTTTAATTTTGTCTCAAATGGATGGTCTAGAATTAAGGGACCCTGTAAGTGCTAACACTTTAAAGTTGTATTATCCATAAGAAGTCAATGGAAATGCTTACTCAGAACACGAAAATGCCAATCATTTTGAATGTCATTGTGGTATAATTTTCATTATTTGTAGGGAAAGTTGGTGTCCTTGGCTGTTATTGTTGTTGCAATAATCACCCTCTCCAATGAAAGGTCTAACTCCCTTTACTTCATTTAATTAAACCCATACACTGAAAATACAAGAGAAGTTGAGAAGTGAGATCTAGGACATTGGTAATTAACAAAAACTCTTTAAACTACTTTATTGTGGGTTGATTCCCCTTGAATGGGGAGTTGTATTGTCTATTTTTCAATAAAGTGCAAAATCTAAGTAAGCAATCACCTCACAACAGATGTTCGTTAGTTGGGAATAAGGGTTCTAGTTCATAAAAGTTCCAAAAAGACAAGAAAAGTGAGTGGCATTTTGTATCAAGTTAATGAAAAGAGCTAGCAAAGTCTGAAAAGTTTTGCACCAAGATCATTCGAGTTCACTACAAAGGATCAAAGCATGAGCCAATCAATTTTGATGGGGCTTTTAAAAAAGGGTTTGACAGTTTGGATGCTATAAACAACACTAGGTAAGTACATTCATACAATGTTAGTACATTGGTTTTTAAAAAAATTTGCATTTGCATTTACGTTACATGACCAATATTTCTACGACTCTATCCATAATAGTCTTTCAAGCCAACCCATAAGGTGCATTTCAATTTAAGGTCTTAGTCAGCTCTAAGAGCGCTTTGCCTAACTTGGTTAGTCAGTTTATTAGGACATGAGCAATTTTTCTCTTCTAGTTTAGGGTCTTAACCAGCTCTAGGAGTGCTTTGCCCGCCTTAGTTAGTCAGTACATTGGGGTACGACTAATTTTTCTCTTCCATTTTAGGGTCTTACCCAGCTTTAAGAGCACTTTGGCCCCCTTGGTTAGTTAGCTCAATAGGGCGTGGCCAAGTTTTCTCTTCTAATTTAGGGTCTTAGCCAGCTTTAGGAGCACTTTGCTAACCTTAGTTAGTTAGCTTATTAGGACATGACCAAGTTTTCTCTTCCAGTTTAGGGTTTTAGCTAGCTCTAGGACTGCTTTACTCACCTTGGTTAGTCAAATTATTAAGGTATGACCAAGTTTTCTCTTTTAGTTTAACTTCTTAACTAGCTCTTGGAACGGTTTTCCCGCTATGGTTAGTCAGCTCGTTGGGGTACGACTAAGTTTTCTCTTCCAGTTTAGGGTCTTAGCCCACTTTAAGAGTACATTGCTCACCTTCGTTGGTTAACTTATTAAGATACAACCAAGTTTTCTCCTCCAATTCAAGGTCTTAGCCAACTCTAGGAGCGTTTTGCCCATTATGGTTAGTCAGCTCATTGGGGCCTAACCAAGTTTTCTCTTCTAGTTTAGGGTCTTAGCCAACTCTAGGAGCACTTTGCTTGCCTTAGTTAGTCAGTTCATTAGGGTATGTCCAATTTTTCTCTTTCAGTTTAAGGTCTTAGCCAGCTTTAAGAGCACTTTACCCACCTTAGTTAATCGGCACATTGGGGTATGACCAAGTTTTCTCTTCTAGTTTAAGGTTTTATCCAACTCTAGAAGCGCTTTGCTTATCTTAGTTAGTTAACTCATTAGGGCATGACCAAGTTTTCTCTTCCAGTTTAGGGTTTTTGCCAGCCTTAGAAGCGCTTTGCCTGCCTTAGTTACTTAGTTCATTGGGGCATGATCAAGTTTTCACTTCTATTTTAGGGTCTTAGCCAACTTTAGGAGCGCTTTGCCCTCCTGGTTGGTTAGCTCATTAAGGTACGACCAAGTTACTCTATCAATTTAGGTTTTAACCGACTCTAAGTGCACTTTACCCACCTTAGTTTGATAGCTCATTGGGGTACGACTAAGTTACCACTATTAGTTTAAGGTCTTAGATAGCTTTAAGAGCGCTTTCCCAGCCTTGGTTGGTCAGCTCATTACGGTACGACCTAGTTTTCACTTCTAGTTTGGAGTCTTAGCTAGCTTTAGAAGTTCTTTGCTAGCCTTAGTTAGTCAGCTCATTAGGGCATGACCAAGTTCTCTCTTTTAGTTTGGGGTCTTAGCTAGCTTTAGGAGTGCTTTACCTGCCTTGGTCAGTTAGCTTATTAGGGCACAACCAAGTTTTTTCTTCCAATTTAAGGTCTTAGCTAGCTTTAAAAGTGCTTTGTCTACCTTGGTTAGTCAGTTCATTGGGTCACCACCAAGTTTTCACTTCTAGTTTAGGGTCTGAGCCAGCTCTAAGAGCACTTTGCCCACCTTGGTTAGTCAGCTCATTAGGGCATGACCAAGTTACCTCTATCAATTTAAGGTCTTAGCCAGCTTTAGAAGTGCTCTAGCCACCATGGTTAGTTAGCTCATTAGGGCATGATTGAGTTTTCTCTTCTAGTTTAGGGTCTTAGCTAACTTTAAGAGTGCTTTTCCAGCATTGGTTAGTTAGCTTATTAGGGTATGACTAAGTTTTCTCTTCTAATTTAGGGTCTTAGCTAGCTCTAGGATTGTTTACTCAACTTGGTTAGTCAGCTTATTAGGGCATGACTAGGTTTTCTCTTTTAGTTTATGGTCTTATCTAGCTTTAGGAGTGCTTTGCCCACTATGGTTAATCAGCTCATTGGGGCACGACCAAGTTTCCTCACTTTGGTTAGTTAGCTCATAATTGCATCATTAAGTTTTCTCTTCCAGTTTAGGGTCTTAGCCCGCTTTAAGAGCTCATTGTCTGCCTTCGTTAGTCAACTTATTAAGGTATAACCAAGTTTTCTCCTCTAGTTTAGGGTCTTAACCAACTCTAGGAATTTTACCCGCTATGGTTACTCAGCTCATTAGGGCCTAACTAAGTTTTCTCTTCAAGTTTAGCATCTTAGCCAACTCTAAGAGCGCTTTGCTTGCCTTACTGAGTCAGCTCATTGGGGTACGTCCAATTTTTCTCTTCCAATTTAAGGTCTTATCTAACTCTAGAAGCACTTTGCCTACCTGTGTTAGTCAACTCAACGGGGCATGACTAAGTTTTCTCTTCCAATTTAGGATCTTTGCTAACTCTAGAAGCACTTTGCCTGCCTTGGTTAGTCAGTTCATTAGGGCATGACCAAGTTTTCACTTCCAGTTTAGGGGCCTAGCCAGCTCTAGGAGCGCTTTGCCTTCCATGATTTGTCAACTCATTAGGGCACGACCAAGTTACCTCTATCAGTTTAAGGTCTTAGCCAGCTTTAGGAGCCCTTTGCCCGCCTTGGTTTGTCAACTCATTAGGGTACAACCAAGTTACCTCTACCAGTTTAAGGTCTTAGACAGATTTAAGAGTGCTTTGCTGGCCTTGGTTGGTCATCTCATTAGGGCATGGCCTAGTTTTCTCTTCTAGTTTAGAGTCTTAGTTAGCTCTAGGACCATTTTGTCAACCTTGGTTACTTAGCTCATTAAGGCATAACTAAGTTTTCTCTTCCAATTTAGGGTCTTAACCAACTCTAGGAGCGCTTTCGCCACCTTGGTCAGTCAACTTATTATGGCACGACCAAATTTTCTCTTCTAGTTTAGGGTCTTAGCTAGCTTTAGGAGCGCTTTGCCCACCTTGGTTAGTTAGATCATTTGGGCATGACTAAGTTTTGTCTTCTAGTTTAAGGTCTTAGCTAGCTTTAAAAGTGCTTTGCCTACCTTGGTTAGTTAGATCATTGAGGCACCACCAAGTTTTCACTTCTAGTTTAGGGTTTGAGCCAGTTTTTGGAGTGCTTTGCCCACCTTAGTTAGTTAGCTCATTAGGGTACGACCAAGTTACCTCTATCAGTTTAAGGTCTTAGCTAGCTCTAGGAGCACTTTGGCTACCTTGGTTAATTAGTTCATTGGGGTATGACTAAGTTTTCTCTTCCAGTTAAGGATCTTAGCAAGCTTTAGGAATGCTTTGCTAACCTTAGTCAATCATCTCATTAGGGCATAACTAAGTCTTCTCTTCTAGTTTAGGGTCTTAGGTAGCTTTAGGAGCGCTTTGCCTGCCTTGATTAGTCAAATCATTTGGGCATGACCAAATTTTCTTTTCCAGTTTAGGGGCTTAGCTAGCTTTAAAAGTGCTTTGTCTGCCTTAGTTAGTTAGTTCATTGGGGTACCACCAAGTTTTCACTTCTTGTTTAGGGTTTGAGTCAGTTATAATAGCACTTTGCAGACCTTATTTAGTCAGCTCATTAGGGTACAATTAAGTTACCTCTATCAATTAAAGGTATTAGCCAGCTCTAGAAGCGCTTTGACTACCTTGGTTAGTCATCAAATTGAGGTATGACCAAGTTTTCTCTTCCATTTTAGGGTCTTAGCTAGCTTTAGGAGCGCTTTGCTAACCTTGGTTAATCAATTCATTAGGGCATGACCAAGTTTTCTCTTCCAGTTTAGGGTATTAGCCAACTCTAGGACTGCTTTAATTGTCTTAGTTAATCAGCTTATTAAGGCATGACTAAGTTTTAACTTCTAGTTTATGGTCTTAGCCAACTATAGGAGTGCCTGCCCTTTATGGTTAGTCAGCATCAGTTTAAGCTCTTATGTAGCTCTAGGAGCACTTTGCCTATCTTGATTAGTCAACTTATTGGGGTACGACCAAGTTTTCTCTATCAATTTAAGGTCTTAGCCAACTCTAGAAGCGCCTTACCTGCCTTAGTTAGTCAGCTTATTGGGGCACGATCAATTTCCTCTATCAATTTATGGTCTTAGACAGTTTTTGAAGCGCTTTTCCTGCCTTGGTTAGTCATCTCATTGGTCTATGATTAAGTTTTCTCTTCTAATTTTGGGTCTTAGCTTGTTCTAGGAGTGCTTTATCCACCTTGGTTAGTCAATACATAGGGGCATGACAAAGTTTTCTCTTCCAATTTAGGGTCTTAACTAGCTCTAGGAGTGATTTGCCCATCCTAGTTAATTAGCTCATTGTGGTACAATCAAGTTTCCTCTATTAGTTTAAGGCCTTAGCCAGTACTAAGAGCTCTTTGCCTACCTTGGTTAGTCAACTCATTGGGGTACAACTAAGTTTCCTCAATTAGTTTAAGGTCTTAGCCTGCTCTTGGAGCACTTTGCCTCTCTTGGTTTGTCAGGTCATTAGGGCACAGCCAAGTTTCCTTTATTAGTTTAAGGTCATAGCTAGCTTTAGGATCGCTTTGCCTACTTTGATTAGTCAGCTCATTGGGGTATGTCAAAGTTTTCTCTTCCAATTTAAGGTCTTTGCCAGCTCTAGGAGTACTTTACGCACCTTAGTTACTCAACTCATTGTGGTATGACCGAGTTTTCTATTCCAGTTTAGTGTCATAGCCAGTTGTAGAAGCGCTTTGTCCTCCTTGGTTAGCTTGTTCATTGAGGTATGACCAAGTTTTCACTTCCAATTTAGGGTTTTGGCCAACTCTAATAGTGCTTTTCTTGTCTTGGTTAGTCAGCTTAATGGGGTATGACCAAGTTTTCTCTTCTAGTTTAAGGTTTTAGCTAGCTTTAGGAGCACTTTGCCAACCATGGTTAATCAACTCATTAGGACTTGACCATATTTTCTCTTCCAGTTTAGGGTCTTAGTCAACTATAAGAGCGTCTTACCCACCTTGGTTAGTCAGCTTACTAAGGCAAGAATAAGTTTTCTCTTCTAATTTAGCGTCTTAGACAACTTAAGGAGTGCTTTGCCCACTATGGTTAGTAATCTCATTAGGGCACAACCAAGTTTCCTCTATTAGTTTAAGGTCATAAGCAGCTTTAGGAACACTCTGCCCTACCTTGGTTAGTAAGCTCATTAGGGCACGACTAAGTTCTCTCTATCAATTTAAGGTTTTAACTAGCTCTAAAATCACTTTGCCTGCCTTGGTTAATCAACTCATTAGGGCATGAACAAGTTTCCTCTATCAATTTAAGGTCTTAACCAACTTTAGAAGCACTTTTCCTACCTTAGTTAGTCAGCTCATTAGGGCATGACTATGTTTTCTCTTCCAGTTTACGGTCTTAGCCAGCTTTAAGAGTGCTCTGCCTACCTTTGCTAGTTAGCTCATTGGGGCTCGACTAAGTTTTCTCTTCCAATTTAGGGTCTTATCCAGCTCTAGGAGTGCTTTCTCTACCTTAGATAGTCAGCTCATTAGGGTACGATCAAGTTTTCTATTTTAGTTTAGGGTCATAGCCCGCTCTAAGAGCGCTTTACCCACTATGGTTAGTAAGCTCATTAGGGTACGACTAGGTTTCCACTATTAGTTTAAGGCTTTAGCCAGCTTTAGGAGCACTTTCCCCTCCTTGGTTAGTCAACTCATTGGGGTATGACAAAGTTTCCTCTATTATTTTAAGGTCTTAGCCAGCCTTAGGAGCACTTTGTCTACCTTAGTTAGTCAGGTCATTAGGGCATGACTAAGTTTCCTCTATCAGTTTAAGGTCTTAGCTAGCTTTAGGAGTACTTTGCCTACCTTAGTTAGTCAGCACATTAAGGAACAATTGAGTTTTCTCTTCCAATTAAGGGCTTTAGCCAGCTCTAAGAGCGCTTTGCCCACCTTAGTTTGTCAGCTTATTGGGGTACGACCAAGTTTTTCCTTCCAATTTATGGCCTCAGCCTGCTTTAGGAGCATTTTACCCACCATGGTTTGTCAGCTCATTGGGGTCAGAGCAAATTTCCTCTATTAGTTTAAGGTTTTAGCTAGCTCTAAGAGTAGCAGCTTTAGGAGCGCTTTGCTCACCTTGCATAGTGAACTCTTTGGGGTACGACTAAGTTTCCTCTATCAATTTAAGATCCTAACCAGCTTTAGGAGTGCTTTGCTCACCATGGTTAGTTAGCTCATTGGGGCATGACTAAGTTTCCTTTATTAGTTTATGGTCATAACCAGCTCTAGGAGCGTTTTCCCTATCTTAGTTGATCAGCTCATTGGGGTACAACCAAGTTTCCTCTATTAATTTAAGGTCTTAACAAGCTCTAAGAGCACTTTGCCCATCTTCGTTAGTTAGCTTAATGGGGCATAACCAAGTTTTCTCTCTTAGTTTAGAGTCTTAGCTAACTCTAGTAGTATTTTGCTCTCCTTGGTTAGTCAGCTCATTAGGGTATGACCAAGTTTCCTCTATTAGTTTAAGGTCATAGCTAGCTCTAGGTATGCTTTGCCCATCTTGGTTAGTCAGCTTATTAGGGTATGACCAAGTTTTATCTCTCAATTTAAGGTCTTAGTCAGCTTTAGGAGGGTTTTACCCTCCTTGGTTAATCAGCTCATTGGGGCATGACCAAGTTTTCCCTCCTAATTTAGGGTCTTAGCTAGCTTTAGAAGTGCTTTGCCATCCATGGTTAGTCAGCTCATTAGGCCGTGATTAACTTTTCTCTTCCAGTTTAGGGTCTTAGCTAACTCTAGAAGCACTTTACCCACCTCAATGGGGCACAACCAAGTTTCCCCTATCAATTTAGGGTCTTAGTTAGTTGTAGAAGCGCTTTGCCCACTTTAGTTAGTTAGCTCATTAGGGCACAACAAACTTTCCTGTATCAGTTTAAGGTTTTAGCTATCTCTAGGAGTGCTTTGCTTGTCTTGGTTAGTCAACTCATTAAGGTACGACTAAGTTCTCACTTCCAATTTAGGGTCTTAGCGAGCTCTACGAGTACTTTGCCCACCTTAGTTAGTCAGCTCAGTAGGATACGACTAAGTTTTCTCTTCCAGTTTAAGGTCTTAGCTAGTTGTAGGAGAGGTTTGCCCACCATGGTTAGTCAGCTTATTTGGGTATGGCCAAGTTTTCTCTTCTAGTTTAGGGTCCTAGCTAGCTTTATGAGCGTTTTGCCTACCTTCTTTAGTTAGCTCATTGGGATACGACTAAGTTTTCTATTCTAGTTTATGGTCTTAGCCAGCTTTAGGAGTACTTTGTCGCCCTTAGTTAGTCAGCTCCTTGGGGTACGACCAAGTTTTCTCTTCTAGTTTAAGGTCTTAGCCAACGTTAAGAATGCTTTGTGCCCTTTCCTTAGTGAGCTCATTAGGGCACGACCAAGTTTCCTTTATCAATTTAAGGTCTTAGCAAACTCTAGGAGCACTTTGCTCATCTTAGTTAGTCAACTCATTGGGGCGTGGCTATATTTTCTCTTCTAGCTTAGGGTTTTAGCTAGCTGTAAGAGTGCTTTGCCTACCTTGGTTAGTCAACTTATTAGGGTACGACCAAGTTTTCTCTTCTACTTTAGGGTCTTAGCCAACTCTAAGAGTGCTTTGCCTACCTTGTTTAGTCAACTCATTGGGGTATAACCAAGTTTTCTCTTCTAGTTTATGGTCTTAGCTAACTGGAGAAGCACTTTGCCCACCTTAGTTAGTCAGCTCTTTATGGCATAACTAAGTTTTCTCTTTTAGTTTAGGGTCTTAGCCAACGTTAGGAATGCTTTGCCTCCATTGCTTAGTCAACTCATTGGGGCATGAATAAGTTTCATCTATTAGTTTAAGGCCTTAGTAAACTCTAAGAGTGCTTTGCTTGCCTTAGTTAGTCAGCTCATTGGGGTACGACTAAGTTTTCACTTCCAGTTTAAGGTCTTAGCCAACTCTAAGAGCACTTTGCCCACCTTGGTTAGTCAGCTCATTGGAGTACGACCAAGTTTTCTCTTCCAGTTTAAGGTCTTAACCAACTTTAAGAACGCTTTGCCTACTGTGGTTAATCAGCTTATTGGGGTACGACCAAGTTTTCTCTTCTAGTTTAAGGTCTTAGCCGACTTTAAGAGCGCTTTGCCTACCATGGTTAGTTAGCTCATTGGGGCACAACCAAGTTTTCTCTTCCAGTTTATGGTCTTAGCGAGTTGTAGGAGCACTTTGCCCTCCTTAGTTAGTTAGCTTCTTAGGGTACGACCAAGTTTTCTCTTCTAGTTTAGGGTTTTAGCCAGCGTTAAGGATGCTTTGCCCTCTTGCTTAGTTAGCTCATTGGGGCACAACTAAGTTTCATCTATCAGTTTAAGGTCTTTGCAAACTTTAGGAGCACTTTGCCCGTCTTAGTTAGTTAGCTCATTGGGGCACAACCATGTTTTCTCTCCCGGTTTAGGGTCTTAACTAGCTCTAGATGTGCTTTGACTGCCTAGGTTAGTTAGCTCATTGGGGCACGACCATGTTTCTTCTTTTAATCTAGGGTCTTAGCTAACTCAAAGAGTGTTTTACCCAACTTAATGGGGCACTGCCAAGTTTCCTCTATCAGCTTAGGGTTTTAACTAGCTCTAGGAGCACTTCGCTTGCCATGGTTAGTCAATTCATTGAGGCACAACCAAGTTTTCTCTTCCAGTTTAGGGTCTTGGCCAACTTTAGAAGCGCTTTGCCTCCCTTGGTTAGTCAACTCATTGGGGCATGACGAAGTTTCTTCTATTAGTTTAAGGTCTTAGCCAGTACAACCAAGTTTAAGGTCTTGGCTAGCTTTAGGAGTGCTTTGCCTTCCTTGGTTAGTCATCTCATTAGGGTACAACCAAGTTTTCTAATTCTTTTAGGGCTTTAGCCAGTTCGAGGAGTGTTTCACCCATTTCACCATAATTTGTCAGCTCATAAGAGCACGACTAGACTTCATTTCTTCTTTTAGCTTTGCAACCAACTCTTAGAGTACTACCCTTCTCCTCACTAAATCCTTAGTTGATTGGACCTAAGATAGCTAGCTAGCTTGCTGTAATGATTCTTAGGATAAGATCTACCGTTAGGGGAAAAATAGTGTCTTTCTTATCTTTATGGTAAAGTTTTGCTCAAACTTCATCACATAGAAGGATAGTTGTAGACACATCATTTTCGTCCCAAAATAGGTTTAGGGTTCCTAAATTAAGGAAGAGTACCCAAAAAAAAAACATAAAATATGAAATTCAAGGAAATATAGAAAAATAGGAAAATCACAAAAAAAAAGAAATTTAGAAAAAATAAAAAATATAGAAAATGAAAGAAAACCCTTTAAAAAATAATAAGAGATTTATGAAAAAAAAATTTATTAATTTAAAAGTAATAAAGTAGAAGAAATTTTTCTTTCATTGTTTTTTTTAATGTATATAAAAATATATAATTTAATATATATATATATATATATATATATCTATAAAGAGAGAGAGAAGGGGGGCGGAGGAAGGTGGGGAGTAGATTTGTGGAGTGGAATTGGACCAAGTTAAACCTGGTTTATGTGAACAAAGCCTAGGGCCTTCGACCTTAGAAGGGAAACAGGGTACGTGTTGTGTGTCCTTCTTTTTTCAAACGTACGCATGGGGGCGCATGGCATGTGCCCTACACATAGCTTGCGCCCCCCATTTTTCCTCTTTCCAAATTTCAACTCGTGATGGATTTCTAGTTTTCTTTTCTTTAGTATGCTCTATTTAGGGCCTTTTTTTACCCATTTTACTACATGATTTCACCAAATTAATAGTGAAATCGTATAGCTAACTTGGCATATTTTTGAATCCACCCCATTTTTTGTCTAAATTCAGTCAAAACTAGTAATAAATCAACTCCAAAAATGAGAAAATAACTTAAATTTTGGCATCTGCATTCATGGCTGGTTTCCTACATTAATGACCTTTCCAAGCTTATTCGAGCTGGGTTTAGTATAAATAGAGGTCGGGAAACATATAAGGACATATACCATAAGCTTAGAAACACTCTATGTAAACAAATCCATGCTTTCTCTCTCTAGCTTGATCTCTCTCTTTCTCTCTTTAGGATAGCCACCCCTACAGTTGTTTTCAATGAAAACCACCACCAACACCATCGAAATCCTTACGTTTAGAAACTCCAAGTAAGGTACTTTGATTCGGCTTTCGAGATGATTCTAACTGAGTAGAGCCGACTAGAGCTGACTGAAGCCAACTAAGCCACTCGAGCCGACCAATTCAACCCAAGCCAACTCAAGTTGAACCCAAGCTGACTCGAGCCTAACCCGGTCTGATTTTTTTTATATTTTTTATTTACTTAATTTTTATTTATTTATCCTTTTATTCATGTACTTGTAAAAGTAAAAAAAAAAAAAGAGAAAAACAAGAAAAAGAAAATAAAAGGAATAGAAAAGGGGGGTTCTTTTATTTACTTGTAGAAATAGATAAATAAATAGACAAGGTAATAAAAATTAAATAAGTTAATAAATAAACAAATTCATGTTATCACTTAGAAAAATTGGATTTCCAAGAATAAAAAAAATAAATGGACCTTTTTCCCAAATAAGGGCTATTTTTAAGACATTTTTAAACGCTAACTAGGACCGTTTAGAAAGATTTATTTAAATTAATCAAACTAGATAAAAACGTAAACTCAATCTTTTCAAAATTAAAGTCAATCAATCTACTAAAGTTTTATAGAAAAGAATTATGTATGTCTAATCTCAAATAGCGAGTACATAAACATTTACAGGGTGACGATAAAAATGAAAAAAACCTAATTTTCCTTTTTTAGTTTAGGTTACTTCATTTATCTAATTAGTGTTACTAATAACCAAATTCTATCTTTTAAAATTGAAAGGTGACCTTTAAGTTCAATTTTAAATTTGGAAAATTAATAATACCCATAAGGGTTTAAAGATTATAACCTTCAGATCTAGATCTCTTGTTTCAAAAACCATTTTATAAAATTGGTTATAACTTAACTCCTTTTCTTGACTTTAGTTAGATGGCAACTTTAAAATACTTTCAAAATGTAAAAAGAACTGATTTTCTTTAAAACCTAGTCGATGGTCAATACTAAATAGGCAAAGGTTTAGTACTAATCAGATTAGAGAAAACTTAATTTATAAAACCAAAAGGTGAAAAACTAGGCTCGACACAAACCACCCATACGTAAGAGTAACACAGGTGCCGGTTAACCTTGGTAAGCTTATCTAAATATTTATTAGTAGAAGACTTTACCTCTTGCAAATCCTTCTTAGCTCTTCGCAACGCTTCTTGAAAGCTCATTACTTCTTTCCAAACAACATCGTAATTGTTCAACTAAAGTAGCACCTAGCCATAGTACTGTAAAGAAACAACTTGATGTTAGTTCCATGACAAGAATAAAGTACTTTAATGTAAAGGGATGAGGGCTTACCTGCCGGATGAGAGTGCTCAGGTAGCCCATCATCTCCATTTGGTTACCCCTACTGACCTACGACATCTCCTTAAGAATAGCCCAATCACTAGGGATGTAACACCCTAAGGATGCCTAGTAGTTGAGAGTTTGGGAACGCAACATAAGGTCATTACCTTGAACCTTCCACTTCAGCTTAAGGAGCTTCCCCTTAACCCTCTTGGTCTTAGTCTCGGAAGTGTGATTGTAAAGCTCTTCATTTTGAGAGAAGTATGGCGTTCCCTTGAATGTATCTTACTCGATCCCTAGGAGCCTAAAGTTGTTGAGGACATAAAAAAATTGATCTCTAAGCTTACTACACATTTGTAGGGGTAAGCCATCGATCACTCGTACCAAGTCGCCCAATTCAAGGGTGCTTTCCCTAAACACTTTTACTCGTTGGCTCCAAGCATTGCTTCCTTAAAAGTTTCGGGAGCCTTCCTCTTTTGGCTGGTCACTTTAGACGAGTAAGTGCCCTTGGCCACCTCCTTTTGCCTGTTAGGGGGAGGCAACATCTCAACGTCTAAGGCATAGGCACCGATGGGATCATCCCCTATAGTAATGGGCTTTAAAGTAAGGATTAGGGCAGGGGAAGGAAAAGCTACACTTACAAGCTCAACAAATAGTAGCTTCACTCGAGAGCCAAAAGCAACCTCTTAAGGTAGAGTTGGTTACTCGACCCTACTAGTCTTCTTAGCCACTGACCTTAACTGCATGGCCTTACCCTTTAGGATAGAGGCCTTCTTAGTTAGCTAAGATCCAGCTGTCCAACGCCCTATCAGCTCCTCTACTAAGGGATGGGAAATCCCCTTGGCTAGATTCTTACTTGTAAAGAATTGAAACAAGCAGTAAGGAAAAAGAAAACAAAGTAAAAGCAAAATACAAAACATTACTATTTAGCAACTCTATTGTAACTAGTATGGACAAGGAAGATCCTTCCCCCATTTTATTAGAAGAGATGTTAGGTGAAGCATCTCTACACTAACACAACAGACGAAAGCTTCCATAAAGGAAACAAACCTATACCTTCAGCACACTTCTTTACCACAGCCTTCTTCATCTTAAGGAAAAGCTCGGAGATTAGATACCTGAAGTACCACTTCAGTGTCTCTGCCGCATTTATTTCCTAGCCGTTTGTGAGGGCCATGAAGGCTTGAATCTCCCTTGTAGCCTTGACATTGCTGGGGCCAAGCTCCTTTTAAGTTGTAGTTCAGACCAGTTTGGTTTACTTTGTCTAAATATTTTCCTCCTTAAGCAGCTCAACCACCACACAGTCATCTTGTTAGCCCTCTGTAGAGTCCATAAGGCTGCAAAACAATTTCTTCCCTAAACGAGGTTAGAGGTCTGGCCATCCCCTTATGCTCTTTCTTATGTAGAAGTGGTTGAAAAGCTCGGAGGTAGCCTTAATCACCAAATACTCACACAATGCTTGGAAGGCCTTCAACACCCTCTATCCATTGGGAGGGACTTATGTCAGACTACACCGGTGAAATTTGAAGAGTTCCTTCTTGAAGTTGCTTGGGAGGTGGTATTGCCCAAACTCTAGACACTTTTTGAACATTACAAAGCACCTCTTCGATAGCAAGGCTACCTTCCCCTCCCAACTTGGCAACTGTACTATCTACCTTAGAATTGGCCCAATGACAAAGTTGACCAAAATCTAATTAGGGGTAGAGGCCTTACTCTTACTCACATGGCTTCTTAGGCACTTGCTTATCCTAAGTATGTCAAACAAAACCTTGGGATGTGTAAAGGAGTGTATACGCATATATCCTTAGGTTGGCGTTGATAAGCCTTGTTCTGTTTAGGGCCTCTACTACCATCTTAGTGGAAACATCGAATTGTGCCAGTTATGAGACTTTGTTCACTCCCACAAGAGGTTAGATCATTCCTTATGGCCTCAGAGTTGATGAGGTTGAATTTTGATGCATTTGAAGGTGTCTCACTAGTACTTATTGACATGATGATTAGAGACAAGAGAGACAAAAAGCTTCAAAGAGAAGTTTGTAGAGTTTGGAAGAGGATTCAATGAAGAGGAAGAAATTAGTTGCAGTTAAGAGAATGCAGAAAGAGTGATTTTTTCATAACATTTATGGTATTTATATACCAAAGCTTTGGGAAACATATCAATGGTTACAAAGATTCGAATTAGCACAAATCCCTTGGGATGCTGTAATGTGGATGCATGAGTTAGTTGTGATTAAACAACCATATTCAAAAGACAAAACACATGTAGCTGTACGCTTGCCTGCTACGATAGGTCACTTGTTACATCACATTAAATGTACTGAAAACAAGCATTATAGAGTTATGATTTGAAAAGCCACTTTCATAGGAAGTTTCCCCGAGGCCCCTTTAACTTCCAAGAAGAGACTTGCCCAACACTCCAAGGATACTTTGGACCATCGCTCATAATGTTCTCACCTGGCTCATAGCATTAACCTCAACCCATTACCTTATCTTGGAAGGCATACACCTTATCCTAGCCTGGCAAAAGAAACTGTTCAGACATGAGAGGATAACGCTTTCGTGCCTCACCTCAGAACAGTCTCGTACACATTTACCCAGTGGGCAATTTGATTAGATCTGATGTGCCTATCCATGGCTTGAATACCTTTGCTTCAGCTTCATGATTAGTCGGATGCCTCTACTTTGGCTTTGCCAAAGCTAAGGCATCTTTGCCTTAGACTCTTACCTAACTAGATTGGCCATGTGCCTAAGAAGCCCATTTTTCCCTCTCTTTGTCTTCACTATAGCAACAAGACTACGGAGGAGTAAGTGTTGATAAGGCCTTTTAAACTTAGGCCTAACCTGAATTGCTTAGGCTCATTTCTACAAGCATGGCCTCTCTTGGCCTAAGCCTAAAGTTCGGCCTGCTTAGTATAAATGGCTCCCCAACGGTTATAAGTGTTTGGATAAGGTTAAAGGATAAGGTCAACGACCACTTCCTAACTTTCCAAACTACGTCACTTGTAGAAGTGAATCCTTCTTATTAATTGCTCTCCAACTGTCAGTACTACTCCTCTATAAATACAAGGACATCACCTAATGATAAGATACTTTATAGTTTGTGTACTTCATCTTTATAATACTAGAACTCTTACACTTCCAAACACCTTGCTAACTTAAGCATTGGAGTGGCCATGTCGAATAACTCCTCGGCGTCTCCTTACCTTCTATTGTTTTGCAGGCTCTCTCGTTTACGTAAAGCCCAACCGCATCCTAATTGCTACTGGCAAGAACTAGAGACGATAGATTTTAATAAACATTAGGACATTCATAGATTAATAAAAAGCCCTTAGTTGAAAAGCCCAAATTTAATTAAAATTTGAATTCGTAAACCGCCACCACCACCATCCGGAAGTAAATCATTGCCACTACTTTGTTATCCACCTCTACTGTGCTTGGGAGCTTAAACAAGCATGGGAGTGTCTTCTAAGAATCGATCTGTCATGTCCATGGAACTAAGCTAAGCAAGATTCGACCTTCTTCACTTTCTCATTTCACATTATTTATTTATTTATGTATCTTTTGTTTTTTTTTTTCTTAAAATAATGAAAAGTAGAAAGTAGTAAAGATTTTACAAAATTTGTGTCACTCGATTGTTTGTCAAATTTAATTGCATGTCTATTATGATAATTGCATGATTAACATGATAGTCCTAGCATTAGTATACTAAATACATAATTAGAGCGTAATGTATTTGCATATGTAGGTTGTTTACTTTTTTTTTTATTTATTTTTACATGATTCATCTTATGAATTGCTTTTTGCAAAATTTTCTCAATTTTAGGTTTTTATTAATATCTTTATTAGGTAAGGTGGCTTTGAAAAAAAAAAAAAGATAAAAGGGGTTTTTTCCATAAAAGAGGGGACGGTAAGTGTTCCTTTGAAACTGATGGCATCAAAGATAATATTTTTACGTTTTTGTAGGAAAAAAAATGAAGAACTTAAATGTGCTTCTTAAAAATAAAATAAACCAACTTACTAATTTTTTTATTATTTTTTTTTTGAAGAGACAAACTACATCATAATCCTAAATAGTGGATATGTATGCATCTTCTAGATCAACTATAAATAAATAAACATCATTTTTCCTTGGATAAATAAAATAATATATAATAAAAGACATTTTTATGCTTTGTTTAATTCTCTCAATCAAAATAATAAAAATAAAATAAAGTTCTTTTTCTATATCAAAATATTTTTAGTTGGTATTTCACTTAACTTTAAATTTTAATGTCCTTAAACCTAAATTTCTTTCGTTTTTTTTTTCAAAAGTTAGTAATTGGTTAAAATTGTTTGACTTTAATTTTTCAATTTTTAGTATGTGGCAACCCTAGTATTTTTTTGAATATTTCTTCTAATATATATTTTCCTTAATTTTTTTACTTAAGCAATTTAATTATATAAATGGGTAAGATTTAGTATAGATTAAATTTTAGACTTAGCTTAACCCCAAGTGGTGAACTAATGATGTAATCAAGCTGAG
Source organism: Lumnitzera racemosa (assembly GCA_024138005.1). Taxonomy (NCBI): domain Eukaryota; kingdom Viridiplantae; phylum Streptophyta; class Magnoliopsida; order Myrtales; family Combretaceae; genus Lumnitzera; species Lumnitzera racemosa. The sequence continues at coordinate 64,364,453 of JAMXBC010000004.1, forward strand.
TCAAGCTGATACAGTATTAGGCTCAAGCTTAAGCGTTGAATTAGAATCTTAAAACTAGAAGCATGAGCTCAGCTTAAGTTTGACTGAACTCCTAATTTTAAACTCAACTAGATGATATATGTGGCAAGTTCGAGTTTGACTTAATTAAGCTAGAATTTTTTTTTATGAATTTTTCTTAAATAATCTTAAATTCACTTATATTTTGAAAAAATAAAAAAATAAAAATTATAATAAGCCCAAGTAGGGTCGTAAGCTTGATGAACTTAGTATTTTAAAACTTGAACTCTATTAAACTACTCAAGTAGCTCAAGCTTGACTCAATTGTTACTGAATCAAATTCGAGTAAAAGTTAAGTTGAACTTTAATAGCTTGCAAAATGGTTTGATTCATTTACACCCCTATGGTCAAATAGATAGGGGAGGCCTCATCCCTTAAATTACTAAGTGAGAAGGCTACATTGGGGGATGAACCTTTAAGTAGGTAGAGGCCCCTCAAGTAAGGGGGAAGTCCTTCAAGTAGGAATCGTTCCTTTTAAGGGCATAAATAAATAAAAAGAAGTGAAGTATTGCTACGAAACCTTGATCAGCATTATAATTTATTTAAGTTAACAATCATAGAAGCTCTTTTATATAAAAAGGTTTGGCTCCATAAAGGATAAAGTACTCAAAATAACTTCCTATAAAAAAAGGAAGCATTTAAAGGCATGACACTTAAAGGTGTGTAAATGAGTTAAATGGGCTTGGCTTAGCTTACAAATTAAATAAGCCAAGTTTAATTGGCTCACTTTTTAATCGGGCAAAAAAATCTCAGTCATAACCTATTTAAAAAGCAGATTAAATAAGCTATCATATGGGCTAAAAGTATAAATGTGTTAATCAAGTCAATCCAAACCGACCCATTTTGGCTCGTAGTTAAATAAGTTGAGTTTATTTAGCCCGCTTTTTAAAGGGGATAAGAAACTTCGACTCAAATAAATTTAAAAAGCGAGTTAAATGAACCGATAAGTTAAAACCTATTTACATACCTTTAGTGACATTATGAGTCATATCTTAAGCGCAAAAAAAAGAAAAAAAAAGAAGGAAAGTTCCCAATAAATAGAGTAGCTAACTAAGTTGCATCCTATAACTAAAGATTAGTCATTTGTATTGAGAATGTGATCTACACCCTTCTCAAAATCCTTAATTTTTTTTAAAAGCATAATGGTATATATAATTAGCGGAATTGGTTTTATATATGGAATAGAACTATCATACCTAAGGCATGCACTAAAGATGCAATAGTTATTATTTAGTGTGCTTACACTTAAAATAATACTAGCTATTGGTGCACTGGCGATATGTATGAAAAAATTAATTATAGTACATAGTATTGTAAAAATATAAGACAATTACTTTATCTAAATATATAAGCAACCAATGATTATGAAACAGAATAATGCTTAAGTAGTTTAAAAAATGTGAGCAAAATAGAAGAAATGTATGACTATAAGTATACATTATAAATATAGCCATTATGTATTTTGTTGAGTAAATTGCTAGTTATTTAGATAGGTAACGAAGAATATATGAATTTAAGAAATTATGAAATGAAACATTTCAATAAACATGTCTAATTTTACATATAAATTAAATAGATATATTTCTATCAATAAGTATTACAAATTTAGAAGATGCATATATGTTACCAAGAAATGCATACTAAATATAACAATAAAAATAATGTTTTTGTCTTAAATAATGTAGTTATTCACCAATTACATAAAATCATATAATCAAAAGCAAATGATATAGTTAATAGCGGTAAGTGAATTACAATACTAGATAATGGTTATATTACATTATGAAGATAAATAATAATTAGTAGTTTAGTAGTAATAGAAGATATGGTATAATATAATGAAGAGATGAGTAATAATTAGTGACTTAATAGTTATATAATAAATAATAGATAAAACATTTAATAATAAAGAAGATGAATCTTGTTAATGCATAGTATAAATAATGTAGACAAAGAATTAAGGGTTATAGTATGAAGAGAAATATGTACATATAGTAGAAGATATTTTTGGAAACTTAATAATAGCGTAAATGTTGTAGAAAGATAATGTTGGAGAGAGAAGAAAAAAGAAATAAAACTTTATGTTAAACATGTAGAATTGAATGGAAATTTATTGGTTTAATATACATAGAAGAAAATATATAGCTAATAGATAATAGATTTAATAAAATGAAAAGATATAGCATGTTAATACATAGTGTAAATAAGGTAGAGAAAGAATTAAAGGTTATAATATGGAGAGAGATATGTACATGTACTAAAAGATATTTTTGGAAACCGTATAAACATTGTAGAAATAAAATGTTGGGGAGAGAGAGAGAAAAAAATATATAAACATTAAAAGTGTGAAGTTGAATTTAGCTTAATATATAGATAATCAACAAATTAAAATTTTAATTAAAATATCAATATATCTTTATCATTTCACGGCTTAGCTATTGAGTTAAGATGTTATTTATTGAGGACGGAAATATATAAGAAAGGACTAAGTAATAGACCTTTTATTTGTTGGGAGAATGAATTGCGTTTTCTTATTTGTGGGCAATAGTAACTCATTAAAAACAGTCATTCCATAATCACAAGGCGATAACAACGTTATCATGAATGAGTGATTCTTATTTCACCTCTTAATGATAAACCAAAAATGCTATAATCGTTTACTTATTTATTCACCTGACCTGAATAAACCGTAAGCATCACATCTTTAATTTCTGAATATCGAAATGATCCGCTCGTTCAATCATCTGACGATGTATACACTATTTTCTAGTTGAACAATATGAAATTATGAATTTTTCTCTTAAAAAGTATATATAAGGAAGAACAGAGAAAATCGTCAGCCAATTCATGAACCTTTTTCTTAACTTATGCCAAACAGTATATATTTGTTTTAGCCGCACAATTTCATATTTTTACTCTAGTTGACAGCACCACATCGAATGCGATGTTTCAATGGAATCATGTATATTGCTCAAGCAAAAAATAAATAAATAAATAATGTAGCTCCAGAATGAAGCAAACAACTTGGAATTAGTTATAAGAAGGCTCAGTGTACGATGAAAAGTAAAAGATTCGCTGACAAGTTGGATGAAACACACAGAGTGGAATCCATCCAAAGTTGAATACATCTCGTGAAGGTGGACTACGCGTCGCCTTCATCGTTGCCTCATTGGAATTCATTAGGATGAGATGATAAATATATAGCAAGATTCAGTAAGTGTGCCATAATTTTATTTTAAGAAAACCATAATTTTGAACTGAATGGGACCTAAACTGAACAATGGTTTATACTTTACACTAGGCAGCCAACCACAAAGGCTATAAACAAGACACATTTATCTTGAATCCAGTTATAAAACACGGTATCAAGGAGCCTTAGACACTGGAGAGTTGACTTCAATATTGAATGCTACATCTACAGTATAGTTAGTCTACTGTATTCATCTCCTTTCTTTCATTTGTAGTTCCCTGTTATATTAAACAGATCATAACCATGCCCCTGAATTCTTTATTTCTTATTACTGTTGTCACAACTTACCGTTTATGCTTAACTAATGCTCTATCTTATGATTATCGATCTGCTAATCTCTCTACTTTGTGGAACAATAGCATGTATGACAACTTCTCAGATGGAACAACAGTACGGAGTATCCTTCTTAGAGGAACATCTGGTCTATGCCTGTGGCTTTTATTGTACTGGCACACATTGTGCGACCTATCTTTTTGGTGTTTAGGTATTTCTGCAAAGCAACAGTTGGGAAAATATCCCACAGTTGGTGTGGTTCGCAAATAGGAATAAGCCAGTTCAAATTAATTCAACCTTAGAGCTGACATCACAAGGTGATTTGGTATTGAAGGATGCTGATGGAACTATTGCTTTGAATACAAATACTAGTGGCAAGAATGTTGTTGGAATGAACTTTACTGAAATAGGAAATCTGGTGCTTTTTTATGAGAATAATGCAGCAGTCTAGCAATCTTTTGATCACCCGACTGTTAGTTTAGTACCTGGACAGAAACCAAAAGGTTGGTCAGAACCTTGTTGCCAATGTTTCTGCAGCAAATTCATCAGAAAGTCTGACCTATTTTTCCATGTCAAATGAAGTATTGTTTGCTCGCGTGGAGTCTAATCCTCCGCAGATATATCAGTCATTTTATTTTGATGCTGCAAATGCGACCAATGATTCTAGTATGTTGAGTATGATATATATTCCAGAGTCTTCATCAACGCAATTCATCAAGTTAGGCTCCAATGGGCATTCAAAGGCATATGAATGGGGAATTACAGGGTGGGAAGAAGTAGCTGATATTTTGACAAGTTATGCGCTTATCCCCAAGTTTGTGGGGATTATGGTAGTTGTTCTAAGTGTGAATGTAGTTGTCCGGCTTCAAGTAATGGGACAAGCTATTTCAAGCAAATAAATGATAAGCAACCTACTCTCGGCTGTTTTGAAGTAACGCCTTTGTCATGCGAAGATTCAAGAAATCAAGGTTTTCTAGAGCCTGCAAATGCTACCTACTTCTCTTTTAATTTGGAACTTGAGCACGTAGATTCACAAACATGTAAAGAGGCATCTGCACATAATTGTTCTTGCAAAGGTGGCTTCTTTCATTATGGATCAAATTCTTCTATTGGAAGTAGTGTTTTCATTATCATGAGGAAGAGTTCTCTGGTTTTATTGCTTAGATCAAAGTTCAAGCAAACCCGTCTTCAGTTCTTTCTACTACTAATAGTAAGACCAACAGACGTCCGATTATTTTTGGTGCTACTTGTGTATCAATCTTTGTATCGATTCTCTTGATTGGAGCAATGGCTTTCTACAGTTATAATAAGCAACATAATGAAGAAGAAGAAGAAGAGGATTATCTAGATCAACTGCCAGGTATACGTACAAGATCCTCCTACACTCAAATGAAAATTGCCACTAAGGATTTCAGAATGAAGCTTGGTGAGGGTGGATTTGGTGCCGTCTTTAGAGGTACTCTAGCCGATGGATTAGAAGTAGCAGTGAAGTGTCTTGATGGTTTAGGTCAAATCAAGAAATCGTTCCTAGCTGAAGTTGAGACCATTGGAAGCATCCATCATGTCAAACTGGTAAGACTAGTGGGATTTTGCGCCTAAAAATCTCACAGGCTACTAGTATATGAATATATGCCTAACGGGTCTTTCGATAAGTGGATTTTTAACAAAAGCAATGAATTTGCACTTGACTGGGAGCGAAAAAAGATGACTTTTGACATTGCAAAGGGTTTGAATTATCTCCATGAAGATTGTAGGCACAAGATAATTCACTTAGACATCAAACCACAAAATATCCCCCTTGATGAGAGTTTTAATGCAAGGGTTTCTGACTTTGGATTGTTAAAGTTAATCGATAGAGAGCAAAATCGAGTTGTAACGACCATGAGGGGAACCCCTGGTTATTTGGCCCCTGAATGTCTAGGCTCTATGATAACTGAAAAGGTAGATGTTTATAGTTTCGTTTTGGTTATCTTAGAGGTTGCGTGTGGAAGGAAAATTTTTTATCTCTCCCAAAAAGAAGAGGATATGTAACTTCTAAGTCTTTTCCAAAGAAAGGCAGAGGCGGGAGTGTTGTTAGACATGATTGATAGGGCTAATGAGGATATGCGATTACATGGAGCAGAAGTTGTGAGTACCATGAAGGTTGCTGCATGGCGTTTGCAAGGTGATTTTGCAAAGAGGCCCTCCATGTCTACAGTTGTCGAGGTATTAGATGGGAGGATGGAGGTTGAAGATGGCATTAGCTATGACTTCTCCAGACTACCCTTGATCAACAACACCGGTATTATAGATAACAAGGATATCAAATTGGGTGCTTCCACTCCATCGTTTCCCTCTGCGCAATAAATGAGCAACCATTACTTGAGCTCCCCTTTGTAGACTCAATTTTTTTTTTTCTTTTCTACATCATTCACAAAAATTGTTTTAAGTTACGAAGGAGAAGGAATCAATTTATTAGGATTTCAAGGAATTAATACTCCATAGTTTTACTTCTTTACCAAGTTTTTTTATGGGTAAATTTATCTTTAGCAAGTTTTCCGTTAGAAACAAGTAAAAACTAATTTTTATGAAATCTTATTCCATGAATTTGAGCAAATGAGGGCAAAAGGAAATTGAATTCCATCGAACTGAATTCTAAAGAAATAACTGAACAAGCACTAGTAACTTGACTAATAATTCAAGCATATGTCCAGATGAAGGCCGAACAAGCAGGGTTGGAGTGCTTAAGGCATTGTTTTAGAGTAAGAGAATAATTTTGTATGAAAAATCCTATTCAGAAAACTAAAATACGGTACTATGATAAAAAAGCTATCGTTAGCATTCACTTAAGAGATCAATAAATTACGGAAGATATCATATAGATTATAACCCGAAGCCTCCGTGAAACGAGAGAAAGATGACTCTTTGCATCATCTTTTGAGTGCCAAAGAAAAGAGACAGTCATCTTGTATTTACAACTCTTTTCCAATGACAGAAACTTCACCAGGGGTCCTTGAAGAAGTAGAAGTTTTCCATATTTATTTATAACTCGATTACCTTGGAAAGGATAAAACTGATGCCAATAATGAAGCACTAGCACCACATTCGCTACTCACTAACGTATCGTACTGTCTCTTAAAAAGGGCGACATTGAGAAGTCATAAACCAAGTCCTTTTCAACTTCCAGTATCCTTCTGGTACATTAATCACCATTGATGTAGATGGTCTTTTAGTACGGTCAATCTGTTGATACCAAACAGAAAGAAGCCGCCTTTCTATAGGTCATGGCATATGCATCAATTTCCTATCAACATTATATATATATATATAGAGAGAGAGAGAGAGAGTTTTTCCGTGAGGGATTACTTTAAAAAACCTTGAATTGACTTAGTTAATAAAAAAATATGTAGGTCACAATTAGATAATAGGTAGGGCCTTATATAACTATTTTATGAATTTTATATAAATAATTACTTAAATATAAAATACATATTACATTCTCTCACTTGGTCCGTATATTTTTATACTAAATTCTATAAATTCCTTATCTTTGACCAATAAATAAAATACACGGATCATGGTGATAGATTCTCTTAGAACAATTATTATCGTCCATGTATCAAAATGCATTTTATTTCTTTAATATCAATTAACTTTATAAATCTACCATTCTAAGCCTAGATATGAAACTTTTCAACCATACACCATGTGAAGTTGCCTCAAAAAACAGAAATAAACTCAACCTCCATTGTAGAAGTAGCTCTCAATGTTTGTTTTGTACTCTTCTAAGAAATGGCTTCGCTAACAAGCATAAACACATATCTTGATGTTGATTTTTGCGAATCAACACGTTCAGTGAAGTTTGAATCCAAATAACAAACTACCTCCAAATTCTTGATGCTCTTGTACATAAGCCATAGTCTTTAGTACCCTTAAGGCAACCTCATCACCTTTTTGGCTGCTTTCTAGTGGTCTATACTTGGATTACTTTGATATCTTCCTAGCATTCCAATAGTAAAAGCAATGTCAAGTCTTATACAAACCCGAGCATACATTAGACTTCTAACAGTAGAAGCATATGGAATGTTTTTCATTTGTTCCCTTTTAAGCTCAATTTGCAGGCATTGGTTCAAATTGAATCTATCACCCTTCAAAATGAATCTATCACCCTTCAAAATGAGTGCTACACTTGGTAAACAGTCTTTCATTCTGAATCTCTCTCAAAATTTATTAATATAGGTCTCTTGTAATAAACCCAAAACTCGTTTAGATCTATCTCTATGGATCTTAATGCCAATTACATAAGATTCCTCACTCATATCCTTCATATCAAAACTCATAGAGAGAAATTATTCCACCTCATATAATAACCCCTTATCATTCATTGCTAATAGAATGTCATCCACATATAGAATAAGGAGACAAATTTTACTCTCACTAACCTTTTAGTATATACATTGATCTATGATGTTCTCTTCAATGCCAAAGGAAGAGATTACATCATGAAACTTTAACTATCATTAGCAAGAGGCTTGTTTTAATCCATATATGGATTTCTTGAGCTTGCATACTAAATGCTCACCATCACTAAAGGAGAATCCTTTAGGTTGTCTCATATAAACCACTTCATTTAGCTCTTCATTAAGAAATGCTATTTTCACATCTATTTGATATAATTGTAAATTGAAATGTGCAACTAATGCCAAAATCACATGAAAGGAATCTTTCTTAGATACAAGAGAAAAGGTCTCGATATAATCAATTCCTTCTTATTGTGTGAATCCCTTGGTAGTGAGTTTTGCTTTATATCTCTCAATGTTACCATTTGAGTCTCTTTTAGTTTTAATGACTCACTTATATCTAATGGCCTTTGCACCATTAGGTAACTCGACAGGATCCTAAACTCTATTGGATATCATAGAATTCATCTCATCCTTCATGGCATTATATTACAAATCAAATTCATTACAACTCATGGCTTGTGAAAATGTTTCAGGATCATTTTAGGCTCTAACATTATAGTCAGATTCTTATAGATATACAATGTAATCACTAGGAATTGTTGATTTCCTTTCTTTAGTCAATCTTCTTAATGATGTACCAACACCTTGTTTAGAAGCAAGCTATATATTTGGTTGTTTAATGATTTTAGGAACTTGTTGAACAACTGGATCAACTAAATCATCAGCAAAACGTAGAACTTCAACAATTGGTTGTTCAACACCAAGATAGACCTAAGGGGTATTGAATATGACAATTAATCTTTCACTCGAAGTGGAACTTTGAGTGCTGTAATGGTCCTTTTTAGAAATTAAATCATGAGATTGATCACTCTCACTAATCAAGTCATTCTCAAGAAATTTTGCATTTCTTGATTCCATAATCTTAGTGTTATGAGATGGACAATAAAATTTGTATCCCTTAGACCTTTTAGCATACCCAATAAAAAACCCAATTATCATCCTTTGGTCTAATTTCTTTTCTTATGGGTTGTAAACTCTTACTTCAAATGGGCATCTCCAAATGTGTATATGTTGCAAACTTGGTTTCTAACCCTTAAACAACTTAAATGGCGTTTTAGGTACAGACTTGGTTAGAACTCGATTTAATATATACATTGTTGTTTTAAAAGCTTCAATCCATAAGGATTTTGGTAGCTTAAAACTACTAAGCATACTTCACACCATGTCCATTAATGTTTGATTTTTTATTTTTGCTATATTGTTTTGGTCCAGAGACCTAAGCATGGGAGTCATGGTGTATTAGGCAACTATCCCATGCTCTTACAGAAATCTTACAAAAGGACCAAGTGCTTATTCATTCTTAGTATATCTACCATAATATTCTCCACCTCTATCTGATCTCATAATCTTAATTTGCTTTCCACATTGTTTCTCAACTTCTACTTTGAACATTTTGAAGGCCTCTATTGCCTCATTTTTGTTATGAAGCAAGTAAAGATATATCAATCATAAATAGTCATCTATAAAAGAGATGAAACCATACATGTCCATATTTAGACAACAAATATCCGTATGTATGATCTCCAAATGGTCTAAACTCCTCCTAGGACCTTTTATTGTCTTGTTAGTTTGCTTTTCCTTTATGTAATCTACACAAGTATTAAAATTGATGTAATCTAGAGTACTAAGTACTCTATCATTCACCAATCATTTAATCCTTTCAATAGATATATGGCCTAATCTATTGTACCACAACATAGAAGAATTTTCATTCATAACACATTTTTCAATACTAGCTTGAACATGCATTACATTTTATAAAACATCATTTTGCAAATTAATTTGATAAAGTCTGTTAACAATTATGCCATCTCCAATAAGTTTTGATTTGAAAAACATCTTTAAAGAAGTATCTATTGAAAAAGAAAAACCCAAAGGTATAAGTCTTACAACTAAAATCAAATTTCTAGAAAAAATTGGTACATAAAATGTCTTTTTAAAATCTAAAAAAAAAACAAAACAAAACAAAACTTAAAATTAAATGGCGTGTTCCAACTATATCTATATGTGAGGACATCTTGTTTCCTAGGTAGATGTATTGCTCACTTCCCATTAGCTTCCTTAGGTTTAGGAATCTCTGCAAGGTATTTATAACATAGATTATAGAACCGAAATCAATTCACCAAGTGTTATGATGAATATCAACCATATTAGATTCATAACAAACAAGTGAGATGGAAGTACCTTTCTTCTCAAGCCAAGCTTTATATTTGGCACAATTGTTTTTTATGTGCTCTTTCTTTTTATAGAAGTAGCAAATGGATTCCTCCTTGATGCCATCTTGAAGAAGTATTTTAGCCTTCCTTTTTGGTTTGGCTTATTCCTTATTCTTTTCTTATGTTCCCATATGTGTACTTTCTCCCATTTCCATAAGTAACCTTCCTTCCTTTAGTATACACATGGTGAAAAGTTCATTAATTGACTATTTATCCTTATGTGTATTGTAAGAAATTTTGAAAGGACTATATTAAGGTGAAAGGGAATTTAGTATGGAGTGCACAAGAAAAAATTTAGACATCTAAACTTCAAGAGACTTTAATTAAGCTATAATATCGTTCATTTGCATGATGTGCCCATGTATACCTCTTACGCTGATGAGCTTCATTGATGATAACTTAGCCATTAAGGTACTAACAAAGGCCTTATTTGAAGACTCAAATTGTTCATCAATAGCCTTCAACAAATCCTTAACATTGTTACACTTCCCAATTGAACCATGAATGCTATAATTAATTTTTGTCTTTATGAACATCATATTGAGATGATTAGATCACTCCTAATGTTCATATAGAGCAATTTCAGTAGCAATGCTAGCATCAGTAAGAGTAGATGGTTCATCTTCTCTTATAGCGTAATCAATGTCCATACACCATAATTGGAGAAGAATTCTCTCCTTCCATATCTTATAGTTATCACCATTCAAATTGGGAATTTCATAGTTGATATCAGAAAAGTTCATAGGTTGCAGTACTGTATAAAATAATAAACATGCTTATTTTACTTTAATTAAGGCAAAATAGATAGAAATCATGTGTTACCAATGTAACAACATGCATAAAATTATTTAAATTTATGAATCATGTGATAAATAAAACTATCTATGGGCTAAGTTGTATTTAAAGATTCATAAATATACTTTATGGTGAAACTAGGAAACTATATTCCTTTTCTTAATCCCTATGAGCAAATTAATAAAAAAAGAATAGTTATTCCATCCCTGATTAATCATAAAAATAAAATAAAAATTCCCATGGGATAAAATTTATTATATTTAATATGACTAATTACAATTGATGTCATTTACTATATGTAATCAAATATACTTGATATAAAATTTTTTATATGTTGTGGCTACTTATTAATTGACAAATTATATCAATTGATCAAATGGCATCTCCACATAATCTTTGAACAAATATATAATACTATATGCTCATAAAAGATTGAATTAAAGTTTAAATTAGAACAAACACTCAAAAGTATCTTATGAAGGTCACTTTGGCAAGCCATAAAAAATGGCAAACAATAGTCTTCACCTCCCTTTAATTTATTATGTAATATTTAATATTACAATTCAACCTTTTGCCACTATACTATGGACTTTGATCCAACATCATGACTGAATGAGATTATTGAGGAATAAGTCATCCAAAATTGATACTCAAATAGTTGTCGCATGGCAACTCTAACCTTTCCTTTTTTTTATTAACAATAAAAATAAAAAGTAAAATCCAGTCTCTAGACATTGACAAATGGCAACCAAAACAACAATAAAGTAGATGATGAATTATGCGAAAAGAAGACAAACCAAAACAAAAGTATAAATATGCTAAATCCAATCATGAATTCATTCTTGTCCCAATTTGGACAAGCAATTTACAAATTATAGGCATTCAATCATGTTTAATATTGACAAGTAATTTATCACTTGTTTCATCACAATCCTTTTATTGTAGAAAATAGTCATATATAATTGCTTTATTCTTCAAAACCTAACCCTTAAAATTAGGGAAAATAATACCTTATACAAATTAATTTAAATCTCAATGACCTTAATAATCTTAAGGCTTTGAATTCATACATGATAGCTTTGATAAATATTAACCAAGGTAGAGATAAAAAACTGCTCTCATAGCAATTGTTAGATTAAAGCTCTCATTCTGTATATAAAATTATGTAGATGAATAAGTACAGCGAAATAGGATTAACATATCTTTAACCATTGATTAGTAGATTTTCTCTAAAATAGTCTTTGTTTTGGATCTTGGGTGCTTCTAGCTCCTCGATAAACTTTTTTGATAATGTATTATTTTTTTAGAGTTTTGAGTGTATAAAGGTTAAGGACCTAAGTAGTTTTCATTCATACATATAGTCCTCCAATCAAGGGCTACTTTAAAAAATATTAAACTGACTTGGTTTATAGAAAAAAATGTAGAACACAATTAGATAATAGGTTTGAACCTTATGTAACTACTTTATTTTATCTAAATAAATTGCTTAAATATAAAATAAGTATTACATACCATACAAAAGATATAAACATGATCCTCTTCTTAAGTTGCCAACTTAACTTGCATGGACTTGCTTCATTGAAACTCTATTTATGAAAAGAGCCATACTCATAAACAAGCAACCTATGATGTTTCTCAGCATAGATTGCAACCAGTCTTACCAATTTCATGTGATGGATACATGCGATTGTTTAACCTTGGCTAGAAATGAATTCTTGATGTGACCTACACAATGCAAATGCTTTATTGGAGCTTTTGTAACATTGCTCAAAATACCTTCATATATAGAGCTAAATCTACCTTTACCAAGGTTAGTGCCAACATTTACATTGGTGGTTATCAGGTCTTTGTAGGAGAATTGAGAGGGTACCCTTGAAATAGGACTTAGGAGAATCTTCCTCTATCTCCTTAAGATCTTTTTTATTCCTAAAAAAAAAAAAAAGTGCTCCTATCAGGGAAACCAAAGTAAAAAAATACTCTAAGAACCAACTACATGACTTAAAGGAAGTTCTTTATCTTCATGGCTTTATATCACTTGATTACATGAAATAAGTTACTCTACTACTTGAATGTATACAAATGCATTGACCATTTAAGATGGAAAAAACACCATATTCTCCACATACTTGTAGGTAATCAAATCCCTTAAGATAGCTTAAGAGATGGAAGTCATCAATCACTACTTTCCATTCTGTTTCCCATTCATATACCTCTAAATGCCAGTTGAAGTCAAACTTTGTGTTATTTTTGTTGATAATGCTCTTGGAAAATCAACTAAGATAAAAGATAGATTATCAATTAAAGTCTAAAATCTGTTGAACTTTCAATTAAGAAATTTATTATATATATATATGTAGAGTTTGCGCATTGGAATACTTTGGTTAAGATAAACTTATGGAGGATTAGATTGTATAAGAGCAAGTAAACTATCATCTCTAATGTAAAGTGAGAATATCCTTATTGAAGAATTCATAGAGGAAACTTTAGCAATTGGTTTTTGTCTAAATTTCAACTCTTACCCCATGACCAATGTGTTAGTAGGGTATTCAAAAGATAACCAAACCATGTCCCCGTATTCATTATAAAGAGCCAAGTTACCTATCTTTGTTAGGTTCATGCTTGCAATTGACTTCCCAATAACGCATGCAAACCAATCCTAGATTACATCTACATCTTTCAATACCAAATCCCTTTCTAATGTTAGCTATAAGATGGAGATATATTTAATTATGTGATTCCTTCTAATCATTTGAGGAATTACATAATGGGTAATGCCATCAAGGATTGATGCATGATTGCTATCACAGAATCCTAAATCTATAAGAATTATCAAAGTGGATCACAACCCATTGAGAAATTTAGTGTAGAATTAGAAGTATAATTAAACTTAACTGCGACGTTAAGAATTCCAAGAATCTTGGTATAATTTGATGGAATTGATGTAAACCCTTTGAATAGGTAAATTCTTGAAGCTTGGTATAAGACCTTAACTCAACGAAATAATCTTGGTATAGCAAAGAACACAACAAGATAAGACATTTAATTAGTTCAAAACTTCTTAAAAGAACCAAATAAAATAGATGAAATTATCTTTCAATATTATTAAAGCTATCAAAATTGTCTTACATGAAAGTAGGTTACTTATTTATATAGAAAACCCTAAAGACGAACAAAGAAAATTGCCAAGTTAAATAAGCCTATAAAATAAAAAAATAAAATAAAAACATTGGTAGTTGTAACATGCATTTTCTTGGTATGGAAATGACACACATGGTATGTACTATTAAAATCGTTCCATCACATGTCATGTCCTCCTTTTAATTGGCAACTTATACAGCGTGTAGAATGTAGTTTAAATACATGACATGAACTGTTGTAAAACACACACACTTGTCATGGACTTTATGGCTTCATACACATGGCGTATACATTTTGTACACCAACATACGATGAGGACTCTTGAATTAGAGCTACACGACCTTAGTTCCCTTATCCCCGTCCATCCTTACTTCTTGTTTGATCCTCTTGGGCAACTATTATATTGAATAGAATCCCATTTGATCTTAACATAATCTCTAAATATTTGTCAAAGGTCTCCACTACTTCAATCATAAATCCATTAAATTTCACACGAAGTCTTTTAGTTCAATCTCAAGTAATAACTCAAGCTAGAATTTGTAATGGGCTCATTGAGCTAGTAGTAACACTTGATTCCCATCATTCTTGCTCTCATTAAAAGGATTTTTCCATCAAAAGGAGATAAATTAGTAACATTAAATGTAGCACTCACATTATACTCGCAAGGAACATCAAGTTCGTAGGCATTGTCATTGATTCTTTCTAACACTTGAAATGGATCATTGCCTCTTTGATTTAATTTAGACTTTCTTTGAGCTAGGAATCTTTCCTTCCACATGTGCAACCATAGCCAATCTCCTTACTTAAATGTCTTTCACTTGTAGCCCTTCTTCGCTTACTTAGCATATTGCTCATTCTTCCTTTTGATTTGTTGCTTAACCTGCTAATGAATCTTCTTCACCGCATTCGACTTTTTCTTGACATCTAAACTAGAACACTCATTAATAGGCTAAGAAAGTAAATACATAGAAGATAATGGATTTAAAATCATAAATAATCTCAAATGAAGAAAAACTAATAGAAGAATGAACAACACAATTATAAGAAAGTTCAATGAATAGCAAACGCTCGTCCCATGATTTTAAATTCTTTTGAATCATAACATACAACAAAGTCATTATGGTCCTATTAACCACTTCAATTTGACCATAGGTTTGTTGATGAAAAGTAGTAGAAAACAAAAGTTTAGTTCCTAACTTATTCTACAATACTTTCCATAAGTAGTTAAGGAATTTGATTTCTCTGTCATTAACAATACCCCTAGGAATGCCGTACAATCTAACAATCTCTTTGCAAAACAAGTCAACAATATATGTTGCGTTATCAGTTTTGCTACATGTAATAAAGTGTGCCATTTTTAAAAATTGATCTACCATAAAATAATTTGAATCACACCTTCATTTTGTTCTAAACAATCTTAACACAAAATCTATTGAAATACCAACCCATAGTTAATTAGGTATAGCTAGAGGGGTCTAAAGTCCGTGTGGTAATACCTTAGACTTAGCCTTTCTATAAATAATACAATGACTATTGAACCTCTCCATATCTCTCCATATGTGAGTCCAATAAAAATACTCAATTAAAATGTCCATAGTCTTATTTATTCTAAAATGTCCTACTAAAACACCCCTATGAGAATTGCTCACAAATAACTCTCACAAAGAACAATTAGGCACACATAATTTTCCTTCTCTAAATAAGTATCTATTATGCTTATAAAACTTATTAAATGCAATCATTTCACATGCCTCATATATAGTAGTAAAGTTAAAATCACTAGGATACAAATCCTGAACAAACTCAAAACTTAACAACTTAGTATTGATAGTAGAAATAAGTGCATACTTATGTGAAAGTGCATTGGAAACCACATTTTCCTTACCTTGCTTGTATTAGATAATATATGGAAAATTTTTAGAATATTCCATCTAGCACACATGAAATTTATTCAACTTACCTTATCCCTTTAGATGCATGAGAGACTCATGGTTGATGTAAATTATAAGCTCATTTGGCCACAAATGATGTTGCTAAGTCTCCAACACTCTCATCAAGGAGTAAAGTTCCTTATCATATGCAAGATGACTTAAAATCATTCCATTCAATTTCTTTGAAAAGTATGCTATGGGATGCCCTTCTTTCATCAAAACCACTTTAATGCTAATGCTCGAAGCATCGCATTCAATCTTAAACTTCATGAAAAATTTTGGCAAAGCCAACAGAGATGCTAAACACAATTTTTATTTTTAAATTAAATGCTTTTTCTTATACCTCCACCCATTTAAAACCAGTAGACTTCTTGACAATTTCAATCAGTGGTGCAGCTAGTGTACTAAGGTCTTTAACTAATCTCCTATTGAAATTAACTAATCCATAAAAGCTCTTAACTTCAGTTACACTTTTAAGTGTTGGCCAATCTTTAGTTGCCCTAACTTTTTCTATATCCACTTCAATTCCTTTAGTACTCACAACAAATCCAAAAGCACCACTTTTCCATGCAAAAAGAACACTTTTTCAAATTAATATATAATTTTTCTTTCCTTAATAGATCAAGCACACATTATAAATGTTCAACATGTTCATCCAAACCTATACAGTACACCAAATATCATTAAAATAAACCACTACAGATCTTCTAAGAAAATCTCTTAATACGTAGTTCATTAATCTCATAAAAGTATTAAGTTCATTAGTTAACCAAACAGGCATAACTAACCACTCATATAAGCTTATTTTGTCTTAAAAGTAGTTTTTCATTCACAGCCCTCTTTCATTCTTGTTTGATGATAACCACTTCTAAGAATAATTTTAGAAAAGACATAAGCATCATACAATTCATCTAATCTACGGATAGGATAGTGATACCTTATTGTAATTTTATTGATGGATCTATAATCTACGTACATACACCATATCCTATCCTTCTTAGGAACTAGAAGCACTAGTAATATACATAGGCCCATACTCCCTCTAGCAAATTCTTTACTCAAAAGTTTTTCTACCTGCCTTTAGTTTTCCTTAATCTCTTCAAGACTGCATCTATAGGTTAGTCTATTTGGAATAGTGGCTCTAGGAATAAAATTGATCTGATGCTCAATTCCTCATATAAGTGGTAAACCTCTCGGTGTTTCCTTAAGAAATAAATCTCCATATTCCTACAAAAGAGATGCAGTAACACTAGGCAAAGAGTGATTAAGTTCTTTAGTATTCAAATGAGCCTCTTTGTACATAACTATAATCATAGGCCTTTTCTCAAAAATGGCACCATTATTCTCACTTTTGCTCGCGTAACAACTTAATCATTTTGCTCATTCACTCTCTTTCTATTTCTCTCCACCTTCTTACCTTTTACTCTCATTTTCTTTTCTTTTACGTTGATGCACTCGTGTTTCTTTATTTTCACTATCTCTCTAATTTTCTCTCATAATCTCACCTACTTTCATTAACTCATCCTATCTTTTCAAAGTCATCTAATCTTCATACACTGTTTTTGAGTTAATGGATCAAGTTATGTATCATTAAAGGAACCTTCAAAGTCTCGTAGACTCTCATCCTTTGAGCTAGGAGGATATGATCTCCTATTATCATCATAGTCAAAATGTGATGAAAGCTATAAGCTTATATCGGCCTTAGGACCTAAGTCTCGTCTCTTCTTTGATCTTCAAGAAATATATAAAAGCCAAGAGAAGAAAGAAGACTTCATCTTCTTAGTATGAGTAGCTCTTAGCATTAACAATATGTTTGAAAGTTCACTTAAAACTTGCTTAACATTAATAATCTGATAATGTCTTCCAATGCTAGAGTTAATCACTCTATAAAGTTACAAACATGTGGGTTTGAGTACTCTATTAGGAGATGATGTTCTAGCATACTTCCTTCTTATTCGCTTGTGGGAACTATGGTCAAATTGAAATAGTGATGGCATGAAGGATCCCAATCTTATCCAAGAGAAATCAAGTTCTATTACTTAGTAATTGTATGATCCATTGATAAACTCCATCTAGGCTATGCCTTCCCAAGGAAGGTAATGGAGTACCAACCTCTAGACCCTTCACTTGAGCTAGACTTAGAGGATTGCAGGGCTTGACTAGTAGAATCCTATTTACTTAACTCGGCCTAGACGAGTACACCTATCAAGAAGGCTAGATGGAAAACACTTTGCATACTCCGCTTAGATATACATTAGTCTACTCATTCTCTCATTCAAAAGTTGAGTGCCCAGATGCTAACCTACTGAATGCTGTGGTTAAGGTCCCTGTATGTCGAGCTCTCTTATCCCAATCTACTAAACTAATGCTTTAATTGATCACTTTAGCAGCCTTTAGTACAAGAAAATAGCAACAACACGAACACTAGCGTAACTTCATTCCATTGCTCCAGGATTCCAAACATGAGCCCAATGATAAGTTACTACCTGTTCTTAACTTTTTTGATAATTGTACTATATTCCTTTTCACCCTTTTGTCATATTTGCCCCTTTTGTTTATACTAGGAATCTTCTTTGTACATTATCATTTATGTAATTTCTATTATTGTATTGTTGCTCTAAGAGACTTACTATAAATAATGCTTAAATTGTACCGTAGACAATGAATTTGATGCATATAAACATTACATATTATTCCCTATTCTTATGAGCTACCCTCTCCAAGTAACAACATACACTCTTATCTTATTTTGTTAAGTAGCTTGAGATTAGTAATGAGTGAACCTTAGTATTAGCTTGTACGACATATTAAGTGTAATACTAAGTTATGTAGTTTTTGTTGGTGTATCATATCTAACGAGCAGCCTCATAAAAGCTATTATACTTGTTGACTAATCCTCCATTTTCAATATCTTGAAGGACTCACTAGTTACTTTTATCCTACAGTAAGCCTTAGTGATTAGCTAAGCTCCTAAGCATATCATATAATCCTAGTATCAAAGTTTAAGGTTTTGATCAACAGTTAAGTGTTTGTAGTATTTTATTCCAGTGGTCAATTACATATTCTATGTACTCTATTCTTCCACTACGAAATAAAGCAAGTTTTGGGGTTATTGAAGTCTGTAAAGTATTTTGGTAGTCTTGTGAGGAATCTTTTGTTAGGTCATGTGAGTATGGAAACCTTATTGTAGAATGTCAAACCTTAGAGTATAAGGAGAGATAAGTGATATTGAGAGTGATGCTCTTAGTTGAAGGTGAGTAACAAACCCCACGAACTACAAATGAGTAGATACAAAACCTTATTGTTATTGTAGCTAACTTAGTCATAACTGTGCAACAGTTAGTAAAGGCTAGACCTCATGAAGGAAATGTTGAACATAGGCATAGTATGCGAGATAGGCTAAGAGGACAAGGTATGGAAATTCCAGCTCCTAGTGCTATAAATGCACCACCTGTGCAACCTATTTAAGTTAGAGGATGTTTACGACAATGTATGAACGTTAAAATAACACTATTGACCTTATACGCCCTAGGATGTGACATCCTCTTCATCATCCTAGGTCAAAGGAGAGAAGCCCCAAGTCTATGGCCTAGGACGTAACATCCTTCATTGTCCCACCTAAGGTCCTTACACTGCCTAAGCAAGGGGAATAATACCTCAATATGGTAGTTCGAAGAGTTCTTAGTATAAGTATAGTAAGAGAAGATAAATAATGGGAGAACCTTTTCCATACTAATTGTTGAGTGGATGGAAGCTTATGCACTTTAATCATTGATGGGGGAAGTTGTACCAACATTATAGCATAGGGAGTGGTGAAGGCCTTAAAGTTGTTGATCTATCCTCAACTTTGACCTTATAAGATCCATTGGCTGAATGAGAAAAGTGGACTCTAGGTCACCAAGTAAGTGAAGGTATCGATCTCCATTGGGAAGAGGTATAAGGATGAGATACTGTGTGACATTTTGCTAATGCATACCACATACATACTATTAGGTCAACCATGGTTCTTTGATCTTAAGGTACTCTATGATAGGTATAGCAACACTTATATTTTTTAGAAGGATGGAAAGAAGGCTATACTAACCCCAATGAGCCTAAAAGAAGTCTAAGAGTCATAGGAGAAGATTTTTAGATCTTTACAAAGGAAATCCTCAATGATCTCCTAAGCGCAAATTTTTAAAGATGTTAAGAAGGAGGAGTTTATGCTACTTTTGGTTAAAAGACTTCTTTAGTTGAAGGAGTTCGAAGCATTAGCTACAAAGGTACAGACCTTATTCCAAGAATATACTGACCTATTTCTTGTTGAGATGTTGAAAGGCTTGCTCCCTATTAGAGGCATCGAGTACTATATTGACCTTCAACCTAGCATAACCTTACCTAACTGACTTTCTTATAAGCTCAATCCCAAGTAGGTAGTTGAGCTGAAGAAATAAGTTGATAAGTCAATTGAGCATGGATATGTTAAAGAGAGCATGAGCCCCTATATCATACTGGCCATCTTAGTACCGAAAAAGGATGGCTTATGGAGAATGTGCATTACTAGTCAAGTTATCAACAAGATCAATGTTAAGTACTAGTATCCAATTCCATGATTGGATGAAATGCTAGATTAGTTGGATGGTGCACAAATATTTTTGAAGGTTGATATGAAAAGTGGCTACCACTAGATTCGAATGAGACTTGAAGATGAATGGAAAACTGTTTTCAAAACAAAAGATGGTATATTTGAATGATTGCTTATGCCGTTTAGACTTACAAAAATGTCGAGTAAATTCATGCGATTGATGAACCATTTTTTAAGACCTCTAATTGGTAAGTGCGTTGTTGTTTACTTTGATGACATATTAGTGTATAGTGTTGAACTTCCTTCTTATGTCTCACACTTGAGGTTAATATTTGATATTCTCCATACCAAGCAATTGTTCAATAACCTAAAAAAATGTACCTTTTGTTAGAGAAAGGTAATATTACTCAGTTATGTTGTTTCAAGAAGAGGCATTAAGGTTGATGGTGAAAAGGTCTAAGCTATTCTTGAATAGCCAATGCCAAC
Source organism: Lumnitzera racemosa (assembly GCA_024138005.1). NCBI lineage: Eukaryota > Viridiplantae > Streptophyta > Magnoliopsida > Myrtales > Combretaceae > Lumnitzera > Lumnitzera racemosa. Next base: position 64,385,665 of record JAMXBC010000004.1, read on the forward strand.
CAATGCTGCCAAAGTGAGGAGCTTCCATGGTATAGCTTCATTTTATAGAAAAATTCATTTAAAACTTTAGTTCCGTAGTAATCCCAATGACTAAGTTGACTAGGAAGAACTCTAAATTTAAATGGTTCAAAAGAGCTTAGAGCAGTTTTGAAGAGATCAAATCTAAGTTAACTTGCACCTTAGTACTTATACTACTAGACTTTGAGAAAGTTATTGAATTAGAGTATGATGCTTCAAGAGTAGGTATTGTTGCCATTAGGCAATAACATCGACCAGTTGTATACTTCAGTGAGAAGCTTGGAGGTGTTTTTTTTTTTCAATTATTCAGCATATGATAAAGAGTTTTATGCCTTTATCCAAGCACTTCAAAACTAGCAACATTACTTACTGTTAAGAGAATTTGTTATCCATATTGACCATAAATCTCTCAAGCATCTTAGAGGTTAACAAAAACTCTCTTGACATTATGCCAAGTGAGTAGAGTTTTTAGAAACCTTTTATTATGTTAACAAGTATAAGAGGGTAAGTACAAATACTATGGTCAATGCCCTTTTACGATGGTATGCTCTTATTACTACATTATGGGCTAAGATGCTTAGGTTTGGTACCTTAATTGATCAGTATGAGCATGATCTGTATTTTAGACCCTTAGTAGCCAAGTGCAATATTGGAGGAGTAGTGGATAGGTCTTACTTGAACCAAGCATTTTTTATGAAAGGAAAACAAGTATGTATGTTGAGCGATTATGTTAGGGAATTACTTGTGCAAGAAGCCCATCTAGATGCTTAGTTGATCATTTTGGTGAAAAGAGAACTATGGAGCTATTGAAATAACGCTTATATCTAAGAGAATAAAGGAGCCATATGGGGAATATACACTTCTACCTATACTTGAGCGACTATGGATTGATCTAAGCATAGATTTTATGTTCAGCCTACCTAAGATACCTTGAAAACATGGCTCTATTATGGTAGTAGTTAATTAATTCAACAAGATGAGCCACTTTATCCTTTGCAACAAAACTAATGATGCTTTATTTGTTGCTAACCTCTTTTTGCAAGAGATCATGTGGCTGTATGGCATTCCAAGAAGTATTGTCTTAGATCATGATTCAAAGTTTACAAGTTTTTTCTAGCGAGCGCTATGGAAGAAGTTCGACACTAAACTCATGTTCAATACTACTTGCCATCCGTAGATAGCTAGCCAGTTAGATAGAGGTTGTGAACAGGACAGTAGGCAACTTACTTCGAGCTATTGTTGGTTAGAATCTACTTGATTGGGACCTCTGTTTGCCAATCATAAAATTTGCTTACAACAGCTCTACCTATAGCTCAACAAGAAGGTTACCTTTCGAGGTTGTCTACAGACTTAATCTGAATTTGCAACTAGATAAATTATTGGCCTAATCTCTTTAGAAGAAAATTAGTCAAGTCTATAATGCATCGAGGCATTCCATAGACTGTATTAGAAGGTTACTAAGCAACTAGCCAAGATAGTTACTCAACAATGAGAGTAAGGGAAAAAAGGATGAAAGCATGCCATTTATAACCCACGAGACTCTGTCTGGGTTCACCTTAATAAGGAATAATTCTTGGGAAGAAGGATAAATAAGCTACCCCCCAAGTTAGATGGCCCATTCAAAGTCTTATGGAGGATGAATAACAACGCCTATGAACTAGAATTGCTTGAAGGCTATGGGTGTCCCTTACCTTTAATGTTTTTGACCTAATACCTTACTTATTGGAAGAAGAAGGTAATCAAGATTTGAGGGAAAATATTCAATAACCTCAGGGAGCTGATGGAGTATCAACCTATAGACCCTTCACTTGAGCTAGACTTAGAGGCTTGTCGAGCTTAGCTAGGAGAATCTTACTTGTTCAACTTAGCCCAAATAAGCACACCTATCAAGAAGGCTAGATGGAAAACACTTTACGTACATTGCTTGGACATACGTTGGTATACTCATTCTCTCATTCAGAAGTCAAATGCTCAAATGTCATCTTACTCAAATGTCATTCTCCATGATTCCAAACATGAACCTAGTGATAGGTTACTACCTATCCTTTACTTTGCTAACAATTATACTATATTTCTTTTCACCCTTTTCGTCATATTTGTCCCTTTTTTTTTTGTACTAAGAATCTTCTTTGTACGTTATCTTTCATGTAATTTCCATTATTGTATTGTTGCCCTAAGGGACTTACTATAAATAATCCCTCAATTGTAGCCGTAGACAATAAATTTGATGCATATAGATATTACATATTATTCATTAATCTTGTAAGATACCCTCTTTAAGCAATAACATACACTCTTATCTAATTTTGTCAAGTAACTCGAGATTAGTGGTAAGCGGACTTTAGTATTAGCTTGTACATCATATTAAGTGTAATACTAAGTTATGAAATGTTCATTTGTGCATTATATCTAATGAGCAGCTCTACAAAAGCTATTGTGCTTAACGACCCATTCCTCCTTCTTCGATATCTCGAAGGACCCACTAGTTACTTTTCTTCTATAGTAAACCCTAATGATTAATTGAGCTCTTAGGCATATCAAAAGGTCAACTATGTGTAAAAGAAAGGCAGCTCTATTCTCTTGTTTTAGAATCATACATTGAGTATCCTCTAATGGTGATCTTATAATCCCCCCAAGGTTTACTATAATAGAGGCTCACTATGTATGAGGCCCATTGGGGCTAAATATATGCAAATCCAAAGGCGCTTAAAGCTTACTAAGGCCTACTACATCTAAGACCTACTAAATAATGTGCTCACTATAACTAAAGCTTGCTAGTGTTTGGGGTCTACTACGCTTGAGGCTTTCTCAATTAAGGATTACTCTATGTAAAGTCTATTGTACTCAAGGTGTGCTTGGTTAAGGCTTATTATGATTGAAGCTTACTAAGGTTTGTCGCTTTCAAAGCTAGCTTCTTATAAGTTTGTTGTACTTAAGGCCTGCTCACTGAAGGCTTGCTGCACTTGAAACTTGCTAATGCTTGTAGCACTTGAAACTTACTAATGCTTATAGCACTTGAAACTTGCTAATGCTTGCCATGCTTAAGATTTGCTCACTCTAGACCTAATACATATAAGGTCTGCAAAAAGTAATTCCTTTCTAAGAAATCACCTAGTCTATTTTGATTCACAAAGTGGAAATTGAGATTGACTGGGACCATTACTAATCATGAGATTATGCTAGCAAGAATAAGGGAGGAAGTTAATAGGACAAAACATATATGGTATTCCCCAAAAGGGGAAAAGAAGAATAATTGAAGTGGCAATCCGGATAATGGGAGAAGGCCTACCATACTTATAGTGATATTGAATATTGAATCTCTTTTGATGATATCTTTAGTAACTCTAAGTACACCAGAGGCAAATAATGGCCTGTCATACTTCCAATCCATTCATATATGGGAACCACAATCGAGTAGACGTAATAATAGCATGGAGGACTTTAGTCTTCTTCAAAAGAACATCGTATTCTCATTTTTTCCACCCAAGCATCCCATTTGGATGACAGCTCCTTCAAAGATGGAAATCGGGTGCCAAAGAGAGGCAATTCTCTTCTCTCATTTTTGAAGTGCAATATTGTATCTCCCTTAATTGTATCTCTAGAATCAATACAAAATTCGCACTCAATAAACTAGAGCTCATCATTATAATAAGGTATTTAACAAAATTGTAATAATTTAATCCTACCTTAGAATGGGTCTTTAGAGTGGTCGTGTCCACTCATAGTCCTTAGGACCTAGGACTTATGGGGATGTCCATCTAAATACACCAATAAGTCCTTCTATTAGACCACTTTCGTGCTTTGATTTTGGTTGTTCATTGCTCTTTTTGCTATTAGAGCATAGTATCACTCTACTACTTAAGTGGAGAATTTGAGACTTAACAAATGGCAAAAGTCACGATAGTGACAATATGAGCTAAATATACTATTGAGCGATATGAAGACTTCATACAATTCAAAGAGTTTTTGTTTCACTAATGAACTTGCAGGTCTTCTGTTCCTTAAAAAAAAAAAAAAAAAAAAATCAGAAATCAAGACACGCTATTTGAAGGATCTCAATATGGAAAGCTAAGAAGAAAAGAAGATAGATGGTATGGGAACCTTAATATTGCATAGCATTACTTCATGGACACATGGGAAGGATTAGGTACCGAATGTTAAGTATGTTTACTTATTTATCCTGATTTTATACAGTGGACGTGCTATGAATTCACCTCAAAGTGATGATGCTACAAAAGATTGAAAGTGCTGATAGGAGCATTACTTGGAAAAGTGGTTCAATATCCGATGTGAAATCTTAACGTAAAGCACCAGATCATAAGTCACAAATTGAAATTATCATGAAATATTCAATTCAAGCAAATAAAAGCCAGAGATAACGGAGAACACCGGCCCAATTTGGGTTCGACTAAATAATGCTTCAAAGCAGTGGCGAATTTGAGGAAAAATATTCAACAACAAAAATGAATATCAGGCCACAAGGACAAGGTCTGTTGATACAAATTTATTCTAGGAACTATGAAAAATAAGTAGACAAGGCTAATTAAAATCCAAAAAAGGAAAAGGAAAAAAAAAAAAAGGAGAAACTTAGGTATAAGGGAAGAGGATGCGAGAGCAGCAAATCATTTGTACTGCCTATTTGCTTGTAGGCAAGCCGGTATGCACTGTTTATTGTGCATTGTCACTGCTCATAGAAGATGATCAAGCTCCTATACCTATAACGCGATCGAGGCTAATTCAATAAGGATCGACGAATTCCTACTTCTATCGAAGACAAGTTTGCACTTGAATTGGAAGCGTGCCAATCTATAGAGCAAAGAGTTCAAAATAAAATGGCGGAAACTTGAACGGGCGAATTGGGAAAAATCACATTGCATGCATGTATGAATATATATTTTGCTAAAATTTTGTGAGCAAGAATATTTATTGTGAGATACGATGGTATCTTCCATGATGCAATGACTTGTGGAGAAGATTTCGGTGCTATCGACCCAAGAGAAAAGAAAAACAAAGGGGAGAATTCACCTTTCCTGTTGTCAGTCAATAGATTGCTGTTGCTTATCGTTAGTTGAGAATAAAGAGTGGATCGACTCCTACTGTCCGTTAAGTGCTGAATCACAGAGCAAGTTGCTCTATCACAGGCCATGGTGATTCCTGGCCGCCCTGTTCCATAAAATCGCGTGTCCTATCGGGTGGCTGTTAATGTAGCAAGGATTAACAGACTTGGAAATATACATATATTAAAGAAAAAAAAAAAAAAAAAGAAGAAAGGAAGAAGAAGAAGAGATGCAGATCACAGTTGTAATCAATGCCGCTCATAATCATTGAAGCCGCCAACCGAAGGAGCAGGACAAAGTGTTTCTTACAGATTCAATTACATTTTGCTCTTGCTAACCCTGTTTCGATCGATGGTGATAAGCATATGTCAGGCCACATGTACATTGTACCTATTAATTACTAGAAGGAACAAATCATGAAGAAGAACTAGACGGCTTACGGAAGACTTGAAAGTTTCCCTTGACAGGAGCAAAAGGAAAAGTTGATAAATATGGTCATTGCTCAAGCGCTTATCCTATATCCCTTGGAGTGTAGCGTTACGAGCTTGACCGTTTGACCTTGTTTACTCACGCATGCACTCGTTTGTCGTTACAAAGACGACTAGAGTTGAGCGAATCAAACTTTGAACGGGAACTAAACTCATCGATATTAATATGAATGTGTGTATATATATATATGTATGTATGTATGCATATCCGACTAATGAGAATAGAAAGTAATAGTGACTGGGTATGTTTTTATATAGGTGATGGGGATCAATAATTTGAATTCAAGATTAGATGGATCTATATAATTTTGATGAAGTTTCTAGGAGTGGTTTAGAGTTTGGAATAAGATACAAGCAGTGATATGAAAAAAGAATATAACGGATTGAAGATTTCATAAGAGTTTGAAAAAGGATTTGAAGTCAGAAAACTGTATCTATTTAGTTGGGAAGAATTGAAGTCCCTTCAGAGTGCATACTTTTTTTTTTTTTTTCACGAATCTTCATTTAATGAAGGCATGATATTATTTCTTGGGTGACTCTCTGTCGTTAGAATGTTGGTAATGAAATTCAGAGCATGCGAGGAACGCGTGACTCCAAGTCACATTTTCTACGAAAAGTCATAAAAATTCTCCTGTAACTGAAGCTAGATTGAAAAAAATCAAGGTAATTTCAGTGCATGCAATTCAACCCAATGAGTCAAAGAATGCGCACAAAGATTTATTTAATATATTATCACGTGGAGAATGTCATTCCAGCAAGTCTAAAGTGATTCACACAATTGTTAAAGCTATGGATTTGCGTATTGCAGTATATAATAAATAAATTTACAATATTAGCATCATGTGTACTTATCTATTAATAGGATAAAGTTTCCAACAATGTGAGTGCATTCGACAATAATGTAGCTGTTTGATAACAGGAATGCATTCACTAGCAACTTAGTTATTCAAAATAAATTATTGATATCCAAAATACTTAAAACTCTATTTAAGAATTTAGGTCAAGAAGTGTAACTTAAAGGACTAAAAATTTGTTATATTTTTATTTAGGGTTTATTCCTTAGAGTTCGGTTTATATTTGGAATGACTTAAGAAGATTTGACTTAAGAGGCTTAAAATAATGATCGTTAAATCAATTCATTTATCTTTAACTTTTCTTAAGTAGGCTTTAACACTTATTTGGAAGACTATTGATTCATTAGCAAACTTATTTATCTCACTCGTTGATTACTTAGATGATCTAATGGATATCATTATACTAAAAGGTTTATAAATATCTAGTAATTTCCCCTCATTTAGAATTTTTAAAAAGATTAAAGAAATAATATTCAATCATAAAAATTCTTTCTTTCCAAGATCAAATAAATAGTTTTAATAAAAAATCAATCTTATTCAGTGAAGTTATAAGAGAGGTTTTTAAAGCTCCTATGTTTATTAAGATTTTGAAATTACTTATTCTCTCTCTATCTCATTATTTCCTGGTCTCGCTCATAGATCAGTTCTCCGAAGTTTGGTATAGTGCATAACTTACGTAACTCGCACGTAACAACTTTATTCGTATCCCAATATTTGCCAGAAGTATATACCTGCAAGAAAACTTATTGCTATAATCGTATCTACCGGAGTATGAATATATATACTTTCTTACACATTTTTTTAAGAGAAATTTTAAAATCAGAGAATTTATAAATTTCTAGCTAATGGTGGCTTTTCAATTATGGTTAAACCATTTTAATCAGATTACACATATACAATATGTACATTTATAAATTTTATAGTAAATACTTATCTACTTATTGTTGTGGGGCTATCTAAATGAATCATTACTGATAATATTTTTACCATCAATAATTTCACATCGAATAGTAATGTTGTTATATTACATATACCAGAGTCATATTAAGTAATGATGAATATATTTAAATTTACAGGAATTTTTAACTAGATGATTTAACATTGATACTGTTTTTATTATCATGCATATGTTGATGAATTATTAGCGACTAGCGAGTTCATAGCGTCATGCTTATTTGACAATGAAGTATACTTAATATTGATTATCATGCTTTTCACATATGATTGTAGCCATGTATATTTAATAGTTCTCTTTATTCAAAGGTCACAATTTGTAATTTAAATTTGAAAAGAGTTTTGAAAATATTACACATGTATATGTGTATGTCTATTGCAAAACAACTAGGGATTTTCTATGAGAAATATTTTGAGGGGTAAATTCCAATTCATACATTGTAACTAGTTTGTGCTCATATTATATAATGGTACTTTAAAATCAAGTAGTGCGATATTTAGAAAAATCACTTTTTATGATGCAAACTGCATTGATAATTTAACTCCATTACTCTTATGGTGTTTGTCTTCACGTGATCAAAGTAATTTTCTTACTGAGTTATAAGTTTATTAAAATCCTCTTAATAATTTGAAGGCGTTCATGCGTGTGATATGGGAAGATCTAAAAATTTCTTAAAACTTGAAACTAGTTTTTCAACCTACTACGTATACAATTTATTATATAATTAGCCAAACAATATCTTTATGAATATACTTTTTTACCATATGTACAACATTTATATAGTTATCGTAGTTGAGTGTCCATTTGCTTAGTAAACCATTTGTGTTCGTTTTCATAATTTAATTTTATGCAATTTATTCCAACTTTTTATAAGATTTGTTAGGTAATAAGCCTTGTGTAAAAATTCATAACACGTTTTATATATTATTAGAAATTATCTTCAATTAACATGTTCTATTTTTATCCCTTAGCATAGCATAAATATATATGTCTATATAATATAGTATCATTTTATTGGAAAGTACATTAGGTGAATCCTGATAAAATAAAAATATGAACGATCACAAAAGATGATAATAGTAATACCATATAATTTTCTTAAGTATAGACCGGTTTGTTATGATCATTCGTGGGCCAAGTTATTGGTGTAATGTAGCTTATAATTTAAGTGCTCAAGTCATATATTTAGATAAATGGGTAATCTAGAGGACGGATCCGCATCTGATATGGTTAGGAATTTAGGGAGGAGCTGTCAACTAGATGTATTCATCTCATGAGGCTATGGGTTTAACTGCCAAGGGCTGATAAGGTGGAGGACATAGTATTAGACCGTTGTAACTCAGATACTCCTATCTTAGTTTGATGTTCTGGCTTATGTAAAAGGTAATAAATGAGATATATGATTGATGGTTATATTAATGATTATTCCATTAATAAGTATAAGTCCATGTGCAGTTTGTGCATGGTATGTGGTTGTTTTGTAACGACTAAATTATCAAATTTCATTGCTCGCTCCTTTGGAATTGTTAGAAACTTCTCAGGTACAATGATTTGGAGTAGATGAGAAAAAGAGAGCGTTAAAGACATTAGAGCCTTCCATTTGTTTATCAAAACTATAGATACAGAGAGACAAGGGGTGAAGTGGGGAGCAATTATCTGCTTCATTAAGTCACCAAAATTATATCCTAAAAATGCTAATGAACAATTGAGTAATGGTATGAGAATATTCCTGATCTGCCTTCATAGGGCAAGTTTACATATATTCCAAACAGATATACAAGTAAAAAAGTTCTCTTAGTCTCTCCCCTCTAGGAAAACAGTAGTTTCAACAGTTAATTGTTCACAACATGCCTATTTTATTATTCAAATACACCTACTTTTAGCCCTTCAATCCTTGAACTCCAACACATGGCAGTACATTCACTTGATTTCACTTAGCAAGTTATACATCCAATGATATTCCCCTTCTACATAAGTTGTATGATTTTTGCAAAAGACGTCGGAAGAAAAATATTGAGGTTCGAAAGGGGCTTGGAGAGCAGTTGCACAAATCTGAAAGAAAAAGGAAAGTAAGAAGAAAAAAAAAAAAAATTCTCACCAATATAGGATAGGGTTGACAATTACTAACATAATATAACAACATGAGACATGACACACATGACACCATACAATTATAAAAAAAAAAAATGACACATGACATAATACATGATGAGAAAATACGATTATGATATGAGTAAATACGATTATATTGTAACTTGATTATTTTTCGAATCTTTTTAGTTTCACATATGAAATAGGAATATAGACACTAGCCGTAATGCGAGTTGCTGGCCCTACTCACCGTGAATTAGATAATTCAGACGGTAACAATGGAGTGCTAGCACCGAATTCCATGTCTTTGTTATCAACCTCCATCGACCCATCTAATACCTTGACAAGTGTAGACATGGAAGGCCTCTTTGCAAAATCACCTTGTAGACACCATGCAGCAACCTTCATGATACTCACAACTTCCACTCCATGTAATCGCATATCCTCATTAGTCTTATCTACCATTTCTAAAAACTCTCCTGCCCTCTGCCTTTCTTTGGAAAAGATTTAGAAGAAATATATCCTCTTCTTTTTGGGAGCAATAAAAAATTTTCCCTCCACACAGTACCTCTAAGGTAACCACAGCGCAACTATAAACATCCACCTTTTCAGTTATCACAGAGCTTAGCCATTCGGGGCCAAATAACCGGGAGTTCCACTCAATTTGGCTTTGGTCTGTATCAATCAACTTAGACAATCCAAAGTCAGAAGCTTTTGCGATGAAACTCTCGTTTAGGAGGATATTTTGGGGCTTAATATCTCAATGAATTATCTTTCATCCGCAGTCTTTATGAAGATAATTCAACCGTTTTTGCAACATCGAAGATAATCTTTTTCTTCTATCCCAGTCAAGTGCAAATTCATTGATTTGGCTAAAAATCCCACTTATCTTACCAGGTTAGCATGATCGATGCTTCCATTGGTCTCAACTTCAGCTACGAATGATTTCTTGATTTGTCCTAGACCATCAAGGCACTTAACGGCAACTTCTAATCCATCAGCTAGATTTCCTTTGAAAACAGCACCAAATCCACCGTCTCCAGGCTTTGTGCTGAAATCATCGGTGACAATTTTCATTTCAGTGTAAGAGAATCTTGTAGGCATACCTGGTATTTTATCCAAGTAATCCTCCTCTGCCTCTTTATTATGTCTTGTAAATGTAGAAAGCTATTGATCCAAGCAAGAGAATCGATGCAAATACCGATCCAAATATGGCACCTAATACGATCGAACGACTGTTGGTCTTGCCATTAGTAGTAGAAGGAACGGAAGGGGTGCTTTCTTGAACTTTTAAATAAGCAGTAGAATCATAGTGTGTAATTTTTACGTCATTATTCATTAGTGAAAACACTTGAGATGGCAAGCAGCAACTTCCGATAGAAGAATTCAATGATCGTCGAAAGAAAGCACCTTTGCAAGAACAATTATTAATACATGCCTCTTGACAAGTTTGTGAATCTATGTTTAAGAGGTATGCATCATCATTGAAGTAGGTAACGTTTACAAGCTCCAGTAAACCTTGATTTCTTGAATCTTCAAATGACAAGGGAGTTACTTCTAAACACCCAAGAGTAGGTTGTCTATCATTTATTAGCTTAAAGTAACCGGTCCCATTACTTGATGGTGGACAAACACATTCACCATCGTTAGAACAAATTCCATAATCGCCACAAACTTGTGGATAACCACATTTTTTTATAATACTCAGTCAAAACATCCTTCACCTCTTCCCACTGTGGGATGGATCCAAATCCTTTCCATTCATTGGCCTTTAAATACCCATTAGAACCTAACTTGATGAATTGTGCCGAGGAAGATTGTGGGATTTCTATCACATCCTCTCTACGCACAGCAATCAAGAACAAAGCTATGCTTCCATTCAGATATTCAACATAAATAGAATCATCAGTAGCATTTGCAGCATCAAATCGATATGATCCATATATCTGCGCAGGATTAGACTCCATGCGAGCAAACAATCCTTCATTTGACAAGGAAAATGAGGTCCGGCTTTTTGATGAATCTGTTGTGGAAGCATTAGCAACAAGCTTTTGACCAACCCTTAATTTCCGTCCCGGTACAAAGCTATCAGTTGGGTGATCAAAAGATTGCCAGACTGTTGCATTCGTCTTATCAAAAAGCACCAGATTGCCTGTTTCAGTTAAAGTTCAATCCTGCAACATTCATGCTACCAGTGTTTGTGTTCCAACCAATAGTTCCATCGGCATCCTTCAAAACCGAATCACCTTCTGATGTCAGCTCCAATGTAGAATTAATTTTAACCGGCTTATTTCTATTTGCAGACCACACCAATTGTGGGGATGCTAAAGTAGTCATTCCACCACCACTATTGGTCAGAACAATGAAAACCCCGAAAAGATAGGTATCACAATTGATACCATTACATTAAAAGCCACAAGCATACCGTGGACCAATTGTTCCTCTAAGAAGGATAGCTCTCGCTATTGATCCATCGGGAAAAGTTGCTAAATGGTTAGCAGTAATGCTGTTGGTCCACAAAATAGAGAGATATGCAGATGGATAGTCATAAGATTGAGCATTAGTTGAGCATAATAGGTAGGTTGTAAGGATAGTGACAAGACAAGAAGGAATAGAATTGAGGCAGACATTTGTGAACATGGTGATAGTTTGTCCAATGTACAAACAACTATAGGAGTGGCAGAGCGCAAGAAAGTAGAAGATGAAACAAGAAAAGGTTGACGTGGATAAATCCACACAGTAGATGTAGCATTAAATACTGAAGTCAACTCTCTAAGTCATAACGCCATGCATTAGAAAATGTTTCGTAAACAAGAAGATTCCCATGTAAGTTATTGCATCAACACACAAGCAGGGCGAAGTTGAGCTAGCTGTAATGAAAAACCAGCAATGGATCCATGGGCCTTTTGTTTAACTGTTTCTCATAACTTGATTTAAGAATAAATACATGTTTTCCTTGACCTTTTTAATTATGTTTCATTGGAACGTTCAGAAGTCGTGCAGAGCCTCAATGATTAACCAAAACATCATACGTTAAGGAAGATGTCATTGGAAACTTATATATGTTATATGTCTTCTAATAATTAACCTTCACAAGATGTCATTGGTCAAATGGAAGGCAAGCTCCACTGAACAGTGCTCAGTAGCCAGTTGAATGGTGGGGATTGGCGGTCGAATCTAGCCTAGGTTGGTCAAATGGTTTGCTCGGTTTTGACTTCTATGGCTTAGTTTTGAGTTTGAATTGTTATCCAGATTTTCGCATGTGGTTGGCTTAAGTTGATTCGTAGTATTGTAATTGAGGTAATAAAAGTGCTTTTTAAAGTAGATTATTGGTCTTGCTAAATTATCGATCCAAATTTACTTATCTTGCTAAATTATGAATCTAAATTTCCTAGGAGTTGCATGAGACCTTTTGATTCCCTGGGATGGAAATCAATAAGGAAAGTGTTGATTATTCCTATATTTTGTACGTATTAGGTTATTGTTTTCGCAGGAATTGATTTTGAGTTTCGGTACTGAAAGTTCCTATAATTGGAACAGGCAAGAAGCAACCACATTGAATGTTGATTTTGATGAAGATTTATCCATCAAGTCGATATGGATATGAACATGTTCTATTCCTAAAAAAACGGTATTCATTTCTTTTATTAATATTATTTAATTATTATTAGAAAGGAGGTATAAGGTATCATATAACTTGTACTTTGTATACATTAGAGTATAGATTTTAAGATAAGATAGAATACCTTCATTTGATATTTATACCCTACCTATAAAAGTATATTTAGAGAAACTATTGTATTGAACATATATTATGACTCTTATTTCTTACTTGAAACCTACTTAGTAGAGTAGGGTTTAGATAAATATCCTATACAATAAGGTTACTCTCTCATTTCTACTTAGAGTAGTCCTTAGTTAAACAGGAAGAGAAGGCTTGCTCAACATCCATAATATAGGTAAATAATCTAAATTCTCATATAATTAGATATAAAATGATGTAATTTTTAGTATAAGGTATTATATTCCTATAACTCAAAAATTATGATTTTATCCTAAATTGTATGATATTTTGTATATCTATCAATAACAGTATAAATTGTAATATATAAAATATTTTTATATAATTAAATAAATGTGTTGATACAATTTTTAAATACAAATCTATTAAAATATTAATTATAGTCATATTTTTCATTAATATTTTATTTTCATTAATGTATATATATATATATTACAATGTATAACCCTGATATTATGTGGGTCATTCACCAAATATAGAATTTCGAAACTTTTTTTGCTACTGTATCCCTTCGAATATTACTTTCTCACCATCGTATCTCTTTGATATTCCCTTTATTTTTTCTCCAATCATACCTCTATAGTGTTTTCTTTTCTATTATAATAAACTAGTTAAAGATCCGTGCCATGCAGATTTTGATCTAAAGTACATACACATTGATTAAAATGATAAATTTATATACAAAAATTACCACCATTCACACATCAATAATATATGTAAATAAATTATTTTAAATATAGTATATTACTATCATTTAATATAAATCATTGGTATTATATAACCATTGGTGCTCTTTCTATATTTGTAGAAAAATACCATTAATAAAAATGTGCAAGTCATAAAAATTTTCAAAAAGCAGTAAAATGGTATTATAGAAACTCATTATTACTAAAGAGGTACAAATGCTAAACTTAAATAATGGATATAAATAAAAATTTAGTATATAATATATCAAAAGCATGGTCAATGATCTAAGAAAGAAAAAAAATGCATACATGGTTTTTAAAATAATTTTAAAAAGAAGAAATATACAGCTACAATATTTAGGATATATACCTATTAAAGATCTAAAGATGAAAAAAATTAGACAAATAGAACAATGGAAAAACTCCAAATCTTGACAGCGATTTGTTATTGATTAGACACACCCACATCAAAATGAAGAAGAAAATTTAAAATCGAAACCCAACAATAAATTATATCATCAGTTGTTAAAGAAACCCAACACTAAACTGTTAACATTTCTTTCGCTCTTTATAAGTATTAATTTTATTGAGAAAGGACCTATTGTTTTTTGGTACAATGTATTGTTTTTCTTGTTTGAGATTTATTATGGTTCAATTCATAAAATAAAACAAAGTAATTGCTTTGTAACTAAAATAATGATAGTATTTCTAGACAAATGAAATTAAAGAAAAAACATGAGAGGTATTAAGAGGGCTTATTTCATAAAATTAAAAATAAAACTATCTATTATGATGGTATAAGATACCAAAGGGCACTTTTTAGTATACTAAAATGTATCTTGCTTTGTAATAATGCTTTGTAATAATGTAATTGATAAATGTGCACCATTGCATATTGCATAAATATCTTATAGTAAAAAATCTCAATCTTTCATTAAAAGTACGCACATAATATTAGGGGAAGAAAAAAAACCAAGTGACCAAGTACAAAGGTTTCCGTTAAATCTGAAAAGCGTGGTTTCCAACTCGTTTTGAATAACTGGTTCCCTGATCCAGACAAATGCATGTAACACAATTGTGGTGTTTGTCATGTAACTTGCATCTAACTGCAATCAAATGGTTACATGAATTAAGTCTTTTAATCCTTTAATGCAATGATATGAGGTAAATATAAATTATATGTAATCCTATCAAACATGCAAAGCAAAAAATTTTCTCCTATATTTATGGAGTAATTTTCTTTTTAGTAACTGCAAGTAATTTTATCATCGGTAATAATATTTATCCAAAAATAACTTTACTTAAGAATATGCAATGGTAACTTCAGTTAGAATTTTATGCAAAAATACTTAATTTCTATTGAAAATTTCATCAAAATTTTTAAACCACGAACTTATCCCTTGTCCCATAATAACGGTAAAAGTCTTCTCACCACTTGGCCATTATTATTATTATTATTATTATTATGATTATTATTATTATTATTATTATTATTATTATTATTATTATTTTGCATTTAGACTTTTTTTAAAATGAATAATAGCTTTTTGTCATTTAAAGCTTTTTTCTTTTTTCTTTTTGACCAAAAAAGCTTTTTGCTTTTGTTACTCGTACATTTTCATTTCCTTTAATTATATGCCTAAAAGGCATATTTGTTTATAAATAGTGACACTCTATGACTAGGAGTATAATCGAGTCGAGTCAAGTCGAGTCGAGTTAAACCAGTATAGTATACTCCAATATATATATATATGGTAAGCTTGAGTTCGACTTGATAAGCTCTATCGTTTATAGGATTCCATCGATAAAGTATAGAGGGAATTAGGTTTTGCCTAGGTAAATTACCTACAAAAAGAACACATAATAAGAGTTATCGCGGTATTGTCTAGCATAGCTACTTCAATAATTAGTTAGTATTTAGTATGTAGGGAGGATAAGGATGCAAGAATGCAATAAATAGGCTAAATACGCAAAGGGTCTAAGTTAGTTTACTATAGGGAGGTTGATCGGTATTTATAAAGGAGGGTGACTAGAAGTTAAGGGAATAGTAATAGCTCTTTGGTATGTCCATACGTCATGGGTAGGAGGGGTATATTGTTTGACATGATTCAGATTTCTTAGGTTATGGTTATTAACTTGGTCTTCAAGTCTTATCCTTCATCTTCTAGCCATTATAGGCTATTATGATTGGGTAAGTCACCTGATGGGCCTAAGATAAGGTCAGCTAAGAAGACAATGAGGCTAGATGCAAGTGACTCGAGTTAGGCCAAGAGTTTAGACAGGTTAGCATAGGCTTAAGGGGTTTGAGTCTAAAATACCATGTCAATAGTTACCCCCCTCTCTCCTTATAATCTCATGGCCATTGAGGTAACAAGGGGAGAGGAGGGATAGGTTCCTTAGGCACATGGCTAAAGTAGATTTGAAGTGCTCGTGGTAGCTTGGTGATATAGAAGAGAAGCAATTATGTTGACATCCTTAGTGAAAAGGTCAACGTAGTGTGATGGGGGTCCATATTGGGGAGACATCCAATATGGTGACTCAAACTGATTACACCAAGGGTCGAACTGAAAACTTCACATGGTGAGCTGGAGACTATAAAGACTGACCTCCTTGAACAAGAGAGAATGCCGAACAGAAGAGGTGGTTTAATAGATGTGGTATGTACTTATGCTGGTCAATTTTGAAGTTGGTTTAGGCGAAGCTGAGCCTAACTGACCTGTCTATGCAGGATATAGGGGCTTTCCATGCTGTCTTACAAAGAGGCGTTGTAGCAGGTGAAGAAACTGAAGGGACCTTAGTCAAGCTTCTTAGGGAAGCTAACCTTTCCAAATCCCCATGTTTGGTACACGTATCTAGAGCTCATTTAATGTAACATGATAGCTATCATATCTTGCATAAGTGTACATGCAATTGCAGTCGTATCGTTGTTTAACTATAACCATCCCATCAAAATTGTTGCTACAAGTCTAAATGTTAATGCATTAGGGAATTTACACTTATATGGATCCCTATAATTGTCGATACACTTCCCTAGGCTTTAAGCCTATAAATACCCATTGATTAAGCGAGGATAATACTTTTACAACTCTCATACTCCATTTTTCTAATTGCAACTGTAAACTTTCTAATTTTCTCTCTTCTTTAACCAAATCTTATGCCTTCTTTTATTCTATCCTTATATCAGGATGTCAACAAACTCATGTAGAATACCTTCTAACACATTTAAGTGTGGCTTAACAACTTCAGACTCCAAAGCGACTAGGAGTGATACTCCCCTCGCGAATAGAGACAATGAGTTTTGGCACAGTTAGATGAAGAGTCAATTAGGAGATTAGAGGAGTTGAATAAGGTATGTCTGATAGTGGCCCTTCCTCATGATATCTACTTATGCAATTGCCTACCAGAGGCCATCTATTCATAAGATAGGCTTAAGAATGACATAGGGCTAAGCAGTCAGGTAAGCAAAAGTAAACCCACCATGGTAAATTATGTAAGGAGTAACTTTATTGTACAAAACATTCTAAGTTTAGTAGTGCGACTGCTACAATAAGATGAGATGGTAGCTTTGTTGTTAGGTAGGAACTTTATGGTGCATGAGAAATGCTTAGAGCATGGGATGCACCTCTCTTTCATGGACTTTAAAAGGGAGCTATTCAAATACCATTGATACTGCCCTGCTTAAATTCCTCCCAATAGGTGGAGGTTATTAAAGGCATTCTAGGCCCTTTATGAATATTTAATGGTACAGGCCATACTTAACCTTTTTAATTATTTCTATTTATGGAAGAGCCAAAATGGGTAGACCTACATCTAGAACTGCCAAGGAAAAAAATTGTTTAAGGGTCTAGACTCTAATGTGAAGAACCGGGAGGATGAGTTTCTATTGATGGAGTTGCCATCAGAAGCGAACTTCTAGACTTGGTGGACTCCATTAGTTTAGATTGGAGCTTTAAAGAAGCATCGCTTTAGCAACTCAAAGGCCACTCAAGAGATTGAAGCCTTTATGGCTCTAAAGTGTGATCATGAGATCAATGCCAAAGAGATAGGGTAGAGGTACTTCACTTTGTTGATCCCTCAACTCTTCCCCAGCATGGAGAGAGTTGTAATGAAGAAGTGGCTGGAAGGTATTGGTTTGATCTTAGTGTGAAATGACTCCGCCATTGTGCTAGTATAAGCTTACATGAAGCTATGCTTCGTTTGTTGTCTTTTGAGGAATGGTGAGTCATCCTTACCCTGCTAGTTACGATTAAGCTTGTAAGTACTTATAATTTTTTGTGTTATACTAATACCGTTAATTTGCTCTTACAAGTGAAAGGCTAGCTAGGTCCAAGAAACTACCCTAACCTATTGGACTAGAAGTTCTAAGGTAGCAAGAGTCTAAAACAAAATAAGATAGTAGAGTTGCCAACTGTAAGGATATGACTATGAAGCCAAAGTCAGGGGTACGCAAGACTAATAGGATGAGTCACATGCTCTGCTATAGGGGGGGATCCCTATTAGTGCTCCTTCCTCAAAATCGGTGGTTATCAAGCCTCTAAGCATAGTCACCCCTACTATTAAACCTATTCCTACATTTGAGCCTATTGTCACTCTAAGGGAAAATGCTTTAGCTGTAGACGAGTCAGATTTAGTGGTATTCCCTCCTCTTCCAAAAGGTAAGGAAAGGCTAACATTGTGGAAGAGCTAGTAGGCTAAAAGAGGAAGGCCTTTGATGCTAAGGGGAGAGGGTGTCCAAAGCAAAGAAGGTGAAGATAAAGGATCTACTAAGTCAGACTAATGTCTACATGTAGTCCTTTGGTCATCCATACCACTACTTCGATGATGTAGAGGAAGCTCAATAGAAGCTCTTGAACAAGTATCGAATGTTGGGAACCATGTAAGACTTGTTCAAGAATGTATTATATAAGTTTGAGAGTAGTAAATTGTGCTTAAGGGCTGCGAAGTCAACTACCATGCAGGCTAGGGCGAAACTCCTTAGGCTGAAGTGGGATGTCCGGGGCAACAATGTGATGTTATGCCACCAAGAACTCAACTTTTAGGCTTAAGTAGGGTCTTTCACTATTGGTGATTGGGCTATCCTAGAGGAAATACCAAAGACCTAAGTCAACTCGCCATTAGATTTGGGAGCTTACTTCATCTCACTTATTCAGTAAATGAGTCTTTGTTCCTCTGAGTTGCTTTACTTGGCAATGTGTTTTTGAATGTTTCTTGTAATTGATTCCAATTCATTTAATATGGTATAGTACCATGGTTACATGTTACTTTTGGTTATACATTACAACACGTTGCTCAATGAGGTAAAAGACCTTTATGAAAGAGTATTTAGTCGATAGAGGTGTTAAAGGGAAGTAGAGTCCTCTTCCAAGCTCTTTTATGAAAAATTCAAGAAGGCTAACTTACATTTGCATCATTCTTATGTCCAAATGATTGTGTTGAAGCTCAAGCTAAAAGAGAGGTAGGAGTAGTAGAGGGTTGTAAGGGCTCTTGGGAAAGCCAACATGTTCTAAGGGCAATTGTAGGAGGAGAAAAAGTCTAAGTTAAAGTTCTCCAGAATACTAGAAGAGGAGAAAAAGTCCAATGATGACCTTAACCAACGCAACAAAGAGCTAAGCACATTAGTGTCATGGATGCAAATAGATGTGGTGATGAGGGCAAAGGAATGTGACAATACCAAAAGACATTCAATGGAGCTATCTGGCTAGAAGTTCCTATTGGTTCAAAAGATCCAGGTTCTCTAGAAAAAGGCCGAGGAGATGAAGGAGATCATCTCTAGCCTAGAGAGAAAGGAAGTCATTAGCGCCAATGTTGAGAAGAAAACTGTAGATAAGTTCCTCAAAACATAGCAATGGATCAATGAGTGTAAGGTTATCTTTATTGAGCTAGGTAGGGTACTCTAAGAACAAGTGCTCAAATATCATCCTAGCCTGGACTTGGGCTTTCTAGACTACATAGATGGTCTAACTTACCAGGAGGAGAGGAAGGCTAAGGAGAGAGAAGGGGTAGCCAATTCCATTGCCGATGCTACCTAAGAAGCTCCTATACCTTCCTTGACCATAGCAGCTTTATAAGAAGTTGCCCTTAAAGCTATGTAGGGAAAAGATTCAGTTAAGGTAATCCTCCTATTAACTGGAACCAACAGACTCCTCTTCTCCTTACCTCTTTAGCTTAAGACTGAGCAACTCAAATGGATCAGGCCTCTAAATGGATTGATGGGTTGAGCTTCTCTAGATTACCAAAGTTAGCTAAACCTAAATGATAAGCCAAAGTCTTCTTTCCCTTTTCTTCTCTTCTTTTTTTTTTTTTGGGTACTTTGCTTGATTTTTGTAAAGAAACTTCATGTACTAGGTCGGTATGTTGACCTCTATTGATTGTAAATGCCTAAACTGATTGAATGGAGAGCCTTGCTTTTGCTACTATTTGTACTTCCTTTTGCTTTTTTTACTTTTCACTTGTCGATGCTCAATTTGATACTTAGTGCTTATTTGTCAGTATTTGATTACTTGGTTAGGGATTCAATTATTCCTTTAGGACCACTTAGCCATTAGAGGCCAAAGTCATTTTAATTTTAAGGAAGAGCTAGCATTACCTTTCTTAAAGTACCATTCAACTGTTAGTAGCTGGGGTCACGTTAAGGGTTAAGCTGGTAGGTGTTCCAACAGGCATTATGGGAGTTCCTTCATTATGTAAGGGGTGTTTTCCCTTGTTGAGGTTAGCCGATGGGGGTCAGATCAATAGTGTTCTAACTTGCCTACGCTTGAGAAAGTACACAAGTTAAGAGTCCTTGTGAGGATTTCAACGACTTATTGATCCATTCACCCATTCAAGGCTAGGACAAGATAATAAAAGAAAGTAAAGGGGACATACAAATACTTGGATAAATGAAATTTTCATTAATAATCTCGATGAGTAATTACAAGTGTATTTGCATTGTTTCAATTGAAACAAAGCCTTATATTATCAATGTTCCATGTATCTGGGATGGGCTCACCATCTAACCTCCTTAGCTTATATGTACAGTTACTTAATTTTCTCTTACTATAATTGTGTCTTCTTAATTAGAGGCCAACTTTCCCTACCCCTCTCATCAGCCAGTAACTTGAAGTTTTGGATAGACCAAGTCTCCTACCTTAAATTCCTTATACTGGACCTTCTTATCATAATATCCGGCTACCCTGTGTTGATAAGTGACTACCCAAGCTATAGTAAGGTCTAAAATCTCATCCATAATGTCCACGCTAACCTATAAGAAAGACTTGTTTACAATGGCATTGAATGATTGAGTCTGGAGGTTAATGAGTTCTAGTTCAATTGGGAAGACTGCTTTCAAGCTAAAGGTAAGGTGAAATGGGGTCTTACCTGTGGAGGTATAGTGAGTGGTCCTATAGCCCTATAACATGTTCAACAACTCATCTTCCCATCTCCTATGAGATTAGTTAATCCTCTTCTTGATGCTATCAAGAATAATCCTACTGGTTGCTCAACTTAGCCTTTAGATTGGGGTTGTAAAATTAAGGTCAAGTAGGGTATGAAGTGATGCTTGGCACAAAACTTTAAACTTAGGGTTATCAAACTATTGCCTATTGTCTATGATAAGGGTAGGAGGAACCTCAAACATGGAGAGGATGTTGTTACATAGGAACGACTCCATACTCATTTCTATTATCTTGGTGATAGCCTTAGCTTCAGCTTACTTTGCAAAGTAGTCGATGACTATGATGATAAACTATCTTCCTATAAAGGCATTTGGGAAGGTATCAAGAATATCGATGCTCTATTAGGTGACTGGCCATTAACTCGTAGGGGCTAGAGACTAAAATTAGGGGTATGGGTGATTGGGGCATGCTTTTGACATTGAAGGCACTTCTAGGCTACCACCTTAGCATCTTACCTCATGGTAAGCCAAGAATATCTAAGCCAAAGGGCTTGGATGTAAAGGCCTATGGCTTAATATGATTGTTGCATACTTCAGCATGTAACTCTTCTATGATGTATTGTCTTTCATTAAGACAAAGGCATCTCAATGATGGTACGCTAACTCCTCTTTAGTATAAACACCATCGTTTAATGTGTAGTTGGTGATATGGTCCTTCAACTTTTTAGCCTCTTTCCTAGTATCTAGTAGTATACCCTACTCTAAGCAGCTCTTGATGGAGTCTATCTAACTCAACTTAGAAGGTACCATGTTGAGCTCGAGGACCTTAGCTCTATCTAGAGAGATACTCTTCTCAATTGAGTATACGATAAAAATTTTCTTGTCCTTTACCTCTAATCTTTGTATCTTAGTATAGGTAAGCTTGGATAACTAATCTATTATCAAGTTATCAGTTTAGGGAATTTTAGTGATGTTCTACAAAGGGAACTTAGCTAGAAAAGTCTTTACTTTCTCTATGTATCTTGCCATGGTATTGTCTTTAGCCTCATACTTGCCTCAAACTTGCTAGACGATAAGCATTAAGTCCAAGAATACTTTAAGGTACTCAACTCCTATATTTTTAACTAGCTTGAGATCGACGATTGAGGCCTCATAATTGGATTCATTGTTACTTGTGTTAAAACCAAACTTAAGAGCATAGCAAACTATAATTTTACACAATTTGATTAACACCAATCTCATACATCCACTTCCTAAGGTAGATAAGCCATAAACATGGAGAGTCTACACTAATTTGTCATCTCTAGATGGTGCTTCCTCCCCCCCAATATACTGTACGATAATGTTGGCCAAGACCTATGCTTTGTAGGCCCTTTGTGGCTAACATTGAATTCTATACGTACTTAGCTCTAGCGCGTACTTAACCATCCAACAAGATGCGTCGAGCTTTTATAAAAGCATATGAAAGGATTGGTCTATCAGTACGACAATCTAGTGTGCTTAGAAAAAAGGTTAAAGACAACATGTAGAAATCACAATAGCTATGGAAAACTTCTCTAAGTTAGAGTACCTAACCCCAGGCCATAGAAGATGTGACTAATGTAGTATATAGGCCTGTGCTCACTATCTTCCATCCTGACTAGTATAGATGAAAGTTCCTTATCACTAACTACCAGGTATAGGTAAAGGTCCTCTCCTAAGACAAGCTTAGAGAGAGTTAATGAGTGCTTTAGGAAGTTTTGTAGCTCTTTTAAAGTTGCTTACACATTGGGGAGTCCATTCAAAACCCTTAGGATTTTTAAGCATCCTAAAGAACGTTGCACATTTTTCTACACTTCTTAAGATGAACTTACTCAATGCAATCACCATGTCGGTGAGCTTTTAGAGTTCCTTGACCAAGGTAGGGGGCTTCATGTCCCTAATGGTCTTTATCTTCTTAAGATTGGATTTAATCTTATGCTGTATGACCATAAAGCCCGAGAACTTACCAGAGCCAACCCCAAATATATACCTCTAGGGTTTTAGCTTTATATCGTACTTCGTCATCCTATCAAAGGCTTCTTGTAAGTCCTTAATGTGATCACTAAGCTGCTTACTCTTGATTATCATACTGTCTATGTATACCTATATGTTTCACTCGAGCTGAGGCTTAAATAAGGTGGTCACCATTCTCCGATATGTTGCCTCAACATTTTTTAGGCTAAAAGGTATGACCATATAGGAGTAAGTGCCAAAATCCATGATGAAGGAGGTGTAGACATCATTTCTAAGGTCCATGATGATCTAATTGTAACTAAAAAAGGTATCCATAAAATTTAATGGAGCATGTCCTAACATAGAGTCAACCAGTTGGTCTACCTTCAAGAGAGAGAAGCAATATTTTGGATAACCTTTATTGAGGTTGATATAATCGATGCACATTCACCACTTCCCATTTTTCTTTTTTACTAGCACCAAATTGGCTAAACAGGTTAGATAAATGTCCTCTTGTACAAAGCTTACCTTTAGCAACTTCTGCACTTCATCTTCAAAAGCTGTTTGTTGTTTTGGAGCACTGTATCTCTTCTTCTATTTGACAGGTCAAATGTTTTCATTGATGTTGAGGCTATGGGTTGCCAGGTTAATTGAAAACCCGGCATATTTGATGCCGACTAAACAAACCAATTTAGGTTAGCCTACAAGAGCTTAACAATGGTCTCCTTTACCTTAGGAGGAGTCTCAACCCTAACCTTGGTAGTCTGGTTGAGGTTGATACTAATTTATTCCTCTTCTATCGTCTTACATAGCTCGCCTCTCTCAACCAATTTCTCCTATAAGCTTGCTTCTAAGGGAAAGATGCCATCACCTCGAGCTGGCTTCACATAGAGCTCTTTAAAGAGCTTCTAATCATACCTAGAAACTCCCGCCTTGGTAAGGGTTAGGAATTTAGCCTTCAAACATATAAGTAACACAATAACTCCAAGCCTAGTGATGCTCAATCATCCCAACAAAGCATTATAAGGGAAGGTATAGTCTACCTCCATGAATTCCACTAGACATCAAGCGACATTCTCATTATCACCGAGCTCCATGTCTAAGGTGATGATGCCCATAGGTGGGACAATTCCCTCATTGAAGCTAATTAGGTCATATTGATATGGCTTCATCTTCATAAGCAACTTTTTCCTCATCTTGTCGTAGGTGTGTTTGAAGAGGATATCAGTACACCTATGGGCAACCAGCATAATCTTAGGACCTTAAAATCTGAGATCTTGCCTCGATCATTAGGGCATCTTAATGGAGGATGTCAAACCCCTCTAAATCCTCTTCAGAGAAAGAGATAGAGTCGTCATGCCTCTACCTTTTCTCCTTAACTACCATTGCCTCAGATGTAGTGTTAGCTGAGCTATTGCAACTAAGCCAACTCCTTGAGTACAGCCCCTCAATGATAATGTTAATGATACTGTTGGGGGCTTGGTTTTTGCAACAATCGTTGGTCCCTTCATCTTGGGCATCCTCTATTTGCTACATCTAAGGTGCCTTGTCTTTACCATCATTATTGTGCTCGGCCATATATTTTATAAAGTTACCTCTTTAGATGGCATATTTTATGGAATTCCTCAATTAAAAGCACTCATCCGTCGTATAGCAGGCCTCTTCCTTAAACCTTAGTATAGACTTAAGCTAGGGCTAATTTAGAGGGTATGCTAGGTATATATAAGTAGGGACAAGGGACACTTCCTATTGTTTGAGCTCTCCTCGTTAGCTCAATTTGGTGCCCTCCCATCGAGGCAATCCTTTACGAACCCTCACTCCTTCTTCTTCTTATCACCATACCTCTCTAAGTTAGCTTTGTGCCTAGCATAGATGTTATGCTTCTAGTTTATGTATTCCTTAACCTTATTCCAAAATTCGGTTAAGTTCTTAAGTTTGCTTTTAGAGACCGATCCAATGAAATCTCTAAAAGGTCTGATGCCGAGCTGGGCAGCATGAACAATAACTCCCTTATTGAGTTGAAGGATTTTTACCAAGGCATTATTGAACCAAGCTACATATGCATGATCTGCTCAAAATATGTATATAAAAATATCGTGAATACTCTAGCAAATATACTAGGTTGGAATCAAATAATAAAGAATGAGTAAGGTTGTCGATCTCTCAAGGACTATAAAATTATTAAACCTACGATAGCTCTTATCAATATTTAGACAATTAAAATTGAATTGTGAATTAACTAATTTCTAATTACCCTAAAACTATCAAAAAGAAAATTACGTTAATATATTTAAAACGAAGAAATCAATTGAGAATGTGGGAAAAACAAAATCCACCCTAGTTATGTATCAAATTGTTATCATGTTATATAAATTAATAACTATACGGTTATTCAAGTGAAATTATCATGCCTTAAAACTTAAGGATTTAAACCTTTAATTAATCAGTTAATTTCCATATCTCCAATTAATAATGGACCCTAAATTATAATCATACGTCTCCCAATGTTATGATCATTTAATGCTCTAAATTAACTATCCTTCATGTCTTAGCAAATAATAAACTCGAGACATCACATTAATCCCTAGATAATTTCTAATTAATCTAATTAACGTCACTCTCACATTAGTTAATTAGTTTAATCAAGAATTTCTAACAAACTTTATATCAACTCCTGTATCAATAGTGTTTCTAACAATTATAATTGATTAGAGAATTATAATCGAAATCATAAAAACTGCAATCATGAATCATCCATACATCTATTAACCCTATAACTTGAATACAATTATTATCTCAACTACCTAGGGTTCTATCAATTTCCCACAAATTAAACTTAGCCAGCCATGGAAATTAAAATAAAAGCACATATAATAATAGAATTTACAAAGAAGTTCATAATTAAAAATAAAGACAAATCATAGAATTGCTTAAATATAAATAGAATAGAGATCACCAATTCTGTAATTATGATTAATAAACTTCAATTGTAACTCCAAGGATGATTTCTACAACAGAAGCGAAGTCTTCTCAACGATCCACAAATTTCCAAAGAAAAACTCTTTAAAAATAACTCCTAACTACTTCTAAGACTCTCTAATTCTAAAAAGGATGAAAAAGTTCCTCTAAAATATCAATCACATGGCTATTTATAGGAAAACAAGGGTTGGCTTTCGAATGTATGTCATCTTCCTGAAGGTCGGTAATGTAGAACTCTAAAGCTACCGGTGTAGAGTGTAGGCCAACCTAAGGCTGATTGCCTTCAATTCGAAAGTGTCGTAAAACGATTTAAGCTTCATTCGATTGCATAAAACTCTTCTAAATTGATCATATTTCCACTCTAAATCCTCCAACATCTAAAATATCCAAATGAGAATACTTAAGGACCATTTCTTAATGATTTCTATAAGATCAATAATAATTCTACATAATTCATAGGTTAAAACATGAGTAAAATATGCCTTTATCAATGTACAAAGGGTTTCCCCTTCTATTTACCTAATCAGGTATAAGGATGAGGTATCCTTACATAGAGGCTTGCTAGCCTAGACATGGAGACTGAATTGATGAGAGAGCTCATCAAAGGAGGAGATGGAATTCTTAAGTAAGTGGTTAAACCATATTTGAGCTACCTTCCTCAAAGTACCTACATAGGCATTGCACATAATTGCATGCCCATGACTACAGAGGTTCATGAAGGTATGGAAATGGATGAGGTGATCATTATGATCACTAGTGCCATCATACTAGTATAAGGTAGGGAGCTTAGAGTTCGAGGGTAGAACTTCATCTTAGATACCCTAAGTTAAGGGGGTTTTGTTACTCGCAACCATCCTAACACCTTCCATAGCCTTGCATTCCAGCCATTTAGAGAGCCTCTTAACAATTTCACGAAGCTTGTTCAGGTTGACATTATCAACCGAATGAGCTCTGTGCACTGCTAAATGGTAATACCTTACCCTTAGACTAATTCCCCCTAAACCCCCCCTCAAATGGGAGTTGACTACCTACTCATTACCAGCAAGGGTACAGTCGTGGTTATTCGCAGACCATACCTATTGCTCTTGTACTTAGGGTTTAGGCTGTGGTGCCCTACCATTTTGTTACTATTGTTGGTTATCTTACTCATTATGGGCATTTGAGATTTCAAGCACTTAAGTGTACCTACTCAGCCAGTTGACCTTGTTCAGTCTGGCTTAAAGCTCTTGTTATGAGCAACGAACTCCTCAAGCATCTGTTTTAGGTATGCAAGTCATTGCAGTTTGCCTAGTTGGGGGCTAATTGTTCAATAGTTAATTATTTTGTGGTTGGTTATCTAAATCCATAACCTGAAACATGGTAGATGAGAGAGGAAACAAGAGTATTTAGGTATTGGATGAGTTTTCTTCCTACAAAAGGCGCTATATTTCATCTATAGGATTATATCGATAGAGTATTGAGGGAATTGAGCTTTGCACTTAGGTAAATTCCCTACAAAAGAACATACAATGAAGAGCACCAGGGTATTGTCCAGCATTGTAACTCCAATGCTTAAGTCAGTATCTAATGTGTAGAGAGGATAAGGATGCAAGAATGCAGTAAATAGGCTAAGTGTGCAAAGAGTATAAGTCAATTTATCATTGGGAGGTTGGTTAATATTTATAGAGGAGGACTACTAAAAGTTAAAGGACTAGTAACAGCACTTTAGCACATCCATATGTCATGGGCAATGGGGTTGTGCTATTTGATATGGTCTAGATTTTTTAGGTTGTGGTTTTTAACCTAGTCTCGAAGTCTTATTCTTTATCTTTTAGTTATTGTGGGTTGTTATGATTAGGTAGGCTACCTAATGGTCTTAGGCTAAGGTCAACTAGAGGATAATGAGGTCGAATGCAAGTGAATCAAGCTAGGTTAAGAGTTTAGATAGGTCAACATGGGCTTAAGGGGCTCAAGTCCAAAATACCTTATCAATAAGCTCAATTAAGTTCAAATTTTTTACACTTTTTCCATAAATAATCATATATTCATTTATATTTAAAAAATTGAAAATTATACAAAACTTGATTATATTCATAGGCTCGATGAGCTTAGTATTTTAGAACTTGAGCTCAACTCAATTTTACTCAATTTGTTACTTTAGTAACTCGAACTTGAACTCGATTCAACAGATGCCAAATCAAATTTGAATGAAATCCTAGCCAAGCTCAAGTAGTTTGGGAATCGACTTAGTTTACTTGCACTCCTACTCTGTAACACAACAAAATTATTGATATGTAATGTTACATCTATGGAATTTAAAGGATCGTATATAAAACTGTGATATGCAACATATGTTTATGATTAAAATATAGTATTAGTGCTATTTTCATAAATTTGTGAATATTTATTATTAATTAATATATTTATTGTGATAATGTTTTAAATATATCTATTTTTTACATGTAAATTTGTTTTAAATTAAAATCCACATCCAATGGGGAATTAACTAACTTAAAAGAAAAGAAGAAGATGGTGATGGTTTAGTTAATATATCATGTTATTAGATTTCTTATTATTTAGTTGGTTCCATGACACTTTGGAGACTTACAATCACATCAACATCAAGAAAAACAAAGGAATCCCTTTCTGTACAATGACCAATGACCCTTATCTTAAATCATAATCACCTCAAAATATGAATGAGAATAGACATAAAAAGCAAAAAAGGACTCTAAAGAAAGATGGTGCAATCTATAGTTTCCTATTAGCAACAATTAAAATTAAGAAGAAAAAAAAAAGAAAGAATCCAATTTAGGTTCCTAATGATTGATAATATAATTGCAAATATAATTATTTGAGAGAGAGAGAGAGAGCTTATAATTATTTTCTAGTTTGTATTAGCAGTATAGTGTATGTATTAGCTAGTGTTTTTCCTTCATGTACAGAATTAGTTTGTTACTGTTAATTAAAGGTTAGTTTTAACAGCTAGCATAGCTTATAGGTGTCATAGTTCACTTACAATTACACATTGCATTATATAAATAGCTATCTAATAATAAAAAATTGTCACTTTTCTTCCTCTATAAAACTCAACTAATATGTCTCTATCAGTATTGGCAATTCTTTACTCTATGCTATAGATTTTCTTTGCTATTCAACCTTCGTTGTGATCTACTATGTTATATTAGATAGTTAGATTATGAAGGCATTTCCATCAAACTTTCACATGGTATCAAAGCAAGGTCCTAGACAAATGTTGTGTTAATCTTCGGTTCTGTAAGTCTATTTTCACTGTCATTTGTGATGGCATTAATAGAACAAACTAGTGTAGATCCATATTACCTTTTCGGTTTAGATAATCTAAACATGATGCTTGGTAATGTAATCTTTAATGGTAAAAATTTCATTACATGGAGTAAGTCAATAAAGCTAGGTTTAGTAGCTAAATTGAAATTAAGATTCGTTGACGGATCAAACATTAAACCTAAGGGTGATTCACTTGACTTGATTAAGTGGATATGGAGTGACTGTATGGTTAGATCTTGTCTCCTTAATTCAATGAATTCAGAAATGTTACCTAACCATTTGTATGACCAATCCATACAAGTTATATGGCTAGAAATAGAGGAACATTACGGACATATGAATGGACCATTAGTATATCAATTGCAACAACAAATTTGCAACTTAAAACGAGGAAATTTGATTATTTCAACATATTATAATAAGCTCAAGAAAATTTAGGATGATTTGCATGTTTTAAGGCCATATTTAGAATGCACTTGTAGGCATTTAGCTTACTGTACTTGTAAAGTAAGAACTAGGATAGTAGAGTTTGAATCCAAGAATAAATTAGTATAGTTCCTCATGGGCTTATCTAATCTTTTTGAGCATGTTAGAATCCAGTTCTTAAGAATAGACCCTCTACCATCTATTAATCATGCTCTCTACTTAGTACAATAAGTAGAAACACAAAGACATATTGCAAGTAGGTTTGGCACTGAAGTAGATATTGTAGTATGTCTTTATAATAAATAAAACGGAGATAAGAGGAGGTCAAAAACAACAAGGAATATAACTTTTTGCAAGCATTGCAAATCAGATGGACATTCCATCGAGATATGTTTCTAAATAATAAGCTATTCAGATTGGTACAAGAGCAAGAGAATTACTAAGAAAAATAAGAGTTCAAGTGCAGCTCATATGTCATTCAAGGATAATAGGATCAAATCAAATTTAGAGACTCCTTTTGATCATTCACTAACTAATTCTGATGTTTGTATTAATTGGTCAGGAACAAGTGATGATCATGCTTTAGCATAGAAAGTCTGTCAACAAATGATGAGGATATAAACCCTACTATTTAAAGGGTATGTGAATCAACTAAGAGTACTTTTTGATTATTCCCAAGGATTAACTAAACTAAGAATTTAAGTTTATATTTAGAAAACAAACTTAGTTTTTCAATTTAAAAGTTCAATTATCGATAAAAACTTAAACATGAGAATAACGGATTTTAAACCATTCGGAACTTTGAACCTTAGTGTAGTTAAGGTTATGACCCTAAATAATTAAAATTTTAATTTTAATAATTTTATTTAACTCTATAAATTTTCAAAATTTCATGAGAAGTAAATTATGATTTATGAATTGCTTTAAGAACTAAACTCTAAAAGAATTGCATACAAGACAATTCCATTACTTTTACTCATAAGCTATATTACATAGGAATAAGTAATCTAACAAATTACATTAAGTAACTTATTAATTGAGAGTTAAAACCAATTATCAATTGATAACCTATTAAAAGTTAGTGATAAGACAATTTCTATATATCACCATAACTTATACTATATAAGGATAAGTTATCACATCACCTTATCAATTTAATTTTTAAACAAGTGACAAGACAAAATAATGTACAAAAGGACACCTATTGGCCGATTGAAAAGATATCTCGAAGAGGTTATGCCTTGTCATCTATCTATCAATCCAATTGTCTTTCACATTTACTATTCACCCCTTAGTACTTACATCATCTAATTTTTTCAAAGTATGGCACATGCACTTGATAAAAGACAACAAAAAGAGGCTTTATGAATGCATTACACACACATTTACAACCGGCACATCTCTCCCATTTCTTCTCATCTTCATTTTCTTTTCTATACTTCAAAGACACAAACCAAAAGAAGAAAACAAATTCCACTTCTCTTACAAATTGCCGCCACCTATATGTACATACACTCACGACACAAAAACACTTTTGTTTCCTTTACTTTGTCCTCATCAAAAGTCATTTTAGGAAATCTTAGAATACCCAACCATCAACCTTAAACATCAAAACCTCAATAACTTAAGGAGCTTACGAAGAAGGGGAGGAAAGTAAGGAGCAAAAGGGGATTCTTTGTGCACAACCACCTTTTATACTACTTAAGACGAGTAAGTTTATTTCTTTGTTAAAGTACTCCAGTATGCCATGATAGGAGATTACATTTTCATGAAGATATTAGGATGAACATAAGGTGATAAAATAGCTGGATCATTTTAAGGAGTAAGCTTATGAATCTCTTACATAGAAGATGGACAATGAACATATTAAGTTATTATTATGAGGGATACATGCCTAATGCTTAGAATAGAAGTTTGTGAGTTGAGAAAAATCATAAAAGATGTATATGAACAAGGGAATAACACGCTAGACATGCAGATTATATATGGTATTTAGATGTTATTTTTGACTTCATGTGGTCATATATGCTTAAAGCTAGGTTTAGGTAAAGGAAAATCTATTACTTGAAGTTTTTATGAAGAAACCAACTTTTTGAGATGTGAACTATGGTATAGAGTTTATGATAAGTACGTGATCTATCATTTTTATGTGGTACATAAGCTAAATAATCACCTCATAGAAGAGAAGTTAAATTGGAGTTGGAACATGAGTAGCACAAGTTCATGATCCAACACCTAAACCTAAGGAAATGATAAAACAAGCTGAAACACTAAGTTGGAGACCCTTGAACCAAACCGACCAGATCCGGAACTACAAATAAACTCACCTAAAAATATGATGAAACCAAGTAAACAAAGTTAAAAGACCAACCAAAGCAAGTATAATAAGTATACAAAGCCTAAAACTCAAAATCGAACCTAAAATACTCAAAATAAGCTTAGAACTCTAAGTTGAACCTTCACCAAATTTCTTACCAGCACCTTAATCTATCAATGAAGGCTCTTTTGAAGCCTATAAAGAGTCCACATAATACTTCCTAAGCCCACCAAAATGACTAACCTTAGTTTACACCAAAATCAAGCCCATTTGACCACTTAAGCTCACATAAAAGTCTAAGAAAATGATGATAGCACTAAGGCCTTAAGACTAGGATAGAAATCTGACCTTGAAGAGTGTCTTAAGTTTAGAATAGAGTCATAATCCCAAACCCAATAGATTCCTTAAGATAATAAAAAGTCGAATAACCAAACTAAGCCCAAAAGAGTTCTAAAGCATGAGGACTGCTACCGTTCTAATTAGTGGATAGTTTTTCATGCCTCATCTCAAAAATCTAACCACACCACATTAAAGAACACTCAAAAATGATAAAAATTGACTATAAAATCATAAAAATCGGATTAAAAACAAAAAAGTTATATGCGATTAAAGTTTTAAGTACAACTAGGAAAAATACGAAAACCAAGTTAAAAAATGTAAACTAAAAGATTTTATCTTAGCCTTCTAAATTTAAATTCTTATAATACCATATTTATGATGCTTAGGGGACCTTACCATTGGAGAGGACTTATCCTTAAACTACTACGACTGAGGTATGGTCTAGTGAGTGATTGTCGATAACTTCATGCTTAGTTTTGTTTATAATATAATTGCACTTAAATTTATATGATGAATTTGAATGCTCATGAGATATGGGAAATGCATGTATATGATATTATGATTCAATGACATGATTTGATAATCAAATAATAATTGGAATTATTTGTGATGATAATTATGCATAGTTATAAGGAGTGAAATTATTCGATTACAATGAAAATTGAATTAACTAAATATTCGATTAAAAGATTTAATGATTCATGCATTTCTCATACTTGCATCATAACTATATTGACTGCTACCTCAAGTAAAATATGGGAAGGGACTCACAAGAGGGGAGCCTCCTATTGGGATTAGGCAAATGTGCCATTTATATTAGTGAGTCTTTGTCCTGAGCTTTCGAGCTCACTAGGCATTAAGGGATGTTAACCATTAGCGAAGGGCCATGTCTTGTGGCTTCCGCTTAGGATTTGTGATTGTGGATTGTGGAGGCTACCATACCGCTAGACTTAGGAATTTTGACTTAAAGTTTGGTTTTGAAAAGGAAAGTGTATTTTCCATATGAAAAGTAAAGTTGTTTATATTATGTATAAGTTTAAGTTGTTTCGAGCACGTTAAATGAAAACCCAAGTGTTAAGACCCAATTGATGATTTGTGTAGGTTAATTATCTCCATCCCCGACTATAAGGGGCATAATTTTGAGTTACATGCAATTCCTAGGTTGCTGCATGTATTGATTGGTATTTTGAGTGTTCATGCATTCATATGTTGTGAATTTAAATATATTGTTTATATGGCATAACGAAGGGATTAGCTTACTAAGCATAAGCTTATACCCTAATAGTTTTTCCTTGTAGGTCGAGCAATAGCTAGGATTAGGATAGGAGTCAAGAGTGGAGTGCAACCATTGAGTAGAGCATAGTTGATTTAAAACAATTTGTGAAACAACTAATCTCTCAATTAAGTCTAACATCTTTAGTAAGTTTTGAAATTTCATGAATTATCTATCCTATTTCATCAATTTGGTGGAGAATATTGATTCTCTATGACTCTGAAGAATTGTAAAATATTAGATATCTATAGTTGTTCATATTATACAATGAGTTAATGAACTAAAATTGAAAACCTTAGCGATTAACTATTTAGAGTCTTGCAACTTTTGACTTACAAGGCGGTTTTTTTTTTTTATCATGAGTGTACACGTAATATGAAAATTTTAGGCAATACTATTAGGCCCCCTATAAGGTCCTTACAAAGGATGCTCAAAGGAAAAGTAGTAGTAGATGATCAAAGTGCAGTAGTGATCAACATGATTTAATCAGCAAGTAAGTTTCACTTATCAAGTACTGTTTCTTTACAATATCAGTGTTTAAATGCTACTACTATTGGCTTTAGTTCGTAGATTATAGACATGGGGCCAGTAATCATATGTCACTAAAAGTAAGTTTATTTTCAAATGAGCAACATCTAACTAAACCTATACTAGTTCCATTACCCAAAGGATCACATCAGTCAGTTAATACTATTGGTACGATTAGAATTTTGCTAAACTTAGAGCTACAGAATGTGTTTTTAATGCAAGATCTTATACACAATTTGTTGCCAGTAAATAAGCTTATACAAGTTCAAGGATTGGTTGCAAAAATTTCTAACAACACATGTATTTTTTAAGACTAAGGGAGTAGAAGCATTGCTTTAGCTAAAGTTGTTAATGGTCTTTATGTTTTAGACCCTACAATAGATGTTGTTAATCCTTTATATATAGTTGGTGTTTTAGATTATAATAAAGCTAATAAGTGTTAGCTAGTTCATGCTAGGTTAGGGTTTTCATAAACTTCAACATTTAAGACTTTATGATGTTCCTCCTTTCAAATATTTTTGTTATGGTGTTTGCAATATTAAAAAATTCATAGGTTTCCTTTTACTTGTAACGAGTCATATTCTAAAATGGCAATTGATTTAATACATGTTGACTTATAGAGGCTATATAGAATAACATCTTTGATTGAAGCAAATTATTTTTTAACAATATTAGATGATTTTAGCAAGAGTACTTAGACTTTTATGTTAAATAATAAATCCCAAGTGTATTCAGCTTATAGCAAAATTCTTTAAGCAAGTATAAAGTTAGTTTCACATTTTTCCTAGAGTAATAAGAACTAATAATGGTATTGAGTTCTTGTCTTTTTCTTGCAAAACTTTTTTTGAAGATGTAAGAATAATTCATCAAAGGACTATGACATCTTTACAACAAAATGGCCATGTTGAATGAAAACATAGGCATTTGCTTGATACATCTGGGGCCATCAAGTTGTATGCTAACATTCCAAAAGAGTTATGAAGTGAGTATGTTTTAGCTACAACTTATGTGATCAATAGAATGCCAATTTCCTTGTTAAAATGGAAAACTCCATATGAGCTTCTTTTTAAGGAAAAACCAAATTATAGTCATCTTAGGACAGTTAGATGCTTATGTTTTGTTGCTCATCAACCTATTTCTACTGATAAGCTTGATACGAAAGGTCTAAAGTATGTGTTTTTAGGATATATATAAGGCAAAAAATGGTATGAAGTATATGATACTGTTTCAAAGAAAATATTTGCTATTAGAGATGTTAAGTTTTATGAACATATTCTTCCTTTGAAAGATAATTTGCAATTACATATAAAAGAATTAACTATGACATTGTCTTCATATGAGATTCCAATTAACTATCAGTCAGGTTCAGGACCTTCTTGTGATATAAACTACATATTAGTAGATCAAACACAATCTAGTCTTCGTTCTTCAAGTCGAGTGAGATTTCTGCCTAAATAGCTAGATGATTTTATTCATAGAGTACACCATTTGCAAGGAAATGATTCAATGTCGATTTTATTTCATTTTTATCTTCCACTAGCCATCCTTTATTTAGTATGCAAAGTTTTCATAACTACCCATTTGATTATGTGGCTTCCTTAGCCAATGTTTTGACTATTCACTAAGTTCTTACTTAGAAGTTGTTAAACATGATGAGTGGGTAGCTACAATGAATTAGGAAATAGAAGCTTTAGAGAAAATGGGACATGGGAACTTACTTAGTTGCCTAGAGGGAAGAAAGCAATAGGCAATAAATGGGTTTACAAAGATAAGTATAGGCAAGATGGTTTTGTAGAGCATTATAAAGCCCACCTTGTTGCTAAAGGGTTTACTTAAATAGTAGGAGAGGACTATACAAAAACTTTTTCACCTATAGCTAAGCTTAGTTTTGTTAAGATCTTTATAGTAGTAACTATAGCTAAAAGATGGCCACTATACCAAATAGATATCAACAATGCCTTTCTTCATAGGCATTTAGTTGAGGAGATTTATATATATCCTCCTTTAGGATTTTACAAAAGCACAACCAAATTGTGTAAGCTAAAGAAGTCACTTTATGGCTTGAAGCAAGTTTCTCAACAATGGAATTTGGAAATCTCTCAATTTCTGTTTAGACAACGTTTAGACAATATAAAGGTGATTATTCATTGTTTGTACAAAATGATTCTATTGGGTTTCTTGCAATTTTGCTCTATGTTGATAACATGTTGATTAGTGGTGCTATTGAATCTTTGATCGTAGCTTTAAAAAATGCTTCACATTTTGAGTTCACAATAAAAGATCTTAGATGTATATGTTTCTTTCTTGGTCTAGCATTGTGTCAAACATAAGAATGCCTTCTTCTTGATGAACATAAGTATTTGCTTAATGTTCTTTATAATGCTGGGTTCATGGGTGCAAAACTAGTTCCTATACCTTTACAATCTAGTATTAAGTTTGATGCAACATCT
Organism: Lumnitzera racemosa; assembly: GCA_024138005.1. Taxonomy (NCBI): domain Eukaryota; kingdom Viridiplantae; phylum Streptophyta; class Magnoliopsida; order Myrtales; family Combretaceae; genus Lumnitzera; species Lumnitzera racemosa. The sequence continues at coordinate 64,422,559 of JAMXBC010000004.1, forward strand.
AATGAACCACTTGACAATCCTTCATTTTACTATTGATTAGCTAGTAGATTACTTAACACCGACTTGACCTGGCATTGCTTTTACAGTGCATAGATTCATGATGCTTTGTGTATTTTCTAAAGCTTTATGTTAAGAATGTCGAATCCTAGTGTACAGGGAGAGATTAATGGTCAAGTTACCCAAGAAACACTACGTACTACTGATGAGTAGATGCAAGATCTTGCTGCTATTGTAGCCAACTTAGCTATCTCAGTAAATAGAGTCTTAAAGACTGGACCACATGAGAGGGTTGCTGAGCAGGGCCAAGAGATAAGAGATAAACTAAGAAGATAGATGAACGAGTGAGTTGTAGAGACCTTTCCAGTGAACCAAGCACCACCTCAACGTGCCAATAGAGTCACAAGAAGGTTAAAGTTGGACGAAGTGGAAGAGTATGAAGAAGAAAAAGACCAGTATGTTAAGATTGATGAGCCCGAGTTTAGAGAACTAAGAGGTGTCAAACATCTTAAGGTACAGATTCCAAGCTTCAATGGGTCTAGTAGTGTTAATATCTTCCTAAATTAAGAAGAGAAGTTCGAAAAGATATTCGACTACTACGATTATGAAGATACTATTTGCATTCAAATAGTTAAGTTATAATTTTCTTGATATGTGAAGATGTGGTGGAAAAAACTACAGAATGTTCACTTGAAGGCTCTACATGAAGTCCGAACATGGAACGAGATGAAGAGAGTTATGAGAAGTAAGTTTGTTCTTGAACACTACAAACAAGACACTTTCCAACGATTCCAAAACTTGACGCAAGGTAACAGATCAGTAGACAACTATGTTTGAGAGTTTCACTTGCTCATGATACAATGCGATGTCAACAAACCTATGACACGAACTATAGCACGGTTCATCTCTGGACTACGGGTTAAGATTGGTAACATCATAGAACTACAAAACCTCATAACTCTAGATGAAACCATCTATATAGCACAGAAAGTTGAAAGGCAACGACAGAACTAGGTTAGTCGGATGTCGAGTAGCTGAACAATGCTGTCGAATAGGAGTAGCCTACTAAGCTAACTAGAAGAAGGCCGAAGTAAGAGTAAGACCAAAGAGCCTGAGATTTGAAGAAACTAAGGTTCGAACTTAGGAAGGAAAACTTGAGAAATCAAATGTTTTAAATGCCTTGGCTATGGATATGTGGTTAGTCAATGTCTAAACTGCCAAGTAATGACCATAAAAGGAGACAAGCTCCAGTTTAAAGCAGAAAGTGCAAGTAAAGGTGAGGAAGAAGTGGCAACCGATCAAATGCTGGAAGAATTTCAGTAAGGCCTTGATGCCAAGATACCTCTTAAGGGCGGAGCCGAGTACTGCTTTATTGTTCAATGATCTCTAAATGCTTTAATAGCTAACAAGAATGAGCAAAGAGAGAACCTCTTCCATATAAATTATCGAGTGAATAGCAAGCTATGCCCCATGATCATTGATAGAGGGAGCTATACCAACATCATCGCACAAGGGGCAGTTAAGGCCATGAAATTGCCAACCCTTCCATACCCCAAGCCATACAAGATTCACTAGCTAAATAAGAAAGGAGGATTACATGTTGCCGAGCAAGTTAGAGTACCGATACCCGATCTCTTAGCTTGTGATATGCTTGACGAGTTACATAGTACCTACATCTTTTCTGAGATTGACCTGAAGAGTGGCTACCACCAGATATGAATGAGACCCAGGGATGAATGGAAGATGGCCTTGAAGACAAAGGATAGTCTGTTTAAATGGATGGCGATGCCGTTTGGTCTAACTAATGCGTTAAGTACATTTATGTGGCTAATGAATCATACACTCAAATCGTTGATTGGTAAATGTATTGTGGTTTATTTTGATGATATTTTGATCTATCGTACTAACCTCCTCGTTCATGATGAACATTTGAGATTGGTGTTTAATAGACTTCGCACCGAGAAATTATTTAGCAACTTGATGAAATGCGTATTCTGTCAAAGCGAGGTTATATTCCTTGAATATGTCATTTCAGGGAAGGGTGTTTGAATTGATGAGGAAAAAGTTAGAGCTATTAACGAGTGGCCTATATCCACTAGTGTTGCCGAAGTCAGGAGCTTCCATAGTCTAGCCTCATTCTATTGGAGATTTATTCGAAACTTCAGTTCCATAACTGCACTGTTGACTGAATTGACCGAGAAAAATGTTGAGTTTATGTGATTAGAAAAAACCTCAAAGGAGTTTTGAAGATGTAAAGTCTAAGCTGACATCTGCTCCAGTACTCACCCTGCCATATTTTGAGAAAGTTTTTGAGGTTAAATGTGATGTGTCTAATGTCGGCATTAATGCTATCCTTATGTAGGAGCGTCAACCCATTACCTACTTCAGCAAAAAACTCCGAGGTGCTACCTTAAATTATTCAGCCTACAATAGGGAGTTCTATGCCCTTATTCGAACACTCTAAAAAATGGCAACATTATCTGTTACCGAGAGAATTCATCTTCTATTTGGATCATGAATCTCTCATGCATCTTCACGGGTAATAGAAGCTTTCTCGGTATTACACCAAATGGGTTGAGTTCTTAGAGACCTTTTGCTATGTCATCATATATAAGAAGGGAAGCACCAATACGGTGGTTGATGCACTTTCTCATTATCATACCCTCATCACAACATTGCAAGCTAAGGTACTTAGATTTGATGCTTTACCTTATTAGTATGAGCATGACCCATATTTTAGACAATTAGTAGCCAGGTGCAAAAATAGAGGAGTTGCAAAAGCGTTCTACTTAAGTGAGGGATTCTTGCTGAAGGGCAAGCAGATTTGTGTATCGAGTGGTTTTGTAAGGGAGCTACTCATTCGAGAAGCTTATGCTGGAGGTTTGGCCATTTTAGGGAAAAGAAGACTATTGAGATCTTGAAGGGGCATTTTCACTAGCTTAAGGTGATGAAAGATGTGCACCAAATACTTGAAAGGTATAAGGTGTATAAATATGCAAAGAGGAGGAGAGAGCCCTATGGAGAATATGCACCCTTACCAATTCTAAAGCAGCCATAGATTGATCTAAGCATGAATTTCATGCTCGGCCTTCCTTATATGCCAAGAAAACATGACTCAATCATGGTAGTGGTTGGTCGGTTCAACAAGATAGAACATTTCATTCCCGACCACAGAACTAATGATGCTTCATTCATCGTTAACCTCTTTTCACAGGAAATTGTACGGCTACATGGAGTGCTAAGGAGTATTACGTTCAACTATGATTTGAAATTCATGAGCTTCTTTTGGAAGACCTTATAGAGGAAGCTTGCCACTAAGCTCCTATTCGATACCTCTTGTCACCTCCAGACAGACAGCTAAACTGAAGTAGTGAATAGAATTGTTAGTAACCTCTTACGTGCCACTATTGGAAAGAACTCTCATGACTTAGATTTATGCTTGCCCATCATTTAATTTGCCTACAATCGCTCAACTCACAGCTCAATTGGAACATCGCCATTTGAGGTTATTTATAGACTTAACCCAAACTTACCCTTAGATTTGATTAACAATCTGACTACACAAGGGGAAAGTTAATCTAGCCTACATCATACCAAGGAATTCCAAAGGTTACATCAGAAGATTACTGAGCAATTGGCCAAAACTGTAGCTTGATGGAAGGAAGTGGGAAACCGTTGAAGAAGATGAGTTGTTTATATCCTTGAGGACCTTGTCTGGGTCTATCTTAGCAAGGAATGCTTCCCTAGCAAGAGGATAAATAGACTATCTCCTAAAACGGATAGGCCCTACAAGATCTTGAGGTACATTAATGATAATGCTGATGAGATTGAGCTACTTGAGTGTTTTAATGTGTCTTCCACATTCAACATCGCCGACTTGACTCCTTATGTGCCCAATAATGACAAGGACCAAGTTTTGAGGACAAATCTTTAGCAACCCTAGGGAACTGATGAACTACCGACCATCGATTCCATTACTCGCATATGGCTCCGAAGCCTCCAATCTCTTACCCAAACAATCCTCTCTCAACAACCTGTTAATGATGAGAAACCTTACATTAAAGGAAGGTGGCTAAACTCTTTGAGCTCCCCAATGACGCTAAGTTGGATGCCAATGCTTGAAAAGTGGTAATAGCTGCACACATAACCTACTGGATGCTCATAGCCCATATGGAGAGTTGATCCACATAGTTAATTTTGGTTAGCTTTCTTTGCACATTGAGCTAACCATGTTGAGCAACATTGTAGTGGTCACACAACAACGAAGTAGTTTTGTATACTGGCTTAAGTAGCTCATACTTTGTCCAAGCTTTAATTAGCTTTTCCAAACTGAGTACAAAACAAATTTAAGAGTAACTAACCTTTAAGCTCCTAAGTTCGATCTGTCCGTTACTCGCCAAGCTACTTGAAAGTAAGTTCTTCTCCTTTGTCGACCAATGACCATGTCTGAAGCTAAGAAGTCGAGCTTTTGATTCCTATCAAGTTACTGAGGAGCTGCTCAATAAACTAATGTTGAACTTCTCTATTGGCTTATAGTGTCATTGAGACATCGAGTATGTCCAAGCCGTAATCTCCAATACCGAATAGCATCTAGAGTTGAGAGAGTTTGACTGAACCAACTTCCTTATAGAGTACTTTTGAGTCGAAAAACAAGGCTACTAAGTTATTGATGCCGAACATTACTCTTAGCTACTGGCCATAGACTTCAAAAAACCCATAAAGCTGAGTAACTCAACATGTCGACATATTTATGCGACTACAGCAAATGCAATAGCAAAGCTATTCATCACATATAAGGCGAGTGGTCAAGGCATTAAGTTATACTGAGTGACGAATGGCTCGCCGTGAGCTTCAACCAAGTCACAACAAAGCTGAGCCCCAAATAACAGCTCCATCCGACCAGAGTCTGTGAGCAATTACTGACCTACACTTACATTGACATGATCATAGCTAGAACATGAATTGAGCCTCACAACATTTTAAGATATCAGATGTAAAATAGAAGCCGCTCGGATTTAAAGAAGCAATGGAGGCATTAGCCCATGTTATCATAGAAAATGTTGTGAAGTTGATTGGATATTATTAGAGGAAAATAACAGTATATATGAGAGCATTGATGAATCTTCATTGGTGTAGCCGAGAAGTGAGCCCTTTTATATGGGATAGAAGGATATATATAATTTAAGGAACCAAAAGTTAGTGTATCTACATGAAGATATTGAGATAAAAGTTATACTTGATAATGTCGAATCTATCAATGGAACATAAAGATAGCTAATGTTGGCATATCTGATGATCTAAACACTTTAACAACAGTATCAATCCAAGCTCCTAATAGTTGACTCAAACTTCTTAAGATGACAAGAAGTCCAACTGAACACTATTTAGGTCTAATTGAGCAAAGCTTATTAACCAAGCTTAGTTTCCATTAGATTATGCTGAATGACAAATGCCAACTCAATCTAAGTTTATTCCATGACTTAATCAAGTTAGTACATAATGCATGAGTTATGGCACATATGAATCTATACTCTAAAAGTTATTTACATGTCGAGCAACTCCTAGCATGCGTACTGATTGGTAAAATTTTGATTTTTAAGAAATCTGTAATCTCAGCTGAGTAATAATGGCCAATGGGCTAAGAGATACAAGAGCTTAAGAAACATCTTGCCGAGCTATTTCAATCGACTTTCAATAATGGCCGAGAAGCCTTCTTCAAGTCTTTCCAAGTGGCCAAGCTATAAGTTGTTGAGTAGTTCATTGCCTTTATATATTGAACACTAACAACCGAGGTTATAAACTAAGATTGTCTCCAAGCCAACTTCATGTACAAGTACTCAATTCACTTAGCTAATGAGGAAGATATCCACTCCTGTGTTGGTTTCATCAATGAAAGATGAGTAAATATTCTCTATCATTACTTTCAACTCATTCAATCATTTATTTTGAGCTATGTGCTTTACGTTGTTGTTCATAGCAATCAATTGTTCATATATTCACAATGTATTATCTATCCACACAACATTTCAACATGAATACAAAGATGAATTGGGGCTAAACAAAATGCTCTTTATTTTAAGCCCATGTATATATAATCTACTAATGGGATACTCCTTAACAATTCTAAGCCTCATACTCAGTAGACAATGAGTTAGTATAAATTTAACTACGCTATCTAATTGATAGATAGTAGGCTTCTTGAACACCTCAAGCCATTTAGCTATGATGGGTAAAGTATTATAAGTCCTATGATTGGTATGGACAAGTAAGTAAGCTAAAGTCTTATACACTAGATTAGATGGTCAACATGCTCCCCCACCTCTTCAAGTGCTTTGGCCCATTTAAGCCTTCGCCTCTTCAAGCACTTCGACCCCTTTAGGTCTTTGCCTCTTCAAGCACTTTGACCCCTTTAGGTCCTCGCCTCTTTAGGTGCTTCAACCTCTTTAAGCCCTCGCCTCTTCAGCCTCTTTAGCTCCTATCTTCTTTAAGTACTTCAGTCTTTCTAGGCTCTTGCCTCTTCAAGCCTTTACTTTTTAAGGCATACCAATATTTATAAGTGCTCTAGTGACTCCCACTTTTCACCTCTTCAAGCTTTTGCTTCTTCAAGCAATCTAGCCTCATTAAAGTATAATTCCAAATCTCTCAAAAAAATCTTACAAAATCAACCTCCTTAAATACTCTCTTTTCTAACTTCATCACCAAAGAGAGTAGGGGAAAAATGTTGATAGGCCTTTTTGGATAATTATTATGTAGGCTTATATTGGTGGGCCCAATATCTAAGCCCAATCTAATGACTCAATCCAAGGACAACCTCCATTGACTCACTATAAATACTAGGCAAAACCCCTAGGTAAGGGGACTTTCTTCCATTGTTGTGAACCATGACCTAGAATAAACAAAGCTAGTTACTTGATGCGTCCAAGCTAGTAGAAAGCTCGAAAGAAAAGTGATAGGGTTGTGTGAAAGGATAAATGTGAATGAATAGTAAGTAAAAACCCATAAATAGCTCTAGAGGATATGACGTACTAATGGAACTTCTGAGGACTCACGACACAATTCGATATGATGCACGAATCGATCTAGTGAGGTTATTCGTCACCTAGCCTTGCTCAAAGGTTAGGATAAAGAGTGATGTCGAGAGTAAATAAGTAGTGTTTATGCATGGAAGAAAATACTTAAGTGTATTAAGGATAATTTGATTCTATTTCTTTTTACAACTACAAGTATAGGGGTATTTATACCCATAAGTTAAGGCAACTTGCCCAAAAGGGAAAAGACAAAAAGGGCATTTCATAAGGAAATAATGTACAAGATACAAAAGGGTAAAAATGAATATGCAAGGAAAACAATCACTAGTGCAACGGATTCTACACATGATTTTGTATACGTAGCAAGATTGTATTGATGATGTCGTTGGAAGATGTAGACAAAAAGGTACAGATAGCTTACTTATTTGAGAAGGGATGGCTTGGTCAATCTAGACTCTTTCTCTTGGCATATCGGCAAGGGTTTGGCCGAGTAAGTAATTGGCCAAGCATATGTGAGAATGGATTACTGTCTCGGCCTTCTGTGTCTCAGCATACAACATGCAAGAAATAAGCAATCATTTGGTTTAGTAAGCAAAATGGGTCGACAAGGAGATACTCGGCCTCTCCATGAGTCAACTAGAGTAGGAGAATTCGTCTTACTAGTCCCTCTAGTCCTTAGGTTAGGTTGGGGATCAATGGTCCAACAGCTTGATTCCCATTATTCCCTCCTGCTTATTTTGAATTTAGGATCAAATCGAAATGGTCTTTGTTTAGCTTTCCGTTAGGGAGATACAAATTGAGGTTGGCAACGTTAAAGGCGTTAGAAACCCCATAGTCCTCGAGTAAGTCCAATCTATAAGCGTTATCCTTAAAGGTCCTTTAGCTCTTTCAAATAATTTGTTCCTCCTCTTGGTAGGGAACCATTCTTTGTTGAGGTACTGCTAAACCAAGTCTCCTAGCTAGAATTATTTAGCTGTCCTACCCTTAGTCTTCTCAAGCATTCTTCTAGTAACTTAGTCGATATGCTAGGTGGCCTTATCATAGATATACTGAAGGGATTGTGCTCAAGTTTTTACGTCAGGGTCCTCTTATGCAAGTATAGGTACAAGGGTATGATTGTAGGGTAACTCATAATTGAAACTGTAGACCACCTCGTAGGGTGTTTGCTTAGTGTTATCATATACCGTATAGCAATAAGCAAATTTGACCACTAGCAAGCAAACGTCCCAATCAGCCAAGTTCTTTTCCACTATAACTTGGAGTAATGATCCTAAAGTGCGATTAACCCCCTCCAATTAGCCATCAATTTAGGGATGATAAGAAGTACTGAATAGTAGTTTAGTCCCCATCAAACACTACAAGATCCTCTAGAAATGGCTCAAAAACTTTGGATCCTTATCGGAGACTACACTTCTCAGTACGCCGTATAACCACATAATCTCCTGTAAGAAAAGAGAAGCAATAGCCAAAGCATCGTTAGTTTTTAAGCAAGGTACAAAGTGTACCATTTTATTGAACTGATCTACGATAACCATTATGGAATCTTTACCTCAGGTAGTTCATGGTAGTCTGAAAACAAAGTCCATGCTCAATTCAGTCTATGGCTTCGTCAGAATAGGTAAAGGCATTTCTTTCTTTTACGCAACTCGACACTTAGCCCTCTTACATATGGTACAGTTGTTGACAACTTTATGCACATCTCTCCTCATCTTCAGTAAAAAGAATCGACTATTCAGCAATTCACAAGTCCTTTCTCCAAAATGTCCAAAGAGTCCTCCATGATGGGCTTTCCTGATTAATAGTTCCCACAATGAACAGGTCCTCCACATTATACTCATCCACTATCATTCCATCAATGCATTGCATGACTATGGGTCCAAAGTGTAGATCATCGGAATACTACTCTTTGATACTTACGAACCCATATAGCTTGGTCTGCAGTTCGGTTAAAAGTGCATGTCACCTTAAAAGAGCATCTGCAATTACGTTGCTCTTCTTTACTTGTATTTAATCATAAGATTGAATCATTCAAGAAATTCAACCCATGTCACTCATCACTTCGATAATTTGGTCTGACTTCGAAGGTACCTCTATGACTCATAGTCAGTATATATGACAAACTCTCTTGGTAGTAAATAGTGTTGCCATACTTGTAGTGCTCAAATCAATACTAAGGGTTCCTTATCATATACGAAGTAATTCAACTATGATCCTCGAAGCTTCTCATTATAGGAGGCAATTGGTCGGCCTTCCTACATTAGGATAACACTTATTCTAATGCTTGATGCATTACATTCCAGCTCAAATATTTTCTGAAAGTTAGGTAGAACCAATATTGAGGCGAAGGTCAACCTTTCTTTTACCTCGGCAAAGCTCCTCTCCTCCCTTTCTCCCCATTGGTAATCATTATTCTTCTTTGTGAGCTCAATAAGTGGCACAGTGAGGGTGCTGAAATTCTTGATAAATTTTCTATAAAATGAAGCCAGTCCATGGAAACTCCTCACGTCGACACAAGTAGTGAGAGTCAACTACTCTATAATTGCTCAAATCTTTTAGTCATCCACTCGTAAGCCTCCTCCACTGACTACATAACCCAAGAATACCACTTCCTCCTAGCAAAAGTAACATTTCTTAAGATTGCCAAATATTCTCTCGATACGGAGGATATCTAATACTTCTCGGAGATGTTTGTAGTGACTCAGCATGTCGATACTATAGACCAATATGTCATCAAAGCATACCACGATACACTTTCCACTCAAATGTCTTAATACATGGTTCATCAATCGCATTAAGGTGATCGAGGCATTCGATAGGCCGATTGACATGACCATCTACTCATAGAGTCCATGTCGAGTTTTAAATGTAGTCTTCCATTTGTCTCCGAGCCTCATCTGGATTTGATGGTAGCTAGACTTTAGGTCAATCTTACTAAAGACCTTAGCTCTACTCAACTCATCCAACGTGTCTTCTAACCTTGGGATTGGATACTTATATTTAATCGTAATCTTATTCACTACTTAGCTGTCGACATACATCTACCAAGTTCTATCCTTTTTTGGTACTAAGAGTACTAGTACAATGTAAGGGCTGAGACTTTCTCGAACGTATCCTCTCTCTAGTAACTCATTGACTTGATGTTGTAACTCAAAAGCCTATTCAAAATTCATCCCATAGGCTAACTTATTCGACAGTGCAACATCGAATACTAAGTCAATGAAATACTCTATGCCTTAATAAGGGGCCGCCCTTTAGGTAACTGTTCTAAGAACAGGTCGGTATACTCATCAAGTAACTCTTTGATTTCCTAAGGTAGTTCACCCCACTTCTTCATTTCTAATAGTTGCCTAATCAACATGAATGTTGGCTTGTCAACATTGATGGCCTCTTGGAGCACAGCTCTACTCAGCACCAGAGCCTTCTTAGATCATAAGTAAGTTTTACCTACAATTTTTTAACGTCTCTTAACGATATTAGGTTTAGTGTAATCTTTCGATCATCCTTCTCGAACATATATGTGTTCTTGTAGCTGTCGTGGATAACTCTCTCATCAAATAGCCATGGTCTGCCTAATAATACGTAGGAAGTACACATGGGTAGTATGTCGTAAAGAATCTAGTTTAAGTAATTCTCAATAGTAATTGGCAGTAATATTTGCTAAGTGACATGTAGTGTTCCTTTCTCACCCAACCAGTGTAATTTGTACAACCTCGGATGTACAATAGTCGGTAATTTTAGTTTTGAAATAAGATGAGCTGATGCCACATTAGTACAGCTTCTGCTATCCACAATGAGAGCACATACCCAATCATTCACTTTATAGGTGGTATAAAACAAATTCTCTCTCTACTCCTCCTCTCTTGAGGGTTCTATATTCATAGTGTATTGGACAACCATAAGTAATTGGCCCAAGTCCTCAACAAACACATCATCCTTAATCAGTTCTTTCTCGGCAGGGACCTCCTCTTCCTCAAGTTCCTCATCTGTATTGTCTACTTCTAACTTTGGGGCACTTCCCTTGATGACCATTATCCTTCGGTTTAGACACTGAGTAGCCATATGTCCGAATCCATGACACTTAAAGCACTTCATCTGGCTTGTCTTCCTGCCAAACCCTTACCCCCTCCCTCCCCCCTCTCATAAGTTTAAGTTCCCACTTCAATGTCAGGTCGGCTTCTCTATTCAGCTCATACATCTATCCTTCGACTTGTCTTAGTACTCGATTAAGCTCGATGACTGGCCTGTCCTGGTCAGCTAGTCAGTATCTTCATCAATACTCAGCTCCTTCTTTACCTTTCTACTTACTAGGCTATTCTGATGGCTTCATCTATTGTGGTAAAGCGTTAGAGTTCCACCATTTCTCAAATATCACCTCTCAAACTAGTGATGAATCTTGAGACTGTTTGAGCTAGTAGTTCCTCCACTTTGCAATGAATCATAAGCATTTGAAATTATTGAACATACTCGTCAACAGTTCAACCTCCTTATCTTAGCTCTTGAAGCTGAGTGAAAGTATCTTGAAGGTAAGTTTCCGGTACGAATCTATTTCTAAGTATTCTCTTTATCTCAAGCCAAGCATTAATCTCTCGGTAGCCCTCCCGTCTCCTCATGGCATAAAAATTCTTCCACTACATGACTGCATACATAAAGAACTCAATAGCAGCAATTCTTACCTTCTCATAATCCCCACATTGATAATAGTCAAAGACATACTCTACCTTCTCTTCCTATTCCAAATATTTGTCAGCATTCGTAGATCCATTAAAACTCGAAATCCAAAGTTTCGCATGGTTAGATGCTCTAGAGACTCTAGTTTGCTCTTTCTCGAAGTACTCTTCTTCTTCCTCATCTCCTATGTTTGCCAAATCAATCCCTCTCTTCACTCATTCACCTATTTCTTTACCTCGAACTAATCAAGCTAGGTTCTGACCTCTAATAGGTTGGGTAACCTGTGGGATATTTTGCGCAGCCTCAATAAGTCAATAAGCTAATGCATGAATAGCTCGGGTCAGATCTACTAAGAGTTTTACCACCTTATCAAGTCTCTCGTCAATGCTTCTCGGGGTTTCTTAAGACTATTGTTTATGATGGATAACTCCACTATTGTCATCTCCCATACCAACATTTACACTCGAGTCTATCATTCTCTCTATAGATTCAAAGTTCACACAAATACTTTAGGAAATTAGCAATTGACAACATGGCACTCAAATAAGCACAATAACTTGCTCTATTTTAAATATGCAGAATAGAGTATTACAAAACTTCAAAAAAAATATATCAATAATTACAAATTAAGTAAAACCTTCGCTATAACACCAAGATATTGTGAATCATAACCAAGAACAGATAAAGCCAATCACTAGATGAGTTCGAGCTTGTAGAAAGCTCGAAAGAAAAGTGATAGGGTGTATGTGAAAGGACAAATGCAAATGAAGAGTAAACAAAAACCCATGAATATCTTAAGAGAATATGACGCACCAATGAAACTTCTGAAAACTCACGACACAATTCGATATAACATATAAATCGGTCTAATGAGGTTACTTACCACCTAGCTTTGCTTAATGATTAAGATAAGAGTGATGTCGAGAGTAAACAAGCAGTGTTTATACACGGAAGAAAATACTTAAGTATATTAAGGATAATCTAATTCTGCTTCTTTTTATAGCTACAAGCATAGGGGTATTTATACCCATAAGTTAGGGCAACTTGCTCAAAAGGGAAAAAGACAAAAAAGGCACTTCATAAGGAAATAATATACAAGATATAAAAGGATAAAAATGAATATACAAGGAAAACAATCACTAGTGCAATGGATTCTACACATGATTCTTTATACGTAGCGAAATTGTATTGGTGATGCTGTTGGAAGATGTAGACAAAAAGATACGGACAGCTTACTTATTCGAACAAGGATGGCTTGATCAATCTAGATACTTTCTATTGACATTTCGATAAGGGTTTAACTGAGTAAGTAATTAGCTAAGCATGCATGAGAATGGACTGTTGTCTTAGCCTTCTATGTCTTAGCACACAACATGCGAGAAATAGGCAGTCATTTGGTTTGGCAAGCAGAATAGGTCAGCAAGAAGATACTCAACCTTCGTATGAGTTAGCTATAATAGAAGGATTCATTTTGCTAATTCCACTAGTCTTCGAGCTCGGCTGCATATCAGTAGTTCGATAGCCTGGTTCCTCTCATCCATTCTCTCATTTTTTTCCTAACTATAAGACATTTCTCTTTACATGACAAAAGGGTTGACTTAAGCATTGGAGTGGTCATGCCAGAGCATCTTCTGGTGCCCCCCATAAGGTGTTTTTTTTCTTGCAGGTATACGTACACCAAAATGAGAATCACTTGTCAACACAATCCATGTTTCCATAATCGAACCAAATATATCTCTATTGACATTCATTTTATGCATGAACAAGTTTAAGCCACAATTTGAAGATCATTCGTATTCCATCTAAGTTGTAGCTTGTTGATTCTCTCACAAAGTTAGTCTTACAAACTACTCTCCATTTCATCAATGCTAAGTTGGGTCTTCAAGCAACCCAACTTGGGAGATAGGGATGTAGATATAATTATTCGAGACAGAGAGCTTGTAATTATTTTCCAATTTCTATTAGCAATATAGTTTCAATATTAGCAAGTGTTTTGCCTTCATGTATAGAATTAGTTTGCTAGTTGTTTGTTACTATTAGTTAAAGGTTAGTTTTACCAGCTGATAAAGCTTACAACTATCATAGTTCACTTATAGTTACACATCGCATTATATAAATAGCTATCTAGTAATCAAAAGAGTCACTTTTCTTCCTCTATAAAACTCGACTAGTACTTCTCTATCAGTAGTCATAATTCTTTACTCAATGCTATAGATTTTCTTTGCTATTTAGTCTTGGTTGTGATCTACTCCATTGGAATTAGATAAGTAGAACACGAAGGCATTTCCATCAAAAGTTCATAGTAACTGACGTCATTTGAGATTACATAGACTACTCAATTAAACATCACATTTGTGTTAGTGGTTATCACCTTAGTATGAGCTTCCTAATACCAACATTATAGAAACACACTAAAGCAAAAGATAGGAGGGCATGTTTTGACAACAAAATGAACAAATTGAAAAAATTTGTCCTTGATGGATTTTAAGATGTATCTTTTTCACAAGTTTTTGAATTGATTATTTGAATACAACAAATGAAGTCTAATGACCATATCCAATCTTGGTTGGAGCTCTGAAGCTCTCTAAGATTAACTATAGCTGACCATATGTCTTAAGATTATCATTTGCTTCATCAGTACTAATATCTCATGTAATTTTATGAGTGATGGATAAGTATCAATAATATCTAAATACTTAATAATGATAGTCAACCCATCTATTAATGTATTAAAATTTTATATATAGTATGTTAGTACTATTTGCTAAGGTAAAAAAAAAAAAATTATTCATCAAAGAAAACATTGATCAAGATTTCAACATATATGATAGTGTGTAAATTAGGTGTGATAATCAATTTAGAAACTAGTCTCTCATTTATTCATGTCAACATTTTGCTTGTATCTATATAACATGTATAATATTTAATGAATCTTTTTTTTTTTTCTGTGGATTAATGCAATCTCATTGATTTCAATATTGGTTTCTTTTTTAATAGTTGGCAATTATATCAGGTTAAGGATTTATTGGCTACTATTGATATTGATAGATAACAAAAAATGTTTCGGCGTAGGATTCAATTCACAACGGAGAACTCCCAAGCTACGAAGCAGTCGATGAACTTTTGTCAAATTTCAAATGTCCGTTTACAAGGGTTACCGAATAAAATTATTATCATGCTAGCTGCCAGGGGATAAACCAGCGAACGACATCCTAACTTGACATTCCATTATCAAAGGTAGACACTATAGAGCCTAGTACCTTCGGATTTGGAAACACAGGAAAACCTCTGCGGACTCTTGCATATACGACCTTATATAATTTTGATAGTGACTAATAGCGTAAAAGAACGCGATTGTTTGCTGATCGCAACTGTTAGTACGCCACTCGTTCAAGAAACCAAGCAAATCAATGGACGAACAGAAAGAGGTCCTCCGATCTCCTTAAGCATATCCACAGCCTCAACATTAACACCGCTACAACTCTACAGCATGGCAAAAAATCAACAAGACAGATTGTGTATTCATCCATGAATTCCCTAAAAGCATCAATTCCATATCTTCCATTAGAACACCAGGTTCATCTATACATATATATATATGCAACCAAATTTATTTCATTCAAAACACCAGGTGTTACCATGAAAATATTTGGTGAAAATAAAATATAAGCAATGGGAATCATTGTCTAAGACAGGAAGTTCCTCCAATCACCAAAAATCAATGTTGAGGATTTACACAACCAACACCAACCTTTTCCCCTGATAAACGAACTAATTAACACCTTAACCTTCGATACTTGATATAACTTAATGCTGCGATTCAACATAAGTACATAGTGCAATGTACAGTCTTCGCTTATCCAAAGAAAATTTTACTTTCCTCTCGTCTGTCAATTTTTCCCCTCTTTCTGGTTAGCATCTCATATCAATTGGAGATTAAAGCATAAATCATGGCACGCAAGGTGCAATGTAAGAGAAATCCTAAGATCAATTATGTGGTACAACATCTATATTATTAAGCAAATACGTCCTTTTTCGGATTCCACACTTTCCGAGAGTATATTTCTGTCCGTGATATTCCATAACTTGGCCTTAGAATAATTATCACTCTCTTTTATCCTCAATCGTTAATCAAGGGTTTTTGAATAATTTTTTACTCACACCTACAATCTTCTAAAATCTACTAAAATAAAACTCTACGGTCAAATTATAATAATACCATTAGTGTACATCAATTTGCCCCATATTGTTAAACTATAATAATTTATACTAATACTATAATCATGACAATATAATAATATCTTATCTCTCACCGTACATTTCCTTTCCATATGTTCGAGTATCAGCATGGTTAATTATCTCCCAAAGAACATGGAACACTCAAAAATCTCTACTATAGTATGTTTATCGTTGATCTTCGTCTTCTAGAAATCTTCTTGAATGTATTCTATGTAAAACCTCCAATTATGATGGTATATTATTATTAATACTTGATTAATTTATGCATTAAGTTTCACTCAAATAGATATAACCCTTTTCTTCAATTAATTTATTTGATAAACTGCTTTTGCTATGTGTCTATGAAATTGAGGAATTGGATATTTATGATTAGAAAAATATTTTGCTCAAAATTTTTATGATGATTGCTGCAGGTTGAAGTCATTAAATAATTTAACAGACGAGAAGTTTCAATGATGAGAATGATTCAACCATCAAGTATGAAGAAACCCAAGATAGAGTTGATGTTATGGACAAGTTTAGTGTGTATATTTTCATGGTCAACCCATGTTTCAAGACAATTCTCCTAAGGTTTGTCTTCTATGATTGATGTCTTAATTTCCTATTTGATTTTTTTTATATAGATTTTTCTTATTTGCAACTTCGTTTTTTATTTTTTTACTTTCTGGATTTTCCTTGCTTTAATTTTGTATGTAATCCAAAAAATGAAGTGGAGGGAGAAAGAGTACAAATTCTAAGTGTCGATGTAAGCAACGTCTTCAATTTCAGTACTCCGCCTAGTTTTTCTTTTTTTAAATTCTGATTGCCTTAATTTTTCTTTCAATTTTATCATGTAATGTTTTTCATTTTATATTCACATTTTCTTTATAAATTAATAAAATATTTCCTTTTTGTTTCATTATTCTTTAATGATATTCAATATGTGTTACGATTGTATCTGGTTAACAATAAATTGTCTTATTTAATTATGTTCTTAATTTTACATTTTTTATAGGGAAGATGTATTGGAGATAATTTGGTGATGGCTAAAATGTTATGGGATCGAATAACTTCTCTTATTGCTAGAGTTACTTTTTACTTTGAATTTGAGCTTATCATAGAATAATTACACATAATTTGGTAACACTTTGACACAGTTGCCTATATTTGTGTTTTAGAATCATTTGACACGATTATGGTAGAGAAAATATCCCTTTATTTTGTTATGAACTTTTTAAGTGCAATTGTATTTCATTTGTAATTTTTAGTGTTCGTTTCCCTGTGAATACTGTGGCAATTGATTTAGAGTGCTTTTAAGTAAAGATTACGAGGAAGCAACGCTTCTTCTTCTGTGTTTTTTTTTTTTTTTTAATTTTATTCTCGTATCCCTCCATGGAAGAGGCTAATAGAATAATCTCTCTACGTAAAACTTCAACTAGCATAGTAGGATATTAAAAAAAAAAAAAAAAAAAGTACTTCATAAGGTATGTGAATTCACTTTTTAGAATAGTAAAAATGGGAAGGAAGTAGATGAAAGGAAATGTAATTTTGATTTCTTAAATTTCACATGCTTTTTCTGTCATTTTATAAGTAGATTCATATGAAGTACTTAATTTACTTAATTATTTTTAACACTTTTCTTTTTATAAGTATATGACAAGTTCTATAATATAGCAAGTGAATTAAGATTAGCATCATCATTACTTGCTGTTTGAGAAAGTTCGATATTTATGTGATTTTGTATTTTTTTTATATAACAAATTTATTTTAATTTTTCTTTATATTTATAATCCTTACTCTTGCGTGTAATTTTGTGAAACCGAAAGGAAAAATATGTATGTGTATTACTTTATGTTAATGTATGTAACTATAGTTTGAATACGAAAGGAAATAACTATTACCATTACAACCTAAGGGGCAACCAAGTTGTGGCCGTATCGCCATATACTTCAAGAAGGTTTGAGGTCCCACCATTGATCAAAAACTTTCATCATAATACACAAGGCGTTTGCACAACATTGACCTCTGCTAGAAGACTTGCATCAAGTAATATCAAAACAAATAATTAATATTTAAAGTAACAAATTTAAATCCAATATAGGTCTAGAGATAAACATCCCGCAAATAAGTCTTACAATTAAGCTAGAATAAGTATTAGTAGTCCATGCTACTAAACCTCAGTAAAAGAAATATACAATAAAGAGTCAAAATAGATTATATAGATTTACTCAAGTTCTCTTCTTTATTCTACCATCCCGAAAGCTAATAGAACTAACCTCAGACATCATGCAGCCTAGCTCCAACCAAAGGTCATGTTACAACAATAAACTATAAGTGGGCAAGTCATCACTACTTATTGGGTAAGTCATAATTATTTAGTGGGTAACCTTCTTATTCTATCAATAAGCAAGTTCAAACAAGTTATTTAGCAAGCATATGAATACAAAACAATCATATGCAATGCATACATCTTGTACAGCCTACTAGCAATTATATAAGGCACAATTTTACTCCTATTGTTGCCTAAGTTTGGAAAGTATTTAGGTACGTTAGGACCTAAGTCTTTATGTCTAATTCAATATCATTTCTCTTAATAGACCTAAAGTAGTATACATGGCTCGACCTCAAGCAATGGGCAACATTCCCTAGAGCTGCTTAATTCCCAAAAAGTCAAGGCAAAAACATGTCGTACAAATATATCGTGCACTAACAATAATATATCATATAATAATCAATATGGATCCATAATGCATGATCTCTCACTCTACTACGTAATGCTGACACTCTGATCTTAATGCGATATGATGCAATGCATGTTTGGTTCATTTAAAGGTTAGATAATTGTTAGTTTGGTTCACAAGTGATCAACCAATATATACAATAGATACTCTAGAATCCTAATAGCTAATGTAACAACCAATTTTAGTTCTAATATATTATGGTGTATTATCACACAATTGCTTCCAAATACAAACACATGCAAGAATTCGCAAATCCTAAGCACATAAATTTTCATTATATATAATTTAATAGTGCTCTATACTATAATTAAATACATGATAAGATAGAAGTCAATATACTCATCCACCCATGATATCTGGCAATCCTAATAGTCTTCAGTCAAGCCAATCTCTAGATCAAAATCACCTAAAGAATGTAATCATAGCATATAAAACTCCTATTCTTTACTATCTATTAAATTAATTAGTCACAATTCCTTATTTTTCTTGTTTTCGTATTTTAACCATAACTTTTTCATTTTAAGTTTGATTTTTGTGATCTTATAGTCTATTTTCATTATTTTCGAGTGTTCATCATGTGGTATGGTCCATTTGGTTGGATTAAACCTGTAACCTTAAGGATTAGGCCAATTAAATTTGTTGGTCAAACATTGGTGTTTGACTGTAGAGGTTTTTGGACCTTATTTTGGGCCTAAAGTTAAGATTTGGATTATTGGGCCTTATATTTAAGGTTTTTAAATAAAACTTTCAGTTTTATCCCCTAAAGTTTTTAATTGGGCCTTAGGTTCACTTTTACAGATTGATTTGAACCTTTTTCTTTTTTTTCTTATAATAACTTCAAGTTGGGCCTATAGGGTTTTTCTAATTGTCTTCTTGGGCCTATTGGTTTTTAATTTACTTTAGAGTGTATTTAAATTGTTGGTTGGTTTGTTTTATTGGTTTATGGACTCTATTTTAGGCATTTTCAATGTGATTTAGGTCTCACTTTCATTTTAAGGCCTTACGCCCTACTCTATGTGCTCTTTTATGCCTGAACTCATTATAACCCTTTTAAATAATTTATTTTCATGTGTCCTGTGCTAACCATTATCTTTTATTGAGCTTCTAATTAAATTTTAAAAGTCCAAATAACTATTTAATCTTATTTAGGCTTCTAGTCCAACATTAGCATAATAAACTTTGTTAGTTAAGTCTTAAACCTAAATTATCACTAATTAATGAATCATTATGTTAATAAACCAAAAGTTACAGCTTGTTCCCTACTCCAAAGGTGGTGTAAAAGGTAGTTCTTTTAAGGTTTCCACCATCTTTCACACAACTCCTCATTTTAATGTATATTATCTAACTCTAAGCTAGTTTTTTTTTTTTTTTTTTACCAAAAGAAATCCATTTTATCAACAAATAAGTGTTTGTTGTAAGGAAAACATCCCCTACATGGGATGGCATATATGTAGCATGGGCGTTGCTTGATGTTTTTCTCACTTTTTTCTTCTAACACCTACTTGCTCCTACAATTTCATGCATATTGGAAATTATACTTAACTAAGGAGCCATGTGTTCCAATTATCTATGGTATTTACACTACATTACTCTAATATACTTATTTATAAGAGTTTTAGATCTTAGAATGTAGAAACAAGCTATAAACTTTAAGGAAACCATAGGGTAGTTTTTACCTTAAAGAGTTGAAATGGAGCTCCCCTTTTGCTCTTGTTGTATCGTAAGCTTTAGGGGTGTTATAGGGTATGTGTGTATCAAATGGACAGGGGGTGAGTGAGGAATGTGTGATGATTGGTGGTTAGTGGTACCGTTAAGTGGTGGTAGAGTAAGAGTGGCTAACGGTGGTATGAGTGGGGTTGGCCGAGATAGCTAGCAAGGGTAAGTATATATAAGCTTTGTTTGGAGAGTTTTTTAGCATGTTTAACAAATGAGATGAGAGAAAATGAAGAGTAAGAGAGAGAGGGTGCATGGCTAGCACTTGAAGAGGGAATTAAGGGGACCACAAGCTTAAATTAGGCAACTTGGTATATGTCTTTAAGGGGTAAAATGCACTCTTGTAAGGTTTTGTCCTTTTGGCAATTGTTTGTCCCCTTAGAGGACAATTGCCAATTAATCTCTTTGTCTTTTGTCTTTAATCACTTTTATCTCGTTGTTAATTAAGATTTAATAAGAGTTGATTATAAGATTAGGTTATAATTAAGAAAATTAATTGTGATTAATTATGATTGAGAAAATTAAGAGTAATTAAGGTTGGTTTAGAGTTTTGTTATATCCTATCAATTTACTTATGTTTATTAACTTGTATTGTCTAATTTCTTAGGGCTTCCAAGCATTTTGGGCCATTTACAGTTATTGGATCCCGTATATGGTCAGTACTTAGGATTTTTGGACAATTAGCAAAATTGAGTATATTAAGTGAGTGGTTTTGCTATTCAATTAAGGTTCCTTAATTATTTCAAGGCTTTTAGTCATTCAATTAGGGTTTTAGCAAATTTTCTCAAGTTTGATAAACATTTTAAGGTTTCTTTTATTATTAGAGTTTTTAGAATTTTATGCGTACAATTAAGATTTTAAGGTTTACTTCTTCTAGGGTTTTTTGACTTATTATTTAGGGGTTTGCGACTTGTCTTTTAGGGTTAGTTCATTTTATTTAGGGTTTATGTCATTATATCTTGAGCAATTTTAGAGATTATCCATTAACTTTCTTAACCAACTTCGCATTTGAGATCGAGAATTCGTAGGATTTACAATTACTTTATATTAATGCATATTCATTATATTTTGATTGTATAAAGTTATAGTAATAATAATATTCATTATTATGGTACATTATTGTACATTATTATAATTCGAATTTATCAAAATAAAAAATTAATACTATGCATTAATAAATAGTGGCAAAGGAGAACAAAGGTTAGTGATAAGAGAGAGAAAATTTACTGAAAGACCAACATTATATTTATTTTACATTGTTTTATTTTAACTAAATATTGTTTAGATAAGGAGAATTTTAGTAATGGCAAGTTTTCTGGTAGAACTTACATAAAGGTATGAAACCAAAGGAGAATATTTGCTCTTTAGTTTTTTTTTTTTTTTTCTTAATGTAAAAAGAGAAACTATGATAAATAATGGAACTTATAGATAATTTATTATATTTTCTTTTTTAAGTTTCTTGAATGCAATTCATTTAACTAAATAATTGTTTTGTGATTAAGATTTTATGCATGATGGTTTCCAATTAGCAAACACATTGTGGATACATCAATTTCTAGTATACAAGTAACCAAAAATTTTTCCAAGCTTCGTTTGACTTCTTAATAGATCTACCGCTTTATTTCTTAACAAACTACTAGTAGAGCCTTTTACGCTTAGCAACCATACCATGATCTTTATTGCTCCTTTCATTGCATAGTACCTCCAATGTTACACTTAGTTATGGCATGAAAGAAAAATTATATTACATTTTGCATAGTTTAACAATAAAAGGAACAGGTCAAAATACCTTAAAAACTTACTCTTAAAAGGGGCACTAAAGAAAAGTAATTTGTCAAATTCCATTGCAAAGTTGTAATTAGAACATGTAAGTTGCTTTAGGTCTTAAGCTATATACTTTCTATACAAATTGTAGCCAAGCCCTATACTTTATAAAATGCAACTTAGATTTGCAATTTAGTTCTTGGGACAAATTAGGTCTCACCTTTGCTTTGCGATTTATAAAAAACAGCTAACATACACTTTATTCTACATCACCCACCAACATAATTCAATAGTAACAAAACCACCTATAAGAAAATGAAACCATTTATTAGTTATGAAAATACAACTAATACAACATATCTAAATATATGAACTACCATAATAAAACCAAACTCAAATACCTAGCAGTTAATTTACAACTCTATCAACAAACTCCTTCTTCACCCTCAACACATGATAAGCTTTGTCTATTACTTCGAACACGTCACAAGCCCCATCTATATTCCCCTCATATCACAAGCTCCATATACATTCCTAACAATCAAAAAATCCAACATTCTAAAATTGATTTATATTGAAGATAGAATCACATGTTAGTAATACAATATAAAAGCATTTACTAACTAAAAAGATAGAGAATGCTTCATTAATGCAATGGTCATATATAATATATACAATAGTTCATTTATTCTTTTCTTATAAAGCACTAAATATCATATAAGTACATCTATACATATATAACAATAATCTAAAATAAGACTACCTCCTCCATCATCAATGGTATTGAAGTCACATAGATCTCTCTAATGTTTCTCCAACCAAACTAGACTTGCTTAGACCCATTACATCCAAATGAAGGTGAGTGTATAATAGTATATCATCCCATGCAATATGGTATAAATCTACCTATATAATGGTCTAACCCACATTAGAGTCAGCTAGATGCTTTTGCCTAAGCCTCTAAGGAGTAGGTAATGCTATAATAGGAGCAAAGGCTAGATCAAAATTAGGTATGTGAAATGACATGAAATCAGTAGGACTAACGAATCAACCATAAGAAATAGAGTGGCATGGCATTTAGAGGCATGATCCACTAATGAGAAATAAGTTATGGTAAATCTAGAGGAGGAGAAGGAGACTAATTGAGTATTGGCTCCTATAATGACCCATATTACTACCATGTTGTCTCCTTCGTATTGCAAAAGCTACAAAAATTTCTAACTACTCTTGATGATCTAGAAGGAATTCTATCACACCTCCATAGCCTCTAAGGATATGCCTCCCATAATTGCAACTCTTTAGGTCTATTACAAAGTGTCCATCAACTCAATGTGAAAAAGCATCTATCGTAACTAAAAAAGAAAAAAAAAAGCAAACTGAATGAACATATACGTTATCAATGGAAGATAGAGATGAAGCAAGATGGTTTATATATTGCTCTGGATATCACTTTTGTACATCTGATATAATGTTTGGTAATACTATAGTACTAATTGTAGCAATCCAGATTGACCTCATCAAATAATGCATCGTTATACTCCATCTAGATGATGCTTACTTGCTACTCCTACCACATCTAGATCCAAGTATTGTAACATTTAGCTCGGTTCTCATAGGTCTTCCCTTTAGGATTAAGCCAATAGAATGAAGTTACTATACCATATGGATTTAGGATCTACTAGACTTCACCAAATTATCATGCCATAGAAATAAGAAGGTATCACCCCATTAGATGAAAGTAAATAAAAGGCACTCAAGCTAGCCAAATGTTATTGCCCTCTCGATAATATGGGCAATGCATTCAGGATCTTAGCTATATATAGCATCCAAGTAGTTTGCAAAGTAGATGTTAAGATTACTAGCATGCAATGAATGTATATATAGACAAGACAAATTGTTAAATGTACCATATTCACTTCAGTGTCTACCAATCTAAGGCATTTCGATACTACCCCAAATCATCTATGAGAAGTTGTGTAATGTCAAAATCCATTTGTCAGTAGCATGCCAATTGCTCACCCTATGGGAGATACATTTTAGCATCATAAAGGGGTAATATGATAAAGCTTATCCCATATTTAAACTTATATAAGAGTAACTTCTTCCCTATCTTTTGTGTCATTGGATCAGTAGCATGATGCAGCAGTTTGTCCAACTATTCGAAGCATGCTAATCTTCAATTGTATCCCTATGTTGCTATAAAGTCTTGTAGAAGGAGGAACATCATATTTATGGAGATACAGATGATTTGTCTACAATGATGATCCTACCCATCAATTATGGAATGTATGCTCAAGCGTATTTTATAATGGTCTTGTCATTAGCATCTAGATGTAATCACTAAAGGAACACTATAACTACAACATTTTAGCATGCTTACAAGAAATATTGAACACATCAAAGTGTAGCCCTAAATAGGTGGTAGCACTTGTTTGATCAACCTAAATTAGTGCTCTTAGTAACTAAATGACCATTGATAAGAAAACTAAACTGTACAAAACCATCCTGTACCATAAAGCAAACCTCTCCATGTGGCATATGGAATTTATGGGTCTTTAATCCCTACCTTTATACTAAAGCTACATTAAGATGATAGTCGAGTTATACATATGGGATTTTAGAGATGCCACAAAGTTCAAACTATTGTAGATGAGGCAAGATATAGGCTTCCAAAGGTATCCTCTCCTCCTAATATTGTAATGTTGCCTCCCGTCAATGGTTGACTAATTAAGTTGTGCCTAGTATCATGCTGGTCCAACCTGCAGTAGCATCCAAGGTCATGTTGCTGCCATAAGTAGCTCCTTTTCCTATTAGTGCAGTACCTATCGAATTGCTTAATCTTCTTATAAGTTAAGAGTTGAGGTCTTCAAACCAGCATTAAAATTTGTTTAGGTACCTAAGGATTAGGTTAAGTCATACATTTTAGAGCCCTTTTTGCCTTGATCTTCTTATAAACTAGGAGCTAAGGTCTTTAAACTAGCATTAACATTTGATTAGGTGTTTAGAGATTAGGTTAAGTCACACTTTTTAAAGCCCTTTTTGCCTCTATATTTCTATTAATTTTTGTATATTCATTTTTTAAATGGTAGGCCAATATATTGACCTAATATTACCATTATGGCAAAATACTTAAATATAATAAGGTTTTTGGATGCTTGCACTTTTCTTTTCTTTTGTTGTGGTTTTAACTAGTGATAGCATGTCCAAAGGTTTTGCGTTGTTAAGAGGTATTTTTGTTGCCATGGCATTAATATCCTAGTTTTCTTATAGTGACCAAGGGAATTAACCCTTATAAGGAGTACCTATTTAAGGGATCGAGCCTCATCATACAATGGCGTTATAAACTTGATATAGTAGTCGAGGGGGGTCCTAACCTACTCAGTTAAGAATTAATCTAAGCTAGGAATTTTCTTCTAAGCTAGCCGTTAGACTATCATTTATCCACAAGAGCCATTTTCTAATGCTATGTGACTACCTTTGATTGGTCTTATGCATGCTTTGAGCATGTCATTTTTGCTTCATATAGGGGTGATGCTTCAAAGAGCATATGTAAACTATTAATAGGTTATAGGAATTTGTTGTAATCATAGCCTGCAGTAGTTAATTGATCTTGTCCCTCTAAGCATTTAATCACCCAAATGTATGGAAGGAGACCAATTTTGTACACTTTAGGGATTCTCACATTCACAAATTTTCTAAAGCATACCATTAATGGTATTAATTTCTTGTTCTCTTCCCAAGACTTGCCAAGCACTATAAGTAAGAGCCCTAACTCAATTATGGTAACACTCCCATCTTCTGATGTGCTTGAGATACTTTTGTTCCTTTCATGGTTTAGCTTTCTACTTTTAAGGATTCTGTATTTTACCAAGGCTTTCCCTTTTAGCTTATTGCATGAAAGTGAGATTTGATGGAGTAAGGGGAGCGTGGTCCTTTGTATTCCTTTCTATTAGTTATAACATGTCTTTCCTATGTAAGAATGCCTTGCTTTTACTTCTTTCATGTTGGAAGCTCACTTGTAAACCTTGTATGCATCATTGAGAACCCAATGCTTACTTTCACTCAAGTGATTCTTATTGAACGTTTGTTAACTATAACCATGGAAAATTGATGGGTAGTATGAGCACTCGAGAAAGCGCAAGTTTAGGATGCTTGACAAGCTAAACAGTCCCTAACAATATCCATTGGTGCAGTATTAACCCTATTCCTTAGTGGAAGGAAGAGCAAATAAGGTGGCTCTTTCTTAGATATCCCTATTATGATCTTAATCATCCTGGCGAGGGAGTTTTAAAGCCAAGATTGAGTAAAGGAACTATTGGGTAACTTAAGGTAATGGCGAGGGTTGCTCTTTAAAGATGTTTTATAGAAATGATCATCTACACCTGTTGACTGATTTGGTTGTTGAAAGCAAGATGATATAAGGGGATTCACCAACTTCCTTGTTTTTTAATTGTTTCTTTTTAGCTTAGGCTTCTTAACCTTTCCAAGTTTGAATATCTTACTAG
Source organism: Lumnitzera racemosa (assembly GCA_024138005.1). NCBI lineage: Eukaryota > Viridiplantae > Streptophyta > Magnoliopsida > Myrtales > Combretaceae > Lumnitzera > Lumnitzera racemosa. The sequence goes on from JAMXBC010000004.1 coordinate 64,449,193, forward strand.
GACACTAACCTTGTAATCTATACTCATCTTTCTTTTTTTTTTATACTTAAAGAATTTTTAGATTATTTGGTCAACTCATAAATATGTGCTTGGTCATAATGTTAACTTTTATGTTGTAAGTGTCGGTAGGTGATTTAATTAATGAAAGTGGTTCAATCATGTGTTTGTGATTAACTTATTTGGTTAATTTTTCCTTCGACTCATGGTCCTCCAAAGGCAACGACAGTCGAAATCCGAGTGAGGTCAATATGCCGATCTAGTTATGGAAAGTTTGTGTTTCTTTCCATTATCACTTCGTGCTTGTAGATTGTAGTATCTTTTGCTCTTTTTTTTTTGTATGTGTTTTCTTCATAAGCCTATGTAGGTTAGAATTTATAACCGTAGGGATCTACCCTAAAAGCTTTAGCAATTGGCAGGAGTATCTTAGATTGTAAGGCAAAGCCTCATTCCACATTGGTTTCTTGAAGTGATTAAGGTCAAAGAATTGCTTTGGAGCACTTAAACTTAGAAGGTAGAGCCTCATTCCACAATGTTACCCTAAAGTCACCAAAAAGGTTAGGCAACTATCTAGGAGCAACTACAATTAGTGGGCATAGCCTCGTTCTACAAAAATCTTTATTGCTCGTACCTATGTTTTAAAGTAAGCTAGAGTGAGTGCGACCCTCGAGAAGTACGTGTCCTTAAGTAACTGAGAATATTAACTAATTATATGGACGCAACTAGGATTAGAGGGCATAACCTCATTCCACATTGGTATCCTTAAGTGACCTAAAAGGTTAAGTAACAATTTGAGAGCAGCCAAGATTAGAAGGCATGGCCTCATTTGAAGATGGTGTCCTTAAGTGACCAAAAAGGTTAGGCAAATATTTAGGAGCACTTAGGATTGGAAGGCATGGCCTCATTCCACAATGGTGTCCTTTTCTATTAAGAAGGATAGGAAACTATTTGGGAACACTAAGATTAAAGGGCATGGCCTTTTTCAACTATGGTGTTCAAAAGTGACTAAGAAGGTAAAGCAACTATTTGGAAGCTCCTAAGATTAGGGCATGGCTTTGTTCCATGATAGTGTTCTTAAGTGACCAAAAAGTTTAGACAAACATTTGAGAGCGCCTAGGGTTAGAAGGCATCACCTCAATCCACGATTATGCCTTATTTTGCATATAATATATGAGGAGGTTTACCTTATAAGGAGTATTGAGGGTTAAAGGTTAAAGCCTCATTCCATAATGGTGTCTTAATAGTCAAAGTAGAGATATATCATGATTGAGTTACCACACCAACCTTACTATGAAGGGGTTTTATTGAATTAAGTGGGCATGAAGAGGCTTGCTAGTAGCTAAAAGATGAGAATTCCAAAAACTTGGTTGGTATTGTATCAATTACTTATCGAAATATGAGATGATAAGCTCTTTCACTTATTTACGTGTTTGACTTGTATGCTCTAATCAATAACTTCATTAAGAGCCTTGTTATCATTGTTAGCTATCGTAGTAGAGGTTGGGTGACTACATTGTAATGCTGCTGGATATACTCTCTAAGGAAGCCAAGTTGATCAGTATCTTTGATAGCATTTTATAGCTCATAAATCTCATCCATAATGTATACTTTGTTGCAATGTAACTCGCAATATTTATCTAGGTTCCTTTTGGTAGAGTTGTCACTCATTTTCTAAGGTAGGGATCAAATTTGGTTAGTTTTAACTTCTATGAATATTTTCCCTAAAGGTCTATTCAGTGGTGTATAGTCTTAGTATGCTAGGATGTTGGTTTTGTGTTTTCATGTTTCCCTATCTCAAGTTACGCTCCTTTTTCTTTTGAGACCAAGGCAGTCCTTCATTGAGCTCTGGTGTTTTTCATTTTTCTTGCTTGGGTTCTCTATAAGCACTAATATTGTCCTCTACAGTGATATATTTAGAGGCTTTCTTCCAAAAATCATCAAAACTTTTAGGTAGGTGCTCAGATAGTGAGTTGAAAAAGTCACTAGATGGTTTGACACCATTCGTAGTAACATGTAGAGCAATTCACTAATGTCAACATGTAGTATGTTAAGCACGGTAGCATAGACCATGCAAGGTACTCTCTGATTGGTTCATCCTATCATTATCTAATAAGTTGAAGAGAGGATAAGTCTTACATTAACCTTTTGCTTACTAAAAGTGTTGATGAAATTGGTAAGTGAGCTCATTGAAACTTCTTATAGAATTCAATTTAGTATTTTATATCATGTTCAAGATGCCTTCTTCAAGGTGCTTAGAAAGGCCTTACAAGAGATTGCATTGTTGCAACCATGTAAGCTCATTGAACTACATAAATGGTTTAGGTTACCATCAAAGTCGGTAAACCCATCATAAGAGTCTAGATTCAAAATGCAAATGGTAGGCAACAACACTTCAAATTCAACATCATCATGAAAAGGGATTGGTTGGTAGGAAATTTTCTTAAAGAGACATTCTTCATTGACTCCTTCAACTCATAATGATATCTAATGACTTGGTTAATGTCTTTGGTTTTGAATTAACAAGGAATAAGTGCAAGTTTGCCTTGGAAGGAGCAGGTTGATTGCTTTTCTAGTATTGGATTATAGGTTCATGAGGCTATTGGGGTAGCTAATGGGGGAACTTAGGGGTTGTTTTCAGCCACTAGTGGTGGATTATTATTCAAAGATACATTATCATTGATGAGAGGTAGAGGATCATGGTGTTGTTGCATTACATGTACCTGGACCTTTAGCTCTCAATTTCCTTCTTCTAGGGTATTACGAAGTCATTCAAGGTGAGTGAAACGGTCCACATCAGTTATGATCACTTGATGTTGCTCAATTGTTCATTGTGGGCAGAGGTTTTGATTATTTTGGTTGTTTATTATAGCAATTAGGTTGGTAATATCTTGGTTCACCATTGAGTTATTATCATTGCTGTTTGAGCAAGTTTTAGTAGTTTTGCATATTTGAACTACATTGACAATTGGACTTTGAAATAAGTGGTGGTAAATGTTGATGGCAGAACTTCATTGATCAATGGAGCTTACAGGTAAAGGTACTTGCAAAATGAACATACGTAAGCTAAGAACAAGCATTAGAGGTAACTTCAACATGCTTACTTCAATACTTAAGTTAGTAAGAGTTTTAAGAGAAAGTGTGTAAAGTAATGAAAGTGGGTAAAGGTTTGTAGATGCCAAACCTATGGCCTTTAATTAGTATTTATAGGCATATAGAGTATGCCAGATAAGAGGGGTAAATTAAAAACCAAGATAGGATTCCGATTTGCTAGAAGATCTGTTGAAGAGAGTCTCAAGGACTTTCCTTCAATGTTGGCTAAACTCTATAGTCCTTAGCTTGAGATTTGGTTCTGTCGTCCATCATATTGAAGGCATTGTAAAGGCCAAGAAGGATAACCAAGCTCTTAGAGGCTTAATTCAGACTCATAAGGTTAATCTATGCTTGAGGAGCTCAACCCATATTCCAAGGAGGTCGTCTTGGACTTAAATGAGATCTATGTTTAAAATAGCTTATCAAATCTTAGTAATTGGCCTTAGTGAGGTTCAAAGGATATGATAGATTATTTTCAAGAAGCTATCGCCTCCAATTTTATGGATGATATGATGGAATTACCTCCCATATCATGTAACACTCATTTTCATCTTAAGTCAAACTAAGGAATGACTACATCTTCTACAGGTTGTATGACACTTGGATCTCCATTATTGACATTTAAGGATAAACAATTACTATCATGACCTACCTCCTATGTATCTACTTTAACCTATAAACCTCACATATGGTATCTAGAAAGCGAATCGTTATGCCATCCTTAAGATAAGGATAAGGACTACTTAAACATTTTTTTCTTTCCTTATGTACCTATTTTACTCCAACAAGTAGACATCTCTCATTCATTAAGAATACCATTAATAATGCAACTATTCATATTTCTAATTTTACATACAATATGCTCATATCACCTTGCAATTATTTAGGTTAATCAAACATTCTACATCCTCTCAAGAACAAATCAACCTCATAATCACCCATGACCAAAATCATGCCACATTTATACCAAACTTGATATCCTCCTCCATTTTAATTGCAATTCATAGCTATAGATTGAATTCCTTATAAGCTTACCCTCTTGGCCATGATTGTTTAGTATACTTACAAAACTTACTAATGATCATCTTGAAAGTTCCTTTAGCACTGCTCTAACATCTGTGTTAAGGCTTCCCAACCAACCATGCTTACATTATTACCTCCTTGAACTTAAACTACAAGTTTTACAAATTCCCTTTAGAAGAATAAAACCATAAACTTAGCTTAGTGAAGTATATGAACATATGAAAGTAGTGGGTAGAAGTTGTGATGATATGTTATCTTCAAAAGGGGTTCAATATACTTTGTATCGTCATACCTAAACTTGGAGATCTCTTTTAATCGTGCTATTTAGTACCTAGGATTAGGAAACTAACCCCTTAGTTCCTTATAGAACAAAGTGAGTACATAAAAACCAAGACAATAAGAAAATTGCCAACATAACATAGTTACATATATTATATTCAAATATTAAGCAATACAAAGCAAGTAGAATGCAAAAAGAAACCTTTGCATTAATTTACTTACTTCATTGCCTAATTTAAGGATTCTTACCTAGATTTCATAAATCTTGGAGTGCCTTAGTATCATTCCTTTCTAACTTTAGCTTAAATCTTTTGGTTGGACTTTAACCTCATTCAATCGCTTACTTAAGTCAAATACTTAAGCTATGCACATCAAGCATCAATACTTAGTCCTCCCTTTTCCTTTCACCAGCTACAAACAAACAAGCTTAGGTGGCCAATCATAGTAGGTTGCTCATTATTGGGCCAACTCAAAGGTCATACAACAAACTTACTAAGTCAATAGATCACAAACTTATTAGGTCAATTCAATGATAGCACCACAAACTTACTAGGTTGATAGACCACAAACATACAAATCAGTAGTATCATAACCTAGAGGAGCGGTCAAGTTATGGCAATTTTACCGTATGATACGGCAAAATTTGAGATCAAGCATTGTTCTAGATCAAGAAACATTGGCGCTCTACATAGGCATCTCACAACCTCGACTTCTACCTAGAGACCAATCTTAAGTAATAACAAAGTATTTAGTATAAATTATACCATAATATCAAAATCCAATGTAACATAAATATAGATGAAGGTATAAGGTTTCCCTTACCATAAGTCATACAAACCTAAAATGAAATAATACCAGTAGTCTCTGCTACTCAACATACTACAACATGTAAATAAATTTAAAGAGTCTAAATAACATATAGGTAACCACTCATGATCTCTTCTTCTTCTCACTGACCATTCCTAAGCTAATAGAACTAACCTTAGGCATCTCATGGCTCAGCACCAACCAAAGGTCCTATTGAAATACCAAACTATAAAGGAGTAGGCTACAACTGCTTAATGAGTAGGCTTCATATCCTACTGACAAACAAAAGACGAGCAAGTGAGTTAACATGCATAGGCAATGTATACAAGCATATGAAATGCAACATCATATACAGCTTACCAATAACTATGCGAAGTATGGTACTATACCCACCGTTGCTTAAGTTTAGGAAGTACTTAAGTAAGTTAGGACTTGGGTCTTTACATCTATTGTCCAAGCATGTTCATCTCTTATTCAATAGACCTAAAGTAGCGAACACGACTTAACCTTAAGCAGAAAATGGTACTCCCTAGAGCTAAGTAGATCCTAATGGTTGAGGCAAAAACAGTCATATAAGTACATTATGCAACTCAACAATATGCATAATAATAATACTAGATCCAACATATATGATCTCTTGATCTACTGTATAGTGCTAACACCCCTTATAGATAATGCATAAACATGTAACGAATGGCCATTTTTTATTAAGGTCTCATAGTTATTATTCCGGTTCGTAGATGACCAACCAAATATATATGATAGACAATCTAAGGCCCTAAGTACTAATACAATGCCCAATTGTAATTTAGATATATTATCATCTTTCAAGAAATAAGTACACCTAAATCAAACACATGCATATGATCCTAACCCTAAGCATATTCATTTCTTGTATATACATAATTAAGTGTTGCTCTACATTACAATCACGAGCAAGATAAGACAAAGGTCAGTATACTCGTTCTGCTATGGAATCTAACAATCCCAGTAATCCTTGCCTACATCGAACTTAGAGTCCTTATAGCTTGAAGAATACATTTAAAGTATATAAGTATTCTACTTATACTAACTATCCAAGCTTTCTTGCTTTAGATATGTTTTAACTATTTTCGTATTTTAAGCATAGTTTCTTCACTTGAAATCTGTTTTTTAGTGATCTTATAGTTTTTTTTATTTTTTTTTAGTGTTCTTTCATTTGGTGAGGTCATTTTGGGGCTTTTAGGTTAGCAAGGTTTTTATTTGTGCCTTATAAGGCTATAAGCTCAAAAGGTGAGTTTGGTTACTTTAGGGTTTAGGCTTAGTTTTGGACTTTGGGCTTAGCTTTTGATCTTAGGCCTTGCACTTAATATTTTAGTCTTCCTTTTAAGTATTTTAAGTAAACTTTTTCTACCCAACACATTAAATTTTCATCTTAGGCCTTAGTACTACTGTTATAAGCCTAAACAGGCTCTTTTCTTAAGTTTAAGGCTTTAACTTATTAAGGGTTCCTATAGTAGATATCTTAGATGGGCCTTAAGGTTTAGTGGGCCTCTTGAATAACTTATTTTGAGCCTTTTATTATAAGGTTTAGATATAGTCATCCTCTTATTTAGGTCTTAAACTTGGGTCTTCTAAGACTTTTTTAACCTAACTTGCACTTTAAGGCCTTAACCCTAAACCTACTTATCTTTTTGGACTTAAGCCTATCCTTAGCCCTAAGTTTATTCCGCTTTACCCAACTTTACAGATTTGGTCATGATCATTAAGGTGGCCATTAATACCATTTTAAAGTCTCTAAGCACTAACAGGCCAGTTTAAGGTCCTAACTCATCATTAGCCCACTTAACTTGATTAATCAAGTCCTAAACCTTGCTTACCACTAAATAGTCAAGTTGTTAAGATAATAAATTCAAATTTATAGATTTGAAGCTTTAATGAAAGTGGTAGCCTACTTAGGGCTTTTAAGGCTTCCACACATTTCTTCATACAATAGTTGTTTAGTGGGGTTTTCTTAAATCAGCATTAGATTTTTACTCACTTAAGGTTATTATTAATACATGATATGTGGATGACAAACAAGACGGGGACTAGGGAAGAGGGGACACACTTGGCTAAGTGGGGGTTTAGTGCTTTTGTAAGTGATTTAGCCCTAAAACCAACAAAATACTGCACTTCATTACATGGTAATCTTAAAAGCCTAACTAAAGAGTATTGTTCTTTCATTATTCTTGTTTATTCTTCATTAGGACACCCTAAACTTCTAAGAGATGGATGTATACAAAGATATAAGTGCCTCAAATGCAAGCAACTATCATAAAACTTAAAGAGAATCAAAGTTAATCAAGCTTAGCTAGTTAAGAGTGTTGTTCTCCTCTTTGTTAGGGTGGCTAACAACCTAATAGCATGGTGGTGGTATTGATGGTGGTTAGTGGTGTACGGCAATATGTGTGGGTGGTGTAGCTTTCGATAGTAGTAGGTTTGGTGGAGTGGGGGTAGTGTGAGTAAGGGTAGCGATGAAGTGTACAAGGAGAGGAAAAAGGGGTTTCGAGTCGATTTGAGGGGCCTTTGAGTGGGATACTTAAGGGAGTATTTTTAGGGTTTACAAAATGAAGAAAAATGAGAGAGTGAAATTGTACTTTTAATAGGCCTATGATTAAATTAAAAGTACTATCCAAACGTTCCTAAAAATCAATGAAACTAAGAACTTAAGTTTACATTTAGAAACAAATCAATTTTTTCTAATTCAAAAACCAATTATCAATAAAACCTCAACTTGAAGAACTACGAGCTCTAAAGTCACCTAAAACACTAAACCCTAAAATAATTAAGGACTTTTAACCCTAAGTGACTAATCAATAATTTAATTTGAATAATTTCATTCAACTTTATAAAATTTCATAATTTTATAAGAATTGAATCATAAAGTACAAAATAATGTAAGATGAAAATCCTAAAACAATTTCCTATAAGACCATACCCTTATCTTCATGTTTAAGCCTTACATATAAATAAGTAGACCAACCAATCACCTTAAATGACTTATCAATTGAAAGTTGGAATCATTTATCAATTAATAACTTATCAAAATCTAGTGATAAGACATTTTCCTTATCACCTCTTCACTTAGACTACATATGGACAATTTTTGACAAGATTTCACATGCTTAACTTCATTAAATGAGACAAGAAAATTCCATAACCCCAAAGGACACTCCACAGCCGGTTTGAATAAGAAGAAGAGGGGGGGCATACTCTTGTCTATTACCCATCAATCACTTTCTCTTATACATCACTATTCACTTTTTAATATTTACATCATCAATAGTTGCAATTGTTGACTCTTATATAAACTATAAGACAATAATTTCAAGACATCTTAAATACACATTTCCCCCCATTCCCAACCGGCCACTCTTTCCTTCATTCCTCTCACTTTCACTTTCAATTTCATTTTCACTTCCTCTTTCTCTCACTTGAAGCAAACATATAAAAGGAAACAACCTTACCCCACAAAATCCCTCATTTGGCCGCTACTTCCAAGCTCCACTTACGGCACTTCCATTTTCTTTTCTTATGTCATTTTCTTCCAACATCTAAACTTCTTTAGAACCATTAGAACCTTCTATAAACCCCACTCCAAAAGATTAAACAACTCAAGTTTCCAAAAGGAGGAAGCAAAGTTAAGAGCTTAAGTGGAACCTTTGTGCACAACCACCATATTTTGCTTTAAGGACGAGTAAGTGTTTCTTGTAATTAGTGGGTTAGTGTTCATGTTAGGAGACTTTGATTTCTTGAAGATATGAGTATGATTATAAGTTGATATAACACCAAAGACCATCCTAAGAAACAAACTCATGAAACCCTTGCATGAAGTTGAAATATAAGCATATAAAGTTGGTGTTTTGTAAAGATACTTGTTTAACACTTTGAATGGAAGATTTTAAGTTAAGAAAATCTTGAAACAAGAACTTGAGTGGAAGATGAGCATTCTGGACGTAAGGATTCAAAGATCATTTGGATGTTGATTTTATTTCCACTAAGCTAAACATGTTCAAATCTAGACTTAAGTTAAAGGAAAATTCATCACATGAAGTTTTATGAAGAAACCAACTTTGTATGACATGAGCTATGATATGGAAGTTGTAATAAGTGTGAGATCTCCTTTTTTTTGTGTAAAGCATAAGCTAAAGAATCATCCCATAGAAGAAAAGTTAAGTTAAGATTTGAATACAAGTAGTTTAGGTACATGATCTAACACCTAAACTTAAGGAAGTGATGAAACAAGTTGAAAAACCAAGTGAGAAACCCTTGGATTCATCATGACCAGATCTGGAACATAAATAAAGCCACTTAAAAATATGATAAAACCAAGTGAACAAATTGGAAATCAACCAAAGCAAGTATAATAAGTATATAAAGCCTAAAACTCTCAAAACAAGCTTAGAACTCTAAGTTGGGCCTTCATTAAAATTTTGACCAGCACTTTAAAATACTAAGAAAGGTTGTTTTGAAGCCCACAAGAAGTCCACCTAAGACTTCATAAGCCCAACAAAGTCACTAACTTTAGTTTAAACCAAAAACAAGCCCATTTGACAACTTAAGTCCACTAACGATCCCATGAAGTGGTTGTTAGCCTTAGGAATATAAATCAAAGTTATAAATCTAACCTTAAGGAGTATTTTGAGCTTAGGATAAAATCTTAAGACTATGCCCAAAGGATTTTTCAAGTTACCAAAAAGCTCATTTACTAAGCAAGGTATAAAAGCACTCCAAAACATGAAGATTGCTACTGTTCTAGCCCATGGATAGATTTGTGTGCCTCATTTCGAAAATCTAACCTTATCGCGTTAAAGTACACTTGAAAATGATGAAGATTGACTATAAGATCATAAAAATTAGATTTAAAACGAAAAAGTTATATGCAATTGAACTTTTAAGTAAAAACTAGGAAAAGATATGAAAACTAGGAAAAGAGTATAACTTAAGGGATTTTAGCTTAATATCCTAAGTTTATATCAATTCCTTATAGTATTATGATTTCGATGATCAAGAGACACTACGTACGGAGACGATTTGCCCCAGGATTACTTTGACTGACCACATGGCAGAGTGAGTAAATTCCCGATGACTTTTTACTTGATTTTGCTTGTAGAATAGACGCACCTAAGCATAAATATATATATATAAATAAATTTGGATGCTTGTGGGATATGGGAAATGCATGTATATGAATTTATGGATGAATGTGATGGCTTGTTAATTATATAATAATGGGAATTGTTTGTAATAATTTATACATAAAATTGTATGGAGTGAAACTGTCTGATCACCTTAAAAATCAAGTTAATCACTTATACGATTAAGAAATTGAAATGAATCATGCATTCCCCATATTGCATACAGATAACACTGACTGTCACTTCACACAGAAGATAAGAAGGGACTCATAAGAGAATGAGCCTCCTGTAGAATTGGATACTAGCTATATCATCATTTATATTAAGTTTATGCTTAAGCTGGTGGGCTTACTAGGCGTTAGAAGATGGCAACTGTCGGCGAGGGGCCGCATCTTGTAGCTTCTGCTTAAGGCGTATGTTTGTAGATTGCGGAGGCCACCACTCCACTAGACTTTGGATTTTAAAAGTATGATTTGTTATTCAGTAAAGAAAGTATATACAAATATAAATATATATATTTATAGCTTTCCTTTTACTTAAGCATAATAGTGTAAATGAAATAAAACCTAAGGTCTGGAACCCGGATTTTGGTTTAAGTCGGTTAATTATCTCCAAAGCCTAACTACAGGGGCATAATTTTAAGTCATATGCAGTTCCTAGGTCATTGCATACATTGTTTGGCATACTGATTGTTCATGCATTCATATGATTACGTATCTAATAAATTTCTGCCATATGGTACTAACAAGGGTATTTATCTCACTAAGCTTAAGTTTACACCTCAAAAGATTTCTTTTGATGCAGGAAAATCTCTTCGCTAATCTAGGCTAAGGCATACCCATGGTAAGTCTCTTGTGGGTATGGGTTGGAGTAATTAGAGAGCAAAGAGGACATTTTATAATAGATTTGTAGATAACTAGTTACTTCTTTATTTTTGTTTATAACATAGATTAAAACTTTTAATGCAATTCCCTTATGAATTGCATTTGTTTGTAATATTCTTTTGGTGTGGGTTTCACGAGTCCACACATCTAGTTATTTATACCATAGAAATAATTTTAGTTAAATTGCTCTATATTACTTATCTATTAGCCCAGTGATAACGTATAGTGGAAAGAGCCTTGTATGTCATATGAAAGGCCTACGATTAGCAAGGGGATTGATAGTAGACCTTTATATAGTATACGGCGACCTACCACAACAATGATACTATTAGGTCATGATAGAGATGGTTGACACAACAAGAGTAGGAGAAGGGGACAAAAAGCGTATGTTTTGGGAAGGGAGCACAAAGCCACTTTTGGGGACCATAGTACTTATTGCTTTTTTCCCAAAATGGGAAAGATCTTATCTCCTATGGTAACGATATTTTTAAGGTCAATAATCCTCTTATCCTTTAGTCCTTAATCAAGTTTGACTTGTTATTAATCAATATGTAATGAAGGTTGGTTATGGATTAAGGTTCGTTTAGGGTAAGTGATAGTAATTAAGCATAATTAGGCTAGTTAAGTATAATTGGGGCATGTTTAGGGTTTTGTTGTTCTTTAATACTACACTTTAGTTAATCTAAGTATTCTTCACTTGTACTTAGGGTTTCCTTAAGGTTTGATATCCATTTATAGTAGTTTGATTGACGTACGAGCTTGGAATTTAACGTTTTTTATGATCAACAAGTTTGATTACTTTTGGTGATTGATTTAACTTTATGATTAAGGTTTATTTATCATGTTGAGGTATTTAGTCATTCAATTGGGACTTTGTAATCTTTTTAAGGTTTTGGTTACCGTTCTAGGATTTATCAAGTATTAGGGTTTCTATGGTTTTTCTCATATAACTAAGGTTTTGGTTCTTGCTTCCTCTAGGGTTTTGGTTTAACGTTTAGGGTTTGATTCTTTTACTTAAGGTTTCATTATTATGTTTGAGTAATTCTAAGGACTATCTAAAAATCTTTTTATCCAACTTCACTTCTAGTTACTGAAAACCTACAAGGTTTACAAGTAGACCACAAACTTAAGTGGTGATGGGCAAAGCTTAATTCTTTTGGATGGTTTTTGATTTTCACTCAATGCCTATTGTACCTAAGATCAATAAACAAAACCATAAGTTATATTGAAGTGCTAAGCTTAATTCAAAGGGAAAACACTTGATGCGTTAGCATTACTATTCAGTTGTACTTGATGCAATCTTAATACCAACTTAATATCAACATCTCAAATAAGTAGCCATACTCATAGTGTTTTCACCATATACAAGCTTACCCATTTCTATCAATTCCAAAGTCTCTTACTCATCCCTTTACAACAAAATATAGATACCTACTACTTACCCTACCACTCAAATATCTATTATTCCAATGAATGCATATGCAGCAAAAAGTAAAAAGTAATGGTAACCTGTAGAATACAATCTCATATGGTAATTTACATTACAAGTAATACATACCTTGTTACTCTTTAGAGATCCACTAGATGACAACAACATGATTTGGATACAATATTGTTACCTAAAACATATAGTAATATATTTAATAATGCACTCATCAAATCTCTATCTTAAGAATCAATGCAAGGGTATTAACTATCCAGCTTGACATGTATATACATTACAATTATTTATATTTTATAATAGCTACTTAAGCAATTCATAATGATACAATTAGGTAAGTGGCCAACACTAATTTAACTAATGGTAATTAGCTAGATAAGTAAATTTGCTTCCTTCCACATAACTTAACAAACCTAAAAAAATAAAAAAATCAATGAGTCAATAGGAGTAATATAAATATTATAATATAGCTCAATAGCTTCCAACCTCAACCATGATTCCTTCACTATTAAATATCATAATTAAACTATTTTCCATCCAAATTCAACGATCTTTATATCATTGGACTCATTGCTCTAAGAGTTATATGGATATGTCAAAATACAAATGTGACTAACATCAGCATATGATTGAATTTCTCCCTTCATATATAATCATCTCTCTTTTAAGTTGTAATATGTATATAATTGATCTTAGTTATGCTCTAATTATACTAAAGTCAACCATTATGACCAAATCTAATCTCATGTTCTCATCAACATTCATACACTCCATCATACTCTAAGTTATTCCCATATAATCATCCATTCATCGTAAGATCATTTTCAATTCACTAAATCTAGCCAATATTAATTGAATATTACTTAAAATACATAACAAATAGCAAATAACTCCAAATAGCTTTACCAACTTTTTGTAAACTCTTAACATGTAATGTATACTTTTAAGACTGAATGAAATAATACCAAATTAGCCTTGGAAGAATGCTAATTAAAATTAACGTTTTAACCTTAGCTTTACTCAAAATGATAGTGAATCACTTAAATTTTATAATTTAAGTACAAAATCAAGTTTCACCTTTCCAAATAGCATAAGCATGCTCCAAACGTTACTAACAGTAGATTCAATAAAAGATATCCATCAATAACTTATTATTTTCTATTATTATATTTTTTCCAAAAGATAACAAATTTGAGAAATAATTTCTAGTAATTATCAAATGTACTTCCAAGTTTTTTTTTTCCAATTCCAAGTTAAAATTTTAGACGTATAAAATCAATACAACATGCTAAGAGTCTATAACCTAAAATTTGACTCAAACCCACATTGGCAAGGCTGTGAAACTTAATTTGAATTAGCTTTTAGGCATTGCAATTTCTTAAGGACCTAATATCTATAGCCCTAAGTTTTGCAAAATTGAAAAAATACTACTAGAAACTACATTAAGATTTCTTCCATAACAAAATTTTTCAAAATTTCCTAAGTAAGTAAAGTATTTTTGTAAAATTAACAAAATCAAACCAAAAGTGAGACTTACCAACATACGGTGCTTCAACCACTACTAGCAACCTCCCTTACATTAATTGGACTTCCTATAGCACCACTCTTCAACCACAATAGCAACTCAACATCACTTTGCTTCTAAACCCTTAAACTACCTAACTAGCCCACTCTATTGAAATTTCTTCTATTTTCTTGCTAATTTCTTAAAAATTTCCACTTACATCTTCTTTACTTTTCACTACTAATGATTCTCTTGGTGTTATATGTTAGATTTCTTGGGAAAAAATCATTGAGTTTGAGTCAATGGCGAGACTCAAGTTTTTCTCTATTGTTGGTCCTTTACATGTAGGAGTGAGTGTAAATTTCCTTCTCTCCCCCTTTTCTTCACTTTGTCTCTCCCTTATTTAAGACATCAAGGGTTATTCTTCTACCCCTACCAAACCCCCTACCATAATTGAGATCAACAATGGGCCCCCAAATATCAATATATTTTATTTTTCCTTTTAATGGATTATAAGCTATGTTATCCATTTATTTGGTTACATAATGTAGTGTATTATATATCTAATTGGTATACATTCAATCCCCTATCTAATTCCAATAACATCTTAATTATGAAAATCATTTTTTATAATTAAGTTATCTACCTCTAACATCATATTATATATCAATATCTACTGTTTAAGTTTCCCCAATAAATAACAAATCAACTCGGTACTCAACACTTATAAATAAATTAATTCCTATAATCAAATCGTAATGCTTGACTTAACTTGAATTACATCAACCCAAACCTTAAATTTAATGACTTAGAATCACAGGGTGTTATAAATACTCTTTACCAATGTTAAGACTTTTGTACTAGTAGTGTGCTTAGGTCAACAACTTCCTTTTCTTTTCTTTTTTTAACTAACTAAACTGTAAACTAGTTACATATAGTCGAAATGAACCCCTAGTACAAGGTAAGTGCACCTATCAATTTAGTTGTATAATCCAAAAGAACGGATGTCATTCACATAAGGATTATGATTACTAATACTAACTTTTTCTTTACTATCTAATCGGTAAAATTTGAATTCAAGAAATTTAAGGAGAATTTAACTACATTACAACAAATAATTAACCTAAAAACTAATTAAGATCAGTTAAAGAAAGTAAATTAGAAAGCAATCAAATTGAAAACTAACTCAAGATTCAATGATGTATCTATATTTTGCTTTCCTTAGAATTAAATTTGTGACTTTTACTAAAGATAATTTAGCTCAATCTCTAATTTCTTTGACTAATAGAATTCTCTATAAAGGCTAATAACTTTCTCAATTCTATTAACCATGATTTTTAAATTACCTATTAAAATCTCTTCTCAATAGGATAATTAAATATTGCATTAAAGAACAATGAAATAATAATAACAAAGATTCGAAAAAACTTTGGAATTTATCTCTAAACTTGCAATACTCTTCATCAATTATGCCAATATCTATTTATAAAAGCAATCTCTCAATTCTCTTGCATAATATTAGATTTTATATCAATACCCTAAGAAATATCAATCTAAAGCAATAAAAAACACATACTTGAATCAAAGAAAAGTAAAGATCTTTATTAAATCTAATGAAATGCAATGTCACAATAATTCTAAGTTCCACAAAACCTAGATATAATAAATCTACATACTAATCATGGCAAAAAAATTATCTTGAATGAAATCTAATAAAAACATGAAAGAAAAATCCATGAAACCAATATAAAGTCTTGAATCTTGAATAATGGAGTATATTGCTCTTATGAGTGTTCTGCCCTTTTGAGTCTCTCCAAAAGTTATATAAAAAGTTTTAACAAAAATCCCTAAGAAGCCCTTTTATAGGGGATGTAATTTTTAAATTTCATTGCAAATGACACAACCAAGTGACACAATTGTATCCCTTGATCATGTCCTAAAGATACGTTATATCATCAACAAATCTTAGGCAAATTTGCTACTAACACGACCCTAGATTGTATCACTCACTATGAATGAATCTTCTATGCTCAAAATTTTTTATTGTAACTAACACAGTCATGTCGCTTCTAAACTTCATAACTTAATCATTTTGACTCCGATCAAAGTGAAACTTGTTTTTATTTTCTCATTTTCTTCCAAAGAACATTGCAAAACCTAAGAATCAAGATTCCACTCAATTATTTATCATTTTCTTAAAATAAATCAAAATTTCAAGGAAAAATCACTAAAAATCATTGAATAAAATATAGTCAATTAAAAGCTTATCAACCCCTAGCTAAAAAAGAAAAAGAAAGAAAGAAAATTTTCAACTCGATTCGATTTGGTTTGTAGTTTGATTAGTTTATTTATTTATTTTTTCTAAACCTTAGAATCCCCTTCTTGTTATATATTTTTCTCTATTAGTTTTTGATTCCTTTTATTATGAAATAGCCCTCAATATAAGGATGGTAATAGGTGCTTCATAATAGAGGACCCAACATACCCGTCTCACTAAAAATCCTATAAGGTACCGTTGAGTTGAAAATTCAATTTTCCTCTTTTCCTACTCGATTTATATTAGGTCTGATTCACTTAACATAAATCTCTCCACTAAACTAAAAAAATATTCTTTTCTTAAAAAAATATTTTGAAAAATGGAGTTACTACTCGATTGAGATCAAGAAAAAGTGAAATTAGTGGCCGTGGGTGGATGGACTTTAATTTTATCTACTAACTCATAGGTTTTCTTTAAAAAAAAAGGAAAAAAATTTAGAAAAATAAAAAACAAAAAACTTTGCTTTAGAGGCTAACCTATTAAATCTAAGCAATTTCCATAAAAGAGATCCACAAATTGGATTAATAGGCCTTAAATATGTTTGTTTCAAAAAAAAAATTAGGCCTTTTTTTAATATTATTTTTTAAAAAAGAGAAAGAGGGGGAAAATGAAAATTTTTATTATTTTGGGTAGCCTAAAGTGTCTACATATTCACAAAGCGGGATTAAGCCTATGTGGTTCTTAATTAATAAAAATTTTAGCTTTTAGTTTGCTAGTCTATTTTATTTTTGAAAACTCTCTTTTCACTTTAAGTTTATTAAATTTTATTAATTAAAAAAAATGAGTTTTTTGGTCCATCTTTGAAAACTTCTAAAAAAACTCCTAAACTTTAAAAAAGCCAATTTATTATCTTTTCTTTGTGGAAAAAAAAAACATTTTGAATGTAGGTAAGCTAATTTTGGGAAGGAAAAAACGTACATTTTACTTGAAAACCGCGTAACATGCCAATTTATTAGGACCTAAACATGCTAAGCTTTCAAATTAACAAGTAAACTATTAATTCAATATCAAGCAAGACAATTTAATTTATTAAGTAAATTATCATGGCAAGGATGCTAATTATTAGAACATAAGGTTCCAATTCATTCATTAAACTAATGACTAAATAAAATCTAAACATGTTGATTATTTATTAAAGCCATGCAGGTTAATTGTTTAATAAAACTTAAACATGTAAACACATAAATTATTTACTTAAAACTTAAACATGCAATCATACCATTAAATTATTTTTTATTTAAAGCCTAATCATGCAATCATGTCAATCATTTTGTTTGAAGTCTAAACATATCACAACCACAAAAAAAAAAAAACCTTGGTTTCTTAGTTTTTATTTTTTTTATTTGAAAACTTATCAATTAAATTTTCTTTTTCAAAAAAAAAATCCTTTTTCTTTTTTTAAATAAAAACAACTTTATCAACATTTTTTAAAATGCTTTCACATCAAACACATACAAGCATTGTCATGACCCTCAAGGGGCCTAATAGAATTGTCTAAAATTTTCATAACACGTGTACACCTATGATATGAAAACCACCTTGAAAGTCAGAGATTACAAGACTCTAAATAATTAATCACTAAAGTTGCTAATTTGTATTTAATTAATTTATTATAAAATATAAATAACTATGAGTGTCTAATATCCCACAGTTGCTCAAAACCTAGAGAATCGGTATCTCCAACCAAATAATAAAACAGGATATAATAACTTTATAAAATTATAAGAAAAATTAAATTATATTGAATTCTAATATATAAATATTTTCTGCAAATGATGTTTCTATATCACTTATAAATGTCTCAACTAATTCTAATACTAACAAACTTATCTTCATCTTGTACTTGAGATTTATCCCAATCCCAACATAAGTAAACCTGCAAAAGAAACTAAGGAGGAATAAGCATAAAACAGCTCAATAAGTTTATCATTCAACACTACCATTCAAGTAAATTATCAAATGTTATTAACACATATGCAAGCTATCTACATATGAAATGAATATAGGAGCTATGAATGTAATCAACACATCCATGAAAGTCTAGAACTATAGACGGTGTAAAATTACATCATCTATACTTCGATTATCTCCTGTACTTACCTGCATAGGGTACCTCAACTTATCTGCATGAGGCTGCTTGAGGGCACTACCCTTTCAAGTGACACTCAACTATTACCCTAGTCGAGAAAAGAATTCAAATCCAAATAGGTGGACCCCAAACTGTGGCCATCCACCATCTAAGGCCCCTCAAGTACAAACATGCGAGTCCTCTTACAATCAAAATCTATCTAAGGCCTCACGGGGACAACAAAGCAAGTCCTCTCGCTATCAATTGAAGATCCTATGCTAACTTTATCTTAAATATAAAATATTATTTACGGCATCATGAGCCCTTATAGAAATCATATAAAAATATGTTTAAGATTAGAAAATATTTTTCTCAAAATTTTGCAAAGCTAGTACTCTCCATCCATACATTTACTGAGTCATAGACATGCGATAAGTATAACCAGTTATTTTGATCATATATTTATATTTATCAGTTTGAAAAGCTAATCACACAAATGATAACAAATAAGCAAAACAGTCATTCAGACATATAAGCAACAATAAGTAACAAAGCATCATACAAGTAACATACATAAGTTAGTAGCAAGTCATTAGAACTCCTTCACCAAAATTATTGCTCATTCTCTAACCTTTTAAAGCTTTCAGAACTCGATATTAAAATGCCTAAAAGATAATAAAATCTATAAGTATTCTGAAAAATCAAACTCCTTAATTAATTAAAAGTTTATTATATTTTGTTTAATTTCCCAATATAACCTAAGTATGGCGTGTACAGGGTTTATCATACTTAGTGGGATCAATAGTAACTATTTTTGTATATTTGTAAGTTATGATACTTTATGTATTTAGTTATTTATTTCTCCTCATTATCAGTTTATAGGGTTCATTACTTACTTATCTTACTTATTCTTTTCAGTTTATTTTACATCTTTAGTTGCATGTAACTTTTTTATCTTAATTCCAATTTCTATGATCTTATAATTGATTTTCATTGTTTTTGGATGTATGTTCACATAACGAGGTCCGTTTTTTATATTAAGACCTGCATTTTATGATATGGGTTTAAATTATTATAATTTTTGTTATTGTGACTTAAATATTCTTTATTTATTACTTTTGTATATTCTTTTATTACTTTATGATTTAATTACTTGTCATATTCTTATATTTTTATAATTTTACATCATTATTGTTTACTTATGTTTACATAAGGTTATTATAAGTTGATATATGTATTATAGGTCTATTATAAGTTTCGATCCATACTTACATATATATGTAGATTATATATTATTACTTTATTATATTATAGTATGTTAAATATTTGTATTGTATTTTACATATGTGCTAACTTTATATTCATGTATTTATACTTCTTATATGTGTGTTATGTATATATATATACTTCTAACATACTTACATATATACTAGTACATATACCCATATATACATATGGTTATATACGTATTTTCGTCTATCCTTAATATACCTTTAGAAAATCTTCATATAATTCATATTTTTGCATATTATGGGTTCAATTAGTACGCTATATGTATATACTCTTAGTATTTTCTTTATTTTAGGTTATGTACATCAAGAATACTTTGGTATAAGAATATTTAAGCATATGTACATGTATTCCTTCTACACATATCTATATACACTTATACTTATACTAGGTATTTTACTAAAATCTATACATAAACACTTCATATGTATCCATATATCACAAGTATTTCTACTTTTATGCACAAGTATTCCTTCATTTATATGTATATGCATAAGGGTTCCTATTTATACTAACATATATGTACATCTTACACAAATTTTCAACACTAACATAAGGTAAATAACTAATCACCTATTGAAATAGAAGATCAAATGAAACATATCTTTTTCTTCTTGTAATATGAAAGAGGAGTTTATGTATATGAAGTAGTGGTTTGGAAGTTGTTAATGGGTGAAGTGAAAAGGAAAAATAAAAACTAGAAGGAAGATAAGAGAGGAAGAGATGTTTTGGTTAGGTTAAGGGAAGAAAAATGGTTTTGATTTGTGCCTTACATGTGTTTTATAGAAGAAAATAGCGGGGTCTACAATTGGGATGGAATTGATGGCAAGGGAGAAGATAAAAAGAAAAAAAAAATATATGTGAAAAACAAGAGGAATTCCATGGAAAAGAGTAAAAATTTCTAATTGAAAATGACACATGTTAACCTTAGTCAACACTTTGACGTAGTCAATATTTGAATTAGTTAACTTTCTTAAATTGTATGTAATTAATGTACATAATAATGTAATTAAGGACGATTAGGAGAAAAGTTAAGGAAATATGAAATTAAATGAAATAATTAGTAAGAATAATTATTAGAATCCTACTTTCAGTATTTATATCCTATATATATTATTTAGTATCACACTTAGCATAACTATTATGAAAAGTACAATTTAAAATACTAACATTGGTTATATATAATATAAATATTAACTAAACACTTAAACTTACATAATATTAGCCTATTGGTATAATTGTAAGGTTAATAGCATCTACAATACATTATCATAGTTTCTAATAAATTAATTTAATATGTAAGCATTTATGAACAATTAGAAGTTATCTTTAATCATAAGTTAATGATTTAGCATATAATTAAATATATATAGTCAATTAGGGTTTTATAGTAGATTTATAATGAATTGGTACATTTTATATCCTTAAAGTTATAATTTAAGGGTTTTTATCACTTTCAAGTGTAATCTTTAGTGTCTACACACATTTAGAGTCTAAAAGTTTTATACGAAATTGAATCTTCGATTGTCATCTTAGAGTTTTCATCTTAACTAACCTTATTATCTCTTAGGATTTTTCTAACATACTTGAATCTATTTTAGATGTTAAGTCGAAAAATTTAAGGGTTTACAAGCATCATACAAATCAAAAACCTCTTTATGAGTCTTTACATCAATATTGAATCAATGATCAATGAGAACAATCATGCTTTCTATGGATTTCTAAAGATCAAGAACAACATTGATTCAATCATCACAATTATATTACAAGACCATCTAAACATGTATTTTTTACAAATCAAAGTATCACAAACACAATTTCTCAAAATTATTAATGTTATAGGATCATGGATTATAACAAGTCAAAATATTACAAGAAACACCATTCTTTGAATCATTAATACTATAAGATTACTCATAACAAATTTATATCAATTCATCAAAGTTACAAGATCATTATACACAAATTACACTAAGAATAATGTACGTTGCATATTACATCATCTAAACTAATTCTTGTAATAATATTACATACATTAATCACATATATTACACATTAACATTCATCAAAGCTCATGAACAAACAAGAACTAAAGCTAAGAACTCGAAAATTTACCTTGCACAACAAAGAATCAGAGGCTGGTTCGAGGGTTTTTAGGTGGCTTCCGATAAGGTGGTGGTAATTGCTGACTTTTAACTTCCTAATCTTCAAAAGCCCTTAATCAATTCTAAAGAATTTAGTACCTAAACCTTTCAATTTCTCTCAAGAAACTCGAAAATCCCAACAAAACCCTAAACTAAAATATCTACTATAAATAAGAAGAATTCTCCTATTATAGTTTATAAATTCTTGTGATTGCTTCTAAAATGAGTTGTAAAGAGCTCTATTTATAGTGTGAAACTAAGATTAGTGATCAAGAAACATCCCTTTTGTGTAAGGAAATTAAATTTTCTTGTATTGTGCAAGTTCATCTCATTTTCCATCTAATTTTCACATGTTTTGGATGTTACACTTAAAAAATAAACAATCAAAATTTTTCCTTATTGTCTTGTTGCTGCTTCTATATATTGATTTCGTAGTAGGTTAGCTTTAGAAGATTCAAATTTCTTTTTTTTTTTTTCAAGATGTGTTGCACGTAATGCATCTTTTTTTTTTGTTGGGGCCATTTTTCTTTATTATTTTTTATGATTTTAAGATGAAAATGTCATGCTTAAGTTAACTTTTCTATCCAATATTTTTTCTTAACTTTTAGATACAAAAATTGGGATCAAATTAGGTAGAAATTATAAGCAATTTATGGAAGGAAATTGCCTTATTTAAATAGGCATTCTATTTGTGGAAAGAGAAATAGGGAAGAAGAGAAAAAAGGAAAGGAGAGAAACAAAAAGAGGAGGATCAAAGTTAACTCTCCAAGCATCACGTAGTGCTCGATGAGTGGCGCCATATGGTGTTCATGTGGCATTAGCAGCAAAACTTATCACCTTTTTTAAGTAACATGTGTCTCTTCTTCTTCCTTTCTCTCTTTTTCTTTTCTTTTTTCTATCCATGTTGATTCTGTCATTGATTCCACTCTCCGTCCCTTTCTTATTAATCATTTCATTCCAAAAGCACACTATCCCTTTTTTATAAAATATGGAACCTAATGAATATACACTCAAAATATTTTAAATTTCTTTTTCATTTGATCAGATCAGGATCTCCATTTTTATCTATATTCGAATTTTTATTTAAAATATCAAATGGCCATAAAGTGTTTGTTTTAGCTTTAATTAAGGTGTGGTTTGAAACCATGTTCTCTTAGAAAAAACTATTTTCAAAATTCTAAAAAAGAAAAGTTCAAATTGAGCCAAAAAATTGTTTTCGTTAAATGTTTATTTTTGTCCAATATTTATAATTCGGTTAAGTCACATATATTTATTTTAACTACAAAGCAATTTTAAATCTTAGAAAATTATTTCCACCTCAAACTAACCTAAATAGACTACTAGGCAAAACTTTCATGCTTTTTATAATTTTTTTTTATTGGTTTTCTCTTTTTCTTTTTAATTTTTTCTCACTTTTTAGCTTTTTTTGTATTTTCTATTTTTTTTTCCTTTTTAATATTTTATTTTTTCAATTTTTTTCCTTTATTAATTTTTTGGTAATTTTTCTTCTTTTGACATTTTCCAAAATTTAGGGAATTCTAAATTAGAAATAGACCTAAGGGGTAAAAATAAGATGTTTACAAGTACTACCTGAAAGAGTTTTTAGACAAGTTTTGGGAAATGGTTAAAAACCCGTTAAGGTTTTGGAACAGGTTCTAAGATTTGTAGAAAACCCAGTAAATTAATAATATAATATTAAATAAGATATCAAATTAAGGAATAATGTAATTAAAAAAATTTCACCTTTCCGTGTGTGTGTATGCATATATATATGTATCATCCACCTCTCTTTTGTCCTCATTCAAACTTTGGTCTTTGAGTCTCTCTCTTCCATAGTCCTCTTTAGGTCAATTTACCTCATATATCTCTCTTGAATCTACTCTCTTAATCTTCTCTCTTAATTCTTAGTTCTTAGTTCTTACTTCCTACTTCTTTTAGTTCTCACATTTCACGAATCATGGTTACGATATTGGTATCTCACATCTACGAAGTGACTTTGACTCAATATTTATGATTTCATTGTGTCTGGTATCTCTTACTCTTAGTCTTTATTTTCCTACTCTTTTCCCAGTTATTATTTAAAATATTACCATTTGTTCTTTGTTTTGATTTTATTTATCAACTTGCTTTTCTTTTCTTTTTTTTTTAACAAGATTTGATTTTTTTTATATTGTTGATGGTGAAATAGTTTTGCCTTTTGGTGGATTTTGTAAATTTATTTTTTATAATAATCTCAACGTCATAAAAGGATGAGAGTTGTGACTTTATTAACATTGTCATAGGATGATCTGAAAAAAGCAATTCTAAATGGTTTCAATGAATCTAATAGTGTTGATTCAATGTTAAAATCACAAGCTATTAGCTTTATTCAACAAATTAAAGAATCACCTAATATAAGCATTGTTTAACTGTCACTTGTTGCTATATTAAAGTCAATTGAAGATTAGTTTAATGGATGAGGTTAAACTTGTACTCAAAATCTGCGACTCTGCTTCTATTGTGACATTATTTATGCATTTCTTCTTTCTTTCTTTTTTTTTAATATACTGACCAAAGCATTGACTCATTATAACATATTTTCAATATTCTAGATAAAGTAAATATTATTAATGATTAATATATATCTATATATTGATGATCTTCATTATTATTTAACTAGTTATGTTGGTTTTAAAGAAGAATGACATTTTCGTATATATATATATATATATATATATATATATATATATAACTTGGATTTTAGTGCAATGAAAAAGATGATGCTATGCTTTAGATTTCTATGTCCAATTGGTTACATAATGTGTATTGTTTGCATTATAATGTTTATTGATGAAGGATAAAAAGAGTTAGAAGAATTACGTGATAGAAGACTTTATTTTATTTTATAATTTTTCAATTGTTATTATCATGTATATTGCTATTACTAGTGTTCGTTGATAGTTTATGTCTTCTAAAACGTTGGTAAAGTTATAAATGAGCTAAGTTGAGCCAAGCTGCTATAGGTACAAGCATAACTTGTTTAAAAATTATCAAGTTCGAGCTTAAACCGAGTTTTTTATTAAGCTTACAATTGAGATTCGAGCTAAGCACATTTAAATAAATGAGCACTATCTTAAGTTCAAGCTAGCCTCATTTACTACTTGAACTTAAGTTAAGCCGAGCTAATTTGAGCCTAATTATACAAAATGAAGAAATAAATAAATAAATAGTGAAAAGAGTAGATTATTTATCATATATATATATATATATATATTAACATATCAAATCTTTATATATGTATATTATATATATATATATATTAGCCTTTAGATTTAATATATTATATAATATATAGTATATAGTATATAATATATATACTATTTGTAATATATATAAAGCACATAAACTTATTAACGATCTTAAATGAGCTAGAGCATAAGCCTGAATTGAAGCACAAGCTTTATCTTGAGCTTAAACTCGACTTATTTACTAATTGAATTTTAGTTAGGTCAAGTTTGACTAGCTTGTGAACCTATACGCTAGGTAATTTTCTGTTATTGTCGTGTATGTTGTTATTCTACAAATTTTGAGTAGGAATTACTTTATTATTTAATATACATATAGTTTCACAAAAACAATGACACAAATGGGATAATCTGATGAAGTAAAAAATAAAACTTTAGCCTAAAGAAAAAAAAATAGTAAATAGGTGCATGAGTGAGGAAACGGTAGGGTACTAGGACAGAAATGAATCCTTTTTATTTAATTTCCCTCAATTTATCATTTTTTATATTGTTACGTATAATCAATAATTGAAATTAAAAAAAAAAAGATTATGATATTATAATGACATCAAAAGATATTTAAAAAATTAAAATAATCTCAATTATTAATTTATTAATAGAGAAAAATTGAGTAAAAATGAATAAAAAGAATCCAAATCCTATACAAACAAGGTTAAAAACCTATTAGGGCTTTCAAAGAAGTCCAATGACCTACTAAGATATCAAGACGAGATCTAGGATCCTATGACCCGTCTTAGACCCAACCAAATGCCATCCCTATATATACTTATAAAATGAATGACCGTATGGTAAGTTTCAAATTGTCCCTCTCTCTTTAATGGTGCTGCATTCACTCATCCGTTTCTATTCTTGCTAACAACTTCTTTCATTTTCGTCCGCCAATGCCAACATCTCCTCTCTTCACCTACATAAGGCAATCAAAATCTGAATCATAAGAACCAAATCCGCCCTTTCTGCACCGTCTATTGAAGGACTTGTCTCCTCAATTTTTTACCTTTTCCTTATTCACAAAAGCTCAAATAAATACCATCCTTCCTTCTTCTATGTATAGACGCAGCATATTTATATTTCCTTCCATCAATATTCATATACACACATACCTTACTGTCATGCAAATTGCAAGTTCTAACTTCTAGCCAAACTATACCTTTATATATATATATATATATATATATATATATATACTGTTCTCATCTATATTGTTCAACAACTTTCTTCAATGGAATTTTTAGGAATCAGTGCACTATGGTTTCTTATTTCTTGTATGCTAATGCACCTGGAAGTCCTCCATGGAATAAATGTGGGTGAAGTGAAAGATGTGAAAAAACCCTGCAATTTTTATGAAGGAAGGTGGGTTTTCGATGAATCATATCATTCTTATAACACCACAAGCTGTCCCTTCATAGAGAAGCAGTTTGATTGCCAAAGGAACGGGAGACCAGACAAAGCTTATCTCAAATATCGATGGCAACCCTCCGGTTGTAGCTTACCCAGGTATGCATGCAAACGCTTGAGTCCTAGTTCTCTTTATCACTGATTTCTGATCTTTTCTTTTGAACATGCTCGATTTATCAATAGACAGGCTTGTCTGAATTAGAGTCTCCGGTTAGAGGGTTTTTAACTTAATCTGTATCAGGTAATTTACCACTTATCAAATTGTTAAGAAACAAAGCGGGTATAAATAAGAGCCACTTTTGGATTCCTTAAAACCGATGAAGCAGCTTTAAATCCTGTAGAATTCATTCTGAAGGCAATTACATTTAATATTTGGTGAGAGTTTATTACATGCCTTAAAGTAAACTAGTTGATCGATTGTGACCCATCACTTAATATGGGTTTATTTATTTATTTATTTATTTTTATTGAAGTGGTTGGTTTAAGAGTTAACAATGGCCAAGTTAAGTAATAAATTAGTGGAAGAAATAATTACAATTGAATATTTATTTATATAAAGATCTTGGGTTTTTTTTTAATGAAAAATTGTGTGGTGTCAATATCTTTCAAAGATTATATGCGCTATGTTAGAATTTTGGGATATTCCTATGCTTTTTGTTTTTTATAAGGTTATCACCGTAATTTTTCCTAATACATTTCCAATAGAATAAATTTAACTCAAGAGTTAAAAGTACTGGTAAAATCTTCAAAACTTAACATATCTATACACAAGTAAATCTATTAATTAAAAAAAAAAAAAAAGTCATTCCAATATCGAGCTACTCTTGAAATCTCCTAATAGTACATTAAAAATGAATTTTGAATCATGATATAGGATACTTGTGATATTTAATTTCGAAACATAGAGTTCTTCCATAAGGGAAAGATGATAAGGATACAAAATTACATCTCTAATACTTCACGTTGATTGTCAAAATGAGAAAGAGAAAAAAAAAATAAACAAAAATAAAACAAGTTTTACTATGTTAGAATGTAAAAGTAAAAATGGATGGAAAAGGAATTGCTTAAGTTTAGAGGGTACTACTACCGTAATCCTAGGAGAAAACTTTTCCCCGGCAAATCACCAAATTATTTTTTTTGGATAATTTGGGAATCAATTTACAGTTTTTTTTCCTTAGAAGGGATCTCAATGTCTCGATTCCAATTTAAGATGAACTACAATTTGAATTTGTGGTATAATAAGATATTGTAATATTTGATATGTTCCTCAAAAGGATTGAAAAGGTTTTGCTTTTGAAAACCTTGTCTTACTCCTTATCCTCTTATGATCATCAGAGGAACTGTAAAAAGCATAAACGCGTTGAGAACAACTTTCTTTCTTTTTGTAAGTTTTAGCTAGGTCTCTTGTTTTATTATAGAAGCAATAAATGCTCTATGCGCAAATAACTCGGCTAACAATATATTTTTGGCCCTTGCATGATTTCGTTTTTGTAGTTTTCACATATGACTCCACCGTAATGTTTCGAACGGAAAACAATCTTAAGACGCCTAGAAGTATGGTGATAAATATTTATAGGAGTGCATATAACGAAAGTTGTTGGCCGAAATCATACACGGAAATAGATGTACTTTTCGTGTAGAAATAACAATGCAGCGAAATCAAAAAATCCAATAAAGGTGGATCATTTATTTATAGACAAATCATTCAGTGGTCAGATTTGGTAATTCTTATTCGTAACAAAAATCATTTCCCCTTATTTATAGTCCTTCAACATAACACTATACAATATAAGATAGTTCAATAATTTACAGTCAAAACTAATATAATATAGCAATATTTTTAAATACTATATCTATTATATTAATATACTACATTTTCATGATCTATTATGATAAAAATAGAGCCATGTGGGCCGCGTCAACAGAAATAAACTTATATTAAAACATTCACTGATGGAAGCATAAATTGTAGTAGATTCTTACTAAAAATATAATTCTCCCTATAAATTGCTAACCGTAATAAATACTTATAAAGCATTGATAATTTACAATCTTGTTGCTTAGTTTTCTCATAATAAGATGCCGTATTATTATTGAAATTTTTTATCAAATTGCACTTATCTCATTCAACTCTTATCTTGTAATGATGGGCAAATTCCAGTTTCGATTGGTTGGATTGAACTGAAATCAAACTGTAATTTACGGTTTAGATCTCACCTAATTTGATTTCCTTTTTTTTTTCTTTTCTTTTTTGTTACTTTTAGTGTATCAATATGATTCATATTATCTTTCTTTACATTAAAATTGAACTTTCACTTGTAAATAAATCATCCTCTACTGTAAACAAAAGGTAGTATTTATTTCACCCATTTGAGAAAATAGACATTGAAAACGTATAAATGTCATGGTTTCCCTTTTTCTCTATCAGCAATACGGTTGTATCTAATTTAGACTAGTTTCATTGGTTTGGAGTATGCAAGTTGAACTTAGCCACAAATGGTTTTTAGGCTGCCATGGAACTCCTTATTAAAAGAACAATATCTTACTGTCCATTTGATAATCGTCCCAGTTATTCAGTGCATCTGGGGATATTATTAAAACAGATTTATTTTTAGGATTCAAAAGGGGAAAAAAAAATGAAAAGCTTTGTTAAGGAGGTGCCGCGCCTTGTTTTGTCTAACCATTACACCCCATTGAAAAAAAAAAAAAGATTGAATCTTTTTAAATTTTATTGCCTGGAGCTTTGGGAATTTGATATGGCTAACAGTAACAGCCAGGCTGGAGAGAGCCCCCATGAAAGGTACGTATTGGTTGGTCCACCTCATGCCATCGTACTTGATCGAAACACGCCTCGCTTCATCCATCAACTTTTAGCCACTTATTTTGGGAGTTTGCATGTAACTTCATGTTTGATGGTACTACAAATAATGCATAACACTCCTCAAAAACGTGCTGCGGTGATTATTGATCGAGTAATCAATTATCACATTTTCTATGCCCTAAGTTTACTTTAAAGCATAAAATTATTAATTGTATTCTGATTAATTTCTGTAAAAGGATATCCATATTCTACCCCACTACTATTAGTTTTATTTTTATTAATTTGCTCTTTTTTTTTAAAATAAATTATTTCAACATTAAAAATCTAACATTTGTACCACTTGATATGTAGTCGTCTCTTAAATGGGTGAAAAGTATTTTTATTTCTTTATAATATACCATGATTGAGGAGTAAAAAAGCAACTTAAATACAAATAAAAATAAGATATATTATATGAGGATTTTTACGGTAACATTTGCAAAAATACATTACCTATAAACTATTGATTTAAATGAGACATGCAATGAAACTAAACAAAAGTAAAAACCATATTAAAGCAATTCGATTTACCTTTTTAAGATGTTTAAAACAGTATCATTTCAAAAAGGGTGTGAACAAAACTATAAAATTGCGACTTAGTTTTAATCAAACTATAGAATTAAACAAAATCATATATTGTTTATAGAGTAGCCAAAAAAAAACCACGAATTATGGATTAAATTATGAACCAAACCAAATAGAACCGAAAAATCGATTTTTTTAACGAACCTTTTAGTTTATAGTTCCGTTTGCTTATGTATAAATGATTCGTGATTCGGTTTAGAAAAATAAACAAAACCGAACCGAACCGTTTAGTTAAATAAAAAAATTTATGTAATTATTTTATATTTTTTTATATTTTTTTATTAATCTTTATAAATTTTTCATATTTTGTTCTTCTTAATAATAATTTTGTATCAATTATTAAAATTAAGTTGAGTAAATTTCATATTTATTAAAAATAAAAATGTTTAGTGAAAATTTAATATAAACGATTCAAATCGTAAACTAAATTGAACTAAACTAAATCAATTTTAATTAAATTCAAAAAATTTATGAACCAAACCGTATAATTAAGTTCAATTTAAAAAAAAAAAATCAAACCATTATATTATATTCAATTTGGTAAGAAAAGATAAATTATACCAAACTAAACCATATTTATCTATTTATACTTTTCTTATATCGTTCGAAACATATATCCGTTATATGTACTTGAAAGTAGATATATCCGTTTGTTGTATTGTAATTATCCAATTTGGTGGAATCCGGAGCATGAAATGTTTGTGCTCCACGCACTTCGAAACTCATTGGATTAAGATCGAGCGAAGGCTATACATAAAACTTTCACTGAGAACTTTCATGACCATAGAACTATTTACTCGTCATTTTATGCATGACGATAAATTATATAATTTTAGATTTCCACGTTTTTCCGATATTAGCTGAGCAAAATAAATCTCAATTCTGCCAAAAATAATCATTGACCTTGCCTTTTCTCTTCCAATCATTCTCAATTTATTAAACTGAAAAACAACATTGCGTGCACGATTTTGAAATTAAAAGCACAAAGCCAAGCACGAGGCCAATCTATTTGTTGGACCCATTTATCAGTTGAGTTCTCACATCCACCTTCTCCAAACCAAATTTGCACGCGCTTCTTAGAAATGAACTATATAATTCGAGACAGTTGTAGGGTTGCTTTCAAGTATTTTGTCCGATTAAATTCGAATAAATCCTTTTGTAAAGAACCCAACATCTTCAATAATTAATAATCATCCTCATCTCAATTAGCACACACACACACACACACAAAAAGAAAAAAAAAAAAAGAAAAAAGAGAAAAAACAATTGACATGCTTTGCATATGTTTGGTCCTAAATTGGTGTAGCTTTGATGGTCGGCATTTCTTGGGAAGACTTGGAGGGAAGAAGGTGATGTTCGTAGGGGACTCCTTGAGTTTAAATCAGTGGCAATCTCTGACGTGCATGCTTCATGTGGGTGTCCCTAATACCAAGTACACTTCTGTCAGAACCGGAGGCCTCTCCACTTTCTCCTTCCCGGTGAGACTCCTTTTCATACTTAAGCCCACCAAGCCCTACAATAATAAAATGTAGGCTTCTCAGGGCCTAGTGGGCCTAATAGACCCTAACCAAGGCCAATCACTGTTTTGTGTTTTTTTTTTTTCTTAGTCATTCTTTTCTTTTACAGTTTTTAAATACTTGCAGTAAAAG
Source organism: Lumnitzera racemosa (assembly GCA_024138005.1). Taxonomy (NCBI): domain Eukaryota; kingdom Viridiplantae; phylum Streptophyta; class Magnoliopsida; order Myrtales; family Combretaceae; genus Lumnitzera; species Lumnitzera racemosa. The sequence continues at coordinate 64,480,969 of JAMXBC010000004.1, forward strand.
TAACTTATTTAGATATTTCTATCATCCATCATCGTATGACATGTTTCATAAATTAGCTTAAGAAAAATTGCACGAAATTAAAAAATCTTATCTTTTATTACAAAAAAGAGTTCAAACAAGTATTGTAACATTTTGAATGTGTGGTTCAATTCACTGAAGAATATTCTTATAAAATTGTTCTATATTAATTGATATCTCATATGGAATTATTTTGAAGATTAAAAGCTCACATGCAGTAATTAGCATATTATTATATAACTTTTATCCGTGTTTTTTACAGATTGAGTCGAGTTAAACCTTTCCATTTAATTCACTCATTGATCACCACTCATTGTGGCTTAATTAACTAAATGTATTGAATCTGCATGAAAAATTTATCACGGAACCTGCAGTATGGTACCAAAATCAAGAATAATTTTAATTATATCGTAATGATTTGTTGTGCTCTTGGCATAGCAAATTTCTGGTTGAATGAGTTAGTTTTCACCATGAACTATGGGGATATCATAAGAACAAATAGTATGAGGCATGTATAAATCGGAAATAAAATGGACACGTTGATGATAGCGAAAAGTTAATGCAAAAGGAAAAACGTGAAATATCATCCAACATGCTTTTTCCTTATTTCCCATATAAAACAAAACAACTAACCCTAATGGAAATGCACAGGATTACAATGCTAAAGTGATGTTGTCGCGCAATGCATTTCTAGTTGATATAGTGAGCACGGAAATGGGAGCAGTTTTAAAGCTGGATTCAATCAGCAGCGGTAAGCTGTGGAAGGATGTGGACGTACTCATCTTCAACTCATGGCACTGGTGGCTTCATACCGGCAGGAAACAACCGTGAGCCCTAGTTATTTCCCCTTATATCCATGAATGAGTAATGACATCTTAGCCCAACTTTCTTCCCTAAAGTTGATACGATCACATGGATGTACTCAAACTAGCAATATATTTGGAGCAGACTCTTACATGCATTTATGGATTCACCAGCCAATTAATTCCATTGCAGTTTGGATTTACTATTAGGAACACTTGTTTAGCTTAATCGGTATATTTTCCATGCATTTGCCATTTGATGATTCTTTTTTTTTTTTAAGTAATTTTCCACTTGAATAAATACTTTATCTAAATTTGCACCCCCAAACTTTTTATTTTATAATTATTCTGCCAATGCAGCTATTAGATGGATAAGTCATGTCAATTAAAATAATATATAAAAAAGGCATATTTTGAATAGGTTTAATACCAAATATATGACATCAAATAGTTTGGAGGTTGAACTTTTGTTTTATATATAATTAAAAAACTTCTCATGTATAAATTGGCTCTTACAATGATGTATCAATTATTTAGAGTTATCATGCCACTAACATTGTTTAGTGCCACAATCTCAACATATTGATGTAGATGGAATTATATTCAAGAAGGAAATACGATGTATAAGGATATGGATCGCTTAGTAGCATATGAGAAAGCATTGAATACTTGGGCCAGGTGGGTGGACTCCAATGTAAATCCAACAAGAACCAAAGTCTTCTTCCAAGGAGTTTCTCCAGATCATGTCAAGTAAGTGCTTGAGATAATTTAGCAAGTGTTATTAGCTAAGCGCTAATTGTAAAGCTTGTTAATTTGTATTGCATTTTACATCTTTAATTGTGTTGTTCAATAAGGTTATTATTATTATTATTATTATTATTATTATTATTATTATTATTATTATTATTATTATTATTATTATTATTATTATTATTAGCAGCTTAAATATATGATACGAAAAATTACTACTAGAAGAGTATGTTTTGCAATGTGGGACGAATTTTCACTTGTATCTCCCTGGAACATGCTACATCTACATCCATAATATAGATTTCTTTGTCGATGAAATTTCATAGTGGCATACTATCTTGTCAATTAATTAATCATGCTTAGTATTAAATCATACCATTTGACTAGCAGTACAATCAAACCCATATGAAAAATTTTCTTCCTATCTCCAGATTTTCCTTTCTGTGATTTTCTCCATGGTTACCATGCATTCTTGTTTGGTATAAAAGCTTCAAATGTCGCTCTTGGCGAAGAGGCACCCACACCCGCTTCAAATTCATTAAAAATAAAAATGAAAAATCAGAGGATGAGTTGCAAACAAAGGGTCATGGATTTTTTTTTTCCCTCCTTTTCAACAACTAAGTAACAACTTTAAGAGAGAATGGATTTGAACCCTAGTTCATCTCAATTAAAGATCAATTGTAATACCAATAAATTATAATAGCCTTGATAATAAAAGGTCATGGATTGCATTCCCATTAATGTACAGTTTTATATCACTTGAACAACATCTTTTTTTTCTTTTTAACTTCTTTCTGCACAATAATTAATGACACTATATTTCATTCATTACAAAATTACAATTAACTAAATAAATTATCTTGAGTTGCTATTTATTTATTAGTAGTATAATACATATGTAATAATACTACGTATGCTATATGTAAATATCAACAATCGTATGTCTTGGTATTTTTTTTTCTTACAATTAATATTGCCAAAATCAATGTGTATTGAATGACTAACCAACTAATCAAATATATTGAAACTGATAACTTTTGCAGCATTGCTAATAATATAATCTTACTGAGTCATCACATAGAACAATCACTAATTTGGTACTCCATGAGAGTTACAATAAATAAATAGCATCGATTGAAATAGAATGAGGTTCTAAAGATCCCTAATTCTATATCCTCCACAGCTTGTCGAGGCCACAATAGGCCTTTAAAGCCCACATTGTAAATTTTCCTATCAACATTACTATTGGAATTGAGAAACTTTAGGGGCAAACGTAGGTAGATTTGATGACAGGTGGTAGCAGTTTCTTTTACAATTATTAAGTATGTATATATTCACCTTGGTAGCTGTGAAAATGTTGAAATGCCTTTTCTTATCTAAATTGATATTCTTAGGTGACTTTCCTAATTTGTTCACACGTGCTGATTCTTAACTTCTCATGATAGAATCAAATAGGATTCAGTTGATTGTTCATTAATAATATCTATTTAATAAAGTTGAATTATTTCCTCAAGAGTAAACAAATTAAAAACACTAGACGTACATAGTATCCGCCAAAATAAATGGGTAAAATTTCACTTTGCATAACATGCAGCCAGAAAGATTGGGGAGAAACAAGCTCAAGAAATTGTTACAATCAAACACGGCCTGTATCCGGATCTATGTATCCTGCAGGCTCACACCCAGCAGAAAAGGTGTTAGAGAAAGTGCTTTTCTCCATGGAATTCCCAGCGCATTTGCTCAACGTGACAACCTTATCACAGCTTAGAAAAGATGGCCACCCCTCCGTCTATGGCCACGGCGGCCACAGAGACATGGACTGCAGCCATTGGTGTCTCGCCGGAGTTCCTGATACATGGAACCGTCTTCTATATGCTACATTTATTCAATAATATTGAACTGCGTTTTCAAAAAAAAAAAAAAAAAAAAAAAAAAGGATGATTGTTAATCAGTCATATGATTCATTACTTACTATATGATATATACGAAGTCGTACATTTACATGTAAAAAATCAAATATGGAATAAGATCACTACACTGTTGATCATATTAAGACTGAATTTCTTCCTTTTTACTTTTCATTTGACAATATATGCTAATAAACACTTAGATACTTGATATGTTCATATGATGCATGTGTAGGGGGCAAAACAATTATATAAACCCAAACTCGACTTAATGAAGTTTTGTTGACCTTAGGATGATTTCAGTAATACTTTTGATGAGGCAAAACATGGTTAATGGAAAATATTTGAACGATGTTATATTTGTGTGCTAGGACAAAATTATAGATTATAAAGGATTTATGATTCAGAAGACAAAAGATACTGTAAGTGAGAGTTAAAGATGCACTTTTATTTATTTATTTTATCTCCATCAGTTAAAGATTCACTTTATATCACTTGTTGTGTGCACTTACCTTTATTTCTCTCCAAAAGTGCCTTTTATATTAAGTAATGAGTAAACCAAAATTCTTTTGTTTCAAAGAAATGTACATTATAAAGTGATGATCAGAGAGTTCAACATTTCTTTAAATATAGAGTTTCATTCGAACCATTGGAATAGCATGCAAAGTTCTAGTTGTTGGCAACTTTGGTCAAAAGAAATGTTTCTTTTGAGTTTTGACTAATGAAGTGTGTTAAAGCAAATGAGGAAGCATTCCTTGCCAAGATCGGTCACAATTTCTTTCATAAGAAATGTGCGTAAGAAAATAGCCATTTCTATTGACAAGATCAGGCACTAGATGGAGCCTAATAAGTCTCCAAAGGGATGAATTCCTTGAAGACATGATAAGGGCAGAGCATTATGTGCATTAGCATGTGCTATACAACATTCATCAAAAATAAGAAATCATCGCGTCAGTTGAGGACCAAACTTGAAATCATTAAAGTAATGTCTCTAGAGCCATCATTTAGAGGTATTTGTACAGGAAATATTGCCCAGATAGGTGCTGAAACCGAAATGCAACCATGAACTTATATATAATAGCAAAGAGGGAGAGGAGAGCTACGAGCCCTCTCCTCTTGCCATTTTCGAGCCACCCATCCCCTCCTACTAGATCGATCACTAATTTGGTATTTCGTGAGAGTTGCAATAAATAAAATAACATCTATTAACATTAATTGAAATAGGGTAAGTTTCTGAAGACTCCTAATTCTATATCATCGCCAATCGAAAGGATATTTAAACATATATTGAAGTTCGGTAAAAGCAGACCATTGAGCAAGTGGCACACGCTATAAAAAGGCTTTTCATCACAAAAGATTCCGAATGTTCAACATTTGACCATCTCTGATAGTAAACATGCCTAAAAGGAAATAAAAGAAGTTAGTAATATATAATACATAACCATATTCTTTTCAGTAACATGAAAATTCTTCGCTCAAAGCCTATTCTTTTCAAATTTTGAATTATTAATAAAACGATAATTATAGAAATACAAGAATTAGAATTCTTTGACAATAGACATGATCATGAACCTAGGAAACCTATCAATAACAATTGGTATCTAATACCTTAGAAATATGATGCAATTAGGAATACACAAGATCTAAGTATAAAACACTAAGAAAATTCAGTAATCTAAAATAGAATTGAAAACTAAATCATAAACTTAGTCTAGTGATTAAAAGGATAATAAGTGTAAAATTAGGATAAAGAAAACTTAATAAAACCTGTAAATTCTATAACCTTAATAGGAATAATTACAATCGAACTCTAGAGCAATTGTCATGGAATTAATTGAAGGATTCTGTAAATTTGAGACTTAGTCTCATTGCAAATCTAAAATTCAGTAAAAGTTAAGAAAAAGATCATATTTGTTATAGTATGAATTAAAAAAATATATAAATTTATTAAATAAAAAGGTTATGATCTATGTAAAATAAACAAGGATTTAGTAATATAAACTATAATGGTGAAAACCTTAGACACACGATTACATCTTAATTAAAATTTAGAAGTTAATAAATATTCTTCAATAAGAATACTAATATGAGATTAATAAGACATCATTATGGGACAAATGAAAGGATTTCAAAACGAGAATCTATAAATAAAATTACTGAATCATGATTCTTAATGTTAAAATAATACTTAATGGAAACATCCTATAAAACCATTATAATGGGTCATTTCAGTAATTGAGTCTTTAATCTAATTTAACGCGATGAGTCGATATCTTCAACTAGTGATAGGTTTAGAAAATCAACCCATTTAGAGATGTTTTAGGGAGATTTGACTTAATAGGTTCAAAATAGAGATCATCAGACTAGATTTTCCGCTTTCAACCTCACTTGGTTATCTTGTGTACGAAAAGAAAACTCAAAAACAATTCTTTTAAGCTTCATTTGATCTTATCGGGCCTTGAGAAGGCTTAGTTGGTTTTTAAGCCAAATAATAACGATAATAAGTCTTCTTTAGCTGACAAAAGCCTTAAGCATACTTGAGCTCATGAAGACTAAAAGAGAAGATAAGCTTCAATAAAAGAACTCAATCTTAGTTATCCATCTTAAAGTCATCTCAATGGACAAGATTAATCTCCAAACTCTATAAATAGAAGGCTTCTTTTATTATTTGATTCATTTAGAACAGCAGTAAACTTAAAACAAATACCAAAGCTCTATTGAGATCATTCCAAAGAGAATCAAACAAGAATTCAATCAAGAAAGATAAAAAAACCAAGTTTAATCCACTATCACACGCACATATTCAAGATACCAAGTTTACCTATTCTTCCTCCCAAGTCTCTTCTTAACGGCATCCCTCCACATATCATCATCTCAAGACTTCGCCTAGGTCAACTGGCATACCTATTGTACCTAATCGACCAGCTACAACAACCCCACTACATAACATTATATGAAGAATAAGAGTTCTAAAAGAAATAATAGGGATGGAATACTCTCTCTCTCTCTCTCTCTCTTACAGACTTATCTTCCCTTCATGGGAACTGTTACACCTAAATGGTGTCAACCATGCCGACTTATTCTTTTTAGGCTATTTACTTACTTTTCTCATTTCTCAAATTCTTTGGCCTCCTTCTTTTAATCATACATCTATCCATTTACCTGCTTCATGGCTAACCTTTTGTATGTATATATATATAGTCGAATTTATCCCTTAGCTTAAATGAAGTTATATTTTATTGAGTGCATCTTTTTCAAATTTGATCCCTTTCTAATTTGTCCGTCCTTAATTTATTCTTTATGTTATCATTTTTATCTTAAATGCCTTTGAATGAATAATAGCATCTAAACAAGAACAAGAAGTAACCATTGAGATCATCTTATATTGTTTAGTAATGTTCTTCTTAGATATGTTTCTATTACTATATAGAGCTAAATAGTATTTGTTAGATTGTAGTTATAATGGCCTAAGACAAAAGCAGTCATTAACCAAGTTAACAAATACTAATAGGCTTATTTTAACCACTTGACCCAAAAGTTTTAAACTTATATTAACAAGGTATTCACAATCATAGTCTTATAAACTGGTACTATAATCTCCTACAATTCATGTAAGATACTTAACCATAGGGTGTCATCATCTCTCCCCCTTAAATACATAACATCCTTGTTGTAAAACCTTATAATTGGGCCTCAATCTTTCCCCCTTTTTAGTGTATGATTCGAAACACCTATTACTTATAGGTCATCTTGGAAGTATGCAAGGAGTTATACCCTAGTGATACTCCCCATCTTCTTCGAGCCTTTTCTCTAAACTGGAACTATACCAAAATCATCTAACTATTAGTAGGGGTCCGTTTTGATACCATTTGTAATGCCTCAAGCTAAAAGCATCAAATAGCTAAGTCAGCAAACACTAATGAGCCCATTTCAACCACTTGGTTCAAAACTTTTAATCTTGTGTTAATAAGGTGTTTACAATTATAGCTTTATATACTAGTATCATAACTTCCTATAATCCATGTAAAACATTAACCATAGGGTCTCATAGTAGTGTTCTATGATTGTAACCTTTCTTTTACAAGAAAGAACCTATCTTTTGTTGCATACTTATATAGAGGTTGCTTCCTGTTAGTTGAAATGATAATGTTAACTCTTTTCATTTGTTTGAAGGTATAACTATATCAATTCTTTATGCGTCCAAACTAGCAAAATCAACATGAAGCTTGAGCATACTTCAAGAATGTACACTCCTAATCTTTTTTATAGTATTTGCTTACATTCTTCCCCTCTAGTTTCAATCTACTATTCTATTGTCATAAGTCACCTTTTTCTATTTCTACGAAGATAAGATTATTTTCTTTGGGAAGCCAAATGAGAGTATTGATTGTGCTCTCAAATAATTTTTCCTAGTTATAAGTAACTTTTTATCTTTCTATTTTTTTTTTTCCCTTTTTATATTTTGAAGCTATATGCTAGATGTAGTTAAGTGACTTAAATAATTTCATGTTTCAATAGGTGGCATTTCCTTTTCACTATTGGAATCAAAGATAATAATGATTAAGTGGCACTCATGATATGGGATATATATACCTATGCACTATAGTATCTCTAATTATTGGAAGAAAAGTTAGCTAAATAATTTCACATAGCTATAAATATCTTTGCTTCTTATTTATAAGTTAGGAAGAATCATGATTTTCAATGATGATCAAGCAAACAAAGAAGATTAATGATGTTAGCTAATGCTTTATCCCCTTCTTTACTTTATTTTATTTTTTTGTGATAATGGTAATTATTAATTACTTTGGGTGATTCATAATAGAAAATATACATTTAGATCATGATCCTTTTTCTTCAAGATTATTCCCTTTGTTTCTAATATTAAATTTATGAGATATAGAAAACACATACTATGATGCGCCCAACGGGTCATGAACCCAAAATGAGGCTATTGAGGTTCGAATGGGTATGACGAATAGGGAGTGAAATGAAGGTTTTGAGTGTAAATATGTATAGATATTATGCACCAAGACATAAACACAATTAGGGAGTTGAGCTCAAAATATGGTTCAATACAACTCACGAACACCAAATGTTGCACAAGGTTTCAAATGAGAAGTTAGATGCGACTTACTAACTTACTCAAATAAAGGGTTCACCACAATCTTGAGAGAAAGATCGATAAGAACGTAGGGAAGATTAAAAAGTTTGTTCAACACTCAATAATCTAACAAAAAGGCAAGCTCTAAGAGCTCAAGAGAAGCCTTGCTAAAAAAAAAAAAGGGGAAAGTTTTAAGTACAGGAATATACTTTGTCTATTTTCATATATCTTTGATGTTTACAAATGTTGCTATTTATAATAAGTCCTAAACCCTAGTGGCAAAGTTGTAAATAATGTACAGGCCTTAAACCCTAAGAATTGGGCCCATAAATAAAATAAAAAAAACATATACAAGAATATAAAACTGTACGTTTAATAACAATCGACATGTAGTCACTTGGCCTATCCTAGAAGGAGTACAATCCGAACTAGGTAGGGTCAGTAGTTGGATGTCTAGGTCTGAAGAGGAGCCTTTGAAGTCTTGCATTGCTTGTACAAGACACCAAAAGGTCAACCCATAATTGTTAAGTTCTATAATTAGTTGGCACTAGTCTATCAATGCTGTATCAAGTGGTTCTTTGGACTCAAGTCCTCAGCCATGTGATCTCTCGGCTTCTCAACGGACAACAGACTTAATGCCGAGTGTCTCCTTTTCTTCCCCTCGGTCTTCTGTTATTAATTTTGTCCTCGGTAAAACTTGGTTGGCTTTGGACTGAGATAGGTCGACTTCAACTTAGATATAGTCAGAAGTTGATTCCTATCATACTGTTATATGGACTTAAATGTAATCTAATTTAAGTTTTCTAATTAGTGAATGCAAATTTTTCACTTCTATTTAGCTATGAGCTTGATATCGAACAGCAAAGCAAGCTAGCAAGTGTTAAAATTTTACTATTAAAGTTATTCTAGCAATTATATCTACCCCTTTAGAAGAAATTTATTGGTTATCAAAAGTACAGCTAATCACTTTTAATTATGCACTAAATTTATGTAGCTTTTCTAATGGTAATTCAAACTACTAATATATTGAGTACTTTTTATTTTTCTTCATGATATATGGGAAATTCAAACCATAAGTACAACATCTTAGGAAGTCTAGCCTAATGGATGCCAAAACCACCTCTATATAGTTAATATGGTGGCAATGAAGCAGTTCTTACCACCTCTATGGTTAGTATTCACCTCTATGGTTAGTATTAGTGATTATAACCACTACTACATTGAAAGAAAGAACCACTATTAAAGTCTCAACTTTTTTTTAGTGACTATGACACGACTTTAGATTTGAATACAAGAAGGGCATGCATCAAATTTCTAGTTAGAGACCAATATTGCTACTTGTTAAGAACATAGACAAAGAAGATTCGATTTATGGACATGACTATAGCATAGGTGTTTGCCTTAGTAAAAGCTATTCACTATATATCTTTTATTTGATCAAGTGTGGTGCTTAGGGACGAACCTAGGAATATTTTCCATTTTATCCTCTTGTAGGCTCACAGCCTCTTTTGAGAAAAATTGAGAGTTGTCTCTTCTATCCCAACAATGATTACTTCCTTTCCATTTTAAGGATTTCATTTCTAGGTTAGGGGTAGCGGGGGGGCGTATACATAATCTATACTATTAGTGATACGGATCGCCGAGAAGGGTAACATACTGCAACCCAATATCATACGAACTGAAAAGTCTAGACTACAAGATGGTTTGAAAAATAAATGGAAGTTAATGGTTTAGCAAACCTTATGTACCAACTCTATGAATATGATGTACTATAGAACTACACACAAATCTAAGCTAGTACTCAATATGATATACGAACACTAAACCTAAGGTTACTCACCACAATCCTTGGTAAAGATATTGGTAAAAGCTACAAGAGAAGAGCTTTTCAAGAAAAAAAACTTAAGGGTTTATCATTAATGTTTTAAGTCTATCTAAAACTCTACATGCATGAGCTATTTATACATAATGGTTAACTTGTAAATAAAACAGCTAAATAGATGCCCTAGAGATATTCACATAAATACAAAATAAACATGAAGATAATTTAGGAATAATACAAGAAATAGGAAGTTCAAATAACATAAGTGATAAACTAAGCTAATGAGCTATTGGGGACCCTGAAGACCTGATCTAGGTAAACTTGAAATTCTAGCCAACTTGACTAAGTAGACCAGCAAAGCAAACCATGCCACACCAGATAGATCATGCAGGGGTAAATGATGTTGAGCTGAATTGGCCATGCTGAACTAAGCATATCATACCAAGTTGACCTATTATCCTATCAACTTACCGAGCTGACCTATCTGTCCTTAATGATTTTAACCATGAACTGCTCATAAATAGGGCTTCTACATATTATAGCTTCCAAATAAGTCTTAGGCACATAGAAAGCGCATGAGCAAGTCACTAACATAACCCGAAACTTGGAAATTGATTAGCCTAATTCTAGACCATATCATCTTCTCTCCCTTAGAGAAGTTTCAACCCGAAACTTGGAAATTAGCGACTCCAAATCATATTAGGATTACATAACAACTTATAAGAATAAAATATAAACATAGAAAAGTAATCCATCTCCTGCACCAATATTATCATCAATCAATGCTCCTTCCATTCATCATGAATCTAGTCAACTTCACTTAAATAGCCCTAACAACTATCAATCAAAGGGAATAACACAACTTTTGGCTCAAATATTATGTCATGAATTCGGGTAAGCTGAACATGTAATACCTTAGACTGCTCTTTTACCTCAAGTAGCTTTAAAACTTCATGCTCTTCCAATACTAATCACATAACATCTTACTCAATAGATATCACATCCTCTACTTTCTCACATTTCAGCTCTTCTTATCCTTCCTTATTTACTTCCTTCTCATGCCTAACTTTTACTTCTTTTTCTTTCATTTCCTCCCCCTCAATATTCTTTGAATGAGTAAGCCTTTGTTGTCTTCTTTCTTCCTTAATCTCCTTCAGCTTAGCAAGTATAATCTCCAATTATTCCTACATACTAGAGAGGTTAATTTCATTGGTAGATTCTATCTTTAGGACATTTGAATAGCTTCCTCTAGGGTCTTGACTTCTGAGGAGTTAACTTGTCTATCAATTTTTAGATCAATCCCCTCAATAATTGAGATATTGTATAAGAGAGGGATTCATATAATCCACATCACCTCAAGAGTATCTTATACTTTCAAGCATATTCTGGGACATCCATGTGTTCTTGCCTCATTTTAGATAATCTCTCGTACAATTTATCGTGATAATTTCAAGGTACGAATTTTCTTTGCATCAAATGTCTTATCTGCCCCCATGTAATAACTTTAAGATTCCCTCCCTCAATTCTTCAACCTATCGTATCCTTCCACCAAGTTGTTGCAAAGCCACTCAACAAGTTCCTAACCTACCTTACTTTTTCATATTTAGAATAGAAATAATTTTAAAAAACCTTATTAACTCAAAATTCTTAATTCAAATATTCATCCAAACTACCATATCCATTAAATTTCTAGATACTTAATCTTATATCTTTGTAATCACAACAATGCCCATACTTAGCTTGATATGCTATACTTAATGATTTCTAGTCCTAATCTTACACACACAATAGCATGGAAATCAATTTGATATCATAGTAGCTCGACACAATTTCCTTCGAGCAAGTCAACTAAGAAATTTTGAAAAGATAGCTCAGCTACTCTTCAAATAGTTCAACTAGTCAACTTCTTTATTGTTCCCCAGTAGCATATGTGTTTGGCTTGCACTCCAGTAGCATGGCAAGCTAGCTTAACAGTTTGGTGACCTTCAAAATAGGACAGCTTAGTAACTTGGGAAAACCGTAGTATGAACCTAAGCATCTCTTTATTTTCTCGAAGAAAGAAAGAGATCAGCAAGGCAACACAATACCACGGTTTAATTAGAAACTCACAAGGGCAGTTTAGATACAATTTCTCAAAGAAGCTCGACATAATCTAACAAACAAGCCCGACTCGATAAGATAGCTCATCAATTTAACTTTCATAATGTACGTGTTTCAATAAACAATTAAAAGATCCAATTCACAGCTACATAACCAATTTAGCACTACTATAGTGATCTCCCCACACTTAATCGCAACAACACAGTAGTTTCATTTGATAGATTAGCAAGTATTAAAGAGAAAGCAATTTAGTTCAACAAAGTAGCTTGAATAATTTAGCTAGAACACTTCCTCAATTTAGCTCAGCAGATAAGGATTTTACAGCAACTTAGTGTAGTCTATTGTTTGGCAAATTATCTAAACAACAATTAGCTTAGTGATAGTTTTCCATAGCTCAAATGTGTAAGCTCAACAATGCAACATTACAGCAACTCAACAACTTATAGCTCAATTCCATACTTTAGTAGTTCAGCTCGAACTCGCAAGAGCTAGCTCGGTGTAACACACTATAACACTACAACTTTGAAGATAATTGCACAAGAGTCTATTATTGCATAAGTCCATGCTTTAGCCACGATACTGTACTTACAAGTCACAATTGCAACTCCATACTACCTATAGTTGTAATTCTTGAACTCAACGCTTCACACAAGATTTGCAAATAGCTTCTACCATCCACCACTTGCACAAACCAACAATTAGTGTTGACACTCACACATAAGCTCGCAACTCCCAAACCAACCACCATAGCAAGCTATCAGACCACTTATACTGACTAGCACACCAATTCACAACTATTACTTCAGTACTCTTCAACAACAACACTTAGTATCTTGTTGCTATTGCATATTTACTGAACAAAGCCACATGACACCCCTAAATCACTTACATAGCTACAAACTTACAAACATTGACTCACTCATATAATAACACAGCCACCTATTGTGCCCTCAACAACCACCACAACTAACTCAACGCTAGCGACCAACAAAATAAACCTACAAGCCTATAAGCACATGATGCAACACTTTCCTCTGTTTACAATAGGGATCTGCTATAGAAACATGAAAACCACAATTGCAAAATTTAGTAACGGCTCACATAACAATCTTACAGCCATACGCCTTCATTCTTATAAAAACCTTCTTCTTATCTAGTGAACAAACACAATTCTATTGATTTTTTTTAACTACCCATAATAATTTCACATGTATAAATATTATAATAGTTCTTCCTAAAGTCAACAAACAATAATATATGACAAATTACAATTGCACACTAGTTAGTTGGATTAATGGGTTCTAATAGCTTTTAAGCTTCGAGAAGCTCCTTCCCATCCCCGTATAGGTTGTATTGCAACACATATAGGTGAACAAGATTCCAATGGTAGCAACTTTAAATATCAAATATTGAAATATGAGAAAAAATGGGTTCTTGGAAATTACGACAATTTGCTAAGAAATCTAATCTCCCCGCTATCTACCTCCTTTCTTTATATATAAAGTGGTACCATTAGAAAATGTAAGCAATCCCAAAAGATGAACCCTAAAGCTCTAACGCCAAGATGATATGAATCATTAGGAAGGGTGACATACGACGAGCCGGTATCATGTAAATTTAAGGTGGGTTTAGATTGCAACATGGTCCAAAAAAATAAATGAAAATCGATGGTTTGAAAAATTCATACACTAACTCTACGAATATGACGAACTATAGAACCATACACAAACCTAAGCTAGTACACAATATGATGCACAAACACTAGACCTAAGGTTGCTGACCACAGTTCTTGCTAAAGGGATTGATAAGGGTTGAAAGAGAAGAGTATAAATAGCTTAAATATGTAAGGATTTAGATAGATTTGAAACATTAATGATAAACCCTTAAGTCTTTTTTTTTTTGGAAAGCTCTTGACAAACTTATAAATAAAATGATTAAAAGGATACCTTAGTAGCATTTCTGTAAATACTAAACAGATATGAGGGCAGTTTATGAATAATACAAAAAATAGGAAGTCCAAATAACATAAATAAAAATATATAATGAAATGAGCTATTTGGCTGAAGAGTTGATGAACTAAGCTAATGAGCTATTCTGGGCTCTAAAGACTTGATCTAAGTAGACATGAAATTCTAGCCAACCTAATTGAGCAAACCAATCAAGTAGAGTAGACCATGCTATGCCAAGCAAACCTAACCCAGCTGAGTAGACTATGCCAAGCTAAGCAAACCATGCCAACTCTAATAAGCCGTGCTAAGCCGAGTAAATCTTGCCAAGCTGAGTAGATCTTGTCGAATTGACCTGATGTATTGCCAACCTACCGAGCCAACTTATCTATCCATGATGATTTTATCCATAAAGAGCTTATAAACAAATCTCCTATATATGTAGAGCTTCTAAATAGGTCTTCAGCACATAGAAAACACATAAGCAAGTCACTAACATAGCCTAAAACTTAGAAATTAATTAACCTGATCCTTGGTACCATATTAATTAGATTTGATAATATAGTATGAAATAAGGTAGGGATAATATAAGTTTATCAGTTTTATGGTGTAAACCATGGTTAATGTTAAAATTTAACAATTTATTACATATCCATCTAAACATATGAATTTTGAGTAAAAATAGAAAATAAGGAATTTTCTACCTTATAAAAATTTGGTTGCTTTAAGCATTTTTTAAAAAGCAACTTAACTTTTTCAATAAGAAAGTGCATAACCTTCATAAAATAAAGAGGAAAGAAATATAAAAATTGTCCTCCACCTTTAGTTACTTTATCTACTAGAGTATTCACCTCTTACTACTTTTCAATATAAACTTTTTTTTTTTCTCGTATTAAATTTTCCATTTGTTTTTTCTACTTTTTCAAAACTACTAAAAGATATCATACAATTTGTGCTTATAACTGTTTCTCTTAAAATTCTTTAGTAAAAAAACTTTTTATGAATAAAATAGACACTTTACCAATTATATATACATTTTAGTCTATACTTATTGATTATATTAGACATTAATGATCCCATACTTCTCTTTCTACCAATAATTAAAAATTTTTTTTTCTCCACCATAACCCTCATTTGCTCTTTCTTTCAACCTAAAAGATCTACCTTGAAAACATGGACTTCAAACGTCTCTTTCCAATTCACTTTTTCATTAGGAAATATTGAGATCATGAGGAAGCAAAAGGAACTAACAATTGTCCATAGCAAATTAACCTCAATTCAAACATGATTGGAATGCAAGAAAATTTGCTTCTTTTTCAATGTAAAAATCAAGTGGATCCACAATATTTGCTAGAAAGCACAATGGGTAGGGTAGAGTCCAACACTACCAATAGTCCCACATCGACTTCTCAAAAATTTTCTTCTTCTATAAATAATGATAATAATGTTTTTAGCGTTACTGTTGCAAGTAAAGGACAATAATCAAGCTTAATTTAGGAAACCCCAGCCTCTTAGAAACTTTTGATTGTGGGTTTTGTTGACATGTCTTAGCCAGTTTATGTCGCTTTAAAGAATTTTACTAAGCTTTGGAGGGCTAAGGCCCCTATGGGCCCCCCTCTGGACCCGTTCTTGGCAATGCTTGAAACTGACGATGCTGGGGCTTTCATGTGCTTTACTAAAATCAAGACAGACTAAGCGATGCTTCACAATGACAATGTTGTCATTGTTGAAGCTTTCATATGCTTTACTAATATCAAGACTAGCAAATGGCAAAAAGGGGATGACCTATCCATTTAGAGAAGGAAAGAAAAAGAAATGAAAATGAAGAGATTGAATAATGTTTTTGAATAAAGGAAAGAAGGAAAGCCAAACAAATATTAATAATTGATAAAAATAAAATAAGGCAAAAAAGAAATGACCTATCCATTTACATTGTGTTTGGAATGAGAGAACAAAAGAAAGTGGAAGAAATAAAAATAAAGACATTGAATTCTAAGGGATTTGATTCCTTTCAATATGTTTGAATAAAGACAGGAAGGAAAGTCAAACGAATATTAATAATTAATTGAGATAAAACAAGATAAAATATAAAATTACTCTTCTACCCATAAAATAGAATACATTATGTTATTTGTGGAATAAAATGGATGGTAAATATGTAATTATATAGTTTTTCCTTCTTTCCTTCCTTTCTTGTTTCCTTTATATTTGGAATGATCAAAATTTGGTAAAACCAAGAAAATCAATTCCACCAACTATCTCTTTCTTCTACAATTTATTCATCAAACAAATAAGGAAATGAAATTGATCCCCTCTATTTTCCTACCCTCCCCCTTTCATTCTCTAATTCCTAACACAATGTTAGCGTATCACAACCCCATATACTTTGTTTTCTTATTTATCAACAGAATTGGATTCACGGCCTCCAGACTGATGCTTGTTTTGTTCTTTTGAATTTCAACGGCAAGTTTCTTTTGGTAAAAAAGAGGATGGTATGGAGGAGGAGGAAGAGGAGGAGCGATGGAAAAACAAACAAAAGAAGAAGAAGAAGAAATTTGAAAGGTTATTACATCGTCAGGCCAATTAACCATGTCTATGACCAGGCTAAAAAACATAGCTTCCTTAGTCAACCACACTAGCTGGAAAGGCTGTCCAACAAATGCTTATTACAACCTGAATTGTCTAACTTGATATATTACTTACTGTTAAAATTAATTAAAGGACTCAGTGATACTGGGATGATCTTAAATAAGAAAGGATAACTTAAGAATTAAGGATTGAGTTCGTCTAGATTATTAAGGATTTCCATGGAGATGAATAGGAACGAGTAATAGTTTTCACAAGAAGTAAATGTAAGTAACTATATTATTATTTGTTGATTATGCTCATAAGATTAAAATAAAAAGAATTTAATAACTATTTGACCATTAGATAAGTAACTGTTTGATTCTTATGCTTGAGCCTGTAATAGGGATACTGAAAAGTGGTGATCATAGATAGGGTCTTTGCAATGCCTTACAACGGATGAACATTTTGGAATGATGTTTCTTGTAGTTTAGGCACAAGTGCCGATAGACATAACCAAACAAGACGTTGATATGGTAAAACTGTGTTTAAGACGAATTGGACATTGGATGAGAAATCGTAAATGGATCGTACACTATTGGTATAGGACACTACTATAGGTAGCTACAGTAAGGTCGATTACTGATGGATGATATAGACAATAAATCTAGTATGAGATGAATGTTTTGGTTTGGTTTTGGGTGATGGGTTCTGCAAATCCAAACGCGTAGTTCCATTCGATGTGTTGCTGGAGTTTACGTTACTTCAAACTTTTAGGCTTCGAGTTGATATTATTTGCTCCTATCTAAGGTTGATTGATCCGGCATTATCAATTGACCTCCGCATTAGTTTATATTGTTAACGCTTCCAATAGCCACATGTTACGAGTTCACTTTTGTAGAAATTTTCCTTGTGATGTATCATTTCCCTAGATTGGGGCATAGGGTGTAAATAAACCAAATCAGTTCGTAATCTACTCAAACTCAACTCGAGTTTTATTCGAATTCGATTTGATGGTAATAAAGTTAAGTCCAAGCTCGAGCTATTCGAGTAGTAAATCGAATCGAGAATGAATTTTAAAATACTAAATTTATTAGACTTGTAAGTCTAATCGAGTTTAGAATAATTTTTAATATTTTTTTAATTTATTTAAATATAAATGATTATGACATTTGTTATGAAAAATTTATAAAAAATTTCAAGTTTAATCAAGATAATCGAGTCGAGTTTAAACTTATCATATATATTTTTCAAGTCAAAGTCAAGCTTAAAATTTAAAACATGATCGAGTTTGAGTTTCGAGTTTTTCAACCAAGCTTGAGTTTGTTCAACTTGATTCAATTATACCCTTATTTGTTAACGGCGATATCAAGCTTGCGAAAATCAAATGTAGTTTACAAAAGTGATGCTCAATTAATTTATAAGACTTGGATTTTCTTTTTCAATCTTTTTAATTTATTATTGTTATTCATTATTATTTGTTGATTTTCATAGTATATCACTATTTTATCTCACGTTAAAAGTTGGAAGTAGTAAAGTAAAAAGATGTAAATTTTGGATTCTAAAATGAGAGTAATATAAATACTCCTGCTCTCAATATCCTACCTACCTCATTTCATCGGTTCGCCTTCCTTTCTCAGGAGTTTCAAAGGTTAAGCGAGTGTCTTTCTTGACTTCAAATTGAGGTTCACATCTCTGTGTCCCTCTGATTTCTACTTCTTGGCTTCGTGATGCAGTGACTAGTCTCGATAACTTTGCTCTATGATGTTAGAACAGTAAAGGGTAAAGCATGTATGACCTCGTTAATATAACACGAAGGTTTCTTTGTACAGGAAAGAGTAACATTTTAAAAAAAAAAAAGACAAAAAGAATCATTTCATGTCTTGCTATAATTATCAAGTTGAGTTTCATCGTATGACGTTACATGTCCATTCAGTTTGTTTCTCAAACACTAAGAATTTGCTCTGTGACATTTGATAGGCTTACTCTATTTCATCTTAAAGTGAAGTTTTGTCCCCTCGTATCTGAAAGCATGTATATACATACACACACACACAGATATATATATATATATATATATTTGGTAGACTAGAATCTTGGATCATTTTTTTCTGTTGCATTTCTCCCATCTCGTCATCTTTTTTCTTTATGGGTGTGAGCCTGCATCACCGCATATGCCACTGTTTTCCACCATTCAACCCATGTTGCTTGAATTGGCAAGCGGAAGATGTTTGCACTTTATTACCATGCGAAATCATGATTTATTTTTTTATAATTAGAATCTGTGGTAAAATTTTGTTCCTTGTTGCAACTGTTGATGCAGTGATTTGTGATATAACGTTTACAGCCCGCTCTTCTATTCCCCTTCCCTTTCCTCAAGTATTTTGCATTTATTAGTAGTTCCTCTGCAGCAAAAGAAGAATCAGTTGCACACGAAAATGTTTTGAGTTTCGAAACTCCTCGCTTGGAAGACGTAGAGCAAGCAAAGCTGTCCCTCGTGGAATGCCTAACCAATGTTTTCAAGCTGAACATGACAGACAAACTTGACAAAGCTTTATTAACTTTGAGCTTATACAAGGATAGACTGTCATCTGATCAACAAAAAAGCAGTTCTATTATTTCGAGAAAACTTTGATGAGTTTACATCCGACTTCTTGACCTTTGAGCAAGTCAATTCTGAATATGAGTTGCAAAAACTATCGAAAGATCAAATATGACAAGACCCATCTATCATTTAAACAATTACACAGTGAACTCTCTCCAAGGAGAAGGAAGAGTTAAAAGAAGAGACTAGAGGATGTAGAGTCCAAAATAACCAAAATCATGTTAGATTGGAACTCTTTATTCGCTGAATTAGAAAAACTAGAGACCAATTACAAAACTGAAGAAAGGAAAGTAGAAGAAAAGAAAAAAAAAAATTGCTAAAGAAAGGATGGTACGCTCTACTACTAGTTAGGTCCGTAGAAGTATTGATTCTGTTTGAGTTAGTTATATTTCTATTTGTTTGTTATATTTATTGCACCACATCAGCACATGACCTAGCATTACATATAAATACATAGTCAAACCATTGTACAAAAATAATCACAAAAATTGAAGTAGTTTTGCATCACTTAATGCTTCTCTTTATTCTCATTTTCTCTCTCGAACCTCCATTACTATCTCACTATTGAAGATATGAAACAATACATGCTGTTTACTAATTGAAATTCAACATGGTATCAGAGTAGCATTAACATCCGTAAGTCCTTCTTCTTGAATTTTTTCTTTTTTGTTCCTTCGATCATTTATGAAAATGACCAATTAGTTAGGGTTAGCGCAAGGTCTACAATTAGATTGAATGAATGAGGATCCGTTATTCTTGTCTAGCTCCAATCATCCTGGAATGGTGATTAGGAATATCAATGGCACCAATTTTCTTGCATGGAGTAGATCTATTAAGTTAGGTCTTAGAGCCAAAATCAAAAGCAGATTTATAGACGGCAATATGCCAAAGCTTAAACCTAATTGTCCTTATGTGAATAAATGGAATAAGAATAATTATATGATTCACTGTTGGATTTTGAATTTGATGACCTTAGAATTAGAACAAAATTACCTTTATACATAATCAGCTCGAGAGTTGTGGCTTGAAATTACAGAACAATATGGCCAAAGTAATGTTCCATTTGTTTCCCAAATTCAATATGAGTTGAGTATCATTAAACAAGCAAATCAATCTGTTGCTATATACTATAATAGGCTAAAAAGAAGCTGAGATAAATTGAGTGCTCTTTATAGTTATCCTACCTGTGATTATGGTGTCTTAGTTAATTGTACTTGTTGTATGAGGGAAAGAATTTAGGAATATGAATCATATGGTTGATTGATATAGTTTTTGATGGGTTTAAATGAGGGTTATAAATATGTACGCAATCACATTCTTTTGATGGAACCCCTACCTTCAATCAATATAGCATCTTATCTTGCACAACAAGTAGAGAAGCAAAAATTATTGATTGTGCCTTTATTTGATAGTGATGCTTTAGTCTTCATGACAAAGCGTATTCAGTTTTCTAAGGGTTTTAATGATAAGCGAAGAGGGAAATTAGGTTCAGGCAACAGTATCAAATTGGTTTGTAAGCATTACAAGAAGGATAGACATAATATTGAGAATCGCTTTGAATTGCATGGTTATCGAAAATGGTACAAGGGTAAAAGAGAAACAAGAGATCAGAACAAAATGGCTACATATAGCAAAACAAGGAGTTTATTTCAAAATGTAAATTCTTCTACTTGTGACTCTCCTTTAGATCATGATTACAATGCTAATCTTGTCAATGAGAAGTAGTTTGATGCAAGATTGATGCAGTCTGTATACCAAGAAGTACTTCGGATTATGCAAGATTAACAATAAGGAGATTTGGCTTATGTCGGTACGTCTCTTTCATTACATCATTCATTTACTTGTTTTAGTCTAGAGAATAATAAATAAAGTTCTTGGATTGTTGATACTGGTGCTTCTAACCATATGACACCATTCAAACCTTTGTTGTCTAACATACAAACACTGCCCTAACCAATTTCAGTAACTTTACCAAATGGACAAACTAAGAATGTCTAACTCGTAACATCTATGCACATAAATAAAGACCTAACCCTTTACAATGTACTGTATGTACCAAACTTCAAATATAATTTGTTACATGTACATTGCATTCTAAAAAAAATAAAAAAATAAAAAACCATTTAGTTGCTAAGATTGATTCTACTCATTTTATTTTCTAAGACCTTTACAATAAACAAATTACTTCAACTAGGGCGTGTAGTGGATTATATATTCTGTTTACACAAAACATAACGGGTTCTCCCAATGATTCTAGTTCATTTCTTGGCTAGTCTTGTAATAACAACCTAGATGTACACATGTTACATTTTAAGCTTAGACAATTTTCTTTCTCTAAACTTAAACATCTTGTTGATTGTAAACATTTGAATTCTTCCAAATTTCTGTGTGACACTTTTTTTTCAAGCTAAACTTCATCAATTGCCATTTGAAAGGAGTGAAAATCATTCAACAAAGCCTTTTACTTTGTTGCATATTAACATTTAGGGACCATAATCATAACCCTCTTTAATTGGAGCTAAGTATTTTCTCACAATTTTAGATGATTGTACCTATTCTATGTGGACATACCTGATGAACAATAAGTCTCAAGTGATTGTTTGCCTTCATAGATTTTTTAGAATGATTGACAATCAACTTACTACCCAACCTAAGATTGTCAGATCTGATAATGGATCAAAATTCCTTTTGTTTAGATATGAAACACTTTTCCATCACTTGGGAATAGTGCACCAAGCATCCATGGCTTATACTCTCAACAAAATGGTCGAATGGAACAAAAACACTGTCATCTTATTGAAACAACTAGAGCCCTTCACTTACATGCCAACCTACCTAAAAAATTTTGGGAAGAATGTGTGCTCACCACTACTTACCTTATCAATTTGATGCTTACATCCAAATTAGTATGGAAGTCTCCTTATGAGCTTTTACATAAACAAAAGCCTAGTTTTACTCATTTGAGAACCATGGGATGCTTATGTTACATTGTTGATCATTCTAAACAAAGGGATAAGTTTGATCCAAAGGGAATCAAATGTGTTTTCCTAAGATACACATATGGCAAAAAGGGCTATAAAGTCTATCATATGGAATCAAGGAAAATAAAATTAAGTAGAGACATTGTATTTTGTGAGAATACTTTTCATTTTAAGGAAGTTGCTCCTTCTGTTAATAACACTGTTCTACATCTTTTTTCTATGGATTCCTTATACCCTTCCTTAGCTACCGATGAGTTATTCTCATTGTGTTCTGATAACAATGCTCATAACTGTCCTTCATCTAATACTACCTCTCTAGCTCCATCTGTTCCTCATTCATCACCTTTGCGTAGATCCACTCATATTTGAAAACAATATGATTGGTTAGAGGATTACATTCATTCCTTCCAAGCATACTCAGCTAAAGCATCTCCCACTACACATACAACACCAAATCCACTTTTTGATACACACATATTTTCCTCTTTTCCACTAAACTATACAACATCATTAGTACAAGTTTTAGCTATCAAAGAACCTTTTGTTATTCTCAAGCATCTAAAATACTTGAATATATTGATGCTATGAATAAAGAGATTGAGGCATTAAAGTTAAATGATACTTGAGAAATCACTAATTTGCCCAAATATAAGAAAGCCATTGGCTCTAAATGGGTTTACAAAATTAAATATAGACCAGATGGTACTATGGAACACTTTAAGGCTCGACTAGTGGCCAAAGGTTATACACAATTAGAAAGGATTGATTATCATAACACATTTTCTCCGGTTGCTAAGCTAGGCACTATTAGGATTCTAATAGCTTTAGCAACTACATGTAACTAGCCTATCTTTCAAGTAGATATTAATAATGTGTTTTTACATGTTTTTTTAGATGAGGAAATATACATGTTGCCACCACCGGGTATTCTAAGATGAGTCCTAATAAGGTTTGTCATCTTAAGTGTTCTTTTTATGGTTTAAAACAAGCTTCTAAGCAATGAAATTATGAGATCTCTCAATTTTTTATCAACCATGGCTTTCTTCAATCAGTCAATTATCCTTTTATTTTTACTTTTCAATTTGATGGAGTTTTTCTAGTTGTACTACTGTATGTTGATGACGCTTTTATCCGGTACCTTTACTGATTCCATTAACGATTTGAAGCAAGCTTTACATAACCAATTTACTATCAAAAATCTTGGAGTTGCTCATTTTTTTCTTGGTCTTGAATTGTGTCGAACTAATGCTGGCATGTTTCTAAATCAATGAAAATTCATTCTTGATCATTGGATAATGTCGGTCTTACTGGATGTCATCCAGTTACTGAACCTTTGCCATCTAGGCTATTTTTGCATAAGGATTAAGGTGATCTCCTGGATGATCTTCTTCCATAGTGTCACATTGTTGGGCGCCTTTTATATTTGAGCTTAACGAGGCCTAATATTAATTTTGCTATTGACAAACTCAGTTAGTTTATTTCTACTCCACATTAGCCTCATATGCAAGCTACAACTAATTTACTCAAATATCTCAAAGGCAGCTTTGGTCTTAGTCTTTATTATCCTTAGAGCAATTCTCTCACTTTACAATGCTATACTGATGTTGATTGGGCATCCTCTTCCTTTGATTGCAAATCTATTTTTGGTTACTGCATCATATTGGGCGGTGCACTAGTTCTTTGGAAATCTAAAAAACAGTCCACAATTAGTACTTCTTCTACTAAGGTAGAATATCGAAGCATGGATGCTGTTATGAAGGATCTTCTTTCGACTTCTTATATTTTACAAGACCTTCATGTTTCTATTCCTTGTCCTATCAACATTTTTTGTGACAATATTAATGTTGATGTTCACTTTATTAGAGACTATGTTGCTAGTGGCTTTATTTCACCAATTCATATTAGTCCTTTTGATCAATTGGCTGACTCATTTACTAAGCTCATTTCAACTGCTGATCTTTCTGATGCTATTTTCAAGTTAGGGCTTTGTATAGCTCCTACTTTATGGCGGGGCAGGGGTAGTTGTGGAAGTATTGATTCTGTTTGAGTTAGTTATATTTCTTTTTGTTCGTTATATTTATTACACCATGTCAACACATAACCTAGCATTTTGAATAAATACATACTCAAACAATTATACAAAAATAATCACAAAAATTGAAGTAGTTTTGCATCACTTAATGCTTCTCCTTGTTCTCATTTTCTCTCTCGAACCTCCATTGCTATCTCACTATTGAAGATACAAAACAATACATGCTGTTTATTGATTGAAATTCAATAGGGTCAAGTTGAATGAACTATTTACATGAAGGGGCTCTAAAGCTAGGTGCTTTTTGACAAAATTAATTCTATTAGGCACCCAGTGCCTTTTTAGTTATGAATTAGGTAGATTGTATGATATTTTAGTGGCTTCTTTAGCTAAAGAACATTTTAGTTTGGATGAATTTTGAACATTTCTAATATCTTAAATGTTGTTATTGCTAGTTTCCTTCCAATTGCATTATGATATCATAGCATCTACATTTTTTTTTATCTATATATTAATAATGGTGCCATACAAGATAAACATTCGTTGTTTAAAATTGGTTTTCTCAATGGTGTTTCAACTAATAACAATAAAAAATATAAGGGAAGTAAATAATATAAAATGATAGAATTTTCTTAGATTAGTTTATGTTTTTGGTTGGAATTGACAGACGATTCTTAGAACAACTAATTTGAGATAGCAAGTATATGACCTCCCTTACACAGTTAACCTCAAAAAATATATTTTTTTTTATTGTTTAATGTACCCTGTTTGTGGAAAAGGAAAATTATATTGTTTTTTTTTTAAAATAAAAATATTATTATTATAAAAATAATTCTAAAAATACCATACTTAAATCCAGTTTTTCAAAAACCAAATGTATAAAATTCAGCATGAAATCGATTTTTGGAAAGTATAATTGGCTTTTTAAAAGCCGATTTTTATTTAATGATGCCACTAAATTACTACTGTCAGTCCAATCATAAGGGCTTATGACTTTTATCCAAACTTACAAGCATTTAACCTATGATGTCTTCAAATCTAAAACCTCAAACACAAGACCGACTACATGTTACAGCTATGAAGTTAAATATCATTATATTTAATTCTTGTAAAATCATTTTTTCAAGAGCTAGTGCTCAAAATCAACTTTTCAAGATGTAATTTTATATTATTTTAAATTTGCATTTTAAAAAATTGAATTCAAATGTAGTAATCGTGAGATTATTTTTGTAATTACAATATTTTTTGGATTTTTCTAGAAAAATGTAATATTATTTTCTTTTCACCTTGTGACATTATAGTTATAATGTGTGAGACAATGCACGTAGTTATAACATTGGAATCAGTAGTTCTATAGATATATTTTTAAACGTATTGGCATTCTTTTTCACTTCTATATATTCACAATAATATATATACATAAAAAATTTTATTCGTAACCTAACTCTCAAGATCTAAATTTTTCACTCATTTTTACATTAATATACATTTTCGTGGCAAATAATACATTCCTTACTTTGGAGATATGTATATATTAAAATTTAGAGCTTCATTTGTTTGAAATAATTTAATTCCTAATCTCTATACTATATAATATATAATACCAAACGTTACAACCTCATCATTTTAGTTTGAAACTATTAAATTAATATGTTCATACATACATACATATATATATATATATATATCAAACTTGGCATGCATATTGTTAATACTAGCTATTGTGCATGGCCCCATAACCCAATGCTTAAGAACAAGGTAGCCTAAGAACACTTCCCCAGTTGGCAAGAACCATGAGTAAGCTCGTTCCACATACTTAAACAATCACCACTCAAACAATAAACCAACGATCCACCTAAGACAATTGATACCTCGACCAACCTTACTTTTAGCTTGGTCCATGACCTACAAATTACATGCTTCCCTAACCATAAAGCCAGTATGGTAGCAAACTTGAATAAGCGTGCACCATTCATGATATAACTCTTCAATGAGCTACTCCTCACTAGTACACCACTTACATTACATATAATGTGACAATTAATTATTCAACCCATACTAGCTAGCATAGCCTAAATGCATGGTACCATAAAATATTAAGAAGGATGAGACAATCACAAAGCTAGAGAGCAATCATTTCCCCTACATATGTTAAAGAGCCTTATCAACTTTCCCAAATCTCAAGGCCACATAGACAAGAGCATTTCCTATCAATACCCCCCTTCAATCCCTAAAAGGGAAGCCTACAATCTAAACTCATTATCTAAGTCCAAATAACAAAAAAAAAAAAAAAAATCCTACATTACACTCTTTTTATGAAGCTCCAACTTCTTTCTCCCTCTCACTAATTTAAATATCAAAATGATTATACTTGACAATCCCTAACAAAGTGATTCAACCCCTATCTATTTTGCAAGAAGCTTACCCCAACTGTTTAAGCATCCTAGGCCAATTTTTCCCGAGGAGGCTCAAAGATTTGACTAGCAAAAGATCTAAGGTGACATATACTATTTAACAAGATTAGTGTAATATTTTAGAATTCAATAATAAAATCATTATCTAAATTTCTTTTTTTTTTCTCTCCAATTTTACACCATAACTTATTACTATGTACCACATATAATAAAACTTTTAGTTGTTAAATTTTAAACCTATCATATTTAATTAAATTTTTACTCACCAAGTTTTCCTAGCTTTATGACACCCCATAAAATTGACTAATTAGCATAAAAAGACTAGTATTGTAATCTAAAATTATCCGATTAAAACTTTTAATAGAGTGAAAAGGGAAAACATATTTAAATAGTCGTGACAGCATGGTAAGAAAAAGCATACCAACTAACATTACTTGCAATAACATGATATAAAATAAGCATAATGCTATAGACTTGCTAATAATCGATATATATGCACACACGATAATTAAAACAATGTAGTACACATAGCCCCAAAATTGAAATTCAATTTTGTAATAATAATAACATGAAAACAATCACATTAGTGACCTTTGGCAATACGAAATGACAAGAATAATAATAGCCAACATCTACAATTATAACCGAAGCATCAAAACCCACCTCGACAATATTAGACAAAGCATAAATGAAAATCATACAAAGGCCAACATCCTATTTGCAAATGACAAGTTAAATATAAGAAATTCTCGATATAATGAAATAATAAAACTGAAAACGTTATTACAATTTTCCATAACTCAAACAACAAGTAATCACAACATCCCAATGTACTAATTTATAAAATAGACATGATAATAGGAGTAATACTATAAATATTGGTAATAAAATATATAAGCTACACCTACAATTAATTTATTACTCTATATACGATTTCAAAGGGTTATATATTATCCTATAATATATATATATACATTACAGATAGACTTTACTAGTTTCATATATATATATATATATATATATATATATGAAATCACTAATAATTTTATGTGAGCTAACATTTCCGAAAGATTTCACATTTTAATAGGGACATACATAAATATTCACTATTTGTACATTTACATGTAAATGTATATATATATATATATGTGTGTGTGTGTGTGTAATTTGATGTGTTGCTAGAGTATTTTGAAATAGGCAACATATGGGTTCAAATACATGTATGTAGGTGATCTATACAAAGAAGTGTACTTACTATATGTGTTTATAATATGTAAATATAAATATATATTGCTAATATAAGAGCGTTTTTCTACAAAAATCTATTATTACATTTTTGTATTCGATGTATTAACGGCTTTTCAAAAGCTTCCATGACGACATTGTTTCTTATATCAATGCGTATAAACAGTGTTTTATGTATAAGCCATTTGAAGATACTTATCATATTGATATATGCTTATATAATGATTTAAACATGACTCATATTTATAATATAGTAATTAGGAAACGAGTTTAACATAACACGTAGATATGTACTTATATATAAGAATACAACTATAGATATCGGTTGTGTAAGCATGCCTGTAGTCACATCAAAACATATCGTTATGTATAAATGCCATCATAAGAGTTTAACGAAATGAAACACCAAATAAAACTATATGGCCAATGAGCACTCGCAATTAGAGATACATTTATAATTTATAAAACAAGAATAGCAATAATAATGAACAATACTTTCCTTCCATACATATTAGTAAAATAACTTTCTAAATATTAACACTAATAAGGGCACACCGAATATTAGGTTTCAGCTCGACCAAAGGGTAATGAATCTATACAGATACAATTGGAAAGTGTAAATAATAATTAAAAAGTAATATAAGACAAAAAGGAATGTATAAAAAGTTATTAAAAAATATTCATTAGGTGATATAAATGCTATTGCAAAATGGTAGTTTCCAAAATACGTAATTAAAATGGTTTTGCAAGTAAGTATATAGCAAATAAATATGAGATATTAAAAGTACACGTTAAAGTCATAAAATTTACTTTCCAAGTATATGATAACAGGATTGGCAATTTAACATCTAAACATGATAGACTCAAATATGATATAACCTAAACAGGTTAGTATATGAAAAAATCTTATACAAGATATAAACAGGTCAAACTCGTTTAAACATGATTAGAATCATGTCTGAGTTCAGGTTTAAGCTTCCAAACCTGAACTCCAAACATAAGACACGCCATATATTATTTTATATTTGCATTTTATTATATAAATAATTTCTTTTTAAGTTAGATATCTTAATTAAAAGTATGAGATATTTTTAGCTATATATTCTTTTTATTACATCCTAATTTAAGTAAGTAAAAAATTGTGAACTCATTAATAACTTTGATTGTCTCCTTTGAAATTCGACAAATAATGTGATAAATTTTGAAATTAACACTAGTAATAATACTAATATCCATTTAAGTCGTAATTTTACTTAATTCAATGATGTTATGTAACACAAATTTAGTAATGTTATATCTATTGTTTACTGTATTGTAGTTTAAATAAAAGTTACGAATTAATGTGTAAATTTTTTAACTATCCATCTTGAAAATTTGATCAATAATGTGATAAATTTAGAAATTAATACTAGTAATAATATTAATATACATTTAATTCATGATTTCACTTAGTTTAGTAATATTATAATTTAAATTTTCAGATTTTCTATATTAAATAAGATTTTACTTTACTACAAACTTTTGCCAAGATTGTAGTTTTTTATGAATAATGAAGATATTATATCATTTATCTTTATAAAATTTAAATATTATTATCGTTATTTCCTTTTTGTATCTATAAATATTTTATATATTTTATTATAACTTTTCAATCGATAAATAATAATATACCTAAAATAAATAAGATACGATATAGTAAGAAAAATTGTCAATCATAATATAAATGAGTTAAACTCGAACACAAAATACAGCAAAATTTAGATTTAAATTTTTATACATAATTAATAAATTGATTGTAGATTTAAGTTTTGCAAATAAAAACCTATTTAAACATAGAAACGAGATATAACACAAAGAATTATCAAGCCTATACGGTTGTGTTCCACAAAATATATCTGATAACCCAAAGATTTTCATTGGAAAATTTTTTAAGCTGAACGCTCAAATAGGAAACGAAGTACAACTCCAAATCTTATCTAATTTATAGAAGCCAAGTGAAAATAATAATAATAATAATAATAATAAATCTTTTTCCACACTTTGGGGATCCAAACCTCTCTCTCTCGTTTGTCACATAATCCCTCCTGTCTCTCTCCCTTTCACTCTTTCCCTTTTTCAAATTCTCGTCTCATGTCGACACAGCTCTCGCCAATATCAGTTTCTCTTCCTCTCTATCCTTTGGCTTCTTTCTCATTCCCATTTCCATGTTGCAACTGTTTACTTCCAATTCATTCTCTCACCATCACGTTTCACCCTTCTCTTCTATTTACCCAACCGAAGAGAAACGAACAAACAAGGACCAAATACAACCCCATTTTCCTCTCACAGTCCTCTTCCCCACTCTCTCGTACTCTCTTTCTTTCTCCATTGATCGACACGGGTGTGAGACGATGGAGTGAAAACTGTTTCCAATTCCAAAATAAGCTCCATCGTCGTGATCGTGTGAAATTGTGGAGCATATACCAACTTGCATTGTCAAAAATTTTCCTCCTCGTTACCTCTTGATCAAGTTCAAAGCAGGTATAGTCACATCTAATTGTGGAGCACATTATAACTTGCATATAATATTACATGTCTTTCATATGTTATAACATTTACGCGTTTAGAATGGAGACAAAATAAAAATATGAAATCGGAGCTTATCATGTGTATGCGTCGTATATTGTAAAACATAAAATGTACTATATGTTTATTACACATATAATATTATATGTCCATCATCTAAATATATGAGTCTTTATTGCATGTAAATATTTTTAAATATATGTTGTGTACATTTATATGTATGTGTTTTTAATATGTAATTTCTATTAAAAATATCCAAAAATGAGTGGTCACATAATTACAATAGTAAAATAACAATAGTTACGCTCATTAATGATTATTTTACTAAACTAAAATAGAACAATTATTTCACAATGAAAAGATAATACGTCATAATACTATAATAAGATAATTATATGAGACACAAAATTTTTTTATGCCATAATACTAAAATATCTATAGTAATTATATATTAGCTTGAATTGCATTTATCCCATTAGTTTTATGATATAAAACAAATTTCGAACATTTGTTAAAAATTATCTTATATTATAATACTAAAAAATCTATATTAATTACATATTAAGTTGAATTGCACTTATCCTATTAGTTTTATGATTTAAAATAAAATTTAAACATTTGTTTCTTTAATAAGATTATTGCATAATTATTACTTATGTCTAACTTTAAATTTCACATATCATGTATCAGATTGGTATTTGATCAAGGATCCTAGCATTTTCAATAATAATATGGAACAAAAATAAGGGAACTTTTCTTAATAAATTCAAATACCATGTAATACAATATTATAGGCTAAAACACATTAGGGACAAGAATTTTGGGACGATGAATTTTCGTCATATTAATGAAAAGGATTAGATTAGGTAAAGGTTTTATATCATACATACAAACCAACATTAAAGTATTAGACTAAGGAACACTAAGTTATATAGCTTAATGTATTGGTCAAATCTAGTGAACCTATATTTAAGCTCGTTCTAGTTCTAGTTTTAAACTTATAATTAAATAAAATGAAAGCTTAGAGTTAAAATTTAAGACAAATAGTAGCTAGGGTCGAAACCTCATGCTTACACCAAATTAAATTAAATGATATGAACCTCAATTTAATAAACGACGTTATAAATTAATTAAATCAATTACCGATGTCATAAAGCCTGAAGACTACTTGCCGGATATTCCTTTTGAACTACCCTGCCAAGCGAATAAAGCCTACCTTTACGAAAATGTAACTAGTCCACATGAAGCTAGAGCTTCCAAACATTTAAAAAGATGAGTTATTTGTTATAATGGAGTTAGAGTGAATAAATAGCAGTAAATTAGTTTTGGTTCAAACGAGGAAAAGTGAATAAAACCTACTCAATTAAGTTTAGTTTATTTTAGATCCAACATAGACTCCTAATTACTTGTAATTGTCTAGGTGACACAAACTTCCAAAACCCTTCCATCAACTACTTTTGCGGAAGATAATAAGTGAGTGACTCTTTATGGTTACTATACTTGCTTCTATTTACAGTATAGTTGCACCTTTAGTAATTAATGATACGAAATCAAGTTGTTTGGAGGATTTAGGGAATGCATGTACTTAGTTTGCTTACTATATTGTGTGAAAATACTATAAACTTAAATTAAACGTACATTGCATGATTGCTCGAAGAAGGCCATCAACATCACTTGGTGCTATGGAGAGGCCAAACAAAGGTGAGGCTTTTCCATATCCTCACCCGAACCTCTAGAAACTACTACATATTGAGGAATGACATCCTTTAATTAGGGTTCCATCTGCTGATACAACTACTTAGGATTACCCATACTCTTAAGCTTATACATACTATTAGATCCTTGCTTTAATATTTAAAGTTAAAACTCCACTTGAGCTAGACTTACAATATTTTGATATATTATGAATGACTATAAAATATTGGGTCGAGGGCGATTTTGCTTAGAGTAATGATGGTTGGAATTGATAAGTGGGAACTTATCCCCTAACCATTGGTAGCCAAAGGGCTTAACTCTAGGTTGTACACAGTTTTCAAATGACTGTACATACTATTACATTCATATGGTTGTAAATGCATAGCACGTTAACAGTTGATAATTTGTTTACTATTACTTGTTGTATAGTACAAGGGATGATCTTACTAAGATGTGGTTTTGCTCATTCCCCAATAATTTTTCTTGCAAGTTATTTCAAAGTTCGAATGGGCTAAGAGCCAAGTGAAAAGTGCATAAGAATCAAATTATGAAGGATAGGTACAGGATAAAATATTAATTGGACTAAACTTAGATTATGTAAGGGAGAATATTAAAACACGTATTTTTCTATTTTCAAAATCTCTTCCACTTTAAACTTATTTGAACCCATATCATTTAGGAAATTTCGACTACCCAATCCTATTGTTTAGTAAGAGATTTTGATTTACTACGGTTTTGGTAAATTATGGAATATTGGTTTTTGTAGAAATTTTCATATAAATATACTACATATATAAGATCAAATTAATGAGTGAATATTTAATTAAAATCTTACAATTTTTTATTTATAAAACGATTTTCATATTACGAGTACAAACATATTATGATGACATCAGGATAATTCCACTAGACCCTTTAAGATTGTGACAAGCTTCCTCTTTTACCGGAAAAAAAAGGGATATGACAAATAATCATTAGAGAAAGGAGTAGGTAAGCAAAACTTTGATTGAGTATTACATTTGATCATTTCAAAATTCAAGTAATGAAAATTAAATAGAACACAAAAAGTTCACATTTATTAATTTTAAAAATATCCCTTTAAAAATTCAATTACAACCAAAGTATCGTCACCTTCTTTCGTTATTATCAATTATGAGTAGAAATTCATGCATTTCGTCTTTAAAGGAAAAATATTTTTGAAAGTATCTCTACTTATCAACTCAACCAATATAGTGTTTGAAGTGTCAAAATTTCCAATGTAGTACTCCTAACTTTAAAAATTATTAAAAATAGTACTTGATTTGTTTATATTATACATATTTAAAAGTTAGTATTGGTGAGGTCCTTATTAGCTTAGATGATATAATGATATTTTTCCAGTATTGTCAAATTTGAGTTGATATCTCAGGTTCAATCCTATTCAACCTAATCTAGTTATAAGATTGGTTTGGTCCAACCTTGATCCAACTCCGATTGAATTGTTGTTGAACTAATTTTATTACTTTAACCTTTAATCCTTTTATATGCTCAAATTAACTACTTGAATCGAATTCAATAACATTAGTTTTTCTAATAGAATAGAACATATTCAAATCTTCTCTCCCATAATTTTTTAATAGTATAAACACCTTTCTAATAGGATAAACCATCTTCGAATCTTCTCTTCCATAATTTTGTAATGCCGTATGGCTAAAAAAAGAAAAAAAGAAAAAAAAAAACCAAATGGAATGGAGCAAAATAATCTTCCCCTGTGAACTGTAATAGTTGTGTCACTTGGCTAAATTGACGCAAAAGCAAGTACGTATACATCCCTTAACACCATGTACCTTATGCTACTTACAGTTGAGACTTTTCTGTTGTGTCATGTGTTCTTTCTTTTGGTTTTAGACATTGATTATAAACTAACAGCTATGAAATTAATGGAGCGAAACTTAACAAAAGTTAATTAATTATGAAAACCATCTGAAAATTTATTACTTATCATATTCATTGACTCCAATAGTAACATTTCATATTCTTTAATTTTATCTGTAAACTCAAAAACCGAATCTATGAATCAAAGACCCCATTTTCTCATTCCCTTCAATGCGTCTAAAACTCGCATTTTTTGCTTTAGTTTGCTCTAACAAGTACTGCATATATTTTGTGTTATCTTAACCAATAATTTCCAACATCCAATTATCTACATCGCCATTGTTTGAAATAATGGGCAGCTTAGGCATTAGTGCACCTTTCCTTATAACGATATCTCTTCTTATGCACTTCCAAGTTTATGGTGTGAATGTTAGTGACATTGCAATATCGAAGCAGGCAACATGTAATGCGTACAAAGGAAAGTGGGTTTATGATAAAAACCTATCCACTTTATGACTCCTCAAGATGTCCATTTATTCTTGAGCAGTTTAACTGCCTCCATAATGGTCGACCGGATCAAAATTACCTCAAGTATAGGTGGCAACCCTCTGGTTGCAATTTACTAAGGTATGTACGTTCATGAAATAATTTATTTTTTTTAGTCATTTATTCACTCAATATCATTCGATTATGATTAATAGAAAGACTATTGAGAATTATTTCTCTTTTCTTATATAGTTCTTACAATATTAATTATTGACAATATCACAATATTTTATATTGTATTATATTACATGTATATTATGCGAGTATTAATTTTGGCAAACTTCGTCAAACATAAATTTTATATCATTCCTATAAATTGCACATAACGTTCAGGTTCGACGGTGAGAAGTTCCTGTCTATTCATAGAGGAAAGAAGATTTTGTTCGTGGGAGACTCACTGAGCCTAAATCAATGGCAATCACTTGGTTGTATGATCCATGCAACTGCTCCTAGCGCCAGATATACTTCTCTGAGGAAAGGATCCATCTCCAAATTATCATTCCCGGTGAGATAAAAAAATTCTAGTATTTGGCACACATGGTTATGAAAACTAAACAAAAATCTCACCTTCTTTAAGAAAGGACAAATGCACCATAGGAAATATTGATGGATTAGGTTAAACCCCTTAAATTGCCGAAAGTACATCATTGTCTTTTTATATCTTTTGATAATTTGTAAATAATCATTAAACTCATTTTTAAAAGGGCATAAATGGCAATAGGTTTTTGGCTTTAATTTTGATTTTAGGGACGTGTCTATTTTCTAAAGTCATAAAAATGTGACTGTATACTTTTGAGAGTTTAGGAGAAATATATGAACTCTAACATTAACTTTGAAGCTTTATCTATGAAATGGGACCATCTCGTTTTTGTAGTCATCCCAGTATATTGACTTATGGGGGATTGTTTTATTTAAAACCCTTTTTTTTTTTCCCTACTACTAATAACTAGCAATATATTCGTAGACTGAAATATAATATAGATGCAATAATGTCGAGAGACAGAAAGTTTGTCCACATATTATTATTATTTGAGTGGCATGGTTTTCAAAATTTCATTTACTTGACATTAACCTATACGTTTTTTATTTATGACTAGAATAACGCCTCTAATATTTCAACAACATCTAGGATTACAATGTCGATGTGATGCTCCAACGCAGTGCACTTCTAGTGGATGTTGTTAAAATTCATGGCAAAAGAGTTCTCAATCTTAACTCAATCAGTGGTGGGAGGTCCTGGAAGAATTATGATATTCTTATATTCGATACATGGCATTGGTGGCTACATACCGGAAGGAAACAACCGTAAGCCCATTACGACATTTATTTTATTTTTAGCCGATCATTACTATTTATTTTTTTACAGAATTTTCAATTATTTGCTTCTGACACTTGTCTAAGTTTATAAGCACACCATCCAAAAAAAGAAAGAAAAAAAAAAGATTACGGATCGTTAATACATAATTTAAAATTGCTCGCGATTCAATTATATTAACTCTTGGTTTGAGATTCTTCATTAATAATCTGACATGTTCGATATTAATTCAAGTGAAATTAAGTAATAATTGAATATAAAAAGAGCAATCACAATGGTAATTATATGTAAAAGGCTAGCTTCTTACTATTGCGTTATCATCGAAAACAAATTACGAAATGAATAATTGCTCCTTTTTTTTTTTTTAGTGTTTAGAAGGTGGCTGCATTTATTGTT
Organism: Lumnitzera racemosa; assembly: GCA_024138005.1. Lineage (NCBI taxonomy): Eukaryota > Viridiplantae > Streptophyta > Magnoliopsida > Myrtales > Combretaceae > Lumnitzera > Lumnitzera racemosa. The sequence continues at coordinate 64,517,629 of JAMXBC010000004.1, forward strand.
CATAAGAATGGCGCTATAATTTCTAGAAAAAATAAAATAAAATAAAATAATTTCTATGTACATAGTATTGCGCAGAGCATCTAATATCAGTTAACATGATCTTTTATTTACATGAGGATGCAGATGGGATATTATCGTATATGAGGGTAAAGATGTCACAAACATGCCGCGCTTGAAGGCATACAAGTTAGGGTTGCGAACATGGGCACGGTGGGTGGATAACGATGTGAACCCTTCAAGAACCAAAGTTTTCTTCCAGGGTGTATCACCTGACCATTCACAGTAAGTTGTTGCACAAAATCTCAAGCTCCAACGTAACTTTGGGAATGAAACTCTTGTTTATGTTTTGGATAATAATAGATTTACTGTGTGAAAATCGATGTACTTATCAGACCAAGCGAATGGGGACGACGCCACGGAAATGCATGCAGGGGAGAGACAAAGCCAGTATTTGGTTATCTCTATGGCCGTGCGCACCCAGCCCAAAGAGTGCTTGAGGATGTGCTTCGAGCAGTGAAATTCCCAGTCCATTTGCTCGACATTACAACCTTATCTCAGCTAAGAAAAGATGGACACCCCTCCGTCTACGGGGCAGGACGAAGAGGCATGGATTGCACCCATTGGTGTCTCGCTGGTGTCCCTGATACCTGGAATCAACTTCTATATCATGCTCTTGTGCAGTGATAAAATAATAAGTTGTTCTAGGACCTAATTGTACTGAAATATCTATCCATATGTTGCATCCAAGTTTATAAATTATAGATACATAAAGTCCATCTATCTTATAAACAGACCCACGTCGATATAAGGGTAAGGGCACAGTCAAGTTCTTTTTCTTAGTAGTCTCGCATCCAGAGTAGGACGTTCTGAGTTGAAGGTGCTGAGTAACCTAACTTTACTAGCATTTGTCCGTTTATCTAGGGTTTATTGTGCTGTTTTTTCAATAGTTATAATAATACAATCCAACACTCCGTGATCATGTTTCAAATTAAATGTTATTTTTCCGATCTGTTTATTATTACTTGGGAATGGTGATGCACGAATTGTTGTCGAGACAAATTGCAGAAAACCTCAGGCATGTGTACTGTTTTGTGTAAAGGAGTAAAAGTCAGAAATATCAGGCCGTGCTCACAAGGATTGCCTATTCGGTACCAAACCATCTTAACTCTATCTTTGTTTAAACGTTCCGAACATAGTTATCAATATAACGTTTAGATGTAAAAATTGAATAAAATAAACAAAACTAGATAGTATAACTATAAGAAGTATAGAACACTACAACTCTATTATACTATATTTAGTATACACAATATTGAAAACAAATTTTTATAATATCATTTATTTAGTATATATTATACTGTAGAATTTGAAACACTACAGCTCGCTATGTATTCATATCATTTGTTGACACGTCAAGCATACACATTTACTAAAATCTCCCAGTTATCTGTTAAATTCTTCAAATAATCTAAATATAATTTAATATTCAAATAAATCAAGAGAACTACTAAATTGAAGTTATAAAATTTTGATCAAAGAATTTACTATGTATATAATGGGACTTTAATTTTCCTAACTTGTTTATCCACTTCACATTTGAAATTATAGTCGCTACTCTCTACCTTAGTAGACTTGATGATCGAATCCAAAACCATCAAACCTTGTAACTTCTATTTAAGCACCTGTACTTAAAAAATTAATATGGGGAAAGCTGAAACTTAGTATGAAAACACCAACACACATGCACATGATAAAAACATTCGCAATATACATGCATTCACTATAACAACTAAGTGCAACAAAAACAATTTATTATCTTTAGTCTTAATTGGTAACCAATATAGTCTTAACGTTCCAAAACTTAGGATAATTCATGATCCTTAAGCAAGCACTATATATAATTACTATATAAGTATTGATATAGGTCCTACTCGTCACCCTAGTAACCCTTTGTAGAATCTAATTAGGTCATGTCAATGTGGAACCCCTATAAGGTGAGTCGCATATAATCACCTGGTACCTCATTAGCCTAAATGGACTTTACCAAAGGAAAGTCAAAACTAAGTATAAACAATACATAGTTAATAAGTCCAAGTTTAAGTCAATTCTAATAAAAAAATCTAATTTAAATAAGCATAACAATTATACATGTACCTTATACTCAAGTCCCAATTACAATTAGCAATATCTGCATCTAAATTCCTGGCAATATCTATTGATGTATAATGTAAAAAAAAAATAACTTTTATAATCTATTTTTATGTTTTCTTATTATAGCTAGATTAATTTGTTTATCTTACTAAATTATTAAGTCTAGATTTTAACGTAGTCTAAGGTTTTAGAATTATTGTAAACTCCTTAGCAAGTTTTAGAATATGTTAGGTTATGGTTTAGGAGGATGAGAAACAAGAAGCAGAAGGAAAAAGGAAAGGTATGGTTTACGCCCTAGAATCACAGTCTTGAATCTTAGCTATGATAAACGTTCTTTGTAACACAACATAATTACACCCTAGATTACGGTTATTAGCCTTAACTGTGATCCTCTCAGCTACAAATCTCCTTCAATCCTACACACATGCTCTTTAACCCCAAACATCCTGGAGAATCATAGTTAAGATCACACTTGTGATCTTAGGCTATAATCCCCTTAACTCAAAATTCTCACTCTAAAACACCACTTCAAACATCTTTCCAACCATAACTCCCTTCTATAATTCTGTAACACTCCCTAGTCACTATAATTAAGTCAATCATAAGCCCTTTTAACCAACAATTTCAAACCTAATGTGAGCAATCTTCCCAAATTGAAAGGAAATAAGGAATTTGAGGACAGCTTACCTGATTCTTTGATTATTAGCACTCGACATTCGAATCTCTACTTAAAATACAATGGAAAACACAGATCTCTTAGGGTTTTTCACTCCTTGATGGATAAAAACGAATTTTCTACCAAAGTAGATAAAAACTTACCAAGAACCTTTCTATCCTTACGTAATTGTTAAGCTCTAACAATTTTTGGTACATGTATCTTAGTAATTTGAATTTCAGTATTGATTTTCGGGAAAGACATAAGAGTTCTCTAATAATAAGGTTAAATTAAGGAAAAAAGATAATGGTTAAGAGTAGGGTTTTCTTTTAATCTTAATGTATTAAGAACGTAAGGGTTTCTAACTTTTCACTAGACTAACATACCCCTATAAACTTCAGTCAATTACATGACAAACCAACCTTTTAATACCTTAAATACTTCTTTTCTCCCCTTTTAATTTTAAAATTCTGGGTTTTACAATTCCACACCCATCCCCCCAAATTCATGGATCTTGAAACAATTTTGAGTACTCTTTATTCCTTTATACTCTTATAGCATCAACCTCTTCATATTTCTTTCATCAAGTTCAATTACAGCTATAGTCGTTACCTACTCCTCTTCCTATTTATCTTCATTAACCCAATTAATAAAAATCATTCTTCTTGTCACCAAATTGAATTCAAACCCAATCCACTTAGTTACTCAAGTCTCTTTAGCTTCAACCCGAGTTCCTTCTATCTAAATCATAACACTCCTTTACTACAACTTTATCAGTCAACTTACTATTACTTCTATCAAATTAACTTCCTTGCTCTCTTGTCTTAATTTATCTATTACCTCTATCTAGAATCTTCAAGGCATTTAAGTACTCCTTCTTGTATTACTCCTCCTTTTTTATTTCACTTCCCATTTGTTTATGTCTAGATCATAGCATTTTTAAATCCCACCTTAACAACCCCAACATCCACAATCTCCAAAACTTCTAATGTCAATCTCCTCACCATAATAATTGTATAATGTAACTCAATCACGATACCCACCCCCCCCCCCCCCCCCTTTTATAATGTCATTTCTCATATTAGCCATTATTTTGTATAAATTTAAAAACATGATAACATCAAAGAGGCTACTTCCAATCCTTATAAAGCCTTGACCAACACTACAATTCTTAAGTAAAAAGCACACACGGTCCACTCCAACTTTTACTCAGTAAGTATACTCCATCAGTCAACTTTAAGAGTTCTATTATCTCCTCACTTTTCTGCTTATATTGCACTCCACTCCTTAACCACTTGTGTCTTCTACTTATCCCCAACTCATTAATAGAATGTAAGAGGAAGTTTTATCGTTACTATTATTATTATTATTCTTACACATATGCACTTCGATTGGTTAAACCATATTAATCTAATTATTACTTTTATAGATAATGTTGTAGTCAGTGCATTACTATCATGGCTTTTGTGTCTCTTAAGTTTTATTACATGTCTTGAATCCTTTCTATTAAGTTTAGTAAGTTTATTAAATTTTTTCATACTTCATTATTCCTAGTTACTTCTTTAGTTATTGCTTCTTTTTATTATTATTCGTGGTTGTTTCTATCATTATCATCACAATGGTAGCTCAGGTTATAATTATTTATTATTTACTCTCCTTAAGGCTGGTTATATACTATTAATCTACTTGTTATTTGTCATTGGAGTATCTTATTTTATTCATATCTAGCTTTAATGTATAGTTATCCTCATATATCTTTTTTTACTTTAGTTCTTTAGTTCCTTTAATGTTAAGGAGCTTCCATATTATACATCTCAATACTCATACACATAGATATGGGGTCAACAAGTACCACACATGACCAACTTGACTAAGATAAGATCAACAACTCAACCAGACCTAAAGGACTGGCCTTGACATGACATACCATTGTAGTTGACAAAACTTAATAGACTAAAGATGACTTTGACTCACCATAAAAAAAGGACTTATTAACCCCAACTTATGTGTTTATGTGCCAACATATATGGGAACAACAAATCATATTCTAATCTTTTATGGAATCTATCACCATTATTATCAATCTTCAATCTGTATACTTATTACTTATTGTGTTATTACGTATTATAGATAATTTAGAGAAGTTACGAATTTGTAGATGGATATACGGACCCAATAGCACGCATAACTAAAAAGGGTGGGTCCAAGCCACGAGATGGCTCGAAAAGTAAATAAAAGTCTCAGGGTGAGCAAGGTTCCCATGCATCAACGATGGATATGACACACTAATGCCTCACACGAGATCAGGTTATACTTGATGTCATATACAAATATGGCCGAAGGTCATTCGTTACTAGTACACACTAGAATTGGCTAAATAAGAGTAGCTTAAGAGTAAGCGAAAAGCAAACTTACGAGTAAATTGTTTAGTATGTTCTTCTATGTATCTTTTTTTTTTTTATTCTACGCTATTACATTATATGAGTATTATAGTACCATATTAGGGTAAGTCCTAAGTTATAGAAATTATAAAGAATGGATCCTTATTTGCTAAATAAAAAGGAGAATAATTTACAGGGAAATGAAATCATACAAAAGAGCATCCTTATCAGAAAGGATTGTATGGTTGTCAAAACGGATAGTACGTGCGTATTTTACTTAATATGCAATTCTGACAATATTATGAGCTGAAAAGGGGTGGTCCTTTAATCAGGTCTATTCGGTACTGGCAATTTGGCATCCTGACGGTTGAGGTTGGATAGGGGTTGGATCAAAGGTAACTTACATTCGAGTTAGCTTCGGTGGGTCAGCCCTTCACAATTGTTAGCTCGGCCTCGGTACTGTGGAGATGGCTATTTTCCTAATTTGGTGTTTAAACTGGGATACAAGGAGGGGTCAACTTCATGTGTAGGCCAATCACCTCGGCAGCTTCATAGATGGTGTGAATAGCGAAGTAGGTAAGTAGATCGGACTGGGGAAAACACTACTCTTCGACACTTAATTCTCCTCGAACAGCTTGATGGACCTTATAAGAAAGCCCTCGAGCTCGAGAGTGAGTGATCAGTCCTTAATCCCTATCATTCCCTCTGGGTTGTTTTAAATTTAGGATCAAATCTAGTTCAGCTTTAGGTTACTCGTCCTTGGGATTGTAAGGTTAGAGATCGATAATGTTGAAGGAGTTCGAGACTTCGTATACTTTAGGTAATTCAATCTTATAGGCATTAGGATTGATCTTTTCAGGCACTTTGAAAGGTCCGTCAGCCTTAGGAGATAACTTGCTCTTCCTCAAGTTTGGGAACCGATCCTTGCTAAGATGTATTTAGACCAAATCACCTGACTGAAATTCTCTCTTTCTCCATCCTTAGCTCTACTTCTTAAGCTTAGTTTTAGCTTGGCTCAATTTCTTCACAACCTTCTAATACATAACTCTGATGGCCTCGACTCTTTCCACAACTAGCCAATCATCATCATTAGTATTCGGTTGGAGGGCTTGGTCCAACAGGAGCTGGGGGTTAAACCTATAAGTGACCTCGAATGGAGACATGTTTGTTATACTGTGAGTGGTCCAGTTGTAGGCAAATTCAATGATTGATAGACACAGATCCCAATCAACCATGTTTCATCCAACAGTAATCCGTAGCAAAGTTCCCACAGTTCGGTCGATAACTTCGGTTTGTCCATCGATCTGTAGATGGTAAGACGTGCTATACAACAGCTTAGTTCCCATTCACCTCTAAAGTGTCCTCCAAAAGTGGCTCATGAACTTAGGGTTTCGATAAAAAAAAAAAACAATGGTGCTGGCAACGCTGTAACGCTTAATCACCTCCTACAAGAAAAAAAAAAAAAAAGAGATAGCCAAAGCGTCATTAGTTTTGCAGTAGGGTACGAAATGTGCCATCTTGCTAAACCGATCCACAACCACGATAATGGAGTCCTTCCTTTAGGACATCCTTAGCAATCCTAACATAAAGTCCATACTTAACTTAGACCATGGTTTGGTTGGGACAGGCAAGGATAGATAATGTCCTTGCTTGGCTTGGCTCTTTGCCTTATTGCAAGTCGCATACCTTTCCAATACGGACTACACGTCTCTTACTATTCTCAGCCAAAAGAACCTCACAGACAATACTTCAAGGGTTCGGCGCTGGCCAAAGTGTCCTATTAATCTTCCTCCATGTGCCTTGCCCACTAACAATTCTCTAATGGAACAAGTCGGGATAATAGCCTCCTCTTTTTGAATAGGTATCCATCTTCCTTATAATAGTCATCCAATGTTCGGCCTTCCTCACATCGAGCATAGATAGGACCAAAGTGGGTGTCCTCAGCATATAATTACTTTATGGTTGAAAAACCAAGTAGCCTTGTTTGCAACTCGATCGAGAAGGTATGTCGTATCGATAGGGAGTCTACCACTACATTATTCCTTCCATTCTTGTATTTTACGACATAAGAAAAACTCTCCATAAACTCAACTCATTTGGCTTGTCTCTAGGACAACTTCAGCTAGCTCTTAATATATCTCAAGGATTAATTATTAGTGTAAATCACAAATTCCTTGGGCAATAGATAGTATTGCCATATTATGAGGGCTTAAATTAAGGAGTAGAACTCCTTGTCATAGATAGAGTAGTTAAGTGTAGCTCCTTAAAGTTTTTCACTAAAGTAAGCAATAAGTCAACCTTCTTGTATCAGCACAGCACCTATGCCTAGTCCGGATGCATCACATTCGACTTCAAATACCTTATCAAAGCTCGGAAAAGCTAAGACGGGGGTTATAGTTAGCCTCTCTTTCACTTCCTCAAAACTCTTCTGCTCATTCTTTCCTCATTTGAACTCAACATTCTTCTTGGAGAGTTTAGTGAGTAGGGCTACAATCGTATTGAAATTCTTTATGAACCTACAATAGAATAATGTCATGCCATGGAATCTCCTCATAGCAACAAAACAAGTTGGCTCGAGCCATTCTATGATTGCTCTTGTTTTCTCATCATTGACTTAGATGCTACCTTCACTCACAACAAAATCGAAGAAGATCGCTTCAAATAAGAAAAAGTCACACTTCTTCAAATTGGCGTAAAGTTGCTCAACTTAAAGTTTCATGAGGACTCTTTGGAGATGCTCTTAGTGAGTCTCCAGGTTGGAGCTTTATACCAAAATGTCATCAAAGTAAACTACTATAAATCTTCCTAATAATTCTTAAAGCACATAATTCATCAAGCACGTAAATGGGCTTAACGCATTGGACAGCCTAAATGGCATCATAAGCCATTCATATATACCATGTCATGTCTTGAATGTGGTTTTCCACTCATCACATTTATGCATTCGAATCTAATGGTATCCAAATTTGAGATCAATCTTGAAGAGCACTCTTACTGCGCTTAACTCATCTAGCATGTCATCAAGCTTAGGTATAGGATACCTGTACTTGATGGTAATTCAATTGATTTCTCAGGTATCAATATACATTCTCCAAGAACCATCCTTCTTCAACACTAATATGGCCAGAACGATATGGGGGCTAAGGGACTCACGCACATACCCTTTCTTCATAAAGTTGTTTACTTACCTCTACAAGTTAGCAACCTATTCAAGGTTCAACCCATAAGTAGGCTTGCTCGGTAGTACGGCTCTCGGCTGCAGGTTAATTGCATACTCAACGCTTCGAATTGGGGGTAGACCCTTCGATAGCTCCTTTAGAAACAGGTTAGTAAATTCCTCCAATTAGGTTTTGACCTCGATAGGATACTCCTCCTTAGACCTCAACTTTAAAATTCTTTAGACCAACAAATAGGTTGGTCGTTCAAGCTCCATCTCTCTCTTCAGTTTAGTTCGAGTCAATACCAAAACCTCCTTCTTTAAGGCTTAACTCAGTTAGAGCTACATAACCTTCACCTATTTAGCAATCATAGGACTCAATTTCATCCTTCTTCCTTCATGCTATACAAAGCATGTATTCCTCCTTTCATCATACATAATTGCTCGATCAAGCATCTATGGTTGTCCAAGTAGAATATAAAACACACTCATGGGCAGTACATTATGGAGCACTTCATCTTGTTACTTGCCGATACAAATCAGTACAGATACCTATTTGTTCACTTGTAGGGCTCCCTTGTCATTAAGCTAGTGAAGCTTGCAAGGTTGTAGGTGGGGCATGGTCGACAATTTCAGCTGCTAGACCATAAATGCAGAAGCTACATTGGTGTAGTTCCCACTGTCAACAATCAACTTGTATAGTGAGTCATTCACCTTGCATCTAATATGGAAGATATTTTCTTTCTATTCGTTTTCAGGTATAGGACTGACATTCATTGTCCTCCTCAACACTAGAGCAATCAACATAAAGTTGCCTTCTTCACTATAGATAACTTCCTCCTTAGACAACTCTATATGTCTGTCCTCTTTCAACTACTCTACTTCCTTATTAGTACCTATTAACCTCAACGGTCGGTGCCTCACCTCTGATTACCATTGTTTGCCTGTTCAGACACTGAACAACCATGTGTCCAAATCCCTAGCATTTGAAACACTTGATCTTACTCATCTTCCTCCTTAAACTCTAGTCTCTCTCAAACTTCCTTAGAGGTTCCTTCTCTTCTGCTTAGGTATTTTGAGTAGGTTAGGTCTCAGTGCCCTTACTTGGTTCCATTTACATAGGTCTGCTTAAAACAAGGCAACTACTGCCAGGACGATTGATGCCTTTCTAACCTCTAGGTAGCTCAAATCTCACCATCAAGTGTACTAACATCCAGGGTTTCTAGGATATCCCCAATCTCATACTTCAACCCATTGATGAATCAAGATATAGTTCGATCTTTTGGCTCTATGACTTCATATCGGATCATTAACATTTAGAATTCCTTAACTTAAGCATCTACATTTGATCCTCCTTATCTCAATTCTTGCAATCTTTTGAAGGCATCCTGTAGATAATAACTTGATACGAATCTTCTCTGCATAACTCTCTTCATTTCATCCCAACTCCTAAATTCCCGTTCTCTTTCCCTTCTTTTGATAGCTTACAAATTCTTCCACCATAAGGCAGCATAACCAATGAACTCCAATACAGTAAGTCTAACATTATTGGGCACTTCATTGCATTCAAACTACTTTTTAATCTGATATACCCAATTTAGGTAGTCCTCGGCATCACTACTTCTAAAGAAACCCAGAATACGCACCATCAATCCCTTAACTCTAGGAGCTCGTACATTTTTTTCCTTAAGCTCGTAGTACTCCTTTTCTTCGTCATCTCCTTCTACTTTCTCTTTAATCTCTTCAAGTGCTAGCCTTCATCCAGTATCCCTACCAACTGCTTCAGCATGAGGTGGTCAAGCTGGGCTATGAACTTGGCCAAACTTACCATTGCCTCATCCTTACTGCTCATGTTCCTTAGTAGGGTTATTTTTAGTTCGATGCTTGTCTTCTTAAATAATAGTCACTAGACTAGCTACCAAGTCAGTAAGCCTATTTGAGTAGTCACCTACTAACTGAGTTAAGAAGCTTTCTTCCTGTCCTTGGCCATGTCGAGTACCACTTTCTTGGTTCCCCAAAGTTCCTTGAACACTTGAATTCGATATTGATAGTTACTTCATAATGACAATTCATAACAAACAAATAGTTAACCAAACTCTGTTTTAGCATATCAAATATGGGGCAAAACAGAGTATAGAACACTTTTTAACTACTAAACTTCAAAGCTAACAATAGAATCGTTATCTCAGGGGAGTACTAATAAACCACTCAAAGAATACCATAATAGAATCTAGCTTCGAATGTAGCTAGGCTCTGATACCAAGATGATGATACGGATTCATGGATGGACACACAAACCCAATATCATGGGTAATCAAAGGGGTAGGTCTAAGAGGCAAGATGGCTTAAAAAGTGAATGAAAGTTGTAGGGAAAGTAGGGTTCTCATGCACCGATGATGGATCCAATACACTAACACCTCATACAACCTTGAATCATACTTGATGTGACAGACAAGTATAGTTGGAGGTCACTCACCACTATTCTATGCTCAAATGGGTTAAATAAGAGTAGCTTAAGAGTAAGCAAAAAGGATACTTAGCTCAAGAGAGAATAAGTTCAATATATTCTTCTATGTATTGTTTTTATTTTCATTCTACGACTATTACATTACGCAAGTATTAATAGTACCCTATTAGGGTAAGTCTTAAGTTATAGAAATTATAAAGAGTGGATCCTTATTTGCTAAACAAAAAGGAGAATAATTTACAAGGAAATGAAATGGTAAAAAAGAGAGTCCTCTATTAGAAAAGACAATACAATTATCAAAAAGGATAGCACGCGTGCGTTTTACTCAATCTGTAATTCTGACGATATTGTGAGCCAAGCAGGGGTAGTCCTTTGATCAGGTTTGCTTGGAGTTGGCAATTTAACGTCCTAACAGTTAGGCTAGATGGGGGTTAGATTAAAGGCAACTCACATTCAGGTCAACTTTAGCTAGTAGGTGCTTCACAATTGTTAGTTCAGCCTCAGTATTGTAAAGATGGTTGTTTTCCTGATTTGGTATTTGGACTAGGATGTTGGGAAGGGTTGGCTCCATGTGTGGGCTAATCACCTCAATAGCTCTCTGGATGGTGTGGAGAGCAAAGTAGCTAAGCAGATTGGATTGAGGAAAACACTACTCCTTGGCGCTTAACTCTCCTCGGACAACTTGGTAGACCATGTGAAAAAGCCTTCAGGTTCGAGAGCGAGTGATCGTTCCTTAATCGCTATCAGTTTCCTATCTTATTTCAATGTACAAGTTATTATTTATGGTTCTCAATGTTCTATTCTATCATACAATCTGGTTAAGCCTGAAGGTTTCTTAGTTAACCTAAGGCAGTTTTGATAAGTGTAAAATTACACTCACTCTTTATGTTATTTTCTTGGATATTTTAAATTATTTTGATCTAATTCCATTGAAATTGCTATTAATTTGAGTTATTTCTTGTTTTTAGGACTCAGATGAAGCAATGAGATGAAAAGATGAGAATTTAAGTGATTTTTGAAAGGAATTACATCTATTTTGAAGGATAATATGAAGATAGTAAGTGTCAAAGAGAATTGGTTCAAGAATAAAGCTAAGGTGATGACTATGGTTATTGTTCACATCTATATACACTAGCTGTAAAGCCCATGTCCTTAATTTTCTATCAAAGTTTAAAGGATTCTTAGACAAGAATAAACCATAGTCCACTACCATGACCGTGTTGTCCTACCATGATTACTTCATCATCAATTTCAAGATAATTTCTTGAAAAATTATTGCAAGGAGAAGTCTATACCCAAACTCTACAATCACGTAGACCTAAAATAACTTTGATTCACTTACCATTTAGAGATTATCTTATCTAGATATTATAAATAGATGATAGATACATGTACATAAAGGAGAAGGAGACACCGAAAAGCATAAAACAAGTCTTTTTCCTAACGTTTAGTTAACTTTTATTAAGAAATCTTGTATCTTTATCATGCTTGTAACATAAAAGCAGCAATATTTAGGTCTATAGCCATCGAAGTAAAATGTAGCATACAATAATTGTTTTTAATTTAATGAAATTTTCTTATTCTTGTTAATTCAATTACGTGTTTTGTTTCAATTAAGTTGTTATTTTAAAGTCTTAACTTGATTATCTGATTTTATACGTTGAAGTTGCAAGGCCAATACATAAAAAGATTCACCATAATTGAAGAGATTTGTTATAAGCTTTAAGATAAGTTATAGACTTCTAGTAAGATTAAAAGTTATTTCCTGTATTTTTTGTGGAATTCCTATTCTTAATGTTGTTGTAAGGAGTTCTATTATAGAAGTGATTTAAGTAGAATGTAATTCGGATTAGAATTTAATAGGGAAACAATTCTTATTAAATGAGAAATCAAATTTCTCTAGTTAATAAGAACAAGAAATTCATTAAAAACCCTAGGCTATTATACATTAATCTCTAGTGATTAGAGTCTAGATATCCCTATTCATGGTTAATTAGTTTCATTCCATTGTTGCACTCATAGTTAATTTCTTATTAGTTTCTATTTCTCAATTTCCATTCATTTTATGATATTACAATCTATTTTAATTAGAGTTATTAGTGAAAATAAGTAAGCGTTCAATCCTAAGGGAATTGATAACCCTAGACTCTAGAACTTCTCTATACTATTACTTAACAGGTGCATTGGCCTAATAAGCGCAATATACACCCCCTTCAAGTTTTTAGCGCTATTGTCAAAGATTGTTGATTAGGAAGGTTCGTTCCTCTATCACTTTATTATTTTACCTTTTTTGTTGTTCTTCTATTTCTTTTTGTTAAGTCAATCAAAATCTAATTTAGATTTTCTTATTTATGTCGAGGAATTTTGGAGCAATGACCAAAGACAATGAAGTATTGAAAACTATGTTTAATTATATTAAACTGTCGACTAGTAGAGCTAACTCTAGTATTGCAAGACCAGCTATCATAGCAAACAAATTTATGATTTTACCCATCAGCATCTTCCAGATGGTTCAACAGCAACAATGATTCGAAGGCTTTTTAGAAGAGGATCAGCATACACACATTGCAAACTTCTTAGAAATATGTGTTACTTTTAAAATCGATAGAGTTATGGATGATGTAGTAAGGTTAAGATTATTTCTTTTTTCTTTGTAAGGGAAAGCAAGGCAATAGTTAACCTCACTTCAAAAGGATTCAATCACATCATGGGATTTAATAAAAAAAAAAGTTTGTTTTAATTAAGTTGTTATTTGTGGAGTCTCAACTTAATTATTTAATTTTATGTATTAAAGTCACAAGGCAAATATATAAAGAGATCCATTGTAATTGAAGAGATATAGTATAAGTTTAAAGATAAATTATAAACTTCTCCTAGAATTAAAAGTCATTTCGTTTTATGGAATTTCTATTCTTAGTGTTGCTTTAAGGAGTTCTATTCTAGAAGTGATTCAAGTAACGTAATTAGGATTAGAATTTAATAAAGAACCGATTCCTATTAAATTAGCAATCAAATTCCTCTAATTAATAAGAATAAGAAATTCATTAAAAACCATAGGCTACTAAGTGTTAATCTCTTGGTGATTAGAGTCCCTTTCATGATTAATATCCCTTTCATGATTAATTAGTTTCATTCCATTATTGCATTCATAGTTAATTTCTTGTTAGTTTCTATTTCTTAATTTCCATTCAAGCTATCATCAATATTACAATGTATTTTAATTAGAGTAATTAGTGCAAGTGAGTAAGTGTTTGATCCTCGTAGATTCAACAACCCCAAACATTAGAAGCCCTCTATACTACTACTTGATAGGTGCACTTACCTAATAAGCGCGGTATACACCTCATTAGGTTCGATCTATTATTCGAGCCTACTAAATCTTTTGGATACACTAAATGATTATGCTTTCTTATTTAATACTAGCTATAGATTTTTAGTTCTTTATAAGGGTTAAAGTTTTCTAATACTTTCCTATTGTTCATGGATTTGTAGTATTAAATATGAATTTAGATGGCATTATTGAGTCTTAGCTATGGATGTACCTATATATCCATTTGAATACCATATCGTTAAGTTGTTCCTTTATCCTTACTATAAGTTAAGTCTTTTATACATAATTCCTTACTAAGTATTTTACATGTCTTATGAAGCATATTAAGGGGACTAGCTACTCTAATTCCCACTTCATTGTCATTAAACTAATTCATCTCTTCTTCCATCATATACCTTGTCACAACTTGAGGTGGCTAGGTCATGGCAGTACCACCATATACCATGAGAATATTTGAGACCAGCACCACCACTAGTTAAGAACCTTTGTTGTACTACACAAGGCATCAACATAACTCCAACATCCATTAGAGAGACTAGCATAAGGCAAATCAAAGCAAGTAAATTAAGGTCCATCACATAATACTAAATATAGAAAGTGGGGTAAACAATTTCCCCTTAGTTAAGTTTTATAGACCATAATAAAATACTACTAGTCTAAGCTACTACAAACTCTTAAGAAAAATATATACCCATACTAAAGAGTCCAAACATATCATAAATGTTCACTTGTGCTCTCATCTTCCCTCTAGCCATCCCAAAACTTTTGATGCTAACCTCGAGTATCCCTCGACCCAACTTTAGCCGTAAGTCAAGCCATAATAATAAACTGTAAGGGGGTAAGCAACAATGACTTAATCACTAACTTTCATATCCGACCAACAAATAGTTTCAAACGAGTTGTTTAAACACGCATATGTAAGGCAAACAAGCATATGAAATGCACATATCATACATAGGCTATGACAACTGTATAATGTACAGTTTTATACCTACCGTTGCTTGGGTTAGGAAGTATTTAGGATGTCAAAACCCAAGTCTTTACAGCTATCATCCAAATCATATATCATCTTCTCTTAGTAAACTCAAAGCAATAGATAGAGCTCAGCCTCAAGCAAAAGGTAATATTTCCTAGAGCCAAGTAGATCCAAAAGATCGAGCTAAGAACATGTCTTATGAATACATTATACAAAACAACAATAATGCTATATAAAATACGAATCTAACATGCATGATCTCTCGCTTCCCTACATAGTGCTGACACCCTGTATATATAATGTAGAAACATGCAATGTATGTCCAGTTCTTATTTAAATTAAATAATTATTATTCCAATTCACAAGTAACCAACCGAATATTACAATAGACACTCTAAGGCCCTACATACTAATACAGTAGCCAATCTTCAATTTAGATATGTTATTGTATTTTATCACGAAAGTACAAGCAATCCAAGCACATGCAAATAACCTGACCCTAAGCATATATAATTTCATATATATATATATATATATATATAATTAGTCAATGCTCTACACTACAGGCATAAACAAGATAAGATTGGGGTTGATGTACTCACTCAGTCATAACATCTAGTAGTCTTAGTAATCCTCAATCAAATTGATCCCTATGCGTACATTACTTAAAGATTGTAAGTAAGATTATATGTATTGTATCTTAGTTCATTTAGTTAGCTCTTCCTGCCTTAAAACTTTCGCTTTTACTATTTTCATATTTTGGTCATAACTTTCTTGTTTTAATTTCATTTTTAGTAATCTTATAGTTATTTTTTATGGTTTTTGAGTGTTCTTTCATTTGGTGAAGTCCTTTTTAGATGTTTAGGCTTATAGTGTCTTAGTTTAGGTCAATTAAACTAGTTGGTCAAAGGGTTATTTTGACTATCTTAAGATTTAGGCTTCATCTTGGGCTTAGGGCATAATTTTGGGCCTTAGGCCTTATGTAAGACCTTTTAGACTTTCATTTAAGTATTTTAAGTAAATTTTAAACCCAACTTTAGTAGCTTTGAAATTAGGCTTTAATGTTATTCTAATGGGATTAAATAGAATCTTTTCACTAATTTACGACCATAGTTGGTTAAGGGGCCTTTAAGGGGTGTCTTAGATGGCCCTTAACACTTAACAGGCCTTTTGTATTTCAAATACTGAGCCTCTTATTTTTAGTTTTAAACCTAGTCACACTCATCTAGGGCCTAGACTTTAATTCTTCTAGGGCATTCTAGGTTAGTTTTATAATTTAGGGTCATAAGCCTAACTCTACTTGTCATTTTGAGGCTTAAACCAAACTAAAGGCCTTAAGTTTAGTCCAATTTTATTAAGATTCCAGATCTAATTCTTTATATTGACAAGGCTTTTAACCATATTCTTAAGCTCCAAATCAATAATTAAGCTTGTTTAAGTCATTAACTCACTACTACCTTACTTAACTTGGTTAATCACTGACTAAATCATACTTAATACTAAATAATCATGTCGTTAAGTTGATAAAGAAAAATTTACAAATGTAAGGCCAAGTGCAAGTGGTGGCCAAGAAGATGTTTTGGGGTTTCAACTGCACTTTTTCATCTATTTCTCATTTTAGTAGTGCGCGCGCGCGTGTGTGTGTGTGTGTGTGTGTGTGTGGTACTTCGAGGTTATAGGAGATTAAAGTACTTTTTATACTTAACGAGTAATTTTTCAATACCTTAAGGCTTCTAAGAAATAATTAAGGATTTTTTTTATCATTTTAGGGTTTTTCAAGTATTAGAATTTCTACGGTTTTACGTGTACAATTAGGGTTCTAGACCCAAACCTTTTCTAGGGTTTTTTAGCTTCTTATTTAGGGTTATTGACTTAATATTTAGGGTTAGATTGTCTTATTTAAGATTTTGATTCTTAGATTTATGTAGGGTTCCAAGGATTATCCATTGACTTTTTCTCTCTTGCTTAACTTCTCACTAAGCTCAAAACTAGTAAGGTTTACATACCTAAGTAAGTTATAAAAGGATGCAAAAAGATTAAGAGGAAAATAATAAAGGAAGACAAGTACTTAAAATAAATAGATATAATGCATAAAACATAAATAGAAATTAAACAAAAAGTAGGCATAAGATATGGCAATACAAGTAAGCATAAAATCTAAAATAAGAATACTAATTAGTAGCTAATAGTAATATAGTGATAAGAAAAGATAATTAGGTAAACGAAAATAACTCACTCTAACAACATTTATTAAGATCTACTTTCAAGATCTAAGATTTTCCCTTCAACTACCCACATTCTTCATATCTCACCATTTTTAAACATTCAATACTTCATACTTTAAGGACCATTTATCCTAAGCTTTGATATCACTTTAACTATAATACCTTAGAACTCCATAGCCTAGTACGTATCCCTATCATGTACTAACACATCAAGTATAAACATTTACTAAAATCTCCATATTATCCGTTATATTCTTCGAAAAAAATCAAGATAAACACTAGATAAAAGTTATAGAATTCTGATCCTCTATATAATTGAAATTCTAGTTGCCACTCCTTGACCTACTAAACTCGATAGTTAAATCCAAAACTATAACGACCCAACAGTATCGTTGTCGTGATAGGTCACCGTGTACCGTATAAAGGTCTATTATCAACCCCCTTGCTAATCATAGGCCTTTCATATGACACACAAGGCTCCTTCCACTCTACGTTACCACTAGGCCCATAGACAAGTACTATAGAGCAATTTAACTAAAATTACTTCTATGTTATAAATTAATTAATTGTGTGGGCTCATGAGACCCACACCAAAACAATATTATAAACAAATGCAGTTCATAACGGAACTGCATAAAATCTAAGTTGTGCATAAATTCATAAAAGTATCTAAATATCTATAATCTATTACAAAATGTCATGTTCGCTCTCTAATCGCTCCAACTCGTCTCTATCTGAGACTTACCATGGGCATGCCTTGGCCCGAATTGACGAAGAGGTTCTCCTACACCAGCAAAAATCTATGGGGGAGTAAGCTTACGCTTAGTGAGATAAATGCCCTTATCAGTACCACACGATCGAAATTTATTAGATGCACAATCATATGAATGCATGAACAAACAGTATGCCAAACAACGCATGTAGTGACCTAGGAACTGCATACGACTCAGAATTTCACCCTCTGAAGTCGGGGTTTGGAGATAATTAACCGACCTAAACCAAAATCCGGGTTCTAGACCTTGGGTTTTATTTCATTTTCACTATCGTGCTCATACCAAAACAAAACTCTACATATATAAATATATATATACTTCCTTTACCAAAATCAAATCGTATCCTTTAAAAATCCCAAGTCTAGGGGTGTGGTGGCCCCCGTAGTCCACAAACACATGCCCTAAGCAGAAGCCACAAGACTCGGCCCCTTGCCGACGATTGGCGTCTCCCAGCGCCTAGTAAGCCTATGAGCTTAAGATAGGGACTCAATATATATGATGGTATAGCTAGTGCCCAATCCTGCAGGAAACTCGTATTCCTGTGAGTCCCTTCCCATCTTCTGCGTAAAGCGGCAGTCGGTGTTATCCGTATGCAATATGGGGAATGCATGATTCATTTTGAGTTCTTAATCATATAAGTGATTAACTTGATTTTCAGGGTGATCAACCAATTTCATTCCATACAATTCACAAGTATATATTCATGCAAACAATTCCCATTATTATATATAATTAACAAGTCATCACACTCATCCATAAATTCATACACATGCATCTCCCATATCCCACAAGCATCCAAATTCATAAATATAAGATTAGGTGCATCTACTTTACAAGCACAATCAAGTAAAGAGTCATCGGGAATTTACTCACTCTGCCATGTGGTTCAATCAAAGTAGTCTAGAGGCAAGTCGTCTCCGTAAACAGTGTCTCCTGGTCGTTAAAATAATTTTTATAAGGAATTAAAGCAAACTTAAGAAACTATGTAAGTTTTCCTTAAGTTATATTCTTAACTAGTTTTCGTAATTTTTCCCGGTTTTTACCTAAAGTTCAATCGCGTATAACTTTTTCGTTTTAAATTCGATTTTTATTTTTATAGTCAATCTTCATCGTTTTTGAGTGTACTTTAATGTGGTAAGGTTAGATTTTCGAAATGAGATATGCAATTCTGTCCATGGGTCAAAACAGTAGCGTTCCTTCTGCGTTGAAGTGTTTTTGGGCCTTGTTTGGTAAATGGGCTTTTGATAACTTGAGGAATCCTTTGAGCCTGGTCTTTAGATTTTATCCTAAGCTTAAAATACTCATTGAGATCAGATTTACAACTTTGATTTATATTCCTAAGGCTAACAATCATTTCTTGGGCCCTTTAGTGAGCTTAAGTTGTCAAATGGTCTTGTTTTTTGTTCAAACTAAAGTTAATGACTTTGGTGGGCTTATGGGGCCTTAGGTGGATTTCTTAGAGGCTTCAAAACAACCTTTCTTGGTACTTTAAGGTGCTAATCAAATTTTTATTAAAGGCCCATCTTAGAGTTCTAGGCTTATTTTGGAGTTTTAAGCTCGGTTTTGAGTTTTAGGCTTTGCATGCCTACTATACTTACTTTAGTTAATCTTTTCACTTTGTTCTTTCACTTTTATCATATTTTTAGGCCTCATTTCCCTACGTTCTAGATGTGTTCATGTTGCTCCTAAGGGGTCCTCACTTGGTTTTTCAACTTGTTTCATCATTTCCTTAAGTTTAGGTGGTAGATTATGCACTTAACTACTTGTGTACAAATCTTAACTTAAGTTTCCTTCCATCAAATGATCCTTTAACTCATGTTCCACATAAAGAAATAAAAGATCTTATACTTAATACAACTCCCATATCATGGATCATGTCATACAAAATTGGTTTCTTCATAAAACTTCATGTGATGGATTTTTCCTTAACTTAAGTCTAGATTTAAGCATGTTTAACTTAATAGAAACAAAATCAACATTCAAATGACCATGGAACCCTCACATCCAGTATGCATATCCTCCATTAAAGTTCTCATTTCAAGATTTCCTTAGCTTAAAATCTTCCATTCAAAGCATTAAACAAATGTCTTCACAAAACGCCAACTTTACATGCTCATATTTCAACTTCATGCAAGGGTTTTATGGTTTGTTTCTTAAAACGATTTTTTATGTTCTAACAACTTAAACCTTACTCACATCTTCAGGAAATCCAAGTCTCCTAACATAAATACTAATCCACACATCACAAGAAACACTTACTCGTCCTTAATGCAAAGTTTAGTGGTTGTGCACTAAGGTTCCTCTTAAGCCTTTAACTTTGCTTCCTCCTTTTTGCTTACCCTTTGAAACCCGAATCTTTTGGTCTTTTGAAATGGGGTTTATGGAAGATTCTAATGGTCTTAAATGATCTTAAATGATGAAAGAAAATGGCACAAGAGCAAAGGAAAAAAAAAATGCCGTGAGTTGAAGCTTTAAAATGGAAGAAAATTGATTTTGTGGGGTAAGGTTGTTTCCCCTTTTTATGTTTGTTTCAAAAGAGAGAAAGATGAAGTGAAAGTGAAATTGAAAGTGAAAGTGAGAGAAATAGGGAAGAGTATGGCCGGTTGGAAATGGAGAGAGAAGGAGTGATTAAATGCCTTGGAAGTGTTGCCTTGTAGCTTACATAAAGTCAACAATTTCAACTATTGATGATGTAAGCATTAAGGGTTGAATAGTGATGTGTAAGAAAATGTGTAAGAAAAAGTGATTGATGGGTGAATGACCAATGCATGCCCCCCCCCTTTCTCCCCTTTTTAGATCTTCCATTTAAAGTCTTTGCATACCATGGAGTGGTCTTGTCTCCTTTATTAAAGTTAAGCTTATGAATTCTTGTGAAAAATTGTCCATATGTTTTATAAGTGAAGAGGTGATAAGGAAATTATCTTATTACTAGATTTTGATAAGTTATCAATTGATAAATGATTCCAACTCTCAATTGATACGTTATCTAAGGTGATTGGTTGGTCTACTTATTTATGTGTAAGGCTTATACATGAAGATAAGGACATAGCCTTATAGAAAATTGTTTTAGGATTTTTATCCTACATTGTTTTGTAATTTATGATTTGATTTTTATAAAATTGTGAAATTTTCTAAAGTTGGATGAAATTATTCAAATTAAATTATTGATTAATTATTTAAGGTTAAAATTCCTTAATGGTTTTAAGGTTTAGGGTTTTAAGTAGCTTTAGAGCTCGTAGTCCTTCAAGCTCAGGTTTTCTTGACAATTGGCTTTTGAATTGTAAAAATTTAATTCTTTTCTAAATATAAACTTAAGTTTTTAGTTTAGTTGATCTTTAGGAACATTCGAAAAGTACTCTTAATCGAGTCTTAGGCCCACTAAAAGTAGGGTTTACAAAAACCATCAAACCTTGTAACTTCTACTCAAGTACTTATACTTGGAAAATTAATACAAGGTAAAGATAACTGGTAATATCTACATTCAAAGTCCTTTCAAGGTCTACACTTAATGTACAATATTATAAAGGCAGCAACTTTTAGAATCTATTTCCATATTTTCTTATCTTATCTAGATTATTTTGTTTATCTTTATATAATCTTAAGTCTAGATTTTAGTGTAGCCTATGGTTCTAGAATCATCTTAAACTCTTAAACAAGTTTAGAATGAGTTAGGTTATGGTTTAGGAGTATAAGAAACAAGTAACAAAAGGAAAAAGGAAAAGTATGGTTCACATTCTAGAATCACAACCATGAACCTTAACTACGATTCTCCTTCTTTGTAACACAACATGATCATACCCTAGATCACGGCCATAAACCTTAGTCGTGATCCTCTAAGCCACAAATCTTCTTTAATCCCATGCACATACTTTAGCCCTACATATCTCTAAGAATCATGGTCACGATTACACCTATGATCTTAGGTAGTGGTTCTCTTAACTCAAAATTCTCACTCCAAAACACCACTTCCAACATCGTTCTAACTACAACCCTTCCATAATCCTCCAACACTCCTCATACACTAGAATTTAGTTAATGACATCCCCTTTTAACCAACAATTTCAAACCTAATGTCTGTAATCACTCTAGAATTGAAAGGAAATAAGGAATTTGAGGACAACTTACCCGATTCCTTGATTAGTTAGCACTCGATATTCGAATCTTCATTTGTAACACACTACAAAACCCAAATCTCTTACGACTTTTCACCCTTTGATGGAGAAAACGAATTTTCCACCAAGGTAGATAGAAACTTACCAAAAACCCTTATATCTTTACATAACCGTTAAGCTCTTGCGATTTCTAGTACCTGTCACGCCTCGAAGCGGCAAAGTCGTAACAGCCCCGTCGTGTAAACCATCCTAAGATAGAAGTTGGCCTTACAACCATTATCTTAGACCTGATCTACACAAGGCGTCCACGACTAACCCGCTTTGAAGTAAACAATTTGTAATTTATTACCTAAGAAAGTGAGGAAATATAAATATCTATATAACAAAATTCAATTATTACAATTAGCATTTTCAATGATAATAGCTTAAACCTTAAAAATATATATCTGTTCTTCAAATGTTTTTCCTCACTTCCCAGGATCCAGCAGTTGCTAGCTTCAAAGTAGTTGTTTGCCGCTTCTTAGCCAGCACCTGCACGACGTCTATAGGGATGTGAGCAACCACAGCTCAGTAAGTTAGGATGGAGGACTTAAAACTATACCATAAACACAACAAGGTTTTCAATCAACTTATTAGGTGCAATGCATGTGCAAGCAAATGCCATCGCACGACGTTGTCCGGCCCGTCGTGAGATTAGAGAAATTATGCCCGCTTCAATCCGGGTTGAGGAGTTGCCATTAATGCAACAGCTCATGACCAAACCCAGGCTTGTGTAATGGAGACCTCGCTCCTCCCGCGACTACCTTCGAACCACTAACTTCACCCTCACTGCGACCTCCTCTCCTGTCACTTAGTTTTACTAAGGATGAAGAAGGGACCAATTGCAATCCTGCGCTATCCCTTCTGAAGGGGTCGGTATTTGGCCAGAGAGTCCTAAGTTCCCCTAACGGGTTGCCATGCATGTCCGATTATGATTACTGGTCGTATATTTGATTAAGTCTAGTTTAGGGTAATCAATCATTTCATACAAATCATACAAATCATACAATACATGCTAGAGCAACAAACAGAATCATAACATCACCCATAATCAAGTACATACACACATCCATCTATCTAACAAGTACAACAAAGCATAATCTCAAGCCTCCCAAAATACAGCATTGTATTAATCCCAACTTACCTCAACTCCTCGCTCACTCACTCACTCAAGGTCCGACTTGCTAAAGCCATTGCCGATCATCTCTATAACACAAACGTGGTTTCAATTTTTCATATAACGATTATAGGTTCATTTTATCCTATAACTCTTATTGTTATGTTTTGTTTAGAGTTTAATATACCTAATTATCTAGGTCTTAAGTTTTTTATAATTATTCTAGGTTTGGGGTTAGGTTCGGGTTCGATTTCCGCATCAATTTCTAAATTAGGTTTTAGTTCGATTTCTAAGTCCTAAATATGCTCGAATCCTAATGTGAAATTAATCACATTAAGCTCGAGTATTCAAATATCCTATTGAGTCTTAATTTAGTATTCTAAGCTACTCGGTACACGCTAGTCCTAATTAGGGTATTAAATTTACCCTCGATGTGAAAAAATCTTATTTTTTATATAATTACCTAAAATTCAATCTTAATTCAGATTTAATATTATTTTGATTTTTACTCTAATATTATTTAAATAACCCTAATTTTTTAGATTTATTAATTTACAATTTCACATATTACTAATTTCTTATATTAATTACCTAATTTTCTAAATTAACCATACTTAATACTCTAAAGGCTAGGATTAGGGTTCCATATCAAAGATTAATATCCCTAAACATCAAATTACTATATAAATCAGTAATTAGTATCTTAATCACCTAATTAAGTCAAAATTACCCAATTTTTCCATCATTTTAGGGCTAAAAATTAACTTAAAATTTTCAAAAATTAATTTTTTAAAAAATGGCTTCATAGAACTGTTCTATATCACATAAGCATTCTACTAAAAAAAAATTGAGCTCCAAACTACACTCCTAAGTTTATTTATTTCTCGTTCCAATCATGCTCGGTTTTCATCAATTTGTTAGGGACCCTATATTTTCAAACATAATTAAACTAAATCACTATTTTTCCATAAATCTACATACAAGAAAACCTTAGAATAATAAGTTTCATAATTTTCTGGGTAAAATAACTAATTTTACAAAATTATTCAAAATTAGGACAAAGGAGGGACTTACTAGTCTGGGTGTCTCTGACCACCTCTGACCACCATAGCCTTATCGGCCGGCCTAAGCGCTGCCACCACCATGTGATGGTGGTGGCCGTCCACTCCCAGTTGCTCTTCTAGTATGGGTTCCCTTTAAAAGCCCTATTTGCACAGTTTTCTTTTCTCTTTTTCTTTTCTAAATTTTCTCTTAAATTTTCGAGTCTCTCTATTTTTATCTCATTCTAAACTGTCCAAATGAGTTCTAAAAATTTTTGCCCTATTTATAGACAATTTTTGTAATTATTATGCATTAATTAGACATGACTTTGCCCAATTTCCTTGATTTTTGGCTTTTGTGTTGTCTAATTTTAATTAGTTAATTTTTATTTGATAGATCTTCACCTGCCACGACCTGATTTGGATCATTCTATCCCCTTCTGATTTTTTTCAAAATAAATTTATAATTTTCTTTAGTTATTTACTTAGTTTTTGGCCAATTTAGGAAATTTCGCGTATTTTTATCTACACATAAATACATGTGGGGTATATGTGAACATTCCTAATTATTATTTTGTTCATTCTAAAATTTTTAGTATACATACAATCTATCTCTAGTAATTTATTAGTTATTAGATTACACTTTTCGCCTTTTCGGCAATTAGTACTTACTATGCTTAAAATTTGAAAATTTAATAGTCTCCTATTTTATTACTTATTTTTTAAAATTCAAGTTTACGGGGTCATTTTTACTAATATTTCTCTCAATAGTTTATAATTTGGGTTTGATCGAATCATTTAACCAATCGCCTTAAACCTTGTATTCTAAGTTCAATCCTACGGTCACTTGGCTTAACTTTAGGGCAATACAAATAAATATTCCTAAATATTATTTAGGTTATTTTATGATTTTTAGTATACATATAATTTATCTCGAGCGATTCGTTAATTATCGAAATGCATTTTATGCATTTTCGATAAATAACTAGTTATATACTTAAAATTTGGAATTTTTATACTCTTTTATTTTATTGCTTATTTTCTTAAATTTAAACTTACGAGATCATTTTCCTAATATTTCTAGCTTTACTTTATAATTTAGGCTCGATCGAGTCTTTCCATTAATCGAAACCTCGAATGGTTAGTTATGGGGCTTACAGTACCCGTATCTCAGTAATTTGAATTTTGGTATTGATTTTCGAGAGAGACTTGAGAGTTCTCTAAGGTGAAAGCAAGGAGAAAAGAGAGTGGTTATGGGTAGGGTTTTCTTTAAATCTTAATGTGTTAAGGGGGTAAAAGCCTTTAACTTTTTGCTAGACTAAAATATACCCATAAACTTCAGTCAATGACTTGTCATATCAACCCTTTAGTGCCCTAAATATTTTTCTTCTTTCTCTCCTTTTAATTTTAAAATTTCAGGATTTACAGTATATACAAATATTAGATTCATTATTATATTTTAACATTTATACCCTCAATATTGCCTATATATTTAATTATATTTTTATATTCTTTAAAATTATTTAAGCTGTATCATTTGAACAAATTGTAATGAGGTATTTTTTTAATTTCCAAAATTTTTGTTTTTATTGTATTTTAGATAAGACAAGTTTTAGGAGTTTTGTGTAGTCCTTATACCCTTTTTGGCTTAATAACCAAGTTAAAATTGCAAATCAGAAATTTGACAAAAAGTTTTATCCAATCCATTTCAATCCCTTAAATATTACACAATCAAAGGATTTGAAGTGGTCTAATCAAATAAACTAATAATAAAAAATTCGTAAGGTCAAAAATCAATGAATTGATCTTTAGGATACTAACTTGCTATCATCTAGGTAATTAATCTTGATGTCTATGGTGTATTTTAAGATTAAATAATTAGGTTTTGATTGAGTTCACAAGAATAAATTTCTCCGTAACTATCTAAACTACATGACTTCCTTTACGAGGTATAATTTGTTATTATTGGTAAAAAAAATAGTTAAATCTTTCTCATAAATTTAACTATTCACATCAAAAAGTAAGTTAAATATTACTCACCTTTTAAAAGGTACTAAGTGCTATGCATATGTACAATATAGTACATATGAAATAGTGGCAGCTACTTTGTTTGCTCAACAATTATAATAAAACCAATGGTAGCAAAATTGGAGACTGAAATATTTAATGAAAGCAATTTTTTATTATGGAAACTAAAGATGAAGGCAATTTTATACAAGGTGAAACTAAAGGTTGACAAAGTTTACTAATGACGCTAAGTGGAATGAGATGGATGGGTATGCTATTATAAATCTTTATCCAGGACTAGTAAATGGGATATTGTTAGGCATAGAGGAGAAGGAAATGGTAAAAGAAATTTGAGTTCATCTCACCAAATTATATAATGCCAAATCACTCTATAATAAAATTTTCTTTTTGTTGATACCTCATTTTTTTCTTTCTTTTAGAAAAAAATGCATTAAAAAAAGGAAAAAGTACAAAAATTAAAAATTTTGAAAGTCTAAGAATTAGAATAAGTAAAAAGCCTAACGAAATATAAGAAATAAAAAAAAAGGAAGAAGAGAAAAATTGAAAAAAGAACAAAAAGAAAAAATTGAAAAATTAAGAAGAAAAACATAAAAATTACAAAATTTGAAAAGCTAACAAAAAGAAACAAAAAAGAAATCATAAAAAGAAAATAAAAATTTTAGCTATCCTGGACCAAAGTAACTATTTATTACCTAATATGTATGTTAAAGGTGGGGCTTTTTTTATTAAGAGGAGTTTCAATTTTGAAAATAATTTTTTATTGAAGTCTGGTCAATTTGATTTTGAGGACATAAAAGAGAACAATATAAGTGAAATGCAAGTTTAAACTAGACCTTATTTAGACTTAAGTTGATAAAGTCATGTAATTTTATAGTTTCTAATATAATCAAGTTGAAACACAGATTTTTATGAAATTTGGATTCGATTGAAATTTTAAAATCGATAAAATATGCATATTAGCCTAATTTTGAATAATATGGGGTTATGATTAAATCTTATCCCACGTTTTATTTTGGCTTATTAAGATAATTTACTATAAGTCATTTGATTTTTCATGTTGTTATGATAAAGCATTCCGTAATATCATCCTTTTTTATTTTTTATTTTTCCCGAAACCAGTCGCTTGTTGGCACCTATTTGTGTCCATTGAAAACGTTGTTAAAAAAAAAAAGAAAAAAGAAAAAGAAAAAGAAGGAGAGTGAGAGAGAGAACTCAAGATGTTACATGCCACACAAGTGACATCATCATCTTCTGCAATATCGGGCAGGAACGCATAGCAGCTATGGACGGACAACAAGGAAGCTAGAAAGCTTTGTTTCAAGCCAAGTCCCTTCATTTTCTTCGTGGATTTGGGCATATAGAAGGTCAAAAGACAGATTCTAAAACCAGAATAACATTAAAAACCGTTGTGTAACTAAATAAAAACCCAAATCGTGTTTGCTTTAAAGCATTGATTCTTGACCTTCCATCTCCCTCAACGCCCCATCAAAACTCTGCTATAAATTGCGATGCCCTCTTATCCATTTTCAACAGCAAATATACTTCAACCTTGCATAAATAAGTTCAAATCTAAGTTTTCTTTCTTTAAAAATTTGTAACCGGTAACTTTCTCTCTCTTGTTCTTTGGGAAAAACCACCACTTCACAGGCTAAAATAGCATTGCAGAAAGCTCCACCATAATCCAAACACCATAAAGACATCACCTTTTTGCCTAAAATGACTTTGAGTTAACCCTGTACAAAGTTTCCGAGCATTCTCGCCAGTGGCCTCCATTGAACAACCACCTATGTGCCCTTTACCGTTACATAACCACCCTAACGAGGTAAGCGCGGCCTCATTAGGACAGTCAACGATACGGCTATTGGTGTCTGTGAACTTCTTCCTCTACGCCCCAAACTATTCACGTGAGTGTTCATAATATTTAATTTAATTTTGGGAAAAAAAAAAAGGCTAAAACTTTGATTTAGGTACAGATTAACGTGTTAAATTTTCAAAATAAGGTTTTTATCTCTTAAACTTTCATAAATTAAAAAATAACCTCTATTATCTGATAGGAACCAACCCTTATGACAGATCATGCATAATTGAGCTAGAGAATTTCAAGCACTCGCTCGAAAGATACTAGTTCTAAACTATAATCAAGACGAGTATTTTTACTAGTAAGTTGGCCTCTTGCCAACTTATTCAGCAGATCCTTATAAGTGTCTAATGTACTCTTACTCAATAACGTATTCCTAATCCAAAAGGCAATCCAAAACTAGTCGAGCCAAGCTTTTCAACCGACTACTAGCATTTGACTTTAATTCAGCTAACTTTCTTATCAGATTGACCAACCCTCGACTTAATCTAAATCAAGTCGTTCCTTACCAAATTGATTGGCTTTCAACCTAATCCAAATCAAGTTGGCTCCTAACTACAACACTTCCTTATTTTCACTTCTCTTATATTATATTCCTAATATTTAACTACTAAGTAACATGTCTTTTCTGATAGATATTCTAGAATTATCCTTTCTTTTTTCATATTGAATATTTTGTCTCTTTTGCCCTTTTTTAGTATGTCTTATGTAACTTAATTGTAAAATGCTCTTTTTTTTTTTTATATATATAAAGTAACCTTAGTGAACATATATATAAACTACCACTTTCTTTTATGCGACCAATCATTTCTTGAATATAAAAATTATTTTTTTGAGCAACCTTAGTGTTCTCGTAATTATTCAACTTTTATCTATACCCCTTCAGTAAAAAATAACAAGTGACCCTTCAATTCGAACCAGTACGCTATATCCGGCGAATTGTAAGTCGAGTAGAATCAAGTGGTGGTCATATTTAGTTAGTAGCTGCTTAAGTTTGCTAGCTTTTCTTCTGTTTCTTTTTCGGTTCACTTCGTTGTGGTGCTTCTCCGTATGTCCAATCTCGAAAACATATATCCCTTTAAACTTTAATTTTTATATGCAAATACTAACTTTAATTTTGATGTATAAATACTTTCTAAACTTTGATTTTGGTGTAATGATTTTAGTGTGTAAATCCCTTCTATACCAAAATCAAAGTTTATGGGGTGTTTTCGCACCAAAATCAATGTCTAAGGATTATAGAAGTTGTTTTGCCAATTTATTAAATTTTAGAAAATCAAATGCCTTACTTTGAATGTTTAGGGGGTCCATCTAGATCTAAGTCAAAATTTAGGGAGGTTTTTTGTATTTTCTCCTTAATTTAATTTTTTTTATTTGTTTTACTTTATTATATTATTTTGTTTTATTATAATACTATAGTGATAGTAACAAGAAATGGTCCATAACATGTAAATAGTGATATGAATAGACCGTGTATTTTACCATTTGGTGGTTATAAGATTGTTATATTCTCTGTCATATATTGCTATATGTTTTGATATTTTATCTATGATCTACAATAAAACAAGTCCTTACATTTTTGTATTATCATCATGTTATGGTTAAATAAATTTTATTGTATTATAAGTTCTTTCTAAGTGATTCTATGTAACAATTTTATAATCTATTAATGTCTAATATAGTTAGTGTTTTGTAATATAAATTGTGCCGAGTAAATCGTATGTTTGTTTTTGTGTGTAATAGTTACTATAATGTATTTATTCAATTTTATTACAATAAGATCATGCATTGTCATAAACATATTACAAATTTTTTTTATTCAATAAGATATTTACATACATAGAAATACCGCAAGGATTTATAATCTTTTGAGTCTATAATTGAAACAAAACCAATAAGAATGCCATAGATATGGTTGATTCATTATGATATAGTACATCAATAAAACTTTAATAGGGTTGTGTTGAAATGCATATAAACAATATTGTACCATATTAATTTTATGATGTAATAAAACCTTGTTTTAGTGATAGCATATTGTAAACAAAAGATCACGTGTAATTTAGGTGCGATCAATCTTAGAGAAGCCTTAGTCTAATGACACATAAAAGGATGATCTTGGAGAAAAAGTGTGGGAGGAGGAACAAGTAAGCTCAATGTCTTGTGTGTGTGCATACAATAGTAGGTTGAAATCTATGATTCTTGAGTATTCTTGATTTATTTGTCTCAGTGAGAGTTAATTTGATCTTCTATGAAGTCATTCTAGCAGAGTAACGATGTTTTCATGAAGTTTGCCAATGCTTTCAAAGTTCCAAATGAGGAGGAGAAGACTCCTATATATAGATTTTAACCCTTAATCTTAGCCATTAGATTAAGCTAATATGGATGGATAACATGAGAGAGTCGTTAGATCAACTTTTGGTGATCAATAGTCTAGATTTAAGCTTCTAACTCTTATCTAATGAATGGGGATAAGGGTTGAGCTTAAGCTAGGTTAGGCCTAGACACTTATAAAATGAGTCCATCTCCTTTTAAAATAAGCTCAAGGCTTATTTGAGTCTTTTAAAGGCATATGAAGGCTAAACAAGACCCAAAAGGACTCAAAGTGTCTTTTTCTAGTCTATTTTTCATATGTGAGACAATTGAGCAAGGTTAAGAGTGAAAATACCGATCTACCAATCTTCATTCTTATCAAGCCATTTCTCCTTAAGAAATCCTTAATTAGACTCAATTTTCTGAATCCTATCACTAACCCATTAAACCGATCCATAGTATTAAATTGGTTAAAAGCTAAATTATTGAATTAACTCTATATTTTTACCTTTGACCAAAAATTCCTTTAACAAAATCTAAGGGAGGGATTTTGGGCATTTCTATAAAGTTGTATAGCTATACCAAATGTTGATATCGATAGTACTAATGCTTATTCTACTTACTAGCAAATCAAGGTAAGATAAATCGGTATTCGCATGTGTCATCATGAAATTCCTTTCTTCATGTGCTCTATGTTACATCTTGTAATAGTTTGTTGCCCCACGATGTTGATTTGCATCTCTAGCACGAAATTGATAATTCATCTCCTTTAGTGACTTCTTCTTTCATCAATCTTTACAGCAAAAATAAAGTTGTACAAAGCAATTGTAGGAATTTGAAGCTTTAACTTTTTTCTCAATGAATTGTGAGAAGATGGAATTGTTAAATTTTAATTCTCCTTGGCTTACCAGAGTCTCCAATAAAATAAGTTGACTTCAAATGCTATCTTGAAAGTGCTAATATTAATAAATCGAAATATCATAATAATTTCTTCATTTCGTGAATGGACTTCTTGTACTTAACCCTGGACTTCAAGAATACTCACTAATAAATGTAGGGGGGAAGATAATTCTTATTATGTTTTGCGTTTCCTCTGTACCAAAAAATGAATAATATAATCTATTGCACTTGACATAAGGTCATCGTAAAAACACCATATTGGCCATTATTATATTTGTTTCTATAATTGGATTTATATTCTCCATTAGGTTTCTATATGTGGCCATCTCAAAATAGGAAATTCCCCCCTTTCTTCTATTTTCTTAATACTGTTGGCATCCCTCTTCAAGCTTCAAGACTTTTCTTTTTCACTTGTAATTAGAAGGTAACCGAATATACTTCTAACCTCTTTAGATATTTCCTTCCCTACATTTCCTTCTTCACAAATATTCAAATACCGAATATATATACATATATATATATATATATATAAATGTCAAGATCCGACAATAACTTGTATTGGCAAATTCATCTCGTCTCTTACTATTTAATAGTGCCCATATCTTTCTTTTCCTTATAATTTGCGACACCAAATTATAATATCCTCCATTTTTAGGTAAGTGAATAGAATATCCTTGATCAAATATTCCTTCATATCATATCCTTCCATCCTCTAATAGCAATATTCCAAGACTATAGCTATTGCATCTTTTCAATCTAAAAGACTAAACAAAGCCTCGCATTAAGCTATTCTTTCTAGTTCACCGGATTGATTGCCCTTCTTCAGAGCATATTATATAAAATTTTCTTCTGTGATGAATTACCTTTGTATAAGTTGATTTACTTTATCCACTTGACTTATGTGAACTATCCTTTCTCATCAAATCAATGTATAAGTTTCCCATCACTTGCTAGTTCAAATTCCTTTCACCGTAGAGTCGAATCCCACCAAAAAAGAAAATATTATCTTTCCTTCCTTCTTTTTCTTTCTTTTTTTTTATTTTTTTTTTATTTTTTCATTGGACACGGGATATCTATTGCCCATCCATGATCCAACACGTTCTTAAAATACCAAATCGTAAGTAAATATTTTACGTACCTAAGGAGCAATTTTTTTCCTTTTATAAAAAATTAATCCCAATTCATGTTGACTAATTAGAACGTTCCATTAGACATGCCAACAACATCGAGGTAAGGAATCTGCATATATTAGTAAATTAGGTTCTGAATCTCCTCCTTTTGATAGACAACTATGTATATGTATACTCATAGTAAATAGGTTTTGAGCCATTTCTCCCCATAGCGGTAGCTGATAACAATTTAATACTGACAGCAGCATCGATTGATACAGTAGCAATAACAGTAATGCAATCGACCATGGACGTTTTCAGCAACAATGGTGATAGAATTTAACTTCTCCTTCCCTTCCTTATTATTATTTTCTTTCTATGTTCCCTGATCTTTACCCATTATTTGTTGCAACAATGGTGGTCTTTCTTGTTGATCATGATCAGCAGCGGTATAATCTTTGCTGATAGCGGTGAAGGCTTGTAATCGCAGACCCGCGAGGATTGACTAGCCAACATTCACTTCTTCTTCCGACCAATACGTCGACTAGTGGTAGTCGTACCCATTTGAGCTGCAGTAAATTTGGCCATCACTAGTATCCTTCTCTTTTTCCTCTTTTATCTTCTTCGTTTTCTTTTCCTTTTATATTCTCATCCGTGCCCATGGTACACATGATTTCCTTTTTTCAGCTCTGAATATCTGTTTGTTCTTCTTATTTCACTAGTAGTGCTGGTGTTCACTTGCACATTAAAATATCAAAAGCCAGGACCCTGCTACTTGAAATATGGGAATGATAATTTGACTTTTGGTTTTTGTGATGATAATAATTACTCCATGAAGCCAACCTGATTTCTTCACACGAACTGCCTCTTCAACGGACACCAACTTCTTACAGCAAGCGCATGAATTTTTTTTTATATATTTAATTCATGCCTTGGAGTTGCATTTCAATATTAAATTGAAAGCAAAGGGAGGTTTAAGAATGTTGGGTGTAGATAAAAGAAATAAAGCTAATTTCTGCAAGCTAGCTTAAGAAGTGAAGAAGAAGAAGAGTCTTTAGGTTAAAGTGATAAAAGGGAAGTATAGAATGGATCAAGGACAAAGAAGGGTAAAGTCTAGTTTGAGTTTCTATAGAGCCATGCATAGAGCAATGACTTGGGTTGATCAAAACTTAAGACATCAAATAAGAAATGGTGCTTCGACAAAATTCTAGAAGGACGGTTGGACGGATTCAAGAAGAGTGGAATCATGGCTCTTTGGACCTCTTAATAAATTTGACCATCTCTTAACTATAAAACAAGATTGGAATGGTGTCAATAGTTGGAAGGAAGAGGTAATAGGTTATCTCATGGATTAGCAAATCAGTTGATGACTGGGAAACATTGTTGTCTTGGATAATGACCATAATGAAAAAAATAGAGTATTAGCTGGATGAAGTTAGTAAGTAGCTTTCTAGTTGCACTACCTATGACCAGATTTGTCAGGAGCTTAACGAATATCGAACTGCACGCAATTGGGATTAGATATGGAAAACACCAACTTTCCTAAAGATCCAAATGTTGCTATGGAGAATCCCTTGGAACGGTCTGGCTATGAAGGGCAACTTAATCAAGAGAGGACTATTGGTAGATCTAATATGTCCTCTATATGGTAAGGGGAACGAATCGATTTGTCATCTTTTATTTTGGTGTGAAGTCACTAAGGAAGGGTTACAAATGTTAAACGTGAATAACTTCGAACATGTGCACAATATGGATGAAGCAATAGATTGATTAAGAAAAGAAGTCAAATGGAAGAGGAAGACTTAATCTAATCTAAACCCCCCGAGACAAGCTCAGATCTTTTTTATGTTGAGAGGCATTTGGAGGGAAAAAAACCAAAAAATCTTCCAGGAAACAGGTTACGGTAAGCTTCGAAACAATAGGTTAGAGTGGAAACTAATCAATGGTGGGCAAAGTATGGAGCAAAAAAAATTGGAAACCATTCAACTAGAGAAGTTAAGTGGACAAAGCCAGATGAGAGGGTAATTAAATTGAATTGTGATGGTGTAGTGGAAGAGAATGGAACACGTGGTGGCCTAGGGAAGATAGCTAGAGAGCATGGAAGAAAAGTGTTAGGAGGTTTGATTAAACAATTACTTAATGTTTCCCAGCTAAAAGCAGAACTTTGGGCTATTTTAGAAGGTTTAAACTAGACGACACATAAGGGTTTCAAGTACATTGTTGTGGAATCTGACTTAATGATGGCAGTAGGCTGGATAAAGCAATCAGACGTGAACACCCTTCTGTGCCACCCAGTTCTAGTAGGATGAATTAATGTTTTATCTTACTTTGATTCTATCATATGGTAAGCCATGACCAGAATAGAGTAGTAGATGCAATGGCCAAGAAGGGATTGTAGACAAACCTAAGACTCATTTTTTAGGACAATATTCCTAATTTTTTGTTATCTTTTCTTATTATGAATGGGTGTTGTTACGAACCTTATGTCAGGGGTGATTTGGAATCTAATTAACTTTGTTTGGTTTTCTTTTATGTTTTGAACTTGCTCTTTGACCTTGCTTGTTTCTAATGCATTTCTCATTACCAAAAAAAAAAAAAAAGATATAATAAAATTTTGTTTAGGCAATAGTTCATGATGAATGAGAAGATTAATAAAACTTACCTTTTATATATACAATCAATAGATAGAGATGTATAATTAGTTTATTTTAGTCTTGTATCGTTTTATTATCTTAAATAAATTTTGCGGTTATAATAAATTTCTCTATTTACATGTGTCTCTATGCATTATATATCATAATTTGATAATGTATGCCATTTTGTAACGTAAACTAGAATATTAATATGTTCATTTTTGCTCAAATTATATAATTTGTTCCATGTTCATGTCTTTAGGTTTGTAGTGAATATTCAATCACTTAATAAATAATTATTGTATTATAAAATCCCCAATTTGTTTCATGGCTCTTGTATATAACTTGATAATTTGTAATTTCAAATCAACAAAAATACTTATATGTATTGTAGCATTTTATAGTCATAAGTGGATCATTGTGTATCTTGTTATAAATTAATTTCACTCCTTGCAATAATTTGTGAATCATAATAAAGATGTGTTTTGATTATAAGTATTCATATTCTATGATGACCAAATATAGAGTGTAATTATAGTCAAATGCACTTGCACATTGACACCATTATAATATATATATATATATATATTTAGTATATGCATTTATTAGATTACATATAAAGTAGTGAGTAAGGTTAGTTTATAATAAGAAGATATCTAGATTATGTATTATTATAAGTTATGATTATGCACAAACTTTTATTTATTTGTAACAATATGCTTCTTGATGCCATGTTTTTTGTTTTATTATTATATAGAATCAATTTTTTTTGTTTTTATTAGTTTCTTAATTTCTGTTGGTCCTAAAAGATTTATATATATTTGTATTAACTTTTTTATTTTTTGGTTACTTCTACTATTTGACTCTCATAGACTATTAATGGCCTAAAATTTTTCCATAATTTTATAATTTATAAATCTAGTTAGCCATATTGTCTTTAAAATTAACAGTCTTTAACCTTTGATTTTTGGTTTTCGATTTATACCAGTAGTTTGATTAGGAATTTGTCTAGCCATTCATTCCTAATCTTTTCTTTTTACTAACTTTGGTTGGTTGGTGATTTTTAAACAATTTTTTAAAACCTCTTTAGTTTTTAGTTGAGCGATGATATTATAGCGGCTAGATGTGGTATGAGTTAAAATTAAAAAAAAGGGGTGAAAAATTAGGCTCAACACCTTTAGATGAACTCTATGCTCTTCGGATGTCAACATCCATTTTAGTAACAAAGCACATCAACACTTTGAACACTTTGTTTACTCAACTTGCATTGTTAGTTTACAAAATAGAGTCAATAGAGGGTGCTAAACTTTTACTTCAAATTCTATTTGATTCATATGATCAACTCATTATCAACTTAACAAACAATATCCGTACAAACTACATAATCTTCAATGATATTGCAAGTACTACACTAAAAGAAAATAGTCGGTGTAAGAATAAGAAAGATAAGCAAACAAGTACATAATAAGTGGAGGCCTTAATGGTGATGCAAGAGAGATCGATTGAATATAGCTCTAATGGGAGCTAAAATCATGATAAATCGAAGCTAAGAAATAAATAGAATTTAAAATGCTACAACTATGATAAGAAAGGTCATCTAAATAAGGATTGCTGAAACTTAACTAAAAAAAATTCTAATCCATGGGAAACACATTAAATGATTTGTAAAGCAGTGGGGACAACTAAAAGCAAGAAAAGGCAAACACTTTAGACATGCGGCTCTTTAATTCAAGAGCTACTTTTCACATATGCATAGCTATAATGACCATGCTTTAAATATTGTCGATATTAGGAGCATTAAGCTAAAGATGTATGATAGTACAAAAGACGATGTTTAAGAAGTGCAACATGTGGAGGGTTTAAAGAAGAATTTTTTTATTTTAAGACGATATTTAAGAAGTGCAACATGTGGAGGGTTTAAAGAAGAATTTTTTTATTTTAAGACAATTAGATGATCTTAGATGTAAAGTTGAAATTGAGAAAAGTTCATAAAATTAATCAGGAAAGTACTTGTACTTATGAAAGGAGAAAAGATAGTTGCAAATTTGTACATGTTGAAGCTCTATAACAAGCAAAAGCTGCTTCAAGTAACTTAATTGAAAGATACGCAATGATGTGACATCAAAAACTTAGCCACATTTCTAAATAAGTAATGAAGATTCTTGTTAAAAATAATCCACTTCTTGGTCTTACAAAGGTTTCACTACCTTTCTATAAGTATTGTATTACTAGTAAGAAATTTGGTTAAAATTTAACAGATTGAATTTTAGAAGCAAAATTATTCTAGAATTGGTTTACTCATGTGTCTAGTAAGCATCAGTTCTCGAAGTGTTTCTTATCTTTTATTGATGATTATTATAAGAGATATTGGGTGTATCCTATCAATAGGAAGGAAGATGTTTTTCAAGTCTTTGAAGATTTCAAAGTGAATAAACTAGTGATGAATTTGATAAATTTTATAAGCAAGATGGCATCAAAAAATAGTTTACTACAACATACACTTCTAAACAAAATGGAGTAGTAGAGCGGATGAACATAACTTTGTTAGAAAGAGCAAGAGCAATGTAAGGAGTTGTAATCTTAGACAAAGCATTCTAGGCAGAAGTTGGCAATGCCTCTTGCCATATGATAAATCAAGTCCTATCAATAGCAATTGAGTTGAAGACATCATTAGAGATGTGGTCTAATAAACCAATTGACTATGCAAACCTCCATATAAAAGGAGTTTAAACAAGATGGTTCCTTTGAATTAGTACTAAAGTACAACAAATATGATGCAAACAATCCTAAAGTTCAAATAATGTAGAAGTCAAACATATAAAGAAAGCACTAAGATGGCATTCTAATTATGTTATCAAATGCAAAGTTGCATATTATCTTCTAACTAAGGATGGAGAGTTGTTAACTTTCTAAAAAGAAATGAATATTTTGGATGCATCTTAGTGGATGACAACAATGCAAGAAAAGGTTGAAGCTCCTCATAAAAATAAAACTTTGGGAGCTTATGCCACTACCATAAGGAAGGAATCCCATTAGAAATATATGGGTTTAAAAGATCGAGAAAAATAGTGATGATCAAGTGGAGCAATATCATACAAGATTGGTGTTAAAAATATATGCTCAAAAGGAATGGATTGATTTCAACAAAATATTTTCCTCTATGACTCATGATAATTTAGGTAGTCCTAGCAACGTGTGCTATATTTGATTTATATCTAGAGCAACTAGATGTAAAAATAAATTTGTTTTCATAAAGATTTAGAAAATGAAATTTATATTCTCCAACCAAAAGAATTTAAAGAAAAAGGAAAGGAGGACTAAGTTTATAAGTTGAACAAATCTCTATGCAGTCTAAAACAAGCACCAAGGTGTTGGTATAAGAGATTTGATTCCTTCATAATGTGTCTTGGATAAAATAGACTCAATGCAAACCCTTATACATGTAAAAGAGGTTTGGAGAAAATGATTTTGTCATCTTGCTATTGTATGTAGACGATATTAATTAACTTTACTTCTCTTACATAGTCTATGTTAAGGAAAATTAATAGTATTAGTAATAATTGAATGGACCCTAGATCTAGTGTAATTTATGTATTTCAATGACAATATTAAAGTAAACCTATTCTTATTTTAAGTAAATTCCTACATTCCTATTCTAGTATTTGTAGTATTTGAGTCATCAACAAGTTATGCCTGACCAAATGACATAGCTCTAAATCATGAAATAAGATAATCAAAAAGCACAATGGATTAAAACATAATATACAAACTACTCATCAATTAATGATCCATCAATTAAGTAATAACCGTCAAACTCACTAAAAATCAAATAACATACAGTTATTAATATACTTACCCTAGAAATGAGAATACAAATAAATGAAGGGACTTAATAAGAGTCCTATTAGTTGAATCTATCTTACAATCCATTTGCATTGAGTTACTGCTATTTCTTCAATATAAAATAACCATAAGATACATTAAGAGCAACTAAGATTCATAGCTTTAAAGAAAAGAAATAAGGTAAAGGATAACATTTGTAAAATAACACGAATATAGTTATAGATGGGGACTTTGTTTGAATGAATGGGTGCTTAGTTTGAACGAAGTCCCCTATTTCGTTGATGGCACATCTAAGATCTCTAACTTCTTTCAAATGCTACAAGCCCCATTTTAAATGAAGTTAGACAAAATTTTTTCTCTCCAAAACATCGGCTTCTTTCAATCTAACTAAGCTTCCATTCGAATTAAACCCTTTAAGATATCCTAATTTCATGGCTTGACTTTTTTCTAATGAGTGATTATCCACTCAAATAAAGTTACTCATAAACCACCTACCCCCACCCCCACCCCCCCCCCCCCCCCCCCCCCCCCCCCCCCGCCAAAAAAAAAAAAAAAGAATAGTAAATACCCTAAAGAAATCTTATAGTATTATTA
Source organism: Lumnitzera racemosa (assembly GCA_024138005.1). Lineage (NCBI taxonomy): Eukaryota > Viridiplantae > Streptophyta > Magnoliopsida > Myrtales > Combretaceae > Lumnitzera > Lumnitzera racemosa. Next base: position 64,557,331 of record JAMXBC010000004.1, read on the forward strand.
TTATCTAATGAAGTGATTCTATGCACCTAATTTATTAAAACCTTAATACAGAACATGCTTTCAAATGAAACATAGTAAATTTTGTTAGCATATATGTATTTATATTATAGTTAGGAATATAGTAAAGAAAAAAAAATATAAATTATAATCATAATACTAATAATGTCGACCTAATTATACATAATGTTGTATATTTCCATATGATTGAAAAGTATACTAAAGTTTTGAAAAGTTACATAGTTCTAAATATTGAACTATGAGATTTTCTTTTATTTTTATTACATAATAAGTATAAATTTATTATAGTATAAGAATAAAATATTTTCTTTGAGCATGTACTATAAAAAATGTTTTAGAAAACCATTTTTAGCATACATATGCATACTTGTAAGCAATATCTTTAAATCTCTCTTATTAAATTTAAGTTTTAATAGAACATCTAAACAAAAAAGGACAATTAAATAACCAAGGTTACAACAATAAATGAAAAGCATAACTAATATAAATCTATATGAGATGTACATAACAATATGAGTTCACATATATCCCTTTTTGACATGCAATTAATAATTAAAGTGGTATACAAATTGAATTGTAATAGTTAATAATTTCTATTCATCTAAAATATGTTTATTATTGTTCGATAAGACTCTAATATACCCAATAAAATGATATTACAATTCAAAGAAATTATTAATGAATGAAAATATTAACTATAATGATCTATTTAGATACCCTTACAAAATTAATTGCATAGATTAGGATTTGTTAAAAAATATGAAATGCAAAAGTATCTATATGTGCATCGTACAAGTAGAAAAATAAACTTACTTCAATCATAAAGTAAGGGCTAACGTATGATAGAAACTTTAAAATTCCTAATCTTAAACCTACTAATAACTAAGGTTGTTAGTAACTAAGATCATTCGTCTAATAACATCAAGATCTTAAGATTTGTACTCATTTCTTCCATAGAACATGCACTTTTATCCATTCTTGCATTAATTACCTTACTTGATTCCTTAATAACACTTATGCGAGTGACATATGTATGTACTTTATTTTGTAATTGGGATGCACCTCTAGTATGATTTGCTATCTTCAAATCAACTAAAAATCAATGAGAGCACCAATGTTGGGCTTATAAGAAGGCCTACCCACAATCATAAACCTAATTATTCCCTTGTATTTAGAAAAAAGAACTACAAACGTCAAGTAAGCCTTCAAAATCCTCTTACTCTCTTGAATCCTCCTTTATCTCTCTAAACTAAGGTTCCACAAACCCTAATCTTTCTTAGAATATACTTGATTCTAAATACAAATATGAAATGGTTGACTTAATATCTATTCTTGTTACTAACTTTCTTGTTATTTATGTATGTTTGCAAAGTGAAAATGAAAGGAAAATATTGGTTTTTGGCTTTTAGTCCTAGATAATTTCTAATAGCAAGATGTTATTTTCAGAGAAAGGATCAATATCCTCTATTCCCTTTTATATCTATGAATGTATATCAGAGATTATAAAATAGAAATTATAACTGCCATCTATTTTTTTTATTTAACTTGCTTGTAACTACTTGCTCTGATTGTTACTAATATCAGACAAAGTCGACATAATATTGCGACTCCTTAATCTTCCTTTTACTCCTTATATATGTTATCTTTTTGACATATCAATCCTCCTTTGTTGGAACAATGACCTGGTCCCCAAGGTTAAAATTAGGGTAATCTTGTCAAAAATCTTATAGATCTACCCATGTAAAATCTTTTAGATCTAGTGACTCCCATTGGACCAACACTTAAGTTGCTCAAGTCCCTTGCTGCTAAATATGTCATACATCCAGAATAATAAGAGGTTATGTAATAACATGATTTGTGATGACCTCTGTTGGAAGTGATCTAAGTTGCTCCCCACTACCATCAGCTTTTTTTAATCAAGAAATGCGAAAAACAAGATATAGCTTAGGTTCATCTAGTAAATCCAATTTGAAAGCAACAAGCCTAACCTTCTTAATGACCAAAAATGGTCCATAAGACCTTCGAGAAAGTTTATAAGATAGTCTATTGGCAATTATTGTCTATCGATAAGGTTGAAGCTTAACATAAGCGTAGTCCCCAACTAAAACTACTTATCAAATTTCTTTTGGTGTACCAAAGTCTTCATTCATTGTTGGGCCTATTGTGAATTTTTTCTTAAATCCCTTAACAAATCATCCCTTATAATCAATTCTTGATCAATTGCTTTTGCAGCACAATTCCCCAACACTTAATGAGATAAATTTAGCAGCTTCCTACCATATGAGGCTTGAAATGGGGTAACTTTTGTGTTAGTATGGTAACTAATATTAAAACAATACTTAGCTCATGGCAAGTATTATAGTCATTAGCTAAGTTTATCCATCATGAATGCTCTCAAATACTGTTCAATACATTTATTGACCACCTCTGTCTACCCATTTATTTGAGGGTGATAGGATAGCTCATTGTCAATTATATCCCATTGAGCTTAAAAACATCCTTCTAAAAGAGACTCTAAAACACCTTGTCCCTATAAAAATAATGGATTTAGGTGTGCTATGCAAATTAACCATAACATCAACAAATAATTTAGCTACTAGAGTAACTATATAAGTGGCTAGTAGTAGATCCAAACAACAATACTTCATCAACCTATGAACAATAACTGATATCACTAAATAACTCTAAGATAAGGGCAATTTGATGATAAAATCCATTGAAATTTCCTCAAAAACTCTTTAAGGCATAGGTAATGGTTAAAGTAATCTAGATCAATATGTTATCAGGTATTTAATTTGTTGACAAACATGGCATTGCTTCACAAAGTTCTCTACATCAAACTACATTCCTTTCTAGCAAAATGATGCACTTAAGTATTTAAAAGTCTTCAAGACCCCCATGTGTCCTCCTATAGGAGTTGAATAATATTCCATCATAAGAGTAGGAATAAGATAACAACATGATGGAATAAAGATTATAGTACTTAGAGTCAAATGTCCATCCTTCAATACTAAAGATGGAAGTACTGAGCATCCATGTTTGACCTTTTGTTTAAGCTTAATCCACTCTCAATTCTTCTAGAGCTCATGCTTCAACATGGTAATAAAATCAAATGAGGGTAATGAAAGTACCAATAGTTGAAACTCCTATGTAAATTGCCTAGATAAGGCGTCAGCCACTTTATTCTCTGCTCCAGGTTTATATTTCACATGATAATCATAGCCTATTTACTTAACTAGGTACTATTGTTGTTTAGGAGTCTGTATTACTTATGTCATAATCTCCTTTAAGCTTTTTTTATCAGTTCTAAAAATAAAATGCCTCCCTAAGAGGCATTACCTCCATTTGTGGACTAACTTCACAAGTGTTACTAGTTCTCTCACATAAACACCTAACTTTTGCAATATGAGACTGAATTTTTTACCAAAGATGCAATAGGATTAACACCTTAATGTAACACAACTCCTAACCCTATTCCTAATGCATTTGTCTCAATAATAAATGTTTTCAAAAATCTCATCAAAACATCCTTTAGAGCAATAAAAGCTATAATTGTTTCTTTGGTTCACTTGTAAGCATTTTTCTTCAATAAGTTGGTTAATGGTGGAGCTAACTTAAAGTAATTTTGAACAAAACATCTATACTACCTAGTGATACCCAAATTAGGTTGCGACCATTCCTTAATTGATCCTATCTTCTCTTAATTAGGTTTAAGAACCTCAAAGAAAACTATATGGCCCAAATATTATATACTTGTTTAAGCAAAAGAACATTTACATTTTTTTTTCAAATAAAAAGTGCTCTTTCTCAAACAAAGTAACACTTTCATTAAATGGTTTAAGTGTTCTTCCATACTCTTACTATATACCAAAATATCATAGAAAAATACAATTATGAACTTCCTCAAATAGGGTCTGAAAATATCAATCATTATTGCTTAAAAAGTTGATGAAGCATTTAATAATCCAAAAAGCATTACAAGGAACTTGTAATAACCTTCATATGTTCTAAAAGAAGTTTTCTGAATGTCTTTTGGAGACATTATTATTTGATGGTAATCTACCCTTAAATCCATTTTTGAAAATAAAGTAGCACCTCCCAATTCATCTAACAACTCATTAATAGCAAGAATAGGAAACCTGTCCATAATTATTGCTTGATTCAATGCTTTATTGTCAATACAAAATCTCCAAGAGCCATCTTTCTTCTTTACTAAGAGAACTAAAGATAAAAGAGCACTAGTACTTGGTTGAAGTACCTTATAATCCAACATTTCCTAAACAAGCTTCTCTTCTATCTTCTAAAAGTGTGGATATTGGTATGATCAAACATTAATAGCTTGTTTCTCATCCTTTAGATGAATATGATACTACACTAATTTAAGTAGTGCAATGATGAGGGAGTCATGGAAACATCCTTGAATCTACCCAATTATTTATTGAAAGAGTTGTAGCTGGTGGTACATATGGATGAGTCACTCTTTTGAGCTACCAACTAAAATAAACAAACTATATTGTTTGATTACACCAAGTTTTGCAACTAATTATGTTCAATCTTTCTAAACTGCATATCTGCTCGTCCTTGCAATTTAATTTTTCTACTTTACATGAGAAAACTCATAATAAGCAATGTATAGTCAAAAGTGACTGAAGCCAAAGTTGCCAATCATTGAATTCCTAAGACCAAATTTTGCACCCTATATATCTATAATATAAAAATCAATCAAGAACTTTACCTTGTTCAACAAAAGTGGAACTTCCTTACACATTTTCGAACACACCAACTTATCTCCATTTCCTATCATGATTGAAAATTGCAAAATCACAATAATAATCAAATTTAATGCTCTAGCTACATATGATTGAATGAAATTGTAAGTGTGAATTCACTCATATTAATATGTAATTCCCATTAATACTACCATGTAATCTCAATTTCTTTAGTGCTGATACACCTGATAATGCACGATAGCTAATTTCTACTATATCATCTTCATTTTGCACTAACTACTATTTTGCATATTCTACATTTTTTTCTTCCATAATATTGTCAACAAATATTTTGTTCTTAATCACAATCATCTAGTTGAATGATCATTAAGAATTTGGCTTTACATACATGGCCCTTATGAAACATGTTATGACAATTGTAGCAAAGACCCTTTCTCTTCTTAAAGCTAATACAATAGGAGTCATTATTTTAATGGGTAAAGATTTAGTTTATGTAGTATGTTTGTGAGTAGATGTAAGTTGATGTAGTGCAAGATTTTGTCTATTCGATGTTTTTGAAAAGAAAGGATTAGAAATAATAGGTTTGGCAAATGAAGTTGATGGTTTGAAAGGTATGTAAGTTGATTTAGAAGTGTTGTTAAATTGGCATGCATAATTCTATTCAATTTAGACTCATATAACTTAGCAAGACTCATGGATTTAAGCAAATAATTAGGTCTTGCTAAAATTACTTTTGCTTAAACATTAGGTCAAGACTTGAAATAAAGCAACTTTTGATGAAACTCTCAAATAGGCCATGTAAATGATTCAATAAAGACTCAAATTCACTCTAATATTTCTATATAATACTTATTTACGCTAGTTTAACCAACTTAACTTAATAATCTTCAAACATTGATGGTCCAAATCTTGATTTCAACGCTTGTAAAAATGCTTACTATGATGATATGAATTCGTTCTTAGTGATCTACTAAAACCAATTTACGGCTTCATTTTCTATAGCAAATGAAGCCATCTTTAATCTGTTTCCATCTAGAACTTCATGAAAATAAAAAAATTCAAACACTTTGAAAATCCACCCATCTGAATCATTACCATTGAACTTGTTTATGAGGAGTCATATGTGAAGAAACTCTCATATCCATTTCTAGAGTAGAGATGGAATAAAGAAAGAAACACTTGATACTCTAAACAAAATAAGTCGACTCCCTTATAATACTTTGAGAAGATGATGAATAGTCTACATTTTATTATTGCCTTGATGATCCACTCTAATTTTGATCCCCTTATATTCAAAGATTGCATTAGTTTCCTTCATTGATTCCTCAATAACACCCATTTGACATATGCATGTAGTTCATCTTATAATTAAACATACTTTTAGTTTTATTTGCCATTTTAAAATCAAACAAAAAGTAACAAGAGCACCAATGTTAAGCCTCCAAGAAGGTCAGTCTCACAATCATAAACCTTATTATTCCCTTATATTTAGAAAAACAAACCACAAGCGTAAGGTAAGCCTTGTCTAGCCCTATTTCGATTTCTTTAATTTAATCTACATCAAGCCTAACCTACATAATATAAATTATTCGACATTAAACTAAAAAAATATTTTTCTTAAAAATTTGAGTCGTTAACCAGTTCAACTAGTAAAAAATAAAATTAGGGTTTTTGTATGGGAAAATCTTAATTTAACTACTAATCTATGAATTTTCTAAGAAAATGATTTTTTGAAAATTAAATAAAAAAAATGAGTTTAGGGGCCAATCTATCAAAACTAAGTCACCATGTAAAAACTAAATAAAAATTGATGAACTTTTATTTTTATGATTTCCTAATAATACTAAAAATATATACCTAAATATATAAAAGATAACTAAAGTGATTTTTAGATTATTTTTTATTACAAATTTTCAAGGAAAAAGGAAAAATGTTTTTTTTTATATATATATATATTTTATTTTTACACAGTTGCCTCGAAGGTGCCTACGTATCTGCTAGTTGGGATCAAACCGGCCATAAATCTCTTTTTATAAAATATTTAATGGGTGAATTCCTTTTATTTTGAATACTTAGCTAGGTTTACGTTTATTTAACAATTTATTAATTTTAAATAAATTTAAGAAATCTAATTTTCTCGAATTAAAGAATACCTTAACTAACTAAATCTTTTTGAAAATCTCGGTTAAGATTTTTTTTTATTTTTTTAAAACACTACGCGTCAAAAGATATCTTTTTTAAATCCTATCTATAAAATATGTTGAATATAAGATCTAGATACATATCTTCATATTTATCTTTTCTTAATCTTAACCATAAAATACGTTAAGATATAATCTAAATATGTATCTTTATACGTATCTCATTTCTAAATCACAACTGTAAGATACGTATTTTAATACATATCTTTTTTTAAAGAAAATACTATTTTATTTAAAAAAAACGAAATTTAAATTACTTTTATTAAAAATGGAGATTATCTAAAAACACGCATTGTGAAAATAACAAGAAAAAACCTACACTAAAAAAATAAGTTAGTAAAATAATTGAACTATCTAATAAAACAAATAAATAATTAATAAAATAAAATAAAACAATTTTTTTTACCAAACCAAGTTGAATGTGATTGTGCGCTTGTAATCATTTAGGTATCATGCTTGTGCTTGTGCACAGCATATGCAACAATGTGTCGTGATCGTGCGTGAGTAGGCTTGCATAGTATGTGTGGGTTTTGCGTTCGTGATTGTATGTAGTTTGTATGTATAAGTGCTTGGATGTATGAATTGCTGGTGTGGCTGTGGATGTCAACAACTTGCATTGCAATTCGGTTAGATGGCTTTGAATAAAGGGGGTCTTGAACGGGGGGTAAGGGAAGATTGTGTTCAGTGGATTGCAGTTTGGACGTGTAATTAGATGACAAGGTGCTGTGTTGTTGTGCTATCAACAGTGGGGTATGTTATGGCGAAGGCTTTGGTCAATTGCTTCATGGATTGATGTGCATATGGAGCTATCATTATTCGAAGATCAAAGCTGGTCGGCAAGCAAGGGATCAAGGCTTAGTTAAGATTGAGGGACTCGGGGAGCTATCGCATGCATGTTAGAGGGTTAACACATGTTTGGGGTGAATTGGTTAGTCAGTTAATTGTATCAGGGAGCCAACTTGTTATAGGCATACAAGTGTGTATGGCTTGGGATCAAAACTAAAAATGGGATGGCTTGCATGATTAAGGATTCGGGCTGTTGGAATTAGATGTGTGTTCATGTCTAGTGAAGGTATAGATTGAAGGGAGGATGTGGCTGATTAATTGTGAATTGGTATGAGTGAGATGTGCGTGGAGTTCGTAGATTTGGATGTGACTTGTAGTTTGTTTAGTATTTGATCATGTTGACTTCGTACAGCTGTATTTGTTGGTTGGAATTCAATTAGGGTCAAGCATTATTGAAGATAGGATTGCGTTTAGAATAACCTAGGAGCTCATTGTGGACTTCAGAATCTTGGCTTGTGTCAGGCGATGTCGGCTACAAATTGTTGAAGGAGATTCAGACATCAAGGGAATTGTAGAAGGGAATGAGGCTTTATAGATTGTTGAAGGGAATTATGTTAGGGGAGTAAAGTTTTGTGGATTGTTGAAGGGAATTCGGTTAGTTTGTTATGGAGTATGGATGTGATTTGAAATCGCAGTATGGAGTAAATTGGTGCTACAATGAACATGTGAGGCAAGGATTTCGGTTAATGTTGGTGTTTATGAATTGTGTACTTAAAAAAAAAAACGTGTCTCAAGTCCATTAGCCGATATACTATTTATAAACCTTTAATTGTATCTTTTAATTATGGATTTGATCGAAAGATACGATGGATAGGATAAAAATTTGATCTAGTTTTTAGAAACCCTATTTAGGCTTTTTATTTACTGAGCTTAATCCGATCCAATTTGATATAATCCAATAACTTATCTAATAAATCCAATGTCTATTCTAGCCTAATATAAATTAAATAAAAATTTACTTTAAATTAGATTGAGCCAAAATTATTTTAATAAAGCTCAATTCTCCAACGATTTAAAAATTTATTAAATTGATTACATACCATTATTTGATTTAATACTAAATGACCTGACGTGACTCAATACGATTAAACTCATCTTGACTTAACTCAATACAACTTAACTTGATACGATGCGGCTTGACTCAACTCTCTTTTTTATTTTTTTATTTTTTATTTTTTCTTTTAATTTTCGTTTTTTTATTTTCTTATTTTTTGTTTATTTATTTTATTATTTTTTAACCTGGCTCAAAAAAATGAAACAAAAATGGTAAAAATAAGGTGTCTACAGCTGCCCTTTTTTGTAGTGAAGTTCAATTAGAACTTCGCTATAAAGACAAAAAAATATAACCATTTTCGCCGAACATTATTTTGAACTAACTAACTAAACTATGTTTTATGAAGGAATGTAAGGGGGCCTAATTGACTTGTTTTGGTGGATAATCCGAAGAGAATAAATCTCTTCAAAATTTCATAAATATTTTGGTCTAGTAGATAATCCAAAGAGGATAGATTTCTTCAAGATTTCAAGAAAACTCACTTTGGTTTGATAATCTGAAAATGATAAATCTCTTTGAGATTTCAAAAAACTTGCTCTGGTTTGATAATCCAAAGAGAATAGATCTCTTTGAGGTTTTAAAAAAAAAAACTTACTCTGGTTTGATAGTTTGAAGAGGATAGATTTTTTAGAGATTTTAAAAAAACTCGCTTTTGTCTTGAGTGGATTATTTACAGAGGATAAATCTTTTCGAGATTTCAAAAAAAAAAAAAAAACTTGCTCTAGTTTGATAATCTAAAGAGGATAGATCTCTTCGTGATTTCAAAAACTTACTCTGGTTTGATAATCTGAAGAGAATAGATCTCTTCGAGATTCATTTTGATTTGGTGAATAATTCGAAGAGAATAGATCTCTTCAAGATTTCGTTTGGCTTAATCCAAAGAGGATAGATCTCTTCAAGATTCTTATTTTATTTTGATGATTTGAAGAGGATAGATCTCTTCAAGATTCTTATTTTGTTTTGATGATCTAAAGAAGATAGATCTCTTCAAGATTTTGGTTTTGTTCTAGTAATCCAAAGAGAATAGATTTCTTCAAGATTTCAAAAAACTGGTTTTGTTTTGGTTTAGTTTGGTTAACAATCCGAAAAGGATAGATCTCTTTGAGATTTGTCTTGATTTACTGAATAATCTGAAGATGATAGATCTCTTTGAGGTTTGTCTTCATTTAGTGAATAATCTAAAGAGGATAGACCTCTTTGAGGTTTCTCTTGATCTGGTGAATAATCCGAAGAAAATAGATCTCTTTAAGATTTCTTGTTTTGGTGAATTATCCGAAGAGGATAGATCTCTTCGGGATTTTTTGATTTGGTGAATAATCTGAAGAGGGTAAATAATCCAAAAAGGATAGATCTCTTCGAGATTTCTTGATTTGGTGAATAATCCGAAGAGGATGGATCTCTTTGAGGTTTCTTTTTTATTTTATGGATGATCCAAAGAGGATAGATCTCTTCGAGATTTTTTTTTAGTGAATAATTTAAAGATGATAGATCTCTTCGAAATTTCTTATCTTGATTTGGTGAATAATCCAAAAAGGATAGATCTTTTTGAGATTTCTTTTTTATTTTGTAGATAATTCGAAAAGAATAGATCTCTTCAATATTTCTTTTGGTGAATAATCTGAAAAGGATAAATCTCTTCGAGATTTCTTGTTTTAGTGAATAATTCGAAGAGGATAGATCTCTTCAAGATTTCTTTTTGGTGAATGATCTAAAGAAGATAGATTTCTTCGAGATTTGTTTTGATTTGATGAATAATCTGAAGATGATAGATCTCTTTGAGATTCATTTTGTTCGAAAGGATAGATCTTTCGAAGATAAGATAAGATAATATTCTATTAAGACAAAATGAGACAGCGCTCTCATGAGTAGGTGATCTTTTAAATGACTGGATGGCATTCCTTTGAGCAAGTGATCTAATTAAGATAGGATAATGCTCCTATAAGCAGGCAATCATTTATACTAAATAGGATAGTACTCCTTTAAGTAAGTGATCTTAGAAAGGAGTGGATGATGCTCCATTGAGCAAGCGATCCACGAAGGAAGAAAACTTGCATGAGTTTTGACACGTTGACCTGTAACTTGAGTTTGAGGGATTTTGATGATTCTTTAAAAATTTTAACCTTTTCCCTTTTTTTTTAAAGAAATCTCTCTTAATAATTTTAAAAGTTTCATTTCTCTTTTGAAAAGTATTTTTTTTTCTTCTTTTTTTCAAGAAATTCAAAAACACTCTTCGATAAAAAATAAAAAAAAAATTATATTACTAACAGGTAAGAAAGTTTGGAAAACTCTAAAGATCACAAATAAGAAGTTGGCTTACCTCCTTGTCTGTTGATCACTTATTCTTTCAGTCTTATTTCTTAGAGCATAATTCATGATTTCCGACCTTTTTGGAAATACTGATTTCCAACTTGGGATAAATGACTATTTTTGTTTTTTAAGAAAGTACTAAATTCTTCAATTTTCCACTAAGGGGACATATATCATTACTTGAAATGTTTAGTCGAGCTGAACTTCCTTGCACTCTCATAGGTCTGTTTTTACTCTCAACATCAATTCTAAAAATTGTAGCCTATCAATTCTAAAAATCCCCTAAAGATTCAAATGGGTTTGCAAGGGATAACTATGTTTAAAAATGATGAAATAAATGCCTAATATTATTTTGATACGTATAGTAAGTTTAAGGCAGACCTCCTTTAAGGAATGAGCCCAGTTACTCATTTTGATGGCACTCTTCTCTCATATGTGTCTAAGGTTAGTGTTTGGGACATGGTTTGCCTTTTTTCATCGTAAACCTTTCAAGTAATATGTTATCATTCCCCTAAGTAGAAAGTTTTAAGTTTCAAGTTTACAGTTTACATTTTCTTTATCCATTTTCACTCATTCAAAATGCCCCTGTTTGAATTAAGTTAGCTTCATAGCATACAAAGACAAGAATACACATGAAAACTGCTTTATTCAATAATTTGCAACTATTACAAGCTCTAAAACGAAATATTATTATGAAAAAAAATGTAAGAACTAAAATTCTTCCCTACTTCTTACCCCTATTTCTATCACTTCTTTGAACTTGGCCCATTCAATTGAATTGATCTTTTGGAGATATACCCAATCGCTTCAAATGGTAAGCCACCTTATTAGATGATAGTAGTAGATCCTCAATACTTAATATTGGAAGTTGTCTGTTTGATGCTTCTTCAAAACTTGGGGAAAAAATATCACTGCTAATTAACCCTTCTAGAAAATTTGGTTGGATAATCTTGACATCAATCAAATCTTGCACCTTATGCCTCTATTTCTAGCAGTCTTTTATAGTATGCCCCACTTGGCCCACATGATATTCACACCATTTGTTAGGGTCATAATCCCTTGGCTTGTATTTCTTTATTAGGTTTTCACATGTCAATAATCTTACATCTCTCAAGATCTTGAACACTTGGGCCATTGGAAACTTAAACTACGTAAATTGACTCCTCTTGTATGGACGAGCTTGTCTTAATTCTAAGGTTTCTCAATTAGCACATTCATTCCTAACTTCTCTTTCCTTAAATGATCCTCATGCTTAGGCTGTGACTTCCTATTTGTACTAAGATCTAAGTTCTCGAGCTACTTAAGCACATAACCCATTGCCGCAAGTCTTTCTTCTGACTTCACTAACTTTTCTTTTAGGTTAGCAACCCTTTGTTCAAGGTTCTAGCAATAACATACCCCTTAAACTTGACCATCTAAATCTATCTTTAGCAACCTTTCCAAACTTTGTATCTTGTTAATAGTAGGCTCATTAACTTGTAACTCTTTAGACTTGTCTACCTGATATGATGTGTCAATAGGCCCTTAGGCTTAAGTATAGATCATGGTATGACTTGTTTCGTGTGCTTGCTCAAAACCCCTTCTATTATGGCGATTTTCTATTCAAGAGCTTCAATCATCTTAATTTTCTAAAAATGAGTCATTACAGGCTTCAAGTTGGGCCAAACCACTTTAAAAACAATCTTTCAAAACTTGCAAGAAGTCCTTCTTATTAGCAACAGTACATTCTTTTTTTAAAAAAAATTAAGTTTTTAATTTTGAAAATATATTTTTTTTAAACTTTTATTGAAAACTCAATGTTAATTTTATGTTGTAGAAGCCTAATATTGACATTGACGAATTTAAAAAAAAGAATTAGAAATATTGGGACTAACAATTGAGGACATAGAATGACGATTATATTACAAGGGTAATATGAAGAAGTGGAAATTATTTTACAATGAGAAACTTATTGAATACACAACACAAGAGTGACGACTCATGGAGAAAACTCTATCAGGATTGTAACAATTGGATAAACACGAAGAATAAGAACTTAGATATTTATAAGATTAATGGCATTGAGATGAAAAATAATTCACAATGGGAGTATGATAGTTAAATCTTTTTTTTTTTATTTTGTTAGTTCCTAACAATATGGTACATGTGGGGCATTGCAATAGAAATCGATTAGGTAAGAAATTATTATGAAACTAGTTTTTTATCATAAAAAATCTTTTGAAATTTCCTCTTTTTAAAAAAAAAATTGTTAGAAAGTCTTTAAAAAAATGATATTTTCATAATAATCTTTATTATAATTAATTTCCACAATTACATGCCCCAAAAAAATTTACAAGTTACTACTGAAGTTTTTTTCTTACTTTTTTTTATTGTTATTTTTCTTTATTATTTTATTTTATTTGTTTTTTATTTAAGAAAACTATCAACAAATAAAAAAATGAGCAAAAGACTATGCAATCAATGAAGGTTTTCGTTTAATAAAATTATAAATTTATTAATAATCATAAAATCCAACTTATACAACGGACTAAAATAAAAGAAAAGAAAACTCCTAACTAATCCTTTAAAAAAACTCAAATCCTATATGAATTAAAGGCTAGTAGAGCTGGACTCGCATGAGGGATATGACTTGGCCCGATTTTCTTATGAATGCGATCTTGCTTAGTAGGTAGAAGCTAATTCAAACAATCTTTTAGGATGGCCTTAGGGAATGAGTACTTATCTAGCAGGACCTCATGGACAAGCTTAGGACTAATGCTATCCTGACTTTCCATATCTATATTATATAAAAATATGAAATGATGCAATTATTTACAATGAGACCAATAAATTTACAATAAAACCGGATATAATATTAATAATTTTGTAACTTTAAAAATAAAAATTTACGCAACCTTTTACTTACTAAGAGACGATAAAAAGAAAACACATATAATACAGGAAATAAAATAATCATAAAGAAACGAGCATAAAAAAAATCAAATATAAAAAAAAAAAAAGCAATATGCTGCACGTGCATATAATGCAATAGGGGTTGGTCATTAATAAACTATAGGAATTATTATAAACTCGCGGTTAGAAAGTATCCTTATATATAAGTAGGTTTGAAATAAGATCTTTAAAGAAATGAAGCTCGTAAATACTTATATATAAAGGTTACTATTTTTTTGTTTAAATTACCCCTTTTTTTGAAAAAGAAAATCCAACCAACCACATATTAATTGAGTTTTTCCTATAATTTAAAAATAACTACTCCTTTTTCGAAAAGATTAATGCAAAAGGGTAAGGTCTACGAGTTTTAAACTTTATAGCTCTAAGGCTTTCCGGAGAAAAACCCAGTGGAGTACATCGAAGCTTAAGTGGTCTCGCCTATCACCATTAGGTAGGGGTAAAGACCCCAACAACTTGACAGTTATATAATGACAATCTGTCTTAAGTTCTTAAAGTGGGCCAGATCTGACCACATCTAAACATACAGATGATTATTATAAAATAAAAGAACTACACTTCCCTCCCCAATAAGGCCCATTGGGCAGGGCCTTTTTCTTAGGGCTTGCATCACCAAAAAAATAATTAATACAACTATAATACGAAACAAAAAGAAAATAATAATACAAAAGCCCATCAATAATTTTTTAATTTTCACATTGCTAGCTTACCAAACTTCTCTAGTGAGGTCGTTAATTCTGTCGAATCCTATTTCCGTTTCTTTAATTTAACTTATATCAAGTCTAGCCGTTTAATATAAATTACTCGACATTAAACTAAGGAAATTTTTTTTTTTAAATTTAAAAAATTGGAGTTACAAACCACTTCAACTAGTAAAAAATGAAATTAAGATTTTCGAGTGGGAAAACCATAATTTAATCACTAATCTATGAATTTTCTAAGAAAATGATTTTTAGAAAATTAAAAAAAAAAAAACTAGGTTTGGGACCTAACCTATTAAGACTAAGTTACTATATAAAAACTAAAGAAAAATTGATAGGTTTTTATTTTTATAATTTCCTAAAAATACTAAAAATATATACTAAATATACAAAAGATAACTAAAGTGATTTTTAGATTATTTTTTGTTACGAATTTTCAAGAAAAAATGGAAAAAAGTTTTTTTTTTTTATTTTTACATGATTATCCCGAAGGAATCTACATACCCACAAGTTAGGATCAAACCGGCCGTAGTTCTCTTTTTATAAAATATTTAGTGGGTGGATTTTTTTTATTTTGAAAATCGAGTTAAGATTACATTTATTTAACAATTTATTATTTTTTAAAAAAATCTAAGAAATCTAATTTTCCTAAATTAAAGAAAATCCTAACTAACTAAATCTTTTTTAAAATCCTGGTTAAGATTTTTTTTATTTTGTTTAAAAACACTATGTATTAAAAGATATCTTTTTTAAATCCTAACTATAAGATATATTGAAGATATAATCTAGATACATATTTTCATATTTATTTTTTTTAAATCTTAACCGTAAGATATTTTAATGTACAATCTAGATACGTATCTTTATACATATCTCTTTTCTAAATCTCAACTGTAAGATACGTATCTTTTTTCAAAGAAAATATGATTTTACTAAAAAAATACAATTTAAATAACTCTTATTAAAAATGGAGATTATTTAAAAACACGCATTGTGAAAATAAAATAAAAAAAAAACTTACACTAAAAAAATAAGTTATTAACATAATTGAACTATCTAATAAAACAAATAAATAATTAATAAAATAAAATAAAACAATTTTTTGTTACCAAACTAAGTTAAATGTGATCGTACGCTTGTAATCATCTAGGTATCATGCTCATGCTCATGCGTAACGATTCGTCATGATCGTGCATGAGTGGGCTTCCGTCATGTGTATGGATTTCGCGTTCATGACCGTATGTAGTTCGTGTATGTTAGTGCTTGGACGTATGAATTACTGGCGTGGCTGTGGATGTCAGCAACTTATGTTGCAATTCGGTAAGATGGCTTTGGACAGGAGGGTCTTGGATAGGGGGTAAGGGCAAATTGTATTTAGTGGATTTCAGTTTGGATGTGAAATTAGACAACTAGGTACTGTGTTGTTGTGCTATCGACAGTAGGGCATGTTGTGGTAAGGGCTTCGATCGATTGCTTCGTAGATTGATGTACGTAGGGGGCTATCACTGTTCAGAGATCAAGGCTAGTCGGCAGGCAAGGGGATTAAGTCTCGGTTAGGATTGAGGGCGTCGGGGAGTTGTCATGTGCATGTCGGAGGGTTAGCATATGTTTAAGGCGAATTGGTTGTTCAATCGGTGAATTGCGTTAGGGAGCCAACTTGTTGCAAGGGTGCAAGTGTGTATGGCTTGGGATCAAAACTGACAATGGGATAGCTTACATGATTGGGGATTGGGGTTGCTAGAATTTGATATGTGTTCTTGTTTAATGAGGGCATGGATTGAAGGGGGGATGTGGCTGATTAATTGTGAATTGGCACGAGTGGGATGTGCATGGAGTTCATGGATTTAGATATGACTTGCAGTTTGTTTAGTGTTTGATCGTGTTGACTTCATGTAGTTGTATTCGTTGGTTGGAATTTAATTGGGGTCGGGCATTATTGAGGATTGGCTTGCGTTAAGAACGATCCAAGGGCTCATTGTGGACTTTGGAATCTTAGCTTGTATTAAGCGATGTCGACTACGGATTGTTGAAGGAGATTCGGACATTAGGGGAATTGTGGAAGGGAATGAGGCTTTGTAGATTATTGAAGGGAATTATGTTAAGGGAGTGAGGCTTTATGGATTGTTGAAGGGAATTCAGTTTGTTTGTTGTGGAGTGTAGATGTAATTTGAAATTGCAGTGAGGAGTGAATTGGTGCTACAATGAACTTATGAGGTAAAGATTTAGGTTGGTATTTGTGTTTGTGAATCGTGTACTTAAAAAAAATGTATCTCAAGTTTTCCTACCGACTTACTATTTATAAACCTTTAATCATATCTTATTGTAGATTCGATCGAAAGATACAATAGATATGATGAAGATTCAACCTAGTTTCTAGAAACCCCATTTGAGCTTTTTATTTACCGGGCTCGAACCTGATCCAATTCAATTTGATAAAGCTCAATAACTTATCTAATAAATCTTAGGTTTATTCTACCCTATTATAAATTAAATAAAAATCTACTTTAAATCTGATTGGGCTAAAATTATTTTAATAAATCCAAATTCTCTAACAACTTAAAAATTTATTAAATTAATTAGACACCATTATCCGATTTGACACCAAACGACCCGACGTGACTCAATACGATTAAACTTATCTTGACTTGACTCGACACAACTTAACTTGATACAATTCAGCTTGACTCGACTCTCCTTTTTTATTTTTTATTTTAATTTTAATTTTTTTATGTTTGTTTATTATTTTTTTTTAACCTGACTCAAACAAAATAAAACGAAAATGGTAAAAATGAAGTGTCTACAAGCCTTTAACCTCCTCTTGCTCTCTCAAATTTTTCTTTATCTCTTCAAGTTAAGGTTTAACAAACCCTAATCTTTCTTAGATGATACTTGATTTTGAATATGGATCTAAAATGGTTGAGTTAAAATTTATTCCAATTACTAACTTTCTTATTATTTCTATGTTTGCAAGATGAAGGAAAAAAGGAAAAGATAGGTTTCTAGCTTTCGAGTCCTGGACGACTCCTAATAGAAAGATGCTCTTTTTAAAGAAAGGATTGGCATCCTCTATTCATTTTCTTTTTTTCCTTTTTATATCTATGAATGTACATCAAAGATTGTGAAATAGAAATTGTAACTACTATCTATTTTTTGTTTAACTATGCATAACTACTTGCTTTGATTGTTACAAATTGTACATAATATTGGACAAAAATTGTAAAATGCTACGACTCCTTAGTTTTCCTTTTATTCCTTGTTATGTGTTGCCTTTCTGATATATCATTTGCCTTCATTTTCCATCACTTTCTTTTCCCTTTTCTCATCAGTACATAAACATTTTAAGAGCTTATCTCCTTTCCCACTTCCATGCCATCTCTAAAAGGATAAGGGCATAATTTAATAGTTTTCAAGTCACTTAAAACATTAATGGTAAAATTCATCGCAAACTAACATATTTTGTTTCATAACTCTTACTCATTCAGTTTCCTTTTGGTCTAATATTTTAAGAATCTTTTTGGAAATTTTTTAGATTTAAATCGAAGAGGTAAAAAGATTCTAAAACCCCTCATAAAAATCGTAATCCATTTAAATTTTGAAGAAATAACACTATTTGGATATGATTTTTAATAACCATTGCATTGAACTTCTATACAATGTGAGTTTATAATTATATACCCTATTTGTTTTCAATCTTTTATCTCATTTATTCTAAAAATCATACCCAAAACCTATTGCTAAGGCATTTAGATTCATGCTGGTTGATATCTTATACTATATGATTGATCTCTATACCTAATATATGTCACATCACAAGGACAAATAGGTGTTTCTTTAATGGAATTGATTGAATTTCTTATAAAAATAAAACTAGACAACTTTGAAATACCTTACATACTATACCAGAAATCAAACATTATTTGTATCTTATTACTTTACAGTTGAAGTATAATGTGGTTAATTGATAAATGCTGCTTTTGGTTGAGGAAGGGCTTTATTTTATTTGGCCTATTAAATATATATGAGTTAGTTAGTCGATGGGTGTCAAAAGTTGATTTAGATTAACATGAATATGATAAAGAATAGCACCTATTATTGACATCATGGTACTACTCAAGCAATGTGTTTATGGTAATCATAACCTCATCATGTTAAATTAAGTGTAGATATTTAGTTAACATGATCCCATATCCACTATCTAAATTTTCTTTTTTCCTTCCTTTATTTGATTTGATAAATTTTAGTTTTCATTATAATCCTTGAAATCTTATATTTAGGATCATTATTAAAACATTTATTTGATTGCTAAGATGCATCCTAGGACTATGAGTGTTTAAATGACATTATGGACAACTAAATGATTGGGAAAAAAAGGATAATGGAAGAAGGGAGGATATTTTTAAATTGGAGGGAAGAAGGAAATCCAATAATTGCATTGAGAAGCCATGTAAAGTAAAAATCTCTCCTACTAGTTGAAAAAAGGTTGGAATAGCCACCACAAAGATAAGCTATTAAAATGTTTAACTCATATTATTTAAGTTACTTTTGTAAAATGTAATCTTAAGATACATAAATTATCATAGATAACACCTTAATTGCAAAATCTTAAATAAATAAATTATTAAATATAAAACATAAGGTACTTACTTGATGTAGAATTCATCATAATTAAAAAAAAAAAAGAAGATAATCTTGAATGATTTTGGGCTTTATATCGGTACTTTCAATGAAAATCGATATCTCTCTCTTAACCTATCTTGATGTTGTAGAGAACTAGATGAAATAGTTTTTTTTTTTTTTATTATTTTCTATAACCTATTTAGGTGGAGAGATGTCCAACATATATATAAAGTATAACTTTAAATCTAGTATATCCATCATATGCCAGAATGAACATCTTAAATTTATTTTACTATTAAATATAATTTCTAATTAAATAGGTAAACCTTAACCAAAAAAGAAATATTAAATATTAGAATATGTACATGGTCAACTTTTGGACCACAATTCTAACATTCTTTCACTTGGTCCGACAGTTTATAACATTAATATTTAATAATGTAAACAATGGTACACATAAGTAAATCTCATAATGCCATTTTTTCATCATAATTAACTTTAACATAACAAATTACATAGTGAGAGTTGTGATAGTCATACGCTTTCAAATTGCATACTTCCTTCCATATACTACCGCACTAGTAGCTTATCATATCAAGTCACATAATTTATAAATAAATAACATAATGTCCATACAATCGTCTTAAAGACATATCAATTTCTTTTTCAAAACATTAAGTGTACACAAACATGAGGAACAAGAAAAAATCAATAAAATTAGAAATATATCGTTATTGAGCTCATGAGTGTGCCATCATCATCATAATCAATCATCAATACAAAGAAGGCCTGTTCTATGTATACGTTCTTTAAATGTCTTTAGTTGTAAGCCTTTAGTTAATAGATCAATAATCATAAGATCCGTCCTAATATGTTTAATACATACTCTATATTTCTAAACCTCCTCCTTAATGGCAAAATACTTTATTTCCATATGCTTAGCACCTTTAGAATATTTATCATTCTTAGAGAAGAAAACTACTGCAGAATTATCATAGTAAATTTTTAGTAACTTGGTATGGTGTCGACAACCGTAAGTCCTGAAATAAAGTTTCCCAACCATAATGCATAAATTGTAACTTCATAACATGCTACAAACTCATCTTCCATAGTAGATGCAGTAATAACAAATTATAACAAATTGTTTAGCACTTTTCCATAAGATTACTCCTTCAACTAATAGGAACAAATAACTAAGTGTTAACTTTCTATTGTCAAAACATCCAACAAAATCTGAATATGAGTATCCAATCACTTCTAACTAATTAGATCTCCTAAATGTGAGCATATAATCCTAAGTCCCTTAAAGGTATCTCATTACTTTCTTTGCAGCTTTCTAATGATCCATACTAAGATTAGCTTGATATCGACCCAGCATTCCAACCATAAAGCTAACATTAGGTTTGGTATAAATTTGTAAATACATCAAACTACCCATAACAAAAGCATATGGAATAAATTCCATTTCCTTATGTTCTACATCATTCTTTGGACATTGCATGAGACTAAATTTATCCCCTTTCCTTTTTAGGATAACATGTACTAAACATTTGTTCATATTAAATCTCTTAAGAATTTTCTCAATATATGCTTTTTGAGACAATCCTAACAATTCTTGTGATCACTTTTCTAAATATTGAAATTCCAATCAAATAGGATGCCTCTCCCATATCTTTCATTTTAAAATTCTTAGAGAGATAGTTTTTAGTCTCATACAAAATACCTAAATCATTAACAGCAAGTTAGATATCATCAACATATAGAACAAGAAATATAAACTTACTCCCACTAATCTTTCAATAAATGCATCGATCAACAGTGTCTTCTTCAAAACTAAGAGATGTAATAATATCATTGAACTTAAGATACCATTACCTAGAAGCTTGTTTAAGTCTATATATTAACTTCCTAAGTTTACATACCATATGACCCTTCCCTTCTATAAAAAAAAAAAAACCTTTTGGTCGATTCATATAAACTTCCTCCTTAAGTTCTTTATTTAGAAAAGTGATTTTCATAGCCATTTGATGTAACTCTAAATCATAATGAGCTACTAAAGCCATAATAATTCTTAAAGAATCTTTCTTTGAAATAGGTGAAGAAGTCTCTTTATAATTAATGCCGTCTTTTTAAGTATAACCTTTGGCAATAAGTCTAGCTTTATATTGTTCGATATTGCCATTCAAGTCATGTTTTGCCTTAAAGACCCATTTACACCTAACTCATTTGAAACCTTTTGGCAATTCAACAAGTTCCTAGACATTGTTATGAGCCATTGATTTTAACTCATCTTTCATAGCATCAGTCCATTTATCAAGCTTATCACTGTTAATGGCTTATGAAAAAGAAATAGGATCTTCATCAATACCAAAATCAAAGTCTAACTTTTGCAAATAAACCACATAATCATCAGAAATAGCCAACCTTTTTACCCTTACACATTTATTTAAGGCTATTCCATTTGGTTCATTTATGTTAGTTAATGGTAAGTTAGTTTCTTCATGTAGTGCTTCTTCATTCAAATATTGTTCACCATTGTTTTGTTCTTATTGTCTTAGAACAATATTTGGAATAGTTGTATATGTGCGGACATTTATATGTAATGGAACATCATTTATTTCATTAATATCCATAGTCTACTTCTTAGTACTCTCACTAACTTCACCATTCTCAATGAATTTATCATTGCCTAGCTTAATAATTCTAGAACCATGGTTTCGATGGTAAAACCTATACCTTTTAGAGTTCTCTAGGTAACTAAGAAAGTAATCACTAATAGTTTGAGAATCTAATTTCTTTTCATGTAGATTATATATTAGTGCTTCTGTTAGACAACCCAAAAAATGTAGGTATCTTAAACTAGGTTTCCTTCTAGTCCATAACTCAAAAGGAGTTTTAAGAACTATCTTATTAGAAATCTTACTTAGCAAATACATTGTGGTCTTAAGTGCATACATCCATAAGGATTTAGGTAAAGAAGAATTACTCATTATACTCCTAACTATATCCATTAATGTTCTATTTTTCCTTTCTACCATATCATTTTGTTGAGGTATGCTTGGCATAGTATACATTGCACATATACCATATCTCTCAAGAAACTTTGAAAATAGACTTAGATTTTGTCTAGATTCATCATACTTTCCATAATATTTACTACCTCTATCAAATATTACTATTTTCACTTTTTTATCTATCAAGTCAGAATTTTTCGGTTTTTATTATTTAAAATTAATTTCCCCAAATCCAGTTAATACTAAACCCTAACCCATTTAATATTAATCCTGGACTAAAGAAATTGAAAAATTCCAGTTTCTTATTTAGGAAAAGTTTTTGAAATCATCACCCGATCGAAGTCAAGAAAAAGAGAAATCATAATCAGTTGGATAGATTGATTATAATTTAACTATTAGTTTTTTATTTTAATTTAAATGAAAAACTAGAGGGTTTCGAATTCGGGGGCTAACCTATTAAATCTTAACGGGTACCACTATTTATTTACCAAAATTAAGATTATTCTTATAATTATAATATTTAAAAATAAAAAAAAATCAAAATCAAAATCAAAATCAAAAGAAAAAAACCTAAGTTCCCGAAGATGCCTACGTGCCTACTAATCGAAATTAGATGATTGTAGTTCTTTCCAAATTACGTTATTACAGATTCAATTTATTCAAATAAAATATGAGGGGGTCCTAACTCATGAGTGTTCAAAAAAACTCTTTCAAACGCTATAATCTTTTTGTAAAAAGTTTCCTTTCGTTATATTTTATTTCTTAAAAATAATTTTCTATATGAGGATTTAAAAAAAAAAAGAATCTAATCCTAAAAAATCCTAAGCTAATATATATATATATATATATATGTATGTGTGTATGTATTATTGCCACTAAATAAGTATCCATCTAAATAAATTAATGATGTCATATACTCTAATATAAAAAAAAAAACTAATACTAATAAATATCCTAAACTAATATATCCATATATATACATAATTAGGGAACCAATGATATAATAATAATAATAAATGAATAATAAATAAATAAATAAAGCAATCCAACCTTAACTTGATTCTATTCGGTTATGGCGTGCGAATGTGGTGACCAGCCAAAATAGAACATTGCTACTAGTGCCGTTCATGGTAGTGCAGAGTGTGTGGTCTTTAGTTGTCAACATCGACTCGGCGTGGGCTTCAAAACTCCATGTCTGCTGTTGCTTTCGAAGGACGGCGACTCATGGCTTGGGAATTACCATAACATGGCAAGTTATGATGGGCTCAGCTATGGAGTGGGCTGATCAAAATTGGTTAGAGTTCTGTAGTAGATACAAAGCGAAGCAGAATGTGGCCAGACGTATCGGCGCTTCGTCGGCATCGGGGACCACGGTGGTCTGCATTGGGAATTGTTGTTGGAAGACGGACCTAATCTTCGTTGTTGGTTGCTGGACGAGTAACT
This sequence comes from Lumnitzera racemosa, assembly GCA_024138005.1. NCBI lineage: Eukaryota > Viridiplantae > Streptophyta > Magnoliopsida > Myrtales > Combretaceae > Lumnitzera > Lumnitzera racemosa. The sequence continues at coordinate 64,581,211 of JAMXBC010000004.1, forward strand.
TGAACGTGGTAGGGTGTCGTAATCGTGCTAGAGGCACGGGTGAGTTCACTACTGCAAATTCCAATAAGATGTCGTCTGGTCGGCAGTGTGTTAGATTGTTGTCGCCATTAGTGAAGTTGCTACTGAGTATGATACATGACTGAGCAGTGGCGTGAATGTGGACAGCGTATATGACTGTTTGAGCTTGTCGATCGTCACTACTGCTTGATCAATGAGTGAACTGATCGTGTTCATAATTAGCGTGAGTGAATGTGAGGCAGAGCGTTCGACAAAGGATACAGACGTATGCTATTTAGTTCTGTGAAGCTTGGTTTAAACTATGAACGAGGGAGAATGTGCAATTACATCATGTTCCCCAACTTCCGTAATTGTTTGAGTGGTCACCAAAATTATACAGTCTAGGATAGCAAGAGACTTCGAGTTAAACATGTACCCTTGAAGAACTAACATTTGAAATATCTGGCGAAGAACTGTTGCTGTCATACTGTATGGAAGCTTGATGACGACTGTCCAAGGGGTTGTAGCGTCTGTTGTGGTGCTGCTGCCCTTCGTGTGTTCGACTAAATAGGATGAAGGGAGCAATGTCGTTGGAGCTGTAGACGTGTGCGGGTAGTGCTTGGTTGGTGATGTGTTGCAATGGGGACGTGCAGTGGGTGTTTGTGTCAGGGGGTGGTCTAAGGACAGTACAGTAGAGCGTGGAGCATGTCAATTTAGAGTAGTAGGTTGTTCATGAAGTGGGTGCGCGAAGTAAGGATGAAAAAGAAGGATGGTACGTGCTACTCGCTGTGGTGTGCCGTGCTCGTATCCATGAATTGCCTTTGTGATCAGTGAAGTGGCGTGGATGTGGATAGGGGATGAAGATGGAGCAACTTCTGTTTCAGTGTTGTGTGTAGCAGCGTTTGAGCTTGAGGATGGACTAAGTTGTGAAGCGGAATATACGATTCCTTGTGGCTAATCTTTCCATTGTGTCGTATGATTGATATTTATAAAGCTAAAAAATAAATCATATCTAATTAAATATTTTTTATCGATACAAATCCAATCTGATAAAAATCAAATCATTTATATCGATTTAAACTCGATTTGATAAAAATCAAACTAGATTTAAATATTTTATAACGATTTAAATCTGATTTGATAAAAATCAAATTAGATTCAAATCTTACGAATCTTTATTACATTAGATTCAAAAGATTTGATAAAATTAAATCTGAATCCCGTACGCTCAACCGATTTTCGCAAAATGAAAGTCATAAAAATAAAAAACACATAAAACATCTAGCAACATTTGAACCCATGACTTCAGACTAAATCCAATTCAATGCTCTAATACTTATCCGTTAGTTCATTGGTTTGTACCATGATTTTTGGTACAATTAAATTGCACTTAAACCACACAACTCACTAAAATAATAATTTGAACAAAGCTAAAACTAAAACTAAACCTATTAAACCTAAAATAATTTGCTTCCTAAAAAATCTAGAAATCTTTATAATTTTTCCTTTTTTCCTTTTTTCAGTTATTTTCATCATTTGTCAATTTTTATTATTTTTTTCTATTTTTTTAATTAGGACCCTTTTTTAAAAAATAAAAAATTAGGACTATGGAGGAACAAAAATTAGATGTCTACACTATCTAATTACCTTTCAACATCCTTAACTAACACCTTAAGGGCATTTGCAACTTGATATTTTTCATTAAGCAAATAAACATATTCATACCATGAAAAACCATTTATAAAAGTGACAAAATACTTTTCTCCACTAAAAGATAGAGTATGAAAGGGTTTACATATATCGGTGTGTATTATCTCAAGAAGTTAAGTACTTTTTGTGGTTCCTTTCTTGTTATGTTTAGTTTGCTTTCCATTAAAGCAATCCATACATAAACTAAGATTAGTAAAATCTAGATTCAGTAGAATCTCATTCTTTACTAATCTTATTAATCTTTCCTTAGATATAGACCTAAACGTTTATGCCACAAGTAAGCAAAGTTCTCATTTGCTGAACTACACTTAATTCCAATATTTTGATGAGCATACACTAAAGATGAAAAGAAATTAACTTCAAGTTTCAATTCATATAAACCATTCATAAGAATACCAAAATTAATAATGGAATTGTCTTTATTAAATAAATTGAAACATCCATTTCCAACTTTAAAGCTAAACCCTTTAGCATCTAATCTCGATGCAAAAACTAAGTTTTTAGACTGTGAAGATACATAGAGAGTTTGGAATAGATCCAAGTGACATCTGGTATCTAAAATAAGATGGTAGGTCCCTATGTCTTCAATTGGGGCCTTCATTTGGTTCTCCATGAATAAAAAGTTCTCATTTGGGTTTATACTCTAGATTGTGAGGAATACCTGCATCATATTGGAAACATGAGTAGTGGCACTAGAATCCAACCACCAAGTATTAGAAGGAACTTCAATTAAGTTTGATTCAAAACATACAAAAGCATTAAATTAACCTTTCTTTTCGAACCTAGCTTTATGTTTCAAGCAATCTTTCTAATAATGTCCTTCCCTCTTATAGAAGTGACATTTATCTACCTTATTTTTCTTTTATATATGTGCCATTATATATTATATGTATTAGTTACGTCTGTATGAGTTGAGTTCATGAATATGTTACAATCTTACATGGGAAAGTAACATAAACCAAGTATAACACTTAAGTTTAATGGATTCTTTCACTTATCAAACTAGTTTTTTGGTTTGGACTTTTCTTGTAGACTTAAGTCGTAACATAACCCTCTAATTACTATTTGCTAAGGTAAGTATGTTTAGAACATAACATTTAGTGCTCTTATTGAGAGCTAACCTTGTGGAAGGGTGATCTGAAAAAGAAATAATTTAAGAAAGGGCTACTTAGTTAACTAAAGTGTGACCCATCCAAAGTGAAAGCTACCTAAAGTGGTGGCTAGCTACATACAAGTATAGCCAGATCAAGATGAGACAGGGCAGATGGTTAGAGGCCACAACGAGACTACCATAGGAATGCTTGCCTCCACTAATTAACATAGAAAGATATCCTCAAATAGTAAAAGTCTCTATGTAAATCTCTTCCTAATTAGGCTAAGCTTAATCGGGCCACCACTTGAGATGGGAATGGCTCAACCCACATGCATCATTTGATGAAAGCACTCCAATCCAATCACCTCCTTAGAATGGCTTGTTAACTATGCTTTCCTTCCCTCAGAACAATGCTCCTCACCAAATACCCTTCGTAGCGTTGGGCCAACACAGTAATGAGTCCAAGTGTAGAGTAAACTAACATAAGTATTGACTTTCAAAAGAGGGTGTTAATATTATAATCACACATGAAAAAATAATATAAACTAAGCATAGTACTTAAGTTTAAGGGATTCTCTTATCTATTATGGTAGTTTTTTGAGTTTTGACTTTTGACTTTTAAAAGGGAGTGATAATGTTATAATTTCACATGAAAAAGTAATATAGTCTAAGCGTATCACTTAAGTTTAATAGATTTTCTCACTTATTAGACTAGTTTTTTGAGTTGGGCTTTCCTTCTAAGGGTTATAATAGAATCTTGCATATATTGAAAAATTATAAGTATTTTAGAACTTTAAAGCCTATATTATAATAGGAATATATTCTAAATAGACTCTTGAATGAATATGTTATACTTGTATTCTATTATATGACTATAACTTTCAAGAATTGGAAACTAAAAAGTGACCCATAAGCTCAATAATCATTATAAAACCTATCTAATTATATGATATATTACAAGTTCCATAGTTTGAAACTCACCCATATATTGTGTTACAATTTATTAAAATTTTCCTTTTCATATTATATTGAAGCCATCATAAGAAAATAATGTAGTTTTGTGTTTAATTTGATTAAATTATACGGTTAATAATTTATACGAGATACTTTTCTTGAAACACAATTTCTTGAAAGCTTAGATAAGGTCCAAAATCAATATAATTGAGCCCCATAGGTTCAATTCCAAAGAGTATGATTCATAACAGTCATTTGACAATTTTATTAAAAAATACCCAACATGTACCACAAACACACCTAACGCAAACAACGTAGATAATTCTTAAGAATCCCGAAATATTAATTGCACATTTCCCACGGAAAAGTCCATGCCCTAGAGAATTGATTGCCATTGCCGGCGACTTAAATCCATAGCGGATGAAAAACAGTAAACAAACTTTCAGTTAGTCTACTTTTCTATATCGTAATGCCGTTTGTTCTTGTACGTGTACTATGTGCAATTCTATCTTAAACAAGTGAACAAAACAAAACCCTTCTTCTCTCTCCCACATCCTTAAACCCCATCCCCTCTCCCTCCCTCCCTCTTCCCCTGTCATCAGCAAGAACAACATGCTCTCTACGCTACCTTCTCCACGCTCTCTCACTCGCTTCCGTCCTCGTCCTCTCAAACCCTTCTTCATCACTGCCTCCCTCTCTTCCTCCTCCACTCTCGCCGAACCTTCCGCATCCGCCGCGTCATCACCACCCCAATCCCAAATCCTTTCCATCCGCCAGTCCCTCCTTTCGGGCCAACTCACTGCCACCCAGCTGGCTGAGTCCTACCTAACTCGCCTGAAACTCACCGAACCCCAACTCAACTCGTTCCTCCACATATCCAACTCGGTCCTGGAACAAGCCCAACTCATTGATGAAAGAGTCAGGAAGAATGTAGAAGTGGGGTTGTTGAGTGGAGTGTTTGTGGGTGTTAAGGATAATATTTGTACAGCGGAGATGCCGAGTACCGGTGGTTCTAGGGTATTGGAAGGATACCGGCCGCCGTTCGATGCAACTGCAGTGAGAAGAGTGAAGGAATTGGGAGGGATTGTTGTGGGGAAGACCAATATGGATGAGTTTGGTATGGGGAGTACTACTGAAGGTTCTGCTTATAAGGTTTTACATTTTTATTCTCTATTTTAATTTTTAATTTTTGGGGTTATTTTGGATGATCTATTTTATCCCAAAATGTGCAATTATTTCATGTTAAATGTTTCTGAACGGTGTTATATTACAATCTGGTGTTTGTGATTAGGGGTGCAGTTGATTCAAACCCACTCATGTACTCCCTACTCCTAAGCTACTCAAAGTTATTGCGGTTGTAGTAGTGTGAAGCTCCAGCTATCCTAGTAGTTTGTTGAGCTGAGTTTCATGAAATCTGGCTCAAAAGTTTGTGAGCCTAATTGAGCTCGAAATTGGTTTCCCATCATATTTGACATCAATATCGTTTTTGTCAGAATAGATATATTTTTCAAATTAAAACCAGCCTAAATGAGTTTGATAATTTCAGGTACAAGCTTATTGAGTACTACTTTTGGTCGAGCTCTAGTTTAAAATTATAAGCATGGTGACGCTTGAGTTTAGCTCAAGTTTCAAAATTTCAAGTTGAGCTTGAGTTGCACTTATACTGTGTCACCTCGTGGTGACGTGTTCACTTCCCATGTTTAATTATTGACATTTAGCATAACCAAGAGGAGTTTTCCTGGCTAGTAGGGCCTACTATATTGGTTGTGGATAATGGGAGGGAAATGAAAATTTTTTGAGGAAAGCGGTATTGCATCTCATATCTTTCTGTTACATAATTCAAGTGCTTGGTACTGTTTTTGGATGTTATAAGCACTTGTACTGAAGGTGAAAATTGGAAGAAGGATAGAGTTTGTGCACAGGGGTAGAAAATAATGGCATTTATTTTGATTTTGTTGTTTATGACTGTCGGCCAATTCTTTTTCATTTCAAGAAGAAATTTAAGTGCCAGTTTCACGGAGTAAGTTTGGTGTAAAGAGAAAATGTGATGGCTGCAGTAAATTTTTCTAAGTCTAGCCAGTAAAGCTAAATGGAAATGAAAATATCTGGGAGAGCTTTAGTGACCACCAATCAACATCACATTATTTGTAGTGAGTAGCATTTTTGTTCTTCAAGTTTTTCCCAGCTGATGTTGTTTGAAACCAACCTGGTACATATGAACATGCTTATATTTGTAGTGAGTTGTTATGTCTGGTCTTCTGGAACCTTCAATTTGTCCTGCATGGTTTTAGTGCACAAAATTATTCCCAACTCAATAGTTGGTGTTGGTTTGGCAATCTGTAGTTTATTCAGTGAAATTGGGGACTGTGATTTATCCATGGCTTACTTCTAGAATGCTAAGTTAATCTAGGAAGGTGTAGTACTAGATTGCCAGTATCTAATTGCCAACTGGTTACTGAAATTGGTTTACTCAGGTGATGCATATGTTGCTTCATTAGGTGACAGCAAACCCTTGGGATGTATCTCGGGTGCCAGGAGGATCATCCGGTGGATCAGCTGCAGCTGTTTCAGCCAGGCAGTGTGTGGTGGCCCTTGGAAGTGATACCGGCGGAAGTGTGAGACAACCAGCATCATTTTGTGGTGTAGTCGGGTTGAAACCCACTTATGGACGTGTCTCGAGATATGGGCTTATGGCATATGCATCGTCGCTTGATGTCATTGGATGCTTTGGCTCATCTGTCGTTGATACAGCAATTCTTCTGAGTGCTATTGCTGGTCATGATAAACTAGATGCCACCAGCAGCAAGCGAGTAAGCTATTTTTACTTAGTTTTCATCTGTGACTTTGTTTTCAAGTACTCAATTCATGGGATAGTCAATCTGAAAGCATTAATCGTATTCTATGTTGTATAGTGACCATTTTCTAATTCACTGTGTCATGATGCCTTAAAAGATCATAATTAAAATGCATGAGACGCTGTATTATTACGATGGTTACAATCTTTTATACTATTTTAGAATCTGTAATCTTGTAAAAGTCTTAGTGTTTATAATATGTTATTTTCATTCAGGAGGTTCCTGATTTTGTGTCTCTTTTTACTACTGCAAATATGCTGGGTTCCAGACCTTTGGAAGGACTGCGAGTTGGTCTTATCCATGAGACACTGGGTGAAGGTGTTGATTCGGGTGTAGTTTCTGTAATTAGTCGTGCTGTTTCTCATATGGAAGAATTAGGATGCACCATTAAAGAGGTTTTATTTTTTTCCCCATGTCTATTGGTGTTGTTTTAATTTGTAAGATTGTCTGTAGATTTACTTGCTTTTAAATCTTAAATCAGGTTTCAATGCCATCCTTTTCTCTTGGATTACCGGCCTACTATATCCTGGCAACATCAGAATCATCATCAAACTTATCACGATATGACGGTGTTAGGTAATAGATTGATTCAATTCACATTCTCCCTTTTTAATCTCAATGCCGCTGTTTATCATTTCTTTTCTTTCTTTCTGTCTTCTTATTCTTCTTCTTCTTCTTCTTTTTTTTTTTGGTTTTTAATTATTGTAGTTGTGAGTTCCCATGAACCAATGTCTTTGTATCCTTTTTATTTTCCGATAAAGTGTGTCTTTCTACCTGCATAAGGAAAAGGGGAGAGAAGGGGTGGGGGGAAGGGATAAGTATCTAAAATGGGTTCCACATGATTGTTGAGTTCTCACTTATTAATTATGCCGCTCAGGTATGGGAGCCAAGTTGCTGCAGATGAGCTGAATGCTCTTTTTGGGGATTCACGAGCAAAAGGATTTGGCTCGGAGGTACATTCTCTGTCAGTTCTCTGAGGATATCCCATGTTCTAGTTTTTTCTGCTTTTGGTGCAAAAGAAGCTCGGCAGCTTTATCCTCTTTTTTTCTTTTTTCTTTTTTTCTTTTTAAATAAATATAATGTATGTGAGCTGGTTATGAAATCCTCTATAATGGACACTCCTTGAGAATAGATCCCATAATGATTATTCAGTTTCCATGTTCACAGGTTAAGATGAGAATTTTAATGGGGACATATGCTCTTTCTGCTGGTTATTATGATGCATACTACAAACGTGCTCAGCAGGTAAGACAATCGCATCAAGGATGTTCTGACATCATGTTCAATGGGCGGGAAAATAAACAGATATATAGTGATTTATGATGTCTTTAGGAAATGATGCTGAAGAATATAATACATGTTTATATAATTCCTTATTATAGGAAATACATCATTTATATACTCACTATCTGGGCTCATACACGATCAATTGTGAGCAATGCTGACATTAACACTGCAATGGTACACCTCATGACGGTCTTTTTAAACTTTGCACTTAGTTAATCTTTTCTTGGTATGTACTCTCAGGTTAGAACTATAATTCGAGCGAGCTTTAAGGAGGCACTAGAAGAGAATGACATCCTTATTTCTCCTGCAGCACCATCTGCTGCTTATAAAGCTGGTGTCAACTGTGTTTGATTTAGCTTTGCTCCATGATCAGTTTTTAACCTATGACAGCAATTAACTACTTGCCATCTCTATAGGTGAGAAGATGAATGATCCACTGGCCATGTATGCTGGAGATGTCATGACAGTAAGTAGTTTGCCTGTTTTATCCTTTTTTTTATTTTTTTTTATTTTTCTTCTTGTTCAAAATAGGTAGAATAGCCATCCTTGTCTTGGTCTGGTACTGCAGAAAGTAATAGTAGATAAAAGGGATCCCTTATTCATATCTCCATTAGCACATAATTTGAACCATTGATAAACACCAAAATAAGGAATACTCATTAGAAGGAGCTCGGAGCTCTCCATTAAGAGCTTCCACGGACAATGCAGGATAGTATATAATAGATACACGATACATTGGAATCTTATGTGGAAAAAACCATTGCTTAGTTACAGCATTTATTTCAAGAATTGAACAGGCATATAAATCAATACCATTTTTCCTTTTTTTTCATTAACTTGTCCTTGTGTGGTATGGATATCCATGGCATAGAGGTGCTGATAAGCTGCTAAATTAGTTTAATATGCACGTAATAGTTCATAGTGGTTTTGATACTTGATATATAATGTTACAATTAGAAACATATCTCTCTTGGAGATGTGCTCTGCATGGAGATAGTCTCCCAACACAAAATGAAAAGTGATGACTTGGTTAGTGGTGACTGGATAAGAAATATGGATTTATGGTGATTTTTGTATCTATTATACATCAGAATTATTCATCTTTTGACTATAAATTTTTCATGAGAGAATAAAATTATCTGATTCCCTGAACTTCTTTCCAAACTAATTATCATTAAAAGCCAAGAGAGATGCTAGGAGTTTCCTTTCTGTTTAGAAGTATATTGTGACTATCTGGTAATAAATTGGCTAGTAATCCTGGCTTTGGATGATTAAATTTTGTAGCTGTGAGGTGTTGGAGCCACTGTTTCACACATGTTTCTTCCCTGGATATCAAAGATTAGAAAATGAAGCACATTGGATACTTTGTTAGTTTTTCAAATGGAATCCAATATTCCATGGAAAAAGCTATTTTTACCATTGATTTTAACAATTTCCACCCTATTTCTCATATTGTAATTCTTTGATTGGAACAGGTAAATGTCAATTTGGCTGGGTTACCTGCACTAGTAGTGCCATCAGGATTTGTTGATCATGGACCGGCTGGGCTGCCCATTGGTCTTCAAATGATTGGTGCAGCATTTGATGAGGTATCAGTTCCATCCATGTTTGTGTTAAGAAGTTGATTTTTGATTATCTTTACTTGTTTGTCATGGCATTCCAGTTGCCCTCGTATGCTATTTCAAAGTTAAGGACTCAGTTGAATGGTTAGTCCATTAATATTCATTCTTAGTGAGCTGGGAAAAAATATCTCAATCCAGCAAAGAACATTTTGAATGAAGTTGCTGTCTGTCTTTTGAGATCAATACATCTTTCCTATGTACTTTCTCAAAGCAGACCCTATTTCACTAGAGCTTCCTGCTTCCAATTGGGCATTTATATGACATTCTCAAACATTGGAGTGGCATCGTTCAGATAAATTCTTCATTTACTCGTCTAAGCATCTGTACTCGTGCTCAGGTTATCATGATCTCACCTCACCATCACCCTCTTCAAATGCACATTACCATGATATTCTATCAAGTTTGGTCATCCGTTTTCTCCATAATGATAAGATTCTTTTATTCTGGTTCTATATAGTAATGGAACAAACCCATCTCCCCACCCCTATTTCTTTTTGTAGGAAAAATTGCTCAGGGTGGGTCACATATTTGAGCAGACCCTGAAAGACCGCAGATTTATTCCACCCATTGTAGAGGATGACGTTTTGTACTAGAGGAATGATTTTTCAATTCCTGAATCATTTTGAAGCCAGAGTGCATAAAGCACTGATTGAATCCATCTGCTTGCCCCATGTCATGAAGCAAACTCAGGCGACAGCAGGAAAATTTAAATGGGGATAAATTGATTATGAATCTGCAGCGCTAGCAATTTTGGTTCCTTGAATTAGGGGGAGGAACAACAACGAACATCTTTGTTGATGTAATATAACACTTGGTTGCTGAATTGATGATGGCATGGTTGGAGCTTGTTTATGCCTCTTGTTTTGGATAGGATATATTCCTCCACTCAATGGATCATATAAATGTCATTTTAATCGACGCCTCGTAACATTCCACTTTTGAAAATTGCATCACTCTTCAATGTTTTGGCATATCAGAAAGCGTTAAAGATAGCGAAGTCGAAGAAAACATATCTGAATGAGCTATAACCAATACTGTAACATCCGAATGAAGCAACCGAATAACCTATGACAAAATGATGTGTTGCACATAAAACAAGAATCTTCATTTGCAACATTGTTGATATGCTTTTGGTGGAGCAATTCGCTAGAGCAGTCAATTTCCTATGAGAAAATCTTATAAGTATTTATGAAAGACACCCGAACGGTGATTCATCGAAACTGACATAGTCCGCCTATTAGGCCTTAAGACCCAGTCTGATGTGTGCAAGGGAAGTTTCCACTCATCAGTGCTAAAATTGGCTATGTGAGACTTGATATCTTCGGAAAGAATGAGAGCTTCCATCTCTTATCATAATATAGGATCATCTTCTACAAAAGGTACGCTGGTTGCACCTTTCACGACTAAGAGCTCTGCCATCTTATAACCCTTTTAAACAAACGATGGTCAGCACACCACTTTTATAGTCTCTAGCAACAAAACCACACCTGCAACATTAAGTGTCTCTTGAAAGCACCATCTACTTCGTGTTCACTGGAATCCGCAAATGGAGGATTTCAAAGACCATGAATAAGTGCTTCTGAGGGTGTACCCGGCAAACCACTAGCTTGATTCGTAAGTTGTCACAACACCATAGAGCATTCTTCCATGGTTGTTAACAACGGAGTGCTGCAACACTTAGAATTCTAGAGAGCACAGTCCAGCATCACCAATGAATTACTCCTTTTGGTCCCCCCCAAGAATAAGCTATAAGGCCTTGAAATCTTAAAACCGCAGATTAGGAAAACTAACATACTTTGTGTTTGCATAAGCTACTGACTTGATTAATACTTCTCTAACTTGCATGCTATAGTAGCAAACTCTTCCATAAATAGGTCCTTTGATTAACTTTCTCCTTTGCAAAGGTAATAGTCAACGTTTATACTTACCCCGGTTAGGATTCTCTATACAATTAATCTTTATCAATTGAATAAAGAGAATTCCAATAGGATAAATAAGTCAAATCTACCATGATTTACTTGATTGTATCTTTTGAACAATCAACTTATTTCATACCATCATTAGCAATTGGACATCATCTTTTCCTATAATTCATCCAAAGCATTATTCTACTGTGTTTGACACTCTTTGCTAGAGTTCATTGGCATTGCTTCATATGTTTCTAGCAAAATCGTGATGTGTCTACATACTCAAATATTATGTATTTGATCTTGATTTCAATCACAAAAACTTTCACGAATCTTTACTGTAAGTACTTGCACTTGAAAAATTAATTACGAGATGAGTCGAAACTCAATACGGAATACAACAAAGACGCATGCATGATGCACATTACCAACAAGTCACATGCATAACCATAATAACTAATGCAGCAAACATCATTTATTATCTTGATTATTAGCTGGTAATCACAATCTTGGCACTTAAGACTTAGGGCAACTTATGACTCCTAACAAATAATATATATATATATATCTAAGTTGCCTAACAAATAATATATATATATATAGATATATATATATATATATAATAGTAATGGTGCAGGTCATACCCATTACTCAAATAATCTTTCTTAAAATCTAACTATGTTGTCTCAATATGGAACCTTTATCAGGTGAGTTGCATACGATCACCAGATACCTCACCAATCCTTTTGCACCCTATTAAGAGGAGGTCGAAGTGGGACAAGCATAAGCAACATAACTTCATTAGGTCCGGTTAAATAACTATTCTAAAAAAGCACAACAAGTGAACACATATCCGATATTTAGTTCAATAATAACGTACTCATACTCAATTCTCGACTCAACTTTTATTTCCTCCTTGAGATATGACGTAAAAAAAGAAAACTTATTTTTAATAACCTATTTTTATATCAAAATTCTATTATCCTATTCACAATTATCCTTATTTACTTTAATCCTAATGATATAAATACTAAGATCTCTTAAAACATTCTAAATCGTTCGCTATCATAATTAATTTACAAATTACCTTTATATTTATTTATTTGCTTAATAATATTTAGAAAATAAAAATAGGGAAAATTAATTTAATTAATAAGATACTAATTGAGGAATGAAGTTAGAAGCCACACCAACATACATGTGTACATGTCATGTACCCCTAAAAGCATTACATGATGTGTACTTGCATGTACATGTTATGTATCTCCACTTCCATGTACATAGCTTATGTACTTTACACATCGTGTTACTTTTTCTTTTTTTATTCAATTGATTCTATTAATCCAATTTCCTGATTTTCAAGCATAATCAATGCATCCTTCACTATTGATTTTTCACAACAATAACCATTATTCTCTTTTTAACGTTAGAACACTAGATGTGTTCTTAAACACAAAACCAATAACATGAATCTAAAACATACCTTTTTCACAAGTCTTTGCAGTAACCTGCAATTCATGCTATGAACGCCAAATTTGATCATAACATGATCAAAGAATTCAAAATCATAAACAACTCAACACTCGTATTTAACAAAATCATGAAGTCTCCTTATCGAATTAGGGTTGTACATACTTTTCCCACTTATGGCCTCTCTTTTCCCGAATCCAATCTCTTCTACAATATCATGTTGTCTTCTAAGATTAGTGGAGAACCTAGTCTATTAATTTAAATGAAAAGATCATCTTTTGAAACCTTACCTAGGCCTTACTCTTGTTGATTCAAGAGTGTTTTTATCATAGTTCACAATGGAAAAAAATAACAATTAAAGGGAGATACAGGAATATTTATGTAAAAGGGCTTCTTATTAAGGCTTCCACCTCTCTTTTTTTTTCTTTTTTTCCTTTCTTTTTTGTGTTTCCCAAAACTACCTTTACTTAATAACTCAGTTATCTTTATATCCCTTACTCAAAATATCGTCTTCTTTTAATGATTGTTCAAGGTTTCACACTACATATATGAGCATGGGTGACCAAAGAAAATCAATAGATAAGGAAAAACATTGTTACTCAACTTATTTGCATACCAGTAGCACTTTGCATATAGACTTTTTTCCTTCCTACTTTCATGCATTACATTTCTTTGACAATAGAAAAATTACAAAGATTTATACAAATTTTTGCACCTAAAATAATTGGTTTTAGGGCAACTTGTGGGATGGTCAGCATTAGAATGTCCAGGAAGATGGAAAATCTTTTTGAACCATGTTAGATGAACACAAGCAAAAGAAAGAAGGGTGGAAGAATGTTGGAAGAGGAGATGAATAATAAGCTAGTGTAAACTTTTATCGATATGTTTAATAAACCTCAAGCATCAATCAATAGTGTTAAGTTGGACTTGAAAAAGCAAGTGTAAGATATAATTAGACCACAAATTATTGGAAAAGCGATTAGTAGAAGGAGAAACAAATACTTTTTCTAGTGTTCTTCCTTAACAAAAACCCATTCTTACACATATAATTGCCTTACCTAATACTAACCAAATCTACTATGCTTGAGTTCCTTAAGTTTTTTGGTGAAGATTTAAAGTTTTAGCTCATTAAAGCTGAGAACTTCTTCACCATTGAAGCAACACCCAACAATTACAAGGTGTAGTTAGCTATAATATATTTGCAGTGGTTTTATGCTTATGTCCAAAACCATACGATACTTACTCTACTAAATTAAGAAGAGTTGGTAATAGAAATGCAAATAGGTTTTGGGATCAAAACTTGCAAAGATCCTATAGTTGACTTTAATGAGTTATTTCAAATAGGTTAATTGCAAGAATATTGAAAGAGTTTAAGACCTTGTTCATCTTAGTATACCTGCCTAAGCATCACCTTAGAAGTTGTTTTCCAAGTGGTTTGAAGATTGAAACCCAATACCTAATGAGGATGTTTTAACCTCAAACCCTTACCTAAGTTGTCAAATTAGCTAAAATCTAAGAAGCTACATTACTTATCACAAAAAAGAGCCTAAAATACATTCAGCCAACATCCACTTGCTCTACATACAATAACTCACCAAACCAACCTTATACCCTAGGAAACTCTTACCATTAAATTACTCCTTTTGCCTACACCAAGAATTAGATATAAGGCTTTGAAAACTTAAAACCGTAAATTAGGAAAACTAAAACACACTTTGTGTTGCATAAGCCATTGGCCTGATTAATACTTCTCTATCTTCATGCTATAGTAGTAAACTCTTCGGCAAGCCCCAAAACTAGTAATCCAAGGTTTTGATCGGTTGAAAGACCCGATCGAGCCTAAATTATAAAGTAAAGCTCGAAATATTAGTAAAATGATCCCGTAAGTTTGAATTTAAGAAAATAAGTAATAAAATAGGAAACTACAAAATTTTTAAAATTTAAGTATATAACTCGTTATTTATTAAAAATACGTAAAATGCGTTCCAATATTTAATAAATCGCTAGAGATAAATTATATGTATACTAAAAATTATAAAATAACCTAAATAATATTTAGGAATATTTATTTGTAATATATATGAATTTACATATAGGTATAAATACGCGTAATTACTTAAAATATGCGAAATGTGCTAAAATAATACTAAATACTTAAAGAAAATTCATAATTAATTAAGAAAAAATCAAGAAAAATCAGGAAAAATCAAGAATGATCCAAGTCAGGTCATGGCAGGTCAGAATCCACAAAATAAAAATTAACCAATTAAAATTAGACAATACAAAAGCCAAAAATCAAGGAAATTGGATAAAGTCATGTCTAATTAATGCACAATAATTACACTAAAGCTCTATAAATAGCAAGAAAAATTCAGAAGCTTATTTGGACAGTTAGAAATAAAAAAAAATTAGGGAGAGGCGAAAATTGAGAGAAAAACCAAAGAAAAAAGAGAGGAAAGTTGTGCAATTAGTGCTACAAAAGAGAACCCAGACCCAACGAATAGCTAGGAGTGGATGGCCATCACCACCATACGGTGGTGGTAGCACTCAGGCTGGCCGACAAGGCCACGGCAGCCGGCGATGGCCGGAGCCACCCAGAGTGGTGAGTCCGATTTCTAGTCCGATTCTTGTGTAATTTTGTAAAAATGGTAAATGGTTTTAGAAAATTATACAACTTGTTATTATGAGGTTTTATTGTATTTAGATTTAGAGAAAAATCGTGATTTAGTTTAATCACGTTTGAAAATATAGGATCCTTAAGAAATCGTGCAAAACTTAGCATGATTAGAACGAAAAATAAATAGGCTTAGGAGTGTAATTTATAGCTCAATTTTTTTTTTCTGTAGGATGCTCATGTGATATAGAACAGTGCTATAAAGCCATTTTTTTAAAATTAATTTTTGAAATTTTTAAGTAAATTTTTAGCCCTAAAATGATGGAAAAATTGGGTAATTTAGGGTTAGTTAGGTGATTAAGATATTAATTACTGATTTAGATAGTAATTAAATGTTTAGGGATGTTAATCTCTTATGTGGAACCTTAATCCTAACCTTTAGAGTATTAAGTAATGTTAATTTAGGAAATTAAGTAATTAATATAAGAAATTAGTAACATATGAAATTGTAAATTAATAAATCTAAAAAATTAGGATTATTATAATATTAGAGTAAAAGTCAGAATAATATTAAATCAGAATTAAGATTGAATTTTAGGTAATTATATAAAAAAATAAAATTTTTTCACATCGGGGATAAATCCGATACTCTAATTAGGACTAGTGTGTACCGAATAGCTTAGAGTACTAAATTGAGACCCAATAAGATATTTCAATACTTAAGCTTAATATGATTAATTTAACATTAGGATTCGAGCATGTTTAGGACTTAAAAATCGAACTAAAACCTAATTTAGAAATTAATGCAGAAACCGAACCCGAACCTAACCCCAAACGTAGAATAATTGTAAAAGACTTAAGACCTAGATAATTAGGTATATTAAACCTTAAACAACACATAACAATATGCGTTATAGGATAAAACGAACCTATAACAGTTGTATAAAAAACTGAAACCATGTTTGTGTTATAGGGATGATCGGCGATGGCCTGAGCAAGTCGGACCTCGAGTGAGTAAGGGAGGAGTTGAGGTAAGTTGGGATTAATAAAATGCTATATTTTGGAAGGCTTGAGATTATGCTTGGTTGTGCTTGTTAGATGGTTGGATGTGTGCATGTGCTTGATTATGAGTGATACTATGATTCTGTTTGTTGCTTTAGCATGTATTGTATGATTTGTATGAAATGATTGATCACCCTAAACTGGACTTAATCAAATATACGACCAGTAATCATAATTGGACATGCATGGCAACCCGTTAGGGGAACTTAGGACTCTCCGGCTAAATACCGACCCCTTCAAAAGGAATAGCGCAGGATTGCAAAATGGTCCATTCTTCATCCTTAGTCGAACTAAGTGACAGGAGAGGAGGTCGCGGTGAGGGTGAAGGCAATGGTTCGAAGGTAGTTGCGAGAGGAGCGAAGTCTCCATTACAGAAGCTTGGGTTTGGTTGTGAGCTGTTACATTTATGGCAACTCCTCAACCCGGATTAAAGCGGGCACAATTTCTCTAATCTCACGACAGGCCGGACAACGTCGTACAATGGCATTTTCTTGCACATGCATTGCACTTAATAAGTTGATTGAAAACCTTGTTGTGTTTATGGTATAGTTTTAAGTCCTCCATCCTAACTTACTGAGCTGTGGTTGCTCACATCCCTATAGACGTCGTGCAGGTGCTGGCTAAGAAGCAGCAACAACTACTCTAAAGCTAGCAACTGCTGGATCCTGGGGAGTGAGGAAAAACATTAAAGAATCAACACATATTTTATTACTTTTCATTTTTGAATAATGTATAACTAGGAAATATGTTACGAAGAATTATTATAAACTTGAATTTCAATAATTGAATAATAGTGTATATATATATTTCCTCACTTTGTTAGGTACATGATTTATTTAAATTACAAACTGTTTACTTCAAAGCGGGTTAGTCATGGACACCTTGTGTAGATCAGGTCTAAGATAGCGATTGTAAGGCCAACTTCTATCTTAGGATGGTTTACACGGTGGGGCTATTACGACTCTACCGCTTCGGGGCGTGACATCTTCCATGAATAGATCCTTTGATTAACTTTTTTCTTTATAAAGGTAATACCTAACATTTATGCTTACACCTAATCTCCATACAATAGGTTAGGATTCTCCTTACAATTAATCTTTATCAATTGGATATAGAGAATTCCAATGGGATAAATAAGTCAAATCTACCTATGATTTACTTGATTATATCTTTTGAACAATTAACTTATTCCATACCATCATTTATGCCATCATTAGATGCCGATTGAACATCATCTTTTCCTGTGTTCATCTAGAGCTTTATCTTGCTATGTTTTACACTCTTTGCTAGAGTTTACTAGCATTGCTTCATATGGTTTTAACATAATTTTGATGGCCCCACATACCTAAAATGTTATGCATTTGGCCTCAATTTCCATAATAGGATCTCAAAAACTTTCACAAATTAAGTATGAACGAAATCTTGAGTTGAAAAGTGTCATGAGAGTAGCATGTAATAATGTCCTTTTGCTTAGATTAATGCACTATGAAAATTTGATGTGCAAAAAAAAAAAAAAAAAAAAGAAAAGAAAAAGAAAGAAAGAAAGAAAGAAAAAAGTACCTCTATTTGAGAGAAGCCAATCTTCAATTAAGTTTATGATTAGAGTGAAAAATAAAAATGAGAAGGAATACCTAGAAACTTATGCATAGATGTCTTACATTCATAGTAAAAATAACCTACTAATTTTATAACTACCTCACTGATATAAAATGACCAAACTAATGATCCAACTTAATAGCTAATTAATATGCTAATACTTTCCTTTAATCCTAACTAATATTCTAATATATTGATGCATAGATGGGGGATCATTTTAGGGTTTGAACAAGACAAAATGGGTAAAATGTTTAAAGAAAAGTTTTAAATTGAACTACAAATAGGAGCTTATTTTATGTCTTCAATTGCTTTTATTGAATGTATTACAAAATGAAGGTGGGGCTATCATGAGTAGTAGGAATAATGGGCTTAAATATGGCTAATATAGCTTTCCTTTCCCTATACATTTTGCTATTTCTTCTGTACATGTAAGGGTGACAAATCACCCTTAAAAAATCATAAAATATCTTTGGGAACCTAACTTGTAACAACCTGTAGTCATTACATATATGTGCATAGATGATGAGAAAAAATCAATGACAAAAAGAGAAACATTATTACTCAACTTTGCTTGCATATAAGTAGCTCTTTGCATATAAAGTTCTTTTCTTCCTACATTCCTTCATAACATTTCTTTAACAATAGAAAAATTTCAAAAATATATGCATATTTCTAACCTTAACACCAATTGGGATTAGAGCTACATGGTGGATGGTTGGGACTAAAATGTATAAGAGGATGGAAGAAACTTTTCGAACCATGTTAGATGAACACAAGAAAAAGAATGAAGAGTAGAAGAAATTTGCAAGTGGAGATGCATAATAAGCTAGTGCAAATATGTTTAAGAAACACCAAGCATTATTTAATACTGCTACATTGGACCTAAAAAAGTAAGTGCAAGATATAACTAAACTTGAACACTAAGCCTACTAAGCTTGAGTTGCTTAAGCTTTCTGGTAAAAATTTAAAGTCTTGGCTCATTAAAGTTGAGAACTTCTTCTCCATTAATGCAACACTAAACAACTACAAGGTATAGTTAGCTATAATGCATTTTGAAGACTAGGTATTGCAGTGGTTTCATGCTTATGTCCAAAGCTGCACAATAGCTACTCCACTAACTTAGGAAGAGTTAGTAATAGAAATGCAAACACACTTTGGTATCAAAACTTACAAAGATCCCATAGCTGACTTTAATGAGTTATTTTAAATGGGTTAGTTGTAAGAATATTTGAAGGAGTTTGAGACCCTGTCTACCTTAGTATGCTTTCCTGAGCATCACCTTATAAGTTGTTTTCTAAGTGGTTTGAAGATTGAAGCCTAATACTATATAAGGAAGGTTCAACCTCAAACCCTTGCCTAAGTTGTTACATAAGCCAACATTTAAGAAGCTATACTGCTTTCTACAAAAAATGGCCTAAAGTACACTCGACTAACCTCCGCTTACTCTAAATACATAGCTTACCATAGGAACCCTACACCCTACAAAACTCTCACCAATAAGATACCTTTTAGCTTTATAACCAACCCAACTGTACATACAATTAGACCCTTTAACAACTAAACCAACAATAACCAAAACAACACATTTAGAACCACTTGAAGGCTAACAATACAAGAACTAGAGGAAAAGCAAGGAAAAAAAAAAGCAATGTTTCTAATGTAATGAACCTTTTAGACTCGGCATAGGTATAAGCATAAAAGATTGAAGATGATGGTGATTGAAGGTGATGATGATGATGAAGCTATGGAGGTAAAGACGGTAATGAATTTGAGGAAGCAACATTGGAGGATGAATTATCAAAATTAACACTTTGTTCCATTGAGAAACAGAAAATTAGTGGTACTATAACACTATAGGGTTATTTTAAAAAAAAAAAGAAAATTAGGAGTGTTACTGGATAGTCGCAGCTTACCTAATTTCTTGGGTTCATGTTTGACTAAGTGGATGGGGTGTTTAGTAGAAAATGTAGCTCCTATTCAAGTAACACTTTGATGGCTATACTCATGAAACAATTGGTAAGCTGGAAATGAGAATTCAAGGTTATTCCTTTTTAGTAGAAGTATATATTAATCATTATACAGCTATAGTGCAATCTTAAGAATACTTAGTTGTAAGCTTAGGGGATATCACATGGAACATCTACCAACTTACCATGGGATTTTGAATAACATTACCACCAGTTGAACCTACACTAGTCATCATTATTGATAGCAATCCCATTTCTAAGCTGTTATGAAAAGGTAATTCGAATTTTATTTGTAATGTTAAGTAATACATGAGATGCATGAAGGCAGAAAATCTTAAGAGGAAGACTAAAGATCTAGCTTTAACAAAATGGTGGTATGATATTAACTACCATTTTAGGGCACACTTAATGCCTTTTGAATAATATATGGGCATGAACCTTCATTGCATCTGCTTTAGAAATGACACAATTGACAAGATGTTGAGAGATGGGAAAGAGACCATCAAGACATTAAGGTTTCATCTTAACCGGGCTCGGAAAAGGATGGAACAACTACCTGATAAGAAGAGGACAATAAAAAATCTTAAGATTAGAGATCTTGTGTAGATTAAGTTGCAACCTTATTGATAACATAGCTTGAAAAATTGATGATTGCAAAAAGTATCACCAAAATTTTATAGACCCTACAAAGTTTTCAATAAGGTTGGAAAAATTTCTTCTTGATTGGAGGCAAGTGCACCTATTACATTATAATATAGTGTATTTGAGTCCAAATATCTATCCCTTAGGGACTAATGTGACTATTAGTACTCTACCCCTTTTCTATTATTAATGTGCCTAGGAGCTGAGTTGATCACTAGAACTTACCATAGAGAGTAGTAATAGTGGGTCCTTTGAAGTATTGAAGAATGAAGGAATGGAAAAGCTTAACAAACCCAATAGCTTTTGTGAAGTTGCTTAGAGGAGATGATACACCAACAAACATAATATGACTTAGTATTTTGCCTGATATGATTTACAAGACAATATTAAGGTTTACTTGCCACTAATCTTAAGCAACTCGAAAAAATTAGGTAAGAGTGTACGAGAAAATGTACTTGGATAAAGGTATCTCTCAAGACAAGTATATTCATTAACTGTAAAGGTATAAGATGATTGAGGCTATAGTAAAAAGGACTATTTATAGTAAGTCCTTTAGGGAAACAATACAATAATGGAAAATTACATAAAGGACAATGTAAGAAAGAGATTCTTAGTATGTTCAAAAAAGGGTAAATATGACAAATGACAAAAAGGAATATAGTATAAGTGTTAAAAAAGTAAGGGACAAGTGGTGGCCTATTAATGGGTTCATAATCTAGGGTCTTGTGATGCTGTAGTTAAGCTAAAATGATGTAGGGATTGATGTTGAGGGATTGTACTTAGAATTACCAAGGTGATTAAATGATGTCGCAGTTTTGTAGGCTAGAAGAGTAAGGCTTGACATATAGTGATCTTAAACTCGGTACTCAGCAGGTCAACCTTGGTACTTAGTAAGTTAGCTTCGACACTCAGTTGGTCGATGACTAGATAAGGGTTTGAGTAAAGTAGGGTGTGTCTGAGATAGGCCCTTAGAGAGTTCACCAATAGCTCTTCTATGTATAAGAGCTCATCCTTAGTAGATTAACAAGAGAGAATCCTCTTGTTGAGAGATTGGAGGCCTCAAAGGCGAGTACGAGTGATGGGTTTAGAGATCAGCAATCCATTAGTTCCTTAGGATTGTTGAAGATTTTCTCTCAAATCTTGGTCTTCTTCTTCTTCTTCTTCTTCTTCTTTCAACACATAGGGTGTTGGGTTAGTGCCATTGAAAATCGGAGACACTCTGTATCCTTCGGGTAGCTTTAGCTCATAGGTATTGTCATCGATGTGTAGAAGAATCTTAAAAGGGCTACCCAACTTGGGAGGTAACTTATTTTTCCTCTTCTCTAGGAATCACTCCTTGTTGAGGTGAATTCAAACAAGGTCTCTTAGGTTGTAAATGACTCGCCTCCTTCATCAACTTCCCCATTTTCTTTGTTAAGCCATAGGCATAGCTAATTGCTCAGCAACCTTCTAATGTAGTCTTTGAAACTCTTCAATGTACTTTAGGCTTGATTGACTTTCTCCTTAAAAGGTCAGGCTGACAATTATGTTCAAGGGTAAGTTTGGGTTAAGTCCATATATGACCTTAAAAGGCGTTCTTCCTATCAAGCTATGAGTAGAGTGGTTGTAAGTGAACTAGATGATGGGTAGGTAAAGATCCCAATTTGATGTAGTCTTTGAAACTCTTCTGCATACTATCAGGCCATAATCTTGGCTAATTGCTTCGCAACCTTCTGATGTAGACTTTGAAACTCTTTAGCTTACTGTAAGCCTGATTAACTTTCTCCTTAAAAGGTCAGGTTGAAAATAATGTCTAAGGGTAAGTTCGTGTTAGGTCCATAAACAACCTTAAAAAGTATTCTTCTTGTTAAGCTATGAGTAAAGTGGTTATAAGAGAACTTGATGATGGGTAGGCAGAGATCCTGATCGTATAGATTCTTCCCAATAGTAGCTCGAGGGAGAGTGCCTATGGTTTTGTTCACAAATCCTATCTGGCCATCTATTTGTGGATGGTAGGAAGTATTATACATGAGCTCAATGCTAAGCATTTTTTTGTAGTGTTCTTTAGAAAAAGCTCATGAACTTCAGATTATGATTAGATACAATGCTCCTTGGAACTCCATACAGCCATACGATCTCCTGCAAAAGGAGGTTAGCAACAAATAAAGCATTATTGGGTGGCAAGGGATGAAGTAGCTCATTTTATTGAATCGATCAATGACCACCATAATGGAATCATGTTTCCAAGGTGTTTTAGATAGGCCAAACATGAAATCTATACTTAGATTGATCCATAGTTGCTCAAGTATGGGTAGAGGTATATATTTTTCATATGGCTCCTTTCTTCTCTTAGCTCGTTCGCATACCTCGTACCACTTAAGAATTTTGTACATATCCTTCATCATCTTGAGCTAATAAAAGTACTCTTTTAGCAACTTAGTTGTTCTCTTCTTTCCAAAATGGCAAGTTAAGCCTCCAACATAGGCTTTTTTGGTAAGTAATTCCCTAATAGAACCACTCGGCACATAGACTTACCTTCCCTTTATAAAAAATCCTTAACTTGGATAGAACCTATCCATTACTCCTCCAATGTTGCTTTTAGTCACTAAGGGTCTAAAGTATAGATCATGCTTATATTAACTTGGCAATCTACCAAACCTAAGTATCTTAGCTTGCAATGTTGTGACAAAGACATGTCAATGAGAAAGGGTGTTGGCCACAATGTTATAACTTCCCTTCTTGTACTTTATGACATAGCAAAAGGTTTTCAAGAACTTAACCCATTTAACATGACATCGAGAGAGTTTCTATTGGCCTCGAAGTTATCTGAGGGATTCATGGTCTGTATAGATAATAAGCTCTCTTGGTAGTAAATAATATTGCCTGTTATAGAGTGCTCAGACAAGGGCATATAACTCCTTATCATATGTTGAGTAATTTAGTGTGGCACTTCGAACCTTCTCACTAAAATAGGCAACTATTTAATGCTCCTACATAAGAATAGCTCGAATACTGACTCCAGATGCATCACATTCTAGCTAAAAAACCTTATCAAAGTTAGTTAATACTAACACTGGGACAAAGGTTAACTTGGACTTAATCTCCTTAAAACTCCTTTGAGCTTTCTTGGCCCATTTGAATTCAGAGTTTTTCTTAGTTAACTTAGTCAGTGGGATAGCTATGGAACTAAAGTCCTAAATGAATCTTCGATAAAACAAAGCTAGACCATGAAAATTCCTTACTCAGACTTTCTCATCATCAACTTTGATACCTTACTCGGAAACAACTAATCAAGGAATATTACCTCACTTTAACAAAATAAGTACTTCTTTAAATTGCCATACAATTGTTCAGCATGAAGGATATTGAACATAGATCTCAAGTGTACAGCATGAGAAATTATGCTAGCATTATATATTAGAACATCATTAAATAAACAACAACACATTTACCAATAAGTGATCTTAAAATACGATTCATGAGTTGCATAAAGTTGCTTGGTGCATTTATAAGACCAAAAGGCATCACCATCTACTCACATAGACCATCCTTCTTTAAGTCTCATTTGGATCTGGTGATAAGTACTCTTCATATCAACCTTAAAAAATATTCACACACCATAAAACTCATCGAGCATATCATCCAATCGCAGGATCTGATATCATTACTTGATAGTGATCTTATTGATTATTCAATTATCAATATACATTCTCTATGAGCTATCCTTCCTTAACACCAGGATAATCGACATGACATAGAGGCTCATACTCTCTCGAATATAGCCTTGTTCAATCAACCCATCAACTTATTTCTTTAGTTCGGTTGCCTACTTAGGATTTAGTCTATAGGTAGGTCAATTTGATAAAGCAGCTTTAGGTTGGAGGCTAATGCAATACTCTATGCCTCTAACAGGGGGCAAAATACTTGGTAACTTAGTAAGAAACAAGCTGACATACTCTTGAAGCAATGTCGGCACCTCGGTAGGTAATGCTCCAACTGACTTCAACTTTGTAGCCTTTTAACTAATAAAAATTCACACTTTTCTGTCTTGACATCTTCAGAAAATTGGGCTCAGGAAATCACTAAGAGCTTCCTTTAGAGTGATATGGAAATCTTCTCTTACGACTCCTTAACTTCTTTAGGGCTCATGAGGGTTAATATAACCTTCTTCCCATCTCTTTAGAACATATACGTGTTCTTATACCATCATGTAATACCTTAAGATCAAAGAGACATGGTCAAGTTAGCAGTATATGTGAAGCGCATATAGGTAAGACATCACACAACACCTCATCCTTGTATCTATCACCAATAGTGATTAGCACTTTGACTTGCTTGGCAATAGGTAGATCTCCCTTCTCATTCAGCTAGTGAATCTTGTAAGGCTTAGAGTAAAGATAGGTCGGCAACTTCAGAGCCTCCACTACTTCTTGTATTATGACATTGGTACAACTCCTTCCATCGATGATCAAAGCACATGGTTTGCTATTCACTTGGTAGTTTGTGTGGAAGAGGTTTTCTCTCTATTCATTCTCATCAAAGATAAAGGTACTAAGAGATCTTTGTACAACCATATAGTACTCTCCCATTTCAGGTCAAGTTATAGCGTTTAAATCTTCTTGAAACTCTTATAGCAGTTGATCATCTCTTATTTCTTCTTCCTCACCTTCAGTAGCACTTTCTACTTTAAATTGGGGTTTCTCTCTCTTAAGGGTCATGACGTGTTGGTTAAGACATTGACTAGCCATGTATCCGAAACTAAGGCACTTGAAACATTTTATCTCTCGAGTATTCCTTCTTAAGATTTAACCTTGATCCTTCCTCATATCAGGCTCCTCAGCCTTAGTCTTACTTCAGCTATCATCAAGTTTGCTTAGCATCTAACCTTAGCGATCTACCTTGGAACTGTACTAAGCTCGGTCATAACCAAGTTGGTTCGACATACCAGTTTTGCTCGACAAGCCAGGTCGACTGCTTTGTTCTCAGTTAAGCAGATTTCGTCTCTACTTTTTGACCCTTTGTGTTACTTAGATAGTCTCATCTAGATTCTTAAGCCTCTGTACTTCCATTATATTACCAATTTTATATCTTAGTCCAAAAATGAACCTTGCTATTGTTTGTGCCATTGTACATGCCTTAGGCTCATGAACAACGCATTGAATCATTAGAAATTGGAACTCTCGAACATACTCACCCATTAATTGGCTATCTTATTTGAGTTCTTGGAGACGTCGAGAAGTGTTTGCTCATAGTTTTTGGGAACAAATTTACTCCTTAGAACTCTCTTTATCTAATTTTACGTTCAGATTTCATGTTGGGTATGCTAATGTGCATTTTGCGGTTTCTTCCACCATATTACTATATGTCCAGAAAATTCTAAAGTAGCTACTCGAATATGTACCGAGTCCTCATAGTTCTGGAAATCAAATATCTTTTCAATTTTCTCCTCCTACTATAGGTAGTCATCAATACTATTAGACTCATGAAAGCTTGGAATCTATACTTAGAGATATTCAGCTCCTCTATGGGTACAAAGCTCCGGCTCTTTGAATTCATCGTACTACTCCTCCTCCTCTTCACCATATTTGTCAACTTCATCTAACTTAAATCTCCTCCTCACAAACCTCTCAACATGTTTGGGTGGAGCTAAGTTCATATGCTTTAGGTTTAGCTATTCATCTTCTCGGCCTTTCTCTCACATTTTGGCCTCATTCAACAACTATCTCTTATGGCCTAGGCTCTACTACCTTCTATGCACAGATAGCTAAGTTGGCCACAATAGCAGTAAGGTCTTGCAGCTATTCATCAGTAGTTCGTAGGGTTTGTTAGGTAACATGACCGCGACCATTTGCATCGCTTTCGACATCATTAATCTCTCCTTAAACACTAAGATTCGATATTCTCAAAACAAGACTTTAGGAATTCCACTACTTGATAGAATATCACAACTTTGATGATATGATTTTACACAATGATTGAAGAACTTGCTCTATTTTCTAATAGAGAAACAGATTATAACAGAATATACACACTCTAACATGAAATACTTCAATACTAAGCTTTTAGTCACAACATCAAGCTCTAATACTAGGATTATATGATGTGTTTAGGAGCTGAGTTGATCATTAGGACTTACTGTAGAGAGTAGTAACAATAAGTCCTTTGAAGTATTGAAGAATGAAGGAATGGAAATTTCAAACATAATAGCTTCCATGAAACTAGTAGGAGAATATGATACACCAATGAACACAACACGACTTAGTATTTCACCTGATATGACTCACAAGCTGATATTAAGGTTTACTTGCAATCAATCTTGAGTTACTTATCAAGATTAAATAAGAGTATAACAGAAAATATACGTAGAGAAAGGTATCTCACAAGACAAGTATATTCATTAACTATAAAAGTATAAGATGATTACGGCTATAATAAAAAGGACTATTTATAATAAGTCCTTTAGGTTAACAATACAACAATGGAAAATCATATAAAGGACAATGAAAGAAAGAGATTCTTAATATGTTCGAAACAAGGTAAATATGACAAACGGTACAAAGGAATATAGTACAAGTGTCAGAAAAGTAAGGGACACGTGGTGGCCTATCAATGGGTTTATGTTATGGGATCTTAGGATGTTGTGGTTAAGTTGAAATGATGTAAGGGTTGCTGTTGAGGGATTATGCTTAAAATTGTTGAGGCAATTGAATGATGCTGTAGATCTGTAGGCTAGAAGAGTAAGGCTTAGCGTATAGTGATCACATATTTGGTACTTGTTGGGTCAGCCTCAACACTTGGTAAGTTGGCCTTGGCACTTGACTGATCGATGACTTAGGAAGAGTCCAAGTTTGCCCATAGCTCTTCCATGTATAGGAGCTTGTTTTCGGTAAGTTGATAAAAGAGAATCCTCTTGGTGAGAGATTGGAGGCCTTAGAGATGAGCATGAGTGATGGATTTGGAGGTCAACAATCCATCAATTATCTAAACTAAATTAAACTTAATTAATTAAAAACAACTAATCCAAATGAAATTAAACCAAATTAATCTAATCAAAATAAAATAAAGAACAAATAACAAAATAAAAGAAAATGAAAATTGATTACGAATGCATTATCCTAGTATTGAATCACTAATACCTCTATAATAACTGTGCAATCTATCAATCTCATCCCATTTAACTAAATTGAGAAAAATCCTGAATTATACCAATATCTCTTAAGAGATTACTAGTACCTAACCCTATCATATTGAATTAAAACCTCTTTTTAGTTAAAATCATTCTAAGATTGCATTAAGTTTTGTGAATCTTACCATTAGGTCTCACCCTGATTCAAAGAAATCATGCAACTTATCTCTAGTTCTATACTAACCCCTTCTAATCACACCAGATCTATTTGCATATATCATCTTTGATATCTTTATACATGAAATCTAATATTTAATTAATACGTTAGCAATATTAATTCAAAGGGATTAAAGAACATGTAATTAGATCATAGAAAACTAGAAATCATTGATTGATGATAAAAGAAAACTAATCACATAGAAAGCTAGGGTTCATAATAATTGAATACTGAAAATAACTTATCTAAAACATTGAAAAGAAATAAAGAAAAAAGAAAGAGAATAAAACCTTATCCTATGCATGAAAGACTGGAATCTTCCCTCATTTTTTACGATGTGTTTTTCATTTATAGTACAAGTAATCCAGTAAGACTTCAAATCTCCTCAAAACGAAAAGATTTGCAAGGATAATGCATGATTACTACCATGAATTAGGTTCATGCTTCAAGGCTTACTCTTCTTTTTCTCAAAATTCACAAATAAGTAAAATAAAAGGTTCATGGTCAAGGATCGTGGCCATGATCTTAACAATGATTTTCTTGTCTAACAATTTCTTCCTTATTTTGGAACATGGATAACATCTTCTAAGTGCATGGGCATGTTCTCATCCATGTACCTTCTTTCATGCTTCAAAACTTTACCGTTTCAACTCCAAATCACCTTGAACTTCATTTGAAATCGTCATTCAAAGCTGGAAAACAAAATATTAACTAACTAGGCACTAAATCTAATATGAGCACCCAAAAAATCCTATAAGATCATTATAAAATCTAGAGAAAAGTAAAAAATTCATACTCAACTTTTTAATTTAAGTTCTAAACATTTCAAGATTTTTATTTGAGTCCTTAATATTTGTAAAAGTTTTCAAAAAAGTCTTTCATTAGTTTATAGTTAACTTTTACATTAATTATGATATGTGATACTCTTTGATTGGTCTATATATTAAATAATTAATATAATAAAATATTAAAAAGAAATAAAAAAATAATAAAGAAAATTGTAAGAAAATTTAGAAAAAATTAAAAAAATGTAAAATAAAATAATAAATATATACATATATATAATATAATAAATGTACTTACATGTATATTTATTTTATTTCAATAGAACAAAAAATAAAAAATTTAGAAAAATAAGAGAGAATTTGTTCCGGCCACCTCATGGACTTGAAGTGATTGGAATGGCCAAAAGAAAGTGGTGGGTTGCAACCCACATATTATAATGGGTAGAATCGACCCACCATTAATAAAGAAAATAGTAGGAAATTTTGGAAAAATAAAAAAAATGCAAAATAAAATAATAAATATATACATATATATAATATAATAAATGTACATACATGTATATTTATTTTATTTCAATAGAACAAAAAATTTAAAAAACAATGGAAAAATAAAAAAGAATTTATTTTAGCCACCTTATAGACTTGGAGTGATCGAAATGGCAAAAAAAAAAAAAAAAGTGGGGTTGCAACCCACATATTAAAATGAGTCAAATTGACTCACTATTGATTGTAGGTGGCTACCTATCCTTCTAGAAGGGTTGTGTGACCTTCTAAAAGGTTAGGCAACCATTCCCCTTCCTACCTCGGCGAATTAAAAAAAAAAAAAGAGAAACAAATAAGGTTTTCACGACTTGATAAAAAATCCAATAGGGGTTTAGCTCTTTTATTAAAAAAAAAAAAAGTTATGGTAACTATCTAGTTGAAATGTTAAGACTCAAACAGAAAATAGATATAAAAGATTGAGTTCTACATTTATACTTTTCCCTAAAATATGTATATTTACATATTCATTAAATTTCCTCATACTTAAATTTTTACTTGTCCTCATGGACAAAAATCATATTAAATACTCTAAATCATATAATTAGTTTCAATATTGCACACAGTTTATTTAGAAATAAGGGCACATACTCTTCAATTAATTTTCATCTTATAAACATTAATTTCAAATTACAACAACTTTCATTTCACTATACTCCACTTAATCATATTTCTATGCCCTTAAAACACTAAAGTACACAATATTTATTGGGTAATAAAACCATACTAGAATTCAACAATTAATCAATATAAACTAAAGTTAGTCACATCATTTAAATAAAAGCTAAACTTAAAATTAGAGTAAGCATCAACAAACTAAAAGAGAGCTATAAATATTTTAACCGCTATAATTAAAGGGTATACATTCCTCTCTTCATTCTCATCAAGCTGTCACTTGATCATCTTTTAGTTTTGATTTTCATTAGAGTTTTTTTTTTTTTTTTTGTCTTTTTCATTTCCTTTTATTTCATTGAAATAGTTTCATTAGTTAGTAAGTCCTAAGTAAAACAACCTTAGGCTACTAGACATTAAGACTCTCCTTCAATCTATCTACTACTCCATTTATTTAATTAAGCACATTTATTTTATTTTGATTAGGTCCAACGTTCATGTGGACTTTCTCTCTTTTTATTTATTTATTTGTTTTTCCTCCAATTATTATGATTTTTTAAGAAATTCTTAAGGGACAAATCTCATTTGTTTGTTCACTTTAAATAAAATGCTCTAAGAGATATCAAAGGGGGATGCATACACTAAAGTAAGCTTCAAAATATAAATAACTAACCCTTAATTGTTCAATATCTAAATTAATTAAAAGTCCCAATTTAAGCTTAAATAACAAAGAACTTTACTTTATAAAAATTCCAATTCAACTCTAGTAAAATGTAAAAAAAGTCATCATAATTAAGTAAGAGTTATACAAAAAAAAAAAAAAATTGTCCCTAAAAATTTAAAAATTGCTTATCTTTAATTAGATGAAAAATGATAATAAATAGAAATGCAATATCAAACTAAATCGATTCTATATCTTCTCTAAATTTTTTACACTTTTGCATAAATTTAAATGTGAGAATATAATCACATTAGCTCAAATGCAAACCTTTTGTATAAATTGTATCAGTGCAATATTACTTTACTCTTCCCTCACACTTATCTTATATATTATCCTTAATGTATAAATATAAACAATTAAAAATTGTAAAATCGAGAGGGAAAAAAATAATAAAAAAAGAAGGAACTAGTACTTCCTCAATTCAAGCTTTAATATTGATATTTCTAATGTAGCTGCTACATTCCATACATCTAATGTTCGAATGCCTTACAAAAGATAAAAACAAAAACAAAGAAAAAGAACATAAAGGCAACTAATAAATTAAATATAAAGAAATAGACTAAGTTAATGATATTAAAATGAACATTGGTTTCCTCCACCAAGATCCCATGAGAATGTATCGTACTCCCATAACTCCAAAAGACAAAGGGAGAACTCCCTTGTTAATAGGTAATCACTCAATTATAGTATAGTTACCCTAGACTTCAAACTCAATTAAATAGCCATGAAATTTTAGGCACTCCAATTCAAGCTCTCCATCTCCTAAAAAAATCTCACCATAAAAAAATAAAGAGGACTTTAGATTAATTAAATGGGAGTCTAGGTTAAACTCTCCAATGTCCTCCTATGGGGTCAAGAAATTTTCACACTCGTCATTCATTGCAAGAAAGGCTTTTGAATTTAAGGAGCTAAAAATCACATCCACTTTCTCCTCAAACTCATTTCCCGATCCACTTAACTTAACTTCCAAATTTTGATAATCAAAATCCTCCCTAGTTTCCAAATCCTCTTCTCCTCCAACCACGAATTCACCCTCTCCATCACTTGGAAACACTTCAATATATCATAAATGACCCTTCTTTGAAAGGTAATCAAAAGGTTCATCTTTTAAGAAACTAAGATGGGTTGTATAGAGGGAAACTACTAAGATCAAATGTATCAAAGCTCTCAAAGTGCTCATTAGCTAGCTTTATAATAGATTTACCTTGTAGCCACTAATCTACTTATGTATTGGATTGACATGACAAAGTGGTTAGGGTATGGGATTGGTCATCAAAAGTGTAGGGATCCTCAGTTTCATATTTCTGTAGGTATTCTATGAGAATGTCCTATAGAAATTTCTCCCTTAGATGTTCTTCTTGGAAACTTGAATAACATATGTATGGAATAATTGGCTTTAGACATTCGCAAGACCAAAGGAATTTCCTACGATTCCAAAACACATCTTCAAAATTCGTAGGCTTAGGTTCTATATTACTATTACCATATGTACTTTAGTAGTCATTTCCTTGATTCAATCATGTGTACTTTGTCTCAATCTCTGTAGCCAATGCAATTTAAATCAATAATTTGCAGAAATTTCAACTGCAAAATTGAAAAGAATTGAAATAAGACATGGAAATGCAAAGACAAGGAAAACTAAAAATGTAAGATTAGAAAATAAATCAAACTAACAACTATCTATGCCAAAACAAACCAAAATTTAAAAATAAAGAAGGATTAAATTCTTTTTTTCAATTTTTTTCAAATTTTTTTTACAATTAGAGTAATAGAGCCAAGGTGCTTCTATTATTATAGTCCGTAACAACGCTACCAAAAACTTAATTGGAGGAAAGTGCATTTATCAAATTATAATACAATAGATTTGAGTTTTAATGTCGATTCCTCATGATTAATGTGAATACTAGTACTTCATCCTTTTTCAATTATCTAACCTAACAATTAAATTAATTAATTAAAAACGGCTAATGTAAATTAAACCAAACTAAATTAATCTAATTAAATTAAGACAAAGAATGAATAACAAAAAAATAGATACTTAAAATTGACTATGAAGGTAGTACCCTAGTATTATGTTATGTAAATCATGTTGTTAGATTTCACTCTAAACTAGAAAAATCATGCAACTTATCTACGCTTACCCCTTCTAATCACACTAGATTTATTTACATATATCATCTCTTACACTTCTATACATGAGATCTAATATTGAATTGATATGCTAGTAATATTAATTCAATGTAATAAAAAAACACATAATTAGATCACTAAAAACTAGAAATCATTTATTGATAATAATTGAAAACTAATCATTTAGAAAGTTAGGGTTTGTAATAATTGAATACTAAAAAGAACTTATCTAAAACATTAAAAACAAACAATGAAAGAAGGAGAAGAAAATTCTAGCCTATAAATGAAAGAATGGAATCCTTCCCTATTTATAGTACAAGGAATCTTTTAAGGATTCAAATTTCTTCAAAACAAAAGAATTCGCAAGGAAAAGGCATGATCATATCCATAAATCATGGACATTCTTCTAGGCATGCTATTCTTCATCTCAAAATTTGCACATAAGACAAAAGGTTTACAGTGAAGGATCATGGCTACAATCTTGACCATGATTCTCTCATCCAACAATTTCTTCCTTATTTTTTTAACACAATTAACATCTCCCAAGTGCATGGGTGTGTCCTCATCCATTGCCTTCTTTTAAGCTTCAAAACTCCATCATTTCATCTCTAAATCATCATGAACTTTGTTCAAAATCATCATTGAAAGTCAAAATCAAATATTAACCGACTAGGCATCAGATCTAATATAAACACCCAAAAAAATCCCATAAGAGCATTATTAAATCTACTATAAAACATGTATATTTATATACTCACTACTTACTAGTTGTAATGACTTGAAAGTTTGGCCATCTACTCTACATTTAATGTGCCTTAGCTTAAAACATATGTATCTAGCCAAGATTAGCCTACCTTTGACATTTCTTTGGTGGAAGGAAACACTTGCTTTAGAACCCAAGATAATTTTTAACTTCAAGGTAGAAAAACAACCTGAGATAGAAAAATGGTGTTAGTTAAATGGAGAAATAAACCCCAATGTGAAGCAGCATAAGAGATCTATGAAGATTTGGCACTTAGATTTTATGTTGTAACATCATGGTCAAGAGTTTCAAAGGGAAGGCAAGATGATGTAGGGTTAGAGGTGGTTTTGGATTTAAATGAGATAAGATAGGTAAAGTGTTTGAAGAAGAGTCTAGAACTAAATCACAAACAGGAGTTAATGTTATGTCTTTAGTTGCTCTTATCATATGTATTATAAAATGAAGTTGGGCCTATCTTCAATAGTAAGAATAATGGGCCTAAATATGGCTAATATGGCTTAAAGTCCTTATTCTAAAATCTTTCTTTTTCCCCTCCTTAGGCATTTTACCATTTCTTTTGCACATATAAGAGTGACATCACCCTTAAAAAATCACAAGTATCGGGAGGAATCCAATTTATAACAACTTAGAGTTACTACATATATGAACATGAGTGACAAAAAAAATTAACAAAAATAAAGAAGAAGAAAACATTGTTCTGCAAATTGCTTCCATACTGGTAGTACTCTATAGAAAAAGTTCTATCCTTCTTGCATTCCTTTAACAATAGAAAAATTACAAAAATTTATACAAATTTCCACACTTTTCACCCTATATTCACTTAATGATACTGTTAGATCATAACATATGTTCTTTAGAAATTCTTTGGCAAAATGAATGATTTTAAAGGTTATGAAAAAGTACATGTATGGAAGAATTCCTTGGCTACTAGAGTTACTTAGAGATATAAGATAATTCATTATCTAAAATAGAAAGCAACAGAAAACTCATTAGTTTAGGAGCTTAGGAATTAACTGACTATGATGTACCTTATTAAATTTCCATAATCCATGATTATTCACTATATTTTTTACTTAAATAGTCAATGAATAAAGTACCCAACATTTTGGCTAAGCACTTAATTCCAATTTCGTGGAAATTGTTGATGGAGTTTAATATGCCATATGGAGAGCTAATAAGCATAGCGGTATGGGGGCTGGGTACAACTAAGATATAGCTAAACTATGGAAGGGAAAAATATTGAGGTGTTAATAAACTCATAAGCTACTCGAATGGATATTATGCATCAATTGAACATTATACGAACCTAATCATTACCTTAATATGATACACAAAGTAATAGAATAGAGTTGCTCACCACAATCTTTGCTAAAGGGGCTTGTAAGAGATGACAATTTGGACTAAATAGCCGAAAGCTAGCTTAAGTTCAAAAATGGTGAAAAATGAAGAATATTCACTAATATTAATGATTCACTTAT
Source organism: Lumnitzera racemosa (assembly GCA_024138005.1). NCBI lineage: Eukaryota > Viridiplantae > Streptophyta > Magnoliopsida > Myrtales > Combretaceae > Lumnitzera > Lumnitzera racemosa. Next base: position 64,616,338 of record JAMXBC010000004.1, read on the forward strand.
GATGTAGCTATAGAAATAAAAGGGTACATATCCACCTCTTTTAGGGTAACCCCTTATATGTGTTAATTACAAAATGGGCTAATTGCACTTAATGCAAAATCCTATGTAATCTTCAAAAAGGGAGGGGGAAAAAATGAGAAAAGACAAAAGAGATATTCCAATAATATAGCACAATACAAATAGAGTTTATGGACATGTGTCAGTATTCGTCTAGTTTAGAATTTGGCTAAGTGTAGTGGCCTCAAATTAAGCTAGAAACAGGTTGGCAGTGAGGTCAATAGATGTTTTATTCTAGCGTTTAACACATACAGCTTTAATGGAGGTTATGTAGGGGGTGGGTTGGTAGATTAATAAGAAAATTAGTGGTTGGCATAAAAAACTTATAAATTGGTTCGTTGAATTTTTGGTCCGGTAAGCTAAGATAATCTTAAGTTGGGACAAATTTAGTGCTTTAAGTTGTAGCATGGAAAAAGGTATGGTGGAGCTTAGAAGTCTAAGTAACTTGGGTTCAATCAGCATAGAAGACTCTTTAGGACTTGGTCCGAAGGAGATGATTCGTCATACCATGCTCTTAAGTCCCCTAGTTTAGGTACAAGTGAGGAAACCTCAAGTCTAATTCCTATCATCCCCTCCAAGTTAGTTGGGATTTTGGATCAAATCTAAAGAGCTTCCTTGCTATCCTTCTTCTTTAGGTACATAGGATCTCAAGTCGACAATACTGAACATGTTAAAAACTCCATACTCCTTAGGTAATTTTAGTTGATAGGCATTATTGTCAATCTCATAGAGTATTCTAAATTGTCCTTTGGCTCAGGAGAACAACTTGCTCTTCCTCTTACTTAGGAATCAATTCTTGCTCAAATGTAGCCATACAAGGTTGCCTGGTTATAGTTATCTTTGCTTCTTCCCTTTACTACCTTACATTAGCTTTTCAATGGTTCGATAAAGTTGGTTAGTCACCTTTTGATAGATATTTTGTAGAGCTCAGGCTTGATCTTCAACATCGAGATCTCCATTGGGCTTAAGCATGATTGCATAGTCAAGAGGCATCTTAAGGTTAAAGCCTCAAATGACTTTGAAGCATGTCTTGCCTATGGTATTGTAAACAATTCAATTATATTGATAAGTACATATCCCAATTGATCAAGTTTCTTCTTATGGTAGCTTAGTGCAGAGAACTAAAGTTCTATTGATGACCTCTACTTGTCCATCTATCTAAGGATGGCATGATGTGTTGAATAAGAACTTAGTTCCTAGTTAGTGTCATAAGATCTTTTAGAAAAAACTCAAGAGCTTGGGTTTTTTTGTTTAAGATAATGCTCTTCGGTACTCCGTATAGCCTAATGATCTCTATAAGACAAGAAAATAGATAGCCTAAGCATCGCTAGTTTTGTTACGAGGCATGAAGTGTGCCATCTTACTAAATCTGTCCATGATAACCATCATTAAACCTTTTCCTTGTAAAGTTTTTGGTAGGCCAAGGACTCTACAACTTGGTCCATATCTATTAGCATTTTCAGCCAAAAGAACCTAACTCTTGATAGTTCATATGTTTTCTTTTCTCCAAAATGACCTAACAACCTTCCTCATGAGCTTTTCTCACTAGCAATTCCCTCATGGAATAGCTCAGTATACATAACTTGCCTCCTTAGAAAAGAACCATCTTGAGTAACCATCTATAACTCTTCTTTCCATATACTGGGCATAAATTGGACTAAAGTGGGGATCTTGAGCATATTACTCTTTGATGCCACCAAAACTTGATAATTAGGTTTTTAAGTAAAAAATCAAAGTATGGCTTTAAGACAATGCATCTACAACAACATTTGCCTTCTCGCACTTATACTTTATGATGAATGAGAATCCTTCCAAAAACACAACCTACTTAGCTTGCCATTTGGATAATTTAGGCTAACTCTTGAAATATTATAGAGACTAGGTTGGTGTAGATAGCAAACTCCTAAGTAACAAATAGTGCTACTATACTTTAGGGGCTCAAATCAAGGCATACAATTCCTTATCATACATCAAGTAGTTAATGTAGCTTCCCTTAACTTCTCATTGTAGTATGTTACAAGTTAGCCTTCTTGCATGAGGAAAACTCCTTTGTTGACTCTTAAAGCATTACACTTAAGCTTGAAGTTCTTATCGTAGTCTAGCAAAGCTAGGATGGAGGTAGAAGTCAATTACTTCTTTACCTTGGCAAAACTACTCTCTTCCTTCTCTCCCCATCTAAACTCAATGTTCTTCTTTGTTAACTTGGTGAGGAGTACTACAATGTTACTAAAATTTTAAATGAATCTCTAGTGGAATGACACTAGGCTATGAAAGCTTCTCATGTCAACACAATAGGTCAAGGTTAGCTACTCAACAAAAGCCCTTATCTTCTCTTCATCTCTCCTCACAACATGACTGAGGAAGACAACTTCTTACTAGAAAAAGCAATATTTCTTCAAGTTCTCAAATAGCTACTCAGCTCAAAGGACCTCAAATACACCTCGAAGGTGATTTATGTTACTAAGTAGGTAAGGACTATATAATAAAACATCATCAAAGTACACCATGATAAGTTTCCTAGTTTGATTCCTCAATATATGGTTCACCAATCTCATAAAAGTACTTAAAGTATTAAATAAGCCAAATGGCATGACTAGCTACTCGTATAGGTCATACCTTGTTTTGAAATCTATCTCCTACTCATCACTAGGATTCATCTAAAATTTGGTGTTAATTAGACTTGAGGTCAATCTTAGAGAATATGTGGGCTCCATGCAGCTTATCCAACATATCATCTATCCTCTAGATAAGACACATGCACTTGATGGTAATTTTATTGACGGCTCGATTGCTAACACACATTCTCTAAGTACCATCCTTCTTTGTCACAAAAAATTCAAGTATAATTTATAGACTTAGGCTTTCTTACATATATCCTTTCTCTAAGAGCTCATCTACTTATTTTTGGAACTCAACAACTTAGTATAGATACTTAACCTTTGTCCCCTTTATTTTTATTATTATTATTATTTTTCTTTTCTTAATAGGCCTTAAAATTAGGAAAAGCACAAAAAATAGGAAATTAAAGAAAGCCTAAAAATCAAATAATTTAGAAAAAAATACAAAAAGATTAAAAAATAAGAAAAAGCACAAAAAATATCAAAATTTTATAAAGAAACCCTAAAAAAGTTTAGAAAAAAAAGTATAAAAATTTAGAAAATTGAAAAATTACAAAAAAATTAGAAAAGTTGAAAAAAAAAAGATATTTTAGAAAATAACTTTTTATTAGGGTAAATTTTTTATTTTTTTAATTAGAATTTGAAATTGGGCCATTGAAAATGGGCTTAGATTTAAATCTAACCTAAGTTAGTTGCACATATAGACAAGGTATATGTCAATAGCCTATTAGTTAAGCATATGGACTTAGTTTAGGCATTGAATGTGAGGTATTGGGTTCGAACCATAGCAAAAGTAAGGAGGTATTTTTTCTTTTTTTTTTTGCTTTTTATCACATCAAAGACTGCCATATAGCAGGATCTGATTGCACTACATACCTTGACATGTAGCAGGTTAAGAATGGATGACATGCTAACGTGGTGCCACATGTCAAGCGCTACGTATTACATCATGACATGTAGTGCGTTGGGGTAGGTCGGCATGGTTGACGTGGCGCAACGTCACCCAGTTTTCCCTCCCCTTCTTTCCTTTTCGTTTTCCTCTCCTTCCCTCTCTTTCCCTCCTCTTTTCCCCTTTTTCCTGTCAATTTTCCTCCCTTTTCTTAAGAACAGCCCACTCCCTCCACTTTAGCTTTAATTTTTGCATAAATTCCACACATAGACATATAGTTTCTTGCATCAATCTCACACTAGACATGGCATGCTTTGAATTGGTGTTAAGAACAAGTCCAAGTTTAGTCAAAAGCACATTTAAATCGGCTTTCAAAAATTAGAAAAAAAAAAACTAAATTTTCGTACATTTGCATTCAAATCCGATTTTGAGTTTCTTTAGTTTTTGGGTGAAATTCATATATAAATAGGGGCTTAGGGACCATCAACAAGAACACATAACCTCGAACACCTGCTTGAAACACCCCCTCTCTCACTCTTGCAAACTTTCTCTCTTTAACTCTCTCTCTTCGATTCTCTCTCTCCATTCCAGTTCGAGCCCAACCACCACCACGGCCAAGCTCCTAGTAGCTTAAGCTCTCCAATCGAACCTCTTTTAACCTCCGTTGTACTCTTTAAGCAACTCCACTAAGTTAGCCACCATCTAACCCTAATCGCCGTAAACTACCCCCCTTAAAATACTACCCTAGGCACCACTAAACATACGATCAAACTTAGCACACTCTGAAAGCCCTACCTTAATCAGCCAACCATGCCCAACAACTCCCTCTAGCACTACCCAAGCACCATCGCCGACTGTTACGTCCGACAACTGCCAAACAATAATCCTAGGCTATGGCATCGATCCTATACCCCCATTCCCCAATAAAAAACACACAAAACACTTCTCACCCACTCATTTTGGTGATCGAAACAAGCTGAATCACGTCATGGTTGCTGTTATTGTGGAAGCCTGACCCGAATCCAATAAGCCAATCTGAACAAGACCTGAATCCAGCCCAAGATTCGATTCGACCCGCACATCCCTTCTGGTTCGATTCAGTTCTAATATGATTTTTTAAATTTATTTTATTTACTTATTTACATATTTATTGTAATATGCGATTATAAATGTAAAAAAAAAAGGAAAGAGAAAAGAAAAAAAAGGAAGTAGTCTATTTATTTATTTATTTTTATTTTATTAGAAATAGATATAATAAGTAAAATAATAAATAAAAATAAATAAGTAAATGGAAAGAATAAAGATTATTACTTCTTTTGTCACTTAGAAAATTGATTTTTCAAAAATAAAAAAAAAATAAACCATTTTTCAAATTAGGATCATTTAGAATTTCCAAAAATAAAAACCAATTTAGGGCTCTTTAAGAAATTTTCTTAAATAAACCAAAATGGGTAAAACATAAACCCGATTGTTTTAAAAACTAAAATCAACTCAACCTACTAAAGTTTTCATTAAAAAGAATTACGTATGTCTGATTCCTAATAGTGGATATGTAGGTACCTATGGGATGATGATAAAAAAAAAAAAACTGATTTCCCTTTTTTCTTTAGTTTATGTTATTTTATTTATTCTATTAGAATAACTAATAACCGAGTTTTGTATTGAAAGAATAAAGATTATTACTTCTTTTTTTCACTTAAAAATTTGATTTTTCAAAAATAAAATAAAAATAAATCAACCATTTTTCAAATTAAGATCATTTAGAATTTCCAAAAACAAAAATCAATTTAGGGCCCTTTAGGAAATTTTCTTAAATAAATCAAAATAGGTAAAAATATAAACTTGGTTGTTTCAAAAACTAAAATCAACTCAATCTACTAAAGTTTTCATTATAAAGAACTATCTATGTCCGATTCCGAATAGTAGGTACGTAAGCACGTAGACACATATGGGATGACAATAAAAATTAAAAAAAAATAATTTCCTTTTTTCTTTAGTTTAGATTATTTTATTTATCCAATTACAATAACAAATAATTGAGTTCCGTCTATTAAAATTGAAAGGTGATTTTTTAAGTTTAATTTTAATTTTGAAAAGTTAATAGTACTTGTAAGGGTTTAAAATTCCTAACCCTCGGACCTAAATCTCTGGTTTTCAAAAAACTATTTTCATAAAATTGGTTTTAATCATGGCTAAGTTATAACCAATTCACCTAATTAGTTATAACTTTACTATTTTTTCTAACTTCGGTCGGGTGGCGACTCCGAAGTAACCTCAAATTGGAAAAAAAAAACGATTTTCTTTAAACCTTAGTCGATGGCCAATATTAAACGGGTAAGGTTTAATACTAGTTGGTTTAAAGAAGGCTTATTTTATAAAAAGAATTGAGAGGGTGAAAAACCAAGCTCGACAGCTTGGCAACTTCACTAGGGACTATTAAGAGGGTTAATCATTTGACTTTCCAAAATTAGAATTAATCCATAAAAACGGCCTTTGTGTAATTTATTTATTTATTTGTCCCTTGTTTATACCATAGCTGTACTAACATTTCCTTTGCAAGTTTAGTTTTAATTAAGGAAGAATTTATTTTATGCGCCATAGACGCATGATAGATACGGTTAAACCTGGGCCACCTTAGGACATTAGGATGGGGAGCCATTGTGTAAATTATGGGAGTATTAGGGCAACCACCATTCATGGCTAATTAAACTACCCTACTTAAATTTCGATGTGACTAAGGAATCATTTTTTCATAAATGCGTAAGGTCACAGAGTTTAAGGACCTTTAGAACTTACCCTTCTTGTATACATTCTTTAGGGTTTGGCAAATAGCTGATAGGGCGTCATTGTTACGAAATAGAAGACAAACCTGAACTTTCTTACATAGAGTTCACTCTTAGCTTTTGTTTATTTGTCTTGCGTATCATACGCTTTGGGATATGGGGGGTCATTTGTTACATTAAAGGTACAGGGTAGATGTGGTTAAACCCAAGCTGTCTTAAGACCCTAGGAGAAGGGCCATTGTAAAAGCTTCAGTGTTGTGGTGTAACCACTGCTTAGGATTGATTAGGTTACCCCACTTAAGCTTAATGTAACTAATGAAAATGTTCTTTAACAAGTGAGGTCACAAAACTTAAGGACCTTTTCAAAACTTACCCTAATTGCATATACTTCCTTCCTTGAGTTAGTATACTACCTTTGAGAAATTGCAACCCTACTGATCGTTCAAGAGTTTTAATCCAAGCAAGTTTTTGAAAATAATAGTAGGGTTGCAACTCAAGGGAGTAATGTATTAACCCAAACGATCCCAATACCTGCGTATTTCCATGTGTTTTCTTTTTCTACATTGATGATTGATTGTTGTCCATGAAATATGTAGAATTAAAAATAGTAGGTAATTAATAAGAGAATAATCAAAGATTTCCAGTTACCTTAGGAATCCATGAGCAACTGCTACAAGCTGAAGTTACTTACTAGAAATAAAGGGCTATGCGTACTAACGCCTCTAACAAAGCCTTGTTAGCTCAAGTTGACAAAAGCGAGAGAACCATGAATTAGGCTTTAGAAATGTTAAACAAAATTAAGGCCCAATTGTAAGAGTTAGATTAGAAACTCTAGATGGAGTTGAAGGGCTTTGAATAAATTTTAAGTTTCGAATAATCGTTAGGATTCCTTTTCCTTATACTTTGATCTCTCTAAAATAAATTTTTCTCTTTCTTTGTTCTTTTCTTCTTTGTAGACAATCTTTCAATAGAATTTTCCATTCACCCTCACTCAAGGAAGTGCAATTAAGAAACCAAAAAAAAAAAAGAAAACAATAAAAATATCCTTCATTTTTATTTGGTTTCTATAAAATAAAGCTTTATCTTTCTCTCTCTAAAAAAAAAGAAAAGAAAAGAAAAAGAAAAGTTGCTAATGGGTAAAGAATTCTTCAAACCAAGTTTGCACGGTTAATGACAGACTCACCTCCTTAGAAAGGATGATGTATCAGATAGCCCAACAATGGCAAGTTTTGTTCCCAATAATCACCATTCTCTGGATATCCTAAGATTCGAACTTGGAAAGAAGACTCTCAAATCTAGAAGAAACGGTAGCCATAACACAAAAGAGCATTATAGATCTACAAACAACAATAGGCTCCATGCTTACAAGATTTCAACACCTGACATTCAACACTGAGCAAATGTCTATAAGCCCAAGCAATGAAGGATGCCTAAGCAGAAAGAAGCCAGGGAGAAGTGAGAAAGAACAAACCTAAGGGACTTAGAGTAGACAATTCACTCAACTGAAGATATCAATTACCCAACTCTTTTATCATTTGAAAGTAGTGAGGGTTATAGCTTGTGAAGCTCCTAATCTGAATTACAAACTACGCAGCTTTGACCCAAAAGCAAGATGCGACTATAATATGGGTCAAAAGGGGCACCCTACTGGAAAAACCTAGAAATTAAAGAACAAGATTCAAGACCTGATTGATGCAAAAGCCATTTAACCAGAGCTACAATAAGATGTTCCTTCTTCAAGTCATGAGGATAGTCCAACTAAGTCGCATAGAGCTCCATTTCTTTTGAGCTTACTAATTCCTTTTGATAAACTTACGGGTTGTTTCAAGTAATTAGGTGCTTGTTAAGATAAGGGCAAAGAAAGTTGTTTTTAATAAAGTTTATAATAGCTGGAATAATACAATTGCCTTTTCAATGAAATGTTTGCAATGTTATTTAGGCAAATAAATTCCTCCTTAAGGAATTGGTGACTCACTTTTAAAAGGTTCAGAATGAAAAGAGGAAAATTATTTTCCATACACTAACCTAAAATACTATGAGAGTTGAGCGACACAAAGGTGAGGATACTTTAGACTTATTCCTTAAAGGAGGTCTACTTTGAATGTGATACGTAAATAAAAATGAAACTAGGCATTTATTTCTCGAATCCTAAACATAACCATCTCTTGCTTACCCCGTTGGACCTATTTGAAGAATTTTCAAACTAAAACCTGTTAGGAACCACCCCATAATGGGGCAATTTGGAGGTTAGGGTCATTGATAAGGAGAAAGGGATTAAAACGGGCTTGTGCTTGCTTCAGTAACGTTAAATTCAAAAGCAAATTTTATTTCTGATAAGTTATGCTTTTTGAAATAAGGAAGAGCCACATCTAAACATCTTGAGCTTTTACTTACCACACCCAAGCCTATACATTGGAAATCAATGGATTTAGGACCTTAAATCGCTTAAGAGGTAAAAACTTGGCAATAGAGACTTAGGGCCAAAGGAAAAAGAAAGAACAACAAAAGAATAGTGGGGTAAAGTTATAATAAAATAGAAAAGAAAAAGATGAGGAAAAGAGGTTAGAAAATTGGGCTTAAGAGTAAGTCAAGAGCCAAGTGAAAGCCATATTATATCCCAATAAAGGCAGTCCAATCAAAAGTCAAAGCCTAAATAACCCCAAAGACCTAAAGCTTTGAATCACAGTCTGAGCTCAAAAACCTAAAATCTCTGCATATACTTTGAAGCCTTTCTCACACTTGGCCTTCCTACTTACAATACCACCCTTACAAATGTAAAAGCTCTTTCGATCTTTAAAGATAATTTATTTTTAGTAAAATTTGTTTTTCCAACTGGGGTAAGTATATTTCTAATTGTTCCTAAGGTTCTCGACTTGTATACCTGGGATTAATATTTATTTCAAAATAGGCTTCTTTGTTAGTTCCTTTTAAAACCCTTAGACCAAAAGCCTAAATTCATATTGATAAACCGAAAAAGACCTAATGGATTAATCAAGGTGTATTAGATGTAAAATGGACTATAATTTTAGGACTATAGTCAAAAGTGTAATATGAGCTAAGAGTTTGCAAGGAAGTCTTCTTCGACTAAACTAATCGTAAGTTATCTTTTAAGTATGTTTGAAATCATAAGGCCCTACCAAACAGCTCGACATTTAAGATAAGGGGAGCATAAGAAGCCTCATGTGATTATTAAGGAAGGGTTCTTTTCATGTTAGCAAATTAAAAAAGAAAAAAGAAAAAGTAAAAAGGTAATTAAAAAAAAAGAAGAAAAAGAAAAAGATAGAGAAAATATCTTTATTTTAAGTCTATGTTGACCCAAGTGGGCAAGTTTTCAATCCATTAAAAAAAAAGAAAAAAAAAAGGCATTAAGAGTCTAGGTTTTTCTTATTCTTCCCAAAATAAAGGAAATTATACCCAACGTCTTTTTCAACATAAATGGTTTTCACTAAAAGGGCTTTTTTTATTTGTAAATAGTTTCCTAAAAAATCAGGTAGTGTTTTTGGACAAGTTTTTATCTTAGGAAACTTTTGAATCGGCTATCCCATCTTCCATCCATTCAACTCTCTTCAAGGTCTTTAGCAAACCCATAGGGTGCCTCTATTCCTTAATTACCTTTAACATGCCCATAGGGCTCTTTAGTTCACTAAGTTCTTTTAACAAGCCTATAAAGCACTTCTTTTTTGCAAAAATCTTGTAGTAAGCTCATAGGATGCTTGATTTCTTTAGGTGAGCCCATTGGGCCTCTCTGTTCATGAAGTTTTTCTTAATAAGCCTACGGGACATTTAGTAAGCTTCTCTTAAGTGTGCTCATAGGGCCCTTCAGTTCACCAAGTTCTTTTAATAGGCCCATAGGGCGCTTGTAAAGATCTTGCAGCAAGTTTATAGGACGCTTGATTTCTTTAAGCGTACCCATTGAGCCCCTCCTTTCACTAAGTTTCTCTTAACCAAGCCCATAGGGCACTTCCACTGTGTTTACTAAACTTTTTTTAAGCAAACCCATAAGGCACTTCCATTCTGTTCACCAATTTTTTCTCAAGCAAGTCCATAGGGCACTTCCTTTCGCAAAGTTTTCTCTTAGCAAGCCCATAGAGCACTTCTCTTCATTGATTCCTTTTAATACAACACCAAGTTTAAGGTTGCTAGTCCTTGAGAGACGCTCTTGCCTAGGTTAGTGAGTCTTGTGAGATATGACCAGGTCTTAGATTGATCTCATTTTAGGGTTGTTAATCCCTAAGAAATGCTCCTACATAGGTTAGTAAGCCTTGTGAGGCACAACCTGGTTTTAAATCGATCTAATTTTAAGGTTGTTAGTCTTTGAGAGACGCTTCTGCTTAGGTTAGTGAGCCTTGTGAAGTACGACCAGGTTTTAGATCGATCTTAGTTTAAGATTGCTAGTCTTCAAGAGACACTCCCGCCCAGGTCAGTAAGCCTTATGAGGCATGGCCAGGTTTTAGATTGATCCCATTTTAGGGTTACTATTCCCCAAGAGATGCTCCCGCCTAAATTAATGAGCCTTGTGAGGCATGACTAGGATTTAGATCGATTCCATTTTAGGGTTACTAATCCCAAAGAGACGCTCCCATTTTAGGGTTATTAGTCCCTAAGAGACACTCTCGTTTAGGTTAGTGAGCCTTGTAAGGCACGGCTTAGCTTTAGATCGATCCCACATCAGCGTTGCTAGTCCTCGAGAGACGCTTTCAACTAAGTTAGTGAGCCTTGTGAGGAATGGCTAGGTTTTAGATCGATCTCAATTTAGGGTTGCTAGTCTCTGAGAGACGCTTTCGCAAAGATTAGTGAGCCTTATGAGGTACAACTAGGTTTTAGATCGATCCCGATTTCGGGTTTCTAGTCCCCAAGAGACGCTCCTACTTAAATTAGTAAGTCTTGTGAAGCATGATTAGGTTTTAGATCGATCCCATTTTAGGGTTGCTAGTCCTCGAGAGATACTCTTACTTAGGTTAATGAGCCTTGTGTAGTATGGTTAAGTTTTAGATCGATCTCAATTTAGAGTTGCTAGTCCTCAAGAGATACTCTCACTTAGGTTAGTAAGCTTTGTAAGGCACGACCAGGTTTTAGATCAATCCCAATTTAGGGTTACCAGTCCTCAAGAGACTCTCCCGTCTCGGTTAGCGAGCCTTGTGAGGTATGATTAAGTTTTAGATCAATCTTAATCCCATAAAGACACTCATGCCTAAGTTAGTGAGCCTAGAGAAGCATGACCAGGTTTCATTTGTTCATCTAAATTGATTTTAGGATAGCTATTGTTATTTTAGAGTCATCTTAAGGGTAAAAATAGTGTCTCTTTGTCTTTGTGGCAAAGTTTTGTTCAAACTTCGTCACAAAGAAGGGCAGTTGTAGACACTTAACTTTTGCCATCTTTATTTTTATTTTTATTATTATATTTCTTTTCTCAATAGGCTCTAAAATTAGGAAAAACATAAAAGTATATGAAATTAAAGAAAACCCAAAAATTAAATAATTTAGAAAAAAAAAAAGAATTGTAGAAAAAATAAAAAAATTCAAAAATAAGAAAAATCATAAAAAATATGAAATTTTAGAAAGAAACCCTTAAAAAGATGAAAAAAGTTTAGAAAATAAAGTTTAAAAATTTAGAAAATTGAAAAATTACAAAAAAATTAGAAAAGTTGAAAAAAAAATTTTAAAAATAAAATTTTATTAAGGAAAATTTTTTATTTTTTAATTAGATTTTGAAATAAAGCCGTTGAACTTGGGCTTAGATTTTAATTTATCCTAAGCTGATTGAATTTATATGTGCAATTTAGTTGCATATATAGATAATGTATAAGCTAACGGCTTATTGGTTAAGAATATAGACTTGGTTTGGGCATTGAGTGTGAGATTTTGAGTTAGAATCTTGGCAAAGGTAAAAAGGCCTTTTTTTCTTATTTTTTGTTTTCTATCACATTAGAGACTACTACATGTTAGGATCTAATTATGGCAAGTCGGGATTGGACGACATGCTGACGTGGTGCCACATGTCAGCCACATAGCATGCCACATATCACGTCATGATAAGTGGCGCATTGGGGTAGGTCGGCACGGCTAATGTGGCACCATGTCAACACAGTTTTCCCTCCCCTTCTTTCCTTTTTGCTTTCCTCTCCTTCCCTCTCTTTCCCTTCTCTTTTCCCCTTTTTCCTCTAGATTTTACTCCCTTTTTCTCAAGAATAGCCCACTCCCTCCACTTTAGCTTTAATTTCTGCACAAATTCTACATACGAGCACATAATTTCTTACATCACTCTCACAGTAGACATGGCATGCTTCAAATTGGTGTTAAGAACAAGTCTAAGTTTAGTCAAAAGCACATTTAAATCGGCTTTCAAAAATCCGAAAAAAAAATGAATTTTTGTGCATTTGCATTTAAATCCTATTTCAAGTTTCTTTAGTTTCTAGGTGAAATTCATGTATAAATAAGGGCTTAGGGACCATCAACAAGAACACACAACCTCGGACATCTACTTAAAACACCCCTTCTCTCACTTTCAGAAACTTTCTCTCTCTCTCTCTCTCTCTCTCTCTCCATTCTAGTCTTAACCTAACCACCACCATAGCCAAGCTCCTTAAAGCTTAAGCTCTCCACTCCGACCTCTTTCAACCTCCACAATGCCCTCTAAGCAACTCCACTAAGTTAGCTACCATCTAACCCTAACCACTATAAGCTACCTCCGTTCAAAACACCACCCTAGGCACCAATCAACCATACGGCCGAACTCAGCACACTTCAAAACCTTTACCTCAATAGGCCAACCATGCTTAGCAACTCCTTCTAGCGCCACCGCTGACCACCACCTCTAACAATTGTTAAACGACTAACCTAGGCGATGGCATCAATCTTACGCCCCCATTCCCCAATAAAAAAACACACAAAACACTCTTCACCCACTCATTTTGGTGATCAGAACAAGCTGAATCATGTTGTGGTTATTTCTTCTACTGTAGTTATTGCTACGGTAGAAGCCCGACCTGAATCCAGTAAGCCAATCCGAACCTGACCTGAGATCTAATCCAACCCGTATGTCCCTCTTGGTTCAATTAAGTTCCAATCTAATTTTTTTTTTGTTTATTTTATTTACTTATTTACATATTTATTGTAATATGCGATTATAAATGTAAAAAAAAAAAAGGAAAGAGAAAAGAAAAAAAAAAGGGAAGTAGTCTATTTATTTATTTATTTACTTTTATTTTATAAAAATAGGTAGAATAAGTAAAATAATAAATAAAAATAAATAAGTAAATAGAAAGAATAAAGATTATTACTTCTTTTTGTCACTTAAAAAGTTGATTTTTCAAAAATAAAATGAAAATAAATCAACCATTTTTCAAATTAGGATCATTTAGAATTTCCAAAAATAAAAACCAATTTAGGGCCCTTGAGGAAAATTTCTTAAATAAATCAAAATAGGCAAAAATATAAACCTCGTTGTTTTAAAAACTAAAGTCAACTCAACTTACTAAAGTTTCATTAAAATGAACTATGTACGTTTGATCCCATATGGTGGGTACGCAGGCACCCATAGGACAATAATAAAAATTAAAAAAAAAAGAAAACTAATTTCCCTTTCTCTTTAGTTTAGATTATTTTATTTATCCAATTAAAGTAACTAATAACAAAGTTAGGTCTGTTAAAATTGAAAGCTGATTTTTTAAGTTTAGAAAGTCAATTGTACCCATAAGGCTTTAAAATTCCTAACTCCCGGACCTAAATCTCTAGTTTTCAAAATACCATTTTCACAAAATTGGTTTTAATTGTTAGACAAGTGGCTAAGTTATAACCAATCCATCCAATTGATTATAACTTTATTATTTTTCTTAACTTTGGTTGGGTGGCGACTCTTAAGTAACCTCAAATTAAAAAAAAAAAACAGTTTTCTTTAAACCTTAGTTGAATGCCAGTATTGAATAGGTAGGGTTTAATATTGATTAGTTTAAAGAATGCCTATTTTATAAAAAGAAATTGGAGGATGAAAAAACCAGACTTGATACTCATGATTCATTTGATAAGCCAGTTTGTTCAACAAGGTAGCCTTAAGCTGCAAGTCAATGCAATGCTCTAGGTAAGCCCTTGGGTAGCTCCTAAGGAAAGAGGTCTCTAAACTCATCAACCAATCTTTAGGTTTCCAAGGAAGTTTGACTCATTCCCTCAGCTCTAATAGTCTCCAAACTAACAAATGGGTCGGGGCATCCGACTTCAATATTTCCTCTAGCTAAGCTCGGTTCATTACAAGTGCCTTCTTAGGAGCTCAACTTAACTTGGCTTACATATTGTTGATTTGGCTAAGGGTCATAGGGTACAAAAAAATAGTCTATCCATCTCTCTCAAATGCCTAAGTGTTGTTGAACCGATTGTGCGTAAACTTCTTATTGAAGGGTCAAGGTTAGCCTAAGAGAGTATGCAATGTGTACATTGGTAACACGTCATACTGGATCTCATCATGGTAGCTTCTAATAGAGATCAACAATAATACCTATTTAGAAAAATGAAGTGACCCTTTCTTATTCAACTAATGGAGTTTATAGGGCTTAGGATGTAGGGAGATCAATAACTTCAACTCTTGCACTAGGTTAACAGATGCTACATTTTTACAACTCCCACCATGTATTGTATTCTCTCCTTCACCTTACATGAAATATAGAATAGATTCTCCCTTTATTCATTCTCTTTGATTGGCTCAATACTCATAACTCAATAAATAACTAAGTTTAACATATCTTTTTCTTCAACATATATATTCTCTACTACTCCCTCTAAAGCCTCTCTAACACACTCTATTACTACTGCCTTATCCTCAACTTCCTCACTAATACTCTCAACTTTAAGGGTTAACACCTCAACCTTAATAATCATAATTTGACGGTTTGAACATTGAGCAACCATCTATTCGAAACTCTAACATTTAAAGCATTTGATTTCACTTATCTTCCATCTTGATGTCTGACCCTTCTCAAACTTTCTCAACAACTCTTTCTTAATAGCTCAAGTCCTCAAGTCAAGTTGAAACTCCTCCCTCTTACTTGGTTCCAAACTACTTGGCTCCTTAAAT
The DNA here is from genome assembly GCA_024138005.1 of Lumnitzera racemosa. NCBI lineage: Eukaryota > Viridiplantae > Streptophyta > Magnoliopsida > Myrtales > Combretaceae > Lumnitzera > Lumnitzera racemosa. The sequence continues at coordinate 64,631,749 of JAMXBC010000004.1, forward strand.
CTACCTTAAGTAAGTCTGTTAAATGAAATAAGTTAGTTACATTGAGCTACCTGTTTCTCCTTTGCCTCCCAACTCTCTAGGTTAGCCCAATGGCCTCTTCAATAGTAAATTTTTGAACTTTGACAATATCTAAGAGCTCGTATCTTAAGCCAATGAGGAATCTTGAGATAGTCTAAGATTTTGGCTCATTTACGTCATACCTAATCATTGGCATTTGGAATCTTGAATGAACTCAATTTATGGTTTTGTTTCCTTACTTTAATTCTTGCAACTTCTCAACTGTATCTTGTAAGTACGAGTCCAAAATGAATTATGCTCCCATGATTCTCTTCATCTCAACCCACATTCAAACACCTTTGTACCCATCTCTCCTTTTCATGGCATGAAAATTTCTCTATTACATGGTAGCATATCTTCAAAATTTTAGGGTAACCAATCAACATTGTCATATTCCTCATACTAACAATAGTTGAAAATTATCTCAACATTCTTCTCCTAGTTAAGGAACTTGTCAACATCACTTGTAATTGAAGGTTGGAATTTGAAGTGTGATATTATCAATAGCTCGGGGTACTTGAGCTTTGTCATTTGCTTCATAGAACTCCTCGTCCTCCTTTTCCTCGTTGTCCTCCTCCAAATCTATCCTCTTATGAGCCCTCTTATCCACTCCCCCACCTTAAGCATGTTAAGTTGGGTAGTTCCTCCATTTATTCTGAGCTTCATACATCTTACTCTTAGCACCATGCTCAACTAAAGGAACTTTAGGGGCAACCTCAACAAGTCGATTAGCAGCAATTACCCAACCTTACAAGTCAGCTCAGTGATCATAATGGCTATTTCATTGATTTTTTCATCAATAGATCTTAGGGTAGTTGGAATGGATCTTCTATGGTAGAGAAGACCACTCTTATTATCTCTAATTGTCGCATTAACACTAGGGTTAGTCATTTTCTTTAGTAGACTCGAATACAAATGCTACTATTACGATGACAATCTCTAAGAATGGAATCAAACATAGATACTTTACTAACCAAAGACTCATTTCATCTCTTGAACACTCCTAAGAAACCGAAGATCCATAACAATAACCTAAAAACTTCAACAACTTCATATGCTGTCTACAATAGCTACTCCCACTCAATTATAAGTTTCTACAACAATGACAATATAGAACATAGGTTGATCAAAGAACATACTTACAATAGAACATATGGCACACAACACAAATACAATTACTCCCAATTATCATCCTACAAGCTTTGCTAAAGATGATCTGCCATGGTAAGAGTTGACAAGTGTGGTAGCATTGAAGATGGGTCCCACTAAACTATAGTTGAAATATGGAAGGGAAAAGTAGTGAGGTCTTAATAAATTCATAAGCTATGTGAATGGATAGTATGCACAAATCGAACACTACATGACCTAATCCACTACTTTGATATGACATATGAAGTAATATAAGAGGGTTACTCACCATAGTCCTTACTAAAGGAATTAATAAGAGCTGGAAAGTTGGATTAAGTGGCCTCAATGTAGCTTAAGTTTAATATGGTGGAAAAATGAAGAATATTCACTGATATTAATGATTTGACTGGTGATATGGCTGTACAACTAAAATGGTATTTAAACTAACCTCTTTTAGGTAACCCCTTATTCATGGTAATTACAAAAGGGGGTAAGTTTCCCTTAAAGGAAAATCTTATGTGATGAACAAAAGGGAAGCAAAAATGAGCAAAGATAAAAGGGATATTATGATAATATAGTACAATACGTATATAATTTATAGATAAACGTTGGTAACGCATTAGGTTGGAATCTAGCTAAGTATAGTGGCTTTAGATTGAGCTAGAAGCAAGTCGACAATTAGTTAAGCTAGAGGGAGGTCGGTAGATGTTTCGTGCTAACGTTTAGCATATGTAACTTGGATGCAGGTCGATAAGGGACATGTTGGTAGATTTTCAAATAGATTGATAGTTAGCACATGAAACTCGAAAATTGGTCGATCAAACTATTAGTTAAGTAGGCCGAGCCAACCCCAGGTTTAGATGGATTTAGTGCTTAAGCTATAGCATGGAAAAGGGTATGAAAGAGCTCAGAAGATTGAACAGCTTAGGTCTAATCAGCATGGAAGACTCCTTAAGACTTTATTTAAGGGAGATGATTCATCGTGCCATGCTCTCAAGTCTCTTAACTCTAGCATAGGTGAAGGGACCTCGAGTCCAATTCTTATCAAAGTTGGTTAAATGTGAAAAGTCTAAGAAGTGCTTTAGCTATTTAAGATATGCTAATTGTTGATAATGTATTTTCACTCAAGGTCACCAAGCAAGGATTCAATTGTTAATCAAGCTAAAACACTTTAATATGGCCTTTTGTGGTCCAGATGGCTGAGTTCATTACAAGAGAATTAGGTTGGACTAAAAATCATACAACCTATTTGAGATAGCTCAAAATAACTCTGAAAGAACTCCAATGCTCAGACCCTTAAGCCCATATCATGTAGGTTGTATCCATGAACTTAAATATTCATATGATAAGGCAAAGGCATAAGCAGTTCAGCAGTTATTACATATAATAAATGTCCAACTACCTTTAAGCCTCACAATAAACACATGCTCTAATTAATAGAGCATCATGTGTCCTAAATGATTGAATTACCACTCCATTACGATTATCGACATATTCTATAAATAGCTAAGGAGTACAAATAGGAAAGCTCTCTGCACATTCTTACTACCATTTCACTTCCTTTATTTCATATTAATCAATACACTTTTCTAATTTAGGTATTGGAGTGTTTATGTCGAACAACACTAACACTACCATAGCTTAAGGTTTCTTGTTTTATAGGTCATTACCTAAACATCATATTTTACTAGCGCTTATGGATTCATTTTTTAACTTACTACTTACTAATAGGCCTTGTTCGATTTATCAAGACTAAAATTGTAATTATTTAAGAATTATACATCAAATAATTTAAAATAAGTTCTAACCTAAGAAAATAAAATTAAAATAAGTTAGTAATGTGACTTTAATCTTATTCCGTAGATTTTATGAACTTTAATCCTTGTTTATATCCTAATTTTTATATTACACCTTTCCTACTTGAATAAAATTATCACTTTACTCTCTCCCCAAACTCAAATTTCTACTCACTCTTTCTTTCCTTTGCTCATATTTTCTCTCGGATCCTAGGAATTGGATACCGAAATTGAAAACAACACCACTTGAAATGAATGCTAAACTAAATATCATTAATGTTTTTAGAAAAATTCCCTTATGGTAAATATTCTAATCGACTCGAACACATTTTCTTTTCCTTTTTATTCCCCTATTTTTTCGGTTACGATTTGAATAGATTGAACCTGGATAAACTATGCCAATTTCTTTATTACTGTAGTGCTGAAACCCTTAAAATATCATGCAGGTAAATACTTTTCGATTAGCAAAATAGAAAATTAAGAAATAGAACGGATGAGACCTAACGAGCGATAGACATATTTCAAGGGAAAAAGAAAAGAATAAAATAAAATAAAAAAGAAAGAAAGAAAGAAAGAAAAGAAAGAAGAAAAAAAAAGAAGAAAGAAAGCAGAGGATAAATAGGAAAATTTTTCAAATAGATTTCATCTATGTATATAATATTACAATCTTTAGGAGTAATAGTGAAAGGAAAAAAAAGTTAACGAAAACCAGAACGATGATTAGTAAAATTATTTGCTCCTATCTTATAACTTTTTTCTCTTGAACATGTTAAATAACTTATTTCCCCATTTAATATGATTAAAGACAGTAATAATTCTTTCTTTCTGCCTTCTCTACCCAGCTGATAATTGATATGTTATAAAAATAAATTAATTGCTGGAATTAGTAGAGGTTTATTAGACATTATTTATATGACATAAGAAAAAGATTAAAAAAAAAAAAACGCTATCGGACAAATTGGTGATATTGGCATCGTATAATTTGTTTAGATGTATGTATTGCATTTGTACGATTAGTTATTAGAGATAACCCGGATGATAAGCTGGACGGGAGCAAGAGCATATATCAGATAATCTATTTGCAGAAAACAAATAAAAACAACCGAGTCATTTACTTCGGAGTTTTTAAAGAAAGAAAAACCCCCGACATGACATCATCATGAACTGAACCCACCATACCACACACTAAACGGAAATGCCATAACGATACCAAGAACGTAGACTTCACACGTGACTCGCGCGCACCCCGGCGCATTTTAGCGAGACCGAATCTCGGTACTCTCCAATCTCCACCACGCCGTTCGTTTCACAAGGCACCTGGCGCACGTTAGCATATTCTACCACCACCATACTTTCTCTCTCCTCTTCCTGTTCCTGTTCCTGTTCCTCTTCTTCTTCCTGAATCAGATAGTTGAACAAGATCCATCAACCCATCAAGTAACCGCTCCTGATCTGATCCTATAGATTAATTCGTGTAAGGATTCACCGGTATGCTCTTGAGTGTCCTCTATTCTTCAATTTAATACGTTTAGAGATCCATCTTTAATGGGTATCCGGATGTTCTTTGATAATTTATCAGCTCTATGATCTCTGATTTTGCTAGTTAGATTTGATTAATTCCTTTTGATAATCAAGTTTGGTTCTTTTTTTGGTTAATTTTGTGAATATTAATTTAGCTCTTACATTTATCTAATTCACGTAATTGCTTCAGTTCGTTAGCTTATTTTGCTTCTTTAACATAGTCTAATCTAATAATTTTTGCAACATTCTTTTTTTTATTTTTTTTTCCTTGGTTGAGTAATGAATTCATTCCATCTCGACCTAAAAAGAGGTCCTTCAATATTTTTTTCAATCGGAAAAATTACTAGGTGCGTGATGAAAATGCTTACCGCATACACTCCCAGCTACTATGGGTCGAGGAGGGAGGACACATATGTATACAGCCTTATCACGATCCCTCTAATTTTTTGTTATATGGTCTTACTTTATATTGAAGAAGTGTTTATTTCATGGAAAATAATTCTCGTTCCTTACAATCTGGGTAAATTACATTGACTTCCTGTAAGCTATAGAAATTGCGTCAATATCCTAAAATTTTTAAAGTTGTGTTCAGTAGTCTAGAATTGGTTGTTGCGAAATGTCATCTCGCTGACCTGAAGAAATTGTGCTAACTTGTAGTGGCTAGTATTCGACGCTTTGAAACATAATGATATTGTCAGTTAATATCTGTGTTAGAAATGATTAAGAATGAAGTAAAACTATTGCGCTGAAATAATTTCATAGACTTAAATTGTCATATCTAAATGTGCAACATACTTCGTATGTTTTGGCTTTAATATGTGCATATACACAGAGGAATAAGCAGGGGATAAATCAGAAGGAAGTATGCCATTAATACATAGGATCCCATCACTGGTTGACCTATGCATTCGTACAGCAATAGACAATTTAAGATATCTGGGTGATGTTGGCGAGACAGATATAAACCTTCTTGATCGGATTTTGCCGCATTGTACGGTTGATCAATTGAAGCACATAGAGGAGTCCACAAAAGTAAGACAATGTAACTCTTACCTTGAGCATTGTCATTCTTCTTCCAAATTTTAAGTTTTAAAAAGATATTGGATGCTCGTTTTTCATATTGCAGGAAAGGGATTTAAGTCCAATTACCAATGAGTTGTGGAAGAAATTTTACGAAAAACAATTTGGTGCTCAGAATGTCAGTCTCGTTATTGAAAGAATGAAGCAGAGGAGAGTATCGTTTAAATGGAAGCAACTATATGAGGTGATATGTCTTTTCTTACTTTGTTCAAAGAATATATGCAACTGCTGGGTGTTTTTCATACAATTTTCTCTCCTGAAATGAGAGAGCCCTCAGCAATTACAAGTTGCACCTTATTTGCTCATAGATTATGGTGATTGCATTTACTGAATTGAGATAATTTACTTACAGGCTAAAGTGAAGGATGTGGAAGAGGCTCAAAAGAGGTCATTTGACCGAATCAGGCAGCTCTACAAAAAAGAAGATGCTAGTATGTCATGCTAGTCCAAGACCTTATTTGATTTATTTCTGTTAAGATATTCAAATATGCCAGCAAACCTCCGATTTCAATGTTTATCTCATTTTCGATACACATCACCCTTCTTTGCAACATGATCTCAGTTCCTGCCTAAATTTTTAATCACCTTTTATGGCCGTGAAAATGATTTTGATGAGTATGCTTAAAGTAAAAAACCCATGATATTTCTGTGAAAAAGTTTCAGATAAAAATCGTCCACACATTTACTGGAGCAAATCAGACCCCGATTATTCTTCTGAGTTCATTAAACAAGTTTTCGTTTGTACTTATGCTCTTGGTTAGTGACAGAATTTTCAGGATAAAATTATGCCAAATTTGCACCCCTTTAATACTCAAAGAGACTCTCTCATTTGCTATCGATTGTTCTATCCTTGTCTTATGCTCCTTTTCTCCTATTTTTCATCATAGCTTATGACCATGTCCATGGTTTCAGACTGGGTGAAATTTGTTGAAGTTATCTGTACTTCTATCCTTGATGTGTTGTCATCACTTCTCCCACTATCAATTAATGGAACACTTACAGCAATTGATCCTGTCACATAGGTTCTTCATCTTGTCTGCACTTTTAGCTAACCACATGATCAATTTTGTAGAGAAACAAAGTCGCCAAGTTCAACTTTGCACTAAGGTGCCCCCTTCGAGCAACAAGAGATGCTTTGGTCAGTTTTTCCTCTGCTTTTAGATTATAAAATACCTAAGAGAATGTCACTAACCAATTCTTCTCACGCTTTCCTCTTTTTTACTTTCTTTCATTTTTTTTTTTTTTTAATCATTAACTTTGCCTCATCTTTCTTTAGCGAATGGACCGGGTTACAACGTTTCCAATATCAAAAGCAACATAATGAAGAAGGCAAAAATAGATCTTCTAAAGAGGTGATTTTCCTATTACAAAGTTGAAGCTTCCTTCATTCTTGAGTGCTCATGATGCAGATTGATAGAATGGTTTGAATGCAGTATATAAAGCAGCTGAGTTCCTTGTCTTCTTTCTGAACTAATAGCTTCTCTTTATAGAAGTTAAAAGGCTATAAATGACAACTATGGGGGATAAATTACCAGAAAAAGTAACATAGGAGAGATAGAGGAGATACTGAAAATATGTTATCGAACAGAAATATTTGTGGTGTAATTGTCTTGCTTATGCCTTGAAGACTTGGGGGCTGCTTCTGTTTCACGCTAGCATCGAACTCCAGTAACTATCTTTCTGTGTTATTTCCTGTTTTACAGTCAAGAGGTTAAAAATATTACGGCAATGAAGAAGAATGCAGTCCAAAGAGTACCATGGTAAAATTTTCAGTTGATGTAACTTCATCTGTTCTAAGTGGAGCTTCCATTCGCCACTGATGGCTTTCATTGTAATAGCATCATTTCTTATTTTTCTTTTCCTTCTTTCCAGTGTCTCTCCCTCCAAGAAACCCAGTCTGATTTCTGGAAAGGGCTGTGCTTCAACTTCAAAAGGAACAAGACCTTTAGATAGAAGAGTTTAGAAACTTGGCTTCTGATTGGGGCATTGCTTTGGGAATAGATCAGCTGCAGCGTCAGGAGCAGCTGGACCATGCCATTTCCATTGCATTAACGACAGCAATCTTGAATTCCATGCTGTGTCATGGTCTTCCATGGTTCTTACTTGCTTTTGTATTTCTTGGCTTTTTATTGCATTATTGTTCTCAATTTGCAACAGCTTTCCATGCTTGGCTGTAATCGCCGAGATGTAATTTATTTTGAGATCAATAAAATCTTGAAATGTTTGGCAAGCGTCCCCTTGTAGCTGAAGATAACATGCTACATCTTCGTGATTAGAAAAAAGAAGTGACTCTGTCTAATGGGGGATTTGGACTACCAAGTCTGCCATGCAATGACCACCTTTCAAGCCTTCTTGCGTCATAGCTACCAAGAGTCAGATTGGTCCATATTATTAAAAAAAAAAAAAAAAAAACATACCTGTTAAATAAAAGAGAAGCAAGCTCCAATGTTGACAGGACAAATATACACAACTGGGATTATCAATAACAAACTATACGTATGTATAAAGCTCATCGAAAGATATTTTGGTGAAAGTTACGTTAATCCACGCTAGGAATCATAATCCACCGAATTAGGCAAAGGCTATATTTGGTTAATTATGAAGCGGGAATCAAACTGATTTTTATATTTAATAAGAACTGGGTGAGGATATAAACATGGCAATAGAAAATGTGATTTTATGGTTCTAATTTATTTGATTCCTCTAAGGATATGAAGGAATTAGTACCATGAAACCTCAATTTTTTATTTTTTATTTTTTTTTTCCTGTGCCCTTGTAGCCTCTACCAAATCAAGAACAAACTAGAGTTGATAGTAGGACTTGATGGTAGACAAAAAACAGTCCAAGACAAAGAATGTGATGAATCCTAGAATTGATTTGAGATGATTGCTCTTCTTTCACAACAAATATGAAAGCATTTCCCAAACTACAAAATAAGAGGTCTATTCTGCATCAAACAAAAAGTCATAGTAAGAATATGGCTGGCGTCTTGCGATATAATTCGATACCCATGGGCTGTTAGCGGTATTCTATGTTCTGTGATAGTAATTGCCCTTTCATATTTGCACTTCATGATTGCATTTTCACATTCTTTCTATATTTTAGCGGCATCGGAATGTTCTCTTCACCTACATTCAGAGGATTCCAAAACTACATAAGAATCAGGCATGCATATCTGGCGCATAAGCTAGATAAATATGTCACATTATAAACTCACCAATTGTAGCAAAAAGGATCGAGAAATTTGCACGGTGTGGAAGGAAATATAGAAATACAAAATTTCATGAATCGATCTAATGAAAGACAGAAAAATGGGAATTCGATATACCTTCTGAAAATCCTATGAGGGCATCATCTAATTTGCCGACGGCCGTATCAGCTGTGCGTCCCCGATAGTAACCCTAGGAGTGATGATCTCTCAGGGATAAGACAGTACATACAAAACAACAGAAAAAATTATGAAGATTGAGAAGTTTACTTTTGAATAATCACCATCAACTTCAGTAGCCGTGGGTGCATCTTGGATGACTCTTAACATATTCCTCAAGTTCAATATATGCTAAATGCTCGGTTCGCCCAGTACACAGCATTATCTGCACTTAACTGCTTGTGTATACAAATCAATTAGCTAGAAAGCTTACTTGTGGGCTGCAACATAGTTTGTGTAGGTCAGAACAACAGTTCGTGTTTCGGAACAAAATCGAGAAAATATGGAAACAGGATGTGTTTACTAAAGTAAATCATACTTCTTCACCCCCGAAAAAAAAAAAAAAAAAAAAAATCATGCTTGCACAAAAAAGGATTTATTTGCGAGGACTTTGAGATCTTCGGCTCTTGCAATCTTGGCAGAATCCATTTTGAACACCCAGCAGTTTCTGAGCAATTATGAATCTGGGTATAAAGCTGGCGCTAGAAATCCAAATTTTAGAAGCTTTATAATACTAAAATGCTAAAACTGATCAATATTTGGCTAAATAATGTTAAAAAATTAGCGACGCGACGATGCAGGAAACATGCTCATGGGAAATTAACCATTCGATATCTCAATATCCTTTTTTCCCATAATTTGAAAGCTAATGATTAGATTTGAACAAGACAAAATGCCTACTCTGAAATAGCTTTCCTCCATTTTTCGTTATTTAGTTTGCATAATGATAAAGCTAATGATATTATTTTAATGCCATAATATGCGCCATGAGGAAATTTTCTTCCATGAATCTGGTGGTTGATAAGCAAATACATAATTTGTGTTTCATCATTATCTAACAATTTTAATTATAAATACATATTAACTTCTAATTGATTCAATTTATTATTAAATTAAATTAGTGAATATCATTGAATAAATTTGCTAAAATAATATGAACAAGAAATTATTAAAAAAAATTGCTAAAAAGATCAGCGAGCCCTTCACCTTAAAAAGGCTAGAAAATATCTTAGAGTGTTGTTGTATTATAACTGATCTATGCCAGTTGGTGGTTACCCATTACCTTAAAAAGGCTATCCAAATTCTTTTAAGATAATAAGTGGTTACTATCACCAACACAACTTATTATTGTTACCTTTCGTGCCTTACTTTTTTTTCATTTTCAAATTTTCATTTTTTTTTTTTTTGCATTTTCTTACTAAATTTATTTAATAATATTATTTTTAAAAAGTACATTAAACAAAAGTTGACATGTGTCTCCAATTAAAATTTAATTTAATTTAAGATACAAATAATGTGTTTATCAGAAGAGAACACAAATGATGTATTTACTTCTTTACAAAAACCTTGAAACAAAAGTAATGTTTATGTAATTATACCAACTAAAAAAGGTAATTTATATAATACGTGTGATGGTTTATAATTAGAAGGAAAACCGTATTAGCAGCTTTAGTCATAAGCTAATTATTAAGAACTAGCGAATGGAATGTTGGTATCATAAGTGCTCAAAAAGTAGTAAATAATTGAGTATGTTAATTGTAGCTTTCATTTTTTTTCCTGCTATTTAATATTATAAATTTAGAAGATGTTAAAAATGTCCTACTTCCTTTGATATTATAGATAATTGTCTGATGTGGATAAAAAGAGAGCAAATATTATATTGTTAATATCTTATATTTTAGGATCTAGTTAGATATGTATCTTTTATTGAAGATATGAAATCTTCTATTTTCTATATTTATCAAGATTTAGTTTTTTAAAATATTAGATCTTATTATATCTATAAATAGACAAACTTGTAATCAATTAAAAGAGATATATATTGAAAAGAATTATTTTTTCTACATTGGTGAAATGCCTTTTTTTTTACTAATGGGGTGGGACCATCCTTTTTCTCATCAATGGTGTAAGAGCATTAAAATCTCATCTACAGTATGAGGCTATTAAATATATTTTTCTAAGTTTTATTATTTTTTTATGAAAAAAATTACTTAAATTATTTTTTCTTATTAATTTTTGTACTTTGTCTACTCTTGTTCATTCTTTTATAATTTTGTTCTTACTGTCCTACATCAAATTTAACATCAAAGCTGAACAATAGGTTTCTTTTTAAAGCCTATTATTTTTCTCATTTTAGAAATTGACTTTAATGTTCTTCCCTAGGACCTAAAAAAAAATTTTACTTTCATTACACACCAAAATATCAATAATATGGAATTCACTTTCAATTATTTTTGTGAGCAATTTATGTTAAAGAGTGAAAAGGTTATAACTATGTTAAGTACAATGAGTTGCCAACTTAAGTACATTAACCATTGTTTTAATGTCTTATAAACTCCTAAATTACTTGCTAAGCAAGGAAAATATGTTGCAACCCAAGTCTCATATATTATCCAAGAAACTAGTATAGCATTAAATTCTTCTAAAATTGAACCATATTATAAAAATATCTACGATTGTACACCTAATGAGATATAGGATCTATTGAGACCTTAAAAAGGGTCTAGTAGGATTGCCTGAAAATTTCCATATCACGTGTATACTTATAATATGGAAACTGCCTTACAAGTTATAAATTGTAAGGCTCTAAATAATAAATCACTAAGATTAGTGATTTTTAAGTAATTAATTTATTACAAAATATAAATATAAATCACTATAGATGTTCGATATCCTATAGTTCCTCAGAACCATCAAGAATCGGTATCCCTTACCAAATGATAAGATCAAATAATATGAACTTAAAAGTTCAAACTTAATAAGGTTGAAAACTCTAAGTACATGAGTGGTATTTATATTTAAAGTTTTACATGAACTAAATAATTTCTTTTTAATTCTAACCTCTAAAATGTCTCAGTACTTGCACTCAACGCTCGGCTCTTAACTCATGTTCGATTATTTATTAACCTGTAAAAGAAAAACTATTGGGGAATAAGCTACAAAAGCTTAGTGACTTATCCCTCATATTATACTGGCAAGTAAGTTATCAAATAAATTATTACAATCATATGAATGTATACACATATAGTATGCCAAAAAATATACGCAATTGACCAATGCTACATATATTATCGGATTTTAATACTCTCCAAGATAAGGGTTGAAGATACATTGATACCAATCACAATTGAGCTCTAGTACCTAAGCTTTTAACCATAAATTTAGATTTCGTATTTTGCAAAATACATTTCCATTTATAAGAAATCTAATAGTATACCAAAATTCTAAGTCTAGCGGTGAGATGACCCCTGTAATCCAGACTTACACCTTATAGTGGAGGTCTCTAGACTTGACCCTCAGCCAAACGGTTGGTGTCTCCAACGCCTAATAAGCCCGTGGGTTAAGGTAAGGTCATATTGTACGAGTATACCGTACTAAATACTTTAATTCAATGTATATAAATAACCCCCACATAGCCTCTCTTTACCTTCGTGTGAAGTGATGGCCAAAATAAGAAATGTAATGCATGGTTAATGCATAATCCTTATTAATTTAAGATAATCCAAGTATAATTAAGTCAAATTATGTAACGATCAATTGATATCAACAAACCATCCAAATCATGTGACAATCAATTATACAATTAAATCCTCAATTATCGTATTTAACAATATTTTTCATAGTAATCAATTAGCATCAAGCACATGCATATCCCGAACCCTCATTAATCAAGTTATTAATATTCAATTTAAGTGCACTAATTACAAGCATAAAACAAGTATAGAGTCATCAGAAGTACTTACTTAGCTATGACATCTCACGCTAATTGTAGTAGTCCCTAAGAAGATCCTAACTGTCGTCAAGATCACCTATTTATTATAAGACGAAAAACGATAGTGAGTAACTGAATGAACTAGTTATTTTAAGCATTTATTCACCTATTTCTACTTATGTTCCTATTAGTTTTCATTCAGTTGAACCTTATCATCAACCATATGTAACTTTTTCATTTTATTTCCAATATTTATAAACTTATAATCATTTTTCATCGTTTTCGGTGTACGTTCACATAGTGATGTACGTTTTGAACATTAAGACTCGTGTTTTACGATATGAATCAAATTTACTAAAATTTTAATTATTGAAGCTTAAATATTCTTATTATCTAGTTTTATACCTTATTTTAGTACTTAATGATTTAATTAGCCATTAAATTCTTACACTGAGATGATTTTACATTGTTATTACTATTTTATGTGCTCAAATAAGGCTAATTCAATTTGAGATGTGAGTTATGGGTTTAAAGTGATTTCGGCCCATATATGTATGTATTTGTACATATTGTATATTTTATTATATTACTATACTATCTTTTAGTATTTTAAATAATTATGTTATAAATTATTTATGTATAACTTTTACACTAAAGTACTTATGTACCTTATGCTTATGTTGTATATTTATACTTCTAATACACTTATATGCATACTAATATACTTGTACATATACAGTATCTATACTCGTATATATACTTACAGTGGTATTCGTATTTTCATATGCTTTCCATACTTTCTTAAGAAATCTTCATGTAAATCATATTCTTGCATCTTATGGACTCATTTAGCAAGTTATATGTGTATATGCTTAGTATGCTCCTTATTTTAGGTTATGTATATAAAGAGTATTCATGTACATGGCTTTCTATACTTATGTATAAGTAGTTTTCTTATTCCTACCTATGTGTATGCATACTTATACTATGTACTCTACTAGTGTATACCTATTTAGTCCATATAAATATATGTGTTTCTACACCTATATATGTACATATGTTCTTTTACACTTATCTCTATGTATATACCTATACCTATACTAAGTGCTTTATTAAAATTCATATACATTTACTTCACATGGATCCACATAGTATATGTACTCATGTATTTCTATTCTTATACCTAAGTAATTATACACTTATGTACATGTGTATAAGAATTCTATTTGTATCAACATACATGTACATATAACATGATAATTCCAAAACTAACATAATATAAATAACTAATTACCAATTAAGATGAAAGATTGTATGAAAATATACCTTTTTTTCCTTTGTAATATGAAATATGAGTTTATGCATGTAGAATAGTGGTTTGGAAGTTGTTGATGAGTAAAAGAAAAAGGAAAAACAAGAATTAGAAGAAGGATCAAAAGAAGGAGAAAGTGATAGTTGTAACAAGGGGAGGAAAAAGGGATTTATTTGTGGCTTACAATTGAAACAAGTAGGTTCTAGAGTCTTCTTGGTAGGGATAGCCAGAAGGAGGAAAAGAAAGAAAAAAAATCAAAAGAAAAGAGAAGAAATCCTTAGAAAATGGAAAATGGTTCTAGGTTAATACATATGTTGACTTTAGTCAACTCTTTTAAATTTGTATGAAATTAATGTACATAATAAGAAAATTAAGGATAATTAGGAGAAAAATTAAGGAAATGTGGTGTTTATTGAAATGATTAATAAAAATAGTTAATGAGATCTTCCTCTAGATGTTTATATTTTATATACATCATTTGGTATGTTACTTAATGTAACTATTATAAAAAGTGTCATTTAAGATATTAACATTGACTATATGTGATATAAACATCAACTGAACACTTAACTTTATATAATACTAACCTAGTTATATGATTAGAAGATGGATGTGATCTATAATATAATATCTTAATTTTCTAGTAAATTAAATTAGTATTATATGCATTTATGAATAATTAAAAGTTATTTTGATTATTTGATAATGATTTAATATGATAGTAAGGATATATTAGCAACTAAGGTTTTAGAATAGATTATAGTGACTTAGTACTTTTATATCCTTAAATTTATAATTTTTAGGGCTTTATCACTTTTGGGTAAAATCTCTAGTGTTTATATACATTTAAAGTCTACAAATTTTATACACGATTGAGTCTTCGATTATTATCTTAAAGTTTTCATCTTAATTAGCCTTTTCGACTCTTAAAAATATCTAACTCATTAGAATCTACTTTAGATATTAGGTCGAAAAATTTAGAGTTTTATAGGAACTTTGTAATAGTGCATCTAAGGAGATAGAGAAACTTTATCACTATGTCAGTGAGGTTATGTTAGTTCCACCAAAAACTGAGTCAATCCCTTTTCAAACTGATAATAATTTTATAGAGATTAAAAAGAAAATCATTAGTGGTAAGCTAGATGAAAAAATATACAAGTCACTGATTTTATTTTAGAGAAAGCCAATGAGACTATTCTAATGTCCTTCTATATTACATTCTTTAGGTTATGTCAAATCAGTTCATATTCAAACTCATATCTATATGGACATTAATTAGTAAATTAATCTAAATAATAAATTATGTGAGTTCATAGAAGAACTTCATTGCAAAATTTGAAGCATTCAAAGAAAAACAGTCTTTATAACAAGAGAAAAAGAAGAGACCAAATGCATTATAAATGATTAAAATCGAGGTTACATCCATTTATCAAAGTCAAATCTTTTCAAACTAAGGAAAGTTGATGAGAAGTATGGAAAACTCTTCGATCATAAATTCAAAATTAATTTTCACAAATTATCATTTGATCTAGGAGGATTTAGACTAAATCTTAAAGATTCGAGGATAAATCATTTTAAGAGAGGGTAAATGATGTAGATCAAGAAAGAGTAGGTATTATATTATTAATATCTTCTATTTTAGGATTTGGTTAAATAGGTATTTTTTTTATTGAAGATATGAAATTTTTATTTTCTATATTTATCAAGATTTAGTTTTTTAGAATATTAGATTTTATTATGCTCATAAATAGGCAAAGGTTGTAATCAATTAAGAGAGAATGATTAGATATTGAAAAAAAATATTATTTTTTTTAAATTGGTGTGATGTATTTTCTTTTTCATTGATAGTGTGAGACAATCAAAATCTCGTTGTATAGTGTAAAGCCATACAATTCACCAGTGATGTGAGGCCATTGTCTTAATTTAGTGGTGTAAGCCTGCTAAATATATCTTTTTAGGTTTTATTATTCTTTTATAAAAAAAAATTGCTTAGATTAAGTTTTTTATTAATTTCTGTGTTTTCACCACTTTTTCATTCTTTTATAATTTTACTTCCACTATCCTACATCACTGCCACCATATAAATAGATAGTAACTCTAATAATGTAGCATTAAGGTGCAATAACTATATAGAGTGAATTTCCAACATTACCCTTTTATGCTTTAATTTGTAGCTAAGAAATATAAGCATATAAGATCTTTATTGTAGTTTTTTTTAAAAAAAAATTTACAAATACTTAAGACACTAAAAACATATCCATTCACTTCAATAATTATAAGTAATGTATACTTATTCTATTCAATCATTATTAGTTTTTTCACATTTATACTTCTCATAACTCCTTTTCTATTTTTAATTTATTTGATCAATATATGATTATAAAATATGAGACAGTACAAAAATTTTACACTTTAAAAATTTAGTTACTACTAGCTAACAATTTCTTTTCCCAATATTAAAACTAGAAATATGTCAACATAAACTCGAGTCTTACAAAAGATAAAGAATCAAGTTATTAGGATCTATCAAATCCCTTATATTTATACTAACATCTTTCATTAGTAAAAATAACACTTAAAAAGGAGAAGCATGAGCTACTAGATCTTCATTAGCAAGGGAATGCATGATATTGGCTAAATGATCTACTACTTCATTATCTTCTCTTCTAGTATAGCACATCTTAGCTTCATCAAACTATTGTAGTTATTCCTTGTAAGCATGTGAAAGTTTACTAAAGTTCAGCTTAATATGAAGGCTTAAGGAATTTGAAATTAGATGTATTGCCATTGTCAACTCTAAGCATAATTCCATTTTGCTTTATCCTAGCACCTTACTATACTTCAAGCCTCAATAAATTCTCATAATTCAATTGACAAAATGTCAACTCTTTTTACCAAAAACTAGAATCCTTCCTCTCTCATCTCATATCCTTCTATGTTTGCTTCTTTTGTCATGTTCTTGAGAGATGCATCAATATTAATCATGACCCATCCTTCCCTATTATGGGACACCCAAATTAGTCAATGTAAAGAGAAATAGAACCTATTTGGGCACTAAGGTGAAAATGCCTCTCTCTTCCTCTATTTACAAATTGCTTTTACCTAATCATGCTTAGAGATCGAAATATCCATAATAGTTCCATTATATAAACTAACTTATAAAAAAGGCTAATCGCCCAATTGTTGTCATATACTTGGTATATATGAGGTACATATGACTTAACTACTTTGAAGCATCTTCACTTCAATATTAAAAGTAAAATAAAAACATTTTATACATATGCTTATTTTAAAAATAGATTTACATTGAGTTTCTTACATAGAGCTTATAAAAGAAATTATAAAATTTTTAATTACAATAAATACCATATGTTAGACTATATCACCTAAGTGGCCCAACTAACTCCAAAAATAAAATATGAAAAGAATGATTCGGCTCTATTTAATCATCACTCTAAACTTGTATGCTCATCTTCTTTACATTTAGGGCCTAGTTGACTTTAGTAAACATTTGTTAGGACCTACTAAAAGGATTATGGGATATGAGCAACTATTGCTTAGTAAGGGAAATACATAAAAGTATACACTATACAAATAAGTAAGGTTGTCAATCAATTAACTATATGCAATGTGACATAACATATGTCATCCGAATGCTATTGTCTAATTCGTCGTAAGGTTAGAGAAATTACACTCGCTCTTGTCTAAGTTGAAGAGTTTACACATGTTGGCATGATACCTTGACTCACAACCAAACCCACGCTTATGTAAGGAGAACCGGCTCTTCCCATGACTACCTTAGAAACCAATACTCTCAATCTCACCATAACTTCTTCTCGTATCACTTAGTTTGACTATGATTAAGAAAAGGTCAATTTTTGCTATCTTCTTGAAGGGTCAATGTTTGGCTAAAGAATCTTAATAATTCCTCTAATGGGTTATAATGCATGTTAGGTTAGGATTTTAGTCTAAGTTTAAGTTAGTCCATTTTAAAGGTGACCAACCAATTACAAACAATCCAATTAGAAAGCAAAGCATGACATGGCAATCATAACATGTAGTATAGCTACCAATCAATATAATGGATTTCAAACACATGCATTACATGTGCACATTTAACTACTCTACAACCATAAGCAAATATGTGCCTTAGCCTTTAAGCACTTCTATATAGTACTTAGAAACGTGCTTAAGCATTGATCCCATTTACTTAGTTTACTATTGTCTTATGACTCAGATGTATTGGTCTTAAATGTTTTATTTTCTATATAAATCACTAAAGTAACGGTGTTTGAATCATTGTCCTTTTAAATAAGCTTAACATTCTTTTAATAATTATTAGGTGTTTGTTACAAGAATCAAGTATTATTACTCTACCAAGGATGGTAAGATCTTCAACACTACCTTTTATGCATGCATTGGGTTTATTTATATAAGATTATGTACCTTTTACTTAAATGTCTATTAGATCTTATGATTATGTTTTTTACTAAGAAACCTTCTATAGGATCTTCTATTAAATCCTTTACCTATATGCTCTGCTTAAAAAGATCTTCTATAGGATTTTCTATTTTAGTTCACTTAAAGCTTAAACTTAGTATAATAACTTAACCAAAACTCTTTCTACTAAGGTATTATCCATTTTGGTGTAGTAAGTTAAACAGTTTTGTCTCTTAGTGCAGCTACTTCCTAAAAGGTCACTCATCCTAAAAGTATTCCTCATTGAGCAAGCTTATCTTTAGAGTTCTAACGAACTCCAAGTCATTATATTAAGTAGTACCTCAATGAGTAGAACTTCTTTACCTTCTATTTTAGGGGTATCATAATTTACTCTCCTTATAGAATTGATCTCCTTGTTAGTTTTATTACATAGGTTCTAAAAACAGCACTAGGCAAGGCAGGCTCTAGACGAGCTCCCTTATAGGCTAAAGAGGTGCCCCTATCCTATAGCACTTAGTTCCCCTACTTCCAACTAGTAGACTACTTTGATATTGTTTGTAACATGAGTAGAACTTTTTTCATCGAGATCTTGTTAGCTTTGGGTCTACTTTGGTGCATAACACTGTATGGTTTTGTCTCTTGGTATAGTTACTTCCTAAGAGGTCTCCCTTTGTGATTGCTTCCTACTAAGCATGCTCAACTTTAAAGTTCCAATGAACTCAAAGCTGTTATGTTGAGTTCGCTTCAATGTTTTGTTGATAACAAAAAGGATCAAGTTTATTAAACAAAAATTACCAAGTGTGTAGGAATCTATATATCTTTTAAACATTTAGAACAATCAAATAGTTAAGAAATTTTGAGAATCAAGAAATATATTAGAGGATGAATAAGAGAAAGAACAAAGGATATGGGCAAAATCTAGGTAGTCAAGACATTTTACAATTTTTTGTAAAATGAGTAATTGGTTAGATTTTGGTTGAATTGAAGGCCTAACTCTATTTATTGGATGTATTTGGGTAATGCATTTAATGTTCAACTAAAGTTGAACATAATCCATGAGATTTAAAATTAAAAAATTTCTTCATCAATCTTATTCAAATAAAGCTATGCAAACTTCTAAGTTATTATTCTAAGCTTGGTCCGAGAACTCAAAGTGAAACATTAGGTGGATATTTTACTATATTGCATGAGCAAAAGATCTTGTTATAAAGGAATATTGGCGACGACTTTCAATGATATGGAGTACTTCTTTTATACGACAATCAAGGAATGAAAGATAGAGTACATTTTCATTATTTCTAGAATTATCGATGAACCAGCTCTTTATCTTTTCTGAAATAGAATTTGGTCAAAATGTGCTACAAATATATTAAGAAAATCAACTACGAGATCATCCAAAATCATTTTAAGTTGTGAATTAAGGACTCGAACAAATCTGTATCCATTCATTTATTAACAAAGCAAAAAGAATTGTAGTATGCCTTCCTTCTTCAAGCAACAAAGGCCAAATTTTTGTTACAAGAATAGAAGCTTGAGATAATTCGAGACACAAAATCTTTAACCGGTCATATAGCATTCAAATTAAAAAATCCCTAATTTTTTTAGATTAAGAACAAGGTACTACTTTGTCGCAACATTCATTCTCTTCGAGATAGGCAAACATTGTTTACCTAAAGATAATTCAAGAATTTTTGGCAACAAGATTAGCAGACCTTAATTAATACAACATGGCTATAATGAAGAGCTTTCATCCTTTCAAAAATTTAGTTTATGATAGCAAATCAAGAGAGGAAATTAAGCATAAAAGAATATATGCTCTCTGTGATCGTACAAATATATTTTGAATGAAGTCTATCTAAATCCATTCATTTCTAGCCATTACCAAAGAAGGATATATAAGTATGAAGCATTCAAATCAAGGACATAAAGAATATATAGAGTTCTGCATGAAAGTTTTGGAAATTTCCTTTTATCTACAAAATCAAAGGATATTGCTACTCTTATATTTTTTTCATTTCTATATTATGTTTTTGTGCTTATATTTAGAGGATTAAATTTTCTCAAATCCTTAACATGTATCTTTTGAGAGATAGGATTTGTTGTGAGTGAGAGATTTGTTTATATCTTTATTAATTTAAGTTTAACCAAAGGTTAGGCTAAGGGATTCAAAGTAGAGGAATTGGTGATTGTAATCTCCTAAACTTTTTTTATTGATCTTTTGAAGTGGATAGTGTAACTACTCCGATGAAGAATACTGGGTCCCCGACGATGGAGTTGGGAGAGTGCAATAAACACAAAGCAAAAGTACTATAATTTAATTAGCCAGATTTTCTTTCCCTTCTCTTTTATTTTTGTGCAATTTTATTATATGTTTATAATACTAATACTTTCATGCCAACCATTAAGTAATCAATGGGTTTTGTTATTTACAAATTTTTATTAAAAAAATCCTTCATTTTTAATAGAAACCAATTCACCTCTACCCTTCTTTCTTGGTTACTAATTCGAGACCTATATTTGGTATTAGAGTTTTGCTCTAATATCACTAGAGTTTGAAGGTTATGTTAAAAGTAGTGGTAGTATAACAGTATAACTTAAAAAAGTACCTTTCTTTGATGGCACCAATTTTTCTTATTAGAAATGTAGGATAAAGACATATGTAAAGGCTGCTGATTATCAAACATGATGAATCATTGAAAATGGAGAAGCATAAGCTCTTACAACTGTTACAACTAATAGTAATGTTACAAAAAATGAATTAAATTCCAAAGCTAAGAATGTTCTCTTATCCACTATTGCTTAATTTGAATTTTACCTAATTTCTTTTTGTAGCTTAGCAAATGATATATGGGATATATTGGAGCAAACCTATAAGGGTAAGGAAACCATTAAAGAGACTTGGATCAACTCTCTTATCCAGCAATATGAAACTTTTCACTTCTTAGTGAGTGAAGTGATTAAAGATTATTTTAATAAATTTACAACCATTACTAATGAGCTTTCTTCTCTTGACAAGAAAATTGTTGATGCAAATCTAGTGCATAAAATGTTGTGATTTTTGCCCAAAGCCTATAATATATAATAGACAACCATAAAAATGGCATGTGATATTAAGAAGTTGATCCTAAACCAACTAAGAAGCAAATTAATGGCTTATGAAGTCGATTTTCTCAAATTAAAAGCAACATCAAAGGCTAAAAATAAAAAAGAAATAGCCTTTAAAGCTAAAAAAAAAATAGAATTAGATTCTGATTCTAAAAGTGATAGTGATGAGGAAGACGACATAACATTGATTGCTAGGAAACTAAATAAGATGATCGAGAAACAAGGTAGAAAAAGGTTTTTTTAGTAAAAGTACATCCTCTAATTGTGGTAAATGTCATGTAAGGAAAAGCTATAAGGAGAAGGATGCAAAGAAGGAAAAAAAAAAAAGGAGAAAAAGAAAGTGGTATGCTATGAGTACGAGAAGGTTAGGCATATCAAATACAGATACTCAATTTTGATCAACAAGCTTGAGAAATACAAGAAAAGTAAAAGGCATTGATGGCCACCTAAAGTGACTTGGACAAATTAGAGAATGAATAAAAGGACATAGCAAAAGATGAAGAAGCTAATCTATGTCTAATGGCTTTGCCTAAGGTAACTTCTGATTTTGAAGATGAAATGCCAAAAAGGGTATGTAAACGGATGAAAAAGCTTCTTAAAGCATGTAAAAAGCCAATTAAATTAACAATGACTAATCATGAAATCAAAACCTTAAGAAATGAAAAGGAACAACTAATCTAAACAAATAATTTGATTGCTAAAGAAAATGACTTTCTAAAAACTAATAAAGAAGTGTTGCAAATAGATAATCTTCGACCAAATTAAGACAATCTTGAAAAAGAGAATCTAAGAGAATAAATAAATGAACTAAAAACTTGAATGGATGATATATTTAATTCAATTGATTCAACCTTTCACAAGTTCTATGAAAGTGACAAAAAATTGCAAATGCTAACTTCCTCTCAACAAATGGAT
Source organism: Lumnitzera racemosa (assembly GCA_024138005.1). Taxonomy (NCBI): domain Eukaryota; kingdom Viridiplantae; phylum Streptophyta; class Magnoliopsida; order Myrtales; family Combretaceae; genus Lumnitzera; species Lumnitzera racemosa. The sequence goes on from JAMXBC010000004.1 coordinate 64,654,242, forward strand.
AAAGCTAAAGCTAGCCATGGTTTTAAATGTAGTGAAAGGTCTAATATAGTTAAGAAAATAGTCTTTGCTAAAGGAAAAGGAAGTTGTAAATGTTGAAATGATCAAGAATGATAGAAATTCTAGGAATAATAGATTGGTGTATAAGGTAAAAAGTATGTCCAAAGCTATTCTAACCAAACCAAGAAGTATCTAGTTAGAGGATGCATCAGAGGATTAGTCAAAGAGTGTATTAGAGGATACTCGAATCAAAACCATAGAAGCTAGCTAACAAATAGGTATAAAGCATCTAAATCAAATGATCGTTTTTTTTTCTATAATAAATTAGGGTATATAAAAAAATATTGTTTTTATAGAAATAACAAGCTCAATAACCAATAAGCAAAAACACCAAACTCCATGAGGTTGAATTTTCATTGACCTATGCTAGTATGGACTCCCAAAAGAACTCAACCATATCTCTTATATGATTATAGAAACATGGAGTTAAACTAAAAGGAATGTGGTGCTTAGATAATTGGTGCTCATATCACATGTTTAGAGATCCTTCACCTTTTACAACGTTAGAATGGAAAGAAGGAGGACATTTTAAATTTGGTGATGGTAATAAAGGGAAGATTATGGCTACTAGTAATATCAAAATTCCCCATTACACTATTGAAAATGTGTCTTTAATAAGAGGTTTGAAACACAATCTTCTAAGTATAAGCCAGTTATGCAATAAAGGATATGAAATGATATTCAATCAAAATAAAGTTAAGGCATTTGATAAAATTAGTATTAAGTTATTTGATGGTTTCCACGAGAAGAATATTTAGCTAGTTGAAATAGCCAAAGTAAAAGTTGAAAGATGTTTCTTCACTATCTTTAATAATGTATTTCTTTAGCATAAAAAGTTGGGTCATGTTAATTTTAATCAAGTAAAGAACTTATCTAAAAACAATTGCCGAATATGGATTTTCACCCTCCGAATTCTTTTATAAAAATAAATCTTCTTTAAACTGATCAGTACTAAACTCCACTCATTTAATACTAATCCCCGATTAGGGTTTAAAGAAAACCGTTCCATTTTATTTTGAAAACACCTTTGGAGATGCCATTTGATCAGAGTTGGGAAAGATAGTTAAGTTATAGCCAATTAGGTAGATTAGTTATAACTTAGCTATTAGTTTAACGATTAAAACTAGTTTTACAAAAACAGTTTTTAAAACCAGAGAATTTGAATCTAAGGGTTAAGAATTTTAAATCCTTATAAGTAACATTGACTTTCTCAATATAGAATTAAACTTAAAATTCACCTTTTAATTTTGAAAGATAGAACTTGGTTATTGGTAACTATAATTGGATAAAAAATAATCTAAACTAAAGAAGAAGGGAATTTTTTTTTTGTTTCATTTTTATCGTCACCTTTAGGTACCTACGTACCCATTATTTAGGATCAAACGTACGTAATTCTTTTTTGTAAAACTTTAGTGGATTAGTTTTGTTTTAATTTGAAAATAATCAAGATTATGTTTTAATTAGTTTTGATTTATTTAAGAAAATTCCTAAAGGGTCCTAATTAGTGTTTTATTTTTGGAAACTCTAAAATTGTCTTAATTTGGAAAAAAGTCCATTTATTTTCATTTATTTTTAGAAAAATCAATTTTTCTAAGTGTCAAAACGATTTTTGTTCACTAACCTATTTATTTATTTTTATTTTTATTATATTATCTTATTTATTTTATACTTATTCTTTTTATTTCTATTAAAATAAATAAATAGACTATTTCTTTTTTTTTCTATCTTTTTGTTTTTCTTCTCTTTCTTTTTTTCTTTTTCATTCTTTTTATTTTTCTCATTTATAACTTTTACAAATAAACAAATTTAAAAAAAAAAAAAACAAACAAACTTGGTTGGCTCGGATTAGCTTTGGATCGGCTTAGGCGGCTTAAAGGCAGCTCGAATCGACTCACTTCAGCTTGGTCGGCTTGATCGGCTTACTTTGGTTAGGGGTCGGCTTGAGGTTGGCTCACTTCAACTTGGTTAGCTCCAATCAACTCGGAAAATCCGATGGTGGTGGTTTTCATCAAAAAACATTATAGGAGATGCTATTCGAGAGAGAGAGATAAACCATACTAGAGAGAGGAAGTTTCGAATTTTGTTTTTCTAAAGTGTTTCGAAGCTTTGTTGTATTTTGAAAATGAAGAGTAAACCCCTATTTATAGGTATCATGGTCGAGTTAAGGATAGAAAAAATTAAATGCAATATGATTTTCTTCCAATTTTGGATTGGATGAACCTGGGTAATATGTGGTACCAAATAGGAGTGTATCCAACATACACAAGAATGTGTATACCATACTTAGAAGTGAGTTGGTAAATGACGTGACGATGAAGTGAGAAAAGAAAATAAAAAATACATTTTGCACTTTCCATAGATTGAACCTAAGATCTTTAAGTCATATACAATATTAGGTCCAAGTGCTTATCTAGTTGGGCAATTAATTTTTCCTTATTTATATGTGCAATAATTGTACATATGGATCAGGCAGCTTAAGTTAGATTTAAATTTAAGCCTAAGCCTAAACCCAAGCCCAAGCCCAAGCCCAAGCCCAAGCCTAACGGCCTTTTATTTATATTAAAATTATATTCTATTTAAACAATCTAAATTTTTTTTATTTTGTAAATTCCTTATTTTTTTCTATTTTCTAAATTTCTTATTTTTTAAAAAAATTTTTAGATTTCCTATTTTTTGATAGTTTTCCAATTTTCTTATTTTTTGTGCTTTTTCCCTATTTTTGTATTTTCCTAAAATTCTTGCTTTTTCTAAATTTCTTTATTTTTCGAGTTTTCTTTAATTTCATATTTTTTGTATTTTTATTAATTTAGGACCTATTGATGAAATAAAATAAAAAATAAATAAAATAAAATAAAGGGAGAAAAAATTAGGTATCTACAACAACCTTATGAATAGCTTACCTAAAATCAACATAAAAGATGATATATGTTGCACCACCTATTTTAAGAATAAAATCAATACTATATCTCACAAATCTAAGAATATGATCTTAACAAAGCGACCCTTGGAATTACTACATATGAATTTGTTTGGTCCAATCCATATAATAAGTTTAGGTAGAAATAAATATAGCATGGTAATTGTTGATGATTTTTCTTAGTATTCTTGGATTTTATACTTATGTAACAAAAGTGATGTTTTCCTTGCTTTTGAAAAGTTCTCAAAATAGGTACAAAATGAAAAAGGCTTTTCCATCATTAACTTATGAACTAATCATGGAAAAGAATTTGAAAATGAAGACTTTATAAAGTTTTATCAAAATAATAGTATCACTCATAATTTTTCAACTCTTTCTACTTTCCAATAAAATGGAGTAGTTGAACGTAATGTGTACCTTATTAAATGAAAGTAGTATAGCACGATATTTTTTGGCCAAAGCGATCTCAATTTCTTGTTACATCATAAATCAAGTGTATATAAGGATACTAACCAAGAAGACATCATACGAAATGTATAAAGGATGAAAACCCACCGTTTCTTATTTTCATATTTTTGGCCCTAAATATTTTATAACAAAATTAAGAAAAAATTTGGGAATGTTTGATGAACATATAGATGAAGGCATTTTTATAGGATATTACTTGCACAATAAAGCATATCGTGTATTTAACAAAGCTACAAGAATGTTGAAGAATCCATTAGTGTGTAATTTGAAGTAAAGATGGAGGATTCTGATGATGAATATGAAGCAAATGGAAGAGGTAAGAATACTAGTTTTCAAAAAAATGAAATAGGAAATACCAAAGCTCTTAAGGAATCCAAAGTTGGAACTTTGTCAAAAGTTAAATTAGAGCATAAATCAAAAGCTTCTTAGGTAAGTCCTGAACCTCTTAAAGTCTTGAAATTTAAATGTGATCATCTTCCTGCATATTTAATTGGCAACATATATTTGGGTGTAAAGACTAGACCAAGTTGACAAAATTTTGAAAGTACTTTTGCCTTATTATCTGAAATTAAGCCTAATACGGTCGGTGAAGCCTTGTCTAATAGTGGTTGGATCAAGGCCATGCAAGAGGAACTCACTTAGTTTCAAAGAAATTAGGTATGGACATTAGTCCCAAAACAAGAGACAAATCTGTTATTGATAGCAAATGGGTAATTGAGAGTATGTTAGACAAGTATGATAAAATTTCAAGAAATAAGGTTAGATATGTAGCTAAAGGATACTCCTAAGAGAAAGGTATAGACTTTGATGAAACTTATGTACTAGTTGCTAGATTAGAGGCTATTAGATATTTTCTTGTTTTAAGAGACTTAAATTATTTCAAATAGACATTAAAAGTGGCTTCTCAAATGGATATATAAAGGAAGAGGTGTATGTTAAATAATCCCTTGTATTCGAGGACTTGTTTATAGAAGAACATGTATATAAATTAAAAAAAGGCTTTATATGGGTTAAAACAAGTACCTTGCACTTGGTACAAGAGACTTAGAGATTTCTTGATTGAAAGTGGATTCAAAAGTGGTCATGTAGATACAACCCTATTTCTTAAGTATTATAATGATGATTTGTTAGTGGTACAAATTTAGTAGATGACATTATGTTTGAATCCACTAACAAATTACATTGTAAGGAATTTTCTAAGTTAGTGCAGGTGAAGTGAGATGTCACTCAAGGGAGAATTAAATTTCTTCCTTAAACTTCAAATCAAATAGACATAGGATGGAATTTTTATGCATCGAGAAAAATATACAAAGCAAATTTAAGAGAAATTTAGATTAGAAAACACAAAAGGAGCTACAACACTTACGTTAAATTCTACTAAGTTAGAACCAAATGAATCAGGTAAGAAAGTAAATAAGAAATTATATAGAAGTCTAGTAAATTCATTGTTGTCAGCTTTTCGCTCCAATAAAATATTTAGTGTGTATATTTGCGCATGATTTATTCAAAACCAACTAAAACACATGTGGCTACTGTGAAGTGCATTTTTAAATGTTTATCTTACACATCTAAGCTAGGTATTTAGTATCCAAAAAACCTCAATTTTGATTTGGTTGGATATTTAGATGCCGATTATGTAGGGTATAAGATAGATAAAAAAAGGGGGCTACCTTAGGTACTTGCTAATTCTTAAGGGACAAGCTCGTTTCTTGACCTTTCAAGGAATAAAACTCTATTATCCTATCTACAGTTGAAACCGAGTATGTATCAATTAGGAATTGTTGCATGTAAATTATTTGGATAAAACAACAATTTTCTGACTATGGTGTTAAATTAACAAAATGTGCCTATAAAGTGTGATAATACTAGTGCAATTAATTGAACAAAGAATCTAGTGTATCATTTAAGATCTAAACATATAGAAGTTAGGCATCATTTCATTAGGGATCATGTTAATAATGAAGTTATAAACGTAAAACTTGTAAATTTAGCCTTCTAGATATATAGTCCAACTTGAGTGTCATAGATAATTCCTCGAGTTAACAAAACTGCATAAATTTAAAACTAATTAAATTATAATTTCAAAACCTAATATAAATATGAAAAAAAAACCCCTAATATACGATTCAAAATCCTTAATCATATGGAAAAACCTTAAACCCTATGTATGCGTAATTATAAAAATTTGAACCCAAACCTAATAGAAACCTTAAACACTAAACCTATGATTATAAATCTCTATAATTTACCATAATGCTAATAAAACCTTAAATCAATAAAATTATTACTAAATATGTGAAAATCACTAAAAAACAATAACATACGATTTGAGATGATTTAGATTAGAATAAATGATTAAATTAAGCTAATTAAAATAATAAAGGAATAAAGTTACAAAATTCACTACATGTATAATATGGCGCTGCATACATGCATGAATATTCCTAATGAGTTTTTTCTTAAATATATAATATAACGTATTATAATATATTATATTATATTGTAAATGTCTTATTAGTGTACTAGCTAAATATAATATAAATAAAAGTAACCAAATCAACTAAACTAGTTAACTATTCTTTAAGATCTAATCATCCCTTAACTAAGTGTCACTATACTAATTATACCCTAAAGTCTAAACCTAAGGTCATCCCTACAAATTGACAAGAGCCAACTTTTTCAATTTTTTCCCCCATTTTTTTGCTAATTTGAAAGGCAAAAGAAGGCCACCTATGCTTGCAAATTGATCAACACAAGTAGTCAAATCAATTTCTTTTCCCCCTTTTTCTTTCTCTCTCCTTTTCCCTAAATTTCCTACCATTGGCCACTTAAAGCTCTCCATTCCCTTTTGTTTATTTTTCTTTTCTTATAACTTAAACACACCAAAATAATTTACATTTGCTTCCTTTTGTTACTAACAAAAACACTCTCCAATCTTCCTCTCATTTTCTTTCATTTTTCTTCCACTTTTACCTATATATTCCACAAAATATTTTTGAAACACCCCAGTCAAACTAAAAATAATAATTAAGTAATAACTTATTTAGATCATGTTGACTTAAAATGCATTCTAGTAAGGAAAGTTTCAATTTATAATCTTCAAGTAATTCCAGACTTATTTTAAATTGCATCTTATAGAATGAATGTCTAAATTAAGGTTCTGATAATATTTTTCTATAATTCTTATTTATATATGCATTAAATAGATTAATTTCATTTTACAAATAAAGTATATATATTTTATTAGTATTATATATCTTATAGTATTTTAGTACATGACCTATTTTCTTAATATTACTTATTCTCATTTTAACTAATTCTTTATTTTCCTATTTTAATTAGAGACACACCATACATTCTAAAATACTTTACAGTGACCTAAACCTTACCTTAACTTTCTTTTTTTTTTCTTCTTCTTCTCTTTACTATAACAATCATCTCTCTCTTGGAGTCATTTTTTTTTCCCTTCAATAGCCCCCACCCCTACCTAAATCTCTCCTATGTACTAGACAAAAGCCTTACCCCAATCTACTCGCCTTCATTTGACACAATGAACTTCCACAACCCCTAATTTCACTTGCCACAATATTCTCCCAATACCCTTATCTAAGGCTTTCGGCCCCTAATCAACTTTATTCTCTCATTAAGTATTTTGTTTTTATCCCCTTTCTATGTGTTCTGAGCTATTTCGGTAAATTATTATTCGTTAATTATTTAAGTATATTATTAAACAAAATATAATTTTTGTATTATTTGTTTCTAGGAGGTTCTTATTCGTCATCAAATAGGTATTCATCTAGTATTCCCATGTCAGCTTTATTTTACGAGTCAACTCGGTTCCATTTTTTGGTACCATGTATGTAGGATATTATTTTTATTTTCCTATATTATAGTAAAAGGTAATTATTTTGTTAGTAACTGATTTTTATTATAAATTAATTTATTTATCATAATTGTAGTATTGTTTTATACGAAAGTTGTTATAAATTATGTCATAAGTTGAATTATGTGTATATGTGTAATTATGGAGTTAGATTTCTATTTCTTATTATATTTGAAGTTAGGTCACTACTTTCTAGCTGAGTATGGAGTTACCTTAATACCTGTATCATATACGTACGATTTCAAGTATCAATTCGATTTACAATGATTCTATCTTATTATGATTATGCCTTATTGTTATTATTGCTGACAGTATGATTTAAGTATTTCTATAACAATAGTTATTATGATTATATATTATATGATAATAATGGTAAAGTATGTCGTTTTGGATATTAATTATTAATGTCTTTCTTTACGTATTTCTATGAACTTTAGTATTGTCAAATTAAATATGTATTATTTTAGTATATCGATTAGTAAACTATTTTAATACCTTCATTATATGTTTACCTTATATTTTTCCTTTATATTTATTGCACCCTCATAATATGAACAATTAAATAGTATTATATATAAATGTATTAACCTTCTACTCTATCTTATTATACATTTATATTATCTCCAATTTCTAACTTTGATTTATAAATAGATTTGATTAATTTCATTCAGAAGCTTTGAATTAATAAGTTTATAGGTTCTTAAGTAACTTTTAGGTGGAACTTAGTTATCGAATATCTAAAGATTAATGTATATGTTTGTTTTCAAATAGATTCGTGGCGATTATCGAATTCTTTCCTTGTTGAGGTTTGAGCTATTTCATTCGAGATTTGTGTGATTGGAGTTCTGTTAACTATCATGGAGCGATCTCAAGTACGTGGTGCATGTTTGTATGGTTGTTCTTGCTAGGTTAGAAAGGATCCAACTAGACTAATCTATATTCGACTTAATTGACCTCGACGGTTAGTTATGCTTAACCCGCTTACTCTAAGGGCCTGCAATAGCAATTCCTTAAAAGAGCAATCGCTGATCATATGTAAGGTTTCCCTAGTGGACTCATATATGGGATAACATAGCTAGAATATTAGGTTTCTGGTCCATAAACTCTAGACTCTAAGAGTAAAGTACTTAAATGAATATTTATATTATATCTATCTATGTATGTGGACAAGATAATGGTGTAGCGAGGTTATGAGTACCTCTTTGCTGATTTATGGCCAAAATTAAAGATAACTAAACTAGCGTATGCTTATATTCTATTATAGTTGTATTAATGCATGTGAATATTTTAGGCTCGGCATCTGTATGTGCTTATGCACCCGTATTATGCTTCAGCTCATTCTTCTATTTTTACAACTATAGGTTGATTTAGTGTATTGCTATTTTTGGTGAATATGGAAATGGATTTTTAGGTTGGGAAGAGAGTTAACAGAGCTACCATTAATAAGCTTACCTAACCACCCCTCCATTGCATGCACCAAGAGTAACATTACAAATTCTTCTTTGTTTCAATACTTTTCCTTATAAATATTTTGTTTCCTTTTATATTCTATAAAATAGCAAAAAATCAACACATTTGGAAAAATCTTAAGGAAACTCCTTAAACACATGCTATAGTCAAAGCTCTAAAAATCAAACTCCAAACTTTATTTTATGTAAAGTGATAATTATAAATTATTTTAGGGTAATTACAATAAGATTAATTAGAATAATTAGCAAAGTAGGGCCTCACTACATTAATATGTAAAAATATAGTAAAATGCACCTATGAGCCCACCAAAAAACCCACAATAAGATCTAATTTAGAGGGAAAGTGTAGAAAAAAATTTAATTTAATTAAAATATAAATAAAAACGAACAAAAGAATGTGGCCCTTAAAGTATTAAATTGGAAAATTTGAAGAAAAAGCCCTTTTAGGACTATCACATTAGAATCTAACACAAAAAGAAAAGGAAAATAGAAAATGGAAATTTAATAAAATTATTTGGGTCCAAACAAAAATTTTAAGAAGTCCATTAATTATTCAAACAAAACAATGTAGGTTAGATACATTTGATATGAAAAGACCTAATAGGAAATCCTACAATAAAGGATAGGCCTAATAAAAAATTAAAAATGTAAAAGTTAGGTCCACGTTATTTTTAGGCCTAATAAATAACTTAGAAGAATCCCACATAAGAGATTCTCCAAAAAAAAAAGCCCATGAGAAATAAATAAAAAGACTAATAGGCCCAAATATGATCATTTGTATTTGTCCAAGCCCATACTAGAAAATTTAAGTCTTAACTTTCAAAATGGACCTTGTTATATAAAAGTACATCTTAAAATAATAAAGGTTAACTATAAAATTATAAAAATTGGATTTAAAATAAAAAATTTATACACAATTAAAGATTTAAGGAAAATCGAGAAAGATAAGTTAAATGACTAAGTTATTCAAGTAATTTAGAACTATCAATAAATAATTAAGGTAATTCCCTAAATAAATAAACATATTTGCTCACAAATATATACACATATTCCTGCAAAGGGGAAACCAATAAACACGTATTGTAAAGTACGTATAAATCATAAACTAGATGACACAAGATCACTTGGAAAGTCATAGTTCTTTATGCATGCATCTACATATGTGCTTGAAGTCCAAATATTTGAAGAAGATATATTTTTATATTTACAAATGATAGAATTTATAAAATTTAAAGAGCAAAGTATAGTATTGTTCAGCAGGAGCAACAACAACAATAATAATTATTATAACAATGATAATATTGATGATAACAATAATATAAGATCATGTACCCACAAGAATTAAATGGGTATATACTTACATATACACATACAATAGGTTATTGGAATAATACTACAGTAAGTTTGAGCTAGAGTTTTTAAGTTAATTAAATATATGGTATCAATATTTTTCCATTCAACTCTATTACTTTGTCTAATTTGCATTAGCATACTATTATTTATCTCACTACATGTAGGTATTACAATAAAATAATAATATAATGATACACCAACACAAAATTTGCAAAGGTGAGAAAATTCGAACTCGTATAATATTTACAAAGTCCTATACAATTGCTCATATGATAAAATAATAATTTCTATTTACCACAATAAATAAGTTAAGCAATGTAAGATACCATTAAAAATTTAATTAAATTATATCACTTAAGAAGTATACTCGAACTTGATATAGATTGACTATGAGAATGTAAAAGTAAAATGAAAAAGTTATGTGCAATTCAAAACCTAAGCTAAAATAAGAACCACTAGATAAATAGTTAGATAATTAGGTAGTTTAGCACTGCATCTAGATAATCATTAGGTTCTTATTATTTTATTTATCAGAAAACACCAATCAGAAAGATGAGTTGCTCATTGATTGTTACAACTCATAGCAGCTTTGATCAAGTGAGTATTCCGATAACTATTATACTTGATTGTGCCAATAGATTAGTTGCATTAATTATAAGACTACTATTAGCTATTTGTATAGGGAATTAGGAATTATGCATGTGATTGATTATTGCTCGACTCGATTGCCAAAATATCATAAGATATGTAAACCAAATTAACTGATAAATTACTAGTATCCTATTGATACGATGATTGCTTAGTCACTTAAATAAACTAGACCTAACTATATTTGACTTGATAAATTAAATGGTCATGCATTCCATGTATCAGTAGGGACTTATTGGTTGTCATACTATGTATGTAGGATAAAGGGGTCTTACGAGTATCGTGATTATTATACTTAAGTTTTTCACATAGTATACACGTTTAACAAGGTTTTGCCTTAACTTATGGGCTTACCAGGTGCTAGAGATGCTAACCGCATAGCAATGGGCCATGCCCTAAAGTCCATTGCTTAAGGGTAAGTATACTGCTTGTGTTACTTACATCTATACTCGTAGCATAGGCTGAATCATAGAAGAAAAAAAAAGCTGATATCAATCGCTGTATGAGGCCATTTAGTGGTTGAGAGGCTAAAGTGACTAGAACCTAGGTTTGATGGACCATTATCTCCAACCATAGCTATAGAGGATAAAAATTTAAGCCATATACGATTTCTAAATGGCTATATATGCATGTTTGTTGCATTGCATACAATTTATCTACATTCACATGGCTGCTAATTTAGCTTTATTACTTTTGCTTGAAAGGTATAATAGGAGGAATATCTCACTAAATTGGATATAGCTTACCTCCCTCATAGTTTCTTTTACAGCTTAACTAAAAGTTGGGATTTGGGTTAAAACTTGAGTGAAGACCATTTTCAGCAAGTAGAAATAATAGATAGGTAGGAATATAAACTTTTTATATGTTAAGGCTTTGCAATATTTAGTAACTATTGTAATTTATCAAATTGATATATCATGTCTTATTATTTTATAGGGGATGCTTGTTCTCTATAATTTTAATGGACTGTGGAATATTATTTATTCATAATTATTTATATTTTACAATAAGTTAATAAATAAAAAAAATCAAAAGTCCTAGTGATTAATTAATTAGAGTCTTGCAATGTTTAACTTATAAAGCGATTTTCGTATTATAGGTGCATAAATAATATGAAGATTTTAGGCAATCCTACAAGGCCCTATTGATGCGTCTCTAGAGTTAAATATATAAAGGAGCACCACAAAATTAACAAACTAAAAGGAAAAAGAAAAGCTAGTAAAGGTCTAGACAACTACCATCTAGACATGATACACCAATCAATCTTACTTAACCTACAATTCGTTGTATATGACTCATCAGTCTGAACTGAAGGGTCACTTGCCACTACTCTTTATTAAAGGGAATATTCTGATAATGAAGATTCGATTGACTGCGTACATTTAGTAAGGGTTTATATACTCATCTATCTAGGTTTACTTTACATGTATGAAAAGAAAAATAGGTATTTTATAAATAGAATATACAAAACATGCTAAAAAGAGTAAAAGAGATAAAGAATATCCTATACGAAAAAGTAAAGAATCCTCTTAGATTGTTGTGCTAGAAAACACATGTCACATGGTGGCTGGTCATCGTAAATTATAGTATAAATTGAAAGAAATGAAGAAAAGAGAGAGTTTATAGTTAGGGGGCTGACCTGATATAGATTAGGTCAGAGCTCTGTTAGTCTTCCATTAGAGGGTAATCAACTTAGGCTAGGGTCAGACAAAGGTGGTCGGGTTAGGAGATCGACTCTGATTGTCTTTAGGGCTGTTTACTCGAATGTTATGTCATGGAATAGCTATTCGACAATTCTAGTACACATGATAGCTTAGTAATCAGGTTGGTGGTAGAGGGAAACATAAAGGTCTGGTAGGACTTCTCATCCAAGATGGGATTTCAAGATAGTATTTTCTAGGTAAGTCCCTAGAGTCATCTAGCTCGACTACATATGATCTGTCTAAGGAGTTGATTCCTATCACCCGTTTAAGGTTGTTACAATAGAAATTGAATTTGCATGAGCAAATGATCAATTAGCTTATATATTTACAAAGTCACTTGATAAAATAAAGTATATTTCTAGCATAGAATTTTTACTTATACATTGTAGATACCTTATGTTTGCCTTAGGTAGGTTTTAGAATGTTTGAGTAAAGAAAAGGGTCCTAATTGGAAACAAAATATAAAAAATTGAGAAATTGAAAAACAAAAAAAAAATTAGAAATCTCACAAAAATACAGAAAAATAAGAAATTTAGAAAAAAAAAAGGAAAATTAAAAAAAGGAAAACCATAAAAATACAAAAGAAAATTTGAAAAATAAAAAAAAAATCTAAAAATTAGAAAAAGTACCAAAAAAGTGAAAATTGGAAAATACAAAAATTAGGGAAAATAAATAAAATAGAAAATTAAAAATCTTAAGATATTAGAAATAAAAATAAGTGTTAACGGTTAGATTTCATTCGTCACATTCACTCGTCCACTCGGCTAATGAGACGTCGAATGATTCACCTCTTAACAAAGGCTGACCAAGATGGCCATGTTTGGTTTGAACTTTAGTGGTGCGAATGGTTATTCCTTAGCATAATTCCATTATATAACTGTCCACTACTCTTATATTTTAAGAATGTACTTGATCATGAGATCTCCATATGTCCTAATAATTATGTGACTAACTACTATTTCAGATAACCAACATTCACCTATAAATATAGATAAGAAGCATTATAAAAAGGATTTGACAACTCATAACTACTTATCTTATTCTCTCTAAAATTCACTTACTGACTTAGGCATTGAAGTAGCCACATCAAATTGGCCTCGATACCTTTAGTTCTTTGTACTTTATAAGAAGGAAATCATCTGAAAACTATACAACAACATTTAAGGCCATCTTTTTTTTTTTTTTTTACACACCCATATGTCATGAACTAGATTAATTAGAAGTGCAAGTGCTAATACTTTGTCCTACCACCTTGAGGGGGGAAGTAGGCACATTGACGGGTAAAATTTGGCTAACTTAGAGCAACTTTGCCTCAACTTAGCCAAAGAAAACCAATAGTTGAGCAAAAAACATGAAGAGATTCTTAATCTCCTCCATAGTAATGTCTACATAAGTCAAAATAGAGAACATGGTGATCATCACGCCAAGAATAGTGATGACTCAATTTATTCTACCAAATTACCAAGAAAGAAAGCCGAAATTACAATGGGACCTTTGACCCTACACTTAAGAAAAATGATAAGGTGAAGCAACCATAGCAGGTACATTATGTTGGACCCCTACATGTTAACACCCTTGCTACGACAAGTAAACAATTTCAAATTAAGAAGAGGCCTTTTATCCTAGAAATCCTGGATGAGGTGATACCACAACACATTAAGTTGCTGCAATTTGAAACCTGTGATGGAACGAAAGATCTTAACGATCACCTTGAGTATTACCATACTTTAGCCAAGTTGCATGGCCTAAGTGATGCTGTAGCCTGCCAAGCTTTTCCTTCAACATTGAGGAATGCAACGAGTACATGATTCAAATACTTGAAGCTAAATATGATCTCATGTTTCAAGGATTTAGTAGAAGTGTTTCTTCAACACTTCCTTACGAGTAAGCTTCCTATTAAGGATTCTTCCATCCTTAAAATGATAAAGTAAAGACCAAATGAGTCTATCAGAGACAACCTGACCAGGTTTATGGTTGAGATGGTTTAGATTCCAAAAATGGACATGAGCATGGCTCTTAATGCTGTTATAGATGGTGTCAAGCCCTGTGGAAACTTTTTCAAGTCTATCGCCAAAAATAAGCCAAGAACTTTTGCTAAGTTCAAAGCCAAAACAACGTCTTACATCTAACTCGACAATATAAAAGCTCGCCCAGAGGCTGATCAAAATAAAGGAGATAAGAAATGTAATAGGAGAAGGAGTGCGAAAGATCAACTCAAAATGGACGATGACCAATGTCCTAATGTCAGGAGAAAGAGGCCACGAATTCTGATATGTTCGGTCCACACGCTGATTAATCGTTCAATTTCAGACATATTAATAGATGTGCGTGGGTAGAGAGGCATGTTGCAATGGCTAGAAAGGATGAGAGGAAACCCATCATAGTGAAATTCCAACAAGTATTGCAATTTCCATCGCAACAAAAGCCATAATACTAATGAACGCATTTAACTTAAGAACACAATTGAGGATGCAATTCAGTGAAGGTACTTATGTAAGTTTCAAAGGAGACTAGAAGACTAAGAGAATGTTAGCAGACTAGCTATTGTTAGGAAAGATGCAAGAGATGGAAGCACTAGTAGTACATCCAATGGTATAATTAATATTATTGTTGACAGACCTTCTGCCATTGGCTAATCAAGCTCGACTAACACGATTCATTATGTTTGTAATGTCTAAGGAAAAAATGTCAGTATTGACAACACAATTTCCTTCTCAAAAGAAGATTTTGAAGGCATTTAAAGGCCTCACGATGATGTACTAGTAATTAATGTGAGAATTACCAATTTTAAAGTCAAGAAAATACTCGTTAACATTAGAAGCTTAGCTAACATTATTTTTCAACACGCTTTTGATCAAATGATACCAATGATCAAGGCATAGCTGAGATCTTACGGCTACGATTTGTTTGCCTTCAACAACTAACCCGTTCATGTTACAGGAGTAATTTTTCTACCAATCCAAATTAGAGATGATGATCATATTACAGATCCCTATATAATTTGATCATGGGAAGGCTGTGTCAACACTTATTCGGCATCTTCCCCTCTGCTACCTACCTTAAGGCTAAATTTCCTACTTCTACTAAAGTTAGGGTATGTAAAGGGGATCAACAGTTTACAAGGTCATTGTATATGAGTCTGTTAAGGCGAGAAGAAATTTTTTAAGTTGAAACTTGTCTAAAAGGAAATTTAGTCAGTATAGACAATGCCAAGAATGAAATGGAGGAAATTTCACTAGGAGACGATCTTGACAAGACAACTAAGATAAGGAAACCCTTACTAATAGACATCCATAAAAATTTAATCAACTTTCTGTAGGATAATGCCGACGTATTCGTATGGTTCCCCTTAGACATGTTGAGTATCCATAGAGCCATTATGTGACATAAACTTCAGATTGATCCAAGCGTTAAAGTGATTCAATAGAAGAAGAGGCATTTTACCCCTAAGAGGCAAGCAGCCATAAAAGAAGAAGTCCAGAAACTCTTAAAGGTAAGATTCATTCAGTAAGAGTCTTATCCAACTTAGCTAGCTAACAGTGTCTTAGTCAAGAAGTCTAATGGAAAGTGGCGCATGTGCATAGACTTTATGGATCTTAACAAGGCCTGTCGGGCATACTTTACTCTCTTTCACGGATGCTTTTTCCAGCTACAACCAATTAATATGGATGAGGAAGATGAAGTTCACACATTATTCATCACTAATTTTGGAACATATCGTTATACGGTGATGCCTTTCGAGCTAAAAAACGTCAGTACAACTTATCAGGGGTTGGTAACTATGATGTTTAAGTCCTAAATCCATCAAAATGTTGAGGTGTATGTCAATGATATGATTGTGAAAAGCATGACAAAGGGTCAGTACCTTACTAATCTTGAGGAGACATCCGCTACTTTGAGGAGATACAATATGAAGCTGAACCCATAGAAGTATATCTTTAGTGTAACTTTAGGAATGTTTTTAAGATATATGGTCACTTAGTGCGATGTTAAAGTTAATCCAAGAAACATTGATGTTGTTAGAAACATGAACGCTCCTCATATTGTTAAGGGGGTTTAGGAACTTATTGGCTAAATAGCTGCTCTTAATAGGTTCGTATCGAAAAGTACAAATATATGCGCAAAATTCTTTAAAATTTTAAAAAATCTAAGAGATTTCAAGTGGACAAATGAGTATGAAGGGTATTTAGCGAACCTAAAAGAATTTCTAATGTCACCACCAATACTCTCAACACCTATCCCAAGAGAGAACTTATGTTTATACTTATCAATCAGTTGCTGCGCACTTTCTTTTGTATTAGTCCAAATTGATGACAAAGAGCATCAGCCGATCTATTATGTGAGTCATATCCTGTAAGGACTGAAGCATCAATATACCAAAATTGAAAAATTTGTGTTACAGTGGTTCTCTCAATAAGGAAGTTTAAACTATATTTTGAAGCTTACCAAATCATAGTCCTTACTGATCAACCTCTATGCCAGGCATTGTAATGGCTAGATTCTTCAAGAAGGATGATGAAGTATGCCTTGGAGCCAAGTGCCTATGGCATACAGTACAAACCCAAAACGACATTAAAAGCTTAAGTATTGGCAGATTTTCTAGCTAAGTTCATTGGTGAAGAAGACAGGGTGGAAATTGCCGAGAAATTGATGTGGTATCTTTACATCAATGGTTCTTCTACTAGAGAGGGAAGTGGTATGGGCCTTATTCTAAAAGGACCCTATAATGTCAAGATTAATTATGCTTTGAAATTTGGATTTCTAGCTAGCAATAATGAAGCAGAATATGAAGCCTTACTAGCTAAACTTAGTTTGGCAAAGGAACTAGGTGCCGAGAAACTCGAAGTTTTCTCCAATTCATAACTTATAGTGAATCAAGTTAAAGGAAGTTATACGGCGAAGGAAGAGGAAATGGGTAAGTACTTATTGATTATACAAATGTTCATGAAGGAATTTCAGTCATTTTCAATTCACAAAATACCAAGGAGCAAGAACATCACTATCGATATGCTATCAAAGTTGGCTAGTATGGCTTGAGTGATAAACTCTTTGTTGAGTTTCTCCCGCACAAGAGTTTATCAATTATCCTGTAAAGCTGTAAATTAGGTCCTTATCCAAGAAAGAAGTCTTGGATGGATCCTCTTATAGAATGGGGCACGATGTCCTCCCTAATGACAAGAAAGAAGCTTGAAGATTGATTTATCAAGCCGCAAATTATACTCTAATTGATGATCAATTGTATAAGCACGGTATCTCCAACCTTATCTTCAATGACTCCTACTAAATGATGCACAACAAGTGTTATCTGAGCTACATGGTGGCATATGCAGCAACCATGTGAAAGCAACAACATTGTATATCTGTGCCTTGCGACTCAACTACTATTGGTTAACAACAAAAGAGGATATGAGAACATTTGTTTGACATTGGCTACAATGCTAGAAGTATGTGGTGCTAAGTCATGCACCTTCCACCGAATTGTACTATTTGACTAATCCTTGGCTTTTTACCCAATGGAGGTTAGATATACTTGGACCATTTCCAAAGTCTATAGCTTTGCGACAATTTGTCATTGTTGCTGTAGATGATTTCGCAAAGTAAGTAGAGACCGAAACATTAGTAAGGATCACCGAATAGAAGGTGAGGCCTTTGTTTTCAACTTCATTATATTACGATTCAGCATCTCATTCATGATAATCATGGATAATGGACCACAGTTTGATAATGACAAATTTTGGGCATTTTGTAAAATATACAACATTCGCCTAAATTACACTCTTGTAGCTTAACCTTAGACTGATGGGCAAGTGGAAGCTATAAACAAGATCATCTTAAGCAGTTTGAAGAGAAAAGTTAGTTGAGCTAAAGGAAAATGGGCTTATGAGTTTCTGGATGTTTTATGGAGATATCAAACTACTCACAAAACTATGACAAGTGAAATGCCCTTTAGATTGGCCTACGATATAGAAGCAATATTACCAATTGAAGTAAACCTGCTAAATATACATATGCATAATTTTGACATAATGACTAATTAAGTCAGCTTAGTGGCAAATTTGGATACTATTAAGGAAATTAGAGATGTCATGAGAGTGAGAGTCATAGCATATCAACATGGGGCAACTGAGTATTATAATCAGAAGGTGAAACATAAGGTTTTTTCTATTTAGAGATTTGGTTTGTCCGAAATTAGAGGTGATTAGTACACGAGATAATTAAGGGAAACTTAACTCAAATTAGGAGGATCCTATTAAGGCTAGGGAAGTCGTTGGCCAGGGGCCCTATTGACTAGAAAGGTTAAATGGAACAATTATCCCTTGTATATGGAATGCTAAGAACTTGAAACTTTGTTTCAATTAATTCTTATTATGTTATGAAGGATTCCCATTTGTCTTGTAAGGCGACGACCTAATTCTTTTGAAAAGCAAACATATTCAAAGTTCCAATTCCGATTTGTTTTCTCTCCCAATCATTTTATGATCAATGGATTGTTATCTAAGTTTAAATTACACTGAATGAACTAGTGCTTTAGTTTAGCCAAAGGCTTAATAAGAAAGCGATTTCTAATAGAAAATCTCGCGACACAAAGAAGGCAATTAATCCATGTCTCAAATGACTAATGGAAAGCCCTTGATTAAAGCTACCCAACATATTGCATGTGAAATAAAACACGCCAAAAATAGGCATATGAAATAAAACATGCTATAAAATGTAGGCATGTGATGTAAAACATGTCGCAAAATATAGGTGAATGAAATAAAACATGCCAAGAAACAAAGCACGTAAAATGAAACGTATTAAAGTTCTTGATTTATACCTTATCAGAAACCTGGAAAATACCAATACAGTATAAAATGTTTAACCACTCGATCAAACCCTATCCATAAAAAAAATAATGAATAATACAACAATCCTAGGCAACGAGTTCTTTGATTATACAGTAGCATTTTCTTGATCAAAGGATGGGACCTTACTGGACCTTATCTCTTTTTTGGTGCTTAAGGTCTTGGAACAGGTGAATTTTTCTTTGTGCACCTAAGAAATCTCCTTAGATAGATGGTCTTCTTTACTGTTAGGATCTTTGGCACAATTTCTATTATTATCACGCCGCTTATTGATCTCGGTACCTAAATCCTCATTGACTTCTTTGCACAAATACTGACTTGGTCATCGACATCAACAAAATCTATACATGAAAGATCATATCCAAGGTAAAACTTCAGAATTTCTTCTCTTGCCGCTTAAACCTCCTCCAATAACTTCAAAATTTCCTTACTACCCCTTTAATTTGGCAATATGGCGTTGTAGTCTAAAGTTATTGGTCTACAGTTCTTTTATCAATAACCTAAGTTTATCCTCTTCATCAGTCATTGAGCTAGGTGTTCGGCCTATACCCTAGTACTCTTCTTTCTTTTTACATAGCTCCTCCTTCAAGTCTTTAGCCTCCTTATATTGCTCATCAACCTTACCTTAAGGCTTGAGACTTCATCGACTGCCAAAGAGTGTGCCAATTTCTCGGTAGCCAGTTCATCCTAACATTTTTCTGGCCTGCATCTCAACTAGTTCATCCTGATATTACTGTCGACGTCCTTTTTTGCAATTTCCCTATCCTTAGGAAGAATGACATTTTACATCAAGATCAGGGATTTATTCCTATCACCTAGTGTTGAGTCTGTGTGAAGAATGTTGTGGCCTCAAAATGGAACAAAGTATCCACCCAACTCATTGTTATGGATGAATTTGGTACTATCGATGCCAAGAGGTTAGTTCCTCATCGCCTCCTTCATCTTCTCATCCAAAGTATTGGACTTCTTAGAAGGAGGTTGGACAATAAGTTCCTAGCTACTTCTCTTATTAGGACTGGGCACAACATCCGCCTGAACTAACTATCCATCGGTAGCTTCACGATGAGTAACTTCATCCCTACTACAAGCGCTGATATGTCAACCAAAATCTCTTGGCTCTTTAGCTTGAGTAATATTTTCCTCAGCTGGCACCACTTTGACTCATGTGGCCACAGTGGCCCTGGGCTTTTCACTACCTTGACATTTGTCGGCTGAACAAGGTGCCTTCTTTTGAGCTGCTATTTGCTTTACTACTTTTTCTTGTGTAGCTTTCTTTACAGTAGCTGGCTAAGTCATTGTTACCATGGCTTTTGCTTGTTTGTCAACCCTAGATTTCTTGGCCTTTGATTAGCCCAACAATACCCATGTCTGCAATACAAAGTAGATAAATTAATAATAAAGCTAGGAATAAAAGACTTACATGTTTCGTATCAAATAAGGCTCAAAGGTAAATATTCTTTCCTCATTATCATGAGAATGGCTTTCCTATTGTAGCTCTACTTAGCAAGATAGTTATTCAATAACATACCTTCCTTCTTGGAGAAAATTGGCTCCCTATTCTCATATTACCTTATTATCCTGTCGGTATCCCAATAAAAAATTTTGCTTTTTCTTCTCTCTTGGATCTTTTTTGTCACAGCAACATCCTTTAGCATCAGTTCAATATCCTTGGTGTAAATAGGTTCAATCCATTGGATACAAAAATCCAATTCCTTATCTGAAATGATAGACATGAACTTGCCCTACTACTTGTAGATTTTGGACTCTAATCCATCCATAAATTTCTGCCCATGTCTTACGACTGCGAAGAGCTAACCATCAGGCTGCCTCCTTATTATAAAGAAATACCTAAATAATTAGGATGCTTCCTTATTGTAAAAAATATACCTAAATAATTGAAGATTTTTGAAGGCGAAGATGAAATACCGAAAGCAAGCAAAAGCTTATGGATGTAGATGAAATGAAATCTATTTTTAATATTGAAAAAATTCTTAAATATTAATGATTTACCTTCATAACCACAACATGCTTCTAATGGTAATGATGTACCAATTAGATGATGTCATGGATTATTGACATGTGTTTCGAGCCAGAGATCCAAAGGTTATCAAGGCTCTAACAGTTATTAGTGTTTACGGTGTAATCATAGCTAAGGTGATAACTATTGTACGTTTTACCACTTAGTCTTTTGATAAGTGAGAAAATTGAAAAGTTGCGACCTTTCAAATGGGATACAATCTACCCTTCTAAATGGAAATCAAGGAATTTCCCACATTACTCAACATTTGAGAAATAGTTCTTCACTTATCCCCACAAAGAATATTAAACACCTCCCTCTATTGAATGCTAAACCATGGGAGTTAGGGGCCAAATGTTGATAGCCGGATTTCATTTGTTACATTCACTCGTCTACTTAGTTGATGAGATGTCAAGTGATTCACCTCTCGACTGAGGCCAACCAAGATGGCCATATCTAGTTTGAACTTAAGTGGTGCAAATAATTCCTTAGCACAATTTCATTGCATAACTACCCACTACTCCTACATTTCAAGAATGTACTTGATCATAAGGTCTCTACGTATCCCAATAATCATGTGACTAACTACTGTTCCAAACACCTGACATTCGCCTATAAATACAAATAAGATGCATTTTAAGAAGGATATGACAACTCACAACTACTTGTCTTATTCTCTCTAAAATTTACTTACTAATTTAGGCATCGGAGTGGTCACATTGAACTGGTCTTGGTACCTTTAGTTCTTTATACCTTGCAGAAAGGAAATCATCTAAAAACCATATAACAACGGTAAGGGTTAGATATTTTGAGCCTGGTTAAGCTTAAAACAAGTCATTTGAATTTGGCCCAAGCTATTTTTAAGTGTTATATGCAATTTACTTGCATTAGTTAATAGGGCACATGCCCACTAGCTTAATGGTACTAAACTTAATCTTGGCATTTACAAGGAGTCAATGGTCCTAAGTTTGATCCCCATTAGGTACTTTATGCCTTTTATTTCTTTGCCACTCACAAGGAATACGTGTTAGGTCTTTATTGACCAGATATTTGCTTGGACATGTATCATTCGTGAGTTAGTCCATACATCTTTTTCCTTCTCTTTCCTTACCTTTCCCCAATTTTCTCACCCAATACCTTTCTAAATAGCTCACTTCAAAGCATTTTTTTTTATCCTTTTTTCTTATGATTTCATCAAATTAATGGTGAAATCATGAATTACACTTAGGATACTTTCGATAAGTACCAATATCTCATCCAAATTTAATTGTTTAAGGAGCTTAAATGAGATTTAAAAATTAAAAAAAAAGGTTGAAAACCTAGATTTTCTCAATGATTCGAATTTGATTGATCCTTCCATTCAATGCAAACCAAAGCTTCTAAAGAGTATTTTAAGCAAAAGCAAATGTTTAGGGATCATATTTACTAATTGTTTTAGCTAATATCAAGCAAAATCGAATCAAATGGTCAGAACCTATTAACTCTTGATTTCAAATTCAATGCAAATTAAGGACTTTCTAAGCTTAAACGAAACTCAAACAGTGTAAAGGAGGGTCTATACTTTCTTTTTCATCATTAAAAACACTTAAATCCCTTCTCTAAATTAAAATTTGAGCATTCTCTCTCTAAGAGGTTCAACCCATAACCTCCTTCTCTCTCTCTCTAAATCCTAACCTTTAAATCTAATTT
Organism: Lumnitzera racemosa; assembly: GCA_024138005.1. Classification (NCBI taxonomy): domain Eukaryota; kingdom Viridiplantae; phylum Streptophyta; class Magnoliopsida; order Myrtales; family Combretaceae; genus Lumnitzera; species Lumnitzera racemosa. The sequence goes on from JAMXBC010000004.1 coordinate 64,677,291, forward strand.
GGAAGCAAACTAACTACACAATAAGCTTCTCCAAACTCTAATCAATTGATAACCACTAGCCTCTTCCATCACTGTATTGCAATTGACTACAACTACCACTTTCTCTTTCTTCCAACCCCTGACCTACCATTGACCTTTACAAAACACTACCCAAACCACTTCTTTTTGCAAAAAATAACTTCACTAACAAGTTCCTTGAACCTAAAAAACTTAGGAAGGCACTCCTAACTTACTTCAATTCAACATCATTTGAGCTCCCTATCAACTCTCTTTCTAATACATTCCGACCACTGTACACAACTACCAAAAGCACAACCATGACCATAGGCCAAGGCACTACCACCAATCTAATTTTCATCAATGAAAACTTCATGAAAGTGTCCTTACCCACTTGAGCCGAAGGGTCCCAAATCAACCACTTGTAGCCGCTTCTCTCTCTCTCTCTCTTTCTCCATTCCAATGCATGTGCATTGCACATGATAACCCAACTTAACCACCTAAAGTCCAACTCGACCACCTAGTAACCCGACCCATACTCCTTTCTTCTCTAGGTTTGTTGATTTTTTTTTTGTTTTATTATTTATGTCATTTATTTTGTTTTATTTTATTGGTTTAGATTATTTATTATATACATATAATTTTTTTATTTTCTTACTTTTCATTTTACAAAGATAAAAATAAAAATAAATTAACAAACATATGTAAACTCTTTCTTTCTCTTTCTTTTAATAAATATATGTAATATAAATATATATATTTATGTATGTATATTTGATCACATAGAAAAGCATCTATATTTTCAAAAATGAAACAAATAATAAAAAATTAAATTCTTTATAAAGTTAGTGCCAATTTAGAATTTTCAAAAGAATAATATTACTCAAAACTAAGATCCCTTTTTCCCATGTTTTTCTTAATTGAAGTAAACGGGTGAAGCATGTGTGCCTGATTGTTTTCAAAATTAAAATAAACCAACTCATTTAAGATTCTTAAACCCAACCTACAGGAAGTTTGATCCTTACTAAATGGTATGTGTAAACCTACGTGGTGACTTAAAATATGGAATTTTTTTATTTTCCCTTTCGTAAATAAGTAAATTTAATTCCTTAATTTTTTGTCTTTTGTAAATAAAAATTAATTTTCTATCTTTCTTGCCAATTAGAAATATTCTTTCAAGTTAAAAGAGTATTTTGAAAAATGATATTAAATTTGAAAGGTTAAGGTGGTACCTATTTAGGGTTTAATAGGTTAGCCTCCAAACTTATAAATCTCTAATTTAAAAAAAATTTTTTTCAAAAGCAATTTTCTTGTAGATTAGCGATTAAGTTAGAATTAATTTACCCAATTAGTTTTAATTTGACTTTTTTCTAACCTCATTTGGATGATGACTCCAAAATTTTCAACTTTTCAAGTAAAACCAAATTTTTTTTAATTCTTAGTCACAGGTTAAAATTAAATAGGTAGAGTTTAATATTGATCCAATTAAGGAAAATAAAATTGAAAAATTCATGCTTGACATATATTTATATTTCATGAGTTGCTTATAATGTGCTAGTTGACGTAAATAAAATTTTTTCTCTCTCTTTCCTATGGATGTCATTATCTTTCAAAATAACTATCACCACACTTGTAAATTGTGCAAGTTATAAATTTGGAATACATTCCCTTGCATTTTTGGTAGTTAGATTTTTCTCTCACTTCCTTGTATCTTAGTTTTCGTAAAAGTTTATTTTATTAGATTTTCTTTCTTTACATCTCACACATACCTCTACACACTGTATCTCTTCCTCGTGTATTAGATACATACAGTATGATCATCTTCTAGTCTCTCACTTAATCACTCTATCTTCACTCAACCATCTCTCTCCTTCTCTCTATTTATTTTCATCTATCTCAAACACACTTTCTATCTTCTCATTCTTAACAAAAAATATACTCTCTTTCATGGTTCCATGAAAGTCTACGAGAATCTTCAAAACCAAGAAGGATCCTTCATATACCATGCAAAACTTGTATAACCTCCTTGATTGGCCTATAGATTCAGAAGAGAAATAACCTGAAACCTACACAGAAACTCCACCTAGTGAATTGAAAATTGGTTAAAGGGTCATACCTTTAGCTAATTCCTAATATAGCTAACTACTTGGTCACCACCAAACTACCAACCTCTTACTGGAGTTTCTATAGGTCAGTATGTATCCCCCATTAGTATTATTGAAGGCCCCACTGTTAAGGCCTAGTCCATGAATGGTTGAATATTCAAATGTAGGCATAAACAATTTAGCAATTACTCAAACAACAACTATCCAACCACCCACTTCTTACCATGATTTGCATAAGGTTGAATTCAAAAAAGAAAAGTGTCATTGTAAGAACCCTTTATACAGTCTAAACACCTACCCTTTTATTCTTAAAAGCTCTTTCTTCAACACTATACTAACTTAGGCATCAGAATAGCTATGTTGGACTAGCCCTAGAACCCCTAAAGCTTAACTCTTGCTTGCAAATCCTCAAACACGAACTGAGATTCCAACAACAACATTTTAGCCCATTTGTGCTCGAGTATTAGCTAAAACATGCTTGACTAAAGGTGCTTATGGTCTTAATTCTCCCTACTATCCCACGAGGGGAGTTGGAGATACCATTTAGATGATGATCGATTGTGATAAGATTCAACTCCTTAGACTAGTGACACATAGTCGAGCTAGAAGACTATAAGGACTTAAGCAAAGGATACTAGCTCTAAAGCCTATTCAATTTGATGATTCCTATTTCAAACTCGACCTTTTACACTACTACCAACCTAATTGTCAACCTCTTGTAGGTGTTAATATAGTCTCCAAGCTACCAAGTAATCATATTGACCTACTAAGCATATATGCAGACTTACCAAGTAGCCATTCCCATCACCAAGATATTACTATGATCTAAATAACATCCAAGCAGACCAACCTCAAAAGTTTAACTAAATCGAGCTACCAAAACCTTTAACCTAAAGAAATGTTGACCTAAAACTGCTTGGTCTTCTATCCTTTACTTTTCTCCTATAATCTTATGGTAGTTCAATCAATGTATAGGGTGACTCGTTGGTAGATCTATTGGAAGGATGGGGCTTTGGTTCTTGCTTCTAGGTCTTCTTAATCAATAGGTAACATCAAGGTGTAGTCAAGAGGTAACTTAGGGTTAAAGCCATATACAACCTTAAATGGGGTGTAACTAATGGTAGGATGTACTATCATATTATAAGCAAATTCTACCACTAGTAGGCAGACATCCTAGTCAGCTAAGTTTTTTGCTACTGCAACTTAGAGTAATGATCCTAAGGTGAGGTTGACAACCTATATCTAGTTGTCAATTTGGGGGTGATAAGAAGTACTGAACTATAACTTAGTTCCCATTGACGCTCGAAAGTTCTCTAGAAATGGCTTAAGAATTTTAGGTCTTTGTCCAACACCATACTCCTTGGCACGTCGTGCAAGTGAACTATTTCCTGCAAAAATAAAGAAGTAATAGTCGAAGCATCATTAGTTTTAATGTAGGGCATGAAATGTTGCATTTTGCTGAACCTATCCACCACAAACATTATAGAATCTTTGCCTCGGGCAATTTGAGGTAGTTTAAGGACAAAATCCATACTTAAATCGACCCATGTTTTGGTCAAAATATGTAAAGGCATTGCCTTCCTTTATCCTACTGGGCTTTTTGCTTTCTTACAGATGGTGCATCCCTCAATCACACAATGCACGTCACATTTCATCCTAGGCCAGAAGAATCTATCGTTTAGTAATTCATACGTCATTGATTCTCTAAAGTGACTCGAAAGTCCTCTACTGTAGGCTTCTCTTACTAGTAATTCTCTTATCAAACAAGTCAATACACATAACTTGCCTCCTTGGAATAGGTATCCATCCTTCATATGGTACTCATCCTCTACTCTTCCTTCTCCACAATGCTTATATATAAGGCTAAAATGAGAATCATTCTGATATTGTTCTTTAATACTTGCAAACCTTAATAACCTAGTTTGCAACTCAATGAAAAGAACATATCTTCTTGATAAAGCATTGGCAACTACATTATTCTTGCCTAGTTTATATTTAATGACGAAATTAAATCTTTCTAGAAATTCAATCCATTAAGTTTAGTGTTTAGATAGCTTGGATTGGCTCCACAAGTATCTTAAAGACTCATGATCTATGTATATGGAAAATTCTTTTGGTAAAAGGTATTGTTACCATATGTAAAGAGCTCGGATTAGGGCTAAAAGTTTTTTGTCATACACGGAAGAATTTAATTACAGTCCTCTAAGCTTTTCACTATGACAAGTGATAGGTCAATTTTTTTACACTAGCACAGCTCCAATGCCGACACCTGACTTAATGTGAATCAAGCTATGGGACCCCTAACTTGCAGCCTGGCCTAAAGACTAGAGGGCTGGCATAATGAATCCTTATGTTCCAACCAACCCTTACCGAAGTCAAATACTTACTTGTCAAGTCACCTCTAATGTCATGCCATATGATCGCCTTTTATTCTATAGCATGCTGAGTCAATGATTACTCTCTATTGCCGAGCCGTCCAATCACTTGACATCATCCTTATGGAGAAGCTAAGAGAGAGAATCCAGATTGATTAAGCCATTCCTGCTCAAACAAGCCCATCTGTCTGTACATTTTTTCCACATCTCCTAACGACCCTGCCAATGCCACATTGCCATATATACAATATCACATGTAGAATCTATAGCACCAATAATTATTTTCCCTATATATTCATTTTTTCCCTTTTGTAACATATACATTGCCTCTTTAGAAAATACCCTTTTTATCTTTTCCCTTTTAGGCAAGTTGCCCTAGTTTACGGGTATAAATACCCCTATACTTGCAGTTATAAGACCATTAGATTACCTTCAATACACTTGAGCACTTTCTTCTTTGTGTAAACATTGCTTGTTTACTCTCGGCATCACTCTTATCATTTCCCTTAAGCAAGGTTAGGTGGCGAGTAACCTTACCAGTCCAATTTATACATCATATCGAATTGTGTCGTGAGTCCCTAGAAGTTCCTTTGGTACGTCATATCCTGTAGAACTATTCATAAGTAGACTCTACAAATTCAACTTTCTAGATATGGTGTTGAACTCGAGAATCATAAATATTTTCCTAAGTTTATAAAACCACATAAAATGAAAACTGATTAAAATTTTAAACTTAAAATGAACTTAAAAAGCCTTATTATACGATTTGAAAACCCTAATCATGTAAGAAAACCCCAATCCCTACATACGCATACCTTTAAAAATTTAAATCTAAACTTAATGAAAACCATAAATATCAAATCATAAAAATTTTAAAACTCTATAAAATTATCTTAATGCTTGAAAAGCTATAAATCAAATAAAATTATCATTAATTTTTGCGGAATCATATGAAACCGATAATAAATATGTCAAGGATGATTTCAAGTAATAATAAACAACCAAACTAAGCTAGTTAAAGGAATAAATTAATAAATTTACAAAATTAATTTTACTTATATATATAAGTACCCTTATAATATGTATACATATAAATATATTACCAAGCAATTTCCTTCTCTTTTCTTAATCTGTTGCGCGCGCGCGTGTGTGTATGTATATGTATATATGTATGTATGTGTGCGTGCGTGTGTGTGTGTGCGTGTGTGTGCATGTGTACCCAAGTGTGTGTGTGTGTGTGTGTATGTGTGTGTGTGTGTGTGTGTGTGTGTGTGTGTGTGTATGTGTGTGTGTGTGTGTGTGTGTGTGTGTGTGTGTGTGTGTGTGTGTGTGTGTGTGCGTGCGTGTGTGTGCGCGTGTGAAGTTGCGTGCATGTGCGCGTGTGCGCGTGCGTGCGTGTGTGTGTGCGCGTGCGTGCGTGTGTGTGTGCATGCGCGTATGCGTATGCGTGTGCGTGTGCGTGTGCGTGTGTGTGTGCGTATATGTGTATGCGTGTGCGTGTACGCGCACGCGTGTGTGTGTATACGTGTACGTGTGCGTGTGTGTGTGTGTGTATGTGTGCTTATGCGTGCGCGCGCGCGTGTGTGTGTGTGTACGTGTGCTTATGCGTGCGCGCGCGCGTGTGTGTATGTGTGTATGTGTGTGTGTGTGTGTGCGTGTACGCGTGCGCGTGTGTGCGTATGTACGTGCGTACGTGTGTGCGTGTGTGCGTGCGTACGTGTGTGCGTGTGTGCGTGCGTACGTGTGTGCGTGTGTGCAAGCGTACGTGTGTGTGTGTGTGCGTGTACATATATATACATATGTGTGCGTCTACGTATATGTATGTACGCGTATGTGCATGCGCGCGCGTGCGCTTCTGTGTATATGTACGTGTGTATGTGTATGTGCGCGCCCGCGCGCGCGTGTGTGTATGTATACGTGTGCGTGTATGTGTGTTAAGCCAGCTAAACCTTAAGCTCCTAAATATAAGTCAATTACTCCCGAATTGGTTAAAAACCCTAAAACATACTTAAACTCACTCAAACCCTAAACCTTAATATAATTAAGGACTTATGACCTTAAATAAATAATTAAAAATATAATTTCAATAAATTTTATTCAACTTTAAAAAATTCTAAAATTTCTTTAGAAGTAAATCACAACTTATAAATTAATTTGAAAACTAAGCTCTAAAAGAATTTCATATAAGATAATTCTCTCATTTTCACCTATAAGTTATGTTACACATGGATAAGTTGTCAACCTTACCTTTTAGTAGACTTCTGATTCAACTAAGAGTTCTTCCCAAATGTTCCCAAGGATAAACCAAGCTAAGAGTTCAAGTTTGCATTAAAAAACGAATTTATTTATTTTTTCCAATTCAAAAGTTTATTATCAATAAAACTCGAATATGAGAACCATAAACTCTAAGTCACTTAAAACCTTAAACCGTAAAACAATTAAGGACTTACAACTCTAAGCGACTAATCGATAATTTAATTTGAATAATTTTATTCAACTCTAGAAATTTTCATAATTTTATAAGAATTAAATCATAACTTACAAATCAATTTAAGAAATAAGCTCTAAAAGAATTTCATATAAGACAATCTCCTTATCTTCACGCATAAGACTTATGTACATGAATAAGTAAACTAACCAATCACCCTAAATAACTTATCAATTGAAAGTTGGAATCATTTATCAATTACTAACTTATCAAAAACTAGTGATAAGACACTTTCCTTATCATACCAACTTATACTATATATGGACAAGTTATCACATTATTTTATGTGTTCAACTTTTAATTAAGTGACAAGACAACACCATGCCCTAATTACTCCCTACATGGCTAGTTAGAAAAGAAGGAAAAGAGGGGCCATATCTTGTCATTTGTCCATCACTCAATTGTCTTATACATCTACTATTTACCCCTTAATGTTTATATCATCTAGTCTTCTCAAAAAGTTGGCATTTGTGCATACTATAAGACAATCAATTAAAGCTTCTTCAATACACTTCTCCTCCCATTCAAAAAAACCCGCCACTCTCTCCATCTTTCACTCTCCTTTTCACTTCCTTTCCTCTTACTTCAAACACAAATCAAAAGAAAAAACCCAACCCCACAAAATCCTACAATACTGCCACCTTTTTGCTTCATAACTTACGACACAAAGCTTGATTTTGTTGCCTCATTTTTGTCAACTTCAAAAGCCACTTTAGGAACTTTAAAATATCCTCAAAGCCCCACTTCAAAGATCAAGACACTAGTTTTCAAAGGAGCTTGCAAGAAGAAGGAGGAAAAACAAGGAATATAAGAGGATACTTAGTTGTACAACTACCATTTCTACGCTTTTAGGATGAGTAAGTTGTTTTCTTGTTAAAGTTACTTAATATGCCGTGTTAGGAGACCATGTTTTCGTGAAAATATTAGCATGATCATAAGATGATAAAATAGCTAGACCACCTTAACAAGTAAGCTTGTGAACCCCTTTACATGAAAGTTAAAATATGAGCATGCGAAGTTGGTGTTATGTAAAGATATATGTTTAACACTTAGAATGGAAGATTTTAAATTGAGAAGATCATGAAATATGTACATGAACGAGGAGACATCATGCTAGACCTGGAGTGTATGTGAATCATTTAGATGTTAAAGATGCTTAAACCTAGCCTTAGGTAAAGGAAAATCCATTACATGAAGCTTTTATGAAGAAATCAACTTTGTGAAATATGAACAATGACATGCAAGTTGTGATAAGTATGAGATCTACTATTTTCATGTAAAGTATAAGCTAAGTAATTATCTCATGGAAGAGAAGTTAAGTTAAGATTTGAATGTAAGTAACTTGGGTTCATGATCTAATACCTAAACTTAAGGAAATGATAAAACAAGTTGAGAAACCAAGTGAGTGCCCCTTGGATTTTTCATGGCCAAATCTAGAACTACAATAAAAGTCACTTAAAAAATATGGTAAAACTAAGTAAACAAAGTGAAAAGACCAACTAAGGCAAGTACGATAAGTGTATAAAGCCTAAAACTCAAAACTGATCCTAAAACTCTCAAAACTGATCCTAAAACTCTAAGTTAGACCTTCATTAAAATTCTGACCAGTACTTTAAAATATTAAGAAAGGTTGTTTTGAAGCCTATAAGAAGTCCACCTAAAATTCCATAAGCCCAACAAAGTCACTAACTTTAGTTTGAACAAAAAATAAACCCATTTGACAACTTAAGTCCACATAAAAGCCCAAGGAATTATTGTTGGCACTAAGAGTGTAAACCAAAGTTGGAAATCTAACCTTAAGGAGTATTTTAATTTTATAATAAATTCCGAAGCCCAAGCCCAAAGAAATTCCTAAGTTATCAAAAAGCCTGTTAACCAAACAAAGCCTAAAAACACTCCAAATCATGAGGATCGCTACTATTCTGACTTATGGGTAGTTTTTCATGCCTGATCATGAAAATCTAACCTCACCACATTAAAGTACACTCGAAAATGATGAAAATTGACTATAAGATTATAAAAATCGGATTTAAAACGAGAAAGTTATATGCGATTAAACTTTAAGTAAAAATCGGGAAAAATATGAAACAAAATCAAATGTATAACTAAAAGGGTTTTAGTTTAGTTTTCCAAATCCTATTTCAAATCCTTATAGTATTATATTTGTGATGTCTAGGAGACCCGGCTTTTGGGAGACGACCTATCTCAGATTATTTTGATTGATCCGCATGGTTGAGTAAGTGAATTCCTAATGACTCTTTACTTGATTTTGCTTGTAGAATAAATGCACCTAAACCTATATTTATAGAAATTGGATGCTTATGGGATATGGGAAATGCATGTATATGAATTTATGATTGAATGCTATGGCTTGTTAATCATATAACAATAGAAATTATTTGTGATAATTTATACGTACGATTGTATGGAATGAAATTGTTTGACTACCACAAAAAATCGAATCAACCACTTATATGATTAAGAAATTAAATGAATCATGCATTCGCCATAATTGCATTCAGATAATACCAACTGCCACTTTACATAGAAGATAGGAAGGGACTCACAAGAGGAGGGTCTCCTATAAGATTGGGAACTAGCTATGTCAATGTTTTATTGAGTCTCTGTCCTAAGCTGACAGACTTGTTAGTTGCTGGGAGACATCAACCATTGGCAAAGAGCCATGTCTTGTGACTTCTGCTTAAAGCATGTGTTTGTAGATTGTAAAGGCTACCATACTGCTAAACTTAGGATTTTGAAAATATGATTTGTTGTTCAAGAAAGAAAGTATATATATATATATTTGTTTTGACTTAAGCATAATAGTGCAAATGAAATAAAACCCAAAGTCTAGAAACTGGATTTTGGTTTGGGTCGGTTAATTATCTCTAAAACTCGACTACAAGGGGCCTAATTCTGAGTTGCATGCAATTTCTAAGCCATTAATCAACATGCTGATTGATCATGTATTCATATGTTTATGCATTAAATAAACTTTTGTCATACAGTATTGACGAGGGGATTTATCTCACTAAGCGTAAGCTTATACCCCAACAATTCTTTTCCTTCCAGGTTGATCGATAGTTAAGATAAGGATAGGAATTAAGTGTAGAGTGCTACCATTGAATAAGTAAGATGAAAAGCTTGTGTAGTTAATTCAAAATTCTCCGAAAAATGACTAATATCTCAATTAAGCTTGTTATCTTTAATAAGTTTAGAATTTTTTGGAATTGTCTATCCTCTTTCACTATTTTGGTAGGAGATACTAATTCTCTACGATTCTGAGGAACTGTGGAAAAATGGATATCCATAATTATTTATATTATATAATGAGTCAATGAACTAAAATTGAAGACCCTAGTGATTAACTATTTAGAGTCTTGTAATCTCTAACTTGTAAGGCAATTTTCTTATCATGGGTCCACACTTGATATGAAAATTCTAGGCAATACTACTAGGCCCTACCTAAGGTCGCTATATCATAGCTTCTTGCTTAATTGCTCCATTCATCTTTGTCACTCTTTTCATACCTTTCCCTATTAGCCCTTTTTCGAGCTTTCTATAAGCTTGGACCTATCTAGCAATTGGCCTTATCTGTTTTTTGTTACGGTTCGCACCATCTTGATATCAAAGTAAAGGTTTTGTGTGAACTAAAATAAGCTCTTCTTGAATTTCTGTTGTGCTCTGTTTTACCTATGTGAAACAGAGTCAATTATTGAGTTCATTTGATTGCTGTGTTATTAGTTGTTTAATTTATGAAGTGTTTGTTTAAATTTTGAATATGTGAGGAAAAATGACAAACCCAAATATGAATGTTGATACTGGTGATGATAGTAAAGTTATCCACCATAGGTGTTAGTCTTAAGGAACTCCTAGAAGCATTGACGAAAGGCTTGATGAGGTAACTAACCTCTTGGTAGATTTGACCCAAGCTATTCATGCATTGTCTTGCTGACCTATGAAGGCTGCACAAAACACTCCACAAGTTGCTTAACTTGCTAGAGGTCAAAACCCAGCTTGACCATTTCGAGATAGAGGAGTTGGCGAACGAGTAAGGTGAAGGATAGACATAAGAGAGCTTGATGAGGAGGAAGAAGAGTATTCTGAAGAAGAGCATATACAATTCGCTCAAGCATTCGACCATGTGAAACTTTGAATTCCGAGTTTCAATAGATCTAGAAATACTAACAAGTATCTGAATTAGGAAGAGAAGGTAGAGTATTTGTTTGACTATTACCAGTATGAGGATTACAAGAAAGTGAGGACTGCTACTATTGAATTTTCCGAATATGCCACCATGTGGTGGAAGAACTTTCAAGCCATGAAAAGGAGAAAGGGGTACCAAGAGATTAATACTTGGCTTGAGATGAAGAGAGTGCTCAGAAACAAATTCGTGCTAGAAACATATCTCTAAGATACTTTCACTCAACTTTAGGAGCTGAGATAAGTAAGCCGAACTATTGATGAATATGTTTAAGAATTCCAAATGCTTATGATACTATGCGAAGTGGAGGAACCACTAGCCCAAGCAGTCTTAAGATTTGTTACCGGGTTAAGTGGAGACATCCAAGACATTGTAGAACTTCAATGATTTGACATGATGGATGAAGCTATTAGAATTGCCTAACATGTAGAGAGGCAAAGAGGAAGCCAAGTAATGACCTAAATACCAACTAGCCGACCAGGACAGGCAAGTAATCGGACTATGTTGAGTGCCGAGCCGAGTATAAGGGTTGATGTTAGAGCCGAGCAGAAAAGCCAACTTGAAGATATAATGCTAACCCGAATGTATGAGAAGGGGCAAGGGTCTAGCAAGATGACTACCTAGATCAAATGCTTTAAGTGCTAGGTATTCAAACATATGGCTGCTTAGTGCCCCAAACCGAAGGACGATGGTCATCAAGGGAGACATCCTGAAGTTAGACGTAGAGAATACAGATGAGGAACTCGAGGAAGATGAGGTTCCTACTGAAAAGGAGAATGCCAAGAAAGAGAATGCTAAGAAAGAGTTAATTGAGGAAGACATGTATGACAAAGACTTGGTCCAGCTACTCATGGTTGTCCGACACACTATAAATGTGGAACCCTCACGAGAAAAGGAGTAAAGAGAGAACTTATTCCATATCACCTACAAGGTAAATGAACATACGTGCACCCTCATCGTGGATAGTGGAAGTTGTACCAATATGGCATCAGCCGACCTAGTCACAAAATTGAGGTTGCTAACTATTGCACATCCGAAGCCATACAAGTTACACTAGTTAAGTGAGAAGAGAGTATTACATGTCACTTGGCAAATACTGCTACCGATTATTATCGGCAATTACTCCAACTAGATTCTCTACGACGTACTACCTATGTACACTTCCCACGTATTGTTAGGAAGACTATGGCCATTTGATAGGAGAGTCATCCACGACAGTTATAGGAATACCTACATGCTTGAGAAGGATGATTGGAAGATCATGCTAAATCCGATGCCGTTAAGAGAAGTTTACAAGTTACAGACGAAACTTACTCGTGGTGATGAGTAGACCCAAGCTCCAAGAGACCATTAATGCCAATGAGCCGACCTTCTTATTGGTCAAGTTATTGCTAGAAATGAAGGAGCTGGACGATTTACCCCATGAGGTGAGGGAACTGTTAGATGAATATGTCAACCTGTTCCTAGAATAATTACTTGAAGGGTTACCCCTGACCCAAGGGATAGAGTACTGTATTGACTTAGTATCCGGCGTTGCACTGCTGAATAAGCCAGCTTATTGCATGAATCCCAAGCAAGCTTCTAAGCTTCAACGTCAAGTCAATGAGTTGTTGGAAAGAGGATACGTGAGAGAGAGTCTTAGCCCTTATGTAATGCCTGCAATTCTAGTGCCAAAGAAGGATGGAACCTGGCAAATGTATGTTGACAGCCAAGCTATAAACAAAATCATGATTAAATATAAGTATCCGATCCCGAAGCTAAAAGACATGTTGGATGAACTAAGTGGAACCCAAATTTTTAGCAAGATTGATCTCTAGTCTAGCTACCATCAAATCCACATAAGGCTCGGAGACAAGTGAAAGACTTTGTTCAAGACTCGACATAAACTTTACAAGTGGATGGTCATGCCCTTCAGCTTGTCGAATGCCCCGAGCACCTTCATGAGGCTTATGAACTATGTGCTGAGACATCTCATCGAGAAGTGTGTCATGTTGTACTTTGATGACATCTTGATCTACAATGTCGACTTGCCGAGTCACTGAAAAAACATCAGAGCAGTCTTAAATATTCTTTATGCCGAGAGATTATTTGGCAACCTAAAGAAATGTTGCTTTTGCTAGGAGGAAGTGGTATTCTTAAGTTATGTAGTTAGTAGAGGAGGCTTATGGGTTAATGATGAGAAGATCTGAGCAATTGTTGAATGGTCGACTCCTACTACTTGTACCGACATGAGAAGTTTCCATCGATTGACTTCATTTTACCGAAGGTTCATCAAGAACTTCAATGCCCTCACTACATACCTTACTAAATGAACGAAAGAAAACACCAACTTCCGATGGGGAGAAAGGGAAGAGAGGAGTTTTGCCAAAACAAAGAAGAAGTTGACTTTTGCCTCGGTTTCAGTGCTCCCCGACTTTGACAAAAAAATTTAGCTAAAGTAAGATGCATCAGGCTTTAGAAGAGCCGTTATCCTAATGTAGGAAGGCCAACTAATTGCCTTCCACTGTGAGAAGCTCCAAGGACCCTAGTTAAATTACTCCGTATATGATAAAGAGCTCTTAGCACTAATTTGAGCATTGCAAGTGTAGCAGCACTATCTACTATCAAGAGAATTTGTCATATATACTGACCACGAGTCACTACGGTCTCATCAAAGTCAAACCAAACTATCCAAGCGGCAGGCAAGATGGTTGAATTCCTTGAGGGATTCAATTTTGTGATCAAATATGAGTAAGGAAAGAGCAACGTAGTTGCAGATGCTCTTTCGAAGAGGCATGCACTCTTGTCAGAAGTGCAAACTAGACTGTTTAGTTTTACGAGTATCAAAAAATAGTACTTCAAGGATCTACACTTTGGACCAATAATTTTACAATGCGTAGATGGGAGGATAGTAGACAAGTATTATGTAGAGGATGGCTATCTGTTCCAAGGGGGCAAATTGTATGTGCTAACTTGTTCCCTACGAGAATTATTAATCAAAGAAGCCCATAACGGCGGACTCTCTAGACACTTCGGAGAAAGGAGGACCTGTGAATTATTGAATGGTCGATTATTTTAGCCGAAAATGCAAAGAGATGTGTACCGAATGGTCGAAAGCTATACTATATTGTGTGTAAAAAGGCCAAGTGCTAAGCTGAACAAGGGAAAGCAATGCCCCTACCTATCCCGATGAGGCCGTAGACTGAACTAAGCATGGGCTTTGTTCTTAGATTGCTAAGAACTACTGGGGAAAAGATTTTGTAATAGTCGTTGTGGATTAGTTCAATAAGATGGCACACTTCGTGCCCTATACTAAAACTAATGACGCTTCAGCTATTACTTCTCTTTTCTTATAGGAGGTTATGTGGATATACAGTGTGTCGAGAAATGTGGTCTCTGACAGAGACCTAAAGTTCTTGAGCCATTTCTGGAGAACCCTGTGTTGTCAGCTAAGGAAACAAATTACACTTCAGCACCTCATGTCACCCCTAAACCAATAACCAAACAGAGGTGGTTAATTATACTTTAGGTTCACTGCTCCAAACTATAGTAAGCAAGAAATTAGCTAATTGGGACATATATCTACTAGTGGTCGAGTTTGCTTATTACTGAATCGTACATAACACCACCAAGCAGACCCCCTTTGAAGTGGTCTATGGATTCAATCCCGAGTTGCCCCTTGACCACGCCCCTATACTCATACTGCTGCAAGAGGACCCCGATGCCTTGGCCAAAGCATAATCCCTTCAACACATTTATGATAAGGTCACTTGGCACATCGACTAGGCTATTAGAAGAAAGTGTAAAAAGACCAACGGTCGGTTAGCTAAACAATTTCGGCCGGGAGACTTGGTATGGCTATGCTTCAGCAAAGAGTAGTTCTCGAACAAAAGGAAGAACAAGTTATTTGCAAGAGTAGAAGGACCCTTTAGAATCTTTTAGAAAATCAGTGACAACACCTACAAGTCGAAGCTACTTGAAGACTATGGGGTTTCTAATGCCTTCAACATTGCCGACCTCAGTCCATAGCATCTTGACGAAGGACTAAGTAACCACCATTTCGGATTTGATCCCAAATCCAAAACAACCTAGAGGGAATTATGAGTTTCAAGCTACGGGACCCTTAACTTGCAGTTGAGCCCGAAGACTAGAGGGGTTGGCATAACAAATCCTCATGTTCCATCCAACCCCTACTAAGGCCAAATACTTACTTACTGAGTCACCTCTAATGCTGTGTTGTATAACCGCCCTTTATTCTGTGGTATGTCAAGTTGACCATTGCTCTCTATTGCTAAGTTGCCCAATCACTCGGCATCATTCTTGTTAAGAAGCCAAGAGAGAATCTGGACTGATTAAGCCATCCCTACTCAAACAAGCCCATCTATCCGTGCTTTTTGTCTACATCTCCTAACGACCTCACCAATGTCGTATCACCACGTGTATAGTATCACATGTAGAATATATAGCACCAATTATTATTTTTCTTATATATTCATTTTTTCCCCTTTATAACATGTACATTGCCTTTTTAGGAAATGCCCTTATTGTCTTTGCCCTTTTAAGTAAGTTGCCCTAGTTTGTGAGTATAAATATCCCAATACTTGCAATTGTAAGATCATCAGATTACCTTCAATAAACTTGAGTACTTTTTTCCTTGCGTAAACACTACTTGTTTACTCTTGATGTCATTCTTATCCGATCCCTTAAGCAAGGTTAGGTGGCGAATAACCTTATTGATCCAATTCATACATCATATTGAATTGTGCCATGAGTCCTCAGAAATTTCTTTGGTGCATCATATCTTATAGAACTGTTGGTGGGTTTTGCTTACTTCTCCATTCGTCTTTGTCACTCTTTCTGTACCTTTCCCCATTTGCCCTTTTTCTAGCTTTCCATAAGCTTGGATCCATCCAACAACCAGCCTTATCTATTCTTGGTTGCAGTTTACACCATGACTCATTGCATTCAAGCTCAAACACTTAATCAAAGTTTAGTTGAGCTAAGATTGGGGTAGAAGTCAACCTTATCTTTATCTCGGCAAAACTCTTCTCCTCTTTCTCTCCCCACTTGAACTTTACATTCTTCTTTGTTAGCTCAGTTAGAGGCGCTACTATGGTATTAAATGCTTAGATAAAGTGTCGGTAAAATGATGCCAATCTATGGAAACTCCTCACATTAGTACATGAGTTTAGGGGTCGACCACTCAATAATCACTCATATCTTCTCTTCATCAATTTTCAATCCTCCTCCACTAACTACGTAACCTAGGAAAATCAGTTCTTCCTAGCAAAAACAATATTTCTTGAGGTACTTGAACAATCTCTTTGCTCGAAGGACATTAAAAATAACTCTGAGATGGTTAGTATTCATTGACAAGTCGGCACAATAGGCAAGGATGTCGTCAAAGTAGTCAACAACAAATTTTTTGATCAAATCTCACAAAACATATTTCATTAGTCTCATAAAAGTGCTTCGGGCATTTAATAATTCGAAAGGCATGACCATCTACTTATATTGGCTATGTTAGGTTTTAAAAACGATCTTCCATTCATCTGCTTGTCTCATTTGAATCTAGTGATAACCTAAATTCAAGTCAATTTTACTAAACTCTCTCACACCACTCAGTTCATCTAACATATCATATAACCTCGAGATGGGTTATCAGTACTTGATCGTACTCTTATTGACAGCTTTACTATTCGTACACATACGCCAAGTGTCATCCTTCTTTGGCATAAGCAATGCAGGCATTGCATAAGGGTTGAGGCTTTCCCTCACATATCCCTTCTCTAATGGTTCATTGACTTGCCTTTGAAGCTTTACAGCTTACTCAAGATTCATTCTATAGGATGGTTTGTTCGGCAAGGTAGTATCAAATATCAAGTCAATGCAATGCTTTATGCCCAAGAAAGGGGGTAAACTTTCTGGTAGTTATTATGGGAACAGGTCTACATACTTGTCTAATAGCTCCTTAATTTCTTAGGGTAATTCAGCTTGCACCTTCAATTCTAATAGTCACCTAAGGAAAAGAAAGGTTGGCATGTTAGCTTTAATAGCCTCTCATAGCTCAACTCAACTTAAAACTAAGGCCTTCTTAGTTCCTTGACCCAACTTAGCTTACAACCTACTTACTCGGCTTAGGATCATGAGATTTAGGGTAATTTCCCTACCTTCCTTCTCAAACACATACATGTTCCTAAAGCTGTCATGAATAACCCTTTGATAAAAAAAGCTAAGGTTTGCCAAGCAATACATATAACATGCACATGGGCAACACATCACAAAGAATTTCATCAGAGTAATTGCCAATAGAGATCAACAGTAATACTTATTGAGTGACATACGGTGTTCCTTTCTCATTTAGCCAATACAACTTATATGGCTTCGTATGTGAGATAGTGAGCAACTTAAGCTTCTTAACTAGGTCGGCAGATGCCCCATTGGTTCAACTCCCACTATCCACTATAAGTGCGCAAACTTAATCATTTACCCTATAAGTGATGTGGAATAAGTTCTCTCTCTGCTCCTTCTAAGTAGAAGGTTTCAAACTCATCACACGTCAAACAACCAAAGTCAGCTTGTCTAGATCTTCAGCAAACACATCTTCTTCGACCAATTTAGTATTAAATCAATCTCTTCCTCCACTTCTTTTTCTTCTTCTGTCTCCTCTCTATGCTATCTACTTTAATCTTTGGGACATCTCCCTCAATAATCATAGTCCTTTGGTTTAAACACCAAGAGATTGTATGACCAAACCCTTGGCATTTAAAGTACTTGATCTGGCTTATCTTTCTCCTAGATGTTTGTCCCTTCTCATAAGTCCTCGACTGCACATCATTATCAATTGGTTAGCTCTTCTATTCAACTTTGACATCGGTTCTTTGGCTCAGCTTGGCACTTTGTTGAGCTTGATAGCTTCCTTGAGTGGATTAGCATAACTAGCCAAGTTAGCTCATTGGAGCTCATCTCAATCTATTTCTCCTTTGCTTATTTACTCGCTAAGCTACTCTTATAGCCTCGTCCAATGCAGTGAATTGTTGAAATTCTACGATATCTCATATATCACTTCTTAATCCAATAAGCAATTTGGATATTGTTTGGGTTAATGATTCATTCACTTCACATCAGATCATAAGCATTTAAAACTCCCGAATGTACTCATTAATAGTTCGGCTTCTTTGTCTCAACTCTTAAAGTATAGCAAATTTATCTCTAAGTAGATATCTAGCACAAATCTATTTTGGAGAATTCATTTCATCTCAGGCTAGGTGCTAACTTCTCCATATCCTTCTCACCTCCTCATAGTTTGGAAGCTCATCCACCATAATGCAGCATACCTTGAAATTTCTATAGTAGAAACCTTCACCTTCTCATGGTCCTTATACTGATTGATGGACTACTGATCTCCAAACCCCTCATTCGTGTCCATCTTTAAGGCTTACAGTCTCTCACCCAAAGAATTCTTTCTTGCCAACTTACAAAGGACGAGTACTAATACATAAAATAACAGTAGGCGAACTCTCTGAAGTCCTAGCTCAGATGAACCTACTCTATTATGACTCCTACCCAGTCAACAACTTGTCAACTATCAAGGCCAATCATTTGAATGTTGAAGCTAAGGTGCCCACACACTAAACTCTTTCTTACAATGTACAAAACTACCGACTGCTAAGTCCAACTTGACAAGTGCCGAGGCCTAGTCCTCTACATGCCAAGTCCCACTTACTCGACCTACCGAGTTGCAAAATCCTCTATTCGTCTCAGCAATTCTAAGTACCCGTCACCAACTGCACCCCCAACATCAATACAACTCAACCCCAGTGTCTTAAGACTCCAAAACATGTACCCAACCACAATATGCCACCTATCATTCCTCTTTTTGACATTATACTATATTCTTTTATTTCATTTGTTCTTTTTACCCTTTTGGTAATGTACTATGATAGTATTTTTTTATTACCCTTTATTGTAATTACTTAGGTTTCCTTGTTGCCTCAAAGACTTACTACAAATAGTCCCTTTTCTTTGTAGCCAAAATAATTACCATATACCTTATACCCTCTTAGGTATTAAATATACTTCTTCTTGTAAGATAATCCCTCTATGAGTACAATTTCCTCTTACACTCTTATCTAATATTGCCGAGAAGCTCGAGATTAGTATCGAGTAAACCTTAGTATTAGCTTATCATATTAAGTGAAATATTAAGTAGTGTTGTGTTTATTGGTACATTATATCCTTTGAGCAGCTCATGGAAGCTACTATGTTTAACTGTTTGTCCATTCCCTTTTCTTCAATATCCTAAAAAACCCATTCGATTACTATTACCTATAGTAAGCCCTAGTGATTACTAAGTTCCTAGGTACATCATATAATCCCGATATCAGAGCTTGAGATTGTAACTAAGAGTTGATCTTATTATAATGTATGTTAATGTGTTCTATTTTACTCTATTTTCTTATGAAAAAACATAGCAAGTTCTAAATCACTATAAGAAGTCGCATTGTCAACTATCAAGTTGTATGAGCATTTTTTGTAAGTAGTTGATATTCTATAGTCTTGTATTGAAAATGTCGAATCCTAATGTCTAGGGGGAGATTAATGACACTGAAAGTGATGCTCATGATCATAGCTATGTCTTATAATAGATCCCATGAAATACTGAAGAGTGGATACAAGACCTTATTGCCATTGTAGCTAACCTGGCGATTACTGTACAAAGGGCTATTAAGACTAAGCCATAAGAGAGAGTTGTTGTTGAATAGGGTTAAAAAGTGAGAGGTAAGTTGAGAAGACTGGTAGGTGAGAACCAAGCCCTTGAAGCTTTCAACATAAACTTAACTCCCCCTCCCCCCACCCCCTGACATGCTAGTAGAGTTCCTAGAAGGACATTCGAGTTAGATGAAGTTGAGGAGTATGAGGAGGAGGAGGAGCAATATGATGGAGTCAAAGAACATAAGCTTAAGGCTCCTAAGGGAGCCGAGCATCTCAAGGTGTAAGTTCTGAGTTTTAACGAGTTTAATAGTACTGATGACTACTTAGACTGGGAGGAGAAGATTAAAAAGATATCCAACTTTTATAATTATGAAGATGCTATTTGTATTCGTGTGGCTGCATTAGAATTTTCTAGGTATCCAGCAATGTGGTGGAAAAAGTTATAGAATGTATGCTAGAGAGCCTGACGTGAAGTTCGAACATAGAAAAAGATGAAAAAAGTCTTGAGAAGTAGATTTGATCCCGATTGCTATAAACAACACACTTTCCGACTTCTCCAAGGCTTAAGACAAGGTAAAAGATCGATAAATGAGTATGTTTGAGAATTTCAGTTACTGATGATCAGATGTGATGTTGATGAACCCAAAACCTGAACTATAGTAAGGTTCATTTCTAGGCTAAAGACTAAAATTGGTAACATAATGGAGATCCAAAGGCTTGGAACTCTAGATGAAACCATTAGAATAACACAGAGGGTCGAGAGGAAGAAGAGGAATCAAATTAGCCAAGTGCCGAAAAACCAACTTGGCTTATCGAGTAGAATAGGTATGTCAAGCCGATTAGGATATAACTGGGCTAAATTCAATTCTAAGGTAGACCACCAAGGTCAGATGCTAAGTAGGCCTAATGATGGCTTAAGCAAAAGGTCAGAGCTTTAGAAGGAAAACTCGAGAGATCAAGTGTTTTAAGTGCCCTAGTTTTGGACACTTAGTTAGTTAATGCCTAAATAAACGTATCATGATCTTCAAGGGAGATAAGCCTCAGTTTAAAGTGGAGAGTACTAGTGAAGGAGAAGATGAAGTAGGAGTTAATCAGTTGCTGAAAGAATTCTAAGAAGATTCTGATTCCATGACCCCACTTGAAATAGGACCTAAATATTGTTTTTTTGTATGATGATATCTCATTACCTTTGTATCTGATAACAATGAGCAGAGCGAGAACCTCTTCTATATAAACTGCCAAGTGAATGGTAAGTTTTGTGCATTAATCATTAACAGAGGGAGTTATATCAATGTGATAACATAAGAAGTAGTTAAAGGCCTACAATTGCCAGCCTATCCAAACCCTAAGTAGTACAAGATTCATTGGCTAAATGAGAAAGGAGGTCTACTTGTTATCAAGCAAGTTAAAGTGCTAATTACTATTGGTGATAGATACAAGTACAAAGTACTATGCGATGTCCTACCCATGTATACCTCACATATCTTACTTGGCTAACCCTGGCTATTTGATTTGAGAGCATTACATGATGGATATAGGAATACTTATATGTTCCAAAAGAATGGGAAGAAGGTTATACTAACCCCAATAAGCCCTAATGAAGTGTAAGAGTTACAAGAGAAGATTACCTAATCACTGTAGCTAAAGTCCTTAGTGATTTCCTAAGCCTAATTTTCTAGAGATGCCACGGTGGAAGAATGTATGCTCTAGTTAGTCAAGAAACTCCTAGAGTTAAGAGAGGCCAAAGCTTTACCAGCCAAGGTGTAGACTTTGTTATGGGAGTATGTCGACCTATTTCTTATAGAGATGCTAAGAGGTTTACCACCAATTAAAGGTATAAAGCATTGTATTGACCTTCAACCTAGAGTTGCTCTACTTAACCGACCTGTCTATAGGCTTAATCTTAAGTAAGTTACCGAGCTGAAGAAACAAGTTAAAGAGTTAATTGATTGCAGATATGTTCAAGAATGCATGAGTCCTTGTATCGTACCAGTTGTCTTAATGCTGAAAAAGGATAGCTCATGGAGAACATGTATCGATAGCCAAGTAATCAACAAAATCACTATCAAGTACCGATATCCAATCCCACAATTAGATAATATGCTTAATGAGCTACATGGTACCTTAGTCTTTTCGAAGATTAGTCTTTACAACGGTTACCATCAAATACAAATGAGACTCGGAGATGAATGGAAGACTACTTTCAAAACAAAGGATGGTTTGTTTGAATGGATGGTAATGCCATTTGGCCTGATAAACATACCAAGTACTTTTATGCAACTTATGAATCATGTCTTGAGACCATTCATTTGCAAAAACACTGCTGTGTACTTCAATGATATTTTGGTATATAATATCAACCTCATGTCCCATATCGCACACTTAAGACCCGTATTTGATATCGTCCATGCCAACAAGTTATTCAATAATCTTAAGAAGTATGTGGTCTGCTAGAGCGAGGCAATACTCCTTAGTTATGTTGTTTCTGGAGAAGGTATCAGAGTTGATGACAAGAAAGCCCGAGTTATTCTCGAATGGCCAATGCTAACTAGTGCTACTGAAGTAAGGAGTTTTCATAGTCTACCTTCATTTTATCAAAGATTCACTTAGAACTTTAGTGCCATAGCTACCCTACTGATAAAGCTGACTAGGAAAAACTCTAAATTCAAATGGTAAAAAAAAGCTTAGAGAAGCTTTGATGAGATTAAGTCTAGGTTGACTTCCATCACAGTACTCATCCTATCTAACTTTGAGAAAGTTTTTGAAGTAAAATGCAATGCAAATGGAGTCGGCATTGGAGTTGTTCTTATATAGGAACACCGTCTAGTTGCCCATTTCAACGAGAAGCTCAAAGGAGCCACACTAAATTACTCGGCATATGATAAGGAGTTCTATGCCTTTATCCAAGCTCTTCAAAGCTAGCATCACTACTTAATGCTGAAAGAATTCATCATCTACACAAACTACGAATCTCTTAAGCATATTAAAAGGTAACAATAACTTTCATGACATCATGCTAAATGGGTTGAGTTCCTGGAAACGTTTTGCTTTATCATCGGGTCTAAGAAGGGTAGCACCAACACTATAATCGATGCACTCTCTCATCAACATGTTCTTATTACAGCATTGCAAGCTAAGATGCTTAGATTTGGCATCTTACATGATCAGTATGAGTATGATCAATATTTTAGACCTTTAGTAGACAAATGTTGTATAGAAGGAGTATTGGACGAATTCTATCTTAGCCAAGAGTTTTTGTTGAAGGGGAAGCAAGTTTGCATGCCAAGTGGCTTTACTAGGGAATTACTTGCCGAAGTAGCTTGTGTTAGATTAGCTAGCCACTTTGGTGAGAAGAGAATAGTTGAGTTGTTAAAAGAATATTTCTATTGGCCTGAGATGATGAAGGATGTACGTTAAGTACTTGAATGATGCAAGATGTGCAAACTTACCAAGCGAAGGAAGAAGTTATATGGAGAGTACACACCTCTGCCTATACTTAAATGGCTATAGACCAATCTGAGCATGGATTTCATGTTCAGCTTACCTAAAATGGTGAGAAAGCGTGGTTCTATTATGGTGGTGATCGATTGGCTCAGCAAAATGAGCTACTTTATTTCTTGCCACAAAATCGATGATGCTTTATTTGTTGCTCACTTCTTTTTGTAGGAGATTGTGTGGCTGTATGGAGTACCAAGAAGTATTGTATCTAATTATGATTCGAAGTTTATAAGCTTCTTTTGAAGAAGCTCAGCACTAAACTCATGTTCAGTACTTCTTACCACCTATAAACAGATGGCCAAACAGAAGTGGTGAACAAAACAGTCGGTAACCTCCTTTGAGCTACTATTAGGAAGAATCTGCATGATTGGGATCTTTGCCTACCTATCATTGAATCCACTTAGAATTATAAGCCCCATAATCTAGTGTTTGGGGTTTGATTTGTCAGATTTAGGGCGATTAGGTAAGTTATTTGATCAAGCCAAAATTTTATAAAGAAGTTAAAAATATTAGTAAAAGTATTCCTATGAGTTTAGATTTAAGAAAATAATTAATTATTATAATATTGAATTATATGAAAATTTCTAGTTATTTATCAAAAATGTGTAAAACAAGTTGCAATAACTAATAAATCGATAGAGATACGTTATATGCACACTAAAAATTATAAAATAATATAAATGATATTTATAATTATTTATTTATACCATATATGTATTTACGTGGAGGTAAAAATACACGAAATTACTTAAAATACCCAAAATATGTTAAAATAACACTAAATAATTGAAGAAAATTCATATATAATTAAGAAAAAATCAAGAAAAATAAAAAAAAATGGGGAAATGTCTAGAATAGAGGCATAGAATGTTGGGAATTAAAGATAAAATAACAACCAATAAAATTGAGCTAAATGAAAAGTGAAAAAGATAAGGGATAAAAACATTTGTCCATACAAAATTGCAAGAAAAACCCTAATCCTCTTCTATAAATACTAAACATTCTTCCAAAATTCATTTTAGTTAATTTAGAGTCCAAAAAAATTTAGGGAGAAGTAAGAAGAGGAGAGAAAACAATTTTATTAAAAATTAACAACTTATAGTATAATTAAGGCTTATAAAGGGAACCTCAATCCAACAACTACCTGGACAGGAATGGCCACCACCACTAAATAGTGGGCCCTATGCCTAAAGCTGTAGACAATAGTGGAGCCACCATTGGTGGATGGTAGTTTATCAATTAGTAAGTTTCGATTTCCCTTCCGAATTTGTTGAATTTAATAAAAATATCAAATATACATGGAAAATTATGAAATTTGGTTTCCTTAGATATTTTTCATGTAGAATTAGAATATCAAACCATAGTTTTAAAATTATAAATTCTTCTATAGATTCTTTAAGAATAAACTTGATTTTAATGAATTTTATATGAATTTTCAAAAATGGTAAATAATGTTATTTTGAGCTAATTTTTGTTATACATATTCTTAATATGATATATTTAATTTACATAAAAATAATTTTTGATAAACTATACGTGTAGTATTTATTAAAAAAAATTTAATCTTCCTTATTTTTCATATAAAAGAAATAATAAGATTTTAATTAAATTCTTTAATGAATTTGGTTTGTAATGACTTTTAAAACTTAGTTATGATTTTAGGAATATTTTTTTTGAATATTATAATTTTATTTGATTATTTACCTAATTTAAGCTAATTTTAGTAAAATAGGACTTAAAATTGGTACACTAGAAAATAATATATATTAAACTATCTTAATACTTTTCATGATCATAATATAACAACCATAATTTATTGGGTATAATATATTTTCTGTAACTTTAATGGAGCTTGGATACTAATTATTATATATTTACCTAGAGTTTATACATAATATGTACTAAATATGTAGGTAAAGAGGTATATTTAAGTTAATTTTGTAATTTAGGGTAATTAGGTAGAAAATTCTGATTTAAGATATAATTAGACATTTAATATGTTATTAGATGATGAAGGATGATATATGTAGTGTTAGAAGTATTAAATAAGCGATTTCGGAGAATTATATAATAACACATAATATGTGTATATAGGAAATAAATGGGTAGAAAATATTAAGTAAAAATTAATGGCGTTATAAGAACTAATTCGATAGTTAGAAGTTAAAACAAAGATTTATAATGCTTAGGTGAAATTTGATTAACTTCACTTAATGATTCAAAATGAGTTCCTAGGGTTCATATATAAAACCTGTAATCAGAAATTGAATTAGAACCTAATCTAGAAGCTAAATTGGAATCAAAATAAGAATCAAATTTGAAACCTAGGTAAACAAGACAAGTAATCTCAAGAGACCTAGTCCTAAATCACTAAATATAGTAAGACCTTAAACTAAAGATAATCATAATCTACATTATAGAATATAACCTATCTATAGTAGTTATATGAGAACTAAAACAGCATTTGTATTATAGGAATTATTGGTGATGGCATATGTAAGTTACACCTTCAGTGAACAAGTGAGGACTCCAGGTAAGTTAGGATTAATACGTCACTTTATTTTAGAGTATTAATTTATAGTGAGCTAGCATTTATACTTGGTCATGTTAGCTAGATAGTTGATCGTGTACATGTCTGTATGTGCTTATTTCTATGTTTGATAATATGAGTCTGATTTGTTATTCTGGCTTGTATTTATGTGATTTGTTTAAAATGATTGAACACCTTAAATAAGATCTAACCAAATATATGACTTGTAAATCTAAATCAGACCTACATAGCAACCCATTCGAGGAAGCATTAGGGTTCTCTAGCTAAATACCAATCCCTTCGAAAGAGATAACGTAGATAGCATAATATGTCCCTTCTTCATCTTTAATCGAACTAAGTGGCAGATGAGGAGGTCGTAGTAAAGGTGAAGTGAATGATTCAAATGTAGTCACGGGAAGAGCGGTGTCTTAATTGCACAAGCCTGGGTTTGATGGTGAACTATTACATTAAATGGAAACTCCTCAACTTGGATTAAAGCAAGTGTAGTTTCTCTAATTTCACAATGAGCTAGACAACTTTGTGCAATGATATTTGCTTGCATGTGCATTACATCTAACTAATTTGATTGATAAACCTGTTTATGTTTGATGTATAGTTTTAAGTCTCCATCCTAACTTACTAAGCGGTTAGTTGCTCACATCTCTATAGATATTGTTGCAAGTTGTTCAGATTTCAAATGCTAATCCAATGATACATTTAGTTTCAAATTATATGGTAGGCCTATTCACAAGCCCCGTGTGAATGGACAACCTATTTATAAGCTCCATCAGTATTGGATAGCCTGCCCTACTCTGTTAAATCTACCTTGTAATGTTGAATACACCTTACTCTATCCTAATTGAGCTCTTCCATAAACTTATCTATAAACTCTAGCAATATCAGAAGACTTGATGTGCTCTATAAGATTTATCCTAACCTACTATATCTGCCTTGCTTTACTAGGTCCACTTCGCCCTACTGTAGTCAACTCAACTCTACTCTACTTTACCAAGTTTACTCTGATTAGCTAGATGTATTCTGCTTTAGTTTAAATGGTTATGTCCTACTTTACCAACATCTTTTACGCTACTAACTTGTTTTGCTCTATAGGACTATCCTACCTTGCTTATCCACTTTGCGTTGCCCATTCGCTCTACTTTGCCAAGATCGATATACTTGCCCAAGTTTATTTGGCTAATATCTTCTCGGTTATGTTGAGATTGCCTAGCTACTCCATATCAACTCGATTGCATTGAGTTAGATCAAACAGGCCGACTACGTCCACGTCAAATCGATCACTACCATATCAGGTTGGCCTGGCCATTCAAGGTTAGCCATAATTATATCAAATCGACCCTAGACAAGACAAATCATCCAAAATCAGGTCTACCCAAATCAAAGCTCCAAAGTCTCCAATAACTCTTCGGAATAAAAAATCATCCCCTTACCTAAAAATCTTGGTCAGCTATATATTTTACTTATATTATTTAGATTTCCTATTTCTTGTATTTTCCTTTTGTCTACATGTTTTATTTGTAATTACTGGAATGCCACTAGAATATCCTTTAGTCATTTTATTTACAACTTTACCACTCTATATAAATAGAACACTTGTATAGGGTTTTAGGTAAATTTACAACGTTAATGAAAAACCGTTGAGTCTTTTCTCTTGGAAAGCTCCTCTCTAGTAGCTCTTATCAATCCCATTAGCAAGGATTGTGGTAAGTAACCTTAAACCTAGTATCTATACATCATATCGGGTACTAGCTCAGGTCCGTATGTGATTTTACGGTATGTCATATCCATAGAGTTAGTATATGGGATGTGCTGAACCATCGACTGCCATTTATCTTTTGGGTAATCTTGCCGTCTAGACTTATCCATTGGTTTTCGTATGATATTGAGTTTGTGTGTTCATCTCGAGTCCATATCACATGTGTTAACTAAAAAGTGGCCATATAACTACTCTAAAACTAGCAACTACTGGATCCTAGGGAGTGAGGATATAAAACTGAGGATCAAATACATTCTAAAGTTTAGATTCTATCTTTAAAGTTTTTAATATTAATTTATGTATTACTCAAGTAGATTATGATTAAGTTATTAAATCTTGTAAACATAATCAAATTATTTATTGTAAATATGTATTTTTCATAATTACATAATTAAATAACATATTTAATTTATGAACTATTTACTTCAAAGTGTGTTAGTCATAGGCACCTTATATAAATCAGGTCTAAAAGAGCAACTGTAAGGTTAACTTTTATTCTAGAATGGTTTACATGGAGGGACTATTAAGACTTTATTGCTTTGTGGCGTAACAAGAACTATACTACTCATAGCTCAATAGGAAGGTCACCTTTTGAGGTTGTCTATGGACTTAACCTGAACTTATCCGTAGACATGGTTATCAACCCAACCTTTCAAGGAGAAAGTCAATCCAACCTATAATACGCCAAGGAGTTTTAAAAATTGCATGAGAAGGTTATCGAGTAGCTAGTCGAGATTGTAGCTAAATAAAAGGAATAAGGAAGTCAAAGAAGGAGGTGAGTCATTTACAATCCAAGAGACCTTGTTTGGATCTACCTCAGTAAGAAGCGTTTCCTAGGGAAAAGGACAAAAAAGTTATCCCCTAAGTCAAATGGACCTTTTAAGATCCTTTGGCATGTCAATGACAATGCTTATGAGCTTGAGCTACTCGAAGGATACGGAGTAGCTTTTATTTTCAACGTCACCGACCTAATACCCTATATGCCTAAAGAAGAAGAAGACTAAGATTTGAGGGCAAATCTTTAATAATCTCAAGGAATCAATGGATCGTCGACCTCCAGACCCCTCATCCATGCTAATCTCTAAGGCCTACAGTTTTTCACTCAAAGAATTCTTTTTTGCCAACTTATCAAAGATAAGTACTAGTATATGAAAGAATAGTGGCGAACTCTCTAAATTCCTAGCTCGGACACACCTTATTCTACTTTAACCCCGGCCTAGTCAACTATTGAGGCTAAGGCACCCACGTACTAAACTCTTTCTTCCAATGTGCCAAACTGCTAACTATCGAGTCTAACTTAATAAGTTCCAAGGCCTAGTCTTCAGCATGCCAAGTCCCACTTACTTGGCCTGCCAAGCTATAAAATCATTTATTCGTCTCGGTAACTCCAAGTACCCTTCACCAGTAGTACCTTCAACATCAGCACAATTAACCCTAGCATCCCAAGACTCTAAAACATGTACTTAACTGCAGCGTATCACTTGTCATTCCTTTTTCTAATATTATACTATATTTGTTTATTCTATTTGTCCCTTTTACCCTTTTGGTAATATACTATGATGGTATTTTTGTATTACCCTTTATTGTAATTACTTAGGTTTCCTTATTGCCTTAAGGACTTACTATAAGTAGTCCATTTTCTTTATAGGCGAAATTATCATCATATACCTTACACCATTTCAAATATTGAATATACTTATTCTTGTGAGATATTTTCTCTTCGAGTATAATTTCCTCTTATATTCTTATTTAATCTTACCGAGTAGCTTAAGATTAGTAGCGAGTGAACCTTAGTATTAGCTTATGTGTCATATTAAGTAAAATACTAAGTCGTATTGTATTCATTGGTGTGTCATATCCTCTAAGCAGCTCACAAAAGCTATTATGTTTGATCGTTCATCCATTCCCTTTTCTTTGATATTTCAAAGGACCCTTTCGGTTACTATTACCTATGATAAGCACTAGTAACTACTAAGTTCTTAGGCACATTACCAATAATAGTGAAAGATACATTCAACCTTTTTCTCCCAATTTAGATAGTTGTCTACATCCCTAGAACCATTAAAGCTCGAAATTTGGAGCTTTACATAGATAATAGCTGTAAGTGCTTTAGCTCCCTCCTCTTCTTCATTGTACTCTTCATCTTTTTCCTCATCCAAATCACCTAAATCAATCCTCCTTCATACTTATCCTCCTACTTCTCTACCTTAAGCTTATTGAGTTGGATTTTGTCCTCTCATAAGTCTAACAGCTTGGAGAGAATTTTGCATGGCCTTAATAGGTTAAAAAACCAATGCATATACAACCTTGGTAAGGTTAGTTATAAAGTTAGCCATTTCATCAATTCATTTATCCGTACTTCTAGGGGTATCTTGTGTAGATACCAAATTTTTGTCCCTTTTATTTTTATTTTTATTTTTACTTTTATTTATTTATTTATTTTTTTCTTTCTTTCTTTGAGGTCTTAAATTAGGAAAAATACAAAAAAAAAATATAGGAAATTAAAGAAAACCCAAAAATTAACAAAATTTAGAAAAAATAAGAATTATAGAAAAATACAAAAAAAAATTCAAAATTAAGAAAAAGCACAAAAAAAAAGAAATTTTAAAAAGAAACCCCAAAAGATAAAAAGTTTAGAAAATTGAAAAAATTACAAAAAAATTAGAAAATTTGAAAAAATGAAATATTTTTGAAAATAACATTTCATTAGGATAGATTTTTTATTAGATTTAGGAATTGGGTTGTTAAACCTGGGCTTATATTTAAATCTAGCCTAGGCTAACCATGTCCATATATACAATTTAGTTAGACATATGGACAAGACATAGGCCAATGGCCTATTAATTAAAAACATGGACTTAGGTTAGGTATTGAGTGTAAGGTTTTAGGTTTGAATCTTGGCAAAGAGAGAGATACCCTTTTTATTTTTTGTTAACTAGTACATTGCCACATGTCAAGGTCTCATTATGTCACGTGTCCTGATACGTGGCATCGTCAAATTGGCCTACCTTGCTGATGTAGCGCCACGGGGCATGCCAAGTCAACCGCTACATATTACATGTTGACACGTGATACGCTGTGATAGGTCGGCTCGATTGACGTAGTGCCATGTTAGCTAATTTTCTCTCCCTTTCATTTTCCGTTCTAAACAGTGCACTTTGTGGGCATATTTGATCCCTTCTTCATTGCAATTTAATCAAATCAGTGATGAAATCGTGGAGTACACATGGCCTAGTTTTAATAATGATCAATAATACGTCCAAATCCATACATTACACAGTCAAACCAAGCCCCAAAAATTGGAAAAGAACTAAAATTTCAGTTTTTTCATTCAACTCCCATTCAAATTTTCCATGTTTCTGGGTTAATTTTGTGTATAAATAAGGGCTTAGGGACGTCCATGAATAGACATGATCATTCACGATCAATTCCCAAACCCTCTCTCTAATTTTCGTAATCTTTCCCTCTAACTCACTCTCTCTCTCTCTCTCTCCAATTCTCTCTCTCCACTCAAGTCCGAATTGAATTACAACCATAAGAGCACTGCCCGTAGCTCGAGTTACCCATTCTAGCCTTTCTTAACCATTGCCGTACCCCCTAACAACCACGCCGAACCACCACAATTCAAACCTTCACTACCACCACCACGACTTAGTTAAACCACCATTCTCAACCACCCTAGGCCTAAACTAACCCCACGACTAAGCTCGTTTGGTTTCTTAACCTTAAAACCGATCACCTACTTAACTCCAGCAACCCCTAAACGATGAGAAGCTCCACCACCGCCAATTGCCACTTACAACCACCGCTAACCACTATCTTAAGCCACAACATTGAACCTACCCTTACTATCTCCAATCTGAAACACACGAATCCGCCCTCACCTACCAAAAACTCCTCTCGAATCGAACCGTACCATCAAGTTGCTGCTACTGTTGAAGTTAGTAGAGCCCGACTCGAATCCGCAATCTTAACCTAACGTCCAACGACAAACCTAAGATCCGATCCATTTCCCATTTCTGGTCGGAGTCTTCTTTTTTTTTCAATTTCATATTATTATTTTTATTTTTTATTTTATTCGTTTATTATTTCATCCATGTAAAATGTAAATGTAAATAAAGAAAAAAAGAAAGAAAAGAAAGAGAAGAAAAAGAAAAAGAAAGAAAAGAAAAAAAAAAAGAAAGAAAGAAAAAAAAGTTAAGAAAAAGTGGTTTAATTAGTTATTTATTTTTAGTTTAATAAAAATAAAAAATAAATAAATAGATAGAAATGAAAAATATAAAAATAAAAATAAGTAAATAAGGAGATAAATAAAAATTTTTTTCTTTTAGCACTTAGAAAAATCAAAGTTTCTTCAAAAATAATAAAAATAAATGAACCCTTTACAATTCAAGGCCTTTTAGAATTTTTCAAAAATAAATGAAAATCCAATTTATGACCTTCCTTTTTAGACATTTCTTAAATAAATCAAATTGACTAAAAACGTAAACTCGGCTGTTTCTTCAAAAATAAAATTGATCAACCTGCTATATTTTCGAAAAAACGACATACATCTAATTCTGAATAACAGGTATGTCAGCACTTACGATGTGACATTAAAAATGGAAAACCTAATTTTCCTTTTTTAATTTAGATTACTTAATTTATCTAATTAAAGTAACTAATAACCAAGTTTTATCTATTAAAATTGAAAGGTGATTTTTAAATTTATTTTTAATTTTGGAAAGTTAATGGTACCCGTAAGGGTTTAAACTTTCTAACCCTCGAATCTAGATCTCCGGTTTTCAAAAGCTGTTTCAGAAATCAGTTTTTTTTTTTTTTTTTTTTGTAGATTAGTGGCTAAGTTATAATTATTCTACCTAATTAGTTATAACTTAACTCTTTTTCTCAACTTTTGTTCGATGGCGACTCTAAAACATTTTCAAAGTATAAAAAAACTAGTTTTCTTTAGACCCTTATCGAAGGTCGATATTAAATGAGTAGAATTTAGTATTGATTGGTTTAGAAAAAACTTAATTTGTAAAGAACCAAAAGGTAGAAAAATCAAGCTCGACACCTTGGTGTTGTCATCCATGGTGGACAACACTACTGTTGTCATCTCCAATACTAGCATTAACACTAGAATCCGTAATCTTCTTGATAAAACTCAGTAAACAAACTCAAAGGCCACAAAATAATAGGAATGGCTTACTTAACTTAAGCAACTCATACACACTCTTCTCTGCACGAAACTTCAAGCTAACTATCAACATAATGAATACTTTCAAAGAACATCAACCTAGTTGAAACTAGTTTGTTTTTGTATGTTCGAAATAGGGCAAAACAAAGTACACGATGATAGCAAACTACTATGCCTTCTTTTTAACCCAGACACTCACAGCTAACTTTTACACAACTAAAATATACTACCACAATGAATACTAGTCAGAAGAAAGTACAAATGCAACTTACCCAAATGAACCTTCTCTCTGATACTAAGATGATGGGCTACGGCCAAAGACTACAAGGACAACCATATCGAAGGTGGGTCTAAGCTTACCGAAAGCTTGATGAATAAGATGGGAAATGCATAAAGAATAGAAAAGTAAATAAGCAACCTTCGAATAACTCCAATGATATGATGCATCAAGGAACTTTTGAAGACTAATGGCTTAACACAATGTGATGTATGAGCTAATCTAATTATGGTATTCACAACTTAGCCTTACTTAAGAATTAAGATAAGAGTAAAATAAGCAAATAAGTTATAAGCAATGTTTATGAAAGGCAGTATATTTAATATTATAGAATGCAAGATAATTTGCAACTATATGTATAGTATGTATTTATATCTAAAAGTTAGGGCACTCTACCTTAAATGGAAAAGACGAAAAGAGTAATGTTTAAAATAAGTATGTTATAAAGAATTTATAAAGGGTATAATTAAAAATACAACAAAAAAAAAATGGGTATCCTGAAGGAGGTTTCTGTTACTAGGGTCCTTAGACAAGTGGAGGGTGATTAGTAGTTGTGTGCCTGGTAAAAAGATGGATAATTATTTAGCTAGCTTAGGGGTTGTTGAGTGATGATATCAAGCTAAGGTAATAGTTAGCAATGTCAAGTTGACTAGGTGACTTTTTCAAGATGAATTCAGCTCGAACTTACTAAGTATAGCTTGAATTCAAGTTGCCTGAACAGCTAGTTGGATGGATCGAGCTATTGTTTGGATGAATATCAAGTCAATAATTGGAGACTATCGATAAGTATAAGGGGATTTGACTCAGCTAAAGCATTAAGTTAGTAGACTGTAATAGTTTATTTGGATTTCTCAAATGTGGTGTGTAAGGAGAGAAATCGTTTGGCTATGTTTTTTAATCTTTAAGCTTGGATTTGAGTCAAGATCGGCTAATTTAATTCCTCTTACATAAGCCTAGAAGTGATGATTAATTATTGTCAATCATAGTCACAACATGTATCGTGGTACAAATAAGATTAGATAGTTTAGGTTTTTCCTTCTCAAGACACGTGTTACGAGTGCATATCATCTGTAGTCTTACAATAAGCAACTATGTGATTCACATACGAAAACCATGTAAACACGGCGTAGAGCATGGCAAAAACAAAGAAGAAGAATACAGTGTAGAGTAACGTTCTTGCTAGAGAAAAAAGCAAATAAATAAATAAATAGAGTGGGGCAATGGTAGGTTAAGAATTAAAGGTGACTTTTTTTTTAAAGGGGAAAATTACAAAATTATTATATATGTTTGATATTTTTGCAATCGTTGATCAACATTTTTTCCTTTTAACGAGTTTGTGGCCTATGTTCTTATATGTTATGCAACTTATTACATACTCTACTAAAATTCCGTATAACATATACCTGATTGAAATATATATATATATATATATATATCACAGAAACAAAAAAGAGAACTTGAAACAACAAAATACAATATGCCTCTTTTCCATTCCATTCAGATTTCTTTGTCTAAGGTTTGGAAACGTAGAGATGAATACGATATATTTGATTGAGGATTTCATGATTTATGATTTTTTTTTTGTCTTTATGTATAGTGTAGGATTTTAACTAAAATAATTAATAATAGTATAATATATATCATGGGTTTATTGAAAGTACTAATGCATACAATTTTTTTTATACAATTTTCTCTTATAGTTGATCATTAGGATAAAAATATAAATAGACAAACAATCTTATTTATTTTACTAAAACTCTAGTTTAAGTGTATATTATATAGAAAATCGATCCATATATATGACTCATTTCTTGATCAATAGGGATGTGAGTATAATTTAGGTAATATCTATTGTCGGGAGATTCTTAAAATCAATGGAAAAAAGTGGATGATTTTTCAATAGTTTTTTTTTTTAATTTTGTAGTACCTGGGTTTTTTTTTTTATTTTTGTATGGCAATCATGATAAAATGTTAGTATCTATCATTTTTTTTTTGCAACTTTTTAGTAATAATGTATTTCTTTTTTTGATAATTTTGATTAAAAAATTGATAGATATAATATTTTTTTAGCATTTTGATAATACATGCATTTTCTTGTAAAGACGAACGGTTGACATCGTATGCACCCCACTGATCGTAGATATTGTCTACTGTCCTCGGTCAGATATGCATGGTGACGTGACATCTTAGTATTTTATTCATCTTGTGACATGACATCTCAATATACAGTATAGAAATTAAACCGTCCGTCAGACCAGACCATCCTACGTAGAGTAGACTCTCATGCCTCCATCCCATTTGGTCGTCGCGTCCCGTGAAAGTTGATAATAATTCCTTGTCTGCTTGATTTATATTAGTTTAATTTAGTAGCGTGCAGAGAGGCTCTTCTTCCCTTCTTAGCTATATTATTGTATCTTACTCTGTTGTATTTCCTCATGGCTAAAAAAAAAAAAAAAAAAAAGCTGTTCTCTTTCCTATTTTATCCAATACAATTGGGTCTGCAAGTCAACCGAATAAAGCTGTGATTTTAAGTATTTATGTTGACTCGTTTAAAAACCACCAAACTTAATTTTAGTTAAGTTTTTTTCAGAATTAAAAAATTATAGATTTAATTTTAATAATTAATTTTGATAAATAAATTTTATTTTAAATTTAAACTTAACTTGGTCATAAATCAAAATCAAGTAAAGCTAAGCTCAAGCTTAGTAAGTGACCTATCTCTTTTACAAACCATGAATATAATGTAAAGTTAAACCCAAAAAGATAAATATATATAAATAAATGGATAATAGAATAAAAAATAAAGATTATATATATTTTAGATACCATTATATATTATATAATATATGTAGTATAGATATTAGCTTTTGAGTTTTAATTATATATATCATATATTATATATAACTCAAGAGCTTACTCATTAATAATATAAATAAGGCAATTCATTCATTTAAATAAGAGCTCGAGCTTAAATTTAGCTTCTCTAGATAGGCAAATTTTATCTTGAGTTCAATTTAACTTATTGACAAATTAAGCTCAAATCGAACTGACTTACAAACAAACCAAACTTAAAATGAGTGAAGTTAGAATAACTCACCAACTGCTTAACTTAATTAGTTTGCATCTTAAATATAGTATAAATAACATCAAATACAATTTCAGTTTCTCTCTCGTTTCATGCACCACTGTCTTCTTTCTTCTGAAATCCACTCTTTTGTCTTCCATGTGTTAAAGTATGATAAATCAACTGCTCTTTTGACCTTATATTACGACATAGCACTTATTGATGGGACTAATTTTATATATTATGTAATAAAACTCATTGGTAATGCAATCCAAGCCGCGATAATTAAAAAATAAAATTTCTATTATACTTATTTATGGATCAATACTATTCAATTTTAACTTTCTTTATTCTACTTTATGATTTGAGGTTAGATTTTTTTATTCACTTAGTTAAATCAATAGATCAAACGGCTTGAATAGGAGAGAGAAAATATTTGATGCTTAAAGGTAAATTCTCCCATAAATACAATTTATATAAACTATATCTTTTCATTATATAATGAAAAGAAAAGAAGAATGATAATGAAGATCAATCAATAAATTTGGCATCTTTTCATGCAAAATTTTTTTTCACCAAATGAGCACATATCGTAATACTTGCACCTAAAATGTTAACAATAGAAACTACTTTAAGACCTTTTCTAATTTCTATAGAAAATTATTTATTTATTTTTTCCTTAGAAAGGAAACTTGATGAATAAGTAATGAAAACTACCGAAGGATAGAAAATTTACTGGTATATTAGAGTAAATTTGGAGTAAATTTTCAACTGCTTCTAAGATTAGAGACATGTTCTTAATTAAAAGGGTGATTAAAGGAATATTATTATAAAAAGTTAATTATTGTAACTTGTACAATTGAATCTTTTTTTTTTATATACTTCAATATTACAAATAAAGTATATAACCAATTTTGCTATGCCATTAATTGGTGCTTGAGACACATTATTAGGTCCTAATAAAAAAAAGTATTTGAAAACGTGAAAATTCTAGTTACTTAGTATTTTAACAAGCACCATCATGCATAAAATTCTAATAAAAATCAATAGTCTATAGATAAGATATTTTAAGCATTTAAATGTATGATTAACGTATCTAAGATAAATGGCTTGAAACCTTATAATATAACTTAAAATATAAGTAGAAGTAAATAATAACATAGGGATAAAGCGCTCAAATAAAGTTAACATGTCATGATTCTATGAATGATTTGTGAATTTTTCTTTATGAATCATTTATGCTATAAATCACAATAATAGAATTTTATATTACACTATGTTTGAAAGTAAGTTATAGTATGTACAAATATGATGATTTAGTAAAATCATAAAATCATAATAAAGCATAATAAATATAAATCAAGCTACTAACTTAAATTAGAGAATCGAATATCTAAATGAATGAGTGTTGGTTTAAATAATGGAGTAAAAATTAAATAAATCTTGTGCCGGCTGGAGATACAACCTCATTAGCCATATTCTTCCGCGCGACTACACTATATAGGTCTGTAAAATCCGTAGCCATAGCCAGAATTACTCCAAAGTCCAACAGTTTCCTGAGCCGGTCCCCCCCACTTATCCCGAATAGAATCAATCTCGAAAGACGTGGAAATTTTAATTCATCCCAGTACCTTCAAACATCGTCAATACTCGTCCCCAATTGCCAAATTCATCTTCTTTTTCCAAACCCCACCAACACAGACACTCTACCCCCCCAACCATGGAGTCAAAATCCCAACGCCGTTTTGCCCTAGGCAAGCAATCTTCACTAGCGCCGGACCGCTCTGTTTTCACCTCCACCTCCCCGGGCCCCTTCGACGACGAGGAGTCGGAACTCTCTCCCTCCGTTGAATCCGGTGTCCGCCTTATGTACTCCGCCAACGAGGGGGATTTGGCTACCGTCAAAGAGCTGTTGGACTCCGGCACTAATGTTAATTTCACCGATGTCGATGGTCGTACGGCTCTCCATATTGCTGCTTGTCAGGGCCGACCCGACGTCGTAGAGTTATTGCTCGATCGCGGTGCGGTGGTTAACCCTAAGGACCGCTGGGGAAGCACGGTATGATTTAATTCCGCAGTGCCTCAATGAAGTTTGAAATATTTGTGTAGACTTAGTCTAGTTGAATTTGAGGAGTTAAAAGTTTTCTCCTTTGTGGTTTTGGTACTTATGGGGATTTGTGTAATATGGTTATCACGAGTTGCTTTTTGCTTTTCATTTCTCATATTTTCTTGGGTTTGTTTGAGGGTGTTTGTGTGTGATATGTTATCTGGTTAAGTTGTTGTAGTTTGTGTAGTCACTAGTCAGTAGTCAGTTTAGGTGATGGTTTAGTACTGATGTTACTGGGGCTGGTGTGTGTACTTTTTTTGGCTGGGGTGGCGGGTGATGGAACGTACTGTCCCCATTCAGTGTCTCAGTTCATGTTTCTATCAATTAAGTTGTGTAATGTATAATGCAAGTCCAATTTGTGTTTTTTCAATCACACATGAGCGCATTGACAGAGGGGACCATGGAACATTGAATGTGGATAGAAAAGTTTTGTCTGTTTGTAGTTACATATACAAGGGTACCAGCAGTGATATACGCAAGATGTTACAAACTTTAGTTGTAAGAGAAAAATGAGATAGGCAAAACTCTGAGAAACAAAATCATTAGCGTATTTCTTGGAGAAATGAATTTCAAGGACAATTCTGGTTGAATTCTAAAAGTTTTGGGTAGTTGCTGGAATTAGTCTCTCTTAATTAGCCACTGGGTCTTGCGTTGTTTCTGGTTTTGCGGGAGAGGAACTTTGTTTTGTGAATTTGGATTTGAACCTAATTGTAGAATTTAGATGTTTTTGATGCTAAAGAATTGGTATTTGAATAGAATTTTCTTTGGTGGGTTTTTGTGATCTCTAAACAGTTTTGTGGTGTGATGGTTTTCTTAGCTTAATTATGAAATTTGAATCTTGAATTCAAATTCAGAGTTCGGTTTGAAGCTCTCACCACTGGACTGACTTTTCTTTTTGGAGTTAATCTGAAGCTCTATTGATATGGAAAATAATAGTGGATGCTGATTGGGGGATTTCAGCTAGTATTGTTCCATTGGACTTGAGGAAAAGAGCTTAATATACCCAAAAAAAAAAAAGAAAAAAGAAAAAAGGAAAGAAAAGAAAAGAAAAGAAAACTTCGAGTGATTGAGATGGTATTTTTAAGTGTTTTCTTTTTCCCTTGGTTTTTCTAAGTTTCTCTGAGTGGTCCTGTTGTTACACTTATATGACTGATTTGACAGCCGCTGGCTGATGCAATATATTACAAGAATCAAGATGTCATCAAGCTTTTGGAGAAACATGGAGCAAAGCCTCCGGTATGTATATTATTTGGCATGCATTTTGGGCAAATATCGGGTTACTACTTGGACTTGATATTCTAGCTGTTTCTCCGGTCAAGGTTTATCTAAAAGTGCAGCAATGCGTTACTGTTCAGGTGGCTCCCATGCACGTTCAAAATTTTAAGGACGTCCCTGAATATGAAATTCATCCTAAAGAGCTTGATTTCACTAACAGTGTAAACATAACAAAGGTATGCTCCTTCCATCTTGGAATTTCCCCCTGTTATATGTTCTAAAAAAGATTCTAATTAGATTTATATTTTACCTTGAATTCTACTGGATTTGATTAAGCTCAATTAAACAGAAGCTGAGTGGAGATGGACTAGGTTAACACATATGTGGAGCTGAATGTTCAAACCTTGAGTTTGACTTAATTAGCTACTCAAGTAGCTTGCACTTAAGCTGATTTTGGCTATAATGGAAGTTGGTGTGTAAATGTCGGGCCAAGCTCAAGAAGCTTGTAAGCCAGCTCTTTTCATTTAATTCCAGTTAGGACACACGAGACATGAACTATTGCACATAAGACCCTATCCTGAGGATATAGAGTTTTCATCCTCTAAAAATGAGTACATTGAGGCTTGAATCAAGCTCAATTAAGTTAGTGCATTCGTGAAGCTAAATATTTACTTGACCTTGGCT
Source organism: Lumnitzera racemosa (assembly GCA_024138005.1). Taxonomy (NCBI): domain Eukaryota; kingdom Viridiplantae; phylum Streptophyta; class Magnoliopsida; order Myrtales; family Combretaceae; genus Lumnitzera; species Lumnitzera racemosa. Next base: position 64,717,482 of record JAMXBC010000004.1, read on the forward strand.
AAGTGAGAGACTCAAGTAGCTTGCACTTGAGCTCTTCTTGACAGTAACAGGACTGAATACGAGTAACGTTAAGCTAAGCTTAAGAAGGTTGCATGGGGGTTGGTTCATCTACACCCTGGTTAGGACACATGAGACACGAATTGTGGGATATAAAACCATGCTTCAAGGTGTCCTTCATTGGAGGAAACTATAGAATCACCCATTCTTTTTATTGTTGAACTTGATGCGTAAGATTGAGCTGAAATTACTGAACAGATATAAAAGAAAGAATGAATAATGGTCATATTCCTCCTAGCTCTTGAACTTTATCAACTGAGTAATTCTTCTCCTATCTTTGCCCCAAATTCAGTTTCAAGACCGCAAGTTCTAGCCAAAGCTAAACATGAGCACCACACATCAACAATAACTTGTGTTTTCAGCTATTTAATAGCATGCGATCATCCCCTTAGAAAATGATCAGAGAACTATGGTAATCTCTTGTGAAAAACTTAACAGGGGACCTTCCGTAGTGCAAGATGGCGAGGGATTGAAGTGGCTGTTAAAACACTTGGGGAGGATGTGTTCACTGATGAGGAGAAAGTGTAGGTTTCCCTCATTTATGTTTTCTCTCTCTCTCTCTCTCCCCTGATGATTTTGGCTTGTTTTGTTTTATTTATGACACATTTTCATGGTATTTGTTCTTGACATGCTGTTGGTGTTTCAGGAAGGCATTTAGAGATGAGCTTGCACTATTCCAGAAGCTGCGCCATCCAAATATTGTCCAGTTTCTGGGTGCTGTAACACAAAGCAGCCCCATGATGATTGTCACAGAATTTCTACCTAAGGTTTTTTTCCTTCGTCTTACACTTGAATAAATAATTTATCTACTCTATTTTTTCTTGTTAGGTTTTGTTTCTTGATTACTAGTAATTTAGGGATCCACTGCCATTAGGTTACTGAATAGGTGTTTTTGGTATTTTCTGTTAGTAACCAGATCTTGGTATGGTGTGGGTTGGATGAGTGAAAATCTTTTTATGGGCCAGAAAGCTCTGGGTCATGTAATACAACAAATTAAATGAGGAAAGGTGCCTCTAATGCAGGTTGCTTAGAATCACAAGGGCAGTGCAGAGATGCTTGATCACATTATGCTGTGTACAATACTTCATAGTTAGCTGTGCTTGCAGAGAACTACAATCTGGACTTAGGCTGCCTCTTCTCAGTCCGGATGGTGTCATTAAAAGTATGTCTTGTTGATGCACTCTTTTGCTCCCCCCTTCTTCTTTTGCAGGGTGATCTTGGTGCATACTTAAAGCACAGGGGTGGTGCTCTGAGGCCAATAACTGCTGTCAAGTTTGCCCTCGACATTGCAAGGTTAGTTTCATGTCTTGCATTGTCTCTGTACACAAGTGGTTTTCAGATGCACATTTATGGCGTTGCATGTATTAATCGTTGCATTTATATGAGTGCTGATGAAATCAGTGAGAAGATCAAATTTATAAGTGATTTCTCTGAACAACTTTTCTTTTTCTCCCTTCAATTTGAAATTTATCTAAAATGATGTGGTTTCAATTGGATAGATGTGGTGGTTCATGATCTTATCTCTTTGGTTTGAGATGATCGGTAATAGAGACTGCAGAAAAGCATAAAATTGTTTGCTAAGTAGACATGGATTGAACTCATCTTTTGAATTATGCCTGCAGGGGAATGAATTACTTGCATGAACATAAACCTGAAGCTATAATACACCGAGATCTGGAACCATCGTATGCCTCTCTCTACACTCCTCTCCTATCCTTCTCTCTCTCTATGTGTGTGTGTGTCTCTCTCTCTATTTGCAAATCTTAACATCTGTTAGTGAAGAGCTTCTCTAGTATAATTTATGAGCAGCATGTGGGCATACATGCAAAAGACGTGTAATGTTTACATGTATGCAGTGTTTGTGTATGCTTTATCAGTTGATTGATATGCTTAGGTGTTTTGAAAGATTTTTGATTCTTCATGAGTAAGATAACAGAAATATACTCCGGGATGATTCTGGACATCTGAAAGTTGCAGACTTTGGAGTCAGCAAGATGCTGAAAGTTGCAAAAACTATTAAAGAAGATGTAGCCGTGAGCCATCATGATACTTCATGTATGTTCTATTTTTTAAACAAAGCCTCTAAGATCTATTATGATAACATGAACTTTGGACTCTTTTGTTTGTGATAAATATAGCTCCATTTAACCATGAGATCTAAAAGTTGAGTTTGTCGTTCGGTGTGGGCTTCTATGTTATACCCTTTAACACCTCCCCTCACTTGGGCTTGGACATTTACTCTATCATATGGAAATAACTAAATAAGGACTCAAATGACAACTGGGGAAATTGAACCTAGGACCTTCCACTCTGTTACTATGATGAATTATGCTCTACAACCATCATATTTAAAAGCTTCAGCTTGTAAATGGGCATGGGCTTTTATATTTTATACTTTGCCAGTCTAATATATGATAAAACTTTAATGTTTCTTCTTGGGACTAACAGAATGATTTTTTCTTGCAAAACTTTGCCATTGAGTGTTTATGTGCTACTTAAAAACAAAAAACCAAAAAAATAAATAAATAAATAAATAAAAGAATGGAAAAAGAAAAAGAAGAGGAAGGTTTCAAAAAATTTTGAATGCTTTTGTGCTCTAGCTTTCTAGTATAGCTGTTTTGCAATTTTCCAACCAGCTTTATATCAGTATTAACAACTTGGTTGATCAATCTTTTGAGTTCATATATCTTCCGGTTAGGGCGCTATGTAGCTCCAGAGGTATACAGAAATGAGGAATATGACACTAAAGTGGATGTGTTCTCATTTGCCTTGATTTTGCAGGAGGTAAAACTCTCTCCCTCTCGATGTAGTGCCTCACATTCATTTGCATGTCATCATCTATAAAGATTTACCTTGCCATATAATGCATCTAACACCCTATCTCCCACAGCAACAATTAAAAGAATGAAAGGTAAAGCCATTGCAGATGTCTTTCCATTTCTTTTTCTTTCCTTTTGTCTCAAGCTGGCACAAAGATCTATTTTATGTTTATGTTGAACTTTTCATATGCATGGACATAACTGATAAAAATATTTCACAATCCTAGGTTGGTTGGGACTGTCTCTCAATTATGTCTGTGTTGAACTTATATCATCGTGTCAAAATGGTTCCTACAGATAATATCAACCAATGCATGTAAAGCAATGCCCATACTTTAGACTTACACTGAAAGGATGTCATCCTATACTTTCCCCAGTAGTGTCAATCTCACTCCTGTCTCATTTTTAAAATAAATGTTATGTCTTGGCCTGCCATATTAGTAGTTTTAACAGGTACCAAATTTCCATGTGCTTTTCAATTGTATGTTTGGTAAATTCAAGGAAAGAATCCATGAGTATGGCCATAAATGTCTATAAATGGCTTGTGTGCAGTGTAAAGTTCCTTTTGTGATTATCATATCATATATATGTTGTCTTCAGAGTGAACCTTGTCATGGTAATGACATGCTTCCCTTGTGTCAGGTCATATGTTGGAATCATGAAAATCAGCTTTCTGAGAAAGCCCAATACCAATATGCACCCTTAAGCATTAGGCACCTTTATTCTGGCATATTTTGGTTGATCACAAAAAGATATTAGCTGTTGTAATGCCAGTCCATTTCCTTGTGTCTTTTGTTTCTGTAGATAATTGAAGGTTCTCCACCATTTCTTTCAAGGCCAGAGTATGAAGTTCCTAAAGCATATGTTGCAAATGAGCGCCCTCCTTTTAAAGCTCCACCAAAGCGATACCCTCATGGACTGAGAGAGTACGTTGCTTTCAATCAGCTCAAACCTGTGAAAAATCCTCAGCGATAAATGCATACTTGCTGATCTGATTACTTGTTATTTAACAGAAAGCTGAGTTTATCCAAAAAGAAAAAAAAAAAAAAAAAAAAAGAGAAGAAAAACTGTGAGCTATGATTAACTCGAAAATTGTGAATCTTGTCAACTATTTAAGAAATTAAATTCCTCTATAGATGAGTTGGAGTAGTTAGTGTTCTGAAGAGTTGTTTTTGTAGAGCAGCAGAGACTTGTATGAAAATGGTTTAAGCTGTTGTCTTATTTTTTCCAAAGCCCAGCCAGTGGTTGCTTAGAGATATAATTGGTATGTTGTATTTATCCAACTTAACCTTTAAAATCAAAGTTTATCTCTCTGTTGACTTAACTTTACACTGAGAATTTCATTACTCTGTTACCCAAAAATGGTTGAGGAACTTTATTATTTCTCTGTTTGCAAAATGTTTGTAAAGGATTGCATATGTTGCATATGTATCTGTAATTTATCCTTTGTATGGATAGTCATGATTTTTTTACCTCAATGCATAATATGAGAACTTGCTTCATGGAGACATTTAAGCTACCATGTACCTAGCCTTTCTGTTATTAATTTTGGTAACCATCGTGGCTGATCAATCCATAGTGTTTGTATTTGGGTCTTGTTTCTGCAAGAAGCTCTTTTGAAGCTTTGTGTCTATGTAGATATGACCTGAACCACATGTCACAAAGTTGATACACCTACCAGCACTTGAAGTGCAGATGTTCTGGAAAATATTTCCTGATAGTGAGATGTTGAAAATCCTGAAGTGTTCAATCTGTTCTGCTGACTCCTATGCATCCGTTATGCTCAATAACTTTAAGCTGATCTAGCTATAATTCTCTACAAATTGTAGGAGTGGCATGAGTACCTAGTCATTATGTAGGTTTCTCTTTTAAAATTGCTGCTTAGGTTTTCATTGCTCCAGCAATATTTCTATTCCAATATCAATTATGAAACTTATGGTGTAGCTTAATTGAAGAATGCTGGCATGAGGAGCCATATCTTAGGCCTACTTTCAGCCAAATAATTGAGCAGTTAGATCACGTTAACAATCAGCTTGCTCATGACGAGTGCTGGAAGGTCTGTCCCCCATTCCTGTTCCATATGTTCTTATTTGTAAGACTATATATATGTGCAGTGTAATTACCTAAGCATGGAATTGCTCCACTTCTAAATATCTGAAAAGCGTAGTTGTTGCTCCTCTTTGCATGAAGTTTCTTCTATTTTTGTCATAAAAGAAGTGTGACACATATGTTTGGTTCAGAAGATAATGTCTAAAATCCCTTAGGCAAGCCTTTGAGAGCACCTGCTAAGCATTGTATATATCATTCAGCACATTGGATTATAAGCATTGAATTTTTTTGTAGTTTTTATTTTATACATCAAGACATTCCAATATTGTCATGAAAACATCAACCAAGTCTTTTCTTGACAGGTGAAAATTGTTATCAAGTACTTTCTTGATGTGAAATCTTAAATGATTTTGCAAAATGAAGAAATGCAAGAAAACTAGGAAAAAAATGAGCTTCTTGGTCCCTGGCAAAATTAGATTAAATAGTTGAGGTCAAATATTTAGCCAATAAGAGTTTCTTCAATGATTTGCAAAATGAAGTACCACGAGGACAAAGTGGAAAGGATGTTAGCTTCTGAATACTGCTTTAGCAACAACTTCAATCAGAGTAAGATTAGTCAACCAGTTGAGGTCAAAAGTAGCACCATTAAAAGTTGTAAGAGTGACACAACTACTCCACAAATTGTTTTTGCTATACAGGTTGTGATCTATATCAATTTGTAGTGGTGGATGTTCCTTGAAAGGCAGAATGCTAGCGTCGCCATGTAAATCTTTTCTTTGTCCTCACTAAAAGTGAATAACTGTAATTCTAGCAAAAATAATTTTTGTTTAGTTTAATGAGCAGATTAATAGTTTATTTTAGCTAGCTATAGTAACTTTGCTGTGAACTTCAGATGATCTTCATGAATGAGACAAATTAACTGCTATTCAATTTATGCGTACAGGTCAAGCCACTCAAATGTCTTCAAAATATTGGGGCCTTGTTGAGAAAAGATCGTTCAGATCCAAGCAGTCGAACTCGATCATCTCGTTCCACCTTGAGATAAGTGAATCAGCAGTCAATTTTCTAGAGCTTCATCATTGTCATAAATACAGGTGGGGGGACTTCTCTTGGTGATATTGGTTGGGGGTGGGGTTCCTGGAGGTGCGGACATGCTCTTAAATCAAAGACTAGTTTTCTCAAGGTTGAATTTGCATTCTGCAGTATCTTAGAGAAGTCCATTGTTTGGTGTAAACTTGTACAGATGCCTGGGTTGATGGAATTGGCTTAACTGGCTCCTTAGCCCTTCTCTCTATCACAAGTTGTTGGAATTCATGACTGATCCAATTACAATATGCCCATGACTGCTTTGGTTGTCATTCACAGAAATTGGTTTTGGCTGTTGATTTGGTACGTAAATCAAGGCATTGGCTTAGATTCTTTTTCTTCCCCCAGCATTTGATGAACTGAATGTTGGTTTCCTCTCCAAGTTCTCTGTAAGAGCTAATTAGCTTGAAAAGATCTGATGTTATTGTCGTTTAAACTAGATTTCTTAATGATTCTCCTTGCATCCTTTTGTATCTTGTAGCACCATTTTGGATGACAAACGCGATCTGCCGAAATATTCTTGAGTAGCAGGGATTAGTAAACGCTGGCCATGTGTGAGTCGAGCTATTTGATCATTAGTCTTCCCTTTTCTTTGTTGTTTCCTTTTGCACTGCAGTTATATCACTGTACAGTGTGCGTGCAATGGAAAATGAAAATAATTATGGCCATTTTAAACTTCACCCTTCCCTTACTTCCAAAGGACAAAGTGTGCACGGTGACAGTAGTACCAAGTTTCGAAGGCATCTTCGTATCTGTTGTTTTGGATATGATCACATTGGCCCATAATGCCCTGGGTGTATATGGTGGAATCTTCCCCAAAAGTAGATATGCATGACTTCTAATATAACCTTCCACAGTTTCTTTTCATTTACAGGTTAGCAATGCAGATTTAAGGGCCACAAACACTTTGGTCCATCATGCCCCTAGTGTAATGATGGAATTTTCATTGGGAGGTTCGGAAACTGTGGAAGGTTATGCATATCTCCTTTTGGGAGAGAGTCCAGAGTCCGAGATCTTTTGCTTTGATTCCACGGACTGTACATAACAATTGCAAAGTTAAATGATAGATGCTCTCCCAACAAGATATAGGTTTGCTCAACAGTTTAGGTCAGAAATTCGCGTGATTCCTGTATATTACTTGAACCTCTGGTGGCTGGTAGTCGACTAATACTTGTGGCGAATTCAAATTTCGCTTCATATCATCAGATTATAGAAGTAATCTCTCTATGTGTAGCTTGGAGAAAACATATATCACCTGCATATAATATCAATTTCTTGCACAAATCGATGGGCCCGAGAGCACAAGGCAGCCACTTCTGCTACCAATACAGAGTTCATTGAATCTTGCATATCAGTGGTAGCATTGTTTTCATCAATATGGATCATGAGTACAATTCCCACGCAATGAAATTGTTGGAAGTTCAATATTTTGATTTCATGTATAAGAACGACAATTTTCGTTTTTTGTGCAAATGTGATTTATACATGTTTTTTCTAGCAGTAAACTAGCAATTATACGGTCACATGGCATGTCTTATAGCAACAAAGATTATCTAGGTTAAGTAGTTTTGATAACTCGTGTTTTAGACCCTCTAATACCACAACGTTGGAACATCAGTAAGACCATCTTCATTGCTCGTTGCTTGGTGCGGAGGTCGATGGTCAAGCAACGGAATTTCCATTCTTACAGTGATTCAAAGTGGTGATATGGAGTTCTGAGGCAACTTCTGTTTCTTTGACAAGCAACTTGACAGCTTTATATTTTTTCTATTCTTTGAAATTTTGATTGGTTAAAAATATTTAAATGGGATCCACAAAAATGTTAAAAAGATGTGAGGAAACTTTTTTAAAGAAATCAAGGATAAAGTAGTGACTTCCCTAATAGAGGTTTTTAAAATGTCATCGTAGCATTTAGGGGTCCAAAATGAATTCCTTAGGGATTTATAAGGTAGAAGCCACAAAGGTATGCAAGTGTATTCCTTTGGATAGGGTGGCTAGGTTGGGTTGTTGTATGGATATAAGGTATTTTTAACACAAATTACTAAAATAGGACTCTAAAAATCAACACGGTTAGTAATGTGGTAAAGGCACCCTCTTATCCCTTTATCTTATCCTTAGGATTTTTAGTGAATGCATGTGGCATCCAATCAATTGAACTAAAGATGTATATTATGTACACATATTCTTGATATTTTGATTGTGCTTGTTGTCTTTGGGTTGTAGCTAGTACAGATTTAAAGTGCTTTAGAGTTTACACAGTAAAGCGAGCCTGCAAAAAAAGAACAGGTGAGGGGCATTGAGGTGTTGTTTGGTATAGTGACTTTGATACTTAAGTTAGTAAATAGTGTATATAGATAGTAAGGGTGCAAGAAAGCAATATATAGCTTTAGTGTACAAACTATTAAATAATTTACCATTAAGTGGTAGTCTTGTATTTATAGAGGAGTGAAGTTAACGATTATAGAGTTGTTAATGATTGGAGGACACATCCATAAGTTGTAGGTAGTGAAGATGTGTTGGCTGATGTAGCCCTAGATTATTATAGTTGGTTGTTAACCAAATCTTTGAGCCTTATCCTTCTCTTTCAACTGTTGGGATTTATAATGTATGGGAGTTATCTAGTAGGCTTGAGCTAAGGTGAACCAAATAAGTAAGGAGGCTAAACCCAGTCAAAAGGGAATTGAGTCATGAGCGTAGGTTAGTTGACATGGGCTTGAGGAACCCAAGCCTAAAATATCCTTGTTGCCAAAGTAAAGGCAAGAACGATAGATGGATAGGTTCCTTGGGTACAGTTGAGTTGAACTTAGAGCGTTCATGATAGGTTGGTAACTTGCATGAGGAATTGCTATGTTAACACTTGGAGACGTTGGTCGACATGGCATAACAAAGGCTCGAGTAAAGGAGACACTCAACGAAGAGGCTTGAGCTAGTAACGTATGAAGCCATGCAATGTGAGGCGATTCGAGGAGAACACCTAGGGCAGAGTAGAATGCTCAGATGTTGAGTTGGATAGGTGGCTTGAGGTGGATACTCATTGGGCTGAGTTGGGCGTTTAGAGCTAATATGAAGATTTGGTAGATTAGGCGCTTCTAGCAGCAAGGGTGTGAATCAATGGAACTAAGTATGTAAGGGTATCAAATGATTTAGATTGGCATAATCGATTGGGCGATGGCAGAATCAAGCAAGGCTAACCTATCTATGCTGAGTAATGGTGCTACGAAACTTTGTTGTTAATTTGGAAGTTGAAGGGGCCTAGAGACAACTTCTTGTGGAAGCCGACTTTTTGAATTATTACTTTATCATGTGCTTTCGTGGTGCACTTAATGCAATATGATAGGTGTCATATCTCTGTAGACTTTGTGTACTATTGCATACATTTTTCCTTTTAAATGTAGCTGTTCAATCAAAACTATTCCCATGTGTCTATATCATAGTGGATTAGGGGATTCGTGTTTATATGGATCCCCATAATTGTCGATTTGCTTTTGTAAGCGTTCGACCTATAAATAACCTCCAAACATATACAGATTACTCTTTCACAACTTCTCTTATCTTGGTTTCGTACTGCAACCTAAGTGTTTCTATTCCTTCCTCCACCAACAAAACTTTGTTTGAAACTCTCAGGTTTCCTTTCTTCCTTCAATACCATTTCGCAATCAAGAACAAGTTTTAGTGAGTGCAATATAACATCCTCAAACTCCAAAACCACAAAGAGTGCTACATCCTCGAGAAGGGGCGAAGAAGCTTCATCCTCGCTGGTACGGATGGATATGGAGATAAGAAGGCAGATTGAAGCACTTAATAGGGTAGTGTTGATAGGGGCCATCCCTTGAGACATATACTCACATGAACACTTAGCCAATGTTGTTAGTGCATATGATCGGGTAAAGGTTAGTAAGAAACCAAATGATTGAATAAGCAAGAGTAAGGCAACCACCACAAATTGGGTTTTAAAGAACTTTATTGTAGTTGAGTTTCTTAGCTTAGTTGTACGGCTGCCATGACCAGATGAGAGTATAGCTTTATTTTCGGGAAGGCGCTTTGCAATCCATAAAGATTCCTTAAAGCGTGGGATATATTACTCTTCACGAACTTCGAGAAGGAGCTGTTCAATTATCATCGATGCTGCCCTACTCAAATACCTCCTAATGGGTAGAGGTTGTTAAAGGCATTTCATGCCTTATGCGAATACTTAGTATACCGAAGCTCTTTAACCACTTTTATTTATGGAAGTCTCTAAACGGGTGGACCTACCTCCAAAATTGTATAGGAAAGGGATTGTTTGAGGGCTTGGACTCGTCCATAAAGAGTTGGCAAGACAAGTTTGTAGTGGTAGAGTTGCCTCAAATGGTTAACTTTTGGACTCGGTAGACTCTATTGATCTAAATTGGAGCACAAAGGAAGCTCAACCTAAACGGTGCGGAGGCCTGTTGGGAGATTAGGGCCTTCATGGCTTTATGGCATGATAAAGAAATCAAAGCCAAAGAGATCGTATGAACGTACTTTAGTTTACCGATCTCTAATTTGTTCCTAAGTATAGAGAAGGCTGTCTTGGACAAATGGTTGGAAGGTACAAGTCTATCTTTGGTGTGAGTTGTTCCTTCCATCATGCCAACATAAGCTTGATTGAAGCTATACTTTGTTCTTGATGTCTTTGAGCAATAGGGGGTTCTCCTTGCTTGTGTTGGTCATTGATAAATGTGTAATTTACACATTTATCCTCTTTTAAATATAACACATTTGTGTATTTTATTGTGCTTTTGATGTGAATTTTACTTGAAAATCAATAAAATATATGCCTTTTGGACCATAATGCATAAATAGTGAAAAAAGATCAAATGTTGGCTTGAAATGATTTGTATGTGTTTATAAGTGTCATATTTTTTGACTATGTATGAATTATGCACCACAATCATGTATCAAACACAACAACGATTGGAATCTCGATAACAAAGTACAACCATGTGAACACTAAGGATAGTAGCATCTAATCCTAAGCAGTACAATAGTTGCAGTAGTGAAGCAAAGAAAAATTCAAGAGCTCCACTTCATTTGGACTTGTTGCTAACTATGGAAAATCATAATGCATACAACTTGAGCTCTTGAAGGCCTCATAATAACCTAGAGCAGCCCCAACAGCTTTGTTACAGCTTAAGCTCCTTCCTAATCAAGTTGAGGAGTTGAAATCAAGAGCTTTTAGCGAGTTAAAAAAGGGAACCTCACTAGTTAGCTCAACATAGAAGCCCTTGCTTCATTGGGACTACAATAGCAACTCCATTTAACAAAGAACATAGCAGATCACTACACTCTAAAGCTACATAATGTAGCTTTGAATTGATTATAGATGATAACTTGCTTTAGAGAAGTTGAGTAGCTGCTAACATCACCAATTAACAAAGAAATACATGTTACTTTAGTTTGCAACAACTTCTATTTAGCAATTTCAAGCTTTACACACCATACATTAGCTGTATACCAAGTCGCCTCTAAGGATAGCAACTATGCTCCAAAAATAAAATATATAGCAGTCGCTCCACTCAATAACAACTATAGCAACTCCAAGTCTAAAGTACACTCTAATATGGAACCAATCAGCTTACAACATCAAACTAAATTATGGAAGGAAAAATATGCATTTTATTTTTATATTGAGTTGAGCGTGTAGAATTCCATTTTGATTGTTTTTATTGCAAGCCATGATTTCAATTAGTGCAGAACGAAGAAGGAGAAATAGTAGTTGCACTCCAAACGTGCTTCAAACGTAGACAGTAGTGCCAATTGAGAACCAGGCATGGTTGAGCTCCAATCCATAGTAAGGTAGTCCACAAAAGCCAACCAAGCAAGTAGCAAGACATTTCATGCAACCAACAAGTCATCAGCAACTCCCTAAACCAACAGCATATGATAGCATACCAAAAAAAAGTAAATTCTACAGTAATTCCTTACCTTGTACCAAAGTGAGTGACAACTCAACTCCAACAATTGAAGCCCATACATGAGCATTTTTAGGAAGATATCTAGAAGCATGTAAGGGAATATGCTTATCAGGTAACTTTTGAAAAAAAAAAAAAAGGAGAGGTAACAGGTTTTGGGGGGATATTTTCTTCCTTTTGGGGACAAGCCCAGGATATAGGAGCCTACATATGGTAGATGGAAGATAGAATAAAGGATAGAAAGAAGACAATATGCAAGAGAAGCTGAAGAAGAAAAAGATGTAGAGGACAAAAAGTTGAAAACAGGGAAGAGACATACAGTAGATTAGGAATTTTGCAGTTTTGTTTTTTTTTTTTTTTTTTAGTATAGTGAATAATAGAATTTTCTTATTAATTTGAATATGTTTCCTTTAACTTCGAGACTTTAAATCGTTTTGTTTTAGCTTACTAGAGGACCATCTTGAATTCCAAATGAATTGAGATTTACCATTTTTTATATCGGGTTTCGAAATTGAATATATCGATCGAGGTGTTTTCTTTTCCTTATTATTTCAATTTATATATATCTTGATTCATTTGGGTTTTGTGATGTGATATTGTACTTAATTTATTTGAGTTTTGTATTGATAAATGTGATGAATTTGATGAATTGATGTATTTTATGTATTATTTCAATATCGATATTGAGTATTTGGGTGTTTTTCCATTGTATTCACCGTCTAGTTATTTAGTATTTGGCTATTACTTTTTAGTTGGATAAAGTTATAGGATATTTGAGAGGATTTTGATAACTCATGTTGAATATAATTTGAATTTTTGAAAAAACTCGTCATAAGCATATACTGGTTTTAATTAAATTTATGAACTCACTCACTTAATATGGTTGGAAATATGGTTCGATTCTTGGAGACATACTTAAACTAATTTTTAACTAGAATAATAATTTCAGTGTAAGCGGATGATTATTTACCTGATAATTATAGATAAATTGCCTTAACAGGTGAATTTATGCTATAATTAAAATTCTGCTACTTTAGGAGGTGGACAAGTTCTAGTAAGTTTAGTTAAATCCCTTTTAGTCAATTTTAAATATCGATTTAAGATATTACATCAATTCAAATGAGAATAGATTTACGAATCCCAGTTTGACCTTTTTTATCTCTTATACCGGGAACTCTCATAGTGCAGTTAAAATATTTGGTTTAGTGTTCATCTTGTTATTTAGTTTTCACTTACTTTTAATTCAATTATTGATAACTTAGCTTAGGGAAAAACTCAGATAATTTAGTACTCAGCACTTAGGTCCCTATAAAATACGATCTTAACTCACTATTTGTACTATTTCCATGACCCGATGCACTTGTCCACGAGGAAGCTTTGTAAGTGTGATATGCTTGCCTCGTGTCAATGTTGTTCATTTATTTCCTTATAGGTGAGAAGGTGGTTAAGGTAAAAGCGCCCCATCCTTCTGAACCTTAACTAATGAGGCAGCCAGCCCAAGGCAAAGCCTACCACCAAGACTACCGTCCCCAAGGACAGGGACATAAGGCCAAGATTAGGGGTAGGTAATACTAGTAGGACTAAATTAATTGCTCTACTCCTAGGGATTCCTCTTATTGATTCTCCCTTAGAGCTGCTAGCTATTGAGCTTGTGAGCACAGTCCTTCCCTCCCCCATTGCTGTCCCCACCTCTGCACCTATTGTGGTGGTAAATGATGCTGTCGACGTTGATGAATCGAATGTGGTGATGCTCCCTCCTTCTATCAAGGGTAAGGAAAGGGAGGTCAAACCGGTGCCGCGATGGAGTTGGTAGGGAAAAAAAGGAAAGTCCCCCAAGACTACTAGGGACAAGACTCCCAAGTCAAAGAAGAAGAAGGGGAGGAATCCCATCAACAAGTCATACATCTACAACTAGCCCTCGGGTCATCCTTATAGATGTGCTAACCTCAAGGATGCCTTATATAAGGTCCTAAACAATATCTGGCATCTAAAGATAATGCCATACATGTTTAAGAACACATTATACAAGTCTTGAAATGAGGAGCTATACTTTTAGGATGTTAAATTCGAGACCAAGAAAGCCAAAGGGAAGCTTCTTAGGCCGAAATGGGATATTAGAGGCAACAACATTAGGTTGTATCATCAGGACCTTAGCCTTTAAGCCTCGATGGGGTCCTTCACTCTTAGCAACTAAGCTATCTTTGAAGACCTATCAAAGATCAAAGGGGATTCTCCTTTGGAAACGGTGGATCTCACTTATTCGATAGGTAAGTCTTCATCTCTTTAAGTTAGTGTTTTCGTTGTTGACATTACTAATCACAATTTATGTGTTTCTTTACAGTACTACAGGCAAGTGCTACTCTGACTCAACAGTTATAATACATTACTAAACAAGGTAAAGGGTCTTTATAAGGCAGTATTAAGAGTACAAAAGGGCTTAAGGGAGGTAGAGTCTTCCTCTAACAAATTTTACAAAAAATTTAGTAAGGATAACCGACTTCTACACTACTCTTATGTGTAAATGACCATACATAAGGCAAAGTTGAAGGAGGAGGAGCATGGTCGAGCTAATGCTAAGGAGGTGGCCACACAAACAGGCAAACTTAAGACTTAAATGGAGGATGAGTAAAGGACCAAGGCTCAACTCTCTCCGAAGTTAGACAAGGAGAGGAAGGCTAAGGAAGAGCTTGCAAAGGACAATACTAAGCTAAGGGCATTGGTATTTAGACTAATGACCGAGTTGGCGATGAAGGTAGCTAAATGTGACATAGCCAAAACAACTTCGCTAGAGTTAGCCGCTTAGAAGATCGCGTTGGAGCAAAAGATCTAAGAGCTCTAGAAGGAGGCCATAGAGATGGAGGAGGTCATCTAGAGAGTGAGGAGGTACTTAGTGAGGCAATCAAGTAGAAGGCTGTAAAGAACTTCTTCAAAAGCCCCTAGTAGACTAAAGAGTTGGAGGACATCTCCATTGAGTATGGTCAAAACATTAGGACAAACATGCTTGAGCATTACCTCGACTTCGACTTGAGCTTTCGGGATTAGCTAAACAATCCAACACACAAGGAAGTAAGGGCAACCCCAACAAAAGAGAGAGAGCTACTACCAAAGTAACTAATGCAATCCAAGGCACCCCTCTTGCTGCCAAGGATGAGCAATGTAAGCATCACAATCAGTTACTTAAGGTTTGATTTGTAGGATTTAAAATGATTGAGCAAATTATCTAATTAAGCCCAGATTTTACGACGAAAATAAAAATATTAGTAAAAGCAATCCTATAAATTTGAATTTAATAAAATGATAGAATATAAAATTTTTAAGTTTTAAGTATATTACCCGTAATTTATTAAAAATATGTAAAATACATTCCAATAATTAATGAATCACTAGAGATAAATTATATACATACTAAAAATTATGAAATAACATAAATAATATTTATGAATATTTATTTGTACCATATATAAATTTACATGTAACTAGAAATACGCAAAATATGTCAAAATAAGGTTAATTAAATAAATAAAATTCATAATTAATTAATAAAAAATAAGGAAAATTAAGAAAAACTAAGAATGATCCATATTTGAGGTGTGGTAGCTTGGAAATGGAGAAAAAAAAAACAAATTAAAATACAACAAATAGAAAGTGAGAAAAAGAAGAGATAAGGCAAATGACACCACAATTTAATGCATAAAAGATCCCCCAAAATCTTTATAAATACCTAAAATTTTATAGAAGCTCATTTGAGATGTTTGGAATTGTAGAAAATTAGAGAGAGTAAAAAACAAAAGGAAAATTAGGGTTTTCAAAAGAACTACAAAAATTTATGCAATTAGGGCCTTAAAAGGAAACCAATACCTAACGAGTACCTAAGAGTGGATAACCACCACCACCATAAAGTGGTGGTAATGCTCAAGCCAACCGGCAAGGCCTTTGTGGTTAGCGGTGGCCGGAGCAGCCAACGCTAGTAAGTTTCAATTTCTTCCCGATTTTTCTTAAATTGTTAAAAACATTAAACATATTTAGAAAATTATGAATCTTGTTATTCTAAAATATTTTAGTATGTATGTTTAGGGAATTTTTTTTTTGATGAATTTACGTCTAAAAATATACTATCCTTAAGAAATCATACAAACTTGAGTTTTGTTTGGATTAGAAATAAATAACCTTAAAAGTGTAGTTTTGAGTCTAAAATTTTTGTGTAAACCACATAGGGGTTATAGAATAGTGTTATGGATCCTTTTTTCAAAAATAATTTTCAAAAGTTTTAGATAATTTTTTAGGCCTTAAAATGATGCAAAAAAATGGGTAATTTAGGGCTAATTAGATAATTAAATATATAATTACTGATTTAGTATATAATTATATATTTTAGAATATTGAAATTTGATGAAGTATGATATTTGTAATATTTAAGGTGTTAGATGTAATTATTAGGGTATTATGTAGTATATATATAATAGGTAAAAATAGTATATTTTAAGTTAATTTTGTAAATTAGGGTAATTAAGAGTAAAATCTAATTTGAGATGAATTTAGATATTTTGAGAAGTTAGTTGATATTGAGAGATGATAATTAGAGTGATAGAAATATTAAATGTGTATATTATATATATATTAGGCGATAATGTATAATATGTAAGTATAAGAAATTAATGAGTAAGAAAATACTAGGTTTAAAAAATGAGATTATAATAATAATAGGAATATATAGTAAATCTGGTATAAAACCTAAATTTAAGTATTTATATAAAATATGTAAAATTTTCTTATATCAGGAATAAATTCAGTACACTAATAAGGGTTTAAGTATACTGGATATAATAAAATATTGATGTAAGACTAAAAGTAATAATTAGAATACTCGAGCCAAATGTGATGAATTTCACCTACGTGTTTAGATCACATTTTTAGGACTTATGTATAATCCTCATGGTTAGAGCTAATTTAAAACCAGAACCGAAATCAAATTCGAAAACCAAACCTTAAGCTAACCTAGGATGAATTAATGATAACTAATATGTATATGGGAAGAATTGAGTTAAATCATAACCTAGAGTGTATATATATATATATGTCGTCAAGATATAAATACTAAAAACATATTTATATTATTTATTATAGGATACGGAGACAAGTTGCACCTCGAATGAGCAAGCGAAGAGTTCTTATAAGTTAGGATTAATACGTTACGTTGCTATATTTTGGAATTCTAATTTATAGTATTCGGAGGCTTGAAATTATATTTGATTGTGCTTGTTGGATAGTTGGTTGTACGCATATGCTTGTTTAGAGTTGGTTTTGATTTACTACTTTGGATTGTATTTATATGATTTGCTTGAAATGACTGAACACCTTAAACCGGATCTAACTAAATATATAACTTATAAACATAAATCAGACCTACATAATAACTTAGTAGGGGAAACTTAGGGTTCTTCAATCAAATACTAATCCCCTCGAAAAAGATAGCGCTAGATAATATAATTGGTTTTTTCTTTATCCTTAGTCAAATTAAGTGACAGGTGAGAAGGTCACGACAAGGGTGAAGTTAATGGTTCGAAGGTAGTCATGGGAAGAGCGATGTCTCTATTGCATAAGCCTAGGTTTGGTCATGAGCTATTGCATTAATGGAAATTCTTCAACTCAAATTAGAGCGAGTGCAATTTTTCTAATCTCATAATGGGTCGGACAACATCGTGCGATGGTATTTACTTATACATGCATAGTATCAACCTAATTTGGTCGATAACCTTACTTGTGTTTGGTGTATTGTTTAGGTCTCTATCCTAACTTACTGAGTTGTGGTTGCTCACATCCCTATAAACATTGTTGCAGGTATTAACAAGGAAGTGACTTATAATTACCCTAAAGCTAGCAACCATTGGATCCTGGGGGGTAGAGGTGAGGATAATAGCCTTAACAGCAATTATACTTCTAAGTTTAGATTATATCTTTACAGTTTTTACTATTAATTTATGTATTATTCAAGTAGATTATGTTTAGGCTATTAAACCTTGTAATATACTTAGAATATCTTAGAGTAAACATATATTCTTTATAATTCCATAGGTAAATAACATGTTTATTTATGAATTGTTTACTTCAAAGAGGGTTAATCGTAGATGCCTTATGTAAATTAGG
Source organism: Lumnitzera racemosa (assembly GCA_024138005.1). Classification (NCBI taxonomy): domain Eukaryota; kingdom Viridiplantae; phylum Streptophyta; class Magnoliopsida; order Myrtales; family Combretaceae; genus Lumnitzera; species Lumnitzera racemosa. Next base: position 64,735,570 of record JAMXBC010000004.1, read on the forward strand.
TCTAAGATAGCGATTGTATGGTCGATTTCTATCTTAGAATGGTTTCCATGATGAGACTGTTACTATTCTGCCGTTTTGGAGCATGATAACAAGACGTTCCTCCATTTACTTTTGCCCAAGTAGCTCAATTAGGAGGTCGCTCTTGAGAGTGCTTCCAAGGATGATCAAAGTTTAGGTGATACTCTTACCGGCCCAAGCCAATAGACCTTAGCTCCTCTCTCTATAGCTTTAGACAAAACATCTCAGGAGTAAGGATCACAAGCGGATCAATCATCTGAACATATCGATGCATTAGACTTGTCAGGGCTCCAAGAGCTAGCTGATCTGAAATGATAAGCTATTATCCCCTTTCCCCCTTTTCCGTTGTACTTGTTTATTTTTTTCTTATAGTTAGATGAGAAAGAGTATATAGCAAGTCGAGCTGTCAACCATAACCATGTAAATATTTTTAAAGTAATGTTATTCAACTTTTTTAATTGAATATTTTCTTGTCTTTTGTTCCATGGTTCTATCAATGCTCTTATTGCTTTGTTTATCCCTTAGTCATTATGTGCTTACACTTAACCCTTGGTTATAAAGTTAATTTGTATACTTAGAACTATTTAGGGATGGGGTAGAGTCACATGTAATAGGGGAATTTGTCAATTGTATAAGCGGCATCTCCCCTTACAGAGGTTTCCTAAAGGGAGGTTAGGCCGATAGCATTCTAACCTGCTTAGGTAATTGGAGTTCTTCAATAATGTAAGGGATATTTCCCTTTACTAAGGTTACTTGAGGGGGGTCAGGTTGGTGGTATTTTGACTTGCCTAGATAGTGGGAGTCTTTCAATTGTATAAAGGTTATTTCCCTTAACTGAGGTTACCCAAAGGGGGTCAAGTCGATAGTGTTTCGACCTACTCAAATAACGAGTCCCTCAATTATACAAGGGGTGTTTCTCCTAGTTAAGGTAACTTGAGAGAGGTCAGGTCAAGAGCGTTTTGACCTGCGTAAGTAGTGAGTTTGTTCACCTTTTGAAGGTTGGTGTCATGCCCCGAATAGGAGAAGTTGTAACGATTTCACCGTATAAATGAACCTAAGAAAGAAGCTAACTTTATAACTATTATTTTAAATATAGTTCATATAAGGCGTACACGACTCAACCAGTTTAAAACATCCATTCTAATACTTGTGAATGATCAAACCTATGGTATAACTTTACAAAATACAAATTTTATAGAACATATTATTTCATAATACAACAATACTTATATAAACATCTTACATCCAGAGTTATAATTTACAATCAGAGTTTACCAAAACCACAAGTTTTGAAGTTTATTTGCAATAAGATACAAAACTAATGGGCATCCCAAGAAATTCCTAATTAGTTTCCTCAAAACTAAAAAAATAAAAAAAGTTAAAAGCTCAGATTTAGTGGATTCCTCGTTCCTTAATTTCCCAGCCAACAACACATTAACTTGGGGGTAGTGATATCTAAACATCTTAATCTTCACTCATCACCCATAAAAGAGTCTATGGGGATATAAGCATAATTAGCTCAATAAGTGGGATAGAGTTAGAAGAGTACTATACAACCATAAACAAGGTTATTAATTATAATGAAATGCAATACAATCAATCACTTGAAACATCATACAATGTTATCCAATCCATCGTGAGGTTAAAAATATTACATTCTCTCCAACTCAGATTGAGGAGTTTTATCATGAATCAAATTAGACCAAAACCAAGCTTGTGCAATAGAGAACACCCTCCTCCCGTAACCACTTTTGAACCACGACCCCTACTGCTATCACAACCTCCTCACTTATCACTTAGTTCAACTAAAGATGGGTAAATGACCATTTCAACTATCCTTATCGAAGAGAGTCTATATTTGGCTTGATACTCTTAATCATTACCTTAACGGGTTTTATACATGTCCAGTTTCATTGCACTTAAATAATTATTAGTTTTAATTAGGGTGACCAAATAAGTTCACACAATATAGAAATTATGTGATTATGAAGAACAGAACACAAAGGAGTTCAACTCCTATCACAATAGAATATCAATCATACGTATGGCATGCACACAAACAAGTAGTTACAGTCTCAAACTAAGTACTCTTAAGCTTCTAGATAATTTAATACAATATCTTAATAAATAGTAAAGCTATAATCCCAACTTACATGTTCAAATGTTTATTGTGAAAGACTCATGTCTTTAACGATCTGATTACTAAGAGACCCTATATATATAAGACCTAAATTTAGTTTTCGTAATAGTTACCAAAACATTAGGATTCTATCTATAAATATTATATTAAACAGTTTTATATAAATATATCTATCTAAAGTATATTATCATTTTCAGTTAAATTAAGTTATTAAATATTAATAATATATAGTTAGACTATTATATACAATATACCATTTCGATCGTATCGAAATGCATTTTAATTAGTTAAAACATGTATCAATTACTGTAAGGTTATTCTATAATATTGTTGAGATATAAGTTATATTATCTAAGATTATTCGATTTTAGTAACAATAGTATCATTAGATTTTTTATAGATCTAACGACACGTATTACGGGTTTTATTTTTTAAGATGACTTCTAAAGAGTAGCTCCAATTTCTCATACATTTATACATATCTAAATGAATTTTATCGTATTATACATATTTTATGTAATTAAATTATATTTTATATAATTTGTCAATATAACTCAATAAAACCGGTATTACATAACCCTAATATGTATCTAACATATCCTAATCGTCAAATTATCATTAAATATATTAAGAATTCACTTTTTATCAAATCTAACTAGTATGCATATAAGTAGTTTTTATTTCATTATTTATCACATTTTAGCCTATTATTACTAAAAATAAATCTCGGTTTATAATTTAAACAATTTTACTATGTAAATTTATAATAAATAGCTCAAGTCACCAAATAATTCTCTGAAAATTTCTATAGACTCCTAAAAATATGGGGGATTCAGTTATCACTTGGTTTCATGTTATCAATTTATCGCTTATATACTTGATATTACAATCTTATCCCTAAATTGCATTTAATTATCTAAATATTATCCTTTTTACACACAATTATTTCCAACATATCCTAACATCATCATAATTCACCAAAAGTTAGTATAGGTCATTTTCATCAATTATTTTCATAAAACCTATTTATTTGACATTTTTACCCTAATTATAGTTATTTTTAAGGCTCAAAATCACATTAAATGCTAAAAATACTCAAATAAAAAAATCTAGCTACATAGTAATTATCTATATATCATGTATATTTTACAAAAAAAATTCAATTTAGAAATAACATCACTTGATACATTTATTTTGAAAGTAAAAATTTAGGTGAATAGTGACTTTCTTAAACAAGTTTATTAAATATTCAAAATTTTACAAAAATAAAAATATCACACGAAAGCATATCTAAAATAATCTAAATATAAAATTTTCCAAAATTTTTTTAGTAAATTTACTATTTTTTAAAAATAATTGAAAAACAAGACAAAAGTTTGACCTATCAGTTCATCGAAGCTCCGATGGTCATCAATGAATGGGGGTTGTTGGAAAGGCCAGATGTTAGGGGTTCTAGGTGGTGGTGGAAGGGCTTCATAGTAGATCAAAGTTTGCCCTAAAAACTAGTCCAACTTAGCTCCAGCTTTGTTTTTGTATGATTTTTCTAATTTTTTTCTATTTTCCAGAATTTTTCTCTCCTTATTCTAGTCTCAACTTTGCTAAAACTGTAAAATTTTAGTAGTTGGTAGTATTTATAAGGTTTAATTTTGTTGCATGGAATTTTCCTTTAATTTTTTTCCCAAACTTCCAAGGTGGTGGTGTCAACCTACATGTAATTCTTACTTATAAGTCATGTTTTCTACTTCATTTGGCTACTATGGAAATTTTTTAGCAAATTCCAGCAAAAATCTTGAAATGTTAGGTAGATTATGCAATTATTTAAGTATTTTAGATATATTATATTAGTATTTAGTTATTTTATTAATATATGGGTAGATACCCTATGTATATATCATGTGTAATATATAATTATACTTGTACAATTATGTTTCTAATATATCTTTTATTTTTAAGATATATTTCTTATTTATTTTTATGAATTTAACATATATTATATATAATTATACAATTTCGGATTAATTTACATGTATAATTATAATTTATACAGATATACTCATAAAAATACGTATATCTTCATATAGTAAATTACACTATATTATTTAATTTTATAGTTTAAGTAACCTATTTTTAAGTTCTCCTCATATTTTAAGCTCAATTTTAGGGGTTTCGATCATATTTATACTATATTGAATAATCTTACTTCTAAGGGCAAAATTGGGATTTTGGGTCATTATTTTCAAAATCCAATTTCATTAGGTTATTTCAACTAACTTTTCTATTTTAGTCGTAAAGTTTAAGCACAATCAAATAACTTTTCTCCGAATGTCCTAAATTTAGGCTCGGTTGTCTTAAATGCAATTTTAGAGGTTCACAGTTAGGACTTAGTACGATAGTAAGAGAAGGAGAGAAAGAAAAGTAAAAATACATTGCATTCATGAGGAATAGAACTTTCATTGATGTTTATGAAAATATTTACAAGGAATTTGTACGTTAAGCGAAATACAACTTAAGGTTATCGGTGCTCTAAATGTGTGGGATGAGCTTGCTATCTAATATCTCTAATTTGTCTACTCCATTCTCCAAGCTTTCTCTTACCTTGATTGGGTCTTCCGAGTTAGGGGCCAACTTACCTTGTCCTTCCTATGAGCTTGTTCCTTTTAGCTTTTGGTAGACCAAGTCATCGATGTTGAACTCTTTATGCCTAACCTTCTAATCATAGTATCCGGTTGCTTAGTGTTGGTAAGTAATTACCTTAGCTATAGCGATGTCTTTGATTTCTTTTATAGTGTTTATGCTAACCTATAGCATGGGTACGTTTAGTATAATGTTGAAACTATGAGTCCGAATGTTGGGAAGTTTTAGCTTGATAAGGAGGACTGCCTCCAACTCGAACACTAAGTGAAATGAGGTTTTGCTTGTAGAGGTGTAGTAGGTGGTTCTATATCCTTGCAAGATATTGGGCAACTGGTCTACCCAAGTACCCTAGGCTTAGTCTACCATCTTTTTCAAGTTCTTAAGGATGATCTAATTAGCGGCTTTCCACTTGACCATTCAACAGAGGTGAGCGACCGACCTGAAATGAGGTGTGATGTAGTGCTTGGCACAAAATTCTCTAAACTCAGGATTATCAAACTGATGCCCATTGTCCATGATGAAGGCATAAGGAACCCTAAATCGAGAAAGAATATTGTTCTAAACAACTGACATAATGCTCCTTTCAATAATCTTAGCTACAACCTCAATCTCAATCCAGTTGGTAAAGTAGTCAACGACTATAATGATGTGTTGTTGACCTCCTGAGGACTTGGGAAAGGTGTTGAGAATGTCAATGTCCCATTGGGTGAATGACTACGAACTAGTTAGGGGCTAAAGGTTAGTGTTAGAATGTAATTGATTAGGGTGTGCTTTTAGCACTAAGGGCACTTCTAAGCTACAACCTTAGCAACTTGCCTCATCGTAAGCTAGTAGTATTCGAGTCATAAAGCCTTAATACAAAGGGCTTGTGATTAGATATGGTTAGTACACAATTTGGCATGCAGCTATTCCATTACATACATACTTACGTCAGGTTGGAGGCATTTGAGTAGGGGAAGGTTGACTCCGCTACAGTGTAGGGTGCCATCGATCAATGTATAGTTAGTAATATGATACTTTAGCTTCTTTACCTCTCTCCTATCATCTGAAAGTATGCCCTACTCCAAGTAACTCCAAATTGGGTCCATCCAGCTTCGCTTTAATGGTGCTACCGTGAGCTCTAGAACTTTAATCGAGCCCAAAGTTATTCTCTTCTTTGGAAAGTATTTAATGAAAGTTTTTCTGTCCTTCACCTCGAGCTTCTATGTCCCATTAGAGGTGAGTTTGGATTGCTAGTTTGCTATAGAGTTCTCAACTCAAGAGATCTTCTTGATGTTTTACAAGGGCAACTCAGCTAAGAGACTCTTCACTTTCTCTAAATATCTTGCCACGGTGTCATCCCTAACCTCATATTCACCTCAAACATATTGGATAATGAGCATTGAGTTTGAGAAAACTTGTAAATGCCCGGTGCCAATCTCCTTAGCCAGTTCGAGACCAACTATCAAAGCCTCGTATTCGGCTTCGTTATTGCTAGTGTTGAATCGGAACTTAAGGGCATAACAAATAATGATCTTATGTTGTCCAATGAGCATTAGGCTCGTACTTCCATACACTTGAGGTAGACGATCCATCAATATAGAGAGTCTACATCGGCTTCTCATCTCCTAATGGTGTTTCCTCTTCTCTTGTGTATTCTACCATGAAGTCAGCCAATACTTATGCTTTATAGGTCGTTCGTGGTTGATATTGAATGTCATATGCACTCAGCTCCACCGTATACTTCACCATCCTTCCAAAAGTGTTGGGCTTCTACAGTAGTATGCATAGAGGCTAATCTATGAGCACGATAATCTGGTGTACTTAGAAGTAAGTCTTGAATCGATATGTTAAGATGATGATAACCAAGGAAATTTTTTTTGCTTTAGTATACCTAACCTTAGGCCCTTGGAGAATATTGTTGACATAATATATGAGCCTGTACTCTCTCCCTTTAGCTCTAACCAGCATAGAGGAAAGTGCCCAATTGCTAATGGCTAGGTACAAATACAAGTTCTCCCCTAGAACAAGCTTAGAGATGATAGGAGGATGTGTAAAGAAGTCCTACAACTCCTTAAAGGCTTCCATACATTGAGGAGTTTATTCAAAACTCTTAGGATTCTTTAGGATTTTGGAGAATTTAGTGCATATATCTATACTCTTAAAGACAAATCTACTCAACACAGCTATTATGCCGATGAGCTTTTGTATGTCTTTGATCATAAAAGGGGGCTTCATATCCCTGGTAGCCTGTATCTTCTTAAGTTTAGCCTTGATTTCTCTCTAGGTGACTAAGAAGCTTAGGAATTTATCGTAACCAACCTCGAATATACACTTCGAGAGATTCGGCTTCATGTCATATTTTCTCATTTGGTCAAAGGCTTCCTATAGGTACTTGACATAATTGTTAAGTTGTCTACTCTTGACTATCATGTCATCAACATATATATCCATGTTCCACTTAAGTTGGGGCTTGAACAACTTAGTCACCATAAGCTGATTGTCGCCTTAGCATTTTTAGGGCAGAAGGGCACAATAGTATAATAGTACATGCTGAAGTTAGTGACAAAGGAAATATGAACTTCGTCCTTGGGGTCCATCTTAATTTGATTGTAGCTTGAAAAGGAATTCATGAAGCTATGTAGAATGTGTCCCAATGTGGAATCGATTAACTGGTTGATTTTAGGGAGAGGGAAGTAGTTTTTTAGGAATGCTTTATTGAGGTCGATGTAATTGACATATATATGCCACGTCCTTGACATATATATGCCACTTCCTAGACTTTCTTGACTAGCACTACGTTAACCAACCAGGTTGAATACTTCTTTTCTTTAATGAAGCCGGCTTTAAGTAGTTTCTACACTTCTTCCTCTATAATGACCTACCTTTTTGGTGCAAAGTGCCTCTTCTTCTATTTGATAGGCAACACGCTGATGTCAATATTGAGGTTGTAGGTTACTAGGTTGAGGGAGATCTCATGCATGTTTGACGTTAACTAGGTAACCTTATCCAAATTAGCCACATGAAGGTAACTATCTCCACTTTCACCTTGAGAGAGGTCTCAATCTTGACCTTAATGGTCTGGTTAGGGGAGGCACCAATATGTACATCTTCCGTTTTCCCACCCAGTTTACCTCTCTCAACCGGCTTCTCCTGTAGGCTGATTTCTAGAGCGAACATACCGTTAGCTTTGGTAGTCTTGACATAAAGTTCTTAAGAGAACTTCTAGTCACATAGGCAAATTCCTACCCTAATGGGGGTCGAAAACTTGGCTTTTAGGTGAAGAGATGAAGTGATGACTTCAAAGGCATTCAAGTTCAGCTGTCCCAAAATAGCATTATAGGGGGATGGGCATTCGACTACAACAAACTCCACTGGTCATTAGGTGACATTGTTGTCATTGCTAAGCTCCATGTCAAGAGTGATAATACCCTTGGCTCAAACAATTCCCATATTAAATTCGAAGAGATTTTGGTGGTAGGGCTTCATCTTGATTGGAAATTTACTCCCCATCTTCTCGTACATATGTATGAAGAGGATGTCAATAGAGTTGTTGGTATCTACCGTAATCTTGAGGACTTTAAAGTTTGCAATTCTTGCCTTAATCACAAGGGTGTCTTGATGAGGGGAGTCTACCCCCTCTAAGTCCTCATCAAAGAAGGAGATTACAATATTAATCTTCTGCCTCTTCTCCCTAATAGATGATACCTTGGATAAGGCGTTAGTTGACCTATTGGTGCTTGGTTAGCTCCTTAGGTGCACCACCCCCTCCCCCTTCCCCTTAATGATTATGTTGATGACACTGTTGGGGATCAATCATTGCAACAATCTTTGTTCTACTTTGCTCTAGCACCTTCAGTTCATTGCTACTAAGGTTCCCTATCTTTATCATCATCGAAATAATCATTGTTCCTCCGTTGGGCCACATACTCGCCGAAGTAACCCCGGTAAATAGCATATTCAATTTCATTCTTCAATTACAAGAATTCCTCCATGGTGTAACCATGGTCGTCGTGGAACTGACAATACTTATTCAATTTTTTTCTACTATAGTTCCCCCTTATCTTGGTGGGCTTTTGCAGCAAGCTCCTATTTCACACTTCGACAAAGACTTGAGCCATAAGTCGAATCAGGGGCATACAATGTATGTAAATGGGAGGGGGAAGTGGGTTTTACTTGACTTAGTACTTCTTGTTACTTGAGCCCTTCCCCTCGGTTTTGCTTGATGCCCTACCACTGAGGCAATCTTTAATAGACAATTTCTCTTTATCCTTCTTTCCACCTAACCTCTCTTAATTGGCATGGTGCTTAGCGTAGATGTTATCCTCTTAGTCGAATCTAAAATTCGGCTAAGGTCTTTAGCTTGCTCTTTGCAACCAAATGCAAGAGTCCTTAGAGGGTTTGATGCCAAGCTGTACGGCGTATGGCATGTACTGCTTTTCCCTTATCCAATTGAGGGATCTTGACTACAGTGTTGTTGAACCGGGCTACGTATTTTTGCAAAATCTCTCCTTCGCTTTGCTTAATTAGGTACAAGGATGAAATGTCCTTAGACAAGGGCTTACTAGCCTTAAAGTGGAGACCGTACCTGGTGCCAGCTCATTAAAGGAGTCAATAGAGATCTCAGGTTTGTAGTTAAACCACGTTTGAATTGTTTTTCTCGAAGTGCTTAGGAAAGCCTTGAACATGATATCATCCCCATGATCTGGAGATTTGTAAGAGTATAGAAATAAAGAAGATGATCATCAGGATCACCTATGTCGTTGTATTGGTCCCGGGTGGGAAGTCTACTGTTCGAAGGTAAGACTTCATCTTGAATTCCCCTGGTGAAGGGGGTCCTGGTGTTGGTAACTAGCCTTGTATCATTAGTTACTTTGCTTCCCTGCTGCTTAAAGAGCCTCCTTACCATCGGCAAAGCTCATTAGGGTCGACATTGTTTATCAGGTGAGCTTAACGTATTATAGAGTATGTTTATACTTCGTGGGAGTCGACCACCTACTCATTGCCAACAAGGGTGTAGTCGTAGGTGGCCACAAATTATGCTTGCTGTTCCTGTACTCGAGGATCAAGTAATTAATACTGGTGGTTGTGCCCAGTATGAGCATCAGAAGCCTCAAGTGCCTACTTACTGCATAGCTCGACTTCGTTGAGCCTAGCTTAAAACTCTTTATTGTGAGGAGCGAACTACTCTAGTAATTACTCTAATCGAGTCAAGCATTGCTTAAGTGTTTCCCTAGTTGGGGGTCGATTAACTAAAGGTTGGTTGTTGTTAAGACCTACGACACGAGACATGCTGGCTAATGTAAAGACGAAAGCTGTGTTTGGGTGAGTATTTGAAGTGTGTTTAGGTAGGGGATAAGGTTAAATTCCTATAGATGGTGCCAAATGTCATCTTTGGGTTCTAACTGGTAGAGATTTGAAATGATTTGAACATTGCATAGCAATGTGAGCCTACAAAACATGAATAGGTGAGGAGTGCTAATGTATTGTTTAATATGGCTACTTCGATGCTTAAGTTAGTGAAGTGTATATAAACAGCAAGGACATAACTAAGCAATAAATAGCTCAAGTGTACAAACTATTAAGTAGTTTACCATTGGGTGATAGCTTTATATTTATAGAGGAGTGAAGCTGGTGATTAGAGAACCGTTAGTGGATGGAGGATACGTCTATAAGTCATAGGTAGTGAATATGTATTGGCCGATGTGGCCTCATAAGAGGTGGTTGTTGACTAGGTCTTTAAGCCTTATCCTTGTCTTTCAATTGTTGGAATTTGTAATGTATGGGTAAGCTATCTAGTGGACACGAATCGAGGTGAACCAAATAGGTAAGGAGGCCCAACCTAGTCAAAAGGGAACTGGATCATAAGTGTAGGTTAGTTGGCATAAGCTTGAGGAACCTAAGCCTAAAATATCTTATTAACAGTACTAAGTGCCCATATTACATATGTGCTCAACAATAACCTTGAAATAGATTATTATTAGTATGCTAACCTTAATAAAAACATTAGGATCATAGACCCATCTATACAAACATCAATTTAAGGAAACTTTATTCAGCAACTTGGAATCACAAACACATTACATTATATGGAGAGAGAAACACCAACAACTAAATACCAAGCTCTAAAATCCAAAAGAAACTCCGACCTGAATCTCCAAAAATGTATCTTTAACAGCAAACTTCTCGGTCTCCAAACTTCAACATCAATATCTAAGATAAACCCAATAAATAAAATATACTCTTTACCATTGATAGGAATCAACCTCTTGGACCAATCACACGTAACCGAATTAGAGGATTCCAAGGACTCACCCGCAGAATACCATATCGAAGTTCCATCCAAGACGAGAATTCCTGTCCTGACCTCTATGTTTCCCTTTATTACCAACCTAATTACCGAGATATTACATGCGCCAAACCTGCCAAATAGCTGGGCCATGATAGAACATCTGAGTATACAATCCCAAAGACAACTCAAGCTAAGCTCCCAAGCCAACCACCGACGTCCAACCTTAACCCAAGTCAATTACTCTTTAACAAATGACTGATCGAGCTCCGACTTGATCTAAATCAGGTTGGCTTTAGACTTCAGGCCTACCCTCTTTTCATTTCATCCATTTGTACTATATCCATGATGTCTAGCCATCGTTTGACATGCATCTTCTAGCACAACATTCCAGAAGGATTCCTTACATTTCCATATAAGATATTCTTTATTTCTTTTATCCTTTTTAGCATGTTTTATGTATTCTATTTCTAAAATACCCTTTTCTCTTTTCATACATATAAAGTAACCCTAGTAAAATGGGTATATAAACCCCTATTAAATGTACATAGACATCAATCTTCACATCAGAGCATTATTCCGGTTTCTCTTTGAGTAAATCTAATGTTCTCGTTAACTTTCAACTCTTATCTATTTCTTTTAATAAAAAATAATGACAAACGACCCTCTAGTTTGGATTAGTATGTCATGTTTAATAGATTATAGACCGAGTAAGATCTATTGGTGCGTTATATCTAGTTGGTAACTACTCAAACTTTGCTCGCTTTTCTTTGTTTTCTTTTTGCTTCACTTTGTTGTGGTGTTTTTCCATATATCCGACCCTAGAAATACATCAACCATCAAACTATAAGTTGTCTAAAAGTAAGAAGAATCTTTAAATATATTAACTTCCATCAAAATGTATACCGAAATAAATATGCTTATTTATAAAACAATGATGAAAGTTTATATAAATAAGTAATATTTGTAGGACATATCCTATCTCTTCCTGTTGCTCCTCTGACAAAAATGTAATGGAAACAAAGGGAAAATTGAGGTTCATTGTTCGACTCTTCCATCGTAGCCACTAGGAGTAAGATAATCTATACCATATGACTCATATGGCTTCTCTAATGCATGATCCTATGGAGGTGGCTTGTCAAAGTCACAAGAAGGCACTAGAAAGTTACTATATCTCTCATTCTCGTTTTCCTTGAAAGTGATAAACCATCTCCTCCTCCAATATTAGAAAATGAAATAGGACATGAACTGTTGTACCAATCGTCCTAATTTATGAGGGATGTTTTGATGCTTTTTATGGTGTATAATGAGACTAGAGGATGCGCCACAAGCATATGACTTACAACATTTTCAAAAGTTCCCTCACCTTCAATGCCATCATCAATGCTTTCCTCATTGGAATCATGACGAAGATCTCGGAAGTCCCAATTTACTTCTTCTTTAATTGAATTTTCATTATCATAGAACAATACAAACACAAGCATGGGATAATATACATGATGCATTACCAAATCAGTCATCATATCTTGCCCATGTTGCATGAGTAGAAGTGATTGCTTGGAATGTACCTTGTCTAGGTGAAGCACTTAATTCTTTACATATCTTGACATACAATTCTTGTATGTGAGTCTTTCTGAATGCTTTAATCATTTTAATAAGAATCTCAACATCATCAGTATTCGTAATAGCCATCAAATTAAAGATACATGGTCCTAATAGTAATGAGATGCCTATATAATATCTTAACTTAGAACTATGGTTGGATGAATTCTAATACTTTCCCATATCATATTCAAGAATTTACAATACTTAGCATTATTGTTTGTTTTCAACTTCTTAACGGAAACAATTTCATAATATTTCTATAAGTATAAATAATAAATTTCTCAATTCCTACTATTTTTAAACTATTAATGTAACATACAATAAGTTAGTCATAGTAAAGAATTATAACCGGTGCTATTACAACTAAAATCACATGGTGATATGATCGAATACGTAAAGTCTGCATATCATTTAATTATAGAATCAAAATTTTAATTAAATGAATTTAACTATAGTTTGCATTTCATGATATTAGTTTTAGATAATAATTGATGAGGCATATTCACCAAATTATAAGGGAAATAATAAGGAAAAAAAGAAAAAGAAAAAGGATGTCCTATTAGAGAAAACAATGTACATATCACATATTACAGAGACAAAAGATCCGAAGTATGGACTAATATTAAAATTGCATGCCTAATATGCTATATAATAAGATACACGATGCTATGCAGTAGCCACATGAAGTAAAGTTTAGAGAAAGAAAATAAAGCATAAAATAAGAAATGAGGGTTTAGACTATGATATATTGAATATAAAAGGTTATTAATATATAAGAATAATATATAAGAAATCACATACCATTTTTTCAACGTAGAGATAAGAAAGAAATTTTGAATAAAGTTTTACTTTGGAAATAACAACAATAATAATAATCAGCACTATGATTTTATATGGCTTTTCGGGCTACAAAATAACTGGACTACCCAACCACTCACTACAGTGCGGCCAAAAAAAAAAACAAGGGCCACTATTTTTTGGTCAACTAACAAAAATTAGATCAAGCATATAGCCTTTGCGCGCAATGCATATACATGTTTTACATGTCAACTACACCGTAATTAAGTAGGAGGGCAAGGATGGAAAAAGGATACATGTCAATGTTGTGTATTTGATAAATAGCTCCCCCACGGCCTCATCACTTCTACTGCTAATCAGGCAAATTTTTCTTGGCGTTTATGGATAAACATAATATAACACAGATGCAACCGGATCATATATAACGATCTGATTGTGAGATTGCGTGTGTTACACAAAATAACCATAAGCAACTCTATTTATTTACCTTTAACTTCGCCTCTTAACTCCTACCCAACGCACCCCAATTATTAGGGTCGTTTCTCTTTATTTTAAATGTGACCAATTCTCGGCCCTTAGCACAGGACCTCTACGTCCATATCCTAAAGAATAAAACGAGGTTCTTATCTTGGCACAGGCCCTTTTGTTTTTTTCCATTTTCCTTGTATAGTGAGGTAGCCGTTGCACTTACTCCAACCACAATTTTCTGTCCTATCATTTAGATTTTTTAAAGGTCCTATTCTTGTATTTTTAAAAACTGTCCGCTCCCTATTTTATCTTTAATTTATATTAATTTAAATTTAAATTATTAAATAAAATATGAATTTAATAATTTAGATTTTAAAAAATATAAATGAATGATAAACTTAAGGATGGGATTGATCCCATAAAAAATAAAAATTGAATTGTAAAATCCCTCGTATCATTTTCTTTTCTTTTTTTTTTAAATTGTTATTATTATTATTAAACATTATCAATATATCTATTTTTCATTATTTCTTTATATTTAATTTCTTTTGTTATCATAAAATAATCTTGCTAAAATATTAAAAGCGTTGGTTTAATAGTAATGACAATGAGAAAACCATAAAAATTTAAAATACTAAAGATCTCCTTTTAAGATGCTAATATGATACCTAAGGATCTCATATAAGTCCTCAAGTATAAAAATGTTCTAACTTTTAAAACACCATTTTTAATAATTGTGTACCACTAAAGTAACTACTACAACAATTTAAATAAAACGACAATTTCATGCATCAATAACTCTTTTTTCTTTTTCTTGGAACTATCTAGGTTTTTTTTTTTTTTTTATAATTTATAAAACATCCTTCCTCTCGATTTCTCTACAAAGACTAATTGCTATCAATGAGGGAAATGTTATCGCCAACGCTCGCATTATTCCTATCTGGCGGTTGGCTCCGACAGCTCGAGGCCTGGAGCTTTGATAGCTAACGAGTGCAACCGAGGCAAATGGTCTCCGATTTAGCATCTTTTCCGAATCATAAAACTTCGGCTTGATTTGCTCAATTAACATTTTGAAACTATAATTAACTAGCCAAGTCAGCACCAAGAGCTTCCCTAATCTCTAAGGCAGATGCACGAGCTGAAGACATGCAAGTTGCAACCACATATCTTGATTTGAAATACGATGAATAAAAACAGATTGATTAGCTGACAAGAGTGTTGAATGGAATCATTAATAACATAATATGCTGGTTTTCCTACATGCATTGATCTTGCTATGAATGAAAAACCTCACTACTAGACTATGCTTCTGATATATAAACACTTTGTGCGTCTTGGTGATGGCCTTCTTTATTTTCTTTCCTAAATGATCAATATATCAAAATAGCAGGATAGTCATTGCTACAAAGAAAATGAACACATTCAAATTTCTGTGCTTGACATAGCAAGATTAACAGTTGCATTTCATGTAGCCCTATAAGGTATGAGGGAAAAAAATCATACTACCAGTATAGACATCCCATCTATACAGGTGGAAGGCATAATATTTACTTCCATTCTTTCAAAACAGAAAGAGATCTACAAGGGAGAAATTGCATTTCTTTTTCCTGGAAAGTAAAATATCAGGGGAGAAATGGTAATTTATCTCGCCACTACAGCACTTTTGGTTTCTTCATCGCCTTACGTAACTATACTCTCATAGAACTTGAGCACCTTTAGATGTGCCTTTATCTTTGAAGGACCAAGACCGGATAAATGAAGACTGCTCAAGGTTCGCATGAGTCGAAGAGCTACATAAACCATGCTGTAGCCAAAGACACTAGCAAGATCTGTCTGAATACATTCAAGGGTGAAGCCTTGGCACTTGTGAATACTCATTGTCCATGCCAAAACAAGAGGGATCTGTTCTTGACTATCCGTGATAGCATCTCCCTCCATCACATTACATGTTTCTGGATTGACTGCAACTATCTTACCCGAATAAAATTTCACTTTTGGCACAACTTATCACAACATATATGTCTTTAACATCCTTCAGAACAAAAACGATTTTTGTATTAGCAGCAAACTTTAAAAATCCAAGCCACATATTCAAGTTCTTAATAGGCATCACCCTTGAATCATTACTTAGGGAGACTACCAGTTACTATTCCATGATTGAGTTGCCCTCTCCATATATTTAAACCACTATCGACCACTTAAACACAAACAGTTCCTCATCCAACATCAATATTCCATTTTGGTTATTGCATGTTGCAATCAACATCATCATTCCTAGGAATCAGCTGTACAGCAGAAGAGTTTGGCTCATTACTAGAACAAGCTTCTGTGAATTTCCTGGACTAATATCTTCTTCCCTTACACCATGAAGCAGTTGAAAGAATCTTTCATCAGCCTCAAATGTGAATTTTTTTCTCCCAAACCCGCATTTCCTTTTAATCACAGGGTAAGCTGGAAAACATCACCCAGGCTGAATCCATCCCCATGGCTTATTCAAATCCCAGATCTTCCTAGCAATACACTCAAGCTCATAAGAAAACTCCCCCTCAATCTTACTACACTCATCTATAACTAAAGCTTTCACTTTCTCCTATCTCCTGCATGCTTTCTTATCAACCAAAACCCTTTCAACCAATGGAACCCCATCCCCACAAATCTGTAAACCTACAAATGAGTGCAAAAATTTCCCCTTTATCATGCAAGTAGTAATGCTGGCTGATGCGGTAACGAGAACCTCAGACTTGCCTAAATGCTTACTCAATGAACTAATGAGATGTAATGGCAATGCAGTTTTGCTGTTACCCACAGAACCTGTAATGAAAACTGATTTTGCCAGCATTAACTGCAGATATGGCCTGTTTTTTGTTCATCAGTTCATTCAATTCTCCACCTAGCCAATTTTGGGTAGTTGTAAATTTGGCTCTTGGTCTTTTACAATTAGGGTTTTAGTTACATCTCAGGATTGCAGCATTCTTGGTGTGTTCATCACCTTCATTAACTATACTCTCATAGAACTCGAGCACCTTTGGATGTGCCTTTATTTTTGAAGGATCAAAGCCAGATAAATGAAGACCACTCAAATTTCTCACACGTGAAAGAGCAACATAAACCATGCCATAGCCAAAGGCCCTTTTCAGATCTGTGTGAATACTGTCAAGGGTCAAGCCTTGACACTTATGGATACTCATAGCCCATGCCAAAACAAGTGGTATCTGTTTCCGACTAGCCATGACAGTATCTCCCTCCATGAAGTTCCATGTTTCTGGGCTTACCACAGCTGTCTTACCTGAATCAAATTTCACTACGGGCACAACTTTATCAGGACACATGTCTTCAACATCTTCTTCAACAAAACGAATAATTGTACCTGTGGCACCATTTACAAGTCCATGCCACATATTCAAGTTCTTAATAAGCATCACCCTTGCACCTTTACATAGAGAGACTCTATCAGGTGCTATTCCTTGTTTGAGTTGCCCTCTCCACAGAATTGCACCACCATCAACTGCCTCAAACACATACAGTTTCTCACCCAACATTGATATTCTATTTTGATTAACACGATCAACATCATCATTCCTAGGAAACAGCTGTACAACAGAAGAATCCGGCTCATTACTAGAGCAAGCTTGTTGAAGAAGCGATGAATTTTCGGGACTAATATCTCCTTTCCTTACACCCTGAAGCAGTTGAATAAATCTTTCATCAGACTGCCTAAAAATCTTACTAAGTTGAACTTGCAAATCAAAGCTTTCGTTCCAACAATCAGCCTCAAACGCAAATTCTTTTCTCCCCGACCTGTGATTCCCTTTAATCACAGGGGGAAGCTGGAAAAAATCACCACTGACAGCAAGCTGAATCCCTCCCCATGGCTTATTCAAATTCCGAACCTTCCTCGCAATACAATCAAGCTCATCCAAAATCTCCCCCTCAATCATACTACACTCATCTATAACTAAAGCTTTTGCTCTCTCCCATCTCCTACACGCTTTCTTATCAGCCAAAACCCTTTCAACCAGTTGAACCCGATCCCCCCAAATCTGTACCCCCGCAAATGAGTGCAAAGTCTGCCCCTTAATAGCACAAGCAGCAATGCCAGTTGATGCAGTAACAAAAACCCTAGACTTGCCGAATTTCCTATGCAATGAACTAATGAGACGTAAAAGCAATGCAGTTTTGCCGGTACCTGCAGAACCCGTAATGAAAACTGATTTGCCACCATGAACTGCAGATATGACCCGCTTTTGCTCATCAGTCCATTCAATTCTACCCCTGACCAATTTCGGATAGTTGTTAGTTTTCCTCTTAGTCCTTTGCGAAGTAAGGTTTTGGTTACATCTCCCTGTTGTACTAAAAGCTCTTAAAAATGAAGTTGAAAGTGCAAAAAACTTTATACCCATTAGGGTTGGAAGCTACAAACTTTAAGGAGGAATGATTTGTCGATAGTTGATAATTGAAAAGGTAGTAAATTTAGGAACCTGAGTCATTTGGGTGGTTGCTGTTGGCATCCGTGTTCAGATAGGTAGAAACCTACGGAAATTAAAAAAAAAAAAAAAAAGGGAAAAATATCTTGTGTTTGAGTAATCCAAAAAGTGGATTTGAGATGAATACGATGGAAATGAGATAAATCAATTCCACCCAAGGCTTCCTTTTTTTTCTTTCTAAATTTAAGGAGAAAGCTGTAGAAATTGATGGAAATATATTGAAGTTACGAAAATATTCTCGCCATCAACATTATCTTACTATTTTTCTGTACCACATAAAACCCTACACGGTAGATGAGAAGGTTGATCAGAAAGTGGATGGAAACGAGAGGTTAGGGTTCTTCTTCTTCGTCTCTATTTTCCAAGTTCAAGCAGTCCTTCTCCGACCGCACTGTTTTGTGCTAACCGGTTGAAGGAAAAAAAACACAAAAAACACAAACTAGTAAGACGACACGTTTAAGACTATTTTGGTCAAATAATGAAAATATTACCAACTATGTTCGTCTATTCCCAAATTTTATATTCAAACAAAAATAAGTATTTTCACTCTTTACCTTTTCTATTAATTTTCCTCCCACTTTTTCTTTTCCACAACTTTCTTAGCCAAATAAAGTGGCGCATGCAGAAAGGGAGGAAAAGCTTCCTCTGCAAAACGAAGAAGATATTGCCCTCGATTTGAAATCAACGCGCATAGAGACGGTTCCGCATGGTTCCACAATTAAAAGGAAAGGAAAAAAAATCTAAGAAATTTCTAGCTTTAATCTCGATTCTTTTTTATTTTTTTAACTATTTGATTTTTCTTTTTATTCAACAATGTAATCGATGGAAAAATGATTATTTTGAAATAGCATTATAGCAGTTTTTTTCCTTTTTTTTTTTTATCCCTTCTTTCTTCCTGTGGATAAGGCTAGGTGATAAGAGTAATTTCATTGAAAATGACGAAGCGACCCAAAAGGTATTGGAAAAAAAAAAAAAAAAAAAAGGAGACGTATGGTAATTTTATTAGCTATTTTCGCGTGTTATATGTGTTTGTTATTATTTGCGGGTGTGTGTGAGATATGATCGTAACATATTATTGAAAATATCATTATAATTAATATATTAATAAAGTATTATCTTAAATTTCGTATATAATTACTATTATTTTAGTTAAAATCATGTAAGGATTGTAAATTGTTATTATAGACATATTTGTCGTATATAAAATTGAAAATAAAAAATACTAGTGACCAAAAGAATTGAAAATAAAAAATAAAAAGGTTAATGTGAGAAAAGTTAACAAATCATTAGGGGTCAAAAGCTTCCTCTTAATGGGCAGTTAAACACGTCCTGGTTGAGGCCAATCTATTTAAGGCATGGTTCAAACTCCAGAATCCCAATCCCACCTACTGACCCGAGCCAACCTACTAAGGATTGGTAGTTCTCAAGTGAAGTGGAAACTAGTCCCGAGGAAGTTCGGCTTACCTCAATGGAGTCAGAAGCTCCGATTCTAACCTTACTAGAAGAAGTCCTCAGGCCCCCAAAAGCCTCGACCTCTGAGGAATAGTCAGAAGCTCCAATCCATGGAGGCCAAGATGCACCGTGTAGGAATCGTCCACAGAATTGGTAGTTGCAAACCGTCTCTAACGACATATCGCAAAACCCGGGATATGCCTTTAATATTAGGATCTACTTTCCATTTTAAGTTTAGCTTCATCCCTATAAATAAAGCGTGAGCTTATCGGATAAAACACTTTTGAAGTCCTTTACGTGCACTTAGTTTACTTTCTACTTATTCTCTCTCACTTGCGCAAAAGTAACCCTATTAGACAATCCTCCGACCCCTTTTTTTTTTTCATCCCTCCTTGTTTTGCAGGCCCACCTATGCTCTCACAATAAGCTCCCAAGTTAAAAAAAAAAATAAAAAATAAAAAAAGAAAAGAAAAGAAAATTACTGGAAGAGGTGAATTAATTGTATATAAAGTTATCCATATTAACTATTGGATGAAACACTCATGCTGCGGGTACAAAATTAATTGTGTATAAAGTTGTTCATAAACATATAAGAATACTAGGGAATCATAATGCATATACCTAAAAAGTACAATATTCATACATGCTCACATTATTTAAATGATTAAGTTCCTTATAAATCAATTTGGGTGTGAAACTTATACCTTAAAAAACTACATCAAATGTGAAAAACCTAAATAAAAAAATCTATTGTAACATGGGATACAAAAGAAATATTTTCTACTCAAACATTCCGATGATATAAGAGTATATGTTGTAAAGTCATTGCCTCCTAAAGTAATTTTGAGATTAAATAGGTAATTTCATATAAGAAAACAATCAATACAAAAGAAAAATAAATCAAGACAAAAAAATCATAGTTCCTAAAAAAAAAAAAAAATTGTATGGGCTGTGTGCCACTTCAAAATCCAATTATGGATGTCTTATTAACATGCCCTTTGTAATTAATAGAGTTCAAAGAATAAATCTAAAACAAATTAAAGGCCGAAACCAATCAAGTAGAGTAATAATGATAAAAAAAGTATCATATAGCCACTAAAACAAACACTATACTTTATTTTTTGTTCCATTTGAAAATTTTGATATTCAAAATATGAAACTTTACAACAGTTTGAGTGATTTTTTATGGAGAGAAAAAGCTGAAGAACATTAGGCTAAACTCAAGAGGGAGAGGGGGGTGAATTGAGTTTAAGGATAAATTTCAATTCTTTTTCAATATAAATAACTAAATATAATAATAAGGGTAATCAAAGTAATAATAGAATAATAATGAATACAGAAATTAAAGAGATAGAGATAAAGAAAATTAAGCCTAGATATAATGTATATTTCGAACTACCCCCTAGTCTCTACGGAAACATAATATCTCTAACTGAGAATTTCACACCACTTTATTAATTTCATAATCCAATTGCTCTACGGGTTACACAAGTTTACACAATCTCTTTTACCATAGCTAACTCAAGAAAAACACTTTCTTTACTCAAGATTTCAAGTGTGAGAACTTCCAAACACACAACTATGTCTGTTTTTATTTGATAGCAAATAAATATACAAGAGATAAAGGAGAAGTGAAAAACGAGCTCAAGAATGTAAGAAAATGTCTTTAAGTTGCAGTAGAATATTAGATCTTAAAAACCTTTGGTTGGGTAGTTGAGCTTTTATAACAAGTTTTTAAATTCTTCCCGTTACCGCGCATTAAATGCTCTAACGACTGCTTAACACTGACTTATCGGCATACTAGTACTCTACAGATAGAATTTACTCTACCGGTAAGCTGGTAAAATTTACTCTACCGGCAAGCCGGTTCTTCCAAGTCAGTAAGTTTTTCTTTGTGTTTTCTAGGGCTTTATATCATCGGCTTAGTTCTTCCTTGAGCCGTCAATTTTAAAGACCAAATATCACTTGAAAATTCTTTTAATACGCAATAAACGAATACTTTTTGCAATATAACTTCAAGATCATTTGATCACCACTTCAGAAGATTAAATTTCTTGTAAAGATAATTGATATATTTAATCATTAAGCAAGGTTATTCAATTATATCAAAATAATCAAATAATAATTAGTTTAATCATCCACTTGTTTTGTTTTCTTTAAAAAAAAATAAGTGTAATTATAAATTTTTTGTTTTATTTTCATTAAAATCAAATAATGAACCCTAGGTTTAACAAAAAGGTATACAACATTGTACAATTAAGAGATTATTATAGTAGTATTATTTGGTCAAAGAGATTTTGAATGGTGTATGGTGGCCAATTATTTGCATTGGTCTAACTTTATAATTTTTCATACTTTAGTATGACTGTAATTGTTTTGAATGGACAATTAATTTTCCTTGTGATATTGAAATCAATTGATTAACTCTTCTTCCATAAAGCATCTACATATTATTCCTCTCTAGATAAATTTTTCCTTTGACAAAGAATAATTATTAAATATCCATTATGGTCAATGGAAGAGGAAGAAAAAAGGAAAGAGGGAAACAAATTTAAAATTGAACTAGTGCTTGTCATTGAATCACTAATTGTATCGTCCTATGGTGGTTCTATTTGCTAAGTGCAAACTGCGATGCTTCTCTAATGGTGGTCTTGGTATAGAATAGAATTAGGTGGCATGATCATAATAGGAAATAAAACAGTAAACGAAAATGATAAGTAAAGAATAACTTTGAATCCAAACATGAGAACTAGATGCATGTATGTAAATGAGAAGTAATATAAAGTTGAGATAGTTACTAAAGTGGTTACTGGGAATGTGTTAGCAAAATTCTTGCATCGCATGGTGCATAATCGAAACCGTTATGAGGAAGTTAGTTTTTTTTTTTTTTTTTTTTGGTGTATGTTGAACAATGGTAACTTTGGCTTGTGAAGTTGGGTTATGATGTGGTAACATTACGTGGTTAATATTGACGTAGAGATGATGTTTGCAACGTGATATCTAGATTATTTAAGTTAGAAAACCTTCTAAAATTACTATTCAATCCTCGATTTAATGATATATAACCACAAAAAAAGATTAAAATAAATTCTTAAAGGTATAAAAGAGGTATATTTGTCAATTCATAAATTTCTCTTTCCTACCATTCTATTCTCCTTTTCCTCCTCCCCACTTTCTATCTAACCATTTTTTCATCCCTATTCTCTCTTTTCTCCTTCCCACTTTCTATTTAATGGTTTTGGATAAGTCATGATATTAGAGGAGATTTTAAAAAAAGAAAAAAAAAATCAAAATGGACAAATCTTTTGTAAAACTATTCTATCTCTCATAACCAATTCCAATTTTAAAAATACTTCGCGCTATGTTTCAAAATACCCAATATTTAAAAAAAAAAAGTGACAATCAATTTCTTCTTTTTCCCATTGTTTTTTTCTCTCCATGAATTTTTATCCCCTCTTCCCTCCCTCCCTCTATGCACAATAGCCTCTCTTCCCCATTTTCCTATCCCTTATGCTCTCTCCCTTGACATAGTGTAAGGAATTTTTATGGTGACCTATGGGACAACTACCATTAACACATCTTCCCTTTTCTTTGATGTCAATCCATTTAAAAGAAAACACAACAAATTATGCCTTTTTGTTCAATCAAACAATGATCCTAACATAATCAAAAAGAAGAAGAAGAAACAAAGAAAGGTAGATGAAGTGGAAGATGAAGGATTCAAAAGAAGGGTTTGCATATATAGGGATTATTTGTCAAATAGGTTTTCTTAATTTGCTGATTCAAACCCTATTATAGTTATCTAAATGTGATCTTGGTTTTTCTATGCTTTGTGGAATGCATTTTGTTTTGTATGATTAATAATTTTGAATTGCATGTATTGGGATGATATTTTTCACTTGGACTTTGTTAATTTGTTGAATTAAACCCAGCACGATCTTTTTTTCCTTTATATTTTTTGTCATTCAGTTTTTTAAGGTTTCTTTTTATTCTTTAAGTTTTATTGAGTTTGTAGGCAATATATGCTTTTAGATACAGAATTTGTGAATGGCTTTCTTATAATTACTTAGCTAAATCTAATTTACTAATAAAGTTTTTATTTTACTTAATCGAACTAGGATTTCTTATTGATTTTGTTTGTTTTTGTGATTCAAGATGGTAAGATTATGTTGTCAGATTGACAGACTACCTACTTAAATACTTAAACATCAACCAAGAAGCACTTAAGTCAAGTGAATGGGCATGTGCTATTAAATTCATCACTAAAGCGCATAGTGTTGAACCTAATTTTCTCATTGATCGAATTGGAAGCTTTAACTCGGTTTGAGCTAAACAATAACAGGTGTAGGGGTGTGGACTTGGATGCAAGGTTACATGCGTGCCGCATGTGAAGTCATACTATACATAACTAGGGAAATTACATGAGTGACTTATGTGGGATGATCAGGAAAGAAGTATAGGGAGAAGAAGTAGACTATCTTGATATAGCTTTAACACATATGGTGACAAGTAGAGGAGTACAATGATATCAAGCTCCATAATTGATGAAAAACAAGGTAAAGTTCTTAAGGTGATTAAGTGTTTAATCTTTGAGATAAGATTCCGACATAGTAACAACGTTAATGAGAGTTTTTATCTTATTCAAATAAGAATGTAAATAGAGTATTTATAGAAAATGGTAGTTGATCCTATCAGTCGGATCATTATGGTGATCAATGGTTAAAATTGAAACTTTTTATTAATGGATCTTAAGTGAGCTATTTTTATGGGTTTAAGCTTAGATAAAGGCTTTATTTATTATTTTAGTATGAACCAAATCAAGAAAATTTGGCTAGTGCAGGCCGATCTAACGGGCCCTACTCTAAGCCCACCATACTAAATCTCCTTTAATCATCCCAAATATTTGACTCAACTCTTTAAGCTGGTTACCTTAGCTCAAAGAGTCAAAATTAATTAATTAATAAGCTTAAAGACCAATATTAAATTTAGCCCTCTACATTTTACCCCATGACTAAAGTCCTTAGAACAATGTTAAAAGGGTTTAAGTATCAAATGAGCTTTTCAGATGAGTCAAGCGTATGCACTATTGAACAGCTGCATCGCTACTAAATTCATTTAAGAGTTGTCTTAATGTGCGACTTTATAGTACCTCTTGAACTTGTATCGTGTCTTAGTTGAATTAGGTTGCACTTTGCCCTTAAGACAATATTCTAAAATAAATCTTTTTAAAGCTATCTCTCCTCGAGTTGAATTATTTCTTCGATTCGATCCACATGAGTTATTGATTCCTTTGAATTGAATTTATACGATAAGTTCACATGAGTGATCTCGTTGGAGCTAACTCCAAGTATCAATATCGCCTTGATTTTCTTCTCATTTAAAAGCATTTTTCTTGTAAAGTCTTTACATATGATGTAAACACTTTATATTAATTAAATCTTATTTGTTGCGCAACGAATATAGTAATCCTGCTAGCCGGTTAGTGGGTAGGGGTCAAGGGTCAAGGGGATAGCATCCCTGCGAGGTTTTCAAGATAGCACTCTAAAAACTAAACGAATTTTCAAATTTCTATTTAGAAAACTCTTTTGAAAATACTTTAAAAGAAAAGTCCTTATCAACAACTGTCCTTCATTCTTTTGCCTAGATTTTTTTCAAAGTTGATTCACTTAAAACATCTTGCCAATACGGAATGAAAGAGGCCCATGCTGTTTAATAATCAAATTATAAATATAAACAAGTATTACAATCCATTGCTATAGAAATATAAGCATTTGGAGGCCCACTTTATCAACTCTCATGCCACCCCTTTCCTTTTGGTTTTGGGCCAGATAGGAGAAATTACATTTCCTGTTGGCTTTTGAATTTAAGACTTCAACATTTGCTCTAAAGTTCCACTTGTCCCTCTTTCCATCATTTGAGTATCCCCTTAAGGTCTCGCAGCCTTGTTCCCATGGTTTGAAACATGACAAATTAAACTCTTCTTCTTTTTTTCTTTTTTCTTTTTTTTTGGTTTCTTTGTTCATGATTGTAAACATATTAGGGCTCTACGTAATTTAATGTTGCCTCTGAATTAGGTTTGCCATAATCTTAGCAGGAACACATCATTACATACAATTATGTAATATAGTAAGACTCATGATCCCTGACTCCAAAAGTTGCTTCAGTCTTATATTTAGTTTTCTCATTTCTTGGTTGTCTGAACATAGATCAGGAGATTAACTCTCTTCATGGTTGGAGCTGGTTGAGAAACGTACAGGGAAAGTTCAGAGCTTCGGATCATTTCTCCTGCTTGATCACCCAAGTACATGAAAGTTGGATTATCTGCTCGACAAATGAGTTCGAATAGCGATCGTTCTACTCGGACATGTTGATGAATCTTTGCCTCGGACTTTGGGATGCTCTGCCTGACATGTACAAAGATTAGCGATTCGGGTCACGCTTGTTAGGAGCTATTATACTGCCCACTTTGACTCGAATTGTAGCTATAGTGTTCAGCTTATTTCAATTCTAGCTAACATTAATGTTAGTAAAATTTCACATTTCCTTTATCTTCTTCTTCTTCTTTTTTTTTTTTTTTTTCCATATCTTCATAGGCCCCGAATATGTGTACATTTGTCTGAGAACTTTTTTTTTTCCCCTTCTATTGATGGAATACATGAGGTTGAAATGAGAGAAAAATGTTGTGAAACTTAGGCAACGATTTGAGTGAAAGCAGGGGCTAGGTGGATTATTCAAGAGAAAGAGAGGGAGTGTGACTAGGGGGTTCTTTCTTCTCAATTCCTTTCAAATCGATAGATTGCTCTTTACACATGACTTGTGGTATAAGGACATTGGTGTCGATAGGAGTTGCTCTTTACAGTTGAAATTTGAAAATTGACGGATGTTTAATGGGTTGAGAAATTTGGCAACACATTAAATTTACTTGGACATGTAAGAGTGCCCACTTCCACCTGATGAATACAGTAATAGCACCTAAAAAATTATGGGCTTTCCTACCTCATATACCCTTTTTATTAGAGAGTTATCTTCTTGAAGGTTACCTTATTGATGACTTGAGAACTTTGAAGCACCATAGTCTAATTCTAATGGTTTATGTTGGCATGATGTCTAGTTTCTTTAAACAAGATAAAGTATCCATGAGATAATAGGTGTAGTAATCCACCATAATGCATAGGATAATATTTTGGTTTGTTTAGTCTTGAGATGCACCACAAACCCTTAGGTTCTTTCTACACATGTACTGTAGAATTTTTTTGGCCAGTGAGGTTCCATAAGATGCCTTTGTATCATGATAATTGGACCAGATTTCCATTCAATTTTCTTCCTGTAATCTTTGATTCTTTGAATATGAATGTTTAAATTTAGTTGACCCTGTTTTTGCTTAACATGAGAAACCATTGTTTGGAGAGTGTATTTGACAATAATCATGATTTCATAGCACTTAATATGGGTGTTGATTGCTGACCTCCCATTTTCATTTGTTTGTTTGCTTCGACATTTCAATAACCATTGTTCACTTGATTTGAGATGTTGACAATCTTGTGTATAACCTAAATCCATGCATTTTCTTTAGCTCTAATATTTTTTCTTTATGTAATGACTAATGAGATAGTTTCTACCACTTGATGCCTTTGTTCTTGTAATTTTACTCATGCTTTGATGTATGTCTTTGGGTAACTAATAATTACATCTTTCTCCCCTCCCCCCTTTTTTTTTAAATTTTAAAACTGACATATCTTCATTGTCCATGCGTTACAGTAACATAACAAATATTTAAGAGTTCACTATCATATTTTTAAGTGACCACTATGTCAAACTTACTACAGTCAATAAATCGGCATGGTTTAAAGAGGATCTCTTTATCGCTTGGATCATGACTACTTGCAACTAAAGGTTAAAAGTCTGTGATCGTAACTTGAGGACTATATGTCAAACTAGCAACAGCAAGCAAATTGGCATGGTTTAAAGAGGGTAAACTCTTTACCACCCGAACTATGACTGTTTGATAACAGAGGGTCAAATGTCTATGACCGTCACTTAAGGACTAGATCTCATCCTTACACCAGTTAGCAAACCAACATAATTTAAAGAGAATAGACTCTTTACTACCTGAACTATGACTATTCACAAACGAAGTGCCAACAAGGATCGGTCTTTATTAGCAAGTGACAGTAAAGAGATATAATGCTTAGGTCATGTGTGGCTTCTTTTTGTAATCTCCATAAAACCAATTGCAACTTGTAATATGAATTGAACATGAGTATCAAGTCGTAAGGGCATGCACACGCGAGTTCATGAGGGGCGAGCGCGAGCCTTACACATTAGATGAACTAAACATGACGTCTAGACATTAATACATGAGAGTAAAGCACTAGCTTATGAGTTGAGCACTCATAAATAAAACATGAGCCTTAGATATCAACATACAAGAGTTGAAAGCAAACTCGTAAGCTAAGCACACTCATTAATAAAACCTGAATCTTGGTTACAATGTGAGTCTTAAGCGTGACATAATCTCTAATCATGATGTAAGTCTTTGAATATAGCACAACGGATTCTTAAACATGACGCGATGCGAGCCTTGAACATGTGAACTAAACATAGCCTGGAATGTGAACTTAACATGGGAATTAAACATGAGCTTCGAACCTCTTTCACATGAGTACTTGTGAATTAAAAGTTTGAAATGAACACAACCCCTTTAAGCATGAGCACGTGAGATTTAAAAGCGAGTCCATGACTTAAGCACACATGAACCAATTATAAGCCTTCCGCATGAATACATAAGAGTTGAAAACTTCAATTCAGCATAATCCCTTTGGTACGAGTACATGCAAGTTTCCAACATAAGCACTTCTAAACCTTCGAAATGAGCATCTGTGAGTTATGTATATGAATTGAACATGATACCCTTGGCATGTGAGCCGAATAAAAGACTCATCATATGAGTTGGACATAAGCCTTGACACATGAGTCTTAATCATGAGTTAACATAAGGATTGCACTTAAGCATTGAATGTGAGAGTAAATGCAAGTCTTGAACATTATAATTGAATGTGAGTGAGCATAAGTCATAATCATGAGCCTTGAACTCAACGTAAGTTTTCAACATGACATAATATGTGAATGTAACACGAGCTTTGAATATGAAATGAATCTCAAATGTGCCACGAGTATTGAATATGATATGGCATGAGGCCTAAACATAATGTGAGGCTTGAACATGTTGCAAGGCCTAAGTGCAATGCAAGGACTAAGCGTAACATGAGGCCTAAACACAACATGAGGCCTAAACACAACATGAGGTCTAAACATGACTTAAGGTCTAAGCATGTTATGAAGCCTAATCACCACATAACTCTTGAACATGACTTGATGTCCGAACATCATGTAAGGCATGAACACCACATAACCCCTGAACACAACGTGAGGCTTGAGCATCATATAGGCCTTAACTTTATAGCGCTTGATATGTGAGCGAAAAGCAAGTAGTCAAATCATAAACCTTCCTAACATAAATGTGAAAAAACATAAGCCCATTACATGAGCTGAGCATGAGGTATTGAATATTAAACTTCTATTATGAACACATGTGCTAGAACATACGAGTTAAACATTCATGGTGCAAGGCTCAATCTAGACATGAGCTTTCTATATGAGAATTGAATATGAGTCCTTTAGCATAAACACATACAAGGTGAACATATGAGTTGAACACAATTTCTCTTATAAGAACACAGATGAGCATTTGTGGTTTGAACATGTAAATTGATCATGAACTTAGACACATGTGAATTGAACATTATCATGAACATGTGAGTTGAGCATGAGTCCTCTGATATGAACATGAGTAAGTTAAATCTTCTAGCTAAACATGAGTTCTTAATAAGGCTTCATTCCTTGTACTGTTCTTGTCATTTTTTCTTCAACTTCCTACTTATATAGTAATGCGATTTCTATCCCATTTGCACTTCACTTTACTAACTCACTTACTTTTCTTAGTTTTCACATGTAATCAACCATTCTTCGTCCCTCAAGTGGTAGTAAGTACATGTAAGCATTGCTACCACTTTCAAGAATCAATAGGAGGAGGCAACACGACATTGTATAGGAGTAGTCTCATATGTTGAACAATTGTAATAGTGTTATACTTAAAATCGAGCAAAGGGGAATGTCATAAATTAGCACAATGTATCAAACATTAGGAGTACTCATGTGTCAAGCGCCATGTACGTATTAAGCCTTGTGTATATGTGCACTTCGAGCATCACGAGTACACGTGTATTAAGCCTTATGAATACGTACACATCGAATATCATGCATAAGAATTATTGTATAAAGAAAATATTATGAGTAACGTTCATCATTATACAAGAATAACCTCTTCATATACCGCATCCATTTGCAATTTTCCTCCTTCAGTTATTGACATGTAGAGAAGGGGCAAGTCAATGAGTTTTGATGCACCTCATTCCCTCATAACACTATTAAGGACTCAGTGTTGCGTTATAGTACACTAATCTTTAAAAGCCATGATACCTCTTATGGTAGACATTATTGTAAGCCTTGTTTCATATGATCTTCTCGATCACTTAGTTGTAAATCTTATATCTCCATATAAGTACAAGTTGTACTTGAATGTGTAGAATCAATAACAATGAAGTTCATTGGCCGACTTTCATGCTCTTTTATCTCTTTGATGCTTTTGTTAGCTTTTGTGAAAGTATCTTGTCATTATGCATTTGGGGGTACTAGCTCTTCACTTAATTATAGTGTGCTAGACAATACTATAGTGGGATGGCTTCGATCCCCTTAATGACTTGTAATGTCTTGATAGATAGTAAGAAGTATATCTTAAAGAATTTACGCACTTAAGAGTAATGCCTTAATTAAGTAGCATTATTGTCTAGCATAAAGTAGTAAGATTGTTTTATTATCTCTGCTTTCTTCTTAAAAAATGACACCATACGATAAGGAGTGAAAGCTCGACCTAGTTACACTAGTGTTAAGCAATCATGAGCTTCAAATTTTGAATTAATATAACTTTGAGACTACTTAAACTCATTGCTTTAAGGGGCCTCTTATACAATAGATATAACTATAAGACTGCTTAGACTCAATGATCTAAGGGGTTACTTATAGAATAGATGTAATTGCAAGACATGCTTAGACTCAGTGATCTAAGGGATCTTACATGTTATCTCATGCATTAAGGTAAGACTTTTGCTTACTAATGATAATATTTAGAAGATCCTTTTGAAGAAGTGTTCAATTGCACATATGCAGCGATAGTGGCACTGATTACCTAAGATCAATAATTCTTTCTCATTAGTCTAGAGGGGTATTTCCCATTACTCAATTGCATAGCATGGCATAACAAGATGTTGCCTAGGTTTGAATGTCAATATGGTATAGTGCTCATAAATGGGATTGTCTCTACTAATTAATGGTAAGAAACATAGAAATTAGATAGCATGAAAGCTATATATGATTATCATGGCATGATGTATGTCTGAGAGCTAATGCTCCAACCAATTCACAACATATGCGCCAAGTTTACTATTGTGTACTTGAGAGACCAAGCTCTTACCGGCTAGCAATGATGTATAGACTATATTTTATATTCATTATTACCTTCTTTTGATCCATTGAAGGGTCTAGTTGCTCCCATTCAAACATAAATTGTTTTATGAAATTAAGTTTGCACATTAAGGAGACAAGTCTCTTACTTTGTAGCGACAACAGTAATAAAATGAAAATACCTAAATACTTATCATATTCTCATTAGAAAATATTCAGTGATAAGAAAAGGAACTTCTTTCATTGACATAAAGTGGGTATCACTGAGCTTATGAAATGAAAAGGCAACAGAGATAAATACGATAAGGGCATATGCCAGTTCTCAAGAGTTCTTGCACTTCTTAATTTATAAAGTGTTTTCTTCCTTCATAATATCATTGGTTCGTTTGTGTTTCTTTGTGCTTCTATGAAAAACATGTATCTTTTTCTTTTTGAATGCTCGAGTTTAAGCTTCTCCCCTTATGGGTAGTTGTGCCTCGAGGGGTTCCCCTAAAGGTGTCTCCCCTTCATTCACATGCTTATCAAAGAATGTTGCTTTGGTGAAGCGAGATCCGTTACGTATGAATGGGTTATTTGTCACAGGAATGAAGATGTCTTGCTCATTCTAATGACACTTCATGCATTGATGCCATGTTAAGGGTATCATGTTGTGATCATACAACTATGTCCTTCCTATAAAAAGATGGTAAGATATAGGCAAATTAATCACATGGAACCATGTGGAGCTATGGATAGGTTTGATGTCAAAGTGTATTTCAATACACCCCATTATCTTCATGGAAGACTCATAAAAGCTATTTAGTGTGATTAGCTGTCTCAGTAAGTTTCAAATATCTATCTTTATAGCCTTAAAAGTGGACATTGACATAACGTTAAGTGAGGACCCATTGTCAAAAAATGTCCTCCTAATGGAATGACCATTAAATACACTTTCCACACATAATTATGCAATTTAGGCGATAATTATAACCAACTACAATTATATTACTATTAAATGATGTTTATTCATTTTATAAGCTTAAAATTATAGTTTTAGGGTTTCGATTTTGAGTATTTGTGCATACATCGAACTTAGGATTTTGATACACGATTTAAATTTCGATTGATTCTTTAGGATTTTTATTATCAATATTATGTGCGGTTTTTAAATTTTATAAAAATTTTATTTTATCTAGCCTTATCGAATTTATTAACTATGCAAGGTTTACATCAATTGATATATATACCCAAAACAAATTAGCATTGTGAGGGAAACTAAGAAGGAAAAAGTGTTACTATGAGATATTGGGTCTGGAAAAGCGTTTTACGCCAAGGGATGATATGAGGAAGGCATATAAGCAAGCTTATCTTAGAAGTGCACCCAAATACGAACAAAGCTCTAAGTGTTGCAAACGCATTCAAGTTGGTTTCAAAACCTTTTCAATGTTTGACCAAAGGAGAGTCAGTATTTCTTAATTATTTGTAATTATTGTGCATTAGCAAATTTATGTACTCTTCTACGTATAGAATTTTCTAATTGATATATATATTTTTTTTAGCATATAGTAACATTTTTGAAGAAGCAATTGAATATTAATTTTGCCTGTTATGTTTATGTTGTGTTAATACGATGGTACCTTTCCTTTTTCTTCTTTGTGTATTTGTAATGCGATTTTACATATATTTTCTTTATTTCTTTAATTGTCGGTTGTATAATTTATATTTTATGTACACGGTTTGCTAGATGAAACTTTTATCAATGATTGATTCAATAATTATTTTATGTTTTCATACAGGAGAAGATAACCTTGCTATTGATCAGAAACATTAATGGTTTGTGCTGACTTTCTTTTTATGGTCTTGATGTTGTAGACTTTTAGTTATTTCCATGACTAAAGATAACCCATGTCTATTAGAAAAGATTAAACAAATTTAAAGTGATCTGCGTAGTTGCCTTTTCGCTTCAGTATCACAAATTTAAAGTGATGGTGCATGTGTTTTGCTTTCATTTCTTCCTTTTATTATTATTATTATTTGTTTTTTTTAAATATCTTTTCGATTTGATTTTCTTTTATCGTTTTTTCTGAAATCCATTGACTCACCATTCTTCGAATCAAATTTGCTTTACACCCATGTTCCTTTTAAATTGTAAATATGAAACGTAAATCTGATACATATGAATATTAATTATGTCAAGAGTTTTAGCATCTGATAAGTCACAATCCTTCTAACAAAATTTTCCACTTCACTTTTTTCTTTTCAATTTTATTATTTTACATACTTTGGGTCGTTAAAGTTGATGTATTCTGATTTTCAATTTTGCAAAAAGTTGTGACAAATGATACTGTTAGTAAGATAATTTTTACTTTGATTTGTTATAGCCAATTTTTTCAATTGGAATTTACTTCTATTTGAAATGGTACATTTTGGTGCTACTATAGTCTTTAATTCTATGAAAGCTACCATATATGGCTTTTTCTTTTTTCAACAATTTTTTGTAAACAGAATTTTTTTTTTTTAGCTCACTTTGAATTCTTCATAAACATGGAACTATATAGAAGACATACGATTAACTTACATGTTTCTCAGTCTGCTCATTAGATGCAGTAAGTATAGTTGTTCATCGGATGTAGTATGTATAGTTGTGATTGTCCATTACTAATGTCATAATTGCTTTTGTATTGACATTTTGTGTGAATAAATTCCTGACAAAGAATTCATCTATTATACATATTTATGTAAAGATATTTCAAATACTTGCTTTACAGTTCTTGTATGATCTCTATAACATAGAGATATGTTTGCATTCTTTTGACAGGGCTTTTTAGATATGGGACCCTCAGGCCTGTTCAGATTTGACATGCCTTGCCACTTGAGGCTCGCCACCATGGGCTCAAGCCCTAAACCTGGATTGACCAAACCCAGGAGCTTTTCAACGGCTAGAATGTATAAGATAAGAATAAGATATCAAGTCAACAGCCATCTTCGGAATAAGTGGTACACGTTGGATGCTACGACCCCACTCTTTCATACTTGTGGGAAAGGATCTCTCTCTATTAACTATCCTTCAACTGCCAGCGCCACTCCCTTATAAACACCCTATCACCACTTAACGGTAAGGCTCTCTATACTTTGTGCACTAAGCTTACATATTACTCCCAAACATCATTTGCTCTCCAACAATTCACTGCTGACTTAAGCATCGGAGTGGCTACACTAGATAATACTCTAACATTCTGTCACAATGTTTCATTTTGCAGATTTACTACATGCAAAGCTCATTCACTACTAGCAAATACTCTGAGATGACATTTGACGCCGTATGTAGGAAATTGAATTCCTACACAAAAAACCTTAAACATACTGAACAAGCTTCCTAAATGCAACTTTTGGACATCATGTCTTACCACAACAAACAAGAGAATTACTAGTTGGTGAACAACCAACCCGCGGGGAACTAGCCCCTCCCAAGGGCAACAATGGAGGAGAGCCTAGAGCACTCGAAACGCCTGGCTGAGGAATTAGTTGCTTAAAATAGGCTACTTCGCACTCACCTTGAGGAAGCTAAGAGGCATAGCATACAAACTCAACCCCTCAAAGCTTCGGATGCCCGTACTAGGTAGAACAACTACCAGTAACACCAGCAAAATGGTAGGAATTAGCAATATGATCCCCCATTGTAACACCTTGCATTTGAATCTACACCCGCAATCAACCTCAATGAACTCCATGTAATGGTAAGGAGGCTCTCCAAGCAATAGGGGACCAAGGCCACTAGTGACGTTGAGCTGGTCGCTAGCAACAAGACCCCCTTCACTAGGGGCATCTAGGATGAAGTGTTGACTCCTAATAGCAAACTTCCATCCCTGGACTAATATGATGGCACATGTCACCCTGATGATTACCTCCTCCACTTCCGTACCCTCATGTACTTTCATGGCTACCGGATGCCATAATGTACAAGGCTTTCTCGAACACCCTAAGGAAAGCAGCTTGAGCATGGTTCAACCACCTCCCCAACAATTCTATCAGGTCCTTTAATGAGCTAGCACGAAGGTTCAACCTCTACTTTAGGGCTAGCAAGCCTCCATCTAAGGACATGTTGTCATTGTACCTTATAAGGTAGGGTGAAAGTGAATCCCCGTATGACTATGTGGCCCGGTTTAACAATGTTATAATCGAGATCCCTTAGTTAGATGAAGGAGTTCATGTCCATGTTGTTTAGCCTTACATCTAACCTTTGAGAGATTTCTTTCGATCATTTGTAAAGAACAAGCCGAAAACCTTATTTGACTTCTAGAATAAGGCCTAGAAGTACATTGACCAAGAGGACAACATTCGTACTAAGCATAATGCCAACCAAGAGAGGTCAAGTAGAAAGTGTGACAAGAAAAAATTATCCGTAAAAGATCACCTTGATAGTAGGTTACTGGGTAGATTAGAGGGGGAAAGCTCTTAGAAGAAGAAACACTAAGCCGAGCATGACCCATTCCCTCCTCCTATTTACACGCAGCACATGCCCTTGAATAGACCCATAGCTTAGGTCTATTTCGAAGTAAAGAACAGGAACCTGTTGCAAAGACCCTTGAAGATGAAGGGGAGCCCTAGTTGTTGGAACTTAGATAAATACTGCCAATTCTATGACAATCATGGCCATGCTACAAATGAATGCTTCTAGTTGAAGAATGCAATCAAATACGCCATTCCATAGGGCTTCTTCAACGAGTATGCAGCCCAACCAAGGAATGATGACCATTCCGATGATGACGAGGACCAAGTACCTCGAAGGTGGTGGATCAACGATGCTAGAGCAAAGTAGAATACTAACCGCTACAACCACTATGCCCCCAACTACATTATCAATATAATAGTTGGGGAACCGCATCTTAGGAACTAGCCGAGCACTAATAGCTTAGTTAATGCCCCATCTAAGGTATTGGCAATAAGGGAGGAGAGACAAAAGCTAGACACTTCTATCTCCTTCTCCAACGAAGACTTGGAAGGAGTAGATACCCCTTACTAGGATGCCGTAGTCATAGGGGCCAAGATCACAAATTTTGAGGTCTTGAAAATAATGGTAGATATCAGCAGTGCTAATATCCTCTTACTCTACACATATGAGAGGATGAGGAAGAAGCTGCTAGTGAAGATGAAGCTGTTGGTGAAGATGAAGCTGTACCACCACAACTTGATCGGCTTCAACGGAAGCATTGTTCGAGCTAAGGGGATCATCACTCTAGACATGGAGCTTGGTGATGACAACTACATGGCACCACAGAGTTCGTCATGATCGAATGCCCCTCCTCCTATAATGCTTTCTTGGAAAGACTAAGTTTAAATGCATTTAGGATTATCACATCTTCCCTTGACCTAAAGGAAAAATTCCCGACCCCGACTAGGGTAGTTATATGTAAGTGTAATTAGAACGAAAGCTATATGTCCAGGCTTCCAAAGGTGATAGAGTCTTCACCTTAAGCTATATGTCAAGGCTTCCAAAGGTGACAGAGTCTTCACCTTAAAGTCTAGTCTACAGGAGAAGCCGATGGATAGGGGTAAGCCAAGTGAGAAAACTAAAAACGTTAGATCGGTTCCTCTCCCAACTAGACTACTAAGGTCGGGACCAAGACTACCCCCAAAGTGAAGGATGAAATTGTTGCCCTCCTACTGGCCAACTCAAATAGGTTTGCCTAGTCGACATTAGATATGCCCGAAATCTCACCCGACCTAGCAATCCATAGCCTTAACATTGACTCTACCGCATGACCTATAAAGTAGAAGAAGAGGCACTTTGCTCCGAAAAGTTAGGCTACGATTGAGGAAGGGGTGTAGAAGCTACTTAAGGCCGGCTTCATGAGGGAAGAAAGGCACCCAACATAGCTAGAAAACGTGGTGCTAGTTAAGAAGAAGACTGAGAAGTGACGTATGTACGTCGATTATACCGACCTCAATAAAGCCTATCCAAAAGATTGCTTCCCTCTCCTAAGAATTGACCAGCTCATCAACTCCAGCTCGGGATATACCCTATTAACTCTATGGATACCCGAAGGATGATGCCCATACTTCCTTCGTTACTGATTACAGCATGTACTATTACACAGTTATGCCATTTGGCCTAAAAAAGGCTAGGGCGACATACTAACAAATGGTGACAAAATTATTTAAGCCCCAGATTAGGTGCAATATGGAGGTATACATCAATGACATGATCATCAAGAGCACAAAGCTAAGCAACTATGTTAAAAGCCTTTGATTAGATGTAAGTGCATGACATGAAGCTGAACGCCCAAAAATGCGTCTTTGGGGTTGGCTCCGGCAAATTCCTAGGCTTCCTAGTCACTTAAAGGGGCACTGAGGCCATTCTCGATAAGATAAGTGCCATCAGGGGGATAAAGCCCCTTACTTCAGTTTTAGACGTATAGAAGCTCACCAGCATAGTGGCCGCGTTAAGCAAATTCATCTAAAAAGGTATAGATAGGTGTGTTGAGTTCTTCAAGATCTTAAAAAATCCAAAAGGTTTTAAATAGACCCTAAAGTGTGGCACCACCTTCAAGCAACTCTAAAACTTCCTCGCACACCTACCAATCCTCTCCAAACCTGTTTAGGAGGAGGACCTGATCTTGTACTTGGTTGTAAGCAACTGAGCTCTCTCCTCTATGTTGGTCAAAGTAGATGGAAAAGAATAGAAACTTTGTATACTATGTCAGCCTTATATGTTATAGGCTTAAGGTCAGGCACACTTGAGCAAAAATATTTACCCTAGTCATCATCATCTTGATGCATTGGCTAATGCCCTACTTCTAAGTGCCCTAGATTATCATGCTCACAGATCAATCATTGTAGTTTATGCTGCAGAAGCCTGATGCATCTGGACAAATGATGAAATACACAATGGAGTTGAGTATGTGTAGAATCTAGTACCATTCACGAATAGCTTACAAGGCATAAGTACTGGCCAACTTCATGGTTAAATACATAAGAGAGGAGGAAGAAACCTTGCGCAATGACAAAGCGGTGTAGACTTTCCATGTCGATGGATCATCTACTTCGGGGGGTAGAGGTATAGGTCTCATGCTGAGAAGACCATATAAGGTCTTGATCTGCTATGCCCTAAAATTTAAGTTCAAAGCTAGCAATAATGAATCCTAGTATAAGGCCCTCATTATTTGTCTCAAGTTAGCTAAAAAGATTGGCATTAAACACTTAAAGGTATACTCGGACTCCATAATATTTGTCCAGCAAATCTAGGGTGACTATAAGGCCAGGGATGATACAATGGCAAGGTACCTTAAGAAGGTGAAGATCTTTCTAGCCAAATTCCCTTCGTGGAGCATCATGAAGATTCCCTGACTCGAGAATTCGGTGGTAGATTAGCTATCCAAACTCACCTCTACTGGGATATAGAATCGGAGGTAAGGGATAAGAAGATCTTTATAGAGTACCTATCGAAGAAGAGCATAACTCCAGTCTCGGCTGATGTCTTGAAATTGATAATAGATACACCAAAGCCGAGCTAGATGGACCCCATTCGAAGTTATTTTGAGTAAGGCATGCTTTTAGAAGACAAGAGGGAGGTGGAGAAACTTAGATATCATACCACCAACTACACGTTGGTCGATGGCATCTTATATTGAAGGGGTGTCAGCCTCCCCTCACTCAGATGCCTATGAGAACATAAAGGCCTACTCATCATGGAAGAGCTATACACTTAAGTGTGCAACAACTACATTCAATCCCAAGCCCTCTACCTCTAAGCACTTTAGCTTGAGTATTATTGGTGAACGATGAGGCAATACACCAAATCAATAGCTTAGAAGTGCTTGCAATGCTAAAAGTATGCCCTTATCAATCATACGCTTAGCAAGAGTCTCCAGCCTTTAACCAACCCTTGGCCGTTTACACAATGGGGTATCGAGATCCTTGGGGTTTTCCCCAAGGCTTTACGAGGACGGAAATTCATAATTGTTACCATCAATTACTTCACCAAGTAAGTAGAGACTGAAGTGGTCACAAAGATTACTATAGAGTGCTAAATCTTTCATTAGAGACAACATCCTCTCTTGGTTTGGGGTTCCTTATGCTCTTGTCATGGACAATGGGTAACAATTCGATAACCCCAAATTCAAAGAATTATGCCAAGTACCATATCATGCTGCACTTCATCTCGATTGCCCACCTCTAGTTAAATAGATAGGTTAAGTTGGCCAACCGAATCATCCTGGATATCTTGAAGAAGCAAGTAGATAGAGCCCATGCTGCTTGGACAAGCGAGCCACCAAACTTCCACTAGTGAAATGTCCTTTTGCCTAGCGTTTAGACCCTGAGGTAATCCTCCCCATTGATCTATAACTCCTTAACCTCCAGACTTGAAGCTTCAACACTACCCTTAACTGGTCTTTGTTGCAAGCTACTATTGATACTATTGAAGAGATCCAAACCTCGTTGTAGCTTGAGTGGCTACATACCAAAACCGAGCCGCCCGATACTATGATCAGAAGGTTAGACACAAGGTGATTTGGTCTGCCTAAAGTTAGAGGCTGCTGGCTCGCAAGAAGGATAAGATTAGCTGGCCCCCGATTAGGAAGAACCAGTTAGTGTAAAGGAAAGCTTAAGTTATCAAGCATATAGATTAAAAAGACTAGATAGTAAACTCATTCCACATATATGGAACACCAATAATCTCTAGCTTTATTTTGATTAGTATGCTTGCAAATTCCTTCTATGTAATGAATGAAAATTACCTTTTATAATTGTTCTCTACCATTCTCTTTCTCTCATCGTCCTAGTCTACCAAAAAGGGTAAACAGACTTGCTTATAGGGCAAGTCGAAACACCACTGACCTAACCCCCTCAGGTAACCTCGACAAGGGGAAACACCCCTTATACAGAGGAACTCCCACTTTTTGGATAGGTTAGAAAGCCACCAACCTAACTCCCTCGAGTAGCTTAGGTAAGGGACAATACCCTTTGTACAAAAGAACTCCCACTTTTCAAATAAGTCGGAATGCCATTGACTTGACCCCCTCAAGTAACCTCGGTAAGGGAAAATACCCTTTTCATAAAGGAACTCCTACTTTTTGGACAGGTCAAAACACCATCGACCTGACCCCCCTTGGGTAAACCTAGCAAGGGAAACACCCCTTGCACATAGGTACTCCCACCTAAAACAATAACAAAAGGTAAAAAAAAAAAAAAGGTTCAATCTAGAAGTGCATAATATAGGACATTCATAAACTTAGAATTTCATTCATAAATTTTCAAATTACAAGGCTAAGGCTAGAATTCCAACCTGAAATATAAAAAGGAATAACAAAATTATTGCTTAGGATCAGTTACCTCCGGCAACTCCGAAAAGTTTAAAGCTTCAATCTACTTAGAGTGTTAATCTGTAGCTAACCCCTGAGGAGGTTGGCTTTAGGTTAAAGCGGCAATTGAAGGTTGCTCATGAGGGTCAGCAAGAGGATCACTTGGATCTTGATTATCTCTAGAAGTACCTTCTAGGGGCGGCCTCTTACTGAGTTATTGGGATAGAAGTAGATGTGTAAGTGCCTTGCTCAACCCTAACAATAGAAGGGTACCTTAGGCATCATAGGCTACTTAAGCAACCTCCCTCTTTCATACCTCGGCCTCCCTCTTTTCCCACAAGGTGGGGGAATCTAAGAAATCTAAGAAGCTCAAGTCAAGGACGGGATGGTAAGAGAGCACCTACCTCCTTATATAGTAAGCACAATCAACGGATAGGTCTTCTAGCTCATCAAACCACTCATCTATCATCCAATAATCGACTACGACCTTCTTTACGGTGGTGTCGCTAAGGACCTCTCCACTCTCCATCTTGGAGATTATCTCCTCCATCTTTGAAACTCTTCCTCGCAGCTCCTGGACTTACCAGTCTAACCCTACCTTCAAACCGACCAGCTCCAATGAAGTGGCATTAACACTTTTGTACTTGGATGCCTTCATTGCTAGATTGGTTTATAACTTAGTGACCGACACCTTTAGCTCGGCATTTTCCTTCCCAAGTTTGGCCTTAGTCTCCTTCTCTTCATCCGGTCTCTGAGAAAGGTGAGCCGTGGTCCTCTGTTCATCCTTAAGTCAAGCTTTCAGGTCGTCGGCCTTCTTTGCAACCTTTTATGCAATGCTTCTCCCCTACTTCGCATCCCTAAACCATGCTTCAAGCCCCACCACCTGCACATAAGAGCGATGTAGGCACTGGTTAGCTTTGGATAATTTTTCTAAATATTTAGTAGTAGAGGACTCTACCTCTCGTAGGTAATTGCCATTCTTACGCAAGGCCTCCTTCAAGCCCTTTATCTCTTTTTGAGTAGCATCATATTTGCTTAGCTAAAGCAGCACCTGGCCATGGTATTATAAAGAAATGCGAGCCAATGGTAGTTCAATGAGAGGGATGAGGAACATTAAAATAAAGAGGTGAAGGCTTACTTGTTGCATAAGCGTGCTTAAATGGCTCAACATCTTCATAGGGTCACCTCCGCCTACCATAGATAGCCCCTCAAGTATAGCTTAATCGCCAAGGGTGTAAGACCCCAACAAGGCTTGGTAGCTGAGAGTTTAATGCCGTAGCGTAAGGTCATTGGCCCAGACCTCTCATTTAGGCCTTAGAAGCTTCCCCCTAACCCTCTTCATCTTAGACTCGAGAGCCTAGCTAAGCAGCTCTTCATTCCAGGAGACATTCGGGACTTCCTTGAGTAAGTCTGGCTCAATCCCCAAGTATCTGAACTAAATGAGGATATAAAAGAACTCATCCCTAACTATGTTTATACACCTGTAGGGATAAGCCATTGACTCTGCCCAAGACATATGACTCAAAGGTACCCTAGCTAGGGGCCTCCGTTTCTTAGCTTTAGGCCTTGTCTCTCCGGTTGTTTTGGGAGCTTTCCTCTTTTGCCCTATCACTTGAGGTAGGGCGGCTACCTTGGCCATCTCTTCTTCCCTCACCTTCGGAGGGGAAAGCATTTGAAAGTCTGACTCCTCAGTCTCAGTGCCCTCGTCCCTCGTGAGAATAGGCTTGCAGCAGGAACAAGGATAGAGGCAAGAAGAGCTATTCCCATAAGCTCTACAATTAGTAACTTGTCATGAAGACCAATGGCAATCCCTTGAGGAATAGCCATTAGTTGGACTCTGCTGGTTTCCTCAGCCCTTAACTTCATCCATACCACCTTGCCCTTCGACTTGGATGCCTTGCTCTTCTCCTACCAGTAATTCATCATTTCATCCATAAAGAGATGGGTAGCTTATATAGCTAAATTTTTTTCCTACAAGAAATTGAATTCAAATAGTAAGAACAAAGAAAAGTAAGGTAAAGACAAAAGAAACAACCATTACCATTCACCGACTCCACCATGACCAGCATAGACAAGGAAAGATTCCCTATTTTACAAAGACATCAGACGAATTATCCCTACACTAGCACAACAGGCAAAGGCATTAGCAAAAGGAACAAACATGTATCTTTAGCCCATTTCTTCACCATAACCTTCTTCATGCTGGGGAAAAGCTCAAAGATTATATGCCGAAAGTAAGTCTCTACAATCTCTATAGCATTTATCACCATGTCTGAGTGCCATGAACGCTTAAATCTCTTATATGGCCTCTACATCATTAGGACCAAGCCCCTTTTGACCCTTAGTCCGAACCATCTTAATCCACTACGTCCAAAAGTCTGCCTCTTTGGGCAACTCGACTACTACATAGTCGTCCTACTAGCCCTTCACCGAATCTACGAGGCCATAAAATAGCTTTTTTCCTCGACGTGGTTGAAGATATGGCTACCCCTCGATGCTCTTCCACATGTAAAAATAACCAAAAAGCTCAAGAATAGCCTTTACCACCAGATACTCGCAGAGAACTTAGAAAGCCTTTAGCACCTTCCACCCATTGGGAGGGACCTATGCCAGACTATACTAATAGTAGTTGAAGAACTCCTTCTTGAAGCAACTTGAAGAACTCCTT
This sequence comes from Lumnitzera racemosa, assembly GCA_024138005.1. Classification (NCBI taxonomy): domain Eukaryota; kingdom Viridiplantae; phylum Streptophyta; class Magnoliopsida; order Myrtales; family Combretaceae; genus Lumnitzera; species Lumnitzera racemosa. Next base: position 64,778,966 of record JAMXBC010000004.1, read on the forward strand.
CAAGCACTACCCAAACTCTAAGTACTTTGTAAACATTGTGAAGGGACTTCTTAATAGCAAGGCTACTTACTCGTCCCCTACTTGGTAACCATATTTGCCACTAAAGGATCATCTCAACAACAAAGTTACTTAGGATCCAATTAGGGGCAAAGGGTTTGCTTTTACTCACTCAGTTATTAGGCTCCTTACCCATCTTGAGCGCATCGAACAAATTCTTGGGAAGGGGTAAGGGGTGTATGCTTATACATCCCTTGAAATGGTGTTAATAAGCCTGGCCTTATCTAATACCTCTACTACCATCATAGTGGGCTTGTTAAGTTTTGCTAGTGATGACACTTTATTCTCTCCTACTGGGGGGTGGGATTAGTCCTTGTTGATTTGGAGTTAGTAAGGTTGTGCCATGGCAAGTCAAACCTCGCCTCATATGTGTTAGCTAACATGGTTTGCAGAAGGTGATGAAGAAGAATGAAGTTTGAAAAGCTTTCAAAAAAGTTTGATGCAAAAGGGTGGAATTCATGATAATAGAATAGAGAGATTGTAGGAAGTGATCTCTCATTGTCTTTGTACTATTTATAGGCCAAGCACTTGGGAAACAATACAGGTGATTAACGAGATTTGTATAAGCATAAATATCTTAGAATGTCAAGTCCTATTTCGGTTTTCCTTAATTTAATCTATATTAATCCTAGCTCACTTAATATAAATTAAGGAAACATTTTTCTTAAAAAATATATTTTTAAAAAATATTTTAAAAAACTGGAGTTGCCAACCAATTAAACTAATAAAAAGTGAAATTAAGGTTTCGGATGAAAAAACCTTAATTTGGCCACTAGTTTGTAAATATTCTAAAAAATTATTTTTTTAGAAAATTAAATCAGAAAGTCTAAGCTCGAGAGCTAAACTATTAAAACTAAGTCACCATGTAAAGATAAAAAAAAGAAACTAATAGGCCTTTATTTTTAATAATTCTTTTACAAATGCTAAGCTATGTACAGATGTAAAAATGCACAAAAATGAATTTTTTATTAATCTTTATTACGAATTTTCCAATAAAAAGAAAAAAATTTACTTTTTATGGTTGCCTTAGAGATGTCTATGTATCCATTAGTCAAGATGAAAAAATGTATTTTTATTTTTATAGAAAAGATTTAGTGGGTTATTTTTTTTAAAGAAATCGAATCAAATTTTCGTTAATTATCAATTTATTATTTAAAAAAAAAACCCAAAAAAAATCTAATTTCACGAATCTACTTTAAAAAAAAAACTAACTAACTAGATCTTTTGAAAACTCCAATTAAGATTTTTAATTTTAATTTAAAAAAATAAACTACTACGTATCAAAATTAATTTTTCTAAATCCTAAATGTAAAATTTACTAAGATATACAATCTAGACACATATCTTCTTTGAAGATATGAATCTCAAAGAAAAAATATGCAACCTTTTTTTAAAATGTAGTTTTAATGAAAAATACAATTTAACAAAAAAACATGAAATTTATCTAAAAGTTTTCAAATTCATAGTTTATGTTAAAATTATCAAAATAACGTACATTAAAAACAAGTTAGTAAAATAAAGTGGTTAAAAAAAAAAGTAAATAATGAAAATAATTTACCCAATTACCTAAGTGAGTCAGATTGTATGTGTGATCGGGTATGCAATCGTGGAGTGCAATGATCAAACATATGTATGACCATATGACGAGCACTAGTCAGGAATTGTGTGTGCTAATCGATGCTGGATAATAAGCGAGTGTGCTATGCGTTTGGTCATGGATGTGTGTACTATTTGTGGGACTGTGAGCGATGGATCAAGTGTATGAGTGAAGTGCAAGCGTGTATTGTGTATTGTGTGCTGTGAAGTGTAGGCGTGTATGTATTGCAGTAGCATGTAGTGCTAAGTCAATGAGTGTGCGTGGCATGGACGTAGGCTATAATTGGTGAGTATGTATCAACGGTGGACTATGTAGTGACGTGGGTGTATGAAGGTTATTAGAGATTGTGAATGATGTGTAGGCTTATGAGTGTACAATAGTGTGAACAACGGATGAATTGTAGGGAAGTGTGATTGTACATAAGTATATGATTATGCATGAGTGAATTATAAGGATTGTATAATTTATGTAGGACGTGAAATTGTACAAGAGATGTGTAATGTTTGTGTGTATGGAGTTTGTAAGTGAAAAACTTCAAAAAAATTTGTAGCTAAAAACTAATATTTATATGCCATACACTTAAATCTTTTTTAATATAGATTTAATCTTAACAAATCCAATATTGATAAGATACGATAATACCCGATTTAGATTTATTAAATTCATTGAAGATTTAATCAAGTTTCTAGAAACCCTACATTGATTTGAGCTTTCTATCTTGGGCTTGACTTAGTCAATTCTAATTTAGCCCGATATATATGCTAACCTATCTAACAAATCTTAAGTATATTTAGCTCAATATAAATTAGATAAAAATCTGCTTTATATTATATTAAAAATATTTTTTAATGAAGTTTAAATATTTAAGACTCGAAATTTATTAAATTAAATGTATATTTTCAACCATCGTTCGATCTGACCATAAACAACCAACTCGACTTGACACTTATTATTTTTTACTTTTTTTCTTCTTTCTTTTTCTTTTTTTCATTATTTATTTATTTTTAATTTTTTATTCAATTTTTGTTCCTTTTTTTTTCAAATCTGACTCAATAAGAAAAGAATCATCAGGGTGGTAAAAATGAGGTGTCTATATCTGCCCTTTTTTATAGTGAAGTTTGATTATAATTTTACTACAAAAACAAAAGAAATGTCCATTTTTACCAAATCTTATCTTGAATTGATAGGGTGAAGATTACTAACTTGAATAGTTGGCTAACTATTGTCTCATTTTAAATAAGAATATTGACTTGAAAGGTTGATACAAAGAATAAACTACTTATCCTAAAAGGACGGGGAAAAAAAATAAGAGAATGCCTATCTGGAAAGGATAGGGAAAAGGTATAAACATCTCATTTTTGCCATTCTTTTGATGCTTTTTTACTTATTAGGCCAAATTTAAGAAATTATTATTATTTGCAAGAAAAAACTTTAAAAGAAATAAAAGATAAAAAATAAATGAAAAAAGAAATAAAATAATAATAAAAGTGTCAAGTCGAGTTGTTTAGGATAGGATCGGATCGGACCGGACAATAGTTAAAGATGTACATTTAATTTAATAAATTCCAAGTTTTAAATAATCGGATTTCATTAAGATATTTTTTAGTCCAATCTAATATAAAGTATATTTTTATATAATTTATTTTGAGCTAAATAGACTTAGGATTTATTAAATGTGTTAGCGTGTAAATTGAGCTAAATTAAGATAGACTGAATCAGAACCAAGATAGAAAGCTCAAATCAATGTAAAGTTTCTAGAAATTGGATTGAATCTTTAATGAATTTAATGAATCCAAATCAGATATCATCGTATCTTATCAATATTGGATTTGTTAAGATTTAATCTATGACCAAAAAGATCTGAAAAGATTCAAATCTATTGATTATAAATAATGATATTGGCTATAAAATTTGGAGACGTTTTCACAATTCACAATATAATTCCACACATATAATCACTTCTTACCCTTACACCACACAACCTAAATCCTTCATTCTCACATAACACTATCATACCACAATCACAGCAAACAGAATCTCACTTGCACAATCCCCAATCCCACATACGATAGCGAGTCTATGCCCCCACAAGATCTACTTCATACAACTCTATGAACACACTCCAGTCCTACACGAGATCACCCCTATGTACAATTCCACGTACACAGCATATACTCCTGATCACGCATACTCCACGCAATCCGATCTAGTGCCATGCACACACTTCTAATCATATACATCTCCACAACAACACATGTATGTATAGCAGCAACTTCACGCGATCAATAGCCATGCGATTAGCGACCCAATGAATAGCAATTTCGTACAAAGCAAAACAATAATGTAATCCACGTAAATTTTCTTCCTAATCTAACCAGCATTGTAAAGTGTAGGTAGGTTTTCCTTTTTCTAGTCTAGTTATATTTATTTGTTTTTTTTTTCTCCTCTTATTTTATTTGTTTTTCTTATTTTGGTTTGGATAATTTATTAATAACCCATATTAACTTTAGTTTATTTTTATGCATGTTTTATTTTAGTGATAGTTTTAGTTTTTTTTTTAATTATATGATTTATTTATTTATTGTTATTTTCTTAGTTTTATCTTATGGGTATATTAAAGTGTTATATTGGTTTTACAAGATTAGGATTTTATATAGAATCATTACTAATATGAATCTTTGCAGGTCTTTTATGTAATTCTCATTTTTCGTGCCTTTTGCATCTCTTGCATAAATTTCATGTTTTAACATAAAGTTGTATATTTTTAGTTAAAATTGTATATTTTAATAAAATTCAATATTTTTTTGAAAAATTGCACTTATATAGGAAATTTACTTCTTTTATTTAAATTTGCATGTTTTTCATTAAATCTACATTTTTAAATAAATTTGGTATTTTAAGGATTTTTATAAAACCATTTTGTCACTTATTAGTTCTTCATAAAATAAAATAAAAAATAATTAATGTCTTTTCTATGGTTTAAGCTTATTTTCCATGGTTCAAGCTTATTTTCTATAATTTTAGTATCTTTTCTATAATTTAAGTTTTTTTTTTCCTCCGTAGTTTGGCATATTATCAATAATAATTGCATATTTTTCATAAAACAACACATTTTTCACGATAATTGCATATTAGCATCATTTCATAAATGTTGTATCTTTTATTTATTTATTTATTTTTCTCATTTAGGTATTTTAGGAAATTTTTTTAAAGTTTTGTCACGTAGTAATTTTTTCGAAAAATAAAAAGGTATTAACATGGAGTCTTTCTAAAAATTAAGTGTTTAGTTTTTTTTTTAATTAAGAATAAAAATTAGGTTTTTTTATAATTTTTCTTAATAAAAATAAATTGGTTAAAAAACGTAAATCTAACTTAATTTTCAAATTAAAAAAGATCAACACACTAAATCTTTTGTAAAAAATAGAACTACGTTGGTTTGATCCCAACTAGTGGATACGTAGGAACCTTCGGAACAATGGTAAATTTTGTAAAATATTTTTTTTTCTTTTCATTTTTAGGGAAACTTTGTAATAAAAAATAGTTAAAAGTTCATTTTCATGCATTTTAACATTCTTTACATGTTTTTGTTATTTTTTTAAAATTATAAAAATAAATGTCTATTAGTTGTTTTTTTTTTAATTCTTATATGGTGACTTAATCTTAATAGGTTAGCTCCCGAATTTAGATTTTTTGTTTAAATTTTTTGAAAAATTATTTTTTTAGAAAATTGATGGACTAGTATCTGAATTAGGGTTTTCTCACTCGAAAACTCTAATTTGACTTTTTACCAGTTTAACTAATTGGCAACTCCAATTATTTTTTCTAAACATTTTTCTTAAAAAATGTTTTTTCTTAATTTATGTCGAGTAATTTATATTAAGCGGGTTAGGTTTAATATAGGTTAAATTAAGAAAAATCAAAATAAAATTCGATAAAATTGGCAACTCTACTAGAGACGCTCAATTGATTTTACTATAAGGTTTTAGTAAAGTTACGACCCTAAATTTTTTTTATAGATTATCACACTATTATCCAGTTGCTAATCCTACATCAGCATGGGTGTGCTTTACTTGTATGTTATTTGTGTACTCATTCATTTATTATTATTTTTTTATACTTGTATTAAAAATTTGTTTAATAACCCATGTGTAAAAAAAAAAGAAGGTAAAAAAAAATCCTTTAACTTGTAAATATTCATTACTCATGATTTATAAATAATTGTTGTTCCTAAATCGTCCCTTAATCATGTTTTTGTAATATTAGGCGCCCTTTTTGTGAAATTACCACCCTCCAATTACCGATTGTTTTCTTTAAAACTTTGTTATCCTTATCATGTCATCTTCATCATTTGGTATTTTCTATTCTTCATGTAATATAGGCAATCTAGTAATGTATAACATAAGTCCTATTTAGCTTCCATTAATAAGTAAGGTTTTCAAGTCCTTTTATAGCTTTATTGTCTTCATTATCTCATTTTAGTAATTGATTTCTTCTATTCTTTGAGTGGTGTTAATAATCTAATCATCTATAGCATAGCTTCTTTTCAGTTTCCATTAATAAGAAGGTTTTTCAAAAGTTTTTCATAAAATAAAAAAAAACTGTTACATGTAAATAAGTCATTATCGTTGGTTGTTCACTTTGTAAAATAATAGTTTATTCTCATCAACTTTGTAACTTTTTCATTGTAACATAGTTTTGTAAAATAAGTGTTTTCAAATTTTTTTTTAGAATAAATTTTTTAAAGAAAAAAAAATCTGCGAACAAGTAAGGATTTTACAAACTTCGAGTTATTACTTTTGAGTGGCTTAGCCCATTGTTGAAGCCCATAGTCATTCATTTTTTAATCTAAGACAATTGACAACAATGACACTGCCCTAAGCCTAATCTTGGCAATCACTCATTCTAAGCCCAAAGCGCTATGTGACCTATGAGTTAAACTTAATACTAAGGGGTAAAAAGGGAAAGCATATTGGAAATTGATAAATAAAAATGGTAAAGACATAGCCTATCCTCAAGAAAAGCCCAAGACAAACACAATCCTTGAAAAGAATCCCATTATTAGACCTTTTTAGAAACCCTAAACACAAAAGCCTAAACAGGAACCATAGACCTTCTTACCTATTTCAACTTACTTTGAGCTAGAAAAAAAAACCTTAAGCACATGGCCTACTAACTTTACCCAGAGCTTTGTCTATCAACACCGATCCTATCTAAGCCTAGAAGGTCCTAAACACTCACTCCACAAAAACTAGCCCATCCGCTCTAACGTTAAAACCAAATACAAAGTTTGTCTCTACTATGAATGAGCTTAGGCTAAGGGGGCCAATAAAAGGACCTATTTAATTGAGTCTAAAAGGGCAATTATTTTAAAGGTAGAGGAGCATGTAACCCGTTTGGGCATCATACAATATCTAGTCTTGTTCAATGAGACTGGGGTAGATAAGGACAAACAAAATATAAAATGTTTTATTATTGAACTAACAAAAGTATCTCATTATTTGAAAAGTTTAGAATGATAAGAGGTAAGCCCTAATCCTAAACATTGGCAAAAAAAATAAAATAAAATAAAATAAAAACACTCTAAGAGTTGAGAGACATGAAAGTAAGGATAAGACTTGTTCCTTAAAGAAAGTTTATCTTGTATGTGATACACAAATTGAAAGGATGATAGGCATTCATTTCACTCCCTAATCGTTTTTATCCTATTTTACACCCTTTGAGCCCTTGAGCGAAGTATTTCAAAAAAATAAACCCTGTCAAGAATGATCCCATTTTAGGCCAATCAAGAGGCTAGGGCCATTGATTTTAGAGAAAAGGTATAAGCTAACTTGTACTTGCTTCAATTATGTCAATTCATGGGTAATAATTGTCATTGATAACTCAATTTCTTTGGAATGAAGAAGAGTTTCAAACTGTACATTTCACTCAAATCCATACACTCATTCAAAGACTGCAAGACCATTGATCTTTCTCAAACACTACCCCCAAAGCCATACCCTATTTCACTAGGCTTATATACTTTGAGCTCATGGTTTTAGGGCCATCAATTTCTTCAAAAGGAAACTTGGACACATTGAGGGCGATCTCCCTTGGAAGAGAAAAAAGAAAGAAGAAAAAGAGAAAAAAGATAAAAAGGAAAAAAAAAAAAAGAAAAAAGAAGTAAGGTGATCACATCCTAAAGGATAGCTCAAAAGCTCTTCAAGGGCCTAGTGCTCAAGTACCTTAGAAAAGTTAAACCCATGAATTTCAAAATTAAGGACCTAAGTCTTCCCCCAATATCTTTCAAAGCACAAACCTGAACAAGAGATTCCCAATACAAAGGAATGAAACTTTAATTAAATGATCTTACCCACTATACTACCCTTTATAAAGCTCTTTTGACTGAAAAAATTAACTTATCTTAAGTAATTATTGCTCGGGCAAGCCCATCGTAGCATTTCCCTACTAAGGTTCTTGACTTGTAAACTTTGGTTGAGATATTAATTTTTTTCAAAATTAGCCAAACACATCAATATCCCTTTTTGTTTAAGCTAATGACCAAAAGCTTACATTATAACCCCGAGGAAAAGACCTATCAGATTAATCAAAATATATCACTTGTAAGATTGACCATAATTTTTGAAATCATAGTCAAGGGTGAAAACAAGCTATCTAACAGTGTGAGGAAGTCCTCTTAGACTAAATTATTCAAATAATCAAGATACTTTCCTTGGTAGAAACTTATGAATGTAAAAGTCAAGCATACCCTAGGGGTCGGGGAAGCACTTCGCCTTGAAATTGAATGAGAATTCCCTACAGTAAGAAGAACAAGGTGTTTAGTTGAAGTTTTTTCCCCATTCCCTCATCATAGTGAATAAGCAATAAAAGATGAAGAATGAATGGCCAATGGCCTAAAATAATGTATAAATCACTTATCTGTAATATTTAGAGTTAGTATAATTTGCTTACCTATTAGTAAGGAAAAGAGAAACCATTTTTTTTTATAGAGCACATTTTTCCTTCAAGTTTCTAAAAATGAAAGATTTGAGAATTTGCAGTGAGAACTTAAGTCATCCTTAAGTTAAGAACTTTGTTAATCTTTTATAACTTGGAGTCTTGGTTATCCTTTCGAAACTTTGGTCATCTTAACAAGAACCTTAGCGATCCTTATCTTAGGAACTTTGGTTATTTTACGTCCAGGAATCTTAGCCATCCTTAAGGAGCTTTGATCATCTTATTGCTCAAGAACCTTAGTTATCCTTAAATTTAGGGATTGTGATTACCTTATAATGTAGGATTAGTCATCCTTAGCTCAAGAACTTTGATTATTCTATGGTGTAAGAATATTCAGGAGCTTTGGCCATCTTATGAAAAGATTATTCAAGAACCTTTGTCATCATGCTAAGATCTTAGGCTATCTTAGGAATTTTAGGAATTATAGTTATCCCGTATTCAAAATTCATAAAATTTCATATAAAAACTTTTGTCACCCTACATTAAGGAACATTAATTGTCCAACGATTAAAAAAAAAAAAAAATTAGCCATGCCTTCAAACCCTTTTGTTAAGTTTTTTTCTTCAAAAGATCTATCCTTTTAAAAAGTCATTTTTTTCTTTTAAGAACATCAATTTTTCGGTATAATACTTACCCTATTCTTTCAAGATAGCCCTTATCTTTTTGCTCTATCCTTTTGCCTTATCCTTTTAAGATAGGGCCTTAAGATGGGCCCAGTCCTTTTAAGATGGGCTTTCTTAATCTTTTTCCCTTATCTTTTCAAGACAAGCCCTCTATCTTTTTGCCTTGTACTTTCAAGATAGGCCTTATCTTCTTGCCCCGTCTTTTCAAGATAGCCCCGTACCTTTTTTTTTTCTTGTCCTATACTTTTAAGATAAGCCCCTTAATCATTTGCCCTATCCTTTCAAGATAAGCCCTCTTATTCCTTTGCCTCGTCCTTTCAAGATGAACCTCCTAATTTTTTGCCCCATCCTTTCAAGACAAGTCTTATCTTTTTGCTCTATCCTTTCAAGATGGCCTCCCTACCTTTTTTGTCCCGTCCTTTCAAGATAGATTCCCTATTTTTTTGCCCTATCCTTTTAAGATAGGCCTCCTAATCATTTTCTTTATCCTTTTGAGATAAGCCGTCTTATTCTTTTGTTTCGTCCATTTAAGATGGGCCTCCTATTCTTTTGCCTTACCTTTTCAAGACAGGCAATTTATTCTTTACATCAACCTTTCAAGTTGGTATCCTTGTTCAAAATGAGATAGTACTCAACTAACCATTCAAATCAATAATCTTTACCCTATTAATTCAAGATAGGATTCAACAAAAATGGGTATCTCTTTTGTCTTTATAGCAAAGTTTTAATCAAACTTCACTAAAAAGAGGAGTAACTGTAGATACCTCATTTTTGCCATCCTTAGGATTATTTTTTACTTATTGGGCTAGATTTAACAAATTATTATTATTTTGAAGAAAAAAATTTAAAAAAATAAATAATAAAAAATGAAAGAAAAAATAAAAAAATAATAAAAGTGTTGAGTGGAGTCGTTTAGGGTCAAATCGGGCAATGGTTGAAGATGTACATTAAATTTAATAAATTTCAAGTTTTAAATACTTAGACTTCATTAAAATATTTTTTAGTCCAACCTAATATAAAGTGGATTTTTATATAATTTATTTTTGGTTAAATAGACTTAAAATTTATTAAATGGGTTAGCATATATATTAAGCTAAATTAAAATGGACTGAATTGAGCTTAAGATAGAAAGCCCAAATCAATATAGGGTTTCTAGAAATTGGATTAAATTTTCAATGAATTTAATAAATTCAAATCAGATATCATTGTATCTTATCAATATTGGATTTGTTAAGATTTAATCAATGTCTAAAAAGATCTAAAAAGATTCAAATGTGCTGATTATAAATAGTGATTTCGGTTGTAAAATTTGGAGATGTTTTTAGAATTCACAATATAATTCCACACATACAATCACTTCTAATACTTGCACCACACAACCTAAATCTCTTGCTCTCACATAGTACTGTCACACCACAATCATAGCAAATAGAATCCCACTTGTACGATTCCCAATCCTACATACAGTAGCGCGTCTACACCCCCACACAATCTACTTCACACAACTTCACGTACACAGTCCAGTCCTATACAGGACGACTCCTGTGCATAATTCGATGTGTCCAGCATACACTCCTAATCACACATACTCCATGCAATTTGATCTAGTCCTACACACACACTTCTGATTACGTATAATTCCACAACAACACATGTATGTGTAGCAACAACTCCATGCAATTAGTAGCCATACGATAAGCAACTTGACAAACAACAATTCTGCACAAAGCAAAACAACAGTGCAATCCACGTAAGTTATCTCCTTGATCCGACTTGCATTGTAGAGTATAGGTAGGTTTTCCTTTTTCTAGTTTTATTTGTTTTTCTTATTTTGGTTTAGATAATTTATTAATAAGTCATACTAACTTTAATTTATTTTTATGTAGGTTTTATTTTAGTGATATTTCAAGTTTTTTTTTTAATTAGTTTTATCTTATGGGTATATTAAAGTGTTATATTGGATATACATGATTAGGATTTTATGTAGAATTATTATTAATTTGAGTCTTTACAGGTCTTTTATATCAATTCTTATTGATTCGTGCCTTTCGCATCTCTTACATAAATGACATGTTTTAGCATAAAATTGTATATTTTTAGTTAAAATTGCATATTTAAATAAAATTCAATATTTTTATGAAAAACTGCACTTCTATAGGAAATTTTCATCTTTTATTTAAATTTGCATGTTTTTCATTAAATCTACATTTTTAAATAAAGTCAACATTTTATGGATTTTTAGAAGAATCATTTTGTTACTATTTATTTTTTCATAAAATAAAAAAAAGTAATTAGTGTCTTTTATATGGTTTGGCCATTTTTTCTATGGTTTAGACTTCTTTTTTATAGTTCAAGTATTCTTTTCTCCATGATTAGGCATATAATCAATAATAATTGCATTTTTTTCATAAAACAGCACTTTTTTCATGATAATTGCATATTATCATAATTTCATAAAAGTTGTATCTTTTATTCATTTATTTTTCTCATTTAGGTGTTTTAGGATTTTTTTTTTATAATTTTTGTCACGTAGCAGTTTTTTCAAAAAATAGAAAGTATTAACTTGGAGTCTTTCTAAAAATTAAGTCTTTATTTTTTTTTAATTGGGAATAAAAATTAGGTTTTTTTTTTATGATTTTTCTTAATAAAAATAAATTGGTTAAAAAACATAAACCTAGCTTAATTTTCAAATTAAAAAAGATCAACTCACTAAATCTTTTCTAAAAAATAGAACTACGTTGATTTGATCCCAACTAGCAGGTATATAAGGACCCTTTAAGAAACCATAAAATTTGTAAAATATTTTTGTTTTCTTTTCATTTTTAGGTAAATTTCGTAATAAAAAATAATTAAAAATTCATTTTTATGCATTTTAAGATCCTTTGCATGTCTTTTTATTTTTCTAAAAAATTATAAAAATAAAGACCCATCAGTTGTTTTTTTTAATTCCAATATGGTGATTTAATTTTAATAGATTAGCTCTCAAATTCAAATTTTTGGTTAAATTTTCTAAAATATTAATTTTTTAGAAAATCCATAAACTAGTGTTTGAGTTAAGGTTTTCTCAGTCTAAAACCTTAATTTGACTTTTTACCAGTTTAACTAGTTGGTGACTCCAATTGTTTTTTCAAAAATATTTTTTTAAAAGATTTTTTAAAGAAAAATGTTTTTCATTAATTTTATGTCAAGTAATTTATATTAAGCAAGTTGGGCTTAATATAGATTAAATTAAAAAAAAATAGGGCTCGATAAAAGGAATAAGGTTATTATTTTGAAAGGATAAGGTAAAGGAATAGAGGAGGCTATCTTGAAAGAATAAGGCGAAAGATCAAGAGGCTTATTTTAAAAGGATAAGATAAAAAATCAGGTTACCTATCTTAAAATGATAGGGTAAAAGTTTAGGGAGACTATCTTAAAAGAATAAGGCAAAAGAAGCAGATTACTTATCTAGAAAGGATAGGATAAAAGTTTAAGGAGGCTATCTTGAAGGAATAAGGCAAAAGATTTTGAAACTTATCTTGAAAGGATATGGCAAATAATTTGGGTGTCTATCTTAAAAGAATAGGGCAAAGAAATAAGGTGTCTATCTTGGAAAAATAGGGGAAAAAATTAAAGTGCCTATCTTGGAAGGATATGACAAAATGATTAAGAGGCCTATTTTGAAAGGATAGGGCAAAAGATTGAGATGCTTATATTGAAAGAATAGGGTAAAAAAAAAAAATTGGGTGCCTATCTTGAAAGGATAGGGCAAAACAATTAAGGGGCAATTGACTAGTTTTGATTTGATGAATGATCAAAAAAGGATAGATCTCTTTGAGATTTAAAAAAAAAATTCTCAATTCTCCTAAATTTCTCTATTAAGGACTTTAAGATTATTTTACCTAAGAATGGAAAATTTTGCAGATAACAAGTAATTGGCATACTTAGTATCGATTCTCGATATTCACTCATTCAATTATCAAAATGTCACTAAAATACTTTATTGATATTGTTCTTTTCCTTGGAATAGGGTCTTCTTCACTTATGGGGATCCAATCACGATTGAAACTTTTAGTTGATGAGTCTTTTAGCCATACCATACTCATGTTTTGATTCTGCTCTTATCATCACCGGTTCTCAATTTCTACCTCTATGATTCCTAAAAAATAAATCTCTTTTCGAAAAACAAGGTTAAACCATCAAGAGCATTCAACTTCAATTTATTTGGTTCATTGGTAAGTGTTTGGTGTTTAAGTGAATGAGGCTAATAATCATGGTATAAAAGGATTTATTGGTGAAGTGTTTGTCGGCTAATGACCATCCGTGTTGGAGAACATTCATGGATATCAACTTTGTTTGCAAATGATGAAAGATTAACCACAAACAATCTTTAAGAAAAATTAGGATCTTTATTGAACTCAGTTTTTCATTGGTAATACACTTTAACAGCATTTGAGTTCACAAGTCCCCTCAATTCTAAACCATCCATTTCTGTCGATATTAATGCATTTCCCGACAATACCCTCTTTACCACATGAAGACCTTCATAATTTGGAGCAAACTTACCCCTAGGGTCTCTTACATTTGGCAATACTTTCTTCAACACCAAATCTCCTTTCTTAAAGTACCTTGGATACACTTTCATATTAAAGGCTTAGATCATCCTCTTTTAGTAACATTGACCATGATATATTGCTGCAAGCCTCCTTTCATCTAGGGGGTTCAAGTGTTTCATTCGCTTCCTCACCTACTCTGCTTCATTGGGCTGAATTTCTACCAACACTCAGAACGAAGGTATCTCCACTTCCAGTTCCATATACCAATGAATAAGGTTTTGCACCTATAGATATTTTGACTGAGGTTCTGTAGGCCATTAAAGTAAAGGGGATCATCTCATTCTAGTCTCTATGAGTGATTGCCATCTTCTTAATGATTCTCTTGATATTCTTATTAGTGGCTTCAATAACTTTGTTTATCTAATGTCGATACGGAGTCAAGTTTCTATAATTGATCTTAAATTGGTTGTATACTTTAGCCATCAACTTATTGTTCAAATTTGACCCGTTGTCTGTAATAATAGACTCGGGTGATGTCTCTTTTTAGAAATTCGACCACCACTCCTTTGGTTACTGTAATGTATGACGCTACTTCCACTCACTTAGTAAAATAGTCGATTGTGACTAGAATAAATCTATGCCCATTTGAAGCTATTAGCGAAATTGGACCAATCATATCTATCCCTTACATTGAGAAAGGCTAAGGAGTTGACAACACATGTAATTCTTAACGAGAAGCGTTGATTTAATTAGCATATACCTGACATAGGTGACAATACCTTACATGTTTAATATAGTCTGATTTCATCGTTATAAAAAAATAACCCATCCTCATGACTTTCCTGGCTTACATGTACCCATTCATATAAGGACTACAAAGCCCTTCATGCACTTCTTTTATCAATTTCCAAACTTCCTCTTTGTCTATACATCTTAGCAATATCGTATCAGGTGATCTTTTGTATAATGTAGCTCCACTTAAAAGGAAATGAGTAGCCATTCTCCTTAAACCTTTCTTATCTTTTCTGTCAGCCTCATTAGGGAACTCACCCGTTTGAAGTAACTTTTTGATATTATAATACCAAGGCTTATTCGATTCCTTCTCTTCAATGGTCAAGTAAAAAGTTGGTCTTTCCTCTACCTCAATCTTTAAGGGCTGAATTTTTATCTTGTCCATGACTTTCACCATTGATGCTCACAATGCTAGTGCATCAGTAAATTAATTTTGGATTCTTGAGATATAAGTGAACGAAATTTCTTGGAATATTTCAATTAGCTTTCCTAAATGATCATGATAAGGTATCAACTTCCCGTCTTTTGTTTTATATTACCCCAAGATTTGGACAATTATAAGAGAGGAATCTCCATACACTTCAAGGTTTTGTATTCCCATGTCTAACGCCATTTTGAGCCCCAAAATGCAAGCTTCATATTCTGTTATATTGTTTGTATATGGAAATGTTAACTCAGATGCCATAGGGAAATTGTTACCCTTAAGTGATACCAATACTGCCCCTATCCTACATCCGAACATATTGGCTGCTCTATCAAAATAGATTCTCTATTCTGATTTTTCACCACTCAATTAATTCATCACCATCACATTTTCATCAAGAAACTGAGCTTTCAAACCATCATCTTCATCTTCATATTCTAGTGGGTATTTTGTTGATTGATCAACCACTGCTTGCCTTTTGACTAAATTATGACTTACGTATTTGATATCAAACTTAAAGAGCAGCATTTGCCACTTCGATATCCTCCTGATTAATGCTGGCATTTCTATTAAATACCTCAACGAGTCATGTTTTGTCAACAACTCCACTGAGTAATAGAGACTATACTACCTGAGCTTATGCATCATCCACACTAAAGCACAACATGTTCTTTCCACCTTTGAGTGTTTTTATTCACCTTTTGTGAATTTTTTGCTTAGGTAATATATAGGATGCTCTTTTTTACCTGTTTCATCTCTTTGCCTTAGCATACATCCCATCAATTCAAAGAGGATTGTTAAGTAGAGAATCAATGGCTGTCTCGGTATAGGAATAACCAATACTGGAGGATTCATAAGATACCCTTTGATTTTAGCACATGCTTTCTCACATTCTTCGCCCCATTCTATTGCTACATTCTTCTTCAAGAGTTTGAATAACGCCTTGCATTTATCAGTTAGTTATGATACAAACCGAGCAATGTAATTTAACCTCCTTAATAGTCTTCGAACTTCTTTTACAGTCTTTGGTGTAGGTATGTTTATAATTGTCTTAACTTTGTCTAGGTTCACTTTGATTCCTTTTCAGTTAACTATAAAACCCAACAATTTACTCGATGTTACTCCAAAGGGGCACTTTTCTAGATTTAGCTTCAGTTGGAACTTTCTTAATCGCTCAAACAATTTTTGCATAACATTGACATGATTCTCATCTTCCTTAGATTTGACAATCATATCATCTACATAAACTTCAATTTACTGACGTGTCATGTCATGAAACAAGGCAACCATAGCGCACTGATAAGTTGCCCCAGTGTTCTTTAACCTGAAAGGCATTACGCGATAACAAAACTTTCCCTAAGTAGTAACAAAAGTAGTCTTGATTTCATCTTCTTCTGTCATCTTGATCTAATTATATCTTAAGAAATCATTCATAAATAAGAAAAGATGATTTTTGGCAGTGTTGTCTACTAATACATCAATGTGTGGTAAAGGAAAGTTATTATTAGGAGTCACTTAGTTCAAATTACGAAAGTCCATACATACCCTAACTTTCCCATTTTTCTTTAACACCAACACTATATTGGCTACCCAGTCGGGGTAGCCTGACACTTCTATAAACCCGACTTCTAGTAGTTTCTTCACTTCTTTTTATCTTAAGGAGTATGTTTGGCTTAAACCGCCTAAGCTTTTTGCCTCTTAGGTTTAACATCCACTCTTGTAGGCAACTTGTGAACTACGGTTAACGAATCCAAACCAAGGATGTCCTCATAGGACCAAGCGAATATATCCAAGTATTCTAATAATAATTGTAACAACTCCTACTTTTGATCATTCGCCAAATTACCCGTTATTGTCAAGTTTCACGGATTCTCTTCTGTCCATTTAATCACAACTATTAGTTCATCAATAATCACTCTACCCTGTTCAAATCAATGCCAACTCTCTTGTATTTTGCTTGTGGTCTCAATATCATCTTCGACGTCTAACTTAGTAGGGTTGAAGGTAATATTAGTACTTTCATCATTTACAGACGCAAGATATCCATTATGTTCATTGTTTTTATTGAATTTGAAGAGTAAAGAAAAGGGTAAAATGGTAATAAGTAAATAACAAAGAAGAAGAATTAAAAGAAAGAAAGGAACTAACTTTATCGAATGAATTCAAATTGTCTAAAAGAAATGGCCTAACTAATCGGACTAATTATGAAATCAAATACTCTTAATTGATCTAATATTTCCTTTCTAAAGAGACCTATTAATAAGAACAGAAAACCAATTGCATAAGGAAACTGGGGCACCAATATCTTTCTCCTGATTCGAACTGATGTTCCATTATTGAGTTAAAGCTTTAGATAAACTGGCTACTTCAGGTTCTTGAGCATAAGCTAGCGATATGAATGTTTGGCGGATGTTTAGAAAATCTATATGAGCATGGTACAACTGATCCCCTATCTTCCCTTTGTTTTTTACTTTCATTTCTTGGATTTCTTCCTCAATAGGCTCATATCCAAGCCCGGATGTTCTAATCTGCCGTTAGGTTGTTCCGAGTGATCTTCTACCCCCTGTTTTGATACTTCAATCATGCTGCCCTCATTGAAAATCTACAATCCCACTTCCTCGAATTCTTCACTCTTGATCTACGAATTAGATGTCTCTTCGTAAATCTCGTAGTCTTGCTCCCTAAGAATAGTGACCAGCTACCCATTGGCTATGAATTTCACCTTCTGACGTAGACTAAATGGAATTTCCCTTACTGAGTGAATTCATAACCTCCCCAATACAAGAAGGAAGGTTCGAGGTATATTTAGGACTTGAAATGGAATAATGAACATTTACGAATTGATCTTGACCTGCAGCTCAATTTCTCCAAGTATCTCCCTCTTTGATCCATCAAGTGCCCTTACTGAAATCAAGTTAGGCTTTATCTCAGTTGAATTTACTCCAAGCAAATGTGTCGCCAGTGGATACACATTCAATAAGGAACCATTATCAATCAATACCTGAGCAACAATTTTCCTTACATACTTAACCACTATGAAGAGGGGTTTTGTGTATCAGTCCCCTTTTTTACTTAGCTTATCTGGTGAGAATGAAATCTGATCCATCGTAAACACTAAGTTAACTACTAATCCTAACTTTTCAATGGAAATCCCTTTAGGTACTTTGACATCTTTTAGAATATTAATTAAGGCTTCTTGGTGAATATCAGATGACAGCAGCAAGCCCATTAAGGAGATCTAGGCCAGTACCCTAGCTAGCTAATCCATAATCTTATACTCACTAGCTTTCACTATCTTCTTGGAACTTTTTAATCTTTCTCGTTCGTATCCTTAAAGATCCTTCGAGAAGCTTCTTCTATAATAGACTTTCTCTTGGCTCCTCATTTTGGTCATAGACTTGTCTCAAGCGAGTAAGCCCACTAACCATAGGTAGTAAGGACCTGGTTGTTAGATTCACCATTTGGTAATCCAGAGGGGTTGCTTTGTAATTCTTCAGGGTTATTGGGATATTAAAAGCAATTTTCTTAGGTTTACCTAATTCTTCAACCTTCTTGTCCTTCCTGTAGTACTTAAAAACTAATGTTTTAAGCTCATCTCCAATCATCCTAACCATCTTAGCTATCTTCTTGGCTTCTATGATAAGCTTGTCTTTTTCTTCAAATTTAGAACCCCATCCAGTAGGTGGTTCGTTGACATATATTGTGGGTGGAATCATCCGTTGAATCTTCGGCTTCATACCTTTTTCTAAGCTCCTTCTAAGTACATTTTTTTCATGGTTTTGGAATCATCATAGCCATGGGGTCAGCCTTCTTTATCTTCTCATCCTTTAACAATTGATATATTGTTGGTTTGGTCTAGGTTCTATCTCTGAGATTCATATTCTATAAGTGTCCTGCCTGCCTTAGGTTCCAAGTTACCTCTTCAATAGTAATAGGAAGACTATCTATATCAACTTCTAGTTCAGACACTTCAGTAATAATCGTATTGATTGAGCGCCCATGATTCGGTAGAGGATTATTACCGACGTTGGGAGCGGGAGTTTGGATGAAGTCCAATTGCATTAACTTAGCATCAATAAGATCTTGGATCTTATGTTTAAGTCTCTAGCATTGGTCTATAGAATGTCCCACTTACCCCAAATGATAATCACAACGAAGCTCTAGGCTATAGTCTCTTAATCTTTATCCTTCTTTTGGTATTTCAAATGTCAAGAGATTCTCTTTCCTTAATCATGGAAGAACCTAGCTTAGAGGAATAAGGATTTTGGTAAACTATTTTCTTTGTAGGCGGTTGTTTTGATTTGGATTCAGTGGGGCATGAGGGTTTCTAACATGGCTATTGGTGTTACAAGTCTAAAAAGATCGCCAGTATTGACAACGCTAACAATACCTTCTTTGGCTTTGTTAAAGAATCTCGTGGAAGGTATTTTCTTCTCAGTTGCTTCAGGATTAAGAAGCCTTTCAATAGAGACAACTTCCTCAATTTGGCACCCCAAGGCTACAATCTCTACAAAGTTAGAAGTAGGATGACCTACTAGATGTTGATAATATGGGCTTCCAAGAGTGCTAATAAAAGCAAAGGTCAAATCCTTTTTTGTTAAGGGAAGAGTCACCTTAGCTGCTATGCCTCTTAATCTCTAAGCATACTCCTTAAAGCTTTTGTTGGCCTTCTTTTCACAAAATTTTCAAATCCCACATGGATGGAGCCACCTCAATATTGAACGTATACTAATTGTAGAAAGCCCAGGCTAACTTATCCCATGTATCAATCTTGTTTTAAGTTTAGTAGGGCATGCCAAATTAAGGTGGGCCCGGTTAAGTTATCTTGAAAGGTTTGGACCATTACCTTGTCATACTTCGTGTATTTTCCTATATTTCTGATGTACAACCTCATATGAAGTTTCAGGCAGCCAATCCCATCATATTTCTTGAATTCAGACCTTGAAACTTTTCCAAGAAGTCATCGTCTTCATATGTTGGCAAATTGACCATTCCCATTTACTTAAGCCCATTAATCATTTCCAGAGTTTTCATCTTCTTAGTTAACTTCTACATAAACTTCCTTTCTATCTCTTTATGTTTTTCTTAATCTCCTTCCTCCATGTCTCAACATTGGGGACCTATTCCGCATCTTCTAGTTCGAAGGGAGAGGTCGCTTCTACATTCCAATTTGAGTTGACTTGAGATGCTTGGTGATCATTGAGAATTCTAATAACTTGAGTGAGGGCTTGAATTTGTTTGATCGTCTTGATCACAGTTTCTTCGAAGGTTGTGACTCTCGAGTTAGGCTTCGTTTGACTGACATTTTCACTACCTTAAGTTAACATTCTTACCTTAGAATGAGTGAATATCGGGCTTCTAATAGAATTTGCTCACTTGAGTGCTATCTTTAAAATCCTACAAAAACCTTAGTTTAGACATTTTTAAGAATTAATATTTTTTTTCTTTTTTTGTTATTATTTTTTTCCTCTTTTTTTTGTTTAAAAGGCAACTATCAAAGACAAAAATAAATTAAAAAATTAGCAAAAGATTCGCAACTAATAAAGACTTTCATTTAATAAAGCTGCAAATTTTTTAATAATCATAAAATCAAGCCTAAACAATGGATTAAGAAAAGAAAAAAACACTCTTAACTAATCTTCCTAAAAATCAAATCCTATATTTATAAAAGTAGATAGATTTAGCTAGGAAGGGCTTAATCAAATTCTCTCGTGAGTCTTCGAATCGTAACATCTTTTTCTCGAATCTTACTCCTTAAGAATTGGTTTTCTTCCAGCAACCTCTCATTATCCATTTTTTAATTCTTCAATGATCTTTTTGCATTATTGGAATTGGGCTTTAACTCTAGACCATATGGTATTTCGGTAAGCCTACTTGGTAAGTGAAAGGTGTTTTGGCTCTAGCTCATGTCTGAATACATCTAGAACTTCATACCATATCTTTCCAGTCTTCTTCAACTAATCATAGATAAACTATTTGGTGGCCTAGTATTCCTCGAATTTTCCCCTCAAATTTCTTACGTTTACTACCTTCTTGACTTCCCTTTATTCTTACAGCTTCACAAGTTTTGCTAGTCATTGAAATAGGATAGTGGTAGGTAAGCAAGGATTTTGATAATTTAATGTAACGCTTTCTAAGGAATCCATATATGCCATTTCTTGAAGTAGACCCAGTTATTTGGTGACACAAGTTGGGAAATACCCTATACAACCTATAATACCAATGAGAAGTACCCCTGCATAATCAATGCACCATAGAATAGCTCGAGGTAGTTGTTCTACCTAGATGTCCACATAAAATCCCCCGGTTGCATCTTGCTTATGACTACTACCCATCCTTTGAACTGAGTTTCTTCTAATACCTTAAGGTGATAGGCAAAGTCGTTAATTACATTTATACATTCAGTTAAGGACGCTCTAAAAAGGTTCCCTCCATACCCCTGTGTGTAACTGAGAAACCATATAATAAGAATTATAGGGTGGGTCGTGAAGTACCCATACCTTTACTTCCATAAATGGGTGAATGTCTTGAGTTACTATACCAATAATGCCATTATATAGGATTTACCAGCTAAAAATTGGGTTACTAGCTTGACTATCCTATAATGGACTTGACCATACTTGAAGGGGAATAACATTATCCCAAATATTACCATAATAAAGACGTTTACTCTCTTCTCAGGCCATAATTCATATCCTCCACAAAAGATTTGACGATGTTTTTGATAAGCATCTAGGCTTGAAAACTATTCTACTAGTCTTAAGATGTTAAGACATTTCTTGCCCTCTAAAGATAAGAAAGGGGCTAAGGCGGCCTTTTTGACTCCTAAAAAAGTCATGAAGGCTTTCTCAAGCTGGACTCTGAGATTTGGAACCATTATGCTTGCTTTGAGAACTGAAGCACTAAGTAATTGAGAGTACTCTTGTAAAGTGGGTGTTAACACATGTAGGCTAAACTTAAAAGCTACGAATTCTAGATCCTAATAATAGATTAGAGCTTGTATAAGTGGCTAGTGAAGCTGGATCTACATGAGAGATATAATTGGCCCAATCTTCTTGCAAATGTAATATTGCTTAGTGGGTAGAAGCTGATTCAACCAATCTTTCAGTATTTCCTCAGGGTAAATGTACTTCTCAAGTTGAACCTCATGGATGGGCTCGAGATTAATGCTATGCTGACTTTCCATATCTATGTTACATAAAACATGAAATAATGTAATTATTTACAATGAAACTACTAAGTTTACAATAAGGTTGTATATGATATTAATAATTTTGCAACTTTTTCAAATCTTTTAAATTATGCAGCCTTTTAGTTACTAAGAAAGAATATATAAAAAAAAACACCTATAATATGGGAAACAAAACTATTCATATGGAAACAAGCATTAGTATATAAAATAGAAATCAAATAAAAAAATATTAAATGCAATATGCTGTATATGCACGTAATGCAATAGGGGCAGGTAATTAATAAATTATAGGTATTATTATGAGCTCGCAGTAAAAAATACACTTATATATAAGTGGATTGAAATAAAAAGTAAAGCTCATGGACACTAATATATAAGGGTACTAGTTCTTTTAATTTCCTTTTTTTTTTATTGAAAGCCTAATCGAATGTCGATAATAATAATCAAAATTTTCTATAATTTAAAAGTGATTACCTGATTTTTTTTCAAAAAAAAAAAAATGATGTAAGAGGGTAAGCTTTATGGGTCTCGAGCTCTATAGCTCTAAGGATTTCTGGAGAAAAACTTAATGGGTTACATTGAAGTTTAAGTAGGCTCATCTACCATCGATAGGCGGGGGTAAAGACTTTAGTAACCCAAGGTTTACACAATAGCGGTTGGTTCAAAGTTTCTAAGATGGCCTAGGTTCAACCATATCTAAGCTTTTTTTTTAAATAAAGGCCCTTCAAAATCCCCGCTAATCGATCATTAGGATTAATTTTGCATCATTAAAATCCAGTTAATACAACTATATTACAATATATAGATAAAAAGAAATAAAAAATGAAAGACCATTAATTAATTTTTATTTTTACATGACTAGCCTACTAGGGTCTTTAGTGGAGTCGCTAATTCTATCGAGCACTATTTCGGTTTTCCTTAATTCAATCTATATTAAGCCTAGCTTGTTTTATATAAATTACTCAAAATTAAATTAAGAAAATATTTTTCTTGAATTTTTTTTTTAAAAATATTTTAAAAAATGAAGTCGTTAACCAATTAAACTAGTAAAAAGTGAAATTAAGGTTTTTAGGTGGCCACTAGTTTGTAAATATTTTAAAAAATTATTTTTTTAGAAAATTAAACTAGACAATCTAAACTCAAAGGTTAACTTATTAAGATTAAGTTACTATATAAAGATAAAAAAAAACTAATGGGTCTTTATTTTTTATAATTTTTCTAAAAATGCTAAGCAATGTACAGATGTAAAAATCCACAAAAAAGATTTTTTTTAAAATTTTTTTATTGCGAATTTTCCCAAAAAAGAAAAAAAAATATTTTTTATGATTATCTTGAAGGTACCTACGTAATTGTCAGTCAAGATTAAACCAATGAGTTTCTCTTTTTTAGAAAAGATTTAATGAGTTGATTTTTTAAAAAGAAATCAAGCCAGATTTATGTTAGTTATCAATTTATTATTTTTTTTTAAAACTCTAAAAAGATTTAATTCCATGAATCTACTTTTAAAAAAAATAATTAACTAAATTTTTTGAAAACTCCAATTAAGATTTTTAATTTAATTTAATTTTTTTTAAAAAAATACTACATGTCAAAATTAATTTTTCTAAATCCTAAATACAAGATTAACTAAGATATACAATCTAGATATATATCTTCCCCAAAGATATGAATTTCGAAGAAAAGATATGCAACCTTTTCTAAAAATGCAGTTTTAATGAAAAATACGATTTAACAGAAAAAAAAACATGGAATTTATCTAAAAGTTTTCAAATTCATAGTTTATGTTAAAATTATTAAAATAACCTACACTAAAAAAAAAGTTAGTACAATAAAGTGGTTAAAAAAACAAAATAAACAAATAACGAAAATAATTTAATCAATTACCTAAGTGGGTTGAATCATGTACATGATCGGGTATGCAATCGTGAAGTGTAGTGATAAGACGTATGTGTGATCGTATGATGAGCGTTGGTCGGGAACTGTGTATGCTATTATTGCAGCACAGTAAACGAGTGTGCTATGCTTCTGGTCATGGACGTATGTGCTATACATGGGACTGTGAGCGTGTATGTTGTGTGTGGGACTGTAAGTGGTGGATCAAGCGTGTGTGTGAAATGCAAGCTTGTGTTGTGTACTGTGAAGTGCAAGTGTAAGTGTGTTGCAATGGCGTGTAGTACTGTGTTGGCGAATGTATGTAGCATGGACGTAGGCTGTGATTAGTGATTGTGTATTAACGGTGGAATGTACAATGACATAGGTATGTGAAAGCTACTGGAAATTGTGAAGGATATGTGAGCTTATGAGTGTACAGAAGCATAAATAATGGATGAATTATAGGGAAGTCTGATTGTACGTAAGTGTGTGATTATGCATGAGTGAATTGTGAAGATTGTGTAATTCGTGTGGGACGTGAAATTGTACAAGAGATGTGTAGAGTTTGTGAGTGGAAAACTTTAAAAAAATTTACAGTAAAAAACTACTATTTATAAGAGATACACTTGAATCTTTTTAGATCTTTTTGAACATAGATTCAATTTTAACAAATCCAATATTGATAAGATACGATAATACCTAATTGAATTTATTAAATTCATTGAAGATTTAATCTAGTTTTTAGAAACCCTACATTGATTTAGGCTTTCTATCTTAGGCCCGATTCAATCCACCTTAATTTAACTCAATATATACGCTGACTTATTTAATAAATTCTAAATCTATTTAGCTCAATATAAATTAGATAAAAACCTATTTTATAGTTGACTAAAAATATTTTTTAATGAAACCCAACTATTTAAGACTTAGAATTTATTAAATTGAATTTACATTTTCAATCATCGTTCGATCCAACCTTAAACAACCAACTTGACTTGATTTGACTCAACTCAACTTAACACTTTTTTTTCTTTTTTTAAATTTATTTATTTATTTTTAGTTTTTTTTTTTCAAATCTAACCCAATAGAAAAAGAATCCTAAGGGTGGTAAAAATGAGGTGTCTACATGGAATGTTGCAAAATAGACACATGGAGTGAGTTTTGATCGGATGATCATTTTCAAAAGGCAAAACCCATGTAGCTAAATGCCAATTTACTACGATAGGATACCTGTCACATTACATTAAATACATAGAAAATGGGTATGCTTGGGTTAGAATTTGAAAAAGTTTCTTCTACAAGAAGTTTTCCTATGGTCCCTCTAACTTCTACCTGGTCGGCATGATATAGGTATGGTGCAATCGTGCTTGCTCGATCCATGACAAGTGTTGTTTAACCAAACTAGCTTATAGCCTCGAATTACCTGCCTAGTGAGATGTGAAGGTGTCCAGCTCTAACATCTCAATCGAGGCTCCGTCCTGCTTAGGTCATTGGCACTTCACCTTAAGATAGTTGCTAACCAACTCGGCTCATCCCACTTTAGACATCTTTAGCCTGGGTATTTACTATCTCGAACATTGCCCCCTTAGCTTATTGCCAGCTCGGACCTATACCTTTGTTATGTTGACATTGTAGCGCTAGCTCGAGCCTCTTTGAGTTAGACTAGCTACATACTTAAGTAACTCTTATATCCCTTCTCATTGTCGTTGCCTAGGCAAAGAGATTGTGTATATGAGAGGGGGGGGGGGGGGGGGGGGGGAGGAGGGGTTGTGGGCGTGAGGTGTGTAAGTGTTGATAGGGCTCTTTACACATTGGCCCTTCAGGCTCGTCCAAATTTGATGCGTCTTATCACCTAGGGCTCGTTGCCATGGGCTTAAGCTCTAGGCCCGAATTGATCGAGCCTATGGAGCTTTTCAACGGCTAGAATACACAAGATAAGTATAAAATACCAAGTTAATAGCCACATCCAAGATAAGTAGGACATGTCGGACGCCATAACCTCACTCTCCTATACTTGTGGGAGAGGATTTCTCCTCACTAACTGTTATCTAATTGTTGGTATTACTCCATTATACATACCCTATCATTACTTAACGGTAAGACTTTCTATACTTTACATACTAAGTTTATATATTATTCCTAAGCATCATTTGCTTTTTAAGAATTCACTGCTGATTTAAGTATCAGAATAGCCATGTTGGATAATACCCTAATATCTCCTTATAGTGTTTCGTTTTGTAGATTTACTATACATAAAGCCCTGTTACTATTAATAAATACTCTAAGTCAACATATTCTTTTTACTCATACATTTTATAATTGTCAATTTTAATACTCAATTTTTAAAACTTTTTGGAATTTATGAATTATTTGGAGTATGCATGCACTAAGTCCCAAGAGTTTTTCGAAAATTTCTCTACTCGTTGTAGGTGGTTCGAATTACTAAATATTCAAAATTTCTCATCAAATCGCAATATGTGTTTAACTGCTTATGTTGTTTTACTCAAGTTATTGGCTTAAATAATATTTAGAATTCTTTATAATATTAAATTATTGGCGACATTCTTAGAGAGAAGAAATATTTTAAATTCTTTATAAGATTAAATTGTCGGCCAAAGAAAGATAGAGAGGAGAGAAAAGAAATTCAGAAGATGGGCACACCAATTTATGGGGTTTGGGAGAGAGATGAATAGGTAGAGTAATTAATGGAAAAAAAAGAAATCAAACAAATTGATAAATTTGTTTATATTATAATACATTTATAATTTTAAAAGCTTAATTTAATATTAATTTTTTCTATATAATATTAGATGGAATGATTAGATAATAATTTAAAGTGAAAGACACTAATAACAGTTATTTAAGCTTATTGAGACTTAAATTATATAAGTGAAACATATCATGTACAATTAAAAAAATTTACATATTTTGCTTTTTCCATGTTTCAACGTAACAACTAATTCACAAGTCTAATATACATTAAGTTCAAAGACATTATTTATATAAGGACTTATTATACCTTTACGTAGTAATTTAGCTTATTAATTTGTTTCTTGGTACATTTATAGACATATTGCAAGATGCATAACGAGGTAACTAAAGTGTGATTAGGATTATTGCCTCATGCATAGTAGCAACTGCAAACCATTTAGATTGTTTATTTTTTTTGAGAAAAAAAAAAGATATTCTTTAATAGTTTTTACATAAAACTTTGTTTCTACATTGTTTCATTCTTTACTCACTGTAAACTTTTTTAGGTGAAGAATTATTATATTAAACAGCTATGTGGTTAGTCTTTCATAGTTTAAATTTTGAGAAAATAGATAAAAGAGTTTATATATATATTTTTAATATTTAACTTTTAATTTTATTTTTATTAATGATTTCAAATGCAATTATCGATATATTCACAAAGTACATCAATTGCTAGTATTAATAACTTTCATAATAAAATACTTTAAAAATAAAAAAATAAACATAAAATCCCTTTTAAAAATTTTAATAATATAAATATCTCATAAACCGCCCTCTTTGGTTCTTTAACCTCCTTTTTGGCATTTGGCATTTAAAATTTAAATGCCCCGACTTTACTGGCATCTCTTTTCATTTCTTTCCATTTTTTTCTTTTTATTTGTTCGCCCTTTCCTCTTCCACTGTAATGTAAAGTTCTGTTGATAATAAAACATATTTTTTATGATTTAAAAATTTCTATCATTTATTCTAAAATAAAAAATAGTGGTATGATAACCTTTACAAACCACTCGACACCCGTGTCTCTTAACCCTCCTAGTGCTCGTTGATCTTATCCGGATGAAAATTTCGGTTCAATCCTAACAACATAGCTCCACAGCCTGCCCGAAGTCCTAACCAATAATGGGTTCCCCCGTTCCGATGTTCCTCGGACCGACCTATTACCATAATCATCAATTCCTTAACCCGCCTTCTTCCCTCCTCCAAACCCATTTACGCGCCTCTCCTTTTCACTGCAAAATCCACTCTACTATTAAATCTCCATTCTCTCCCTCTTTCTGTTTCTCTTAAAGACAGGCTACTCTCAACCTCAAGCCCCCTAATTCAAGCTTCTTCATTGACGCGTCTGTAATCTCTAAAACCCTAAAATTTGTATCTTCTCATTTATTTATTGTTGTCATGCTTGGACTTTGTATATGGGTTCTTTTTTATTCATTGTTTTGGCACCTTTTTGCCTTTCCGGATCCGAAACCCGTTTAGAGTTCAATTAATTAAAAGCCTATAAGGTTGCTTTCTTTTTCGGAGATCCGACCCAATCGGTGAAATCGGGTCATACCCTTGATCGATCTTCCCGACCCGACGTGAACAGGATTTAGGGATACATGTATAAAAACTGTTGATTATGGTCCATCTCTTTCTAGTACTGTTTTTCCTTCCCCCTACATTGTTCATATTAATGTTGCTTCTGAAACGCTTATTTATTTATTTACGTTTTCTTTCTTTTCTTTTTCTTTTCCCCCCCCAAAAATGCCATCTTTCTTTTAATATATGGATTGGATGAGAGTTTTGTTCGTACATTCTAAGACTAGCTTGTGTTGATTTGATTGAGAATCTACGTAGAGCTGTATTGAAAAAGAAGCGCGAAGCTGGTTTTAGTTCGCGTTGCTTGGGTTGCTACATTTGACATTTTATATCACATGCTGTTGTTTTATGATGATTCAACAAATGTGCTAGTCTTGTAATTAGGATGAATTATATGTAATGGAGTGTTGATTTATGAATAAATGCTTAGCAATACTGCGGTTTTAGAAGTTCACCAAATCTGGCTTTTTGTGTAGCTGATACAATGCCAGTTCTAATTGCTGTCTGGGGAAGGAAACTAGTCATTTTATTTGGAATTTCTCTGCATACATTATATTGATGCTTGAGGCATTATGATTGATTGGTGACATACTTTTGTTGCTGAACCTTGTGCTTTTGCACAATCTGTACCAGATCTTCTGTGCTTCCCAAGTCTTGTTGGAATTGTGAGAATATTTGGAATTATTAGCCTGTTATATTGATCAAATATAAGTGTCCTTATCAACCTGTGGGGATAAGTCTATAAAATTGTAATAGAGTAAGTTTTTGTGAATTTATTACTCGATTTCCTGATGCAACTCTTTTTTTTTTTTGGTTGTTTTCCTGGTAGGCATTCGTCAACAATGAATAATGAATATTAGTCCCTGTTACAGTAAATAGAGTTCATGAATTCTTGTTAATTTGCTTGTCAGTTGATTTATGAGTGATTTCTTATTCTTTTTTCTTCATGGAATGTTGTTTAGGATTTGCAGGGTTATATGTTTTTATGTTTAACATATATGACATTATGGTCTTATGAGGATCCTTAGCAGTTTGTATCATCTTCTTTCACAATTCATGTTACCTATCCTAAGCAAAGTTTATATTTATGGCATGTAATTCTTTTAGTCTATTCAGCTTAGTTTAAAAAGATTTTGTTGGATAGTACACTTTGAGAATCCTCCTCCTAATTTCTTTGAACTTAATGTTTTCTTAGGCTTAATGACAGAGATGTATGGGTATATTTATTATAAATGTTAGTTTTCTATCAACCAAGGGCAATAGTTTACATTTCTAATGTTAGTGGTCTGAAGATAGCCTACCCTGCATGAGACAGATTTATTTCCCCCCTCATTTTCCATATGGACTTATTTATTGATCTTGTAAATTCCTGCTAATGCAACCAAATCATGAAGCTCCACCTTCTTGTTTTGTCATGTCAAGCCCTGGGTTGTTACATGTTATTTTTTATGCATTCCTTTTTCAGTCGAATAACTCATACCCAAATTTACCCTTGATTACATGAATTCTTGAGAATGATGAAACAGTTTCTTTGCAGCACATGCCGAGCTAAGGATTCACATGGTCAATGCAATGGATTTATCAGATGCAGTCATTGTCAATACCAGTAGACTAAAATCTGTTGTATGGAATGACTTTGATCGGTTAAAGAAAGGTGAGACCTATGTGGCTATATGCAGGCATTGTAAAAAGAGGCTGAGCGGATCGAGTACGAGTGGAACATCTCATCTGAGAAACCATTTAATTAGGTGTCAAAGAAATTCCAATCCTGCTAGTGATGATATTGTTCAGTATTTTTCCCCACGGGACAAGAAAAGGGAGCAACCTCTTGCCCTTATGAATTCTAGTTATAATCAGGAGCAGAAAAAGGATGAAGGATTGGGCCTTGTGAACATAAAGTTTGAGCAGGACCAGATGAAGGAAGACTCTGTGAATCCCATGGTTAGTACATTTGATCAAAGGAGGAGTCAATTTGATCTTGCCCGTATGATCATCTTACATGGCTATCCGTTAACTATGGTTGAACATGTTGGGTTCAAGGTGTTTGTCAAGAACTTACAGCCATTTTTTGAGCTTGTAACCTATGACAAAGTTGAGGCAGATTGCCTAGAAATTCATGAGAAAGAGAAGCAAAAGGTGTTTGAGGTCTTGGATAAATTGCCTGGTAAAATTAGCATCAGTACTGATTTGTGGGCCAGTTCAGATGACATCCAGTACTTTTGCTTGAAAGCACATTTCATTGATGAAGCCTGGCTGCTGAAGAAGAAAATACTGAGCCTTTTGATGGTTGATTCTTCACATACTGAGGACATGCAAGCTGATGCAATAATGTCATGTTTAATGGACTGGGATATTGATCGGAAGTTGTTTTCCATGACAGTTGAGGGTTGTTCCTCTAACAATATAATTTCTAGAATCAAAGATCGACTGTCTCAGAATAGGTTTCTTTCTGGAGATGGCCAACTCTTTGATGTGCGGTGTGCAGCCAGTGTTATAAACCTGATGGTCCAGGAAGCAATGGAATCATTGCTGGAGGTCAATCACAAGATTAGGGAAAGCATTCATTATATCAAAAGTTCACAAGCTGCAGAAGAGAGGTTCAATGGAATGGTACAAAAATTAAATATGGATACTCAAAAATGCTTGCTTCCAGATAATAAACTGGGTTGGGACTCGACTTATCGAATGCTTGAAGTTGCCTTAGAGTACAAGGGTGTGTTTCTGCTTCTACGAGAAGATGACCCGTTATTTATATGTCCTGATGAAGAAGAGTGGGAAAGAGTGGGTGCACTTGTGTGCATCTTGAATGTCTTCGTGGAGATTATATTAGATTTCACCAGAAGCAAGTATTCAACTGCAAATATATTTTTTCCTTTGATTTGTGATCTTCACTTGAAATTTATAGGATGGTCTAAAAGTTCGGATAATTATATCAGTTCTTTGGCCATGAAGTTGAGACAGAAATTTGATGACTATTGGGAGAGATGTAGCCTGGGACTGGCCATTGCAGTTTTCTTGGACCCCCGGTTTAAAATGAAGTTAGTGGAGTATTATTTTCCTCAGATCTATGGAAGCGAAGCCCAGGCTCACATAAATGGTGTTCTCAACAGTATCAAGACACTTTACAATGAGGACTCTGTAGGTTCTCTGTTATCATCTAGTCCTGTATGCCCAGTTAATGGCAATGAAACCAAGGACAGATTGGTTGGATTCGATAAGTACCTTCATGAAACATCTCAAAATGAAGCTGTGAAATCTGACCTTGCGAAGTATCTAGAAGAGCCACTCTTCCCACGTAATGCTGATTTTGATGTATTAAATTGGTGGAAGGTCCATGCTTCAAGGTACCCCATTCTGTCTATGATGGTTCGAAATGTATTGGCGATTCCGATGTCCAATGTTCAATCCGAGACTGCATTTCGTACGTGCGGTACAATGCTTGACCGTAACCATACTTCTCTTAGGCCATCTACTTTGCAAGCATTGATGTGTTCCCAGGATTGGATAAAGAGTGAACTAGAAAGTTGACTTAAACTGACCCTGATAATTTATGTACATCGTTTTTCCGTTTTGGCTTGAGAAGCAGAGTCATGCGGCTTTGGATCTACACTTCTGATAGGTAACTTGGACGCACAGGAAAGTTTATGATTTCGGGTAAGGAGAGTGTTTATCTTCCGCTACCTTACCGCTAACATATTTCTAAGTGGTGCCTTGTTTATTAAATGCGGGCACATGGGAGCGGCTGTAACCGTCCATGGGCAGAGACTGGAGAGATAAATCCCATGTTCCTTTGCTGTCATTGCATGTAGTACCAGGGCTATGGAATTAAAGTAGCTTCTCGTTTCTCCTTCCATCTTGTTTCTGGGGATAGTTATGAGTTGGAGCTGAATTGCTCGAGTATGTTCTAATGCGCTCTGCATGAAAGAGGCAGGCCATGATGATGGAATAGGATTCATCTAGTCTTTTATTTCCTCCTTCAGTTTTATGTGAATCAATAGTACTTGCGTATGAGCATTTAGGATGATGCTTCATGTTGGAGGGCCAGGGCCTAATAATATACAATACTGTCAGTCTTGGGCCAGAAGGTTTATCTGGGAATGAAAAAGTAAGGGTTGAAAGGGTCTAATCTTGATCTAATTGCGTCAATAGAAATATTAAAATATAGTTTGTATTTATTTATAAAATAATCAAATTATCTATTTAGGTCTTGCTTAGGTGGAATTGAGAGTTTTTCACAATTTATGTTTTGTTTTTGTTTTTTTAACCTAGGTAAATTGTCTTAGTAAATTAGTGCCTTCTTTGATTAAAAAAAGAGAAGATTGTGCATTATGACATGAACAACTTGGCTGGATCTTATAAAAATTGGGTTGGATCAGGTGGGTCGATTGGGCTTTTGAGGATCGTCGTCAATACGGGTCCATGTTTCAATGCATACCATGCACGTAAATTAACTCAATTAGACTAATACCGTTTGGCAATTTTAATGAGTGGAAATGGTTGGAAATCATTGAAAAGGAAAGGAAATGTTATTTGTATTTATAAGATAGAAATGAAAGAAATAAAAGAAAATATTTGGTTTTTATATTGTTTGGTTGGAATAAGAAAGGAAATGGAAATAAATAAAATTTTTAATAGATTAAAATATCCCTAATTTTTTCTTCTTTAACTTGCTTTGAGGGTATTTTTCTAACTTTGTTTTATTTCTACCCATTTGCTTTGTTTTCTCTCCAAATTTAAAGAACAACAAAAGTTGCTTAATAGTTGAAGTGTTTTCATTCTTTTCTACCTAATTCATTCTATTTTCGTGTCATATTGAAATTGTCAAATGCAATATTTCGTCCCATTTTTACTGAATTATGTTGCTTTCCGTTGATTTCCTAACATCCAAACAGTGTAAGTTAGTTACTGGATATTTTGAATGATGTATTCAATAAACGAGAACTAGGCACAATGTTGAATAGATCACATAAGGCACTAAGAAAAGAAAATTTTTGTATTTTAAAATTGCATATTTTTCGAAAAAATAATCATAAGGTAAAGTATAAAATTTCATTTAAAGGCATCCTTCAATATTTCCATGTTATATTGCTTTATATCTGTCGTCTTGTTCTTCTACTTAAAAATTATCATGTAATGTACAAAGGTAACTACATTATTTAAAGTATTTATATCTAGCTTTTGAGGTATAAAAATATTAAGATATCTATTTTTGCATTATTTTTGCATATGAGTTGTAAGCATTTTTTTCCCTGATTATGATTTTATTAATATGAGCTTTTGCCACACTTATTAAAGTGTTTAAAAACCAAATTTTTTGTGATAGGGCTATTCAATTAATACCTTCTCTCTCTCTTTTTGTTTTTCTATTTTTTTTTTACTATTTTTAAATTAGGTGAGTTATGTACTTGGGTGAGAGTTGTTCAATAGGTGAGTCAAGTCGGTTAGATGGTAGAGTTACGTTCATCTCTCTCTCTCTCTCTTTATATATATATATATTTCTATTTTTTTCAAAAATCATTTTGGTGGCATTTTTATACCACGAGTTTATCAAAATAACATTCCTAAAGACTAAAGTATAATGTTATATTTATCATGAATGAATGGTTTGAAATATAATGAACTGAAATATAATAGAATGGAATTTGGATTAAAATGATAAATCTATTTTTGTGTTTGGAAACACATATTTAGTTATAGCATATTGAAACGTGTATATATTAGTATTTGTCAAACACAACTTTAATCAATGGATATCATAATTGAGTTGAAGGTTAAATAATTTTTTAACTAATAATTAATAAGGAGGGAATGAAATTATGATTTTTATGACTTAAAAGGCGGAATGAAACTCTCCCTTTAGGTTGGATTCCCTAATTTCTAAAACACTTTCAAATATGGGAGAGGGAATAAATCTCAAAATCACGATTCCATCCAAGTTTATTTTCTTGTATTGGTGAATATTTGCATTTAAGGGATGTTCACTGAATATGTCGTGTACTTGGAAAACCTTAATTTATGTTCATTCTTTGTATTCGTTGAGACTGTGAGAAGAACCAACAATTCTATTGCACGATAACAGATATAAGGTGGGAGATTTGTTATCCGTTAGCTAAGCCCAAGGAGAAAGTTCTAAAGACATCAAGAAGCTAAGGAATGATAGTTCACGAGGCTTTACATTAGCCATCCCATTCTTGAGCCTGATGGGTAAGGTACATGCTATACTTGACTAGTGGTTACAAGATGGGAATATAAAGCTCCCAAGGGTGGAGCACTTACCGATTGCAAATGCAAAGAATGACCCTAAGTTTTGTAGATATCACTAGACTATAGGTCATCCAACTAAAGAGTACTGAGTGTTGAAGAAGATATTTAACAACAGGCTCTGTAATGGGGAACTTCTCATAAAGAATAATGATGTATGCAACAATTAGTTCTTGGGACACAACACCTAGTGGGGTGTTGTGAATGCTGTTAGTTATGATCTGAGACAAGAAGAAGGAGATGTGCCATAGGTTAAGCTATATGAAGAGAAGGAAGTAGTAATAGAAACCAACCAAGGGCCACACCCATTAGTGGCTGTCACCTTAATGAAGACCTCTAACATCAGGAAGTTCTTCGATTTATTGGGATTCAATGAAGACATATGGCTTGCAGCAATGATTGCACTCACTTAGATTTTTGAAAGACAATATGGGAAGTACAGTGCAACGCAGTTAGTGCGAAGGATGGCCAACACACATGAGAATGTGATACTCTTTACTGATGTGGACATAATTGTGAAGAACCCTAATAATAACCATCCTCTTTATGTGGAGAGTACGCTCAACCAGCATCCTATTAAGAGGACATTCATAGATAATGGCTCTTCCATAAACATTATGCCAATGTCTACATTCAAGGCAGCAAGGATAGACAACTGATGCCTGGTGAAGTAGTCTATTGCAGTATGTTAATGTAGACTTTAAAGTTGGACCCATATAGGGATCCACGCGATTCCACATGAATGACATACTTGTATCCTACCATATTTTGGTTAGGAGGAAGTGGCTATATGATCACAACCTCATACCCTCAACATGGCACCAGTGCATTAAGGGCCATTGGAAGGGTAAAGATGTCTTCATTTTGGCTATGAAGAGTGGTGTGCCTAGGAGTTCAGTTATCACTAGGATTTATCGAGGTAGGATTGAACTAAAATGGGTCTTTTGAGATATTGAAGAAAATTAGAGGGAAACGATCCACAATTGAACAAGAGTAGCTCACATGAAGCTGATGTGAAGCTGCTCGAAGGATGTGACTCACCAATAAACACAACATGACTTGACACCTCACTTGATATGACGTACAAGTTGATGTTAAGGTTCACCTACCACTAATCCTAAGCTATTCGGTAAGATTAGATAAGAGTATAAGGGGTATGGACTTGGAGAGGATTGTCTCATAAGAACAGAGTATTCAGTATTAAGATGTAAGTTATCTTCGGCTTACAAGAGATAAGGACTATTTATAGTAAGTCCTTAGGGCAGTATTACAAATAAAGTAATTATAAAAAAAGTATTTACAAAAAGGGGATCCGTAGTACATACAAAAAGGGTAAAAAGGACAACAAACCAAAAATGGAAAAGTTGTTAAATGTTAGATGAGGTAGATAGCTGGCATTGTAGCATTGGTTCTGTATGAATATTCTTTGAGCACAGCAGGCGGGAAGGGTCAAAATGTTGCCACATTAAAGGGTCCAAATGTTGCCACATTAAAGGGTCCGGGATAAGAGAGATGGTTGTATGTCAAGAGAAAACTACTCTACCGTTTAAGTGAGTCTCTTATCACTCGATAAAAGATGCTTGGCAGTGGTTGGTTGGACTACTCAACACAGGGTCTTCAGCAAGGGAATGGTCGGCATCATCACTATCGAGTGTACAGATTAACGTATGACAATGTGGGGAGCTCAGGGAGTTCAACTACCTTTCTTTGATGTACAGTCTCTCGTCATCAGTAGGTTAACAAGACAGAATTCTTCAAGAGAGAGATTGGAGGCCTTGGAGGCTCGTGTGAGTAATGGGATCATTGACCGATACTGCATTGAAGAGCCCGTTTAAACATAATGAGTTTTATCTAGCCGATGTAGGGTTCTTTGATGAGTACGCTTAAGATGGAGAAATTGCCATTGCCCAACCCCTCGGCACACCATTACCTATATGGGAGGAGACCCTAGATAAACAAAAGAAGAAGAAGAGAATGTGAGGCTCTTGTGTGGGCAAGAAGAAGCAAAGAAAAGATGAAACCATAGAAAGTTTTGTTAGGGAAGATGGATGAAGGGTATATTGCTTATGACTATCTTAGGGATTCGAGGAGGGTTTTTTATCTTCCTTAGATCCTATACCGGAGCAAGAAACCTAGCCTGCCCCTCTTCTAATGCAAGACTAAATGAAACCCTAAGCTGAAGAGATTGAGGAATTGGACTTAGCCAGACTAGAGGAGTCTCTACAACTTATCTTCATTAGCAAGAATTTGTTGTAAGAAATAAAGGTCCACTTAGTAGAGTTGTTAAAGGAATACAAGGATGCATTTGCTTGGACATATGATGAAATGCCAGGATTGGACCCTAATCTAGTAGTGCATAGATTGAATATCATACTTGGGGTTAAGCTAGTAAAGGAGGGATAGTGAATCTTTCATCCTGGAATTAAAGTACAAATAAAAGAAGAGATTGAAAAGTTGCTCTGTGCTGGCTTCATCAAGCTAATTGAACATCCTACCAAGCTAGCCAAGATTGTGTTAGTTAAAAAGAAGAATGGATAGATGCGCATTTGCGTGGACTTCCGTGATCTTAACAAGGCTTGCCCAAAGGATGATTTCCTATTACCAAATATTGATACATTGGTGGATGTCATGGCTATACATGAATTATTCTCATTCATAGATAGCTTTAATGGCTATAACCAAATAAAGATGGCTGTTAAAGATGTTGAATGCACTGCTTTTAGGATACCAGTAGGAAACTTCCACTATACAGTCATGTTATTTGGACTTAAGAATGCAAGAGCTACCTACTAGAGGGTAATGACTGCCATATTTCATGATATGATGCATGACTTCATAGAAGACTATGTTGATGACATAGTTGTCAAGCGTAAGACGACTGGCGCAATCCCATTAAGGCATAGTTAGCGCATCCAAATGCAGCTTCTATGACAACCTTGAGGAGCTTCACTTGTATCAATGGCATCTTGTATTTTAAGAGACCAGAAGGTGTCTTATCTCGGTGTTTTTCCGCAAAACAAGCTGGTTTGAAGGTAGATAAATACCATAAGATCTGTCGTGGAGAAGAAGGGCTACCTTTGTATTGCCGTATTCAGCCCATAAGGTATTACTGGCCAACAATGTCTAAAAATGCATCCTTACTACAAATAAGTTGTCCAAAGTGTAATGAACTCCCTGACCAAGGAGAATGCAACTTTGTAGCAAGTGTAAGGATTGGATGCACCCTTACATCAATTACTTAAAAAATATTGTTTTGCCTACAAACAACATAGATGCCCAATTAGTGAAGGATAAAGTAAGAAAGTATCTCATACATGAAGGAAAGTTATATAGGGTATCATTCATGGGAAGGCCTCTTCGATGTATAGAACCTCTTGAAACATAAACTATATTGTCTGAAGTGAACTCTAGAGATGGTGGAGAACAATAAAGGAGAAGGAAGTTATACTATCACCTGCTTGATATGGGTTACTATTGGTCAACCATGGAAAATGATGCATTCAATTTTGCTAGGATGTGTGTCGCATGCCAATAACATGGTGATGCAATCCATGCTCCTATGGTTATATTACATAACTTAACTATTCCATGGCCATTTCATACTTGGGCATTTGACTTAATTGGTCCAATACACCCAACATGCAAAGGTATTTATGGATCCTCATTGGAATTGAATTTTTCATTAAGTGAGTTGAAGTGATCCCTCTCAAGAATGTAACGGGACCTACTGTAGCAAATTTCATGAAGGAGCATATTATTTTCCATTTTGGAATCCTAAAGAATGTCCTTTTAAATAATGGCACCCCCTTCATCAGCTTACACATATGATAGCATCTAGCTTCTTACAATATTAATCATGTGAAATCTACACCATACTATCGAAAAGGAAATGGCCAAGCAAAGGCAACAAACAAGACTCTCCTGAAGGTCCTCAGTTAGATGGTTCACGAAAATCATAAAGAGTGGAATGACGAACTGCCATTGGTACTACAGGCTTACAGAACTTCTAAATGAGGTCTTACTCAAGCAACATGTTTCTCTTTGGTATATGGTTATAAGGCAGTGATGTCTATTGAAATCTTAGTTCCTTCTGCATACTTGGCCCTCAACACTGAATTAGAACTAGACAGTTTATGTATGCTGGATCTTGAAGCCTGAGAAGAAAGGCGAGATACTATCAAATGTAACCTTGCTAATTACTAGAGATGACTTAGTATTGCTTATGATTGCTTGGTTAAGAAAAGTTCTTAACAGTAAGGTGACGTTATAATTTGTGTAGCAAAGCATGTGTGGTGAGGTATTTTGGTGCCAAAGTTTACACCAAAGTGAGAAGACCATTTTATAATTCATGAGGTTCATGACAACGGCTACTACAAGCTCCTTAATCTAAAAAATGATGTAATAACCCCTCCCATTAACTTTCAATACATTAAAAAGTTTCATTTCTAAATCCAACAATGTGTTTGTAATTCACATGAATGAAACATTTAAGTTCTATTACTTTATTTCTGTATGTTCTTTTACTTTCGTCTGCCTTGTTGTTGTTGTTGCAAAGTTAGAGATTTATGTCCTTAGCGTACATTTTTAATTATGTATTCTATTCTTGTCTCCTTAGTACTATAAAGTTAAAGATACATCTCCTTAGTGCATAAGGATAATACATGAATAAATAAAGAGAAAGCAATATAAGGTTAAGTATTGGGAAATACCCTCTTGACCATTAATAATATGCTTAGCAGATGTTACTGTCGTTGCTTGAGTATAATTGACTATTTTATTTTATGTGCTTAACTTATTGTTGCTAGCAAGTAAGAGCCTCCCTCTAATGCACAATGCTATACTTTAGGCTTCATAAGCCATAAGGATTAAATCCTACTATCATGGCATTTGTTTTACAATGTTGCTACAAAGCAAAGTAGTACCTCCTAAAGCATATAATGATCCCCATAGCTTTCAATGGCATCAGCCACCTCTAGGTTAAGAAGCCTTGTTATTTGATACAACTAAGCAATTGAAATAAATAAAGAATAGAAGGATAGGAGGAAAGCAATCAAATTTCATTCAATGAGCAAGTTCTATTAGAAAGTGTCGAAAATAACTTGAATATCGAAAAAAAAAGAGGAGAAGCATGAATGTCAGCAAAACAAATGAATATAGCCAAACTCTGCCAAGGGTGACAATTTAAACCTACTGTGGACTCAAGGTTTGTATCGCCTAATAAATCTTTTGCTTCATGGTCTATCTCCTCAATAGCACATTGTAAGGCTTGAATCCTTGCCATTAGCTCACCTCGGCTTCTCATAACGATATGATAACTCAACAATCTCTTAGCTTTGGCAGTAATGGGCTCTAAGCTACCAACCATGAATTTTAAAAGATGAACCCCTTCAACGCAGCTAATCAATTGTTGTAGCTTATCATTTGATAGAAACTTCCAAGACTTCTCAAGTAGTGATACCACTTCCTTCAACATTTTCACCATGGTATTGGCCAACTCAGTCTTTAACATAGGAGACTCACTCTAAAAATCTTGGTCCATAGCATAAAGTTTCTCTAATGGTTCTTGTAGATGAGAAAGAATGTTAAATCCATGAAAGGATATTATCTCCTCCGGGGTAGCTTTCGGAGTTGCTACCATATCTCTACGAGACAAGTTAGCAACTAGGGATAGAGATATCAATAGATGCTGCATATACTTCACCTCCATGAGTCCTTGAGCGTAGCAACGCATCTTCATAAGTATCACCATCACTTGCTTATTGATTGATAAAGTAATGTCTTATGCTTGGGGGGAATCATTTAACTTTTTAGTTCCATTATCATCACCAGTAGTCTCATAATGGATCGGAGATTCACCATAATCTACTAAGTCCTCATTATCATTATTTAAAGTTACCACTGGTGTAGTAGGATTGTTTGAACGAACCTCGGAGCTCAAGTTAGTAGCATCATCCTTCTTGCGGATTGCAACAGGAAAGCCCGTCTCAAACTGCAAGAGTAAAGAAATAAAGTCAAAAAATAACATGACACATTTAATAAAGTTACCTCCTAAATAAATGCTCACTTGGATTGTCTTAAATCCACTAGTGGAGGTGAGGGATAGCTACTCTTAGACTTTAAAGAAGATTTCACCCCTGTTGTCTCATTAGGACATTCTGATTGTTTAGTAATAGCTCCGCATGCATCTCTACTACCTTGAGACTTGGCCCTTAGGAGTTTAAAAAAGAATTCGTAATGATATACAATAAGTGCATGAAGTGTATCACCTACTGATGCAAAAGCATAAGCTTGAAATGCATCCAGGTAATTCATCCAATGTGTTAGCCATCCAAGGGAAGCAACCCCAAAGCAACTAGTAGAAGGAAAGAATAGTTACCGCTTTTAGGGGTTAATCTTCCTAAAGTTGTTTGGACATAGTGATTAGCAGCAAGATTCAAAACTCTTAGTCACGGTAATTAGGTGAGGCACTCCTTGATCAAAACTAAGTTGATGCGTAACTCGATGGGGAGAGTACACCATGACTCTTTGCTCTAAAATGCAGCCAACTAAGTCTTTATTGTCAAGAAGGGATGGTAAGCTCCTTAGAATATACCATAAGAGGAACCTGGCTTGAGAATAGAGGTTATTTACTCAATTTTCCACCAACGTAACCTCACTGTCTAAGTTAGGAGGATAAAGTCCATTACTATCTTCATATCTTACAATTTGCTTGATATAAGGATAGAATGTGAATTCACCCTTAATGTCAATGAGCTACAAGAATGACTGATCAATTGATCCCTTAACTTAGGCCCATGCTTTAGGAGGAGCCAGGTTGAGTTGGTCTTGTGTAGATGGAGGAGAAAAATGTCTTTGAAACCCTTTATTAAAGAAAAGTTAAAGGAATACTAGGTTCACATGAGAAATGATCACATATTGACCTTTTGAATGTATGGAAGCATGGTGATACAGGTCTTAGTGTTGGTAAAGTGAACCTCAGTAGAAGGGACCTAATGGGAATTAGGCTAGCAGACTATTGACCAATAGCTGAGCCTAAGGACTAAAGGGATTGGCAAGATGAGTCATCCTACTCCAGCCGACTCATGTGGTGCGGAGGTTGAGTATCTCATTGGTGACCTATTTTGCTTGTCAACCTGAGTAATTGCTTATTTTTTGTATGTTGTGTGATGAGAAGTAGAAGGCCGAGACAACAACCCATCTTCATTCTCATACATGCCTAGCTGGTTACTCACTCGGCCGTAACCTTGTTGAGAGAAAGAGTCTGGACTGACTAAGCCACTCTTGTTCGGACAAGCAAACTATCTGTATCTTTTTGTCTACATCTTCCAATAGCATCACCAATACATCATTGCCATATGTATAGAATCATATATATAATCTGTTGAACTCATGATTGTTTTCCTTGTATATTCATTTTTACCTTTTTGTATCTTATACATTACTTCCTTAGAAAATGCACTTTTTGTCTTTTCCCTTTTGGGTAAGTTGCCCTAACTTATGGGTATAAATACCCTTGTACTTATAGTTGTAAACATTAGAATCAAATTACCATTAATATACTTTTTTTTTCTTCTTGACATAAACACCTTGTTTACTCTTGGCATCACTCTTATCCTAATGCTTGAGCAAGGCTAGATGGCGAGTAACCTCATCAGTTCAATTTGTATGTCATATTGAATTATGCCGTGAGTCTTAAGAAGTTCTATTGGTGCATCATATCTTATGGAGTTTTTTATGGGTTTTGCTTACTTCTTCGTTCATAATTATCATTCTGTACATTTCTCGCCACTTCCATTTCGAGCTTTCTATAAGGTTAGATCCATCTAGCGACCGATCTTGTCTATTTTTGGTCACGGTTCACAACAAGACCTAGAGCGAATCGCTCAACTTGGGCAATGGGTATGCCTAAGAGGAAGAGTTGTAGATTAACACCTTCCTTAGGCCCTTTAGGGAATACAAATAGGGAAAGCTAGAACACGATGAAAGCATAAAGCTCATACTTGTAAGAGATGGGAAAGAGAGCACATGAGTAGAAGACACAACTATAACACTTGAATTAAAAAAAACAAGGACATGAAGGTACTTATTCTTTCTCGTGACCTAAGCT
Source organism: Lumnitzera racemosa (assembly GCA_024138005.1). Classification (NCBI taxonomy): domain Eukaryota; kingdom Viridiplantae; phylum Streptophyta; class Magnoliopsida; order Myrtales; family Combretaceae; genus Lumnitzera; species Lumnitzera racemosa. The sequence goes on from JAMXBC010000004.1 coordinate 64,821,751, forward strand.
TAGAACTTGAGGCTTGTCCTTCCTTTGTTCCTCAAAGAAATAAGCAATTTAAGAAGCAAAACATGGCTTCTTCTTCTTAGTGTAGGTAGCTTGCAAAGCACTCATTAGTGATGTCTAAAAGTTGTGCTCTTTATGAGAGGATGATGTGGTAATAAGGTCGGCTTGTCCGAAGCTATGCAGATTCAATAGTACAGTTACGTCTTCTAATGTTAGAGTTATCTCCCCCCATGAAGTGATAAATGTGTGGGTCTGAATACTCTTACACGAGATGATTACCCGCCATACTTCCATTCTGCTCATTTGCAAGAATCACAACTAAGTAGAAGTAGCAATAGTAGAGAGGACTTTAGCTTTCTTCAGTAAAGTCATGTATTCTAGCTTCTCTACAATGTGTGCTATCGAATCATCCCATCCAGATGGTAGCTCCTTTAGGAATGTAAATTGGGTATTAGAGAGAGGTAGTTCTCCCCTCTTATTTCTAAGGTGTAACAGTGAATCTCCCCTAATGATATCTTTATAATCAGTACGAGGCTCTTACTTGATAAATTGGAGACCATTGTTGGTGTGAGGTGTTGCATGGGCTTCTTGATGCTTGGCTTTGTCCTAGAATGTGTCTTTAAAAATACTCTTGTCCAGCTACTTATCCCGAGGACACGGGATCGGTGGAAAGCATTTATCATGATGCATCAGCAAGTCCTTCTGTTTCACAGCTTCCAAGTTTTGACTTGGATTGGTCTTCATCTCCTTTCCTGCTAAAGCATGAAGTTAATATTATATATGAGAAGAAAATTCATGAGTTATCAAATTAACTAGAGCATGGAAGCTTTGGAAAGTGTTGGCAAGTAATAGGCTAAGGGATAGCAAAATATTAGAAAAAGAGAAAAACAAAGGAAGCTACAAGTGTCAAAGCAAGTGACCTTCACAAATTTATTGGAGGAATTGGTGCATGAACCATAGAGGAAAGATGAATTCCAATCAAGTAATGGCATCTTAGTGTTCACACTGTATAATGTAAAATGTGAAGATCCTTGGATCCTTTTCTAAGGATTAGGGTGATGACTTTCAATGATAAGAAATTAGAGAAAGTACATAAAGGCTAATGATGTGACATCTGCTTTTTTTTTTTTTTTTATAAAAACTCCTATTAGTTTATGTTATTACCCATGCATAAATAAAGATTTCACTAACATGAAGAAAAGAACTTGAAGACAGTTACTAATATAATGCAACATTATCTTATAGCTTGTATTTGGGCATCTCCGATATGACAGGAGTAGAATTTACTGATGTACCTTGTTGTTAACACCCTTGTAATGAATGAAGAACAAAGAAAACAAGAAATTGAAAGAAAGTGATGAAAAAAATAAGAAGCCATGTTAATGGCGAATGCAAAAAAGAAAGAGAGAAGTGAAGGGAACTCAGGACATTGTGAGTATGTAGTCTCTTTTCTCGGTTGCGAATTATGGATTCTTCATAATGACAAGGAGTAACAAGGATGATACTATGGGGATAATCTCAAATTCATGAGTCCTAGGTAGCCACATCTTTGTTTATGTGCTTCATGCCGGTATTTATGAAGAGAAGATTATATAAAAAAGATTCATGTTTGAAATCGTACAAAGCAAGGTTAGCTTGTCATGCATAACGTTTCCACATTATTAGAAGTTATAATCATCCAGTTTGCTAATATCCGTTGACATCCACTATTTCTTCTCAATATTTGGAAGTATTACATTGAACACATGTCCATTAATCTTAAAGAATGAAGGAATTGTTTTTATCTTTAAGTATCGACAACATATATCAAATAAGTATTGGATATTTAGTCAACTAAGATTCTTGAAAAACTTGAGGCTTGATTTGCTTAACATATTGATTCTTTGAACTTGTTATGGTAGAAGACTGAAGTTTTCCTTTAGATAAGATTTGAAAGTAGAAGTAAGGGTAAACGACATCTGGTTCTATGTAACAATTTGGGGATAAAGAAAAGTAAAAGTGGAATGCAATCTTGAGCTAAGAATATCGAATTTGGTTCTTGAGTAGGACAAATATTTCTTTGGCCAATGAAGATCCTAAAGTATGACATGTGAAGAAGTATATATATAGTATTAAATATTAGTGGAAGAATCAATATATTGTATTTTTATCGATGTCATTCAAATTCAAAAGGATTGGTTTTCATTGGAATAGATGCAATCTTGATGGTTTCCTAAATTTGAATTTGTCATGTATGGAAAGCTAAAAAAGAAGAAGCAATGATCATGTCAAAGCCTAAGTTCATGCTAGGGATATAATGTTGGATAGCTTGAGAGAAGAGATCTCACTTATGAGATGAGTTGTTAGTTTAATAATATGGCCCTTCAAGGAAACATGAAGATTTATTCTGAATATGGGAAAAAGATATTTCAATTCTCAATTAACAGGAAGATTATATACAATAAACCACTAGAGGTATTTATGGGGGTATGAAAACGTTGAATAGCTACAAGGATCTTCCAATTCAAGACTCATGTATGAAAATGCTCTCATGACTATTGTCTAGTCATCTTATTGTTCCATTGATAATGCATGTAAAGTGAAGGGGCCATTACTAGTGACTTTCAACCATAGCAAGAATGACTATTTAAAGAAATATAAATAAGTATCCTGTATTGTTACAAGCAGTGAAGATGCAGATGGGGTGATTGGATACTTACATATATCTGTGTTTGATGTTCATCTTTAGGCCCAAGATCTTCTACCACCTACGAAGGCCAATAAGAGAGATGAAACTTAAAAAAAAGAAGAAAAAGATTGGAGTAAATAAAGAGGATGGTTTCATGAAACCACAAAGAAATAAATAATGAAAAAAAAAAACCAGAGAAAGAAAGCATCAAGGTCAACAAAAAAAAAAAAAGAAAAGAAGAGGAGGAAAAGGGCACGACTCACTCGAAGTTTAATGTTGGTATAAGTGTTGACGAAGCTTAGCATATAAAGATATATATATATATATATATATATATATTAGCTCATATCAACATACATCAAGCTAGATTAAATTTTTGGTATGAGTTAAGAAGATAAGTGTTGTAGTTTGAAGTTGAGATCTAATTAGGTTGGATATTGTTGTTAATTATTTGGTAAAGGGAAATAATGAGATATTGTTGGTGATATTTAGTTGTGAAAGAAGATTTGACAAAAGTATTGAAGATTTGACAAAAGTATTGAAGATTTAATCTATTAGAGATAAGATATTATAAAATATTACCCACTACTAAGGAGAAAATTTATTTTTGTTATGCAGTCATGTAAATAAAAATAAAAAGAATAATTTTAAAAAATGAATAAAATATTATATCTTACCACGGGGGCATTACCTTTGCGTTCCCATACTGTCTCCGCACAACGCTTTAGAGCTTCGCTTCGGAGCTCCTCTCCACTTCACAACAACACTACCTCGTTTATTGGTATGAATAAGATATATAACATGGTTAGATGGAATATTGTTGAAGATCCAACATTTGTTTAAATGCTCTGATGGCTTTATTTTTTTGCCAATGATTGTAAAATGAGGAGGAAATATTGAAAGGAGCCACTACAAATTATTTGGTGAATCAATGTTATGGGAGCAATAAGTTAATAGTGTGATACAAAAGCATATCGAAATATGTGTTCCATGGTAGCAAAATGAATATTAGCATATCATGTTAAGCTCATTAGTAATCTGAAAGAAGCATTGATTTTGTAGATATTGAAAGTAATCGAGCAAGCAAAGTCAACATTTAGTATGTTTACATAATAGTTGAAAAAACAACTTCTAGAAATGGCTAAAACCCCCTTGAGTGTCTCTAACAGACTTTTAGTCAAGAGGCAAAATATAGAGAGCTAAAAATTATTATATTAGTTATTAGGTTAAGCCTATTATTTATTTAGGCTTGACTTCTTAGGCTAGGAGGCAGGGTTTAAGGAGTTTAGTCCATATTTAGGACGATTCAAAGGGATTTGGCTTGGTGGGCTTAGAATAAGGATCGTTGGATTGGTCCATTCGCTTCCAACCTTTCCTAAGTAGGCTTATGCACTTATAAGGAAGGCTACTAGTCTTGGGTCCATTAGCTAACTCATTCTGGATCACTATGAATTGAGCAAACTTCATCTCATCCGTTAATCATCGAGATGATCTGACGGGTGCTATCTCGTCTAAGAGCCTATAAATATCTAACATTTTCTCCTTGTTTAGAACTCTTATAGAGAATAGGAAAACAATAGCATTTTACGAAATCTCTACTTTAAGATCAAATAAGTAATTCAGGCAAAGAATTAATCTCATTTGCTCAAGCTATAAGGTGAACGCTTAAGATTTTTTAAGGCTGCCTTATCTATCATTTGTGCATTTGAGACACTGTGATTGTTTGTTTCTCCTTTCAACCTTGCTCTCACCTAATTATCCCTTTAGGTGATAGTCTTGCTTTATTTCTTTGAAACCACCTGTAGCACTTTACTTACGTAGTATGTACATGACTATTTTAATTGGATCTCTACATCTACACATACTTTTAAATATTATATCATATCATTTTTTAAATTTTATTGCCTATATAATTTATCTTTAAGAGCTTGTTAATTGTCGAAACTCAAGTTGAGCATTTCTAATAAATAATGAATATTATAACAATAATTAGATTTTAATTATATTATTATTTTTTATTTTATTTTTGAAGTCTAGACTTATGGGTTCACTTAGACTAATTTTTTCCAAGCTTGTTGCAAATTTCAAGCTTAGACAGAAAATTTTTGTGAAGACCTTAGATTTAGGTGTTAAAACCCCAATTGGTAATTTACGGTTTCATGACATGTTTTTCTTGATCATTAAGCAACTTATTAGGAATTCCTAAGGCATCAAAACAATGGTCAATATATGCAAGTTGATGAATGAAATTGTTTAATATAGCATTTAATTTGTTTACTTTAGAATTCAGTTGCTTAAGCATATGTTGTAGCTAGTATGTGTGTGTTGATTTCATGTATATGATCATGTAATTGAGTATGTTACTATATGAATGTGAGTTTAGTGCAACAAGATGTGTGAGTAATGTGTTAAGTGTGTGTGTTTATATTAAGTTTTCTAAAATACTTGATTTTATGTACCTTCTATTTACTATAGGAAACAAATACAAATAGAGTAGGGTGAAAATGTGCATTATGTTATATATATATGTTCCTCAAGATTGGTACTTTTCTCAAACTTTCATTTGCAATAGACTTGATATAAAATCTTTCATAGCTATCTTAGCTAACTCAACTTATCCAGCGGCTTATCGCATATTTTCCTAGTAGTTTAAGTAAGGATTAAAAAGAATTCCAATAATTCTCTATATCTTTCTTGAATATACTTACATCTGTTTATTACTTATTGCATTACATATAATGTAACTGGACTTCCATATGCAAATGATAGGGAGAAGGATGATAATGCAAGAGATAAGGAAAACTAAGGATATATATTGGATAAGTACTTTTTTGATGTTTAATATTAGATGTAAAGAAGCTTGAAGAACTTTTTGATCTATATTTTAGACATATTTACTTTGTTTATAATGTGGATATGGATATTGTTTCGAAGTTCGTGTGATTTATATTACAGTATGTTTGTGTTAAGTCATATTGTTAATATTTAATGAAGTGTCAAGAACATTTTGTCAATGAAGTGTTTTGAAATACCACTTATGGTGAAATAAATGAGATAGATTTATAAAGTATTTCAATTATGTGATTGAAATAACAAGTATTAATTATAGATTAAATATGTGCGGTTAAGATGCCACTTATGGTTAATTATGTGTGATGAAATAATAGGTGTAAGTTACAGTCTAAATAAGTGTAATTAAAATAATAGGTATAAATGATACTAACCATAGCAAATAATAGGGATGAGCATAGTCTTGACAAACTTTATCACGTTTATACGTGGCTTATAAATCTATTTTAGCCATATATAAACATAGCAAATTATATATGAAAATGCATTTGTTACCTTTTGCTACGTGTAAATGTGGACAAACATTTACGATAGGTTATAGGTAAATGATGTGAACTATGACCAAGAATAGACAAGGCCAGTCGTTGGATGAGTTTAAACTTGCAGAAAGCTTGAAAAAGGTTAATAGGGAAATGTACGAAAAGGGTAAGAAATGAAGAATGAGAAGAGTAAGCAAACCTACGAACAGCTGCAGAGGATATGGCGCACCAATGGAACTTCTGAGGACTCACGATACAATTTGATATGACGTACAAATTGGTCTAATGAGGTTACTCACCACCTAATCTTGCTTAAGGGAAAGGATAAGAGTAATGTCGAGAGTAAACAAGCAGTGTTTACGCATGGAAAAAAGTACTTAAGTGTATTGAAGGTAATCTGATGATTTTATAACTACAAGTATAAGAATATTTATATCCACAAACTAGGGCAATTTTCCCAGAGGGGAAAAGACAAAAATAACATTTCCTAAAGAAGCAATGTACATGATACAAAAGGGTAAAAATGAATATATAAGGAATACAATCATTGGTGTTACAGATTCTATACATGATACTATATACGTAGTGATGCTGCATTGGTAAGGTTATTAGGAGATGTGGATAAAAAGTACGGATAGATGGGTTTGTTTGAGTAGGATGGCCTAGTCATCCCGTCTCCCTCTTTTAGCTTCTCGACAAGGAAGATGCTGAGTAATTGGTTAACTCGGCAATAGAGAGTAATTGTCAACTCAGCATACTACATAATAATGGGCGGTCATACTGTATAGCATTAAAGGTGACTCAACAAGGAGATACTTGGTCTCGGGAGGGGTAGGTCAGAACATAAGGATTCGTCTTGTAAGCCTCTTTAGTCCACGAGCTCGGCTGTGGGTCAAGGGCCTCATAGCTTGATTTCCATCATTTTTTCCGGATTGTTTTGGATTTAGCATCAAATCCAAATGGTGTTCACTCAGTTCTTTATCAAGGTAATATGGACTGAGGTCAACGTATTGAAGGTGTCAAAAACCCTATAGTCCTTAGGTAGTTCCAACTTGTTGGCGTTGTTGTTAATTTTCTGGAGTATTCTAAAGGGTCCTTTCGCTCTTATAGATAATTTGTTTTTCCCTTTGTTCGGGAATTGTTCCTTACTGAGGTGTAGCCATACCAACTCTCTTGGCTAAAATTAATTAACTAACCGACCCTTGGTCTTTTTGTACATTCTTCTAGCAGCCTCATTGATGTGTCGAGTAACCTTGTCGTAGATGTACCGAAGGGATTATGGTTTGGCCAAGGCGTTCGGGTCCTCTTGCATAAGTATGGGTACAGGGGCTTGGTCGAAGGGCAACTCAGGATTGGATCTATAGACTACTTTGAAGGGGTTTCGCTTAGTGGCGTCATGTACAGTTTGATTATAATCAAATTTGACCATTGGTAGGTAGACGTCCTAATCAACCAAGTTCTTGCTAATTGCAGCTTGAAGCAATGAACCAAAAGTACGATTAACTGCCTCTGTTTGGCAGTCAGTTTAGGGGTGATAGGAGCTACTAAAGAGTACTTTAGTTCCTAGCTAATGCTATAGGGTTTTGCAGAAATAGCTTAAGAACTTCAGGTCTTTGTCAAAGACTATAGTTCTTGGTACGCCGTGTAACCATACAATCTCCTATAAGAAAAGAGAAGCAATAGTCGACGCAATAGTCGAAGCATCATTAGTTTTGGTGTAGAGCATGAAGTACGCCATCTTACAAAACCCATCCATAACAACCATTACAGAATCTTTTCTTTAGGTAGTTTTCGGTAATTTGAGAACAAAGTTCATGCTTAGTTTAGTCCACGGCTTCATCAGAATAGGTAGGGGCATCACTTTCCCTTGTTAGGCTTGGCACTTAGCCTTTTTGCACAGAGCACAACTTTCGACCACTTGGTATACATCTCTTCGCATTCTCGGCCAAAAGAATTGGCCATTCATTAGTTTATAGGTCCTTCTCTCTTCAAAGTGTCCAGAGAGTTCTTCGCTATGGGCTTCCTTAATTAATAATTCCCATAGAGAACAAGTCGGCGCACATAGTTTTCTTCCTCAAAACAGATAGCCATCCTGCATATAATACTCATCTATTATTCTCCTATCCATGTATCTCAAAATTATTGGTCTAAAGTGTGGATTCTCAAAGTACTGTTATTTGATACTTGCAAAACTAAATACTCTAGTCGGTAGTTCTAACAAGAGTGCATGCTTCCTTGAAAGAGCATCTGCAATTACGTTGCTCTTCCCTTACTTGTATGTGATCACAAAATCGAATCCCTTAAGGAATTTAACCCATCTCACTTGCCACTTGGATAGCTTGGTTTGACTTTGGAGGTTTCATAGTGACTCGTGGTCAGTATATATGATAAATTCTCTCGGCAATAGATAGTACTACCATACTTGTAGTGTGTGGATTAGTGCCAAGAACTCTTTGTCATATAAAAAGTAATTTAGCTAGGGTCCTTGGAGCTTTACATTATGGAAGGCAATTGATTGGCCTTCCTACATCAGGACAGTGCTTATTCTAATGCCTAATGTGTCGTACTCTAGCTTAAAAATTTTGTCAAAGTCAGGTAGCACTAATACTGGGGTAGAGGTCAATCTCTTCTTAATCTCAGCAAAACTCCTTACTCCCTTTCTCCCCATTGGAAGTTAGTGTTTTTCTTTATTAATTGAGTAAGTGGTGCAGCGAGGGTACTGAAGTTCTTAATGAACCTTTGGTAAAATGAAGCCAGTCTATGGAAACTTCTCACGTCAGCACAAGTAGCAGGGGTCAAGCATTCAACAATTACTTGGATCTTCTTATCATCAACTCGCAAGCCTCCTCTATTAATAACATAGCTCAAGAATACCACTTCCTCCTAGTAGAAGCAACATTTTTTCAAATTGCCAAATAGTCTCTTGGCACGAAGGATATCTAGGACTATTTTGATGTGTTCACACTGACTCGACATGTTGGCACTATAGATCCAGATGTCATCGAAGTACATCATGACACACTTTTTGATAAGATGTCTCAACACATGGTTCATAAGTCTCATGAAGGTGCTCGGGGCATTTGATAAGCCGAAAGGCATGAACATCCACTCGTAAAGTTCATGTCAAGTCTTGAATGTAGTCTTCTACTCGTCTCTTGGCCTCATGCGAATTTGACGATAGCCAGATTTGAGATCAATTTTGTTAAAAATTTTAGCTCTACTTAGTTCATCCAACATGTCTTTTAGCCTTGGGATTGGATACCTGTATTTGATCATGGTTTTGTTTATAGCTTGGTTGTCAATACACATCCGCTAGATTCCATCCTTCTTTGGTACTAGACGTGCATGCATAGTACAAGGGTTGAGACTCTCTCTTACCTATCCTCTTTCCAGCAACTCATTGACTTGACGTTGAAGCTTAGAAGCCTGCTCAGGATTCATATGATAAGTTGACTTATTCAATAGTGCAACGCTAGGTACTAAGTCAATGTAGTGCTCTATGCCTTAGGTTAGGGGCAACTTTTCTAGCAACTGTTCAGGGAATAGGTTGGCATATTTATCCAATAGTTCCTTCACCTCTTGAGGTAAATCATTCCGCTTCTTCATTTCCAATAGTCGTCTGATCAACAGGAGGGTTGGCTCATTAGCATTAATGGCTTCTCAAAGCTTAGCTCTACTTTTCACTAGAGCCTTCTTCGATTAGTGAATAAGTTTTGTCTGTAACTTGTGAACTTCTCTAGGCATCATCGAATTTAGCGTAATCTTCTAATCATCCTTCTCGAGCATGTAAGCATTCCTACAACCGTTGTAGATGACTCTCCTATCAAACAGCTACGGTCTTTTTAACAACACATGGGACATGTACATAGGCAATATGTTGCAAAGAATTTGGTCGGAGTAATTGTCGATAGTGATTGGTAGTAGTATTTGCAGAGTGATGTGTAAGACTCCCTTCTCAATTAACCAGTGCAACTTATACAGCTTTGAGTGTGCAACAGTTGGCAAACCTCAATTTTGAAACAAGGTCGGTTAACGCCACATTGGTGCTGCTCCCACTATCTAAAATGAGGGCGCATGTTTGATCATTTACCTTGCAGGTGATATGAAATAAGTTTGTCTCTCTACTCCTTCTCTAGTGAGGGTTCTACATTCATAGTACGTTGGACAACTATGAGTAGCTGGTCCAAGTCCTCGGGATACATGTCTTCTTCAATCAACTCTTTTTTAGCATTCTCATTTTTGGCTGGTACTTCCTCCTTAGGTTCTTCATCCGTACTCTCTACATTTAACTTCAGAATATCTCCCTTAATGACCATCGTCCTCCAGTTTAGGCATTGAGTAGCCATATGCGTAAACCTTTGACACTTGAAGAACTTGACTTAGCTGGTCTTCCTGTTAGACTTTTGCCTTTTCTCATACCTTTGGGTTGGTGTTATATCTTTTGGCCGGCTTTTCTGCTCTGGTTGGACATCAACCCTTTTGCTTGGCTCAATACTCGACAAAGTTTGGTGACTTACCTGTTTGGGTTAGATAGTTGGCATTCTGGTTGTCACTCGGCTCCTTCTCTACCTTTCTACTCATTGGGCAACCCTAACAGCTTCATCTATTATGTCAAATCATTCGAGCTCCACAATGTCTCAGATGTCTCCTCTTAACCTAGTGACAAACCTTGAGATTGTTTAGGTAGGTGGTTCCTCCACTTTACATCTTATTATAAGCATTGTCTTAGCTCTTGAAGCTAAGTGAGAGCATCTTGGAGATAAGTTTTCGACATGAATCGGTTTTTGAGCACTCTCTTCATCTCAAGTCAGGTGTTAATCTCTCGGTACCCTTTTCTTCTTCTCATGGCTTGAAAATTCTTCCACCACATAGTGGCATATTCGGAGAATTCAATAGCAGCAATCGTCACTTTCTCAAAATCCTCATACTGATAGTAATCAAATACATGCTCTACCTTTTCTTTCCAATCCAGATACTCGTCAGCATTCCCAGATCCGTTGAAACTTGGAATTCGAAGCTTTACATGGTTGGATACTTTGGGTACTCATATATACTCCTCTTCAAAATACTCTTCTTCCTCCTCATCTATCTCTTTCAGGTCTATCCTTCGCCTTACATGTTTGCCAGCTCCTCCACCTCGAATTGGTTGACTTGGGTTTTGACCTTTGACAGGTTAAGCAGCTTGTGGAGTATTTTGCGCGGCTTTACTGGGTTGACAAGATAGGGCATGAATAGCTTGAGTTAGATCTACCAAAAGGTTAGTTATCTTATCAAGTCTCTCATTAGTACTTCTGGGAGTTTCTTGAGATTGTTATCCATGGTGGATAACTCCACTATCATTACCAATATTAACATTCATACTTGGATCTATCATTTTTCCTTATAGATTCAAATTCAAACAAATACTTCAGAGAGTGAACAGCTAACAACATAACAGTAAATGAACTCAGTAACTTGCTTTGTTTCGCACATACAAAACAGAGTATAACAAAATTTAGGAAGAACAAATTATGGCTCACACAAAACCTCCGCTTTGATACCAAGATGATGTAAACTGTCACCAAGAATAGACAAGGCTGGTCATTAGATGCGTCCAAGCTTGTAGAAAGCTTTAAATGGGTTAATGGGAAAGGTACGAAAAGGGTAGGAAATCAAGAAAGAGAAGAGTAAGCAAACCTACGAACAACTTTAGAGGATATGACGCACCAATGGAACTTCCGAGGACTTACAACACAATTCGATATGATGCATGAATTGGTCCAATAAGATTACTTGCCACCTAACCTTACTTAAGGGAAATGATAAGAGTGATGCCGAGAGTATACAAGTAGTGTTTACACAAGGAAGAAAGTATTCAAGTGTATTGATGGTAATCTGATGATCTTACAACTACAAGTACAGGGGTATTTATACCTGCAAACTAGGGAAACTTACCTAAAGGGGAGAAGATAAAAATGACATTTCCTAAAGAAGCAATGTACATGATACAAAAGGATAAAAATAAATATACAAGGAAAACAATCATTAGTACTACAGATTCTACACATGATACTATACACTTGGCGATGCTATATTGGCAAGATTGTTAGGAGATGCAGACAAAAAATATGGACATATGGGTTTCTCTGAGCAGGGATGGCTTAGTTAGTCCGGTCTCCCTCTCTTAGCTTTTTGGTAAGGAAGATATTAAGTAATTGGTTGACTCGGCAATAAAGAGCAATTGTCAACTCAACATACTACGCAATAATGGGTGGTCATCCGGTACGGCATTATAAGTGACTCGACAAGGAGATACTCAACTTCGGCGGGGGTAGGTTAGAACATAAGGATTCATCGTGTAAGCCTCTTTAGTCCTCGAGCTTGGCTATGGGTCAGGAGCCCCATAGCTTGATTCCCATCAGGTAAATGTACCAAAAATTAGTAAAACCATTGGCTCAATTTATATGTAGCCCATAACTAATATTTTGCCACATTCATTTGTAGCAAAATCATAGGAGACATGGCATTAATTATCTTTTACTACGTATAAAAGTAGCTAAATCTATCCTATTGGCCATGTGTAAATATGGTATAATGTAGCTGTACATTTTTACATTTAACTTTTACCCATACATAAATGTAACATAATGTGCTCTATTTGGCTACATTTAAATGTGGTTGACGATCAGTTTTTTTTTGCTACATTTGGTAGAATTGGCTACATTTGCACTTTGAGCATAGTCGAACTTTTTGCCACAAGTCTTTAGCGATGTTACAAGGATACGTTTAATAAACATAAGTAATACTTAATTGCCACTTTTACTGAACATTTAGCTACGTTTATAGGATGTAGCCTTAGGTGGATTTTGGTGTAGTGATCTCAATAATATGACTTTAGCTAGTCAAGTCTTCTCTAAAATTGCATCACCAACTAGCTTTTTTTTTTTTGTTTTAGATTTTTTTTCTTATAAAGAACAAAGAAAAGGAAAGATATTTTGTAACACCTCAGGGAACCTATTAGGCTTACAACCTACCACATACTCCAACTAGTTTGTTGTATGTTAAGATTCTAAAATCCACAATTTCATGAACATATCAAGTCACCCAAAACATGCTAATATCCTAAGATTTAATTCATAACTATTTCTCCACAAGAGATGTCATCTAAAATATTTAAGTTAAAACAAAAGTAATATAAGAGTTTCATAAGCTTCTACATTCATATAACCATAAAATCACAAAAAGAAATATCTCATACTCTAAAACATCCATATTGAATGATGCTAAGAACCAATAAAGTGTGAGTAAAGATCCTAATAGCTAAGACTCCAATGAATCTCAAGTCTCCCAATACGGTGCTCAATCCTAACTATCATAGAACAACATGTCGTTACTCATCATAATATTAAAGATAATCAACATCCTCTTTTTCCACAAACCTATCGACAAAAAGTTCTTAAAAAATGACATAATCTTCACTAGTAGTGCTTGAAAAAGAAAAGAATGTGATGAATCCCAGTATGCGGTATGCAAGCATACACGGATGCCATACAATGCAATTCACAAGCATAAGATGAAATAAAATAAACAAACAGTCAATTTTTATCTGAAATGTTAGCCATCATACAATAAAGGGGAATTCATAACCCTATCACATTGTATACTCTTATATACATAAGTAGCTATAATAATATACGTCTTTTAACTTTAGTACCATATACTTTGGTAAAGGTCATATGTCTAACACCTAAGAACTAGGAGACACTAAATCTAGCTGCATCATCTCATATGAAAGTCCATTAGAGAATTCTTGCATATGATCAGTAGTTGCTATTGTGGAACTTTAGGATGAGCAGGTTAAGCACAAGCAACAAGCAATTCATTTAGGCCCAATAGTACTTAGTCCGATTATGTTGTTCTTATCCTAACAAGAAAAACCATATACTCAAATACTACATACCTGTAAGCCCCAAAGTTCAGCTAAGTAACCGTAGGATTGAACTTAGAACCCAAGGTTTAGGGCGATCGGCTAAAGGATCCAATCACACCCAAATTACAAACTATTGAGAGAAATATTAGTAAAAATGACCCCGTAATCTTAAATTTAAGAAAATAAATAGTAAATAGGAAACTATAAAATTTTCAAATTTTAAGCATAATAATTGCTAATTACTGAAAAGGCAAAAAGTGTAATCTAATAACTAATAAACTATTAGAGATAGATTATATGTATACTAAAAATTTTAGAATGACCAAAATAATATTTAGGAATGTTCACGTGTACCCCACATGTATTTACGTGTAGATAAAAATACGCGTAATTACCTAAATTGGCCGAAAACTAAGCAAATAATTAAAGAAAAATATAAAATAATTATGGAAAAATCAGAAAAAAATCAGAAGAGGATAAGCTGATGCAAGATCAGGTCGTGGTCAGAAAAAGAAAAATTGGCCAATAAAAATTGAACAACTTAAAAGCCGAAAATCAAGGAAATTGAACAAAGTTTTGTCAAATTAATGCATAATAATTACAAAAATCGTCTATAAATACCAAGAAAAATTCAGAAGCTCATTTGGATAGATACAAATCAGAAAAAATTAGAGAGAGTTGAAAGTTTGAGAGAAAATCCAGAAAATAAAAAAAATAAGAAAAACTGTGCAATTAGGGATTTTAAAGGAAACCCACACCAGACGAAGAGCTGGGAGTGGACGGCCACCACCACCATACGGTGGTGGAAGCGCCCAGGCCGGCCAACAAGGCCACGGCGGCCTGCGGTGGCCGGAGCCACCAAAACCGGTGAGTCCAAATTCCAGCCCGATTCTTGTGAAATTTTGTAAAAATAGTAAATATAATTAGAAAATTATGAATTTTTTTATTCTAAGATATTTTTGTATGTAGTTTATAGGAAAAATATTATTTAGATGAAAACATGTCCTGTAATATAGAGTCCTTAAGAAATCATGCAAAACCGAGCACATTTCGGTTTAGAAATAAATGACCTTAGGAGTGTAGTTTGGAGCTCAATTTTTTTCTGTAGGATGCTCATGTGATATAGAACAGTGCTATGAAGCCATTTTTAAAAAATTAATTTTCAAAAATTTTAAGTTAATTTTTAGCCCTAAAATGATGGTAAAATTGGGTGATTTAGGGTTAATTAGGTGATTAGGATGTTAATTTTTGATTGAGATAGTAATTAGATGTTTAGGGATGTTAATCTCTGATGTGGAAACCTAATCCTAGTCTATGGAGTGTTAAGTGTAAGTAATGAAGGTGTTATGTGGTAAATGTAGAAAATTAGGAATATGTAGAATAAAAAATTAATAAATATGGAAAAATTAGGTTTAATTAGATAATAAAATAATGAAAATCAGAACATAACAAATCTGAAACAAAATTCAATTTTAGGTAATTATATGAAAAATGTAAAAATTTCTTACAACATGAGTAAATTCAGTACACTAATACGGATTTAAGTGTACCGGATGGAATAAAAGCTGATTAGGGGTAGTGATCGTATTTAGGGTATCTAGAAATAATGTGGTTAGTATCACATTATGATTTGAAACAAATTTCTAGGGTCCGGGTACAAAACAGTACCTAGAAATCGAACTAGAATCTAATTTAGAAATCGATGCGGAACCCGAACCTAAACCCAAACCTAAAATAATTATAAAAGACTTAATACGTAGATAATTAGGCATATTAAACCTTAAACAAAACCTAACAATAAGCGCTATAGGATAAGATGAACTTATTATATTATATGAACTACTGAAACCACGTTCGTGTTATAGGGATGATCGGCGATGGCCTGAGCAAATCGGACCTCGAGTGAGTGAGCGAGGAGTTGAGATAAGTTGGGAGTAATACGATGCTGTATTTTGGAGGCTTAAGATTATGCTTGGTTGTGCTTATTAGATAGAGAATGTGTGCATATACTTGATTATGGGTGATGCTATGAATCTATTTGTTGCTCTAGCACATATTGTATGACTTGTATGAAAGGATTGATCACCCTAAACTGGACTTAATTAAATATCCGACCAGTAATCATAATCAGACATGCATGGTAACCCGTAAGGGGAACTTAGGACTCTCCGGCCAAATACCGACCCCTTCGGAAGGGACAGCGCAGGATTGCAAAATGGTCCCTTCTTCATCCTCAGTCGAACTAAGTGACAGGAGAGGAGGTTGCGGCGAGGGTGAAGACAGTGGTACGAAGGTAGTCACGGGAGGAGCAAGGTCTCCATTACACAAGCCTAGGTTCGGTCATGAGCTGTTGTATTAACGGCAACTCCTCAACCCGGATTAAAGCGGGCGTAATTTCTCTAATTTTATGATGGGTCGACAACGTCGTGCGATGGCATTTGCTTGCACATGCATTGCACCTAATAAGTGATTGAAAACCTTGTTGTGTGTATGGTATAGTTTTAAGTCCTCCGTCCTAACTTACTGAGCTGTGGTTGCTCACATCCCTATAGACATCGTGCAGGTGCTGGCTAAGAAACGGCAACAACTACTCTGAAGCTAGCAACTGCTGGATCCTGGAGAGTGAGGAAAAATATTGAAGAATAAACACATATTTTTAAGGTCTAAGTTTTTATTATTTTTCATTTCCGAATGATGTAATGATATAGGAAAATACTATAGAAAAATATTGTAAACTTTAATTGCAATAACTGAATTATAACATATATATAATTCCTCACTTTTATAGGTAAATGATTTATTTAAATTACAAACTGTCTACTTCAAAGCGGGTTAGTTGTGGATGCCTTGTGTAGATCAGGTCTAAGATAGAGGTTGTAGGGCCAACTTCTATCTTAGGATGGTTTACACGACGGGGCTGTTACGACTCTGCCGCTTCGGGGCGTGACAATACCTGAGTTGCTAAGCAATTCAATAAACTAGTAAGATAGCCCAAAGGAAAAAGGATCCAAGTACCTAACTTAAAAGATAAACATTTTCACTTAGTTCCATCATACCTTACTCCAAATAGTCACTAGTACGTTACTTATCTAACTAATTAGTCATTAATGCTTATCTTATCCACAATTCAATCTCTAACATGATTACTTAAGTTCATAGCTACTTAACCACTAAATATCTTAAGACTTCAATGATTCATAATACTAACTCAATCTTTCTTTCTTGCTTTCTTAATTGATCAACTTAGAGATGCCTTATAAAATTAAATTCTTAAATAGAGAAAGAGACTTTTAGCAACTAAGGAACTAGATAGCTTCGAAGACAATGGAACAAAGGATAGAGCATGACGTCTAGATGGTATGGTGAGTAATGCCTAGATGTTGTTCTTTTGTCAAGAATAGAGGTTTAGCATCCGGATGGTAAGCTAAAAGGTATCAGAGGCCTTGCTTCTATTCTGTAGAATTGCAGAATAGTTCACCTTGTCTTTTCACCTAAAAACTCCAACTCTTCATCTAGCTACTCAAGCACTTCTAAAGAAATACTAAGGTTTTATAATCCAATGATTTCTACACTAAATCCTAGTTACTAACTCCAATAATCTCATCCCAAAAGACAAAAATCTCTACAAGAATTCTAATATTAAGAGTGAAAGCCTAAGAACTTACTTGTAAAAGCACAAACACTTGGTGAGACCAGCTAAATGAAGATTAGTGACCAACTTAATTTGGAAAACGTTCAATTTTGAATTAAACCCTTTATAAAATCTTAAGTTCTTGTCCTCTAAAGCATTTCTTCAATATAGAATCAAGCCTAACATAGAAAATCCTTCATGTAAGTTAGCTTACTTACCAAAAAGAGTTGCCACTTGATGAATATCAACAACCTCCACTTAAAATACTTGAAAACCAACTACAATCTACAAGGAACAAGAGGATTATATTGCTACGAAGCTTAATTATGAATTTCCTTATGATTAAGTTCATGAATTTTACCTTAATCCACACTTGCTTACCACTCCTGGGTGAGGTTTAGGAGAGGGTCTTAATTTTCTGCATGAGTAGGAGGATTGGGCTTAAAATGGAAACTTTTAGCATTTTAGAATGAGGGTGGTTGATTAGAGTGAGTAGGGTTTGGTAACTCTTGAGAATCTCTAAAATACCCTTGTTTTTGAAAACATTTTTTTTTATATATTACATTCCCCACCCCATCCCTACCCCTTTCTTAAGAAACTTTTGTCTCGAAAGTTTACCTAAAGCTGAAAATAATTCTAGCTATTTTCATCTTATCTCCCCCTCCAACTCCTAGGTGGCCTTACATACTGGGTAGTTCTCCCATTGAATCTTCACTTAGTGTATTGACCTCCTCCTCAACTCATGAACCTTCTGATCAACAATCTTGAGGGGACTTTCCTTTATGGTGAAATTTGATTGCAAATATAAGGACTCCAAATCCACAAAAAGCATATTTACATCTTCCAGCCTTTAATCTAGCTTAGGCACAAATTTCTTCAATTGGGAGACATGAAATACATTGTGTACTCCCTCTAAATATTCTAACAAGGCTAGTTTATAGGCTAATCTTTCAATTCATTCGTTCAGTTCGAATGGGCCTACATACTTGGGACTCAATTTGCCTCTTAGTCCAAACATGACCATACCCCTGGCTAGAGGTATCTTTAGTGAAACCTGCTCACCAATTCGAAACTCCAAGGGACTTCTTCTCTTGTTTGCATAGCTTTCTTGTCTACTCTAGGTTGCTATCATCTTTTGTTGGATTAGTTTGAGCTTGTTGATGGTTTCCTGCACAAATTTGGACCCAAAAGACATCTTTCCCCCACTTCATCGCGATGGATGGGCAACCTACACTTTTTATTGTACAAAGCCTCAAAGGGTACCATTTGAGTTGTCACTTGGTAACTATTGTTATATGAGAATTCTATTAATGGAAGATGTTCGTCCCAATTTCCTCCAAAATCCAAAACATAAGCTCTTAACTTGTCCTCTAAGATCTAAATAGTCCTCTTAGACCGTCTATTTGTTTTAGGATAAAAAGTTGTGCTAAATAGAAGCTTGGTACCTAACTCTTTCTATAGACTCCTCTAGAACTTACTTACAAAGCAAGTATCCCTATTCGATGTGATTATCACTAGTATTCCATGAAGTCGAATTGCTTCCTTAATATGAGTCATGGCTAACCTTCCCAAATTGTAACTAAGTTGTAATGTTTCGAGGACGCCATTAAGTGTTATAACTCACCACATACCCTAACTAGTTTGTTGTATGTTAAGGATCTAAAATCTACAATTTCATTAACATATCAAAGTCGCCTAAAACATGCTAAAATCCTAAGATTTAACTCATAACTATTTCTTCATTAGAGAAGCCATCCAAAATATCATAAGATAAAAAACATAAGCAATTATAAACTCGTAATTAACTAAAAAACTTGAAAAACTACATTTTAAGCTAAATTAAGTTAAATAAATTTGTAGAAAAAGTAGATAGCACTTATCAAATAACATAGGTAGGTGGATTAAGTAGAATTGGGCATTTAGATTAGTATGGGACTGGTGTTAATGAATAATGAAAGGATAAACATGTATTTAGCAATATAAAAACTCCAATTTTAGAAGAGAAAGAGAGAGTAAATTCATTTTAGCACCCCAAATAGTTTTGAAAATCTGAAAACACTCTCTAAAGTTTCATATAAGCGAAGGAGGATTTGGAAAAATTAAACTTAGGGCTTAAAGATTTAAAGAAGAAATTAGGCAAAATTTACAAAAATTAGTGTGTAAATTGAGCTTGGAGGAATACGTGTATCTACAGAGTAGGTGGAATTCAACCAATGCTACTAGGTAATAGAGCACCTAGTGATTGGGTGGGCTGACAAGGGGGTGGCCACCGGTAGTGGCCGGAGTTACAGTTTCTAGTGAGGGTCTTATTTCATCCGATTTTACAAAATTCAATAGAAATATTAAAATAAAAAAAATCTTGGAAAAATTAATTCTTACCTATTTTCACATGTAGAATTTAGGAAAAATATTTTTTTGTAAAAATTTATTAGTTACAGTATACGTACTGAAGAAATCAATGAAGTTGAGCACTTTTCGATATTGAAATAAACAGGTTTAACGATGTACTTTCACTTTCAAATTTTTTCTATAAACTGCCCTATATTTATACTAAATTGCTATAAATAAATTTTTTACAAAACTATTTTCTATAATTTTAATGAAATTTTGAGCCATAAATTATGATTAAAATGGTATTTTTGGGAAAAAAAATAAGAGTTTATTTTTTCCTAATGACCTCACTTGGATTCTAAGCTTTACTGATTACTGATATATTTTGTGGTATATGGATGCTGTTAGAAGGGGTTTTATTAGAAAAAAGTTAACATAATCAAGTAAGTGCTACTTATATGGATAGTTTGGTGGTATGGGAATTGGAGAAATTAGTGAATGATAATGTGTTACAAAAGGAATTTGGATGTAATAAAGCTATGAAGTATGGATTGGAGTGTTACTTTGATTATTATACTTGAGTTTGGGGCGAAAGTAGATGAATCAATAAAGTTGTATGTAAAATTGAACTTAGGCAGAATATAGCTAAGAAGATTTTGTGAATGAGTTTTGCATTAGAATAATACTTAGAGGCTGAGTCAAAAGCAAAATTTATGAATAAAATATAAGAACATGGGATTCATAAGCTAGTTCAAAGGATGATTTTCTTAAAAACTCTACAGATAATAGAGGCATAGGGTATCTTAAAGAAAGGTAGGGAGCACATGTTTAACTTGATAATCACTTAGAAGTTTAGTTAAAGGCAAAAAATTAAAGAGAAGTATAGTCAGGAAGGCTTAGGGGCTAAGTTAGAGGGAAAACTCTTAGGAAATTGAAGTTGGTAAGGTTTAGAGGATAGCTCAAAGAATATTCTGCCAAAGGATCTAAAATTAAGTAGACTATATGGTTAGTCCAAAAAGGTGCCTTATAGAGTACTTGAGGTGAAAATACATGTGTATGAGTACTCGAGGTGAAAATACATGCTAGAAGCCACCTTAGAGGATAATTCGTAAGAAATCTTAACTACTCATCAAATTTAGAGGTTGACTCAAAAGTTGGTTTGGTTATGAACTTTTAATTTAGTAAGGCCTAATAGATAATTCAGAGACTTCCTAACATAAAAGCTTTATGGATGATTTCACTCAGAAATTAGCTTAGAGGGTGTTTATTGAACAATCTTGGGTATTTGTCAACCTTAAAGAGTAACTCTGAGGTTGAATCAGTTGTGAACTTCAATACCCATGTGTTTTAGAGGCTTCTTTAGTTGAATATGTTGAAGGCGTGATAAGTTAGGATGTGGCTCTAAAGGTAATAAAGGTAAAATATACATATAGCACCATATTAAACTTTCAATACTTAATACATAAGACAATAACCTAGCAGCCAAATAACTTAATATTTATGTAGACATGAAAAAATTCATGCAAAATAAAGTATTAGATCGGGGTTAATATTGAAGGATCACTAGCAAAGATAAGTTAGCAAGCATAGTTAACGGGTGATTGAGTTCCAAGCAAGCAGGATCAGTGTTTTATTGCACTTTAAGTATTGTTTAAGAATACTTAGAGACCTTAGTATATGTCTTATTTGTGGTTGTAAGTTAGTTATCTGTACATATGAAACATGTGCACTCGAATATGGTTGTGTTATTTTGAGTATTGGATTTATTTGTTGATTGTTTCATGATAATGCTTTGGAATGTTTGAAATTACTTGATCACCCTAAAAGCAATTTAACACAAACTTGGCTTAACTACTAATTGGACTTGCATCACAACTCACTAGGAGAAACAATTAGGATTCTTGAGCCAAACATGGACCCTTTGATGAGGATAGAAGGAATAGTCCTTTCCCCACCCTTAGTTGAAGTGAGTGACAGGAAAGGAGGTCACAGCAAGGTTGGGGACTACGATTCAAAGGTAGTCTTAAGTGGACTGTGTTTCTCTATTGCATAAGCCTCAATTTGGTTTCGATCTATGAAATGTATGGCGATAAACTCCTCAAAACTCAGATTAGAGTAGTTGCAATTTCTCTGATCTTATGACAGCTGGTCAATATCGTACAATGTCATTTGCTTGAACATGCATTGCATCTAATTAACCTTACTTGAAAACCTTGGTTGCTTGATGTTAGATACATGTTATTGTCTCCATCTCACTTACTAAGCAAATTGTTGCTAATTCTCCTATAGTTGTTTTGCAGGCTTCCTAATAGAATCACTATACTACTCTAAATTCCAGAAGACTAGAGAATAGGGTTAGAGAATGAGATTCAAGACTAATGGGTTGAAATGTTATTTATTTGTCGAGTTTACTAACTTATGGGGAAACTAATAGGGTCTTTACTAGTGACCCTCTAATTTCAAACCATTTGTATTGTTGCCATGCTTTGTACCTTGTAAACTTTTAGAAATCCTTTACAAATCTCTTTATTTTCTCAGATCAATTTTATTTTTGAACTTTTTATTGAAATTGAGATTTTGTACTCAAATGGTCTATAAAGCTTAATTTTCTTAGTTATTTAATCCTCAAAATTATTTTCCAAGGCTATTTTGAAAAGTTGCATCACATGTTGACATCTATTAGACTTAGAATTGGATGACTCAAAGTGGTGAAGTAATAAACACTTTCTATAGCTATACCTATGTTAGTGGCTAAGGTAGTTAGCTTCTAATTTAAGTTGGTTTATATGGTGGAGCTGTTATGACTCTTTAGCTTGAGGTGTAACAGTTTTGGGTGGTATTAGAGCATGGTCCTCGGTAATCCATTTAAAGCACAACTCTTATATAAATAAGTGGCTATAATAATATAGTTTTTTTAACTTTACAACCATATATTGCGGTGAAGGTTATATGATTAATACTCGTAAATTGGGAAACACTAAATCTAATTGCATCGTCCCTTATGAGAGTCCATTAGAAAATCTTCGCATATGATCAGCAGTTTCCCTTTAGGGATCTGCCATTGTGGGCCCTTAGGATGAGCGAGTCAAGAACAAGCAATAGGCAATTCATTTAGGCCGAGTAACGCTTAGTCTAACTAGGTTGTTTTTGTCCTAACAAGCATAACCATACATACAAGTATTACGTAACTGAGTCGCTGAGTAATTTAATAAATTAGTAAGATAGCTTGTAGGAAAAAGGACCTAAGTACTTGAACTTGAGTTGCTGAGCAATTCAATAAATTAGTAAGATAGCTTATAGGAAAAGGGATCCAAGTACCTGACTCAAGAGATAAGCATTTTCACTTAGTTCTATCATACCTTACTCCAAATAGTCACTAGCACATTACTTATCCAACTGATTAGTCATTAATGCTTATCTTATCCTCAATCCAGTCTCTAATATGATTACTCAAGTTCATAGCTGCTTAACCACTAAATCTCCTAAGACTCCAATGATTTATAATACTAACTAAATCTTTCTTTCTTGCCTTCTTAATTGATCAACATGGAGATGCCTTTTAAACTCAAATTCTAAATAAAGATCGAGATTTTTAGTAGCTAAGGAACTAAACAGGGAGTTGGTTAGGTGGAAAAGGATGGAAAAGCAGCTTAGAAGATGAAGGAACAAAGGACAAAGTATGGCATCCAGATGATACAATAAGTAATGTCCGGACGCTGTTCTTTTATCAAGAGTAGAGGCTTAGCATTTGGATGGTAAGTTGAAATGCATCTAGATGCCTTGCTTCTATTCTTTAGAATTGTAGAATCATTCACCTTGTCTTTACACCTAAAAACTCTAACTCTTCATCTAGCTACTCAAGTACTTCTAAGGAAATACTAAGGTCCGATAATCCAATGATTTCTACACTAATTCCCAGCTACTAACTCTAATAATCTCATCCTAAAAGACAAAAATCTCTACAAGAATCCCAAATTTTAGAGTAAAAGTCTAAGAACTTACTTGCAAGAGCACAAACACTTGGTGAGACCAGCAAAATGAGGATTATTGACCACCTTTAATCCATAAAACATTCAATTTTGGATTAAATCCTTTTGGAATCTTAAGTTCTCATCCTCTAAAGCATTTATTCTAGAGAGAATCAAGCTTAACCTAGAAAATCCTTCATGTCACTTAGCTTACTTACCCAAAAGAGCTACCACTTGATGAATATAAGCAACCATCACTTAAAACACTTGAAAACTGGTTGAAATCTACAAGGCACAAGAGGACTAGATTGGTAGGAGGCTTAATCATGAATTTCCCTAGGATTAAGTTCAAGAATCTTACCTTAATCTACACTTACTTGCCACAATTAGGTGAGGTTTAGGAGAAGGTCTTAAGTTTCTACATAATGAAGGATGATTAGACTTAAAATGGAAACTTTTAGGATTTTATAATGAGGGTTGCTAATTAAAGTGAGTAGGGTTTAGTAACTTTTGAGAATCCAAAAAATGCCTTTGTTTTTGAAAACATTTTTTGTTATATTACATCGTCCCCTTCCCCCCTACCTAAGAAACTTTCATCTCAAAAGTTTACATGAAGTTGAAAATAACCTAGGATACTTCCTTCTTATCTCTTCCTCCAACTCCCAAGTAGCCTTGCATTTCAAGTGGTTCTCCCATTGAATCTTCACATAGTGGATTGACCTCCTCTTCCTCGACTCATGAAACTTCCTATCAACAATATTAAGGGGTCTTTCCTTTCTGGTGAAATTTAATTATAAGTCTAAGGACTCCAGATCTACAATAAGCACATTTGCATCTTCTAGCCTTTAATCTAGTGTAGGCACAAATTTCTTCAAGATGGACACATGAAATACACAATGCACTCTCTCTAAATCTTCTTGCAAGACTAGTTTATAGGTTACTCTTCCAATCCATTTGATCACTTCGAATGGGCTCGTATACCTAGGACTCAATTTTCCTCTTAGTACAAACCTAACAACGCCCTTAGTTAGAGATATCTTTAACAAAACCTTATCACCAATTTGAAACTTTAGGGGACTTGTAAACACTGCAAATCTAACCTTCTAAGTCTAGAATCAAACTCCCCAAATTATAGATGATTTCCTGAAGTCAATAGAGCTAGTGAGATTTAAAATTAATTAAAATCTCCATGCAAAACCTAAAGCGAATATGAAATACCTTAAATTATCAATTAAACCTCTAATCGTATACGAAGACCTTAAAACCTTAAGTATATGTAACTGCAAAAGTTAACCTCAAACCTTATCAAAACCCTAAGATAATAACCAAAGATTTAATCGCGTAAAAAACTTCTATACCCTAAATGTATCTAGACACTAAAGATTTTATTCAAAAGTAATAAAAACCCTAAAACTATAACTTTAAGGATATAAAAGTACTAATTCATCATAACTTACTATAAAACCTTAATTGATAATATATCCTTAATATCTTGTCAAATAATTAGTAAAAGATTAAAGATAACTTTCAATCATTCATAAATATATAGAATACTAAAGTAATCCTTTCAAAAATAAGATATTGCATCATAGTTCATATTCATCTTCTAAGTATATAACTAGGTTAGTATTATATAGAGTTAAAGTATAGTTGATGATTATACTACATATAGTAAGTATTAGTATCTTAAATAACACTTTCCATGATAATTACATTAAGTGGGCTACTAAATGATGTATATAGAATATAAACACCTAGGGGAAGATCTCATTACCTATCCTTACTAATCATTTCACTAAATCCCATATTTCCTTTAATTTTCTTAATTTTCTTCCTAATTGTCCTTAATTACTTCATTATGTATACTTAGATTACATGTAATTTCGAAATGTTAACCAAGTCAAAAGTTGACTAAGTCAACATGTTGAAAAGTCAACAAAACATCATTGTCATCTAGAGAATTCCTTCCTTTTCTTTAACTTTCTACTTATTTTTTTTTTCTAATTCCACCCTTCCTTCGCCATCCACTTCCTCCCACCATAGAGCCCACTTGTCTTCATCTTTTTAAGACACAAAAAAAGAAAAAGAAAAATCTTTTCCCTCGTTCCCAAATTGCGAGCTTTCCCTTTGCTTTGTCATCTTCAACTTTCCAAATTTCACTTTCACAACTCTACTTACCAATACAAACCAATAACACATATATACTAACCTTTCTTTTTATATTTCAAGCAAGAGAAAGGAATGTTATTGTGTATTTTTGCATCTTACTTAGTAGTTAGATGAATAGGTTAGGTTAGTGTAGGAACCTTATGTGATATGTATATATATGTTGTTAAATGGAAGAAGAACACATGTATATATGCTTAAGTATGTGTATATAAGAGTATACTTGATAAATACATGTATGAAGATCTTTTTACATATGTACCCATTATGTACATAACCTAAAATGAGGTATATACTAACTATACATACATATACCTTGCTAAATACATCCTTAAAGTGCAAAAATATGAAATTTGTGAAGCTTTTCAAAGAGGGAACATTAGGCATACGAAAATGTATAAAATACGTATGTCATTGTATGTGTATATAGGTATGTATATTAGTATACGTATAAGTATACAAGTATACATATTAGTATATTAGAAGGACAAGTAGATATGTAACATATGTATAAAGTGTATGAATACATAAGGATAAGAATACATATGTAATGGATGATGTAAGTAATGACCTAATCAATTGATGACATAAGTGAATGATGACATAAGCCTCTAAAATAATAAACTATAAGATCATTTAAATGTAAGAATTAATGGCTAATGAAATCATTAACTACTAAAATAGAATATAAAACTAGTCAATAAGAATATTTAAGCTTCAATAATTAAATTTCAATAAATTTAGTCTATATCGTAAAACATGAGTCTTAACATCCAAAATAAACCTGACTGTGTAAACGTACATCTGAAAATGATAACAAACAACTATAAGATTGTAAAAATTGGAGTTAAGATGAAAGAACTACATGCGACTAAAGATGTAAGATAAAACTGAAAGGAATAAATAAGATAACTAAGTAATAGAATAGACCCTGTAATTTGATAATGAGAAGAAATAAGTAATTAAATACATAAAGTACCATAACTTACAAATATATGAATATAGTTACAATTGATCCTACTAAAGTATGATAAACCCTATATGCGTTATACTTGGGTCATATTGGGAAACTAGACAAACTACAATAGTCTTTTAGTTAACTAAGAAATCCGTTTTTCAAGATACTTATAAGTTCTAGTATTTTTTAGGTGTTTCGATATCAAGTTCTAGAAACCTCAAAGGCTTAGAGAATGAGCAATAATTTAGGTGAGGGAGTTTTAATGACCTGTTACTTGTATGATGCTTTGCTACTTGTTGTTGCTTGTATGTTTGAATGACTGTTTTACTTATATGCCATCATCTGTGTGATCACTTTTTTAAAATTGATAAATATAAATATCTGATCAAAATAACCGGTTCTATTTGTCGCATGTCTATGACTCAATAAATGTATGGATGGAGAATGCTAGCTTTGCAAAATTTTGAGGAAAATATTTTATGGAAAAAGCTTTTCTAATATTAAACATATTTTGTACGATTTTGATAAGGATTTGTAGAGCTAGAAATAATATTTTATCATTAAGGTAAAGCTAATATGGGATCTCCAATTGATAGCTAAAGGACTTGCATGTTTGCACCTGAAGGGCCTTGAATGGTAGATAGTCCTAGTTTGGGATCCACCTATTTGGATTGGAACTCTTTTCTAGACTAGGGTAGTAGTCGAGTGTTGCCTAAAGGGTTGGTGCCCCCTAGGCAGCCTCATGCGGATAAGTTGAGGTACCTTATGCGGGTAAGTATAAAAAATAATCGGAGTGTAGACGACGTAATTCTACACTATTCATAGTTCCAGACTCCTATGAATGTGTTACTTGCATTCATCACGCGTTACTTTCATTCATCACGCTTGAATTCATTTTATATGTAGATAGCTTGCATGTGCGTGAATAATATTTGATAACTTACTTGAATGGTAGTGGTGAGGAATGAACTCACTAAGTTGTTTTATGCTCATCCCCCCTTAGTTTCTTTTGCAGGTTTACTTGTGTTAGGATTAAGATGGGGATAAGTCTCGAATGCCAAGCGTAAGGTGAAGATAAGTATGATAGTAATAGAATGAATGAGACATTTATAGATGATACAGAAACATCCTTTGTTGAAAATATTTGTATGTTAAAATTCCATATAATTAAATTTTATTGTAATTTTATAAAGTTGATACATCCTGTCTTATTATTTGGTAGGAGATACCGATTCTTTGCGATTATGAGGAACTGTGGGATATTGGACATCCATAGTTAATTATATGTTACAATAAATTAATTATTTAAAAATCAGTAACTTTAGTGATAAATCATTTAGAGTCTTATAATCTTTGACTTACAAGGTGATTTCTCTATCATGGGTGCATACGTGCTATGGAAATTTTAGGCAATTCTAGTAGACCCCCTTTCGGGTCTTGACAAGACTTCTTCTTTTGTTTGCATAGCTTTTTTGTCTATTGCTCTAGCTATTAGCATCTTTTGTTGGATCAGTTTGATCTTGTCAATGTTTTCTTGCACAATTTTAGAGTCAAAAGTTGTCTTTCCCCCACTTCATCTTGATCGATGGATGACCTACACTTTTTATCGTATAAAGCCTCAAAGGGCACCATTTGAATTGTCACTTGATAATTCTTATTATATGAGAATTCTACCAATGGAAGATGTTCTTCTCAATTTCTTCCAAAATCCAAAAAATAAGCTTTAAACATGCCCTTAAGATCTAAATAGTCCTCTTGGATTGCCTATTTGTTTGAGGATAAAAAGCAATGTTAAGCTAAATCTTAGTACCGAACTCTTTCTGTAGACTACTCTAGAGCTTAATTATAAAGTGAGTATCCTTATTTGACGTGATTGTCACTGATACTCCATGAAGTCGAACTACCTCCTTGATATGAGCCTTGGCCAACCTTCTGAAATTATAACTAAGTTGTAATGCCTTGGGGACCTTATTAGGCTTTATAACTCACTACATACCCCAACTAGTTTGGTGTATGTTAAGGATCTAAAATCCATAATTTCATTAACATATCAAAGTCGCCCAAAACATGCTAAAATCCTAAGATTTAACTCATAACTATTTCTCCATAAGAGAAGTAATCTAAAATGTCATAAGTAAAAACATAAGTATTCTAGGAGTCTCATAAGCTTCTACATTAATACAACCATAAGATCACAAAAAGAAATATCTCATGCTCCAAAACATCCATATTGAATGATGCTAAGAACCAATAAAGTGTGAGTAAAGATCCCAACAACTAAAACTCTAAAGCGTATCTAGTCTCCCAATGTAGTCCTCATTCCCAACTCTCGTAGTAAAACATGTCGCTACAAATAGTAATAGTGAACATAATCCACAATCTCTTCTTCTACAATCCTATTAACAATAGGTTCTTCAAAGATGACATAATCTTCACTAGCAATACCTAAAAAAGAAAAGAATTAGACAAATCTTAGTCTGTAGTATGTAAGCATACATGGATGCCATAAAATTCAATTCACTTGCATAAGATGCAATAAAATAAACAAATAGCCAATTTTCATCTCAAATGTTAGCCATCATATAACAAAGGGGCATTCATAACCCACCGTATTCTCTTATATAGATAAGTAGTTATAATAATATACATCTTTTAACTTTACTACAATATATTGTGGTAAAGGTCATATGACCAATACCCAAGATCCAGGAAATACTAGATCTAACTACGTCATTCCATATGCAAGTCCAGTAGAAGATTCTCACATATAATCAACAATTGCCCCCTAGGGATCTAATACTGCAAAGTCCTAAGATGAGCAGGTCAAGCATAAGAAATAAGTAATTCATTTGGGTTGAATAGCACTTAATCTGATTAGGTTGTTTTTTTTTTGTCCTAACAAGCATAACCATACACACAAGTATTATGTACTTGATTCGTTAAGCAATTCAATAAACTACTATGATAGCCCATAGGAAAAAAGGATTTAAGTACTTGATTCAAGAGATAAACATTTTTACTTAACTCCCTCATATCTTACTCTAAATAGTCACTATCACAATACTTGTTGTGAACTATAACCAAGAACAGACAAGGCCCATCGATGAATGGGTTCGAACTTGTAGAAAGCTCGAAAAGAGTCAAAGGGGAAAGGTACAAAAGGGTAAAAACAAAGGATGAAAACAGTAAGAAAAACCTACAAACAGCTCTAGAAGATAGATGCATCAATGGAATTTCTAAGAAAATTGTACTATAAGTACAAGGGTATTTATACTTACAAATTAGGGCAACTTACCCAAAATGGAAAAAGGCAAAAAGGACATTTTCTAAGGGGGGGGGGGGGGAGGGGAGACAATGTACATGTTATAAATGAGCAAAAATAAATATATAAGGAAAATAATCATTACTACTACAGATTCTACATGTGATATCGTATACATGACAATGCAGCATTGGCGAGGTCATTAGGAGATGTAGACAAAAAGTACCGATAGATAGGCTTGTTTGAGCAAGAATAGCTTAATCAATCCAGATTCTCTTTTTCGACTTCTTAGAAAGGATGATGCCGAGTGATTGTATGGCCTGGCACTGGAGAGTACTCATCTACTTAGTAAACCACATAATAACAGGCTGTCATACGGTACGTCATTAAAGGTGACTCAATAAGGAAGTACTCGGTTTCGGTCTCGACAGGGGTTGGTTGGGCCATAAAGATTTGATGTATCAACCCTTCTAGTCCTCGGACTTGGCTGTGAGTCAAGGGTCCCGTAGCTTGATTTCTATCATTACTTATCCAACCAATTAGTCATTAATGCTTATCTTATCTTTAATTTAGTCTCTAACATGATTACTTAAGTTCATAGCTACTTAACCGTTAAATCTCCTAAGACTCTAATGATTCATAATACTAACTAAATCTTTCTTTCTTGCCTTCTTAGTTGATCAACTTAGAGATGCCTTTTAAACTCAAATTATAAATAAAGATTGAAACTTTTAGTAAGTAAGGAATTAGATGAGGAGTTAGTTAAGTGGAAAAGGATGGAAAAGCAACTTAGAAGATAAAGGAACAAAGGACAGAGCACGGTATCAGATGATACAATGAGTAGTATTCAGCTACTACTCTTTTATCAAGAACAATGGCTTAGCTTCTGGAAAGTAAGCTGAAAGGTGTTAAAAGCCTTGCTTTTGTTTTGTAAAATTGCAGAACAGTTCACCTTGTCTTCATACATAAAGACTCTAACTTTTCATCTAGTTACTCAAGAACTTCCAAGGAAATACTAAAGTTTGATAAGCTAATGATTTCTAACTCTAATAATCTCATCTCAAAAGACAAAAATCTCCATAAGAATCCCAAATTCAGGAGTAAAAGTCCAAGAACTTACTTACAAAAACACAAACACTTCATGAGACAAGTAAAATGAAGATTATTGACCACCTTTAATCTATAAAACATTCAATTTTGAATCAAATCTTATACGAAATCTTAGGTTACTATCCTTTAAAGCATTTCTTCAATAAAGAGTCTAGCCTCTCCTAAAAAATCCTTCATGTAACTTATCTTACTTACCCAAAAGAGTTGCCACTTGATGAATATCAACAACCTCTACTTAAAACAATTGAAAACTAATTGAAATCTATAAGGAACAAGAGGGTTAGATTGCTAGGAGGCTTAATTACGAATTTCCTTAGAATTAAGTTCATGAGTCTTACCTTAATTCATACTTGCTTGTCACTCTTAGGTGAGGTTTAGGAAAGGGTCTTAAGTTTCTGCATAAAAAAGGAGGATTAAGCTTAAAATGGAAACTCTTAGGGTTTTAGAATGAGGTGGCTAATTAGAGTGAGTAAGGTTTTGTAACTTTTGAGAATCCTCAAAATAGCTTTGTTTTTGAAAACATTTGTTTCGATACATTACATATTTTATGGGTTTTTTTTTTTTAATTTTCCTAAACTTTTGGCTAAATTTAGGCTTTAAGAAGTCTAAGAGTAAGCGCTGATACCAAACTTCATATGGAACAATGGTTGAAAAAAATAATAAGACAACAAACAACTTAAAGATTTGCTCAAAAATGTAATCCAAACAATAAATATGCTAAAGCACTAGCAAATTAATAAAATATGTTTCATTTTTTATTTGGTTTTCTTAAAGAAATCATAAACCTAGAAGATATATCTAGTAATCTCGTACTAATAGATTTAGATGATAGTCTCATAATATCGATGATTTTATTTTTATAAGAGATAATAAAAATCATATTTAGATTTTGCTAGGTTTGCTATGTGCCAAAAAGTTAAAGTATTTTTTATGCAAATTTACCTTTTTTTCCCCTCTCAATAAGGAGAAAAATCCTACTATTTCTACGCAAATATTCCAGTTGAATACGGGAGAGAACATTGAGCAAAGTTTTCATGTTTTGAAACAAAATCATTTATTTGTATCATTTTCTATTATATAACTAGAAAATGGTACACTTGCTATACATGTGTAAAAACTAAATACAATAGCATGATAAAATTCAAAATATAACACAATTATTAAATCAAACCATGTATATGACCTATGATTTAAGCCAAAAAAGTAATGCAAAAATAAATAAAATAAAATAAGAAAGGAAAAAATTTATTTGAAAGGAAAGAAGAACATGTATACAATATAGTAATACATTATAAATGCATATGTTAAAAGTACACTAAATATGACAATTGCATTTAATTTGCTTTATTAAAGAAATGTTGTATACATATAAAATAATTAATGATATCACAAATTATATCCTTAATTAGATTGCTTTTTTATTAGAGCCCTTAATATTTTATTTTTTCCATATATGTCTTAATATTATAAAGATAAAAGATTTATTGGTAATACTAGGGAACTTTTTTGTTTGATTCTTTTTTTTTTTTTTTAATTTTGTTGAAAGTTGACACATGTTAAATGATAGCTTCACAACCATGGATTTAACAAAATAATTAGCAAATGACATATCTACTAGAGGTGTGCAAATGGGCTTTGGCTCGCGAGCCGGCCCGTTTAACCCATTTTCAAAACTGGTTAGAGCCAAGATTTTTTTGCCCGTTTAAAAGTGAGCCAAATTAGCCCAACCCGTTTAACCTGTAGGTCAAAGTGGGTTGGTTTGAGTCCGTCCGTTTAATAAATTTATGCTTTTACCCCGTGAGCCGGCCCGTTTAACTTGCTTTTTAAGCGGGTTAGGGCCAACATTTTTTAGCCCATTTTAAAGTAGGCCAAATTAGCCTGGCCCATTTAACCGGCGGGCTAAAGTGGGCAAAGCCGGGTTAGCCCGTTTAACCCGTTTGTACACCTCTAATATCCACTATGCGTGTGTAAAAACTAAATACCACAATATAATAAAATTTATAGCATAACACAACTAGTGAATCACACCATGAATATGACCTATGATTTGAGAAAAAAAAGATAATGCAAAAACAAATTTGAAAAGGATGTTGTCTAAAAGAAAAAAAGAATATATGTACGATATAATAATACATTATAAGTGCATTTGTTAAAGATATACTAATATGATAATTACTTTTGAGTTGCTTTATTGAAGAAATGTCATATACATACAAAACAATTAATGATATATTAATTGGGAATTTTTCACAAAGCAAAGTAATTATTTAAGGACTTATAAGAAATTGTTTAAGAGCACAATTCACAAATATATTATATTTTATTGTGATTTAAAGAAAAAAATAGAAAGATTTTGAATTCTCAAATGTATTGGATTTATTGTGAGTCAAAAGAAGTATTTACAGTCATTTAGCATGTTACTAAGAGGAGGAGAGAGAAATTGAAATTAGGAAAAAAAATTAATGAATTTCTTATTTTGCCCTTCATATCATTAAACGAGAATTTAATATCATCTGATTTAATAGTTACTTCCAATATATTATGGGAGTGCTTGAAGGAACTATAAAAAAAATACTAAAAAATCCCTTAATTCCTTAAGAGAGATAGAAGTAAAAGGTTAAAATGCACATAATATTTTTCCTAAAATAAATGTCGGCAAGAAAACACGGTCCGAAGCCCTTACGAAGAGCTATTCATAAATTCGATGAGCATATGACTTTCTGGACTGCACGTAATCATTATATCTTTGAGACTTACGCTAGAAATGTAGCAGGAAGAATGGTAATAGTGGTCACTAAACTTTTATTTGGATAATGCACATAAATTCAAAACGATTATTGAGTCAATCTATCTTAAAATTTAATTTAATAGCTATGGCAAAAGTTTATCAAATCAAACTCAAACTTTATCCTATATATATATATATATTATATATTATATTGGGTTTATCTGATTACATCCTATCTATGCTTCCCACGGCAAACGCTAATAAATGTTCAAATTCCCTAACATATATGAATCTTAATATACGAGTATGGTTAGCTAGTCAGTGAGTGCGATGATTAGACTTTCATAATCAAAGTAGAACTAAAAAAAATTGAAGAGTAATTTACCCGGGTGATGAGTAGTATATAATCTTAAGAACTTTATGGTTATTATAATTTAAAACAGTGATCTTAGAGGGCAATGATTCCACGGATCTACTGGCCAAAGTTATGATAATATAGATTTAGATTGGGCATAATCTTCTTAATAAGGAAGTGATGAACTGATCTCAATTCACCACTTTCAGGCCAGTTTTCTTTTTCTTTTTTCTTTTATTTATTTATTTATTTATTTATTTTTGTATTTCTCGTTAATCTTATCAGTATCTTGATGCGATAAAATTAAAGCTCAAAACTTAAAGCAAATAACTTGAGAATCATGCCTCAATTTTACTAATTTAAGAGTCGATAAATGAAACAAAAAGAGCCGAAGCAAAGAAAGAATTCGAGTGAAAAAATAGCTGATTTTGACTTTACAATACAGGCGGTAGACCCAGGCACTTTATCAATAGAATATAACATGCTACCATTTAAACTGTAGCTTAGCTATTATCTGAACGGTGGAACCTAACAGACGAATTCTAGAGTCAATTTCGCTTACTTTAATTTTATAAACTTTGCACTTTATTTAAGATTACACCACGAAATGTGTAAGGATTTTAAATTAGGTTTTTGGGTTTATTTTCAAGTAGCCTTCTAATGTATTCTTTTTCTAATGTTAGGAATCATATTGGATATAGATTATTGAGTTTTTTCAAACCTCTTAAGTCATTGAGTTTGAATTAATCGTTATATGATTGTAACAAACACGTTTTGACTATTATTTGACATGCAGCATGGGTTTTATCAATTGTAGATAACATGGATTGTCAACTTGACTACAATCCTAGTTCGTATTTAGTTCCATTGTGTATCTCTGACATCATTTATGTCCATATCCACAAACACGCTACACCTACCCCCACCACCACCACCCCCGCCCTCCCTGTTACCAACACCCTAAAACAAAATATGTAAACTAGACATCGTTTTATTCATACACCTTGGATCATGAGTTAGGCTTGATCATCTCACCTTGCTTACCTCATATTTAATGATGTTAATGTGATGATGGAACTCCACACAATAACATATTATTTGCTTCGTTATGATATGCCTCATAATTTTACCCTTGATGACAGTTGCTTTCTAGGAGGTTATCCATTCTAAAAGTGCTCCCATTAAGCATACTTAATTTCAAAGTTTTGATGAACTTTAGGCTATTACACCAAAGGATAGCTCAATGATTAGAATTCTATAATAATATAGTATATAGCATGATAAATATATGAAGATGAAAACTTATGTTATTTTAAAAGATCATCGATACAAATATTTCATATGATATTTATAGTCTCATAACCCTAGAATAAATAGAAAAAACTGAATGAAGTATGAATTGTACTAAATAAAAATAAATAAATAAAATTAAAGAAATTACCTTTAAAAAACAATACTAAATCTTCAATGACCTAGTATCTTTCCAAAACAAGCAAATTTGACTTCTAAAGCACAAAACAATGAAGCAATTTCCTTTAACTATGGTAGATTCAAATAAGTCTTTATTAATAGATTGCAGGCTCCATAACTTTATAAGTGAAAGTTATAACCTCCTAAAAATTGATAGATGTCAACGAAAAAATTAAAATTGAGAGTGAGAAGTTAGAGTTTCTAGCTTCATTTAGTTCGAACTAATGATACTTTTGATCATTCTTAGATTAACTTTTAGATGAACTTGACCGACTTTTGGTTTCTTCCTTCCCCACTTGTAACAATCGAAAGGGTTCTTGACTTGTAATCCTAACTCCTATGTAATACATAATCTTATATTAAGGGATATCACAATTTTCCCTACTTATAAAAGTGATGTTTTTGTCAATTTTGTTGTGTAGGTTTGACCACACTAGGTAAGCAAGACTTTATAGGTACTCTCTTATAGGATTAAGAGGTGCCTCATTTGTGGTGCTTTATCCTATATGTTACTTAGGGGTCGACAAAAAAAATGAACAAACCCTACGAATCCATAAGCCAAACCAAACCAAACAAAAAATATAGTTTTTCCTACAATTTGATTTGAAAAATTCCTAATCTAAACCAAATTGAAAATTTATGGTTGGTTTGATGGATAGATTGAGTTAATTCATAAAACCAAATTAAACCGTTTTATAAAGAACATAGTAATATTGTACTTTAACAAGAGAATATCTTTTATTATAATATAATACTTAAAATAATTTTTTATTTACATTTATTGAAACACATACACACATACACACACACATATATTAAACTTTTAATTACCATAATGTATATATAGTTTGACTTAACATTTGTAATATATGATATTTTTATAAATAAAATTAGCTATTGACAAATATTTAAAAATATTTAGTCACATGAATATTAATTTCATTAATATCTATTATGATAATACTTATTATTTTTAAATCAATTCAATACTTTGCAAGTAAGATTAGATATTTTGCAAATACACTGTTTTAAATTAAAAGATATGCTTCAATTTATAAACCTAACCGAAATTTGATGGTTTGGAAAAATTTCCAATTCAAATCGTATGATTTGGTTCAAAACCATAAAAGACTAAATTATATTTTTATGGTTTGGAGAAGAAACCAATCCAAATTGATTCGCACCCATCCTTAGTAGTACTTAACTCTCTAACTTCCTATAAGTGAACTTCTTTGATATGACTCATAATGATTGGAAGTTTTGACTAAGGTATTGTCTATTTTAGTATGGAGCTCTTTATGATTCTATCTTTGGTGCAGTTGCTCTTAAGATGGTAGTCCCTTAGGAAATAGTTGCATTAAGCGTAAAACCTTGAGGTATATTATGCAAAAGTGGACAATACATTGGTGTGAAGAGTTCTAATCATTACTAGAAAAATCAAGGTACATGACTTATCTCCTAGGTTGAAGCCTGTAACCATATTTGGCTCATAAAAAAATATTTTTCCACTTGTAACAACCAAAACTTTGTACATTATGGTATTGTTTGCTTCGGTATGATATGCTTTATAGTTTTATCTTTGGTGCTAAATTCTTTTCAAGAGGTTACCACCTATCCTAAGAGAGCTCTTTGCTTAGCACATTTAACCTTTGATTTTGATGTGCTCATAACCATTACATTAAAAAGTGCCTCAACGTAGAGCTCCATCACCTTATACTTAAAGCATATCACAACTTCACCAACTTACAAAATTGATGTCCTCATCAGTATTTACATAGGTCTAAGACTACTCTAGGTAAGGAGGACCTTAGAGGTCTCCTTTACATGTTTAAGAGGTGCTCCTATTATGGAACTTTACCTTATATGGCACTTAGCTCCCTCACTTTTGGTTGGTGCTTGTAGCTTTGATAGCACTTTTAGTGATGAAAACTCCACATATTGAGGTATTATCCTCTTTGACTTAATATGTCACATAGGTTTACCCTTACTGCTAGCTGCTTTATAGAAGTCACTTATTTTGAGAGTTCTCTACATGCGCTTCTCTAGTAAATTGAAATTTCTCTACTTGCTTGTTAGAAAGTTGATTACTTGGAGTTATGTTAAGTTACTACTTATTGTAGTTATGGTTATCTTTTGTTGAGGTTGTTAATAGGATGGGTGTTGCATGTGTTGTTATGGGTTGTATAACATATAAGTTGCATTATAGTTGTTGTGTAGTTGGTTAGAGTTGACAAAACTTACTCGCTTTATTGTAATATGGTGCTATTAAAGGTATTGGAAGTTGTTATTGTATTGTGGTAAAGTTGTTAGAAAGTGATTATATTTTATGATTATTGAGTTGTATATTAAAGTTGTGAATATTATAGTTGTAGGCAAGAAAAGCACATTAGATATTTAACGAGATTCCTAAGAGGCTTGTAGTTGTGAATTATGTTATGTTAGAAGATGATAGAAGGAGGAGAGCTTCATAGGCACTGAAGGAACTAAAGAAAGCACTTAAAGCTTTAAGTGTATAATTTAGAGCTGATAAAAAGGAATGGGGAAACTAACTTGGTTAAAGCACCACAACATTATGTAAAACCTTCTAAGCTAAAATTGATGAGATACCTAAGATTTTTTTGATAATATCAATAAAACTCAAACTAAATAAGCTTAAGCAAGAGATTAAGATTAAAAGTAGAAGAATTCAAGATGAAAGAGCCCTATAAGAGGTTGGAGTCAAGTGTGTGATTGATTGAGAAATATTTGATATTGTAAGTCTAGCATTAAAAGCTATTGAGATTGAGATTGAGATTGAGATTAAGATTGAGATTGAACATGATGTTGTAAGAGTTCACGAATAGGTGATTAAGTTAATGGGAAGCCTATTAGAGTGGAATCTATAGGAATTGAGTGTATAGTAGCTCTTAATGAGGTAATCAAAATATTGAGAAGTAAAGTGATGGATATTGAGTTTAAGATAGAGTATATTGAGATTGTAAAGCCTAAAGTCATAAATTGCTCTTGTTAAAGTTGTACGAATAGACGTTTGGCGAACAACTAACTTATTCCTAGATTGAATTTCTCATGTTCTAACTCTAGAATAATTATTGGTGCATGACTAGAGTAAAACCTATTATATTATGCTATTACCTATGCATCTCAATCATCCCTTTCCAAAGAATGTAGTTGACTAGATGCATGATGACTAAATAGAGGTCAGGTTTATGATACGACTCAAGTTGGTTTGATGTACATGTTCTAGAAACATTGTTTAGCACTATGCCATTATAAGCATGTTGAGATTAGTGGCCTTTTCTATGTTTGCTAAGTTATTTCTGTCTTGTTGTTTATGCTTCTTATATGATGATATTTGATTCTTATTGATAGTGTATTTTTCCCCTTAGGTCTTCTTGGAGTAAGCTTAGCCATGTCCCATTGATATATGAGAAAAGAAGGAAGACATCAAATAGATATGGCAAGGGGATCTTACTATATGATTCTCCCCATCCAAATCTAAGATATTAGAGATCCCTAAGATCTTACTTGCCATATTAATTTATACCCCTCTTTCTTATAATTATCTTTGTACCCTTTCTAGGTAAAGGGACCTTAAATTCTTATTACTCTTACTCTCTATTATTGCTATTGGTTATTCATTCTTGATTACATTATTGAATTAAGCATTGAAGTGTATACGTAGAAGTTGCCTTTAAGGTCTCCTGATACCTTAAGTTTGTTCCTTTTATAGACCAAATGTAGCATTACCAAGCTACATTCAAGCCCAAACTCCTTATCGAGAATTCACAACCCACAATTGGTACCTACTATCTTATAGCTTAAACATGAATCCATGACTAAAACTTATGCACATAGCCAACTATATCACTACTCTAAATAACCCTCAATCAAATTCTCTATAAGTTACTATAAAGAAACGTGGGACCTAACTAAGGGGCTAACCTTGAAACAATGATTTAACATTTCCATTGAAAACAAAAGATCGTATTTTATAGGTTTTCGAAGTTCACTTTCATTGAGCAACAAATGGCTTAAATCATAACAAAAATAAAAAATAAAAAAAGCCTTAAGGTAGAGAGGGCCATTCTTTGACAATGATTTGGAAATAACCTCTCATTGCCACAAAACGCTGATTCAAAAGGTAATAACTCCTCCTAAGCAACATATACTCTACCTATAAGAAGCACGCAAACAACTAAGCTCCAACCAAGCAGCCTCGCGCATTGCCCTAGTAGCAATTACTTGAAGAAACCCCCCTGACTAGCTCAATCTCATTGGTTAAACACCTCATTGACATCAAAATTCCTTAAATTGCACTCAATTAATAATTTAGTTTTCTGTACTAAATTTATAATAATCACAAGAATCATAAATCTAATGTTTTATGAAGGAAACCGAAAAGCTGTAGAGTATTGTTTGAGTTTAGTATTTGGAACATTGATTTGTTAGTGAGCATGAGCACTTATTGAGGTAAATGCATTTTTCTCCATTAATTAGAAGTTTTTATTAGAAATTGCCATGTAAGAGTTATTTAATTATAGGATTATGGAATTCTCATATTTGGATGATTAAAGAATGAAAATGATGAAAAATGAGAAATTTAGGAAGAAAATTTAGGCTTAATATTGGTACTTATATTAAGGAATCAAATTATGTTATGTTAATTTGGAGTTGTGATCAATCGTTAAATTAGAGGTAAGAAAACCAAATTGATCTTGTAAGTTATGGATCCCTTATTAGTTGTTGATATAGAATAATGATTATTGATGTTTAAGAACAATGTCAAAGAACTATGGAAACTTATTTGTAAAAGTTGAAGTTTTGGAAATCAAGGTTAATGATTCAATACTTAGTGGTTAGAAACCAAGTAAGTAAGATGTTATTGGTCTAGGTTAAAAGACATAAAAAGGAAGTATTGAAAAGTTGTTTTTGGATGTTATAAAAGTATTGATTAATGAATTGATCTGATTTGCTAAAAGATGAAATCCATATTGAAAATTTGTTTTTGTAAAAGCCAAGTTTGATTTTTATTAGTGAAGAATGTTTAGGATATGTATGAAGTGAACATTTCTTAGTAATACTTCAAAAACTTACTCGAATCTCTTCTTTATTCAACCAATTACCACTATTCCCTCAATTTTGTTAATTTCATTTCTTGCCCCTCTTTATTGATTGGATTAGTGAAAGAAGCTAGTATTTCTATCTCCCATTTATCCATGAACGTTAAAACTAGTACATTTCCTTTTGTTTTAACAATGAATCTAGCTCTTCCCTTACACTTGTTTCCACCTATCAATCTGCTGCAACCACATCTTAATCTTGGAGGAAGTGTTATTTCGAAGATAACTCATTAATTTGCTGACTTTATTTGAAATTGGATTTTCGCTCTACTTAATGAGATTAAATCTCCAATAGTTTAATTTGTCCCTGAATCCAATTAGGTTATATGCTTAGTCCATTTAGCTTTAAAAAGATTCAACAATTTTTTGTTCACTTTTTAACTCGCTATTTAAATTCATATCTAAACAAACAAGAACCCCTTTTGTCATGCTTAAACAACTCCAATAATAATGGAGAATCATCTAACTAATTAGTTGCAAGAAGGTTACCTAGGTATTATGAAAACTTTGAACCTAATCTAGGTTTTCTAATCATTTGTCAAGATGTTCTATAACTAGATCTTTGCTTTGAATTTCATTTGACCATGCATATTGCTACTCCTTAAATCTTGGATAATTAAATTGCAGTCAGATATTGTGTCCATAAAAACTTAAATTTTTCTACTTCATTTATCATGAGCACCTCTTTTGTCCTCTTGATGTACAATATCATTCAAGTCACTTACAATAGGCCACTTGTCTTCTATGTAACATGCAATATGTCAAACCTTAAAGCCAATAGGATGTAATAGCGAAGGCATGTATAAAACCTAAGTAATTCTTAACTTTTCTCCATCAGCTACAATAACCCAAGTCTAAAGTAAGTGTACAAAATATTGTACAATTTCAATTGAGTATGGTTGTATCACCAGAGAACTTGTCCAGTGACAAGCTTCTTGGTTTTGCATGAAAGAACTCTTCAAATTGTTTGTTGTTAGGAACAAGGATATTGGTATATTCAGAATGATTAGTAGGAATAGTATCTTATCTCTCTAATGGTTAAAATATGTTTTACCAAATTTGTCCAATTTGATGAAACTTAAGTTAGATTTATAAAACAACATTCATTTCATTACCATTTTGAAAGCTTAATTCTCTCTAAGATTGTGTTAGGAAATATAATAACAAATGAAATTATTATTTAAGGACTTAGAGGAGCAACAAGGCTCAATATCATTAGAGGCAGTTATGCCTCTTTGATGATGTTTATTAAGGGATTTCTATTGGCAATAATTTCCTAAGATACAACTAAGCTCAAAGATTTGATTAGAAATATTAAATCTCTAAACCAAACTAAAGAGGAGTAGAATAAAGTTCTAATTTATTCAAATAGTGAAAGCAATTTAAATTATTGGAAACAAAGTTGTCGATCATCTTTAGAAAAGAAAAAATTCCTAATATTATATTTGTCATGTTCAAAAGACATGTATACTTTATGAATGATGATTTTTGATCTAATTTTGGGTTAGCCATTGCATCATTAGATGTCAACATAACATTTTGTGCCTAACTCAGGGACATCATGCTAATAGACATGTTTATCATTAGATATTAAGACAATGTTGAGACACATTATACTAATACTAATGTTTACTCACGTAAACCTATAAATATAATGAATTAGTTTGGCCAAAAGGTTTAAAAACTCGAAGAAT
This sequence comes from Lumnitzera racemosa, assembly GCA_024138005.1. Taxonomy (NCBI): domain Eukaryota; kingdom Viridiplantae; phylum Streptophyta; class Magnoliopsida; order Myrtales; family Combretaceae; genus Lumnitzera; species Lumnitzera racemosa. The sequence continues at coordinate 64,864,447 of JAMXBC010000004.1, forward strand.
CATTAAGGTCTATAGAATGGCACTTGGTTTGTATGAAGTAGCTTTGATCAAATGAAGTACCACTTCCCTCTTTGTCTTTTTGGACTTTCAAAAGCACTTCATTTGAACTAAATAGTTTGATTTCAATGGAGTGCCCCACTTCATAGTTGGTCACTTTTGCTTCATATGAGATGGATATTAGGCTTTATGCTAACAAAGCAAACAACATTTGAATATAGTCTATCTTGTTTGAGTGGAACTCTTTCCATTCAAATGAAGTCCTTATGATAAGAAACTTTTGAACATTTACTTAGTTTATTGTCTTAGTTTGAAGTTTAAAACTTCATTAAATTAATAATTAGTAATATATACAAGATCTCATAATTAGGTAGGCTCATGACAAAACATGATTCAATGACATGAGCTTAGACCATTGTTGTACCGAAAGAAATTGACCTTAAAAAGATCATTAGTCCCAATAAAGTGGGATGGACTTACAAAAGTTTCCATTTAGATGTAAGGATGCAATCGAGTGTGTTATTTTAGGATACTTGACCCACCCAAGTCGATAAAAATCTTGTAGGGTAGTAATACCTTATAGGGTTTAGAGTTGAATTTTAAGATTATAAACAAATCTGGTAGAAAACCTGACTTAGTTAAAAAGAATATATTTATAAAAATATTTACTCCTATACACTATATATGCCCTATATATCTTCTGCATTGCACAACATATTTTATTCTCAATTTTTATTACTATATAGGTTTGTAAATATAATCCTTATTTTACCTATTTACTTTTCACTCTATTCTTTCATTTATCTCATTTTGATCTTTATGAAAACCCACTCTTATAGAATCATCTAAATCCTATAAAAACCCGCTATAGGAGCGATTTTTGGGAATAAGGTTAAAATCTTACAGTATTTATAGGATTCTAGGAAATTGTAGATTTTATAGGGTGAGTTTGGTTTTATAGAATCTGTCTCAATCATGGGCCAAATTCAGTAAGTATTTCTTTCGTTCCTTTTCAAATTGCAAAGGGGGCTATTAATAAACCGATTTCTTTTCCGATTACTTATTATGTTCATTGATTAGTTACTAGCACGCCATCGAAGTATATATGTGTAGTATACATGATATGTTTCTTACGGCTAAAGATCCAAAATTAGGTAAAGTAACATTACGCAGGAAGAGAAGCAGACCGTTGTATTGATGTTGAGACTAGAGGTTAGAGAGAGGTTTAGGAGCACTCGTCAAATCCAAACTGTGAATCAAACTAGACGAATTTGTAAAGTGCAGCTTTTCACAATACAATTCGATTTGTAGTTTCTATGTAACAAAGCAAGATAGGAAGTAAATTTCAATTTAAATGTAAATAAAAGACAAGATATATTAAATATATACATAAAAGAGATGGTAAAATTAAAATTATTAAAATGAAACAACTATTGTTTGAATCGAATTTGAACTTGATAGAACTATTCAAAAGTTTTGTTCCAACTAATTTATTGGATTTCTCCAAATAGATAGAACCAACTGAAAGTGGTAGTTTAACTTCTCAAACTGTTTACAGTGGTTTAATTTAGAAGAAATTTGTGAACTAAATATTGAAATGGGATCTAATTTTAGTGCTCAACAATTATTTTTATAAACTTTTTTAATTGTGGACATAAAATAATATATACTTTGTTTTTTTGGGTAAGACATAAAATAACATATTTAGTATGTTATAGAATTCCTGCTTATGTTGTTCAATGTTGTTAAACTTGGACCGGAGGATTAATTTGGGGTTGAAAAGGGGTCAAGAAGTCAAACCAAGATTAAACTAGAGTCAATCAGGATTAATAAAAGTATGATAATATAATTTATATTTATTAATAATATAAGAAAATTTACATATATTCTTGAAAATTGAAAGTGAAAAATATTTTATAATTTATTTTTTTATTTGTATTATCTTTTTAAATAAATTGATGTATTTTTTAAAAAATATAAAATAAAATAATATATTTTAACCTGAAAGAACTCGATGAGTTTTTATAAGAATCGGATTAAATTAGTTAAATTAATAAGATTGAACTGAAATCACTATTAATGGGAATCAAAATGGTGATTTGAATGGATTGGATCAAATCGAATTAAATCCAATGGGTGGACTTGAATCTGAAAATATTTTTCTACCGTCGTTCCAATGGTTAGATTCGAAGCCTGATGTGATTGCTCCACTTACCAGACATGTCTCGTTGTTATGGCATTTGGAGCGTGGCATAAGTCCGATTTAGTAATAAAAGGAAAGAAATAATAAATGCCGGCGACGATATTAATAGCGTTAAACTTGTGCTGACAGCAAAATAATCCCAAACATCTAACCATCAAGTAGGTGAATAATTCTTGTCCATCGAGGTCCGCATGTTTCTTTTTTGAACTTCTCTTTCCATTTTTCATTTTCCGATCGTTTAGGATTTTTGTTTTTTTAATCCTATTTATTTGTTTATTATTACTTTTTTTTTAATCAATATGAATTTTCTTGCATATGATAAATGCTAGGTTGGAAAAGAAAAAAGGGGTATATAAACGAATTTTAAATATGTTATTGCCTATATGAATTCCTCGAAATACACATGAATCAAAAGTGATTTTTCCTATTCCTTTTTCATGAATGATATTTAGCATGTCCCATGCCACACGTGCCTCAGTTTTTCCCTTCCCACCATCTACAAACAACTAACATCATTACTTCAATGTACAATGGAAAAGTAAAAGGATAAATATTATTTCGTACCGTTTAACATTTCTCAAATAAATATGGGGCGGTTCATAGGTAAATCTATTATGCCGAACCACAAATCAAAAGATATGTACATGATAAAATGAAAGCCACAGTTGATATATCCATTATATATCAAACAGCTTATGGTCCGGTCTATGAACGGATTCATATGCGTAAATTTTCATGAATCAAAATTGTATTTTGATGAACCATAACCATGTTGGCACCAACGATCTGTTTCTTGGGCACGAGTATAAACATCTTGTTTCTTAACAGCTATTATTTCTAATTCAAATCCTAACGAATAATATTATTCTGGTCGGGGGAGCTTAAATTGAACGCTTTGAATGTGCTGTTTCATATAAATTTAGTAATGGAACAAACGAGTTCAGGGGCTAAATTCATGAAACAGTAAAAAGAAATGTTTATAAGATCTAGAATGTACATATATATGATGCACTGCCATGACTTTATATCTCTGTTGGTTCATTTAAAGATTTCAATTCCAGCAGATGGTGACCGGGGTGTTGATGATGATGCATTTATGGTATTAGGTATGCTTTTCAAATTAGGCATCTTTCAACATCATATTTTCTGGACGTCCGAAATTGATGATAGTGGGGGCATGGTGGTCCCTCCATATTTGTTGTTCAGGTAGAATATCATTAGTTGGCAAGAAGAAGATTATTGCCTGTACTAAGAGTCCGTTTTGCCTTTGAGTCCAAAGGCATTTGGTCTCTTGATTTGGTACTGTATGTTAATCATGTTGAGACCACTTTGCCTTTCCACAACTTTCACCCACTTTTGGTGTATGTAAATACTTCAATCTGGAAAAACCGTACGTGTTTGATTACTACAGGACTTTAGAAAGCGAAAGGAAATTTCCTTTGGTAACTTAATTAGATCTACCCATGCATTGTACATGTATAACCTTCTGTAGAGGGCTAATTCCATATTGGGCTTCAAGTTTGTTAATTAAATGAATTTGATTTCTTGAGCTAAGGTGATAGGGTTCAAAGAGTTGGACTCATAAATTATCGGGATGATTAAGGAAGTTTTAGTATGGTGGGTTTGGAGTAAGGTTTGTTAGTTCAGTCTATTTGATCTAGCTTTTCTTAATTTGGCTCATACAAGAAAATAGGGCCTTATTAGGCCTAAGCTCATAAAGGAAGTCTACCTAAGGTCCATTAAGGGAAGGGATAAATCCTGGCCATTGATCATCATCACAATCCAATAGTTGAGATCAATGGCCATTTTCTATATATAACCCTCTTCTTCCCTTATTTAGACAAGAGAGAATTGGCATGAATGTTGTTACTCTATCGGATTCTCACCGTAAAAGATAAAAAACTTGAATATTTTAATAACACTTCTATTTCCTTCATTGATAGTGGAGTTTGATATCTCTTGGCTTCTCTACTTGTCACCATAAGTATTAAAGCCTTATTGAGATCACTTACTCTTCCTCCTTACACTTCTCTCTTGATTATCCCATACGTGAAATTCAAGTAATTTCTTTAGTCATGTGTAGTGTGACTTAATACGTAACACAAATGTAACCCTTGCACTCATATCACTTACCCATATTTTTCGTAACTTTACTAAGGAGGGAAGACTTGATACTCACATTATAGTACCTCCAAGGCGAAGACAAGTTGATTGTACCGATGGAAATAATCAAGAGCAAGATATCCTTATTGTGACCAATGACTAAAATCAACCTCTAATTGGAGGCACCAATCAAGGAGATGGTATGTTAAAAGGTATCCCTAACAATGCAGAACCAGCATGTGAGCTGTAAGAGACTAATAAGAACTTAGGTGAACTCATGGTAATGTTTGCTCAATGTGCACTTACTTTGGTTGCCTCTACTACTATGCAACAAGGAACAACGACTTTAAATCCCTCTAATATGGTGCAAGAACTCACTCTACAAGCCTCTTAACCATTCAATTCCCCCATTGTCAATAAGCAAGTCACTCCTAGAGTTAAGGACTTATAGCTACAAGATTTATTGCTTGAAGTAAGGAACCAAGGAGTTCAGATTGGAGGCTTGTTATCTTTAAATGCTATATTACATGTCACAATTGCTGGCTCTATGCAACCGACACTAATTGACCTTGCACCCATAAGTTCTACACCTATGAATCTTACACTCATTTACCTTGCCCTTGTGATGCTAGTAAGGGTAAAGGCATCTACCTAAAGAGGTTTGTTTATGACCAAGGAAGATCTAGACATGTACTTAAAGTAAATACAAGCAAGGTCTGCAATAGGGGTACTAGAGTTGAAACTCCCTTACCATTAATGCATTCTTGAGAAGCCATACCCCAAGGACTATGTAAGTTTGAAATTCATGCTATTCAATGGAAAAAAGGGAAGCACCAAAGAGTACCTACCAAAGGTCATTAAGACCTTAGAAGTGTATGGACTTAATGATGACTTGAAGTTGAAGGAGTTTTCTAAGTCACTTATAGAGAAAGCTTACATTTGGTATGTCAAGCTTCCCTTAAGGTTAGTTTATTCATGGGGAAGTATGTACAAGATGTTCTTAGAAAAGTTTTTTCTTCACTGAGGAGTGAGTCACTCTTACTGACAAGGGAAGAATTCGACAAAAGCATAAAGAAGACTTGATGGAGTATATTGAACGTTTTAGAGGACACTCACTTGATATATAAGACACCTATAGTGAAAAGGAACCAATGAAGATATGCATCCAAGGAATGTTCATCGACTATGTTGTGCACTTGGAGAACATTTCCCTTCCCTCAATTCCATGTTAGTTGAAAATGCACAAAGGACAAACAACTCGGTAGCATAACAAAGAGGTGAGAGCATAAGATTTAACAAGTGCACACCATCGATGAATTTAGCTTAAGAAGAGAATCCAAAAGTAGTAAACAAATCCAAAAGTGAGAATACTATAAACACTAAACCGTCTTTAACTTACCCATGCTCAATGGGAAAAGTGCACGCATGCCTCGACCAATGGCTAGATGATGGAAACATTAGGCTCCTTAGAGTTGAGTACTTACCAACAAATGAGGAAAAAAAAATACCATAAGTTTTATAGGTTCCACAGGAGCGTAGGTCACCTTACAAAAGATTGTTGGACATTGAAGAAAATATTTAACGAACAAGTTTAGAATGGGGAATTGATTGTTGAAGACAATGGTGCAAGAATAATTCACTTCTAGCTCATAATACCCAATATGGCATTGTGAACGTTACCACCCATGACCTTATAAAGACTCAAGAAATAGATGTGTAGCTAGTATAGAGATAGAGGCAAAGGACTTGAAATTGAAGAAAATGAAGATGATAATGCCGTCTTTGCTTTGTTAAAGACTTCTAATGTTAGGAACTACTTTAATCTACTTAGGTTTGACAAAGATACTTAGTTCAGGATAGCAACCATGCTTACAAAAATTGCTTAAGGTCAATACGAGAAATATGCTTGGTATGTCCTACAAAGAAGGTAGTCTCAATGAATGATGGTGGAATTATATTTACTAGTACTGGCATGTACACAAAGAATCCTAATCATAATCGCCCTCTAAATGTGGAAAGCATTCTCAATGGTCATTTTATCAGGAGGACATTTGTTGACAATGGATCTTCACTCAATGTTATGCCTATGTCTACTTTCAAGGCTGCGAAGGTAGACATTTGTTACTTGATAAAATAATTAGTCATGCTAAATAGCTTCGACGAGTCTTCTTTGAAGATGATTGGGTGTATTAAGGTAAACTTCATTGTTGGACTAATCCATAGCTCCACATGGTTTTCATATGATTGATGCACTTATCTCTTATCATCTCCTCATAGGAAGGACTTGGCTATATAATTAAAATGTGATACCCTCGACACAGCATCAATGCATGAAAGGTCATTGGAATGGGAAGGTTAATCCTCATTCTTGCGACAAAGAACCCATTCATGTGTAATGAGTCTCATTTTACTAAAGCAGCATTCTTTAATGAGCATGTGAATGAAGAATAGACACCTTTAGTGGAACCTAAAGGGGAAAAAGCTCATACTTTGGCATTTAGGAAGAAAAGGATGCATGGTTGTTGCAGAGGTGTAAAGAAACACAAGTGATATAATTAAAGCACCAAAATAGAAAGCTCTGTATAAGTTAGAAAGTGTAAAAACTGCTAACAACTAGAATATCTCCTCATTGATTATATTTTGGTTTTCTTTTATATTTCACATGTAAACAAGGTGATAGCTACTTCTTATCAATAAAAGGGTTTTTTTTTTTTCTATCACTGATATTGCCTTATGAGAATGTGATAAGTGTTCGTTTATACTTCTTTTGTTGTTGTTGCAAAGTAAGAGACTAGTTTCCTTAGCGCACACAACTAGTTTTGCAAGATAGTGCATGTTTGAATGGGGGCAAGTAAACCCCTTGATTGATTAAAAGAAAAATGGTGATGAGTATAACATATAGTTCACATATCATTGTTAGCCAGTAAGAGCCTTGTTTCCAAAGTACAAGATGATGAGCTAGGCTTGTATGCTGTGGACTGGTAAGAGCACTAGCTCCTAGGCATACATCACATTATAGTGATTATGTATAGCCTTTGTGCTAACTAAATTTTATATTTTTTGCCATCAAGTATTGGAGACATTTCCATTGATGAGCACTTTAAATTTTAATATTCAAACCCAAGTAATACCTTGGTAAGCCATGTCAAATAATCAAGTAGTGGGAAGTACCTCCTTGATTAATGATAAATGATCATTGATCCCAAGTAATGAATTCCATGATCATTGCTTATGGTCAATTGAAATCTTCTCGAAAAATGGATCTTTTAGATGCTATCATTAGCAAGAAAAAGTCTTGCCCAATATATGTAAGGACATGAGAGATCTCTTAAATCATTAAGCCTAAGCAATCTCTCAATTATGCCTATTTTACATGAAGCCCCTTAGATCATCGAGTCAAGTAGTCTTGAAGTTATATCAATCCAGAAATGTGAAGTTCATGACACTTAACACTAGTGTGATTAGGTTTAGTTTTTGCTCCCTATTAAAAAGAAAAAAGAAGAGATAACAAGGTAATCTTATTACTTTATACTAAACAATATTGATGCTTAGTCGATTCATTGCTTCTATGTGTGAAGTCTTTAAGAGCAAAGTATACTTTAGCTTAAGTGAATGTATTATTTAGCAATGAATGCATCATCTTTGGTCATATTGCCTCTGAGTTAAGATTTTCGTTGCATTATTTGTTAAGACATTATAAGTTATTAAGAGGATTAAAGTAATCCATTGTATTGTTTCCTACTATGCTACTATCAAGTTAAGAGCTATCACTCCCATATGCATAATGACATGATACTTGTGAGATCTACAAAAATTGATAAATAATTCATAATCGATTAGTTGAGAAATGGATTGTAAAATGTAAAGCAATTGTGTAAATTATTTGATTGAGCTTAAATTTTATTAAGAAATTAGATTAGTATAAATGGCACCATAAGTTTAGAATTAAGAAAATAAAATAATAAAATATTAAATTATTAAGTTATACGTATATTATCTGTTATTTATTAGAAAAGTGTAAAATGAGTGCTAATAATTAATGAATTGTTAGAAATTAATTATATGTAATTAGATAAATTAATAAGAAGTAAAATGAAAAGTTTAATGCTTGAGACATACTTTAGAAATTATGAATTAAATTAATGTTCCTAGAATTAAGTTAGATCCTTATGACAAAGGTATTAAAAATTAAAAGAAGTAATTATATAGTTTTAATATTTCAAATTAAGCTCATTTACACACAATTTTCTTTAAAGTATTAAGTATATCGGGTCTAATCGCTATATCGTAAAGTTTCGTAATTGTAGATATAACTTATGATAAATCCTTTGAAATTAGTTACGTGTTCTTAATAATTAACATTAATGAGTAAAATTATATATAAGATGTATATAAATAAGTCCCAAATAATTAATGGAAATATATATATATATATATATTAGATATTAAAGAAAAACGTATTTAGGACCTTATTTTGAAACTTAAGATCAATAAAAAATTAGAGTTTCAAATAAGTCCAAATGGCAATATGAGTCACTCAAAAAGTTATAAGAAACAGTCTTATAAATTTGGATGCTGATAATAAGTTAAATACAACCAATATAGATTATAACATAAAAGTTTATTAGGTTAAATTTTAATTAGTCTAGAATATAAATTTTATATTAGGTGTATAATATAATGTTCTATTATTTTTTAAATATATTATGGAATTTTATAAATAAAAAATTATGATAAAATTATACTCAAAATGTTATTTAAAATTAGATTAGCAAAAAAAATATAATATATATACACATCACCACCTTAGTCAAGGCAGTGAAAAGTCTCTTCAAAAGAGACGTAAGGGGGGAGGTAAGAGAACAAAGAGATAGGATGAGAGAGAGAGATGTGGAAGAAATAGGAGAAAAAGAGAGAAAAGAAAAGAGAGAAAGAGAAGAAGAAAAAGAGAAAGAGAGAGAAGGGGAGACTAGATGAGAAAGAGAGAAGAAAGAAAGGAAGAAAAGGAAAAAGAAAAAAAGAAAGAAGAGAAGAAGAAGAAGAAGATATTAGAAGATCAAATATTTTTTTTGATCTTCAATCTTTCTAAATAATCCCGTTTTCATAATTATAAGTGTTGTTTTATAATTGTCTTAAATTTTGATTTATTATATAATTAGAGATCTTGATATGTTATTTAGTGATGAAAGATGATATTTGTAGTGTTATAGATATTAGATATACGTTTTAAGTATAGATTATGTAATAAGGTATAATATGTATATATAGGAAATTAAATGGATATAAAATATTATGTTAAAATTGATAATATTATAATAATGATATAAAATAAATCTAATATTGAATGAATATTTAGGTAATTATATGAAAAATGTACATTGTTCTCACATTGAGAGCAAATTTGGTAGTTAAATGAGAAATATAGTATATCGTACCAACCAAAATATTGTCTAGAAGATAAAACGAGAATTTAGGATATCTAAGTATAGTGAGATAAATTTCACATATTGGTTCCGAAAGAGTTCTTAGGGTTTACATATAAAAAACCGTAATCAAAAGTTGAATTTAAAGCTAACTTAGAAACTAATTAGATACTATTTTCATTTGAATTAAAAGTAGTTAAACCCTATAAAATAGGTTAGAAAGCGATATTGAGATTTAAGTGTAAAATAAAACTAAGAGCTAAATTAGGTTTTTGAATAAAGGTTAGGTACATAAAGTAAAAAAGAACAAGATTATTATATAATTCAAAAAATCTTATACTTGAAACATAGTGAGATAAGCTTAGAGGATGGATCAATGCCTTAGTTAAGACTTGTGAATAAAACTATAAATAAAAATTAAATCTGAATTTAGTCTAAAATAAGAATAAGTAAGAGATGTAAAAATCTAAATAATTAGATATAATAAAACCCTAAATTAAAGAAAATAAAAAGAGTTGTAGAATAAAGCTTATATAAGATAGTTATATGAATACTAAAATACCTCTATATTATAGGAATTATCAGCAACAGTCTGCTGGGAGTTGCACCTTGAGTGAGTGAGCAAGCAAGAAGTCTATGTAAGTCTAGGATCAATACATAACTATGTTTTAGAATACTGTTTCATAGTTTTCGGAGGCTTAAGGTTATACTTGTTTGTGTTTGTAGATGGTTCATTGTACGCATGCCTGTGTATGCATGTTCTTGAATGTATTGTGTACTATTGGCTTACTGTACTAGTTTGCAATTATTTTGTATTACGTGATATGGACCGATCGGCTTAACTAGACTTAATTATAGGAATGACTTGTAATTCTAAATTAGACTTGTACGGTAACCTATTAGGGAAACGTTTAGGGTTTTTTAGCCAAATATCAACCTCTTCGAAAAGGATAGCATTGGATAACATAATTGGTCTCTTTTTCATCTTTAGTTAAATTAAATGACAAGAGAAGAAGTTGTGGGCAAAGGTAAAGGCAGTGGTTTGAAGGTAGTTACAGGTGGAGTGGTGTCTCCTTTGCACAAGCTTGAGTTTGTTCATAAGTTATTGAAATATACGCTAAACTCTTAAATTCGGATTAGAGAGGGTGTAACTTCTCTAATCTTGTGATAGATTGGATAGCATCATGTGATAGATTGGATAGCATCATGTGATGTCATTTGCTTACTTTATTGCAATAATTTGTTGATTGTGCTTGATGTACGGTTGGTTGCTTACATCCCTATAAATGTTATTGTAGGTACTAGCTAGGAAGCGACTTATAGTTACCTCAAAGCTACCAATTGTTGGATCCTAAAAAGTGAGGTTACAAAACTGATGATCAGTTATATTTTTAAGGTTTTTAATCCTTATTTGTATCTTCTATTATTAATGTATACATTATTTAAGTAAGGTTAAGTATTAAATCACGTAACATTACTTAGAATATTGAAATCCTAATTTATACTTTTCATACTTTCTTGTAAATAATATGTTTAATTTATAAACTGTTTAATTTTTAGATTGTTTACTATAAAACAAGTTAGTTGTGGATGCCTTATGTAAATCAAGTCTAATATAGTGGCTGTAATGTTAGCTTCTATCTTAGAACAGTTTGCATGATGGGACTGTTATAGCTCTATTGCTTCGGGGTGTGAGAACACGGTTGTAAAAGCAAATGGAAGTGCTAAGGAAATAAAAGAACATAAAATGTTAGTAAATGGACTTTATAATTAATGATTCTATCTGTTTAATTACAATTTTTATATATAAGAAAACATGAGTTATGATGGTATGATCAAGAAGATTGCAAAAACAAGTATTGTTATAAATGGTTAGCTACATAATTGCTCCTATGCAAATAGTATTGTCATAAACTTATGTTGGTACGCTCCCTTAGGGTATGATCCTCAAAAATCAAAAGAGTATAATACAACTTAGTTTTCTATGGTGTCATGAAAAAAACAGATGCTTCAAAGGTTATTGACTTGTCCCTTTTCTATATTTCAATAATTGACGAGGAGAGTTATATACGGATATGGTATATGAAGAGGATATTTTGCATAGTGATGATTATTACTCATAACACTTGTTTCATATAACATTCCTTATACGTGATGATTGATGAGCCTATATGTACAAGGCTTGGTGCCTATGTACCAATGGTGCTCAATATGTGTGTGCTTATGATACTTGATGAGTGCATGCTCATGAGGTTTGATGTGCATGTGCTTTTGATGCTTGAAGCGCATTTGTGTTCATGGTGTTCAAAGCGCTTGTACACCCGCAGTGCACATAGTGCTCAAACATGTATGCTCCTAATGATCCGATGCCTTACAGAGGTTTACAACATCCCTTATGCTTGATCTAAAGGATAACATTAGAAGAGTTATTCATTATATGGGACTACTCGTGTATGATGTTGCATTGCCTCCCATAATTTATTCTTGAAAGTAGTAACAACATCTATATGTGGTTACTACCACTTGGGGGAGGAGGAAGAAGTGACCATTTGCAAAATACAGGGGAACAAGAAAGCTAGTAAAAATGGAGCACACTCAGTAAATACAACACCTACTTATGCAAGTTGGATATAATGTATATGCACATGAGGGCTCTCCTCGTATACAATGCTAGTAGATAGTATATATACAAGATTAATAGTCCCATTGTTGTTGGTAGATTTTGGTCATTGGAATTATCCTGTAAAGAAAGGAAAAGCTCTAGGTACCAAGGCTAGTCCGATGTAGCCACTTCAATGCTTAAGTTAGTGATTGAGAGTAAGGGAAGTTAAGTGAGTAGTAAAAAGTTATTAAATATCTCTTACAGTGTTTCTTTTTCATATTTATAGGCAAATATCGTATTTGAAGTAGTGGTTATTGGAATAATTAATGAGATAAGTGGAGGCCTCTTGATTAGATACATTCCGAAAATGTAGGGAGAATAGGCAGTTATATAATATAATTATATCATGTGATAACTATTTGTAACACTTTACTCAATTTAAATCAAATGCTGGTCTAGTTACTTGGTATCAGTTGAGAATCAAGTTACTCGTCATGTTGATGTTACTCGGTACGATCGGGAATATAGTCTTTCGTCATGTAGGTAGCCGGGTGATGGAAATTTGACTATCAACATTTGCCACCCTAACTCCCATGGTTAAGTATTTGGCATAGGGAGAAAGAATCTTGATGTTCTGTAGGGTTAAGTAGGGAATAATCTCCCAAATGGCAAGTAATTAGAAAAGTTCTTTAATTTCCAAGAGACAGATCGTGTCCTATGTGAAAGGTCACAACTTTTGATTTTCCCGCCTGTTAGAAACTAAAGTAATGGCACAAATGATGACTGTCACATTAGCCATAATTAAACCGCAGGTCATAATAACTGTTAGCGCCTTGGCAACCATTGGATCTTTGTCTCAAAACATGCGTTAGTAATCTGTGCTATCTTCTATTCAGCACGTCATTTTCAATAAAGTATTTAAGAGTTTATCAATAGTAGAATTAGACTTTACAATCGCATTCATAAGCTTTCTCTTACTTTCAATATTTCGTCTTTAACTTCAAACTCTTCAAACATTGTGAGTTTATAACCAATCAGGTATGGTTTGCAACACAATTTGTCAACTTATCCTTTCTAATTCTGAAGCAATGGAGACTAAGACCACTTCTTTCCTCCCCCACCACGCCCCCCCCAAAAAAAAGAGAAGAGCGAGATGTCATGTTCCTCGAGTAGTTCGGTCGATAGTATGGTGGAGTGGTGGGGTAAACTCACTCGAATCAATTCCCTCATAGTAGATACCTACCTAGACAATAAGGAGAGAAGATCTGTAACTAGGTATCTGTAGAATAATATGGTCTACTTCTATGATTCACTAGATAAAGTAGTTAGAGCCATCGATAGAGTCCTTATTTTGAAATATAATAAGTATTGGCAAGACCTTCTAGAGGTATGGAATCTTAGGAAGTTGAGAGAAGAGGAAAGAGTGTATTTTCTGAGAGAACATAAGTTCTACGTTCATCTGAAGTATCTTGATTTTGGATTGCACTTCCCTTTCTTCACATTCATTAAGCAATTCTTCAATTATTTTCGAGCTACACTAAGCATGTTTTCACCAAATACATATTAGCTTCTATTGGCTTTTGAAATAATCTGTGAAGAGGTTGAAGTCAAGGCTATGCCTCAACCGTTCCAATACTTCTTTATAATTAGGAGGCAACCTGATTGCTGGTACATTGCCACCGTAAGGCATGGGCAAAAGTTCATGGATGAGTTGGATTTCTAGACTCCATAGACTGAGCCATTCTACACTAAGGATATAATGTTGATGTCAAATGATGGCACTGTGGCAAAGAAGATTCAAGAAAGGAAGAAGAACAAAATGTTCTTTTGGGATGCTGAAAGGATAATGAGGCATTATGAAAGTAGAGAGCCAATCTTTTCCAAGAAGGAAGGTACGCTAATGAGTAACCATCGTATTGAGTATAGTTATAAGAGGAAAGTCGTTCTCATGACTTAGGAGAAGAATTGTTGCCTTTGAGCCTTACTTGGCATGAAGAATGTAAGTTCATTCATTTTCCATGCATTAATATTAATATGTCTACTTCATATTGTAAATATGGGTAGTAAGGTGAGTCTTGCCAAATTATTTGCCTAAGCTAAAGGCCAAGAAGTCAAAAAGATGATAAGCACGCAGCCACTGTCACTACCATTTGGCCAACTGCTGTGAAGAAAGCAATAAAGGAGGGTGTAATGAAATAGGTGGTAACCCAAAAGAAGACCTCTTAACCAATTCAGAAGTGGAAAGGGAGTGAGAAGTTTGGAATGGCTGAGGCCCCTCATATCAAAGCACTTCTAGTTCAGGATATTCCATCTATTGCAGAGCCGAGAAATGCTGGTCGAGAGACCCAACTCCAAAATGAGGTTGAAGCTATCGCAACCACCAAAGGGTTGTCGCTAATGGTAAAGCTAGTGCTAAGTACTAATAATAAAAGACCTAGGAAGGAACTTATCGGCCAACTGCCTGCTAAGAAGTCTAAAGAGTTAGACGAAAGGATGAAGGAGGCCATGAAACATAGCTCTTGGTGTTAGTAGTATCGAAGTCGTCCCTATACAAAGGTCATTGAGTACTTTGTCCCATGTTGGAGCCATACCATCTTGCACACTAACTTGGCCTTAGGAGACGGGATGAAATCTTTGGCTTTGATGAAAGGTATTATTCTTTCTAAGGACAAAGAGATCATAAAGAAAGACATTGATGAGGTTGGTGGTTTTAGTAAGGCTTATATTGCGACCAAGTTATATGATGTAAGTATCTATTACATCCTTTTAACTAATGGGTTCGTTTAATCGCTAGTACTCTCATTTGTTTTTAGATAACTAGCTATGTTCTAATAGCTCTCGATGAGGCCGAAAAAGAGATTGAAATAGGTGATAGCAACGATAATCTTCATGTATTCTACTAAGTCATCTAGAATTTTCATAATTGTACATTATCTTATTGTAGAAAATTGAGCATGCGTATAACTCCTCCAAGGCCCAGACTACTGCTACTGAGAACGTAAGAATCAGGGTTGAGATAGAGGCTATAAAGTACTAGGAAGAACTAGCTGTTGAGAAATTAGCGTACTTTTTGGCCGTTGATGAAGTCTCGAGCCTTAGGGGTAAGGTTAAAGAGCAGTACAAGGAAGTTGAAGGCTTGAAAGAGGAGTTGTAGAAGAAAAAAGAAGAGTACTGGGGTCTAAGTTAAACTCTTTGCACAATGAATGATGAGGAAGATAAGCTTAGGGTGCAAATCAAGGAGCTGGAGACCAACAATGCAAGGTTGCAAAGTCGTGTTGTCGAATTAGAGGAGATTATGAAGAGAGGACCCTCTATTGAAGAGATACTCGATATCGTCACTCTTAGTCGGCAATACGAGAGGCTATTGTGGAAGAAGTTGCTAGAGGGGGTCCAAGCAGCAAGAGAGGAAATCCTTAAGCTTCACCCTGATTATGATCTTTCATGGCTAGATTTCATCGATGTTGATGACAAAGTTAGCAACTATGATGAAGATGATGGCAAGGAATCAGGTGTTGAAATTGATATGAAGGCTAATAATGAAGTTCATGTCAAAGATTCAGGGGAAGAAAAAGAATGCCTGTTAAAGGAAATCCCCTATGAATGAAAAGAAAAACCTACCTATTTTGAGATCCCAAGTGTTGAAAAAGAGATATACTTTGAGAAGGCCGCAGCCTCCAATGCAAAAATTGCTTCAACTTACTCTGAAAATAGGCTATAAGGTTGTCTTGTAATTTTAATTCTTTGCATGTTGTTCTCCAGGCTGGATGGTTGAGTATTTGTAATCATATCACAATGAATGAAAAACACTTTCCATATAACTTTGTATTTCTAGTACATTTTACTTCACGTACCGTGTTTTCCCAGGATTTTTATTTTTCTTTTTTTATTAATTTGCATGTTTTCTTTCACATGCTCTTATTCTTTAGAATGTTTTACTTCACACGCTAAGTTTTTCTCGACATGTTTTATTTCACACGCCTGATTCTTTTGACATGTTTTATTTCACACACCTTTTTTGTGTCCTTTTATAGACATTGTTTGTTAGCCATTTGAGACGTGGATTAGCTGTTTTACTCAGCTGTAGGATTGATTTCTAAAGTTCGTTAACTGCGATAGGTTAGAACTTACGTTAGTTTGTTTGTTGTGTAGTTTTAATTGATTAACTTGTCAGTCATAAATACTTCTCGAAACAAAATAAAAATTCAAATATAATTGTTTGACAAATAAGTAAGCTATTGCCTTACAAACAAGTAGGCTATCACCTTACAAGACAAATGGAAATGAACATCATCCAAGCAATCAATTGAAATAGAGTTTCAAATTCTCAGTATTCCATACTTGAGGGATGATTGATCCATCCAACCTTTCTAGTCGATAGGTCTCCTCGCCAATGACTTCTTGGACCCTGACAGGATCCTCCCAATTTGCACTGAGCTTCTCTTGACTTTCTAGCATGCCAATTGCCTCCAACTTTCGACAAACCAATTTCTCAAGTTGAAAAACCTTATGCTTTACTTTTTGATTGTAATACCTAGCTGCTTTACACTGGTACGCCGCACCCTTTGCTCTTGCATTATCTCTAATTTTTTCAATGGTGTCTAAATTTGCTGTTAATCTAACTTAATTAACCATTACATCAAAATTTTGAGTTCTTAGATTAGGTAGATCCAACTCATTTGGCAAAATTGCTTCCATGCTGTATGCTAACTTGAAAGGGGTTTCACTTGTTACAGTTCTATGGGTAGTTCTGTACCCCCATAAGATATCCAACAATTCATCATCCCATCTCTTCTTAACTTGATTAACTTTCCTCCTTAAGCTATGCAAGATGATCTTGTTGATAGCTTCAACTTGTCTATTAGTCTAAGGGTGTGCTACAGACGTGTAGTTTAGCTAAATGCCATATTTCTCATAAAATGCTTGGAACTTATTGTTGTCAAATTGCAGGCCGTTGTTCGTAATTATCATAAAAGGAACTTCGAATCTCGATATTATGGAGTTGAAAATAAATGCCTCCACTTTCTGTTTATTGATCCTTGTTACTGCCTTGGCCTCTACCCATTTTGTAAAATAATTTACAACAACCATGACAAATTGTTGTTGGGTTGTAGACTTTGGGAAGTGTTTGAGAATATCTATCCCCCAATGGGTAAAAGGCTAAGGACTAGATAAGCAACATAGTTCAATTGAAGGCACGTGACTCGACACCTTATGTTTCTAGCACTATAGATAATGTTGAGTAGTCATCCTTGCAATTTCTTTCATGGTTGGCCAATAATAGCCAAATCACAATGAATGGACATATAATGTCTGTGCTTTCATGGGGTTATTGCATATGTTACCATGTAGTTTAGATAACACCCGTTTGGCATCTCTCAAAAGAAGGCATCGTAGATAGGGTTATGATATGCTACATTTGTACAGCTGATCATCTATTAGTGTGTAATTCGTAACTTTATAAACTAATCTTCATTCTTCTTTCTTGTTGTTAGGGAAGGTGTTGTTTTTCAAATAATCTACGAGGGGATCCATCTAAGACTCATTTTTAAGCAAGGAACCAATTTGCAGCCTTACGAGAAAGTGAATAAACTTTTTTGTACGATAAATTTGATAAAAAGTTTGTTGTTCAGGTTAAGGAATGCCATGTTGGCTAACTTGGATAACTTTTTGGTAGCAATATTATTACTTCTCAGAACCTTATAGATTGAGAAAGATTGAAATCCTTCTATGAGCGTTTGTACCACCAACAGGTACTTGCTCATTTCTTCTTCCCTTACTACATAATTTCCTATGACTTGATTCACCACTAGTTGTGAATCTATGGGGTTCATGCTTAGTCAGAAGGATGAAGATTGGAAGGAATGGGCCATTTATTATTTGAGCAAGAAGTTCACAGAAGGGGAGCAAAAATTTTAGGAAGCCAAAAGAACCTGTTGTGCATTGGTTTAAGTCATGCATCGACTCGGATAATACACACTTTACTACCAAATCGAGTTAATAACACAACATGACCCCTTAAAGTATTTAGTAGAAAAACCGGCCTTCATTGGAAAAGTTTCGAAGTGGTAGATGTTGTTATCAGAATTTGACATTAAGTATGTGAGCTAAAGCTCAGTCAAGGGGCAAGCCTTGGTAGATCAATTAGTAGAAAGTCCCTCTAAGGATATCCCTTAAGAAGCAAAAGTTGAGTACCCTAATAAAAGTATCCTGGTGGTAGAAAATGATTCTAATAGAGAAGCAGTTAAGAAATCCTCAAGATGGAAAATATTTTTTAATAGAGCAGCTAATGTGTCAGGATGCGGAGTTGGGGCAATTTTGATATCCCTTAAAGGTACATAATTCTCTATGGTCGTAAGACTAGCTTTCCCGTGTACTAACAATATTAGAGAGTACAAGGCATGTATTTTGGGACTTAAAATTGCATTGTTTAAGGATATACGGGAGTTAGAGGTGTATGGAGATTCTTTGCAAATCATAGGCTAGGTTCGGGGTAAGTATAAGATGAAAGACCATAAATTAGTACCTTACAACCAACACTTGGCTGCGTTGATGGCCAAGTTTGAAAAGATTACCTTCGTATACATACTAAGGGTTTTGAACCAATTCACTAATGCCCTGGCTACCTTAGCATCCATGATCTAGATATCAAGAGGAGTAAAGATTCACCCACTTAAGATTGAAGTTGAAGAAAAGCCCGCTTTCTATTTAGCGATAAAAAGTTAATGTGATGAAAAGCCTTGGTATCTTGATATCAAAACATTTTTACAACATGGAATACACACTAAAGAAGCCGAGAAGAAAGATAAGAAGATGATTAGAAGGTTGGCTACTTAGTACTTGATAAGTGAGCTTACTTTGTATCAACGATCGTTTAATGGTATGCTTTTACAATGTGTAGACATGAAAGAGGTAGAGTTGCTAATGAAAGAAGTGCATGAGGGAGTATGTGGCCTCCACATGAATGGCTACATGCTTGCTAAGAAAATTATGAGGATGTGATATTATTGGTTGACTATAGAAGGAGATTGCATTAAGTATGTTAAAAATTGCTATTTGTGCTAGATCTATGTGAATAAAGTAAATGCTCCACCTCAAGAATTGCATACGTTATCTACACTATGGCTATTTTCAATTGAGGGGATAGACATCATTGGCTCGATCACCGATTTATACTGGTGGCTATTAATTATTTCACTAAATGGGTCAAAGCCTTGTCCTACTTTAGTGTGATGAAGAGAGTAGTGGTCAAGTTCATCAAGAGAAACATATTGGCTCGGTGTGGGACACTAGAGACAATTATTACCGATAATGGTACGAACCTAAACAATAAATTAATGTTAGAGTTGTGCCGGCATTTCAGGATCATTCATAGAAATTCCACTCCTTATTGACCTCAAATGAATGGATCCGTGGAAGTGGCCAACAAGAATATCAAAAGAATTATTGAGAAGATGGTTGTTACATATTAAGATTGGCATAAGATGTTACCATTTGCACTCATGGCTTATCAAACTTCTATCAAAACATCAATAGGGGCAACCCCTTACTCATTGGTATATAGGATGGAGGTTGTACTACCAGTAAAAGTCGAAATCCCATCTCTCAAGGTATTGTCTAAAACCCAGTTAGATGAGGTTGATTGGATAAAGAAACGAATTGAGCAGTTGCATCTGATTGATGAGAAGAGGTTAAAAACTTCGTGCTACAACATCTACTATTAGCAACGAATGGTTAGAGCTCTCAACAAGAAAGTACGGCCCTGAAGTCTTAAAGGAGACATGGTATTAAGGAAAACTTTGCCTAATATACAAGAGTTGGGGGAGAATTTTTCTCCATACTATAGAGGACCTTACATTATGAAGAAAGTATTGCTTGGGGGAGCTTTGATTTTATCCCAAATAGATGGTCAGGACTTAAGGGACCTAGTAAATGTTGATGCATTGGAGATGTACTATCCTTAAAAGATCAATAGAATTTTTGCTTAGATTACGAAATGTAAATAATCTTAATATTACTGTGGTCTCATTTTCATTTTCTACATGCAAAGTTGGTATTCCTAGTAGTCATTGACATTAGGTAATATCTTTAGGTCATTTCTCTATCCATTAAAAGTCTCCACTTCTTGCTCTATCCAAATAATCCTTATTTATAAGGAACATGTGAAAAATAAACAATTAATTTGGAATGATGTCAGTTGATAAAAATGGTCTTAATACTATATTATGGTTCATCCCCCCAAAAAGGGAAATTTGTTTTCTATTTTTCAAGATAAGGCCATGATTAGAAAACGTGATGGATGACACATAAGTAGCAACTTGCTTGAGGATAGAGGTTTACATGGAAAATTGATTAAGTTAGGCTGAAAATTCAAGACATGACATTTTTTATTAAGAGATGAAGATGTTTCATTTGTTAAAGTTGCCTTCTCAAATGCGCCTTTAAGTATAACATATGTATATTTGTTTCAGGCTTAAATTGCTTTCTAAAAAGAAAAGAAGAAAAAAAAAGAGAAAAAAAAGAGAAAAAAAAAAGAAGGAGAAAAAAAGAAAAAAAAAGAGAAGAAGAAAAAGAAAAGAAAAGAAATGGGGTAGAAGAAGAAGAGCGAGAAGAAGACAGAAGAAGAAGAAGAGTAAGAAGAAAGGATCAGAACTATTGGTTCTAATCGAAATGGTCAAGAAAAGATTTGACTGTTTGGGAACTATCGCTTGAGATAGGTAAATGGTTTTGAGCTTTAAACATTGCATTTGCATTTGCTCTCTCCTTAGGGACGGTAGATACTTAATTCTTAAACTCTTGGTTCAACCGACTCTTTGAACTCAGTCCCATTTCATAGTCTATTGGGCTTCCAACCAGCTCATAGAGCATTATGCTGATTCATGTTCTTACTCAGGGATCGAACCAGCTCATGGAGTGTTGTCCCCATCCATATCTTTAGGGTTCTAGCAAACTCATAGAGTGTTACCCTGATTTATGTTCTCTTTAAAGGATTTAGCGAACTCATGAAGTGCTATCCCGATTCAAGTTTTCTCATTCATTTTATGGCCTTAGTCGGCTCAAGAAGCACTTCGCCCACCTTAGTTAATCAGCTCATTAGGGTATGTCCAAGTTTTTCTCAATCTAATTTAAGGCTTTAGCCAGCTTAAGGAGCACTTCGCCCGCGCTGGTTAGCCAACCTATTAGAGGTAAAACCAAGTTTTCTCATTCTTTAGGGTTTTAGCTAACTCTAAGAGTGCTTACTTATCTCATTCATTTTAGGGCTTTAGCTAACTGAAGGAGTACTTTGCCCGCCTTAGTTAGTAAGCTCATTAGGGCATGACCAAGTTTTTCTTAATCTAGTTTAGGGCTTTAGCCAACTTAAGGAGTGCTTTACCCACCTTGGTTAGTCAGCTCATGAGAGATCTGGCCAAGTTTTCTCATTCTTTAGGGTTTTAGCTAGTTGTAAGAGGTCTTACCCATCTCATTTATTTTAGGGCTTTAGCTAGCTCAAGGAGTGCTTCACTCGCTTCGGTTAGTCAACTCATTGGGGCATAATCAAGTTTTCTCATTTTTTAGGGTGTTAGCCAGCTTAAGGAGCACTTCGCCTACCTTGGTTAATCGGCTCATTGGGGTATGACCAAGTTTTCTCATTCTTTAAGGATTTAGTTAGCTTAAGGAACGCTTTGCTTACCTTGGTTAGTCAGCTCATTAAGATATGACCAAGTTTTCTCATTCTTTAGGGTTTTAGCTAACAAAGAGCACTTTGCTCGCCTTGGTTAGTTAACTCATAGGGGTATGACCAAGTTTTCTCATTTTTTTAAGGTTTAGCAAGCTTTAGTAGTGCTTACCCATCTCATCTAATTTAGAGCCTTAGCTAACTCAAGGAGTAATTCGCTCGTCTTAGTTAGTCAGCTCATTAGGGTATGACTAAGTTTTCTCATTATCTTTTAGGGTTTTAGCTAGCTCAAGAAGTGCTTTGCCTGCCTTAGTTAGTCAGTTCATTGGGGTACGATTAAGTTTTCTCAATTCAGTCTAGGGTTCTTACTAGCTTACATAAGCACTACCCTTACTATTCTTCATTTCAAGCTTATCGTTGTTAAAACTTTAACTAACTAGTCATTACGTTACTCAGGATAAAGTTATCTAGAGGTAAAAATGGTGTTTATTTTGTTTTTGTGACAAATTTTTATTCAGACTTTACCTCAAAGAGAGGCAGTTGTAGGCATTTGATTTTTGCTCCCTAGAAGTTATAGTTTTTTAAAAATAGGGTCCTAAATCAAAAATAAGAAAAATATAAAAAAATAAATAATAATAAAAATTTTAAAATGATGAAAGTACAAACAAAAAAATGAGAAAATAAAAACTATTATAAAAAAAATTATTATTTTAGATTTTTAGAAAGTAAATTATTTTAAAATCAATGAGTTTTAGTTTTCATTTAGTTCAAATACTTTTAGAGGATTGTTTGGCTTAAGTATAATTTAAATGTAATAAAAATTAAGGTATAGGCTAACGGCTTAATGGATAAGTATTAGAGTGGTGATATGGAGTTAACTTGAGGTCACAGGTTTGAATCTTGCTAGATATTTATGTGTTTTTTATTTTTCTATCTTTTTCATTTTTTACAAAAAGCGAGTTGAATGAACAAGATCACATCTAATCAAATAGTTTTCATTCAAATTTGAATCATTATAGAAGATTTGAATCTAGTTTGATTTTTATTAAATTGGATTTGAATTAATATAAATAAGTTGGATCTAATTTAATTTTTATCAAATCAGATTGAAATGAATATAATAGATATGATTTGATACTATTTGGTTCAAGTTTTATAAATAAGGATTACATGGAATAAAGTGAGAATTTTTTTTATATAGACACCATGCCCTAAAAGAAGAAAACTCCTCTATCCATCCACTGTGTGGAATTAAACAAATTTCACACAACTCCAAAACACATATGTATATACCTAATTTTTGCCCCCATCACTTGTTTTTTATTTATTTCATTATTTTTATTTCTTTTCTTAGTAGGCCCTAAATTAGAAAAATATTAAAAAAAAAGGAATCAAAGAAAACCCAAAAAAAAAAAATTAAATTAAGAAATTCAGAAAAAATAAGGATCATGGAAAAATACAAAAATTTTCAAAAATAAGAAAAAACATAGAAAATAAGAAACTTTAGAAAGAAACCTTAAAAAGATAAAAAATTAGAAAATGAAGTTTAAAAATTTAGAAATTTGAAAAAATGATAAAAAAGTAGAAAAATTAAATTCAAATAAAAGATTTTAGAAAATAACATGTTATTAGGATATATTTTAATTTTGGTTTAGAAGTTGGGCCATTGAACTTAGGTTTTGATTTAAATATAACTCAGGCTGACCAAGTCTATATATACAATTTGATTGCACATATGGATAAGGCATAGGTCAATGGCTTAACAGTTAAGCATATAAACATAACATTAGCATTGAGCATAAGGTCTTGGGTTCGAAACTTGGCAAAGGTAGGGGAAGCTTTTTCTTATTTTCAATCACATCAGGAACTGCCATGTGTCAGGATATTATTGCACCATGTGGCATGTCAGCTACTACGTATCACGAATGACGTGGCACCACATCAGCCCACTTTTCCCTCTACTTCTTTCCTTTTCCCTTCGTTTTCCTTTCTTTCCCCCTCCTTCCTTCATTTTCATGAGAATTCTAGCACTTTCCTCTTCAGACTGCCCACTTCAGCATGATTTTTGGACCCTTTCTCATTACAATTTCACCAAATCAATGGCAAAATTACAGAATAGACATAGCCTATTGTGAATCGGTATAAAAAACATGTCCAAATACAATCAAATGAGTATTCAATTTAAGCTCCAAAAATTGAAAAAAGCTGTTTTCCTAAGCATTAATCATTAGTCCGATCTAAGCTTTCTATGTTTTTTGTGAACAATTCGAGTATAAAAGGAGCTTCGAGGAGTATACATGAACACACACAACTTGGGACAATTGCTGGAAATACCCTTTCTCTCATTTTTGCAAGCTTTCTCTCTCTAACTCGCCCTCTCTCTCTTCGAAACCCTTTCTCCAGCCACTTTCGAACCAAACCACCACTACGGCCGAGCCCTTTGTAGCTTAGGCTCTCTAACCTTACTACTCTCGCCCTTAGCCGTGGCTTCTATTACCTTGTTGAAGCATTACCCCTCAAAACCCTAGCCACTGTGAAACCCACTTTCGAAACCACCACATCCAATTCCCTTTGATCCCAATCAACTACTCTCCCCGCGTCCTTAAACCCTACACCACACTTCCCTTTCAACTCCAGTAAACCCTAACAGCACCACTCGAGTACCATCGCCGATCGCCACTTACCAACGCCACCTAAACCACCCCCAAACAACAAAGCATCCTTTATTCCCTCCTTAATCCCAATTGGAAATACATAAAACCCCCCTTTCCCCTTCGATTTTGTAGTTAGATCAAGTTAAATCGAGCCTTATTGTTGCTGTTATTAGCGACTCGATGAACCAACCCAGATCTGTGCAACTCGATTCGATGACCTGCGATTGGACCTGGAGTTCGACCGACGCCCCTAACCCGTATCGTGTCCAGCATCCGATTTGGCCCCCCTTTTTCATTTTTATTTTATTTTCCTTTATTTTGTTAGTTCAATTTTTCTTTTTTTATTATTTATTATTATTTTTTTATATGCTTGTAATATGTAATCAAATGTAAAACAAAACAAAAAAAAAGAAAAAAGAAAGAGAAGGAAAAAAAAAAGGGAAGTAGTCTATTTATTTATTTTTATTTTAGTAAAATAGATAGAAAAAGTAAAATAAAAAAATAAGCAAATAAGTAAATAGAAAGAATAAAGATTATTATTTCCATTTGCTATTTAGAAAATTGATTTTTCAAAAATAAAATAAAAATAAATCAGCCATTTTTCAAATTACGATAATTTAGAATTAAAAAAAAAAACTAATTTAGGGCCCCTTAGGATATTTTCTTAAACAAATTTAAATGGGCAAAAACATAAATCAGGTTGTTTTAAAAAAACTAAAATCGACTCAACCCACTTAAATTTTTCAAAAAAAAAATTACGTATGTCTAATCCTGAATAGCGGAAACGTAGACACTTACAGGGCGACAATAAAAATGAAAAAACCTAATTTACCTTTTTCATTAGGTTAGATTATTTCATTTGTCTTATTAGAATAGTTAAATTGAGTTTTGTCTTATAAAATAAAAAAGGTAATTTTTAAAGATTAAAGTTAATTTTGGAAAGTTGATGGTATCTGTAAGGGTTTAAAAGTCCTAAACCTCGGAGCTAGATTCTTTGGTTTTCAAAAAGCCGTTTTATAATTTGGTTTTTTCAATAGGCTGGTAGTTAAGTTATAGCCGATCTATCCAATTGGTTATAACTTAACCATTTTCTCTCAACTTCGGTCAGGTGGCGACTCCAATATATTTCAAATTGAGAAAAATGGTTTTCTTTAAACCCTAGTTGAGGATCGGTATTAAACGAGTAGGGTTTAATGCTGATCAGTTTAGAGAAGACCTAATTTTATAAAAAGAATTGGGAAGGTGGAAAACCAAGCTCGTCAGCTTGGCAACTCCATTGGGGACGTCAAGGGGGCTAGCCATTCAATTTTCTAAAATTAAGATTAATCTCTAAAATTACCTTAAATGCAATTTATTTGCTCATTTTCTATTATAATTGTGCTAATGTCATTTGCAAGTTGGTTTTATGCATTTTTTAGGAGAGGGGTTTATTTTACTATACCATGAATGCATGATAGATATAGCCAAACTTGAGCCATTCTAGGACCTTAGGATGGGGAACCATTGTGGAAAGTCCCAAGCGTAGTGGGTAACCACCGTTCGAGGCTGATTAGGTTATCTTACTTAAACTTCGATGTGACCAAGGAGCCGTTTCTTCGTAAACGTATAAAGTTGCAGAGTTTAAGGACTGTTATAACCTACCTTTTCTGCATTACATTTCATGAAGTTAATGACTAACTAACAAAGCGACAATGTTATATAAAAAAGAAAAAAATGACAAGATCCATAGTTTTTTTTTCCCTATATTCTTCCTAGAATTGATGTACATAAGAGGTCTTGTATATTTTCTTTTCTTCTAATTACTCTTTCCCTTGTAATTTATGCTTTCTTTGTAATGTTTTATAAATGGCCAGCTCATCCATTGCTAGGGTTTTTGCTAAGGAGATTCATGTCCATAAACCTATAAACCTGAAGCCTATATTTGGCCAGTAGTTTTAGACCTTCAACCTAAGAGAGCAATAGTTCATTACCAACAAAATTAGACCCATACTCTCACTAGCCAAAGTGAAGGTTAATGTCATGCTAGTAAGTGACTTAGTCCATTTCTAGGAGCCTAAAGAAGTGGCTTTTCAATTTGGATCACATCTGATCAGCTCAACTTTAGAGGAGTACACCTAACTGCTCCAAGCTCCTCCTTTGGATGAAATATATGTCCCATAGCTTAGCTTTGACCTAACTTACATTTTCTCAAAATTCTTAGGGATTTGTAAGACTAAGATAAATGGAGCCTTAGATGACTGTAACAAACACGCTATTAAGATATGGGATCTAGTCCATTGGTTCTAGAATGAGCTTAGCTCTAACAAATAAGCTTTGTTTCTTGGAAACTGGAAAGAAAACTGAATCAAGGCTTATGTGCTAGCAGTATTTGATACTATCTTGTTTCCAAGTAGGTCTCTTCTTATACACTTTAGGGTAATAGAATTAGTGGCTCAATTTTAGGAAGGTAAGTCTTGCATTCCTGCCTTACTTGTTGAGTAGATAAGGAACCTTAATTTCCTTAAGAAAAGGGGCTATAGAGATCTCAGGTCAACCATGACACTATTAATGGTATGGTTCGTCAGTTACATCAAATGCTTTGGGTTAGACTTAATAAGGAGAGCTTTCACAAATAAGATTGATCTTATCGTTTCTTTTGTTGATAAGATCAAATTACTAGAAGATATCCCTACCCTTCTCTGGATAGAAGTTCTATGAGATTTCTAAGTAGAAGACATACTGTGGACTGCTAGGTGGAGCAATTACACTAAGGTCATACTGATTTGCAAGAATTACCATGTTATGCCCCTAATTAGAATGAGTTGGTGTATAGGCTACTACCCAAACAACATGGTAAGACAATTTAGAGGAATCCAGGACATAGTTTACAAACCTTCATTAAAGCCATTCACCCTTAATCTTGAAGAGCTCCACTCCACAAAAAAGACATCCAAACTTCATAAGATCAAAGCTTAGTGGGACACTTGGACCGTAAGCCCAAACATCGATTTGAGTAAGTTCATAGGAGAAGTGAATAAACATCGGGTTACCAAAGAGTATTTATACAATCAACTTCATAAAGTAGGCATAATGTAATATCGGGCACCAGAAGTCCTTCAAACCTCCCCTATACGCCTTAACTCTAAAATGGTAACCTATATGGACCAAATGAAAGCTCGTATGGAGATCCTCCATGATGAGAAAGACAAATGGGCAAACTTATACCGAGAATCTAGACAAAGGTCGTATGCCTTAGAACACCAGCTGAAGATGGCGTAAAAGAAAATTTAAGAGTTTAAAGAAGCTGTTAAGTGTGACTAAAGAAGAAGAAAATGTCATTTGGCCCATAGAAAAAAGAAAATTAGTATAGATGAATTTGTACCTTTTCTTTTCTTTCATGTAATAAGACTCTAAGAATCCAAAGATAATAAATAACTTGCCATTCCATTAATCATTAGTCGATCCTCTCCTTTTCATCAATATGATTCACTTGCATTTCATTCATTTGGATTCTTTTTCAAAATATCCATGTGTTAACTTGTTGAGAAGTGGTTTTAACCCAAGTTGCTAAGATAGCTCCCAAACATCAAACTTTCCAAAGAAGTCCCATCAAAACTCGTTCTCAAACTAGAATGGCCAACCAAAGACATAACAACAACACCATCAATGGTAACCTTGAGGTTATTGACATGAACAATAGGAAAGATTGTAGATCAACTGAGCTTTCTTACTAACAATATCTCTCTACTTAAGTATACGGCTCCATCAAATGAAGAAAGTTTCAAAACCCGATATGGAAAGAATACTAAATCCCTACTCCTCGAAACAAAAAAAGCCTAGCCTAAAGTCAATCAGGGCTTTGAATCCTTTGAAACAAAAGGGGTATTTCCAAAGGCTAACCCAACTTTTGAGCCGAATACTTACTCATTCTTGATCAACCCAAAACTTGAAGCTAACCAGGACAAATTGAAGGAGCTTGAGAAGCAGTTAACTTAACAAATTACAGAAAAAATGAAAATGCTTGAGGGGTATGATGGATTCGAGTATGATGGCATAATAGACTTCTCTACCTATGATTATGGAAGCTTTCTAGAAAAGTTCAAAGTACTTGACTTTGAAAAATACAATAGGACTAGATGCCTTAAGCTACACATTCGGCTGTATGTACACAAGATGGGCAAGTATCAACAGTATGATCAACTCATGTTCTAGACCTTTCAGGATAGCCTAACTAGCCCTGCCTTAACTTAGTACGCTCAGTTGGACTTGAATCAGGTAAATACATAGGAGAAGCTAACTAGAGCATTATATGAGCAATATAGATTTAACATCGAAGTGGTGCCAACAATGATGGATTTGGTTACCCTAAGGAAGAGGAACAATGAATCCTTCAAAGAATATGCTCAAAGGTGGAGGTCCCTAGCTAAAAGGTGGAGGTCCCTAGCTATAAGGGAATCTACCCCTATGATTGAAAAAGAGCCGATTACAACTTTCATTAACACTCTTGAAAGGCCTTACTTCGCTTACCTAATTGGACAAGCCTCTTCTAGCTTTACAGAAGTAGTGGCAGTAGGGTGTCAAATTGAGAGTGCCATTTCCTTTAGCAAGCTGCAAGAGACAACAGATAGAAGACCACCCTCTACTAAACCTACCACCAGTGAGCTTAGAGAAGCTATTGTCAACATGGTTAACTCGAATGCAAGACCTAATGCTCGAGTTTCTTTTAGGATGAATCCCCTACCAGCTTAACTATAGTATAAAAGCTAACCACAGGCCAGCAGAACCCCAAGACAGTTTACCAGAATACCTGTTCCATTCAATCAGGTCCTTAAGAAGTTAAGAAGAGATAATCTACTCCATTCTAAGGCTCCCAATGAAAGGTACAGCCGAAGTTCTTTGATCCCAATGCAAGATGTCAGTATCATCTAAGGCAAGTAGGCCATTTAACTAATTTATGTTAGAGGTTGAAAAAAAAAATCTAAGATTTGACTTATCAAGGTATTGTACAATTGGATTTTTTGGATGCTCTTACCCCAAACGTCAACAACAACTCACTGCCAAACCATGGACCCATCATCAATATGATATCTAACCACTCAAAATCTGCCATCAACATGATCGGTCCAAACTAAGAACCAAAGGTTTATAGATTTTACAAAAAAGAGGTCCTGTAAGCTAAAAGGTACACCTTTTACATGCTTGTGGCCCTTAAAAATTATAAAGCTGCCTCCCTGAACTACCAGGCAATAAACTAGGGGCAATCAAGCTCGCTTATAAGGGGGATCACTCGTTCTGGCAGAATCTATGATCTAAAGGAAGACCTAAAAAAGAAGGGTATGTTAGAAATGCCAAACACCAAACAAGCTGAACATGAGGAAGGATTAATTGCCTTCACTAAGATGATTAAGTCTAGTGAACATAAAATAATGGACCAGCTTACTAAGACTTTAGCATAGATATCCTTCATGAGTTTGTTGATGGCATCAAACCCATACCAAGAAGCCTTATTCAGAATACTAAGGGATGTCAAAGTCCTTTGTGAAATCCCAGCTGAAAGGATTGGCTTTATCACCAATTCCATCCTCACCATGGATCAAATTTCCTTCTCCACTGAAGAACTGGGTGAAGAAGGTACCCAGTACATAAAGCCTCTGTTCATAATAGTGAGGATAAATAACATCATCACGATAAGAATCCTCATCGATAATGGATCATCTTTAAATGTTTATCCTTTGGCCACCCTAGATCTATTGGGTGTTGATACAACAACTACTATTAGACCAAGTTCAACAAAGGTAAGAGCTTTTGACGAATCCAGGAGACAGATAATAGGGGAGGTCGACTTACCAGTTGATATTAGCCCATAGATGTTCAACATCCCATTCTAGGTTTTGGAAATTTCAAGGACCTTCAATAAGTTATTAGGAAGGCCTTAGATACATTCAGTAAGGGCCATATTGTCAACTCTTTACCAAAAAGTTAAGTTCATCTCCAATGGCTGGGTCATCGCAATTCTAGGTGACCAAGATTATGAAATCTATAAAGAGACGGCCATACCCTATATTAGTACAGAAGAACAAGAGGACTTTGGACTCCAAATATTTAATGAGGTTTGCATGATCACCAATCAGTAGAAGGAAGAGAGGATGAAATTCAAAGAAGGCTTGTTTGAGACATAAGGGTTAGGATACATTCCAATCCAAATGGAAGAATTGCAAAGAATGCAAGCCAGGGGCAAAAAGGGTGATAGGTTGTACCATGCTCCAATAGCCTTCCCTCCATTGTCAGAAACTTTCATCAGGGCCGAAGCCCAAAACTCAAAGCCCACTAAAGAAGGCACTTCCAACAAAAATGAAGGGACTAGCCTATTCAATAAATCCCAACACTTAAATAATTGGTTCTCCATCCCTGTGAATAACAATAAGTCTTCCTTGGGTAAAGCATAAATCATGATATAGTATTTTATGGAATTTTGTATACTTCTGTTCTTCAAATGATTGTACTCGAAAGAGAGTTTCCCCTAAATAAAATCAGTTTTTTTTTCCCTTTACTTTAATGACTCGAATAAAGGCCATGGTTACCTTGCACAGATAGGTGATGAAAATATTGTTATCACTTTTGGCCTTACTAGGTTAGTCGTCAGGAGTGATGTCGATGACCATAATGACGTGTAAGAAAGCTGGCAAAAACATGAAATGAGTAGAATTTCCATTGACAAGCCAATAGAGATAATTAATGTCGGTATTAATGACAACCCTAAGGTATTGAAAATTGGGGGAAATTTGAAAGAAGACCAAAAGGCAGAAATGACCATCTGAATACCATAATGTATTCGCACGGTCTTATGAAGATATGCCTAGATTAGATTGGTTGATCTTAGTCCATCCTTACCTACACAAGAGGATATCAAGCGTAAGAAACAAAAGTTAAGAAGGTTTCAACCAGATATCCTATTAAAAATGAAGGAAGAAGCCAGAAAACTATTGAAAGTCGGCTTCATTGAGGTGTCTAATTATCCCAAGTAGGTAGCCAATATAGTATCGATTATGAAGAAAAATGGAAAAGTCAGAGTGTGCATGGACTTTTGAGACCTTAATCAAGCAACCCCTAAAGATAATTTTCTTTTACCCCATATCGATGTATTAGTCAATAACACAATCGGAAACCATATTTTCTCTATCATGGATGGATTTTCCGAGTATAACCAAATTCGAATGGCTAAAAAAGATAAAGCTAAGACAACGTTCATCACAACTTGGGGTACGTTTTGTTACAAAGTGATGCCTTTTAGACTCAAAAATGCCAGGGCAACCTACTAAAAGGCCATGGTAGCAATATTTCATGACATGATGCATAAAGAAGTTGAAGTATATGTTGATGATATGATTGCCAAGTCCAAGGAAAAGAGATAATCATGTGGAAAATCTAAGGAGATTGTTTGATAGGTTGTGAAAATTCCAACTGAAACTCAACCTAGAGAAGTATACTTTTAGAGTGACTTCAGGAAAATTATTGGGTTTCATAATCAACTAAAGGGGCATTGAAGTGTACACTGATAAAGTCAAAGCGATAGTTGACCTGCCCCCGCTACGCACACTTAAAGAAGTTAGAGGTTTGTTGGGTTGTTTAAACTATATAACTCAGTTCATATCCCAACTCACGGATAAGTGTTGTCCTTTGTTTAAGTTGTTAAAAAAGAATGCCTAGATCAATTGGGACAAAGAGTGCAAGCATGCCTTTACAACAATCAAAGAATACCTCATGAACTCTTCAATTCTGGTAGCTCCAAAACCTGGGAAGCCTTTATTCTTATATTTGACAATATTACTAGAGTTCATAGGGTGTATGCTTGGCCAGAAAGATGAGAAAGGGAAGAAACGGGTTGTATACTACTTGAGCAAGAAATTCACTAAAGGAGAGCAAAGATATTTAGAAATTGAAAGAACCTATTGTGCTTTAGTCTGGGTAATGCATCGGCTCAGACAATATATACTATATTACTAGGTTGAATTATTAACTCAACATGATCCCTTAAAGTACTTAGTAGACAGACCAACCCTAATTAGTAGAATCTCAAAGTGGCAAATGTTGCTATCAAAGTTTGACATTACATACATGAACCAGAATTCGATCAAAGGGCAAGCTTTAGTAGATCAATTAATAGAAAATCCCTTTAATAGCACTCCCTAAGAAGTACAAGTCAATTTCCCCGATGAGGGTATCTTAGTAGTTGAGGGAAACTCTGATAAAGGAGAAGATGACGAGCCACTAAAATGGAAAATGTTCTTCGATGGTGTAGCCAATGTATCTGGGTTTGGAATTGGGGTAATACTAATATCCCCTAAAGGTACTCAATATCCTGTGGCCATAAGACTTGTTTTCCCATACACTAATAATGTTGATGAGCATGAAGCAAGTATCATGGGACTTAAGATGGCCCTAAAAAAAGACATTCAAGAATTAGAAGTGTATGGGGATTCTTCGCTCATTATTGGCTTACCCCGAGGAGAGTACAAAACTAAAGATCCTAAGCTGGTACCTTATCACTGGCATTTGACGGAATTAACGGAAAATTTCAAAGAAGTCACCATCAATCATGTACTAAGGACTCAGAATCAATTTGCTGATTCCTTAGCTACGCTAGCATCTATGATCTAGATATCTGGTGGAGTCGAGATTCAGCCCCTTACTATTGAAATTGAAGACAAGCTTGCCTTCTGCCTAACAATTGAGGGTATGAATGACCAAAACCCGTGGTACCATGATGTTAAGACGTTCTTACAACAAGGTGCATACCCTAAAGAGGCCGAGAAAAGAGACAGAAAGATGATTAGGAGAATAGCCACTTAATTCTTTGTAGGTGAGTCCACCTTATATTGACGCTCATTTGACAATACACTCTTAAGGTATGTGGATGAAAAAAGAGGCTGATAAGTTAATGAAAGAAGTACATGAAGGAGTATGTATGTGGCCCTCATATGAATGGATGCATGCTGGTGAAGAAAATCATGAGGCTAGGGTATTATTAATCAACAATGGAAAGTAATTGCATCAAACATATTAGGCATTGTCATTTATTCCATGTTTATGCAAATAAGATAAACCCCCCGCCTCAAGAATTACATACCCTCTTAGCACCATAGCCTTTCTCAATATGGGGCATAGATATCATTGGCCCTATCACTCCAAAAGCATCCAATGGATATCACTTTATATTAGTCGCCATTGACTACTTTAGCAAATGGGTAGAGGCTTCATCATACTCAAATGTTACTAAAGGGGTCATAGTTAAGTTCATCAAGAGAGACATCTTGGCTCGATACGGGACTCCTGAAATAATCATCACTGATAATGGCACCAATCTCAACAACAAGCTTATGACAGAATTGTGCTCGCAGTTCTGGATCATTTACAGGAACTTTACCCCTTATTGACCCCAAATAAATGGAGCCGCTGAAGTAGCAAACAAAAACCTCAAAAGAATCATTGAAAAAATGGCTATCACATATAAGGACTGGCATGTGATGTTACCTTTCGCACTTAAGGCCTATCGGAGTTCCATCAAAATGTTGATTGGGGCAATACCGTACTCTTTAGTATATGGCACTGAAGTAGTATTACTAGTAGAGGTCAAGATCCTATTGCTCGGGGTACTATCAGAAACTCGTTTAGATGAAGTTGATTGGGTAAAGAAATGCATTGAGCAGCTAAATTTGATTGATGAAAGGAGATTTACAACCCTATGTCATAATCAATGTTATCAACAAAAGATGGCTTAGGCCTTTAACAAAAGGGTATGACCTCAGAACCTCAAAAAATGAGATTTAGTGTTAAGAAAAGCTCTCCCCAACGCACAAGACTCCAAAGGGAAATTTTCCCTTAATTACGAGGGTCCTTATGTCATGAAGCAAGTATTATCAGGAGAGGCATTAATTTTGTCCCAAATGGATGCTCCAGATTTGAGAGACCCTATAAATACTGACACTATAAAATTGTATTATCCATAAGAAGTCGGTGGAAATTTTGCTCAAAACGCGAAAATGTCAGTCATTTTGAACATCATTGTGGTCCAATTTTCATTATCTACAAGAAAATTTAGTATCCTTAGCTATTGTCGTCGTTGGAATAATTACCCTCTCCATGGAAAGGTCCCATTCTCTTTACCCCATCTAATTGGACCCATATATTGCAAACATGAGAGGAGTTGAGGAATGAGATCTAGAACATTGGTGTAAATATCTAATTTTTGCCCCTCTGTAGTCCTAATTTTTATTTTACAAAAAGGGTCCTAATTCAAAAAATAAAATTATAATAAAAATTAAAATTAAAAAAAATAAAAGATAAGAAATAATGAAAATTGAAAAATGATAAAAATAAAATTAAAAAAATGAGAAAAGAAAAAAATATATAAAGATTTTTATATTTCTTAAGAAGAAAATTATTTTAGAGTCAATTGTTTTAGTTTAGCTTAATTCAAAAAAATTATTTTAGACAGTTGTGTGGTTTAACAACAAATTAGTTATATCAAAAATTAAGGCAAAGGTCAATGGCCTAATGGATAAGCATTTGAGCATTGGAATTAATTTAATTTGAGGTCTTAGGTTCGAGTCTCATTAGGTACCTATATCTTTTATTTTTCTATTACGAAAGTAAGATGAATAAACGAGATTCATATCTAATTAAAATCATTTAAACTTAGTTTGATTTTATTAAATTAGATTTGAATTAATTTGGATCTAGTTTAATTGTTATCGAATGAGATACAATAGATGTGATTAGATATGATTTGATTTGGACTTTATAAACACACGTACATGTGCATAAAGAAAAAAAAAAACAGCAGGCTGAACTCCATCTTCGCACAGCAATAATTCAGTCATCAATCACCAAACAACATACAACGGTAAGCAACCAAAATCCTTAATCTTCTATTGTTTGCTGTGCAGCACATACATACAAAAATTAGCCCCATTCTTGCATGAACAATGAATGCATGACTATTTCTAGACTAAATACATACCTAACCCCTTCATCATCATCGAATAGCCTGGTCATGGTCATGTCCACAACAACTCGCGCATGTGTACTGTCCTACGAACGGCCCATTGCTACAACACCCACACACGTTGGATCATACGCATGCCGACCGCTTACTCTCCAAACTTTAGCATAGACCATGGCATCACTTCACTACCTATACGCCACTAACCGCCACACATAGTAGCAACACTTTACGGCTACATGAGCCACTGTCTACATGCTTACACTTTACACAGCCACATACTTTACTGTATAGCGCATACCGTTCAAGCTGCACGTTACAGTACGCTGCTAAGACTACCCTACGACTCTATCACGCACGGCTGCATGAACAACAACCTAATCCCCGCGTTTCATAGTCGCATCCTGACAACAACACACTGCTAGAACCACCCAGCGACTCTGTCACTCACAACCGTACAATCAACAGCCATGTCTAAGTACCGTCACCAGTCTACTGCAACTGTGTGAACTACTAACGCTCCAACACATCAGTCCACACGTTGAACCATTGATGATCAATACTCCAGTAGCCACAAACTCAGCACATCCAAGCTTCACCGTCAAAGACAAACAACGCTCCACTACAAAGCTAAAGTCAAGGTTTGGTGCTCCAATTATTTATTTATTTCTTTATTTGTTTAGTTATTATTATTTTATTATTGTTATATTATTATTTTATCAGTTATTCAATTAAGTTTATAACATAATAAGTAAATATATATATATATATATATATTAGTTTAGGTGTTTTTTAGGATTAAGTTTTTTAGAATTCTTTACGTAGATTTTTTTTTGAATAAAAAATTAATAAAAGCCCTTTTTTTAAATAGGACTTTTAGAGTTTTTATAAAATAAAAATATTTGAGGATTAGGGCTTTTTAGATTTTTTTAATAAATTAAATATGTTAAACATGTAAACTTAGTTGATTTTAAAAATTTAAAATAAACCAACACACTAAAATTTTTTTAAAGAACTACGATTGTCTGATCTTGCTAGCAGGTAAATAGGTATCTTCGGGGCAATGATAAAATATATAGAAACTTAGGTTTTTTTTTCTTTTGATTTTATTTATTTATTTATTTATTTTTAAATATTATAATTAGAAGAATAATCCTAATTTCGGTAAATAGATAATAGTACCCATTAGGATTTAATAGGTTAGCCCCCAAATTTGGAACCTTTGGTTCTTCATTCAAATTGAAATCAAAGACCAGTAGTCAAATCGTAATCAATCCACCTAATTAGTTACAGTTTCTTTTATTTTTCCCAACTCCGGTCGAGTGGCGACTTGAAAAATTATTTTCAATAAAAAACCAGAATTTCTCAATTTCTTTAGTTGAGGATTAATATTAAATGGGTTAGGATTTAGTATTAATCAGAAATGAGGAAATTAATATTTAAATAAAAGAAATCGAAAAAATTATGCTCGACAATTTGGCGACTCCATTGGGGATGCTAAAGGGCTAGCTACTAAAAGTTACTGAAAATAGGATTATTTTTTCAAAAATAAAAATAAAATGATGAAATAATAAAAATAAAGAAAAAAAAGGAAACTTAGGTATGTTATTTTATGTATTTGTTCATTTTATTTATTTATATATTTTTTACTAACATTTTTTGTTCTAGTTATTTACGAAGGGTAGCTTCAGGGGTTTTACCTTATTTTTATTTTTGTTTTTCTACATTATAAATTCATGATAGATATAGTCAGAACCATGCCATCTTAGGACCTTAGGAGGGAGGCCATTGTGTAAGCTTTGGATGTTGTAGGGTAACCACCTTCCGGGGCTGATCAGGCTACCATACTCAAGTTCAAATACAACCACAGAATCGTTGCTTTGAAAAACGTAGTGGTTACAGGACTTGAGAACCTTTAGAACCCATCCTTTTGCATTACACGAAAACCTTTCTTTCAAAAAATCGCAAAGACCTATGATGTGGAAATTTAAATGGATAAAGGCAGTTGTGAAGTTACGATTGTTGTTGTAATATTTCCTTGTAAATGATTTGTAATAATTTTATGTAAGGTTTCAGAATACGTTGTAATTGTAATTTTGATTTTGATTTTTATAGTCATGACTAGATTAAGTCAAGAGCCTTTTGAAGACATTCATGTCCACCTACCGCATTGGCCTCAAAAACTGCTTCAAATGTGGTTTCGACTCTTCAGCCTAGATAGGCAGGAGTTTATCAAGAATAGGATTAGGGTCATCCTTTCTTTACAAAAGATCCTCGTAAACATCACTCTAGTACGAGCCTTAGTCCACCTATGGGAGCTCGAATCTACCAGTTTTTGTATGGGCCTACATTAACTAATCCTAACTTTAGAAGAATACTCCCAATTGTTGTAGGCTCCTATAATCACTAATGATGTCTATGTCCTTGACTTGGAAGTTATAACACCAAAGATTTTTCAGCAAGTTGTTGGTAATCAGAAAAACTAAAATAAATCGGGTTCTCAATAAAGGAAAGACCATTCGATTAGAGGATGTCATGGATTGGTTTTCTACTAAATTGAAACATAAAGAAAAATGCAAGGTTTTTTGTGCAAATTTAGAAGCATGGCACCAGTACCGAGTCAATGCTTTTATATTGGTGGTCTTCAATACCATCTTGTTCCCTGATGATAGACGTTGAGTCCACTTTAGAATTGCGAAACTCGTAACCCAATTCATTGAAGGGAGATCATATGTCTCGACCTTTTTGGCCAAGCATATCTGGTCACTAAACCATCCCAAGAAAAAGAAACGAACAGATTTGAAAACTAAAATGGTCTTACTGGTGGTCTGGTTTGTTAGCCACATGAGAAGTTACCAACTTGATTTCAATCTGGCCGAGTTTACTCAGCAATACGATCTCATCAAATCTTTTGAAGAAAGAGTTAAGCTACCAGAATATATAGCTAGCCGCTATTAGGTCCGATACTTTCAAAGTATGAAAGCGGAAGAGTTGTTGTTAACATCCAAGTGGTTTGCAAGCAAGGAAATGATAAGAGGGTGTGAAGACTTCAAGGCGGTCCCTCTGATCGGCTTCAACCTCTACATTGGATACATCCTAGCTAATGGACTCATTGAGGACATGATCCCTAGACCATCATTAGAAGTTGTCTCCTTGGACTTTCATAACCCTAGCATGATGGTAGCTGACAAAGTAGCCAAGCTTATGAGCATTCGAGCTCTTTGGTGTACGAGAAAGATTACCCCTACCACTAAAGGGATAGCAGCTAGGAGCCAGACAACCAAAGGATTTCTTTATCACCAACTAAAAGGATTGAAAGATATAGAAGACAATAAAGAGAAGGGCGAAGTTTAAGTTGAAGCTGAACCCGAGAGAACGAGTAAAAGAGAGCAGGAGTTGGAAAACCATTACAAGGAATATCATAAGAAGATAAAGGTATTGGAAGGGCAATTAAAGAGGACTAGGGGCAAAGAAGAGGAGACTCCCAAGATCCAAAAGAGGAAAAAGACGTAAGATGAGCTTACCAACTACCAGAGGATTAGATTTTAGATTTTAGTTTTTTTTTTTTAGAATGTTTTTTTGGAATAGAATAGGAGATGTAAGGCTTCATAATTGCAAAAAATTAATAAAAATTAGTTAGGCTTTGCTACATCAAAGGTTTCTTCCTAATTCTTAATTTCCCATTACATTCATGTGACATGCATCTTGCATTTATACGATTAACAACTCTTTCTTAGGAAAATATAATATGTATTGACCTTTTGTTGAGTTGACCTTCACAATCAGGTAAAATTTCAAGATAGCCACCAAACGTCAAGTCTTTCGAAGAAGTCCGTTTAGAACATGTTCCCAGACCAGGATGGCCACTACTTTAGGAAATCACAGAGACCCTCAGATCAATGATCCTTCAGAGTTGAGGTTCCATTCCATAGAAAGGGCTCTGGAAAAGATGGCAAAACAAATGAGCTTCTTAGCAGACAGCATTTCTTTATTGAGAGCCATAGCATTGGCTGATGAAGAAAGCTCCAAGACCCATTATGGGAAGAATACATATGCTCTTGAAGCGGAGCACGAATATCAAAAAAACCTATTTGAATTAGAAGGAGTTTACCCCAAAGACAACCCGACCTTCGAATCTGACATGTATGCGGCCCTGAGACCTGTTGACCAAGGGCTTAGTACGAACAACTTGAAAGAACTGGAAAAGAAATTGACACAACAGATAATTGAGAAGATGAAGGCACTTGTAGGGTATGATAGATTTGAATAGGCGGGGATCACTGAATTTTCCGTATATGACATACGATCATACCCTGAGAAGTTTAAGGTACTTGAATTTGAAAAGTATAACGGGACGGATTGCCCCAAGCTCCATACCAAGTTGTACGTTAGGAAGATGGGTAAATATGTTCAATATGATCCATTCATGGTACAGACATTCCAAGATAGTTTGACTGGACCAACCTTGACTTGGTATGCCCAACTTGATTTGAACCAGATAAATACGTAAGAGAAGCTTGCTAGAGCATTTAATGAACAATATAAATTCAATGTAGAGGTAGCCTTAACTATGATGGGCCTAGTTGCCCTACGAAAGAAGAATAATGAATCATTTAAAGAATACGCTCAAAGATGGAGGTCCTTAGCTACAAGAATCTCTACACCTACAACAGAAAAGGAGCTTACTTCAGCTTTCATTAACACCTTGGAAAGGCCCTATTTCTCCCATCTCGTTAGGTAGGCCTCGTACAGTTTTGTTGAAGTAGTAGCAGCAAGGTACAGGATTGAAAGCGCTGTCTCTTCTAGTAAGCTACAAGAGCCAGTGGATAGAAGACCACCAGTGTTATCATATGGTCCTAAACCAGCCGGCAGCAAGCTTAAAGAATCTATGGTCGGTATGATAAATTCAAATGCCAGGCCAAACACTCAATTCACTTTCAGGACGAATCCTCCTTCCGCTTAGCAACAGTTCAGAGACTAATTTCAAACTAACAGGACTTATAGACAATTTACCAAGATACCGGTCCCTTTAAGTCAAGTCTTCGAGAAGTTGTGAAGGGATAATTTGATACGGTACGAACTTCTCAGTGATCGATACTAACAAAGAATCTTTGACCCTACAGTATAGTGTGAATACCACTGCGGGCAAGTGGGGCATTCGACTGACGCGTGCTGGAGATTGAGGAACAAGATTCAGGACTTAATAGATGAAGGAACAGTGTAGTTAGATTTTGTGGAAGCCCTGGTTCCTAATGTTAACAATAATCCCTTAACCACTGGGCGATGATTGGTATGTTTTTTATGACTATGCTGTTAATGTCATTAATACAGATAAGAAGCCCAAGGTTTTTGAGTTTTATAACAGCAACCAGAGGCCAGAAGTGAAGAGGTACACATTTCATGTACAATTTCCACCAGAGAATTACAAGGCTGCTCCATTTAACTATCACCTGGTAAATCAAGAAAAACTAGGTCCTCTAGTAGGGGTCATTACTCGATCAGGAAAGATTTACCACCCAAGAGAGGAGCATGGGAGGAAGGTCATATTGGGAGAATTGAACAATCAGACGATTGTCGAACGTGTTGAGGGGTTATTGGCCTTTACCAAAATGATCAAGTCGAGTGAATATAAGATCATGGATTAACTTAGTAAGACCCCTGTACAAATATCGTTGATGAGCTTATTAATCACATCTGAACCACATAGGGAAGCTTTGTTTCATACTTTAAATGAGGTGAAGGTCCCTCGTGAAATTCCAACCGAGAAGATGGGCTAGTCACTAATTCTATCCTTGCAATGGATGAAATTTCTTTTTTAGCTAACGAATCGGGTGAAGAAGGGAACAAACATATAAAGCCACTCTTTATCATGGTAAGGAATAATGACATAATTATCACCAACGTGCTCATTGACAATGGATCATCACTGAACGTCTGCCCACTCGCCACCTTGGATTTACTGGGCATCGACACGTCTGTAATTAGGCCTTCTTCCACAACAGTTAAGGCCTTTGATGGTTCTAGAAGAGAGATTATAGGGGGAATTAATTTATTTGTGAGTATTGGCCCTTAGCGCTTTACCATTCGATTCCAAGTCATGGACATTCCAAGATCTTTCAATCTACTCTTGGGAAGACCTTGGATTCATGCAGCAGGGGCCATACCCTCGAGCTTACACCAAAAGTTGAAGTTTATCTCAAATGGCCAAGTGATTACAATTCTAGGAGATCAAGATTATGAAATCTATAAGGAAACGGCTATACCCTACAAAGGAAGTGAGGGACAAGAAGAGATAAGATTACAAATGTTTAAAGAAGTGAACATGATTACTGGTCCCAACAGAAAAGATGATAGAAGAATAGAATTCAAGGAAAGCTAAATCAGCACCTATGGTCTTGGCTATAATCCTACCCTAGCAGAAGAATTCTAGAAGAAACAAGCGAGGGGCAAGAGAGGTGACATATTATACCATGCCTCGATGAACTTTCCACCGCTAGCTGAGACATTCAAACGGGAAGAGACTCAAGCCCGAGAATCTGACAAAGTAGGATTAACCAACTCGCCACATAAGTTTTAGCATCATTTGAATCACTGGTTTTCCATCCCAACGAATGGCAACAGGTCTTCCCTAGGGTAAAGGGATGACCCATAGTTAGTATTTTCTGAATTTTTACTTTCAATAGTCATTGTTTCAAATGTATCGTCGAACCTTTCGTTCAAAATTAGTTAGGCCTTTATCTCATTTGAGATCTACTCCCATCTATTTAATGAAATCTTAGTTCATTTCTTTCCTATGTTGCGTTTTACTTCTCTTTTTCTCACATACACTTTTCTTTAATGCATTCTCATTCAGATCCAATGAACCAAGCAAAAACCAGGAATACCTTACGCAGGTAGAAAATGAGAATATCAATATCACTTTCGGCCCTACTAGGTTAGTCGTAAGGAGCGATGTCGATGACCCCAATAATATACAAGAGGAATGGCAAAAACATGAATTGGGTAGAGTCACTATTGATGAACTGATTGAGATAATTAATGTAGGGAACGAAGAAAATCCTAAGAATCTAAAAATTGGGGTGAGTATAAAAGAGAAACAAAAAATAGAAATGATTACATTATTAGCTGAATATCAAGACGTGTTTGCTTGGTCATATGAAGATATGCTTGGGTTGGACCTTCGATCGTAGTCCACCATTTACCCACACAAGAAGACAACAAACCAAAAAAGTAAAAATTGAGGAGATTTCGACTTGACACCTTGCTAAAAATTAAAGAAGAAGTGAAGAAACTACCGGAGGTTGGATTCATTGAAGTATCGGATTACTCGGAATGGGTAGCTAATATTGTTCCAGTAATGAAGAAGAATGAGAAAGTCAGAGTGTGTGCAGACTTTCTAGATCTCAACCAGGTAATACCTAAAGATAATTTTCCATTGCCTCACATTGATGTATTAGTGGATAACATGGCCGAAAACCATCTATTCTCTTTCAGATCCGGATGTCTAAAGAGGATAAGACAAAGATGACTTTCATTACTACTTGGGGAACATTTTGCTACAAGGTGATGCCGT
Organism: Lumnitzera racemosa; assembly: GCA_024138005.1. NCBI lineage: Eukaryota > Viridiplantae > Streptophyta > Magnoliopsida > Myrtales > Combretaceae > Lumnitzera > Lumnitzera racemosa. The sequence goes on from JAMXBC010000004.1 coordinate 64,907,635, forward strand.
TTGGGCTTAAGAATGCAAGCGCAACATATCAGAGGGCCATGGTTGCAATTTTTCATGATATGATACATAAAGAAATAGAAGTATATGTTAATGATATGATTGCAAAATTCTAAAACGAGGAAGATCACTTAGAAAACCTAAGGAAGTTGTTTGATAGATTAGGGAAATACCACTTGAAGTTAAATCCAGAGAAATGTACCTTTGGCATGATGTCAGGAAAATTATTAGGATTCATAATCAACCAAAGAGGTATTGAAGTCAATCCTGATAAAGCCAAAGCCAAAGCCAAAACTGACATGCCTCCTCCACAAACACTCAAGTAAGTACAAGAATTGCTTGGGCGTTTAAATTACATAGCCCTATTCATATCATAGTTAAAAGACACATGCTGCCTTCTTTTTAAGCTACTAAAAAAGAACACGAAGATCAGCTGGAATGAGGAATGCGAAGAGGCTTTCACAAAAATCAAAGAATACCTCATGGAACCTCTAATGTTAGTAGCTCTAAACCTGGAAAGCTGTTTTTTTTGTACTTGACCATAATGCTAGAATCTACAGGATTTGTACTTATCCAGAAGGATGAAGAGGGGCAAGAGTGAGTCATTTACTATCTAAGCAAGAAATTCACAAAAGGGGAGCATAAATACTCAAAAGCCGAAAGAACCTATTGTGCATTGGTCTGGGTAATGCATTGGTCTAGGTCATGTATGGGCTCAGACAATATACACTTTATTATCAAATTGAGTTGATAACACAACACGATCCTTTGAAATACTTAGTTGAAAAACCAGCTCTCATTGGTAGAGTTTCAAAGTGGCAGATATTGTTGATAGAATTTGACATTAAGTATGTAAGCCAAAGTTCAATTAAGGGGTATTCTTTGGTAGACCAATTAGTGGAGAATCCTTCTGAGGATATGCCTTAAGAAGCATGGGTTGAGTTTCCTGATGAAAGTATCCTGGTAACAGGAAAAGATTCGGATTGTGAAGGAGTTGAAAAATCTTCAGGGTGGAAAATGTTCTTCGATGGAGCAACTAACCTGTCCGATGTGGAGTCGGAGCAATTCTGGTATCACCTGATGGTACACAATTTTCGATGGCTGTGAGACTGGCTTTCCCATATACTAACAATATTGCAGAGTACGAGGCATGTATTTTGGGACGCAAAATCACATTGTTTAAGGAGATACAGGAATTACAGGTATGTGGAGATTCTTCGTTGATCATAGGCTAAGCTCGGGGTAAGTATAAGACGAAAGACCCCAAATTAGTATCTTACTGCCAACATCTGGCCGAGTTGATAACTAAGCTCGAAAAAATTACATTCATATATGTACCAAGGGTTCAAAACCAATTTGTTGATGCTTTTGCTACTTTGGCATCAATGATCCAGATATCGAGAGGAGTGGAGATTCAACCACTTAAAATTGAAATTGAAGAAAAGCCTGCTTTTTGTTTGGCAATGGAAAGTTCATGTGACGAAAAGCTTTGGTATCATGATATCAAAACGTTTCTATAACATGGCATGTACCTCGAAGAAGCAGAGTAGAAGGGAAAAAAATTAATTAGAAGATTGGCGGCCAAGTACATGATAAGCGATTCTACGCTGTACTGACGATCGTCTGACGGTATGCTTTTACGTTGTGTAGATTGGAAAGAGGCAAAGATGCTAATGAAAGAAGTACACGAGGGGGTATGTGGCCTCCATATGAATGGCTACATGCTTGCTAAGAAATCATGAGGATAGGATATTATTGGTTAACTGTAGAAGCAAGTTATATCAGACATGTTAGACGCTGCCATATGTGCCAGGTTTACGCGAACAAGATAAATGCTCCACCTCAAGAATTGCATACACAAAAATCAAAGAATACATCTAACAGGCATTGATTTATATTGGTAGCTATTGATTATTTCACTAAGTAGGTTGAAGCCTCATCCTACTCTAGTGTGACGAAGGGAGTAATGGTCAAGTTCATCAGGAGAGACATACTAGCTTGGTATGATACGCCCGAAACAATTATTACTGACAATGGCATGAATCTGAATAATAAATTGATGTCAGAGTTATGCCAACACTTCAGGATCATTCATAGAAATTCTACTCCTTATTGATCTCAAATGAATGGAGCTGTGGAAGCGGCCAATAAGAACATCAAAAGAATAATTGAGAAGATGGTCATTACGTATCGAGATTGGCATGAGATGTTACCATTTGCACTCATGGCCTATCGAACTTCTATTAGAAGATCAACAGGGGCAACCCCTTACTCGTTGGCATGTGGAATGGAGGCTGTATTGCCAATGGAGGTCGAGATCTCATTTTTTAGAATATTTTTGGAAACTCAATTAGATGAGGCTAATTAGATAAAGAAGCATGTTAAGCAGTTGAATCTAATTGATGAAAAGAAGTTGGCAGCATTGTGCCACAACATCTGCTATCAGTAACGAATGGCTAAGGCTGTCAACAAAAAAGTACGACCTCGAAGTTTTGAGTAAGGAGATATGGTGTTAAGGAAGACTTTACCTAACACGACTGATTCGAGAGGGAAGTTTGCTCCAAACTATAAAGGGCCTTACATTGTGAAGAAAGTATTGCTTGGAGGAGCTATTATCTTGTCTCAAATGGATGGTCCAAACTTGAAAGACCAAGTAAACGCTAACGCATTAAAGATGTATTATCCTTAAACATCAATGAAATTTATGTTCAGATTATGAAATGCAAACAATCTCATTATTATTGTAGTCTCATTTTCATTTTCTACATGCAAAGTTGGTATTCCTAGTAGTCGTTAGCATTGGATAATATCCTTAACCCCTTTCTCGTTCCACTAAAAGACCCCACTTCTCATCCTATCCTTTATCCAAATAAAGCTTACACACAAGAAGCACAAGAAAAAATAAACACTTAGCTTAAAGCAATGCCTATTGATGAAAATTATTTTAATACTTTATTGTGGTTAACCCCCCAAGAAAGGGAGACTTGTTTCTTATTTTTTAGGATAGGGCTATGTTCAAAAAGAGTAACGTGTGGTACATAAGTAAAAACTCACTTGAGAACAGATGCTTATACGAAAAGCTGATGTTTGGATTGGAAATTCAACACAGGACATCTTCATTCGAGAAATGAATATGTTTTACAATCGTTTTAGGCTTAAGTTGCTTTCACCAAAAAAAAAAAAAGAAGAAGAAGAAAGAAGAAGAGTAAGAACAAGAAAAGGCCATGGTAAGGGTTAGAATTGTTGGTTCTAATCGGACTGCTTAATAAGACATTGGACTACTTGTAAGCTATCATTGAAACCAGGTACGTAGTTCTAAGCCTGATAAAATATTGCATTAGCAATTGGTTTCCCCCTAAGGATGATAGCTTGTTTTCCAAAAACAATTTCTTAGCAAGACAGCCAGCTCATAGAGCACTGTTCCTATCCATATCTTCTTTAGCACTTCAGTTAGCTTATGGAGCGCCATCCAGATTCATATTTTCATTTAGGAATCTAGCCAACTCATAAAATACAGCCCCAATCTAAAGTTTCTTAAGCTTTCGATTGGCTCCCAAAACATAGTCCGAATTTATAATCTATTAGGGAGTTAGCCAGCTCGTGAGTGTAATCCCAATCCAGTATTTCTTAGACTCCTAGTCGTCTGACTTACAGAACATTACCCGACTCACAAGAATGTTACCTAACTCATAATCTTTTAGGGGTTTAGCAAGCTTAAGAAACACTATCCTAATTCAAGTTTTCCTTAACTTTAGGTCTTAGCCAACTTGAAGGGTGCTTCGATCGCCTTGGTTAGTCAATTAATTAGGACACGACAAAGTTTTCTTTATCTATAGGTCTTAGCTAGCTCGAAGGGCATTTTGACTGCCTTGGTTAGTCAGCATATCAGGGCAAGACCAAATTTTCTTTATTTTTAGGTCTTAGCCAACTCAAAGGGCGCTTTGACCGTCTTGGTTAGTCAGCTCATCAGGGTACGACCAAGTTTCCTTGTTTTGGGTCTTAGCTAACTCAAAAGGCTCTTTGATTGCCTTGGTTAGTGAGCTTATTAGGGCACAACCAAGTTTTCGATTCTTTATGTCTTAGCCAGCTCAAAGGGCGCTTTGACCGCCTTGGTTAGTCAGCTCATTAGGGCACGACTAAGTTTTCCTTATCTTTAGGTCTAAGCCAGCTCAAAGGGCACTTTGATTGCCTTGGTTAGTCAACTTATTAAGGCACGACCAAGTTTTCCTTATCTTTAGGTCTTAGCTAGCTCAAAAGGCGTTTTGACCGCCTTGGTTAGTCAACTCATCAGGGTATGACAAAGTTTTCCATTCTTTAGGTCTTAGCCAGCTCAAAGGGTGCTTTAACTGCCTTGGTTAGTCAGCTCATCAGGGCAGGACTAGGTTTTCCTCATTCTTTAGGTCTTAGCCAGCTCAAAGGGTGCTTTGACCACCTTGGTTAGTCAGCTCATTAGGGCAGAACCAAGTTTCTTTATTTTTGGGTCTTAGCCAGATCAAAGGGCGTTTTAGCTTCCTTGGTTAGTCAGCTCATTAGGGCACGACTAAGTTTCCTCATTCTTTAGGTCTTAGCTAACTCGAAGGGTACTTTGACCGCCTTGGTTAGTCAACTCATTAGAGCATAACTAAGTTCTTATTATTCTTTTTAGGGATTTTTGCCAACCCACAAAGGCGCTACCCTTCGCTATTCTTCGTTTCAAACTAACCCTTGTCAAGTGTCTTAACGTTTCTTAGGATAGAGTCGTCTCGAGGCAAAAATGGTGTCTCTTTTATCTTTGTGGTAAAGTTTTGCTCAAACTTCACCATAAAGAGGGACAGTTGTAGACATCTAATTTTTGCCCCTTTATAGTCCTAATTTTTATTTTACAAAAGGGGTCCTAATTCAAAAAATAAAATTATAATAGAAATTTAAAATTCACAAAAATAAATTTTAAAGATAAGAAATAATAAAAATTGAAAAAATGATAAAAATAAAATAAAAAATGAAACAAAAATGAGAAAAGAAAAAATATATATAAAGATTTTTATATTTTTTAGGAAGAAAATTATTTTAGAGTCAATTGTTTTAGTTTAGCTTAATTCAAAAAAATTATTTTAGATAGTCGTGTGGTTTAAGTACAATTTAGTTATACTAAAAATCAAGGCATAGATGGATAAGCATTGGAGCATTAGAGTGGATTTAATTTAAGATCTTAGGTTCGAGTCTCGTCAGGTACCTATGTCTTTTATTTTTCTATCTCTTACAAAAGCAAGATAAATAAACATGATTCATATCTAATTAAAATCATTTGAATTTAGTTTGATTTTATTAAATTAGATTTAAATTAATTTGGATCTAGTTTAATTGTTATCGAATGAGATACAATAGATGTGATTAGATATGATTTGATTTGGACTTTATAAACACACGTACATGTGCATAAAGAAAAAAAAAAACAGCAGGCTGAACTCCATCTTCGCACAGCAATAATTCAGTCATCAATCACCAAACAACATACAACGGTAAGCAACCAAAATCCTTAATCTTCTATTGTTTGCTGTGCAGCACATACATACAAAAATTAGCCCCATTCTTGCATGAACAATGAATGCATGACTATTTCTAGACTAAATACATACCTAACCCCTTCATCATCATCGAATAGCCTGGTCATGGTCATGTCCACAACAACTCGCGCATGTGTACTGTCCTACGAACGGCCCATTGCTACAACACCCACACACGTTGGATCATACGCATGCCGACCGCTTACTCTCCAAACTTTAGCATAGACCATGGCATCACTTCACTACCTATACGCCACTAACCGCCACACATAGTAGCAACACTTTACGGCTACATGAGCCACTGTCTACATGCTTACACTTTACACAGCCACATACTTTATTGTATAGCACATACCATTCAAGCTGTATACTACAGCATGCTATGAGGACCACCCTGCGACTCTATTACGTATAGTCGTACGAACAGCAGCCCAATCCCTATGTTGTACAACTGCATCCCAATGACAGCACGCCGCTCGAACCACCCAACGACTCTGTCACTCATGACCGTACAATCAACAGCCACGTCTAAGCGCCTTCACCAGTCTACTACAACAGCGCGAACTACCGACGCTCCAACACATCAGTCCACACGTTGAACCATTGACGATCAATACTCCAACAGCCACAAACTCAGCATATCCAAGCTTTACCGTCAAAGACAGACAACACTCTACTACAAAGCTGAAGTCAAGGTTTGGTCCTCTAATTATTTATTTATTTCTTTATTTGTTTAGTTATTATTATTTTATTAGTTATTCTGTTAAGTTTATAACATGATATGTAAATATATATATATATATATATATATTAGGATTAAGTTTTCTATAATTCTTTGCGTAAATTTTTTTTGAAAAATTAATAAAAGACCTTTATTTTTTTAAAAAAAATAGGACTTTTAGAGTTTTTATAAAATAAAAATATTTGAGGATTAGGGATTTTTGGATTTTTTTAATAAATTAAATCGATTAAACACATAAACTTAGTTGAATTTAAAAATTTAAAATAAACCAACACACTAAATTTTTTTGAAAGAACTACGATCGTTTAATCCCAATTAGCAGGTACGTAGTTACCTTCGGGGTGACAATAAAATATGTAGAAACTTAAGTTCTTTTTTCTTTTGATTTATTTATTTATTTATTTATTTTTAAATATTATAATTAGAAAAATAATCCTAATTTCGGTAAATAGATAGTGGTATCCATTAGGGTTTAATAAATTAGCCCTCGAATTTGGATCCCTCTAGTTCTTCATTTAAATTGAAATCAATGACTAGTAGTCAAATTGTAATCAATCCACCTAATTGATTATGGTTTCTTTTCTTTTTCCCTACTTTAGTCGGATGGCAACTCTAAAAATTATTTTCAATAAAAATCGGAATTTCTCAATTTTTTTAGTCGAGGATTATTATTAACTGGGTTAGGGTTTAGTATTAATTGGAAATAGGGAAATTAATTTTTAAATAAAAGAAACAAAAAAAATTAGGCTTTATTATGGATTGATCCCCCTCAATGGGGAGTTTTATTGTCTGTTTGTCACGGGAATGCAAAACTCAAGTTACCAATTGCTGTAGATGGGAATAAGGCTTTTTGGTTCATAAAAGTTCCTAAGAGACAAAAACAGTAGGTGGTTTTCCTATATCAGGCTAATTTCTATGGCTTCTCCAAATAGAACCAGCAAAGTTTCATATGTTGTATCTTAAGAACATTTAGGTTAATAACAAGGAACTAAAACAAGAGTCAGTAATTTTCTGATGGGGGCTTTTCAAAGAGCTTTGACGGTTTGGGTGTCATCGACAAAAACTGGGTAAGTATTTCTACACAGTGTTAGCATACCTTCTTGCACTTGCATTTAGACTAATTTTTACTTCCAACAATCTTTTTTAACCAACCCATAAGGCATTCACTTTCTACATTTAGTGTTTATCCAACCTAAGAAGATACGATCCTAACTCGGTTCATCCTTCCAATCCATAGGCTCCCTCTATTCACCAGATTTCTTTTAAGCAAGCCCATACATCATTTCCCCTCTATTCACTAAGTCCTGTAGGGTACTTCTCCTCATAGTTTACTATTGGCATAACATTACCACCAATTTTAGGGTTGTTAATCCTCAAGTGACACTCCTGCCTAGGTTAGTGAGCCTTGTAAGGTACAGCCAGGTTTAACCAATTTTAGGGTTGCTAATCCTTAAGAGATGTTCCTGCTTAGGTTAGTGAGCCTTGTGAGTTACAGTCAGGTTTTAGATCGATCCCATGAGGCATAACTAAGTTTTAGATCGATCCCATTTTAGGGTTACTAGTCCCTAAGAGATGCTCTTTCTTAGGTTACTAAGCCTAGTAAGGTACGATCAAGTTTTAGATCGATTCCATTTTAGGGTTATTAGTCACCAAGAGACGCTCCTGCCTAGGTTAATGAACCTAGTAAGGCACAACCAAGTTTTAAATTAATCCCAATTTAAGGTTGCTAGTCCCTAAGAGATGTTCTCGCTTAGGTTAATGAGCCTTGTGAGGCATAGTTAAGCTTTCAATCAATCCCATTTTGGGGTTGCCAGTCCCCGAGAGATGCCTTCGCTTGAGTTAGCGAGCCTAGTGAGGCATGATCCAATTTTAGATCAATTCTAGCACAAGATCGTTTATCCCTTAGAGATACTCCTGCCTAGGTTAGTGAGCTTAGAGAGACACAACTAAGGTTCATTTCTTCATCCAAATCGATTTTTGGAGAGTTATTTAGTCATCTTAAGGGCAAAAATAATGTTTGTTTAGTCTTTGTGACAAAGTTTTGCTCAAACTTCACCACAAAAAGGGGTAGTTGTAGGTACTTAATTTTTGCTCCCTTTTTTAGTTTTTTTTTTTATTTATTTCATTATTTTTCTTTCTTTTCTCAATACACCCTAAATTAGAAAAAAAAATTAAAAAATAGGGAATCAAAGAAAACCCCAAAATAAATAAATAAATCAGAAAAAATAAGGATCATGGAAACATACAAAAATTTTCAAAAATAAGAAAAAGTACAAAAAATTAGAAATTTTAGAAAGAAACCTTAAAAAGATAAAAAATTAGAAAATGAAGTTTAAAAATTTAGAAATTTAAAAAAATTACAAAAAATGTAGAAAAATTAAATTCAAATAAAAGATTTTAGAAAATAACAAGTTATTAGGATAGATTTTAATTTTGGTTTAGAAGTTAGGCCGTTGAACTTGAGCTTTAATTTAAATCTAGCTCAAGCTGACCGAGTCCATATGTGCAATTGCACATATGGATAAGGTACAAGACAACAACTTGACGGTTAAGCATATAGACATAACATTAGCATTGAGCATGGTGTTAGGTTCGAAAATTAGCAAATGGAGGGAAGCCTTTTTCTTATTTTCAATCACATTAAGGACTGCCACGTATCAGGATCTGATTGCACCACATATCCTAATATGTAGCATCCTCGGATTCGATGGCCCTGCTAACGTAGCGCCACGTGGCATACACGTGGTGTACCATGTGTTACAAATGATAAGTAGCATGTTGGGGTTAGTTGGTACAATTGACGTGACGCCACATCAACCTACATTTTCCCTCCCCTTCTTTCCTTTTCCCTTCATTTTCCTCTCTTTCCCTTCTCTTTCCCCCTCCTTCCTTCATTTTCCCTAGATTTCCAGCACTTTCCTCTTCAGACTGCTTACTTCAGTATGATTTTTGGACCTTTTCTCGTTGCAATTTCACCAAATCAATGGCGAAATTGCAGAATCAACATAGCCTATTGTGAATTGGTATAAGAAACTTGTCTAAATATAGTCAAAGGAGCATTCAATTTGAGCTCCAAAAATTGGAAAAAGCTGTTTTTCTAGGCATTCTTCATTAATTCAATCCGAGCTTTCCATGTTTTCTCGGAACAATTTGAGTATAAAAGGAGCTTTGGAGAGTATACACAAACACACACAACTTAGGACAATTGTTGGAAACACCTTCTCTCTCATTTTCACAAACTTTCTCTCTCTAACTTACCCTCTCTGTCTTCGAAACCCTCTCTCCAGTTACTCCCGGGCCAAGCCACCACTGCAACTGAGCCTTCTGTAGCTTCAGCTCTCTAACCTGACCATTCTTGCCCTTAGCTGTGGCCTCTATTACCTCATTGAAGCACTACCCCCTAAAACCCTAGCTACCGTGAAACCTACTTTCGAAACCACCAGATTCAATTCCCTTTGACCCCAATCAACCCTACAGCTACTCTCCCTGCATCCTCAAACTGCATACCACACTTCCCTTTCAACTCCAACAAACCTCGATAGCACCACCGCCAACCGCAAATCACTAACGCCACCTAAACTACCCCCAAACACCAAGGCAACCTCTCTACCCTCCCTAATCTTAATCAGAAATAAACAAAAACCCCTTTTCCCCTTCGATTTAGTGGCTAGATTAAGCCTAATCAAGCCTTAATACTGCTGTTATTGGCCACCTAATGAATCGACCCAGATCCGCATGACTATACCCGATAACCTACGATCTAACCTATGCCACTAACCCATGTCTTGTTCAACATCCAATCTGGTCCCCATCCCCCTTTTTCATTTTTATTTTATTTTCCTTTATTTTGTTAGTTCGATTTTGCTTTTTTTATTATTTATTTTAATTTTTTATATGCTTGTAATATGTAATCAAATTTAAAACAAAAAAAAAAGAAAAATAGAACAGAAGAAAAAAGAAAGAGAAGGGAAAAAAGGGGAAGTAATCTATTTATTTATTTATTTTTATTTTAATAAAATAGATAGAATAAGTAAAATAAAAATATTAAAAAAAGTAAATAAAAAAATAAAGATTAGTATTTCTTTTTGCTACTTAGAGAATTGATTTTTCAAAAATAAAATAAAAATAAATCAGCCATTGCTCAAATTAGGATCATTTAGAATTTAAAAAAAAAAACTAATTTAGGGCCCTTTAAGTTATTTTCTTAAATAAAATTAAGTGGGTAAAAATGTAAACCGGGTTGTTTTAAAAAGACTAAAATCAACTCAACCTACTTAAATTTTTCAAAAAAAGAACTACGTACATTTGATCCCAAATACCAGGTACGTAAGCACTTACGAGGCGACAATAAAAATGAAAAAACCTAATTTACCTTTTTCATTAGTTTAGATCATTTCATTTGTCTTATTAGAATAGTTAAATTAAGTTCCGTCTTATAAAATAGAAAAGGTGATCTTTAAAGATTAAAGTTAATATTGGAAAGTCGATGGTATTCGTAAGGGTTTAAAAGTCCTAACCCTTGGAGCTAGATTCTTTGGTTTTCAAAAAGCCATTTTATAACTCGATTTTTCGATAGGCCGGTAGCTAAGTTATAACTAATCCACCCAATTGTTTATAACTTAACCCTTTTTCCTGACTCTAATCGAGTGGCAACTTCGATATATTTCAAATTGAAAAAAAATGGTTATTTTCAAACCCTAGTCAAGGATTGGTAATAAACGAGTAAGGTTTAATACTGATCGGTTTAGTGAAGACTTAATTTTATAAAAAGAACCAAAAGGGTAAAAAACCAAGCTCAACAACACATAAAACTAAGCACGACCCAAACACATCATCCCCTTTTCACCAACACACCATTGATCCCGACACACTACACCACATATACACTTCATCACAGCTCGTTAACGAACAGCCCTATTCTTCCATTCATCTACGCACGTGATAGTACGACAGCCCCTGTACGTCTACAATAGAAGACTTACAGTCAATTCCCCACCGCCTATCTCCTATACAAATTTCATACACATATGAACACTCTCCACCACAACCCCTAACGCTGGCAGCAGTTACTGAACCAAACACCACTCTCACCAGCGACAAGTCATCCATGCGACCCCTATGCTGCACTTTATATGTTGACAACAAGACTTAGCTACGCATTGTCTAACCTTCACTGCACTTTGTGAGCACTCCATACCTGCACGACACAGTATATTGATAAGCACTCAATAGCATCCACTACTTGCACAACTGTCTACGCATTGACTCTTTCATGACCATATTCACACATAAATAGTCTTCACACCCAAATACATATGCATAACACTCAATTACGTCCCTTACATACACGACCGGACTCACATCGTTACTGCACACACAAACATATTCACACACATACATGCTCCCAAAGCCAACACTATCCATCCATGACAAACCTACGAAAGCCACAACAAGACTACAATAGCTACACTTAACCAAACTATAAGATCATCGACGAATAGCATCCTCTCCGATTGATTACTGCGCCACATACGCCCCTATTACGAACTTGTACACGAAGCTGCTATCCATAACAAGTCCCATACATCTACACAACTCCATCGGCATGTAGTCAAACTAGTACAACTCCACCATCCATGCAACATGGACAATGCCTACCGCACAAGTTTAAGCCTCAACTAAACACCCTTCGTCAACTGAATCTTTTCCGTCAGTCGTAACAATGCTCACTTCACACATTGCCGTACTGTCTACACTTGCTGTAGTCACCCTCCTGCCAATGATCAGATGGTTCCTTGATTAGAATACGAGCGTTCCTTGCCATTGTTGCACAGTTGGCCTTCACAATCAGGTTAGGCCGTATTCATTCTTTTCAATTTTTTATTATATTATATTGTATTATATTATATTTTGTTATATTATATTATTATTTTGGTTTTCTTAGTAATTTAATATAGTTTATATAGATATGTGTATATAATAGGATATTTCTTTAGTTTTAGATTTATAATGTTATATAGAATGAATGTTTATTTAAGCATATAGTTGTTTAATAGTAGTAATATAGATATATACCTATATATATAATAGTTTAAAGGTTGTTAGGATTGGTTATTTTTTTCGATTTGGTCTTGTTTAAAGATTCATCACATAGATAATCATTCTTCTTTAAATAAAAATTAATAAAAAAACCCTTTTAGAAAAGATAGAATTGTTAAAGCATTTTTTATAAACAACAATACTTAAGAGTTAGGACCCTTTAGATTTTTTAAATATACTAAATCAATAACAACGTAAACTTGGTTGATTTTCAAAAAATTAAAATCAATCATTACACTAAAGTTTTTCGAAAAGAATACGATTATCTAACTCGGCTAGCGAGTATGTAAGCACCTTTAGAGCGATGATAAAATTTATAGAAACCTAAGTTCTTTTTTGGTTTTTATATTTCATATTTTTCTTAAAAATATATAAAAAAAAAGATAATTTGACGAGTAAACCTAATTTCGGTAAATAGATAGTAGTACCTGTTAGAGTTTAATAGGTTAGCCCCTGGATTTGTAACCTTCTAGTTCTTCATTCAAATTAAAATAAAAAATCAATAGCTAAATCCTAATCAATTTACCCAATTGATTATAAGTTCTCTTTTTACCGACTTTGATCGGGTAGTGACTCCAAAAGTTATTTTTTTAATAAAAAAATTGGATTTTCCAAATTTCCCTAGTTAAAAATTAATATTAAATGGGTTTGAGTTTAGTATTAATTAGAAAGTGAGAAATCAAATTAAATAAAAGAAACCCAAAATTCAAGCTCTACACTAAAGACCTATAAAATTCTAAAGCAACTACTCAAATACGTAGTGGGTCCTCATAATCATAAAAGTCAAATTTTTTCTCAATCTTCTCTTCCCTTTCTAGTCACTCATTGGCACTATCAGTCTCAAAGAACCTTGGAATTTGCACCTTAATATGCTCAATTCCTTTCAGCACATGGAGTTCATGCTCGTTAAACTCAAGAAACTGCTCATCCTCATCTCCAACATCTTCCTCATCCTCATCTTCCAACTTAAGTCTTCATCGTGCATGTCTATTAGCTAAGACAGGTTGCAGTAGGGGTGTAGTTATAGCACCAGAAGCTAGGAGTTCTACTCCATGTCCTCTTAGTCTATCTCACATAGTTTGTCCTTATTCAACACTTCTTTCTAGTAGTCTGGTTTCTACTAATGGTTATATAGATACGGCTATGTTAGTGACAATGGTAGTGAGATTCTATATTTGTTCATCAATGGTTCATGGGATTTGTTGCTCAATATGTCTTTGAACAAGAGCATCACTCTCAACATCGCCTATCTCTCCTTGTACACTAGGATTTGACATTTCTTACAAAAAAAGTTCAATAAGTTCTCAATTATGCTAAAGACTCTATACAACGTCATTAAATATGGTATCGCACAATAACTTAACACGTGCTTTATTTTTCAATAGAGAAATAGAGTACAATAGAACACACAGCTCTAACAAGAAACAATTACTACAATACTTAGCTATCAGTCGTAACCTTAAGCTTCGATGCTAGGTTTATATAGTGTACTTAGGAACTGAGTTAATCACTAAGGCTTACCATAGGAGAAAAGTAACTAGTGGGTCTTTTGAGATATTGAACAAAATGAAATGGGTCAACAATCATGATAGCTTTCATATAGCTGCTTATTAGATGTGACACATTAATGAACACTACACAATAAAGTATTTCACTTGATATTATGCATAAGCTAATACTAGGGTCTACTCGCCATCTCGAGTTACTTAACAAGATTAGATAAGAGTGTAAAGGTTATTGCTTGAAGAGGGCTATCTCGTAAGAACAGGGAATATTATGTGATGTCTGAATTTTAGAATTAATTAAGTTGTCTATCACTACAAATGAGGGACTATTTTTAGTAAATCTCTTAGGACAACAATATGATAGTAGAAATTACAAAAAGGATAATGTGTGAAGAAGATTCCTAGTATAAACAAAAAGGGGTAAATATGACAAAGGACAAAAAGGAATATAGTACAAATGTTGGAAAAGTAAAGGACAGGTAACGACCTGTCATTGGGTTTGTGTTTTGGAATCTTGGAGCAATGAGACTAAGCTATATTGGTGTTGGTGTTGTTGCTACTATGTTATACTGAAGGCTTCTAAGGTGATTGAGTAAAGCACTAGCTCAGCAAAATAGGATGGAAGAGCTTGGCATATGGGGACCTCGACTTCAATATTCAATAAGTCAGTATTTGAGCGCTTGACATCTGAATGAGAGAATGAGCACACCAATGTATGTCTGAATAGAGCACTCAAAGTGCTCGCTATCTAGCCTTCTTGATAGGTGTGCTCGTTAGGGCCGAGCTAATCAAATAGGATTCCCTTTGGCAAACCCTACAAGCCTCTAAGTCTGGTGATGGGTCCAATGGTTAGCACTCCATTACTAGTGAACTTGCAAATAAGACCTTGTCAATTTAAAACTCTAATTTATTATAAATCAATTATTATTTCCCAATATTTTATTATACTGTATTTTATTTTAATCTTCCTAATGCTCATAATTGGTTATTACCATATGTTATAATATTCTTTCTCTATTAAAAATATTCTTTTTTTTCTTACATTTATCCTTTTATTTTATTTTTCTAAATCTTTTCTATTTCTTTATTTTTTATTTTTTAGTTTGTTTTGTAATTTTATAAGTCTTTCTTAGATTTTTTATTCAATTAGAACCCTTTTCTTCATTCTAAAAATTCTAAAAAATACAAGGGAAAAAAAATGGGGTATAACTATACTTCTTTATGGTGAAGTTTGAGTAAAATTTTACCATAATGATAAAAATAAACACCATTTTTGTCTTAGGGAATGACTATACTTAGATGGCTCATGAGAACAGCTAATCATCTTAAACTTGATCTACTAAGCATTTAGGCGAAAAGAATGGAAGACACTTTGATGGGTTTACAATCTAAAGGTAAGATTTAGGTGTTTCAAAGGATAATCAAAGTTTGTAGGTTTGGCTTAGTGAAGGATAACAATAGTTCCTCTAGGAGAGGACAACTAAAGTTGCTATACCTAAGGATGACTTATACATCAATACAAGGATAATAGAAGCTCTTAAGTTTAATTTATCTTAGGATAACTAAGGTTCCTGAATTTTTAAGGGAGGATAATTGAAGTTCATAAGAATGATTAGTTCTTACCATTGAAGATAGCCAAAGCTCCTAATCTAATGATGACTATGGTTTTTGTAGAATAACTTAAGTTCTTAATGATAAGGTCAACTTGGTTTCATGATTGAGGATAGCCAAAGCATCTAAACAATAATAACTAAGGTTCTCGTGAAATAACTAGAGATTACTTGGTTTCACAATTTAGGATAGCCAAAGTTCCTAATTTAAGGATAACTAATATTCTTGGATAGGCAATGTTTCTAATAAAGAATAATCTAAGTTCCAAATATAAGGATTACTTGGTTTTATGATTGAGAATAGCTAAAATTCCTAATCTAAAGATAATTATGACTTTTAGATAGCTAAAGCATTTAAGGTTCTTGTGGAATAATCAAAGTTCTTAATAGAAGGATTAGTTTGTTTCACGATTAAAGGTAACCAAAATTCCTAATAGAAGGATTATACGGTTTTATGATTGAGAGTAGCCAAAATTCCTAATCTAAGAATAATTAAGACTCTTGGATAGCCAAAGCTTCAAATTAAGAATAACTAAGGTTCTTGTAGAATAACCTATGTTCCTAATAGAAAGATTACTTGGTTTCATGTTTGAGGATAGCCAAAGTTTCTAATCTAAAGATAACTAAGACTCTTATATAGCCAAAGCTTCTAACCAAGAATAACTAAGGTTCCAATAAAATAATCTAAGTTCCTAATTGAAGGATTACTTGGTTTCACATTTAAATATAGCCAATATTCCTAATTTAAGAATAACTAAGACATCTATGAAATAACCTAAGTTCCTAAGGATGAGGAAAACTTGGTTTCATAATTGAGGGCAATCAAAGTTCCTAATCTAAAGATAACCCTGACTCTTAGTTTACTAAATCTTCTAATCAAGGATAACTAAGGTTCCTACGAAATAACCTGAGTGATGTAACAAAATGATTACTTGGTTTCACATTTAAGAATAACTAAAGTTCCTAATATAAGGATAACTATGGTTCCTCTACGTGAGGGAATATTTACTAAGCACAAGGATAACTTGCCTTAACAATTGAAGATAGCCAAAGTTCTTAATTTAAGAATAATTAAGACTCATGGAATTTTAAATTTTTCTTGAAGGATAAAACTAATGGCCTTAAGCTCCTAAAAGATGAGGATACCTTGTATTTTTAAGACAAAAGATTCCTAAGTTCCTAATCATGAAGGTAACTCAAGTTTTAAAACAAAAGACTCTTAAGTTCATAATCTTAAGGATAATTCAAGTTTTCAAAAAATTTTATGACACCAAAGGATTACGAGAATTCCTAAGCTTACAAATGATGGCATGTGGTCTAAGGTCCTTCTAATAGATGATAGAGATTCCTAAAGATATTACTGAAAGATAAACAATGTTTCTACTATATAAATAAAAAATCCTTGTATTTTTTCCTTTCTTAAACATCTGGGAAAACCTTGAAAAGCATACATTTACTTTATGAGAACTTGGAAAATCCATTTTTTTTTTCTTTTACAAATTTGTTAGCAGTTATGGATTCTTCATAGGTCTTGAAGCCTGTCAATAAATGATGGGCTCATTCTTTTCTTAACCTTAGAGATGATTGTAGAGACTACCTAATAAACTCCTCTTTCAAAAGTATTATTTGTAGTTTTGGGGTCAATGATGCTATTGGGGCTAATGAATCTTCACGATTTCCAAATTGGTATCTCATAAATTGATTAGTTTAGTTTAAGAGGAATTTCTTGTACTTTTGGCCTAGATTCTCTCTTGACTTCAATTCTAAAAATTATGATCTATCTTGTAAGTGATACGTTTCAATCAATTTGTTAGGTCTATTTTAGACTATAATGTAATATAAGCTTTTGGTCGTCGTTATCAATGAAGCAATATTGATGTAGAGGCTAGTTTTAAGACAATTGATTTTTCTAACCTAGGTTTATACGTTAAGAACCCTTAGGAAAAACTATAATTGTGCTTACACTAATTTCTAAAGTAATTTTTATTAAGGAAAAATTATTTTCTATGAATAAAAGGGCCCTTGAAAAAGGGTAAAGTTTTGGTTAGGTCATGATTAAGACATTGGCATTGGGTTTTTGAACTATGTACCCTAGGTCCTTTTAAGCTTTAAGGCTCATTGTATTTATATTATATATTTGGCTTAATCATCTTCTCTATGTAGAATGCTTGATTTGTCTCCTAGGTAGATTTCCCTTTTTTTTCTTTTTTTTTCTTAGTTTTTTCCTACTTTTTAGTTATTTCTTTTGGCTTACCTTTTTTCTTTTCTTCTTTTCTTCCTTCTTTCTCATCTTTTTTCCCCCTTTTTCTTCTCTCTATTTTTTTTTCTGTCTTTTCCTATTTTTTTCATTTTTGACCTAAGAAAAAAGTGATCATTGCTTCTTTTGGCTTAAAGTATATGCAGCTAATGCATAGTGTTGAAGATCCCAAAGTGCATATTGTTTATGTTTGGTGTTGAGGATGTAAGCACTTCATCACTTCAAAGTAAGCAAATTATTAGAAGTAGTAACTATAAGTGAATTGATGCAACTAAGACAAGCACAAGTTAGTTTTGACATTTTTTCCTAAATAGTGCTTGATAAGGGATCAAATCTCTGATACCAATATGATAAGGAATCAAAAGATCAATCCAAAAAGAAACAGCAGCAGATCTAGACGAAAGAATAGGAATGGGTATTCAAAAGGAAAATGGATATGAAGAATAGGAAGGTTTTGAATGTGAATGTGAACGGATATAACTCACCAAGACATAAACACAATCAGGGGTTTGAGCTTGAAATAGAGTTCGATATGACTCACCAATAGTAAATGTCACTTAAGGTTTCAAATGAAGGTTAGATGTAGTTTACTAATCAGTTCAAATGAAGGGATCCACTTCAATTTGAGAACAAGATTGATAAGAACATGAGGATGATTAAAGAGTCTAATCAACACTAGATAATTCAGTAAACGCTAACTTAAGTATAGCCTTATTCGAAAGAGGAAAGTTTCACTCTTTGTATATCTATTTGTCTATCTGTTTATCTCTTTACAATAGTTGTTATTTATAGTAAGTCATAAACCATAGTAGCAAAATTATAAATAAAGTACAAGGCCTTAAACCCTAAAGAATTAGGCCCATAAATAAATTGAAGGAAAACATATATAAGAATACAAAATTGTGCATTTTTATAGGACTCAGCATGCAGTCACTCGACATGTCTTGGGAGTAAAACTATCAGAACTGGATGGGGTCGATAGTTAGATGTACGAGTTCAGGAAAGGGTCCTTAACATCTTGTGTGCCTTGGTCAAGACACCAGACAGGTCAACCCATAATTGCCGAGTGCTAGAATTAGTCAACACTAGTCTTTCGGGGTTGTACCGAGTGGTTTGGTCTTAGTACTCGACCTTATGATTTCTCGGCATCTCGACTGACGACAGAGTTGATGCTGCATGTTTATTTTCCATCCCCTTGTTCTTTTGGCTACACCTCGGCCTTGGCTAGCATTGATAGGACTCAGCTTGGATATTGTCAAAGCCTGATTCCCATCACTGCCCCTAACCTCCCATTTTCCTCATTGTGGGATTGTTCTTGATAAGGTTTAATTTTGAAAGTCTCTACTAAAGGGCTTAATAAGGTTCACAAGCAATAGTTGTGTTTAAGATATTAAAAATGAATACCTAACTACATTTTGATCTACGTATTAAATTCAAGATGGATCTCTTTTAAGGAATGAGTCCCTTAGTCTTACAATGATATCACTCAACTCTAAATGTGTTTTAAGGCTAGTGTTTGGGATTCGGCTTGCCTCTTTTCATCCTAAACCTTTCTATCAATGAGATACCTTATATTTGCCTTAGATTATACTTAATAGGAACTAATAAGCCATGTGCACCCCTTTGTTTAAAAAAATAATGCCCTTTAATGTGCCCCATTAGTGGATGGCTTAAAATATTCCCTGCTATTTTAGAAAAAGTTGGTCTCAAATTTGTTTTATATTATCACATTCAATGTTTGCCTTTTGGAATTTGGAGTGGATGGGGAGACCTTATATTGGTGTTTTCAAGTTTAGGGTAGACAGGTAAGTCTTATGTTTTGGATTTGTTGGAGTAGTAGATGAGCTAGTCTTATTTTTATGTTTTCGAAGTGGATGGGTTGGTATTATGTTTATAGATGGGCCAATGTTGTTGAGTAAGTAGGCTAACCACTTAAAAAGCAGTTGTCAAGGCTCCATAAGAATCCCTTTATCTTTGCAACTCTTTTCTCTATTTTTCTTCAATATTTTTCTTAGACTTTTTCTTTTTTTAAAAAAAAAATTATTATTAGAGAACCAAAGTAAGGAGATTGAAAGTTTTAAGAGAAAGGAAAATCTCACTCTGAGAAGAGAATGATAATAAAGAAGATGATTATTTACAATTAATGGCTATCAACATTATTTACAAACTATGGATACGATTAAGGATTGCTTATAAGGTAAAGGAATTATCATACAAAAAGAAAGGACACTATATGAGGTGCTTGATGTTTACAAAAAGAGTACCATAGAGAAGTAATTATTTTATAGAGTTGCCTAAGGAAAGGAGAGACTAATTTACATTTGTAATATGGAAATGATATTAAGGTTTTTAAGCTATAGGTAAGATAGACTTATTATAAGCTAGATAAGCTTTAAAGACTAAATCATAATGAGAAGACTACTACAAACTTATTTACAAAATTTATGAAAGTTTTCAATGGAAAAGGAAGCCTATAATAAATATCGCCCAAAGCAATAATTTATGAGGTAATGAGATGACAAGTATTTAAACTATTTATAACTATAACAAATTTATTTACAATGATAATGAAGGATATTTATTCTAAAAGTGGAGAAATTTTTTTCAACTATTTACAAGGGAATTATTACTAATTCTTAAATTTCTTTTCCTTATTTTTTCTTCGCCTTTTTCCCCTTTAATTTTAATTTTTGAAATCTAAAGATTTTTGAATTTCTAACATTGGGCTAAAAAGCTATGTATGGGCCAAATTTTATACTAATATTAGTTTAAAAAGTATTTCACAAAAATATTTGCCAAGCCTATGAAAATTTCTAACTTAAAGGTCAAATATGAGCTTATTAAGAGGAATGATAACTTCTATTTTACCTAAAAGAAGAGGTTAGTTAAAGGAAAGATTAGCTTTTGAAGAGAGTGGCAAATTCTATTCTATCTAAAAGGAGGGGGTTAGTCTATGGAAATGGTATTTCAACATGATCCGCAAGGTATATAAGGATAGCATGAGTAATTATAGGGTAATAAATATTTACAAGTCTAAGTGATTCTTCTTATGTATATATCTGATATATACCAATTCAATTAGAAAGAAAAAGAAAATTTATCCTTTTTTAGAAATTAGGAAAATAAATAAATGAATAGACAAATACATGAAATGATGATGCATGGCATCCAAATGCAAGTTATAGGACCTGTGATTAAATAGTAAAGGTGTAATTTTTGGGATTTAAGATTGTGACTTTATCAGAATTCCATTATTAAAATTTGAAATTATAGGGGAAATGGAACTAAAAATGTCATTTATAAAGAAATTTTCATATTTAGAGATTTAAAACTGAAAAAACCTTTAGATAACTAATATAGATGGATATTATGTAGTTGTTATAAAAAGAGTAGATTATAAGACCTTATAGTGGAATCCCGATCGAGTAACAACTCTTGGTTAGTAGCATGTCACACTACTATTTATTTTCTACTCCAATCGTTTGTTTATGCAAAATAGTGGGTTCTAAAAGGTCCTTAAATTCTATGACCTCATACATTTTTGAAGAAATGGTTCATCGATTACATTGAAACTTAAGTAGGGTAACCTAATCAATCTCTAGTGATGGTTACACTACAACACCAAGAGCCTACACAATGGCCCCTTGTCTTAGGGTCCTAATGTGGCCTGGTTCTTACCATATCTGCCATGCTTTCATGATGTGATAAATAAAACACCCTATTGAACTACAAAGAATAGCTATAACAAGGGGTTAGTATAACTATTTACAATTATAAGAACAAATTACTATTTAACACGTGTATTTTGAAACATAAATCTAATTTTGAATGACTTAAGTGGTTAGACCTCTTGACGTTTCTCAAGAGAGTCGCCAAGCTGTCAAGCTTGAATTTTCAATTTTCGTTTCCTTAATCCAATTTATACTATACACCATACTCGTTCGATATAAGCCTTTGACTAAAAATTAAGGAAAGTATAGTATCTTATAGATCTTGAAAAATGTTTAGAGTCACCACTCGATTGGGATCGAGAAAAGAGCTAAGTTAAAACCAATTAAGTGGACTTATTATAACTTAACTACTAGTCTTCGATAAAACCACTTTTGAAAAACAATTTTTGAAACGAAAGATCTTGAGTTTGAAGGCTAACCTCTTAAACTGTAAATGGTACTACCTAATCCTTCCAAATTTAAATTTCACTTTCAAAACACCCCTTTTTAATTTTAATGATGAATTCTAATTTACAAGTGAAGAAAATCAATTTCATTCACATTCAAAATTTAAATTTGCTTGAAACTAGAGATCTTGAGTTCGAGGGCTAACCTCTTAAACTGTAAATGATACCACCTAATCCTTCCAAATTTAAATTACACTTTCAAAACACCCCTTTTTAATGTTAATGATGAATTCTAATTTACAAGTAAAGAAAATTAATTTTATTCACAAAAGAGAGAAGAAAATAAGAAATTAAATTCATTTACAAAATGAAAAAAAAAAATTCCCTATTTTAAGTTGCCTTATAGGTGCTTATGTACTATCTATTACGAATCAAATTTTCCATAGTTTAGTTCTTATAAAATTTTAGTTTGTTGGTGTATTTTGATTTTGAAAAGCAATCGGATTTATGTTGTAATCCATTTATTTTATTTAAAAAATATATAAGAAAATGGTCCTATTTTGGTGATTTATTTTTTAAAATCCTAAATAGGCCTAAATTTAAAAATTTTTCATTTCTTCTTTAATTTATTTAAAAATGTTTCTTCAAGGTGACAAAAGAACATTTTTCATTATTTTTAGAAAAACCCTAAGTGATAAATTTTGAAGAGAGAAGGATTTTTTTTTTTTTTTTAAGTTACATAGAGTAAATGGGAAATAGATACATGAAATAAAGTAAAACATAGAAGATAACACAAAATAAATAAATAAATAAAGGAAAATACACCTAGGTAAGGCACATAGGTTAGGTGCGCAGATAATTAAGTTAAGATCCGAGTCATTTGATCCGATCACATGCTCTGCTCATGATTCGTGTAAGGAGAGAGAGCTAAGGGCGGTGGGTTACATGTAGCTTCTTTTGAGGGTTATTTTACGAGGGGAAAACCACTTTCATGTTGTTTTCATTGGTGATAGGCAAATTGGTAGAAACATCTTAGCTTAATGTGGTGGTTTTAAAGATGATGTAGAGTAGTGGTGCGCTACTTGTATGGTAGTTACTGAAGTTCATAAGGAAGGTTAGATCTAGGTTTTTGGGGGTTGACGAAGTCGACCATGGTGTTTCTCAACTAAACATGGTAGTTAGTGGTTCGTGAAGAAGGTGGTTAAGGGTTTAGGACAAGATGCTTCTTGCATTCGCAGTCATGTTGAAGTGTAAGGGTGGTCATGCTTGAATGCACTTAAGTTGAGGAATATAATAGTAGCCTCACTTTAGCTCAAAAAATGACTAGTGGTTTTTATAAAGAGAGAGAGAGAGAGAAAGCTAGGTTAGAGAGAGAGAAGGTTTTGAAAATGAGTGAAAAGGGAAGAGAAGTGAGAATTGATGATCTAAAAGAATTCCATAACCCACCCCCCTCCCCCCCCCCCCCGGGGCCCTTTTTATAGGGAAACTTCAAGAATTGAAGTAAATTCAAAGATTTCAAATTAAATGAGTTTTGAAAGAAATTTACAAATTGATGAGATTTGGGTGTAATTGATAGTTAATTGAAGTTCAAGAGCATTTCAAAGTTTTCTAGATATGCAGTGATATAGTGGAAGAAGTTGCAAGACAGATATCAGTGACCCCGATGCAAAATATGAACCTAGAAAGAGATGAAGCAAGTTTTGAGGAGTAGATTTGTTCCCTAGCACTTTGAGTAAGATACTTTTTAACATCTTCAAGAACTTAAGTAGGATTGTTGAATTGTGGATGAGTATGTTCAAGAGTTTCAATTGATGCAAATCTGATGTGATGTTGATGAGCTAGAAGCACCAAATATTGAAAGATTCATTTTTGGTTTGCAAACTAAGATTGGAAATATAGTAGAGGTACAAAGACTAGAGACTCTAGATGAGACTATCTGAATTCCTAAAAGAGTTAAAAGGTAGAAGAGAAGCTAACTCAGCTAACCTCTAAGCAACCAACCTGGTATGCCGAGCAGACATGGCATGCCGAGTCGACCTAGATATGACTAATCCTTATACTATTTTGAGGTAAACCGTAGAGGTCTAGTTCCAAGCAAACTTGATGAGGGTTAAGGTAAGGCTAAGGTTGAAGAGCCTGAGATCAGGAAGGACAAATGTCAAAGCTTAGGATAGAAGACTAGAGAAATTAAATGCTTTAAGTGTCTCTGCTATGGACATGTTATTAGTTAATGCCTGAACAGATGTGTATGATGACCATTAAGGGTAAGACCCCATAAATTAAGATGGAGAATGTGAGTAAAGGAGAAGAAGAGGCAAATGTTGGAAATTTGTTAGAAAATTCCAGCAAGACCCAAACACCTAACCTAACATAAACAGATCAGGTTAAGGTCCCAATGACACTGCTAGCCATGTAAAGCAAGTTTTGAATGGATCAGGACAAGGTCGATAGTTTGATAGCTTAGATGTTTGGTATTAGGAAAGGGTTAGTTCAAAAGGTGGCTCATTGTCTGGTCGACCTCAAGTAGTCAGCTTTAGATAAGTGTTAACTCGACCTCGATGTGTATTAGGTTGATAATATATTGATTTAATACTTAGCCTTGTATAGATGTGTTTTGTGTGTGTGTGTGTGTGTGTGTGTAGGGGGGGGAGGGGGGGGAGGTCAGCTTGACATACAAGTTGATCACTTCGGTAGCTTCTTGAATGGTATGGAGGGCAAAGTAACTTGGTTGGTCGGACTAGGGATTGCATTGCTCTTCTGAGTTCAACTCTCTTTGGACAAGTCTGCGAACCATATGAGTAAGTCCTCAAGCTCGAGAGCACGTGATTAGTGTGTGATCCCTCCCTCCAAGTTAGTTAAGATTTAGGATCAAATCTGATTTAGCTCCATGTTGCTTGTCTTTAGGAGTATGCGGGTTGAGGCTGGTAATGTTAAAGGAGTCCGAGAGCTCATACTTTTCTGGTAGTTCAATCTTGTAGGTATTAAGATTGATCTTTTCAAACACTTTGAATGTCCATCATCCTTAGGAGATAACTTGTCTTCCTTAAGTGTAGAAATTGTTCCTTACTGAAATTGATCTAGACTAAATCACCTAGTCAAAATTCCCTATTCTTTTATCTTTGACCATGTCTCTCGAGCTTGATAGCAACTCATCTTAATTATTCTATGACCTTTTGGTGCATGGTTTTGATGGCTCCGACTCTTTCTATAGCTAGCTGGTCATCATCTGGGCTTAGAAAAGGTATTTGGTTCATTAGGAGCTCAAGGTTGTAACCATAAGTGACCTCAAATGGCAACAT
Source organism: Lumnitzera racemosa (assembly GCA_024138005.1). Taxonomy (NCBI): domain Eukaryota; kingdom Viridiplantae; phylum Streptophyta; class Magnoliopsida; order Myrtales; family Combretaceae; genus Lumnitzera; species Lumnitzera racemosa. The sequence goes on from JAMXBC010000004.1 coordinate 64,932,804, forward strand.
GTTTATTACACTATAGGTAATCCTATTGTAGGCGAACTGTATGATTAGCAAGCACAGATGCCAATCAACTATGTTTTGACCAATAGTAACCCAGAGTAAAGTTTCCACTATCTTATTGACAACCTTGATTTATACATCCATTTGTAGATGACAGGACGCGCTATACAATAGCTTAGTTCTCATTCATCTCCATAACGTTCTCTAAAAGCGGCTCATGAACTTTAGGTCTTGATTTGATACAATAGTTCTAGGTACTCTATGAAGTTTGACTATTCCTACAAGAAAAGAAAAAAGATAGCCAAAGTGTCATTAGTTTTAGAGTAGGGCACGAAGTGTGTTATCTTACTGAGTTGATCTACAACCACCATGATGGAATCTTCCCTTCAATACGTCCTTAGGAACCCTAACATAAATTCCATACTCAGCTCGGACCATGGTTTGGTCAAGATAGGCAATGGTAAATAATGTTCTTACTTAGCTCGACTCTTTGCTTTTTGTAAGTAATACACCTTTTCAATACAAATAAAACATCCCCCTTCATTTTATGCTAAAAGAATCTTAAGGATAGTATCTCGTGAGTTTGATGCTATCTAAAGTGTCTAGACAATCCTCCCCTATACGCCTCATGCAATAACAACTCTTTCATGGAACAGGTCGAGATACATAGTCATCTCTTCCTAAAAAAGTATCCATCCTCTCTATGATAGTCATTAAGTGTTCAACCTTCCTCACACTTAGCATAGATAGGGCTAAAATGGGGGTCCTTAGCATATAGATCTTTTATTATTGAATAACCTTGTAACCTAGTTTGTAGCTCAGTTAGGAGGGAATGCTGTTTTCATAAGGCATCAACTACTACATTGTTCTTTCCATTCTTATACTTCATAACATATGAAAATCCCTCCATGAACTCGACCCATTTGGCTTGCCTTCGAAACAACTTTGGTTGGCTCTTCAAATATCTTAAAGATTCATGACCAATGTAGATCACAAACTCTTTAGGTAGCAAATAGTGCTACCATATAGTTAGGGCTTAGATTAAGGAATAAAACTCCTTATCATAGATAGAGTAATTAAGTGTAGCTCCTTTAAGCTTTTCACTAAAGTAAGCAATAGGTTGACCTTCTTGCATCAGCATAGCACCTATGCCTAGTCCAAACGCATCATACTCCACTTTGAATACTTTGTTAAAGCTTGGCAGAGCTAAGAGAGGGCCTGTAGTCGACTTCTCCTTCACCCCTTCAAAACTTCTTTGCTCCTTCTCTCCCCATATAAACTCAACATTCTTCTTTAACAATTCAATGAGTAAGGCTACAATCCTACTAAAATTCCTTATAAATCAATAATAAAATGATGCTAGGATATGGAAGATCCTCATGTTAGCTAAAGTGGTCAGCACAAGCCATTTAGTGATCACTCTTATCTTTTTATTATCGACTCGTATTATACCACCACTTAAACAAACCCTAAGAAGATTATTTCAGGTTAGCAAAAGTTACTCTTCTTCAGATTGGCATAAAGTCTTTTAACTCGGAGTTTTGTAAAGAATGCTCAAAGATGCTCTTAGTTAGTCTCTAAATTAGGGCTATACATTAGGATGTCGTCAAAGTAAACCACCACAAATTTCCCTATTAGTTCTCAGAGCACATGATTCATTAGTTGCATAAATGTACTCAACGCGTTCAATTACTAAACAGCATTACAAGCCACTCGCACAGTCCATGGCAGGTCTTAAATGCTGTCTTCCACTCATCACCTTCCTACATTCGAATATGATAGTATCCAGATTTGAGATCGATCTTTGAGAATAATCTAGCTCTATTCAACTCGTCCAACATATCATCAAGCTTTGGTATGGGATACCTGTACTAGATGGTAATGTGATTGATTGCTTGATTATCTACATACATCCTCCATAACCCATCTTTCTTTGGTACTAACAGGGTTGGCATGGCAAAGGGGGTAAGGGATTCTCGTACATACCTATTCTTCATCAGCTCATTTACTTGTCTCTATAGCTCGATAACCTACTTAGGGCTCATCTTATAAGTAAGCTCGTTTAGTAGTACGACTCCTAGCTGTAAGTCAATTACATGTTCAACGCCTTAGATGAAAGTAGACCTTTTAGTAGCTCACCTAGAAATAAGTTGACAAATTCATCTAATAAGGTTTTCACCTCAGTAGGTAGCATCCCCTCCTTAGATTGCTTGATCTTTAGTAATCTTCTTACTAACAGATAGGTTAGCTCTTTGAGCTCCATCTCTTTCTTTAGCTCAGCTCAAGTCATCACTAAAGCTTCTTTCTTTAGGACTTGGCATAATTAGGCCAATATGATCTTAACTTGTTCAGCAGTCATATGGCTCAACTTCACCTTCCTATCTTCGTGATCTATGGAACTTGTATTCATCCTTCCATCATATATCATGGTTCGGTCAAACATCTACCGCCATCTAAGTAGAATATGGGACATACTCATGGGTAACACATCACAGAGCACTTCATCTTGATAATTTCCAATACAGATCAACATAGTCACTTGCTTGTTTACTCGTATGGTTCCCTTATCACTAAGCCAGTGTAGTATGTAGGGTTTAGGATGGGGCTTCATAAGTAACTTTAGCTGCTGGACCATGAAAGCAGAGGTTGCATTGGTGTAGCTTCCACTGGCAATAATGAAGGCATACAACAACTATTTACTTTGCATCCAATGTGGAACGAATTCTCTCTTTGTTTATCCTCGAGCATAGGACTTACACTCATTGTCCTCCTTGACACTAGGGTAGTAGCCATAAAATTACCCTTCTCACTATAAATAACTTCTTCATCTTCAAATAGTTCGGTCTGTCCAGCCTCTTTCGAGTCTTCTACATGCTCATTAATATTATCTATCTCAATGGTTAGCATTTTGCCTCAGATCACCATTGTTCTTTCGTTCGAACATTAAGTAGCCATGTGTCCAAATCCTTAACACTTGAAGCACTTAATCCCACTCATCCTTCTTCTTAAGCTTTGGCCCTTCTCAAACTTCCTTAAGATCTCCTTCTCCTTTACTTGGGCAATTTGAGTAGGTTAGGTCTTAGCAACCTTACTTGGTTCCAATTGTACAAGTTTGCTTGGAACATATTAGCTATTACTGGTTCAACTAACAAGGGGTCAGAATCTTCTTGTTCGGCACCTCTCGATCCTCTAAGCAGCTCAAATAGCTTCATCAAGTGATCCAATATCCATCATATCCAAGATATCTCTAATCTTGTACTTCAACTAACTAATGAATTGAGATACACTTCCATCTTCTGGCTCAATGGCTTCGCATTAGATCATTAGCATATGAAATTCCTTTACATAGGCATCAACACTCGACCTTTCTTATCTCAACTCCTATAGCTTCTTAAACGCATCCTACAAAAAGTGGCTTAGAACAAATCTTCTCCTCATGACTCTCTTCATTGCATCCTAACTCCTAACTTCATGTTCTTCTTCTCTTCTATGTATGGCTTGCATGTTCTTCCACCATAGGATGGCATAAATAGTAAACTTTAGCACAACAAGTCTAACCTTTACATTCTTAGGCATCTCATGATATTTAAACTGCTTCTTAATTTTATGTACCAAATCTAGGTAGTATTCTGCATCACTACATTCAGAGAAACTTGAGATACAAATCCTTAGCCCCTCTACTCTCGGAGCTCGGACATTCCTCTCTTCTGGCTCATAGTACTCCACTTTATCACCTTCCTCCTCATCTACTTCTTCAATTTCATCGAGTGTTAGCCAACGCCTAACAACTCTACCTACACTTCCAACTCAAGGTAGTTGAATTAGGGCATTAGCTTAGCTAAATTGACCATTGCCTCTCTTAGGCCATTTAAGTCCTCTATATGGAACATTTCTAACTTGTTGCTTACCTTCATTTATGACAATTACCGGACTAGCCACAAGGTCAATGAGTCTATCTAGTTGGTCACTTATTGAACACTAGATTCAGATATTATCAACTATCTCACAAGATTGATAATTAAAATACCACTTAAAGTTCTTACCATAAATAACAATAGCTGAACAATACCTAACATTCCTATTGCTATGTCAACTACATACGATAGATAAGTAGACACTTACACTCTACTTCACGTACAACAAATAGGGGAAAATAGAGCATGAAATTTCTTTAGCACCATTCACCTACCAAACTCCTATGACAACAAAAAAATTCTAACACTCATGAAAGAAGTAGCTAATCACTTAGAGAATAAAGTGATAGAAACTAGCTTCAAACATAGCCAAGCTCTGATACTAAGATAGTATGGTTTAACTTGAATGAATACAGGATGTTCGGTATCGTATGAACTAAGGATATGGGTTCGAACCTTAAAACGGTCTAAAGGATAAATTATAGTTGAAGGTTAAGTAAGGGTCTCCGTACACGAATGATGGGTCTGATGCGCCAACGTCTCATACAAACTCTAGTCACACTTGATATTATGCATAAGTATGGCTACAGGTCACTTGCTACTAGTCTATGCTCAATGAGTTAGGTAAGAATTGTTAAGAGTAAGCAAGCCATACTTAGCTCATGTAAGAAAAAAAATGTCTAAATGTTAATTGTATTGACTATTGTGATTATTATAATATACATGTATTTATAGTACCCAATTAGGGTAAGTCCTTGGTTAGTATAAATTATAAAAAGGATTCCCACTAATGTAGGAAAAGGAATAATTTACAAGGATAATGTTGTAAATAAGCATAAAGAATATCCAATAATAGAAAAGTACAGTACGGATGTTAGGAAAATTGAAGCACATATTAGCTGTCTATTCTATAGTCCTAGTGACACTATTGGCTGAGCAAAGCAGATTTTGACCAGACTAGGTCGAGGTTAGCAATTCGATAGCTTGGATGTCTGGTGTTAGGAAATAGTTAGTTTAGAAGGTGTCTCAATGTCGAATCGACCTCGAGTGGTCGGCTATGGATAGGTGTTAACTCAGCTTTGGTGTGTATTCGATTAGTAGTATACTGATTAGATACTTAACCTTGGATAGATATGTTGTTAAGGTATCAAGTTGGCATATAGGGTGGTCACCTTGGTAGCTTCTTGAATGATGTAGACGGCAAAGTAACTCGATAGGTTGGACTGGGGAATGCATTGCTCTTTTGAGTTCAACTGTTCTCAGACAACTTGGTGAACCATATGAGAAAGTCTTCAAGCTTAGGAGCACATGATTGGTCTATGATCCCTATCAATATTAAACTCCAACCCAAAGCGGCTTTGTTAAACTTACCTACTTATAAACTTAACCCCAAGGAAGCAGCCAAGCTGAAGAAGCAAGTTAATGAGCTGATCGACTAAGGATATGTTAGGGAAAGCATGAGCCCTAATGCCATGCCTGTTGTTTTGGTACCCATAAAGGATGGCTCTTGGCAAATGTACATAGATATCTAAGCTATCAACGAAATCACCATCAAGTATAGGTATCCAATACTCCAATTAGATGACATGTTAGATGAATTACATGGTGCGCAAATCTATTCGAAGGTAGATTTGAAAAATGGCTACCATTAAATTAGAATGAGATTAGGAGATGAGTGGAAGATAGCTTTCAAAATGAAGGATGGTCTCTGTGAATGGTTGGTAATGTTGTTTGAACTTACAAGTGTGCCGAGTACATTTATGCAACTCATGAATCATGTATTGTGATTGTTGATTGGCAAATGTTGTTGTCAAAGCAAAGTTGTTTTCCTTAGATATGTTATGTTTGGTAGAAGTATCCAAGTTAACAACAAGAAAGTCCGAGTTATATGTGATTAGCCTATGCCAACCTATGCATTAGATGTGAAGAGTTTTCATGGTTTAGCCACATTCTGTTAAAGATTCATTTGGAACCTTAGCTCCATAGCCACCCCATTGATTGAGCTAACCAAGAAGAACTCCAAGTTTAAGTGGTCAAAAAAGGCTCAAAGAATTTTTAAAGATATCAAGGCCAAGTTAACTTCTACCCCAATACTTGCGTTACTAGACTTTAATAAAATAATTGAAATAGAATGTTATGCCTCTAAAGTAAGAATTGGTGTCATTCTCATACAAGAATGCTGACTTGTTGCCTACTTCATTAAGAAGCTTAATGGAGTTATTTGAACTATTCAACATACGACAAGGAGTTCTATGCCTTTGTTCAAAGTCTTCAAAACTGGTAGCATTGTTTGCTACCTCGAGCATTCATCATCTATATTGATCATGAGTTCTTGAAGCATCTGTAAAGCCAACAAAAACTCTCTCACTGTCACACTGGTAAAATTCTTGGAAACTTTTTGTTATGTGATTAAGTATAAGAAGGGAAGTTCCAACAATGTTGCTGATGCACTGTCATATTGGCATGTACTTGTTATAACCCTACAAGCACAAATACTTAGATTTGGTACTTTCTGAGATCAGTATGAGCAAGATCTATACTTTAGACCCATAGTAGCCACGTGCAATTATAGAGGTGTTGTGAATGGATTCTATTTGAGCTAAGGGTTTTTTATGAAAGGTAGACAAGTATGTGTGCCAAGTAGCTCAACTAGAGAACTACTTGCTCGAGAAGCCCATACTAGGGGATTAACCAACCATTTTAGAGAAAAGAGGATGGTCAAACTACTAAAAGAGCATTTCTATTAGCTTAGGATGATGAAGCATGTACATAAAGTTCTAGAATGATGTGAGATGTACAAGTGAGCCAAGGCATGAAAGGAGCTCTTTGGGGAGTAGACACCTCTACCTGTACCTGATTGGCCTTAAATTGATCTACGCATGGATTTCATAATCGACTTAACTAGAATAGCTTGAAAGCATGACTTTATCATGGTGATGGTCAATCAATTCAACAAACCTACCATAAAATGATGTTGCTTTATATGTCGCTAACATCTTTTTACAAGAGATTATACGGCTACATGGGATCCCTAGAAGTATTTTTTGTATTCATGACCTAAAGTTCACAAGTTTCTTTTGGTGAACCTTATAGAAGATGTTTGGCACCAAGTTAACATTCAGCACTTGCTGTCATCCCCAAATTGATGGTTAAATTGAAGTCGTAAATAGAACAGTTGGGAGTCGACTTTGAGCCACAGTTGGGAAAAATCTACATGATTAGGATTTGTGTCTTCCTGTCAACTAGTTTACTTATAATGGCTCAACCATAGCCTAATTGTCAAATCACCTTTTGAGATTGTCTACAAAATTGACGTAAGCTTACCTTTAGACATGATTGCCAACCCAACCTCTAGAGAAGAAAGTTAGATCAGCTTACAGCGTATCGAAGAATTTCAAAAACTGCATAAGAGAATTGTTGAGCAATTAGCAAAAATAGAGGCTCAATAACTAGAATAAGGAAATCAAGGGTGAAAGCTCATTGTTTACAATCTTGAAGATCTTACATGGATTCACCTTAGTAAAGAGCAGCTCCTAAGGAAGAGGACGAATAAACTTTTGCCTAGGTTAGATGGGCCATTCAAAGTTTTGAGGAGAATCAATGCAATGCCTATAAGTGGGAATTGTTAGAAGGATACGGGGTATCATCGACCTTTAATGTCTTTAATCAAATGCCTTATATTCCAAAAGAAGAAGCAGACCAAGATTTAAGGGCTAATCTTTAACAACCTTGGGAAGCTAATGGAATGCTGACTCTAAACCTTTCACCTGATCTTGTCTTAGGGCTTTTGAGGGTCTTGTAAGGAGGATCATATATGCTCAACTCCACTAAGATGAGATTTAACACTAAAAAGTTCAAATGTTGAACACCTTGAATGCCTAGCTTGAATACACTCTGATTAGCTCTATCTCCTACCTAGATACTAACCTAATCAGCAGCTAAACGCTAACTTCCCAACTTCTTCCTATCGACTAGTCTCTTCACCTAAATAGCCTGATCCCAGTACATTACTAACTTATGTTTAGATGCAATAACAACACACCACTTATCTCTACTTTTTCTTACATCGTATTATATTCTCTTTGTCATAATTGTCCCATTTGCCCCTTTTACAAATATACTAGGTTTCTTTACTTTGTATTACCCTTTATGTAATTTTATTCATTTCCTTGTTACCCTAAGGACTTACTATAAATAGTGCATTGTTATTTGTAGTCAAAATCATCTTTCATCATCATACTATTGATGAATATTCTCTCTTATGTCTTACGAGCAATACTCTTAAGCTATAAACCTCACTCTTATCTAATCTTGCTAGTAGCTCAATGTTAGTACCAAGTGGACTTTGGTTCTTTGCTTGTATATCATATTAAGTCAAGACAAAGTCATGTGGTGTTCATTAGTATATTACATCTAACAAGTAGCCTCACAAAGCTACTAGAGAATTCATATGCATCCATTTCGTGCTTTCTTTGATATCTTAAGGGACTCATCTAACTCACTACAATAAGACTTTGTAGTAACTAAGCTCAAAGGTACATCATCCCTGACAAGTAAGTCTCTTATTGAGTAGGTCGGTACATATAGTTTTTTAGCTTGGAAAAGATAACTTTCCTCAATGAAATAGTCACTTCCTTCCTTCATTGTATTTGGCATAGATCAAACCAAAATGTAGGTCTTAGGAATTTTACTCCTTAAGCTCACAAATATGAACAATCTTATTTAGAGCTTAGGAAGCATCACAAGCCGTCTAAATAAGGCATTGCAATTACATTTGCTTTCCTTCACTTATACTTGACTACAAATGAAAAGCCCGTTAGAAACTTAACTCGTTTAATCTATTGCGTAGATAGCTTTAGTTGAATCTTCAAATACCTCAAGGTTTGGTGATTACAGTACACAATAAATTCCTTAGGCAATAGGTAATGTTTCCATATTTGTAAAGCTCGAACAAGCACATACAGTTCCTTTTTATATACTGAACAATTCAAAGTTAATCCTTTGAGTTTCTCATTGAAATAGGCAATAGATAGATAGTCTTGCATAAGAACTACTCATGTACTAATGCTAGATGCATCACATTCCAACTTGAAAACCTTACTAAAATCAAGTAAAGATAATACTAGGGCTAAAGTCAACCTATTCTTCACCTCGGCAAGACTTTCCTCCTCCTTACTTCCCTAACAAAATTCTACATTCTTCTTGCTAAGCTCTGTAAGGGGTACAGCAATAAAATTGAAGTTCTAAATGAACTTATGATAGAAAGAAGTTAAGTTATGAAAACTTTGTACATTTCTACAAGAAGTTGGGGTAGGTCACTCTACAATAGCATAGATGCTCTCCTCATCTACTCTCAAGCCTCCACCACTGATTACATACTGAAGGAATAAAGACAAAAACAACATTTCTTTAGATTGCCAAATAGTTTCTTAGCTCATAGCACTTCAAAGATAGCTTAGAGATTACCTGCATGGCTTAACAAATTGGGACTATATACTAAGAGGTCATCAAAATAGACTACAAATAATTTCCCTATCAATGCCTTAGCACATGATTCATCAATCGCATAAATGTGCTCGGGGCATTACATAACCTGATAGGAATCAGACCATTGGACCTCTAACTTGAGCTCAAGTTCAAGGGCTTGAGAGTATGGCTAAGAGAATTCTCTTGCATCAACTTATGCTTGATAAGTCCAAGCTGCTTTAGTTTGCTGACCAACTACTCTATTTAAGCTGAACTCTCCCATACTTTTTGGTGGTATCTAAATACCAACCTGAGGATCCTTAGACAACAACTTAGTTCACTTGATCACCAACTCGGCTAACCTGACTCCAAACTATTCAAGGTACAACCAAGCTGAATTTACATTTGAAGTATCTTCTATCCAGCTCAGCATCTCTACTCAACAGCAACCAAACTAATAGTACAGTTTTGTCTACTTAGCCAAAAGCGCTTCCAATGATCGTTAACCATGTGTCTATCCACCACATAATGGAATCTACTGTACAGATCAGAGCTTTCCTTGATTTCTCTTTTTTTTCCTTTTTATATTCCTTATACATTACTTATTTAGGACATTACCCCTTTTTTCTTTTTCATTTTAAGCAGGTTGCTCTAATATTTTGGGTATAAATACCCTTTCTACATTTTAGCTGCAATATCATTAACATTATTACGAAATATTCAAGTATCTCTTGCTTACTTGTAAACATTCCTTTTGTTTGCTTACTTATTTGTATCACTTTTATCCTAACTTTTAAGAAAGGTTAGCTAATGAGTGCCCTCATTGTACCAACTTATGCATCATATCGAGTTGATTCGTGAGTCTTCAATAGTTTCTTAGTGTGTCATATCTTAAGAGTTAATCATAGATTTCACTTATTTGTTTCTTTTTTTCGTGCATTCCCATTTCTATTTTAGGCTTTTAGTAAGCTTAGACATATCTTCGATAAGGCCGACCTCATTCATCCTTAGCACAGCCTTATCGTCTTGGTTTTATAGTGGAGGTTCATTTGGGTAAGTTGTATTTGAGCTTATTATTGCCATGCTCTAAGTAGTATTGGTTATAGTAGTATGTAGCAATTGTGTAAGAGTTAGCTATAAGTATTTGAGTAAGTAGGAGACGTGTTGGTTTGCTATTGTGTGCATACCTTATTGTATTATATTTTGAGTTATGAAAACAGAGTAAGCAATAGTTACACGTTTTTGTGCTACAGTGAGTTGAGTGTTTAGAAACCGTAAGTGTGTTTTTCCAAGAAAAGCACTAATGTTGAGAAAAGGATGACTAATTTGAGGATAAATGCTAGTGTTGGAGATGATAAAAATGGTATTGTCCATAATGGCTGACAATACAAAAATAGTCCTAGAAGCATTAATGAGCAATTTGATGAAATGGTTAACTTGATAGCTAACCTAACTAGAGCTCTTCATGCATTAGCTTTTTGGCCCAATGATGCCATTCAAAACACTCCCTAAGTTGCTTTGCCCACGAGAGGACAAATGCTAACTTAATAAGATTGAGGTGAAGGAGTAAGAGGTTATGTGCAAAGAAGAATCAAATTAGGTGAGATAGATGAAGAGGATGAAGAAGGGTTGTCGAGGTGGAAGAGCGAGCTTGTATACCCCAAGCTACCAACCATTTGAAGTTTCAGATGTCGACCTTTAATGGTTCAAGAGATGTAGATGATCATCTCAATAGGGAAGAAAAGGTGGATGGGTCTTTGTTTACTATCAATATGAAAACCATAAGAAGGTGAGGACTTCTTCTATGGAGTTCTCAGGTTATGTTGCGTTATGATTGAGGAATTTCCAAACTAGAAGGAGGTGAGAAGGATATAAAGAAGTCAACATTTGGTCCAAGATGAAGAGAATCCTTAGAAGAGATTTGTGCCAAACACTTGTCTATGGGACACCTTTGCTCAACTTCAAGAACTGAGACAATGCAACTGAATTGTTGATGAGTATGTTCAAAAGTTTTGAATGCTCATGATCTTATGTGAAGTTGATGAGCCTTTAGCTTGAATAATGTCTGGGTTTCCCACTAGATTGAGGGATGATATACAAGATGTAGTAGAGCTTCAACAGTTTACTACATTGGATGAGGCTATAAGAATAGCCTAGCATGTAGAAAGATATAGGAGAAATGAGCCAATCTAACCTCAGACTAATCAACTTGTTTAGAGTAGCTAACCTGCTCAAAGTGGCAACTGAACTCCATAAGATATTCATTCCAGTAGGAGAATTGATCTTATATTTGAGCAAAAGGTTACACTAAAGATTAAGACTTACTAAAGAGATCGTATGAGAAGTGAAAAGGGTTTAAACAAAAGACAAGTTGGGTTAAGTGCTTTAAGTGTCAAGGGTTTGGACACATGATCGCCTAATGTCCGAACAGGCAAATTATGATCACTAAAGGTGATGTCCTAAAGGTTTAAGTAGATAGTACCAATGAGCAACCTAAAGAGAGAAAAGAGTTACATAAAAATGTTGAGGGATATAAGGAGTTACTTAAACTGGATGTGTTTGCTAAAGACTTGTACAAGCTAACCTTGGTTATCTAATATGCGATGAGTATTGAACCCTCCATTGATGAGGAGTAAAAAGAGAATTTGTTCTACATCACCTGTAAGATGAATGATTAACTTTATATGCTTATAGTAGACAATGGGAGCTATACTAATGTTACATCTGCAGATTCAATCCAAAAGCTCAGTTTTCTAACCTTATCATACCCCAAACCATATAAGCTACACTAGTTAAATGAGAAAGAAGCATTACATGTTATTTAACAAGTACAGTTGCTAATCTCAATTGAAAATTATTCTGATGACATTCTTTGTGATATACTACCTTTTATGCATCACATATATTGTTCAGTCGACCGTAGCTTTTTTATCGAAGGGTTATTTATGATAGGTTTAAAAATATGTATACATTTAAGAAAGATGGAAAGAAGATCAATATAAACCCCATGACCCCTAACCAAATGAGTAACTTATAAGCTAAATTAGCTTAAGGATCAAAGAAGGCTTTGATTTTGAGTCGAGCTAAGCTTCAAGAAGCCATCAAATATGACATGATGACCTATCTATTGGTCAAGAAACTATTGGAGTTAAGGGAGCAAGTTGTATTACTTGAGAAAGTGCAAGAACTATTAGATGAACATGCCAACCTATTTTTTAAGTAGTTACCTAAAGGATTACCTTCTTTCTAAGGCATTGAATACTGCATTGACTTAATACTTAGTTATACTCTATTGAGTAAACCAACTTATTGGATAAGCCTCGAGCAAGTTGCCGAACTCTAGAGATAAGTGAACGAGTTGCTAGAAAAAGGTTATGTGAGAAAGATCTCAACCTTTATGTTATGCTTGCAATACTTATGCCAAAGAGAGATAGTACTTGGAAAATGTGTGTAAATAGTAGAGTTATGAACAAGATTACGATCAAGTACAGGTACCCCATTCTAAGGCTAAATGATATTTTAGGTTTTCTAGAAGTAAGAACCAGAGCTCAATCCCTTTACTAGATCTATTAGCAAGTTGCTCAACACATTGATCAAGTACCAGGAAGTTAAGAGAAAAAGGCAAAGGAAGGAAGACTAAGTAGTTTCAACCGGGTTACCTAGTATGGTTATATTTAAGCAAAGAGAGATTTCTTAACAAGAGGAAGAATAAGTTATTTGCCTAAGTTGATGGATTGTTTCAATTAGTCCAAAAGATTAATGATAATGCATACTAGTTAAAACTATCAGAAGACTTTAAAGTATCCAATGTATTTAACATTATTGATCTCAACCCCTACCAATCTAAAGAAGAATTGAATGAAGGCCAAATGGATTTGAGCTGAAATCCCAATCAACTTAGCTAGGATGATAGGATTTAAACCATTGGACCCCTATCCTAATCTTGAGGTCGCGGGCTTGAGAGTATGGCTAAGAGAATTCTCTTACACCTACCTACACTTGATGAGTTAGAGTAACTTTAATCTACCGACCTACTGCCTATTTGAGCTGAACTTTTCCTTGCCTATTGATGGTATTTAAATGCCAACTTGAGGAACATTCAAACAATAGTTTGGCTCACTCGATCACTAATTTGGCTAACCAAACTCCAAGTTGTTCAAGGTACGATTGAGCTAAATTCACCTCAGAAGTGTCTTCTACTTAGTTTGGTACCTTAACTAGACAATAGCCAGACTAACCATACAGTTTTGTTTACTCTGCTATAGGGGTTGTTAGTGACTACTAACCATGTATCCAACTAACAAGTTATCTACCATATAGATTGGATACTTTCCTTGATTTCTATTTTGTACCTTTTTATATTCCTTGTACCTTAGTTATTTAGGAAAATTCCCTTTTTTTCTTTTCCATTTTAGGTAAGTTACCCTAATATTTCAAGTATAAATACACTTTATACATTGTGGCCGCAACATCATCAACATTATTATAGAATATTCAAGTCTCTATTGCTTGCCTATAAAAATCCCTTTTGTTTACTTACTTGCTTTTATCACTCTCATCCTAGCCTTTAAGCAAGCCTAGGTGGCGAGTACCCTTATTAGGCTAACTCATTCGTCATATTAAGTTAATTCATGAGTCCTCGATAGTTTCTTGGTACGTCATATCGTAGGAGCTAATTCTGGGTTTTGCTTTTTTTTTTCTTTTTTTTTCACGCATTCCCATTTCCATTTCAGACTTTTAGTAAGCTTGGCCACATCTTCAATATGGCTTACCTTATCCATCCTTGGCATGGCCCCATCATAACCCAAATGCCATAATGAGCCACTCATATAAGCCATGTCTTATCTTAAAGGTTGTTTTCCATTCATCTCCTTCTCGCATTTGTATTTGATGATATTTGAACTTCAATTTAATCTTTGAAAATACTCCAGCAACATGTACATATCATCGAGTCTAAGGATTAGATACCTATACTAAATGGTGATTCTAATCACATCTTAGTTGTCTACACACATTCTCTAACTTTCATCCTTCTTAAGGACAATTACTGCAAGCACAACACATGGATTCAAGCTCTCCTTAACGTAGCCTAGTTCAATTAGCTCATTCACTTGTCTTTTTAGCTCAGCAGCTTACTTGAGGTTCATCCAATAGGTTAGTTGACTAAGTAAAGTGGCTTCTAGCTTAAAGTCAATTCCATGTTATATTCCTTACTTCAATGGTAATCCTCTTGGCAACTCATTGAGGAATAGGTTGGCAAACTCATCTAGCAACTTCTTGACATTTATGGGTAAGTTAACTCCTTCATCTCTAATAGTCTTTGAATTAATAAGAAGGTTGGCTCATCAGACTTCAGGGTGCCTCTTAATTTAGATTGCCTCGTAAACAAAGTCTTCTTCGATCAATGACTCAACTTGCTTTGCACATTGCTAACTAAGCTTAATGTCATGGGGATAAGGGTAATAGGTTAACTGTCTTTCTCAAACATATAGCTATTCTTGTTACCATCATGCATCACTCTTCTATTGAATAACTAAGGTCCACTAAGTAAAATATGTGAAACATACATTGGTAATACAACACACAGTCTCTCATCCTTATAATTCCCAACAAAATTGGTAACAACACTTGTTTTGTAACATGTATTGATCCTTTCTCATTCAACCCATGTAGCTTGTATGGTTTAGGATGTAGAGAGGCCAGCAAATGAGTCTACTTGACTAGTCTCGTAGATGCAACATTTATCCAACTGCTACTATTAATAATCAAAGCACACAACTAATCTTGTACCTTCCATGTAATGTGATATAAATTCTCATGCTACTATTTCTCTTTGTCTAGTTCTAAACTCATTACTCGATGAACAA
This sequence comes from Lumnitzera racemosa, assembly GCA_024138005.1. Taxonomy (NCBI): domain Eukaryota; kingdom Viridiplantae; phylum Streptophyta; class Magnoliopsida; order Myrtales; family Combretaceae; genus Lumnitzera; species Lumnitzera racemosa. Next base: position 64,948,048 of record JAMXBC010000004.1, read on the forward strand.
CCAATGTTAGCATATCTCTTTCTTCTAGATAAATGTTTTCTCCCCATAACTTCTACCTTTACGTTGTCTTTTACTTTTTTCGAAACTTCATTAACTTCTTCGTTACTTGATAGGAATCAAGGATGAATTTAGACATCCTAAGCATGAAGGCTCACTACTCTCATGATCTTGAGATATCAAGCATGTAAGCCTCCAATAACCCATACTGAGCTAACCTCCAAAAGTCGACCTCCCAATCTAAGTAGTTAGGTCAAGTACCCCCTAAGTTCCTAAGTTGCCAACTTGATGCTAACTTAGTTAGCTCCACCATATACCCAACACTTGCTTAGACCACAAATTGAGAGGCCAATATGTGTCCGACCTTCTAATAGTCATACTGTCCTTGAATTGGATATTCCCTTTGTCTTATTTACTGATTTACCCCTTATGTAATATGTGTTTTCTGTCTCTAGTAAGAACCCTTTGTAATTTGTAGTAGCTTAAGATTTACCCTAATTAAGGCATATAAATACCTTTCAATTGTAATGCCTGTAAAACCATCCTTGAATATCATTATAAAATTTTCCTTATTTTCCTTGTTGCACTTGTGTGCATCCTTGAACAAAGAAACCCAACTCCTAAAGCACTCTTATCTAACCTATTTGTAATCATGGACTAGTGGCAAGTGTCCTCATGACTCACTTGTACGTCATATTAAGTGCGACTCGAGCTCATGTAAGGCATCAATGCATCATATCCATTGTTATTGTATGGGAACCCTTACTCTAACTGTGACTATCATTTACTTTTCGAACCATCCTACGGTTTGGACTCACCCCTTATTCTTATGATACCACAAGTCATGTATCCATCCATGCCAGTGTCTGTATCATCTTAGTATTAGAGTTAGGCTACGTTCGTATATACTATTGTAATAGTAAGTAATTAGTATTAGAGCAATATCTTTGAAGCATGAAAGGCACGCACTCTTCTTGTACTCGTAAAACAGAGTGTGCGGTTTTCGTAGGTTTGCAACCTTATTAAGTGTTGTTAATAATGTTTGGTTGAAGTTGGAGCAAGTGTTGTTAAGTTATAGTTTGAATTTAGGTTTCAAAGAAGGTTTTTTTGTATAGCTTAGAAGTTTCTTATTGGTAGTATATTGAAGTCTTGAGCAATGTTGGATTCTAATGTCGATTGGACTATCAAAGATGTTAAGAGTGGTGCTCATGTTGGTTATAGCCATTAAGGAAGTTAAACACCAAGGTCAGCTGATGAAAAAATCAATATGCTCATGAACTTGGTTAAGAGCTTAGGTACTGCCTTATAAAGCAGCATGCAATAGCTTAGAGAAGGAAAAATAGAGATTGAGTAGATGCTTTGCCTGAGTGAAGTAATGGCTGCCTTAGTCGAGCTAATTTCCCAACTTAACTTCACCGAGTTAGAGGAGTGGAAAGGCTTGCTTGACGAAGGCTTGCAATGGATGAAATAGAGGAAGTAGAAGAGGAGTAGCATGGCGATGAGGAAGAGTATCATGAAGTAGAACAATGAAATATTTGAACTCTTAGGTAGAAGGTTTGAAGATGCAAATCTTGAGCTTCTCTGGTAATGGTAATGCTAAGGATTACTTAGATTGAGAAGCAGTTTCAATGTCATGAAGTTCCTAAAAGTGTTAGGTTTAGACATGTAATGCAAGAATTCACAAGATATGCTACCTTATGGTGGAAAAACTTATAGGCCACTCGACATAAAGAAGGAGAGAGAGAAGTTAATGATTGGGATGAGATGAAGAGAGTGATAAGAAGGAGGTTTGTCTTGACTTACTATTTGTAAGATACATTTAATAGGTTACAAGACTAAGGCAAATAGGTTTTAGTGTTAACGGTTATGTGAAAGAATTTCAAATGTGATGATTCATTATGAAGTGGTAAAACTAGAAGACTGAACTATTTTCGAATTTGATAGTAGACTAAGGTATGAGATCGGAGATATTTTGGAAAGGAGAGATATTGGCACATTAGACCATCTTCTAGTTTGGACTTACCCCTTCATTCATGTAATACTACTATTTGTGTGTCCATCTACGTTAGTGTTTGTATCATTGGTATTGCATGCCTCAAAGGTTAAGACATTACCTTTAATAAACATAGTTCATCAGTTTGGACATTGGGTAGCCATATGTCTAAAGCCATTGCATTTATAGTACTTTATCTCACTCATCTTTCATCCTAAGGTTTACCCCTTTTCGAATTCCTTCTCTCTCCCTTCGTACTCCATCCTCATTCCATCTACATGTGATGTTTATGCTTCTTTGTTGCTTGACACTAAGCCATTAGGCTTCCTACTACTCCCTTGGACAAGTTAGACTGTTTGAATAGATCAGAATTAAAAGCTTGGTAATGTATGTTCCTCTTCTATCTCTTAAAACATTGGGTGACCTTAATGGCTTTTTTGAGGGTATGGAATAGTTTCACCTTGACAACATTGCTTAGTTCATATCTTAGGCCAGTAACAAACCTTTAAATAGTTCAAGCATCAAGCTCTTCTACTTCATACCTAATCATCAACATTTGGAATTCTCACACATATTCATCAATGATGGGTTCCATTGCCTCAACTCCAGCAATTTCGCAACAGTATCTTGATAATATGAATAAGGAATCAACCTTCCTTACATGGTTTGTACATTGGTCTTAGCCTGGTGTAACACTCTCCTTAATTCCAACTATTACATTTACACTGAAGTTTTTCATTTTATCACTCAACAACTTGATATACAACTTTGATAACTACACTTAATAACCACTACCTTTGACAACCACTAAACTACCATTACCTTCCATGGTAACAAAATAAGCACATAGAACAACAACTACACTCCCAACTACTATTCCACTCCAATAGCTCCCTACTCTATTTCAAGAGACAAAGACATAGCACAATAGCATGTAATAGCAAGAAACAACTTAACTTTCAATTGCACTTAAACTTATAGCAACATATACAACACTACTAAACACCTTCAGCCTTACTTAGAGAAACCTTAAGCTTTAATATTGAGATGATGTGGCACCTAAGTCCATGACATGAGTGGCCATAGAAATGCAAGCCACTAACAAGATCTTACAGTAGCATGAGTGGGTCCTTTCAAGCTATCTAAGAAAAAAAATGAGTTAAGATAGATTTAGAGTAGAAGGTGATGATAGTGGAATTTCACCCCAAATTACAGCTCAATAGGTACATCACCTATCGAGCTTATCTACTTTGCCAAGGTCGGTAATGTGACCTAATCTGATGACTAGGGAGACTTTCGGCCTAGCTAATTTCATGGGTCGAAAGGCCCAGCTAACCCCATTCAAATACTTTGAATTTGAAAAAAGGTGCGGATAGTTTATCATTCACCCAGCTTAACTACATAACTACCCACTCCCTTAGTCCTATGTCATCTGATTAAATTACGAAGTTACCACGAAGCCCATGATAAGTAAACTACCTATCACTACAGTTGTTGGACAAACATATATAAATATGGATACATCAGTACAGTAAGAACTCTCTATACACTTGATGAGATGGTGCGAACACTAAATAAAAATCCATAAATTTAAAGACACTTTATAAATGGAAATTTTCCAAACAATCTCTTAACCAACAAGTGTATGAGATTATCTGCAGCAATAAAATTGGTGTGTATTCACTAGGTCATTTCCTTAAGGAAAGAGATTCGATTAAATACCAAATTCTAACATGCTACTCTAATCAAGGCTAACTAAATTATAAGTAGTGAGTTGAAAATAAATCCAACTAAACAAGAATAAAATTTAACAACAAACAAAAATTCTAAAAGCATGGGCTTGTCACATGTTTTTGAAGTAGCTGCAAAGGTATGCCGTTAAGATATTAAGGATGGTTTTTAACTAGTTTTTAATGGAACTCACTTGAGTTTGTTCTTAGATAGGGTGCCTCACTCAACTATGTAATGAAAAATCTCCTTTTGATCACATTTCCCTACATTATCAACTAAATTACTTGATTCCTATCACAAGTTAAGTAATCTAGTATAGAGAGTTAGGAGGTCAATCTCATTTTAGTATCATAACTAAGACTGCATAATGCATTGTCAATTCAATAAGGAACGTCTAATCTCCTCTCGGTCTCATAAGCATAAGAACCTAATACTATTATTCCACTAACCTAATGACTCAAATTGGGAATTACACAGCTAATCTTCTTTAGGTATCATAATCATGCAAACCCCATAAACTCTCAAGGGCATTTCTTAGGACTAATCTCTTCTCAATCTCATAATCATAAGTAAACCCATTGAAAATTTCATTATAAAGCATCTCAAAGAGTCTCAATGTAATACCAATCATCAAAATCCTATTTAAACACTCATACCTATATCATAACTACAAAGTTACACCATTTACAACATCTACATATTCACAAACCTACTAATATCTTCTTAGTCAAACATAATATCAACTATTTTAGTAATAAAAGATGGGAAAATAGCATAAAACTCTACGAATGAATAAGTAAAGATGGTGTGAACAAATGAACAAGAGATTATGTGAAGAAACTATAGTCAATGCTCATTAAACTAACAAAAATGTACATCAAAATCATAAAAATAATCATTGAATGTCATGAACAAAGCAATAGAACAATAAATTAAACAAGGAGCTAGCAAATCGATACTAAGAAATGTGCAAAACTTAATTACAGCTCACTTTTCTAGTTGCGAATGAGAATATTTATAATAAGAAGGTTTATCAATTGACCAGCAGAAACGTATCAACTTTAGGTTGCGTCTGTATTTAATGTAACACAGCGTTTATGAGTATTACGATTTTAGTAAAAAAACCTTAACCCTAGTTTCTTCTACCGTTTGATTGGTGTTGAAGCTATCAATTGGTCAATATGGTTGAATCCACTGTTGAACATTCTATTTGTGATACTGGCCTTTCTAGCCATTGATCGTCTAATAAGTTAGTCATCCCTTAATGCTTTAGGGTACAGTAAGCCAAATTCACCTACACCTATCATTTTGGCCTCCTTGATCAAATGGTAAGAGCTAATAAGACCATGGGAGCCCCCATATACTGCATGTAGGATATATAATGCATCAAATTCCTCTAAAATTAATCATTTTTTATGCATTTTCAATAATTTTATGTAAGTTGGTCCATTTTGAGCATAAACTCTAAATTCATATAAGTTTAACGAGTTTTCGCTAAATTTGTGCATAAATGCGATAAATGCAGGTTTTAAAGTTAGGAAAAATTATATATTTTGAGCAGTGATCACCACCTCCAACTTTAAAACCTTGCTTGTCCTTGAGCAACTAGGAAAAATCAAATTTTTAGAAAAATTGATAGGACAAGCATATACTTCCTTAATGCTCACATATAATCAAGAGTATGCTATCTCTTTGAAAGCTCGAAACTTGCATGTACACAATGCGGTGAAAAAAAAAAATCCTCTAAAGTGATGTTGAAATTGTTCTATTTGTACCAAATCAAGTGCTCACAAATCAAAGACCATGTAATTAATTCAGGAATCCATGCATAGAAAAGTTAACTTCTCATTTAAGTTAAGTTTATGAAATTTGAAGTTAAGTATAACATTTCCAACTAAGTGACAGGTCTCGGTGTTTAGTTGGTTGGCCTAAATTCATATTTTGTCCTTATTAATCTCTTAAATATGCTGATGCCTTGTAAATAGAGATTAGCCGTTGAATTGTACCTTACTTTGCCTTCTTTACTGTGGAATAACTTTCATACTTTGCTTATTATTCACTCTTTGGATTTTCGATTTTTCACTTTTTCTATTTCTTTCTTTCTTTTCTCAACTACATTTTCTTTTTGTGATGGGGTCATACTTTTGATATGTAATGACTTTTCTTGATCCCTATCATTTTCTTTTCTTTTTAGGCATTCATTGAATGTTGATCAGAGAACGTTCAGGTAAAATATTGTACCCACTTTGATTCACATAACGCTAATAGACCATTTGATTTCTCAAAAGAATGGTGTATACATACAGGTCAACTTCTGAAAAAGAAAAAATCTAACACCTAATCAAAACAATTCTCTAGCTCTAAATCTCTAAACCATGTCTAAATTTGGTATAACTAAATAAAGCAAAGATGCCATGACTTAATTACAAAATTTTGAAAAATGACTTATTCGCAAGGGACTTCTTTCAAATAAAGCCCTAATCATGTCATCCTATGTTCTTTCATGCAAACTTTATTGATGATAACATACTTCAAAGATTAAGGTATATAGCATAAAGGAAAATGGATCTAACTTTTCAAACAGAAACTATCTTCTCAATGCATAAAAGGGATAACATATCAAGAATTCAATTAAATCATTAAAGCTCATTTGAATCACACTTTTTCAATGTTTATGTCTAACTTACCTACCCCCAGCTTTAATTTAGATGTATATCTCATAATTTAGTGCATAAAAAATGGGAAGTGAAAAGGAAAGTTAAAACAGAACTCTCCTAGTTTCTTGATGTGTTTTGAATTTTGCAAATCCCTTTTGCATTTGCTAATGCTATCCCAAGATTGGTATATTCAACATTTCCTTTATTTATTCACAAATGTCTATGTAACATAAAAGAGACATAACTACAATGACCTGAAATTAAAAATGCTTGGACATAAACTAAGTAAAAAGGTAAAGAAGAAATGGTGGGTTGGGTTGCCTCCACTATATACTTGTTTTTAAGCCTTTAGCCTAGCTTTTTGGTATAAGTTCATGGTAGGTCCTCATACTTCTTTTGGGGCCCAAATCCTTTAGCTCCCTAACTCATACTCAATTCTCCTCATGAGTCCTCTTTTTCCTCATACAACTGCCTTCTTCAAATTCTTTCCCATAATCCAAACCCCATTCTTCTTCCTTCAATGGTTGAAGTTATTCCTTGGCTTAGAGCATCACTTTCCTTTCTTTACTTGCTAAGATAATCACCTTCTCTTTCATATTTAATATAGCTCCAAAGTAGCTAAGAACAATCTTCCAAAAACTAAGGGTTTCTCCTCATCTTTCATATCCATCACTATGAAGTCAACCAAGAAGTTACCTAGTCCAACACTAATGGGTATGAAGTAGATTTATCATAAAGGTGTGGTTTAACCTCTACCGATGGTTCGGATGTAATACAAGCTTGCCTTTATAAAATTCTCCAATCTTAATTCCTACATAATTTTCCCAAACATGTAGTTATCTAATACTCCAGTATCCAAGAGCACTCTTAGGAAAAACTTATCTAATATGGTACACGGTATGACAAATTTCCCTAGATTGTTTAATTTGTAAGGAAACTAGAAACTACTAGCAACTTCCTCCCTAAATACCATGTTTACAAATTTTAAGTCATCGATATTAGGTTTCTCTTCTAAACTCACCTCCCTTTTGAATTCTAACTTCTCATGATGAACTCCTTGATCTTTTTACTCATTAGGATCTTCTTCAATATCTTCTTCACTTAGATCCTCCTTTTCATTGATTTCTATCATTTGATTTATCTCCAATTTATACACATCATCATCACTAGGGGCCTCTTCTTCAATTTCCTCTCCACTTTGATCCTCCTTAATTCTATTATCAGGACTCCTCCCAACTAAAGCCATTAGCACCTCCTACGTAAATTATCCTTCAAGAACCATAACCATTAACCCCTCCTCTATAAAGAATTCTTCTCCAGCAAGTTCATCTTACTCCCTGGTAAGGTCTTTTAAACTTAAATACTGACCTTGAAAACTTACTTTCCACTAAAGCATAATTCTTTTTCTCCTACACTAGCTTCTTTACCATTCCTACTAAATGTGCCAGCTTAATCTTTCAAGTCTTGCTCAATGTTGCTAAGTAGTTGTCTTATGGGTTCGCACAGATAGTATTGAACCAGCTTGATGGAAATCAAGCTACAGGACCCTTGACTCGCAACCAAGCCCGAGGACTAGAGAGGCTAGTACGTCAAATCCTTATATTCTAACTAACCCCTACCAAGATTAAGTACCTCCTTACCAAGTCACCTTTAATGTCATATCGTATGAGAGCCTATTATTTTGTGGTTTGTTGAGTAGATGAGTACTCTCCAGTGTCAAGCAGTCCAATCACTCGGCATCACCTTTGCTAAGAAGCTGAGAGAAAGAATCTGGATTGATTAAGCCATCCTTGCTCGGACAAGCCCATCTGCTTGTATTTTTTGTCCGCATCTCTTAACGACCTTGCCAATGCCACATTGTCACGTGTACAGTATTACATGTAGAATCTATAGCACCAATTATTTTCTTTATATATTCATTTTTGCCCCTTTATAACATGTACATTTCACCCCCTTAGGAAATGTCCTTTTTGTCTTTTCCCTTTTCTGCAAGTTGCCCTAATTCGTAGGTATAAATACCCTTGTACTTATAGTTGTAACAGAGCAAATAATCTTCTATACACTTTTGAGTACCTTCTTCTCTACATAAATACTATTATTTACTCTCGGCATCACTCTTATCATTTTCCTTAAGCAAGGTTAGGTGGCAAGTAACCTCATTGGACCAATTTGTGTGTCACATCAAATTATGCTATGAGTCCTCAGAAGTTCTATTGGTGTATCATATCCTTTAGAGTTATTTGTGGGTTTTGCTTACTGTTTTCATCATTTGCTTTCACCCTTTTGTACCTTTCCCCATTGACTATTTTTGAGCTTTCTGCAAGCTCGGACCCATTCAACAACCAGCCTTATCTATTCTTGGCTACGATTCACAACATCTTAGTATCAAAGTGGAGGTTTTGTGTGAACTATAGTTAACTCTTCTTGGATTTCTATTCTGCTCTATTTTGCCTATATGAAATAGAGTCAGTTATTGAGTTCATTTGACTGTAGTGTTATTAGTTGTTCACTTTCTGAAGTGTTTGTTTAAATTTTGAATCTGTAAGGAAAAATGACAGACCCAAATATGAATGTTGGTATTAGTGATGATAGTGGAGTTGTCTACCATTGGCGTCAATCTTAGGGAACTCCTAAAAGCGTTGATGTGAGACTTGATGAAGTAGCTAACCTCCTGGTAAATCTAACCTAAGTTATTCATATACTGTTTTGTTGACCCACTAAGGCCATACAAAACACTCCACAAGCTGCTTAACCTATTAGAGGTCAAAACCCAACTTAACCATTTCAAGGCGAAGGAGTTGGTGGACAAGTAAGGCGAAGGATAGACCTAAGATAGCTTAATGAAGAGGAAGAAGAGTATTTTGAAGAGGAGCATGTATGAGTCCCCAGAGCATTTGACTATGTAAAGCTTCGGATTCTAAGTTTCAATAGATCTGGGAATGTTGATGAATATCTGGATTAAGAAGAGAAGGTGGAGCATATGTTTAGTTATTACTAGTATGAGGATTACAAGAAAGTGAGGACTGCTGCTGTTGAATTTTCTAGATATGCCACTATGTGGTGGAAGAATTTTTAGGCCATGAGAAGAAGAGAGGGGTACCAAGAGATTAATACTTGGCTCGAGATGAAGAGGATGCTTAGAAACAAATTCGTACCTGAAACATATCTCCAAGATACTTTCACACGACTTCAGGAGCTAAGACAAGTAGGCCGAGCTATTGATGAGTATGTTCAGGAATTCCAAATGCTTATGATACGATGTGTAGTCGAGAAACCACCAGCTCAAACAGTCTCAAGATTTGTTATTAGGTTAAAAGGAGACATTGGAGACATTGTGAAACTTCAATGATTTGACACAATGGATGAAGCTGTTAAGATTGCCCAGCGAGTAGAGAAGCAAAGAAGAAGCTAAGTAGCGACTAGAGTGCTAACTAGCCAACTTGGACAGGCAAGTCATTAGATACTGCCAAGTACCAAGCCAAGAAGTAAGATAGATGTCAAAGCTAAGCAAAAAAGCCAACCCAAAGATGTAGTTCCAACCCGAACGTATGAGAAGGCGCAAGGGTTTGGCAGGAAGACCAGCCAAATCAAATGCTTTAAGTGATAGGGGTTCAGACATATGGCTGCTCAGTACCCAAAATGAAGGACAATGGTCATTAAGGGAGACATCTCGAAGTTAGACGTAGAGAGTATAGATGAAGAACTTAAGGAGGAGGAGGTTCCTTTCAAGAATGAGAATGTTGAGAAAGAGTTGATCAAGGAAGACGTATATGTTGAGGACTTGGATTAGCTACTCATGATTATTTGATGTACTATGAGCATGGAACCCTCATAAGAGGAAGAGCAAAGAGATAACTTATTTCATATTACTTATAAGGTGAATGAACAGAAATGCGCCCTCATCGTAGACAGTGGGACCTGGACCAATGTGGCATCAGCCGACTTTGTCTCAAAATTGAGGTTACCAATTGTTGAACATCCAAAGCTATACAAGTTACAATGGTTAAGTGACAAGGGAGCATTATACATCATTCGGTAAGTACTGCTGCTGATCCCTATCGACAATTACTCCGACCAGATTCTCTATGACATACTACCCATGTGCATTTCCCATGTATTGCTAGGAAGACTGTAGCTGTTTGATAGGAGAGTCATCAACAACAGTTATAGGAATACCTACATGTTCAAGAAGGATGATCGGAAGATCATCCTGAATCTGATGCCTTCGAAAGAGGTTCACAGGTTACAGACCAAACTTATTTACAGATTGAAGAAGGCTCTAGTGATGAGTAGAGCTAAGCTCCAAGAGGCCATTAATGCCGATGAACTGACCCTCCTTTTGGTCAGGTGACTACTAAAAATGAAGGGGCAGGATGAATTACCCCAAGAGGTGAAGGACTTATTAGATAAATATACTAACCCATTCCTAAAACAGTAACTTGAAGGGTTTCCCCCAACTTGAAGCATAGAGCACTGCATAAACTTAATACCAGTGTTACACTGCTGAACAAGCCAACTTATTGCATTAATCCCAAGTAAGCTTCTGAGCTTAAACATCAAGTCAATGAGTTGTTGGAAAGATGATACATGAGAGAGAGTCTCAACCCTTGTGCTATACCTGCACTTCTAGTGCTGAAGAAGGATGGAGCCTGGCAAATGTATGTTGACAATCAAGCCAAAAACAAAATCACAATTAAATATAGGTATTTAATCCCGAGGCTAGAAGACATGCTGGATGAACTAAGTGGAGCCAAAATTTTCAGTAAGATTAATCTCAAGTCCGGCTACCATCAAATCCGCATGAGGCTAAGAGATGAGTGGAAGACTGCATTCAAAACTTGACATAGACTTTACGATTAAAAGGTCATACCTTTCAGCTTGTCGAATTCCTTAAGCACCTTTATTAGGCTTATGAATCATGTGCTAAGATATCTCATTGGGAAGTGTGTCGTAGTATAGTTCGACGACATCCTGATCTACAATACCGACATGTCGAGCCACTATGAACACATCAGAGCAGTCTTAGATATTCTTCGTACCGAGAGATTTTGGTAACCTAAAGAAATGTTGTTTTTTCCAACATGAAGTGGTATTCTTAGGTTATGTAGTCAGTAGAGAAGGCTTACGAGTCAATGATGAGAAGATCTGAGCAATTGTTGAATGGACGACCCCTGCTAATTGTGCAGATGTGAGAAGTTTCCATAAACTGGCTTCGTTTTACCAAAGGTTCATCAAGAACTTTAATACCCTCGCTATACCACTTATTAAATTAATGAAGAAAAACATTGACTTTCGATGGAGAGAAAGGAAGGAGAGGAGTTTCGCCAGGGTAAAGAAGAAGTTAACCTCCACCCTGGTATTAGTGCTCCCTGACTTTAACAAAATTTTTTAGCTAGAGTGCGACACGTCAAACATTAGAATACGAGCTATCTTGATGCAGGAAGGCTAACCAATTGCCTTCTATAGTGAGAAGCTTCAAAGACCCCAGTTAAATTACTCCATATATGAAAAAGAACTCTTGGCACAAATCCAAGCACTACAAGTGTGGCAGTACTATCTACTGCCGAAAGAACTTATCATATATACTGATCACGAGTCACTACGGTACCATCAAAGTCAGACCAAATTGTCTAAGTGGTAGGCGAGATGGGTTTAATTCCTTAAGGGATTCAATTTTGTGATCAAATACAGGCAAGGAAAGAGCAACATAGTTATAGATGCTCTTTTAAGGAGCCATGTGCTCTTATTAGAACTGTAGACCAAACTATTTAGTTTTGTGAATATCAAAGAACAATACTTTGAAGATCCATACTTTGGACCAATAATTTTGTGATGCGTGGATGGGAGGACAGTGGATGAGTATTATGTAGAGGATGGCTATTTGTTTCTAGCGGGGAAACTTTGTATGCTGACTTGTTCCCTACAGGAATTATTAATCAATGAAGTCCACAATGGTAGACTCTTTGGACACTTTAGAGAATGGAGAACCTGTGAACTATTAAATAGCCGATTCTTTTTGGCCAAAAATGCAAAGTTATGTGCACTAAGTAGTCAAAGGCTGTACTGTATGCAAAAAGCCCAAGTGCTGAGCCGAATAAGGGAAAGCAATGCCCTTACCTGTTTCAACGAGAAAGTGGATTGAGCTAAGTATGGACTTTGTTCTCGGACTGCCAAGAAGTGCCTGAAAAAAAGGTTCTCTAATGGTTGACATGGATCGATTCAGTAAGATGGCACACTTTATGCCTTACACCAAAACTAACGACGCTTTGGCTATTGCTTCTCTTCTCTTAAAGAGGTTGTGTGGATATACGACGTGCTAAAAAGTGTAGTCTCCAATAGCGACTCAAAGTTCTTAAGCCAATTCTAGAGAGCCCTATGGCGTCAGTTGGGAACCAAATTGCTCTTCAACACCTCATGTTACCCCCAAACCGACAGCCAAACAGAGGTGATTAATTGTACTTTGGGGTCACTACTCCAAGCTGTAGTAGGTAAGAACATGGTTGATTGGGTCATTTGCCTACTAGTAGTCAAATTCCCCTATAATTAAACCGTACATGACACCACCAAGCAAACTTCCTTCGAGGTGGTATATGGATTCAATCCTAAGTTTCCCCTCAACTACGCCCATATACCAGCACCCGTGCAAGAAGACCCTAATGCCTTGGTTAGAGCACAATCTCTCTAACACATCTATGACATGGTCACTCAAGACATCAACCATCTGCTAGGAGAATAAATGAAAAGACCAAGGGTTGGTTGGCTAAATAATTTTAGTCAGGAGCCTTCGTATGGCTACACCTTATCAAGGAGCAGTTCCTAAACAAAAGGAAGAACAAGTTATCTGCAAGGGCGGAAGGACCTTTCAGAGTCCTCCAAAAAATTAGTAACAACACCTATAAGTTGAAGCTACCTAAGGACTATGGGGTTTTGTAATGCCTTCAACATTGCCGACCTCAATCCATATCACCCTGATGGAGGATTAAGTGAACACCATCTGGATTTGATTCCAAATCTAAAACAACCCAGAGGAAATGATGGGAATCAAGCTACCAGACCCCTAACTCGCAACCGAGCTTAAGGACTAAAAAGGCTGGTACGTCGAACCTTATGTTCTAACCAACCCTTGCTAAGACCGAGTACCTCCTTGTCGAGTCACCTTTAATGCCGTACCGTATGACAACCCCTTATTCTATGGTTTGCCAAGTAGATGAGTACTCTTTAGTGCTCAACCATCCAATCACTGGGCATTATCTTTGCCGAGAAGCTGAAAGAGAGAATCTAGATTGATGAAGCCATCTTTGCTCGGACAAGTCCATCTATTCATACTTTTTATCCGCATCTCTTAATGACCTTGCCAATGCCACATCACTACGTGTATAGTATCACATGTAAAATCTATAGCACCAATGATTATTTTCCTTATATATTCATTTTTTCCCCTTTATAACATGTACATTCCCCCCCCCCCCCCTTAGAAATGTCCTTTTTGTCTTTTCCCTTTTAGGCAAGTTACCCTAGTTTGCGGGTATAAATACCTTTATACTTGTAGTTGAAACAAAGCAGATAATCTTTAATACACTTTTGAGTACCTTCTTCCCTGTATAAATACTATTGTTTACTCTTAGCATTACTCTTATCCTTTCCCTTAGGCAAGGTTAGGTGGCGAGCAACCTCGTTTGACTAATTTGTACATCACATCGAATTGTATTGTGAGTCCTCGAAAGTTCCATTGATACGTCATATCCTTTAGAGCTATTCATAGGTTTTGTTTACTTTTTTCATCCTTTGCTTTCATCTTTTCATACCTTTCCCTATTGACTCTTTTTGAGTTTTCTATAAGCTTAGACCCATTCAATGACCGACCTTGTCCGTTCTTGGCTACGGTTCGTAACACATCCAATTGTACATCTTGTTAATAGTAGCCTCTTGCTAATTCATTTTTACATAATGTCTTCAAATAAAATTCCTCAACGATTACTCTAATGATTCTTCCTTTGAACTTTATGTAGGTAGAGGTAAAGGTAGTAACTAGTGCTACCAGCTTGCATCTTAAGTCCTTGAAAACCTCTATTCAATCTTCCTCTTGAGTTGCCACCCTATGAAAAACTATGATGATCTCTTCATCCTAGGTTATAGGTGTTTAAGTAAGGGTTGTAATTTCTGTTTCCTTTATTGAAATTCCCAAATGGATTCACTTGTTCCTTCTAATTATCTCTTGATGGGGCAAAGGGATTTCTAACATGACAATTTGTGCTCAAATGCCATATTCTACTACATATACAACAATACTTATGAGGCAGCTTATGACTATTGGGGTTGCTAGCCTGGTTAGCTCTTTCTCTCTAAGTAAGTTAAGCAATAAGCGATGTAATTTGTTCCTTAAGTCGACCTATCTCCTTAAATTGAGCTATAATCACTACCCTCCTAAGTTAAGTTCTCTCATATCACCAACCATGAGAATCTAATGCATTTGCTCAAACATGTCATTTACATCTTTAGCACTTTTGTTTATCACACTCCCTACAGCTATAGCATCTACCATCATTCTCATTTGATTCCCAAGTATTCACTATACTCCATACAAGTAAACCATGATGGGGACACTTTCTTAGCTACACCTTAAACCTTTCCTAACTCTCAAATAATGACTCCTTATCAAATTTTCTAAACATAGAAATCTCATTTCTCATTCTCATTATTTTATCTAGTTGGAAAAAATAAGACATAAAGTTTTGGGCTAAGTCATCCTATGTAGTCATAGAATTGGGTAAATAGGAATTCAACCAACTTCTAGCCATATCTTGTAATGCAAATGGAAATAATCTCAAGCAAATTGCATCATTGAACACCCCATTGGTTTTCATTGTGACACATAATTGCAAAAAGTTTTGAAGATGTTCGTGGGGGTCCTCAAATGACATTCCACCAAATTGACTAAGTTGCACCATCAAAATTAATGTAAGTTTAAGTTCAAAATTATTTGCTTGAATGGTTAGCTAAGTAATTGGTGGTGCAACTTCGCTCAAATTTGGTACACAATATTCCCATAAAGCTCAATTATTTTCATTTCCATTACCATTTACCCCATATCCATTGTTTCCTTTTTCAACTCCTCCATTTAAGGGCTCTTGGTTGTTTTCCATTTCTCTTAAGTCCTCTCTCCTTCTTTCTCTAAGTCTATGGTGAATTGTTCCGTCAATCTCATGGTCAAATTCCTTACTAAATCCCTCACCCCTCTTTGCATATAAAACAACAAATCTTAATTCTACTCCTCTCAAATCTAACTAAACCACCAAACTACAGCTTACAACTTTCGATGCAAAAAAAAATGTAAACAACACTCTTCCTAACTTGATACAATTCAGCTAGGGACAACTTCAGCACTTTTCTAACAAATTCAATGATAAAGCTCTGAACTTTATCTTCAATTCAGCTTAAATTGACAAGAAAATAGATAAAGATCAAAAGTTTAATAACTAAACTACTTAAAATCAACGAAATTTAAACCAAGCTACAAACCACACTAAGGCCTAGTTTCAAAGTCCTCGGTCTATCTGATATTAACACAATTGCCTTTTCCCTAGTAACGACACTAAAAACTAATGAGATGATACGAACATTGAATAAAAATTGATAAATTTAAAGACACTTTATAAATGGAAATTTTTGAAACAGCATCAATCTCTTAACTGACCAATGTACCGAATCATCTATATTAATAAAACTGGTAAGTATTCACAAGTCATTTCCCTAGGGAAATGGTTTGGTTAAGTACTAGTTTCTAATCGACTACTCTAATCTAAGTTAACCAAATAAGAAGTAGTGAGTTGGAAATAAATGCAACTAAATGAAAGTGAAATTTAACAACAAATACAAATCCTAAAGGCGTAGGTTTGTAACATGTTTTCAAAATAACAACAAAGGTATGCCGATAACATATTAGGGATGACTCTAGACTAGGTTTTGATGGAACACAGTTGAGTTTGATCCCCAGTAAGGTAATTCACTCAACTATGTACTAAAAAATCTCTTCTCGGTCTCATTCCCTTATACAATTAGCTAAATTATTTAATTCCTACCATGAGTTAAGTAATCTAATCCTAAGAATTAGCAAGTTAATCAACTCTCTGTCATATAACCTATCCTAATCCACAAAGACCGCATATTGCATTGTGAATTCAATGGGGAACACCTAATCTCCTTTCGGTCTCAAAAGCATGGGAACCCTAAACCAATATTCCATTAACTGAATGACTCAAATTAGGAGTTGCACAACTAATTTCCTCTCATTCTCATAATCATGCAAACCTATAGACTTTGAAGGGTACTTCTTAAGACTAATCTCCTCTTGATCTCATAGTCACAAGGAAATCGATTGAAATTTTCATTAAAAAGAACCTCAAAGAGTCTCAGTGTAATATTAATCATCAAAATCGCATTTAAACACACATACCCATATCATAAACTACAAAGTTACACCATCTACAACACCTACATACTCATAAACCCACTAAAATCTACTTAGCTACACATAATATTAATAATGGCAATAATAAATGATGGGAAAATAACATAAAACTCCATGAATGAATAAGTGAAGATGGTGTGAAAAAATGAACAAGAAATTATGTGAAGAAACTATAGTCAATGTTCATTAAACTAACATAAATGTGCATCAAAATCATAAAAACAACCACTAAATGTCATAAACAAAACAATAGAATAGTAAATCAGACAAGGAGCTCGCAAATCTATATTAAGAAATATCTAAAACCTAATTATGGTTCGTCTTTCTAGCTGCAAATGCAAGTGTTTATAGAATTAGGCTACCAATCGATCCATAGATACATATCAGCTATAAGTTGCCTCCATGTTTAATGAAAGGCGGTGTTTAGGAGGATTAGGGTTTTAGTTGAAAAACCCTAAACTTAGTTTTTTCTACTAATCGATTGGTGCTAAAGCTTTTGATTGGTCGATATGGTTGAATCCATCATTACACATTCTTTTTATGACATTGATCTCTCCAATGATCAATCATCGAAAAGGTCGATTGTCCTTAAATGCTTCAAGGCATACAAATCAGTTGGTAAAAAGGCTACCAATAGTCATGCCTAAACTAAGGAGTCATAATCACCCCACCGTATAAACCAACCTAAGTTAGAAGCTAACCACTTTAGTCATTAACATAGGCATGGTTTACACTAGGTCTGTACCACCCCATAACTTTGAATCATCCAATTCAACCTATTTAGTATCAACTTATAGTGAAACTTTCAAAAATAATCATTGAAAGAGAATCTATGATATAAAAGCTTGAGAAGAAAACAAGTTTTATAAATAACTTTAGAAAAACAACATAATAAGGATTTATAAAAGTTCACAGGTTTACAGAACATAGTACCAATAACAGTAACTAAAAACTAAGGGGTCATTTGAAGAGACCCTATTAGTTTTCCTAAAAGTTAATAAAATCAATCAACATAATAGGAATCTAGTCAATTGGTCTTGAATCTCACTCCCTACCTTCGCTCTCTACACTTTTGGAACTTGGAGTAAAACTAGTGTATTTATTGGAAACTTGCAAAATAACTATAGCAAAATGAGCAACAACTTACTCAGCAAGTGGGATAGAGAAAATAACGCATATCTAGCACAAAGCAACCAAGGTTTTTAAGTAAGATTATTAGATGTAATGCATGTTCAAGCAAATGTCATCATACAATGTTGGCTAGTCGTCGTGAGACTAGAGAAATTTCACTCTCTCTAATCTAGGTTTTGAGGAGTTTGACACCGCTCACTTCACAAATTGGAACCAATCCAGGGCTTGTGCAATGGAGAAATATGCTTTGCCCAAGATTACCTTCTAACCACAATACCCAACCTTATTATGATCTCTTCTCCTATTACTTAGTTCAACTAAGAGTGGGGAAATAATCATTTCTACTATCCTCATTGAAGGGTCCATATTTGGCTTGAGAATCCTAATCATTTCCTTCAGTAGGTTATAATGCAAGTTCGGTTAGAAGTTTGGTTGAGTTTAGTTAAATTGGTTTTGGGGTGATCAAGTAATTTCAAATAGTTCAAATTAGCAACATTATAAAGCAATCAATACATAAAATCTAGCACTCCAAATAACAAAGCATTATTCAAGCACACACGTTGCATAGGCATAGGCAATTAACTTAGAAATCATAACCAGGACATTAACTAAGGTGTCCAAGTATCTTTAAAATAATTTAAAGTATAGTAAAGCACTGATCCCACTGACCTAGACATGTAACACTCTATATATGTACATATGGGTCTTTGTCCACTTCAATTTTTCCTATATATAGAATGCAACCACTTTAGTGTTATCAAATTTAAAGCAAATGAGTTTATTTTAATAATTTTAGGTATAGCTATGACTTATCTTTAGCAAGTTGTGTAAGCTTAGTATAAAGTTCTATCTTGCTAGTGAAGTCTCTGAACAAGGTTTTGAAAACTTATTTAATACCAAGTTTTGATCTCAGAACCTTTTAATGAAGTTTCTAAAGTTATTCCAATCATACTCCTTACTCTACCCAACTTTCTGAATAAGCCTCTAAAGTTGTTTCCTCTAAGCATTCTAAAGTAATGTAACCTTAGATCGAGTTCTAAAGCCATTCCAGCTACATTTCCCTTACCAAATACTTTCCAAAAAAATCTACAATGAGGTATAGTTAAGTCCCTTTTACTATCTAACCTTCTAATCTGGCCTCTGAATCAAAGACCTAAATTCTGCTTTTTACCAATCAACCTTCTGAAGATTTCTTTGAAGTGATTTCATCTAAGCCTTCTAAATTGGCCAACCCCCTAATCGTGTCTATGAAATCAAAGCAACCATCCTTCTTTTACCAAATAACTCCTTAAATGAGGCTTTAACATATTTAGAGTTAAAGTCCTTTCATCCACTAACCTTCTGAACATGTCTTTGAAGTCATCATTGTCCTTTCATCCACTAACCTTAAATCATGCTTCTTTTACCAAACATTATCCTAATCAAGACTCTAACATGATCATAATCAAGATCCTTATACCAACCAACCTTTTGGTTAAGTAGTTGAACTAAGAATTCAATTCATTTTTTTTTTACCAGATCAACCATTTGAAGAGCTCTTTGAATAGAATTAATTTGCATGTTCACTCTAAGTAACTCACTCTAGTATGCCTTTTCAAATCACAAGCATGATAACTCATAATCATACAATAGATTCATCAAACCCATGATCACTACTTTACGTATACTCTCCAAATCCTCATATTTTTACTTTAATGTATGTAGTCCATAATTAATGGTTTATGTGTATCTCAAATTTCATTCAATCCAATCAACTCTATATCACTCTCCTTAGTAATATATAGCACCAATAAGCTTCAAAACTGGTACAAATAGGTTTATTTAGATTTAATTACATAAAATGTCTAAAAATAGCATTTTTTTACCAATTTAGAGGATTAATAATTACAAAAAATCATAGAAAATATTTTTGGTCCAAAACTTTTCGTATGATTCATACATGCAATATAAGGAAGTTCTAGAAAAAAATTGGTTTCAAAACAGCAACATTATGGTTATTTAAAACAATTTTGGAAATTGACCACTTTCGTACGATTTTTTAAGGTGGTCATAAATTAATTGAAAATTTTTATAATTTGATATTTTTTCCCTAAAAATACTTCAAAATAAAACTTTTTATAACTTTTTGGAATTACTTTATTACTTTTAAAAAATTTGGTAAAATTGGACCAAAATCTCAACTCACTAGAAAATCACCATCTAGACACCACCACCTTGTCAACAACCTTGGCCGCTACCCCCATTGTCTCCTAATAGTGATGGTTCTCTTGCAATAATGGCATAAACCTGTGCTTTAGATGATTGCTCAGTTTAGCACTATTTGTCTTTGTTTATTCTAGAGTTATTCCTTACTTCTTATTAGACTTCTATGATTTTTCTAGAATCCTTAACACCCTAATGAATTTATAGAGAGTTGGGTGACAATTCCAAACTTTAAATGGTGAAAATGAGAATTTTTTTTCTCTCTCTTGGATTATGTACATCCTAATTCATGCATTGTGAAGTGTCTTCATAACAATTCCTTATGTCAACAACTGTCCATAAGATATGTCATGCTTCCCACATAATTCTAGTTGTTTAGAAATTTTTTCCTAATTTTTATCACTTTTTTTATATTTAGTTAATTACATGGATTTTCAAGTATTTTAAGCTTGAGTATATAATTATATATAATAATTGTCACATCCTTGCCTCATATAGGATCTACCATCACACAAAAATACGTGTTATATTCATTAGAAGTTTTGTTTATAACAAGAGAGTACCATAACAAAGTTTAACTTTACATCTATTTATACAAAAGAGTACATCCATCAAACTTAACTAAACCTAAAACATAGTACTTTTTTTTATTTCATACTTACAGATCCTTCATGGAACTAAGATCAAAATATGCCAAGGCTTCTTTAAAAGTAGCGGACTCTGTCCTACGTACTCTCAAAAGACTTTTCTCCTAGCTAATGTTGATGCCTAATCAATCCTCTTCATAACCTAAGGATACATAAGTATCCCCTCAACTCTCTATGAGCTAAGTGAGAGTGGATAAAACAAAGCACAAAACAAGTATACTACACATTCATAAAGATTAGTATCATAGAACATTTAATTTCATAAGCTAAGTTATCAAGATAAATTGTTTATGCAGGGAATTCGTAACATGCTCATACATGTAACATGCATTGGTATTGATATTTTATACTTTTCCAATTCCTCATTCTGTTAGTCGACATTCCTAAACATCTAGATACAATGTCTGGGAACCTAAGACAACAAATAGCTGCTTAAGAGTAGGACCCTTAACTTAATAAAATAAAAACCATCTATTGTGGTTTAAAAATCCAGCACATAGCTAGCCTAGTTGAAACCACAAATCATAGCTAGAATAAGTTGAGCAATGCAATTTTATACGCTTAAAACCCAGCTTTGTAGTGTTCAAGCTTTTAGAAACTTGACCCATAAGTCTTTTCATGCTATGCCATGAATGTAGTAAACAGTACAATAACCTTATATCAAGCACTCTTCCCAGGTTCTACAACGTAAACAATTTTGACTATCTCCCCTTCAGCTTTGTTTCTCAACTTTATGATACATTCCTTCATATAGGGTTTATGTAGGTGAACACCCTAAACAACTATTTTGCTACCAAGTTTTTCAAATAGAAATATGTATCGACGAATCAATTATACATGAGGAAACATTTCACTTAGTTAATACATATTCAATAGAATCATGTATCCAATCAGTCCCACACATCATTACAAATTACCATACAACTAACTCTAAGTTAAGTGGACATACATCTACTTGTACAAAAATAGAAATATTTACTGACTCGATCTTAATAATAGCATAAAATCCTAAGCTTCATGATGTGGTCCTTCCTCATCTATGATAATTAGGAAAATAAACATAGATCCCAAATCAATTATGGGTCAATACCAAACTCTTATAAACTTTTACTATCGTATTTCCAAGCTTCTTTCTATCGTATCTTATTTGTTTCTTATTCAATTTTAATAAATTTTATATTGCTACGAATGTTGTTTTGAGTACTATTAGGATATTTTAAGAATCAAGGCTAATTAATATTGTCAAAAGCCTAAAAATACTCTTTCAATAATATGTTATCGTAACTTCATAATTGACTCGAGTAGGTTTTAATTCTAAACTAGAAGTCCTAAAAATTATACATTCCAACCATGCTCAATATCAATTATAGGTCATAGTTACCAATCTTACATTATCTAACAAACATTTTAATAGTATTGCTCACTTTCACATATTAGGCTAATATAGAGGTTTATACTAGGAAAATACATAAAAATTAGTATACAAGCCCGATTATTTATACAAAAAATACTGTGAACTCACAAAAATATATAGTTTAGATATTGACCATTAATTGTATTAAATTAACTTATCGTCTATATTTCAAAAAATAACATTTTAGTTTAAAATTAGTGTAAATTAGGCAAATAAGTAAATTTAATTATAAAATAAAAATAAAGTTTTCTAAAATTCACTATAAACTTCCAGAAATCAAAATACATAGGGCTCATATATTGATTTTGTCATAAACTAATTAATTTAACAAAGCAGCAAAATTGCAAATTTTATCCAAAATAACTATAATAAATAGTAAACTTGCTTATTTTCAAAAATTCTTATTATTGTAATTAAATACATATACTAAGTATATTATTTACAACAATTCAAATTGAAAGGAAATTATTTAATATTTCTAAAATTTAATTTAATTTTCATTCAAATAAGGCAATTCGTTAAACACCCTATATTTCTACTAATTATTTAATTAAAATAAAATTACTACAATAATATGCACATAAAATAATCTTAGAAAACCAAGTTTCATAATTAATTAACACCATTTGTATTTTTAAAAAATTAGGAAACATTTGGCTAAAAAATTGGTACACTTGAATTAGCCACTACTAAACCACTAAACCGCCGCATCTTGTCAGAAGAACTGGTTGCACCACTCATTTAAATAAGGCAATTCATTAAACACCCTATATTTCTACTAATTATTTAATTAAAATAAAATTACTACAATAATATGCACATAAAATAATCTTAGAAAACCAAGTTTCATAATTAATTAACACCATTTGTATTTTTAAAAAATTAGGAAACATTTGGCTAAAAAATTGGTACACTTGAATTAGCTACCACTAAACCACTGAACCGCCGCATCTTGTCAGAAGAACTGGCTGCACCACCCTCTTCTTAACCTCAAATGGCCACCATGATAGGATGTTGATAACTGATTGAACTAGCCTAGACTAAAGCCGACTCTATTTTTACCGTATTTTCTTTTTTTTTTCTAAATTTTATTGAGCAATTTTTCTTATGTCTCCATATTTTCAAAATGCTGTTTTTTATGTGTTTAGGTCTTATTTATAATTTGCAAATTGATTGGATTCATTAAAAATTAGACATGTGACATACACATATCATTTTTCTAGATTTTCTAAGCTTAAGGTGGCAATTCCCTATTAAACTGATGATAACTAATGTTTTCCATTGTTTACCATACTACCACATCATTGATGACTCATCCATTTAATTTTTTAATTAATTTTCCACGATTTTGTATTATTTTTCCTTATTTTTATAATTTATTATTATTATATATATTATACATATAGTGAATATTCTATGTTAATAATGTATATTACATATAATTCAACTTCATTTATTATTTTTGAAAGTTAAATAACTTATCTCTGATATCTCGTTATATCTTAAAGCTCAAATTTCACATTTTTTATAGTCTATCAGCTTTATCAATAAAATGATCTTTTCATAAATTAATCCATTTATATAGTATATTCTGAGAAATTGGCTTTAATGGAATACTTTTTCTTACTTTTCTAACCTTACTATAAAGTTTGACCTAAACTGGATAACATAGCCTGGTACCATAAATTTAAGGCCTTAAATCTTAAGATTATCATATGGGCTTGAAATCTTAGGATATTACAATAATTACACTCAAAGTACGCATACTACATTTATATATTATTTTGTGTCATTTTATAATCTTGGTATCAAAATAATTTATCTTTAAAATTTGATTAATTTTTATTACCTAAATTGCGCTTTTATGTTGAGTAATTTGCAATATAATATAATTTAGTAAATTTGACTATTTTTAGCTATAATATTATTATTTTATTATATTTCCATAATTAAGATCCATGGGGTATCATCATTTAACTCTTAGAATTTATTTGTGAAATATCGTCTCAATTAACTAATGTCCAAGTACGTCCAAAATTTCTCACTTAAAATAACTACATGAAGTTATGGGGCTCACATTTTCACCAAACCCACCCCCCTTAGAAAAGTTTTGTCCTCAAAACTTCAATTATCTACCCTACCTATGTCATATCTAAATACTTTGATATCCATCCACATATTATTAATCAAGGTTGAAGATGCATCACTAACTTAATCCTAAGTATTTGAATAAGTTACTCTTCTATTATATTATCCTCTTGTAGGTTTATCTACTTTCTTATCAATCAATTCAACTTAAGCCTATCTCCTTATTATACTTTCACATACTTTACATTTTTAGATATTTGTTTATCCTATATTTGTATAGATGATTCCTTTAGTATATAATTCCATCATATATCCATTGGTTTATCCCTAATACTATGTCTGAATTCTCTCTGAGCTTATATATTATCACCATATAGCATATTTTATGGTCTACATATCATGTTTAACCTTTCCTACCAAATATCTTTAGGTATTTTCTGTATATCACCAATTCACATTGTCTATGTAATTTCCATTAATCCTTATATAAATACATAAATATTATACATCCATCTATTATTACATATATCACCTTTACGTCAATAAGCCCTTAGAGTTTCTCTTCATTTTGTGCTTATCTCCTATCTGCTCATACCTTATAAACTAGTTTCTAAAGTAGTACACTCACTTGATTCCTGATTTCAATCACTTTTTGAATTCAAGTTCTATGTCTTTTAAATCTATGATTCTTAAATATAACAGTTTCGAACCATCTTCCAATCCTCAATCTAAATAAAATCTCACTTCCAATAGTTTTGTAACCGAATTCTTACTACTCATGTATATCTAGTTTTCCATCATTAATCCATATCTTACTCATTAACTTTTCAAATCCAATTATCCCTTATGTTGATGGGTCATCTTCTATCATGAATTCTTAGTTAAGTCTATTGATCTTTTACCACATTAGTTAGTTGCCACCTTATGCTTTCTATTACTTTCACAATTTAAGGTTTAAGCACTCCTTTAATCATACTTGAAATTTACATAGATTTGGAATTACCAAGACATCAACTGGTTGTTATGATTAACACAATTTGTTTGAATCAACTCAACATAAAGAATTCATAGAATAAGATGACTGATTATTAATAGTCTAACAATGGAACATAGGAGTTCATAGATTTTCCATCCTCTTCTTACATATTTATATGTACTCAAATTATATTCCAGAGTACTGATGTTCAATAATCATATTTCAATCCAGTAATATGCATTTAGTCCCTTACTTACCTTCATGATCAACCACAAAGTGTACAACTTCATTATTTACTTCACAATTTTATCTTACTATACCAAAGTATTACTCTTTTTACTTCCATGGATCATTTCAATTGATTTCAAACATCTTCTCACACATTTTCTTACGGTTAAAATCCTTATCATCAACTAGTTTTTATCTCTCTAAACATGGCTCCATTCATCTCTTCATTGATCTTCATTCTATATATTTACTAAATTCTTATGTCCTTTTATAATCCAACTCTTATCTTTGGCTTTAAGGTTTTATATATCTTCTTCAGTACTTAGAAATTCTAAATATTTGTAAGTTAACTTGATTTAGACTTTTTAATCCTTAGTTAAAATAACTTCCTATGTTCATCTTGAAAATATCAATTAATCCAAACAAATTCAGAAGGTTCTCTATCTTCTAAAAGCTAAGCTTCTAGTGCTCTTTTCGTTGTACTCCAATCCTAGACATTCCAATCAGCCAAAGTGTTGCAACATCTTCAATCTCATAGGTATCCACCTTAATTGTCATCCATTTAGGTCTATCATCTTACAAGAAAGATAGAAATTGACTCTTAAAAAATCCCAATGCATAAGAGCTCTTAGAAATAATTTTACTTTCTCTCATCATTTCTTTAGGTATCTCTCCACTTCATTAATCAAATATTTCACTTCCACAAATGATTGTTTGTCCTATACCTAATCACATGTGATCTATAATTGAGTATATAATTCAGTCTTAATTGACTCCTTTGAGTGAGAATTTCTTGCTTTGCTATTATCATAAAAGTTCTACAATATATATTTTATTTTACTTTTTCCTGATATTTAACACCCGTGATAAGTATGTTCTCCTATACAAGTAATATTAATCAAAATGTTACCTGAGTAGAATAATTTATATATTCCATTTTGAAACTTAGTATAGATTTTAAGTCTTAGAACTACCTTATGAAAGAGCTATTCTTTGTTAATCACATGCTATATAGTTCCTAACAATAAGTCTTCCATTAATTTTTTCTTTTTTAATCGACAAATCATCTATCTTGAACATATCTCATTTTTCACCAAATACCACAAAGTATTCCCTATAATGTTTAAATCCCTGCTCATTAGAAATCGAATACAAATCAATACCTATCAGTATTAAATCATCTATATTCATTCCTATATCATATTTCACGTTCATGGAACATCATCATATCATACAAGTGCACTAGAAACATAGAATAATATTCAATTGCTTCATCTCAAAACAATTCTTATAATTAAACCTTACAATCCCTAAGCTATTCACCATATATTATTGTCTTCAAGCATCAATAAGTCAATGATTTTAGAATCCTAAAGCAAGCATGACATAAGTCAGATAAGCATCACCTAGTACTCATTATTGCTTTGAATTATATACAATCTTACACATTTATAAAACATACATTTAACCTTACAAATCTAAGTCTTTTACATCCCACTTGATTTCCCCAATGCTTAGTGTTCCTAAGTATCCTAATTCATTTTAATTATGACATCTCAAAGTTAGTACAGAAGAGTCACGCTTTAAGCGAATGGCCAAGAACCATGTTCTAATACCACCTTAAACTATCATGCCGCAAACTAGGGGTTGTAATAGCCTTACCATATAAACTAACCTAAGTTAAAAGCTAACCACTTTAGCCACTAAAATAGGCTTGGTTTACACTAAGCCTTTACCACTCCACAACTTTGAGTCATCCAATTTAATATCTGTTTGATATCAACCTATGGTGCAACTTGCTAAAATAACTATTGAATAAGAATCTATGGTATAAAAGCTTGAGAAGAAAACAAGTTTTATAAATAACTTCAGAAAAATGACATAATAAGGATTTATAAAAGTCCATAGGTTTATAGAATATAGTACCGGTAACAGTAACTGAAAACTAAATGGTCACTCGAAGAGACCCTATTAGTTTTCCTAAAAGTTAATAAAGTCAATAAATAAAATAGGAATCTAATCAATTGGTCTTAAATCTCACTCCCTGACTTCATTCTCTACACTTCTAGAACTTAGAGTAAAACTAATGTATTTACTAGAAACCTGCAAAATAACTATAGGAGAATAAGCAATAACTTGCTTAATAAGTGAGATGGAAACAATAGCATATATCCAACACAAAGCTACCAGGGTTTTCAAGTAAGGTTAATTATATACAATGCATGTTGAAACAAATGCATCGTACGACATTGATTGGTTATCGTAAGATTACAAAAATTACACTCACTTTAATCCAAGTTTTGAGGAGTTTGATGCTATGCACTTCATGGATCAAAACCAAACCAGAGCTTATGTAATGGAGAAACACTCTCCACTTAAGACTACCTTTGAACCACAATTCCTAACCTTGTCACGACACCCACTCTTGTCACTTAGTTCGACTAAGGATAAGGAAAGGACAATTTCCGCTATCCTCATTGAAGGATTCACATTCAGCTTAAGAATCCTTATCATTTCCCCTTATGGGTTGTGATGCAAGTTTGGTTAGAATTTGATTAAGTTTTAGTTAAATTGCTTTTGAGGTGATCAAGCAATTTCAAATAGTTCAATCTAGCAACATTATAAAGAAACCAATATATAAAATCCAGTACTCTAAATAATAAAACATTATTTAAGCATACACATTACATAAGCATAGATAACTAACCTACAAATCATAACCAAGACATACACTAAGGCCTCCAAGTATCCTTAAATAATACTTTAAAGTGAGGTAAAGCACTAATCCCACTTATTGGGACATGTGACACTATATATATGTGTATATATGCATCTTTGTCCGCTTCGATTTTCACTATATATATATAATGCAATTACTTTAGTATTATTAAGTATAAACTAAATAGTTCATTTTAATAATTTTAGGTATGGCTGTGACTTGTCTTTAATAAGGTCATGTAAGGTTGTTATTGAGTTCTCTGAATAAGGTTTTGAAAACTTGCTTAATGTCATGTTCTGATCTTAAAACCTTCTAATGAAGTTTTAGAAGTTATTCCAATCATACTCCTTACTCTACACAACTTTCTGAACAAGCTTCTGAAGTTATTTCCTCTAAGTATTCCACAACAATCTAACCTCAGATTGAGTATCGAAGCCATTCTAACTATATTTCCCTTACCAAATACTTTTTAAACAAATCTATGATGGGTTATAGTTAAGTCCCTTTTAATATCCAACCTTCTAATCTAGCCTCTAAATCAAAGACTCAAATTCTCCTTTTTACCAACCAACCTTCTAAAGGTATCTCTAAAATGATTTCATCCAAGCCTTCAAAATCAACCAACTCTCTAGTCATGTCTTTAAAATTAATGCAACCATCCTTCTTTTACCAAATGACTCTGTAAACGAGGCTTTAACATATTTACAGTTAAATTCCTTTCATCCACTAACCTTCTGAATATGTCTTTGAAGTCATCATAACCATACTTCTTTTCCCAAACATTGTCTTAATCAAGACTATGACGTGGTCATAATCAAGATCCTTACACCAACCAATCTTTTGGTCAAGTAGTTGAACAAAGAATTTAAGTCATTCTTTTACCGAGTCAACCATATTCAGAGCTCTATAAATCGAATTAATTTACATGTTCACTCCAAGTAACTCACTCCAATATCTCTTTTCATACTACAAGCATGACAACTCATAATCATACAATAGGTTCATTAGACCCATGATCACTACATTACTCTCCAAATCCTCATATTTTTACCTTAGTGCATTTAGTCCACAATTAATGGTTTATGTATTTCTCAAATTCGATTCAATCTAATCAACTTTGGATCAGTCTCCCTAATAATATATAACACCAATAAGCTCTACAATTGGTACAAATAGGTTTCTTTAGATTTAATTACACAAAATGTCCTAAAATACCATTTTTTTTCTACCAAATTTAGAGGCATAATAATTATGAAAAATCATAGAAAATATTTTTGGCCAAAGACTTTTCATAAGATTCATACATACAATATAGGGAATATCTAGAAAAAAATTTGGTTTCAAAACAATAATATTAGGGTTATTTAAAATAATTTTGAAAATTGGCTAGTTTCACACAATTTTTTTAGGAGGTCATAAATCTACTTAAAATTTTACAATCTGATTTTTTTCACTAAAAGTACATGCAAAAATACTTCAAACTAAATTTTTTTCATAATTTTTTGGATTTAATTTATTATTTTTACAAAATTTAGTAAAATGGAATCAAAATCTTGACTTACTGAAAAACCATCGTCTAGCCACTACTACCTTATCGATAGTTTGGGCACTGCCACCTCTATCTCCTAATGGTGGTAATTCTCCTCCAGTAATGGCGTAAACCCATGTTTTAGATGTCTGCTTAGTTTTCAATTATTCATTTTTATTTATTCTAGAAGTGCTCCTTACTTCTTAGATTTCTATGATTTTTCTAGAATCCTTAATACCTTAATGAATTTATAGATGGTGAAAATGATAATTTTTTCCTCTCTTAGCTTATATACATCCTAATTCATGCATTGCTAAGTGTCTTCATAACAATTCCTTGAGTTAATAGCTATCTAGAAGTTGTGCCATGCCTATTCCCACATAATTCTAGTTGTTTAGAAATTTTTCCTAATTTATATTACTTGTCTTGTTAATTTTTAGTTAATTATATGGATTTTTGAGTATTTTAAGTATTTTTAACTGTATTATTATATATAATAATTATATTCAAAGTACACGTACTACATTATATTGTGTTATTTTATAATTTTATTATCTAAATAATTTACCTCTAAAGTTTGATTAATTTTTGTTACTCAAATTGTGCATTTACTATATGTAATTTGCAATATAATATAATTTAGTAAAATTGACTATTTTAACTATAATATTATTATTTTATTATATTTCCATAATCCAGACCCACAGAATGTCCTCAATTAACTCTTAGAACTTATTTGTAAAATATCATCTCAATCAACTAATTTCCATGTACGCCCTAAATTTCTCACTTAAAATAACTAAGTGAAGTTACATAGCTCACACCAATCGACTAGTAAGCCAAATTCACTAGTGCCCCTCATTTTGTCCTCCTTAATCAAACAGTGGGGAATGCCAAGACCATGATAGCCTCCATGCATCTGTACATAAGATATATAATGCATCAAATTCCTCTAAAACTAATCACTTTTTATGCATTTTTAGTAATTTTTTTATTCATCTTACGCATAAACTCTAAATTCATATAATTTTAACAATTTTTTGCTAAATTTATGCACAAATATGGGGTTTAAAGCTAGGATAATTTATGTATTATGAGTAGATATGAACACTCTTTAAGAACTTACTCATTTAGTTTCTTTACTCCACTCTTCCATACACTAAGGCATCAAAGTAACTACGTTAAAGTAGCCTCAATACCCCATAGCCTAACTTTCTTTCTTTCTTTCTTTCTTTCTTTCTTTTAGGAATTAATCTAAAACATCGTGACCAATAACATTTTGACACCATCTGTTTTAGAACCTTTCTACTTATGGCTAAGACAAAATTACCCAAAAGTGCAAGTGCTGATAACCCTCCTTAACATTTTCACGGGGGGAGTAGGCACCTTGATAACGATTACTTAGCTAGATTAGAGTAGCTCTATGTTGATTTGGCTAAGGAAAACCAAGAATTGTCTAAGAAGAATGATGAAATCATAAATCTCATTAGGCAATGTTACGCTTCGAAGTCACAAAGTCGCAACAGTTTCGTCGTGTAAACCTTTCTATGATAGTAACTGGCCTCATAGTACCTACCATAAGCATAATCTATACAAGGCGTCGACAACTCCACGCTTTGAAGTAAACAGTCCAATAAGGTAAAGATCACAAATTTTAAATAAACCTATATAATTATATGTAAAGTCTACAGCACTTCCTAGGAAATTTCTACATATACACAACAGTTCACTAATTTACATAATAATTATCAGTCTTTCATCCTTAAACTATGAAGGACATTCTCACTACACACCATTACTAAGTAAATTTCTCCTCATACCCCTGGCTTCAAAAGGACTAACCTCTGGATAATTGTAAGGCGGCATAATACTTGAAGTGTTCAAAGGTCAGGACCTGCAAAAGGATCTATAGGAGTATGAGCCACTACAGCTCAGTAAGTTGAATTAGAGACTCATGAATGCATACACACACAAACAAGATTATCAAGCAACTATTTTCATGCAATGCATCAAGCAAGTGTCATCGCACAACGTAATCCGATCCATTGTGAAATCAGAGAAATTTCACCTACTCCAATCCGAGTTGAGGAGTTTCTATGTTATGCAGCGGCTCACAACCAAACCCAGGCTTGTGCAATAGAGACCTTGCTCCTCCCGTGACTACCTTTGAACCATTGACTTCACCCTCGCCGTGACCTCCTTTCCTATCACTTAGTTCGACTAAGGATGAAGAAGGGACCATTTTGCAATCATGCGCTATCTCTTTAGAAGGGGTCGGTATTTAGTTGGAGAATCCTATGATCCCCTAACGGGTTGCAATGCATGACATTTTTGGTTATTAGAGTCGAATGAGATTAAATTTCACTTAAGGTATTCAAACAATTTCACACCAATTCAATCACTCACATGACAAGTTTAGCACACATTCAGATACATCAAACACATGTATAGACTACTTACAATCACAACCATATACAATCCTAAGTCTCCGAGTACCATAAAATAGCACTCTAATATAGTAAGTAATAACCCAACTTACTTGGAGTTTCTCAGTCACCCGATCACTCGATTATAAGTCGATCCGTCTCTGAATATCTTATAATATAAATAAGTCTTTTTAGTTCTTACACTTTAATGATTCACATTCTAAGTTATGATTTAGCTTTTATTTACTAATGATTCATTCTACCCAATTTCGAGGTTCAATTCCTAAGTCAGATTCTAGTTTTGATTCTAAAATCTTAACTATGCTCGAATCCAAATGTGAAATTAATTACATGAAGCTCGAGTATTCTAATATCCCATTGGGTCTAAATTTAGGATTTTAAACTATTTGGTACACGCTAATCCTAATTGGGGTACCGAATTTATTCCCCATGTAAGAAAATCTTACAATTTTTTATACAATTACTTAAAATTTAATTTTATTTCAAATTTATTATATTCTGATTTCTATTATTATATTATTTAATTAAACCTAATTTTTTTTACAATATTCTTAATTTTCTATAATTAGCACATAATGCCTTCATTACTTATACTTAACACTCCAAATGCTAAGATTATGTTTCCACATCAGAGATTAACATCCCCAAACATCTAATTACTATCTAAATCAGTAATTAGTATCTTAATCATCTAATTAACCCAAAATTACCTAATTTTCCCATCATTTTAAGGCTAAAAATTAGCTTAAAATTTTTGAAAATTAATTTTAAGAAAATGGCTTCATAGCACTGTTCTATATCCATTAAGAATTTTACAAAAAAATTTTGAGCTCCAAACTACACTCCTAAGCCTATTTATTTCTAATTATAGTCATGTTCGGTTTTGCTCAATTTGTTAAGAACCCTATACTTTTGGACATGATAAAACTAAATCACTATTTTTTTCCTAAATCTACACACAATAAAACCTTAGAATAACAAGTTTCATAATTTTCTAGGAAAAATAACTAATTTTAAGAAATTATATAAAATCGGAACAAATTAGAGACTTACCCGATCTAATAGCTTTTGGCCTTCCAACACCGGTCCAGGTGTATTGGCCGGTCCAGGCAATAGGTCTGGCGTGGGGTGGTGGTGGTGGCTCAATCTAGATGGTGGTGGTGTGGGGGTTCAGCTCACTAGCTCTAACTATACAGTTTTCCTTTTCTTTTTTTTCTCTAGTTTTTCCTTTAAATTTTCGAGTCTCTGTATTTTTCTCAAATCCCTAACTATCCAAAAGAGTTCTCTGAATTTTTTTCCTATATATAGATGTTTTTGGTAATTAATATGCATTAATTAGACATGACATTACCCAATTTCCTTGATTTTTGGCTTTTGTGTTGCTTAATTCTAATTGGATAATTTTTCTTCTTTTGTTCCTGACTGGCCACGACCAGATTTGCATCATTCCATACCCTTCTGATTTTTCTTAATTAATTTAATAATTTTCTTTAATTATTTACTAAGGTTTTGACCAATTTAAGAAATTTCACGTATTTTTACCTACACGTAAATACATGTGAGGTACATGTGAACATTCCTAATTATTATTTAGATCATTCTATAATTTTTAGTATACATATAACCTATCTCTAGTAATTTATTAGTTATTAGATTACACTTTTCGCCTTTTTGATGATTAACAATTATTATACTTAAAATTTGAAAATTTGGTAGTCTCCTATTTTATTACTTATTTTCTTAAATTCAAGTTTACGGGGTCATTTTTACTAATATTTTTTTCTATAGTTTATAATTTAGGTTTGATCAGATCCTTTAACCGATTGTCCTAAACCTTGTGGTTTAAGTTCAATCATACGGTCTCTTGACTTAACTTTAGGGCTTACAGGCAAAGTACTTCAACTAATCAGAATCAAGGGTATGAAGACAATAGTGCCAAAGACTTTGATAATTTAGTCCATTCACTTGAATTGCTAAGAAAGCAGGTAGAAGTAACGCAAGGAACTTCAACCCTTGAACTTACAAGAATTGACAAAGGAAAATAACCACAGCAGGTGCATTATGTCACACCATCACATGTCAATGCCCCTGCTACAACCAATCGTCAGTTTACAATTAGGAAAAGTCCTTTTATTCTAGAAATTGTCGAGGAAGTCATACCACGACATGTCAAATTGCTACAATTTGAGATGTATGATGGAATAAAAGACTTGGAGGATCATCTCAAATGTTATCACACTCTTACTAAATTGTACAACTTGAGTTATGCCATAGCTTATCAAGCATTTCCCTTAACTTGACAAAATGCTGCAAGTACATAGTTCAAACACTTAAAGCCGAATGTTATCACATGTTTTAAGGATTTGGTAGAGGTGTTCTTGCAACACTTCCTTGCAAACAAACTCCCAATTAAGGACTCTTCTGTCCTTAACAGTATCAAACAAAGATTTGATGAATCTTTCAAAGATTACTTGGCTATGTTTATGGCCAAGATGGTTCAGATCCTAGAATTAGATTTGAGCGTTGCCTTAAATGTAGTAATTGATGGATTGAAGCCATATGGAGATATCTTCAAATCCTTAGCTAAAAATAAGCTAAAGATGTTGACAAAATCTAAGGCCAAGGCTACCTCCTATAATCAATAGGAGGACAATATAAAAGCTAAGGCCAATCAAAATAGAGGTGATCGAAAAAATGAAAAGAACAGGAAAAGGATGAAGGATAGACTTCGTGTACATAATGACCAATTCTTAAAAGGTGGAAGTGGTGAAAGGAAAAGACTGCTTATTCTGAGCTATTCTATTCACACTCCCTTTAACCATCCAATATCTATCATATTGATAGATGTATGAAATCAAAGGATGTTGTAATGGCTTAAGCGTATAAGGGAAAACCCATCACGCATAAATTCAAACAAATTTTGTGATTTTCATCACGATAGAGGTCACAACATCGATGAATGCATATAGCTCAAAAATACTATTAAGGATACAATCCAGTAAGGATATTTGAGCAAGTTCTTAGCTTACGATGCTAATAATATTAAACAATAACCTAGAGATAAAGAGATGAGCAGAACAATGACGATTAGCTTCCCCAAGTTAAAAGGGAGGCAAGAGAAGGGGATATTCACAATAAGGCTTCAAATGGCATTATAAACATGATTGTTGGTGGACCTTCCAATTTAAGCCGATCTTGCTTCTCAAGCTCGACTAGCATAGTATAATATGTTTATAATGTGTAGGGCAAGAAGGTGAAAGTCAATAATTCAATCTCTTTCACAAAGAAGGAATGCAAAGGCATACAAAGGTCCTACGATAATGCACTAGTAATTAGTATAAGGATTGCCAACTTAGAGGTTAAGAAAATCTTAGTTGACACGCTTAAGCGTATGAAGGAAAACCCATCACGCATAAATTCAAACAAATTTTGTGATTTTCCTCATGATAGAGGCCACAACATCAATGAATGCATATAGCTCAAAAATACTATTAAGGATACAATCCAGTAAGGATATTTGAGCAAGTTCTTAGCTTGCGATGCTAATAATATTAAACAACAACCTAGAGATAAAGAGATGAGCATAACATTGACGATCAGCTTCCTCAAGTTAAAAGGGAGGCAAGAGAAGGGGATATTCATAATAAGGCTTCAAATGGCATTATAAACACGATTGTTGGTGGACCTTCCAACTTAAGCCGATCTCGCTTCTCAAGCTCGACTAGCATAGTATAATATGTTTATAATGTGTAGGGTAAGAAGGTGAAAGTCGATAATTCAATCTCTTTCACAAAGAAGGAATTCAAAGGCATACAAAGGTCTTACGATAATGCACTAGTAATTAGTACAAGGATTGCCAACTTAGAGGTCAAGAAAATCTTAGTTGACACTGAAAGTTCAATCGATATCATATTTCAACATGCCTTCGACCAAATGAAGCTGAAGATTAAGGTACATATGAGATCCTATGATTATGATTTTTATGCGTTTAATAGCCAACCAATGTAAGTGGTTGGAGTAATCTCTCTTCCAGTCCAAATTGGAGATGACAAGAATATGGTATAAGACAAAGTGGACTTCCTCATTGTTAAACATTGGTCACCCTGCAATAAGATAATAGGTTGACCATGTCAATACTTGTTCTACATGGTTCTGTTAATAGCACATTTAAAGGAAAAATTCCCTTTTCCCTCTAAGGTTGGAGTATTTAGGAGAGATTAACAGTTAGCCATGTTGCTATATTTAAGGGTGCTTAAGCACTAAGTAGTTTTTCATATTGAAGAAAACCTAGAGAGGAAGTGATAAGGATCAGCCCCTTGGACCAATCACCCAAAGCTAAGCTAGAGGACTTTAAGGGCTTATACGAAGAATACTAGCTCTAAACCATAGCCGAGATAGAGATTCCTATCCCGGGTTGACCTCCTACTGATCTATTTATCGAATTCTCACATGTATTAGACATTCTCCTACCCAACAGCGATATCCTAATCTAGAAGATAACTTAGAACTAGCCGAACCAAGCTCTTGACCTAATCCACTAGCATCTAACTTCAAGACAGCTGACATTTTGCTAGGCTGATTGGCTCTTGACTTGATGCAAATCAAGTTGGCACATAGCTGTAACGCATTCTTGCTTCCGCTTACATTGTACCATATCCCTAATGTCTAACCACTAAGCAATACGTATCTTCTGATACATTGTTCTAAAATGATTCTTTCTTTTTCGTACTTAATTTTTTTGTCTCTTTTACCCCTTTTAGCATGTCTTACGTAACCTAATGTAAAATACCCTTTTGTCTTTTCATACATGTAAAGCAACCCTAGTGAACGTGTATATAAACCCTTACTTTTTTATGTACGAGCATCAGTCAACTTTTAATACAGAATTATTCACCTTGAGTAACCTTAGTATTCTCATTATCACTCAACTCTTATCTATTCCCTTTGGCAAGAAGTAATAGCAAGTGACCCTTCAATTCGAACCGGTATGTCATATCTGATAGATTGTTAGCCAAGTATAATCGAGTAGTGTGTTATATCCATTCCATAGTTGCTTGGACTTTGCTAGTTTTTTCTCTGTTTCTTTTTGGTTCGCTTCGTTGTGATGCCTTTCCATGTGTCTTACCCCGGAGATGCCTTTCCAATAGTGTAGAAAGTGCCAAAGAAGAGGTTGAGAAAATTCAACTTAGGAACGACCCAAACAAAACTATCAAGATAAGGTAGCCATTACTAATAAATATCTGAAAGGACCTGATTAAGTTCCTTTAGGATAATGACAATGTTTTTGTATGGACTCTCTCTAATATATTAATCATCTTGAGAGAAGTGATGATATACAAGTTACATATATAGACCCCAATGCTAACGTTATTCAATAGAAGAAGAGGCATTTTGCCTCTAAACAATAGGTTGTGATCAAAGAAGAAGTTCAAAAATTACTGTAGGAAGAGTTTACAAGGGAAGAGCCTTATCCAATATGGTAAGCCAATTGCATACTGGTCAAGAAGTCGAACAACAAGTGGCATAGGTGCATAGGCTTCACTAATTTAAATAAGGTTTGCCTTAAGTATTACTTTCCCTTACTAAGGATTAATTAGATGGTTGATTCAACAACTAGACATACCTTGCTTTCTTTTGTGGATATGTTTTCCGAATATAACTAGATTAGAATAGAGAAAGAGGATAAGGTACACACATCATTCATTACAAACTTTAGAACATTTTGCTACATGGTCATGCCCTTTGCACTAAAGAACACCGGTATGACCTACTAGAAGGTCATAACAAAAATGTTTAAGTCCCAAATCCATCATAATGTTGAAGTTTATGTTGATGATATGATAATCAAGAGCAAAGAATAGCATCAACACCTTGCTAACCTACATGAGACATTGACACATTGAGGAGGTACAACATGAAGTTAAATCCACATAAATGTGTTTTTAGGGCTAACTCAAGCAAATTCTTATGGTAAATGGTGATCCTACAAGGTATTGAAGCAAATCTGAGAAAGATTAATGTAATAAGGAATATGAAGTCCCCAACTATGGTCAAGGAAGTTCAAGAGTTGATGGGTCGGATAACCACCCTAAATAGATTTGTTTCAAAGAGCATAGATAGGTGCACAAAGTTTTTCAAGATTCTAAAGAACCCTATGGAGTTTCAATGGACCAATGAATGCAAGGCTACATTATTAGAATTAAAGGATTTTTTGGCATCACTACCAATACTTTCAAAGCCCACCTTCGAGGAAGATTTGCTCTTATACTTATCTTTAAGTAAACGAGCTCTTTCCTTTGTTCTTGTTCATATAGAAGGAAAAGAGCATAGGTTAATTTATTTTGTGAGCCATATCTTGTAAGGCCCAAAGCAAAGATACACCAAGATCAAAAAGTTTGTCTTAACCATGGTAACCTCAAAGAGGAAGTTAAAGTTGTAATTTGAAGCTTACCAAATTATAGTCCTTACTAACCAATTGCTATGGCAAGCATTACAACGACCTGATACTTCGAGAAGAATGATGAAGTATGCCCTTGAATTAAGTGCCTATGGTGTGTAAAACAAACCCATAATGGCACCAAAAGGCCTAAGTTTTAACAGATTTCGTGGCTAAATTTACTAGAGAAGAAGACAATGTTGACATGGTCGAAAAACCTATTTGGAACCCATACATAGATGGCTCCTCCATAAGGGACAAAAGCAGAATAGGCCTTGTCTTGTAAGGACTGCATAATGTGAAAATATAGTATACAGTGAAATTTAGACTCCCGATAAGTAATAATGAAGCCGAATATGAAGCCTAGATTACAGGACTAATTGGCAAAAGAAGTGGAAGCTAAAAAAGTTGAGACATTCTTAGACTCACAATTGATTATAAACCAAGTAAAAGGAGACTACGTAGCAAAAGAGGAGGTAATTAGCAAGTATCTAGCTATTGTACTAACACTCATGGATGAATTTTAGTCCTTCAAAATTGTGAAGATTCCTAAAGTTTGGAATATCGCTACTGACCAATTGTAAAAGTTAGACAATGCATTACTTCCTAATTTGGATGACAAACTCTTCATTGAATACCTGTCAAGTAAGAGTTTAGAAGTGATAGGACAATATTATGAGGTATAGCCTTACTAAAAAGAGAAATAATGGATGGACCCAATCATCAATTATCTGAAAGATGGGGCCTTACCTATAGATAAGAAAGAAGCTTGAAGGCTCGTATACCAGATCACAAATTATACCCTAATTGAGGATAATGTATATAAATGCAGCTATGCTCAACCCTATCTTCATTACCTTATACCGAAAGATGCACAATAAGTTCTCTTTGATTTACATACGAAGGTATGTAGCAACCATGTGAAGGCTTAGACTCTTTATGTTCGGGTATTGAGG
This sequence comes from Lumnitzera racemosa, assembly GCA_024138005.1. Classification (NCBI taxonomy): domain Eukaryota; kingdom Viridiplantae; phylum Streptophyta; class Magnoliopsida; order Myrtales; family Combretaceae; genus Lumnitzera; species Lumnitzera racemosa. The sequence continues at coordinate 64,987,666 of JAMXBC010000004.1, forward strand.
CTCAACTATTATTAGCTAACTATGAAAGAGAATGCCAAGAACATAGTATGGTAATGCCCATAGCATCAAAAGCACGAAGCTCTAAGCTACACATCTTCTAATGAGTTACACAATTTGACATACCCCTAAGCTTTTACCTAATGGGGACTAGATATACTTAAGCCTTTTCCTAAGGCTACTGCGCAATGGTAGTTTATAATAGTTGCAGTTGATTATTTTACAAAGTAGATAGAAGCTAAGGCAATAGTAAAAATTACTACGTAGAAGGTCGAGTTATTTGTATCCAACTTTATCCTCTCACGATTTGGAGTCCCCTTTATGATAATTACCGACAATAGCCTACAATGCGAAAATGATAAGTTTCAAGCTTTTTGTAACAAGTACGACATCTGACTAAATTATACTTCAGTGGCTCATCCCTAAATGAATAAATAGATACAAGCTGTCAATAAGACTATCTTATATAGCTTAAAGCAAAGAGTCAATTAAACAAAAGGGAAAAGGTCTTATGAGCTCCCTTACATTTTATGAGGATATAGGACCACCCAAAGGACTTTAAATAAGGGAAATTTCTTTTAGGTTAGCTTTTGGATCGAGGGTTGTCTTGCTGATCAAATTAGAGCTACCAAATTTATGCATATAGAATTTTGATGTTATGGCTAATCAGATTGGCCTAACAACCAATTTAGATACCATAGAGGAGATACGAGATATTACAAGAGCAAGTGTTGTTGCCTATTAGTACAAGGCAGTAAGATATTATAATCAAAAGGTCAAACACAAGGTATTTTGACCAAATGACTTAATTTATAGGAAGATGGAAGCAACAAGCACGCAAGATAATCAAGGAAAGCTCGATACGCACTAAGAGGATCTGGTATGGGTCCAAGAATTGTAGAAAATAGGCCCTATAGACTAAAAAGGCTAGATAGACAAGTTATCCCTCGAGCATAGAATGTTAAGAATCTTAAGTTGTACTTTGAGTAGTTGTTCTTTGTTATATAGGAATGTATGTATTTACATTTAGTATTTGTCTTTGAGTTATGTAAGGCGGCAACTTGGTTTATGTTAATGTGATGTGTTTCTTTCTTCATCTATTATACAGATCCTTATCTTCAATCTTTTTAATTCCTAATCAAATTATGATTAAGGGATGATGTAATTCAAGCCTACATAGCAAATAAGCTATTACTCATGAAGTCACGACCTGTAATGGTTAATGAGCTTAATTGTAAGTGGCTAACAAGCCCAACTATTTCGAAAGAGAGTTCTGACCTAATAAGGCTAGTGAACTTAAATTACCTTCAACATGTATTAATTTAGTTTGATTAACAAACTCTAACATTCAAAATAAGTTCAGATATCACACGATTGACGAACTTCTGTTATCCAAATCTACAGATAAATGGATAAGTAAAACATGCTTGAAATAAAATGTACAACAACTTAAAATTGAAAAATATTAGTAGAAGTCTCAGTACAGCCACCAAATGTTGACATCTTGACCTACTCAAATGTAAAATCAAGTTCAAAGAAAGTTAAGTAGATTGTAGGTTGGGGGTATTTTCTTCAATACGTTTGACGAAAATGGGGACTTGCTTAGCTACGCTTTCTTTAATATTGATGGAGTTAAGTTCTTCACTAGCTTTAGTTATCTTAGCTGAAACATTGGAGACCTCTTTTCAAACACAAGGGGTCTCTTTCACAATGACTCTTCAAAAGGTGTAGGGGTTTCAACATTAGCTGGTTAATTGTCACTACCCTAAACCTTCTACTCCTTCCTTGCTACTAACCTCTCTATCTTCATCACTATTGCCATCATCATTATCTATGTTGGTGAAGTCTAGACAAGAGAGTTCATAGTTAAGATGAACTTTTAAAACCTCCTCCTTAGCCAGTTGGACCCCTTCTGAAAATTTCTTATAGAGCAGCTTCTCATTTCATTAGCTTAGAGTGACAAATAAAAATGCGTCATCCATAAAAGGCTTAGCCTTAGAAGCTTACTTCAGCTTGACCACATATGGTTCAAGTTTGGAGTTCTTAGTCTCAAAGTCCTTTATTTAGACCATTAGCTTGTCTTCTTCCTAACTCATCGAGGCAATCGTCTGTCCTAAGCTCTAATACTTTTCCTTTTCATCTCCTAACTATTCCTTTAACTCCTCAATCTCTTTAAAGAGCTCATCATTCTTAGCCTTCAAGCTTATTACTTCATTGGTTGCGCATCCATACACTTGCTCAACAGCAAGCTTTCCCTGCAACTTTTTAACCTCTATCTCAACCTTAATCTTTACATTCTCTGCCATAATAGTTTGTACTTTTGAAGAGTTGTAAGCCTCTTTTACCTTCTGCATTGGAATGATGAAGTGATGAGTTGATCGACATTGGAGCACACATATATATAGAGAGGACTAGGTTTACCTTTCCTACCTCCTCTTTGGCCTCATCTATGGTGGTCAGAACATGATTGCTAATCTGTAGAACAAGTAAAAAAGGTTCATAACCAAATAAACAATATGGGCTAAAGCAAGTGACTGTAAGTAAAAAGATGACACCACATAGTTTAGCAATAATATGGCCTTTATTACTGCCACCAACCCTATCAACATCCCTTCTCACAATCTCCTTATCCTTTGGTAAAATGATCCCCGCAATAAGGCTAAGGATTTTCTCTTATCCTCTAAAGAAAAATCAATGTTCAAAATGGTGAGATTCTATCAAGATATATACTAGTAACTCTCCTCGGTCTGAGGGGTAAACTTAGCAAATATGATGCTTAAAACTTTCTCTCAATGGGCCTTCTTGGCATCCTCTAACTCTTTGCTCTTCTCGGATGTGGGTTTTCCAAAGTGTTCTTTTCATTTTCTCTTCTAGGGAGTTGCCACAAACATCAACTCTATCAATGCCAAGCTATTAGCAGCCTTTAACGGGATAATCTCCATGGGGTTAACAAAAGCAGCAATTTGGTTAGGCTCACTAATAAGCCTCTCTTCAATTACATTTTCCAAGGGGTGGCAATTCCTTTTGCACAGGCTTAGGAACATTTTCCTACTAAACAACTTACTTACCCTCTAGTCGAGTTTTCGCCTTCTTCTGCTTTTGGACAGCTTGTCCTTTGACAACTTACCCCTACACTTTACCTTAATCTAGGTAGCTTTAGCAGTACACCAGTCAAGCTTTTGTTTTTTAGCCTTAACTTGGGCCAATGGCTTCCTTGGATCTACATCACTTGCACCCATATCTACAAAAGAAGAAGAGTATTACAACTTGGAAATGAACATATATATATATAACTTATAAATTCGCGTTGAGTATAATTTAAAGGTAAAGGATCTCCTCATATGAGTTGTAAAGACTGGCTTCCTTATCATAACTTAGCTCAGCACAATAGGTAGTTCAAGCACTACCTTCCTTATCAAAAAATATCGGTTAACCCTTCTTATAGCTCTTAATAATTCTCTTAGCATCCTAGAAAAACATTTTATTATACTGGCTATCTTAAATCTTTTTAGCAGCAGTAGCATTGTTCGATAACAACTTTATTTCTTTAGTCTTGATGGGTTCTATCCAATGGGTTTAGAAATCAAGATCTATGTTTGACCTAATTAAGATATACCTATCAGGCCACTTAGGAATCTTAGACTCCAAGCCATTAATGAACTAATAGCCATGCTGTGCTGTCGCATAAAACCACCCATTAAGCTAGCATTTAATTGTAAAAAAGAATCTGAACAACTATGGTGTAGCTCAAACTTCAACCTCCTCACAAATTATCTTAAAAGCAACAAAGATCCTATATGTATTGGGAGAAAACATACTCAATGACACATGGAAATAATTGGAAAACTGTTTTTGAAAATGGGAAAAAGGAAGATGCAAACCAAACTCAAAATATTTCAAATAAAGATGAAACTCATGCTCAGTCGAGAAACACACCCTCTCATCCTCCCTAGGTCCACTAAGATGCCACTCAATTAGAAGATCTTTGAAATACTTGTTATATCTAGTGACAGCCTCCCTAACGGCCATGTCCTTCACTCTATCTAGCGAATAGATGTTATACACTAGGTTATTGTACAAATACCTAGCAAATGGCTCGTCCTTATCATCTTTAGGATAAACATCCACTAAAAGTGCATCTATGTAGGCAAGCCTCTCCTACCTCTCAATTGCATTATCCACCAAGCTACTAGAAGTAGAAGCAACTTAGTCACTTCATTTAGGGTAGGGGGAAGGGAGGAGATAGAGTAACCTTAGGGTCAATAGGAGTAGTAGAACGGATTCTACTCTTGGCTATACGTAATAAAATGTTAAGAATACGAAAGGAGAGAGAAAAGGCAAAGAAAGAACTTCAATGTTTTCAAATATTTATGCAAAACAATTTTAAGAGAGAAGACTATAGAGAACTGAGATAAACAAAGCAAAAAATGTACAATAGAGCCTCTCAAAGATTTTATCAGTATTGCTCCAGTTGACCCTCTTCTTAGAGAATGGAAGGAAAAGTCATTGGGACTTAGACGTGATTTGATTGCCATATGTTGATTGAAGTCACGCATACATCATCAAAAATCTAACAGATACAATGTCGATGGAAATTATTGAAATATGTAATGTAATAATGATAGAATTGATAACTATCCCACATACGTATGTAGAATGAGTATGCAAGAAAAAACAAAAGTTATGACCTTTGAGTTAAGAACCCATGTGACACGTTACAGTGTAATATTGAATGAAACATAAAGACACCAATTAAGAGCTTAGTAGCCTTGTTAGGCAACAAAGCGCTGATCCAAAAGCACATGTATCGGTTACTTGCGTGCTAATCAAAATGAATTGGAGAACACTTCCTTATCTACTCCCACTCTTGAATTCTCTACTATGGGAGTCAAGGGGCAAATGATGAAGTAGAATTTTGCCCCATATTACTTACCAAGCTGATCTACTTTGCTAAGTATGGCAATGCAACCTGATCTGATGACTAGGGAGACTTTGGGCCTGGCTAATTTCATGGACCAAAAAGCCTGGCATACCCTCATTTATATTCTTTGAATTTAAATAAAGAATGGACAGTTTATCATTAGCCTAGCCTAACCACATAACTACCCACTCCCTTATCTTATGGCATGTGATTAAATTAAGAAGTTGCCACATGACCTATGACAAGCGAACTACCTATCAATACAGCTGTTAGACAAACGCCTATAAATATGAAGATATCAATATTGTAAGAACTCTCTACACACTCTTTAAGAACTCACTCACTAACTTTCTTTACTCTACTCTTCCATATATTAACTTAGGCATCAAAGTAACTATGCAGAACAAGCTCCAATACCCCCGATCCTAAATTTCTTTCTTTCTTTTAAGAATTAATCTATAACACCATTTTCAACCAACAACAAAAGGTTAAAAAATCCTGAGTTACTCATTGATGTGACTCACCACCCAAGCACTCAAGGCTAGTATCTGGATGTGACTCACTGGTCTATGTCAATAGGTTATTCATCGTCCAACCTTACTTAAGGGTTGCTATGAGCTGAGGATTAAGATTCTCAACACATAAAGTATAGAGAAAACTCAGGTAGTTTCATTAATAGTGGGAAGGATTCTCTTTACAACAAATGTGATAACAAGGTATTTATACTTGGATGCCTAGGGTTATATTCTAATACACAAAATTATTAAAAAGGTTTAAAACAAAATATAGAAATGTACAAAAAGAGAAAGGGCAACTCGTAATCCTTTCAAAAACATAATATTTAGTATTAGATAGTACTACCATGGATAGTGGGACACATGTCTTTAAGAGAGAGGTTAGCAAACCTATTGCATAAGAAATTATGACTCACAAGGGTAAGGTTGACAGCATCTAGGTCTTTGGTCAAGTCAAAATGTTCATTTTAGAATAACTGAAGAACAATATTACAATAGTCCTATCCTTAGATCGTTAGTAGGTACTTAAGATTGGGCGACTAGTTGGAGGTCATCAAGTAGCTTGGATCGAAGTTGCTCTTGTGTAAGATGGACACTGAACCCATGGTAACTCAAATGCTTGTCCAAATCAACTCGATACAACAAGTTAGCTTCCTTTAGAGTTAGGCAACAATTGAGAATTCGCAAACCATGTTTACTAGCCCTCTTGCTTAAGAGTGGTAAGGGTTCTTAAAGGTTAATTCCTATTAAGATAAAAATAAACCTAACTAATACCTAAGCATAGCTAAATGATAGGTATGAACTCTTTGTATGTAGCCATTCAAATTAGTAAACAAAATCATTGCACTGAGATTATATCTAAAATCCTAATTATTGAGATGAAATGGTAGATAAGTGTTTGGACCATTGATGGTGACTCGACAGTTAGTTGACAGGAAGGAACTAGATCAATTAATATGTCAACAAGAATGGAAAGAAGCTAGAGCGAGCATTATCTAATGGAGTGGGATACATTGCATATTAAGTTATATGTAGTTTGCGATTGTTAATGTTTGATTTAGTGATGATCTCCATACAATACTATTATTTATTTTTCTTTTAAGTATGACATTTGGCTATCCTTGTCAAACTCTAATAACCAATTATAGTGAGATTGGACCTAACATATCCCTATCGTGTTTTTGAGTTATGAGTACTTCGATGCTTATTTATTTATACTTAAATTATATTTCAATGAATCTCGGTTGTTGCATTAGATTTAAGTATGCATAAAAATGTATAAAGTGTGCTTGTGTGAATGCTATTATATTGAGTTTGCTATGATTCACGCTTTTTTTTTTTTAGGTGATGATTTAGATGTTGATTATGCCTATGATCAAGTTAATTATAGATATGTTAATGAGGGTTAGGATGACAAGAGTGCTTGTGATAATGACCTTTATAGATTAATTTGCTACTTACTATCTAGTATATGGGACTTGTTATCTATTTCATGAACAACTTACGAGCTTTACTATTTGATTTGCACTTTGGATTATTTCGACTTAGGACACTTTCATAGACTTTATTACTTTTAGGCTTGTAGGTTATGGTTGCTATTACAAACTTTAACTTGCATCATTTGATGGATATCTAGTAAATAGCAATTTCTCAATTCTAAAGTGTTTTCAAAATATAAAATTAGCCTATGAACTACAATTGATTCATCAACTATTTTCTAAAATTTGTCAATGATTTTAAAAAGTTATAAGTGGGAAAATAATGGTCATTGAGTAGAAAGCCTTAGCATATTTTACTTAAAGAAGATATGTGGCGAGCTACTATTGCTATTAGGTTTTAAGGTATGATAATTTAGGTGGTATCAAAAGCCATAGGTTCAATTGACCTTAAAAACCAAGAAAATACAAATGATAGCCTAATGAGATAAGAAAGTGGGAGCATGAGTATGCTTGCTTGAACTTTGACCTTTAAAGAGTTATGATAATTATAAGTAATGATAGGAATTAGACCTAAGGTCCCATCAACCATGCTTAAGCTAGGTAACTTCAGAGCATGGTATGCTAAATCAATTCCCTCTGACCAAGTCCAACCCAAGCTACTTTATTTCCCAAGCTCATCCACACCTTTCTCATTACTACAACTTGATGCTCTTAATCCATTCAAATCTTGGAACAATTTGACCAACCCAACCAACGACTTACCATTGAATTCTTAAGCTACCTATGCTTAAAGCCAACTTATTGGATAACTACCCATTTGTCCCTGAATCATCCAGCTTCTAAGTTACCCAAGTCAAGAGCTAATTGGACAACTACTAACCTACCTCTAAATCACCTATGATGATGGGAATTAAGCTACCGAACCTTTGACCGGTAGCCGAGCCTAATGACTAAAGGGATTGGTACGACGAATCCTTCTGCTCTTACCAACTCTTGCTAAAGCCGAGTACTTCCTTGCCAAGTCACCTTTAATGCCATGTAGTATGACCACCCATTATTGCCAAGTTGAAGATTACTCTCTAGTGCCTAGTCAACCAATGACTCAGCATCATCCTTGTCGAGAAGTCAAGAGATAGAGAATCCAGACTGACTAAGTCATCCCTACTCGGACAAGCCTATCTATCCGTACTTTTTTTCTGCATCCCCTAATAACCTCGCTAATACAACATCGCCATGTGTACAGTATCATATGTAAAATCTATAGCTCCAATGATTGTTTTCCTTATATATTCATTTTTACCCTATTATATCGTGCACATTAATTCTTTAGAAAATATCCTTTTTGTCTTTTCCCTTTTAGGAAAGTTGCCCTAACCTACGAATATAAATACCCTTATACTTGTAGCTGTAAATATCATATTACCTTCAATACACTTTAGTACTTTCTTCCTTACATAAATACTATTTGTTTACTCTCGACATCACTCTTATCCTTTCCCTTAAGCAAAGTTAGGTGACAAGTAACCTCATTAGACTAATTCATACGTCATATCGGTTTATGTCGTGAGTCCTTGGAAGTTCCATTAGTGCCTCATATCCTCTAGAGCTATTCATGGGTTTTTCTTACTGTTTTCATTCTTCACTTTCACTCTTTCGCACTTTTCCCCATTAACCTTTTTTAAGCTTTCTATAAGCTTAGACCCATCTAACAATCGGCCTTGTCTATTCTTGGTCATGGTTCGTAACATCTTGGTATCAGAGTGAAGGTTTTGTGTGAAATATCATTAGTCCTTGGAGTTCTATTGTACCCTGTTTTGTGTGCGTAAAACAGAGTCAATTATTATGTTCATTTGACTGCTGAGTTATTAGCTATTCACTTCTTAAAGTGTTGTTTGATTTTTTGAATATGTGAAGGAAAATGATAGACCCAAGTATAAATATTGGTACTAGTGATGACGGTAGAATTGTCCACTATGGACGATAATCTCAGGGAACTCCTAGAAGCACCGACGATACGCTCAATGAGATAGCTAACCTCTTAGTAGATCTAACTCGAGATGTTCATGCATTGTCTTATCGACTCACTAAAGCTATGCAAAACACTCTACAAGCTGCTCAACCTATTAGAGATCAAACCTAACTCGACTAATTCAAGGTAGAGGAGTTGGCAGATGAGGAAGCCAAAAGATAGACCTAAGAGAGCTTGATGAAGAGGAAGAAGAGTATTTTGAAGAGAAGCATGTATAAGTCTTCAAAGCATCAAACCATGTAAAGCTTCGGATTTTGAGTTTCAATGGATTTGGGAATGCTAACGAGTATCTAGATTGGAAAGAGAAGGTAGAGCATATGTTTGATTATTATTAGTATGAAGATTACGAGAAAGTAAGAACTACTACTATTGAATTCTCCAGGTATATCACCATGTGGTGGAAGAATTTTCAAGCCATGAGAAGACGAGAGGGGTACCGAGAAATTAACAATTAGCTCGAGATGAAGAGAATGCTTAGAAACAGATTCGTACTGGAAACATACCTCTAAGATATTTCACTCAGCTTTAAGAGCTGAGACAAGGAGGCTGAATTATTGACGAGTATGTTCAAGAACTTCAAATACTTATGATGTGTTGTAAAGTAGAGGAACCACCAGCTCAAACATTCTCAAGGTTCCTTACCAGGTTAAAAGGAGACATTCGAGATATTATAGAGCTCTAACGATTTGACACAATGGATTAAGCTGTTAGGATTACCCAGCAAATAAAGAGGCAAAGAAGGGGCCGAGTATTGACCAAAATGCCGACTAGCCAACTTGGTTAAGCTAATCATCAAACTCAGTCATGTATAGAGCCGAGCAAAAAGATTGATGTAAGAGCCGAGCAAAAAGGCCAACTTAAAGATGTAATGCCGACTCGAATATATGAGAAATGGCAAGGGTCTGGTAGGAAGACCAACCAAATCAAATGCTTCAAGTGCTAGGGGTTCAGACATATGGCTGCTTAGTACCCGAAACGAAGGACGATGGTCATTAAGGGAGACATAATGATGACCCGAAGAGGAGGTGGTTCTTGTTGAGAAAGAACTAATTGAGGAGGATGTATTTCTTAAGGACTTAGACTAGTTACTCATGGTTGTCCAACACATGATAAGCATAAAACCCTAACAGAAAGAGGAGTAAAGAGAGAATTTGTTTCATACTACGCACAAGGTGAATGATCAGATGTATGCTCTCACTGTAGATAGTGGAAGTTGCACCAATATAGCATCGGTCGATCTTATTTCCAAATTGAAGCTGGCGGCTGTTATATATCTTAGGCCATATAAGTTGCACTAGTTGAGTGAGAAAGGAACATTACATGGAACTCGACAAATACTACTGTCGATCACTATAGGGAATTACTCTAACCAGATCCTTTATGTCGTACTACCTATGTATACTTCTCATATGTTGCTAGGTAGGCCATGGTTGTTTGATAGGAGAGTTATACATGACGGCTATAGGAATACGTATATGTTCGAGAAAGATGACCAGAAGATCACACTGAATTTAATAGTATCGAGAGAAGTTAATAAGTTATAGATGAAACTTACTCACAGATTGAAGAAGGCTCTGGTGATGAGTAGAGCCGAGCTCCGATAGGCCATCAATGCTAACGAGCTGATCCTATTATTAGTTAGGCGACTATTAGAAATGAAGGAGTGGCATGAGCTTCCTTAGGAAATCAAAGAGTTGCTAGATGAATATGCCAACCTGTTCCTAGAACAGTTATCTAACAGGTTGCCCCTAACCCAAGGAATAGAGCACTACACTAATTTAGTACCCAGTACTGCACTACCAAATAAGCTAGCTTATCGAATGAATCCCAAGCAAGCTTCTGAACCACAACATCAAGTTAATGAGTTGCTAGAGAGGGGTTATGTAAGAGAGAGTCTTAACCCTTGTGTTGTGCCTGCACTTCTAGTGTCGAAAAAGGATAGAACCTGGCAGATGTATGTTAAAAGCCAAGCCGTAAATAAAATCATGATCAAATACAAGTATCCGATCTCGAAGCTAAAAGGCCTATTGGATGAACTGAGTAAAGCCAAGATTTTCAACAAGATTGATCTTAAATCTGGCTACCATCAAATCTGCATAAGACCAGTAGACGAGTGGAAGACTATATTCAAGACTTGACATAGACTTTACGAGTGGATGGTGATGCCCTTTGGCTTGTTGAATACCCCAAGCACTTTTATGAGGCTTTTGAACCATATGTCGAAACATCTCATTGGGAAGTGTATAATGTTATACTTTAACGACATCTTAATATACAGTGCCAACATGCTGAGTCACTGTAAACATCTTAGAGTAGTCTTGGATATCTTTCGTGCAGAGAGACAATTTAGCAATTTAAAGAAATGTTGTTTTTACTGGAGAAAGTAGTATTCTTGGGCTACGTAGTCAATGGAAGAGGCTTACAGGTTAATGATGAAAAGATCTAAGCAATTGTCAAATGGCCGACCCCTACTATTTGTGTTGATGTGAGAAGCTTCCACAGATTGACTTTGTTTTACAAAAGGTCTATGAAGAATTTCAGCACCATCACTGCATCACTTACCAAGCTAACAAAGAAGAACACCAACTTCTAATGGAGAGAAAGGGGGGAGAGGAGTTTTGCTGACATAAAAGAAAGATTGACCTCCACCTCAATATTAGTACTACCCGACTTTAATAAAAAAATTTTAGCTAGAATGCGATACATTGGGCATTAGAATAGGCATTGTCAAGATGCAGGAAGGCCAACCAATTGCCTTCGATAGTGAAAAGCTTCAAGGGCTGCAACTGAACTACTCTATGTATGATAAGGAACTTTTGTCACTGATCCAAGTGATGTATTTATGGCAACATTATTTATTGCCAAGAGAATTTGTCATATATACTAACCATGAATCGCTGAGGTACCTCTGAAGTCGGACCAAAGTGTTGAAGTGGTAGGCGAGATGGGTTGAATTCATTGAAGGATTTAATTTCATAATCAAGTACAAGCAGGGAAAGAGCAACGTAATTGTAGGTGCTCTTCTAAGGAGACATGTGCTTTTATTAGAACTGCAAACCAGGCTATTTAAGTTTGCAAGTATCAAATAATAGTACTTTGAGGATCTACACTTTAAACCAATAATTTCGCAATGCATGGATAGGAGGACAGTAGATGAGTATTATGTGGAGGATGACTACCTGTTCTAAGGGAGGAAATTATGTATGCCGACTTATTTCCTTACAGGAATCATTAATTAGGAAAGCCTATAGCGGAGGACTCTCTGGACACTTTGGAGAGAGGAGGATCTGTAAACTATTGAACATCCAATTCTTTTAGTCGAGAATGTAGAGAGATGTGCACTGAGTTGTCGAAAGCTATGCTATATGCAAAAAGGCCAAGTGTCGAGCCGAACAAGAGAAAGTAATGCCCCTACTTATCTCGATGAGCCCGTGGACTGAACTAAGCATGGACTTTGTTCTTAGACTGCCGCAAACTGCCTAAAGCAAAGATTCTGTAACGATCGTCGTAGATTAGTTTAGTAAGATAGCATCCTTCATGCCTTACACCAAAACTAACGACGCTTCGACTATTGCTTCTCTTTTCTTATAAGAGGTTATGCGGATACATGGCATGCCGAGAAATATAGTCTCTAATAGAGACAAGAAATTCTTGAGTCATTTCTAGAGAACCTTGTAGAATCAACTAGGGATCAAATTACTCTTCAATACCTCATATCACCCCCAAACTGATGGCTAAACAAAAGTAGTTAATCGTACTTTGGGTTCACTACTCCGAGTTACAATAGTCTAATTGGAACATCTGCCTACCAGTAGTTGAGTTCGCCTATAACCAAACTGTACATAACACTACTAAGTAGACTCTCTTCAAAGTAGTCTATGGATTCAATCTAAGTTGCCCCTCAACCATGCCCCTATACTAGCACTTGCATAAGAGGACCCCGATGCCTCAGCCAAAGAATAATCTTTTTAGCACATCTATGATAAGGTCACTCAACACATCAACCAAGCTACTAAAAGAATGCAAGAAAAGATTAAAGGTAGGTTAACCAAACAATTTCAGCCAAAAGACTTGGTATGGCTATACCTTAGCAAGGAACAGTTCCCAAATAAGAGGAAGAACAAATTATTTGCAAGGGCGGAAGTTGGAATTGCCTGAGGACTATAGGGTTTCTAACGCCTTCAACATTGCCGACCTCAGTTCATATCACCCTGACGGAGAACGGAGCGAATATCATTTGGATTTGATCCCAAATCTAAAATAACTTAGAGGGAATGATGGGAATCAGGCTATAGGACCTTTGACTCACAATTGAGCTTGACGACTAGAGGGGCTAGCATGACAAATCCTTCTATTCCAACCAGCCCTTATCGAGGCCAAGTACTTTCTTGCCAAGTCACATTTAATGCCGTATCATACTAAGAGATAGAGAATTTAGACTAACTAAGCCATCTTTACTTAGATAAGCCTATCTATTAGTACTTTTTGTCCGCATCCCCTAACAACCTTGCTAATACAACATCACTACATGCATAGTATCATATGTAAAATCTGTAACACCAATGGTTGTTTTTCTTATAAATTCATTTTTACCCTTTTGTATCGTGTACATTACTTCTTTAAGAAATGTCCTTTTTTGTCTTTTTCCTTTTAAGAAAGTTTCCTTGACTTACAAGTATAAATACCCTTGTACTTATAGCTATAAATATCAGATTTCCTTACGTAACACTGTTTATTTACTCTCGGCATCACTCTTATCTTTTTCCTTAAGCAAGATTAGATGGTGAGTAACCTCATAGGACCAATTCGTGTGTCATATCGAATTATACCATGAGTCATTGGAAGTTTCATTGATGCATCATATCATTGGGAAGTATTCATGAGTTTTGCTTACTATTTTCATTCTTTACTTTCACTCTTTCACACTTTTTCCCATTAATCCTTTTCAAGCTTTCTACAAGCTTGGACCCATTTAGCAACCGGCCTCATCTATTCTTAGTCATAGTTCATAACACATGAGCTTCTAAGTTGCCCAAGTCAAGAGCCAACTGGACAACTACTGACCTACCTCTAAACTACCCATGAGCCACGTCACTCTCTCCAATTCTAACCTAAACAACTAGTGACATGTGTCAATAACTTTTTCGTACTATACTAATGTCAAAAGATATTTCATTTTGTCTTTATACGATTCTATGCTTTCCATTACATCATTAAAACATAATATTTACTTTTTTAGGCCATTTTCCCATTTTAGTAATTTTTCTTTCTTGTGAAATACCCAAGAATGGCATGGTACAAATACTCTTAACATAATCAGCTGCATCATCCATTAATAAATATACAGCTAGCTTCCTTCTTCATTGTTCTTATAGTAAGCTTCATTTAGCTATCAAGTTTAGTTTCTTGCTTTATTAGCCCTTTTAGCAAGGACTATGGCTAGCCCCCCTTATAGAACTTATGCATAGTATCAAGCTTGCCTATTTGGTTCATATGTGGCTTGTAATGTGTCATATCTACAAACTAGCGTATTCAACCCACCCTTAGATATAGCTATGCTTGTTGGCTTTTCCCATGGCATATTAGATAATATGCAGGCATAATGAATTAAATATGATATTATGTAATAGTTATGAAGCCATTGCATTAATTGGATTATTTTGAGCTATTTATATAATCTTTAGGATAATTAGCATGAAAGTTAATATTAGCAAAATATTGTGTTAGTTACCATATATTGAGATATTTTGAAGATAATGATTAACTGGAACATAAATGTACGATTTAGTATATACTAGAACATTACTAAACCATTTGATAAGATTGATTTAGTTATTTGGAGTAATAATAATGCTATTGATTGTATTAAACTAATTGAAAAGTTGAACATCATGTGTGTTTTATTTGTCTTTTAGTATGTTACAATGGCTAGGCTTATCACTAGATATACTATTTTTCCCTTTAACCCTCCTAATGAGGGTAATCAAGATAACCTAAAAAAATGCTTATGGTCTTTTGCCTCCTCCTCCTACCTTACACAATGAGATAGAGTAGCTAGTAAGTTTAGTGCAAAACATGATGTATATATTAAGAGATTGATGATAGCATATTATGCGAGATGCTTAAGAGCGAATTAAGGTTCCTGATGGAATCAAGTTCATTGCTAGAAGCCAAGATGAAATGTCAAAAGGCCTAAGTAAAGTAAAGGTTACAAAGGGATGAATTTAAACCAAACACATAGGTAGACTCAACTAAGTAAAACTTTTGATGTCCAAAACATGGGCCAGAAATAAGTGAAAGGAGTTGTTAAGAGCAATAATTAGAAGGTAAAGAAGTTTCATAATTCATTAGGAGGTCATTGAAATTAAAAGCATGTAGGATCCTAGGAAGAGAAAGGTAATAGAAGCATACTCACACTAGTTTCTACATTGATAGATCTGATTTACAAAAGCTTCATAATTTTAGGCTTGATTGGTAAATGAATATTCAAGAGCTCTATTTTTGGTAGTTGATAGGAAGAAAATCTTTACAAAGGGATCAACCTATATTCCATATCTTCTAGAATTCAATAAATGAGGACAATAATCTAGAATAGATGTTTTAATTTCTTTCTTGCAATTACTTCATTTCCTTTTGTGTAACTTCATTTAAATGGTTATTTCCAATTGTAACTACTCTAATATAAGTATGTGCATCATATTACTATTAGAAAGTAATCCAATCCAATTCTTTTCTTGAATTGTTGCATCATATTCAGTTCCAAAATCATCCATATCCCTCTATTTATTTCTAAAGAAAAAAAAAAACCATATACATTTGCTTTTCCATAATTTAGTTTTGAAACAAGCTAAAAAGATTTTTATATTTATTTGTTAGCTATGCATTGTGATTTTTGTCTTGAGTTGTCCTAAGATTTAAGCATATTAGTTCCTATAGCTCTTATTATTGGTACAGAGAGACTTAGTACTAAAGTTAGACTCAAGATTTTGTATGATTGATTATTCCTTTTTACGTTGCTACAATAGTTAAGAGTAGAAAAAGGAAATGAAGAAAGCCCTTGCAATTTATGATGTAATAAGGAGAAAAGAGTTTATTATGATGTGTTTATGTTGAAAGGAGTGGCTTCTAATTGATAGAAGTCTATGAGGAGGTTAATCAAGGGATTTGTCATTTAGGATGTGGTCAAAATTGCTTTCTTTAGGAAATACTTCCTAATTACCATGCCATAACATATGATATTAGAAACTTTCAACTTCGAGACAAAGAAACCAAAGTGTAAAGTAATATAAAGCTAAATTTAATAGGTCTCTTAAATTTTCTCACAAGGCCTTAAAAAATGATGGGGATTTAAAGATATAAAAAGTTCCTAAATAGGTTGGACCAAAGGCATAAGGTGAGATCATTTGAGTTGGGTAGCTATATAGTTGTTGTGAACAAAGTGAAGCTTCTAGAGTAAGGCAAAGATAGATTTAGGATTTTGATACGTAAAGGGCTTAGGTGTTAAGAAAGAGGCCTATTGGTATGTCTTCTAGATTTAGTAGGCATGTAATTGTAAGAAAAACAAGTCCATGTTAGTAAAGAAGCCCCAGCCTGTGATGCTTGCAAAGGTTACTTTACTTAGTACTAATTAGAGGGAAGAATGCTAGTAGAATTTAGCAGCTTGTTTCATTTGTGGCAAAAGGCAACATAAAAGTTTGAATTTAATAGGTAAGAGAGAGAGAAACACGGATTAATATGACAAATAAGACCTTTTAACTCTCTCATGTCTTAGTTTTAGATAAGGAGAATCTTTAGATACAATCTCCTTACTATATCTGCTCAATACCTTTTCTTCTTGTATTTGTAGATAGATAAACTATGGACCGAGCTTATCCTTAAAAGCCTAAGAGGGAAAATGCACTACTAACATTATGTATTTTGTTTCAATAGTACATTTAATATTCAAATATTTTAGTGTTATAAATAAATGTACATATGTACATTATATTGTACTTGTTATAATTATCTAATGCATAAAAGAAAAAGAAAAAGCAAATAAACATCCTAAATTTTTATTTAGGTGTGAATTTACTCCCTAAAATTTTAAATGTACAGAAAATCACCTCTCTTAGAAGTTGTAAATTCCCCCATCCCTAAAACTATGACCTTAGTGTTTTTCTTTTTAAACTAAAAGAGAAAGCATCTTTTATATTACTAATTTACTAAAATTTAATGAGTGATTTGTAACATTTGAAAGCTCAAGTGATAAATCCCAACCTGCATCAAAGTTGAAGACGATTATTTATAATATCTATAAAATAAAATCTAAAATGTCTATACATATTTGGTATCATTCATGTGATATATATATACATGCATATATATATATGCATATATATATATATATATATATATATATATGTAATCTAATTGTAGAAATATTAATTATTCTAGTAGATTGATGGCATAAACATTTTACTGAGCTCAAATACTAAAGCATGTTACTCACCATGTGGTATAATAGTACATATAGTATCCTAGCAATATAAGGTATCATACATTGATCAAATGTAAACAAGGATTGGTGCAGTATCATACCATATCATTGTTACAATTACCTACTTGTCACATAAAATACAAACTTTATATACATATATTATATTAGTATCCTAAATTGAAATGATAATGAACTATAAAGAGCAAGAGTTTATGCAAAACGAGTCCATCAACAGTTCAAACCAAACTAGATCGATTTGTATCCACAAGCACTTAGTGAGTCAATATAGATTGACCCAAACACAACGCATTAGAAAAAACGTTAATGCGACATGGCCCGATAAGCTAATGGTTCATATTTGGGTTCACACATTATGTCTTGCTGGTTTCATAGCATAATGAGCAAGAACGTGCTAGCGATCTCGAAATTGCCACTCTATGTGTATGGATAGAGAGTTAAAACAAAGGGAGAGATGGAAATGGGCTTTTCTAATCAACAGGCACGGAAGATTGCCTTCTATTTTCATTTTTTGCCCCTATCGCTCTAGGGTCGTAAGTTGTAAAAAAGTAAAATGCTGCATTAATAAATGTAAGCTGGTTTGTGCTTAAACTACTTAAATAGTTCACTAAAACAAGCAGAAAATTTTAGATGTATATTCAGAGGCCATGCAAGTTTAGTTAACTTTTAAGTGGAGATCGACTAAGTTTTGATCAAGTTCAAATAAAGCTTAAGACTCGGTAAAAGCAAAAATGTAAGAAATTGTATCGTTACGCCAAACTCATGGAAACACAATATCAAAGAGAATACAGCAATAACAAATAGGAAGAAATTGTGAAGAGAGAACAGACGATATTGAAACTGATTTTACGTGGCTGATCTAAATGAAGGGGAAAAAAACAATATTAGCAAAGAAAAAGCAACAAAGTCAAAAAGGATATAAATAAATAAAGTCATAAAGAAATCTCAAAATCTCACGAAACTCTCATAATATATTATTTATGGATATAAAGAGTAAGATGACTCGGGAAAAGGAGTACACATTAATTAGAAAACAAAATAAAAAGGACAAAACAGAAAACCGCCGAAGTGATATTTCAACAGATTAGGGTGGCCATTGGGGGACTTGTGAGTCTGCATGACCGGACAATAATTTGGATCGACCGGCTGGAGGGATCGTTGACCGTTCTTGAACTGTAAATTGCCCCAACGAGTCTGGTCAACCGATCCTCTTCGTTTCACATCTACCGTCTACGGTCAACTAAAAATGACTAGAAATACCTAAAATACAATTCTTATCCTACAGCCTTCTAGCAAGTTTAGTATCAGGGACGAAAAGAACCTAGTGCGACTGTTAGCAAATGGCTTGAAGCTTGAGTTTTGAGATTGAATTTGAACTCGATATCATTTCATATTGCACCTTGATTAATTTTATCGTACCTATATAAATTCGATCATATTTTGGTGCCTTTCCGGTAAAAAGCACCTATGATTTCTCTTTAATAATGGTCTAATTTTTTCAAACTCAACCACAATTTTAGTAATAAATGCACTCATTGCCACTATTAACTTATAGTCATATGGGGTTACAATAGGAGATAATAATAGTAGAGGTTGATACATGGTGAAGTTTAATCGAAATATTGAATCTTCACAGAAAAAGTTTTTCAAATAAAAGTGAATTATCTATCTTCTTTTTAATTAATCAATATCCGAAGTAATTGGCCATTATTGTCACATTCCACCACTACCTCCATAAAAACCTAGTAGGTGTCAAATCTTTTTTATTTTTCTTTTTAGGGGTAAACAACTTCATTAAAAGGAAATTGACGAAAACATAAATAAATAAACACAAAAAATTGGGGAAAAAATATTAAGAAAAAAAAAAACAAAAAAAAAACAAGAGAAAGAAACATAATCTAAATGCTGAGGCATAAGCCCCATAGTATCTAGCTAGGTATGGGAAAGTCCGTTTCCCGGACAAATCAGTCACACAAGTCGTTTGAAACAAAAAGAGAAACCTCTCTTGGAGTTGGAGGTTAACCAAAACCGACAAGGAACAGTTGAAACCCCTGTCCATGTTAGCAAGCCCAAAGCCATTTAGGTCGCGGTTGCGGAATGTATGACTGATCTGCGTTCCTTCGAGTGTTTGAGTTTTGAACCCAATCCCTCCAAGATAAGCAAACTTTATTTGTGGTAGACAAGTAGGGAGGTAGATGTAATGTAAGATACGTGATCAGTTTTTGGGATGATATTAAAATCACCACTTTGAGTTTTAAATGTTTTTCAATTTTTGTGCTAAAATTTAAAGTGACCAGTTGGATGCATGTACAAAACAATTTTTACTTGTGGATTTTACTTTTTGATTTATACTTGTATTCTTTTATAAATAATTTATCATTTAAAAAGACGATAAAATCATCGATGATTACACCAAAACAATGTTTAATTGGATAATAACACATAACAACTTCAGACTTTAAATATAAAATCTAACAATAAAAATTTAATTATGTATAAAACTTAACAACTTTAAGTGTTAGGTTCAAAATTAAAATAATGTACAAAGTTTAAGTAATGATTTTGATATTATCCTCTCAAATGTTTGTCTGATTGAATAATTATCATCTTTGTAACCTTTTCTATTTCAATCTTTAAGCTCAAATAAGTGTCCTAACATTCGGCTAAAAGATTATTTGCTCAAATGAAAACTTGAATCTATTATATCAAATTTTGCTTAATTTTAATTATTGGATGAGAAGAGATGACACAAGTACAAGGAAAAAGTTCCGTATAAGATGGATGAACCGAAGAGACAAGGGAAAGCCAAACTAAAACTACAAAACCAAAGGCAAACATTTACTGGTGTGGATGAAAACTTACTTTCCAAAAGGACCTTTTCAATTATTACCCTCCCTCTTTCCCATACATGAAGAAAATAAAGGGACGATTGAAAGGAAACAAAACATACAACGTTATAAATCCATAAATCCTCCGCCACCCATAACCTCCCCTATTTTGTTTCAACAGTTCCTCCTCCATATACCCCATTTCTAAATACCTAGAAAGAACAAAGTTTGCGCTGTAGAAATGAAAAGATTCCTATCCTAGTAAGAAAGTAACATTACAGTGTCTGGTTGTGTGTGTTATGGTTCAAGCGTCTATTTCTAGGTCCATAAATATCCATATTCTTAAACCCACTCCTCCTTTCTTTTCTTTTCTTTTTTTTCTGAAACTCCCCTTGTCCTATCATTATTGTTGCTCATTACTCCTCTCTCTCTCTCTCTCTCTCTCTCTCTCTCTCTCTCTCTCTCTCTACCAAGAACAACAAGCTCCTACACTAACCTCTTGGTTTTCATCATCCCCCCTCCCCCCCACCCCAATCAATTTTTAACCAGGTAAAACAAGAAAAAAGGGGGCAAAAAAAATAAAACCCTACAATCCTTTTCTTTTCTTTTTCTTTTTTTTTTTTTATTTACTCATCATTGAATTAAACTAAAGACTTGAATCATCTTCAACTACTTGTTTCTTTTTTTTGTTTTTCTTTTTTGGGTTGGTTGATTTTCGTTGCAGAACCGCAACCACGGAGTTTCCAAGCCAATCACCCCAAGGCCCTTCCCATAAGAAATTGGGAAGGGGCAAAATCGAAATCAAGAGGATAGAGAACACAACAAATAGGCAGGTCACATTTTGTAAGAGACGCAATGGACTGCTCAAGAAGGCCTATGAATTATCAGTCCTGTGTGATGCTGAAGTTGCTCTTATCATCTTCTCTAGCCGTGGTCGACTCTATGAGTATGCCAATAACAGGTGATCTTTCTTTGACTTATCAATTTTATTCTTTATTATCACAACCTTCTTGTTATATTTATGGTAGTTATCAAAGCTTCCGTCGTTTTTTTTTTTCATATATTTTTTGGTATCAAGCTTTCTCACTCAAATAATTTGTCCTTTTATCTCTCGCTCAAATAATTTTTCCATATACTCTTTGATTTAATTTTCTGGTATCGAGCTTTCTCACTCAAATAATTTGTCCTTTGTCTTTCTCTCTCTCTCTCTCTCTTCTCCCTTCTTTTGGTTACATTAATCTTTTGTTATTTTCCTTTTTCCATTTAAGCTTTTTTTTTTTTTTCTTTCCGTGTTTTACAAGCAGATCTTCAAGTTGAAGAAGAAAATATTTTTCTTTTACATAGATCATAAAATAATAATAATGAAGATGATAACGTGAACAAACGATTCAACACTAAATTAATACTTCAGTTTTTGGAAAGCTTATCGATAAATTGACATGGAAGGTATACCTCTTTATTTTTTTGTGTGCGCCCTAGAAACCTCAGCTTTAGCTACACATTCGTTACTCCACAATCCACTCACAGCACATTTATTTCACATGAAGTTTCTTGTACGGAATACAAGTATATCGGGGATTAGGGCTTCAAAATCCCAGATCTAACATCTCATTTTTAGTACTAACAAATTATAACTACACAAGTTAAATAATCTCCGTGTCGCAAAATAAAGGATGCTTTTTCGTTGGTTGGATTTTTCATCAGATTTTGTCACACGCACCCACACGGTAGGACTTATCGAAGAAGGGAAAGTATCTCATAGTTAGGGTTTTATTACGTTTGAGTGAGGTGAGAATGGATTTGATTTGTGGGTTACGCATAGGAATCTTAGGTCACGTCAGAAGTGATCTTTCAGTTGTTCTGCTTGAGACAAAGATAAGCTATGTGTCATGATTTGTTCTCTGTTCTTTCTTCTTTTTATTTTATTTTTTTAAAATTATTTTTTTTTCCTAGCTTATTTTTTATTTATGCGCCATCATTTTTTTAGGCTAATTAAATATATATATATATATATATATATATATCTCTGTGTGTGTGTGTGGGGGGGGGGGGGGGGGGGGGGGGGGGGGGGCGGAGTGTGTAACTTTTGGTTTCTACCTCGTTGCTTAGATTTTCTGAGATTTGCTGATTTGGTGATTTATTTTTCAAAGAAGAAAAGAAAATCATATGCAATAGGGGAAAAGATTTTAATGTGAAAATCTTCTCTTTTCCACGATATCTTTTAACATTACTGGAACAAAGTTAAAAGGCAAAAATTTTCATGTTTGAGGAAGTCCTTAAGATTGAGGATTTGATGTGTCCTTTTGTGAGTGTCGACACCCAAATACATAAATCTGTGTGAGAACCAAGGTTTTCACTCTTTAGGAAATCATTGGCCATGCGTGCTCAGTGGTCTTGTTTTAACAAGTTTTCTCTTAAAAGGAAATTCATGTCCACGACCACGACCCATTATTTTAAAAGTATTCCAACATTTTCAATTACTACATGCAAATAAAGCTCATTACTATTTTTCTTTCGTTTTTTTTTTTTTTCCTTTTTACACACTGTCTAGACAATGTGACAGTTCTTTCTTCTTATTCTTACTTCTTCTTCATTCTTTCTTTCTTTCATATTTGAGGCAAAGTAAAACTCAAAAAGAAGAAACAAATATATAGATTTTCCGTTGATCGTATATAGGTTAACAAAATATCGAAAGTAGAAGTTTTATTTACCATAAATAAGATTATTAAGTAGGTCACATTTTAGGAAGGCTTCCATTTATGAGTGCCTTTGAACATTGGATGAACAAAAGAAACTTATGTTACATTTTAATATTGGTTATATACTTTACCAAAAAAAAAAACAAAAAAGTATATTAAAAGTGAAACATTTATTTATTGAGATTTTATCAAAGGAGAGAGTTATTAATATTTTCCTTTTTGAAATAACGTTGCTATAGAAACTTCTGCACGGGAAATAAATTTGAAACTAATTAATTATCGTTTTATCTAATGGGAACCTGATTATCATGGTACATTCTAAATTAGCAAGGAAACATGAAGAAAGGAAATTTATTAAGCTGTATCTAAGCATATTATGTATCAATTTTCGGAAAATTTGAGAATATCTAGGTCCAATAATAACAAAAGTATCGTATCGGTGTATCTGAAGAGGGCTTCTGATTTCTCCTTCAAGAATAAGATTATCATACACTCTTTATGATCTTATTAATATTTCATAGATCAAATACACTCCCATCCGTAACAAGATTTTCACTGCACTTTTTTCTTTTTTTCTTTTTTCTAAGTACACCAAGAGGATTGTATATTTAGTGAGTCCGTTCCACTTCTTTTTTCTTAAACCTTAACAAGTTGACAGAAATGAAAAGCAATAATGAATAATAAATCAGCTTGAATATTTTATATTAACTGTATCTACAACGTGTCAGTACGCATATGATAAACTCTCATCTTTTCTGTCGAGAGACAGGAGGGAAAATCATAGAATGCTTGCCTAGACTGGTTTTTATAAATATAATCTTGAACTATATAATAATGTATAACATCATGAGAAGATACATGATAAATAGGACATGAAGTCTTGCATATATTATATCTTCTAAGACACAGTTCCAAAATTTGAAATCGAAAACTTACTTTGTAATACTCATGAAAATATCATAAAACTCATATCCTATAAAATTTACACGATAAAGGTACTTTATGGATCATGTAAATTTTATAATTTTTTCTTATAAATTTCAAGTTTATATAATATAAAAAAAATTATAAATCGTATTACAATTTATTCATATGCAAAAACCAATAAAACATGTAGCAAAATCTATCAAATTAAAAAAAAATTAATTTTCCTACCTTCATTATTCTAAATCGATGCAATGTTATCATATAGCAAATAGGAAAGAATAAAAGGAAAGTGTGGTAAATATGAAGTTGGAGAGAGAAAAAAGGAAAAAATAAAGAAAAAAATGGAAATCATTATATGAAAGAGGTAAGTTAGGTTAAGCCATAAAGAATTATCAACTTATCGATTTAGGCTTTTTTTTTTTTTTCTTTGCTACAATACCTTGCATATAGGTTCCAAAATTGCTACAAAATAGAAAAACCTCATAATTGTATCCTACTATATAAAAGTAAGTTTTCAAAAATTTATACATAGAACTTAACTTGCGACCTTAATATTCATTTAGAACCTATCTAATTAAGAAGGATATAGATGGATACCTCATATAATAAGATTATTTGTTCACCTTTAAATATATAGTAATGTATACCTTAAATAAAATGAGATGATTTTACCTATAGAAAGAGTAAAAAGTTGTATTGACTCAACTAAGGGCATCTTTTAGGAGTTCTTCTCCCCATTTCTCTAGCTAAGGATCTCAAAAGGTTCTTGTTTTGTTATTTTATTTTTATACCGTTCATATTGTGAATATCAGCAATTAATATAAATAAATATAAAGAATTTTTTTAAAAAAGAATTATAAATAAAAAAGTTGAGAGCTGAGGAAGTTGTTTTATGCTTAGGTAGCAATTTAATGGAATCCACTAACTAAGAAATAAGAACGTACGAGCAAATAGGAAAAGAAGAGGTATTATGCCATTTCTACCCTTTTCTTGGAAGGAAATTGGAAGCATGCTCCCACGGTAGCAATGGTCAGAGTTTAGAGTCTCAGTCTCAAAGGGATTTCACACTCACACTTTCCTCTAGACAATTCAAACAACTGACATGTCTCCCCTTTACCCATTGTAACTTTTACATACTACTTGAGTGTAAGGCTAGGTAAAAAAACCTTGAAACAATAATTGAATTATAAATCAAACTAAAAAATTTGGTTTTTTCGAATCATTTGATTTACAATTCGATTTAATTGTGTATAAACAGTTCGTAATTTGATTTGAAGAAAGGAACCAAATCAAACCGTTTAGTTAAATAAAAAAATTATATAACTATTTTATATATTTTTTTTTCATCAATTTTCATAAATTTTATCAAATTTTTTATATTTTATTATTATTTATCATAATTTTATATCAATTACTAAAATTAAGTTGAGTAAATTTTATTTAAAATTTTATATTTATTGAAAATAAAAACATATAGTGAAAATTTAATATAAACAGTTCGAATCATCGGAGTCGAATAGATTTTAATTAAATTTAAAAAATTTATTAATCAAATCATATGGTTAGATTCGATTATAAAAAAATATATCAAATTATTATATTAAAATTAATTTAAAAAAAAAACGAATCACATCAAATCTTATACCAATTAGGTTTACTTAGTTTTATGGAGGGTTAAAATGTGTATCTAGGTCATTGACCACTAGGTAATTTGTAAGGTTAACACGTGTTTTGGCCTTTCGACAAGACATATTTATATGCTTGGCCGAGCCAATCATATTTGGCTATCTTTTACAGTTGTGGATAACCCAACCCTTCACTGGCTCGACGAAATTAAGGTATCAGAATACCGTTGTTGAGGACTAAGTAGTTAATGTAGTTCTATATTATAAGCTTAAAGTCACATCACTGTCGTAGTACATTAAAAAGGACAAAAGTCCCTACTTGACCAAATAACCATTGCACTTTTCATTCAACAAAGGTCAAAATACACAGTTTCGTGAACATCCAGCTAACAGATGTAGAATTTGAGTTATGATGTAATTTCCTTCTCACTTTACTATATCCAATTTGGGTAAATTATGTTCTTTGAAAACATTAAAGTTGAGGAAAACTTGAATATATAACAGGTGAATAATATTCAATGCCTAATTGCTTTTGGTTCTTCAACTCATGTGTTAACTTATTAAAATGCATGTAAGTTAAAAGTATTCTTTTAAGAGTTAAAAAATATTCATGAGTATAAAAAAACACTTGTTAAGAAATTAAATAAATAATATTTTCATTGTTTTAGACACTTATATTTCATAAAGTTAGTAATCAATATTAAAAAGCTTTAAAAAGTTTTTTTTTTTGTAACCCCTAACAAATGTCCTAAAAGCATTTGTTAATAATCCTATAAAAGTTTCAGCTGTACTAAATGGCAACTAAAACTTACTTTAACCTAATTTAAATGCAAAGACAAAACAATTGGTTCTTATTATTTTTGCCACCTTATATTCGCGTAGTTATATTTTTTGGCATTTTGTTGTTAAGCTTAGCTGCATTTTGATTGAAGTGGTGTTATACATGTAAATATTATATTTTATTTTCTAGTTTAGAATTATGTCATCTAATTGATTAACATTACAAATGTTTCTTTTTAAATTAAACAATAACACTGAAAAATGTAAAATAAAAAACTCAACTAACGTATATGATCATATATATATTATCAATAGATATTATAAACATCGTATCATATAAAATAAATGATAAAGATAGGAGAGAAGAGAAACAAAATAACTTGCATAGAAAATCCCAACATACGTAAATGATAAGAGGAGGAGCAATTATGCACTGTAAACAACAACATGGACTTCATGAAAGAGGGGTACACTCTTATTATGACGCAATACCACCTCATTCATAGAGATGAAATCAAAACCTACAAAAACTCACTTTAAAAATAGTCGACAATAAGCGAATTCTTAACTTAAACACTAAACACCTATTTACAAGTCCTAGTTAAAACAAGTACTAAGGCATCAACATAAGAAACAAAGCAATATAGAAACAAAGAAATAAGTGAAAGAAGGATAAAATAAAAATGGGAAAACATAGCTTCAACTAGTTGGTGCTTACTTCAATCAACCAACCTAACAATGTTGAATCAATAGACTTCATTCCTTTTGTGGCTTATTTCCATCTTTATCAAATGTTTTAGGTTTCAAAAGTGTCCAAATTTACCTTAAATTAGTAACAAAAGAAGTTGATCCATACTTAAGAAATTCTACCTCCTTCTTAGCAAGCCTTACTACAAGTACTAGCAGTCTATTCACTTAAAGTTAGTGGCTATTTCATTTCCTCCCCCTGCCCCTAGTTCCTTAAAGAAATTGTATTACGTTGTTCTTCAAATCACAATTCATAAGAAATTGTAATTCTTAAAATTTACTAATTAGGATTTCTTACCCAAACCTATGATTTGGAATTCTTAGGAAGGAAAACCTTCACCACATTTTTTTGTCTTCTTCATTATGAGACCACCCATCACCGTCACCCACCACCATAGTACTATCATCAACCACCACCAATACACTTCCTCAAACCCAACCACCTACTCTTTTAACTATAAAAAGGCAATATGCATTAAATAGAGTTTCTATATCTAAATGCAGAAACTCCTTAATCATAAGCCTTATAACACACATAAATCCAAAATGGTTCTCTTTTTTTTTTTTTTTTTTTGAAGTTGAAACGTATTATGCCTTAAACCACAAAGGTCATATCTTAGGAACTAACCTAAAAAAATCTTCACATATATAAGCCAAAAACAGTGGAACTCTAATGAGGCACTTTAAAAATTGAGCATTTTTGGGACACATATTGATAAAGTTCAAAACTTTATCAATCAATCCAATAAGGGATTGAAGAATAAGAGATAAAACATAACATGAATAGTTAGTCCAACAATCTTCATTTAGAGAGAAAGTGATGTAAGAGAGATGTGTTCGATTATGATGGTGAAAGTGTACAAACTATTTGGTAAAATGATGGGATGGATGAGAGAGAGTTGGATATTAGTTTCTCAACATTTGATTCATTCATTTTATTAATTTTGTCACTATGATTTGGAAATGCAAAGATAAAGTTAGGGTAGTGGGGGAAGGAGAAAGGTAAGAACAAGAGAGTGAGGGAAAGGAAGAAGATAAGGGCAAAACTGACTTTTAACTTTTATTACAAGTTTATTCCTTATTGTCCCTTTTTGTTCAACTAAATAATTTAATAGTCATTCCTTGTTTGTTACATTCCATAAGAATCATAGTGTTATTTCCTCTTTATTTCATTTAATGAAGTGAATGGGTTGTAAAAGGCAATAAAAGATGGTTGCACCAAAAATATTTTATAATCATCATCTTGGTGCTAATGTTTCTTATAGCAATTAAAAGGTCTAATTTGGTCACCTAGACATAGAACAAAGCTGTGACATAACCATTAAGAATAATACCTTGCTATGAACTATTTATGAATGCAATTTTCATTCTATTAATTTTTTTTGTAATCACAATGAAGGAAATTAAGATTAGATAATACAAAATAATGAAACAAGAAGCATAGGAGAGAAAAAATGAACACAACATTTTTTTTTTTTTGAAAGATTGTAAAAAAAGTAGGTAAAAAAACTTTAGGTAATGAGGAGCAGCATTCTACATAAATAAGTGTAGTACAAAAACTTACTTTAAAGTACTATAATCTCATTTTTACGCTGAATTGGAATTGACTCAATAAACTCACTATGGAAGATAAGCAAGTGATGCTCTATCACCATGTTGATAAAACTTCACTAATAAGGAACTAATCTAACCATCAAGTGAAATCATGGAAACCTTATAGGCTATAGTTGAAGTAGGAACTAAGCCAACATCATAGAACAACAACAACAATGATAATAATACTTAGACGTTATTCCCACTATGTAGGGTCACTTTGTGTATCTTATTGCTCCATTGCTCTATAATATAGATTGTGTATCAATTAATACTTAAGAATGGCATGCCATTTTTATTATTTCTCTCCATGTTTTTTATGTCTCTTAATCCTCAATTTATGATAGTAATCTCTAAAGTGTCATAATATATAATAGGTGCTCTTACATCTTATCTCTAAATATGGCTAAATCATTTTAAATGTGCTTCCATAATATTCTTATCTATAGATACTAGTCCAACTTGCACCAGAATGTTGCATTACTTATCTTTTCCAATCTTATGCTTAGCACCACCTGATCATCTTAGGTTTTGCATCTCCCTCACATCTTTATTCATATCCATGATACCTAATTAATATTCACATCCTTAAAGCATTGTTGGTTTTATGACCATACAAGCAATCTTACTTTTAGTTTTACATGGAAGTAACAATCACATTACGTACATAGTGCACCTATCCTTTATACATTTTACCATAATTGTTAAAATCATGAATAAACTATATAATTTTACAAATTTATGATTTTCTTAATATATTTTTTAGTTAAAATGAATGTAAAATAATTTAAGTACAAACTTTTGGTAGAATTATGAATTTTAATGTCCAATTTTATAAACTTAAAAGTTTACCCGTTTTGTATAATTCTACCGATTTTATATGTTTAAATAAATAATAAAATCACAATTTTAACAATTATGTATCCTACTAAAAATTTAACTTTAACATCCTTGTCTATGCCGTATACTTTTGGAATATGGACCTTAAATTCTTAAAGACTCTTGCTTAAAAATATATCTTACTCTCCAGCTTTTGCTAAGGATTCACTACTCCTCTTCTTCTAATCGCTAAACTTGATCTCAGTATGCTATGTTCTTTGTCTTGGATATATTTAGACCTTTCCTCTCTAAAATTTCACGCTAGTCTAATATTCCCCGCATGTCATCTACCAAAATGAGGTTATCAATGAATAAATCCACCATGGTAAAACCTCTTAAATATTCTTGATAAGTTCCTTCAAGATTAACGTGAATAGATTAGAGCTTAAAACCAGATCATAATATAAGACCATATTCATAGGAAGCTCTTGGGTCATACTTGCTGCAGGTATTCTTACCAAATCAAGAAGATAGAAAACAAAGTATAATGAAAAATAGGCTCAAAAAGATGGAAACCTAAGATGATATGGGAAAAAGAAAGCAAAGTTTGATCAACCGATGCTTACTCTAATCCATTCACTAACATCTCATTGCATCATACAGTAAATTCTTGAGGTGATCACTTTGTGTTTGAAATTTCAAAACCACTTTCTTTCTTTCTTTTTTTTTCCTTTTATCTTTTTTGTCTATGTCGTACCATTTGCTACGATTACTTAACGGCAGGCTTAATTAATATTCTTGTATGTATATATACCTCCATACTGATTTCGTGGTTGCTTTTCTTTACCTAGAATCATTACTTACAGCGTTTTTTTTTTTTTTTTTTCCCTTTTTCGCCCTAACCTAACCAGCGTAAGAGGAACAATTGAAAGGTACAAGAAAGCTTGTTCTGATTCCTCAAATTCGCAATCTGTTTCTGAAGCTAACACTCAGGTATATGTTTTATTATTATCTCTCCTTGTAGTCCAAAGAAGTTTCTGTTGTTATACATCCATTTTGTTTGTGATAAAAGGAATCGGAATTTTAATTTCTTTCAATTTAAGCTTCGTTTGCTTTCATAAAATTCAACTTACTTTTTTTCCTTCTTTCTAGTTGAGGGCATCAATAAAATATAGAGGTAATGAGAAAAAAGTATATGAGTTCATAAGTCTTTTAATTTCTTGAAATATAATCACTTGCAAGAGATAGGGGATTATTGAAGTTCCAAGGACATCGGTGGACTTTGGAAAAATAATAATAATAATAATATTACGTTATTCTCACACGGCCTCTATATACCAACTAAAACTTTTGCTCGAACCAAACACTATAAAATTATCTATGTTCGATGTGTTTACAAATTATGAATGAACTTCAACTTACATTTTGATACACAAAATAGATATTTTGTACAACGCAAGGCTGAAAATTATGTTTTCAAACTCCCAAAAATCATCCGACCGTATATGAATATAAGTCCATGGTGCAAATCCATATTGTTAAAGCTAATTACAAGGGAAAAAAAAAAAAGAAAGAAAGAAAAAGACATTGATGCCCCTAAGATTGTTAATGCTTGTGTTAGGTAAAACATTTTTCATTATTTTTTTGGTTATGCTGAATATAAAATTTTAGGTGTATAAATCCGTTGTAATGGAAAATATTTTATCGTTTAAGTATTAACATTTTAAGAAGAATGACTAATGCTATTAAAATGGTAAGTTGTTTTGAATATCAGATTCAAAAAGCAATTCTAACTCTCGTAGTTAAAAAGGTTGTAATCATGAAGGTTAAAATTCATCTATATTTTACGATTTTACTAAAAAGGATTGGCATAATAATAAATTATCTAGATTCACCTACATTCACGTAAAATTCATGAATCAAACATTAAAAATTCTTTTAGCATATTTTTTTAAATACAATTGAACATTTAATAACGTATTATGCTCAAGAAAGCATTTTTATAGGAAAATTTTTCTATTAATAGGTGGATATCTTTGAACAAAAAAAAAAAAAAAGGGACCATGGATGGACTCAAATTCAGATGTTTACGCTCATAATTCTTTTTGAAAGTTAGCCAGCTGCCCAAATTTTTTAGATGGGACATCCTTGCCATTTTATGGAGAAATCAGTCTATTTTTAGAATATATTACAATTAGAACATTTTTATTTTTTCAGTTAGGAAACGCCTTGAATAGGAAAAAAAAAAATGTACAGAAAGCTAGAACAAGGCTAGCAACAAAAGTTGGAGCTGGAATCTCCATTTGTTCCATCCACAGTGGATGACCAACTAGTAAACATAAACATGGATATTTTGATAGGAGTTCGGATGTCCTTATACAAACCAAAGTAAGAATATCTTATTTTAACAAAGATAAGCAAAAGGGAGGAGGATGAAGAAAAACAATATCATCATGATCTTCACTTTGTGCCGAGCTTGCCAATGCATCTGCAACCGAATTAAGCTCTTTAGGAATGATTTCAGTCTTCCATCGGCACAATTAGACGAATTTAACTGTCATGTTTTTGCGCTTAACCATCCTACTCCTATATGGTGGATTTAAAGTCAATTTTTGAAGAGGTAGTCCATTTCATGAAATGTGGGGATATATTTAGCAACTGAAAAGATGAGGGTGTTGTTTGCATTTGCACCAAAATTATCGGTAACATAACTAAACTTCGTAAAGATAGCCTAAGCTTGAAATTATAAGCTTGATTTTCGTAGTTTGTATCGTTTAACACATGCACTTGTTATGCTTCGCTTCACTAGCTGTCTGTTCATAAGTTATAATAAGCAGCATAATATAACAAATCACTTTATGTATAAATTGCTCAATCCCAAGATAACTCGAATTCCACACCTTTTATTAATAAGTCTCTAAGTATTAAATCCTAACTACGTACACTTGTGCGTTGACTTGCTATTGTCCATTAGATCACATAGTTGGAATTGAACTCTATATATTTAATACAGGGTGCTTCTTTAAAAATAATATACTAGCAAAGGATTTCTTCCTATGAAAAATAGTAAATAATCGAGTAAATAAATTACCTATGAAACTGGCTATTGCTTATCGTGAAGAGAGTGGATAAAAACCTTTTTATAGTCTCTCCAAATAACTTTTATCCGATACTCTTTTTCTTTATTGGTTTAATTAATTTGAATAATATGTTTTTTTTTTTTAAATATAAATATAAACCACCCTACACGTTGGGTTATTTTAATACTATCGATTTCTAATTTCACTTTTCTTTTAGAAAAATCGCACTTTTTAGATGTACTTTCAAAAACTCATTATTGGGGTATACTTTTTTTTTTATTTAATGTCATCTTATTTACATTATCGTTACATATGGAGAAAAAATAAGCATGTTTAAACAATGCAGTTTTACCAGCAAGAAGCCTCCAAACTGCGAAGACAGATTCGGGAAATTCAGAACTCAAATAGGTAGACCTTGGACTCTATTTATGCTTCATAAATGGGTTTTTCTTAATTATTCAATAATCTATGATAATATATATGCTCTGTCAAGGCATATTCTTGGTGAAGGGCTTAGCACTATGAACTTCAAGGATCTCAAGAGCCTGGAAGGAAGATTAGAGAAGGCTATTGGTAGAATCAGAACCAAAAAGGTTGATCACTTAATACTACAATGAATGCTCTTTTATTTAATATACAACTACCACTAGTTATTCAGTTATATATATATATATATTTTTTTAACTACTTTATAGGTGATTTATGTCATGCTAAAATTCAGCTAAGTTCTCCATCCTATAGATTATGAACTTAAATTGTCTATGTTTGTGTCGTCACATCAAAGCACTTAATATATAAGCATTTCCTATATCATGCTTCATAAACATAGATAGCTTTCTAAATATAGTGACACTGCAAAGGCCGTAGATGAATCATTTTGAAATTAATGAATTTGATTGAATTTTGGTATAAAAGTGGAGGACTTAAATCACTCACCCAAAATATAGATGATCTAATTAAATTTTGATACAACAATAATAAATGACTCTCATCATTCTTATCTCCAGTTATACAACTTCTTCAAAATTGCAATTTCATTTTAGTTCTAAATATAAAACTAGGTTTATAAACTTAGTTTAATTCTTTGTTGATCATTTTAACATCCTCAATGCTGGGACCGTTTTGCTAATGAGTGTCTTAAATACATCAAAACATACCTTTTTAAAATTTTCAATGCACTTCTTTATCATGTAAAACGTATAAATAGCATACTAAAAGATATGAATAATTTTACTAAGTAGCTTATATATCATCGTTGTCATTCATTTTCTAAACTAAATGCTAGGGATGGTCTAACTATATTGCAGCAGTTCTGATGTCTTCGTTATTTTAGATTCTAGCATAGTTTATAGCTATGTTTTGTATCCTAAACTTCTTTTTATATTATTTTGTTTTGCCAGAATGAGATGCTATTTGCTGAAATTGAGTACATGCAGAAAAGGGTAAGAGACACCATCATCATTCTCCATATTTTTCCTTCGAATTAGTGGTGACAACATAAATCTTTCATGAGCATAATACCATATCAGTCATTTTATTAGACTTTATCTACAGGGGAAAATATGGTAGCTATAGTGAGACTGTTGTGTTATACATGTGACATATTGGATCATGATATCGCTCTCTCATTCAATTTTCCTTTACCCTCCAATTGTAAATCAAGTATTCTAAGTCAATTCATGACCTAACATTTTATCACTCGGTCTAATGTTAAAGACGGTCATTTAGATAAAACTATATGTAGATAGCATAAAAAGGAAAGCTGTATTGAAGAATAATGAAATTAATTATTTGATTAACTGTAAAATATGATGTGGGCCTTTAGTGCAGTCCGAAAAGAGCTTTTTGGTATTTAATTCATAGGTTACAAGATGCTGTTTCTCCACCAAGTTGTTGAGAGAAAGCAATTCAAATTTATGATCATAGATTTAATAACAGAAAAATAATGAATGATGCCCATCTAGGGTAAAAGAAAAATTGACACTCAATGTCTAACGTGGAGAAATCCCAATATGTGGGAGTAAAATGTTATGGGTAAGAACATAAAAAGATTTATTATTTTAACATGACAAATAAGATAGCCCTCATAACCACTTGGAGTAAGGTGCATAGTCAGAGTTATGCAGGATTTCTGTGGATCTTTCTTCTAACTCAACATGCAGTGTCACAACATATATAAAGTTATAGGGACCCTAAATTCTAACAGTTAATGTAGCCTGTAGGGAATTTCTTACACACCAAGAAAGCTAAAACAGAAATACACCACATGCTAGGGCTTCAAGCTTGGTCAATAACGCATAGATTGAACGGATGCGAGACCGGTGATAAATTGCCTTCCTACTAGTTAACCTACCTGTTACTTCAGTCTGTGTTGCAACTCCAACTTTCCTGTTTGTCACATTTTTATTCATCTACTCCGATTTGTGTTTTTTATATATTCAAGATACTTGACAAATCTCCTTGCTAACTTAAATTTACTTAACTTAAACATACATATATGCATAAGTTACACCTACTTTAGGCTCCTTTATTATACTCCTTCCAACTTCTTGTCGCTAAAATATCCAATCCATTAAATCACCCGTGAGCCTCGATCATGTTATGTTCTAATGACGCTCCAAAGTTCGTGCCTAATTATGAACATTGGCATCAACAACACCTCTTTAATCTTCATTAGGCAACCCAAAATTAAATTTCTAAATCCTTCTTAGACCGTTAAGCATCACCATATTGATCCAGCCCTTATTCTATTCCGTGTTGCATCTCTGGCTTTCCCATTTGTCACATACTTAATCTATCCACTCTAATTCAAGCCTAATGTAAATTTAAGACACTCAACAATTCTCCATATTGGCTTAAATTTCAGCAACTTAACATGCATACATGTACCAAGTTGTGCTTATTTTAACCTACTCTACTTTAGTCTTGCCTTCTTCGTGCCTCCAAATTATCCGTTATGGTCCATCACCCATAAGCCCTTACTATCTGGTGCTCAGATAATGTCATTCATTTGCTCCAACAACGACGGCCAATTATGAACTTTAGCAAAAATGACATCTCCTCACTTAATGTCAATCATTACATATAATGGCATTCGAATACTTCGTAGACTTTGAGACTCAATCTTCCCCTAGATTCCTTACTAAGTCACTGTTACTCCTTAGACTTCTTAGGCACCATCTTCGCTGAAATCAATTTACTTATGTACTCTATCAATTGCGTAAGTAAAATGTATACTCACTTTACAATACAAAATGCATTTTTCTCCATATCTACAAGATCCTCTATCCTAATTTGATATTCACATGAAAATATTAGAAATCATTAGTCCTTATAATTGAAACATTTTTCAGTCCTAACTCCTTTCATAGCTATGAGACTTTAAGGGAAACTTACAAATAATTAGATCCTTCTGCACTCTAAAAACTAGTAGAATCCATCTAACCTAGATATGAAACACTTTTGAGCAATCCTTACAAAGGAAGAGGTCTAAAGGGTAAAGGTATTCCATTAAATGAAGAGAAGAGCAAAAACCTCCTAACACATTCATAAGGTGGAATTAGGAAAGAAAGGGAATGGAAAATCCATTTCCCTTATGTTCCTCGTTAAGTAGTTATTATTGTACTCACTTTACCCATGGCTATCTAAGAGGCATCAAATCTAACAAATAAAACTAGTATTTATTGCATAACACTATAAATGGCTATTCTTTGCCTTTTCTTTACTATCTTTTTTTCTTTTTTTTTTTCTTTCTCATATAATAGAGTCATAACCACATGAGAAAACCTACATTTGCTAGATCCACTACCTTACACCATCACCAACTATATTGATCTACCACTACATGCCACCACTTCGATAAACCTATAGCAAATCACAAAATAGAGTACTTACAACCTTCACTGCATATCTATCTGATTAAACCATGGGTGCATACCACTTATAAAGGGATGAAATGAAAATAATTCATCTTGGAATGATAAATGATATGAGAAATCTAAATTTGGTTGCTATAATTATGCTAAATTTGGTGATATTTCTTAGAAATGTTGGATTATTAATAATATATATGAAAAATCTAAATCATCTATGAATTATGAAATGGAAGAACCACAAATTTGTAACAAACATAAGTAGTTAGATCTTGATGAGAACTATTTGAAAATGCCATAAATGAAGGCTATCAAAATATTCTAAGTAGAGGAAAATATGTCGCTTTAATTAAGTTAATTAATTGTAGCTATTAATTCGTAATCAATACCTCATTCATTTTATTAATAGAAATCTTATTCCTAATTATTCAAATTCTGCTAAATTTGATAATGAAGAAAAAGGTAAAAATCCAATTACAAAAGGAATTCTAATTCTCAAAGTTTATGGAATATTATTCCTTTTCTTATCCCATTATTAGGATTCCATTCTTAAACCATGCATGTGTCAAACATATAGCCAACAGAATTCCTTTGACAAAAACACAAATAAAGTGGCAATGTTAGTCAATCTCATTTTCTTCACAATAGAGGTAGTGAAAGAATTTCTAGTGCTCATGGTGAAAGCAAGTTTTCTAAGGGTACAAAGTTGTG
The DNA here is from genome assembly GCA_024138005.1 of Lumnitzera racemosa. Lineage (NCBI taxonomy): Eukaryota > Viridiplantae > Streptophyta > Magnoliopsida > Myrtales > Combretaceae > Lumnitzera > Lumnitzera racemosa. The sequence continues at coordinate 65,024,742 of JAMXBC010000004.1, forward strand.
TCTACCATACGAAAGAAACAATGAAAGTATGCTTAGGAACTAATTTATAGCACTAAACTACTTTAGACCTTGATATTCTTTGTGTAGTAGTGTACATCTTCTCTCAAGCACACTTAATGAAGTTTCCTAAAGAGAAGGGTATCTAATTGACATATCATGTTTACCTAAGAACATATTGATGTCTTAAGTTGCTGGTATTTAATTCTCACCGTTAGTTTTTCAAGCCTACCCAAAGGGATTCTTCAGTTAATAGAGCTATAGCAACCTAAACAAGTAATACACGTGAGCTAAGAAGGGCACTGAAGATTACTCTAAGACAGTCATTTTGATACTTAAGTTAGCTTGAGGAAAACATTGCATTAACTCTTAAGAAAAGAACTTAGGGTTTCTTTTTTTACCTGTCATCATCTAGGTGCTTAAATAAGGAGTATAAAAGGGTTACAATAGGTAGCCTCCTACTAGCTTAGCCCCCTACAAGTGTTGACTTCCTCAGTAACATATTGTTGCAAGGTTAAGTGATTAGGCGACTCCCATCTCCATACATCATCTACCCCCTCTTACCTTCTTCTCAAAAGGGAGGGGAGGTAAGTGTATACATTGGCCGATCCTAAGATTTTAGGGGTTCGATGCCCTAAAAGAGCCATCAACATAAGTTTAAACAATTACTGCTGCTCATTACCTTAAAGGATTGCTTCAGTCATCCTTAATGATAGAATAAGGACGTAATGTATGAGGAACACTAGAAGAAGTAATTGTTCTAGGTTTAAAGCTACAAATAGAAAGGTTAGATGGCAATCTAAAGTTGTATAAAAGGAAACTCAATTTCTATTTTCAACTTTCCATTTCAACCGCTACAAAGCCAAATGGGACAATTTAAGGAGTTTGCACTAGCTCCATGAACAAAATTTTAAGGTTCTTATAGCCTAGAAACAATTGCCTTTTAGAAGATAAGTACTCGCCTAATGATTCAGAATATTACTTGACTTAAACTGAGAGAGATGCCAAAGGTGTATAAGTTAAGTTGCATTATTCCACTCCTTTGGTCTTACAATACTTAGCTTAACCTCAACCTCAAGGACAAAAACACTCTCTTGTTTCCCCTTATCATTTTTAGAAAGTTCTAATCTACCATAATACTTAGTTGATTATCAACTTAAAAACAAAAATGCTTTCCCATTTTACCTTATCTTTTGTAAAAGGTTCTAGTCTACCATGATGGAATGGTGATTTAGGTTATCATCCAAAAAGTATGCATTAAAAAGATATGCACAAAAATCTATTCAAGCATGTCCAAGTTAATTAGTATTAAATGCGATTAACTACATAAAACAAGCAATTAATTAGGAGAGTAGATAATTGAATAAAAGGAGGCAGTCAACTAGCCTAGCTACAGAATGGGTAATAAGGGCGATCAATAGCTAATTATGTCTAATTTAATGGGTTTTTTTTGTTTTAGTTTCCATGTTAGGTTTTATTTTATTATTTCTATTAATAGTAAATTAGGTTTATTTTCTTAACATATGATAGACTATTCAAGTAATAGACTAGAGAATTCCTATTTGAGATCTATTATTTTACTTTGGATTTAGTAAGTTTTCTTTCAACTCTTAAGTTCTTATCAATTTTTTAAATTGTAATGAGCTACCCCATTACTTAGAGGCCACGCATCATGTTAAAATCTATTTAGCAACTGTTGATGGAGTTATGTAAATTGTATTGGAATCTCTAACAAGAATGACTCACTAACTGTCATGTACTTATTAGGCCCAATTTGTTTTGAGATTGATATGTCATGTCTAGTGTCTTCCACACCCTCTTTATTTCTCATTCATATAAAAACCTAAAAGCAATAAAATTAATTCTTTAATTATTTCTTAACAGTTTCAAACTCTTGATCCACATCTTAATTTGTATTCTACATCAATCATTGATCTAATTTACACCACACAACTCCATAGATAGTTATGAAACAATTCCCTCATCATTAAGATAATTTCTTTGAAAAAAAGAAGCATAAGGCCTAATCTATTTGTAATGTAAAAGTAGTATAAGAAAGGTGTTTAGAAAATCCAAGTACTAATGCGCTTTATAATGGCTAAGATTAGCCTATTATAATCCACAACTCATTACAAAGAAGAACATGGAGGCACCCCTACATGTCATATAAGATGAAACAATTAGGAATTGTAGCATAGGGAAAGTTCCCTTTAACATGATGAACCATACCAAACAAGAAAGCTAAGCTTTTGACCCTATTCACATAGAAACAAGAGGAGTTATCAAAATTTTTTAGGGCTTCCTTAATTAACGGGATAAATTTCATGTCTCCTCCATAAAAAAGAAAATGACAATTGCCATTGTAAAGACATGAAAATCTTTCCTCTTGCAGTGCCAACGATAGTGAAATTCTTAATTTGTTAGGAAACCAAACATACCTTTATTTTTAAAACAAAGAGATAGGCAAAGAATGGATTACCTTGATACAAACTCCTAGAAGTTTGAAAGAAGCCCCCAAATTCACCATTTATATAATTAAGAAGTTAGGTACAGCGAAAACATTAATAAAGCAACCTTTCGAAATATGGGGCACATTATACATGGCATATCCTCCAAAACAACTCCACTAATGCATCATATGCTTTGAAATGTTGATTTAATAGCACAATACATAATCCCTACATTTAAGTGATAGCTATGAACTAGCTTTTAGGCTATAAATATGTATAAATATTAATTGCTGAAATATGGAATTCTTTATTCTAGAAGATACTATAAAAATAAATAAATAAATAAATTTGCAACACTCATAACCATGGGCTTCTTAATTTTAGTATTTAAGGTTCCATGTTCTTATTTATCCCCTCAAGAATATTTTTGAGCATGAAAATCCCCTCACTACATCTAAAACATCATAATTAATTAATCATAACCCAAGCTAATTTAATGAATCTCATAAAATTATTAGGGCTTCAGGCTTTACCATTAGACCATGATTTTCCTATTCTTTAAAAAAAGAAAAAGCTATCCTAGTAACCCCTCCCTCCTTCCCTCCCTCCCCAACTTCTCGCCCATCCTCTTCCTCCTTCTCTCTTACTCCTCTCTTCCCATTGTCTAGTAATTGGACACTTCTTCAAAAAGAAGAGATTGTCTCAATGGTATAAACTTCAAAAACGAATGGAGTCTATTTTTTAGCTTCCCTAACATGGAGTTTATTTTTTACTTTAGCTACCCTAATAAAGATACTTGAAAATTTTAGGGAATTCAACTTCTTAAGCTTAATCTTAAGCAGCTTTATCACTACTAAAAGGACTTTATCTTATATTGCTCATTTGATTCAAGGCCATCGAGTCTCATCACTTGCTAAAAGGATTTCATCATGTGTTGTTTGTTGATGTCTTTTACTAGCTTTGTTTACTTTGATTCATAATTATTTCCGATGTACTTTAGTGTAATTTATTCTACATACTTGATACTTTATAGCTAATACCTTAATTTCTTATTCTTTTTTTTTTTTTGGTAAGGTTATTCTTCCTTATGCTAATACGCAATGTACTCCATACTTATTCTTTTAAAGTTATTGCTCTACTCTCTCCCCTTCCCCTTCTTCTCTTTTTCATCTTCTTCTTTGTGCTTAATATTTAAATTCTAATATTGATTTTTGATAAATTACCAAACAATTGATAAAATAAAATTCCAAAGAATAAAATTTCAAGGTTATAAATTAACAATACCTTGTTTATCTACAAATTGAGAAGCGATACATAGTGATTGAGGAAACTTTTCGAACAAGATTATGCAACTCACATGAAAATGATAACACTTCACTAAGATAGATCAAATGGTAATTTCAAATTTTATATCAAAGCAATCTCTTCACTAAATGAAAAATTGATAAATAATCCTAGGGCCTTTATGAGTGCAAGCAACTACAAATGATTTTTGTAGGTATAGGGATCCAGATATAAAGGTTAGTATGTATTGCATGCAATCATGGTATGCGTGATTGAAGAGAATAACTTGAGCAATGTGAATGGAATGATTATGAGAAGTATGTGGAGAAGAGGAATAGGTGCTTTGAATAAGGCTTTAATATGTATGGTGACTAATGGAGTAAAGGAACTCAATGGCATCAAACTCCATAATTAATGAAGAGTTTGATGAAGAATAAAATCGTGTTCTTGAAGTAGTCAAGTGTTTGATTTTTTTTTTTTAAGTGAGAATCTAATAGTGAAATAGTATTTAAGCCAAAATTCTCTCATGTCTAAATGAGAGAGGGGATAAGGTATTTATAGAGATTAGCGATTAATCTCTTCTATTGGATCATTATGATGATCAATGGGAGAATTATAATGAAAGAGATCAACATTTGGGGGTACATTCAAATAGAAAATTAATGTTTCAAAAAGTTCAAATAAAGTAGTTTAAATAAGGGATTCCATAAGGTAGTTTAAACAAGGGATTCATAATAATTACTTCACAAAATTATTTAAATCGCTTTATGAAACGTTGTTTCCTTATTTAAATTTTTGGAAACATTGATCTCTTATTTGAATTATTTTATGAGACGTTAATCTCTTATTTAAACATTTTAAAACATTGATCCTCTCTTTAAGCTTATCTCCAAATGTTGATCTACTTCGTTGTAATTCTCCCAATGATCAATGGCTAGAAGTAAACCCTTCTTTAAATGGACATGAAATAGATTCTCTTCAAAGCTTCAAGCCTAATAAAAGGTCTTATTATGTAAGCAGAATTGAAAAAGGTTAGAGTTGACCTAATATACCTTATTCAAAGCCCGCTATACCAAATCTCTCTTAATAATCTCAATTATACATGTTCTTGACTCTTTAGACCTTACCATCATAATCTACATAATCAAGTCTATTTAATTACTAGGCTCATAACCTATGATTAGATTTAGCTCTCTACAATTTTCATCATATGTAGCTTGACATTAAGTATAGCCTTCAATACTATCCTTGCTTTGTATCTCTCCAACTCTTTTACATTAGCATTATACATCAATTAATTTCGACTAAAAGGCAAGAAGTTTGATAAGTCACCATGTATCATTCTTTTAGTTGGCTTAATCTCCTATCTAGTTTTTCCTTCAATTACTTTTCTTTGACTCTTTCCTCAATCCAAATGTTTATGATCTACTATAGAAGGTACAATACATTCTCTAGTATTTGCATAGTGATCTTAGATATCTTCATTTATGACCAAAGTATATTAAGAAAATTGGTAGGTTAATAATATTATATTAATTAGTTAGGGCTAAAGATTATTGAAGGGTTATCAATGGCTATTATAAATAATTTATTAAAATAATTATAATACAATCGCCCATTTTTATCCATTCAAACTAAAACTTGCAAGCCTAAGGAAGGGGGAGGTTTGGGAATTATTGACATCAAGCTTTGGAATAAAGTGGCATAATTAGCACATATATGGATGCTTTGTATGGATGAGGAATCTAATCTTTAGCCAAGATGGGTAGAGAAACAATGATTGAGGAGAAGAAGCTTCTAAAGTGTAAACATCCCTGGAGATGCATCATGGACTTGAAGGAATATTCTTTAATCCATACCCTTGGCTAAACAACTCCTTAAGTGGAAAGTGGGGAATAGTAAGCTCATCTCCTTTTGGTATGATGACTAGCACAAGTAAGAACCTCTTATTCATTGGATGGGCACACATACTATCATGACTTTAAGTTGTTATAAAGAAGTATTGCTATAAGACTTCATTCAAGGAAATGAATGGGTTTAGCCAAATGGTGAGAGATGGTTAACCATCATAAACTCCTTTAAATCACTAAGGCTAATTGCAGAAGAAAGAGACAAGTTGGTACAAGAGTCAAGAGAAAGGAAGGCTTTATCCATCAAAATAATCTACCTTCTAACTAGAAGAAACAAGCCTAATGTTGATTGGCTCACTCTAGTGTAGCAAAGAGAAATCCTCTTAAGGCAATCTTACATCCTTTGGATGGTGGTGAAGGAAAGACTACTGACATTAGATAAATTGGCAACATAGAGAATAATTGAGGTTAATAGATGTTGGTTATGTCAAAGGGCAGAAGAAACCCATGATCTTTTGTTTTTTTGGCTACTATTACGCCAAGCAGCTATAGATGTATATAGAAAATGTTTGTGAGAAGAGACAAGCTAAGGCCTCGAAAGCAGTATCTTTTGTAATTTTTTTAAACCAGAAAATTTGAGAAGTGTCAACACACAATAGAACTTTTGTTGCTAGATGCTATCATGTTTGAAAAGTAAGGAACAAGAAAAGAACAAAAAAAAAAAAAAAAACATAGCAACTCCTTTTGAAAAGCTTAGTAGAGTAGTATCATTTTATTGTTGTGATTGATCAGTGCCTTATCACTTTTCATAGCTATTTAATTGAGTTGATTATCTTTCTATTGTCTTAGATACTCAGTTTGATTTTATAGATACCTTATGTGCTATTTTTATACACATCCCATGTACAAAGTGATTATGAATGAATATTTCTTTTCTTAACCCAAAAAAGATCTTTTAAAATTCTTTCTCCCTCTCCCTTAATCACTTTTTGAGACTACCTTTCCTAGAATAGAAGTTTACCAATTTCTTTTACTGAATTCATATCTTGACGATAATTGATCTCCAAGTCCAACACATCGTCCTTAGGTTAATGATGATAATGTGGTAGGCTTGGATTGATTGAATTACATTTAGCAACAAACTAAATAAACCTTCCCTATGATATTTCTTTAAAATGGTCTATTACTCACTTGTTACTTTAGCCATTAACTATCAATTGACTAGGATATCATTAATTGTATCAAGATGATCCCTTGATAGATATTCGATTTGGGGATGGACCAAAATGAAAATCGGTTACTTATAACAAACTGACCTGAAGAGGCTATCCAACAAAGGAAAGGAGTATTATCTTGTCAAGACTTGGATGGAATGGATCCAATTATAAGGTGATAAAGGACGTTATGTGTTTGAAGAGAGGTCATGACATGTCAAGTCACAATGAAAGTAAATGATATCAATTATAAAAGATTAAAAAGTCACAGGTACTAATATGCTTAGGTCTCCCATGTTTATAGACTTGACTTTCTATCAAAAATTCAAAATTCAACATCTTGACTTGTATAATCTAACAACCGAGTGAATAAGGTACAGTTCTTAGCCTTTGGATTTGACATTATAGGTAATAAATACGAATTTCCTCATCAAACATGTCGTGATTTGATACGTGCTTACATAGGCAATGCTCTTGAAAGCTCTAAAAATGAGTAGCCTTTGGCTTATTCCCACTTACATCCTTCAGAAGTGGTTTAGCTCTCTAGAAGAAACTTATATTACTCATATATTCAGATAGATGCTTACTTATAAGAAAATGATTTCACGAGATTTGCAGTACAAAAGTTAAACTCTATGCTGAGACAATAATAATAGGTAATAATTGTCCATAGGCGTTTCTTATGTTTAAAGGAGACAATCAAGATTTGTTAGGAGTCCAAAAGAAAAACCAATTGATAGTATAAAATTCATACAGATATAAATTAAAATAGTTATTTTTCTCAGTTATTGAGAAAAAAGTGGCATTATTTTTTTAAAATTTAAATTATGAAATCTACATAAAATAATTGAAATTAGTTTTTAAAAATATATATATGTGTGTAAATTATGAATAAGTTAATATAAACATTTAAGCTTTTCACTAATACTTTCATGGCAATTTTTAAGGGTGAATAAATGTTACACCGAAACTTTTTTCTGTCGTCATCAATAATGTGGATCTGGCATGTAAACTAGGCCTTGTATTATCCTATCACCTAGACATAAGAGCTGGAAAAGTGGAAAAGGGAAACAGTTAGGGTGATGGGATGTAAAGGCTGCCCTAGTCGTGCTTGTAAATGCAATGAATTTTGGCTCTTCATCTATGTGTTGTCATTTTCAAATCAAACGACATTGGATTATTTTCGTGCATTTTGATTCCTTATGAAGTTCTTACGATGTCATGAACACATGCGAGCGTCATGCCTTGCAGGAAGTGGAGCTACAAAATGATAACATGTACCTAAGGGCAAAGGTACGATGTGTTCTCTCTCTCTCTCTCTCTCTCTCTCTCTTTCTCTATCTCGATCCAGCTGTACCTATATTATTAAAGCAAAATGGATGGTTTTGTGGTGTCCTATAATTTCTAAAATATCATAGTCGTTCATAATATAAAAGTTATGATTAATATAATGATATTTATAAGTTCTAGCAAATAGAATAGAAGAGCACTATTGAGATGTTTTATAGAGATATATATCTATGATTTCTTAATAAATGGTAATTATGGTATTAAAAAAACTGTATTTTTTAAGAAAATAATTGCTTAAATGATTTATTTATTAACCCTAATGTGAGTGTCCCAACTGCTAATATATAGTTAAATATATGTTTATACTTACGTATAATAAATGAATATATATGGCATGCCTATTAGGAACATAATAAATGAATATATATGGCATGCCTATCAGGAACATTATAAATTAATTTAAAATAAGTAAGTTCAATTTGCAGATAGCAGAATCAGAGAGAGCATCAGAACAACATCAAAACAACATGATGCAAGGATCGGTTTATGATCAGTCGATGCAACCACAATCCTATGATCGAAATTTTCTCTCGGTGAATCTCTTGGATCCCAATTCCCACTACTCTCGTGCTGATCATCAAACTGCTCTTCAACTCGTGTAAGTTACCATTTATATTGCTTCAATACCTATGAGCAACTAATTTACTACGTTATGCACTCTCTTCCTAATTTACATGGATTCACAACTAGGTTTTATTCACTCCTTTTCTAGGGTCTTGGTCTCTCTTAATTTTTTAGGGCAAAGGGATATAAGCATGAACTAATAGAAGAAAATTGCAATGCATGCAAGTCTCATCCTTACTTACATTTAAATATTTATTTATTCACTAGTATTATCCATATTTATTATCACGTGTATATGTGTATAAATATCATTAGTATTTAAATATAACTAATTTATGCTTAATACATAGCATGTTAGTATCCATAATAAATCTTTTTTCTACATGGGCCTTGTCTTATGAGGGAAAACTCTTTTACTCCACGTTTTTAATGATATATTTTATAGGAACCGAACGATTTTAGTTGTTCAAATACCGGATGAAACATGTATGCGCACGTACAATTCCTGCATGAGACTAAAGATCCCACTCTCGAAATTTGTTCTTTCTTAATTAATAGGTCAAAAAGCGTTATAATGTACGACCACGTATAACCCTAGCTTTTCATCGTACAAAATTAAATAGGTACTTTTTCGAGCAATAATAATAGTGCTGATCAACCAGTATCCTATTGGGTACAAAAAAATATATAACATTGATATTTGAATGTAGATATGAAATTAACAGTGAAATATGGAAGTCAAGATGCCATAAGCAATGGAAAAAATTAAAAAAAAATAAAAAAACAATTTGTCGAAAACACAACTCCATCTCATATAAGTTCAACAAACTATATACAATGTTGATCCATGAGGTTATGAGGTCTTTTTATAAGACTAATTTTCCAAGGATAAAGTATATCTTAAATAAACAACATAAACACTAAGGGATGACAGTTCCATGTATGAAGAGGATGCTGGAAATCTCTAGATAATTAGATTAATGGGAAGTAACTCAATGCTATTAGATAACAAAATGATACCTGTAACTTGCTAGCATGAAAGGCTAACTCCAGCTGTGATTCGTGGACAAAAAATCCAGCCTTAGTTGTAGATTTTTGTTATTATTATTTTTAACATATCCAACTCCACGTTGAGTGCAGGTAATGGAAGGAAATGTTGCTAGAAGTACCCTAACGCCTAATCTCTCTCATTGTTAAGCTATCAGTTTATGTACTTAGAGAGGATGCAGTGGGGACGAAACTCATGTTAGGAGATAAGGTTTTACCCAGAAGTTGACATTAGGTACTTCGCAACGTTGCTATTTTTATATCATTAAAATTCCAAATCATGTGTTGCCAAATTGGATAGTAAGAGAATATGGCACTCTATTTAAGGTTTTTATCTAATTTTCTACTGTGTTTGGTAAATCTAGTCAGATCAACATTGCTTAGAATGTTTGAAAGCTTTTACTCTCGTGAGTCTGAAATAGATGGAGATAAATGAAAATTTACATGGATGAATGAGTAGATTATCCTCAATCACCTCCCATATAATTACTAAAAGCTATTAAGTATTGGCTTTAAGCATGTATTTATGATAACTTTTTAAGTTTTTTTTTTAAAATAAATTTGTATTTATCATTACATAATTTCCCTCAATCTTGGTCGATTATAATAGTATTCAAAATGCTATATTTAGCTTCGAGAAAAAAAAAATGCTATATTTGTCCAGTTTTGCTGGATTTAGAATATGTATATAATCTTCTTGTTTATTATCATATTATTACTCATATGGAGTTCTAATGAGGATGGATACCTTATATAAAAAGCATAAAGATCCAATTAAACTTATCCAACCAAGACCAAACAATTAAATGCTTTAAAACAATCCCAATGAAATAAATTACGGATAATGTCCCATTTTCACGGTAATTCTGGTCCAATTTGCAATTAAACACCTAATTTTTGCAATTGTAATTTATCCATTGCGAGAGAAACACGTCACAAGTGACTTGTATTAGATACAAACGGGATTCCACGTGCCCCATGCTACTCCTCCTCCTCCTCCTCCACTTAATGCTAGCCCTCATTCTACAAAGATATTAAAATCAAATCTTTATTGTCTTATTTTTTTTTTTTAAGGTTTTCAAATTACTAAGAATGTGTTTAAAATCAAAGTTTCTGGATTATGGAATAAGCACACAAAAGTTCTTAGAAATAAACACTTATTAGAGTCAATTTTTTTTTTTTTATTTTCATATAATTTAATTCAGACCTTATAAGAACCTAAAAGAAAATGTCATTCCAGAATAAGAAATGATCCAAACCACTACTTTCCCAAATAATCATATTCCTTTCATTTTATCCACTCTTCACTCACCAAATACTATATTATTCCAATAAATTACGTCGCCAAGATAGCTCTATCTCATGGAATATGAAATTTTTCCAAGATATACCTGGCTCCGTCAACTGATTCTTACGACCTCCACAGTTTTAATTTTCAAATTTTTATTTTAAATGCATCATCTCAATAATTGGTACGTAAATTTTATTTTTTGGAACTTATATAGATCCTATAGGAACATGCAATTAACAATAGTATTCACAATAAAAATTTCATATCAGTTCTATTCACCGAAATGCAGAAATCTATAGAAATCCACACACAAAATGTCACAATACAACCTAAAAGTGAAGTGAGAAAAACTCGTAATGAATTCTAAAGAAGCCACTGATCAATAGATAAAAATTTACAAATATTAACCTAATGTATACAAGAATCTCACAATACATCCCAAAGAAGCCATGCAATAATCCACTGAAATTTATGAGGAATATTTTACGAGATATTTTGTTTTCGTAAGAGAGAGGTATATTCCATTTTGAAATTTGTAGACAAAATTACCAAAGAAGATGGGAAAAAATAAACATCCATATACACAAAGACAGTACGCTGTTAGGGCTGCTATTTGAAAGGCATCGTTCCACTAGAAATCTAGGCACCTATGATGTAGCACACAATTTACATAGGCCAAGTAGATACCATACCATACCATGGAAGCTTATACGTGACAAGAAATGTCGCATCTCTCCTTGATGATGTAAACAAGGCAAAGTAACGCAGACTTGATATCTCAAGTAAGCAATTGAGCAGTGATATATAGCATAATCGAATTTGACAGAATTTCTTTAAATAAGGGATGGCCTGTACATGGTACATTCCAACCTTCTAATTAGATTTGATACGATGGGATATATTTTGGTCTCTTTTTTCTATTTTAATACAATTTTTATATTTGATATTTAGTTTCTCTCCATTTGGATTTTATCTATCCTATAAGGACGAAAATATGTTCTCTTTGCTGGCTGTCCTCAAACCATCCCACCCACTAAAAATGCGATGCATGTCCAGCGTAAAGATGCAATAAATTGCCATCATTCATTCAATATTTTCGTTAGGGCTTCAAAGTTAAACCAAACTTTTAAAGGTTCGTACTCGATTCGGCTAAAAGTTATCGTGCTTAAGTCGAGTTTTTATAGAGCCTATAAATAGAGGTACAAGCTCAATCGTTTGGAAAAATAAGTTTTATCTTAAGATTGAAGTCGACTCATTTATTAACCAAGCGTAAGCTAAGCTAAGCCAAACTTACCTAACCCTAAAATGAGTCAAAGTTCAAACGTATACAAATTGAAGAAATATATAAATAAATAAATTAATAAATAGTAAATAAAGATTAGATTGTAGATTACTCAATAATATATTTTATATTTATACATATTATATAGATATTATTTTTTAGGTTTTAATAACATATGAAATAATATATATAATATTTGTAATACATATAAAGTTTATAAGTTTGTTCATAAGTCTAAATAAACCAACTCAAGAATTTAAATTAGTGCCTTACGAGCCTAAACTAAAGACCGAACTCGATTTATTTAGATGAACAAGTTATATCTTGAATTTGAATTTAACTCTTTTATTAATCAAACTTAAATCAAGTTAAGCTTAAAGCTAACTCTTTAATTTCTATCTATTCTACTCTATAGATTTTCCTTACATTTTACTCCCAATATATTTATGTGCTTTGTGCCACAATCATCCAAAACATTATCAAATTCCAAATTCCTTCTCCACGAGTGAGAATTTTGAAAACCTAATTAAATGTAGAACATAGAAAATCACGTAGATTGAAGTTTTCCAAATGTCGTTCTCCACGATTCCATTGACGATATGCCTTCCAGCATTTAATATTGACAATTCATCGTTTCCTTGTCAAAATTCTGTGCCACGATTCCATCCACTCACATTCCAAAATTTACTATACAAGCTAAAGAAGTTTGTTGTCTCTATTCACATTTACTGGTAATTGTTATATATACACAAAACATATATATATACCTATATATATGTAACATTAATTATGCTTGTGATCTCTTTCATCTTTTTTTCTTAAGTAAATAAACGAAGTGTCAGTCATTTTTTTATCTTATTTTAAAATTTTCCTTATTTTTTAATCTTATTTACATATTTTAGACTTCAAGAGAATGGGATGATATCTCAAGATCAAACTTATAAGCTGGACTTTTTTCATTTTTTTTTTCTTTTCTTGAAATACCATTGTTTTCTTATCAAGATGAATGTTCAACGACTCGGCTTTTATTTTTACTATGATAGATTTTGGTTACTAAAACTAGACAAGTTAAAGAAAACTAGACAATGAAAGAACAAGAAATATAAGACGGTACAACTCTATTGTATTATATTTAGTTTATATAATATTTATGGTTATTAAAATTACAATTCTGTTAATTCATTGAACATATAAAATCAATAAAATCTTATAAAATCATACAAAATTGGTAAAGTCATAAACTTATAAAATCGTATGTCAAAATTCATAATTTTATAAAAAGTCTATACCTAAACGATTTTATAATTATTTTAATTAAGAAAAATAATATAAAATCATAAAAATTTGAGTCTCCGATAATGATTCCAATAATTACTTATCTGATTGACACGTGGAATCAATAAAAATATTCCAACACTCCATCTTTATCATGCATTCCATACATCACACTAAATATAAGTAGAGGTCTCTTCATACCATAAGAAAATTCAAATTGATCAAGGCTAACACATAGGAGCTCCTCTCTACATTTTATTCGAGAAATTGAAAAAATGGGGGTGATACCTTATGTACCTAGAGTGAAACTCATAAAATCATATAGTTAGCTCACACTTTTGACAATTATGAGTATTGAACACAAATTTTTATAATGTTCCATATTTGGTATGCATAAGTATTGAACTCATTATATTTTGACATTCATACCTCGAATATTATCTAATATATATTTAATTATATTTTTATATTATTTAAAATTATTTAAAGGGTACGATTTGAACAATTTATTAAATTCACATAATTAAACAAATCACATACAATATTAAATAAAATGCCATAAATTTTGTACCGGAAAGATTATTTAAAAATATGAGAAGGTGTTTTTGAGATTCCAAAAAACTTGTATTTTTATTGAGTGAAGTAAACTTGTACATATCAACTTTATTATTTAAAAACTCATTTCCGACTAATAAGTGGTGCCTTTACTTCAAACGTTTGTCTATCTTATCACTATTATAGCTTTTGATAATTGCAAAGATTAGAATATAGTAAAATCATCTGGGAATCACTTTATTTACAAAATAAATTAATCTTTTATAATAAAAAAAATATAATCAATGTTAACATCTTTAAGCTAAATAACTAAATCATGCTAGTAGATTTGTTCATTAGAAGGTATTTTTAAGATTTCAAAAAACTTGTATTTTTGTTCAATAAGTTAAATTTTATGACATATTTTTTATGAGATAATTTTTAACTTTTTGTCCTATTCTTGAGCGTCTGACCCTGAGATATGTGGATCATCCAAGGCACATTAGCATGGCGTACTTCTCCTGTTCGAACTGGGTTTGAAACCAAATCCCTCCTCAGGAGGATAGATGGGCGATTAGGGTGAGATTCAATGTAGATCCAACTTTCTATTAGAAAAAAGAAAGGAAAAAAAAAGGCTATAATTAACGAAAAATTCATATATAGCAACTTGTGAAAATTAATGGAAGCCAAACTTAATGTCATTTGTTCAATTTTTATATAAAATATACTATTTCCAAACTATGTGGATAATTATTATTCCAAGAGTAGATATTGTCTAATACAATTATTTTCTTACCAATGAACCTATCATAATTTTATAACTTATAATTCGATCAAGGTGATGTTATACACTTAGACACGAAATAGCTAGAGACTTTTTATTGGGACGTAGGATATTGTCGAGCAAAAGGACATGGAGCATAAATAAAAGAAAAACCTGAGGCAGTAAGCAATGAGATGAGACAGACGGAAACCTTGAATGGATAACGACAATTTGATGGCATCCTTATGCTGGACACGTGTCGCATTTTCAATGGGCGGGACAGATGCAAGGAGATAGCAAATTTTCGGCACTATAAATTGAAGCTTTATAGCTTATGTAATGGATTTGTAATAGCGTTCTTATTTATTAAGAATTGAACGTACTCGTCATAGCCTTATTTGATAGTTTAAGTGGGAAATGAAGTACTAAGAATAAACAAAGTGGTAGAAACTAATTGACGTTGTTGCCCTCCATTTCTCTCTCCTGTAGTCATCTCTCTCCTTCGATTGTCTCTCTCCTCCAATCGTGTCTCTTTCCTCCGATCATATCTCTATCCTATGGCTATTTTCTATCTCCTCCAATGGGGGTCTGTGAATGTTCGGGAATGTTTGAATTGGGGAAAGGAACGAAGAATGATTGGAGTTGACAAACAAGAAAAAATAAAAATAAAAAAGTATGATTGGAGACAATGGTGAGCAATTCCGAAGTTAGATATAAGATCTAAAATTTTCATCTTTTATAGTTATTAAAATCGTGATTTTATATATATAATTTTATAAGTTTATAATTTTAAAAAAAATTTCTAAATCAACTTTAGCATAAAATCATTTTTATATAAAAGTTTATATTTTTAATCAAATTTATCAATTCGCCATATATGAGTTAGATGGACCAAAAATATAAAAATATAATTAAATTTCTACTAATCTATAGACTATTAGGCTATTAAATCATCTTTCCTATCAATTTTCAATTCTCTCTTTCTCTCTCTCACACATGTAGTTCCTTATTCAATATATATAGCCTTCATTCAAGTACTAGCAATAATAAAATGTTGATAAAATTATATATTTAAATTTATATCATTAATATCTCAAAATCAATTGAAACATTTATTTTTTCAATTCATCATTTTTTAACAAAATAATGAAGGAAAAATTCAATTTCAACTCTACTTGCCTTTTTTCGTAAATGTTAAACTATAAATTAAGAATTTTTTTATGAAAAAATAAATTTATTTCTTTATTTTTTTATCTTCATCATACATTTCAAGTTTTTCACAACTATTATAAGCTTATATATAATTTTTTTAAAACTATTTTACATAGGTTTAAAAACTTACCTTTCTACATTCCAATTTTATGAATTCTGTAATAATTCTAAATAGAGTCACGAATTTAATAACCCTGGCCCCTTTAAATAAATATTACAATTTTTGGAATGAATGAGGAATTGCAATTCTATTCACCATACATTTAGTGAAATGAAAAAGCAGTTATAGTTTTGTTCGTGTCGTATAACATTATTAATAATTGAATTTGAGGATATAAACACATTAAAGCTATACAATAAATTGTTGACTTTAAACTCAATTTCAACCAATTCGATCAAGTTAGAAATTTTATGTTTAGATATAATTTGAACTATCATTTCCCAAATGTTATTGTAACCTAATGACATTAGCCTCATTTTAAGTTAAAAATATTTCTTCATAAATAAAATTATATTAATGCATAAATGACTCAACCCCGTATATTAAATTCAATTTGAACTCAATTAGACTTATCAACTCATCCATCTAAATATAATAAAGTTCAAGCCGACTCAAGTTGCTCAAGTATAGCTTAAGCATAAGTTTAATTCAACAATCAATTTGAACTAAATTTTAAGAAATTATGAATATGGCTACCTATTCAAATCTTTAGTTAAGACAGTTCGATACTTTCAATTGTTGAATTAAAAACACATGTTAATAGTTCTTAATTTGATAAAATATTATATATTAATTGACACAACACCATAAGTATAGCAACCATTGGTTTACATGTATATTAAGAGGATCAAGTCACTTAAAGATTTTAGTCTTTTGATTTAGTTGTTGTTAGTTAGTATTACTTTATTTTTAGTATTGTATTTCCTTAATTTTCTTTCAATATTGTTAACATTCTTGGTGTTAGGTCTCAAAGCATTAAAGTTAATGGCAATCTATCAAGTATTCCATTTAAGCGAAATACACAAAGGCTTAAATATACTTTAGTAAGTTTCTATCAAAATTTTATATCTCTAAAATTGTTAATCAATTTTATAAAACCATTATCTGGAATCATTTGTTGAATAAGGGAAATTTTTTGAGAAGGATATATCTGAAACAAGATCTAGGGTATCAAGGCCCAACAACAAGTCTAACAATAACTAAGGCATCAAAGACTAGTATCAAAAGTATCTTGAAATATAACCACATCATATCAAGAGTATTTCAAAAGTATCAAAACAGATTATAAAGTCCAAAGGTTTACAAGACTAAAAACACAAGAAGATTTAGAAAATAGAAATCATATCTAAGCTCACAAATGACATCACTCTTGTAATCCTCATAAACCTCCTAATCTAAATTGTAATTGATATAGCCACCCACATATCGACATAAGCATCGTCAGTACCTAAAAAGGATAAGGAATGATGTAACTTACTCTAATACCAAGATAAAGATGATGTTCTAAGGAGGATAATCATTAAGATATCAATCTCAAAACATGAACCAAAGGGATAGGTCCTTTTAAGTATGGAAGGAAGTAGTGATGATTTCATGATTGGAGAGGGGGGTTTTACACTTGTGTAGGAATCACTCCATCAAATATGATATAACCACAAAAATGATAGTCACACTCTCAAATTCTCGCTTGATATGACTCATAAGTAAAAACCTAAGAGTTTATTAGCTACAACCTTGCTAAAAGGTCAATTAGGAGTAAGGGGTTTTAGATATGAAAGGGAAACATTCAATAGCTAAGGGAAATATTTTGTGTTTGTTCGATGACTGCTTATGGCTACGAGAAATTATAGCATTTACAGTACAACATTTAGGATAAAAGGGAAAATAAGTGAAATAATTACAAAAGATAAAGAATAATCACTAATCCTTATATTAGTACTGTACATTAAGTAGCTCTAGCAATAAATCATTAATGAAGGTCAGTCGAATTGGAACATATGTTCCCTATAGCATCTTAGGAAAGATTGTGAATGGATTAAAGTAGAAGGAAAGTTGAACAAGCTAGCACATATGTGAATAAGCAGCCTCAACTTAGATTCATTTACTTAATAAGGAGTGCTATAGTCTCCAACTGTTTAGATCTCAAGGGTCAAGTAAGTAGTTTGGTTCAGGTTTCTCTCACTTAGGTTCGGTCAGTTAAAACTGCTTAAACACTCGTAGAGACTGCTTAGTAGGATGTTATAAGTTACCCTATTGGGGTCTTCTACAATCTGAGCGACTATTAGGGCAACGTAAGAGCATAAATTGCAATGAAGATCCTAAGAGTATAGGAGAGTCATCTCATCCTTAGTTGGCTAATTGGATAAAATCCCTTATTTATAGATTTGGAGGCTTCGAAGGTGTACCCTAGTGATCAGACCAGCAAGTTAATTCTCATAATCTCCTTAAACTTGTTATTAATTTGTCCCCAAATCAACTCAGTCTTCTAGTTAGTCAACGTAAGGAATGTACAGAGATACATCACTTGTTGCGAACCGTGACCAAAAGTAGACAAGGTTGATCGTTGGAGGGGTCCAAGCTTGCAGAAAGCTCGAAAAAGGATTAATGGGGAAAATGCGAAAAGAGCAAAATGAAGAATGAAATAAATGCAAAACCCACGAACAGCTCCAGAAGATATGACATACCAATGAAACTTCAGAGGACTTACAACACAATTTAATATGACGTAAGAATCGATCCAGTGAGGTTACTCGCCACCTAAACTTGCTTAAGGGAAAGGATAAGAGTGCTACCTAAAGTAAATAAACAGTGTTTATACAAGGAAGAAAAGTACTCAAAAAGTGTATTAAGAATTATCTAATTTGATCCGATGCTTTCTAGCTACAAGTATAAGGGTATTTATACCCATAAATTGGAGCAACTTGCTTAAAAAGGAAAAGAAAAAAGGAAATTTTCTAAGGAAGTAATGTATAAGATACAAAAGGATAAAAATAAATATACAAGAAAAACAATCATTAGTGTAACGAATTCTATACATAATACTGTACATATAGCAATGCTAAATTGGCGAGGTCGTTAGAAAATGCGGACAAAAAGTACAAATAGATGGCTTGTCTAGGAAAGGATGGCTTAATCAATCTGAAGTCTCTCTCTCGACTTCTTGGCAAGGAAGAGGTCGAGTAATTAGTCATCTTCGTGCTAGTGAGTAATCTTCCATTTGGCATACTATAGAAAAATGGGCAGTCATACAGCTCAGCATGAAGAGTGACTTGGTAAGGAAGTATCTGGCCTCAACAGGAGTCAGTTGGAACAGAAAGATTCGTTGTACCAATCCCTTTAGTCCTTGAGCTCGGCTACGGGTCAAAGGTCCAGTAGCCTGATTCCCATCATCCCATCCAGGTTTTTTTGGATTTAGGATCAAATCTGAATGGTGTTTGCTCAATTCTCCATCATAGTGATATGAATTGAGGTCAGCAATATTGAAGACGTTAGAAACCCCATAGTCTTCGGGCAATTCTAACCTATAGGCATTATTGTTAATCTTCCGGAAGATTCTAAAAAGTCCTTCCATTCTTGCAAATAATTTGTTTCTCCTCTTGTTCAGAAACTGTTCCTTACTGAAGTGCAACCATACCAAGTCTCTCAATTGAAATCGTTTAGCAGTCCTACCCTTAGTCTTTTCTCATTGTCTTCTGGCGGTTTAGTCGATGTGTCGAGTAATCTTGTCATAAATATGCTGAAGGGATTGTACTCTGGCCAATGAGTCAAGGTCCTCTTGCGCAGGTACTAGTATAGGGGCGTAGTCGAGGAGCAACTTAGGATTGAACCCATAGAATACCTCGAAGGGAGTTTACTTAGTGGTGTCATATACCATTCGATTATAGGCCAACTCAACTACAAGTAGGTAAACGTCCTAATCAGCCAAGTTCTTACTTACTGCAGCTCAGAGTAGAGACCTCAAAGTACAATTAACCACCTCTGTTTAGCCATCAATTTGGGAGTGACATGAGGTACTGATGAGTAATTTGGTTCCCAACCAATGCTACAAGGTTCTACAAAAATGGTTCAAGAACTTTGGGTCTCTATCAGAGATTGCACTTATCGACATACCATGTATTCGCACAATCTCTTATAAGAAAAGAGAAGCAATGATCGAAGCGTCGTTATTTTTCATGTAGCATAAAGTGTGCCATCTTACTGAACCTATCCACAACAACCATTACAGAATCTTTACCTCAGGCAGTTTGTGGCAGTCCGAGAACAAAGTTCATGCTCAATTCAGTCCATGGTTTCATTGGGACAGGTAAGGGCATTGCTCTCCCTTATTCAGCTCGACACTTAGCCATCTTGCATACAATACAGCTTTTAACCACTTGATGCACATCTCTCCTCATTCTTGGCCAAAAGAATCAGCCATTCAACAATTCATAGGTCCTTCTCTCTCCAAAGTGCCCGGAGAGACCTCCACTGTAAGCTTCCCTGATTAATAGCTCCCTTAATGAGTAATTCGGCACACATAATTTTCCTCTTCCAAACAAGTAGTCATCTTCTACATGATAATTATTCACCATCTTCCCGTCGACACACTGGGAAATTATCGATCCAAAGTATAAATCCTTGGAGTACTGTTCTTTAATATTTGTAAACCCAAACAGTCTGGTCTGTAGTTCTGATAAAAGTGCATATCTCATCGAAAAAGCATCTGCAACTACTTTGCTCTTTCCCTGCTTGTACTTTATTACTAAATTGAATCCTTCAAGGAATTCAACTCATCTTGCCTGTCGCTTCGATAACTTGGTTTAACTTTGGAGGTATCTCAGCAATTCATGGTCAGTATATATCACCAATTCGCTCAGCAATAAATAATATTGCCATACTTGCATTGCTCTAATTAGGAGCAAAAGTTCCTTATCATACATAGAGTAGTTTAGCTATGGTCCTCGGAGCTTCTTACTATGGAAGGTAATTGGTCGGTCTTCCTACATCAGGACAACACCTATTCCAATGCTCGATGCGTCGCATTCTAGTTCAAAAATTTTGTTGAAGTCAAGTAGTACTAACATCGAAGCAGATGTCAATTTTTCTTTTATCTCGGTGAAACTTCTATCCGCCCTTTCTCCCATCAAGAGTTGGTGTTCTTCTTTGTTAACTTGGTAAGTGGTACGGTAAGGGTATTGGAATTCCTAATAAATCTTCTGTAAAACGAAGCTAGTCAATGGAAACTTCTTACGTCGGCACAGGTAGTAAGAGTTGGCTACTCGACAATTGTTTGGATCTTTTCATCATCAACTTGCGAGCCTCCTCTACTGACTATATAGCCTAAGAAGACCACTTCATCCTGGCAAAAACAACACTTCTTTAGATTACCAAATAGCCTCTCGGTACAGAAGATATCTAAGATTGCTTTGAGATGTTTACAGTGACTTAGCATGTCAATACTATAGATCAAGATGTTGTCAAAGTACACCATGACACACTTCCTTATGAGATGTCTTAGCACATGGTTCATTAGTCTCATGAAAGTGCTCGAGGCATTCAATAAGCCGAAAGGTATGACCATCCATTCATAAATTTCATATTAAGTCTTAAACGTAGTCTTCCACTCATCTCTTAACCTCATACGGATTTGATGGTAGCCAGATTTAAGATCGATCTTACTAAAAATCTTGGCTCCACTAAGCTCATCTAACATATCTTCTAACCTCGGGATTGGCTACCTGTATTTTATCGTGATCTTGTTCACAACTCGGCTATGTATATATATTCGCTAGGTTTCATCCTTCTTCAACACTAGAAGTGCAAGCACAGGACAAAGGCTAAGACTGTCTTTAACATACCCTCTCTCCAACAACTTATTGACTTGGTGTTGGAGCTCAAAAGGCTACTCAAGATTCATCCGATAAGTTGGCTTATTCAATAGTGCAACGCTAGGTACTAAGTTAATACAGTACTCTATGCCTCAAGTTAAGAGCAACCTTTCAGGTAACTATTCTAAGAACAGGTCAGCATATTCATCTAATAACTCCTTAACCTCCTACGGTAACTCATCCCACTCCTTCATTTCTAGCAATCACCCGGTCAACATGAGGGTCGGCTCATTAGCATTGATAGCCTCTCAGAGCTCAACTTTACTCATCACCAGAGCCTTCTTCAATCCACAAGCAAGTTTCGTCTACAAATTGTGAACTTCTCTCGGTGGCATCGGGTTCAATGTGATTTTTCAATCATCCTTCTCGAACATATACGTATTCCTATAGCCGTAATATATAACTCTCATGTCAAACAACTACGGTCTACCTAGCAATACGTAGGAAGCGCACATGGGCAGTACGTCGCAAAGAATCTAGTCAGAGTAATTCCCTATAATGATCGATAGTAGTATTTGCCAAGTGACATGTAATGCTCCTTTCTCACTCAACTGGTACAACTTGTACGGCCTCGAATGTGAGACAGTTATCAATTTCAGTTTTGAAACAAGATCAACTAATACTACATTGATGCAGCTTCCACTATCTACGGTGAGGGCGTACATCTAATCATTCACCTTATAGGTGGTATGGAACAAATTCTCTCTCTACTCCTCCTCTCACAAGGGTTCCACATTCATAATGTATCGGACAACCATGAGCAATTGATCTAAGTCCTCATAAAACACGACTTCCTCAATCAGCACTTTCTTAGCATTTTCTTTCTTGGCAAGAACCTCCTCCTTGTCGAGTTCCTCATCCACACTTTCTACTTCTATCTTTAGGACTTCTCCTTTGATGAACATTGTTCTTCGATTTGGGTACTGAGTAGCCATATATCTGAACTCTTGACACTTAAAGCACTTGATCTGACTAGTCTTCCTGCCAGACCCTTACCCTTTCTCATAAGTTCAAGTCAACACTTCACCATTAAGTCAGCCTTTTTGCTTGACTCAAACATCAACTTTTCTACTCGATTCAGTATGGAATGGGTACATTTGGAAGGGAATAAGTTCTCTCTTTGTACCTCCTTAGAGTTCGGCAGGGAACTTAGGACTCACCTCAAAACTAGGGCCACTACTTCTCTCTAGTCGACATAGATATAAGTTTCCTCTTCTTCTTCCACCTTAGGTTCTCCAACATTTTCTTCTTCCTTAGGGTCGCTTTCATCAGTACTATCCACTACGTCTCCTCGAAGTACCATGATACACCGGTTCAGACATTCAGCAGTCAAGTGTCTAAAGCCTAAGTATTTAAAACACTTTACCTCACCGGTCTTCCATCCAAATGGTTAGCCTTTCTTATAGGTTCTCGGGGTTGGCCTAGCCTCGGGTTGGCTCATTTGACTTGTTGGGCCCTACTGGTCTGCTCAGCATTCCCTAAGTTGATCATTCCTTACCTCAACTTGATATGGCCTCCTCGGGTTAGGTTGAACAGGTTAACGTGACATAGGAGTTCGAGAGAATGTTTGCCTAGGTCAACTCAGAACATTTTTCCTCTACTTTTCAACCCTCTGCAATGTCTTGATGGCTTCATCTAAGGCATAAAATCTCTATACTTCCACAATAGTGAAAATTTCAAATCTGAGTCTAGAAATAAACCTCAATATAGTACGTGCTTTTGGCTCTTCTACGTCAGCTCGGATCATAAGCATCTGCAATTCCTTAACATAGTCATCAATAAACCAACTCCCTTTGCGAAGCTCTTGCAATTTTGCAAACGTATCTTGCGAGTAGGTTTCAAGCACAAATCTACCTCTTAACAACCTTTTCATCTCATCCCAAGTTCTGATACCTCGTCTTCCATCTCTAGCTCTAGCAACATTTGGATTCTTTCACTACATGATGGCATATCTAGTAAATTCCAACGTAGTATGTTGGACCTTTACCACATCCTCATACCTATAACACTCAAATACTTTCTCAACTTTCTCTTCCCACTCTAAATATTCATCTGCATCTCCACCTCCACTGAAGGGCGGGATTTGGACTTTAATATTGTCTAACCCTCAAGGTACTCGTCGTCCTCATCCCTGTATTTGGTAGTAATCAACTTCTTCTTCACTAAACTCTTCGACATCAATCTTCCCGTCATCTTCCCTAATCTCCTCTAACTCCAGTCTTCGTCTAGCAGCTCTGTTTACTACTCCTCTAGCTCATTGCAGTCGAATTGGGTGATTGGTCCGATTGCCTTAGCCATAATATATCTCAAGGGTGCCATCCTGTGGGTATTGTTGTTAAACACCTTAAGGTATTGCCTATTAACTTGCATTGCAGTGACTAGACTCTAAACAAGATTTGTGAGTCTATCAAGTTTGTCATCAACAGACCCTAGGGTGTTCCTACCATTATGACCTCGACCTGGTTAAGCACCACTACCTTGGTCACCATTAACTCCCTAAACACTTGAATCTAACATAGCGTAGGACCTTTTCGAACAAATTAACAAACTTGCTCTATTGTCACAATGGAAAACAGAGTAAAATAGAGTATCAATGAAACTGCACTTATGAACACTCAAATACACTATAGTAGCTATGGAAGGAACATAGTAGTCACAAACTGTAAAGCGAACTGAAACTTCACTGTAACTTCACACACTCTCTCGCGGAACTATGCTCTGATACCAGAGAAACTGATGCATCTCTAGGGTTAAACACATAGAGATGCACCAGAATGAATAAACCAAAAGAAACAGGAAAAAATAGGTTAGTGAAGTCCAGGTAACTACCGAATGGTTATGACACACCACTCGATCCTACTTGGCTAACAATCTGCCAAATGTGACATACTGGTCTAAACTGAAGAGTCACTCGCCACTACTCCTTGCTAAAGTGAATAGAGAAGAGTTGAATAATAATGAGAGCACTAAGGTTGCTTAAAGAGAATAATTCTCTATTGAAAGTTGGATCGTTATGCGTACAAGGAAAGTGGAGGTTTATATACTTGCCTACTAGGGTTATTTTACACATATTAAAAGACAAATGGGTATTTTACAATTACATTACATTAATCATACTAAAAAGGGCTAAAAAGGTAAAAGAATATCCAGTACAAAAAAGAAAGAATTATTCTAGAATGTTGTATCAGAAGGTACGTATCACTTGATAGCTGTATGTTAACAGTATGAAACACGGGCAAAAGCAGGAAGTGTTGGGAGTCAAGGGTCGACTTGATCTAGATTAAGTCGGGAGTCAATCAGCTTAGCAAAAAGGTCAACTGTCTTGAATTCAGACTCCAATGGGTCAAGTCGGTAGCTCGGCTTGGCTAGTTCGGGGCTATCTTCTAGATTAAGACTTTGCTGTGGGGTAAGAGCATGTTGGACATACGTGAAGATTTGAGAGACAGGTCGGTAGGAAGTCGTATCGAGATAGGAGTCCTCGTTTTAGCTATAGCTTAGAGCTAACATTTTTCGTGCAAACACTTGAAGTCCTTTAATTCGGCTTCTTGTGATCGGTCCAGGGGGTTGATTCCTATTATCGCGCTTGATTACATATCAGAGGTCCGGTAGCCTGATTTCCATCATCACCAATACTGAAGGTTAAGGAAATATCATAGCCAATAAGGAGCTTAAGCTAGTAAGCGTTATAATTGATCGTTCAAAGAATATTGAACAGACCATCATCTCGAGAAGACAACTTTCTTATCTAATAGCTCAGGAATCTATTTACTTAGTTGAGTGTACCCTAAGTCTCCTGGATTAAAGTTTATCATAGCTTTCCTTCCTCAGTTTCCTTACTATTGTTGTTTCACAACAATTTTTGCAATGTGCTCAAAAACCTTCTTATGTAGCTTCTAAATCTCCTATGCTTTGTCTTTACCACTTAAGCTTTCCTCCTTTGAAGTAGGCATGGATAATAAGTCCATAGTTAAGGTTAGACCATACCAATACACAATTTCAAATGGGGACGTATCAATTGTACTATGCAACAACCTATGATAAGTGAAGTCAATAATAACTCTACCACTTAGTAAGGTTCTCACTAACCGTGGCTCTGAGTAAGGTATCCAAACTATGATTAACTACTATAGTCTAACCATCTATCTAGGGATAGCAAGATATGCTAAACATGAGCTTGGTACTTAGCCTTTCTCATAGAGTCCTCTAAAATAGACTAAGCAGCTTAAGGTCCTAATCTAAGACGATGTTATGAGGAATGCGACAATCAAACTATTCTTTAACAAAAGAGGTTAGAAATATAAAAAAAAAAAAAAGCATCATTAGTCTTATGGTAGCAGATGAAGTAAGAAATCTTGCTAAATTATTCCACTACAACCATGATCGATTCTCTCCCTCTTACCATCCTCAGCAATCACAAGATAAAGTCGATGCTTAGATCAATCCTTAGTCAAATTAGTATAAGAAATGGTAAGTATCCTCCAAAAGCTTCTTTTCTCCCCTTTGCCTTCTTGCATACTGCACACCTTTTTAACACATGATGCACATCTTTCATCATCCTTGGCTAAAAGAAATGCTTCTTTGGTAGCTCATGTGTCCTTTTTTCCAAAAATGTCTAGACAAACCTCAACATAGGCTTCTTAGACCAACAACTCCTAAATGGAATTACTTAAAATGCATTTTTTGCCACTCTTAAGTTGATAACACTCATCAACATAAAATCCATCAACAGCAATCAAAAAACCACTTTTAGACATAATGGGACCAATATAAGTATCTTAAGCATGCATCAAGTAGTCAATATGAATCCTAACACTTCGAATGTAATGAAGTGACTAACATGTCTCCAAGATAATACATCGACCACCTTACTAGTAGTCCATTTAACTTGTCTTCTTGAAAGATTTCATTGACCCTTCAAATACATCAACAATTTGTGGTCAATATAGATGATGAACTTATTAGGAAGCAAGTAATATTACCATCCAGTAAGAGTTCATACCAAGGAATATAACTCCTTATCATATATAAAGCAGTTCAAGGGGCTCCATTGAGTATGTCACTAAAGTATGAGATTAGTCATTGCTCTTACATTAGCATGACACATATTTCAACCTAATGGATTGTAATATAATTCGAAGATCTTTCTATGTCTAGCAAGGTTGATATGAAGCTATAGTCAACTTTCCTCATATAAGCTTCTCTAAGCTCACTCACTCCATTTGAACTTAACATTCTTCTTAGTAAGCTCGATGAACGATGCTATGATAGTATTGAAGTTGTGATGAATCTCCTGTAGAAAGATACAATCCTATGAAAGCTTCTAAACTCTAATACTGTCTATAATGTAAGCTACTTATGTATAGCCTTAACCTTATCCTCATTTACTCTAACCCCTACTCCAAACACTACAAATCCTAAAAACCACCTCAGCTTGACAAAACACATGCTTAGCTTCTCAAATTAAAGCACATCAACTACCAACTTTAGACAGTCAGCATACTTGACTATGATTGGATTGTAGAAGAGTATGTCATCAAAATTGACCATCATATACTTGCCTAAAAAATCACACGTAACACTATGCATGAGCTTCATAAATATGTTAGTCAATCCAACGGCATGACCATTGACTTCTAAAGCTTATGGCATGTATTGATATCAATATCTAACAAAAATGCGATTAACAACTTAGCATTCTATGCACATTCTCTAAGAGCTATCCTTTTTTAGCGCTAATAAAGTGCTAAAACTACATACAAGCTCATACTTTTCTTAACACACCCTCTCTCAATCAAGTCATCAACTTGATGCTTCAATTCTTTGGTCTCCATAGGGTTTACAAGATAGGCAATTGGGTTTGGTAATGAAACCCCTTATAGTAGCTCTATGTTGTGCTCAATGCACGGTAGCTACAAAAATCCCTAAAAAACTACTCAAGAAACAAGTCATGGAAGGTACATGGTTACTTACCTTTAACATTTGTTTAATCATCAACAAGTAGGTCAACTTTCCTAAGTTCATAATATACATTAGTTAGGTCATACACATATAAAAGGTCTTCATATATGCTTAGGCTATCTAGGTCTAAGCTTCATATACTTGCTTAAGTGTTATTGAGTGCAAGACTATCTTCTTATCATCCTTCTAAAATGCATAATCATTACAATAGCCATCATGTAGCCTATGCTAATCAAATAACTAAGGTTAATTAAGCAAGTTATGCGAAGTGCGCATCAAAAACCAATCATAAAGAATTTCATCTTAAATAGCAATCACCAATATAAATGGATACCTCGCACATGTTGTGTGACATGTAAGGCTCTTTTCTCATGCAACTAGTGCAATTTATATGGCATTGGATGCTTGCTGTTTGGAAACTTTAACGAACTTACTAAGGAAGCAACAACTTTCATACAATTGCTTCTATTTATGATTACGTACACAATTGTGCATTCACTTTGCCTCTAATGTTGAATAGATTCTCTCATTACTCATTCTCTCTAAATGAGGTTCGACTCAATGCTTAATGCAACGCCTTGCTTAGAAATTATCCCTCCTCAAAATACATTGTAGTTTCTTCATCATCTTACAATGTGATGGGAATCAAGCTACTGGAGCTCTGACCTGTAGTCGAGCCCGAGGACTAGAGGGGCTAGCACGATAAATCCTTTTGTTCCAATCAACCCTTACCAAGGCTGGATACTTCCTCACCGAGTCACCCTTTGTGCCAAGCCCTATGACTGCCTATTTTTCTGTAGTATGACAAATGGAGGATTACTCACTATCACCAAGCCAACCAATTACTCGGCCTCTTCCTTGTCAAGAAGCCAAGAGAGAGACTTCAGACTAACTAAGCTATCCCTGCCCGGACAAGCCATCTATCTGTACTTTTTGTTTACATCTTCTAACGACCTCACAAATGTAGCATCGCTACATGTATAGTATCATGTGTAGAATCTATTACACCAATGGTTATTTTTCTTGTGTATTCATTTTTACGCTTTTATATCTTGTACATTACTTCTTTAGGAAATGCTTCTTTTTTTTGTTTTTTCCTTTTTAGGCAAGTTATCCTAACTTATGAATATAAATATCCTTATATTTATAGATGGAAAGCATTAGATTAGATCAGATCATTCTTAATACACTTTTTGAGTGCTTTTCTTCCTTGCGTAAACATTATTTGTTTACTATCGGCAGCACATTTATTATTTTCCTTAAGCAAGCTTAGGTGGCGAGTAGCCTCATTAGACTAATTCGTACATTATATCAAATTGTGTTGTGAGTCATTAGAAGTTCCATTGGTGCGTCATATCCTTTGGAGCTGTTTGTAGGTTTTGCTTACTGTTTCATTCTTCATTTTGCCATTTTTGCACTTTCCCCATTAATCCTTTTTTGAGCTTTCTACAAACTCGGACTCATCCAACGACCGGTCTTGTCTATTCTTGGTCACGGTTCGCAACAGAATGCCTATGCAAGGATTTTCTTCGCATCCAAGTTGATGTGCTCATTAGCCTATGCAAACAAACTCTAAGGATCAAATTGAAGTTTTGCTAATGGCTTACAAGAAAATAAAGTTCCAAGATATATACAGCTATGTTCTTTAAGCAAGTTCTTCTTTGGATGTTATGTGCGAGATGGTGCAAACACAAGCATTATATAAAATGTTCGTTCATATCCTTTGTTCTCCATTTTTAAACATATAGAAGAACGAAAAATATTTTCTTTTCCTTGTTTAGAACCCTAAATCTACAAAATATTGAACATTTTTTTTTTATTGTATGAAATTGATAGATGTCTGGATTCGACCATAGGATCTAGGACACATCATAATTTAGTATCATAACTGAGGTGTGATATGCTTATTAGATGAGCAATAGACTCTCTTATTGGATTTAGTGTTTTAGAGATTAGGGTTTGTATTAAAAAAAAAAACTATGCGTAAAAGGATTACAATAATTGGTAGATTAGATTAATATTTTATTGAATCGTATTTGATAGGAATCGAGCTCAACATTAGAGTTTAATAAGCCTAAGAATGCCATGAGATGCTCGGCATCCTCGATCGGCTCACCGAAACAAGAGTCACCAACTGTAGTGGAAGAAAAAAGCAAGGCTAAATGGTCTTCTTTTTATCATCAAGTCGGTGTAGCGAACAAAAGCTTCCCTCTTAGATTCCATAATCCAACCTACCATTCCCTCTCAATACCAGCCCGTTGGTGTTTCAAATGGAAGCTAGGTGTCTAAGGTTACTCCAACTAGCTAAATGGTCTACTAATACACCAGTTTGCTGCTATTGCAAATAGAATACCTATAAGGGCCTAAGGTACATTGGCTTGACAATGCTCCTAAGGACCAGCCTAATAGTCTTTCTAGACTCTAACGTAACTTCTCATTTTATTTTACTTAATCCACGCTTAATAACTTAGTATTAAAACACATTTCTTTTAAATTACAAGATGCCACTTATATTTCTAAACACTTTTTATTTCTCTCTAATGAGAATTAAGGGCTTTAGCTCTTATTAGTCATTGAATTTTATCAATCAACTATCCTAGTTCATTGTGGAAATTCTAGTTGCTTAGTTGGGTAGCATAATTAAGTTGTATTTCTAAACTCTATGAGTGATATCAATTGAGGAACTACGACTTGCTATTTGTTCAAGTAGCCAATTTTCAACCACTTAGTAAGTAAACACATTAATGTTGTTGGAATCTTTTATGGGATTTTATGGTATGGTTATTGGAAAATTTTAAATTCATGGTCAAATAAACAAGGAGTATTGCTATTTCAAATTAAACATTGTCCAATTAGTCTGATTATTGGGGTTATTGCTGGTTGATCAAGCTTTGACATTTTTTATTGTCTATAACCATATAGTTTGTTTATAATAAGGAGATGATTTGAGTGAAGAAGCAAAAAAGATTAACCTTTTCTATTAATAATATTCTACGATGAAATTTTGTGGGACATCATTGATATTGATGATTGTCACATTTGTTTAAGAGAACCTTAGCTGTCTAAATATCATGCTTAGCATAGTTCATACAATAATACCTATTGTTTAATTACAAAGAGAGAAATTGTGATATCATATCTCCTACATCCACTGAGAGAGTACAAAATGATTTAAAGGGGGTTAGTGTTGTCTTAAGGTTCTTGAAGGTGGAGTGTGATGGGCTCTTAAGGGTCAAACCAATCGGATCGGGGCAGCTCTATGTACCTTAAGTAAAGATTCATGTAAAGAAGTTGACAATTAGATGAGTATGAAAGAGTGGTCATACTTTCGAAGGGAGAGAGATCATATATTTACATGTTCAACCTTGAGCCTTGTCAACTTATGGAGTATGGCCATAGGTCTCGGGGCTCGAGGTTTGTGGAATCTTCTAATGATTATGGCAAAGATTGTTTTTGGGCTTTGTACCTATCTTTTCCTCATAAATGCTTAATAGTACCATATGATTAAGGCTATGTAGGATTTTCAAAAGGTAAGCTATCATAGGTCACAGTGCATTTAATGCAATGTGAATGTTGTATGGTCGAGTTTAAGGAGTTCTTACCTAAGATCGAATGGGGGATTTAGTGTTTTCTATAAAGGACCATTAGAGGTTTTAAAGAGGTCAACTTGTAAGCTAAGGGAGCCAATCTTAGTCATCCAAGACTTTACCTGGTTGAGCCCTTATATTCCTTAAATTCATGAGCCAAGATCGTACTACCGCTTGATGGCTACCTAATGTGAGGCCTAAGGTGGTTAGCCCAATCCTTATTGGGATTATTATTTTGTAGATAAAGCCACTTGACCATGAGCTAGATGTAGTTGGCCTAGGCCCATTCTAGGTCACAGTCTTGCAAGTTGAGGTGCTCATCCTTAGGCTAGAGGTGGTTAGCTCGTTTCTAAGAACTACTATCAATAGTTAAGGAGTCAATACAGTAATGGAGAGTTAAGTACTAATCTTGTCATGAGACTGAAGCAAATGTGGTTTGTGCTAATTAGACTCATAACCATGTGAAACCCCAACGTACCGAAAAGATGCCAACAAAGAGCGAATGCTTATGTGTTTAAAATATGGCCACAATGCTTTTCAGTATTTAAGTTGTCAAGCCAAAAGCCATATCGTAGATGATAGTACAAAGGTATTAAAGGTTAAAGAAGAAGAAGCCTAATAGAAGGATACAAAAAAAGCCACTTATGGAAACATAGTAGAATTTATTCAAGTCATTAAATAAGAAAATATATGGTTCATAGAGGACAAAGTCCTAAGTTGCTAACACTTAGAGCCATATGCCATCAAGTTTTTAACAAGTTACACTATTTATGTTAAGGGCTATACTTTATATGTTGTGCTTCATATTTCAAGCATTGTCACATAGCTTAATTGATTCTAATTGACAAAGTCTATGATGGATAAAATGATTTTGAGTGGAAGATGTTGTTTCAAACCTTTTTTAACTACACTATTTTGTTTATTTTAGGATTTTATAGATTTATTTTTTATTAAGGAGAATTACCAATCCAAGATTTGGGTCGAATCTTCCCTAAGAGAAAGGGAATGATGTGGTTATCAACCTCTACAAATAATTTCCAAGGATTTACCTCATGTATCTTCACGGATCACAAGACAATAGGGCTTTAAGACATACGAAGCATTTATAGGCAATGTTCTTTAGATGTTATTCAAGAGATGGTGCGAAAGAGATACATGGGTATTATATATGAACATGTTCTTCATCTACATGGGCGTATTGTATGTGATGACTTTATATTTTTGTTTAATTTATTTAATTATGTTGTGATTTTTCCTTAATTGTATCCTTACCCTTGTTAGTCCTAGCAACAAACTACTCAAGATTTGTAAATATTATTATTATTAGTTCAAAGAGTTTTTTATAATGAAATTGCTTTTCATGAGAGTTCTCTCAAATTCCATATCTTATCAATCTATGCAATAGATTATGGTGACAACCCCCTTTCTTCTTATTCATATATGTGTCATATCATATGGAAAATCTGATTCTTTATTATTATCATAAGTAAGTCATATTGAATTATATTGCAAATTAATTGATTTATAGATTTGTGAGTCATATCTTCTATAAGGATTATTATTAAAGTTAGTGGGTCATATATAATTCAATATTCGTTCATATCCTTCATTTTTCGTTTCAAAATATATAGAAAATTCCAAAAATATTCCATTTTCTTTGTTTTGAACCCTAAATCTACAAAAGATTGAACCTTTTTGGTTTGTTGCATGACATTGATAGATGTCCAAATTCGACCATAGGATTTAGGGTAGATCACAAGTGTCCTCATATGTCTTCCTCATCTACACACTTTACTTCAATCATAGGCTCTACACCTTTCAAGATCATGACACATTAGTTCAGACATTAAGAAGCAACGTATCTAAAATCTTTGCACTTGAAACAATTCATTTGATTAATCTTCCTATTAGAACACTATCTAACTTTTCACTTTTACAAATTGTCACCTATAATTGCCTTCCCTCTTTGGTCATCCTTGTGTTTGGTACATATCAAGCTTAATCTTTTGATTTCATTTTATTAAACCTTAACTTATTTAATACTAACCCTCGACTAGAGATTAAGGAAAACCTAATATCTTTTATAGGTTTGAAAACCTTTTGGAGTTGCCACTTGCCACCCGATCGTGGTTGGTAAAAGGGTTAGGTTAGAACCAATTTGATAGATTTATTCTAACCTACCCAATGGCTCATGAGAAAACTAATTTTGAAAATGATTTTTGAAAACCAAAGATTCTTAGATTTGAAGGCTAACCTACTCAACCTTTCAAATTTAAATTTATCTTTCAAGATACTTGTTTTATTCAAATTTACAAGTAAGAATCAAACTTCTGTAGTTCATTTTACAAAATTTTAG
The DNA here is from genome assembly GCA_024138005.1 of Lumnitzera racemosa. Taxonomy (NCBI): domain Eukaryota; kingdom Viridiplantae; phylum Streptophyta; class Magnoliopsida; order Myrtales; family Combretaceae; genus Lumnitzera; species Lumnitzera racemosa. The sequence continues at coordinate 65,058,624 of JAMXBC010000004.1, forward strand.
TTAGTTTGTTTATTTTAATTCTGAAAATCAATCAAGTTTACATTAATTAACCATTTACTTTATATAAGAAAAGTTATAAAGAAAGAGGTAATTTCAAGTGTTTATTTTTAAAATTTCTAATTTTTCTTTTATTTTACTTTTGAAAACATTTTCTAATTAAGAGAAAAGACAATTTCAAAGAAATTTTCATTTTATTGTATAGAGAAAATTTTTGTAAAATAAAATATTTTTTTAATCCAAAATTAGCCTAATTTGTGAGAAAGTTTATTTTTTTTAAAAAAAAAAGATAGATGAATAACTAAACAAATGAAGAATAACAAAATCAAAAGAAAGGGGAAAAGGTAAGAAACGAACTAAGATAGGAGGACTAGTAGGTTAGACTAGGTTGCTAAGTTGGAGGTGGGTCAAGATCAAGTTAATCTTATTGAAGAGAAGAGGAAGAGGATAGCAATGATGAGGGTTACTTTAGACAACTCAAGCGATTAAATACACTTTCATGACCTTTTTATTAATGAAAGGTCAAACAAAAGTAGCATTGCAATCTAAAGTAATGGTTTCATGGTAGTATATGTTGAGGCTAGGGACGAGGAAAAAGAAAGGGGTGGTAGAACATGAGTGCTATCCTACTTTTTCATGGTGAGGAAGCTAGTGGAGTAAGTGGTTTTACTCGAAAACAATTATAAAGTAATAGATTTAAAGAGAGAAAGGGGGATGGCATGTACTAGAGAGAGAAAGAGGAGATTTTGCTCAAATGAAAAGGATTTAAGTGTTGTTTTATGTCTATAAGTGTTCCTCATGTCCCTTTTATTTTTCTCATAGTCAAATCAAACTTAAAAGTAAAAAACAACATTAAATTTTGTGAACAAACATTACTGGATTTTGATCAAGTTAACCATAAGTTAAATGAAAATGGCTATAATTCAAGTCAAATCATCGATCAAAATGAGTTATCAAGAGTTTAATATCACTAAAAAAAAAAAAGGAAGCTTTGAAATTCATTAAAGCATGTCCAAGTTTGTCATTCTATAACAAGTCATGAATGAGGAATTCAAGCTTTTCTAAGTTTTCATACCTGATTTTTAATCCACATTCCTTCATTAAAAAAAAAAAAAAAACATTTTATGGTTGAAAATTGATCTAATTAAAATCTTCCATCAAGTTATGCTTTTTATTTGATGAAATTTATCTAACAATTAAGTTTAATCAGGTTAAAAAAAAAAAAGGAATAAGGGTCATGCAGAGTTTAATTCCTCCATTTTGCAGTTTTCAAAAGGTCCTAATGAAGATGGAGAACTAGGTCACATGCATTATACTGTCACACGTTTGGTGCACATATGTAGAATATGTGCATAAAAAGTTCAAACCCTAGACCTCTCAGTACTTTAAGCGATAGACCATCCCTCAAATCACTAAGAGACCTTTTTCACCTATCCATATCTACTAGGACTAAGCACAAAAAAAAAAGGCGAATCAAGGATTAAATTGTGTATCGAATCAAAAAACCCTTTTTTAATTTTTTTCAAAGCTTCGATTCTCTATTTATTATGCTTTTTTATTTTTTATTTTCCATCAATTTTTATGGATTTCATCAAATTTTTCATATCTTGTCCTTATTTATCTTATTTCTAGGTCAACTATTAAGATTAAATTTCGTAAGTTCCATAAGAAAGTTCACATTTAGAAAATTTCCTTTTCTAAATTATTTTTTCTTATATATTTTCAAATCAAGAGTCTAGCCCTATTGCTCTTTATGTATCTCTCATCTCTTTTCTAGTATTTAGTTTGTCTCTTTTGTCTTCTTCATATCACTTTTGAATGGATAACTTTACTTCTCCCTTCTAGTTGTTGTTAGTTGGAACAAAGTCTCTTATCTTCATCTAATCAAGTTAGGTTTGTTAAGGTCTTGTGTAAGTTTTTTACTAAGTATCGTTGCACATGACAAATGTATGAGAAATTAACTAGAGATATATGAAAGTTTAATGGCAAAGAAAATATGTTATTATTGGTAAAAATGTTTGACAAAAATTTAATATAAGTTATTCGAACCATGAATTAAATTGATTTTAATTAAGTCAAAAAAATTTATAAACCAAACTGTATAATTAATTTCAATTTCAAAAAAAGAAAAACCAAACTGTTATATTATGTATGGTTTAGGGGGGGAGGGGGCGCTACATACTGTATTGAACTAAAATGTGCCCACCCCTAGTATCTACATCAAATCCTATATATTCTAAAAAAAAAAAAAGGGTTATAAAAGACCAATAAATTTTGGCGTTTAAAGATTGGCCCAACCCTTCAAAGTCTTGAAAATTTAATTTTTTTTCAAGGCAATTGCTAAGTCTATTTAGCATTTATGAAATATATATATATATATATATATTGAAAAGATAGGCCAATTTGATAAAATTACAAGTTCAATTCCATTTGATGTTTGACTTTACCTAAAACTTCAATTGCTCATAAATAGTCAATTTAGGCATCGTTTCAACAAACGATCAACTTAAATTGTCTACTTTCAAAATATCTTAAAATAAGTAAGCTAAACCTAGTGTAATAACTATTTTTCAACAAAATGCCCATTTTACCAAGAAACTATAATTCTATTAAATCACATATGCCTATTTGACTTTCAATTAAACTCATTGACTTGCAAAATTTAAAAAAAAAAAAAACCTTGCAAAAAGACTTAATGACCTTCTTATCTCTAAAAATTCTATATTTGTTGTATTTTTTAATTTTTCATTATTTTAACTCTTGATTTTTTGTGTTTTTTATTTATTTTTTTTCTAATTTTTCATTATTTTGAACTTTTCAATATTTTTCTATTTTTTTGAAATTTTTTTCTAGCTATAACCCTTTCCTAAGCTATAAGAAGGCAAAAATGAGATATCTACAATACAACTCTCCATATTCGGTCCATATTTGTCTATTTTAAGAATCACTAATCCTCTATCTAGTGATCTACTTGTAGTAAGAGTTAACCAACTCCATACAACTTATCTTAATAAGGCACTTGGTATGAGTTAATGTGCCTCTACCTCTTAATCTTCTTAGCTAAGAGAATGGCTTCATCAAGCGTATTAAACTGTTAAAGCTTAGTAGCATCAGCTATCTCATACTTTAATTAAGTTACAATATAGCAACAATCTACTTTTTAAGCTCGTCAATACCACACCTAATCATTAATGTTTAAAACTCCTTAACTTAATCATCTATGCAAATTCCTTCTCATTTTACATCTGCAACTTCTTATACATCTCTTATACTTAGTACTCCAAAATAAACCTCATCTTAAGAATCCTCTTCACCTCCAACCATGTTCGTATCAATATTCTCCATTTCTCCTCTTATAATCCAAAAGCTTCTTGCACCATTGTGCATACTTAGTAACCTCTGCGACAGCTAACTTCACTTAAACTCCTTCTTCATACTTATGGCAATTATACAACTTCTCAACCTTATACTCTCAATGTAAGTAGTCATATGCATCTCCACTACTTGAAAATGTTGGTATCTTCACCTTTATGCTATCTAACCATAGGGAAGCCCTCGTTTTTTTAACTCCATACTCTTCTCAAGCTCTAAACTCCTCCTCAAAATTATCTCCTTTACCTTATCTATATTTTCAAGCTCTTCTTGTCCTCTTGCTCCATTATCTTGTCCAAACCCTTCAACATCCCTATTAATTCTCAACACATTCACCTTCTCCTCCAATGCTTCCTATAAACCCCTTAACTAGTACTATTGTCATTATGCTAACTTTCACACTATGATAGTAAGGTTGGTCACCATAGTAGTGAGATCCTATAGCTACTTCTCTATGGTTTTTGTAAGTGTGTCCATGGGTCTATGCCTTCTATGTGCATCACTGTCCATACCTCTAAGCTCTCTAAGAACACTTGTAAACCCCATAAATTGTAGTGTGAATCTTAAACTAAACCTAGATAATCTAGACAACTTTATGAGTTAATAAGGAAGTATAGATTAAAAAATTCATTAATTTATAAACCCTAAACTACCTTAATAAGAAAACCCTAAAATAGCAATCAAAACCCTAATCACATGTAAAAACCTTAAACCCTAAATATAAGAAAATACTAAAGATTCTACCCAAATATGATAAAAACTCTACGACTTAAATTTAAGCTATTAAATGTACCAATATATTATGAAGATGATAAAACTCTAATTAAACCAAATAATTGAATAATGTGTTGAATTGTATTAAATCGCTAGTGAAAGATTAGAGATAACTTTTAAATGCTTATAAGAGTAAAAATACTACATTAATTTATAAAGATTTATCATATTATTTACAATTAATATTAACCTTATATTTATATAGATAAGTTAGTATTATGTTAATTTAGACATTATTGGTTATTTAAGTAATATGTAGTAAATATTAATAACTTAATTTATAATTTACTTTATAATTATATTATTTATTATTTTAAATATTATTTATAGGATAAAAAATGTGTAAGGAAATTCTAATAAATGTTTTACTTATTTATTACATTTGATTTTCTATTTTCCCTCTTACTTCATCTTTTTCCCTATTTTATTTTTATTTCCAAATTATTTATATATAATACATAAAATATTCTAAAAGCTTGACCAAGTCAACATGTCTTTATCAATGTATTAAATTTCCTTATCACTTGCATTTAATTCTTTATCTTATCTTTTTTGTTTCCTTTTTTTCATTTCTATTTTTTTTTTCTCCTTCTTGCTGTGACAACATGTGGTCATTGGAGTCTTATAAAACCTTCTTGATTTGTCTACAAAATTATAAACAAAATTAACCCTCATCTTCCTCAAATTAGGGCCAACATACTCTCCCTCTTCATTCCCATCTTCAACCTTTTATTTTCCCTTATTTTCTTCTCATCTAACTCTAACTCCAATACACTATTAACTAAGTACTTAGCCAACATCGAAAGGTAGGCAAGAGGAGAAAATTCATCTCCAAACAATTCAAGAAATAAGTAATTTTCTATTTCCTTCATATATTCTATTTATCTTTACTTCTAAATTAGTTATATAAGTTTCTTATTATGTTATGTATAAATATGCATATGTATTGATGATATATTAGGTAAGATGTATATGCTTATATAGAATCTACGTGTATATATATATATATATATATAATAGAATTTTGGGTACATATTCTTAATCTTTTAGAAAATGTACGTAAATGTGCATATGTGCTACTAACCATATGAAGATAGATTTATATACTTAATTGTAGAGATATACTATAAGCTTTGTTAGAGTATGTACATATATATGAATTATACTTAGATACATATAAATACCTACTAAGTATATGTACATGAATAAAAAAGGAAATAAGATAAAGAATACATAAAAATAGTTACATATATGCCCTTATATAGTATAAAATGTATATATCCATAAGCATATACATAAGAAATATTAAGTGTATATATATATACATAAGTGTAAACAGAAAGTATGTATACGTATCATCTTGAAAATTCTTTAATATAATACTTAGAAAATATAAAAATACGTATAGAAATACACATATAAAAGTACATATAAACCTAGGTGTAAATACATATACATGTATATGTATAAGTACATAAATACATATAGTAAAAGTATAGTACATGTATAAATATGTGTACATACGTATGCCTACATGTATAGATAAACATATGTATACATTTATAGGTACATATACTAAGTATGTTAAGTATGAGTATAATCATTAATATATTAAGTATAATAAATTAATTAAGAATACATATATGTACATAAACACATAAGTATATATATATATATGATTATATACATATAATGGGTTGAAACTCATAATATGCAATTAAAGCCCATAAGCTATTAATTAATCAATTAAATATAATAATATATAAATATACCTAATAATAACATAAAATTTAAGAAATATAAGAATCAAGAAAATTTAATAAAATGCCATGTGCACCACTAAAATAACGTCAAGTCAACAATTTAGTTCTAATTAAATACTTAAGCTGAAAACTTCAAAATAATTAAGGAATAATAATAAAATTAATTAAGTAAATTAATAATAATAAAAAAATTACAATAAATAGTAAATCAAGCTTAAAATAAGAAAATAATGAAAACTACGTAAATTAAAATTAAAAATAAGAAATCACAAAAATATAAAATTTAGAAATTAGCTAAATTGTAAAATAATAAAGAAAATTTGAAAATTAATAAATAAAATTATTTAAGTCAAAATAATTAAATTTATAGTAATTTAAGCTTATCTCGAAAAATGCAGGTTTTAACATCCAAAACGAATCTTGCTATGTGAATATGTGCTCGAAAACAATAGAAATTGACTATAAATTTATAAATAACGGAGTTAGAACAAAAAAGCTATACGCAATTATCAAAAAAGGTTAATTTAGGAAATTTGATAGAAATATAGGTAGATTTAGATAAATAGGTATATAAGATAATTAGTTTACTTAGATACTCATTATCTTTCTTATTTCCTAATCAACAGGTTATCCCAATGCAGACACCGACTTTCCCGAGAATTACTACGATCCTTAACTAGTGTTATGGCTGAGTGAGTACTCCCTATGATTCCATACATGTTTGTGTCTGCAGTTAGCGAATATTAAATTATTATAAATAACTGGATGATGTGTAAGGTAGGGTTATGCATGTGAATGTTATTACCTATCAAGTTATGAAATTACCTTGAAATATGATAACTTACTATTTGTTGCATGGTAGATTAAATAGGAATTGATCTGTTTGTAATCTTGGTTGGTCATATAATAATTTGACCTAAGTATATTGGACTTGAATAAGCTAAATCAAATCATGCATAAACATGCATTACATAAGTAATTCTAGTGGTTCTATCATACGGAGATAGCGAGAGGCCATATAGGGATTGATAAATTCTGATTATAATGTTTTAATACGGTGTACATGTACAATATGACCTTACCTTAGCCCGCCAAAATACTAGGCATTGAAGGTACTAACTGCCTGACTAAAGGTCAAGTCTAGAAGTCTCTGTTTAGAGGTGAGTACAGACTACGAGAGCTTACTCACAATTATACTTGGAACTTAATTTTTTATTAAAACCAACTAATAACTAAATATTTTAAATTGAATATGAAACGTAGAGTTTCGTAGTAAAATAAGTTCAGGTATAATATCCGGATCTGACTAGTATCGTGTATACTCCAATCCTGATTTCAAAGGGTGTTAAATTTAAGTTGCATACAGTACCGATCAACTATATGTATTTGAGTGGCATATTGTGTAAACATGCATACATATTTTTGAATTAATGTTTGTATAACTTACTTGTCTGTGTAATTAAGGGATATCTCACTAAACTTAGTAAGCTTACACCCTTGTAGACTTGTATTACAGGACGACTTGTTCATTATACCTAGCTGAGACATGCTCGAGGTTAATACAATGTTTTGGGATGTAAATGTGAGTTGGAGAGAAGAGTAAACTATATACTGTATGCCTTTGTTAGACTTGTAAAGAAATGTGTAATATTATACAATAGTTAGTTCAAGAACCTTATCCTACTATAGTATGTTTGCTAGTCTTTTCGAACTATGAATTTTGTAATGTTACAATAGTTGTAATATATTATAAATTTTATGTTATATAGTTGTGCTATGGTATTATTTTTATCTGTGTACCCTTGGGTTAGTGATCGTAGTAATAGCCTTATATATCATATAAAAGGGTCATTGATTGGAAGGGAAAACAATCTACAGTCTTTTGTGTGATATACGACGCCTTCCATGACTAAGCTACCCTCGGATCGTAACAACACTATTGTTTGACATCTTCATACTCAACACAAACATAGATTATACTCTCAAGCGGTAACTTTCCCAATGCTATAGCCTTAAGCTCTAATACCAAAATGATACAACTCGTAATACTAAGATAAATATGATGTGCTTAGGAGGATAATATCTAGGAAATCAATCTCAAATATGAACTGAAAGGATAAGTCTTTCCAATACAGACAAAAGTACTAATGGTATTATGGTTGAAGATAAGGTTTTAACACTTATGTGAAAATCGCTCCTATAGATATAATGCATTGTAAAAATGATAGTCACACTCCTATATCTTCTCTCAATATGACTCACGAGAACCTAAGAGTTTACCTGCTACAAAATGGGCTTTAAACATTGAGAGGGAACAATCAATAACTAAGGGAAAAATTATGTATTCATCTAATGACTACTTTTGGCTACAAGAAATAATAACATTTATAGTGCAACATTTAGGGTAGAAGGAAGAAGAGTAGAATAATTATAAATGAAAAGGAATAATCACTAATCTCTATATTAATACTATATAGCAATGGCACTGGTAATAAATCATTAATGAATCTTAGCTAAACCAAAGCACGTATACCCTGCGGTGGCCTAAGGAAGCTTCTAAATTAATAAGAGTAGAAGTAAAGAAGATTAAGGTGGCATATGAATGAGTAAGGAGCTCGATTCAAATCTATATGCTCAATAAGGAGTGTTCTAAGCTCGAACTTCTTGGGTCTCAAGAATTAGGTCGGTAGTTTGGGTTTAGTTAGTTTCAATCAGGCTCATTCAATTAGTACCACTCAAATGCTCCCATAGATTACATCTACTCATTAGGTCACTACATGTCGGTCCATCAAGGTCTTTTATGACTTGAGTAACTATTATGGTAAAGTGAGAGCATTAGCTACAATAAAGATTATAAGAGTGCACAAGAGTAGTCTCATCCTTGGCAAACTAATTAGATAAAATCCTCCACATAAGTTCTAGGGGGCCTTAAAAGCGTATGTTAGTGATAAGACCAGTAAGTTAGTTCTTATTAAGGAAAGAAAGCTATAGGAATTTAGCACATATTACCCATAATCATACAATATGTCGATTGCATGCATACCTAATTCTAATGCATTAGATAAGTTTGTTGACCTTTATAACTAAGGGGTAAGAAAACAATCATGGGAGTACTTATGACTCTAGACAACACACCAAAGGCATTGGGGATCCAATTCCATTGTAGTAGACCTTAGGGGTTAACATTCGGCTACCATGTTTCTAAGCCAAATATAAGTAGTTTTGTATAAAGTACACTATCATTATTCAAACATCAACAATCATAGTCCATCGATATCATATCCTTGGCAAAGTCCCATAACCCAAAACTATGCCTAATATAACTTTCTTTTGCTTTCATTAACCATTATCCAACACATTCCTCTCCTATCAACTATTAGTCAATCCAACATACGTTGATTGAGCACCTAACTACCATATCCTCCTAATATTCATGACTCCAGTCTGTGAACCAAGTCCATGGTTATTAGCATATGGCTCAATTGTCCATGTACAAACAATACACGTATAATCACTAACCAAGTTTACGTATTGGCTTTATATGTCACACAAATTCGATCATACCATTAGATTTATTTGAGCATGAACTTTTATCTTAGGATTACCTATGATAGATCAAAGGAATGACTTCATTGTAGTAGTTAATCAGTTCTTCAAAATAACTAACTTCACCCATGCCACAAGACCAATCATACAATTTATATTTCTATCCATTTCTTGCAAGAGATTGTATTACTTCATTGAGTCTAACTTAGCATAGTTTCTAATCGAGAGGTTAAGTTTTTGAGCTTTTTTCTAGTAGACCATTTAGAGGAGACTTTATAGTGAGTTACTTTTCAATATTACAAATCATCCATAAACCAATCGCTGAATCTAAATAGTGAACTGGACTTTGCAAGTACTTCTAAGATCTATAATAAAAAAGAATCTTCATGATTGGGATCAATGGTTGCCCATGGTTGAGTTCCCCTATAACCATTCTAAGCATAAAGTAACACGTAACACTCCTTTTGAAGTGGTTTATGGTTATAGCCCACCTCTCCTATAGTGTTGTTGAAATACCTAACCATAAGAGGAGATAACCTTAGAGGGGGATGAAAAGCCAATGTAGTCCAATAGCTATACAAGAAGGTCTACAACCAATCGATCAATCTAGTTGAGAGTAATAGAATGAAAGGGATCAAGGGAAGAATATCGATGATCTTTTTAAATCAAGAGACTTAGAGTGATTGCACCTACGAAAAGAGTAGTTTATAAAGTAATAAGGACTATACTCATTGTTTAGAGTTACTAAGATACAATGAAGTATCTACAACCTTCAATTTTTCAAAATTTTTACCCTACATTTTCAAGGAAGAAGAAGCACCAACTGTAAGGAAAAATCAATAAGACTATTACGTTGATGGTGGGAATCCCAAGACCATAAATGATATGCCTAAGAGTTGAATATTCACTAAGGCTTACCATGACAATAACGAGTCCCTTGAATTATCTAAGAAATAGAATGAGAAATGGAATAAATATGGCAATCGTAAACAACCCAAAGGAATATAACACACCACTTGAGTCCTATACGACCTATCTTAACTTCATATGACTCAAAAGCTTTGAAATAGGGTCTACTCACCACAAACCTGCATAATCAGGATTGATAATACATAAAGAACCAAGTTGCAAGCTAAAGGGAAGAAGAATATTTAGTATATTGATGAACATGATAATGTAGCTACAAGTTTTTTGGTATATTTATAGTATGCCTTCTAAGTTAAAAGAGGAAAGAAGAAAATTACAAAACAGTTACAATGAACATACAAAAAGGGAAAAAAGCGATGAAATACAAAAAGGAACAAAAGAAATATCTCTTAGTAATGTCAACATCATAAAAAAACGTAGTAAAGATTGGTTAAGTTTTACACTAGAGTAAAAGTATAGAAAGAATGCTGAGATTGATGTAGTTTGTCATTCTAGAGAGGTTGGCATGAGGTCAAAACGAATACAAACTAGTTAGGTAAGGTATGGAACATCTTAGGTTAGTTCTAAAGTCCAACCAAAACGTGCTATGTGAGAGGTTGGTAAGGTTATAAGTAAGTTGGACAAAAGTTGGGTCAACTCAAACAAGCTTGAGAAGCTTTCTCGGAGTAAGGATTGAGATGTTGTAGAGTTTGGGAAGCAGTGCCATGGAGCTCTTTATAAGTCTCGCAATTAGCTATTCAAGGTTTGGTTTATAAAATTTGAGACGATCGAGCAAATTATCCAATCTAACCCAAATTTTATGATGAAGCTAGAATTATTAGTAAAAGTAATCCCATAAGTTTGAATTTAGAAAAATATGTAATGAAATGATTAATTAATATAATATTGAATTTTATGAAAATTGTCTATTATTTATCGAAAAAGCTATAAATAAATTCTGATAACTAACGAATTGATAGAAATAAATTATATGCATACTAAAAATCATAAAACAACTTAAATAATATTTATGAGTATTTATTTATACCATATAGGTATTTACATGTAAATAGAAATACGTGAAATTACTTAAAATACACGAAATATATCAAAATAATGTTAATTAATTAAGGAAAATGTATGAATAATTAAAGAAAAATGAAGAAAATTATGGAATTTTCCAAAATTGAGGCATAACAGCTTGGAATTGAATAAATAAAAGCAACCAATCAAATTAAGATAAACAAAAAGTCAAAAATGAAAGAAGATAAGGCAACTATCTAGTCAAATTAATGAGAAAAAAAATCTAAGTAGCCCTATAAATACCCAATGTTTTTCAAAAGCCCGTTTGTTTAATTAGGAGTGTGAGAATGATAGAGAGAACCAAAAAAGTGAGAGTTAGGATTTATTTACAAAATTTACAAAAAAAAAAAAAAACTGCACAATTAGGAACCTTAGAGGGGAACCAATACCCAACGACAATTTAAGAGTAGATGACCACTACCACCACCACCACATGGTGGTGACAGTGCCCAAGTCGACCGACAAGGCCCTATTAGCCAGTAATGGCTAGAGCAACCAATACCGGTAAGTTCTTATTCCATCTCGATTTTTCTTAAATTATTAAAAATATTTGGAAAATTATAAATCTTGTTATTCTGGGATGTTTTAGTATGTAAAATTAGGGAAAATTTTTATTTTGATGAATTTATGTCTAGAAATATACTATTCTTAAAAAATCATACAAAATCGAGCATGTTTCAAATTATAAATAAATAGGTTTAGAAGTGTATTTTTTGATTGAAAATTTTTGTATAGACTACTTAAGGGTTATAAAGGAGTGCAATGAAACCCTTTTTCAAAAATTAATTTTCAAAATTTTTAAATAATTTTTAGGCCTTAAAATAATGCATAAAATGAGTAATTTTAGGCTAATTAGATAATTAAATAGATAATTACTAATTTAGTACATAATTATATGTTTTAGAATATTGAAATCTAATGAAGTATGCTATTTATAGCATTTAAGGTGTTAGATATAATTATTAGAGTATTATATAGTATATATGTAATAGGTCAAAAATGGTAAATTTAAGTTGATTTTGTAATTTAGGGTAATTAGGTGTAAATTATGATTTGAGAGGAATTTAGACATTTTGAGATGTTAGTTGATGTTGAGAGATGATATTTAAAGCAATAGAAATATTAGATGTGTATATTATGTACATATTAGGTAATAATGTAAATATGTAAGTATAAGAAATTAATGAATAGGAAAATGTTAGGTTAAAATTGATATTATAATAATAATAGAAATATATAATAAATTTAGTAGGAAACTTAAATTTTAGTGTTTATATGAAAAATATAAAATTCTCTTACATCAAGAGCTGATTTAATAGTTAAATTAGAAACATAATGTATCGTACTAATCGAAATACTAATTAGGGGATAAAATGTAGATTTAGGATACTTAAGCATAGTTAGATAAATCTCCCATTTTAGTTTGGAAAGAATTCTTGGGGTTCATAAAAAAAAAATAATAATCAGAAGCTGAGACAAAACTGAATTCAGAAATTGAATCAAAAATTCATACGGAACTAATTCGGTTATAGGAAATATAGAATTTGAATAAATGCATAAAATTATAATCCTAAACTTAAAGCCCATTATTTAAAGCTTATATGCATATATATACATATGTATAAACAATTACATTAAATGTAGATTATTCCTAGATTAGAATCTAATTCAGAAGCCAAAACCATAATCGAAACAAAAAACAAATTTGAAACCTAGCGAAACAAGGGAAGTAATTATAAAAGACTTAGACCTAAATCACTAAATGTAAGAAGATCATAAACCAAATACACTCATAATCTAAATTACATAACAAAACATATCTATGGTAGGTATGGGAAACTAAACTAATACTTGTATTATAGAGATTTTTGGCGATGACTAGTACAAGCCACACCTTAAATGAGCAAAAAAGAAGTCTAAGTAAGTTAAGATTAATACATTACTATATTTTAGAGGCTTAAAATTGTGCTTGTTAGATAGTAGACTATGCGTATGTGCTTGTTTCTGAGTTGATGCTATGATTCTGATTCATTGCTCTAGATTGTATTTGTATGAATTGTTACAATGATTAAACACCTTAAAACATATCTAATTAAATATATGACTTGAAATTTTAAATCAAACATACATAACAACCCATTAGGGAAACTTAGGGTTCTCCAGCCAAATACCAATCCCTTCAAAAGAAATAGCGCTGAATAGCATAATTGGTCCCTTCTTCGTTCTTACTCAAACTAAGTAATAAGTGAGGAGGTCACAGCAAGGGTGAAGTCAATGGTTTGAAGGTAGTCATAGGAGGAATTGTGTCTCTATTGCATAGGCTTAGGTTTGGACGTAAGCCGTTGCATTAATGGAAACTCTTCAACTTAAATTAGAGTAAGTACAATTTCTTTAATCTTACGACGGGCCAAATAACATCGTGAGATTAATGAATAGGAAAATATTAAGTTAAAATTGATATAATAATAATAATAATAATAATAATAATAATAATAATAATAATAATAATAATAATAATAAATCTAGCAAGAAGCTTAAATTTAGGTGTTTATATGAAAAATATAAAATTTTCTTATATTAGGAGCTAATTTGGTAGTTAAATTAGAAACATAGTATATCGTATTCATCGAAATACTGATTAGGGGATAAAATGTAGATTTAGGATACTTAAGCATAGTTAGATAAATCTCCCATTTTAGTTTGGAAAGAATTCTTGGGATTCATAAATAAAAATAATAATTAGAAGCTAAAACAAAACTGAATTCAGAAATTAAATCAAAAATTCGTATGGAACTAATTCAGTTATAGGAAATATAGAATTTGAATAAATGCATAAAATTATAATCCCAAACTTAAAACCCATTATTTAAAGCTTATATGTATATATACACATGTGTATAAGCGATTACATCAAATGTAGATTATTCCTATATCATAATCTAATTTAGAAGCCAAAACCATAATCAAAACAAAAAACAAATTCGAAACCTAGCTAAACAAGAGAAGTAATTCTAAAAGACTTAAACCTAAATCATTAAATGTAAGAAGATCATAAACCAAAGACACTCATAATCTAAATTACATAACAAAACATATCTATTGTAGTTATGGGAAACTAAACCAACACTTGTATTATAGAGATTTTTTGCGATGGCCAGTATAAGTTACACCTTGAATGCGCAAACGAGGAGTCTAGGTAAGTTGAGATTAATACATTATTGTATTTTAGAGACTTAAAATTGTGCTTATTAAATAGTAAATTATGCGCATGTACTTGTTTCTGAGTTGATGCTATGATTTTGATTCACTGCTCTAGATTGTATTTATATGAATTATTGCAATGATTAAACACCTTAAACCATATCTAATTAAATATATGACTTAAAATTCCAAATTGGACATGCATAGCAACCCATTAGGGGAAACCTAAGGTTCTCCGGCCAAATACCTATCTCTTCGGAAGGGATAACATTGGATAGCATAATTAGTCCTTTCTTCATCCTTACTCAAACTAAGTGATAAGTAAAGAGGTCGCGGTAAGGGTGAAGTCAATAGTTCGAAGGTAATCACGAGAGGAACGATGTCTCCATTGTACAAAACTAGGTTTAGTCGTAAGCTGTTGCATTAATGGAAACTCCTCAACCTAAATTAAAGTGGGTACAATTTCTCTAATCTTATGACGGTCCAGACAACGTCGTGCGATAACATTTGCTTGTATATGCATAGCATCTAACTAATATGGTTGATAATCGTATTTGTGATTAATGTATAGTTTTGAGTTACCATCCCAACTTACTAAGCTATGGTTGCCCATATCTCTATAGACATTGTTATAGGTGCTAACTAAGAAGCGGTTTACATTTACTTTAAAGCTAGCAATTGCTGAATGTTGGGAGGTAAGAAAATTTATTTGAAGAATAGATATATTGTTAAAGTTTTAGATTTTAGCTTTTTTTCTTAGAAACTTCTATTTTTAAATAATGTATTACTCAAGAAATATGATACGATGAAATTTTTCAAATATTAATTGTAAAATTTAAATTCTAGTATATATACATATTTTTATAATTTCTTAGGTAAATAATTTATTTAATTGATGAACTATATACTTTAAAGCGGGTTAATCATGGACGCTTTGTATAAATTAGGTCTAAAATGGCGACTGTATGGTCGGTTTCTATTTTAGAATGGTTTGTATGGCAGGATTGTTATGACTCTACTGCTTCGGAGGATGACACTCTTGCTGAGTTGTCTTGAGGACTTGGCAACTCGAATGCATGTCAAGCTACTCAAATTAGTTGGAAGCTGGTGAAGGAACAAGCTTTGTAGGTACATATACTCGTCTCCACCACTTGGTTGGTAATGATTATCCTAGCAAGGCTCTAAAGGCCTCAAAGTTGTGCTTGTATGATGGGGCCAAAGGCAACATCCGATGAATTGGGGTCCTATGAATAAGATTAATCACCCATTCAAGTGCGTATGGCATTCCAAGATCAACTCATACATTACATGAAGAATCTAACTCATGCTTGCTTAAAGAATATCAAGAAGTGTTTCTTGCACACTCTAAGAGATTGAGATGTTCAATTATAGTAAGTATGAAGATTGAAGTCAATAAAGTTGAGGCACTAGTTAGTTTGGCAAGTTATTGTCAACTAATGAATACCAGTAAAAATTGTAATTGCCATCCAAATAATAGCCTTATGTCATCCTAACAATAGATGGACCTATTCTAAGGACTGCCATCTACACAATGGAAGAAGACCATCTGGACTATCGTTAGTAGCATTCTAACCATAAATTCTTACAGGTCCTATTTCAACAGTAGAGAAATTAGCATCTAGATGGTAAGTTGGCATTGACCAGTAGAGTTGGGAGCATTAACCAGTAAAGTTAGGAGTATCCCAACAGTGAAGGCCATGAAATGCTAAGTGTTACCACCATGGATGGTATCTTTTTTAACATATATTTTAATTTTTCCTTTTAATGTATTTTCTGAGACTATTTCTTCTTAACTTGAACTACCTTATATATAGGGCTTTTTTCTCCCTTTGTGTTTAAAACATTACAACTCTTTAACTTAAATAGTGGAGCTAAATCCTTAATTATGTTCTTATCACTAATCAAATTGTAGTAAATGCAAGATTAGTTACATTTGTAAGTCATGCTTGAATTTAGCTAATTCCTTGCTTTTTTCTCCATGCTCGATGAGTCATATCCTTTTAAAAGGGAAAGTCATATGTTAAATCCTAATTACTAAACAACAAAAATAATAATGTCCATTTAGACATCGATTATAATTAAGATTGACTTCCACATAATTGCATCAAAATGACTAAAAGGAAATGGAAAAGGTAAAACTTTACAATTCAACAAGTATTAAATGTGATTAGGATAACCTAACATTGCATTTAGGATAACCTAACATAGATTTAGGGCCTTCAAAGAGAAGTTATCTTATTGAATCTAAACTTTACAATTAATATAGAAAAGTTAGTTGAAACGACTCAGTAGAGTTAGATTTTGAAAATAATGACTAAAATTCCCAATTTTTCTCCTAAAAGTATGATTACTTAATATAGTACAAAATTACTCGAAACCTTTAAAATTGAGCTCGAAATGCGACGATGGCATAGAAATAAGTTAATTAAGCTATAAAACGAAATAATATAGTATAATATACTATAATATACTATATGAGTATATACATATTTTTATGAGTATATTTAGTATATATAATAATTATACTAGTAAATTAACTCGAAATTACACAATTATATATAATATGCGCTAAATTCATAAAAAAAATAAGTAGAGAATATATTATAAAAATAAAAGATATGTTACAAGTATAATGATATAGGTATAATTGCACCCTATGTATAATATATATGGGATATATATGTACACATATATAAGTATATAAACTAAATATCAATACAATATATATAAACTATTAATATTTAACTAAAATATCAACTAAAGCCTATCTAAAACTTAAGAAAAACAACTAAAAAAATTAGGAATCAACTGTAGCATCTCCTTAAACTCCTAACCAGCTGCATCAAAAGGGAAAGGATCAAATGAAGGCTACCTCCTACTTACATTAAATGACAACTAATAAAAAATATATATTATTTATATAATAATAATAATACTTAATTCCTAAGGAAAAATCAACCAACCCTAGATCTTCATAAATATGACTTCTAACTTACAAGTGAACATTTTGGAAGCTTAGGATCTCTAAAGAAATATTAGAAAAAAATTAACAGAAAATAAAAAAAAATACAAAAAACAAGGACAAAATCGTGCTAAGGTAATTTCCCAACCCCCTGGTGTTCTGCTATCAAGCTCCACCATCCCTAATTAGTTCACCCACTGCTAAGGCCGTCCAACACTAGCTCCTCCACCGCTGACTACTGGAGCTCCAAAGAATAAGCAAGTCAAATTTTTGCTTTATTATTCTTCTATTTTTAAAAAATATTAAATCTACTTAGAAAATTTTGGAAAAATTTGTAGTTATGTTATTTTGTATATGATTTCACGTGATATTTTTATTTTTGTAAAATTTGAGATATTTAATACACTTACTTAAGAAAGTCACTATTCATTCTAATTTTAACTTTCAAAATAAATATATCAATTGATGTAGTTTCTAGCTTGAAATTTTTATGTTTGATATAAATGATGTATATATATATAATTGCTATGTAGCTAAGTTTTTTATTTTAATATTTTTAGTATTTAATGTAATTTTAGGCCTAAAAATAACTAGAAATTAGGGTGAAAATGTGAAATAAATAGATTTTATAAAATTAAATGATGAAATTGACATATATTGACTTCTGTTTAATTATAATGATGTTAGGATAGGTTAAAAATTATTTTGTGTAAAAACAATAATATTTGGGTAATTAAGTATAATTTAGGGGTAAAATTATAAATTAAGTATATAAGCGATAAATCGATAACATGAAACTAACCGATAATTGGATTCCTCATATTTTTAGGAGTCTATAGAAATTTTGGGAGAATTATTTAGTAGCCCGAGCTATTTATTACAAATTTATGAAGAGAAATAGCTTAAATTACAAATTAGGACGTGCTTTTAGTAATAATAGGCTAAAATATGATAAATATTGAAATTAAAACTATACAAATACATATTGGTCAGATTTAGTGAAAATTAGTTTCTAATATATTTATTCATAATTTTACGACCGGAATATGTTATATACATATTAGGGTCCGATAACACTTATATTATTGAGTTATATTGGTAAATTACATAAAATGTAGTTTAATTATATAAAATACGTATAATATAATAAAATTTAGTTAGATACGTATAGATATATAAGAACCTCAAAATACCCTTTAGAAGTCATTTTTAGAAATAGAACTCGTTATATGTATCGTTAGATCTACATGAACCCAATGATACTACTTTTACAAAAATCAGACAATCCTAAATAATATAACTTATATCTCAATAGTATTATGAGAATTTACGTATTACAATAATTTTACCATAATTGAAATGTGATTTAATCGATTAAAAGTATGTTTTGAACGAGATATTATATGTAATAGTATAACTACATATATTATTAATATTTAATAACTTGACTTGACTTATACAATAAAACTATATATAAGGAAAATGATAATATACTTTATATATAATTATATATAACCGTTAAACAAAATACATTTAGATAGAACTCTAATGTTTTTGTAATCCTTAATGAAAACTAAATGTAGGTTTTATATCTATAGGATCTCCCAATGATCACAATGTTAAAGATACGAGTCTTTTTTAGTAAACGACTGAATAAGGAAGTTGGGATAGTAGCTTTACTACTTATTGAAATATTGTATTAAAGTATCTAGAAACTTAAGAGTATTTCTGTTTGTGATTGTAATTAGTTATTTATGTACATGCCATACGTGTGATTGGTATCAGTTGTGATAGGAATTGAACTTCTAGGTATGCTATTTTGTATGATCGCATTGTTTCTGTATTATACAAACTTGTTTAGTCAACCTTAATTACAACTAATAATGATTCAACTATAATAAAAAAGGACATGCATAGCACTAATTAGGGGAAACGATTAGGAGTATTAGGTCAAATATCGATTCCCTTCAATAAAGATAGCTAAAATAGTCCTTATCCCATCTTTAGTTAAACTAAGTGATAAGTGATGAAGTCACGGCAAGGGTAGGGGCTATAGTTCGAAGGTAGTCATAAGAGAAGGGTGTTTTCCATTGCAAAAGCTTGAATTTGGTTTCATTTGATTTAAGTCATGATAAAACTCCTCAATCCAAGGTTAGAGCAAATGTAATTTCTTCAACCTCATAGTGAATTAGATGACATTATATGATGTTTTTAAGTGATTAATTACATTGTATTTCATCATAATTAACAATCTTATTTGTGATTTTTTAGTACTCTTCTAACTTCGTCCCTCTTACTGAGTTAGTTGTGCTTACATCCCCATAAACTCTTTTGTAGGTATTGAGTAAAGACTAGCATATTCAGATACCACCAACCCCAAGTTAGCGTACTATTGGTTAGGAAAGTAAGGAATGAGGAAATTACTGAATCTAGGCTTTTTACTTTCTTTTGGGTTTGAGGAAACTAATTGAGAATTCCTTAAAATGCTCACTAGTTTCCTATCTTATTGTAAATAGATTTCAAAACTTATGGTTTTAATAAACTCTAATTGTAAAATATAACTCTGAATATAAGATGTTTATACCACAAGTTTGATCATTCTAGGTATCAAAATGGATGCTTCAAGCTAATTGAGTCATATACGCTTTGTGTGAACTATATCTACAATAACGGCTATGAAATCATCTTCTATTTTAGGTTAGTTAACACAATAGGACTGTTACTTGCCTACCCCCACCCCCGTAAAAAAAATGAAAGGATTACATGAGAATTTTAACAATTTCAAATGTTTACATTTATAAACATGCTACAATTTGGAAAACAATATGTCTTAAACTAATGTAAGCATGTCATTTTATTCCATACTCTCCCTTTCTTATCCTTTTAATCACCATTTGTTGATGCCTTTATACGATTGTCCAAATTGTGATTTTACTATTGTTTTGAATATATATAATTGACATAATTATATAAAATCATACAATGCTAGTAAAATCATGAACTCATAAAATTGTATATTAAAATTTATAATTCTATTGAAAGTTTGCATTTAAAAGATTCTGCACTCATTTTAACTAAGAATAAAATCATAAACTCATGAACTTAAAGAATCATATAGTTGACTCACAATTTTAACAATTGTACTTCTATGGAATTAGTGAATCAAAAGTTAAGCTATTATCAACACTTTCAAACATCCTATCATTTATATTTGATTTTCAACTTAATAAACCAAATAATATTTTTTATTTATTAAAGGTAGAGGATCCATGTATAAAATTCAATTCCTCATGCTTTCATTTGCATCATTTAATCCCATGAGAAATTGTCTAAATCTATCTCTACTCTCCAGATCAAATACCTTTCTAGTTATACCACAACCACATTTATTTAAAGACCTACAACTACATTCAGGTGGTTTACACAAACTAATCAATTCATTCTAAAAATCTTTTAAATTTATTATGGTACGTGGTTACATTAATACTTCCTTTTTCCTATTATAATAAGTGTAACAGTAGACCATTTGTTTACCCAAAACACTTGCAAATGTCATCTTAAAGTTCTTTTGTTGATTTTGCATATATGAAACCCTCAAATAATCCTTTTTTCATTAAATTTGTATATCTAATATCTTATTATATTGTCACTTATAACCCATCATTGTATATCAACATGAATATCATCAAGTTTATCACAGCTTTAATCAACAAACCTTAATACCTTTTGCTATTAATTTAAGTTTAATTGATTTACTCCAACCTAGAAAATTGGTTCCACTGAAAATCAACCTTGTAATTACACCATAAGGACTATTAGATACATAGGATTATTGTAAGTAAGATCCACATTTACATTTGTCAAAAGTGATGTCCATTATTTTATGCAAATTGATTAAAAGACAAACTCTTTAGTAAAAGTACTTTCATCAGACTATGAATAAATGAGATTACTTTACTCTGATGCCATATGGAAATGTGTAAGGATAAGAAATTCTTAAATTACCTTCATTCCATTCATAAAAAGAGAAGATGATAGAGTTAAGATATGAAAAATCGAAAAATAAAAAAAAAATGGTTTTTTGTTATTTCATTCAAGTAGTGTTTGATTAGCAAAATTGGATAATAAAGGAAGAACTAAATAGCACAATATAAGGAAAATAAGATAGTAAACTTTTTTTATCATAATACTCTAAACCAAAAGTAGTAAATAACCAAATCAATAAATATTAATGGGTCTATTTCAATCACTTAGCCCAAAAGTTTCAACTTTGTATTGACAAGGTATTTATAATCATGGTCTTATAAACTAATATTGTAATATCTTATAATCCATGTAAGGTACTTAATCATAGGGTTACACAATCTTCCTTCTTTAAACACGTGACATTCTTGTTGTGAAACCTTACAATTGGGATCAAATCTTCCCTCTATTTCAATGTATGATTTAGGATACCCACTACATATAGATCATCTTAGAAGTATGCAAAAAGGCACACTCTGGTAGCATTCTTCACTTTCTTTGGACCTCTTCTATAAACTAAAGTCAAACCCAAATCATCCACCTACTAGTAAGAAGATTCGCTCTGATACAATTTGTAACGCTTCAAGCCAAAAGTAGTAAATAGCCAAGTCAATAAATACTAATAGGTTAATTTTAACTACTTAACTAAAAAATTTTAAATTTGTGTTAACAAGATATTTATGATCATAACTTTATAAACTAATATTACAACTTTTCATGATCCATATAGAACACTTAACCATGAAATCTCACATTTATACTACATTGATTGTGTGCGATACTAAACACAAATTATATACACCAAAACACTAAACATGAATTTTTATGATTGAAAAAATTAAAAAATAATTGCTCAGATTATAAATTATAATAAAGTTCTAGTGTGATTTGAAAACTTAGTATAAAGTTATTTTTTAAATTTTAAAGATATATTCATTCTTATTGTAAAATTGATTTTTGTTACCGTCTAAATTTTAGCACAATACCCCAAGGCTCCTTTGTGTACTAATTTTGATCAGTATGTAAACCAGTCAATGGAGTGGAGAATTCAACCATTGCCGTATCATGACAAATTGACGACCAATCGATACGTCAATGTACATCTGTTTTGCTAGTTTTAGTACAAAATATATTCAATTAACTCATGTGACAATACACGTGAAAGAAATAAAACAAATGATATAAGTACAGTAGCTAATACTTCTTCGAACAGTAATGTTTTCTTTTTACTTGATTAGAGGTATTTATAAGTTAGAATTTGATGTTATAGTTATAAAGTTGGTAAAAACAATATCGCATGAATTTTCACTACAATTCATCGCATCAAGTGGTGTTTACATGATTGACCAAACCACGAGTCGTTTCAAAACGAGCACCCACGGACCGATGTTAGACTTGACAAATGAGAATCGAAGAAGCATCTGTTTAATGTTTTATTTTTCAAAATGGGTCTGGCTTGGCGAACTGGAGCACAACCGTAAGAGCTGGTTCCTTGCCCGTTCCACATTCTTTCTCTTGAACAGGCGAATTCATTTTGAGAAATGGGCTGAGAGAGTTTATTTAGGATTTCGGCCCACATTGATACGTAAGGCCCTAACATGGTATGTAAATTTGGTTGGTGGCCGGACACCAAGTCTCACCTTCCCTGTGGCCTCCTACACGCAGGGTAGCAAGTAGCTGTCACGCGCCTTCGGAAAGTAAGAATCTCCAGATCGGTGACGCCTAAATCGCTAAATCTAGGGCTTCTTCGTGTCTGCATCTCTCTTCAACTTTGCAAAGTAAGTTGTTCTCTTTATTTTTAATTTCGGTGCACTCTTATAGTAATTTGTTTCACTTTTTTTTTTTTTTAAGTAGCCACTAGAATTGATGGAAATTCAAACAATTGAATTCCAACATGTTTAATTGCTTTTTTTTTTTTTAATTTTAATTTTCTGTTCGAATATTTATGAAAAATGATAGTGAAATCTGTAATTTATCCATAATTCTTTTCATAGAAGTCTAGGTGCTTTTTCTGAGGGTTAGGAAGTCTAGATAGATTTTGCTTTCCAGAAAATGTTTTTCACATGAGAATACTTTCTAATTGGAGGCCAAGCATTACATTACATTACAGATGAAGAAGATGGTTTGCTTTCCAAAAAGTGAAATTCAAATCTATTTTTGAACAATCTTGTCGCTGACAATGCGGGATAGTAGCAAATCCACTGTATATCCACCCCTCTCGCTTTGTTATATTTGAGACAAACTGTCAATCATATGCTTCCATGTATGATTAAGAAAATCATGAAGTAGGGCTCATGGTGATTATTTATCATACATACACCACATTGTGCAGACAAGCTTAGTCTGCATTTGATCATTGTAAACATTAAATATTTTTCACTAAACAAATGCACACGTAAATCATGCAGTTAAATGATGTTATCATTTTGAATTGAAAATTTACAAAGATGACCGAGTAGTTCTTAACGATCTAGTAATTTGATGGCTTAGCATCAGCTTGATGTGTATCTCTATTTATTAGCTTTGAAGAGGAATGTCTTTGTAATTTGCAGTGATGTCAAGACGTGGGAATCAAATGAAGCGGTGGCATGGCCTAGGAAGCTTTAGGATCACTGGATTGTTCATATTGGCCATTCTGGTTATTTTAGTTTTGGTTCTGTTCTATGGGGAGAAAAACCCAGAATCTAGGTCGTCTTTAGAGTTTACATGGCAAAAGTGGAATAGTCTCGAGTCCTTAGTGCAATTTCATCCAACTATAGAGTATAGAAACGGGACAGATTTGATATGGCAGATCCCTGATTCTCCCAAAGCTGTGCTTTTTATTGCTCATGGATGCAACGGAAGGGCAGTTAACTTTTGGGACAGATCCCCTTCCTGCCAGAAGTGTGTAGGCTTGCCTGAAGAAAGGCTGATTGTCCTTAATGCTCTTTCACGGAAATTTGCAGTTCTTACCATATCGAGTGCAGGGAATTGCTGGACGATGGGGAAAGAGAGGTTACTTGTTAGGGATATTATTAGATGGTGGATAGGGAAAAACAAGCTCGGTAAGCTTCCTATTGTAGCTTTAGGGGCATCATCAGGAGGATACTTTGCTTCTGCCCTTGCCACTGACTTAAGGTTTAGTAGTGTTGTGTTGATGATTGCCGAGGGTGTGTTTGATCAAATGGATGTTCCAAAGGATTATCCACCAACCCTCTTTGTCCACATGCCCAAAGATAACTATCGGCAACAAAAGATCGATGAGTATTTGGAAGTTTTAAGGAACAGGGGCATTGATGTTGCAGAGGTCAAGTGTATGGAATTCCCTTTGACCCCAAATACTTTAGCTGACAGAATACCTGGGCTTGATCAAACTGTTTCTTCTAAGTTATTTGAGCTGTTCCGCGAGAAGGGCTTCATAGATGAAAAAGGATACATGAAGAGTGATGGCCGGAGAACACGTTGGAAACGAGCTCTTCATGAGAATAAGGATATATCGTTGGACAAGCAATGGATCCAACATGTCCAAGAGGAACTGAATCTGGCCTTTGCTTATCACGAAATGACTAGTCTTCCTTCTGAGCAGATCTTCAAATGGTTCGAATCTCATTTAGGCTGATATCTTTCCGCTGTATTTTCTAATGTCTCTCTCCTAGCAATGAACGGGCCTTCCTAGTCATCAAAGTAGCCTTTACTTAGCTTGGATGGCATATAGGTAGCTTACTGCTGGTATGGCTCCATTTTTTAGAATATTGGAACACTAACTGTTCATGTACAATTTTGGCAGAAAAGCGCTAATACAGTTGAGATAAGTTGTTGTAGTTGTAGTTTTTTTTTTTTTTTTTTTTTTTTTTTTTTTTTTGGTGCTTGATTTGGTGTATATAGGTACAGATAATGTTATCAGGTGTGTACCGGTATGAAATGATTACTCTGGACGAGTTCGAAAATTGGCTCAATGAAGTGATTATGGATCGATGGATTATTGATTATTTTTTGGGCATTTTTCTGGAAGATGAGCCTTTGAGATTTACAAATAACAATTTCTAGTGTAGTGCTCTTAGAGCTAGAGATGCTGTGGTGATTAACTGATCGTATGTCTGCTGCATGAACTGCCTATGGGCCATGGTTATAGCCTTCTTTCCTTCTGTATGTAAAGCTTGGATCTTTGTTTTCTGGGTAGGAGCATAGACAGGTCAGGGCAAGATCAGAGTGTCAAGTTCGAGCTTTAGCTTTGATGAGAAAACTCAAAGGCTGAGCTCGGAGCAACTTGTTTGTTTGTTGTCTGATAGGCTAGATTTTGGCTTGACTATGCCTTTTTTTTTTTTTTTTCCTTAAAAACAATAGCCTCAAACGATGCTTTTAATGGAGCTCAAATTATAAATCGAATTAAGCCTAACTTAAAACTTAAAAACTAGGGGTTGAGCCGACTACATTTGGGAGCGTGCCAAGCTAAATTGAGATCCATTTGAGTAGTTTGCGCTGAGCTTGAGTTTAACTCGTAGATAACTATATGAACTCCAGTGATTTGAATAAGTTCCTTGGCTAAACTGCTCGATAAATGGAGGTGTACATCAACTTTTTCCCTGATTTTTCCCCTATCATTCATTCCACTAGTTGGTACCATTTTTCTCGTACATCTTTTTTTCATGTATATATATATATAAATTCAATAACAAGAGCTCTGAATAAACAAATAAAACGTTTGGTACTATTGATATTGTTTGATCTGACTTTGACGTAAAATAAGATGCTTCGCTTCTAGCTAACGGAACTGACCGTTTGGAACATTAAATCGACTCAAACAATAGCTAATAATAACAATAATCCTTAAAAAACACAAACAACTACATCGTTCTAATTTGATTTATGCTCTGGGCTTGAAGTGGCCTTCATTGGCAAGCTTGAAAACTCGGGCCTGGGCTTGAGCAGCACGGTTGGAGCCCATTGCTGCAGCAAAGCTATCCTTGACTTGGGCGGTGGAGAAAGGGAACTTCTTCACAGCCATGGAGTTGAGTAGAGAGGCAGTGCCTTCTCTGTAGAGAGCACCAAAACCATCAGTGCGGGTATTAGAGAGAGCTTGTAGCAAGTTCATGTTGGTTGGGAAAGCCGGGACACTGTTCGTCATGCCAAAGGCGCTGCCAACGGTCCCCCACCACCCAACAAGTGCCCATATCAATGTGGGATGATTCCTCCAGAAGCTGCATGCATGAGTGTGAGAAAATTAATTGACGTTCATGCATACAAATGTGAGAACAATAATCATCACAATTACTTTTCTCCAACATTTAAACATTCAGTAAGTGTCCAAATTTAATCCAAGGGCTTGTATATATACTTTTATGGGGAAAAAGACAATATAAAAGGAAGAAAGCAACTTACTCGCATGTGAAGGGATTTGAGTTGGGGTCAAAAGGTGGGTTGATGGGGATTGTGGGAGTGCCTGGCGTGCCAGGAACAATGCTTGGAGTGCCTGGTGGGGTTAAAACCGGAGTTGGTGGTGTCCCGCCAGGAGTAGTGGGTGGAGTGCCACTAGGAGTCGTTGGTGGGGCATAGTAGCCACCAGGTGAGGGTGATGGCCTTGAAGGAGTTGGGACGTTTGGTGGGGGGGTATAGTAGCCACCATGTGAAGGTGATGGCCTTGAAGGCGTTGGGACGTGTGATGGTGGGTTGTAGTGGCCACCATGTGAGGGTGATGGCCTTGATGGAGTTGGGACGTGCGGTGGGTTTCTGCAGTTACTTGGTGGGTTTGAAGGTGTAGGATGTGATGGAGTGGAATGATATGGTGGTGTTCCGCCGGGTCCACTTGGTGGAGAGCTCCCGTAGGGTGGACTACCATACGACACTGAAAGGGTGTTCAAAGGAACAAAAAGAAGAAAGATATTAGATCAAATTTTCATGCAAAGGAATAATTAGGAATAAGCCGAGAAATAAGAAAAATATTTGTGCATGCAAAATGTTTAATGTATGTACGTCCCTTATACTTATGACATTATCAATATATAATCGCATTAACGATAACAAATAACATGTGGTTTTACTCATCAAATATTTTTTCAATATATAATCACATTATCAATGTATTATCACACGAGATCACAACGTAGAAATAATATGAAGTTTGATATATCAATGATATTCTAACAACATAATCTCATGGAAATTAGAGAGTTTTAAGTGAATCAGTGTTATTGACATTTTTTTTTTCTTTTAAAAGAAGTTTAAGAAACATTACCATGTACACTACATAGGTGAGTGTAAAAACTCAACAAAGACTTCGTTTACGTGGATTCTATTAGAGCAAAATACTCGTGTTGTATTGCGCAGAAATTAAAAATGAGAGAGAGAGAGAGAGAGAGAGAGAGAGAGAGAGAGAGAGAGAGAGAGAGAGAGAGGGAGGGGGGGACCTGGTGGGGGAGGAGTTCCAAGATGGGGATCAGGAATAATGGGGTAGTAGTTCTTCTGATCCTCAAAGCTCAAAGAAGCAACAACATGGATGAATAAGTTCTGACTAACAAAACCCACTATGCATAACCACACTAGTACACTCCTACCACTACTACTAGTCTTACTCATATCTCTAGCTATCCTCGACATTTGCTTCCAAAGCCAAGAAGGCAAAGGCATGCAAGTTATGGGAGTGTAGGGTTGAATTGTGGAGCGTCAAGCGGTGTGATTTGAATATAAAGAGGAGGAGAGAGAGTGGAGTAAATATTAGCAGGTGGATGAAGACGTGGTTAGTTGATGTTTTACAGAGTGCATTTATGCTGGGGGAGTATTGATTGCTCTACCTTGTGGACGAGCGGTGTCTAAAGCCAGACATCCTCAATATCTATTTCAACAACGTAACATATGACATGTAGCATTGTTCTTGGTTCTTCAGCTCATTGTGTCTTTGCTATCGCAATGTAAAATCAGCATCCCCATCTATATATCCATCTCTTATTGCTGACTACACCCTTTGTCCATGTCTTTTTTTTTTTTTTTTTTTCTCTTAGGAAAGATTAGGGCAATACTAGAATAAGGGATTAACATGCCCACTAAGCTCATGATCATGATGTCAAATGTCAGCTAAGCACATTGCTCCTGAGCATATCTCCTAAGGACAATCTTTCTCTAAGAAATTGATAGCAAATAATACGAAACAGAATTAAGTATGATAAAATATTTGAAAACATATAAAAAACAAAATGAAATGGAATTTCTCTCTTTTTTCTAATCATATATATTCTTTAATTTTTCTTTTCTTTTTTGTTGTTTTTATGAAGAATAAAAATGGTTAATAGAGGTTTGAAAACCATATATTTAATATTTGAAGATCTATGCTCAATTTTAAAGATACGTGGTTTAAGTACATATAGAACATTAAGATGATATATTTGAAATTTAAGCATGGTACTCAACATCACATATGACGATATGTATAATCTATGTCATATATAGTTGTGC
Organism: Lumnitzera racemosa; assembly: GCA_024138005.1. Taxonomy (NCBI): domain Eukaryota; kingdom Viridiplantae; phylum Streptophyta; class Magnoliopsida; order Myrtales; family Combretaceae; genus Lumnitzera; species Lumnitzera racemosa. Next base: position 65,087,697 of record JAMXBC010000004.1, read on the forward strand.
AATTTTATATCAGAGCTATAGCAAATTTTATAATCAAATTATTTTTTCAGATTTTTAAATGGTGCAATGAGCATTCTTTAATATTTTATATAACTATATTTTTTATTTACTATATTAAAGTGGATGGAAGGGGTTGGTGTCTTATATATCTATCTATATTCTTAAAGTTAGAAAACCTTTAAGTACCTGCTAACTTCTAAAATTACTATTTAGTTATCGATCTAATAATCAATAACAACAAAACAAAAAAACTTTTATATTAACTATCGATTAATTTAATAAAAATATATTTATCAATGCTATAAAAATTAATTATTATAAATTTTTAATAGCTGCTTTAACCCATCAATCCCTTTCAATAATATCTGCTAGAATTACTCTATCATTCACTTCCATGTCTTCCCACATTATCCACTTCCTTTAATACTTTACTGTATCACCAGTTATGTATGAACAAGTAGATAACCAAAAATATAAACTTAAAAATAGTAACACATTAGGGTTTTTTAATAAAATAATTATTTTGTTATATAAAAAAAAATAATGAAGAGAAGTTAATTATAATAGTTATATAAAAATATATATTCACTTTTACTTAAGAAATGATTGGTGGGGGGGTGTTCGTTAATATCGTATAAATAACAATCAATTAAATAAATTTTAAAATAAAAAACGCTATAGTTGAATTGAAGTTATTTTAGATAAAATAGAATTGTTTGTAACTTTCCTTAAATGATAACTATCATATGGAAACCAAAAAAAATACATTTTCTTAGATAATTTCATATATAACTTATCTACTTAATCATTCACCATTTTTAGGTGGGCGTATAATGTATGTGTTGTTGTTTAGTAATTTTGGAATGAAATCTTACTCCTACAAAACATAAAGAACTAAATGGTATCAAGGTTAGCCCGGTATACTTACTCTGATATCCAAGTTAGTAAATGTGTTTAAGAGAAGATAAGTAAATAATTGTAAGTCATAAGAGAGTTCTTATAGTGCTTTTTCTCAATATTTATAAGCAAATATTGGATATCTGAAGTAATAGTTAATAATTGATCATGGAACATGTAGAGACCTCATAATTAAACACATATCATAAATATAGGAATAATAGGCGATTATGTAATGGAACTGTGCTAGACGGTCACTATTCGCTCTACTTTTACTAAGTTTAAACCAAACATAAAACTGTTTTAGTCCACGTCTACCGAGAATAGAGTTACTTAGGTTTTTGTTAGTCGACTGGCAAAGTGAATTTAAGAGATGAAATCCGACTATCAACATTGACCTTTTAACTCTTGTAGTCAATAACTCAACTTGAGAGAGTAAATAAAGCTCAAGGTTCTATTGGTGAGGTTAGAGCGCAAAAAGCTAAATTTCTTGAATGTTGATTAATGTGGGAAGTTTTTGGTTTTCATTTAGAACACGACTGATCGTATCTCAGTTGAAAAGTCGCAACTCTTCAATTTTCCCACCTATCTAAAAAATCGAGTGGTAACAAGTACAATAGTTATCACTCTAGCCATAATTACATTATAGAGCTAATAGCTCTTAGAGCTAAGACAATCGTTAGATCTCTATCTTAAAACACATGTCAAAAAGTCATACTACACCATCTAATTAGTACATCATTGCAGTAAAAAATGTATTAACGTTACAAGGGTAAATTGTTCATATATAAGGAATTTTCAATACTGAAAGGAGATTTCCTTGTTTCATTTTCATTTGTATACATATGCTTTCATCTCATCTTCGTCTTTAAAACTCTAAAAAGTTTTGTAACTTTTATCATATAAACAAAATCAAGTCTAGTTTGAAACGTAATTCGTCGACTTATTCTTTCAAATTCTAAGATAACTGAGACCGAGGCTACTTCTCTCCCTTAAAAAAGGAATGAGACAGTGTGTTCTTCGAGTAGCTTAGCTAACAATGCGATGGAGCGATGGGATAAACTTTCTCGTATTAACTTTGTCATAATGGATGCTTATCCAAATAACAAAAAAGGAAAATCTGTAATCGGGTATTTATATAATAACTTAGTTTACTTTAGTGATTCTCTAGATGGAGTGGTAAGTGCAACAAATAAAATTCTTGTTTCAAAATACCATAAATACTAGCAAGATCTTCCTAAGGTATGGAATTCATAAAGGTCTAGAGAGGAGGAAAGAGTGTGCTTTTTGAGGAAGCGCGAGTTTCACATTTATCTTAAGCACCTCGATTTTGGACTACACTTCTAGTTTTCTGCTTTTGTCAAGCAATTTTTTTAACTATTTTCTAGTTACACCAAGTATGTTCTCATCAAACACTTATCAACTTTTTGCAACTTTCAAGATAGTTTGTGAAGAGGTCGAGGTTAGAACCTTAATTGTTTAGGTACTTCTTTACTATAAGGAAGCAGCTCGATTGTTGGTACTTTGTGGTGGCTAGGCATGGGTGGAAATTCATGAATAGATTGAAGTTCAAGATCTAAAAGTGGCATAACAAGTTTTTATTGATTATATTAGACAAAGAATTGAACTTTTTGACCCAATGGATTGAACCTATCCATACCAAAGATATTGAGTTAAAGTTGAATGATGCCGCTATAGCAAAAAAAATTCAAGAAAGAAGAACAAATAAAATGTTTTTCTAAGATACTAAGAGAATAATAAGGCAATATAAGAATGGGGAGCCAATCTTCTCCGAAAAAAAAAAGGTATGCTATTGAGTAATTGTTGTACCAAGTAAAGCTACAAGATGAAAGTTGTTCTTGTGATTTACGAGAAGAATAATCTAGCCATTGAACTTCGCTCAACACAAAACATGTAAGTCCTTGATTACTTTGCTTTTATTGTTGATACATTTACCTTTTATTGTAGACATGAGCATAGGGGACATAGATCCTATTAAACTCTTGGCCTAAGCAAAAACCAAAATATCCAAAGCGAACAAACGAATAGGCACCAAGATAACTGCGATCTAACCAATTGCTCCATAAAAGCTGCACAAGAGAAAACGGTGAAGCAAGTAGCAACTTAGAAGAAGGTGACTCGTCCAGTCAATAAATGTCAAAGGAGTGAAAAGCTTAAGACTGCTGAGGCCATATAAGTTGAAGTGATCCCACTTCCAAAAAATACTCCTCTGGCCAAGATATCGGCATTTGTAGCTGGGCTGAAATCACCTGTCATGAGGCTACTGGAGGGCCATCGCGCTAAGTTGATATTATGTCGAGTCTTAGTAAAAGAGGTAGAAAGGAGCTCGTAAGACAACCTCTATCTAAGAGATCCAAGACCTTGGATGAGAGGATAAAGGAAGCCATGAGGAACAAATCTCTCGTCATTAACAGTATCGAATTTTTCCTTAACTATGAGGTGGACGAGTACTTTGTTCCATGATAGGGCTACAATATTCTCTACATTCATTCAGCCTTGGGCGATAAGACCAAATCCCTAACTTTGATGGAAGGCATCATTCTTCTCAAGGATAGAGTAATTATGAAGATGGATGTCGATAGGGTTGGCAACTGTAACAATGCATACATTGTAGCTAAATTGTATGATGTAGGTATTAATTGAATCTTTTCACTTATGGTACATGTTTTTTACTAACATAATCCTATTTGTATGTAGATGAGCAGCCACGTTTTAACAATTTTGAATGAAGCCAATAAGGAGATGAAAAAGGTAATAAAAACTTATTGTTTTATTAGGTGATCTAGCGAATTTATCATTTTATTGTCGACTTATTATAGAAAATTAAAGATGCATACTACTCTTCTAAGGCTTAGACTATGGCGATTGAGAATACGAGAATTAAGGCTAAGATGGAGGCTAGAAAATATTAGGAGGAGTTGGCAGCCAAGAAATTAGCACATTCGTTAGTGGCTAATGAAGTCTTGAATCTTAAAGACAAGTGTGAGAAGTAATATAAGGAGGCTGAAGACCTGAATGAAGAGTTTCGTAAGAAAAGGGAAAAGTATTAAGGGTTGGGCTGTATGCTCAACTCAATAAGTGATGAGGAAGATAAGCTTAGGGCATAAATAAAAGAATTGGAGACCAATAACTAATGTAGTCCGAAGCTAAGATCATATATGGTCGTTCGTAAGGGTGGATCTAAGTTTGCCAAAAACTTGAAATGAATTATGGGAAATGGGCAAAATAGCAGAAAAAGGAAGAGATAAGCAAACTCATAAACAGCTCCAAAAAATATGACGCATTAGTGGAACTTTCGAAGATTTACAACACAGCTCAATATAACGCACGAGTTGGTCTTGTGAGATTATTTACCACCTAGCTTTACTTGAGAGTTAGGATAAGAGTGAAGAAAGAGCAAACAAGCTAACGAAAGTAATTTTCATAAAGGAAATATATAATGTATTAAATGGTGATAAGATGATGCGACTACATGTACAGTGGATATTTATACCTGAAATATTAGGGTAACCTACCTAAAAAGTGAAAAAGACAAAAAGGGTGGTATCTAAAAGAAATAATGTACAAGGAATAGTAAAAGGTACGATGGAAAATATAACAAAAGTGAATATCTTACATGAAGGATTCTATCTCATGGTTGCATGGACACATAGCTCACTGTAGGTAGACAACTTTTTAGTAAAAATGATAATTCTGTATGATCAAATTTATTTCTACCAATCCGAGGTGCTAAACAGGGGCAATAGATTAATTGTACCAAGCCGATCAAATAACTCTACTAAGGTGACTTCATTTTAAGCACTTTCAACTTAGCTCAGATTTAGGTCGGTTGAGCTAAAGTTGGATGAGCATCACTAATGATCAAGTGTAGTTTGGGTCGATAATTGGAAACGAAGGATGAGCACATTAAAGTTCGATGCAGCCAAGGTAAGAGATCGGCAGACTGTAGTAGCTTGGACTCCTCTATAGTGGCTCTTAAGGAAAGAATTCACTTGACTATGCTTTATAGCCCTCGAGCTTAGGTGCAGTTTAAGGGTTTGGTGGCTTGATTCCTATCAATAACTCTAGATTATAGAGTCATACTGTTGAAGTAGAGAAGGTAACGATGAAAGTGTCCTCTACTGAAGAAGCAATAAAAGATCATGACACCTAAACAATAGTACCAGAGAATGCTGAGAAAGAAGTTATTGGAGGGGGTCCAAGCAGCGAGAGAAAAGATTTTAAAGTTTCACCCTAAATATGATCTTTTGTACATGGATTCTATTGACATTGATGATAATGTCAGTAATTGTGACAAAGAAGCTAGCAAAGATACAGGTGCTAAGGTCCAAATGCAGGGTGATGACAATAGAGGTTACACCAAAGATCCTTGCAATGATGAGGACTAACTATCGAAGGAGATCCCCTACGTACACAAAGAGAAATCCACTTGTTCTAAAACTCCTAACACCAAGAAAGAAATATGCTCCAATAAGGTCTCATATTCTAATCAAGGAAATACCTCTACACAATTTAAGAGCAACACAAAATCTTAGGACTATTGCTGTGTTTTGTTTTTATTGAGTTGTATGAATTAAGTTCGACTAAGTGGTCAAATATTTAATATTGTATTTATATTATTAATATTACCTCATATGTAATTTAATACTTATAGCACATTTTCTTTCATGTGCTTTGTTTCCTAACATGTTTTATTTCACACACTTATCTTCCTCGACATGTTCTATTTCAAACAAGATATGTTAGATGTCTTTTTAAAGACAATGTCTATTACTCATTTGAGACATAAACTAGTCATATTATATGAGCCATGAGATTGTCTATAAGAACTAGCACATTCATTATTCAGCTTTTTGGCTAAATTATAAAGTTCGCTAACCACGATAAGTTTGAACTTATTAAATATTAATTTATTTACCATACAATTTGAATTTGATAATAATCCGTTAATCATGAGATGGTCAAGAAGGAAAACAACTTGGACACTAGAACTTGGAACAAGTGTTCACATTTAAAACAAAAGCTAAGCTATCACCTTACAAAACAAGTGGAGATAATTCAAAACATGAAAGTGATTAATTAAAATAAAGCTTTAAGTTATTGGCATTCCATACGCGAGGGATGATTGTTCCATCCAACCTCTCTAGTTGATAGGCTACCTTTTCAACAACTTCTCAGACCTTAATAGGAACCTCATAATTTGTTCCAAGTTTCCCTTGTTTGTCTCGCACACCAATTGCCTCTAATTTCCTATAAACCAAATCTCCAAGTCAAAAAACCTTATGTTTCACTTTTTGATTATAATACCTAGCCACCTTAAGCTAGTATACTGCAACTCTCATTCTTGCAAGATCTCTTATCTCTTTTATAGTGACTAAATTAGCTGTCAAACCAACTTGGTTGATCATTATGTCGAAATTTTGTGTATGTAGATTGGGTAGGTCTAGTTCAATCGGCAATACTACTTTCATAACATACGCCAATCTAAAGGGTATTTCCCCTATTGTAGTCCAGTAGGTAGTTCGATATCCCTATAAAACATCTAGCAATTCATCAGCCCATTTTCTTTTGGCTTGATTAACTTTCCTCTTCAAGTCATTTAAGATGATCCTATTAACAACTTCCACTTGCCCATTAGTTTAAGGATGTGCAATAGATATATAATTTAGATGGATGCAATGTTTCTCACAAAATGCTCAAAATTTATCATTATCAAATTATGTTCCATTATCCATGATTATCATGAATAAGACCCTGAATCTTGATATAATGAAATTGAAAACAAAAGCTTTAACCTTTTGTTCGGTAATCCTTGCCAATACCCCAGCCTCTACCCACTTGGTGAAATAGTCTACGGCAACAATGACGAATTGTTGTTGGGCTATAGACTTTAGAAATGATCTAAGTATGTCTAATTCCTATTAGGCAAAGGGTAGGGATTAGTGAGGCAGCACAATTCAATAGAAGGTGCATAACTTGGTGCCTCATGCTTCGGCATTACAAACAATGCTAAACAAATATTCTTACGTCATCCTTTATTGTCGACCAATAATAGCCAAGTCGTAGGGCATAGTTGTACAACATTTATCCCTTGACATGGTTATTGCATACAACACCATATAACTTAGATAATACTCATTGTGCATCTTTTAGAGGAAGGCATCAAAGATAAGGTTGGGAAATACCGTGTTTGAACAGCTAATTATCTATGTGTATATAATTTGCAACTTAGTGAATCAACCTTCAAGTTACTTTTCTGTTGTCAAGAAGAACATCGTCCTTTAAATAATCTACAATTGGATCCATCTAGGACCTCTCTTTTGAGTAAGGAGCCAATTCTAAGCTCTACTAAACAATTTGTAAACTTTTATATAGGAGAAATTAAATAAAGAGTTTGCCATTCAAATTGGAGAGTGCCATACTGGCCAACTTTAACAGCTTATCATTTGCGATGTTCCTACTCCTTGGCATTTTGTAAATCGAGAAAGACTAAAATTCTTCCGTAAGTATTCATACTATCAACAATTACTTGCTTATTTTTTCTTCTTTTGCCACATAACTTCCTTTGACTTGATTTAGAACTTGTTGTGAATCGGAGCAAACTTCAACTTTTTCTGCACCAACTTCCTTTGCCAATTTAAGTTCAATAATTAAGACTTCATATTCCACTTCATTATTGTTGGCTAGAAATCCAAGCTTCAAGGCATAATTAACCTTGACATTATGGGGTCTCTACAGGATAAGACCCATACCACTTCCTTCTCTAATCGAATAACCATTGACATAAAGATTCCATATTGACTTCTCGGCAATTTCTATGCTATCTTCTTTACCCATGAATTTGACTAGAAAATCCACTAACACTTAAGTTTTTATTGTCATTTTAGGTTTTTATTGTACGCCATAAGCACTTTGCTACAAAGCATACTTCATCATTCTTTCTGAGGAATTTGGCCATTGGAATGCTTGTATAAAGACTGATTAATAAGAGCTACAATTTGATAAGCCTCAAAGTATGGTTTCGAATTCCTTATCGAGAGAACTATTGTTAGCACAAATTTCTTAATTTTGGTATATCAATGTTTTAGTCCTTACATAACATGAATCACATAATAATTGCCTGATGCTCTTTACCTTCGATTTAAACCAACACAAAGGAAAGTACTCAACAACTAACTGACAAGTATAAATATAAATTCTCTCTTAGAATAAGTACCGAGAGTATTGGTGGTGATGCGAGAACTTTAAGCTCACCAAATGCTCTTTTACACTCGTTTGTCCACTTGAAATTATTCTTTAAATTTTAAAGAATTTTATATACTTATTCACACTTCTTGACACGAACCTATTAAGGACGGCTATTCACCCAATTAGCTCTTGAACGTCGCTGACAATACGAGGAGACTTCATGTTTTTTATCGCATCAATCTTTCTCGGATTTGCTTCAAAACCTCGCTAAATAACCATGTACCCTAAAAATTTTTTGGAAGTAGCACCAAAAATACACTTTTGCGAATTCAACTTCATATTGTATCTCCTTAAAGTATTGAATGTCTCCTCAAGATCAACGAGATATCGATCCCTTGTTTTGCTTTTCACAATCATATCGTTAACACATACTTCAACATTTCAATGAATCTATGACTTGAATATTATGGTGACAAGCCTCTAATATGTTGTACCGACGTTTTTTAGCTCAAAAAACATCACCATATAACAATACGTTCCAAAGTTGGCAACAAATGACGTATTAACTTCATCTTCCTCATCCATTTTAATTTGATTATAGCCAAAAAACGCATCTATAAAAGAGAGTAAAGCAGGCCTAACAATTGAGTCAACCATCTAATCTACTCTTGGCAAAGGAAAGCAATCTTTGGGACAAGTCTTGCTCAAATCTATGAAATTTATGTATATACACCACTTGTCGTTAAACTTCTTGACTAACATACAGTTGGCTAAACAATTCGGATGAGGCTCTTCTTGAATAAATCTTGCTTTTGATAGTTTCTGGACTTCTTCTTCTATGACATCTTAGTGTTTAGATCGATTTGAAGCTTGTATACTATGACATCTTTAAGATACCAGGCATATCTGAGAGGGACCATGTGAAAATTGGCATTATCCTACAGAAAGTCGATTAAACTCTAACAGATGTTTGCTAGCAAGGGCTTCCCTATCCTTGTCGTCTTCTCAAGATCATTTCCTAAGAAAATTTCTTCTATTTCATCTTCGGCATTGTTTATGCCAATTGACTTTCCTTTTAGGTATGTTTCGACTTGAAAATTTTCTTCTCGACTTGATTCCCTTATATTCAATGACCTTACCAACCATTGATCCCCTTTACGTACTGCCTTAAGGTAGGTAGTGAAAAGGACAATGTCGAACAAGTGCTAACACATCTGTCCCATAATCATATTGTATGGGGACCAACATTTGACAATAAAGAAATCTACTTTGTCTTCTAAAACATTCTCATCATCTCTAATTTGAATTAGTAAAGAAATTACTCCGGTCATATAAATGGGTTGATTGTTGAAGGCATATAAATCATAGTTATAGGATTTCAACTACGCCTTGATCTTTGGTCTCATCTGATCAAATGCATGCTGGAAATAATGTTTATTGAACTTCTAAAGTTAACAAGAATTTTCTTAACCTCGAAGTTGGTAATTCTCACACTAATCACAAGTACATCATCGTAAGGCCTTTGAATGCCTTCGAAATCTTCTTCTATAAAGGAACTTGTTTTGTCAATTTTGACCTTATAATCAAAGGTGTTAGTCGAGCCTAAAGAGCTTAATTGACTTATAACAGAAGGTCTACCGACGATTGTGTTAATTATATCGTTTGGTGCTCTACTAATGCTCCCTTCTTTTACATCTTTCCCAACATGAGTTGGGCGAGTGACATTCTCCTGTTTTTCTTGTCTCCTTTGAGATGGTCACTCAATACTCTCAGTATTATGCGCAAGAAACTTGCTTAAGTATCCTCGCCAAATTGCATCTCCAATCGCATTCTTATGTTAGATGAACTCATCAATATTATGGCTCCTATCATGATGAAAATTATAATATTTGTTAGAATTTTTCCTTAAAAGATTTTCTTTCATCCTTTCTAGCCACTGCAACACGTCTCTTTACCCGCATACCTCCATCAATATGTCTATAGTTGGTCGATTGAATGGTGTGTGGATTGAATATGTCGGGATACATTGCCTCTTTTTCTCGGCATTAGGACATTGGTTATCATCCATTTCAAGTCGATCTTTTGCACTTCTCTTTTTGTCATATTTTTTGTCTCCTCTATTTTGATTAGCTTCTTGGAAAGACTTAATGTTGTCTTCTTGTTGGATGTAAGACGTAGCTTTGGCTTTGAACTTGACAAAAGTTATCAACTTATTTTTTGTGAGAAACTTGAAAAAGTCTTTGTAAGGCTTAACACCATCAATAATTGCATTAAGAGCAATGCTCATGTCCAACTTGGGAATCGGGACCATCTCAACCATAAACCTAGCCAGATAGTCTCTAATAGATTCATCTGATCTATGTTTTATCATGTTAAAGATAAAAGAATCCTTACTATAAAGCTTACTTGCAAGAAAGTGTTGGAGAAACACTTCTACCAAATCTAAGAAATGCGAAATTATGTTCAACTTTAGGTGCTTGAACCATGTACTTGCCACATTCCTCAATATTGAAGGAAAAGCTTGCAAGCCACGGCATCGCTCAAGTTGTGCAACTTAGCCAAGGTGCGGTAGTACTTAAGATAATTTTCATGATATCTTATTCCATTATAGGTTTCAAATTGTGGTAACTTAATGTGCTGTAATATAACATTATCCAAAATCTCAAGGATAAAAGGGCTCTTCTTTATTTGAAATTGTTTACTCGTTGTAACAAGGGTGCTAACATGCAAAGATTCAACATAGTGCACCTACTGTAGTTGCTTCACATTGTTTTTTTTTTCTAAAGCGCAAGAGCGGAAGGTTCGATTTTAACTTTGGCTTATTTTCACTGTTCTCGGCATTGTGATCACCCTTTTTTTCTTTTTTTGTTTTGACTTAGGTAGACATTACTTTAAAGGAAATTAAGGATCTCTTCATGTTTTTTGTTCAATTCTTGTTTTTTCTTTTACTAATTTGAGGCAAAGTTGCTCTAACTTAACCAAACGTAATTCGTCCGTATGCTTACTTCCCCCTTTATGGTGGTGAGATGAAGTACCGGTACCTGTACATTTAGTTAATCTAAGTCTTGTCATGTATGTATGTGGAAAAAACAGACATCATCAAATATTGTTAGGTGATTTTGGAATGAAACCTTACTCTTACAAAACATAAAGAATTAAATGGTACTAAAGCTAGTCTAATGTAGCTACTCCGATACCCAAGTCAGTAAATGTATTCAAGAGAAGATAACTAAATAGTTATAAGTCATGAGAGATTTCTTATAGTACTTTTTCTCTGTATTTATAAGCAAATCTAAGGTGTTTGAAGCAGCAATTAATTATTAATTATGGGACATGTGGAGACCTCATAATGAAGCACATACCAGAAATATAGGAATATTAAGTAGTTATATAATAGAAATGTGCTAAACGATAACCATTTACGCCACTTTTACTAAGTTCAAACCAAACACGAAATTGTCTTAGTTGGTATCTATTGAAAATAAGGTTACTCCACTTTTTGTCAGTCGAATAGCCAAGTGAATTTAAGGGATGAAATCTGATTATCAACATGTGTGACAATCATTAGGATGCCATAAAGGCATATAAGTAGCTAAAAAATGTATTTTCAATGTAAAGTCAACATATATCCATAATCCCTAACTTACATTTTGTCTTCTACAATGTAAGCTAAAAATACCAAAGTATATTTCTTTCCCTTCTTTCTTTGGGCTTCATTTCTATGTTTCATAATTTTTCAAATGAGAAAGTACAAAAAAATTCCTCTATATTTACCTATATATACATTTCAATCTGAACATTTCAAAAATTTCATTTTAATCCTTAAAATTTTTAAAAATTTGCAAAGAAATATGTCCATTAGTTTTTCCATTAGTCTAGAGACGTGGCAAAATCCGATTCGTTCAAATAATTAATTAAATAAAATAAACTAATAGTATATATTGTATAACTAAAACTCATAAAAATAATAAAAATATAAAAAAATTAAAAAGTTAGAAAAATAAAAATAAAATCTAGAAAATAATATATATTATTTCATAATTTATATTTATATACATATATATATTGATATTTACTTTAAAATAAATTAATATAAATCAACAAAAATAACAAAAAAGTAAAAAAAAAATTCAAATCCAACAAAAGGACTAGACTTAAAAGTAGGCCATATAACCTTCCCCATGTGGTAGATAACTACCTATGGCTTTGAATTTTTTTTTAATTTTTTTCAATTTATTTTAAAATAAATATTAATATATATGTATATAAACATATATAATGGTTACATACATTACATAAGAGTTTTTTTAATTTTGCAAAAAAAATTTATTTTTTCCTTTTTCTTATTTTTCTATATATTTTTATTATTTTATAAATATTTTATGATTTTTATTACAAATTATACGTTCACTAATTATATGTTGACAAATACCCATATTAACGGAAAATCTAATAGAATTTAACAGAAAAACTTATTTGATATGACATAAAAAGGTTAAAGACTGAAATAGACTAAATAAAATATTATGAACTGAATCGAAAAAAGATAAAACATAGGAAATTTTTTTATACCTATTCCTTTTTTAAATAAGCTGTTAAGATCACCTATGAAAATTTTAAAAATTGTAAGGACTTCGAGCTTTATAAAAAGGTCAACATTCATCCCTTTGGAATGTTGATGTAACAATTCATATAGAAATTTTAGGTTACATGCACATACATAAATATTGACTTGATATTCACTTAAATATATTTAATTTAAAAATAATAGAAAAGGAAAATATAGAAAATAACGGGGAACAAAAACATAAACATAAAAAAAGGAAATGGTTGTCATTGCCACTTAAGGATAAGGGTTAATAGACAATCATCACATTTATATAATAAGCTAATGTAAGTAGGTTTGCAACTAATCCTTAGGGTCAATGGATATCCATAACCCCCACAACCTACCCCTACCCCTTAAAAGAAAAAATAAATCAATGAAAAATGAAATAGAACTTTTATTCTCAAAGCAAAAAGAAACCTTATAAAAAAACAACAACAAAACAACGGTTAAAAGTCACCAATCACATTCAAGTATTGTGATTTAACAATATTTAACTCTCTTTTCTTTTTCTTTTTTTCATCATTACAATGTAGTAGACAGCTGCTCCTAGTAAGGCTAGATCATGTCCCACTAAACAAACATAGCCTTTGTTGGCTACCTAAGGTCAAGGGGCACACTAATAAAAATTTAGGCTATATTTGCAACTTCATTCAATGAATCTTAGAAATTTGATGTCTTTTTTTTTTTAAGAAAAATATGTTAGTGATAGTGGCTATTTTTTAATCGTAATAAGGAAAACTTTTCACTGTTAATAATCACAGGCAATTTATTTGCCTAAAAATTACCATGTGACGACTACTTTAGTGCAAAATTTTGCATTTGGCTTGAATCGCATAGAAATCATTTCACCTTTTTTATTTAATTCTGCTGTTGTTACTCTTTTTCGAGGTAATTTCCCATCAAATCATTAATAACCAAACGCAAGTAAATTTTTTCAATTGTTTTATATCTAAAAAGATTAAAGATTGAAAGAGCAATTTGTTAGCATTTTTAAATAATTATGTTTTATTTTTTATACATCTCTTTTATTTTTATATCATTTAATTTTTGTTGGCATGTTTTGCTATCCTCTATGCATGACGTTCTTATGTTAACTTTTCTCTTATAAAAGATGTTTTTATTGTGAAGTATACATTTTGCAAGAATCACAAAATTATAGTTAAGTGGTGTAAGTAAATACATTTGCCAGTGCTTCATTTTATTTTGTACAGTAGTGATTGTCATAGGGAAAAACTAAAATCATAGCATTCTAACAAATTTTGTGCCAGGATTTAGAATTTTGGAATGTTTACAATTCCGAAGTAATAAGATACAGTAAAACATAAAAATGTAATCTTTTTAAAAACTATGAAGTATTGTTCTGAAACACATAAAACGTTAAAACTAAAGCTACTTTAATATATGCAAATCCATCGAAGATGTCCTAAATTGTTCATTTTCACTTTTTGTCAATATACTTCGTAATCACTTTATATAAACCATGTAAATTATGAATGAGGATGCACTTTATGTTTCCAATCTTTCATGGTCTACTTGATTTTATGTTTGTGATCTTTCATGGTCTACTTGGTTTTATTTTAGCTTTGTGCTTCTATTTGATTGATTAAAAAAAAAAAAAAGAAAAGAGCTTTGAGAACAAGTCTAAGGTGAAATCAAATTTTAACAAAACAAAATAAATAGTGGACCATAATATTGTGATCTGGTTCCATTAGACTCATCAATGTCAAATCAGAATACCCAAACTAACCATAGCACAACAATATCCCAATTGTATACTTCTTATCAAAATCCTTAACATTCACATATTAATGAATTATGCTATACAAACATTTCACAAAAAATTTTAATTGAAATTTCTGGTATGTCTATGATTTAATAGCTTCAATTGAATATTATGATAGTATGTCTTTTATTTGAAGTGTTTGTGTTATGGGTATAAATAAGCAAATTGGGAAGTTTGTGCAATAAAGTGTTATTTGTTTAGATGGTTTTATTGTAGTATTATAATATTTTTTACTTATAGAGAAATAGGGAAAGTAATAAAAAAAATGGATAGACTACTCTTTGAATTATATTATATGGTAATTATTTATTGTACATAAGTGTTGCACACAATTATAAGAACACTAAATTAGTTTTTTTTTTTTTATCATTAGTTAATGTTTTATAGGGCTATACTTGGCTTCATAAACAAACGAAAAGGTGTAAATTTAGCCACATTTTTCAATCAACTTAGTTCAAAATATTTTCTTAAATTCAATTGAGTATTCAACACTTCTAATTTAAAAAGTCATACTTTATATTTTTTTGTACACATGATAACTACAACTCATAATATAAAGAAACTTGTGTATAATGATGTTACATCATAAGTTCTTAATGACATAGGTATATATACCAAAAGGTTTAAGATTATGCTGAACATTGGCTAACTGGTCATCCCATATTTGAACCAAATATGGCTATATAATGCATCTAAGTGTTCATTATTAGAAAAATATAAAGAAGATAGAAAATAAAAATTACTTATTAGAAAAAGATGTAGTTAAATAACATATTTAGGTAAGGGTGAAAGATCATTCAAGTTTAGCCTCTTAGTTGACTTTCAAACTAAAAGAGTTTAACAGAGGAAGTGGGAGTTGTACTAAAAATACACATTAGGTTAAACATTCTCCAATTTAGCTTGAGATATGCATATAAGTGCATTTATCCGACACTTGTTGGTTTGTTTCATCATTCACCATATTCCATTTTATAATTTATTTGTAGATGAAAGTTAGTAACTCGATGCATTATTAAGATGTCCAAGTGAACTTGGCACATGATGCATAATAAACTTTCAAGAGAGTATTTTAAAGGTGTATAAGGTTTCTTAGATGATACTACAGTCGAGAAGGAGACAATTCTTTATGTTTTCCCTATTAAGGTTACCTTAATGCGTACTGGCATCCTATCGATATAATAGAAATCCATGTATTCTTATGAACATAGGCGTACAATAGGAGAGTTCCTGATAAACTAATGTTTCATCTCTAGAGTTTACTGCGATCACTAATAATGGCAATGATGATGTAGCTTTAACATTTGATAACGAAATGAATAATGAGATTTTAGAAGACATGGTACACAATGACAGTGATTCAAAGGATGATCATATGGATGGAGATGTAGATGTTGACGTTAAGACGAGTTAGGAAACCAATTTATTTGAAGTTATAGTACATGAAGTATATCCAGGATGCTCTATGTTTTTACTCTTGTTTGCTATAACATAAATGATGAATTCAAATGTTGACAATTGATAATCTATGAGAATCCACAACAATTGGCTCACATTTGTAAAGAGATTATCACCAAAGAGTGAAAGGTTATTGTCATCATCCTATTATGAGGCATGAAAGATGCTAATGAGGTTAAGAATGGACACAAACCTAATCTACCATGTAGAAATGATTGCGTATTTAGAAAGGAATATCAAAACTTGGACTCTTCTCCTATGTGTAATAATAAATCAAGATGGAAGGTTCAAACCGATACAAAGAAAGAAGAGGATTATGGTTAAAGTTTTGTAGCATATTCCACTAATAGTGTAATTCTAAAAAATACTCGTGTCTAAAAGGATGGCTCTATAAATAAGGTGATAAAGGGAGAGTTACGTAACTTAGAAGGTATTAAGACATCCATTTAACTAAAAAGCATGGAAAACATTGAATATAAGTACCATATATTTTCATTAGAGCCTTAAAATGTTAAATTAAGTCTTACTATAGATGGGTTCAATCCCTTTGGAAACCTCAGTACGACATACAACATGTGGTTGGTGATCTTGTCATATATATTGTACTACCTTAGATATGCAAGATGGAGCCACGGTTATTGTTGTTGTTATTAATTTTGCTACCAAGATTATTGGGAAAAGATATTGATGTGTACCTAGAGCTTCTTATTAAAGAGTTGTAGGAATTTTGGAGAGATAGTGTAAGAACATTTGATGCTGTTAGCAGATGATCATTTTACATACATGTTAGTGATATGACCAAGGTGGCTTTGGAATAGGTTTTATATAACCCAAACCCGTCCTAGTTAAATTTAAGGTTCTTACAATACATGAAAAACTATAAGGCTTTAAGAGGTAACTTATGACCTATCTTGATTAGAATATTACACACACAATACCCGCTTCGCCTCAACCCAAGAATAATCATTTATTTTTGTTCTAGAAATTCTAATCTAATAGGCATCTTCTGACTCCTTCACATTCTCAAAAGGAATACTTGAAAAACATAATTTAAACAAACAAGTAAAACCATATTTGATATCTATCAGTAGAATACTATTTGAAGATGAAGAGGTCATCAATTGTCGCTAAGGCATTGTCCCACCAATAAAATACTATGTTCACCATGACTGCTTATCCCACCAAGACATAAATCAACCTAAATATGAAATTGTAGTAGTGGAGCTCAAAATCTCATATGACATAACGTAATCCTAGTTAAATTGTATAAAAGATATTTTTTTTTAAGGGGATAATTGCAAGGAAATAGAATTGTTATTATAAACTTTACATAAAACCTATTCTTGACTTACCTAAAGCCACCAAAGACGAATAAAGAAAACAAGATTCGGTATTAACATATTTGTATCCTTTTTAGTGACAATCAATCTAGGAATGAAGTAAGTTTATGAATTTGTAGAGCAATTAGGGTTGTGGAGGAGCATAGGGGCGGAAGTTTCAACAATGAGGGTAGTCAGGTGGATGAGGGAAGTAAAGTAATAAGACTTGGGTTTAGTTTGGAGCCAAATACTAAACAGTAAACGCTAAATAACTAAAGTGAAAAAAGAAACAAGAAAAATGAATTTATAAAATTGAAGTAACTGAAGATAGGGTCATAGGATGTACATAAGGGTTTTTTTTTTCTTTATTTAAGCCAATAGTTAATTAATTATCAACTTAAGTTACTTAACCTTATTTATATTAGTTGTTTATTATTTTTTGGAATTGGGTTCTCCATCAAGTTTTTAGTTGAAATCCCTTAACTCAACCATATAAGCTATCAAGTTTTAATTCAATTTTATAACCTAACCCAAAATTCTATAGGGCCATCCTATAGGGTTTTAAGGGGTCGATTAGGTCGGATATCCTATTATGACTTATCCGATTACATCCCTAATCCATTCATCTTTACAATATACAATCCATAATTTTCTAATATACAATGATGTGCTAAGGTAGACCACAAAAGGATATAAGCCATGTCCTATATGTAACATGGATGCAACTAGTAGATATACATAGAGTAAGTTTCATTATATGGATTATAGGTAGTTCCTTCTTAGGAGCCATCCAATATAAGATAAGAAAAATAAGTTTGATGGGTCAATTGAGAGCAAATCGACTCTAAGTGGTATGAGAACTCAATTTTAAGCAAAACTTTTGATAAGTTAAGATGTAAAGAAAGACTTTTGTTCAAATTGAAGTATTAGCAAGAATTAGATATTAGACATAACCTTAATGTTATGCATATTAAGAAAAACATATGTGTTAACTTAATGGACATGATCCTAAATATCAAGGGATAATTGATTGATACAAAGAAGGTGAGATTTTTCAAGAGATAGGAATTTGTCCTAAGTTGCATTTAATATCTTGAGTTTACCGAATCATAAAGCCTGGATAAAGGAGGTTTCTAGCCTTATCAAAGATATAAAAATGTTTAAATGACTATGCATTAAACATATCATCTTGTTTAAGTCAATCTAAGGTATCTCTCGAAGGCATCAAGGGTTACGATTGTCATGTTTTGCTACCAAAACTTTTACCAATAGTCTTCAATGGATATTTAAGGGACGACATTTATTAAGTAATATGAATCTTATCACACTTCTTTAGGAAATTAACAATGAAAGAGATTAGGGTCGATGTATTAAAATTTACAAAGAAGACAATTTTTTCCACTTACTTTCTTCAATGTTATGATTCTTCTTGCTGTAAATCTCCCTAAAGTGTCATGCACATGTAGTCTTGCTTAATATAGGTAGATATATTTATTGCACTTGAGTGTACTCAAAGATGACATTAAGAATTAGGTTAATTCAAAGGTTCTCATCATAGAGGAGTATATAGTGTATGAGAGCATTTTGTTCTGCTAAAATCACTTTGAGATCATAGAGACTAGGATTTATTGGCCTCATCAGTAATGGAATGAGCTTAAGCTATTTCAAAGCAATAGTCTTCAGTTATTTGCAATGCTAGTATGCCCTATTAGTGCGTGCAAATATGTTACTGTTAGTGATGAAATAAACAAGATACATTAGACCATATTAAATGATTGTAAGGATGTAGGACCATATTTTAAGTGTACGTGTTTCAATTGTAGGCATCCTAAAGTTAAGATTTTACTATTGTACACATTTGACATCTACTTTCTTGAATAGGAAATTCGAGTAACAATTATGGATACCCAATATTCACAATACAAGATACTTAGTACCAACACAATTTCCCTTATGGTTCAAAATTAAGTATGCAAATAGATTATATAGACACATTTAGACAAAGAAAATCAATATAGATATCTATATTTTATGTAAATTTTTAAGTTTAAGGCATGTTTTAATGTGAAAATTTCTTATGACTTGATGGCCCTAGCATAAGGTTAAGAAACTAACTTTCACCTCTTTCACGGTTATGTGGTAAATAGAGTCAAATTTATGATAGAATTCATGGAGGCATGGCTTAAATCATAGAATAATGGAGTTAGTGTCTTAATTAGTCATAGCGGTAACTTTATTAGATTTATCAAAGATTATGTACCTTAGTACAAGTAAACTACTATAGGAACCTTTACATGTTCTGATCTAAATGCAAATAGTACGATACATAGTGCAATAACCTTGAAAACATTGATGGCGATATGTTGTTCATTAACATGTCACATATGATATGAAAATGATCCATACATTATTGTTGACTACTGTCAACAATTTTTCTATCTAAGAGACTTAAAGAAGTGTTCAGTTGATTGGAAAGATGTCCAAAAAATTCAACACCGTTATCCATTTGATTAAGCCCTATTCAAAAACAAAAATTCTAAAGACAATGAAATCATTAATTAGCCAATAGACGAAGATCCACTATAACATAGAATAAGTATACCCTAGTTTATTTCGATGAAACATATCTTCATAGACTTTAAAACACTAGCACAAACACCTACTCTAGAGGAAAATATGGAGGGCGGTATAAAATATATTGACTAGTACATTTCTCGTCGCAATGTTATAGAATAATTAACAATATAATAGATGCTAAAGTATTCGATAGTTTTAGTTTGATATTGAAATTGAAATTTTACTTCTATTATATTGCTAATAAATTTGCATTTTTTCTACAACATTAAAGACAACTTCCTAGAAGCTACTATATGGGACCTTTAGTAGTAAGGAATCATAAACAAAGTATATTTTATTTCAAGGCACTTTCCTTTAGATATATATATATATATATATATCCATTCCTTCTTCTTTTTTTTTTTTTGGTCCTAATAATATTTCTCAAATTTTGTAGGTGGTTTCTACATTTCTCTTTTTTGAAATCCACCTAAACTCATGTAAGTTAAACAAAGTCAGGACTTAGAGGGGGCAGATGATGATAATGATGTTCCAAGGAGAAAAATAACACAAAAGAGGGGGGAAGTGGTGTTAATGATGAGAATATTAGTATGGGAAATAATGATACTACACATGATGTTGATGGAGTTAGAGGAATAAGTGATGATGATGACTACCCTAAATGAAGGGGATCTACAGGGGGTTAGCTATAGAGCAATTAATTAGATAAACTAACATAAAACTAACGTTGTAGATTTTGCTTAAGTTTAGTGGGATGGAAAACTAATCATCGTTGGCTATTACAAATGGAATTCTAATTTAGGCATCTCAATAAAAATACACTATTTTTATCAAACTCTAGTAGGAATGATTGGACAATGATTGATGAGGAGGAATGGTAGGTCGTTATAAAAAAAGGTTATGGCAAGTGTTATTTTCTTTTGTACCAACTCACTTCTATATCTTATAGTGAGTTGCAAATAGATCTTTGAGCATATTATGAGAAAAAAAGTTGTAAAGGAGGATGCTCGAAAGGAACTATATCTTAATTTAAAGCACCAAACAAATCAGTAGAGACAATTTTGTGATTTATTTGATTTAGCTTATTAGAGTTTACTATAAATATCTTAGACCTTGTAACCCTTCCAAATCGACCCAATAGATTTAACTTGATTCAGTCAAAACCAACCTTGAGATTGAGTAAGTCCTTGAAGAAAGCCCGTTATTTGGTTAACCTAAATGGATTCACTTGACCCAATCTATTTAATAATGACCTGAATGGGTTAACTAAATTTAAATGTAAGCCTTAAAAAAAATAAAGTGAAAGCAAGATATAACAAAAAATATCAGAAAAATACTATGAAGTGTGAACTAAACTTTGTAGATTTTAGGCTTTTAGTTGCTTGTACTTTTTATTTTTAGTTTTAACTTTTAACTTTTATTTTCATTTTATACTTCTTATCTTTTACTTATAACCTTTACTTTTTAAACTTTACTTTCTACCTTTCAAACTTTTCATAAAGATCTTAACTTTATTCCTCTTAAGATCTTAATTCTCAATCTCTTAACCACAAAAGTTTAACAAATAAGTTTCTTTTCTTATCTCTAATGCTTTTCATGAACTCTTTAACAATTGCTTGCTAGGTTTTCTATATGCATATTAATTTTATAGATCTTTTTTTAATTTCAGTTTAATTCAGTTTTTCCACTAATCAGTAATTAGTAAGGAATTATTCTAATAGTTATAGAAACCAAGAATTATTATTGCCATCTTATTCAATTACAAAGTATTAGTTAAACAAATAACTATAGGATTCACTTACCTCCTTGTTACTCCCAAGACATTTATAATGATATAACTACTATGATTTTGAAAATCTTATAAATGTTCATCATTAATTATATTATAATTAAGTTTAGACAATGGATAAGGAATATAACTATGTGTTTTTGTGTTGTCTTAGGTTTACGTCCATCATTGGTCGAACAACATATCATAAACTTCTATTATATTATTGTTGGCTATATTATATTATTGTAATTGAGTCTAGACATTAGCCCTTAGATATTAAAATTATGGTCAATTAAGTGAACTAAAATTGTAAAATTGTAGCCAATTTAGGTACACGAATCGCATAGTTTGTAGCCAAAGTATAAAATCATAGTTGCATCAGTTTTGGATTTTCAGTTCAAATAATCAAAACTTTGCAATTATTATAAAGAAATCTAAATTATTCTTTCATGTATGAGATTTTAAGTGAATGATTCCATAACATATGATAGACTTGCTCCCTATGATTTTACATTAGTTTATTTCAATGAATAATATGTGTTCTTAAAAGTTTTTGCCATGTAAAAAATTATATTTATAGGTTAACATAAAGTTCGTGAAATTATTTTTAGAGAATGAAGGGCAATCAATCATGTTTTGTTGTTACATGTTAATAAAAACCAGTCCTCTAGATTTCACAAGAAGTCGAGTTAAAGGACGCCAAGAGCTCACACAAACGCGAAGAGCTCGCATAAAGAATAGTAGCTCTAAGCTATAGTCGAAACAAAGATTCCTATCCGGAGCTGACCTCCTACCGACCTATCTATCATATCCTTATGTGTATCGAACATGTTCTTGTGCAACAGCGAAGTCCTAACCTAAAAGATAACCTAGAATTGGCCAAGCCGAGCTCCCAACCTAATCCATTGGCATCTAACTTTAAGATAGTTGACCCTTTTTTTTTTTCTAGGCTAATTGGCTCCCAACCTGATCCAGATCTAGTTGGCCCCTAACTATAACACATTCCTGCTTCCACCTACGTTTTATCATATTTCTGATGTCCAGCCACCAAACGACATATGTCTCCTAACACAATGTTCTAGAATAATTTTTTTCTTTTTTGTACTAAATATTTTTTGTCTCTTTTACTCCTCTTAGTATATCTTATGTAACCTAATATAAAATACCCTTTTATCTTTTCATACATATAAAATAACCTTAGTGGATGGGTACATAAACCCCCACTTTCTTATATACAAGAATCATTCAACTTTCAATACAGAATTATTCACTTTAAGCAACTTTAGTATTCTTGTTATCATTTAATTATTATCTGTTTCCTTTAGTAAGGAATTGGGAATAGTAGCAAATAACTCTTTAATTCGGATCGGTGTGTCATATCCGACGGATTGTGGACCAAGTAAGATCGAGTGGTATGTCATATCCATTCAGTAGTTATTTGAACTTTGCTAGCTTTTTCTTTGTTTCTTTTTGGTTCGTTTTGTTGTAGTGCCTCTCTACATGTCCAATTCCAAAGACACATCATATGTACAAAAAGTGATCCTATTTGGGAGCATTTTAATTTATCTGCAATTATTTTTAGAGAACAAAGAGTAGTTAATCATCTTTCTCTATAGGATAGAAGGTGTTTGCTAGTCTTTAATGTGAATCTAGTTATAATGGTAGAGGAGTGAAGTATCATTTTGATCGAGATTCGTAGTAGTATAGCATCTTATACAACAATTCTAAGTAAAGTTCAAAAGAGACCAGCAACATATCTTAAATCCTCCAAACAAAAGGATTAAGACTCTAACAAAATGAGGTTTTTTACCTCCTAAACTTTGATAAATTAGTAAAACAACCTCATAACTCTTAAACTTTAACTTTTGTATGTAAAATACACAAAAAAAAAAAATAAAAGTAAATAAAAAAGTAATTAGCATGTTAAATTTAAAAACCATATTAGTTAAATATATATTTTTTTGTTACATAAAACAATTCATATACCAATTTTTCAAATTCAAATTGCATGCCACATAGATAAGATCATTTGATTTTAGGGAAATTGCAAAAAACCTTCTTAAGAATTTAATACGTTGCTTATATAATTGTTTAAATCTTCATGGGTATAAAATGGCTTTAATTTCAAGACAGGATATTTAGATTCTTAATACTGAAAAATAAACATAATAATCAACATAGGAAGAATAACCTCAATTTGGAGATCGGAAGATGGATTAATAACCATAACTGCTTTTGCAAAGGCTGCTACACAAATTTAGTCCCAAGAGGACTTTTCTCTGTTAAAAAGAATGGTCATTCTTATTGCTGATATCTGAATACATTTCAACTTTGGCCGCATCTTTAATATCATGCTCCGCTAATATTAAAGAAGTTGATCAAAGGAATGTGTTAACACTCTGTTTGGCATGAGAGAAAGGGTAAGGAAAAGGAAACAAAATCGAGAGGAAAAAAAATCAAATTCCACCATTTCATTAGATGGTGATGAAGTTGGGAGGCAAAGGAATTGGAAAGAAAATTTTTTTTCTGGACCTATCAAATTAGAGTTCACCTTAAAATTGGACCTATTAAATTAGTGTTCCCTCTAAAATTGGAAAGAAAATGCAACTTACTTTTTTCTTTTTTTTTTTTTGTAAAATGTGCGATCAACATTAATAAGTATTAAATATTTTTTTTTTAAATTATTAACAAGTATCTTAATACCATTCATTAATAGTGTATATCACGAACGCCAGTTAACAAATTCTTGATCAAAATGAAATAGCAATGATTATAATTCTTGATTTAGAAAACGTTTCAACCAGGATTTATAATTTCATAAAACTGATACATTTTCCAGCTAAGTTCTAATTGATACGACTCGAGTCACTAACTCATCATGAACAAGCATATGTTGTCAGAACCCCGAGCCATAGCTTCTTCCACTACTCGGAATCGTAAAAGTTTCGTTTTGTATTTCATAATTCCCGGTTGTGGTGTTTTTTTTTTTTTTTTTTTTTTTTTTTTTTTTGGGCCGCTGCCTTACAATACTATGCTTTCGGTCCTTGGGGAACGCTTGGCGCTTGCAACATGGTTCTTGCGGATTCAGACAAAATTTCATGTATCCTATGTTTTTGTATTAGAGTGTAAGCTAGTAATGCTTTTCACTGCTAGCTGTTACACAAAAATATTTCGATATATATATATATACATATATATACATGTATTTTACCATGATAGCCCAGGCTGTAGGTAAAAAAATCGGATAGCTTAAGGGATAAAAAAGACAAGTATCGCGCTTTTTATTACTTTTTTTGTTTATCGGCTGTCTCCAAAGGGACTGCTTTTGCATGTACGTAAGGGACTGTACGTCTCCTACTACCTGATCTTATGCATCCTTTATAGTATAAATAAACTTTGTTTGATCAAGGAAAAAAAAAATGGTTTTTTCTTTTCCCCTATTTGGCTTTTCTTATGACATGCAATTAACTTATACATGATCGGTGCACTTTACATTTCCACTTCTTGGCCAAAAGCATGATCTAGTATTTTTCATTCTGGGACCATGTTATGCTACACCTAACAATAACAATCAATATGAGGCACAATGAGAGTGAGTGCAATAAATACGCGAAATAACATAAAAGAAAAAAGAAGTCCATGATTGGAGTAATCTAGTATAGTATTGCATATTGATTCTTACAATCTCCATATGTCTGTTTGCGTGTGTAATTTGGATCATTTCTCTCAATTTATAAATTAATAGTTAAAATTATCCAAAATTTTAAAATATACTATTATGATATCATTTTCTTCTTTATAATCTTAACTGTTAATTGCACTTGACAATATCTTAAGAAAGTAAATTAAAAAAAATATAAAAAATATAAATTGAGATTATCTATTTATTTGTCCATGATAAATCTTAACATTATTTTTCATATAGTTGGTTTGGTTTTAATTTTCAGCTACTAGCTTTATTTATATTATTAAAGTTAAAAAAACTTTGACAACTATTAATAACTATTTTTTTGTGTCTATATAAGTTTAATAAATATTAATATATAATATAACAGCTCCCTTATGACTATCTGAATAACTTACAGGATAATAGGCAGCAAATTTTGTGAAGCTAATAAATAACTGTAACATTTTTCTTTAATTCTTTTCCACTATCTTCTCTCTACAATAACTTATACATATTAATTGAGATAATGGATGACTCATTTTATACTTCTGTTTTTTTTCTCTTATATCTTACTTGATACAAATTTTATACTTTTGTTTTTTTATTTATATCTTACTTGATAAAATACCAAAAAGACTACAAAAATAAACAAAAAAGTTTGTTATGTTTATCTTTTCTCTAAAATAAATTATATATCAATTTATATTATGAATATTAATTTTTTATTTTCATGGATACATAATGCTTATGTGATAATAATATAATCATATATAACTCTTCCAATATGCAATACGGTAATAACGTAATCATATATTTACCTTTTCCTTAGAATGCATTATATGTGTATAGGACTAATATTATATATCAATTTGTTTTATGAATATTAATTTTCCATTTCTTGGCTACACAATGCAATAATAACATAATCATAAATATTGATATTATGTCTAATTCATTTGTACAACCATAATCATAAAGCATGGTGAATCCATATAGAAAGCCATAGTGCTCCCCCGATCATTTATGGGAAATTAATTTTGATAACAGTACTATCAATTATATTCTTTATCACATTAGTGGTAATGGCACATCCCTTTTATTTATTATTTTTGTTATTTCTTATTGCTTATTCAATGAATTATCAGTTTACATCCAAATATATTCAAATGATCAAATAAAAAGCTTCCTCAATTTCAGTTTTATTGATTATGGAAGAAATAATAAAAAAGTAGTTTATCATCACTAAAATCCTATCAATTCTACTTTTTTACATTTATACATGATCATTGTTCGACAATTAAAATCATGAAATTTTTAAGCTAATTATATATTGTCGATTATGCAAAGTTGATTTCATCTGTGAATAATAAAAATTAAGTGAATGTTGAGGTTAAAGCAATCTTAAAGTCCTCATTTTAAATAAGAAATTAAAATTTCATCTAACAAAATTTGTACATTATCCAACATTTTTTATTTTTTATTTTGTCAAAATTGCACATATACTCGACATTATATAAAATGTATCAACACCTCGGATTTATGAAAAAAAAATTGGGCAATGGGGTTTATGAGAATTGATATAGTTAATAATGTAAATTAAAAAATATAAAAGATTAGTAATATTATCTTATATTATTTTTAAAAAAAAACATAAATATTTATGTAATTCAATATTATCAATATTTTTCAATTGCTTTTGTGTTAAATTTTTTTTTTTTTTACTGCTTCTAATTTTTTATCTTGTTGTAATTAACTATATAACTATTTTACAACTAATGTTTTACACATTTGATTTTTGGTAAGTTAGACAATTGATTTTCTTATACTTGTATACACATCATGGGTACACCATCCACTAATAATGAATAAATGGAAATGAAAGATCCCTAGGATACATAGTGGTAATATATAATTTATCACTTACTTGGCCAATCATCTTCTCTAATAGTTTATTAGATTTATTTTTTTTTTTTAATTTTCTTCGTTATATAAAATTAAATTCTGTTCAATTGTCACTTTGCAATTTTAAAGACAAAACACATGGATTGGCAATTACCCTAGTATTAGACTAAACGATAACACAAATACGAATTCGATACAATTAGAAACATGAATAAGATACAATAAATTTTTAGCAACTTATTGCCAGCATGAATTAAAATGCCAGGTGACTTCCAATTTAAGTTTGACAAAATGATGTATGACACAAATTCTGTCATACAGCGGGCTCGCAATTTAGTCGCGACTTAGCTTGAGTTGTTCTTGCGATATGATTTTCTGTGCAATATAAAGTTGAGTTACAACAATTTCAGGAGGGTAATAGAATATTTCTTTAATTGAAAGACAAAACTTAACGATGTTGGAGCAAGGCTCAAATTGGATAACGAATTAACTTTATCAACAACCAAAAGACAGTGCGATAATTATTTGGAGATGCTAGAACCACAATGCCATAAACGACCATGCTGGTACCCAAAACTAATGACTGTCTGCATTACAAACTTCTTATGCTACAATAATTTTCCACTTCGAGACAAAACAATACAAACATCAATCTGAAAAGGGGCGGACGCTTGATAGAGTTGTGGTGCATTCTCAATCGAAAATGGCCGATGCTAGAGTGTAGCAAAATGACATAGGATAGGGGCATTTTTAGTAATTAACGAAAGTTACTTTGAGACATTGCCAACGATTTAAGACACGATCCGCAAACTTAAGATATGATAAGAGTTTGAAGGTTGAAAATAGAAAATCTGAGTTTAAATTTGAAGGTGCAAATCGAAAGGAAAGTAAAAGTTTAGAAACAAACAAGTGCGACATAGTGAGTTCCACTCTTTCAATTCTCATGATTTTTTTACCTCAAATCATCAAGAGCTCTCTAGGTAAATTTGATCGTGTTTATTATTGGTTTTTCATTTACTCTCATTCTTTAACGTTATCCACTGCATTGTCTTATTGTGATATATACAGACGTCGTAGAAGCACACAACAACATTTGCACAATAATCGACATTTAAATATAATCATCAAAGCCAGCTGCCACAATTTGATTTGCAACTAATATGATGATGATGTTGGTGATAATAATAATAATATTAATAAACATAAACATATGTGTATGGAAGAAATTGCAACTAGTATTAAAATAAATAAATAAATAAAAATCTGAAGCATGGCAAGTGCCAACATGAAAATTAAGAGGGAGCCATTTAAGAGGAACATAAGAAGTGGTGGGAAGCTGTCAAGATTTAATGCATGTGACAGAGGAGTTGGTGAGACTGCATAAAATACATAGGGGATGGAGTGAAGACGACAGCGATGATGGTATTTTTTGGGACTCTGGAGCCTGGATTTTAATCCATTTCAATAACATGTCCTTTTTGACTGAAAATAATTTTCTTTCCCCCCTTTCATTTTCCATTCAATTTACCAGCTAACTCTGTGGAGAACAACTCCAACCTCCTAGGCTTACTGCGCTTCACTGTCTAAGCTGTCCCATTTCGTGAACCGCAGTTAATGTGGCCAGTAAAATCCATTGATTGCCATTAACATTAGGAAGTGGGGAAGAAAAAAAAAAAAAAGAAAAAAAAAATGAAAGCTTGCAGAAAATATGGGGGGTCATTATTATTGAGGGAAATTATTTTTTTCAGAATTCCTGTTATCTTTGTCAAAACTAGAGAAAAAGTCAAACTAAACTTAATAATGAAAAGGACTTTCTTATAAGGGTTCTATCAACAGGTGTTTGGACATTAATTAAGACGATTTAAAAAATATATATTTCACATACTTATAAAATAGGAACTTGCTAGGGTTATCCAAACAATTCAAGGATACTAGTAAGATTCGAGTACAAAATAGATCAAATTTTAATATTCCAATTGTCACCTATCTACAAAAATTGTCATTGCTTATATACTTATCCAAATTTTCTTTTTATCTTTACATGCACTGGGCATTTCCTGGATAAAATTGAAGAAATACTGTATGCGCTATCCATGAATATGCACAGAAATACTATATTTGCTATCCAACGATGAATTAAATATTTTTTCTTAAAAAAAAAAAGTTGAGCTATTCAAGCATTTAAAAAAAAAAAAAAACTAGTAAAAATGTTGTCTGTTTCCAAACTATTCATAGCGTTCTACTAGAACGTTCAGCCACCATGAATGCACTTTCCGCAGCCTTTTCAGGATGAATTTCTGTCAAAAGAGTTCAAGTTAGATGCCGAGAAAAATGACCGTATCCTAGGTACTAAACAGTTATTTGCTATCTACTATAGTCTGAATAGAAGAAAAGAAAAAATCAATCAGATGGAGAAGAGACGCTTCATCGATTGTTGTTAAAAATCTGTAAAAGCAGTTCGTGACATGTGACGTGTTTCCAATTCCTGAGCCATTTGCCAGGCTGAGTCCAGGGGTGACTTGACGAATTTCTTAGGAATAACAAAAGTGGCTCCCTCTCGTTTTCACTTGAGTTAATAATATTTTTAAGATTTTACATTTGCTAGTTCCTCTACTAAAAAACCAAGGTTTAGCTTTCATTTTTTCCCTTTTTTCTTGTCGTCTTGTTTCTCTCGTTAGTTGCATAATCTGCGCTTGCCCGCTTTCTTCACACCATATATCGGCACCATTCCTTCTTTTCAGTTACATTATCGTTGCAAAAGATAAGAGTCTGAAAATGTGAAAATGTGAAAACTCAAGTTATAATATTAAAAAAATGACATAATTACATAGAAAAATTGCTAAAACTCAAATTATGCAATTGAAAACTAGTTAGTTCAGCAAAACAATTACTTGAGATCGGCAATAATAAATAGTATACAATAGCATTGGATAGACTTAATTCCTATTAAGACGATGATTGGGATGAGAGAAAAAGGATAGAAGGGGATAAAATTAGAGAGAATTGAATTAATTCATTTTCTATTGTTTTGTTATGAAGAAAATTGAGAAAAAATGGAATTGATAAACAAACAAATCCATGAATCCTATCAAAACCTGTTCCCTCGAAAGATGGAGAAAGGTAGAGAAAATATGAAAAGCTAACTACAATTTTTGCTTGGCACTCTAAAATTGATGAAATTATTATTATTATGGACATTTTAGTAATTTAATGTTATCTTACTCTTTATTAAAATATGGTTTTGCTTCCTTTTCTTTTCACTTCTAAATAAACACGCAGTAAGAAATTAAATATCCCAACTCTTTCCCTACTAGTTTCTTCCCTCCATATTCATTTCCTCCTAATTTCTCCCTTCTTCCCAAACATGGTGTAAATGTGACAATGTGTCATGTTTTACAGAATGTAATAACAATCTTGATGTATATCTTAACCAATTATAATAGCTTAAGACCTATGGTTATCATAATCACTTAAGATACACAAGGCTTTCATAAAATCAATGCTTAAAAGAATAATTATTTCATATCTTATTGTTATTTCAAATATTCATTACAATATAAGTTGGAGCTCAAATTAATCCCTCGATTTGTTTACAAAGAAATCTTGATGTCTTGTTTCTTTTCTTGCCTTCCTCTCTTGTTAGCTTAAAAACCTACCAATGGAACCCCAAGCATCATTATGGATAAATCTTGATAACCCATAACAACTCTATAAAGGCATGAGCAAAACCACGGCTTAGCAAGTAGCAAAGAACTTGCATTATACTTAAGCAATCAAGAGAAACAATCTTTAGCATACAATGCAATAAAACAAATGTCATCTGCATGACATATCAGGAGATTAGAGAAATTATATCTACTCTAATCTAGGTTTTGAAGAGTTTTCATAAATAACATTCTCCCACCAAATCCAAGTTTGTGTAACGAATCCTTAATCTTCCCTAAACCACTTTGAACTATCCATTGACAGCTTTTACTTGTACTCTGATCTCCTCTCAAGTCAAAATAGCTCCGTATAGTCAAAAGAAGATATGTTTTATATCTCACCTAGTGGTTGGTATCCAATGGGACAAATATAAGTATACAAGAGATGCAATGCATGTCCTGTTCCTTAGTCTAAGAAGATTCTTAGAGTTAGATTTTTAGTAAGCAATCAATCAAGTATCACAAATCACAATGGTTGAAATTAAACACATCAAACAAGTAAGCTACATTACTGAAATCAAATCTTCAATCACATATGTTGCATACACACAAATTAAGCTAGTTACAAGCGCAATCGATATAATAAGTTATGGCTCCTTGTACGGAATAATTTAACCACGTTAAAGTAGGTCACTTACCTGAGATATGGTTGTCTCTTAACCTGGAAGTCAAAAAAGAATGTACAACTCTATGTTAGTATATTGTCTTTTTAATTGTATAGTTAAAAGGATAAATTATTTGGTTTTACCATGTACGATTCACTTATTTAAGAAAACTTATCAAAATTTTAAGTTGAAAAACCGAATATATCTTGATGAAACATATTTAAAAATGGGGAATTGCAAAAGTTAAGCTAGTAGTATTTTAAGGCCTAATCTTAGTTTAATGAAAATGAAGTATAGATAAAGATATGAGCAAAGGTAGCAATATATTAATCAAAAGAGGTTAAAAATTATGATTACACCTTTATATTAAGTATTTTAAGTCATATAAATGATCTATTTATTATCCTGGAAATTTTGTAAATAACCTATTTCTAAGTTCTTTACTTGAAAAATGAGTCATAAAATGATAATAAATATGAAGTGATAAGTATATTATTACTTTGGGCATAAAACAATTACAAATAGTGCATTATAGTGTAGGAAAATTTGTGGTGGCATTATAAGGTCAATAGCTATTTATTTATGAATTATTTTTTCAAAATTAAGTTTTAAAGCAATATTGAGTAGAAAATTGGAAAAATTGTTAAAAATTACAAACATGAAAAATAATTTTTATCATAATGACCACAAGCTACAACAAATATAAAATACTTACAATAAAAGCTTTGAAGCAAAAAAAAAAAAAAAAAGAACAGCAAAACGAAAAGCAAAACAAAACATTATAACTTTACCAACAGTTGTCACACTAAAACACCTTCTAACAATCAAAACCACCACTCAACAGCTACCACCAGCACTTAACAATTGTCGCAAACCTAGGGAATACAAGAGTATACTCCAATTCAATTTTGGTGAATTTTGGAGTTGAAAGTGAATATGTAGAAAATTTACAAGTGATAGAGCAATATTTATGGGGTTACTTCACCTTTAGAAATTAATTTTTTATCAATAGCTTAGGAAATAATTCCTAGAAAAATTAGTATAGCTTTCTAGTATTCTTACACATCCATAGCAAAATTTTAGAATTTTTGGGAAATTTTTCAAAATTTTGGTGAATTTTTTACACCTAAAAAGGCTAATTCATAAATTTTCTAACAAAAATCAAAATTATTAAAAACTATCACTTTTGTGATAATAACATAATCGTATATACCTCTTCCAACATGCAATATGGTAATAACGTAATCATATATTTACCTTTTCCTTAAAATGCATTATATGTAATATATAACTAAAATTATACATCAATTTATTTTATTTTCTATTTCTTGGCTACACAACGTGATAATAACATAATCATATATATTAATATTATGTCCAATTCATCTATACAACCCATAATCATAAAGCATGGTGAATCCATATAAAAAGTCGTAGGCCTCCCTTAATCGTTTATAGGAAATCAATTTTGAATATGGTACTATCAATTTCATTCTTTATCACATTAGTGATAGTAGTACATCCGTTTTCTTTATTATTTCTTACTACTTATTCAATGAATTATCAATTTACATCTAAATATATTCAAACAAGTAGATAAAAAGCTTCTCAATTTTAGTTTTATTGATTATAGAAGAAATAATAAAAAAAAAAAACAATTTATCATCATTAAAATCCTATCAATTTTGCTTTTTTACATTTATACATGATCTTTTTTAAAATTAAGTTTTTAAGCAATATAACATGCAAAATAATTTTTATCATGATAACCACATGCTACTATCAATATAACGTACTTACAATAAAAACTTCAAAGTAAAAGAAGCATTATAACTTTACCAAAAGTTTCCACACTAAAACACCTTCTAAAGGTCAAAACCAGCACTTAGTGATTGTCACAAACTTAAGGAAATATAAGAGTATACTCCAATTTAATTTTGGTGAATTTTAGAGTTGTGAGTGAATGTATGGAAAATTTACAAGTGATGGGGTGATATTTATAGGGGTTTCTTCACCTTCAGAAATTAAATTTTTATCAATAGCTTAAGAAACAAGTCTTAGAAAAATTACTATAGCTTTCTAATATTCTTACACATCCTTAGTAATTTTTTTAGAATTTTAGGACATTTTTCAAATTTGGGTGAATTTTTGACACCTAAAAAGGCTAATAAATAAATTTTCCGACAAAAATAAAACTTATTAAAAATTATCGCTTTTGTCCCCCTTATTTTTTTTTTTTACTTCTTAAATAAGTTACTAAGTTTCAATGCGATGTTTCATTACATGTTGATTGATTTTGTATAATTTTCCTACTAATTAGGGGTATTTTGGTAATTTTCTTACTAAATTAATAGATATTATTATTATTTTTGCTAAAGTATGGTTAAATCTTCTAATATTCCTAACTTTATTTTTAAGATATGCTAGGAGGTAAACGTATCTAGCATTTAAGTAGTATACATATATATATATATATATATATATGTATATACTAGCAGATGATACGCCCACGTTACATATGTAAAAAATAAATAAATAAAGTTGTGCAATCTAATTTATAAAATAGTAAATTTTTAGATCAAATACCACCAAGATTAACTATTTAAAAAAGATTGGAAACTTACAAAAAATATCTATAAAGTCTGCATAACTGGCTATAATAATAATGATAATGGTATCGAAGCAAATTAATTATAAGAATACCTTCAAGAAATCAATACATTTTTGTAGACAACATTCCATATATGAGTACCGGTTACTCTAAGAAGTTTGCCCTTCTTTACCAAAACTTTTGTTAAAGCCATTGAAACTCTACGTGATAGGGCCATATAAAGTTATCCGTAACTAAACACATGGTCTGAAAAATAAATATCCACATTATGTATTATTTGACCTTGTACTTTGTTGATTGTCAAAGTAAAGCTTAAATGAACTGGAAACTGTTTTCTTATCATTTCAAATGAGAGATTCAATCTCTCTTAAGACTTTAGGGTTATTCTTGGAATGAACTCTTAACCTTCTTGAATGCCCGGTCAAGACCTCTGCATAAATGACATTTTGTAAGAAGTCAATGTGTATTAACCTCGTATCATTACAAAGACCTACCTTTGGTTCTATGTTACATAGGAGCATAATTGATGCTCCCTTCTTCAGTGTCAATATATGAGGAGGCATTCCACCTAGCGATATAGAGTTTACGTATTCTTGTTGATACAATTGCCCATTGTAATAACTAACGGCATCAAAGGAATAATAAGTATGTACATCACCAAGAAATGAGTAAATTATTGCATCATTTAACTTGTCAACCTCAACATTTGTAGGGGTTAGAAGTGCATAACTAATAAAGCAAGATGCATCTTATGCATGTTCATAAAGATTTAGGAAGGTTGTATCAATTAAACAGTTAATTAACCAATCATCGTACCACTATATGCTCATAGATTGAGGTATTTTTATGAAGTCATCATGTATAGTGGGCTCAACCCCATCACCAACTCGTAGAACAAATTCCGAGAAATCTCTATTAGCGATGGATCTCATATTTTGTGTTAATCGAACAATGTGAACTTTACTCCAAAGGGGTGATCTGTTAAGGTATGCATTGATCAATTAACTTTTTGTGCCCTTTGGAACTATCGAAAGAATCTGTCTAAAATCTCTACCTAATATCATTACTTTACCCCCAAATGGAACATCATTTTCCATGATATCTCTAAGTATCCTATCTAAGGACTCGAAAGCATATTTATTAGCCATGGAAGCTTCATCCCATAGAATAGCTTCACACATCTTCAACAGTGTAGCTAATTCAGATTGATTGCTTATTGAGCAAACGGGGATTTGAATTTAGATTCAAAGGGGTCTTAAACCTTAAGTGTGTCACTCTACCACTAGGTAATATTATAGAAGCAATCCTAGAGGTTGTTGTTGCTAAGGTAATGAAACCACTACTTTGAAGAAATGCTAAAATATCAAGAAATGCTAAAATATCACGATATAGGAAATTTTTACCTATACCTCCTGGACCATCAATGAAAAATATTGTAGACTGATTTTGCTCAACTGTAAACTTAACTAAATCAAATTTACATGCTTAATCAATGTTTAAACTTGCAATTGTAGCCATATCCTCATCGAGTACAGCAATAGACAACTCATCCTGTATAACCTTAGGTATCTTACTTCTTCCAGTTAATTCACTTTAAAGTTACGGTAAGTCGTAGTCTAATAAACTTTTCCCATGTTGCCCAAGTAATGCATTGATGTCATATAATAAGATAATGACTATGAACACATGCCCAGTAAATGAGCAAGGGTAATCTTACATCATACTCATGTGGAATTCATCCCATAATAACCTAATATCAGTCAGTTAGCAATATACAATAATGGTTACAAATAATCTCCTAAGTGCAAATGGAATTTGAAAGGACATAACTTCAAATAAGCAATGGCGTATGCTTTCATCATTTTCAATTAGCCCTCTACTTTCTACTGCCTTTTTAAATGTCTCCTGTTGCATGCCATGGTATGTTAAGAGATTACTAAAAGAAGTAGGACCGCGAACATGGCTAAGTAAAACTCAAAGATAAAATCTTTCAAAATCCACTGGTGGTACTATATATATTCTTTCTATGACCTTCCTCATAGTCCTTCTATGATGCTAGTTGAAGTTTCTCCATGTGTAATGTTTTAGGAAATCCTTATACAAATACCATCCTGCTTGAGGATTTATGGCATTAGTATGAAAAAATTGTATGAGCATCATAAATGGTACTAGATTATTACTCAAAATTGAGTGTACAATCTCATCAGGCCTGAATCTGATTGTATGCATGTTTGGTAGATGTATTTGTACTCTAATAATAAATAGATACATGTGATTCATTGGAAACTTCAACAATCTCCAAATAGCTTCTAGTGTTCCTATCCAACGTGCATCTATAAATTGATGGACTTCATCAATTTCAGAACCTATACGAACCTCAAGAGATAACCTATCAAGACTTTTGTGTATGTATTTATACAAATACTTAATACTCTTCACACTTACACAAATCTCCACGTTTATATGACAATCATACTCTAAGAGTAACCAAGGGTTATAAGGGATAATCCAACTATTATCCATCCTAATGTTTAGATAATTTGGAAGTGCAACGGACATATTTTTTTCTTCTTCTATATATTAGATATGCATCGTTGCCTCAGATAGTACAATTTGAAAATGGCTTAGGGAAATGGCGTTTACAATAACCTTGCTTCATGCATGGTACAGAAGAGTTAAACCTACCACACGAACCATGAACCATGTGTTTAAGCACTACATTGAATAATCTTGACTCATCATTTATATTAAGATTTTCAACTCACACAACTGAATCATAATCATCCGGTGAATTGAGCTTAAAGCCATCATCTAGTATGATAAGAATGTTAACATGTAGTAGGCCTCATTTTTAGAACTCTATTACATATGTATACACAACAACACTTCCTAAAACACTTCTATCGAGAACATCCTTTTTAAACTCTTGAAATCGACATTGGAAAACACATGAAAGTAAATCCAAACGATCTTGTAGTGTTTGTCCTTCAAGCAACTCATACAGAATCTCTGGCCAAGATGGATTACATGTTATGGTAATGAAGAAATTAGGTCTTCCTAGTTCCTGAACTAATGTTATTACATGTTAATATCTTTTGTACATATCACAAGGGCTTCCAACAAATGAAGATGATAGTATAATTTTTCACCCAATATTCCCTATCATCTAAGGAAGATAAGATGAAAGAGGTTTCTAAAAAAAAAATAAATTAAAAAATCCCTGAATATGACATAGCGTAATGTAGTAGTTAAGTGGCTAAACTTGTATTTTTTTCTCCAGCAGTGAGTAAATATTGTTGGAAGAGTCGACCCCTATGCAAAATGAGAGATTGCTTAATACTGAGTATTTGAAAAATAAAGTTGTAGGTTAAAATTTGGCAATTTAAGTTGTATGAAAGAAATTAGTTATAATTAAGTGTGATAATCACCTAAATATAATAGGCATAGAAACCACGACATGTAATAGAGATGTTAGTGGTGAAGTGATAATTTGCATCCTACATATACATTCCATAAGGGAACAAAATGGGGATATTATAGGGGATTGTAATACCCAGCCATATCACTAATATTCATAAGGTGTCTAGCACGTGACTAAATAACAATGTCATGATCATGTAATTCGCCTTCTTCTTCACCACTAACCATAATAGTAGCCACTTGAGATGTAGTAGAAAGAGCATATTGGTATTGGTTGGGAGAACATTCACGAATTATCAAACGACAGTCTTCAATATTATCAAGTAAAGACAGTTGACGAAATTGATGAACAAATGAGTTACAGTTTTTTAGAATGATAACAAACCTAGCAATGAGCTATGCATCTAAGTTTTGATTCTTGAAGATGCGGTTTTGGATTTCATGGTCAGTATCATATATATATGTTTTACAAAAAGCGTAGCCTTTCATTTATGTTTAGTAAGAGACTACTAATTCTATGATATATTGCATCTTGAGCACAAAACATATATATGCCACAATTTCCTACTAAAAGACTTTCATCGACATGTACACCCATAGAAGTAAATGCGATAACACAATTGTATGATCTAATTTGTTGTCTAAAATGCCTTTCAATATTATGTTATACAATGTATAATTCAAAGAGTTCAAGGTGTGAAGGAATTATAGGGAGACTAATCTGTCCATTAGAACATCAAATTTGAAAAGTCTCATGCTTGAATAATTACGCAACACAAAATGAGCATAGTGGTGTTTTAAGTAAATTGAGCATGTTATATCCATGATTTTCTTGGAACTCTCACCAATGTTGATATAGCCCCGTTGTCGTATTGGCCTAGCATCTAATATTTACTAAAATCAAGACATAATAGACATTAAAATGTGGAAACAAATGTAAATAAAGTAATATTCCATAAAATAGCTCCATTAGTTGCATTTTGATTTCGATGGTGTTATTCAATAAAAGTAGGAACTGCATAATGTACGTAAAGTAAATATAAGGAGCTTTATTGATATAGGAGGATTTGATATCCGTATAAGAGATAACCAAGATAAAGGGTAAGATTACCTCCTAACGAAGCATAAGTCCTATGAAAACGTGTAGTACGTCTTATAGCAGATAGGTGAAGTCCTGTTGAGGTACTTACATGTTCAATTAAGATTCGTCCAACAATAGCATTTATGTAAGGGTCACGTGGTTGAATGGGAGCATCAATTTCATAGGTTGAAATAATTAACATATAAAGTATGAGTTGAATAAGAAAATAGAATATTCAAATACTAATGTCTTCAAGAATGTTTATCGAAGTGTGTAATGGTGAATCAGCAATATATCTTGATCGTACCAATAGTCGAACATCAGATAACCTGACTGTTCTAAAGCTTATTACATGGTGTACGTAAGATTATATATCTGGAGGATTTATTTGATTATGTTGATCTAATCCTTCCATTATAGGCTTTTACTGAAAGAAAAAAAATAAAAATTTAAATGAGTATGTTAATTGTTGTACAATTCGTATGTAAACAATAATGTTGAACTATTGTATCACGAAGAAAGATGTCGGAATTATTCACCAATTTTGCATGTGTAGATATTGCATATTAAATCGTAATATACATAAAAAATTTATTACATATAGTATTATTCACCAATTTTGTATCGTATGAGATTTGATCTCCTCCCATATAATATTTTTTTTTTATTCTATGTGAAGAGTTTGTTTATGTTAAATGTAAAATTAATACACTATCTATATATCATCATATCAACTGTTAAAATCTCCATTTATTATAAAAGTATTTTATAAAATCAAATATTATTATCGACCAAACATGATAAATAATAGACTTACACCACAATGAAATAGCATATAATTAAATCAACAAATCACAAATAGCTTACGGGATACTTTGTAAAACCTTGTCAAACATGAAGGGAAATTAAAACTTTCAATAGTAAAGTAACCTTCAATAACTTTAAGGGTAGAAGCATTAAAAAAATTCAAAAAGTTCAAATAATTCGAAAAATTTTTTTGAAGAAATACTAAATTTACATTGCAAAAGTAGAAAAAATAAAGAAATAAAACCCTGATGTTGATGGGCACGTAGAAGATTGATGAAGAAGTATTGATAAATTATAATAACACATAATAAGTGGTGCTTAAAAAAAAAAAAAAAAGACTTGTAACCTGTATATATCGTGAAGCTCTAAATTAAGTGAAAATCTCTTATAAACTAACACATAAAATTGAAAAATAAATACTATTAAATAGAAGAAGCATCGTTTCTTAGCAAATAATTAGCAAAAAGAGCAGTGAAGAAAGAGATTATGTTACTATCCTATACTAATGATTAAAGTTGGAAAGTGATTAGACAAATTGAAAATCGTATACAAATAGAATTGATGTAGATATAGATAGATGTAGATTTACATGTACATATAGATATAGATGTAGATGAACATTTAGATGCATATAGATCAATAAATAGATAGATAAAAGAGACATAATGTATATTTAAACCCATTTTTCTTGAGGAGTGAAAAAATTAATTTGATGGTTACTCTATGGAAATTAAAACGTTCATTAATGTAAATGAAAAAGTTGTTTAAAATATTTATACTTATGTAGATTAGTCAATAATAAAGTAAAGTATTCAATTATTTTTTTGTTTAGTACATATTTAATAATTAAGATATTTTGTAGTCTTCTTGAACACGATAGTGAACGAAAATTGTTGAATATTCAACTAATCATCAAATGTTGGTTTTAATAATGTAAGTTATGATTTTATTTTCTCCAAGTTAATAGTATTTTTTCTATATTCTTAAGGCAAACATCGGCAAAAGAAAATTATTATATAACCACTACTCTTAAATTGTTAAATTCGATTGAGTGTTGAGTAATGATAATGTGATTTTTTATTACATGGTAGTCATTAACAATTGCAAATTTACCATATAGTTAATGTTAATTTGACTGAATTACATAAATTGAACAATTAGATAAGGACCAAAGTTAGATTAGTTCAATTGTCCGTTTACCAATTTGGAAGCTTTGTATCTTATATATTTTCGGTTTTCCCGTTACTAATATTACAATGAAATACATATTGTTAATTTTGACAATAACAATTACATATTGTTAATTTCACTAATGATCGAATCTTTCACCTAAAAGAAATTTCTAATAGCAAATTAAACCTAAAGTCTATTTTTCTCATTTGATTGCCTTGAAAAAAATTCCCACAACACATTCTATATATATATATATTATATATATATTGCAATTTTGTACTTTACGATTTATTTAAATTCTTCAAGATGAAAAGAAAGAAAAAACCATGAGAAAAAAAAAATATAGATACCTAACAAAATTCCATGGTTAGTATTGTATTTTTGTAAAATTTCAATATAGGTTACCATTTTATAGAGTTATTTTTATCTCTATACTTTATAGTGGTGAAATTTAAATAATAAATACAATAAAAAGATAAGCTTCAACTAATTTATGCATAAGATGTAGAAAATATAGATAATCTATATATAATATGCAAAAATATACATATTTAATTAAACAGGTAATACATAATACAAATATTAAATAATGTGTAATACAGATATAAAACAAAGTAACAGTACAAAAGATTTACCCCATATTGAATGCCCTCTATGATTTTTGTAATAAACAATGTCTCCAATACGGTAATTGATACAAAGTAGTAATCTGTTATAACAGTTTTTCACAAACACAATTATTACTCAAAGCAATGACATGATAAAAGTATATCAATTATATCCAAATTCTTAAGCTTTAATGACAATGCAAAATACCAAAATTAGTACTTAAAGAGCTTTGACAAAATGGCCAGTTACTGAGATAACTTATGCTTAACTCTTGGAGATTGGAGAACAAATCTATAATAAAAGCTAAATCGTTATTATCTAAAACACTATGTTTCAATTAGTGGTTCATGGCTAAATACTGACCTCCATGGTTAAAAGAAGATAATTTTTGGAAGCTTCACTTCTTGATTATGTGAATATGCAAACCTATCATAAAAAGCGAAACAAAAAACCCAAAATTTGTTTTTACTTAAACATAAAGAATATGAAATCAAAGGTGAAAAATAATTTGAAAAGATTCATTCTAAACACGAAACTTAGTTAGACATACAGTTTGCAGAATCACATGTGGCGTCTTTATTTTAAGTTGAAAACATTGTAGAACGATGCAGTTAAGGAATTATGGAAATGAACACTAAACCTACAGAATACCCATAATAAGAACATAAGAATCCTTCATTATCTGTCATTAGCAATAAGTATCGTCTAATACATTAAGTGCATGTAGAAAATGAACAACTGGAAATGGTAATTGTTGATAAAATTGAAGTTAAAGAAATAATCAATCAAAATAGAATTAAGAGTGTCAAAATTTCAACTATGAAAAGGTGAAAGAGAACCAAAACAAAGAGATTTGTAAGGAAAGTAAAAGAAAAAAAATGAAGAAATAATAAATAACAAAACGTGAAACTATGAAAAGGTAGATCCATCTAGAAACTATAATCTTCCATTAAAAGTATATGAATTTGAGAGGTTATGTAAAGGTTATGTGTAGAATTTTAATGAACAAAATAGGAAATTTTCTATTCTTAGGATTTTGCATATGCGCTCACGCAATGGGAAAAGCAAGGAGCAAATGATGATTGGCTTTTATCATCTTCTTTCTTCCAACTCAAAATCAATTACCATGATATTACCATTTTAAGCCGCTACATTAGTTGCTCAAGTACATGTAGAAATTTACGAGAAGTAGTTATCAATCGAAGGAGAAAGGAAGATAAAAGTGATAGATAGAGAATAAAGTGGTGATTGGGATTGGGCCACGATTGTTTTGAGATCTGGAGAGGTTAAT
Organism: Lumnitzera racemosa; assembly: GCA_024138005.1. Lineage (NCBI taxonomy): Eukaryota > Viridiplantae > Streptophyta > Magnoliopsida > Myrtales > Combretaceae > Lumnitzera > Lumnitzera racemosa. The sequence continues at coordinate 65,130,187 of JAMXBC010000004.1, forward strand.
AAAAAAAAGTGAGTTAATGAATTTATCCATATTATAAAATATTTATAATTTTATAAAGTTATTTTAGTATTGATTTTTCTTGTTATATTAGATTAGATTAGGGGTTTGAATGGTATATATCTTGTGACGGTGCTAACTTGATGATAAATAAGGATTAGCAAGAATTATGGTAATGCTAGTTAAATGATCAAATAGGAGATAGGGCTTAATTAACCAAAAAAGCTCTATCATCAACAACCCTTGACAGCCTTACAAGCTATTTGGATGTATAGAGTAGACCGAAATGGGAATGGAATGCTCATTGAATGGAATCAATTATATGATGGTTCAAAATGCACTAAGAAAAATCTAAAAATAAAAGTTAGAGACATAAAAAAAAAAAAGTCTACTTAAATGCTAGATTTTTTGTTTCATTTTTTATTTTACAACTGCAATCATTCAAAATCATACTTAATTTTACTTAAAAATATGAGGACAAGTTCATAATGAGTCTTATAAAATCCAAACTCGCCTCTATAGGGTTAACTATCTCCCAAAATCCTATAAAAATCTTATAAAGCTTTACCTTCTATCACTAAAAGCAGTCTATAGGGGCAAGAATCCAAAAGAACCAAGTAACCTTATAAGGTCAGGCTTCTATAAGGTCCTGATGAAAAGGAGAGAGTAAAGTAGAAAGTAACTAGATAGGGTTAGGATTTGAGTTACTGACTTACATACCTATGGAATTTTGAAACTTAAATGCGTTATATAATGTAAAACTATTACAAAGCATACTTAATGTGTAGCTTAAAAGTAAATATTTTTATTAACATATTATTTTGTATCAAGTATATTTCCCATCAATTTTTTTTTTTTAATTTGAAAACCCATAACCTAAACTCTATAGAGTTTTAAATCATGTCTCAAAGCAATGTAAAAGCTTTATAAGATTTTATTAGGTTGGGCGGTTTAAGTACCCTATAACAACTTACCTAACTGCATCCCTAATTCCACTTTTTCTTGTCAAAATTTACATATGAATATAATACTTAATCGCTATTTATTTATTAAATATACTACCTTTATCATCTTTTGAAATATTACGCTAAATGTTCATTGGTTGCAGAGATAAGTGAAAACGATGGTCATTAAGGAAGATGAAGTTTGATTAATAATAACATTAAACAACTTCAAACGTTAATATACAATAAAAACCCTCGATAAAGTTTAGTAACCCAAAATTGAAAGATCAATTTGCTCCTAAACAAGTCAAGTGCTCTAAACCAATATACATAATGTTCTCTCATTACACATCAAGCCTTCTTATTTCTTTACTTTCTTTAGCTACCTAGCAATCAAATGGATCGTAATTAGGCTTTGTTGATAGGTGACTAGCAACTAACAATTGGATGGGAGGCAACTACATGATAGTGTGATTACATAAGCTGCATCTCTTAACTTGCTTCACCTCTACAAGTTCTCTACACCATCACCACCCCTATAAACCCCCCTACCCTTTCTCTCTCTCACACACACATACATACACATAAGTAACAACTAATCAACTATATGGGGCATAATGAAGTCACAGTGCAACCTAGCAATTAGATGGGTCACATGATTAGGTAAGTGTTGTACTATCATTTAAAAAAGATGCCATAAGCGGTTGCCTAACCAAGTTGAATATGTAAGAGAGAGAGAGAGAAGAAGAAGAAGAAGAATTAGAATTGTATGATTTGGTGTATATTACACCATCAATTAAGAGAGATGTTGTAGGTGGTCATAAAATTAAGTTGTGTAAGAAATGAATGTGAGAGAGAGGGAGAGGAGAGATAATCAATCATTAAGACATTGACAATAGAAGGGAAGAATGGAAGGAAGGAAGTGAAGAGGTTATGATAGGGAGTAACAATTGGTCATTCAAGCTTCATAGGTCTTAATAGAGGTATTAACCTTCATAGAGGATAAAGATGGTGTATATTAGTGAGCATTTTCATAGAATGTACAAGAAATGAGCATTCCTATGGAATAATCTTCTCTCTTGCTCTCTTGAACTCTCTCTCTCTCTCCCCTCACTTTCCCTTTATCATGATCTCTCTCTCTCTCCCCTCACTTTCCCTTTATCATGATCTCTCTCTCTACTTACTTTTTCTCTCATGTGAACTCTTTCTCTCTCTCACAATTTATGTAGGTAATAATGGTGAAGAAGAAGATGAGAGTAGTAAAGGCCTTTTTTCCTAGGAATCCTAATTCTTAACTTCCTCTAGAGATTCTCAATTCCTAATTCTTAGGAATTATGATTTTAGAATTCTACTTTGGGGCAATGAACATGGTAATAGGAGTTTAGTGAGGAATAAGGGGGAATAGCTATTCCATTACCGCCGAGTGAACAACACATAAGTATCTTGTTATTTGATTCATGCCCATATTGGTGACCATAGATATTATGGTTCTAGACTAAAAATCCTACATTTCCCTCATTGGATTTTCTTTCTACTAGCACCCTTAACAATCTTCACTTCTAAGGCTTCTCTAGAAAGATCACCATCACCAATGTTCAAATACTAATTCTCCAAAGAATATCAATGGGAGATTTACGATTGGATAATAAAATCAATGACCAAGAGAAGTACAACTGGAAAGGATCCTAAGTATATATGCAAAGATCAATATAAGATAAAAGCTATGAATTAAGAAGTTAAATTGAGAAAATTTCGAGTATAAAATTAGTTAAACCTTTGAGTTTCAAACTTTGCGATTGCTTGTAGGTGTAGATAGGTCGTCTTCTTCATGTTATTACTTGGTATTCACCCTCATGATTAATTTATGCTCAGCTTCTCTATTGAGCTGCCGAATTTCCTTCAAGCTGGAGCACCAAATGGAGAGGTGACACGTTACTCCAGAATAAAATAATTTTTCATCATCTAATTGGGGACTGGGTAGCATCTCCTAGATAACAAATTGAACATGGTATTAGTATGCATTTGCTCAAATCGGATCTGAAACTGATGAAAACACCTTAATTAAAAATAAATAAATAAAACAAAAAGATCTACCATGCTCCTAAAGTGGGAAATACAAATCTAACATTTTTAGATAACTTACTCCATTAACCACTAAACCAAAACTACTGAACGTGTGACATAAATCCAACATTGGCCCAAACAAAGATACCAAGACAAGCCACAACTAACGTTGGCTTCAATAGGAGGCGCTTAGACATGTTTGGTGGACAAATTTGTCGCAAAAATCAATCATTTTTCGAGAAATTTCTTTCCTTTTGTGAGATGTGTCCAACTTACAAAGCGCATTTTATTTTTTCCGCAAATGTATCGGTTCACTATCTTCCTTCTCCCATTGCATATTATACCTATGCTTGAGTCAAAAATGGAAAGATTTATTTGGAATGGCCATGATGAAGATAGGACGAAGGCAAAGGTCAATGGAAAGGTGTGCAAACCCAAAATTGAGGAAGGATGGGCTGTTATTAACTAGCATTTGTAGAACAAAGTAGCTCAATTAAAACACATGTACTCTAACAATGGATCGAGGAGACTCTTTAGCCTAATTAGGTGCCTTCAGAGGTGTTGAAGGGGTGTAACTTCTGCAACATTAAAATTACAAATGATCTTCTTGGTCTTGGCGTTCTATTCTTCAATCCAGGGAGCTAACACTTCACATCTTGAGATGGCAAGTGGGGATGGAAATCTAGCATCCACTTTGGTAGTAGGTTGGCCAAAGGAAACCCGTCTCTGCACCATTATCAAGGTTGGACTCGTATTAATGAAGGATTGGATTCAATCTTGCCAAACCAAGCTATCAATGATAAGCCCGTATGAAAGGATAAGCAAAATAGAGAGCTCACCATCAGAAATGCTGGATAGAAACTACCTTTAGTACCGTGGCATCCCATTGTATGGAACAAGTTCTTGGCACCCAAAAATGCCTTCACCCTTTTGCTAATTGCTCAATGTCACCAACAAACTAGGGATAAGTTGGTTAGTTGGGGATGACCTCCTCAAACTGCTGTTTTCTTTGTGGAAATGAACCTAAGGATCATGATCACCTACTTGTGAAATGCTCCAATGCTCAGGAAATATAGGGAAGGGTTGAAAGCATTATAGGCTAGAAATGCATCCCCTTTCGACTGTTCACAACATTTTGGATTTGTTAAGCCTAAATGGGAGAACTTTTGGTGTGCGTCTCCATCAAGCCATTGCTGTGGGTTGCTATTACCTTTGGAAAGAAAGAAATTCTCTAGGGGTTGGAGATCATCTAGCTAGACTTATTCTTTTGAGCTCTTCTATGGCCATTTCATTGATCTACGTATCCTTTGTTCTTCTGTGATGTATAGCTCGATATTACAGGCTTCTTGTGTACTTCCTCTATTGTCCTATATTAATGAAAATACAATAATCTAAAAAAAAAAAAAAGGAAAGGAAAAAGAAAAGAGAGAGAGAGAGAAGAAGGGGAGCAGGAAGTACTTGGCCAAGCCATAACCATTGTGGCTCGAACAAGGAATAGATGCCTTAGTTGCGGTTGCAACTATGAAAATGGCAATGGCATTTGGACAATGTTATCCTTTGTTTATTATGATAATCGAAACGGTCGATCCATCACTTACAATCGTTAATTTAATTGTTTCTTCATGACTAATGTTGGATCTTTCATCTTAAATTCTTCTTTTTGATGTTTGAGAGATGTTATTTTGGCACACTACTTGAAATTTTCTATTTTCTCCCCCACCTCATCGGCCCCAACCAAACAACCACACCCCCCCCCCCCCCCCCCCCCCAACAACACACACATTTAGATGGGATTTATCTTCTTTTCTGGTTAACTTCTTTTATCCTCACCAGGCAGTACTGCGCGACGATAATTGCGGCCAAGGAATAACGACTCAAAGGGCAGGATAAATATTGATAGATTTATATTCATGGATGCAAAATAAACAAAAACTAAGATATAAGACACAAAGTAGGCATTTGATTCACAATATTTTTATGTACTCAACCAGAACAAAATCATCGTACTATCTTTCCTCTACAAAACAATACAATATTAAACAAACTCCCCATATACCAAACAAATCTCGAAATTTCCATCTTTCCATTTGATAATAAAAAAATCTTGACATAGAAAAAATAGAATCTCTTAATCAAAATCCCATATTGACACTTTAATTTAATCACTACCTTCTCACCATAACTAATACTACCATCGTTGCTACTACCACCATTATCCCTGCTACTTTGACCTTACTACCAACACTACCACAAACTACCATTGGTCCATTGCTACCATCACTGTCAATAAAACACTATGAACAAGCTACCGTCACCATCATTACGCCATTACCACCGCACACACACGCACATACATATATATGAATGTATATTCTCTTGTGGTGTACTCTGTGCAACAAACATGGTACATAATTACCTACATTGTACCATTTGCCAAGCTGTCCTATGTTGTTCTCATTATCATGTACAGTACTAAAAACCAAACTCTACCAAATAGTAGTATGAAACATGATACCATATGTAATATACAGAGTTCATGCATAAAGATCTTTCCCTTCATGTCAGATGTATAATTGCTAAAAATGACACAAAATGAGAGGTCCTGAAGTCCATGTTCTTCACTCTAACCTTTCACTTTGAAATATGCAATTTTAACATCTACATTTATTTGCAATAAGGAGACAATAAAAATAATAAATTACACTGCAGGTTCATGTTTATAATCAACAGGAAAATATCTCCACAACTCATGGAACTAGCAATACAAAACATGCAAAAGTGAAACTGCTAAAAAGAAGCAATAAACGAAGTCCTAGTTGTACTTAAATTCGAAGCAAATTACATTTCTTCATTTACTATCACCGCACCATGTGTTTGGAGAATTGGAGATCTCAGGAACAAGAGCAGGTTGTAGTTAATATGAGAAATCAGAAAAATTGAACTAGCAGACTCAAAATAACTACTTTCCACATCGATGGAAGCATATGCATCAGAATCACCAGATGTCCTTAAACAACTAAATGTGAACTTTGTACTAAGGTCTCCAAAGCAAAAATGTAATAGAGTGTCCCAAAATAAGGGAGTTCATAAGCAAAAGGAACAACATGCATGATCTTACACCAAATTTTCCCCATTTTCAGATTTTGCTTGCTAAAAGTTTTGTTCATATTTAAATGGTAAAACTAAATTCAGCTATGGAAAAACAAATACATTCCCTCTCAGTTACATGAGAAAAAGAATGAAAATAATTATTCAGCAGGCTACAATGCAATAAATTTACCTATACTCACAAAACATTTTACAGAAGCAGTGGGTCTTTGACACACTGCATGGGATCTGGTAATAGTCTATGGCTCATTGGCTTCAAACCTCTCCTCAGCCAACGGTGGACAAGATAAGTTTCCAACTTCCTCACCTGCAAGTTTTTAAAAGCATGACCAATCATAAAAACAAAAATGAAAAGACAGAAACATACTTTCACAACTTTCAATGCAAGTAAAGAAAAATGTACTGTTTATAAGGTTCTCATTTCAACAACTTCACCAATTCTTTATCCATGTTCCAGTTCTAGGCATCTATATTCACGAGGATTGGGATTCTCCATAAGGAAGAAAATGCACATGCCTGTACTTGGCCATATGGTTCAAATCTGGAGTTAAATATAAAAAATGTTCAACATTTGACGGATGAAAATATGCACCAAAATAAAAAAGCAAATAGAAAGCCTTCTACCAAACTTTTAAAAAACTAGAGGTGTTGAACCTTGATGACAGTTTATAGACTGGCATAAATTCCAAAGTCTAAAAATAAAGACATTTAATAATTGAGTAGAAAAGACAATCCTTATACAGAGTATATTCCATCATTACTATAGCACAGAGAGTGCATTGGAACAGAGTTTTCTATAAACAAGTCAGGTGGGTGTGTTACATCACGTGATACCATGCAACCGTAGTACTTGATTAAGTTTATGTATTTTGGAATGTCCATATGCTATCGAAAAGACTAACAAAATGGAATGCAATGAAGCAGAGGCCAAGCAACATGCTGTTCTGGTTTTTCCTCGAGAAATGTTATAATTACGTGTTTACATCAACTAAAGAATTCTTGATATGTAGCCAAAAGTAACCATCATTCAGCAACATGTAGAATCAAGTTCGTTCTATGAAAATATGTTCTTTTCAAGAGGATGTTTACATATCATCTCATCAATTAATTCTTATTATTTAAAGAACATCCCAATTCACTCCCGTCTTCAATTCTTGATGGGGAACAAGTAGAGAGCAATCAGGAAAGATAATTAAGAAAAAGAAAATACTAAAGGAAGGAAAATTGTAAATACTGACCTGCCTAACGATGAATGGTTCCTCCAAGAGGCTTAAGGGTTCTGTTAATACAGTTAAAAAACCATTTCGATTCCCATAAACTATGTCAGTGAAGGGCCGATCACCCACCTGACAGAGAAATAACATGTAAATAGTAGAGCTCAAAAAGAATATAATAAGGCATGCAACAAAGCATATCCAAGTTATTTAGCTACCATAATGAGTTGTGAGGAATCACAGCCAAAGTGTTTCTCTATTTCTTCAGCTGTTCCAGCAGGTTTCTTCACTCCTAAGAATGAGAAGATGTCAAACTAAGAAGATTAAACAATGAACAGATCAACTAACACCAAGGCTTGCAATTGGAGACAAACTATAGTTTTACATAAGATTTAATAATTTGGAAAGGCTTTTGTCTTTTGAGGATGTAAAAGTTTTTGACATGAAGTGAGAAACCTGGCTACAGCTATGATGGCAATAAAAAATTAAAAAAAAAAAGGGGTCAAATTTCAAGGATCAATGTTCTCTCTATCCAAAAAGCTTTATTTTTTCCAGGTTAACAGACAGGAAACATATTTCAAGAATGAAATAAGCGTGTTGGCTGTTCTACCAGAATAAAGAAGGCTCCACAAAAGACATGCCAAAACAAGACCACCCTTAAAAGGAGGGCAAACAACAGTATCTTATTCAAAATGCAATGATTTCCTGATTCAAGGTCTTAGAAATCATGCCAGCCCACTTACAATATCTATAGTGAAGAGAAAAAGAGGTCATACAAACATAACTGTAGCATCTATTTCTCTCTTTCTGATCGACGTTTTGGGGTCATTACAATTTAAGCAATTGTCTGGCACACAGTAAATGCAATATAAGCAAATTATCTTTATGTCAACCAAAATAGAAACAAGCTACCTTCTGCATTCAGAAGCCTATCAGAATTTGACATCCAGAATCCACCAAATTGAATCCAACACCAAGGATAAGTTTGTTTTGCAAGGGGAAAAAAAAAATCCAGATCCTTTTTCAACAGTTGTTATTGTTAAATATTTTTGTAGTAATCTTAAGAAGTTGTGGATACAAGTAATTTTTAGTAGTATATGATAATGGAAGACAATGATAGTGACCAGCTTCCATAGTGGTGGTTAACAAAGAACAACTATGAAAAGTCTTAATGGATAAATGAAGAAATTATTCTATCCTTTTAAAAATAAAAATCATCTTCCGTGAGCACTTTCCACTGTAGTTAACCACCATAACCGACAGTCGGCTGAAACTTTTGCCTTCCACTACCCATTACTGCTAGAAGTCATTAGTAATTGCGACCCCTTGAGACTACCACGATAATAATGGCAATTTTAAAGCATAGATTACAATTACCATAGAAAAAAGTTTAGAAAATGATATGAAGGGCGTGTCTGTAGTCTCTCAAAATGATAGCAGATCTTAAGAATACAATATATATTGGCCAATTGAAAACAACCTTCATTTATGCTTTGAACTCAAAAGGGAAAACTTTTGTCGTAGTACAAACGTTAATGCCCACAATATTTCACTAGCCACTATCTCCACCCCCACCACTGGATGCTAATGCTTAGCAGAATATGCTCAGTTACCACATTAACAATTACAAGATCAAATTGTAGAAACTATCTAAAAACACCCAAACTTACGATTAAGAAGCAGCAACTTACTATGTCTTATGACTTTGATTCCAACCGCCCATTCAAGAGCTTTTGCTTTGGAACCATCATGATCATATTCCTGTAACCCTGCATTATCACATCAAACAAAATCAACGCATACGTAAACACTGACATTAACATAACTAAAACAAATTTGATGCCCAGCTTCAAATACACTAACCAACAAATTACCAGCAGAATTACTCAAAATGGCAATATTTTGGCCGAAAGTGGATTTACACTGCTCAATGGAGGACCCGATAGGACCCCAGAGCTTTAATGAGTAAGGAGCAGTAATTGTATTATCTTTATCAAACACAACACCTTTAAAACCCTTCCCTTTCAATTCAGACCAATCAATATGCCTTATATTTGGTATGAAAACATGCGGCAAAGCCAAGTGACGATCTTTAACGAAAACTCCTACTGAACAAAGAATCCCTTCGAAGTTAATGCTCTGTCCAAACGCGCCTTTCAAATCTGCCCACCACATGTTTGTGAAAATGCCTCTCACTTTTCTAGTTTTACATGCGCTTTGTTTTTGGTTCAGTTGTTCATCTCTTTGTGTTTTCGATCCGCTTTGGGCATCTGGGTCGCGGTTCGTATCGTCATTGGGGCCAAGGCAGGAGCACAATCGGTGGATAAATATGTGATTTTGGGCGTTTTGAAGCGTCTTTTTATGGGTTTCTTGCAGCTTATTGGGATTGTTCGTGGTTGTGAGAGATAAAGAAGAGGGATTTGTGCAGTGGGTTCGGGTTGTCTTTAGAAGAGGAAGAATGGTGGTGAGTTTCTTTTGTTTAAGAGAGAAAATTGCGTAGGGACAGCAGCAACTGGGCAATGAGGCTATGCAGGTCGAATTCATTCTTCAATTTTGAGACAAGATTATTGTACTAATTTAATAATAGTGTGAAGAAAGAAAGAGGATATCCATGGGCTTTTTTGGGAAATCGTAGTTCGAAAATGTGGCCCATTTTGCCATTTCAATTTGTTTCCATCGATCATAACCGAGTTGAAAAAATCGACCCACGTCGATAACTTGGCATTAACTTCATTGCTCGGATGTTGTGTTGTATTTCTGCCGCGGTATGTATCAGGCTGAATGGATAATCCTGCTGTATATAATATACTTATCTTATCCATCCTAAAATACATACGTTACGTATAAAAAGCACAGATTATAGGGTATTTCGTACGTACCAGATAAAATTATTTAAGAACATTAAAAAATGACATTATTATGTTTTTCGATAAATAAATATTTTAATTAAAGAAAAAATACTAAGTGCCACTTCTCTCACCGTACGATTTCCATTCATTCTCTATTCTTCTGCGCTTTATCTTTTTTCATTATTTTCCGTTATTCATTCTATTTACTAAGTAATAAGATTACATAAATTTAAAATAATAAAAACATAAAAAATTACTTTCTTTTTAATTCACAATCTCTGCTATGAATTCTATGGATTTTACATATATGTGAAGAAATTTATAATATCACAAATTGATTAATTTGTTAATATCGTATAAATGTAAAATTTATATGAATAAAGAAAAAATTTATAAATTCCACATTACAGTCTATATCTTATAGATTTTACTAGATAGGGTTCCATAATGGTCCATGATAGTTCTAAAATATTATAAGATAGATTTTAGTTCTAAAATTTGAAAACACCCTTAATATATATTAGAAAAACTGGAACCTTTGAATAAACTTTATTGATAAACAAATAGAAGATAGACAAAAACGATTAGAAAGTGATTAGGAAGCGTCACTAATTTGTCACTGCAATGAAATTGAAGATATTGTGTATATAAAACTGAAAAGTGCAAGTTGTGTTGACATAGGGAAAAAAAAAAAGAAATAAAGGGTAAATAAATTAATTGACATTTATAGCCTTAGTCACATAATATTTATACATATATATCGTAAAATTATCAATGGTAAAGTATATGAAATTTGATATTATAGAAATAAGAATTCCAGTAAAATGGAAAAGAGATCATAGGGATCCTTCTCAATTTCAAATAATATAGATATAAATATAGATATAGGTAATAATCTACTAGAGGAATAAAAGATAATAACATTAAATTATTTAATCCAAGACAATGTACTTATCAAAACTTCACTAACATGTTATTAAGTCATAACTAATTAAAATATTGATAAATTCTATGTTAATACTAGCAAAATAGCATTAGAAATCATAATACTAGCTAATCAAAGCCATCAATTTATTAAAACTTAATCTATATTGTCCATTTTATTAAAATAACTTAACATGTTACTGAATAACAAGTAAATAGGTTTCATAAATAAAATAAATAATTAAAAAATAATATTAATCAATAAAAAAAATAACCTTATATAGTAAGTTACATTAGTTAGTATTATAGTAATATTATATTACTAGTGTTATTATAGCTGTTACAGTAGAAAAATTCTTAAAATATTATTAAGACATATAAAAAAGGAGCAATACCAGATCAAATTCTCCAATTGCTACTTAATCTTTAATGTATGATAGCAAATTAGTTTCTCTCCCTTTTTATCTGTTTCTTTTTTTAACCTGTGAGATAGCGTAGATCATGAATATTTAGTTCTTTTATAAGTTAAAAGAATATATTTAATTAATACTTAATAAAAATATGAGGTTTTCCTTTTTTTTTTTTACTTGTATATCTAATCTCAATTATTTGCTCTCTACCAACTCAGTAAATAAAGACGATCGTTTATCTCTTTTAGTTTAATTGTATATATTATTAATATTTTATATAAATCGATAATATATATTAATAAAATTTTAATATATAAAAATCATTAATTCGATTGAATCCTTTTTCTAGTTTGTGACATGCACATTAGACAATACAAACAGGCAAATGTAAATTATGAGGTGTCTTTTTGCTTGTGTCAATGGGGATCTAATGATTAAGATAGTTATATTCTAATAATATCGTTACTATTATCTTATTGAGATTATCTAACATTGAAATCCCCTTTGAACGATGCATTGTATACCTTAATTAATTATACTACATTTTATAAGTTATCAGAACGCAACATATAATAAAAATAGGTTTGCTTATCAATTAATAATAATATTAAAGAAAATGGATGATTTTAGTTTCTTATGTGCCTAAATATATTATTAATATTAATATTAATACAATAACTAAATAAATAAATAAGAAAATTAAATAAAATAAAACTTTAACAGGTAGTTTACCAAATAGTTATTTGGAAAGAGAAATTATTTTAAGTGATTTTATATAATTATGTGTTTAATCTTCCCGATAAATGTGATAACTATTGTATTAAGAAAAGCCGTATTTTTTTTTCCAAACAATCGTATAAGTGACTCATTCACTCAATCATTTACCTGCATCCTCCAGTTTTATATAAAAAATAAACATGATTAATCAACTATTTTTAAAGAAATATTAAAAATTTAATATATATGTATATATATTTATATTCGGAGGTTGTCTTAGCAATAGTTTTAGGGTGCTTGTTTTAACACGTTATAGTGCAAATAGCTATGCTAACATTTTCATTGTAAATATCATCTAGTTACTCTTCTTTGCCACTTGCTCCAAAGAAAATTGTCATGCTTCTATTATTCTCAATAGTTGGAAAAGATTAAAAAAAAAAAGAATATATATAATCTTCCCCAATAATATTCAATGAGTACTAATTATTGTAATGCAAATTCAAGTTTTTATTTTTCTAGGAACCATTATATATTTCATATGTCCGTCATTTCCTCTGAAACCTCAACTTTTGTCAACTATATTTCTTCGTCTATCTTCTAAATGAGAAATATCTCTCTTATCTTAATCAGTAGGTTTATCAAACCTAATGGGGCTAAACGGTAAACTAAATTAAAAAACCACCATCATGATTCCCTTTCTTTTTTTTTTTTTTTCCTTCCTACTCGCAATTTAAATTAACAATCTTTCGTGCACCCATCAAAATGTTACTCATTATTGAATTAAGCAATAAGCTTATTGAAGCACCCCAAGTAATACCTTAAGAACTAAGATATTAAGCAATAATTCGACCAAAAAAAGAAAAAAAGATATCAAGCAATAAGATTATTAAGGTACTCTAAATAATACCTTTAAAACTAAGGTTGACATAGTAAATTAGTCGATTTTCTTACTACAAAAAAAAAAAAAAAAAAAAGCTAAAACCTTAACCTCTTCTATAGAACTCTAAAACTTAGGAGATACAGAAATCTCTTTGATTTTCTCCCTTTAGAGCGAGTTTTTCCATAAATTGCAAGGTAAGGATACTCTAAATATAAATAGATTATTGATGACAAGAAAGTGTCAATTAATGTTTTATATATATTTCCATTGAAGGAAGCCGCAAGGAGAAGTGTTGAGCATACATACAGTGAAATCATTGGGCGAAGTTCTGTACTCGAGAGTATTTTCACAGTTTATATTCCACAACAAAGTAGACGTGATTGGAGTTTTCCTAGAAAACTAGGGGCGACTCATCTTTTAGGCTTGTAATCATAAATTGGTAAAAAGTAAAATATTGTATTAGGATTGAAATTTTATTTTATCATTATCATTGACAAGTTTTGTAAATATATGGAGATTGAGAAAACTTAAAATGTACTGCAAATTATTGTTAAAAAGAAAGTAAATTTGCACTTTGATGGATATTTTGATGTTTATAGAGTTGAAAATGTGTTAGGGGAACAATTTGGGGGTTAAGAACTTGACCTTGGATCCACTGAGTCACATCTATGGCAAGAGAAGCTGAAAAATTAAAGGAGTTAAGGTGATTGACCACATAATTTGTATGGTTGACTATCTTAGGGCAAGCAAGCCAAGGCTATAACCAACCTAAATTCACTTGTGGCCAACCAATCTACACTGTTTAAGGATTTTAAAATTAGGAATATAATTTTTTAGTCTAATTAAAGCATTAATTGATCATTTTGGAGATAATTATAAGATTTTCCTTGAAGTCAAATTCTTTACAAGTTGGCGAGTTGGATCCACATAAGTTATTGCTGCTATCTGTTATACATGCATACATGATTCGATCATCAATCTAATACATATCCAATTATTAAATTATGCTTTATTTTTTGTGCATATGCTAAGAGCACTGACCAATTGTTGTTATTTGAGTCTCGTAGGTTTCTATCATGCCTAGGTATGTACTAAACTTATTACATGCTAATAATCTTAAGATGTGAGGTCTAATACAATGCTTCTAACTCTTTTATTTTTTATTATTTATTTTTTCTTTTTAAATGCAACTAGAGTTAAAATTGTACTTAAAATTGTCAATGTAATGGCAATTCTTCAAAAGAAGTTTCTTTTGACAACTCCATGGTATTTTATCATATAATCATCAATATTATTTTTACTCAATAATGAAGAATTTCAAGATTCTTGATGATTGATTAATTAGAAAATGACGATAAAAGTAGCACAATAAGACTGCTATTCAACTGCCTTTTTATATAGAAAAATTAGGTTATTGGATGTCAGAGTCACAACATTAATTTAACAATTTGAGTTACCCAATTTCAGTTAAAGTTACAAATGAGTTACAATATATAGACTCACTTAGACACAATACGATGATGATGAATAATTTGGTGTGAAACAACTTTTTAACAAAGACATTTCACTTTGGATAAAACTATTTATCTCTAGATAACTTTTAACAATTAAATTTTCTAATTCTATGTAGTTATCATCCTCCTTTATCTCTTTACCATATGTATTGTCATGTATAGAAAATAATCAATGTGTAATTATTTTTTACTTTATCATATGATTTGAGAAACTACATACCATTCAATCACTACTTCGAATAAGTATATCCCATCGTACTTTTAACTCTATTGAAACCTCTCAAATATAAAATTCACAAGCATCAAAATGAAACCTTCAATGGCCTCCAATGTCATCAACCAGAGTGGACAATGAGTTTCTTTGCCACCAACCTAATGCCCGCACTGCCCTTATAGTCATACGGCTGTAAGGATAAAAATGCATCCACGATTCTTCCTTTATTGAAATAAGTCAAAAGCTCATTTGATTGTTCCATGACAAGCCTTTTTGTTGATCCATTAAGTGATTCCTTAAGGCATATGGCAATATAATTTGTTTCTGGATTGGGTATCCTAAGAAGAGGGATAATGGAAATAATCAAATCAGTGGTTATAACTCATAACATATTAGATGATTCAATAATAGGAAGAAAAATGAATATTTGTAGAGTATATGTCTTGAATCGAAAATTAAAAAAAAATAATAGTTCATAATTCTTTAAGGGGCACTAATGATTCAGTTTCATTCATTGATGTATCATATACTCAAAATCTAATGGATCCATACTTTCCGTGCAATAGCATTTATTGACAGCTAGATGATAATAAACAAGGAATGTGAAATATAGAGAAAGTAAGTGCTCATCAAAATAAAAATAAAATAAAAAAGTATATATTAAATAACTAAATATTGCACTAGGATTTGTTTAGAGGCATTCCATGACTGTTTCATTCTATTTATTTATTATTTAGTTATAGGCATATAAGATACTTATTGTGAAATTATAATGAATTTAAATTTTTTTAAGTCTAAAACCCTTTTCTCTTTTTCAATACAAGGTCAAACAATACAATTCTTACCATGTTATTTGGTGGTTTTACTTTCGCAATTAATTTCGTTTCAACAAACATTTTCCACATTTTAAGATTTGAAACTTGTACTTTATTTATTACCATAGAAATTGGCACCATATTAGAGGAATGCTTTACTTGCTTTTGATAAGACAAATGTAAAAGAATTAAATATAAAATTCCCCATAGTATCAAAATAGTAACTATTATATTATTTTCTATATATACTTAATTTTTAGTAAATGTATAATTAATCTTGGAATTAAATAACTCTTCAGTCTCTTAAAGAAACAACTCTTAATGAAAACGATATATTTTTGGCAAAAGAAAAAGTAAATATAATCATACAAGATGAGAATTATCCATAAATATTATGTTGTGAGAATGGCCTTATAAGCATCCAAATAAGGGAAATAGGAAACAAAATTGTTTCAAAGTATTTCTATAGACCTAGTGTGTACGCAACATATGATTTCATAATAGGTATATTGAAAGGTAAAATAGAAAAATTTAAGGCTTCTTGCATTCATATATTAAACACGAAATAAAAGGAAAATAAGGTAAAGTTTAATAAGTTATTAGATCTTGAATATATAATGCCTTATCATTAGAGGAAGGAAATTAAGATCAATTATCTAACACAACTGAATTGAAAGCCAGTAATTAGCAATTAAAAATTCCAATAAGTCTAATAAATTATCTAATGAAATAATGATGATAGATTAAAAATAATACTAAACATCTCTAGTCTCACTTACCTTAATCTTATTGTAGGACGATATCCTTTTCTTTCTACAACTTCTCTCCATTTGGACTGACTACCAGAAATGGAAAACCATTGTCTTTTAGCCTTTTTGTCACACTCCTCAAGCACCCTACATAACTCCTGTGGTGCATCCACCACAAAGCTCAAAAGTGGTAGGCCCTTATCATTCATATATTTCATTTCCATCCCACATCTTACATTCAAGCATGTGCAAGAAAGTTGAAGAGGAAAATTTTTATGCATCAAGTCTACTTGACCAAATGGAATGTTAAAAAAACGCTTGATTCGAATAGAAGAAATTGAAACTTCCCTGGGCTCTAAGAACATTGAATTGCAATCTCTTGCCACCTTTTTAAGTATGCTTGAGAGTTTGTAATCCTGTGGATTGAGCAAATAAGAACTTCCTTAACTAAAGATTATAATTCATCTTTTAAGTAATGGGAAGAACAAACTTATTAGGCTTTCTTCTTCTTCTTCTTTTGTATTATACATTACAATATGTAAGGGAAGAGAAATTAATTAAACTTGATCCATCTCAATAATAAACTAATGTTTATGCAATCGAAGTACAAGTGCTTTACCATTTTTTCAACTTATATACTCACCTTTCAGGTTTTCCCCCTTCATTTTGTCTTTTCAAATTATGAAGAGTAACATTTTAGGGTAAAGGACAGCTAGTTAAGTTTGTTTGAAAATTTTAGTTTGAATCATGAAGAATGTTGAATTAAACTATCGAATTGAGGATATGTTAACATTGCTCTAAAATGTTATCCTATTATGGTTAATAAATTTTATTCTCTTATATTGAAGAAATTTTGTTAATTCTATTGGATCATTATTAACTAAATGCTTGACCAACTTCCAAGGAGGAAGGATCTTTTGTTACGGTCCTCCTACAATAATGATGGAGTTCTCAATGGTTCAATCATCTACTAAGGACCTTAAACTTTTGTCATCATTAGTTTTTTTTTTCCTTCTTTTTTTTTTTTACTACTACTACTAATATATGTCTAATTTCTCAACTATAAGTCTCATGAGATAATGTAAAAAATTACTAAGAAACTTTCATGAAGGAACTTAAGGATAAAGCAAATAGGTTCTTAGGTGAAAAAGTTCATTAACATGTTGATGTGACATTTAAGAATGTTAAATGTAGTCCTTAGCATTATAGATGATCTTAGGTGTTAGCTGGTTTTGTATGCATTAAGGTTTGTTCTAAACCATCTTTGTTATTGTATGCTTAATCGTAAACCTCTCCCTATCGAATTAAGTTGGTTACATAAGAAAGGATTGGTCTCTATTAAAGACTAATTCTTTATTTTGTTATGTTTTCCCTCTTTACTTCTGAAAAGCTGTTGTATATAGTGTTATCTAAAAAAACAAAAAAAAAAAGTTGTATCTCACAATGCATGGTTCTTAAGATCCTTAAAAGGAAAGTTCCTTAAATTTTCTTTTTAAGAGATATCCTAAGAAACTAAAAATTCCTTAGGATTGAAGATTTCTTATAACTATGTTACATCTCTTATTTTAGGGATTTATCCATGACACCAACATTAGCATAAAAATAAAAATAAAAATCAACCACACCAATTACCTCTTATCATTACTTATCGCTAAAATTTACTAATAATTGAAAGCAACAATATCACTTTCATTGAGTGAAAATTGTTCATTTTCTCGATATTGTAGCTCCACAATAGCTAAAAATCCTTGCTTCAACTTTAGTAATTGAAATGTCTCCATCAAGATCATTTGTAGCATGAATTTATATCTAATATGAATGTTTTGCATGTCAAAAATAATCAACATATTATTAGTTTTAAAATAATTAATAATAGAAAAAGGGAAATTATTAAAGAGAACAATGAGAAGGTATAGGTCTCTCTAACCCCCATGAGGTAACCGAGGGTGCTAAATGGGTTATGTTTATCTCTTAACAATTGTATATTTGTACCTTTTTCATAATTAAGCTTAGCATGCCACCTACCTATGAGCCTATTAATTTTGAGTATCATACCTATACCATACATTTATTTGTATGCCATATCTAGGTAGCTTACATGCCTTAAATGGGTCTAGTTTTCCTTGTATTTATATATTTTGAAAGTTTACAATCCTTTTTGCATGCGTTTGATACATCATTAAGCATAAAAAAAAATGTAAGAAAATACATATTATCAAATTCAAATTTGTATTTTGCGTTTGATACATCATTAACCATAAAAAATGCAAGAAAATATATATGATCAAATTCAAATTTGCATTTTATCTTCATGCAAAATTACAATTTAAAAACTAAAAAGAAGTACATTAAGAAGAGAACCGAAAAAAAAAAAAAGATAAATGGTTAATTTTCTAAAGGCAGAAATGAAGGTTAATCATGTAGAAGTGAATACTTATGGTACTAGAATACCCTAACATCGGTCATGCGAATTCCTTTTTACTAAGCAAAATTTGGGGTATAAATTTTGTTTAATAAATATATCCTAAGTCTAACAAATGATAAAATTATTGTTTTTGAAGTATATACTCTTGATTTACTCGGATAATATTTTAGGTTGGTCAGCTATCAAGTCCATAATGAATTTTTCTAGCCGCTTCTTCTCTCTAGGAGAATTACACTTTAGTGCCTCTACCTCCATGTATAGAGATCAATACCAGCATGTTAAACATCAAAATGTCAATACTAGTGCACCCCAAAACTTAGCAGGAATATTTTGTAAACAGTTGGAAGTCCAATGTTAGCATGTAGCTTTACAAATGGCTAATATTAAGCAAGACATTAACATATTAGATGTCAAAATGCAACATAACACCTTACCAAATTCTTTTCTTTTATTTTTATTTATTTATTTTTTTACTGTTGTGGGTAACATTGGCGTGGCAACATGTAATATGTCAATATTGCCCCAATAAACACATTTTTCTTGAATTTTTAATGCTTATGTTAGCATATTACGCAACAACATGCTAACATTGCCTCTGAAAATCTAACTTTCTTGTGTAATTTACTCCAATTTGCTCTCTCTACTACACCAATGAGTCTCATACCATATTCTCTCATATCTCTTCTCCTCTCATAAATTCCTAAATAGGTGCTCATTTATACATAAGATCTAAATTCAAATGAATGAGAAGAATTCAACTCATCCATCTTTCCTACTTTATTCATGATCCAGTCATCAAGCTTATAAGCCTGATAAGTGGCTACAACAAATTGTTAGACATTTTGGTGACAAAAAAAATCCTATATATTTCTTTAAGGATCCATTTAATGGTTAGTGCTATTTTTATGAAAACTATTATGTGAATACTGTTATGTAGCAAGAAATTTTCCAAGTGATCCCCTAGAAGGATAAAAAAAAAAAGAAAAAATCATATTCCTATTGTAAGTGGTACTAAGATGGTGATTATACTAGAGGATCTCCTAATAAAGACTATGAAAAATAGCAGTATATGATTCATTATGAAAGCTCTTAAAAGAATCAACCAGTAACAAAGATGATAAATCTCCTAAACAAAAACCTAATAAGAAACATGGCAAGAAAGAATAATCCTTATATGATGTTTACAAAAGGCATAATAGGAGTGGAGTAAAACTAGATCCAAAGCACGTTCAGACAAATTTGACTCCAAAATCACTTAATAAGAGAATGAATAGGAGACATCGTAATGTAGAATCATAAATGAGATGCATTCAAAAATAAAAATAAAAAATTGCCACCAAGAAAGAGAAGAGATGATGGAGAATCATCTTTCCTGCCAAAATGATGAGTATTGGTGACTCTTTAGAGTCCTTAGACTTAGAAGTTAGATAACATATGGATAGAATTATTTGAAAACCTAATCAGAACCAATAGCTAAATAAAGATGATAATTCTCCCATACTACAGTCCAAAGGAAAAACACCATAAGACCCTTCCTTTAGAATGCAACACTTGCAAAAGAGGACAAATATTTTCCACCAACTAATGAGTATGAAATGGAAAACTATAATCACAACCCTAAAGTTAGAGATCCAACAAAAAGAGATGCACTATGCAATTAGAAAAAGAATAGTATAGTAAAAGCCCTACTAAATTAGCACAATGACAATGCCTTAGCCTAGAATAGAATACTTAAGAGGATGGGATCCAATGCTAAGAACATTCAACAACAATTATCTATTGTAGAACAGAAGGTAAATGATTGCCTTAAAATGATCACTCTCCTCAAAAAAAGCTTCGAAGAAGTGAAAAAGGCTATACTATAACTAAGTATGAGTCTTCATGAATATATTAACAAAAAAGAGTTGGACATCAAGAAATAAAGAAAATAAATATAAATGTTAAAGCCAAAATAAAAGGGAATTCCATACATCCCATCATCAACCTCTACAGCATCTAATATATTTGTTGGGATTATTAAATCTATAAAAACCTCAATATCTCTTTCAAAGCCTTAAGAACCTCAAAAGAAAAGTCTCTTTGAATTAAGGGAATAAGTAAGATAGATGGAAGTGTCCAAAAAAGAAAAAAAGAAGGAAAAAGATAAAAGGAAACCTCGAGTACAAAATAAAAGCTTGAAGATCGCTATAAGACCTAGAGCTTGAAGGATGATGATGATGATGATGAAAAGTTCTATTTACAACACGGATCTAAAGTATGCATGGTAAAATAACAAGATAATCCTATGAGAGCTTTTCTCAACACATACCAAGAACTAAATATACCCAAAATTGCTTTAACCCATATAGATACTAGATAAAGTAACAATGGATCAACAGACTTGGAAACCTCTAAGGATAAAGAAGGAAGCAAATTAGAAGAAGGCATATCAAATACATTGAAGAATCTAGTTTAAGTAGTACTTTAATTTCAAATTCTATGGAAGGTTCTAAGGAAGTACCTAATTTCTCCAATAAAAAAAAAAAGCACTAATACAAATCGCTAAACAAAACCAATTTGATAGTCAAAAGCAATGAAGAGTATGAAGATATAGAATCTAAAACTTTTGATCCTTGCCCAAATGTCTTCAAGAGGAGGTTATCTAAGTCCAATATATCATTCACAATAGATGATATTCCTTGCTTAAAATGGCCAGGTCTTCAAGAATTCTACTCTTAGATGTTAACAAGATACTTAAATAACCTTCCAATGGAGAAATCTTGATAGAATTTGTTAACAGGTTTACAAGTATTCTAAAAAATTACTGGAATTCCGTATCTAAATAAGACCAAATTTTCTCCTTAAATATAACAAACTTTGATTAGGCCATAAGAATTTTACACCAATTTCTTATAGAGAATCTTGAAGATTTAAAAGAGATTAAAAGAAAAGAGTTTCATGAAAGAAAATACTATTTATACAAAAGAAAGTATTTGGATCAACACTTTAAGAAATTGGTCAAATTATTTTGTCAACTTGGAGCTAACTATATGTTGAAGCCAATGTTTCCATCTTATATCCCAAAACCCTTTGCAAGAGGGATAAAAAAAAAACTATTAGTTGAAGAACCAAAAGGTGATTGATGTATCAATTAGAGAAATCCAATAAACTCTACCTCTTGTCATAGAAGACATCTATGAAAAAGAAAAATAATAGAAGATTACATTCGAGTAAATAATGTCTTCAATGACATATAAGAAAAGTCAAATCTACTCATCAAGTTGAAACACTCTAATCAAGAGTGCACATGTGCTCCAAGGAAGAAAAGACATTTCATGAAGCAACCTATTACCATTATCCAGAACCTTAAGGGCCAAACTCAAACAACCAATTTATCATCCTAATGAATCAAGTTACAAGGCCAAAGCTTTCTACCCCTAAAGTAAGCATCTTGAGACTCAAGGATAATGATACAAAATACACTAAGGCAAATGATAAAGCACATAGCACTTCAAACACCATTTCATTGCCAATCAATAATAATCACATCATCAAACCACAACCAAGTAAGAAGTGCCCATCCATTACCAATAAAGCTCTACAAGTGAGTTAGGCGAGCCAACTCGCCCACCTCACATTGACCTACAAGTCAAATGAGTTTCTCATTTTGTCCCACTTATTATGTGGGTTGGAATTTTCAATTTGACATGCCCCACTACAGGTTGGTGGGTTAAGCAAGCGAGTGACCAATCAAAATAATTGACTTATTACATAATTTAATAGGTTAAGTGAGCCAACCTATGTTTTATACAAAATTTAATATTTTAAGATAAACCTATTCAAAGCAAATATTATATTTTAAATTTAAATTTACCAAAAACAATTTTTTTTTTTTTACATAAGAGTAAAACACATTCTATTCCATATATTTTAAGTTATGATGTTCTTGACGATATATATAGGTTGTAAATATCTAACTGTTTATAATAGATCATCTTTATTCCTAAAGTTTTATAGTTTTCTATTCATGTAAAATACAACCAAATGCACCTCTCTTTTTTTTTTTTTCCTATGTTAAAGTAATTACTAAATATCTTTGAATTTATGTGCTTTTCCTAATGGTCCTACTTGTAAACTTTGTACTATGGATGAGTTTAATATACCTACTTCTGTATACAAAAAAGCTCATCTTGCTTTTAATGTTAGGTCCATCTTGAGTTCTTATGTATCAAAATATTCAATAGAGGTAACATTCATAAACGATGTCATCCAAGATTAATGAACTTTTCTCTAGCAACAAAGGTCACCATTATGTAGCCATTGCTATATACACTTGTACTTCATTTAGTAAACAAGAACTTTACCAAACTCAATGATTTCTAATGAGCTCTTTCCCTTATCTAGCATAACTAATAATAGATCTAACATTGGGTTTTGTTTTTCCTCTATAAGGTACATATATGGGTACTCAAGGCATAAAGAAAGCCACATAAAAGATCAATCATTTATTAACTATACATCTTCCTTATATATTCATAGAGAACATCTTGAGTTTTCTCCTCAAGCAGATCATTCTCTACATAGTAATATAAAGGTTGTTTATAATAGATACAAGTCATAACATTATATGCATATAATAGGATACCAATAGATCACCATGGACTCATCATAGGAGTATTTAGTATAAAGCAACAATTTGTATCCATATTTTATAGACTCGTCAAGAAACAATATGTAAAGATCCAAGTTTGACTTAAAAAGAAGAGTAAACCATTTCTTCTTTTTATTTTATCTTTTTCTTGTAGGTTAGCAAGCTAACTTGCTATTACCCTTAAGTTAACTGAGATAAGCTAAAAAAGTCTACATTTAAACAAATCAAAATTTTTAAGTCTAAACCCTATTTTTTGTAAGTTAAAGAGATAGTTCTTATATAACCCGTCCCACTTGCACAACCCTAATCACTAAGGTATTGTAGGCTCGAGTGAGATTGAGAAACATAGAAAGAATAAAAGCAATAGATAAAGGTTTCTTGATATTGTATTAACCTAGATAAGGTATCAATCACCTTAGTCAACACACTAAAGACAATAAAAGTAAGGCTATAACGTTATCCAGTTTCAAAGGAATAAGCATAGCAATTACACCGATGTTCCTGGTTGATCTGACACCTTCAACGTACTCCTGTTCAATAAAGGAGATGAATGTGAAAGCTTCATTAAAATAATAGCAATGATTGGTATCTCTTTTTATGTCATTGGGCATCCAACTTTTAGGGAGTGGGTGACTTGAAAAAGTGAAGTAGGCTGATTTTTGAAAACTTTATTACGTTTACTTATTCTATGAAAGCCAGCTCGAATCTCACTATTATCTGCAATTCACTTGATACCTAATATAGGTATGGCATACAAAAAGTATTGAGTATCTCACTTGACAATGCCTGCAACAATACAACTTCAATCAAAATATTGAAGATCACTTAGTCTTTAATTTGTATGGAGAATTCTTTCATCTTTAACGTATCTCTCATATCTAAAATTTGATGATGTGTATACTCAATTAAAATCTTAAGAGTTTCTAAGCCTATTGTCTAAATGTGTTTTTCAATTAAATTGCACACATACTCTTATATATAAGAACAACTAGTTTAAGCAATGTAATGTAGATTTAGTCATGCTTAAAAGGTTCTACCTCTTGGCTATCCAACTTGATGGAACTCAACATACAAAATGTTCATAGGGGCTTTAAAGGTTCAATATATTTGGCTATATTTCTCAATAAAAATAACACCTCCAATACTAATTCCTTATTAGAATAGGACTAGACAACATGTAAGAAGATAGAGTCATTCTTAAGGCCTATAACAAAATAACAATCTACTTATCAAGCTTTCATACTTCTCTACCCTGTTGGCATCTTAAGCATGCTATTAACATATGTTGGTGATTCGGTGTTGCAGTCCGATATAGACGTAATGGAAGCAAAACTCTTAAATTAATTTGAACCCTTTCCCCTCCTATTCCATGTTGTAATAAATCTTGATCTCAGTTTAAGTTTTATGGTGCTGCCCTCTGTAAGGACTTTATACAGATATCAAGATATTAAATGTTATGGATTATGTTACTAGATATGATCAATAGGTACAGAGTTTGCTTAATGACTTATAAAAGCTATACTATGTAAGATTACAACAAACATCCAAGGCATCATGGTCCAGCTTTCATGCAATCATTTAGCACTCACATGGATTTTTTTGGTCTTCACATAAAAGTAGACAAATATTCTTATAGCCTGATCAAAGTTTGTCAGGCCCAAAAAACAAATTTGGTCTTTTCAGATATGAAATTTCAACGATCCTTGAGAACTCCAGTAAATCTGCTAACAAATTCTATCAAGATTTCTTCATGGGAAGGTTATACCAAATATCTTATTAACATCCAAGAATGGAATTCTTACAGTCTTTTGGCCATTTTGAATAACAAATATCATCTAATGTTTAAGTCGCATTAGACTTACATGATGTCCTTATGGAAGCACTTGGTCTTGGATCAGAAGTTTCAAATTCTATATCCTCATAACTTTTACTGCTTCTAACCATCAAAATAGTTTTTGTTGGGCTGGCTACAATAGTACTTTCTTTACTAAAGAAATTAAATATATCTTCAGATTCATCCTCATAATCTAAAGTTATAATAGCATTTAAACCATCCATATCATTTGAACTATCTAGAATTGAACTGTTCTAATCTTCATCTTAAGAACTTTCCAAATCAGTTGTTGTATTGCTGCTTTGCTCAATCTCTAAATGAACCATGGCAACTTTGGGCATTTTCTACTCATGATATGCCTTAAGAAAGGCTTTTACAAGATTTTCTTGTTGCTTTACCATACAAACTTTAGATCTATGCTTGAGCATCTTATCATCATCATCCCTTAATCTTTGGGTTTCATAAAGATCCTCTAACTTCTGAACTGGATGTTTTCTTTATTTTTCCTTTCTTTTTTCTAGAAGCCTCCATCTATCTTACTTGTTTTCTTAATTCAAATAGACTTTTCTTTTGAAGTTCTGAGGCCTTTACAAAAGAAATTGAGGTCTTTTTGGGTTTAATAATCCCAACAAATATATTAGATTCTATAAAGGCTAGTGCTAGAATATATGAAATTCCTCTCTACTTTGCTTCTAACATCACAATTTAGTTTCTTAATTTCTCGATTCCTAACTCCTTTTGGTTGATATATTCTTGAATACTTATATCAGGTTGTGATACATCCTTTTTTACTTCTTCAAGCATCTTCTAAAGAAAGGTGATCATTTTAAGACAGTTATCTACCTTTTTTTCAACAATAGAAAATGGTCGTTGAATGTTTTCAACATTAGATCCTATACTCCTTAATATTTTACTCTAGGTTAAGGCATTATCAGTATGCCAATTTAATACAACTTTCGTTGCATTAATCTTTTTTCTTATTGCTCAATGCGTCTTTTTCTTTTCAATTTCTAACTTTTGGGATGTGGTGATAATTTTCCACCATGTATTCTTCAATAGGTGGAAATTCATTATCTTCCTCAATAGGTTGCATCATAAAGAAAGGGTCTTGTGGGGGCTTTCTTTTAGATTTTGACAAAGGAGAATTATTACTCCTATTTGATTATTGGTTCTGACTGAACTATTAAATAACCTTATCAACATACTATTTAACCTCAAAATCTAACAACTTTGAAGAAGAATCACCAATTCTCATCTTTGGCTTTGAGGATGATGCTCCATCATCCCTTCTTTTCTTTAGTGGCAATAGGTCTTTTGGAATCTACATCAACTGTGATTCTTGATGTCTCCTATTCATCCTTTAGTTAAGAGGTTTTGGAGTTAAGTTTGTCAAAGCTTACTTTGAATCTAGCTTGATGTCAATATTACTAAGCCTCTTGTAAATATTATATGAGGATTCCTTTTTTTACTCCTTGTCTGACTTTCATATAAGAGATTTATCTTCTCTTGCCTCGGTAAGTGGTGGGCACTTTTGACGATTTCCATAGCTAACCATATACTACAACTTTCCATAATCTGCTCCAAGAGATCTTATGGTAAGATGACCATTTCAGTACCTCTTTTAATAGGAATACAATTTTTTTCTTTTTATTGTACTAAGGAATCATCGGGAAAATTTTTTGCCATATGATAGATATCACATTGGTGCTTTTCATTAAAGTAGCAATTACCATTAAATGGATCTTTGAAAAAGTAGACAGGTTTGCCTTAACTGTCAAAATGTTTGACAATTTGCTGCAATCGTTTATCAACCTTTAGAGCCTTATAAGCATCTGATGGCTAGATCATTAATAAGGTTGGAAAAATAGATGAGTTTGATTTTTCCTCATCTTAAGGCCTATCAAACTGGATGACTATAGAGCCATCTTTCTTTTTTACAAAAGTAGGATCAGTTGATTAGATGGGCATTGTATTATAACTGCACTTTTCACAACTAGTCACCTATGTTATAAGGAGTATCTTTAGGAGATTTGCTTTAGACATTTACTTCGAAGCATAGACTACTGTAAGGGTTCGACTCAAATCCATTGAAATGATAAGAGCCTCATTACCTTTTCTAGGTAAAGATAAATTAAGAGAATGATTTTGAACTCAATACACCATCTGATAGTGTAGAGTTGCCATAATGGATTTTAGATTCAGAGGTGCTCTAATAATTTGAATCTAGACTTAGAGAGCTTCTAATAGCTTTGGGTTTGTTAGAGTAAGAATATAATTAGGATACAATGTTCAAATACTATTCCAACATTTGTTTCAATGGTACTAATACATGTACTTTAGAAATCTTGTATCTAAAACAACTATTTTAGCTACCATCGATTACCTTTTCCTTCCATGCAATATCAAAACCAATCTTATTACTCCAAAGTAGATATGGGTATATCCCTAAGACATCCACTACTTGGGTAACTTAAAAGGTATTTGCAAGGTCACAAATTGTTCCTATTTTGAAACTCTAATGGAACATTGATCAAATTTGGAGTATTAAATATATAGTATTTGGCCTGCATTAAACTTAAATTGATTAGAGATCTAAACAAAGATTATATGGTCTAGCATAGGCTGAATATGGATTAAGTAAAGATAAAAAAGTTTCATTTATCTATCTTTTTGGAATGAGATTGTTTAAAGTAGGTGTCTAGATTAAAGGTGGCTATTGCAGGAATAATGGAAGTATGGGATGGGTTAGAAGTGTTTAACTTAAGTTAGCTGTGTTTAGGTTTTCCATGATATTAGATTCTCTCCCTTCATCCTAAAGAAGGGAAATTGTTTAGCTTTGATACTAGGTGAGACTCATTCATACTTAAGATCCAAATTCATATGAATGAATAAGAACAATTTATAGTGTCCTTTCTAATCTCAAGCCTCAATTAGTTCTATATACACCTACCATGTCCCCATGCCTTTAATAGCATCTTACTTGAGCTTATCTTTTGGCCTAAGAACATACTAGAATACTACATTTGTTCTTTATGTATCTGTGTTATTCGTTTATGATATATAAGATCCCCATAAAAGGCAAGTATAAAGCATACTTTGAATATTTGAAGATAGACTAGGAATCTAAATAATTTTTTTTTATTAGAGTTAAGGGAGATAAAAAGGGAATTTAGAAAGCCATGAGAAATAAAAAATACACGATATATAATTATGGTAATGTAAAGGCTGTATTTTACCTACTTGGTTACATGAGATCTCCTTCTATAAACTATTAATGTCATATATGACATATGCCTTTATAATCATGTGGCAAACAAAGTTTGCTTTATAGGACAATAATTCTTAAGCTAAAGACAAACGACAATAATAATAGACACATAAGCATACTAAGGACAATAATGACAAACAAAAAATACAGACATAAGGAGAATAATACCAAGCATGCTCATAAAGTTGATAATATTCTTCTAACAAGATTCCATTTTAATCTATATCAAAAGTGATAGGTTCATATGGTGGTGAAAGATTTGCATCATCAGGGTTTTGGCTGTATCCAACTATCCATGCTTCTTCCTCCAGTCTACCAAAATCTTGCTTATATTCTTTGAGAGCATGGTGAATTGAGGGAATCATGTCTTGATAATCTTCACTATAATCTCATGGAATTTTTGTTTCAAAAGCACCTAGTCATATTTTTTTTAGAATGGTTTGATTAGCAATACAGAATCTTCTTTGTGTTTCCTTGTATTTTATGTCATCTTCTTTGATATCTCCTTAAAAGCCATCAATAAAGTTACAAGTAGATAATGGGTAAAGTTTTGTTAGTTGATATTCCATCTATTGTAACATTAATTCAAATATGAGAATAAATTGCAAAGAAAACCTCCAACTCAAAATAGCAGTTTAAGGATCACTATGACACCTAAAAATTAGTGGATGATGATGATGAGATGCTTGAGCATAGATCCAGAGTCTACATGGTAAAGCAATAAGACAATCTTGTAAAAGCTTTTCTTAAGGCATACTATGTACAGACGATGCATAAAGTCACTATGGTCCATTTAGAGACCAAGCAAAGCAACAATACAGCAACTAATCTAAAAAGTTCTCAAGATGACGATCAGAACGATCCAATTCTAGATAGTTCAAATGATACAGATGGTTTAAATACTATTATAACTTCAGATTCTAAGGATAAATCTGGAGATACATCTGATTTTTCCAGTAAAGAAAGCATTACTATACCCGGCCTAATAAAACCCATTTTGATGGCCAAAAGCAATGAAGATTATGAGAATATAGAATATGAAACTTCTAATCTAAAACTAAGTATTTGCATAAGGAGATTATTTAAGTCTAAAGTGACATCTTTATTAGATGATATTCTTTATTCAAAATGGCTAGAAAGACTGAAAGAATTCCATTCTTGGATGTCGACAAGATATTTGGTACAACCTTCCCATAGAGAAATCTAGAGAGAATTTGTCAGTAGATTTATTGAAATTCTTAAGGATTAGTGGAATTCTATACTTGAATAAGACCTAATTTGTTTTTTAAGCTTAGCAAACTTTAACTAGGCGATAAGAATTCCAAGACCAATTTCTTATTGGAAATCTAGAAGATTCAAAAGAAATCAAAAGGAAAGAGTTTCATGAAAGATGATGTTGTTCCTACAAAAAGAAGGATTTAGACCAACACTTTAAGAAAATGGTCCAATTATTTTATCTACTTAGAGCAAATTATACACTTAAGCCAGTGTTTCTTTCTTCTATTCCAATACCTTAGGCTAAAGGAATAGAAAGACATCTCCAACTTAAAAATCAAAAGGTGATTGATGTTTCAGTTGAAGAAACCTAATAGACACTCCACATTGTCATAAAAGACATGTGGAAAAAGGAAGATAATAAGGATTATATCTAAGGAAGCTACGTCTTCGACAACATGTGTAGAAAACTAGATTTACTCATTAAGTGTAAGCATTCTAAACAAGAATGCACATGTGCTCCAAAAAAGAAAAAGCACTTCAGAAAAATGAAGAACAAAAACTTTTTTAGAAGAAGGAAGAGAGTTTCAATCAAGAAGTGGAAATACTTCAAGAAAAAAAAAAAAGCAAAAAGGGAAATGAATCAAACAGATGTTATGATAGGAATCAGGTTACCGGACCTCTGATCCACAGCCGAACCTGAGGACTATAACGGCTAGCACAACGAATCATTTTGTTCTAACCAACCCCTACAGAGGCTAAGTACTTCCATGCCAAGTTACCCTTCATACCGAGTCGTATGACCACTCATTTTTCTATAATATGCCGAGTTGATGATTACTCTCTTGCACCCGAGCCGACTAATTACTTGGCATCTTCCTTGCCGAGAAAGAGAGACTCCAGACTAACTAAGCCGTCCCTGCTCGGACAAGCCATCTATTTGTACTTTTTTGTCCGCATCTTCTAACGACCTTACTAATGTAGCATCACCACGTGTACAATATCATGTATAGAATCTATTACACCAATGATTTTTTTTTTGTATATTCATTTTTACTCTTTTATATCTTGTACATTACTTCCTTAGGAATTGTCATTTTTATCTTTTCCTTTTTAAGCAAGTCATCATAACATATGGATATAAATACCTTTGTACTTGTAGCTAGAAAGGTATCATATAAGATAAATTCTTAATACACTTTTAAGTACTTTTCTTCCTTGTGTAAACACTATTTGTTTACTCTCAGCATAACTCTTATCCCTTTCCTTAAGTAAGGTTAGGTGGCAAGTAACCTCACTAAATTAATTCGTACTTCATATTGAATCATACCGTAAGTCCTCAAAAGTTCCATTGGTGCGTCATATCCTTTAGAGCTATTCGTAGGTTTTAGTTGCCATTTCATTCATCATTTTACCCTTTTGCACTTTCCCCATTAATCCTTTTTTGAGCTTTTTGCAAGCGTAGACCTATTTAGTGATCGGCCTTATTTGTTCTTAGTCATGGTTTACAACATGTTATATATGCAATAAAATAGAAACTATTGCAAAACAGTATCCCTGAAAGGATCCTAAAAAATGATTCAAAGCATCATTAAGAAAGTTAGAATCAAGATAGGAGAAGATGAAGACCGGTGATGCATTTCCAAGGTTATACACACGGAGGAGCACCACAACGGAAAAGAACCAAAAGGAAAAACAAAAGAGGATTAGCAAATCCATCAGGCAGCTACTAATTAGATATTACACATCGACCGATCCTATTTGGCCTACAATTTACCGGATATGACTCATCGGTCTAAGCTATAGGGTCGTTCATTACTACTCCTTATTAAAGAGAATAGATAAGGGCTAAGAGAGCAAGAACACTAAGGTTTCTCAAGAAGGAAATTGTAATATCCAAGCATGCAAAGGTGATGATGTCTGTGTATAATAAATAAGGGTTTATATACTTACCCCAATAGGGTTACAATACATATATGAAAAGACAAAAGGATAATTTACAAATAAAATATACGAAACATACGAAAAAGTGTAAAAGAGACAAGGAATATTTTGTATGAAAAAAAGTAAAGAATCATTTTAGAATGATGTGCTAGAAAATGTGTGTTGTATGGTGGTTTGTAGTCTAGATTATAATACAACTCGGATGAAGTGAACAAAAGAGTCAACAATTAGAGCAGACTAAATCTAATTTAGGTCATAGTTCGATCACCCAAGAATGTTCAAATCCCATTCCAAGTTAGGTATCTCACTGCTTGACTTGAGCAAAGGCCTAACTCTGGTTAGCTTTAGAGCTCGACTTTGACAAAGGTCTAACTCTAGTTAGCTTAAACTGGGGTTGGATGTTGGTAGGCTTAAGAGGTTGGCATTCATGTTTGGAGGGTTAACATGATCACTTGCTAGCTCGGAAATGGCGCTGATACTAAGGAAGGATCGGTACTTGGTGCAATAATAGTATAAAAGATGGAGTTGGGATAAGAATCCTCGTCGTAAATGGGGGTTCAAGTTAGTATCCTTCATGTGAGTCCTTCCAGTCCTCTAGCTTGGATATATATGATTGGTTTGGGGAGTTCATTCCTATCAGGTAAGGTACTGCTATACGAGCTATGTCTTCTAGAAAGAAATTGTCACCGAGTTACATTAATGATATGAGATGCTAATACAAACGGTCCTAATAGACTAATTATCCAGTGGCTTATACGTGTAATGAAACTAGTATAAGATGAATTGTTACGTTGGTTATTGGATTTTAAATCTTAAAATCTATGGATTCAAAATGGTCTTAGTTATTGGTTCACAATATCTACGAATTTTATTTGTTCTTTGTCATTGCATTGGATATTGGTCTTTGAATTGACAATAGGAAATGGAACTAGAATTTTTTGGTTCTTATGTTCCAATTTCTAGATTGCAGTTCGTTATTATAATGGATTTATTTATGTTTATTGTTTTGCTTATAATAATGAATTTGGTAGGTATTTGTTGTTTGTTATATTCGATAGATTACTATATTTGTTTTAGCAGGTGTACAGTATGGCATACATATATTTTTCCACATAGTATTCCTTTACTAGGCTTTATATATAACTTATGCATGTTGGGATATGTTTTGAGCATAAATGAGCTTCAAAATATTGAAATTTATGACTATCATGATTATAACCTTCGACATAGGAGCAAGAACAATGTAACCGCTTTAGATAATAATGAAATATATTCAATCTAAATAACTTAATAAATCTTTACATAACATATTATATACTTTTTTGGATCATAACAATTGTTATGAATGAAAGGGATTTACTTATGTTTATACATACATACATACATATATATATATATATATGTTACACTATGTAGATATAGTAACAGTTTCAAGTCTTATATATTCCTGCCATGTGAAGAAATATATGGTTGACTAATCATGTAATTCGGTTTTAGGACATGAGATAGAATATAAGAACCATGAAGCTTAATCATTGTAATTGCTTACAATATAATTAATTATATAGCAAATTCAAGTAAAGAAATTACCGAGATTAAGTGTGGAAATAGTTCGAGATTTAATCGAACATCATCTAAGCTCCTGAAAAATAAATGTTATCTTATAGTCAGAGATCTTCAAAGAGATAGTGGTAGCCATAGTAATATCAAAGGGTCATATCCTATATCATTTAAAGGGGTTAAGAAAGGAAAAGAAAATTGAGGTTAAATCTAAAATTTGATCATTGGTTTTCATATTAGTTGTAATAAGGGCCCTATCTCATATGATTTAGAGAAGTTAAGAAAGAATAAGATAATTGAGCTTGAATTAGATTTAGATTTTGATCATTGGTTTTGGTATCATTTACTAAGGTAAAAATTCCATTCTACCCAACCAAAAGTGGATGAGCATTCAGAATACAATCGTACCTGTGTATTTGCTGCACTTCGAGCTTAAAATATTTTGCAAGGGTTTTCATCTGCATGTGTTTATTAACACAATTGAGTTCAACAATTTGAAGAACAAAAAAATAACTTTGTCTGTATATTTGTTATCTTTAAGAATAATTAATAGAAAGGATATATTTACCTATATAGTACAAATAGAGCAAATAATGTTTTAAGTGATGTAAATTAAGCATAGTCATTACAATATGTATTGTATACAAAGAATGTATTTATCTCAAAGTGTAATGTGCTTAAGCTTATGTCACATAGTTGAACTTAGAGGCCAAGTTTTCTCTCTTCTAGAATTTTTGTAGAGGTTTAAAATTTGGTGATCAAGGAAGTCTATCTGCACCATCTAACTTTCCTTACCCACCAAGTTTAATTATCAACTATAAATTTCTACTTAAAGGCCAAAACTTATTTTTGATACATATACCATCAAGTATTCTTCTAAGGCATCATACAAAAAATCATACAAAACAATAATCCACATTAGTTTCCACAATTTATTTTTGTGTCTGTTAGATTGTAAGTTTAATTGTATTTGGGGTTTAACTTTAAGTGACCTCTCTTCTTGTAAATTATTATCTCTCTCTTTAGTAAAGTTTTACTTCCTCTTGTCTTATTAGTTCTCATTCTCATATTTTAAGTTGTCATTATTTGTTATAAACACATCTAACCTTCCTTGGGCATGATAAATTGGTATTAGAATTGAGATTTGGTTGTTAAATTTATAACGGCAACAAAATTTAAGATGAAGAAATATGATTATGATTCTAACCTTGACTTATGGCAACTTAAGATGTATGATATCTTAGTACAACATGGATATCATAAGGCTTTATTTGAAAAGGCAAAAATGCCTATATTTCTAATCGAGGAGAAAAAAAAAAGAATGAATTGGATGAAAAAGTTGTATCAACCATTTAATTTTGGGTTTTGAAGGAGATTATCAAAGAGAAAATAGTTGTGGACTTATGGGCTAAACTGGAGCTGCTCTACATGGAGAAATCCCTCAGCAGCAAGTTTCATGAGAAGCTTAAATTCTATAGCTTGCAAAAGGACGAAGGTATATCCATTAAGTCCCACATTGACAATATTATATCCATTATTTTGGATTTTAAAAATGTAGGTATTGAAATTAGTTATGAAGATGAAGCCCTCAAGTTGTTGTGTCCCTTACCATCCTTTAGTTCTTACCACCCTCATACATACACTTTAGAGAAACCTAATCTATGATAAGATAAATGTTACTTTAATAGGTATTAAATCTACATTCTAAGTAAATATTTCTTTGATAATGAGTTATCTAGTAGCAACAACAATGATATTCCTCATAAGGATTGGTTATGAGAGGAAAGATAAAAGAGAAGGCTTTAAGCAATAACAAATCGATATTGAGGTCAAGGTTAAGGTCAAAATCCAAACATAAAAATTTGACCTATAACTATTATCACAAGAAAGGGCACATTAGGATCAATCTCTTCAAGTTAAAGAATAAGTAATCTAAACATGATAAGAAAGGCAAATCTATTGAGGCTAGCCTATAACAGAAGAGTTTGATATGGATCTTTTAGTCATTGTTGATGCTAATTGTAGATCCAAGGATGAGTGCATCGTGGAGTTTAGTTGTTCCTTTGATATGTGCCCCAATTAGGATTGGTTTTCAAAATATGAATCTTATGTTAGAGGGATTATACTAAGAGGCAACAATGCTACTTATAAAGTTATGGGTTGAGGATCAATTTAGATTAAAATGCATGATGGCATTGTGATAACTCTTATTGAAGTTTGCCATATTCCAAATTTAAAGAAGAATCTCACCTCTTTAGGTACTTTTGATGCTAATGAGTGCATGGAATTATAAAGGACATTAGAGGTGCTTTAGTTGTAATGAGATCCATAAATTTTAAAAATCCATACTTATTGCAAGGGCTTATTGTTGATAGTTAGTTTTCGTTCATCTGGCATACTCGTTCATTCGACTGCCGATAAGCTGAATATTTGAATCTCTAGACATACCTTTGGAAATATAACACATGGCATTTATGCTGAATAGCTTAAATCTGTTCCTGGTTTGAATTCAAGCCCATAGCGCGAACAATTATTATAAGTACAGTTATATTACATAATCGCTTGTTTTCCCTATATATCAAGAAAGATGTCAAATCAAGAAATTTCCATGTATCTTAACAGTTATTTCGACAACTACTTTAGACATTACTGCTAACTATAAATATGGGAAAGAAAACTCCATGAGATCTTTCTAACATTTCACTCACATACTTTTTATACAAAGTTACCCCACTAACTTAGGTATCGGAGTGGCCACACTGAACCGGCCCTCGGTATCAAGCATTTCATTCTCTTTTGCAGAATTTTCCTTGATCCCAAAATTCACCAACATCACTTATGGTTACAGGTTCTAATACTATAAGTTTATCATTCACTGACATGGACGTCACTAAACTGTGACATATGAGACAAGACTTGGATTTATCAATGAGAAAGGTATGTCCTTATTAAGTAAAGCAGGTTTATTATGAGGTTAATGTGTAAGAAGAATGGAGTTATGCGAGCATTGTATCTTACAAGTCAACTTTAGCATAGATCTAGCAGGACCAAAGGTACTCTAGATTATACTCATTCAAACCTCTATGGTCCTTATGTTACTTTAAAAGATAATGCTAAAAACATACTGACCTTTATTTGTGACTTTTCAAGAAAATTCTAGGTTTATTTTTTAAAACATAAGGATCAAGTTTTTTGACTAAGAAGTAGGTAAGGAAGCCAATTAAGTGGCTTAGAATAGACAATAACTTAGTA
Source organism: Lumnitzera racemosa (assembly GCA_024138005.1). Taxonomy (NCBI): domain Eukaryota; kingdom Viridiplantae; phylum Streptophyta; class Magnoliopsida; order Myrtales; family Combretaceae; genus Lumnitzera; species Lumnitzera racemosa. The sequence continues at coordinate 65,166,714 of JAMXBC010000004.1, forward strand.
TTTTTTAGCAAAAAGTTCAATGAATTCTACAATAATAATGGGATACTTCGACACTAAATATACCTTAACAAAATAAAGTTGTAGAGAGCATGAACAGGACCTTCATAGAGAAAGTGCAATGCTTACTCTTGAGTTTTAGTTTGACAAAGGAGTTCTAGGCGAAGGCTGCATTAATGACAGGCTAATTAGTGAATCGATCTCCATCAGTTCCACTTAGCTACAAGGTTGTAGAGGAAATTCAGTCTTATAATCTTATCGATTACTCTTGTCTTAAATTTTTTTGGTTATCTAGCATACATGCATATTAATGATGGTAAGTTAGAGCCATGTGCTAAAAAATACATGTTTATGAGGTACCCTTCTAAAGTGAAAGGGTATAAGTTGTAGTCTCCCTAAGACACCAAAAGTTGTAACAAGTGGAGATGTAACTTTTGATGAGCGATTAATGCTCAATTTAAAGTTAAAATCTTCTAAAATAGAACCAGTAGAAAACATTTTAGAGAAGCTAGAACCAAAAGTGATAAAGAAGCTACTTTAGAAACCTCTCAATCAGATGGCCCATCGAATTCAAGTAGAGTTAAGCAAACTCTGCAAAATGTTCCTTATAGTATAGTTAAAAGCAAGAGACGATAAGAGATTAGGCTACCACCAAGGTATGTTGATTATATTGAGTTAGTCTCTTGAGCCTTATCAATACTAGATGAGATTAATAGATATGCTGAACCATCCAAATTTTCAAAAGCTATTTCTAATATCTATTCAAAAATATGGATGGTGGTAATGCAAGAAGAAATGGAGTCTTTATATGATAATGGCATTCAGGAACTAATTAAACTACCATAAGGGAAAGGGGTTATTAGTTTTAGGTGGGTCTTAAAAAAGGAGTCCTTTTCAGCAAATAAAAGAGTTGGGTTTAAGGTTTGCTTAGTTGCAAAGGATACATTCATGTACCAAATGTAGATCTTAGAGATATTTTCTCGTTGTAGTAAAGCACTATTCCATTTAAGTTTTCCTAGCATTAGTAGCTAGGAATTAAAGCAATTAGATGTTAAAATTGTTTTTCTTCATGGTGACTTAGGGGGAGAAATTTATATGTAACAACCAAAATATTTTATTGTTGAAGGCAAGTAAGGCCATATATGCTTATTAAAGAAATCCCTTAATGGCTTAGAACAGTCTCCCATATAGTGGTATAAGTGTTCTTACACATGACCGTTCATGGCTATCAAATGTCTATTCAATGAGCGTATATGATAGCCATGTTTATTTTGGAAAATTATTTAATAGTTATTTTATTTATTTGCTTTAATATGTGAATGATATGCTCATTGCTATAAGAAGTATCTCTAAACTCAACTAGTTGAAAGCATTGTTGAAATATGAATTTGAGATGAAAAATCTAAGAGAAGCAAATAAAATTCTTGGCATGGAGTTTAAAGTACAAGGCTAGGCAAAAAATTGCAAAACTGTAAACCAAACCAAAATGAATTGAAAAATCGATTCTTTTTACAATTGACTCGATTCATGGTTCATTTCAATCTAGTACAACCAATTCACAATTCAGATCTAAGAACCCATTGAATCGATCGATTCGAATAGAACCAAATTGATTAACTATTAAGAGAATAAGAACTAGCTTAATTAACTATTAATAAGACTAAGCTAGGAACATGGTTGGTGTCAAAGTTTGTGTGCATTCACATGTGTGATTCTAAGCAAGGCAGATTTGTGATAAATATCCCTTCTATGGCCAGTATTAATCGTGCCCACTTTCTCGGAGGCCTTGCCCACAATACTTTAAAAGTAAGAGTAAATACCTTGACAAAGATAATCATGTCAATATTTTATTAAGGAAGTACTTTGGGAGTGAATATGAAAATAGTTGTTATTTCAAGCTAACAATTACCAATTTAATCAATAATTATGGAGTGAAATCATTAATTATTTCAACACTATATATTATAGTATTGTATACGTCTTTGCATAACATGATTGTTGTATGAAATGTTTACGTTGAACTTTTTTTTTTTTTTTTGGAAATTAGAATCTCAAAACATTGAAGCAAAATTCAATTCATTACCTATAATAATGAACTTCTTATATAGTGCTTGTTTATATCTAAAGATGGTCTACTTATTTGAAAGATCTGGTTCTTAAAATTTATGATTTGTATCTTATGGTACTATCAGTGTTGTAAGAAGTGGTATAATGCTTAATTAACATGCTCATTATGTATTCTTGTGTCCTTCTAATATTTGGTTTTCATTGCCTGAGTTCTAACTTCTAGATGAATTTTCATTAATAAAGTGCCAAATCATGATAAAACTAATTTAACTATTATTAAGAACTTAATAGAATAAAGCATCTGGAGCTTAATTATGAACCATACCATAAGGCAAATTTAATAATTTAGCAATGGTTCAAACTGCACCAAACTGTTTTTTTACGTTTGAAAAAATTATGAACCGAATTGTACACTTAGATTCAACTTATTGAAAAAAAAAATCAAATTGTTTTATTAGGTTTGGTTTGATAAGAAAGAGGGAGGAAGAGGGGCGAACTGTACTGAATTAAACCGTATCCACTCTTGCCAAATAAATAGGAAGGTAGTACAATATTTTTTACTTAGAAATACTATGTTGGAAATATTTTAGAGCGTTTTGGGATAAATAAAAAAAACACTAAATTTGTTGATACTCCACTAGCTGCTCACTTCAAGCTTCAAACAACTACCTTATCTCCTCAAACAAATGAAGAGATTGGAGATGTGGTAAATATTCCTTATGAAAGTATAGTAGGTAATATGATGTGTACCATGGCGTGCACATATCTAGACATTATAAATGCTATTAGTGTATTTAGTAGATGCATGGCAAACCTTGGTAAAATACAATAGTATGCTATAACATAGATTCTTAAAATTTATGAGATTCAGTTAGTACATCCTTAGAATTTGGAAAAGGTAGTAGAAGCTTCATTGATTATGTTGACTTAAATAATGCTGATGATCTCGATAAAAGGAGATCACTTATTGGTTTTAGGTTTTGCTTAGCTAATTGTGCTATAAGTTGGAAGTCAACCATACATGCTATAATTCCATTGTTTACAATAAAGGTAGAGTATAAGGCGATGACTGAGGTACTGAAGAAGACCATTTGATTGTGATATATATATGGTAATAACCTTAATCTGGATTTAGTACCTATAGTCGTCTTTTATGATAGTCAAATTGCAATACATTTGACTAAAGATTAAATATTTCATGGAAAAATGAAACAAATTAACATTAGGTATCACTTTGTTCTTAATGTGATTTCTCAAGGTAACTTTGCAATGAAAAAGATCGGTACAAAAGACAATATAACTAATACGTTAACAAATTCTATTTTAGTAATCAAGTTTATGCATTGTTTATATTTGATTTGTATTTGCACTTGTCGCCTGTAATCTCGCTATGTTGAAAAGATAGAGCAAAATTAGCTTTTATTAGAAGTTTAAGCTAAGATGGAAATTTTTGACATGACTCAAACTTATGCTATATAGTTGAACTTAGAGGCCAAGTTTTTCATCTTCTAGAATTTTTCTCAAAGCTTAAAACTTGGTAATCATGGAATTTCATATATACCGTCCAATTTGCTTGACTACTAAATTTAATTATTAGTTATAGATTTATGCTTAAGGACCAAGACTTATTTCTTATAAATAAGTGATCAAATATTCCTTCAAATCATACACAACAACAATCTACATTGGTTCCCATTGAAAATTATTTATGGCTATCTTAGATTGTGAGTTTAAGTGTATTTAGTGTTGAGGTTTAAGTGACTCCCTTTTTGTAAATTATTGTATTTTCTCTGTAGTAGAGTTTTACTTCCTCTTGTCTTATTGATTATCATTCTCATATTTTAATTTTTTATTATTTATTATAAACACATCTTATCTTCCTAAGTCATAACATAAAGTTGAAATAAAAAAATTAACATTACAATGCATGATAGATTATGTACTCATTTCATAGCTCACATAAGTATAACAAGAAAATTATTAATACTTTAATATGCACCATGTATACACTATTTTTACCATCTTTTTGCACCACTCAAATAGGTAGATTCTTAGTTCACATTTGGAAACAAGCATACATGCTCTCCAAATTATTCCATTTAAACATTCAAAATTATTATTTATAGTAACTAACTACTATCTAATACTTATTACTTAATATTGTAAATAACTATTATGGTTGTTAAGAGAAATTAATATTTAATAGTGTATTATTGGATTATGAAATCAATATAATATAAGTGTATTGATTCGTGGGATATTAATATTAGTAGGGTTTTGACATAGTGCAAATTTTGTAAAATATAAAAGGTAGTTCTTAGGCACTACCCATTCGCTACTATACGCTAAAATATAATTAGTATTTATCTATTACTCATGCTTATAAATGGTGTACTAGTAGCAATTTATGTTGTTTTGTACTAGCAGCAATATATGTTGTTTTAAATAATAGCTAGTTAATATCATAACAAGCTTGATAACAAAATCTAAAAATTGCATTAAAATAACCTTTGTATCCAAATATTATTCAAGTATCTATATCTATATTTTTATTAAAGAAAATGAGGGAGTCTTTAGTATCTTACATATTTAAAATAACCATGGTCATCAATATAATTTAAGGGAGAAAAAAGATATGGTAATTATTAGAAGTTACAATAGATGTGATACATAAAATTTATTTAGGGATGTAACATGTATTGACTATTCTTTAATAAATGATAACTATATATTAAAAATTATGAGTGCAATTTTTTAAACAATCATATAGATGATTTAATTATTTATTCATTTTTTAAGAACTCATGGTGCAGGTGTTATCTATACTATTTCTTATTACGTTGATCACTTACTTTGTTATTATACATAACAAACATGATTATAAGCTCTAAGCTAAAAAGGAAAATGTATAATTTATGAACTCTTTGCACCATGTCATCTTATATTTTCTGCTGTCAACCATTATGGGAAACGGTGTTTTTTGCTTATGGATATTGCTAAGAAATACTATAACAATATTATCAAACCCTTTAATGAAAGTTATAGTGAAGTGAAAGCATATAATTCTAAATTTGGTTTTCGAAAAAAACGTACCTTAATATCGTCAACTTCTTCTTTATATCTCTTGGCCAAATCCATAGTGTCAATAATGTCAAGTGGTTCCGGTGCTTCTTCACCGATGTCATTAAAGGCCTCTTCTATCAATTCTTTGTCAAAATTAATTATGTTGTGGCCTGCCCATATCTTTCCTGTAGAAATTCTAAATTGATTTCAAAAAATTGATTGACTTGAGTAGAAGACCTACTTAATCATATGTTTTCTAGATAACCATAATCAAGACTACGTTCATCTCATTTTCATGTGTTAATGAAATCATATCAGATTCTACTTATTTCCCATAAAGAGACATTTAGAAAATGTCTTCTTATTTTATAAGCATGGCATGACATTAAGAGAACAAGCCTTTACATAAGTAATATCGTACAATATGCATTATTAATATAAAATCTAGTTATTTAATGCATCATGGTGTGAAAGGATTTCCTTATTAATTGTTATTAGGGTACATACTAAAATGGCCTTGTGCATATGAGAAATCTCTATGCATTTTTAGATTGTTTGGTTGCAAATATACATAAAAAAAACTTTGGTAAATTGGCACAAAAGATCCCTCCTAAGTAAAAATGCCTAATAAGTTCTAAATGCCTCGATGATAACTCTTTACTACGCTAGTATGATTATCTACATATGTATACACACTATATATACACACAAACACATGCATATTTAGTTAAGTCGGTATAGCATGCGATAATGAAGTTTTCATTTCAATGATATAGGAAGACTGAGCATCAAAATTTCACTAATGAAATAGTGTCGGCAAAATTGAATAGGTATTTGAATTCCTTGTCCAATTATGCCACAATGATTTAACCATCATTAAGGTCATGTATTCAAAATGAATAAGGTCCTTAAATTATACTAAGAGTTGTTTTTATTTTTGTCTAACCAAAGGGTATTGGTTCAAATAGGGGAAAAACTATTTATGTAGAGAGCTTAATGGAAAGGAGGGTATATAAGTTTAGAAGAAAGTGGAGCAATTCAATAGAGATATTTGTGGCAATTAAAACATCATGAAGAGTGCTTAGGAAATTGAAATTGGTTATAAGTAGAAGACCAAGAACTAAAGTAAAGGCGTCTATCAACAAAACAAAAAGTTCAACCTTAGGCATAGGGATAGATTAATTATAGTGACTAATTATTTGTCCTATATGAGTATAACTAAGGTTCTTATAATGGACGCAAAGTGTTGAAACCATAAAAGATTATAGGAAAATAATAACTGCATCATTCTATATTTATGGAGTTAACCAAATGTGACATGTAAGTATTTCCCATTTTAATCATCAAATTCTATAATTATTACTTGATAAAAAGTATTTCCTAGGGTTTTTCAATGAGAAACAAATTGCTATACTCCATGAGATTTTATTAACGAAAGAAGATCAAGTAACATTGCAATTGAAAGTAAAGAGATGATTTAGAGTCATCAAGTTAAGGAATTATATGTGCATCGAGATGTTTACTAACATGGTTCTTGAGAACCTTGTTGCACTAAAAGGCATCGATCCAATGATGTTCACCAATCTCAAGGAAGTAGTGGTAGCTTCTAAAGGAACAAGAAAGGTTACTCTATTGATGAATTTAGCCATGGTCAAAGGAAAACTAATATCATTGTTAAGGGTATGAATAAATCAAGCAGGTTTACAAATCACTAGAGTTCGATTTAAGTTTTACTCAAATGTGATTTGGTAATAATCAAGTCTAGCTAAAGCTTAAGTTACTTGAATAGCAAATCCAGTTAACATTAAGTTTCAAAATATTAAACTTGTAAGGCTCATAAATCTAATCAATCGAGTTTAGTATAATTTTTAATTATTTAAATGTAAGTGAGTTTGAGGTTATTTAGGAAAAATTTATTAAAAAATTTGAGTTTGATCAAGCTAATCGAGTCGAACTTGAGTTTGCCATATATATGTATATATATATATATATATATATATATTGAACTCTAAACCTGAGCTAAGCTCAAGCTTTAAGTTTTAAGTCGAGTTTAAGCTTAAGTTTAATATTAGAATTATTTAACTTGACTCGATTGTACCTCCAATCATGATACTTAAGTCCATGACATCATTAAAAGTGATTCTACTATTAGCTTTACTAGTAGTAGCCTAATGATTTGTTGGTAACTTTATTTTTACTGTCTTGTTAAATGTGTATCTAGTAGACTTTATTTGCTAATTATTAAAAATCTTGTCAATCTTTATATTTGTCATATGTTTGATAATCTTATGTCTGTTTATGTCTCCATTCTCTTATAAGAAGGGAGGAAAATGTAATATGATGGTAGATTACCACAAATATTAAAAAAAAAGTAGAAAAAAGAGAAACCTCATGTTTTTTTTATCTCTATGACTTCCTAAACTTCCCATCTCTCTCCCTAAATTCCATAAGAAAGAAATTGTTTAAATGATTGGTTTTTCTTTTGAGATTCATGGTATGCGTTATACTTACCTTGTATAAGGATCCCATAAATAAAAAATGAATCTAAAGATCTGAAAAAGAACATATAACTCGTTTGAAACTATAAAACAACCAAACTACTAATTCTTAGTAAGCCATTGTTCTAAGCAAAGGGGTCATTTAAAGGTGTAGTATTGGATTAATAATTTAGCTGGTATAGTAAATAAGGTTATGTGTTTTTCTTACTCTAGCATAGATTTATGGGTAGACTGACCAAGCCCCAATAGCTCTTCTTTTGTTCTTATGAAAGAGTAATAATTCCTTGCTTCTTAATAATAGCAATTCCTTTACAATAGCCATTCTGCTAGCCTTTAACCTAAAAGAAAAAGTCATTCTGTCAACCAAATGTAGACTTATGTCTGTTGAGGAGGAATAGCAATTTTATTTAACCCTTGTGAAATCAATCAAAGATGGAAATTTTTTTATTAACAATAAAGACATTTCATAATTTAAAAAAAAAAAATATACGGGATATTTTACTAATCAAAACATTAAAGTAAGAAAGACAAAATTTCAATGTCTCGTAAATGTTTAAAAGAAATTATAGCACCTTGTAAATATTGAGAGAAATTTGGTATCGAAGACATCGATTTTAAAAGCGTTTTTTAATACTCATGAAGTATGTGATGAATGATTAAAATTTTTTCCTTTACTAGGTAAATTTTATGTCTATTTCATATACTAATTAACTTAACACCAAAAAAAGTTACCGGATAAGGGGAAGGTACAGTGTTAAATTAGTAACTTAGTTAGTACTTATACGGATAATCTATATGTTCTTCTCTTCTATATGGAATCACATTAAGTCTCGCCAAATGAGCTCTACTTGGTATCAGAGCAAATAATTTATTTTCTTTAAGAGGAGGGGAGAATGGAAACACTAAGAGTAACTTAAACTTTGCTATTGCCATTGTTACTACCACTCATACGAATACATCTTAAATAGCTAGCTTCAACCATGATATACATTTTAAGACTTTTAATGCCAATAAAATAGGCTACCTTAATGAAGTATGTTACTTTAGTGAAGATCAAAAGATAAAAAACACCTCTCTTGCCATGGTTAATCCTTACTCTAGATTTATTAAACCATAAAGGACATTTTTCTCCATCAAACCTCTCATCGAATGTCAATCAAAGGAAGTCAAGGAGTACATTCAATCTACTAGGTCTAACTAATACCTCATCTTAGTAGATGATGAAGACCAATTTATTTTTCCATAGATATCTCCAAGGCTACTTAAGCAATGGTAAAGTATACATACGTCTGCTTTGGAGTTGCAAGGTTGTGATGTGCTTTGATACTAAAATTATATGATATGTTTAAGAGCTTAATAATCACTATGGCTTACCTAGGGAGTAGTAACCATGTGGATCCTTTGAGATATCAAAGAAAATGAAGATGGATGGGGTCAACAAACATAGTAGCTTATGTAAAGTTACTCGGATGATATAATACACCAACAAACATGACACAATTTAACACTTCACTTGATATGACTCACAAGCTAATATTAAGATCCACTCATCACTAATCTTAAGCTATTTGGCAAAATTAGATAAAAGTGTAGGAGAAAGTGTACTCGAAGAGAGATATCTCACAAGAATAAAATTATTTATTAAGTGTAAGGTATATAATGATTGTGGCTATAGTAAAAAGACTATTTATAGTAAGTCTTTTAAGGCAACAATACAAATAAGGAAAATTACATAAAAGACAATGAAGAAAGGAACTCCTAATATGTATGGAAAAAGGTAAATATGACAAATGATGAAAGGAATATACTACAAATACCATAAAAATAACGAATAGGTGGTAACTTGTAAATAGGTTCGTATTGGGGAACTCTAGGGTATACTAATTAAGTTGTATTGAAGCTGTATCTATTGCTGATGAAAGGTACTTAGAGTTGCCAAGGCAAATAAAGGCTACTACTGTCTGGTAGGCGAAATGAGTAGAGCTTAGCATGTAGGGGACTCGGTTTCGGTACTCAATAAGTCAGCTTTGGCACTTGTCATGGCTATAGATTGGAAGAGTAGGGCTCAATTGAGGTAGCCTCGATCTCACCACTCAGCAGGTTGGCTTTAGCACTTAAGGCATTAGCGATTGGACAAGGTTCAAAGCAAATTAGGATACGCTCAAGTTAAGACCTTAAGAAGTTCACCCATGACTCTTCCATACATAAGAGCTCGTTCTCAGTAGGCTAACGTAAGAGTATCCTCCTTGCAAGAGATTATAAGCCTAGGAGACAAGCACGAGTAAGGGGTTTAGAGATCGGCAATCCATCAAGTTAGCACTAATCTTCCATGGCCAAAAAAAGTCTCCCAATAGAAGCTAAGATGACACTGCTAGACATAAGACACATAAAGTACCAATAAGTACGCATTCATATTATCTAGACGACTCTTAGTGCTCAAACAATGTTTGTAACATTGTTTCTTAACTATAACGTACCATTACAAGACCCAAGATTATGGAATGCCTCAAAAGTCCAAATCTAAAAAGCTAAAGCACCTTTTAAGTCCAAAAGTAAAAAAGGATGATAAAGTTTCAACTTCTTAAGTGTTGAAGTAACCAAATTCTCTAGGATGGGAAATAATAGGATGGACTTTTGTTACCTTCTCTGATATATGGAGTTTAAGCCTTTTTTTTTCCTTTCTTTCTCATTGGATGATTCATCGTCAAGATTGTTAAGGAAATGCATCTTAACATGGCAATCATCACATATGCAAGCAGCATCAAAATACTCATGTTCATTGAATAAATCCTTAAAATAATATATTGGATTGCCTTCACTAGTAAATTGCTTGATGATTTTTTGAAGCATTTTATTTGTCTTTAAAGCTTGATAGCTCTCCATTAAAGGGACCATGAACATGGTTAGAAAGCCTATAAGAGTATGCATTTGTTGCTCCTATTGTGTTATGAAGCTAATAGTTACAGCTCCATCATTCTTACGTACAATGGTAAGCTCTGTAGATGGTATCGAGACTATGCTAAGTGCTAGCTTTTCAAAACTTGTTACCTACATCTCTGGAAAGAGCGTAAGAAGCTCGTTTCTCAAAAGTCGCTTTAGTGCATAGGCATATGTAAGGACGTGTGAAGAATCTACGACCAAAAGTAAATATATGGAGTTAAAGGTGCTCCAATTATTTAAACCTAGACTTTCAAGGCATTTAATAATCTTGAGTCTTGTAACAGCAGGTTATAGTTAAGGAATGATATTACAAACATTGTTCTAGTACTAAGAGTCAACTAGAGAGTAGTAATGCATGCCTGCTAGTACTTCATGTATCTTATGTCCAATAATGCCATCTTAGCTACTATTAAGAGACTTTTTTTTGCCATGGAAGGTTAGTGTAACCTCATAACTCTAAAGTGGATGTGTATATACTTTTGAACTAACCATTACTTAGGTAGCTCCAAAGGAATCTATAGAAAAATAAACTATTCCTCATAGCCCATTGGGATGAGGTACTAGTCAAACCTAGTAGATTGGATGTATTTCTTGACTTCCTTTAATTGAGATCTAATGAGAGATTTGATGAACAAAAATGTCCTTTGTGGTCTAAAGTGGGATATTTCATAGAGGTAGTCTACCTCACTAGTACTAAAGGTTCTAAAAGATGTATCATGGTTGAAGCTAACTATCTAAGACGTGCTTGTAGAAGTAGTAGTAGCATTAGTGGTAGCAATGCTTAAGTTACTCTTAGTGTTTTCCATAAATGTATAATTACTCTCCAGTCTTCCTAAAGAGAAAGAAATTGTTTGATTTTGATACTAAGTTAGTATGATAAAAAAATACAACTACATAGATAAAACGCAAAATTAACAAAATACACGATATGATAGACGCATTATGATACAAATAAGTGTGATTATAATGTAAATTAATGATTTATGGTCTTTATTCAATTTTATTTATTTTTAGCATTGTTAAACCACAGTATTTGAGCAACTAGTTTCAACTCAAAATGACATTTTATTTTTATCAAAACATGGAGTTTAGAAGGTATCATTGGGAAGTCAGAAAACAAAATAAAGTATTTAGATGATAAAATAGCAACACAAATAAAAAGCTAAATATAGTTATATTATTCATTATTTATTAGAAATACGTCATTCAAGTTTCAATAATTAATAAGCCTTAGAGCTAAATTACTTAGATATTAACATTAATAAAATGACAAAATTATATTTGGAAAGTAATATGTACATCAAGTACATCTATTATGTATAAATATATAGTCATACTTAATTAAAAACCCCAGATATATATAATATATAAAACTAAATCTATGAAATAAAAAATAAATCATCTAAAATCAATTTGGCTGGAAGAAATTTGGTGGGATAAGGTGTAGCACATATCAAAGAAGGTAAGAAATAACTTAAACTAAGCTTAGAACACCTATTAACTTATGAATGTTAGGTAAAACAATACATGTAATCATTATAAAATTGCAACTAACCTCCCCTTAGCTTATAAAAGCGAATCAACACTTCCATAAATCATTTTACATAGTTTGCCATTTGGAAATATTGTAGGAACTTAAGATAGCTAAAAAGAAAGATTAGGAAAAAATTTTGGAAAATAGAGCATGCAAGCTACGTAAGGAGTTTAACTAAGAAACCGAACCTGATATCGAATCAACACCGCCACTTGGAGGGAAACAACCCTCTTAACCTAACCAATACATCCCTTAAGCTCAATATGAGATGGTTGTTCCTTATATGCATAACAATTGATTATTTTGAGGAAATGTATTGATACTTGAACATATCGATGATTATTTAACAAACGATGAGTTTTCTAGGTTTTATATTAAATTGTGATGTTTTATTTGTGCTATGCTTATTATTACGTTATCTAACTGCTAGGCTGAATATTGGGTTGGATTACCTTATTTTTGGAATTTAATTTGAAATTCATACTTGTTTTAGCTAGACATGCTATATAACAGCATATATAACATGACACAAAAAGGACCTATAGATTAAGCTCTCTAAAACTTAGATTTTGCTAGGCTGGGTTTTCAAGCATATGGAATTGTATTACTTAATAAATTCCTACTATTGAAGAGTAGTCAGTAGGTTGTGTTAGCTATTTAATGTAGCCTTTTGCTAGGTTTTTGGCTAGGTTCCTAAGTTACATATGTAGATGCCTAAATTTTGTCAACCAATCGGGTGAAAGCTAAGCTGGGCTAAGATACTAATACTAGTGCATTAGCATAGCACTTACATAACACATAAATGGGTAAGAGTGCATTTGCTATTAGTTTGACACTTAGACTTGCTAGGTTGTTAATTATGTGTACTAGGTTATTAAGGGTGTTAATATTATTGAGCATATGAAGTAATGCTATATAGTTCTATAATGGAGTAGGCTTTGTTGTTGTGTTTAGTTGTTTTATTTTAGTTTGTGCTCACTTAGCTCAAAACTTGTGATGAGAGGTTAGTTTATCTAACTTTAGGTACTAAAGATGAAGTAAGCTAGGAGTTGTATAGGTAAATTAAAAGTGATTAGCTACGGGATTTTAAATCCAGTTTAGAGATGCAACTTTGCAAGAAGATCTTTGTGTTGTGTTATATGGATTATATGAAGATTATGATTATAAAAGTATGCCTTAACTGGATTATGTATTGTAGATTTAAGTGAACTGTGATATTTTGAGTATGAGTCACTATTGTAAAGGTTTTTGCTATGATTTGTTATGTTAGTAAAGATAAGTTTTATATGTTATGAAGTTAAGTTGATGGTTGGTTTACAATTTTAACTATATCCTCAACTTAGGGATAGCATAACGAATCGACTGTTAAATACTAGAGTTGAGAAAAAAGTATAAGAATACACCTCGAAAGACAAGGTGTTATAAGCATCGACATAAGTTTGTAACGAAATGAGACATTAACCCAACTAATTAACAAGAATTGATAACTCTAGCCATAATCAAACTCTGTTATCATCAAATACAATACAATTCCTATAGGCAAGGAATGGTTACACGCAAAAGTGCGTGCCTATTGATTATTGGACATAGTGATTATCCATTATTAAAAATGTTAAAGGAAATCAATTGATTTGAGAGGAAATTATTTTCTTTATTTTGCATCAACGTTTTCCATAGTTATTTTCTATTACAATTACCATCAGCTTCTACTATTACATATCACTAAAACAATTATCATTTGCAAAAATTATAGATTGCTTTAATTTTATGTGATATTTTCCAAGTTTCTACCTAATAATCATCAAAAATAGTATTCTAGCAAAATAAAAACATTTCTGCGGGAGAAAAAATATATATATAATTCAATAAAAGATAAATAACATTCTATTTCGCAACCTTTTCATTTCACAAATATCATGTGCAAGCAGACAGTATATGTACAAACCCAAGCAATTGTGAATTTGTGACATGGTACAAACTTCTCTATCCATAGTCCATACACAATGTACTTGGCACGTCAGTTGAGAAAAGATATTTTCTAATGAAGGTGCTAACTATCCAAGGCTTGTAGCGTAATTCGTATGAATATTATTCTTTAAGTTTGAATCCCCGCTTTTCTCAGTTGCATAATATATAATTCTTTAAGGAAAAAAAAAAAGAAAAGAAAAGAAAAAGAGTGCTAATTACTACCGATGAACGTTTGTGTTTGAGTCCGGATACTTACATTGATCCCAAAATGCAATAAAGGTCATAGATAGAAACAACCATTTATTCTTTTATCAAATAATCTTAAATAAAACCATATGGGGTTCTGACTTCTGATCATAAAATAAGGAAGATGTTACCATAAAAAATTCTTTTTAAAAAAAATAAATAAATAAAGAACTCCATAGTACGAGAGAATTATGGAAAACGTATTAAACTAAAGATTAAAAGTTACAAATATATGCTACTCTGTGTAGATTGATATAAGATCTTAATAAAAATTTGATATATGGCAGTTTTGCTAAGATATAAAAGGTAATATTTTATAAAATATCTGTATATTAAAATATTATTAATAATTATCTATGATCCATCGGTAAATTTATCAAATGAATTTATTTATTTATTTTTTTTTCCTCGGAGACACCATGAAATGAATTTTGTACATTACCATGTAACATGTCATAGACGGTGGCGGCGATATCTGGGAAAAAAGGTGCCTGAAGAACATCTTCTCTAGTGAGGCCACTAGCTCGTTCATGGAAATCCCCAAGGTCAGAGACACGAGGCGGTCGGACCAAGGTCGTAAAGTACTCTTTCTCCTCGAGCGTCCTAGGGCACACGATTATGGCACCAAACTCTATTATGGCTTCCGTCTCTATGATGGTTTCCAAATCAAAGAATACTATTTCTGGCGTAGGAGTTGGAGTACGACTAGGAGTAGGAGCCATATATTAACGTTGGACTATCGTTCAATAATGAATGTTGAGAGAGAGATGAAAGAAGTGTTAACTTTCAGTGTCTGCCAGACGCGCGGATGTTATGAAACCACATGTAAATTTTGGATTTTATGTATGGACTAGGTAGTGTGAACCTTTACCAGCTTTTGCATCTGTTCATAAAGCTAAGCCTGAAAAGAAAAAGAAAAAGAAAAAGAGACCTCGTAGACCGACCATTTACAAGAGAGCAGACCCAATAATTGATCCCCTATGGACTCAAGCTTTACTAATTTTACCGTTGAGCTAAGGCAAAAGAAGATTGCGACAACTACCGAAACTTAACCAAGAAGTCACTGCGCCGACAACCTTTATTTATTTTCCAATAAATTGTAGATATATTTCTTCATATTTATTTTGTGTATTTACTATTATCTTTAAATTGACCAATTAAACTCCTAAATTTTTTAAAACTCCCTCTTATATTCTATTTTACAATTTTATCCTTATATAATATGATAAAAGATACTAAAACTAAAAAGAAAAAAAAAAAGAAAAAAGCGAAGATGCACGGAATCAAAGACAAAATGGTCATGTAAGAGTTTTGAAACACTATTCTAAAAGATTGAATGTCCAAACTCACTTCCTTGTAATAGTAATTTCATAATTCCCTATTCATGATGAAGACTTGCTATGGAATTTAGTTGTAGTTTGGTCTCCTAATAACAATTTCTTAAAGAATCCTCGTTATAAAAATATTGAGTAACCAATCACCACCCAAACCTATTAATAGCTATTTAATAACAAAATTGGTTTTTCTCCCTCAAAATACTCTCAAATAAGGTTGCTAAATAACAACGTAATATCTTAAAAAAAAATCCATAAATCTATTTATAAATTATTGTAACTTTATTTTAATTTTCAATAATAATTATTATATTCTATTCAGCAAAATGACATGTTCTTTATTTACTTTTTCATTTCCAAGTAGGTTAGAAACTATAGCCATCATATAATATCGGCCCCATCTTGCGTGCCTGTCGAAATTGGTACGCAATTCGCATTATAATAAAATTTATGAAATTATATAAGCACAGCTGACCAATTCAAATGAAAAATTTAAAAGTTTAATACGTTTTAAATTAAATATTTGAATGTATAGAAAATATTACAAGATATTGATATAAATTGTATGGTTTAAAATTACTTAAGTAAAAATAATATCTAGATCATACTTGCATCCTCTTCATTTACAAATCCATCTTACCATCACTGGTTGGATTCATAATGCCTACAAAATTGGTTCTCTTTTTCTTTTTCTTTTTTTTTTTTCTCTTCTACATTAGTTAAAATCTTCTAGAATTCATGAAAAACAAAAGAGATTGCTTTGCCAAAAAAAAAAATGACTCTTTTCTCTAGAAAGTAAATTGAATTTCATTCAACTTGGATCATCAATCAAACAAGATGAGTTTATGAACTAATCTCTCATATAAAAACTAAGAGCCAAACCACTTAGTCTTAGAAAAATGGATTTAGAACGCCAACCCAAATGACATAGGTTCCTCTCCTAACGTGAGCAGCTATTTAATCTATTATAATACTAATATTTGTAGGAATGTAAACAACTAAGACTTCTTTATAATGTATAAGATTCTATTTCATTTCCTTTAATAGTGATTTGTTGCACCATGTATTTTTGTTCGGACCTACATTAATATTTGGATTATGCAAAAGAACAAACATTAGGTTATAGGGTATGACAAGGTATTTGACATTACTACTCTAATGTTTAAGTCAATAAAGTGTTTAAATATTTGGGTCTATGAAAGAGAGTGAGTAATAAGGAAGTTTAGAAAGTCTTACAATGGTTGCCTCCATGTATTTATAAAGTCTTATTCAACTTAATCCAACTAAACTAGAGTAGTTAAACTACCTAAGGCACTTAGTGCCTCTTGAATTTAAGTATATGATAATTGTAGGGGACAGGTGAGTGGTTGAACGGTTACCAACAAGAATAACCGTCAAACAATTCATGCCTTTATCCTAATGTTTAACTATTTGAATTTCATGGGCTAGGTCTTAATGATTTGACCTTCAAAGTCTTAACCGGTGGTATTGCTAAGAGTTGGTGAAGTGCTAAGAGTTAGTGAAGCTCTAAGACTAGGTTAGCAATTTGGAAGTTGACAATTTAATGCTTATTTATTTGAGGCTTTCATGCTAATTAACTAGGAGTACAAGTGACTAATTTGAAGTTATCCTCAATCTCAAGCGAGTTAGAAATTCATCGAGCTTCCATGCAATATTGCACTATCAACACCATGCAACGTTTGTTCATTACTTAAATGGGATACATTTACTCAACCGTCTCCACAATGACATCTACCCAATCCTATGAGCTAAAGCCTACATTTAATATTTAGTAATGGCTAGATCTTAACCTATTGGCTGGATAGTGGTTAAGATACCATTTAAATGGTAAAAGAAATTTCTTCTACTAGTTGAATAGAGTTAGGAATCTTTTTATAATTTGGTACCATTATCGGGAAACAATTCTTACATAATTTGGGTCTTTTTATAATAATTTTAAGTAAGAATCTAAGAAAGTATTCAATCAAAATAATATTTACCAATTAAGTTTGCGTAATGAAAATGTTTTATTATTTTTAGTTTTCTCTCGTCAAAATCAAATAGAACCTTTTGGTTCAATAATAGCTACTACCTTATTATCATCATTGTTGCTAACAACAAACCAACACATGCCACCATGACCCCTATAGTATTGTAGAGGTCAAGAAAAATAAAATGTTGATGATAGTATAGTGGTAATGATGGTAGTATAGTGATAGTGCAATGACTGTAGTAGCAATGTAATGGTGATAGTGAAACAACAATGGAATGTGAAAATGTAGTTAAAATAGAAATAAATATATGATAAAATAAAAGGATAAACACCAAATCTACTTATATATAACAAATAATGTACAACATTTAAGGGAAAAATAAAAACTCTTTGTGTTATAGTTCATGCATCAAATATAGTATAAGAAGCTTGTATTGTATTATTTTCCTTATCAATATTATATTAAAAAGAAAACGTTACCATAAGATATATTTGTATCTATGCATCTGAAAGCTCAACTAAATAGCTCGAGTCAAATCTATGATATGGAAAAAAAGTAAACATAAGATAAGGATCTTATTAGTTGGGCTTGTAAATAGTGAGCCTTACATTAGAGTTCTAATGTGTACTAAAAGTGCATATTTTTCCTAAACCATGTAATTAGTACTAATAAGAGTTGAATGTTTTCTTATTAGTCATTTAATAAGTGCTATAATTGTAAGGTTTTTATAGCCTAGTAACATAAATAAATGTATTCCAACGAGATCAATAATATTTTATTACACTTTCCCCTTTGTTTGTACCATGTTTGATTTATAATATTAGTTTGGTACTAGAAAAAAGTCTTCTAATAATATTCAAGAAATCTCAAGATTTTTCCTTATCACATTTGGTAGTATAAAAATCCTAGGATTGAACAAAATAAAATCTCTTCATAAAAATATCAAACTTAAAAAGTTTCTTTAAATCACCATCATATCGTCACCTCGCCACCATTAAAACAAATACTACCTCCACTATTACCCAGTATTATTACATCATTACAATCATACTTCCACCACTATTATTATTACCTCAAAATCTCATGCACCACCATTATTGTTACACTAAATCATCATTATTATGGTCATAATGGGCTTAAATACATGTCGAGTTAATTTTTAAGTCCATTATGATTAATTTTAATTAGGGTTAACCAAACAATTCAACAATCTAGCAAAGGACTTCTATCAAAGCATTTCACATCAAAGTTCAATCAAAGATTAAAAAAAAAAAAATACAAGTATGCACATAACC
Organism: Lumnitzera racemosa; assembly: GCA_024138005.1. Classification (NCBI taxonomy): domain Eukaryota; kingdom Viridiplantae; phylum Streptophyta; class Magnoliopsida; order Myrtales; family Combretaceae; genus Lumnitzera; species Lumnitzera racemosa. Next base: position 65,185,650 of record JAMXBC010000004.1, read on the forward strand.
AAACTATCTACAAGCAAGTATGTAAACACTACAAGGAAAGCATGGTTCTAGGTTAGTTAGATGCAATATATGAATGAGCAAATGTCATATCACAATATTGTCCAATCTATCATGAGTTTAGAGAAATTGAAGGACCTAATATGTATATGTAGATGGTATTAGGACTTACTCTTTTCTCTTCACTAATTTATCAATGGCAATGGTCTAGTAGATAAAGTGGTAAACAAATGATGCAATGGAAAAAAGAAGTGAAAATGATAAATAAATATACAATAACATAAATAATGTAATGCTAAACCTACATATGTGCAACAAAAGACAAACAAAAATAAAAAAAAAATCTTGTGTTGTACTTTGTGCATAAAAAAGATATAGTTAGGCTAATAAAGCTGAACAAAAATAATATTAGCCAAATCTTAAAAAGATATAGAGGATAAGTAAAAAGAAAATAAGGACTCAACTATTAGTTAGACTAATAAAATGTGATCCTTATACTAAAGCTTTTGTAAGATATATAATTACTACTAAAATGTGTGAAAAGGTTTTTGATTAGACAGTATAAAGGGGATGGTTAACTAGTTCGCCACAACTGTAAATAGCATATTAATGTTATAAATAACAAATTCCAACTATTATTCTCTCATTCATTTATACCCTTCTAACATTTTTCTATCCTTTACTAACTTAAGCATCATAATAATCATACCAAAACCACTCTTAATGGTCCTCATAGCTTATGTTTGTTCACATTGTAGATTATTCAAAGCCTTACAAAGACCTTACCAAAATCTTATAACAACATTTGGTGTCATCTGTCTATGAATCTCATAACCACAAACAGCTAGAGAGATCAAGCAATCCCACCCCCAACCAACAATACAACACTAATATGGTTGAATAACAGTACAATCCGATAACCATCCTAAAACCACCTCTACAACACTTCCAACTAACTAGATTGATCTTGAGCATTTCATTCAATTAGACGAAATTTGGATCAAGTGGTAGGTAAAGAGCTAAGCTTAATGAAAAGAAGCAATAGGACTTTCATCTACTATTCAAGAATGGCGTCTCCAACAACAACGCCTAAGCATCACCACCACCTGTAGTCGAGAATAATCTACCAATTGTCACACTCGTAACACCGACAACTACACACAATCATGCTCCAACCTTAGCTTAAAGCATCCCCCTATGCCTTCCAAGGTTAATTTCCACAATTCCTTAACTAATAGAAATTTGGATGAGATAAAGATAAACATCGGAATACTCTCCGAGCTTAGAGACTCAAAAAAGAATGACCCCTTTAGGCAGTTCTCTATTAGTCAATCTCCCTTCATTAAGGAAATCCAAGATGAGTTGCTACCACCCTAAACTAAGATCCCCGTTATAAAGTTCTATGATGAGATAACTAATCTTGGTGATCATCTTACCTAATTCCACTTAATGATGGACTTATACAGTTGAAGTGATGTAATTAACTACAAAGCCTCTCCAACCATGTTGAAGAAAGCTGCTATGACCTAGTTTAATAATTTGAAGCCGATAGGAATCAACCCTTCGGATAGATCACGTGCAGCCAAGCTAGAGGACTCCAAGGTCTCGCTCAAAGGATACTAGCTCTAGGCCATAGCCTAGACCAAGATTCCTATCTTGAGCTAATCTCATACCAACCTGACTATCAAATCCTTACATACATCAGATCCGCCCCTATTTAGCAGCAACGATTTATCCTAGAAGATAGCCTAAGAGTAGTCAAGGCAAGCTCCCAATCCAACCACAAGCATCTGACCCCGAATTAAACTAACTTCTTTTTAAAAGAACTAATTGGTCCTTAACTTGGTCCACATTAGGCTAACCCCTAACTATAAGCATTACTCTATTCTCGCTTACCTTATACCATATTTCCCCCATCGAGACGCTAAGCGATACATATCTTTTGACACAGTATTCAAAAATGATTCTTTCTTTTTCACACTAAATATTCTTTGTCTTTTTAATCTTTTTTAGTATGTCTTATGTAATTTAATTATAAAATACCCTTTATCTTTTTATACATGTAAAGTAACCTTAGTAGATGGGTATATGAACCTCTACTTTCTTGTATGTGGGGAATCATCCAATCGATACGGAAATTGTTTACTTAAGCAACCTTATTATTTTCGTTATCATTTAACTCTTATTTATTACTTTGATGAGGAGTAGTGTGAGTAACCCTTCAACTTGGATCGATGCGCCATATCCGATGGATTATTAGCCGAGTAAGATCGAGTGGTGTATCATATCCATTTGGTAGCTGCTCGGACTTTGTTAAAACCCCTCCATTTTAATTTCTTGGTTTGCTTCGTTGTAGTGCATTTCCGTGTGTTCAACTCCAGAGACACATCAGCTTCGCTAGTATTAGAGCATGATTCTGCGATGGAGTATGCGAAGTTGTAGCGAGGTTTTGGTTCTCTTTACTGTTAGTAGCTGCCGTGTTCCTTCCGTAGCTATTATAGTGTGTTGGTGTGACAGCAAGAGTGATTTTATTGTTACTCAGTTTTTACAATGTTTCTTATTACAAAAACAGAGCAAGTTTGTTTCTATTCCATCTGAGTGACTATCAAGTATTAAAGTTATTAGTAAGTTGTTAATCTATTTGAGAAGTACTGTACTATATTAGATTCAAGTGTTCAAGGTATCATTGGTGACCAGAACAATAGTATTCAACTTAGTCGTAGTCATAATGATAGTAATACCCCAGGGTCAGACGATAAACTTGACAGACTTATAAACTTTGTTGAGAGTTTAGTTACCGCAATGTAAGTTAATAGATAACCACTCCAAGGTGTACAGCAGCAAAACCCATAGGAAGACACCTTTAAGAGATACTATGGCTAAGGAAATCGAACCAATCACTCAATTCGATCACCACGAGTTAGAGAAGTAGTAGATAGAGCTACTAGACGGAGACTGGAGTTGGAGGAGATTGGGAAGATGACGAGGAGATGGATGTTAAAGAGTTTGGTGAAGAAGAAGTAGACTATTCCTAAGCACAGGGATAAGGACGTTGAGTTCCTTGAAGGCTGGATAATGTTAAGGTGCAAATCCCGCTCTTCGGTGGAAGTGGAGATGCAAATAAATACTCAGAGTGGAAAGAGAAGGTTGAGAAGGTATTTGAGTGTTATGGGTATGAGGATGCAGTCAAAGTCCAACTTGTTGCATTAAAGTTTATTGGGTATGCTACCATGGGTGAAAGAATCTAAATGCAGCCAAAGCAAGAGATGAAATACGAGGTGTTAGAACTTGGGATGAGATGAAAAGGTTATTAAGAGGAAGATTTGTGCCCAAAAGTTACCTACAAGATACATTTGCAAAGTTACAAGATTTTCGCTAAGCAAACTGATCTGTTGATTATTATGTAAGAGAGTTCTAGATATTAATAATCCAAGCTGATGTGGAAGAACTAGAGGTTTGTACCGTATTAAGTTTCATTTTTGGGCTTAAGTATAAGATTATAAATATCGTAGAAGTACAGACGTTTTATAATTTAGAAGAGGCCATTAAGATAGCGCAAAGGGTCGAAAGGCAGAGAAGAAGTGCTCTGAGTCGACCTAAGCTAACATTCTTGTAAGTCTTAATACCACGCCGACCTAATCAAGTTAAACTGAGGAGGACAATCAAGGCTGAAGATAGGAATGACTGATCTGAAGACAGCCGAGCAAGCTAACAAGAGCTGGTCATCTAGGCTAAGCCAAAGGTAGGCCAACCTAAAGGATATACAACAAAGGGCCAACCTTTGAATGGAAGACCTGTAAAGTAAAGTGCTTTAAATTCTTGGGCTTCAGACATATGGTTGTTGAGTGTCTAAATTGATACATTATGGTGCTATGAGTAGATATAGTGGATAGCACTGATGAAAGCGAGCCCGAGAAAGAAGATGTTGGAAAACTCGAGGCCGAAGAGGAAGAGGAGACTTGTGTCAGTGCCGATTAAGGAGAAGTGATGACCCTTGTCTTGAGACGAATACTAAGTTCCTTGCCGAACCTTGAGGAGGATCAGAGGGAGAATCTATTCCATACCAAATGTATGGTCAAAAGCCAATTATGCATGATCATAGTGGATGGAAGAAGTTATATTAATGTGGTTGTACAATCCTTTGTGTAGAAATTAAGCTTGTTGACCTCAAAGTATCATTGACCTTATAAGACGCATTAGCTTCATGATAAGGGTACTTTACACATGACTAAATAAGTAACCGTATCGTTCAGTGTTGGGAATGTATATAGAGACGAAGTAGTTTGCGATGTCGTCCCTATAGGAGCTTTACATCTACTACTTAGACGAACTTAGTTGTTTGAATGACATGTTACTCACAACGGGTATAAGACCACCTATGCCTTAGTTAAGGATGGAAGGAAGATTATGTTGTAACCTATAACTCCATCCCAAGTAAATGAAACCCTTAACCAGCGAACATAAGCTAGTAAAAAGAAGACCTTAATTATGAACCGAAGAGAGCTCCGATCTGTTGAGAAGGTTGATGAACCGATTTTCTTATTGGTTAGAAGATTGATGGAGATGAGGGAATTAAAAATGTCCTAAAAGAAATTTGAAGCTTGCCAAATGGGTTTTCCGACCTATTTCTGGAAAAACTGCCTAAAGGATTGCAACCGGTCTGAGGCATAGAGCGTTATATTGATTTGTTGCAGAGCGTTGCCCTATTAAATTGACCTACATACAGGATGAGCCTTGAGTAGGCTATCGAGCTGAAAAGACAAGTAGATGAACTCATAGAGTGAGGATACATGAGGGAAAGCATGAGCCCTTGTATTGTACTAACTTTGCTTATTCCAAAAAAAAAGATTGTTCATGGTGTATGTGCATCTACAACTAAGCAATCAACTGAATTACTTTCAAGTATAGATACCCGATACTGAGGCTCAATGATATGTTAGATGAGCTTCATGGAGCTAAAATATTTTCGAAGATTGATCTATGGAGTGGCTACCACTAAATTTTGCATAAGGCCGAGTGATAAATGGAAGACTGCCTTTAAGACTAGGCATAGACTCTACGAATGGTTGGTTATGCCATTCGAGCTTATCAATGCGCTAAGCACATTAATGAGATTAATGAACCATGTAATGCTGCCCTTAATTGGATGATGTGTGATCATGCACTTTGATGATATATTGGTATGTCGTGTAGACCTAAACAACCATGTTTAATATCTTCATGAAGTATATGACATTTTATGATTTGAGAAGTTGTATGGGAATGTAAAGAAATGCATTTTTTGCTAGAGAGAAGTGATATTCCTAAGGTTTGTAGTGTCAAGGGAAGGAATCCGAGCAAATGAGGAGAAGATCCAAGCTATTCTGGAATGGCCGATGCCTAAGAATGTCACTGAAGTCTAAAGTTTCCATAACTTAGCTTTTTTCTATAGGCGATTTATTAAGGACTTCAATACAATAACCACCCTAATCACCGAGTTAACAAAGAAGAGTGAAGGATTTAGGTGGAACAACCAAGCTGAATAGAGCTTTAGAGAGATTAGGGCAAAACTCATCTCAGCACCTGTCCTATCACTACCAAATTTCAATATACCCTGCGAATTAGAATGTGACACATCAAGAGTTGGAATTGGTGTTATCCTGATGCAAGAGTGGCGACTCGTCACCTTCTATAGTGAGAAACTTAGTAGCTTTACCTTGAACTATTCTGTATACGAGAATGAGTTATACTCCCTTTTCGGAGACCTTACTAGTTGCCAACACTATCTACTACCACGAAAGTTTGTTATCTACACTAACCACGAATCATTGAAGCATCTTGGGAGTCAAAACAAACTCTCAAAGAGATAGGCCAAGTGGTTGGAGTTTATGGAGGGGGTTTTGTATGTCATTTGGCATAAGAAGGGAAGTGCAAACGTGATCGTTGATGCTCTATTACGATGGTAGACTTTGTAAACAAAATTATTGGGATTCTCACTCATCATTGAGCAGTATGTTGCTGACCCTCACTTTGGTCTCGTTGTTGAATAGTGCTGAAAAGGGATAGTAGTTGGAGGATATTGTCTTAAGGGTAGCTATATGTTCAAGGATCACAAGCTATGTATTCTAAACTGCTCCATACGCAAGCTATTGATTGAGAAAGCTCATAACAGAAAATTATCTGGTCATTTTAAGGAGACTAAAATAGCTAATCTGTTGAAAGAAAACTTTTCTTATCCTGGTTTGGCCAAGAATGCCTATAAGGTAGTCAATAGTTGTGAAGTATGCAAGCGTGCTAAGGGGAAGAGAGAACCCTATGGAGAGTACATGCCGCTGTTAACACCTACTTTACCTTAGGCTGACCTCAGCATGGATTTTGTCTTAAGGCTACTCTAGACATTTAGAGGAAAAGATTCTATTTTTGTTGTAGTAAACTGCTTCAGCAAGATAACACACTTCATTCCATGCCATCGGATTAACAATACTCTATATATTGTTGATTTGTTTTTATAGGAGATTATCTAACTACATGGAGTATTGAAAACTATAGTCTCAGATTGTGACACAAAATTTTTTAGCTATTTTTAGAGGACTCTTTGGAGAAGACTTGGAACTAAACTTATATTCAACTTTAGTAACTACCCTCAGACTAATAGCTAGACTGAAGTGGTAAATAGGATGCTAGGCAATCTATTCAGAGCTATCGTAGGAAAGAACTCATGGGATTGGGATCTGTGTGTAGCAGTTGTAGAGTTCGCATATAACTGAACCATCCATAGTACTATTAGGAAGACCTCATTTGAGGTCGTCTACGGCCTTAACCCTACCATTCCCTTGAATATAATTGGAACCCCAGTAGCTACTTAAGGGAGTCAATTTGGAGTAGACCGAGCCCAAAAATTACAAGAATTACACTAGTCTATGACTAAGAAGATTGCCAAGTTCAATTAGAAGCAGCATGAAATTGGTAGCTAAGGCCGCCGGCTTATTTTTTTCTACCCAGGAGACTTAGTATGGATACATCTTAGCCAAGAACAATTCCCACACTTGAGACAGAGCAAACTATCTCCTCGAGTTGATGGTCCGTTCAAAATCCTGAAGAAAATCAATTGCAACACTAACCAAATCAAGTTGCCTGATGATTATAGAGTTTCTTCCACCTTCAATGTGTCCGATCCGATCCCTCACCGACCAACAGAAGAAGACCCTGCAACCGCCCTAGAAGAAAGAGCAGAGACCACTCTAGATTTAAGAATAAATCTTTTTTACCCTTAGGCAGATGATAGGAATCAATCCTTCGAATCGATCATACGCAGCTAAGCTAGAGGACTCTAAGGACTCACTCGGAGGATACTAACTCTAGGCTACAGCCAAGATGGAGATTCCTATCTCGAGCTAATCTCATGCTAACTTGACTATCAAATCCTTACATGCATCAGATCCACCCCTGTTCAGTAGCAACGATTTATCCAAAGAGACAACTTAAGAGTAGTTGAGGTGGGCTCCTAATTCAACCACAAGCATCCGACCTCAAATCAAACTGACTTTTTTTCTGAAGAACTAATTGGTCCCCGACATGGTCTATATCAGGCCGACCCTTGACCACGAGCGTTACTCTATTCCCGACTAACTTGTACCATATTTCCCCCATCTAGACACCAAGGAACACGTGTCTTCTTACATAATATTCCAAATGATTCCTTTTTTTTTTCACACTGAATATTCTGTCTCTTTTACCCTTTTTAGTAAGTCTTATGTAACCTAGTTGTAGAATACCCTTTCATCTTTTCATATATGTAAAGTAACCTTAGTAAATGGGTATATAAACCCTCACTTAAGTGAGGAATCATGCAATTGATATAGAAATTGTTCACTTGACCAACCTTATTGTTCTTGTCATCATTCAATTCTTATCTATTCCTTTTAGTAAGGAGTAATAGCAAGTGACCCTTCAGTTCAGACCGGCGTGTCATATCCGGTAGATTGTTGGCCCAATAAGATTGAGCGGTGTGTCATATCCATTCGATAGCTGCCCGGACTTTGCTAAAACCCCTCCATTTTAATTTCTTAGTTTGCTCCGTTATAATGCTTCTCCGTATGTTTAACCTCAAAGATGCATCAGAAGTTGAATTTTATTTCCAACTTCAATAAGCTTAGCTCTTAAGTCTACTTCTTAGGGAACAAGATGCTTGCCAAAGATTCGTTTACCCTTGGCCTTATCAAATAATGAATAGACAAGCACATCAACAATTACCTCTCCCATTTCATAGCCATAATGCTTGAAATATCGAAATTCATCATATGTACAACTTTGCATGCCAGTAAAGAAAGAATCACAAAATTTTAAAGAGTTTAACAAGAAAGCCTCTAAGTTTATCCACATGAAGGACACCATAAAAGCACAATGGGAGTTTAATGTTGGACAAGAAACAAGAAAAGGACTGTGACTTTGTTCAAGACTGGCTCAACCCTAAAAATAATAAGGCTTCATCTTATGATGAAAACAGAAGAAGAGATAAGTGCACAATGCCCTCTTACCGAAACTACACCTTGTTCAACTGATCTCTAGGGAAAATCCTCCTAGGGATTAAAAATAGAGGAATCTTACCCTAATTGAGGAAGATGAAGGGAAACCCTTTAATAAGGAACCCAATAAGTATTTTGACTTCTACCGAGATATGACGCTACTATGAATGAGTGTCATGAGCTAAAAAATGCAATCAAGGACACCATCAAACGTGGCTACATCAAAGAATACATCTAGCAACAAACCGGTGGGATCCTAAGTACTCAAGCAGGTTAGGTAGCTCTAAGAGTCTTACTTTCGCATCCATGAAATATTAAGAGAGAGCTCTACAAACCCTGGTAACCAATGAATGAGCCTGGGAACAAGTTAGAGGACTTTAATTCCTACCAATCGTCAAACTAGACCTTGGTATAAAATTTGAGTACTCTCAACAAGGACTTGTAGATCCCTAATCACCTTCTTCTAAATGAGATACCATCGTTGAACCAGACCATCATCTAAAATCTAAGGTACTCCTAATAGTGAATCCCTTGTCACCATATCCTCAACAAAAGTTCAACAATGATTCAACAAACCTCTTCTCACTAATATAGTTGCCATCAATGACTATACCTCAAGTTTGAAATCTAGGTACTATTAATTAGGGTTTTAAAGTTTCGTAGTCTCCATTGCCCTCAGAAGCATCTAATCACAGTCTACTCTAATCGTAGGACCCTTTATAAGCCTCATGATATATATTAGACCACTACTTTACTAAGCTAAAACGTATGTTAATAGTAAGTGTATCAAGTCGCGTATGCAATTTAATATTAAGGATAACCAGTTCGAACCCATAGGGACTATAATTACTAGTAATTTACCCCTCCCTTATTATCTAACTGACAAAGTTAAAGCAATGAATTGAAACAAAAATATTTAAAACATAGGCTAAAGTAGAATTAAATAAATAGAAAACATAAGTAACAAAAACAATCAAATATGCATATTTCCTCGAATCCCCCTAAGAGTACTGTGTAACTTATCATATTATTGGGCCGTAGAATTGCCTAATTAAGTTAATATCTATCTCAAGGTTATTAACCCTTAACCTTAGGTTGATTAATTTGAATCTCTTCCTAATTAAAAACCCTATGATCACATTCTTACTCTTTGAATTCTACTATTAGGTTTAAACCTAATTCAAAGGATTTACATCGTCTTATCTCTAGGATTACATGCCACTCATTATAATTACGTAATCTATTCATATATAGGATTTCTCAATCTCTACATGCAAAATCAAATAATTTTGAATCAATACATCCAAAATATTAATTCAAATCAAATAAGAACACATAATTAGATAAAAAAAATCAATAAAATTGGAGAAATTCAATTACATAGTCCTTAGGGTTCATAAAAAATCTTATAACAACTAATTGAAATAAGTTGACAATGAAATAAAAAGAAACATAAAAAACATGAGAAACCCCTTGAACTTCTTAAAAATCTCTCTTCTCTTACTTATTGGAATCCTAGAACCTTGAAAAGTCTCTTAAGAAAATTCCTAGTCTTCTTACTCAAAAGTGTCTTAAATTCTATTTATGGGTAGAAAACTTGCAAGAATTTATCAATAACATGGCCTTGAATACAGCTATGTATGTTCCCCGTATATTTCTTTGATCAATTTGCAAGTTGACTTCTAGAATCATATGATTGAATACATGGCCATGTGCTTTAATCATGTACTTTTATAAACATCAATTTTTAACCAATATTGACATTTGGAAGAGCACAAATAAGTATATGGTCATATATTTTTCCCGTATACTTTTCTATTCAATTCATAACTTCTTTAGTTCATCTCTAAATCAAGTCAAACTTGTTTAATCCATTCCTTTTAATCTAAAGTATCTTTAAAAAGCCTAAAAATCATCATATAAACTATATAAACATTAAATTTCATAAAAATCTTCACAAAATTTGTAGGTCTAGAAAGTAACAGGAGGGGAGTAAGTTAATTACTTAAAAATTAAATCTTTTGGCAAATAATATATTAGATTTTGCCCCTTTTAATTACTTGAACAATATAAAGCATGTAAAACAATATTCACTAATCAAAATAGAATAACTTACACAAATGAAAATAGAAGAAGGGAAGAAGATCTAGCAAAGGAATTATAATGCTTCGACATTTTGCCTACTACACTCTTCTAACTTTATTGCTAGATACCCAGTATTTCACACATGTATCACTCTATGATATCTACTTAGATCAAAATGATTGAGAGATTACAAACACTAATCACTCTACTCTATTTCCCTTACTTATCCTTTAGCCAACACAAACCTATAGAGAACACTATGTAATCTTCTCACTAGCAATTTTTCTAACTCTTAAAAATGATAATTAATAAGCACTTAAGGAGAAAATACAATATTTCTCAAAGTATAAGCACTTTATAGTAATGTAAAAATGAAAGTCATAAGTGCAGGAGAATCCTTTGATTTTCCCTTTGATTTACCTTTGGCAAGAGTCATGAAAATAATTTGATATGATAAGTTCTCATTCTTCAAAATTTGAAATGACTTAATATTTATATTTGTAGCATTTGGTGCAATGTCACCCCTATGGATATGAAGTTATCTTCGAAGATTTGATTTTATTTGAAACTAGCAATTAATGAAGTGCATATCCCATAAATTATGGAAAATATCTTCAAGAGCTATTATCTTCAAATTTGAAACTTAAAATTTGAAAAATCAAATCCTACGAAATCAGAAAAATTCGTCCAAAAAATGTGCTAGATTTTTCCTCTTGATAAATTCCATCAAATCCTTAAGATAAGCTTCTCAACCTTTATCTCAAGATATATCCATACCACTAATTGATTTTGAATTTAAAATTACTTATAAATCTCCACTAAATCATGCAATTTTGAAGAAAATATCTTCAACTTAATCCATATTTTGTCTTTAATCTATTCATTTAAAACAAAGTAATAAACTAAATATTTCTCTTAAGTTGATCATGTTGGAGTATGAACTCCATGATTACGTTGCACTTAGGATAAACATCTCCATGTTAATATAGCATATTGGCCATCTAAGCCCTCTTGTTGAGGCCTTCTTCAAAACTAACCAATCACCACATTAGAAATAAGTTGTCCATGTTGGCTTAAAATATATGTTACATTAGAATGCTTGAAGACTAATGCTTGTCACATGAATTCTTAAAAACATATGAATGACCAGCTTTGTTCTAGAATAATATTTTCATGAGATGCCATTTGAGGACATACGATGAACTACCATGAAGAGCTTTTAAGCTTACGTTAAATCTAATGCTCTTTATTTTGGTCCATATTAATTTACTTTCTTCTATAATATTGAAATCTTTACTTTAATTGATAAACCTTGTTGCCATAAATTGATTTTCTACAAACTACTAAAAATAAACTCTCTTTGACCCATGTAACACTTGGTCATGATTTGGATATAGATGGCCATACAACCTTGTTTAAATTGGACATAGTCAAAATTCATATTTTAATCCATAACTAAATTAATCCTTCTTTATCTCTCGAATAATCCCACCTTGATAAAATTAATCCCCATGGATGTAATTCCAACTGTAGTAGAACGCATCAAATATATTTTCCTAATATATTCAAGAAATGGAGTTAGACTTTCAAGAAAATCAATTATCCAACTTAAATCCTCCAATTACTTAACTATTCTTAAATAAAAAATTCAAATAACCTACACATTTAATAAAAATATTAGTATTAACTTAACACATGTTTTTGTTCTAGTCAAAATAAGATTAGGAGATTTAATAAAATAAAGCAAAATACTAAAAAATCAACTAGAAAATAAATGCAAATTAGCATTTATCACATAACAAGTTACAAAACAAATATAAGCACTAAAGCCACGTGTACAAAACAAATGTATGAGAACACACAATACCAAGCTAAAAAAGCGAGCAAAATCAAACAAAGCAATTACAACAAAAAAAGAACAGACACTTAGCCAAATTTTCATTTCATTCCATTGATTACCAATCAGTGCTTAGCATACCAACTTACCATATATAACAAACATAAAAGAAAAGGAAAATATAAGGAAAGGGTAGTAAGAGGAATCCTTCAATTATATTGGCACATTGGGTTGGGGTATATAGTGCTCCACTTCAAATTCAAGTCCCAACCTAGCCTTAGGCACTAACTCAAACCTCTTCATCTCAGTCTCCCTCGAAGCCTTTTAGGGCTCAATAACCTCGTTACATCAAAGGCATGCCTCTTCATTTGGGTTAGTACAGGCATGGCCTTTTTTATTTTCATACTTAGCTTTAAGCATTATGTCAATGCTATCATGCCAAGATGTTATGGGTTTCTTATCACCAACAATGAGTGCAATGAGATAATCTTAAAAAGCTAAGGCCAAGATCAAGATAAAGCTTCCTTACGTCTTCCCTTGCTTCCTTCGTTGCCTCTAAAAAGATGTCCAGCTGGAGTTTGAGCCATTTTGAAATGTGCATAATATCATTAAAGACTTTCTTATGGGCATCCTTTTGGGATCTCACTAGCTTTGCCCCTTGGCTCATTCATTTGTTCTTAATGGCACTTTAGTTCTTCCAATGATTGGTTGATCTTTGCCTTATACTCCTTCTCATCCATCTTGAAGTAATCCAGATCTACTTCTAGCACAATCTTCATACCTTCTACCTTCATCAACTCAATTTTCATGCCTTATACTCCTCTAGCTCCTTGTTATGGTGCATAACAGCAATAAGTGGTTTTAGAGGACAGTGGCCTTCTATTGGTCTTATTAAAAAATTAAGAAAGGGGGTTGCATTGAATGGTACTTTCAAATTTTAACTTTTAACTATTAATCCACTTCTTGATGTTCAAGATCAACTATGAAACACTAAACTTGATTTTAATTTACAATGTTAAAAAAATGTGACAAATTTAGATCAACGATTGACATACACAAGCTTAACCTTAATTTTTAATCTAATCTTTTTATTTATCCCTGATCTTAGTCTCAATTTGCCTTAGTCCCTTAAGTATTTTATATGCCTTTGATTAGATACTCACATGTCAATGCAAATAAACAATCAACATTTAAGGTATAATATTAAAAAATAAAAAGGTAAGGGATTAGAAGATTAGGCAATCATTTTATAATGATTCCTCTTTATGAGTCAGTTTTCATTTATAGCACTTAGTATTATCTACTATTTGAAAGAAATTACCATTATATTACGTAAATCTACAAAGTCTTTCACTATTTTCTCAAATGGCTCTTCACTAATTTTAAAGGTTTAATAACTCTCTTAAAGATAATAATAAGGTTTCTCATACGTTAGCTCAGATTCTCTCAATTTAAAGCAATAGATCAAACACTTTAACTCATATAACTTTCTTTAAAAACATTGCTAGCTCTTATTCCTTTGTTTCATTCATATTCTTGTTCTTTTTGTTCTTCTCTTTAAGTTTTCAATCTTTAAATAGACTTTGAATCCAACATTGAAATATTGTATTCTTCGTAATAACCCTTGTACAACTATTGTCTTTGTTAGATCTCGTTGCATGTTTGATGAAAGGAATAAACGATTTAGATCTTTTGAGTAGAATCCTCATTACACTAGCATGCCAAATAGCTTGATGACATAAGTCCCTTATAATAAATGCATTAAGATTAATGTGTGTAAAGACAAATCAACCTAAGGCTTCTTAACAAGCCATAATACCTTAAATCTAACATCTGATAGTAAGTTGAGATTGCTCTTATCGGCTAACCTTGAAATGAAGTCATTGTACCCCGGAGTTAGATGGTATCTTGGGAATATTATCTCCTTCTATAAATATCTTAACCTTTGTGCTTATAAATAGCAAATCAAGGTTATACATGATGACTTTAACCTTTACTATCTCACTCCTTTATATGCTTTAAATACTTTTTTACTCTTTACTGACTTAAACATTAAAGTAGCTATGTTGAAACCACTTCTAGTGGTTCTCTTAACTTGTGTTTGTTTCTATTGTAGGTCACCAACAACTTCATAACCATCTTACCAAAATCTCATAGCAATAGTAGTGGTTACGATGTAATGGCGATGGTGGCGTTGGCAGCATTGGTAAAAGAGTGGTGGAATGAGAAAATGTAGCGAAAAAAAAAATATAAATACACGATAACAAAAATAGTACATCATCAAACCATCTTATCTATAACAAATAGCAATACATTAGAAAAAATCTTATGTTATATTGTGTGCATTGAATAATTTTAAGAAGCTTATCTTATATTATCCTTTTTGTATTGTGCTATGTCATTCTCTTTATCTGGTGTTATATTAGGGAACATATGGTACCGTGATATATAATTGTATCTATATATGTAAAAGCTCAACTAAAATTTTGAGCCAAATTAAAAGAAATATATGGAGGAAAAGTAATTAGAAGATAAGGTTGTCTCTGGTTTTAAAATCTCATACTAGACAATACTCATCTTAAAGTAGTTAATAAATCTGGAGATTTTTGTCCTTTAAATTTAGTGATATAATAACCATAGTATAGGAAAAAATAAAATCTCATAACAAAAATGCCAAACTGATATATCCTTTCAAACACTACCTTATTATCACTTCACCATCACCATTATTTTATATAATTACCATGTTGTTACTATCATATTATCACCACAATCCACGCCATTGCTGCACTACATTTGCCACTTTTATTAACATCTCAAAATCTCAAATGTAATAAACTATTATTACACTACATCACCATTACCATTACTGTAACTTCACCACCACAATCACCATAGCTATAGTTACTAGTATAAAAATGAATTGTATAGTCACTAGTATAAAAGTGAAAGGTTTTCTTATTAGATAATTAACAAGTATTATGAGAACACCCATAAAGAGAACCTTTGACATATGTAGGTAGAATATAGGTTTTTACTTTTTTTTTAGCTACTATTTGGTTTATAAAATAAGCTTGATACTACATAAAAATCTCCCTATAATATTTGACAAACCTCATAATTTATTTTTACTTTCATTTAATGGAATAAAAATCATAAGTTGAGATAAAACAAATCTCTTAACAAAAAACCAAATTAATACTTTTTTTTTAATCACCACCACCATTACCTTACTATTATTACCACCACCACTACTACTACAACAACTCCCACCATTACCACCCACCATCACCACATTATTAGTATCACACCTCTTCCATCACCTACCCCACAATCACTACATCGTATTCATTACTGTTATTACCATTTCAAAATCTTATACACCACCTTTACTATTAAGTGCATTGGTATTACTATTACCACAACTTTATCACCATTAGCATTACTGTAATCACGACAATGGCTACATTACTAACGCCTCTACCACTCTATGTGACTATCGCCATTATTGCACTCATATAGTCACCACCATATTATCATCATTGCTACTACTAATGAATTAATGCATAATATTATCACCTTAATGGTACTATGCAGGTGGCAAAAAGTTAATAATGATAATGGTATTATACTGATAGTAATGTGATGTAACAGCGATGGTAGCAGTGGTAAAATGATGATGGAATGAGAATATACAATTAAAATAGAATAACAAACAATAATATAACGTCAAACCTACTTGTGTATAGGAAACAACATATAATATTGAGAAAAAAAATCATGTTGTGCTATGTTATTCTTCTTTTTTTACTACTGTAGTTGAAAATAAGCATAAACTAGTATATGTTTATATCTATTTATATTTAAACTTAACTAAAAAGTTTGAACTTAATCTAAAATGATATAGAGGAAAAGTAATAAAAACCTTTTTCCTAACTTTCATTTTCGCTTAAATTCTTTCCTTTCATTTTGTTTCCAATCTTTTTTTAATCTCTTTTCTTCTTTTTGAAACATTTTTCATTTCTCAATCTTTTTTTCTTTTTCTTTTGAAACTTTGATGCCATGCTTTGGTCACATAAATTCTTGAGAAAATAGTTACTTTATTTTTTGAGAATTAGTGAACGCTAATGATGCTTTGTCTAACCTTTATATCACGTTTGTCATATAAGAATAATCTGGAATGGAATTTAACGTATTAAAATGGAATGAAAGCTAGAATGATAATTTCTTTTCTATATCTAAAAATACCTATGAAATGGAATGAAACCAAATATATATATATATATAAGTATTTGTTGAAAAGACTTTTTAAGTATTATATATAATAATTTGGTGAAAGGTTAAATAAGTAATTTTAATTAATGTAATTAATACAGATATAATGAAATCACGATTCCATATCTCCTCCTAAAGTTAGAATGGAATCCCTCTTAAAACTAGAAATGAAATTTAGAATCACTGTTCTATTCTATGTTTATTTTTGTATACCAAATATAATATTATAATCTATTTATATAAGTGTGGATATTTTAATAGGATTGATTGGATTTAATTCTCTCTCCCACATTTGTAATGTATATCGTAATTGGTGAAATGGAAAGAAAAAAAAAAAAAGGAAGCTAATGATAGATCTTTGAATAAAGCTCTTGTGTGTTTATCATAAAATATTATAAAGTTTGACCTAAAGGATAATTGAACCCAAAAAACAGTGCTCTAAAGCGTCGTACGCATTAAAAGGGAAAAATTGTTCCGCCGACGAGTGCAACCAGCAAGCATATAGCTAGCCACATATATATATATATATATATTTATATTTCCCTTCAACTTTACTACTCTGCCAAAACAGATTAGCTATCTTAAAGGATGTGCTCATCGTTAACTTATAGATAAATAATTGGGGGTACCATTTAATACTATATAAGTCATCGAAAGAATCCATCGAATTAAATTTATATAAAACACGAATATCCTGGCAATAAAATACTAACGTCGCTAGGGCCACTACAACTACAATTGCATATAATTAATGGATTTAGCTTCGCAACCATTCTTTTTATGCCTTGGCCGATTGAAACAATGTGAAATTGTGTGGGGAAGACAATATTTAATGATTTCTCCATTTAAATTGTATGACCAGACATATCGTAGTAATTAACAATTAGAGAGTTACGCCATGGAAGTTTCTTAAAATGGAATGCGTGAATTATTATGATTTGGCATATCATTTAAAAGAGCAATTCTATTTATATGCATTTGCAACTTCGAAGAAGCTTTCTCGTTTCTGATTCATGTACATGATGTAATGGATTGAGGACGATAATAACTTCGATTTTTAAAATACGCAGCACCTGTTGCTTATTTATTTATTTATTTGGATAGGATTCTGGTAATAATAGCTCTATAATTTAGTCGGAAGACCTTAAAAGAGGCAAATAATATTGATATTCTCTATATAAACTTTTAAAGTTTATTGAACCCCAATCGTTAAACCCGATCATGTAGTCGGTTTTTCACGTATCCATTAACATGACTTATATAATTCATGAGAACTATAACGCCTTGTGTTGAATCATCAAAGGTTTATGGTCAGTTTGCTTTACATGTGCATAATACTAAGAATAAGTTACTTATGAAAATGTACAATTAAAACATTGCGACATGTATGGTTTAAGCGAACCTTGAACGTTTGACAAAAAGTTTGCAGCCATATTAGTTATTGATAAACAGAACTAATAAACAATTAAGACATTTAAAGATTTACTTAAAAAGCTTACGTGTCTCTTCCATCCAAAATTATTAGGTTAGGATCAAACACTGATTAGTTTTTCCAACTACTATAGATTACAGGCATTGTTGTATAAATTGGGGTTAACATACAAAATTGTACATTGGGACTCTTAATTCATATTCATTTACTTCCTCAACATAAAACACATGTCTACTGTAATTATTAAAAATATAGTCTTTATTACCAGATCATGGTACAAAATCTATTTAAAAAGAGTTATGTGAGTTAGGTTTATATTCTTTTAAACGAACGAATAATTACGCGGTGGAAATATGATTTTCTGATCCCATATCTCGATTTTCGTTAAACTTATATTTGGAATGAGTGAAGAAATTTAGAGGGAAAAAATAGTTGGATTTTCAAAAACACACTTCTTTATTTAGAAAAAGGAAGGAAAATGGGAGAAACGAATTTACGGTGGGGAAGTTTTTTTGATTTCGTTAGTTTCCTCCCAGACTAGAGAGAAATGTGAGAAAAAAAGTGAAACCATAATTCAGTCCTTCATTCTACCCTTCTTGGACCTTCCTTTTCAATTTTAAATATATTGACATACTATACGTGACTTTAACTTTAATAATGATTAAATTTTTTTTTATATATTTTTTCTAATTATACAAACAATCAAATACTCTCCTGCTTCTTTCAATAGATAATCAAACTTTTTAAAAAATTTAAATTAGAAATTAAAACATAATAATAGATCAAATAGAGAATGCATATTATGCAAAATGGTGTACTTATAGGATCAAGGTGGCATTTTAATTTTAGTGCAATACTGTTAAATTTTGGTGACGCGACATATTGAATAAATAAAACATTCATTCTATGCATGCGATTTTCTTCTCAATTTTAGCTTAAAGTAATTTTTTATTTGGACCATTTTAATAACCTTCATCTTTTATTCACACCACTTTAATAAAATTTATTCTTTATGACCCACTAAAAGCTTTTATATTTTGTTTACATTTAATCTTAAATATTCATCTTCTAATACGTGATTTCCCCCAAATTGCATATTAAAAAACTACTGCAGGATCCAAAAGCACCGCAATTTCTACAAAACTAGAGCTAAAGCGACGTGTGGATTTATCTTATCCTTATTAACGATCAGCAATATTGTATTAATTAAACTTATAATAATCATTAATTAATGAATATGAGAAATATAAAGGCTGAAGTTGGGGGCATGATGTCAACGGACTCCAAACAGGATTCAAATACAGCCGAATTCTTGTTTTGGAATTATTAGGAAGGTGACTTGCTCTGTGCACGCTATGCACTCCTTATCGATCCTTTCGCAGGAAATAAAAAAAATATCTTTGTAAATTTCTCGTGGCAATGTCTTAGTATTTTATCGACAAACAGATGCTCTAGACACCCTGTTAACGTTTATAATTAATCAAGTTTTATTTCTTTCGTACACTTATTACAATACTTCTAAGGGCATTAAAAAATTACTGAATTGTTATTTATAACAGTTGTAACAAGAGCTTTTAAAGATAAAATTTTCTTATGAAATTTCTTTTTATTAAATTATACCTCCGCAGTTATGCACTTTTATTATTATTTATTGAAATTAGTGAACGGTGCACTTAATTACTAAAAGATGGTAAATAATTAAATAGATTCACAAGTAATTATCTAGCTTTAAAAATTATAGTTTGTAATTTTTTATTAAAGGAACGGAAGTTTCTACGATTCCATCACTCATTTAACGGAATAAATAGAAAAATATAACACACATATTCCTATATCCGCTATAAATAACTTCTCATAATCATTATTTTGTTCATATAATTGCTCTAAATAACTACTTTATTCTAAAAATGTATAAAAGATCTATCCTCTCAGACTCATTAATATTATAGATATTAGATGTAATCTTGCAAATCTCATTTTTTTTGTTTTGTTTATGGTACCTTAAAGTTAGGAGTCTTTGAAAAATAAAAAAAGTTCAACCTTATAAATCATATCAACTTGGAAACTACATAAAATTAACTCTAAATTTACTTGAGTTTAACTTGATAATAGTTATATGGATCTTAAGCTAAAGCAATTAAGATAGTTTAGAGACCGACTTCAACTTTATATTTTTTTGCATGACTAGTTTGTAAATATGATTTAGTTGGAGACTTGGAGTCTAGCTTAAACAACAATCAAATTTGAGTTGTGTTTGTATATTATTACTACTTTCATCGGTAGTATTTAATTGAGTTGAAGTAAATCTTGTTAAAAATTACTTTTAATTAAGCTCATTTTAAACATGAGATTAGGTTTTAAAATTTTAAATTAAGTTCAAACTCATACTCAAAGTTAATATTGTACCGTTCTGACTCCATAAGCTAATTCATAACTTTAATTAAAATGAATAAAAATAGAAATCCTTATTAAAATAATTAAACTCTATCTAAAAAGTGCTTAAATTTATGTCTCTACCTATACTAAAGTTATATATATATATATATGTAGAAAATGAAAAAAAAAAAACAAGAATCGGAGCACGCATCAATTTATGATTTGTATTTATTTTTTCTTGTGGAATATGATGTGTAACATCTATATGGATCTAGCAACATTAAAGATAACTCAATTAATAAACCATGTTCATCCATTCATTCTATTTTTAGATATAACTGAGTGGGTCAAAATTGAATTTCCAATTTATCCAAACTCATTAAAAATCTTATAAGATATTTTTTGATAGGGTTTTGAAAAATATATAAAAATCTTATAGGATCTTGGGTTCTAGGTTTTTTAAAAAATTCGTTATTTAGTAAGAAGTAATTCAAAATTTTATATTATAAAAAGTAAAAACTATCAATCAGAAAATTAGTAAGTTTTTGGATTTTATACTTTTAATTAAGTATGAATACGATATCATTATATTTGATTATAATAAATCTAATTTAATAAAATAAAAGATTGATTCTTTTGAGTTTACATTATTGTGAAGATACTATTATATTTTGACATACAATTATCAAATTTTTCTTTTCCTGTAAAGTCGATTATTTTATGTATAACTTGTTTATTTATTTATTTATTTTTATCAATAGGAAAGTATTTTTCTCCTTCATTGTATGGTGAAACTACATTGATGATAATTATAAAAATGTTCATATTATATTGTATGTCATTTTTTTTTGTTTAAATAGTATAAAAGTATTGAAAAACAATGTAATTTGATTAAATAATAATTTTAGAAGTTTTCTTTAACTGTAATAAGAATGAGGAGTCTATTATTTATTAAAATAAAATTTAGATAATTTGATTCATTTTACTATTTTGTATATATAAATTTTCAATATTTTACTTTTTCTAATCTTGACATTTCATATTTATTTAAATTATGAATTAAATTTAAATAACTTATCGATGGAAAAGCAAAAAATACGTTTTAAGTTCGAAAACTAAGTTACTTAAGGAGCTTAGTGGATGGGAGATGGATATTAAGATTATTAAACCTATGGTAAATTCATCCTAATTACATCTTTATTTTTTGTGCAGATTTTAATATATTTATTTCTTTTTAAATTTGGGAAGAAAATTATAAATAAAAAATGAAGACTGAGCAAAATAAGTGCGAGATCACTGTGCACTCTCTCCAATCATTTTTATGTTCTTGTTCCACAGAGTCTATAATCTCTCTCTCTCCATGGAAAGTGTTGTTCAGTTTCTCCCTCTAGATTCTCTCTCTCTCTCTCTCTCTCCCACCCGTGTCTATCTCTCTTAATCGTGACTAGTTTCCCGGCGAGGGTGGAGGAAGTAGAAGAGTAGAAGAAAGAAATATCTCTTCTTCTACGAAACTCTCTGTCTCTCTCTTCTCTGTCTCTCTCTCTCTGTGAGAGTGGTGTCTATTTTTTGATTAAAGTTGAGACCTTTGCAGATTCTGTCACATACCCTTCTCATAGAATGGACTCTTTTTAACCGTTATCTTGTCGTCGGCTATTGTTTGAAGGTTCTTGTTATGTTTCCTTTTATGGGTAATAATTCTCTCTTTCTTTCTTACTGTACTTGAGCTATTAGTTTAACAAGAAAAAAGTTGAAGCTTGAATATGTACTATTTTCTTGGGTTACGATCAACTAACCAATCATGCAAAGCTGTTTGCTTTATTTATTTATTTTGGCTAAATTTGGTACTTTTCATGTTTTATGAGTGAATTATATTTAAGTACCTAGGTTTTGGTTGATGGGTTATTTTGTGTAGTGACGATGTGTATAGGTATGTGATGTTCTTTGCTTTTTACATGACTTTGGACTTAGATATCTTCGGTTGGTATGGTTTGTAGTTATGGGTAGACTGGTTTATGAAGATAGTTTAGTTGTCTTATTTCTTGTTATGAATATGGTTGAAATGTCTTGATTATGTGCTTAATCCCTCAAGTTACTTTGAGGAAGTGTTGCTACTTTGAGGTAGTCTAGATTTGTTGGAAAATTGAGGCTCAGACGCTCAGTTAGTGAGAATTTCATAGTGGTTTGATTGGACATAGTTTGATAAGTTTTTTTGCTATTGGATGGTGTAAAGAAGCCAAATTATGAAACTTCTTTATGCTAAAATTGTTCTTTAATTGCATGTGCCCAGATAATTGAATTTATGCGATGGCTTTAGTTATTTGTAAATGGGAGAAAGGTAAAATGCCTGTGCGTTTGGATAATTAGCTCTTTATCGACAACATGGTCAATACTGTCTACAGTTCAATGATATAAAAATTTTGTTAGCTATCGTCTTAACAGCATTGATGAATAAAATGTTGAAGCTCACTCGGTGGCACAAAAGACTGACTGAATATCTTTTTCTCCATGTGCTTTCCATCATGCCTTATTGATCTGTCCTGTGGATCATTTTCATGCTATGGGAGCTTCAATGATTTTAAAATGATTGATTATGATAAGAATTAATTGTTTCTAGATGTTAATCTCCAGTTGTCTAATGTCTTTAGTCTGTATGTAACTGTTATTTTCTCCATCATTTTAATTCTGTTAAAGTATCTTTGGTTGAAAGAGGAAAAAAATTTTCCAGTTATAATATTGCAATGTGCCATTTGGGAATATTTGATTAATCTGATTTTCTTTTTCTTTGTTGCTTAAATTTGTGGGTTGTGGTCATCCCAAGGGCATAATATACTTGTTTATGCACGGATCAGAATGGTGTATATGATTTTTGTTTTTGGGGTAAGTTTGGTTAGGTTTGATCCCTAGACCTGGCACTAATAACCAATGCACTTTACCACTAAAATACACTATTAGTGGCTATATTACTCATGATTTTACTAAAGGCCTTCTAGAGTGCCTAATAGTTTTCTTCCTTCAATTTCTGGTAAGTATGAGAGCTCAGATTGCTGCAGATATGTGTTGATGTAAATGTTATATGATTAAATGTTGCTTTAACGGGTTTTGTCAGACCAATTGATGGTAACAATCTACCTTCAGGTCAGCTAGTGTATCTAAACGGTCTTCTAACCACCTGAATGCTGGGCTTTTTAATTTTCCTTGCTTATATGGAGCAATGGTACCTGGATCAAGTGCTCTATATTAGATTTTCCTTGTCCTAGGTACACATCTCCGTAAACAGGAATTCAGGATATCGTAAGGCTGGGTTTTTCATTTCTTTTTCAGTGTTATCTGCCTAACATCTTTCACAACAATGGATTTTTTTATGATGGATTGAAGTGGCATTGTACAATACATGATTGGTGGTGTAATCTTCGCAGACAGGATTGTTATTGTTTTTCATCCATTGTATTAATACTTATGTTTTTGTAACAGGCTCATCTGGCATTACATCAGATAAGATGGCTAAGAAAGCTGAAAATAGTGCATGGGCGATTCCATTTAATTCTGATACACATCATGCATCAACTGATGCTAGTCTGTTTTCCAGTTCATTGCCTGTCCTTCCACATGATAAATGTAAGTATCATATGTAAAATTTAGTATTGATATATTCCATTATTTGTTAATGGATCTCATCATTTGAAATACGTTTCCCTTGGAATACTTATTCCTTGGGGATAACATATCAGGAAACTTGTTTTCATAATTTGGAAGTGAAAAACTTTCAGAGTTGGAAAGATTTTCAACATTTGCTATTGGCGTTCAATATGGTGGCAACTGCCACATCAACTGATGGCAACTGCCACATCTAATGGGAGTGGCTGATAATAAGCGAGTTGTTTAACAATGATCATTTTGTCTAGTCATCAATATGAGAATCTGGCCAGCAGCTGGATATATGCCACAAAAACTAGTCATTAGCATGGTCAGCAGAAATGGTCACCACTAATTGTTCTTCGAGGGGTCACCCTCAGGTGTCACTGTGAATTAAGAAGTTTTGTGCTGTTAACACCATGATGTTTTCTTTTTAGTAATCAAGATATATATTTGAACTGTAAAAATGATTGTGGTCATTTTTCGTTTAACCCTTTTGCTTCTATTTATGTTTGTATTACAGAAAAGATTTTTTCCTCTTGACTTCAGCATATCGTTAATCAAAATTTCAGATATGTGGAAAAGAAATTTGCCAATTGAGTGGATTATGTATAATTAAAATTCCATTATTTGTCTTTTAACAATCTTCTTTTCTTTCACTTGCAGTGAATTTTACTGATTCAGAGCCAAACTTTCAATCTATTGACAACAATAACTTCCCAAAATTAAGTAAGTTTAATGGACAAGATGAAGTGAAGGATCCTCTAGATGTTTTTGAGCAACCAGCGATTGGAGGCTTGCTTCCTGATGAAGATGAGCTTTTTGCTGGGATGATGGATGATTTTGACCTAAGTGGGCTGCCTAGTCAAGTGGAGGATCTTGAGGAGGATGATATTTTTGGTAGTGGAGGAGGAATGGAGTTAGATGTTGATCCAAAAGAGAGGTTAAGTGTTAACATGTCCAAGGTAAGCATATCTGATGGTAATGCAATAAATGGAGTTGGACATTATACCTTTCCTAATGGTGTGGGAACAGTGGCTGGCGAGCATCCTTATGGCGAGCATCCCTCAAGGACGCTTTTTGTCCGAAATATCAACAGTAACGTTGAAGACTCGGAATTGAGGTCTCTTTTTGAGGTAATCTTGATAAAGGGGATTATTATTCCAATGACAGTCCGTTATTCTTTTTTATATTTAATGTTCTTTTTCTTGGATGTATGAGATTCCTTGGGGTAGCTTGATGCAGAAATAGAGGCTCTATAATAATGAGCCTGAGAAAAGTATAATTCTTTTTGAAGTCGAGTCTTTACCCAAAAGTGGATGAGAAGTATACCTAGTGTTTATGTTCAGAGAAAGATCTGAGAAATGGAAGAAGAGTATCTTTCTCTGTTCAGATATTCACAAGAGCTTATATGGGTTAACAAGTGCCCCTAATGATTATATCACAATTAAGCAAAGGTTGTTTTAGATGGAATTACCTGAAAAAGGGTTGTCCGGATGGTTGTAAGTGTGGCTTGATATTAAATATTGCTACCAGGTGCAGGTAAAGAATGAATCGGTTGCTTGCAGAGATAGAAATCCTTCTACGTAGAAAAAGACGGGATTAAAACCTGAGTATGAAATCCCAAAAAATAAAAGCTGTGATTATGGGATACAAGTTTTAAGACCCAACGCCTGACACCCCTTTACCAGAAAAGGTTCCTTTTTCTGTGACTTTGTTAAGAATGCATAGTGCTGCATTGCTGTTAACCTGACCGTAGTTCCTTAAAATTTATTACCTGCACTAACTGGAAGATTAGCAATCATTAGGCAACATATAATAGCTACCTGCGTGATTTTGTTCCTCCACTTTTATAGTTACCAGGTCTAGAATGAATAAGTATTGCATGAAGTGGCGTTGCTTTAGTTTACTTCTTCAGTGGTGTCTGACCCTGATAATGAAACTGGTGACTTTTGCTGCCAGGTTCAATATATGCTAACTTATGCTCTGACATGCAACATACTCTTTAAACTTCTTGTTGATGAAATTTTGTTGTTGAAACTTTCAGTATGTTCTTGTAGATTTTCAAGTAATTTATAACATAGTCAATTATGTATCTGAGGTGTTTCGAAGATATATATGAATTGGGTGGGTACTATGAGGGGAATTTAATTTGTTACCTTTTTCGGATTAGTAGGTCTTTCTGCACCCCAACCACACCACCACCCCCCACCCCACCTCTTTCCCTCTCTTCTTCCTTCCTTTTCTTTCCCCCCAACATTTATTATGATAGCTTTTGAGAGGGAGGAAAATCAGTTGGAGGATAGATTCACGTCACATAATTGTACTTATCCTCCCTAGAAAAATGGACATGACATAATGGTTGATGTGCTTATTTGTTTTAATTCTTTTGATAATCAACAACAATCTACCACTTAAAATAATGTCGTTTAGGACGATTGCATTGATATAGTATCAATATCTTTATCTCCTGATTTTTGTGCTTTAATGGGTGTGTGTTAATATAGTTTCCCATTTAATGTATCTTCCCGTAATCTTTTGTCTGTGTGTCAGCAATACGGGGATATCAGAACTTTATATACTGCCTGCAAGCATAGAGGGTTCGTGATGATATCTTACTATGATATCCGAGATGCTCGCACGGCAATGCGAGCCTTACAAAATAAGCCCTTGAGAAGAAGAAAACTCGACATTCATTTTTCAATTCCCAAGGTAATGATCATGATGTGTATTCTCGGCAACAGTTTTGCAATTTAAATGGAATAATAAGCATAAAGTTACATTCTTCACCTCGATACAGGACAATCCGTCTGAAAAGGATATTAATCAAGGAACTCTTGTAGTATTCAATCTGGATGCATCTGTCTCAAATGATGACCTTAGACAAATATTTGGGGCATATGGGGAGGTCAAAGAGGTAAGAAATTTTATGATGACTGCATATCCCCTTTGTTATTTCTGTTCGGCTATCCAATGTAGTAATCTTGTGAATTCTTTTTGGTAAAAAAACAGATAAGGGAAACACCGCATAAGAAGCACCATAAATTCATAGAATTTTATGATGTTAGAGCTGCGGAAGCAGCTCTCAGGGCATTAAATAGGAGTGACATAGCAGGCAAACGGATAAAAGTTGAACCTAGTCGCCCTGGCGGTGCACGTCGAAAGTAAGTGTCAACTAAATGTGAATGATATAGACATTTTGAATCCTAGAACTTCTGTGAAATGGATTTGTATTGCAAAGGGATGAGAACCTGAATGGTCTGGCAAGCCATGCTTTATTATTTTCTGTTTCCTCTCATATCCTATAGATCTTGTTGAAGGATAAAATTTAGCTAGTTTCTGCACACTGACCATTATTTCAAATTTTGTTTCAGCTTGATGCAGCAAATGAACCAGGAGCTGGAAACAGATGACACGAGAACACTGCGTCACCAAGTGGGTTCACCACTAGCTAATTCTCCCCCAGGTCAGTATTGTTAGTAGCAAGTGACAGATGAGATGTCTCATTATTTGGCATGATTTTTCTCATTGTTCTTGGATTTCGTAATTATACAAGATGGTTTAGCTATACAAGATAGAAATTGAAGCTCGAGTTTTTCAATAGGTGCCTGGGCACATTTTGGCAGCCCCATCGAGCAGAATCATTTGCAACCTTTTAGCAGATCACCTAGTCTAGGCCCTCTAAGCCCTGTAAACAACAACCAGCTGCCGGGTTTAGCTTCTATTCTGTCACCTCATTTATCTGGTTCCCCGAAAATGGCACCCATTGGCAAGGACCAAGGAAGAATCAACCATGTGAATCAGATATTTAGCAGCAGTGTCCCAATGCAAGGAGGAGCCTACTTGTCTTCTCAATCTTTTGCTGAACAAAGTTTAAGTACAAGTCCTGGACCCATTTCTCCTTTAGGCGACTCAAGTTCAAAATCTTCTGGTATTACCACACTATCTGGTCCTCAGTTTCTCTGGGGGAGTCCCAGCAGTTCTTCTGCCCGGCAAGCATCATCAGCAGGACACCCTCTTGCATCTATTGGACCGAGAAGGGTACAAGGCTTTCCTTATCCTAGTCGCCATGTATCCCTTCTTAATTCACACCAACCTCATCATGTGGGATCTGCTCCGTCTGGTGCCCCATTTGATGGACGTTTTCAATACTATCCAGAGTCACCAGATTCATCATTCATGAACTCAGTTGCAGTAAGGGGCTTAGGATTAGGCCATAACAAGGGAAATTACATGGCTGGTTCGCATGCAACTTTAAGTTCTGGCATTGGCATTCCTGGAAGCTTGACTGAAAATGGTTCTAGTTTCAGAATGATGCAGATCCCCAGGCAATATCCTGCAATGTTTGCAAATGGTTCCTTTCCAGGTTTGGGAGCAACTGGAATTGAGGGACTGGCAGAGCGTGGTCGAAGTCGGCGGATTGAGCCTGCTGGCAACCAGATTGATAGCAAGAAGCAGTATCAGCTTGACTTGGATAAAATCATAAATGGTGAAGACAAAAGAACTACTTTAATGATTAAGAACATTCCCAATAAGTAAGAAAACTCATTTTCTGAGATCCTTTTGGTGCTAGTAACATCTATTATTTCCATGCTATCATCCCAATAAGTAAGAAAACTCATTTTCTGAGATTCTTTTGGTGCTAGCGACATCTGTTATTTCCATGCTTGCTTTTGTCAGGTATACCTCAAACATGCTGCTGGCTGCAATTGATGAAAATCACTCGGGAACTTATGATTTTCTCTACTTGCCTATCGATTTTAAGGTAATTTTATTTGCCCCTTTTTTTTTGAAAGTGCTATACAATGTTACTAAAAAGATCAGCTTATATTTTTTTCAGAACAAATGCAATGTGGGTTATGCTTTCATTAATATGATTTCTCCATCGCACATTATTTCCTTCTATAAGGTAAAGTTGGTCTCTGTGAGACTTACTCCTTTAAAGCACAAAACTTCTATATTCTTAGAAACTCATCCAACTCTATATTGTGAAGACATTCAATGGGAAGAAGTGGGAAAAGTTCAACAGTGAAAAGGTTGCTTCATTGGCATATGCAAGAATCCAGGGCAAGGATGCACTTGTCACACACTTTCAGAATTCAAGCTTGATGAATGAAGATAAGCGCTGCCGACCAATTCTTTTCCATTCAGAGGGCCAGGAAGCCAGTGACAAGGTAGCATTATGTGATCTACTTTGTTATGGGCTCAAATTCTGGAATAGATGTTTCCATTTGGAGCCTGATTCTGTAGTACTGCATTCTTTTTCCTGCATCTCATTACTGTCAGCTAAATTTTTGAGAGGAAGTAATTCACTTTTGCCATAGGAGCTATGAAGCTGGGAACTGTTACCACATTTTTTGTCTTATCATTAATTTTGGAGGGCCTGTAATGTCTTGATAAGTTCACTTGTGTGGTTGGATGTGGGATTGAGGAGTAAAATATTGTAGCCTGAGTAAAAGAGGCTTAGATGAACCCTTAAGAAGTTGGCCAAGCGGTTAAAGAGTCAAGACACTCTTATGACAAGTTACGTGGGGTCTTGGGTTCAAATCCCACCAAGACATGGGCAGAAAATTAAAAAAAGGGTTGACTTTGGTGGATCTTATGCATCCCTTGGCATTGGCTTGGCAGTTGTCAAGCATTTGTTGTAGATTTGGAAGTATGGTTGTTAAACTTGAATACCTATAATTGGAATGTACAGAATTGTAAAATTGTAAATTCATTAGCTTGTAGAATCAAAAACTTAAATTTATCGTACATAAACAGTTTTACATCTGTTTTAATAAGAATCTCATAAAATTATAAATTTGTAGAATCACATGAGTTAGACTCATAATTTTGATAGTCATGCAAGTACAAGCTCCACGAGTAGTTCTGTTTTGTATTTGCTTTATGTCAAGATTGAACTGTATCATTTTTTAGTGTTTATAAAATATAATGTGTGATTTATATAAGTAATTTTCCATTCTTCCTGTGAATTATTTGGTATAAATTATTCATTGTGTTCATCTGCTTCTGAATTCTACAGGAATATTTACTCTCTGGCAATTTGAACATTTATATTCGTCAGGCAGATGGATCGTATTCTGGGGACCTGGTGGATAATTCTGAGGAATGTTTTAATGATAAGATAGACAAGAGTTAACGTTGCATTGAAATCTCTCTCTTGGCCGTGTGTATTATGAGTGGCTAGGAGTGCTAACCGGTGCAAAAGTAATGTAACTGTACATAGTCTAAAGAGAAATGATGAACTGGAAATAGTAGATATCTTGGGGGGGGAGCGTCCGCATTTTGGTCGGTGGGTGCTCCATTAAATTTAATGATCGCATGCTGTAGATAAGGAGCGGCAGAGAGCATTGTGTTTATAAGTAGGGGCATTAATATATTTAAGCTGGAGATCAGAATAAGGTGAAGCATATCGCTGAATTGTGAAGTCTCTCTGCAGCCATATGCAGCAGCACCTCTCTGTATATGGTCTCGGTGTATCTATCTCTTCTTGCACATAATGTTTTATTTTGGGGGGTTCTTTAGAGTGAAATCTGCAAATATATTTAGTTCCTATGTTATGTGTATGTGAGGTTGGTCAGGGTCTGCTTTTAAGTTGTATAGGAAGTGGACAGACCCAAGACAAGACTTCCTTGCCGCCTTTGTTACTTTAAAACTGAGAATCTGGATTCCTTTGTATGTGTATTGTACAGATGTGGAACAGAAATTTAGTTCTTGATTCTATGCTTGCTTTATACATTTGAGTTCTTTTTAACAGGTGCCCTTAGAATAACTGTAAGAAAAAGAGGATCTTCGGTATCTCCATCATAAATAAACTTTGCTACTTGGAAGTCAATTACCATATAAAATTTTCTGAATATGCCTTTCACTAATTGGGTATCTTTGGGAGGCATTATTGACAAACTCGTATTATATTGCTCTCTACACATTGTTAGTCATATAGGCATAAGTCAAATACCCTAATGTTCAGAAGTTATGCCTTGAACATAGTCACCTCTTCCACTGCTTCGCCTAATACGCACTTGCCTTCCCCCTCCTTCACCTTTAATCTCTCCATCCTTTCATCAACAGACACTAATGTCCACATCCCTACCCCTATCTCCCTCTTGGATACCACGCCTCCTACACACTCTACCCCTTCTCCAGCCCAACCATCACATGCTGAAGTTATGCCTATCCGTACTTCAGTCACTAGTCAAAACCCACCCCTTATTACACGTGTATACTGTTCTTCTCAGTTCGGTCTGCCTATCCTCACCCTCACCCTCCTCCTCCTCGATACTCCACTCACTCCATGCGTAGTCACACCATGTGTACTTAGTCCCAATTTAGTATTACAAAACCCAAATTTATCCTCAACCTTAACAATTGTTCTCACCTTGCTAAGACTTAGTCACTACACTGAGGCTTTACGAGATCCGTGCTTGGATAGCTATCATGAAAGAAGAGTTCAATTTTAGTTATCATGAAAGAAGAGTTCAATTCCCTCCCGTATAATTATACTTGGACACCGTCCCTCCCGTATAAAGCTTACCTTGTTGCACATGATTTTACTCAACGGATAGGGTATTGACTACGACAAAACATTTAGTCTCATTGTCAAACACACCATCATTCAATTTGTTCTCTCTTGTGTGGTCTCTTCTTCTTGTGAAATTTGCTAACTTGATGTCAAAAATACTTCTCTCCATGACTACTTGCGAGAAGCAATTTTCATGAAACAACCACCTTGGTTTTTCACCCATGATATCTTGATCATGTCTGTCCACTCAAATAGTCACTCTATGGCCTTAAACAGGCTACCGTGTTTGGTTCTAGAGATTCAGCACTTTTGTTTCCATATGGGTTTCCAATAAAGCAAGATTGATACATCCATATTTATCTATCTATTCTAAGGGATTTGATACACTCGGTCGTGTTTCTATATGCATGACATTATTTTTATTGGAAACAATTCTCAACTCCTTTAACATCACATCCCTCCTTTCTCTATAGTTTGCCACAAGGGATCTTGGGGATATCTACTTTTTTTTTTAGGCATTAAGGCTTATTGCACACCACATGGCCTACATTTGAGTTAGTCTCACTTTATTAATGACCTCCTCGAAAGACGTCAAATGCACCTCTCCAAATCGATCAAAACTCCTATGTCCCCTCGGAGTCTTCCTTTCCAGTAGCTTTTCACCACTAGCCAACCTAACTACATATTGAGAATTAGTTGGGGCACTTTAATACCACATTGTTACTAGACCAAATATCAACAATGCAGTTGATTAGTTGAGTTAGTATATGCATCTTCCTAACACTAATCACATATAGACATCAAAGGGTGTTCTTTGATATCTATGAGGGATTACCACCCTTGGTCTTCCTATTGAGTCTAATATCTCACTATTACCAAACCAAATATCAACAATGTAGTTGATTAGTTGAGTTACTATATGCATCTTCTCAACATTAATCACATATAGGCATCAAAGTGTGTTCTCTGATATCTATGAGGGATTACTACCCTTAGTCTTCCTACTAAGTGCACATCTTGTGCTTCCTTGACTACTTATGTAGATGCCGATTGGGTTACTTATCCGAATACCCGTTGTTCTACTATTGGGTATACTATATGCTTTGGTTGCAATCTTATATCCTAGTGCTCTAAGAAACAACTTAATGTTTTGAAAAGCTCCACTAAGGCAGAATACCGATCCATAGCTTATGTAGTAGCTAAATCTACCTGGATTTCTTACTTGTAAGCTGAAAGTTCCCATTTATTAACGTCTCATCTTGTGTCATGATAGCTTAGGTGTTGTTTACATAATTAGTAATCCTATTAATCACAACCACACTAAACATATTGATATTGATTATCACTTTAAGCGTAAACTGGTCGCCATTGTCTAGTCCTTGTTCGATATTGTACCCACGTGCTATTAGTGTGTAGACATACTTACTAGGAACCTGTCCATAACATCATTTCTAGATCACTACAACTATCTTATGTTGACATTAGCACCATGAGATTGAGGGAACATATTAATGTATATAATAGGCTTATTATAATAATAAAGGGGTATAATAGACTTTGTGTACCTATTAAGGCTACATACTTTGTATTTATATAGTATTTATACATGAACACCTCATAATAATAAAATATAAATCTTTATACTTATACAATCACAACTAAAGTATTTTGGAAAAGAGAAACTTATTGAGCATTAACAAATAGATCTAGAAATATCTAGGGCAATTATAATGGTTGCCTTATAGATCTAAAAGTACTTAGTTGTTAGAGGGACTAATTAGCTAGTAGTTGTCATCCTTAGTGCTAAGTTCTAAATGAGTGAAATGGAAGTACCTTAGTTTTTGCTTTCAAGCATTAAATTTAGGGCTTAAGATTAAATATGCCTTACATATGAGCTTATAGCTCTACTATAAAGAGCTTGTAGTTTGAGTTTTATAAGTGTTGGTGGCTATTTTTAACCATATGCTTTTTTTTTTTTACTTCAATTAGTAAAATTTATTTTTGGCTCAAAACAGAGTAGTTTGCATCACAAAAGGGCCATATGATAAGAATAGGATAATTTATATTTTGTGATGTTAGTTAATTGCTTAGTTTTAAGTTAGTCTTATCTCCAACATGGAGAAGGTGTGATGATCAGTCTTGCAAGCACTAGGGTCATGGTAGGGGTTAAGAAATTGCTTGGAAGGCAGGGCATTATAGACTAACTATATGAAAGATTATACATGAAAATTTATATCTTGTGATATTAGATTGCGTATATGTTGCTTGATGTGTAATGTAATGGTATACATAATTACCATATAAGAAAATATATACTTAAAGTTATTTTTTGTAATATTAGATTATTTGTATGTTGCTTAACATGGAATGTAACAGTATAGCTATATAAGAAACCATGAGAAATTTGCATATTTACAAATCAAAATTAATAAATATTACATAATTTTAAATTTTACAAACAAAATAACATTAGTATTTGTATATATATCTCATTGATATTCTTACTTTTACTTAAAATACGACATTAGTGCATTTGTTCAAGATGCCACATAGCAATGGTATATAAGTTATGTCTCATCTTGAAGATATAACATAAGTAGTGATGTTTTATTTTCAAAATGCAATATGGTAATGATATTTTAGTAATTTTTAATTATATAATATTTTTTAAGGTCAATAGATATGTATTGCACCCAAGAAAATATACATTGCAAATTACCTTTTGTAATATTAGATTACCAATATGTTATTTAGTATGTAATGAAGTAGTATACATAATAAATATGAAAGCACATATAATATATATATATATATATATATATATATATTAGCGGTAGAGTACCCATATATTGTTTAATATGTAAGTAGTATACATTATAATGTATATAAAAATATATATAATGATTTTTTTGGGGTGAAATTGTGTTACCGTATATTGTTAATATGTAATACTTTGCAATAGCATTATAAGAATATATACATACCAAAATGTTTTTCTTTTTTAAATATTAGATTATCAATATGTTGCTTAATATGTAAAGTAATATATATATATATATATATATATATATGAGTGTGTGTGTGTGCGCACATCGATTGTGTAGTCATGATGTGTGTGCCAAAAAATAAAAAACTAACTTAAAGTCTTTTAAGAATTTTTTATTTTTTGCCATCAAATTATAGAATTTTCAATTTCATTAATCAATTTTTAGATTTTTATGAATTTCTCAATTAGATAAAACTTTTTCATTTAGTAGTTAAGTCTTAAGACTTTGTAAAACTATAATTAAATGACGAAATTTATAGATTATACATATGTATAGTTGAAGAAGATATGTAATGATGGGGCGAATCAAAAAATAACTATCATGTTGTCTACTGAGTTAGAAGATAAGAGAGATCATAATTATTTAGAAGTATTATAACTTTTGAAAATTGCGATGTGTAACATGAATAGTGGGTAAGAGTTGGCTTTGGTGAGAAAAACATGAGCATGGGTAAAATATTATTATAGATAAATTTACTAAAATATCTTTATTAACCATCTTATCTTCTATCTTTACATATGGTAGTTAATAAAAAATATAAAAGAGACTTTAGTAATTTTACTTTCCTAAAATATGTAAGACACTAAGTTTTAGTAGTTATCGATAGTTAACTTTAATAATATAATGTGGATATAGAAGATATATATATATATTAATGTATTTTTATTGATTACATTATGAAATTTTTATCACAAAAGTATGATTGAATTGTATTTACATTCAAAACTTTACTTTTATAAGGAGAGAAGTTAGAAAAGAAAATATAAAGAAAAAAAAAAGTCTTAATAACAACATATTTTTTTTTTTTTTAAAAATTCGAACTCTGATCTATACCGATAAGAAATTAGTGGCGATATCTTAGTATTATATTCCGATAATTAATAATACTTAACATGGCTTTAGGCACGCTTTTCTATTCCACATGAAGTACCACAACAATTACCTATCAAAACCAATTGTGCTCCTCTCTCTCTTAGCAAATTCCATCATATGTTTGACTTTTTCAGTTATAGGCTTTAGGTGAAAGTAACCGTCTCTTCCCTCCAGCAAGATACCTTATAGAGGACTTCCATGAAAAAATACGTTTTACATCTTTAATTTACCTTTTCAGCATGGACGAACAAGAGCCCATGCTCTCAAGAGCACCTCAAACCACTTCCACTTCCACTTGCACTGATAATGAAAGAAAACTTTCACATCGTTCCCGTTCTGCTCCTTCACTGTTGAGTTATATCCAAGAAGAAGCCATTCTGAGACAAGAGTCTCAACACCACCACATCCCATTGTACGTCGCTTTCGCTTTACATGCATTTGTTGGCATCGTATCATTCCATATAGGTATAGGTAATAGCGGCCCTACCGCGGATTGTAAATTAGTAGATGCCTTGTACTTCACGGTAGTTACTCTGTGCACGATCGATTATGGTGATATCGTTCCTAAGATGACATCTACCAAGCTTTTCACTTCGTGCTTCATCCTGTTTCGTGTCGAGTTAGTCCTCCTTCTGCTCAATGGATTGGTAAACTACTTTGGCGACAGGCAGGCAGAGGCTTTGCTGTTGAGTACCACGGATGAAAATCGTTTCAAGTCCACGGTTCGCACATATATGGTAGACACCAAGAAAGGAAGAATGAGGACAAGAGGTAAAGTTTTGTTGCCATTGGCCGTTCTGATTGTGAGCATTGGAGGATGCACATCTGCGGTGCATTTTTTGGAGGAAACGAGTTGGGTGGGTAGCTTCTATTTGTCAGTAACATCGGTTGGTTATGGGGATTATGCTTTCAAGACCACAAATGGGAGGATCTTCGCCACGTTATGGCTACTAGGGAGCACGCTCGCCTTTGCAAAGTCTTTCTTTTACCTAATTGATATGAGGGATTGAGAAGAGCAACCGGAAAATTGCGGATTTGATTCTTCAGAAGAGGATGAAAATGGGAGATTTTGTTGCTGCAAACACGGATAAAGATGGATCAGTCAGGTACATATAAATTAGCCTTCCAAGATGCATCATATGGGTGGATTTACGCTTATACATATCTCCAGAAGTGCTGATTGGATATGCAAATAGTATTTAGTATATATATATATATATATATATATATATACATTGATTGGATTTCATTCTTCATTAACTAATGTCATTTAAGTCATTTACTTCATTGTCAAGGATAAGTACGTTATGCTAGACCATGTGGTCTTGGTTGAAGCAAACATTTCTTCGTGAGGAACATTGCATGAGATACATCCAAGCATTTATACTTTAATCTTGAACTTATAGGAGAGGTGTGAAGGCGCTTGACATGCCTAATTATTGCATTACAATAACATTTTATAATATGATGCATTTTATATGCAAGAATGTTGACAGTGTATTTAGATTCTCAAGTCTTGCTCGTAAATTTCAGATTCTTGGATATAGAGATTGTTCTGTGAGAAGTGCCACAAGATCAAAGTACATGTAGTAAGAAAAATTAACAAGGAGAAAGATTCATTCATGGATTTCGCAGAGAAAACACCCAAAAACAAGGGTAAAAAACCATAAATAAGGTACAAAATATAATGGTCTTTTTATAACTATAGAGCGCTGTATTCTCTGATCCTTAGGATTTTATTTCCTGCTATTGCTCTGTTCTTTTACACTTTCCAGAAATTTAAAGCCTAATTCACATGAAGGGATATATAGCTTAGGAACTAAAAAAGAAAAAAAAAAAACACAATATGGGAAACCATCATGGCCTTACGCCTTGCCCAGATCCAACTATGGAAATCGTCCTAGTTTAATAA
Organism: Lumnitzera racemosa; assembly: GCA_024138005.1. Taxonomy (NCBI): domain Eukaryota; kingdom Viridiplantae; phylum Streptophyta; class Magnoliopsida; order Myrtales; family Combretaceae; genus Lumnitzera; species Lumnitzera racemosa. Next base: position 65,223,146 of record JAMXBC010000004.1, read on the forward strand.
ACCTACCTAGTAATTTGGGTGGTAGTCAACCGCAATCCTAGGCAGTTGGTAGCCGTTGGTTAGAGCCTATTGTATCATACTTTAACTTCAATTTCTATCAGTTTCTTCACCTAATTGCTTTCTGAAGTTGAGAGTTGTGTTAATCCAAGAGACAAGCTATGTAAATCCCTACATTGGCTTGATTGCTTGAATTTGGATAGCTCAATGCATATACCAATACAGTGGAGCAATACCTAGTGAAGTTCCTTTCATTCAATCTTTGCCAATCCCATGTCCAAAGCTATTTAGTAAATCGCACATACAGCATGCGCCAACCCCCCCACCCCCCCGTTCTCTTATCTCATCATCTGTGCAGTTTGCACCACGCCCAGCAATGGTAACCAGTGATACCTCTTCACACTTTAAGGCCTGCCTGGTCTAAGTAACCGTGCATTTCATGGACCTCTCGAGCTCCATCTTTCTCTTTAACTCTCTTTAACTTTATGACTTCGTGCAATGCCTCAGTGAAGCAAAGGCACAAAAGGGATCACTTGATCGTTGAGTCAACGTGCACTTGTCCTTCACATCCAACAATACAAACACTATAGGTGATGAACTTTAACCCCTTTCCTCACCAGCAGAATTCCTCGTGCAACTCCATGCTACGAGATCTTACGATAATACGAAAAATTACACCTTGCCCTCCAGCCCTCCTTGCTGGTTTTTTGGCCTCTTGTAATTAGACTGTCTATAACATTGCTGCTTGCGGACTCGAACCCATGGTCTAACTAATCCTGGCTGAACAAATTACTCTTAACCGCTTCTACCAACAAACTGTTCCTTTCTTAGATCATGGTCTCGTTGAAATCATGGAGATAGCCCTTTCAATTACTTTCCCAATTCTATAGTTGTCTTCTCTACCGATAACTTCTGTAATACATTACCTTTCAGCCTCAGCAGAAACATATCAGGGCCATTTCATCCAGCTCAGCCCGCTCTTCGTCCGTTATGGATTCTAGCTGCTTGTCCAAAGCCTTTTTCAAGCATGAAAAATAAAATTCAACAGCTAGCAATGAAGATGTTCGGGTAATGAACTTTTGAGTGAGGAAAATGATTTTTCTTTTTTCTTTTTTTTTTTTTTTCCCTCCCATAATTCCTAGAATACTATGTAAAGAACTTTGTGATATAATTATTCCTTATAGCAAGAGTACCATTCTGAAAATCGCAAATCCGTTAAAATTGCAAATCCTTGAATGGTTGTCAACAGACATGACACCCCAAGTCCTAGACGGTGTATGATTAGAATTTTGCTTGATTTAGGGCCAAATCTAGCCCAATTGTTAATATTCTACAGATCTTTGAAGAATCAAATTTTTGAGGTACTAGTGGATCGTTACAAAAGATATTACAACCATGCAGCCTTAACACGGTGGAGCCAAGTAGCATGTCCATTAGCTAGCTCATATGGTTCCAAGAGACAGTAGGTTCATTGTTTAGGACTCGTACATATATTTGGTTTTCTAACAGCAATCATGTAGAGACTTTAATAGAGCTTTTGGTTTGATATATTCTGCGTGTCTTTTTCGAGTATGCTGTGGGTGTTGTAAGAAAGCAAAAAGATGAAATTAAATCAGGAAATAAACAACTCCAAACTTGATGGTAACCTAGAGCTTATGGAAACAATTTACTGGCCATGGTGGGACTTCAAAACTGATTCTATTAGTTTTATGTGAACAACAAATGGGATATCCTCAAGACACTGAAATGATGGGAAAAAACAAAGCAGAATGTAGATTTATGAGTTTGGAGGTACAAATCTGAAGAGTAAAGTCACCCTTCAAGATCTCTGCTTCAATATATGAAGAAACTAAGCCCTCCAGGAAAGTACATCGTGCAATCTTAGCAGAAACATGTCTTCCCATTACCATGTTCCTCATTCATGTATTATTGCATCAGCAGATGCGATCTGGTATCAGATGAATGCATTAATTACTAAAATGATGAATCCTAAGACCATATAGGATGTCCCCAAAATGATGTGCACTTACGCCGCTACGTTTATATACTGTTGAATGTGGTTTGATGGATACGATTTCTATTGTATCTTATGAGAACTCGGGAGGGGATAAGGGTGCAGGAAAAAATGTATAATGAAGCCTGCCGAATCATTTGATTATAAATAACTAGAAGTGTTAATAAAAATTTCTTCAAAGTCTTAGAATATGAGGGGGAAGAACAACAGGGTGTGGTGTTACCTGAAGTTATTATACATATAAGCTGAAAAAAATCTTGAATGTGAAGTCCCTGGATGAGTTGAAAGCAAAAAGCCTTTGGTAATCTATAAATTAGAACAATCTGCATCTTTTGCTCACCTAATCTTAAAAGGACTAAAAGTTCAATGTATCGCGATAGGAAGTAGAGCCTCTACTCAATGCTCGAATTGGGAAGTCTAAGCAATTTTTCTCATTGACAATTCAGTGGGAAAATTTGCTATTTACATGTTCATGTTATGTCATCACTCGTTCCATGTGCACTTTATTAGTCTTATAATCTTTGTTTAGTTTGACTTAATCTAATCGTCTTGTCTTGTCCTGTCCGTGAACTTGCAGTAAATTTGATTTCATCATATACAAGCTGAAAGAGATGGGAAAGATAGCAAACGAGGATATTTCACAAATTTGTGATGAATTCAAATTTATGGACGGTACTAACGGTGGCGAAATCACCCTCTCCAATTTGAGAAGAAGTGATGACCGTGATGCTTGACCGAGTCAAACAGGAACATTTTGGTTGTAAGTGGACTGGACCTGACGTACAAGATCATCCTCCGATACGTGATGGTACCTTTGCCGTCCCTTTTGAAGTTCGACTGATATAGCGTAAGCACAAGAGACCAAGATGCTCACCGTGGTCTGGTCGAGGCCGTTCACTGACACATGTCTTTCAACATGTACATGTACATGTACTCATCACAGATGCATCGGGCGATAGAAATTGATCTCTGAGTACTCTCTTGTTGATATTACTTGTTTGTGTTGTGCTCAAGTAGCCTTCATGTGCCTAATAGCCTTCACCACCAAACACAACCAACAATCAAATGGGACGAACTCAATCATGAAAAGTTGTCAACAAAGTTTAGAATAACATTTACATAAAAGAAAACCTTATTTTATATAATTAAGGGTAAAAGAGCCATAAAAGACAAACCAAACATGTAATACAAAGAATAAACTCGTCATTGTTGGATGTTGACCAGCTGGATGGCCATTGGGATGGTAGCCAAAAGATTTCGTGGACTTCAAGTCGTCTCCCATCGGTTTTGGTGGCTATGAGGTGCCCGTTAAATGGCACCTTGAAATCTTTAGCCAGTTAGATAGGCTCAAGTGCCAATGAGATGCATTAAATTTAATAAGTATAAATTGGATTGGGTATAGCATTTATCATTTGTAAAATTCCAATATAAAATTTTATAAGCAAAAAATTTTGTTTGGTCATATTTTAGGAGTAAATTGAAAAAAAAAAAAAGAAGGAGCTAAAATTAGATAGTGATTTGAGCATTTTTTAAAACTTTAATACCATTCGTTACGTATTATCATTATAAGGTTGTACCTATCAGCTGCTTGAGTAGTGGGCTACTAAAATGAGCCAATTTTCTATCATTAACTAGGCACTTTAACTATAGGGCAAAAACACACGAAAAGAAAATAAAAAAAAAGGAGTACTAAATGTTTTGACTAATAAAAATAGATAGTATCATGTACTCAGAATTACTTAAATATTTATTATATTGATTAAACTTATTGTAATTTTAGGGATATTTTACAGGGTGGATATAGTATATTTATCAGGAGATAATAAATATAGGTTCTCTTATAAACTGAAAACTTGCAATAATCTTGGATTCAAGATTAGTTAGTGACCATTGCCTGAACTTGTCTTGAGAATTTAGAATTAGGATTTGCCTACCTTGTAATTTTCAATAAACGTCCCAACGACCTAGTGACAAGTGTCAAATTTATACGCTTTTCCTTTAATGTGAAAAAGGAGAATCGAGTGGTAATTCAATTAGATCAGATTAGCACAATAGAAAAACATGAGTTGGTTATTTATGAATGGGAGATTGTTGCAAACTCCATCTATTTAAGGTGATATAAGTTGTAATTCATAGGGTGTTAATAAAGTCGTATTAAAATACATACACAAGAATATATTTAAAGTTCCAAAAATACTTCCTTGGTATGTCACTAATAGAAGTTTTATTGATAATGTTAGTTTATAAATAATGAAGGATTGATATAATTGAAGATCATCAGAATTATAAAAGCACATTGAAATACCAAAATAATAACTAGAAGTGATTGATGAACAAAAATGAACCATTTATATAACATCTTTATAATAATACAACAAGTAATTTTAAAACGTGAGATGTTATGGAAAAGTATATATGTTAAAGGATTGCTAGATAATAAAATTATAAAACAAAAATTCCCAATTCAACAATTTATAAATAAGATATACATAAAATTTCATTGAAAAACATTATGAAAAGTATATTTGAGAAACACGATAAAGTCAGAAGAGTTATTTGTGAAATCAAATAACAATCAACAATTTCAACATTTCATAAATATATTATATAATGTGTTGATGTGAATAATTCTATTTCAAGACTCGTGGGATCATGTCAATAAAATGCACTACCAAACTTTTATAGCTATAAGAATAATCCCACACTCATGATTAATTGGATATAGTATACAATATCGATAACAAATTTAACGCAAATAAGAATGTAAATAAACCACATAATAAATACTTAAGCAAATTTGTTTTCACCAATAATTTAACCCATATAATATTAATTGTAAGGATCAAATCAATAAACTTTTACCGCTACCAGTCCAACAAATATAATCAAAGACAATGCTAGTTATATGTACTCGTGTTCTCTAATTACTCTCGAACATATCTATAAATTTTTATTAAAAGTTTATAAGCAGAAGAAAAGAATTTAATACTATATACTATATATATATATATATATATATATAAACTCTCTAAAGGAAATTCCAACATAAAATTGAAAAAATAAAATAAAATAAAATAAAATAACTAAGAGAACGTGATTTTGTACTGGCTACAAATCTATATCTCAATCTATCAGATCTTCTCAAGATTTTCTCTCTCTCAACTCTTTGCACAAGCAGGGTTGCAAATGAATCGAATCAAGTCGAGTTTTTAAGGGATTAGGTATAGCTCATTTAAAAATTTTTCGGTTCGAGTTCAAATCAAGCTTTCATTAAGTCGGTAAATTAATTCTTACGCTTGATTTGTTCATTAATCAAAGTTAATCCAACCTTAAAGGGAGTTGAGTTTAAGTCTACTCATGAGTTTAAGTATATAAAATGAAAAAAAATATACAAATGAATGCTGAATAAAGATTATATTATATATTAATCTATAATATATTATTTATATATACTATATAGATGTTAGCTTTTGGATTAAAAATATATAATATATAATACATAATTTATGTAATAGTTGTAATATATACAAAGCTCGTGAGCTTGCTTACAAACCTAAATAAGCTAACTTATGAGCCTAAACTAGAGTTTAAGTTTGACTCATTTAGATAAATGAGCTTTATTTAGAGGTTGAACTCGACTTATTTACTAATCGAGCTTGAGTTAAACTAAAATTAAAACAAGTTGAGCTTAAGCGAATTACTCATTTGCAACCCTATCTGCAAGTTATTTCCTTTATCTCTCTTCCATATTCCTTCCTTCTCTTTCCATATTCATTCTTTTTCTCCCTTTTGATAATCACACTTGCATAGATACTTTCCCTCTTTCACACTTGATGTGTACACCAAGCTCACCGTCTCTTTTGCGTATGATCTTCACATGCCTAAGAACATAAACAACTCTTGCACTTGAATGACCTTCCTTAGCTCTGGTGATGACTCATAATTTAGATATATTTACCATGATGGTTCTATAGCATTTCTCTTGTAATTTTGGCTTGTTTTTAAAGAAATTGGTACTTAATTGAGTAAAATTTTGATTTTAGAGTTTAAACGCATTCTCATATTAAAAACGAAGAAAACGGATCAAGTTTCACTGAATTTGAAGTTTAAACGAAGAAGTTTTAAAGTTTTAATGCTTTAAAGCTGGACATGATTAGTTGACATGGTTATGTCTAATAAGGAGGCTCATTTTCTGGAGAAAACAAGGTTGAGATAAGAAAGTGACACAACCATGTGCTAGATTATGTTGTTGAGCTTAGATTTTTCTCAGTTATTATTATTTTCCTTAACTTGATCTGTATTAACCTCTATATCTACTTAATATAGGCTCTTGACTAAGAGTTAAGAAAAAAAAAATAGGTTTTTTCTTTTTATTTTGAAAAGTTTAGGAGTTGCTACCCAACCGAAGCCAAGGAAAAAAAAAAAGGGTTAGGTTAAATTAACTAGGTGAATCAATTTAACCTAGCTACTAGTTTACTGAAAAAAAACCAAGTATTTTTTTCTTAAAAAAAGAAACATTTTTCGAAAATCAGATATTTGAGTTCGAGAGCTAATTTATTAAACCCTTAATAAGTGTCACTTTCAACCTTCTAAAATTAAGTTTATCTTTCTTAAATACCGCTTCTAGCATGAAAGATAAAAAATAAGATTGATTTTTACCTACACATGAAAGAGGTTTATTTATAAAAGGGAAAATAAAAAGTTTCTCTATTTGTAGTCGCCTTGTAGGTGTCTACATACCTTCTAATAGGGATTAGACTTTCTGCAGTTTATTTCAAAAAACTTTATTATATTGATTTATTTTAATTTTGAAAGGTGGCGAAGTTTACATCTCTTAGCCATTTTTGTTTTATTTAAGAAAAATACCTAAGAGAAAGGTCCTAACTTTTATTATTTTCTTAGAAAATTCTGAAGAAAATCTAATTTGGAAAAGGGGTTAATTTGTTTTTATTGATTTAGAAAAAATCTTTTTCTAAGTGATAAGCATATTTTATTTTTAATATTACTTTATTTATTTATATATATTATTTACTTATTTATTTTTTGGCTAAGATAACACAATAAAACAAAATAAAACTTTCCCTTATTTCCCTCTTCTTCTTTTTTTCTTGTTTTACTTTTCCTTTTCCTTTTTCATTTTTTTAATAATAGAACTATACATTTGAAGAAGAAAAAAAATTTCAATAAATAAAGAAATAAACTACAATGTAATAAACAAGAGAGGAATTGGGCCAAGGAACACTTACAAGAGTCAAGGTGGTCGAATTGGGTAGAAGTACGGGTTGGTCATTAGACTTGGGTTATAGTTGAGAGAAAAAGAGAGAGAAAGAGTAAGGAGAAAAGAAGAGGGTAGGGATCAATTCAGGCTATTGTATGTACCGAAACAAAGGGGAGAAAGCAGATTTGTAAGTTTTTGATTGGGGAGCATGAGGGTAGGTGAAGTGCCACCATGTTTAGTGGCTTTTTGTCATTGGGCGGTAGGTGATGTCGGTACATGGTGTTGGTAGTGGTTGTTGATTGTGTGAGAGAAGCTAGGTTAGAGGTTTTTGAGTGTGTTAAGTTTGGTCGTATGGTTGGTTTGGAATGGGGGTAAGTGTTGATGGTGTTTTTCGATGGTGGTGGGGAGATCAAAACTCTAGGAGGTAGCTGAGCTTACTAGGAGGCATGACCAATGGTATGGTTGGTGGTGTTGGAGAGTTTAAAGTTCATGGAAGTTGGCTATATGGTTGGTCTCACTCAAATCATTAAGATTTCAAGTAGAAACCTAGAGAGAGATTGGGGAACCAATGGCCTAGAGAGAGAAAGATTGAGTAAGTGTATTTTAAGTGTTTTTCAAAGCTTGATGATCATGTGAATGCCGTTTAGGTGGTCCTTTTATACTAATCTAGGTTTGAATAAACTTGGGATGAATCAGATCGCCATTGATTCGAGATTGAATATGAGAGGAAAACATGGGATTTCATTTCGATTTTGGGTATAAATGGGAGCTAATCATTAGTCAAAACTGTATCCAAATCATTTGTTTTTGCCAAAATTGTCAAGTAGAAGTTTTGAAATTCATCAAGGAGCTCAAATCATGGAAATTGGATTAAGAGGAAAATCTGGGTATTCAAACTTTTTCTGATTTTTGAAGTTCAAATTGACTCATTAAAGGACTGTATCTAGACATGGTCTTGGTATCTATTTAAAGGATTCCATGTCTACTTCGTGATTTCATCACTAATTTAGTGAAATCACTGAGAAAAATGAATCAAAGATGGTCTCAAAGTGGGAAAGGAAACGAAAGAGAGAGAGAAGATGCTAACATATATAAAGAGAAAAAGGCATAAAGTGCCTATTAGAAGAATTGAACCTAAGACCTCTATGTCATTTCAAGTGCAAGTTTAAGTGTATTACTATTAAACTATTAGCCTGTGCCTTATCAATATATGCAATCAAATTGCATATATGGATTAAGCTAGCCTAGGCTGGATTAAGCTATCCTAGGCTAGATTTAGTTCTAAGCTCAGGCTCAACATCCCTTTCATTACTTTAAGACCTAAAAGCTATCTTTCTTCTTCTTCTTCTTCTTCTTCTTCTTCTTTTTTTAATGTTTTTTCCAAATTTTACTACTTTTTTTTGTGTTTTTCCAAATTTCCTATTTTTTTTCGATATTTTCTATTTTTTTTTATTTTTCTATTTTTTTGTGTTTCTTGAATTAGGACCCCTTTTATTTAAAAAAAAAATATAATGAGTAAAAATGAGATGTCTACAATATCCACCCAAGAGGATAAAATCCCAATTTTGATTAGTAAATTACACAACTTAGGGACATAACTATATCTTAGGCCATCTCAACTAGAACAATTTTTGGCGCCTAGAAGTAATGAGTTACATGACCACTAAGGTAAGACCATATCCCAGGTCGTGTGTAATGCCGCATACTGTAGTTTCCCTTTTTACTATGAAAGGTAAGTGAGGGTTTTAGAGATCACTTTTAGGCATCCAAATCAAAGAGACTTGATGGGGGGATAAAGGCATAAGTGAAAGCATAGACAAAACTTCAAGATTTTGAAGATTTGTCACCATAAAAGGGGTTTTTCATGGATTCTTTCTTGTTTTTGCTACAATATTCTTCCTAAATCATCACAATAGCTTAACTTCTTATATTTAAGATTGTGGAATTTAGGGTTTACATGGGACTATTGGATTGGTTGTTAATTTTCAATAAAATTTCTAGTTTTCTTGATTTAATTATGTATTTTGGATTGCTAATTAATATTTCTAGGGTAACAGTTCTTGATATTATGCATGAAGATTGAGAAATCACATGTGTAGAGAGATCTTAACATAATTGAAAAAGATTACATGTACGCTTAGAGATAAGGCATATAATTCTTTGTAAAATTTACTATCTTTGTGTGGAAATTTATTACATGTTAATGTGATCTTAAATTATTTTACTAGTGAAGAGATTCTGGTAAGTATTTTAAAGTTAGGGTTAATATGCTTGAGAAAAGTATTAACATTAATTGAGAATTCTCTTAGTTAATTACATTAGAGATGGAATTGGATAAATTTTTTGCGGTCACATGCTAAACTCTAAGGCAAACAAGTCTTAAATATGTCATTTGATTTCTCGAAGTAGTTTTTAATTTTATCGCTTCTCAATTGTTTGATTTAGTCTCATAATTAGCTTAGTTCATTAGTTTTTGTTCTTTTAATTCATTTAAATTCATCACAAATTTCCGATTAAATAATAGAGCTAAGGTTAGTATTGATATTCTAGGTCTTTGAGGGATCAACTCAAACTCACTTCTGCTATATTAGTATTTGATAGGTGCTCTTCCTTCATATCAAGTGTGTAGCACCGTTGCTAAGGACTTCAACATTAAGAATACTAGTTGCTTTATTACTTTAATCATCTCTTTCTTTTTGTTTATTGTTCTCTTTCCTTTTATTGTTTTGAGCTATAATTGATTCTATACTTATTTTCCTTCTAGTGCATGACTCAAAGCAATTTAGAAGACCTAGTAGAACTTGATCCTAAAATTGAAACGATTACCCTTTAGAATTTGAATTTGCATGCCAAACAAACAGGAGCTACCATAGAAGAAAAGACACTTGTTAAGGTTAAGGAAGAGGGTTAAGATGTGAACAATCAATTTATTAACCAAGAAGATCCACTACAAGAACCTAAACCCATAGCCTACAAGGGTGATGACATGAACTAAACTATGTCTGACTATTCAAGGCCTATACTTACTAAGGTCGACTCTAGTATCACAAGACCAACTGTCACTGATAATAACTTTCAAATTACACATAACATCATACAAATAGTGCAGTAATATGTTTAGTTTGATGGCCTCCAAGATGAAGATCCTAATGTTTGTATCTCTAGTTTTCTAGAGATTTGTGATATGTTTAAAATTAATGGGGCTACGCATGATGTTATACGATTGACGTTGTTCCCTTTTTCCTTGAAGGGTAGAGCAAAATAGTGGTTGAACTCTGCAACATGAAATTCAATAAAAACTTTTATTGGATTGGTAAAGAAATTCTTAGAGAAATATTTTCCACCTACAAAGATCGTTAAACTTCATAATGATATTTCTTGTTTTGCTCGGTTGGAAGCTGAGACCTTATATGACACTTAGGAGCGATTTAAGAACCTACTTAAGAGGTGCCGATATTATAGCCTTTTGCTTTAGATGTAAATCCAAACCTTCTATAATAATCTCAATCCATCTACAAGATAGATGATTGATGTAGTTGTAGGAGGTACTTTGAACACAAAGATACTTGAGTAAGAGTAAAACTTGATAAGAATGGTGATTAATCACTATCAATAGGAAATACTAAAGTTAGACAAAGGGTTACAGGAATCTATGATGTGGACATGACCACTACTTTAGTAGCTAAGGTAGATCCATTAAGTAAGAAGATCAATGCACTCTTAATTGACTCTTAACAAGTATAACTTATTGTAATTGTTTTAGCTTATGTAGGTATGGAGTGTAAGAATAAATGGAATTGGTGGATTATCTGGGAAATTCATCTAGGTAACAAAACAACCCTTATAGTAACACTTATAATCCTAGGTAGAGAAATCACCTTAACTTCTCATAGGGAAATCAAAACCAAGGCAAGCAAAAACCAACTTTGTTCCACTTAGATTTCAAAGACCATTACTACCTCTCCTTCCTCAAGAGAAGAAATCTAGTTTGGAAGAACTCTTGATCGAGTATATTTAAGGCAATGAGGCCCAGTTATCCAACATTGAATCATTACTAAGGAATCATTAGGCTTCTAATTAGAATTTGGAGAATCAAATAAGTCAACTTGTAAAAATGATCTTAAAAAGGCAGCAAGGGACACTCTTAGGGAATATTGAGATTAAACTTAGTGATATGATATACGCTAAGGATGTGATCTATGTTAAGGATTGATAAGGGTAAACATAGCAAGACGGATTTAAGCTTGCAGAAAGCTTGAAAAACGAGGATGGAAATGCATGAGAACAACGGAGTAAACAAGCAAAACAAAGATCAACTCTAAGGATGTGATGCACTAAGGAACTATCAAGGACTCACAAAGCAAACTTAAAATGATGGATAAGTTAACTCAGTGAGGGCACTTGCCATCTAGCCTTATTTAAAGGTTACAATAAGAGTGAATTAAGTAAGCAAAGAAAATGCTTACAAAAGGAATGATGTTTTGTATTGATGATATTTGGTTATCTTGTGGCTACATTTACAATGGTTATCTATACTTGAAATATTAAGGTAGCTGCTATAAATGGAAAAGACTAAAAAGGATAATATCTAAAATTAGTATGATATAAGGAATGTTCAAAGGGTATTTATGAAAAATCAATAAAAGCAAGTGCTCTGTATAGAAGATTCTATCATTTGGGATGCTTGAACATGTAGTGGATGATCAATGGTTGTGCATTTGGCACAAACAAACAAATTGTATGGCTAGCTTGGCTATTACTAAGTAATGATGCTGAGCTGAGTCAATAGTTTGGCATTATCGAGCTGAGCAGGTAACTCTTCCGGGATGAATTCAGCTCCAACATATTCGATATAGCTTAGATTCAAGTCGGTTGGGTAGATGGTTGAGTGGTTTGAACTATTGTTCAAGTGTACCTTAAGTTGGTAGTTGGAGAACATCGATAAGCACAAGAGGGTTCAACTCGAGTAGCATATCAGGTTGACAAATTGTAGTAGCTTGAAATCTTTAGTTGTGGGGCGTAAAGAAAGAACTTGCCTTGCCATGCTCCTTAGTCCTCGAGTTTAAGCTTGAGTCAAGGGTTCGGTGGCTTGATTCCTATAATCTATACCAAATTTATTGGGATTTGAGATCAAATCCGGCTAGTCTTCATTTGAGTTCTCCTTAGGTTGGTAAGGGTTGAGGTCGACAACATTAAATACATTAGACACTCCGAAGTCTCCTGGTAGGTCTAGTAGGTATGCATCGTCGTTTATCTTCTGGAATATCCGGAATGGTTTGTCAACTTTGGTAGATAACTTGTTCTTCCTCTTGTTAGGAAACCTTTCCTTACTCAAGTGTAGCCACACTTGGTCACTGAGCTAAAATTGCTTGGTCTTCCTTCCTTTTCCTTTCTCTTTTAGCTTTTTGGCAACTTAGTCAATGTGTTAGGTGACTTGTTGGTAGATTAGGTGGATGGACTGAGCTTTGGTTCTTGCTTTTGGATCTTATTGGTTAGTAGACAACATCGGGGTATGATCGAAGGGTAGTTCGGGATTGAAATTGTAGATGACCTCTTAGTCAGCTAAGTTCTTTCTTACTACAATTAGAAGTAAGGATCTTAGGGTACGATTGGCAAACTTTGTCTAGCCATCAGTTTGAGGGTAATAAGAAGTATTGAACAATAATTTGGTTCCCATCCAACGTTAAAGAGTTCTTTATAAATGGCTCAAGAATTTTAGGTCTCTATTTGATACCACATTCCTTGGCAATTCATGTAAGCAAACTATTTCCTACAAAAACAAATAAGCAATAGCCAAAGCATTGTTAGTCTTGGTATAAGGCACAAAGTGTGCTATCTTATTGAACTTATCCACAAACATTATAGAGTCTTTGCCTCAGGTAGTTTGGGGCAATCCAAGGATAAAATCCATACTTAGGTTAGTCTATTGTTTGGTTGGAACAGCTAAACGCATTGCCTTACCTTGTTTAGCTTGACTTTTGGCCTTCTTGTAGGTGGTACATCCATTAATCACATGATGCACATCTTACTTCATTTTAAGCTAGAAGAACCTGTTGTTTAGTAGCTTATATGTCCTTCTTTCTCTAAAGTGACTAGAGAGTCCTTCATTATGTATTCCTCTCACCTTTAATTCCATTAACGAATAGGTCAGCACACATAAATTGCCTCTTTGGAACAGATAACAATCTTCTACATAATAGTTATTCACTATTCTTCCTTCTCTACAGTGACTATATAGGACTAAAATGAATATCATATTGATATTGTTCTTTAATGCTTACAAACCTTAGCAGTTTGGTCTGCAACTTGGTAAGAAGAGCATGTCTTCTTGATAAAGCATTGGCAACTACATTTTTCTTACCTTGTATTTGATGACGAGATTAATCCCTTTTAGAAATTTGATCCATTGAGCCTAGCATATAAAGAGCTTTAATTGGCTCTATAGATACCTTAAAGATTCATGATCCTTCTATATGACAAATTCCTTTGGCAAAAGATAATGCTGCCATATTAATGCTGCCGTATTAATGCTAAGAATTCTTTGTCATATACAGAATAGTTCAACTGTAATCCTTTAAGCTTTTCACTATGATAAGTAATAGATCGGCCTTCTTGCATCAGCATAGCTCTGATGTTGACACCTAATGTATCGCATTCTAGCTTAAACACTTTATCAAAGTTTGATAGAGCTAAGACTAAGGCAAAGGTCAACCTTGCTTTCACCTCAGCTAAACTTCTTCCTTCATTCTCTCCTCACTTGAGTTGCTACTATAGTACTAAATCCTTAGATAAAGCATTGGTAGAAGGATGCTAATCTATGGAAATTCCTCATCTCGGCACGTGAAGTTAGGGTCAGCCACTTAACAATAGCTCGAAACTTTTCTTCATCAACTCTCAATCCTCCTCCACTAACCGCGTAACCTAGGAAGATCATCTCTTCTTGATAGAAGTAGTATTTCTTCATGTTTCTGAATAATTTCTCTACTTGGAGGACAATGAAAACAACTTAAAGGTCGTCAATATGACTTGCTAAGTTGATACTGTAAATGAGGATGTCATCAAAGTGGACAACAACAAACTTCTTGATCAAGTCTCTTAGAACATGGTTCATTAATCTCATAAAAGCGCTTGAGGCATTTGATAGTCCAAAAGTTATGACCATCTACTCATATAGGCCATGTCAGGTCTTTAAAGTAGTTTTCCATTCATCCCCTTGCCTTATTCAAATTTGATGGTATCTTGACTTTAAATCAATCTTGTTGAACACCTTAGTACTAGTTAGGTCATTTAACATATTGTTTAGCCTTAGAATGGAGTATTTGTACTTAATTCTAATCTTCTTGAGAGCTTTACTATCTACACACATACGATAAGTAGCATCCTTCTTTGACATAAGTAATATAGGCACATTACAGGGGCTAAGACTTTCTCTTACATATCTTATCTCTAATAGCTCATTGAATTCTCTTGGAGCTTTATGGCTTTCTTGGGATTCATTCTATAGGTAGGCTTGTTTGGCAGTGCATTACCAGGTATCAAGTCAATACAGTGCTCAATACCTCAAAATGGAGGTTATCCTTTAAGCAACTACTCGAGAAACAGGTTGAAATATTTATCGAGTAACTTCTCGACCTCTTTTAGTAGCTTCATTGGATCCTTTAGTTCCATTAGTGTCTTTACCAATAGGAAGGTCAGTAGGTCAGACTTAATGACTACTTGGAGCTTAGCTTTACTTAGTATCAAAGCCTTCTTTGATCCTCAAGCTAATTTGGCTTATAATTTACTTACTTGACTTAAGGTCATGAGGTTCAGGGTAATTTTCCTCCCATCCTTCTCAAACATATACGTGTTCCTGAAACCATCATAAATAAACCTCCGATAAAAAAACTATGGTTTGCTTAACAACACATGAGATGCCCACATAAGCAGTATGTCACAAAGAATTTCATCAGAATAATTTCCAATAGTGATTAGTAGTAATACTTATTGAATGACATAAAGTGCTCCCTTCTCATTTAGTAAACGAAATTTATATGGCCTTAGGTATTGATAGGGATCAAGGATTGATTACACGCTTTTGAGCTCGAAGGCTCTCTCAAGTGGTTCACCGAGTTGTCTAAGGTAAGTTAAGTGCTGAGGAGCAATGCTTACCCTAGTCCAATCTGCTGAGTTACTTTGCTCTCCATGCTATTTAAGATGTTGCCGAAGTGATCAACCAGCATGCCAAGCCGAACCTTCCACTAAACTATAGTCTAAGCGTAAAATCTAAGTACAACAATCTCTACTGTGCCGAGGTCTACCCTCCGAAGCTAAACTAAGGAGAATTCATCCCTGAACCAACCACAGTTTGGCCCCTTTTGATGTCAAACAGGCCCGAACAGAGGCTCACCCCTGCTCGAACCATAATACTGTTAGAATTACAGTAAAAACACGCGTGCATTGTCCTTACTGACAATCGTATTGTCCTTCTAACAAACGACGTTCACTGCACACGATTTCGTGTCTCCCTATATAGTAATTTCCTTTTTATTTAGTAAATATGATTTTTTTTTTGTAATTATCTGTAACATAGAACTTGCCTTAATATGGTACTATAAATAGTCACATAACATAATAGCTGCAAGAAATATATAGAAGAATACATTGGAATTTTTATTTTCTCTTGAGCTAAGTGTTCTCTTGTTCTTAAGTTACTCTTATTTAGCCCATTCGAGTATGGACTAGTAGTAAGTGACCTCCGGTTACGCTTGTGTATCATATTAAGTGCGACCTAAGTTCGTGTGTGGTGTTGATGCATTATATCTAGCATCGGTATACAAGTACTCTTACTCTCCTTTGACTATTATTTACTTTTCAAGCCATCTTGCGGCTTGGACCCACCCTCTTTGGTTACGCGTGATATTGGGTTTACGTGTTCCTTTGCGAGTCTGTATCATTTTAGTATCGGAGCTTGGCTACGTTCAAAGCTGGATCTTGTTACTATGTTCTTTTAATAGTTTGTTATTACTCTCGTGTGATAGTAGTTCTATTGTTAGCTTTGAAGTTTAGTAGTGAGAAGTGTTTTGTATTCTATTTTCCCCTGTTTTCGTTATGTTAAAACAGAGTGTAGTTGACTCTATGTTTGTTGTGAAGTTATCATTGTGAAGTAAACATCAATGTCGGATTCAAGTGTGTAAGGGACTTTAGGAAACCAAGAAAGTGGTACTTGACATGGTTAAGGACAGGAAGGAAGCTTCTTACCTCAATTTGTGGGTGACCACCTGGATAGGCTTACTGATTTGGTAGCTAGTCTAGTGACTATTATCCAAGAAGATAGATAGCAAACTATAAATAACCTTATGAGGGAACGCGAATAGTAAAGCCAAGGCAATGGTCAATTTAGCTAAGATAACGCCCCAACTTGACCACCTTGAGTCAAAGGAATTGGTAGGGACGCTAGACGAAGACTAATCCTTGAAGAGATTGAAGAGGAAGCAGAAGGAGGTGATGAGGCAGAGGAGTACTACGAACCTAAGGAAAGGAATGTATGAGCCTTTAGAGTTGAGGGATTAAAGATGCGTATTTTGAGTTTCTTTGGAAGTGGTGATGCCGAGGATTATCTAAATTAGGTTGATCAGATTGAAAAGCAGTTTGAATACCATGAAGTGCTTGAAAATGTAAAGGTTAGGCTAACTGTGTTGGAGTTCATCGGCTATACCGCCTTACGATGGAAGAACTTACAAGCTACCAGAAGAAGGGAAGGAGAACGAGAGATTAAGAGTTGAGATGACATGAAGAGAGTTATGCGGAGAAGGTTTGTGCTGAGCTATTATCTATAGGATGCCTTCAAGAGACTGTAAGAATTGGGACAAGAAGGATCGAGTGTAGATGCTTACGTTAAGGAGTTCCAAATGCTAATGATCCGATGCGAAGTTGTGGAGCTAGAAGATTGAATTGTGTCTCAATTCATTGGCAGATTGAAGTATGAGATTGGGGATAACTTGGAAATCCTGGACATTAGAACGCTCGATGATGCAATCTGAGCCGCCCAGAGGATAGAAAGGTGCTAAAGAGGAAGATTCCAACCACTCATCAACCATTTTGGCAGTAGTCGACCTATTTTGAGTAGACTTGTACGAGCTAAACTAAGCAAGGTCACTAAGACCTGACTTGCTTAGATTACCCAAGTAGAGGAGAAGGAACCACCGAGGAAGTTTGAGAAAGGGCAGAGTTCATGGAGGAAGATGAGTGAAATCAAGTGTTTCAAATACTAAGGATTTAGACACATGGTTGCTCAGTATCTGAACAGGCGAACAATGGTGATAAGAGGTGAGGCACCGACCATTGAGGTCGATAGTATTGATGAAGAAGTAGAGGAGTCGAAGGAGGATGAACAGACTGAGTTTTCTGAGGAGGAAATTATCTATAGCGGAGAAGGCAACTTCATACCGACCGCTCTAATGTTGAGGAGGACAATGAGTATTATTCTTATGCTTGAAGATGAGAAGAGAGAAAATCTCTTCCATATTCAGTATAAGGTGAACAAATTACTATGTGCACTGATCACTAACAGTGGGAGCTACACCAATGCAGCCTCTGCATTTATGGACCAGTAGCTGAAACTGCTAACCATGCCCTACTTGGAACCTTACAAGCTTCATTGGCTCAGTGATAAGGGAGCCCTATAAGTGAACAAACAAGTGTATGTGCTGATCTGTATAGGTAGGTATTGAGGTGAAGTGCTTTGTGATGTGCTGCCTATGAGTACGTCCCACCTTTTACTTGGATGACCATGGATGTTTGATTGAGCAGTTATATATGACAGTAGGAGGAACACATGGTCTGTGGAGCATGAAGGAAGAAGATTGAAATCGAGTCCCATGAATGCCTAGTAGGTAAAATTCATGCAGTCCCAGCTTAGTTGAACCCTGAAGAAGGAGACTTTGGTACTGACCTGAGCTGAACTAAAAAGAGAAATGGAGTTAGAAGGATGGACCTATCTGCTTGTCAAGAGGCTTTTGGAGATGAGACCCCGGGAGGAAGAGCTGCCAATCGAGGTAAAAACCCTACTGGAGGACTTTGTTGACCTATTTCCAGAGGAGCTATTAGAGGGTCTACCCCCCTATATGAGGTGTCGAGCATGCGATTGACCTGTAGCTAGGAGCCGTACTAATAAACAAGCTTACTTATAGGCTGACCCTGAATAAGCTGCCGAACTACAAAAACAAGTGGATGCCCTCATGAAGAAATGGTATGTGTGTGAGTCTTTGCGCCCCTGTATTGTGCCGGCCATATTAGTGCTGAAGAAGGATGGTTCTTGAAGGATGTGTGTGGATAGTCGAGTCATCAATCGAATCGCCATCAAGTACATGTATCTTATACCCAGGCTTGATGATATGCTAGACAAGTTAAGTGGAGCAAGAGTGTTCTCTAAGATCGACATCAAATCTAGATACCATCAGATCTGAATTGTTGAAGGAGATGAGTGGAAAACCGCATGCAAGACACAACATGGTTTATATGAGTGGCTTGTAATGCCATTTGAACTATCTAATGCACCGAGCACATTCATGCAACTTATGAATCATGTGATCCAAGAATTACTGGGAAGGTTTGTCATGGTTTATTTTGATGACATTCTAGTGTACAATCCTGACCTAGAGACTCTCTGAGAACATCTCTGACAAGTGCTTACAAAACTCTAAGCTGAACAGCTTTACATTAATCTAAAGAAGTGCGACTTTTTCTGTTCCAAGGTGATCTTCTTAAGATTTGTTCTGAGCGGAGGTGGCATCCGAGTTGATGAAGAGAAGATAAAAGCAATCATAGACTGGCCTAAGTCGACCTGTTCTGCCGATGTGAGAAGTTTCCACTGCTTGGCATTGTTTTATCACCAATTCATCAGGAACTTCAATTCGATTGTGGCCTCACTCACCAAACTCTCAAAGAAGAATGTTAAATTCAGATGGGGTGAGAAAGAGAGAAGGAGTTTTAAGGAAATGAAAGAGAGGCTAACTACAATCCCCGTCTTAACTCTACCGAACTTTGACAAGATATTTGAAGTAGAGTGTAATGCGTCAGGATTAGGCATAGGTATTGTGTTGATGCAAGAAGACTGACCTATTGCTTACTTTAGTGAGAAACTTCGAGGAGCTACACTCAACTACTTCACCTACGACAAGAAGTTATACTCCTTAATTCAAGCCCTAATAGTGTGAACACTATCTTCTACTCAAGGAATTTGTGATCTACATCGACCATGAATCCTTTAGATATCTGAAGAGCCAACCAAAGTTTTCCTGGAGACAAGCTAAGTGGGTTGAATTCATGGAGGGTTTTTCTTATGTCATAAAATACAAGAATGAAAAGAACAATGTAGTAGCCGACGCCTTATCGAGACAACATAACTTTCTGATCGAGCTGCAGACGAGGCTCCTTGGTTTTTCAACCATAAAGAATTTGTATGCTGAGGACCCACACTTTGGTCCTATCTATACTCGTTGTGAGGAAGGACGGACACTGGATGACTATCATAGGGAGGATGGATACTTATTTAAGAAGAGGAGGCTATGTATCCCGACCTATTCCATGTAAGAACTGCTAGTGTACGAAGCGCATGGAAGGGGATTAACAAGACACTTTGGCCAGTGTCAAACTTATGAGGTATTATCCTCTAGATTTTTTTAGCCAAGGATGAAGAGAGATGTCTAGTCTACGTTGGAAAGGTGTACGGCTTGCTGAAAAGCGAAGAGTTGAGCTAGGTAAGGACACTACTAACCCTTGTTGACCCCGACCAAACCATAGTTCGAGCTGAGTATAGATTTCGTGTTAGGATTGTCAAGGACATCCTAAGGGAAGGACTCCATCATGATGGTTGTCAATCGATTTAGCAAGATGGTACATTTTGTGCCCTGTTCCAAAACTAACGACGCTTTGGCTATCTCTTTTCTTTTCTTGTAGGAAGTAATCAAGTTGTACAGAATTCCCAAGATCATTGTTTCAAACCAAGACCCTAAGTTCATGAGCTACTTTTGGAGGATGTTGTGGAGGTAAATGGGAACCAAGCTGCTGTACAACACATCCTACCACCTACAGATTGATGGATAGACCGAAGTTGTCAACAGAACCGTAGGAACTTTGTTGCAAGTTGGTGTCAAACGAAACTTGGCTAATTAGGATTTGTGCCTACTGATCATTGAGTTCGCATACAACAGGACCACCCATAACGTAACAAGCATGTCTCCATTCGAGGTTGCCTATGGTTTTAACCCTAAACTGCCATTGGACCAAGCACCCCGGTCGATGCTTACTGAAGACCGGCCAGCCATTGAGAGAATTGAGGCCATCAAAGCTATGCATTAGAAGGTTATAGAGTATTGGGTCGAGCTGCTATTATGCTTGAGAAACAAAGCTAAGGATGGAGGAAGAGGGAATTTTGAC
The DNA here is from genome assembly GCA_024138005.1 of Lumnitzera racemosa. NCBI lineage: Eukaryota > Viridiplantae > Streptophyta > Magnoliopsida > Myrtales > Combretaceae > Lumnitzera > Lumnitzera racemosa. The sequence continues at coordinate 65,243,794 of JAMXBC010000004.1, forward strand.
CAGGCGATTTGGTCTGGATACATCTTAGCAAGGAACGATTCCCAAACTTGAGGAAGAGTAAGTTGTCTCCCAAAGTCGACGAATCTTTTAGAGTGCTTGAAAAGATCAATCTTGACGCCTATAAGATTGAATTACTTGAAGGATATGGAACCTCAGACTCCTTCAATGTTGCTAATTTCCAACCTTACACTCCCAAAGATGAACAACTAGGAACCGAACCAAATTTGATCCCAAATCTCAAACAACTTGGAGGGGATGATATAGATTAAGGACCAATTACATGCTCTTGAGCCCGGGGGCTCTCTCAAGTGGTTCACCAAGCTATCCGAGGTAAGTTAAGCGCCAAGGAGCAATGCTTACCCTAGTCCAATCTATTGAGCTGCTTTGTTCTTCATGTTATCCAGGATGTTACCGAGGTGATCAACCAACATATCGAGTCGAACCTTTTACTAAACCATAGTTTAAGTGCCAAATCTGAGTTTAACAATCTCTACTGTACTAAGGCTGACCAAGATTGTCAGGAACTAACCTTCTGAGGCTAGCCTAAGGTGAGCCGTCCTTAAACCAACTACAGTCCGACCCCTTCTGATGCTGAACAGGCCTGGACAAAGGCCTACCCTTGCTTAGACCATAATATTGTTAGAATCATAGTAAAAACGCGTATACATTGTCCTTATTAACAACTGTACTATCCTTTCTGATAAGCGATATTCGTTACGCATGATTTCGTGTCTCCTTGTATAGTAATTTCCTTTTTATTTAGCAAATAGGAATTCTTTTTTTGTAATTATCTGTAACATAAAACTTGCCCTAACAGGGTATTATAAATAGTCACATAATGTAATAGTCGCAAGAGATATACAGAAGAATATACTAAACTTTTTACCTTCTCTTGAGCTAAGTGTCATCTTGCTCTTGAGTTGCTCTTGAGTTACTCTTATCTAACCCATTCGAGTGTGGACTAGTGGCAAGTGATCTCCGGTCACACTTGTACATCATATTAAGTGTGACCTGACCTTATGTGAGGCGTTGGTGTGTCATATCCAGTGTCAATGCATGGGAACCCCTACTCTCCCTCAACTATCATTTACTTTTCAAGCCATCTTATGGCTTAGACCCACTCCTTTTGGTTACGCGTGATATCGGGTTCGTGTATTCATCCATGAGTTCGTATTAGGTATGATATGGTCAGTAATTTGAGTTTCTTGACTAAGTCAGTAGACGCTACATTAGTTTGGCTTCCACTATCCACTATGAGCACATAAACCTACTCATTCACTTTGCAAGTGATATTGAATAAGTTCTCTCTTTGCTCCTCATTGGTAGAGGGTTCTATACTCATTACATGCCAGACAACCAAGGTTAATTTATCTAAATCTTCAAAAAATACATCCTCTTCAATAAGCTCATTTTCTTGGGTAGTATTCTCATGGGGAGCACCCTCCTCTTGGGCTTCCTCACCAATACTATATATGTCGAGTTTCGAAACGTCTCCTTTGATAACTATAGTTTACCTATTTGGACATTAGGCGGTCGTATGTCTTAACCTTTAGTACTTAAAGCACTTGATCTAACCCGTCTTCCTCCTAAATCTTTGTCCCTTCTCATAAGTTTTTAGTACCAGTTCACAGTTAGTTGATCAATTCTTTTGTTTAGCTCTGACATTTGTTCTTCTACTTGGCCTTACACTTTACTAAGCTCAGTAACTTCCTTCAGCGGGTCTACTTAATTGGACAAGTTAGCTCATTGGGGGTTAGCTTGGCCTATTCCTCCTCTATTTTTCCACTTGTCGGGCTATTCTTATAGCCTCATCCAATACAATAAACTGTTAAAGCTCTACGACATCTCGGATGTCACCTCTTAATGCAGTGAGAAATCTAGATATTGTTTGGGTTGGTGGTTCATCTACTTCATATTGAATCATGAGTATTTAGAACTCATGAATATACTCATCAACAGTTTGGCTTTCTTCCCTTAGCTTTTGAAGCTGAGCAAAAGTGTCTTATAAATAAGTATCCAACATGAATTTGTTTCTAAGTATCCCTTCATCTTGTACCAAATGCTTACATCCCTATATCCTTCTCGTCCCCTCATAATTTAGAAGTTCTTCCATCACATCGTGGCATAACCTGAGAACTTTACAGCAGTAGTCCTTACTTTCTAACAATCCTCATATTGGTAATAATAAAAAACATGCTCTACCTTCTCTTCTCAATCTAGATAGTTATCAGCATTTCTAGATCCGTTGAAGCTTGGAAGCTAAAGCTTCACATGGTCAATAGCTTAAGGTGCTTGAGCTCGTTCTTCTTTCTCATTGTACTCTTCTTCTCCTTCTTCATCTATATCACCTAAGTCAATTCTTCTCCATGCACATCTTCTTACTCCTCCACCTTGATCTTGTCCAACTAGGATCTGTCCTATCGCAGGTTGAGTAGCATGGGGAGTATTCTACATAACCTTGGTAGGTCAAAAGGCTAATGGATGAACAACTTTGGTCAAATTAGCCATAAGGTTAGCTACCTCATCAATTCACTCATCGATACTTCTAGGGGTGTTCCAGGTTTATCAGCTATTGTGGATAACATTGCTATTATCATCTCCAATACTAGTGTTGACACTTGGATCCATCATTCTCTTGACAAAGCTCGATAACAAACTCATAATCTACAAAACAATAGACATTATCCTTTTAAGTTAAACAATACACATACACACTTCTCCATACGAAAGTTCAAATTGAATGTGAACACAACAACTACTTCAACGAACTATAAACCTAGTTGAAACTTGCTTTATTTTCATATGCTCGAAATAGGACAAAACAGATTATTTCACAACAAAGGTCTTATAGCAATAGAAAAACTTAAAATACTCTCCAAAACAGTTAAGCTAATCCCTTTTGTATTCATAACACACTTGACAATAGTACTACATACTATACAGTAACATTCACAACTGAATAGTAATTTACCTAAATGAACCTTAGCTCCGATACTAAGACAATATGATGCTCATCGAGGACAGATAAGGGTGAATGTATCGGGGTAGGTCCAAACTTATAAAAAGCTTAAAAAACAAGGATGGAAATGCAAGAGAACAACGAGGTAAACAATCAAAACTACTATAAGCTCTGAGGATGTGACCTACCAAGGAACTATCGAGGACTTACTAAGTAAACTTGATGTTATGCATGAGTTAACTCAGTGAAGGCACTCACTACTTAGCCTTTCTTAAGGGTTAAGATAAGAGTGAATTAAGTAAGCAAAGAAAATGCCTATGAAATGAATGATAATCTATATTGATGATATCTGGTTATCATGCGGCTACATTTACAATGGATATTTATGCTTGAAATATTAGGGTAACTGCTATAAATGGAAAAGACTAAAAAGGGTAATGTCTAAAATTAGTATGATACAAGAAATGTTTGAAGGGTGTTAATTAAAAATCAATAAAGTAGGTGCTTTGCATAGAAGATTCTGTCATTTAGGATGCTTGAACACATGATAAATGAATGGTAGTCATGCATTTGGAAAAAACAGACAAACTATACAGCCGAGGTGATAGTTCAGCATTACCGAGCTGAGCAGGTAACTCTTCTGAGGTTAATTTAGATAGGAATCCGACGATCGGACCCTTGACCCTAACTCGAGCTCGAGGGTTAGAAAGTATGGCTAGGTGAATTCTTTCCTTACGACCTATCACCAAGGAGTTTGAGTTGTTGCAATCTACCGACCTGATGTCTTAGGCAAGCTAAACTCTCTTGTACTCATCATTCATCTCTAATTGCCAATCTAAACTATACTCAAGCATCAGCTCGGCTCATCTAACCATTAACTCATATCGAATACATCCAAGGTGAATTCACCTTGAAAGAATTAACTAATCAGCTAGGTACAACTGACCTACCGCTCTACTTAACACTTTAGCTAAGTAAATATTAGATTGATCGTATAGAATTGTCTTTTCTACAAGGAAGTCATCCATCCATAAGGAGCCACATATTTGAGCAACCATGTGATAGAATCTTCCATACAAGATACTTATTTTGGTTGTATTTTCAATTGTACCTTATTCTTACTTATACATTACTTCTTTTAGATACAACCCTTTTTAGTTTTTTCCATTTTAAGTAGGTTGCCTTAGTTTTTTAAGTATAAATATCCAATGTACATGTAGCTGCAATCATCTTACATTATAATATTGAATATACTCTCTTTGAACATTACTTTCGTTAGCTTGTTTGCTTACTTAGCTCTTATCTTAACTCTTAAACAAAGCTAGGTGGTAAATAACCTTATCGGACCATATTGTGGATCATATTGAGTTTTGTCTTGAGTCCTCAAAAGTTTCCTAGTACGTCATATCCTTAGAGCTATTTATGGGTTTACTTGTTTTACTTTTTACTATTTTCATGTGATTCCCAGCACTTTCTTCAAGCTTAGACCTACCCCCGTAACTAACCTTATCAGTCCTTTGCTCCAGTTCGCATAATCTTGGTATCAGAGCGGAGGTTTCATTTAGGTAAGTTGTTCAAACTTTCTTGTGAGTAATGATTGTTGTGGTAGTGTATTGTAGTTACTTAGAAGTTAACTATAAGTATTGAAGCAAGTAAAAGAAGTAGTAGTTCGTTTTGGTTACTTACTCTATTTTGCCTTGTTTCGAGTATATGAAAACAAAGCAAGTTTTCATTTGGGTTTGTCATTAATTTGGTATGGAGGAGCAGTTTTTGTTGTTTTATGGATTCTAAATTTGTTTACTGAGTCTTATTGAAAGAATGACTGCTTCTAATGTCAATGCTAGTATTGGAGATAATAATAGTGGTGTTGTCTATCATTGACGACAACCCTATAATACCCCTAGGAGTATAGACGAATAACTAGAGGAGGTGGTAAACCTCATAGTTGATTTAACCAGAGTTGTTCATGCAATAGCCTATCAACTTGCTGAGGTTGTGTAGAATACTCCATAAGTTGCTCGACTTGCTAGAGGATAGATCTCAACTCGACCAGTTCAAGGTGGAGGAGTAGGAGGACAAGTACGAAGAAGGATTGATTTAGGTGATATGGATAATGACGAAGAAGAAGAGTATAATGGGGAAGAAGAATGAGCTCGAGCACCCTGAGCTTCCGACCATGTGAAGCTGTAGATCCCGAGCTTCAATGTTTTTAGGAATACAGATGACTATTTGAATTGGGAGGAAAAGGCTAAGCGTGTTTTTGATTATTGCTAGTACAAGGACTAAGAGAAAGTGAGAACTATTGCTGTTGAGTTCTTAAGATATACCGTAATGTGGTGGAAGAACTTTTAAATCATAAGAAGATGAGAAGGATATAGAGATGTGAATACTTGGCTTGAGATGAAGATGATACTTAGAAATAGGTTCGTACCGAATACTTATTTATAAGACACTTTTGCTCAGCTCCGACAGCTAAGACAAGGAAGTTGAATTGTTGATGAGTACATTTAAGAGTTCTAAATACTCATGATTCGTTGTGAAGTAGAAGAGCCATTAGCATGAATAGTATCCAAGTTTCTTACCAAGTTTCTTACTAGTTTAAGGGGTAACCTATGAGATATTGTAGAACTTTAGTAGTTCACCATGTTCGATGAGGCTATAAGAATAGCCCAATGAGTGGATCAACGGAGAAGAAGCAGAATATTGACTCGACCATTGATGGGCTGACTTGCTTAGGAAGAAGCAGAATACTGACCTGACCATTGATGAGCTAACCTGTTCAAGTAAGTCATCAGGGTTCAGTTAAGTACCAAGCCAACCAGAAGGGTAGATGTTAGGGTCGAATAGAAGGCCTGACTTGATGGTGACATGTTAAGGAGAACTTATGAGAAGGGACAAGGATCAGAAAGAAAAATAAGCTAGATCAAATGTTTAAATGTTAAGGGTTTGGGCACATGATTGTTCAATATTTGAACTAAAGAACTATGATTATCAAGGGAAATGTCCTAGAGATCGAAGTGGATAGTATAGATGAGGAACCAAAGGAAGAGAAAGAAGCAGAAGATGAGGTTAATGTTAATGCTAACTTGATTAAGGAGGATGTGTTTGCAAAGGATCTAGATAAGTTGACCCTAATTGTCTGACATGCAATGAGTTTAGAGCCTTATATTGAAGAGGAGTAGATATAAAACTTATTCCACATCACTTGCAAAGTGAATGAGCAAGTCTATACTCTCATAGTGGATAATAGAACTACACCAATGCTGCATATGTTGACCTGATTAAGAAGCTCAAGTTATTAACCATTTTGTAAGCTTTACAATTAGCTACTTAGAGTTCGATTCATAGAATTTAGAGCAATTAAACAAATTGTTCCATTCCGCCCAAATTCTATGACGAAGTTAAGAATATTAATAAAACCAATTTCGTAACTTTGAAATTTAAGAAAATAAATAATAAAATAAAAGAATATAAAATTTTCAAATTTTAAATATATTATTCATTATTTATAAAAAATTTATGAAATGTATTTCGATAACTAACGAATTGCTAGTGATAAATTATATGTACACCAAAAATCATTAAATAACTCAAATAATATTTAGGAGTATTTATTTATACTATATATGTATTTACATATAGGTAAAAATACGCGTAATTACTTAAAATACGAAAATAGGATAAAATAATGTTAAATAATTAAAGAAAATGCAAGAATAATTAAGGAAAATAAAGAAAATTATAGAAAAATAAGAAAATGTATAGAAGCAGGGTGTAGCAATCTGGAATTGAAGAAACAAAAGTGACCAATTAAATCGCAACAAATAGAAAGTGAGAAAAAGAAGAGATAAGGTAAATGTCATATCAATTTAATGTACAAAAAAATCCCTAAGACCTCTATAAATACCTAAAATTTTATAGAAGCTCATTTAGGATGTTTACAATTGTAGTAAATTGAAAGGGTAAAAAATTTGAGAGAAAATTAGGATTTTAAAAAAATTAGCAAAAATATGTATAGTTAGAGCCTTAAAGGAGATCCCCAACTAGACGAGCACTTAGGAGTAAATGACGACCACCACCACACAGTGGTGATAACGCCTATGGTGATAGACAAGGCCTTGGTGGTTGAAGCCATTAGTCTTGGTGAGTCTAATTTTTCCCTCGATTTTATATATTTTGTTAAAAATATTAAATATGATTAGAAAATTTTGAAATTTGGTATTTTGAAATATTTTGTATGTATTTTTTAGGAAAAATATTATTTTAATAAAAATATGTCTCATGATATATGATTCTTAAAAAGAATGCATAATCGAGTATGTTTCGGTTTAGAAATAAATGACTTTAGGAGTTTAGTTTTTAGTCCAAAATTTTTGTGTAAGCTAGTTAGAACATTTAGAATAGTGCTATGTAGTCCTTTCTCAAAAATGAATTTTAAAAATTTTGAAATAATTTTTAGGCATGATGCTTAAAATGGGTAATTTTGGATTAATTAAGTAATTAACCATTTTATTTGTGTATAAAACCATACTCATAAATTAAATTAAAATCTAATTTAGAAATCAATGCAGAAAACTGAACCTGAATCAAGAATAATAGTAAAAAACATAAGAAACTAGATAATTTGGTATATTAAACCCTAAACCAAAAATAACAATAAGTGTTATTGGATAAAACTAATCTATACCAAATATGTGAAAACTGAAACAGTGTTGGTATTATAGGGATTATTAGCGATGGACTGAGCAAGTCCCACTTCGAGTGAGCAAGCAAGGAGTTCAGATAAGTTGAGATTAATACATTGATGTATTTCGGAGTACTAATTTATAGTGCTCGAAGGCTTAAATTGTACTTGATTGTACCTATTAGATAGTTGGTTATATGCTGTACTTGTTTTGAGATGTTGATTATGATGTTGATTTACTGTTTGACTTATATTTGTATGATTTGTATGGAACGATTGATCACCCTAAACTGGATCTAATTAAATATATGACTTGTAATCATAAATCGGACATGCATATCAACTCATTTAGGGAACATTAAGATTCTTCGGCCAAATACCGACCCCTTTGGAATTGATAGCATTGGATGACATAATTGGTCTTTTTTTTACTCTTTGTCAAACTAAGTAACAAGAGAGGAGGTCGTGGCAAGAATGAAGTCAATGGTTCAAAGGTAGTTGCGGGAGGAGTAGTGTCTCCATTGCACAAGCTTGGGTTTGGTCGTGAGTTGTTGCATTAACGGAAACTCCTCAACTCAGATTAGAGTAAGTGCAATTTCTCTAATCTTATGATGGGCCGGAAAACGTTATACAATGGCATTTACTCGAACATGCATTGCACTTAATAATTTGATTGAAAACCTTATTTGTGTTTGTTGTATGGTTTAAGTCTCCACCTCAACTTACTAAGTTGTAGTTGCTTACATTCCTATATACTTTATTATAGGTGTTAGCTAGGAAGCAAATTATAATCACCTTGAAGCTAGTAACTGTTGGATCTTAAGGAGTGAAGAAATATATCTGAAAAATAGATATATATTGTCAAGGTCTTAGCTTATATTTGGAATATTTCATTTTCAAATAATGTATTATTTAGGAAAAATAGGGTAATGAAACCTTGTGAACATTATTTGTAATACTTAAATCTTAATGTCTATATATATATATATATTCATACTTTCTTAAGTAAATAACTTATTTGATTTATGAATTGTTTACTTCAAAGCAGGTTAGTCATAGATGTCTTGTGTAGATTAGGTTTAAGATAGCGATTGTGAGGTCAGCTTTTATCTTAGAATGGTTTACATAGCGGGATTATTACGACTTTACCGCTTTGGGGCGTGACACATTCTGTATCTGCAACCGTATAAGTTACATTAGCTAAATGAGAAGGGAGTACTACATGTCACTCAATAAGTGTTGCTATTGATCTTAATTGGGAACTATTTCGACGAAATTCTTTGTGATACGTACCCATGTGTGCATCTCACATACTGCTTAGCTGACTGTAGCTTTTTGATGAAAGGGTTATTTATGATGACTACAAGAATACGTATGTGTTTGAGAAAGATGGAAGGAAGATTATGTTGAAACCTATGCTATCGAGTCAAGTTAGCAAGCTACAAGCTAAACTTACCTGTGGATCAAAGAAGGCTTTGGTGTTGAGCAGAGTTGAACTTCAAAAAGCCATTAAGGTCAATGTGCCAACTTTTTTGTTAATCAGATGAAGGTTAGAATTGCAGGAGTGGGGTAAACTACCTTTAGAAGTTAGAGAACTACAAGAAGGATGTAGAATAGTTGCTTGAGGGATTACCCCTTTTTGAGGCATTAAGCACCACATTGACTTGATCCTTATCACCACTTGGCTAAATAAGCCAACTTATCAGATGAATCTTGAACAAGTCGCTGAACTCTAAAAAAAAGTCAATGAACTACTAGAAAAAGGATACGTGAGGGAGAGTCTTAACCCTTATGCTGTACATGCGCTGCTTGTGCCGAAGAAGGATGGAACTTAGAGTATAGATAGCACAGTTGTCAATAAGATTACGATCAACTACAGTACCCCATCCTGAGGCTGGATGATATGTTAGATGAGTTAAGTGGTGCATCAGTATTCAGTAAGATTGATTTGAAGTTTGGATACCACTAGATTTGAATGAGGCAAGGGGATGAATGAAAAATTTCTTTTAAGACTAGACTAACCTGTATGAGTGGATGGTCATGGCTTTCGGGCTATTAAATGCCTTGAGCACTTTCATGAGACTAATGTATCATGTATTGAGGGATCTAACTGGAAAGTTTGTTGTTGTCTACTTTGACAACATCCTTATCTATAGTGCCAACCTGGCAAAGCACATTGAACATCTTAAAGCTGTTTTTCGATGTCCTCTAAGCAAAAGGATGTTTTGAAACTTAAAGAAATGATGTTTCTATTAGGAAGAAATGATCTTCCTAAGGTATGTGATTGGAGGAAGAGGATTAAGAATGGATGAAGAGAAGGTATGGGCTATTGTTAAGTGGCCGACCCTGACCTCCTATGTTGAGGTGAGAAGCTTTCATGAATTAGCATAATTCATCTTTAGTTGCTGACCTAAACTAGAATTCGAGCATTAGCTCAGCTCAATTGACCATTAGCTTAACCAACCTGAATTCGAGCCATACTAAATATGTCTGAGGTGAATTCACCTTAGAAGAATTAACTAATCAGCTTAGTATAGCCGACCTACCACCTCTGCTTGGCACCTTGGCTCGATAAATACCACACTAATAGCACAAAATTATCTTTTGTGCAAGAAAGCCATCTATCCCCAAGGAACCACGTGTTTGAGTAACCATATGATAGAATCCTCTATACAAGATACTTATTTTTGTCATATTTTCAATTGTATCTTATTATTCTTTGTATATTACTTCTTTTAGATACTATCCTTTTTACTCTTTTCCATTTTAGGTAGGTTTCCTTAGTTTTTCGGGTATAAATCCCTATACATGTAACAACAGTCATCTTACATCAAAATATTGAATATACTCTTTGTGAACATTTCTTTTATTAGCTTGTTTGCTTACTTTATTTTTATCCTAACCCTTAAATAAAGTCAAGTGGCGAGTAACCTCACCGAACCATCTCATGCATCATATTAAGTTGTGTTATGAGTCATCGAAAGTTTTCGAGTTTGTCATATCCTTAGAGCTATTTGTTGGCTTGCTTGTTTTACGTTTTACTATTTTTATGCGATTCCTATCACTTTCTTCAAGCTTTCTATAAGCTTAGACCCAGCCCCATATTTTGAACTTGTTAGTCCTTGGCTTTGGTTCACATCAAGGTAACTCTTCCAAGGTGAAGTTAGCTCGAACGTATTCGATATAGCTTAGATTCAAGTCGGCTGGGTAGATTGTCGAATGGTCTGAACTATTGTTTGAGTATACCTTTGGTCAGTAGCTGGAGACTATCAATAAGCATAAGAGGGTTCGGCTCAGAGATGGCATCGAGTTAGCAAACTGCAGTAGCTTAAACTTTTTAGTTATGGGGTGTAAAAAAAGAACTTACCTTACCATGCTCTCTAGTCCTCGGGCTTAAGTTAGGGGTTCAATAGCTTGATTCCTCTCACCTAAGGAACATGTTAATGTGGTGACCTTGAGAAGTGACAGAGAGTTACAAGTTGAAAAGAAAGATGGTGGGGAAGTAGCTAAGAAAGAAGTGGAAGTCAAGAGTAAGAAAGACGTAGAGCCACTTAAATCAAAAGAGAATACAAAAGCATAAAAAGTGATGGAGTACAAGCTAACTATCCTTTATTCGCAATGCCTTAAGCAGGATTACATTAATCAAAGCAATCAATTTAGTAAATTCCTCACTCTTTTTAAATAATTACACATTAACTTACCTCTTGTTGATGGTGTATTACAAATGCTAAAGTATGTGAAGTTTCTAAAGGATCTTTTGTTAAATAAGAGGAAGTTGGAAAAGCTTTTAACCATTACCCTGAATGAGCAATGTTTAGCAATTATCTAAAAAAAGCTACCAAAGAAATTAAAAGATTTGGGGAGTTTTACTATTCCTTATTGTCGAGCCCTATTTTGGTTTTCCTTAATTCAACTTATATTAAGCTAAACCTATTTAATATAAATTACTTGATATTAAATTAAGGAAAAAAATGTTTTTCTTTAAAAAAAATATTTTAAAAAATTAGAGCCGTTAACCAATTAAACTGGTAAAAATCAAATTAGGGTTTTAGATGAGAAAACTTTAATTTAGCCACTAGTCTACAAATATTCTAAAAAAAATAATTTTTTAAAAAATTTAACTGGAAAATCTAAGCTTGGAGGTTAACTTATTAAGACTAAGTCACCATAAAAAAAAAAAAAAACTAATGGGCTTTTATTTTTATAATTTTTCTAAAAATGCTAAACCATTTAAAGATATACAAAAATGTAATTAAAATATTTTTTTTATATTTTCAATTACGAATTTTCTAAAAAAATAAAAAAAAAATCCTTTATTTTTTTATGGTTGTCTCAAAGGTACCTAAGTATCCACTAGTTATGATTAAACCAATGTAGTTCTGTTTTCTTAAGAAAAGATTTAGTGGGTTGATTATTTTTAATATGAAAATTAAGCTAAATTTACATTATTTAACGATTTATTATTTGAAAAAAAAAACTAAAAAGATCTAACTTCATGAATCTATTTTTAGAAAACTAACTAACTAAATCTTTTGAAAAGATTCCAGTTAAGTTTTTTTTTTATTTAAAAAAAAACTACTATGTGTTAAAAATTAATTTTTCTAAATCTTAATTGCAAGATTTACTAGGATCTACTAAGATATGAAACTTAGATACACATCTTTACCAAAGATATGAATCTTAGAGAAGATATGCAACTTTTTCTAAAAAATGCAATTTTGATAAAAAAAAATGCAATTTTACTAAAAACATGAAATTCATCTAAAAAATTGCAAATTTATCTAATTAAAATATATGACATTATAATTCATGTTCAAATTAATAAATAAATTGCACTAAAAACAAGTTAGTAAAAATAAAGTGATTAATTAAAAGTAAATAAATAAATAACTAAAATAATTAACCCAATTACCTAAGTAGGTTGGATAACCAAAATTGGGTTGTATACGTAGCACATGTACGTCGAGCTTAGTCTATACGTAGTTGATCATGGATTGACCGTATGGAAGGCTGGACATGCGGCATGATCGTGATTGTACTAGACATGTATTGTTGATGGACTATTGGCCGTGATCGTGTTAATAGACTGTTGGGTGTGGCTATGCTAATGAACTAGATGTGCGTTCATATGTCGTGTAAGTGACTAATTAGCATTCATGAGTGTGCTAGTAAACACTTATGAACATAAAGTGTAGTGGGTTGTGTCAACATTCGTGAGTATAGGCATGTGTTGTGTGCGGTCGACGGGTGTTGTGTTGGAAGTATAGGTCATGACGTGAACTACAGTGGAGCAAGTCATGCGTGTGCATGTGTGTAGTATAAGTGGTGTATTTGTATGTGTGATTATGTGTTATGGGTCTAAAGTGACGTGAGTTGCAGTGGAAATTATAGATGGAGTTTGTGAATTTTGTGTAATTTTGAAACGTCTGTTTTTTCACAGCTCAATATCCACTATTTATAAATCATGAACTTGAATCATTTGGATCTTTTTATTGTAAAAATTCAATCTTAACAAATCTAATAGTCATAAGATATGATGATACTTGATTTAGATTTGTTAATTTCATTTAAGATTTAATCAAATCCATTTTCAAGATCAAGTTTCTAGAAACCCCATATTTTATTTAGTCTTTCTATCTTGGGCCGGATTTAGCCCAACTTAATTAACCACAACCCATAGCCTATTTAATAAATCTTAAGTTTTTTTTAGTCCAATTGAAATTTCGAAAATTAGACTAAGGTTCACATTCATGAGTTCAAATGTGATTGGACTTTTTTTAAATGGAATTTTTCTAATAAAGTCTAAAAGACTCTAAATTTACTAAATCATGTGTATATATTTTATTATAATTTGATTTAACCCTAAATGACTAACAGACTCAACTAAGATACTTTTAACACTTTGTATTTTTTTTTCAATTTTTTTTATTTTCTATTTTTTTCAAGTTTTTTAATTATTTTTTTTTTATTTTTTGTAGACCTGGATCAAAAGTGAAAAAAGAATGAAATTAAAATAAAGGGTGGTTTAAATAGGGTATCTACACTTGTGTACTTAATAATTTGTTAGTAGATAATGCTTTAGCAGACTTAAGAGTTAATATAAATTTGATATCGTATAAATTGTTCAAAAAGTTAGGGTTAGAAGATCATAAACCAACATACAAAAGACTTCATCATCTAATAGGTCTATCGCATATCCTAGAGGCATCATAGAGGATGTTTTGGTCTTCATCTTTCTTGTGGATTTTGTTATACTTGATATAATGAGGATATTAAGGTGCTACTCATTTTAGGTTAACCCTTCCTAACCACTACTAAGGTATTTTTTTTTTTTTTTTTATGTTAGTGAGCATAAATTTATCTTAAGGGTTGGAGATGAAGAAATAACTTTTAAGATTTCAAAGGCAATGAAAAAATTTCTTGACTTAGAGGACATATGTCATAATGTTGATGCTACTAATATTGTTATATCTACATGTATGCAGGAAACGCTTATCAAATATTCCTTAGACTATTTCTTGCAAACGGGAGACAAAAAGATGGTGAAATACCCTAATCATGTGAAAGTTATAGCTCAAATAAAAGTTTATGAACTTATTGTGGACATGAAGGGGGTTGAACCACTCCATAGGCTGAAGGATTCTAAGTTAAGATGCTCTAAGGAGAAGCTACTAATGTTAGAATCAAAACAATGAAGAGATCATTTGGAACACATCTTTGTAGTGAAGAGTTCAAAGCTACTAATGGCAATTTCATCTAAGAAGGAAGCAGATAAAAAGAAGAAACTTGAGATACATGAATTCGATAAGTGACGTGATAAGGAGAGAACTTGTGGAAATCATGCACCCAGGAAAGGAGATTTGTAAGGCTAAAGGCCTAAAGGTTAATCTATACTTGTATGGCGAGTTCGAAAGCCAAGTAATAGGGGAGATTTGTCTCCACTAGAATTAAGAATCACGAACGAGAAAATATATCCCGTCGAGCTATTGAAGTTATTATAGTATGTAAGCTCCACAACCAGTCACTCAAGACTTCGATTGGCTAAAAAATCCGATTGTGTTTAAATTATAAGTAAAGTTAGGAATATTAGTAAAATGATCCCGTAAGTTTAAATTTAAGAAAATAAGTAATAAAATAAAAGAATATAAAAATTCCAAATATTAAGTATATAACTCGTTATTTATCGAAAATGCGGAAAATGCATTCCGATAGTTAACAAATTGCTAGAGATAAATTATATGTATACTAAAAATCATGAAATGACCTAAATAATATTTAGAAATATTTATTTGTACTATATATGAATTTACATGTATGTAAAAATACGCGTAATTATTTAAAATACGTGAAATGTGCTAAAATAATACTAAGTAATTAAAGAAAATTCATAATTAATTAAGAAAAAATAAATAAAAATCAGAAAAAATAAGGAATGATCCAAAATTAGGTTGTGGCAGCCGGGGAAAATAAAAAAAAATCAACCAATTAAATTATAGCAACACAAAAGTAAAAAATTAAGGGATTTGGACAATATTTTGTCCAATTTAATGCACATTAATTACCACAAAACTCCATAAATACCCCAAATTTTTCAAAAGTTCATTCGAGCAGTTTAGAGAGTGAGAAAAATAGAGAGCTTCGAAAATTCAAGAGAAAAACCAAAGAAAAAAAAAAGAAAAGGAAAACTGTGCAGTTAGAGCCATAAAGGAGAACTGATATTAGACGAGCAGCTGGGAGAGGATGGCTACAACCATCACATGGTGGTGGTAGCACCTGGACCGGTCAACAAGGCCACGGCGGCCGGCGGTGGGCAGAGCTACCCAGACCGGTGAGTCCGATTTACAACTTAATTTTGTGTAATTTTGTAAAAATAGTAAATATTCTTAAAAAATTATGAAGCTTGTTATTTTGAAATATTTTTGTATGTAGTTTTTAGGAAAAATATTATTTTAATGAAAATATGTTCCGTGATATATGTTCCTTAAGAAATTATGAAAAATTGAGCATGATTAGGATTAGAAATAAATAGGCTTAGGAGTGTGGTTTGGAGCTCAATTTTTTTCTGTAGAATGGTTAAGTGATATGGAATAGTACTATGAAGCCTTTTTTTTAATTTAATTTTTTAAAATTTTAGGTAAATTTTTAGCTCTTAAATGATGGAACAATTGGGTAATTTTAGGTTGATTAGGTGATTAAGACACAAATTACTGGTTTAGATAGTAATTAAATGTTTATGGATGTTTATTTCTGATGTGGAAACCTAATCCTAGCCTTTAGAGTGTTAAGTATAATTAATGAAGGAATTATGTGTTAATTATAGAAAATCAGGAATATTATAAAAAATTAGGTTTAATTAGATAATATAATAATAAAAATCAGAATATAATAAATCTGAAACAAAAATTTAATTTTAGGTAATTGTATAAAAAAATGTAAGATTTTCTCATAACGGGGGTAAATTCGGTAATTAAACTAGGATCTGAGTATACCGCACAGATTAGAACATTAGTTAGAGACTAAAATAGATATTTAGGATATCTGAAGATACTGTGATTAATTTCACATTATGGGTCAGAATGATTTCTTATGGTATACATATAAATCTTTAACCAAAAATTGAGTTAAAAACCTAATTTAAAAATCGATGCGAAAACTGAATCTGAACTTAATCCCAAACCTAGAATAATTGTAAAATATTTAAGAACCTAGATAATTGGATATATTAAACTCTAAACAAAAGACCATAATAAGAGTTATATGATAAAACGAACCTATAATAGTCATAAAAAAAAAACTGAAACCACGTTTGTGTTATAGGGATAATCGGCGATGACCTGAGCAAGTTGGACTTTGAGTGAGTGAACGAGGAGTCCAGGTAAGTTGGGATTAATACATTACTATATTTTGGAGGCTTGAGATTATACTTGGTTGTGTTTGCTAGATAGTTGATTGTGTGCATATGCTTGACTATGAGTGATGCTATGATTTTGTCTATTGTTCTGGCTTGTATTGTATGATTTGTGTGAAATGATTTATTACCCTAAATTGGACTTAATCAAATATACGACCTATAATCATAATCAGATCTACATGGTAACCCATTAGGGAAACCTAGGATTCTCCAGTCAAATACCGATCGCTTTGAAAAGGACAGCACAGGATTACAAAATGGTCCCTTCTTCATCCTTAGTCGAACTAAGTGATAGGAGAGGAGGTTGCGGCAAGGGTAAAATCAATGGTTCGAAGGTAGTCACGGGAGGAGTTATGTCTCTACTGTACAAGTCTGGGTTTAGCCGTGAGCTATTGCATTAACGGCAACTCCTTAACCCGGATTAGAGCAGGCGCAATTTCTCTAATCTTATGACGGGCCGGACAACGTTGTGCGTTGGCATTTGCTTGAACATGCATTGCACCTAATAAGTTGATTGATAACCTTGTTATATTTGTGGTATAGTTTTAAGTCCTCCATCCTAACTTATCGAGCTGTAGTTACTCACATTCCTATAGATATCATGCAGGTACTGGCTAAAAAGTGGCATACAACTACTCTGAAGCTAGCAACTGCTGGATCTTAAGGAGTGAGGAAAAATATTTGAAGAACAAACATATATTCTTAAGGTCTAAGTTTTTATTTTAAAATTTTCATTTTTGAATAATGTAATAACTGAATTATAGTGTATATATATAAATTTTCTCACTTTCTTAGGTAAATGATTTATTTAAATTACAAACTGTTTACTTCAAAGCGGGTTAGTTGTGGATGCCTTGTGTAGATCAAGTCTAAAATAGTGGTTGTAAGGCTAACTTCTATCTTAGAATGGTTTACACGGCGGAGTTGTTACGACTCTGCCGCTTCGGGACGTGACATAGCGCTTCTTAGGAGGTAACCCATGTCTAAGTTTTCTTTTATTTTTGTTTGTCTAAATTTATTTCTGTTGCACTTTATTTCTTGTAGTTTATTTTATCTAACTTTGTTTTGTTTCTTTTGTTTATTTTATTTCAATTTTAATTGAACTTTAATTTTGGTCATTAAGATCGTTTTAGCAATAGGTTATTATAAGAGAAAAAAAAAAGTGAGGGAAGAAAGTTATACAGCCTGGTGATATGACTATATTACTAACCATATTCAATTAGGCACAAAATAAGTCACTAAGGTAGTAAGTTATACGGGTTAAGGACATGGTCATGTCGCTGCCCATGTTCGTCCAGCTAGCAAGACAGCCCCATATGTCCAATAAGTTACACAATTGTGTGCTTAGCTCATATTTAACTAAGCATACATTTAGGCACCAAGTTTAGTGAATTATATGAGCTAGAGATACACCCATGTCCGTGCTTGTGTCCATCTAGCATACTAAACACTTACACTTACGTCTAGCAAACATAAACAAACTCGTACATACTTCCCTCTTCTCCCAAAAAAGTTGACATATACATAAGTACTCCTCACTTCTCTCTTCCTCTCACATTACACATACAATCAACCTCTTGTTTCATTAAATCTAAGATCATCTACGTAAGTTTCCTCTCACACTCTATTCCTTTTCTTCTTCTTTGTACTATTTCTTGCTTATGCTTTGAGATCATCACTAGTTATGCATAATTAAGTGAGAGGAATTTGGGTTTTTTTTTTTTGTTTTAGGTAAAGATCATGTACCTAGACTTGTCTAAACCTTCTTTTACTGTATAGAACATGAGTTTTCGTTGGATTACCCACGACATGATTGTGTCCTTTGAAAGTAGTGCTTTTGGTTACATATTTTAGATTTGGTCTTGTTGATGCATTTAAATGCAATTGCAACACTTGTTGTTTACAGTTTACACCCTTTAATCCATTGAGCATAGATTTTACTTGAGATTGTATACCAATTTGCTTGTGATTAGCTCATTTTAGCCACTTAAGGTTTGGAATCTTGATGTTGATTTTGGGGCATTGATGCTATTTGAAGTTAAGAGAATGGTTAAAATCATGATCTTTGCATCATGAAGAGTCAATTGTGTAACTAGTTGGATACTTGGAGTATTTTATCCTCTTGAATCAATTAGTCATAGTAATGTCCCCTAGGTGTTTGATGAAATACCCTAATGAAGTTGTTTATACTATCCTTCACTTTCATTCATTGCAATTGCTTATTAGTTCAGAATAAGTGTGGGGAAAAAGCTTATATCTAATCCTTTCCCCCCTATGATTTTGTCCATTTTTTTATTGAAATGTATTAATCATACATTGGGGACTTATACATTACTAAGTGTAGGGAAGGGGGATGTATAAATTTGTTACTATTTAGGAAATCGATCTTTTACATTTGACCCAATTGTTTCATATTGGTATGGATTGACCTTATTCTCTTAGAAAAGCAAGCTTCTTTTTCGCTACTAATATGAAAGCTAAGTTGATATATATTAGTCTTAGTCCATCATAAGAGCAAAATTCTTTCTTGTTGCCAATACAATCGCCCTAAAAAATAATTGTGCTTAAATAACATAAATTAAATGAATTTGATAAAAAAAAGGAGAGAAAACCTCCTAATAAAAGCATGAATAAGGGGGATGATTGGAGGATGAGTGGATGTAAAATATGTTTATTCTAAATTATGACGTTTAGTGAGATTGAAGAGAGAGCTGTATACGCTTTAGTTAAGTGGACAAAATTTTTATGACTTTCTCAGTTGACGAGATGTTAAATCAAATTTTAAGTTTATGAATTATTGGTTAAATAATTCAGGTAAACTTTTACTTACATAGATTAACTAGTGAATTTTGGTATTAAGTATTGTCGGAGTATTTGAATATGGTTAGGTAGAATTACCAAATTGTTATGGGTAGAATTGATTAACTTTGTTGTTGTAAGTTATTAGAGATTATTTCCTATTGATCTTCAAGTCAAGTGTAATTATCTACCAGTTTCCTAAATGGCGATAAATTTTATTTAGTGTTTGTTGTGCTAATTTTTTTTCATTTTGTTTGATTTATTTACTTGGGGACAAGCAAATACTCAAGTGTGAGGAAATTGATGACTCTTAATTTAGATACATTTATCATGATAATTCTGTAGTATTTCCTTTGTAATTTTGACTTGTTTTTAAATAATTGATGCTTAATTGAGTAATTTTTTATTTTAGGGTTTGAATGCATTCTCTAATTGAAAAGGAAAAAAAGAAATCAAGTTTCACTTAATTCAGAGCTAAAACGAAGACATTACAAAGTTTTAAAACGGAACATAACCAGCTAACATGGTCATGTCCAACCAGGATGCTCATTTTCAAGAGAAAACAAGGTTGAGATTAGAAAGTGACACAACCTAAGAATACAACCATATCCCAAGTTATGTTTACTGAGGAGGAGAAAATCCTAATTTTGATCAATGAGTTACATGGCTTAAGGACATAACTACGTCCTAGTTTGTATCTAATTAGGAACAATTTTTGGCACCCAAAAGTAGTGAGTTACACGGCCACCGGGACATGATTATGTCCCAAGTCTATCTAATGCCGCCTACTACAATTTCCTTTTTTATTATAAAAGGACACGTAAGAGATGTTTGCATAGTTGTATCTAGTGCTACCTATTCCAATTTCCTTTATTTACTATAATAGGACATGTAAGGGTTTTGGAGGTCACATTTTGGCACCCAAATCAAAGAGACTTTGTGGGGAAAGAGAGGCACAAGCAAAAGCATCACCAAAACTTCAAGATTTAGAAGATTTATCACCACAAAAAATGGGGTTTTTCATGGATTCTTTCTTATTTTTGTCACCATTTCTTCTTAAATCATCATAATAGCTTAAGTTCTTATATTTAGGATTGTCTAACCTAGGATTTACATTTGACAATTAGATTCATTGTTAATTTTTAATAAAGTTTTTAGTTTTTTTTCTTCAATTATATGTTTTGCATTACTAATTGACATTTTTAGGGTATCGATTCTTGATGTTACACATGAAGACTGTCAAATCGCTTGTGTAGTGGGATTTTAACATAATTAAAAAAGATTACATATACATTTAGAAATAAGGTACATAATTCTTCTGTAAATTTGCGATCTTTGTGTGAGAATTCATTATATGTTAATGAAATTCTAAATTATTTTATTAGCAAAGAGATTTCAGCAAGTATTTTAAGGTTAAGGTTAATATACTTGAAAACTATATTGGCTTTAATTGAGAATTCCCCCAGTTAAGAATACTAGAGATGAAATTGGATAAATTTTAAGCAATTACATGCTAAATTCTAAGGAAAATAAGTCCTAAATATGTTATTTGCTTTCTTGAAGTGATTTTTAATTTTATCACTTCTCAATTGTTTGGTTGATTCTCATAATTAGTTTCATTCATTAGTTTTAGTTCTTTTAACTCATTTAAATTTATCATAATTTTTCGATTAAATAATAGAGTTAAAGTTAATATTAGTATTCGAACTATTCAAGTAATCGAATCAAATTTACACTTGCTATATTAGAATTCAAGTCATCTGGCGACATTGCTTCATCTCCTACAACTCTGGCGATCCAGTGGACGAACGGGTGGGTCTCCCTGTTGATCTTAGGATGCCTAAAAACCCATTAAGAAGCTTTACGCGATATGTCAGTTTTCGATTCTAGCGATCAGCGTCTCTTTATCTCCAATTCTGGTAAGTCACTTCCAGTACGTGACAGAATGCTAATTAAGGGGTTATTTTAATCAATGAAAAATTTATTTAATTAACCAAATAAAAAAATTAGTGAATTAATGACAATTAAGTTTGTCTGGATTGAGAATTTGAAGTCATGAAGCTGAAATGTGTGGAAACTATTGAACTTGTGGGACTTGAAGAAAAAGTGACCTGGCCTTTATCCCATAAAACAAAGAAAATAATAACAATAATAATAATAATAATAATAATAATAATACAATGAAAGAGATGCAAATTGGCCGAGAGAAAAACAAATATTGATGGTGGAGATATTATTGAACATTTTTTATTTTGATATTGCATTTTGTTCTAAAAATACCTATTACAAACCCAAGGGCATATATGTAAATATATGAGTATGTATGTGTGTGTGTCTATATATATGTAACTTATAATATTTATATAATAATAATGGTAAAGATAAGCTTAATGGATATTATGTGGATATATGTAGCAAAAGTGTTTAACCTTTAGTAAGCTCTTAATTTATTGTGTATATCTTGTATATGGAAAGAGGAAATTAACATTATATTTAAAAAAAAAACCTAAATTAAGCTCTTTAAAAAATAATCCAAAAAATATAGCACTTAAAATCGGGTTTTGAAAATGAAAATTTAAAATGTATTGAAATTGGTTTTTAAAAAGCCGAATATATAAATCTCATAATGAAATTAGTTTTTCAAAAACCGATTTTATTATTTGCAGAGAAATTGACTTTTCAAAAATCAAGTTTAATTTAATTATACCAAGTCATTCTAGCTATTATATTGTTGTATGGTGGTTGGGACATGCATTTTTTATTCAAATGATTTGAGTTCAAATTCCTGCAAGGTAGAACATTGCACATGCTTGTAAGCAAAATGAAAAGTGCTCGTTGCAGTCAAACCTCAAGTGTCGGATTTAAAAATCAACACACTAATTGGCAAAAACAAAAAATAAAAAAATTTCAATACATAACCATTACATCAAACACATGTTCCTTGTTTTAAGTTCACATTATTATATTAAACTTAGTCAAAATGGGTTTTTCAAAAATGGATTTTAAGTTCATTAGTTAAAGTTCCATTTTCAAAATGACATCTTAATTCATTTTAAATTCATATTTTGAAAAACCGATATTAAGTATGGTATTTTTGAGATTATTTTAGAAAAAAAAAAAAACTCTATTATAAGGATTTTTTTAAATACAATATTAGTTTCCATTTCAATCTTGTATATATATAAATACAATGATAATAATAATTTTATCAAAACGTATATTCATATATTAATATCTCCCCATTTTTGTGTACATTATAATCCGTTGCAAAAATTTGAAAAGCTTCAAGGTCTAGTTTTTTTATATTAGACATACTTTAAGAAGAATCTGTCAAAAGCCAAGAGTTGTTGTATCGTCTAAGCAAACTCAGTATGTTTGAATTTTTGGCATAAGCTATAGGCACTCTTTTCCATCCCACGTTTGACACGTCGATGAGATGAACCACAGCAACTACCTATCAAACCCCCCTTGATAACTCTTAGCATTTCATATGTTTGACTTTTAGTTGTAGTCTATAGATGAAAGCAACCGTCTATTCAAAAGTTGCTTAAGAAGATTTCTTGAATATATGCTCTACCTTTCAGCATGGAGGAAGAAGAGCATTTGCTCCGAATAACACCCCAAGCCACTTTGAACAATGAAAGAAAAGAATCACATCGCTCACATTCTGCTCCTTCACTGTTGAGTTATATCCAAGAAGCCATCCCTGAGACACCATCGGGCCTCAAAACGGTTTCAAGACCATCGCATTTGATCGTACGGCATGCATTTATCGGTATTGCTTTATACGCATTTGTTGGCATTATAGCATTCTATATAGGTGGAAGTTTTGAGGGCACTACCACAAATTATAAATCAATAGACGCCTTGTATTTCACGGTTGTTACTTTGTGCACAATCGGTTACGGTGATATTGTTCCTAAGACAACATTTACTAAGCTTTTCACTTCGTTCTTCATCTTGGTCGGTTTCGGGTTAGTCTTTCTTTTGCTCAATGGATTGGTAAACTACATCTGCGATAGGCAGGAGGAGGCTTTGTTGTTGAGTGCTTCGGAAGAAAATAGTTTCAAATCCATGGTTCGCACATATATGGTAGACACCAAGAAAGGAAGGATGAGGATAAGAATTAAAGTTTTCTTGGCATTGGCTGTTCCGATTGTAAGCATTGGTGGAGGCACACTTGCTTTGCATGCTTTCGAGGAAATGAGTTGGGTGGATAGCTTCTATTTATCAGTAACATCAGTTACAACTGTTGGTTATGGGGATTATGCTTTTAATACCACAAAAGGAAGGATTTTTGCGATAATATGGCTACTAGGGAGTACAATCGCTGTTGCTAAGTCCGTCATTTACTTAACTGATTTGAGGATTGAGAAGAGCAACCGGCAACTTGCGGATTTCGTTCTTCAGAAGAGGATGACAATGGGAGATTTTGTTGCTGCAGACATTGATAAAGACGGATCAATCAGGTACATATAAATCAACCTTCCACGATTATCTTATGGATGGATTGACATTTATATATGACATGCTAATTGGATATCATATGCAAATACCATTTAGTATACACAACTTTATGGGATTTCAATTTTCATCTACTGGTGTCAATTATGTTATTCATTAAGGAGTTTGCTGGAACAAACTATCTTCACATTAATCTTGAACATCTGGGAGAGCTCCGAAGGCAGTAAACATGTCTAATCATTGGGTTAGAATAACATTTTATAGAATGATGAATCTTATATGCAAGAATGTTGAAAATGTCGTTGAGAATCTCAAGTCTTGGTAAATTTCAGATTTTTCGAAATGGAGATTGTTTTTTGAGAAAAAAAAAAAAAAAAGAGAAAGATTCGCTCATGGATTTCACAGAGAAAACATTCAAAAACAAGGGTGAAATACCACCATTTTGGATGCCTACTTGGGCTATTACTGTAACCCCAGTCGGTTGGCTAGAGCTGCTTGTGTCGTACTTTGACTTCAACTTCTATCCATTTCGTTTCCTAATTGCTTCCTTAAACTGAGGCTTGCGTAAATCAAGACACAAAATAAATTTCCGCACTAGCTTGAATTTGCATAGCTCAATGTATATGCTACGACAACGAGGCAATACCTGCAACGAAGTTCCCTTTATTAAATCTTGCCAACCCCATGCCTCAAAGCTATTTAGTACATCACACATAAAGCATGCCCCTGTTATCTTATACCTAGATAACATCATCTGCTCACTTTGAGACATGCCCAGCTCATTGAAACCGTGCATATAGCTCTTTAAATTTCTTTCTTAGTTCTAAAGTTGTCTTCCCTATCAATAACCCCTGTGATACATTATATGTCAGCCTTAGAAGAAATGCGTTAGAGCCATCTCATCCAGTTCAGCCACTGTTCATCCGTCATGGATTCTAGCTGCTTGTCCAAAACCTTTTTCAAGCTTTAGTTGGGGGGGTGGGGCGGCGGTGTTGTGGTGGTGGTGAACAAAAAAAAAAAAGACAAGAAAATGTTAAATAGCTAGCAATGAAGATATTCAGATAATGAATTTTTGAGTGAGGAAAATGAAAATTTCGTTCATAATTCCTAGAGTTCTATATAATGAACTTTGTGATATGATTATTCCTTATAGCAAGAGTATCTTTCTGCAAATCGTGAATCCATAAATGGTTGTCGATTGACATCATACACCAAGTCCTAGACGGTCTATGATAAAAATTTTGTCCAAGCGTTAATATTCTACAGATCTTCGAAGAAATTAAATTTTTGAGGTACTAGTGGAACTAATCGTTACAAATGATATTACAGTCAGCCATGCAACCTTAACATGGAGGAGCCAAGTAGTACGTACATTAGCTAGCTCAAATGGTTCCATGAGTCAGTAGGTTCGTGGATTAGGACTCCCATATATTTTAGATTTTCAAGGAGTAATCAAAGAGAGAATTTAACAGGGTTTCTGGTGCAATAGATTGTGCATATCTTTTCGAGTGTGCAGTAGATAATTGAATAGCCTGCTGAATCATTTGAATATGAATAATTAGAAGTGCAATAAATGAGATTTTCTTTAAACTATAGAACATGAGTTGGGGTTGGGGGGAAAGAGATCTGGGCATCGAAATGGCTAAAGTTGTCATGTGTAAAGGATATAAACTGGAAAGAATCTTAAATTTGAAGTCCTAGGAAGAGTTGGAAGCAAAAAGCCTTTGATAATCCATAAATTGGAAATCTGTGCCTCTTTTGCTCACCTAGTCTTAAAAGGACTAAAAAGTTCCGAGGATCATGAATGGAAGCAGAGTATCTACTCTAAGCAATTTTTCTCATTCATAATTGAGTTGGAAATTTTGCTAGTCACATGTTCATGTCATTTCATCACTTCTTCCATGTGCACTTTAGTCTTATGTTTTATGTTTTCCTTGACTTAATCTTATCATCTTGTCGGTGAACTTGCAGTAAATCTGATTTCATCATATACAAGCTGAAAGAAATGGGAAAGGTAGCAGACAAGGATGTTTTACAAATTTGTGATCAGTTCAAACTTATGGACAGTACAAACAGCGGCAAAATCACCCTCTCCACTTTGAGAAGAAGTGATTATCCATGATACTTGAAAGAGTCCAACAGGACCTACAAGATCATACTGCGATACGTGATGGTGCCTTTGTATCCATCTTGAAGTTGACTGACACAGCGAAAGCACAAGAGGCCAAGATGCTCACCATGGTCTGGTCGAAGCTATTCATTGACGCATTCTTTCAATATGTACATACTCATCAGAGATGCATTGGTTAGTAGAGAGGATTGATCTCTGTGATTGAAGGAGTCAGGCGTCTACCCTCATGTTGATATCATTTGTTTGTGTTGGGTTCAAGGGGCTCCCATGTGCCTAATAGCCTTCACCACCAAACACAATCAACAATAAAAAATAAGCAAATCGTATTTTCAGGGAATTTGAAAAGCAACGAGCATGAAACAGGAATAACTCAATCATGAAAAATTGTTAACAAGGTTTATAATAATATTTACATGAATGAAAACCCTTATTTGTCATTAAGGGTAAAAGAGTAACATAAAGAGAAATTAAGAATGTAATACAAAAGGATAAACTCATGGTTGAATAATTGTTGGATGCTGTTGACCATGAAGATGCCCATTGGATGGTCACAAAAACATTTCATGGATCTCATTAGCCGTTTTGATGGCTATGAGGTGCCAATAGGATTGCACCTTAAAATCTTTAGCCATTTAGATGGGCATTGGGGTGTTAATGAGATATAGTAAATTGGATAAGTAAAAATTGAATTAAGTATAACATTTGGCATTTGCAAATCTCAGTTGTAAATTTTTACAAGCAAAAGTTTGGTTAGGTCATATTTTAGGTGCAAATTAAAAAAAAAAAAACTAAATTGAGATAGTGATTTGATCATTATTTTGAACTTCAATATCATTCACTATGTGTTATTGTCATGTAGAGAATATTTAATAGCTCTTAGTGTGACACTTAAACTATTTGGGCACTCTTCTGAAAGGTTAAGTCAGCCTTCTTCACTAGAACTTACAATTTACTAGCTCTTAGTGTGACACTTAAACTATTTGGGTACTCTTCCAAAAGGTTAGGTCAGCCTTCTTCACTAGAACTCACAGGAACATACTTACTTAAAGAGAAGTACTCAAGTAAGAATATTACTTGTATTTTTGAATGATTTACAAATGATGGGATTATTCCCTTATAAACAAAAGGCCTTCAACATTGGATGGTCAAAATCTACTCAATTTAATAGCTAGTATACAATCTTACACACTCTACTCCAGCCAACCCTATCTGCAAGATTCAATGTATCTAAATACTTCTAGAACATTCTTAGGAGTAGACTGAATGTTGGTCGTAGGCCTTATATACAATAAAAACTATTTATATAATGTACAAAAATGAAAAATATGGTTAAGGAAACAACCCATGACATTTCCCCCCACCTAAATTGGTGATGTCCCCAACGCCTTCCTCTCCTTGGAGATCTCTTCCACTCAATGTGCAAACTGAACATAGTCCACGGCATTATTTAAGGTAGCTTCACTTTGGGGTAAACCCTTTTACCTTACTAAGTACTATAGGTAAGATGGCTTGCCTGAACCTTGTGTTAAGTACCCTTACAAGATCGTCTCTGCCTTTCTTCTGCCTTTATGCCTTGTAACCTAAGTAAGCTTCCTTTGTATTACTGCTAGGGTTTCTTTCCTCTCGATCTGGCATACCTTATAAGTTTTCACAAAGGCTTCTATATCTTCTGATATCTTTAGCCAAAGAAACTTGTCCTTTACCTTATTTAATGTCTGGTAGAGATCTGGATGAGTTAGTCACTTAGGTTGTAATGCCTCTTTATGATTCCCATCCGAAAGTTCTTGTGATCTAGAACATGTATCATTCCTCCCTTGCGGCAAAGCAGCCCATCCTCCATCTAGTATTTCTTAGTTTGACCTCTTTACTCTAGCACTAGCCTAACTTAAGGATCTTGAGCTAAGTCTTCTTTGATCATCTCCAACACTTTCCCAAGCTCTAGATCCCTCGCCTCTTGGGCTAAAGTACTTCCATCTTCCCTTATGGACTCTTCCTTTTTTAGCTCCATTTCTCTAATAGGTAGCTATGACTTATGCTCTTCCTTAGGGCTTTCTACTTGAGTCTTTCCCTTCACCTTAGGCATCTTCTATGCCTTTCGTTTTGGCCTCTTTAAACTCTAGTCTATAGTATTGTTCCCTCTTTGCCCATCAGCGTCTTACATAGAACATAAATGCTTTTTGGCTCAATTAAGGACACGGTTGACCAAAACCATGCATTGTTGCCCTTTTGAACCATAATCATGATGCAATTTGCTAATGAAACGATTTGGTCACATACTTTATCCTTGATTTATGTTACCTCCATACATGAAGCAACAGGGCTTCCTCCTAGGATTTTCCATTTTTTCCATAGGAGGTTTATAATTTTGGATTGGGTTTCCATTTCTCCTTTCAAGGCTTAGATCTCCTTCTTCCTTAGCTCCCCTACCTCTTCCATGGCTACCCTCTATTACCTCCTTCCGAAGTCATTCACTAAACCTAAACTCTATGAGTCTTTCAGCCATAGCCATGGGTTGGGCTAGAGTCTAGATTCCTTGTCTTTCTAATTTTATTTAAGCCTATCCTTGTAGGCCATTACAGAAGGCAAACATAGCATCCTTATTACTCATGTTAGGAATCTCTAATAGTAACTCTAAGAATTCCTGTACATATTCCATGATGGACGTCTTGTGCTTTAACTACCTCAATGAGGCTCGAGCATCCCTCTGGCCATTACTAAGGTAGAATTAGGATTGTAACTCTATCTTATATTTTTTTAGCGTTTTGATTTCCTTATCTCCTTGCCTAACTCTATCAATCTGTCTTCTACACCAAAGGGTAGCTACATCATCAAGGAACGTAAGAGCCACCCTTAATTTTGATGCATCATTTAAGATATTGATTGTACTAAAGTACTATTTTAAGGTCCAAAGGAAGTTATCTATCTTCTCAGCATTTTGGGAGCTATTGAAGACCTTAGGCTTCAGTACATCCATCCTTACCATAAGCTTACTACGATTCGGTCCAATTTTGTTTAAGCCCATCCTTATAGGCCATCACAGAAGGCAAATATAGTGTCCCTATTACTCATGTTAGGAATCTCCAATAGTAACTTTGAGAATTCCCGCATATGCTCCTTGATGGATGTCTTGTGCTCTAACTGCCTCGATAGAGCCCAAGCACCCCTCTTGACATTACTAAGGAAGAATTAAGCTCGTAACTCCATCTTAAATTCTTCTCACATTTTGATTTCCCTAGCTCCCTGCCTAGCTCCATCGATTCGTCTTCTACACCAAAGGATAGCCACATCATCAAGGAACATAAGAGCTACCCTTAACCTCAATACATCATCTAGGACATTGATTGCACCAAAGTACTGTTTTAGGCTCCAAAGGAAGTTATCTATCTCCCTAACATTTTGGGAGCTATAAAAGACCTTAGGCTTAAGCACATCCATCCTTACGATAGCCTCACCATGACTTGGTCTAAATCATTAAATGGTCAAGATCTACTTGATCTAACGAATATTATACAATCTTACCCACTTTACTTCGGCTACCCCTACCCACTAAGGTTTAATGTATTTGAACACTTTTCAAATATTCTTAGGAATGGAGTAGATGTTGATCATAGGCCTTACATAAAATAAACCTCTTTTTATAGTATACAAAAATGAAAAATGGGTTTGGGGAAACAACTCGTGATATTTTCCCCTACCCAAACTAGTGATGTCCCCATCGCCTTTCGCTCCTTAGAGAACTCTTCCATTGAATGTCCAAACAAAGCATTGTCCATGGCATTCTCCCATGTGGCTTCACCTTGGGGTAAATCCTTCTACTTTCCTAAGTACTCTAGGCAAGATAGTTGGCGTAGACCTTACGTTAGGTGCTCTTATAAGATCTTCTTTGCCTCTCTTCTACCTTTCTGCTTTGTACCTGAAGTAAGCTTCTTTTGTATCACTACTAGGGTCTCCTTTCTCTTAATGTGGCATACCATATAAGTTTTCGCAAAGGCTTTTATGCCTTTTGATATCTTTAACCAATGGAACTTATCCTTTACCTTAACTAATGTCTAGTAGAGATCTGGATGAGTTAGGTCTCTTGGGTTGTGATGCTTCTTTACAATTCTAATTTGAAAGTTCTTGTGATTTGGAATATGTATCATTCCTCCCTTGCAACAAAGTAGCCCATCCTCCATCTAGTATTTCTTGGTCTAGCCTCTTTGCTCCAGCACCAGCCTAGCCTAACGATCTTGAGGTAAGTCTTCTTTGATAATCTCCAATACTTTCCCAAGCTTTGAATCCCTTACTTCTTGGGTGAAAGTACTTCTATCTTCCCTTATGGATTCTTCCCTTTTTAGCTCCATTTCTCTTATAGGTAGCTACAACTTATGCTTATGCTTATCCTTAGGGCTCTTTACTTGAGTCTTTCCCTTCACCTTAGGCATCTTCTGTGCCTTTGGTTTTGGTCTCTTTAGACTTTGGTCTATGGTATTATTCCTTCTTGGCCCATCAGCATAGAACATAGATGCTTTTTGGCTTAGTTAAGGTTACAACTAATCAAAACTATGAATTGTTGCCCTTTTGATCCATAATCATGATGTAATTCACCGATGGAACAATCTGGTCACATACACTATAAAAGAAATCCATCCTATTGATAAGTTCCTAACTGTCTAATGGAATTACTTCAAGATTTATCTTTCCTCTTCATTGCCTTAGTAGGAAATCAATATCCTGGACAACTCTGTTTGTAGGGACTTCCTCTAAGTTGATGGTCTTTAATCTCTCTTTCCCCTTTCGAACCTTGATACCTAGCTTATTAGCCTCATCTTGAGAAATGAATATGTCAGTCGCCCCGGTATGCACCGAGGCATCCATCCTTTGGCCTACCACCAATGCCACTGTGTACATTAGGCTTTGAGCCTCCTTAGAGGGCTTACTCTATATGGAGCTTAACTTCTTTTAGACTCTCAGCTTATAATTAGGTTGGGGCTCCTCTTTTTCTTTTACCACAACTAAGGCTACTAATTTATTTTGGATGGGGCAATTCCTTGATTTATGTACCCTCCACCCATGAAGCAAGAGGGCTTCCTCTTAGGATTTTCCATTTCTTCATATGAGGTTTATCATTTTGGGTTAGGCTTCCATCTCTCCTTCCAAAGCTTATCTCCTTCTTCCCGAGCTCTCTTACCTCTTCCATGGCTACCTTCCATTACCTCTCTTCGAGGTTGTTCACTAGACCTAAACTCTATGAGTCTTTTAGCCATAGCCATTGGTTAGGCTAGAGTCTAGATTCCTTGTGTTTCCAATTCTAGTTAAGCCCATCTTTATAAGCCATTACAGAAGGCAAATATAGCATCCTTATTACTCATGTTAGGAATCTCTAATAATAACTTTGAGAATTCCTGCACATACTCTACAATGGATGTCTTGTGCTTTAACTGCCTCAATCAAGCCCAAGCATCCCTCTTGTATTATTAAGGTAGAATTAAGCTCATAACTCTATCTTAAATTTTTCTAGCGTTTTGATTTCCCCATCTCCTCGCCTAACTCCATTGATCTGTCTTCTACACCAAAAGGTAGCTACATCATCAAGGAATGTAAGAGCTACCCTTAATTTCGATGCATCATCTAGGACATTGATTGCACTAAAGTACTGTTTTAGGGTCCAAAGGAAGTTATCTATCTTCCCAACATTTTAGGAGCCATTTAAGACCATAGGCTTAGGTACATTTATCCTTACCATAGGCTTACCATGATTCAATCCAAATCCAATCTTAAAGCATTGTTGGACCCAAGCCCTTAAATTTCCTAACTCCTTCCTCAAAGTCTTCACCGTTTCTTTGAGGGTAACATTCCTTCTTAGCAGATCACTTATAGCTTGATTTAGGACTGCCAACATGTCACTTGGGAGCTCCTTCTTTAAGCCTTTCTTAATACCTTGAACTTGATCTAGCATGTTGGCCTTGCCTAACTCCATTGTAGCTTCCCTTGCTTTAACTAAGGCTCTACTTCTCGAGATTTTCCCTTTAAGGCTGAGTTCTCGATCCATCATTGACTTCCGATATACTTTGAAGGGACATTGGAAGCACCTACTACTACCATCTCTTTTAAGGTTTTGCTTTGATACCAATGTTACATGTAGAGTGTTTACTAATTGTCATGTGTAGCACTTAGACTTATCGAGCTATCTCTCGAAAGGTTAAGTTAGCTTTCCTCACTAGAACTCACAAGAACACACTTACCTAGAGAGAAGAGAAAAATACTCAAGTAAGAATATTAGTTGTATTTTTAAATGATTTACAAATGAGAGGGTCACCTCCTTTTATACAAGAGGTCGTTATCATTAGAAAGCTAATATCTACTCAATCTAACGGCTAATATGCAATCACACATACTTTAGTCTAATTGCCTTTACCTATCAAGATTTAATGTATTTAGATATTTTTATAACATTCCTAAAAGTGGAAAGGGCCTTGGTTGTGGAATTTATATACAAAGGACCTCTCTATATAATGTACAAAAGAAAAAAATAAGCTTGGGAAAACAGCTTGTGACATTAGCACTGTAAGGTTATAGTTGATAGCTATTTGATTAGCAAGCTACTAAAATTAGCCAATATTTTTATCATTAACCGGATACTTTAACTATTGGGCCAAAAGTTAAAAAAAGAAGAAGAAGGTAAAGTAGATAGTTTAACAAAAAAAGGAAAAAAAAAAAGATAGCATTATGTAGTCTAGATTACTTAAATATTTAACATATTAATCTAATTCGATTGTAACTATTTAGGGATATTTTATATGATGGCTATAGTTTTGTGAACATGAGATCATAAATACAGGTTATTCAATGAAGTGAAAACCCATCGTAATCATGGTATAAATTCCAGAATGATTTAAGACTAGTGAGAAATCAAATCATGAACTTATGGGAACATGTTCTAAGAGTTTAGAACTGGGATTTTCCTATACCATAATGTTTAATGAGCATCTCAAGTGATAAGTGTTAAGTTTACATGCTTTTACTTTAAATTTTGATGTTATTACATTCTTTTTCATGTAAAAAAGAAAAATTGAGTGGTAATTCAAAAAGATTAAATCGAATAAATAAAAAATAGAGAGATAATTGGAAAAGACCTTCATTGGGCCTAGTTATTCATGAATTGCTTCTTTTTTCTTTTAAATTAGTTAGGTTCAATGTTAAAAGTACTCAGTGCTCGACTTAAAACTTAGTTTTCAAACCATTTTATTTCAAATACAGTGAGAGTTAATAGCTCAAGCTCCATTTATTATGCTACAAAAGCTTATAAATCATTTAATTAACTTGAATTTAAGTCAACTTGATTCACATTAAAACTTGATAATGGACAAAATTAAAGAGAAAACTTAAGCTTCCTTGAGATCAATTAACCTTGAAAGCCTATCCATCCTTAGGATTTAGAAGCTAATCAGATAAGCCGTTGGAGTCGAAAAGCAACCAGTTTCATTCATTTATACTCTACTCTACGACCCACGCATGACGGAAGGACTTAATAAATTGGAACTTGCGCTTCCTAATCGGCTAGGAGGTGGGCCTAGTAACCAGTCCTACTCCTACGCCTGAACTCCTACCGCAGTTGCTGGGATTTGATGGGCGGAGGGGCCATCAATAATAGGACCCACATTAAAGGAAGTCCGATAAGAAGAGGATGTTCAGCCCATGGTTGGCTTGGTCCTCACTTTGAAGATGTCCCACTTTTCACTCTCTTTAGCTAGAACTAACCTAAAATCATCATTGCCCTCTTACCATTTGTCAACCCCTACACAGACCTAAAAGTTATAAAAGGTGATGTAGATAGCTTCTACTGTATGTAATGGGTAATTATAGTTAGATAACAAAGAGCATGTGATTCGTATTACTACTATGCGACAATAGCACATGCCACATTTGTTCTCTCACGGGACATTAGTTCGTCAGATCTTTCATTAAATTACATGTTTTAAATGATTATGTATAACGAGATACAACGTGTCAATATATGTACATATATATAAATAAAAAATAAATAAATAAATAAATAAACCAGAAGATGTTAGAGAAAAGAATGGTCTTGCACAACTAGTCTCCCATATAAGTGGTTGATTGTAACGTGCAAGTATGTAATTGAACTTAATATAGATTGTATCTCATATAATCATGTAATGAGAGTTGTAAATAAGTCAAGTTAAATTTTCGAAGGTTTAAGTTTGACTTATTTAAAAATTATGAAGCTTAAATCAACTTAAACTTTTATTAAGGTTAAAAATTATAGATTCGATTTCAACTTGTTTAGATTAACAAGTTCAATTTTGAACTTAATTGAATTGAGTTAAGCATAAAGCCAGTTGAACTCAAATAGTTCGCAAGTAACTCGGTTTATATGTAACCTTATGGGTATGAGATAAAATTGAACATATTAAATATACCAAATAGATAAATCTATAAATAAATGGATGAAGAGTAATGAACAAAAATCAAATTATATATACCTCATATGATATATATATATATATGACTATTTTACGAGTCTACTTATAAGCTTACTCATAATCCTCCTTATTAACAATATAATTTATTTGAATTGCGAGTCTAAATAAGGTTTTAATTTGGTTTCTTTAGATAAATAAGTTTTATTTTGAGTTTGATTTATTTACAAATCGAATTCGAATCGAGTTAAGTTTAAAATGAGACAAACTTGGGTAAGTGAAAACAGCTTAATTCGATTATAGTCCCAAGAGCATTGATGACCGTACCGAGCATTTATCTCGAAACATATATGAGGAGATTGATGTAGCCACTAATTCATTCTTATAATCTAATGAATAATATTATTTGTTGTACGATTTGAAGAAAAAGCTGCTTCATATTAGCCTGCTTAAATTTGGAAGAAGCAGATTTGTGAGTTTAAGTAATTTTAATTTAGTGAATTGAACGAGATATGAAAGTATGAGCACCAAAGCCTTTTCATATAAGATGTATGTCACAATCACAATCATCGAAGGGAATAGTTATTGCATCTCTTATTTTCCATAAAATGGTACGCGTTATATTGTATTTCAGCTGTTTACTCTACAATAGAAAAAATATAAGAACATATATTCATATAAAAGAATATTTCCTCTAGTAGAGGCTACAAAATAATCATCCATTAACTATTTTTCCAAGAATTCCTTTCAACTCCACTTCCACCACCACCTAACCAGCAACACAGAGTTTTCTTCATGATCTCGTCGATCTAACCTCTAGTTTGACGGCGGGTGCCTTCAGGTGGCTATTTCATAGGAAAGGCGGAGTTGGAGTTTCTAGGGCTTGTAGAGGAATGGGAAGAGGAAAATACAAAAGATTTACAATATATTAGGGTATAATCGGCATGTCATGTCTGTTCTTAACCCATTTTCTTTTCTCTTTTGCATTTTTAAACAAAATAATAAAATAGAATATCAATTCCTTATTTATTCCATTTTTGTGAAATAAAATCTTACTTCCATTCAAATTTCCATTGAATACCGAATTTGCGTATTAGAATCAGGACCAGCCAAAATGGAAAAATGTGAAATTTGAATTTATTGAGGTGGCTAAGGTTGTGAATGATTTGGGTGGGAGTTTTATAGACAAAAGACCCTAAGGAATATATGTATATATATCTGGGATTGGCCCAGTAAGGAAATCTATGTAGCAAAGTTGAACTTTCAAAGAGTATACAAATTTCAGGGAGCTGATTTAAGATCCACATCTACATGTTCTTTCAGTTGTTGTAACTTTGCTTTGTAACTTAACTGGGTAATTAAAACCCATCCATACATACTTCAATATTTTTAAGTTTTACATAAACATTGCGACTTTTGGATTGCGGCCATAGATTAATTCACTCATGCTTTGAAGGGATTACTCCCTTTATCTTCATTTTAGGTACGTTCACAATTTTCATCTTTTCAAAAAGCTCTATGCTTTCAAAAGTCATATATGTATATATATATGGATAATTATAAACACAATAGTAAATGAATTCTTTGAATTTTTCAATTTTTTATCTCTCCATATCATTTGAAAATATGTAAATAAATCTCAAACCAGAGAGAAAACTCAAAACTATGCTTAAACAATCATAAAGGATAATAGTTTTATGGCTTTAGTAGTGATTTGCAGTGTATAATTATATTTTTAAAAGTTATATAATAGTAAAATCATATTCTAAAAATCTAGAAGTTTTATCTCTGTCTAGTAGTTTAAATGTATTTGCTATTGGAATGCAAGGAACCCATGAAATCCGTGTAAAGTATCAGTTAAATCACAAACAAATGCATGTTTACGTGACGTACTCTCACTATCTAAAAAGAAGAACGCATTGCACCGTGTCAACAAATAGAATAAATATGCCTATGAGGATTGACGTCAAGATGCCATGATAATGGTGCAATTATGAAGAAACATCTTATCTTTCTTTTTACAGTAATCTAATAAGATATCTTGACCAAGTATTCTATGAAATTTAAAAATTTTGTGCCCATGGTATAGGTTGAGCAATGATAGGGTTAGGGTGAAATGGTGAAGGCGTCTTGAATATATATATATATATATATATATATATATATATATATATGATTAAAGAATGACCTAACAATCGATATATGTTCCCTTCTCACACATAAAATCAGACACTATATTAGCATCAAGTAAGGTTGTGTGAATAATTTTTCTTTTTCTTTTTCTTTTTTTTTTTAAAGGAGCTTTTCAACTTTGTACGTATATGACATGATTAGAACAATGAAAAAACCAATATTTTGGTCATGGTTGTTGACAAAAGCCAGCATCTTGAATGTATACATATAGATACGTATTATAGAACCACCTAACGATTGATATATCTCTTCCCTTTTCTCACAAAAAAATCATACCCTATATATCCATCAAATAAGGATGTGTGAATAATATTTAGAAAGAATAAGGAGCTTTTTAGCTTTATATGTATATGTCATGATTAGAATGATGAAAAACCAATATTTTAGTCGTGGTTGTTGATAACAGCCACCAAACTTAGGTTATGTTTTAGTCTTATAAGACCCTTCAAGAGTTCAATTATGAGCCGACTGAATGTTTTGGTGGATTTGATCAAACACGGAGTGCAAAACACCTATAATCAAGAAATCGAAACAAAATAGATGAACAAAACTTTGCTTCCGATTATTTTGTTGATTTTGATGTTAAAAAAATCTTAAGAATTGTTGTGTTTGTTTCTACCATGTTATTGAGTTACGGTCGACTTGAATACACAAGTTGATCCAAAACCACTGTGGTGCTTTGTTTTGGGTAAGAAAGATAGATAAATCTCATTTATATTTAATGATGCTTTTTGAATGATGGATTTAACATATATGCATATAGCAAGTGGTATTTTGCAGTACACTTACCGCAATGGGCAGTGGTCGAAATTTCATTTCATGAAAATGTATTCCATCATCACTCAAATCCCTTGTGACTTTCACGCCGGTGATTGGCTTGGATGTCGCCTTCGTTAATAGGCTGTTGCTTTAACTTTAATATATTCGCTTTGAATTATTCTAGAGCTAGGCTAGGTTCCATCTCTAGCAAGCTAAAAAAGATCTCTCGCTCATACAAATTCTAGGGTTAGGAAGATTTTAGTTAACGGTCACCTTTCACATCAACCTTCTTACTTCTTAACATTATTCCGGAACAAGAGTCAATAAAGGATTTACGAATGCCAATAGGATTTGAAAACGTGAGTATGGTAGTTCATAAATACTTAAAAATCTATTATCCATTATCACCTATATTTATATATATATATATATATAAATAAAATAGATAGTTATACATCATATATATATATATATATATAGTGTGCACTATGCATCGAATTTTTTTTCTTTAAGAGTGGTGGACAAATCTTTAGTTTGTAGTTTTAGGAAAGTTGTATAAAATTCATGAATTTTTTTTAAAGAAAGGGCAAAAAATGAATAACTTATTTATCGGAGTTTGAAAATATTACATTAAAATTATTACTCAAACTTAGTGAGTTTTTTCATAATATTACATTAAAATATCAGATAAGACGTGACAATACTTTGTATAACATTTAAAATGCTTCCGAATTTCATAATGGATCACCTGGTTTCCATGAATCAATTGACTTCTCACTAAATTATGAAATCAACAACGCCAAAGAAAACATAAAGTATTCTTAATAAAGAATATAATTCTGTGCAATACAAGATAGGTAAAATAAGAGGTACTACTAGGTAATAACCTAGCAGAGAAAACCCAAGAATCCACTATCACTCCACATGGTGTATAAATATACATCTTATGCTGCTTCAATACGATTTTATGATGGCAAATTAGATTTGGAAGTCCTCCATTAACATTTGTTAAAAGAAAAAGATATGCTACTTTCATACAGTACAAAACTTCTCTATTCAAGTGTAGAAAGGCATTTAATATTACACTTCACTGGAATCGCATTCTGCCTTCGTTAATTACGGGATCATTGCTCTCTTATTTTGGTTTATCGAAAACTATACCGTAAACAATGTGGAAATTTTTATTCTTTCCTTACGATAGAAGATGACTTTCTATATCAAAAATATCCTTCATCATAAAATAATAATATGCCTAAAGAATTTTCTTCACCGGAAGAGTTGTTATTCTCGTCATTAAATCTAATTTTCTATTCCAAAAATATCCTGATTATAAATGTAACTTTTCATTCTAAAAAATCCATGACTGGAAAATAATACTACATCTACGGCCTTACTATTGCTTTCCAATCTTATTTTATTCTAATGAATCAAATGCAATACGGGGAGATTGAATGAGAAATTATTAGTTGCTCAGACTTTTATAAATGAATGATGAAAATACTGAGAAAGGACCGCGCAGATGATTTTTTCCTTCCACACCTCCGATAGTTATATTCTAATGCGCGTACTATTTGGGCATAAAAAGACAAAAAGATAGAAAGAGAAAGAGGTTATTAATCGGTAGCTCCCATCGATTCACGTTCAAATCACGAGGAATGAGCGAACACGTGGAAGATAAGTCAAAGTGGAACTCCTAGCTCTGGATCCCGTAGAAAACGTTTATTATTAGGTGCGATACAGGTGGTATTCTGGACCGTTACC
Source organism: Lumnitzera racemosa (assembly GCA_024138005.1). NCBI lineage: Eukaryota > Viridiplantae > Streptophyta > Magnoliopsida > Myrtales > Combretaceae > Lumnitzera > Lumnitzera racemosa. The sequence goes on from JAMXBC010000004.1 coordinate 65,282,878, forward strand.
ACCATGGAATTGTACGAAAGACATTAGTTAGAATCCACGATAGAATGAAAGACATTTGTAAGCATGAATCAAGATCTCTACCTTAGGAGATCCACCATCATAAAAGCACAACCGAAATTGTAAATATATAACGACATGACACATAAAAAGAAAAATAAAAACTTGTATCCGTAAGATGAAATTTCTTTTGCTACACATGTTGATTGGTTTTGCTCCTGTTCTAAGTTCCGAAACAATAATAATTCTTGCAGTTGATGTCGAATCCATATATTTGCTGTTCCACATTAAAATTACGAGTTTAACATCTGTTTGCAACAAATTTTAATTGGTTGTCATCCACTAAATTGACGAAAATTTTCTTACACATTTTTTTGTATGAAAAGATTCTCATAAATCTCATATTCGAGAAAACTACAATACCTTGTTCACGTAAAGTGAATTAAAATTTCATTTCTCTTTATTTTTTGTTATAACGCCTACTTGATTTTTTATCTTCAAATTATAATTTTATCGGAATCCATATTACATGAAATTAAGTAATAAAGATTTCTTAATTCAATAAAAAAATCACAATTCTTTATAAAATTATATATATATATATTTTCAAAAACTAACCTCATACTAATTTAACAATAACCACCATTATCACGACTCAAGGGATAGCTTAACCATGTAAGGCGTCGTATATCGTATAAATAACCGTAAATTAATTATTCTTTCAATTGATAACCCTTTATACGATATATAAGGCTATTACTATAACTAACAACTCAAGAGTTATACATGCACAAATAATATCACAACACAGTTATAATAACATGATTATCAAATTATAACTATCAAATATATATATATATATATACTAAGTCTTTAACATACTAGGAAGTAAACTAATAATACAGTGTATTAAATAAGAAGTTTCCACGATCTTGCTATAATAATAGACATATACTTTTATCTCTAACCTCACACATACACTTACACTAACCTCAAGACAATTCATTAACCTAAGACATCCTGTGACCTAAAACAACAAATAGGTCCCCCTGCATAAGTAATCTATAGGGATGTAAGCTAAATAATTTAGTGAGATATCCCTTAACCATACTATAAATAAGTTATTTAACAATTAAATTCAAATATATGAATATATAAAATGCCATATATATATATATAGGTAACTAGGTACTGCATGTTACTTAGATTTAACGCTTTCCGAAATCCGGGTTGAAATATATACGACACTAATCAAATTTGGGTATCATACTTGAACTATTAATACTATGAAACTCTACGTTTTGTATTCAAAAATCAAATGGTATATCTATTTTCAATTTTAATTAAAACTAAATTTTAAGTATGATTATAAGTGGGTTTTTACAGTCTACACTTATCCTTAAACAGAGGCCTTTTGACTTAATCTTTAGCCAAGTGGTGGCGTCTCTAATGCTTGGTATTTCTACGGATTAATGTAAGGTCATATTGTACGTATGTATTATAGTAAAACACTATAATCAGAATTTATTATCAACCCTTATATGGCCTCTCATTAATTTCATATGATGCGACGGTCGGAATTAATTATGCAATACATAATTATGCATATTTCGATTTAATTAGCTTAAGTTTAATATCATAAAGTCTAATTATTGTATAATCAATCAGAATTACAGATAGGTCAATTCCTATTAAATTTGCTATGCAACAAATACTACATTATCATACTTTAATTTCACAATTGACAAACAATATCATACACATGCATAATCCAACCTCACACAACATCCAATTATTAATATTAGTTAATATTCACTAACTATACATATAAACATATATGAAATCATTAGGAGTAATCACATAGTCATGATTGATGTTAGGGATCGTAATAATCTGTTGGTAGATCAGTCTCGATCTGGTGGTCACTTGATATTTAAAGAATAAGAAAAGTAATAAGTGTTTAAGTTAAATAACTAAACTATTCATATATTTAGTACTAACTAACTAAATTAGTTATCTCTTCATATGAAATTCTCAGTTCGAGCTTTTTTGTTAATTGCGTATAACTTTTTCAATTTAATTCTGATTTTTATGAACTTATAGTTTGTTTTTATTGTTTCCGAATATACTTTCCCTTAATGAGGTCCGTTTTGGATGCGATAAACCACATTTTCTATTATAGTTTAAAATATTATAAATTTTATTATTTTGACTTAATTAATTATAAATTATTATTTTAAGCTTTTCTTTACATATTTGTGATTTAATAAATATCTAAATCTTATATTTTGTAATTTTCTATTTTTTAAGTCTATTTTATCACAATTTACTTATTTTGTTATTTTTAAGATTTAATACTTATTTAATTCATTTTTTCTATTTTAATAATTTTTTAGTTAATTAATTATTTTATTATTATTACTAATTTAATTAAATTTAATTAAATGCTGACGTGACAGTATGAGAAGGTGCTGCGTGTTATTTTCATGAATTTGTATATTTTTCAAAATTTTCCTATTTTTTATTTTACTTAATATTTATATAATTATATTTGATTAAATTTTACAAATTAATCATTTTTCTTTTTCTTTTAAACTCACGCATACATAATTATGTATATATACACTATCTTACTTTATTTATTAATTTACTATTATAATACTTTACACATATACTATTTAAGTATACTTGTATAATTATACATAATATACCATTAATATACATATATATATAAATATACTTATGTAATTAGTTTCCCTCACTTATTTATACATATACACTTTTGTAATTTAATAATATAAACCTAGATATATTATATGTGCTATACATACATACATACAAATACAATACATATATATTATATTAGTATTTTTGTACTTTATACATGAATATATATATATATTCGGTCACATCTACATATATACATATCTATTAAGAAAATAATATACATGCTATTACGTATATATATATACACACATACATACAAAAATCCTTTTATATCAAATACCTATAGAATCAAATATAACAAGTATGTACACTTGAATATACCTATGTATTTGTATATATATGAATAGATAACATAAGGAAGTGTTAATTTTACATACCTTTGATTACATATATATAGATTTTTCTTGTAAAAACAATATAATACATGTAAATTCACTATATACTTTATGATACATATGAGATTATACAAAATACATGTATATAAAAGAGTACATATAAATGACTATTACAAAATAAATATAATATACATATTGCTTATTTACTCCACCTAGTAATTTGATGACTATTTGATTGCAAAGCTTCTTTCTCCTCTCGAGTGTTGAAACAAGTAGATGGAAAGTCCAAAGTGAAAGAGATATGTAAGGAGTTTGTCTTTGTATTCTAATTTAAAGGTGAAAAAAGAAAAGAAAACAAAAGGATGAAGATGTGTGTTTGCTCCAACAGGCGTGAAAACATGTGATTACGCATATTGGTCATTAAATGATTTGACAAGGGGCTTATCCAAATCTTTTGTTTTATCTTCATAATGAAAACATGTGGAAAAGGAACCCAAGTAAAAATCCACCAAACATGATTCTAAAAATCAATGTGATAGGGGAAAAATTAGAGAAGAAAAAGAAAAGAAAAAGAAAGAGAAAAGAAGGAAAAGAAAAAGGGAAAGAAAAAAAAAGAAAAATTAGAAATTTCTAAATATAAAATTTATAAATTTAATAATTAAATTGTTACTCAAAATCTTTATAATATTTAAGAGTTATCTCAATAAGTTCGTTAATAATTTCACTCGATTATGCGTATTAGTTAATAATTGTACTCATTTAGGGTTTTATTACTATTAGAGTAGATTTATTCATTTTATAAATTTAAAGTTATAGTTTAAGGGTTTTTGTTAAGTTTGAGTTTAATATTGAGTATTTACACGTATATAGGATTTAAGGTTTTTGTACACGATTAATGTTTTGATTGAAATTTTAGGTTTTTTTTTTACTTATAATATTTTCAAATTCATAATTCAATAAAACTTTTATCTTACTTAATCTTATTAACTCATGAGATTATCTATAGCACTCGAATCCAATTTAGAGTTTAAACCAATAATTTTACAAGGTTTACAACCATCATTACTGCCATTATTATCACCGCCACTAATGCTATCGTTGCTACTATTGCTACCACTCTTGCCACTTTACCACCAACACCACCATTAACCACTAACACCAATATTAACCAACCCATCATTGTTGCCACCACCACCCCCTACTACCATTGCCGCCGCCACCACCACCACCACTACCACCATAAACCATCGCTTGTAGCCCACAACTGCCACTAATTGCTATCGCCGCAGCCGATTACCACTACCACTACTTATTACTTTTGGATTGCTTGAGAAATAAAATGGACTAAGGATAATTTAGTCATTAAAGTTTTATTATGTATCTATTCTAAAATTATTTATAAATTTAACTAAACAAAGTAGTAGTTATTACACCCTTATTACATTCCTTTGAAATTCCAATTCCATTCCTTAGGAATTCCAATTCCATTCCCTAGGAATTCCAATTCCATTCCCCTTTCATTCCATTCAGTGAAGTGAATAGAATTGTTTTTGAAGAAATTTGTATAGTCTCTACTGATGTAGAACTTCTTATGTTCAATTTTTTAAATTTTTGGGAACATAAGAAGTTTAAATTAGTAATAACCAATTATATCTTATCCAAAAGGAGTCCATTAAAATTGTACTATCAATTTGAAGTTGAAAATTATAGAGGACTAAATTTAAGTTTGGGCTTTAAGCTAATTAATTAATTGGGTTTAACTCTTTGAGCTAAGATAACAAAGCTTCAAGAGTCAAATCTAAATATTTGGGATGATTAAAGGAGTTTTGACATTGTAGGCTTAGAGTAGAGCCCATTGGATTAGTCTGTTTGATCCAATCTTTCTTGATTTAGCTTACATTAAAATAATAAATAAAGCCTTTATCTAAGCTTAAACCCATAAAAATAGCTTACTTGAGATTCGTTAATAAAAGGCTTCAATCTTAACCATTAATCACCACTATGATCCGACAAATAGGATTAACTACCATTTCCTATAAATATCCCATTCCCATCCTCATTTAGAGAAGAAAAAAAAAAAACTTCATTAACACCGTTACTCTATCAGAATCTTATCTCAAAGATCAAAAACTGAAACACCTTAAGAACTTTACTACTTTATTCATCAATTATGGAGTTTGATACCATTATACTCCTCTACCTATTACCATGTATGTTGGAGCCTTACTAAAGTTGCTTACTCCTCCTTCTTGTACTTCTCTTTCGATCATCTCACTCGAGTTACTCAAGTCAATTTCCTAGTTACATACAGCACAATATGACTCTTGCATCCATACCCATATACCCACATTTTTGGTGACTTTATTGGACTCACATCATGGTACTCCTAAGGCAAAGACAACCTATTCCAACTAATAAAATTAATCAAGAGAAAGATGTTGCTATTGTGACCAATGACCAAAATCTACCTCTAGCTGGAGGCACTAATCAAGGAGATGGCATACAGGAAGGTGTCCTTGACAATGTGTAACTAACGTATGAGCTGCAAGAGACTAATCGGGACTTGAGTGAACTTATGAATATGATTGCTTAATGTGTGCCTGCTTTGGCTGTCATGCAATAGGGACCAACTTCTTCAAATCCTTCTAATGTAGTGTAACAACATAAACTACTCAACCCTCCATTTATCAACGAGCAAGTCACTCATAGAGTTGAGGAGGAACTTTTGATAGTGGAACTTACAGCCATGTAAGATTTATTACCTAAAGTAAGGAATTAAGGAGTTCAGATTAAAGGCTCATTATCCTCACGTGCTATACTACATGTCACAATTGTTGATTTTGTACAACCAACACTAATGGTGCCCGTACCTACAAGCTCTACACCAGTGAATCTCGCACCTATGCACTCTACTCCTGCGATGTCACTAAGGACAGAAGCATTTATCCAAAGAAGTTCATTTGTGACTAAAAAAGATTTGGACGTATATTTAAAAGAGATATAAGTGAAGTCTATGGTTGGCGTACTGGAATTGAAGCTCTCATATCACCAACGCATTGTTGCAAAGCCATAACCTAAGAACTATGTAAGTTTGAAGTTCGCGTTGTTCAATAATAAGAAAGGGAATGCTAATGGATACTTGTTAAAGTTCATTGAGGCCTTAGAAGCATATGGTTTAGACGATGATTTGAAACTAAAATAATTTCTTAAGTGACTCATTAAGAAGGTGTACACCTTATATGTCAACCTTCCCCCAAGGTTAGTTGATTCATGGAGAAACATATAAGCCCCGTAAATTTAGCTTTTAAGCATAGAGACGACTAGAGTATTATAGATAATTTTTCTTAAGTTAACAAAGTTGATAAATTTAAGATTGATTAAAATTTTAATTAAAAACCTAAAACGAATATAAAAAATCTTAAAAATTTTATTGAAACCTTAATCATGGACAAAAACCTTAGACCTTATATATGTGTAAATACCAAAAATTGAACTTCAACTTGACAAAAACCTAAAACTAAAACCCTAATCTTATAAATTGAGTAAATTTATCCTAAAATCAATAAAATCCTAATTGAATACGATTATTAACTAACACGCATAATTGCATAAAATCGTTAATAAATGAGTTGAGATAATTTCTAAATCTTATAAACGTAACGAGTAACAATTTAATTAATAAAATTTATAAAATTACAAATATCATTTTGTAATTATTGATAATTTTATAATTATATATTTAGAAAAGTCAACTTGATAATTTGCAATTTTTTTTCCTTTTCCTTCTTTTTCTTTTTCCTTTTCTTCTTCTTTACTTCCTCTTCCAAAATCATGTTTCAGCTACCTTTTCATTTGCTTTATTTTTCTACATGTGCTCATTATGTAGATGAAACCAAATGAATAAATAAGCTAGGTGTCAAATTTAATGATTACTATCTTATCTCTTTCTTTTTCTTTTTCTTTCTATTTTTACTTTTTTTTCCTTAACCGACTGCACATCCTTGACTTTTTTGTTATTTCACTTTACAAGAATCAAACTCAAACAAATAACACAAATCCATAACTCATTCCTTTCACTAAAACTTGTCTTTCTTCTTTCCTTCCATTTCTTTTTCATCTTCCTTTCATGTTCTTGAAACTATTATGCATAATCCACCATCCCACTAATTATATATCTAATTATAACTTCATATCAATTTTAAGAAGAAGAAAAAGGAGTCATTGGTTTACAAGCTTCAAGACATCACCAAAGAGCGATTATCTAGTATGTATATTATACTTAGTTTTTCTTATAGCCATATGATATGTATTTATTTTGTTGTATATTTTGTAGTATTATGTATTTAGGGAATATGTAATATAATTGATCTTGTAATTTCTTTTCTTTGTCTTAAAATATTTGTATATGTAATTAAACATATATAAATATATATATATATATATATATTGTTCAATTTATTTTCTTGTACATGTATCTATGTATGCGCCTATATATATGTATATATATACAATTATACGCATATATATATATGATAAGATCAAAATATATAAATATACAACACATATAGTTATACATATATTGTATATATGTTGATTTATTTTCGTTATTTTCATATAAATACCTATGGATATGTGTCCAAATATATATGTATATATATGTATAGTATATAGTATATTTAGGTTTATATTGTAAATTTACACATATAAATAAGTATATAGTATATAGTATAGTATATAGTATATTTAGGTTTATATAAATAAGATAAGGAAACATAAGTTTACAAGTGTATACATAAGTATAAAAATACATATATTAGTATAGTATAGTACAAGTACATGTATGTACCTAAATCGTATATATACAGTATACTACAATATTAAATCACTAAATAAAGTAATATAATATATATATATATTTATATCGTGAGCCTTGAATAGAAGAAAATGGATTAATTTATAAAATTTGGTAAATTGTAATAATAGATAGATATATATATATGTATAAATATTAAGTAAAATTATAAATTAGGAAAAAATGGAAAATATAAAAAAAAAATCCTTAAAAGGACACATGGAACCCCCATAAGTTGCTATGTCAACATCTTATAATTTTAATTAAATTCGTAATTATTAATAATAAAATAATTAGAAAATTATTAAAGCTGCAAAAAGCGAATTAAATAAGTATTTAACCTTAAAAATATTAAAATAAGTAAATTGTTATTAAATAGACTTGAAAAAATAATAAAATTACAAAATAATATAAAACTTAGATATTTATTAAATCATAAATCTATAATGAAAATCTTAAAATAATGATTTATAAATATTTAAGTCCAAATAATGAATTTCATAATATTTTTAGACTAACATGAAAAACGCAAATTACATCATTCAAAATGGACCCTGCTACGTAAAAGTACGTCTAACAATAATAAAAATTAATTATAAGTTTATAAAAATCAAAGTTAAAATGAAAAAAGTTATACGCGATTGACAAAAATACTAAAACTAAGAGTTTTATACAAATAAGTAGTTAGTTTATGTAGTTATTACTAAATACGTATATAGTTTAGTATTTCACCAAATTCCTTATTACCTTATAAATTTCTTAAATATCAGGTGATCTTGATACAAACACTAATCTATCAGTAGACTACTATAATCCTTAACAAACTGACACTATTGATGAGTAAGTTCTCTCGAGGGCTCTCTCTCTCTCTCTCTCTCTCTCTATATATATATATATATATTCTTATAATTAGTACACTTAAAGTAAATATTAATAACTTGATATATGGGGGTTTGAGTTATGTATGTACCTAAATATTAGTAGTGTATTGTATAAAATGTTGTGAAATATAATAGTTAAATAACTGGCTATTTGATTTATTATTATATAATTGAATGGTTTGTTGATATTAGTTGATCACTTCATAAATTGATTTAATCATATTCGATTTAAGTAAAATTAAATTTATCGTACATAAGCACAAATATTGTAGATAATGTTCTAGCCAATATTGCACTTGGTTGGTAATAAAGAGCCTTGTAATGATGAATTCTTATGTGATTTTATTAGTATAGTATAAAAGCATTGGTATAATAAGACTTTACCCTTGGCTCGTGGGTTTACCTGGCGCTGGAGACACTAACAGTAAGTAGCTAGAGGTTGAGTTTAGAGACTATCGCTATAGGGCGTGAGCATGGATTGCAGGGGCCTCCTCATCGCTAAACTTGAGAATTTGTATACTATTAGACTGTTGGAAATAGAAACCTATTTTGTGAAATGTCGAATATATATATATATATATATATATATAGTTAAAAACCCAAGTGCTAGAACTCGGTTGTGATTGGTGTCAATGTATCTCCAACCCTTACTTTAGAACCTTATTTTGGAGGGTGTTAAATTTGATGTTATATGTAGCATCGGTTAACTGCATATATATTGTTTAGCATACTGCTTGTCTATGCATTTATATGTTTATTAACTAATTGTTTGATAACTTGCTTGTCGGTATAGTATCAAGAATATTTCACTAAGCTCATATAGCTTACTTTTCAATAATTTTCTTTTGTAGGGATAGCTATTTGGGCATGGGCTAAGAATCGAATGTTAAGTATAAGTATTGAGATACAGTTGAAAGATAGAATCTAAAGATATATTGCATAGCTAGTTGGAACATTAAATGTAATTATTATTCTTATACCTAAATTTTGTTGTTTGGTAAAAGATACTGATTTTCTACGGTTCTAAGGAATTGTGGAATATTGGTTATCTATAGTTATTTATATTCTATAGAATATTAATTATTTTGAAATTAAAAACTTTAGTGTTCAATTATTTAGAGTCTTACAATTTTTTACTTGCAAGACGATTTTCATATCATGAGTGCATACGTGATATGAAAATTTTAGTTAATCCTACTATGCCACCTTAAGGTCATGACAAAACATGTACTAGATGTTTTTGGAGAAGTTCTTCTTTACTGAAGAAAGGGTCATCCTTACTGACATTGGGATAATCTAACAAAAGTCTAAGGATGATCTCATGGATTACATTGAGTGCTTCAGGGAGTACTTCATTGAAGAAAGGGTTATTCTTAAGACGTTTGTGATGAAAGAAAGTTAGTTAAGGTTTGCATCCAAGAAATGTTTACTAAGTACGTAGTGCATCTTCAGAACCTCTTGTTGGTTTTTTTTTGCTATGTTAGTAGAGAATGTGCGAAAACCCAACAATTCCGTAGCACGACAAAGAGGTAAAGATGCAAGATTTAATAAGCACACGCCGTTAGTGAACTTAGCCAAAGAGGAGAATCCAAAAGGAGCAAAGAAATTTAGAAGTGAAAAGCTTATAAGCACTAAACCATCTTTGGTATTTCTATGCTCAATGGGAAAAGTGCACACACTCTTCAACCAATGGCTACTTGATGGGAACATTAGATTCCCAAGGACTGAGTATATACCAACAAATGAGGAGAAGAGTGACTCTAAGTATTACAAATTTCACAGGAGCCTACAAAAGATTGTTGGATTTTGAAGAAGATATTTAATGAGCGAGTTTAAGATGGAGAACTAATCATCGAAGATAATGATATCGGGAATAATCCACCTCCAGCTCACAATAATTAGTATGGCATTATGAATATTATCACTCTTGACCCTATAAAGGCTGAAGATATGGACGCACATCTAGTTAAAGCATACGAAGTTAAGCATGAGGGACTTGAGATTAAGATAAATGGAGATGACAGCACTATTCTTGCTTTGTTGAAGATTGCCAATGTTAGGAATTTCTTTAATTTACTTAGCTTTGATGAGGATGTACGGCTCAAGGCAACAATTGCACTCATGGAGATCTCATAATGACAATAAAAGAAATATTCTATAGCATATCTTGTATAGGGAATCAGGAGGACATTTGTTGACAATGGATCTTCACTTAACGTTATGCCAATGCCTATTTTTAAAGCTATAAGTATAGACATTCAACACTTAGTAAAACAACCCATCATACTCAATAGCTTCTGTGACTCTTCTATAAAGACAATAGGGCACGTCCAAGTAGATTTCAATATTAGATCTATCCACAGCTCCACATGGTTTTATGTGATTGATGTGTTGTATCTTACCATGTCCTTATAGGAAGGACATGGTTGCATGATCACAACATGATGTCCTCGACATGGCATCAGTATATGAAAGGTCACTGGAATGGGAAGGATATCCTTATTCCTACGACAAAGAACCTATTCACATATAACAAGTCTCACTTTCCTGAAGCAGCATTCTTTGATGAACAAATAAATGAAGGGTATACACCCTTAGTGGAACCCCCTAAAGCACAACTACCTATGGGGGAAGAGGATCAAACTCGAGCATTCAAGAAGAAGAAGATGCATGGTTGTCGTGAGGGCACAAAGAAATGAAAGTTAATCAATGATATTATGAAGATAAAAGGTACATTATAAGCTAAGAAGTGTGAGAACTACTGGTAGCTATGATGTGTTCTCACTGGTTTTATTATGGTTTTCATTTCATTTCATATGTAAGCACAATGATGACTGCTTTTTGCCAATGAAAGTTTCTCTTCCCATCACCGATCTTTTCTAATGAGAATGTGATAAGTGTTTGTGTATCTTCATTTTATTACTATTGTCATTAAAAGTAAGAGATTAGTCTTTTAAGCACACGATGATGAGCTTGGTTCACATCTTGCGGATTGGTAAGAACAATGGCTCCCAAACGTACATCACACCATGATAATCACATGTAGCTTTCATGCTATCTAATTTATTGCGAACCATGACCAGGAATTGATAAGGTTGATTACTGGATGAGTCCAAGCTTGCAAAAAGCTCGAAAGAGTTAATGGGGGAAATGTGCAAAAGGAATGAACGACGAATGAAAAGTAAGCAAAACTCACAAATAGCTCTAAAGAATATAATGAATCAGTGGAACTTCCGAGAACTTATGACATAATTTGATATAATGCATAAATTGGTCAAGTGAGATTACCCATCACCTAACCTTGCTGAAGGGAAAGGATAAGAGTGATGCCAGGTGTAAAACAGTAGAGTGTTTACACTAGGAAGGAAAAATACTCAAGTGTATTAATGATAATCTATCTACCTGCAGCTTACAAATACAAAGGGTATTTACACCTAAGAATTTAGAGCAACTTACCTAAAAGGGACAAAGATAAAATGGGTACTACCCTAAAGTAGTAATATATAACAATACAAAAGGGTAAAAATGAATATTCATAGAAGTAATAATTAGTGGAGCGGATTCTATACATAGTCATGTACACGTAGGGATGCTATATTAGTGAGGTTGTTAGAAGATGCGGATGAAGTAGCACAACCGACTGGCTTGTCCGAGGAGGGCGGCTTATGTAGTCTAGGGTCTCTCCTTGGCATGACAACAAGGGTGGTGTCGAGTAAGTGGTTAGGCATGAGGGAGGATTGGATGTTGTTTTGGTAATCCGTTTCTCGGCATTCTATTTATGAAAGATTGGCAATTATTAGGTATGGCTTAAGGAGTGACTCGACATTGAAGTACTCGGCATCGGCAGGAGTTGGCTGGTGTAAATAAATTTTTCTCGTTAAGCCTTCTAATCCTTAGGCCAGTAGCTTGATTCCCATTATTCCCTCTGGGCTGATTTGGATTTAGGATCAAATCTGGATGGTCTTCAATTAGTTCTCCATCAAGGTGATATGGATTGAGGTCAGCAATATTGAAGGTGTCGGAAACCCCATAATCCTCTAGCAACTCCAACTTATAGGTGTTGTAATTGATCATCCAGAGGATTCTGAACGGTCCCTCAGCCCATGTAGATATTTTGTTCTTCCTCTTGCTTGGGAACTGTTCCTTATTGAGGTGCAGCCATACCAAGCCTTCTGGCTGGAATTGCTTAGCCGTCCTACCCTTGGTCTTTTCTTGTATTCTTCTAGCAGCTTGGTCGATGTGCCAAGTGAGCTTATCAAATATGTACTGAAGGGGTTATGCTCTAGCTGACGCGTTAGGATCTTCTTGCACGAGTATTGGTACAGGGGTATGGATGAGGGGCAACTCAGGATTAAATCCTCTTGCTTATTACTGCTTGGAGCAGTGATCCTAAAGTATGATTAATCACCTTTGTTTGGTCATCATTTTGGGGGTGATATGAGGTACTGAAGAGTAATTTAGTCCTTAGCCGACACTATAAAGTTGCCTAGAATTAGCTCAAGAACTTCGGGTCTCTATCGGAGACTACACTTCTTGGTATGCTGTGTATCCGTATAATCTTCTATAAGAAAAAAGAAGTAATAGCCAAAGCGTTGTTAGTCTTGGTATAGTGTCGTCTTATTGAACTTATCCATAACGACCATTATGGAATCTTTGTCTTGGACAGTTCACGGTAGTCTGAGAATAAAGTCTATGCTCAATTCAGTCCACGGCCTCATTGGAAAAGGTAGGGGCATTGCTCTCCCTTACTTAACTCGGTACTTAGCCTTTTTGTATACGGTACAGCTTTCGACAACTCGGTATACATCTCTGCTTATTTTCAGCCAAAAGAATTGGCCATTTAATAGTTCATAGGTCCTCCTTTCTCTAAAATGCTTGGAGAGTCCCCCACTGTAAGCTTCCTTGATCAATAACTCCCTTAAGGAATAAGTCATCACGAATAGTTTCCCACTTCGGAACAAGTATCCATTCTCTACATGATATTCATCCACTATTCTTTCATCAATATATCGTGTAAGTATGGGTCCAAAGTATGGATCCTCAGAGTACTGCTCTTTGATACTTACGAACCTAAATAGCCGGGTCTATAATTTAGATAAAAGCGCATGCCTTCTCGAAAGAGCATCTGTAACTATGTTGCTCTTTCCTTACTTGTATTTTATTACAAAATTAAATCCTTCAAGGAATTTAACCCATCTCACTTGCCATTTCGACAACTTGGTCTGACTTCGAAGGTACCTCAATGATTCATAGTTATAATATATGATAAATTCTCTTGGCAATAAATAATGCAACCATACTTGCAGTGCTTGAATTGGTGTCAAAAGTTCTTTATCACATACATAGTAATTCAACTAGGGTCTTCTAAGCTTCTCACTGTAAAAGGCAATTGGTCGACCTGCCTGCATTAGGATAACACCTATTCCAATGCTTGAAGTGTTGCATTCCAACTCGAAAATTTTGTTGAAGTCAAGTAACACAATACCGGGATGGAGGTCAACCATTCTTTTATCTCAACAAAACTCCTCTCCTCCCTTTATCCCCCATCCTTTCTCCCATTAGAAGTCGGTGTTATTCTTTGTTCACTTGTTAAGTGGTGTAGCGAGGATATTGAAATTTTTTATGAATCGCCTATAGAATGAAGCTAGTCTATGGAAACTTCTCTTGTCGACACAAGTAGTAGGAGTTGGCCACTTGACAATTGCTTGGATCTTCTCATCATTGACTCACAAGGCTCCTCTACTGACTACATAGCCCAATAATACCACTTCCTCCTAGTAAAAGCAACATTTCTTTAGATTGTTGAATAGTCTCTCAGTACGGAGGATATCCATAATAGTATGCAAGTGTTCATAATGACTCGTCATGTCAATACTGTAGACCAAGATGTCATCAAAGTACATCATAACATATTTCCCTATGAAATGTCTCAGTACATGATTCATCAATCTCATGAAAGTGCTTGGGGCATTTGGTAAGCCAAAGGGCATGACCATCCATTTGTATAACCCATGTTAAGTCTTAAACACCGTTTTCTACTCATCACCTAGCCTCATGCGGATTTGATGGTAACCAGATTTAAGATCAATCTTGCTGAAAATCTTAGCTCCACTTAGTTCATCCAACATGTCTTCTAGCTTTGGGATCGGGTATCTGTATTTGATCGTGATCTTGCGAGTTAGACAAATAGAAATGGGTATTTCATGAATTCAAGTAGGTATGAAGAATAGGAAGAAAAAACAAAGGTTTTGATGGTGAATGTGAATGGATATAACTTACTAAGATATAAACACATTCAAGGGTTTGAGCTCGAAATAGGGTTTGATAAATCACAAATACTAAATATTGCTCAGGATTCAAATGAGGGTTAAATGCAACTCACTGACCAGTTTAAATGAAGGGCCCATCACAATCTTAGGGTCAAGATTGATAAGAAAATGGGAGAGATTAAAGAGCTTAATCAACACTCAATAATCCTGCAAATGCAAGCTCTTACAAGCTTAAGTATAGCCTAAAGGAAAGTTTTACTCTCTATATAGGGGAATGTTCTTCACTATTTGTCCTCCCTCTTTTATGTTAGTACAAATGTTGCTATTTATATCAAGTCCTAAACCTTAATGGCAAAACTGTAAATAAAGTACAAGGCCTTATGTAAGCCCCAAAGCTAAGCCAATTAACCATAGGATTGAACTTAGAATATAAGGTTTTGAATGATTGGTTAAGGAATTCGATCAAACCCCAAATTATAAACTAATGAGAGAAATATTAGTAAAATTGATCCCGTAAACTTGAATTTAAAAAAATAAGTAATAAAATAAGAGACTATAAAAATTTCAAATTTTAAGCATACTAAGTATTAATTACTAAAAAGGCAAAAAGTGTAATTTAATAACTAATAAATTACCAGAGATAGTTTATATGTATACTAAAAATTCTAGAATGACCAAAATAATAATTAGGAATGTTCACGTGTACCCCACATGTATTTACGCGTAGATAAAAATACGCGAAATTACCTAAATTGGACAAAAACTAAGTAAATAATTAAAGAAAATTATAAAATAATTATGGAAAAATCAAAAGAGGATAAGATGAATCAAGATCAGGTTGTGGTAGGTTCAAAGCTGCAAAAAAAAAAAAAAATTAGCCAATAAAAATTAGACAACCTAAAAGTAAAAAATTAAGGAGATTGGGCAAAGTCTTGTTAAATTAATACATATTAATTACAACAAATGTCTATAAATAGCAAGAAAAATTTAGAAGCTCATTTGGACAGTTGCAAATCAAATAAAATTTGGGAGAGGCAAAAATGGAGAGAAAAATTTGAGTTAAAAAAAAATAAGAAAAACTGTACAGTTAGGGCTTTTAAAGGGAACCCCCACTAGACGAGCATCTGGAAGTTGACGGCCACCACCACCATACGGTGGTGGTAGCGCCAAGGCCAGCCGATAAGGCCACGGCGGCCGGCGGTGGCCGGAGCCACCCAGATCAATGAGTCCGATTTCCAACCCGATTTTGTGTAATTTTGTAAAAATAGTAAATATCATTAGAAAATTATGAATTTTGTTATTCTAAGATATTTTTGTATGTAGTTTGTAGGAAAAATATTATTTTGATGAAAACATGCCCCGTAATATATGATCCCTAAGAAATCATGCAAAACCGAGCATGTTTCGGTTTAGAAATAAATGACTTTAGAAGTGTAGTTTCAAGCCCAAAATTTTTGTATAGATTACTTAGATGATATAGAATAGTGCTATGAAGCCAGTTTTCAAAAATTAATTTTTGAAATTTTTAGATAATTTTTAGGCATTAAAATGAGGCATAAAATGAGCAATTTAAGGTTAATTAAGTAATTAAATTATTAATTATTGACTTAGTGAATAAGTAGATGTTTAGGGATGTTGAAATCTGATGGAGAATGATACTTGTAGCATTTAGGGTGTTAGATGTAATTTTTAGGTTAATTATGTAGTAAATAAGTAATATGGAAAAATAGTACATTTTAAGTTAATTTTGTAAATTAGGGTAATTAGGAGTAAAATCTTATTTAGGATGAATTTAGATATTTTGAAATGATAATTGATGTTTAGAGATGATAATTAGAGTGATATAAATATTACAAGTGTGATATAAATATTACAAGTGTAATATATACATAAAAGGTAATTATACATAATAGGTAATTATTGGAAATATAATAAATAGGAAATATTATAATAAAAATTGATATTGTGGTAATAATAAAAATGTACAATAAATCTGATAGGAAATTTGAATTTATGTAATTATATGAAAAATGTAAAAATTTCTCACATTAGGAGTGAATTCGGTACACTAATAAGGATATAAGTGTACCGGGTGAAATAAAATACTGACTAGGGGTAATGATGGTATTTAGGAGATCGGGAAATAATGTGATTAATTTCACATTATGGGTTGAAACGAATTTCTAGGGTTAGAATATAAAACGCTACTTAGAAAATAGAACTGAACCTAATTTAGAAATCGATGCAGAAACCGAACCCGAACCTAATCCTAAACCTAAAATAATTGTAAAAGACTTAAGACCTAGATAATTAGGTATCTTAAACCCTAAATAAAACATAACGATAAGCGTTATAGGATAAAACGAGCCTATAATAGTTATATGAAAAACTGAAACCATGTTTGTGTTATAGGGATGATCGGCGATGGCCTGAGTAAATTGGACCTCGAGTGAGTGAGCGAGGAGTCGAGGTAAGTTGGGATTAATACAATGCTGTATTTTGGAAGGCTTGAGATTATGTTTGCTTGTGCTTGTTAGACAGTTGGGTATGTGCATGTGCATGTGCATGTGCTTGATTATGGGTGATGCTATGATTCTGTTTGTTGCTCTAACATGTATTGTATGAATTGTATGAAATGATTGATCACCCTAAACTAGAATTAATCAAATATATGACTAGTAATCATAATCGGACATGCATGGCAACCCATCAGGGGAACCTAGACTCTCCGGCCAAATGCCGATCCCTTCGAAAGGGATAGCGCCGGATTGCAAAATGGTCCTTTCTTCATCCTTAGTCGAACTAAGTGACAGGAGAGGAGGTCTCGGCGAAGGTGAAGTCAATGGTTCGAAGGTAGTCGCGGGAGGAGCAATGTCTCTATTGCATAAGCCTAGGTTTGGTCGTGAGTTGCTTTGCATTAACGGCAACTCCTCAACCCGGATTAGAGCGGGCGAAATTTCTCTAATCTCACGACGGGCCGAACAACGTCGTACGATGGCATTTGCTTGCACATGCATTGCACCTAATAAGTGATTGAAAACCTTGTTGTATGTATGGTATAGTTTTAAGTCCTCCGTCCTAACTTACTGAGCTGTGGTTGCTCACATCCCTATAGACGTCGTGCAGGTGCTGGCTAAGAAGCGGCAACAACTACTTTGAAGCTAGTAACTGCTAGATCCTGGGGAGTGAGGAAAAACATTAAAGAATCAACACATATGTTATTGCTTTTCATTTCTGAATAATGTAATAACTGAATTATAGTATATATATATATATATATATAAATTTTCTCACTTTCTTAGATAAATGCTTTATCTAAATTACAAACTGTTTACTTCAAAGTTGGTTAGTCGTAGACGCCTTGTATAGATCAGGTCTAAGATAGCGGTTGTAAGGCCAACTTCTATCTTAGGATGGTTTACGCAGCGGGGCTGTTACAACTCTGCCGCTTCGGGGCGTGACACCTTAAACCCTAAAGAATTAGGCCCATAAATAAAACGAAGGAAAACATGTATAAGAATACAAAACTGTACATTTTACAGGGGAAGTTAGGATGTAGTCACTCGACATGTCCTAAGAGGAGTAGAAACCGAACCGGACAAGGTTGGCAGTTGGATGTGTAAGTTTAGGAAGGAGTCCTTGAAGTCTCGTGTGGCTTGGCCGAGACACTAAAAAGGTCAACCTATAATTGCCGATCTCTAGAATCAGTCAGCATGAGTCTCTCGGTGCTATACCAAGTGGTTCTTTGGTCTCAAGTACTCAGCCTTACTGTTTCTTGGTACCTTGGCTGATGACAGGGTTGATGCCAAGTGTTTATTTTCTTCCTTCTTATCCTTCTGGTTATAGCTTGGCCTCAGCAGGCATTGATAGGCCTTGGCTTAGATTTGGTCAAAGGTCGATTCCCATCATTACTACGGGTTTAAAAGAAAGTCTTCCTCGACGTTAAGTGTTGGGCATGGGCCGGAATGCTGAATAAGCTCCTTCTCCCTTTTTGCTTTACCATGGGGGCTGAGTGTCTCTAGATTTCCTCAATGCTCATCAGGATTAAGAGATAGCTCTTCCCATCCTTCCGAAGAGTGTTAGTGTTGAGGAATCCATCATGGATCACTTTTTGATCAAACTCCCATGATTGACTAAGAAGTAGGTTCGTGGCATTCATAGGCACTATGCTAGTGGGTACGTAGGCACCTTCGAGGCAAAGATAAAATATGTAGAAACTTGAGTTCTTTTTTTCTTTTGATTTTATTTATTTATTTTAAATATTATAATTAGAAAAATAATCCTAATTTCGGTAAATAGATAGTGGTACCCGTTAAGGGTTTGATAGGTTAGCCCCTAAACTTAGAACCCTCTGATTCTTCATTTAAAATTGAAATCAAAGACCGACAGCTAAATCGTAATTAATCCACCCAATTGGTTACGGTTTCTTTTTCTTTTCCCGACTTCGGTCGGGTGGCGACTCCAAAAATTATTTTTAATAAAAAAAATGGAATTTCTCAATTTCTTTAGTTGAGGATTAATATTAAATGAGTTAGGGTTTAGTATTAATCGGGAAATGGGAAATCAATTTTAAATAAAAGAAATCGAAAAATCAGGCTCGACAGTTTGGCGACTCCATTGGGGACGCCAAAGGTCTAGCCACTAAAAGTTATTGAAAATAGGATTATTTTTCAAAAAAAAAAAAAGATGAATAAAAAAAAGACTTAGGTATGTCATTTTTATGTATTTTTTTATTTTATTTATTTGTTTTTACTAACATGTTTTTGATGTGGCAGTTTATTTAAGGGGGAATTTTGGGGGTTTTACTTTTATTCTGTTTTTTGCATCATAAATGCATGGTAGACACGGTTAGAACCAGGCCGTCTTAGGACCTTAAGAGGTGGGCCATTGTGTAAGCTTTGGATGTTGTGGGGTAACCATGTTTCGGGGCCGGTCAGGCTACCCCACTCAAGTTCAAATGCAACCACGGAATCGTTGCTTTGAAAAAACGTAGTGGTTGTAGAACTTAAGAACCTTTAGAACTCACCCTTTGCATTATACGAAAACTTCTTTAAAAAAAAATTTACAAGAACCTATGATGTGGTAGACCTAAATGGGTAAAGGCAGTTATGAAGTTGTGATTGTAGTTGTAATATTTCCTTATAAATAATTTGTAATAACTTTATGTAAAGTTTAGAATACTTTGTAATTTTAACTTTAATTTTGATTTTGATTAGTTATGGCTAGATCAAGTCAAAGGCCTTTTGAAGCATTCATGTCCACCTACCGCATTGGCTACAAAAATTGCTTCAAATGTGGTTTCGACTCTTCAGCCCAAATAAACAGGAGTTTATTAAGAATAAGATTGGGCTCATCCTCTCTCTATAGAAGATCCCCATGAACATCACCTTAGTGAGGGCTTTAGTCCACCTTTGGGAGCCCGAATCCACCATTTTCTGTATGGGCCTACATCAGCTAAGCCCAACTTTAGAAGAATACTGCCAATTGTTGTGGGCTCCTACAATCACTGATGATATCTATGTCCCAGACTTGGAAGTTGCAACACCAAAGATCTTCAACAAGTTATTAGGAATCAGAAAATCCAAAATAAACCGGGTTCTAAATCAAGAAAAGACCATTCGATTAGAGGATGTCATGGACTGGTCTTCTATTGAATTGAAACGTAGAGAAAAACGCGAGGTTTTTTATGCAAATTTAGAAGCATGGCACCAGTACCTGGTCAACGCTTTTATATTGGTGGTCTTCAATACTATCTTGTTCCCTGATGAAAGACGTTGAGTCCATTTCAGAATTGCAGAACTTGTAACCTAATTCCTTGAAGGGAAATCATATGTCCCGGCCCTTCTGGCCGAACAAATCTAGTCACTAAACCATCTCAAGAAAAAGAAACAAGGAGATCTGAAAACTAATATGGTCCTACTGGTGGTTTGGTTTGTTAGCCACATAAGAAGTTACCAACTTGATTTCAATTGGGCTGAGTTTACTTAGCAATATGATCTCATCAAATCTTTTGGAGAAAGAATTAAGTTGCCAGAAAATATAGCTAACCACTACTAGGTCCAATACTTTCAGGGTATAAAAGCGGAAGAGTTGTTGTTGACACCCAGGTGGTTTGTAAGCAAGGAAATGATAAGAGGATGTGAAAACTTCAAGGCGGTCCCTCTGATCGGCTTCAACCTCTACACTGCATACGTCCCAGCCAATGGACTCATCGACGACATGATCCCCAGACTGTCATTAAACGCTGTCTCATTGGACTTCCTTAACCCCAGCATGACAATGGTTGACAAAGTAACCAAGCTTCAGAGCATCCGAGCTCTTTGGTGCACAAGAAAGACCACCCCTACCACTAAAGGGATAACAGCCAGGAGCCAGACAACCAAAGGATTTCTTTATCACCAGCTAAAAGGGTTGAAAGATATGGAAGACAACAAAGAGAAGGGGGAAGTTCAAGCTGAACTCGAGAGGATGAGTAAAAGAGAGCCGGAGTTGGAAAGCCGTTGCAAGGAGTATCATCAGAAGATAAAGGCATTGGAAGCACAACTGAAGAGGACCAAGGGTAAAGAAGAGTAGGCTCCCATGATCTGAAAGAAGAGAAAGACGCAGGATAAGCCTACTAGGCACTAGGAGATTAGGTTTTAAATCTTAGGTTTTATGAATTCTTTTTTGTGAACATAATAAGAGGTGTAAAGCTTCATAATTGCAAAAATTAATAAAAGTTAGTTAGGTTTTGCCACATCAAAGGTTTCTTCCCAATTTTTAATTTTTCATTGCATTTGTGTGACATGCATCTTACATCTATACAATTAACAACTCTGCCTTAGGAAAATGTAACATGTACTAACCCTTTGTTGAGATGGTCTTCATAGTCAAGTAAAATTTCAAGATAGCTCCCAAACGTCAAGTCTTTTAGAGAAGTTCGATTAGAACACGTTCCCAAACCAGGATGGCCACCACTCAAGGAAATGATGGAGACCCTGAGATCAATGATCCCTCTGAGCTGAGGTTTCGTTCCATAGAAAAGGTTATGGAGAAGATGGCAGAACAAATGAGCTTCCTAGCAGACAGCATTGCTTTGCTGCAAGCTACAGTACCGACTAATGAAGAAAGTTCAAAAACTAGTTATAGGAAGAATACACAAGCTCCTGAAGCAGAGCATGAATATCAAAAAGACCCATTCGAGTCAGAAGGAGTTTACTCGAAAGACAACCCGACCTTCGAACTTGACACGTATGCAGCCCCGAAACCTGTCGATCATGGGCTAAGTATGGACAGCTTGAAAGAACTGAAAAAGAAATTAACATAATAGATAACTGAAAAGATGAAGGCACTTGTAAGGTATGACGGATTTGAATAGGTAGGGATCACAGAGTTTTCTGTGTGTGACATGGGATCATACCCTGAGAAGTTTAAGGTACTAGAATTTGAAAAGTATAACGGGACGGGTTGCCCCAAGTCCTATACTAGGTTGTATGTCAGGAAGATGGGTAAATATGTTCAGTACGATCCACTTATGGTACAGACATTTCAAGATAGTATGACCGGACCGGCCCTGACTTGGTATGCCCAACTGGATTTGAATCAGATAAATACATGGGAGAGACTTGCTAGAGTATTTTATGAACAATATAAATTCAACGTAGAAGTAGCCCCAACTGTGATGGACTTGGTCGCCTTACGGAAGAAGAATAATGAATCGTTCAAAGAATACGCTCAAAGATGGAGGTCCTTAGCTATAAAAATCTCTACTCCTACGACTGAGAAGGAGCTCACATCAACTTTCATTAACACCTTAGAAAAGCCTTACTTTTCCCATCTCATCGGGCAGGCCCCGTCCAATTTTGCTGAAGTAGTAGTAGTAGGGTGCAAGATTGAAAGTATCGTCTCTTCTGATAAGCTGCAAGACCCAGCGGATAGAAGACCACCAGTGTCATCATCTGGTCCTAGGCCGGCTGGCAGCAAGCCTAAAGAATCTACGGTTGGTATGGTAAATTCAAATGCCAAACCAAATGCTCAAGTCTCTTTTAAGGTAAATCCACATCCCGCTCAGCAACAGTTCAGAGACTAGTTTCAAACTAGTAGGACTTATAGACAATTTACCAAGATACTGGTCCCTTTAAGTCAAGTCTTCGAGAAGTTGCGAAGGGATAATTTGATACGGTACGAATTTCCTAGCGATTGATACCGATCGAGAATCTTTGACCCTACAATAAAGTGTAAATACCGCTGTAGACAAGTGGGGCATTCGATTGATGCATGCTGGAGATTGAGGAACAAGATTCAGGACTTAATAGACGAAGGGATGGTGCAGTTGGATTTTGTGGAAGCCCCAGTTCCTAACATTAACAATAATCCCTTACCCAACCATGGGCCAATGATTGGTATGATTTTTAATGACTATGCTGTCAACGTCATTGATTCAGATAAGAAGCCTAAGGTTTTTGAGTTCTATACTGGCAATCAGACTCCAGAAGTGAAGAGGTACACATTCTACGTATCCTTGCCACCAGAAAATTATAAGGCTGCTCCATTTAACTATCACCTAGTAAATTAAGAAAAACTAGGTCCTCTAGTAGGGGGCATTACTTGATCGGGAAATATTTATCACCCAAGAGAGGAGCATGGGAGGAAGGTCACATTGGGAGAATCAAATAAGACGGTGGCCAAACGCATTGAAGGGCTATCGGCCTTTACCAAAATGATCAAGTCGAGTGAGTATAAGATCATGGATCAACTCAGTAAGACTCCTGCACAAATATCGTCAATGGGCCTGTTAATCGCATCTGAACCACATAGGGAGGCTTTGTTTCGCACTTTAAATGAGGTAAAGGTCCCTCGGGAAATTCTAACTAAGAAGATGGGGTTGGTTACTAATTCGATCCTCGCAATAGATCAAATTTCATTTTCAGCTGAAGAATTAGGTGAGGAAAGGAACAAACATACAAAGCCACTCTTTATCATGGTGAGGAGTAACGACATAATTATCACCAGGGTGCTCATTGACAATGGATCATTGCTGAACGTCTACCCCCTTGCTACCTTGGATTTGCTAAGCATCGATACATCTGCAATTAAGCCTTCTTCCACTACAATTAGGGCCTTTGATGGTTCCAGAAGAGAGATTATAGGGGAGATTGATTTATCCGTAAGTATTGGCCCTCAGCACTTCACTATTTGATTCTAAGTCATGGACATTCCAAGATCTTTCAATCTACTTTTGGGAAGACCTTGGATTCATGCAGCAGGGGCCATACCTTCGAGCTTGCACCAAAATTTGAAGTTTATCTCAAATGGCTAGGTGATTATGATTCTGGGAGATCAAGATTATGAAATCTACAAAGAGACAGCTATACCCTACATAGGAAGTGAGGGACAAGATGAGCTGGGTTTACAAATGTTTGAAGAAGTGAACATGATTACCGGTCCCGATAGAGAGGATGATAGAGGAATGGGATTCAAGGAAGGTCAGATCGGCACTTACGGCCTTGGCTACAATCCTACCCCGGCGGAAGAATTCTAGAAGAAACAAGCGAGGGGCAAGAGAGGTAACAGATTATACCATGCCTCAATGACCTTTCTACAGCTAGCTGAGACGTTCATATGGGAAGAGACTCACGCCTAGGAATCCGACAAAGAAGGATCAATAAACTCGCCACCAAAGTTCCAGCATCATTTGAACAACTGGTTCTCCATCCCGGCGAATAGCAACAGGTCTTCCCTAGGGTAAAGGGGTGACCCGTAGTTAGTATTTTCTGAATTTTTATTTTCGATAGTCATCGTTTCTAATGTATCATCGAACCTTTCGTTCAAAATTAGTTGGGCCTTTATCTCATTTGAGATCTACTTTCATTTATTTAATGAAATCTTAGTTCGTTTCTTTCCTACATTGCGTTATACTTCTCTTTTGCTCACATACATTTTTCTTTAATGCATTCTCATTTAGATCCAGTGAACTAAGTGAAAACCAGGAATACCTTACGCAGGTAGAAAATGAGAATATCGATATCGCTTCTGGCCTTACTGGGTTAGTCGTCAGGAGCAATGTCGATGACCACAGTAATATACAAAAGGAATGGCAAAAACATGAATTAGGTAGAATTACCATTAATGAACCGATTGAGACAATTAATGTGTGGAACGAAGAAAATCCTAAGAATTTAAAAATTGGGGCGAGTTTAAAAGAGAAACAAAAAATAGAAATGATTACGTTGTTAATTGAGTATTGAGACGTGTTTGCTTAGTTGTATGAAGATATGCTTGGGTTGGACCCGTCAATTGTAGTCTACCGTTTACCCACACAGGAGGACGTCAAACCAAAAAAGCAAAAATTGAGGAGATTTCGACTTGACGTCTTGCTAAAAATTAAAGAAGAAGTGAAGAAACTACTGGAAGTTAGATTCATTGAAGTGTTGAATTAGCCGGAATGGGTAGCTAATATTGTTCCAGTAATGAAGAAGAATGGGAAAGTTAGAGTATGTGTAGACTTTCGAGATCTCAACCAGGCAATGATTAAAGATAATTTTCCATTGGCTCACATTGATATCTTGGTGGATAACACGGCCGGAAATCATCTATTCTCTTTCATGGACAATTTTTAGGGATATAATCAGATTCGGATGTCCGAAGAAGATAAGACAAAAACAACTTTCATTACGACTTGGGGAATGTTTTGCTACAAGGTAATTCCGTTTGGGCTAAAGAATGCAGGTGCAACATATTAAAGGGCCATGGTTGCGATTTTTCATGACATGATGCATGAAGAAATAGAAGTGTATGTCGATGATATGATTGCAAAATCCAAAGAGGAGGAAGATCACGTAGAAAACCTGAGGAAGTTATTTGATAAACTGAGGAAGTACCACTTGAAATTGAATTCGGAAAAGTGTACCTTTGATGTGACGTCAGGAAAATTATTGGGATTCATAGTCAGCCAAAGAGGTATCGAAGTCGATCCTGATAAGGCCAAAGCTATAATTGACATGCCTCCTCCACAAACACTCAAGGAAGTACGAGGATTGTTGGGGCATTTAAATTACATAGCCTGATTCATATCACAGTTAACAGACAAATGCTAACGCAAAGATCAGTTGGGATGGGGAGTGCAAAGAGGCTTTCATTAAAATCAAAGAATACCTCATGAAACCTCCAGTGTTAGTAGCTCCTAAACTTGGAAAGCTATTGTTCTTGTACCTGACCATAATACTGGAATCCATGGGATCCGTGCTTGGTCAGAAGGATGAAGAAGGGAAAGAGCAAGTCGTTTACTATCTAAGCAAAATGTTTACAGAAGGGGAGCAGAAATACTCAAAAGCTGAAAGAAGCTGTTAGGCATTGGTTTGGGTCATGCATCGACTCAGACAATATACGCTATATTATCAGATTGAGTTGATAACACAACACGATCCTTTGAAATACTTAGTTGAAAAATCGGCTCTCATTGGTAGAGTTTCAAAGTGGTAGATGTTGCTGACAGAATTTGACATTAAGTATGTGAGCTAAAGTTTAGTTAAGGGGTAAGCTTTGGCAGATCAATTAGTGGAGAATCCTTCTGAGGATACCCCTCAAGAAGCACGGGTTAAGTTTCCTGATGAAAGTATCCTGATAGCAGGAAAAGTTTTTGATTGGGAAGTAGTCGAAAAATCTTTAGGGTGGAAAATGTTCTTTGACGGAGCAGCTAATGTGTCTGGATGTGGAGTAAGGGCAATTTTGGTATCGCCTGAAGGTACACAATTTCCAATGGCCGTAAGACTGGCTTTCTTATGTACTAATAATATTGCAGAATACGAGGCGTGTATTTTAGGACTCAAAATCGCTTTGTTTAAGGAGATACGAGAATTACAGGTATATAGAGATTCTTCGTTGATTATAGGCCAAGTTCGGGGTGAGTATAAGACGAAAGACCCTAAATTAGTACCTTACTGTCAACACCTGGCCAAGTTGATAACTAAGTTCGAAAAAATTACATTCATGTACGTACCAAGGGTTCAAAACTAATTCGCTGATCCTCTTGCTACTTTGGCATCAATGATTCAAATATCAAGAGGAGTAGAGATTTAGCCACTTAAAATTGAAATTGAAGAAAAGCTTGGTTTTTGTTTGGCAATGGAAAGTTTATGTAACGAAAAGCCTTGGTATCATGATATCAAAATGTTTCTACAACATGGTACCTACCCCAAAGGATTAGAGAGCAAGGACAAAAAATTAATTAGAAGATTGGTGGCTCAGTATTTGATGAGCGATGCTACATTGTATCGACAATCGTTTGACGGTACGCTTTTACGTTGTGTAGATAGGAAAGAGGCAGTGATGCTAATGAAAGAAGTGCACGAGGGAGTATGTAGCCCCACATGAATGGTTACATGCTTTCCAAGAAGATCATGAGAATGGGATATTACTGGTTAACTGTAGAAGTGGATTGTATCGCACATGTTAGACGTTGCCATTTGTGCCAGATCTATGCGAACAAGATAAATGCTTCACCTCAAGAATTGCATACATTATTAGCGCCATGGCCTTTTTCGATGTGGAGAATAGATATCATTGGCTCAATCACTCCAAAAGCATCTAATGGACACTGATTTATATTGGTAGCTATTGATTATTTCACTAAGTGGGTTGAAGCTTCATCCTACTCTAGTGTGACGAAGTGAGTAGTGGTAAAGTTCATCAGGAGAGACATACTGGCTCGGTATGGTACGCTAGAAACAATTATTACTGACAATGGTACAAATCTGAATAATAAATTGATGTTTGAGTTATGCCAATACTTCAGGATTATTCATAGAAATTCTACTCCTTATCGGCCCTAAATGAATGGAGCCGTGGAAGCGGCCAATAAGAACATCAAAAGAATTATTGAGAAGATGGTCATTACGTATCGAGATTGGCATGAGATGTTACCTTTTGCACTCATGGCCCATCGAACTTCTATTAGAACATCAACAGGAACAACCCCCTACTCATTGGTATAGGAATGGAGGCTGTACTGCCAGTAGAGGTCAAGATCCTATCTCTCAGAATATTGTTAGAAACTCAGTTAGATGAGGCTGATTAGGTAAAGAAGTGTATTGAGCAGTTGAACCTAATTGATGAAAAGAGACTGGCAACTTTATGCCACAACATTTGCTATAAGCAACGAATGGCCAGGGCCTTCAACAAAAAAGTATGAACCCGAAGTTTTGAGTAAGGAGATATGGTGCTAAGATGTTACCTAACACAACTTATTCGAGAGGGAAGTTTGCCCCAAACTATAAAGGACCTTACATTGTGAAGAAAGTATTGCTAGGGGGAGCTGTTATCTTGTCTCAAATGGATGGTCCGGATTTGAAGGACCCAGTAAATGTTGATGCATTGAAAGTGTACTATCCTTGAACATCAATGAAATTTTTGCAAACAATCTTACTATTACTGTAGTCTCATTTTCCTTTTCTACATGCAAAGATTGATATTCTTGGTAGTCGTTAGCATTAGATAATACCCTTAGCTCTTTTTTTGTCCAACTAAAAGACCCCACTTCTCGCTCTATTATCTACCTAAATAAACTTTACACACAAGAAGCACAAGAAAAATAATTACTTAATTTGAAGCGATGACTATTGATAAAAAATTTTTTAATACTTTATTATGGTTAACCCCCCAAAGAAAGGGAGACTTGTTTCCTATTTTTTAGGACATGGCCATGTTCAATACAAGACATCCTATTCGAGAAGAATATCTTTTACATTCGTTTCAAGCTTAAGTTGCTTTTAAAAAAAAAGTGAAAAAAAAAAGAAAAAGAAAAGAGGGGGTTTTAGAAAGAGACGGAAGAAGAAAGAAGAAGAAGAACGAGAACAAGAAAAGCAATGGTAAGGATCAGACTCATTGGTTCTAATCGGACTGCTCAATAAGACATTGGACCACTTGGGAGATATCATTAAAACCAGGTAAGTGGTTCTAAGCCTAATAAAACATTGCATTGGCAATTGGTTTCCCCTTAAGGATGATAGCTTGTTTTCTAAAAACAATTTCTTAGCAAGATAGTTAGCTTGTAGAGCATGGTCCTAGAGTTTCTTAAACTCCTAATCGTTGAACTCACAAAACATTACCCCAACTTAAAATTTCTTCAAGGGATTTAGCAAGCTCAAGAAGTGCTATCTAATCAAGTTTTCCTTATTTTTAGGTCTTAGCCAGCTCAAAGGGTGCTTTGACCGCCTTGGTTAGTCAACTCATCAGGGAATTACTAAGTTTTTCTCATTTTTAGGTCTTAACCAGCTCAAAGGGCACTTTGACCACCTTGGTTAGTAAGCTCAATAGGGTACGACCAAGTTTTTCTTCATGTTTCAGGTCTTAACCAGCTTAAAGGGTGCTTTGACCTCCTTGGTTAGTCAGCTCTTTAAGGTACGACCAAGTTTTCTATGTTTCAGGTCTTAGCCAGTTTAAAGGACGCTTTGACCACCTTGGTTAGTCAGCTCATTAGGGCACGATCAAGTTTTCCATGTTTCAGGTCTTAGCCAGCTCAAAGGGCGCTTTGACCGCCGTGGTTAGTCAGCTCATTAGGACATGATCAAGTTTTTCTCATTTTTAGGTCTTAGCCAGCTCAAAGGGCGCTTTGATCGCCTTAATTAGTCAGCTCATTAGGGCACGACCAAGTTTTTCTTCATGTTTCAGGTCTTAGCCAGCTCAAAGGGCGCTTTGACTGCCTTGCTTAGTCAGCTCATTAGGGCATGATCAAGTTTTCCTTGTTTTAAGTCTTAGCTAGCTCAAAGGGCGCTTTGACTGCCTTGGTTAGTTAGCTTATTAGGGTACGATCAAGTTTCTTCATGTTTCAGGTCTTAGCTAGCTCAAAGGGCGCTTTGACCGCCTTGGTTAGTCAGCTTATTAGGGCACGACCAAGTTTTTCTCATTTTTAGGTCTTAGCCAACTCAAAGGGTGCTTTGACCACCTTGGTTAGTTAGCTCATCAGGGCACTATCAAGTTTTTCTCATTTTTAGGTCTTAGCCATCTCAAAGGGCGCTTTGACTACCTTGGTTAGTTAGCTCATTAGGGTACTACCAAGTTTTCCTCGTTTTTAGGTCTTAGCTAGCTTAAAGGGCGCTTCGACCGCCTTGGTTAGTCAGCTCATCAGAGCATGACCAAGTTTCTTCATCATTTAGGTCTTAGCTAGTTCAAAAGGCGCTTTGATTACCTTGGTTAGTCAGCTCGTTATGGCACGACCAAGTTTCTTCTTGTTTTAGGTCTTAGCCAGCTTAAAGGGCGCTTTGACCGCCTTGGTCAGTCAGCTCATCAGGGTACTGCCAAGTTTTTCTTTATGTTTTTAAGTCTTAGCCAACTCAAGGGGTGTTTGACCACCTTGGTTAGTCAGCCCATTAGGGCATGACCAAGTTCTCATTATTCTTTTTAGGGATTTTTGCCAACTCACAAAGGTGCAACCCCTCGCTATTCTTTGCTTCAAACTAACCTTTGTCAAGTATCTTAACGTTCCTTAGGATAGAGTCGTCCTGAAGCAAAAACGGTGTCTCTTTTGTCTTTGTGGCAAAGTTTTGCTCAAACTTCACCACTAAGAGGGGCAGCTGTAGATACCTAATTTTTGCCCCTTTGTAATTTTAATTTTAATTTTTTACTTTTACACAAAGGGTCCTAATTATAATAATAATAATAATAATAATAATAATAATAATAATAATAATAATAATAATAATAATAATAATAATAATAATAATAATAATAATAATAATAATAATAATAATAATTAACAAATGATGAAAATACAAAAAAAAAAAGAAGAAAAGGAAAAATCATTAAAAAGGCTTTTTAAGATTTTTTAGAAAGTAACTCATATTAGGAACAAATAGTTTTAATTTTAGTTTTAGTTTTAGATTAGTACAAATAATTATTTTAGGGAATTGGATAGTTTAAGTATAATTTAATTGTACTGAATGTCAAGGCATGGGCTAATGGCCTAACATATAAGTATCAGAGTATTTGGGTTGGATTTAATTCGAGGTCTTGGATTCAAGTCTCAGCAGACACTTATGTCTTTATTTTTCTATCTTTGCAAAAGCAAGATGAAAATGGGATTCATATCTAAGATCATTTGAATCTAGTTTAATCTTATTAAATCAGATTTGAATTAAATTTAGATCTAGTTTAATAAATTAATTAGATATGATAAGATATGATATGATTTAGACTCTATAAACACACACGCAGTCAGAAAAAAGGAAGAGCAAAAAATAGGAGGCCGAACTCCATCTTGATACAACAGTTACGGATGCTTCAATTGCTCATGTACACAGCCCCATCCTTACATGTGCAACCACTGTCTTTCCTCATTTGTCTCTGACCAGACGAGTAGCTCCAAGCAGCAACAAGAACAGCACAGCTTCGGTCACACACACACATCTACAGTTCGCTATCCACATCCGCGTGTCATTGCATAGTCCATGCATGACCGAACACGGCATGCTATCCACACATGCGACTCTCCCTCTCTTGCTGACAATACACTTAGCCACTGCAGAATCCCCACACACAGTACAGCACATACAGTAGCACCGCCCATTGCAACAATAGTAGCCCCTCCAGCTGAGCATCCCTATCTTTTGCAAATCAATAACACTCCCCACATCAACCACTGTCCACTCGCAATAGCCAAAACCCCCGATTGCACAAGCCCTTGATGCTGTCCCGATTCAAGCCCAAACACCGAAGATGTCACCAATCCAACTTCACACTACTACTCCGATTAGCCAGTCCATCGCAAGATCACCAACAGCAGCGCTAGACGTCCAACCCGATTCTCTAACAGATACGCCTCGACCAGCACACTTTCGCTACATTTGAGATCACTTGACCTACGCCGTTATTGACGCATAGTCACTGTCAACGCTTGCTTCAGTCGCCCTTCCGCCGACGATTAAACGAATCTGGATCAGTACGTGTACATCCTGGCCATTGTCGCATAGGTTAGTTTTCAAAATCAAGTTCTATTAAAGTTTTTCTTTCTTTTTCTTTATGTTATGATTTCTTTATTTGTAGTTTTATTATTATTATTACATTATCAATTCCCTAGGTATTTAATATAATATATGAATATATTAGTTTTAAGAGTTTTTTGGTAGTATGTCGTATGATTTTACTAATTTATTTTATAAATAGCTATCAATAGTAGAAGTGTGATTTTATTTTATAAATAGTTATCAATAGTAGAAGTATAAGTATGGATATATCTATTAGCTTAGGATTAGCTTAAGATTAGGTTCTTTTTACAAAAATCCCCACATAGAAAATCACTTTTAGAAATAGAAATTCATAAAAAAAAAAAGGAATTATTGCAAAAGTTTATAGTGTCTCAGATAGTTTTTTTTTTTTTTTTTACTCACTCAAAATTTAGGATCCCTTTAGAATTTTCTTTGAATAAATCAAGATTGATAAACATGTAAACCCGGTCGGTTTGTTTATTTTTTTTTTAAACCAATCAACACATTAAAGATTTTTATGAAAGAACTACAATCGTCTAATCTCGGCGAGCAGGTACGTAGGCACCTTTAGGACGACGATAAAATATGTAGAAACTTGGGTTCTTTTTTCTTTTGATTTTATTTATTTATTTTAAATATTATAATTAGAAAAATAATCCTAATTTCAGTAAATAGATAGTGGTACCCATTAAGGGTTTGATAGGTTAGCCTCTAAACTTGGAACCCTCTGGTTCTTCATTTAAAATTGAAATTAAAGACCGGTAGCCAAATCGTAATCAATCCAGCCAATTGGTTACGGTTTCTTTTTCTTTTCCTGACTTCGGTCAGGTGGCGACTCCAAAAATTATTTTTAATAAAAAACCAAAATTTCTTAATTTCTCAATTTCTCAATTTCTTTAGTCGATGATTAATATTAAATGGGTTAAGGTTTAGTATTAATCGGGAAATGGGAAAATCAAATTTAAATAAAAGAAATTGAAAAATCAGGCTTGACACAATCCATTAGGTAACTATTTTGAGAACTGGTCAGCATACTTGTCCAGCAACCCTTTGATTTCTTAAGGTAGTTTACTCCGCTCCTTCATTTCTAAAAGTTGCCTGACCAACATAAAGGTAAGCTCATCTACTTTAATGACCTCTCAAAGCTCAACTCTACTCATCATTAGAGCCTTCTTTGATCTACAAGCAAGTTTCGTTGCAACTTATGAACTTCTCTCAACGGCATCGGCTTTAGTGTGATCTTCCGATTATCCTTCTCGAACATACATGTGCTCTTATAGCCGTCATAGATGACTCTCCTATTAAACAACCACGGTCTACTTAGCAACACATAGGAAGCACACATAGGTAGTACGTCGCAGAGAATCTGGTGAAAGTAGTTCTCAATAGTAATCGGCAGTAGTATTTGCCAAGTAACATGTAATGCTCCTTTCTCACTCAACCAGTATAACTTGTACAGCTTCAGATGCGCAACAGTTGGTAGCTTCAATTTTGAAATAAGGTCAATTGATGCTACATTGGTGCATCTTCCATTATCCACAATGAAGGCGCACATCTAATCATTCACCTTATAGGTGGTATGAAACAAGTTCTCTCTTTGCTCCTCCTTTCACGAGGCTTTCATGTTATTAGTATAAGAGACAACCATGAGTAACTTATCCAAATCCTCAGCAAACATGTCCTCCTCAATCAACTCTTTCTTGGCAAGGGCCTTCTCCTCCTTGGGTTCTTCATTTGTATTGTCTACTTTTAGCTTTGGGATGTCTCTCTTGATGGCCATTATCTTATGGGTTAGGTACTAAGCAACTATATGTCCGAACCTTTGACATTTGAAGCACTTGATCTAGCTCATCTTCTTGCAAAACCCTTGCCCCTTCTCATAAGTTTGAGTTGGTACTTCATTATAAGATCGGCCTTTCTGCTCAGCTCAAACATCAACCTTTCTACTCGGCTCGATACTCGATAGAGTTCGGTGACTTCCCTTTCCAGGTTGGCTAGTTGGTGTTCTGGTCGACACTAGGCCTTTTCTCTGCCTCTCCACTTGTTAAGCAATCTTAACAGCTTCATCTATTGTGGTAAATCATTGAAGCTCCACAATGTCCTGAATATAACCTCTCAGTCTAGTAATAAATCTTGATACAATTCGAGCTGGTGGTTGCTCTACCTCGCAATGGATCATGAGTATTTGAAACTCTTGAACATACTCGTCAATAGTTCAGCCTTCTTATCTTAGCTCCTGAAGTTGAGTGAGAATGTCTTGAAGATAAGTTTCCGATACAAATTTGTTTATGAGTATTCTCTTTATATCGGGCCAAGTATTAATCTCTCGATAGCCCTCTTGTCTCCTTATCACCTAAAAATTCTTCTACCACATGATGGCATATTTGGAGAACTCAATAGCAACAGTTCTCACTTTCCCGTAATCCCTATACTAATAATAATCAAACACACATTTCACCTTCTCTTCCTACTCTAAATATTCATTAGCATTCCTAGATCTATTGAAACTTAGAATCCGAAGTTTCACATGGTCAGATGTTCTAGGGACTAGTATGTGCTCTTCTTTAAAATACTCTTCCTCGTCCTCTTCACCAAGCTCTCTTAAGTCTATTCTTCGTCGTACTTGTCTGCCTACTCCTCCACCTTAAACTGGTCAAGTTGGATTCTGACCTTTAACAGGTTGAGCAGCTTGTGAGGTATTTTACGTAGCCTCAGTAGGTCAGCAAGCTATCACATGAACAGGTCGAGTTAGATCTACCAAGAAATTAGCTACCTTATCAAGTCTCTTGTCAGTACTTCTTAGTGTCTCTTGTGATTGTTGTCCATGGTGGACAACTCCACTGTTGTCATGTCTAGCACCAACATTCATACTTGGGTAAGTCATTTTTCCTCATAGATTCAAAGCTCAAACAAAAGCTTCAGGAAATTAATAGTTAACAACACAACGTTCAAATGAACACAATAACTTACTCTATTTCACATATGCAAAATAGAGTATATCAAAACTTCAAAAACACATGTCCACTCAAACAAAACCTCCGCTCTGATACCAAGATGTTGTGAACTGTGACTAAGAACTGACAAGCTCGGTCGCTGGATAGGTCCAAGCTTGTAGAAAGCTTGAAAGAGTTAATGGAGGAAATGCATGAAAGGAATGAATGATGAATGAAAAGTAAGCAAAACTCACGAACAGCTCTAAAGGATATAATATACCAATGGAACTTTCGAGGACTTACAGCACAATTTGATATAACGCATGAATTCGTCTAGTAAGGTTACTCATCACTTAACCTTGCTTAAGGGAAAGGATAAGAGTGATGCTAGGCGTAAAACAGTAGAGTGTTTATATTAGGAAGGAAAAATCCTCAAGTGTATTAATAATGATCTGTTTACCTATGGCTTACAAATGCAAAGGGTATTTATACCTAAGAATTTAGGACAACTTACCTAAAAGGGGAAAAGATAAAATGGGTGCTACCCCCAAAGTAATAACGTACAATGATACAAAAGAGTTAAAATGAATATTCATAGAAGCAATAATTATTAAGGCAAATTCTACACGTGGTCCTTGCATGTAGGGATGCTATATTAGTGAGGTCATTAGAAGATGCGGACAAAGCAACACGGCCAATTGGCTTATCTAAGTAGGGATGGCTTATGTAGTCCAGGGTCTCTCTCTCGACATGGTGGTAAGGGTAGTACCAAATAAGTGGTCAAGCATAAGGGAGGATTGGATGTTGTCTCAGCAATCCATTTCTCGGCATTCTATCTATGAGAGATTGATAGTCATTCGACACGGTTTAAGGAGTGACTCGATAAGGAAGTACTCGGCATTAGCAGGAGTCGGTTGGAGTAGAAGAATTCGTCTTGTTAAGCCTTCCAGTCTTTAAGCTCGGCTGTACGTCAAAGGGCTAGTAGCTTGATTCCCATCATAATATCTATGTTTATTGCCATTAAGTAGTGGAAACAATCCCATTAATGATCACTTTAACATATTGACGTTTAAACTTAAGTAACATCCTAGTAAGCCATACTATGCAGTCAAGTAGTGAGAAATACCCCCTTGACTAATAAAAAAGAATTATTGATCATAAGTAATCAATACCACTGTTACTGCGTATGTACGATTGAATATTGCTGAAAAAAGATCTTTTATATATTATTAGTAACAAGTAAAAGTTTTGCTTTAATATGTAAGATCCCTTAGATCATCGAGTCTAAATAGTCTCATTATTATGCCTATCTTAAAGGAGACCCCTTTAAATCATCGAGTTTAAGTAGTCTCACAATTATATCATTTTACAAGAGGCTCCTTAGATCAAAGAAGAGATAACGAAGCAATTTTATTACTTTACACCGGATATTAGCACTGGTAGTTAAGACATTACTCTTAAGCGTATGCATTCTTTAAGAACAAAGCATGCTTAAACTCAACATATGCTTAATTATGTTACCATTGGGTCAAGATATACTTCTCACTATTTGTTGAAACATTGTAAGTCATTAAGGGGATTAAAGCCGTCCCATTACATTATTGTCTAGTACAATACTACTAAGCGAAGAACTATCACGCTTAAGTGCATAACAACAAGAGACTTTCATAAAAGCTAATGCTAGTGCTAAGG
This sequence comes from Lumnitzera racemosa, assembly GCA_024138005.1. Taxonomy (NCBI): domain Eukaryota; kingdom Viridiplantae; phylum Streptophyta; class Magnoliopsida; order Myrtales; family Combretaceae; genus Lumnitzera; species Lumnitzera racemosa. The sequence continues at coordinate 65,319,522 of JAMXBC010000004.1, forward strand.
AGATAAAAGAGCATGAAAGTGGATCAATGAACTTCATTATTATTGATTCTAAATATTCAAGTACAACTCGTACTTATGAAGAAGTATAAGAGTACAACTGAGTGATCAAGAAGATTATATAAAGTAAGGCTTATGAAAATGCCCACAACACAAGTAGTTAATTAAAGATATGTACATACAACCAAGGTTTTATATAAGTGCTATTATAAAAATAGTACATTATTGTAAACCTAAATCAGTGTACACCTTTAAGGTATCTTGACTTTAAAATACTAGTGTATTATAATGCAGTACTAGGTCCTCAATGGTATCATGAGGAAATTAGATGTATTAAGATTTGTTGACTTACCTCTTCTCTATCTATCATTAACTGGGTAGGGGTAGAATTATAAATGGATATGGTATATGAAGAGACTCTATCCATTATATTTGCTTTATATGATACTTCTTATGCATGATATTCAATGTACGTATGTTTACAAGGCTTGGTACGCATGCTCACAAGGTTTGGTATGCGTATACTTGTAATGCTCGAAGCCCATATACATACAAGGCTCATTGTGCATGTAGTACTCGACACATGAGTGATCTAGATATTAGATACGTTACGTTGGTTTATAACATCTCCTTTGCCCAATATAAAGGATGACATTATTAGAGCTATTCATTACACAAGAATACTTACATATAATGTCAAGTTGCCTCTTCCTATTGATTATTGAAAGTGGCAGTAGTGCCTACATGCAATTACTATCACTTAGGGAAGGAGGAAGAAGTGATCACCTGTAAAGATGAAGAAAAGTAGGAGAGTTAGTAAAATAAAGTGCATTCAACCAATATAATGTCTACTTATGCGATTTAGACATAATATGTATACGTATGTAAGAGCTCTCGCAAGTGTATGATGATGACGTATGGCATGGTCAACTCATATGTTCATGATAATGTTTAATTCACATGTCATTACCACGTTCGTGCTCAATTCACATATTTTACCTGCAAATGCTCATGCGTGTTCACCTTAGAGAAATTATGTTCAACTCATATGTTCACCTCACATATGTTTACATATGTTTACGTTAGAAGACTCATATTCAGCTCTCATATTCAGCTCTCATATTCAAGACTCATGTCAAGATGAAGCCTCACATCATGATTAATTCTCATGTTCACTCACTATGTTGAGAAGGCTCATGATTCAACTACTCACTTTCAGCTCACATTTCAACCGTCATGCCTATGCTATGATACCAAGACCTATATCATCCTTAAACTTCACATCATGTTCTTCAGACCTCATGTTATGCTTAGGTCTCGCATCATATTTAGACCTCATGTCATGTTTAAGCCTCGAGTTACATTCAGATCTCATGTTATATTTAGTGCTCACATCATATTCAAGCCTCAAGTTATGTACTGCTCACGTCATGTTCAGACCCTACGTCATATTCAAGGGTTATGTGGAGTTTACGCCTAGCATGATGTTTTTACCCTACATCATATACAGTGCTCGCATTACCTTTAAGCCTCGTGAAGTGTTTAGGCTTTACGTTGTATCATGCTCAAGACTCATGAGAGGTTGGGCACATGTTATGTCGGGGGATTATATCAAGCTCAAAACTCATTCCATATTCAAGGCTACATATTATGTTCGGGGATTATGTTATGTTCAAGATTCATATCATGGTTAATGATCATGTTTAGGCCTCAAGTTTGATTTTGATGTTAAATCGTGTTCAAGACCCGTGATTACAACACGTATTCACTCTCACATTCAATGCTTATATGCAACTTTTATATTCACTCGTGCTTAAGACTAGTATGTCATGACTCATGTTCGACTCATATGACGAGAGTCACATTCACCTCAGACACCGAAGATGTCATGTTCAATTCATATACATAACTCATACATGCTCATATCAAAGTTTATAAGTGCTCATGTTAGAAGCCCATGTATTCATGCAGAAGGCTTATAATTGGTTTATGTGTGCTTAAGTTGTGGACTTGCTTTCAACTCTCACGTGCTTATGCTCAAAGTTCATGTTCAATTCATATGCTATGCTCACTTTAAAGCTTCATGTCCATTTCACACAATTAAGCTCACAACAACTCATGTTAAAGGGGGTTGTGTTCTTTCAAATTTTCAATTTATAAGTACTCATGTTAAAAGGGTTTGAAGCTCATGTTCAATTCCCATTCTAAGTTCAAATTCCAAGCTCATGATTGGTTTACATATTCAAGGGTCGCATCACATCATGTTCAAGAATCTGTCATCCTATGTTTAAAGACTTATGTCATGATCAAAGATTATGTCATGCTTAAGACTCACATCATGTTCAAGACTCATGTTTTATTAATGTGTGTGCTTGGCTTATAGGTTTGCGTTCAACTCTCATGTGTTAATATTCAAGACTTATGTTTTAGTCATGTGTGCACAACTCATAAGCTCAAGTTCTACTCTCATGTATTAATGTCTAGGCCTCACGTTTAGTTCATCTTATGTGTAAGGCTCGTGCTCACCTCTCATGTATTCGTGTGTGCATGCCTCTATGACTTGAGACTCATGTTCAATTCATATTAAAAGTTACAATTGGTTTTATGGAGATTATAAAAGGAGGTCACACATGACCCCAAGCATTATACCTCTTCATTGTCACCCACTGATGAAGATCAATCTTCGTTGGCCCTTAGTTTACGAATAGTCACGATCCGGGCGATAAAGAGTCTACTCTCTTTAAGCCGTGTTGGTTTGCTAAGTAGTGTAAGGATGAGATCTAGTCCTTAAGTTATGACCGTAGACTTTTGACCCTCAATTGACAAATAGTTAGGGTTTAGGCGGTAAAGAGTCTACCCTCTTTAAATTGAGTCAATTTGCTGACTACTACTGGTTCAAGATATAGTCCTTAAGTTACAATTGCAGACTTTTGACCTTTGGTTGCAAGCAACTGTAGTTCAGGTGATAAAGAGATCCTCTTTAAATTGAGTCAATTTGCTAACTATGATAAGTTCAAGATAGTGGCCACTCAAAATCTAATTGTGAACTCCTTGAATATAGATCTTTTCACCTATAAAAGATGGATAATGAGGAGATATTGGTTTCACATTAAAAAAGTGAAAAGAAAAAAAAAAAGAGATGCAAGAATTAATGGCATAGAGACACATGTGGAGGCTAACATGAATTTAAAGACACTCATGAAGGCATTAGTAAAGTTACATGAGCAAAGTCGTTGAATGGTAAGAGCTATCTCATTATTCATTACATAAGAAGAAAAAAAGGAACAAGCACATAAGCCAAATTGCAAACACAAACATGACCAACCTTACAAAAAGAACATAGCAAGTGTACCAAGACAAACAATTCATGGTGATAAAGGGGACAAAAATGGCATATGCTTTACCATAAGTCACAAATATCTTGCAGCAAAGTCATTTGAAGGATTCTTGATGGTATTGTCAAAGATGAATGAATGAAGAGAAATAAGGAATAGTATAGCATTGACATTCCTAGAGGAAATCTTTTGATCCATAGACTATTATTACCGATATCTTTACTATTTGAGGTACATATAGATCACCCTTTTGTAAAACAAACCATCTTACTTTCATTTTAAACATTAGCAATTACATAGAATGTTCTTAGTGGAAATCATTAACTCCCTGCCATAGCTTGCAACCAATCAAAGTAATGCTTCATTAACAGATAATAAAAGGTCATTTAATACATAGGAAGTCTTATTGGATTCATAAGTGAAATTGGTGCAAACAAGGAAGGCTGTCTTATTACTGCATAGAAGTCAAATTGGTAGAATGTGTAAAAAAAAAAAAAAAGGTATATAAATTTTTTTACTGACATAGCAATAGAATGAAAACAAAAGGAGGTAATACAAGTGCTAGTGACTAAAACTAGCTTCCAAATAAGTACTTCAGTAGAGAATTTCCTCACCAAAGTGATATTGGAAGTTGCAATTATTAAGAGATTGAGAAATGTGTCTAACCTTATGAAGGCTAGATTTGGAATGCCACCTTAGGATTAAATATTAAAGCTAATGCATTACTTGATGAGCATAATGAAATTAGAAATTAAACATGCTTCAAGACTTATTAAGGAGTGACAGCATTATAAAGTAAGCTAAGTTTTAGTACTCCTCAAAACTATGTAGAATACTCTTAATGCATAGAAAAGTTGAAGTGCTACTCGTAGTATTTGCAACTTTAAAGATTATTGTTACTCATATATCGAGCTCTTAGTGATATAGTAAAGACAACAAAAGTTTTCGAGGCAACCAAATAGAGTAAGGGATATAGCTTGCGACTTAAACTTGAAACTCGAAGACAAAGCAAGACAAGGAGAAGTAACTTATATAACCAAGCTACTAAACTGAGTCTAAGTTGTCCATGTATGCACACAGTAAGCATTGAGGAACCATCAAGCACCTAATAGCTAAAATTTACAAGCAAGACTTGAAGATGAAAATAATGAGCATCAGCTAATATTAAGAGGCTACATGTGTATTCAGAGTAACCTGAGCTATTCACAAACCCCAATCAACAAGAGGTACGAACAACAGCAAAAGCTAGTACTCCATAAGAAACTAAAGTGCCTAACTAGTACCTAACTGAGTGTTGCATGCGATAGCAATGAATAGCTTTGAGATGAATAGGTAGTAATCTAGCGCTCCACGTAATAGCACTGATGCCCTCATACCTATATTCAAAAAAATTTTAACTGAGTAGCAGCTATAAGTTTTCCACTAAATTTCTAAACAATTGTGGCCGTTTGTTCAAGTTTCAAACAATTGAGATGCAGACTTACCAAAGTATAGCGGCTTAACATGTTAATAACAAAATAGCAAAGGCCAACTGAATTTGTGAAATCTGAGCTTAAGCAAAGCAGGCTGTAACCAAGTGACGAACAACATAGTAGCTTCTTTCATTCAAGTGATATACAAGTGTAGGCACCCAATTTTTGCCCATTTTATCTCATTTTATTTTATTCTCTTAAGGGGTACTAAATTAGAAAAAAAAATTAAAAATTAAAGAAAAACAAAAAAAATAAAGAAATTTAAGAAAAAAAAAGAAATTTAGAAAAATACAAAAAATAGAAAATATAAAAAAGCACAAAAAATAAAAATTTAGGAAAAATTTTTATAAAAAAGGAAAATAGGAAGAAACACAAAAAAAAAAAGAAATTTAGAAAATACAAAAGAAAAATTAGAAAATTGAAAAATCATGAAAAATTGAAAAAAGATAAAAGATTTTAGGGAATTTAGAAAATAACAATTTAATAGGATAGATTTTTTAATTTTAAATAAGTTTTGAAGTAAGACCGTTGGGCTTGAGTTTAGATTTGAATCTAGTCCAAACTAACCTGGTTTGTATATGTAATTTAATTGCACATATGGATAAGGCATAGGTTAACAGCCAATGGGTAAATACTTGGACTTAGCATAAGGATAAACTTAGAGGTTAGAGGTTTGAATCTTACTAGAGGTAGAATTGCCTTTTTCTTTTTTTTTTTTTAACATTTACTGTACTATCAAATCGAGAACTATCATGTGTTAGGATCTTATTGTGCCATGTGTCCTTACATGTGGCAACATCGAGTTAGATGACTAATGCTGATGTGGTACTGCCAGGCATCACTATTGACACGTAGTGCGTTAAGGTTAGACGATATAGTTGATATAGTGCCACATTGGTAACACATCAACATTTTCCTTTTCTTTCTCCCCTCTTTCCATTGATTTCCTCCATTTTCCCCAGCTTTTCTCGCATTTTGCTTCCCGAACAATGCACTTTGTAAGCAGATTTGGTTCCTTTTTCTTTGCAATTTCATCAAATTAGTAATGAAGTCGTGGAGAAAACTTGGCCTACTATAGATTGGTATAAAAAAACATGTCTAGATTCAGTCAAATACGCATTCAAATCGAGCTTCCAGGTTCGAAAAAAAGCTTAAGTTTCAAAAATTTGAATACATACCCAATTCACCATTAAAGGACTTTCCGAGCTTGTATTAACCGAAATCACTATAAATTGGACTCTCACAATCATACACAAGGACAAAGAGGAGCTTCACAATATCACAAACCCTCGATTTCTCATTTTCGAATCACTCTCTCTACCGAACTCTCTCTCTCTACTTGATTCCAAGCTACACTACTACCCTAGCTTGACTACCCATGTTATAGGTTCCCTAACTTAGCTACCTTCGTCCATTACCATAACCCCTAGCCGCGACATACACTACCTACCCTAAGCCTTAAACCACCGCTCCTTCTCTACTTCAAACCACCACATTAGGTGGTTATCAAGCCTCATCAATACTACAGTCAAGCTCTCCATACTTCAAAACCCAACCTCAACCATTCACTTGAACCCAGCAAGCTACTACCCAAACACCCCCATCAACCACCACCAACTACCATTCATTAACACTACTTAAACCACCTCCAATAACCATAGCATCGAGCCTACCCCCTACGAATCCAATTAAATACACTTAAATCCCCTCTCTCCCGCTCACTTTGGCCACCTGATCAACCTAAACCGCGCTTCGCCATGCCATTGAAGTGGAGCTAAAGAGGACTCGACTCAAATTCGACCACCCAACCCACTAACCCGAATATGACCCATGAACTAACCCGATCTGATATGCTCATTCCCCCTTTGGTCCGGTCCTATTACCTATCTAATTTGTTTTGTTTTGTTTATTCGGTTTTCTAAATCTTTTATTTATTTGTTTGTTTATTTATGTACCTATAAATTGTAATACAAAAAAAAGGAAAAAAAAAAGAGAAAAGAAAAAAGTAGTTCATTTATTTATTTATTTATAGTAAATAAGATAATAATAAGAATAAAATAAGTACATAAGTTAAAGAATAAAAATTGTTTTTTAATAATTAGAAAAATCAAGTTTTCAAAAAATAATAAACGGACACTTTACAAATTAGGACTCCCTTTAGATTTTTCAAAAATAAAATTTCTGATTTAGGACCTTTTTTAGAAATTTTCTTAAATAAACCAAATTAAACTAAAAATATAAATCTAGCATGTTTTTAACATTAAAATCAACTCAATCTACTAAAGTTTTATAAAAAATAACTATGTATATCCGATCCCATATAACAGGTATGTAGGCACTTACGAGGCGACGGTAAAAAATGAAAAAAAAAAACCTAATTTTCCTTTTTCTTTAGCTTAGATTACTTAAGTTATTCAATTAGAGTAATTAATAATTGAGTTTTGTCTTATAAAATTAAAAGATGGTTTTTGAGGTTAATATTAGATTTGGAAAGTTAATGGTACTTGTAAAGGTTTAAAAAAACCTAACCCTCAAATCTAAATCTTTAGTATCTAAAATTGTTTTCAAAATCGGTTTTTATTCAAAGACTAGTAACTAAGTTATAACCAATCGACCCAATTAGTTATAACTTAACTCCTTTTTCTCAACTTTGGTTGAGTAGCGACTCCAATACATTTTTAAATTGAAAAACGATTTTCTTTAAACCCTAGTTGAGAGTTAGTATTAAATGAGTAAGGTTTAATATTGATCGGTTTAAAGAAGGCTTAATTTTAAAAGACCGGTAGAGAACAAACTAAGCTCGATAGCTTGGTAACTCCACTGGAGACATCAAGAAGGTTGGCCATTTAACTTTCCAAAATTAAAATTGATCTCTAAAAATCACCTTAGTGAAATTTATTTATTTTCTTTGTTATTTGTATCATAACTGTACTAACGTCTTATAAGTTTAGTTTTATGTATTTAACTGTTTTTTTTTTTTAAGAGGGGGGGGGGGGGGGGGGGTGGAGGAAGGGGGAAGGGGGATTTATTTCTCGTACCATGAATGCATGATAGATACGGTCGAACCTAAGCCATCTTAAGACCTTAAGATGGGGAGCCATTGTATAAATTTCAAGTGTAGTAGAGCAACCACTGTTTAGGGCTGATTAAGCTACCCCACTTAAATTGCAATATGACTAAGGAACCATTTTTTAAAAACACGCAAGGTTATAGAGTTTATGGACCTCTAGGACCCACCCTTCTTGCATATATTCTTTAGGGTTTGGAGAATAGCTAACAAGGTGACATTATTATAAAAGAGAGGAAGAAAAAATAAACCTGAAGCTTCTTTTCCTGTATTTCTCCTAAAATTCACTCTCAGCTTCTGTTTATATATTATTAACTTCATGTTTGTACTATTATCTTACATATCACACGCATTAGGATATGGAAGGTCATTTGTTGCAGGGTAGATGCGGTTAAACCCAAGCCATCTTAGGACCCTAAGAGAGTAGCCATTGTGTAGACTTCGGGTGCTATGGTGTAACTACCGCTTAAGGTTGATTAGGTCATCTCACTTAAGCTTAATGTGACTAATGAAAGTGTTTTTTAATAAGTGAGGTCACACAACTTAAGGACCTTTTAGAACCTACCCTAATTGCATTCATGAACCTTTTTCCCAAAATTGGCAAATTGACACGATGTGGCAAAACAAAACAAAAATTGTGAAGTTTCCTAATCTTTTCCCTATAAATGTTTTCTCCCTGTAAATATTGATGTACTCCCTATGTAAATAAGATAGTTTTGATGTAATTTTCTTTTCATCATTTTTGTAGAAAATGATTAGGTCTTCTTTTATACATGCCCTTGTCAAAGAAGTCATATCCACGAGCCTTTAGAGCCCAAGGGGATACTTAAAGGATGGTTTCAATTTTTCGATCCAAACTACCAAAAATTCATTGAAGACAAAATTAAGCCTATCCTCTCTTTACTCAAAGTCTAGACCAATGTCACCATGGTATGGGCTTTGGTTTACTTCTAAGACCCTCAGAATCAGTTTTTTCACTTTGTCCCATGCCAATTAAGCTCAACCATTGCAGAATACTCCTATCTGTTAAGAGCCTCCTTTGTTGGAAAAGGAAAATATGTCCCAGATATTACGGTTAACCCCGCAAAAATTTTCAAAAAGCTCATAGGCTTCGGTGAATATGAACTATGTAGAATGTAGACAAATCCTCATAGGAGAATTATTAAGTTGGATAACCTTTTTACTTGGTTCGTAACCCTATCCAGCTACAACCAGAAACTCTTTTGTGGTAGCATTGAAGATTGGCAGCAGTATAAGATCAAGGCCTATATCTTGGCAACATTAGAACCATTGTGTTTCTTGATGGGATATTTCACATACATCATAGGATTGCAGAGCTTGTGACCTAATTTTTAGAAGGGAAATCCTACGTCCCAACACTACTAGCAATACAAGCCAAGTTGCTTAGTCGTCTATAAGAAGAGAAGAATGGAGAATTAAAGAATAATACAGCTCTACTTATGGTTTAGTTTATTAGCCATACTCAGAGCCCTAAACTTGATTTCCTTCAGAGATAAAGTATCCAAAAGATGAATCTTATTGATGCATTCGCTGCTGTCATTGAACTCCCTAAAGGTATTGCTACTAATTACTGAATTAGAGCTTTCTAAAAGTTCCATAATGAAGATATTTCTCAGGTTGTTGGATAGATCAAGGTTTCTAAGCTGAAGAAAATAAATAAGATTAAAGAGGAGCCAAGACTTCATAAGAAAACAAGGATCTAGACTTTAGGGATTATTTATAATGAATTTCTGAATAATATAAGGGAAACTTCAAAGATGCAATAAAAATCTTTTTCTTACCATATCGTAGTCACTTTGCCAGCTCTTTTCTCTACATCCACATCATCCTAGTATTGCATTATGCCTATAAATACATTAGTTGTGTCTTTAAGTTTCCAAGTCCTTCTCCTTGTACCTTCCACTCTAACCCTTTCCAATATCTTCTCCTATATATCCTTAGGATCTTTTTTGTAAGTTTGTAAAATATTGAGGCCCTTGATCCTTTAGGATTGTTTTCTACTCCTTTTTCATAACTTATAAATAAGTCTTATCCTTATATCCTTGTCTCTTTCTTAAAAATGAGAGATTTTGTTCAAAAAAAAAAAAAAAGAAGAAGAAGAAGAAAGAAAAGAAAAGAAAAGTTGTTAATTGGTAAAGAATTCTTCCAATCAAGTTCACATGGCTGATGAGAGATTCGCCTCCCTAAAAAGGATGATGCATCAGATGGCTCAACAATGACAAGTTTTGTTCCTAATGATCACCACTCTTCAAATATCTCAAGATTCAAGCTTGGAAAAGAAACTCTCAAATTTGGAAGAAAAGGTAGCCATATGAGCATTACTGATCTAGAAATGGCAATAGGCCCCATATTTAGAGGATTTCAACACCCAATATTCAATACTAATCAAATGTCAGTAAGCCTAAGTAATGTATCACACCCCGAATAGAAGGAGTCATAATAGTTCCACCTTGTAAACTAATATAAGATAGAAATTAACCATACAGCTGCTATCGTAGATATAATCCATACAAGATGTGCACAACTCAATCAGCTTGAAGCATCCATTTTGATACCTACGAGTAATCAAACTTGTGGTATAAGTTTACAAAATACCTGTTCTATATAACCTATTATCCCATAACACAACAGTACTTACATAAACGTATTATATTTAAAGTTGTAATTTACAATCAGAGTTTACCAAAAAGCCATAGGTTTTATAGGCTATTTACAATAAGTTAAGAAACTAATGGGTATCCTAGGAAATTCCCAATTAATTTCCTCAAAATTGAAAAGAAAAGACAAAAGAAAGGTCAAAAGCCCAAGTTCAGTTGATTCTTCGTTCCTCACTTTCCCAATCAACAGCATATTAACCTAGGGTTGGTAGTATCGGAACATCTCGGTCCTTACTTAGTAGCTGCAAAAGAGTTTATGGGGATGTGAGCATAATTAGCTTAGTAAGTAGGACAAACTTAGAAGAGTACCAAACAATCACAAGCAATGTTATTAATTATGATGAAATGTAATGTAATCAATTAAATGAAATATCGCACAATGTTATCCTGTCCATTGTAAGGTTAGAGAAATTATATTCGCTCTAACTCGGATTGAAAATTTTTATCGTACTCAAATCAAACCAAGCCTGGGCTTGTGCAATGGAGAATACCTTCCTCCTGTGACCGCCTTCGAACCACAGCCTCCACCCTTACCACAACTTCCTCGCCTATCACTCAGTTCAACAAAAGACCATTTCAATTATCCTCATTGAAGGAAGTCGATATTTAGCCTAATACTCTTAATTGTTCTCACTAATGGATGTTATGCATATCCAGTTTCATTTTAGTCGAATAAATGTTAGTGTTAATTAAGGGTAACCAAAAAATTTATATAATTCAAAGACAATGCGACATGCAAAATAGTACACCAAAAAGTTTAACTCTTGTCACAACTAAATATCATACACATACATATGTGGCATGCGTATAACCAACTAACTACAAACACAACTAGAAGTACTCTTGAGTTTACAAATACTTTAATATAGTATCCCAACAAGCGATGAAGCTACAAATCCCAACTTACTTGTTTAGACGCTCGCTATGAAAGACTCGAGCTGTCAACAGTTTGACCATTGGGAGATCTTATATACACAGAAAATCCAAATTCAGTTTTTGTGATAATTATGAAAATATTAGGGTTTAATTTAAAACGGTTATATATATAAATATATTATCTCAATAATATATAATTTTTTTATTATATATGTATCAAGTTAAGTTATTAATTATTGATAATATACATAATTTTTAATATTACGTATTACATATTGTTTCGATTGAATGAAAATGTATTTTTAATTGATTAAATCATGTTTTGATTTCAGTTGGGTTATCATAATACATACATTCTAGAATATTATAGAGTTATAGGTTATATCACCTAAGATTACCTGATTTTAATAAAATTAGTGTCGTTGGGTTCATACAGACCTAACGACACATAGGGTTTGTATAGACCTAACGATACGTAGGGTTTGCATAGACTAAACGATACATGTTACGGGTCCTATTTCTATAGATGATTTTTAACAGATAGTTTAGGTTTTTAATACAATTATATGTATCTATATAAATATTATCATATTATACATAATTTATGTTATTAAATTGTATTTTACTTGATTTGTCAATATAATACTATAATATGAGTATTATTTAACCCCAATACACATATAACATATCCTAAATAGTAAAATATCCTTAAATGTATTAAAAATACACTTTTTATCTAATCTGACCAATACACCTATACATAGTTTTTATTTAACTATTTATTTCACTTTAACTTATTATTATCAAAAATACATCTCGATTTGTAATTTAAACTATTTTACTACGTAAATTCATAATAAATAGTTCGGGTCACCAAATAATTTCCTAAAAATTTCTATAGACTCCCAAAAATATAGGGAACTTATCTATTACTTAGTTTCAAGTTTTTGATATATCACCTATATATTCGTATTTACGATTTTATTTCTAAATTATCTTAAATTACTCAATTATAATCCTTTTTACACTAAATTAATTTCAATTTGACCTAACATTGTTATTATTCACTAAATATTAGTACATGTTAATTTCATCATTTAAATTTTATAATTTCCTATTTATTTCACAACTTCAACCTATTTTCGAGCTATTTTTAGGCCAAAAAATACAATAAATATTAAAAATATTAAAATCAAAATTCATGCTACATAGAAATTATCTATATATTATACTCATCCTACATAAAAATTTTAAGCTAGAAACAACATAATTTAGTACGTTTATTTTATAATTCAAATTTTAGATGAATAGTAATTTTCTTAAGTAAGTATACTAAATATTACAAATTTTTTAAAAATAAAAATAGCATATGAAATCTTGTTTAAAATGATGTAACTACAATTTTTTTCATAATTTTTTGGATGGCTTAAGTATTTTTTACAAATTATTGAAAAATAAGGTAGAAAATCGACCTGCATGCTCCTAGATTCTCTGGTGGCCGTGGAGTGGTAGGGCTTTGTTGGAAAAGCTAGTCGCTACCTGAACTGGTGTTGGCCAATTGGGTTGGTTGTCAAGTAGTTGTCTAGCTTGGGTATAGTGGAGGCACGGTGGTTGCTCTGTTTTTCTTTTTTTTTTCCTATTTTTCTATGATTTTTTTCTTAATTTCCTTTAAGTGTATCTAGTTTGTAAAGTTAGGAAATGATGTAAGGAAGCCTATTTATGCTAGTTGGAGTCAATTGCTACTATTTGATTTTTCTTTACTTTTTCCTCATAAATGCAAGTAGGAGGTGGTCAAATCCTATAGACTTGCTATTGAATCAACATATTCAACTCCTCCATAGTAGGCCAAAGTGAAAATCCATACATTCCCAGTTGCAATTGAGTCTTTTGGATGAGATTTGTAATTATTGTAGCATTTTAGGTATAACTTATTAATATTTAGTTATTTATTAATATATGAGTATATATCCCATGCATATATCATGCATAATATATAACTATACTCATATAATTAAGTTTCTAACATATCTTTTATTTTTAGGATATGTTCTCTTAATTATTCACATGAATTCAACACATTATAACTATAATTACGTAAATTAGGGTTAATTTATGGGTATGATTATTATTTATACCAGGTATACTCATAAAAATACGAGTATATTCATATAGTAAATTATACTATATTATCTTATTTTATAGCTTAATTAACTTATTTTTAAGTTCTTGTCGCATTTCGAGCTCAATTTTAGGTGTTTCAAACATTTTGGTACTATATTAAATAATCCTACTTTTAAGAGCAAAATTGGGATTTTGGATTATTATTTTCAAAATCTAACTTTACTATGTTGTTTCGTCTAACTTTTTTATCTTAGTTGTAAAGTTTGGATTCAATTTGATCACTTTCCTTAAAAGTCTTAAATCTAAGCTTGGTTATTCTAAATATAATTTTAGGGGCTTACATAATGAAGGAGGTCCAACAAGAGAAAAGCTACGGAGGAGTCAGAAAGAACAAGACCTAGGGACTTAAAGGAGACAATTCACTCGATTGAAGATATCAATTACCCAAATCTTTCATCATTTGAACGCAGTATGGATTATAACTTGTGAAGCCCCTTATTCAAATTACAAATCATGCACTTTGACCTAGAAGCATGATGCGACTATCATATGGGTCAGAAGGGATACTCTACTAAAGAATACTAGAGATTGAAAAACAAGATTCAAGACTTGATTAATGCAAAAGTCATTCAGCCAGAGCTATAATAAGTCGGTCCTTCTTCAATTCATGGGAGTAGTTCAACTAAGTTGCCTATAGGTTTATTTCCTTTGAGTATACCAATGTCTTTTGATAAACTAACGGGTTATTTTAAGTAGTTGGATGCTTGTTAAGATTGAGGAAAAGAAAGTTGTTTTTTCAATAAAATATATAATAGTTGATTGACATTTTAATTGAATGATTGCAATGTTATTGGAGCAAATAAATTCTCCTTAGGGAATTGGTAACCCACTTTTAAAAGGTTTAGAATGAAAAGAGGTAAAATATTTTCCATACACTAACCTATAACACTTTGAGAGTTGAGAGACATAATGGTGAGGATACTTTAGGCTAATTCCTTAAAGGAGGTTTACTTTGAATGTGATATGCAAATTTAGGCATTCATTTTCGAATTCTAAACACAATCATCTCTTGTTCTATCGTTGGACCCATTTGAAGAATTTTCAAATTTAAACCCTATTGAGAACCACCCTACAGTGGGGTAATTCGGAGGTTAGGGTTATTGATGAGGAGACAAGGATAAAATTGGTTTGTGCTTACTTTAGTGACGTGAAATTCAAAAATAAGTTTTATTTTGATGAGTTATTTTTCTTTTGAAATGAAGAAGAGCCATATCCTTTTTAAACACCTCAAACTTATACTTACCTCACCTGAGCTCATACAATAGAAACCCTTGGATTTTGGGCCCTAAATTGCCTAAATGGAAAAAACTTAGGAGTAGATACAAACATTCTTAGGGCTAAAAGAAAAGAAAGAACAATAAGGGAACAGTAGAGTAAAGAAATAATAACAAAAAAAGAAAATAAAAAGATGAAGAGAAGATGTTGGAAAATTAGGCCTAAGTGTAAGTCAAAAGCCCTAAGAGATATATCATATCTTAGTAGGGGTAACCAAATCGAATCAAAAGTCAAAGCCCAAATAGTCCTAAAGTCATAAGGCTCTAAATCACAATCTAAGCTCAGAAATCTAAAAGCGCTATATATACTTTGAAGCTTCTCTTAAGTTGAATCACACCAACTTTCCCATCCACAATACCATCTTTACAAAATAAAAGCTCTTCCGATCCTAAAAGATAATTTATCTTTAAAAGTGGTTTTTGAAACTAGGGCAAGCAAATTTCTAATTTTTCTTAAGGTTATGGACTTGTACACTCGGGGTTAATAAAATATTTATTTTAAAATAAGCTTCTTCATTAGTTTCTTTTGAAGCCCTTAGACCAAAAGCCTAAATTCATAATGTCAAGCTACAAAAGACCTAATGAATTGATCAAGGCGTATCATATGCAAAATGGACTATAATTTTGGGACTAGACTTGAGTCAAGGGTTTGCAAGGAAGTCCTCTTCAACTAAATTAGTCATGAGTTACTTTTTCCTTAAAAAGTAAGGGTGTTTGAAATTATAAAGCCCCACTTAGTGGCTCAACATCCAAGCTAGGGGGAACATAAGAGGCCCTATGTGATTATTAAGGAAGGGTTCTTTACCTATTAGCAAACTAAAAAAAAAGAAGATAAGAAAAAAAAAGAGAGTAATAAAAAAAGAGAGAGAAAAAGAAAAAGCGAGAGAAAGTATTTTTATTCCAAGTCCATGTTGGCCTAAGTGCCAAGTTTTCAATCCATTCTGAAAAAGTTGACCACAATAGTTAGGATTTTTCTCATTCTTCCCAAATGAAGGAAATTATCCTCAATTTCTTTTTTTAAACTAAGTAGTGTTCTAGACAAGTTTAAACCTTGCTAACTCTTAAAAGGGCCATCTCGCCTCCAACTCTCTTTAGAAAGCTCATTAGGCTTTTTTGTTCACGAAGTTCTTTTAATGAGCCCATAAAGCGTTCTATTCACCAAGTTCTCTTAGTAAGCCTGTAGGGCACTTCTCTTAATCATTTCCTTTTAGCAAGCCCATAAGGCACAACATTAAGTCCAAGTTTAGGGTTGTTAATCCCCAAGAGACGCTCTTGCCTAGGTTAGTGAGCCTAGAGAGCTACAACCAGGTTCTTTAGATCGTTCCTAACTTAAGGTTTGCTAGTCCCCAAGAGAAGCTCCCACCTAAGTCAGTGAGTTTAGCGAGGTACGACCAGGTCCGTTAGATCAATCCTAGCTTAGGGTTGTTAGGAGCTAAGAGACGCCCTCACTTAGGTTAGTGAGCCTAAAGAGGCACCACTAGGTCCTTTAGATCGATCCCAACTTAGGATTGCTATTCCTCGAGAGACTCTCTCGCCTAGGTCAGTAAGCCTAGAAAGGTACAATCGGGTTTTATTTCTTCACCAAATCCTTAGTAGATCAAGTTTAGGATAGTTACTTAGTCGTTTTAAAGTTATTCTAAGGGAAAAAATAATGTCTTTTTTTATCTTAGTAGCGAAAGTTTTGTTCAAACTTCACTATAAAGAGGGGCAACTATAGATACTCAATTTTCATCCCATTTATTTTATTTTCTCAAAGGGTCCCAAATTAGAAAAAGTAAAAAATAGAAAATTAAAGAAAATTCAAATAAATAAGAAATTTAGGGAAAAAAATAGGAAATTTAGAAAAATAAAAAAAAATAGAAAAGTAGGAAAAAGCGCAAAATATAACAAATTTAGGAAAAATATTTTTAAAAAATAAGAAATTAGGAAGAAACACAAAAAATAAGAAATTTAGAAAATACAAAAAAAATATTTTGAAAATTGAAATGTCATAAAAAATTGAAAAAAGATGGAAGGTTTTAGGGAATTTAGAAAATAACAATTTAATAGGATAGATTTTTTAATTTCAAATAAGTTTAGAAGTAGGACCATTGGGCTTGGGCTTGGGCTTAGCATTGGGTTAAACCTAAAGGTCAAGGGTTCGAATCTTATTAGAGGCAAAAATTTCACTGTCTTTTCCTTTTCTTTAACACTTATTGCACTATTAAATTACGAACGGCCATGTGTCAGAATCTTATTACATCATGTATCTTAACACGTGGTAACATCGAGTTAGACGACTAATGCCGACGTGGCAGCCATGTAGCATATCACATCAGCTGCTATGTGTCACTATTGACATGTGGCACACTAAGGTTGGATGATACAGTTGACATAGACGTAGTGCTACGTCGATGCCATGTCAACATTTTCCTTTCCTTTCCTTTCTCCCCTCTTTCCCCTGATTTCCTCCATTTTCCCTAACTTTTCTAGTGTTTTCCTTCCCAAACAGTACACTTTGTGAGCAGATTTGGTTCCTTTTTCTTTTCAATTTCATCAAATTAGTGATGAAATCACGGAACACGCTTGGCCTACTGTAGATTGGTGTAAAAAACACATCCAAATTCTGTCAAATACACATTCAAATCGAGCTCCTAGGTTTACAAAAAAGCTTAAGTTTTGAAAATTTGAATTCACACCTAATTCACCATTAAAGGACTCCGAGCTTGCACTAACTAAAATCACTATACATTGGACTCTCCTTATTACATACAAGGATAGAATGGAGCTTCACAAATCATCATAACTCCCTCTCTCATTTTTTAATCACTCCCTCTATCGAACTCTCTCTCTCTACTCAATTCCAAGCCACACCACCACCTTAGCTTGATTACCTATAGTATAGGCTCCCCAACTAAACCATCCTCAACTACTGTTATACCCCCTAGCTACAACATGCACCACCAACCCTAAACCCTACTACCACTCCTTCTCCACTTTGAACCACTACAATGGGTGGTTCTCAAGCTTCATCAATACTACGATTGAGCTTCCCATACTTCAAAACCTAACCTTAGCTACTCACTCGAACCCAACAAGCCACTATCGGAACACCCCCATCAACCATCGCTGAATGACACTTACTAACACCACCTAAACCACCCCTAACGACCATGGCATCAGGCTTACCCCTTACAAACCCAATTAAATACATATAAATCCCCTTTCCCTCGCTTACTTTAGCCACCAGATCAACCGGAACCATGCCACGTCGTACTGCTGAAGTGGAGTTGGAGAAGACCTAACCCAGATCTGACTACCCAATCCACTAACCTGAGCTCGACCTGCAGATGACCCAATCCGACCTACGCATTCCCCCCTTATTCCAGTCCTATTACTTATCTAATTTGTTTTGTTTTGTTTATTCAGTTTTGAAAATCTTTTACTTATTTATTTATGTACATGTAAATTGTAATTAAAAAAAAAAAGAAAATAAAAGAGAAAATAAAAAAAGGAAAAGAACAAAGAAAGAAAAAAAGAAGAAAAGAAAAAAGTAATTTATTTATTTATTTTGTTTTAGTAAATAAGATAATAATAAGAATAAAAATATGTACATAAGCTAAATAATAAAAATTGTTTTTCAACACTTAAAAAAATCAAGTTTTCAAAAAATAATAAACGAATCCTTTACAAATTAGGACTACCTTTAGATTTTTCAAAAATAAAATTTTCGATTTAGGACCTTTTTTAGAAATTTTCTTAAATAAACCAAATTGAACTAAAAAAGTAAATCTGACATGTTTTCAACATTAAAATCAATTCAACCCACTAAAGTTTTATAAAAAAAAAAAAAGAACTATGTACATTTGATTCCAAATAATGGGTACATAGGCACCTATGAGGAGACGGTAAAAAAAAATAAAAAAAGAAACCTAATTTTCCTTTTTTTTATTTTAGATTACTTAAGTTATCCAGTTAAAGTAATTAATAATTGAGTTTTGTCTTATAAAATTAGAAGGTAGTTTTTAAGGTTAATATTAAATTTGGAAAGTTAATGATACCCGTAAGGGTTTAAAAAAACCTAACCCTTGAATCTAGATCTTTAGTTTCTAAAACCATTTTCAAAATTGGTTTTTATCAAAAAACCAGTGGTTAAGTTATAATCAATCCACCAAATTAGTTATAACTTAACTATTTTTTTCCCAATTTCGATTGAGTGGCAATTTTAATACATTTTCAAATTGAAAAATGATTTTCTTTAAACCCTAATCAAGGGTTAGTATTAAACGAGTAGAGTTTAGTACTGATCATTTTAAAGAAGGCTTAATTTTAAAAGAACTAGGAAGAAACAAACCAGGCTTGACAACAGGTGATGCTTGTTGGAGAATTGACAACACGTAAGAGCTAGGGTTTAATAATCAAAGAAGTTTTACTAAAGTGAATGAAAGAGCTTGGAGATGGGCTTATGTATCCTATTTAGTAGAGTAGGTGAGATGTAGTAAATATTTAAAAGCTTGATATTGTGAGGCAAATGAAGACAAAAGAGATGAAAAGAGAGGAAAAGTAAGGTATATGCAGCATAAACCAAATAAGTCGGATGAAGAAGATTTGAAACTTCGTTTAGCTTTTGAGGCGCCGCCCTAAAAACCTCATAGAAGATATTATCCCCTTGACCCTTACCCACTAACTGAGTAATGAGACAACCATATTTGTAGCATAACAAATAAGATTTAGTTAACACAAAGTGTTTACATTATATGTGAAAACCTTACAAGAAGAATGTCGCGCCCCGAAGCGGCAAAGTCATAGCAGCTCCACTGTGTAAACCATTATAAGATAGAAGTAGGCCTTCCAACCGATATCTTAAACTTGATCTACACAAGACGTCCACGACTAACTCGCTTTGAAGTAAACAGTTTGTAATTTAAATAAACCATTTACCTAAAAAAGTGAGAAAAAATATATATACACTGAAATTCAGTTATTACAATTAACATTTACAATATTTCATCGTAATACATTTCCTAGTTATTACATTATGCAGAAATGAAAAATTATGAAATAAAAGCTTAGACCTTAAAAATATATATTTGTTCTTTAAACGTTTTTCCTCATTCCCCAAGATTCAACAGTTACTAGCTTCAGAGTAGTTGTATACCACTTCTTAGCCAGCACCTACACGACGTCTATAGGAATGTAAGTAATCACAGCTCAGTAAGTTACCACAGCTCAGTAAGTTAGGATGGAGGACTTAAAACTATACTATAAACATAACAAGGTTATCAATTAACTTATTAGATGCAATGCATGTTCAAGTAAATGCCATCACACAACGTTGTCTAGCCCATCGTGAGATTAAAGAAATTGCGCCTGCTCTAATCCGGGTTGAGGAGTTGCCGTTAATGCAACAGCTCACAACTAAACCTAGGCTTATGTAATGGAGACACCGCTCCTCCCACGACTACCTTCGAACCTTGACTTCACTTTCGCCGCAACCTCTTCTCTTGTCACTTAGTTTGACTAAGGATGAAGAAGGAACCATTATGCAATCCTATGCTATCCCTTTCGAAGGAGTCAGTATTTGGCCAAAAAATCCTAGGTTTCCCCTAATGGGTTGCCATGCAAGTCCAATTATGATTATGGGTCGTATATTTGATTAGGTCCAGTTTAGGGTGATCAATCATTTCATACAAATCATACAATACAGGCTAGAACAACAAACTAAATCATACAATCACTCATAATCAAGCACATGCACACAACTAACTATCTAACAAGCATAACCAAGTATAATCTCAAGCTTCCAAAATACAACATCGTATTAATCCTAACTTACCTGGACTCTTCACTCACTCACTCAAGGTCCAACTCGCTCAGGCCATCGCCGATCATCCCTATAACACAAACGCGATTTTAGTTTTTCATATAACTATTATAAGCTGGTTTTATCTTATAACGCTTATTATTATGTTTTGTTTAGGGTTTAATATATCCAATTATCTAGTTTCTCAAATCTTTTACAATTATTTTAGGTTTGGGGTTAGGTTCAAGTTCAGTTTCCACATCGATTTCTAAATTAGGTTTTAATTCAATTTTGAAGTATTGTTTTATATCCGAACCTTAGAAATTCGTTTCAAATCATAATGTGAAATTAATCACATTACTTCTCGATATCCTAAATACCATCACTACCCCTAGTTAGTATTTTATTCCTCCCGATACACTTAAATCCGTATTAGTGTACCGAATTTACTCTTGATGTAAAAAATTTTTACATTTTTCATATAATTACATAAATTTAAGTTTTCTATCAGATTTATTATATATTTTTATTATTATCATAATATCAATTTTTATTTTAATATCTTCTATTTATTATATTTCTAATAATTGTGTATTATGTACTATTACTTATTATGTACATAATACACATCTAATATTTTTATCACTCTAATAACCATCTCCCAACATCAATTATCATTTCAAAATATCTAAATTCATCCTAAATAAGATTTTACACCTAATTACCCTAATTTACAAAATTAACTTAAATTTTACTATTTTTCCCTATTACTTATTTACTACATAATTAACCTAATAATTATATATAACACCTTAAATGCTACAAGTATCATACTTCATCAGATTTCAACATCCTAAAACATATAATTATTCACTAAATCAATAATTAACCATTTAATTACTTAATTGACCTTAAATTACCCATTTTATGCCTCATTTTATCGCCTAAAAATTATCTAAAAGTTTAGAAAATTAATTTTTAAAAACGGGCTTCACATCATTATTCTATATCATCTAAGTAGTCTACACAAAAATTTTGGGCTCAAAACTACACTCCTAAGGTAATTTATTTTTAAACCGAAACATGTTCGGTTTTACATAATTTCTTAAGGACCATATATCATGGGACATATTTTTATCAAAATAATATTTTTCCCAAAACCAAATACAAAAATATTCCAAAATAACAAAATTCATAATTTTCTAATAATATTTACTATTTTTACAAAATTATACAAAATCGAGCTGGAAATCGAATTCACCTATTTTAGTGGCTTCGACTACCGTCGGTAGCTATGGGTGTGTCGGCCCACATGAGCACTGCCAAAACCGTGTGGTGGTGGTAGCTGTCCACTCCCAGTTGCTCGTCGGGTCTGGGTTCTCCTTACAAGCCCCAATTGTACAGTTTTCTTTTTTTTTTCCTCGATTTTTTTCTTCTAATTTCAATGCTCCTAATTTTTCTGTGATTTCTAATTGTCCAAATGAACTCTGTGATTTTTTTTCCTATTTATAGAGTTTTGTGGTAATTAATGTGCATTAAATTGGATAAGACATTGCCCAAATTCCTTAATTTTTGGCTTTTGTGTTTTTTTATTTTAATTGGCTAATTTTCCTTCTTTAATTCCTGATTTTCCACGACCAAATCTGTATCATTCCTTATTTTTTTATTTTTTTGGATTTTTTATTAATTAATTATGAATTTTTTTTAATTATTTATTATTATTTTACACATTTTGCTTATTTTAAGTAATTATGTGTATTTCTACATACATGTAAATTCATATATAGTATAAATAAATATTTCTAAATATTATTTAGGTTATTTTATGATATTTAATATACATATAATTTACCTCTAGCGATTCGTTAATTATCGGAATGCATTTTACGTATTTTCGATAAATAACGAGTTATATACTTAAAATTTGGATTTTTTATATTCTTTTATTTTATTGCTTATTTTCTTAAATTTAAACTTACGGAATTATTTTACTAATATTTTTAGCTTTACTTATAATTTAGGCTCGATCGGATCTTTTAGCCGATCGAAACCCTAAGAGACTAGTTGTGGGGTTTACAAAGAATGCTTCTACATGAGAAGAAAATCAAGGTAATATTGATGTACGGAGTTAGACCAACGAAATTGCTAATGTGAACTTAGCATACAAATACAATTCAATAGAGTCAATGACTTACATACATTGAATTGTGGAGACAAATCAACTCAAAAAGAGACAGTTTAAGGAAGATTTATTTCGAAGTGTTGTCTTAGAGGCAATGTGCAACTTAATCTAACTAAGGCATAACACACAATTAAGAGGTGTTGCAAACTCGTACATTTAAGCAAATCTTAAATGAATTTGGTAGCTATGCAGCTTTTTAATATCACGCATGTGCCAAAGTCATTTAAAAGACTCCTTCAATGCCCAATCCCCTTTAACTTTGTTTGACAAACTTTGATTAAGGGGCAAAATGTAAAGGACTAAATTCAAGTTTAGGTTTTAAGTCCATTAATTAATTGGTTTTAACTTTTTGGGCTAAGATAACAGACCTCAAAGAGTTAAATCCAAATATTCAAAATGATCAAGGGAGTTTTGGCATGGTAGGCTTGGAATAGGGCCCATTAGATTAGTCTATCCAATCTAACCTTTCTTGATTTAGCTCATACTAAAATAATAAATATAGCCTTTATATAGGCCTAAACCTATGATAATAGCCCACTTGAGATCCATTAATAAAATATTTTGATATTAACCATTGATTACTATTATAATCCGACAGATGGGATCAACTACCATTTTGTATAAATATCCATTTCACATCTTCATTTAGAGTAGAAAAAAACTCTTATTAACGATATTACTCTATCAGAATCTTGTCTTGAAGGTCAAACACTTAAACACCTCAAGAACTTTATCACTTTATTCATCAATTATAGAGTTTGATGCCATCGTGCTCCTCCACCTGTTATCATATATGTTGGAGCCTTACCAAGATTGTCTACTCTTCCTCCCTATACTCTTTTCTTGATCATATTACATGAGTCACTCAAGTTATTTCCTTAATTAAGAGTAGTGTGACTTCACATATAGTACACATGTGACTCTTGCATTCATAGCCATACACCCACAAAAATCATATTAGTGAGTAGTTTATAAGTCCCTATAAAAAACTTACGGTCTTTAAGACCTTTCTAATTGTAATGGTAGTCATAGTTGAAATTCAAGTAATCTAAATTTTTTTATAAGAAAAATGGGAATAAAAAAGCTATTTAAGATAACATGATGGATCTTATGTATTGTCTATACAGAGATGTACTAGATTGGGCTTAATCAGAGTTGTAAATGAGCCTACAAAGAAGAATACGGTGAGGAGTGATGAGATGTTGTCTAGCGTAACTACTTTTATTCTTAAATTAAAAATTGTAAGAGAGTAAATGTAAGAGAGTAAGAGAGCTTATGTGCTTAGTATACACAAGTAAGTTAAGGTGGTTCAACATTAGGGAGCTCCATCTATTTATAGGGAAGTGCTAGCGAGAATTTAGAAGCACATCTTGCATATTATAGAAACCACTAAGCCTAAAGAGTAGGGATTGTGCTAATCATCGTGCCCCTAAATATAAGGATTGTGCTAACCATCAGCTTTGAGCTTGAATGGAACGACTTAAGGTCGAGAGAAGTCAATATGGGCTTAGGAAATCCATATTCAAAATCTCCTATCAACACTATGCAATATATAATTTGATAAATTCCAATCAAAGTAAATTTAAGTTTTTAGAGACCTAAAATAGATTTGCAATATCTTAAGGTAAATGTCCAACAATGACTTCGGCATGACATTTTAGACTACTAAGGGGACTCCAAAGTCAATGCCATAAACTTTGAATCACATAGGGAAATCTAATAATATCTCTTTATGGGCTTGAATTCAAGGAAAGCCCATGAAGTAATCTATCAAGAAGATGACTTATCTCAACCATCGACCCCAATACAATATCTCAAGTGCAATCTAGTATATATTTCTAAGTCCCTTTAGCCATTGTAGTGTATATGGGTAATTTAGTGGATTTAAAACCTTTTCTTATGATTATGATGTTTTTAACCTAGCTTATACTTAGTTACTTCACTTAAATGAGTGGTAAAAATAAATATTTAAGCTAAGTTAAAATCGAGGAAATTAATTTTAATGTTCCAATTTGAATTTGTAGGATATTAAAATAAAAAGTTTAATATTTTGTTTCAACTAGGTTTAATTAGGCCATAAATCTACTTAATTAGGTTTCATAATGAAAATTTATTTTAGCTATATATGCACGGTAATAATTGGTGTCCCATTTAGTTAAGAACTACATAATTACATATTAGGGAGTATAAGGTCTTAGATCCTAGTCTCTCCTTTTGCAAGTTCTTTATTAGTTTTAGCCTTTTTTATTTTTTCTAAGTTCAATTATAATTTAATTGTTATAATAATCTAAGGGTAAAACTTAACTTAACTTGACTGAATAGTGAAAGGGGGCATTTTACTTTGGAGAGGTCGCATGCGAGGATTTATTATTATTTTTTTTCTTTTTTCTTTTCTTTTTGGGATAGGCACGTGTATAATAGATTCTGTGTACTCAAATTAATTAATTCATGAATTTATATAATTTAGCCCATTTGATTTAAGCAACGATACAGCACAACCTTAAACTTACATGTAATATGACTGGTTTGATTTGTATGGAATAGGATTTGGCTAAGGTTGTTTTAATCAAATCGCATGAACATTAGTTTAGTTTAGTTTGGATTCTATTTTTCTCGAGTTATAATATAATTGATAAAAATAAATGAATAAGATTTAAAGTTAATCAAATTTTATCTTGAAAAGTATTGAAATTCTGAGTTTAGTGATAGATATGTATTCAAATAGACGGTGCTATGTCGGACAGAATCTTAGAAAATACACCGCTCTGTCACAAAATAAGGCAAATAACCTAAAACATGACGAAGTTGCCAGAAAAGCGTGTAAATGAACAGTTTGATATGAACTCTCCCACGTGCCAGCTGCGGTCAAATGACGGTGCCCAATAACCTTGTACGTGTAAACCCTTCATTAACAGTTCAATAGCACATCAGTTTGAAACATTGACTCATGCACTTCCCTAATTTTGACCGCCTACATCTATGCCCCCTATTTTCTCTCTCTATCTCTATCAGCCAGCTCCCAAATTTCATGTGCTTGACCATCTTTGCCTTTTCAACTAGCAACCATTCCTCGTTTGTTTATTTTCTTTTTCTTTATCGATCATAATTCAATAGAAGACCCATGTTTTTTCTTTCATACTTCCTTTGATTGTGGATGATTAAAATCTATTTTCTTTAAAAAAATTTAAATAATTAGCATGACACAAAACATTGCTCTGTTGTAACTTTGCTTTAACAAAGTTAACGTTATTTTTTTTCCTTATTTGGTGATTCCGAAATTCTAGCTTTATTTAAGGATTATGTTAAATCAAGTGAGCAGATATTCCACCGCTTTTAGGTGATCATAACACAAACCTAAGATCACATAACTACTTTTTCTGTGATCTACAATCTTTTTCTGGTGAATTATGTATAAATTTCTATATATAGTAAGTTATTTGCCTATTTGGTGCATGAATAAAAAGTGATTTACATAATATTTCAGTTCCTAAAAAATGATTTTGGACAAAATAAAACTTGTTATACCATGTAGTTTATAATATAGTATTACACAAAACTTCATTTATATTATGTGAATAAATGTTAAGATTTTTGTTGCTTCCATTTGATACTATAAACATTTTGAAACAATTAAAAGAAAATATTTTAGCCAAAATTTGAAATTAATACTTTTTATTAATCACCATCACTTCACTACTATCTCTAATACCTCTGTTAATACCATTGCCATCTCATTATCATCATTTATATTAACCATCATCACTATCCCGTTACCATTATCACTACCACTGTTATTACTACTATCGTCATAACCAATAATACAAAAGAATGTCAAGTCACCCTCGATACCATAAATTTAACACCACACTATCAACATGAGTCACACTACACCACCTACCATCATAATATTACCTTTATCACTATTATTATCTCCTTAAAAATCTTATACAACAATGCTACCACCACTATAATTACACAACAATCTAACCATTGCCACAATAATTATTAATCGCCATATTGCTAATACCTCCACCACACAGCACAATCATTACAATTGTCGTCTTCATATATGACTACCACCTTATGTCATCATCGGTACTATCGATAGACTCATACATGCCATTATCGTCACAATAGAGTTACACGGGTGGGAACGAATTAATAATGTTTATGGTATAACACAGTGGCAACAATAATGCTGCAATGGCAATGGTGATAATATGAAGGTGGTAGTGGTAATAGTGATAGTATTGAAAGAGTAATGGAATAGGAAAGTATAGTATAAAGAAATATATGATACCATAAATAGTATAATGTAAAAATCATCATCATAATATGGTACTTATGTATTATAAATAATGTGCTTTGAAAAAGATTTTGCATTTATCATTCTTGTTGTCTTCTTGTATCTTACTAGAAATGAGATGTTATTTTAAATCTTGTTATATTAATTTTTTTTTAAGGAAATGATAATGAGTTCTTTAGATACTTATTAAAATTCCAAATAAATAAATCTTTTATTTTTACATATACTTACTTTAACAAAGCATGTAACTAATTTTACAATAAGTGAAAAATTTCTGTTTAAATCCATAACACGTGTCTCAGAAATAAAATCTTTTTAAATTGATGCGTCCTACGTATGTCTAATGGGTTTTTATGATACATATATATATATATATATATGTATGTATGTATAATCTAGCAAATAAGTGCAGTATGAAACATGATTAGCTTAAAAAACAAAACAGGGATATCACATGTCCATATACTGAACAAAATGAATACCCAGTACGAACGTTATTTCTTAAAAGATATACTAATATAATTGATGTTCTATAATACGCAACGTATTAATTGTAGCCACAATAGAAACACCAAACAGTAAATAGTTGGGGGGAAATAAGGAATAATGAGAGAAGGAACCGGGCCCGGGCCCTTGGTTCGTGGGGGCCACTCCATTAACAACAAAAGCACGTATTCATTTACGTCCTACGTTATCACCCAAAGCCAATAATTATTCCAATCTAGTCAAACTTATTATTTCGTGTGTGCGGCGCAGGATATCCAAACCACTTGTATATCTAGCATACATTAGAAAATCATTGTTGAAATATAACGTGTATATATATACCTATCAAAGACAATACGGACTTGGTTTACAAAATTGACAAATATGTATCTATTATTCCCTACACACAAAAAAAAAAAAAAATCGTTAATCTTATTTATAAATGAAACATTTATTTGAAGGTCTGATTATTGTTATAATAAAAAAAAATTAAATTTAAAAAAATAAGTTTTTCAATTAAAATTTTAAAGAGTAATCCAATAGTTTCTCATGCAAAAAATATAAATTAATATATATTATTTTATCATAATTAAAAGGTGAAAGACCTAGGGGAAGAATCATATAAACTTCATCCCTCAGGAAAGCTTTTTTCTTCCCTTTCTGCTCCCTTCTTCCTCCACCATGTCTAATGACAAAAGATCAACCGATCCGTTCCACTATGACCCTTTCTACTATAGTCAATTAGAAGCAAACCGTTCCGGTACGAGCTTCCAGCTCTTTGATGATCTTGATCTCTCCATCTATGGTCACAACCAACACCAACCTTCACAACAAAACACAGTACATGGTTTTGATCCATCCTACAGGAGTTTCACCGATGTTTTACAAGGTTCAATGGACTATAACTCCTTATCAAGAACCTTTGACTTGTCTTGTTCTTCATCCGAAGTGGTGAATACTCCTGTGGATGAGGGACTTGGAAAGGCCGGTGTGGTGAGGGAGTCTATACTACTGGGAGGAGGTGAGAGTAGTAACCACCCCTCGACGCCGAATTCCTCCGTGTCGTCGTCATCTAATGAGGCCACAGGGAATGAAGACGAGGCTAAGATCGGCACCGTAGATGAGCAAACCATGACAAAGAGCAATGAAGATGAGAAGGCGAAAAAAGTGTAGGTTTTCCTATCTCTTCATGCCATGGTTCTTTGGTAAATTAGCTTTCCAAAGTCTAGCTTCTAAGTCAAAAGTTCATCTTTCTTTATATTATCATTATATCGAGTTATCGACTATCGTAGCTCAATTTTCTTTCTTTCAACTTATGTAGTGTTTGATGTCTAGCATCGTAATTCCATAAGTAATCGATCTTTTTGTGCCTCCTTAATTAGCGAAACAAGTGGGTTGATTTTCTTAAATTTTATCATCTTATCTCGATTTATTTTCTTTCTAAAAGTTTCATCACGTCACCTCTTCAATACCTTATCGGCTCGTCAAATTTCCAAGGTCCTCCGCTTTTATAATATATTATTCAAAATGGGTTGAGAATTTCTCGTCTGGTATTACAGCTAGATCGATCGATCAAACATATTTGTTTTTCACATTTAGAACATGTATATAAATTATATAAGCAAATCATTCATTTGGGTTTCAACACAAAAACATCTCAAAATTTTTTACAACTGGAAAGAATTTTTTTTTTTTTTTATGATAATAATAATAATAGTGGAAATTAAGATTAAGCCCAGAATATCAACTCATATATCGATAGTGATAAGACATGCCCTTCTCCCTCTCGATCATCTTATTGTTTTTACATTATTAATTTTATATGCTTTTGTCAGGATCAAACCGAAGAAGAAAGAGAAACGGCCAAAAGCGCCACGGTTTGCGTTTCTGACGAAGAGTGAGGTCGATCATCTTGAAGACGGATATAGATGGAGAAAATATGGACAAAAAGCAGTCAAGAACAGCCCCTATCCGAGGTGGTTGCTTTATTTAATATTGCAATATATATATATATATATATATATATATATATATAGTATAGATCACTAATTTAGCATGTGACAATATTAATTAGGCAGGCAATAAACTAGATTACATTCATTTATACAACATCATCATGAACAGCCAAAAGTTTATTATTCAGTATAAAATGTAAAGGTCGATAGGAAATTAATTTCTAAAAATCAAATATAATCTATCTAGCCTCTGAAATTTCATATATTGATAAAAAAAAAAAAGTTGGGGTAAATTATTACTTACTTCATTCTTAGATTTTGAGAATCATCGTACTTGTAAAAGGTACCATACTTGGTTGATTCTTCATTTACTAGTTGGTATGCACTAATTGCACGCAACTATAAAAATCTCGATTTTGGAACTTTTGACTTGAAATTTGGTTTCTCATTTTATAACTTCAATATAAACAGGTGACTTTTATTTTTATTTATTTTTTACATGTACTTTGTAGTGACCGAAATATATTATTTCATATTTATGGCTTATCTAATTAGTAAATTTTATTTACCATTATCGCAGAAGTTATTACCGATGCACTAGTCAAAGGTGCAATGTGAAGAAGCGTGTGGAGAGGTCATATCAGGATCCATCAATTGTGATCACCACTTATGAAGGGCAGCACAACCACGAGTGTCCAGCCAACCTTCGCAGCAGCGCTGCCGCCATGAGGATGCTACCACCGTCTCTATTGTCGTCCCCGACCTCAATGTCACCTAGCTTTACTCATCATCAGCTCCTGGCTCAATTTCTTCCCCTTCGAAATGAAGGTGCAGTACGTGACCCTCGTAATTCCATGTTATACCACCAAACCCTACCTTCCCATCAACAGCAATTGCAACTGCTTCCTGACCATGGACTTCTTGAGGACTTGGTTCCTTCCTTCGTCTCCAAGGATGAAGAGCGTTAGTATTAATTTTTCAAGCTTCAATGCAGAAATATTATGTGATTTTTTTTTTTTTTACCATCTCATTGTCAATCGCTTGATAATATTTTATTATAAATTTGTACTTAGTTTGTATATATACACGGTCCTAAGAGCACTGGTATATAATATTAGACATTTATAAGAGTGTGTCACAGAGCTTATTGACTTCCTAAGGCCCTGGTGCCCCCTTTGGAAGTATTATTATGGAATAGATTTCAATTTCCTCTTTACATTTCCTTAAAAATAATTGGTAAGATAAACAACTTGGTTTGACTTGCTAACATACAAATACCATATTTGAATTTCACACATTGATGTGTGTTTGTGTGTATATATGTATATATATGAGCGAACATGCAATATGTCTTGAAGGAAAAAAATTTGGATTAGCTGTTAATTAATGTGTTAACTGAGTGTTGAATATTTAATGTTGAATGAACTAGCTAAATGACATACTAATACATTTAGTCTGTATTGCATTTGGAAAACAACAATAGTTGGACAAAAGTAACAGGATACACAGGTTTCACTCGAATGAAGCTTATTTACTTATTTGTTTATTTTATCTTGTGACAAGAAGAGTTCGAAATACGTGGGATCCGGATCTTCTAAACTTCTATTTGACACATATAATATTAAAAATAAAAATCCAAATTGAACCCTTCTTTGTTAGAGTTTAAACTATTCATCTTCTCTTAACAAGAAATTTACATTGAAATTTTAGATTCACAATGAAGGTATGAACTATATGAAATATTTATATCTTATTCATTAAATAATGAAAACACATTTGCCATTTTTCTCCACTTACGAGGATAAAATTTAACCACAATTACGGGGTTTTCATGCACTTTTCACAATATTAAGGCTTTTTTTTTTTTATGGAACTTTGCTTAGATGTATCGATTTCACACATCCAAAGGATAGTCAAAGACAATATGCAAATGGATTTCACATGTACTATATGTGATTAAGGAAATAACTTGACTCAAATAGTACTCGTGGGATGATTAAGAGAATAAGTGAAAGGGAGAGAAGTAAGCAGTCTCAATAAGGTTTTAACATTAGGTATGACAGATGGATGAGTTTAATATCATCAAACTCTACAATTAATAAAAGATAAAGTATGTGTTATTGAGGAAATTGAGTGGTTGATTCATTTGAGTGTGGCATTTGACAAAACAATGACGTTAATTAGAGATTCCTTTTATCAACATGAGGAAAGGTAAAGGGCATTTATAGAGGAGGTTATTGATCTCATCTGTTAGATTAATATCATGATCAATGGTTAAGATTATGTCCTTCCTTCATGGGCCTCAAATGGATGCTTTTTAATGGGTTTGGGCCCTATAGTGATCTTAGTATGAGCCAAATTGAAAAATGTTGGATCGAGTGAACCAATTCAACAAACCCTATTTTAAGCCTACTATATCAAAACTCCCTTGATTATCCTGACTATATATATACTTGACTCTCTAGTTTTTATCACCTTAGCCCAAGAAATTAACTCTATTTTAATTACTAAGCCCAAGGCCCATATTCAGTTTTAGTCTTCTACAAATGACAAATAAGAGAATAATAATAAGAACTTTGTATCATTAGTTAAAAACTTACCTTGATTTACTTTTTATTTTAATAATGTTTTCTTTATTTTAAAATCTTACTCTTGAGGAGTTTGGAGACAAAAGGTTACATGAAGTAAGTCATATTAAGGTTTGAAGGGATGTTCAGAAGGACAATATGAAGGTAGATAGAAGAGATAGGAGATATGGTTGACAAGAATTATAAAATAAAAGGCTAAGGGGGATATAGAGAAGAAATAGCCGTCGATATGAATTGTAAAATAAAGATAATTTAATATTGACCCTTATTTTTAATATTTTATGTGTCAAGATCTAGAGAGTTTAATTTTAGAAAACTTAAGGAAATGAAATTTTAAAGGATCCTTATCCAAATAAGTGTCTTGTGAACGGAGAGTTATAACTAATGTAAGAGTCTCACTAGGTTTAAAATAAAACTAGAAAGCTAACCATAATTAGAATCTTGGTGCATTTATTTTGAGCAAAGTACATATGTCTTTTATGCCCAAACTGAATTATTGTATCAGATTATTTGAACATGTATACAAGTTTGTATTAGGGTATAGTAGGTGTCAATATACTTGAAATATTGTGTTAACATCCATGTAATTCAGTTATGAGCTTAAAAATGAATAAAAAGACATGATTTACGATGAACAATACCTTTCCAACATTATAAATATTTATTAGAATTTTTTTACTCATATATGAGTGATTTTTCTACCTCCTTTCTACAATAATCCCTCATTCAAACTTTGAAAAGACTGGAATTTTTCTTCTAATTTCATAATTAGGGCGTGAGAGTTTATGTTTTTGCTAATTAATTCTTCAAGATTTAGTTACATCTAGGGAGTATTGCACTAATCGATTTTCTTTAGCAAATTCAATCCCAAAGATGTACATAAATCTCTTAAAGAAACAGCAACCATGCCTTATCTCTCAATCGACTTAGATTTGGATAAGGATTGAATCCAAATT
Organism: Lumnitzera racemosa; assembly: GCA_024138005.1. Classification (NCBI taxonomy): domain Eukaryota; kingdom Viridiplantae; phylum Streptophyta; class Magnoliopsida; order Myrtales; family Combretaceae; genus Lumnitzera; species Lumnitzera racemosa. The sequence continues at coordinate 65,352,657 of JAMXBC010000004.1, forward strand.
GTAAATTGGTTCAGCTTATAAGAGGCTAAGCCAAATCGCCTTCCCGAATCGTTGAGTCCTAAAGGCCCAGGCAATTCAAGAAAATAGAACTGCTCAAACTAGTCGATCGCAAACCATCAAGCCAACTTGCCATTGAACTGGCAAGTCGGCTCGCTTGATTTGTAACCTTAAAAAAAAAGGGAAAAAAAAAAGAGAGAATAAAAAGGCTACTAAGTCGAAAAAAATAATTAGATAACATTTAGTAAGTTATTTTATATCACAACTATTTTATTTGTAATGGTGAATAATAATTTTTTAAAAATAATATCATCAAACTAATGATATATGACTAATTATAAGTTAATTATGTATTAAGAATAGATAAAAAATTCAATTTCAATTAATATAAGTTTTTTTTGTAAAACTTGTCAAATATTAAAGACTTGAATATGAGAAAAAAATAGAATTTAAGAGAAAAAAATAAAAAAATTTTAAATCATATTAAGTTTGAAATTAATAAAAAAATTAAAAATTATTAATAAATTAGTATACTTAAAAAAAAAAGAAAATATATCACATTATTAGAAATTATTAATATATTTAAAAAATTAATAAAAAAATTAAATATAAAATAAAAAACGGTTCAAGAACTGAATCAACTCTTAAACTGCTTAGTAGGTTGAATCGGTCCAAAACTATCCCTCTACGAACCCTTTACGATTCAACTATACTCGAGTCCATAAACCGATAATTTGAAGCCGACTTATTGCCCATCACTAGGTCGACTTATCACTTTGTGGATATTTGATGTATGACTCTATCATTGTCTTTTGTATATCCAAAATATTCCCAACAAAAGAAGGGCATTAGATGACAAGAATCGTCTGGCTGAAAAGCTGGTGAATTATTAAGGAAATTCAACAAGAAGTTTAAGGTGGAATAGGAACTTTTCAATTATGGAGAAGTATCTATTTGTGGTTGTGACAACACCACGACGTCGATTGCTATATTCGTCCATAAACCTCTTGACGTGAAGAATTGATGGTAGCTAGGGCTAGCTTGTTAGAAGTTGAGTAAACACTGACGTATTCGTTTTGGATGTATGTTGAATGACCATGGATTTCGGATAACTGACCTAATCTAGATATCTAGCATGACAACATCCATGGGAACCTTTTTCTTTGTTTGTAAATATGTAAAGGGTAAAGGCAAGAAGAAGCTAATGGCCGGTCACTACAAAATACTAATTGATTGAACTCATAAACATAACCAATAGGAGTCTTACAAGTGTCAAAGGCTCTGATGTACCAGAATAATAACTACGTTACTTGCACAGGCGAAAATGATATCAATTATAAGGTTGGTTTGGCAAGTCTTTAACATTATTTAATAAATAGATGAGATCCCTTTAAGTAATCCATTTATGGAAGTGTCCAGATTCGAATTCAATGCCTAAACCGATGAACATACGAATATAGTGTACATATATCGGTCCAATCAAGTACACAGTTAAGATATAGGGTTTTCAACATTTCTTCCAAATTCCAAACCTGATTCCTCATTTCTTCCCACACAATAACTTCACTTTAGAAGTGACGCACCGATACAATTTCTTCTAAGTTCGAATACAACGCGGGCTTGTGTCTTTTCTTTCTCTGCTTTTTTTCTGTTTTTTTTTTTTCTTTTATATTTTCCTTTTCCTTTTTTTTTTTTAACCAACTATTAGACACATAATTTGTAAGGAGGAGAGAATCAAAATTTATTTATCCCATATTTGAAAGATTAATGTTTATATCATTAAAGTATAACAGTATTGACTTTTTCATTTTCATTAATGGATTTTGGTGTGAAAATATGAATAACATAATGAAGTAGAATAATTATGAAATGTGTTTTGTGGCTATATTTCCAATATAAATCCTGTTTAGCTGATATTAGGGTATCTTGTCTTGTATCCCTTTCTTAGTTTCTTAATTTTTTAAGAAATTTGAGTATTTTGTTGGTTTTTCTTATAGTAAAGCGTTTGCTTTGTTTTGCTCTTATATTCTCTCGAGCTCATTATCTCATCATACATAAAGGTAGGTTTTCTCTATGTTGTGAGTTACTTTGAGAGTACTTTAATGTAGTATATGAATTATATTTTGGGATGTCTTATTTCTCTAATATCTATATAAAAAGGTGGCATTTATTTTTCCAACAAAGTTATGCTACTTCTTTTAATAAATTTACGTAGCTAGATTCTTTATATTAAAAAAAATTTAGTAATTATTTTGGTCAAACTACATATACAAATAAATCTACTTTTGCTTAACATGTAAAATAATCCAATCAATTTGCTTATGCTTTTTGAAATGATACTCTTAAGCACCCGTCAAACAATGATGATAGAAAAATACTAAAAGAAGATGAAAAACTATCTTCATTAGTATTTTCAACATCACTTTTGCTTTCATTTGATAGCATTTTTTTTTTTTAATGCATTAACTCGTTAGAGATTTCAGTTGAATAGCTAACATAATATATATATACGTCAAACAATGTTGATAGGAAAATACTAAAAGAAGATGGAAAAACTATCTTCATTAATATTTTCAACATTGCTTTTGCTTTCATTTGATAACATTTTTTCTTTAATGCATTAACTCGTTGGAGATTTCAGTTGAATAGCTAACATAATATATATTTTTATACCGTCAAACAATGATGATAGAAAAATACTAAAAGAAGATGAAAAACTATCTTCTTTAATATTTTCAACATCGCTTTTGCTTTCATTTGATAACATTTTATTTTTAATGCATTAACTCGTTAGAGATTTCAGTTGAATAGCTAACAAATATATATATATATAGTGAATTTTAGCATTCTTACAATAACATCCTTTATGGTATGATTACTTCATAAAATTAGAATTATTATTCCTCATTATAACATTCACTTAGTTTTTTATTATATAATTATAATTCCGTAAAAATCTCTATTACTTAAAATTAAATAATAGAGATTCCTTAATTTAACTACGGAATCACGATTTCTCATTATTACTACATCGTTACAAATGCTACCATCGGCGTCATCCTTGCTCCCGTCACCATTGCCACTATTGCCAATATCACCATCACCATTGCCGCTACAGCTATTACTACTATCGCCGCTTCCACCACCGCCACCATTACTACCACTTCCACTGCTGCCGCCAACCTATTACTTTATGATTAGTTGAGAAAGAAAATAAATTGAGAATGATTTAGTTATTAAAGTTATATTACTGTTTATTATTAAATTAATTTTAAATATAACTAAACAAAATAATATGTATTACAACTTTATTCTATTCCCTATGAAATTTCAACTCTATTACCTTTTATTTTATTTCATGAAGTGAACAAGCCGTTAGTTCATGGCAATGTCATGATATGGCCTTGTAGTAAATAGATTTAATTACCCTTTAGATTTGATTATATTTCACTTTAGTATAGACGTTTATAGAATCATAATTTGTTATATTTAATATACTTCAAATAACTTGTTTTTGTTAACTTCAATTTAATGTAGAATTTCGTTCCTTTATAACTTTTGAGGTAATGTTAAAACCACCTGTCTTATTTTGCATGCTTTCACAATTTTATACAGAAGTTTGAAATTTTAAATTGGTATACTTATTGAGCCTTTATTTTTTAAATTTACACTGGGAGTTGAAATTTGCTAAAGTTATATTTTGCTGAATATTTACTTGTCAATCTTACTATCTCTATTGTCATTAGAAACATAGTTTAGTAAGCATTCATTAGTCAAAGAGGAAAGATGTAAATGATGAGAGATCAAGCAGTAAATTTAGTAAGTAATAAAAGTCCAAATAAGGTATGACAATAATCAACCTCAAACTTCAAACATGAAATTAGGAAAAATGCACAAAGTTCAATGGGTTTTTACGTTGTTAATAGCTTCTTCAGTATACTTGATAATTCTGTTAGGATTTAAAGATTTTTCAACTGTTAAGTAGGATAAATCAAGAAATAAAACATTTTTGTATTAATCGAGGCGAGCATGTTAAGGTTTTTGGAGACAACGAATTATCAGCATGGGTTTTTAAACATGAATCCATTTGAATCTTGATGTAAAAGAGGACTAATTAATACAAATTGTTATCCTCAACCTAGTGTCAACCTCTATTAATTCAAAAACCATATTTAGAACCATGGAGAAACTACAATTTCTTGCTACTTATAAGAACAAACTAGAAAACTCCATTAGAATTATTGTAACATTATATACAACTAGTTATTGATATACGATGCGTATGTAAAAAATAAATAAAGAAATTAAAGTCATAAAAAATATAATTTTAACCCATAAATTTTTATGATTTTATAATAATTTTCCTAATGTGGAAAGATAAAAGTTAATTACAAAAGAACCTTGAAAGAATATATCTACAAAATAAAATAACTATTTGAATTTTTGCATAAGGAAAAATAAAGAAATATTACTAGATATGTCAATTTCATAAGAATAATCTATCAATTGAATTTGAGTTAAAGGAAAAATTATCAAAATTAGTTTATATTTGGAAAAACACTAACTTATCATTATGTGAGAAATAAATGAGAGATAAGATTAAGTTTCCTACAAAAAAGGTTTCCTATTTTGGCCTTCGATGTTTTTAGATTGGATTATTATAACTCACAATTTAATTATTTTTCTCCATAAATTTAAGAGTATAATTGTGATGGGAAGATATAGAGACAAAAAGAGAGGGATTTTGCTTAATAATATAGATAATAATATTATAAACGAAACAATAATAGTGACAAATATAAATTCTTCAATATATCAGTTGTGATTTTTAGTGTAAAAGGGTGAAATATGGTTATTGACATCTATAGCCCTCATAAAATAACATAAAAGTATGTACCGTAAAACCATAAATGACAAAAGATACCAAATCTCTCTTCTTTTTTACTTTAATAATGCAGATGACTCTAATAAGTCCGTATCATATTAACTATTAATTAGTAGTCAAGATAATTATAATTTAACAGTAATAGGATGAATTATATTTAATTTTACTCTCATAAAATTTTATATATATAATAGTATGGACAAACTTTTGATGTTTTCAAAGTTTCTTTACCGTTCATAAATATACCTTTTTCTTTTTTCTTTCATGCAGTTGCTGTCGCCAGGCATCTTGTCTAGTTTATGTTATGGAACATGATTCCGCTCAATCCAATTTTACCCTCTCTCCTTTTTTTGTAATTTATAAAGATAATATAAGAATAGATTTTATCACTACAGAAATCCTTAAAATCCTAATCGAATTCCGAAAAATTGAGAGTTTATGCTTGTCCCTAAAAATGGCAAAACGTCACTGGTATCATTAATATTTAAATTTCACATGTTCCTACCAATATGCTGAAATATATATATATATAAATTAGAACCAAATAAGCCATCCTTCTTATTACCTAATTAATCTCATAAGGTTAGATCAACAACTCCTCTGCTTATATTTATCTATATTCAACGACATCATGCATCAGATCAGATATTTAATATTTTTCATTTAGAGTGAATCATTATCAATGGAAAAACGAGCGAAATAGCGCATGGTGTATTGACCAAAATAAATATCCATCATACCTTCCAGAGGATTTGTTAGTCAGAAATTCGGCGGAAAGAGCGATCAATCGTAGCTAGAAAGAAAGAATCTTAAAAAATATTAAATTACTATTGCGAGTTATATAAGGTGATGCAAATATAAGATAATGTTATAACTTGAATGTAATTTTGTTAAAACTTATTAGTGACGTAACATATTAGATGTATAAAAAAATTCGTTTTTCGTCTCACCTTCTATTTGAATATAACACTGTTGCAACATTTTGCATAACATGATCCTGTTTGCTTGCTTCAATTTGCATAATGCCCATTATCTATTTGAATCACTAAAAAATCGTGATGTTTATTTACAAAATGTTAATACTTCAACATTTGATTTTCAATTTCTATTTGAACATAATACCATTGCAACACTTTAGATAATATTGTCATTTTTCTGCTATATTTAAACAACTAAGAAATTTAATCGTCTATTTAAACTTCATCCTAAACTTTTATCCTTCTATATGTAATATCTTCTCGTATTATTTCAACCAAAAAATCTATCCAGGCCAACATGAATGAGGACTTACGTCATCTCTAGTTGTTGCTTGTTTTAAAAGATATAATACAAGTGCACTTGATTGATGAAAGTCAATTACCTTAACTTGCGGGAGAAGCCCACGGTGAGTAGGATTCTCTTTATCAATTTTAAATCTTTTTTTACTGTTGCATAAAAATCTCAACATCGACATCGTACGGCAGCAATAGTTATTAAACCAAACGTATTCTCTGTACCAAATAATTTATTTATATATGTTAAATCGAAGAGCAATTTAAAATAAAAAAGAAAAGCATACTAATAAATGTTGAATCCTATGTATTGATATACACGGATCAAAGAAGTAAATGATGCATATGAAAACTATGAGAAATTCTAGAAGAACCAATCACTGAATTAATATAGTCCATTTTCTATTCACTTTTTCCCCATATAGTGACCCCAATTTTATTCGAAATTACAATACAAAAGTGATTTAATGTAATTATGATGAGAAATTCATATGTTTGCCATAAAAATTAATAAATATTAAATAAATGTAGAGTAGATAAAAAAAAATTATTATAAAAATATCATTGCTATATCATATTTTATGATATAACTATTTGTATTAATATCTTACCTTCAAAATACGACACTAATATAATACTTGAGATACATCATAACTATTTATACTAAAAATATAATATTAACATTTGTATGCCATAAGTATATACAGTATTAATATAAATAGTAACATTGTACTTTAAAAATGTGATATAGTAATGATAGTTTAGTAATTTTTTTATATAATTTATAATTATATAATTTTCTTTTTCTAAAATCAATAGACATACCAGGTTGGTGAAGTTAGCTTGATACTAAATATATATACTATGTATGTTTGGAGGATATACGTGCCAAGAGTTCATATCCTAATCCATGGCCAAAGAAATCGTCTGATCCCATGTATAATTATAAGCTACTTTCGTTGTTTCCGGTGTCGAACAAATAATAATGTTAAATGTCAAACGAAAAATTGCTTTCATATCAAATCATCAGCACGCATTAGCATTTTCCGTGGTAGGACGATATATATTCTACGTAATTTGGTGCGGTTGTTGAAAAGAAAGTTTAAGCTAATATAATATAATATATATTTTTATCTCATTTATAGAGCCACATCATTTGGCGTCCAATATTCCTAGCTTTAAGTCCGGCAAGCTTATAATTTTTCTATTTACACCCACGTACAAGATTTCATTAATTTGTACGCTTGGGGGAAAAAAATCATGAAAAAGTTGTGAACTGAATTTGATTGATCCCAGAAAACAAATATCAAAATCAGGAGAAACTTACAAGTATTTAGCAGTCAAAGAAGATGAACATACAGTAGAACTGTTTCATTACTCTGCAATTCAGCTAACTATTTAACTTATGTATGTGTGAAAGATATAAATATATATGTATATATAAAAGTGATCACATGACTTGCACGTGAGAATACACACACTACTAAAACAGTATACTGATATATTTCTAAAACCCTCCAACCCACAATGAAGAAGACCAATTGAGATGTAATCAAATGTAAAATGAATATCACGCTCTATATGTTTGTTTCGGCCATATAGATATGGGTCATCCAAAATAAGCTTGGGTGATATGCTATCTATAAATAAATAAACCAAAATAGAAATAAAAACACTCATTTCGTGTAGAATGTAAGAGACCCACAATAGCCTTTTTGTGTGTAGTGCTTTTGTATTTAGATTTAGTTGAGGATATTGAAATAATGGCTTACTTTTTGGTTTTCCATAAAATCAAAAAAGTACAAAGAAAAAGGCAATAACTTTGCAACAATTTCCTGTCCATTCTACATAATCCCTAATCGCCCTCCAAGTATCTAAGTAAGGATAATGAACTTGATGAAGCAAAGAATAATAAGCCATGATTTGTTGCTCCTTTTAAATACTTAAGTTCATGAATTGTTGCCTAGATATGAGGAGCACACTAGGACAAATTGGCGTAGTTTTTATGCTATAAAAGATAAATCACATCTAATTAAGGTCAAATGGAGAAATCATCTAACTAAATGCCCATAAAATGATGGATTGAGAAGTAATTCTCCTATAGTAAGATCTAAGTCTCAAAATTTGTGAAAAAAGTGTTTTGGTTGGCTTCACTCTAGTAAGGCTAACATATATTAATATATCAAGTAAAAACTTGCATTGATTCAACATAAATCATTTTGGATGCTAACAGATCTCGATTCAGAAAAAAAAAAATTACATCTCTAAGGTTTTTTATGTTGAATTCTTGTTCAACAATCCTTTTAACGTCATAAATTTATGATAAATTGTCACCTATGATTAGTAAGTAGTTGACATACATAAGATTAGCTAAGAAACTACTACTAGTCTATCGTGTGAACAAAAGATAATAACTCTTTTATTGCTAAAAACTCAACAAAACAACGAACTTTGTAAATTCTCTATTCCATAGTCTAGATGCCTGCTTTCAACTATATAAAGACCTTACTAGCTTATAAACTTGCCTTGGACATGCAACAAAATATTCCTTTAGTGGTAACATGTATATCTCTTTATATAGAAATCCATGAAGAAATGTATTGTTTACATCCAATTGGTGCATAAATTATTCTCTCTCAATAACAACAGCTAAAAATATTCAGACCAGAGTCAACTTAGCTATAAGTGAATAAGTATGAAAATAATCAACCTCTTCCACTTAGTTATATCACTTTCGCACTAATTTGACCTTAAACCTCTCAATAGAATCATTTGCTCTATATTTACTCTTATAAATCTACTTATTTCTAATTGCTTTTTACCTAGAAGTAATAAAGTCAACTCCTATGTGTGATTTGAACTAAGGGCTAACAATTCCTTTTACATTGCCTCTACCCACTTAAGATATTCAGCTTTTTGATAGTTTCAGAGTTCATGGATTGTAAGCATATTAGTTAATGATACTACATAATCCATAGAAAATTTAGTAAAAGAATTACCACGAAATAATAAATATAAAGAATAATGAAGGGATTATGTAATGTGCACAAATGTTGTATGAGCACATGAATTAGAATGGACATTATATATAAATTTATTCAACCAAGTAAAAGTGTGTCTTACTCTTAAAGACCTATAAACTGGAGGAACAGAATTAACAATATCAGTGATATCAGACTTGCATTGAGCGGTTGACCTAAACATATGAGAGAATAAAAAATTAAGGAGAAATTAGATTTGATTAGAAGTTGAACTGAAGTCCAATCAAGGTCGAACCGGGTTAAATCATAGGAGTTAACCTGAGTTTGACAACACTAAACAATAGCAAAAGAATATGACTATTTTGTAGTTGGTTATTGCTAGGAATCCATAACATCTAGTATACATGTATGTGAAATTAAAAGGATTGTGGAAGATTCTAGCACATCGAGATTATTGTTAATGTAAGGAACAAAGGTTGAGAACAAAAGCTACTATGTTTCATGTTATGGAAAGGAAATTTATTCTCACGAAACATTACATCTCAACTAAAAAGATGTGGTTTATATTGAGATCATAAAGTTAATATCTCTTTTGATTTGATGGTTAACTTGAAGATACATATCTTTTACCTCTAACATTAAATTTATCTCTTGAATTCACTATAATATCTGCATAGTACAAATAATCAATAACTCAAAAGTTTGAAGAATAAGGTTTTTTTTTGTCATATAGAAGTTGATATAGAGATTTCGAATTAAGATTTTATATTGACATCTTGTTAATAAAAGAAGTGATTACCAATGTATATTCCTCTAAGATTTTATTTTTTTTTTGAGAAAATTTAGCAATATCTAACAAATGTCTATGTTTTCGTTCAACAATTCTATCTTATTGAGGAGTATAGGTTGCATTCCTTTGATGAACAAACCCATTTTTGTTAAACAAAATTTAACATTCCTTTAATCGAAATTTACTCATATTATTAGTTCTAATGAATTTTTGTGTTGAATGAAAGTAGTTATTTGATACAATATGAGACATCAAGTATGTCTAAGTGTATCTTGTTTTTCATCGCAAAAATGTAGTACTAAAGTTGGAAATTATACTAAAAGGCCCCAATACATCGACATACAACAAATTAAAAGGATCGACCTAACAAGATGAGCTAAAATTAAAGGAAAGCAATGAAATTTTTCCATTTGATATGTATTACACAAAATAATTGGGAAAATTAGTGTCTTTTCACTTTGTAAGATGTTTCAATTTGGAAATTGAAATTTGTCTTGATCTACTGTGTTAGAGTTCTAAGGATACTTTATTTATTATAGAGAAATAAGAAGAAGAGACTAAGCAACTATAACTTAATTATGATTTCATAACATAACATCTATTCCTTCCATTTTCTTATGCAACAATTGATTTAGGCTTGTAGTCCTAAAAAAGGCATTTATGATTTATAAAATACAACGTGTAATTCATACCACCAAATAACTTTCTCAATAGTGATAAATTGTAGTGAAAATCATGCAAAAGCAAGACTCTTTAACATGATATGACCATTTATAGGGACATCATCAATGGAGTTTACAATTTTCAGTGGTCTATTTAGTAGTTTTACTTTAATTAGAAAAAAAAAAGTTTTGGTCATTCAATAAAAGGTACGAGAAGGGTGTCATGAAGCTTGAAGTACCTATTTCTACATTTTATTCAATCGAAATACTATCATTTCTAAAACTAAAAGTTATAAATGAAGTGAGTTAAGAAGAATTACTTGCAAAGTTGACTATGAAAGCATGAAATTGTTCACCTAATCATTATATTCCTTTGAGCATCTTTGCTATTTCATGATATAAGTATTTGATGATGAAGATTAATTCTTGTAAGAACTAATTCCATGAATAGTGAATGGAGTCTCACTAATAGCTTTTTGTTCTTTATTTTTTTGCACTAAAGCAATAACCTCAACACTACTCTTTTTTTCATTATTACATTACTCCCGAAATTCAATGATTTCAAATAATTTATGTACTGTATGCCTTGTCTTTTTATAATAAAAACAAAAAAACTTCGAACTTAACTTTCTTGCCTTATCTTTATATTGATTACGAACTAAATAACCAATGGTTTCTTCATTTTAATTTAAATAACACTCATCTATTTTTTTTTTTCAATTTGAAGCACTAGATATTATACTTTCTTGATTGAAAAAAAGGGTTCCATTGATAACATATGATTCCTTACAAGCTTACATGCATTATTGAGTCCCATGAAAAATTGAAATAACTTATTTTTATTCTCAATGTTAAGAATTTTATCAATCAAGTTGCACACACTTTGTTAAAGAGCGCCACAAAGAACGTTATAATATTTTATATAAATTACCCATCTCATCCCAAAGGCTTTTTAGTTTATTTTAGTACATATTAACAATAAAATTTCCTTATTTAAAATTGATTATCTTATGTTGTAATTGACTCATTAATTAACCTAAATTTCTCACATATATCATCTTACAACTCCATAGCCGATTAAGCATGCATGAAATTGTCAGAAATTCTTTTAACATGATATTTAATGACCAATACCTTATCATATAATCATAATAAGTCCAACTTTGTAATATTTTTTATTATCATCAATTCCTGTACATATTCCATTAATGAAACCTAAATTTTCCATTGCTTCCAAAACTAATTTTGTTAACCTACTCTACCCTAAAAAATTGAATCCATCGAATATCGTACTAGTTATTATGCTCTCAAGGTTATTAAAACTACACAAGTATAAAGAATAGTTGTTTATTCAATCTATAATCAAATATTGTGTAATCAAATTTCGTGTGTTCATGTTCGAACGACTTATAACTGGAAAATTCTATCTTGTAAATAGTGCTACGAAAATAAATATGAAAATTTAATTAACCTTGCTTTGTTATCATGCAAAGAAGTGAATTTGATTAACCGTAGAAAAACAAGATCAAGATCAAAAGAAGCTCACTAGTATGGTATTAAGTGGTTAAAGAAGATGATTATAGAATAAAATTATTTTCTTTACTTTACAATCAACTAACTAATTAATTGATGTTTCTATGAAGTATACATGCATACATACATATATATATATATATATTAGGTTGATCACTTCACTAAATGGAATAAGGGAGAATTGTAATTGTAATTGTAATTGTAATTACCAAAGAATGGAATGGAGGGAGTAATAAGCTGTAAATGTATATTGCGATGTTCACTTAAATGTAATGGAATAGATAATGCATTGTTCACTTAAAAGAATTGAACATAGAATAAACAATGAATAGATATGAAAATGTCCAAAATGTCTTTATTTAATTAATATAAAATAAAAATAAAACAAGAAAACACAATAAAACTAAACTTTAGCCCCAAATTGATGAATTGCGTAAGAAACCCTAACCTAAGCAAGGAACAAATGAAGCAACCATCTCCGATGGAATCAAATCGCTAGCATCACATCTATAATATTTTTTTTTCATCATTTAAGCAACAACTCTCTCTCTTTCTTAGAAAAAAGTTACTATACCGGTCTTATAGATAAAGTTTATGCTTTTCTGGTCTTGTGAGAGGTTGGTTCTATTGGTTGTTTAAGAAACTTATGTATAATGTTTAGGCTATACTTTTTGCACTTACCTGTCTCTTTTAACACCTTAGTCTAGAGGTTGTTTTAGCTTTTTAGGTGTGCGATGAGAGGGCCAAATCACAACTGAGTCTATTTACGGTTTTTATTTGTCATTATTGTAATTTTACTTCTAATTACTTGATAATTTTTCACCAAATTGTGCCTTATCATTTCTATTAGTGGAGATTATTTTGTTTTAGTGTGAAAATAGAGGATCTTCAAGATAGCCAAAAGGGAGTTTTATCAAGTTACCAAAGGTACTTTCTTTATATTTTCCTACTTTTCAGAGCTTTTATTGGTGATTGTTTGGTGTTATTGTGTAGTAGATCTTATGACCATGTTAATATTATTGCTGGATATATGGCCATTTCTATTTTATGGCCATGTCAAGGAAAAAGAAAACTTAAATTTTGTTGTTGGTTCTATGTTTAACTTAAACCACATTACATATAGTGAAAATGTCATGGTAGCAATCATCATCATCTACTCCTTGATGGATATGCTTGCATATGAATTTTGCTTATAGTTATTTATCTCAAGTTATATATTTTTCTCCAATGATGCTTACCACACAAACGGTTAGCATAGTACCCACCTTAATGGAAATTTTGGCAATCGTAATCTTTTACTCCTGATTACTTAGCATTATATGAAAAAGGATTGATTTGTGATATGCACCAACAACCACCCTAATGGATATGTTAGTAATGGATCAATTTTGGCAATCATAATCTTTTACCTTAATGGATGTGTGAAAATATTTATTTAGTTCACCCTTTATTACTCAATTGGTAGCAATTATGAATAGAATCATGATAATCTAGCTCTTACTAGCCAAAAAAGGAAGGGTTTTTGCAATATGTTTTGAATTTTTCCTAAATTGAGACCTAAACTATTGCAAAGAAGTGTAATTTAGCCCATTTTGCACAATAAACATGTAGCCTGTTATCGTCATTGAAAACAATATGTTTAAAGTGTATAGTTGTTAAAATCATGACTCTACCCATATAATTTTACAAGTTTACGATTTTGTACGATTCTTCTGAGTTAATTTGTATATAAAATTCTTTTTGTAAGGAAATGTTGTTTTTAACCAAGTTTACATGTTAGCCTTGATAAGAACTTACGTTTTTAACTGAGTTTATTGATTTTACATATCTAAGTTAAATGAGTTAATAAAATAAAAAAATAAAATTAGGCTTTTACAAGTTATCGATTGTTAAGGCATTTCATCATTCTCCATATTTTATTGCAATTTTCGTCTTCTCTCTCTCTTCTTATTTGATGTTTATTGCCTTCATTTTAGTTCTAACTTCAATTTGAAAGTTTATAAGGAAAACTATATATTTTAGTTTACACTATCAATAATCTAAAATGAATTTTTTTTTTCTTTTATTAAGATTAATAAAGAATCTTATAGTTCAACGTGCTTACTACTCTACACTTGTTGATGGGGAATTTTTCAACTATGGACTTAATGAAGAATAATAAAGCCATTTAGGTCATTAATCGACCCTTTTGAGAATCTTCAAACCTATTTCTAAATGCCAGGTCCCACTTATATGGATATAAGTGTCCATGTCCCTTAAAAGTGTTTTACTTGAACCAAATGAGCTTCGAGTTACTTAAAGCAACTTAGGAAAATGTCAGTTTAAGTTCTATTACCCGTATGAACACCAATGATGAGGTTTACGGATATTTAATCTAAGACAAGGGATACGAATAGTTCGACAGTTACTACATTAGTAATTTCCCACTACCCCTACATTCCAAAGATTGACGAAATTGTTCGGAGCACAATTCTCCCTATATGATAAATGTACAAATTACAAATGAAGCAGTGGTTACAGACAATGGTCTATGAATAGAGCTTGGACAACATTAGTAAGGCTTTCTCTTAGCCTCTTCTTATTTTTTACTACCTTTCTATTCTACACCTAGTGGTTTTATTTTTTTTTTTTATTTTTTTACTAAGGCATCGAAATAACAATATCAAAGTTACTTCAATACCCCCATAGCCTAATCTTTCCTTTCCTTTATAGGCTAGTGTACAATCACAAGCCACATTTTATATTCCCAAATTTGACTATCAACAACAACTAATATGAAAATGTTCATTTTTAATTAAATGTTCAATGCTCAACATACATCAAATCACCATTAACCTTCGACCTTCATGAATTACCCTGTCCTACTTTGTATTAAACCCCTTATTTCCACCATTGACATCCTCAAATGACCTAACTACTTTATTGCTCATCTGTACGATCAACTTCCATATTAGTTACTTAACTACCATGACTCTACAATTCAAGTACTATGCAACGACATATTCGAAACCTAAGCATTTAAAACATTTAATCATACCACTTTACCCTACTTGTTACCTCTACTTGACCTTTCTCATCTTAAATATAATAGGAGCCTTTCCTCTGCTTCCATCACCTCTCTCAAATCACTTCACATCTCCTTATTCTAGCTTTCTCATATTATTCATTCCATCATCATTGTACTCTTCTTTAACTTGAAGCCTATAAGGTACTACGTAATCTGGTTAAGAAACTGTCAATTAAAACGGGATGTACTATGTCTTCGCCTTTATTTCCATTTTAATTACATCCTTTAGAATACTTTAATACTACAATTCTACCATAATAGCAATCTTAAACTTTAGCCCAATAAGGAATTGGGTGATTGTTTGTTCAGGCAATTCATTCACCTCATAGGCCAATTGTGGTATCTCAAATTATTTGACATAATCATCTACATTCATTCCCCATACCAATTTCGAAACTTTTAAGAGCACTACTATCTATTCTACTCATGTACAAGCCTCTTCTACATCAACCTCTTTATTAAATGTCATATAATAGTTTCTTCCTCCTCAACTTTATGCCTTTGAGTTTTTGAAATTTCCTATAAAAGTTTAGCATACTCAATGAATTCAATTACCACCAAGCGAACTTTGGTGTGCTAACCATAATCACAACATTTAAGACCCATGTCATCTTATGCTCCCTATCAAGAAGCTCCTTTGTAAATTATTACCACCAAAGGGAAATTTTTTTCAATTTTATGGGTTCAATGCCCTTATTCGGATGGTTCCCATCATGTTTTCTTCTAAGTCGAAAATTGTCGTTGCTATATTTATCCAACTCTTTAGTTCCGTATTCACTCGAACCCAATATGAATATGTTGTTGCTTAACGAGATAAAGTGCTCATTTTTCCTCTTTAGCATGTTTATATCATTTGCATTGATTGCAACAACTCATTTAGCTAGTATTGATGTAAATCATGATCGAGAATAGATAAGGTGTAAGCCCCAAAGCTAAGCCAATTGACCGTAGGATTGAACGATCGGTTAAGGAATCCGATCAAACTCCAAATTATAAAATATTGAGAGAAATATTAGTAAAAATGACCCTGTAAACTTGAATTTAAGAAAATAAGTAATAAAATAGGAGACTATAAAATTTTTAAATTTTAAGCATAATAAGTACTAATTACTGAAAATGCGAAAAATGTAATCAAATAACTAATAAATTACTAAAGATAGATTATATGTATACTAAAAAATTTAGAATGACTAAAATAATAATTAGGAATGTTCACGTGTACCCCACATGTATTTACGTGTAGATAAAAATACGCGAAATTACTTAAATTGGCCAAAAACTAAGTAAATAATTAAAGAAAATTATAAATTAATTATGAAAAAATAAAAAAAAATCAAAATAGGATAAGATGAATCAAGATCAGATCGTGGCAGGTCCAAATCTACAAAATAAAAATAAACTAATAAAAATTTGACAACATAAAAGCCAAAAATCAAGCATAATGAGCAAAGTCTTATAAAATTAATGCATAATAATTACAAAAATTGTCTATAAATAGCAAGAAAAACTCAGAAGCTTATTTGGCCAGATACAAATCAGAGAAAATTAGAGAGAGGCAAAAATTGAGAGAAAAATTCGGTTTAGAAAAAAATTAGAAAAAACTGTTCAATTAGGGCCTTTAACGGGAACCCCAACCAGACGAGCAGCTGAGAGTGGACGGCCACCACCACCACACGGTGGTGGCAGCACCCATGCCGGACGACAAGGCCACGGTGGCCGGAGCCACCCAAATCGGTGAGTCCGACTTCTAGTCCGATTTTGTGTAATTTTGTAAAAATAGTAAATATTATTAGAAAATTATGAATTTTGTTATTATGAGATATTTTTGTATGTCGTTTGTAGGAAAAATATTATTTTGATGAAAACATGCCCTGTAATATATGGTCCTTAAGAAATCATGCAAAACCGAGCATGTTTCGTTTTGGAAATAAATGACCTTAGGAGTGTAGTTAGAAGCCCAAAATTTTTGTGTAGATTACTTAGATGATATAGAATAGTGCTATGAAGCCCGTTTTCAAAAATTAATTTTCTAAATTTTTAGATAATTTTTAGGCATTAAAATGAGGCATAAAATGGGTAATTTAAGGTTAATTAAGTAATTAAATTATTAATTACTGACTTAGTGAATAAGTAGATGTTTAGGGATGTTGAAATCTGATGGAGAATGATACTTGTAGCATTTAGGGTGTTAGATGTAATTATTAGGTTAATTATGTAGTAAATAAGTAATATGGAAAAATAGTACATTTTAAGTTAATTTTGTAAATTAGGGTAATTAGGAGTAAAATCTGATTTAGGATGAATTTAGACATTTTGAAATGATAATTGATGTTTAGAGATGATAATTAGAGTGATATAAATATTAGAAGTGTAATATATACATAAAAGGTAATAATACATAATAGGTAATTATTGGAAATATAATAAATAGGAAATATTATAATAAAAATTGATATTGTGATAATAATAAAAATGTATAATAAATCTGATAGGAAATTTGAATTTATGTAATTATATGAAAAATATAAAAAATTTCTCACATTAAGAGTGAATTCGGTACGCTAATAAGGATATAAGTGTACCGAGTGAAATAAAATACTGACTAGGGGTAGTGATGGTATGTAGGAGATCGGAAAGTAATGTGATTAATTTCACATTATGGGTTGAAACGAATTTCTAGGGTTAGAATATAAAACGCTACTTAGAAAATCGAACTAGAACCTAATTTAGAAATCGATACAGAAACCGAAGCCGAACCTAATCCTAAACCTAGAATAATTGTAAAAGACTTAAGACCTAGATAATTAGGTATCTTAAACCCTAAATAAAACATAACAATAAGCGTTATAGGATAAAACGAACCTATAATAGTTATATGAAAAAAAAAAAAACTGAAACCACGTTTGTGTTATAGGGATGATCGGCGATGGCCTGAGCAAATCGGACCTCGAGTGAGTAAGCGAGGAGTCAAGATAAGTTAGGATTAATACAATGCTGTATTTTGGGTGGCTTGAGATTATGCTTGGTTGTGCTTGTTAGATAGTTGAATGTGTGCATGTGCTTGATTATGAGTGATGCTATGGTTCTGTTTATTGCTCTAGCATGTATTGTATGAATTGTATGAAATGATTGATCACCCTAAACTGGACTTAATCAAATATATGACCAGTAATCATAATCGGACATGCATGGCAACCCATTAGGAGAACTTAAACTCTCCGGCCAAATACCGACCCCTTCGAAAGGGAAAGCGCAGGATTGCAAAATGGTCTCTTCTTCTTCCTTAGTCGAACTAAGTGACAGGAGAGGAGGTCGCGGCGAAGGTGAAGTCAGTGATTCGAAGGTAGTCGCGGGAGGAGCAAGGTCTCCATTGCACAAGTCTGGGTTTGGTCGTGAGCTGCTTTGCATTAATGGCAACTCCTCAACCCGGATTAGAGCGGGCGAAATTTCTCTAATCTCACGACGGGTTGGACAACGTCGTGCGATGTCATTTGTTTGCACATGCATTGCACCTAATAAGTGATTGAAAACCTTGTTATGTGTATGGTATAGTTTTAAGTCCTCCGTCCTAACTTACTGAGCTGTGGTTATTCATATCCCTATAGACGTCGTGCAAGTATTGGCTAAGAAGCGGCAATAACTACTCTGAAGCTAGCAACTGTTGGATCCTGGGGAATGAGGAAAAACATTGAAGAATCAACACATATGTTATTGCTTTTCATTTCTGAATAATGTAATAACTGAATTATAGTATATATATATATAAATTTTCTCACTTTCTTAGGTAAATGAATTATTTAAATTACAAATTGTTTACTTCAAAGCGGGTTAGTCGTGGACGCCTTGTGTAGATCAGGTCTAAGATAGCGGTTGTAAGGCTAACTTCTATTTTAGGATGGTGTACACGGCGGGGCTGTTACGACTCTGCCTCTTCGGGGCGTGACATAAGGCTGATCGCTGAATGAGTCTAAATTTATCGAAAGCTTGAAAAGGGTGCTAGGGAATACACAAAAGAACAATAAAGTGAATGAAGAGTAAGCAAAACCCAAGAGCAGCTCCAAATGATATGATGCACCAATGGAACTTCCGAGAACTCACGGCATAACTCGATCTGATGTATGAATTGGTCCAGTGAGATTACTCACCACTTAGGCTTACTTAAGGATTATGATAAAAGTGAAATGAAAGTAACAATCAATGTTTACAAGAGGATGAATATTCAATGAATTGATGATTGGCTTGTTCCACTTACAAGTACAAGGAGTATTTATACTCGAGAATTTAGGGAAACTTACCTAAAAGGGAAAAGAAAAAAAGGGTATTTCCCCAATGAAGTAATGTATAAGATTACAAAAGGGTAAAAATGAATTTTCAAGAAAAATAATAATTAGTGTAGTGGATTCTTTTTGTGGTCTTGTATACGTGGCAGAAATGCATTGGTGATGCCATTAGAAGATGCGGACAAAAAAGTATGATCAAATTACTTATCCGAATAGGGGTGACTGAAGATTAGTTTGAGGTCTCTCTCATGGCCTCTTAGTAAGGGTAATGCCGAGCAAGTGATTGGTTTGGACATGAGTGAGTAAGTGCGTAAAGTTTAGTAGATGTCTCAGTATTCTTCAATTTGATACACAATCTCCAAGAGACGGGCAGTCGTTCGGCTTGGCATGTAGAGCGGCTTATCAAAGAGATAGTGGGCTTCGGTAAGAGTCAGCTGAAGCAAGAAGATTTGCTTTGTCAACTACTCTAGTCCTCGGGCTAAGCTACGGATCAAATACCCGATAGCCTGATTCCTATCAAATACTCTACATTCACATTACATTTCTTAACATTTCAATATGATCCCTCATGATCATTCATAGTACCATCCAACAATATTACAATTTCAAACAATTTAGTAACAAACTCACACAAATTTAAAGAAGCTTAAAACTTTACTGCCAATCACCAACTCAAACAACCAAACACCACAAACCAAGTTCCCCTAAAACTCTACACATGTAAACAAGGATTTTACTTAGAAAATTTAAAAGAAACTACTCTTATATAGATGTTTACACTTTAATTCCAATTATGATGTGTATGGGATCCTCAATTGATACTAAATAAAATCAATTACTTATTGGATCTTTTTTAATTTTGGAAGGACATGGACAATGCTCAAGGATATTATGCACCAAAAGTATAGAAGTAGAGTAACCACTCAATGTGATTTTATGCTTAAATCAAGACTACTTGATATTCACCATCATCTAAGAATTGGTAAGAATAAATTATGGGTCAGACTCAAATTAGGATTGTTGTTCAAAAGAGTAATAATGTCATAATACATCACTTAACCCTTATTAAGTTGATCTCATGTCATTAAGGGTATACACATACAAAAATAATAATAACTAGTGGAACTAAAATTGCAAATATTAAGGCTTCATCGAATGCTTTTCAAGGTGTTTAATGAAGTGTGGTTTATTTAAATGGGGTAAGGAACTATTACAATAAACGAAGATTGTCCCTCTAAGTCTTGGCTCTACAAACCTGGGGTATTTCATTTGAATGCTAAGAAGGTACTTTTGAGAGAAGTGGCAAACATTCACTTTTGTCAAACTTCTTTTAAATGCCAAATGGTAAGCATTCAAATGAAGTGCCCCGATGCACTCTTCTTGATACTAAATAGTCTTGCCTTACTATGAAACTCACATTTCCTAACAACATGTTATATTATTGAGTATGTATTTGAATAAGCTCAATCTTCTTAAAATGATTTGGTCAGTACTCTTTAAGTTAGATTGGCTATGTATGGCAGTTGAACAGTTAGTACTAGGTTCTTATCAGGTTCTGTAAATTCCATTTAAATTTTATAGAATTTGGTTTCACTTATAGCTTTAAGATATTGTTCTATTTATTTGTCATACTACCCATGGCTTGTTGCCATATGTAGATCATATGATCATTATTGGGAGTAATGCCACAAATTAATTTAAGTAAGTAATATGAACTAAGGGATTTTGACTCTCTTAGTTACTTAATTGGTTTGGAAGTCTCTCCCACTTTCAATGGCTATTATCTTTCTATATTGTAAGGTTATTATAACTAGCCGATCACGTGTAATGAGTGTGTGGTTGACCTTAAAGATGTCTTAAACTGATAACATAAGGGAAGGACATTATTAGGAAGAGACATGGGAGGAAGAATGGGTAAACTTGATATCTTAAATGCACATATATGATAGAAAATCAAATTCATTGTTCTTGATCACTTTTGGATCATCCTTGATAAATTGATAGTTTGATCTTCTATGGAGGCATTTTAGTAGAGTTTTAATGTTTCTCTCAAGTCAATCGAAGCTCTGAATGTTTGCAATGAAAAGAGAAGCTGTTTATTTATAGAGCTTGAAGATTAATTTAGATAGTTGGATGGTTTCTATATGAACAGTTGAGTTGAAACGTTGTAGGTGACTATTAGATCACTCCTAAGGATCCAACAGCTATTGTTTAAGCCTTTTTCTCCTCTTTAAAAGGCCAAAGGCTTACAAGAATTCTTAAAATCCATTTTCAATATAAATAAAGCTTACTTAAGCCTTCTTAAGGTGCATTAAGGCCAAAAAACCAAGAAGAAGAAGAAGAAGAAGAAGAAGAAAAAGCTTAAATAGGTCTAAAAATACCTTTTTATAGTCTACTTTTTCTGTATGAGACAATTAACTAAGGTTTAGAGCGAAAAAACCCAGTCTAGCAATCCTTATTTCAAGCCTACTAAGTTAGATGTCTATAATAGATTCCCGACTAGGTCCAATCTCTTAGGTCCTTTCAATCATTACTAGCTTAAAGAACCATCCATAGCATCAAATTAGGCTAACAATCCATTTACTGAAATGACACTTTACACTTTCTAAAGACAAAGATACAACCATTCTACTTTCTCAAGTTGCTAATATAACAACAAAATCTCACAAACAGCATTGTAATTGAGTGTTAAGTTGACTCTAACCCTATTAGTTAATTCCACTCTCCATAGATAATTTATAATCATAAGTTTGTCTGGACAGTTATTTGACATGATACTACATATGTAGTTCATATCATGAGTCAATTTGTATATATTCATCATGCTATTCGTTATGCTTTTGTGCTTATGAGATACGTCAAAAGAATGATCTTATGTGGTCACCAATTCAACTCCACTTCTTCCTTAGTATTACCAATACTTAAATGTTCGTTGCTCAAGGGATCCTACAGACCGTCGTTTTGTGGCTCTCTAGTCTTCCTTATTATTACCCTTCGGCTTATTCAAGTTTTGAATTTATATGGCTTCGGTGGCTCCTTGAACATGGGAATTCACCATCCAATGACTACAACAATTCATTGGTACAAGTATAGTGCTATTTGGATTGGTCATCACAATGTTTTTCATTGGCGAATTAATTATGTTTAGATTGGCTTGTCCCTTCGCCTACTATTATGTTACTTGTGAAATCTATATGCTATATCAAAATTTCTTCTGCAAAAGCCTTGCTTTTAATATTCCATGTCCTGTAAATCAACAAGTTGAAGCTCACAATAATTGAGGGACACTAGGGCTATATTTGTTTGCTAGGAAGGGACAACTATCGTTTTATGGAATACCTCTTACTTATATATAAAATCATAGGATAACCTCAAGGACTCCAAAAGCGACCACCAGCAGGGTGGGCTTTCTTGGGTCTTTCTGCTACCCTCTGACGTCAGCATTCCTGTTAAAGTACTGTCCGAAAGCTCCAAATGCCACCATGAAAGCAGCTTCCCATCCATGAAAAAAGTGTGGCTAGCCTAGGAGTGAGCACGTGATAAAGACTGCTCGTGAATCATAATAGGGAACTGAGCTGGATCTATTAAATTATTGTGCAGAGTCCACATCATATCCTCTACTAAAGAATTATTATAGACCCAGTGCATAATTTTCTTTGATTAAATATGAGATTCCACGAATTTTAGATCTTAAAAGCATTACCATTTACACGAGAAAGAGAAGATTGTAGTTTTATAATAGAATAGTAATTGGATTAGGAACTAACGATATACGAGTAGTCTATTAATTTTTCGATAAGTAGAACAAGAAAATCCGCGTCTCATGGTATTTTTCTAAGCATCCTCTTTGCTATTTGTCAAGAAATCAACGGACAGATCATATGTGGATGAATAGTCCCTTAACACACACGAATCCTGTCACGAAATATAACAAAACTGGAAGTTGGAAGAAATCCGTCTTCTTAACCATAAAATTTCCTACAAGAAACCTCTCTATTAAAACGTCCCAAAAAAAAAAAATGATTTGTAGTCGTCCACTTCTAGGAAAAGGTCAAAAAGCCAGACTAGCTTTAAATGCAACGTGTAGTGCCAAAAGATGCTCCTATCAACTGTTCCCTAACATCTTCGCTGGCTGCACATTGGGCTGTCTTCACTTGTCATCAGTCATTATCCACTTATCACATACAAGTGATTCACGATAATGCACATTGACATTATCACATCACAAGGCACTGCCCTCTTTGTAAGGAAGCCATGTGCTGAATCATTTTAAGTACAACTAACCAGGTTTTTCGTGCAGGATCTAGTGTCATCTTTTTTGGAGTAAATGGTCTGCATGAACCTGAAACTGCATTTCCACAGGACAACACAGTTCACGCCCATAATACCATAGCTGCCTGCTACAGATGGACCGATGAATCGCGTCACAGAATTTGAAAAATGGCCATAACATGCCATTAAGGTCACTTATTGGTTCATGGAACCCGACATATCGAGTAATGATGACAAACAAGATGTGAGAATGGGATGAGCCTATCCAAATCCCTCTGTCTAATCAGTTTATAATATAAGCGCCAATCGATTTATTATATCATATGTAACGACGAGCTTTGCTGTCATAATGTATTCAAATCAACGATAATGTAGCCAGGCAACGATGCACAAAGTTGTCAAGTAGCAAGTATCATTTTATAAAAAAATATCAAATATCTAACGGGGAGGAAAAAATTGTTCACCAGATATCACATCTGTAATCTGTACAGTGATAACTTTCTTCCTGTGCTGTCAACAGCAGAACAATAAGAACTCTAAAGTCTCAAAGCCCAACATATTTCTTTTACGATGAAAATGTTTATATTATGCGATTGAAGATGAACATATATAATATTGTATTAGTTACCAAAAGTTACAGTAACTTCTCAAGGATAAGAGTGGTCATTAGGCCTGATTTTGTCATCAGTACTATTGATGCATTTTATCAAACTTGTGGCTCCTCAGACTTGTTTTTCATGTCATCTGAACCAGCCAGATCCGTTATAGATTCCACTTCCATGCTGGCTGTACGGCTCTTCCTGTTCCGACGATCCTATAATGGAAAAATATAAAAAAAAAAAAAAGAAAAGAAAAAAGGAATGTGGAGGATGAGTAATTTAAAAGGCAAAGAACAAATACTATGCTTAAGATTTTCAACACTAAGGTTCATAAGTCTTGCCTATTACTTGAGAAAGTAGCAACTATAGAATTGGAACATCATACTAACAGGAAAATTCTAATAGCAACTTATTTGTGGACGAGGGTTGCTAGAAGGTACAAGAGAAAGAAATTTGGGTCTCTATTGGATCACATAATTTAACAAAGAACAAAGCTAGTGGAGAACATAAGAAATCAGTCAAACAGGGGGTGTAAACAAATCAAGTCAACTGGGAAGCTACTTTAACCCTATCCAACATTTGCTCAAGTTGGATATGATTATGCTCAAGATGAGCTCCATCAATTTGAGTAACTCATGGCAAGCCTAATCGAGTTTGAATTGAATTCAAATATATTTGAGCTTCATCGGAATTGTGTCAAATTTGAGCTTTAGCACCATTTGTGTCAATTCAAGCTTCAGCATAATTTGTATTTAAAAGAATATAATTTCTTTTTAAATAACCAAGCCTGAACGAGCTTAGTTGAGCAGACCTGGAGTTCAATAGTTCAAACTAAATCAAGCTCATGCTCAACACCATTCAACTTGATTCAGTTCATTAAAAACACACATAGAATACACAAACCAACAGCACACTCCAGATTGGAGGAATACGAAAGAACAAGAAATACTACTGAACATTAGCAAGAAACGGTAATTGCCACTCTACAGTGACTATGATTCTGTCCACATGTACGTTCACTCAGAAATCGAAATTGCAGAGGCATATGAAACACTTGCACATTACTTTTGCCAAGATGAATTGCATTATAGGAACTAACGTATACATACACACAAAAGTCATAATGAATAGGAGAATTGTACAGATTATTGAATGGGCCATACCTCATGTGAAGGGTATTCATCAGCCTCAAGCATCCGTACAACCTGACTCATTTTAGGCCTCCTGCTAGCTTCAGGATCAACACAACGGAGGGCAACCAGAAGGGCACGCTTCAAAGAACGTGTTGTTGGTTTGATTTCAAGGTTTGAGTCCACAACTTCCTCCACTCTTCTCATCCCAACCATCAACTTGAGCCATTCAATGAGATTGACCTGCCACAAGTAAGCAATAATCTTCTTCATGCATGTGACTATTACATCTGTCAAATTGAGTACCATTGCTTATCACCAAGACAAGTGACGTTTGTGCTGGTTTTCACCCAGGAGGTTTGTGCTGGTCGACATATCAATAAGAAAGAGAGAGAGAGTTACTATAAAAAACAATAGCACAATCAAGAATATGAAGTACCTCATTAGCAGGCCGGGCATAGTCCACAGGATCCCTTCCAGTGACAGCTTCAAGCAGCAGAACCCCAAAGCTATAAACATCACTCTTTTCATTTAACAAACCTGTGTTAGCATATTCTGGCGCCACATAACTGGAAAAATGTGAGAATTGCCGGATTATGAAATCCCATTGAGAAAAGTTCAGTTAAATATCCAATATATAAATGAAAATGAGTTCCTGGCAAGTAGTTCTGGATCAAGCATACCCAAATGTTCCCATAACTCGTGTAGCAATGTGACTTTCATTTGCACCTAAGAGCTTAGCCAGGCCAAAGTCAGAAACCTTGGCGTTAAACTCATCATCAATCAAAATGTTACTTGACTTTATGTCTCTGTGAACAACTTTCGGTTCAATGGCTTCATGCAAGTACGCAAGCCTGCAAATATGACGATAGTGCATATGATATATAGATTCATTAAGTTACAAGTTTTGCATGGAAGTGATCCTTACAGCTGTTCTGTAAGAGATGATGGTCGGAGTTTCATATTTCATAGATTTTTCTGGAAACCTCAATTTTAGGAGATCTTAAAATTGACATTAACCACAATAACTAACCAGTGGCAATTTTCATGAAGAATATGATGCTGTTGAAGGAAGAACTCACGCTTTAGCAGTGCTCTGAATAACCTTCATGCGGGCCTCCCATGTAAGGACACCATGTTGCCTCATAGCTCCATGTAGCCACTGTTCTAAGTTTCCATTATTAACATACTCATACACTAGCATCCTACAAGTCAAGCGAAATAAATCATTCTCCAATTTCACTAGCATATGAATCCAAAAATTTAGTAGACATTACAGAAGAATCCAGTACTGAAGCATACTAATGAAGAATAACATAAAAAAATCCTCTAAGCAAGCAAAGCAAGTTGTTGACAACTAAAACATAGTAAAGAATTTAAAAGGTAGTTTGACAAATATAAATCTTAGTATAAAGGGATAGATCAACCATGACTGAAAAGGTCAAGCAACTTGCCTATGAACTCCTTCTATGCAGTAGCCCAAAAGTCGCACTAGATTCTTATGGCGAACATGGCCAATGGCCTCCACTTCAACCCTGAACTCTTTTTCTGCCTGCCCCCTTACAAATGCAATTTGCCAAAAAAGGAAACAGTAAGACACCAACAGAGTGAGATATTAAAAACAGACTGATGTTTTAAGAAAATGTCCTTACAAGTTATTCAGAAGTCTCTTGACAGCAACCTCAGTACCATTAACAAGTCTTCCCTTGTAAACAACACCATAGCCACCCTCCCCAAGCACATTTTCGGCTGCAAAACGATTGGTTGCAATGTCAAGATCCCTTAGAGTGAACCAGTGGCCCCAACCCAAATGTGAAATCTCTGGGAGGCCAATAAGGGGAGATGCCATTGCAATTCCACCATAAGACAATGACCGCTGATGCTTTCTTATCGTCCCTGAATTCCCTTCTTCCCCAGACTGTGAACTGCATGCTCTCTCATGAGGATAGGTAGAGCTGCACTGACTTAAATTATCCACATCAATTGATTTGCTTGTATTGACATGGACAAGCATAGTGTCCGAGCTTCTATCTGCAGACTTATTATCAATGTTTAGAAACATACTTTGGAGCTGATTTGACGAACTCGGATCACCAACTCTGTCCACCTTTATATCCTTCGATACATTAGGTATTTGGGAAAGGGAAAGTTTATCGACTTTCCTCTTTGATTGCCTTCGAAATGTGACCCACAAGGATAAGATGCCTAGAATTAAAATTATAAACGCACCAACACATAATCCAATCAAAACCCACAGCTTCATACCCAACGTCTTCTTTGTCAAACCCGCATTTAGAGAACCCTCATCAGACATTTTGCTACTTGGACCTTTAAGTAATCCGAAAACACTCAGTTCCGCACCAAAGAATTAAGATTATCACCCGATTCTGCACATGTAACATGTTACACTTACACAAATACGATACTCGATGCACATCAACATGGTCAGCAACTTCCACATTTGACAATATGAAAAATAAAATGCCAAATGTAGGTCCAAAAATTTCTCAACTTGCGACGTCATCACCTATATGATCTATTTACTAACTAGTAGACTTCAAAGCCTTGCTTGATCTCAACATTATGCAAACGATTAAGGAACACTGACGTGCTCTGTATGACTTGTTCTTTCTTTACACCATGGCATCTTCACTTGACAAAACTAGACTTAACACTTCAAGAACAAGCTCAAAATATATACATCAAACAGAATAAGCTTAAACCCATGTATATATAAATACAAAGTGAATTAAATTTATTACAAACAGGCATAAAGGAATGAAATGAAGAAAGAATCGCTTATGATCCAAGTAAGAAATAGATAAATTTGGAAACTTTAAAACAGAAAGTGACCCATCAAAAAAAGAAAAAGAAAAAGGAAATGGAAAAAGAAATACCTTGTTGATGATTTGGACTAACCTCATTGGTCGTCTTCTTTCAGTAAATGGGGAAGAAGAAAACCAACAAAGGTTTCATCTTTATAAGGCAAATGGGATACAATGTGCATAGATAGGTCAATCTGGACCAAAAATGACTCAATAAAACAAGCACCCAGTTGAGTGAATGTTACAAGGAACAGTTAGAGTAGGTGGATTTTGCTGTGAAGTGAAGGGGATCAAAGAGAGAGATTGGAGAAATAATGAAAACATGAGGTGAAAAGTAATAAAAATCTAGTATTTGGTGGAGAAAATCTAGTGATTTAGAGGGAAGGGAGAGAGAGGAAAAGTGATAGGAGTGCATGTGAGAGGTAAAGAAAAAGATAAAGGGAGAAGAGAGAGAAATGAAAACTGTTTGGTGGGTAACGCTTGTTTGTTTGGATTCTGGAAGGTGGAAAGAAGAAATCTTGTTTTGCAATGGAGGAAACAAGGGAGAGAGAGAGTAAAGGACAGAGAGTAAAGGGAAAGCAAACATGTGATGAACAAATATGCCAGGGATTGGGATACATAGATGGAAAAAAGAAAGACATATTGATTACTGCTAGCACAGAGAGAAAGGAAGCTGGGGCAAGTTTAAGAACCCAAACCATATTAAGAATTAACAGCGGGGGCAAAATTTCGGGTCAGACTAAGATGGATGAAAAATGGTCAACCAACGAGTGTCACCTGCTTGTTAACTGCTCATTTATTTATTTTTATATCCCACAAGTTAACAGTTATCATTTAAGATGTAATCAGAAATACTAAATGATATAGTTAGTAATATCTAGCAAAAAAACAAAAAAATCAATATTCTAATAAAATCAATTCAATTCAATTCTTTCCTTCTAAAATTATAATGTAATAGTTGTTGGTTTAAAAAAAAAAAATAGCATTAGTTAGATGGATTGATAAAAGCTAAATGCGTATAAGATATGATATTTTAAAGTCTCTAGATTGGCATCTACATCGTTGTTTTCTTTGTCGCTAAAGATTATATAAATATAAAAGCAGACCTGTAGCAAATATTCATTGTACATAATAATAACAATAATAATATCTAATTTAGGAGAATATATGGAATGTAGCCAGAACCCAACAGTATTTTTATCTTAGTTCAAAAAAATTAATGTTTATGTATTCATAAGGTTCCCTTTTTTTTTTTTTTTGGTGGAAGCTACATTGATTTCATATACTAAATTCGTATTAAAATCTTGGACATTCTTATTTGTAATGAAACGAGTCATGCAGGAATTACAGCCATAAACAGCTCATTAAATGAAAGTTATGGGCTTATGGGTCTACCCCACACTTCAGGTTCCCTCCACACCATGTTTCTTTCAGAACCATAAATTTCTTTGATGTTTCTTCTGTCAAGCATCGCACTCGTACACTACACGTAAGCATCGTGAGCGAGATCGATAAATACGAGGTTTTAGGATGATTTTTATATGTTAATTGGTGAGAAAATTAGCACAAAAGAATAATAACGGGTAAAGTCACCAACGGGGAATCTTACCATTTTAATGGATAATATCTTTGCTTCCTGAAGTTACTTGTACTTCTATTCAAGGTAGTCTTCATTTTATTTAACGTAAGATTTTTTTTCTTTTAAAAAAAAAAGTTTAAATAATTTTTGTTCCGATCGCCGCTACAAGTCGGAGCATACTTTCGAAACCAATCACCGTTTACGGAGGTACTTATAAAGTTTAGTTACTTCTTTAATTTTTGCATCCAAACTCCTCGTTCTCTCTCTCTCTCTCCATCGCAACAGTTGATGTCACTCTCTCTGTAATTATCATCCGTATCTATATTGGCTTCAGTTTTAAAATAGTTACAATTTTGGTTATTGTGGAAGAAACTCAAGTTTTATTTCTAATGTTCTATATTTCCAGTTTTAATATAGTTGTGTCTAAAGTTTTGTTAACGTTGATTTTATTTTTTATTTTTACCAAAATAATTCTACCATCCCATTTAACGATGACTTGCATGCTCAACTATCTTATTATCCTTAAGAAATATTGAGTACTCATGGAAACTTGAATTTTTCTCTTCTAATTTAGTTAATTTGGTGATTATTACCTACTTTTTTATTATACGCAATATTAGTCTTCAATAATATATCTATAAAATTACCATCGAAAATATTCAGCTCTACTACTTTGCTTTCAATTGAAAGGGAAAATAGATTTTTTTTTTCCCCTTCATGTATGTATGAGATAAGATGTGCTTCCTATATGCGTGCAAAGAGTTTTCAAATTTTCAATTTACAGGAGCCTATAACCGCCATTATCTATACCATCTATCATTTATTAGAAAAACCAATTTAGGAAGGTAACACTCTTTATATTGTGTACATCAAAGGAAAACATTCTTGAGTACTTGATAAAATTGGAAGAAAAATGAGAAGTAGAATGCTTTTGTAAGGGAGTGAAGATAGGTGTAAGTAAAGTAAAAAGTGAGTTGTTTAAGTGATATCTCTATAAGATGAGAGTTGAAGTGTAAATGAAAATTTCCATGTGAACATCCTCATATAATTTTCGTAATATAATCCAAATACCAAGTTTAACAGTGTAGATATGCATTAAATTAATGGGTTCAACGATCTTGATAGCTTGTGTAAGGGAGTGAAGATTGGTGTAAGTAAAAGTAAAAAGTGAGTTGTTTAAGTGATATCTTTATAAGATGAGAGTTGAAATGTAAATGAAAATTGTCGTATGAACATCCTCATATGAGTTTCGTAATATAATCTAAATACCAAGTTTAACAGTGAAGATATGCATTAAATTGATGGGTTCAACAATCTTGATAGCAATTAAGTAAAAATTATATCCTTTTAAGAAGAGAGCTCATAGTAATTTGACAAGAATCAATTCAGTAGACATCTCACCTGAGCCCAAGCACGAGGTTTGGAGGGTATAGTTCTGTGAACCTTACTTCTTGCCTAAGTACTAAGGAAGCCAACTTGTCTAAGCCTCCTCTGCCTTCCTAACTATTTTAAGCCTTATGCCTTGTTGATAATGGACATGAAGTGCCAACCTAAAGGTAATATAAGCAAACCCTCTAATAACATAGAAAGCCTATCCAATAGCTCGACCACCTTGATTCTAAGTTATGCTGGCTAAGGTCCAAGTTGCTTAATCATGTGTCAACATGACTTAGGGTACCACCCAATGGTAGGTGATTACTTGCAGGAGTTGATAATCAAACTCCTAGTATCGAGTTATTTAAAAGCTATTGACCTATCTAAACTGTCATAAGTTTTATTTAGTGGAGCCCCATTCACTCAAGCCACAACGCGTGTCCTCTGACATCCGTACTAGTAAAGAGAACACTTGAATATTCCCCATTGTACATTAAGGATTTACCCATCTCCTTGTATATTGTTCATAGTACTTTTCTGTTTTGGTAAAGTGCCCATTTTAGTAACTTTTCGACTTCAATGATCAAGAAAATAGAACCCCTTTTTTCCCTTGTAATTTGTTCTTTTTTTTTCCTTTTGTAATGATTGTAGCGAGTAATCCTAATTATCACTTTATATAGCATATCAAGATGGTGATTAGGTCGTATAGTATTTGGTTGGTGCAATAACTCGTAGATTTTGTTAAAACATCATAAAATTGCACTATTTTTCGGTCCTTCAATAGGTTTGAACCTACGCTGATATTGTATAATATCCCAAGGTTCTAAACCTACCGTATTTAAGGTGTCAAGCGACGTCAATGGAATTAATTGAAACTCCATGGTTAGGTCACAAAGATTAGAAAAAGTTATTCTATGAAGTCAAATCACTAAAATAATGCATATATGTAAAATAATTAAACAAAGTCTTTAGTTAACTGGAACCAAAAGCCATTTAAATAGTGAAGCTTATAATTAGGCTCGGAATATTATTTAAAGGTGATATATACTAAGTAAATAATATTTTATATATTAAATACATATAAATAAGGAAAGAAATGTGATTTAGAATGGAGTCTTGTAAAAGCATGGAAACCCCCTTATAGAAGTTTGCACTTATATGGGTTAAATATAAAATAATCAAAGAAATAAATAAAATATTCAAAGCAATTTTGATCTAAAATTGGGAATGGTTTTTACAAACCAAAGGAAATAAACTATAAGCACCTATGGTATTGAATTGCAAAACAAATGGAGTTAATGGTTTTGGCAAATAGTTTTAAACTTAAATTTAGAGCAAAGTGACACTTGGTAATATTGTTCCTTACCCAAACCATATATAAAAGCCTCAAGTTTCCCTCAATTATACTCTTTGGTTAGATTGGGAGCTTAGGAAAAATTCATAAAGGAAAAATAAAGGTTTTTTTTTTTTTTACAGAAATTAAGACAAATAATTGAAAATAGTACGAAATTTAGGCATATGCAGAACCCAGATCAAGCGACAACCTGACGACTAACCACTACTACCATTAGAAAGGAGAAGAAATACCTTAAAGTGCACATAAAGCGGTAGCCATCTAGTCATCGGAAAACGCGATGTTGGTAAGTCTTGGTTTTACCTAATTTTCACTTTATTTTCGACCAATTATTAAAAATAGTAAACCAAGTTGAAAAATTATGAAAATTTGTATTCATGTTTGTGTACTTTCATGAAAAAATATCAACTTTTCAAAATACATATGATTTTTTAAAAGGCAAACGACATTGTTTTAAGATAAAACATTTTTTGTAGACTCCCTATAATGTTTAATTACAAACAATGTAAAAAGTTTTTCCAAATTTTCTTAGTAGATTTTTATTAATTTTGATTTATCCAAAACTATCAAATTTGGAAATTTCAGAAAAATGGTTGATTTTCAAGTATTTTTACATCAATTTAATTTTTATCCCTTGTTCCAACATTAAAATGATGTTTTATAAAGTTGCATGTTATTCTGAGGCCAAAGGTGGCCAAATGAGTAATTTCTCAAGATTTTTACAAGCTAAAAATGTCATTTTTATAAAACTAGAATGACCATGTGTCTAAAAACAAGCATGTATGGGTTTTTGAAAAATTGTCCAAATCTAGAATCGAATCTTTGGGATGGCTTTATTGTTAGTGGTGTTCAAAGCTTAGTGAGTCTCGATGGTTATGTGGAGTTTTAATAGGTTTAGGCATTAATTAATACTGTAGAAAGTTCTATAAAAGGTTGCCTATGACTATGGAAAGAAAAAGACTTGGAATAAAATATAATATAATAAGGACCTTAATGAGGTAGTCAGTAGAAGCTTCTGTAGAAAGTCTTTAGTGAGATATTAAATGAGAAAACTAAAATAGATCTAAGTAAATGTTTGAGTATAAGGTTTCTTGGTGAGATCTAGAGTGCAAACTAAAAGTAAATATGAGTAGATGCTTTCCTGACCATGAGTACTGTTAATGAAGTAAGTGTAGACTCCACCCTAGTAGAAGGTTGTATAGAAAATAAAGACCTTAATAAAAGGATCGTGTAAAATGTCCTAGGTTTTACTAAAGTACTTTTACTTGAATACTTGAGCTTGATTGAAACATTTGTGTAACTTATACAAACATTGAAATATAACTCTTAATTCTAGGCTACCTGAATAACAAGGAACTCAAAGATGCTATTTAAAGCGAAGGATACTACTCTTAGGTAAGTAGATATTGTGTGTTAAGAGTAAACTCATCTTTACTCATTAGGTTACGAGTTGTGTAGTCTCATTTTAATATGCTTGGTTGTCTAGGATTGATAATAAATCTTAGATATGTTGTTTGCTAAATATGTGACGTTTATGAACTTAGATATGAAACTTGAATGTATTATTTGATGAATATGAGAATGTTTATTAGGAATCTTGGGAAAAACATTTAGAATTGTTCTAACCTTTAAGGTGTTTGCTTAAGCGAACCTGATACAAAGTTTCAGTTTATGACAAAGAGACCCTAAAGTCAAATTAAGATAATCAATGGCACTTGATAAGAAACTTACATGTAGTGCTTGAATCTATGTCGATATATTAAAGAAAGAATAGGCTAACTAGATATTATAAGGTACTAAATTCAAATGTACAGTTGAAACTATGCTTAGATTTATGTTGACATATTATTGGTACATTTATGGCATGGTATGGCATGAAAATAACCTACGAGTCAAGTTTTCTGAAAAT
The DNA here is from genome assembly GCA_024138005.1 of Lumnitzera racemosa. NCBI lineage: Eukaryota > Viridiplantae > Streptophyta > Magnoliopsida > Myrtales > Combretaceae > Lumnitzera > Lumnitzera racemosa. Next base: position 65,387,165 of record JAMXBC010000004.1, read on the forward strand.
GAGACAATGTTAAGCTAGGCTGGATTTCTTTTGAGCATATGGATTTGCACTCCTTAATCATTTTGGCTATTTTACTTGGTTTTAGCCATGTCAACTATACGTTGGGTTTTTTTTTTTTCCACTTTATGCAGTTTTAGCTAGGCTAGCTATATGTTAGATTTTTCTAGCTACTACATGTGGTTTCATCAAGGTTGGAACTTTTGGCTACTTATTGTAGCCTTAGGTTAAAATTATTTAGTGATCCCCCAGCAGCTCCTTATTACCCTAAGTTGGGTTAAGATATTGGTACTAATGCATTTGTTCATGTGAATGAACATTGCACGCATTCTTTGCATGGATTTCTAGGCTGGGTATTGATGCAACATAGCTAAAAATATCTAATCACTACATTGTTATTATTTGTTAGAGATGTTTATGATAAGCTAAATTGGCTAACTAATTATTGTTATATGTTTAGAATATCTAATTATTAGATCAATTATTATTACTGGACTTGTTGTACCTTATTTATGTTTATCCACTCTTACTTAGCTTATAAAGAGCTAAGGGGATGTTTGTTTATGCATCCCTAAGTCACAAGTTATAAAAGATAAAGAATGACAGGACTTGAAAACTAGGATGGGGCAAAGAAAGCATTTAGCTAGAAAGATTATATGTTGATACCAGGATATGAACACTCAAGAAGATCTCTATACTACCCATAAGATTTGATTAATTGACTTTAGCGTAATGATATAATCATGAATTGGATTATGTAATGTTTCTTAGAACAAGTGATATGAGATAATCCATCGTTAGCCCATGTTGTAAAGTGTTTCAAGTGATATCTATTATTAATAAATACAAACATGATGATTCCATTTGTATATTGAGATTTGTTTTAGTCAAAATAAGTTGATTTCAATATATCCCTAACTTGGGGATGGCATGTGGCGAACCGTTTAGGTAACGCATTATATATTGCTATCCTTATTGATTCTTGGCACGATATATCATCTTGGTATCATGACAGAGGTTTAAGAAAAGTTGTTGTACTTTATACTATGTAAAGTAAGCTTAAGGAAGCTGCATGTGAACTATAAGTGTAGGTATGTTGGAAAATTTGGTGTAATTTAATTATGTTTAGTGTTTTGTAGTAAGGTGAGTAGTTGTTGAGTGTTCCATTATTTTCTAGTGTGTTCTATTTTACCCTGTTTTAGACCTTGGAAAATAGAGCAACTATTAGTAAATGAGTTTCTGGGTTTTACTAGTTTGTACATAAGGTCGAAGTAGGTTTGACTTTATTAGCTTAAGTTCCATTGTTGTTGTTTCTAAGTAACACCATATTTGGTCATTTGGATTTGTATATGTTTAGGTTGAAGTTTGATGGACTGTCGACCTTTGGCCCTTTTACTCGTGTATACCTCAACGGCCTTCGGTCTCTTGCTAGAAGGATTCTCTCTCATCAGTATGTTGAAGATGAGACACAATACATAGAAGAATAGTAGGTAAACTCCTTAAGGACTCAACTTGTGTACACCTTACTCTATTCTAATCTTTATACCATTGCCAACCCCTCATTTGCCAAGGCCGACCAACTAAGTGCCAAGGTTGACGTCAATACACACTAAGCCTTATTCCAACTTATAGGAATTTCATGTGTCAAGGTCGACCAAATGAGTGCTGAAGCTGAAGCCGAGACCCTTGTACGTCAAGTTTTTCTCTTTTAGCCTACTGAATGGCAATTGTAAACCCTATGTAGTCAGTAGTTAAACTTTAATTTAAGTCCAAGTATCCTAAATTATACCATGAGTGGATAAGGTTAGATAAGATAAATTTTTTATGAAATTAATAAACCGAACATAATATCGATAATAAAAACCTTAGAAAATTAATTGAAACTTAAATTATGTATAAAAACCCTAAATCTGATGTATGCATAAATACTTGAAATTGAACCTAAATTTGATTAAAACTCTAAAACTATAACTTTAAGCTTATAAAATAATTAAATATCACTCAATAGTAACATAATCATAGTCAATTACAATTATCGATTAAATCACATAATCGTGTAAAATTTTTAACGAAAATGTTAAAATAACTCGTAAAAATTATAATTATAACAGATATCAATCAAATTGATAAATTTTCATAAAATTCCAAAATTAATTTATAAATATTATTTTTACTATTTTTATGTTTAGAAAAATTACATATAATTATTTTTTTCTCTTTTCTTTCTTTCCTCCTAATTTTTCCTTATGCCACTTTTCAAACTCTAGAAATTTTTTTTACAGCCCACGTGACTTTTCTTTTCTCTAGGTGTTGTAAAATTGTGAAGAAGTCAAATGTAATGATTTCGAGTTTCCCATCTCAATCCCATCTTCATAAATGTGTAGATTAGAATTAGGATTTGTTCTGCTTTTAACTTAATTTTACTGTCCTTGTTTAGAGTTTAAAAACCAAAGCTAGAAAGAAAAAAAAAAAGACAAAAGCAAACCAAAATTTACACATAGGCAAACTGAAAACCAGGAGAAGAAAAAGCAAAAAGAACAAAACAAAGACCAAGAATAAGAGGAGAAATAAGAAGAAAAAGAAAAGGAAAATATTATTTCAATTAATTAAAAAATTAGGTAAGTATATGTTTAATTTCTTTGTATATATGTATATTATATAGTATGTACATGTATACTATGAGTTTATTTATTTATTTAATTATATGCACATATAGTATGTATTTTTCCTATACATATATTTTGTACATGTATGCGAGTATATTATATATGTATATATATTTAGTATTTTGTATATGATATATGTTAATATACACGTATATTATATTTATGTACACATATAAGCTATTTTTTTATGTATATATATATATATACATATAAGGGTGGCGTCAATATATATATAAGGATGTATATGTACATAATATTTATTTTAGTATGTAATATGTATATACATATATTATATAATTCCGCATATATATGTGTACATATGTATATATACCTATTTCATATTTTCTATATATATATATATGTGTGTGTGTGTGTATGTATGTGCAAAATAATAAGTATACATATATATATATATTTCTTTATACTTCATATGTTAATTTATAAAATTTATGTATATATATATGTACTCATTAATTTTCATATATGAAGTATATACATGTATATGTATAATAATATGTATATATACTTAATAATTTCCAAGTATACAAAATTTTTAAATAATCATGTATATAAATATATGTTCCTAACATGTAGTTATATATATATATATTATTAATAATATTTGTATTTTAGTATATATATACATATATAGTATGACCATATATGTACATAAGTATATAAAGTATAAATAAGGATAGAATAATTAACATATAACATATACTATACATATAAATGTACGTATATGAATAGTAAGTATATGTACAAATATATGTATAATTAAATAGTATATATACAATATACGATAATATTAATTTAATAAATAAAGTAGGTTAATAAATATATATATATATAAGTATTGTAAATTAGGAAAAACAGTTAATAATTAAGGTAATTAAAAAAATTAATAATAAGTATATGTATATACATGTATACCGTAAAATACAAGGAAATAATAAATTTTGTGATATTTTTATATTACGGTTCAAATTGTAAGTTACAACATTCAAAAGAGATCTCGTTACGGAAAAGTATGCTCGAAAACAATTAAAATGAACTATAAGTTTATAACGATCAGAACTAAATTGAAAAAGTTATATGCAATTCGATAAAAAAAATACTCGAATTGACGATTTCATGTAACTGAGTTAAGCAAATAATACAAATTACGATACTAGTTTAGCTTTAAATTCTCAAACTTACTATTTTCTATATTCCTTATTCTAAGGTAATCTCGACTTTGACCCTAAGTTGCCATCGGACTATTACAACCCCTGAGTCAATTATGGCTGAGTGAGTTTTTCATAATGATTCTATACTTGCTTATGTTTATAATTAGTGAATATAAATTGTAATTAATAATTGAATGTTGTATGGGGTTAGGTTATGCTTATGTATAATAACTGTCTGTTGATGGTGAATTTACTTTGAAGTATGGTAATGTATTGATTGTTACATAGTAAATTTGCTAGGAATTGATTGTCTGTGACCTTGTTAATAACTGAATAATAAGACCTAATTTTACTTGACTTAAAATAACTAACCTAAAACACGCATAATCATACACCACATAATTAATTCCCAACTGTCACATTATATGGAGGTAGCGAGAGGCGATATGTGAGTTAATTATTTGATTATTATAGATTTCATACAGTACACATGTGTGATATGACTTAATCTTAACCTGCAGGATCACTAGGTGTTGGAGGCGCCAACTACCTACCTAAGGGTTGAGTCTAGAGACCTACGTTTCAGGGTGAGTGAGGACTTCGTAAACCTACTCACAATCATATGTAAAACTCGTTTCGATAAAAACTGAGAATGGATACACCATTATATTTTATATATGAAATGCAAAGTTTTATTATTGTAAAAGTTCTAGTATGATACCTGGATCTGACTATACCGATGTATCTCTAACCCTGACTTCGGAGAGCGTTAAATCTGAGTTGTATATAGTACCTGGTCACCTGCATGTATTTATATGGCATACTGATTCATCATGTGTCACTTAATTAAACTAATCTGTTGTATAGCCTGTTTATTATATGATTGAGGAAATTATCTCACAAAGTTAGTTAGCTTATACCTTTGTAGTTTACTTTCGCAGGTTGATTTGTTCGTAAAGTTAGGTCGTCACATGCCCAAGATTAGATTTGCCGTAGGGGTTCGATGTGGGAGAAAGAAGAGATATAAGTGCACTTAGAAGACTATATTTAGTTTTAGAACTTTATTATGTAATCTTATATATCGACAGTTTGTAATATGAACTCTTACTATCTTTTTATCTATAAATCTCTATATATGTTTTATGTTCCAATAACTTGATCTTATTATCATAAAATGATATTGCTTATACCTGCGTAACTCTTAGTTGTTAGTTGTAGTTGTAACCTTAGCCTTAGCCTTGTATATCTTATAAAGGGTTATCGATTGTAAAGGAAATCAATCTATAGTTTTTTGTACGGTATACAACGACTGCAATAACTAGCCTTCTTAAGTCGTAATAGTAGCATTCCTTTTTCACCTCGGTAATCCTAGATACTACCCATCTATAGCCACCACATCCTTAACCTAGCTCAGTTGTTGTGCTTAAAGTTTCCTTAATACGGACCCATTGATGAGCTACCACTTATCGATGACTTTTTCTAACATTGCACTATTATTCCTTTTTGTTATTTATCCTATTTATCTCTTACATGCATATTAGGAATCCCTTTCTTCTTTAGTATTCCTGTAATTTTTTTTATTTGTAATGTTGCCCTAAAGACTTACTATGAATGGTCCCTTGTTCACTGTAGCTAAGATATCTTACATTCCTTTGAGATATTGAGTATACTTGTTCTTATAAGATATTCTTCTCTGAGTACAATCTCTTTACACTTTTATTTAAACTTGGCAAGTAGCTCGAGATTAGTGGTGAATGAACCTTGACATTAACTTATGCATCGCATCAAGTGAAGTGTTGAGTCGTGTTATGTTCATTAGTAAGTTACATCCTCCGAACAACTTTATGTAAGCTACTATATTACGCTTATCGACCATTCTATTATAGTTTTCTTCGATATCTTAAAGGACCCATTTGGTTCCCATTTCTTACAGTAAGTCCTAGTGATTACTAAGCTCCTAGGCACATCGTATAATCCTAGTTCCAGAGCTTCAAGTTGCGATTGAAAGCTATATTGAAGTAGTTCTTACTAATATATTATTCTGGTATACTCTGTTTTCCACTAGAAGAATAGAAGAAGCTTGTAGTTCACTGTTTGATTTGTATTTTCTAAGTGCATGTAGGAATTTTTCGTGTGAGGAGTGTTTTCTAAAGCTTTGTATCGAGAATGTTGAATTCTAGTATTTAAAGAGAGATCAACGACGCTGAGAGTGATGCTCATGGTCATGATCGTGGTTATGTTAACCAACAAACCTTACAAACTATTGATGAGTAGATACAAAACCTTGCTACCATTGTATTTAATTTAGCTGTCTCTATATAAAGGATCTTAGAGATCAAACCTTATGAAAGAATTGCAGTTGAATAAGGCCGAGAGGTAAGAGAAAGGCTGAAAAGGTAAATGGATGAGCAACGAGCACTAGAACTAATCATTACGAACCAAGCTCCACCTTGATGTACTGATGGAGTCGCTAAAAGGATACTAGAGTTGAATGAAGTTAAGGAGTTTGATGAGAAGAAGCAATACAATGGCATTAAGGAGCATTTGCTAAGAGCTCCTAGAAGAGCTGAGCATCTCAAAGTATAGATTCTTAACTTCAATGAGTCTAGTAATGCTAATTACTACTTAGAATGGGAAGAGAAGATTGAAAAGATATTTGACTTTTATGACTATGAGGACGCTATTCATATTAGAGTAGCTGCAATAAAGTTTTTTAGATATGCAGTAATGTGGTGGAAAAAGTTGTAGAATGCATGCTAGAGAGCCTGACATGAGATCCAGATGTGGAATGAAATAAAAAAAGTTTTGAGGAGTAGGTTTGTTCCTGAATACTATGAATAAGACACATTCTAACAACTTTAAGACTTGAGGTAAGACAGTAGATTAGTGGACGAGTACGTTTGAGAATTCCAATTGCTAATGATCCAATGTGATGTTGATGAACCCGAGACCCAAACTATAACATAGTTCATTTATGGGCTTAGAATTGAGATTAGCCATGTAGTAGAGTTATAGAAGCTTGGGACTTTAGATGAGGCCATCCGAGTGGTACATGTCACACCCCGAAGCGGCAGAGTCGTAATAGCCCCACCGTGTAAACCATCCTAAGATAGAAGTTAGCTTTACAACCGCTATCTTAGACCTGATCTACACAAGGCGTCTACGACTAACCCACTTTGAAGTAAACAGTTTGTAATTTAAATAAATCATTTACCTAAGAAAGTGAGTAAATATATATATACACTATAATTCAGTTATTGCAATTAAAGTTTACAATAATTCTCCGTAATATATTTCCTAGTTATTACATTATTCAGAAATGAAAAGTAATTCTAAAATAAAAGCTTAGACCTTAAAAATATGTGTTTATTCTTCAATGTTTTTCTACTCCCCAGGATCCAGTAGTTGCTAGCTTCAGAATAGTTGTATGCCGCTTTTTAGCCAGCACCTGCATGACGTCTATAGGGATGTGAGCAACCACACCTTAGTAAGTTAGGATGGAGGACTTAAAACTATACCACAAACATAACAAGGTTATCAACCAACTTATTAAGTGCAATGCATGTTCAAGCAAATGCCATCGCACGACATTGTCCAGCTCGTTGTGAGATTAGAGAAATTGTGCCTACTCTAATCCTGTCACTTAGTTCGATTAAGGATGAAGAAGGGACCATTTTGCAATCCTGCGCTATCCCTTTTGAAGGGGTCAATATTTGGCCGGAGAGTCCTAAGTTTCCCTAATGGGTTGCTATGTAGGTCCGATTAATATTATAGGTCGTATATTTGATTAGGTCCAGTTTAGAGTGATCAATCATTTCATACAAACCATACAATACAAGCCAGGACAACAGACAGAATCATAGCATCACTCATAATCAAGCACATGCACACATCCAACTATCTAACAAGCATAACCAAGCATAATCTTAAGCCTCCAAAATACAGTAACGTATTAATCCCAACTTACCTCGACTCCTTGCTCACTTGCTCGAGGTTCGACTTGCTCAGGCCATCGCCAATCATCCCTATAATATAAACTTGGTTTCAGTTTTTCATATAACTATTATAGGTTCGTTTTATCTTATAATGCTTATTGTTATGTTTTGTTTAGGGTTTAATATACCTAATTATCTAGGTCTTACATCTTTTACAATTATTCTAAGCTTGGGGTTAGGTTCGGGTTCGGGTTCAGTTTCCGTATCGATTTCTAAATTAGGTTCTAATTCGATTTTTTAGTATTTTTTTATACTCGAACCCTAGAAATTCATTTCAACTCATAATGTGAAATTAATCACATTACTTCTCGATCTCCTAAATACCATCATTACCTCTAATTAGTATTTTATTCCACCCGGTACACTTAAATCCTTATTAGTGTACCGAATTTACTCCTGATGTGAGAAATTTTTACATCTTTCATATAATTACATAAATTTAAGTTTTCTATCAGTTTTTTTATATATCCCTATTATTTATATAATATCAATTTTTATCCTAATATTTATATTTATTACATTTCCAATAATTGTGTATTATGTATTATTACTTATTATGTACATAATATACATCTAATATTTTTATCACCCTAATTATTATCTCCCAACATTAATTATCATTTCAAAATGTCTAAATTCATACTAAATTAGATTTTACACCTAATTACCTTAATGTACAAAATTAACTTAAAATGTACTATTTTTTCATATTACTCATCTACTACATTATTAACCTAATAATTACATCTAACACCCTAAATGCTACAAGTACCATACTTCATCAGATTTTAACATCCTAAAACATATAATTATTTACTAAATCAGTAATTAACCATTTAATTACTTAATTAACTCTAAATTACCCATTTTATGCCTCATTTTAAGGCTTAAAAATTATCTAAAATTTTCAAAAATTTATTTTTGAAAACGGGCTTCAGAGAACTATTCTATATCATCTAAGTAATCTACACAAAAGTTTTGGGTTCAAAACTACATTCCTAAGGTTATTTATTTCTAAACCCAAACATGCTCGGTTTTTCACGATTTCTTAAGAACCCTATATCACGAGACATATTTTCATCAAAACAATATTTTTCCTAAAAACTACATACAAAAATAATCTAGAATAACAAAATTCATAATTTTCTAATAATATTTACTATTTTTACAAAATTACACAAAATCGGGCTGAAAATCGAACTCACCGATGGCCATGGGTGTGTCGGTGGCTACGGGTGTATCGGCCCACCTGGGCGCTACCACCACCGTGTGGTGGTGGTGGCCGTCCACTCCCATCTGCTCGTCGGGTCTGGGTTCTCCTTTGTGGTCCTAACTACACGGTTTTCCTTTTCTTTTTTTTTTCTTTGGTTTTTCTCTTGAATTTTCAAAGCTCTCTATTTTTTTCACTCTCTAAATTGTCCAAATGAGCTTCTAAAAAATTTGGGGTATTTATAGAGCTTTGTGGTAATTAATGTACATTAAATTGGACAAGACATTGTCCAAATTCCTTAATTTTTGGCTTTTGTGTTGCTCTAATTTAATTGGCTGATTTTTTTCTTATTTTCCCCAGCTTCCACGACCCAATTCTGGATCATTTCTTATTTTTCTATATTTTTTCTGATTTTTATTTAATTAAGTATGAATTTTCTTTAATTATTTCTTATTATTTTAGTACATTTCGCGTATTTTAAGTAATTACCTGTATTTCTACATACACGTAAATTCATATATAGTATAAATAAATATTCCTAAATATTATTTAGGTCATTTTATGATTTTTAGTATACATATAATTTATTTCTAGCGATTCGTTAATTATCGGAATGTATTTTACACATTTTCGATAAATAACGAGTTATATACTTAAAATCTGGAATTTTTATATTCTTTTGTTTTATTGCTTATTTTCTTAAATTCAAAGTTACGGGATCATTTTACTAATATTTCTAACTTTAATTTATAATTTAGGATCGATCGGGTCTTTCAACCGATCAAAACCTCAAATGGCTAGTTTTGAGGCTTACAGCATAAAGGATCGAAAGGAAAAGGCGAAGCCAAATTAGTTGAATGCCAAGTAGTCGACCAGGATTGCCAACCTAAAGTGGCATGCTAAGCCGACTTAGAAATGACTGAGCTTTAAATAGTTCCGAGGTGGACCACCTAGGACAGGAGTCGAGTTGACCAGATGATGGTCGAAGTAAAGGTAAGGTCGAAGACCCTAAGGTTATAAGGGACTAAGGTCAAAGCTTAGGGAGGAAGACCTGATAGATCAAGTGTTTCAAATGTCTCAACTATAGACACATAGCTAGTCAATGTCTGAATTAACATATCATGACCATTAAAGGAAGCAAGCCTAAGTTCAAAGTAAATGGCGTTAGTAAAGGAGAAGATGAAGAGGAAGTTGACTAGGTGCTAGAAGGATTTCTTAAAGATCCTGATGTCGTAACTTGACCCAAACCAAGGGCCAAGTACTATTTCGTCATTCGAAGATCTTTCAATACCTTCATAGCCGACGATAATGAGTAAAGGGAGACTTCTTCCATACAAATTGCTGAATGAATGGCAAACTATGCTCATTAATCATTGATGGGGCAAGTTGTACCAATGTCATAGCGCAAGAAGTAGTTAAGGCCCTAAAGTTATTGATCTACCCGTACCTTAAGCCATACAAGATTCATTGGTTAAATAAGAAGGGGGCTTACCTATTACCAAGCAAGTTAGAGTGCCCATTATTGTTAGAGATAGATATAAAGGTGAGGTATTATGTAATGTCCTACCTATATGTACTTTACACATATTATTGGGCTAACCCTGGCTGTTTGATTTGAGAGTGTTACATAATAGGTATAAGAACACTTATATGTTCCAAAAGGAAGGGAAGAAGGTTATACCAACCTTGATGAGCCACAAAGAAGTACAGAAGTCGCAAGAGAAGATTACCCAATCACTACAGCGAAAGCCCTTAGTGATTTCTTGAGTACGGTTTTCCTGAGATGTCAAGGCTAAAGAATGTGTGCTTTTGTTAGTAAGGAAGCTTTCAGAATTAAGAGAACCTAGAGGCTTACCTACTAAGGTGCAGATATTACTACAAAAGTATGCTGACCTCTTTCTTGCTAAGATGTTGAGTGGTTTACCATCGGTAAAAGGCCTTGAGTATTGCATTGATCTTCAACCTAAAGCTATTATTCCAAACCAACCTATCTGCAGACTTAACCTCGAACGGGCAGTCGAGTTGAAGAAATAAGTAGATGAGTTTATTGATTGCAGATATGTTCAAAAAAGCATGAGCCCCTATACTGTACTGGTTATCCTAGTGTCGAAGAAGGACGGCTCTTAGAGAATTTGCATTGATAGCTAATCAATCAACAAAATCATTATGAAGTACTAATATCCAATCTTACGATTGGATGATATACTCGATGAGTTACATGGTGCTCTTATCTTTTCGAAGATCGATCTAAAGAGTAATTGTTACCCCCCCGAAGTCACAGAGTCGTAACAGTCTCGCCGTGTAAACCATTCTATGATAGTGACTGGCCTCACAGTATCTACCATAGACATAATTTACTCAAGGTGTCGATGACTCCTCGCTTTGAATTAAACAGTCCAATTAAATGTTTAACTACAATTATGGTAAATTTCACAAATTTGTAATAAAGTTATATAATTATATTAAAGTCCACAGAACTTTCCAGGAAATTCTACATATATACAACAGTTTAGTAATTATATAATAATTATTAATCTTTCATCCTTAAGTTACAAAGGACATTCTCACTATACATCACTACTAAGTAAATTGATCCCCACACTTCTGGCTTCAAAAGAACTAACCTTTGGATAATTGTAAGGTGGCATAATACTTGAAGTATTCGGAGATCGGGTCATGCAAAAGGATCTATAGGGGTATGAGCAACTACAGCTCAGTAAGTTGAATTGGAGACTCATGAGAGTATACAAATACAAACAAGATTATTAAGCAATTATTTTAATGAAATGCAACAATCAAGTGTCATCGCACAATGTAATTTGGTCCGTTGCAAAATCAGAGAAATTTCACCCCGCTCTAATCCCGGTTGAGGAGTTTCCATGTTATGCAGTAGCTCACAACCAAACCTATGCTTATGCAATAGAGACCTCGCTTCTCCCGCGACTACTTTCGAACCATTGACTTTACCCTCGCTACGACCTCCTCTCTTATTACTTAGTTCGACTAAGGATGAAGAAGAGACCATTTTGCAATCCTGCACTATCCCTTTCAAAAGGGTTGGTATTTGATTAGAGAATCGTACAATCCCCTAACGGGTTACAATGCATGACATTTTTGGTTATTAGAGTCGAATAAAATTAAATTTCATTTAGGGTGTTCAAACAATTTCACACCAATTTAATCAATCACAAAATAACTCACATTACAAATTCAGCACGCTTTCAAATACATCAAACATAAGCATAGATTACTTACAATCACAACCATATACAATCCCAAGTCTCCAAGTACCATAAAATAGTACTCTAATACAGTAAGTAATAACCTAACTTACTTGGAGTTTTTCAATCGCCCGATCACTCTATTACAAACCGATTCATCTTTGGATATCCTATAATACAAATAGGTCTTTTTTAGTTCTTATACTTTAATGATTCACATTCTAAGTTATGATTTAGCTTATTTTTTCCACATATAACTATTATTTACTAATTATTCATTCTACCTTATTTTGGGGTTCGGTTTCTAAATTAGATTCTAATTTTGATTATGAAATCATAAATATGCTCGAATCCTAATTGAAATTAATCACATTAAGCTCGAGTATTCTAATATCCTATTGGGTCTAAATTTAGTATTCTAAACTATTTGATACACGCTAATCCTAATTGGGGTAAGGGATTTATTCCCGATGTGAGAAAATCTTACACTTTTTTATACAATTACGTAAAATTAAATTTTATTTCAGATTTTTATTATATTATCTAATTAAACCTAATTTTTTTTATAATATTCCTAATTTTCTATAATTAGCACATAATGCCTTCATTACTTATACTTAACACTCCAAAGGCTAAGATTAGGTTTCCACATCAGAGATTAATATCCCTAAACATCTAATTACTATCTAATTCAGGAAGTAGTGTCTTAATCACCTAATTAATCCAAAATTATCTAATTTTTTCATCATTTTAGGGCTAAAAATTAACTTATAAATTTTGAAAACAAATTTTAAAAGAATGGCTTCATAGCACTATTCTATATCCCTTGAGCATTCTACAGAAAAATTTTGAGCTCCAAACTATACTTCTAAGCCTATTTATTTCTAATTTTAATCATGCTCGGTTTTGCTTAATTAGTTAAGAACCCTATATTTTTAGACGTAATTAAACTAAATCACTATTTTTCCCTAAATCTACATACAATAAAACTTCAAAATAACAAGTTTCATAATTTTCTAGGTAAAATAACTAATTTTAAGAAATTATACAAAATTGGAGCAGATTAAAGACCCACCCGGTTCGATGGCTTTTGGCCTTCCAACACCGGTCCAAGTGTGTCGGACGGTCCAAGCGGTGAGTCTGGAGTGGGGTGGTGGTGGTGGCTCGGTCCCAAATGGTGGTGGTGTGTGGTTTTGGCTCACTAGCCCTAACTGCATAGTTTTCCTTTTCTTTTTTTTTTCTCTGGTTTTTCTCTTAAATTTTTGAAGCTCTCTATTTTTCTCTAATTCTTAACTGTCTAAAGGAGTTCTATGAATTTTTTTCCTATTTATAGAAGTTTTTGGTAATTAATATATATTAAATTAGACATGATATTGCCCAATTCTCTTGATTTTTGGCTTTTATATTGCTTAATTCTAATTGGATAATTTTTCTTCTTTAGCTCTTGACTTGCCATGACTAGATTTTCACCGTTCCCTATCTCTCTGATTTTTTCTCAATTAATTAATAATTTTCATTAATTATTTACTAAGTTTTTAGTCAATTAAAGTAATTTCGTGTAATTTTACCTACACGTAAATAAATGTGGGGTACATGTGAACATTTCTAATTATTATTTAGGTCATTCTATGATTTTTAGTATATATATAATCTATCTCTAGTAATTTATTAGTTATTAGATTACACTTTTTGCTTTTTCGATTATTAACAATTATTATGCTTAAAATTTGAAAATTTTATAATCTCTTATTTTATTACTTATTTTCTTAAATTCAGGTTTACGGGGTCATTTTTACTAATTTTTCTATCAATAGGTTATAATTTGAGTTTGATCGGATCTTTTAACCGATCGTCCTAAACCTTGTGTTCTAAGTTCAATCCTACAGTTATTTGGTTTAACTTTCGAGCTTACAGTAGCTATTATCAAATACAAATGAGACTTGGAGATGAATGTAAGATGACCTTCAAAACAAGGAATGGTTTGTTCAAGTAGATGGTGATGCCGTTTGGTTTGAAAAACTTACTGAGCACTTTCAAGCGACTCATGAATCATGTTTTAAGAACATTAATTGGTAAATGCTTTATGGTGTACTTTGATGACATTTTAGTTTACAATACCAACCTTATTTCTTATGTTGGACATTTAAGATCAATGTTTGATATCCTCCATGTTGAGAAGTTATTCGGCAATTTAAAGAAATGTATGTTTTACTAAAGCAAGGTTATATTCCTCGGATATCTTGTTTCGGAGGGAAGAGTACGAGTTGATGACGAGAAAGTCCAAGCTATTCTTGAATGGCCGATACTGACTAGCATTGCCGAAGTAAGGAGTCTTCATGGTCTAGCTTCATTCTATCGAAGATTCATTCGAAACTTCAGTTCCATAACTTCTCTACTAACCAAGTTGACCAGGAAAAACTTCAAGTTCAAATGCTTTAAGAAAGCTCAAAAAAGCTTTGATGAGATAAATTCCAAGTTGACATTTGCCCTAGTACTTGCTCTACCAGATTTTGAGAAAATTTTTGAAGTAGAACATAACGCATCAAGAGTCGGCATTAGTGTTGTTCTTATGCAAGAATACCGACTAATCACCTATTTCAACGAGAAACTCAGAGGAGTTGCCCTAAATTACTTAGCATATGATAAGGAGTTCTATGCCCTTGTTTGAAAACTTCAAAATTGGCAACACTACTTGTTATCGAGAAAATTCATCATCTATACATATCATGAATCTCTTAAATATTTCCGAGGGTAACAAAAACCTTCTCAACGTCATGCCAAATGATTGAATTCTTAGAGTCTTTTTGCTACATCATCTAGTATAAGAAAGGAAGCACCAATACTGTAGCCGATGCTCTTTCTCGTTGACATGTCCTTATTATGGCATTGTAAGCCAAGATACTCATATTTAGCACCTTACCTGATCAATATGAGCATGATCTACATTTTGTGCCTTCAGTGGTAAGATGCAACATTAGAAGAGTTGTAGATGGGTTCTATTTTAGCTAAAGGTTCTTGATGAAGGGCAAACAAGTTTATGTACCGAGTAGTTTAGCTAAAGAATTATTCGTCTGAGAAGCTCATGTTGTAGGTTTAGCTGGCTACTTTTGAGAGAAGAGAATGGTTGAGATGCTGAGAGAATATTCCTATTGGCCGGGGATGATGAAGGATATGAGCTGAATTTTTTATAGGTGCGAGGTGTAGAAACATACAAAAGAGAGAAAGGAGCCGTATAGAGAGTACAAACCTTTACCTATACTTGAGCGGCCATGGACTAGTATAAGCATGGATTTCACGCTTAGTTTATCCCAAACTTTGAGAAGACATGAGTTTATTATAGTGGTGGTCGATTAGTTTAGCAAGATGGAGTACTAGGAAGCATTGTGTCCGATCTTGACTTAAAGTTCACGAGCTTCTTATGGAGAACCGTATTAAAGAAGCTTGGTACTAAGCTCATGTTCAGTACTTCTTGTTACATGTAGACAGATGGCCAAACTAAAGTCGTAAACAGAACAGTTGGCAACCTCCTGCGAGTTGTTATTGGGAAGAATCTAGATGATTGGGATTTATGCTTGCTCATCATTGAGTTCACTTACAATCGCTCAGCTCATAGCTCAATAGAAGGTTACCCTCTGAGGTTATCTATGGACTTAACTCAAACTTATCCTTGGATATGGTTATTAGCTTGACTACCTAAGGAGAAAGTTAACACAACTTACAACATACCGAGGAGTTCCAAAAATTGCATTAGAAGGTTGCTGGGCAACTAGCTAAGACTGTGGCTCGATAGAAAGAATAAAGAAGCCGAGGAAGGAGGTGAGTTATTTACAGTCCCGTAGACCTTGTTTGGATCCACCTCAGTAAGGAGTGTTTCCCTAGAAAAAGGATGGTTTCCCTAGAAAAAGGATGAATAAGCTATCCTCTAGGTTAGATGAGCCTTATAGGACCCCTAGGCGTATTGATATTAATGCTTATGAGCTTGAGCTGCCTAAAGGATATGACATGTCCCTTACTTTCAATATCGTTAATCTAACACCCTATGTACCAAATGAAGTAGAAGACTAAGATTTGAAGGTAAATCTTCAATAACCCTAGAGAACTAATGGATTGTTGACCTTTAGCCCTTTTACTCCTACACCCTTCAGAGGCCTTCAGTCTCTAGCTAGAGGGATTCTCTCTCATCGGCATGCCAGGGACAAGACACAATATACAGAAGAACGGTAGACAAACTCCTTGAAGACTTAGCCTAGATACACCTTACTCTATTCTAATCCTTGTGCTATTGCTGGCCCTTCATTTGTCGAGGCCGGTTAGCTAAGTGCTAAGGTTGAGGTCAATATACACCAAGCCTTGCTCCAACCCATAGGAATTTCATATGTTAAGGTTGAAAAGCCGAAACCCTGCATGCCGGGTCATTCTCTTTTGGCCTACTGAATAGTAGCATTCCTTATTCACCTTGGCAATCCTAGATACTATCTCTCTATAGCCACTACATCTTGAACCCAACTGAGCTATTGTGCCCAAAGATTCCCTAGTATAAATCCATTGATGAGTTGCCATATGTCTATTACTGTTTCTGATATTGTACTATTATTCCTTTTCATCATTTATCCTATTTACCCTTTACGTACATACTAAGAATCCCTTTCTTCTTTAGTCTTTTTGTAATTTTTCTTATTTATAATGTTATCCTAAAGACTTACTATACATAGTCCCTTTTTCACTGTAGTCGAGATATCTTATATTCCTCTCAAATATCAAATATACTTAGTCTTGTGAGATATTCCTCTCCGAGTACAATCTCTTTATACTTTTATCTAATTTTACCGAATAGCTTGAGATTAATGGCGAGTAGACCTTCACATTAGCTTGTACGTCACATTAAGCGAAGTATTAAGTCATATTGTATTCATTGGTGAGTTACACCCTTCGAACAACATCACATAAGCTACTATATTATGTTTGCCGACTGTTCCATCCTAGTTTTCTTTGATATCTCGAATGACCCATTTAGCTCTCATTTCCTACAAGTCTTAGTGAATATTAAGCTCTTAGGCACATCAAAGTTACTAACATAGGGGGATTCACTCTAGTGTCAATGCTATCGTTGGCAACAATAATAGTAGTCCAACACCGTGGTTGATAGACACCAGCCACCCTTAAAAGCATAGATGAGTGGTTCAACAAAGTGGCCATGATGATTATTATGTTGACTTGTATGATTCATAAGTTGGTCATTGCTGAACCTATTAAAGTCTACCATAATACCCATGAGCTGTTTCCATTGGTGAAGGTACCGCATATGATGATTGGTATAATCAAAGGTAATTTCTAACTCAATAAGTTTGAGTAGAGGAGTAAGATGACCTACCCGAAGAAGGATTAATTTGGAGGATATAGAGGAAGACGGTGATGTGGAATATTATAAAGCCAAAGAAAGAGTATAAGCTTCTAAAATCCCATTTAAGGCAACCGTACCTGGAAATGGGTCTTTGGGAGAAACTTATCCAATTGAGCTCAAGCTTTATGATTAGGATAGAAAAGTTAGTTGAGGTGACTTAGTGAAGTTAGATTGTAAAAATAGTGATAAAAAATCTCAATTTTAGCTTTAAAAGTGTGATTATATAATATAGCGTAAAATTAGTTGAAATTTCTAATACTGGGCTTAGAGTACGATGAGGACTTTGAGATACGTTAGTTAAGTTATAAAAAGAAATAATATAGCATATTATACTAAATGAATATACACATATTTTTACTAATATACCTGATATATATAATAATTATATCCCTAAATTAATTAAAAATTATAAGAGTATATATATTAAGTGATGAACTCATAAAAATAAATAGGAAATGTGTCTTAAAAATAAAATACAAGCTAGTTTTATGATTATATTATGTGTATGTAATTACTTACTATGTGTAGTATATATATAGGATATATACATATATATTAACAAATTTACTAAATATTGATATAATATATGTAAAATATCAATAATTGGCTTCAAATTAATAAAAACTTATCCAATTACAACTATCAAAATCCAGAAAAGTGGGAAATCAATCGCAACATCCTTACATCAATTAGACATGGTGAATCAAAAGCAAATTGGCCAAATTATGATACCTCCTACTTGATTAAAAGGAGGAAAATTATAAGAAAAATTTCATACGACTGAATTTAACCTTCCATAAATAGTACAAGACATTAGAACCTCATTTTTTTAGCAAACTAAAATCTAGGATATAGATAGAAAATAATATAGAGTTAGAAACATTTTAGAAAAATTTAAATAAAAATAGAGCAAGGTTGGATCAAGCAAGTTCCCCAAGCCCCAGGTGATCTACTACTGAACCTTACTAGCCCCTAGCAATGCACCCTATGCACCACCGATCTGATACACCCCTACCAACCAATGGCCACTAGACCTTTAATGAACATGGTCTAATTTTTTACCCTATTTTTCTTTTATTTTCTAAAAATATTAAAATTATTCAAAAAATAATAAAAAAACTATTTTAAATTTATTTTAGATATACTTCATGTTGTATTTTTATTTTTGTAAAATTATGAATATTTTATATACTTACTTAAATAAGTCACTATTCATTTGAATTTTGAAATTAAAAATAAATGTACTAAATAATGTTGTTTCGAGCTCAAAATTTTTATATAGAATACATATTACGTTTAGTTAATTCCTATGTAGCGCAATTTTTCATTCACATATTTTGAATATTTATTGTATTTTCTAACCTTAAAATTGATTAAAAAATAAGGTAAATTATAAGATAAATTGATTTTTGTAAAATTAAAGATTGATGTCCATTAACTTGTGGTGATTTATAATAATTTCAAGATATATTAAAATTAATTTTATATAGAAATAATAATAATATTTGTTTGATTAAATGCAATTTAAGGGTAAAAACATAATTATGTGTATATAGGCGATAAACTCGATAGCATAAAACCATATATTGACTATGTTCCCCATATTTTTAGGAGTCTATAGAAATTTTTGGAGAATTATTTAGTGACCCAAACTATTTATCATGAATTTTAGTAGTAAAATAGCCTAATTTATTAATTGGGATATGTTTTTAGTAATAATAGGCTAAAATGTGATAAATATTAAAATAAAACCTGTATACATACATGTTGATCAGGTTTGATAAGAAGGAATTTATATCATATTTCATAATATTATATGACCTAGATTAAGGTATTCGCGTGTCAGGGCTAGAAATTACATGTATTATTAAGTTATTTTAGGAAATTATATAAAATACAACTTATTTATATTATATGAATATGATATGATAAGGCTTGTTATAGGAATATATAAGTATAATAGAAAATAAGAAAATAACCTTTAAAAGTCATCTCTCAAAATATAACTTATAGTATGTATCGTCAAGTCGGTATAAACCCAATGACACCACTTTTACTAAAATTGAATAATCTTAGGTAATATAACTCATATTTCTATAATATTATGAGAATTTATATACTACGATAACTTTATCGTAATTGAAACATAAATTGATTAATTAAAAGTACATTTCAATGCGATTAAAACAATATATTATAAGTAATAATATAATTATGTATATTATCGACACTTAATAACTTAACATAACTATATAATAGAACTATAATAAATATATTTAAATAATAATATACCTTAAATATATGTATATTTATATGTATAACTTCATAATAAAATAAAAGAGTAAATAAAACCCCAACGTGTTTGTAACTTTTACTACAAAAACTAAATCTGAGTTTTGTATATATAAGATCTCCTAATGAGCAAAGCGTTGACAATATAGGTCATCCGCAATAAGCGTCGGATAGGTAAGTTGGAATCATGGCTTTACCACTTGTTGAGATACTGTATTAAAGTATCTGGAGGCTTAAGAGTATTTCTATTTATGGTTGTAAATTAGTTGTCTATATACGTACCATGTATATGATTGGTATTCTGCTTGTGATAGGAGTTAAACTCTTTAGCGTACTATTTTGCATGATTTCATAGTTTTGTATTGTGAGAACTTATTTAGCTACCCATAAATGGAACTAATATTGATTTAACCATTAACGTAACTGAATATGCATACCAATAGTTAGGGGAACAGTTAGGACTATTAAACCAAATATTGACTCCCTTCGATAAGGATAACTGAAATGGTCCTTTCCCCATCCTTAGTTGAATTAAGCGACATGCGAGGAAGTTACGGTAAGGGTGAGAGCCATGGTTCAAAGGTGGTCATAGGAGGAAGGTGTTCTCCATTGCACAAGCCTAGGTTTGGTTTGATCTTGAGTTGCAATAAACTCCTCAATTTGGATTGGATTGGATCGGATATAATTTCTCTAATCTCACAATGCAATGAATAACATTATGTGATGTCTCAAGTGATTGATTGCGTTGCATTTCATTATAATTAATAACCTTGTTTGTAATTGTATGATACTTTTCTAACTCTGTCCCACTTATTGAATTAGTTGTGCTTATATCCCTATAAACTCTTTTGTAGGTGAGGAGTGAAAATATCATATGTATAACTATCATCACTCCTAGTTTAGTGTGTAGTTGGTTAGGAAAGTAAAGAAAGAAGAATCCACTTAATTTGAGCTTTTGGTTTTGAGGAAACCAACTAAGAATTTCTTAGGACACCTACTAATTTCCTATTTTATTGTAAATAGACTTCAAGACCTGTACCTTTTGTAAACTTTTAATGTAAATTATAACTCTATGCGTGGAAACACTTATATAAATATTGTTGTACTATTGAACAACAGGTTGTACTGAATAGGTATTTTGAAAAGCCATACCACAAGTTTTATTATTTATAGGTGTCGGAATAGACGCTTCAAGTTGGTTAAGTCATGTTTGCCTTATATAGATTATATTTATGATAGTAGCTGTGAGATTAGCTCCTATCTTAGGTTAGTTTATAAAGCAGAATCGTCACAACTTCTCTTACTCGGGACGTGACAAAGAGCTCATGTACCATTAACTGTTGACCATGTAAACTTGTAGATGTCAACCTTCAGCAATATTGGTGATGCAAATGCGTAACTTGACTGGGAAGAAAAGGTCGAGAAGATTTTGTATTATTACCAATATGAAGATTACAATAAGGATAGAATAGCTACCTTTGAATTTAATAGAATATGTTGCAATGTAGTGGAAAATGTTTCAAGTCATGAGAAGAAGAGAAGGGTATCATAAGATCAAAACTTAACTTAAGATGAAGATGGTTATGAAAGCTAGGTTCATTCCAAACTCTTACTTGTAAGATACTTTTACTTGATTGTAAGAGTTAAAATAAGGAAGCCACCCTGTTGATGAATACGTATGAGAGTTATAGATGCTCATGATCTATTATGAGGTCAATGAGTGGGAAGCCCAAACAGTATCAAGATTCCTTATTGGATTGAAGTATGAGATCTGAGATGTTGAACTGAGGACATTTGAAAAGGTTAGGCATTAGGGAAAAAAATAAGCGAAATCAAAGTGCTTCAAGTGAATTTATTGCACATGGCTGTCTAGTGACCAAACTGCCATACCATGGTCATAAAGGGAGAAATCTCAACCTTTAAAGTAGTAATACTAATGACGAGCTTAAAGAGAAGATTAAAGTACAAGATAATGTTAAGAAGATTGAAGACAAGCTTATTGAAGAGGAGGTGTTTACCTAGGATTTGGACAAGATGACTTTAGTTGTCCTCCATGTTATGATAGGAATCAACTCCCTGAACCGATTATAAGAAGTCGAGCTAAAGGACTTCAAGGGCTCACATGAAAAATATTAGCTTTAAGCTATAGTCGAGATGGGGACTCCTATCCCTATCCGAACTCCTGCCAACCTGTCTCTCAGATCCTCACGTATGTCTAATATATTCCTACCCAACAGCGAAGTTTTAATCTAGAAGACAGCCCCGAACTAGCTAAGTAGAGCTACCAACCTAACCTATTGGCATTTGACTTCAAGACAGCTGACCTTTTTGCTACGCTGATTGATTCTGGACCTAATCTAGATCAGGTCGGCCCCTGAGTCCCAGCACTTCCTGCTTTTGCTTATGTATCATACTTTTGACGTACAGTCATAAAGTGAAATGTGCCTTCTAACACAACGTTCTAGAATAATTCTTTGCTTTTCATACTGGATATTCTTTATCCTTTTTAAGATGATTAATATAACATAATTGTAAAATACCCTTTTATCTTTTCATATGTATAAAATAACCCTAATAGGCAAGTATATAAACCTCTACTTTCCTTGTACACAAACAATCATCCAACTTTCAATACAGAATTATTCTCTTTGAGTAACCTTAGTGTTCTCGTTAACTCTAAACTCTTATCTATTGCCTTTAGTAAGGAGTAGTGGCAAGTGACCCTTTAATTCAGATTGGTGTGTCATATCCGGTGGATTGTAGGCCAAATAGGATCGAGTGGTGTGTCATATCCATTAGGTAGCTACTAACTCTTTGTTAGCTTTTTCTTTGTTCTTATCGGTCCACCTCGTTGTGGTGCTTTCTCCATGTGTCTAACCTTAAAGACGCATCAACTTCGCTAGTATCAGAGTAAGGTTCCGCGAAGGAATGTGTGAAGTTTCGGTTCGCTTTACTATTGGTGGCTACTGTGTTCCTTCCATAGCCACTATAGTATGTTTGAGCGTTCGTAAGTGTGGTTTCATTGATACTCTATTTTCCATTGCAAAAATAGAGAAAGTTTGTTAGTAGTTTGTTAATCTGTTTGAAAAGGCATTATACTATGTTAGATTCAAGTGTTCAAAGAATTATTGGTGCCTAGGGTAGTAGTATCAACCTGGTCATAATGGTAGTCATGCTCATGGGTTTGCTGATGACAAACTTGATAGACTTATAAACCTTGTTAAGAGTTTATTCACTACAATACATGTTAATAGGAAACAACTTTAAGGTATTCAACAGCAAAACCCGCAAGATGGTGCCCCTGAGAGACACTATAGCCAAGGCAATCAGACCAATCACCTAATTTAACTGCCACGAGCTACAGGAGTGGCAAATAGGGTTGCTAGACGAAGACTGGAGTTGGAGGAGATTAGGGAAGATGATGAGGATATTGATGTTAAAGAGTTTGGTGAAGAAGAAGTTGATTATTACTAAATACAGGGATGAAGATGTCGAGTTCCTCAAGGCTAAACAATGTTAAAGTACAAATCTCGCCTTTTGGTAGAAGTGGAGATGTAGATGAATATTTGGAGTGGGAAAAAAAGGTCGAGAAAGTATTTAAGTGTTATGGGTATGAAGATGCGGTCAAGGTCCAACTTACTGCGTTGGAATTTATTGGATATGCCACCATGTGGTAGAAGAATTTGAATGTCGCTGAGCTAAAGATGGGAGACAAGGTGTCAGAACTTGAGATGAGATGAAAAGGTTGTTAAGAGGTAGATTTGTGCCTGAAACCTACTTGCAAGATGTGTTTTTAAAATTGCAAGAGCTTAGCTAAGGGAGTCAATCTATTGATGACTATGTTAAGGAATTCCAGATGCTTATGATCAAAGTTAACGTGAAAAAGCCAGAAGCATGTACCGTATCGAGGTTTATTTCTGGACTTAGATTTGAAATCCGTAATATCGTGGAAGTACACAGATTTTATACCTTAGACGAGGCTATTAAGATAGCGCGGAGGGTTGAAAAGTAGAGGAGAAATATTCTGAGTCGACCTAGGCAAACATTCTCCTAAGCTCTCGTATTGTGTTAACTTGTTTAAGCCGACCCGAGGAAAGGAATGACCAACTTGAGGAATGCTGAGTAGACCAACAGGGCCAAGCAGGACAGTTGAGCTGACTTAAGGCTAGGTTGACCCCAAAAACCTATGAGAAAGGCCAACCATCTAGACGAAAGACCAATGAGGTGAAGTGTTTTAAATGCTTAGGCTTTAGACATATGGCTGCTGAATGTCTGAACTGGCTTGTCTTGGTACTTTGAGGAGATGTAGTGGATAGTACTGACAAGAGTAACCCTGAAGAAGAAGAGAATGTTAGAGAACCCAAGGTGGAAGAGGAAGAGAAAACCTGTGTCTATGCTAACCAGGGAGAAGTAATGGCCCAGTTCTAAGGCAAGTCATGAGTTCCTTGCCGAACTTTAAAGAGGACCAAAGAGAGAACCTATTCCATACTGAGTGTACCATTAGAGGCTAACTGTATACAATCATTATGGATGAAGGAAGTTGTACTAATGTCATTGCACATTACTTTGTGCAGAGGTTGGGTTTGCTAACCTCAAAGCATCCCCGACCTTACAAGCTATACTGGCTTCATGATAAGGGTGCTTTGCATGTAATTGAACAAGTGACCATATTGTTCAATGTTGGGAATATATACAAGGATGAAGTGGTATATGATGTCGTCCCTACAGGAGTTTCACATCTACTACTTGGATGACCTTGGTTATTTAACCGACGTGTTGCTCACGATAGGTATAAAAACACATATTCCTTTGTCAAGGATGGAAGGAAGATTATGTTGTAACCCCTAACCCCGTCACAAGTGAATAAGGCTCATAACCAACTCATTTGAGCTAGTAAGAAGAAAGCTTTGGTGATGAGCCAAAGGGAGCTCCGATCTATTGAGAAGGTTGATGAACCCATGTTCCTGTAGATTAGGAGACTCATGCAGATGAGGGAGTTACAGAATGCTCCAAAAGAGATCCGAAGCTTGTTAAATGAGTTTTTTGACATGTTTCCAAAAGAACTGCCCAAAGGATTACCACCAGTTCGAGGCATAGAGCATCGTGTCAATCTGTAGCCAGGTATTGCCTTGCTGAACCGACCTGCATATAGGATAAACCCTGAGTAAGCTATCGAGTTAAAAAAATAGGTGGACAAGCTCATTAAGCGAAGATATGTGAAGGAGAGCATGAGCTCTTATGCTGTATGAGCTCCATTTGTCTCGAAGAAGGATGTATCATAGTGTATGTGCATCGACAGTTGGGCAATCAATAGAATTACTGTCAACTACAGATACCCAATACCGAGGCTCAATGACATGTTAGATGAGCTTCATGGTGCAAAGATATTTTCAAAGATTAATCTGCGAAGTGGCTACCATCAGATTCATATGAGACTAAGGGATGAGTGGAAGACTGCTTTTAAGATTAGGTACGGACTTTACGAATGGTTGGTTATGTTGTTCGGACATACTAACGCGTTAAGCACATTCATGAGGTTAATGAACCATGTGATGCGTCCTGTGATCGGCAGATGCGTAGTCATATATTTTGATGACATACTGGTATATAGTGTCAACCTGAATGACCATGTTCAACATCTTTACGAAGTATTTGACATTTTATGAGCTATGAAGTTGTATGAGAATGTAAAGAAATGCATATTCTGTTAAAGAGAAGTGATATTCCTAGGGTTTGTAGTATTAGGGGAAGGAATCCGAGAAGATGAGGAAAAGATTCGAGTTGTTCTAGAATGGTTGATGCCGAAGAATATAACTAAGGTCTGAAGTTTCCATGGCATAGCTTCTTTTTATAGGCGATTTATTAAGGACTTTAGTACAATAGCCACCCTATTGATTGGGCTAACAAAGAAGAATGAAGGGTTCAGGTAAAGTGATCGAGCTAAGTGAAGCTTTTAAGAGATTAAGGAGAAGCTTACCTCGGCCTTTGTCCTATCATTACTAGATTTTGACGAGCCCTTCAAATTGAAGTATGACACATCGAGAGTTAGAATTAGTGCTGTCTTGATGCAAGAACGACGGCCCGTTGCTTACCATAATGAGAAACTGAGTAGACCAACCCTGAACTATTCTGTGTATAAGAAGGAGTTGTACTCCCTTTTTCGAGCCCTCACTATTTGGCAACACTACCTATTGCCACGAGAGTTTGTTATTTACACTAACTATAAATCATTAAAGTATCTGGGGAGTTAGAATAAGCTTTTGAAGAGGCAAGCTAAATGGCTGGAATTCATGGAAGGGTTATCGTAAGTCATTCGCCATAAGAAGAGGAATGCAAATGTGGTCGCTGACGCTCTGTCACAATGGCAAACTTTGCTGACAAAATTATTAGGATTCTCACTCATCACAAAGCAATATGTTGCTGACCCTCACTTTAGCCCCATTGTTGAACAGTGTCGAGCAGGGGTAATTATTGGAGGTCATTATCTTAAGAACGACTATCTGTTCAAGGACTGCAGGCTACGTATTCCAAACTGCTCCATATGATAACTATTAGTCCGAGAAGCTTACAGCGGTAGACTTTCAGGCCATTTTGGGGAGGTCAAAATAGCCAATCTATTGAAGGAGAATTTTTACTAGCCAGGCTCGGTTAAAGATGTCCATAAGGTAGTTGGTCGTTATGAAGTATGTAAGTGCGTGAAAGGGAAGAGAGAACTCCATGGAGAATATATGCCTCTATCAACGCCTACCTTATCATGGGCTAACCTCAGCATAGACTTTGTCCTAAGGTTGCCCCAAACACCCAAAGGAAAAGATTCTATCTTTGTTTAATAGATCGCTTCAACAAGATGGCACACTTCATTCCATGCCATTGGACTAATGATGCTTTATTTATTATTGATTTGTTTTTGTAGGAGGTTATCTAACTATATGGAGTACCAAAGACAAATGTCTCAAATTGGGACACAAAATTCTTGAGCTATTTTTAGAAAACTCTTCGAAGAAGACTTGGGACTAAACTCGTATTTAGCTCCAATAGCTACCCTCAAACTAATGGCCAGACTAAAGTGATAAACAGGACACTAAGTAATTTGCTCAGAGTTGTCGTAGGAAAGAACCTACAGGATTGGGATCTATGCTTACCCGTTGTGGAGTTTGCATACAACCGAACTGTCCATAGCATTACTGGGAAGACCCCATTCGAGGTCGTCTATAGCCTTAACCCTACCATTCCCCTGGACATGAATGGTACCTTTGTAGCTACTGAAGAAAGTTAATCTAGAGTGGATCGAGCCCAACAATTGCATGAGATACACCAGTCTGTCACGAGGAAGATCGCTAAGTTCAACTAGAGACAACAAGAGATTGGCAACCGAGGCTGCCGAACCATTTCCTTCTAGCCAAGAGACTTAGTATAGGTTCACCTCAACTGAGAGCGATTTTTGCACTTAAGACAAAACAAACTATTTCCTCGAGCTGACGGCCTATTCAAGGTCTTGAAGAAGATCAACCGCAACGCCTACTAGATTGAGTTACCTGATGACTATGGTGTCTCCTCTACCTTCAATGTGTCTAATTTGATCCCCCATCAACCAGCAGAATACCCTATCAGCGCCTTAGAAGAACGAGCAAAAATTGCTTTAGATTTAAGGACAAATCTCTTCAACCCCCTAGGCAGATGATAGGAACCAACCTCTTAAACTGATTACAAGAAGCCGAGCTAGAGGACTTTAAAGGCTCACATGGAAAATACTAGCTCTAAGCTACAGCCAAGACGGGGACTCCCATCCCGATCCAACCTATTATCGACCTATCTCTTAGATCCTCACGTATGTCTAACATGCTCCTGCGTAATAGTGAAGTCCTAATCTTGAAGACAGCCCTGAACTAGCCAAGCTGAGTGATCAACCTGACTTACTTATATCTAACTTCAAGACAGCTGACCTTTTTGCCAAGCTGATTGATTTCAGACTTAATCTAGATCAGGTTGGCCCCTGACTCCCTACACTTCCTACTTTTGCCAATGTATAATACTCCTAACATATAGCTATTAAGTGATACGTACCTTTTAACGCAACATTTCAGAATAATTCTTTCCTTTTCATATTAGATATTCTTTGTCCTTCTTACCCCTTTTTAGTATGATTAATGTAACGTAATTGTAAAATACCCTTTTTTCTTTTCATACGTATAAAATAACCCTAGTGGGCAAGTATATAAACCCTTAGTTTTCTTGTATGAAGACAATCATCCAACCTTCAATATAGAATTATTCTCTTTAAGCAAACTTAGTGTTTTCGTTAACTCTCAACTCTTATCTATTCCCTTTAGCAAGGAATAGTAGTGAGCAACTGTTCAATTCGGACCTGTATGTCATATCCGATGGATTGTAGGTTGAGTAGAATCGAGTGGTATGTAATATCTATTCGATAGCTACCCGGACTTTGCTAGTTTTTTCTTTGTTCTTTTCGGTTTGCCTCATTATGGTGCTTTCTCCGTATATCTGACCTTGGAGACGCATCATGTTATCAGCATGGGAACATGTGCTGAGGATGAGAAATAAGAGGACTTATTCTTTATCACTTGTAAGGTTTAGGAACTAATGTATGCATTCATTATAGGTAGTAGAAGTTGTACTAGTGTTGTTTCTACCAGCCTAATTTAAAGTCTAAAGTTGTTGTTCTTGTCTCACTTGAGGTCGTACAAGTTGCATTAGCTGAATGAGAAAAGTGCACTTCACGTATCTTGGAAAATATTCCTACCGATCATTATACTCAGACAAAATTCTCTATGCTATTTTACCTATGTGCACATCATACATATTACTTGGCCGATCTTGGCTATTTGATCGGAGAGTCATACATGATGGGTATAGGAACACTTGTATTTTTTTTTTAGAAGGATGAAAGGAAGATTACCTAGAACTTAATGACCTTATGCCAAGTGAGCAAGTTGTAGGTTAAATTGGCTTGAAGTTCTAAGAAGACTTTTGTCCTTAGTTGGTCTGACCTATGAGAAGCCATGAAGTCGAATATGTCAACCCGCTTGTTAATATGAACTCCAATGAAGTAAGTTAATTGAAGAGTTTGCTGACCTATTTCTCAATGAATTTCCCAAGAGATTACCCCCATTTCAAGGGATAGAACATTGCATTGACTTAGTGCAAAGTGTCACCTTACCTAACAAACTAGCCTATAGGATGAACTTTGAACAAGTCGTCGAACTATAGAGTTAAGTCAATAAGTTAGTTAAAATAGGCTCTGTAAGGGAGAGCCTTAAACTATACACAATCCCAACATTGCTTGTGTCGAAGAAGTATAGGACTTGGAGAATTTGTGTAAACAACAAAGTTGTCAACAAAATTACAATCAAGTATAGGTATCCCATTGATGGGAATCAGCCTCTGATTACATCCAATTCGAAGCCAAGCAAATGATAGAAGGCTAAGGGGAAGAAATGAAGCCACTCAGCAATTATGGGCCAACTTCTTTAGTGTCTCGGCCAAGCTACACAAGACGTTAGGGACCCCTTCCCCTGTACATCTAACTACCGACCCCATCTGATTTGATACTACTCCTCTCAGGACATACCGAGTGATTGCATGCCGAGTTCTGTAAAACACACAGTTTTATATTCTTGTGTATGTTTTCCTTTATTTTATTTATGAGTCCAATTCTTTAGGGTTTAAAGCCTTATACATTATTTACGATTTTACCATTAGGGTAGAGGACTTGCTATAAGTAGCAACTATTGTAAACATACATACAGAGATATAGAGATATATGATATATCCAGATAGAGAAGATATTCCCATACGGAGTGAATCTTTCCTCTTTTAAGCAAGGCTATACTTGAGTTAGCATTTACCGAATTGTTGAGTGTTGATTAGACTCTTTAATTGTCCTCACGTTCTTATCAATCTTATTCTCAGATTGTGGTAAACCCCTTTCATTTGAACCGATTAGTGAGTTACATCTAACCTTCATTTGAAACTACAGGCAACATTTAGTGTTCGTGAGTCATATCGAACTCTATTTCGAGCTTAAATCCCTGATTGTGTTTATGTCTTGATGCATGATATCCATTTACATTGACACTCAAAACCACAAATCTTATTCTTCATACCCATTCTATTCATCCGACCTGCTGCATCTGCCATTTTCGAGCCCTATCATATTGGTATCAAAGCTTTGGGGAGACATACGTACTAGTGTTCTTCAAAATAGATTCGTAGTTCTAACCTTTCTATTAATCATTGTTCTATAGTGTAGTGTATTGTTCATAGTAGTCATAAGTAGCTATAGAAGTTGAGTAGTCGTTGTTTTTGGGTTATTGTTATTGTGTTTTATTGTTTGTTCAATTTTCTAGAAAAAATTATTGTGCGAACAAGGATATCAGAGGATAGTGTTAACAACACTGGTGATAGTACTCGCGGAAGCTTAAGGCAATGTGTTTACAACTTAGAATGCTAAATTTAGAATCTTATTGGCTCTATTCAAGAGCTGATTGGTTTAGTTAGAGGCCACATATGTGATAGCTGAGAAGGAAGAAGGGACCGAACACCTATAAGTGGAAGTGGTTTCAATGATCTTGAAAATGATGAACAATAGCCAAGGAGAGCTGTTAAGCCAAGAAGAAGAGAACACCATCCAATGCTAAGAAGAGGAAATGAAAGGGCTGTTGACTTTGAAGCAAATCAAGAACCTTGGAGAAGAGAGTCAAGACTGAGAAGAGAATGTGATGATCGAACAAAGGTTAAGTTAGCTTTACTATCCCTTGTTGAATACGTGAGTCTTTGGTGGGATAAGCTAGTTGCCAAGTGAGATGCTGAAGGAGAAGAGCCGATTAAAACATGGAGACTTGAAGTGATTGATGAATCAGTGCTTTGTATCGACCTACTTCAAGCAAGAGATGCTCTACGCCTTTCAGTACCTAAGATAGGGCCAAAACATTGTTGAAGAGTGGTTGCAGGAGTTTAAGACCCTAATGATGAGATGTGAAATTAATAAGCCACAAGACTGCACCATTGCTAGGTTCTTGAGTGGACTTCGAGATAACATTGCCAACATAGTTGAATTGCAGCTGTTCAACTCTCTAGACGAGCTAATCAATTTGGCATTAAGAGTAAAAAGACAAAGGAGGAGAAGGCATCAAAGGCCAAGTAGTTGACCTCAACAAGGCAACCCTGAGCTTGAAAGATATACCGAGAGAAGGCAAGAAAAGAAGATGGAGAATGGAGAGCCTAGCCGACTAGTTCATGCCAAGAAAGAAAAGACAATCGGCAATAAGGCTCGAGAAGTGAAGTGCTTTAAATACTTAGGCTATGGACATATTGCATCCCAATGCCCGAATAAAAGGGTCATGGTCTTGAAGGGTGAAGGGCTCGAGGCTCAAATCGAAAGTCAGAGTGACAAGAGTTTGGAGGGCCAGTTGATAAAAGAAGATGTCTAGCCCAAAGACCTCAATAAACTCTTGGTTATGGTGTCACAAGCTGACTTAAAGGCAGATCCTAGACAAAAGAAAAATTTATTTCGCATGTAGTGCTTAGTGAATGGGAAGACCTGTTCCTTGGTTATCGATGGAGGTAGTTGCACCAATATTGTCTCTGCCGAGTAAGTAGAAAAGATGAAGTTGTTGACCTACCCACATCCCCGCCCCTATGGATTAAAATGGTTTAATGCCAAGGCTATAGTCTATGTACATAAAAGAGTGTGGATAGCATTCAAGGCTAGACAATACGAGAATGATATTGATTTCGATGTAGTACCTATGAATGCTGTAAATCTACTTCTTAGTTTTCCTTAAGAGTATGACCGGAAAGTGATTCATGATGGCTTCCTCAACATTTACACTGTTCGAAAGGATGGGAAGGGCTATTGCTTAACCCCCCCAAGTGTTGAGGAAATCTAGAGCCACGCGGTACCCATGGTGAAGAGAAAAGAGAAGAGAAGCTTATTTGGCATCCCAGCCTGCGCTCAACACTTAACATTAAGGACGACTTCCTTTCAAACCCGCGGTAATAATGGGAATCAGCCTCCGACTACATCCAATCCGAGGCCAACCTGTTCAAAGCCAATATTGACCCTCTAAAAGAAGATGCCAATCCGTTCTAATCTGAGGTCAAACAGTTTAAGGCTGAGGCCGAACATCTTTTGTCAAGGTCGAGCAAATGATAGAAAACCAAAGGGAAGAAAAGGAGACAACAAGTCTATCATCTGCCAAGAAGCCAAGAGATCATACAACCGAGGACTCAGGACCAAAGAACCACTTGGCATGATCCCGAGAGACTAGTGCTGACTAATTCTAGTACTCGGCAATTATGGGCTGACCTCTCTGGTGTCTTGGCCAAGCCACGGGAGATGTCAGGGACCCCTTCTTGAACCTATATATCTAACTATCGACTTCGTCCAATTCGGATACTACTCCTCCCAAGACATGCTAAGTGACTGCATGCCGTGTTTTGTAAAACGTACAGTTTTATATTCTTACGTATATTTTCCTTTATTTTATTTATGTGCCCAATTCTTTAGGGTTTAAAGCCTTGTACATTATTTACAGTTTTGCCATTAGGGTTTAGGATTTACTATAAGTAGCAATTGTTACAAACATACATACAGAGATATAGAGATATATAGATATATACAGATAGAGAAGATATTCCCATACAGAGTGAATCTTTCCTCTTTCAAGCAAGGCTATACTTGAGTTAACATTTGCTGGATCATCAAGCGTTGATTAGACTCTTTAATCATCCCCATGTTCTTATCAATCTTGTCTCAGATTATGGTAAACCCCTCCATTTGAAACGGTTAGTGAGTTACATTTAACCTTCATTTGAAACCTTGAGCAATATTGAGTGTTCGTGAGTCGTATTGAACTCTATTTCGAGCTCAAACCCCTGATTGTGTTTGTGTTTTGGTGTGTGATATCCATCCATATTCACACTCAAAACCCCTATTTTTACTTCATGTTCTTCATACCTATTCTATTCATCCGACCCTCGACATCTATCGTTTTCGATCCCTATCACCCATTCCCTGACTTGATGATATATTGGATGAGTTACATTAAGCATAAGTGTTTAGCAAGATCGACCTCAAATCTAGATATCACCATATTATGATAAACTTAAATGATGAGTGGAAAACGACATTTAAGACTCGACATAGATTTTATGAATGGTTAGTTATGCTGTTCAACTTGTTTAGTGCCCTTAGTACTTTCATAAGGCTAATGAATCATGTATTTAGGCATCAGATCGAAAGGTTCATAGTACGGGCCGAGAGGTTGTTTGAAAATCTAAAGAAATACTGCTTCCACTTCTTAGGGTACATTATCAACGGAGGAGGCTTGGTGTAGATGAGGAGAAAATCTGAGCTATTATTGATTGGCCTACTTTGTCCACTTATGTCGAGGAAAGAAGTTCTCATGGTTTAGCTTCCTTTTATCGAATATTTATTTAGGGATTCTGTATGATCATTGCACCACCAAGCTAACTAAGAAGAAAATAAAAATCAAGTGGGGAGAAAAGGAAGAGAGGAGTTTTATAGAGATGAAGGAGAAGTTAACCTCCGCCCTAGTTTTAGCCTTACTAAACTTTGAAGAGGTTTTTAATCCAGAATGTGATACTTCAAGTGTTGGCATTGATGTTGTACTTATGCAAGAAGGCTAACTTGTTACCTACGATAGTGAGAAACTTAGAAGAGCCCAATTAAATTACTTAGTGTATGTTAAGGAGCTCTGTGCTTTGATTTGAGCTCTCCAAGTGTAGCAACTCTATCTCTTGCTTAAAGATTTTGTCAGATACACTAACCATAAATCATTAAGATACTTGAGAAGCCACTCAAAACTTTCTAATTGATAAGCAAAGTGAGTGGGATTCTTGAAAAGATTCACTTTCATCATCGAGTATAAGCACAACAAAGCAAATCTAGTTGCCAAAGCCCTATATAAGAGGCATACCCTCCTTACCAACCTTTAAACCTGACTGCTTAGACTCGCGAGCATCAAGGGACAATATCACCTAGATCCTCATTTTGGTACCATTTCTACCCAATTTATGGATAGATGAAGAGTGGATAACTACCTTGTGGAGGACGAGTACTTGTTCAAGAGTAGCAAGCTCTGTATGCCAATCTTTTTATTAGGGAACTATTGGTAAAAGAAGCCTATAGTAGAGGGCTCTCTAGATACTTCAAGGAGAAGAAGGCATTTGAGTTATTAATTACTTGATTCTTTTAGCCTAAAATAAAGAGGGATATCCATCGAGTTGTAGAAAGATGTGCAACCTATCGAAAAGCAAAGAGACGAGTAAAGGAAGGAAGAGCATGTCTTTGCCTATTGTGACATAACCTTAGGTTGAGTTAGGCATCAACTTTGTTCTCAATCTACCTAGGATGACCTAAGGTAAGAATTCCATCATGGTCGTTGGGGATTAATTCAACAAAATGTCACACTTTGTACCTTGCACTACAACTAATGATACTTCAGCTATTTATCTTCCCTTTTTATAAGAGATCGTTAGATTACACAACATGTTAAAGAGTATAGTCTTCGATAGAGACTCAAAGTTGCTGAGCTATTTCTGGAAGACTCTTCGTCATTGGTTAAGAGCTAAGTTACTCTTAAATACTTCATGTCATCCAAAAATCAATAGCTAGGTAGAGGATGTCAACTGCACTTTGGGTTCATTGCCCTAAGTTGCCATGGGAGGAACTTGATTAGCTGGGATGTCTGTCTGCCCATGATTGAGTTTTCTTACAATTGGTTTATCTACAACACCATAGGTTAGACTCAATTTGAGGTATTTTATGGTTTCAATCCCAAACTACCCTTAATCATATGCTAACATGAACACCTAACCTAGAAGATCCTAAGGCAAGAAACTGAATTGAAGCCCTGTATTCAGATTAGAATAGAAAGGACTAGGAAGGAAACGAAGGCAATTTCAACTCGATGACTTAGTATGGTTGCACTAAGGTCGAGAAAGATTTCCAATAGAAGGAAAAGTAAGCTATCTACCCAAGTAAACGGATCGTTCAAGATACTCTAAAAGATCAATGATAATGTGTATCGACTAGAGTTTTCCAACGACCATGGAGTATTTGACATGTTCAACATTGTTGACTTAAGTCCATAATATCCTCAAGGAGGTGATCAACTAAAAGGCAGTTTAGATTTGATCCCAAATCCTAATCAACCCAGAAGGGATGATAAGAATCGACCCATTAGACCCTGAACCTGACTTAAGCTTAAGGTTTGGAGGGTATGGTTCCATGAATTCTCACTTCTTACCTAAGTATTGAGGAGGCCGACTTGTTACTTAGTCTAAGCCTCCCTTGCCTTCTTAACTATTTTGAGTCTTTCACCTTGTTGATAATGGTCATAGAGTGTCAATGTAAAGGTCATCCAAGCAACCCCTTTAACAGCTCAACAAACATGTCTAACAACTCGGCTACCTTAATTCTGAGCTATGCTTATTGAGGTTTGAGTTACTTAACCATGTGCCGACATAACTTAGGGTACCAATTGATGACAAGTAATTACTTACAAGAGCTAACAACTGAACTCATAGTACTAAGCTATTCAGAAGTTGCTAACTTGTCTAAACCTACCCAAGTTCTACTTAGTGGAGCCCCGTCCACTTAAACCACAATGCATGTTCTCTAACATCCATACTAATGCAAAAGACACTAGAATATTCGCCATTATACATTATAGATTTACCCATCTCCTTGTATATTGTTCCTAGTTTTTTTTTTATTTTGGGAAAGATGCCCATTTTAGTAACTTCTCTAAGGTAATAGTTGCCCTAAAATCCCTAGTATAATTCATTGTTGAAATGTGAGCCACATCGGTGATTAGGAATATAGAATTGCCTTTTCCCTTATAATTATGTTCTTGTTTCATTGCAAGTTCATCTTACAACTAGTTGTTATCAATCCCTTTAATAAGGATTACGGCAAGCAACCTTAGGTATTATTTGGTGTGTTATATCAAGGTAGTGATTACGCCATGTAGTGTTTGATTGGTGTGTTATATCCAATTAGATAGCTTATGGATTTTTTTAAAACCCTAAAAAAAAACCATACTATTTTTTGTTCCTTCGATAGGTTCAAACCTACTTCGATATTACCACCCTTATTGGTTCATGGCGTGACATCTTAGTGAGTACTACATCATTGCCTTTTAGTTAGTAAAAAAGGATTCTAAAAAATTGAAGCATCACAACCTCTTCATGGAAAGGAATCAAAGTAGTTACATCATCTAATGTTCTTCTACTTTGACACTTGATCATCTTTCTCATTGGTTTTCTTTCTTAGTTTATATGCAAGACACGCCATCAGTAAGAAACATAATGCTTGTGTCATCATGTTTGAAAGCAAAAAATGTGTTGCTATTATGGCCACTAATGTATTTAACTATTGAATCCTTAGAAGAAAAACTTATAATTAGTTGCTTTCAAGATCAAATTGCTGCCTCTTATTAAAAGGACTTTAAGGTAAGGACGCTTGAAAAGAAAATATTACTATCTCATTAAGAAAGGGCTCAAAGCAACTGGCCTTCTTTGTAGCTTCACTTTCTCTATGATGAGTAATTCTTAATACTAATTTTACCAATAATTCATCTCAAAGACTAAAACCAAGAAATGAACCAAAATCATTAACATAGAGTTCCTATGCGGAAGTCAACTCAATAAAATTGATAATTCAAGTAAGTTAAGTAGAGAAAGTGAAAACAGGTTATATAAAATCAGTTGTCAATTGAAAAAGAGTTATTTAATATTCTGATAATGGGACAACATAATTTCTTATAAGTTCAAGTCGATGCAAGCATTCGAATGGTACTATCAAATAACTAACCAAATCATTTATAGTATACATGTTAAATATTTAACAATTAAATGACAATATTATACTAATTGATGAATTATATAAGTATATTAAGAAGCAATAAAGTAGCTTTTTAGTACGCATGCACCAAGGATAGACCTAAGTGCTTAGGACACTTAATAAATATCTAAAAATACTTTGGATTTCTAAAAAAAATTCTTAGTTAGAGGGGAAAAACATAATGGAGTTGAAATAAAAAAAAAAATTGGCTAAGCTTGAAGATAATTTAGTCTAATTATATATAATTGTGCACAATCCAAATAGTTACATCCATGGTTAGGAAGATTTAAGGAGTTTTATCTTGGTGAGTTAAAAGGAGGATCCAACCACCTTTCTTCGTATGCTTATGTATTTATCTAGTTTCTTCAAAAGACTATTGAGTTTATGCATATCTTTTCTAGAAGATTATCAATTCCTATGAAAAGCCTTATTGATCTTGACCATTCTAATCATTCCAACAAAGTGATGGTGATTATCAATTACTAAACTTTATAAATATCACTTAGGTCCTTCTTCAAAATGCCTCAAATCTAAGAGAGATCATATCAAATTAAAGGTCGAAGATTTTGCGTTCAACTTATCACTTTTCTAAAGATGAAACGCTATAAAATTTTATTGCTTTATATCCTCTAACTATCACACCAACATAGCAACCTACTAATAACTTCCATTTCTCCTTCCTAATCCACCTCTACCTCATCTTACTTGGGTGGTCACTCCAAGTCACAACACTCATATCTTGCTGCTTGAAGCG
This sequence comes from Lumnitzera racemosa, assembly GCA_024138005.1. NCBI lineage: Eukaryota > Viridiplantae > Streptophyta > Magnoliopsida > Myrtales > Combretaceae > Lumnitzera > Lumnitzera racemosa. The sequence goes on from JAMXBC010000004.1 coordinate 65,424,761, forward strand.
CATAACCAACGCTTCATGCATAAGATACTCACACTCACATAATGAATCCCTTCATCTACAACATTTTGTACATTAAGTTAAATATTAGATATATTACATATTATACAATATTTTTTAATTCTTAATATATAATAAATAATTATCAATAATATATGATCATTAATAAATTTTGGTAAACGTTATAAAAGTATAATATGTATATGCTATATAACAGAGATATATTCGTAATAATTAGATAGTATTTGTAATTTATGTAATAGGTAATGCATCTATAAAATAATATAAACATTACAAATAAATTATTTAATTTTATAGGTGAGGGTACGTACAAAAATCGTTTGAAAATCTGCAGACATGCAAAAATACACATATAACTTTTGAATTGCAAGATAAATATAAAGATATCATTTGCCTCGTTCGGCACAACAAATCATGTGAATTACACATAAATCACGTGTGCCTCCTCTTCTTTTTATGCAAACTTTCCAAGAAACTATGCGTATCTCTCTTTTTGTAGTTGGATATATTTTGTACGCGTATAGGTAGAGGTGGACCAATTAAGAGCTGGCGTTTTCAACCAAACCTAGCAGGAATGGTGCAAAAGGGAGAACCAAGGGGCAGCACAAACAAGACAGGCCTCCTAAGTAACTGTCTTCTCGATGGTCAAGATGTGCCCTGAAATGCTACTCTGTGGTCCTATAATTATGTCCATAATTAAGGATTTTAAACCGAACGCGTTAATGACTCTGAAATCGTGTCTCACATGCAGATACAAACCCAGGGATATAATATATTTTGTATATATACATACACACTTACTCTTTATTCCCGAGTGTCATCCTTAATTTTGGTACGTGGACTCCTAATAACAACTCTATCTTAATCAATATCATTTTCAGCATCTTGGGCTACAGATACCATGTCTTGTCTTTTTGCTAATACCTCAGATCACATCCATTTCAAGAACCTTTACGTATAAATAACGTAACCATCCTGGTCTCATCCGCTTAATCAAGCATCAGAGACCAATCTGAAATTCATTGGAAATGGGGAAGAAAGTGACTAAATCATCATCTCCAACGATTTCCAAAAGCAGTGGAAAGCCACAACAACTTAGTTGTTTGATGAAGGTGTTGAAACCTAAAGTTTACATCACGGATGCCTCGAATTTCAAGAGGCTTGTTCAAGAGCTAACTGGCAACAATAGTAACGATATTAGCAACAGTAAAACAAGTCCTGTGATCTCAACTCCTCTTATTACAAGAACAACCGAGGAATCAGACAGTAGACAACAACAATTAAAGCGCGATGATATGTCGTGTGAACCGCATGGGCAAATGACATCAATAAGTCCATTTATTAGCAACCAGGAATATGGTGGGCATGGACATGTACATGATCAGTATCGGGATTTTGAGACATGGCTTCTTGATATGGAACCTCCGGTTTCGTTATGTGAAAATTATGGTAATATAGTTGAGGAGGAGTTTGGCTTCTTTAATTATGATTGCGATTACGATTTAGCTGGGCTACTATGAAAAGATTGAATGTTTAAATTTGCAAGCAGGTAGGTCTAACTAATCATGGAACAGAACAATATTCAAGGTGCATAAACTTGATGTATTAAATTTTCTGTACATAAAGCCCAAACATTATTCTTGGTTAGAGGAGGGAGGGGTGGTTTGAAATCGATTCTTTTCCACATTTATTGTAACTTAATTGAATAAGCAGTTCGATATTCTCCACAAAGTGTATTATACACATATTATTTAGCAATACATACATATATATATATATATGTATGTATGTATACATGAGTGATACTGGGAAATATTAATTGTAATTTTTTTTTTCCTTAATATAATGCTCCAGACTCCGGTGCGAAGATGTTGAAGTGTAAGTTCAGCATAACTATTTTATTCGTGTTCGGTTTGCAATGTTTGGTCATAACGATCCATATTTATGACTTCATTGGGAAACGATAAATTTCCTTTAATACAATTTGATTATGTAACAAAAGATGATTGAATTCTTCTTTTACATTCTCCTTCTTTTGGTATACTCTCCATGATATGGACTTTTAAGTCTCATAATTGTGGGTTATGAAAAAGGTTTCAATGGTACTATAAAAAGCATTTTATTTTTCAAGCTTTTCTATTTGCACCGGCCAATAACTACTAAATAACCTCCACCCCATATGCCATCTATTGTTTACTAGAAACACCACTTTAGAACAAATATTTTGAAACTAACAATGTTGAGTTTCCCACTTATACACCTTACTAATTATGTAACTACTCATTCTGACATCGCTTATGATATGATATTGTAAATGAATCAGAACATGCCATCTAGTCGACTCCTTTAGGATATCATATTCTATTTAATTAAGTAGTTAAAAATCCAAGTGTAGGTATTAAATTGAATCTCCAATAGTGTTCAAAGTATGGCATTCGGGAAATCGAATATATAAGTAATATATTTAATTTTTGATGAAGTTTCAAGTGTAACATGCAAATTAAAACAAGATGTAGCGAATTGAATTTCTTTAAATTTTCAGGTAATTTATTTAAATAATGTTTTTTTTCCTAAATTAAAATTACATGATAAATTCGATTTCTTAAAGCAATATTCCGTTTCAGAGGAAAAACATTAGAGCACCTTCATACACGGTTAGATCCTGGAACCTTTCCTTTTTTGGGCTAAGCTACATGCTTAAACTTGAACAAGGTGTTTTCAATTTTTTTTTTTTTTTTTGAGAGAGTTAGAATGCTGTTTCGAGTTTGGTATGCTCTAATAAGTTCAATTTTATTAGAGAAAATGTCTATTTTGGAGTATCAGGTATTTGTTTCCAATGTTACATTAAGTTATTACTAAAAGAATTCTTTCCTTTCACAGAGTAGAAGAATGATGACTGCCTTTTTGGTAAATATTTCCTATTGCTTGTCTCTGAGTACATATGTAGTAAATGCTTATGAGCTTTGTACTCTTCAGTTTTTGTATTCGTGTTGTAGTAAATGATGCAATCCTTTATGGGTCTCAATATAATTATGTTGTAACTGTCAATAAAAATGATAAAAACATGGGCGTAAGAATTATATAATTAGATGCTCAAAATTTATCAACTTTTTGGAAAATTCTTATGTTAACTAATTGCAGAAAAACAGGAAATCTCATTACCGCTATTGTTTATTTAAATTTAAATCAAACAAAAGTCATCATATAATATCTAATATGAGAAATTATCATTTTAGAAAATTACCTAATTTTATAAATAAAAGTACTACTCCAAAATCAAATTTTCCCACTTAAACAATGCAGGGAGTCGTATGAACAGAGGTCATCAATCATGAAATAATATTTATTATTTAAAAAGAAAAACAACCATAATACTAGATCGACTCCATGGCCCAATGGATAAGGCGCTGGTCTACGGAACCAGAGATTCTGGGTTCGATCCCCAGTGGAGTCGGTCTTATTTGTGTTTTTATTATTTTTATCTGTCGGGGTTCTCCTGCTTTGGCTTTGTTTGTCCGAACTCCAACCAAAAACCTCTCTTTTCAGATCAGTTTCATCATGTCTAAAAGTGGATCTGAACAGAAATTTTGAAGTCCCAAATACTTGACTCTGCTTCTTTAAGCACAATGAAAGAACTGTCTTGCACTCCGAAATATGCTTACTCTCAGATCTCGATTATTGTCCATTGATTTTGCTTATGGAGTTGGATTGTTCCAATACCATTTGTCGAGCGCACGACAAAGAAACTGCCTTAGGTTTGAAGTACACATTTTGTCAATCTAGGAAATTCGGATGTGAACGTATAAATTTCCTATTGACTGAATGAATCAATGAAAGTACAAATAAATAAATAAATGAAGAATCCAAAATGGGATAATATTTTGGCTTGAAATTCTGTTGTTATACGTACAAAAGAAAACAACCCGAGGCTGTTACAGGGCTTTTCTTGAGGTGTCACGCGGGACTGGAAAACTATGCACAGACCTCAACTGCCTGTTTATAAGCTTGCTGTCATGTAATGCCAATTGAAGCTCCAAGTTGTCAGACCACCATTGCTCCAATCCATGAGCCTCTAGGAATTTCTGCTTTCCCTTTGACATAACAAACAGTTTTGCCATTACTTGCCCGTTGCTTGGTATCTTATTCTCCTTCTCTGCATTATTCTCCTCCAAGCTAGCTGGATGAGTATAATGACAACAAATGTAGTCCCTGTTATTCACGTACAGATGAGGCACCCACTTTCCTAGCCCTCTGTTTACCGTCCATTGTCTCCTTAAATGAGGCAATTGCACCCAATTCCTCAATCCCGAATAAGATTTTGTTTTATCATTATTTCCGGACTGAGATAATACAGTCCTTGAAGGAAACATTGATTTTAATCTTTTCCAAGCGAGATTTGCTTTTTCCCCAAAGTTTCTCAGACTCATAGCAAGCGAAATGGAAGGTGGATTGAATAAATGAGCTTCCACGTACATGCCTTCTTTTGCTAATTCTTTTCCCACTTGAAGCGCAAACCCAGCTCCTAAAGAGTGGCCTGCAACACATACATTGCCGCTTCCATACATTTCAGCAACAGACTTTAACGCCTGCAAAGCTACATTGAATCTTACCGATCCTTTCAGGCTTTCCAAAGCAAAAAACCGAAGGTCATCCTTAATATCCATATGAATCGTTGGACTTTTGAGTAGTGTTCCTCGTAGAGTTAAGACAGCCCTAGGCGCTCCACTTGGCCTGACAAGAACGAAGTCTGCTAAGGCTGCGGATTTGTCCCATTCTAGGATTGCACCGAATATGGATCCATCTCGCTCATCAACTAAGGTTTGAGCTAGTTTGTACTTGAAAGGGAACCACCATTTTGGAGCTAGAGCATTTTGTTCTGATCTATTCTCTTGTCTGTCCAATTCAAGTAAGTAGACCGCTTGAATGAAGCAGGCAATTACAGTTCTTTTGTAGTTTTCATCTTTCCTGTGCATGTAAATATTAATCGGTCAAGCATAAATGCATTTGACCGGCAAATAAATACTGCAAACTAGTGGTGAAAAGGAAAGCTTCCTATAAATGTACAGCTAATCAACAGAGTAGGGGAAAATTATAGGTTTCAACAGCAACACCTCAGTGTAATTCCACTATGTGCAGTCAGCTATAGTGGCGGAATCTGGTTACATGAGCGGGGGTGAGTTGCAAATTTATAATTTTTTTGTAGGGCAACTCTAAGAATCAATCATTTTAGAAAATTTATTTTCGAAGGTTAATTTTTGAAATTCTGTTTGACACCCTATTTCACACAGTTATACGTATGTAACCTATATCACCTGAATATCTTAGTATGTCATAGGAAATTAGTAGGTTTCATGGCCTAGAATTTGTAAGTAAACACTCAAATTGCACCTAGTAAATAATTTTGAAAGGTGATAAAAAAGCACCATGGAGCTGTCCGTTGATTTAAAGATCAGTAATGCCATCAGCGCAGAAGAAGCACAGATAAATTATAAATCCATTCTTGAAGCGGATTTTAGGACTAAAGCATAAACTTTATTATACCATTTCCCTTCTCGCATTTTAATTAATTCAGAGACAAACCTTACTTATGAATACTCATTAGCTAAGATAAAGTTTTCATATTCTTCAATATCCCATGAATCACACATAGCCATTTGTAATTAATATTTAATGTAAGCTCCGCTTTAATCATCCCACTTGAACCTATGATGGGTACAAAATCTCTGATACATGTCATTGATCTTAATAATTCCCAAAATGCATCTCATAAATCTGTGATCTGCCTAAGTATATGGAAACGAAAAGTCACGCCAGCGTTATTGCAGATTCGATCATCAGCGCTATGGATCTGTTTAGTTTGCAGGAACTCAAACCATAGTAAAATCATTTGGCATTGCATGTGCATATGGAGACGTTTGTTTTTGCATGGCAGCACAGAAAACACGGGCTTAAACTTTCCAATTTTGGACAGTTACATAAAGTTCGCATTGCATTCCATTTTCCTGTTAAAATTTTAACTGTACATCTGAATTAAGCAACTTAGTCTCAATCACACAAGCACACCCATTTACTAATTGACACCATTAAAATCCGAAAAATGCCAAAACCGTAAGAGAAATAACTCATGGAAGTGCTACTAGGAAACGAGATGAAACACTGACCAACTAGAGTTGATAAGGTCTCTCCAGTTAGGAGAAGACAAGTTACGAGGTCCAGACACGTGAAATGCATATGGGTGAGCTTCTTCTTCTTGTTGTTCTTGGAACTCTTCTTTGGGAACTTCTTTTTCTTCCATTATCATCTCTTCTGCTCTTCTCTTTCCCATATTATCAGTACGTATGATAATTCACATATAGTTTTGTTAATTAATTGTGTAGAGTCCCCTTGGCTAGCCAGATATTGCTTTTCAAGGACAGGTAGTTGAGGTACCAACCAAGATCTGAAATCCCCTGGTTCTTGTAGTATTTTCGTTTCCTTCCAACGGTCATATTTCTCTTAAGTTGTAGGATTCGCTCGAAATGGCCCAAGTAACATTTGCTGCCACATGCAAGGACCTTTTTTGGACAGACTCAAGCTAGTAGGTCGCTGAACCCGATAATTAAAATTTATAACTTAACCAGGGATGAAAGTGCGTGATGTCATTTGTATCTGAGCCTTTAAATTCGATATTTACTTGATACGACAATACTCTATCGAGTTTGAAACGAATTCCAAGTAAAATATTAAAATATAATAATTTATAGGAGACTTGATAAAGAATTTCACAAATTATTTCTTATTTTATTTTAGGTTTGGAAACATATAGTACAGATACATTTTTCTTTCTTTTTGGCCTCCCAGAAGATATGATACAGATATTATTATCAAATATTTTTCTTTATTTTGATAGTTAATAGCTATATTTCCTTTTTCTTATTTTTTAAACATCATTAGAATACGAATTCTAAAGTATTTTAACAAAATTCTATTACCAAGCAGAATACGGAAATGCAATAAAAAACCTTATAGGGGTTTTGAATGAATTCAGTTCAAAGATAGCTAATATAAAATAAAGATACATTTGATTTTATATAAACCCGTCTTAGATACCATTTTTCTTAAATTAAACGGGGAAATTCCAGATTTCTTCCGCGCAGATCAAGCCCCCTATTATAACCAGACGCCATCCACATGCCTAAAACGATCGGGTGAACATAATCATCTAGGGGAAAAAATTAGGACTGGACCATCCATTTATTCATCTCTATTAATTACGTTGTGTGAATTTGTATTTTATCAGCTTGAATTTTGGTTTTCTTTTCCTTAACCCAACTTATATAAAGCCAGGCTCACATTAATATAAGTATCTCTATCGAATTAAGAAAAAACTTTTATTTCTGAAAAGAATCTTTTTTTTTTTCTTAAATGGAGTCGACACCTAATAAAAGTTGTGAAAAGTATAAAATTACGGTCTAATACGTGGTTTTCTAGAATAAGGCTTTTAGAAAAATGAAAATTAGAGATTATGAATTCAAAGGCTATCTTATTAAAGTTTTTGTGGTATCCATAAGGAAATTTCTAAAAATAAATTAAAACAACTTCAATTTTCTTTTTCTTTAAAAGGGAACTTTGAAAAGGGTTTTTTCTTCCAAGAAAAAAAGGGATATAATGTTTTTTCCTTTAAAAAGGGAAAAGGGTTTTCTTTTTGCCATGGGAAAAAAAATTAAGTCCACTCAAAATGCCTATGTACTTGCTCATTACGATCAAGTCAGATCTCATTATTTTTGAAAAACTTGGTGTGCAGTTTCTTTTATTTAAAAAAAATTAACTTCACATTGTTTACCAATTTATCATTCTTTTAGGCAAAATACTTTTGTTCTTGTTTTTGAAAAAACTTTGCAAAAACCTAATTTTGAGAAAGAAAGGATAATTAATAATTTTTATTTTAAAAACCATTTTTCTAAGCATGAAGAAGAAGACTTTTTTTATAACAAGTAAATTTTTGTGAAAAAATGGTTTTAACAAAAAAATTTCATTCTATTGGAAAATTCGCTTTTTAGAAGAAAATATTTATTTATTTATGAAATGTTTAAAAAAAAAAAAAAAATCTATCGTCATCAAAGAAATGGTTTGCAACATGAAATAAGGATAATAAACCGTAAACTACTAACTAGTTAAGCAAACAAAAATATGCAAAAATTAGTGAAAATATTCTTTTTGTAATTTTTTTTCTTTTTTTTTTAATTTTCAAAATAACAAAATATGATAAAATAAAAGAGAAAAATAAACTTATTGGCTAGTCTCCTTAGGATGTGCTCTTTAAAAGTTCTCAATCAATTTCTAGAGAATCAAGACCTAGATTATCAATTTTTGATTGAATCTATGTAAATATAAGAATAAATTCTAACTTCACACTTTGACCAAAATAGAGAGACTTCGATGTTATTGGTCAAAATCAAATAACGGACTATGCTCTACAGAATTTGTGGAAGTATTTAGTGTGTTTGGTTGGTTTCAATTTGCTCTAGAGTAAAAGAAATTAAAGAGAGTGAGTAAGGTGTTATAGGTTTGTATGTATAGAGGAAGAGTGTGTGAATTTCTTCACTTTGAAATCTTGCTAAATGGAAAAGCTTACGAGAATGAGTTCGTAGGATCCATTTTTATAGTGCCATGGCATTAATTGCAAGTAAGGAAATATCTACATATAATAAAAATCAAATCTTGATGAATACAAATATTTTTTTGTTTAAAAGATGTTTATGACCAAAATTAACACCATTTTTGTGAAAACTGAAAAAATTAAAGGATAAAATCGTGTTTCAGAAGCCCTACGTACCTAAAATGTGTTATTTGTTCTTGATTATCAAGCAAGATTAAGCATTGTCAAACTCTAGAAGATTTGGGTCGATTCAACACATTTTTATTTTTGGCTGATTTTGAAATTATTTTTCTAAGCAATTTCTTTGATTATTTCTATAAATTTGACCCATATTGCTTGTACATCATGTTTCTTATTATTTGCTATATTTTGTTTGATCGAATTTGATGAAAAATTTGATAAAAAAAAAATCAATGATGCAAAGTTGGATTTACTTTCCTTTTCCCATGCATTCAAAATCCAGGGAAAGGGAAGAGGATGCCCCCCGATCAATAGTCAACAGCAGGATAATGGTGCCATGTGGAGCTACCACATGTTGCGTCCGTCCTTTCGTCCTTCTTCTTCTTTTTCTTTCCTAACTTTCAAAACACCTTAATTCTCCCGTAAAATACTCGACTAACTACCTGACTAAAAAAAAATTTGTACTTCTCTCTTCAAAACTGTTGTAAAGTTTAATAGTTGTGTGTAAGAATAATTTTTTAAAAATTATCTAGTTTGATAGGATTACGAATCTAGTTTCTATCTTATTCGACTTTTACTGCTAACTTTAAATGGCACAAAATAGCATTTCAAGCCCAATTCAAACATGGTTGGAGGTCACGGTCACCTTAAAATGTATATCTTCAAAATATTTTAAAATAAGTATGACAAACTAATTTAAAAACTTAATTTTAAAAACAATGATCATTTTTGTCTAAAATCCTTAATTAGTTTAAATCATATACATCATTTTGATTCTGAAAGCTCTTTAAACCTTAAAAAATTATTTCCACATTGAAATGAGTTGATAGACCATTTCATGACAACTTTTGTGATTTTTTATTTTCATTGGGTTTTTTTGAATTTATCTCTTCTTCATTTTTATAATTATTTTTTCCTTTTCCATTTTTTTTTGTCTTTTGTTAATTTTTCGTATTTTTTAATCCTTTTAACCCCTTTTTAAATCTAAGGCATCTACATGAAATCAAGAAGAGAAAAGATGAGATATGTACTCTTTACAACGATATTTTCATAGTTCTACACCAAGTCACACAATACCACTCTAATGATTTATAAGGATTAAAACCTACCATTAATATGCTATTTCACTATGAAATTATTTAATTTCATATTAAATTAATCATGTTGTGTGAATTTTCGTTATATCTTACCTTTACAACTGTATTTTAATAGTGTATCACTTGATCAAGAAGCACTACCCTAGTGATTTATGTATAAAGTTAAGCAAAACTTACAAATAATAAAACTACTTTACTATTAAATTAGTTAATCTTGTAATCAAATTATTATGCTATGTGAAATTTTGATGTGTTTTATTTGTATAGCCATATTTTAATAATGTTATTTCAAGTTAAGAATTGTCATTTTTATACTTTATGGGGATAAGTTTATGTACTCGTTCATAGTAATACTTCTACAAATAAAACATACACATAACTTTTGGTTAGCAATACCAATGAAAAAGGCATATACTTTTTGTAGATGATGTTGTACTATTTGCTAAGGCAGATAGGGAAAATGCCCGAGTTGTTAAAAAGGTCTTAGATACTTTCTCAAATTTATCTAGTCTAAAAAATAATATGCAAAAGTTCAATGTATATTTTTCAAGAAATATAAATAAAGGGATAAAATATGAAGTTACAAACATATTATAAATCCATAAAGTAACTTCATTTAGGAAATATTTAGATTTTCTATTGCATTGTCACGTTCCAAAGTAGCAAAGTTATAACAATCCTGCTGTGTAAACTATTCTAAGATAGAAGTTAGTCTTACAACTGTTACCATAAACTTGATCTACATTAAGCATCTACGACTAACCTATTTTGAAATAAACAGTTCGTAATTTAAATAAGTTATTTACTTAAGAAAATAAGAAAATATATATATACACTAGAATTTAATTATTACAATTAACATTTATAATGTTTTATTGTAATCTATTTCTTAGTTAATATATTATTTAGAAATAAAAAATTCTAAAATAAGAGCTTATACCTTAGAAATATATTTCTGTTTTTCAAATGTTTTTCCTCACTCCGTAGGATCCAGTAATTGCTAGCTTTAAGATAGTTGTAAACCGCTTCTTAACTAGCGCTTACGATAACATCTATAGGGATGTGAGCAATTACAGCTTGGTAAATTAAGACGGAGACTTAAAACTATACCACAAACACAAACAAGGTTATTAACCAAATTATTAGGTACAATGTATGTTTAAGCAAATGTCATCGCATGATGTTGTCCAACTCGTCGTGAGATTAGAGAAATTGTGCCTATTCTAATCTAATCTAGGTTGAGGAGTTGCAGTTAATGCAATAGCTCACGATCAAACTCAAGCTTATACAATAGAGACACCGCTCCTCCCACAACTATCTTTGAACCATTGACTTCACCCTTATTGCGACCTCCTCACCTGTTGCTTAGTTTGACTAAAGATGAAGAAGGGACCCATTATACTATCTAGCACTATCCCTTACGAAAGAGTCAGTATTTGGTCGGAGAATCCTAAGTTCCCCCTAACAGGTTGCTATATAAGTCTGATTTATAGTTACAAGTCATATATTTGTTAAGTCCAGTTTAAGGTGATCATTCATCTCACACAATATAAACTAAAACAACAAATAGAATCATAGCATCACTCATAATCAAGCACATGCACACATCTAACTATTTAACAAGTACAACCAAGCATAATCTTAAACCTCCAAAATATGGTAACGTATTAATCCCAACTTACCTCGACTCCTCGCTTGCTCACTCAAGGTAGGACCCGTTCAGTTTATCGCCAATTATCCCTATAATACCAACGTTATCTTAGTTTTCATATAATTGTTATAGGTTTTTTTTATTCTATAACACTTATTGTTATCTTTGGTTTAGCGTTTAATATATCCAATTATCTAGATTCTCAAATCTTTTACAATTATTCTCAGTTTGGGGCTAAGTTTTAGTTTAGTTTCCGCATCGATTTCTAAATTAAGTTCTAGTTCGGTTTCTAAATACAATTTTATATACGAATCCTAGAAACTCGTTTCAACCCATAATATGAAATTAATCACATTATTTATCTCTAGTCAATATTTTATTCTACTTGGTATACTTAAATCTTTATTAGTGTACTGAATTTACTCATAATATAAGAAATTTTTACATTTTTCATATAATTGCCTAAATTTAATTTTTCTATTAGATTTATTATATATTCCTATTATTTATATAGTATCAATTTTTATTCTAATATCTTCTATTTATTATATTTTCAATAATTGCATATTATGTATCATCATCTATTATGTACATAATACACATCTATATTTCTATTACTCTAATTACCATCTCTCAACATCAATTAACATTTCAAAATGTTTAAATTCATCCCAAATCAGATTTTATACCTAATTATCTTAATTTACAAAATTAACTTAAAATTTACCATTTTTTCCTATTACTTATTTACTACATAATTACCCTAATAATTACATCTAACACCCTAAATACTATAAGTATTATACTTTATCAGATTTCAATGTCCTAAAACATATAATTATACACTAAATCAATAATTAACCATTTAATTACTTAATTAACCATAAATTACTCATTTTAGGCATCATTTTAAGGCCTAAAAATTATCTAAAAATTTTAAAAGTTAATTTTTGAAAAAGGCCTTTGTGACACTATTCTATATCACCTAAGTAGTCTACAAAAAAATTTTGGGCTCAAAATTACACTCCCAACGTCATTTATTTCTAATCCGAATAAAGCTTAGGTTTTTATAGTTTTTTAAGGAAAGTATATTTCTAAACAAAAAATTATCAAAATAAAATTTTTCCCTAAATCTACATACTTAAAAACCTCAAAATACCAAATTTCATAATTTTTTAAAAATATTTAATATTTTTAAAAAATTAAACAAAATCAAGTTGGAAATCAAACTCACCTATATGGTTGGCTCCGACCATCGTCGACCACTGTAGCCTTATCAGCCATTCTGGGTGCTATCACCACCGTGTAGTGGTGGTGGCCATCTACTCCTAGGTGCTCATCGGGTGTTAGTTCTCTTTAGAAGCCCCAATTGCACAATTTTTTTGTAAAAACCTTAATTTCCTCTCAATTTCCCTTCTCTCTAATTTTCTATAATTTTAGACATCCAAAATGAGCTTCTAAAAAATTTGGGGTATTTATAGAGGTCTTGAGGAATTATTGTGTATTAATTTGATTAAATAATTGCCTTATCTTCTTCTAATTTACCTTTTTTGTTGTTCTAATTTAATTGGCTAAATTTTTTTTCTTCTTTTCCCCAGTTGCCATGACCAAAATCTGGATCATTCCTTATTTTTTTCTGATTTTTCTTTATTTTTTATTAATTAATTATGAATTTTATTTAATTATTTAGCATTATTTTAACACATTTCGCGTATTTTAAATAATTACGCGTATTTCTACCTACATGTAAATTCAAATATAATACAAATAAATATTTATAAATATTATTTAGATTATTCTATAAATTTTAGTATACATATAATTTATCTCTAGCAATTCGTTAGTTATTGAAATGCACTTTATGTATTTCTGATAAATAATGAGTAATATACTTAAAATTTGAAATTTTTATATTCTTTTATTTCATGACTTATTTTCCTAAATTCAAATTTATATAATTATTTTTACTAATATTTCTAGTTTTACTTTATAATTTAGACTTAATCGGAACCTCGAGTAGCTGGTTATGGGGCTTACATGCATGAAGAGGGAAAGCCTACTTTTGAGCAACTTAACATATTAATAGAGAAAGCTCTGCATAAACTCTCTGGGTGGAAATCAAGGTAACTTAGTATAGGTGGGAGGACGATACTGATAAAATTAGTTTGAAAATCCCTTCTAACTTATTATCTGTAAGTTTCAAAAATTCCAACCAAAGTAATTCAAAAACTGATTAAGATTATAAGAGATTTTTTCTGGAATGGAGCAAGTGACACAAGGAGAACATACTAGCTTGCTTATGAAAAAATTAGTAGCTAAAATAGAAGGGAACCTTAGGACTTATGGATTTGCATTGAAGGAATACAACTTATATTATTAAAAGATTTTGGAAATTCAAAGTTAAAAATATTACGTAGGCTCAGTTAATTAAAGCAAAGCATAGGAAATTAAAAGTCATAGAAAATGTGCCTAAAATAATTGGAGATTTGCACTTTGTTAAGGAACTTCATGCTAGCAATGACTGGTGTAGTTAAAATGGAATCATTACTATAGTAGATAGGAAATCTACTTTGTTTTGGTATGGATAGGGGATGTTACAACACTTTAGATTTTGCAAGGACCTATTCATAGCTAAGCTTAGGATTTCAAAGTGGCTGAGTGCTGGAGTAGTCCTCATACTTAGGATGGGGATAAATCGGGATTCCCTTTATGACAATTGCTATTGGAAAACGTGGATCCAATTATTTTGCATGACAAGAGAGACAAATCTCATATTAAAGTAAATATAAGGAAAGAACCTAAGTTAAGTGGTAGTTACTTGTAATTAGAACCTAAGTCAGAATTAAGGGAAGCAAATTGGACATTGCTATGGAAGTCCATTTTACCTTCCAAGGTAAAGTTGTTGATATGGAGGATCTTGAATAATTCAATACTTACTTGAGGGAAAGGAATATCAAAGAAAATCCATGTTGTCCTAAATGTAGTGACAAGTAAGAGGACAATGTGCATTTTTTCAATAATTATAGTTACATAAGACAGATTATAGGAGCTTAGCAAGAAACGGATATTCAAGCTCCAGGGATTGATGGTGATTTTTATAAATAGACAATGATCTAAATTCTACAAGAAAACTGGGCTACTTTTAGGAGGCAACATAAAGTGTATAAAATTGAAACAAAGAATTTATCTTGGACCCCCTTAGTGTAAAATTAGGTAAAGCTAAACATGGATGCAACTATAAATTATCTAGCAAATCAAGCAGGAGTAAGGGGTGCAATTAGTAACCATGAGGGAAAATGGATAATGGGGTTTCACATAAACTATGGATTTTGGATATTCTTACAATCGAATTGTAGGAAAGATATTGGAGAGTTCATTACAGTGTGTGAAAGGGTTTTCAAAATATGGAAGTAGAGCAGATTCTCATATTGCAGTGGCATAAACTTAAAGCCAAATATAATCGTATTATTAATTTGTGCAAGGAAAAAACCTCAAAGCTATGGCAATGGAGGATTCGGGAAATACCCTGAGAAATTAGTATGGTTGTAGACTGATTGGTAAGCCAAGTATTATAGCAGCAACACATTGTTAAATCCATCATGAAGCTCTATTGTTTTGCAAGGGACTATCAAGTATCTATAGTGAAAATTTAGATCTAAGGTTTCAAGAGATGGTTTGTGTACAAAAGACTCCCCGTGAATAGATTTTAAGGGTTTGTCTTTTAGACTATGATAATTGTATTTTGCTATATTTTATTAAATGAAACATCTGTACTTTACCTAAAAAAAAAGGTATCAATGAAAAAACTTACTCATATACAAGTAGCCTTTGATACATTACTTACTCAAATTCAATTTCAATATGGGCTAAATCAAGTTTAAAATTAAAAAAATTCAAGTAGCTTATTAGCTTAGTAAAAGCTGAGCTTATAAGTTTAATAGCATATTAACTTTTATTGGAGTTAAACTCTAACTTTAATGTAAATTTACAAAAAGAAAATATAATTTTATTCATAAACCTTAAACAAGTTCAATTGTGCTGATTATACATTTGAGCTCAGGATATAATTAAGCTCAAGTCTCAAAGCTTAATTAGTTGAACTGGATTCAAAATCAATAATATTAAATTTAATTTGGCTCAGTATCACCATATTTTAGGCAGTTTAAGTCACTAATTCCACTTAATGAGAATTCATGTGATTTACTTTAGACAAAGCCGCATGATCCGCTTCCACTTCAACTATTGTCTAAGTATATACGGCTGGGGATCCATATACTGAACAAAATAAGATAGAGGTATATAAAATAGAATAAAGATAACAACTAGACTACTATAGAACAAAGATTATAATTGGATTATTAATCAAGTAAGGAAAGCATAAGACAATAATAAGAGAATAATCTAGTTCCATTTCACTAAAACCCAAAAATGAACAATAAAGAGTGTAGAAATTGAGAGTAAAGATCTTATAGAACAAAGGAATTATATTATTGCTGGCAGAAGCTATGCTTACAAAATGGAGTTAATATTTAACTAGATGCGATAGTAGATTGGAGAAGTGAATGTCTACAAGATAAGAGCATTTAAATAGTTTTAGGACTTCTGTTTTTCTTCGATAATTTTTTCATGGTGGTTTTTAGTTTTTCATTTAGGGTTTATATAGAATACTAATGAATCAAGCATACCCTTGCATTAGATTCTTTTTTAAGGGCAAAAATATAAAGATTCCTAAAAAGTACAATATTTTAAAAAGATAAAGGAATTTGCTTTTTCTTTTTTCTACAGTGAAAAAGGACAATGATTTATAGTGAAAAGGATAACAATTTTCTTAAAGCTGCTTTGTCTAACCAAAATTGGTCCTGAGAGATTCTCTACTTTTTCTAAATTGGCTTCATCCTTCCATTATGGCGTTTAAGTCATCCTTTCATTATGGAGTTTGAGTCTCATTCTTCCTGCATGAGATAACCTTAGTATCTTTTTATGACTCCATGGTTTTGGTTTCTATTGATTCCCATATGGCAAGAAGATACCATAAATCTTGTTTTGAAAGATTAAAAAATAGTCCTGTGATTGATCTAGAATATGGGTTAATCGATAGCCTATTTAATTTCTAATTTGTTTCATTAAAGCTTTTCTACAAAAATAATATTTGTTTACTTGATTTTTATTTTTCTCGAATCCTAGACCATATTCAACATCTACATAAATGGAATGGTGTACTGGTCTTATATTATATTTAAACTATTCTAGAGGAATTGAATGGAATGTCATTTTTATCTAGAGTGCTCTTCTTCTTTCTAAATAATCATAATATGACTTTAATTATGGAGCCAAATTTTGAGTGCTAGAACTAATTTGGCATACCTTTCACCATGCTTATTAAACCATAATCTAATAATGTTTGTTCAGTAAAACAATATCTACCTACAAAAACACTAAGAAAATTTTCTAGTTCTATGTTAAATTTATAGATACAAAATTCATCTTCATTGTTTTCATTTTTGAATATATAGGGGGGAAAATTTATCCATAATTTTTAATACATGGAATTGTAGAACATGAAGTAGTTCACAAAAATTCTTTTTTGCTAATTTACAAATGCATCGTCTATATTTTGATGGTAGTTTATTGATACATCTATGGGGTTGTACACACCAAAAAACACTACTACAAATTGGAAGTACAGAAAACAAAAGGAACTTAGCAAATTCGGATAACTATCAACTGGATATGATACATCAATTTATCTTACTTAACCTAATCCAAGCAATTAATATGATGTACAAATGTCAAACTAGAGTCACTTGCCCTAGATAGGAGCTAAGGGAAGTTTAGAGAATACACAAGTTATTCTGTAAAAGGGGAAATCGTATTCAATAATGTAGTATCATGTGTGTTGATTGCATATAGGAAAATGTGGGTTTATATACTAGCTCCACTAAGGTTATAATTCATACATGGAAAAGGCAAAATGAATGATGTAAGAAAAGATTCATAAGACATACTAAAAAGGGTAAAAACAAAAAAGAATATCTTATACGGAAAAGTAAGGAATCATTCTGAAATGTTTTGCCCAAAGACACGTGTCAAGAGGTAACTAAGGGCTTGTAGCACAGTTGGTTCTACTGAAATGAATTTTGAGGCAGCTCGGCAGTTATAAGATCTAACTCAGAAGAGGTCAAGTAAAAGTCATGGATTGAGGCCAACCAGATTTAGATCGGATCTAAGCTCATACTTTCTAAATTATTTAGGTCTTCTTCAAGCTAGATAGTTTGGTAGCATAACTCAAACAAATATCTAAAGCTTGGCAAATTGGAAACCGTATTGACCTGCATTAGGGTTTGGCTCTCAAATCAGTTGAAGTGTAATAATCCCAAGTAGGTGATAGAATCTTCATCTCTAATTGGTTCTCAAGCTAGTACTCGACAAGAAAGTCTTAGTTCTTTAGCTCGACTCTAGGTAAAGGGTCTACGAGGTTGATTCCTATCATTTATCTACATAAGGATGCCTCTTAATTTATGCATATTTCGATTAGAATAAAATATCTTTATCTTCTTTATGTCTTATAACATTTCTAGGAAATGCTTATTTAAAGGCTTCTACTTGTCTATACTCTCTTTCTCTTTTACTAGGGGAATCTTTTCTATACAATGCTTATATTCATTAACTAATTGTAGATCTATTAAAAACATTTTATCCTTGAGTAATTCAACCATTTTTTGTCTTGCCTCAGCAAGAGAATTACATCCTCTCCAAATTAGGCCAATGTTAATCTCATATTTAAGGAATTACTTTGTACCATTCTTTGTAAATTCTTAGTTTAAATCTATTCATTATTGCATAATAATTAAACGTTTTGCTTTGTCTAAAATGCATACCTTCTTGTCTAGGAGCAAACTCATTGTTTATTTTTGTAAAATAATTTGATAAAGCTACATAAACTTTTAATGTATTTTTGTTTGTAATCTGAAGTCTCAAAACTGTATCAATGAGCATTTTGGGCTTCATCTGTATCTACTTTTGTAGATTGTTTAAATTCTAAATATGATCCTTTTAGATAAATAGGGAATTCTATTCCATTATAATTCATCATGGAAAATATGTTATTATTACTATTACTAGATCTTAGAGTGAGCTTGAAGGTTGTCAGCCCTTATCTATTTGTCATGTCCATTTGTCTATCGTTGACTAGGAATGACATTAAGCCTTGACCCATTAGATTTAGTTGAATTGGTATGTTGTAATTCACCTTGGAAAATGTACTAGCTCAAAACATCAACTAAGTTATTATCTTCCCTTTTATGTATTCTATTTCTATTTTATATCTATTATTGACTAAAATATCTATGAACTTGATTTACCTTCTCAGGGACATACTTTTATTATTCTTATTTTTGTAAAACTCAATAATAGTTTCACAATTATTTTTTACTAAAATTTTAGCTTTATTAATAAAATATAGTCTAAAACTGTTTAATTTATAAATAACAGCAAGAATCTTCAAGTCTATACTACTTGTTATCCTTTTTTCTCTAAATGTACCACTACTATATCTATAAACTTCTTCTTCATTTTTTAAAGCGTATTTATGAGATTTTCTTTTCAAGGCTGCTTCCTCATATGTTTTCATATCTATTTATTTCTACAATTAGATAGTTATTGTCTAATGGCAATCTTAGATTTTGCAAATTCCTCACTAATTCTTTATGTGTCTAGTAGCAATCTTAGATTACTTGTTTTTAGGTACAACTGTTTGGTATATTTTCCTAAGTTTTTTTATAAATGATCTTACCTAATTGACTAAACCTAAAAACTATTGTAAAGTGTTTTTGTCAGAGTATTCACTGAATTCTAAAACTTTTTTAGAAATATGAGGTTTTAGCTTAATTTTTCCATTTCTTATTTCTATTCCCAAGAATTCTATATATTTTTTTCCTAAAGAATTAGGCTTTTTTGTTACTATAACGATTCCATTTTTAATGAATTCAGATAAAATAATACTTGGATGTCATTTATGTTCTTTTTTAGTTTTCAAACGTATTAAAATATCATTTATATATACATAAACAAAGTGATATTTTGAAAAAATTTCATCAATTTTCCTTCAAAAAACTGAAGGGGCATTTTTTTAAACCAAAAGGCATGACTAACAATTCAAAATGTCTAAATGGACATGTAAATGTTGTCCATAAAATTGATTCTTTGTGCATTTTAATTTTTTAGAATCTTGATTTACAATCAATTTATTAAAAATATTACTATTTTGTATCCTATTTATTAAATTTGTTTTGTCAAGAATATCATATGTATATGTTCTTGTATTATCATTTAAGCGCCTATAGTCTATTAACATCCTATTTTTACCTCTCACAATTTTACTATATTTTCTAACAAGAAATACTAAGCTTCTATAAGGATTATTAGATTTTCTGATGATGCCTAATTTTAATAATTCACTAATATGCAACTTAAATTCTTTTCTATTTAAATTATCACACTCTATTTTCTTTGTCCTTATTTCTAAATTTGGACTAACTTATCTAATTTATAATATATATTATTTCTATCCCAAAGTTTTTTGGGGTTTTCTCCTATAACTTCGTCTTTTTCTAGTTTACTAGTTAGATATCTATTTATGTTATTCCTATTTTTATGAAATTATAAATTTTCTATAATTTAAGCAATCATTTATTAATTCTAAATTTTCATAATCTTATATTTCCTGTTCATCTAATTCCTCCTTTATTTCTATGTTTTTTTTTTCTTCTTCTACCTTTTTATCTTCATTTACCTTGTACATCACATTCACATTTTTCTTTTAAAATAACTATTATAGGAGAAGCTAAAAGTGTTAATTCTAGTGTATTTAAACTAAATAAATAATTATCATTTAACAAAAACTGTAATCCTCTTATATAAATATATTTACGGAGTTCTATATCTCTTACATATGTTCTAGAACTATGTAAATCGTTTGTTCATCCTTTTTTTGTTTCTAATGTTGTCTTATGTTTAGTTAATACTTCACAATATTGATACAATCCTCCATCCATTTGTCTTGCATGTACACATTCGATAATTTTTTAATTAAATGTTTGGGAATCTATTTACTACCTATATGATTATTAGAAGCTCTGATGTCTATTAATGCTTGTGTTTCTAAACTAAATTCTCCAATAACAAATCTTACATTTATTCTTATATTTGTTATTAATGATCATAAATTACCATCTATTTCTTTCCTAAAATAGTTTTAGCCAGGTTTAAATAGTTGTTCTCTAATTTTTCTTCCTTTGTTATCCCTTTTCTTGTTTTTTGTATGTGTTTTAGATCTATATTTTCTTCTAAATCTAATTTCTCTTCGATTTTTTTTCTATTCTCTCTTCGATTTTTTTAATATTCTTCTTTCAATTAAATCATTATTATCTTTTTTTTTTTTTAAGTTTTTGTTTTAAACTCTATTATTTCTCCTTGATTATCTTAGCAAATTTGGTAAGCTTCTATTAGATAATTATTATATTGATGTCTAAGCTTTAATTGTGGATATCTGTTATAAAATTTACAAGCATGACCATCAACCCTGAACTTTGGTTTGAATCATAATTGCATCTTATTTTATCATCTACAAATTCTTGGAAATTTATGTTGTCTGGCATTTCTTCTATTTCATTTATTTCTTGACCATTCACCCTAAAATCTATTCCTTGTAATGTATCTATTCCTCGTAATGTATCTATTCTTCTTTTTATACCTACAATTTCTTGAATAAAATAGTCATTTTCTTCATCGCTGTCAATTTCTTCTTTATCTTCTATGCTAATTATACTATATATGGTTTCTATATTATCCATTAACTCATCTATTTCTAAGATATCATCTTTTATGCAATTAATTAATGTAGCATACTTATCATGAATATTATGTCTTCTATCACAATTCTTGGCTAAATGTCCTTCATTTTGACAAGCAAAACATGTTAATGTATTCTTATCATTTTTATCCTTATTATATTTTCTTACATCTTTTTCTTTATTTAAATAAGGTTTTCTTGCTTTACTTCTCTTAAGGTAATACTTTTTTTATCAGTTTTCTTTGCTTAGGTCTATATTGTCTTTTTCTTAGCCTATTGTTTTCTATATCTCCATATTTCTGAGATGTATATATATTTCTACAGAAACTGCATTATCTTTTTAGTTGTTTTATTATTTGTATACTTATATATTTTCCTACTAATTTTGTAACACAAACTATACTCTTATGTCTAAATTATTTAGCTCTGTGAGTAAGGTAGGTTCTTTTTGCTCTTTAAACTCTTTATAAATTTCTTGTCCTAATAATCCTAGTAATTTTAAGAATAATTTATCTATTATATTTGTTTCATAGTAACATTCAGCTATATTACAATGATAAAAGAAATCATTCATAAATTTTTTAATATATGTTCAATCTTTCAATTATAATTGTTCTAAAGCTCTCATTATATTCATTTATACTTGTACATCATTACCAACATTGGAATATGTACTCATTATTAACATAGTAATTTTATTTGTAAAATTATAGGGATTAGTTTCTAAATGTAGATCTATATAAAATTGTTCTAGAAATTTTCTTTTTTTAACTTTGCCATAAAGCTTTAGTACTATCTCCCAATTTTTTTTTTTAAAAAAGTTATACATAACTGCGGCGTTATCACTTACATTATAGTTTCCCATACTTTAGTCACTAATTAAGTCTAGGTACTTAATATTTGTGGCCAAAATTAAGGATCGAGTATTCTTCCATTGTATACTAAATTTCTTTTATCAAATGTTTCTAAAGGCATACATTTTCTGATACTTTTATAATCCCTTTCAGATTCTCTATAATATGTATAAGGAATTCTACTTAGCTATTTTATAGGATTTTCTAATCTTGTGTCAAATATTGGTGTATTATTTACACTACTAGCATTAGAATTCACAATTCTAACGGTTCTCTATTATATGTATATTCTAAAGTCATTTATTCATTTTTTAAAAATTTTTCTACTTCTTTCACTATGTCTTCTAAGGTCGTTAACTCTTGAGAATCTATGAAACAACTGTCTAACAAGGTTTCCATTATATGTCTTTTTCTTGTTTATTTTCTAGTTAAATATTATATCTTTGTATTATTTCTAAATTTTTTTATGATTTAATGCACTACGTCTTACATATGTTTTTCCACCTAAGTCACACTTATTTTCTATAAAGTAATATTTTTCCTCTTTACCTAAATATCCTCTATTTCTTAATTCTTCTATCTTTTCATTAATTTCTTCCTAGTTTTTAATCAGAAATCTTCCATTATTTAGGCTTTCTATTATACCGCAATATCTAAGCCTACTTCCACTGAGGTCTAACATCATTTCTATCCTATTTTCTAAATTATCATTTATCAATTCTTCTTCATTCGATATTGTCTTTTCTTTGTAATTTAAAATCTTGATGACCTTAGCCCATAAGATCCATCAGGATTTTTATACATTATACTATCTTCAAGAATACTACTTATACTTGTACTTGTGCTTTCTAAGTGTTTAGATATGTTCCATTCAGTTCTCTATAGTTCTTTACTTTCTATTTACATAGGCTGAAAGAACCTAATTCCTACTCTAGCTATTTCTTGTACTATACCATCTATGTTTAATTTATACTGTATATTATTTATGTCTACTACTATTCTTATGAATCCTTTGTTTATTAATGTATTTTCTCTTATATGATCTTCATATCTTTTATCTTGTAATCTAATTTCTAAAATTTTCATATCATTTTGCCCAGATTTGTCTATTTTAACTAATAACAACTTTGCTCCTATTTGTTTTCTTACTAATCCTTTTATTCCCACCACTATCATTCTTAGATGTATTAATCTTCTTCCTCCTTGTTTTAATTTTCTAGTGGCAGTATCGCTTAATAGCTTTGCATTAATAGGTTCAATGATAATTAAAATAGTTTCTTCTCAATTTGTCCTTACCAATCTTGTTCTTCCTAAGTTTAACCTACCTATCCTATATAATATTCTAAAATTTAATAAATCAATAGTTATATTATTATAGATTTCTATGTCTCTATCTATATCTACAATTTCTTTAAGTTGTTCAATGTGATCTTCTTGTCTATTTCTACTTATCAAACTACTTAAGATTCCTTCTCTTATTGATATTTCTTCTCTGGTTAGATTATCTCTAAATGTTCTATTGTCTCCTATAAAAAGGGATAGTTTTGGTTCTTATAGCTATGGTTTCTTATAATATTACTATTTTTCTTCATCCTTTTCAATTTTTTTATAAATGTCAAAAATATTGCTAGGTTTCTTTGCTTTTTTTAACTAGTTTTTCTAAAATTTTTATTCCTTAGAGTTGTCCTAATATATTTTCTAGTTTATGTGAATAATCTTTTCTTCTTTTTCTACTTTATTTTTGTTTTTGAATTTTGATTCTATCTTATCTAATTTTTTATGTTAGGATAATAATAACAAAATTATAGTATCGTTTTGCCTAATAATTATTTAGTAAGAGCATTGTAATTTGTTAGTTCTTTAGGATTTTGCGAGTATTTTCTACTTAAATCTAAGGATTTCTTGTTATTAGGATATGATTTTACTTCTCCGATGAAATTACTGCTCATTAATCTTATACAAAATGTTTAATTTCTTTTACTAGGTCTAATATCTTCTTATGATTTTGTTGTATTTCTTGAAGTTTTTGGTTTATTTCAATATATCCTTTGTGTGATTTTATGATTTGTCTATCTTCTTCTAATTGATTTAGTTTCTTAATGATTATGTTATTTTGTTCTCTAATAAATTTTTATTTTCTCTTATATTTTTAATATATTGTTTTTATCTACTAAAGAGCCCTGTATAATCTTCTAATGAATAAAATTCCTCAATTTTTGTTGAGCTTAAAATTTTGCTAAAGTTATATATAGGTCTATAATATTATTTAATTATTTATTATTACCGTGTAACTGATGTTTAGCTTGTTGAAAATAATAAGTATATTTAAATTGTCTTGTTTTTTCTACCTTTCAATTTGGATTATAGATTTTTAAACCTAACCACTCTAACATTTTTATGTTTTCAATTTTTAATAGCTAATTTCCAGAGCCTATTTAGTCTAAATCTAGTTGATAATCTTCAAATTCAGTAGGAAGCATGTTTTCAGATGAGAAAATTTTTTCTATATACAAATGTTCTAAATATTTAATTGTTAAAACTATGTAGATGATTAAGACTACTTCTACAATTCTAATCATAACCTAATCTTCTCAAATAACTTCCCAGTGAAGCTGGATGATTACATTATAAGTTTTTGAGATATTGCCTAAATACTATCAATAATAAGTGGTAAAACTTATCCCTAGCTGTAAAACTTGGAACATATATTGTTCACCTTCTTCTGTTATTAACCCATTAAGCTCTTCTAGATTTGATTGTATTTGTTCTCTTATTCTATGTATACAATTATTAACTACTCCTATGTAGTTGTATTTTTTCAATGCAATAAATAAGATTGTCCATTAATATTATTTTCTAAGAGAAACATGTTTACAAACAAACTCCTATGATGTTATTACAATAACGTCTAATATGTTTTTGGGTTGATTTTAACTCAGTTTTCACTTTGTTTAAAAGTAAATATGCTTTTGTAACTAAATTTTTATTTTTATAACATATAGGGTTTTTAGTAATATTTTTTAGACGAGCATTTTGAGCTTTTATCCCAAGTTCTCATTCCTTAAATCTATATATTGTTTGTTTTTATATGTTAATGTACCATGAAATACTATTCATAACTACAATATTTGATCTGAAAAACTTTAATAAACTTATTTGCTACTTGATACTATGTCTTTCCTTTTCTTTTCCAATTTCTCTACTAGGCCTTTTCTTCTACCCCTTCTTTACTAATTTCAATTCTGATCAGATTTTATTTTTTCGAAAGTATGAGGGAAAAAGCACAAAACATATATCCCACTTTCATTACTATTTTATTGAATTGTTTACACTTTAAATTTTTGCTTCGGGACATCTAACTTTTGTTACTTGTCTATTTGAGAAGTTTGTATCGCTAGTTCCTTTTCCAAGCAATTTGAAACCCCTCATTTGGGGCATTCACTACATTGTAATTGGGGAAAAATAAAGTAGAAAACCCGAAAAAGAAAAACTATAAGTGTTAGATGAAAATTTAAAAAAAAAAAAAAAAAGCAAAAGATGGACCATTGTACTTATTCTCTTCCCATTTATTCAGCAAGTTCAAATGCTATATATACTTTAAATACTAAATATAACTTTTCCCAATAATATTCATTTCAGCAAGTTTAGAGACTAAATATACTTGTCCCAAATCCCAATTACTAACTTGTAGCAATTCAGCCATTTACGTGTTAAATATTTGGGGCAAAACCAACACAAACTTAAATATGATACCACCTTCTGCGGGTTAAGAATGGTGAATACATTCTCCATTAAAGCCATACATGCTTTCAATATCTTCTTGACCATGAAAGACTGAAGTATCTCACTGGGACAAGGAAACCATGCTTTGCATTCTCATTAGATTCTATGAGCTGACCTCAATGCGATACCAAGAAGTATCTACCATTTCAGACTTTATTATGAAAATGCATACTGTTGATTTCCTTCACTATGGCACACATCATTTTCACTAATATTTCAATGTGAAAGAGATTTTCTTTCATTCTATTATTGATGACCCCATGAGTATATATGGCCTAAAAGATGAAACCCCAACTAAAATTAAACAGTCAAAGCCGAAACAGGATAACAACTATTCTCATACTACACGGGGTTCATAAGCAAGCCGAGGCTATAAGCAGCATCGTCAATTTGCTCCGTTGGCCACTTTTAGAGCTGGATAAGGTGAGTTTTCGTACTTTCCAGACCACCTGTTATGGAGGATATAGTAAATGATAAGGGATGCTTCATGGAATCATATATCAATCTCTGTCCAAAAGCTGTTGAGGTGGTGTTGGTATTGAAAGAATATACCTGTATTCTTCCTTTTCTGGAACTTGCAGCTCCAGATCATCAGTGAATGGCTGAAAGACAGGATCTATCTTCTTGTCTTCAACTTTGTCAAGAGTTGCAGGCTCCCACTGTAAAAGTGGTTAAATTTTAGATGGACAATAAACCGATCCAAAAGTTTCAATCCACAAGATATGATGTTGTTTCATATATATTAGTTGAAAGAATAGATGGTAGGAATCGTGTTAATCCCCAGCTTTCACTCGAAAAAAAAAAAAGACTCCAGTTAAAACTCACTATCATTTTATTGAGCCTGTACTTTTACTTGACTTTGCAGAATTTACTTCCCCAGCTTTGTGAATTGAGGTGCTTGATAATAGAATATGAAACATGCTCCAGCATGCATGTGGTGAACAGAGGAGCTATTCTTGCAAGTGAATGGCAGAAAAAATGGAAGCACGTTATCAAACTAAATAGGGTAAATTTCATCTGCCACCCTTAAATGTTCTGGAGAAACCCTCCATTTTCTTAATTGTACACTTATATCCCTATCATAATATTGCGCCCTTGATAAGTTTTATTACTACATTGACACCTCCTTAATATATTATGTGACTATCATGGATATCCCCTTGAAAAATTCCATAGCTACATGCACACCTCTAGATGAATTACATATGTATGTTCCCCACAATGTTGTAAATGACAAATACAAAAAACAAGACTGTCTTGTAATTTCAAAAGTATCAAGAAATAGCTGGTATAATTTACCCACCTAATTATCTATCACTGTTCCATGAAAAGAACCTTTGTCTAAATGAAGACCACTATAAAATTCGGACATGTATCCTATTTAGTTACCTAGAAGAATCTACTTGCCTCATATAACTCTATTTCAGAAAGAATCTCCAATATGGGCAAAAAGTTCTAATAATAGCAATGATTGGCATACACGAATATGCACACATACAAATAACATTTTAATCCTAAAAGCAGAGATATGTTGAGAGTACCTTTGGAACATTATCTCTGTCAATAGTAAGGGCTCTAATCCCCTGTTCACCCAGATTTAAAAGCACAATTTAGATAAACTATAGTTTTACCTTTTATGGGTGGAATTGAAAGTCGATTACAGTAGTTTGTTGAGTACTTAAGGAATTACCTCATATACATCTTCAGATATTGTCATCCGAAGAATATTCATTGTTAATCTGAATTCTGTCTTCAAACATTCAGCAAGAGTCTTCTTCCTACCTTCACGAATCTGCATAGAAATCAGCATCAGGAGCAGAGCCCACATGTAGTATATGAAATAACATGCCAAATCATGCATCCACTTGAACCAGCATTTGTGAAGTAAATGACTCAGAGATTCACAAGGTTAGACAACTTATTTATCTCTTCCAACGCTACCAACTCCTGCTCTGAAGGCTATTGTCATAAAAAGATATTCTAACTCTAGAATTCTAAAGATAGTAAACAATATCTGCATAGTTTTCAATGTCAAGCAAGTCACGATTATATGCAAACTCAGAAATTAAGTGGGTGAGGTTCCTCCAAAATATGGTTCTTCTCATTCTTCTTCAGATAGAAAAAAAGTTAGTTGAAAGTTGATAGGTTAGAATTGCAGTTAATCACAGGATGAATGCCTGAAAGTTTCACCAGAACTGAAAACATTTGAATACCAACTCAGGCAATGCTTGGAAACAGATAAGAGTGGAGATGCTAGTCAGCATTCATTCAGAAAAGAGTTGAGGAGGGAGTACCGATCTTAGTGTTATTTGCAGTCCAGTAGGGGAAGATCTCTTCAAGCCCTTTAGAATCGGTCCAATCCATCCATTTCCTTCCTTGCTAGCCTCATTTTCCTGGGAAAAAAAGAATAGATACCTCACATAAATTCTGTAACCACAAATATCAATATTCTTAAAATTCTTTCCTAAAGTATTCAGAAGAATGTGTTTCCAGAAGATATATATAGCCTTACAAATGCTTTTATGATATCCGCCACCGTATCCTTGGAGAAACATTCATCAATTATTGACTGCCTGAAAGTTATAGATATTAGTGTCCAAAATTTATCACCAGTACATTGTGCTATTAGAATGTTTTGTTCAGATTTAGTAGATTTTACTTGTTCAACACGCTTTCTTCATCAAGCTGAACGTTCACTGAGAATTCTTCAATTGCAGATCTAACAGCATACTCATTGCCAGTGTTCAAGCTCAAAAGACGCTTACCCAGTTCAGGAAGTTTCTAAAACAAGTAAAAAGATCCATAAGCAGAATCCTAATTTCATGCATGAAAGGATAAGTGGTATCTTGAAAAAATTTCTTGAAGAAAGTGACACAGTTGCATGAAGGGTCAATAATAACCAGTTAATCATTAAGGGAAACATCAGAGTTGCAATGGGAAAATTCATGCATGCTGAAGGCATAGCATAGCATTCATTCAGCAACAACTAAATAATTGCTTCTCTATCTAGAGAAGACAATCTGAAAACAAAATTTGGAAACACAATATATTAAACAAGCTATTTAAAGACCTTAATTTTTTTTTTTTTATCCGTTACGAAATTTGAAGGGTTGGGCCTAATTTGCAACAATCAAACTTAGCTTTTCTGAGCAGGCTAATGTATGATAGAGATCCTTTTTTACAGATTCCTCAGCCTTTATCCACTTCTTTCATAAGCTCCACAATGGGTACAATATGTGACATTATCCAACAGTTATCATATATGACCACAGAGTTTACTGGCTGCAATTCTCCATAGGTACGAATTGACATCACTTAACAGTTTTGACTATTGCTGACTGTGAGCTCTGTACTGTAGAGATCTTACTCCCTTGAGCTCATATAATATTTTCTATACATTAGCACTATTTGAAATTTCCTAAATATCCATTCTAACTCCCTCCAAATAATTCCTACTTTGTCAAAAGTTGTTACAGTGTGATGTCACTGGCTCACACTTGCCACCCATGAAGCACATGAGGCAAGGTGCACACATGAGTATCTTGCACTTATTAGTTGTTAATAAATGTGTCACATATGAATATATTTTGGGAAGCTAGAGCAACCATACCTTTTTTTGTTTCCTTTGTTTACATAAATACCACATATGCTGAACATGCAGAAATAATACAATGAAATCAATGTTTTACTATAAAATATGTAATTTTTGAAAGTTTTATTTTGAAGCCTTTTTTCTTTCAGTTAACTATTTTGTCTTTATCAATTCTCTCTATGTTCTTTAGCAGATTTAACATTGGTAGCTGAAGAATGTCACCACTACACTGGAAGGAACTTCCTTTCAGAAATAGAAAGAACTATTGCCATCTTTCTATAGTTCTCAGTTTCCCTTTGCAAGAATAAAATTATCCATCCAAAGGATAGAAGAAGCAACTAGAAATGAAACCTTAACTACATAAGCTAAATGACTACTCCTTTAATTTTCCTTCTTGAAAGGCTAAAAGCAGTCGTTCTCCTAAAACGATTATCTCTTTCTTTTAATCATGATATGTTATTCTAACTAAGACAATGATTAACCCAAAAAGGAAGCAAACGTGTAATGATTACAAAACAAAATTCATTGAAATGAAGGGAAGAGACAGAAAAGTACCTCAGAAGGTACAAAATGTGTTGCCATTTTAGTTGCAATCAATTCCTTGCCATTCAGCCTTGCGCCAGTTAGACCCAAAAATTCCCCTGTAGATATGGTGCTACAATGTGTTATAAAAGCATCCATTTGGCAACATTGTCTTGTAAGACAACATAGCAGCAGATATTCAATTCAACTTCATTGAATTTCACAGCATCATTACCTAGTCGTCCAGGTAGATGGGAGAGTATGTATGAAAAACTGCAATCAGTGTGAAAACCGATGCTAGCTTCAGGAGTGGAAAACACCTGTAGTGGTGAACATTATAGGCTGAAAGCTTTTTGTTGGAACCATGAATTAAAATAAGCTTCAGAACAAAGCAATTCGAGTATAAATTGAGTACATACTGTTTTCTCTGTTACAACAGAGAATTTCATTGGGACCATTAATGATGCACCTCCACCCATTGCTATTCCATGCACAAGAGAGACCTGCTTAAGAAATTTTCAGCCATGAACATATCCCTTTGCATGACAAATATGTAACTTTCTCACAAAGACTAGTAAGGATTGGCATTCAAATGCTACCTGGACTTTTTTATATGAGTGGATGTGATACAATAGCCAATACATTCGGTAGACAACTTCAAGACAGGAATCCTCTGGCAAATAATAAAACCAGTTAGTTCAAGACCCCTGAGCAAATGAAACAATTTATGCATAAAGCATTCCCATTTATGCATTGTAAGAAGACAGAGGATGTAGAAAAACACAGGGTTGAGCTTATTCCACAAAACTGCAAGAAACCAGAGTTCTTGAATAACTTTAGTTGATGGTTCTTTCCATATGCCCATCTAAATAGCCAAGTGCATTCTGTTCCTACTACTGATAAATGAATACAATTTGAACTAGATGGCAACTTAATCTGCATTGCATTGTAGTAAACTCACCCTTAATAATCACTTACAAGCAAAAGTTTGGCTTACAACTGACGACATTTGATCCAGGAAAATCTTGAAATCCTAGTCCAGGTTTCCTCTACATTCAGTCTCAACACCAAAGGAAAATAGAGCATGATTGAGGGTAAAGGCAGACCCATGAGGGAACCTAACCCCACAACAACCCACAAGCTTCAAAAAATTTCCTAAGATAACTCCTAATGATTTTAAATTTGGTTAGGAACGTAAATGCAGCCCCACCTAAAGCATTGTGATTTGCCCCACTCTCATGCATAACCCTGCTTACATCATTGATTCAGGAAGAGATAGACAAACTTGAGAAAATTAGGTCTAGAGAAATGAACACAGCAAATGATATGGGAAATCAAGCAATTACTTAGGAAAGTTGTCTTACTTGATTTTCTGCCATCATAAAACATTTTGAGATCTCCACCTGCAGAGAAAGCCCGACCAGCTCCCTAACAGAAGTACCAAACCAGCATCAAGAGTTCAGCACTCAGAGAGTCACTAGGAACCAAAAATCTACTTTAAACTTTGGCTATGAAGAATCATCAGTAATCTTGTGAACTCTCGTACAAGGTTTGCATAAATTATTTAAATTTAGTCCATAACAGATATTACGTAGTCAACACCATCTTATAGGTGTTTACAAATTCATGGAAATAATACAACAAACCTTGATTAACACAAGTTCAACATTGTCATCCTTCTCCCACTTCTCTAAGAATTCAGCTAGGATTTCAACCTGTTTTAAGATTAGAAAAATTTTTCTTCAAAAATAAAAAAGGTAATTATCTTCAATGACACGTCTTAAAGAGCTTGATCAGCTAAAAGCAGTAATTAAGATAAATTCAGCATACCACTCTTGAAGAAATGACATTTAAGTGACGAGGTCGATTCAAAGTGATCACACCAACGTGCCCAACCTCTTCCCCAAGAACAACCTATAAAGCAACGAGAATCAATTTAAAATTTTCAGCCGATGTTGTTCGAGTCCGGCACCTTATGCCAATGTTCAATTGAGTCATCAAATTTTTGATAGCATATAATTCAGTATGTTTTACATGAATTGCTTTCCGATGATATGATCCGTGGCAGGCCATTCGTGCAAAATGGATTGAATTCATTAGTCCAAAATTCAGAAAAATTGCACCTTACTGAAAATTTCTCATATGAATCTATGTTTACATTATAGTGTGATCAATGATAAAAAAGAGTAAGTGGAAAATAATATTATAGGATCTTCCGTACCTCTTCATCCTGAGGAACCGTTTCTTTTGCCATTTGCTAGATGGGTTATGTGCTAGAATTCCACAAACCTGACAGAAAAAAAAAAAAGAAAAGAAAAAAGAAAAAAAAAGAAAAAAAAAAAGCAATCTCACGCAAATCAGCAAAGCCAGAGACCTTAAACAAACAGTTTAAGTAACGACCAAAATATATTATAATTATGTGTGAAAATGAATCCAACTCTAAGATGTTAAAAACCAGGAAAATGGAAGACAGGACAAGGAAACTAACCAGACTGATGTATTGTCCTCTGTGTTAAATGAAGGAAAACTGAAACTGATGTGGAGTTTGGTTGGGTATATATAAGTATGATAGTAGATAAGTTAGGTGGTTGGTTTATACATGTGTTTAGTGGGAGAGATCAGTCTTAATGCTTAATTAGTTGGGCAGAATCTGAGAGAAAGTAAGAGAAAATCCTGGAAGGCAATTGAAAACATGTCTGCCTACCACCATCTGACATGTAGCCTTTGGTGAAAATGTGACTCACACCCACCCCCTTGACTGCTCTATTTGTTAATTGGTGCTTTGCCGAAAAAATAGATGTGGGATTGAATAAATAATTCTGTCTAGCCTGCCATTTTATGTCAAAGGAGATTTGATCCCGCTCGAACGCACGCATCCACCAACCACCCAACTTGTGTTAACATTTTGCAAATCATATAATCTTAACATTTACATATGATATTACAATAGAATAAAAGCTTTATAAAATAAAGTCCAATCAAATATTGTAAACTGTCACGTTTTGAAACAGTAATTGTAACAATATAAACTAATTTAAAATAAAAGTTATCTTCTCATCTCAACCATTATCGTAAACCTGATTTATACAAAATATCTACGATTAACTTGTTTAGAAGTAAACAGTTCATATAAAATTACTATTAATTTATATGCAAAAGTTTTATAACATATATTAAAACTCCGATAATTTATGAAATATTCACATAACTTAGTAAATTAAGTTAAGAAAATATTTACAAAGCTTGTTTGCAAAAAAAAAACCAAAAGATAAAAAGCAGAGGCTTTTAAAAAGTTTAATAGTTCTTCAGCTTAATATATGCACTCCATAAAATCCAACAATGAGTAATCTCTTAATAATTATAATGCGGCATCTTAGTCAGTACTTATAGAAAAATCTACGAAGATGTAACCAACTAACCACTTAGTATATAAGGATGAAGACATAAGATTATATGATAAACATAAATAGGGTTACCAAACAATTAATGATATGCAATGCAATAAATAAATGTTATTATATGACGTTGTTCGGCCTATGTGAGATGAAAAAAATTACAGTTGCTCTAATCTAGATTTGAGAAGTTTTAACATGTATATAACAACTTATAATCAAACCTAGACTTATGTAATGGAGACATCTTTTCTCTTGTGACTATCTTTAAACCACTATCTTCATTCTTACCGTAACCTTTTTTCCTATCATTTTCAACTATCCCTTTCAAAAGGGCCAATATTTGGTCATAGAATCCTAATCGTCCCCTAATGAGTTAATGAGTTGCAATACATGTCCAGTTTAAAGTTCTAAGTCCACTATAGGTAAAATCAGTTTAGGATGACCAATTAATTCATGCAGTTTAGATAATTGCGAGCCAATATAACCAGCCAATAGTATATAATCAAGCTTAGAAACATACAAGCATACATACAAGTAAGCTACTTATAAAAATAACTAAGTATAAATTTAAGCCTTTAAATATTATAACACAATACTCCAAAATATAGTAACCTATTATCTCAAAGTTACTTGGACCTTCCATTGTCTCACTAAGGTGCAACTTATGGTATGCCTTTGTCAATAGTCTCTATAATATAAACATTATTTTAGTGTCACATAATTACTATATATGAGCTTTATTTTGTACTCAATTTATCAACATAAGTTTTAAGGTTCTATTATGCCTAATTATCTAGGTTTTAGGTCACTTGTCATTAGTCTCACTTTTAACTAGTCTCTGATTCAACACCTGGTTACACAATTTATCTAAAAGCCTTAAAACATCTACTAACCTAGTCTTTGAAGCTTGTCAAACCACATTTTAGGTATATGGAGTCTTTGATTTAGTTTTTGATCAATCTTCTAATTCCCCCATACACCTAGTCTTTGATCTAACCTTCGAATTAGCATCTGGTCAAAATGTCCTCCATATTTTAGCATAATTTTCCACAATTTTTATTTATAATTAGAATCAAAGTACACCATATAGCCCATCACCAATTCAATTTGCATCAAATATACCTTACTTCATTATTTGAACACTTCACATGTTACACATATATCAACATTAACTCTACAATATTCCATTCTTACACTTTCATTACTACAAATTCAACCCCTCAACATCACTCAATATTATAATATACTAGAAAACCCACCCAATCAAAATTTAGGTCAAATTCTTGGATAATCATTAAGTGCATTTAGAAAAATAGCTATTTAATAGGATTTTAGGGCGTGAAAACTAGATAAAAATTCACAAAACAATTTTTACAAAAAACTCTTCATAACAATTAATACATATTATAGGTGCTTTATAGAAAAATTTTGGAGTTAAAATATCATTGGTAAGGTTTTTGAAAACAAAAGCAAAATCGATTTGGTTTTAGTCATTTCTTAAGGGTGATACATTTTGACATTCAATTACAACAAAATAATATTTATCTCAAAAACTAAATGTAAGAATATGCCCAAATACAATTTTTCATAATATTCAAGCTTAATTTGCTATTTTTAACAATTTAATGAAAATCTAGTCACTTTTTAGAACTCACCGAAAAACCACCTTGTAACCACCTCCAACTACCCTATGGTTACTAGTCCAACCAGGCATGGATTCCATTATTGAGTGGTAGTCTTAGTTGCTTCTTAGATTTTGATTTGGTGTAGCCACTTGAATTTAGCCCTAATTACCCTTATTTTTTGTTTAATTTTTCTTAAATCTCTTTTGAGCTTTATTAACTCTCTCTTATTTTTCTTGTATTGTGTTTTTTCCAAAGTGTTTGTTGAAAGTGAAATCCTAAATTTATAGAGGAATTTAGGTCCATGGGAAAAATTATTAGTGTACAAATGTCCCTAAATTAGCTTTTAATCCTATGTTGTGTCACTAACCTATTATTTTCTATGCCTAATATACACCTACTAAGTCAATTGTACCTAAAGTAAATTTTCCCTGAACTACAACATAGCCTTTTCAAATTTTTTATTAATTTATTTCAATTATTTTAGTATATTTCAATATAAATCAAGTATTTTAAGCAATTTTGGGTATATTTTCCTACATGTAAATTCATATTTAATACAAATAAATATTCCTAAACATTATTTATATTATTATATGATTTTTAACATACATATATTTTATCTCGAATGATTCGTTAATTATCGAAACTTATTTTATTTTTTTTTATAAATAATGAGTAATATATATTTATCTTACTAATAAATATTTAGTTATTTTATTATTTTATTTTCTTAAATCTAAACTCATAGAGTCACTTTTACTATTATTCTTACCTTCAGCATAGAATTCAAGTTCGATTAGACCACTTTTGCAATCGAGCTAAATTTTATGTATTGAATCCACGTTATCCAATTATGAGGTCTACATTTCCATCTTTCTTTAGAAAAGTTTTATCTTCAAAACTTATGTATATGAACTTCTTGTTTGATAAACTATATTTACAACTTATATTTCTTTACTAACCTAATCATCAAGATTGTTAAACTCATGATTTTATTTAAAATCATTAAAGGGTCGGTAAAATCGAAACGTAAAATTAAAATGTATAAACGAAGTTTCTACAACCTATCTAAAATAACTTTAAAAAACTGTGGATATACATATAGTAATTATTTAAAACTTGAAATATATAATGGAAATAAAATAAAATGAATAAATTAAAAGATCTTTTTTCATACAAAATTCATAATAGTATATAATTTAACATGTATGGAAGAAGGACAAAGAACGTTGAACCTAAATTTTTTTTCCATTATTTTTTTTTTGAAAAAAGTAATGGATTAAAGGTAACCAAACATTTCAATTTATTTTAAATTATTGATAGTATAAAATGAAGTATATAATTTTCCTTCTAATTTTTGCTATTAGAATTGAAACATGGATGAAGACTAAATACAATAAGGGACTTAGAAAGAGAGAGAGAGAAAGAGTAAAAAAATTAAAATAGGATAGGAAAAATGATGTAAAGCCTTAATAGTTGATGGCTTGCAAAAGCTTAGTTTTATTTTTATTTTTTTTTATTTTTTAGTTCATTCAACTCAAATACATAGAATCGATAAACTTGTTTAAAAACATAAGTTTTTACCAAGTTTACATATAAACCCAGTTAAAAATATAAGTTTCTTCATGACAACGATTTTATACACAAGTTAGCTTGAAATAGTTTCCTAAAATCGTATGAGTAGAATCGTGATTTTGACAATTATGCTAATAATCAAAAGAGCCCCGAGTATTGCTCCATCATCGCTATCTTAGGCTCCCAAGTAGCTTCTAGACATGAACCTTGGCCCCATTGTACCTTTACATGCTCTACATCTTAATTTCTTAGCTTTTGAACTCGATGACCCAATATCTTTTTAAGTTGTTTTGCAACATTAAAATTCTTTGATAGTTCTACTAGCTTTATTTCCATCACTAAATTTGGGTTCTTAATAAACTTCCTTAACATTGAGACATGAAATATGTCATGGTAGCCCAATAAGCTTGAGGTTAAGGCTATTATGTAGGACACATTACCCACTTTCTCCAATAATTCAAATGGACTAATATATCAAGGACTTAACTTTCTTTTTAAACTAAATCGTCTGAGTCCTTAAATGGACTTATCTTGATATAAACATGGTCTCTAACTTCAAATTCTAATGACCTTTTTTTGAAATTTGCCCAACTCTTATAACAATCTTAAGCCTCTTTCATCTATTATTGTATAATCTTAACTTTTTCATTCATCATGTCATGTCCAATCATTATATACTCTTCACTGTCCCAATATAGTAGTAATCTACGCTTCCTTATGTATAAGGCTTCATAGGGTGCCATTTGTATAGTTGCCTAATAACTATTATTATAGTTAAATTCTATCAGTAGAAATACCTATCTTAGTCACTACTAAAATCCAATACACAAGCTTGTAACATGTTTTCTAAAGCATGAATTGTTCATTGAAATTAACAATCAGTTTACGAATGATAAGCTATACCAAACTGTAACTTTATACCTAAAGTCCTATGTAAACTTTCCTAAAATTTAGATACGAATCAACTATCCTAATTAGAAACAATGCTTTCAGGTGCACCATATAGTCTTTCTATTTCTCGAATATATAATCTAACCATTTTCTCCATTGAATCTCTTGTTCGATAAGGCAAGAAATGTGAGCACTTTGTTAGTCTGTTAATGATCACCTAAATTGTCTCATATGCTACATTAGTCTTAGGTAGTGCCGCCACAAAATCTATTGTAATATGATCCCATTTCCATTTTGATATCTCCAAAGGTTACAATTGACCACTAAGCCTTTGGTGCTCTACTTTGACTTGTTGACATGTTATACATTCTACTACATATTGAGCAACATCACTTTCCATCTCTTTTCACTAATACATAGATCTTAAATCATAATACAACTTATTTCCTCCTAAATGTACTATAGAACTTGTAATATGTGCTTCATCTAGAATTTCTCTTCATATGTCAGGGTTTTGTAGCATACAAATTCTTCCCTTAAATCTTAATATACCACTTTCATCAACTTGGTAATCATAAACACTCCCCTTGTTTAAGTTTTCTTTATTTCCTTTAGGTTCTAATCTTCCTCTTGTTGCTGCTTAATTCTTTCTAATAGAGTAAGTTGCACAACCAAATTCATCAATTGACTATTAGGTGCACACTAATCAAACCTAATCTCCATTTTCTCTAGTTCTTGTACCAACTCACGCTATGTAGTTAAAAATAACACAACCTGCTCATAGTTCTTACGACTTATTGCATTAGCTATGAGGTTGGCTTTTTTAGGATGATAGTTTATATTCAAATCATAAGTCCAAATTTTCAAAGCAAACACCACAATTGCAAGTTCCAATCATAAGTTAGATAGTTCATTTTGAATGGTCTCAACTATCTTAATGCATAAGTAGTAACTTTTCCATCTTGCATCAATATACAACCTAATCCATTTCGAGAGGCATCACTATTACACTATATAGCTTATTCGAATCCAGTAGTGTTGTTACCGGTGTAGCAATAAGCCGTTTCTTCAATTCTTGAAAATTCTACTCATATTCCTAAGTCCATTCGAACTTGACATCCTTTTCAGTCAATCGAGTAAGTGGTCTTGTAATCTTAGAGAAACCATTTATAAACCACCTATAATATCCAACCATGCCTAGAAAACTTTGCACCTCCGAAACAATTGTCGGTTGTTTCCATTCCATCATTGCCTTAACTTTTTCAAGATCTCTATAAATTCCTTCACTAAATGCAATGTATCCAAGAAAAGAAATCTTATCCAACTAGAAATTGCGTTTGCTCAATTTAGCATATAACTTATTTTCACTTAACTTCTATAGTGCCAATCACAAATGCTCTACATGCTCTTCCTTAATTCTTGAGTAGATTAGAATAGCATCAATAAACTTTACAACAAATTTATCTAGATACAGCTAGTATATATAATTCACCAAATCCATGAATACAGTTGGTGTTTTAATTAATCTAGAAAGTATCATTAAGAATTCATAATGACCATATCAAGTCCTAAATGTAGTTTTGGGCACTTCTTCTAGCTTAACTTGCAGTTAATGATATCTTGACCTCAGATTAATTCGAGAAAACATATTTACGCTTTGCAATTGATCAACCAAATCATCAATGCGAGGTAAAGGATATTTATTCTTAATGGTCACTTTATTTATCTCCCTATAATCTATACACAACCTCATAATACCATCTTTTTTCTTTATGAATAATATTGGTGCTCCTTATGGTGAAACACTTGGATAGATAAAACCCTTTATCCAATTACTCTTGAAGTTGCTTCTTTAGCTCCTAGAGTTCTATGGGTGACATTCAATACAAAGATTTAAAAATAGGCTCAGTTTCAAGAACCAGCTCAATAGTGAAGTCTAGTTCTCAATGCGGAGCTAGACTTGGTAAATTTTCTAGAAACACATTTGGAAACTCACATACTATTGGTATATCTAACACTTTTGGTGCCTCTTTCTTCATCTCAGTTGTAAACACCTAACAAAACTTCCAATCGTTCTCTTTTACCTTTGCTCCCTTCATTTCATCACATAACTCAATAACAACTAACTTTAATCTACTTTTACCCATTTTTCCTTAAAACACCACTTCTCCACCATTTAAGGTGATAGTCTTACTTCTACACTTCTTATTTGCCCTATACTTAGACAACCAATCTATTTCCACAATCACATCATAGCCATGTAGAGGTAATGCTACAAAACTAATATGATACCTTTTTCCCTAAATTTTAATTTGACCATTATCTATAATTTTTCGAGTTGTTACTTTTTCTCTAATGGGAGTTCTAACTTTATAGGTAGTGTTAACTTCAATTACATCAATTCCTTTCTCATCCATAAACTTCTAACTTACAAAAGAATGAGACGTACCGGTATAAAATAATGCAAATGCAAGTTATCCATTTATTTTTATATGTATATCTCTTGAAATATACTAATGCTATGATTATTAACCAGCTTTTCATTCATAGATCTTAGAATCTAAGTACCTTAATTTAACTTACACTTTAATTATTATCAAGATAAGTAATCTGAATACATACCTATTAGAAGCCCCTCATTATCTTCATCCTCCACTCTCATAATTTCTTTAAAGTCATTGTGATAATACTCCTCCATCCAAATAGCAACTAATTAAACTTTGTTTTATATTGGGTCACATTTATACTTCCCTTCTTAAGCTTAAACAAATCTTGCACCATCTTAGTCTAGATACTGTGAGGAAAATACTCTTTCTTGAATTTCTCCTTAAACATCTACTAAGTAATATTATCTCCTAACCATCTAGCTTTTGAGTCATACCAAACTTGTATGGATAACTTTAGCATGAATGTTTCACATGCCATCTTTTAAGATTTTAAAATTCCAAACACTTCAAAACTCCTTTCAATTTAGGCCATCTAGTCATCAGTCAAAGCTAATTTACCCAATTTTACCCTTAAAATACCAAGTTGCCTTAATGAACTCAGAAAGCTTGCTAGCATCTTAAGGTTGATTTGTGCTTTGTTCCGTCTCTTAAGGCCTCCTGTTTCTTATATTTCCTCTAATAACAAGATATTGGATTAATCTTCCTTGTTATCTTATCATTGTATGAATACTGGCAAGTAACTATCCAATGGGCATAGCTTCTTGCAGGGGTAGGGGTATATCTTATCTAGATTTTTCCCTTAGTGGTGAAGGAGCTCATAGTAGATAATCTTAGTTCCCCTCAGACCTTCCATTTCGACTTCTATTCCCAATTTTAGCCATTGCTTACTTAATACTAATAACTTATATAACGTGCACACATATCTAATCATAAGTCTATTTGATATCTCAATCTCATGTTTGTAAACATTTTATGAATTGTTGAATCCCTACAGCTTACACTTATATAAAATAGTAATGACATTCCATCCAACATACACGATATACATAAACTTCCACTATTCACTAAGTACTTTCTTTACATCATTTACATTTTCTTACAAACTCTAGTAAGAAAATTTACAAAGTCAATGTACACCACTATTTACATTTAATTGTATAGACTCTATATTTACAACTATACATGCAAAAGATTTACGACTGATCACTAAGATACATTTAATCTGACTACATTGATTACTTACAACACCTCTACACGATCAAAAGCTGCAAATACATCAGAAGATTAAAAGTACATCAAAAGATCAAAATTTGCTTT
This sequence comes from Lumnitzera racemosa, assembly GCA_024138005.1. Classification (NCBI taxonomy): domain Eukaryota; kingdom Viridiplantae; phylum Streptophyta; class Magnoliopsida; order Myrtales; family Combretaceae; genus Lumnitzera; species Lumnitzera racemosa. Next base: position 65,466,196 of record JAMXBC010000004.1, read on the forward strand.
AGATTTAGTCAAAAGTATGACAAGATCATCTTTAAGGACCTAACAAAAATAAAGCCAACCATCTAAAACTATTTACTGTCGAAGTTATGAGTTTTAGCCTCTTGCTAAAAAAGAATCCATTCTATATGCCCACTCATTATATTATCCTCCTCTCCACCTATAAATTTAGAACCTAGCAATACTAACTTAGGACTATTAGGAATTATAATTACTTCATATACTTTATCATCATTAGACCCTTCAATGGCATTATTAACTATTATCTCATGAGTTACATTCTCATTCTATACAGGGGCAGCCTCTAGATTAGTCACAATCTCATTCTATACTGGGGTAGCCTCTATATTAGGCCAGGATTAAGCCTTTGATATAGGTGTTGATTCATTACCTGAGTTAGCTTCTGACTACTCACCTATGCCATTTCCTAACCATTTAATTCATCTCATAATCAACTATGGCCTACATCACTGTAACATGCATGTCTTTACTAAGATTACATTCAATGTCCACTTCTACTACTCCTCCTCCTCAGGTTCCTCTTTTGGATCTTCCTCTACATTACCTTCTAGTTCACCCTCAAGTAACTTAGGATTACTCTCTATATTTGATTGAGCATCATCCCAAGGTTCTATAGGTTATGGGTCTTCCTGCGATGGTTCAGGTAATATAGGTTCAAGGTGAGGTTCATTTGGTTCTAAAGATATCTCTATACTTACTGCAATTTGTTCAAGAAAACATGGGAACCAGTCAATAACTCCTTAAGGATAACTTCTATGAATGTAAGGTATATTAGTTGGAATATGGGTAATAGTAGTAAGATAAGGCCTTCCTTCTTTTAATATCGCTAGAAAGCACTCCATTGGCATCATTAAATCCATAATCCCTTTACTTTCCAACCATTTCTACTCAAACGCAACTATTACAATATACCTATTATATTGAAGGTGTAATTTAGCTTCCATTAATATCCATGAGCCTTGCCAACTATAACACATCCCATCAATAAAATTATCAATAATCTCATCCATAGTGCTAAACATATTCCAGTCAAGCATTTCTAACAACAATTTTTACATCTTTACCTTGTACTAGATAGGAGACTCTTCTCCATTTCACTTAAACCACAACTAATTGAGTATCAATTCACCACTATGACCTTATAGATGGATTTAAGATCAATTAACATTTATCATAACTCGATATTATATTAATTTACTTTATAGGTTCATAATACAGTCTTTTACTACCTTCTTATTACTACCTACTCTCATTGTATTTCTATGATATCTATTTTCTTTTAATTACGACACTTCTAAGTGAATTCATTAGAACCACGCTTTAATATGGGCTAAGAATTATCCCGCCTCGAAGCAGTAGAGTTATAATAGCCATACTGTATAAACCAACCAAAAATAAAAGTTGAACTCTCAATTGCCATCATAAGCTTGATTTACACAAAGCATCCCAACTAACTCACTTTGAAATAGATAGTCCATATGAAATTACCATTAATTTATATGTGGAAGTCTTAAAACATATATTAAAACTCTGATCAATTAAGAAATATTCACATAACTTAGTAACTTAAGCTAAGAAAATATTTACATAGCTTGTTTTAAAAAGACCCAAAAGATAAAAGCAGAAGCTTTTAAAAAGTCCAACGGTTCTCCAAGTTAATATCTTCACTCCCTAGAATACAATAGTGACTAACCTCTAGATAGTTATAATGCAATATCTTAGTCAACACCTATAGAAAAATCTATAGGGATGTGAGTAATCAACTACCGGTAAGTAGGGACGGAGACATAAGATTATACAACAAACACAAACAAGATAATCAAACAATTAATGAAATGTAATGCAACAAACAAATACCATCACACAATGTTATCCAATTCAATGTAAGATTAGAGAAATTATACTCGCTTTAATCTGGGTTTAAGGAGTTTCACTATGTATGCAACAGCTTAAGACCAAACCCAGACCATCCCTCCTCCTATGACTACCTTTGAACTATCACTTGCACCTTTGAACTATCACTTGCACTTTTGCCACAACCTCCTCTCATGTCACTTAGTTCAATTAAAGATGAAGAAGGACTATTTCAACTGTCCCTTTTGAAGGCATTAGTATTTGGTTGAAGAATCCAAATTGTCTCTTAATTGGTTATAATGTATGTCCAATTCAAAGTTTTAAGTCTAATACAGTGAAAATTGGTTTAAGGTAACCAATCAATTTCATGTAGTTCAAATAATTACAAACCAGTACAGTAAGCCAATAGTATACAATCAAGCTTAGAGATAAATTTCTAAGTACCATAACACAATACTCTAAAATATAACAACATATTGATCTTAAACTTATGTGGACCTTCTATTTGCCCATTAAGGTGCAACTTGTGGTATGCTTTCGCTAATAGTCTCTATAATATAAACATCGTTTTAGTGTTCACACAATTACTATATATGAGCTTGATTTTGTATTCAGTTTATCAACATAAGTTTGAAGGTTCTATTATAGCTAATTATCCAGGCTTTAGATCATTTGTCATTAGTCTTGCTTTTAACTAATCTCTAATTTAACTTATGATTTAGAATCTAATTCAACCCCTAATTACACAATTTACCCCAAAGCCTTAAAACATCTACTAACCCAGTCTTTGAAGTTTATCAAACTACATTTCAAGTATATGGAGTCTCTAATTTAGTTTCTGATCAACCTCTTAATTCATCCATACACCAAGTCTTTAATCTAACCTCCGAATTAGAATTTGATCAAAATGTCCTCCATATTTTAGCATAATTTTCCACAATTTTTATTTATAACCAAAATCAAAGTATACCATATAACTTGTCACCACTTCAATTTGCATCAAATACACCTTACTTCATTATTTGAATACTTCACAAATTACACATATATCAACACTAAGTTGACAATATTCCATTCTTAAACTTTCAACACTACAAATTCAACCCCTCAACATCACTTAATAGTACAATATATTAGAAAACCTACCCAATCAGAATCTAGGTCAAATTCTTGGATAATCATTAAGTGCATTCAGAAAATAACTATTTAATAGGATTTTTAAGGCCTAAAAATTAGATAAAAATTCAAAAAATAGTTTTCACGAAAAAATCTTCATACCAATTTAATACATATCATAGGTGCTTTACAGAAAAATTTTGGAGCAAAAACATCATTAATAAGGTTTTTAAAAACGAAAGCGAAATCGGTTTAATTTTAGTTATTTCTTAAGAGTGATATAGTTTGACATTCAATTACAACAAAATAATATTTTTCCCAAGAACTACAAGTAAAAATTTGCCAAATTACAAATTTTCATGATTTTCAAACTTAATTTACCGTTTTTAGCAATTTAATGAAAATCGGGTTACTTTTTGGAACTCACAAAAAAACCACCTTATAACCACCTCTGACCACCTTATGGTTGCCAACTTAACTAAGCATGGAATCCATTATTGAGTGGTGGTCTTGGTTGCTTCTTAGATTTTGAGTTGGTGTAGGCACTTGAATTTAGTCCTAATTACCCTTATTTTTGTATAATTTTTTTTTAAATCTCTCTCAAGCTTTCTTAACTCTCCCTTATTTTTCCTGTATTATGTTTTTGTTAAAAGTGTTTTCTAAAAGTGAAATCCTAAATTTATAGAGGAGTTTAGGTTAACGAGAAAAATTATTTTTGTACAAGTATCCTTAAATTAAATTTTATTCCCATGTTGTGTCACTAACCTATTCTTTTCTACGCCTAATATACATTACCAAGTCTACCACGCCTAAATTAAATCTCTACTTAGTTGCCACTTAGCCTATTCAAAGTTTTTATTAATTTATTTCAATTATTTTAGTATGTTTCAATATAAATTAGATATTTGAGGCAACTTTAGGTTTATTTTCCTACATGTATATTCATATTTAATACAAATAAATATTACTAAATATTGTTTGTGTTATTATATGATTTTTTAGTTTGCATAGTGGTTTATTAATTATCAGAACTCATTTTATGCGTTTTTTTATAAATAATGAGTATTGTACATTTATCCTACTAATACAATAGTTTATTATTTTATTTTCTTAAATTCAAGCTTATGGAGTTACTTTTACTATTATTCCTAACTTTAGTGTAAAATTCAGGTTTGATTGGACCACTTCAGCGATCACTCTAAATTTTACATACTGAATTCAATTAGTCCAATTGCGAGGCCTACATGAATCTAAACATTAACTAGTTATATAGCATATTGATATTAAGTTAAAACTATGTCTCAATGATATAAAATTAACATCTTGATACTAGTTGTCATTTTCCTAGAGAGACAATAAAAGAATTTGCATATAAAAAATCGAATAAATAAAAAATAAATGATTTTGAAATATTTGTAAAAGTGATTTTTTTATTAAATTCTCATAAAACCAATTCTTTATATATAAAAAAGTTTCCACAATTACTAACTTCAATAAGCTATTCTATTGGTTAAGAATTTAATAGCATACTAAATGCAAATTTTGAGGCTATCATAAATATTAATATGCTTAAAATATCACGTGCCAATTTTGTAATTTAAGGATATTGAGATTAATTAATATTCTAATAGTTTAAAATACCTTATTCAACCATCATATACCTTATTCAAAATATTTAAGTATTTGCATGCTTTTAAGGGATTGAAATACAATATAGAGTAAATATTATAAACGTCATAACAAATGAGATAAATTTAAATTTAGTGTAAGTGTTTGTAAAAGGTAAAGGTACTTATAAGTTGTTTACCCATTTATCATTAATAGAATTATGAGCTCTTGACATATTGCTACTAACTTATATTTGTTCCATAATTTTTCACATGTTCATAAAAAAGAGAAAATAATGTTCTTCTAAATTTTAACATAATGGTTATTTTAAAATTAAACAAGTTCATGAGTCGAACATGAGATATGTTTATGAAGCCCATTTAATAAATAGGTTCATAAACATGCCTACCGGTTAAACCCAAAACTAAACATGAATTTATCATATTTAAATGGGTCTAATCCATTTGTGTTTGGTGTTAGCTTTTTCTATACATAAATCCTTTTATAATCATACTGTGTTGTGTTCTTATTCATGGTCATGTCTAAATTATCAACCCTAATATTCTTTAGCTATTTTGAATGGTTTTGTGCATTAAAATAATCTACTACTTGTGCATTTGGTTTTGTCTTGTTAAAATAAAATGAGTATTCATTTTCAATGAAGCATATAACTTATAACTCATCAAATAGTTGCTTAAGAGAATCTAAATTGCCTTAAAATAAAAAAATACTATTCAATAAGAATAACGTAGTTGTTGAGCTTATTTTTATATCTATTAATTATACCATATCCTAACAACAGTCAAGCTATGAGCTAGAATAGAACTACTAAAATACCAAAATTAAAAGGCATTTAACAAAATAAAATAGGAAAAAGTACATGTTTAGTGTTAAATGTTTTATCGGTTTTTTATTTAAGTCATAAACCTCTTCTTTGTCTAATTCAATCCTCAATATATGCAAAAATATACAAAGTTGGACTTTTCTTGACACCATTAGTTTTTTGTTAGTTATTGATATATAGTGTAATCTAATAGGTCTCAAATATTAAATAGTAAATAGAGTTATTGAATAAATATAAATTAACATTAATTAACTATAATAAAACAACAAAAAACTGTACAAAAAAATAAATTAAAGAAGTTACAAAATTTTTAGTTAAAAAAGGTTGTATGGCATTTCTTAACCTTAGGATGGTTGGAACAACCACAATTTAGTCAATGAGGCGTGACCTACAACTTGAAGTGAATCGCTTGACCCGTTACTAATTGTAAGTGGCCAATAACCACCTTGAGAGGTTTAATGACCCCCTAAGTCAAAAATCGATCAAGAAATGCAGTTGGTTTTTCCTTTGATTTTCTTTTTCTTTTTTTTTTTTCTTTTTATTGTATTGGTGGTCAACCACTTACTATCAGTATTTCACTTTGAGTTGTAGGTCACAGCCTATCTACGAAAACGTATCGTTTCAACCTTTCCTTAGCCTTAATGTAGCAAAACATCTATATTTTTTTAATTTCAATTTTACAAAGATTTCTTTCTTTTAAATTTATAGTTTATTTTTCATTTAATTACTTAATTAATATAATTATTTATGCTAATTAGTGGTCGCTATATGGCATATGGTATTGAAAATGTTAAAGGTGTACAGTTTTGGAAAGTTTATTAAAGGTTAGGGACTATAAAGAAAAAAAGTTTTAGAACTCAAATAGAAAACCGATGAAATGTTGAGGACAAAAATGTAATTTTTTGATAAAATATGATATAATGGAAATAAATGAAGATACATAAAAGAAATAATAAAACTATAGAGGAATAACGCATGTTCTAATGGAATATCACTTCCTAAAACAAGATACTTTACAATTATCATAAAACAAAATTAATGATACAGTTTAAAAATGAAACAAAATAAAAATATTTCCCAATTGGCATTCACCCTCACAAATAATTCTAAAAAGTTTTTCTTACTTCGATATAAAGAAATAGGAGAAGATGGAACTTGTAATCAAATAAGTACTCTAATCTTAGATTCCTTGTAATATGTAAAAATATTAAGAATAGATTCATAGTAGACATAATAATTAGGTTTGTAAATAGTGTGGTAATCAATCAATTACGATTTTGGAAGGACGTTGGAAATTGACAAAATTAAGGTTACATCAACTAGTTCAATGATTATGATACTTATAAAATGGGGTTTGTAAATAATGAATAAGAACCTTTGAACAATTAGAGATAATAAGATTATTCAAATGAAAACTTTAATGGAACTAACTAGGAAAAAAAATCTTATGGGTTTTACAATTCCGGTTATTGAAGAAGATAGATTGCAATTGAGAGAAACTTTAGGTTTTAATTACAAAAGAGATCTCATTTAGATCTAGATATTAAAATTTCGTGAGGAAAGTATAAACAATAATCCTAACTAGATCAATAGAATAAACCCTAACATAAAATTTTGGAAAGAATTAAAAAGGAACAAAATAAAATCAAAAGAGACTTAAGGAAAGACAAGTCAATCAACTACCCCTTAGAGTGGAAAACATCCCCTTAGTTTTTTTTTTTTCTTTTTTTGCCATAAGTCCTCCTAGGTTCAAACCCTATACTCAAGTTGATATCCCCATACGACTTATTAGGAAAAACGAAGGTGAGTATTATCTTACTTATTTACTATCAGTATATGAGAAGTTAATTGAAAAGTAGTCAATGAGTATTAAATTATAAAATGCGTATGTTAATTATGTGTGGGCATCTAAAGTCAGAGGTGATAGCCTTGGACAAGAGGATATTGATCCCATAACCCTTGAATGAATTGGTTAGGTTAGGTGCTAAGGTTACTATAGTGACTTACTAGGTAGTTAATAGAAGGATGTCATGTTTGATGGGATCAGTGAGCATGAAGGAAGTTACAGAAGGGTACTAATTATTAAAGTAAGACATTAATTAAAATGTTCTAGATGGCTAATGGCAAGTTAATAAGTGACAAACTCAATACAAGACGATTAGTGTTTTCAATTTACAATAATATGATGTACCCTTACATATGATGTTGTTATTTTATTACTTCTTCATTGGTCTATAGGTCTAGTTTTGTTTGAGTTAACACAAGTGATGAGCTATGTTCTTTGAAACATTTAGAAAGTTAAACTTAAGTTGCTTTAAACTTTGTTGGCTAAGGTTTTTCTGAAGTTCCTTGCTTAGAATTAAATAATCTATATGATGCGTCTTTGGTGTCATATACATAAAGAAGCATCACAACAAACTGAAATAAAGAAAACAAAAGGGGTTTAACAAAAACTCAAGCAACTACCAATTAGATATGATACACCAATTGATCTTACTCAACCTAACCTCCACTTGATATGACATACGAGTGAAGATTAGGGTTATTTACCACTACTCCTTACTAAAGAGAATAAATAAGAGTTAAGAAAAGAGAAGATACAGCTAGGTGCTCTCAAAAGGGTAAATTTTTGTTTTTAATAATGATGAGTTGATGTTTGTGTACAAGTAAATGAGGGTTATATACTAGCCCATTTAAGGTTATATTCATATAGGGAAAATACAAATGTAATACCTAAGGCATACTAAAAGGGGTAGAAAGGACAAATGTTGTACAATGTATGAAAGAAAGAAACTTTCTAGAATATCATGTTAGAAGACATATGTCAGGCTGTTGTTTGGCTACTCTTATAGTTGTAAGCTCTCTAATAGCTCAACAATCATTGGAATTAGCTCAAAAGGGGTTAAGAGGACTAGCAAAAGACTTAGCCAACTTAATCTAAGGTAGGTCAAAGCTTGAATGAAAGGTGTTGACGGAAGTCTCTTCAAGTAAGGAGATTGGCCAGCCAGACTTTGGTTTGGTGCCTAAACAACTCAGTTCGAGAAGAATCCTAGTATTTGGTAGATCGGATGGTACTGCCTTGAATACGATTAAAGCTCAGTCCTCAGGTTAGATAAAGTAAGGTAATCCTTGGTTGGTAATGGAATCCACATCTATGAATGGTTCTTAAGCTAATACTCGTTGGATAAGTCCTAATAATCCTCTAACTCAACTATGGGTGATGGGTTCGAAGGGTTGATTCCTATGAATATATCAATAAATTATTCATGGCATTTAGTTTTAATGAAATGCGTTAAAATTGTATGATTTAATATCTCTATGCATACAAATATAATATTTATTGGGTTTTTGAACATTTTATTTAGGAAATGCTTTTCAGGTAATTAGTATGGATAAGGAGACTAGAAAAGCATAGTAGTGAGTCTTACATATATTTATTCAATTAACAATGTGTGTCGAACTAGCCAACCTTACTCAAGGTGTGGTAGATATATAGTATTTTTAAATATACTTTTAATTAATTATAATATCATTTTTAGTACAATAAAATCAAGTAATATTATTTCTTTATTCTATTTCTTGACTATTGTAATTTTATTTTTATCTTATTCTATTTTGGAAACTACAATCATGTTCACTTGGAGGAAATAGAGTTACCATTTCCCTCTTATTACTAATGGGCCCCCGATTACATTGTTTAGTTACAAATAAGGATCTTGTAATGACTATTCTATAGAATCCTGATTCCTAAAATAGTTTGACTCAATGTTCTTACGTCTAAGCACTAAATCCCAATTCCCCCTTACATTTCTCATTTTTTATTCCAATTTTATCATCATTAAAGGATGAAAATTACAATACTTAACTTTTTTTTTACAGAAAACGCCAAGTGATTTGTAATTTGTCCAAAATTAGGAAAAGAATGACACGCCCAAGTGATTTGTAAGGAAAAAAAAAAGCGAACTAAGAGGGAAGCAAAGGCAAAGTTGAAATCTAGTAGATTTGCAAAACAATTAGACAAACAGACAAAAGGAAATCAAACTTACAATACCTAATTTGAATTTTGTGCAAAGGAGAAACAGTCGAGAGCCACCTCTTAATAGTTGCCATCATGCATATTCGAACAGCTTCGTTGATTTCTGCCTCTTCTTTTGGGTTAGGGTTTCAATAGTACTGATGAACTATTAGGTTGCATTTGGACTGAATCTATTGCATTCATTTTACTTTTTATTATTAATTTTAAGAAAAATTACATGAGAGGGTATCAACATTTAAGAGTAAGTTTAAATATGAAATCAACATTTCAAAAAGTTTAATTAAAAAATCGATGTTTCATTAATTGGTTAAAGGAACTCCATCAACTTTATAATTATAATGTTGTTAACCGAATCTAACGTATCTGTTAAGTGAAAAGTGGTGCTTAATTGAAAATAAAAGCAAAAAAAATTTTAAAAATGAAAAATTATAATAAAAAAGACGAATGTTTCAAAAAATAAAAAATATAAAAAAATATATATGATAACTATTTATGTAACAATAGATTATACATATATATCATAACTACATATTATATATATTATAATATAATTAATTAAAAAATTTTAAAAATTAAAAAAAAAAAGAAAAGAAAAAAATTGAAAAAAATTAAAAGTAAAAAATGCACAATCAGCTACGTAAGGCTAAAGGATAGTTGATAACCACTTAAAAGAGGTTACAGCTACCGACCACCCTCTAGCCTTGGGTGGTCACTACAACTATAAACCCAACAGGTGGGTGGCAACCTACTTAAAAAAGTATGTCGATAAACTTATCAAGGGGTGATGGATAGCTACCCCCACTTTAGAGGGAGGTTAGCCGACCTTCCCATGGTGGTGGGTGGCCATCGTCATCCTTAAAATTAAAAAAAAAAAATAGAAAAAGGTAAAAACCAAAGAATAGCTGAAATTTTAAGGGCTACAACGACTACCTACCATTAGTAGAAGGACGTACGACCCAACCCTTTACCCGCCCGCCTCCTCCGATAAGGGTAACTACCCATTACTTCTTAGGGTATCAAATGACCCACTTATTAGGTTTATAGCGATTATATTCTAAAGTGTAGTGAATGATGTGATGCTTTTTAGTATTAATACGAGACTTGCCATTGTTAAACTTCTTCATGGACTCAAATTGAAATAAGAGTAAATGAAATCTTAGGGTCTTAGAATGTTAAAGCTTCCATAAATGTTTATGTTCACATGAGTTGTGTTTCTATACAATCTACAGCATGTATTACTTTCAACTCCGACCATTAAACTTTAGAGACAAATACCTGATAGTAGGCATAAAGGATCTTCTAATTAAGCGGGAGGCTCTACAGATCATGGAAGGGGAGATAGTGGATTGTGTTATTATGATTAGTGTCATCGCCAGGGTCATACTCGAGAGATTCGTTGGGATTTGCATGGATGTATTATGATACATGTTTTCTTTTTCCCCCCGGCAAAATAATTCATGTTATTTAGTTCGAAACTTTAGACTTTCCCATGATACTTTAGATCCAACCCATGCCTAGTCTAAATTTACACATGAAGATCTTAGTCATCAACTGTTATAATATCATAGGAAGAATATGTTAGGCGCTAGCAATTTTAGGATGTCTTGCAACCATCTACTGCTTCTTCATCTTTTGTCTAGTCAGATAATCCTACTGTTTGCCTCACTGAAGTATTTCCACAATCTTAGGTTGTTAATTTTGGCATCATTGATCTTATATTGGGAATACTTAACATGTTTCACATGTTGTTGACTCTGCCACATCTTCAAATGTCACTCTCGGTAAGGGGTTTACTTCACCTGTTAGTTTGACATTGCCTCACTTGTTATATCATTTTCCTAAAAATATGTTCTGTATATACCCTAATTTACCTTTTGACTTTCTATTTGACGGTGAACTTACCACTTCTTTTAATTGTTCAAACACGTTCCGGTTTTGTATGTCATAATCTATAGTCTCGTCCCAACCTTCAGTGTCAATCATGCTAATCAAACAAGTAGAGTTGCGTTTCATTTTGTCTAGGAATCAATAAGCAATATATGGAAACCTGCCCGAGTTAAATTTTTTAATGATTATTCAAGAATGAAATGGTTACATTTGAATAAAGAATTGTTCACATTTATTTTTTGACATTTCATTATAAAATCTAGATCAATTTACTTCCTCCAATCATAATTTCATATGGACAATGTCAAAGAATATATTTCTAATTCCTTCCGATCATCTATGTAAAATATGGTATTATTTATCCAACTTTATGCACTCATATTCTGCAACAAAATGGTGTTTCTAAGCGAAAAAAAAAATAATTAATATCTCATTGAAATTGTGATGACATAATTGATTCATGTGAATGTATCTAAGCATTTTTGGATTAATAATGTTATGATATTTGTTTCTTCATAAATGGATAGCCATTTATAGTATATGATATCATAACACCGTACTTTCTTCTTCCTAACTAATCTCTATTTCTTTTGGCTCCACATGTATTTGGTTGCTTGTGTTTTGTTAGTGACTAGCTTGATCCTCAGTCAATTCATTGAATTTTCCTTGGCTATTTTCACTGTCAAAAGAAATACCGAGGTTGTTTTCTTGAACATCAAAATTCTTGTGTTTATTCATGTGTCTTTATTCGAGTCCACTTCATAATTTTCAGCATCAACTTCATCTTATAGATATGGATCTCCTATAAACTGTAATTCCGTGCGTCGCATTTATCATACTTTCATGATCTATTTCTCATTGGCTAGGGTGCTTCCACTACTTTGTCATTCCCTCAGGCAGGATGGGAGCTCTGGCCCCTCGAGAATTTCACGTAGAGTCTATAAGAAGAAATGCATACATATATATAACTAAAAATTATGTAATACGTAAGGTGTGCCCTCAGTAGTAAAACGTAGAAGTTGTAAGGTGTAGGATCAAGGTTCACAGTGCATATTTTGCATTTTTGTGTTTTTATTGTTTCAAAGACAGTACACTTCACATGTAAAGTCGTCCTTACGTATCTTTTCAATGTCCCTTTATTTTCTTACCAGTGCGTGGGTTTTTTAAGATTCTTTTTGCGTTTTTTTTTTTTTCCAATTATAACTAATAATTTATTAGATAGAGGAAATCTCTTGACAATAAATTTTTTTTTCCCTTTCAAATTATGTACAGGTTATAAATATCATTAAGTATTATAAACGGATCCCGAGAAAGTCAAAGGGCCTCCAACTCTCTTAGGTTAATATTTCATAACTTTTATTGGGTTTACTTTAAAAGAGTGTAATTTTCAAAATGATAATCATGCAACATCTTATAAATAAAAGAAAAGATGGTTTCTCATGACAATCTATTGAGGGAATACTTTATATATTTGGAAGTCATTGTATGATTATTTTTTTTTTAAACTTTTATAGGGGATTTTATAACATTGTGAACCTTATTTTTTACATTTCCAATAAAAAGAAGTGTTTTTGAAGGTAAATAATAATTTTGAAACGTTTCATAAATATAACGAATGATTCTTATAGCAGTCCTTACGTCTATAGTAAATTAGTAATTACCTAAGCACACATTAGGAAATGTCCATCGTATTATTAAGAACTTAATAATTATCTTTCATGGTTTTATATGTCCTACTTTTTTACATCTCTAATAAATAAACTTATTATAATATGTACAAGAAAATTATAATTAAAGGGATAAACGTTGAGCTAACTTTAAATAAGAGATTTACGTTTTAAAAAGTTTCAATAAAAATTAACATTTCAAAAAATTCAAATAAAAAGTCAACATTTTATAAGACAGGTTAAACAAAGAATTTAGAATAATCAATCCATAAAATTATTTGAACTATTTTATGAAACGTCGATATTTTATTTAAACTTTTTGAAATGTTGATATCTTTTTTTAATCACTTTGTGAAACGTCAATAGTTTATTTGAATATTTTGAAATATTAATTCTCTATTTAAACTTACCCCAAACGTTAATTTTCTACGTTGTAATTATCCTTATCTAATATATATTACAACTGTAAGAAGAACATCTTATGCCTCTTCTTCTACATTATTATCTACTATTTTTATTCTCAACACCATTTCAAAAGCATTAGCTCATCTTGTTAGCTTGCCATTATACAAGAACAAATCTCTACTCTTTATCATAATGACAATGAGATTTTGTATCTCTTTGCAATGGTAAATCCATAATTGGATGTCGATGGGTATTCTTCATGAAAGCCCTGTCTATTGGTAACATTAATTGATAGAAGGCATATTTAATTACTAAAAGCTTACTCAAATTTGTGACATTGATTATTATGATACCTTTTTGCTAGTAGATAAGATAATTTGGTACTTTTCTAATTTCATTTATTGTTACTCATTGTTAGCCTTTTACATTAGCTAGACATAAAAAAGAAAAATTATCTCTCCTCCAAGGTGATCATGAGGGACAAGAGTAAATAGAACAATCAACAAAATCTACTAAGTTCTAATGTCTAAGGGAAGATAAGGTTAGGTTACCACCTACGAAATCTTTATTTGTAGACTTAAATAATATCTAGAGGCTTAGTTTAGTAGCTTTAGCTTAGTTGTGATGGAATTCAGTCTTTACAAACATAATTCACATCATTAAAATGGTGAGAAAATTATATTTGGTTATATATGTTGATGATATTGTGATTTTAAAAGATAGCCATTAAGGCACTAAGAAACTAAAGGATTTCTCACAACAAAAATTTCTAGGTAAGAATGTAGGTAATTTGAAATATTTTCTTAGAATTGAAGTCACTCGATCTACGTATCTCTCTTTATGGAAGTATGTGCTCAACTTATTGTTTGAAGTTAATTTAAACAAGGCAAAACGAATTAATTCACCTATGAACCCTAATATTAAGCTCCCACTTAATGAAGGAGATTTTCTAGATAACCTTCTTAATGATGTAACTGTTACACATTTGATATATCATTTTTGGTACAATGATCCAATCCATGGGGCTCACCTATGCACCAATCATTGGAATGTTACACTTCCTATTCTATATTTATATTATCTTAAACAATCTCTAAGTTAAGGTATTTTGCATAAATATCATGGCTAATGCATGTTATGTGATATATAAATGTTTATAAGGTAAGTTCACCATTGGATGAGGCATCGACTATGGGAAGAATAAGAAGCAAGTCATGGTAACAAGATCAAGTGCAGAGTCTTAGTATAGAGCAAACAACTTGTTAATTGCTTTTTCAATGAATGGTTTAAGCACTCACTGAAAGAACTTAAGTTTCCACTGTTACTTCGATGAAATTGCCATATGAAAACTAAGACACTTTGCATATAACATCATAACCAAGATTTCATAAACATAAAAGTAACATTGAAACATCGCCTTGTTAGCGAAAAGCTTAATGAAGGAAATTGATATGTCTTATATGAAATCAAAAGACCAACTCAATGATCTATTGATTAAGTAACTTTGAGAAGTTTGAGTAAATCATATTTATAATGAGTTATGAGTATATGATATACATAATCTAACCTAAAGGAAAGTGTTAAGATATCTAGTTGTATTAGTCAAGGGTATTATTGACAGGACTCTTTAGAGATGAGCTCTTCAAGCCCGTCCAGATCTGACACATCTTGTCACCTAGGGCTTGTCTCCATAGGCTCAAGCCCTAGGCCCGAGTTTTAGGCCCAGATTGATCAAGCTCAATAAGCCCTACAACAACTAGAATGCATAAGATAAAAATAAAATACTGAGTCAACAACTATGTTTGGAATAAGTGAGACATGTCAGACATAACAACCTCACTTTCCCATACTTGCAAGAGAAGATCTCTCTTCACTAACTAACTTCTAACTATCAGTGCTACTCCACTATAAATACTAGTCCACTACCTATTAATAAATCTCTCTACACTCTGCGCACCAAGTTTGCTTGCTATTCCAAAGCACTTTCTACTCTCCAAAGCACTTTCTACTCTCCAAAGCCTTATTATTAATTTAAGCATTGGAGTGGTCACGCTAGACAATCTCCTGACATCCCTTCACTGTATATTGTTTTGTAGGCCTTTTATGTATAGAGTCCAATCGCTACTGGAAAATACTTAAAGACAACATTTGGTATCGTTTGTGGGAAACTGAATTCCTATACCTGAAACCTCAAACACATTAAATACATACCCCACAAATAATTCCTCTAACATCATGTCTCACTACGACGAGCAAAAGAACCATCAGTTGGTAAATAACCAACCTGTAGGCAACCAAGCCCTCCTAAGGGTTGTGTTAGAGGAGCGCTTAGAGCGTATGAAATTTTTAGTCGAGGAATATGCTACACAAAATAGGCTACTCTCCGCTCACTTAGAAAAAGCAAAGAGGCACAACGCATAAACCTACCCCTTTGAAGCTTTAAATGCCTGCACTGGGCATAACAACCTCTTGCTAAAACAACAGAATGGTAGGGATCAATAACTTGATCCACCCTTGAAACAACAACCAGCAAGGTCTATGACCACCCGTAATTAAGCTTTAGCTAAGAATGAACACGAAGCCAACTCATAGGGAGTATAGGCTTACTCAACTGTATGTTAAGCTCACTCAATAGATGATGTCGACCTAAATGAGCTTTGTGCCATGGTAGAGCGACTCTTCAAGCAACAGGGGAGCAAGGTCGCTGACAACACCAGGCTGGTCACCAGTAATAAGAACCTATTCACTAGGAGTATCTAAAACGAAGTGTTGCCTCCTAATGGTTAACTTTCGTAACTAGACCAGTACGATAGCACGGGTGACCCTAACGATCACCTTCTCTAGTTTCGCACCCTCATGAGCCTCCATAGTTATGAGGATGCTATAATATACAAGGCTTTCTCAAGAACCTTAACGAAAGTAGCTTGGATGTGTTTAACCACCTCCTCGACAATTCCATCACCTTAAGGAAAGCAACTTAGACGTGTTTAACCACCTCTCTGACAATTCCATCAACTTTTTTGATGAGTTGGTGCGGAGATTCAGTCTCTACTTTAGAGCTAGCAAGCCCTCGTCTAAGGATACATCATCCTTATACCTCATAAGGTAAGGCGAAGGTAAGTCCCTGCATGACTACGTGGCCTAGTTTAACAATACCGTGGTCGAGATCCCTTAACTGGACAAGGGAGTTGTTGTCCATGCCACTCAGCTTGGCATCCGATCTTTAGGAGATTTCTTCTAATCACTTGCGAAGAGCAAGCTGAAGACCTTGGCCAACCTTTAGAATAAAGCCCAAAAGTACATTAACCAAGAAGACAACATTCGTGCCAGGCATGATACTAACTGAGAAAGGTCAAGTAGAAAGCAGGATAAAGAAAAATTTTCTATAAAGGATTGCCTCGACAGTAGTTTGTCAGGCATATTGGAAGGGAAGAGCTTTAAGAAGAAGAAGTGACAAGCCGAGTGTAACTTGCTCCCCCCCTCTTATTTACATGCATCACACACCCTTAAATAGACCCATTGCTTAGGTCTATTTAGAGGTGAAGCACTGGAATTTGCTCCAGAGACTGCAGAAAATACTTGGAAACCCCAATTGTCAGAACTCTAACAAGTACTGTTAGTTCCACAATGACGATAGCCATGCTGAATACGCTATTCAACATAGCTTCTTCAATGAATATGTAGCCCATCCAAAGAACGGCAATCGTTCTGAAGATGATGGAGATAGGGCACATTGGAGGCAACGAACCAAGAACGCACTTACCGAATAGAACAATGACCGTGCCCTTAAGGAGCTGTTAACATAATCATGGGGGAGTCACACCTGGAATAGGCTGAGCACTAGTAGCTCGGTTAATACCCCAACAGAGGTATTAGCTATAAGAGAGAAGAGACAGAAGTTTGATACTTCCATTTCCTTCTCCAACGAAGACCTTGAAGGTACACCCCATCAAGATGCCCTAGTGATAGGGGCAAAGATCTCGAATTTCAAGATCCTAAAGATTATGGTAGACATTGGCAATTCCATTGACATACTTTTCCGCCATACTTACAAGAGGATAAGGAAGAAGCTTCCAGTGAAAATGAAGTCGTACCACCACAATCTAATCGACTTCAATGATAATACAGTCCGAGCTAAGGGGATTGTCATGTTTGGCACAGAACTTGGAGATGATGACTAAGTGGCATGATGACTAATAAAATTCTTCGTGATTGATTTCCCTTCTCCCTATAACTAGCTTTTCGAAAGACCAAGCCTAAATGCGTTTAGGGTGATTGCTTCCTCCTTTCATCGAAGGCCAAATTTCCAACCTCAGCCCAGGTAAAAGTATGCAAGTGTGATCAAAATCTCTCACAAGAGCTGTATGTTAGGGCGACTAAAGGAGATGGCGTCTTAGCCTTATAAACAGGTTTGCAAGATAGGCTAACCAAGAGGGGGTAGCTAAGGGAAAAAATAGAAGAAGTCCAAATCGGACCCTTACTTGAGTAAACCACGAGAGTCGAGATTGAGACCTAACCTAAAGTTAAGGACAAAATCGTCGCTCTCCTATGGATAAACTCAGACAGGTTCATTTAGTCAGTATTAGACATGCCTAGAATCTTGCCTGACGTAGCGACCTATAGCCTTAATATCGATACTACAATATGGCTTGTCAAGCAAAAAAAAAAAAAAGGCATTTCAATTCAGAGAAGTAGGTTGCAATCGAAGAGGAAGTACAAAGGCTACTTAAGGTTGGCTACATGAAGGAGGAAAAATACCAACTTAGCTAACGAACGTGGTATTGGTAAAGAAGAAGAGTGAGAAGTGATGAATGTGCATCTATTACACTGACCTCAATAAAGCTTACCTTAAAAACTGTTTCCCCTTCTCAAGGATCAATCAGCTTGTCGATTCCACTTCAAGACATGCCCTAATAAGCTTTATGGACATCTTCTCGGGGTACAACCAGATCAAAATGGACTCGAATGACAAAATCTATGCCTCCATCATCATTGATTATGGTACATATTGTTGCACTGAGATGCCATTCAATTTGAAAAATGTTGGACCACATACCAATGAATGGTGACAAAACTATTTAAGCCCTAAATCGAGCATAATATGGAGGTGTACATTGATGATATAATCTTCGAGAGCTAGAAGCCAAATGATCATGTCAAGGATCTCCAAGAAGCTTTCAACCAAATGTGCACGTATAACATGAAGTTGAACCCTTAAAAGTGTATCTTCAGTGTCAGATTTGGCAAGTTTCTCAGCTTTCTGGTAACATAAAGAGGTATTGAAGCTAACCTCGAGAAGATTATTACCATTAAGGGAATGAAGCCTCTAACCTTAGCCTAAGGCGTATAGAAGCTCATTGACATGGTAGCCACATTAAGGAGATTCATCTTGAAAAGCGTTGACAGATATACTGAGTTCTTCAAAATCTTAAAAAATCTAAAGAGTTTTGAATGTGCCACAGCCTTTTAGTAACTCTAAGACTTCCTCGCACACCCATTGATCCTCTCTAAACCTGTTTATGGGGAGGACTTGTTTTTATACCTAGCCGTGAGCGACAAAACACTATCCTTTATACTAGTCAAAGCAGAGGGAAAGGATCATAAGCCCATATACTACGTTAGCTATTACTCTATAGGCTTAAGGTTAGGTATACCTGGATAGAAAAGTTCACCTTGGTCGTTGTTATCACGGCACGACGGCTAAGGTTGTACTTCCATGCACACCAAATAATCATATTTACGAATCAACCACCGTATACTATGTTGTAGAAGCCTGATGTGTCTAGACGGATGATGAAGCACACAATGGAATTGAGCGCATACGAAATCCACTATCAGCCATGAACAACCTATAAAGCATAAGTGCTGGTCGATTTCGTAGTAGAATAAATAGGAGAGAAGAAAGCACTACTAGGTAATGATAAACCAATATAGACTCTCTACATCAATAGATCATCCACCTTAAGGGGTAGAAGTACGAGTCTCGTTTTGACTGACTTACACAAGGTTACGATCTATTATGCCCTAAAGTTCGAGTTCGATTCCAGCAACAATAAATCTAAATACAAGGACTTTATCGTCGATCGTAAGTTAGCCGAGGAGATCAGCATTGAGCATTTACAGACCTTCTCGGACTCCATACTTGTCGTCCAGCAAGTTTGAGGCGAATACGAGACTAAGGACAATGCTATGGCTAGATTCCTTAAGATGGTGAAGTGCCTTCTAGTTGAATACCCTTTGTAGGACATCACAAACATACCTTAACTTGAGAATTTAGTAGTAGATTGACTATCTAAGCTCACCTTTATTGGTATACGGAAGCCCAAGGTTAAGGATAGCAAAATCCTTATAGAATACCTGCTAGAAAAAAACATAACTCTAGGCTCAGCTGAAGTTTTGAAATTGACCACAACAGCACCAGACGTATCTAGAGTTATTTGGAGCAGGGTATACTCCCAGATGATAAGAGGGAGGTAAAGAAGCTCCGATATCACGCTACCAACTATACGTTGGTCAACGGTGTCTTGTATTGCAAGGGAGTTAACCTTCCCCTACTTCAATGCCTACGATAAGGTAAAGGGCTGTGCATCATGGAAGAACTACATGCTGGAGTGTACAGTAATCATATTCAGTCCGAAGCCCCCTACCTCCGAGGGCTATGGCTCAGGTATTACTGACCTTCCATGAGGTAGGATACAAAAGCCATAGCCCAAAAGTGCTTATAGTGCCAGAAGCACATACCACTCAATCATGCACCTAGCATCAGCCTCTAACCCCTAACCAGCCTATGGCCGTTTACATAGTAGGTTATTGATATTCTCGATGCCTTCTCAAGAGCTTTGGGATGATGGTAGTTCATAATTGTTGCTGTTGATTACTTCATAAAGCGGGTAGAGGTTAAAGTAATGGCAAAGATCACGAAGAGAAGTATTGAATCTTTGGTTAGAAATAACATTCTCTCCCAGTTCAAGGTCCCCTATGCTCTCATTATGGACAACAAGCAATAGTTTAATAACCCCAAGTTTAGGAAGTTCTACGTCAAGCACCATATTACCCTACACCTCACTTCAGTTGCATACCCCCAATCGAATGGATAAGTCGAGGCAACCAATCAGATTATCTTAGATAGCCTGAAGAAGTTCATGGACCAATCTTAAGGTACCTAGGCTAATGAGTTGCCCAATATCTTGTAAGGGGATAAGACCAGCCATTGCACTTCCACAAGTGAGACCCCTTTTTGCCTAGCATTTAGGTCAGAAGCAGTCTTCCCCATCGAACTCGAGCTTCCTAATATCCGAACTCGAAGTTTTGATGCCGCCCTTGAAGAGTTACTATTGCAAGCCAGCGTTGATACCATCAAGGTAGTTAAAGTAATCGCATACCAACATTAAGCCATTCGGTACTACGACTAGAAGGTTAGATATAAGGAGTTCAAGGTCGATGACCTAGTGTGCCGAAAGCCAAAAGCCATAAGTTTGTGCGAAGGGTAGGGCAAGTTGACTCCCAATTGGGAAGACCCAGTAAAAGTAAGGGAAAGGTTGGGCAATAGAGCATACAGATTGTAAAGATTGGATGGCGAGCTCATCTTGCGTATATGGAATGCCGATAATCTTCAGCTTTATTTTAATTAGCATATTCTTATGTATATCTTTCCTAAATAATGAAATGAAACAATTTACTTCATAATCAGTTGTCTATCTTTCTATCTATGTCCTTTTTATTACCATCCTAGCCTTCAAAAGGGCACACGGATCGTTTACAAGGTAAGTTAGAACGACATTGACTTAACCCCCATGAGTATCCTCGACAAAAGGAAACACCCTTTTCATAAAGGAACTCCCATCTTCTGAGTAGTTTGGAATACCACCAACCTGATCCCCTCAAGTAACCTCAGCAAAGGAAAACACCCTTTGCATAGGGGATCTCCCATCTTTCAGGTAGGTCAGAATGCCATCAACTTGACCTCCTCAGGTAACCTTAATAAGAGGAAATACTCCTTACATAAAGAAACTCCCATCTTCCAAGCAAGTTAAAACACCACCGACTTGACCCCCTCGAGTAACCTTAGCAAAGGTAAACCCCCCCTTGCATAGGGGATCTCCCATCTTTCAGGTAGGTCAGAATGCCATCAAATTGACCTCCTCAGGTAACCTTAGTAAGAGGAAATACTCCTTACATAAAGAAACTCCCAACTTCCAAGCAAGTTACAACACCATCGACTTGACCCCCTCGAGTAAACTTAGCAAGGGTAAACCCCCCCTTGTACAGAGAAATTCCTACGCAAATATATTCTAAGGCGATGTAAGAAGAAGCAGGTAAATAAAAGGAAGATAAGTAAAAATTTTCATTCCTGGATCGTCAAGTTACATAGTGAAGGCTGGCATCCCGACTCGGTATACATATGTTTAAAAAAAATGAAAAAAAAAACACTATTTCCTTAAATAAGCTACCTCTGGTAATGTAAAAAAATCCAAAGCCTCGATTTGCTCGGAGCGTTGATCTAACAATGCTTTAAGTGACTGGCCTTAACTTAAAGTGAGGGCTAAAGGTTGTAAGTAAGGGGTAGTAGAAGGATAGGTTGGAGGTTGATTGTCTTAAGGAATTACTTTTAAGGTAACCTCCTATTGGGTTGCTAGCGTAGAAATGGATGTAGAAGTACCTTACCCAGCCATAGCAATAGAGGCAGCGCTTGGAACATCAAAGGCCACTTAAGCAGCCTCCCTCTCCTCATATTAGGGCTTACCTCTTTTCATTGAAGGTTAGGGAATCTAAGAAGTTAAGGAAGCTCAAATTAAGGTTCAAATAGTAAGAGAGAGCACCTCCTTCCTGGTGTAGCGTATGGAGTTGGTGGTTAGATATTCCAACTCATCTAACCACTCTCCGATCTTCTAGTAGTTGGTGACGACCTTTTTAGAGACGAAATCACTAAAGGCTTCCCCACTTTCCATTTTGGAGATGATCTCATCCATCTTCAAAACCTTTTCTTATTACTCTTAGACTTATTGCTCCAACCCAACCTTCAAACCGTCCAGCTCCAACGAAGTGGCTTTGGCACTTTCGCACTTGGATGCCTTCATTGCCAGCTCGGTTTGTAGCTTCGCAATTGATGCCTTCAATTCAGCATTCTCTTTCTTGACTTAGGCCTTGGCCTTCCTCTTCTTGTTTAGCCATCGGGAGAGCTAAGCCTTAGTCTTCTACTTGTTTTCTAGCCGAGCCTTCAGGTCGTTAGCCTTTTATGCCACCTTCTTGACCTTATCCCTCTTTCGCTTCGCATCATTTAGCTGCACCTAAAGCCTTGATACCTTCACAGAATAGTGGCGTAGGCGTCAATTAGCTTTAGAGAATTTTTCCAAATATTTATTTGTCAAGTGCTTCTTAGCTTGGTGCAACACCTCCCTAAAGCCCTTTACCTCTTTTTAGGCGGCATCATATTAATTTAATTAAAGCAACACCTGACCATGGTACTGCAAATTGAAAACAAAGGCCACCATTAACACAACGATAGGTAATGTATGTCAATATAGAAGTAACAAAGGCTTACTTGCCGCATTAGAGTGCTCAAGTGGCTTGCTATCTTCACAGGGTCGTCCCCACCTTCCTTGGAGAACCCTTCGAGGACAACCCAATTGCTAAGGTATAAGACCCCATTGAAGCCTGGTAGCTTAGTGTTCGATGTCGTAACGTAAGATCATTGGCACAAAGTTCCCACTTCATCCTTAGGAGCTTCCCCCTAGCCTTCTTCATCTCCATCTTGAGAGCTCCCTTCAAGAACTCTTCATCATGGAAGGTGTACGACACCTCTTAGAATGAGTTCAGCCTAATCCCCATCAACCTTAAGTTGTTCAGGACATAAAAAAATTCATCCTCGAGGTTGTTTATACACTAGTAAAGGTGAGCTGTAGGCTACCCATTCCATTTTCCCCAGCTCAAAGGCATCCTCGCCAAAGGCCTTTATTTCTTGGCTTCAAGCCGTGACTCCCCAACTGTTTTGGGAGCTTTTCACTTTTGGTCGACTACTTGAGGTAAGGTGGCTCCCTCGTCCATTTCTTCTTCCTTCACCCCCAAAGGGGAAAGTATTTGAACATCAGGCCTCTTTACATCAATGCCTTCATCTCTTATGATAATGGGCTCGATGGAGGGACGAAGGCAGGGGTAAGCAAAACCATGCCTAAAGGCTTTGCATCCAATGGCTCATCCCGGATACCGATGGGAATCCCCTAATGAATAGCCTTTGGTCATCCCCTACTAATCTCCCTAGGCCCTGGCTTCACCTATATTACCTTGCCTTTTGGCTGGTCTACCCTAACTCTAGCCTGGTAATAGCTCATTAACTCGTCTACAAAGGGACAAGGAGCTCTAATAGCCAAATTTTTGCTTATAAGAAGTTGAATTCAAACAATGAGAAAGGTAGAAAAAGAAGGAAAAACCAAAAGAAACAACCACTACCATTCGCCAACTCCGGCATAACCAACATAAGAAAGGAAAGATCCCCCATTTAATAGAGACATTGAATGAAGCACCCTTAGACTAACACAACAAATGAACTCATTCGCAAAAACGACGAACCTGTACCTTTATCCCATTTCTTCACCACAGCTTTCTTCATGTTGAGGAAGAACTCGAAGATTGAATATTGGAGGTACCTCTTTATGGTCTCTGCAGTATTTATCTCCTAGCCATATTTGAGCGCTATGAAGGTTAAGATCTCTTAGGCAACCTCTATATCACTAGGACCGAGCCCTTTCTTGCCTCTTGTTCGAACCATCCGAACCTATCGCGTCCAAATGTCTACCTCCTTAGGCAACTCAACCATTATGTACTCGTCTTACCAACCCTTCACTGAATCTACAAGGCCGTAGAACAGATTCTTTCCTGAGCATGACTGGAGGTATGGCTACCCCCTAATGCTTTTCCATATGTAAAAATGACTGAAGAGCTCAGGAATAGCCCTGACCACCAAATACTTGCAAAGCGCCTACAAAGCCTCTAACACCCTTAACCTATTAGGAGGGACTTGCAATGAACTGCATTGGTGGTAGTTGAAGAATTCGTTTTCGAAGCGACTCGAATGAAGGTGCTACCCAAACTCCGGGCACTTTTCAAATACTACAAAGCGCTTCCCTAATAATAGGATCACCTATTCGTCCCTGCTCGATAATCTTATCTGCTACCCAGGAATCGCCTCAACAACGAAGTTACTTATAATTTAACTAGGGGTAGATTGTTTTCTTTTACTCATTGGTTGCTAGGCCCCTTACCCATCCTAAGCGCATCAAACAAATCCTTGGGAGGAAGTAAGGGGGGTATACATATACATTTGTTAAGATGGTATTGATAATCCTAGCCTTATCAAACCCTTCAACAGCCATCTTAGTAAGCTCGTCAAGTTGTGCTAATGAAAAGACTTTTTCCTCTCTTATCGAAGGGAGATTACTCCTTGTTGTTTCAAAGTCAGTAATGTTGAACCGTGATGAGTCACAACTTGCCTCACCTGTGTTTGTTGACATGTTTGCGAAAGGTGATGAAGAAGATGGGAGTTAAGAGCCTTTCCAAGGAAGAAAGTAGAATATACAATAATGGAAGAAAGAGATCGCAAAAAGTTGGTCTCTCATTGTGACCCTACTATTTATAAGTAAAGTATCTAGGAAACCGTACATGTACTTATAATGATCCGTATAAGCATGAATCCCTTGAAATACTACATAACAGACATGTGGAATAAGTTTTGATTGGATGATCACTTTTAAAAGGCAAAGTGCATGTAGTTGTATGCTTGTTTGCTACAACATGACACTTGTCACATCACATTAAATGCACATAAAACAGGTGTGCAAAGGTCACAATTTGAAAAATTTTCTTCAATAAGAAGTCTCCTCAAAGCCTATCCGACTTCCACTTAGTTGACATGATAAAGACATAGTATAGTTACATCTGCTTGGTCTATGACCAGTACTAATTGGCTAGACCAATTCATAGCCTTGAAGCACCTGCTAGTGAGATGCAAAGATGTCCTACTCTGATACCCCAACCAAGGCTTAGTCTCACTCGGGTCTTCAACACTCAACTTCGGAATAATTGCTGACCACCTCAATCTATCCCACTTTGAACGTTTTCAGCCTAAGTATCTACTACCTTAAACATCTCTACCTTGGGTAGCTTCCAGCTTAAACCTATACCTTTACCACGTCGACACCGTAGTGCTAGGTCAGCCTTCTTTAAGTCAGATTAGTCATATGCTTGAGCATCCCATATATGCCTTCTCCATGCCTTTACCTCGACAATGAGACTGCTGGGTGGGTAGTGCATAAGTGTTGATGGTACGCAAGTTTGACAGTGCTCTTTAGCCATAGGTCCCTTAAACTTGTTCGGATTTTATACGTCTTGTCACTTAGGGCTCAACCCCATGGACCTAAGCCCTATGCTTGGATTGATCAAGCCCAATAAGCCCTACAACGGTTAGAATGTACAAGATAAAGATAACATATTAAGTCAATAGTTACATCCGAAATAAGTGGGACACGTCGAACACCACGACTTCACTCGCCAAAGAAGATCTCTCCTCACTAATTGACCTCCAACTATTGGCATTACTCTACTATAAATATCAATCTACTATCTAGCGGTAAATCTCTCTACATTCTATACATCAAATGTGCTTATCATCCTAAAGTGCTTTCTACTCTTTAAAGTTTCATTACTAACTTAAGCATCGGAGTTATCATGTCGAATAACTTTCCTATGTTCCCTCATAGTATATTATGTTGTAGAATATTATGTTGTAGGCCTTTTATGCACAAAACTCAACTACTATAGGTAAATACTCAAAAACGATAGGTCATAAACCATTCAATACTGATAAGCATATTTAAAAGTAATCTCTGTTATGTACTGGTTTATTTATTCAAATGGAATGTATAATCAATGAATTTAAAACTACGAATTTCGTTAATAATAATTATACCAATTAGAAAGGTACTTGCTAGTAAAATTAAAATTGCACTACATATTTTGGTCACTGTTCACGAGTGACATAGAACTTGTCGCATATTTCAAGCCCAATTGTCTTATCTAAAATCTACAGACTTGCTAATTTACTAGCATTTTAACATAGTTAATTTCCCTCTTGTGATTCTTTAACTGGCCATTAAAATCTAACTTCACTTTGGCTATTATAAAGCCCCATGTGTAACAATTAAGTAAACCTACGTAAGAATCGTTTTCAAATTATAAATTGATTAAAAGTTGCCTTAAGTAAGCTCAAACTAGTTGTTAATAGTTGGGTTTTAAGAACTCGAGCAATTCAATCATGATAACCTCTCAAGTTGGTGAGTTACTGAACCGACAAGCCGAACTACCCTTAAACTAATGGTTTGGCCCAACGGTTCAAGATCAATTTAATATCAAAAATTAAAAATATACATATAAATAATATATAATTTGCTATATATATAATCCAAACATAATATATATTATATATAATATATAATATATAATATATAATATACTATATTATATAATACAAACAAATATATTATATATATAATATATAATAATTAATATACTATATATTTTACTTTTACATTCACATTATATAATATAATATTATGTTAGCGTTTGTACGACCGCAACGCCTCTTTGATCAAATTAACAATTTCAATAGTTAGTTTTGTGCATCTGGAGTACCAAGCGCGTGTCACTAAAATAAGAGGTCTATTTTGGTTTTATTCCATCGAGATTTTCAGTATATACTTAATGAAAGTGCATGTGATTCATTGAACAAAGTTGGAAATCAATACTTTATATGTCATAAACCATTCAACACTGATAAGCATATTTAAAAGTAATCTCTATTACGTACTGGTTTATTTATTCAAATGGAATGTATAATCAATGAATTGAAAACTACGAATTTCGTTAATAATAATTATACTAATTAGAAAGGTACTTGCTAGTAAAATTGAAATTGCATTACATATTCTGGTCACCGTTCACGAGTGACATAGAACTTGTCGCATATTTCAAGCCCAATTGTCTTATCTAAAATCTACAAACTTGCTAATTTTCTCTTGTGATTCTTTAACTGGCCATTAAAATCTAACTCCACTTTGGTTATAATAAAGCCCCATGTGTAACGATTAAGTAAACTTATGTGTAACGATTAAGTAAACTTATACAAGGATTGATTTCATATCATAAATTGGTTAAAATTTACTTTAAGTGAGCTTAAATCGATTGTTAATAATCAGGTTTTAAAGACTCAAATAATTCGATCATGACAACCTATCAGGTTGGTAAATTACCGAATCGACAAGCTGAATCACGCTTAAACTAATGGTTTGGCCCAATAGTTTAAGATCGATCCAATGTCGAAAATTAAAAATATACATATAAATAATATATAATTTACTATATATATAATCCAAATATAATATATATTATATATAATATAAAATATACTATATTGTATAATACGAACAAATATATTACATATGTAATATATAATAATTAATATACTTATATTAAACTATATAATATAACATCACATATTTACCCTCACCCGTTTTAAATAAATTATTTTGGAATTAAAACTAGTTAAACTAATAAAATTTTTTATTCGCAAGAAATATCATAAAATTTTTCATTTAGTTGAAAAAAAAAATAAAAACTAATAATTCACAAATTATTTATAATAATTAAGAAAAATTAAAAAAAAAAATTCCTACAACCCTTAAAACATTGATTCAAGCGAAGTAGCCTAAACCCATTTTCTTAAGACCAAGCTTAATTCACTCTTTTATCAGCTTATAAGCTATTATAAACCAACAGTTCAAAATCGATTCCAAATCGACCTAGCTTGATAAACACCTTTATAGTCACTTACTAGCCTCTAAGGACAACATTTGCATTTTAATTAATTGTTCGTGCTCGATGTGTGGAAGTATTATACAAATATAATACCATATTATTAAATTAAGTGAACATAAATTAAAAAATAAATGTAAAAAAAAAAGAAGAAGAAAAAAGATGTATATCTTAATTGCACAATCTTAGGTTGAACTTAAAAATTTACGGAAGAAAGCCAAAATTTTAAAGCCACGATATATGATTCAAAATATAGCTCATCAAACAAAAATGAAAAGACACTCTTTTTAAGTTACATAAATAAGTTAGGCCTGGAAGCCTTATAAGTGGTCCTGAGCTTTCTAGTTAGAGGCCTGACTTTCCTGAACACCAAGGGGAACTTGATTTTGGAGTTGTGGAACTGCTTGGTGCTCTCCCTCTTGCACAATTTCGCCGGGACTGTAGCTGTCTTAATTATTTGGATGCAGGGAAACCTGACCCTGTGGGAAGGCGCCATTTCGTTGTAAATTTGTTCAACAGCCCCGTTTAGAGTCGTGTCTCGTTATTCCTTATACATGTTGTGGTAACCGGTTCAACTCTGGTATCGCAGCCAAATTCCATAGTTCTTGATTTTAGTAGGGTTCTTCTCGAAGATCTGCAAATGATTGTCCCAGAATCTTAGTCAAGTCTTTAAATGATAAAACCAAGCTAGACTGACATCAACCCGACAATACCAAACAAATGCATCTCTCAGTCCTGAATTTTAAAATCTAGGAACATATGAAACTACATAAATAAATAAAACGGTCATAGGGCTAACACAGCCTCTAAACGTGTTGTTACTGCACTTATCAAAATTACTGGTAAACCCTGACAATAACTAGCAATGGTAAACAAGTGCATCCGTTAGTCCTGAATTTTACAACCCAGGAACACAAGCAACTACATAAATAAAGCAGTAATAGGGCCCGACACAACCTTTAAACATATTGCCACTGCACTTACCAAAATTACCTGTTCCCATAGGGTAAAGCTAAAAGCGCTACAAACGTAAAATGTATAACATTCTATATTATGAATAGGATGTAGAAAAATACATCTGAGGTACTGCAAATACTATCTAAAAAATTTAGCAAATTCGAGGGATGATATTCAGATGTTTTAAGAAGTGGCACTGTAAAACCTCCAGAACAGGAAGAATATTTGCAAATGCAGACTAAACAGATTGACCACAGAAGGCACTATTCAGAAGGACGATAGGGTGGTGTTTTAGTTAGTAGATGCATGCACCATATAAAACACAAGATTTTTCAAGTTATGCTAGATAAAACACTCATAGTTCTCATTAAGGGTTAGCACGTGCACCTAATGCACAAAAGTCATTGACCCCACCAAGTGCAAAAGGTGAACACATGTGGTCCATCAGCTAACTCACAAACTATTTAGTAACACACATGTGGCACATCCACTTACTCACAAACTATTTAGTGCGATTCATTTTGTTTTTTTAGATCATGCAAAATACAACAAAGCATAAAGTGGGAAAAGGGCCTTGATTTATAAAAAGCCATATGAAAATCAATTTAATTGCAAGCAACTAAAACAATTACCTCATCGATGGCTAGAACCTGACCATTGCTTTTCTTAACATTCTTAAGCTTCCTCAAAGAGTACCTGCAGAGCAAAAATATGAAAAAATAGACAAATGAACCGAAAAATATAGCAAAGATAAAAAATATATATATATATAATTTTTAACTTTATTCCAATAGAGCAGGAAAAGTAATTCAAACAACATACAGACTCAGATTACCCGTATCCTAGCTTTTTCCAAAACATATATTTCGTTCCATGTACATTTCTCATGTGTTTGGACAAAATTGTTCCTCAATGGCACTTCCTCAGCTAACATCAAGGAGCATAGGCTGTTTTGTGTTCCCTTTATTTTTCAGATAGAAATGTAGAATACTATTGAGTAAACTAACCCCCACACTAAAAACTCTGATTATTCATGCTCTTGTACCAAGTTGATTTTGATTGTTTGCAAATATATATATAATTAAAAAAAAAATCTGGTCAATTACCAGAAAGGTCAAGATTAGGCTTTTTTGTTAACCCCACACAATTACTCATTCAGTATATGAAGTACAATCACTTATCTTAATGATTTGCACCTTCTTTGCACAACTTCGACTACAGCAAGACAAGTTTAAAAAATAGTTTTACATTTGACAAGACTACTGACACAACATGCACAGTTAATGGCCCTCTCAGACAACCCTGCCAAAACTCCAACAAACACCCTCTCCTTCACATTTATGTCTTCATTTTCAAGCTTGCTCATCTTATTGAGTTTTAGGCTTCCTCATCCAACATCCAAACTCAACTTTTTCACACTCTAGGGGTGATCTCATTTCACAGAAAATGCTTTCCAAACAATATTTACCATTTACTATAATCTAATTCTTAGATTTGTCAAACAACACCATTTTCTTAAGGGAATGTAGTAATTGATGGCTTTTCTAACCAACGGTGTCCAACCACCATCAAGCGTTACATAATAGTGAGAACTATTAGTAATTGAAACTACGACAAAATTTATAGAGCAAGAACGAGACAACAACACAACAAAATACCAAAAAAATGAAAAAACTAAAAAAGTACAGAAAATTTTCCACAAGGCACCGTACTATGTCCTCATGTTCACTACTTCCCCAGAAGAAGA
This sequence comes from Lumnitzera racemosa, assembly GCA_024138005.1. Taxonomy (NCBI): domain Eukaryota; kingdom Viridiplantae; phylum Streptophyta; class Magnoliopsida; order Myrtales; family Combretaceae; genus Lumnitzera; species Lumnitzera racemosa. Next base: position 65,497,197 of record JAMXBC010000004.1, read on the forward strand.
ACAAACTTTATTACCCTTAGACAAACTTAGATTATTACCCAAAAACTTGGATCTTTGTTAACAACTAGGCAGATGTGTTTAACTTCTTAAATAGGGTTAAGGCAAGATCAACAACACATATCAATCACATTTTGCACCACTGTCCAACTAAGCAAACAATAGAACTCAATCCATCTAGAATCAATACATTCGCATCATATTAAAGTACCCAAAAGAACAATTCAACAAGCAGAATAGTATACTGTACACGATAATCTTATATTATACCACCATCAACATTATTTTCAACAGTGGAGGGACACGATCTTGACACATGAACTCCCTATAAGACCCATGCACCAATAAATAATAGATTGAGTTATGTAGGAAGCCTTAAAAGGTATCCTTGGTGAGAATTAAAGTTGAGAACTCATGCAAATTAACACGAGAGTTCTTGGGCCATACCGCCGTTAACATTTCCCCCACCGTTATACTCAATGATACAAAACCAATCTATTTCAGAGTCAATTACTCGATAAAGTTTTCAGCTTTTGTATTACTGGGTTCATACGTCAAAATGGGATAAGAAATAAACAACTGTGACGAGAATACAATAACATTACATACCAGAACTTGGACTTGGCACGGACCTCGTTAGTGGCCCACATCTTCATCCTATAAATCTTAGGATGTGAATCTGCCTCTGTAGGCAGTGCTCTTCCAACCACTTGCTATTGGTGAAACTGCTCAGAGACCGACACAGCACAAACACATAAAACGTATATCAAAAACGATAAATTACAATAATTTGATCATGCAATCAGTAGCTTATAACGTTGGCCAAAAAAAGAGAAAAAAAAAAAAAAAAGTAGTTTATGACGAACAACGCGACATTTACCCGAAAGTGACCATCTTTCTTTTCTCTCTCTTACGCTCGCCGGCTCGCTGTATGTTGTCGGAGTTCGGTGATGGAAGAGGAGGAGAAATTTTTGTGTAAAAGCCCTAAATTTACAAATTGGGCCCCGTGGCCATCACCCATTAAACAATTGAAACTACAAGAATATTCTCCGTTTTAAAAGTTAAAAGTATTTATCGACTTGAAATAGCAGTATTGCGACTAATCTTTTATTAAAATATATTAAAGTTCAAATTCCTTCCCTAAAGTTACCAAAAAAAAAAAAAGAAATAGATTCATGACTCGCTTTTAACGTATGTTGACTAGAGCTATTTATCAAATCAAACCACAAAATATAATTGTTTCATATTTTGATTTGATTTAAAAGAGGTTTAATTGGTAAGCAACTCAACTTAAATTGAGCGATTTAGTTTAAGATGTCAATTTAAGTTGAGTCGCTGAAACTTAAATTAAGTAGCTTCTTAATCAAAAATAAAAAATAAATAAAATATTTTACTTTTAAACCATATCAATATTTTATTTTAACCCTATTTACACTTTATTTTATTATTTCTCTTCTCACATCTAGCTTCCACTGTTAACTACTTCTCTTTTACTGTTATTTTTCATCTCTCAAATAAATTTTCATACTTTTATTATTACCTAAGATGTAATATTATTATAATATAATATTACATAGTTTTAACTCTTATAAAATATTCTTCATTTTAGGTATCAATATTTGGTTAAAAGTTTTAATAACTATTTATATTATCAAATATAACAAGGTACTTTTAAAAACGGTTTAAATCAAATTGAATCATATTTGAAACAATCTGATTAAAAATCTCAAACTATTAAAAGTAGTTCGTTTCATTAAGGATTTAAATCAAATCGTTGTAAATATAATTCAATTTGGTTTAACCTTCAAAATGGAAATAAACCCAACCAAACCATGAATATCTAGTGTTGACTACCTATGTGGGCTAGATATAAGAGTATTGAACTCGATCCAATGAAAAAATGGAAACAAGGGACACATTCCATTTAGTGTATACTATTCTCGACATCCAAGACACATGCACGTTCTAGCACTCCAATCTTTCATTTGGATTGCGATTTTCTATATAAATTGGCCAGCCAATTTGCTCATTACTTAGTCAATTATTCTAGTTTTTCATCCGAAATGTGAGTAATATTTCGATTTCGCATGTCTGGCTACTAACCATGTGCTAGTAAACTGGAGATGTTAGATGATTCTCGTCAAGTTTCACTTGCTTGGATTTTCTGCTAGGAAGTTCTAATTATGTACCAGTAGTATTGAAGAAAATGTTCAATACGTGTACATGTTGAATATTATAACAATTTATTTATTTTGCTACACTTTTGTTTCTGTTTTAAAATATATATATGAGGATACTTTCAATGTGGAAAGCATTTATAACTAACTATATAAAATAACTTTCATTTGACTATTTTGTAAAAGTTTTCAAATGAATAAATCCAATTAATTATTTGTAATACAATTATACTGAAAACAACCTTTATCACAATTTTTATAAGTGTCGTCGAGGGACTATGAGTACAATATTATTTTATTAAAATATCTTTGGGTTTTTCTTTTGGGTTGGGGTTTAGTACGCTTAGATCCGGTCACGAAGAAGGGAAATTGTGTTTTTATTTTTTCATGTCATCCTATTTATCTAATTTATTTTAGTCACGTTAGTAATTCTAATAGGTAGCCAACACACATTAAAAATGAATAAATCTATAGAAATCGAATTTCAAAAGAGACAAAAATTAATAACTGATATGACATAAATAAGATACTCAAATAGACAAGAATTAGATATGAGATGTAAATAGATAGAAGTATTAAGTGTGCTCTTATAAGGATATCTTTAACAAAGATGCTTCGCACGTATACTTAGGTTAAGGAACCCAAATTAAGTAACTTGAATCAATAAATTGAAGAGCTTCACCAAACAACCAAGATTCCAGTTGATCTGCTAAGCAATTGTAAAAGCAAGTTTTTTTTTTTTTTTTCTAAATCTATTTTGGTTGTAAAAAATGGGACATATAAAAGTTTAAGAAATTGTTAAAAAAATTCTTTTAAATGAATCTATAAATAAAGTTGAGAGTTTTTTAAGAGAGAAATTCCTTAAGATATTAACGTAGCGTTTTAAGAAACTTTTTAAAGAACCCATTCTTTAAGGGTGAAACATGAGTATAACAATATAGGGAGAAATGATTTTATCCATGAGTGATTGAGTATAAGTAGAGGTGTAAATGAGATAATTCTACTTGTAAGCTACTCAAGTTTAACTTGACATTTATTTGAATTCAACTTAGTCATAGTCAAATCAAGTTCAAGCTTGAGTTACTCGAGTATCTTATGGAATTGAGCTAGAGCTTTATGATGCTCAACACGATAAGCTCGCCAGCCTAATTGAACTCGGTTGAGTTTAAAGATTAGTCGAGCTAGAATTGAGTTTAAAGGTTATTATTATTTTGATTGAATTTATAATATATTTTAAGATTATCAATTCTAAATGAATTTAATCAAATTAAGCTCGAATGTGTCAAATACCACTTTAAGTTAAGCTCGCACTTATATAAGCTCAATCAAGTTCAAGCTTGAGCTTGAGTTTTGAAATTTTGAGTCAAGCTTGAATCTTTCTCAGCAGTACAACATTTTCATTTGGCTTGTTTACAACCCTAAATGTAATAGTTATATTAACAATTGGAAGCATCTAATGCAAACATTTAAAACTAAGCTCCTATGCGACGAAAGAAAGGTAGGTTAATAAATTGGCCTTTAAATAAGTTCCTTAATCTTGAAGCATGATTTTCTTGTTAACATTCTAAAAAGACTCACATTATTAGGAAGTTTAGAGAAAAAAATTTGTTATCTAATTAGATATAATGGTTTGATAAAGCTAAATCTTATTGAGTAGACAGTTTCTAAAGGATAAAGATTTGTGTTAAAACTCTATTTACCGTAATGACATGTTATATTATAATAATAATAATTGTTATATTTAGTAGTCATTTTGCAACCCAATTTTGCAATTTCCATAAGAAATTTATATGTTTATTATCAAAATTAATAAATACTACACAAATGCAAATTAAATAAAACATATTACCAAAGTACCATTACTAATGATGTGACTAGCTATTTATATATTAACTTTTGTATACCGTGCTATGTCGTATTATCTTGAAGACGAAATATTATTACAAATAGTAATCTCACATATTCAAGATGTAATATAACATCAATATTTTTATTTATTTTTATATAATTTGTAATTATGTAAAATTTTTTCCAAAGTTGGTAAACATGTATTATACCCCAATTTCCATTGTTCAGGTTAGAGGTAAACAGATATAAGATGGTAAGGTTTAAGGCTTTACACGAAACCTACCCTATAAGTAGAGGTTTCTAAGTTTTTGTACTTATAACCTACCCTATGACACATTGAAATCACCATATACCCTATACCCAATAGATTTTATAAGGTACAAGTTACCTTGTAGAACTTGCAAATTTTTTTTTTTTAATTTTCCTTCAAACCTTTGTATTAGATGCATTATTGATACTAAAATTATAATTATACTATTAGTAAACTTGTCGGTAATGACAGGTCCTAACACATACAAAGTTGAGACAATATAAAACTTTAGTAAGCAAAATAGATCATATTTATGTAGTTAGAAATGTTGAAACCCCCGATTAGGTCATGCTTTAATTTCTTTTGTCATTTCTTTTTAAATCATCTAAATAAAATTCTTATCAAACCATAAAATTATTACACATAGAGTATAAAAATTATACATAAGTAATTCCAACATAATATATTGAATAATAGGTTAAGAATTAAGATAATTTTGAAACCTCAATAGACTAGAGTTAGTAAAAGGGATTGAAGATGCAAAAACAAAAATAATAAAAAAAGAGAGAGAAATTTTTAATAAGGAGGCTCATGTGAAGTCTAGGTGAGACGGGTTTGGGCTTCATCTCCTACTCCTTGGTACCTGCAAAAAGCCTTCGGTGGGTACGGCAATAAGGGCCCTTCAACGCTTAAGTTAATAAGGAGGACTAAGAGGAAGAGATGATGCTCACCTAAGATATGGTGTAATGTGTATAGTATATCAATATTCAATCAAGAAGAAAGGGGGGAGAAGAGGGAGGAGAAAAGGAGAGAATTTTAAGAGAGTCAAGGAGAGAGAGTGTTTTACCTTATTTCATGGTGCTTGGTGCCTTTTATGTGAGTTACCTAAACATGTGGCGATTTAGGGTTCATTCGTATTAACTACCGAAAAATAGTGCACTCAACAATAGAGACTAAGCTGCAATGTGGGTGGTATGTTGTAGTCGACTAAACCCCTAAATCTGCAGCCCGAAGGTTTGACAGCTGTAAGGGTTGCTAAGTATGTTAGCCATATTGAGAATTTCAAACGTTCATTAATGAGCTATATCAAAGAGCAAGCTTTATAGACAAAAGTCGAGTTGGGATGCAAAGGAAGGAGTCAACTGGTGCTTGATCGAAGGTAAGCTCAACCTCGACAACTCACTGACAACTTGTATCATTCTTAACATAAGGGATGAGTTCATTATTTACTCGTGTGCACTTCAGTATCCCCCATAATAGGCTTCGCCCATTAGGCCTTAGTCCGAACGAGAATGTAGTGTCAACACTTATTCCCCCATTCTCCTTAGTGTCATAGGCATGGGGAAAGTAATTCGTGTAAAGTGACTGGACCAAGGTTAGGTTGTTTGTTCTTTAAGCAGGGGGCCAATTTTGCTGCTTAATGTTGTGACAAACAGTGCTTCTGGTTAGGTCCATTTTCCCATATATTGGCTTCTTATGTAATAAATGTAACCAGTAGGTTACTCGATGTGTCATGATGGCAATCCCTGAGAAGTGTAACAGCATTGATGGTCTATGAAGAGTGGTTATATGCATGGGGTAACCCGTCAGGTCACGTCATGGATTCGTGTGTAAGGATCAATTAATGCCTTTAGCTAAAGAAGTGAGATACGTAGACGGCTGAGGTTTAGCATACGTCCTTTTGTGGGTTCATGCTCCAAGAGTGGGAGAAACCGTTTGCCTTTTTCCTTTGGTTATTTATATAAAGGGAGGAGTAGGTCCTTATTTTTCACTTTGTTCTGTCTATTTAGGGGAAACTCCACCAAAATTTTCACTCATGAGTAAGTTGCTTTCTTTGGTGTGCTTTTTTCTCTTCATCAATCATTTACGATGGTTGGTCAGAGCACGACCGACAATCAGAGTGAGTATTCCCATCCATCTATTTTGAGGGAGGTGGATGAAGTTTATGAGGGCTCTTCCCAAGCAAGGGGTGATAGCCCTATTGCCCCCCAAAACAACAATGGCAGCAAGGGAGGAAGATGGGGTGATATTCTCTTGGGAGGAGAAGAGGGAGTATATGTAGTAACATCCTCATGATGTATACCCCTCAAATGGTTAGGAGGGTAAATTTGGGGGATTATTATGGATGACTAATACTAATGATCATGCTTGTGCCTGTTTTATGTATGTGGTGAGTGAGGAGAAGCTGAGGTTAATTAGTCGAATAGTGGGAGGATTGCCCAAGTGGCGAGTGGAGGTGCCTATGGATAGGCAGCAAGCATACGATATAAGGGACAACTGATCATTTGGTATTTATGTGAAACCGTTCGAGTTCGATCTACACCTCCCCTTTTTAGAGTTCTTGTTAAAGTTCTCCTGATACTTCAAAGTTGCTCTAGGGAGACTTAATGCTAATGCCTAGATTTAGTTACTCGCATTTGAGGCATTATGCATTTGGGAGTTATGAAGGTCGATAATGCAACCATTTAGGCATTTCATTCATGTAAAGAAGGTACCCAATGGTTAGGTATATGTTTCTACCCAATGTAAGGCATTAAGTATTTTTGATAAACCTCCCAATAAGGTTAATGGTTCGAAGGAGTTCTTTTATTGTGTTCACGCTCCTAAGCCTCTTGATTTCCTAGCCAAGTGGAGATGTCTTATTTTGGGTAGGAAGTTAAGTAGTTAGGAGATGAGGACGTAATGACCAGCATCAAGCTACTAAATTTGGTGAGTTAAAAGAAACCTAATCCTTTGTCAATATGTTAAGAATATAAGAATAGCTTGCCATTGTTTAGGATAAAGATAAGTATTTGTTGTGTTTAGTCGAAGAGGGGAGTTTAGCTATTTACTGTACCGCATCGTGTCATCATTGGAGTAAGGAACATCAGGTTACTTATCCTTAGCCTTGTAAGTGCATTACTTTTGTTTTAGTCCGTTTACTTAATAAGTTTGTTGGTTCTCTTGCAGCTTTAGATATGGCTATAGAAAGGATAAGCATAAAGCTTCTCACTATGCAACATAGGTGGCTCGATAGGGCTTCAAAGCTCGTCAAGAAGATCAAACAGCCTACGTTGGAGGGGGAGGTGGAGGGTAATGGGAATCAACTTTCAACAATATCTAAGCCGAGTCCCGTCATTGCTTGTCAAGGCCGAGTTGTAGCTAGAAGGATGAAGGGATGGAAAATAAACATTCGGCATCAACTCTATCATCAGTTGAGGTGCCGAGAAATCATAAGGCAGAGTACTCGAGACTAAAGAACCACTCGACACGACCCCAAGAGATTAGTGTTGACTAATTCTAGCACTCAGCAATTATGGGTTGACCTGTCTGGTGTCTCGGACAAGCCACATGAGATGTCAAAGACCCCTTAATCAAGAAGGCCATTACTATGGCTAGTTATGTGATGGTGAAGGAAGTTCAGAAATAGGTTCGCCAAAATATGCCTATGGTAAACATCCTTCTTAAATTGGTTAGATGAACCTGAAGGTACTGCTAGAGGTAGGTCAAGGAGCAAGTTGTTTGGTGACTCGTCAGGAGCTTCCAACAATGGCTCCAATGCAAGCCCTAGGGAGGAGGGTGGTAATGAGGAAGATGAACAATAGTAGTAGCAACAAGTTTCCATGAATGAGGAGGCTTAGGCTTGAATTTTTTTTTTTTTTATTGTTGGTAGGGCGGGCAATGTATGCCCATTTTTTATTTTATTCTTTTGTATTCTCGTCTCGGTGGGGTCAAGGAACTAACCTCTCTTTGTCGGATGTAATTGCCGAAGACATTAATGGACAAGATTTCTCGTAATTGTCTCTGCTTTGGTTTTTGTTTTCCTTTGGTCACCTTTTCTTGCGTTTTTATTATTGCTTAAACTCCATTTATTTCTTCATCTAAGTCTTTTGTACCAACAATGATGCTTTCTAAGCAGATCGGTATAACTTGCTTCCTCACAAAATTTCTTGAATTCCTTATCCCCAAGTAGGGAGCCTCTACCTACTCGTTGGTATTCCTTTAGGGCCTCCTCCCTTGCCTTTGTGCTATTACTCTACGTTTGTGCTTCATTTTTTGTTTAAGTGTTTTGCACTTACAATGATGATTTCTAGTAAGTCAACGTACCTTGCTTTTCGAGCAGATCGTGCCTTCCTAGGTTCTTGTAAGGGCTTATTGGCATAAGATGATGAGCTTACAAGAGCGGATCTTATGATGATGTCACGAGATCTCCTTGGCAAGGCAATTTTGACAAGATGGATCTTTTCTAATGATAAGCTATCACCTTGGTAAGGTCCATTCTGGGAAATGTGTGTACCTGGTAGGTGAATCATCTTGGGCAAGGTACCCTTTAGAAGGCATTTAATGCCCATATGGCTCATCATTATTCCTTAAGTATCGCTTATGTTCCCAAAGTGTTTGGGTTATTCAATGGTTGCTACGCATATGGTTAGGGGTGTTCTACAGCTTCTATATAAAGGGTACGTGGGTCCTCCCTTTGCTATGCTAAACATCCAAAAAGCTTAATGGGGTATAGATGAGAGCTCACGCTAGCATGTCCTAAGCAATCATTATCACACCCCAAACTAGGTAGTTGTAATAACCTCTCCATATAATGTAGGTATAGCTTACACAAGGCGTTTACTACTCTACCGCTTTAAGCCATCCAATTATGAATCTAATTAATATCAACATGTAGGGAATCCTTTATAAATAGCTTTTGAGAATAATTCTATGACTTAAATGTTCGAGAAAATTAAGCCTTGTAAATCATGTAGAGTATATAATCCCAATTTTAGCAAAAATTTTCGAGAATTAAATTGATTTAAAAAGATGAAAAGATTAGTAAAGGATTTATAAAAATCCACAAATTTATAAAGTATAACATTAATAGTTGAACACTAAAGGGTCACCAATGGAGACCCTATTAGTTTCCCCATTAGTTTGCAAAACTGACAAATAAATAAGGATTCAGTCATTAGCCATAAATCTTACTCTTTGACCTTGTTCTCTAATCTTTTAGGACTTGGAGAAGTGCTGGTAAATTTATTAGAAATCTACAAAATAGCTATAAGGAACGAGTGACAACTTACTTAGTAAATGGAACAGAGACAATAGTACATAGCTGACATAGAGCAACTAAGGTTTTCAAGTAAGTTTAGTTAGATGCCATACGTGTATAAGCAAGTGCCATCACTTCACCTAAGAGATTTCACTTCTAACCATGATCCCCAACTTTGTCACAACCTCTTCTCATGTCACTTAGTTTAATTAAGGGTAGGGAGATGATCGTTTTAGCTATCTTCATCAAAGGGTTCATGTTTGGATCAAGAATCCTAGTCGTTTCCTTAGTAGGTTGCGATGTATGTCCCAGTAGAAATTAGGCTAAGTTTGAGTTAGATTGCTTTTGGGGTAAGTAAGAAATTTTAGATAGTCTAAATTATGCAATATCATAAAGCAACCACTACATATAATCCAGCACTCCATAAAAACAATACAATATTTAAGCATACACATCGTATACGCATTGGCTTTTAACTTACAATCATAAGCAAGATACATACTAAGGTCTCTAAGTATTTTTAAATAATACTCTAAAGTGTGGTGAAGCACTAATCTTACTGACCTAGAATTTGGTTGCTCACTAAACTTGGTTATTGAACTTGTCTTCCTTCAAATATCCTTATATGTTTATCTAATCCATTATTTTAGTTATTGTCTATAAGACATGAGATTCCATTAATTTGATTTTCTTAAGGATAAAGTTGTTTTGGAATTCGATTTATAAGATACATATACATAAGTGTAAGAAATTAGAGTTGTTTCATAAATGAATCTTACCTTCAACAGCTTCTAAGCTAAGTTTTAAGTTAGGCCACCCTTAAAGCTCTTAAATTAAAAAGCTTCTGAATTATCCCCTATGCCATATCGGAGTTAAGGTTTTAATAAGATTGACCTTTGAATCATCCTCTAAGTATAATAAATTCCCAAGATCTTCGACAGATTATCCTTTGAGGCAACTTATGAGTGCTCACATTCGTGTATTTTTACTTTAAGTATCCTTTAAGTCACCTTTTGAACTAATCATATAGTATACTTAAGTTTAGATCTTTTGGCAAAACATCCTCTAAGCCTAACTAACTTCAAATTTCTCAATAGTCTATCATCTGACTCAACCTCTAAGTCTTCCTTAACTATACTTCTCTTCGAATTCTGCCTTTAACTGAACTTCTAAGTTAACACTTAGTAGAATACTTGCTTTCCATTTCCTCTGAGTTATCCCCTGCCCTTAACCAACTTCCTATAGCTAATTGATTTACTCACTTTTCTCTTAAGTTTCAGTTATAGGACCCATTTTACACTTCATTTACCACTCCTCCACTTCATTACTCCCTAGACCTCATCTAATACATCATTACTCACCACTTGTCAACTTCTCAAACTAACAAATTGTACATATAAGTGGCATAATTTTTATTTTCTTAACTTCTTCCAATAAAACCCCTACCAACAACATCCATATACTGCAAAATATATAAAAAATTAGTTAAGATCAAAATCCAAGTAGAGTGATTAAGGAAAATTCCATTAATTTAATAAAAAATGCCACTTTGGTTATAATTTAGGGGCTTAAAAATTATAAAAAAAAATAGAAAATAGTTTTTTTTTGAAAAAATTTACATATCAATTTAAATTAAGTGTTGGGAAGCTTATAGAAAATTTTGGGAATCAAAATTGCACTATTTAAGCAATTTATTTTAACATCGAAAATAGCTCGATTTTTTCAATTTCTTAAGAATGTATAGTGCACAAACAAAGTTTATGCAAAATAATATTTTTCTTGTAATCTATATATGAAAATATATAGGTATAATTTTTTCGAAAGTTTTTTGGGTATATTTAATATTTATACAAAATTATATAAAATCAAGGCAAAAATGGGTCCTCACCGGAATCAGCTTCTTTGGCCATCATTTATTACGCCTTGAAGCAATAGAGTTATAACAGTCCTACCATACATACCACCTTATGATAGAAGCCGACTTTACAATCACTATGTTATAGTTGATTTACACAATACGTCCACAACTAGTTCACTTTGAAGTAAACTATTCATAAATGAAATAGGTTATTTACTTAAGAAAGTGTGAAAAATATCTATTAGAATTCAAATATTACAATTAATGTTTACATGATTTCGTAGCGTAATCTTACTTAAGTAGTACTTTATTTAACAATGGAAGATTCTAAAGTAAAATCTAAGACCTTAGAAATGTATCCGTTCTTCAATTTTAATTCCTCAGTCTTAGGATTTAGTAGTTGCTAGGTTCAAGGTATTTATAAAGCTGCTTCCTAACTAACACCTGCAATAATATCTATAAGGATGTGAGCAACCAACCACTCAGTAAGTCGGGATTGAGACATAAGATTGCATACTATGCACAAACAAGGTTATCTACTAACTATTTTAATGCAATGCAATAGGCAAATGCCATCACATGACATTATCCAGTCCATTGTAGGATTAGAGGAATTACATCTGTTCTAATCTAAGTTAAGGAGTTTAGCATGCATTTCAACAGCTCACAACCAAACCCAAGTTTATGCAATGGAGACACTACCCTTTCTGTAACTACCTTCGAACTACTACCTTTACCCTTACTACAACCTTCTCTCTTACCACTTGGTTCAATTAAGGACGAAGGAGTTGGTATTTAATTGAAGAATCCTAAACGTCTTTCTTAATGGATTAAAATACTTGTCCGATTAATTTTACAAGCCATATATTATTAAATCCAGTTAAGGTGATCACTCTATATCATGCAATACATAACAATTGTAAACCAACAAACAAACTAATAGTATATTGCACATTTAAGAATAAGTACACACAGGCATACATACAATCAAACTATGTATAGGCACAAATAAGTATAATTTTAACCTTTGAGTACCATGAAATAGTAGTCCAAAATACAGTCATGTGTTGATCTTAAACTTATCTAAAGTCTTTAATTTGCTCACTCAAGTTCAATGTAGGGTAGGATTGTTGCTGTTTGGTCCTATATCATAAATATCATTTTAGTATTTATATTCTTAAATATAAGCTTTAAACTATCCTCATTTTATGTTACTTATAATCGAATTAGTCCCAAGCTAATTTTATGATTCAGTTTCTGAATTGGTTCCTAAATTAGCTTTTAATTCAACTTCTGGTCACTATTTTATTTTGTAAACTCTAGGAATTCTTTCGAAACCAATCTGTGAAATTCATCTAACTATACTTAAATATCCTAAATCTTAGTTTTAGCTTCTAATTAATATTTTGGTGGTTGGTACAATATAGTATACTATTTTTAATTTAACTACTGAATTAACTCTCGATGTGAGAATAATCTACATTTTTCATATAAATTCCTAAATTTATATGTCAAATCAGATTTATAATATTCTCCTATTATTTTATCATTATTATCAATTTAACTTAACTTTTTCCACTTATTTAATCTTCATATTTTATATATTACCTATTACTGCTTAAATTACACATAAAGCATACATCTAACATCTTCAATGTTATAATTATCATATCTCATCACCAACTAATATTCCAAAACATCTAATTACACCCTCAATTAGAATTTATACTAAGTTAACCCTAAATCAGAATTTATACTAAGTTAATCCTAAATCACAAAATTAACTTAAAATACTCCTTTTACCTATTTTCTCTTCATACATATTTATTACCTAATATGCATAATACATACATCCAACACCTAAAACTCCACAAATACCACCCTACATCAGCAACTATCATCTACAAATATCTAATTACAAACTAAATTAGAATTTTCACCAAATTAACATTAAATCGCAAGATTAAGTCTAAATATTGCCTTTTACATATGATTTTGAGGCCTAAAAATTAAGTAAAATTTTATAAAATAATTTTTTGGAAAATATCTTCATAGAAATGTCATAAATAATCTAGATAAAAATTTTGAGATCAAAACTACATCATTAAGGTAATTTAAATGAACGTAAAAAAGCTAATTCTAGTTTACGTTTAGTGATTTCTTAAGAATAGTATATCTTAAGACATAATTTTATCAAATTGATATTTTTTCCTAAATTTACATACAAAAATATAAAAAAAATACCAAATTTCATAATTTTTTATAAATATTTGATATTTTTACTAAATTAAATAAATTTCAATAGAAAATTGAAACTCACCAATTGATAGGGTTCCGGCCACTAATGGTGGCCCTACTGGTGTTGCGATCACTTTCCATAATATTATGCACAAATATAAAATTTGTCCCTTTTTAAAAATAGTAGAAACATTATATAATAAATTAAATTTGCTTGCAATCTTTTGAAAAATATTTGTGGAAACTGTGAGTTAACGGCAAGCGTACTAATCAATTTATAGTATATGATGAGTACTAAGGTCGTATTTTGCGGTGAAGGAAAAAATAGAGTTTAGAAAGATAACTAAGTACTAAATTCCACTATTTCTCCTCTAATCTAGGCAACTAATTAAGTAATTTTAAGAGAAAAAATGTGCAAGTTATCTAAATAGAAGTAAAAACTACAATTAAATTAAGCGTGCATTTTAGCAATTTCTCAATATGGGGATGTTGATTTCTTTATAAAGGACTATAATCAATTAATAAACAATTGTCTAAGATCATTGTAGCCATACTATTAGAGTATTTATGATAGTTTAAATATGGATTTTGCTTACACTCTTAGAATTTGTCCAACCCTTGTTTCATAAATTCTATCATGTAGCAGGAGCATTGTATTATCGATATCTCATTTATACTATTAGCTAATTATTCAAGTCCCATCACTACTTAAGCAACCATGTTAGAATGATTTCTCATTCTAACCAATTTTTACTCTTGGTGAATATAAGGATTTTAGTCCTAATTCTTAAGAATTACTCATTTAAACTAGGAATCTCAGGTTTTATTCAAGGTTTTTGAATTCTCTTATGATATCTAGACCTTATTAGGATAACAAATGGGGAGGCTCAATGTGTAGGAAACTCTATCTAACTCGACATTAACTCAAACTTAAGTTATACGTAATTACACCATAGAACTAAGTAAAATTCAAATTTACACTATCACAATACAAAAACATCAATAGCCACAATTACTTTATCATGTTCACATACTACCCATAAGCATAATAAGTTATATTTATCACATTCATAGAGAATAAACATTCAACACATAATACACATGAACATGAAAATAAACATTACAGTAAACATGGAAAAAGTATGAGAAACATTACAAAACTAAGCTCCTTAACCTCAATAATGTAGTTTCTCAAGATTTTCTCAACAATCTCCATGGATGCAATGGAAATCCACAAACCCAAACCTTGAAAAGAGTTAAATTGCACTAATAGTTTAATTGCTACAATTATGAAAATACAAGAAAACTCCATGGAAATTATAAAACTATACTAAAAGTAACCTAAGATAGCCTAAAGAAGAGAAAAATGGCGGAAACTAAAACCTGAAACCTTAGAAATTACAAGGCAAAAATCTTTAGAAAATGAAGAAGAAGAAGATTTTATATTAGATAGCTACCAGCATGATAGTAAGCAAAGGTACCATGATGTCGGTGAACACGTGTCGTATACTTCTCTTCTTTTCTTTTAATGAAACAACGTGTTTTTCCTTCAAGAGTCAAGTATATCGTCATGCTGGTAGCTGGGCACGTGTCGTATACCCCTCTAGTTTTGCAACTTGATTCGATTATGTTCCAGGTACCATTTCAATGGTAGATAAGCTTATTGTCATGTCGGTAGTTATAATTTATAAGTTTCCTTCTTTACTTTTTTCTTTGTTTTCGGCTTCATGAATTAGAGTTACCATGTAATGGTAGCTTCGGGACCTACAAGATCAAACACGACAATCTTAAATTCTTTAAATATATGCTATTTTTTTAGCATCAAAATACAAAAATATGAATTGCACTTATGTTGAGTGATTATATATGATTTTAATGAAAATTTATACTCTTACTCAAAAATCTATCGAATCACATATAATTATTAGAGAAATCCTTTAGATAAGTATGTGGTTTTACACACTTATCACCTACCCTTGTCTGCACAATCAGACGATAGATTTACTGTTAGGTGGTGGTAGCCACCTCTCTCCAAGTGGTTATTGGATGTATGTTTACCTTATAAGCCTTAAATGCACATTTTGTTATTTTTTTGTAAAAAAAAAAACCTTTCCTCTCTTCTTAAGCTCTCTTTAATTTCTATAGTTTCCAAACTATCTAAAATGGATTTTGGAAGAGGTTTGTTGAATTTATAGTATGGGTTAGGGTTTTTCTTTAATTTATTTGTTGCCAAGTATCCTTTTTCTTTTTCTTTTTCTTTTCCACTTTCTATTTGGCTCAATTTTATTGGATAAATTTTTTTCTTTAATTTTCAACTTGCTACGCTTATTTCTAGACCATTCCACACTTCTCATGATTTTTTTATTTTTATTTAATTTTTTATGAATTTTATTTTAATTAATTAACATTATTTTAGCATATTCTAAGTAATTTAAGTAATTCCGCATATTTTTATCTGTACATAAATATATATATATATGGTACACATAAATACTCCAAAATATTATTTATTTTATTTTCTGATTTTTAACGTACATATAATCTATCTTTATTGATTCATTAATTATTAAAACTCATTTTTTACATTTTCGATAAATAACAAGTAATATACATATAACTCAATATTATAATATTTAATTATTATTTTCCTAAAGCTAAATTTATGAGATCATTTTTACTAATATTCTTAACTCCGTTGTAAAATTTGAGTTCAATCGGATAATTTATGCAATTGCCTTATATTTAACAAACCATTTCTAAACCGACCGATCGTGAGTTAATAACTAATGTTTGTAGGACCTCACATTTCACCCCTCTTACAAATAGTTTCATCTTCAAAACTACTGTATTCTAAGTATTACTTGATTAACAAGAAATGAGAGCTTACATTCTTTTACTATCTTAAAAATCAAAAGAGCCACAAATCTAAACCTTCATCCCATTATACCTTCACATATTTCATATCTCAATTTCATTAATTTCTAAACCCAATTATCTAGTATCCTTATAGATTGCTTCATAACTTTGATGTTCTTCTTTCATTCTACTGAATTATCTTCTAATTAGGCTTATAAATCATCTTCTAATTAAGTTTCCAAATACTCCTTTATCTAAGCCTTGCTTTAACTTCTTCGTTATCTCTTAATTTCTCAATCTCATTTTCTTCCTTTGCATTCCATACTTTGATATCAATCATGCCTTATTCTATCACTACAGTCCTCTAGTTATATTATACTATCTTATGATTTAACTCTATAACCTTATAAATTCTCTTGTTGGTTTACCCTCTATTTATCCTTTGTTTTACTAATTCTTAAGTTTTACTTGTCATCATTAATGGTTCTAAGTTTACCTCATGTCACCACCCTTTCTTCTCATCCATAATGTTCTACTCTTAATAACTATGTTGTTACCATAGCTTTTCATTTGTTACTTCATACAGCTTAGCATAGGATCAACATAAGTAAATTTGGCAAATCTTGACTTTCCTCCATCTTAGATTCAAATGAGATGGTTGACATTGTAGATCAATTCTATTTGACTCGACCTGACTCTATAAGAATAAATATGACTCTTGACTAATAGATTCATTAAGAGAGATAATATTGACAATAACTTATTACTTGATAAGATCCGATATGACAAAATATACTTATAAGGTTAGCATGACAAGAGACTTAATAACAATAAATTAACCATTTCAAATTTGCCATTCCTATGTTGGATTACCTATTGCAATTGTTTATATGAAGGATATTGTTGCTTCATACTTTTCTTGTACATTTGGTTACCTCGATGAATTTCTCTTCGATTACCACTTCAACATTTTCAGTATCTATGGAAGTTTCTTCTTTAGACATAACTCATTTAAGGAAAAAAAATATTATCCCATCCAAAAGTCACGCTTCTTCAATTTGGTACATTACTTATAGTTGCTTAACTTCAGTAATGTCATGCACAAATACCTTATATATTCTTCTTTGGTTCTTAAATAAATCAAAGTACTATTGATAAGTTATTACAACAAGTTTCTTTATATAAGTTAGTATGTATGGGATTTTTCAATTCTATAAATATAGCCAATGCATTGTTAATCTAGGAGACATCACTAGGAATTCATAATGTCCATATCATATCATGGACATAAAGACTTTCTCCAACTTAATCCGAAATTAATAACACTCCAACTTGAAGTTACTTCAGAAAGACACTATCACTCCTTATAATTAATTAAACAATTTGTGAATTTAGAGTTAAAGATACTTGTTTTGATTAGTTCACTCTATCCTTCATCCCTTCATCATAGCACCCTATATCCTTTCCTCTTCAAATAATACCAATGTCCTTCACAAAGAATTACTTGCACATGTAAATCTCTTATCTAATAATTCTTTGAAGCCACTCCTTTAATCTCTAAAATCACATTTACAATATCTAATATAGGACTTCAGCTATAGGTTCAATTATTTGTTAACTTACCCATAAAGTTCCATTTTTTAAGATCAAGTTACATTGAAAAATCTTCAGAAATACATTTAAACATTTATATATACTATTAGTAAATCCAATACTTGTTGATACTTTTCTCAATCTCTCACTTATAAATATTAGCAAACTTTTAATTACCTACACTTATTAGCTTTTCTCCTAAATTTTACTTTAATCATAAGCTGCAACTTTTCAGGTTAACATCCTTCCTTCACTATAAGTTCTAAATTGATAGGTAATAATAATCCCATTTACCTTAAATTTCTTTCAATTCACCAACTTCGATCTTGCAAGAAATGAACACCTTAGTATCCATTTTCATCCATTTGTATATACATATATTCTACAATAATTATTCATGATTCTTATGATTATCACCCAATTCTCTTATTCATAGAACTTGAAAACTTACATATTCATTGTTACCTTAAAATTAAGGATCTGATTACTTATATGTCGTAAATCTTACTGTGATTTTACCTTTAGCTTCCCAATTATTACATAATCATTATGATAATATTCATCCATTTTTTAGCACAATTCCCTTCATCATTTAACATGTCTTCTACGACAAGTATTTGGATAATCAGATTAGTATCACCAAATTCCTTCATATCTCCAATTCCTCCTCTATATCCGGATAATGCCTCAAAAGAACATCCATTCTTCTAACATTGATGTCTCTTAACCAATTCCTTCATCATACCTATATAGATTTATGATTCCCGTTTCCACTTTATTTCTCTTTTAAGTCGAACACGATGTCTAAGGCTCCTTGTTCTAATACTTGATGCTTTCATTATTATCACTCAACTAAGATCAAGTGATAGTCCTTAATTAAAATTTATTACTTATCTTTCAACTTCCTAAAACTTGGATCCTTAAATAACTATCTCTAATCAACATTTCTTATTCATCACCTCATTATTAGGGGTAAAACAACAACTTTCCAACTCATAACACATAATTAGATCAAATCTAAGAGGAATTTCCCATATTATCTTTATCTAAACACCACTATAGAAATACTCCATTCCAACTTACTTTTGAACACTTGTTAGGTAATACAATCCTTCTTTTTAATTGCCTTGCTTTCAAAATTTCCCTTACTCATACAGTTAGCTTCAGTATGATTGTACCTTAAGTCAATCATTAATATTCTAAAGTCCTTGGGGTTTAAAACTTCTCTCTTTAGTTAACAAATCGATCTAAGAGGCTTATCCATTTTATCTTAGGATATCATCTTGCTTGATGATTTTAGACAAGCTACCCTTTCCTTGAGATTTTATCCATACTCCCTTTTACTTCTTGAGATCTTTTATCTCCTCTAGTTCTTCCTATAACACAACACTAGATCATAATTCCTTATCATCATATCATGATAATTATACCAATAGGTAATCATCTTATAAAATTCACTTCTTGGCAAGTTATGTTCTATCTAAATCAATCTTATAATAGAGAAGAAACTTTTGATTGAATGTTCTGATCCTTTCCAAACTTTTTGCTTTAATTTCTATTTCCACTATCAATCATTACTCATCTCACTACTATTATTTTAAAGTATTTAAATACATATTCATTCATAGTTTATTTGGCAATTCTACTTCACTTCTTATGTACTATTTAATAATCGTCCATCCCTTATAACCAAGCATAAGTACTATATAATGATATCATTCTGTTTGTCTCAACACAATATAAAGATCTCACTAACTTAATTTGCCTTGCTTATACTTTCCAATAACCCTAAGGATATAAGTTTTCGATTCATTATCCAATAAAGGCTAAAGTATTTATAACCTAATGATAGCCTCATATTATAGTTTTTACAAGCATTCTTATACATGTAAAGGACTTCTAATATTAGTCATCTAAAATACATCTGATCCTTTTTACACCCTTAATTACAAGTACATAAAACATGATAGTATATGCACATATCTAAAAGAATACTCATTCATTAAGAAGTAAAACAATATCCATCAAGGAATCAGCGAAATGTTGACATATATGAACAATCAAATAGAATCAAATTCTAATGACTTAATAAAAAAGAGGCAACTTTCACAATATATACATCATTCTAGTCACCAATAGCAATAATTCATTCAAGAGAATTCCACCACATTTATCTTCCAATTAAATTGTCATTATTTTCACTAGTTGCTTCAATACTTTATACCTCTATAGGAAAATTCAAAATAGTAATGATTCTATATACTTTATCATTATCAGACTCCTCAATGCTATTATTAATTATTATCTCATATGCCTCATTCTCATTTTGTAGAAGTTCTAGTCTTAAGTTAGGTCCTGATTGCATCTCTAATATAGGTTATGATTCACCCACAGTTTGTCAGACTATTGGTTTAGGGTGAAATCCTTTTAGCTTTATGGGAAACCAATGATTAATCTTTTAAGGGTAACATCTAAAGATATATGATATGTTAGTCGAAATATAAGTTGCACTAATAGGGTAAAGTCTCTCTCTTCTGCCCTTACCAAAAGCATCTCACTATCATTCTTTAGGTTGTAATCCCTTCTTTTCCATCCATTTTTAATCAATGACATATATCACAATATCTTTATTATACTAAAGAATCAAATTAATCTCCATTATTGTCTATGTATCTCATCAACTACAACGCATCTCAAGCAACCACTTTTAGTAATAATCTTTACATCTCAACTTTGTACTAGATAGGAGACTCTTCTCTATTACTCTAACCAACTATCAATTTCCATGCGATCCCATCATTGGATTTAAATTCCATTAATGTTTATCTTAGTTTAGTATTATAGTCACTACTTACTCTATAATTTATAGTACATTCCTTTACTACCCACTTATTACTACCTACTCTCAATGTACTCCTATAATGTCTATTTCTTTTGATTATAACCACTTCAACGCAAGTTTACTAGAATTATACTCTGATATCAACTTAGAACTGCCACGTCTCGAAGCAGCAAAGTCGTAACAGTCCCGCTATGCAATCACTCTAAGATAGAAGTTAACCTTACAGGTACTATCTTAAACCTAATTTACATAAGATGTCTACAACTAACTCGCTTTGAGGTAAATAGTTCACATATTAAGCAAGTTATTTACTTAAGAAAGTATGAAAAATATATACTAAGATTCAAATATTACAATTAATGTTTACATGATTTGGTAGCATGATCTTGCCTAAGGAATACTTTATTTAACAATAGAAGATTCTAAAGCAAAATCTAAGACCTTAGAAATGTATCTGTTCTTAAATTTTAATTCCTCACTCCTAAGATTCGGCAATTACTAACTTCAAGATATTTATAAAGTCGCTTCCTAGCTAGCATCTACAACAACATATATAAGGATATAGGCAACCAATCACTTAATAAGTTGGATGAAGACATAAGATTGCACATCAAGTACAAACAAGGTTATCAACCAATTATTTTAATGCAATACGACAAGAAAATTCGATCACAAGACGTTATCTAGTCTATCATGAGATTAGAGAAATTATGCTAGCTTAAATCTAAGTTGAGGAGTTTAGCACACATTTTAATAACTTACAACAAAACCTAGACTTATGCAATGGAGATACTGTTCCTTGCATCACTACCTTCTAACCATTGCTTTCACCCTTACCATGACCTCCTTCCTATCACTTAATTCGACTAAGGATAAAGAAGAAACCATTATACTATCTAACGTTATCTCTTTTTAAAGAGTCGGTATTTGGTTAAAGAACTCTAAACGTCTTTCTTAATAGGTTGAAATGCTTGTCCGGTTAATTTTACATACCGTATATTATTAAGTCTAATTAAGATAATCACTCCATTCATGCAATATATAACAATTGCAAACCAATACAGCAAGCCAATAGTATACTGTACATTCAAGAACATGTATACATAGGTGTAAACCCCTAAA
Source organism: Lumnitzera racemosa (assembly GCA_024138005.1). Lineage (NCBI taxonomy): Eukaryota > Viridiplantae > Streptophyta > Magnoliopsida > Myrtales > Combretaceae > Lumnitzera > Lumnitzera racemosa. The sequence goes on from JAMXBC010000004.1 coordinate 65,518,998, forward strand.
ATTGCATTTAGGGCAATCGAACCTAGATTTAAGACCTCTGAGGAAATTGATCCGATTAAATCCAAACTTTACAACTAAAATGGAAAAGCTAGTTGAAGTAACTTAGTAAAGTTAGATTTTGAAAATAATAACCAAAAATTTCAATTTTAGCTTTAAATGTGTGATTACTTAATATAGAGTAAAAATGATCGAAACTCTTAAAGCCAACCTTAAATGGGACGAGGACATTAAGATAATTTAATTAGACTATAAAATGAAATAATATAGTATAACATAATATATGAGTATATACATATTTTTATGAGTATACTTAGTATAAATAATTATTATACTCGTAAATTAACTCGAAATTACATAATTATATATAATATGTGTTAAATTCATAAAAATAAGAAGGAAATATACCTTAAAAATAAAGATATGTTAGAAATATAATTATATGTGTATGAGTACACGTTATGCGTAATACATATAGAGGATATATATACACATATATTAACAAATTTACAAAATATTAGCATAATATATATAATACTATTAATTAAATAAAAAACCAACCTAAAAGTTATCTAATTGTAACTAAAAGCATGGAGAAAAATCTAGAAATTATTGAAACTGCCGTGGCATCCTCATGTCAAGTGAAATTGGTGAATCAAAGCTTTAAACAACAAATGGATGACACCTCTTACTTCATGAAAAGGGAAAGAAAATTAAAAAAAAAAAATTCCATGCGGTAAGTCCAACTCCTATAAATAGCAAACTACATCGAAAATGCAATAGTTTAGCAAATTGAAACCTAAGAGAGAGGGAGGAAAAATTCTGGAAAAAATAAATAATTTAGAAAAAAATTACAAAAAGTAGGAGAACCCATTGAGCTACAATTGAACCCAACCCAATTAAGTATCTGCTATGAAACCCTTCCACCACCACATAGCACCATTAGAGCCTAAGCTGTACGACACTATTACCTCCCCCATTGGCCACCGGAGTTTCGACAAATTGATAGGTCAAAATTCTACCCTATTTTTCGTTTAATTTTAAAAAATACTAAATCCACCCTAAAAATTATGAAAAAATTTATATTTTGGTTATTTTAGATATTCCTTCATGTAATATTTTTATTTTTGTAAAATTTGAAATATTTTATACACTTACTTAAGAAAGTCACTATTTACACGAATTTTGACATTCAAAATAAATGTATCAAATGATATTATTTCTATATTGAAATTTTTTTGTAAAATATACATGATATATAGATAATTTCTATGTAGCCATATTTTTTATTTAAGTATATTTAGTATTTAATGTGATTTTAGCCCTAAAAATAGCTAGAATTGAGGTGAAAATGTAAAATAAATAGGTTTCATGAAATTAATTGATGAAATCAACATGTACTGACTTCTAGTGAATTATAATTATGTTAGGATATGTTGGAAATAATTTTTTGTAAAAAAGATAATATTTGGGTAATTAAATGCAATTTAAGGGTAAAATTGTAATTTCATGTATATAAGCAATAAATCGATAGCATGAAACCAAGTAATGATTGAATCCCTTATATTTTTAGGATTCTATAGAAATTTTCAATGAATTATTTGATGACCCAAGTTATTTATTACTAATTCGCTTAGTAAAATAGCTTAAATTACGAACTAAGGCTTATTTTTAGTAATAATAAGCTAAAATGTGATAAATAATTAAACAAAAACTACATATATACATGCTGGTCAGATTTGATAAAACAGTGAAATTTTAATATGTTTAATGATAATTTGATGATCGGGATATATTAAATATATACATATATATATATACATTAAGGTTAGATAATACTTATATTATTGAATTATATTGGCAAATTATATAAAATATAGTTTGATTACATAAAATAAGTATAAAACAATAATATTCATTTAGATATGTATAAGTGTATTAGAAATTTGAACTACCCTTTAGAAATCATTTTAAAAAATAGTATTCGTAATACGTGTCATTAAGTATATACAAACCCAATAAACTACTTTTACTAAAATCGGACAATCCTGGGTAATATAATCTATATCTCTATAAAATTATGAAAATTTACGTATTATGATAACCTTACCATAATCGAAACATGATTTAACCGATTAAAAGTACGTTTTGATAAGCTTGAAACAATATATTATACGTAATAGTATAACTACGTATATTATTAATATTTAATGACTTAACTTAACTTATATAATAAGGAAAATAATAATATACTTTAGTTTTATATATATATATATATAACTGTTTAACATAATACTTTTAGATAGAATCCTAACGTTTTTGTAACTCTACAAAAACTAAATTTGGGTTTTATATATATATAGTCTCTTAGTGATCAAACTATTGAAGATGTGAGTCCTTCACAATGAATGTCTAGAGATGTAAGCTGAGATTGTAGTTTTACCGCTTATTGAGATACAATATTAAAATATCCAGAAGTCTAATAGTACTTTGATTATGATTGTAAATTAGCTATCTGTACGCATACCATATATGTGATTGATATTCTGATTGTGACAAGAGTTAAACTCCTTGGCGTGTTATGCTACATGATTACTTCATTTTGTATTGTTGTGATCTTGTTTGGCTACCCTTAAATGGAAATAATAATGATTTGACTACTAACGAAACTAGACGTGGATAGCAACCTTTAGAGGAACGATTAGAAGTATTAGGCTAAATATAAGCTTCCTTCAATGAGGATAGTTGAAATGGTCTTTTCTCCATCTTTAATCGAACTAAGTAATAGGCAAGGAGGTCCTAGCCAAGATAAGGGTCGTGATTCAAAGGTAGTCATGAGAGTAGGGTATTCTCCATTGCACAAGCCTAAGTTTGGTATGATTTGAGTTGTGATAAAACTCCTCAATTCGAGATGGATCGGATAACATTGTACAATGTTCTAAGTGATTGATTGCATTGCATTTCATCATAATTAATAATCTTGCTTACAATTATTTGTTACTTTTCTAACTCCGTCCCACTTACTAAGTTAGTTGTTCTTACATCTCCTTAGACTCTTTTGCAAGTGACGAGTGAAAATTAAGATGTCCAAATATCACAACCCCCAGGTTAGTATGCTATTGGCTTGGAAAGTGAGGAATGAGGAATTCACTAAATCTAGGCTTTTAACTTCTTCTTTTTTTTAGTTTTAAGGAAACTAATTGGGAATTCCCTAGGATACCCACTAATTTCTTCTTTTATTGTAAATAGACTTCAAGACCTGTAGCTTTTGGTAAACTCTGATTGTAAATTATAACTTTAGATGTGAAATTTTTATGTAAGTATTGTTGTGTTATGAGACAACAGGTTATATAGAATAGGTATTTTGTAAAGTTATACCACAGGTTTAATCATTCATAGATGTTAGAATAAGTGCTTTAAACTGGTTGAGTTATATACATTTTGTGTGGACTATATCTATGATAGCAACTATGAGGTCAACTTCTATTTTAGATTAGTTTATATGGCGAGACTATTATAATTTCTCCTATTCGAAATGTGACAATAGGCATGTGTACAATCAAACTATCTATAAGTATAGACACCTTATTTTACCCCTTGTAATTTTACAATTTTTTTTAGAATAGGAAAAAAGGGGTCCTAGTTAAAAAAAAAAATTGAAAATTTGGAAAAGTACAAAAAATTAAAAAATAAAAAAATAGAAAATTTAAAAGAAAAAAAAGTATAAAAAATTCAAAAGAAATGCAAAAATTAAAAAAAGAAAAAGAAAAATTTTATTTATTTACTTATTTTTTATTTCTCAATTAATTAGGACTTTAGTAAATGATAGAATAAAATTTAGAATTTTAAAGCTTGGGTGCTCATCATAGTGTCTAGATTATTATTATTATTATTTTAAGTAATAGTCTATTTAAGATAGGTTAAGTTCCAAGCTAAGTTCAAAATTCAACTCTAGCCTAAACTAATTCAAGCCATATATTCAATTTATTTGCACTAGAAGACAAGGAAGATGTTAATAACTTGATGGTTAAGCACTTAGACAAACATTAAAGTGACCTAGGTTTGATTCCAACATAAAGACACTTTGTGCCTTTTTAATTTTGTGTCTTCAAAGAGATACGTGTCAAGCTGCTACTGGGTGTGCTGTGACATGTGACAACATTTAACTTAGATCACTTGGCTAACATAGTGCCATTCTTTCCTTTTCCTTTTTTTTCCCTAATTTTCTCACGCATGAACAACTCGACTCCTTACTTTAGCTTGAATTTTTTACACAATTTCCACATGCAAACACACGAATTAATTGTTGGATCTTGTACTCCACATGGCCCTTTTTGTATTGAGTCTAAAAACATGGCCACATTTATCCATTTTAGTCATTAAATTTGGCCGAGAAAATCAAGGAAAGCTAAAAATCGAGGCTTTGGATTCATGGTTGATTTGGCCATTGATGGTAGTTTCTGAGTTCATTCGAGCTTGTTCATGTATAAATAATGTCTCTTAGCTTCATTCTCAACATTAAGGAGCATTGAAACATAAATAAAAAAAAACTCAATTCGAACTTTCTCTCTCTAAGGTTTCGACATACTCCCTCTTTCTAAGATCATGTTAAGCTCGAAGTTACTCGAGTACGACTAGTTACGTGGCTAAGATCCATAGGTCCTAAGCTTTCCATAACTACCATTATTGCATCTAGCCGTAGCCTTAAGTTTGATAACCACTAGCCTAGGGTTTCGATCGCGATCACCCCTTCTCGAAACACCACCACCATTACTCCTCAATTGAAACTAATGCCACAATTGAACACCCCATACTAAAAAACACAAGGCCTAACTAATCTTTTAACTCTAGCAATTTTCACTTAGAACAACCACTACTTTCTCTCTCTTCCAACTCATCACCTACCATAGACCTCCATAAAACACCACTCAAACCACTTCTTTTTGCAAAAATAACTTTACCAACGAGTTCCTGGACCCTAAAAACATAGAAAAGCACTCCTATCTTGCTTTAATGCATGGTCATTTGAGCTTCATATCAACTTTCTCTTTCATTCGTGTCGACCACCGTGCACCACCACCATAGACTAAGGTACCACTATTAATTTAAGTTTCATCAATGAAAACCTCACGAAAGTGCCTTCACCTACTTGAAATGATGGTTGGAGCACTCCAAGGTAACCCATGATAGCCACCTCCTTCTTCTCTCTCTCTATGTCAGTTATGTGCAAGGCATGTGACTAGGTTAGATGATCTAAAATCCGACTAACCAAAAACCCATCCAAATCCAAACTATGAATAGGTTTGATTCATTTTCTTTTTTTTTATTATTATTATTATTATCTTTAGTTATTTTATTTTCATTCATTTTTTTTTTCCTTTTCCCTTTCTTTTTTGCTAATATAACTAAAAGAAAGAAAAACCAAAAAAAAAAAAAGAAGAAGAAGAGAATTTCTTTATTCTTAGAATTTTTTTCTTTTCTAAAAAAGGAATTTTTTATCAAATAGAAAAAAAAATGTTTTCAAAATAAGAAAAAATATTAATAAACCCCTTTTTGAATTTACAATTTCTTGTAGATTTTTTTTTTTTTAAAAATGAACATTTGAAAAATTAGGATCTCTTCATTTTAGATTTTTTCTTAAATAAAACCAAAATGACCTAGAGATGTAAACTCAGTCAAAATTTTTAAATAAAAATAAACCAATACATTAAATTTTATAAAAAGAATAAACTACAGAAAGTCTAATCTCTACTAAAAGGTATGTAGGCACCTACGAGACGACTTAAAATAGGAAAAAAAAAAATTTCCCTTTTGTAAAGAAACTTAATTTCGTCTTTTTTTTTTAGTAAATAAATTAATTTTCTTTACTTATAAATTTAGAATTAGTTAAAAGGTTATTTTCAAAGATAAAATTAAATTCAGAAAAATCAAAAGTAATACCAATTTAAGGTTCAATAAGATAGCCCTTGGATCCAAATATCTAGTTTCAAAATCTTTTTTCTTTTTAAATTGGTTTTTATCGTAGGCCAATAGCTAGGTTATCAAAAATCTACTAAATCAATTGTAACTTAACCTTTTTTTTTTCTTTAAGACTCGGCTCGGGTGACAATTCTAAGTATTTTTCAAAACATGTTCAAAAACCTAAATTTTCCTTAATTTTTAGTCGATATTTAATATTAAACGGGTAAGGTTTAATATTAACCGAGAAAAATTCCAAGCTCAACAATAGGCACAAACTAGTATAATCTAAAGCCTCTGAGTACTATAAAACAGTACTATAAAATATAGTCATGTATTGATCCCAAACTTACCTAAAATCCTTAATCTGCTCACTTAAGTTCGATATAAGGTTAAATTGTTGCCATTCACTCCTATATTATAAATATCATTTTAGCATTTATATTCTTATATATAAGCTTTAAACTATAATTTTTACCCAATTATCCTTATTTCATGTTACTTATAACCAAATTAATCACAGGCTAATTTTATGATTCAATTTCTGAATCAGTTCTTGAATTAGCTTTTAATTCAACTTCTAGTCACCGTTTTATTTATAAAACTCTACAAATTCTTTCAAAACCAATATGTAAAACTCATCTAATTATACTTAGATATCCTAAATCTTCATTTTAGTTTCTAACCAGTATTTTAGTCAGTGCGATTGACTATATTCTTAATTTAACCATCGAATTAGTTTCTCATGTGATAATAACCTACCTTTTTCACATAAATTCCTAAATTTATATGCTAAATCAGATTTATAATATTCTTTTATTATTATATTATTATTGATTTAACTTACATTTTCCACTTATTTAATCTTCCTATTTCACATATTTCCTATTACTACTAAAATTACACATAAATCATACATCTAACATCTTCAATACTATAATTATCATATCTCATCATCAATTAATATTCCAAAACATCTAATTACACCCTAAATTAGAATTTATACCAACTTAACCTTAAATCACAAAATTGACTTAAAATATATCCTTTTACCTATTTTCTCCTTATACATATTTATTACATAATATTCATAATACATACATCCAACACCTCAAACTCCATAAAGACCACCCTACATCAATAATGATCATCTAAAAACATCTAATTATGTATTAAATCATAAAATTAAGTCTAAATATTTCCTTTTATGTATGATTTTAGAGCCTAAAAATTAAGTAAAATTTTAGAAAATAAATTTTTGGAAAAATTTTTCATAACACTACCATATATATCCTAAATAGTCTAGACAAAAATTTTGATGTCAAAACTATGTCCTTAAGGTCATTTAAACCAACATAAAAAATTAGCTCAAGTTTAGTGATTTCTTAAAAACAACATATCTCGAGACCTAATTTTATCAAATTGATATTTTTCCCTAATCTACGTATAAAAATATCATAAAATGTCAAATTTCATAATTTTTTGTACTTATTTGATATTTAACTAAATTAAACAAATTCAAAAAAAAAAATCCGCACTAATTGATAGGCTTCCATCTACTAGAGGTAGCCCTACCTTTGTTGCCACAACCATGCAATGGATTTATTGTCAAGTGGTGAAGGATGCCTCTCCCCAAGTGGTAATTGGATGTGTTACTACTGTATGCTTATCAATTGGTGGCAGTGATTAACTCTTAGATCCTCTCCACACAGTTGATCTACTAAACTCCAATATTGCATACTGATTTTGTTATTTTTCCTAATTTCAAATCCTTAATCCTCTGATCCCTACACCATTTTTGCTAAAGTCCAATTTGCATATTCGAATTTTAGAAAGGAATTTAGGAATTTTACAAAGCTTGAGGATGGTGAAATGAGTTTTTTCTTTCTCTTTCTTCCAAAAATCCCAACTTATATACTAAAGGAATAATATGTAATTGCCTAACACCTGTCCTAACACCTTCCACATGGCTAACACATCTTAATCCCAGTTGCCCATGTTGTTTTGTAAGTTTTATTTATTTCTTATAAATTTGTTTAGCTTAATTTGGCTTAAAATGTATTTTTTTTAAGTATTGTAGTTAATTACAAGTATATATTAATGCATTAAATTACACACGGTGGATACATGTATACTCTACATGTTATTTTATGTCAAATAATATTTTTATTACATATATAATTTATTTCAAAATATTTACTAACTATTAGAGCCTATTCTACGCGATGCTAATAAATATTAAGTAATATAATAAAATTATACTATTTCGATTATTTTATTATTATCTTATAATAATTTCAAGATTTGAGTCTACTGGGTCTCATAAACTAATGTTTCAAGCTTACTAGTAAATTTCTATATCAATCGAGTTAATTTCACCAACATCCTAAATTATCCACTTGAAGTGACCAGGTAAAGTGTTGGGTCTCACAATCATATTGGGGGATAGAGTGCTCAAGCTAGGGAAGGAATTCCCTCTAACCCTTCCCTACGGGTTGTGATTATAAGGCATGGATAACTACTCGATAGTAGGGGGTAGCTCTCAAGTTGTGACCAGGAGCCATACGTAACCTGTGGGTCCTCTCCTCTTTCTGCCCCAATAATAGCTGGCAAAAAGGGGGGGCTCAGGTGCTACTTACCTCTTATCCGTAGCTACTTCACCATGAAGGCACTTGCCTATAAGAGGTTCTAGGTGGCTCTTCCACATACAATCCTAGATGAATCCGAATAGGCGAGGGCATCCACAGTGACTATAGCGACAGAAGAGGTCTTTTCTCTACCCTTACTTGCTAACCAAGGTATTCGCAAGGAATCCTCTGCTTCACGAGTACATCATGGAAATTTCTTGGTTTCATGGTCATAGAATGGGGGATAAAAGCTAACCTTGACAAAATCAAAGCAATTCACATGCAAGCTTCAACTAAAATTAAAGAGGTGTAGAGATTAACAAGAAGGATAGCCGCCTTCAATTGCTTCGTATCCTAAAGCATCAACAAATGCGCAGAATTCTTCAACCTGCTTAAACATGCCGTTAAGTTCAAGTGGACACCTAAATGTCAATAAGCTTTCTAAAACCTGAAGAACTTCTTGGCAACTCTACTCTTACACTCTAAACCAATACCCGGAGAAGAATTATACCTATACCTAGCAATCAGTGATAAGGCATTATCATCAGTACTCATTCGAGCCGATGGCTATGACCACCGACTAATCTACTATGTTAGTCACATCCTCTAAGTACTAGAGCTATGAATATAATTTAACACCCTAGATCGATCACATGAAGCCAAGCTAAAGGACTTTAAGGACTCACTCAGAGAATACTGGCTAGAAGCCTTATTCGAGACGAAAATTCCTATCCTAACCTCTATGATCCCCCTTTTTGCCGACCTAACTACCTAACTTTCAGGTATGCTAGACCCACCGAATAACTATACTATGATAGGATATTCGAGTAAAAGGACCCAAGACTATCTTAGCTTAGCTCTTGAGTCAGCCAAAAATGTCTAACCGCAACCTAAGCTAACTACTTGACAGTGGGACTGACTAGGCCCTGACTTGATCCAAATCAGGTCGACCCTCGACTATAATTCTTCTCATCCACTTGTACTATATTATTGATGTCTAACCCCTGATCAACATATATCTTCTGGCACGATATTCCAAAAGGATTCTTTACTTTTCTATACTGAATATTCTGTCTCTTTTACCCTTTCGAGTATGTTGTATGTAACTTAATTGTAAGAATACCTTTTTTTTTCATACATGTAAAGTAACTATAGTGGATGAGTATATAAACCCTTACTTAATTATATGCAGACATCAATCCTCAACATCAAAATTTAATTAAGTTTCATTTGAGTAACCCTAGTGTTCTCATTCCCCTTCAACTCTTATCTATTCCCTTTAGTAAGGAGTAGTAACAAGTGTCCCTTTAGTTTGGATCAATGAGTCATATTAGACATATTGCAGACCGAGTAGGATCACTTAGTGTGCCATATCCACTGATAGTTGCTCGAGCTTTGCTAGCATTTTCTTTGTTCTTTTTTCTGTATGCTTTATTATAGTGTTTCTCCATATATTCGACCTTGGAGATGCATCAACTTAGATACACAAAAATAGAAAAATTTACCCTTGTAGTAGTCATTACTACTTGAAAGCTCAGGCCCTACTTCTAGTCATGTCCAATCATCATACTAATAGACGTACCACCTAAATCTGCCATACAAAGGCTGATACTATGGGTTGAATAATGAAGCACTTTCTCAAGCTTAATGCCCATGGAGTCTAGTTCCTATCTTCATGGACTTCATAGCTAAAGACACTGGAGTAGACGAGCCTCGACTTGAGATCACCATACTCATCTAGACACTCCATGTCAATGGCTCCTCCACTAAGGGGGTAGTGGGGCCTGAATCACATTATAAGGTCTATACGGAAGGGAAATCCTTTATGTCCTAAAATTTGGTTTCCTAGCTAGTAACAATGAAGCCAAATATGAGGCGCTCATCACTAGCCTAAAAATTACCAAAGACAACAGAGTAGAAAAGCTTAGCATACACTTGGATTCCATGCTAGTAGTACAAAAAGTCAAAGGAGAGTACGAAACCAAAGACGAAAGAATGGTTAATACCTACATATAGTGCAATGCCTTCTTACAGAGTTCACTTGTAAGAAGTCAATAAGATCCCTTGAGCGAAAAGCGCAGAAGTAGACAAACTATCCAAAATAGCCTCATTTACCACCCTTACATCATATAACTGTGACAAGCCATTCTTCATACAGTATCTCCCCAAATGGAGCATAGAAGTACAACAGCAAGAAGTCACTGAAGTAATAGAGGTAACCCCTAAGCCCTTATAGATGGACCCCCTTACATAATACCTCAAAACTAAGTCATTACCCAATGACCAAGAGAAGCAAAGAGGCTAGCCTACTTCATAGCCAACTATACATTGATCGGTGACGTAGTTTGTTGGCAAGGACAAACTACTCCCCTCATTAGATGCCTTCAGAAAGAGGAGTGCGCTTGGGTTCTTGAGTAGCTTCATGCAGGGATTTGCAGCAATCAGATTCACTCCTAAGCACTATACCTCTAAGTGCTCATGTTAGGCTATTATTGGCTGACGATGAAGGAAGATGCCAAGACGCAATCCAGAAGTGTTGTTCGTGCTAAAAGCATGTGTTGATCATTCATGCATCTATTTCAAAGCTATACCCTTTGACAAATCCATGGCTATTCACCTAATGGCGATTAGACATCTTTGACACCTTCTTAGAAGCCTCTTCGGGCCGAATACTCATCCTAGTGGTAATGGATTACTTCACTAAAAGGAAGAGGTGCTGGTCATAGCCACCATCACAGCTTGAGCCGTTGGAGGATTCATGCTCTCCTACATACTAACTCACTTTAGAGCACCATACAAGTTGATCACCAAAGATGGAAGGTAATTTGACAGTGGTTGGTTTAAAGAATTCTATAATAAGTACAACATCAGGCTACACTATACCTCGATAGCCCACCCTCAAACCAATGGCCAAGTTGAAGCTATCAATAAGATAATCCTCAACAGCCTAAGGAAAAGAGTGGAATGAGCAGGAGGTAGATAGGCCAACAAACTTGCAAATATACTTTAGGTTTATCGTATGATACACATGACCTAAATCGGAGATACCCCATGCTGTCTTGCATTCAGAGCATAAGTTGTCCTCCCAATTGAATTAGAATTACCTTCCAGAAAGACTCAGCACTTCGATATGAATGTTAACAATATTAACACAATTGAGGAAGTGCATGACATTGCAGGAGTGTGCAGTGTGCGTAGTAGCCTATCGGCAGTGAGCCACCCTGTACTACAATCGTAGCGTTTGACATAGGGTTTTGTACCTTGAAGATTTGGTGTACAAAAAATTAGAGATTGCTAGTTCTACTAGTTTAGAAGAAGGGTAGGGCAAGCTTACCCTAAATGGAAGGATGCCATACAAGTAATCAATAACATAGGAAATGATACTTACAAGCTCGAGACCTTAGAGGGATGACCTATCCCTAAGACATAGAATGCCTAAAATCTGATACCCTATTTCCACATATTGCAATGATGAGAATTGAAAGAACATGTAACTGTAGTTGAATCTAATGAATCGAGAAGGTTTCCTACACTTACGTCTTCTTTTATCTCATTCCTTACGCTACTGCGTAAAATCTATTCACACCACGTCGCGGCCTTAGATCGATTTTCATCCCCAAGCTTTGCCCAAGTTAGTCCTTACACTAATGCTACTGGTACTGCCCCCAAACAATGATCTACATTAAGCCCCCAACTTTGGGTTGATATTCATTCTTAAGCTTTGCCCAAGTTAGTCCCTACATTAATTCTATAGGCACCATCCTTAGGCATCAATCTACATTGAGCCTCCAACCTTTCAATTTTCATCCCTAAGCATTGCCTAAGTTAATCCCTACACTAACACTACAGGCATTACCTCCAAGCATCAATCTACATTGAGCCTCTAATCTTGGGTCAATTCTTATCCCCAAGCTTTGCCTAAGTTAGTCCGTACATTAACGCTGCAAGTACCTCTCTTGGGCAACAATTTACATCAAGCCCCCATCCTTAGGTTAATCTTTATCCCTAAGCTCTCGCCTAAGTTAGAAATAATTATAGCAAGTACTAAACACAACTCTAGGTTAAATTAAACAACGAAAATCAAAGGCTAAAGGAAAATGAAATAGCAAACAGGAAGTGATAAGCAAAAAAAGAAAATGTTATTTCACTAATGAAGCAAAGTACACTGCTTAGCAGGTCAGCATACCAACTTGGATTACATTTGGAAGGAAAAGTAAGAATACAAAGACATATGGCCATGTCCTATACTATAGCTGATGTGTCTCCAGGTTCAGACATATGGAGATACACCACAACGAAGCGAACAAGAAAGAGAACAAAGAAAAAGCTAGCAAAGCCTGGGCAACTATTAATAGATAATACACTAAGTGATTGTAAACCCTACTTTTAACGGGCCTATGATTTGACTAAAAGTACTTTTCGAACGTTCCTAATGATCAACAAAACTAAGAACTCAAGTTTATAATTAGAAACGAACTTATTTTTCTAATTCAAAAGCCAATTATCGATAAAACTTGATCTTGAAGAACTACGAGCTCTAAAGTCACTTAAGACCCTAAACCCTAAAACAATTAAGGAATTTTAACCCTAAGTAACTAATCGATAATTTAATTTGAAGAATTTCATTCAACTCTACAAAATTTCACAATTTTATAAAAATTGAATCATAATTTACAAAATAATGCAAGAAGTAAATTCTAACATAATTTTCTATAGGATAATGCCCTTATCTTTGTGCCAGGCCTTATATAAAAATAAGTAAACCAACCAGTCACCTTAAATGACTTTTCAATTAAAAGTTAGAATAATGCATCAATTGATAACCTGTCGAAATCTAGTGATAGGACACATTCCTTATCCTTTCCACTTATACTACATATGAACAAACTTTCACAAGATTTCACATACTTAACTTTAATAAAGAAGACAAGACAAGACAAGTCCATGCCCAAAAAGGACATCCCATGGCTGGTTTGAACAAGAAAGAGATGGGGGTCATACTCTTGTCTTCCATCTATCAATCACTTTGTCTTACACACCACTATTTACCCTTAATGCTTACATTATCAATAGTTACAATTGTTGACTTTTATGTACACTACAAAACAGCTAAATCAAGCTTTTAAAACACTCATTCACTCCATCCCCCAACCGGTTACTCTTTCCCTCATTTCACTCACTTTCAATTTCATTTTCACTTCCTTTTTTCTCTTCCTTGAAACCAACCCAAAAAGTGGGAACACTTAAGCCCCACAAAATCAACTTTTCCACCACTTTCCAAGCTTCACTCACGGTACTTTCATTTTCTTTACTTGTGTCCTTCCCTTCCAACATCTAAGCTCCTTTAGGACCCTTAGAACCTTCCACTAACCCCACTCCAAAGAATCAAACAACTCAGATTTCTAAAAGGTGCAAAAGAAGGAAGTAAGGTTAAGAGCTTAAGTGGAACCTTTGTGCATAACCACCATACTTTGCTTTAAGGACGAGTAAGTGTTTCTTGTGTTAGTAGGTTAATGTTCATGTTAAGAGACTTTGATTTCTTGAAGATATGAGTATGATTATAAGTTGTTATAATATCAAAGACCATCCTAAGAAACAAACTCATGAAACTCCTGCATGAAGTTGAAATATGAGTATGTAAAGTTGGTGTTTTGTAAAGATACTTGTTTAACATTTTGAATGGAAGATTTTAAGTTGAGAAAATCTTGAAACAAGAACTTGAATGCAAGATGAACATGCTGGACGCGACGATTCAAAGATCATTTGGATGTTGATTTTATTTCCATTAAGCTAAACATGCTCAAATCTAGACTTAAATTAAGAAAAAATCCATCACATAAAGTTTTATGAGAAAACCAACTTTGTATGACATAAGCTATGATATGAAAGTTGTAATGAGTATGAGATCTTCTATTTTTCGTGTAAACCATGAGCTAAAGAATCATCCTATGGAAGAAAAGTCAAGTTAAGATTTGAATACAAGTAGTTTAAGTTTATAATCTAATACTTAAACTTAAGGAAATGATGAAACAAGTTAGAAAATCAAGTCAGAAGCTCTCATATACAAACCGACCAGATCTGGAACATCCTTAAAAGACACTTAAAAATATGATAAAAATGAGTAAACAAAGTGAAAAGATCAACCAAGGCAAGTATGATAAGTATATTAAGCTTAAAACTTCCAAAATGGGCCTCATATGTCAAGTTGAACGACCCTTAAATTTCTGACCAGCAACTTGACACATCCATAAGAGTTGTTTTAAGACTTTTAAGAAGCCCACAAAGCACTCTCTAAGCTTGAGAAAGTGATCATCTTTGAGTTGAACTAAAAACAAGCCTATTTGACAACTTAAGCCTACTAAAAAGCCCATGAAGTGTTTGTTAGCCTTAGGAGTATAATCAAAGTTGTAAATTTGACCTCAAGGAGTATTTTGAGCTAGGATAAAATCTTAAGACCAAGCCCAAAGGATTTCTCAAGTTACCAAAAAGCCCATTAACTAAACAAACCCCAAAACACTCCAAATCATGAGGACCACTACTATTCTGATCCATGGATAGATTTGCGTACCTCATTTCGAAAATCTAATCTCACTATGTTAAAGTACACTAAAAAACGATGAAAATTGACTATAAGATTATAAAAATCATATTTAAAACAAAAAAGTTATATACGATTGAACTTTTAAGTAAAAACCGGGAAAAGATACGAAAACTAGTCAAGAGTATAACTTAAGGGATTCTAGCTTAGTTTCCTAAGTTTTTTTTAATCCCTTATAGTATTATGATTTTGATGATCAGGGGACACCACGTACGAAGACGATTTGCCCCCAAACTACTTTAACTAACCGTATGGTGGAGTGAGTAAATTTTCGATGACTCTTTACTTGATTTTGCTTGTAGAATAGATACACCTAAACTCATATATATATATATATATATATAAATTTGGATGCTTGTGGGATATGGGAAATACATGTGTATGAATTTGTGAATTAAATGCTATGGCTTGTTAATTATATAATAATGGGAATTGTTGTAATAATTTATACATGCAAGTGTATGGAATGAAACTGTTTGATCACCTTGAAAAATCGGATTAACTATCTATATGATTAAGAAATAAGATGAATCATGCATTCCCCATAATTGCATTCGGATAACACTGACTGCCACTTCATGCAGAAAATGGGAAGGGACTAATAGGAGGACGAGCCTCATGCAAGATTGGGCAGTAGCTATGTTATCATTTTTATTGAGTCTCTATCCCAAGCTGATGGGCTTCCTAGGCGTTGGGAGACGCTAACCATCGGCGAGGGGTTGTGTCTTGTGGCTTCTGCTTAGAGTGTGTGTTTATGAATTGCAGTAATCACCACATCGTTAGACTTGTGATTTTGAAAATATGATTTATCATTCGACAATGAAAGTATATCTATACGTATATATATATACATAGTTTTGTTTTTACTTAAGCACAATAGTGCAAATGAAATAAAACCTAAGGGCTAGCACCCGGATTTTGGTTTGGGTCGGTTAATTATCTTTAAACCCTAACTGTAGGGGGCATAATTTTGAGTCATATGTAGTTTCTAGGTCACTACATGCGTTGTTTGGCATACTAATTGTTCATCAATTTATATGATTGTGCATCTAATAAATTTTTGCCATATGGTACTGACGAGAATATTTACCTCACTAAGCTTAAGCTTAAGCTTACACCCAGATAGATTTTTGTTGTTACAGGAAAACCTCTTCCCTAATCCGGGCCGAGGCATACCCCTAATAAGTCTCATGTAGAGACTGGTTGGAGTGATCGGGGAGTGAAAAGGAAATTTTGTAATAGTTTGTAGATATCTAATTACTTTTATATTTTTGTTCATAACATAGATTAAAATCTCTAGTGCATTAAAATCTCTAATGTAGTTCCCTTATGAAATTCATCTGCCTGTAATATTCTTTTGGTGTAGATCTTATGAGCCCACACATCTAGTTAATTTATACCAGAGAAGTAAAATTAGTTATGTTGCTCTATATTACATATCCATAGGCCTAGTGGTAACGTATAGTGGAACGAGCCTTGTATGTCGTATGAAAGGCTTATGATCAGCAAGGGGGTTGATAGTAGAGCTTTGTATGGTACACGACGATCTACCACAACAATGATACTGTTAGGTCGTGATAGTGATCCTACTCAGCTTATAATCCACCAAATATAACTCATTGGTTTGAACTAAAGAGTCACTTACCACTACTTTTTTGCTAAAGGAAATAAATAAGAGTTGAAGGGGAATGAGAACATTAGGGTTACTTAAAAGAAACTTGATTAAATTTTGATGTTAAGGATTGATGTCTGCATACAATTAAGTAGGGTTTATATACCTATCTACTAAGGTTACTTTACATGTATAAAAAGACAAAAGGTTATTCTTACAATTAGGTTATTCTTACAATTAGGTTATATAAAACATACTAGAAAGAGTAAAAGAAATAAAGTATTCAGTATAGAAAAGTAAAGAATCCTTTTAGAATATCGTACTAGAAGACATGCATCTTTTAGTAGTTAGACGTCAATAATATAGTATAAGTGGAGTAGAAGAATTGTAGTCATGGGTAAACCTGATTTGGAATAGGTTGGGGCCTAATCAATCCCATTGTAGAGTAGTTAGCTTGGGTTAGGGTTAGACATTTTTTGTCAACTCGGGAGCTAAGCTCAAATAGTCTTAGGGCCTTTTACTCGAATATCCTGTCATAGTACAATTGTTCGGTAGGTCTAGCATACGTAAAAGTTGGGCAATCAGGTTAGTAGAAAAGGGGAACATAGAGGTCGGGATAGGAATTTCCATCTCAAATAGGGCTTTTAGCTGGTATTCTCCAAGTGAGTCCTTAAAGTCCTCTAACTCGACTTCATATGATCAGTCCAATGGGTTGATTCTTATCATCTGCCTGGGTAAAAAAGATTTGTCCTTAAATCTAAAGTAGTCCATAATTCTTCTTCTAGGATACTTACAGGGTTTTCTACTGATTGGTAAGGAATTAGGTTGAATACATTGAAAGTGGGGGAGACATCATTGTCATAAGGTAACTCGATCTGGAAAGCATTGTGGTTGACCTTCTTTAGGACCTTAGCTAGACCATTAGCTTGAGGAGATAGCTTACTTTGTCTCAAGTGTAGGAATCATTCTCGATTGAGGTGTATCCATACTAAGTCTCTTGGCTGGAAAGAAACAGCTCAATGGCCTCAGTTACTAATCTCTTGTTGTCTTTGATTGAACTTGGTGATCTTCTTAGTTACAAAATGGTGTAGCTCTTGCAATTCTTAAGCTCAGTCAACTCTAAATTGACTCTCTTTAGCAATTGTAGGGGTATCAATCATATTCAGGGGGATAGTAAGATTAAGTCCATAGACAACCTTGAACGAGCTCTTCCCAATTGTGCTATGGAAATATGCAAATTCTACAATTGGCAGATACAAACCCCAATCCCTCAAGTTCTTTCCCATAACAGCTCTAAGTAAGTTTCCTAGCATCTTGTTCATCACTTCAGTTTGGTCATCAGTTTGAGGGTAGCTATTGGAGTTGAACATAAGTTTAGTTCTATGTCTTTTCTATAGAGTCTTCTAGAAATAGCTCAAGAATTTTGTGTTCTAATTTGAATTATGGTCTTTGGCACTCCATGTAGTTAAACAACTTCTTGCAAAAATAAATCTACAATATATAAAGCATCATTTATTTGATGGCATAGAATGAAGTGTGCCATTTTACTAAAGTGGTTAACTACAACAAATATAGAATCTTTTCCTTTGTATGTCTAGGCTAACCTTAGGACAAAGTTCATGCTGAGGTTAACCCAAGGTAAGGTTAGTGTTGGTAGGGGCATGTATTCTCCATAGGGCTCTCTCTTCCCCTTATCTCACTTTCACATTTCACAACTACTAACTACCTTATGAATATCCTTGGTCAAACTAGGCTAATAAAAGTTTTCCTTCAACAGATTAGCCATCTTGATCTCTCCAAAGTGACTAGATAATCCATCCCCATAAGCTTCGTTGACCAACAGCTCACACATGGAATAGTTTAGTATGCAACCATCTTTCCTTGAAGAGATAGCCATCTCGAACATATTAACCTCCAATAGCAACTCCATCTCTGCACTTCTCTACAATAGGATTGAAATGAGGATCATGAGCATATTATATGGTGATAAGCAAAAATCCCAATAATTTTGTCTGTGAAGTGGTCAACAAGGTTTGCTAACATGACAAAGCATCAGCGACTACATTTGCTTTTCCCTTCTTATGTCATATCACATACGAAAATCCTTCCATAAACTCCAACCACTTGACTTGTCTTTTCGAAAGTTTGTTCTGACTCCCAAGATGCTTCAATGATTCATGGTTAGTATAAATAACAAACTCTCATAGTAGCAAACAGTGTTTTCAAACTGTTTTTTCAAACTGTGAGGGCTTGGAAAAAATAATACAACTCTTTCTCATACATAGAATAGTTCAAGGCAGCACCACTAACCTTTTCACTGTGGTAGGTGACTAGTCTTCATTCTTGCATTAGGACAATGCCAATTCCAATGCTTGATACATCACATTACAATTCAAATGGTTTGTCAAAATCTGGTAGGGATAAGACAAGGGCAGAGGTGAGTTTCTCCTTAATCTCCTTAAATCTCTATTAGCTCAGTAATTCCATCTAAACCCATCGCTCGTCTTTGTCAACTCGGTCAAGGGAGTAGCTATGGTACTACATTTTTTAATGAATCACCTACAGAAAGAAGTTAGGCCATGAAAACTTCGAACTTCAATAGCATTTTTTGGTATCGGCCATTACAATACAGCTCGGATCTTCTCCTCATCTACTTAAATTACTTCCCCTAATGTTACAAACCCAAGAAAAACCACTCCATGTCGAAAAAATGTATTTTTCTTCAAATTCCCATATATCTTCTCAGTTTGTAAAATATCAAAAACTACTCAAAGATATTAAACATGGTTGTTTAAGTCAGTACTATATACCAATATGTCATTGAAGTATACGACCACACATCTTCCAATAAGAGGGTACATCACATGGTTCATTAATCTCATGAATGTGCTTGCCACATTAGTAAGTTCAAATGGCATAACCAGCTAGTCATAGAGACTATGCCTAATCTTAAAGGTAGTTTTCCACTTATCACTTAATCTTATGCGAATTTGGTGGTAACCACTTCATAGATCAATCTTCGAAAATATTTTGGCACCATGGAGCTCATCCAACATGTCATCGAGCCTTGGTATTGGCTACCTATATTTGATAGTGATTCAATTAATTACTCGGCTATCGATGTACATGTACCATAAACTATCCTTCTTAAAGACGAGCAGAGTTAGTATAGCAAAAGGAATCATGCTCTTCCTCACATATCCTCACTCTATGAGCTCATCCACCTACCCTTTTAGCTCAGCAGCTTACTGAAGATTCATTTTGTATGCAAGTCAGTTTGGCAGGGCAACGCCTAACTGCAGGTCAATAGAGTGCTCTATCCCTTAGACTAAGGATAGTCCTTAAGGTAGCTCCTCGGGAAATAGGTTGATAAACTCGTCAATTAGCCTTCGAATTTCATTCGAAATATCCTTCAAATCTCTCATCTCTATCTATCTTCTAATCAATAGAAACATAGGCTCTTCAACCTTCTCAGTAGCTCAAAGCTTTCTTTGACTCATCACCAAGGCCTTCTTCCTACTATCATGGGTGAGCTGACTATGGGTCTCATTTACTTAGGATGAGGTCATAGGTTGCAACACAATCTTCTTTCCATCCTTAACAAAGGCATAGGTATTCTTATATCCGTCATGCGTAACCTATTGGTCGAATAACCAAGATCTTCTAAGTAACAAATGTGAAGCTCCTATGAGGATAACATTACATACTACTTCATCCCTATACACATTTCTAATACTAAACAATACGATTACTTCTTCAGTCACGTGTAAAGTACCCTTATCATGAAGCCAATGTAACTTATAAAGTTAAGGATGCTTTGAAGCTAGTAAACTTAGCCTCTGTACAAAGGATTATGTGACTTCTGTCGTCTACTATGATGGTGCACAATTGTCCTTTAACGGTACATTTAGTATGGAACAAATTTTCTCTTTGGTCTTCCTCAGAGTTCTACAAGGAACTTAGTATTCTGTCTCAAGACTAGGGTAATTACTTATCCCTAGTCGGCATAGACACATGTCTCCTCTTCCTCTTTAACTTTAGCTTTTCCAACATCCTTCTCCTCCTCCTACCCTCTTTTATCTATACTATCCACTACATCTCCTTAGAGCACCATAACATGTCGGGTCGAACACTTAATAGCTATATGTTTGAAGCCTAAGCATTTAAAGAACTTTACCTCACTAGTCTTCCGTCTGGAGGTCTGTCTTCTCTTATATGATCTTGGGGTCGACTTAGCCTCAATTTGGCTTGGTTGTCTTACTCGACCTTACTAACCTACTCTACTATCATTAGGTTGATCATTTCTTTCCTCAGCTAAGTATGGCCTCCTTAGCTTGGCTCGGATAAGTAGACATAGAATAGGGGCTTGAGAGAATGTTAGCTTAGGTCGGCTCAAAGCACTTCTCCTCTATTTTTCAATCCTCGATGCTATCTTAATCGCCTCTTCCAAGGTATAAAACCTCTGCACTTCCACAATGTTACGAATCTCATATTTGAGCCCAAAAATAAAACTTAATATTGTACAGGCCTCTGGTTCTTCCACGTTGACTCAGATCATAAGCATCTAGAACTCTCTCACATAGTCATCAACAAATTTGCTTCCTTAGTGAAGTTCCTGCAACTTTGCAAATGGATCTCGTAAATAGGTTTTAGGGCACGAATCTACCCTTTAACAATCTTTTCATCTCATCTTAGGTCCTTACTCCTCACCTTCTATCCCTTTCTCTAGCTACATTCAGATTTTTCCACTACATTGTAGCATACCTAATAAACTTTAATGCAACAAGTCGAACCTTGATAGCATTTGTATACCCATAACAATCAAACAATTTCTCGACCTTCTCTTCTCACTCCAAGTATTCATTTGCATCTTCACTTCTACTAAAGGGAAGTATTTGGACCTTAACATTATCTAGTCCTCAAAGGGCTCGGTGTCCTCGTTCCTATTCTTGGTAATAATCGGCCTTATCTTCTTCCTCACCATACTCCTCATCATCTTCTTTAATCTCCTCTAACTCTAGTCTCCATCTAGTAACTCAATCTACAACTCCTCCAGCTCGAAGGGGTTGAACTGCACAATTAGTTTGGTTACCATGGCCATAGTATCTTGTATGAGCATTTTTTGGTAAGTTATGGTGTTATACTCTTTAGGGTTGTTGTCTATTAACTTGCATCATGATGACTAGGCTCTCAATGAGATTAGTGAGCCTATCAAGTTTATCATCAATTGACCATGGAGTGTTACTACCATTATGACCATGACTAGTTTAAGCACTACTACTCTGGTCACCAATAATACCTTGAGCACTTCAATCTAACATGGTACAATAATTTTCAAACTAATTAACAACATAGTACATAGAAAATACTGCTACCTTACTACTTAAAACTTCTGTTAACATACTCTAACAACTTAAATACTCGTTAATCTCTTGAACAAGACAAAAATGAACTTGCTCTATTTTCATAGCGAAAAACAGAATAATAAGGGAACCGCACTTATCGACATACAAATCTTCACTACATAGCTTACAACTCTAAATTTACTCTACATGAACACACTGCAGTAGTTACAAAAAGAACATAGTAGCCATAAAGCAAAATAAGCCAAAACTTCACTATAACCTTACATACTCTCTCTCGAAATCACGCTTTGATACTAGAGAAGCTGATGCGTCTCTAGGGTCGAATACACAGAGAAACACCACAATGAAGTGAACAGAAAAGAGAAAAAAGAAAAAGTTTACAAATCTTGGGCAACTATCAATGGATATGATACACTAAGTGATCCTATTCGACCTACAATCCGCTGAATATGACTCTACTAGTCCAAATTGAAGGGATACTCGACACTACTCCCTACTAAAGAGAATAAATAAAAGTTGAAGAGAAATGAGAATACTAGGATTACTTAAAGGAAACTTGATTAAATTTTTTTATTGAGGATTGATGTCTACATAAAATTAAGTGGGGATTTATATACCAATCCACTAGGGTTACTTTACATGTATGAAAAGATAGAAGGGTAATCTTACAATTAGGTTACATAAAACATACTAGAAAGGGTAAAAGAGATAGAATATTTAGTATAGAAAAGTAAAGAATCTTTCTAGAATATCATGCTAGAAGATATGTATCAACCAGTAGTTGGACGTCAATAATATAGTACAAGTAGACGAGAAGAATTGCAGTTAAAGGCTGACCTTATCTAAATTAGGTTGAGGCCTAGTTAGTCCCACTATAGAGTGGTTAGCTTAGGTTGGGGTCAAACGTTTTTGTTCAATTCAAGAGCTATGCTTGGACAGTCTTAGGGCCTCCTACTTAGATATCCTATCATAATATAGTTATTCAGTAGCTTTGGCACAAGTGAAAGTTGGGCAATCAGATTAGCAGAAAGGGGAACATAAAGGCTAGGATAAGAATTTCTATCTCGGATAGGGCTTTTAGCTAGTATTCTTCAAGTGAGTCTTTGGAGTCCTCTAGCTCGACTTCGTGTAATCGATCTAGGGGGTTAATTCCTATCATAAGCTCTAATCCTTCAAGGATGTGACTAACATAGTAGGTTAGTCGGTAGTCATAACCATCGACTCAAATGAGTACTGATGATAATGCCTTATCACTAACTGTTAGGTATAGGTATAATTCTTCTCTAGGTATTGGTTTGGAGAGTCGGGGTAGAGTCACTAAGAAGTTCTTTAAGTCTTAGAAAGCTCCCTAACATCAGTTGTTCACTTGAACTTGGTAGCATGTTTGAGTAGGTTGAAGAATTCCACGCATTTGTTGGTGCTTCAGGGTACAAAGTGATTAAGAGCAGCTATCCTTCTTGTTAGTCTATATACCTCTTTATTTTTTGTCAAAGTTTGCATGTTCTAGACTACTTTGATTTTGTCAAGGTTAGGTTCTATCCCCCATTCTATGACCATGAAACCAAGAAATTTCCCTGATGCAACTCCAAAGATGTACTTTTAAGGGTTAAGCTTCGTTTAGAACTGGAGGAAGGTTTAGAATGCCTCCTGGAGCTCATTATGTGGTCTTTTCTAGTTTTGCTCTTGGCAATCATGTTATCGACATAGACCTCAATGTTCCTACCTATTTGTTACTTCAAGATGAAGGTAACCATTCATTGATACAAGGCTCCGGCATTTTTTAAACCGAAGGGTATTACTTTGTAGCAATATGTTCCTAAATCTATAACAAAGGATGTGTGTACTTCATCTTTGGGAGCCATCTAGATTTGGTTGTATCTAGAGTAGGCGTCTATGAAACTAAGAAGTGTGTAATTGAACGTCAAATCGATAAGCTATTCTATACATGGTAAGGGAAAGCAATCCTTATGGCATGCCTTGTTAAGGTTAGTGTAATCGATGCACATGCACCATTTTCCATTTTCTTTCTTGACAAGTACTGTATTGGTAAGCCAGGTGAGGTTTTCTCTTACTTAATGAAGCTTGCTCGAAGTAGCTTCTACATTCCTCCTTAATTGTGGCTTAGCATTATGGGGCAACGTGTTGTTTCTTTTGCTTAACGAGTTGAATGGTAAGATTGACATTTAAATTGTGAGCAGTCTTCGATATGTTGATGATCCCTAGAATCTCTTCTGGTGCAAACACGAAGATGTTTAAGTTTTTCTTAAGGAAATCTATGAGTTTGGCCTTGTTTTTGTCTAGCAATTTGGCCCCTATTTCGATTATCATTCTAAGGGCATTAGATATCCTAACTTCTAAGGTCTTTTTTACAAGCTCTCCTCATATTGCACAAGCAAAGGAGTTGGTTATTTTGATGTTCATGACATTATTTCTGGATTGGGCTTTGAGATAAAGCGCCCTAGACAAACTCTGATCACCTCTTACCTTGCCTACACCAGTGGGTATCATGAACTTTGCTTTAAGGCATTTTTGGTTGATGAGCATGTGGAATTTTATTGTACTTGCTCTATCATGGATAGCATTGTATTACGACCATATGTTGACAACGATGAAGTCTATTGACTGTGTGGCAACATATTTGTCATCGCCTAATCGAATAGATAGGGTGATGATTCTGTGTTTATAAGATTGAAGCGGCTTGTTGAGCTATTTTTTTTTATTATTATTATTTTCTTGAAAGCGCTATAAAAGAGTATATCCGTTGAACTTCCGCTACCGACGAATATTTTAGGGACATTGAAGTACCCAATTTTAGCATTTATGATGAGTGTATTGTTATGGGGTAGGACAATTCCCTATTCTTCTGCTTCGATAAAAGTGATTGTCGTGTCAGTTTTCAATCTCTTATTTCTTATTATGTACACCTCAGGTTTGGTTGTTATGGTTATATTATTTGAGAGGAAACCAGGTCCATCGAATTTGGTGTTAATCTAACCTCATCGTTCCCTGTACTTCTATTTGTCTATGGTCACATTGGCTTACTGGTTATGATGTTGCTGCTAGTGATCTGCTCAGCGATGTTAGGTCGACTATTGGATTTGATTTTTCTCATCTAAAACAAAGTAGTCAATGCAGCCATTGCGAACAAGGCCTTTAACTGCAGTCTTGAGGTGGCGACATTTGTCGGTGTTGTGTCCGTATGCCTCATGGTAGTCACAATTCTTCCTTAAGTTTACTGCTTTTAGTGTTTCACGGATGTTGGGTGATCACGGAAGTTGCTTTCGGACCTCATAAGGTTGTATATGAAGTGTAGTCTTGAAATTTCTACCTTTGCTTATCGCGCTATTCTCATATAGGTGGC
This sequence comes from Lumnitzera racemosa, assembly GCA_024138005.1. Classification (NCBI taxonomy): domain Eukaryota; kingdom Viridiplantae; phylum Streptophyta; class Magnoliopsida; order Myrtales; family Combretaceae; genus Lumnitzera; species Lumnitzera racemosa. The sequence continues at coordinate 65,544,517 of JAMXBC010000004.1, forward strand.
TATGGTCTAAGATCGCGAATCCCTAAGCAATCCTTTATTGAAATGTGCATGTTGTTTTCCACTTTGATATGAGCTCTAATGGCATCTTCTTGAGCTATATATTTCTTGAGGACTTTCATGAATTCGTCTAATGATTTAGATTTGTCTAATAAGACTGCGTCAAAGAGCTTTCCGTTAGGGTTTATGCTTGCTAGGAGCACTTGCAGGGCCGTTCCTATGTCTAGCTTGGAAACTTGTAGCTTTGTTCAATTGAAACACTTGAGACATGCTCATAAGGTTTCATTGGGACACTGTTTGACATTGTAGAGAATGAAAGAGTCTCCCCCTGGGACTCAAGAACTAAGGAAGTATTTCTAGAATATACTTCCTAGTTCATCAAATGAAGTGATAAATGCCTTACAGAGAGTGTTAAACCAGTGCAAAGCAACTTTTGCTAATGTGTTGTGAAGGCTTTATACATGATGACATCTAAGAAGTTTTAGAGCTCATCATCGTTCGAAAGTTAACTAGGTGATCATCTGGGTCAGTAATGCCATAGTAAGTGTTCAGATGTGGTAACCTTATACTTGTGGGGAGCATTTCTTTAAGGATAGAAGGGATGAATGGGCTTTATGTCGACATAGAGCTCAATGTTCGTATGGGTGATTCAACTTTCTTTTGGTTGCATACAATGAAGACGCAGTGGATATGTTCATTTAGTTCATCTATGTTCATGTCTTCATAGTCGTTTGGTGATTATTTTGGTGATAGGCTATCGATCAGTTTACTTATCTCTATGTGCTTACCTTTTACATGCATTTTGCTGCGGTATAGTTCAGTCATTCATGCAGGTCTTCATAGGGTTGGTGATCGCGTTGAATCTGCTTACGCGAACATATGAAGTGTATGATATATAGATCGTCAATCTTGGTTGGTTATGAGGAAGAGTAGACGGTTGCCTCTTCATTTGGGCATTTTTTAGATACATTTTTAAGCAATGCAACTTCTTTGTGCAATGCTATAGTGGATTCATCATATTTTTTATTTTCTTTAAGCATTCATTGGATAAGTGACCTGAACTATTGGACTTTAGCATTTTTGTTTTGAGGCAGTAGAAGTATTTGGTCACCTCTATCATGTTAGGATGTGTTGGTATCCCTTATCTGGAAAGCTTGTGAATTAGTGTTTTTGCTTTTAGCCATTGTTCTCGTGGTGGCCTGAAACGATGGGCGCCAAAATGTTGATTGGAATTAAATTAACTAGGATAAAGTGGGCTCATGTGGAGTTCGAGTGAGATAGGCTTAGGCTTCATCTCCTTCTCCTTAGCACCTATAAAAAACACTCAATGAATGTAGCCATAGAGGCTCTTCGACACTCAAATTAGCAAAAGAGACCAAAAGAAAGAGAGAACGAACATTAAGGACCTAAGGGATAGTGCTCGCCTAAGATATGGTGTAATTTGTGTAGTGTATCGATATTCAATCAACAAGAAAGAGGAGAAAAGGAAAGAATTTTGGGAAAGTCAAGGAGAGAGAGTGTTTTGCCTTACTTTATGGCGCCTAACGCCTTTTATGTGAGCTACCTAAACACATGGCAATCTGGGGTTGGTTCATACTAGCCGTCGAAAGACAGTATGCTCTATGGTAGAAACTAAGGTACATTTCAGGTGGTATGTTGTAGTTGGCATATGCCAGCTCGATGATCAAGGTGACTTGCTTGAATGGGGTATTATATAGCTTACTAAGTAGGTCGTGGTCTAAGGAACAAGCTCGTCAATAACTCGTACCGTTCTTGACATAATTGCATGGCTTCGTGAGTAGGTTGCGGTGTAAGGGATGAGCTTACTATTCGCTTGCTTGCACTTCAGTGTCCCCCATGATGGCCTTCATCTATTAAGCCTTGATTTGGGCAAAAATCAAGTGTCAACGAATATTATTTAATTATCGTTACAAAATAGGTATAAGTACTATAAAATCTATACCTTGTATATATTAGAGTACATATTCTAAGGGAAGACATGTACCCTGACTTCATACCTGTACTCTAACCTATGGGAGCAGGTTCTAAGAAATTACTACCTAAAACTTACCTATGACCCCCACTACCAACTTAGTACCTTCTCAATAGAACAAAGTTTCGATGAATACCTTGTACAATAGGGTTACTCGCTCACCCTTAATTAAGGTTGATCCTTTACACTAGAATAAATAAATACAACAAATATTATTAGTTAGAAGTAGTGTTAATGGCATATGCAAGAGAGTAGAAATTTTTGCCCAACCTATCACTTTTTTTTTTTTCTTACCTCATTGGTCCTTAGCCTAAAATCATGACTGTTTGGATTTTTAGGCCCTTCAATTGCATAAAAGGCTTTAACATTAGCCCATAGTTGATCATCATCAAATTGCTATCTTATTTAACGTTAGCATGCATCAATCACTAGCCAAAGCCAAAGTCAAATCTAAATCTACAATGTCAAAATCATAAATCAACTATTATAATTCTATGAGCTTATAATTTTATATGGCTCTTTCTAGTTAAAATAAATGCAAAGTCATTTATATGTAGATTCATGGTAAATATAGGTTTAGGTATAAGATTTTACAAGTTTACAATTCTATATGATTTTACAAATTCCATCATTTTATATACTTCAATCTTTAGAAAAGTTGTAAGTTTGATAACCTTATTGCTTAAGTACATTTAAGATCTATTTCGATTCATTGGAGGTTATCGATATGTGGGAACAGATGCAAGGGTCACATACGAGTTACATGTAAAGTAAGAAAATGACTTTAGTGATTCATATGGGATAATTAGGCCAGAAATGTACGAAGGAGGACTAGATAATTTTAGTGAGGCTCTAATACGTATGATGATAGGTAGAGAAATGTAAAGACATCAAACTTTACAATTGATGAAGAACAGTATGAAATACTTGAAGTGTTTAAGTATTTAATCTTTGAGACAAAATTTTGATAAAATAACAGTATTAATGAGAATTTTTCTCTTATCTAAATGAAGATGTGAATGGAGTATTTATAGGAAATGCTAGTTGATCTCATTCGTTAGATCGTGATAATAATTAATTGTCAAGATTGAACCTTTTACTAATAGATCTCACTCTTTTCATCGGTTTAAACTTAGATAAAAACTTTATTTATTATTTTAGTGTAAGCCAAACTAAGAAATATTTGATCCAACATGCTCTACTCTAAGTTTACCATACCAAAACTCCTTTGATCATTCCAGATAGTTAGATTCAACTCTTTGAGTTGCATCACATTAACTCAAAAATTCAAATATAATTAATTAATAAGTTTAAAGCCTAAATTTGAATTTAACCCTTTACAGAGGCAAGAACCATGAGGTTAGACTTAGACTTGGATAAAGGTTGGTTCCAAACCTTAAATCGACCCAAAACCGACTTAGTGGGCTGACAAACCGACTTGGCTTATGGAAGGCTAATCCAAATCGCCCCTAAACCGCTAAGCCCTAAGGGCCTAAGCAATTCAAGAGGGCAGAACATTCTAAACTGGCGGGTCATGAATTGCTGAGCTGGCTCACCATTGAATTGGTGGGTCGGCCCGGCTAGTTCACACCCTTAAAAAAAAAAGATAAAAAAAGAAAAAAGGGAAGTCACTAAATATGAAAAAATAATTGGATATATCCAGTAGGTCATTATATGTCAAAACTATTTTATTTGTAATGGTGAAAAATAAATTTTTAAATATAATATTATCAAACTAATGATATATAACTAATAATAAGTTAATTATGTATTAAGGATATATGGAAAATTTAATTTAATTTTATATATGTCCTTTTTGTAAAACTTGTTAAATATTAAGGACTTGAATATGAAGAAAAAAATAAAAAAGTTGGAATCATATTAAATCGAAAATTAATAAAAAAAATTAGAAATTATTAATAAACTAGTATATTTAAAAAAAAGAAAAGAAAAAGAAGATCGTATTATTATAAATTATTAATATATTTAAAAAAAGAAATTAATAAAAAATTAAATATTAAAAAAAATAGTTCAAAAGCCGAGCTAACTTAAAATTACCCTCTTACAAGCCAATCATGATTCAATCATGGTTAAGCCTATGAACCAACGATTTCAAGCTAAACAAGCTTACCGCTTACCTCTAGTTAGACTTATGGTATATTATAATATTTGGAAAGGAAAGATTAAAAAAAAAAAAAAGGAAAAATCAGTCCATGAATAGGTAGATCCATTGAGCTAGCACCGTCGATTGTGGTATTGGCCGCATTAGAAGCAGCGGGGCAAGGCCCAGTCCGACCCGGGAAATGGTGGATCTTTCGACCGGCCGTGTCAATATCAATAATGGTCACGCTGTAGTAGCTGGTCCATGATATCACCAGGAAAGCTACTAGATAGATCCTACGAGGGGAAATCAGAACCTCGTGCTAACCCAAAATGATCTTCTACCATGTGAACTCGCTTTTGTATTTTTTCCTATGTTTTTCCGATCAAGCGAAGTTTGTCAAAAAAATGGATTTTGCTTGTTTTGTTACAATTAATAAATATGGTCATGTGTGAAGGCAGTGACTTAAAATAGAAGAATGTCAATCGCATGGTCTTTGGCGTGGACAATGAGAATGAGTCGCATTCAAAGTTTTTACAATCAATACATAAATCCTGGATCAGCAGCCCATGATGGCTCGGATGAAAGGACCATTCATTAATTTAATTAATATTCATCTCCAGTCTCCACTACTTGAATTATGGAACAGATGTTTATGTGGAAGTTGGATATTTTGAGAGATCTAGAAGATCGTGTGCCTTGATTTCGGATTATGTATTGCTATTCTCATTTTTATTTTTTACTTTATCCATGTGGATTTCAATATAGAAGAAATTTTATCTTTACATGGCATGATAGCATAAAATTAGTTACAATACAAAAAAGACGAGCTTGTTGACATAAAGAGGAAGTTTCTTCTTCTAAAGTTAAGTAAGGTATAAACTTTTGTTTCCTCAATATCTAAAATTCCAAAATTATAAGAGATAATATAAAGATGGCAATAGACTATAATCTTTAGCTTGCATCCATAATTACTAGTTATTTTATAAGTATGGCTGTTAAAATATGATTTTATTATTATTTTAAATATATAAAATCTTATAAAATCAATAAATTTATAGAATTATATATTAAAATTTATAAATAATTTTGTATTCATTTTAACTAAAAAATATTATAAAATCATAAGATTTTACCTATAACAAAAAGTACCACTTTCTTTTCTAGCTAAAGGGGATTCAAACTACTAGGTTATAAAGGTTCTAGCTAGACAAAATGTTTTTGAAAACCAAATAAGCTTATTTTTACTCTATGTCCTTCCGGATTGCATATAATTGCTTGTTTAAAGAAACAAATAGAACTGGAAATTGGACTATCGGGCTCCACTCTACGGCATCATTGCAACAGGAGTATTACGTCTGAAATGAAGGTATTATGTTGTAATAGGAACGATGTGAATCAAGTCTCTCGTAATTCGATACCCGTATCTCATACATAATACAATTAAACTCATTTCTTAATACGGAAAAATATTTATTACGATATCTATCATCCCAGTTAAAAATTCCAAATGAAAAAATCAATTACCGGATGAAATGGAGGTATTTTAAGAAGCTACCCCTTTTTAGATAATAAATAAACTAATTGCTTATGAGATGTATTTTAATGATTAAAACCTTCATCTAAATGTTAGAATATTTATGTTCAAACTTCATAAAAAAACAAAATAACAAAAAGGGTATAGATTTTATTACTTTTAACTCGACACAATAAGTTAGGATCACTTCTCTATCGATCAACCGAGAAAAAAAAAAAAAAAAAAAAACCTAGAAAGATTGATGATTTGCCTGAAAAAGATTTAATCTTTTCATCCAAGTCAAAAACTGGTGTAGAAGACAGTCCTCCTCCTATTGGGAGTACGGACCTACCAAGTCAAACAATAACTTCATCAAATCAACGATAAGGACCATATATTTCTAGTTTACCCTACCCCCCTACCCCCCCCCCCCCCCCCCCCCCCCCCAAAAAAAAAAAAAAAAACATAAATAAAGAAAGCATAAATAACTTTATCAAATCTAAGATAAGGACCATTAATGGTCATGTCTGTTTCCTTGTACCTTGTTAAAATTAGTTGAGATGAAAATATTAAAGAAGTTATGTCACGAAACCTAACAGTTGACTCATTCTTTTGTTTATTTATCAATACAATTTAAACAAGACACGCCTCGCCAGCAGCATCGGTTGACCATTCTTCATTTGCATTGCGGTGCAAAATGGACAAATGTAATCCTATTGTTTCGTTGCATAAGCACTCCAAACCACGAAATTTGCCTCAGATGACATTCCTATCTTTATCCGGGTAGTTGTTAATGTGAACAAATTACATGTACATTACATTGGTTACTGATCTGGTAGAATCTAAACTCTTAAAATTAAATTTATTACTGTAAATTTTAAAAATTATGGATATAACTTTCAAACTGTAAAAGAAGAACATAAAACTATGGATATTCATTAACTGACTTTTGACCATCTTATATGTTTTTGCAGAAGATTTGAAAAATATGTCACACACATATATAATTTTTAAAAGTTGTGAAAAGTTAAAAGGATGCCAAGCAAATGATAGTTTTAGAGTATATTTATAATTATCCTGAAATTTTAATGTGAAGTGCCTGCCTTTACCAACATATTTTACATTTGAGGGACAAAAACGGTATGACTGTATCGTTCAGGGCCTCAGGCATCAAAGGGTTTTAAGTAAAAGACATCAAAACATCAGGGTTGGAGTGATCTAAATCCTTCATTATGTGTATAATCTAAGACCTCAAAAGGAGGAACAAGAATAAATCTAAATTCAAGTAATATTATACAGTTTGTACTAAGAAAATAAAAAAATGTTTATGCCCCCCTGTTCGACCATTTCTAGATCTTTTTACCCACTCCAACACTGTTATTGTCATACATCTGCACATCTCATAGGTGCATAACCCAATCTGGACCTCTTCGTATCATACAGGATATGGAAATTTTGCTGCTGATAATTCCCGATGATCGAAAGCGCCGACCGCGGAGTCCCCATCATCGCCAAACAAATAAGCTCATCAGGGATCAGGGTGATGAAGTAATTCTCAACTGGGAAATTCCAAACTGCTCCATCCGCGAAGTCGATGGCGAATTCGGGCAGTTGGACTTGGTTGACACCCGAAATGTTGTAACAAGGATGCAAAAATTCGATTTCCTTGACCAATGGGTAGCCCTTGACTTTCTTGAGGAATGCTTGTTTGATAATTTCATAAGCAGGGTCCGCAAAGTAACTCAATGTGGTACCAGAATCTATGATTGTACCACCAGAACCGTCAGATGACAATTGCCATGTCTCTTGTGGTATGTTCAGCACCTCCCCACCAACAACAATTGACTTGATTTGAACATAGTAAAATGTATCAACTGGGTTTTCCCTTCCAGCCACAAAGGAGGTGAAATTCAAGTTGGGGTGTCCTAATAACTCCTTATCCTCACCAAAAATCAACTTGCTACTAACACTTGAATCACTATTCCTATCCACGAGGCAATACGAAAAGGAATGACCATAGAATGATTGAAGCTGTGAAGAAAATGAAAGTGGACCTCTTCCTAGTCCCAACAAACCGGCTGCCCCATGGAACAATCCTCTATTCCAATGGCCACAACCAAACATCACATTCTCAACCTTCCGGTACTCCGCCTTCCCCGCGGGGCTGGTGAGATTCACCGTAAACGTCTCCAGCGCGAAATCCCCCGTCGTATTGGAGCTATCACCGTACCAATAGTAGTACGGGCACGTCTGTTTCTCCGCAGCACACGGCTGGGGAGGATCGGGCGACGAGACTAAATGGCACCTGGTGTCACGACAACTTATGTTCCTGTAGGAAGTTGAGTCCTTAGGATCATAATATGGCCCGCTTTGCTCAAAACAGTCATGACAAGGTACGCATTGAATCCAATTGAGGTCACTGCCTGTGTCAAGTATTAACGAGAAGTGTTTCGGAGGTGTACCGATGAAAACATCCATGAAATACTCTCCTGAACCCAAACTAACCCCAGACCCAACAGTTGCCATGAGCTGCTCGGAAAGTCCGGCCGGTGTAGACGGTCCCGGCGCCGATGCCGGCTCGTGAGATTGCTTAAACGCAGCTCTCTCATTATTCTCCTTCAAAATCCTCTCATGTCTCAGCCGTGAAACCATGTTTTGGTTCTTGTTTTCTGTCATTCTTCTGTGAAGCGTGTGAACTCTTACTAAATCTCTCATGATCAAGGACTTCTCCGGGTCGGCTTCCGGCGACGTTGACCGGCGTTTTAGATGAAGTTTGACTGTTTCTTTGACCCCATCAGTATTTCTGCCTCCTTCTCCTTCGTCTTCATCATCATCATCAAGATCAAAGCTTTCGCGCTTTTGAAGTGTTGCTTTTCTCATAAGTGGATCGCTTTGCTTTGAACTCCTAGAAGAAGGAAGAGAACACCCAGAACTCGCTGAGGATGACACCGCATTGAAGCTCATATGATCAGGCAATTCAATCCCAGCGAGAGTGGAGCTGTTATGACTAAGATCTTTGTGCTTTCCTTGTACCTGAATCGCGCCACATAGCACTAGAAGCAGAAGCACGACAAAGCCTGAAACAGGAACGTTCCAAGCCATGGAGTTGACTTCTTCAGAATGAATTATTAAGGGAATCCTGAGCAAGAAACAGAAAAAAAGAAGGAATCTCAATGCTTTTAAAGCCGAACTTGAGATTAAAAAGACAAGTTTTGAGCACCCAATAAAGTGAAAAATAGGAAAGAGATGAAACTTATTGGGTCTTTTTGGATTTATGTGAAATTTGGAGTGATAGGATGTGCTTTACATTTATATAAGGCCTGAGGGAGAAGAAGGGAGAGAAGAAAAAAAAAAAAAGAGGAGAAAAAATGGGTTTTAGGTTTGAGTTTGGATTTGTGTTGTGATGTGGGTGGTGATGGACTAAAGTAATGTGGTGGAATCAATGTTTGAGACTTTGAATTTCTATGGTTTGTGTGTATTCAACACATACCGTTGAAAGGATACGCGGTTTCATGAAAAATAAACGGAGCTGCATAGTTTAGAGCAAAAATACAGAAGCGTTAATTTTTAATATGTTTCTTTTCGATTTTGATAACGAGTGCTCCATAGATCTTTGCTAAGAACAAAATTTTACTTACAAAAATTTCCAAATATAAAAACGTATTTCAGAGTTGTAATCTTTTAATTGTTATATTCTTATGGAATTATACAGCGGTAGTTATAAAAACAAATATATATCCATATATATATATATAGAGAGAGATATTTTCTTAGATACAAGTATAAAAATTTACTTTTGGGTTGTGATATATTTACTAAAGTATACTTTGGTTGTGCAAAATTCATGAAACTAGATAAAATAAAGTTCACTATTTGATTTGCAATCTAAACTTAGTTAATGCATAAAAAAAGACACGAGGGTTAGGATAAAATAATCAAAATTTATCCCATAGATTAGAAAAAACATAAGTATTAAGAATATAAATATAATTAAATAATATTAAGCGTATAAATAATTAAAATTTATACTTTTTAAATAATATAAAAATATATTAAATAAATATTATATAATATTAAGGTATAAATATCAAAATACACTATCGAATTCAATACTCATGTATAGTAAATAAAGATTACTTGATACTATTATGTAATACTATATTTCTTATATTTGTGCTGTTTAATCCTCTCTTTTTTTTCTTGTTTTTTTTTTTCTTTTAATATTAGAAATCAATCTTAACCTAAAAGTCCATTCTCATGCTGTTGCTTCCTCTCACTTTCCTTCTTTCTGTTCTACATTTTGCTAGCTCAGCCCACTTCAGCTTCTCTCTCTTTCTCTTCCCCTCTTTGGTCATTGGGTCCAGGGGTAAGGGTTTGATTTTAGTATTTTACTTGGTAAAAGTAACTGTAACTTGGTGTGGAGGAGGTTTGACCTCATCTTTCAACGAGTATACGTTTATTTTATGTTGGTGGGCTTTTCCAAAAGGAGTGCTCGATCACGTTCACGCGCTTCTAAAAGGCGTAGAAAAGTTGTGTCCCATGCTTTGGGCCAAAAAAAACACAAAATGTTATTTTCTTTTTTTAAAGTGCCCTTGTAGTGGGGGAACTCATCTCACTTTGTTAGAATTTTCGTCTTGAGTTTGATTATTTATAATTTCCCCCCCATCGCGTGTGATTTGCGGAAGACAAGTTCATCCGACCTGTTGGCCCCTGTTTTCCGTGAAACCATTTAAGCAAATGGTAGGGAGGCATAAATTCTTTAACAATTAGCAATCTAATTATAACTCTACGTTATTATTAATTGTTAAACCACGAAATACTATTGTAAATCATACTTATATCTTAACATAATATTGGATAAATATTTCCTCATAATATAGATATTTATAAGATATCGTGATGCCATGATGTTGAAAATAGTATGTAGAGCGTTCTTATCCCAATAAATATCAAGATATATTGGAACCAATGGCCTTTACTTGCTTTTAATGGTAGTAGACTTAATGTATCCAATTGAAGTTGTTCATGTAGTTTAGCATATGCATTTCAACAACAGATCTAGGCAGCAAAATCAATTTCCGATAATATAGTGTCTTACATATAATGAATAAAAGTACTGAATATATTAATAATTACTAATTTTTTTATGTTGGGATATGTAGAGACATAAAGCTATATAATAATGATCTCGTTACATTAAAAAATAAAATAAAATAAAAATATACATTTCAATCTAAACAATGGTATAGATATACATGGGAGGATCGACTTTTTTATTGGTTAACAAAGAACAACCGTAAGATATTATTTTTAAGAATATCCTATTAATATATGAGAGACGCTTATTATAATTGTTTAATTGTTATATAAAATTGTTGTGTAACATAAATCTAGATTGTAGTAATTCATGGAAGTTATTCGTTGTTTGAATAATTTTATCCATTATAACGTAAGAAGTTTGTGATTCTCATTTTTCTTTTTCAAGAGTAACCAAGATTATGGTGGTATTATAAGGGAATAATATAATGACAAAACAAGGTTAACTCTTATATGTATTCAATAATCATGTATGGCGTGGGATGATTACGACAAAAGAGTAATGGGAATGGTGCCAAAATTGTAAACTTTTGCCGTTTTCATCCTCATTGCTGCCCCTGCACATTTCTTTGTTTGTCATAATAAAATCCTTCAAATAGAACACCACTCTATCTAAAGAGGACCTGTTATTTTCCTTAAAAACCTTTATTTGTTAGTTACCTTCAGCATGCCATATTTGATCTCATTAATTAAAAATAGATGGAGGTATAAGGATAACTTATAAACACCGGCTCTTTGCTTCTTCTTCTTCTTCTTCTTTTTTTTTTTTTTTTCTTTCTACAAAATCTACACTATTGTAGGCCCTTCCTTTGCATTTTTCCCATTAAATTTTTTATACCTGCTTTTGCAGGGTGTGAAACCAGTTGCATTTACCCAAGTGCATCATAGCATATTTGTTTGGATGCTCTTTTAGAAAATATGGAATTTGAATCTTCAATTCAACATGTGTGAAGTTTATGCAGTAGTTTAGCAATTATTTTACTAGTTTTATTTTTACATGAGAGATTATTTATTTTGTAAACAATTTTCTATTTTATAGTTAGTTTGTATAGTTGACATACAGTTGGAAGTAGTTAGTCCAACTATATTTGGTATTGCTAATCCGTTAGTAGTCTATAGGCTTGTTTAGTGATTGTATATAAAGTATTAGTGCAATATGAAACAACTAACTCCTCATTTTCTCACTTCTCCATAACTGTTCATCTTATTTGTTCAATAATGGAGATCAATCATACAATTTCAGGAATTGCACAAGTACAATAGATCTAATTTTCACATGGTATCAGAGCAGTAGGATCCTTCTTCTAATTCTTTTTCTCTCCGAATTGTGAATTTCATTGTGTTGGTAAGATCCTTCCTTTGACTATTTCAAATTGAATTGGGATTTTTCATAACGAACAATCAAGCTATAGTTCTAATAGAACCAAACATTTCGGATCCATATTATTTGTCAGGATCTGACAATCCGAGTATGGCGATTAGTAATATAGTGTTCAATGGATTGAATTACTTGTCTTGGTATCTTTTAGTAAGAATATGACTTGGAGCAAAACTAAAAATAGGGCTTCTTAATGCTATGATTAGAAAACCTATATATAATGCTCAAAATTTTGTTAAATGGTAAAGAAGTGATTATATGGTCCGTTGTTGGCTTTTAAACTCTATGCTTGGTGAGATTTCACAAAATTTCTTGTACTGCAAGTCTGCTTATGATCTCTGGAATCAAATTCATGAGTAGTATAGTCAAAAGAATGTGCCTCTCATTTATCAATTATTACATGAGATTGGTAATTTAAAGTAGATAAATCATTCCATGAGTGTATACTATAATAAAACGAAAAAGTATTAGGATGAGCTTCAAATACTTCATGCATATTGTCAAGCCTGATTTTTCAGTTTTTGTTTAAAATTGATTTCTGATTTCTTGATTAATACTAAACTCTAACTCATTTAATATTAATCATCGACTAAAGAAATTGAGAAATTCCAGTTTTTTTATTGAAAATAATTTTTAGAGTCATCACCTGACCGAAGTCGAGAAAAGAAAAAGAAACCATAACCAATTGGGTAGATTGATTACGATTTGGTTACCAGTCTTTGATTTGAATTTTAAATGAAGAATCAGATGGTTCTAAATTCAGGGGCTAACCTATTAGACCCTTAACAAATACCAATATCTATTTACTAAAATTAGGATTATTTTTCTAATTATAATATTTTTAAAAAATAAATAAATAAATAAAATCAAAAGAGAGAAAAAAAAGGGACCTAAGTTTCTACATATTTTATCGTTGCCTCGAAAGTGCCTACGTATCCGCTAACTGGGATCAGACGACCGTAGTTCTTTCCAAAAAATCTTTAATGTGTTGATTGATTTTAATTTTGAAAACTGCCTATGTTTATGTTTTTAATTTGTCCGGTTATTAAAAAGAATCTAAAGTGCCCTAACTCGTAAGTGATAAAAAAACCCTCTAAGATATTATAATCTTCTTATAAAAACTTTGTTTTGTTAATTTTTATTTTTCAAAGAAAATTTTCTATATGAGAATTTCTGTGAAAAGAAGCTAATCCTAAGCTAATATACATATAGATCCATACTTATACTTCTACTATTAATAACTATTGATAAAATAAATTAGTAAAATCATATAGCATACTACCGAAAAAAATCCTAAAACTAATATATTCATACATTATATTAAATAACTACGGGATTATTAATATAATAATAATAAAAAAATAAAAAGAATAGAGCAACCCAATCAAATTTGGCTCTTATGCAGCAGTATAGAAATTATGTGCTTGTGATGGAGTCTGCCGGAGTTACACGCGAACAGTGCAATGCAGTGGCCTTAGGAGTTGCGCGGAGGGGTGCGATTTGTCAACAGTGAACGGGATTTCGCGCTAATCGGACGTTACTGCTGGCTGAGCTTGCTGTTCACCGATACGGTGAAGCTTGGACAATAGTCGTGTTGGGTGAGATTTGGCCATGTGATCAGGAATTAGACCTGTACATCTATGCTATGCTCAACTTATCGTAAGGAATTGTTGGCATGATTGTGGATGTTAACAACTTATGCTGCAATTCGACTAGATGACTTCAGCCAAAGGGGTCTCAGATAGGGGGCAAGATTAGATTGGATGGATTGTAGGTTGGACGTGCGATCGGATGACTAGGTACTGTATTGTTGTGTTGTTAGCAGTGGGGCGTATTGTGGTATGGAGATTGGTTTGCGGTTAGGTTTGTGAAGTTTGGATTCTGGACTTCAGTTGGTGGATGAAGAGGGGCAGTCAGATTCGTGAAGCTCGAATTTTGGACTTCGGCCGGTAGATGAGGAGATGAGATCAGATTTGTGAAGTTCCGATTCTGGACTTCGGTTGGTAAATGAAGAGGTGCTTTTGTTTTCTATTCTTTCTTTTTTGACTGCTGGAATGTGCTTTGATCGGTGCTGATCGATGGAATGCAGTAGTCCGCCTTGCTACTATCCAAAGTGCGGTCAGGGCGTGGACTTGTTGGCTGGGTTGTGTAGTAGTTCTCCAATTAAATCTAACCTAAACATTCCGATATTTATCCGTTAGGCCATTGGCCTATGTTTTGATATTCAAAACAATTAAACTATACTTAAATTATTCGATTCCCTAAAAATAAAAATTTTTACTAAACTAAAACTAAAACTATTTATTCTAAAAAATTACTTCCTAAAAATCTAAAAAAATTTATAATAATTTTTCTTCTCTTTTTTTTTGGTATTTTTATCATTAAATTTTTATTATTTTTATCTTTTATTAATTAAAATTTTTATTATTATTGTATTTTTCTGAATTAAGGCTTTTGTAAAAATAAAAAATTAGGACTACAGAGGGGCAAAAATTATGTATCTATAACTGCCTCTCTTTGTAGTGAAGTTTAAACAAAACTTTGTCACGAAAACAAAAGAGATACCTTTTTTGCCTCAGGACGACTTTATCCTAAAAAACGTTAAGATACTCGACGAGGGTTAGAATAGCAAAGGGTAGCGCCTTTGTGAATTGGCAAAAATCCATAAAAAGAATAATGAGAACTTAGTCGTGCCCTGATGAGCTAATTAACCAAGGCGGTCAAAGCGCCCTTTGAGCTGGCTAAGACCTAAAAATGAGCAAAATTAGTTGTGCCTTAATGAGCTAACTAACCAAGGCGATCAAAGTGCCCTTTAAGTTAGCTAAGACCTAAACCATGAAGAAACTTGGTCGTGTCTTAATGAGCTGACTAACCAAGGCGGTCAAAGTGCCTTTTGAGCTGGCTAAGACCTAGAACATGAAGAAACTTGGTCGTACCTTAATGAGCTGACTAACCAAGGCGGTTAAAGTGTCCTTTGAGTGGTCATGACCTAAAGCATGAAGAAACTTGGTCGTGCCCTAATAAGCTAACTAACTAAGGCGATCAAAGCATCTTTTGAGCTAGCTAAGACCTAAAGCATGAAGAAACTTAGTTGTGCCCTAATGAGCTGACTAACTAAGGCGGTCAAAGCGCCCTTTAAGCTGACTAAGACCTAAAACATGAAGAAACTTGGTCGTGTCCTAATGAGCTGACTAACCAAGGAGGTCAAAGCGTCCTTTGAGCTGGTCATGACCTAAAG
This sequence comes from Lumnitzera racemosa, assembly GCA_024138005.1. Classification (NCBI taxonomy): domain Eukaryota; kingdom Viridiplantae; phylum Streptophyta; class Magnoliopsida; order Myrtales; family Combretaceae; genus Lumnitzera; species Lumnitzera racemosa. The sequence goes on from JAMXBC010000004.1 coordinate 65,559,837, forward strand.
CATGAAGAAACTTGGTCGTGCCCTAATAAGCTAACTAAATAAGGCGGTCAAAGCGTCTTTTGAGCTAGCTAAGACCTAAAGCATGAAGAAACTTAGTTGTGCCCTAATGAGCTAACTAACTAAGGCGGTTAAAGCGCCCTTTAAGCTGACTAAGACCTAAAACATGAAGAAACTTGGTCGTGTCCTAATGAGCTGACTAACCAAGGAGGTCAAAGCGTCCTTTGAGCTGGTCATGACCTAAAGCATGAAGAAACTTGGTCGTGCCCTAATAAGCTAACTAAATAAGGCGGTCAAAGCGTCTTTTGAGCTAGCTAAGACCTAAAGCATGAAGAAACTTAGTTGTGCCCTAATGAGCTAACTAACTAAGGCGGTTAAAGCGCCCTTTAAGCTGACTAAGACCTAAAACATGAAGAAACTTGGTCGTGTCCTAATGAGCTGACTAACCAAGGAGGTCAAAGCGTCCTTTGAGCTGGTCATGACCTAAAGCATGAAGAAACTTGGTCGTGCCCTAATAAGCTAACTAAATAAGGCGGTCAAAGCGTCTTTTGAGCTAGCTAAGACCTAAAGCATGAAGAAACTTAGTTGTGCCCTAATGAGCTAACTAACTAAGGCGGTTAAAGCGCCCTTTAAGCTGACTAAGACCTAAAACATGAAGAAACTTGGTCGTGTCCTAATGAGCTGACTAACCAAGGCGGTCAAAGCGCCCTTTAAGGTTGCTAAGACCTAAGAATGAAGAAACTTGGTCATGCCCTAATGAACTGACTAATCAAGGCGGTCAGAGTGCCCTTTGAGCCGGCTAAGACCTAAAACATGAAGAAACTTGGTCGTACCCTAATGAGCTAACTAACCAAAGCGGCCAACGCGCCCTTTGAGTTGGCTAAGACCTAAAAGTAAAGAAAACTTAGTCATCCCCTAATGAGCTGACTAACCAAGGCGGTCAAACCCCCCTTTAAGCTGGCTAAGACCTAAAAATAAGGAAAACTTGGTTATGCCCTAATGAGCTGAATAACCAAGGTGGTCAAAGCACCCTTTGAGTTGGCTAAGACCTGAAAACAAAAAAAACTTGGTCGTGCCCAAATGAGTTGACTAACGAAGGCAGTCAAAGCGCCCTTTGAGCTTGCTAAGACCTAAAAAGGAGGAAACTTGGTTGTACCCTGATGAGTTGACTAACCAAGGCGGTCAAAGCGCCTTTTGAGCTGGCTAAAACCTAAACATGAGGAAACTTGGTCATGCCCTAATGAGTTGACTAACCAAGGCGGTCAAAGCGCCCTTTGAGCTGATTAAGACCTAAAAGTAAAGAAAACTTGGTCATGCCCTAATGAGCTGACTAATCAAGGTGGTTAAAGCGTCCTTTGAGCTGGCTAAGACCTAAAGAATGAGGAAACTTGGTTGTACCTTAATGAGCTAACTAACTAAGGCGGTCAACACGCCCTTTAAGCTAGCTAAGACCTAAAAGTAAAGAAAACTTAGTCGTGCCCTAATGAGCTGACTAACCAAGGTGGCCAAAGCGTCCTTTGAGCTGGCTAAGACTTGAAAATAAGAAAATCTTGGTTGTGCCCTAATGAGTTGACTAACCAAGGCAGTCAAAGCGCCCTTTGAGCTAGCTAAGACCTAAAGAATGAAAAAACTTGGTTTAGGATAGCGCTTCCTGAGCTTGCTAAATCCCTTGAAGAAATTTTGAGTTTGGTAACATTTTCTGAGTCAGACGACTGGGAGTTCAAGAAACTCTGGATTGGGACTACGCTCTACGAGTTAGCTAGCTCCCTAGGAGATTATAAATTGGCACTACATTTTAGGAGCCAGCTGGAAGCTTAAGAAGCTTTAGATTGGGACTGCGCTCTATAAGCTAGCTCGATCCTTAAATGAGAGTATGAGCCGAGATAGCGCTCCATAAACTGACCGAAGCGCTAAATCCCTTGAAGAAATTTTGAGTTGGGTAATCGTTCTGTGAGTTTGACGATTGGAAGTTGAAGAAACACTGGGACCATGCTCTACGAGCTAACTATCTTGCTAAGAAATTATTTTTAGAAAATAAGCTATTATCCTTAGGGGGAAACCAATTGCCAATGCAATGTTTTATCAGGTTTAGAACCACTTACCTGGTTTCAATGATAGCTCCCAAGTAGTCCCATGTCTTATTAAGCAGTCCAATTAGAACCAATGATTCTGACCCTTACTACTGCTTTTCTTGTTTTCGTTCTTCTTCTTCTTTCTTCTGCTGTCTCTTTCCAAAACCCCCAACCAATGATTCTGACCCTTACCATTGCTTTTCTTGTTTTCTTTCTTCTTCTTCTTTCTTCTACCGTCTCCTTCCAAAACCCCTACTTTTCTTTTCTTTTTTTTTTCACCCTTTTTTTTCTTTTTATTATTATTATATTTATTTATTATTATTATTTTGAAAGCAACTTAAGCTTGAAACGAATGTAAAACATATTCTTCTCGAACAAAGATGTCTTGTATTGAACTTCCGGTAAAAAATTGGCTTTTCGTACAAGCATCTATTCTCAAGCGAGTTTCTACTTATACGCCACACGTTACTCTTTTTGAATATAGCCCTATCCTAAAAAATAGGAAACAAGTCTCCCTTTCTTTGGGGGGTTAATCACAATAAAGTATTAAAAGAATTTTTATCAATAGTCATCGCTTCAAATTAAGTGATTACTTTTCTTGTACTTCTTGTGTGTAAGGTTTATTTGGGCAGATGATAGAGCGAGAAGCGGGGTCTTTTAGTGGAATGAGAAAAAGAAAGGCTAAGGATATTATCCAATGCTAATGACTACTAGGAATACCAACTTTGCATGTAGAAAATGAAAATGAGACTACAGCAATAGTAAAATTATTTGCAAAAATTTTATTGATGTTTAAGGATAGTACATCTTCAACGCATCAACATTTACTAGGTCCTTCAAATCCGAACCATCCGTTTGAGACAAGATAACAGCTCCCCCAGGCAATACTTTCTTCACAATGTAAGGCCCTTTATAGTTTGGGGCAAACTTCCCTCTTGAATCAGTTGTGTTAGGCAACGTCTTCCTCAACACCATATCACCATGCTCAAAACTCCGGGGTCGTACTTTTTTGTTGAAGGCCCTGGCCATTCGTTGTTGATAGCAAATGTTGTGGCATAAGGCTGTCAGCCTCTTTTCATTAATTAGGTTCAATTGTTCAATACACTTCTTTACCCAATCTGCCTCATCTAACTGAGTTTCCGACAATATTCTGAGAGATGGGATCTCGACCTCCACTGGCAGTACAACCTCCATTCCGTATACCAACGACTAGGGGGTTGCCCCTGTCGATGTTCTGATAGAAGTTCGATAGGCCATAAGTGCAAATGGCAACATCTCATGCCAATCTCAATACGTAATGGCCATCTTCTCAATAATTCTATTAATATTCTTATTTGCTGCTTCCACAGCTCCATTCATTTGGGGCCGATAAGGAGTAGAATTTCTATGAATGATCCTGAAGTGTCGGCATAACTTGGACATCAATTTATTATTCAAATTCATACCGTTGTCAGTAATAATTGTTTTTGGCGTACCATATCGAGCCAGTATGTCTCTCTTGATGAACTTAACCACTACTCCCTTCGTCACACTAGAGTAGGATGAGGCTTCAACCCACTTAGTGAAATAATCAATAGCTACCAATATAAATCGGTGCCCGTTAAATGCTTTTGGAGTGATTGGGCCAATTATATCTATTCCCCACATCGAAAAAGGCCATAGTACTGATAGTTTATGCAATTCTTGAGGTAGAACATTTATCTTGTTCGCATAGATCTGACACAAATTGTAGCGTCTAACATGTGCTATATAATCCGCTTCTACAGTTGACCAGTAATATCACATCCTCATGATTTTCTTGGCAAGCATGTAGCCATTCATGTAGGGGCCATATACTCCCTCGTGCACTTCTTTCATTAGCATCTCTGCCTCTTTCTCATCTACACAACGTAAAAGCGTACCGTCAAATGATCATCGGTACAGCATAGAATCGCTCATCAAGTACTGAGCCGCCAATCTTCTAATTAATTTTTGGTCCTTCCTCTCTGCTCCTTCGGGGTACGCACCATGTTGTAAAAACATTTTGATATCATGATACCAAGGCTTTTCCTCACACGAACTTTCTAGTGCCAAACAAAAACGGGCTTTTCTTCAATTTCAATTTCAAGTGGCTGAATCTCCACTCCTTTTGATATCTGAATCATTGATGCCAAAGTAGCAAGAGCATCGGCAAATTGGTTTTGAACCCTTGGTACGTACATGAAGGTAATCTTTTCGAACTTGGTTATTAACTCAGCCAAGTGTTAGTGATAAGGCATTAATTTGGGGTCTTTCGTTTTATACTCACCCTGGGCTTAGCCTATAATTAACGAAGAATCTCCATATACCTGTAGTTCCTGTATCTCCTTAAACAATGCGATTTTAAGTCCTAAAATACACACCTCGTATTCTGCAATGTTATTGGTACACAAGAAAACCAATCTTATAGCCATTGGAAATTGTGTACCTCCAAGCAATACCAGAATTTCCTCTACTCCACATTCGGACACATTAGTTGCTTCGTCAAAGAACATTTTCCGCCTTGAAGATTTTTCGACTATTTCACCATCAAAATCATTTCCCGCTACTAGGATGTTTCATTGTGAAACTCAACCCGTGCTCCTTGAGGGGTATCCTCAGAAGGATTCTCCGCTAATTGATCTGCCAAAGCTTGCCCCTTGGCTGAGCTTTGGCTCACATACTTAATGTCAAATTCTATCAGCAATATCTGCCACTTTGAAACTTTACCAATGAGAGCCGGGTTTTCAGCTAAGTATTTCAAAGGGTCATGTTGTGTTATTAACTCAATCTAATAATATAGCGTATATTGTCTGAGCCGATGCATAACCCAGACCAATGTACAACAGGTTCTTTCGGCTTCTGAGTATTTTTGCTCACCTTCGGAAAACTTTTTACTTAGATAGTAAACGACTCGTTCTTTCCCTTCTTCATCCTTTTGGCTAAGTACGAATCCTATGGATTCCGACATTATGGTCAGGAATAAAAACAACGGCTTTCCAGGATTAGGAGCTACTAATACTGGAGGTTTCATGAGGTATTCTTTAATTTTCATGAAAGCCTCTTTGCATTCCTCATTCCAGCTGATCTTTGCACTGTTCTTTAATAGCTTGAAAAGAGAGTGGCATTCGTCTGTTAACTGTGATATGAATTAGGCTATGTAATTTAAACACCCCAGCAATCCTCGCACTTCCTTGAGCATTTGTGGAGGAGGCATGTCAATTATAGCTTTAGCCTTATCAGGATCGACTTCAATACCTCTTTGGCTGACTATGAACCCTAACAATTTTCTTAACGTCACACCAAAGGTACACTTCTCCGGATTCAATTTCAAGTAGTACTTCCTCAACCTATCAAACAACTTCCTCAGGTTTTCTAAGTGATCTTCCTCTTCTTTAGATTTCGCAATCATATCATCAACATACATTTCTATTTCTTTATGCATCATATCATGAAAAATTACAACCATAGCCCTCTGATATGTTGCACCTGCATTCTTCAGCCCAAACGGCATCACTTTATAGCAAAACATTCCCCAAGTCGTAATAAAAGTCGTCTTCATCTTATCCTCTTCGGACATCCGAATCTGATTATATCCCGAAAAACCATCCATGAAAGAGAATAAATGATTTCCGGCTGTATTATCTACCAAGACATTAATGTGAGGCAATGAAAAATTATCTTTAAGCATTGCCTGGTTGAGATCTCAAAAGTCTACACATACTCTAACTTTCCCATTCTTCTTCATTACTGAAACAATATTGGCTATCCATTCGAGGTAATCCGACACTTCAATGAATCCAACTTCCAGTAGTTTCTTCACTTCTTCTTTAATTTTCAGCAAGATGTCAGGTCGAAATCTCCTCAAGTTTTGCTTTTTTGGTTTAACGTCCTCCTGTGTAGGTAGTCGATGGACTACAATCGACGAGTCTAACCCAGGCATATCTTCATATGACCAAGCGAACATGTCTTGATACTCAGCTAACAATGTAATCATTTATGTTTTTTTTTTCTTTTAAACTCGCCCCAAATTTTAAATTCTTGGGATTTTCTTTGTTCCTCACATTAATTGTCTCAATCGATTCATCAATAATGATTCTACCCAATTCATATTTTTGCCATTCCTCTTATATATTACTATAGTCATCGACATCACTCCCGATGACTAACCCAGTAGGACCGAAAGCAATATCGATATTCTCATTTTCTACCTATGCGAGGTATTCTTGGTTTTCGCTTGGTTCATTGAATCTGAATGAGAATGATGACAAAAAAATGTATGTAAACAAAAGAGAATTGAAGAGCACATAGGAAAGAAAACGAATTAAAATTTCATTGAATAAATGGAGGTATGGTCTCAAATGAGATAAAGGCCTAACTAATTTTGAATGAAAGGTTCAATGATACATTTGAAATGATGACCATTAAAAATAAAAATTCAGAAAATACTAACTACGGGTCACCCCTTTACCCTAGGGAAGACCTATTGCTATTCACCAGGATGGAGAACCAATTGTTCAAATGATGCTGTAACTTGGGTAGTGAGTTTGTTGATCCTTCTTTGTCAGATTCTTGGGCTTGAGTCTCTTCTCGTCTGAATGTCTCAGCTAGTAGTGGAAAGGCCATTAAGGTATGGTATAATCTGTTACCTTTCCTGCCCCCTCGCTTGTTTCTTCTGGAACTCTTCTGCCAGGGTAGGATTGTAGCCAAGGCCGTAAGTATTGATCTGACCTTCCTTGAATCCCTTCCTTCTATCATCCTCTCTGTTGGGATCGGTAATCATGTTCACTTCTTCAAACATTTGTAAACCCAGCTCTTCTTGTCCTTCACTTCCTATGTAGGGTATAGCCATCTCATTATAGATTTCATAATCTTGATCTCCCAGAACTATAATCACCTGGCCATTAGAGATAAACTTCAATTTTTGGTGCAAGCTTGAAGGTATGGCTCCTGTTGCATGAATCCAAGGTCTTCCCAGGAGTAGATTGAAAGATCTTAGAATTTCCATGACTTGGAATCGAATAGTAAAGTGCTGAGGGCCAATATTCACGAATAAATCAATTTCCCCTATAATCTCTCTTCTGGAACCATCAAAGGCCTCAATTATTGTGGAAGAAGGCTTAATTGCAGATGTATCGATGCCCCAGCAAATCCAAGGTAGTGAGTGGGCAGACATTCAGCGACGATCCATTATCAATGAGTACCCTGGTGAAAATTATGTCGTTATTACTTACCATGATAAAGAGTGGCTTTGTATGTTTGTTCCCTTCCTCGCCCAATTCTTCAGCTGAAAACGAAATTTGATATATTGTGAGAATCGAATTAGCAACAAGTCCCATCTTCTCAGTTGGAATTTCTCGAGGGACCTTCACCTCATTTAAAGTGCGAAACAAAGCCTCCCTATTTAGTTCAAATGCGATTAACAGGCCCATCAATGATATTTGTGCAGGAGTCTTACTGAGTTGATCCATTATCTTATATTCAATTGACTTGATCATTTTGGTAAAGGCCGATAGCCCTTCAATGCGTTCGGTCGCTGTCTTATCATTTGATTCTCCCAATGTGACCTTTCTCCCTTGCTCCTCTCTTAGGTGATAAATATTTCCCGATCGAGTGATACCTCCTACTAGAGGACCTGACTTCTCCTGATTTACCAGGTGATAGTTAAATGGAGCAGCCTTGTAATTTTCTAGTGGCAACGGTACGTGAAATGTGTACCTCTTCACTTCTAGAGTTTGGCTGCCAGTATAGAACGTAAAAAACCTTAGGCTTCCTATCTGAATCAATGACGTTGACAGTACAATCATCAAAAATCATACCAATCATCGGCCCATAATTGGGTAAGGGATTATTGTTAACATTAGGAACCGGGGCTTCCACAAAATCCAACTACACCGTCCCTTCATCTATCAAGTCCTGAATCCTGTTCCTTAGTCTCCAGCATACATCTGTCGAATGCCCCACTTGTCCATAGTGGTATTCATACTTTACTGTGGGGCCAAAGATTCTCAATCGATATCGATCGCTAGGAAGTTCGTATGGTATCAAATTATTCCTTCACAACTTCTCGAAGACTTGACTCAAAGAGACTAGTATCTTGGTAAATTGTCTATAAGTCCTGTTAGTTTGAAACTGGTTTTTGTATTGTTGTTGAGCGGGAGATGGACCGCCCTAAAAGCGACTTGAGCATTTAGTCTGGCATTTGAATTTACCATACCGACCGTAGATTCTTTAAGCTTGCTGGCAGCTGGTCTAAGACCAGATGATGCCACTGGTGGTCTTCTATCTGCTGGGTCTTGCAGCTTACAGGAAGAGACGACACTTTCAATCCTACACCCGGCCGCTACTACTTCGGCAAAACTGGATGAAGCCTGCCCGATGAGAAGGGAGAAATAGGGCTTCTCCAAGGTATTAATGAAAGCCAATGTGAGCTCTTTCTCAATCGTTGGAGTAGAGATTCTTGCAGCTAAAGACCTCCATCTCTGAGTGTATTCTTTGAACGATTCATTATTCTTCTTCTGTAGGGCAACTAAGTCCATCATAATCGGGGCTACTTCTACATTAAATTTATATTGTTCATAAAATGCTCGAGCAAGTTTCTCCCATGTATTTATCTGATTCAAATCAAGCTGGGCATACCAAGTCAGGGCCGATCCAGTCAGACTATCTTAAAATGTCTATACCATGAGTGGATCGTACTGAACATATTTACCTATCTTCTTGACATACAACCTGGTGTGGAGCTTGGGGCAACCCGTCCCGTTATACTTTCAAATTCTGGTACCTTAAACTTCTTAGGGTATGATCCCATGTCATACGCGGAAAACTCTGTGATCCCCGCCTATTCAAATCCATCACACCCTACGAATGCCTTCATCTTCCCAGTGATCTATTGTGTCAATTTCTTTTCCAGTTCTTTCAAGCTGTCCATACTTGGTCCATGGTCAACAGGTCTTGGGGCTGCATACGTGTCAGGTTCAAAGGTCAGGTTGTCTTTCGGGTAAACTCCTTCTGACTCGAATGGGTCTTCTTGATATTCATGCTCTACTTCAGGAGCTTGTGTATTCTTCCCATAACAAGTTTTGGAACTTTCTTTATTAGCCGGTTCTATAGCTTGCAACAAAGCAATGCTGTCTGCTAGGAAGCTCATTTATTCTGCCATCTTTTCTATAGCCCTTTCTATGGAACAAAATCTCAACTCGGAGGGATTGTTGATCTCAGGGTCTCCATCATTTCCTTGAGTGGTGGCTATTCTGGTCTGGGAACGTGTTCTAATCGGACTTCTTTGAAAGACTTGACGTTTGGGAGCTATCTTGAAATTTTACCCTGATTTTTGTTTGAACAACTCAACAAAGGGTTAGTTCATATTACATTTTCCTAAAAAAGGGTTGTTAATCATATAAACACAAGATGCATATCATACGAGTACGATGAAAAATGAAGAATTGGGGAGAACCTCTAATGTGTCAAAACTTAACTAACTTTTATTAATTTCTTTGTAATTGTGAAGCTTTACAGCTCTTATTATATTCATAAAAATGAATTATAATGAAAACATAAAAACTTAAAATCTAAAATTTAATTTCCTAGTGGCTAGTAGGCTTATCCTGCGTCTTTCTCTTCTTTCGAATCATAGGAGCCTGCTCTTCTTTTCCTTTGGTCCTCTTCAGTTGTGCTTCCACTGCCTTCATCTTCTAATGATACTCCTTGCAATGGCTTTCGAACTGCTACTCTCTTTTACTCATCCTCTCGGGTTCAGCATGAACGTCCCCCTTCTCTTTGTTGCCTTCCATATCTTTCAGCCCTTTTAGCTGGTGATAAAGAAATCCTTTAGTTGTCTGGCTCCTAGCTGTTATCCCTTTAGTGGTATGGGTAGTTTTTCTCGTGCACCAAAGAGCTCGGATGCTCTGAAGCTTAGTTACTTTATCAATTATTGTCATGCCGGGGTTAAGGAAGTCCAACTAGACAGCTTCTAATGATGGTCTAGGAATCATGTCCTCAATGAGTCCATTGGCTGGGACGTATACGGTGCAGAGGTTGAAGCCGATCAGAGGAACTGCTTTGAAGTCTCCACATCCTCTTATCATTTCCTTGCTTGCAAACCACCTGGGTGTCAACAACAACTCTTCCGCTTTCAAACTCTGAAAGTATTGGACCTAGTAGTAGCTAGCTATATTTTCTAGCAGCTCGATTCTTTCTCCAAAAGATTTGATGAGATCATATTGCTGAGTAAACTTAGCCCGATTGAATTCAAGTTGGTAACTTCTCATGTGGCTAACAAACCAGACCACCAGTAAGACCATATTAGTTTTCAAATCTCCTCGTTTCTTTTTCTTGAGATGGTTTAGTGACTGGACCTGCTCGACCAGAAGGGCCGGGACATATGATTTCCCTTCAAAGAATTGGGTTACGAGTTCTGTAATTCTGAAATGGACTTGACATCTCTCATCAGGGAACAAAATAGTATTGAAGACCACCAGTATAAAAGTGTTGAACCGGTACTGGTGCCATGCTTCTAAATTTTCACAAAAAACCTCACGTTTTTCTCCATGCTTCAATTTAGTAGAAAACTAGTCCATGACATCCTCTAATCGAATTATCTTTCCTTGATTTAGAATTCGATTTATTTCGGTTTTTCTAATTCCCAGCAACTTGCTGAAGATCTTTGGTGCTGCAGCTTCCAAGTCTGGGACATAAATATCATCCGTGATTATAGAAGCCCACAACAATTGGGAGTCTTCTTCTACATTTGGCTTAGCTAATATAGGCCCATACAGAAACTAGTGGATTCAGGCTCCCAAAGGTGGACTAAAGCGCATACTAGAGTGATGTTCGCAGGGATATTCTATAGAGAGAGGATGGGCCCAATCTTATTCTTAATAAACTCCTGTTTATCTGGGCTAAAGAGTCAAAACCACGTTTGGAGCAGTTTATATGGCCAATGCGGTAGGTGGACATGAACGTCTTCAAAAGGCCCTTGACTTGATCCAGCCATGACTAAACAAAATCAAAATTAGAGTTGCAATTACAACGTATTCTAAACTTTACAAAAAAATTATTACAAATTATTTACAAGGGAAAATTACAATTACAATCACAACTTTACAACTGCCTTTATCAATTTAGGTACGCCATGTCATAGATTCTTATGATTTTTTGAAAAAGTTTTCATGTAATATAAAGGGTAGGTTCTAAAGGTCCTCAAGTTCTGCAACCACTACATTTTTCAAAGCAACGATTCTATAGTCGCATCTCAACTAGAGTGGGGTAGCCTAAATGGCCCCAGAAGGTGATTACCCCACAACATCCGAAGCTTACATAATGGCCCCCCTCCTAAGGTCCTAAGACGACCTGGTTCTGACCGTGTCTACCATACATTTATGATGCAGAAAAAAAAATAAAAGATAAAAGTAAAAACCCTCAAAATTTCTCCTTAAATAAACTGCTACAACTAAAAAAATGTTAGTAAAAAAAAAACAAATAAATAAAATAAACAAATACATAAAATAAGATATCTAGGTTTTTCATTACTTTTATTATTTCATTTTTTTTTTGAAAAAATAATCCTATTTTCGGCAACTTCTAATGGCTAGCCCTCTAGCGATCCCTAGTGGAGTTGCCAAATTGTCGAGCCTGATTTTTTTGTTTTTGTTTAAAATTGATTTCTTATTTCTTGATTCCTCGACTCAAAAAATTGAGAAATTTCAGTTTTTTTATTGAAAATAATTTTTAGAGTCATCACCTGACCAAAGTCGAGAAAAGAAAAAGAAACCATAACCAATTGGGTAGATTGATTACGATTTGGCTACCGGTCTTTGATTTGAATTTTAAATGAAGAATCAGATGGTTCTAAATTCAGGGGCTAACCTATTAGACCCTTAACAAATACCAATATCTATTTACTAAAATTAGGATTATTTTTCTAATTATAATATTTTTAAAAAATAAATAAATAAATAAAATCAAAAGAGAGAAAAAAGAGGGACCTAAGTTTCTACATAATTTATCGTTGCCTCGAAAGTGCCTACATACCCGCTAACTGGGATCAGACGACCGTAGTTCTTTCCAAAAAATCTTTAATGTGTTGATTTATTTTAATTTTGAAAACTGCCTATGTTTATGTTTTTAATTTGTCCGGTTATTAAAAAGAATCTAAAGTGCCCTAACTCGTAAATGATAAAAAAACCCTCTAAGATATTATAATCTTCTTATAAAAACTTTGTTTTGTTAATTTTTATTTTTCAAAGAAAATTTTCTATATGAGAATTTCTGTGAAAAGAAGCTAATCTTAAGCTAATATACATATAGATCCATACTTATACTTCTAATATTAATAACTATTGATAAAATAAATTAGTAAAATCATATAGCATACTACCGAAAAAACTCTTAAAACTAATATATTCATACATTATATTAAATAACTAGGGGATTATTAATATAATAATAATGAAAAAAATAAAAAGAATAGAGCAATCGAATCAAATTTGGCTCTTATGCAGCAGTATGGAAATTATGTGCTTATGATGGAGCCTGCTGGAGTTGCACGCGAATAGTGCAATGTAGTGGCCTTAGGAGATGCGCGGAAGGGTGTAATTTGTCAACAGTGAACAGGATTTCGCGCTAATCGAACATTACTGCTGGCTGAGCTTGCTGTTCGGCGGTACGGTGAAGCTTGGACATTGGCCGTACTAGGTGAGATTTGGCCATGTGATCAGGAACTGGACCTGTGCATCTATGCTATGCTCAGCTTGTTGTAAGGAATTGTTGGCGTGACTATGGATGTTAACAACTTATGTTGCAATTCGGCTAAATGACTTCAGCCAGAGGGGTCTCGGATAGGGGGCAAGATCAAATTGTGTTCGATGGATTACAGTTTAGACGTGCGATCGGATGACTAGGTACTGTATTGTTGTGCTGTCGGCAATGGGGCATATTATGGTATGGAGATTGGTTTGTGGTCAGGTTTGTGAAGTTCGGATTCTGGACTTCAATTTGTAGATGAAGAAGGGCGGTCAGATTCATGAAGCTCGGATTCTGGACTTCGGCTGGTGGATGAGGAGATGCAATCAAATTTGTGAAATTCCAATTCTAGACTTTGGCTGGTGGATGAGGAGGTATTGTTGTTTTCTATTCTTTCTTTTCCTACTGGAATGTGCTCTAATCGGTGCTGATCGATGGAATGCAGTAGTTTGCCTTGCTGCTGTCCAAAGTGCGGTCAGGGCGTGTACTTATTGGCTGAGTTGTGCAGCAGTTTTGAAATTAGGCTCCTGTTTTTCTATTGCCGTGTGTGTTTATATAGTCTAAATCATATCATATCTAATTATATCCGATTCTGTAATTAAACTAGATTCAAATGAATTCAAATCTGATTTAGATATGACCCATTTTCATCTCGCTTTTGCAGAAATAGAAAAATAAAGACATAGGTGCCTGCTAAGGCTCGAACCTATAACCTCCAATTAAATCCAACCTAAACATTGCGATACTTATCCATTAAGCTATTGGCTTGTATCTTAACATACAGTACAATTAAACTATACTTAAACTATTTGATTCCCTAAAACTAAAATTTTTAACTAAACTAAAACTAAAACTATTTATTTAAAAAAATTACTTCTTAAAAATCTATAAAAATCTTTATAATAATTTTTCTTCTCTTTTTTTTTTTTTTGTATTTTTATCATTAAATTTTTATTATTTTTATCTTTTATTAATTAAAATTTTTATTTTTTTTTATTTTTTTTAATTAGGACATTTTTTGTAAAAATAAAAAATTAGGACTACAGAGGGGCAAAAATTATGTATTTACACATATCCTTCGCGTTCTTGTGATAGACTAGATTATTGCACATGTAAGTTAAAAAATAGAATTGAACAATTTTAATCTAAAACTAGATTGATTTAATTCTTAATGAGACTTAACCAAAGGCATGAAGTTGTAAGAAGTCGAATCTTGGCAATGGATCCTTTGCCAACTATAAGTAAGGCTTTCTACTTGGTTTAGCAAGTAGAGAAGCAAAAATGAATCTCTTCTTCTTTATGTTCATTTGAACTAGATGCTTCAGCTTTTCAACTTGAAAGGACTAATAAAAGTGTTGGTTTTAAAAATTTAGTAGATAAAAGGAGAAATAAGAAAGGTTATTGTCGCTTTTTTAAAATTGAAGGATATGTAGTAGAGAATTGTTTTCAATTGGTTGGATATCCTGAGTGACATAAAGGACATCATATTGGCAGTATGAGAGGAGTTAATAAATCAAAAGCTATCAATTGTACTACTGATAGTATTACTTTACCTTTGGATGATTTCGTTTATGCAAGTACACAATCATCTTCTTTACAATTTAGTGCAATGGGTCCATAATTTGTCCAAATCATTTATACTAAGATGTTTAAGTCAATGCAAAACAAGTAGTATCAGCATGATCAGGAAGTTGTTATTGTTAATACTATTCAATATGCTAATAACTCTCATTCTTTTTGTTTTAATGTTGAGACTAAGGATGTTAGCTCTTGTATAATTGACTTGAGAGCTACGGATCACATACCACCATATAACACACTTCTTTTCAACACATAAACACTCGATCACCCAATTGTTATTAAACTACTTGATGGAAACACCAAGATTGTGCAATTGATTGGTTTAGTTCATATTAATGCAACCTTAACACTTCATAGAATGTTCTATGTACTAAACTTTTCTTACAACTTGATGTCAATACATAAAGCTTTGCTTGATGGTAATCCAATAGCCAAAGTTGATTCTTCCTATTTTACTTTCCAAGACTAGAAAAATAACCAAGTTATTGCTTTGGCTTCTCGCTCCCATGGATTATATTTGCTGCATTTCGAAGTTTGGTCATTTGATTTTTTTTTTTTTAATTTCCTTCTATCAATCTTTCATGTAATGATACTTTAGATCTCTTACATCAACATTTAGGACATGTTTCCTTATCCAAATTAAGACAATTAGATAGCTATAAAGGTTTAGACATGAGTAATTTTTTGTGTGAGACCTATTTTGCTGCAAAAATCCACCAAATTCCTTTTGAAAGGTCCAAAAGCAAGTCTACTTCTTTGTTTGATTTGCTCCATGTTGATATTTAAGGACCTTATTCTTATGCTCCTATTTCCAAAGCTAGTTATTTTTTTACTATTCTTGATTATTACAGTTCGTATACATGGACATACTTACTCAATAATAAGTATCAAGTGGTAAAGGTTCTTGATATGTTCATTCGTCTTGTTATAAATCAATTTCACTTGTTCTAAAGTTCATGAGGTCTAATAATGGGATGGAATTTTTATTGTATACTTATCAATCTTTGTTACATCATTTTGGTATTATACATAAAAAATCTACTCTTATACCCCATGACAAAATGGTAGGGTCAACAGGAAACATAAGCATATTATAGAAATGGCAAGAGCTTTACAAATTCAAGCTTCTCTACCTCAGGAATTTTGGGCAGAGTATGTATTAACTACTGCATACTTGATCAATATCTTACCTATGTCTCGATTGAACTGGAAGTCTCTACATGAGATGCTTTTTAGTACCAAGCCTTCCTATATACACTTGCAGGTAGTGGGTTGCTTATGTTTTGTTGCTAATAATATTCCTTACAAAGATAAGTTTACGTCCAAAGCTATCAAGTGTATGTTTCTTGGGTACATACATGGTCAGATGGGCTATAAGCTCTTTAGTGTTTCTAATAAAAGGATCTTTGTTAGTAGGGATGTTGTGTTTTATGAGCAAGTCTTTCCCTATGCTTCTACTATTGATAATTCTTCCATTGCGTCTCATCCTTTTGTTACATTTTTGTCAGATACTTCTATTGTTGATTCTTCTTTCAATCCCTCTACTAGTTAGCTGTCTTCTATGCTTGATCATGCTCCTGTCACTTCTTAGTCTCATGTCTCTCCTATTCCATCAACTTTAGATTTCAGAAGATATACTAGAGTGCATCAACTCACTTCCTGGTTGACCATCTTAATAATGCAGCTATCACTTCATCAATTTCTTGTTCATCCATCTCTACCTCTATTCCTTCTTCCAATACCTTATATCCTTTTCTTACGAACAATACATGTGCCTCATTTCCTGATGATTATGCTACTTCCATAGCTAACGTTCTCAATATACAAGAACCATTTTGTTATTCTCTGGCATCAAAGCATAAAGAATGGGTTTTAGCCATGTACAAGGAGATTGAAGCTTTAGAACTTAATGATACTTGGGAACTTACCCAATTGCCACCTAATAAAAAGCCTATTGGTTTTAAGTAGGTCTATAAAATTAAGTATAGCCTAATGGTTTTATTGAAAGATTTAAAGCTAAGCTTGTAGGTAAAGGCTATACTCAAGTAAAAGGGATTGATTATCATGACACTTTCTCATTAGTTACTAATCTAAGGACTGTTCAAATTTTGCTAACCATAGTAAGTGCTTATAATTAGCATTTACATCAAATTGATATAAATAACGCTTTTCTTCATTGTTTTTTAGATGAGGAGATTTATATGTTGCCTCCTCTAGGATATTCTAAGGCTAATTATAATTAAGTTTGCAAACTTAAAAAGTCTATTTATGGGCTTAAGCATGCCTCTCGATAATAGAATACAGAGATTTCTCTCTCCCTTATTAATTATGGCTTTGAACAGTCTTCCAATGACCATACTTTATTCACTATATATAATTCTAATGGTTTCTTAGTGGTTTTATTGTATGTTGATGATATGTTAATAACAAGAACAAATGAATCTTTTATTTCTCTCCTTAAGGCCGACTTGGATAAGGTATTTACATAAAAGACCTAAGGAATGCTCGTTTCTTTCTTGGTATTGAGATTTTTCATACTTCTTTAGTTATGTTGTTAAACCAATATTAATTTATCTTTGATATCCTTGCTGATGCCAGGCTTATAGCTTTTAGGCTAATTGCTCTTCCATTGCCAACTTCTACACTTACAGAAGGATTGTTGGGAGACTTCTCTATTGATGTCTTACTATACCTGATCTTGCTTTTCTTGTATAGAAGCTCAACCAATTTCTTTCCTAACCATAAGTTCCACATTATTCAGCCATGTTCCATCTGCTTAAGTGCCTCAAAAGCACTATTGGCCTTAGCCTTTTTTATCCATTTGATTGCTCTGTTTTTAACCACGAGCCTTTACTAATGCCGACTAGGGGAGCTCTACTTTTGACCACAAATCTCTTTCTGGCTACAACATCTTACTTAGCCCTACCTTGGTCTTATGGAAATGTAAGAAATAAAGCACTGTCAATACCTCCACTATTAAGGTTAAGTACCATGCCATTGCCACTATTGCTAAGAACTTACTTAGGGTTTCGTATATTTTTTGTAACTTACAATTTTCCTTTTCTATACCTATTCTTCTATCATGTGTTAATAAGTCTTCTATTTTGATTACTAACAACTCTTGTTTGCATGGCCGAACAAAGCATATCAATATTGGTATTCAATTCGTCCGAGACTTGGTTCGTTAAAGGTTTCTTCATTTGCTTCATGTTTCATCCTATGATCAATTGGTTGACTTTCTCACTAAGCTTATACCTATTGCTCGCCTTCCTTCTATTTTGCCTAAGTTGAGCCTTCGTACAGCTTCAACTTAAAGAAGGAAGGTGAAGCTTATGCAATAGTTTAGTAATTATTTTACTAGTTCTATTTTTAAATGAGAGATTATCTATTTTGTAAACAATTTTCTGTTTTACAGTTATCTTGTACAGTTGGCATACAGCTGAAAGTAGTTAATCCAGCTATATTTGGTATTGTTGATCTATTAGTGGTCTGTAGGCTTGTTTAGTGATTGTATATAAAGTATTAGTGCAATATGAAATAACTAACTCCTCATTTTCTCACTTCTCCATAACCGTTCATCTTATTTGTTTGACAACGGAGATCAATCATACAATTTCGTGAATCACACAAGTACAATAGATCAAATTTTCCCAAAATGCTTCTTTTAAATCATGTAGGTAGAAGATCTCATGTTTGCATTGTCATGCACACAAATTAGTATTATAAAATGCCTCCCTTGTGATTTTTAGTAAGCATAGTTGCGTAAAGCAAGTTTGAGGAGGAAGCAAGTTTTTTAGTGGCAAAGAATTTGGAACGAGAGTTAGGATGAATGGACAACTCTATTAGCTCGATATTCATGATGGGTTTGTTGACATAGATATTAAAATTTGAGAAACAATGACATTGGATGGTCTTTGAACTATTGGCAAAAATAAAGAGAAAGTTTGATTTTGTCATGAAATGGTTAGAACTTAGAGATATTAATTTGCATTCATTTTTCGTTCAATGTTGATCGACCCCTATTTTATGTTACTTTCCATTTTTTGTTATGTTCGTTTGATAGTTATAACAAACTTTTATTTATTTATTTATTTTTTTCCATTTTTTTTAGGATTTAGGAAGAGTGTATCCTATTCATCTTTTATAAATCGTCTATTTGATCCTCTTCTATAAGGTGAATATGACCATTACAGATCTATGATTTTAATTATATTAATATATATAATCTTTATATAACTACCTAAAACATATACAAACAACCAAAATATTTGCTTGAAATTCAAAATATCCAATAAAGATATAACATAAAAAAAGCATACAAAGATGGACATAAGAATGCAACATGATATCTTGTAAAATTGATAAAATAGAGTAAGCTATATCTATATGTAGACCTCTTCATTGATAGATGCCATCCCATGGTTGGAATGTGGTGAAAGTGTAGGATGAAATGGAGTTGAGAGAAAGGATAAGAGTGAATAGATTAGGACTTGGGAGAGGCAATTTTATGAGATTAAGTAAATGAGTGAAGTCTAATAATTGGAACCGGCCAAATTAAGATTTTTAAAAGATACAAATATTCCATTGTGATTTCTGATATGTGATGGCACCTTTGAATGATGCCTCACACAAATTTCAGATTTTTGTTCTCTCTCTCTTCTTTTTACATGTTAGACACATATCTACGCATGCTATATACCTATTGCATCACATCAAGAGTTAGATATACCATATGACCATTGGAGAGAAGTATCGATACATTATAGCTTAAATATTAAGAAAACGGTCAAAAGGTTATCATGATAATATAGTTATGCTCTTAAGAGTCTCTCTCTTGTCTCTCAACAATCCTAGAGTGCCAGATTGCAAATTTCTTGTAAGTATATAGTTATTTTCCCCTCTTAACTTGCTTATTTTATAATTTGAATAATCTAGTAGAGAATACAAAGAGTTGAGTTTGTTTGGAGACATTATTATTTGTAACTTTTTTGTTTTTCATTTGAATATTCTATGTGCATTTATAGTCCACTTGTCAATTTTTTTTTTCACTTAAAATATTGCATCGAATTATGTATGTAAAAGTTACATGAAAGATATGTATTATAAAATATAAAATGTGATTAAAATAATTTAGTAATTTTAAAGCTATTCAAATCAAATTGAATCGAATCAATTTAGTTAGATTTAGAATCTCAAGCTATTAAAAGCAATTTGATTCATTAGAATTCAAATAGAATCAATTCCAAATTGAACAACTTGAAATGCAATTCGATTAGATTCAGTTAGGTTTGAAAATCAAACAGAATCTAATTTGGACACTCCTAACTAGGGATTCATATGATTCACAAAAGTGTAAAAAGAGTTAATTTGACATTTACTTTGAACGTAACAATTAACAGAAACTAAAATATTGATTTCATGCTTCTTTTCTCTTTTCCAAGAACGCTTCTCTTTGAACGAGAGAATATTTCATATATCGATATCCTTAGAGTCCAAGATTGGGGCAGCACAATGACTTATGCCTAGAACTAGTGGAGGGATCTTCCTTGGCTTGGAAGTTGGATTGTAACTTGGGTTCGGAAATGGTGGCATTAGAATTACTACGTCACGAGATGAAAAATTAATGATTTCAGCATTTCTGCGAGAGTACAAAATGGTGTTGGTCCAAAAAGATTTTGCAACTTTTGATCGTCTTGCTGCCTTGTATGGACCGACATCATCTTCTTTTTTCCTGGGTCCCAAAAGCTACGCCCACTAACTTGTAGCGATGACCAATGTAATCTATAGCATTAAAGGACGTAGATCATTTTTGGTGTAATACCTTTTAAAATTAGTTTTTCGTAATCAATAAACTCTTTATGTAATTTATTAGTAATATGTATGAACATGGGGGTGAGGGAAGGAAAAGAAAATTGATTATCCTGCTGTAAATTGATATCTATAATCTGCTTTTGCTCCATAATAATATAAATATTGTCATATTCTTTACTTCCATTGAGTATAATCATCAAAATGAAATTACAAGATATAATATGTATTTTCATTTTTTTTGCACGTTATTAAGTTATGCTTTTCTTTTCCTTTTTACAAATATATAATTCGTGTTGTGCTCCGTTGTGCAAATGTTTACGCATTATTGAAAAGATATACATGTAACATGTGTGAGCTTAGAAGACACCTAAAACACTTCTTATTTTTACTGATTTTCCTATATTTACTTTTATTCTATGTTTTCCTATTTTTCTCCTACTTTTGTTGTTTTCCCACGTTTTTCTTATGACAAACTTCCTGCTTTTTTTTTTTTTTTTACTTTCCTTTTTATTTTTATTCTCGCATTTCCGATTCGTGTTGTCACGGTTTAGATGTAGATTATTAGGGTTTGTGTATTTGAATTTCAATTTAGAGTTTTTAATATGTTTTAAGGTTTGTGAGGAAAAGAATCAAAGCAAAGTTTTCTGGGTCTTACCAAAATTTCAATTTCATGCGAAATTAAAATAGATTTTCACATGATTTTAAGATATCTTGACTCCTTATTTTTCATCTATTTGCATCATGAATGAAATATTTTTCTGAGTTGTATCAATGTCATAGTACCAGCAGTCAATACATATATTAAAATAAATATTAACGGACAATGCATGCAATTACAAATGTAAAAATAATTACATGCGAAATCTATAATACTGAAATGACTTACATTTTTTTGGTGTCTTATGACTTTTTGCTTATTTTTTAATAAAAAATTAAGATACAAAAATTTATACTATCATGGAACCTATCACTTTTATCTGCAATCTGCAAAATGACGTACAACTTCCAATTTCAGCTATACATCTCCCGCACCTGCCATATTAAATAACTTGGTAGGTTGATATTAATAATTCGCCTGGATAACCTCGGTCAAATATGTACATATAAATGGTGTCTTCTGGAAATACAAAAAAAAAAAAAAAAAAAGGAATAGGTTTATCTACTTTTTATATAATAGATCCACTCTCTAAGACACTTGCAATTCGTTTAATTGTAATGGTATACATTTCTATAAAACATTGTTCTGGACTCTGGAGGAGTGTGACGACGAAGTACGTAAATGACGTGCATTGCAAGAAGGAATGCGGTGTTTTCGTTATTGTCAACTGGTTTCTTGTTCAACCTCTATGACAGTAGCAAACTGCAAGACATTGAATCCCTTTCTTCTTGTCTCCTACTATGTATGACAATGACTAAATTGAACTCGACTCAAGTGAAAGATCAAAGATGTTGATGAGTGTTAGATGAGCTTGATTGTCCATTCAAATAGGTGGGTCTTACAAGTAATCACGGCAAGGCCATTGTGAGTCAATTAAAGAGGTTGACGTGTTTTGATGTCTTTGATATTTTATAATATATTTTTACTTTTCATAATTCTTTTTATTTGCAGTAAAAGGGTTTTACTTTTTATAGAAAAGGACAATGTATTAAAATATCGACATAAGTTAAACCACCAATCTATCTTCCACTATCCTAATTTCATATAAACCATTATCTTAATACTTCTATTTGTTTTCTTTCCCTCTATAAATTACTTTGATATATGAATACGTTTGATGTTGTGTGATTTATGGGGCAGAAACTCGAATAATGTTTGGTCACTTTATTTTTGTGTTGTTTTTTTCCCACTTCCTTCTATCATGTTTTTTTGCTTTGCTAGATACAAACCCTGATGGACTCTTCTTTTATGTTAATAAACTGGACAGTTGCATCTAGATTGTTTATATTGGTCTTCCAATAAAATGAATCGGATTTAATTTCCCTCTCTCCTAAATCCTAATGCAATATAGTTAGGAAAAAAAATTGCAAAGTTATAAATCTTTTTATCTTATATAATATAATATAATATTGTACAGTGCAATTTATACATAATATGAATGATATAATATTATGCAAGACCCCGATCTTGGACATTATCGTGTAAACTTGAGATGGCAATATATCTTTAATAAACATGGAATCTAGAAAGTATGGCTTGAAAAGTAAGGAAATAGAGTGGTCATGGTTAGCACAAGTTAAGAGTCCTATCATGTAAGGTCATTGTTGTTGCTCGGAATTAGTAAATTTAAGGATTCTGAAAATATTCTCAAAATTGAATTAATTTTTAATATAAGTTTAAAAGTTAAAAGAAGAACCTTAACAAGGGTTATTTTGCAAAATAAGGTATATAAAGTATTTAATTTAACGAAAACATGGTATTATCGGTGATGACATGTGATCTTTACTCCGTAAATTTGCTCGTCACCTGCTAGATAACACACGGTTCGTGGAGTATTGAAGTTTGCTTCGACACAGCCATACCAATACTTAAGTCACTAAGGTGCTCAAGGGAGTCAAAACCCTAATTAACAGAAAAAGGGAGCGGGAGATCTAAAAGCCCTATGAAGCAAGGTGATCTTCTAGATTAAGCTTAGCTAGGTCCTGGGTTAGTCGATTTGGACTTGAGGGTCCATGTACTAAAATATCCATCGACACTTGCTCCCCAAGTCTCTTTAGTAATGTGTTCGAGAAGGATATTGAGTGTTATATGGGCCCTCAAGGTTTCAATTCAAGTGGCTGCACTATGAGGGAGCTTTTCATAAATGTTTCTAACCTTTCTCAAGATCTAGTAAGCTAGAGTGTTGACTCAACCGAAGTGATGTGGCTTGTGAAATTTAGATTTTCCTCAAGATTTTATGCTAATGATGATAATCAAATGACTTTAAGATGAAAGCTAGATTTGTCCTCAGGCATATATGCCAGTGCAAGTGATCTGAGTCAGATTAGCAAATTTTCACAAGTTAGAGTGCCATGGGATGATCCAAGGAAATGGGTCTATTAAGCACTAGCTAGTTTGGGCTTTCACTGCCCTCGCTAGGGTTTTTTTGAGCTTTTAGTACATCGAAATTTTCTTTACAGGATGTCTATTAGGCATCCGTTGCGTTGAGTTACTTGACTATATCTATGCTTACTAGCTTTTGATTTTTTATTTAGACATAAATTTGTAAATTTTAAGCAACACTTTAGCATTCAGTAATTAGGCTTAAGAGCTACAGTTTTGTGATTTTCCTTAAGCTTCTTTGCTTACGGAAAAGCACCTTAAGTCTAGATCAAGGTGGGCCTTCCAAACAATCTCCCAAGTCTATCTTATACCTTTGAAGCTTTGAGCCTTTTAGAATCCTACACACTTACAAAAATTAAACCAAACATTTTCTCCTAAGCCATAGGAGTTATGTGTCACCATTCTCCAGTACAACAATTTGAGCCTGAAGCTCGACATTTCCCTCCCCTTTTCCTCCTGCCTCCTCACAATTACCATTAAGTTTGCCATGGACACTTGATGGTCCTTTTGTTCTTATGCCAATTGATATTAAGGACCTTTAACCCAATCTAGAGCTCATAGACTTGCCACCATGGTCCGCTAATCTCTCTCCATACCATTAAAAAATGAAGGGGCTGAACTTCTCCATGAGACAGACTTACTAAGGTATTCGAGTTCCTTACTAAGCTACACTATCTCACTGGTAGAGAATTAACTAACTTCTAACCTATTCTAGAACAACTCAGTAACGTATCGACCTAAACAACCCAAATCAGCTCGAACTTAATATGTCCACCTTCTACTCAAGCCAGCTAACTCTACTGACCTACTACCCTTAACTCTTCTCGAAGCTCGTTAGTTGCGCCTGAGACCATAAGATGAGCAGCCAACACATGTGCCTTACCTTTTTTTTGACATTGTACTACCTCTACATATGTTGTTTTGTTTCTTTCTCAATTTTACCCTTTTATATATTCTATGTAATCCTTATTAGGCAACATGTCCATTTTTTTAAATTGCATAACCTAAGGAGTTGCCTTAAGAAGGGTAATATAGATACCCAATGATGTAATAGCAATAATCATCAGTAATAGAATTTTCGTCTCCTTCAACCTTGTGCGCATGTTTCCCTTTTAAACTGAGTCCAACCTTTTACTTTTATCTAACATCTTTTGAGAGAGAGCTAGAGGTGAGTGACCTTAGTATAAGGTTTATGACTCATATTAAGCTAAGGTCAAAGTTTGTTTGAGATGTAAGGTGTGTTATGTACAAACTCTTGTGCACAAGTTAGCTTAACCTTCAACTTCTATATCTTGAGGTATATGTTGGTTGTAGAAGTTCTAGGAAGTGAGTTCTTGTATATATATGCATGTGCTTTATTTGTGCCATGGGTATTACAATGGTGACATATTAGCTATAGTCTTCGTTGAGGTAGAGTCATACAAGTAACAGATGGTGTTAGCAATATTTGAAGAGAAAATGATAGGCCCTAACATCAACACTTTCGTAGATGACAACAAGAGTGGAATCCCTCATCGTAGATGAAAAACCCTCATTACTTTGAGATCCATAGACAAAAATATAGATGAGCTCACCACTATGATGATCGAGTTGACCGGAGTTATTAATCTACCTATTGCCAATCGAGCTGTTGTAGCAAAACCTTATAATGGTCGAGCTAACAACCAACAAAGGAGAGATCGAGCTCAAGGAGCCATAAAACCTAGGAGGAATGCCTAAGGCCTAAGGGCAGAGAGGAAATATTGAAGGAGGATTGGCCTTAAGGAAATTGAAGAGGAAGGTAAAGAGGAAAATTATGAGGTCAAAGATTGGAATGTCCAAGCTCCTCAAGTAGAGAATCTAAAGTTACTAATACTGAGCTTCTCAGGAAGAAGGGACGCTGAAGACTATATTAATTAAGTTGATAAGATCGAGAAGCAATTCCAATGCCATGAGTTTCCCAAGAACATTAAGGTAAGGCTAGCTATATTGGAGTTCACTGGTTATGCTACACTATGGTGGAAGAACTTACAGGCCACTAACCAATGAAAAGTAGAATGTAAGGATAGGTATTAGGATGGAATAAAGAGATTGATGAGTAAAGGTCTGTATTGAGCTACTCTCTATAAGCACTTTTAGAAAGTTGCAAGAACAAAGGTAGGGCAAATTCAATGTAGATGCCTATGTTAAGGAATTTCGAATGTTGATGATTCAATATTAAGTAAGGAGTCTAAAGACCAAATTGTGTCTAGGTTTATCAACAGGCTTGAGGTATGAGATTGGAGACATTTTAGAGACAAAGGAAATTTCTACTCTTAATGAAGCTATTCGACCTACCTAAAGGATAAAGAGAAGGAGAATGGATAAAGTTCTAGCTCCCTCAAGTCGACCTCAACCTATCCGACCTGTTTCAAGCAGACCTTTGCGATCATAATCAATTAAGAGCAAGGAAGTTTGACCTGACCTAAGGTCTTGATCTGTTGAGAAGGAAATACCAAAGAAGTTCAACAAACAATAAAGTTCTAAGAGAAAGACAAGTGAGATCAAGTGATTCGAATGTTAAGAGTTTGGTTACAGGGCTGACTAATACCAGAACAAAAGAGCAATGGTCATAAAGGGAAGGATGTCAACCATTGAAGTCAATAGCACAAACGATGAGGTGGAGAAAGAGAAGGAATGAGACAGTAAACAAATTGAATAATCTATTAGGAACCCAAGTAAGATACCAGAATTCTATTAGGAAGAGTTTGAAAACTAAAATCAGATCACTAGGTTGAATAAAACTTAAAGATTGATTGTGCTGATTGATATTCTTGAGTTGCTATTGAGTTTGAAAACTAAAATCAGATCATTGGCATAGCACGGCACAAAAAGGGACCAAAGGGTCAGAAATTTCAGAATGAGGCTTACAAGTGATCATAGAAAATGTATGGCTTTATGAACTCAATTTTTGAAAGCATATAGATTGCATTACCCAAACATTATGACTATTTTGATAGTCAAATTTAGCATATTATAGTATGTGGTCTAATTTAGTAGTGTTGTCACTTTAATTTGGTGAACTACAGTATGTAGTCTAATTTTGTAAAGCAAAGTTAGAGGTCCTACTCCCAGGTAGCTCCTTATTGTCCTTTTTAAAAATGGTAGACTATAATGTGCAGTCCAATTTGGTGGGGGTTCTACTCCCAAGCAGCTCCTTATTACTCTAGGTTCCTAGACGCTGTATCTAAACATCCAACTATGTCGACTAATTGAAAGAAGTTTGGAGGGCATAAGATATCGGTACCGATACATGCTACGTGAATGAGCATAACATGCTGCATTGTTGGTAGTAAGTGCCTAGTTAGGCAAATGCATATGTGAAGTTGAACTTACGAGTTATGTTTGAAATGTTTCAATTGTGATATGCAGTATTATCTATCATATTGTCTATATTATACTGTTTGTTATCCACTCTCACTTAGTTTCAGTAGCTGAGGGGATAAAATGTTTTATCCTCAACTTAACTATATCGTAAAGGGCCCAACACTCAAGGGGGATATATATACTAAGAGTATGAGTCAGAGTCAACAACTATTGTATGAAACCTGTATTAAGTCAAGAATCCTATTATTGTGAAGATAGGAAAGAAAAAAGTTTGTTCATATTTGTTGTACACATAAGTTGTAGCAGAATATCCAACTGAACTCAGATGTAGAAACCCTTTGTAAATAATGTTGCCTTTTGATGAATGAGTAAGTTAAGTTAAGTTTTCAACAGGTATTCCTATATAATGGTGCATCATGTGCTATGCCGCAATGTGATACTTGATGACATATTAAACGTCTTCTTGAAGATCGATTTGAAATCAAGTTACCATCGATTCAAAACGAAAGCTAAAGGTGAAGGAAAGACTGCATTTAAGACTCAACATAGGCTATATAAATGGCTAGTGATGCCATTAGGTCTTTACAATGCTCCAAGCACTTTTATGAGATTGATAAATCATGTGCTCCAAGATTTTATTAGCAAGTTAGTGATCGTATACTTTGATGACATACTTATGTACAATCCCAACTTAGAGAGGCACCATAAGCATCTCCCAGCTGTCTTTTCCATGCTCCAAGTTGAAAAGCTTTAGGGGAATTTGAAGAAATGCGACTTTTGCTAAATTGAAGTCATCTTCTTAGGGTTTATTGTACGTAACGGAGGAATCTAAGTTGATGAAGATAAGGTCCAAGCTATAACTAAACAGCTAGTATCGACATGTTTTGCTAATATCCAAAGCTTCTACAAACAGGCTTCCTTTTATTGACACTTCATCAAGAACTTTAAGATCATCGTAGCTCCTTTGATTGGCCTATCAAAGAAGAATGTGGAGTTCAAGTATAGAGAAAAAGAACAGAAAGATTTGATGAGTGAAAAAGAAACTAACCATTGCCCCCGTCCTTGCCCTCCCTAACTTTGATAAAGTGTTTAAACTGAATTATGACACCTTTGGCGGAGGAATAAGTGCCGTACTCATACAAGGGGGTTAACCTATTGTCTACTCTAATAAGAAACTCTAAGGAGCTACTCTCAACTACTTGGTATATAACAAGGAGTTCTACTCCTTGATCTAATGCTTAAGGAATTTGTGATATGCATCGACCATGAGTTGTTAAGGTACTTAAAGAGCGAGCTGAAGCTATCTACACAACAAGCTAAATGGATCAAGTTCATAGAAGGGTTGTCTTATGTAATAATGTACAAGACTAATAAGGCCAATGTAGTGGTTGATGCCCTATCCAAACGACATGCCTTCTTGATTGACCTTCAAATTAAGTTGCTTATATTCTCTATAATCAAGATCTTATATGTCAAGGACCCGTACTTCGGTCCTATTATTGTGAGATGTTTAGAAGGATGAGTTGTTGATGAATACCTTATGGAGGATGGATATTTGCTTTGAAGTTGGAAGTTGTGCATTTCAACCTGCTTTAGTAAGGAACTATTAGTATGAGAAGCATATGAAGGTGGACTATCCAACCATTTTGGTGAGAAGCAAACATATGAGTTGTTAAGATCCGATTCTTTTAGTTGAGGATGATGAGGGATGTGCATTTGGTGCTTAAGTAATGTAGTGTGTGCAAAAAGGCTAAGAGCCAAGTTAAACAGGGCTAGTACTCTTTAGCCATTTTGTCTTAAGCTTATTGAGGACATTTCGAGGGAAGGGTTGTAAATCTTGTAAAGTTATCAGCTTCAATCCTAAGCTAGACTCGAGTACTCTAGATAATGTCACAAGTTAATAAGGTTAAGTAAGATAAAAATTTTATTAAATTATGAAATCAAATATAGTGTCAATAATAATAAAAAAAAAATCCTAGAAATTCAATCGAAACCTAAATCGCATATAAAAAAAACTTTTATTCTATGTATGCATAAGTACCCGAAATCAAATTCAAACTTGACGAAAACCCTAAAACTATAGCTTTAAGCTTATAAAATGAATAAATATAACTTAATAATAATAACACCTTAATCGAATACAATTATCGACCAAAACAAGTAATTATGTAAAATTATTAATGAACACGGTAAAATAACTTGTAAATATTATAAATGTAACAGGTGACAATTAAATTAATAAATTTTTATAAAATTTCAATATTACTTTATAAATGTTAAATTTATAATTTTTGTATTTGGAAAAATCTAATATTTTTATTTTTATTTTCCTTTTTTTCCTCCTTTCCTTTCCTTTTCTTTTTCCTTTTTCTTTTCCGTTATTTTCCATTCATTGCCACGTCTAACTACATGTTTCACTTCCAAAATAATGTAAAAGACACTTGTGTGGTTATTTTTTTTTTTATCATGTGCAATTTATGTGCATATGACAAGGGATTAGATAAGCATGAGTCCAATCAACTTAAATGCACCTTAATTCTCTTTCTTGTTTTTTTGTTTTCTTTTCTTTTCACAGTAAATTCCTTCCCCTATTCCCTAGATAGTTCATGCAAACACGCATACTTTTTCTAACACATAAACAAAGTCCCACAAATCCTTTTCCTTATTCTAACCGAGAAGCTTTTTTTTTTTTTATCTTTTCATCTTCAACTTTCTTTTACCTCCAAAAATCAACAAGAAAACCAAAAAGAAGAAGCTTAGGGATTTTAATTCAAGAATATTCCCAAAGAAGGGTATTTATTATGTATATTATGTATATTTTGTAATAATCATCTTTGTATAATCTTTTACATACATGTATTTTAGAATTTATATGTAATCTTAGTATTTCCTTGTATATGTATGTTCATATATATATAGATATTAAAATATACTCACATGTTTATTATACATGTTATAATAGATCTTACAAATAATTAGTATAAGGACTTATGTTCATGTACATATATATATGTATATGTGTGTGTGGATATACATATATATATATGTATGCATGGATATACACGTATACTTGGTATTTTTATTATATAGTATATATGTTGGCATAATTAATAACATGTATACATATATATATGTAACCGAAAATAAGTATATATAATTATAAAATACAAAATACTAGTATAATATAGTATACGTATAATAGAGTGTATATATATTCCGTATGTATATGTGTATGCCATAGTGTATATATATATCATACTTTTTATTTTATAGATTATTTATATATATATATATATACCTATGGATGTGATGTATATGCATATGTATTCATGTATAATAATATGTATATTAAGTATTTTAGTATATATATATATATATATGCAAATATAATCATATATGTATATATATATAAAATAAAAAAATACAATTACATGTATATGTATATATATATACCCATACATATGGTATATATAATATATTTAGGGTTATGTTATTATAGTACATAAGTATATTTTATGTATAAAAATACGTTTATGAATAGTATGGCATAAGTAGAAATATAGGTATATTTGAATAATAAATATGTAATATACTATAATATTAATTTAATAAATAAAGTAAATTAGTAAATATGAATATATATATATATATAGTAACCCTTAAAAATATCCACAATAACTAATTTGTAAAATTTAGTAAAATACAATAATAAATATTATTATATACATATTATGTAAAAATATAAAATAAGAAAAAGATGGAAAAAGTACAAAAATTCGAAAGTGACATGTAGCATTCCCCTATGCTACCACATCAGCATTTAACTAAATATAATTAAATTCGTAATTAAAAATAATAATAAAATAATTAATTAATTAGAAAATTAATAAAGTAATAAAAATGAATTAAATAAGTCTTAAACCTAAAAACTAACAAAAATAAATAAATTATAGTAAAATAGACTTAAAATAAGAAAAATACAAAATATAAAGTTTATATAATCATTAAATCATAAATTTACAAAGAAAAGCTTCAAATAATATTTTATAATTATTTAAGTCAAAATAATGAATTTTGTAATATTTTTACAATATAATAAAAAATTCAGGTTATAACATTCAAAATGGACCCTAATACGAGAAAATACATTAAAAAATTATCAAAATAGATTATAAGTTCATAAAATTTTGAATTAAATTGAAAAAGTTATACACGATTAACAAAAAGGTTCGAATCGATAGTTCAAATAAACAAATAACTAATTTAAATAGATAGTACTAATATAATAATAGTTTAGTTATATAATTCAAACATTTACAACTTTTCGTATTTCCTCAATGTCAAGTGATTATGAGATTGATACTAATCTATTAGTAGATTACTATGATCCCTAATCTTGAGAATGGCCTAGTAAGTATTCCTAATGATTTCATACGTGCTTATGTTTGTAGATAGTGAATTTTAACTGTTATTAATAATTAAATGTTGTGTAGGGTTTAGTTATGCATGTGTATGATACTGCTTGTCAATTGTAAAATTACTTTAAAGAATAATAATGTATTGATTACTGCATAATAGATTTGATAAGAATTGATCTGTCTGTAACTTTGTTTGATCACATTAGAAATGGATTTAATATTATCAGACTTGAACTAACTAAATCAAATCACATATAATCATGCATCGCATAACTAATTCCAACTGTCACATCACACAGAGGTAGTGAGAGGCCATACGAGGGCTGATTAATCGTGATTATAGTGTTTTCGTATAGTGTACATGTACAATATGACCTTACCCAAGCTTATGGGAACACTAGGTATTAAAGGCATCAACTGCCTAGCTAAAGGTCAAGTTTAAAAGCCTCCATTTAGGCGTGAGTTAGAGCTGCGAGAACCTACTCATAATCATACTTAAAACTAAGTTTTAACTAAAATTAAAAATGGATATAACATTATGTTTTTTAATACGAAACGCAAAGTTTCGTTGTTATATAAGTTCAGGTATGATACCTAGATCTGATTTATGCTGTATACACTTCAACTCTAACTTTGGAGGGCGTTAAATCTGAATTGCATGTAGTACCTGGTCACCTACATGTATTTATTTGATATTCCATATGAACACGCATTCATATGTTTGAATTTAATTATTGAATAACTTGTTTGTTGTATAGTTGAGGGAAGATCTCAATAAGCTAGTTATCTCACATCCCTATAGCTTACTTATGCAAGGAGACTTATTTATCGTTCCGCGCCATAGGATGCTCAAGGTTAATGAATCCTCTATTAGTAGGTGTAAATGTAAGGTTAGAGTGAAGAGTGACATGTTATTACTGTAGTTAGATTTGAAAACTTATTAAATGATCCTATGTATAAATAGCTTCTTATGAGACTTAGTATCAGTATTATATATGTATCATATCTATTTGATAGTTATAAGTTTTATATTTGTGTTATTATAATTACGTTATGATATTACTTACGCCTGCATAACTTTGGATTGTTAGTTGTACTAGTAGCCTTATATATTGTATAAAGAGTTGTCGATTGAAAGGGAAATCAATCTACAGTCTTTTGTACGATATACGATGCCTGCCACAATAGCCCCCTTAAGTCATGATGAGGGCTCCATCATGGTTGTGGTAGATTGGTTTAGAAAGAGGGTACATTTCATCTTATGCCAAAAGACTAATGATGATGTTCATATTGCTTCATTATTTCTATAAGAGGTTATCAAGTGGTACATCATACCTAAAACAATAGTGTTCGATCAAGATCTTAAGTTCTTAAACCATTTTTGGAAGAGCTTATGGAGACACTTAAAAAAAAAAAGCTCTTAATTAGCACTTCATGCCATTTCTAGACTGATGGTCAGATTGAGATCGTCAACAGGACACTTGGATCATTACTCTGAGTAGCTGTAGTAAGTAATTGAGTAGATTGGGACATATACCTGTATGTTGTAGAGTTTACCTATAATAAATCAGTACACAACATGATAGGAATGCCCCCATTCTACATTGTATAAGAGTTCAACCCTAACCTTCCCTTTAACGACACACCCTTACTAAGCTACCAAGAAGATTAGGAAGCTATTAATTGATTTAAGGCCTTAGGAACCATATATTAGAAGGTGATTGACTACCTTAACTATTGCAAACCGTGACCAAGAGTAGACAAAGCCGGTCGCTGGATGGGTCCAAGCTTATAGAAATCTCGAAAAGGGTTAATGGGGAAAGTGTGAAAGGGACAAAAATGACAAATGAAATAGTAAGCAAAACCCACAAACAACTCTAAAGGATATGACGCACTAATGGAACTTCCGAAGACTCACGGCACAATTTGATATGACATACAAATTGGTTCGATTAGGTTATTCACCACTAACCTTGCTTAAGGGAAAGATAAGAGTGATGTCAAGAGTAAACAAACAGTGTTTACGTAAGGAAGAGAATACTCAAAAGTGTCTATTAATGATTATATGTTTGCCTATGATAACTCTAATTTTAAACATATTTCATAGGGTGATTTTATAGTATTTTCCGCACATTTTTTGTTTTCTTTAAAGAAATTGATACTTAATTGAGTAAAATGTTGATTTTAGGGTTTAAACGCGTTCTAGGCTCGAAAACGAAGAAAAGGAATCAAGTTTCACTCAATTTCGAGTTCAAACGAAGAAGTTATGAATTTTTGAAGTTGTGCAGAAAATTTGCCTAAGTGCAGAAAGTTACACGACCTGGGGACACGGTCGTGTCCCAGGCCATATCAGATGACGAAAACAAAATCTTTTTGATACACTATAAAAAGACATATTAGGGTTTCAAAAGAAAAAGATGAGACATTACAGAAACAAGAGACACAAGAGACGAGAAGAGATTGGAGAAGAACATTAATCAAGAAGCAAGAACGATATCGATTTCAAGATTAGAAAGATTGTTCATCAAATCAAGAGGGGTTTTTATGCTTTATTTTACGTTTTTTATGAAATTCATTTTTAGATTCGTTATGATAGCTTAGAATTAGAGTATTTAGGATTATGGAACCTAGGGTTTCATGTAACCCTTGGATTGAATTATAATTTCAATAAAGTTTCTACCTTTTCTTGATTCAATTATGTCGTTAATTATGGATTGATAATTCTAGAGTGTCAATATATGATATTATGCATGTTAATTATGAAATTGCATGTGTAATTAGATCTAGGCATAATTAAAGAGAATTACATGTATACTTAGAGATAAGATACATGTTTCTTCCGGAAAGTTGATTGTTTGCATGGGAATTCATTACACGTTAATGCAATTCTAAATTATATTACTCAGTGAAGAGATTCCGGTAAATAATTTAGGATTAGGGTTAATATGCTTGAGAAAGATATTAGCTTTAATTGTGAATTCCTCCGGTCAAGAATAATAGAAATTGAATTGGATATATTTTAAAAAGGTTACATGTTAAACACTAGGGGAAATAATTCCTAAATACATTATTGCATACTTGAAGTCGTTCGTAATTTATTGCTTTCTAATTTGCGTAATTAAGTCTCATAAGTAGTTTAGTTGTTAATTTCAGTATTTTTAATTAATTCAAACTTTCACAATTTTTCGGTTAGATAATAAAGCTGAAGTTAATATTAGTACTCAAAATCTCTGAGGGATCGACTCAGACTCACATCCGCTATATTAAAACTGATAGGTGCGCTTGCCTCATATCAGCCTTCAATTACAAAGGGTATTTATACCCATAAGTTAGGGTAACTTATCCAAAAGGAAAAAGACAAAAAGGACATTTCCTCAGGAGATAATGTACAAGATACAAAAGGGAAAAAATGAATATACAAAGAAATCAATCATTGGTGCAACGGATTCTACACATGATACTGTACACATGGCGATGCTACATTGGTGAGGTTGTTAGAAAATGTAGACAAAAAAAGTACGGACAGCTGGCTTATCCAAGTAGAGATAGCTTAGTCAGTTCGAAGTCTCTCTTTCTCTACTTCTCGGCAAGGAAGATGCCAAGTAATTAGTCGGCTTAAGCGCTAATGAGTAATCTTCAATTCAGCACACGACAGAAAGATGGGCAATCATATAGTTAGACATGAAGGGTGATTCGACAAGGAAGTACTCAGCCTCGATAAGGGTCGGTTGGAATTGTAGGATTCGTCATGCTAGTGCCTCTAGTCCTTGGGCTCGGCTACGATTCAGAGGCCCAATAGTCTAATTCCCATCATTCCCTCCAAGTTGTTTTAGATTTGGAATCAAATCCAAATGGTGTTCCTCCTCTTGTTCCAGAACCATTTCTCATTGAGGTGTAGCCACACTAAGTCTCCTAGCTGAAATTGATTAGCCATTCTACCCTTAGCCTTTTCTCGCATTCTTTTAGTAGCTTGGTTAATGTGCCGAGTAACCTTGTCGTATATGTACTGGAGAGATTGTGCCCTGGCCGAGGCATCAGGGTCCTCTTGTGTGGGTACTGGTACTGGGGTGTAGTTGAGGGGCAACTCGAGATTGAATCCATAGACCACCTCGAAGGGAGTCTACTTAGTGGTATTATGTACTGTTCGGTTATAGGCAAACTCAACCACTAGCAAGTAGATGTCCTAATCAGCCAAGTTCTTGCCCACTACAGTTCAGAGCAGTAATCCTAAAGTGCAATTAACCACTTTTGTTTGGTCGTCAGTTTGGGGGTGACATAGTGTTTTGAAAAGTAATTTGGTTCTCAACCAATGCCATAAGGTTCTTAAGAAATGGCTCAAGAACTTCGGGTCTCTGTCAAAGACTATACTTCTTAGTATGCCATGTATCTACACAATCTCCTATAAGAAAAGAGAAGCAATAGCCGAAACATCATTAGTCTTAGTGTAAGGCTCGAAGTATGCCATCTTACTAATCCTATCAACAATGACCATTACGAAATCTTTGCCTCGAGCAATTCATGGCAGTCTAAGAACAAAGTCCATGCTCAATTTAGTCCACGGCCTCATTGGAATAGGTAGGGGTATTGCACTCCCTTGCTTGGTTCGGTACTTGGCCTTCTTGTACATAGTACAGCTTTCGATAACTCGGTGCACATCTCTCCCTATTCTCGGCCAAAAGAATTGGCCACTTAATAGTTCACAAGTCTTCCTTTTTCTAAAGTATCCGGAGAGTCCTCTACTGTGAGCTTCCCTAATCAGTAGCTCCCCTTCATCACTTTAAAAGTTAAAGGTAAGTCTTGTTTTACCTTTGATTATGATGTAGTAATTTCCATGAATATAATGATTGTATGCTATTTATTATGATAATAGCAATTTAAATTGGCTTAAATTGTTATAAACAACTTAATAAAGAAATAGGTAATCTATTCTCTTAAATCTAAGATGGTATTGGGTAATGATGGTGTACTGGTAGTTTGATAAAATATTTTAAGTATGAACTGAAACCTACACCAATATTGATAATATAGGTATGCGTAGGTTACGTGTATCTAGTATGCTTATGTTAAACCTATGCTTGAATATGGTTGTTGCAAATATTAATATGAAACCTATATCTTCCTTAATGATTACACATATAAGAATGAAATGCCTTAGTTTTCAAAATAAAAGTAAATTTTAAACCCGTAATTGCTTACCATTAAGTTCATGTCCTTTAGAATGATACAACATGGCTTTCTTTTTGGTAACTTATAATGTTTACATAAGATAACATCATATGACGACTTTCCCAAATTTATCATGTAACTTTGCAAGTGAATCCTAAGTTTCGTTATAATTAAAATTATGGTATATATTATGCATACTCTTTTGAGTTAAGTACATTAAAATATATTTCAGATATCTTTTTTTTTTTAATCTATACAAACTAAGTGTAATGATATAATCCTAATAGATAAGCATTTAAGCTTATAATGTTTAAATACATACTAAGAACCTACTGAGAGGTTAAATCAAAGGATTGGTTGTATGTAATTTATAATTAGGTTAGGCTTAGAGGTTAGGTTAGTGGATGTTTTAAGAACCTTAAAGCTTACTAAACTCAAAAGATACCTCAAATGATAATTCAGAGGTTGAATGAGAAGATGGTTGGGGATGGATTAATGATGAATTGCCTAAGCGTAACAATACTCTAAACTTAGCTTAATGAAATTAAATATAGAATAATAGCATACATATATCTCATGCTTAAACAAATACTCAAATGTCACTTAAATTAATACTATAGTGACCTGCAATAGAGAAAGGTGTTATAACTATACCTTGGTGAACGTCAAGGACACCAAGTAAGTTGGGATCATGCATTACTACACTTTAGAGTACCATTTCTAGGTACTTAAAGACTTGAGTGTGTATCCATTTGTATTTATAATTAGTTGGTTATGTGCATACCTATGTGTCTCTAATTATTGATTAAATATTGAATTGTGATGTTTAGTGAAGTGTTATTTACTGGATAGTTTGAATTGATTGGTCACTCTTAACCCAGACTAATCTAAACTTGACCCAAGCCTTAATGTAACGTGCATTATAACCCATTAGGAGACAACTAAGATTCTCCAACCAAATGTCGACCTCTTCGAAAGGGATAACTAAAATGGTCCCTTCCTTACCCTAATTAAATTAAGTGATGGAAAGGACGTTGCGACAAGATCGAGGATGTTGGTTCAAAAGTAGTTACAGGAGGAAGGATGCCTCCATTGCACAAGCTTAGGTTTAGCCATGAGTTGTTACATTGAAATAAAACTCTAAACCTGGATTAAAGTGGGCATAATTACTTTAATCTTAACCTAGAGGTTGACATTACTAAGTTATGAGGAATTAAAGAAGATGCAACTTGATTCTTGTCCTTCTGAAGTATGTATATTCTTAAGGAAACTAACTGGACCACTTCTAGCGAATGACCCAATAGTTTTTATGGTTGGTCTATAAATATAAGTTTACTATATAAAGTTTTATGTTGAGTAAATGTACCGAAGAACTATTGTGAAGAGTTTTTTAAAAGATTAATATACATACTCTATGGGTTTTACGAAAAATATAAGTGTATAATTGGACACTTCAAGGCTGTTTACTCGAGTTTGCCTTGTGTAAATCAAGTTTATGATAATGGCTATAAAGTCAGCTTTTATCTGATAATGATTTATACGGTAAGATTGTTGCAACTCTACTACTTGGAATATGATAGTTTTAAGTTGGTATTAGAGTATTGTTTTTAAGTTCATGTTATGAAGTATGATTCTTAAGGACGTACTTTGAAGTGTCATAAATTTTAAAAAAAAAAGTAGATGTCATAAGAACACGGTGAGAGTGAATAGTAATAAGTAGATGGTTAAAGATTGTATTAAGAAGTTATATATAAGTTAATTATAGTATTAACTTATAACTTATATTAACTATGAATGTCAATTTATTCATAGAGTCGTAAAAGAGGTTCCTAATGAGGATTTTAAGAGATTTAGTGATACAAGTTATAACAATAGTTAAGATGAATAAGGTGGCAGGACATGGCGTAAGAGGACAATTAGGGGCTAATTCAGGGATCCAATCAGGACTTGTATTAAAGGAACAATCAAAGTATAGTTTAGAGGATCATCCTATATAGAACAAAATAGTTACATTTGAGGCAATGGCTATTAATGATGTTAGGAAGTCAATTAGTGATAGAGTTTAAGAAGTAATTAATCGATTGGATTCCCTTAAGATTGTGTATTTGAAATTTTTATCTATAGGTATAAATGATGATGTAATTAGTAGGCACATAAAGTGGATTAGGATAAATAGTTTTGATTTGCTAGGACCCTAATCCGATAAGCATAGAATTCTTTACAGACATACATACCTCTATTGCACTAAATGCATTAACCAACAAATGGTAAACAATTATAACTAAAAGTTGATAAGGAGAATTTTAAGGTAAACCTTGGGGTTGATTTAGGAATGAAGTAAAGAATTAAAAACAATTATAGTTGAACTATAAGGTATAAAGTTGGATAAACTTAAGATAGTGAATAGAGTAGAACCCAATTCAAAGGATACCATAAAACTTGATTCAAAAGATTAAGAAGAAAATTTTAGAAAGGGAAATTGCTGAAAATAATAATATTGACTCTTAAATGACAATTACAAATGGCAATGATTAAAAAAAATGAGGATTAAGGGACTGACTTAAATCAGTTTAAAAGAACAAAAGAGCTGATAGATAGGTAATATATCTTTGTATTAATACTAGATTAATAAAATCTTGCATGGACTTAAGGTCTAATATTAATGCTTGCGTTTAGTCTCCTCTAGTAGTAAGACATGATTGTTATTAGGATTAGCATGTTTTGAACTATAATGATACCTAGGTTATATGATGTCTTAAAAACTTGAGATGAATTCATATTTTTATAGTTTCCATATTGTGAACTTTGGAATGTACTAAAAGAAATATAGGATTGGTGTAAACTAGCTATTGGTCAAATTAAGATATGTATGTGTTGTCTATTGATAATATAGTCATGTTATCCAATGCAACATAATATATGTGCTCATGTAGTTGGAAACTAAAATGAATTGTATATGGCATAATGAGTGTACAAGTATAAGATTAGTTAATAGGTAATTAGAGCGTAAGCTCCTAAACTTTCCATCTCATTCGAATATAAGTACTTTAGCTATAAAACATAACTTAGTAAATGGTAATAGATACTATACCTCAAAAACATACGGTCTTACTGAAATAATCCAATAACTTAAATGGAAATACCAAACACTTAAATATGAAGTAAATAAATTAGACCAAAATATGTGGTAAATATAAAATGTTGATATATTCATATACATAGGTGTTCTATAAAATGTTTTGGGAAGTTAAACAAGTTATGCTAAATTTAATAAATATAAACTAAAAATATCCATTATAAATGTAAAATTGTAATTGAGATTTGCACTCCTTATGCCTCTTCAATGCATTCAACAACAATCATAAATGGGATTCTATAGGTGAAAATTGATGGTTTGGGAATCATAAAGGTCCTTATATCTAGTATTAAAAGAGGAACATAAGAATGTTAGATACATACCTCACATGGAAAGCTTAGAACGTATATTTTCTCATTCATTTTGAATGCTATTGACTAACGCCATAAAGTTAAATTATGTAAGGATGAATGGACATTGAGAAATTGCGATATATATATAATTGGATTATTTTATAAACTAAGGGATTTGATTATAAGATACCTGCATATAAAATAAGAATTACTTATTAATAAATTAGATTTGAACAACTATGTTGCTCAACTATAGGAGTTGATATGTATGTTGCTTAACTATAGAAATTATTATGTGCATAGATGTAATTTTATGTATATCCTAGGAACTAATACCTAATAATCAGATTTGAAAAGTAAGGGATCACAAAATATTCATATGAATGTAATATTGTAGCTTTAATTGTGATCTTATTATTTCATGAGTATAATTCGTTGAGTTTATTTTATTGCGTTCTATATAAGTGTGACTAGCATATCCTATAAGGCTTATAAAGCTTCTGTATTTTGTATTGTGAGAAATGTATAAATAAATGTTCATATTACACTTAAAAACAAGTAAGCGTTATTAGTAGAAACATGTGTATACTATAATTAATGTTTCATAAGCTGATTAGAAATAATCCATAGGACTGATTAGTGCATTATCTATATGGATAAATCAAAATTAATGGGAAATAACCTAAAACCTCAATGCAAGATACCATCTCTATTACCTATAGAGTTAGCGTGG
Organism: Lumnitzera racemosa; assembly: GCA_024138005.1. NCBI lineage: Eukaryota > Viridiplantae > Streptophyta > Magnoliopsida > Myrtales > Combretaceae > Lumnitzera > Lumnitzera racemosa. The sequence goes on from JAMXBC010000004.1 coordinate 65,600,169, forward strand.
CACCAAGTTCCTTCATTAACCTAACAGTAGCTTATAATTCCTTAACCATTACACTAAACCTCTACCTCTATATTTATTATGGTTAGAACCCTAATGCCCTAGTATTAAGGGAAAACATAATAGGTGACTAATGCTGGGGGTAACTTTACAAATAGTACTCCACCATGCCCACTAATAGGTAAACATAGATGCAACCCTAAGGTAGTTTATTAAGAACATAGGCAAATAATGATCTTTGGTTACCATGAAGAATTAAGCCCAAAGCACTATACATATTAGATAGTTCCTTATAATAATGAATATTTGATATGTATGTCTTAAAAGTAACCGGGGGGTGGGATTGGTTACTCAGAAAGTTTTAAATTTTTCATAAATCAAAACTTAAACATATCCCCTTTAATTACTTTATCAAGATTAAGAGCCAAAAAATATATGAACAATAAATAAAACACATAGTAAAGAGAGTAGGTGATGCGTATCGTGACTAAGAATATGGGGAATGCACGAAAGAACAAAAAAGGGAATGAAAAGTAAGCAAAACCTATGAACAATTCCAAAGGATATGATGCACCAATGAAACTTCCAAGGATTCACGACACAACTCAATATAATGCACGAATTGGTTTGGTGAGGTTACTTATCACCTAGCCTTACTTAAGGATTAGGATAAGAGTGAAATAAAAGTAAACAATCAGTGTTTACAAGAGGAAGAATATTCGATGTATTAATGATAATCTAATGGTTTCAACTATAAGTACTAGGGTATTTATACTCGATAAGTTATGTCAACTTGCCTAAAAAGGGAAAAGACAAAAAAGGTATTTTCCAAAGAAATTATATACAAAGAATACGAAGGGTAAAAAATGAATATTCAAGATAAACAATAATTAATGTAATAGATTCTACACATAGCAGAGATCTATTGGTGATGCTGTTGGAGGATGTAGACAAAAGAGTATGATCAAATTACTTGTCTGAGTAGGGGTGACTAAGGATTAGTCCGGGGTCTATCTCTCAGCCTCTCAACAAAGGTAATGCTAAGAAAGTGGTCGACTCGGACATAAGTAAGTAAGCGCACGACGTTTAGTAGATATCTGGACATTTCTTCAATTTAGCACACAATCTCTGAGGGATGGGAAGTCATTTGGTTCGGCATGTAGAGTGTCTCAACAAATAGATACTCGGCTTTGGCAAGAGTCAGCTAGAGCAAAAGGATTCGTCTTACCAACCCCTCTAGTCCTTAGGTTCAGCTACGATTCAAAAGCCTAATGGCCAAGTTCCTATCAGTAAGGATGAAAAGATCAGGCTTAAGATTTATAGTACTTTGGCTTTACAAATATTACACTCTTCCAACTCCACTACTGGCGATCGAATTTTCCTTAGTGATATCATTCCATTATCTTAATTAAAAGAGAAACAAATATAAGTCTTTTTGATTTGTCTTTACTAAGTTTCCCTTGCCTATACACAAATCTACAAAACTTTGAGTCTCTCCTCTAACACAAACTCTAACTCTTACAATATAAGATATATACTAACAGTAAGGATACAATACAATAGTCCTTAGAATATAAGCACTAGAGAAAATATAAAATTTTAAACTAAAGTAGACAGTGTTGTCTCTAAATTAGGCTCTGAATGTGTTTCTGAATTTTCTCAAATATGAAGATTATAGTAGAAAATTGAAAAACAAGAATGTTTCAAAGATTTCAACATCTTTGCTTTTGTATCCTTCAATTATAACATATCTTTACTAAGATCTTAGATAAGTCTTTGACATAACCTAAAGGATCTTGAAAGATCTTGAATTAGCCATTTGAAGTTGTGATCCCTTGATTTGTGAAAGTCAAAACTCTTTTGCTAATTAGATTAATTCGAAAGGTTACACTTCTGCTGATATTAGGAATGAATTCTACTCAATTTCTTGTATGTATACTCTGTTCCTTCTCGTAATACATCAATATGCCTTCAAAAATTTGAATTCCATTGAAAAGAATATCTCCTAAAAATTAAGAGCAAATCTTGACACATGAAGATCTTGAATTTGAATTTGAAATTTTTGAAATATTCTTACTGAGGCTTTTCTCGTGTATATGATACAAAATCTGATGCCGTTAAATAAATATCCTTTGAAATTGTTGTTATAGTAACTCAATTTAAATTTTTTAAAAAATCTGCATAAACAATATTAAGATTCATCTTTATCATATATTATCTTCATGCATATCCCTTCGTCCATTCTAAACTTAAGCTCTAATAAAAATTTAATTTGAACTCGATTTTCTCCACATATCTTGATGATAATTCATCACAATTCTGATGAATAATCTAATAGTATGATTCCAACAAAAATCTATTCTCTATCATAAGGTATCATGTCCAATTAAGCTTATCCTTAGAATGATTTAATTAATTCCTCCTTAATCCTTCTGGACTTAATGTCCAAGTTTAGTGGAACATGTTGAATACATTACCCAAATATATATAACAAGTGGATCTAGGCCTTCAAATAATTAATAACCTAATAAACTTTATGGATCAAGCTACCTTATGAAATTCTACTGTTGTCTAGTGATTTTGAATTAGTCTCTGAATTTGATTCTAAATTTCAAATTCAGTTCTAGAATAAGTTCTTATCTTTTGCTTAAGGAGCTATACACTTGTTAAACATCCTCGCTCTTTTTGTTATCATCAAAACAATGATGAAAGAACTCAACATTCTTCCTCCTTTTGATAATAACAAAACCTTTTCTCAAAAATATTGAATGAAATTCAAAGGTTTTATAATGCAAGCCATACAAATGTAAATACAAAATATTAGAAATTTTTTAAGTCCAAAAATTTGGAGAAATCCTTCACATATCATAACATAGTTCCATCAATTCAAAATTAATTCAATATTTTTCCTCCTTTTTGTTATCATCATTCATTTTTACTCCCCCTGAATTTGTGATAGATATAAAGAATAGATGACAGCAAGAACAAATGAAGCGAAAATACTAAAATTTCATTGACATAATCTAATTACATTAGGTTGATTATAAATTGGGTTCTAAACATTGTTTTGAATATAAAAGAAACTAGGACATTAAACTTCGACAACAGATAGACATAAAGAATACAAACTAGAGACTAACAAACTTTGAACAGACATTAAAACAAAAATAACTTGAATTAAGAATTAAGTTGATTTCTTTTTCTTTTTCTTTGAGCAACTCTTTTTTATTCTCAATGGAGTGCTCAAAGTTGATGGTAGAGGTGGTATTAATTCTTTCCATGGTAACATTAAGGAACTTGAGGTGCTAGTTCCCCTAATGAATTAGCTTCAGTAGATAAGCCTAGTTAAGCTTGTGAAGATGATTGAGTTATTGGAGTTTTAGCAATTAGACTTGATGCAACTTTTTTAGTATTAGTAATTGGAGGTACAGGAGACAATGGATGATCAAATTGATCATTGAAAGGAATTTCAAGTTCCTCAATAGGTTGAGGAGATGGCTTCACATGTGAAGGTTGAGTCAAAAGAGATGATTTGGAGGGTATAGGGTTTGTAACTTCCTTGAGATGTGCTAGCAATTTGGCTAACAACCAATCCATTTTCTCCTCTATCAAAAACTCAATTTCTTTTATTAGGATAACCCCAACCTTGGAATGTTCTCTAGGTCCGTCTTTCAACTCAGCTTCTAAATTAGATTTTGAATTGTCCTCTAATTCAAGTCTTCTTTTTCCTTCTTTTATTTCAAACTGTCTTCCTATCCCGATCTCAAAATCTTTCTTACTCTTCTTCTTCTTTCCTTTAAAGATCTCCTTGCCTTCCCTTTTCTTGCAAACTTTTTCAATACATTTGGATTCAGATTTTAAATCCAATTCTAATATAGCTCTCGACAACTCCCCCTCAAATAATGATCTGGCTAATCTACTCTTCTTATACTTGTCATGTACATAGAACGTCCAATCATAAGTATACTAGATCTTGTTTCTCACATTTATACCCATGTTATTGATGTGATCTCCAGTAGGTAGCTCTTTCTTTTTCATCTTAAGCATTTTGACCTTTCTAAACTCAAGCAACTTCATCAGTAAATTCTCATAGGGTCTCTTTCTTTTAGTCATGAATGCATGCCTTAGAATTTCAGGTAGCTATATCCAACTTCTTTTTCCTCACCATGGCTAGTATAACCATTGCATCTTCCTTAGAAATACTTGTAGTACTTCGTTTCTTTGGAAGAATGCAATTTATCACCATTTTGTGCAATATGAGCACAATTAACCTAAAATTGAAATACTAACCTCCTTCCTTGGATAGATTCTTTCTCCTTTGTTTAACTCCTCAAAAACTTGTTTTCCTGACCATTTCGTCAATTCCTTATCATTGTTCATTTTGGGAATCTTAAAACATTTCTAAATATCCTCCTTTGTAATCTCTACTTCCTATCCATTCACTTTAGAAACCCACGAATCTCTTTGATTCATATTAAGATTCTCATACAACAACTCTCTAAATACCAAAGTCTCCATAATATAAATGTTCTTACATCTTAGAACATTGAGGAACCCGTCCCAATAGAAACCATTGTTTTAATAGAATTCAAACTCAAACATACTAGGTTATATGTACTGACGTTGTTTAGAAGATGAGACAATGACAACTCGAGGCTTTACCTTTTCCTTTTCTACCTTGATTTGCTCCAATTGCTCTATTATAGTTTCTAGTTCTAATTCAAATTTTGGATCAAATTCTGGTTGAGGTTCTAATTTCATCTTTGATTTGGTGCCCTGTTCCTCACATGAAAAAACTTCCTCTTCTGTCGTTTCTTCCCCATCCCCTGATTCTTCTTCAATTTTATCCATCTCTTCATTGGATGAAATTAAACCCTTATCAGATTTTTCCTTTTCTTAAGTAAAAGCTTTGGATTTCTCAAGATTGGGGTTAGGTCTTTCGGGTTGTGGATTTTTAGGTTGAAGGTTTTCAAGATTAAGGTTTTTAGATTCCTATTTAGGGTTTGATTCACATCAGAATCTGATGGCTAATCTACAAGAGAATACAAAGTGTCTTTTATATTCTTTAGGTCTGTCTTGGTCTTAAGACCAAGACGAGATAGAAAGATCACAATGTAAGGTTTGAGAAAAATCAAAGAAAGAGAGAATAATGAAGAATGGCAAGTAGGTGAATTATTTAGCAATTGAATGGGAATTAAAATTTAAAGAAGTCAGAAACTCGATAGTATGTGATTGTTAAGATGTAGTAGGGAAGTGGAATACGATTAGAAGATGAAATGGAGAGAAAGAACGAGACATGGTCATTACAAAGATGGACGCTTACTGCTTATGTGAAAGACTCGTGTGAAAATTGAGATATGTAGATTTTGAGTTAATCACGTTTAGCTCACATGTGAAAAAGAATGAGAGAGCTAACCAAATGAGCACCAACGATTAAAAGGGAAGATTAAAAAATTAATTATATTACAATTAAATTATCTAGAAATTTTGCAACATTGATTATCCTATAATTTATACATAGTAATTAATGAACTTAATATTTTAGCTATATAGTATTTTTACTTAGCTACACGTATATTAAATTACATAAGAATACAAAAATTGATTAAATGTAAACTTTATCCAAATTTAAAAAAAAAAATATCAAATCAACTACACTTAATCAAAATTCACATGCACAAAATTTCAAAATAGCACATATGAATTTCCCAAATATGCAAAATCATTATACAACATTTTACAAGAATGCTAGTTAATCAACAAATTATGCAAATGGATAGAAAACACCAATTCCATTTCTAATAAATTCAAATTTAGTCTTACCAAGAGACTTAGTGAAATCAACTAATTAATTATCAGTAGGAACAAATTCAATACTTATATCACCATTGTTAACATGATCATGTATTAAATGATGTCTAACTTGTATGAGTTTTGATTAAGAATGATGCATTGGATTTTTAGTCAAATTGATTGCATTTGTATTATCATACTTTATAGAAATATTTTTTAGATTTAATCCATAATCAGATAATTATTGTTTAATCCACAAAATTTGAGCATAACAGTTGCCAATTGAAACATACTCAACTTCAGCTATGGATAGAGGAATAAAATTTTGTTTTTTGGAAGTAGAGGTGTACAATTGGGTTAAATGGGCTAACCCCCTAATTTGGCCCACGAGTTAAACAGGTCGAACTCATTTAGCTTGCTTTTTTAATAGGTCAAAAAACCTTGACCCAATCCCATTTAAAAAATGGGTTAACTTATAAGCCAAAAACATAAACATATTAAACGGGCCAACCCAAACCAACTCACTTTAGCTCATGGGTTAAACGGGCTAGTTTCATTTGGCCTACTTTTTAAATAGGTAAAATAACCTTGGCCTAAATCCATTTAAAAAGTAAATTAAACGAGCTAGCCCGTGAGCTAAAGCCTATTTTCATGCCTCTACTTAGAAGAGCAAGAAACTAATTTGTCCCCTAGAAACTGATAAGTACCTAAGGTGTTTTTTTTTATCCATCTTACATCTAGTATAGTTAGCATCTAAATAACCAATCAAATCAAAGTTTTGATTCTTTGGGTACTAGATTCCTAGCTTTGTTGTGCAAGATATATACTCTAAAATTCTTTTCACAGTTGATAAGTGTGTCTCAATTGATTTGGATTGAAAATTTGAACAAATACACACGCTAAACAATATGTTTGGTCTTGATGCAATGAAATATAAAAGAGAACCAATCAAACTTCTATAAAGCTTTTCATTAACTTTCTTACCTGTATCATTAGGATCTAACTTAGTTGAAGAAGCTATGAATGTAGTTGTGCCTTTGATATTTTTTATACCAAACTTCTTTAATATCTACTTGGTGTACTTTTCTTGATGCACAACGATCCCATCATTGGTTTGTTTTATTTAAAGTCCAAGAAAGAAGTTCAGCTCACCCATTAAAGATGTTTCAAAGTCAGCTTACATAAGCTAAAAAAACTGGTTGCAAAATGCCTCGTTAGTAGATCAAAAAATAATATTATCAACATATATCTAGAAAACTAAAATATCATTTTCATAATGTTTTCGAGACAAGATTGTATATCCATTCTTAATTAAAAAGTCACTTAATCTTTCATACCAAGCTTTAAGAGCTTGTTTTAATATGTACAAGGCTTTTCTCAACTATATACATAATTCTCTTTAAATGGATCTTTAGGCCCTGGGGCTTGTTCTACATAAACCTCTTCTTTAATGTTTCCATTTAAAAATAGGCTTTTAACATCCATCCAAAATAATTTAAAGCCTTTATAACAAGTAAAAACAAACAAAAGTCTAATTACCTCTAATTTAGCAACTGGAGCATATGTCTCATCAAAATTAATTCCCCCCTCTTGTGAATAGCCTTTAGCTACCAATCTTACCTTTATTTCTAACAATTTTACCATGCCCATCTAACTTGTTTCTAAACACCCATTTTGTTCCTATGATAGATTTATCATTACGTTTAGGAACAAGTGTTCATACTTAGTTTCTTTGGAACTGATTTAACTCCTTTTGCATGGCATTTATCTAGTTATTGTTAGATAAAGCTTCATCAATAGTATTAGGCTCAAACTCAATTAATAAGGTGAAAATGGTTTTCAATATTTCTCAAACTAGAATGATAACAAAAATAATTCTTTATATGCATTTTAGGAAAACCATAAACAAGGTTATTCTTAGACAAGTTATCTAATTAATAAAAATTAACATAAGCAAGCTTCTCATGCCTTAAAAATGCATTATCAGAAACATTAGAAAATAACTTTTAGTATCTACTTTACTCAGTTCAATAAGATATATGTTCTTCTTTTGATAGCCTTCAAACAATTTTGTACCATTTTGATCATAAGCCTTTACTTTAGTTTTATTAAACACCATTTTATAGCCTTTATCACAAAATTAGCTAATGCTTAATAAATTATGTTTCAAGCCTTTAACTAAGCAAACGTTTTCTATAATATAAGGAGGATTGCCAATGTTACCAATTGCGATGATCTTCACCTTATTATCATCTTCGCACTTTATATAGCCTCCTTCTTTCCATTCTAAACTAGTGAACAATGAAAAATCACCACAAATGTGATGTAAACACCCACTATCTAGGTACCATGTCCCTTTCAATCTTGCTCTATATTCCCATAACCATCAAAATAGGGTTAGGTTCTTTTTGGAACCTGGACTAACTTGGGTCCACCAAAATTTATGCTCGTATTATGTAAAGATCTAACGTATTGTGTACTGAGCTTGTTCTTTTTATAGAAGTAATATTTTTCAATATGACTAAGTCTATTGCTAAAGAAACATGCATGAGAATTAGATGACCAATACCTATGATTTACCTAATTCTTTAGATTTTGGCTTTAGTAACCTCTGAATCTACTTTTAATGTATCCTGTAATTGGATACTTGTTATTTTAACTAGTATATCTTTAGTTATATTGAATTCCTTACACGTTAAATTTAGCTTTAACATGTACATAATTATTTTTAATAGGTTCATACCAACGACTTCTTTACCCTTAACAAATACGATTTTGTTTTGGATTTATAAGATTCACCATATTTGTATCCAAGTTCATTTTTTAGAATTATCTAACCTTAGTGATGATAATAACAATTGTAATTTCTTATCACTTTCATAAAACTTGTTAAAGGTTGTATCTATTGTGCAAGATAAGTCATTAATCCTAATTTTCAATTCATTGATTTCCTCTTTTAACATCAAGTTCTCTTTTTCCAAACTATCTTGAGTTGTTCTTAGATTTTCGTTATCTATCTACAAAAATTCAGTATCATTTTTTAATATATCATTTTCATCTACCAACAATGAGTTCGTTTGTAATAAAGCATCCTTTTTACTTTTTAGAGCATTAATCTCATTGTCTTGTTTATTTAGTTTTAAATTAGCCTTTTCAAGTGCTTTTAAAAAACTCTTAATCTACTTTCAAACGATTTCAGGCATAACATAATCATCAAAGTTAAATTTTACCTCAGAGATAGCCATTAGGCACAAGTTAGCTTCTTCTTTTGTTTCTGAATCTACCTTAAATTCATCTAGGTCACTCCAAGTGGATAGTAATGCTTTCTATTTCTTCTTGTACTTTTCCAATTTCTTCGACAATACTAAACATTCACACTTGATGTGCCTAAGCTTCTTGCATTCATAGCATACCAATTCTTTCTTCTCCTTTTTCTCCTTCCTCTTTCTTCTCCTTTTTTCTCTTCTTTGTAAGTTTTCCTTCCATCATACTTGGAACATTTAAATGAAAAATGTATAAACCTCGTGAATTTAACTATTTAAGAGTAGAATTGAACTCTAATACTATAGATTACTTCATCAGTCGTTAAAACCGAGTAAGATAAAAATTTAATAAATTATAAATTTAAATATATTATAAGTAATAAAAACCTTAAAAATTCAATCAAAACCTAAATCGCGTATAAAAAAAAAAAAACTAAATCCGATGTACACGAAATTACTCGAAATCGAACCCGAACTTGATCAAAACCTTAAAACTATAACTTTAAGATTATAAAATGAATAAATATCACTTAATAATGATATAATCATAACCGATTACAATTATTTATTAAATCGTGTAATCGCGTAAAACTTTTAATAAAAATATTAAAATAACTCGAAAAAAATTATAATCGTAACGGCTAACAATTAAATTAATAAAATTATATAAAATTATTTTATAAATACTAAATTTATAATTTTTGTATTTGGAAAAACCTAACATTTTTATTTTTATTTTTCCTTTTTCTTTCTTTTTCTTTTTCATTTTCTCTTCTTCTTATTTTTTTCCTAGCTACTACGTCTAACACAATTTACATCCAGATCTTGTGCAGCAATTATGTAGCTAAGTTTAATTACCATGTGTTAAAATAAGATACAAATCCAATTGAGATAAGAATATGTCTTATCCCCATAAATACAATATCTTGACTTGATTTCTTTCTGTTTTATTTTGTTTTGTCTCCATAAAGTTTTAGCTACAACCCCTTTCATTCACACTGGAACAGATACAAAGCATCCCAGTTGCCATTATTCTTTTGCTCCATCCAAACCGTAAAGCATACACCTCTCTTTCTTATTTCATTTAACCTTCATATTCAACAAACAAACTAAAAAGAAGAAGGAGAAGATTAAGGGATTTTTTTTATTCAAATTATTAAAACAACTAGGTAAGTATATATTTAATTTCTTTGTACATATGGATATCATATAACATGTACATGTATACTAACTATTTATTTATTTATTTATTTACATGTACATATATGTATGTATAAATAGATATATACATATGTATTAGGTATTTTACTTTTATTGTGTATATACATATGTATATAGGCATATATATATATATTATTATGTATAATATACGATATATGTATATAGATAAAAATAGTAGTACATATAGTATGTATTTCTCCTACCTATGTATTTTTGTACATATGTATGCATGTGTATTATATATGTATGTATACTTAGTATTTTGTTATATAATATATGTAGGTATATACGTATAGTATATTATATGTATATGTATATGTACTAAATATTTTCTTTATATACATGTATATATATTTAGTATTTTATTTAATTAGTTATGTATATATGCATGATTATTTATATATATGTAATTATTATTATTTTTACTATATGAGGCCTATACATGTATACATAAATAGTAATTACATGTATATATATACTTAGTATTTTCAAAGTATAAGAATTTTAGTATATTCGTATATATACATATAGCAAACTATGTTAGATATGTAGGTATATATGTATATTATTAATTGTATTTTATATTTTTGTACATACATATATACGTATATAGTACAACTGTATATGTACATAAGGATAAAAAGTATAAATAAGTGCATATTATACTTGTAAATACGTATAAATAAGGTTAGAATAATTTATTATATAACAAATCGTATACGTATAAACATACATAAATGAATAGTGACGTATACGTAAAAATACGAGTATATGTAAATAGTATATACAATATACTATAATATTAAGTTAATAAATAAATTATGTTTATAAGTATATTTATACATATATATATATATAAATACCGTACGTTTGGAGGAAAAAAATTTAATAATTAAGTAAGTTGGAAAATTTGATAAAATATAATCATAAATATTTATATATATATACTTATAGTATAAAATAGGAAAATTATGAAAAAAGTACAAAGGTGACATGTCGCACTTCCATATGCTGCCATGTCATCATTTATTATAAAATAATTAATTAAGTAGAAAATTAATAAAGCAGAAAAAAATTGAGTTAGTAATTCTAAAATAAAAAAAAAGGTAATTATAATAAAATAGGCTTAAAACAATAAAAATACCAACTATACCATTTAAATAATTATTAAATCATAAATTTACTAAGAAAAGCTTAAATTGATATTTTACAGCTTTTTAAGTTGAAATAATGAACTTTTTGATATTTTTATATTATAATCAAAACTATGAGTTCAACATCCAAAACGGATCTCGCTACGAAAAAATATGCTAAAAAATGATCGAAATAGATTATAAGTTCATAAAGATTCGAGTTAAATCGAAAAAGTTATATGCGATTCAATAAAAAATTTGAATCGACGATTTCATGTAAATCAATAGCTAAATTAAGTAAACAGTATGAATTACAATACTAATATAGTTATTTAATTCCCGACACTTACTACTTTTCATATTCCTTAATGTTAGGTGATTACTACATCGACACTGACTTACCGGCCGACTATTACTACCCTTGACTTTGATTACGTCTAAGTGAGTACTCTCGATGACTCTATACTTTTTTTATGCTCGTAGTTAGTACATATAAATTAAATATTAATAACTTGATGCATGGGGGGTTCAAGTTATGCATGTGTCTGGTATTGATTAATTTCTGTGCAAAATACTGTTAAATGTGATAATTGAAGATTTAGTGATATGAATTATTGTTGCATAATTTGAATGATTTGTTGATAATATTTGATTACCTCATAAATTGACTTAATCATATTCAACTCAACTAAAATTAAATGAATCATGTATAAGCACGAATATTTCATATAATGTTCCGGCCGTCACCTCATACGGTTAATAATGAAAAGCCTTAAAGGGATAGATTCCCATATAATTTCATTAGTACAGTACAAAAGCATTAGTACAATAAGACCCTACCCTTAGTTCACAAGTTTACTTGGCGCCAAAGACACTAACCATGGGTGACTAGGGATCATGTTTAAAGGCTACTACCGTAGGGTATGAGCGTGGACTGTAGGAGCTACCTCATCGCTAGACTTGAACATTTTTATACTATTGACTATTGGAAATAGAAACCTATTTTGTGAAATAGATTAAAACCTAGGTGCTAGAACTCAATTGTGATTGGTGCCAATATATCTCCAACCCTTACTTCGAAGGGCGTTAAATCCGATATTGTATGCAACACTGGTCAACTGCATATATTGTTTGACATACTATTTGTTCATGCATTCATATATTTGATAATAAATTGTTTAATAACTTGTTTGTTGGTATAGTATGAGGGATACCTCACCAAGTTCTTGTAGCTTATTCCTCAATAGTTTTCTCTTGCAGGTTATTAGATAATCAAGCATAGGCTAAGAGCTGAGTGTTGAGTACGAGTACCAAGGTGCTTAAGAGTTAGGATCTGAGGATAGATTGTTTAAACGGTTTGAATTATTATATATAATTATTAATACTATATTCAGATTTTATGACTTTTGTAAGTTTAAGTTTTAGAACTTTACTACCTAATCTTATCGTTTGGTAAGGGATACGGATTCTCTACGGTTCTGATAAAATGTAGAATATTAGATATCCATAGTCATACAAATGTTATAGTAAGTTCATTAAATTAAGAATTGAAACTTTAGTGATTAATTATTTAGGGTCTTAGAATATATGGCTTGCAAAACGGTTTTTGTATTACACGTGCATACGTAATATGAAAATTTTAATCAATCCTACTAGGCCCCCCTTAGAGTCATGATGGAATGTTTATTGGAAAACTTTTTCTTACCCATCTTCTTAAGAATCCTATTAAGCCTTCTTGCCAACAATGTAATGTCCCCATCATTATCTATTTCTAATTCTGTCTCTATGTTAACTTGTTGTGCCTTAAACGCAATTGTCTTCTTACTGCTCTTAGGTTCATTCGTATGCTTGATATGTGACTCATGTGTTTGATATGAGATTCCCATATAAGCAACTTTCCCCTTAGTTGGCTCATTGACAACTTTGACAAATCTTAGACTTCTTCAATTGCCATTTTCTTTGCATCCCAAGACTTAGGCAAAATCTTTAGCATCTTTCTAATGAGGTTAGAATCTTTAATCTTTTTACCTAACAAAACCAACTTATTAGTAATTGTTGTAAAACAATTAAATATATAATGTATATTTTTACCCAATTGAAACCTAAACAATTCATATTATTGAAGCATTGAGCTAGATGAGTGTTCTTGATTATCGTTGTTCCTCCACAAGTCTCGCTCAAGGTATCCTAGATGTCCTTTGCAGTCTTATAAGATGAAATAAGATAGTATTCACATGGTGCTATTGTCATTAACAATAAATGTTTAGCCTAATTATTCTTCTCAATCTTCTTCTTCTTCTCAACATCCATAAGTGTTAACTCTCCCTCAGTGGCAATTTCGATGTCTCCATACTCAATGATTTCCCATAGTATGAAATTAGTTACCTTGACATATGTTTCTATCCTGTATTTCCAGTATATAAAGTTAATACCATCAAAATAAGGAGCACAATTGGTGGCAACAGATATATTGTTTTCTACCATGGATCATTAAACTCTGGATGATCAAGAGCTAAGCTTTGATACCAATTATAAGTCCCAAAAGTAACCGAGAGAAGAGAGAGCCCAGGGGAGGGGTGGTTTGGTTTCAATTAGTTACTTAGAAAGTTTTAAATTTTTCATTAGTCAAAACTTAAACATATCCCATTTGATTACTTTAGCAAGATTAAGTGTAAAATAATATATGAACAATAAATAAAATGTAAAGTAAAGAAAGTATGGATGAGAAGATTGGGCTCAAGATTTATAGTATTTCAACTTTATGCTTACTGCAGCTTCACTACTAGGCATTTAGTCTTCCTCACCAATGTTGTTCCACTATCCACTTTTCACTATCTCAATCAAGAGGGAAACAAACACAAGTCTTTCTACTTTGTCTCACTAAGCTTCCATTGCCAGTATACAAATCTACAGAACTTTAAGTCTCTCCTTTAACATAAACTCTAACTTTCCCAATATAAGATATACAATAGCAATGAGGACGAAATATAGTAATTCTCATAATATAAGCACTAGAGAAAATTAAAAAAAAAAATTTTAATTTGAGTAAACAATGTTGTCTCTGACTTAGGTTTCAAATGGGTCTCTGAATTTTCTCGAATACAAAGATTGTAATAGAAAATTGTATAGCAAGTGCATCTAAAAAATTTGAACTTCCTTACTTTTATATCCTTTAGTTGCAACGTATCTTTTCTAAGATCTTGGATAAGTCTTTAGCACAACTCAAAGGATCTTGAAAAATCTTGAATTAACTATTGGAACTTGTGATCCCTTAATTAGTGGAAGTCAAAACTATTTTGTTTTTTAGATCAATATGAATGTTATACTCTTGTTGATATTAGGAATGAATTCTACTAAATTCCTTGTGTGTATACTCTGATTCCTTCTCGTAATGCATTAATATGCCTTTGAAAATTTGAATTCCTTTGTAAGGAAAATCTCCTAAAAATTAGGAGCAAATCTTAACACATGAAGATCTTGAAATTGAATTTGAAGCTTCTGAAATATCCTTATTGATGCTTTTCTCTCGTATATGATACCAAATTCGATGCTGTTGAATAAATATCCTTTGAAAATGTTGTTATAGCAACTTGGTTTACATTTTTAAAAAAATTTTGCATCAACGAGATTAAGATTCATCTTTATCTTATAATATCTTCACGCATATCCCTTCATCCATTCTAAACTTAAGCTTTAATAAAAATTTAATTTAAACTCCTTGATTTTCTCCACATATCTTGATGACAATCCTTCACAATTCTCATGAATAATATGATAGTATGATTCCAGCAAAAATCCGTTCTCTATCATAAAGTATCATGTCCGATTAAGCTTGTCCTTATAATGATTTAATTAATTCCTCCTTAACCCCCTTGATTTAACGTCCAACTTTTGTGGAATGTGTTGGGTACATTACCCAAACATTTTTAATAAGTGGAGTTGGGCATTCAAACAATTAATAACCCAATAAACTTTATGGATCAAGCTGTCTTGTAACATTCTGATATTGTCTAATGATTCTGAATTAGTCTTTGAATTTGATTCTAAATTTCAATTTCAATTCTAGAATAAGTTCTTATCTTTTGCTTACGAAATTGTGCACTTAACACACTTGTTAAATTTCTTTACTCTTTTTGTTATCATCAAAATAATGATAAGAGAACTCAATACAATGCAATGACATTAGTGAAAAACCATAAGAATACATTGAAGACTTCAACTAGTAAAACTAATAGAACTTTTAGCCTAAATTTTATAGGTTACTCTACCCTTTACATAAGTATCCACCCTGAAAGGTAATTTAAATAAAGGTTATAACTGAGATACTAAAAAATCATAACCTTCAAATGTACATTGGCAAAGAGTAAGCAAGAAATGGAATGGTAAATCTATGACTATTAGGTTTCGATCTTCTCGAGTCCTTCATCCTTAATAATGGTCCAAGTATGTCATGTCATGTCATAAGTCCTTGTTAGTGTTTTGATAAGTTTATGAATTTGGAGTCAAATTAGTTTTGTCGAGTCAAGCCACATTGAGATGATTTAAATTGTTAACCATCTCATTTAACCTCAAGATGGAGCAAAATCCATATTTTTCCCAAATCCATTCTTGTTGACATTCATACCAAGCTACATGAAGGAACAAATTAATAACTATGGTAATAACATAGCCACCACAATATGAATGGTGTGGAAGGGAGGAAAAAGAAATGGATATGTGTGGCACATGGAAGGCCAATGCCGTTAACAACCTTAATTAGAGCATAAAAATAGATAATATAGAAATTACAATAGAGGATAGATGAGGGAAAACACGTAAACAACTAAGATGAGAAGTTGTAAGATCGGGAAAACTTAAATGATGGACTTAGTTTGTGACTAGTATCAAGTAGGGAATATGTGGGATAAGGAAAGGAATTTGGAAAGATAGATAAGGGGATAATTCAAAAGCTCAATTAGAGGTTAGTCCAAAAGATTTGAAAAAATGGCACCTTGGAGAACCAAAATTTGGAAAAAAGAAAAAATCCTCCTTCCAATTTCTTTAGGCCAAAGAATAGTAACATTTACAATATGTACATATAAGGTTGATGACAACTATTTGAGTATCCATGACCCTATCTAGGAAAAATCTAGAATGTAATAGTTTTGAAGATGAAACTATTTGCAAGAGAGTGGAGTGAGAGACCCCACAAAATTAACATTGAGTACTTCGCATCTAAATTAAGTACAACTATTGGGAATTATCCATTTAAGCAAAAGATGTAAGTCGCACAACTAGCAGTTTAGAATTAGTGTATATAATTTTGGGCGAACACAGAAGTTGTTTGATCAAGCTCGAGTTTTACGACAAGGTTAAAAAAAATTAGCAAAAATGACCTCATGAGATCCTCAAAATTGGATTTCAGAAAATAAAATAATATAATTAAATTGTAATTAAAAATACGTTATTTGTTATTTATCGGAAGCATCCAATAATTAATAAGCTATTAGAGATAAACTATTTAGATGCTAAAAGTTATAAAATGACACAATAATAAATATGTTAACAACATCTCTTAGCATTGGTAACCGATAGATTTTAAGCAAGCGTATAGCTACAGAATGGTGACTCTAACTAAAGAATAAAAACAAATATTACATGTATGTATCATAATTTAGAAAGTAACATGGGTAAAATATGCCCTGAACTATTATAACTACTAACTATGATGAAGCAAATAACCAATACTTGTCCAGTTCCATAGGTGGTTAGTCGATTTGCATTAGAATTGCTAGGCAACAAGGCACTTATCCAATATAGGGCATTGGTGGAAAACCTCTGAACTTGACACGTGAACAGAACCGACTTTGGACATTCACAAATGTAAGATTATGAGCTAAAGCACAATAAAGCAAATCAATCCAATTAACAACATATAAAAAGACTAAAGGAGTGGCGGTACATGAATCCGATTCCACAAATTGCCAAAACAATAGCATTTATGTTTTCCTTTTCCCTATGGCTGCTTGACGATTTCATTCCGCTCGAAGAGAAGAAGACAGTGAAGGGAAATTCAATCAGAAACATCACTAGAGACCAAATAAACTTTAAAAGTTAAAGGCAAGTCTTCTTTCACCTTTGATTATGATGTAGTAATTTCCATGAATATAATTATTGTATGCTATTTATTTTTTAATAGCAATTCAAATTGGCTTAAATTGTTGTAAGCAAGAAATAAGTAAGCCTGTTCTCTTAAAATCTTATATAGTATTGGGTAATCATTATATATTGCTACTTTGATAAAATATTTTAAGTATGAATAGAAACTTGCCCCAATATTGATAATATAGGTATGCGTAGGTTACATGAATCTAGCATGCTTATGTTAAATCTATGCTTGAATACAGTTGTTGCAAATTTTAATATGAAACCTATATCTTCCTTAATGATCACGCATATAAGAATAAAATGGGTTATTCTTCAAAACAAAAGTGAAATTTAAACCGATGATTTCTTACCATTAAGTTCATGCCGTTTAGATTGTTACAATATGGCTTTCTTTTTGGTAACTTATATTGTTTACATAAAATAACGTCATACAACGACTTTCCCAAAATTAACACGTGACTTAACGGGTGAATCCTAAGTTTTGTTATAATAAAAAAGCATATATTATGCATACTCTTTTAGGTTAAGTATATTAAAAGATATTTTAGATACCCTTTTTTTAATCTATACAAACAGGGTGTAATGATATAATCCTAATAGATAAGTATTTAAGCTTACATATCAATTTTTTTGAGATAAATGCTTCTCATGATTTTTGTGTAAATATATATAGTATATATATATATATATATGTGTAGTAAGTATCGTATTGAAATGTATAATAAAGTGTATGTATGTAATACTACTATGATACTTATCCATTTTTCAGTCTAATATATGATAAGTATATATATATATATATATTCTCTAATGAGGAACTTTAGTTTGGAACCACTCTAAAAATAAATTAAAGGATTCATTAGATAAAACATATATTAGAAATAATCAGAGTATGAGTCCAACAATAAATTACTTTTGTTTTTTTAAAGTAAAAGGTCATATTAAGAACCTACTAAGAGGCTGAATTAAATGATTGGTTATATGTGATTTATAATTAGGTTAGGCTCAAAAGTTAGGTCAGCAAATGTTTTAAGAACTTAAGGCTCACTAGGTTCAAGGGACGCTTTAGAGGATAATTCAAAGGATGAATCAGAGCATAACCGGGGACGAATTAATGATGAGTGACCTAAGGATTGGAATGCCTAAGGGTAACAATACTCTAAACTTAGCTTAATAAATTTAAATATAGAATAATAGTTACGTATATCTCATACTTGAGCAAATACTCAAATTTCACTTATATTAATATTATAAGGACCTACAATAGAGACGTATTATAATCGCACCTAGGTGAATGTCAAGGACACCAAGTAGTTGAGATCAATGCGTTACTGCATTTTGGAGTACCATTTTAGGGTACTTGGAGATTTAAGTATTTATCTGATTATGCTTGTAATTTGTTAGTTATGTGCTTGCTTATGTGTCTCTGATTATTGATTGAATCTTGAATTGTGATGTTAGTGAAGTGTTATCATCTGGATTGTTTAAATTGATTGGTCACCCTTAATCTAGACTTGATGATAGTAGCTTTTGCCCTCCTTAGCTACTAATCGGTACATTGTCTACCGACTTATTCTATTCTAACAAAGGCCTTTAGCATGATCAAATTTGGCAACCTGTATAACTATGGGCCTAGCCAATTTGATGGGTAAAGAGCTTAACCTAGCCCATTCAAACACTTTGAATTTAAATAAGGGCGCGAACAATTTAGCATCTACCAAGCTCAACTACATAACTATCCGCTCCCCTTATCTTTTGACATGTGACTAAACTAAGAAGTCACTACGTGACCCAAGATAAACAAACCACCTATCATTATGGTTATTGGAGAAGTACTTATAAAGAAGGAGATACTGATAGTATAAGGACTCTCTACATACTCTTAAGCATTCACCCACTTACTCTCTTACACTTTTATACTCTAACTTAGGCATTAGAGTGACTATGCCAGACTAGCCTCGACATTCCCTTCAACCTAACTATCGTCGTTTTTTAAGGAACTAACTTACATACTACTTTCGACCAACAACATTTTGGCGCCGTCAATTTTGAACCTTTCTACTTATGGTTAAGACACGCTTAACCAAAAGCATGGGTGTTGGTAATTCTCCCCAACATTTTCAAGGGTGGATTAGGTACCCTGATGATGATCATTAGGCTTGATTAGAGCAACTCTGTGCTAATCTAGCCAAGGAAAACTAAGAATTGTCTAGGAAGAATGATAAAATCTTGAATCTCATCCGAAAAAATAGTTTACCTAATCAAAATTAGGAGCACAAAGACAACAGTGCTAAAGACTCTGGTAATTCGGTCCATTCACCTAAATTGCTAAGAAAGCCAGTTAGAGTGACCGACACTTAAAAGAATGTATAAAGGAAAACAAACACAAAAGGCACACCATATCGAACCATCGCACATCAACAACCTTGCTATGATCAGTCGTTAATTCACGATTAAGAAGAGTCCTTTTATTATAGAAATTTTGGAAGAAGTAATACCTCATCATGTTAAGTTGCCATAGGTTAAGACATATGATGAGACAAAAGACCAAAAGGACCATCTTGAATATTATCGTACTCTTGCCAAGTTACACAGCTTGAGTGATGCAGTGGCTTATCAAGCATTTCCCTCCACTTGGTAGAATGCTGCAAGCACCTAGTTCAAACATTTGAAGCCGAATACTATCACATGTTTTAAAGATTTTGTAAAAATATTTTTGCAACACTTCCTTGCAAGCAAACTCCCAATTAAGGACTCGTCTATCCTTAACACAATCAAACAAAGGTCTGATGAGTTGATCAGAGATTATTTGGCTCAATTTATAGTTGAGATGGTTCAAATCTTAGAATTAGACATAAGTATAGCATTGAATGTAGTGATTGATGGAGTGAGGCCACATGGAGATCTCTTCAAATCCCTATCTAAAAACCAGATAAAGACATTTGTGGAATTTAAGGCCAAACCGACTTCTTACATTTAGTAAGAGGAAAATATAAAAGCTCGGTGTGAGACCGATCAAAACAAGGGTGATCTAAAAAATGATAAGAATAATAAAAGCGTAAAGGATAGACTTGGTCGACATAACAAACAGTTCTTGGAGGGAAGTAGTAGTGAAAGGAAGAGGCCACGTATTTCGATCAATTCTATTCACACTCCCCTTAACTATCTAATATTTGATATATTGATGGAAGTATGAAATTAGAGGGCATTGCAATGGCCTAAGCATATGAGGGAAAACCCATCAAGTAGAAATTCAAACAAATATTGTGATTTTCATCGCGATAGAGGCCACAACATCAACAAATATATACAGCTAAAAAATGCTATTAAGAGTGCAATCCTATAGGATTATTTGAGAAAATTCTTAACTCACAATGCTGAGAATATTAAACAAGCAAACCAAAGGAGAAGAGATAAACAAGATCACAACAATCGACCTCCTTAGGCTATAAGGGAGTTAAGAGAAGGAGGTAATAACAATAGGGCTCTAAATGGAATAATAAACACCATTGTTAGCAAACCCGTTAATTTAGATCAATCCTGCTCTTTGAACTTGACTAATGTCATATAATGTGTTTATAATGTGCAGGGCAAGAAGGTAAAGGTCAACAATTCCATCTCTTTCACAGAGAAGGATTTTAATGGCATACAAAGGCCCCACGATGACACACCAATAATTAATGCAAGAATTGACAACTTCAAGCTCAAGAAGATCCTAATTGACACCAGAAATTTGGTAAATATTATCTTAAAAACATGCCTTCAACCAAATGAAGCTGAAGATTAAGATGCAATTAAAATCTTACAATTATGATTCGTATGCTTTTAATAACCAGCCTGTGCGAATATCTAGAGTAATCTCTCTTCCAATCCAAATTGGAGATGATGAGAACGTAATAGAGGACAAAGCATATTTCCTTGTTAAATGCTAATGTCCCTACAATATGATAATAGGCTAACCATGCTAGCACTTGTTCGACATGGTCCCTTCAATAGCACATTTGATGGGAAAATTCCCTATTCCTATTAGAGTTGAAATGTGCATGAGAGATCAATAGTTGTCCAAGTCATTATATTTAAGGGTACTTAAGCACCGTTACATCTCCAGGGTCGTATATACAGAGGTTATACCATAATAAATAGTAACAAGAAAGCAAAAAGGGGATTTAACAAATCCAGGTAGTTACCTAGCTGGATATGACATACCAACTAAATCCTACACGGCCTACAATTTACCGAATATAACTCATAAGTTTGAACTATATGATTACACACTACTACTCCTTACTAAAAGGAATAGATAAGAGTTAAGGATAAGAGAGAACACTATGGTTACTCAAGAAAAAGAGAACTTATAATAATCAATGATAATGAAGATTTGTCTACATACAAAGAAGTAAGATATTTATTTGACCTCAATGAGGATTACACTAAATGAGGAAAAGACAAAAATGAATAATGTACAAAAGATTCCTAAAACATTCTCAAAGGGGTAAAAATGACAAATAAGACACTATGCGAAAAATTAGAAAGCCATTCTGGAACATTGTGCTAGAAGATACATATCATCAAGTGACCGATGATTCGTATGGAGGAAGGTCTTGTTTAGTGCAAAGTTTGGGACAATTTTGCAACTGTAAGAATAAACTTGAAGGGCATTAAGAGATAGTTTGAGAACTGGGTTGATTTGGTCTGGTTTAGGTCAAAGCTTAAACACTGAAGGATTTTCAAATTCTCTCTAAGTCGGATACCTCGACAACTTGGCACAAATAGATGCTTAAAGTTAATCGACTTAGATGTTATATGGATCATGGTAAGAGCTTAGTAATAAGTATGGTTAATCAGCAGGTCGACACTTCTGCTCAATAGCTCAATTGACTCGGCATGCTTATCCCTCAACCATATTTAGATAAGCGGTATAGTTCTTAGTAGGCAATGGAAACTTCTCCTCTGAGTAATTCTAGAGCTAGGACGTGACAAGTAAGTCCTATTAGTCCCTTAGCTTAGCTTCTGGTGATTAGTCTAGGGAGTTGATTCCTATCAAGCACAAAGTAGTTTTCTAGATCGAGCCAAATTTAGAGAGAAAGTTTAGTAGCGTAAAAAGTACTAAAGAAGAGGTTGAGGAAGTTTAACTTAAGGATGACCTAGATGAAACAACCAAGATAGGGAAGACATTGCCGATGAACATTCGAGAGGACCTAATCAAGTTTCTTTGAGATAACGCCAATGTTTTTGCATAGACTCCCTCGAATATACCGAGTATCCCAAGAGAAGTTATGACACATAAATTATACATAGATCCTAATGTGAAGGTTATTTAATAGAAGAAGGGACATTTTGCCCCTAAAAAACAAGCAGCAATTGAAGAGGAAATTCAAAAGCTACTAAAGGCAGGGTTTATAAGGGAAGATCCTTATCTAACATGGCTGTTGTAGAGACCTTAGGAAGGGCCTAATCGTATTGCCTAAAATTTCCATATCACGTGTGCACCCATGATAAGAAAATCGCCTTACAAGTCAGAAATTGCAAGACTCTAAATAGTTATTTGCTAGAGCCTTCAATTTTAGTTCATTGACTCATTATATAATATAAATAATAATGGATATCCATTTTTCCACAATTCTTTAGAATCATAGAGAATCGATATCCCCTACCAAAATAGTGAAATAAGATAAACAATTTTAGAAAATTCTAAACATAATAAAGATACTAAACTTAATTAAGACATTAGTCATTTTTCGGAGCATTCCGAATAAAATACGTACGCTTTTCATCATACTGATTCAATGGTAGCACTCTGCACTCGATTCATATCCTATTCCCAACTATCGATCAACCTGCAAGGAAAGGAACTATTAGGGTATAAGCTTACGCTTAGTGAGATGATTACCCCCATCAATACTGCATGACAGAAATTTTTAAATTCATAATCATATGAATGCATGAACAATCAATATGCTAAATAACGCATATAGTGGCCTAGGAACTGCATACGACTCAGAATTACGCCCCATGAAGTCAGGGTTTGAAGATAATTAACTGACCCAAACCAAAATCTAGGTTCTAGACCTTGGGTTTTATTTCATTTGCACTATTGTGCTTAGCTAAAACAAAACTATATATATACGTGTGTGTATGTATACTTTCTTTACTGAATAACAAATCATATTTTTAAAATCCCAAGTCTAGCGGTGTGGTAGCCTCCATAATCCATAAACATACACCCTAAGCAGAAGCCACAAGACTCAGCCCCTTGCCGACGGTTGGCGTCTCCCGGTGCCTAGTTAGCCCATCAACTTAGGATAGAGACTCAATATATATGATAACATAGCTAGTGCCCAATCCTGCAGGAAACTCATATTCCTGTAAGTCCCTTCCCATTTTCTACGTGAAGTGGTAGTCGATGTTATCCATATGCAATATGGGGAATGCATGATTCATTTTGATTTCTTAATCGTATAAATAATTAACTTGATTTTTAAGGTGATCAAACAATTTCATTCCATATAAGCCCTTTAGTGGGCTTAAGTTGTCAAATAGGCTTGTTTTTTTTTTTTTTGTTCAAACTAAAGTTAGTAATTTTGATGAGATTGTGGGGTCTTAGGTGGATTTCTTATGAGCTTCAAAACAACATTTCTTAATATTTTAAAGTGCTGGTCAGAATTTTAATGAACGCCCAACTTAGAGTTCTAGGCTTGTTTTGAGAGTTTTAGGCTCGGTTTTGAGTTTTAGGCTTTGTATACTTACCATACTTACTTTGGTTGATCTTTTCACTTTGTTCATTCACTTTTATCATATTTTTAAGCTTCTTTTTCCCACATTCTAGATCTGGTCGTGATTATTCCAAGGGGTTCTTGCTTGGTTTTTCAACTTGTTTCATCATTTCCTTAAGTTTAGGTGTTAGATTATGCACTTAAACTACTTGTATCCAAATCTTCACTTAACTATTCTTCCATAATATGATTCTTTAACTCATGCTCCACACAAAGAAATAGAAGATCTTATACTTAATACAACCTCCATATCATAGCTCATGTCATACAAAGTTGGTTTCTTCATAAAACTTCATGTGATGGATTTTTCCTTAACTTAAGTCCAGATTTGAGCATGTTTAACTTAACGGAAATAAAATCAACATTCAAATGACCTTTGAACCCTCACGTCCAGCATGTTCATCTTCCATTCAAGTTCTTGTTTCAAGATTTTCTCAACTTAAAATCCTCCATTCAAAGTGTTACACAAGTATCTTTACAAAACACCAACTTTACATGCTCATATTTCAACTTCATGTAAGGGTTTCATGAGTTTGTTTCTTAAAACGGTTTTCGGTGTTATAACAACTTAAACCTTACTTATATCTTCAAGAAATCAAAGTCTCCTAACATAAATACTAACCCACATATCACAAGAAACACTTACTCGTCCTTGAAGCAAAGTATGGTGGTTGTGCACTAAGGTTCCACTTAAGCTCTTAACTTTGCTTCCTCCTTTTTGCCACCTTTTGGAAACCTGAGTTGTTTGATCTTTTGGAATGAGGTTTGTGAAAGGTTCTAATGGTCCTAAAAGATCTTAGATGGTGAAAGAAAATGACACAAGAATAAGAGGAGAAATTGCTGTGAGTATGGAAGCAAAAATGGTGGCGGTAATGTTGGGAATTTGTAGAGTTAGGTTTCTTCATTTGATTTGTGTTTAAAGTAAGAGAAAAGGAAGTGAAAATGGGAGTGAAAGAGGGAGAGAGTGGCAAATTTTGAATGAGAAAAGAAGTGTGTGCAAGAAGCTTTAATTGATTGTCTTGTAGTTTACACAAAAGTCAACAATTGCAACTATTGATGATGTAAGCATTAAGGGGTGAATAGTGATGTGTAAGACAAAGTGATTAATGGTTGAAAGACAAGTGCATGGCCCCCCTTTCTTCCTTATTTAAATCTTCCATTTAAAGTCTTTTTGGGCCATGGAGTAGTCTTGTCTCATTTAATGAAGTTAAGCATATGAAATCTTATGAAAAATTGCCTATATGTAATATAAGTGAAGGGGTGATAAGGAAAATATCTTATCACTAAATTTTGATAAGTTATCAATTGATAAATGATTCCAACTCTCAATTGATAAGTTATCTAAAGTGATTGGTTGATCTACTTATTGAAGTGTAAGGCTTAGGCATGAAGATAAGGGTATGGTCTTATAAAAAATTGTTTTTAGGTTTTTATCTCGCATTGTTTTGTAATTTACGATTTGATTTTTATAAAATTGTGAAATTTTCTAAAGTTGAATGAAATTATTCAAATTAAATTATCGATTAATTACTTAAGGTTAAAATTCCTTAATGGTTTTAAGGTTTAGGGTTTTAAATGACTTTAGAGCTTGCAGTTCTTCAAGCTCGGGTTTTATCGATAATTGGTTTTTAAATTGGAAAAATTTAATTTGTTTCTAAATATAAACTTAAGTTTTTGGTTTTGTTGATCTTTAGGAACGTTTAGAAAGTACTCTTAATCAAGTCTTAGGCCCACTAAAATTAGGGTTTACAGCCGCCCAATTGTATGCTGGTTAAGAAGTCAAACGACAAGTGGCCTATGTGCATAGACTCCACTAGCTTGAAGAAGGCTTGCCCTAAAGATTGTTTTCCCTTACCGAGGATCAATCAGATGGTTGATTCAACTACTGGGCATGCCTTACTTTCTTTTATAGATGCATTTTCCAGCTATAATTAGATCAAGATGGAGAAGGAAGATAAGATACATACATTATTCGTTGCAAACTTTAGAAAATATTGCTATACAGTCATACCCTTTAGCCTAAAGAATGCCGACACAACATAGTAGATAGTTGTAACAAAAATGTTCAAGCTCTAAATTCACCACAATGTCGGAGTGTATGTCAATGATATGATAGTCAAAAGCAAAGAAGAAGATCAACATGTTACCTACTAGTATGAGACATTTAATACATTAAGGAGGTATAACATGAAGTTGAATCTGCAAAAATGTGTTTTCGAGTCTACCTCAAGCAAATTTTTAAACTATAAGGTAACCCAACGTGACATTGAAGCAAATTCGAGAAAGATAGATGCAATAAGGAATATGGAGTCCCCAAGTAAAATCAAGGAAGTTTAGGAGGTAATAGGTTGAATTGCCGCCCCAAATAGATTTGTTTTAAAGAGTATAGATAGATGCATAGAGTTCTTCAAATCCTAAAGAACCTAAAGAGTTTAGATGGACTGATGAATGTGAGGCTACATTTAAAAACTGAACGATTTTTTGGCATCACCTCCAATACTTTCAAAACCTATTCCCAAGGAAGACTTATTCTTATATTTATCAATAAGTAGCCAAGCTCTTTCCTTTATTCTTGTTCATACAAAGGGAAAAGAGCATAAGCTAATCTATTATGTGAGCTATGTCTTGTAGGGCTGAGAGCGAAGGTACACTAAGATTGAAAAGTTTGTCTTAGCCATGGTGATTTTGGCTAGGAAGCTAAAGCTATATTTTAAAGCTCATCATATTATAATTCTTACTGACCAACCATCACAGCAAGTCGTCTAATGACCTCAAACCTCAGGACGAATGATGAAGTATGCCCTTAAATTGAGTGCCTATGATATGCAATATAGACCTAAAATAGCACTAAAGGCGTAAGTTTTGGTGGATTTTGTAGCCAAATTTATTGGAGAAGAAGACAATGCTGAGATGGCTGAGAAACCTATATAGAGATAGTACATAGATGGCTCCTCTACAAAAGAAGGAAGTAGAGCAAGACTTGTCTTACCAGGACTATACAATGTGAAAATACAATATGCACTGAAGTTCAGATTCCTGATAAGTAATAACGAAGCAAGTATGAAGCCTTAGTTACCAAACTAAAGTTGGCAAAGGAATTTGGAGCCTAGAAAATTGAGGCCTTTTCAAATTCACAATTGATTGTGAACCAAGTAAAGGGAGACTATGCGGCAAAAGAGGAGGTAATGAGAAAGTACTTAGCTTTTATATGAACGCTCATGGAGGAATTTCAATCCTTCACAATTATGTAGATTCCTAGAGCTCAAAATATCGCTGCTGACAAATTCTCAAAGTTGGCCAATACATCGCTTCCTAATTTGAATGACAATCTCTTCATTGAATACCTACCAAGCAAGATTTTAGAAGTGATGAGACAATGTTATGAGGTACAGCCTTGCACGAAGGAGACATCATGGATGGACCAAATCCTTGAGTATCTAAAAGATGGGGTCTTACCTATACCTAAGAAAGAAGCTTGAAGGTTCGCATACCAAGCTACAAACACAAAGGATCTCCCCCCTTATTTTACAAAGATTGGCTTCCCTCAAATAGCTCAGCTCAACACAATAGAGAAAGCAAGACTTACCTTCCTTATTAGAAAATATTGGCTCTCCATTCCCATAACGGTTAATGATTTTCTCGGCATCCCAATAAAACATCTTATTGTGCCACCTATCTTGAATCTTTTTTGAAACGGCGATATCATTTGGCAATAGCTGTATATCCTTCATCCTAATAGGTTTCATCCACTTAGTCCAGAAGTCAAGATCCACATCTAACCTAACTAATATGTACTTATCGTACCATTTGTGAATCTTGAACTCTAAATTGACTATGAATTTATGGCCATACCTTGCTACTACACTAAACTACCCATCTAGCTAACATTTAATAGTAAAGAAAAACCTGAACAATGGTAAGTGGCCCTAAACTCGAGCTCCTCACGAATAATTTTGAAAGAAATAAGTATCTTATATGTATTAGGAGATAACAAGCTCGACAAGACGTAAAAGTAGTTGAAGAAATTTTTTTGAAAGCTAGTGAAAGGAAAATAGAAACTGAACTTGAAATACTTTAAGTACATACGGAATTCATGGTCAATTGGAAAACAAACCTTCTCATCTTTCCTAAGCCTATGAAATTTCCACTCAACTAGAAGATCCACAAAATATTTACTATATCTAGTTACAATTGCCCTAGTGGCATTACTTTGCCCTCCATTTGGTGAATCAATATTACAGTATTATACAAGTACCTAGCAACTAACTTATCCTCTCAATCGTCAAGATAGATACTTACTAGTGAGGCATTTATATGAGCAAGCTTCTCCCACCTTTCTATTACACTCTCTATTAAGCTACTGAAGATTGAAGCCAACCCAATTGTCTTGTAAGGGTAAAAGAAGTAGCCTCTGAATCATTTAGACTAGGAGTAGTAGAACGGATTTTGCTCTTAGTCATACCTGGTAAAATGTTGAGAAGTTGAAAAAGGAATTGAAGAAAGGAGTTGAAGAAAGAACTTTGAAATATTATGTGAAGAGTAGTTTTGAGAGAATTTACTATAATACACTAAGATAAATGATCAAGAAAATGTATAATAAAGCCTCTTAAAGAGTTCATAGTTATCACCCCAAATAACCCCCTCTTCTTGGAGAATGAAAGGAAACATAATTAGGATTTAGGCATGATTTAATTACCAGGCATCGATGGAAGACATGTGTACGTTGTGAAAAATCCAATGGATATAGTACCATCGGCAGTTACTAAAATGTGTAGCGTAATAATGGCAAAGTTGATAGCTATCCAACACGCATACTCTAAAAAACAAATAGGTAAGGAAAAGTGAAAAGTTGTGACCTTTAAGTTAAGAACACACATAATGCATTACGATGAATATTGAAACAAGTATGGGAGTATCAATAGAAAGTACAGTAGCACTACTCAGTAACCGTATGATGAACTGTAAGTACAAGTACAAATGGCCTGCTTACTGGTCAAATGGACTGGGTAACACTTTCGCACTTACTCCTATACTCAAATTTTTAACCATGGGAGTCAGGAAGCGAATGATGATAATGGATTTTGCCCTCCTTAGCTACGACTCAGCACATTATCTACTAACCTGTTCTATTCTGACAAAGGCCTTTAGTACGACCAAATCTTATGACCTGTTAACTATGGGCCTAGCTAATCTGATGGGCTAGAGAGCTCATCCTGCCCCATTTAAACACTTTGAATTTGAATAAGGGCATAAACAGTTTATCATCTACCCAGTTCAACCACATAGCTACCTACTCCCCTTATCTTTTATCATGCAACTAAATTAAAAAGTCACCACATGGCCTAAGATAAATGAACCACCTATTATTATGATTATTAGATAAGTGCCCATAAATAAGGAGACACTAATACTGTAAGGACTCCCTACATACTCTTAGGCATTCACTTACTTATTCTCTTATAATTTCATACTCTGACTTAGGAATTATAATGGTTATGTTGGACTAGCCTCAGCATCCCCTTTAGCTTAACTATCTTCTCTTTTTCAGGAACCAACTTACACACTACTTTCGACTATCAACAGAACTAACCTAAACTTGACTTAAGCCTTAACCTGACACACATTACAACCCATTAAGGGCTTACTAGAATTCTTTGGCTAAATACCGACCCCTTTAAAAGGGATAATTAAAATGATCCCTTCCTCACTTTTAGTCAAACTAAGTAACAAGAGAGGACATCGCAATAGGGTTGAGGACACTGGTTCTAAGGTAACGCGAAAGGAAGGATGTCTCCATTGCACAAGCTTGGGTTTAGCCTTAAACTATTGCGTCATGCTGAAACTCCTCAAACCAAGATTAGAGGGGGCTTAATTACTTTAATCTCACGCAAGACCAGATAACGTTGTATGATGGTATTCACTTGATCATGCATTGCATATAGCTAAACTGGATGACAATCTTACTTGCTTTGTAGTAAACACAAGCTTTTGTCTCTATATGACTTACTGAGTAGTGGTTGCTCACTCTTCTATAGACTTTTTTGTAGGTCAAAAGAAGACATAGCCTATAACAAAACCCAACCTAGAGATTAGCGTAACTAGGGAGTAAGGAATTAATGAAGATGCAACTAAATTCTTAATCTTTTGAAGTATATGTGTTTTTAAGGAAACTAATTGGCCTACTATGAATGGCCTAATAGTTTTCGTCGCCAATCTATAGATATAAGTTTACTTTACATGTATATAGATTTTAGAGTAAATGTATTGAAAAACTATTGTGAAGAGTTTTTCGAGAGGATTAATATACATACTATACAGATTTAATGAAAAACATAACTAGTGAATTAGACACTTCAAAACTGTATAGTTAAGTTTGCCTTGTATGAACCAGGTTTATGGTAGTGGTTATAAGATCACTTCTATCGTAAAATGATTTACACATTAAACTATTGCAACTCTGCCACTTAAGGCATAACAAATAATAGAAGCTACGGCAGCAAAACATTACAACAAAATATATTTTTGCGATAACTTTTTAAAAGCAACAATATTAAATATTTATTTCGTACATCATTGGCATATACGTGTCGAGAAAGAGAAAGAAAAGATTGGGCAATAAAAAGATAGTTTCATTGACTCACCAATATATCCTTTTAGCAATGGGCACAATTTTATGGAATATTGTAATTATATAATTAGCACTTTTTTTCCATGAAGTAAAATTGATATCTTTGTAGTGAAAAGGAAAAAGAAAAACCAACCACTAAGATTGAATTTACTTTATAGGTTATTATTGTACTTACATTAAATATAAATGATTAGCAAATCTACGATTGTAGTTAAATTAGTGAAAGTTATATGATATTAATAATTGAAATCCAATATATGAACTTTTCAAATTTTAAAATTACAATTATTTTCACTTATATAGAAAATTATAGCTATGATTTTCTAAAGTGATGTCAAAGAAATTATGTTATTATTTCATCAAAAATTTGATAACTCTTTATAGTAAGCTCCTATATTCTCATATTAGAAAGGGAATGAAAATTCACCTCAACAAAAAAAGAGAGAAGACAAGAGGTCTTACAAAGTTCCTTTAGTGATCAATGGGTAGAGGAGTTAACAAAGATGGTGTTTACAGGTGTGGTCATAAGAAACTTGTCGCTACCTCTTATGAAGGTAAAGTTATCACCCAATATTACATCATATTTGCATTAGCACGTTCCTTTGTATAATCTTATTGAAGAAGATATAATAATAATAATAATAATGTCATACAGTTTTGTCCCTTAATACAGCAGTTTCCTACAAAGTCACCTATCTCGGGATTAATCTATCCTGTACATGCTTAAGTTTAGAGTTTCAACTTACTCTAAGGTACTATACCAAAAAGCATAATTTTGTTACCTAGTATTGAAGGGGCATTACACTAATTGATTTAAGTAATGATGGCGATGATATTTAAGGCATATATAAGAACCTAAATTAGGAATGCTTGAGAAGAAAGCATGAAACATGGTAAGAAAAAGTTGTATTGTAGTAAATTGTAAGGAAAAGTTTTGAAGTTTAGGAATTTGATGGACTTAAGCATGTATTAGGAAGGAAATCTCAATGAATTCATAGGAATTTATGTATCAAAAGCAGCGGGTCAAAGATTTGGGTATGTATATAGATAAGGATCAAGGTAAAAGAGATTGAAGTATGTTCTAACATAAGGAAGCTTTGTGTAAGTGAAGGATTATACTAGAGAAAAATATGTGAGATTGTGTGGATTAGCTAAGTTAACTTAGGTAAGATAAGAAGATAATGTCTATCAATAGCTAACCACACTAATAATAAGGGACATTCTACGATAATATCGCGTTACTGTAAGTTATGGTAAATCACATGCAAGTCAGTAAATCATACCATGAACAATACAATAAAAGCTATCGATAGCTTTGTTTTTACCATTAATCAATAGAAAAAAGCTATCAACAGCTTCCATTCCACCATTTATGGCATGATTTATTGAAGTTGAGTGTGATTAACTATGACATTATGGTAACATGACATTACCATAGAAACCCCGTAATGATAATAATGAAAAGTTTTTCCAGAACAACCATTAGGCTCACTCCATTTTTTTGTAGTGAGTAACTAATGTGAAAAGTAAGAAAAGTTATACACTTCAACTAACCACCATTACGCTTCATGTACACCTTAGCATACATGGGTAAGGGAGAAAAGATTGGTAAATCTATGATTCTTATGTCTCTTTTTTTAGGCCTTTTGTCTGCTATGACTTTTACGTCTCTTTGGTTAAGCTTCCTATTCGCTATGAGTCTAATGTCTCTTATGTAAGGTCTCCTATCTTTGTTGTTGGTACAATCATGTCATGTCAATTGTAAGACAAGAAAGGAGTCAACATCTTCATGTATCTTAATGGTCAAAGAGTTGTGTTAGTTTTTGTTAGATCAAGTCAAATTCAATTGGTTCAAGTCATTCTTTATGTCAATTGAGTTCAAGTTAGTAAAGGTTCATATTTTCCAAACTCATCTTTATTAATATATGCACTAGCTATATGAAGTACTCATCCTTAACTATAAGAGTAGCATAGTAATGGAAAAAATATAGCATGTAAACATATGGAAATGAACTAGTCATATATTACACTTCAAAAAATGCAATATTGCTACAATTAATCTTGAGTAAAGTCAATAAGTAGGTATGTGTAAGATGGTAGAAACTAAGTTAGAAGATAAATTAGACCCATAGTAATACAACTATACATTAATAATGGAAGCTATGTCCATGAACCTTAGTAGAAATAAGTTAACTTAGATGTTTGAGCTAATTAAAAAAATGAAATAAGGATCAAGTAGAAGCATTAATCTGAGTAGTGATCAAAGAATAATCTAGAAACTTGTTAGCCTTCATGAGGGAAGAGTATTGTACGGTGGCCTCTATGTGATAGTCATGGTATTTAGATAAGAATATAACAAAACAAAGGTGATAGACCAATTGATAGAAGAGAACAAATCTAATTTAAAGGAATTAGTGAAAGATATGAGAAGTAGAGGATATTATAGAGGTTATCCTAAAGAATGAAATAAAGGAATGTTTAGAGCCAATCGTATTAAGTTCATAATATAGAAGTTAAGTAGAAGGTAAGATTAGTTTCATAATTATAAGTATTGAGGTGCAGAAGGTAAAGCAGCTAGTGCCTAAGCCAACTATGTTAAATTTCAAATACATGGAAGTTGAAGTAAAAGACAAAATTAGCTCTATAATTGTAAGCACAAAGACTTAGAGATTAAGGTAGAGGGTTTTCGTACTATGGAAAGTATTAGTTTGTTAAACAGTGAGTTTATAAAGGTTTTGAACCGTAACAACAAATAACGATTGCAATGTGATGTGAGAATCGGAATGCATAGCAGAAGTATGGAGGTAAGTTTAGAATTTGTATGCTCGAGAGTATAAAAAGGGTAGAGTGTGAGACCCCAATATCTGGGTAGTTAGCTTAAACTTGGAATGATGTATTTTCCATCTAAACATGGAACATAAAAGGTTATGGTTGGAAATAATGAAATTTGCTTGCCATTGTCAACTCGGATGCGAGTTTCAATATATATCAAGTCCTTAGAGATAAATTATTTGAACAATAAAATTAATATTTTAACATGAAAATAATATTTAGAGACAATGTACACTCATTAAATATTTTTAATATGATAAATATATATCTGTAACATAGCATGAACTCTAACCCATATATATAATATATATATAGTATAATAAGATAATTGATGAAGGTGAATGAAATTTCACTTAATGCAAAGTACTTCCCTAAGATTTAGCTATAGCAAGTAGCAATTAGCTAAGAAGTGAAAGGATGAGCTATGTATCATCAAGCAAAGTAACTAGGCTAATGAATGTCTCAATTTGGAAATTTTAGGCATGACACATAATTCCCATCGATTAAATTGATATAAACTACTTAATGGACATTCATTTTATCATTTTTAGCCACAAGGAAACACAAAGGGCCAATTTAGAAAG
The DNA here is from genome assembly GCA_024138005.1 of Lumnitzera racemosa. Lineage (NCBI taxonomy): Eukaryota > Viridiplantae > Streptophyta > Magnoliopsida > Myrtales > Combretaceae > Lumnitzera > Lumnitzera racemosa. The sequence continues at coordinate 65,634,540 of JAMXBC010000004.1, forward strand.
ATTTGGGAAAAAAATTAAAAAAGGTAGATATAGAAAAAAAAAGGGAAAGTTATTTACAAAGTATGCTAAAATTTGGATGGGATAACAAAGGAAGAGTTTCTATCATAAGCCATGACCAAGGAGGTTCTTTCCGACAAGGGTGCTACCACCGGTAGAGATCAAATAGTCGACGAAATGAGAATACTTGTAAGTTCTTAAATTTACTAAAAATATTAAATGAGCTTAATTAGTTACAAAACTTGGTATTTTATGACTTTACAGTATTTTTCAGGGAATTAATTTGATATGTACACTAATTATTATGTAGTTTCTTGTTATTTACTCATATAGTGATTTATTTGATAAGTTGATGAATTGCACTAATGATGTTATTGTTAGATGAGTGTTGGATAAACCATTTCCTAAAATATTATTTGTTGATCCTAACTTGAAGTGGATGAAGAAGTGGAAACTTTATAAGTTATATGGTATTTTAGCTGAATCAAAAAATATATTAAAGGACGTGTTAAGTAAGTTTACAATGGATTTGACTCAAAGATTGAATTAGAGGATACAAGTAAGACTTTTAACCGGTATGGATCCTGAATATATATTAGAGGATACTTTTTTAGGAACCTTGCAATTAACTTGACTCAAAGGATATTTTAGAGGATACGTTAGAGGTTAAATCAAAGGATATAAGAAACTCTTAAATCCTAGGCATTAGTAACTTATTAAATTGGTTACACTCAATATGTAGCTAACATTGGCACTATGTACATATATATTTATATATCATAGGTGAAGTAGGTGAAGAAGCCCATATTGAAGCATAGGACTTAAGCTACCGTCATCTCCAAGTAAGTGGATTATGTTCATATCTAGAGTAGACTTATGTCTACTCATAACTTTGTATATTATGTGGTGTTTTACTTAGCTAAACTTGATCGTGAATCCTAATGAATGGCTATGATTGTGTTTCTTATTAAGCTATGATTATTATGCTATTCATTGCCTTTGTAACAATTGAGACATTTGCAAACTTGGAAAAGAAGCTAGGAACTAACTTAATCCTCCTAAGGTATTCACTTAAATGAACCCATAATGGGGATGTCAAATGAGAATGAAATAAGAAACCAAAGTAAAGGCTAGGTTAATCTAAATGGTACCTGATACTGTTTGATGTTGTTTGATGTATTCATGCATGATACGAAAAGGAGCTATGATTTAGGTTTTTACCCAGAAAACTAGGTTTTCATTAAGCAAACAACTTGATTTTACAAAGTTGGTTTTAAAGCAAATAAAATTGCATTTGCTCAAGTAGCCAGACCACTCATTTTGGTTTAATAAATATTGTTGGGTTTGGGGGGTCCTACTCCCAGGTAACTCCTTGTTAACATTTAGGTTCCTAAACATATCATCCAGATGCCCAAGGATATTGACTAACATAATGGGTGTTAAGCTAGGTTAGGATACTAGTACTAACGCATGTTACGTGTATGGACATAGCATACATTAATTGCATTAACTTCTTGGCTAGGATGTAAGATAACATAACTTGTTAAAAACTTGTTGGTATGATTATGGTATTATTTTATACTTATGTTTATTATTTGTTTATCCACTCTTACACAATTTACAATAAGCCAAGAGGATGAGTTATCTTATCCTTAACTTGGAAAGAAGTTTAGATAAGGCATTACTGTAACAAGGATGGGAAGACTTTAAGGGTACGAGTTGGAGTCAAATTTCTCAAGAACAAGTAATCAGCTACTAAGAATCTAATACAAAAGTTATCAATGGAATAGTATACACTTTTTATTGAACTCTACTTGTAAAGGAGAGTGATTTGTGATACTCTAGTTATAGCCCACTTGTATAAAAGTTTCCAATATGATGTATTATGTTGAATAAGATGAATTTTGGAAGTTTTGTATGGTTGTGGAAGTTAAATTGATAGGTGAATTACAAGTTAGCCTTATCTCTAATTTAAGGATGGCATAACGTACTGTTTCTTAAGTACTATGAGTTGAAAAATAAATAAATAAATAAGCAAACGCCTTAACAACGAGGCATTTTAGGGCATTATCAGAGTAATCCACCAACTGGAAGGGCAAAGTCTTTTCATAGTGGTGATCTTGGACATATATAACAAAACTAACAAAGATAGCACTTCTGTAAGGGGATAAACCATGATACTCCTCAAATAGAAAGTGTCGAAACATTAATCATCAAAGTGCCTTTTGATGTAGTAGCCTAAAGTTTGTCTAAACTCCAAAGTTAAGCATGTCAATAGATAGTACTCCTAGGATGGGTAACCTCTTAGAAAACAATTGTACCAAGGGATAAAACCATATGGCATACAATGCTAAAGCAAGCAATCTCTTGGTGTAAAGAGTATCGGCTAAGTCCTTACATAATTCATGAGGGACAAGAAAAATACATGCTTCGTCTTAGAAGATGGCAAGAAAGTTAAGTTGTATCCTATGCTCTCTACAACTATTAGGGAAACGCATTAACAAATAAGCCCCCCTAAGAAGGAGACTCTTTTGTTGACATAAGGTGATGTTGAATGAAATATGATATTGGATTTTAAGACGTAAGATTATCGAAATATCACTAGTTGAGAGTTAGCTATTTATATATTTAAGTTTACTTAGATGTATACTCATTCCTTATATATTTTTAAAGCCTTATAATCTTTAATAAATGAACACATGAAACTTGTTTCTTGAGAATGCCCTAAAAAATCAAAATAATTGGATGTCAAATAAATAAAATAAGTGGGATAAAATGGAAATAATAGTTTAGCAGTGGATTTCGTCGACTTAAGTAATTAAGCCTACGAGGTGCCTCTTTTCTGTAGATCTATTAACTTGATTGACGAGTTCGAGATTTGGTTGAAAGCTTGCTACGTAGGTCAAGAGAAAAGTCCATGTCAAAGCTAAATTTAACTAAATAATGAATAATCGGATAAAAGGAGCAATTGATGGTTTGACAGGGATCTTAAAACCCAATACCCTAAGGTCTTTTAGCATGAGACTTACTAACCAATAAAACTGTTTCAAAAAAATAAATTAAATTGTAAAATAAAAAAAGAAGAAAAGAAATCCTCCAATTAAAATCAATACTAAAAGGATGTTTATGGGATATGTGGACGTAAAATGCTTTACTTCTTATTATGGTGCTTAGCAAGGTTGAAGGGGGAGCATATTCATCTTAGCTAAGTGGCTAAAATGTTTATGACTCTTTCTTGACTAGATGACATTAAATCTAATTTTAATTTTGTGAGTCCGTATTTGAATGATGTAGGTAATACTCTAATTTTGCATGGATTAGCTCTTGAACTGTAGTATGATTTTCTTGCCTGGTAGTATAAGTATTTTGTGTTTTGAGGGTTTTGTTATATGATTAAGGAGAGTTATCAAGTGAAAGTTGCCAAGGATGTGGAGTTTTGATTGAAAGAATGCAAATCGATGTTGAGCTTTGATTGATTGAAGCAATTTATGGTTAATTTTCTTATACAATGGTGGCTAAGGAAGTTCTTGTCCTTTGGAATTTTTCATGGTTTTGGTTTGTTTTGCTTGAGAATAAGGAAAAGGTTAAGTGTGGAAAAGTTTGATAGAGCATAATTATATCTATTTTATATGTTATTTTTACAATGCTTTTATAGAATTTTAGAGTGCTTTAAATGTAATTTGGTACTTAATTTTTTTTTTTCGATTTTAATTTTAGGTGTCTAGAAGGAGTTTTCAGGAAAAGATGGATCAAATGATTGGGGATTGTAAAAGACTTGACACAGAATTGAATATTGAGATGCAATACAAGTCGTGTGAACCACGTTGGAGTTGATTCAAGCCGCATGGAAGCAAAATAGAAACACACAGCTTGTGTCTTGTAGTGTTAAAGAAAGATACTACCGTGTGATGCATGATATGAGAAGATGGGTCGTTTATTGCAATATTGAGGAGGCCCTGTGCTTAAATTATTTACACATGGTATACTTCGTGTCTTCGTTAAGTCGACCGATAATTGAATATGCTCCACAGTAACATACATGAGTTAAATTCTAAGCCATGTCGGCAATTCATTCCAGGGAATATTTTATTGCATATAAATAGGCAAAAAAAAAAAAAAAACCCTTGTAAACATAGACAAAGACTCGTTATTCATTCTTTAGAGATCAATAGTTAGGGTTTTGGAGGCTTAACAAGGTCGTCCTCTTAACCCTCTTCCTTCTGCTTTCCATGTCCTTCTTTTATTTCTTTTTGATGTTTTATATAGATAAATTTAGTATTCAATGTTTGATATTATACAAATCAATTAAGAGATTGTGTGTATAATTAGATCTAGTGTAATGGGAAAGAGTTGCAGCAATCCTACATTTAGGATGACATAAATCCTTTGATTTAAGATCAAATGTAAAAGTAAAATTCACAAAACTTAATGTGATCATAGAAATTTTAACTAAGATATTTCAGTTAATTATCCTAGTGTTAGATATTAATAGCTCAAGGGAGTCATTAACAAAGGAGTTAATAATCTTGAGGAAGATATTTACTTGATAAAAGAATTCTCGTAGTCCAGTTAATTAGAATGAAATTAATGAATTATATAGATATTCTAAGGGAATCAATATTTTAATACTTTCTTAATTAATTTTATTTGGTTTTTAATTTTTATATCCTGTTATTTACTTCATTTTATGTAGATTAACTTAGTTTAGTAGTTTTGATAAATTGCATTGAATTGGTCCGTTAGACAATAGTAAGAAAAGGAGAAGTACAAGGAATTAAAATTACATTAGTTTCTACAGGAATAACTTGGTTTCACCTGTTTTATGCTATACACAATCTAGTCTACTTCCTCGTAATATATATGCAAATAATTAATTTAAAGAACTCGTAGGTGGCTAAGACCTTTATAGCTAAGTTATGAACACTAGTCTCCAAACAAAATAAGTTCGATCCCTGCCTACTTTCCCTCCCTTTCATAATTATTGTAATAGTATTTGACCAAAAAACAAAAAGAAAAGAAAAGAAGGTATGTACACATATATCACCAAGCTTAAATTTTTATGACTTAATTATCCTTATTATGTTTTGTTATAGTTATAGTATCTTGTATTGAACCCTAATATCTTAAGGGTTTTCCCTCTATTTTGTTCTTACCAACTGGCTGTGGCAAACATTTGTGTAATCTATTCGTACATAATATCATGTTGATTAAACACTGTTCAATTTCCAGTGGTATGTCGTATTCTAGAGAAATTGTTTATATCAATTCTTATTCCAAGAAAAAGAAAAACCATAAAAATTCAAATGTTTTCATATAGATTAGAGAGGTGAGATTTACAAAGGGGTTGTAACCAAAAAATAAGATATTAGTTTGTTCTACAATGGGAGAACGACTATTCTATTACAGTCCTATGAAGTTAATGAAATATGTTCAACACTATTTCAAGAAAATCACAAATAAGTGGCCAAAAAGAAAGGAATTTACAAATGAAATCACACTGTCCCCGAGTTACAAGATACATCATACCTAAGGCATAAGCCAATGCAGCAAAGCAGATGTTGCAGATGTTATGGGCTCCATATGACTAAATCACCTAATTCCTTATCACTTAAAAGAAAATACTAAATTCTGATATTTTTCATTCGCCAGACTAGAGCATGCGTTTAAAATGATAAACCCGAAAGGCATCTTGTGGCCAGCATTCTTTATTGACCGGCCACTATGTAAAATAAAAATGGTGAGAAAGAGGTTTTGGTTTCCCTTTTGAAAGGAAGTGTAGATTAAAATAACTCCGAACACCAAAACCATTTCAAACGACTGGTGATTGTGATACGAACCTCAAGCAGCCAAAAGTATGACACAATCTTTGTGCCGTTCATGGATGTCAGAAAGGAAAGCGTGCCATTTTTCAGCAAATGAGTTGGAAATAAGACTCAAGGCTTAAGGGAACATGTTCATCAACTATCCTTAACCTATCTATCTTAGCAATATACTCTATTGGAAAGATGAAACATAGAAAAATAATCCCGCATATTGATCTGCCATTCCATGTATCACCCTTCCATAGAAAATGTTCTAATGATTTACCTATCTTTTTTATCTCTTACTACAATCACAATTAGTTTAGGATAGAAAGGATGAATATAAATGCAGTTCAATGACGATATGACCAGCTACGATGACTTTACCACTTGAGTTGAAAGAAGTTTATGGGGGAGGAAAAAAAAAAAAAGTCCTACTTACAAGAAGTATGTTTTCCATTATACCTATGGGAATATTTTTACTTGAAGCGCAAGACTATAAGGAGAATGAAGCGGGGGCATTAGGCCCTATGTATGATCTAGTTCGATTGAAGGAAAATGTATTATAGAGTTTTGGTTTGACACTCAAACTATAGAGGCGGCGGCACACTTTGCCACATTCCCAACACGAAATCCCATCATTTTAGGCCTGGTAATGAGTGCTAATAACCTCTACACATGTCTACATTAGTCTAATAAGAAGGGATTGTTTATGGGAGAACGCAAAACTTTTTGAAATATGAAAATATGACGAGAATTTCCACCAAAGATTCTGTCTGCTTGCACTTGGACGTAAACATAAAAGGGCAGCATTTCTCACTTCGTTTTTGTCCGTGTACGGTGTCAAAAGCGCGATCTATGCATGGACTAGGAAGTTGGAAACACATTGCTTAAAAAGACTGAATTCTACGCTAAGGCTAATTTAAGTGTCTATCTGCTTTAGTAATTCAAAGTTTTACGCTTCAACGTTGGCTGGTGAATTTTTCAACAATCCTACTACTTGTTAGAAGAATCGAAAGCAAATAGCACTACCAAAAATTTGTGGTTGTTAAGGAGCCGTTTTATCTTTTATTGACTAACAAATGTCATGGTTTCATAAAGTGATCACTACTTAAAATACACAATTTTTCCCAACTTTAAAATTCGCATTTGTGTATAAAATTAGCAAAAACTTGTTAATTTTACATGAAATTAGAGTTTATATACAAAATAGACCAACTTGTGTAAAATTGCTAAAAATACATAAAAAGGATTAATTTTAAATGAATTTGATTGATTTTATATCCTAGTATAGATGCACGGGGCTAACATGGTATTGATAGCCCCCATCGTTTAATCAAGGAGTCTTAATTCAAGAGAGCTAATGAATTTAGCCTACCGATCGATAGCCCTGCTACCGATCAATTGGTATACCCTAGAGTATCAGGATGCAGTGACCTCTTACACAATCAATCGCTAGAGAGGACGGCATCATGAACAAAAAGTACAAGGGTAGATTTACGTATGTTGATCAATCAATACTATCTGCATTGATCGATTGGTAGAAGAAATTATGGTTAGGGTTTTAAAAACCCTAACCCTCTTAAATACTACATTTCATAAAACACAAAGGCGACCTAGTGTTGATACTTATGTACTGATCAATCAATTGCCCAAAAATATATATTCTCGCATTTGCAGCTAGAAATGCAAGCTACAATTAGGTTTTGTCCAGGGAATAGTGTAGTCTTGTGAGTTCATTCCTTTGTTTACTGTTCTATTAATGTTTTTATGACATTAAATGCTTGTTTTGAAGATTCTATTGCTTATTGTTAGTTATTTGAAGTAGTTATTGAATGTTATCCATCTTGTTTATATCTTCTATCTTCTATCTTCTATCTTCTTGTTCTTGAGTAAAGATATCTTTTTCTTTTATTCATTAATAGAGTTTACTACTACATTTTCATCATTTACTGCCCTCATTGTTTCTAATATGAGTAGCTAAGTAGTTTTTAGTAGGTTTGTGATAATGTGGAGTTGTAGATGGTATAACTTTTTAGTTATGATACAATATGTGTATTTATATGGGATTTTAATTATTGGTATTTCATTTGAACTCTTTGAGGTGTTTTTAATGAAATTTTCATTGGATTTCCTTATGATTATGAGACCAAGAGACGATTAGTCTTATGAAGTACCTTTAAGAGTTAATGGGTTTACATAATTATGAAACCAAGAGGAGATTAGTTTAATTCCCAATTTAAGTCATTGAGTCGGTGAAATGTCGACAATAGGTTCTTACATCTATGAGACCAAGAGGAGATTAGGTTTTCCCCATTGAATTCACATTATGTTATGCAGTTCTAATGGATTAGGATAGGTTGTGAGACCGAAGGAGATTGACCAATTAGTATCTAGAACTAGAATACTTAAATCATAATGAGAATTGAGTGTTTAGTTGATCGTGTAAGAAAATGAGACCAAGAAGAGATTTTCCACTATATGGTTAAGTAAGATGCCCTACCAAATATCTTAATGGCATGCCCTTACTAGTACTTCAAAAACATGTTAGAAGCCTACGTCTTTATTATTAGTGTTAATTACCACTTCTCATTTATATTTTAATTTCAATTTCAATTCCAAACTCTCTTTTCAATTCATTTAGATCAAAGTAGCAGGTCAAGATTCGGTACTTAACCAAATCCCTTTTCACTGTGGAATTCGACCTGGTGAATGCTCACCAATACTATAACTATAAACAACCCGACATACTGATTGGTTAAGACAACACTATTTTGAAAATTTCTATATATAAAGTGTCTTTAAATATATCATTTTTATCAGTGTCTCGTATCTTCATCACAAAGACATGCCTAAGTAAAGGAATTTGTGTGTTTACTATGAAAATTAATAAATATGTAAAACCTTACAAAATCACTAAAGGAAAATGATTATTTAAGAAAGGGTATATGAATAATTAAGTTTTAATGGTAAGGATAGTTTCGAAAAAACAAAGAAAGGTGTAAACCTTACTAAGAAACCCTACCTATAAATGAACGGTAAACTAATGGATCAAGCTCTATTCTCTCTCTTTAGAGAATTCTCTCTACAACCTGACAGCGTCCTCTGAAGGAAATCTCAAATATAAAAAAGGGTGAGTAATGTTTTCCTTATTAATAGAATAAACAATGCCTGAATCTAATAGTAAGAGATCTTTTATCAAAGGTTTTGTGGGTAAAGTGAGGTGCTAGTTCCGTTAAAGCTTATTAATGGATCTAAAACAAGAGATCAATTGAGGTATTTTCTATTTTCCATTATTGATATTGTTTATCTTTAGTTTTGTTATTTTGAAAAAATACACTTGAGTGTTTTCCATGTTATGGATTGACAAATTTGATATAATAAAAAAGGGTAGATTTTAAATCTGGTAGTATGTTAAGACTAATCTTATGAAAGTACATTGGATTAAGTGATTTTAATCTATGTTAGATTGGCGAATTGAAGCATTAAGGAAAAAAAACAAAGATGACTTAGGTGAAGATTTGTGGGAATAAGATGATCTAGGATTGAATAAAAGGGATTTAAAGTTGAAAATTGAAGAATTTCGAAGTGTTTGGTGAATGAGAGAAACACAAGCAAGATTACGGGCATGGTCCTACTCATGATCCCTACCCAGTGTTTCTTTAAGGAAGCATGAAGTGAGCTTTAAGATTAAAGAAGTGCATACCTTAAGATCACAGCCATAGTCCTTGGGCATGGTTCTAATGTGAAATTTAAAAGAGAATCATGGTTAAGAAACACGATTGGAAACCTCAACCATAGTCTTGCTCCTTTTCTTGCTTTGTTGTTTTTCAAGTTTACTGACTTATAAATCTTATTCTAACCTTTCTTAAATAATTATAAGACCTTAGAATCAAATCTTAAACTCTAGAATGAGCTAATAATGAAGCTTAAACTAAGTAGTGTTAAGAGAGAAATAGAAAGACACATTATATGGGCTTTAAAAGAATACGTCAAAATTGTGCTTTAGGTGTAAACAAGAATTGTGAGTTAGTCAAATCTTAAAATCTAAAATGAACTAATGATGAAGCTTAAACTAAGTAGTGTTAAGAGAGAACTAGAAAAACACATCATATGAGCTTTAAAAGAATATGTCTAAATTATGCTTCAGGTGTTAACAAGAATTGTGAGTTAGTAATATCTATTACTTAGGATCTAGGTATATGTTTATCGTACTTGTTAGGTATGTTTGTTAGGATTAGAAATATAAATGAACTTATTAAATATCTAGCTATTAATAATGTGTTTATTACTTCTGTGTAGCTCAATCCAGTAACGATTTCCTAAAGGGCACCCCTATGATCTGTGAGTGGCATTGTCTCCGAGGACATTGCTCTTTGACATGATTAGAAGTAGATTTAAGGTTACAGGACCAAGGTGATGAACCTGTAACAATTAGATGGATATGGGGACCATAAATGGAAAAACCCTACCTAATAGATACGTGTGTTAGAAAGGTATGGAGATCATAAATGGTAAACCCCTACCGGTAGAATTGGTAGGGATTAGGAAAGTGTGGGGACTATGTGATAGTGAACCCCTACCAGTTGAGAGTGTGATGTTAGGTTAGTGTTGGGGCCCTAGTGGCAACTCGTACCTATAGTTTTGTTTGGGGTCGTAGTGGCATTCCTATTTAAGTAATGTAACCAGAATTATGAGTATTCCCTCATTGCTTGCGATATTAAATATATGAATTAATGAATTAACTGATGTAACATATGTTGCATATGTTTATAGTACTTACATATTAGGCGCTAGCTCATTCCTTATTTCTTTCAATTATAGGTATTTAAGTTGCAATTATAGAGTATAATGAATTTGGAGAAGTTCCTTAAGATGATCAAGATGGAGAGCGGCGATTAGGTATATGACTATAAGAATGAAAAAGGAAAAACAAAATATATATATATAGGAAATATCGTCAAAATGGAAATAAATTGTTTGATTTATAGTAAGTTTATGAGATTGATAAGATTCATCAACTATAATTGTTGGATTGATTATTTATAAAACTTGTTCACAATTTGAGAAGGTTTAACAGTGTATATTTTGAAATTTATTAGAGGATTTTTATATGATCAATTTGAAGATAAAATTTATGAATTTGGAGACTTTTAGTTGCTCGTTTATACTTGACATGTCATTAAAGGATAGAGATACATAGTGGTCTGTAACTTCTTGAGTTTGGAGCATTACAGATTTAATGGTATTAGAGCAAATGTAAATGATCTATAGAAAATCTTTTAAAAATAAAAAAGTTTTGTAGAATAGTTAGACTGGGAGTGTAAGTCTATATGGGTTAGGTGTTCACCCCCCTTAAGAAAATCACTTCATTATATTTTGTGAATTATTGATATATTTATTTCCATTGTACTAATTAAAGCTTTTAATTATACTAGATCCTACATTATTCTTATCTATGCAGATATTAGGAGAAAGTAAATAGGTATATGTGTCATTAAGGAAAGCAAAACAGAATGCAATCAATTGATCTCAATTTGCAGTTCTTCCTTATGCTTAAAAGTACTATATTTAAAGTTAGGTACAAAATTGTTTTGGACATGACAGATATATACCAAGAGTCTTATTAATACTAATACGATTAAATTACTTAAGAAGAGCTAGCTTATCCAGTAGGATATAATTATACAATTGATATCAATATACTTACCAATTGTAGAAGATATACATATAATTTCTTATAAAACCTTAGTATTTAGTAATTAATGAAATAAGGATAAAGCTAATGACAAGGAAATAATACAAAATAAAGACAATCATAAAGATCAGGTAATTACTATGAAATCTTAAATAGGCATTAAACTTGATTGACCATAGAGAAGGTAAAAGGATTTATAAATAATGATACAATATAACAAATATATACTCATAAACCCTCATAAAAAGTTTCATTGATTAATAAAATGATGACACCTAAAAAATTTTAAACTTCTCAAATAGGAGAAAGGAAATAAATAATGGTTGTTCTTAATTAATTAAGAAAAGATAACAAAATATGAAATCAAATTAGTAAAGCAAGCAATAGAATTAGATAAACTTATTTAAAAAAGAAAAGAAAAAAAAAAAGAAAGAGGTTGACTATGATACCCACATGGCTAACTACAATGATCAAAATAATTGTTACTATATTAAAACAATCCCACAACAAAATAATTATATATATATATATTCCAAAATATGAGTAAAAGTCTAACTATGATACCTTTTTCATGTAGATGGCACCACTAGCATATTAAAATAATGACCACAATAATAATAAAAAATGAGAATAACATCATTAATATTAATCCTTAAGCACCTCTCAAAAGAAAGAAGGGAGGGGTGGGTAAATAATATCCCACTTTACCCTTATAATGAGAAACACAATAAAATAATGGCTAATCAACAATACTGTTAGCAAAATCAATAAAAAAATAATTATTATAATAACAATAAAAACAACAATATCGAGACAACAATGACAATCCCACAACAATAAAAAGGTTTCACAAAACAAAGCTATATCACTAAAATTTTCATAATGAACATTAATGAAATATTAAGAGGATATAAAAACTACAAAGTTCCTAATTTAAAACTAACAAAATGCTACACTTTTTATAAAGGGTCTCAATAATTGGAAATAATAAAGGAGAAAACATATGACAATTAAAATACCTAATGGACAAAAAAGGGGGGACATTGAATATTTTATATGCACATTAGTACGTATGCATATGAGTAACACCCCAAAACCAGAAGGCGCCACAACCTATCGTGTGTCCATGCAAATCATGAACACATTGATGCTTTGAAACCAACTATGTTCTCCAAAATCACTAGTGGTAACTACTTATCAAGTACAAAACAACAAATCTCCAAATATAATAATTCTTCAAATACAATAGTTCGAGTGACTTACAAGCAAGTCACCTTAGCTCCAAACAAACTAAATAACAATATCTTGATCTTCTATAACATATTGAGCTAACCGCCTCTCTTTCTCAACCTAATGATAGCAAATCCCATACTTATCGTAAACTTATAAAATCAACCTGCAGCTGTAGAAATAAAGAAATGAGCCAAAACCCAGTACAAGTGCACAAACACATATGGATGCCAAGCCCAAAACATATACATGCGTATAATGCAATTGTAATAACATATAAACAAATAATAGTTTAGTTATCTTTAATTTAGGCCAACAATCATCAAAGGGGTACTCATGATCCCACTACACATAATCTATGTCTACATGCATAGGTGGATATAATATAAATGTTCATTTAAGTCCTTTATACCTAGAGTTTGGAATCCAAAGATCCAAAACCTAATATTCTAGCTGCGTCGTCTCATATGAAAGTCTACTAAGGAATCCCTGCATACGATTAATAGTTGCTCCTCTAGGGAACTGCTACTGCAAGCACGTAAAGTGAGTGGGTCAAGCAAAATCAGCAAACCAAATTAATTAGGCCGCATATAAATTTAGTTCAATTTAATTACTAATTCCTATCAAACACAAGCAATAACCAAACACCACATACCTAGAATCACTCCACAATCGAAAACAGGACTCTAATCTCACAACTTGAATAAAAGCTTAGATCTCAAAAAGGGAAACTGAACACTACAAATCTAAATGAAAAACAAGTAACACATTAACCTTCAAGTACTCTACGACTAAGTTCTACCTAAAAGTTATCTATAAACCTATAATATATCTAATCAAGTTCCCAAAAGAAATCGCTGAATCCAATAATAATTCTAGAATGAAAATAGAACATAATACGATTAAGCTAAAAAGTTGATATAACTATATAAGATCACTTATTTATAATAAATCATAAGGTATGATATTTATATCTATCTATCTATCTATCTATCTATCTATCTATCTATCTATCTATATATATATATATATAAGAAAATATAAAGTAGACACATGATTAAAGTATCAAAATATATAATTTTACTAATCGATATAGAAATAAAGGAATACGTACTTAATCGGAAAATATTATAGTTTGTAGAAATACGTAAAAAAAAGACATATTAATAATCAGAATCCAAAAGGGACATACTTCACAAATAATATAATATACTATATAATCATAATAACTATCATAATAAAAATAATAAGGTATAATAGTAATAAGTAGTATTGATATAAACAAGTCAACACTTAAAATACATGTATGATATGGGTATTAACATACTGAACACCAAGCTAGAAAATAGTTACCCAATATTAGATATAACAGGAAATAGAAATCTAACTTCTTAAACTAACATATAGATAAAATATGATAGAGTAAAAAAAGTTAACTTATTACTTAATTATTCATATAGTAAGGATATCACATATAAAAGGAAAATATAAGTTAAACATATAATGATGATGTCAAAGTATAGGCTTACGAGCTAAAGTAATAAAATGATATGTATGTTAGTAAATAATACTTAAGTTTATAAAAATACATAAGGATAAACGAAAGCGAAAACAAACATACTAACAATTACTATCATATACTTCATAATAATAATAACTGTAATAGGAGTAATGTAATGATAATGTGATCAATAATAATTTCAAGGTATAACATAAAATAATAGAATAGCAAATAGCTAAGCCGATAACTAAAATAATACGGAATCACCATACTCTACATCCAATAGAAAATAATGTCCCAACTCCTCAATTATACATATATCTAATAATTTGACAAGCAACACAAAATATAATAACAATTTATATAAAATGATAATACAATAAACCAAATAATTCAATTTATCTAAGAATCTTTTTGCTAGAAAAATAATTATTTTTACCATAATCTAGGGAAATAAAAATAAAATAATATACTAGGTACATGATACCAAGAAATGATACTAAGTTAACTCTTAGGGTAAAACGTCGAAATGGGAACATGGGGTAGATATAAATCGATGCTGAATATGAATTTATTAGACACAAAAAATAAATAAGTTATATTTCATATAATAGTATATTTAAACAATTAACAAAAATACATTATCGGAGTGATTCAGAATGTACGCAAACAAAAACTAACCAAACCCAATCGAGAGTATGAAAATGGATTTGTTGAGCTCAAATACGTGGCGATGAAATGAATTAGGGGTTCTACACATTGATAAGGGGGGGGAAAGGGTCAGGGGCGAGGTAGGGTCTAGTTGGGAAATTGGGGGTGATTTAGATGGGATAAGGGTTAGGAATTTGGGAAAAGGGACTAGGGTTCGTAACTTAGGGGGTTAGGGAGAGAAGAAAGGAGAAGAGATGAGGGAGAGGGAAATTAGAAAAGGGAAGAAAAGAAGCTGAGAATAGTTGGGGGAGGGGGGTGTAGGGAAAGGGTACACGGTGGTCTATACTGGGAATTAATTAGAGAGAGGTGGTGTTTGTCAGAGAAGAAAGAAAGACAATGGGGAAGGAGAGACAGACCAAGAGAAAAGAAAATGAAAGTACGGCAATAAGAAAATAAGAAAAGTAGTGTAGGGTTTTGAGGTAAGCTCTAGATCATTTTAAAACTTTTTAAAATGCAGGGTAAGTTTATATTTGAAATAGAAAATTAAGAAATTAATTAAAATAAGAATATATGGTATTTAGGAAAATATGCCATATATAAAAATATCATAATATATATAATACTGATAAAATATTAAATCGCTATAGGTAAAATAAAATTTAATCTATTTAATGTGTACGTAAAATAAGGGTTTTAGAATAATAAAATCGAAACCTTAATTTAGACTTTTGTACTATAGGATATACTTGAGAATAAATTTGGAATTACTTGAAGTTTTACTAAATTGAGAAATTTTCTATTAGGAAGCGGTTTCTAATGATATGAGTTAAAAAAAAATTTACTGCTTAAACGAATTACTATACTATCTTGGTTAGGGTGTTTCAATATGAGATTGGAACAACGAATCTACATGTCCTTCTTGTTCTAGTCTATGATGTATCACATCTACCAAGTCTAGTCTTGTAAAACACCCTATCTTGTTTTGTTGCGTCCCATTAAGTTGGCCAAGTCATCATTGTTTCTCCATTATGTCCAGTTAAGTAAAACATCAAGACTCGCTAACCCTAATTGTACAATTATCATGCTAAGTGACATAGGATATAGATTCCAAAATACAAAAACGATAAGAAAAAAAAAAGCAATAAGAAAATAATCATAGAAAATAAATTAACTCAAAGGCCTGACAAACCAACAAATGTATAATCAACCAAATGAGTAAATAACAAGATATTAGGATAATCAAGAGGGAAGATATTAACTGTATGTATTAAATACAGCTAACAAAATTATATTAATCTTTAAAATAAATAAGGCAACATGTTAACCCTTCAAAAAATGGAAATTAAAAATAATAAATTTTAATAATGAGTAAAGTAAGTTTATTAATGAAGCTAAAATAATTACAATCATACAATAAAATTATAACCTTTTCCTTTTATTAGTAGTAACTAAAGTAAGATGTGTTGCAAGAAGTTTTATAGTAGCTAAAAGATAAGCTCAATTGAGATGTTGTAATATAATTAAGACATGAGTTGAATTCAAGAAGCTACTAGTTTATTCGTGAATAAAAAGAGGAGTCTACTCACTAGGTGTTAAATCTAGTAAGAAATTTGAAGACCTCCTTAGAAAATACAAGAATTATAAGTAAGGACCTAACATATAATTAGAGGAAGGATTGGGAGATAAATTTCGGATAGAATAGTTATGAATTAAATAGAATGAGGAAGATAGAGGAAGGATATGTGGATAAGAAGGAACAAACACCAATTTATAAATGCTATCTTTGAGAGATGCTAGTTGTAAGCCCTACAACCAGTCACTCAAGGTTTCGATCGACTGAAAGATCCGATCAAGCCTAATTATAAGTAAAGTTAGAAATATTAGTAAAATGATCTCATAAGTTTAAATTTAAGAAAATAAGTAATAAAATAAAAGAATATAAAAATTCCAAATTTTAAGTATATAACTCGTTATTTATCGAAAATACGTAAAATACATTCCGATAATTAACGAATCGCTAGAGATAAATTATATGTATACTAAAAATCATAAAATAAGCTAAATAATATTTAGGAATATTTATTTGTACTATATATGAATTTACATGTATGTAGAAATATGCGTAATTACTTAAAGTACTCATAATGTGCTAAAATAATACTAAATAATTCCTAATTAATTAAGGAAAAATAAATAAAAATCAGAAAAAATAAGGAATGATCTAGAATTAGGTCGTGGCAACTAGGAAAAATAAGAAAAAAAATTAGCCAATTAAATTAGAGCAACACAAAAGCCAAAAATTAAGGGATTTGAGCAGTGTCTTATCCAATTTAATACACATTAATTACCACAAAACCCTATAAATAGGGAAAAAATCACAGAGCTTATTTGGACAATTAGAAATCAAAGAAAAATTACGAGCATCGAAAATTGGAAGAAAAAATTTGGGTAAAAAAAAAAAAAAAGAAAACTGTGCAGTTGGAGCTTGTAAGGAGAACCCAAATCCAATAAGTAGCTGAGAGTAGATGGCCACCACCACCACACGGTGGTGGCAGCGCCCAAGTGAGCAACCACCCAAATAGGTGAGTTCAATTTTTAGCCCGATTTTGTATAATTTTGTAAAAATAGTAAATATTCTTAAAAAATTATTAATTTTGTTATTCTGAAATATTTTTGTATTTAGTTTTTAGGAAAAATATGATTTTGATGAAAATATGTCCCGTGATATATGGTCCTTAAGAAATCATACAAAACTAAGTATGTTTCGGTTTAGAAATAAATGACCTTAAGAGTATAGTTTTGAACCCAAAATGTTTGTATAGATTACTTAGATGATATAGAAAAGTGCTATGAAGCCCGTTTTCAAAAATTAATTTTCGAAAATTTTAGATAATTTTTAGGCCTTAAAATGAAGCATAAAATGGGTAATTTAGGGTTAATTACTGATTTAGTAAATAATTATATATTTTAGGATGTTGAAATCTGATGAAATATGATACTTGTAGCATTTAAGGTGTTATATGTAATTATTAGGTTAATTATGTAGTAAATAAGTAATAGGAAAAAATAGTAAATTTTAAGTTAATTTTGTAAATTAGGGTAATTAGGTATAAAATCTAATTTAAAATGAATTTGGATATTTTGAAATGATAATTGATGTTGGGAGATGATAATTAGAGTGATAAAAATATTATATGTGTATTATGTACATAATGAGTAATAGACATAATACACAATTATTAGAAATATAATAAATAGAAGATATTAGAATAAAAATTGATATTATGATAATAATAAAAATATATAATAAATATGATAGAAAACTTAAATTTATGTAATTATATAAAAAATGTAAAAATTTCTCACATCAAGAGTAAATTCGGTACACTAATACGGATTTTAGTGTACCGGGTGAAATAAAATACTGACTAGGGATAGTGATGGTATTTAGGATATCAGGAAGTAATGTGATTAATTTCACATTATGAGTTGAAACGAATTTCTCGAGTTTAGGTATAAAACAGTACTTAGAAAATCGAACTAAAACCTAATTTAGAAATCAATACAGAAATTAAACCCGAACCTATCTCTAAACCTAGAGTAATTGTAAAAGATTTGAGAACCTAAATCATTGGATATATTAAACTCTAAACAAAAGATCACAATAAGCATTATCGGATAAAACGAACCTATAATAGTTATAAGAAAAACTGAAACCACATTTGTGTTATAGGGATGATCGGTGATGGCTTGAGCAAGTTGGACCTTGAGTGAGTGAGCAAAGAGTCCAGGTAAGTTGGGATTAATACGTTGCTGTATTTTAGAGGCTTAAGATTATGCTTGGTTGTACTTGTTAGATAGTTGGTTATGTACATATGCTTGATTATGAGTGATGCTATGATTATGTCTGTTGTTCTTAGCTTGTATTGTATGATTTGTATAAAATGATTGATCACCCCAAACTAGACCTAATTAAATATACGACCTATAATCATAATCGGACCTACATGGCAACCCATTAAGAAAACTTTGGACTCTCCAACCAAATACCAACCCCTTCAAAAGGGATAGCACAAGATTGTATAATGGTCCCTTCTTCATTCTTAGTCGAACTAAGTGACAGGAGAGGAGGTCGCAGCGAGGGTGAAGTCAATGGTTCGAAGGTAGTCGCAAAAGGAGCTAGGTCTCCATTGTACAAGCCTGGGTTTGGTCGTAAGTTATTGCATTAATGGCAACTCCTCAACCCGGATTAAAGCGGGCGAAATTTCTCTAATCTCACGACGGGCTGGACAACGTCGTGCGATGGCATTTTCTTGAACATGCATTGCACCTAAGAAGTTGATTAATAACCTTGTTGTATTTATGGTATAGTTTTAAGTCCTTCATCCTAACTTACTGAGCTATGGTTGCTCACATCCCTATAGATGTCGTATAGGTGCTGGCTAAGAAACGGCATACAACTACTCTGAAGCTAGCAACTACTGGATCCTGGGGAGTAAGGAAAAATATTTGAAAAACAAACATATATTCTTAAGGTCTAAGCTTTTATTTTAGAATTTTTCATTTTTTAATAATGTAATAACTGAATTATAGTGTATATATATATATTTTCTCACTTTCTTAGGTAAATGATTTATTTAAATTATAAACTGTTTACTTTAAAACTAGATAGTCGTGGACGCCTTGTGTCGATCAGGTCTAAGATAGCGGTTGTAAGGCTAACTTCTATCTTAGAATGGTTTACACGGCGAGGATATTACAACTCTATCACTTCAGGGTGTAACACTAGTTATAATATGAAGATATTAGAGAATAAATAGCTATAAACTTAAGTCCTTTAGATCAAAAACAATTGAAGGATTGATACGACAAAAATA
This sequence comes from Lumnitzera racemosa, assembly GCA_024138005.1. Lineage (NCBI taxonomy): Eukaryota > Viridiplantae > Streptophyta > Magnoliopsida > Myrtales > Combretaceae > Lumnitzera > Lumnitzera racemosa. The sequence continues at coordinate 65,654,295 of JAMXBC010000004.1, forward strand.
TCAACGTAAATGAAGAATGGCTACAAGTAAGATGATCAAAACCTTATAGTTTAGAGGTATATATAACCAGCATTATAATGGAAAATGAGGTAAGGGAGGAACCTATAGTAATTATAGATTTTTAAATAGTGATAGGAGATTTGTGGTTATCACAAAACTATTTATTTTGGAAATTAATAGCAAATATAGGAATGGATTTATAATAGGACAAATACTTGAATAAGAAAAGGCAAATCTGAAAGAATAGAAGTGATCAAATATATTAAGATCTAAAGAAGTAGCATAAAGTAAAGGAAAATCCTATGGAAGTAACATTTAAGGAGACCTATCGTAAACCTAAGAAGACCTAAGTAATTTACTGAGATCGGATTTATTCTAAATAGATGATGAAAATATTGAGTTTATTTAGTTAAGGAGAATAAGCCACAAATAGTTAACTCAAAGAGAGAGAGTTTAGACCAGATTGTGAACATAGTTGAAGTGGAGCGTATGACACCTAAAGAAGTATAAATTAGAAGGTAGTAGATATCAAGTGCTAATCAAGATAAGTAAAATATATAATGGGGCAACAAGGGGAGTAAAGGTGGTTAGTAGAATAAGTGGAAAGTGAGTTCATGGAACCCTAAAGGCAAGTAGGTTTAGAGGTAATAAAATAATTGAAGTTGGAAAACTTTTGAAGACGAAAGTTTTTTAAATGGGGGAAGAGTGTAAAGCCCACATTACCATTAAAGGAAAATTATTATTAAAGTAAGGGTATATGAATAATTAAGTTTTAATAGTAAGGGTAGTTTTGGAAAACTGAAGAAAGGTGTGAACCCTAATAAGAAACCTTACTTATAAATAGATAGTAAATCAATGGGTCAAGCTCTATTTTCTCTCTTTATGAAACTCTCTCTCCAACCTGACAGTATCTTCTGAAGGAAATTTTAAACATAGAAAAAGGTGAGTAATGTTTCCCCTATCAATAGAATAAACAATGCCTAAATCTAATAGTAAGAGTTTTATTGAAGGTTTTTTAAGTGAAGCAAGGTGCTAGTTCATTGGATCTTGATCTAAAACAAGAGATCAATTAGGATATTTTCTATTTTCCATTGCTCATATTGTTTATCTTTGGTTTTGTTGTTTTTGGAAAACACACTTAAATGTTTTCTGTATTAAGGGTTGAGATATTTGATAAAATCAAAAAGGGTAGATTTCGAATCTAGTTATGTGTTAAGACTAATCTTGTGAAGTTGTGTTATATTAGGTGATTTTAATCGATATTAGACTGGTGGATTGAAGTGTTAAAAAAGAAAAATCACTTAGGTGAAGATTCGTGCTAATAGGATGATCTAGGATTGAACTAAAGAGATTTAGAGTGTTGAAAATCGAAGAGTTTTGAAGTGTTTGTCAAATGAGAGAGATACAAGCAAGATTACAAGTATAATCCTACCCGTAATCCCTTATGAGTGTTTCTTTAAGGAAGCATGAAGTGAGCTTTGGGATTAGAGAAGTCTACGCCTTAAGATCAAGGTCATAGTCCTTAAGTTGGTCCTAGTGCAAAATTTAAAAAAGAAACACGACCATGAACCTTGACCGTAATCATATTCCTTTCTTAGCTTTGTTGTTTTTCAAGTTTTCTTACTTCTAAATCTTATTCTAACCTTTCTTAAACAATTATAAGACATTAGAATTGAATATTAAACTCTAGAATAAACTAATAATGAAGCTTAAACTAAGTAGTGTTAAAAGAGAAGTTAAAAGACACATCATATGGACTTTAAAAGAATACGTTTAAGTTATGTTTCAAGTGTTGACAAGAATTGTGAGTTACAGATATCTATTACTCAAGATCTAAGAACGTGTTTACCATGTTTGTTGGGTATGTTTGTTAGGATTAAAAATATAAATGAACTAATTAAATACCTAACTATTAGTAATGTGTTTGTTGCTTACGTGTGGCTTGATCTAGTGACGGTTTCCTAGAAAGCACCCTTATGATCTTTAAGTGGCATTATCCCCGGTGGAGTTGCTCCTTGACATGATTAAGAGTAGATTTAAGTTTACAAGACTAAAGTGGCAAACCTATAATAGTTAGGCGAGTATGGAGACCGTGGATGGTGAACCCTTATAAGTTGACATGAGTATTAGGAAGGTACATGAACCATGGATGGTAAACCCCTACTAATAGAATCGGTGAGTACTAAGAAGGTGTAGGAACTATGTAATTATGAACCCCCATCGATAGAGAGTGTGATGTTAAGGTGATGTTAGAGACTTAAGTAGCAAACCCGTACAGGTACTTTTGTTTAGGCCTTGGTTGCTTTCCTGTTTAAGTTATTTAACTAGAATCATGAGTATTTCCTTATTGCTTGTGATATCAAATATATGAATTAGCGAATCGACTGATGTAATATATGTTGCATATTAATGTATGTGAATTGTGTAATTGTGTAATTGTGTAGCATATGCATATGTTCATGATACTTACACACTCAACGTTAGCTCGTTCCTTATTTTTTTTCAATTGCAAGTATTTAAGTTATAATTACAAAGTTTGATGAATTTGGAGAAGTTCCTAACCAAGATGGGGAGCAACGATTAGGTATATGACTATGAGAATGGGGGAAAAAAGATATATATAAATAGGAAATACAATCAAAATGGAAATAAATTGTTTGATTTATAGTTAGTTTATGAGATTGATATGATTCTTTAACTATAATTGTTAGATTGATTATTTGTAGAATTTGTTCACAATGTGAGTAGATTCAACAATGGATATTTTGAAATTAATTAAAGGCTTTTTATGTGATCTATATGAAGATAAATATGTTTTTGGCGATTTTTAGTTGCTCATTTATGCCTAACATATCATTAGACGATAAGGACACATGGTGGTCTGTAACTTCCTGAGTTTAGGGCATTATAAAATATTACACAAGTACCAATTGAATTAAATTATCACACAAATACTATGGAACAATGGTATTTAATAAATGCAATTTTGATCTTTTATTAATATCACATTTTTTATGTACGACGTACATTAACTTTGTATTAATGTCACATGTAATGAATGCGACAATTCTTTCATGTAGTTTCAACTTTTGAATCCAAATGCATTATAATAAGCATCATATGCACCATATCAATACGTCGTCTTTATTATACATACAATACAAATAATAAATAAGTTAATAAAATTGCATCTAACAAATGTGATTTAACAATGGTTCTGATTCATTATATCATAGCTTGTAAGTGTGATATTTTTATAAATTATAATATCGCATTTTCAAAATGTAATTTAATTTTAGTAATTAGGTAGTTAATTTTATCTTATTTGTATTTATGTAAATTCTTTTAAAAATGGTAGACATGTATTGAACTTTGCCTAAGTAATACAACAATCTTTTTAATACCACAAATTTCTTTTGTAGGATGAATGCGGGAAAGAAAAGATAGGGTTATTGAGATTAAGGTAATAAAGTCTACATTCAATGGCCAAAATTTCTACACCTCTTCTCTCCTCCCCCCACAACACGCACAGAGGAGAAAAAAAGAAAAATTCATACATAGATGCAGTGAGGTTACTAAACAAGTAGAATCGAGACCACACAATATCACATAAGGATTTTTCTAGACCATATGTGTTTGAGAGATTCAATTTATCCTGTTGGTTTCAACCAACCATGGCTTCATTACGAGAGCACTATCAGTCTTGACCATTTTGCTTAAAAGGGATCAAATATGCATTCAAAGTATTACTACTCTTTAAAAAAGCTATCTTACCTCTCAAGTGAGTGAACGGACCATGACTAGTTAAAAAAAAAAATGATGAAGAAGAAGAAAACTGGCCAATTAAATTCATGTTAGAGGTCTCTCATCCTGCATTAATTAAATACATGATAATGGTAATAAAAACAACACGTTATTATTTCTTACTTAGGAAAGCCAACTTGTTTTGGATTCTGGATGAATTATATTGCATGTCAAATTTGAGATTTTAAATGGAAAAGAAACTTGAAATAATATCTTCCCTGAAGCAAATGGTAGATAGCAATTTAATAGGAAATCGTGCCAAATCTTTGGAATAAGAAAAACTTGGGGAATAATAATGTGCAACCTGAAACAAACATAATTTTTTTTTTTTCATGCTTTGTGATTATTATCGTGATGATAACAGTAAGTAGGAGATAATTTCAATACAATCCTCTAAAATATTGCAATTTTTTCCGATTCCATTGTGGAACTACAAATTTTTAGCAACTACACATAATCCTTTCAAACATATAGCAAATTACGTAATTGAGGTTTCTCATTTGCAACTAAATGCATGCGCAAATTTGAATATAAAGTTTAATTATTAACCTTGCGATTTGTTCCAACCATAAGTTAGAAATTTTTTTAGGTTTAGAAAATTTACGAACCGAATTGCATTATTAGATTCGAGGTTTTAAAAAAAATAAATCACGACATACTATTCGGTTTAATTTAGATAAACAAATCATACTGAATCAAACCATGTTCACCTTTATGTATAAGACACCAAACTTTTCCCATACACTTTAATATAATGTAATATATATATGTATATGTATATGTATATAATGTAATATATATGTATGAATGTCTGTGTATATATATATTTATATAAATATATGTATATAGAGTAAAACATGGTAGGTTTTTTTAACATACTTCCACTAGATAGGGTATGACTCTCACGTCTCAATGTCATATACCCCTCTTAAAAACTGTACCATGGAATTCATACTAAGGTATATAGGATATAAATTCTAGGGATAAAGGCCTCATTGGTACTAACTCATCATGTGTCTTGATAAATGATAGGTAAATATGAATAAAATTCTAACAGAAAAACATATACCTATTATAATAGTATATGTCTAAATATATTTGTTATTTAACCAGTGTTAATGGGCTATTTTGGAGTTAAACCCTCTAAGCTTAGACCAATCTATTTAAGGCTTAGGCTAAGCTCTTTTGGCCCAATCTAACCTTCTCCTTTGAGCTAACCTACCACTAGCTTAAGAATCCTCAACAAAAGTTACGCCTAATCCCAGGGAGGCTAGGCTTTCTTCCCTTGAGTCACATGCATGGATTCCGACCATAATAAAAGAAGGTTTGGAAATCTCTAGAGACGTAGGCCTTAACCTAGGTCCTAAGGCCCAACACATGAGGCTCTAACTATACCAAGCAATAATGGTTATTACAAATGGAAACTAGCCAACTATCGGTAGATACTCTCCACAAAATCTATAGTACACCCTTTGGTGTGTAAATCCACTTTTCATTTTCACTTGCCATCATCCTCTATAAATAAAAGATAAGACCAACGAATAATACACATTGACTTCTATGCACACTCTCTTTTGCACCTTCTTACCCTCTTACATTTCTTATGCCCCTTTCCTCTTATGTTTGCTTAACTTAAGTATTGGAGTAACTCCGCTGGACAATCTCTTAATTATTTTACTCACATACATTCAATTTTTTAAGCCCATAGTATGCTCGCAAGGCTAACAAATTACTCTCAACCAAACCCACCTATAACACCCACTATTCATAAAAACATATGGTATATTAGTATTAATGAATATTTTTCCAAGTTCTAAAGTATCTTGTATCTACCTTGCAAAAGTTAGTAAATAATACTATATACAAAACTTATGTACAATTGGACCCCTCCTACTTAACTCCGAATTCACATACCGTAATATTATGGCAAAGATGCTCTCAGTCTTTCTCTTAGTGCTTATGTATTGTACGATATTTGTGCCATGTATCCATGCATATCTAAAATTTTTGCATGTACCAATAATGTTACAATAATAAATGGATTTGCCCATAAGAAAAATAAAGGAAATATAAAATTATGGAATGAATGGCATATTAGAAGTCATTTTAAAAGGAAAACGGCAAGGTGGTCTTTTTTCTTGTCCAAAAGGCAACTGCCTTTTGTTACAAAACATTATGTTGGTTTCTTCTGCCTTTTCTTTCCCTCTTTCTTTCTCTTACTCTACTTTCCTTTTGTAGAAAGAAGGACCAAGAGTAGAGAGTAAGTATCGTATCAAATTCGGCTTTCTCCAAGTTTTTTGCAAACAAGAATGTACTAATGCAAAATCTGGGGGCAAAAACAGAGTTGCAATACTCCCTTAAAGGAGTAGAATAGTAAACAGTAGGTAGAAGAGTTTCTCTGAGGGCAAATCTAAGTACAAGTGGTAAAGAATATGTATTTAGTCAAGTTGTTCAGTTTATAAGTCTTTTTGACATGTTGTAGTTAAGTAGTTTTAGAAGGAAACCAACTTACAAAAAGAATCCTTATTACAAGTAAGTTCCCTAATCGAGTGATTGATGTTTAATAGATGATGAATAATAGATCTCAAATGGTTAGAAATGATTTATGAAAGTGGAGTCATGGTGTATTTGATGTTTTACAATGAAATGAAGTTGGAGTTAGGAGTTTAAATATGATTCTATGTACGAGTTGAGGGGTAAAAACTTGCCAAATGTTACGCCCCAAACCAGAGAGTCATAATAGTCCTGCCATATAAACTAACTTAAGCTAAAAGCTAACCACTTTAGCCGCTAATGTAGGTATAGCTTACACAAGGCGTTTAACACTCCACTGCTTTGAGCCATCTAATTCTGAGTCTAATAGATATCAACCTGTAATGTAACTTTTCAAAATAGCTTTTGAAAATAATTTTACGGCTCAAATGACCTAGGAAATCAAGCTTTATAAATCATATGGATTACAAAATCTCAATCTTAACTAAAATTCTCAAGAATTAAATTGATTTAAGAAAATAAAGCGATTCGTACAGGATTTATAAAAGTTCACAAGTTCACAAAGCATAGTAGCAATATCTATAGTTGAAAACTAGAGGATCACCAATGAAGACCCTATTAGTTTCCCAATATGTTAGTAAAACCAACAAATAAATAAGAATTCAACCCATTACTGTTGAATCTCACTCCCTAACCCTGTTCTCTAATCTTCTGGAACTTGGAGTAATATTAGTGTGTCTACTGGGAAACCTACAAAATAGCTATAGAGGAATAAGCGACAACTTGCTTAATAAGTGAGACAGAGATAAGGGCACATATCTGATACAAAGCAATCGAGGTTTTCAAGCAAGTTTTATTGGATGCTATACATGTACAAGCAAATGCCATTGCACGACATTATCTAGTCCATCCTGAGATCAAAGAAATTGTGTTCGCTTTAATCTAAGTTGAAGAGTATGATACCTCGTACTTCACAGATCATAACCAAACCAGGGCTTGTGTACTTTAGATCACAGTCCTTAATCTTACCATGACCTCCTCTACTATCACTTAATTCGACTAAGGATGGGGAGAAGATCATTTCAACTATCCTCATTGAAGGGTCCATGTTTCACCCAAGAATCCTAGTCATTTCCCCTAATAGGTTGCAATGTATGTTCGATTGGAAGTTAAGCTGAGTTTATTTTAAATTACTTTTAGGGTGGTTAAGCAATTATAAATAGTCCCTAACAAGCATTATCATGAAGCAATCAATACATAAGTCTAACACTCAAAATAGCACAACAATATTCAAGTACTGATCTTACTTACTTAAAACTCAGTTGCTCGCTAACTAAGCTTGCCAACTTGTCCTTATTGGTGATCCCTTAGTATTCATACTAATTTAATACTTTATTCTGCATATAAATTATAAAATATTGTTAATTTACTTGTTTACATAAGAATTAAGTTGATTAGTTGTTAGTTTATTACCCCATGCTTTAAGTATTGGAAGTTTAGAATACTGATAAAAGTTTATTTTATCTTTGTTACCTTCTTAGTTATTCCTTGAGTCAAGATACCCTTGAAGTATTTAGCTGGAGAAGCTTCTAAGTTACCCTCTAAACCAAATGAACATTGAAGTTCATAGCAGATTCAACCTCTTCATCAATCTTTGAGTTTGGTAAATACCCAAAATTTTTCAATGAATACCCTTTGCTACAACTTCTAAGTGTCTATATATCTATAATTACCCTAATTCTCTCTCTAAGTTACCTTCTAATGAGTTGTTATGTCTACTAAAATTTAAATTTCTTAATAGAAGACCCTCTAAGTTATATTCTAAGTTTAGTTAACTTCATACTTTCAAGGAATTTACCATTTGAATTTTCCTGTGAGGCCAGCAAATTTAAAGTTCTTAAGAATATTTCCGCTGACTTAATCTATGAGATTCTCTTATTTAACCATTCACTCATATTATATACATATTATTATATGTCATATAATAATTTTATTACATATATAATTTAATTTATAAACTAATAGGGTTGTTATATGCAATTTCGATAAATATTAGATATTATAATAAAATTACACTATTTAAGCTAGATTATGATCATTCTATTTCATTTTTGAAATCCGAGTTTACAAGGTCTCTTCAATTAGTATCTCAAGTTCACTCATAAATCCTTAGGTCAATCGAGTTAATTTCCCCAACACCCTAAATTACCTACTCAAAGCAACCATAAAAAATTCTAGGTCTCACATTTTCATCACTCTTTGAAAAAATTTTGTCTTCGAAACTTCGATGATCAATCACATTTATTACAAATCTTATAATCTTCTAATAACATAAACATTCACCCATCAAAATAAAAGTATCATTAACCTAATTACTAAAAGAATAATGGTACCATTTCTCTTTTGTTATTATACTGAAAATCTACTCTCTTAACCCCCAATGCTTCCTTTTGACTTCTCCTAAATTTACTTATTTTTTATAGAAGAGATTTTTTATGATATCCTGCTAAGCTCATGGGTAATGTAAGTCAACATACTATATTCAACCTTCTATCTTTTGGTAGAATAAGTTTACACCTTTTCCTAGTGAAATTTTCCTATAGTGCTCTTTGCAAGACATTCTCTAATACTGATTTTACATTGTTGATGGCCACCATTTTTTTAATGTCTTTCTACTTTCGTATAAGTTATAAAGGTATTACAGATCTATTATTGTTACATAAATCATCTTCAAGTTGATAGATCCATAAGCTTTCACTTCATTCCTTAATAAATTCTTCATCATTTGTACCTTCTGAATTAGACTATGATGTAATGCATTCCCTTAACTTTAGCTTAGGTACATTTGAACTAAATTCCTAGTATTTTAAGTCTTAAGTACTTGAGTATAACAATTTCAATTTAACTCCTGATCCTTAATATAGACAAAATTTCACCTCTACGTCCTCTACCTCAACTCTGATCATTAGTATATATCTTATCTCTTATCTTTACTCCTTATCATAAATTATTAATTTCTAATTCGATTATCCAGTATGTTAAGGGAATGCTTCCTTTCCATTATCACTTTAGTTAGATTCCTCATTAAGTCCATACTGTCTTCACAGTCAAGAGCTTGGTATTTCATATATTAGCACATACAATTGCAAAGTTAAGGTTGGCAAATCTCAAACCTTTTACAAGCTTGTACTTGAATGGAATAAAGACTAACTTGATAGACAAATTCAATTTAATTGACAAGACTAACATGATTCTAGAATGACAAGGACATTGACTAGTTTCTGACTTTGTGATTAACACAACAGTGTAACTTAACTCGAGGACAAATGGTTCCTAAATATGACACAAGACTTATAGCAAATAAAGGATTTAGTAGGAGAGAGATAAGAATCACATATATGCCATCCTCTTCTTGCTTATTCATATGTACCTGATGACACATTTATAACCATTACCTTCTAATCCAATACATCCATTTATCTTCTCTTCAATTTTGTGATTAGCATGTAGTGTACACCTTTACGAATCATTCTACAATTTATCCTTATTGCACCAAAAGTACTACTCTTTTATCTTCATGCATTACATCAATTTACTTTAAACATTCTTACACATGTATTCTCTATAACATTCTTTTATCATCTTCCTACTTCAATATCCTGAAACTTAATTCAATTCATCATTTGCTTGATCTTACCCCTATAGGTTCATCAAAATCCTCTTCATCTTACTTCCAAATTTTAACTCTCACAATTTTTTGTTTAATTATTTACTTGATTTATTAAGTTTCTAGTTATTTCTTCAATCTTTCTCCTTAATGGAGTTTCCTTTCATATAAATTGCCCTTCACTATAACTTATCCCTTTCTCATAATCAAATTGATCCAAGCCTTTAGTCATGACTCAACGCTACCTTTTACTCCTTACTTCCAACTATATTAACTTACATAAACATCTTATATATTTGCAATATATATATTACTATTTCTATTTGTTCACAAGGTGTGATAAATGTAAGCCTTATGATAAGGAGCCTTTCTCTGTCCTAATTTAGAACACTTATTATTTACTTTTCTAGATAAGTTCACATCTTAACCCTCAACCGAAGAGAGTTTATCTTTGGTATCTATTTTGGTCTTTAGCCATTCACTTCTATCACTTCCTATGTCATTCTTCATGCTACTCTAATTATATCTTCCTCAAGCTTATCTCATAAGTTTATCACACTATTAATCTTTCAAAATTCTTTCTTCTTATGTCTTATTATGATCTAACTTCCATCTTTTAGTTAAAGTTAGGTGCGTCTCCATCCATTGCCACGAAATTTAAACATCTTTGTTTTAGCTTAATTTAGGATATTCAGTCTTTGATTTAAGTTAGCTTGTCCCATTTCATCCTAAGTATTGAGTTACCTTAACGAATTCAAAAGGGTCACAATCTCTTAAAATCAAATCACCTGGTGTTACTCTTTATTTTGTTCTTCTCAAAATGTTATCTCCAAACAATAAATGTTATAGTAACATCCTTATCACTAGGGTATTTACTTTCCTTTTCCACTATCCAACTTGTAGTACATCTCTGATTCCTAAGGTTATAAGGGTTAACGCTTAGTCATTCCTTAAGTATAAAAGTACTTAAAAATGAGTTTACATTCTCCTATCATTTTCCCAGGTTCTTAACTACTTCATCAATATCTCTTTTTCGAATATGATAGTTTACCCTATATTCCATCACATATGATTCGCAAGTGGTACACAATTTAATGTCATTTAATTCCTTTGAGTAAGATTCTCCCGTTTTGCTAATAAAAGTTCCACAATGTATAACCCAATCATTTCTCCTAATATCCACATAATATCTTTAATTAATATGTCTTCTTATACAAGTAATACTGATGAGATATCTCTTACGTATCACTTACTCATGTATTTAACATTATAGCTCAATATAAAATTTAAGTCTTTAAACTATTCTTTGAGTGATTACTCCTTGTTGAATCAAAGTCATGCAATCTTTAATAATATATCTTCTATTAATGCTTCAACGTTCACAAATCATTATACTAATCACATCCTATATATTCATAATGATAGATAAATATCTCCTGTGATATCCTAAGCTTTACTTGTAAGAAATAGTAATAGATCAATACTTATATATATATATATTATGTTACTTGTATTTACTCCTATAATATAGCATTACTTTTAATCTTACAATTTCATAATTTCTTATAAATAAAAGGTAAGAGCAAAAGCTTACCTGCCATGGATCGTATTTAAATACTTATTTTAGATAGTTGACAGGCTTAAGTTAATCTCTATAGGCATTTGAAACTCGAAGTCCATTTGATGTCATTCAAGATTATACACTTCTTATTTTCATAGCGTTTAGATTTCAATTCTATAACCCAAGAGTATACATTAGAATTTTCTTTTTACATCAGAAACAAATTTACATCAAAACTTAGCTTTATATCGTAGAAAAAATCACATTAGGAATGTGCTTTACACAAAAAAGAATTACACATAACCTTCCATAAAAATTAAAATATCACATGTTTACTCCCCTAAGTACATTGCTTGCAAATACTATTTTGGTCAACTATTTACAAGTTTATATTTATAATACTAAAACAACTGAATCCCATCAAAGGTTACCAAATACCTCAAAACAGTAAGAGTTCATTTTATAAATCACAATTTAAACAAGTCAAGAGTATTTCGGTTTCAACCCATTTCACTATTAAAGGAGCAGCCCCCCAAACACACCCCCCCCCCCCAACCCCCAACTCCCTAAATATATATATATATATATATTATCCTACTAATTCCTGACTTACAAACTAGCAGGTCCTTAAAAAACATCACAACATTTCGTAGAAATCAATTCCATACTCCTCCTTTATCTTGAACATTTTAATTCAGAATCTACACTTATTCATCACATATTTTACAATTTTAGAATACTTGTAACTGCACACAATCTATTATTATCACAATCATTCTCTATACTAAGTCCTTTCTCTTTATTTGCTTTGTTGATTCCTACATGACTCTCTACTTAAGATTTAATGAAAATCTTCTCCTAAAGTTTGATTTGGAATTATGTTTCCTTTCATATTTTTATACTTCTTGATTTGCTTATCCATTCAATCATCTTTGTCTTATCCTTAATTGTTGCAGCATCTAAATTAAGGTCATAATCTTCTTCAAGTTCTCATTTAGGTTCCTATCATATATCTCTTAATGTTCCTTCAACTTATAGGGCAGGTTTTTTCCCTAAAGTTCGATTGGGGATTGGTTATTAGATTAAAGAAACTTTTATATCTACTTTCCCTTCACAAGCAGACATCTAAGAAACCAACCAATAATACCATGACAAAATCCCTATGAATATAAAGTACTTTTATGAAAACCTAAGTACAACCATGGAAATAGTTCTTTTTTTACTCTACAATCACTTAAAATGTAACACTGTGGTTATTATAAAGACAACTTTCTTAACCTACCAGTATCCTTACTCTAAAGTTGTATTTGTAATATAAACTCTAACTCTCTTTTCCAGTATCTTTCATTCATCTATCAACTATAAGATAAATTTTACGGTATGTATTTATGATATCTCCCAAAGAATAAAACATCTTCCAATTAGCCTTATTACTCCACACAAGTTAGCCTTTAAGTTTGCCTTAATCCTCTGCTCAATCCTATGAATCAAATTCTACAATACCCTCTTAGTCTAGCATGCTCAACTTATTAGCATGAACTTAACCAATCTACACCCCACAATTCTACCACAACAACATTCCAAGTTTCAATTGCACTTTACTCTTAGTACAATCTCTTTTAATATACTTTTCATCAATCTCCACCATTTTTCCCCTAAAGGTCGTTCAATTCAACAAGTGTTGCATTAATACAAGAAGTAATTTACTATCAGACTCGACTCCGTAGATCCTAACAACTTACCAATCTTTACATTGTCATAAATGAGAACACGATAATTAATTATCGAAACTTATAATTTACTATCCAAATACATGGTATACTTATGAAAATTAAATCTACCTTTACTAATTAAAATTTACCAAGCATTCTCTTACCACACAAAACATTACCATATTGATCACTTCTAACAATACCCTTAGAAGTTACCCTCTAGCTCTAATAAACCATTCCTTCTCCGACTACTCGATATTCAGTCAACTTATAATACATATTTCTTTAGCATTCAATAAATAAATTTTATAACAATTATCCATCTTTTATTACTGAGGGTTTTTTTTTTTTAATTATGCTTCCGACATTTCTCTTACTATAATTATATTAGATATAAACTTATAGTCTAAATCTTTTACTACCCACTTATTCCCAACTCTTAATGTTCTTAAATTGTTCTAATTTATTTTAGTTATTCCTAAAGTCAATTCAGATGAGTCACGCTTTAAACAAATTGTTAGGAACTATGCTCTAATACTGCCTAGAACCATCATGCCCTAAACTAGCAAGTTGTAATAGTCTCGTTATATAAACCAACCTAAACTATAAGTTAGTCACTTTAGCCACTAACGTAGGTATAGCTTACACAAGATGTTTACCACTTCATCGCTTTGAGCCATCCAATTCTAAGTCTAATAGATATCAACCTATAGTATAACTTTCCAAATAGCTTCTGAAAATAAATTTGTAGCTCAAACGATCAAGAAAATCAAGCTTTATAAATCATATGGAGTATAAAATCTCAATCTTAACTAAAAGTTCCAAGAATTAGATTAATATGAGCAAATAAAGCCATTGGTAAAGGATTTATAAAAGTTTACATAACATAGTAGCAATATACATAATTGAAAACTAGAGGGTCACCAGTTGAGACCCTATTAGTTTCCTTGTAAGTTAGTAAAACCGACAAATAAATAAGAATTCGACCCATTAGTCTTGAATCTCACTCCCTGACCCCATTCTCTAATCTTTTAGAACTTAGAGTAATATTAGTGTATTTATTGGGGAACCTGCAAAATAGCTATAAGGAAATGAGCAACAGTTTGCTTAATAAGTGGGATGGAGACAATAGCATATATCTAACACAAAACAACCAAGGTTTTCAAACAAGTTTTATTAGATGCTACGTAGGTATAAGTAAGTGCCATTGCATGACGTTATCTAGTCCATCGTGAGATTCGAGAAATTATGCTCATTCTAATTCAGGTTGAGAAGTTTAACGCCTCATACTTCGTGAATCGAAACCAAACCAAGGCCTGTGTAATAGAGAATACGCTCCGCCTAAGACTTTGCTTCGAACTACAGTCCCTTTAAGTATTTAACTGAAGAAGCTTCTAAGCTACCCTCTAAACTACACAAGCATTAAAGTTTTACGAAGGCCTGCCCATTAATTCCAACTTAGTCAGGAATATAATGTTCTCATCTTACCTTATTTCACTGTTTGAATGGTGTAAATAACATCATTCAAGCACTATCATTTTGAACTCTTAGTCTAACTTGAAAATGACTATGTACTCCAACTTTCTTTTTCCAAACTTCATTTTACTTAAGATTGAACCAACTTATACTATTGATTAGTGCCAAACCATTAGTTGATATTAGAAGAGTTTGAAGATAACTTTAAAATAATTTGCTAAGCTTAGAATAAATTCTAATAACAAGTAATGATATTTCTTTGGTTAGGAATGTGAGTTTATCAAGAATTATTCAAACTAAATAATCCAAATATAGGGATACCTTATTTGCTTCTTGTGCTTGTATAGGATTAGAATCCAATAAACTATCATATTCAACATAATGTAATGTGTTATGTAAGTGTGTAACAGGGCCTAAGGGATAGAGAATACTAGTGATCTTAAGATAGCATCCTATTGATTGGTATGTGGTGTTGTTCCAAGTGAAGTTGCATACTGAAAGGATATAAGTAGGTTAACGTTATTGAATTGGACTCTAGGTTATTGAAGAGTATCCAATGCCACACATATAAGTATTATATGCTATGTTTGGGATTAAAGGACATGAGCTACCTTAGTTTTGAGATGACAAATTATGCCAACTATTGGACTTAAATTGAAAGATCATAAATGGATGCTTTCTACTACATGTTTACATATGTATGTGAATGATTGAGGTATACCTTATATTGGGCATTTCACTTACCCTTTGAGGATTTCTGTTTTTAAATGCAAGACCTGCAAATGATGTAAATCATTATGATGACCTACGTTATGACCTAGTGTATGACCTAGAGAATGACTTGGATTATGGATAATATGAAGAGTAGATGGGTGGGAATTCATCTAGCTCAATGGTGATTGATGTATAATGTATTGGGGAATGGGCCCCTTGATAGTTATATTAGTTATGTTGCAATTTCGGTATTATTATTGGATTGTTGTGATCCGTAGGAGCATGATAGAGTCCACTTAGTTGATGATGTATATGTTGATTGATTATAAGGGAGACTTAGAGGAATTGCAGGCGTTGCTTCTAACAGCAAATTGTTTAATACATGTAATATGTGGCTTTGTTTATTAATTGTAGTCTCTAGATAGGTTTTGAGCCTTGACATGTCAATGCCTAGTATTAGCATGTGGCAGGCTATAGTGTTTTCGAGTCCAAAGCATTCAATTGTCATGAAATTGCTTGGCTCGGTTTAATTTGTAAGTGGTAGAAACTTTACATTACAATATATGTGCAAGAGCCAAGACATAAAGGTATCCAAAAGAAAGAATATCTATAAAACTTGTAGTTTTTAAGATGCTAGTTCCGTGTAATTCTGGAGATGATTGGCTCTAAAATATATCATGTTGTTATAGATTGTTACAATCAAGTGGCGAGTTTCAACATATTAGGAAAAGATCTCTTCTATCATGACATTGAAGCCTTGAGTCCCATTGGATTGCCAACTAAGGAGTTATAGGAGAGAGAATGTTACACAAAACTAGCAGAAACTGCAATAGGGGCAACTTGGAGTAATGCAATCGATGGAGTCCTTGCGTATATCATCGTAGGCTATTAAAGATAATTATTGCTTCCAGTAATGGGAATGTTAATTGAATATGTAGAACTAATTCCTTTCTTTTTTTTTTTTCATTGGAGTTATTTTTTTTTCCTTTTTCGATTACACTTTACATGATGATTAGCTACCATTACGATTAGGGATGGACACGGTAGTTTAAGACTGAGGGAATCGCTATCAATATTATTAAACTTGCTTAACCATATATCATGATGTGAAGCACATTAGATAGGGAAATTACAAGTTTTTCATTTTTTATTTTGCAATTTTATTTATGTTTTAATTTTAATAATTTAATAAAAATGTTAATCGGATTTTTTGCCAAACATTTGAGTTTTGAAGAGAATTAGATAGTATGGATTATATGTTCTTACAAAAATTTGGTTGCTTTTGAAAGTATCTCTTAAAGAGCTATTAAAATTATATATCAATAATATATATAAACTCTAAGAAAATGGTCCTTCTCATTTATCTACTTTCTATGTGAGTCGATCTCCTTTTGACTTATATATGGAAGTCGTTTACTTTTTGCTATTTTTGAATTATTAACTTATTTGTTTGAGCCTTCCACCTTTCCAAAGTGATTGGAAAAAGCTCTCGCAGTTGCCATCAAGTTTAATTTTTTTGACATCATTTTCTTTTATTAACAAAATAAACGTATGACAAACTGATATCAGTTCCTGTCACATGGTAAATGATCATTAACAGACACGATTGGGGGACGTTTTTCTAGCCTTTTTAAAAAGATGAATGACTCAAACGATATTAGAATTCATAAAATTATTTTTATAGTCATTCAAGAGTAGCAGCAAAGGTCGTGCCATGAATACTAGTGAATGGATGAGACTTGAATTCCTTCGTTTTAAGTTATAATATGTAATGAAAATAGGAAAAAAATAGAGAAGTATTGAAAAAGAAAATGGAATTATATTTAGGCTTTATTATAAGTCAATTGCATAACGTGGAAGGAAATTATGTTGATGAACTACTTAATAGCAAACAGCAAATGTATATGCTTTTACAAGAAGTAAATCCTAATGGTTTCATTGAATATTTTAAAAGAGAAGTAGTGGAGTCTTATTTCATGAGAGCAGGTAAGAAAATCGGGCGGACAAACCGAGCAAGACCAATCCGCAATTGGACCAAATTAAACCAAAAAAATGTACTTTTTTTTTTCTTTCACAAACCGAACCAAATTTAAACCAATAATTTAGTTGATTTGAAAGAATAAACCAAACCAATATATAAAACCGCACCAAATTGTTTTATAAATAACATAGAATTATTTTGCTTGAAACATTATTTTCTTTTTCTTTGTTTTTTTTGTAACGTAACACTTAAAAGGATTTTCTACTTTACATTTATTGAAATGTATACACATTAAACTTCTATTATCATAATTCACAAATTATGTATGTAATTTCATTCAAAATTTATACTATATATTATTTTTATTAATAAAATTAGCTATGAATAAACATTTAAATTTAATAGTTACATGAATATTGACTTTACAACCTTTAATATGATACTAATATTGAATTTAGTATGTTTCATATGAGATTATATTTTATATAAATATACTTTTCTAGATTACAAAATATGGTTCAATTCCTAAACCAAATTGAACCAAATTACAATTTTATGATTCAAGAAAGTTTCTAATACAAACCGTATGATTTGGTTTAAAATATAAAAAAAAAAAAACCTGACTGTACTTTTATGGTTTGTTTGATTTGGAGGAAAAAATGGATAAAAGTAAAACTATGGCCCTTATACCATTGGGCCCAATAATTTTTTTTTTTTTTCAAACCTATGCATCTTTTGCGCTGATATGCATCGCCGATCTTATATAGTTGCCGCTCGTTTCCGTAAAGAAACATGTTTTTCTATGTCTCAACAAAGTTGAAGCCTCTATAGGGAACCCTCTTATGTGGAGCTCACCAGCTGAATGATATTTATTATTAACTGCGACGTCCTGTTTTTGCTGCAATACTATTTGATAATTTTAAAGTTTTTATTATAACAAATGTGGTAGATAAAATGGAGATGTTTTCGCAAAACAAACATAACTAAAATTAAATTTTGGTCCCAAAGTTTTGGAAAACGCAATTGAAAAAATTCGATGCCTTACTTATACATTATTAAGTTTAAAGTATGAATGTTACGTCATAACTTATTAAGACTAGCGGTTTTGAAGTGGATATTAAAATTCATAGGATAGTTTTCATGATTTTCTATCTGCCATGGATACAAATGAGAGCTCGTATATCACAAGATTTGGAATTAGGGGCCCTACATTCTTCCAGTTCTTGAATATATATGATAGTGAGTATAGTTAAGTTTAATAATATAATCAAAACCCGACGAAATTAATCTACTTTTAGAAGATGATATTAGAGTCCAATACTTGGTAAGATAATTAAGTGTGTATTGCATCTCTAAGTTAAGTTCGTATTTCGGTATAATTTTGATATTATTTTATGCTTTCCATTTCAAATCATTTATGTTTCATCTTTAATTGATATTTAGATTATACTGGAGGATATTGCACTCATACACGGATGTTAAAAAATGGTATATAATTAATTTGAAAAATTGATTTATTGGTAAAAAGGTTAAGTAAATTAATCACAAACCAGATTGCTTACAAGAATACGAGTTTCTTTTTAATCCACAATGAACAAATGTATGTGTTTATAACCACTTAAATAACTTTATCTCTACTATTTTATATATACATATATATGACACTAAACTTTTTTCAAACTTTTTAATTTAATATAACAAATAAAAGTTAAAGGTAAAATACAATAGTTTTACTAAAACCTGCTCTTACTAGTAGAGTTTTGGTATATCGTCTGAATACTAAATACCTTTCAGAAAGATTATATTCCTATATCCACCTTTAAAAAATTATTAAATAATTATAACTAGTATAAAATAATGTAACATTTTTTTTTATCTTCCAAGTTCTTAAAAAAAAAAAGGAAATAAACATGTAAGCTATAATTTAAAATCATCATCTATAAGAAATCCTAAAGAATTTCTTTTTTAATTTTTTTAACCTCCTAATTCTCTAATTTTTATGTTCTTATTTTTTGCCTCTTTTATCTCATCTATTCATTTTTATTAACCTTACATTTACTGTTATACATTTCAATTAGATGTTGAACTTGCAAATTTATTAGAACTAGTTAAGCAACCCGCGCAATGCGTGGATGAAATTTTAAATAGTTATTATATTTTTTTTAAAAAAAGGTGCAAATATAATCTAATGCTTTTATATATATATAAATATGTATTATTTAAGCAACAACTTGTTCTAAAAATGAATGACTTGTTACAAACTTCTAAAAATACATATTATTTAAGCAATATAAGCTTCTAAATGAATTACTCCAAAATTACATTAAATATGATGAAATATTATGAAAATGTAGTAATATTGACATAAAAATATAATATTTAAAAAAGGAAAGAGCTTTCATAACTATATATTATAATATAATATGATTAGACAAATTAAAATTTGAAAATGTATTAGTGATACCATAAAAAGGAAAAAAAAAATGCTATTTCATACTAAGTTATGCAAAAATTGCAACTTGTCATATAAACATCAACACCTCTCCATAATTATCATTCTTTACATAAATGGAATTTTTTTATATACAAATTAAAAGAAAATAATTTTTAATATTGATAAGATCAAAATGATAAAATGAAAAATATAAGTATTTTATGAAATCAAATGATTAGATGCCATAAAAAAATTGAAGCATTTTATATTCTATATCATATATAAACCATATTATATATCATATATCTTTATTTAGTATCTTCCATCATCTTATCTATTTGATAGAAAAATACAATGAATTTTTAATTATCTCATCAAACTTTCATGTCACAATATTAAACTACCCTTTTAGTAGTTGAATGTCAATAGGTTAGTAACATATCATTTTTACCATTAATGATTTACTATTACATCTATTATCAATTTTTTAAAATTCCAATTAGTGTACTTTTATTTCCTGTATAATCTTGACATTATTATTCCTTAAGTTCCTCTAAAGATAATAGATATATAAGCATTTAGATTTTAGATTCTTTTAATAGTAAAATGTTAATTCACATCTCTATTGATCATCTCTCGGTTATGTAATTCTTATTTTTATACTTTTATTATTTCTTTAATTTTGAGAAATCATTGTCCCTAGAATTTCCCTTAATATGTAGCAAATGTTGATACCCTATTTCTATCGTTATCTCTTAGTTGTTATTATTTGCTATTTTCATACTTTTATTACCACTTTAATTTTGAGTTTTTATTTTTTTTTGCCAACTAATTATGAGTAATCATTTCTTCCTTGAATTTCACTAAAGAGACATAAACATTCACATTTTACAATTACTATAGTAATTAGATATAAATTCCTATATCCATTATAATCTATTTATAAAAATTGGATTAATTAATTTCTATTTCCATAAAGTAAAAAACCAATTTAGTTCCAACATTTCTATTAGCTATTTATCTTTTTATAATTTTTCTTAATTAATGATTTTAATATATTATTTTTATTTTTATTGTTAAGTTGTTCTTAATTCTGATTTTAAGGTTTTGTTACTTTTAAGAATATGTCTTACTTTAAAAGAAAGAAAGTAAGTAAGACATGTCAATTTCTATGTATTCAACCATTGAATGAATGATATATATATATATATATGTATATGATACGAGATAGAAGTTAAAGAGTTCCCTCCCTCCGTCAGATAGTATATGATAGATCATCTATAAACATATAATAATAACGGTGACTGGATGCAGGAAAACATTTCTTCTAGTAATTATGGATTTCAAGATTTATGAATAATAATCCATGCATCATTCAAAAGACTTATGGTACTAATGTGGGAAGTCAAAGGAGAGAAATTTGAAAAACTTGTAAGCTTTAGTTTTAGCATAGATTATACGCATGTTTCACAATAATTAATCATAAATTTGAACATGAGCTATACTATTAGTTAGTTTTGTGTTTGGAATCCGATAGCTATACTCAACATTTTTGTAAATAAAAAGGGAATAATGGTGAACACACTTCCAGTATGTGATATTTAGTAATGTATAATGATTTGTAGTATACCAATATATTAATGATATAATGACATCTATTATTATTAAAGTTCATTTAAGGTAAAAGAGCTTAGGTTTATTTTTTTTTTTTATTGAACCAATTTGATTAATTATTTTATTTGGAATATTTCACTAAAAAAAATAATTATAGCAACAAGCAATAAATTAATAAAAGATTCATACATAATTTTTAAATAGAGACTTATTTAATCATTATCCAAAGGTTAATATATGTACACTTATTCTCAATTTCAAATGGATTCATAGTGGTTATCAAATTTCTCTCCTAATTGAGGTTTGAGTTGTTAATTCGAGATTTGTGAATTAGAGTTCTTTCAACTATTGTCGAGCAATTTCAGGTACGTAGTATTTGTTTATATAGTTGTGCTTGTTAGGACTTAAAATCTAACAGAACTAATTTATATTCAGCCTAGTTGACCTTGATTGCTTATTGTGCTTAACTTGCTCGCTTTAAGGGCCCATAGTGGCAATTCCTTAAATGGAGCAACCGCTGATCATATATGAGATTAACCTAGTTAAGATAATACAGCTAGAATTTTAGGTTTCTAGTCTCTAAACTCTAATCGTAAAAGACTTAAAGGAAAACTGATATTATATCCACCTATGTATATGGACAAAGATCAAGGTATGGTGAAGTCATGAGTACACCAATGTTGTATGTTGTCCTAAATTAAAGATAATTAAACTAGTGTTTGTTTATATTCTGTTATAGTTATATTATATGCATGTGAATGTTTTGGGCTTGGTATCAATGTATGTTTGTGCACTCGTACTAAGCTTTAGCTCACTTTTCTATTTTTACAGCTGTAGGTCAATTTGATAAATTTACAATAAGTATGGAAATTGCAATTATCAGGTTGGGAAAGAAAAATAGTTAGCTCAATATGTTGTGGAAAATCAAGATTTAGTTATTTATACCCGTTAAGGAATTGTTACAAGAGATTTCAAAGAATGTAGTTAGTTGTAAAGTCTTAACATATTCCTAAATGGTATGGACACATGGCGAGTTGTGGCGCTCTCCAATTCTAAGGTATTACAAAAAGCATTCACCATTTCCAATTGTATCAATTCACATCAAATATTTGTTAACATTAACTAATTAACTAATTGATATATTCACATAAATATAAACTTCGTCTACCTCTACATATGGTATTTTTTATTATCCTTAATAACAATGAATTAAATGCGAAATTCACATCTAAATTCAAAATTTAAATTATTAATTGACAATGTCTTTACATCTTATACTAATAATATGTTTAAGTTGTTAGTGGTATTAGTTACCATCAACAAATGACTAAATCCACTTACAAATTATTGCATTTGCTATTAATAATATGATTAAACTAACATTAAACTCAATTCTCATTGATAACCTATTTGCCATCAATAATATTTTTAATTCTAATTGACAATTGAACAACATATTCTTTATTATCTTGTTTCTGTTTTAATATTCCTCCGAATCCTAAATCAGAAGTATCAATTTCCACTATTTTTGGCAAAAGAGGATTTACAATGTGTAGATAAGGAATTTCCTTTATTTTTTATTTTATTAATTTGACAGCATTTGTATGATCATTTGATCATTGGGGTGGATTCTTTTTTAACCTTTGGTGTAGTGTTTTGCAAATAATATTGAGATTAGGAAAGAAATCTGCAACATAATTTAAATTTCCTAAGAATCTTTGAAGTTGGTTTTTATCCTTAATTTCGTTAGGAAATTTGGTTACAAATTCAATCAATATTTGGATGGAAATTATTGTTCTATTATAGATATTGAAGCCTAGAAATCTAATCCTAGTATGGAAAAGGCTAATCTTAGAAGATGAAACAACTAAGTCATTTTTCTTAACTATATTAATGAAAATTTTTATATGTTTAAAATGTTGATCTATATTAGATAAAAATATTAGAATATCATTTATATAAAAAATTATGAAATTTGCAAAGTCATTAAAAATTTCATTCATTATCCTTTGAAATTCAAAGGGAGCATTTTTTAAACCAAATAGCATTACATTCCATTCGTATTGACCAAAAGAAACCGTGAAGGCAGTTTTATACCTATCATTATCCTTAATTTGAATTTGCTAGAATCCAGATTTCATATCGAATTTTGAAATTATTTTAGCATTATGCAACTTATTGAGTAAATCCATTTGAGAGCATTGGATACCTAATCCATTTTAAAGCATTATTAAGAGGCTTATAGTTAATCACTAATCTGGGAACACTTCTTTCTATTTCTGCATTTTTATTGACATAAAAAGCAGAACTCCTTGGAGATTTACTTTTTTGAATAAGTTTTTTATTAAACAAATCATTTATTTTATTTTTACAATAGCTCAGAACTTCATTATTTGTTTGTGAAGGTTTTGCTTTAGTTGGAGTATTTTTCTCATTAAAATCATTTTCATAAAGTAAATTAACAATATGAGATTTTCGATTCCAAAATACATTTGGGGGTGTGGAACAAATTGAATTTTTTATTTCAGATTCTAGATTAGAAATTTTTGCTTTTAAATTTTCATTGTTGAGTTGAGTTTTAATTCTTTTAAACTTAAGATCATTTTTTAAATACATTAAATGATTTTCTTTACATTGAATTAAACAATTTAGTTCAGAAATTGAATCATCTTTTAATTCATTTTTGTATTTGGTCTGTGGTTTTGTGATAAAATTGAATACAATTTTTTTTTTTTGAAGTATTTTGTTTTAATTCCATCTTTATTAATAGAGAATGGTTAGATTTGGTTTATGAAAGGAGTTCCTAAAATGATATTTTTATTCAAATTTTTCACAAGTATGAAAAAAGTTTTATATGAAGCATTATCTTTTATTACTAAAGCATTGGATAGTTTATAATTGACGCATAATTTGCTATCATCTGGGTGTTAAACAATATTTGATGGTTCGATACTGTAAACAGTTTGTTTTAGAAGTAGGTTTTCTACTTCTCAATGTTCAGGTAAGTTAACCTAGGACCATTGAATCATTTTAAGGATAAAAACATTGGCTTTGGTTAAGGCTATCTGGATAAAAAGGATAGATAAGAAGAGTTTGACCGTTTTTATCTATTTTGTATACCTTAAAACCAAAAACGGTTTTCATCAATTTGAAATGAATTCTATATATTACAACCATTAGTATTAACTACCATTTGATAATTATGAGTTTTAATTTGAGGGGTTAGAGAGCTTATTATTGTCTTGTCTCTAAGAGCAAGAGTGATATTTGGATGGTTTCAATTGTTGCATGAATTGGCTTTTCATACACCAATTCTCTAGCATCTTTTAGGACTATGAAAACAGAAGTATCTAATCCTAATTTAGTAAGTAGTTTCACACCTACTTGGACTTGATTCAAATGCATATATTTCTATTTTTTTGCATATATTTTTATTGAATCAGAATTTAAAAGTTTTATCGTTGTTAAGTCATCTGAGACAAGGATATCTTTATTCTTGGTAATTATTACATAATTATTTTTCCCAAAAAATTTCCATTTAGTAATTTGATATATTTGGTCATAAGAAGTTTTTGGTATTTTTCACTCATCTATTACCTTATCAAAATCTTTCAAATATATTTTATCTCTATTATTTACCATAGATTTGTTTTATTACTCAGAGGGAGCAAAGCTAGAAGAGGACATAGTTCTTCTAAGTGAATTTTTTTTTCCTTTATCCTCTTCTTTTTTGGGAGGCATCTCCCTGCAAAAATTCACGAATAGGGAAATTAAGAAGAGAATTGGAAGATCCATTAATATACTTTATTTCGAAATCAAATACAAAAAGAATTGATTACCATCAAACAAAAATTTGTTTAGATACGATGTTTTGGATATCTTTTATTAAAACATTTTTGGCAGCTTTACAATCTATTCATAAAATAAATTTTTTATTTAAGGAGTCTCCTTGAAATTTGGAAATGTTAAAACAATTGCAAAAATTTCCTTTTTTAATTATGGAATAATTGCATTGACATTCATTCCAATTTTTTGACACAAATTAAATAACATGTTCTTTATTACTTTGTTTCTATTTTAGGATTCCTCCGAATCTTAAATCAAAAGCATTAGTTTCTACTATTTTTGGTAGAAGAGGATTTGCAATGTGTAGATAAGGAATTTTCTTGATTTTCTATTTTATTAATTTGATAGCATTTGTATAGTCATTTGACCATTGTGGTAGATTCTTTTTTAAGCTTTTGTATAGTAGTTATGGTATTTCCTCCCGAGGGCTTATTGGTATCAGAACTAAGGGGAGAGTATACAAGTCAGTGCCTTTTACAATAACACCTGTAAATCAAAGGTCACTTACACTTCATATTATATGAAATACAAAATTCCCTATGATAATCTGTCATATAGAGAATTAGCTTCTTATGTATATAAAATAGGAACCAATTTGTAAGCTCCTTCAGTATCACCATCTGACATATTAGTATTTACTGCAGTAAAATGTTTAAATACCTTTCATAATATCATCTATATAAACAATTATGAATTTGCAAAGTTATTAAAAATTTTGTGCATTATGGTACATGTGTACAAATACTGTATTCCTATCGTATTTTACAGTGCTTCCCAAAACTCATTTCCAAATATATTTTCTTTATTGAAGAAAACTTATTTGAAAAGGACCATGATTGCAAAAACAACTAAAAAATAAACAGCGCCTAAAACGCTAGAACCTTGGTGAATTTTGCGCTCAATATGATCTTTGTTTTGTTGATAAGAAAAAGAATACAATTTTCTTTTTGAAGTATTGTATTTCAATTCCATCTGTATTAATAGAGAATGGTTAGATTTGGTTTATGAAAAGAGTTCCTAAAATGACATTTTTATTCAAATTTTTCACAAGTATGAAAGAAGTTTTATATGAAGCATTATCTTTTATTACTTTAGCATTTGATAGTTTATAATTGATGCGTAATTTACTATCAGATGCAGAACTTAGAGATTAAGTAGTTTTCTCAAAATATTTTATAGGTATCAACCCCTCTCTAATACAATTTAAATCTGTACCAGTATCAAATAATGCAATTATTTCCAAAATAAATTTATCATTAATTCTGATTGTAATATTAATTATTCATTTTCTTGTTGTTACTTAAACAAAATGCATTAGATAATCATTATTATCAAATATTGGCAAAACATTTGAATTTTTTTCATTTGAAGTTTCTCCATTGATTATTTCAAGATTGTTTTCTTGGACTATTTTTTGTTTAAGTTCAAGAAAGTCTTTTCGAAGTTTTATTTGCATACATTTTAAGTTTTTTATTTCTTGTTTTTGAATATTAACTTCATTTTACAAATCATTAATTGTTATTGTTTTTTTTTTGTTTTTTTACTTATTTCAAGGATTTCATTCAGATTATATGATAGATTTGATGTAAAAGTTAAATTATGTTTATTAACATTTTTTATGAAATTAATTTTTTATTATCATTTGGTAATTGGTCAATATTACGAAGAATTTCTTCTTCTTCTTCATTTGTTAGTACATTAATTTCATTGTCTTCTTCAAATGATGAAGATGACGTGGATTCCACGTTATTAACTTAAATTCCATCATCATGATTATTTTCTGATGAAAAAGATTCATTATCATAAAAAATTTATAAGATATTATCTATTGTTTGTTTATCAAGATTTAATTCATTAAGTTTATTATTAATTTTACAAAAATTTGCTATGTGACCAATTTTCTTATATTTATAACATCTTAAATAGATCGTGAAGATGAGAGAAGAAGGGAGGATTGAGAGAATTTAAGAGAGAGAGAGAGAGAGATAGTGTTATTTGTTGAGGAATTCTAAGCAACATTTAGGTTGAATATAAATTACATTTATTGTTTAAGGTTCACCTAGATCTATTCCATAATAGTCTTATATATCTATTTTATCATATTATCTTAAATAGGTACATATATATACACACATATGTACAAATGGGACGAAACTCATAAAGAAATATAAGGCCCATATATCTAATAATTAATTAATTATGATAACATATAAATATATATAATAATACAAAATTTAGGAAATATAAAAATTAGGGAAAATAGATAAATTACTACATGGACAAATGGACATGTTAGCAATTTTATTGATTGACCCAAAAATTATAAAAATAATAATTAATTAATTAGGAAAAATTACAATAATAACAAAATTAACATAATTGGTAAATTAAGATTAAAAATAAAGAAATAGTGAAATTAATATAAAATGGATTCAAAAATATAATATTACAAAAATTTAAAATTTAGAAATTAATCAAATCATAAAAAAACAAAGAAAATCTTAAAATGTATAAATAAATTTATCTAGGTCAAAATAACAAAATTTGTAACAATTTGGGCCATGCTCAAAAAATGCAAATTTTAACATCCAAAACAAACTCTGCTATTTGAAAGTACGTTTGAAAATAATAAAAATTAACTATAAGTCTATAAAAATAAAATTTAAAACGAAAAAGTTATATGCGATTTAATGTTTAAATGGAAATGATAATCGTAAAGTAGATAGTTAGCAAATTACGTCGTTTATTATTACATCTAGATACTCATTAGGTTTTTGTTATTTTATTTATCAGGAGATATCGATCAAGAGGGTAAGCTATTCGTTGATTATTAGGATTCATATACTCTCGATAACTCTATATTTGTTTTGTGCTCAAAGTTAATGCACCTAAAGTTTATACATTAATAAATTGATGCATAGGGATTGGAGATGTACATCTGCTTAATACTGATTATTAAATTATGCTAAACATTATCAAATGTGATGATTGAAGAACTGGTTGTATGATTGGTCACTGCATGATTTAGATGGTTTGTTGATATTGGTTGATCATCTAATAATTTGACTTAATCTTATTCGACTTATCTTAAATTAAATGAGTTATGCATAAGCACAAACATTATATTTATTATTCCAACAGTCACCTTACGCAGCTAGTAATGAAGGGCTTTGTAAGGATGGGATTCCTACATAATTTGATTAGTACAATGTAGGAGCACTTATATAACAAGACCTTACCTTTGGCTTGCAAGCTTATCTAATGCCGAAGACACTAATTGTGGGTCACTGAAGGTCAAATCTAAAGACCACCACTATAGGGCGTAAGTGTGAACTGTAGGGTTACCTAACTGCTTAATCTAGGAATTTGTATATTGCTGGATTTTGGAAATGGAAATATATTTTATAAAATACAACATTTTAATTTATGGTAAAAAAATCCAGGTGCTAGAACCTGGTTGTGATTGGTGTCGATAAATCTCTAACCCTTACTCCGGATGGCGTTAAATTCGATGTTGTATATAGCACTGATCAACTACATATATTGTTTTACATACTACTTATTTATGCATTAATATATTTGTTATTTAATTGCTTAATAACTTATCTGATAGTATAGTAGGAGGGATATCTCACTAAGCTCGTATAATTTACTCTCTAATAGTTTTCCCTTTCAGGTTGATTGATAATTGGGCATGAGTTAAGAGCCAAGCGTTAAGTACAAGTATTGAGATACTTTAAAAGATAGAATATGAGGATGGAATGTAGAATATATAGTTAGTTTAGACCATTACATGTAATTACTATTCTTGCATTCAAAGTTAGAAATTTTGATTAGTTTAAATTTTAAAACTTTACTACCTGATCTTATCGTTTCGTAGGAAATACCAACTCTCAGCAGTTTTGAGGAGATTCAGATTTCGAACCTTTGAAACCCTTAACCCTTGACTCTTTACACTCTATTGTGACACTGCATCATCCAAGCACTACCTCTCTAAGTTAAATAGTGCTCAGGCACTCCCCATTCTTTCCTTTCCTTTCCTTTCCCTTCTTGTTAACTTAAGCATCGGAGGGCCTTCGTAAACAAACTCACCACGAGCTTTTTTGTAGGTACCTCAAAGGAAGGGATCCATTCAATAACAAAGTCCACCAATACATTCTCGTACGGGATCATAGCCTAGTCTCCTTTATACTTAGTTGGTTCCATACAATCAATAAAACAAATAAAATAGATAGGAGATATGTGAAATAAAAAATAATTTATTAAATGCAAAATACGAAAAAAAAAATTAGCATAAAAAGTCTACAAAGACATTAAATACTCCAAATTACATACTACTCTATTTCCCTATTGTAAACACTCGATTTTTGCCCGCCTAATAATTATAGTTATAGTTTTTTTTTAGAAAATAGGGTCTTAATTCAAAAAAATAAAAAATAAAAAGAATAAAAATTGACAATTGATAAAATTCCAAAAAAATGAGAAAAGAAAAAACTATAAAGATTTTTTAGATTTTTAGGAAGTAAATTATTTTAGGATCAATTGTTTTAATTTTAACTTAGTTCAAATAATTATTTTAGAGAGTCGCCCGTTTTAAGTACAATTCAATTGTACTAAAAATTGAGGCACAAGCCAATGGCCTAATGGATAAGTATTGAAATATTTGATATGGAGTTAATTTAAAGTCATGGGTTTGAATCTTGCTAAACACCCATGTGTCTTTTATCTCTATCTTCTTATTTTTATTTTTCACAAATAGCAAGTTTAGTGTGCGAGATTTATATCTAATCGAACTTTTTAATCTAATCCAATTAAATCTAAATCATTACAAAAGTTTTGAATTTAGTTGAATTTTTATTAAATTAGATTTGATAATTCAAGTCTAATTTAATTTTTATCAAATCAGATTCGAATCAATATAAGAGATTCGATTTGATATGATTTGGAGTTTTATAAATATAGATTGGGGAATTTTTTTATGAAGACACACAACTCCACCATCCATGCTTACACGAAATCAGCTTCCCAACTGCGCACATCACTTATCAATCACTACACTAACTAGAGAACCGCACTTCACTAGTCATACGATCTAAGTCAACTCCAACTGCTGTAGTATGAGCCAATGCTATTAGAAATTCTAGGCAAACAAAATCAAGCCATTCCAATCCAAGCGTTACTCCGATCAACGACCTATACTCCTATACATTGGAATTAATTTCAGCTCTGCATCCTCATCCGACCACAATCAGGTCCAGCCACGACACAACTAGCTCTCATCCACAACTACACCGAACAGCCATGACTTCGCCGATCACACACCACTTCGCCATAAGCTCGCCCACTACGGACAGCAACACTTCAGCACTCACATCTAACACTCCGCCAACCTGACATCAACATCCATACACCTGAAGCAGCTACCGTAACCTCAGTCACGCATGCATCTACTACAACACACAAGCTAGTACTACACATTATTGACTTGCGTACGCAGTCTCTATCCACTCGAGTTCCCTCGACATCCAATATAAAACTACTCCGGGCTCGTACACTCTATCTACTTTCAACTTCGTGTAGTACAACCCGTGACCTAAGCCACCAACGATACCCATGCATACAGCCAGCCAACATCTCAACTCCATCTACACACATCAGACCATTCTCACATCCAACAACCCTGACTCTCAAATTAGCTCCTAACTGAACCCAACTCTTGCGACAGCAAACAAACCCAATTCACTACAAACACTAAATAGCCAACAATGACTTAACATTACCCAAACCCATGTGACAATCGCCACTCACACGTAAGCACAAAACACATACTTAGTAAACACTACATAACCACTACCGTATACAGGCTCCACTGACATCTTCACTCTCATAAAACTACCAACAATTCGAGTAGTAAATATACGTTACCCCAAGTCAACCTATACCACAACCCAAAACTCAAACCAACCACCACCATCGACGATCCATGAAACACCACCAAAACCATTGCTACAGGTCAAGGCATCTACATTAAACTGAGTTTTGTTAATAAGATTCTCATGAATCTTAAGTTCCTCACTTGATTCGTCGATTGAAAAACTCTATATGCTGTCATTACTTTCACTTGGAGAATATAGACTCGGATCCAGTTGGATAGCCTGAACCTGACCCAAGATCTGACTTGTGAGCATAGTGGACATCTAGATCTAGCTTGTGTCTCTTAGGAGAAGGAATAGACCCAATCACTACACAACCAAATCCAACCCAACTCATTATTGGGTCTAGATACTTGTAGATTGCGAATTTAGGTCCAGCTTTTTTTTTTCCTTTGCTTTTTATTTTTTGTCTCGTTAGTTAGTTATTTGTTTATTTAATTTTTTAGGGCCCTTTAGTGTTTTATGGCCTAGAATTTTTTAAAATAAAAAGTTTATCCAATCATTTTTAACAATTAGGACCCTCTTTTTAGAATTTTCAAGGAAATAGAAATTTAATTTAGGACCTTTAGAATTTTCCGTGAATAAGTTAATTGGATTAAAAATATAAACCTAATGAATTTTCAAAAGTTAAAACAAACCAATATACTAAAGATTTTGAAAAAAACTACGATCGTCTGATCTTAACTAGCGAGTATGTAGGCACCTTCGGGATGACAATAAAATCTGTAGTAACTTAGGTTCTTTTTCTTTTGATTTTTATTTTATTTTTCTTTATAAAGGATAATTAGAAGAATAATCATAATTTCAATAAATAAATAGTGATACCCGTTAGGGCTTACTAGGTTAATCCCTAAATTTGAAACCCTTTGGTTCTTTATTCAAATTAAAATAAAAAACCGGTAGTCAAATAATAATCAATCCACTCAATTGATTATGATTTTCCTTTCTTTTTCTCGAGGTTCAATCGGGTGACAACTCCAAAAATTTTTCTAAATAAAAAAATTGAAATTTCTCAATTTTTTTAGTCGAGAATTGATATTAAATGGGTTAAGGTTTAGTATTAATTAAAAAGTAGAAAATCAATTTTAAATAAAAGAAAACCGAAAAATCGAGCTTGACACCTATTAATCATCCCTTTATAAAAATTATGTTGATTAATTTCCATAATTAAACTTTGCACAAATGGATACATTCAATTTCCAACATTTTTTCTTATCCATCACCTTTTAAACGAAAAATAAAGGATAAAAGTGAAAACGTAAAATAACGAGATATAGAAGGCTATAGATTCTCACCAATTTTCTCATATAATAGCCCCACATTTTAAATTATTCTAAATTCTATGTTTTTATTTCTCTTTAATGTGGTTAAAGTGATAATTATACTAATACGAATACAAAAACGTATAATGCATTCTTATAGAAAATATACATAATGAGATAATTGAAATAAAAAAAAAAAATAGGCGTTGATTCTAGTAATTTATCAAATGAATATCAATAAAAGGAAGTTAAAAAGGATATTAAATATTCATAAATTACAACCAATCCTCCCTTATACTCTTTCTCTATGATAAAATTTTGTAAAATAATGTAATGATGTATATATATTTTATAAATAATAAAACACTAATAATAATAATAATAATAATAATAATAATAATAATAATAATAATAATAATAATAATAATAATAATAATAAATGACACCATAAAAATAGAAATAATGGAATGAAACATAAACTACATATAAAAATAGTCATTTTTGCAATAAGAGGTGAATTAAGATGATTAAAGTTACAAATGACAAACTGTATGAAATAAGGGCAATTTAGACCATATAGAAAAAGACATTAAAAAGCCCTTTTACACTTTAACATTATTTGATAACCAAAAGAAAAATTAATGCAAATGAAAAATAATAATGTCATAAATGTAAAATTCAAGTATTAATTGATTAATAATCTCTTTTATTTAAAGTTAATGGTTTCTTTAATTTTATAATAAATACCTTAATCAAAACCATCAATGTCCTCCTTTTTATACAATAATCTTTAGATAAAATTCACCACGAAATTATACTTATTTAAATTAAATATTACACAAATAAAAGAATTTTAAATATAATGCAAAATTGAAATAATAGTAAAAATTACAACAAAATAATAAAGTATTGCAATGAAAATCATATAACTTCGCTGTTACAATGAAATTCAATTATAAACATGAATCATAGAAATACATTAATTATATTGTATTGTGATATAGATCCAATATTTATCTACCTAGAATATTAAAATAGTTAAAACTACATGTATAAACTCCTTTATCAATCCTTTTGCTTTTATAATTTTCATTGTTCGATCTACATCTATTTCCCATTTCATTTTTGCCCGTCTTAAACAAACATAAAAGTTAGTCCAAAATGAGAAATAATAAAGGAGGTGGAAATAATAAATGGTCTATAGAAGGATATTAATGTGCAGATGGAAATCGCGTCCAAGGAAGATTTAATTGAAGATACCTAGTATAGACCGTGGATCAAAGTACAATATAAAAAAGGTGGTGTCGAGGAAAATGGAGAATAAAACTACACAACAAATTAACGAACATGCCTAAAAAGGGAAGAACATGTTGTTTAGTGTTTTAAATGAAGAGTAGGCAGTTAATGAATAGGTGTAAAAACAGGAAACTAGACAGTTAGACTATGACATTTTAACCCCAAAAGATGTGAATATACCTTCTCAAGAATCAAAAGATATTCCAACCTCTCAAAACAACCCTTTAAAAGAAAAAGGTATAGTTTCTTTCTCACCATCCATACTAACATGGTGAACATACTCAAAGTAGAGGTCATGCTGCAATTGCTTTACCCTAGATTGGACAGGCTGGACCAACATATAAATAGCAAGACCTAAGAAATCCACAAGTCTGGGTAAAGACTCAAGGCATGGTGCTTTACTTAGTACAATGGAAGAAAATGCAGGTATTAGAAGTGCTATTTTGCTCGATAGTTTAAAGAGGTAGAACTTAAAATTAAGGCAATTGATGTGCCTAAAAG
This sequence comes from Lumnitzera racemosa, assembly GCA_024138005.1. NCBI lineage: Eukaryota > Viridiplantae > Streptophyta > Magnoliopsida > Myrtales > Combretaceae > Lumnitzera > Lumnitzera racemosa. Next base: position 65,688,589 of record JAMXBC010000004.1, read on the forward strand.
GTCAGTTATCACTAAGGCTTATCGTAGGAAATGAGAACCAAATGGGTCCTCCGAAGTAATGGAGAAAATAGAACAGAAAGGTCAGCAAACTGAATGTAGTAGCTAACGTAAAGTTACTTGGAGGATATGACTCATCTACGAACACAACATGACTTAGCACCTTACTTGATGTAATGCACAAGTTGATGCTAAGGTTTACCAGCCACTAATCTTGAGCTATTCGGCAAAACTAGATAAGAGTATATAAAAATAGACTTAGAGAGGAATGTCTCATAAGGACCAAGTATATTCAAATTGTCTGTTAGGGATGTAAGATATTCCGACTACAAAGAGAAGGGACTATTTATAGAACAACATTACAATTAAGGAAAATTACAAAAAAAAAAGGCATATATAAAAAGGCAATTTTTAATACATATGAAAAAGGGTAAATAGGATAAACGACAAAAAAGGAAAATAGTATAGTGTCGGGTGAAAAGGACAAGTGGCAGCTTGTCAATAGTCCTATATTAAGGAATCTTTGGGCGCAATAGTTGAGTTGGATCATGACGTAATAGCACCAGGTTGCCAAGATGAGTAAAGAATGTCATAAGTATTAGTAATAAGCTGAAAGAGAAGTACTTGGCCAATAAGAGCTTATGTCTTGGCACTTGGTAAGAAGCTCTCGACAATTAGAGGTCTAAGCAGGATTTGATGTGTGAGGCATTGGTTTACATCACTCGGTAAAAAGGCCTTAATAAGAGAGTAGTCGACATTAGCATAAGGGATAGAGCAGAGCAAGGTATACCTACCTGAAGCTCTCAAGGAGTTCAACTACCATTCTTCTTTGTACGGTTTCTTATTCTCGACAAGTTAATGAGAGAGAATTCTCCTGGTGAAAGACTTGATGCCTTTGATGTATACGCGAGTAAGTGGGCTAGAGGTCGGTAACTCGTCAGTTCCCAGGGGTTATTGAAGATTTACCCTCAAATCATAGTCTCGGTCTGCATCAAGCACATAGGGTATTAAGTCAGCGACATCGAATATGGTAGATACGCCGTACCCTTTAGGCAACTCAACCTCATAAGCGTTATTATTGATATGCCTAAGGATCCTACAAAGCGCATCCACTCTGAGGGATAGTTTGTTTGTCCTCTTGCCAAGGGAGCGTTCTTTAGTAGGGTAAATCCAGACAAGGTCTCTAAAGGTATAAACGACTTGCCTCCTTCCTCGACTTCCTTGCTCCTTCTGCCAGGCCATAATCTTAGCCAATTGTTCGAGAACCTTCTAATGCAACTTCTAAAACTCCTTGGCACATTGTAGGTTGGATTGGCTTTCCCCTTATGTGGTCGGGGTGATCATCAAATCTAAGGGTAAGTTTGGGTTAAGTTCATAAATGACCTCAAATAGCGATCTTCCCGTCGAGCTATGAGCTGAGTGGTTGCAAGCAAACTTAATGACAAGTAGGCATAAATCCTAATCATGTTAATTCTTCCCAACAGCTATTCGTAGGAGGTTACCGACTGTCCTATTCACAACTTTGGTTTGGCCGTTTGTTTGGGGGTAATAAGAAGTATTTAATATGAGCTTAACGCTGGGCTTCTTCTACAAGGCCCTTTTAAAAGAAACTCATGAAATTTGAGTCACGGTCGAACATAATACTTCTTAACACTCCATACAATCACTCAATTTCTTGTATAAAGAAGTTAGCGACAAGTAAAGCATCATTAATTCTATAGTAAGGGATGAAGTAACTCGTCTTACTGAACCAATTGACCACTACCATAATTAAGTCATATCTTCTCGGCATTCAAAGAAGGCTAGGCATGAAATCTATGCTTTAGTCGATCTATGGCCGCTCAAGTATAGGTATGAGTATGTATTCTCCATACGACTCTCTCCTTCCTTTTGCATGTTTAAATACCTCGCAACTTTTAAGAACTCAGTACACATCCTTCATTATCCTAAGCCAATAGAAATGTTCTTTCAATATTTCAGCCATCCTCTTTTCTCTAAAATTGTCAGCTAAGCCTCCAATATGAGCCTCTTAAATGAGAATTTCTCTAGCCAAGCCACTCGGTACACAAACTTACTTGCCCTTCATTAAGAACCTCTCAAATAGAACCCATCTACAACCCCTCCAACGTTGCACTTGGTCACTAAGGGCCCAAAATATGGATGATACTCATACTGATTGGGCAGGGTGCCAAACCTAAGTACCTTAGCTTACATTATTGTAATGAGAGTATAATGACAAGAAAGGGCATCAACCATAGTATTAGTGTTCCCTTTTTTATACTGGATGACATAATATAAGGACCTCAAGAATTTAACCCATTTGGCATGATGCCTTGCCCTCAGAGATGTTTGAGAGATTCATGATCTGAGTAGATAATGGATTCTCTCGGTAACAAGTAATGCTACCAATTCTGTAGTATCCAAATAAGGGCATAGAACTCCTTGTCACGTGCCAAGTAATTCAAGGCAACTCCTTTGAGTTTCTTGCTAAAATAAGTGATAGGTTAGCGCTTTTGCATAGGGATAATATCAATGCCGACTCTAGACGCATCACATTCTACCTCAAAAACTTTCTTGAAATCTAGCGGGGCGAGTATTGGAGTAGATGTCAATTTAGACTTTAGATCATCAAAACTCTTTTGAGCTTTCTCCAACCACTTGAACGCAGAGTTCTTCCTAGTCAACTCGGTTAATGGTGTCATTATGGAACTGAAGTTCCGAATGAATCTCTAATAGAATGAAGCTAGAACATGGAAGATCATGACTTTAACAGCATTAGTAAACGCAGGCTATTCAAGAATAGCTCTAACTTTCTCGTCATCAACTCGAACTCTTCCTTCTAATACAACATATTCAAGGAATATGACTTCACTTTGGCAGAACACACATTTCTTTAAGTTACTGAATAGCCTCTCGGTACAAAGAATGTCGAATACTGATCTTAAATACTCAATATGGGAGGTGGGGTCGGCACTATAGACCAGAATGTCATCGAAGAAAACCATAACACATTTGCCAATTAGTGCCCTCTGTACGTGATTCATGAGTCACATAAAAGTACTCGGTGCATTTGTCAAACCAAATGGCATCATCATCCATTTGAATAGATCATCTCTTGTCTTGAAGGCCATCTTCCATTCATTTCTAGGTCTCATTCGTATTTGGTGATAGACACTCTTCATATCAATCTTTGAAGAGATGCAAATACCATGCAACTCATTGAGTATATCATCCAACCGTAGGATCAGATATTGGTACTTAATAGTAATTTTATTGATGGCATGGTTATTAATGCACATTCTCCACGACCCATCTTTCTTTAGTACTAGTATGGCACATGAGCTTATACTCTTTCAGACATATTTACGATCCACTAACTCATCCACTTGTTTCTTTAGCTTGATTGCCCGCTAGAGATTGAGCCTATAAGCAAGTTAGTTCGGTAGGGCAGCTTTAGGTTGAAGGTCAATGCAATGTTCAATGCCTCTTAAGGGTAGTAAACCTTTTGGCATCTCAATAGGAAATAGGTCGGCATACTTCCATAGTAATGTTTGCACCTCGATAAGTAATCTTTCGGCATCTCCCAACTCCAGGAGTTTCCTGACTAAAAGGAGTACACACTCCTCTACCTTGACTTCATGAGAAAATTGAGCACGAGAAATTACTAAAGACTTTCGCTGTAGTGATTTGACAATCTTCTCTTGTGATTGTTTTACCTTCTTAAGACTTATAGGGGTTAGTATAACCTTCTTCTCGTCCTTCTAAAACATGTAGGTGTTTTTATATCCATCGTGTAATACTCTCAATTCAAATAACTAGGATCGATTTAGTAAGATGTGTAAGGCACATATAGGAAGGACATCACACAACACTTCATCCTTATACCTATCACCAATGGTAATCAATACTTTAGCTTGCTTGGCAACGGGTAAACCTCCCTTTTCTTTTAACTAGTGAATCTTATATTACTTAAGGTACTGAATGGTCAGCAATTTCATGGCCTTAACTACGCTTTGCATTATAACATTGGTATAGCTTCCTCCATCAATGATCAAGGTGCATAGTTTGCCATTCACTTGACAATTCGTATCAAAGAGATTCTCCCTTATGCATTCTTATCTGCCACAAAAGTACTGAGAGATTATCGAACAACAAAATAGTACTCGGCATCATTTTTAGGTGGTATTATGGCATTAGGGTCTTCTTGAAATTCTTCCAGCATTTGTTCAACTCCCATCTCTTCCTCCTCTTCACTTGCACTCTCTACTTTGAACTGGGGCTTATCTCCCTTTATAGTCATGACTCGTTGGTTTAGACATTGACTAGCCACATGTATATAACCAAAACATTTAAAGCATTTGATCTCTTAGGTCTTCCTTTCTAAGCTTTGACCTTAGTCTCTTCGAACCTCAGTTTCCTCAGCCTTTCCTTTACTTCAGCTCTCTTCAAGTCAACTCGGTGCCTGTCCTTGATGATCCACCTCAGTACTATTTGATGCTCAGTCATTTCCAAGTTGGCTTAGCATGTCACTTCTGTTTAGTAACGTTGGTCGAATATTCGGCATTCAGCTAATTTGATTTTACCTTTGCCTTTCGACTCTCTGTGCCACTTTAATGGTTTCATCTAGAGTTGCAAGACTTTATAGCTCTATTATGTTACCAATCTTAGTTCTTAAGCTAGAAATGAACCGTGCTATAGTTCGTATCTCAGGCTTGTCAACATCACATCAGATCATGAGTAATTAAAACTTTCGGACATAGTCATCTATTGATTTGCTACTTTGCCTTAAGTTTTGGAGACGTTGGAAGGTATCTTGCTCATAGTACTTTAGAACAAACCAGTTTCTCAGAACTCTCTTCATTTCATTCCACATCTGAATCTCACGACGTACTCTTTGGTGCACATTCTACAACTTTTTTCACTACATCGCTGCATATCTAGAAAATTTCAATGGAACCACTTGGATTCGATCAGCATCTTCGTAGTCATAAAAGTCAAAGATCATTTTAATCTCCTCTTCCCAATCTAGGTAGTCATCAATACTATCAGACTCATTTAAGCTTGGAATCTATACTTTGAGATGCTTGACTCTCCTAAGAGCTTTGAGCCCACGTTCGTTTATCCTAACATATTGCTCCTCCTCCTTGACTTCATCCAACTAGAGTGTCTTTCTTACAACTCTATCGGCATGACGGGGTGGTGCTTAGTTCATAGGAATAGTTTTAGGAGCTTGCTATTCATTCATTTGTCGTCTTGGCTTATCTCCCATTTCTTGACCCTATTCAATGATAACTCTCTCTTATGGTCAAGTCTTTAAGACACTTTGTATCGAGATAGCTAGATTAGCTACAATAACAGTAAAGTCCTATATCTGCTCATCAATAGTATTTGGTATTTGTTAGGTAACACAAGCATGACCATGAGCATCACTTTCAGCCTTGTTAATCTCTCCCTAAACACTAAGATTTGACATTTTCAAAACAAAGCTTCATAAAATACTCTTCATACAAGAAACTCTTATACCCATAAAAATACCAAACGAATAATGAACTGCGAACTAGCTTTGTTCTTCTAAATGAAAATAGTATATCAAATAGCAAACTAGTAGGAACTATCACAACATAGCTCTCAGTCACAACATAGCTCTTAGTTACAACCTCAAGCTTTGATACTAACATTATATAATATGCCTAGGAGCTCAGTTATCATTAGGGCTTACCGTAGGAGATGAGAACCAAATGAGTCCTTTGAAGTAACGAAGAAAATAGAATAGAAAGGTCAACAAACTAAATGTAGTAGCTGATGTGAAATTACTCGGAGGATATGACTCACCTACGAACATAGCACGACTTGGCACCTTACTTGATGTAATTTACAAGTTGATGCCAAAGTTTACCGGCCACTAATCTTGAGCTACTTAGTAAGACTAGATAAAAGTGTATAGAAATGGACTTGGAAAGGAATGTCTCACAAGGACTAAGTATATTTAAATTGTCTATTAAGGATGTAAGATGTTTCAGTTATAAAGAGAAGAGACTATTTATAGGGTAACATTACAATAAAGAAAAATTATAAAAAAGGCATACATAAAAAGGCGATTCTTAGTATATACGAAAAAGGGTAAATAAGACAAATAACAAAAAGGGAAAATAGTATAGTGTCAGGTGAAAAGGAGAGGTGACAGCCCGTCAATGGTCCTGTACTAAGGAATCTTTGGGCATAATAGCTAAGTTGGATCATGACGTGGCAACACCAGGTTGCCGAGATGAGTAAGGAATGTCGTAAGTATTAATAATAGGCCAAAAGAGAAGTATTATACCAATAGGAGCCTATGCCTTGGCACTCGATAAGAAGCTTTTGGCAACTGGAGGTCTAAGTAGGATTTGATGTATGGGGCATTAGTTCACATCATTCGGTAAAAAGGCCGTGATAAGAGAGTCGTCAGCATTGGCACAAAGGATAAAACAAAGTATGGTACACTCAGTTAAAGCTCTCAAAGAGTTTAGCCACCATTCTTCTTTATACAGTTTCTCATCCTCAGTAGGTTGATGAAAGAGAATTCTCTTGGTGAGGGACTGGAGGCCTTTGAGGCGTATGCGAGTAAGTGGGCTAAAGGTCGATAACCCATCAGCAATCAAGTCATATGGGCAATACATTTGTGCTTGTGATGTTGAAAATGCTAATGTATCGAGAAGACTTGCAAAGGAGGGATATTCTCTGAATGTTAGAGTGGACCTACGAAACTGTGACGGAGAGGGTATGTAAGCCCTAAAGTTAAACCAAGTGATCGTATGATTGAATTTAGTACACATAGTTTAGGACAATCGATTAAAGGATTCCATCAAACCTAAATTATAAGCTATAGTTAGAAATATTAGTAAAAATGACCTCGAAAACTTAAATTTAAGAAAATAGGTAATAAAATAAGAGATTGTAAAATTTTCAAATTTTAAGTATAATATTTGTTGATTATCGAAAAGGCAAAAAGTGGAACCTAATAACTAATAAATTACTAGAAATAGATTATATGTATACTAAAAATTATAGAATGACCTAAATAATAATTAGGAATATTCGCATGTACCCCACATGTATTTACATGTAGATAAAAATACGCAAAATTACTTAAATTAGCTAGAAACTTATTAAATAATTAAGAAAAAAATCAGAGGAATAGGGAATGAGTTGGATTTGGTCATGGCAGGTAAGGAATTGAAGAAGAAAAAATAACCAATAAAAAACAAGCAACACAAAAGGCAAAATTGAAGAGATTTGAGCAATGTCTTATCCAATTAAATACATAATAATTACTACAAAACTCTAAAAATGGTAAGAAAAACTACATTGCTCATTTGGATAGTTAGAAGTTAGAAAAAATTGAGAGCACCGAAATTTGGAGAAAAAAATTAGGGTTTAAAAAATTTGTAAGCAAAATTATGCAATAAGAGTTTATGAACTGAACCCATACACCACCACCACTTAGACCCGAACCACCACTAGCACCCCACTCTAGACTTACCGCCTGAACTGGCTGACATATTTAAACAAGTGTTGGAGGCCCAAAAGCCAACGGACCGGGTGAGTCTTACATTTGCTTTAAGTTTTGTATAATTTCTTAAAATTATTTATTTTATTCAGAAAATTATGAAATTTATTATTTTGAGATTTTATTATATGTAGATTTAGGAAAAAATAGTGATTAAGTTTAATCACGTCTGTAAATATAGGGTTCTTAAGAAATTAAGTAAAATCGAGCATGATTAGAACTAGAAATAAATAGGCTTAAGATTATAGTTTGGAGCTTAAATCTTTTTTGTACAATGCTTAAGTGACATAGAACAGTGCCATGAAGCCTTTTTTTTTTAATTTAATTTTCAAAATTTTTAAGTAATTTTTTAGCCCTAAAATGATGCAAAAATTGGGTAATTTTGAGTTAATTAGGTGATTAAGTGATTAATTACTGATTTAAATAGTAATTAGATGTTTAAGGATGTTAATTTCTGATGTGGAAACTTAATCCTAGTCTTTGGAGTATTAAGTGTAATTAATATAGGAATTATGTAGTAATTTTAGGAAATTAGGAATATGTGAAATTGGAAATTTAATAAATATGAAAATTAGGTTTATTTGAATAATATAATCATAAAAATTAGTACATAATAAATCTGAAACAAAATTTAATTTTAGGTAATTGTATAAAAAATGTAAGATTTTCTCACATCGTGAGCAAATCTGGTACCCCAATTAGGATTAGAGTGTACCGAATAATTTAGAATACAAAATTAAGGCCCAATGTGATATTAGAATACTCGAGCTTAATATGATTAATTTCATATTAGGATTTGAGCATATTTAGGATTCCTCGTAGTCAGAGACAATGTATAATCAAAACTGGAATCTGATTTAGAAACCGAACCTCGAAATAAGGTAGAATGAATCATTAGTAAATGATAGGTATACATGAAGAAATGAGTTAAATTATAACTTAGAATATGAATCATCAAAGTATAAGTACTAAAAAGACGTATTTGTATTATAGGATACCAGGAGACGAACCGACTTGCAATTGATTGATTGGGTGACCAAGAATTCCAAGTAAGTTGGGTTATTACTTACTATACTAGAGTACTATTTTATGGTACTCAGAAACTTAGGATTGTATATGATTGTGATTATAAGTAGTTTATGCATGTGTTTGAGTATTTGAATTCGTGTTGAAATTTATGTTATGAATGATTTTATGTTATGATTGGATTGGTATGAAATTGTTTGAACACCCTAGATGGAATTTAATCTTATTCGACTCTAATAACCTAAATTGTTATGCATTGCAACCCTTTAGGGGATCATTAGTATTCTACAACCAAACACCAACATCTTCGATAAAGATAGCACTGGATAGCAAATTAGTTTTTTCCTCATCCTTAGTCGAACTAAGTAATAGGAGAGGAGGTCGCAATGAGTATGAGGGCATTGGTTCGAAGGATAGTCTTAGAAAGAGCAGTGTCTCCATTGCACAAATTTGGGTTTGGTTATGAGCTGTTGCATAACATGAAAACTCCTCAATTTGGATTAGAGCAGGTGAAATTTCTCTAATTTCGCAACGGACTGGATTACATTATGTGATAACACTTGCTTGTTGCATTGCATGAAAATAATTGCTTGATAATTTTGTTTGTATTTGTATACATTCACGAGTCTCCAATTCAACTTATTGAGCTGTAGTTGCTCATACCGTATAGATCCTTTTGCAGGTCTTGATTTCTGAATATTTTGAGTATTATGCCGCCCTACAACTATCCAGAAGTTAGTTCTTTTGAAGCTTGAGGTGTAAGGATCAATTCGCTTAGTAGTGGATTTATAGCTAGAGTCTCCTTAATAGCTTAAAAATGAAAGACTAATAGTTGTTACGTAAAAGTGAACTATTATGTTAATGTAGAATTTTCTGGGAAGTTCTGTGGAATATGCATGTAATTATGTATGTTGACCTAAAAATTCTTGATAATTACTATAACTTTAGCTATACACTTAATTGAACTGTTTACTTCAAAACGAGGAGTTGTCGACGCCTTGTGTAGATCATGTCTATGGTAGGTATTGTGAGGCCAGTTACTATCATAGAATGGTTTACACGGCAGAACTATTGCGACTTTGGGACATAATAAGGTATACATCAAAGATATTATATCGGTGGAATTTTAAAGGATACCCATTGGTATTTTGATGATGGAGGAGGGAGATAAGCTAGTAATAATTATTGCATGGGAAACATGGTATTTCAGCTGTGTCGATGGAGCATGATTGTTGACTTCTTTCAAAAGCATAACTCTACCTAGAATTAGTATAAGATGACAACATTTATGAACGCTTTGGATTCCTCTGATACCCTCTCTTCTGATACGATGCGTATTACTTTTAAACCACTTGCTTAGAACAATTAAAAGGCAAACTCCAAGAGTTGCCAAAGGACTATTAAGGAGTTAAAAAATCACTATGAACTGCATGTTCTTATCATCATTGAAACTAAGATGATAAGACAAGTGACCTCTAATTTGTGTGACTCCCTGGAGTATAATCACATGTTTTATATAGAAGTAGAGAGCATGAACAGGGGCATATTGGTTATGTGGAATGTAGAATCAATGGTTATTAATGCACCACTTATGTTTAGGTAGTAGATTCTCATGGAGATTTAGGTATGTAACTCCCTTTCTTCTTGGTTCTTTTTTGCTATTTATGTTAACTCTAATAGATCCACTAAGAGCTTATTGTGGGAAGAATTAAATGAGTAGGTAGGAAAGATATCGAGTCCATGGATTCTAATGGGGGACTTCAATGAGATCTTATGTAGTGAAGAGAAGTGGGGTGGTATAGAAGTTAATCAAGAAAGAACATGGGAATACCGGTCATGTACGAGTGCTTCTAAGATGGTTGATATTAGATTTGTAGGACTAAGATTTACATGCTCAAAATGATCAAGAAACCTTTCTGACCTTATTCAGACCCGGTTAGATAGAGTGTAGGCTAACTATGATTGGAGAAAGCTGTTCCTTAAAGCAAAATTGTTTCTCTTTATGTCAAACTAGTAAGATCATCTTTCTATCTTTCTTGATGCATGGCCAAACTTGTCTTCAAATGGTAAAATCATATGACCATTCTGGTTCCATCCCTTATGGTGGGATCATTCGGGCTTTGAGCCTTTAGTTGTAGCTTTTTGGCAATAATCTTCTTTTGACATGGAATAAGGAAATTTTTGGGATCATCTCGAAGAGGAAGAAACAAACCAATGAGGAACTACATCGCATCAAGAAGAAACTTTTCAATTGATCCTCTCAAAATCTAATAAATAATGAGAAGGCTCTGTAAGAGGAGTTAAACTAGATTTTAAAGTAAGAAGAAAAGCTTTGGGTTGTGAAAGTTAGAGTAAATTAGATAATTAAAGGGAAGCAAAATACTACTTTCTTTTATGTAAGTGTAGCCACTCGAAGATCTAAGTCCTGTATCTCAGGCATCTTTGACTTAGTGAGAAACTAGGTAATAGATATGGATAAAGTATAGAACCTTTTTATAGAGTTCTTTAGCAACCTATATACAATGGAACAAGCTTTTGTTTAAGAAGAGCTATTAGAGTGGAAAAGTAATCAAAGAGCTTTAAAAATTGATGAGGTTGAACTTTTGACATATCCTTAGACCAATACTGAAATAAAAAATGCTCTGTAGTGCAGTGGGAATCATAAGTCATCGAACGTTGATGGTCTCTATGCAGAATTCTATAAGAGATGCTAGGAAGTAGTAGGAAGAAAAGTATGTAAGGTTGTATCATCTAAGGAGAGATGCCAATGATAATATCATCCTCTTTTAGGAATTGTTGCATTCTATGAGTAAGAGAAATGGCCGTAAATATTATATGGTTATAAAGTTGGACTTGGAGAAGGCTTATGATTTGAAGGAGTAGGACTTCATTTGATTTGCTTTGGTATCTTTGCACTTTCCCTAGAATTGAATCAAATTAATAGTTCCTACATTGCCATGGTTTCATATCACTTGCTAGTTAATGGAAACATACTTAAATCCTTCTTAGCCAACAGAAGCCTTAGATAAAGTGATCCATTATCGCCATATCTTTTTATTCTAGGTATGAAAATTCTCAATAGGATTATTAACATCATGGTCTTAGCTGGAAAGTGGAAACCTCTTTGAGTAAGAGGTATGGACTTATCTCTATCATATTTATTTTTTAAGGATGATCTTCTCCTTATTGGAGAAGTCTTGGTGGAAAATGCTAAGGTGATGATGGAATTCATGTAAGGATTTAGGGATATCTCGGTCTAAAGAGTAAATTACAACAAGTCTTTCATTTTTTTCTCAAGAAACATTCCTTTGGAATTGAAGAATCGAGTATCAAAAGTCTTTAGGATTAGGCTAACAACAGACTTTGGAAAATATCTAGGAATTTCAGTAAAAGAAGACAATAAACTAAGAATGATTAATCTACATTTTATACTTGAAAAAACTCGAAGAAAGTTGACAAGATGGAAGCCCAACTTACTTAATGTGGCAAGACAAAAATTGCTTATGACATTAGCATAGAAAGGAATAGTGAATTACTATTCACAAATCATCCCAATAACAAAGGGCTTTATTGAGAAATTGGAAAAAGTTCATAGAGACTTCATCTGGGGAAGCTCTGATGAAAGAAGGAAAATGCATTGGATACAATAGGAAAAATTCAAATTGCCAAGGTAGAATGGGGGATTAGGTGTAATGGATCTAAAGCAGCATAATAAAGCAAAATTTGCCAAGCTAGTGTGGTAACTAAAGATGAAGAAATTGCCTTGGACCTCCTTACTAAACCAAGAGTACTGTTTGCAGTTGAGTGGCTTAAGGAAACATAAGGGATCTCTGTTGTTTTATGAAATCTTAAAAGCAATGAATTGGATAGAGAAGGATCAAGAATGGGAGACAAACTCGTTTTTGGGAAGATATATGGTCAAATGACAAGCCAGTAGTACACTAGCTATATGGACCTCTGAATAAGTATGACAGAAATCGTATTGTTCATTAAGTCTAGGACTCTAACAATGGCTGGAAAGAAGAAGTCATAGGCTACCCTCTAGACGGCTATATTTGCTATAAATTAGGAATGATGCATTTGAGGATGGAAGAAGAAGAGAAGGATATGGTTATTTAGCCCCTATAGATGGATGGGGAATTTTCAAAAAAATTTGTGTGTGCCCAACTTATTCAAGAAAAGTGGATAGATCAAAATTCAAAGAAGTAGGATTGGATTTGGAGACTTCCAACCTATCAAAGTACACAATTCTTAGTTTGGAGAACCATACATAATAGTCTTATTATAGGGGAAAATTTATAGAAGAGGGTATCAGTTAGTTACATATGCCATTTTTACAACAGTGAACTTGAGATCATACAACACTTAATCCTTAACAGTTGATCGTCTAAAGTAGTTTGGAGTTAAGCGGGAGTAAGCTTATCACAAAGAAACTATACCTTTGAGGAAATGTTGGAATGGATTGAAAGGAATACGAAAAAGAACAAGATTAATTGGAGACAACCAACTCTACCGAAGTAAGTTGTAATGTTAGCTACTCTCAAGAATATTTGGAAAAAACATAATGACAAAATTTTTAGATTAGAACAAGAAGAAGAGGACTGTGTAGATAGTATCAAAAGGGAAGTCTTGGAGTGGTAGACTTTCAATAGGAAAGAGAACCTGAACCTTAGATACCGAGAATTGATGTTGCCAAAGGTTTCCTAAAATCTAGAATAGGTGAAGGTTGAAACAGATGGTGTTGTTCCTAAAAGAACAAATATTATGGGTATTGAAGTTGTATGCAAAGATAACAATGGTATTGTCCTTTGGGCTTTACATAAACAGTTTTGTAGAGGATCTCTTTTAGAAGTAGAACTAAGTACTATTCGTGAGTATCTAGACTTCACTTAGCAAAAGGGACATAGAAGGATCCTTTGTGCTTTAGATTCTTACTAAGTGCTCGAATAGATCTAAAATAGAAATGTTAATATTGATTAGTGCCACACCATTCTTCAATAATGCAAGAGAATCTTATTATTGTTTGATAATATCTCCTTTTGCAGGGTTGCCTATGAACGGAATCTAGTTGCAGACATCATAGACAAGAAGGGACTCTAGCTTTTAGAAAGTTTTTATTTTGTTGACTATATCCCTTTATGTTTAGCTGTTTCATATTATGCTAAGGACAAAAACTCTTGTTTTATGTTTGACCCCTTAATGAAGACTAGTAACACTGATGCTCTAAGCATAGGATAATCTTTTTCTTTGGTGGTTGAATATAAACTTTCTTTAGTATGTTTTAATGAAGGCTTTATCTTATTGAAAAAAAAGTAAAGAAAGTGAAAATATATAAAAAAAAACCATAATCTATATAAAAATAAGCAAAATTGAAATTACCAACTTAAATCAAAGTAGGTGCTCCCTTAACTAAGTCATTGCATATGAGTAACCTGCTCATTCTTCAATAGGCATGTAGTTAGAGGAGGAGGAGAAGAGAGAGAAATAAAAAGAATATGGACTTATTTATAGTAATAGATAATAAAAAATAATTATGAAAAGACATTATGACTTGAGAAAGTAAATAAGGAAAATGCATTAATGATAACATAAAAAAATAGAATATAAAAAAACAAAGAGTTGTCAAAAGTATACATGATTGTAATATAATATGATTGTAATATAATATGATTGGTGTTGCATATTTTGAGTAAATTAAACTTTATAGTAGATTGTAAAGTTAGTCTAAGTAAAGGGTAAGCCTTCTTCATGGACATGTTATTTTGTCATTTTTGTTTTACAATTTTACTTTTTGTCCATGATGTTATATGGCATGGATTTTATAATTTCACTTTTCTAATCTCGTTAAAAGTGTATAATCATGCGACTTAAATGAATATGTTATTATGGAAAATTGATAGGTTTAGGGCTTCAAAATATTTACCTCAGAATTTTAATACCATAAGAATGTAATAAAAGTTTACAGGTTTTACAAAGTATCCATACTTTATTGGTTTTATAAGATACGGGTTTTAGTGTATTGCAAAATAAGTTCTAATTCCAAAACTTAAGAATATGTACATTCGAGTAATGTATGATAGTCTTATAACTTACTCAAAACCCAACTACCATTAGCATCCAACTCTCTATTAAGACTCATTCTTATATACATTTGCTTGCCATCCTTATTAAATGAAATAAGATTATAATATAATAAATATTATTTATTATTTAGTAATAAAATAAAATTATAATAAGTCATAAATATATTATTAATTTTCTCCAGATATTATGAGAAAAAATCAATTTTAGTATTGAATAATTATTCATGGGCAGTAATTGCTATTTGATTTTTCTTTTTATAATACAATAATACAACTAGATCGATGATAGTTTAGGGACTCTAGGGCCATCCACGCCCTGTCGCGAAGGCCCATGTCCAGACTCATTCACTGCATTATACGCGTTCGGAGTGCCTGCCCTTGCAGGCTGCCGGAGCGAGCAGAACAAAATCAAAATGCAATTACTGTTTCATTTTGAATGAAGAAAGCGAGGGGTTTTTCTCTTGTCCAAACTCTTCATAAAAGCTTCTCAACTTTCCGAAACCCTAGTTCTCAAGTCTCTCTCCCACGACTTCCTCTATATTTTTAAGCTTGAATGCACACATTCTAACGCAAAATGTATGATGTTTATAAGCAGATGGATCAATCGGAACGTTACTGCTTCAAACCTGTGTTGAAATGGAACCCTAAAGTAGAAGAATACTTCGTCAAAGCTTACGGAGCTGAACAGTTTGCTCGGATTTCTCAAGCACTCACGTAAACTTCATAACTTTTATGAAAAATATTGTTAGCTAATTACTATTTTTTTTTTCCTTTCTATGCTACCTGTCGTGTGAATTTTAATTCGACATCCTTTTAGTTACTTCATTTTGTTCGCTCATTGTGATTATACTCAATGTAGTTTTGATCCGTTTACTTGTATATTATGCTTTAGATTTCTTGTGTTCAGATGTATTTTGTCGTCATTTTAATCATTTGTGGCAAAAACAGTTAACTTATTGGATATAGATGGTGAAAAATTGTTACCATGATCATTTTGGAGGTACACAGTCACGTTAAATTAAGCAGTCTCTGAAGACCATGTCTTTTTCGGTAACATGAATGCCTTGTTTTTTTTTAAATTCTATGCTTCTGCTCGTTGCTATAGGGACTAGGGAGGGATATGTTTTATTATCTTTTTTATTGAGGTAGAGGTCCATTATTCATTTTCATTAGCACCCTTAAATTATAGCGCAAGTACAAAAATTCATATGGTGTGAGTGTATCGAGGTTACAAATAAGGCCTTATGCGAACTGTTATGTTGGTGCATGACATCAGCCATCAATCTGAGCTATTGGGTTTCTTGAGTTATGAAATTTGAACATCCTTTGTTGGTGTATTTGAGTTGCAATTGACAACCTGCAATGTAATTTTGTTTGCTCAACTATAAGGTTAGATTAGTAGACATTACCCAAACTTAAGGCCTTATTCCAATACAGCCTGGAAAAATAATGGTGGAAAAGTTTTTGCTTGTCTTTCTTAGTTTATAATTTACTACCTGTAGTTCATTTACCCACTGAAAAGAATAATTGTCTAAGCCACGATTGGTTATTTTGTGGAATAGTATTTATTGAACTTGTAATCATTACTAATTCTTGTGTGAGCTACATTGGGAATTTGGGATGTAAGGTGCCACTCAACTACATGGCTTCCAATTGCTCGAAAGCTTGATAGCTACCTGCAGAGGAGAATCCAATTCCAAGGAACTTGGAACTATGAGTTGCATTTTTTGATCATCACACACTATATCCTCATCAAGCTCCCATCAGAAAACCATAGAATTTCAGATTCCATGAATTCCTATTTCAAGGAATTCAACCAAATGAATCCTTAGAGCAATTATTAATTACAACAATGGAAATGTGGGAGAATGTATATATTAAGAATACATATATATATATATATATATATTAGTTTCTAATCTTCTTATTTTAATTAGTTTTCAATTATGTGTCAGGCATCCATCGTGCTACTCATGCATTCGCGTTAACACACTCAAGTCCACAAGTGATGCAGTTATTCAGAAGTTACATGCTATTGTTGAGGAAGCTGGCTTTGGAAATGCCTCAGATATTGTAAGCTTTAGTAATGATGTAAATTTGGGATGAATAATAAAAGAAACCACTTGAAGAACTCTAATCCCTGCTAGAATTTGGGTACCAGAATCAGGCAGTAATGGAGCCATCACTTGATGGAGATGCTTGCATGGAAAATCCACGGGCTGCATTGGTTTCCAAATGCAAAATTCCTGAACTAGACTATGTTGTATTTGTTAAAGGTTCTGGACCCCATACCATTGATTATGGTTACACCCATGACAAACCTCCGAAGGAGGTTATTGTCAGTCGTAAATGTGCAGAGGCAGTTCTTCGAGGTGCACAGGTAGATATTTTTTATCAGATGCTTATCTAGATAATTTGCCCTTAATGCTGTTATCTGGTCATATCTGCATGTAGTTTGTATCTCGTGAGGTTTTGATGTGAATATATGCTAGCAATATGAGTTCGTCATAATTCTCTTTGAATTCTTAATCAATTAACAGATGCAATAATCCTAGAGCCTAAATGAAATCTATATTTTTAAGGTGATTTAAGCTAGAATGCTGAGCAAGGTGACAAGTCAAAAATGAAACCTTGGAAATTATAGGCTTAATAACAAATAGAGCTTGATGATAAAAAAAAAAAAAGAAAAAAAGATAGAGCTTTCCCTGTCCACCATGCTTGATGTTTTGCTTTCCATCTCAGTTCTTGCCTGCTGTCTATAATTGTTGCCTTTCCTATTGGCAGTATACATCCATAGTCTATATTAATTATCACATTTAAATTTTACAGTCACCAAAGAAAGCAACCTGATCAAGAAACAGATACAAGTTAACAGTTCTTTTTGCCACACCATACTTTAGAATCCAAAAGGTTTTGCTAGAAACATGATGATGAATGTATTCTTTATAAGTTGCATGTTTGGCATAAACATGTCCAAGTGGGGTAGGGTAGGAATCTCTACCTTGTATTGAATCTTGTAAGCACTGGTTTGAAACATTTGAAACAGAATTCTACATAAAGGACCCTGTGAAATTTTTTATTTTTCTCTGTTTACTTTATTTTTTTCCTGTCTAAAATAATCGTACATGCTTAAAATCATGATATTCGGATTGAAAGCCAATGTCACTTTTAAATTTAAACTATGATGAATGTAAACATATTGAATTGTAGTAAAAGAACATATATAACAACAAAATATAATATGCATAAACCCAGTACCAACTCAAATTCAAAATGTGCTAAATATTTAATTGCCTACTTGAGAGTTGGTCTATAACAGTTTGTTATAAGTTGATTGACTTGGTTGGATTATATTTCTCAAATTTAGTTAAATTTATTAGCATGTTTTATGGATGGGCACATGATAGCTTGCGCATATTGCAAAATTACAAGTTACCCTTTAACATAAAACTTGTAAGATATGCAGTACAAGTTTCAGGGTAGCTATGTGGTCATACTTTGTACCATACTGTACAGGTGCAAGTTTGAAGATTTGAAATTGAAATTTATCCTGTGGTGTCTATACGTACCCTGGAACCCACCTGATCGTGGAGGATATAACAGGTTCTAGGGTTTGACAAATTCTAATGTTTAGCTCTAGTTGTATGTATTCTTATGGAGCGTCATTTTTCATTCCTACAAGTCTTTTGCTTCTGTTATGTTGTCTTTTTTCTTTTCTATTTTTTTTTTCCGGATGAATTACACATAGATCAACCTTATCTTTTGTCCAATATGCACTTAGCCTTATATCTTTCAAAATAAGCATTTAGACATTTTAATCTTTTTAAGGGTTCTAGGGTTTGACAAATTCTAATGCTTAGCTCTAGTTGTATGTATGCTTATGGAGTGTCATTTTTAATCGGTGTCATTTTTCATTCCTACAAGTCTTTTGCTTCTGTTATGTTTTCTTTTTTCTTTTCTGTTCTTTTCTTTTTTTTTTTTTTTCAGATGAATTACACATAAATCAACCTTATCTTTTGTCCAATATGCACTTAGCCTTATATCTTTCAAAATAAGCATTTAGACATTTTAATCCTTTTAAGATGGGTTTCCAATTCCCCTTTGACTATTTTATGGTTAGAACAATTACATAATAGCAAGATAAAAGAATCAGAAAAATTAGTGGAAAGTAATTTACTAAAATATATAAAAAGAAACAATAGTGTCTCTTTGCAATTTACCCTTTTCTAAATGAAAATATTGTTTGTCTATTATCTATGACCTATGTCATGATTCATAATATTTGATTACCAAGAGAAAGTCCAAATGCTGCCTGTGCACTATCCCACCTTCTGGTGACCAGAACTGTCTCTTGTTTGAAAGAAATAGAAAATGGAACTTATGGGGAGATTTTCTATTGTAATGAGTTGGCTTGTTTTCACTTGCAATTATTGAATATATTTTTTCATTTACTCAAAAAGTAAAAATAACAATATGCATATACATGCATTATGTATATACACACAACATACATACATACATTCACTGTGTGTGTGTTTGTGATATGATGCAGGAGTCAACAATTTAACATTGACAAGTGGACTGAATTGTATACTGTAGCAATAAGTAATAGAATTAGTAAGACCAGGTTATACCAAAGGGACTACAATACTAACTTCTTGCTGCATCATTTGTACTTTTATTTAGGCTACAGAATGTGGATTTCCAAGCAGATAATTAACATTAATTTATTAAAACTATGTCCTAGGTTGCAAAATCCTAAGCTATCATTTGGTTAAATTAACCTATGGTTATATTATACATGTTGAGATTAATTCCTCAAACTTTTTTACTAGGTTTATTAAGAACCTCTTCCTTTTTGAGTTATGAAAATCCTACGTACAACATTAATTTCCCTGTTGATCTTTCAATTCGCAATCCCCCATTAGCAATTATATTCCCCTTACAAAACTATGTCCTAATTGATTCCAACTATTGTTACATGTCTATTTCAAGATAATAAAACCAATTGCATTAAGTATGTCAACAATTAGTTCAATTAAAACATGTGTTTATGTTTAATTAAAATGAATTTTCTCCAACCATACAAACTGCTAAATTCCCTTTCGAGTTTCTATTGATTTGAATTCATCAAAACTACTATTTGGCCAAAAAATGGGTAAATGAATCATGATGAAGAGAAAATCAAATTTCTTAAGTAATTAAAACGTGACATATAAAATAATCATAAATTAATTGTCCATACATTGTCATCAACATCCTACAATCAATTTAGTTCATAAAGCAATTGAGAACAACATCAAAGAAAACAGAGAAAGTCATTGAAAACATAAAATGAAAGGAAAGAGAAAACTAATCTTGATGGAAATTTTGATAATGCATCTCCAAACCCAGCTTGATCAAAGCACCGAACTTCCTCCACCACTTAGACAACCTAAGACTACTAAAAGGTGTAACTTGCATGCTAAAGAGTTAAAAAAAATTGAAAACCTGCCAAAATTGTGGAAAAGAAAGTACTTGTATCATGCAAAATATAGTTGACTTTGCTTAACCAAAGTGGGACTTCTATTGTACAAAGTCTCTTAATGCAAAACCCTTGCACTTAGGCTTTAACCTTGGAAGAATATTCCTTGAGCTAAATTGGGATTTTGTTTTATTGAAGTGGGACTTTAGTTGGATAGTCTCTTGAAATGTTAGGGTACTGAATTTGGTCGGATGAATTGACTTCATTTGCCTGAAGTCGGTTATAAAAGTTTATCATTCTTCCCATGCAATCAGTTTATTTGAAGGAAGTGAGATGTCATTTGGACAAAGTGCTTGAACTTTGGTATCTTCTTAGCTTTTCTTTTATGTTTGTGCACTTGAGTTCATTCTTGCATGTAAACTTGAAACCAAGCATTTTCTTATAGAAGTGTACAATTTCACATATTAGTGTATAGAAGGATTAAAGTGTCATTAGAGTATTAGTAGTGTTAGTGTTTTACTCTATAAATAGTGGTAGGGCAGTTAGTGAGTGAGTTAGGCAGTCATTTTTTTTTCTAAGTGAGTGGTTTTGAGCAAAGCTGCTCATGTGTTTTTAGGATGAGCATAGTCCTCATGGATCTTCTTCATTAAAGGTATTAGGGTTTTTACTTTTTTATTCTATGAAAATCAACAAAAATTTAGTTTTTGTTACTTTAATTTTCTGGTTCATATCGATAAGTCTAGTGAAAATCAGGTTAAAACATAGTAAGTTTCATAGTTATCAGCATCAATGCAAGTAAGTTCACTTTTTCATTACATTCGAAGTCAAAAGAATAAACTAAGGTCCTTTAGCAATTTTTGACTCAATCTTGTCCTTAAATAGCTTGAATAATTCAATTGAGAGTCTAGAAGTTGGAGAATGGAAACTTTCACCCCATTTCATCTGTAGGACCTTCTCTTAGTAGAAATACTATAGTAGACGAAATAAGTTCTGCTTGTCTATTGGCTAAAATCGCATACTTTTTGCTTTCTTCAACTTGCGAGGTCTCTGTACATGCTGAAAACTAATATGGATATTGATTATGTTTCAATATGGAAGGCTTAATTGCTTTTTAGGCACTTGTTTTATATTTCAGACAGTCGGGGTTTGGTGTAGTAATGGACTTTTACAATCTATTTATCTGCCAAGATGCTTGACACTAGTAACTGAATGATCTCTGATCAGATATTCTATAGATATTCTCATCCCATCTAAAAAGAATATATATCTCTCTCTTCTCATGATAGTGTAATTCTAGGTGTATGTTCCTGGTGTAATGGCATGCAGTGCTCATGTGGAGAAAGGTGATGTGGTTGCAGTTTCTGTTGCAGTTGAGCAGCCTATTGATGGCGGATGGGGTATTAATATGACGCGTGGGACTGTTCTCCTGGGAAACCAAAATGGTAAGGAATCACTTTCTCCAGGTTCTGATATTAGTGAGATTGTTTCTTCTGTCTTTCTGTTTGTTAGTTGCAAGGGTTCTTATTATCATGCTGAGGAAATTTTCCCTTAGTTGATTTTTTGCTCTCTTTCTCTCACTCTACATATACATGTATGTATATACATTGGTTGGAAGCTTTGTCATATTCTCACCAGAGATGATTTTTACTTATGAACCAGTCATCTTTATTGTAGTAGCTGCAGTCCATCTTTTGATAGAACTTGTAATTGGCACATCACAAGGTCACATTCTTTAATTACCTAAGGAATCTGGCATCAGGTTCTGCTTGGTTTCATCATTTGATGAATTGCACTCAGCTTAATGCTTTATTGTCTTGTCTTACCGTTCAGCACAATGCTCTATTGTCCTGTCTTACTGTTCTGAGGGTTGTAATGTTATCTTGATTGAGCTACATCATTTCTGTAGTATAGGTCTTTTGTATATGAATGAAATCTTTTTAAATGGACTATTCAAATGAGGCTTTTGCTTGAGATTTTGGTCTCCAATTTTCATGTGAACCAATCTCTTGAAGTTTGGAGAGTTTTGTCATGTTTTACCTTCTGTTTCTGAATTTTGTCACTTTTATAGATTTAATCCTTTAGCACTATGCTACAGGCATCTTCTTTTTCTATTTGTAAAAAGAAAATCCTTTGAACTTCTTTAAAATGTAACTGGATGATTGTTTCTGTATGGTTATGATACATAATTACCTACATGGGTCCCAAAAGGGCAATTAAGAAGGGTGGTTGAATTGGTTGATCTAATTAAATTTAAACTTTTCAGAAATCACTTTGTTTTGATTTTGGAAAAATAACTTATGGTGTTAAGCAAATAAGTGCAGAAATCAATATAGAAAGAAAGAAAGAGAAATGGTGAGACCATTTTGAGCATCAGTCCACTTTTTTAGCTCCATCTCTAGGTGCCAGCTGATCAAATTGGTTTCCACTATGCTTTGGGAGAAAAGTATACAAACACAACTTACTCTAGTCACTCTCTGTCTTATGCTGTTACGCTTGGTAAGAGCCTATAGAGAACTACAGTAATCTAATCATTCTCTCAAAGTTGCAAACTCTCTCAATCAAGAGCAAAAAGCACAAAGCACTTTTTATGCTACCCTCTCCACGACCCTCTTTGGTGCCAGACAAGTTTATGGGAACAGGCAACAAGGATCATCATAAGAGATCATTTAACAATATTTCATTTGCCCACTTCTGCACTTTCTCTAGATCCTTAAATGGGCTGGCTTCTACATTTATCTTCTCCACAAAAAGAGAAAGTCTTGACCTTTTTGAATATAAAAATTTCGTTCCTCATTTTGCATGAAGAATGAGCAACCTAATTTGTGTTTGTAATTATATTGCATTGTTGATATCTTCAGTACTTATTAGATTTGGAAAGCTTTGTATTTGAACTTGCATGTGGTTGCATCTATTTATCTTGGATATGGAATGATCCTTTTTGAATGAGATTTTCTTTTCCCCAATAAAATCCTCTTGTGAAAGATTTTCTCCATAAAATCCTTATAATATCCTTATCTGTTGATTTAAAATGAGTGATTAAATCAAACATCCTTTGGCTTGTTTATCATGAGATCTTCCGCACAAAACTTGAACTAGTGCACCAAAATTCAGATATTTAAAAGATCTGCATAAGTTAGTTGGAGACTTCAATATTCGAACTTTTAAGGATGAATTTGTGATCTTTCAGCCATAAATTTGTTTGAAAGGAGTTAGGACTTGAACCATGAAAATTGCATCTTTGTCAAAAATGTTAAAATGATCGTTAAAGCT
Source organism: Lumnitzera racemosa (assembly GCA_024138005.1). Lineage (NCBI taxonomy): Eukaryota > Viridiplantae > Streptophyta > Magnoliopsida > Myrtales > Combretaceae > Lumnitzera > Lumnitzera racemosa. The sequence goes on from JAMXBC010000004.1 coordinate 65,711,975, forward strand.
GCTGTTTTCCTGAAGATTTTCTATATAATGTAAAACCTTCTATATAGATCAGCCATTCTCATGTTTAAGCATTACATACCTAGTAATTTAATTAGACATGCATAATAAATCATCAAAACCAATTAGGAAACTTAACAACCTAAAGATTTTATGGATCATAATTTGGATGGTATGTTTCTTGTCATGTGTAGCCCATAAACTCAATCGCTTATGGTACTTCTAATTCCTTTGATGCTTGATGTTTGGCAATAAATATTTTCTTTGACCTTTCTCTTTCTCCTTATGACAGATCCATACTACTATGAATGTAATAGCCTGTATATTGGTCAAGGAATAACAGGGATGTCAAGGGCAGGCATATTCCGTGCTTTAGAAGGAATTGCTGTTGACATGACCAATCGAGTGTACAGACTGCCTTCCTTTAATGGTAGGGTATCCCATTACTCATTTTTGATTGTATATATTTCATGTTGGATTCATCAGTATCATGTCTTTGTCGCTGTCCATGTGTCTTTGTGTTTCATTGAATGAACTCTTAGAAGGCTTGAATTCCTGTTGTGTGCAATCTCTTCTTGATCTTATTCCATGAGAGTATTCAAAAGCCATGGTTGAAATGAAAGCTGGAGAAATCATTAGTTGTACTCTCTGTAATATTGACTTTATAACTGTGTCAAATTGTAAGTGGGATTGGAAACTGATAGGTGTAGCATGTCTTGACCTCGATATGTTCCCACTTTGATATTTGCATTATAACATGCTTGCAGTCTATTTCTTGTCTAATTCTACATGATAGATCATAAGCGTTATTCTTTATGTTGGAGGAGAACTTGTTATTTTATTTCAGTTGTCCTGTTTGAGTTCTCTTGCTTTTCCTTGTCATGTAATGATGTTGGAATTATAAATTGGAGATGTCCACTTGTCATGTAATGATGACTTTTTCTGAGTTTATGTAATGCAAAGGCATTGCCATTTTATGCTGCTGCTATTTCAATAGATACCCAAATGGCGAATGAATAGTTGCTGGTTATTCAGCATGCCTTCATTGATTATATCATTTGTACATATAGATATTTTCCTGATATTTGATTTTTGTACTTCTGTTACTTGAAGACATTGTATGTGCATTTCTATCATCTTTTTTGTTATCATTACAATGTTGGTATTTATAATGGAAATGATTCTTAAAGTATATGCTGTTATTCATTAATTTCTCTTTTGGATTTCCTTACCCAAAAAAATAATTTTGCCTTCTGGATATTGTTTATGGTTTTGGATACAGTTTGCTGAAGATGTTGAAAGCTCCTTTAATTATTCTTCCTTTTCACTCCCAGATGTTCTTCAAGGGGAAATTTTTCTTCAGAACCTGCCAAGTATTGTCACTGCTCATGCTCTAGGTAGGTGGCGTGCTTATAATTTATAGATCCATGAAGTGATTATCTTGTGTTTTGAGTAGACCTAAGTCCTGACTGTGCAGCATCTATGTTGTCCCTTGCTTGTTTCCATATAGAAAGTTTGACAAGTTATGCATCTTCTAAACTAGCAATATCATTCGATTTCTGTAGATCGGTAGACATCTTAGAAGTGGGAAGGGTGATTGTGTGCAGGTTTCCAATAGAATGTTTTGAAGCCATTTCCTGTCATATTGTTTTGCTGGCTGGATATTTCTTTTATCTGATGGCATTGACATCAGACTTTAAGAATACAATGTTGAGATGTGGATTTACATTTAAGTTTGTCTCTATTGACTATCATCCGTAACTGTCCAAAAAAGAAAAAAAAAAAAAATCTAATGTAAAAAAGAAGTGTACTATAGGCTTAAGATGTTATTGTTTATGGAGTATCTAATTGAAATAATCTTTTATATATGTGCCAATTCAATACGTGGTTGCAAGGATTAGAGTAAAAGTATTGCTCTAGTTGAAGCACGACTAAACTAAGCTTTTCATTGTTGATAGAATTTGTTGGATCACTATTGTATTAACTTCCTGTTCTTAAGAAAACCCCTTAATATGAAATATCTCCACAAATAGCTCATCCACTAAGTGTGCTGCTACACGAATGCTTTCATGCTGTGGTGTCCAATTACTTGATGAGATCTAACAATAGTGCAAAAAAAGATGGTTATAATTGTGGAACCTCCACCCATGATGATTTAGTTTGCTTCTGCTTTGACATCTAGTGACAAATTATTAGTATCTGAATTAATTTGAGTGCAAAATACATGCAGAAAATTTTTGTTATTTCACCTTTGGTCTATGCAACCATGTGATTTTATCTTTCACATCCACATTCATGGAAGGATTTGTTTGGCATCTGTTATGGGATGCAGTACTAGAGTTATATTTAGGAGAATCCACAATTAAATCAGATTTGGGGGTCTTTCTTCCTTTTGGATTTGTGTTGAACTATGAGTTAGGGGCTTGTTAGAGAGAATCCAATGGTCTCTTCAGAATTGATTTTGAAATTTTTTTGATGTTTTAATTTGTGGAAATAGGCTGTTTTCTTTCATTCATTTTCTGCTTTTAAATAATACAAAGTAGCAGTTATAGAACAAGCCCATTCCTATTTGCACTCTCTGCATGCGCTACTCCCTAAAACTTCTCCTAACTGCACAACACAACCGACCCTTGATCACAACACAAAACTGACACATAACCCTCTACACAAATGAGATGACACCAATATTCCATTACATGATCAGCAGATCAACAACCCACTCTCCCCTTACATGACCAGCAGATTAACAACAATAGACACAACCAGCAGACCAACAATAACAAACATGACGAGCCGATCAACAACAGAAAATTCAAAATATGAGAGCACATAACCGAATTAACAAACAACGGAAATTAACAGACTCCATACAAGATATATTACCCAACAACAAAAAGATCACTTTATGTTGTGAGATTGAGCTTGACTCACATGTAACGGCATTCCTCATCCTTTTCAAATCTTCATGCTTAATCGTCTGGCTTTTCAATCCATAGTGTATTTTTACAACCACTATGTAAACTAATTATCCAAAAAAAAAAGAAGAATAATTGAAATTTCATAAGCATTAGTTTTAGGAGTTGAATTCCTGAAATCAATATTTGATTTTGCTCTTGCAGCTGTGGTGTCATCAATGACAATTATAAACTTTGACTTGTGTGAAGTGTATGCCATTGTTGGATTTTTGTTCAAGTTGCTGAGAATGTCTTTTACCCACCATCATAAGGGTAATTGACTTTAATGTTTATGTAGGACATAAGTTAGTGAATTTAAGTTCTCTTTGACTGAGATGATCTTCAGGTCTTTTTCTTTTCCTTTTTTTTTTTTTTTTTTATGTTCTTGTGATAGAATATGCAGATTTTTTTTCTTTTCTCCTTTCTTTAGAAAAATTCCCATGATAGGATTTCTTTATATTTAGATACGTGAGCTCTTGAAGTTATTAATTTTATTGTTGCTCAATTTGTGTTATCTTTACTGAAGACACAGGAATAACCATTCCTTGCATTATGTTAGATCCTCAGAAAGGAGAGAGGATTCTAGATATGTGTGCAGCACCAGGAGGGAAGACAACTGCAATTGCAATTCTCATGAAGGATGAGGGTGAGGTTATTGCAGCAGATAGATCTCACAATAAGGTACAAGTTTGGATGACTAATTTATCATGCTTTTTGTGACCATTATGCTAGTGGTTAATTGGTTTTCAATTAAGGTATAGTTGGCTTGAGTATATCTTCTCTGTGAATAGCTTGATTTAGAGCTGGATGGGCTTAAAAGTCTTGAGTAGTTGTTCCTGAACGACTTTGAATCATCTCTCTTTGTAATACTATATACACTAATTCATGAATGGTCGCACATTTTTATTTTTGTAGAACAATTTTGGTGTCTGGAAAGAAACTTATGCCATCAAATTTTTTCTGTTAACCCAATTTATGATTTTCCTTGAGCTGCATTGTTATTACAACACTTAGGTTGTCTTCTTTTTTTTTGGTTGGTGGTTTGGTTCTTTTGGGTGGGGGGTGGGTGGTGGGTGGCAGAAATTTTCTTTTGTTGTGGGCTTGGAGCAGGATCTAGTCAACAATGAAGGGTTGAGGGAGAGGATCGTCAAATCTCTAATTTCTGACTTGCTTTTTGTCTTGTAAGAATATTACAAAAAATTCATAAAATATCTCATAAGATATTTTATAATCATGATGATGTCCTAACAATATCCTATACATAAAAGATACTAAACTAAAAATAAAATATTTATTTTTGCTAATATTTGTAGCATTACTTCCCAAAGAAAGAGCCTGTCCTCAAGCTCAAGTAATTGCTTCACAGAAAAGAGACACCTTTTTAATTTGTAAAACTGCACATGGCTTCTTCAAGTGGAACATGGCCAGCCTCAGATTACTGTCCTCAGTGCGTCTTGATACCAGAAAAATTGATCAATATGGTTAAACCTGCTCAACAGGCAGCCATTCCATTATAGACATGAAAATCATGCTTGGCTAAGTAAAGAACATATTGCTGTTGAAATCTTCCTTTAGGTTGGAGCTCGACCGCTGTTCACACTAGAGATGGTGGTCCCATTCACGTGGTTTAAGGCAGTCATCTACCATCTTGGCAACATGTGGTGGCTGGACACACAATAGAAGTAGGTATATTGGCTTGTTGCTAGGAGAGCCAAATTGTGACTGTATGGTGGTCCGGATGTCATGTGCAAGAGGTTGGTTTGGCAGTTGGGGTTCATGACTGGATCTGGTTTTGTTGCTTCAATTCTACCTTGCTAACCTATGGGACCCATGGGTGTCCAAGTTGGAGCTTTGTGGACGTTCACTTTACTTCTGCTGTGTATCTAGGGTTTGCAACTCTTTCTAGTCCTCCCTTTCCGGCATGGCTTTTGTCCTTTGTTCCTGAAGTCATGCCATGTCATCTGTACATTGTCTCAGGAATTTCATGAATTCTTCCTTTGATTCCACCAAATCACTCATGGCAGTTGGCTTTGATACCAATTCATTATGAGACTAGGTTTATCTAGTCAAGGTGAAATGAGGTAAAAAAGGGTTGTGGACTGATCAAGAATTAACCTTCCATCTCTAATTTTGGGGGATTGTTATGAGACTCTCCAATCTCATAAAAAATGTTGAAAAAAATTAAAATGACTCAATAATTGATCCCTTGCTCTATTTCTCATAAAAATAGTATATTTATACATGCCTTTACACACCAACTACCCTAAAATATCTCATAAGGTACTTGTAATCTGAATAATATCCTATACATAAAAGCTAGTAAACTAAAAATAAAACATTTATTTTTTCCTGGTGTTCGTTGGTCTTCTGCTTGCTATTGCCTTTGTCTCCTCCTTGGGATGGAAAAATGATTTGGGTATAGAGATAAATCTTAGAAGTGACTCCAATGATAGTTATGTTTGGAAAGATAAGCCAAAGCAAGGAGTTTTCTGTCAAGGAGGCGTATGAAACTATAAACACCCCTGCAGTAAAAGTCTAATGGTAGAGTTTTGTATGGATAAAAGCAACCGACCCAATCATGCTTTCATTCTTTGGTTAGTGGCTCATCAGAGGCTTTATTCTTTTGATAAATTTCAGTGTTGGGGTTTAACAAATCAGAACACATGTTTCTTGTGTAATGTGGAGGAGGAAACCTTTGACCACCTTTTCCTAAATCGTGGGTTTGTAAGAAATATTTGGCTGCATCTGAAAGACCATGCCCTTGAGTCTTCTTTGGTTCCCTATGGTGCTTCATCCATTTTAGTGCTTTTCAACACAGTTGGCTGCTGTTTGAGTTCAGATTGGTGCAGAATTTGTGGCCTTGTGATATATCATGTGTGGAAGGAAAGGAATGAAAGAAGATTAGGGTTTAGTTCTCTTTCAATAGTTGAGTTAGCTAAGAGGATCCTTGTATGGTTTTTAGGTAAGGTACGATTACTTGTGTGTTAATCCGTATATCGACTAAAATCCTTTTTTTTTTTTTTTTTTTTTCGTTTGGTGATTCATTTGACTTCCTAGGTATCTTTTGTTTGTTTCCTACCCTTTTGTATAGTGGGTTTGTACCCTTTTCTTTGCATCCTCCTTTACAAAATTGATAAAATCTGACATTACCCACCAAAAAAAAAAAAAGAAGAAATTCTACCAACCTTCCACAGTTTGAGGTCTGGCTCTTGATTTGCTGATTGTGAATAATTAATGATGATGATTTCAAGCTGTGCCCTACGATTCAGTAACTATTCTAATTTCTATGCTTGCCTAATCACAAAAAATAGCCATCCGAGTAACTCTTTTGGCCATCTCTGTTGATTGTTTTGTAGGTACTTGATATCCAGAAATTAGCTGCAGAATTGGGCTTGAATTGTATAACAACGTATAAACTTGATGCTCTAAAAGCCATTTGCAAGAGACATGAATCAGACGATTCAATCATCTCAAATAATGCTGATTCTAATAATTATCATACAGTTCCAAATTCCATGAATCTAGGCTCAAATGTGGAGAAGACATTGTGCAGTGATACTGCAGAACTTAGCATTGATGATGCACTTAGGGACAAGGGTAAGCATATCAATTTGTCATGTAAAAACAAGTTATGGGGCAAGGGTATGCATATTTCTTTGTCATTTAAAACAAGTTCTGTAACTCATTTCTATGTTATGATCTTTATCAATAAATGCCATTGCATTATTATATGGATTATATTCATCCTCTTACTGCATATTTTGCCGAATTCCTCTAGGAGGAGATTGTGAATTGTTCATCCACATAATTAATAACAATAATATTATTGCTTTTCTCTTTGATTAATGGAAGAGACAGGAAACTTTTTTTTATAGATCATGTATGCTTAGTTCCAGTTAGCTGCTTTCATTTTCAAGAACAGAATATTATGTATTCAAAGTGTCACAGAATATTTGTAATGGTTTTTCTGTTAGCATTGCCTATGGCTAGTGTCAAAAAGCGACTACTCATGTTGATCTCATGCTGCATCTGCATCTGACTTCCATAAACAACTTTTATAGAAAGGATCCTCGTCCTTGTCCTTTCACCATTGCTGTACCTTTGACAATCATTTGCTTTTTATCATCTCTTTTCACTAATTTTTGAAAATGACACAAGTGTTTGTCCACCACCTAACTGAAACTTGTTGACATTTTCTGATATGATGGATAGTATATATTGGTGATTGTGATAGAGAAATAATTTAAAGTCATCTGCAATAAGTAATTTTTAGATGAAGATAATTCTATGAAAGCTTAAAATTAGATGACAAAGGAAAATTAAATCAGTCTTGTGGAGTGACCTTGAAGGGAATTTGCAAGCATTTACAATTTCATCTCTAATGAGTTAATTATTTTAGTTAGAAATGAAAAAGGGAATGAGCTAACTCACATCAGCAAAGCCGACATTAGGAAGAGCATGCGAAGATTGAGGAATGGACCTGGAAGGAATCAATCTGTGGGTGGCAGGGTGGAGAATTCAAAAGGTTTTCCACCTCACAGCTTTGACAGAGTACTTCTTGATGCACCATGTTCAGCTCTAGGTTTGCGACCACGGCTTTTTTCTGGAGAGGTTGGTAGGTCTAGGTCAATTTCAACTTTTTAAAAATTGCTTTGTGCTTCTAGTTTTTATTAAGCATAATATCAGTCCTTAGGTTAGACATTGGATCCCCCCTCAAATCTCAGAGGTTGTTAATAGCATTTTCCCCTTATGTGCCAGACTTATCTGTATGCCATACCTTTTGTTTTCTTCTGAAAATTTAATATGCTTTTGTTATGATTTTGTTGATGATGATAATGTGGAATGTGGGGGAATATGTTGCTTGCAAAGATAAGGAGCAAGGGTAAAGAAGGCTGATCAGAAGCAAAGGTTCCATTAATGTAGATAATTTTTTCCAGGCCCTGGGATGGGTTGGCTATATTATCGGGTTAATTTATAATTACTTTCTATCAGAAGAATATTGGCTTTTTCTTTAAATATTGGAAAGAGTGATTCAATTGTATGAATTATGGCTGTAATGTGTTGTCAAGTTTGTTTTACTTCTTGAGAAGGTAGATGACTTTTCTAATAATACCTTGTTGAGATTTTTGGTATACCATTGTGACTTGAGAAGATAGATAAGTTCTCCGAGGTGTTCCATGTGTTTGTTGGCTTCCACCTGGCATGATTAATGCTTTTAATATGAACACATCCACATGGAAGCCAACAAACACATGAAATGCCTTATACATGTTAAAAGTAAATTTTTAACGGGCCCCTCACGGTTTTCTCTAAAGTAACCCTTAGAACAAATCTTGGCTTATCTATGCATTGTGCTTCTGTAGGGCAGGCTCAGATGGAAATAAAATCCCATCTTTTGCAGTGTCAGTGCATATTAACTCTCATTCTTGATGTTGCAGGATAGCATAGAGTCCTTGAGGAACCATGGAAAGTATCAGCGAAGAATGTTTGATCAGGCCGTTCATCTAGTTCGCTCTGGTGGTATCCTTGTATATTCAACGTTAGTATCTCCATTTATGAGACTTGCAAATTTAAGTATAATGATTGTTGATCCTTTCTTTGACCATTAATAATTGCTGATCTCTTCTTAATATAGTGGCATTTGGTGATCGACTCTGTTTAGATTTCCCAACAAGCCGCATGAAAATGTGCATAGCTAACTGGTTCTTACTTGGTTTTGCACAATCCAGTAGTTGGTCTTCACGATATAAAATATTTGTGCTCTGTTATTTCCCATTGCATGACCCCCTATATTATCGAGCAGACCAGTATTTTCACTTTGTCTAATTAAAGTATTTGAATTAAAGCACAGAAATGTGTTTGCTCTTTTATGGGTGATTGGGTTTCATTGAATACTTTTCCTTCTTGAGAGGATTTGCTTGAAGACCAGTTGCTTCATTGCTGCAGTGATTTCTGACTAATTGAACTATGGTTGGTTGGTCGTTTTTTTTTTTTTTTTTTTTTTTTTGTGTTGGTGTGGGGGGAGTGTGGTGCGTGGGTGGTGTGGTGTTTTGGAAGTCAGCACTTCTTTGGGAGAGTTTTATGGCTGTTTAATGTAAATTTTTTAAGGTTATAATGTAGGAGCATCAATTAATATTACAATCATGATTTATTGTAAAATCATATTAACTGATCATGGATAGTTGTATCTGGGACCAACTTATATGATAGGGAAATAGCTGATTGTCAATTAAAGGTTGATTGCAAAGAGAAAACCTGAGTTTTCCTACTTTTTTCACTTTGCGTGCCCCTTTTTTAATTATTGGATTCCCCCCCACCCCCGCTTTGCTTAGTTAAGTTTTCCTCCATCTGATATCGTTATTTTTCCATTAATAAAAACAAATGTAAGATGTGTGTGATGGCCAAAAACTCTTCAATTGTCATCGTTTTCTTGTATGGATGGTTCTGGACACATTTGGGTTTAAGAATTAACGTCTGGTTGTGGTCTACTTTCGGGTTCGCAATGCTCTGATTTTGGTGTTCTTACCATCACAAATCTCACTGTATTCTTTTTAAGACCAACTTTTTTTGGTTTCGGTTGTTTTGGGGTGGGGGTGCAGTTTTGTTGTGCAAAATGAAAAAGCGTGAAAGCTAGGGTACACTTCTTTTGGTGTGTCCATGTCTTAATGTTGTTATTTATTTACTTATATTTGTGGTTGTATCTTGTCATGTAGATCTCTTGTGTCTATATATATACAATCTTGATGCAAGTCATGAAAATATCTTGGCGCAACTTATGTCTATGATTAGGCTTCTATAATGGTCTGGTTCAGTTTGTTGTAGTCATCTTTTATGCAAGTCAAACAAAGTCAATCATTTATTATTCTTTGCTATAGTTCATGTTCTCATGATTAAGTTCTCCTTGGAAACTTATTCTCGGGTTATTTAACTGGGCAGACTTCTATGAGGACTAGAGCCATTAAGGCCAACATTTCTTTGTACCTTCAAATCCCCATTTGCTTGTGACTTTTTCCACGTTTTCATGCAACAAGTATCTGCTATTTCATTATATTGCTTCAGTGAGGATTCTCATTTTTGCCATTCATTTTGTTATTTTGTTGTAACTTCTATAAAGAAATGCAACCTAAAACTGAGTTGTATCTTTTGTTGCTTTATCAGATGTACAATCAACCCTGGGGAGAATGAAGCACTTGTTCGTTATGCTTTGGACACCTACAAGTTTCTCTCTTTAGCTCCTCAGGTTGTGCACTGTGCTGTTATGCAAACTCTTCAACTCAAATTCTGCTTGTCAAGGATCCCTGACATCATTAAAAAGGAAAAGGGGAAAAAAAAAAAAGAATGGAAAGAAAAACAAAATCAAATTCTGTTCACATTTAATTATGTCTTGTTTGATTATCTATTACCAGAGTTTGTTGGTTCCATTACTTTCCTCAAGGAATACTAACCTTATGTTTGTTTGATACTGTGGCACATCTTCAGCATCCGAAGATTGGAGGACCTGGCCTCATTGGTCATTATCAATATCCCGATGGTACTATAGAGTGAGTACTAACATTGAACCTTTTAAATAAGTTGTGACTACAACTTGATCTTTGGACCTTTGACTAAAGACTCGATAAACTCAAAGACTAGACCTCAAGGCCATTGTCTAAGTAGTCTTATTCATCATCATGCTATTTAAGAATTTCCTATGATGAATGTTTTTAATTTTATTTTCTTTTCACTTTTCAAGTCTGTTCAACTTATGATGTCAAATGGAGTGAAGAACTGTTGCTTTTTGTTTTGATTTACACACACACACATATAAAAAGAGCTTGTCCTTACAATAACGTTTGAGGCTTGTCCTGATTAGATCTGTCAAATGCAATTGTTAATTAGCTTATGAATTGTGGTTAGTTTACAGATGCAAAAACATCTGCTTTGTAAAATTTAGTCACACACCATATCCATTATTATGCATTGCAAGATTATCTATTCAGATTTTCGTTTTACCATAGTATTTTCTAGTTTGCGCATGGATCAATTTTGGATTTTTTTTTTTTTTAATTTTTTTCTGGAGCTTGTCTCAGGTGCCCCTGATTTGTTGACTTACATTTGTTCTAAATTCCTTAGTCCTCTTTAATTTGTGTTTCTGTTTCCAATTTCTTTCTTTGCTTAAATACAGGGAATGGCTACGGCCTGGTGAGGAAACTCTTGTTCAAAGGTTTGATCCGTCCTCTTCGCTTGATACGATTGGCTTTTTCATAGCCAAATTTGCTGTAAACCATGAGATGTGATGACAAAACTGCAAAGCCAAACTCTTCTGATCGTATGTGAGCAATTGGCAAGGTCCTACTTGTTCATGCATCGATAGACATTCAGTCCTCTAAGCCCACTGATGATATTTATATGAACTATCCACCGATCCTTAAATTTAAATGCTACATTGGATAGTGATGCTTGTTAAGGATTCCATTCATATGTTTCTTAGCTTTTCTTCAGAGTTATCGGGTAAGAAACCTCATTCAAAAAGAGAAAAGCAAAAGAGAGCTGCATATGATCATCGTTCTGAATATTTTCTGCTGATAATCTATAAATCATTCAATCAGCAATGTCATATGTGCAGAACTTTATGCGATGCTTTATTCATGATGATTGGAGAGGATGGGTTGGGTTTTTAGTTTCAGGATTGTATTGACTAGGTATCTAATCAAGAATATATGGCATGTATATGATAGATAACTGACGGACGGCAATTTCTTGAGTTAATATAGTGACTTGTTTCAATGAATACAATAATTTGCTTGTGCTTTCTTGTTTTCAAGAGAATTTACTTCATGTTTGCATCAGTACTTTTAAGATAGTTTATGTAAATCCATTTTCCATTTATCATGTTGGAGGAAGTATGACCCATTTGAGCTTAAATAGAGACAGGAATCATTTAAAGTTAAGCAGTGAATTAGAGTATTCAATTTGGGATCTTTTCCGTATTGGTTGGCAGTGTGGTAGGCGTGGGTGGTCTTCTTAAGAAATAATTGTTGAAAATATTAAATTGGCTGGACATGGAAATGATTAATTTGTCTTACGTTTGTGTTTGAATTGGATTCCTTTTGGATTCTTATATTGGAAAATCAGTTTGTTTTGAGATGTTTGTCCAATGTTCTTAGAGAGCATAGCATCAATTATATTTTTATTAAGTTGCTTGAAGTTGTCTGTTCTTTTAGTCATTGTCGCAAGTAATATCCCAAAGTAATGATAAATAGTGAGAAAAGATGTTGAGAAAGTCATCAAGAACTTGAAATGATTTAACAGCATTTTTTAAAATTTTATCATTTAAACTATGCAAGGATAAATGGTCTATTCTTTGTCAAAAATATATTACTGATCAGATTTACTCAACAATCTTTCTTACTGTCTTCCCTTGCCTCTTCATATCTTGTAGCACTCATGAGATGTATCGATTTTGCACAGGTATTCCTTTTGCTCTATTGTTTTGAACGAGAGGAAAACTTGTACTTGTCACACTCCAGTATTAAAAGGAAGCTTAGACTCTCATTTTATGTTTAGAGTATAGGTCCACTCATATTCATGACTTACACCGAGAGAATAGAAAGAAAATTAACTTACGCATTTAATGATACAACCTTGTTGTAGATGTAGGTATGCATATCTCGATAAATAATCATAAAAAAGGGGGTATCCCTTGAGGGGTGCAAAGAAAATTCTAGAAAAAAAAGGTAAACCCACAATGTGCCCCTTAAAATTGAAAATAGTAATAATAATAATAATAGTAAGGGTGCATTAAGGTACTTTAGCAGTGCACTTTTACTGTTGGAAATCTGGAAGGCACATTACAAAAGTGTGCCTTCACTGTCATAAACTTCCAATCTTTAAAAATAGTATCACAATCCTCCAAATTGTGACCATTAAACCTGTAGAAGAAAATATCTTTTAAAACAACAGTTAAGCAATTAAACTAGTGAAAACCCCCCACTCTATACTATACCTTACATTCCCAACACCATACTCCACCTCTTCTCTCTAACATCAAATAGAAATTACATATATAGAAATCGAAAACTAAGTTGCATTTCCAATACTTATCCATACTCACAACTCCAACTAGCAAGCTGAGAAGATCTCAATGAAATAAATATAATTATAATTATAAGGTCAAGATTTTGAAATAAAGATAAATAAACATAAGTAAATTAGCTTCAAATAAAGTACATCTAGTTAGAAATCATTAGTCGATATGTTTATATAATTCTATATAACCACATGTCTATTTCTTCTTCCTCCTAGTTCTAGTAAAGATATGCGATATTCTTGATGTTAGCCCTTCCCTAGATGTTCTTTCTTTAGCAATCATAGGAGCCTGTTACTCATGTGTTGGAATGTACGGTTGTGGTGGCTCATTGAAGTTTGGCTGATTTACCACCCATATCTGAGAAGTACCTTCACTTTGTGTGCTCCTAGATCTCTTTTTATGGAGAGTTGGTGATGTAAAGGCAGGATATGCTTAATTCTCGACTATTGGAGTCACAAATGAGTTGTAGGAAGGGTTGAACATGCTGGTAACATCTGGATGCCTAGAGGAGCTCAGGGTATGAGATGGCTCTAAAAGGTTGTCATTGTGTCGACTTCATCGTTACAATTGTAGAAGTCCTCTCACCTTAGCTTCTTCTTGTAGACCTTTGGCCTCCACTTACATCTATCTTTTTTCTTAAAACAGAAAATTGAGTACTTGCTCGTTTTAGACTCATAGACAGCAAAATTAGCATGATGCTTGATGTGGTACGTCTTCACAACTCTTATAAGATCTCCCTTTGGTGTTGAATCTTACACTTCTATTGAGATCATCATTTGTTAATGCATTACTACACTCGGCATTAACATTTTGCTCAAAATTTATGTAATCATCATCTCTACCAACATTGAAAAAGGGGGTAGGATCCTCAATGAATTAACTTGGGGCTTAAAGTGAAGTAAGTGGCAACAACAGGTAGTTTGTTTATGGGGTAGAATAGTCTCTTAAGGTAGGGTTAACCTCCCATGAGTAAACTGGTTGAAAGTTGATGCCGTTTTCTTAATAATATCTATGGTAAGTCGAAACCAGTAGAGAAGTTGGACCTCTTAATCACATAGAGAATAGTGACAATGCCAATTGGCATTCCTAAGAGAAAAAGGCCTTGTAACAGTCATGGGAAAATAGGACAAAGAAAGGTTAGTTTACCTTCCATGATATGAGCAAATATGATGAAGCAAATGAGGGTCGAGTGCCACATGGGCATATAAATAGGGAGTGAACTTCTTGTCCTGTGATAAGTGGTATTAGAGCTTAAAAGTTCCAACCTAAATGAGCTATTTAAATATTACTTGATGTACTTAATGAAAAAGGGTAGTTCTTATTGATAAATAAACTCATGTGGATGAAGCTTGAGGGAAGCGGCCACCAAGTGGTGGACATCGTTGTTAGAGGGTACAACTATGTTGTGAGTTGCATTGTAAGAAGATACTACTTGAATCTTAAGAAAATTAAAAAAAAAAAAATTAATTTCAATGGTAAACCTTATTGTTGGGCGCTTCAGCAAGAGGCCACCTTGGAGGACAAGAGGAAAGGGTGAGGGTGAGGGTATGAGGGAAGCCTATGGAAGCTTTGAGTCCTATCGAAAGTGATCTTGGGTAGAGCGGGACAACGAGTGGAGAAGGATCAGTGATCTTGAGGAAATGAAAAGAACTTGAGGGGTAGACCCTACTGTTGGGCTACTTGACAATAGACGATTTCGTAGGACAATAAGAGAGGGTAAGGGCGAGGGCGAAGGTGAGATGATGCCTATGGAAGCCTTGAAGTCTTAGTGTAGATGATCTTGGTGTGAAGTTGGTGATCTTATGCAGATGGGTAATGGCAAAGTATTGGCCTTAAAACAAGAGCATTGTAGATTTAGGTAGGAGAGAATGTTACAATCCGTGTTTTGGATGGAAATAGGGGTGTTCAACTTGAGGCTTAAAGTGAAGCGAGTGGTATCAGCAGGTGGTTTGTTCGTAGGGTAGAGTAGTCTCTGAAGGCGAGTTTAGCCTCTTGTAAGCAAATTGATTGAGAGTTGATGCTACATTTTTTTTTTATGATGGTTATAGCAGGCTAAAATCGATAGAGAAATTGGACCTCCTAATGCCGCTCTCTTGATGATGGTTATAATAGGCTAAAATCAATAGAGAAGTTGGACCTCCCAATTATATGAAGGATGGTGACAATGCTGGTTGGCACTCTTAAAGAAAAAAAGGCTTATAATAGTCTTGGAAAGAAAGGAAGGAACAATGTTAGCTCACTCTTCATGATTTGAGTAAATATGATGAGGTAAATGAGGATCAAGTACCACAAGGGCACATGAGGAGGGGGTGAACCTTCTATCCATGACACTTGCATGATATCTTGAGCCTAGCCACATGAAGATTAATTCCGATATAATGGTAGACCACATTTTAGAAAAGTTTGCATTTGTTCTCTATGTCAACATTTTCACTGGGTCCTTATTATACTTTATACCTAAATTTTCCCTCATAATATTTTGATGGGCTTATACTAATAATTTAACCGAATCTACCATTTTCTATCTATCCAAAGCATAATACATATTGGTTAACTTACTGTACATTACACATTAAGCATTT
Source organism: Lumnitzera racemosa (assembly GCA_024138005.1). Taxonomy (NCBI): domain Eukaryota; kingdom Viridiplantae; phylum Streptophyta; class Magnoliopsida; order Myrtales; family Combretaceae; genus Lumnitzera; species Lumnitzera racemosa. The sequence continues at coordinate 65,727,577 of JAMXBC010000004.1, forward strand.
CAATTACATGACACTACTGTCGAACCCTATTTCGTTTTTCTTAATTTAATTCATATTATGCCTGGCTCACTTAATATAGATCACTCGACATAAATGAAGAAAACATTTTCCTTTAAAAAAAATTTTCAAAATTGAAGTTGCCAATTAGTTGAACTGGTAAAAATTGAAATTAGGGTTTCTGGTTGGAAAAACCTTAATTTGGCCATTTATCCGCGTATTTTCTAGAAGAATTTTTTTTTTTAAGAAAAATTGAGTTCGAGAGATAACTTGTTAAGACTAAGTCACCATATAAAAAAATAAAATAAAAAAATGGGCTTTATTTTTATAATTTTCTAAAAAATCCTAAGATATGTAAAGATATACAAAATATAACTAAAATGAACTTTTTTTTTCCTTTTATACGGATGCTCCAAATATGCCTATATATCAGTTAGTCGGGATCAAATCAACGTAGTTCTTTTTATAAAATATTTAGTGGGTGGATTTTTTTTTTTGAAAATTGAGCTAGATATACGTTTATTTAACCATTTATTATTTTTTTTAAAAAACCCAAAAAATCTAATTTTCATGAATCTATTTTTAAAAAACCTAACTAACTAAATCTTTTTGAAAAAAATTTGGTTAAGATTTTTTATTATTTTTTATAAATCACTACGTATAAAAAAATATCTTTCTTAAATCCTACATGTAAGATACACTAAGATACGTATCTAAATATGTATCTAGATCCGAAGATACAGATCTTGAAGAAAAGATATACGATTTTCAAAAAATGCAATTTTAACATAATTTATCAAAAATTTCAATTATTTAACAAAATAACCAACGATATGACAATTATTTAAAAACCTAAAAAACCTAAATGGGTTGAGTGGTGTGTAATCGACGTATGTTGATCATTGTGATTGTCTATGGAATTGATCGTGCGCGTTTGAACTGATCGTGTATGTCGTAGTGAATTGCGTGTGTCATACGTTAGATTGCGTGCACATGGCAGCAGTAGAGTGCGTATCAGATTGTGTGTGTGCGCTGTGTTTGTCGTGAGTATAATATGTTGTGGATGTTTGATCGTGTGTATGTTACGGCATGTACGAACATGAGCTGTGGATTGTGTTCTCTAGTGTACGGCTATAAGCTATGGATGAAGCAATGTAGCTTGTATATTTGGTCAGGTAGGTGCAACTGCTGTGTGGTCGTGCGGTTGTTAACAGTAGAATATTTTAGTATGCAGCGCAAATGTAGTGAGTGATGAGTGCATGGTGTGGTGTGTATTGAGGACATACAAATTGTGAGGGTCAGCAAGGTAGTATGTCAGTGATTATTCGATGCTGTGTTGTATTGTGTGTTAGTGATTGGTGCTAAGGTGAGTGGGACATACAATGTGAATGGGTAGTGGTGTGTTAAGGGCTATGGTCAGGGCGTAGGGCTGTGGACGTTAGTGAGCTATGATTTTGTGTGGGAGTTGCTTGGATGGTGTGCGTTTATGGATGTGTATGTGTCAGGATGTTAGGGTGCATATGTGTTGTGTGATTAAGGTGCTGGGCAGTTGTTGGCAGTAGCGTACATGTGTTTAGGGGGTGTACATATAGGTTGTTCGGTCGGGGGGGGGGGGGGGTAAGGAGGGGGTGTTGGCGTATATGTGTGCTCAGGTCAATATGCTGGCGTGTTGGCAGTGGAGGTTAGGTGTTGTACGGGGGAGATTGTGGCGTGAATGAATGTGTTCGATTGTGTGTTAGTAAGGGTGTGAAGCGGTGAGTGTTGTTGTGTTTGATGACGTGATTGGCGTAAAGTGATCATGTTGTGGGATAGTGTTTTTGTGACTATGGGTTGTATATTTGTGAAACATATCAAATGTCACTGTCGACTTACTATTTATAATACTCACAATTGAATCTTTCATATCGGAAGATATGATCATAAACTTAGATACGAAAGATACAATAACAATTCTTTGAAAATTTAACCTAATTTCTACAAATCCTATTTTAATTTAGGCATTCTATTTTTCGAGTCCAACTCGGTTCAACTTGATTTAGCTCAAAAACACACTCAATAAATCCTAAGTCTATTCTAGCTCAATATAAATTAGATAAAAAAAATCCATTTTATATCAAATTGGATTAAAATATTTTAATGAAGCTCAATCCTTCAACGCCTTAAAACTTATTAAATCGAACATGTATCATTATTTGACTTAACCTTAAATGATTCGACCCGTCTTGACTTGACGCGACTTAACATAACTAGACTCACTATGACTTAACTCGACACAACTTGATACTTATTTTTATTAATTTTTCAATTTTCATTTATTTTTATCTTTTTATTTTCTTAACTTAATAAAACTAATAAAATGACAAAAATGAGGTTTTTACAGTTGCCTTTCTTTGTAGTGAAGTTTAATTAAAACTTCATTATTCGCTACAAAGACAAAAGAGATATTCATTTTTATTGAACCTTACTTTGAACTGATAGAATAAGGATTACTAACTTGAATGGTCAGTTGAGTTGTGTTTTATCTTGAAGAAAGATATCAGCTCGAAAGGCCTATATAAAGAATAAATAATCCGTCTTGAAAGGATGGGGCAATGGAATGGGAAACCCGTCTTAAAAGGAAGGGGTAAAGGAATAGGAAGTTCATCTTGAAAGGACAGCATAAAGGAATATGAAACCTGTCTTAAAAGGATAGGGTAAAAAAGCTGGGGTGAAGGAATAAGATTAGAGCGCTTATCTTGAAAAGATAGGATAAAGGAATTAAGGTGCTTATCTTGGAAGGATAGTGCAAAAGATTTAAGAGGAGCCTATCTTGGAAGGATGGGGAAAAACTTTAAGGGCGCTTATCTTAGAAGGATAGGACAAAAGGATTAAGGGGGCCTATCTTGAAAGGATAGGGCAAAAGTTTTAAGAGGGCTTATCTTGAAAGGACAAGGCAAAAACCGCTAAGGGTCAAATTAACTTGTTTTGGTTTGGTGAATAATTCGAAGATGATATATCTTTTTGAGATTTCAAAAAACTTATTTTGGTTTGATAGATGATTCGAAGAAGATAGATCTCTTCAAGATTTCAAAGAAACTTGTTTTGGTTTGGTGGATGATCTGAAGAGGATATATCCCTTTGAGATTTCAAAAAACTTGTTTTGGGTTGGTGGAAGATCTAAAGAAGATAGATGATTCAAAGATGATAGATTTCTTTGAGATTTCTAAAACTTATTTTGGTTTGGTGGATGATCCAAAGAAGATAGATCTTTTCGAGATTTCAAAAAAACTTGTTTTAGTTCTTCTAAATATCTCTTTTAACGACTTTTAGGATTATTTATCTGGGAATGGAGAATTTCACAAATTAATTGGCATACCTCCTGTTGACCTCCAATATTCACTCATCCAGATTGCAAAATATCCTTAAAGTATTGTGCTTACTTCTTTTCCTTTTTCCTTTTCCTTCTTTTTTTCTCTTTCTTTTTTTTTCTTTCCTTTCTTCTTCTTTTCTCCCCCCCCCCCTTCTCTCTCTCTCTCTCTCTCTCTCTTTGAAATAAGGTCTTCTTCATGATTGAAACCTTTTGCTTAATTGGACCATGCTCATGCTTTGGTTTTGCTTTTGTCGTTGTCAAGTTTCAATTTCCACCTCTCTCTGAATTCTGAAAAATAGATCTCTTTTTTGAAAGAAATAAGATTAAATCATTAAGAACATTCGATTTCTATTTATTTGGTGTCTCAAATTCATTGGTAAGTGTTTGGTATTTAAGTGTATGGGGCTAAGAGACATAGTATTCAAGTGTTTATTGTTGAAGTGTTTGTTGGTCAATGACTATCTGAATTTGAGAACATTCATGGATATCAACTTACTTGTAAACAGTGAAAGATTAACCACAAACAGTTCTTAAGAAAAATTGGAATTTTTATTGAACTCAGTTTTCATGGATGATACTACTTGACTGCATTTGAATTCATAGGTCTCCTTAACTTCGAGCCATCCATTTCCATTAACATTACTGCACTTTCTGATAATACCATTTTCACTACATAAGGGCCTTCACAATTTAGAGCAAACTTGCCCCTAGGGTCTTTTACATTGGGCAACACCATCCTCAACACCAAATCTCCTTCCTTAGAGTACCTTGGGCATACTTTCTTGTTAAAGGCTTGGATTATTTGTTGTTGGTAACACTGACCATAACATATCATTGTAAGTCTCCCCTCATCTAGGAGATTCAAATATTCCATTCGCTTCTTCACCTAATCTGCTTCATCGAGTTGAATTTTTGCCAACACTTGGAACGATGGTATTTCTACTTTCATCAGTCGTATCGCTTCAGTTCCATAAACTAATGAATAAGGTGTTGCACTTGTAGAGGTTCTAATTGAGGTTCTAACTAAGGTTCTGTAAGCCATGAGAGCAAAAGGAAGCATGTCATGCTAATTTCTATAAGTGATTGTCATCTTCTCAATGATCCTCTTGATATTCTTATTAGCAGCTTCAACTACCTCGTTCATCCGAGGTCGATATGGAGTTAAGTTTTTGTGATTGACCTTGAATTGGTGACACACTTCAACCTTCAACTTGTTGCTCAAATTTGTCTCGTTGTCCATAATAATAGACTCAAGCGCATCATATCTTGCAATAATGTCTCTTTTTAGAAATCTAACTACTACTCCTTTGGTTACTGTAACATATGACGCCACTTTTACCCATTTGATAAGATAATCGATTGCAACTAGAATGAACCTATGCTCGTTTGAAGCCATTGGCCAAATTGGACCAATCATATCCATCCCCCACTTTGAGAATGGCCAAGGAGCCAACAATATATGTAATTCTTAGGGAGGAGCGTTGATTTTATTAGCACATACCTAGCGACAATGCCTCACATGCTTAATATAGTTTGATTCCATCATCATCCAAAAATATCCTATCCTCATGATTTTGTTGGCTAACGTGTACTCATTCATATGAGGACCATAAACTCCATGCATTTCTTCCATTAGTTTCTCGTCTTTTTCTTCATTTGCATATCTTAGCAATGTTGTATTTGGTGATCTTTTGTACAACATAGCTCTACTTAGTAGGAAATGAGCAACCAATCTCATTAAGGCTTTTTTATCTTTTCTATCAAATACATCAAGGAACTCACCTGTTTGAAGTAATTTTTAATATCATAATACCAAGGCTTCTTTGATTCCTTCTTTTTAACTATTAAACAAAAAGCCGACGTTTCCTCTACTTCAATCTTTAAGGGTTGGATTTCTATCCCATCTGTGACTTTTACCGTTGATACTAACATGTCTAGTGCATCAGCAAATTGACTATGGGTTTTTGGAATGTAAGTGAATGAAATTTCTTAGAATCTTTCAATCAAATTTCCTAAATGCTTGTGATAGCGTATCAACTTCTCGTCTTTTTTCTTATATTCTCTCAAGATTTGGAGAATTATAAGAGAAGAATCTCTATATATGTCAAGTCTTTGTATTCCCATGTTTAGTGCCATTTTGAGCTTGAAAATGTAGGCATCATATTCTACTATGTTGTTCGTATATGGAAATGTTAATTTCACTACCACGGGGAGAAGGTTACCCTTAGGTGGTATGAGTATTGCTCCTATTCTACATCTAAACACATTGGTTGCTCCATCAAAATACATTCTCCATCCTGATTTTTCATTACTCAATTCATTTGCCACCATCACATTTTCATCAGGAAATTGAGCTTTTGAACCATTATCTTCATCTTCCAGTGGGTATTTTACCAATTGATCAGCCATTGCTTACCCTTTGACTGAACTTTGACTTATGTATTTGATATTAAACTCGGAGAGCAGCATCTGCCACTTTGATATTCTCCTATTCAATACCGGCTTTTCTACTAAATACCTTAACGGGTTATGTTTTGTCAATAGCTCCACTGAGTAATAGAAAGTATACTGCTTGAGCCTGTGCATCACCCATACTAAGGCATAACGCATTCTTTCTACCTCTAAGTGTTTTTGTTCACTAATTGTAAATTTCTTGCTCAAGTAGTATATAGGATGTTTTTTTCTACCTGTTTTATCTTTCTGTCCCATCATACATCCCATCAATTTAGGAAGGATCGTCAAGTATAAAATCAATGGCCTTCCCAGTGTAGGAGTAACCAATATTGGCGGATTCATGAGATACTTCTTGATTTTAGAAAATGCTTGCTCACATTCTTCATCCCATTCAAGTCGTTGTACACCTTCTTCTCCTCTTCTAGCACTTTTTAAGGCCTTTCCACCTTAGCCTTTGCTCAACTCCTTATTGATTGCTAGTATACCTAGTTATGCACAAGGATGAAATCTAAGAGGTCGTAGAGCTATAGACACAATACACAGTTAGTCAATAAATTAATACTAAATACTTCAAGAAAAACTAAGAGTAGCCCACTTCATTATGCAACCTTAGCAATTTTATGAGGCCTTCACATTACTCTAGTTATCAAAAAGCCACTTAAATCGCACCTACAATTGCTTAAACTTATGCTCAGGCTGGTTTGCGGATATAGGAAGATCTGCTTGCCTCTTACTAAGAACCAATGGCACTACATCTTCATCATTGGGGATCTAGATTACAAGAACCCCAATATTTTGAAGGGTTCGTTTTGAACCCTCCTACTGCATGTCTACCCATGCATCCCTTACCTAAACGCTTGGCATAGCAACTACAACCCTAGCTTAAACCTCCTAAATTAGCCTACTAGATGCTACTCCTTCTAACTTTGGACTGATTCATAGCATACCCATTGGAATATTGCCATTATAGTGTTGAATAACCTCGAGGAACGTTTGTTGCCTCCCGCTTTTCACCTTGGACTTCTTTGAGGGGGCGTCGTGAAGTCTCCCCCTCCCCCCTCTACAACAGGCTATTTCCTCTTCTAAGCAGGCCTTGAGGTGCTTTTAAGTCGCTTGTTCTATATAGCAAGTAGCTTCACTTCTACCTTCTTAATGGCCATCTCCATAGTTGCAAAAAAACCAATGAATTTCTTTAGTAAACAAATCAAACAAAGATAATATACTTACTACATTGAGGATGAGCAGCTTGATGTCTGCTACTCCAATGATGAAGTGATGTAACTCACAAACAGCCAACTAACCCTCCTCGATAAAATGCAGTAAATACTTATCTCCATCCCAAATAGTGACAAGCCCTTCTTTTACTTTTGACAAATCGATTAAGGATCAAGCTTCTTCCCACTTGCCAAATTCAATAACTTGATACTAGTCATATTGTTCTCATCTCCCAAGTTATTCAACTTTTTGCCTTAGATTAGACAACACTACTGAGACGGGAAATCCAAAGGCTTAATAGTACAAACATAGGAGAAGAACTCCTTCCCACCTTCCACCTTGTTCGGTGGCTTGTCAAAGATCCTCAGCGCCTGACCTTGGTTGGCAACATATACCCAACCATCGACCACCTTCTTCACATGAAAGAAAAACCCGAACAGCTACATTGTCGGTCTTCGCAAGTCCTATAAGCACAATACCTCAAATGCAAGGAGCTGTACCTACGCATTATTGTTAAGACTTTTAGGAGCAACCTTGAAGTATTGAAAGAACTTCACTAAGAAATTTGAGAAGGGGAGGCGAATATCGAGCTCAAATGGCTTTACGTATATATTGAATTATCGGTTGTCCCTTATATTGTATGCCTATTGTCTTCCCATGGGCACCCCTACTTGTCACTTGAGCACTTTCCCCACTGTCCGGCTTACTAGCCTTGGCTTCTTTTCACTCGCAACATATGTAACATAGACATACATATGCTCATTGGTGTTGGTAATGCACAATAGGTCCCCCACGTTGTCCTCCTTACCATTCGGAAGATATACATCATAAGGCTGTCGTTGCACGCATTCTTGCCTCTCCTCCCAAGACAAAATCACTCCATCCTCATCTCTTGCTGCAGCCGTCGTTTTAGGGGTAGTAGGGTTATCACCCCTTTCTTAGGCGAAGTCCTTACTACCTTCGTCTACCTCCTTCGAAATAGATAGGTGAGAAGACTCACTTTATTGGTCATTTGTGCTTTGGTATACCATTATGATTAATTGATTTAAAAGGAAAAAGCACTAGCTTATGAGTGAAAATTTTGGTAGAGTCTCCTTTAAGTTGACAAAGTAAAGTACAAAATGAGGACTTGCACTCCTTTTTATATAGATAACCAAGGAAATAAGGTGAACAGTTTCTCCTACTCCTAGAGCATGATCCTATAAAAGGATGTATGCCAAACCTTAGCCATCACGTGTCCCACTCTGTGAACCAAAGGCCCGATCAATCCCCATACATGAATCATTGATGTTGCCTGACAACATATTACCCCATGCATTACCCTTTAGAGATCATCAATGTGTGCTATACTTACCAAGAATGGCCATCATGACACCTTTAGCAACCTAATGATGACATCATTTACATAGGGGGCTAATATGTAGAAAAATGAACCTGATTAGAGATGTCGTCCATCATGCCATCAAATCATAAGATAGACCCCTTTACTTGGTGGTGGTGGGGTAAAGACAAGTGTTAATACTTAATTCTTATCCAAACTGAGACTCAACATGTGAGCAAGCCCATCGGGGTATGTGCAAGCAAATAGTGAGCTAACCCTCTGTACTGCGACTTGCTTGGTGAAGCCATGCAAGCCTGTTAGGGTATATGCAAGTGAACAACAAGCTTACCCTTTGTGTCATATCCACTCGGTGAGCTATACAATGTCCTAACCTAAGTAGATCAGCTCGACTACCGAGTTTACGTGTATCAACTGTTCAACATCAACTTAGGTCTCAACTTGCCCATAGCCAGGAACTAGCCGACCTTTTCCTCGACATCTTAGCTTAACCTTTGTCTTTAGTGCCTACTTCTCACTACAATCCATTAATGAGCATTTGACATTTGTAGTACGACCAATATAGTTGACAGCCTCTATAGATGTTAGATCTTTGTACTGCAGATTTGGTTGCTGGGTTGATTACAGCCGACTGCTCCCAAAGTTGTCTAGTCTCCTTTGCAGCACATGCTATCAGCTAGCGACCAGTACAAGTGAACCTTATATCGTCACGTATCCTAGTAGCCCCCATAAAAGGCATCAGGTGCCTTGAAGTAAAGAATCCCTAGTTGATACTCCCTTTTTCTCTTTTGCTTTCTCCCAATTTTGGTAACTCATATTCGGCCCTAATATACAAGCTACAATTGATAGCACATATACATAAGATGAGCACTAACCCTTGGTTCTCATGTGCTTACCCTCTTTCTCTCTTAGTTCTCTTTGTTAACATGAGTATGGGAAAGCCCCCATGGTCACACCCATAGGTCTTTTTTTATTTTTATTTTTTTTATATACAGGGATCAAGGAATAAGAGGTGAGATCTAGGTCCAGTTCATCTAGACTTTATGTAAGCCCACTTATCCTAATTGATTTGACCATGATCAACAAACATAATAATTGAGATTTAATAGCCTTATAATGAATTCAAAATAAAGTTCTTTAAATTGAAAAATGAGTATAACTTGGCTAGGAAACATGATTGATAAATATATCATGATATAGGATAGTGTTTTCACACACAAACCAATTTATATTGTGAGACCCCAACTGCTCAAAATCGATATAATTTAGGATTTCCCAAAAATAATCTCAAAATTAAATTGATTTTAAGTATAAGGTTATAAAAGTTAAAAGAAGAGCCTTCATAAATTTCATTTGGCAAAATAAGGTATATAAGATATTATCGATATTGATTATTTTATCATAAACCTAAAAATTTGGGCTTTGGAAGGTAATGAGATTTTATAGATAAGTTATTTGACTTATAAAGATAATAATTTAGATCAATTAAAGGTTTAATTATAAAAATATCAAGTATACAAGGTTGTACTTGGAAACATAAAATACTAAAAAACAAAATGTATGAATATGTGTATATGCATAAAATATTTGTCAAATTAAGTAACATATATATAGGGAAATGTCATTGACACTTGGAAACTTGAATTTCATCTTGCTAGGGGCGTGGCATTAGTATAATTTTATGATAAGTTAGGTGTCTTAGGAAAGGATTAAGATGGAACATGCAAAATTTGTAGGTAAAGCAATTGTAATTCTACTACATAAATTTATTAAGCCTATAAAAACCCACCTTTAGGAGCGGGTGGAGACTTTCGGCAATTCTTAAGAGAGATGATGCTTTGGAAAAATTGAAAGAGCTTTTGAAAAAAAGAAATTAGAGTAAGAACAAAAATTAGAAGAAAATGGGTATAAATTGGGGCATTTAGAGTATGTGAGGATAAAGAGAATTTGGAGGTGAATCATCAACACTACGTGAAGGGAAACACTATGGCTTGGTGGTAGACCTACTTTGGATGGATGATGGTAGCTAGAGTAGTAGTTTTTGATGACTGGTCAATTTCTTTCGTTTTTATCAAAATTTTACCAAAAATAATAAATGATTTCTAAATATGAAACTTGATTTTTATAAGTATTTTATATGAGGATTTCAAAAATCAACCTAGATTTTCCAAATTTTAAGTACATATATAGGTTCCTTAAGAAAAATATCTTGTTTATCGATTTTATTTTGCATTTCAAAAAATCAAATAATATAATTTTGGCCTAAATTTTTGTGTGTGAGTTCCTTAAAAGTTTTACTATCAAGCTATATAATTAGCTTTTCAAGATTGTAAAGTTGGGTTTTTGGTAAAAAAATGTATTGGAGGTGTTATTCCTTAAGAATCCTTCAATGGACTTATGGTGATTTTGTTGTGAATTGAAGAATAAATGATTTTTGATAATAATGAGAGGAATATGATCTTTGATTTTAGATGAGAAACTTGTTTATAAGTCAATTATTGAAGTTGAAGGCGGAACTACATGTTTCTCTACTAAAATTATATATTTTTCTACTCAAACCAGATGTTTTTCCACCTAAATGTACTAATGTAAGTGATAAAATCGAGTTTTGAATGATGTTTTATTCTGGTTAGATATGAGGATGGTGGAAATTGGTGTCGAGTGGTGCAATTTGAGGAATAACAAAGGTAAATGAGTGAGTTTAAAGGTAAGTTAGGACTTAGGCTGAATTGAAACATATATTTATAAGTTGGTTAAAGAGTAAGTCATGAGTTAAGCTATTATGTATGTAAAGCAACTTTTTTTCACCTTTATGTGTATAGTGAGCTATACGGCTAAATAAAGAGTGAATAGGTGGTACAATAGGCATGAGTAACTAGTTTATTAAGTCTTTCATTTTGGAATCATTATGAAGTGATAAGTAAGTTGGATTTCATGATACTACTAGAATAATGAGATGATTAGAAGGTAAGTTAGAAAGTATATTAGGCGAATCCTATATAGCAAGGTAAAGTCAGAGAGTTGGTTATAAGTTGTTCTAGATGAAGCTTATTCTAAAGAAGGTCATCAAAACCCAAAACCTTACACGCGAGAAAGTCACTTAAGTGTACTTGGTAATGAAGTTTTAGTGATGAAAATGTAAATAAAACAAAGTAAAGGTTTGGCTAATAAGTTAAGAGCAAGGTTGCATGGTAATTTGTTGGATATTGTTTGGTATATGATTTAATGTATTCATAACATGGCATGACAATAACCTATGGGTCAGGTTTTTCAAAATTAAGATTTTGCTAGGTTGAGTTTTATATGAAAAACTGGGTTTTTATAAGCAAATATATTAACCTCTAAAACTTGAGTTTGTTAAATAAATGACTTGATTTATAAAAGTTGAGTTTTCGAGCATATAGAAATTATATTGTATATACTTGACCAATATATAATGGGTTTTCTAACAACAGTACATGGGTCTGCCAGGCAAGTTTTTGGTAACTCCTTGTTGCCTTATTGGGTTCCTAGATGTTATGTCCATACTAATTAAAGTTGACCAACTTGATTGATAGGTTGGGCTAAGACATCAGCATTGATGTATATTACATGCATAAGCATGGCATAAATTTGTTGTTTTTACTTGCTTAGCTGGGTTATTAAGTAACAAAACTAAAACAATAATTTGCTTGATGATTGTGATATGATACTGCTTATGTTGTTATATGTTTATTACTCTCACTTAACTTATGGTAAGCTGAGGAGATAAGTTATCTTATTTTTAGATTGGAAAGAAGTTAGACATGACCTCACACTTTAGGAGCAAAAAGACTCGAGAGCTCTAAAGAGGTGATAGCCTTTCTTAAGTAGTGAATAGTTGCAAACTTTGATTTAACTTCTAAAAAGGAGCTCTTTAGGAAGATTGTTGAGTTACAATATAAACATCTCATAATAGAGACTATTATGTAGATTTCTTGATGGATTATGTATTGTATAAAGGAGTACATAGTTGTGACACTTGGAATATGGCTCGTTTTTGTAAAGATTTTTGCATTGGTTTGTTATGTTGAATAGGAAAGGATTTGAATATAAGTATTTTTACAAAATTGAAATGATAAGTTGGATATAATTTACACCTTATATATAATGAATTGTCTTCAAGCTCTAAAAATTAAGAAAAACTTTCAAGAGGACACCTAAAAAGTGAGGCCTTACATATATTGAGATAAGAAATACAATCCTTCAATAGGAATTGCCAAACCTTAGTTTATTTTGTATATAATTGTATTATTTATGTGAATGGTTAGAATTTATTTAAAATTTTTTATAGGAATGGAATTATTTTATCTGATAAGCAGATTTCAACTTCCTAAGTTCGATGGTGCTCATGATAGGGGTTAGTGAAGGAGGTAGGCTTTACCCTCCTATCCTATCCCCAACTAATGGGTATATTCAAATCTAAACTTACTATGTGACGAACTACAACCACTTAACAATCTATGTCTCATAATATTTATGACATCCTCTCTAATATGTTTCTTCATTTTTTACCTTTAAAAGTCAAAACAGTCACATCCAAAAGTATAATTTTTAAAATACCAGTTAATATTGCTTTAAAGTTAAATATTGACAAATTTAAAAGACATAAAATAATAATAATAGAATATTACAAACTTAATTCACAATATATGCATTGGAGATGTGCAAACTTAAGCATGGTTCATAATTGAGTTTTATACAAATATGGGTTTTTTTTCGAAAAATATTACGAAAAATAGCTCATTTAAAAAAAAATTATGAATATAGTATATTGAAGGTATATCAAGTGAATGCACCTTCAGAATCAAGTGAATGCACTTTTAGCATCTTATGATTTTTATATTGAAGGCGCATGTCGTGGATGTGCCTTCGATTCAAATTGTGATACTGAAGGTGAATCTACTGCATGCGCCTTCGGTATCACTTTATACTACCCCTATTAATTTCCTCCTATTCGAAATGATAAAGTAATGTTCTTCCAACCCTTAACTTGTAAACAGAATGGAGAGTTAGATATATCTTCAGTATCACTTTCTACTAAACTTGCTAATTTCCTCTCGTCCGAAACAATAAAGTAATGTTCTTCTAACTCTTGACTTGCAAACTAAATGAAAAGTTTGATATAGCAATTAATTACATAAAATCACAATTGGTGGAACACCTCAACAAATATGGTAAGTAGGGAAGAAATAAGTATATGGTATGATCATCTAATGACTATACGAGTTGAATAGAAGAAAAAGTAATTGTAAATTATAAAATTAAGATAAATAAACAATACATTGAATGTAACATATGATGAAAAGTGAATAGTCTTTCGAATAATCGGTATATACAGAAAAGTTGTAATGAGTCAATGACAAGATCAATACAATGGAAAAATAAAGAATAAAACAAAAACAATAGACTAAACAGATTTATTGATGCCTACACTGTGTAAAGGTCCACACGGCATAGGAAAGAAGTGAACATCTTCGTCTAGCTTGTATCTAAGTAGGCTCAAGTGGTGGATCGTCGAGCTCAAGTTCCCTAGGAGGAATTGGGTTGGCTAGATGGCCCGGATGCAGTTGAGTGATGCCTTTACCCATAGATGACTGTATGGGGTTATAATGTCGCTTTTGAGGAGCTAGTAGAGTAGCGAGGTCAAGATGTTGCTGGAACTCAGGAGTCATGTATGTGCTAAATCTAGGCTTGGAGCTGGATTCGACTCTTGTAGTGGAGGCAACACCTAACCCAGGGTATGTGCTATATCCCCCATTGATATGCCTTAGGTCTATAGAATGACGGGCATGTGATGAGATATTGTCATCGAGGTTTGTTCAACAATGTATTGCTTGAGCCTTACCTCCTTGAACTCTAGCTCTACCCCTAGGTGATGCACCGGGAGTTAGCATCTCCTCATCAATAGGTGGACCTTGATCCTCATCGTGGTCCATATGGGGTGGCTCATGTACGCCTCTTTATTGTAGGTAGAGGATAAGGCCACTGTGTTGCTCAACGAAGTCAAGTGCCTCATCTGCAATACCTAGCGTTGTAGGATAGTTAAGTGCTAGTCTAACACTCTTGAGCGAGTCTACCTGAAATAAGTAAAGAAAATAGATGTTGGTATATATGATAGCAAGTATAAATGAGTGAAAAATAAAATAATGAATGATTTTAGATGTACGTATTAATTGACTAATGATAGTTCCATAATATGTAATATAATGTCGGGTGATCTGTCTATACTATGGCTAGTAGCTCTCATCGACCCGTTGGGGACCTTGGATGTGTACTAAGAATCTTTATCTTTGTCCCCAAGTTTGGATGTAGGAAGAGTGTATGTTGATCCAGTTAACATCCGTCTTACCCCGGAGGTCTTGTTAGTGGAGCTGCTTTGAGGTGTCTACTTTCTGTGGAACATACTGATATCCTTCAAACTACTGGACAACATGGTCCAAAAAGTACCACTTAATGATGTGGAAACATATGAGTGGTACCCTAGTAGTCTAAATATGTTGCCCGGTAATACAATACTGAGGTAGTAATTCCTCTATATAAGGCTCCCAAACAACCTAAAGGGTAGAAGATAAAAAAAAAAAAATTGAACAACTAGTCAAACAACGATGGTTGTCACTTACAATCAAGAAAAGGACAGCAAAGAGGACAACTTATCATATCATACTTGCTGTGTTGTTTGCATGTCAAAAGCTATGCGATACACATCTACGACATGCATCGGATGCTGAGTCGTATCCCACACTACCCTTTATCTGGCCACCAATGCTCTATCCCTGTCAATAATAAACCCATGTCGACTAAGGGGTGCGACATGTGGGAATCTATCCTAAGCCTAGACCTACAGTAGAATTGTAGCCCCTCCTAGCTTATGCGAGTTAGATGAGGAGGCAGAGCACAGTTGTCGGTGTAACCATGCCAAGCATGCACTGCCCTAACTAAACTGCCTAGCTACTAAGAAGTCCTCAAGCAATGGCAGAAATATCAAGTGCATAAGGCTAGAGGATTTATCCGTAAATATAAATCCTCCCATTAAGTTGAGTATGTATGCATGTGCATACTATCGGACCATCTTGTTGTTCGTCTGACGGGGAAGTATATGGATGTGTTCCTGTAACCATGTTAGAGATAAGCGAGCAACCTTTATTCGAGCAGGCTTCATGCCCAACAACCTCTCTCTTACATTAACCCAGCTCTTCTCATCATCCGTCTCTGCTCGTTCCACCACTGTGAACCCTGTAACTAGAAGTCTAAGTTAGATCTCAACATTCTATAGTATGATGGTTGCCTCTCTAGTGGATAGGTGGAATGTGTGTGTCTTGGGCCTCCATCTCTCGACAAATGCTGTAATCAGATGCCAATCCAACATAATAAATAGGAGTTGTGCAACTCCCCAGAACGCAACCTCCTGTATATACGACTCTATCCTAGGATGAATAGGGATATCCCGCTCATCCTTGCATAATGACATCTCACTATGCCGTACTCGTAGTGCATATGTCACCTCTTAAACAAATATTCAGTTAAGTTAAGTTAGCAAGTAACACATTATTAATAAGAGAATTGGTTATAAATGGTAACGACATTACTTGCTTTGCCCTTTTAAACGACCTGTGAATGGTGACTGGCTTGCCTCGCAAGTATACGTGGATCAATTAGTCTCAACTCCATCCATCCTGCGATCACATTTAGACAAGTTTAGTATACTAATTACTCATCACTATATTTTCATTCACATAGATAATTACTTTCACGTAATCTGCCATTTGCACCTTAGTTATGCCACGATGAACCGGATATTTAGATAAAATAAAAAAAATCATCTATACACCGAGTGACAACTTTATAAAATACACTTAGTCATCCTGTTAAACTGCGTTGCCAACACAAATATCTAACATTGACTTTTTAATTCGACCCAACATAATAAAACCGTCAAATTTATATATAGCAAGACATAAAAAATTCCTAATTTTATATAACATAAAATATATTTTCATCAATTGTTAATAATTTACATAATTTACAGTACATTTATAATTATAAAATTTACGTCATTAACTAATAATTTTTTTTTCTATAAAAAAATAGTGAATAATGTCAATTATTATTAAGATAACAAAAAAAAATTAAATAAATAAAATTCACATAAGTTATAGATTGTTACTTATTAATGATGTATGCTCACGTTAGGAAATGGTTCAGTACTCTAACTATAGCTTTCTTTAATTTTTCTCTATGTTTTGAAAATTTTAGAAACTGGTATAGGTAAGAATGGGCTTTGGTTGTGTGAATTGGGTTTTATATTGCTGGTATATTGAAGGTGCATCTACTGCATGCTCTTTCAGTTATAATGAATTATATTGAAGACGCATCTACTGTATGTATCTTCAGTGTAAAAATCATAAAATATTGAAGGTGTATTAACTGCATGTACTATATTCAAAATTTTTTTTGAAACGAGCCTTTTTCCGTAATATTTTTTAGAAAAAAAGCCTATATTCATATAAAACTTTTCATAATTGGCCCAAAGCTGAACCTAGACTCCTCGGGTTACACTTCCAGAATCGGGGATTTGGCATCAGCTTGGGTAGGCCAGTTTTATAGACTAATTCTAAGGAATTCATGGGTTGAATTCCTAAACTCATGAATAGTAACATCTAATTTCTTTTTTCATAAAAATTAAATTTTAATTTAAAATAAGTAAATAATTTCTTAAACTAGAAACAATAGCCTAAGGGCTACAAACCTTTTAGCCCATTTATTTATGAAATAGATATTAAGATGTATATTTATTTATATACAACTATATTTTAATTGAATTGTAGTATTAGGAATGTAGGCTAAAAGATATAGAGTTTACAAAGAATTTTTTTTTCTCTTTTTTTTTTTGACACAAATACAAAGATGTTCAAAAGATTAAAAACAGTCCCATATTACCAAGGAATGGGATGTATCTTTTGGTAAATGTATATGTATTATACTAAGCATATTTTTATATTACGTTTGATATGCATGAATAGTTTAGAATAGAACGGATTAAAATAGATTAAAATAAAATGAAATGAAATGAAATAAAGAGTTCAATGATAAGATTGGTTGATTTTTCTTATATATTTGTCTAAAGTCTAATTATATCCATTTAGTGATGTTTTGTACGTCCAATAGTACCTACTATATAGTGACCATGTAAGGGATGACATAGATGGGTCTAATAGTAAACAAGAAACTACTTCTTGACAAGTATAAGATTGTATCATTTGTATTACCTTATGAGAGTAGATTCCAAAACTTAGTAAACTGAATTGACCATTTGGGCATGCTAAGTTTCAAAAATTTGACTTATTTTAATGCACAATCATAATATAATAAGAAGTTTAATTTTTATTAGGATGATATAAAAAAATATTACCTTAACCTTAGGTGATTTTTCAATTTTGCACTCGATATCGAAATTATTAAATATTCTAATATAACTTTCACTCCTTACTTTCTATACCTAAAGTTTGGAGTTGCTAAGCTTCCGTTGTCCTTAGAAAGATATGTGACAGGCACTTATTAGTTGAAAACTAAAAACGCAAAGATGAGAGGTGTAGTAGTAAATTCAACAACGAAAAATTTAATCAGACATGATATTTAGTAATGACAAATCTAAAGTGTAAAATTGGCAAAAACATCCAAGATTTGGATAGCAATTTTAGCATTGTCCCATATTCATATTTATCCATATTCAACTCTACAATCAATCAATCTCTCTCTCTCTCTCACGAAATTGCACAAACATTCATTTTCTTTTCTTTTTTCCTTTTCTTTCATTTCTGTTCCCTCTATTAGAGCGCCAATGCATTCTTGTTTATGGCGATTCCAAGCAAACATATCATTCAATAGACAACTTTACGTAATTTTACATGCATAGAATCCTGCCTTTTCAAACATGGCCTTTTGAAGCACTGAGTTCTGGTTATGGATGGCAATAATATCTAGAATTATTAACGCATTTCATACATCTTTACATCTCCGGATTAGGGAGTCGTTGATTTCGTATGCCCTATCCTTGAAGTGACATCTTCTAGATTATACACACCAGTGACTTTCCCACAAGCAATTGTAGCCATAATAAGTGAGCTCTTCTGATGAACTCCGACAGTAATGTTCCAAGTTGAAATCATATTCAACCAAGTTCAACATATCATCTTGGTATTGGTACCAACCCATGATACTACTACCTGGTGAAGGCTCTGGTGTCAGTTTGATCATCTCATCAACCCAATCAAACTCAAACTCATGATCTTGCATGAGTATCCTATCATGTTCCAGCCAATTAGCTTTGGCTACTCCTCCTTCCTCCGTTTTCACCAAAGAAGAACCTGCAGTCTTGTCCATCACCTCAACCTCAAGTGACTGGACGCCGGAGAACTCGACACCACCACTACTGTCGTTTCTTCCCATGTCATCATCTTCCAGCTCTTCAAGTAATTCTCTCAACAGCTTTCCATCAACCTCTGAAATTTCTATGTCATGAATTTCTCCACGGGATTCACTTTCATGGCGGGAAGCAAATTTATCCAATGAACCATCCATGGAGAATAATCAGATTGAATATACTGAAGGAGGAAATCGGAAAAAAGAACCAAGATAGTAATTGTTACTACGCAATGGGGGCAGGCAACAGGAATGGAGAGGCAAAAGAATATATAGTGAAGGAGAAGGGAAGTAGTGGGGTCTTAAGCGGTCAAATCAACAATCGTGTTTTGTGCGCACGTCATGAGGATAATTCATGCATATCATGATCCACTTGACAATAACATGTACCTAATGTTTTGCTCGAGACGATAGACACATATGGGGACCGTGATAAAGATAACATAAAGTGGGAGAGATTGTTCAGAATAGAGGGGAAACTTACTAACTTCTTGGTACCACACAGCCTTTTGCATCTAATTAATGGATGGGTAGCTTTTGTCCGGACTTTCATGCACGTGGACCGGATATATATAATGTTACTTCCTTTATAGGGATACCGATGAGGGTTCCAGATGAGTTCTACGCGTTTGGTTGGCTTTCTTACGGTATAAATAAAAACTAGTTTTGTACCTGCTCAATACAGATGGTTGAACGAAATAACATTGGCTTATAATTACAAATTGTTTGCAACAATAGGAAAGACATAGTTATCATTTCTTTTTGGTTGCGGAATAAGTCGAACTGCCCTTAGATATTAAAAAAGGGGGATAATTAAGTAATTATCCCTCAGTAATATGTAATTAATAAATCGCGATACATTGACTTATTTGATTATATATTCACATTAAAAGACTTATGAATATGGTCCACTCATCCTCACACTAATTACTATAAATCATCGTATAATCCTATCGCGCAAACAAAAAGAAAAAGAAATCCTAGTAGCCCCTCTTGTGCTGAGACAACAAAGTGAAGGGTTTCTTTGTCTCCCTCTTTTTCACTTTTATTAGGTTTCACTTAAGAAAAGACCCTAATTCCCTCTATCTCTTTTGGATTAGGACACTTCAATTAAGAGCTATCAAGGATTTTTATGAATCTTGAAGTTCAAAGGGGATCTTGCTAATAGGCAATCAATTATCCCTTAAATTCTAGTTTTATGGTAGGATCAAGCCCTAATTAACCATTCTTGTAAGGATTTGAATCCATTGAAGGTTGTTAGATTTAAGGTGGTGGTGACTAAATTCTGTAGGAATTAGGGTTCTAGTCCGAATCAAGGTAAGGATCCGAATCTTTTATTATGGTTGATTAATAGCTAATAGAAATCCTATTTGTGTGTTTTTTTTTTCACAAAGGAAATTATAAGCCTATGAATTAATGTTCAAGGTTGGTCATTGGTGCAAAACAATATCCTTGTAGGGGTGTGCATTGATTTGACATAAACATATCAATTTGCTATTAGAAGTTGTTTTATAATTTGTAATATAGTCATTATATGGAATTACAAGAAATTTAGGGCAAAGATTTGAATTTGGAACTAGAAAGTGGTAGATAAGTAAAATTATCTGTAATGTTATGAATTTGTAAACTAAGAACCAAGTTGATCTTATTAACCATGGATTCTTGGTTCTTTATTTGTTATGAGAGGAACTTATGTATATGTTGAGTATAATCAAATTAAGTTGACTTGGAAGTTTGAAAGTATGTTAATCAAATTGATAGATTTACAAATGGTTGGTTGGAACCATAATTTGTCATTTAAAACTATGATTGAAGATATAAAAGAATTATGGAGAAGAGTTATGGCTTTTGGATGTTTATAAGGAAAAGGAATTGATTAGTGAATGGTTTTGATTTACTAGATGTTGAAATTAATATTGGAAATAATGCTGTAAATGAGTTAAGTTACTTTAGTTCGACTTGAGCTTGATTAGTAAACTAATTGAGCTTGATCTCCAATTTAAGCTTTTGAGCTTCCGAGTTTACTCACTTCAATTAGCGAGTTAGCTCATTTAGACTTGTGAGTATGTTTATGAGTTTTATATATATTACAAGTATTATATATTATTAATATAAAGGATAATATCTATATAATATATATAAATATATATTATGTTATAGGATAATATATAACATATAACCTAATCCTTGTCTGCTATTTGCTAATATATATATTTATATATTTATTTATTTTCAATACTTAGGTTCGAGATTAGGTCGAGCTCGATTAGCTCGAGCTTAAATAGTAAACGAGTCGTGTTAGAGCTCAAGACAAAGCTCGTTTATCAAAATGAGCTGAGCTTGAGCCTCAATTTTAGGTTTAATAAAAATCTTAGCTTAGTCTTGAGCTTAATAATTTTTAAATGAGCCAAGCTTCGGCCTTTAGAAACTTGGCTTGACTTAGTTCATTTGTAACCCTAATTGAAAAAATGTTTTTGGAAAGTGAAGCTAGATTTTGGAGTTTATGAGAAAAAAATAATAAATTGTAGTCAACCAACCTATATTAGTATTAAAATGGCTTTTCAATAGACGAATAATTGGAAGCGAGTTCAGATAGTTGATCGACCCATGATAGGCTTTGACCTCAAAGGTAGGGTACTCAATGGGTCCAAGATAGGTAGGTCAACCTATCCTTGTAGTGCAATAAAATGACCCTAACAAAGTGAAGTAAAAAAGAAAAAAAAATAACTGGATAGATAAGCTAACAATTAGTTAGTCGATTATTAATTATGTTATAAGTTAGTTAGTTTATGATAAGCCAGTAATAAGGTATAATTTATTAATTAATAAGTTGTTAGTTAGTTTGTTATAATGTTAACTACTTAACTAATTGGTTACCTTAGAGTTATTTAATAAGTTTAAAAGTTAGTAACTTGTTGGTTAGTTAATTTGTTAGTGGTTAGTAATTGGCTTTATTCAACCTAACATATTCCACAAGTTTCAATCTTTAGGCATTTAAACATGAACATAAGTTACAATCATAAGTTTTCATTAAGTATGGAAGTATGATGTTTGCACTGAATTGATTTTATTATGGATAAGTACTAATTGTGAATCATGGAATACAACTGCTTAAGAGAAATGTATGTGACAATTTGCTTGTTGCTTCTTATGTGCTAAGGTTACATAATAATGAACTTAACTGAAAGTGAAACCCTACTTCCTATTGTGTGTGCTTCAGAGAGGCAAAAAGAATTGTGATGGTCAGTATTTTGGATACTTACCTAGTGATAGGTATGATATGATTGGTCTTTGAGCAACCTCAAGAAATTTTATTATTTTTATGCCAATGTTCCTAACTGGTTGATGACATTGGTAAACATTATAAACCGAGTTACTGTTTTGTGAAGAAGTTGTAGTGGAACATATTGGTAGATATGGGATGCCTTTTGTGGGCACTTGTAATTGACTAGCATGAAATGGCTAATTTGTGAGTTATTCTAAGCACAAGTATCAATTCCTACTTCAGTGTTCCTTAACTTAATCCATATTAAGCTCAGCTTGCTTAATATAGATTACTTGACATAAAATTAAGGAAATATTTTTTTAAAGAATATTTTGAAAAATTGGAGTTGCCAACTAGTTAAATTAGTAAAAAATGAAATTAGGGTTTTTGATTGATTCGTGTATTTTTAAAGAAAATAATTTTTAGAAAATTAACTAGAAAAACTAAGTTCAGGGGATAACCTATTAAGATTAAGTTACTATATAAAAGATAAAAAAAAAATTAATGGGTCTTTTTTATTTTATTTTTTTCTAAAAATACTAAAATATGTATAGGTATATAAAATACAACTAAAATGATTTTTTAATTATTTTCTTATTATGAATTTATCAAGAAAAAGGAAGAAAAGTTTTTTTTTTTTCTAATTTTTTATATGGTTGCCTCGAAAGTACATATGTACTTATTAGTTATGATTAAACCAATGCAATTCTTTTTTTTTTCTAAAATATTTAGTGGGTGGATTTCTTTACTTTTGAAAATCAAGCTAAATTTGCGTTTATTTAACCATTTATTATTTTAAAAAATAAAAAAAAATAATTCTACAAATCTATTTAAAAAAAAAACACCTAGCTAACTAAATCTTTTTTGACAGCTCTGGTTAAGTTTTTTTTTTATTTTTAAATTCACTATGTATATAAAAATATCTTTCTTAAATCTTACATATTAGATATACTAAGACACGTATTTTAGATATGTATCCCATATGAAAAATATGCTGAGATATAATCTAGATATGTATTTTTTCTAAATCTCATATGCAAGATTTGTTAAGATAAGAACTAGATACATATTTTTTTTGAAGATACGGATCTCAGAGAAAAGATACAAGATTTTTTTTAAAAAAAATTTGCAATTTTCAACTAATTAAATTTGTTCAAAAATCAAATTATCTAAATAATAATAATAATAATAATAATAATAATAATAATAATAATAATAATAATAATAATAATAATAATAATAATAATAATAATAATAATAATAATAATAATAATAATAATAATAATAATAATAATAATAATAATAATACCGGCACTAAAAAAAAAATAGTAAGAGATAATTAAATTAACTAAAAAAAATTAATTAATCAAATAAAGAAAATAATTTACCTAAATCGGTTGAGTCGTGCGTGATTGGCATGTTTACAGTAGTGGACGTGCAACATGGATTGTGACCGTACACGGTAGTGGCACATCGTGATTGTGTGTGTGAGTGCACGTGTCCAGCAACTTGTGTGAATCTGTGTGTGTATGTTATTGTGTGTGTTCAGCAGTGAACATGGTGAGTGAGTATGTTCTATGCATGAATTCAGTGAGTGAGTGGGTGTATTCTATATGAGACGTGGTTTGTGTCTGTCTATTTCAATCAAGGAGCTGTTATACGTATATGTTTAGGGGGTGTGCGTGTAAGTGAAGGTGTTGTGGACGTGCGGTAGTCAAGTAATGTACAGGTGCTATGTGTGAAACATGATCAGGTGTTAGCTATCATGTGATTGAGTATGTGGGGGGCTATTATATAGCGTGCGTTAGATTGTGAAGTGAGGTGTTGGGTGTGTGTCAGGTGTTATCGGAGGATTGTGCTCGATTAGCAGCGTAATCATGTGATGTTCATAGAATGTTGTTGTGCTACAGTAAGGGATTGACGGTTGAGAAAGGTGTGGCTTTGTGTTTGGATGTGTTTAGTTAGGGGGCTATCGAATGAGGAATATAGGCTTGCATGTTAGGGGATTGTAAAAAAAAAAAAATCCTTAAGGCTACCGTTGAATTCCTATTTATAATACTCATCTTAGATATAGATTTTATCTCAATAAACCTTAAATACGATAATGAATCTTAGATACGGAAGATATGTTTTAGATTATTTGAAGATTCAACCTAGTTTCTAAAAACTCTATTTTAATTTGGGCTATTTATTTTTTCGAGCCCTGCTTAATCTAACTTTATTTAGCTTAATAACTAATTTAATAAATCATAAGTCTATTTTAGCCCAATATAAGTTAGATAAAAAAATCTACTGTATATCATACTAAACTAAAAATATTTTAATAAAGCATGATTCTTTAATGACTTAAAATTTATTAAATGGATCACTCACCATTTTCCGATTCGATTTCAAAAGATTTTACTTGACTCGATACGACTTGACACTTTATTTTTATTGTTTTTTTCAATTTTCATTTTTATTTTATTTTATTTATTATTATTATTTTTTTCTTTAATTTGACTTAATAAAAATACAAAAATAAAATGGCAAAAATGAGGTGTCTACAATAGGGATGTATGCTTTTGTTGGCTTAAATAAGATAACTAAATTGTATATGTAGCATTAATTTAGGATATCTATGTGTTTTTGCTCAAACCTTGCATGCATTTGTATAGTTACCTATTGAGTTTTGGCTCATCTTTTGTGGGGTGTATGCACTTGTATGATGACCTTGGTTGACATGTTTTATACATATTGGATGGGTGCTAACAATTATGTCAATTTTGAGTATTATGATGGGGATTGACATTGGAAATAATAATTTAGTTTGAGACACTCATTTTAAGCTTTAGATGGAGTATGATTAACTTTGATCTATGGAGACTTTTGATTTGGTTTATCATTTACATAGATTTAAGTTTTAATATTTAGTGACTCTCTTAATTAGTATCATTGGCAAATTTAATTTGATGTATTATTAGACAAATACATTGAATATAATACATGGAGATAATTCTGAGTATTATTTGCTGAATTAAAGATATGTGGTCGTTGTAACTAAGCATATGAAGCGTGGCATTACTTTTCAACAAACCAAACACAATGCAATAGTAAAAAATGTTGTTTTGACATATGAAATATGGAAATCACTTACCGTTCAAAACGAAGATATTTTAATCTACAATATTTTTAAAACTAATATTCTTATTTTTTTCCATCACCATCCTAAAGAAAACAATGTATTATTATTTCTAAAAGAAAAAAAAAGTATCAATTTTCAAATTATGACCAATTTATTAACTAGACCATATAATGAATTTATCAAAAATTAATTTTTCATAATCTTAAGCAAATGTGATACAGTATGATATGATTTTTTTTGGAAGCTCCGTGAAAGAAAATACAATTAGTTTTACTCTCTTGCATTTTATTTTCAATCTTAAGTATATTCTTAATTTTTTTCCCACTAGTATAGTCTTAATTTATCCATAATATTTTCTGAATTCTTTGGTTTTCTTGATTCCAAGATTAAGAAATGTGGTAGTTGTTGATAGTGGAATTTTGTTTAAAAGCTCCACTAATTGCCAACCTCTTTAAGGTCAAATGTTACCTTAAGTTAGGCACTAACGTTTCTAATTAGTCATTGTGATGACCTTTGATAAGCTAATGATAATAGGCCAACATCTAAATTGTTGACCTATCCTAAGAGATTTATCAGCTGAAGATAGCTTCACTGACTAAGAGTCTAAAGGTTGAATCATCAAGGCCCAGTCCATGAAGTTTAAACATTTAAACTTCAGGACATATGCACGAATAATTAGATGGTTACGCTTGTTGGTAATTGCTTAACTACTCTTTTGTTTGCATGATTAGCATATGCTAAATTAGAAGGTGCTACGTGTCTAAGGCAGTTCAATTGCTCTTCCTATTCTATTATAAAGTAAAACTCTATATATGCGTAAGGACAACCATCATAAGACTCACCTTTAAATACTTCATTTAGAATCACTAATTTAAGTATTCCTCAAAGTTTAATGTTTTCTCTTTTGCGAATTCAAATACTATCCTAAAACACACCAACAATAGTAACAATCTTCTAATTAAATGTGAGGTCTCTCTTGGAAGTCTCTTAAATTGGCCACTGGACCTTATAGTCAAGGAAATTGCAAAAAGGATCACAAAGTCTGCCATGAAGAAAGGAGCATAATTGTACTTTATTTGATCACAAAGAATGCCATCAAGTAAGCTGTATACTTTATGAAATGTCAAAGACTTGAATAGAAAAAGAAGAAGTTAACAACACAACTAGAATACCGACCAAACATTGAGGAATAAAAGTGTAGTTTTTCTAAAGGGAATTGATAAGACTAATGACTAAAGCCTATTTGTGTATTGTAAGGAGAGGGAGATTCAGTGAGCATTGGAAAGAGGAATAATTTGCCCCAGAATGGTAAAGTTTCAAGAATTCTCATGATAATTTATAAATTTATCAATTGATATTTAATGGGGATAATTCATATCAAACGCGATATCTTGGATAAAGGAGATTAAGTAAAACATTATGTCATATATTAAGATTTTACTTCTTTTGTGCTAAGGTAAGCATTCCTTCAATAAATTCGTTTTATGGTTTTAGCTTTCTAATCCACCATTAAGTTTTAATTCTATAATTGACAAAGAACTTGACATTGGTTTTCAAATTACAAAAGCATATTTAGTAATAAGGATATTTGGAAGGAATGGAGTTTTAAATAACGGAATATGTTCTATGAACTTTTGAGACATTACATCAATTAGAAAACACAAACTTCTTAATCTCAAGGGAAAACTATTGAAGAGTACGTTATAATTGCAAAAGCAGGATATACTATAAACTTTAAATGAATTTGTTACCCGTTCACTTCACTAAAATAAGGGGGGAATGTGTCATGTTCCAAAAAAGTGGAGTCGTAACAGTCCTGCTGTGTAATCCATCCTAAAATAGAAACTATTCACACTAGCATACTTGACTCAGTTCACACTAGCATACTTGACTCTTCCCCTTTGAAGCATCCAGTTTGATACCTGTTTGTTATAAACCTATGGAGTAATCTTTTGAAATAATTTGTTAAAAATAAACTTGTAGTTTGACTTTACAAAGGGTGGTAATAAATCCCACAGGTGCCTGTCATTTCATATACAGAGTAGAATACTGAAAACTACCAAGCTCCTTGAAGAGTCCTATATAGATTTCCATAAAAGTTAAGAAAGTCAATACTAAGGACAATAACTAGCCATTTTTTGTTACCCCTTATTCCTTGTCCCAATTTATTGGAGCTCTAATTTTGGGTAGGTACTTGTAATTCATTAAGAATTTGCAAAACAAACTATAAGAGAATGAGTGATAACTTGCTTAGTAAGTGGGGGTGAAGATAAAAGTATGCATTCGGCATATTACAAGCAGGGTTTTCAACCAGGTTAGTTAAATGTAGTACGTATACAAGCAAATGCCATCTCATGACGTTATTTGATCCATTATGAGATTGGAGATATTACACCTACTTTAATTTGAGTTGAGGAGTTTGACGTTGTGTACTCGCGAATCGAAACCAAATCGAGGCTTATGCAATGGAGAATGCCCTTTTCTTATGACCACCTTTGAATCACATCTTTTAATCTTGCCACAATCTCTTCTTCTATCACTTAGTTCGACTAAGGGTAAGGAAATGGCTATTTCAGCTATCTTCATTGATGGGAGTTTGTGTTTGGCTCAAGAATCATAACTCTTACTCCTAATGAGTTGCGATGCTAACTAGGCTAGATGTAAGGCCAAATATGAGCAAGTTTATTTTTAGGGTGATTAACTAAGTTTAAACAATTTAAGCATAATAATATTCACAAAATATCCATAACATGGAACTTGGCTCCCATTAAAGCAAATTAAATCTCAAACACAATCTCTGTATATGTATAAA
Source organism: Lumnitzera racemosa (assembly GCA_024138005.1). NCBI lineage: Eukaryota > Viridiplantae > Streptophyta > Magnoliopsida > Myrtales > Combretaceae > Lumnitzera > Lumnitzera racemosa. The sequence continues at coordinate 65,755,572 of JAMXBC010000004.1, forward strand.
CAGCTAATTATAATCATAAGTAAATATATACAAAATCTCTAGATATTCTAAAATAATACTCCTAAAATATTGTGAAGCATTGATTCCACTTACCTATTCTAACACTCACTATGGTAGATTCGTATCGTCAATGCTTTACTTACTAAGAGACCCTATATATATATAAAACTCAGATTTAGTTTTCGTAATAGTTACAAAATGTTAGAGTTCTATTTATTTATATTTCACTAAATAGTTATATATATTTATGTATCTAAAGTATATTATTATTTTCCTTATATAATGAAATATAGTTTTATTATATAAGTTAAGTTAAGTTATTAAGTATTTGTAATATATATAGTTATATTGTAGACATCCCATTTTTTACCGTCTTTATTTTTCAAAAACTTTTAGAATAGGGTAAAGGTCCTAAATAGAAAAAAAAACACAATAAAAAAAAGAAATTTAAGAATATACAAAAAATAGAAAATTTAAGAAAAGCAAAAAAAAAAAAAAGAAAGAAAGAAATGCAAAATAATAGAAAATTACAAAAAAAAATTGAAAAGTCATAAAAAAAATACATAGGAAGTTTAAAAAATAATAATTTTTTAATATAGTTTAATATAATAAAATAGATAAAATAAGAAAATGGTTGTTGGCCTTTGGTTTAGATTTGAATTTAGTTTAAATTGACCTAATTTATATGTGAATTTAATTGCACATATGGACAAAGTATAGAGTAATGACCTATTAGATAAGTACTTAGAATTAGCATTGTATTAAGCTTGAGGTTAAGAGTTTGAATCTTATCAAAGGTAGAAAATGCCTTTTGTTTTTTCCCCTTACAAACATACACAATGCATGATTGTGGGATACATGGCACTACTACATGACATGTGGCTTGACACATGTTACTACGTACCATGACATGTGTTACATGCTACGCCATTTGCCACGTATCTTTAAGGACATGTGGTAACTTCTTATAGGTTGACATAGTTGACGTGGCGCTACGTCAGCTATCCTTTCTTTTCTTCCTCTTTCCTTTTCTTTCCTCGGATTTTCTCTCCATTTCCTTATTGGGCAGCCTACTTTCATGTTGATTTTAAGACTCTTTCCTTTGCAATTTCACCAAATCAGTGAGGCAATCACAGAGTTAACGTAGCCTACTTTGAATTGAACCTTATAACACATTTAATACGAACATTTAAAGGGTTAAAACGTAAATTGAAAATGGAGGAAAAATTGCAAAAACCATATTTTCTTCCATTTTCCTTTGTGTGGATCAAGCTTGTTTCAAGTGATCCGAAGTTTTTGGCTAGAATTTTAAGCAAGAGCAAAACTCAGGGACATACAATTAACTAGAATTCAACACAATTTGTACCCAAATTGCAAATCATGCCCTAAACCGTACGCCCTCATTGAAATCACAATTACAACCTTCCATTCTGAATCAAAGCTTAAACACTATAAATTGGAACTTAGATAAGCGTTCAATGCACAAAAAAAAAAGGATCTAAAATCATCACTCTTTCTCGATCTCTCTACCTCGAACTCTTTTTCTCTATATCGTAGTTCTCTTACTCTCTTCACATTTCTCCACTACTCGAGCACTCCTTGAGCAAAAACCATCATTACCACAACTCCTTTGTGACGCGAGCTCCTCAACCTAACTCTTCTCGACCACTGCCTTGCCTCCTAGTCATACTACTGATTGTCTACCATCAAAACCTTCGCACCACCGTAAGCCACTCATTTCAAACACCACCTAAACACCATGGCGTTTGTTCTAATTATTCACCTTGATGACACTCTTCTCTCATGTGTGCTTAGGGGTAGTGTTTGGGACATGGATTGCCTCTTTTCATCCTAAACCTTTCAAGTAATGTGTTATTATTCCCTTAGGTAGAAAGTTTTAAGCTCCAAGTTCACATTTTCTTTATCCATTTTCACTCATTCGAAATGCCCTTATTTGAATTAAGCTAGCTTCATAGCAAACAAAACTGCTTTATTCAATAACTCGTATCTATTACAAGCTCCAAAACTAAAGAAAATGTAGGAACTAAAATTATTTCCTATTTTTTTTGCCCCTATATTTCTGTCACTTCTTTGAACTCAGCCCATTCAATTAAATTGATCTTTCAGAGATATGCCTAGGGGTAGTGTTTGGGACATGGATTGCCTCTCTTCATCCCAAACCTTTCAAGTAATGTGTTATTATTCCCCTTAGGTAGAAAGTTTTAAGCTCCAAGTTCACATTTTCTTTATTCATTTTCACTTATTCGAAATGCCCTTATTTGAATTAAGCTAGCTTCATAGCAAACAAAATTACTTTATTTGATAACTCGTATCTATTACAAGCTCCAAAACAAAAGAAAATGTAGGAACTAAAATTATTTCCTATTTTTTTTACCCCTATATTTCTGTCACTTCTTTGAACTCAGCTCATTCAATTAAATTGATCTTTTAGAGATATGCCTAATTGCTTTAAGTGATGAGCTACCCAGTCAAATGATAGTAACAAATCCTCAATGCTTGATGTTGGAGGTTGTCTATTTGATGCCCTTTCAAAACTTTGGGAAGGAATACCGTTACTAATCAACCCATCAATCTCTAGAAAACTTGGTTGGATAATTTTAGTATCGATCAAATGTTACACCTTATGCTTCAATCTCCAACAATCTTTAGTGGTATTCCCCACTTGGCCCACATGGTATTTACACCATTTGTTGGGTTTATGATCCCTTGGCTTGCATTTCCTTGTTGGGTTTTTGCATGTCAGTAGTCCTACATCTCTCAATTGTTTGAACACTTGGGCCATTAGAATCTTGAACTACGTAAATCGCCTCTTCTTGTTATGGATAGGCTTATCATGATTATGGCTTTCCCAATTGGTACATTCACTCCTGATTTCTCTTTCACTGAATCATCTTCATGCTTGGGTTGTAACTTCCCATTCGTATTAAGATGTAGGTTTTTGAGTTGCTTGAGCACATAACCCATTGCCATTTTCGTGCTAGTGAGTCTTTCTTCTAATATTATCAACTTTTCTTCTAGGGTAACAACCTTTTCTTCCAGACCTTGGTAGTGACATGCCCCCCCAGGCTTGACCATTTAAATTCACTTTTGGTAATTTTTCAAAACTTTGTATCATGTTGATAGTAAGCCCTTGAATCTACAACTCTTTAGACTCGTATGCTTAAGATGGTGTGTCAATAGGCTCATGGGTTTGGATATAAGTTATGGCTTCGACTTGTTTCTCATATTTGCTTAGAACTCCTTCTACTATGGCTATTCTATGTTCAGGAGCTTTAGACATCTTGTTTTTGAAAATGAGTGATTATGGGCTTCAGGTTAGGCCATATCACTTTGAAAGCAATCTTTCAAAACCTGCAAGAATCCTTTTTTATTAGCAACATTGCATTGAGTTTTTAGTTTTGAAAACCATTCTTTTTTTTTTTTTGGAAACTTTTTATTAGAAAATCAATGCTTGTTTTATATCATAGAAGCCTAATACTGACATCGACAAATTTAAATGAAGAAAACATTAGGACTGACGGCTAAGAACATAGGATGACGATAATATTGCTAAGATGACGATAATATTACAAGGATGATATGGAGAAGTGAAAATTATTTTACAATGAGAAACTTATTGAATAAATGACACAAGGGTGTCGACTCATGGAGAAAACTCTATTAGGACTGTGATAACCTAAGGGCTAAATATGAAGAATGAGAACTTAGACATTTACAACATTAATAAACTTAAGATGGAAAATAATTCATAATGGAAATCTAATGATTAAATCTTTTTTTTTATTTGTTAGTTTCTAATAGTATGGTACATGTGTGGCATTGTAATAGAAATAAACTGAGTAAATAATTATCATGAAATTGATTTTTAATAATAAAATATATTTTGATTTTTTTTAAAAATGTTGGAAAGTCTTTTAAAAGACAATTCTATAATAATCTTTATCATTATTAATTTCCATGATTATATGCCAAAAAAAAAGTTGATATAGAAGTCTTTTTTTTTTTAACATTGGTACAAGGAAAATACTAATGATTTTTAGCATTTTATGTTAAATGTTATGTTACATAACCTATTACTGATAAAATAAAACAAAACCTACAAGATATCATATATTACAAAAGATAACCTATACAAAACAAATATGCAAAATAATTATGATGAAATATGCTATACATACGTGTAATGCAATAGGGTTGATTATTAATAAACTATAGGGGGTATGATAAATTTGTAGTCAAAGAGTACCCTTATATATAAGTATATTGAAAATAAGTTTTAATAAAAATGAAGCTCGTGTATACTTATATATAAGGGTTACTGATTTTTTTAATTGAAAATGGTCGATAAATTGACTGTGGATTAAATCAGACTTTTCCTATAATTTTAAAAATAACTACTCCTTTTTAAAAAAGAATGATGCAAGAGGGTTAGGTCTAGGGGTCTTAAACTCTATAATTCTAAGGTTTTCTGAAGAGAAGCTTAATGGGTTACATTAAAGCCTAAGTGGGCTTACCCATCACCGTTAGGCGGGGGTAAAGACTCTTGTGACCTAAGGGTTACACAATGGCGACCCATCCTAAGTTTTTAAGGTAGTCCAGGTTTGACCACATCTAAACATACAGATGGTTACTTAAAAAATGAAAAACACCTTATCCTCATAAAGGCTCATTTGGCTAAGCCTTTTTTTTTTTTTTTAAGACTTGCATCACTAAATACTTAGTTAGTACAACTATAATACAATAAAAAAAAAAAAAATACAAAAACCCATCAATTAATTTTTTATTTTTACATGGCTAACCCACCTGGTTTCCATAGTAGAGTCGCCAATTCAATCGAGTCCTATTTCGATTTCCTTAATTTAACCTATATCAAGCCTAGCCTATTTAATATAAATTACTCGACATTAAACTAAGGAAAAAGAAAACGTTGTTTTTTTTTTTTAAATGGAGTCGCCAATCAGTTCAACCAGTTTAAATAAAATTAGGGTTTTCGAGTGGGAAAACCTTAATATGACCACTAGTTTATGAATATTTTTAAGAAATTAATTTTTTAAAAAATTAAACCAGAAAAAATGAGTTTAGGGGGTTAACTTATTAAGACTAAGTCACCGTGTGAAAATTGAAAGAAATTGATGGGCTTTTATTTTTATAATTTTCTAACAATATTAAAAATATACCTAAGTTTACAAAATGTAACTAAAAATGATTTATTATTATTTTTTATTATGAAATTCCAAGAAAAGGGGAATTTTTTTTTAATTCTTTAAAGGTTGCCCCCAAAGGTGCCTACATACTTGCTAATTGGGATCAATCCAGCCGTAGTATTTTTTTTTATAAAATTTTTAGTGAGTAGGTAATTTTTATATTAAAAATCAAGTCAGGTTTACGTTTTTATCAATTTATTATTTTGAGAAAAGAAACCTAAAAAAAATCTAATTTTTTCAAATTAAATAAAAAAACCCTAACTAACTGAATCTTTTTGAAAAAAACTCAATTTAAGATTTTTCATTTTTCAAAATCACTATATGTCAAAATATTTTTTTATTAAAAAAACATTATTTAAAGAAAAACTTAATTTAACTAAATTTTATTGCAAAATAAAAAATTTGCAATAGGAATAAACGATAATAAAAAAAAAACACTTGCACTTAAACACAAAAATAGTTAATAAAGAAAAAACATAACTAATAAAGTAAATAAATAAAATAAATAAATAATAATAAAAATTAATGAAAATTTACCTAGCGTCTTATTGTGTTGGTGTAGGGCAGTGGACCGAGCGCTGCTAGGCAACGTTAGGCGGTAGATTAGGCAACACTGGGTGATGGACTGGGCACTGCTAGGCGATGTTGGGCAGTGGACTAGGTGACGAATTGGGCGATGCTGAGCATTAGACTAGGTGACGGATTGGGCAACGTTGGGCGGTGTTGGGCAACATTGGGTGGTGTTGGGCAACATTGGGTGGTGTTGGGCAACAAACTAGGCATTACTAAGCGACGTTAGGCGATAGACTGGCGATGCTGGAGGGTATTGGGTGATGGACTAGGCGATTGGCTGGGCGGTGTTGGGCAACGGATTGGGTGATGCTGGCTAAAGTGGTATGGTGTTGTGTGGTAGTGTAATTAAATATATATATATATATATTTCTCGCTGAATCCTTGGCTAACATGCTATTTATAAACTCAAAATCAAATTTTTCGTATCGAAAGATTTAATTGCGATTCTTTCAAGACTTACCTTAACTTTTAGAGACCGTAGTTAGCTCGGGCTTTTCTTTCAAGCCCGACCCGATCTAAGTTAGCCTAATAATTCCCTAATCTGATTAGACAAATTAATTAATTTAGCCCATCCAGCTACTTAATCCAACAACTTAACTTACTCCAACTTGACATTACTCGACTCATAACTCGACTTTCTATGACCTAACTTAATTTTCTTCTTTCTTTTTTTAATTATTTTTCTTTTAATTCTCATTTTTTTTATTTTAATTATATATTTTTATTTTAATTATTTTTTGTTTATTTATTAACCTAGCTCAATTATTTGAAATAAAAAAAATTGACAAAAATAAGATATCTTCACCACTCATTTCAAACACCACCCAAACCCCATGGTGTTTGTTTTACACCACCTTACCCCACTAATCCTAATCTAAAACACAAGAAAACCCATTTTCCGCTTCACTTTAGTGGTTGAATCAAGTAGAACTAGCCCATAGCAGTCGTTGTAGGTCTTCCTTTTGCATGACCTGGATAGGCAAGTCGTTGAGCTCTAGATCTGACCTGCGACTCACTCCTACTCCAACTCGACATGCATCCATCTACTTTGGTTCGACCTTCAGTTGCTATTTGGTTTATTATTTTGTTTGGTTTGTTTGTTATTTCTTTTTTTTTTATGTAAGATGTAAATGTAAGTGTATTTGTAACAAAAAAAAGAGGAAAAAGAAAAAAAAAAGAAGGATAAAAAAGAGGAAGAGAAAAAGAAAACACAAAAAAAAAAAGAAGAAAGGAAAAAGTAAAAATATATAAGTTTATTTTTGATAAAAAAATAAAAATAAAAAAATAAATAGTATATTAAAAAAATGAAAAAAATGGTAATAATAATAAGTAGATGAAAGATAATAAAGATTAGAAATTTTTTTTTACTTACAAAAATTATTTTTTCCAAATAAATAAGAATAACTAACCATTTTCCAAATTAGGGTTACTTTAAAATTTTCCAAAAATAATAGTAAAAAACCCTAATTTAGGATCGTTTAGAGTTTTCTTAAATAAACTCAAATTAATTTAAAATGTAAATCCGATTGGTTTTACAAAGTTAAAATCAACTCACTCGTTAAAGTTTTTGTAAAAGAACTATATATATTTGATTCCGAATAGTACGTATGTAGGTACCTATAGGGTAACAGTAAAAAATAAAAAACTTATTTTTCCATTTTGTAGTTTAAATTACTTAAATTATTCAATTCATTAACCAATAATTGAGTTTCGCTTTACAGAGAAGTCTTTTCAAAGGTGAATTTTAAGATTAAGGTTAAAATTGAAAAGTTGATGGTACTTATAAGGCTTTAAAAATCCCAATCCCTGAATCTATTTTTCTGATTCTTAAAATCATTTACAAAAGTGGTTTTATTGAAAAGACTAGTAGCTAAATTATTACTAATCCACAAAATCAGTTATAATTTAACTTTTTTTTCCCGACTTTAGTTGGGTAGCAACTCTAAAAACGTTTTCAAAAGAACTGGTTTCTTTAAACCTTTGTTGAGGGTTAACATTAAACAGGTAGGGTTTAATATTGATCAGGTTTAAAGAAGACTAATTTATAAAAAATTGGGAGAAAAATCGAGCTCGACATATACTATTATATATATCGTTTCGATTATATTGAAACATACTTTCAATCTACTAAATTATATTTCAATTACGATAAAGTTATCACAGTACATAAATTCTTGTAATATTATAGGGATATAGGTTATATTACCTAAGATTATCCGATTTTGGTAAAAGTAGTGTTATTGAATTCGTACATATCTAATGATATGTATTAAGAGCTCTATTTCGAGAGACAACTTTTAAAAGGTATTTTGAGTTTCTAATATACCTATACATTCTTATAATAAGTATTATCGTATTATATTCATTTTATGTAATTGAACTATATTTCATATAATTTGCTAATATAACTTAATAATATAAGCATTATCTAACTCTAATATGTATATAACATAACTCAATCGTAAAACTATTATTAAATATATTAAAAATTTATTTTTTACCAAATCTAACTAACATTTATATGTATAGTTTTTATTTCAATATTTAGTACATTTTAGCCTATTATTACTAAAAATGTGTCCTGATTTGTAATTTAAACTATTTTACTATAAAAATTCATAATAAATTATTTAAGTCACCAAATAATTTTCCGAAAATTTCTATAAACTCCTAAAAATATAAGGAATTTAGTTAGTACATGGTTTTATGCTATTGGGTTTGTCGCCTATATGCTCATAATTACATTTTTACCCTTAAATTACATTTAATTAATCAAATATTATCCTTTTTATACAAAATTATGTTCAATATATCCTAGCATCATTATAAATTACCAGAAGTCATTGGACATCCATTTCATCAATTAATTTCATTAAAACTTATTTATTTTGTCATTTCACTCTATTTTTAAGGTAAAAAAATACATTAAATATAAAAAATGCCTAAATCTTTCCATGCAATTGGATAAATTTTTCTCTTGTCAATCTAACTTTTGATTCATCAAGTTTAAGGTCTTGGATGTGCCTCGCCTATACTCCAGAATTTTTCCATGCAATTGAATAAGTTTTAGTTTATTTTGAGTAATATTACTAATTTATATATATTATGTTAATATTTATTTATTTTATTATTATACGAGTACATATCTTATATAATTGGTACATATAATGTATAAGAGTAGTCATATAATTATGTTCCTAGCATATACTTTATTTTTATGATATATTTTCCACTTATTTTTATGAGTTTATCACATAGTATATATAATTATATAATTTTGGATTAATTTACGGATATAATTATTATATATATTAGATATACTCATAAGAGTACGTGTATACTCATATAGTATATTATACTATATTATTTCTTTTTATTTCTTAATTAATTTATTTTTAAGTTCTCTTTGCATTTTAGACTTCGTTTTAGGAGTTCCGATGAGTTTTACGTTATTTTGAATAATTATATTTCTAAGACTAAAATTAGGTTTTTAGGATATTACTTTTAAAATCTAACTTTACTAGATCACTTCAATTAACTTTTCTAAAATAGTTGTAAAGTTTAAACTTAATTGGATATATTTTCTTGAAAACCTTAAATTTAGGTACAGTTGTTTTAAATACGACTTTAGGGGCTCATATAAAGTTAATTCTTACTTTTTGATTGTATTCTTGATATTTTATTATATTTTTGAGTTTCAAGCATACAAGAATTCCTTGATTAAGGTTATTATGTTTTTCTTAAGTTTTTAGCCTAATTTATTTACTCTCTTAAATACCCTAAATTAACTGTTGACCTTAATAGTATAAGAATAAGGCTTTTTCCCAATACTCGAATATTCATGTCTTGATTGCTAAATTTGGTATATCATAGAATGGAATTACAATTACTATGAAATAAAATAAAGCCATTGTAGCTATTACAATGTCTAATTGAACAAAAAGGCAAATATAATGAACTCATAATAGGACTTAATAGACCTTATTATCCGTTCCCTCTTCCAATGAAGCCAACTCACTCTTACACTACTCTCTTCTCTCCTATGTATGACCTCCAAAATCCTTATTCTCTCTTTGACTCTTACCTTCTCCCCTCTCTTTCACTAACCTTACCTCTTAAATGGAGAAAAGAAAAGAAAAAAAAAAGGCTTCTTTTCAAACCTCGAAGACAAAATAGTCCACATATTGTCACTAGCCCATTCTTGATGTTGCATCACCTGAAGTGAATTGCCAATCTCATCCCCCCCTCTACCTCTGCTACTATAGTAAAAAAGCAACAACAACTAGTAGAAGCTTGATTTGGAGATTCACTTCCTTACATCTTGTTGAAGAGACATTAACGTCAGTAATTAAAGGCCTCAAACCTAACGGTGGTTAAATGGATGATCTTAGGTTTTACTTGTTCTCGAAGCCCCATTATTCAATGCCAATTGCCAATCTCATCCACCCTCCTCTCTCACATTTGATCTTAAGGTTTTTCTTAGGGTGCTTAAAGTACCATTCACCTTAGTATAAACTAGCACTCTTGAACAAAAAACCAGGTGCTAGTGGTATGTTGATGGTAGTTTATGATAGTGATGTGGTGGTGGTTTCATTGTGGTGGTATTATGTTTGTATTGGAGTAGAAGAAGAAGAAGATAAGGGTAAGGGGGGTGTTTTATTTTTTTTGTTTGGCTGAATTGCAATTCTTAGATTTAAGTTAAAAATTGCAATTTAACATTTTGAGGAACTGTAATTCCTCATGGAATTTCTTTTACAAGCTAAAAAATGAGCTAAAGATTGTAATAGTCATTCCCTCCAACTAAATGGGAAGTTAGGGTTTAAAATCATGAATTTTAGAACTTTTCACGAGAAAATATATGAGTTAGAATATTGCATGGTTAGCCTTAGATAAACCTCAATCGATGATTTGTTAAAAAGCACACAGTTGACTTGATCAATAGGGATAGTTGATCCTATCCTTCTTCAGTTGATAATCAGCTCAAGGATTGCACCTCTTATCAGTTAACCACATGGCCGTAATTGACCGAAATCATTCATTTGGAAATTTCTCCAAAAGACAATCATAGATTGTTCTCTCCATTGGAACAACTGCATGGCGAAAAAGACGAGTGTCAAGTCCCGAGTCTCTCAAAGAGCGAGTCCACATCCTTAAGTCTATTGGATAGCCAATTAAAGTGCTCCAAATTGATGGTAAAGAGGCCTAATTAAGTATAGTTATGAAGGATTTAAGGTTTAACATGTTGCACAAAGATAGTAAATTTAACCTAAAGAAAAGAAGATAGTATAAAATTGTGAAGTGAAATTTATAAATTTAATTGGATGAGATCTTATAAAATTGAAAAAACCTAGATTAGAAAATAAGATTCTGACATAACCTTTAATTATTGATAGAAAAACTACTACAAACCTTTAAATTTGAATCAAAGTAAACCCTTGTTGAAGTAATCATATAGCGATAATAGGCAACTTATACCTAAATCAAGTACTAAAGAGTTACCCATAAGTACCAAAAGGGGAAAAAAAATACAAAACAAAAGGTTGCCTATTATACCGGCAAGATCATTTCAAATAAAGAACAACTAAACGTGTTTACATATAAATTTGAAAGTGGAATGAACACTATAATTCATGCTATACCCATCGTCATCATCATCTCCCCGTCTAAGCTTTTAACTGATTAGAAGTTTACAGTACTTTCCTCGAGAGTATTGTACAAGTGGTATGAAGGGAATCTAATTCTTCATATACCAAAATAATGTAGTCGACTGGATCATTAACATTTTCCATTTTCGGCGGAAGCATCGATTTTGTTTTTCTCTTTATTTTTTTTTTCCCAGAATATCGAGAGAGTTTGGTGGCAATCTTGAGTTGGATAGAGAGAGAGACCACCTTAAAACGAGGAAAAAGTGTGGTTCAATGAGATAGGTCTTGGGACCAGCAAGACGTGTTCCCCTTACAAAGGGATCAGTTTAAAATTTAATTGTTTTCATGAAATTGAGGGTGAAGGAGGAATTTAAAACTCTCTCTTCAAAGAAGACTTTCTTTGTTTCTTCGACTAAATGGCATAAGGGAAGGAAGAAGTTAAGCAATCTAGTTGCCACTTTACAAGCAGCCTCAAATAGCTTTAGACCTATGAGACTTAGTGAGTCTAAGACTCAGGCTCTACAAGGTACTGTCCGACCCCCTATCCCAATACTTAGGACCCGATGGTCCAAATGGGTAGGGTCGGGTCCAGCCCCATGCCCCTTCTCTATGACATTGAGCTTCTTAATGATTTTTCCTTCACATAATGATCGCATTGATTACTTTCAAAGCAAAATTGAGTTAAAGTTTGCTTTTAATGGCCGTCAATATAGCATGTACTTGCATAACCAGCTTAATTTTGTGAAAAATAAAAATTTTATACTTCTACTAGATTTTCCCTATTTTCTAATCCCAACTTATGTAGATAGAAACTGCTCGATACAGTCAATAATAGTATATTAGTTCCAATAAATCTACGGAATATTATAAAAAGAAATTTTAATGCTATTTCAAACTTTTGTAAAGTTGTTAAATTTGATGATCACCAATATATTGGTAAATCATCAAATTTTATCTAAATTGTAGATAACGCATTTAAATTTGGCTTTGTATGATCTTCAACATAATTATCACCTTTTATTAATGAATTTGATGTTTTTGCTTATCATCTGCATTACATAATTCTTGTTTTTTGCACATTTCCTTCAATTACAGAAAAATCCTTGGTAGAGATCAAGAAAATCAAAATAACTTGATGTATTTAGTCTTGTCTTAGAGCTGTCTTATGCAATTGATCAACGAGCATTTCACTTTGAGGAAGAGTTTCTCATTGGATAAGGCATGGTTAGGTCCATCATTTTAGACAAGTCATATAACCAAAGCAATTGGTTTTAGGTCACTAATAAGCCAAGTTAGCATGCATTGAACCTCATAAATACATCAACTTATGCCATTCTTTTGGCCAGATTATTAAGGTTTATTTAATTGGGATGTTTTTAGCGAACTAATCTGTTTCCATCTTTTTATGTAATCAATTATTCAACAAAAAAAAAAAAAAAATCAGTTCATACATAACTCTTGATGCATGAAATTACAAACCGAAAACCCTTTTGTTTTTTTTTTTTTTTAAAATTATCTTATCATGCATCCGATTAAAATATCGAGACATTTTAATTCCTTAAATTCTTATCAGCATCAATAAATATAACTAAAAGTTAGAAAGGAATTGGTGTATATAGAATTAGATATATCTTTCATAAAAAATGACATACAATAAGAATAAGACATTGACGAGAACAGCATGAATACCTTAGAAATTTAAGTGCTGAACAGTGAACGGAACAAATTATAATAAAGGGTAACAAGTGGTCAATGTGGATTTGTTCGGTGCTGCATTTTGGAAGATAACTTCGTGATGTTTATTACAACTCATCTTTCATTGATTTTTTTAAACATACAGAAAAATGCAACCCACATGCGGTAGATTATTTTATGTAATGAAAAATACATCTAACAGGACAAGTTTACATTCAAACTAAATGTTTTGACATAAAGGGCCCTGGTGAGAGAGCCGTACAATGGAAAATTTATATTTCTTTAATTACTAAATTGGATTCAGTTGGAACAAGAGAGCCCATCTAGTATACACTCGAGTATAGGGTGCCCAAAACATTGATGTAGAGAATCAAATATTACGATGGACGACACAAATGTTAAGACGTGGTAAGATCCTACTAATGCATAACAGTTTATAAGATGCACATCCGGTAAATGTGTGCTTTCAGACTACCAATTCGTGAAAAACCTAAGCTTGTAACGGCCGTCCTTACTCTCCTATCTCTCTCTCATCTTGACTGGGCTTCTTTTATTCACAACTCACACGGGACTCAAGGCCCCAAGCAGCCCCTTACCTAGCACACTTAACTGGGAAATATTGTAGCTCCGGTGGTGAATGAGTTCACTCCTAACAGTTCTATTTTTTAATTAACAAATTGGACTCAGATGTAAAAGTCCTATTGTTATCTGGCCTTGCTTGTTGGTCTTCTAGATACTTTGTTATTTTGGTGGGTCTTGTTCCTACTTCTCTTGAGATTCCTTCTAAATTTAAAAGAAATGAAAGAGTTGTTTGGAAACGTAAATCCAACTCCACTAGTTAAGGTTAATCCATTACTGACTCAAGATCTTATCTCTTCCCTTCTTCTCAAGATATCAATCTATTACTCTCTATTTGCTAAAGTTTTTTTTTTTTTTTTTGCTTACTTCATTTTTTTCCTTTGTTCTTGATAGGTTCTATTTTCATCCCTACTTGATCAAAAGGGACTACGGGCTGCCAAGAAGACTGACGAGTCAAAATTACTAATCTACAACTTCCAATTTGATTAAAGAAGCTAAAAAAGAAAGACAAATCCTATTCCTTGTTCCTTTCCCTTTTTCTCCTTTTCACACAATTGATTTGGAGGACTCGGAGGAACACAAAGATTGTCGCTTTTACCGCTGAGTTAGGAATGAGTAAAAGACTCTCAAGAGTAGTTACCAACAAAAAGATTGTCGCTTTTACCTGGGAATTCCAATCGATTTCCAACGGATAACAATTCCTCCATCTTTCTCGCTTTCGCTTTTTCTCCAATCAATCGTGAGGGTTCTGGGCATTAGAACGTAGGAGTTGAAATTGAAGAAAATGTCCGAGGATGAAAGAAAAATTGCTCAGTGCAAAACTCCTTTCATGTTGGCATATTCATACCGCTTAGATGTTGGCCATGAAATCCATCACTATATTGAAATCACGGACATTCACATCTTAATCAAACGAAACTATGTGTAATTCTGTCGTGAATTACCTTCGGCAAGGTATGAACCTGGAGAGAAACCTTTCTTCATAGATAAAAGATATTCGTCGCTGATTTAAGAAAGATCTTATCCCGTGGGCATTAGCGCTCGTTTTCCATTGTTAACCTTGTCTTTAGTCATCTAATAAACTCGTTTCCTATCTACTTTAGAGTCTTTATTGATTACAAAAGTTATAGCCGTATCTAAAAAATAGTTATAAGTGCATAGAGAAAACGACAACAATAAAATTGAAATTTGCAAATGAAAATAATGTTAAAATTATATCTCGACAAAATTTCGATAAACTAAAGTTTGATCAAATATGATGAATGTGGAAATTGACTAGCTACAAAGCATCAGGGTATTAAATTGAACCATAATTAGTAGGATATTATTGTTAGTGGTAATTTCTAAATTAATCATATTCTCTAATAGTTCTTCCAAAGAGACAATAAAAAATTTGCATATGGAAATATTATATTAATAAAAAATTAATGATGTTGGTACATTTATAAAAATCGTTTAGCTTATTAGCTTATCTATAAAGCTAATCCTTTATATATAAAAGAGTTTTGATAGTTTGTAGCTTCAATGAGTTGGCTCAACCTTTAGTAGTAAATGTAGATTCTAAAGCTACTGTAAATATTGTATGCTTAACATATTATGTGTCAAAGTTGCAACTTAATGATATCAAAATTGATTACTTTTTCAATAACTCAATATATCTAATCAACCATTATACTTCACTCTTCATCCAACCCGATCCATCTTTACTAACATTGATTTGTTCTTTAAAGAATTATATACAATAGTAATTAAATTAAACTTTTCGTTACCTAACTTTTCTATATAAATAGAAGTCGGCTATGTTGTTTCATTTTTTATTATTTAAATTAGTTTTCTAAATAATTCATATGGACTTTATTTTATTTTTTTCAATAAACTTAGTAATTGTAATATTATGGGATAAAACTACTAGAAGTATAAGAACTTCCATATTTTTTCATCTTAGTATCTTAACTTTTTAAACGAGATAAATTAGTATTTTTGTTATGACGATGGTTATAACGAATACTTATTTGTTTCACTGAAAAAAATTAAAGTACCAAAATGAAATAAAAAAATAAAGTTTGAGCACTAAAATGGAAACGAAATGAAAGTTGATGTACTTATATTATTAATTTATTATTTGTAATAACGACTGTTATAATGAAAATACAAATTTATTTTATTTAAAAAGTTAGAGTACTAAAATGAAGGGGTTTAAAATTGAGATATTAAAATGAAAAAAATATAAAAATTTAGGTAATTGTGTTGACTTTATCCGAATATATTATTAATAAAAGATTATAGATAGCAATCATCTGCATAGTTGTTAAAACTGCGATTCTACTTATATGATTCTATGAGTTTACTATTTTAGGAGGCTTTTTTGAGTTGACTTGGGTATAAAACCTTTTTCGTATAAAATCTTATGTTTTTAAGTAAATTAGATATTAAACTAAGTAGAAACTTATATTTTTAATTGAATTTACTAATTCTATATATCTAAATTAAATGGACTAAAAAATAAAAGAAATTCAATGAAGTTTCTACAAGTAATTGATTATTAGGGAATTATATCATCTTCCCAATCCTATTCTATTTTTTTCCCTCTTTAACTCTCTTCTAGTCCTTTATTTGAATTTCATAACCTTCATTTAAGTTCCAGTTCCAATAGAAAAGTTTAAAGGAAGACTATATATTTTAATTTATATTTTTAATGACTTAACATGAATTGAAAGATTTGGTTCTTTTTAATTCATTACTTTATTTAAAAAAAGGAAAAAAAAATTTTGTTGTGACTTTGCATGTACTTCTTCCATACATGTATGTTAGATTATATGTTAAAAACTTTTTATGAAAAAAGAATTTAATTTATTTATTTCTATCATGTATTTCAAGTTTTTAATAATTACTGTAAGTACATTTTTAGTTTTTTAAAAGCTATTTTACATATGTTGTAAAAACTTATGTTTCTACGTTTCGATTTTATATTTCGAGTTTATAGACCCTTTAACAATTTTAGGTAGAATCATGATTTTGATAATCTTGATCATCTGTCTTAAGTTCCTAAAACAACACCCCGTGAAAAAAATTTGTAATATTTAATATACTTGCTTAAGAAAGTCATTATTCATCCGAATTTTGATTTCCAAAATAAATATATCAAATGATATTTTTTCTAGCTCAAAATTTTTGTGTAGGATATACATAATATATAGATAATTTCTATGTAGCCCAATTTTTTATTTGAATATTTTTAATATTTATTTCATTTTTCGGCATAAAATAGCTAGAAAATAAGCTGAAATAGTGAAATAAATAAAAAATTATGAAATTAAATGATATAATAGACCTACACTGATTTCTAATAAAGTACAATAATGTTGATATAGGTTGAAATCAATTTTGTGCAAAAAGAATCATAATTGTGTAATTTAGTATAATTTAAGGGTAAAATCATAAATTCGAATATATAGACAATAAATTGAAAACCTAAAACCAAATGATAATTGAATTTCCCATATTTCTAGGAGTCTATAGAAATTTTCGGGGAATTATTTGGTGACTTGAGCTAATTATTACAAATTTACGTAATAAAATAGCTTAATTTACGAATCGGGATGTATTTTTAATAATAATAAGTTAAAATGTAATAAATAGTTGAATAAAAACTATCTATGTATGTACTGGTCATATTAGATAGATTATATTTTTAATATATTTAATAATATTTTAATGAACGAGATACGTTATAAGAGTATTAGGGTTAGATAATACTTATATTATAGGGTTATATTGACAAATTAGGTAAAATATAGTTTAATAACATAAAGTACGTATAATATGATAATATTTATATAAATATGTATAATTGTATTAAAAACTCGAACTACTTATTAAAATCCATCTCTAGGAATAGGATTTGTAATACGTATTGTTAGGTCTGTACAAACTCAAAGGCACTATTTTTACTAAAATTGGATAATCTTAGGTAATATAACCTATAACTCTATAGCATTATTAAAATGTATGTATTCTGATAACCCTACCAGAATTGAAACATGATTTAACCAATTAAAAGTACATTTCGATATGATCAAAATGATATATAACATGTAATTGTATAAATTATGTATATTATTAATAATTAATAACTTAACTTAATATATATATATATATATATGATAAAACTATATATTATTGTGATAATATATTTATATATATATAACTGTTTTAGATAAAACCTTAATGTTACGAAAACATTAGGGTTTTGTGTATATAGGATTCTCCAATGGTCAGACAGTTAAAACTCGAGTCCTCCATACTGAGCTTCTGAACAGGTAAGTTGGAATTGTAGTTTTACTACTTATTAGGATAGTATATTAAAGTATCTAGAGACTTAAGAGTATTACTGTTTGTGCTTGTAATTAATTGTTTGTGTACATGCCATGTGTGTGTGTATGATATTCAGTTGTGATAAGAGTTGCACTTCTTGGAGTGCTGATCTACATGTTCGCATTGTTTCTGCATTGTATGAACTTGTTTGATCATCCTTGGTTATAACTAATGATTATTCGACTACAACGAAATTGGATATACATAACATCGGTAAGGGGAAATGATTAGGAGTGTCCGGCTAAATACCGACTTCCTTTAATGATGATAGCTGAAATGGTCCTTTTCCCATCCTTAGTTGAACTAAGTGATAGGCGAGGAGGTTGTAGTAAGGGTAGGGGTTGTGGTTCGAAGGCGATCATGGGACAAGAGTGTTTTCCATTGCATAAGGCTGGGTTTTGATGGGAATCAAGCTATTGAACCATTGACCCATTGTTAAGCTTGAAGATTGGAAGGCTTGGTACCGCGGATTCTCATACTCTAGCTGACTCTTACCGCAGCTGAGTATCTCCTTGTCAACTTATTCTGCATGACGAGCCGAATGACTGCTTATTTCTCGCAGATAGTATGCCAAGAATTAGAAGGTTTAGACGATAGCCAATCCTTGTTCTCACTTATGCTTGACTATTTACTTACTCTGCATTACTATTCTCGATATGCCGAAGAAAGTCTGAATTGACTAAGCCATCTCTGCTCAGACAAGCCAGCTGACCGTACTTTTTGTCCACATCTTCCAAAGGCCTCACTAATACGGCATTGCCACGTGTATAGAGTCATGTATAGAATTAGTCACATTAATCATTGCTTTCTTGAAATATTCATTTTACCCTCTGTATTCTTGTTCATTACTTTTTTAGGATAATGCCTTTTTTGTCTTTTCCTTCTAGGCGTGTTGCCTTAAACTCTCGAGTATAAATACCCCTTGTACTTGTAGTTGTAAATCATTAGATTGAACATTAATACACTTGACATTTCTCTTTCGTAAACATTATTTTGTTTATAGTCATCTAACTCTTATCCTAACCCTTGAGTAAGGTTAGGTGGCAAGTAACCTAACCAGATTATTTTACGTGTCATATCAAATTGTATCGTAAGTTCTCAAAAGTTACATTGGTGCATTATATCCATTAGAGTTGTTTGTAGTTTTTGCTTACTTTTCATTCATACTTGTCCTTTCGTACCATTTCCCATTATTCCTTTCAAGCTTTCCACAAGTTTGGACTTATCTAGTGATTGGCCTTATTTGTTCTTGGTCATAGTTCGCAACATCTTGGTATCATAGCAGAGGTTTTGTTTGAGTTATGGTTTGTGTTTGAAGTTCTATTCTTATACTGTTTTGCGTACGTGAAATAGAGCAAGTTACTATATTCATTTTAGCTACTATGTTTGCTAGTTGTTAATTTTTTGAAGTGTTTGTTTGTGCTTTGAATTTGTAGAGAAAATGACTGACCTTAGTGTAAACATTAATGTGGGAGATGACAGTAGAGTTGTCCACCATAGATAATAGTCTTAAGGAATCCCTAGAAGCACTGATGAGAGACTTGATGAATTGACTAACCTCTTGATAGATTTGACCTGAGCTGTTTATGCGTTGTCTTGCCGACCGACTGAGGCCATGTAAAACACCCTACAAGCTGCTTAACTTGTTAGAGGTTAGAACCCGGCTCGACAAATTTAAGGTAGAGGAGTAGGCGGACGAATAAGATGAAGGATAGACATAAGGGAACTAGATGAAGAGGATGAGAAAGAGTACTTTGAAGAACAGTAAGCTAGAGTTCTTAGAGCATATGACCATGTGAAATTTTAGATTTTCAGTTTTAATCGATCTGGGAATACTGATGAATATTTATAATGGGAAGAGAAGGTAGAGCATGTTTTTTATTAGTATTAATATGAAGATTATGAGAAGGTAAGAACTGTTGCTGTAGAGTTTTCAGGATATACCGCCATGCAGTGGAAGAATTTCCAAGCAATGAGAAGACGAGAGGGCTATCGAGAGATTAGATTTTAGCCTGAGATGAAGAGAATACTCAGAAATAAGTTCGTATTGGAAACTTATCTTCAACATATTTTCACTCGGCTTCAGGAGCTGAGACAAAGAAGCCAGACTGTTGATGAGTATGTTCAAGAATTCCAAATGCTTACGATCTGTTTCAAAGTGGAGGAACCACTAGCTCGATCAATCTTATCGAGCTTGGTTTTTATCACCCTTTCGATTTTTTTTATAAAATTAGGTTTTTTTTAAACCGATCAGTACTAAACCTTATCTGTTTAATGCTGATCCTCGACTAAGGTTTAAAGAAAACCACTTTTTTCAACTTGACAAGATTTGGAGTCACCACCCAACTGGAGTTAAGAAAAGGGGTTAAATTACAATCAATTAGGTGGATTGATTATATCTTAGCCACCAGTCTATCTATTAAAAAAACCAATTTATAAATATGGCTTTTCGAAATCCATGAAATCTGGATCTAGGGTTATGACTTTTAAACCCTTACGGGTACCATTGACTTTACAAAATTAACTTTAATATTTAAAAATCACCTTTTTATTTTATAAGATGGAACTCAATTTAACTATTATAATTAGACAAATGAAATAATCTAAGGAAAAATAGTTTTTTGTCTTTTCATTTTTATCATCATCTCATAAGTGCCTACGTACTCGCTATTTGGGATCAGACGTACGTAGTTCTTTTTTTAAAAACTTTAGTGGGTCACATTGATTTTAATTTTAAAAGTCGAATTTACATTGTTAGTTCAATTCGATTTATTTGAGGAAATTTTAAAAAAAAAGTCCTAAATTGAAATTTTCATTTTTTTGAAAAATCTAAAAAGAGCCCTAATTTGAAAAATGGTTAATTTTTTTATTTTCTTTATTTTTTGAGAAAATCAATTTTCCATAATGATAAATAAACAATTATTTATTTTATTTTATTTTCCCTCTTATTTATTTTTTTTCTTTATCTTACTTAACTTATTTATTACTTATTATATCTTATTTATTTTTATTGAACTAATAAAATTACTTTTTTTTCTTCTTCTTTTTTTTTTTACTTTCTTTTTTTCCTTTATTTCTTTTTCTTTTCATTTTTTCTTTTTTGATTACAATTACATTATAAGCAAGTAAATAAATAAATAAACAAAATAAAATAAATAAAAATTATAATAATCCGAAAAAGAATCAGACCAGGATAGATTCTTGGTTTCCTCTTTAACAGCACCAGCAAGGCATGATTCAGGCTAATCTAGCCACTAAATTGAAGGGGAAAAGGGTTTTTTTTTTTTTTTTTTGTATTTTCGATTGGGATTAAGGGGGGCAGAAGAAATGCCGAGACCTAGGGTGATCGTTTTGGTGGTTATCGGAAATTAGTTGTAGGTGGCGATGGTGGTTTGGTTGCGTGTGAGTTGCTAGGTGTGATTAGTTGGTTGGGGTAGAGGTTTTGGAGTGTGGGGAATTCGGCTGTATAGTTGGTTGGTGTCTAAGGTGGTGTTTAGTGGTGGTTCGAAGAGAGGGTGTTCGACAGTTAGGGTTAGAGTGGTGATGAGCTTCATGGGGTTGCTAGGGGCTACGGCAGAAGATGAGGTGAATTAAGTTGGGAAGCTTGTGAGGCGGTAGAGCTAGCTAGGGTAGTGACTAACGGTGGTAAGTTCGAGAGAGAGGGACTCAAAGAGAGAGAAAGAGAGTTAGAGAGAGAAAGTGGTCATGAGAGAGAGAGGGGACTTAAGAAGTGATTCAAAAGCTCGTGAATGGTTCTATCTCCATGATCACCTCTGATACCCTTTATGTACTTGAAATTAACCCAGAAACATGGAAAGTTCAAATCGGAGTTAAATGAGAAAAATCGAAATTTAAGTTTTTTTCAATTTTTGGAGCTTAGTTTGACTAAGTTAACGCATGAATCTGGGCATGTTCTTGATCTCTATTAACACTAAGCTATGTCTAGTTTGCAATTTTGCCATTGATTTGGCCAAATTACAACAACAAAGGGCCCAAAAATTGTGTTGAAGTGGGTGGTCTAAAGAGGAAGGTGCTGGAAATCTGGGGAACATAAAGGAAAGAGGGGGAAAGAGAAAGGAAAGAGAGGAAAATGAAGGGAAAAAGAAAGAAGGGCAGGGAAAAGTGGGTTAATGTAGTGCCACGTCAGCTGTGTTAGCTAACCTCGGCGTGCTATGCCATGTGGATGCCACGTCAGTAGGGTCGTCAAATCCGAGGATGCCACATGTCAAGATGCATGGCGCAATCAGATCTTGATACGTAGCAATCCTTGATGTGATTAAAAACAAAAAAAAAAAATAAAAGAAAAGAAAAAGGCCTCCTTACCTTTGCTAAGTTTCGAACCTAAGACCTAATGCTTAATGCTAATATTATGTCCATATGCTTGACCATTAGGTTATTGGCTTATGCCTTGTCCATATGTACAATCTGGAGTCAGTTAGCCTGAGTTAGGTTTTCTTTTATTTCCTTATTTTTTAAATTTTTTCTAATTTAGGGCTTATTGAGAAGAGAAAGAAAAATAATAATAATAAAAAACCAAAAAAAAGAAGGGGGGGGGGGGGTGGAGGGGAGGAGGGAGGGAGGGTGCAGGGTGCAAAAATTAGGTGTTTACAAGTCTCAAGATTCATTATTGGGTTGAGAGATGACATTCGAGACATTGTGAAACTCCAATGATTTACCACAATAGATAAGGCCATCAGAATAGCCTAGTGAGTGGATAAGCAAAGAAAGAGCTAAGTACCGGCCAGATTGCCAACTAGCCGACTTGGATAGGCGAGTTACTGAGCTCAGTCGAGTACCGAACCAAGTGGAAAGATGGATGTCCAAGTTGAATCGAAAGGCTGACCTGACATTGAAGTGTTGACCTAAACTTATGAGAAGGGGCAAGGGTTTGATAGGAAGACGAGCCAAACCAAGTGCTTTAAATGCTAAGGGTTTGGACATATGATTACTCAGTGCCTGAATTGAAGGACTATGGTAATCACGGGAGACGTCACAAAGTTGGAGGTAGAGAGTATGGATGAGGAACTCGAGGAGAAAGAGATCACTGCTAAGAAAGAAGATACTGAAAAAGAACTTATTAAAGAAGATGTGTTTGCTGAGGACTTAGATTAGTTGGTCCTGGTTGTCCAATGCACCCTGAGCTTAGAACCCTCATGGGAGGATAAGTAGAAGGAGAATTTGTTTCATATCACCTATAAGGTAAATGACCAGGTATGAGCGTTAATTATGGATAGTGGACGTTGCACCAATATGGCATCAGCCGAAATGATCACAAAGTTGAAGTTGCCGACCATTGCAGACCCTAAACCATACAAGTTTCATTGGTTGAGTGATAAAGGAGCGCTTCATGTCACTTGGTAGGTACTGTTGCCGATCACTATTGGATACTATTCTGATGAGATTCTCTATAATGTATTGCTCATGTATGCCTCGCATGTGCTACTTGGTCAACCATGGTTGTTTGATAAGAGAGTCATCTATGATGGTTACAAGAATACATACATGTTTCAGAAGGATGGATAGAAAATCACATTGAACCCAATGCTGCTGAGAGAAGTCAACAAATTGCAGACAAAACTTGCTCATGG
This sequence comes from Lumnitzera racemosa, assembly GCA_024138005.1. Taxonomy (NCBI): domain Eukaryota; kingdom Viridiplantae; phylum Streptophyta; class Magnoliopsida; order Myrtales; family Combretaceae; genus Lumnitzera; species Lumnitzera racemosa. The sequence goes on from JAMXBC010000004.1 coordinate 65,779,251, forward strand.
ATCGAAGAATGCTCGAGGATCGAAGAAGGCTTTGGTGATGACTTGAGCCAAGCTTTGAGAGGCTATCAATGATGACGAGTCGACCTTTATGTTGTTTAGGTGCCTATTAGAGATAAAGGAGCGGGGTAAACTATTCTAGGAAAGCAAAGAGTTGCTAGACAAGTATACTGACCTGTTCCTAGAACAGTTACCTGAGGGCTTGCCTCTAACTTGAGATAAAGAGCATTGTGTTGACTTAGTACCCGGCATTGTACTACTGAATAAGCTAGCTTATCGGATGAATCCCGAATAAGCTTCTAGGCTCTAACATCAAGTCAATGAGTTGCTAGAGAAAAAATATGTTAGAGAAAGTCTTAACCCTTGTGCTGTGTTAATGCTTCTAGTACCGAAAAAGGATGGAACCTGACATATGTGTGTAAATAGCCAAGCCATAAACAAGATTACTATTAAGTATAGGTATCCTATCTTGAGGTTGGAAGATTTGTTAGATGAATTGAGTGGGCTAAGATTTTCAGCAAGATTGATCTTAAGTTTGGCTACCATCAAATTCGCATGAAGCTAGGAGACAAGTGGAAAACAGCACTGAAGACTCGACATAGATTATATGAAGAATGGTCATGCCCTTCAACTTGTCGAATGCCCTGAGCACTTTCATGAGACTAATGAATTATGTGTTGAGGCATTTGATCAGGAAGTGCGTCGTGGTGTACTTTGATGACATCCTAGTCTATAGTGCCAAGATGCCGAGTTATTGTAAACATCTCTGAGTTGTTTTAGATATCCTCCATGCTGAGAGATTATTTGGTAACCTTAAAAAGTATTGCTTTTGCTAGGAGAAAGTGGTATTCTTGGGCTATGTAATCAGTGGAGGAGGCTTATGAGTAGATGATGAGAAGATCTAAGCAATTGTCGAGTGGCTGACTCTTACTACTTATGCAAACGTGAGAAGTTTTCATGGATTAGCCTCGTTCTATAGACGATTCATTAGGAATTTCGGCACTATTGCTGCTAACAAAGAAAAACACCAACTTTTAATGGGGAGAAGGGGAGGAGAGGAGCTTTGTTGAGATAAAAGAAAGATTGACTTTTTCCTTGGTATTAGTTTTACTTGACTTTGAGAAAATATTTGAATTGGAATGTGACACATTAGGCATTGGAATAGGCGTTGTCCTAATGCAGGAAGGCTGATCGATTGCCTTCTATAGCAAAAAGCTCAGAGGAACTCAATTAAATTACTTCGTGTATGACAAAGAACTCTTGGTGTTGATTCATGCACTGTAAGTATGGCAGCACTATTTACTGCCAAGAGAATTTGTCATATACACTGACCATGAGTCGCTGAGGTACCTTCGGAGTCAAACGAAGTTATCGAAGAGGCAGGCGAGATGGGTTGAATTCCTTGAGGGATTCAATTTTTTAATAAAATATAAGTAAGGAAAGACCAATGTCGTTGCGGATGCTCTTTCAAGAAGACATGTACTCATGAATGAACTGCATACCAGGCCGTTTAGGTTTGTAAGTATTAAAAAACAGTATTCTGAGGATCCACACTTTGGACCTATAATTACTTGATTCGTCAGTGGAAGAACAGTGGGCAAGTATTATGTAGAGGATGGCTACTTGTTTCGAATTAGAAAATTATGTGTGTCGACTTGTTCCCTAAGGGGATTATTGATTAGGGAAGCTCATAGTAGAGAGCTCTCCAAACATTTTAGAGAAAGAAGGACCTTTGAGCTGTTGAATGGTCGATTCTTTTGGTTAAGAATGAGAAGAGATGTGCACTGCCTTGTTGAAAGTTGTGCCGTATGTAAGAAGGTTAAGTGTTAAGCCAAACAAGGGAAGGCAATGCCTTTACTTGTCTCAATGAAGCTATGGATTGAATTGAGCATAGACTTTGTTTTCGAATTACCACGAACAACCTAAAGCAAAGATTCTACAATGGTCATTGTGGATCGGTTTAGTAAAATGGTACACTTCATGCCTTGCTTCAAAACTAACGATGCTTCGGTTATCGCTTCCCTTTTCTTGTAAGAGATTGTGTGGATACACAGCGTGCCGAAAACTGTAGTTTTTGACAAAGGCCCAAAGTTCCTAAGCCATTTTTAGAGGACCTTGTGGCGTCGAATGGGACCAAACTTCTATTCAATACTTCCTATCACTCTCAAACTGATGGCCAAACATAAGTGGTTAATCTCACTTTGGGATCATTACTCTAAGCTGTAGTGGGCAAGAACTTAGTTGATTTGGATGTCTGCTTGCTAGTGATCAAGTTTGCTTACAACTGGATATTGTATGAACCACTAAGCAGACTCCCTTTGACATGGACTATGGTTTCAATCCGGAGTTGCCCCTCGATCACACCCCTGTACTTGCACCCGTGTAAGAGGACCCTGACGCCTTAGCTAGAGCATAAGCCCTTTAATACATTTATGGCAAAGTCACTCGACACATTGACCAAACTGCTAAGAGAATGTGAAAGGAGACTAAGAGTCGGATGGCTAAATAATTCCAGTAAAGAGACTTGATATGGCTACACCTCAGTAAGGAATAGTTTCCGAGTAAGAGGAGGAACAAGCTATCCCTTAGGGTCGAAAGACCTTTCAGAATTCTTTAGAAGATCAATGATAACACCTAAAGATTGGAGCTACTTGGGGACTATAGGCTTTCTGACACCTTCAATATTGGCGACCTCAGTCCATATCACCTCAACAGAGAATTGACCGGAGACCATTTAGGTTTGATCCCAAATCCAAATCAACCTGGAGGGGATGATGGGAATTGAGCTATTGGACTGTTGACCTGTAGCCAAGCCTAAGGACTGGAAGGTTTGGCATGACGAATTTTCCTACTCTAACCAACTCTTGATGAGGCCGAGTACCTCTTTGTCAACCCATTTTACATGTCGAGCCAAATGACTCCTTATTTCTCTTAGATAGTGTACTGAGAAGTAAAAGGCTGAGATGACAGCCATCCCCATTCTCACTCATGCTTAGCCATTTACTTATCGGCATCACCATTACCGATATGCCCAGAGAGGGAGTTTGGACTGACTAAGTTACCCTTGCTCAAACAAGTTAGTTGATCGTACTTTTTACCTGCATATTCCAATGGCCTCACCAATACAGTATTGCCATGTATACAGAATCATATATAGAATCCATCACACTAATAATTGCTTTCTTAGAATATTCATTTTACCCTTTGTATTCTTGTACATTACTTCTTTAGGGTAATGCTCTGTTTATCTTTTCCTTTTAAGCATGTTGCCTTAAATTCTCAGATATAAATACCCCTTGTACTTGTAGTTATAAACCATCAGATTGAATATTAATACACTTGACATTTATCTCTCATAAACACTACTTTGTTTACAGTCATCTTACTCTTATCCTAACCCTTGAGCAAGGCTAGGTGGTGAGTAACCTCATTGGACCGATTCTTGCGTCATATCGAATTGTGTCGTAAGTGCTTGGAAGTTCCATTAGTACGTTATATCCATTAGTACGTTATATCCATTGAAGTTGTTCATGGGTTTTGCTTACTTTTCATTCGCACTTGTCCTTTCATACCATTCTCCATTATTCCTTTCGAGCTTTCTGCAAACTTGGATTCATCTAGAGACTGGCCTTGTCTGTTCTTGGTCATGGTTTGCAACAGGTTTGATCTGGTTTGAGTTGTGATAAAACTCCTCAATCTGGATTGAACTAGATGTAATTTCTCTAACCTTACAATGAATTGGATAACATTGTGCAATGTTTATTATGATCAACTATATTGCATTTCATCATAATTAATAACCTTGCTTGTGATTGTTTTTTACTCTTCTGACTTTATCCCGTTTACTAGGTTAGTTGTGCTCATATCTTCGTAGACTATTTTGCAGGTACTGAGTGAAGACCAGGATATTTAGATACCACCACCTCCAAGTTAGTACGCTGTTGACTAGAAAAGCGAGGAACAAAAAATCAACTAAACTTGAGCTTTCTCTTTTGAGTTTTGAGAAAACTAACTGAGAATTCCCTATGATGCCCACTAGTTTCCTAACTTATTGTAAATAGTCTACAAAACCTGTGTTTTTTTTTGTCATAAATTATAACTTTGATCTAAGATGCTTATGTAAGTACCGTTGTGTTATGAAATAATAAGTTATATAGAACAAGTATTTTCTAAAGTTATACCACAGGTTTAGTTATTCACAAATATCAGAACAGATGTTTCAAGCTGGTTGAGTTGTGTACACCTTATGTGGATTGTATCTACTGTAGCAATTATGAGGTCAGCTTCTATTTTAGATTAGTTCACATGGTAGAATTGTTATTACTTTTCCTGTTCAGGGCGTGACAATAAGTATGTGAATGCTGGGTAGAAAAAATATATTAAAATATTGGTTTTTAAAATTACATGGGTTCATGGGTCTAACTTGAGACCTGTTTATGAAAACTATTTAATAAACAGGCTTGTAGGTCAATCTTGAACCTAAACGTGAATTTTTATGGTACTTAAATGAGTTTGACCTAGTTGTGTTTCATGGTAGCTTTTTCCTCGCATAAACCCATTTACAATCGTAAGTGTCATATTTGGGTTTGTGAATCGTGTTTAAAATTGCTAGCCTTAGTTAGCTTAGTTACATTGCAGATAGAGGAATCTATATTTCATTAATCCTTCTCATTGTTTATTCAAATATCATGGCTTCCTTCACTTACATATGGATTGGAGGAAGAAGGAGGGAGAGAAAGAAATTGAAAAGGAAAAAAAAATTGCATTCCTCTTATGTGTAAAAGTTTCAGAAAGGGGATGAATGAATTTTATGAGGAAAAACTTTTTTGTTAGCTCATAAAGATCATTTACATGTGGAGAGAATTGGAAGAAAATGATAAAAAATAACTTACGTAACCTTTCAAAAAGAAGATACTTTCAAATTTTAAGGATGTTTTAGTATTTTAACAAGTTTAAAAATATCTAATCAACTTTTCCCTCCCTTATATTTCCTTTCCACTCCTTTCATATTCAAATAAGTGTTTTCCCTTTAAACTCTTTCCTTCTTAATATTTTCTTTCACGTTCTTTTAATTCATATTTCTTTTCATTATCCCAAATATTAAAGAGTCAAATATTCTTTTAATCTTGATTAACGGTAAAAATAAGATATTATTCTCGTTTTCTCTTAGTCCTTCTCAATTTGTGGTAGTGGTTTGTTAATCGACCTTAATCGAGACAAGTAGTGAGGACAACCCCTAAACATGTTTTGTTTCTTTATTTGGAAATAATTTTTTTAGTCTTCTTAATAAAACTTAACTTTTATTATTCAATAGTTATTTTTTTAATGTATTTGTTTTTGAACTATATAGATAGAAATATTTTTATTTGTAATTTTTTTTATTAAATTTCTATTACATTTCCCTAAAAAATTTCACGTGGAGAAAATTTTAAAATTTTATATGATACCCTAACTTCCATGCTACTAATTTAAGTCTTAGGTTGATACTCTCTAAATTGGGTCACAATATGGTTATGGAACCAGTAGAAGTAGCTATTAATAGTTTCTTTCATTGTTTATCTAAATCTTGGATATTGTATCCAAAATATAATGAAAGGTTAGAAATGGACTGCTCACCTTATAAAATCAAATAATTATAAATAAAAACATGTTATTGAAATGTAATAGCAGACCAAACACTTATCATAGGTAATATGATACGCATATATATTACAGTAATTAACCAAAATAGTTAATAATTTGCACTTCAAATAGAGATTAATAAAGAAAAGGAAGACAAACTTAGTATAGTGTTGGTTCATTAGCAGTGATAGGAATCAACCCCTTAGACCAATCACATGTAACTGAGTTAGAGGACTCCAAGGACTCGTACGAAGAATACTAGCTCGAAACCATATCTAAGACAAGGATTCCCATTCCGAACTTATCTCTTGCCAACCGGGCTATCAAATCCTTACGTATGTTAGATCTACTCCTATCCAACAACAATGCTTTATTCTAGAAGATAGCCCAAGACTAGCTGAGTTGAGCTCCCGAACCGACCATAGACATCTGACTTTAGTTTAACTAACTTCTTTATCAAACTGATTGACTCTTGACCTAACCCAGACTAAGTTGGCCCTTGACTGCAATGTCTTTTTGCTTCTACCTACTTTATATCATATTTCTAATGTCCAACCACTAAATGATATGTGTCTTCGAACATAACCTTCCAAAATGATTCTTTCTTTTCCATATTGAATATTCTTTATCTCTTTTACCCCTTTTGGTATATTATATGTAACCTAATTGTAAGAATACTCTTTTATCTTTTCATACATGTAAAGTAGTCTTAGTAGATGGGTATATAGACCCGCACTTGCTTGCACGCAAAGAATTAATGATCAATACAAAGAAATTATTCACATTTCCTTTGAGTATCCTTAGTGTTCTCATTATCCTTCAGTTTTTATTTATTCCCTTTAGTAAGGAATAGTGGCGAGTGACCCTTTAGTTTGAACCAGTGAGTCACATCCATCGAATTGTAGGATGAGTAGGATTAAGTAGTGCGTTATATCCATTTGGTAGTTGCCTGGACTTTGCTAACTTTTCTTTAGTTTCTTTCAATTTACTTCATTGTGGTGCTTCTCCATGTGTCTAACCTTGGAGACATATTAGCTTCGCTAGTATTAGAGTACAGTTCCACGAAGGAGTGTATGAAGTTGCAGTGAAGTTTTTGGTTTGCTTTGCTGTTAGCGGCTGTTGTGTTCCTTTCGTAACTGTGGTAGTGTGTTCGTGTAGAGTAAGTTTGGTGTGTAAGCTATGTAGTGAAGATCTGTATGCGGTAAGCATGGTTCCATTGTTACACTGTTCTTACTCTATTTTTCTATTTTTCATCCTAAAAATAGAGTAAGTCATTTTTCTGTCCCAATTGAGTGATTATTGGAGATTAAAGTTGTTAGTATGTTAATGGAAGTTTTTAGGTAGTAAGGAAGCATTATTTTCTGTTTAGTGTGTTGTTAATGTGTTCAAGAAGTATCGTACTATGTTAGATTCTAGTGCCCAAGGTGTTATCGAAGACAATAGTAGCGGTGCTCAACCTGGTCGTGCTCATAATGGTAGTAATACCCCAAGGTTAATTGATGACAAACTTAACAAATTCACTAATCTCATTGAGAGTTTAGTTACAATAATGTAAGTTAATAGGCAACAACCTCAGGGAATGCTACCATGTAACCTACTTAAAAATATTCAAGAGCAAGGTGGTTGAGTCAATCACTTAGTTCGACCATAGCGAGTTGGAGGAATTGTAGACCGAGCTACTAGACAATGACTGGAGTTAGAGGAAATCAAGGAAGATGATGAGGAGATTGATGTAGTAGAGTATGGAGAGGAAGAAGAAGAAGTTGGTTACTACCGAGCATGGGAGCAAGGACCCTAAGCTCCTCGAGGACTGGATATAAGGTGTAAATCTCACTTTTTAGTGGAAGTAAAGATGACGATGAATATTTGGAGTGAGAAGAGAAGTTGGAGAATGTGTTTTACTGTTATGGATATATAGAAGCTATGAAGGTCCAACTTGTTGTACTTGAGTTCTTTGGGTATGCTATTATATAGTGGAAGAATCTACATGTAGCTAGACTAAGGGATGGAAGATGGGGAGTAAGGACCTAGGATGAGATGAAAGATTGTTAAGGGGTAGATTTGTGCCTGAGGCCTACCTGCAGGATACATTTGCAAAGTTGCAAGAACTACGCTAAGGAGGTTGATTTGTTGATGCCTATGTGAAAGAGTTCTAGATGCTTATGATCTGAGCCGATGTAGAAGAACTAGAGGCCCATATAGTGTTGAGGTTCATTTTTTCACTTAGGTTTGAGATTCATAACATTGTGGAGGTGTAGAGGTTTTATATCTTAGAAGAGGAGATTAAAATAGCATAGAGGTTTGAAAAGTAGAGGAGAAGTGCTCTAAGGAGACTTGGGCCAACATTTTCTCCAACCTTTGCCTTACATCGACTTGTTCAAATTGAACCAAGGAGGTCGTATCGAGTTAAGGAAAGGAATAACCAACTTGATGATAACCAAGTAGGCCAACAGGGCTAAGCTGATCAACCAAGTTGAACTGCGACTAGGCCAACCTCGATGACATATGAGAGAGGATAGAACACCAGCAAGGTGAAGTGCTTGAAATGCTTAGGCTTCGAACACATGGATTCTAAATGTTCAAACTGACGTATCATGGTGCTCCGAGTAGATATAGTGGATGGCACCAACGAGAGTGAGGCCGAGGAGGAAAAGGATGTTGGAAAAGCCAAAGACAAAGAGGAAGATGAAAGCCGTGTCTATGTCGACCAGAGAGAAGTGATGACCTTAGTCTTGAGACGAATATTGAGTTTCTTATCAAACTCTAATGAACATTAGAGGGAAAACATGTTTCATACTAAATGTACTATCAAGGGATAGTTGTACACTATTATAGTGGATGGAGGAAGCTGTATTAATGTAGTTGTACAGTCCTTTGTGCATAGGTTAGGTTTGCTACCTTAAAGCATCCATGACCTTACAAGTTGCATTAGCTTCATGATAAGGGTGTTTTGTATGTGACTGAACAAGTGACCACACTATTCAATGTTAGGAGTATGTATAGGGACAAAGTAGTGTGTGATGTCGTCCCTATGGAAGCTTCACACTTGCTGCTTAGATAACCTTGATTGTTTGATCGATGTGTTACTCATGATAGGTATAAGAACACTTATGCCTTTGTTAAGGATGGAAGGAAGATTGTGTTACAACCTATGACTCCAACCTAAGTAAATGAAACCCATAATCAGCTCACTCGAGCTAGTAAGAAGAAAGCCTCAGTGATGAGTTGAAGAGAGCTTCGAGTTGCTGAAAAGGCTAAAAAGCCTATGTTCCTATTGATCAGAAGATTGTTGGAGATGAGAGATTTAGAGGATATTCCTAATAAAATTTGAAGCTTGCTAAATGATTTTTTTTGATTTATTTCTTAAAGAACTACTTAGAGAATTGCCTCCAGTCCGAGGCATTGAGTACTGTATTGATTTGAAACTAGGCGCCGCCTTGCCAAATTGACCTGCGTGCAGAATGAACCTTAAGTAGGCTGTTAAGCTGAGGAGACAAGTAGATGAGCTCATAAAGCGAGGATACTTGAGGGAGAGTATGAGCCTTTGTGCGATACTAGCTTTACTTATCCTGAAAAATATGGTTCATGGCGTAGGTGCATCAACAGCCGAGTAATCAACCAAATTACTATCAAGTATAAATACCAAATACTGAGGCTCGATGATATGTTGGATGAGCTTCATGGCATTAAGATATTTTCAAAGATTGATCTACGAAGTGGCTATCATCAAATTTACATGAGACTAAGTGATGAGTGGAAGACTACCTTCAAGACTAGGCATAGTCTTTATGAATGGTTGGTTATGCCATTCGAACTTACTAATACGCTGAGAATATTGATGAGGTTAATGAACTCTGTGATATGCCTCCTGATCAAAGGATGTGTGATTGCGTACTTTGGTCACATACTAGTATATAGTGTCGACCAAAACAACCATTTTCAACATCTCTATGAAGTATTTGACATCTTGGGAATTGAGAAGCTATATGGGAATTTGACGAAGTGTACGTTCTGCTAAGAAGAAGTGTTTTTCCTAAGGTTTGTGGTGTCAAGAGAAGGAATTTGAGTAGATGAGGAGAAGATCTAAGTTGTTTGGAATGGTTGATGATTTAGAATATTACTGAGGTTCAAAGTTTTCATAGCTTAGCTTCTTTCTATAGACGGTTTATTAAGAACTTCAGTACCATAGCCACCCCTTTCACCGAGTTGACAAAGAAGAGTGGAGGATTCGGATGGAATGATCGTGTTGAATAGAGCTTTAGAGAAATCAATGAGAAGCTTACTTTAGCAGCTGTTTTATTACTACTAAACCTTGTCAAGCCCTTCAAGTTGGAATGTGATGCATCGGGAGTTCGAATTGGTATTGTCTTGATGCAAGAGCGAAGACTTGTTGCCTACCACAGTGAAAAGCTTAGTGGTGCTGCCTTAAACTATTCTGTATACGAGAAGAAGTTCTACTCTCTTTTTTGAGCCCTTAATATTTGGCAACACTATTTGCTACCACAAGAATTTATTATTTACATTGACCATGAGTCATTGAAGTATCTTGGGAGTCAGAACAAACTCTCGAAGAGATAAGCCAAGTGGTTAGAATTTATGAAAGGATTTTTGTATGTGATCCAGCACAAGAAAGGAAGTGCAATGTTATCGATGCTTTATCACGATGGCAAACCTTGCTGACCACTTTACAGAAAAAATTGCTGGATTCTTACTCATCACTGAATAGTATGCTCACGATCCTCATTTCAGCCCTATCATAGAATAGTGTAAGGATGAATTGCTATTAAGGGATATTATCTTAAGGAAAGATATCTATTCAAGGATCGAAAGTTATGCATACTAAATTGTTCCATGCGTAAGCTATTGATCGGGAAAGCTTATAGTGGTAGATTATTTGTCATTTTGAGGAAACCAAGATAGCCAACTTGTTGAAGGAAATTTTTACTGGCCTAGTTTGGCCAAGGATGTCCATAAGATAGTTGGTAGTTGTGAGGTGTGCAAGCGAGCTAAAGGGAAGAGAGAGCTTCATGGAGAGTATATGTCTTTGTTGATGCTTACCTTACCTTGCGCTGACTTCAGCATGGACTTTGTTCGAGGATTGCCCTGGACATTTAGAGGAAAAGATTCTATATTTGTTGTAGTGGACCGCTTTAGGAAAATGGCACACTTCATCCCGTATCATCAAACTAATGAAGCTTTATACATTACTGATTTGTTTTTGTAGGAAGTTTTCTGACTACATAGAGTGTTGAAGACTATTGTTTTTATTGGGACACCAAATTCTTCAGGTATTTTTGGAAGACTCTATGGAGAAGACTTAGAACTAAACTTATGTTCAACTCTAGTAACCACCCTTATATTGATGGTCAGATGAAGTGGTAAACAGGATGCTAGGCAATCTACTCAAAGCTGTTATGGGAAAGAACTTGAGGGATTGGGATATATGCTTACTAGCTATGGAGTTTGCATACAACTAGACTGTCTATAGCACTACTAGGAAGACCTCATTTGAGGTTGTCTATGGTTTTAACCTTACTATTCCCTTAAATATGATTAATACCCCAGTAGCTATTGAAGAGAGTCAATTTAGAGTTGACTAAGCTTAAGAATTGCATAAACTACACTAGTCTATAATCAAGAAGATCACCAAGTTCAATCAAAGACAGCAAAAAATTGGTAATTGAGGCCTCCAAACTGTTTCTTTTTAACCAAGAGACTTTGTATGGATCCACCTTAGTCGAGAATGATTCCTATACTTGAGATAGAACAAGCTATTTCCTCGAGCTAATGGTCCATTTAAGGTCTTAAAGAAGATTAACCGCAATGCTTACCAAATTGAGTTACCTGATGACTATGGTGTTTTCTTTACCTTCAATGTATCTGGTCAAATCCCTCACCAACCAGCAAAAGAAGACCCTACGTACGCCTTAAAAGAAGAAGCATAAACCACTGTAGGTTTATGGGCAAATCTTTCTGACCCCTAAACAGATGATAGGAATCAACACCCTAAACCAATCACAAGTAGCTGAGATAGAAGACCCCAAGGATTCCCAAGGAGAATATTAGCTCGAAACCATATCCAAGATGGTATTCCCATTCTGAACTGATCTCCTGCTGACCTGGCTATCAAATCTTTATTGTGTCAGATTTGCTCTTGCTTAGTAGCGATGCTTTATTCCAAAAGACAACCTAAGACTAGTTGAGTTGAGCTCCTAAATTGACTACAGACATTTGACTCCAATTCAGTTGACTTCTTTATTAGACTGATTGGCTTACAACTTGACCCAGATTAGGTCGGCCTTTGACTGCAATGCTTTTTTACTTCCGCTTATTTTGTATCATATTTCTAATGTTCAGCCAACAAGCAATACGCATCTTATGACATAACCTTCCAAAATGATTCTTTCTTTTCTGTATTGAATATTTTGTCTCTTTTACTCCTTTTGGCATATTCTATGTAACCTAATTGTAAGAATATCCTTTTGTCTTTTCACACATGTAAAGTAGCCCTAGTGGACGAGTATATAAACCCCCACTTGCTTGTATGTAGACAATCAATGATCAATACAGAGAAATTATTCACGTTTCTTTTGAGTAACCTTAGTGTTCTCATTATCCTTTAGCTCTTATCTATTCCCTTTAATAAGGAGTAGTGATGAGTAACCCTTCAATTTGGACTGGTGAGTCACATTTGGCTGACTGTAGGTTGAGTAGGATCGAGTGGTGTGTCATATCCATTTGGTAGTTGCTTGGACTTTGCTAGTTTTCTTCAGTTTCTTTCAGTTTGCTTTGTTGTGGTGCTTCTTCGTGTGTCCGACCCCTGAGACACATCAAGTAGCAACATACTCATCAACTTAATAACTTAGGAAATGTCAAATATTTGAGAAAAATACTCTCAAACTCCATCATCTGATCAAATCTTCTCCTGAAAAACATTAGCAAGGTGATTTAGAAGTATATTAAGAAAAACTTAAGAAAAGAAGAAAAATATAGTTGAATTTATTGCAGCTTGGTTAGGAAGATAGGCAATGGTATACTGTAAAGCTACTTGACGGTTTTAAGGTTGAGGTAATGTTGGTTTATGTTGACATGAGTTTGGTGGCCATACACTACTGGAGCTTCGAGGGTCGATGAAGTCTTAAATCCATCTAATTTCGTTAATTATGTTAAAAATAATAAATCTATGTAATTAGTTATGAAAAATTGTACTCTAGCATAATTTTTGATATAGTTTCTTGTAGTATTTTTGGTTAGTTGAAATTGTTATGAATCATATGAGGTCCTTAATGAATGCTTATTCTAAGTGTGACTTTGATCTAATTTTTGAAACCTTGCCGATATAGTTTTTTTTTTGGCGAATTTTTTATTTATAAACTTTGAACATATGATTAAAATACATAAATAGAATTTTGATTAAATTACATGTTCACTATTTATTATAATTATTTTACAAATCTACATTGTTTTATAAATTCAAGTACTTAAAGTGATTTTCACGAATTCTCTTGATGAATTTGGTTTATTAGAGCTCTATAAACTAGGGTATGATATATGAACTATTTTTTTTTTTATCTTATACATGAACTTGAGTATTTAGGTAAAATTATGATAATTTCAAAACTAAAAAGTTAATTAGGGAAAGTAGGTACGGAGAGGTAATTTAATGTTTAAAGTTGGTTAACCTAAAAATACATATAGATATATTTTATGGTCTTACAATAATTTTCATTGAATTATTTAGGTTAGTGTATTAATTATTGTCTAAATAACTAGTATTTAGCTATATAATAGCTTAATAAATAATTTAAAGTTAAAATAATAACATATTTGATGTTTACATAAGCTAAAATCAATGTTTAGGTAAAAGTGATGTACTTATTAGGTTACTCATATTGTGGGATTAAAATGATCTACTAATTACTTAATTGTAATTTGAGGTGGTTATGTTAAGAAATGGGCTGAAATTAGAGGGCACCTTTTTAATTGTCTTATGTTGGTTAGGTTCTAGTTTTCTTAGCATTGTCAAAACTTAGGTTGACCCATATAATCTAAACCAGTTTGATATAACCTGGCCATAAAATCAATCTACGTTACTACTCTTTTGACCTATATTGATAGTGAACCTAATTTGACCTAATTAACCCACTTGATCTAACCCGATTCTTGTAGAACCTAATAGGTTATTTTAGGTTAGAATGTACTATTTTTTAATTTTTTTCCCCAGAGATTGCACCAATTTCCTTAAAAAAACAAACATAAATAAAAAAATGTGGATTATTTTATTACTTTATAAATAAATATTAATTATATTCTAATATTTTATTGATGTTGATTCAATCCTAGTTCAACCTCAGTTTGACCCTCTTGATCCTTGGTCCCTTCTCATATTATTTCTTGGTCATCCTCTCGGTTTGGTCTAATAACATTGCTTCTTAACATATTTAGAGATTTGTGAGAAAATGGACTGAATTAGTGGGTATCTTTGCAATTGCCCTATGTTAGCCAGGTTTTAGTTCTTGACATAATTAGATAACACATTCATCAATGATGGTAATGATCTATAGTATGTCGAATTTGGATATAAAATGAAAATATTACGACTATTAGAAGATAATAGCAAAAAATAGGAGATAAAGAATAAAGGCAACATTGTATTTTATTTTTTTTTTGCATTTATTGTTTAGTAAATTGTTGATGTATTTAGGCTCATTTACTTACGTAGATGAAGTATATGGCCTTTTTAGTGAGTACTTTCAGTTGTAGTTTGTGTTAAGTACAAATAGGGCAAGTCACTTATCTGCTTTTCTCCTTGTAAATTCACTTATGTAAATATCACAGTAAGATATAGGTAGCATTTGGTTGGATAATTTTTGTAGCATTAGATTAGACCAAAAATTTTGTTCTATGTTTAGTTTGTAACTTTGCTTAGTGATCAGACAAGAAATTGGGTTGATGAACTAAATAAAAGGCCTAACTTTTATCTCATTTACACCATAGTACAAAAATGAAATACATTGGACAAAAACAAAAAAATTTTGTATTCTCAAAAATACCCTACCATATTATAATATTAAGTTAATTAATATTATTTTTATTAAATATTATAAAAAATTATTTATTTTATAATATAAATAATTAATTTTTTAATTGAAATTTTATGTCAAGTACTGTATAAACTATATATGGTACAATAAATTTGTACTGTATTGTCCAGTCCTCTTTGTATTTATCCTATCTAGTTTTCTTTGTCTTATCCAATCCTTATAACTAAATGTTACCATAAAGTTGTAATGTGTATAACGTGTTTAGTTCAGCTAATGATATCATCATATTGCTTCTTGAAATCATGATATGATAGGTGTATTATAAAATGTTTCACTACATTTATTATGATTGATGCTATAGTTTAATCATGTTATTGTTAATATACTACACCATTGAATAGTAACTTGATATGGATATTTTGAAACATATATCACCAATTGCTATTAGTACAGTAGGCTGCAAGCCTTAAATAAATATGGTTCATTAATCATATTATGGGATAATGGAAATGATTGTGCCTTTGTGGTAAAAATGCATGAGCTTAACTTAGTGTTGTGAAATGCTAGAGTGCGTTCTTTTGGTGAAAATGCTTTAATGAGCCTTTGTGATGATGAAATGCAATGGTAAATAGCTACTTTATAAATGTTTTGGTGCAATGCACTTCTTGCAAAATATAAAGAACTAAAGGTACCGGGGCTAGTCCGATACAGCTACTCTAATGCCTAAATCAGTAAATGAATGTTAGAGGAGGTAAGACAAGTAGTTATGTTGTTAGATAGGTCTTATAGTGCTTCTTCTCTATATTTATAGGTGAATGACGGATGTTTGAAATAGCAGTTAATCGTATGATTATTGGGACATGTGGAGATTTCTTGATTAAGCACATTCCTAAAATGTAGGAGTAGTGGGCAGTTATGTAGTATAATTGTATTGAGTGATAACTATTTATGCCACTTTTTTTAAGTTTAATCAAATACAGATATATATTAAACGGAATTTGTTGAGAAGTAAGTTATTCGACATAACGGAAGTCATATGGCTGAGTGAGTTGTAATAGGTGAAATTTGACTATCAACAAATATGTTTGATAAGGAAGATTACTTCTATGAGAGCTTAATGAGAAGATGAGCGTAATTGTAGTGTTTATAGAGCATAGCTGTAGCATTTACGTTGCATATCATATAGCATATGTATATGATATATGAGTTGTTTCTCTTATTCTATTTGTGTTACTACATACTATATTGTTCTTCTTGACTTTTGTTTTACTCACTTAGCTCAAATATGAGCTAAAGGAATAGTGTTTTGTTAACTTCAGGTACATGAGACAATTCTTAAAGTGCTTATTGGGGTCTAAGGTGATTGAGAACGTAAGAAGTCACCTTTGGGCGTATTTTGTTATGACATTTATAAATAGATCATGTTGTATCACATCATATATCAAGCTTAGTTGAATGTCTTATATTATGTTATATTAATAAATGGTATGCAATTTATGAACTATTCCTTAAATGTAAAGTTATAAGGAAATCTCATATATGTCAATGGTATTTGAAATAGACATATACTTCACACTAAGTTTTCCTATAGAGATGATGTGTAGCAAGTGCATATCATTCTTTGACAAGTTCTTGAATTAATGGAATCTTTCTAAGATAGGAGATGTCATTGATTATGATAGGTACAAGAATCAATTGAAATTCTCGAAATGATATGTGCTATATAGGAATTATGAGTTCAATTACAAAAGCGAGCTTAAGATAACTATTTTAGAGGTATTGGTTGTTATGGTTCCTTTGTTAACATGTTGATATCTCAATCTCAAGAGTATTAAGATATTCTTTATAAGTTGAGAAATTTAGTTGATGATTATTACCATCAAAGGCATCTAGCATTGGTACTTTGAATTTGTAGAGAGCTATTTCAATACTTGGGTTTTAGCCTAATTTAATATCATAGATTGATATCTTGGACTAGTAATAAAGTCTAAGAAATCAGCCTATCTAAGGTGTTTCAGAGAGATCTACCTTGCTAAACTCAGAACAGGGATCATAGGACTAGATTTTCTACTCTCGACCTTACTTGATTATCTTACAAACGAAAAGTAGACTTGGAAACAATCTTTTTGGGTACATTTAGGCTTCGTTTGGCGTTAATGGGCCTTAAGGGAGCTTATATGTGCTCCAAGCTTATTTATAATAATAATGGACTTCTTTTAATTATTATAAGCTTATAAGGATAGTAGAGAGGTTAAGATTCAATAAAAAGCCGTTATCTCAGCTATTTATCTTAAAGCCATCCAATGGATAAGACTGATATAAACCTTACAAATTTCATGTTTTTTACTTAAAGTCAAATTTGAAGAACCAGTAGATATTCCCTAGGCTTAATTAGACTGAAGAAATTAAAAGCGAAAAAATTTTAATCGAAACCTTAAAATGAACTGAAAAACCCTAAAGATAAAATTTGAAAAACCCCTAATTGCATATAAAGACCTAAACCTAAGTACACATGGCCACAAATTAAAAATCTGAATTGAATAAAAACCTTAAACCCTAAACCCTAGAGTCAAGAAACCATAAATTAAACATTAAATGAAAAGAACACCTATGAGTTAGCACATTTAACTCGCATTTCATAAAATCTTATAAACTCGATAATGAACGATTGGAGGTATCTTAAAATAATAATGATCAATCAAATAAAATCAATTAAAATAATAAATTAATAAAATTACTATTTTACACAAATCCTATAAACTCAATAATGAACGATTGGAGGTATCTTAAAATAATAATGATCAATCAAATAAAATCAATTAAAATAATAAATTAACAAAATTACTATTTTACCCTTAATGAAGTGTTTAATACCCCCAAAACTAGTACTAGGACCATAAATAAACCTTTGAAACCTTAGTCAAAACCCTAATGCATGAAAAGTCTAAGATGACTCCAAAACCCTAAACAAACCTTGAATAATAAAGCTGAAAAACCCAAAAGAGAGTAAAATGCTAAAACCTTAATTATACGCATGAAACCCTAAAACCCTAATACGCGGGAAGCCTTAAAATGATTAGAAAACATCAACAAATTGACTAAAACCCTAATTCAACTGATAAACCCTAAATATATCCTTAAACTGTTCGCTAATTGCAATAATTACTTGGAAACCCTAAATCATCGATCTCGTAGGTGATCCGAGAACCCTAATTGGTCTTGAATACTAAAAGACTATTATAAATGATTAGGTTAGTGGACTTAATTAAAATGATGAAATATGGAAAAACCCTAATTATAGCCTCATTAGGCCTAAATTGCTTAATCAAATATAATTGTGATTAATTAGCTTAATTACCCTTTAATCCATCTACTAACCTTAGTTTTCTTAATTAAAAAATGGACAAGATTAATTAAGGAGGCAAGACAAAAAGGGTTAATTGCAATTAGGATATTTTGAGATAAACCTTTGCTAAATCAAGTAAAGGGTTAAGGAGTAAGTGGTCTTCTCTTAATTATTGTATCCTTTTAACCAATTAAAGCAATATCTTGTCCCCCTTATCTTACCTTCTTGATCTACAATTTCACCCCTTCAAAATCCTCATTTGACCCTGTTTTTCACTCTTAGAAAACCCTTTTTATAAACCTAAATAAAAATCAAAGGAAGAAGGAAGGAAAACCAAGAAGCACTCTCAAATTCCCTTGAGCACATCAGCACCTTTAGCAATTGCCACCACCATAGATCATCAAATCACAAACCACCACCACCTAAAGACCAGACATACACCTAGTTTCTCATTGATAAACATTGCCTTCAAAGGAACAAGTTTTAACTTTGTTTTTGAGTGGAAAAGTTGGAACTCATACAAATTAGCCTAAGGTAAAATTCACTCAACTTAAGTTTTCTATTTACACTAATTATACTTATGATATCTTGAGAGTTTAGGATTATAAACACTAGCTCAATATGTTGTAATCATATACGTGTCATTTTAAAGCCATATAATCACACTTCATTCACATACTTAGTTAGTTTATTACTTGCATTTTAAGAGTGTAAGAGATAGTTTTACATGGTAACTTTATAAAATGATGAGAAACTACCATCAAAACCCCACTAGATGCCAGGGCTAAAGCATGAATAGTCTCATCTCCATCATATTTTTTTATTTTTCACACTTATCTTGGGAGGAGTTTATCGCGACCCGAGGGGCTTAGTCGTGGCAGTCGCCGTATACAGTACAAATGATTGTAGATTGAGTTCCCTTACAATCGACGACCCTTTTATACGATACACAAGGCTACAAGTACTACTAACTAGTAAGAGTGCGCAAGCTTAAGCAATGGCATTTCATGACGAATAATAATATAGAAAACATATCACATAATTTATGTGTATAAAAGTTTACAGATATAGAGTTTGAAATATGTCTAAAGTCAAACTAATATAAAAATTACATATTCAACTCTACATTTTAGTCAAAAGTACTCTCTGTCCTCAAAACAGCTCCCACATTGATCCCGTAGAGAAAGCTAACCTCGGGCATACAACGGCTTGACTCTACGAATAAGTCGGCCTGCAAAAGGAGTCTACAAGGATATAAGCTTACTAGCTTAGTGAGATATTTTCCCTCAACCATACAACAATCAAGTTATACCACAGTTAAGTTCAACCAAATGAATGCATGAACAAGCAGTATGCCAGACAAATACATGCAGGTGACCAGGTACTGCATGTAACTCAGATTTAACGCCCTCCGAAGTCAGGGTTGGAGATTCATCGGTACAGTCAGATCTGGGTATCATATTAGAACTTATTTCATAATGAAACTCCGCGTTTCGTATTTAAAATGTAATGGTACATCCATTACCAGCTTTATCAAAACGAGTTCTACATATGATTGTGAGTAGGTTTACGCAGCCCTCTCTCACCCATAGTTAGGTGGTTGGCGCCTCCAACGCCTAGTCATCCCGCGGGCGAGGGTAAGGTCATATCGCACGTGTGCACTGTACAAAATCAATAACATTCAATAATCAACCCAAGTATGGCCTCTCGCTACCTCCGTGTAATGTGACTGCCCGGAAATAGTTATACAGTGCATGATTTATGAATGATCTAAGTTAACTTTTCTAGTCAAATAAAAATTAAGTCATATTTAATCAGTGATCATTCCAAGTCCCAAACAATCAATCTATTGAATCTACTATGCATCAAACATTATATTATTGTACTTTAAGGTAGATTCCCAATTCATAACAATTTTCATGCACAAGCATAACCCAACCCCATACACATTCATTTATACACCATAATTTAGATTCACTACTTACAAGCACAAACAAGTATGGAATCATAAAGAAAAACTCACTCGACCATAGCTAGTTCAAGGATCGTAATAGTCAGTAGGTAGCTCAGGGTCGATATCGAGATCACCTAAGAATAAGGAAAATGTGTAAGATAGGGAATTTAAAACTAAGTAGAGTTATAATGTGTAAGGTTTATTTCACTTAGTTACGTAAAATTGTCGATTTGAGCTTTTTATCGAATCGAGTGTAACTTTTTCGTTTCAGCTCGGATCGTTATGAACTTATAGTCCATTTTGATCGTTTTCGAGCGTATTTTCTCATAACGAGATCCATTTTGAACGTTGTGAATCGTAATTTAAATTGTGATACAAAAATTATTATTTAAATTTAAAATTTATAAAATATTGATTTTCGCTTTTTCTTAACATATTTATAAGTTAATAATTATTTAAATCATATATTTGTTATTTTTATCATTTTGGGTATATTTTCCTATTTTTCTCCTTTTCTTATTTTTTTTATGTACCTTACGATTATACCTATATATATATATATATATATTCCAATACTTATAATATATAGTTTATGGTTTATGTTGTTGTAAAATCATGAATTACGGTATTATATATATCTATGCATATATACTATATATATTACACGTATGATATATGTATATGTATTTACGTATGATATATATATATATATGTATTTATTTAAAACATACTCTTATACACATATTCATATATTTATATATATTTTGTATTTATTTATTTATACGTCTTACATGTATATATGTACCTAGAATGACATACATATATGTTCGGATACATACCTATAAATATACATTCTATACATGTCATACATAATATACCGTATAATATTATATATTTATACATACTTATAAAAATACTACTCCACTATATACAACTATACACATATATATATATATAATCATATATGTATACCCATATATATATATAAAGTTATGGTACACATACATATATCTTTATACTATAATTATGTAATTTACTAATTAGAGGTATATAAAAAAATACATAATCTATACTATATACCTCAATACATACATGCAGACATACTTAATCTTATATTTATACATATAAGTAAATTTAGGTATTTATACACATAAACATATGCTATAGTATAAGATGTACAAATACCATAAAATATCATAGAAATACCATAAAAATACCATAGCTCTACACATGTATACTATCATATACATATATATTTCTTAAAATAAATTACTTACCAATTATCTTGGATTTTTTTCTTTTTCTTTTCCTTCTTCTTTTTCTCTTTTCTTTCTTTCTTTTTCTCTCTTCTTCTCGGTTTGCAGATTGTGTGTGTGTGTTTGTGCAGATTTTTTTTTCCTTTTTTCCATATTTATATAATCTCTCCTTTTGCTCACGTGATATTAGCTTCAATTTTAAGCTAAGTTCACTTTTACATTAATATCAATAAGACAAAACAAAATCCACACATGTCTTTTACTTGTTCACGTGGCTTCTTCTATTTTTTTTTCCTTAAATTTTGCTCTTCTTCACGTTGTGTGCAGGGGAAGAATTTGGATTTGAAAATGAAGAGAAGAATTGAGATAAATTGAAAAAAGTAGAGAAGGAAAATGAAATGTATTAAAAATTATGTGTAATTTTTCGAATCATATAAATTATAATAAATTTCCTCGTAGGTTAGTTTTCAAAATTTTGTGAAATTTTATCAATTTAACTAGTACCCGTTATAATTATAATTTTTACAAGTTATTATGGTAATTTTATTAGAATGTTGTACAAATAGGTGATTTAGTCGAAAATTACATTCGACTATAATTTTATTGCTATTGTGTAATATTTAACTATTTTATATGTTTACGTTTATGATTTTAGGATCTCGAGCAATTTTGAGCTCAGTTTCGATTAATGATACATAGATTAGTTTTGAAGGTTTTAGTAAGCAATTTAGGATTTTGATAAATTCTGAAGGTTTTTTTATCGGTGTTATATTTGATTTATTAAACTTCATTTTCTTTTATTATTATTATCCTTATCGACTTATTGTACAGTTTAGGACACTCGGAGTTGAGTTAAGGTTCAACTATTGTTTTTCCTAGGGTTTACAGAGTTAGCTTGAAATACATTATAGTAGTGGTTTTAGCATGTTACAATAAGTTGTGTAGAGAAATAGTTAAAATCCACTTAAAAACTCTCTTCAATTGCCCCCTTTACTTAGGAAAACAAGCTGTAAGTTCTAGTTCAATATGTTAATTACATGATTAATTAATGCTAATTCGGATTTAGGACTCAATAATTGGAGTTAAGTAGTTAGACAAGATTATAGAAGCATAAAATGGCCTAAAATGACATATAGACTTAGAGAAATTAATTTTGAGCCCTTAGATTGGATAAGACTAGATCCAGAACACCTAGTAAAACTGGTTATTTGGTGGACTCATTAGGATTTTTGGTCCATTATAATAAGTTAGAATTAAGTATAGGACCTTAGAATGTAAATTAGGCTTAAACCATGTAAGTAGGCCCAAAAAGAAGCCCTAGGCCCACTTGGAATGGCATGACTAGCAAATTTACAAAAAAGTTAAGAGCCCTAAATAAGATACCAACAAAGACCATTAGAAGTTTTAGAAGGCCTACGATAAGTTTAGACTTCAACTTAGGTAAATAACTAATTGAAATGCTTATTTAAGCCTTTCATTCATAAGAAATAGGCAATTGCCCAAACTTTAATTGGACCACTTGAAATCAAGACCTTAAAATAAATTAATAAAGGCCTAATGATGAATAAAATCAGTTTACTGGCTTAAAAGGAGACTTAGACCCAAGATAAGGCCCAAAGCCCTTAAGTAAGGACTAAAAAAAAAGACTAAGTAAATTAATAGGAGGCCCATAGACTAAGACTGAGGTAAAACTTGAAAAAAATAAACCCAACAACAAAATAAAAACCTAAAAGCCCAATACCTTAAAATTAAGCCTAAAGCCTAAAATTAGACTCAAACCTTAAAGCGGTCAAACTAAGACCTTTGACCAACGAAATTGTTTGACCTAGACTGAAGCCCGGCAAGCCTAAATACCTTGAAAAGACCACACCAAATGAAAAAACACTCGAAAACGATGAAAATCAACTATAAGAACGTGGAAAATAGACATAAATTGAATAAGTTATAGGAAAAATAAGTTTCAATTATACTTAGGGATTTAAGGCAGGCTTTAGTAACTAGGTATACTTTTAGATTCTTAAAGAAACCCTCTTTTAATTACTTACATATATGTTATTATTATGTTTTAGGTGAAGAATCTTGAGGGTTAGGAAAAGTAGGCAAGTAGGTTAGGTGAAGGAGTTTCGATGAATTGCTACTTGCTTGTGTTTAATAATTGCTTGATGTTTTGTTGCTTGACCTTGATTGTATGTTTAAGTGACTAATTTTTTTGTGTGCCAACATCTGTATGATTGCCTTATAAAATTGGTAAGCTTAAATATTTGGCTAAATTAACTAGATATACCTCTTGCATGTTGGTGATCCATTAGTTGTGAACTGGGATGTTTATAGCTTTGCTAAGATTTTTGAAAAAATTGTGAAAATTCATTTTTGAAACATTCTTATGATTAAAAGAAAGATTTATCAACTTGGTTAGTAGCCACTTATGGTATTTTACTTATTGAAATAAAGCTAATAAACTATCTTTAGTTGATTAATAGTAAGTAACCTGAGTTAGGACTCGTATGGTTTAGCTCGTGGGGCATTATGTTAACTGTTGATAGTAGATAGCCCTAGATGGGATCCCACCTAATTAACTAGTATGGTATTCTCGACTAGGGTAATAGTTTAGTTCCATTTGCTAGGACAGTATCCATAGATAGCCTCATGCGGATAAGATGAGGTATCTCATACATTTAAGTATAAGGGATAATCAATGTGTAGATGATGTAAATCTACACTTTATATGGTTTTGGTGCTCTATGGATGTGTTGCTTGCATTTATCCTATGTGCATTCATCCTATGTGTAGATAGATTGCATGTTTGTTCATAATACTTGATAACTTGTTGAAATGATAGTAGTAAGGGACTAACTCACTGAATTATGGTATGCTTACCTTGCAATAGTTCCTTCTTATAGGTAACCAAAAGTTGGGAATGTGTTAAGTTTAGAGTGTGGAGTGTTCCTTAAAGCAGCTAGATTAGACGGGTAAGATTAATTTAGTAGATTTATTAGTTAAGCTAGATCTTTATAGTATTTAGTGATTTGTGATGTTATTGAAGGTTAATTATCTCGTTTTATTATTTGGTAGGTAACTCCAACTCTTTACGGTTCTAATGAATTGTGGATTGCTAGATTACTTTTAGCTACATATATATATTTATGTAAAAAGATTAAGTATGACTAGAAACTTATAAGTTAGAGTCTTGCAACCTTTATATTATGGGTATATACGTGATATAAGATTTTAGGCAAAATTACTATGCCCCCTTTTAGGATGTTACAATTGACTTTTAAACTCTATAAATAGGAGGCTTCTTTTTTCATTTGATTCATTCACAATATTGGTAAGCTTGAGATGAACACTAAAACTCTACTGAAATCATTTATCTGAAGATCAAACAAGTAGTTTATGGAGAATAATTTAAGAATAGTCAAGAACATAGAGTTTGATTCACTACTACACTTGTACACTTGAGATAACTAGTTTGCTCATTTTTTCTCCTACGCCTCTTCTTAATGACATGACTCCATTTGCCATTAGCTTAAGATGTCTCCTAGGTTGACTGACACACCTATTGTACGTAATCGACTAGCTAGAGCAACCTGTAACCTTATTGCATAGAATTTCAACAAGTTGAAATGATGGTGGAATTTTCATCCTTTTGAGATATGGGTTGATTGTGATTAAGTACAGAAGGCATAGAGTTGAAAATTTTGCTGAGCCTTATTATTACTTTGAGGATGATATAATGCTTTTTTTTTTCTAGTATTGTCTTTACTTTAAGTCCATGTTTAATTGGGTTCGTGTTTTGGAAACCTTACCCATAACCCAACATGTTTATAAGCGTATTTTGTGTCTAGATAAGATGTGTTTATTGATTAAAAAGTTAAAAGTAAATCTATAAGATAGTTAAAATGACAATCATAAAATTAGCATTTTACAAATAAAAATAATGTAGTCTTAACACTTTTACATGATATTATGAATAACAAAAGTTTAATAAAGTAAAGTATGATCAAATATAACAAATCTAAACATTGATTGACTCCATAACATTTCGATACTAAGTTGAACCATACTTTAATATTATATTATTATTAGTAGTAATTTCTGTGAAAGACAATCAATGAATCTGAATAGAGAAAAATTGTATCAATAAAACGTAACTAATGTTAAAAAATTTATATAAATAATTTAGTTTGTTATATTCTCTATAAAGCAAATCCTTTATATATAGAGGAGTTTCCACAATTTCTGACTTCAATGAGCTACTATATTGATCAAGAATTTGATAGCGTATTAAATGTAGATTCTAAAACTATCATAGATATCAATATGCTTAAAACATCATGTAACATTCCTGTAATGTAAGGATATTGAGATGGATTAATATTCCAATAACTCAAATAGTCTTATTCAACTATGATATGTTGCTCCTTATACAAATATTATTCTAATTCAAATTTATTATCACCTTTTAAGTGTTTACAGTACTTTTAAATGAGTGAAATTCCTAGATAAAGTAAAAATTTTAACAAATAAAATAAATTTTAAATCCAGTTTACATATTTGTAAAAGCTAAAGTTATTTGTCAATCTTCTAACCATTTATCATTAATAAAAACTTAAGCTCTTAACTTTTTGTCACAAATATTTGGACTTAGACTTGGACTTTGACTTGGACTTATACTTGTGTCACCTTCTTCACATATTCATAAAAACTTAAAGAGAAAATAATGCTCTTCTAACTTTTAAAATATAGGTGATTTTAAAATTAAATGGGTTCATACATCGAACTTTAACATGTTTATGAGACTTATTTAATAAATGAGTTTATAACCAGGTTTGGAATCTCACTTTTTTTTTTCTTTTCAATTTAAGCCTCTAAGATGTTGCTAAAAAATAAGAGACCGGATTCACTCCCTCCATATTGTATTCTTAAAACTATTAATCTCTTTCCTCTTTCAACTTTCTACAATACTTTTTAACTCAGATATACAAAACAAAGAACTCCTTCAACATTATTTCCTTCACAAAACATGAGTCAATAACCAATTGGACCAATATTACAACATCTTCTTAAATCATCATATATTTACTCAGTTTAGAAGAAACAATTAAAAAAAAAAATAATACAATACTCTAAACAAAAGATAAACATTCTTTTTAAATTATATTTGTCGAGAAATTTAATCACTTAAGTCAATCGAACAAATATGATTATTTTTTTAAATCAACCCTCTTTTGATTTAATCACACTTACCTCAATTTTCCCATTTTCCAATATTACAAAAAAGAAAAAAAAATCACATTATAAAATTAGACAGTAAGGTTAAAACAAATATTGCTACGGATCATTTTCATAATCATTATTATCATTAGGAGTCATATCTCTCCTTTTCTACTTCCTTAATTTTTTATATTAAAATATTATGCAAATGAAGTTAAGGGAAGGGTTGATGTTGCCATTGGCATCAAATATTGGGATTGTTTCGTCTCCTTCTCTCCTTGCATAGTTTTAATTCTTAACAGTTTGAGAGTGTAGAGAGAGAAAGACAAATGGAAGTTTTTGAGCTTTTGAAGAGGGAGTGTATTTGGAGAGTAAAGAGAGATAGAGAGGAGAATCATGTCGGAATTTGGAAGAATTACAAAATGTTTGAGTATTGATTTATGATTGTCCATGTTGTAAGATCTTCAAAGCCTAAATTGAAGGAAAATGAGGGATCTTAAATGGAGAGGATCTAAACTTATGAATTTCATTGTATTTTAATGGGTCTAACTTGTTGACATCTCGTGTTAGCATTTCTATACACAAACCCATTTATAATCATATTGTGTCATTTTGTGTCTAATGATTGTGCCCCAAATTGCTATCCCTACCTATGAAGTTTGTGACACCATTCAAAATAATTGTAATTCTAATTCATTTAAACATAACCTCTCTTACATGAAAAAGGCTACAATTTTGATTAAGAGTATGATGCATTCTAAATAATTTTCTTTTTCATAATTTTGGTTATGGAAAAATAATTTGTAATTCTTCTACAATATTATTAACTTTGCTATAAAGTTTGTGATCATATTGTAAATCTTATAATTCTATATATTTAGAAAAAGTATTATAATCATATTTTGATATTTCATAATTTCTCACAGTATTCATGATTTCCCTTCCCAAATATAAAAAAAAAAAGATCATAAATCTGATTTTTATTATGATTCAGGCTCTTTTCATATTTCTCCTTTTTCTTATAAAGTTTCTTCTAGAAAATAATTAACACTCTACTTCATATTCATAACATTCCTTTGCAATTCTAAACTCTATGTCATCTTTTTATGATTATACCTTTTCCTTTTGTAAAAATTTAGTTTCAAATCGATCACATGTCTTTACATGTAAAGGTTTGTCTTTAAATTTCATAAATTTCCTTCAGATATTAAGGAATTTTTCACAATTGCCAAAAAGCTATCAAATCCTCTATAATTTGATAGTTCTACTATAGCTCTTAAATGCCCTTACATTACATGATATTATTATTCATAACATAAACATACTCATGATTTCCCTAAAAATGTAGTATTGCTCAATTTAATGCATTCTTGATTTTTAACATGTTAATTTATATGATTATGTAATATATGGATGATTCATTAATATATGTATGTTAGGTATTAATTGGATTTAATATGTATATGATTTAAGCATGGCTTAGTAATGGACATAGCATGTTTGTGATTTTATTTTCTAGAAATTTATTGAAAAAATATGTACATGTCACAATTGGTGTTAGATTAGGTATTGTTGAGTGGATGATTAGAAGGTATGTTATATTCATGGTAATGGTGTTTTTATTCTTGAATCACCAATATGTTAATTGAATAACATGTTGTAGAAGTTCAATTGAAGAATTCATGAGCTCTATTATGTTGACATGTTGAATATGTTGATTTATAATGATTCTTGATGACTAAAGTTGAGTTGATTTTTTATGTTGTTTTTAGTCGTTAAGATTGATGTGCTTAGGAGTTTAGTTATTATTAAGGCTTATTAAAGGTTCAAGCATAAATCCTTCTCACAGGGAAAAAGATGAAATGAAAATAACAAAACCTAAAAGCTAAGCCTTAGGTATGACACATCTCGATGCACTTACATACTTACTTAGATCACTACATATGACTTAGAAATGTCGAAGTAAAGGTAATTGGCCATTAATGCCTTAATAGGGAACTAGATAAGAGTGAAAGGAAGACTTAGAAGCAAGACTTACTAGAAAACCCAAAAGAGGATATTAAATATTCATAAGAAGAAGTTGATGTTTATAGCTTGTATAATGTGCCCTTTCATACTTGCTAATTGGGAAAACCTTCCTTGAAGAAGAAAAGATTATAAAGGGTATAATAAAAAGAAATCAGTTCATGTACATTCTAGATAAAAGGGAAAAACAATGAAAGAATCATCATTGGTGGACAAGCACTAATTATTTGTCAAATCATGTGTTTTGTTAGAATCAACAAATCATTTGGCAATAAAGGACAAATAGGTATAGTAGTAGCTTCTAGAATAGAGTAGGAGAAAGGTCTCTAGATAAGTTGGCATCTAGGATGGGTAGTTTAGAAATAGGTTAGAGTTTCTTGGTTAGGTAGTCCGAGTTGTTAGGGAATTTTAAGTAGGTTTGAATATGTCTTAAGATTGGGCTTGGTGGCTTGAATGAGGGAGCAACTCAATTGCGAGCAATGAAGGAGAAAGCCTTAGACAAGGGCTTGCCTGTCTTTGGATGCCTTAAGGACTTGGGAGATCAATCCTTAGAGTCTTTGTAGTCGACCTTAGGTGATTGATCCCCATGAGGTATAGAGGTTAGCATAGGTATAGAATAGGTTAGGCTTTCTTCTGTAGAGGTTTGATTCCCATAAAAGATCAAGCTTTGAGATTTGATAAGTTTGGTACAAAGTTTAGCAATTCTCTAATAATATTTTGGAAGAAGTTTGAATATGTTGATTATATGTGAGAGTGACTTCATATAACGGTATTAAATATGTTGGTGTTCTTGCTGGATTCAAATTGTTCTTATAAAATATTGATGTTTAGTCATTTAAAATGCTTTAATTGAGTTTAATACTTGTTATAAGATTAATTTTTCTAAAAATTTGAATTTATTCTTATATGTTTGTAATATTGATTATGTGTCCATAAGAAATAATCCAAAATAATATGCAATTTGTTTTTTGATAATAATTAAGATTGATCTTGTGCAATTTGATGTTAATTGAGTAATGTGTTACATAAGTTTAATTTTCTGAAAATTGATTTATAATTTTGAAGTTATTATGTGTTCATTATGCATATCAAAGTGTTTTTGATGATTTTCAAGCATGTTCTTATTATGGTGTGTTTTTATCTTATCAAGTAAGCTGATTTCAATGGTTAATTATTTATTGGTTATTATTTTTGTTTTTGGAAATTTTAATGCATTCGAGGTGCTATGGATTCAAAATATTCTTAGTTTAAGAGTATTTTTAACCTTATTTAATTAATATTTGAGAAGAAGATGAAATGGAAATAGCAAAACCTAAAAACTAAGCCTTAAACATGACATACCTCTACTCACTTACAGACTTACTTTGTCCACTAAATATGACTTACAAATGTCGAAGTCAA
This sequence comes from Lumnitzera racemosa, assembly GCA_024138005.1. NCBI lineage: Eukaryota > Viridiplantae > Streptophyta > Magnoliopsida > Myrtales > Combretaceae > Lumnitzera > Lumnitzera racemosa. The sequence continues at coordinate 65,809,110 of JAMXBC010000004.1, forward strand.
GGCAATTCAACAATAATTCCTTACTAAGGAAATAGAAAAGAGTGAAAAGAAGACTTGAAGCAAAGCTTGTAAGAAAATCCAAAAGAGGATATTCAATATTCATAAGAAGGAGTTTATGTTTATACTTTGCACAATGTGTCTTTTTATACTTGCTAATTGAGGTAACTTTCCTAAGAGAAGAAAATATTACAAAGGTTATAATCAAAAGGAATCATTTCATGTACATTCTAGGTAAAAGGAAAAAACAATGAAAGAATCATCATTAGTGGGCAAAAACTAATTATCTATCAGATTACGTGTTGGGTTAGAATCAGTAGATCATCTAGCAGTAGAGGACAAATAGGTATGGAGGCAGCTTTTAGAAATGAGTAAGATAAAGGTCTCCAGGTTGACATTCGAGTTGGATAGTTTAGAAATAGGTTGGAAAGTTTCTTGGTCAGGTAGTTTGAGTTGTTGGGGAATTCCAAGCAGGTCTAATTATGTCTCTAAAATACGCTTGGTAGCTTAAATGAGAGAACAACTCAATTGCGAGTGATGAAGGAGAAAGCCTCGAACAAAGGCTTGGTCATCTTTGGATGTCTAGTTGCTAACGACTTGGGAGACAAGGCCTTAAAGCACTTAGAGTTGCCCTTAGGTGATTGGTCTAGAGCTTTGCATATGAGGTATAGAGGTTAGCATAAGTAGAGAATAGGTTGGGCTTTCTACTGTAGAGGTTTGATTCCCCTAAAAGATTAAGTTTTGAGATTTGATAAGTTTGGTACAAGGTTTAGTGATTCTCCAAAAATATTTTAGAAGAGGTATGGATATGTTGATTATGATTTAGAGTGAATTCATATGATCTTATTGAATATGTTAGCGTTCTTGTTGGATTCAAATTGTTTTTATAAACTATGCATGTTTGATCATTTAAAATGTTATAATTGAGTTTAATACTTGCTACAAGATTAATTTTTCTATAACTTTGAATAGCAATTTGAATTTTTTCTTATGTGCTCTTAATATTGATTATGTATCCATAAGGAATAATTTGACATAATATACAATTTGTTCTTGATAATAATTGAGATTGATCTTATGCAATTAGTATGTTAATTGAGTAATGTGTTACATAAGTTTAATCTTTTGGAAACTAATTCACTGATTCATAATGTTGTAGTTAATTATGTATTCATGATCTCTATTAAAGTGTTCTTGATGATCTTCAAGTGTGTTCTTCTTATAGTATGTTTTGATCTCATTAAGTAAGTTGATTTCAATAGTTACTTGTTTATAAGCTATTATTTTTTTTTTCAAAATTCGAATGCATTCAAGGTGCTCTAACTGGATTCCAAGTATTTTTAGTCTAAGAGAATGTTTGACCTTATTAATTAATATTTGAGAAGAATAAAATGTTGTAGGATTTAATATTTTTTCCAAAAAAATTAACGTATTCTTATTGAAAAATTGCATATTCATGGTGTTAATAGAGTATTGTGGAAGATTCTTAAAATGTTCATGTTAATGTTTAACTTGTTCTTATTTTTCTAAGTGTTTGATCTTTAAAATTCAAGTAGATTTAATGCCTATTTGCTTACGTATTTTATTTTTCTGAAAAAATTAAAAAATGTTTTTAAATAAGATGAATTTTTATGATGAACATTCAAATTGTTCTTCCAATGTTACAAACTACACTTGAATGAAAGTCTTGTTTGATGGTTAAGATTTATTAAAAATGTGGTTTTTTTTTTAATTTAAGATATGAACATGATTAAATAGATTGAATCTTAATTAATCGTTCATGATCAACAAACCCTCAAAATTATGAATAAAAAATCAAATAATTGAAATCAAAATTTGAATCAAGTTCTTAAATGGATTGGTTTAATGTTCTAAGTAGTGATTAAGGATGTGGAATTGTCTTTGTGATTAGAAAATTGAAAAATAATAATAATTTATTAAATAATAATAAATTTGAAAATATAACAATTAATAAATGATGAGAATTATTAAAAAATAAATTGGAAAATGATAAGATTTTTTTGGAAATTTGCACTGCTTCCTAAATGAACTAATTGGTTCACGATCGATTCACTAAACCAGATTGGTTCAACTTTGAATCAATAAAGTTTAAATAGAATTTTAATTAATTTGAGTAGGTTGATTTATTTGAAATTGAATTGGGCATACTCTTTATTAGATCAAATTTCTAAATGAGACTTAACATCAGCAAGTTGCTATTGGGTTTCCTTAAAATGATTACTTAGTAAATGTTAAGTATAAAACTTTAAGTATAAGACAAAGTTCTTATCTTTTATAACTTAGTTGATCAGATAATAAGTTACATCTTATTGCATCTAATATCAAAAATTGGTTTTGGGATTCTATTTTTCAACTTGATTTGTGATCGTGACAACTTTCCTAGTACGTGGTAGTCCTTATGTGTTGTGTGTACCTTTTACATGTGAATATGACTAATATGTAATTTGGCTAAATCAAATGTGTGATTTGTTTGTGCATGGTTGTTCCTAATTAGTAGGCAATTCTCTTAAATTGTGATTATGGTTATAGTTACGCTACTTAAGTAATATGATAGTTAGGCACCAAGATAATCGATGGTGGCTCAATGGGTAGTTGATAGGAGGGAACTGCTTTGGTTAATAGGTTAATAAAAAATGAGAAGAAGCTATAATGAGAGTCTATCTAATGGTGTAGGACACATTAGATGATACATTATACATGGACTACAATTGTAATGAAGATGGTAAGAATCACTTATGAGAGTACTCATGGTTTTGGTTTCAAACAAGATGATTTGGCTGTCCTTGACAACCCTTAATAGCCTATTGTAGTAGGGTCAAACCACGTGTACTTTTTTCATGTTTCACAATCTTGAATACTTTAGGTTTACTTGTTCACACTTAAATATTTAACTCATTAAGCCTTGGTTGCTACATTAAAGTTAAGGTTACATGCATGTAGTATAGTATGTGTTTGTGTAATTACTATGTTATTGGGATTTGCAATTCACTCTTTTTGAGTATTTTAGGTGTTGATATGTTTATTGGTGATCCATAGTTAATGGATGTAACTTTTGTATGAAGATTGGGATGATGTTAGCTATACAGTTTCTAATGTTAATATTCTATTACTTGTTTTAGATGTTAGACCTTTCTTTTTGTTATTTTTGGACTTTGGAGACTTTTAGACTTTTGTATTGTTATTATACTTTCAACAAAATATTTTCTTCATATAACAAATTAATGAACATTTTCTGAATTAAAATGGGTCAAAGACCAATTATTCTTGTTTAACAGTTGTAATAGCCATAGCATGTCTTATTTAAGTAAGATACATGGCCACTTATCAGTCCCTTTTAGGTTTTAAGGCTAACACTTATACCTTACATCTAAGAGTAGTTATTCTAGTTTAATGGTTATAATAGCCATAAAGTGTCTCATTTAAGTAAGATACGTGGCTGCTTGTCATTCCCTTTTAGGTTTGAAGGTTGACAATTATCCCTCACATCTAAGAGTAGATATCTAAGCATCATGTAATTCGATCTTAATACTAGCTACATTAGTGATTTTCAACCTTTTCCTCATTTCCCATCTATTCGGACAAACTTTTAGGTCTAAAACCAATCTCTCTTCTAATGCATATGATAATACTACCAAAATCTAAGATCTAATATAATAATCATGTTTGCTTATTAAGGACCAGTAGCAACCCATTGTTCTTTACCTTAGCCACTACAAACTACAATATTTGTAATTGCTTTACCTTTACTATCCAAAAGCTAATGTTAATTTTATCTCTCTAGACAAGGTTATCTTAAGTGACCCTCCTATTTGTAGCAAAAGTAGAGCTTTTGACCTACTTTTATAACCAATACCAACACTAAACATCTATCAATCTATAGCAACCACACAACTACCAATCTTATGCTCATGGTTGTGGATCCTATCTTGCAGACTAATTGATCATTGCTCACAAATTGCTTTTGGTCTCTACTTGTGATAAAGTACCCTTATCATGAATCATTATCTCTTCAAACTACAGAAATAGTAATAGATAACCCAATAGGAATATTTCATGGTTTTTAATTGCCAACTTTATATCTTACTAATTGTTCCTCACTCGTGAAAAGCTAATACAACTTCTCTTTTAATACCTATTAGCTTACTACATATTTGGTAATATACAATGATTGAAATTTTTTCCGTAGTTTTAAGACCTTCCTCTTTTTAAATACCTCTTAGGGATTATCCTTAAGGTCTTTTAATCGAAGATTAGCACAACCTATCATCGTTCTATGGAATTTAGCTACCAATATAACATTATCTTTAAGCTTAATTCCACTAGAAATGCATGCCATCCTCACTTGTCATAAGCCAAAACTTGTAACTCCAAGAAATTTCTCAATGTTGCACTTAGTCATCGTCTCTTTAAAGTGTATCCTCACAAGTGATAAATAGCTAATTTCTTTATCAATCTTAAGTAACACATTGTTGCCAAAGCTTTAAAACTTACTCAAAGCACTCTCATATCCTATTTTTTAGACTAACCTTTGCATTTAGTTATCAATCAATACTTGTTGGAAATGATAAAAGAGAAGTAACAAGTCAATTAAAAATGGGAAAGGAGATTACCTTATAATGTAATGGATTATAAAGTTAAATTGGCATAGGCCATTTTAAAATAAAACAACCAATACATAAAGTGTACCCATTTTTTTAAATGTAGATTAGCACTCTCTTATGGCACTTGGATTGGATCCATCATTACTCCAATGGTGATATTAGAGCCCTAACAAGGCAAAACGACCAGTTATAAAGATCAAAGGTCCCAATAAATGAAGAAAAAATTGAAAAAAAAAAATGGAAGCCCAAAAAGGAGACTCATGTACTTGCAGACTTAGCAACTAAAAAGATACAAAGTAAATGCTAAACTCCAAGATATTGAAGTTCTGTAGCCTAATACCTGAAGTCCAAGAGAACAAATTAAGAGATAGTTGAGTGAGGAAAACTTAGGTAAAGCTTAAACTTATGGTCTATGAGGTTCAAAGAGTACAAGTCCAGGTAAAGAAAGAGAAAAGAGACTTAAGGCCTCCTAGACTCAAAAGAACATAATCCCAGACATACGAAGTCAAGTCATAACTAGGTTAAGCCAATTGTACTTGAGGAGGAGTATTGAAGATTATAAAAGAAAAGTCCTACATTGATTAAAAATGGGAAAGGAGATGGTCATATAACTTGATGGATTGTAAAGTTTAATTGGCTTAGATCATTTTAACATGATACAACCCACACATAAAGTAGACCCATTTTCCAATGCAGATTGGCACTTTTTCGTGACACTTGGATTGGGCCCATCGTAACTCCAACATACCTATATACTTGGAATACCCCAATAACCAAGGAAAGAACCACAGGTAAGATTACAAATAAATCTACTTGTATAACTATAATTGTATAGGATTTGCTGCCACTATTACATAAAGAAGTATTTCCGTAATCGCATCTTTAAAATTTCTTATAGCTTCCTTTTCACTCGCTAAGACATTTTTATAATATACTTAAGGAGTTATTAATCCCAAATACAACGTTGACAGAGAGAGCTTAGATAGTGAAGAGAAAATAACAAAATCGAAAGCTTACACATCTTTAACGACCCCTTCGATGGTCTTAGGACCAACTCCGATCTACTAGGGTTGGGTTTCATGGACCAGTCTGAGTCGTATCCCACGTTTAACTTTGTTTCGGTCCATATCCTTACCCATACGCACAAAACATGGATCCTACAAAAATTCAGAGACATCCTAATGGCTTTTCATGCTATAATGAGAGCTTGAAAGAGTATATTGACAAATATCTAATTATATGCAAAACTGGGAGTCAATATGAAGAAGGTATTATAAAGTGCACTTGCTAAGTTAATTTAAATAAAATATAGAGTAGCTCTGGTGCGAACTAATGCAACTATTGTTTTTTTTTTTAATGCTTAACTTATATAGAAACTACTATAAAACCTAATCTACTTACGACAAAAGGTAATGGTTAGTTACTGATAATAACTTAATAATTCGTTAAGGATTTCGCAGGATGGCGCAGCATATTTATATATGAAGTAATAAAATATAGTTATATAGCACTTGAAATCTGTACTATATGTTATACAAGTTCTATACCATGTAAGAGTCTGCAGCTTATGCAACACCCTATCCAGATCCCAAAACTCGAGTATTTTTTGAATAAATGTTAAAGTATGATAAGGTATGGATTGAAATGGCGAGTTGGAACACATTAGAGTACATCCCTAGTTAACTGATTGCGGTGTCAGTCATCATGGTCATCATGCTTGGGGCCTATTGGTGTATTTGCCGCTGACCAAGGTGTCCAACTATGGCCAATTATTTTCATTTTTTCACCGATTTTCTATTTTTTTCAAACTGACTTATAACTTTATTTCTTTCTTTTTTAATTTGATTTCATAATGTTATAGCTATTTTATTTGCTATGTCAACATAAACGTGGGTACTGAATCAAACTGACCTAGAATTAGCCCTGAACCGTCGGTTTATGGATCAGTGACATAGTGAACAGCGACGGACCCCTGAGCTAGTGGTTTCGGGTCTGTTCGAGGTCCTTGAATTGGTTTTTTTTTTTTTTTATTTTAACTTATTTTATTTTATTAATTTCTTTTTTATATATACATTAATAATTTTTAATAATATGATGTCTTTTTTCTTTTTTTTTGTAAGTGTACTAATTTATTAATAATTTCTAATTTTTTTATTAATTTTCAATTTAATGCAATTTTAACTTATTTATTTTTTTCTCTCAAATTTTATTTTTTCCTTATATTCAAATCCTTAATATTTAATAAGTTTTACAAAATGAACTTACATTAATTAAAATTGAATTTTCTATCTATCTTTAATACATAATTAACTTATGATTAGTCATCTATTATTAGTTTAATAATATTATTTAAAAAAAATTATCTTTTACCATCGCAAATAGAATAAATTTGACATGTAATGACTTATTTGATAGTATCCAATTATCTTTTTCGATTTAGTGATCTCTTTTTTTTCTTTTGCTTTCTTTTTTTTTTTTAAGAGTTTGGCTTGACTACTACTAAGTTGAGCCGATTCATTCTCCGAAATCGGTTCATGCCCAATTCTATGTCCACATATTCAATGCCCCTAGAGAATTTGTTACGTCAAGACTTATCAGCGTAATGATACCAATATAACCTACTCCATTAGCTTATTTAGTAGGTGGGGATATAGTTTAATTGACATAATTTATATTACAACACACTAAATGAATTATTTAATTCATCGTTTGATTCGTATATTGGTTAAAATTACTAAATATAAGAGTCTTGATATATTGGAAAAAAAGTTTAAAAATTTATACAATATATTTTATTGTATAAAAATCTACTTTATGTGGTTAAAAATCAATATACCTTTATTTTAAAAATAATCCTATACCGAGCTCAAAATAACGATGCTAAACTTATGATAATCAATAATATATATAATTATTTTTTTATTTAAATTTTTTTTAATTATAAAACTGAGTGTCCAATATTGCGAACACCAAATGTAATACAATGAGATTTGTGCTATTTATTTATTTTTTTCCGTTGTAGTATCCAATTCTTTTTATAATTCTGATAATAAACAACGGCTGTTCTTATCCCTTTCTTCAGTTCTATTTTTTAAGGCATCAATACCACTAGATATTGCTGCACTAGCACTGGCCATAATACTGACTACCACTAGAAGCTTTGATAACCGTGGCTATTATTCTTGATTATTCAACAACAACTGAGCATGATGGACACTAGATCATACAGCATATATTGAGAAATTTTTTTTCTTAAATGTGCTTAAAAGAGAATTAAATGTATCCCAAACTCGAGCAAGCTTTCTCAAGCAACTGTTTTGCTAGACTTGGCGAATTAAACAACCTACAGGGCTATTTCTCATAACTAAGTTGATCCATGCACCACCTCCTCCAAATATTCTTGATATATCTCAAAAACTGTTGACGAGGTATGAATAGACCTTTCTAATTTAAAAAGGAAAAAGAAAAAAGAGAGAGAGAGAGAGAGAACATGTAACAATATTTTGAAATATGAATATACCCTAAATCCCCAATACTATCATGAAAGGATTTTTTTTTTGGCGTTTTAATGATTGTTTTAAGGAGCTTGCGCAAGTACTGGAAAGTTATGGGAAGTATCTATATTTTAGCAATTGTTTTGAGGGTCTATTACACTTTTCCCAATATTCTTTTAGGAATCAGGACATAAGATCAAGTCTTTAGAAGTTAGTTACCCTTAGTTGCGGTTTAATGTGGAGCAAGGATATATTACATTCGCATCCTCGTAAAATTTTGAAGTTACAGCAGCATATGCATTTTATTTTATTTTATTTTTTTTTAATACAGCAAGCTATTTAGGCTTGCATTTAGCCAAAAACTGTACATGACAAGTCCTATGAGCCCTGCAGAAACCTATTTTTACGGTATCATTGAACAAAAAGTCAAGTACATCTGCAGATGGAAAGTCAAAAAGAAAAAAAAAAAAACATTCTTTAAAATCCTCTAGCCAAACTTTGCTTGCCAGTTTGTCAGCAATCTGGTCCAATTCCCTAGGTATAATTTTAAACTCCACGAGCATATGAATTTGTTGGAAACCCGGATCCTCAATAAAACCTGCTTGATCTGCTTAGTTTTAGCATGTTTCTCACTGATGTCTTGCTATGATTGACATTGTTTGTTTAAGCTAAAGTGTAATTTACAGATTATGTGGATTTTCGGTCGAGTCGTGTACTTTGCATAAATATGACCTTTTGTAATTCTGAAAATCCACAAAGTGTCAGCGTATATTTTTCTTTGTTATTAATAATAATAATAACATCAATAGCAACAGCAGCAGAAACAATGATAATAGTTATTTATAGAGAAGGAATTACCCATTTATGAGCTTATATTCTGGAAAATTGTAAATCATGCTGATAGGCTCTAAGATCTAAATGGTAGAGGGTGGGGGTCGAGCTGCTACCTTTTAATGAAACAATTATTAAATGAAACAAATCTACCAAATTACATTTTTCATTCTTTCTCCCCGCTCTTTCTCTGTTCTCAAAAGTCGTAATTGCATCACTAGCTAGCAGTAAAAATATTCTATTTTTTTCTTTTTGGCCGAAACAGTAAAAATATTATTAGATCATCGAATTATCATTTTCTTCTTCTGCGCATAGTCCGTATGTTTTATCGACAACTCTTTAAAGTCTTCCGATTTACAACATTCTATACCCTCCATCGCAAGAACGATTTGATTCTAGACACCATGTGTTGTACGTATTTAGAGCAAGTGATGGTTTTACAAAATCTATTAAGAACATTGATTTTGGCTACTATATTCTTATTGTTTCAGAATCTCTTCCGTAAAGTAAAATCAAGCAAAAATGAGGAAAACAAAGATGAGGGTAGGAAATGGATATAACCGCACTAATTTGTCCTTAATCAAAATGCTACACTTTACATTTTTTTTTTCCAGTAATTATAACGAAACGAAGTTGCTATAAGAAAATCGGCCAATTGCGACGGATCATACTCTAAGCTTACTGTGAAGGTACAATTTTATTTTCCAGTCGGTAGGGCATGAAAACTTCTTGCCATTTACAGTAACTAACTGAGAATCTCTAAAGTTTCGATTTGAGAAATTGTGGAAGAGAAGAGTATTAAAAAAGTGCTTACTGTTTATCTCAAAACGTCCCTACTCTTTTGAGATACTTTCTATCACCACACTCCTTTGATAATTTCTTAACCATCGCTTTGAAGGAATTAGCATCACAAGGAATCTTGAGCAATCCGTCTTGGTGGTATCCAAATTCATTCGCTGCCATCTCTAGCAAACCAACTATGTAAGGATGCTCCATAAGCTTGGTCGGAAAATTAACCCTCTCCATAACCTCTTCTTTGCCCACCAAAACCGGAACATAGCCCTTCCGAGCTCGACCCCGGCTGTCGTCCGCCGTATCGGAGTTTAATCTCACGTAGGATGGACTAGAAGAAGGATTTTTCATGGTACCTTTTTGCTGATTGTTTTGTACCCACTTCCACTTATTAATTTGGTCCTATATATATATGGTTGGTCTAACTTATCCTCTTGCAAGTACATGCCGCTTCAAATATTGACTTTGGACTATATGCTTCTCTTGATGTTTTAATGTTTGAAAATGTTAATTTTTCATTTTTTTTTTAAAGAAAAAAGAGGTATAAGATTTCTTTGATCGTTGGAGTCACTTATTACCTATTGCACAAGAGTATTTAATTCATAATGCATTGACTCAATGAAAGTTGGGTGATCTTGTGTGATCCCTAAAAATGATTATCAATTAGGGCTGACTGGTCCTCGTAATCAAACTTTGATTTTCACCAAAACCACCATAAAATACCGTAAATGTTCCTGTCACTCGTTGTTAAGAAATTAACAGATGATTAGACTACACTTTAATACACGGTATTTTCCTTATAGAATTTATAATTGGTGTTTCAAAGTTATAAGCTCAATTAATATAATCATCAGTGTCCACACCCTTTTTGACTTTGTATGGCTTCAAATATTAAATGCAATTTTAAAACGTTCATCATTAAGGAATATTAAGAGAATAATAAAAATGAAAGTATAACTTATTTTACAAGATAAGAGGTTATCGTGCAATTATTCTAAATGCTTAAAGGTACTTCCTAGTTCCCACTAGCTTTGCCATTAGCATTAGCACTTTAGACAATTTTATGACGATTACACATCAATCTAGAATGTCTTGCTATCATCTTGGTATGAGTTATCGTTAAACATTCCAAAAACTAAATTTAAAACCTGGACCCAAATATAAACTTTGTTTATTCAGTGATGATTGGCGGACCGAACATTTAGTTTCGAAATAATCAGCCGAAATACATGCTCACCATTCTTCATTTATACCTTTTAGTAAATATGGCAATGTTCATACTGCACATAATAGCTATCAAATGTAGCCAAATCTGTCACAAGGGGCCTTCGGAGCACTGTTTTGAGTACATTTATTATTTTTCTTGTTTATTTATTTGAACGGAGATACCGTGTGAATGCTAATGTAACGATAGGTTACAGAATTACTAAAGGCGTTAGGTCAAACTAAACTTGCGTTATTTTCCTAAATAGCTTATCCTTGATTTTAATTTTATGATGCTGATGTGTATTTAATCACCAAATTCAGAGATTTCTTTCCGCTTTCGAGTAAAATATGTTGCGAAAGGCATGGAGAATCCAGTCTTATGATGGGTGAAATGGGAATGGATGACTCTATTTAATTGGACTTATGTCGCGTGAATTTGGCATGCTGCAGGGTCTTCATAAATTATGGTTAACAGTAAAGGACAGCATGCTCAAGAAAATCCATAAAAGAGCAAAAAATTAAAAAAAAAATCAACATGATAATATCGGTTGAAGCTGTTTTTTTTTTTTTTTCTATTAATTTAATTCTCCTTGTTGTTACTTGATTCTAGCGTAGTGGAGTAACCTACATGAGACAAAAACAAAAAGGGAGTAATAGAATTTATTTGATGTGCCCATCTTGATGCTCAAGTTAGGATCGGGGTAACATTAGAGAGGATATGTAGGTGAAATGGTGGGTTTTTGATCCTTTACCAAGAGGCTTGATGTTGTATTTATATAAGGGTGGTCGAGCTAGATAAAGAGGTTGATAGATGCCCCCATCTTCTCTTTAACTCTAAATTTGATGGGGAATAAACTACGAACTATGAGGCTATTGACTTGCCTTATTTGTTGAACTCTTCCCACTAGTCTTCATTTGACCTATGGTCTGGATTGGGCTAGCTTGGCTAACCTGGGTTGTAGCTAAAAAAGCCTTCATAGAAAATTGAGTTGGTGTATTAAGAGGTGTTATGCCAAGTAATGGAGTTGTTGAGTTGCATTTGGCTTTGCCTCCCAAATTGAGAATTAGGTAAAGTGTGGTTAGTCGAGTAGGATAACTTGATCTCTCAGCTTACTTAAGAAGCTTTTATTCGATTTGTCTTGCAGGCTTAAATTTTAGTGCATTTAGTACATGGGACACGTGTCAATTGGCTATCGTATACACTTATGTAGTTGTAGTTTTGCTCAATAGATTTAGACTACTCGTTCTTTTCGCAAGGCATGTGATAAGATCCAGTCGTAGCATACCAAATCAATTGCCTTTTTGATAATCACTGCTTCAATTACCATGTACGGCTATAGATATACAAACCTTAACTCACAATTTCACTTTTGTTCTTTAGAAAATTTCATTCTCGTCTTTCTTTTTCAAACCTTTACAAGCTCATGCATTTGTGATTTCATTGTCAAAAGTTCAATTCTTCTCTTTACTTGAAAGGTATGGAGATTATGTTATCTTCTTCTTCTCATACTCTCATTGATGAAGTGGCAAGAATGTAGCAACATTCTTAAAGGGTTACTCCTCCATGGCGATGTTGATGTTAGGTCTTTTACAGCAATCTATAGGCTTGATAATGATAAGTAAAGAGGTAAGAAGTCATTTCAACTTACTGATTACGGGTGAGAGGTTCCTAGTTGATGTCTATCTAGATGATGGTGATGATAAGGAACCCATTGCTAGCTAGTTGATAGAGTTAAAAGTATCTAGCATGTTGTTGTATTGCAACCTACTTTCAAAAGATTGACATGTGGAGAAACCTAAGAAAAATGACTTAGTTACGCTGATGGGAGGGAATTGATTGTGCTTATACTACAAGCATTTTAAGTTTGAAATCTAACTTCCCTTCATTGACTTCTAAAATGCTTTCTTTAACTACAATTGAATGAAGCCTTACCAACTTGTCCTTAATGCGTATCAAATATTGGTTGCATTTAAAGTAGTTGTGATAAATTCCACCTAAGGGCGACCCTACAGTTCTTTAGGTACTCTTATAAGGTAAAGCATAGTAGAGTTGCATAAGGTTGATACCATGTCACAAACCAACTTAGCAAGAAGCTATTTGAGGGATTGGCTTCTTTAGTCCATAGATGGAAGGACAAATTTGTGGTAATTAGGTTAGATATGGACTTAGATTTCTAGATGGATTAGTCAAGCCAATTAGGACAATCTCTGAGAGCGTTAATCGAATCATAAATGGGTGGCTAATTTCCTAAAGGTTGAGGTGAAGCATTTAAATGGACTTTTCAATGTTGATAGGGAAGTATATCGCTACCTTGGCATTGAAGTGATTCATAAAAAGGAGAGTGGTATAACTTATGTCTCTTATCGTATCAAGTAACACTAGCTAAGGGGGAGTTGTTTATTTGTTAATGTTAAGGGGAATAAAGTCTCTTGAAGGCTTGTGCTTGGCATGGTGCATTATATTCTTCTCTTGAAACTCAATCTATGACTTGTTGCTTGTTTTTTCTTTTTTCCTTTTTGCATTACTTGTATGGAAATGAAGAAGGCCAACCTTTCTACCTTCCTTATAGCTTGTAAGGTAACCATTGTTGTTCTAAAAGGGAGCATTGAAACTACTCCATCTAAGAAAAATATCCCCCTTTGTTTAATAGAGAAAGGGGTCATTATTACCAAGGTTCAAGATGTCTATTAAAGTAAACCTATAGCTAACCATGCTATTAAGTTGAAACTAAAAAAGGAAAGATGAGCCCATAAAATCTAAGAAACAACCTTAGATACAGATGTTGAGGAGACAACAAAGGTGGTTTGGATAGACCATATGGTTCATGTGTTGGATGAATAGATATAAGGCGAAGTGGTTGATCCTTTTGGTTATCTAGTGCGTTAGAAGAGAGATGATGGCAAGAAGCAGGCCGAGTCAGGTAGTAAAGGACTTCAAGAACCTGCTTTATCTTAGACTTCATCCTATTAGCACTCTCTTTCCATCCTTAAAGCCCTAAGTCTTGTCCCCAATTGGAACACGTGTGTTGGGGACTAGGGCTTTGGCAATGGCTTTATGTGCTGCAAGCTCTTAACGAGCATGGTGCCATAGAGGGATAAAGATCCCTTGTAGGAGGGTATCTTGATGTTGAATGATGACACATTAAAATGTTTTGTCCATGCTAAACTTTATGGTATGAGTATCGTTTCCCTTAAACTTGGTGGGACAGTATTTACTTTTTGACCTCATTAATTCTCTTCCTTTTTCTTTATGAGAACAAATTCAATCATCCATGCCCCCATTAATGCTTAGAGGTAAGAGAAAGGGAAAGCAACTCAAGCTAAATCTAAGCATGACGTCTTTGTAGATAGAAATAATAAGTTATTTGATAACAATTCCTATCTGTTGTAGAAAGCTCAAAAGGACAAAACCAAGCTTTAGAAGGTTAAGAAGGAACCTTAGTGGAAGTTGGCCAAAGCTAATGGGATCATGAAGAAGGCTAAGGCTTAAGTTGAAGAGATGAGTCATCAAATCAATGTTATGGTGAGTAAGAACACTCTCCTTTAAATAAATCTTTTAGTAACCTAACATTGCTAGGATAGATTGGAATGCAAGGTAACTAAACTTAAGTCCTAATTAGAAATTACCAATGGTGAGTTGATGATTCTAAGAGAAACTATAAGCTCCTTTAAGGGAATGCTTGGTAATCAAGATAAGGCACCATTAGGCACATATCAAATAGAACTATAAAGGAAAATTGATTTGGTTGTAGAGGGCCTCCAAAAAAAGGTCTTCAACGAGATAACAAAGAGTGAGGATTAGACTAAAATTCAAAGAGAGGTCTTACGTAATGTGATGTAGGAAGTGAAGAAGCTGATCGTGGTACATAATCCTAACCTTCAAATAAGGTTCTTGGATTTCATAGAAGAACCTCATGAGTAACCCCACTCCCCTTAGTAAAAGGACTTGGCAAAGCATCTAAGGCAAAGGCGATAGAAGTGAAAGTCTAGGCCAAGTTGGTTGAAGAGGTCCCTCCTTAGCTTAGCTTTGATCCTCTTGATGACCTTAAGGCCCTTAAAGAGTTAGAGTTGAATGGATGCTAAATTGAAACATGAAGTCAGCAAGGCATCTGAAGCTGTTGTTGACCCTCCTATAAAGACTTAATTTTATTGAAATTCCTTATAATCTTCACTATTTTAGTATATTAGGTCGAAATGTTGACCTAAATGATGAACGTCACTTTATGAATGAATATGTTTCAACCTTTTCTCCTTCCTCTATTCTTGTTATAGCATTTGTGCTAGTTTATACTTGCAATTATAATGTTAGTAAGGGATTTATCGACTACAGGTGCGCTTTTTGGGTTCTTCTAAAGATCATAATGACTAGAGATCCTTCTCCCTGTAAGAAGCGACTTAGACGTCCAGACCTAGGTTTGGTTAATGAGATATCCCACTTAATATACGTAGGGGATCCATTAGCTAAAGTTGAGCTTCGTTAGGTTCCCCTCATGATTATAACAACTAGGTTCTTTCTCCCTCTTGAGAGTACTTTAGACGTGTAGACTTAGGTTTAGTCAACATGATATACCACTTTATCAGTTTAAGGTTACCTATCAATGTGGCTTAAAGATACTAAATCATCTAATTCACCAGATGGAGACTATTCATTCATCCGAAAATGGGATAAGTGTTTAATATTCGTTTACATCTGTTGAGGTTAAGAATTAGGAGTTCATTCACTTAAAATAGGGCCAGGAGTTAAAGTTCATTAGTTGCATCAATATAGCTAAGCTATTAATGCTAATGTTCAAACAATAAATAGAAATTGAAAGAGTAGAACTTTGCTTGACAATGTATCAACTTTTCATTATATAAAATTATGTTACATCAACATAAGCTCAAAAGCTATTCAAAATGTAATATAAGATTGTTAGCATTCCATGTTCTAAGGATAGGTTGACTGTTAAGTCACTATAATGCATATGCACTATGCTAACTTCTTTGATCTTAATTCGATCTTCCTAATTTGGTATCAACTTGCCCTGGCTTTTGTTATAACTCATGGCTTTAAGCTTCTTATATACCAGATCATCAAGTCGGAAGTCCTTATACCTGACCTTTTTATCATGATTACAACCTAACTTTTGTTGATAGGTAGTTACTCTTGCGTTTTCTAGGTCATACACTTCCTTTATCAAGTTGTTGTTGGCACTAAGGTTAATTTCATTAGCCATTACACCTAACGGCTGGGTACAATTATTTTAGAGTTGGAGTTCAGCTAATAAGATGGCTTTTAGGAAAAAGGAAAGGTTAAAGGGGGTTTCTCCTATTGTTGTCCTATGTATGGTTTGGTACTTCCATGAGATTAATGGTAACTTGTTTGCCCATTTATATTTTTTGTAGTCTACACTTTTAGTAAGACTGTTAAAATCATCTTCTTGGCGGCTTCAATCTGCTTGTTAGATTGGGGGTATGCTATTAGGGTACAATGGATTTTTACACCCCTTCTATTGTTAAAGTTTTTCAACTTGCTACTATTGAATTAAGTCCTATTGTTCATCATCAATGCATATTGGTTGCCAAATCTACACATAGTGGAATGCTAAATGAAAATCTTAATACTCTTCTCTATGATCTTAGTTACAACAGCCTTAAGTTCTACCACTTATTGAAGTGGTTAACGGTTACTATGTTATATCTTTGCTAGTTATTTTCTTTAGGAAAAGGACCTAAGATGTTGATCCCCCATTAGGAAAAGGCCAGGGTGATAGGAATTAGCCTTTGACCTCTTCTAACACTCAACCGACTTGTTAAAAGTCAAGGCTTGGCTATTCTATTCATAGCTGAGTTAATGCTAGAAGGTTAAGGAATGAGAAGAAACCTAAGGTCCAACTAGTCCATGCCTAAGGGCAGATGGCTAGCTTGGAACCTAAGTACTCAAACACACGCTTAAGTGCCTAACTATACTAGATGAAGGCATGACAGACATTCTCAACCTAACTCAACCTACTAAAATGCTATCTACTTAACAGCTCGGAGTGACTCCAATTATATCTTGTAATTAGTAGACACTATTGAACTACTAATGAAGCATGCACTTTGAATCTTTTTCCTATGTGACCTTATTGAAGCTTAAGTAATGCAACTCATTGTTTTACTTGATTATTAGGTGTTGTCTCTTTGATCTTTCGCTCTTATCATTCTAATCTTAGAGTATGGTGAGCCTTTTTTGATTGAGTGGTATGTCATACCTAGCCACCACTAGAGTTCGTGAGTTTGATTTGGTTTTCATGAGTGATATTAAACCCATTTCAATCAAAAACCCTATTAATGTTTGTGATAATGCGTGTTATATACTCTCACATTCACATTTAAACCCACTTTACTCGTTGTTTTCCACATAAGCCCTCCAAATCCCAAATACCATTTATGTTTGTGAATGTATGTGTGCTAGTGTCATGACTAACAACTATGTAACAAATTACAAGGACTAGTAAGAGGCATGAGATTGGTTCTCAGATACTGATCTATGGGTACATACTTCTAACATTGGATATACCTTGAGACTTTCTCTTTTGCATCAATCTTCATGATAGGCTAAGAGTAACTAATACGAAGAGCTTTAACATAGAAGGCATAACTCTCAATAGTTTCTGCAAGCTCCAACAAGCAACTCTTCTAATACATGCCCTATTCCCTCTAAACTCAAACATTTTAGGTAAGGTAGTCTATAACCTTGTTGGTATAATTTGTTGTCTATTAGAGTGTACCAAGCTACTTTGTACATTAATTTCCTTGCATCCTTCCTATCTTATGGGACAATTATTACGCTCCAAAATCCCAGAGTCGCAATAATCATGCCATATAAACTAACCTATAATAGAAATTGACCTTACAGTACCTGTCATAGATATAATCTACACAAGGCATCGACGACTCCTCACTTTAGGGTGATCAGTTCAACTAAGATTTTTAGCTAAAATTTACAATAAAAGTAAAATGTTAAGTCATATCTAAATAATTACATCCACATTATCGTAGGATTCCCAAGAGATCCTACATAATACAATAGTTAACTAATATACATATCATATATCAGTTCTTTATCCTAAAGATACTAACAAGACTCTAAATAAGACTTGATCTTTTGCCAATGGATCCTCATTCCCCATAGCTTCAAAAGAAATATAATCTCTAGGTAATTTTATCATAGCATCACAAATCAAAAGTCAGGATCTGCAAAAGAATCTATGTGGATATGAGCAACTACAATTCATTAAGTTGAATTAGAAACTCATGAATGTATACAAGCACAATGAAGGTTATCAAGTAATTATTTTTGTGAAATACAACAAACAAGTGCCATCACATAATGTAGTTCGATTTGTTATGAAATCAAAGTAATTTCACTCGCTCTAATTTAGGTTGAGGAGTTTTCATGTTATGTAATAGCTTACAACCAAACCTAGGTTTTATAATGGAAACTCTGCTCCTCCTAAGACTATTCTTCAAACCAATGCCCTCATCTTTACCGCAACGTCCTCTCTTATCACTTAGTTCGGCTAAGGATGAGGAAAAAACCAATTTGCTATCCAACGGTATCTTTTTTGAAGGTGTCGGTGTTTGGTTAGAGAGTTCTAATGATCCCCTACAAGGTTGTAATGCATGTCTTTTTAGGGTATTTAAGTCGATTAGGTTTACATTCGATTTAGGGTGATTAGACAATTCTACACCACTCTAATCACAATTGTCATCAAACATAACACAAATTGCAACATGAAATCAGATACATAAGCATATGCATAAGACTACTTATAATCGCAATCATACACAAACCTAAGTCTCCAAGTACTCTAAAATAGTACTCCAAAATACAATGAAGCATTAAACCTAACTTACTTAGACTCCTAAGTCACTCAATCACTTGTCGCAGGTTGACTCGTTTCTGTGTGTCTTATAATATAAATACACTCTTTTAATATTTATACTTAGATGATACATATTTTAAGTCAGGAGTTAATTGAATTCTTCTTATATACATATCATTTACTAATGATTCATTTTACGTTAGTTCGGGGTTTAGTTTCCAAATCTGATTCCAATTTAGGTTTTAATTCGATTTCAACTACGAGTAATCCTAAAATACATTTCAAACTCTAATTTGAAATTAATCATATCAAGCTTGAGTATCCTAATATCATATTAAGTTTTAATTTAGTATTATAAACCATTCGATACATTCTAATCCTAATTAGTGTATCGGGTTTATTTTCGATGTAAGAGAATTTTACAATTTTGATTCAATTATCTAAAATTAATTTTTGTACCAGATTTAATATGTACTGATATTATTATTATATAATCTAATTTAACCTATTATTTCATATTTATTAAAATTCTTATTTCTTATATTGCTAAATTACTCACAATTACTATATAATTCCCATATTAATTACAATTAACACTCCAAAGTTAGGATTATGTTTTCATATCAAAGATTAATATCCTTAAATATCTAATTACCTTCTAAATCAATATTTAATCATTTAATTAAGCCAAAATTATCTATTTTTCTCATCATTTTAAGGCTAAAAAATTACTTAAATTTTTTGAAAATTAATTTTAGAAAAATGGTTTCATAGCACTGTTCTATATCATTTAAGTATTCTACAGAAAAAAAAAATGAGGTTCAAACTACATCTTAAAACCTATTTATTTTCAATTCTAAACATACTCAGTTTTATTCAATTTCTAAAGAACTCTATATTTATAGACATGGTTAAACTTAATCACTATTTTTTCCTAAATCTAAATATAATAAAACATCATAATAACAAATTTCATAATTTTTTAAGAAAAATTAATAATTTTACTAAATTTTGCTAAATCAATTGAAAAATTAGATTCACCTAACCCTTAGGTTTTTTGTCACCAGTGATAGCCTAAGACTAGTCAACTGGTCCAAATGCTAGGTCTAGAGTGGGGTGGGGGTGGTGGTGGTGGTTCGATCCCAAGTGGTGGTAACTCGTGGGTTCGGCCTAATTGTATTAAATGCATGATTTATTGAAGATTTTTGCTAAACCTTAATTTCCTTATTAATTTTCGGTTCTCCCAATTTTTTTCAACCCAAATGAGCTCATAAAATTTTCTTACTATTTTTAGATCTGTAAAGAAATTTTTAAGCATTAATTAGACATGATTTTTGGCTTATCTTCTTCCATTTTTGCCTTTTAAGTATTTGTTTTTTATTGGACAAATTTTTCTTTCTTTTCCCCTTGTTGCCATGACATGATTTAGATGATTCATTATCTCTCTGATTTTTTTTCATAATTTTTCCTTAATTTTTTTATAATTTTCTTTGATTATTTAGCAAATTTTTAGTTAATTTTGGACAATTTAAGTAATTTCGCATATTTTTACCTACACATAAATACGTGTGGAGTATAAGTAAACACTTCTAAATATTATTTAGGTCATTTTATGATTTTTAGTATATATATAATCTATCTCTAGTGTCAAGCCTGTTTTTTCAATTTCTTATTGAAAAATTGATTTCTCATTTCCCGATTAATACTAAATCCTAACCCATTTAATATTAATCCTCGAATAAAGAAATTAAGAAATGTCAATTTTTTATTGAAAATAATTTTTAGAGTCGCCACCTGACCGAAGTCGGGAAAAGAAAAAGAAACTATAACCAATTGGGTGGATTGATTACGATTTGGTTACCGGATTTTTATTTCAATTTTAAATGAAGAACTAGAGGATTCCAAGTTTGGAGGCTAACCTATTAAACCCTTAACAGGTACCACTATCTATTTATAGAAATTAGGATTATTCTTCTAATTATAATATTTAAAAAGATAAATAAATAAAATCAAAAGAAAAAAGAACCTAAGTTTCTGCATATTTTATTGTCGCCCCAAAAGTGCCTACGTACCCGCTAGCTAGGATCAGATTATCGTAGTTCTTTCCGAAAACTTTAGTATATTGATTTATTTTAATTTTTGAAAACCAATCGAATTTACGTTGTTACCAATCTAGTTTATTCAAATAAAATCTAAAAGGGGCCTAACTTCTTGAGTGTTTTTATTTTATAAAAAATGCTCTAACAATCCTATTTTTTTTTTAAAAAAAGGTGTTTTATTAATTTTTATTTAAAGAAAAACAATTTTCTATGTAACAAATCCAATAAATCCAAATCTTAAAAAAATGACTAATCATAATAATCCCTAAACTAATATATATAACTATCTACCAAAAATAAAATAATTCATATAATACCCTTATATAAGAATTAATACTAAAACCCCTATATTGACATATTCATTATATTATATTAACTAGTAAAATATAAAGATCTATATATAACAAAAACTAATTTTAACGATTCCTAAACTAATATTCACATCCCTATTTAGATAACTACTATTAAATAACCATTTACTTAAATTTTTATCTAATCTATGTAATATTAGAAAACTAATACTAAAAACATAGCTTATTCTATGCACATATCTATATATCTATATATATATATCATATAATAATATAATATAATATAATAAATAATAAATAAAATAGGATTGAATCGAACTTGATTGTTATTGAAGAATCAAGGGATGTGCGGCTCTTTAAGACTCTGTTTGATCGTCGGCCGAAAGATGAATACAACAATATAGATAGTGATCGCACGTTTGTCGAAGGATTGTTCAGTGACGATGATGTGCTATACGGTGTCGTCGCATGTACTGTCGCGGATGGATGGCCGTGTGCATGTGAATGGTGGAGTAATGGAGACGCGAGTCCAGCAGCAGCTGTTCAGTGAGGAGCTACTCATTGGGATCGTGTTGCGGTTGCTATTGGTTAATGTGTGAGTTTAGTCAGCAAGCAACAATGAACGTGGATGGTAGCGGCGTGGACAGTAGTAACCGTGGCCTGTGTGTTGTATAGTAGCGATGAAAGATGGGATGCTACAGTAGAGCTTAGTCGTGGGCTACTATGTCGTAAGGATGGTCTTCTGTAGTGTTCTGGAGCTATTACAGCGAGGCCGTACAAGGATGAAGCGTTGGGGATTAGTATCTCATGTTTTGGGTTACATAAGAACAAGAGACAGCCAATTTGCAGGCGTAAGTCATATACTATGTATGTTGGTTTTTGGGTTTGGTGTGTGTTCGTTGTGTGTTTCTGGTTACGGTAGGCTGCTGCAGTAGGTGGTGTTGTTGTTGGTGGAGGATAGTTAAGGACAAAGGGTTGCTTAGTGTTAGAGGTTGCTGGGTTGCAGTCAGGGCATAGTGGCAGTAGCTTGGTTCGTTGGTCGTGTTGCTGCGGCTTGGTTCGTTGGTTGTTGGTGAAGTGTATCGGGCAGTGTGTTCTACCAT
Organism: Lumnitzera racemosa; assembly: GCA_024138005.1. Taxonomy (NCBI): domain Eukaryota; kingdom Viridiplantae; phylum Streptophyta; class Magnoliopsida; order Myrtales; family Combretaceae; genus Lumnitzera; species Lumnitzera racemosa. Next base: position 65,831,415 of record JAMXBC010000004.1, read on the forward strand.
AGCAGCAGTATAGTGTGTTAAGCGTGGTGAGGACGAGCTAAACGTTTGTGTTGATGAGGGACAATAGATTGAAAAAGTGGACCCTTTCTTTTTTACGAGTGTGTCATTTATATAACCCAAACCAAATCATATCTCTTGCATCTATTGTATCTGATTTGATAATAATTAAACTAAATCCAAATTAACTCAAATCCGATTTAATAAAATCAAATTAAATTTAAATGATTTTAATTAGATATGAATCCCATTTATTTCTCTCACTTTTGTAAAAAAATAGAAAAATAAAAGATATAAATACCTACTGAGACTCAAACCCACATCCTCAAATTAAATCAAATCTAACACTTCAATACTTATCCGTTAGGCTGTTGGTCTGTACCTTAACATTTACTACAATTAAATTATAGTTAAACTATGTGACTCTCTACAATGATTATTTTTTTGAACTAAGCTAAACTAAAACGAATGACTCTAAAACAATTTACTTCCTAAAAATCTACAAAATCTTTTTTATTTTTATTTTTATTGTTTTTTTTAATTTTTTTTTATTTTTAAATTAGGACCCTTTTTGTAAAAAATAATAAAATAAATAAAAAATTAGGATTACGGAGGGGCAAAAATTAAGCATCTACATCTAGTGATTTATTAGTTATCGAAATTCATTTTCTGCACTTTCGATAAATAATAAGTAATATATTTAAAATTTGAAAATTTTATATTCTCTTATTTTATTACTTATTTTTTTAAATTCAAATTTACAGGGTCATTTTTACTAATATTTCTAGCTTTAATTTATAACTTAGTTTTAATTGAATCTTTTAACCGATCACCCTAAACTTTGTATACTAAGTTCAATCCTACGGTTACTTGATTTATATTTAGGGCTTACAACAATGCCATGCTTTAAGTAGTAACATAAGGATCTATCAAACACGACTTAGTCAATGTAAGCTGTATCTCTAAGTGCTGTTGACAAGGCTTATCAATGCTTTTGTCTACCAAATACTCAACGAATACCTTCTTATCTAAGTCAAATAGATTGGTTAAAGCTAATCTTGAGAGGTTATCTACCTTTGAATTTTCTACCCATGGAATTTTTATAATGCTCCAAGAAGGGAATTTTGATCTGAGCACCTATGCAATCTTAAGGTGTTTAGTTATTCCCTTGTCCTTGATTGCATATTCTATTTTAACCTATTGGACAACTAGCTGAGAATCTAAAAGGACCTTCGGTTAATCTACATAAACTTCATTGGCCAACTTTATGTCAATTATAAGTACTTCATATTCGGCTTCATTGTCGGTAGCTAGAAATTTGAGTGCACAATGCACATTTATCCTACGTGGTCTTTTGAGCACTAATCCAGCTCCACTTCAACAATCCACCCCTTACCCTCCTACAAAAACAAAGTAGACTCACCAATTTAGCTTCTATATTTAATGCTTCCTCTTTTACTATATACTATAATATGATATTTATAAGGATTTGTGCCTTAATGACCTTACATGGTTAATATTGCACTTCGTATGTGCTGAGGTTAAAGGTATACTTCTCCATTCTTTCTAATGTATCTAGCTTCTAAAGCTTAGTGTAGCAGCTAATAAGTTAAGACAACCACTTGGTGTACTTTAACATAGGGTTGGAGCTTTCTTACCAAGATAACCACTACAGAAGCAAACTTCTTCACCTTCGAAAATCTAGTTTCTAATTCTTAGAAGATGTGGTTCATGTAGTAAGTAGGTAGGTACTTCCACCCCTTTACTTAGACCAAAACAAATGAGAGAGCTTGACTACTCAATAATAAGTATAGTTATAAATCTTCTCCAAGATTGGGCTTAGACAACATAAATGGAGACATCAAGAATAGCTTGAAGTCATTGAAAGTTGCTTAACGTTAGTTGATCCATTGAAAATTCGACAGATTATTCAGGAATATAAAGAACATTGCACATCTATCTTTTGTCTTAATCATGAATCTATTGAGCACATCTATTCGTCTTGTAAGCTTTTGGACATCTTTGATCATCTTAAGGTATTACATGTCCAGAACATTTTGTATCTTCTTAGAGTTGGCCTATATGCCATAAGTTGTGACCATGTATCAGAGGAACTTCATTGATGTTGTCCTAAATATACACTTTTGGTGGTTTAACTTCATGTTGTATCGCCTTAAGGTGTTAAGGGGAATAGTATAGTATTTTAAGAGTATGTTGAATAATATATTTGTCATTTTTTTCTTATTCTTTATTCTATATCGTATCAATTAAACAAAGATCAAGTTAGAATCAAGGTGATGTAAGAGAGAATATATCTGTAAAATGAGAGTGTTTTGATTCTTTACTAAGAGGCCTGACGTATTTATAGGAATATGGGTAGGTTAGATAAGGAAGGTGATTAATGCCAGGGTCTTCTCTTTAACTTTGTATTTGATAGAGAATAAACTAAGGAGTTATGATCTATTAACTTACCTTATCTATCAAGCCCTTTCTGCCTTTCTTCATTTGACCTATGGGCTAGGTTAGTCAACTTGGCCTAAAGGCCTACATTATGGCAGCTTACTAATAGTTATTTGGTAGGCCTAGGCTTGGAAGCCTATGTATAAAATAACCTTTCAATAGTTCCCTTATGCACATGCACCTTCAAAATAATTAGTTTATTTTGATAATAGTAGTTCAACATCTACATGAACTTTGATCATGTTTTATGTTTTTTATGGTATAGATTCATAGATAACCAAGGTAGTTGTACATCACAATTCAAATTGAAGGAAATTGAGTTTTTTTTTTTTGGGAATTTATCACTTTTATTACCTAAACTTTATCAATTATTTCAACTTTGTACCTAAGTTTGAAGTTGTCAAATTATATTTGATTGACACTTTATTTGCTCCAATTACTACTCTATGTGTTTTTGCTTTGATATGCAAATAATTGAATCTATTGAATATTAAATTACACATGTTATTTTTGAACTTAAAAGTTGATTTATTAGCCATATTTAATCAATTTCACCTATTCATGTAGACATTTAAGTAGCCTTAGCTATAAGTTTGAAAGTTTTATTAATCATTATGATGAATAATTGACAAGAAAATTGGTTACTACTCATGAAAGATTAAAGTTTTAAGCTTTAAAACTGGCTAAAAATGGTGTGTTCCTATTGATTAGCTTTTTTAAATTAACATTCTTTTTCAATTCAGGGTTCTTATAATATTTTTAATTTTATTCAATGAAGAAAGGATTCAAAGTTGTGCTGTAGGCCCATAAAATTACACAAGTTTGATATGGACTAACTTTGGCTAACAACACAATTTAAGTTCAAACAAAATACGTAGCGTTATTAGTTGGATGCGTTGATTGAAATAGCAACATTAGATATAATGATATGAGTTAGTAATATTTGAATACAAGTATAATTTAGAAAATTAAAAATTGAGATGTAAAATTTAAAAAGCCATCAAAGTTCAGGCAATCAAGATGACATTGTCTCTTTTTTTATTACATGAATTCAATTAAAATGAAAGATTGAGATAGAAGATTTTAACTACTCTTTTCCACTAAAATTATGCAATTTTTTTTGTTTGATAGTAAAACTTATAACATAGTTCATAGTAACTAAAGAAAAGGAAACAATAGGGATAAAGATGCCTAATTAGGGGTGATGTAAAAGAGTAATTCTATCAGAATTTGCTTTACCTTACATGGTTTGGTAGGTTTTGAAGTACTAAAGGTCATAAGGTAGGTTTTGGTTCTAATTTTTTGAAATCTAATACTAAAGGGTATGGTACAAGACACAAACCTCTTATATCCTATATTTAGCCTGCAACCTGTGCTTTAAGATATACATGTTACAAATTTCAAATTACAATATAACATGTAACACCCCTAATCTTAGGATACTACAACTTTGTCATGTATCGACCTTGGAGTCAAACACACTAAGGCATACTAGAATTCATTTACCTGTTATAAATCACAATTTTTCAACAAATCTAACAACTCATAATTGACAACCACAAATATGCTACTGAAGTGGGATGTCAACCACTTAAACTCTACAGCCAAGTATAATTACATAATAAAAAACTATCGTAACTGTACAACTTAAATCACAAAAGGACTCTAAATCATTAATTGGAATCTCATAGCTTCGACAATAGATAAATCACTAAATCTAGTAACAGGAGTCACAAGTGGCTCCATAACCATATATATCTCATAAATAAGCAATTTCAATGAAAATAAATACAAATCCCCGGGTCTATCCTTACAGCTAATCGACAATGCCCTAGCTCTATCATCATAATGGTAATAATCTCCCTCCTCATCATAATAAAGATAGTCATAATCGAAATAAACCTCATTGTCTACCTCGTAACCTATCCTTGCAACTAAAAAATAATAATTCTAGTAGGGTGAACCAATGCCCCATACAGGATACCATACACATGCACGTGAAACATAAGAATTAGTCAAGTACATACACAGAAATACTGTTATTAATGTAACAATCAATAGCTTTAATCTTTCATTTAGACCCACAAACAATATAGCCTTAGCGTCTTGAGCTTTGGGGTTACTCACAACCCTTAATACGCAATACATAGATACTATAAAATATTGGTGTTGGGTACTCTCCAACATCCGAATGTCATAAACCATCATAGATCAACCTGGGTCATTTCAATACGAGACTTTACGGGGGATAGGATGCCTTACCAACACCACTAGACTCGATTAGTAGGTAGCTAGAGCCAAGTATAGCTAGTAATACAATTAAGTCTAAGTTTCAGCTTAGTTCGGTTTATATTTACTAGCCTAACATTCACATTTAACAAACATGTATTCCGTACTTGAAGCTCCTATCTCAAAAAGATCCGACACCATGCGTTCTCTAGTACTTATTCAAAATATAAATGCTCTTTTAGAATTTATTAAATTATGCAACGTAATATTTCTTTCCTTTAACTCGACCTTCTTCCCCATACTTTAAGCTTGTGAACTGAAATCTATGTAGCTTTTCATATCCTTTCATAATATATATATTGACCCTTATACTCTTATGCAAAATTAACATATTATATACATTATTTTATATTATACAAACATTAAATATATATACCTACTATTTATAATATATTTACATGATATATAATTATACTTTATTTATTTATTTTTTCTTTTTTTTTCCCCTCTCGCTTTCTTTTTCTCTCCCTTTCTCCTTGATTCTTCTCTTTCCCTCTTTAGCCATCTTCTTTTGTACCCTCCCCCATACCACTCATACACATGCGTCACTCTTCTTACTGTCCCACAACATGCCCAATACCTTGTAACGTATATACATACTTTACGATGCCCATACATGTACACACAATGCACATTGCACCTGACATACACTAACCCATACCTCACACACACATATACGATACATATCTTATACATTAACACACCTCGATTGCACAGAAAAACACATACACAACTGCATAACACATACAAGACACACGCTATATAGTACATAAAGACATGGTACATGCACACCGTACATCCCAACACCGCTTAGCAACACTGCCAATATGTAATCTACACCATAACCGCATCACTGCTACCACATTAACAATAACAACACCTCCTTCCAAAACTTAAAGGAACCTTAAAAACTTAAATTGGAAAATGTAAAATGAAGTTAAAAGGAAGACTTACTTGAATATGGAGGAAATATTAATTCTTATTGAATATCTTTTTCAATAACATGAATCTTGATTAAGGATTTGGGATCAAGTTAAGTACTATAAGTTCTTTGGAAAAGTATCTTAATGTTTTTTATGAGAGGGAGTTATGGTAATGTAAGACAGGTTTATTTTATTTGGTGAGAAGTATAAATTTTTCCTAGACCAAATTACTTATGGAATTAATGTGTAATCACATATCATATCGATGTCTAGATCTTTTCCCTTGACAATATTACCCCTGCTATCTCTAATCAATTACAAGCCATACTAAGTCTAAAAATAATAACTCCTTTATTATTTTATTTTATTTCTTTATTAATTTACTTATTCACTTCAGTTTTACATAACAATCTTATGAAAGTCCTTAATTAATAATATTAGACATAATAATATATAATATTGTAAACTTGATACATGCTCATGGCCTAAGCCTCTTTGCTCATTGAAGAAGAATGATTATGTTTGATTAGAAATTATTTAGAGCATTATTTATTTTGTTGTATAATACTCTTCATCGAATGTTGTCATATTAGTAAAAACACTATAATGAATTTGGTGTGATTGCTCGTTTAAAACAAGCAAACTAAGACTTTATAATAGATTACAACTTCATGATAGCATTCCATGATAAATTGTTTAAAGATGTATATCATTAGGTTCATGATGTTCGCTTTCATGAGAAACACATAGCTTAATTATTGAAGATCACTATAGTGATGAATGTATTGGATATGGATATATGGAAAATTTGATGGGTTGTTAAGAAAATTACATCATAAAATGCAATAAAATTTTTATAGATTTTATAAGATACCATATACTCCATAAGTTGAATAGGATATAGGTTTCAGAAATGGTTCTTACATGCTACAAGAAAGGTTATGTCTCTAAAATTGAAAATTTTGCACATATAGAGTAGGTTACTAGAAAGGTTTTATTTCTTACCTACTTTATACTCACTCCCCTTGCCTTAATCAACAAGCCATAAATCTCTAGCTTACGATTAGATATATAATGCTAATTATCTAACCTACCTATAATTGAGAAATTCTTTTCCATCTAACCAAATTGAAAAGGCTATGCAAATGTTTTAAATTAAAGGGTGAATCATACTTTATATATTTATGATATACATCTTTATATTCGCATATTTATGACACTTTGCATCATGGGCATACCCATATTTATCAATAAACATGTAATAACTTCTAATAGGTGCATAAATAATTTCAGATAACAGAAATAATATTAAATATATTCAACCAATAATATAATAAAACTTTTGGATTAAAAAAAATGGTTGAAAATTCAAAGTAGCTTTTGCTGACCATCCTTATGTCATAAGCAGAAAACTAGGTCCCATAACCTTTATAAGTGGCTACATTAGCCATTCCAATATATTAGGTAATGCAACTCACTCTATAGTGGCAAATGGTCACCTATTATCCTGTATAAGTGGTGTCACCGTCCTAAAAAGTAAAAAGAAAAAAAAAATGCTCATGAAGTCTATTGGGTTATAATGAAGTTGTGCAACCTAATTAGGATTACATTGTTTTTGAAGTTTCCCTTTTCTCTTTTTCCCTTTTCTTTTTTAAGCTGGTAGGTAACCTTAAGTGGTTAATAAATCAATAATGTATTTAGAGTCTTATCAGCTGTCCAAATCTTAACATGGCTAAAGGTTACTTTGATTTTTTTTTCTTTATAATTTATTTTTATTTTTAAATTTTTTTAGTATTTTTTATTATATTTCTCAATTATTTATATTTAATAATATTATTCATTTAATTAATTATTGTGCACCAATTAGAAATAGACACATGTTCATAGATTTATAATGACAAATAGATTGAACATGGATATATAAATTGTTAAAAATAAAGACATAAGTATTTATAGCAACAAAAGGTAAAAACAAGTATACAATGTATACTCTACCCTAATATAAATCAATTTGATTTTGTTTTGGATTTCCATTTGTCTATGGTCACTCTTAATTCTTACATAACTATTTGATACTAGCTATTTAATCCAATAAATCCTAAGCATAGTCATGTAAAAGCACTCCTTGATTTTCTAACTAGTAAAAGAGAATGCTAAAAGCTTCCTTAAATGTACTCATTATCTAAAGGGAAATAGCAAAAGTTTTTACATTTTAATATTGTTTTATTTGAGCCATTCATCTATTTGAATTTCACTATCATTTTATTTGAGTCATTTACCTTTTAACTTTTCAATTCAAGTCCTTCATACTTACTTTTTTTTTTTAATTTCAATATTTCACCTTTGCCCTTCCTTATTTAAGTCTTCAACATTTTAGGCACAACAAGAAAAAAATCATTGACCATGTCTATTATTAATTCCATTAAATGTTTCTAGAATTGACTTGTATTATTTATATATAAAAAAAGGTACTCACCAATAATGATATTAAACCTAAAATGCCCTAGAAAATAAAATTAAGAAGAAGGGCATTTTAGTTGTTTTCCTTCCTCGGCCTCTTGATCTCACTCCATTAAAAGGAAGGGGAAAAAGAAATAGAAAGACCTTAGCTTCCTTTTAATTATTACAAATGGTCAAAAGAGAGAAAATAAGAGATTTTCATCTCTCTTCTCACTTTTCTACATCACATTTTCTCTCTCTTACGGTTTTTAGTTTAATCAAGATATAAGATAATCTTTCCTTCCTTTTTGGTGTTTATTTTTTAGTTTCCCCTTCATACATTCTAAAGTGTTATTAATCAAAAGGTAATGTAGAATAAAGTTGTATGGATGAGCAATTATAAGAATTTGGTAATTGATGATTTTAGATCTAAATTTGGTTAATTGATAAGATATTAATCAAACCTACACTTGTTGAAAGGAATTGACAAATTAAGAAGAACAAAAGTTAGATTAATTAAAGTGTTGGTTAAGGTTTGGTTATAACTAGTCTCATTTCAAGTGTGGTGTCCTTCTCTTTATGAGTTAAAATGCTTCTTCTTGTATTTTAATCAATGGTTAATCTCTTAAAAGTAGAGTTTTAATGGAATCAAGTGAATGTCCAAAAACAAGTAGCACTCTACTAGATTTTTTTTTTCTTTTGACAATTTTGATGTTTATAAATATTTTGAAACCTAACTATATGTTTTTAAGAAATGTAAATCTTGGTAGAAACTCACATAGTTAATGAAGAAGCCTTACATGTTCTACTTAATTGGGATACATGATGAATTAATCATTACTTTTAAGGTTTTGAGACATAACAATTCTATCAAATCATAAGCTATAATCCAAATCTAGAGTTTGGAACTTGTACTTATAGAGTATGATATAGGTATGTCTCATATTCTATCTACCTTATATCCACTAATTCTTAGTAGTCATGGGTTAGTAGTTATATCATCTTAATGAGCAATTATTTGGGGTAATGAGATATCTATCGTTAAGTGCTAATTTCGTATGAGTGAAATGTGGGGTTGTTGATTAGTTATTGTTATATAGGTTAGGTTATTGGAAGGAGAGTCTAGTTAGGATGTAATAATGGTGTCAAATGCCTTTACGAGTAGTTGTAGTGGACTAAGAGTGCTAATAGCTTATACTAGCAAAAATTATATGATGAGATGATTTGTTTTGGGTAGATGACAAGGAGTATGATGTGCCTTGAAATCTTGGATTTGATAGTGCGTAAGAAATGGGTGCATAGTATGTAATTAGATGTTTTGGGGGTTTTAATGTTAAAAATAATAAAATAATGGATATGGACTAGTTGGACAACTCACCAACAACAAACACAAACTAGGTTAGTTAAAATAGTGTTTAATATCATATACAAATACCAAATGAACCATAGGTTCTAATAAGGAGATAGATATGATGCATTATTTTCTTAAAAGAAAGTTTACCACAATTATTAAATGATTGATAAGAACATAGAATGCCTAAAAAATAAACAATACTCAATAATATGAAATAAGATAGATGAGTCTCTCACTACAAGCTAAAGTGATATGCTAATGCCTAATGATGAATATTATGGATGTTGAAGTAGCTATTTGTACTAGTCTTAAAAGCTTAGCGGCAGTCTTATAAATAATTACAAAAGTGATATACCCTCATAGTTTACCACAAGGGAAAGTAAGTAAAATAATGAATATGTACAAACTTAAGTTGGGTGTAGAGTGGAGCTAAAAACAAGGTTGAATGAGAGTTGGTTATGAAAAGGTTGGTGTTGGTTTAGGTATTCTTCTGGTTATATTTGTCCAATCCTATTCTCCAGTTCTTAAGTGGTTCATATAAGTCAATTTAGACGTGGTTTTGTGGCTTAGTGCTGGTTGAGCTATCCTTAAGATGTTGAGGTCTAGCTTTGTGGAGTTGAGATGGGTGAGAAACAAGCTAGGGTTGAGGATTTGGATATGGTGGTGATCTCCTCTTATAGTTGGCTAAGCTAGATGGCTCGTGCTTATTCTAAGGAACTAAGAATGGTGAGACTTTCATCCGGTAGGTTAGATGCCTTTGGTAGTAGCCAAGGTGTCTTGCTAACGGTCCATCAGGTTGGTTGGACTTAGGTTTATACTAATATCTTTTGTTTAATAGACTTAATTTCTTTTCAGATTTTGTTGCTTTCTTATTAACTCAATGCCTAAGAATAAAGCTTAGATTCTTAAAGGAAGTAGTTGGACTTTGATCCCTATCATCACTACTAGGTCCTTGAACTCTAGTCTTGTAGCTCTATAAAACAAGTTAAGGAGTGAATGGCAAATAAACTTCTTTTTCCCTTCCTCTTCATGACCTAGGCTTTGTGATATTAGGCAAGTGTACCTATCAGTTTTAATATAACGGATGTGAGTCCGAATCGATCCCTCAGAGACTTCGAGTACTAATATTAACCTTAGCTTTATTATCTAACCGGAAAATTATGAAAGTTTGAATTAATTAAAAATACTAAAATTAACAAACTAACTTAATTATAAGACTTGATTAAGTAATTGAAAAAGCGATAAAATTAAGAACGACTTCAAGAAAGTAATAACATATTTAGGAATTATTTCCCCTAGAGTTAATCATGTGATCGCTTAAAATATATTCAATTCGGTTTTTGTTATTCTTGACCAAAAGGATTCACAACTAAAGTTAATACCTTTCTCAAGCATATTAACCCTAATCTTAAATTATTCACCGAAATCTCTTCACTTAGCAATATAACTTAGAATTGCATTAATGTATAATGAATTCCCAAACAAATAATTAACTTTCTGGAAGAAACATGTATCTTATCTCTAGGTATACATGTAATCCTCTCCAATTATGTAAAGATCTAATTATACATATAATTTCTCAATCAATATGTATAATATCATATATTGATATTCTAGAAATATCAATCACTAATTAAACGACATAATTGAATCAAGTAAAGATAGAAACTTTATTAAAATTTCTAAATCAATCCAAGAATCACATGAAACCCTAGGTTCCATAATCCTAAATACACAAATTCTAAGCTATCATAATGAATCTAAAAACGAGTTCCATAAAAAACTTAAAATAAAACATGGAAAACCCCTTTAATTGATGAACAATCTCTCTAATCTTGAAATCGGTGTTGTTCTCGCCTTCTCCTTCTCCTTGAGTCTCTTGTCTTCTCTAATATCTCTTCTCTTTTGTGAAACCCCAATATGTCCTTTTATAGTGTATCAAAAGATTTTCATTTTCTTTGTCCAACATGACCTGGGACATGACCGTGTCCCTTGCCCGTGTAACTTTCTGCTCCTGGCCAATTTTTTTCTGTATAGACTGTGTAACTTCAAAACTTCATAACTTCTTCATTTGAACTCTGAATTGAGTGAAATTTGATTCTTTTTCTTCGTTTTCAATCCTAGAATGCGTTCAAACCTAGAAATCAAAATTTTACTCAATTAAGTATCAATTTTTTTAAAGAAAACAAAAAATGTGAGGAAAATACTATAAAATCACCATATGAAATATGTTTAAAATCAGAGTTATCACTTGGCGGTCTTCGTATGGCTCTTTAATACTCATTGGTGGTAATGTAAAGCTCTTTTTGTCCTTTTAGAATGAGTAAAAGTTGTGGAAACCATCATTAATAACACATCAATTGTACTTCAATGGTCGTCTAAGTATAAGGTGAGCAACATTCATTGGCACCACATCAAATCTAACTCTTCCTTATACTCTCCAATGCTAAACGAAATCTATACTTGCTTATGGATATGCACCATACCTTTGTTATTGAACTAGTATAGTATGTATTGAACTTAGGGTTCATTAATTAATTTTGATGAGAACAAAAAGTACATATCTAAACATAATGTTTTTAATCAAACCAGTGGATGACTAAACTAAGTATTATTTGTTTATATTAAGGTAATTGAATAAGATCGATTAATTTACTTAAAGAATAAATATATCAATTATCTCTACAAGAAATTTAATCTTTTAAATGGTGATAAAATGAACTTAAAGTTAGATTGCAAAGTATATTTTTTTGTTATGTGTCAAAAGAATTTTCAAGTGATATTTAGCTTATTGGGTTGACGGCTCAATGAAGAACAAGGTTAACGGTATGAAGCATTGAAAAACACTCATTGGCCTAAAGGAGCTGGCATGCCGGTGTTCATACCTAATGAAAACTGTAACCAAGAACAAACAAGGCCAGATACTAAATGGGTTCGAGTTTACAGAAAGCTCGAAAAGAGTCAATGGGGAAAGGTACGAAAGGGTGAAAGCAAGGATGAAAACAGTAAGCAAAACCTAAGAATAGTTCTAAAGAATATGACGCACCAATGGAACTTCCGAAGACTCACAACACAATTCGATGTAACATACGAATTGGTCCAATGAGGTTACTCGCTACTTAACCTTACTTAAGGGAAAGGATAAGAGTGATGCCGAGAGTAAACAACAGTGTTTATGTAGGGAAGAAGGTACTCAAAAGGTGTATTGAAGATTATTTAATCTCTTACAACTACAAGTATAGGGGTATTTATACCCATAAACTAAGACAACCTACCCTAAAGGGGAAAAGACAAAAATGACATTTCCTCAAAAAGCGATGTTACATGATACAAAAGGGTAAAAATGAATATATAAGGAAAACAATCACTAGTGCTACAAATTTTACACATGAAACAGTACACGTGGCGATACTATATTGGCAAGGTTGTTAGTAGATGCGGACAAAAAGTACGGACGTAATGGTATTTGCGAATAAGGGTAGCTTAGTTAGTTCGGTCTTTCTCTCTCGACTTCTCGATAAGGAAGAGGTTGAGTAATTGGTCGACTTGGCAACAGAGAGTAATCATTAACTTGGTATACAACACAATAATAGAAGGTCATACGGTACGGTATTATAGGTGACTCGGCAAGGAGGTACTTGGCCGTGGCAGGGGTTGGTTGGAACATAAGGATTCGTCGTGCCAATTCCTTTAGTCCTCGAGCTTGGTTACAGGTTAGGGGTCTTGTAGCTTAATTCCCATCATTCCTTTCAGGTTATTTTGGATTTGGGATCAAATTCGGATGGTGTTCGCTCAATTCTCCATCAGGGTGATATGGATTGAGGTCAGCGATGTTGAAGGCTTCAGGAACCCCATAGTCCTCAGGCAGTTCTAACTTGTAATTGTCATTGATTTTATAAAGGATTCTAAAAGGTCCTTTCACTTTTGCAAATAATTTGTTTTTTCTTTTGTTAGGGAATCGTTCATTGCTGAGGTTTAGCCATACCAAGTATCTCGGCTGAAATTGTTTTACTGACTAACCCTTGGTCTTTTCATGCATTCTTTTGGCAGCTTAGTTGATGTGCCGAGTGACTATATCATAAATGTGCTGAAGGGATTGTACCCTGGCTAAGGCATTGGGGTCCTATTGTGTGGGTGTGGGTATAGGGGCATGGTCGAAGGGCAACTCAGGATTGAATCCATAGACCAATTTGAAGGGGGTCTACTTAGTGGTTTCATGTACGGTTTAGTTGTAAGCAAAATCGACCACTAGCAGGTAGACGTCCTAATAGATTAAGTCTTGCTAACTATAGCTTGGAGCTGCTAACCCAAAGTACGATTAACAATCTCTGTTTGGCCATCAATTTGGGGGTGACAAGAGGTACTAAAGAGTAATTTAGTTCCCAACTGATGCTATAAGGTTCTTCAAAAATGACTTAAGAACTTCGGATCTTTATCGGAGACTACATTCCTTAGCACATTGTGTATCCATACAATCTCCTATAAGAAAAAAGAAGCAATAGCTAAAGCGTCATTAGTTTTGGTGTAGGGTACAAAGTGTGTCATCTTACTGAACCAATCCACAACAACCATTACAGAATCTTTTCCTTGGGTAGTTCTCCGTAGTCCGAGAGCAAAGTTGATGCTTAGTTTAATCTACGGCCTTGTCAGAATAGGTAAGGGAATCGCCTTCTCTTGTTCAGCTCGGCACTTGGTCTTTTTGCACATAACACATCTTTTAACCACCCAGTGCACATCTTTTGCATTTTTGGCCAAAAGAATTGGCCATTAACTAATCCACAGGTCCTTCTCTCTCCAAAATGTCTCGAGAGTCCTCCCCTGTGGGCTTCCCTAATTAATAATTCTCGTAGGGAACAAGTCGGCTCTCATAGTTTTCCTCCTCGAAACAAATAGCCATCCTACACATAATATTCGTCCACTATTCTCCTATCTACACATCTCGAAATTATTAGTCCAAAGTATGGATCCTTGGAGTACTGTTCTTTAATACTTGCAAAACTAAACAGTCTGGTCTATATTTCTAATAAGAGCGCATGCCTCATTGATAAAGCATCTGCAACTATGTTACTCTTTCCTTACTTATATTTGATCACAAAATTGAATCCTTCAAGGAATTCAACCTATCTCATTTGCTGCTTGGATAACTTGGTCTGACTTTAGAGGTACTACAGTGACTTATGGTTAATATATATGACAAATTCTCTCAAAAGTAGATAGTTTTGCCATACTTGCAATGCACAAATTAGTGCCAAGAGCTCTTTGTCATATATGGAGTAATTTAGTTAGGGTCTTCGGAGCTTCTTACTATGGAAGGCAATTGATTGGCCTTCCTGCATCAGGACAGCGCTTATTCCAATGCTTAACACGTTGCACTCTAGCTAAAAAATTCTATCGAAGTCAGGTAGCACTAATACCGAGGCGGAGGTCAATCTCTTCTTAATCTTAGTAAAACTCCTCTCCTCCCTTTCTCCCCATTAGAAGTTAGTGTTTTCCTTCGTTAATTCAATTAGTGGCACGACGAGGGTGTTGAAGTTCTTGATGAACCTTCAATAAAATGAAGCCAATCCATAGAAACTTCTCATATTGGCACAAATAGTAGGGGTTGGCCATTCAACAATTGCTCGGATCTTCTTATCATTGACTCACAAGCCTCCTCTACTGACTATATAGCCCAAGAATACCACTTCCTCCTAACAAAAGCAACATTTCTTCAAATTGTTGAATAGTTTCTCAACATGAAGAATATCCAGGATTGTTTTGATGTGTTCACAGTGACTCGGCACATTGACAATGTAGATTAAGATGTCATCGAAGCATAACATGACACACTTTTTAATTAGATATCACAGCACATGATTCATAAGTCTCATGAAGGTGCTTGGATCATTTGATAAGTCGAAAAGCATGACCATCTACTTGTATAGTCCATGTCGAGTCTTGAATGCGGTCTTCCACTAATCTCCTAACCTCATGTAGATTTGATGGTAGCCAGATTTGAGATCAATCTTGCTAAAAATTTTGGCTCCACTCAATTCATCCAACATCTCTTTTAGCCTCGAGATCGAATACCTATATTTGATTGTGATTTTGTTTACGACTCAACTGTCAACATATATTCGCCAAGTTCCATCTTCTTCAGCACTAGAAATGTAGGTACAACACATGGGCTAAGACTCTCTCTTATGTATCCTCTTTCTAGCAAATCATTGGCTTGACGTTGAAGCTTAGAAGCCTACTCGAGATTCATGAGTACAACGCCAAGTACTAAGTCAATGTAGTGCTCCATGCCTTAGGTCGGGAGCAACCTTACTAGTAACTGTTCTGGGAATAGGTCAGCATATTCATCCAACAGTTCCTTCACCTCTTAGGGTAAATCATTTTGCTCCTTCATTTCTAGTAGTTTCCTAACCAATAGGAGGGTCGGCTCATTGGCATTAATGGCCTTTCGGAGCTCGGCCCTACTTATCACCAAAGCCTTCTTCGATTCGCAAGAAAAATTTTTATATAACTTATAAACTTCTCGCTGCGGCATTAGATTTAGCGTGATCTTCAGATCATCCTTCTCAAGCATGTAGGTATTCCTGTAGCTGTCATGGATGACTCTCCTATCAAACAGTCATGGTCTTCCTAACAACACATGGGATGCGTACATGGGCAGTATGGTGATTGGCAGTAGTAGTTGCCGAGTGACGTATAAGGCTCCCTTCTTATTCAACCAGTGCAACTTGTATGACTTCAAAGTGCAACTTGTATGACTTCAATGTGCAACAGTCCGCAACCTTAGTTTTGAGACGAGGTCGGTTGACGCCACAATAGCGCATCTCCCATTGTCGACAACGAAGGCGTATGTCTGTTCATTCACCTTGCAGGTAATATGAAATAAGTTCTCTCTTTACTCCTCCTCTTGTAAGGGCTCCATGCTTATAATGCGTCAGACAACTATGAGTAGCTAGTCTAAGTTCTCAACATACACGTCTTCCTCGATCAACTCTTTCTTAGTATTCTCATTCTTGGTAGGAACCTCCTCCTCCTCGGGTTCCTCATCCATACTCTTTACATCTAACTTCGGGGTATCTCTCTTAATGACCATTGTTCTTCGATTCGAGCACTAAGCAGCCATATGTTCAAACCCTAGGCACTTGAAGCATTTGATTTTGTTAGTCTTCCTACTAGACCTTTACCTCTTCTCATACGTTTGGGTCAGCACTACATCTTCGGGTTGGCTTTTCTACTCGGTTCTAACATCTATCTTACTTCTTGGCACGATACTCAATAGTGTTTGGTAACTTGCTGCCGGGTTGGTTAATTGGCACTCTAGTCACTACTCGACTTCTTCTTTGCCGCTCTACCTACTGTGCAATCTTAACAGCTTCATCCATTGTGTCAAATCGTTAGAGTTCCACAATGTCTCAAATGTCTCTTCTCAACCCAGTGACAAACCTTGAAACTGTACAGGAAGGTGGTTCCTCTACTTCGCATCTTATCATAAGTATTTAGAAATCTTGAACATATTCATCAACAGTTCGACCTACTTGTCTCAGCTCCTAAAGTTGTGTGAAAGTATGTTGGAGATATGTTTCTGGCACGAATCTATTTATGAGCATCCTCTTCATCTCGAGCCAAGAATTAATCGCTTAGTACCCCTCTTTTCTTCTCATGACTTGAAAATTCTTCCACCACATGACAGCATATGTATAAAATTCAACAGCAGCAGTCCTCACTTTCTCGTAATCCTCATATTAGTAATAATTAAACACACGCTCCACCTTTTCTTCCCAATCTAGATACTAGTCAACATTCCCAGATCCATTGAAACTTAGAATTCGAAGCTTCACATGGTCGGATACTCTAGGGACTTGTATACGCTCCTCTTTAAAATACTCTTCTTCTTCTTCATCTAGCTCTCTCAAGTCTATCATTCGCCTTACTCATCCACCAACTCCTCCACCTCTAAATGGTCGTACTGGGTTTTGACCTCTAATAGGTTGAGCAGCTTGTAGAGTATTTTGCGTAGCCTCAGTGGGTCAGCAAGACAGGATATGAACAGCTCGGGTTAGATTGATCAAGAGGTTAGCTACCTCATTAAGTATTTTGTTAGTACTTTTGAGGGTTCCCTGAGATTGTTGTCCATAGTGGATAACTCCACTGTCATCATCGGCAATAACATTCATACTTAGATTTATCATTTTTCCTCATAAATTGAAATTCAAACAAACACTTTAGAGAGTGAACAGTTATCAACACAGCAGTTAAATAAACACAATAACTTTCTCTGTTTTACTCACACAAAACCTCCGCTTTAATACCCAGATGATGCAAATTATAACCAAGAATAGACAAGGCTGGTCGCTGAATGGGTTCAAGCTTGCAGAAAGCTCGAAAAGAGTCTATGGGGAAAGGTACAAAAGGGTGAAAGCAAGGATGAAAATAGTAAGCAAAACCCGCGAATAGCTCCAAAGGATATGACGCACTAATGGAACTTCCGAGGACTCATAGCACAATTCAATGTGACATACGAATTAGTCCAATAAGGTTACTTGCCACCTAACCTTACTTAAGGGAAAGGATAAGAGCATTGTCAAGAGTAAACAACAGTGTTTACGCAGGGAAGAAGGAACTCAAAAGGTGTTTTGAAGATTATTTAATCTCTTACAACTATAAGTACATGGGTATTTATACCTGTAAACCAGGGCATCTTACCCAAAAGGGGAAAAGACAAAAATGACATTTCCTAAAGAAGCAATGTTACATGATACAAAAGGTTAAAAATGAATATATAAGGAAAATAATCACTGGTGCTACAGATTATACATATAATATAGTATACGTTGCGATACTACATTGGCGAGGTTGTTAGTAGATGCGGATAAAAAGTACGGACACAATGGTTTCTGCGAGCAGGGGTGGCTTAGTTAGTTCAATCTTTCTCTCTCAGCTTCTCAGCAAGGAAGAGATTGAGTAATTGGTTGACGTGGCAACAGAGAGTAATCATTAACTCAGCATACAATACAAAGTACTCGGCCTTAGTAGGGGTTGATTGGAACATAAAGATTCATTGTGCTAGCCCTTCTAGTCCTCGAGCTCGGCTACAGATCAAGAGCCCAGTAGCTTAATTTCGATCACTTATAGCTTATAATCTCAAACTCTTAAAGTAGGTCGAGAAAAAAATATTGACTTATTAACCTCTTCATTAATCTCTAAGATCATATTAGTTCTTCTCCTTCATCAGCTCACTTAGTGACCAACTTATCTCACCATAAGCTTGTATACTGAGCAAAAAATAAGGAGTATGCATATACTTAGTTTGATCATTGCACTCATAACACTGGAAAATTTTCTCAACTCACAAGACCTAATCCAAGTACTCTTTAGGTTGGTTACTTCCATTATAGGTCAAAGTTTGAGCTTGATGCTCTTGAAACCTTGGTTAACAATTTTAGGTTCATCTCTTCTTCTCTAAAATCTAAGATTTACCTCTAACACATTGCTACCACTACTTCTACCCTATTCTTGATCTTCTTCAAGCTCATTAGAGCCTACATCACTTCCCTCATCTTGATTTCTTCTCTTGTCACCTCATCTGACTATGTGTTGTCTTTAGACTAACCCCATTAGCTCTTGTAGTGCCTTGGATGTTTTGCAGTTGATGTTCCAAATCAACAACTCTATGTCTTAAGATTCCCTTGAGACTATCTCCATCATTGTGTACACTTTCACTTGACATCGTGTTTTCACAAAATATTGACAACTTTTCTTAGCCAATTTGTTTACCATTTAGTGTACTTAAAAGACTAATAACAAAGACCCATGAGACTATAATCAGGTAACCTACTCAAACCCATACGAACATCACTAAAATCTTACTAACAACTCTATGAAACAATTCCAATAGCACTTAGAAGTAATAATGACAATAATAACACATAACACACTACAATGGTAACCTATAAATTGGTTAAGTTCAAAAGATATAGGGACCCAAGAAGAACAACAAATGGGTTTTAAGAATACCTTACACTTATTGACTTCAAAGCTTTGATACCAGATTAAGATGATGTGCCTCAAAATCTCAAATTTAATACAATTTGAGAAATAGGTTATATAGTAAATTGGAATGAGAATCAAAATTAGATGTTTTAGGATTTTAATGTTAAAGACAATGAAATAAGGGATGTGGACACAAATGTAGCTAGATAGGAATCACTAACAACTAACATAAACTAGGTTAGTGATTAGAACAGTGTTTGATATCATATATGACACCAAATGAATCATGGGGCTCTAATAGAAAGATAGATATGACACATTATCTTCTTAAAAGAAGGTTTAACACAATCATTAAATGATTGATAAGATTACCCTTTAATATGAAAAAAAGAAAAAAAAGTTTCCCATTATAAGGAAAAGTGATATGTTAATATCCAATGATGAATATTATGGTTTTTACCATTTAAAGTAGATATCTATACTAATGCTAAAGCCTTAGTGGTAGTGTTGTAAATATTTACAAAAGTGATAAACCTTAAGAGTAACCCACAAGGGAAAATAAGTAAAATAACAAGTCAATGTACAAAACTGTGCAAGTGGATGCAGAGTGGACTCGATAATTATGTTGGAACTAAGCCCCATTATTAATAAGTTAACGCTGGTTCAATTGGGTGCTCTTCTAGTTATATTTAGATAGTCTTGTTCTTTAGTTCTCAAGCAGTTCATATAAGTTAGCTAAGATAAGTTGAGGTATGGTTCTAAGCTATGTATAGAGTAGCTTGATGATGGTTGAGTTGTCCTCAAGATGTTCAGGTCTAAACTTATGGAGTTGAAAGGGATGAGATTTGAGATGTCCTCAAAGGTTTGGATATGGTTAGTAATCTCCTCTTTTGGTGGCCATCCTAGATGGTTTATGCTTGTTTTAAGGAGTTAAGCTTAGTGAGACTTTCATTTGACAAGATAAAGGACCTCAGCAATAGTTGAAGCATCTCGCTAATGGTCTATCAAGTTGGTAGGACTTAGGTTTATTCTAATGTCTTCTTGATAGGAATCGACTCTTAAGACCAATCACCAAAAGCTGAGCTAAGGGACTATTAGGACTCACTCGATGTGTCTTGGCTCGAGAATTACTCAGGGGATAGGATTTAATCACCTATGCAGAGTTACTCTACCTCATTTGATCAGAGTTGAAGACCTAACGTACCGAGCCTATCGGGAGAATGTACAGACCTATTAAGAAACCACACCCATTATTGAACTCTTACCATGATCTAAGTAGCTCATGAGCTGACTAGCATAAGACCTTTGCACCAATTGAGCTACTAAGATACTTAGCCTAAAGAGGATATGAATATACTTAAGTGTCTAAGCTCTAACTTGAACTTGATCAGGTTGGCTTACTTCTCAAACCCTCTCTTGACATCCTCAAGTTTATTTCTATAACTATAGAATTGCCTTGAACTTCGCATCAGCAAGATTAGCCTTCGTACAAATTGCCAATCACCTACTAATACATGTCTTCTGGTACAACATTCTAAACGAATTCTTTTCCTTTTCGTATAGAATATTGTTTATCATTTTTACCCCCTTTAGGCATATACTAGGAATCTTTTCTTATATTATCCATTTTTTGTCTCTTCCACATTAGTGTAACCCTAATTGAGGAAGTATTAAAAGCTTCGCTACTTTATACGTAGACATACACATACTTCACTATTGAAATTACAAGTTTTCCTCAACAAAGTAACCTTAGTAGTCTCTTTTTACTCATTAACTCTTATCTATTCCTTTTAATCAAGAATAGTGGCAAATTGCCCTAGTTTGACATTCATGTGTCATATTAAGTGTTTAGATTAGGCTAAGTAGGATCAATAAGTATGCTATATTGATTGATAGTTGCCTAGATTTTGCTAATCCCCTTTTATTTTCTGTTAGCTCTTATCCATTGTGGTGCTACTCTATGTGTACAATCCCGAAGATGCATCACTTTTATTTAGCACACTTGAATGCATCACAAATCTCTAAGAAATTTGAGATATGATTGTTGGGGTCCTCGGTAGCCAATTTGTCAAATTAGATGAATTATTGAACCATTTGGATGACATTAAGTTGAATATGAAAATTTGTTTGAATTACAGGCCTTGCAATGCTAGACTTAGCTCTAGTCACTATGGGTTTGGTGAATTCCATGAGTGTCTTATTGACTTCATCATTGTTGTTACCATTGTTCAATTCCATATTTTTTATGTCAATTTCCTGCTTACTATTTGAATTTAATGACTCTTCCTTTAATCTAAGTGGCGAGTCTTGATCTATGATTTTGTGCTTTCTCCTACAAAGATATCGTATTGTTCATTCATTCTCTGGATCAAATTCCACGAGATTATTGTTGCTACTCTTGGTCATAAATTGGAAAAATTTAGAAATTAGTAATAATATAAGGAAGAATAATACCAAAAATAATTAAGGAAATAAGTATTACAAATATGCTAAAATAATTATAAAGAATCTAGGTTTTTTTCTTTTTTTTGGCTAACTTCCTATTTAGACTAATCTATTGGCTTCCCAATAATGGTGCCAAAAACTTGATAGGGTCGCTTTGGCAAGTGCACCTAGTCAATTTATAATATAAATAAAATGGATTACGAGTTCATGTATCGATCCCACGAGAAATTATATATGGGAGTTTACCTAATTATTTTTAGCAGTTATACCCTTATATTATTTAGTTACCTAATTTATACCATAGTAGATTTAATGGAATAAATTAAGGGTGGAAATTGAAGATTGCAATAATAACTAAAATAAATACATAAATAGAGATAAGAACAATAAGAAACTAAATAAAACAACTAATTAATAAGAACAACTAATAAAGAGAAATAAAATAAGAACAACAATTAAAAAAACAAACAATTAATTCAATAAAAAGATAACATCTTCCTTAGTAAATCTTAATGTTGTTTACTACCTAATTTTGAGTAAATTATTCAATCTCAATTGCTATATTGGGCCATGAAGACTTCTATTATGAACAAATCAGACTCGTACCTCCATTTAATTCCTAATCTTGAAACTTTCTCTACCCATATAATTTCTAAATAGAGTGTCGCAAAATCGTATGACACTCTTGAATCCCACTATTAGGTTGCTATAATCTGTACAAATAAAACTACTAAATGTCTTAGCTAAATAGTTTTGCCTAATTATGTCAGTCAAATTGCATAATCGTATAAACTCTACAATTGGCTCTAATGATTATGGACAACCTATTTTTGCCTAAAATGATAACAAAAGGAAAGAAAAGAGAGGGAAAAACCAAAAAGAAAAAAGAAAAAAAAAATTTTTGCCATGTTGCATGATACGTAGTAGCCATGTATCACTATGTATATGCCATGAGGTGATAGTGCTACATGATCTGGTGCAGGCATGCCATGTGGCAAAGCAAGAAAGAAATTAAAAATAAAATATTTTGCTACGTAACATGACACATAACTGTCATGTGTCACTATGTGGCTAAGTGGTGCAACTATACGTAAGCATGTAGTGCATAAAAAAATAAATAAATAAAAAAGCACTCATAGGGGTGTATGAGACACCCAACCACTTTTCCCCTCTTCTTTCTTCTTTCCTTACCTATTCTATTGCTCAATGAATAGAAGGTTTTAAAATGGCAATTTGGTTGCCATTGAAAATACCTTATACATTCTACTCGATTTGATCCCATTTTTTTATCTAAAAATTGGGGGGAAATATGGAATAGAAAAGGGTAACTATAGTACGTTATTTTGATTAAAAAATATATATATATAAAAGGAAACTAGCTACAATAGAAAAAAAAAAATAAAAAAGGAAGTCTCTTATTAAATAAGTGTAGCATACTTTTAAAAAAAAAGGAAAATTGAATCTCCTAAAGTTAACCCATCAAGAAATTAGCGTATAGAATTGGCAACATGACATTAAGGAAGAATTTTAACCATTTATTTAGAAAAGATTACATCTAAAATCTTCTAAAATTAGATAAAAAAAAGGAAAAAATAAAAAAAATTAAGGTTTCATGATACAAAGAGAATTAATTTTCCTACATAAAAAAAGGATGTTTCTTGACCACCAAGGTTGATTCTATACTATAAATAAAGCCCTTAACCATGTATTCTAGCAAGCAGTTATAAGAATTATCAAGTAAAAGGGGAATATTTCTCATATTTTCAATGCAAGTGGCAATTTAGGGTTCAATTGGGAAATTCAAATTTCCTTGGAAACATTAAAGGAGTAAGGCATGATTTTTATTAGAATTAATTAAGGGCTTTTAAAGATTGGGAAGCTAGGAGTTGGGATCTACCACGGAAGCCGCTCGAAAATCCCTTAAACCAGGCTTCAATTGGTTGTTGTGCAAGGTAAGTTTCCAAAACTTTGAGTTGTTCTTAATTATTCTTGTGATTTTAATGAATTTTGATGCATGATGGGTGTAAATAATATGGTAATCTTGTTATCTGTGATAAATTAAATAGTTTGATGTATAATTTAAGAAGTTCTTATCATAATCTTTATTATATTATTGTATTTTTTTTTTTTTAATTTTCATTGTATAAAAATGTGTTTGTTATTGTAAAAAAAAAAAAGGATTTTGACTATAGTAAAAAAAAATTATTTTGTGAGTGAATTAATCATGATTCTTATTTGTATAATATAGAAGTTCATGAATTAATGCTATCTTAATATTGAATGTATGGAATAAATATATTGATCTTGATATTTTGTAAAATATAGATCATGGTCCTTGTTTGAATAAAGAAGCTTTTGATTTTGAAGTACTTGTTTGTTTTGTGATGTGTTTGATTCAAAAGTATTTTAGAAAATAATAAAAAATTTATTTTTAATATGACATGATAATTTGTCTAGACATGTTTTTTTATGATTTGTATGATTGCATATTTTGTTAAACCTCTTTTTAAAATAAAAGAAGAGCTTCTTTATAAAAAAAACCTTTATCACCTTAGAAAATTGTTTGTTTTTTAGAATAAAAATTTAATTAGCGTGTTTTTGAAAAATTAGGGTTTTCTTAGGTTTTTGAAAAAGTTAGACAAAAAGAATTTTTTTTTCAAAACTTAATTAAAATGTAAATACTTAAAGTGAAATAATTCATATATAAAATCGACTAACCAACTAAAGTTATTATAAAAATACTTTTAGAACTACGTAGGCATGATTCTAGCTAATAGATACCTAAGCATTTTGAGCGGCCTTAAAATATAAAAAACAATATATATATATATATATATTTCATCTTATTCCATCTCTATTTCATCTTAGAAACATCATTACCAAAGATCATTTTTTAAAAACATTAAATGTTTTTCCATACATTCAATCAAACAATTTAATTCCAAAATTGAATTTTCTTTTAATTCATTCAAATATTTAGTATGTGGTTTTGAGAAAAAATTGAAAACAATTTTCTTTTTCAAATAACGTATCTCAATTCCTCCATAATTTATAGAAAAAGGTTGAATTAGATTAATAAAAAGCGTTCCTCAAATAACATTTTGCTTTAAATTCTTAACAAGAATAAAACAGTCTTATAGAAAACATTTCCTTTTATAATTTCAGCATTAGATAATTTAAATTTGATCTAAAATTTGCTACCTAATGCATTTTTTAGAGATTGGGTTGTTTTTTCAAAATATTTGTTGGAACTAACCATTCTCTAATACAATTCAAATCAGCACCAATATCAAATAGTGTAGTAATTTCTAAAACAAATTCATTGTTGATTCTAATTGTGACATTAATTATCCATTTTCTGGGGGTTATTTCCATGAGTTGAAAAGATAATTGGAATCATTTTTAGAAATTTTTCTAACATTATCATTGTTTGCAGTTTCACCTTCATTGCTAGATTCATTATTGGAATATTCTTGAACTATCATTTTTTCTTTTAATTCAAGAAAATGCTTTAATAATTTTAGTTGCATTAGTTTTAACTCTTTTATTTCTTGTTTTTGAATATTAATTTCATTGTAAAGATCATTTATAGAGATAAGTTTTCTCTGTTGTTTTTTACTCCTTTCAAGAATTTCCTTAAGGTTATAAGGCAAATTACATGTAAGTGAAAGTGTGTTTTTATTGACATTTTTTAAACATTCAAAATTTTCTTTGTCATTAGTTAATTGATCAATTTTATGAAGAATTTCTTCTTCTTCATTTTTTAAAACATTTAACGCATTTTCATCTTCGAAAGATCTTAATGTTGATTCAATGTTATTAACTTAAATCCCATCATCACAATCTTCTTCAGATGTTGGAGACTCATTTTCTGCAAAAAATTGTAGCATTTTTTCCACTATTTGTTCATTAAGATTTAATTCATTAAGTTTATTATTGATCTTACAGAAGTTTGTTATATGACCAATTTTCTTGCATTTATAACATCTTAATTGCTTATAAGATTTTTTCTTGAATTTTTTATCCATTGGTTTCTTTTTAAGATTTTTAAGGGATTTTTTCTTAAAATTCCTTGGTTTTTTATATGAGCATTGTGAACATTTCGCATTCTTTATCTTTTTTTTATCAACAAAAGAAGGATCATATTGTGCCTAGAAATCACTAAGGCTTTAACGTTTTATGTGTTATTGATTTTTTAATTGCTTTTGCAATCTTATTGTTGTACATAAATTGGTTCTAATTTATACACGTAAGATTCTAATTCCCTATAAGATAATTCATTATATGGAATTTTGCCATTGTTTTCTTCTTGGATTTTATTCCTAACTTGTTCCTCTATTAACTTTAGTAAACCTGTTAGAAACTTTTCTTTCCAAAAGGTTGATTATAATCATTTCTAAGGAGGATTCTTTAGAAGAATATATCCTTATATTGATGGAATTCTCCTAAAGATTTATGTTTCATATTAGATAGAAAATCTAAGGTTTTATCCATAAAGTGAGAAGGATCTCCTATAAAATGTTGACTTGTTGAGAATATTAATATATTGACCATGTCTTGAATCAGTTTATCATTATCATAAAAAATTTTAATTCCATTTTCATCAATCTTATATGAAGTTAAAATATTGACTCGCTGTTTCTCAGTGAGATAATTATCCTATCGACCTTTTAGTTGTTTAATAAAACAAAAAATTAAAAGTAGTATTAGGAATTGTTTTATTAGTATGTGAAAATATTATTATTTGATTCAGAATATTGAGAATCTTCTATTTTGAGGCTTTATCTATGTTTCATTCATAGGTAGATCTTGTAAAATATTTATTTTGAAAATTATCATTCTTTTACTTAAAAATTATATTTATAGGCATAACTCTTTGCTAACACATTTTTTTTTTAGATTCTTTCCAATTAATTTTATTCAGTTCATCATCAGATTCATTGATTTTTAAATCTTTAAAAGAAATATTTGACATTCTATCATTTTATGAATCATTATCAGTTTCATTAAAAACATTAATTTTCTTTTGAATTATTAATTGGTGTTTTCATTTTTAAAATATCGATTGGTTTTAATGAAGTTTCTTTTTCAACCATTTGAATTTTTAATGTTCTTTTCCTATCTTCTAAGGCTTTTAAAAATTCATTACTTAGATTTTTAAGTATTTCAAAAGGTTTAAATAATGGTACATTTTTATTAGTTGGAATTTTTTCATAAGTTTTAGTGACTTCATTGTTTATTACATTTTCCATTCTATCCAATTGTTTTCCTATTGTGTATAAGTGTTGATTTGTATAATTATTTTGATCAATTATTTTTTTAATTCTTATGCCTTCATGTATCTAAAATGATACAATGGGATTAGGTTAACTTACTTGAACAATGGAAAATAGATAATCCTCTTCCAAAACAACTAATTTACAATACTGAATCTTCTAATATTGTCTAACATCGTGAGGGTAAGGTAATAATTCAATTTACTAGAAGATCTTTATATTATCTTAGAAAACCCTTCAAGATAAGGTTAATATTATCCTCATTTAAGAGATTAGTAGATTTACCTCCTCCTAGGATTCATGAGCCAATTAATGTTCAGCCTAATATTTTATGTAATGTTCAAGATAACCCTCCACTTTTTGGAATAATCAACAATAGGCTAGGTATAACTAGACCAGTTTACCAACCTAATAATGAACTAGAATATGAAGAACCGTCTACCTCTATATTAGGAGACCTAGACCTTAATGTCATGCAAAAACCCTTTGAACTAGATAGAGTTTTTTTAAATAAAAAATTTAATTCTCTAAAAAATTATAAAATGATTTTTTAATACTTTTAATAGTATTACTAAACAAATAAAAGATGAATATTATGATTTTATATATCAAAACGGTTTTTAGATATATTTCTTTTAATGGTTTAAGGAATATTATTTGAAACCAAAAGAAGTTAATGTCATAAATCAATGTTTCAAATGGCAATTAAGTGACGAATAGATAATAGAATCTAATCATCTATCACTTAATAATATAAAATATGTTCACAAAAATATTGAGATAAAACTTGCGTCTTTTAAAAATGCAACAGAAAATAAAGGCATAGGAATTAAAAAAATAATTGATCAAAATAATTAAACTAATCAACATTAACATATGATAGGAAAACAATTTAATAGAATGGAAAATGTAATAAACAATGAAGTTAAAAAACCTTATGGAAAATTCTAGTTAATAAAAATGTACCATTATTTAAATCTTTTGAAATGCCTAAAAATCTAAGTAATAAATTTTTAAAAGCCTTAGAAGATAGGAAAAGAATATTAAAAAAATAAAATGGTTAAAAAAGAAACTTTATTAAAACCAATTGATATGTTAAAAATGGAAACACTAATTAATACTTCAAAATTAAGGGGTACTGTCATAAATGATGCTCCTTCAAAGAAATTAATGTTTTTAATGAAACTGATAATGATTCATAAAATGATATAATGTCAAATATTTCTTTTAAAGATTTAAAAAGCAATGAATCTGATGATGAAATAAATAAAATTAATTAGAAAGAACTTAAAAAATTGTATTACCAAAAAGCTATGCCTCTAGATATAATTTTTAAGGAAAAGAATGATAATTTTTAGAATAAATGTTTTGGAAAATCCACTTATAAATGGAATATTGATGGAGCCTTAGAACAAAAGATTCTCAATGTTTTTAATCAAATGATAATATTTCCAAATACTTATAAAATAGTTCCTAGTACTATTGATTACCAAGTAGCACTACTTTTAATTTTTGGTTTTACTAAAAAATTAAAAGGTTGGTGTGATAATTATCTTATTGAGGAACAACAAGTCAATATTTTAACTTCATATAAGACTAATGAAAATGTACTTAAAATTCTTGATGATAATGATGAATCAATTCAAGATATGGTCAATACATTAATATTCTCAATGAGTCAACATTTCATAAGAGATCTTTCATACATTAGCGATAAAACCTTAGATCTTCTATCCAATATGAAATGTAAATCCTTATGAAAATTCTATCAATATAAGGATATCTTCTTCTAAAGAGTCCTCTTTAGGAATGAATGTAGTTAACCTTTCTAGAAAGAAAAGTTTCTAGCAGGTTTACCTAAGTTAATTAGAGAACAAGTTAGGAATAAAAAAAAAAAAAACACAATTAGCATCTTATGTATACAAAATTGGAACCAATTTATGTACTACAATAAGATTGCAAAAGCAATTAAAAAATAAACAACGCATGAAACGCCAAAGCCTTAGTGATCTCTGTGTTCAATATAATCCTTCTTTTGTTGATAAAAAAAAAAAGAAAAACAATGTTAAATGTAAGAAGGAATTTTAATAAAAAAATCTCTTAAAAATCCTGAAAAGAAACCAATGGATATAAAATACAAGAAAAAATCTTAGAAACAATTAAGATGTTATAAATGCAAGAAAATTGGTCGTATAACAAAATTTTGTAAGATCAATAATAAACTTAATGAATTAAATCTTAATAAACAAACAATGGAAAACATTCTACAAATTTTTGCAGAAAATGAGTCTCCAACATCTAAAAAAGATTATGATGATGAGATTCAAGTAATGACATTAAATCAACACTAACATCTTATGAAGATGAAAATAAGTTAAATGTTTTAACAAATGAAGAACAATTAATTCTTTGTAAAATTGATCAATTAATCAATGATAATGAAAATTTTGAATGTTTAAAAAATGTTAATAAAAACACTCTTTCACTTACATATGATTTACCTTATAATCTTAAAGAAATTCTTGAAAGAGGTAAAAAATCACAGAGAAAACCCATCTTTGTAAATGACCTTCACAATGAGATTAATGTCTAAACAAAAGAAATAAAAGAGTTAAAATTAATGTAATTAAAATTACAAAAGGATTTTCTTGAATTAAAACAAAAAAATGATAGTTCAAGAATATTTCGATAATGAATCTAGCAATGAAGGTGAAACTGTGAACAATGATAATGTTAAAAAAAAAATTTGAAAATGATTTTGATTATCTTTTATAACTTGTGGAAATAACCACAAGAAAATTGATAATTAATATCACAATTAGAATTAACAATGAATTTGTTTTAGAAATCACTGTACTATTTGATATTAGTGCTGATTTGAATTGCATTAAAGAAGGGTTAGTTACAACAAAATATATTGAAAAAACAACTTAATCTTTAAAAACTGCATTAGGTAGCAATTTGCAGATCAATTTTAAATTATCTAATGGTAAAATTATGACAGGAAATGTTTCCTATGGGACTGTTTTTATTCTTGTTAAGAATTTGAAGCAAAATGTTATTTCTTTATTAATCTACTTCAACCTTTTTCTGTTAACGATGGAGGAATTGAGACCAGTTATTTGAAAAAGAAAATTGTTTTCAATTTTGTCTCAAAACCACAAAATAAATATTTGAATGAATTAAAACAGAATTCAATTTCAGAATTAAATTGTTTGATTGAATGTAAGGAAAAAAATTTAATGTTTTTAAAAAATGATCTTGAGTTCAAAAAGATTGAAACTTATCTTTTAAATGAGAATTTAAAGAAAATAATTTCTAATTTGGAATTAGAAATAAAAAATTTAATTTGTTTAGCTTTACCTAATGCTTTCGAGACATTTGTATTCAAATCCGATTTTGTGTTTCCTTATTTTCTAAGTTAAATTCATGTATAAATAGGGGCTTAGGGACATCCAAAATACATACAACCATCCACAACCAACGATGAACACTCACAAGCTCTCTCTCTCCTTTCCGATAGCTTTCTCTCTCTAATCGTAGATCTTACTCTCTTCCTTCAACTCTCTCTCTTTAGCCACCTTCAAGCTATAGTACCACCCTTACTAGCTTCCCTACCTCGCAAACTTCCAAGCCCAACCACCCTTGACTACTGTCGTATCCCCCAGCGACACTACTAATAAGCTACTATGGAACCTTAACCACTGTACTCCCTAATAATGGTCGTAAGCAGTTGAAGACAACAGCCATCCACCCCCACGTCACGCTCATGATCAGCTAAAGCAACTATCTACCCCTCACACACTTATGACCCCCTTTAGGTTACTGCTTTATTTTATTGTACCAAGAATGCATGATAAGGATGGGGAGCCACTGTGTAAGTTTCGAGCATAATGGGACAACTACCATTCTAGGCCGATTAGGCTACCTCACTTAAACTTCAATATGACCAAAGAACCATTTTTTCATAAACGCATGAGGTCATAGAGTTTAAAGATCTTTAGAACCTACCTTTTTTACATACATTTCATGGGGTTGACGAATAACTAACAAAGCGGCAATGTTATAACAAAAAGAAAAGAGAAAAAATGACAAACTTGAAGTTTCTTTCCCTGTATTTTTTCCTAGAATTCATGTACATAAGAAGTCTTGTGTATTTTCTTTTCATGTAATTAGTGTTTCATTTGTAATTTATGCTTTCATTGTAATATTTCAGAAATGGCTAACTCATCTAACGCTAAGGATATTTATGTCCACAAACCTATAAATCCAAAACCCATACTCAGCCAATGGTTTCAAACCTTCAACCTAATAGAATAATAGTTCATTACCAACAAGATTAGACCCATACTCTCTCTAACCAAAGTAGATGTTAACATCATGCTGGTAAGTGCCTTAGTCCATTTCTGGGAGCCCAAAGAAGGGCCCTTTCGATTCGGGCCACACCTAGTCAATCCAACTTTAGAAGAATATACCCAACTACTCCAAGCTCCTCTATTGGATGAAATATATGTTCTAGAACTTAGCTTCGGTCTAGCTTACATCTTTTCAAAATTCTTGGGAATCTGTAAGATTAAGATAAATGAGGCCATAAATGATTGCAACAAACACGCTATCAAGATATCGGATCTAGTTCATTGGTTTTAGAACGAACCCAACTCTAACAAATGGGGTTTGTTTCTTGAAAATTGGAGGGAAAATTGAATCAATGCCTATGTATTAGTAGTGTTCGCCACTGTCTTATTTCCAAGTGGGTCTTTTCTTATACACTTAAAGATGACAGAATTAGTGGCTCAATTCTAGGAAGGGAAGTTTTATATTCCTGCCTCACTTACTGAACAGATAAGGAACCTTAATTTCCTTAAGAAAAGAGGTTGTGGAGATCTCAAGACAAGCATAGCACTATTAATAGTGTGGTTCATTAGTCACATCAAATGTTTTGGCTTAGATTTAATAAGGAGTACATTCGCCAATAAGATTGATCTTATTGACTCCCTCATTGATAAGATCAAATTGCTAGAGGATATCTTTACCCTGCTCTACATAGAGGTTTTACAAGATTTTTGGGTCGAAGACATACTGTGGACCATTAGATGGAGCAATTATACTAAGGTCATATTGA
Organism: Lumnitzera racemosa; assembly: GCA_024138005.1. NCBI lineage: Eukaryota > Viridiplantae > Streptophyta > Magnoliopsida > Myrtales > Combretaceae > Lumnitzera > Lumnitzera racemosa. Next base: position 65,863,707 of record JAMXBC010000004.1, read on the forward strand.
TTTGCAAAGATTACCATTCTATACCATTAATCGGAATGAGTTGGTATACAGGCTATTATCTAAACAACATAGTGAGGCAGTTTAGGGGGATCCAAGACATAGTTCACAGGCCTTCATTAAAGCCATTCACCCTCGACCTCGAAGAGCCTTACTCAATAGAAAAGGTATCCAAGCTTCATAAGATCAAAGCTTGGTGGGATACCAGGACCGTAAGCCTTAACGTCGATTTGAGTGAATTCATGGGAGAAGTGGATAAGCACTGGGTTACCAAAGAATACTTATACGATCAACTTTACAAGGCAGGCACAATGCGTTAACAGGTACCAGAAGTCCTTGAACCTTCCCCCATACTCCGTAGCTCTGAAATCGCAACCTATATAAACTAAGTGAAAGCCCATATGGAGGTCCTCTATGATGAAAAAGACAGATGGGAAAACCTATTTCAAGAGTCTAGGCAAAGGTCGCACACCTTGGAACACCAGCTAAAGATGGCTTATAAGAAGATTCAAGAGTTTGAGGAGGCAACTAAGCATGATCAAAAGAAGGAGAAGGAAATGTCTTCTAACCCTTAATAAATAAAGAAAATTAGTATAGATGAATTTGTATCTTTTCCTTTCTTTTATGTAATAAAACGCTAGGAATTCAGAAAAATAATAAATAACTTGCCATTTGATTAATTATTTGTCGATTCCCTCCTTTCCATCCGTGTGGCTCATTTGCATTTCATTCTTTTGCATTCATTCAAAAGTTAAAATATTTGTGTGCTAACTTATTGAGAAGTGGTTTTAACCCGATCGTCAAGATAGCTCCTAAACGTCAAACTTTCCAAAGAAGCCCTATCAAAACTCGTTCTGAAACCAGAATGGCCAACCAAGGAAAAGGCAACACCAACATCAACAATGGTAATGTTAACCCTAAGGTTATTGATCCCACTAAGTTAAGGTTCCAATCTTTGGAATGAACAGTAGGGAAGATTGTAGATCAATTGTGCTTTTTTGCTAACAGCATTGCCTTACTTAGGCCTACGATTCCATCAAATGAAGAAAGTTCTAAAGCCTAATATGGAAAGAATGCTGAAGCCCCACTGCTTGAAGCAGAAGAAGCCTACCCCAAGGTCAATCAGGCCTTCGAATCCTTTGAAGTAGAAGGGGTATTTCCAAAGGCTAACTCTACTTTTGAACTGAACACTTACTCATTCCTAGTCAACTCGACGCCTAAAGCTGATTAGGACAGACTAAAAGAGCTTGAGAAGGGGTTAACTCAACAAATTACTGAAAACATGAAATTGCTCAAGGGGTATGATGGATTTGAGTACATTGGCATAACATATTTCTCTACTTATGATTATAGAAGCTTTTCAGTAAAGTTTAAAATACCTAACTCCGAAAAATACAATAGGATTGGATACCCTAAGTTGTATACCCAACTATATGTATGCAGGATGGGTAAGTATGTACAATACGATTGGCTTATGGTCCAAACCTTTCAAGATAGCCTGACTGGCCCTACTTTGACCTGGTATGCCTAATTGGACCTAAATCAGGTGAACACATGGGAAAAGCTGGCCAGAGCATTTTATGAGCAATGTAGATTCAACGTCAAAGTGGCACTAACCATGATAGATTTGGTTTCCCTAATAAAGAGGTACAATGAATCTTTCAAAGAGTATGCCCAAAGATAGAGGTCCTTAGTTGTAAGGGTATCTACCCCTGTGACTGAAAAAGAGTTAACTGCAACTTTCATCAACACTCTTAAGAGACCTTACTTTGCTCACCTGATTGAATAAGCCTCTTCTAGCTTTGTAGAAGTAGTGGCAACGGGGTATTGAATTGAAAGTGCCATCTCCTTCGGCAAGCTACAAGAGACATCAGATAGAAGACCACCTTCTACTAAACCCACCACCCGCAAGCCTAGGGAAGCTATTGTTAGTATGGTCAATTCAAATGCTAGGCCTAACTCTCGAGTCTCTTTCAAGGAAAATCCTCCACCAGCTCAACAATAGTACAGAAGCTAACCATAGGTTAGCAGAGCCCTAAGGTATTTCATTAGAATACCTGTTCCATTCAATCAGGTACTTAAAAATTTAAGGAAAGATAATCTACTCCATTTTGAGGCTCCTAGTGAAAGGTACATGTTGAGATTTTTTTATCCTAATGTAAGATGTTAGTATCATTCAAGGCAAGTGGGCCATTCAACTGACTTGTGCTGGAGGTTGAAGAAAATAATTCAAGATTTAATTGATGAAGGTACAGTGCAATTGGATTTTGTGGAAGCTCTTACTCCAAATGTCAACAACCACCCCTTGCCAAACCATAGGCCTATCATCAATATGATATCTAGCCACTCAAAGCCTGCCATTAATATGAGCGGTCCCAATCGAGAGGCCAAAGTTTATAGATTCTATAAACAAGAAGAGAAGCAAATTCCACAAATTAAATGGTATACCTTCCATATACCTGTGGCCCCTAAAAATTATAAGACTACCCCTCTCAACAACCAAGAAATAAACCAAGGGTAGTCAAGCTCACTTGTAGGGGGATTACCTGCTCTGGTAGAATCTATGATCCGAGGGAAGACCTAAAAAACAAGGTCATGTTGGAAATGCTAAACTATGAACAAGCTAAGTGTAAGCCCTAAAGCCAAGCCAAGTAACCGTAGGATTGAATTTAGAACCCAAGGTTTAGGGCGATCGGTTAAAGGATCCGATCAAACCCAAATTAGAAACTATTGAGTGGAATATTAGTAAAAATAACCCTGTAAACTTAAATTTAAGAAAGTAAGTAGTAAAATAGGAGACTATAAAATTTTCAAATTTTAAGCATAATAACTGCTAATTACCGAAAAGGCGAAAAGTGTCATGAAATAACTAAGAAATTACTAGAGATAAATTATATGTGTACTAAAAATTTTAGAATGACCAAAATAATATTTAGGAATGTTCACGTGTACCCTACATGTATTTACGTGTAGATAAAAATACGCGTAATTGCTAAAATAGGCCGAAAACTAAGTAAATAATTAAAGAAAAATACAAAATAATTATAAAAAAATCAGAAAAAAATCAGGATAAGATAACTGCAACAAGGTCAGGTCGTGGACTGAAAAGAAAAAATTAACCAATAAGAATTTGACAAACTAAAAGCCTAAAATCAAGGAAATGGGGCAAAAATCCCATCAAATTAATGCACATTAATTACCACATTTGTCTATAAATAAGGAAAAAATTCTCAAAAGTCATTTGGCTAGTTTATGATCTGAGAAAAATCGAAACACAACAAAAATTGAGAGAAATTCCAGAAAAAAAAAAACTGTGCAGATTAGCAAGGTGAACTAAAACCACCACCCACCACCACCTGGGACCGAACCACCACCACCACCCTACAGTAGACCCACCGCCTGGACCGGCCGACAACATTGGACCGGGTTTGGACGGCCCAAAAGCTTCGGACCGGTTATTCATTTATTTACCCGATTTTTGTATAATTTTGTAAAATTATTTATTTTGTCCAGAAAATTATGAAACTTGTTATTCTGAGGTTTTATTGTATGTATATTTAGGGAAAAATATTGGTTTAGTTTAATTAGATCTGGAAATATAGGGTCCCTAACAAATTGTTCAAAACCGAGCATTAGTAAACCGGAAAATAAATAGGCTTAGGGATGTAGTTTGGAGTTCAAAATTTTTCTGTAGGATGCTCATTTGATGTATAACAGTGCTATGAAGCCATTTTTTTAAAATTAATTTTCAAAATTTTTAAGTTAATTTTTAGCCCTAAAATGATGGTAAAATTGGGTGATTAAGGATTAATTAAGTGATTAGGATGTTAATTAAGTGATTAGGATGTTAATTACTGATTTGGATCTTAATTAGAGGTTTAGGGAAGTTAATCTCTGCAGTGGAACCTTAATCCTAGCCTTTAGGTACTAAGTATGGTTAATTAGGGCAACTAGGTAAGTAATATAATAAATTAGTAATATGTGAAAATGTAAATTAATAAATCTAAAAAAAATAAGGTTATTAGATAATATTATAATTGAAATCAGAAAAATAATAAATCTGAAATAATATTTAATTTTAAGTAAATATCTTAAAATGTAAGATTTTTACACATCGGGAATAAATCCGATACCTCAATTAGGGTTAGCGTGTACCGAATAGTTAGAATACCAAAATTACGACCTAATAGAATATTTGAATACCCAAACATAATGTGATTAATGTCACATTGGGATTCGAGCCTAATTACGACTTAGGAATTAAAACTAGAATCTAGTTTAGGAACCGAACCCCGAAATAAAATACAACGAATTATTAATACGTTGTAGGTATACATGAGGAAAATGAGTTACATTATAAATTAGAATAAGAATCCATAAAATATAAGTACTAAAAGAACCTATTTGTATTATAGGACACTCGGGAACAAATCAACTCGCAACTAGAGGATCGAGCGATTGAGCAAATTCAAGTAAGTTGGGTTATTGCTTATTGTAATAGAGTACTAGTTTCGTAGTACTCGGAGACTTAGGCTTGTATATAATTGTGATTGTAAATAGTTTATGCATGTGCTTGATGTATCTGAATTCGTGCTGGAATTTGTACTGCGAATGACTTTGTGACTGATTGAATTGGTATGAACTTGTTGAATACCCTAACCGGCATTTAATCTCAGTCGACCCTAATAACCGAAAATGTCATACATTGCAACCCGTTAGGGGATCATAGGACTCTCCAACCAAATACCGACCCCTTCGAAAGGGATAGCGCAGGATTGCAAAACGGTCCCTTCTTCATCCTCAGTCGAACTAAGTGACAGGAGAGGAGGTCGCGGCGGGGATGGAGTCAATGGTTCGAAGGTAGTCGCGGGAGGAGCGAGGTCTCCATTGCACAAGCCTGGGTTTGGTTGTGAGCTGCTGCATAACATGGAACTCCTCAACCCGGATTGGAGCGGGTGAAATTTCTCTGATTTCACAACGGACCGGACTACGTTGTGCGATGACACTTGATTGTTGCATTGCATGAAAATAATTGTTTGATAACTCTGTTTGTGCTTGTATGCATTCATGAGTCTCCAATTCAACTTACTAGGCTTTAGTTGCTCATACCCTTATAGATCCTTTTGCAGGTTCTGATTTGTGAACACTTCAAGTACTATGCCACCCTATAATTATCCAGAGGTTAGTCTTTTTGAAGCCAGGGGTGTGAGAATCAAGTTATTTCGCAAATGTGTAACTAGACTGACCTTGTAGTTAAAGGTTGAAGACTGTTAGTTATTCTGTAAATTAGTAAACTGTAGTTATTATGTAAAACTTCCTGGGAAGCTCTGTGGACTTATTTATAATTATCTATGTTTTATAGAACTTTGTGATAATTATCATAATTGTAGTATAATTATTACTCGAACTGTTTACTTCAAAGCGAGGAGTCGTCGACGCCTTGTGTAGATTATCTCTATGGTAGGCACTGTGAGGCCAGTTACTATCATAGAATGGTTTACACGGCGGGACTGTTGCGACTTTGCGACTTCGGGGCGTAACACTGAGCATGAAGAAGAATTGATTGCCTTCACCAAGATGATCAAGTCTAGTGAGTACAAAATAATGGATTAGCTCGCTAAGACTTCGACATAAATATCCCTCATGAGTCTATTGATGGCATCGGACCCACATCGGGAAGCTTTGTTTAGAATACTAAAGGTGGTTGTGGTCCCTTGTGAAATCCTGGCCAAAAGGATTGGCTCTATTACCAATTATATCCTCACTATAGATCAAATTTCCTTCTCCATCGAGGAACGGGGCGAAGAAGGTAACCAGCACACAAAGCCTTTATTCATAATTGTAAGGATAAATAATATCATCACAATAAGAGTCCTCATGACAATGGGTCATCCCTGAATTTCTACCCTTTAGTTACCTTAGATCTATTAGGCATTAATATGACCGTTATCAAGCCAAGTTCAACAACAATAAGAGCTTTTGACGGATCTAAGAGAGAAATAATAGGGGAGATCAACTTACCAGTTGATATTGGCCTATAGACGTTTAACATCTCATTCCAAGTTTTGGACATTCCAAGGACATTTAGTCTATTATTAGGAAGGCCTTAGATACATTTAATAGGGGCCATATTTTTAAGTCTTCACCAAAAAGTTAAGTTCATCTCCAACATTTAGGTCATCACAATTCTAGGTGACTAAGATTATGAAATCTACAAAGAGACGACCATACCCTATATTAATACTAAAGAGTAAGAGGACTTTGGGCTTCAAATGTTTGAAGAGGTGTGGATGATCACCAATCGGGAGAAAGACGAGAGGCTAAAGTTCAAAAAAGGCCAATTTGGAACTTATGGGCTAAGATACATTCCAACCCCGATGAAAGAGTTGCAAAGAATGCAAGCTAGGGGTAGAATAGGTGACAGGTTGTATCATGCCTGATGACTTTCCCTCTATTGTCAGAAACTTTCATTCGAGCCTAAATCTAGAACTCAAAGCCTACTAAAAAGGACACTTCCAACAGAAATGAAGGGGCTGGTCCATCCAACAAATCCTAACACTTGAATAATTGGTTCTCCATCCCTACAAAAAGCAATAAGTCTTCCCTAGGGTAAAGGATGAATCACGGTCTAGTATTTTATAGAGTTTTGTAATAAATCACCTTTGTTCTTCAAATGATTATACTCGAAAGAAGATTCCTCTAAATAAAAATTAGTCTCTTTTTTTTTTCATTCCTTACTTACACTCTTTCTTTTCATACCTTTCTTTTTCCCATATCCAATGCTCTAAATAAAGGCCATGGATACCTTGCGCAAATAGGTGATGAAAATATTGATATCACCCCTAATCTTATTGGGTTAGTCATCGAGAGTGATGTCAATGACCATAATGATGTGTAAGAAAGTTAAAAAAAAAACATGAAATGAGTAAAATTTCCATTGATGAGCCAACCGAGATAATTAATGTTGGGACCAATGACAACCCTAAGGTGTTGAAGATTAGGGGAAATTTGGAAGAAGACCAAAAGGCAAAAATGACCACATTATCATCTGAATAACAAGATGTATTCGCATGGTCTTATGAAGATATGCTCAAATTAGATTCGTCGATTGTAGTCCATCATTTATTTATACAAGAGGATATCAAGCCTAAGAAATAGAAGTTAAGAAGGTTCTGACCAGATGTTCTGTTAAAGATCAAAGAAGAAAACAGAAATCAGAAAATTACTAGAGGCCGGTTTTATCGAGATATGTAAGTATCCCAAATGGGTAGCTAACATAGTACTAGTTATGAAGAAGAACAGAACTTTCCAAACCTTAATCAAGTAACCCCTAAAGATAATTTTCCCTTACCCCATATCGATGTCTTGGTTGATAACACAGTCAGAAACTATCTTTTCTCATTCATGGATAGATTTTACAGGTATAGCCAAATTCGAATGGCTGAAGAAGATAAGGCTAAGACAACATTCATCACAACTTAGGGCACATTTTACTACAAAGTAAGGCCTTTTGGACTAAAAAATGCCAAGGCAGCTTATCAAAGGGTCATGGTAGCAACCTTTCATAACATGATATACAAAGAAGTTGAAGTATATGTTGATGATATGATTCCACAGATAATCTGAGGAGACTGTTCGATAGGATGAGAAAATTGTAGCTAAAGCTCAACCTAAAGGAATGTACTCTTAAGGAGACTTAAGAGAAATTATTGGGTTTTATAATCAACCAAATGGGCATCAAAGTGGACCTTGATAAAGTCAAGGCGATAATTGACTTGCCCCTGCTATGTACATTCAAAGAAATTAGAGGCTTGTTAGGCCGTTTAAACTATATAGCCCAATTCATATCCCAACTCACAGACAAGGTTCATCCCTTGTTTAAGCTGTTGAAAAAGAACGGCAAGATCAATTAGGACGAAGAGTGCGAGCAAGCCTTTATAAAGATCAAGGAATACCTTATGAACCCTCTAATTCTGGTAGCTCTAAAACTTGGGAAGCTGTTATTTCTATACTTGACAATATTACCAGAGTCCATAGGGTACATGCTTAACCAGAAAGATGAGGAAGGAAAGGAACGGGCTGTATACTACTTAAGTAAGAAATTCACTGAAGGGGAGTAGAAATATTCAAAAATTGAAAGAACCTGTTATGCTGACTGAGTACGAGCCCTTGACCACTTGGTAGACAAATCAGCCATAATTAGCAAAATCTCAAAATGACAAATGCTGCTATCAAAGTTTGACATTACGTATGTGAACCATAATTCGATCAAAGGGCAAGCTCTAGTAAATCAATTAGTAGAAAATCTCTCTGATAGCAGTCCGTAAGATGTACAAGTCAATTTTCTTAATGAGGATATCTTAGCAATTGAGGGAAGCTCTAATAAAGGAGAAGATGATGAACCACCAAAATGGAAGGTGTTCTTTAATGGGGCAGCCAACGTGTCTAAGTGTGGAATTGGGGTAATACTAATATCCTTTGAAGGCACTTAATACCCTGTAGTTATAAGGCTCATTTTCCCATACAGTAATAATATCACCGAGTATGAAGCATGCATCATGAGACTTAAAATAGCCCTAGATAAAGATATTGCAAAATTAGAAGTGTATGAGGACTCTTTACTCATTTTTGGCCAAGCTTGGCGAGAGTACAAGACGAAGGATCCTAAACTAGTACCTTATTACTGGCACTTGATTGAATTGATGGAGAATTTCAAAGAAATCACCTTCAATCACATACCGAGGACTTAGAATTAATTTGTTGATGCCTTAGCCATGCTAGCATCTATGATCCAGATATCCGTTGGAGTCAAGATTCAACCTTTTACTATTGAAATTGAAGACAAGCCTACCTTTTGCCTAGCAATTGAGGGTATGAACAATCGAAAACTGTGGTACTATGATGTTAAGACATTCCTAAAATAAGGCACATACCTTGAAGAAGCCGAGAAAAAGGACATAAAGATGATCAGGAGATTGGCTGCTCAATTCTTGATAAGTAAGTCCACTTTATATTGATGTTCTTTTGACAGTACACTCTTAAGGTGTGTGGATAACAAGGAGGCTGAGAAAAGAAGTGCATGAAGGAGTATGTGGCCCTCACATGAATAGTTACATGCTGATGAAGAAAATTATGAGGTTAGGGTATTATTAGTCAACAATGAAAAGTGATTGCATCAAACCCATTAGGCATTGTCACTTATGCCAAGTTTATGCAAATAAGATAAACTCCCCGCCTCAAGAACTACACACTCTCTCAACATCATAGCCTTTCTTAATGTAGGGCATAGATATCATTGACCTGATCACTCTAAAGGCATCCAATGGGCATCACTTCATACTAATCACCATCGACTAATTCAACAAATGGGTTGAGGCTTCGTCTTACTTGAGCATTACTAAATAGGTTGTAGTTAAGTTCATTAAGAGAGACATCTTAGCTTGATATGGGACTTCGGAAATGATCATCACCGACAATGGCACCAATCTCAACAACAAGCTTATGTCAAAATTGTACCGATAGTTTCGGATCATTCACAGGAACTCTATTCCTTATCAACCCCAAAATGAATGGAGCTGTTGAAGCAGCCAACAAAAACCTCAAAAGAATCATTGAAAAAATAGTTGTTACATATAAGAGATGGCACGAGATGTTACCATTTTTACTTATGGCTTATTGGACTTCCATCAGAACATTGATTGGGGCAACATCGTACTCTTTGGTATATGGTACTGAAGTAATGTTGCTAGTAGAGGTTGAGATCCCGTCGCTTAGAGTACTATCAGAAACTCAGTTGGACAAAGCTGATTAGGTAAAGAAACGCATCAAGTAGTTGAATCTGATTGATGAGAGGAGATTGACAGCCTTGTGTCATAATTAGTGTTATAAAAAAGGTTGGCTTGAGCCTTTAACAAAAGGGTAAAATTCTGGAACTTCAGAAGAGATATGGTATTGAGAAAAGCTCTCCCCAACGCACAAGATTCTAGAGGGAAGTTTGTTCCCAATTATAAAGGCCCTTATGTCGTGAAGCAAGTATTACCGGGAAGGGCTTTGATTTTATCCCAAATGGATGGTCCAAATTTGAGAGACCCAATAAATGCTAATGTTGTAAAATTGTACTATCCATGAGAAGTTGGTGGAAATTGTTGCTTGAAACATGAAAATGCCAGTTATTTTAATGTTACTGTGGTCTAATTTTCATTATCTATAAGTAAAGTTGGTATCCTTAGCCATCGTCAACGTTGGAGTAATTGCCCTCTCCATTGAAAGGTCCAATTCCCTTTACTCAAACCTATACACTGAAAACACGAGAGAAGTTAAGGAGTGAGATCTAGGACATTGGTAATTGACAAAACTCCTTAAAATACCTTATTATAGATTAATCTCCCCTTCAACGGGGAGTTTTATTGTCTATTTTTCAAGGAAATGTAAAATTCAACTAAGCAATCACCTCATGATAGACGTTTGTTAGTCGAAAATAAGGCTTTTGCTTCATAAAAGTTCTAAAGAGACAAAAACAGTAGGTAGCTTTCTATATAGGGTTAATTTCCATGATTTCTCTATAAGAGCTGGTGAAGTCTCAAATATTTTGCATCAAGAACATCTGGGTTGATAACAATGGACTAAACTATGAGCTAGTTATTTTTTATGAGGATTTTCAAAAAGGTTTGATAGTTTGGCTACTACTAACATAGATCAGGTAAGTATTTCCATACAATTTTAGCACATCAATTTTTGAATTTTGCACTTGCATTTAGACTAGTTTTTTTACTCCCAACTGTCTTTTTGAACCAACTCATAAGACATTCACTTTTTGCATTTGGTGTTTAGCCAACTTTCAAAGACATGATCTTAACTTAAGTTTTCTCCCTTCATCACATTCTTCTTAGCAAGCCTATAGGGTCATTCTCCTTCATAGTATTTTCTCAAGTAAGCCTGTAAGGTACTTCCACTCTGTTCACCAAATTTCTCTTAAGCAAGCCCATAGGGCATTTCTCCTCTATTCACCAAGTTCCATAAGGTACTTCTCCTCGTCGTTTCCTTTTGGCATAGCATTAACACCATATTAAGGTTATTGGTCCCCAAACATGCTCTTACTTAGATTAATGAGCCTAGTGATGTATGGCTAGGTTTTTAGATCAATCCTAGATTAAGGTTGCTAGTCTTTGAGAGATGCTTTTACCTAGGTTAATGAGCTTAGTGAGGCACTACCAAGTTTTTAGATCGATCACAGATTATGGTTACTAGTCCTTGAGAGACGCTTCCACCTAGGTTAGTAAGCTTAATGAGGCATAACCAAGTTTTAGATTGATCCTAGTTTAGGGTTGCTAGTCTTCGAGAGATGCTCTCACTTAGGTTAGTGAGCCTAGTGAAGCAGATTAAGTTTTAGATTGATTCTAGTTTAAGGTTACTAATTTGTAAGAGACGCTTCTACCTAAATTAGTAAGCCTATTAAAGCATAGCCAGGTTTTAAATTGATCCCAATTTAGAGTTGCTAGTCCTAGAGAGATACTCTTGCTTAGGTTAGTAAGCCTAATGAGGTATGACCAAGTTTTAGATCCATCCTAACTTAGGGTTGTTAGTCCTCGAGAGATGCTTCTACTTAGGTTAGTGAGCTTAATGAGGCACAAACATGTTTTAGATCAATCCCAGCTTAGGGTTGCTAGTCCTCAAGAGATGCTCCCACTTAGGTTAGTGAGCCTAGAGAGGCACGACCAGGTTCTCCAATTCAATTCTAGAATAGGGTTACTTGTCCCTCCTACCTAAGTTAGTAAGTCTAGAGAGGCATGACCAGGTTTCATTTTTTCACCAAATCTTTGCTAGATCAAGTCTAACATAGATTTCTAGTCATTTCAAAGTCATCCTCAAGGGAAAAAATAGTATCTTTTTGTCTTTGTAGCAAAGTTTTGTTTAAGCTTTCCTACAAATAGAGGAAGCTATAGACACTCGATTTTTGTCTCCTTTATTTTTCTTTTCTCAATAGACCCTAAATTAGAAAAAACATACAAAAAAAAAGGGAAATTAAAGAACAAAAAAAGAAATTTAAATAAGAAAATTGAAAAAATTACAAAAAAAAAAAAGAATAGAAAAAAATAAAAAATAAACATTTTATTAGGGTAGATTATTTTAGAAGTTAGATTATTGGGCTTAGGCTTAAATTTGAATCTAATCTAGGCTGACCTAGTCCATTTGTGCAATTTAATTGCACATATAAACAAGACACAAGCTAATAACTTAACGGATAAACACTTAAACATTGCATGGAGTTAAACTTGAGGTCTTGGGTTCGAATCTTAGCAAAGGTAAAGAGGCTTTTTTTGTTTTTTGTAACTAGCACACTGCCATGTGTCAAGATTTGATTTCGCTACGTATCCTAACACGTGCTAGCATTAGGTTGGACAGCAAGCTGACATAGCCCCATGTATCATGTAATGATATGTAGCAACTTCAGGTTGGTCCGCGCATGTGGACATAATGCAACCTCAGCATTACATTAGCATTTTCTCTCTCTTCCCCTTCTTTTTCTTTCCCTTTCCCTAATTTTCCTCCACTTTCCTAGTCAAGAACAACCCACTACCTCTACTTTAGCTCCAATTTTCGCACAAATTTCACACATTAACACCCAATCTCTTGCTTTGATTTTGTTTCCCGTGTAGCTTACTCTAAATTAGACTTAATAATACGTCCAAATTCAATCAAAGGATCATTTAAATCGAGCTCCAAAATTAAGAAAAAAACTGAATTTCTGGTGACTATTGAAGATAATAGCCATCCACACTTATATCACGCCTGTGATCAGTTGAAGCAAATGTCTACCCTTCGATCATGCCCGTAACCTCCTCTAAGTGACTGCTTTATTCTTCTTCAATTAGAAACTGACCCAAATCCCAAGCCTAACCCGAGTCCGGCCTAAAGTTTGCTCTAGGTTCGATCCGCATGCCTATTGCATTCGAAACTTTTATTTTATTTTACTTTTTTTGTTTCTTTTTATTTTTTAGTTGTTGTCATTGTTGTTTGGTTTTTATTTTTTTATTTTATTTTATTTATAATTGTAAATGTAAAAAAAATGAAAAAGAAAAAAGGAAGAGAAGAAAAACAAAAAGAAAAAAAGAAAAAGAAAATAGAAGTAGCATATTTATTTATTTAGTTCAATAGAAATAGATAGAATAAGTAATAAAAAATGATAATATAATAAAAATAAAACAAATAAATAAGTTAGCGAATAAAAATTATTTTAACACTTAGAAAAATCAAGTTTTCAAAAATAAAAAAAAAATAAATTAACCCCTTACAAATTAGGACCACTCTTAGATTTTTCAAAATATATATATGTATATATATAATTTAGAACCTTTGTTAGAATTTTTCTTAAATAAACCAAATTAAACTAAAAATGTAAATCTAGCATGTTTTCAAATTAAAATCAACTTAATCCACTAAAGTTTTCATAAAAAGAACTATGTACATTTGATTTCGAATAGCGGGTACGTTGGCACTTACGGAGCGACGATAAAATTTAAAAGAAAAAAACGTAATTTTCCTTTTTCTTAGATTACTTAAGTTGTCCAATTAGAGTAATAAAATTGAGTGTTGTTTTGTGAAATTAAAAGGTGATTTTTAAAGATTAAAGTTAAATTTGGAAAGTCAATGGTACACGTAAGGGTTTAAAATTCCTAACCCCCAAATCCATGATCTCCAGTTTCAAAAACTGTTTTACAAAATTGGTTTTTCTCATTAAGCTAGTAGCTGAGTTATAACTAATCTACCCAATTGATTATAACTTAATTGTTTTTCCTGACTCCAGTTCGGTGACGACTCTAAAGTTGTTTTCAAAATAAAAAAGACCAGTTTTCTTTAAACCTTAGTCAAGGACCAGTATTAAATGGGTAAAGTTTAATACTAGCCAAGTTAAAGAACGTAATTTTATAAAAGAACTAGGAGTGTGAAAAACCAAGCTCGACAATATCTAATACCTAATAAAAAAGATTTATTTAATAGACTTCGTGATGCTAAAATATTTTCAAAATTTGATATGAAATCTGGATTTTGGCAAATTTAGATTAAAGAATCCGATAGGTACAAAACTGCATTCATTGTTTTTTTGGTTAGTTTGAATGGAATATAATGCTTTTTGGATTAAAGAATTCTCCCTTTGAATTTCAAAAGATAAGGAATGAAATTTTTAATGATTACTCAAATTTCATAATAGTTTAGATTGATGATATCTTAATGTTCTTATCTAATATAGACTAACATTTCAAATATATTAAGATTTTTATCAATGTTGTAAAAAAAAAAAAATGGTTTAGCAGTGTCACCCTTTAAGATTTATTTATTCCAAACTAAGATTAGATTCTTAGGGTTTTGCATACATAATGGAACCATAATCCCAATTGAAAGATCAATTGAATTTGTATCTAAATTTTCTAATGAAATCAAGAACAAAACCTAACTCCAAAGATTTTTAGGAAGTTTAAATTATGTTCTAGATTTCTTTCCTAATCTTAGTATTTTGTGTAAACCACTCTATCAAAGATTAAGAAAGAATCCCCCACAATAGTTCGAATGTCACACTAATGTTGTTAAACAAATTATAGAAAAGATTAAGGAAATTCCATGTCTCTATATTGCAGAACCATCTCTATTTAAAATAATAGAGATGGATGTATCTAACATTGGATTCAGTGGGATCCTTAAACAAAAACAAAATGATAAAGAAAATGTTGTTCAATTTAATTCTAAATATTGGAATGAATGCTAGAAAAATTACTCTACAATCAAAAATGAAATTTTAGCAATTTCCAAATTTCAAGGAGATTTGTTAAATAAAAAATTTCTTTTAAGAATTAATTATAAGGTTGCTAAAAATGTTTTATTAAAAGATGTCCAAAATGTTGCTTTGAAACAAATGTTTGCCAAATGGCAGGCGATATTATCTATTTTTTATTTTGAAAGTGAGCATATCAATGAATATTCTAATTCTCTCTCTAACTTCTTTACTCGTAAATTTCTACAAGGAGATGCCTCCCAAGAAAGACAAAGGAAAGGGGAAAGAACCCCAAAAAAAAGTGCCTGACCAATGTTCGGTCATGGCTCAATGCCACTAAATCTCAAAATGTTCCTTTAATGATTAAAAACAAATCATCGTCTTCAATGACTCCCAATGATCCATCCTAAATGACTCCTCAAATAATACCCAAAGAAAAACCATCTAAAGTGACCAATGTTGAAACAACCCTTGAACTCCTTAATGTGCTAGCAACAACTCTACAACCATCAATGCCTCTTCCAATGATCCTAGGAATTCAATAAGTGGATGAAACAGTTCCACTAAAAATAATGTCCAATCACTTGAGGTCGCATCTTCCTCTGTGAAGCCTTTAGCCCCTCAAAAATCAAAGTTTTTTACCAAGGGAATTTTTAAAAATATCTTTTCTATTGAAAAAGATATTTTTGAAAAGGACTCTTATGATTATGCAAAAAAAAAAATCGCTAAATTTTTTTTAATCTAATATGATTATTATAAGACAATCGATTTTTATGAAAGTATTTTAAGTAAGACTAATTCAGTTTCATTTAAATATTTTGAATCAAATGGGATAATAAGTTATTCAACTACGAAGATTCATAAGGCCATCAACCTTACATAATGGTCCAGTCATCCAGCAATGCCAATCAAATTTCAAATGTCACCAATGGAACCTCAACCAAATTATCGAGCTACTTATAATTATTATGATTATAACCAAGTATGGTGAAATGCTTTCTTTTAAATGAATTCTAAAAGATCACACACATGGTTGAATGAATTGTGTAGATTAGATATTGACCTCAAGTATACATATTGTGAGTGCAGGATCAATAATTAGTGAATTATGAATTTAAATATGGCAGATGAATCAAATAGAAAGAGAAATGGGAATAATCGGCTTGTAGCAGAAGTATCGCCTCCTAGTCTTCTTAATCTACCAAAACTACCTAAAAATGACATACACCTGCTCTGAACATGATGGACCCAACTCAATTTGGATAAATGTTTGCTAATATGAACACTATGATCCAATAGTAAGGAGCTTTAATCCAGCATTTGATCACAGATGGAAATGTGATGAACCAAAGGCTAGTAGAGGCTGAACCTAGAGTAATTCGACCCCAAGATACAAGTCGACTTCTTGAGTTTATAAAATCAAATTAGAATTTCGAAGGTGAAATGGGCAAGCCTACTTTAGCTGATGATTGGTTAACTCAGATTGAGCGCAGTTTTAAAGCATATAGGATTCCTAAAAATCAAAAAGTTTCTTGTGGTACTTTCTTGCTAAAGATAGGAGCACAAGTTTGGTGGAACTCGACAACAAGAACAATGCTAGGCCCCATTACATGGTAAGTATTTCGAGAAGCATTCAATAGTCAATATTTCCCTATTAGTGTGTAAAATCAAATGACTTAACAATTAATGGAAATAAAGAAAAGGCCTATGATCATAGCACAATATGAGAATGAGTTTAATAGGCTGTTGTAATATGTGCCTGAGTCGTACAGAGATAATCAGGTGTTGAAGAAGGATCTTTTTCTTAATGGATTTGATGTTACAATGCGATACAAGTTGATGGATTATAGATTCATCACTTATCACCCGATTGTGGATAAGGTGTGTGAACTGGAGAATAATTGACTGGCCATGCAAAGTGAATGAGCAAGAAATTGAGAAGCGTTAATCAATACAGGCCTGTTTTCAAAAGAACATTTTCAGGTGCAAATAAGAACTCAAACTAGAGAGGGAAGAAGCTAAATGCTGTAACTAGTGGCCTTGTTTCAAATAGGACTGGATTTAGTTTTATGATGAATCTGGAAATGTGAAATGTTGGAAGTGTGGAGCTCAACATTTCCCCAGGCAATGTGCTCAGCTAAAAGGTAAGTGTTATTTATGTGGTGATTCAAATCATATATCAAGGGAGTATCCAAAGATGAAAGCAGTAAAATGCTTTAGGTGTGGAATGAAAGGGTATTTCTTTAGATATTGTGATCAAGCCGGACAAAAGAAATCCGAAGGAGTAGAGATAACTGCTGTTCCAGCATGGGTGTTTGCAATTGAGGGGACAGAAGAGGATATTGAGGACTTTGATGAATGGATGGAAAAGTACTTTCATAATAGTTGGGATGATGAAATGGAGATTAATGGAACTAACTAAGATTTAGTAACTGGTACGTAAAACTAACTCATAATTTTTACTTATCTATGATTTGATTGTATATATATCTGTGGACAGTGTTAAAAACTGTGGAAAGATATGACTTAAGTATAGTGCTTAAGAGATAGATAATTATAACACTAGTTATTATTTCAGGAAATTTACTTATAAATG
Source organism: Lumnitzera racemosa (assembly GCA_024138005.1). Taxonomy (NCBI): domain Eukaryota; kingdom Viridiplantae; phylum Streptophyta; class Magnoliopsida; order Myrtales; family Combretaceae; genus Lumnitzera; species Lumnitzera racemosa. The sequence goes on from JAMXBC010000004.1 coordinate 65,881,067, forward strand.
GACGAGCTGCATATGCATTGTTTGATACTAGAGCATTACATTCGTTTAGTAGTCGGGAGTTTATATTAGGGAATGGGAGTTTATATTAGGGAATGGAATTAAGACAAGTGAAGTTAGATCCACATATAGGATAAGAACACCTATGGGAGAACAAGTGTTAACATGAGAAATAATAGATAATGGACAATTGCAAATCCAAGAACAAGAATTCCCAATAAAACTCATAGTATTACCAATTAAAGGATATGATATCATTGTGAGAATAGATTGGTTGTCCAAGCAAAGAGCTGAAGTGGATTGCTAACATAAGAACATAATCTTAGATGAAGGTAAGTCATATTTCAAGGAAAAACAGGTGAGCAAAGTCTAAGATTATCAATAATAGAGGTAAGTGAAGTTACTGAAGAATGGAAATTCTATTGGATATTTGCCATTGAAGTAGAAAAGGAAAACCAAAAAATATCATAAATACTTGTAGTAAATGGGTTTCCTGATTTTTTTTCGAAAGAATTACCTAGATTAGCACCATAGTGAAAGTTAGATTTTTCTATAGAATTGGTGCTAGGAACTAAACCAATATCAAAAGCTCCATACTGAATGTCGTCGATAGAACTTCAAGAACTGAAGAAGTAACTTCAAGAGCTATTGGACAAAAGATTTGTACAACCCAATGTATCTCCTTGGGGAGCCCAATGTTATTTGTGAAAAAGAAAGACAAAACCATGAGGTTATGTATCGATTATCAGGAAATAAATAAGGTGACTATTAAGAATAAATATTCATTACCTAGAATTGATGACTTATTTGATCAACTGTATGGTGTTATTATATTTTCATGAACTGATTTAAGATCTAGATACCATCAGTTAAGAATTAAGTTGGAGGATATATCAAAAACAGCTTTTAGAACCAGATACGGGCACTACGAGTTTTTAGTAATGCCTTTTGGTTTAATGAATGCACCAGTTGTGTTTATGGATTTGATGAATCGAATCTATCAACCTTACTTGGATAAGTTTGTTATAGTATTCATTGATGATATTTTAATTTATTTTAAGACTAAGGAGGATTGTGCTGATCATCTACGTTTAGCCTTGCAAAAGTTGAGGGACAATTAATTGTATGCTAAGTTGGATAAATGTGAATTATAGCCGGATAGGATATCATTTTTAAAAACACATTGTGTCAGGTGAAGGAATTTCAATTGATCTCAAGAAAGTCAAAGCAATAACTGAATGGAAACAGCTAACTACTATAACAGAAATAAGGAGTTTTCTCGGAATGGCAGGATATTATAAGCGATTTATAAAAGATTTTTATAAAATCGCTAAGCCTATGACTTGATTGACGCAAAAAGATATTAAATTTGAGTGGAGTGATGAATGTGAACAAAGTTTCCAGGATTTGAAAGATCGATTGATTTATGCACCAATACTTATTTTACCAGATCCGAGTGAATCTTATTGTGTATATGGTAATGCTTCCAAAAGTGGACTAGGATGTGTATTGATGTAGGATAGGAAAATGGTTGCTTATGCATCCAGACAATCGAGGCCTCATGAGAAGAACTATCCAACTCATGATTTAGAATTAGCGGCTATAGTATTTGCTCTAAAAATTTGAAGACATTATTTATACGGGCAACATTGTGAGATATACACAGATCATAAAAGTTTGAAATATTTGTTCACTCAGAAAGAGCTGAACTTAAGATAGAGGTGTTGGCTGGAATTAATCAAGGATTATGATTTGACCATCAACTATTATCTTGGAAGAGCTAATGTTGTAGCAGATGCGTTGAGTTGCAGGAACTATGAACAAGTGGCCTCATTACTCATTACTTAGTGTGAATTAATCAAAGAATTTGAAAAGATGGAAATTGAGTTTAGACGGCATGAAACTAAAGCACAATTGATGAGTTTAGTGGTATAACCAACCTTGATAGAAAGAATTAAGCTTCAACGGGATGAAGACCAAAAGTTGAAAGAAATTAAGGAAAAGTTGAATACAGGCGACGTACCTAACTTTAAAATTGATGATGAAGATGTGTTAAGATATAAGGATAAAGTCTGTGTGCTTAGTGATTCAAAACTAAAAAATGAAATAATGACTGAAACACATGAAACAAGTTATACATTGCATCCTAGAAATAAGATATACCGTGATTTGAAATCATTCTTTTGGTGGAAAGGCATGAAAAAAAGATGTAGCACAATATGTAGCTAGGTATAATACATGCCAACAAGTGAAAGCAAAACATCAAAGACCTAGTGGTTTACTACAACCATTAGAAATACCTTAATGGAAATGGGATCATATTACAATAGATTTTGTAATAAGACTCCCAAGAACTAGATTAAGTCATGATTCAATTTGGGTTGTAGATAAGTTAATGAAGTGTGCTCACTTCTTACCTTATTGAATTGGTGATTCAATGGAAAAGTTGGCATGACTATATATTAGAGAGATTGTTAGGCTGCATGGGATGCTAATAAGCATTATGTCGGATAGAGACAACTGATTTGTATATAAGTTTTGGGAAAGTTTACATCAATTTTTAGGAACTAAACTATAGTTTAGTACAGTCTATCACCTACAAATCGATGGACAATCAAAAAGAGTTATTCAAACACTCGAAGATATGTAAAGAGGTTATAGTTTAGATTTTGGAGGTGATTAGGATTAATATTTGCCATTAGTAGAATTTGCTTATAACAATAGTTATCAAGCAACGATTCAGATGGCATCGTACGAAGCTTTATATGGAAGAAAATGTCGATCATCGCTGTATTGGGAAAATGATGAATATGCAATGATAGGACCTAATATAATTGGTCAGATGGATGATAAAGTTAAGATAATATGACAAAGAATGAAAGCAGTGCAGGATCGATACAAAAGTTAGGTTAATTTGAAGAGAAAACCTATGGAATTTGCTATAGGAGATCATATGTATATAAAGATAAGTCCATTTAAGGGATTTAAGCATTTCAGTACAACAGGAAAGTTAAGCCCCCGATATATTAGACTTTTTGAAATTTTAGAAAGAACTAGAAATGTTTCGTATTGAATTGATTTATCCCCCAAGTTTAGCTGGATATCATGACGTATTCTATATGTCAGTGTTACGAAAATTCATGAAGAATCCAGATATCATCATGGAATTGAAACCAGTAGACTTACAAGAAGACTATACCATTGAGGAAAAGCCGATCAAGATCTTGGAAAACCGAATTCAGAAGTTAAGAAATTGAGAAGTAGAGTATGTGAAAATTCAGTGGGGTAGTAGTCCAATGGCAGAGCTAACTTAGGAACCAAAGTAAACAATGTAGAATCATTACTCGGCACTCTTCAAAGAGCAAAGTAAGTCACAAAGTTTTTATCAACAAATAAGTAGTTATTGTATTTAGATTTGAAGTTCTGAGGACAAAACTTTTTTAAGGGAGGTGGAAATGTAAGCTTCTAAAAATTAAGTTTAGGACAACTGAGCCTAGATTTAAAACTTTTAGAGAAACTTATTTAATTGAGTTTAAACTTTACGACTAAAATAGAAAAGTTAGTCGAAGTGATATAGTGAAGTTAGATTTTAAAAATAATGATCTAAAATCCCAATTTTGCCCTTAGAAGTAGGAATATTCAATATAACACTAAAATGTTCGAAATTCTTAAAATTGAGTTTAGATTGCAGCAAGAACTTACAGATAAGTTAATTAAGCTATAAAATGAGATAATAAAGTGTAATTTACTATATGAATATACATGTAATATTATGAGTATACCTGGTATAAATAATAATTATACTCGTAAATTAATCCTAAATTATGTAATTATATATATATTGTGTTAAATTCATGAAATTAATTTTAGAACATATCTAAAAAATAAAAGATATGTTAGAAACTTAATTATATGAGCATAGTTATATCTTACTTGTGATATATACAAGGGATATATACTCGTATATTAATAAATAACTAAGTATTAATAAAATATACTCAAAATACCTAAATATTTGCAAATCTTATCCAAAAAGCCTTCAAAATTGTAGATTCAAGTTTGGAAATTGTTGGGAATCACTGAAGCTAGACAATTGTTGAGTCAAAAAGCAAATTCTACAATCAAATGACACCTCCTACTTATACTTATGAGAAGAAAGCAGGGAAAAAATTAAAAATAAAAATAAAGAAAAGCACCAATCGACTCCAGCATGCATAAATAGGCTTCATTACATCAATTCCCAGCTTTACAAACCAGAAAAATAGAGTAATTTTCGTACTAAACTAGAACCCAAGTTTACCTTGAATCTGCTGTGAAACCCAGCCAACCCTAAATGGTCCACCCACTGCGTAGGCCATCCAACACCCACCCAACCATTGCCGACCACTAGAAACACTAAGAACAGCAAGGTCAAATTCTTACCCTATTTTTCAATAATTTATAAAATATAGTAAATCTAGCCAGAAAATTATGAAAAAAAATTTACGTAGGTTATTTTGAACATGCTTTTACATGATATTTTTATTTTTGAAAAATTCATAATATTTAATATACCTCTTTAAGAAATTTACTATTCATCCGAATTTAGAATTGTAAAATTAATATACTCAGTGATGTTGTTTCTAACTAAAAATTTTTGTATAGGATATGTATGATATATAGATAATTGCTATGTAGCTCAAATTTTGATTTAAATATTTTTAATATTTATTGCGTTTTTTGGATTAAAAATAACTCTAAAATAGGCTAAAATTATGAATTAAATAGGAAATTATGAAATTAATTGATGAGATGGACATGAGTTGATCTATAGTAAATAATAACAATATTGAGTCAAATTGAAATTAATTTAGAATAAAAAGAATCATAATAGAGTAATTTAAGATAATTTAGGGGTAAAATTGTAAATACAAGTATATAGGCAATAAGTCGAAAATTTAAAACCAAAGGATAACTGAATTCTTTATATTTTTAGGAGTCTATAGAAATTTTCGAGAAATTATTTGGAAACTCAAACTATTTATTACGAGTTTACCTAATAAAATGGCTTAAATTATAAGTCAAGGTGTATTTTTAATATTAATAAGCTAAAATGAATTAAATAATTAAATAAAAACTATATATGTGATTGTTGATTAGATTGGATTAAATGTATATTTTTATTATATTTATTAATATTTTCTGATCGGGATACACTTTAGGTATATTATATACACTTTAGGTATATGGACAAATTAGATAAAATACAATTTAATAATGTAAATTACATATAATACAGTTATATTTGCATAATTATGTATAACTGTATTAAAAATTCGAACTACTCATTAAAAGTCGTCCCTAGGAATAGGACTCGTAAAACGTATCATTAGGTCTATACGAACCTAACGACAGTAACTTTGTTAAAATCAAACAATCTTAAGTAATTTAACCTATAACTTCACCATATTCAAGAATATACATATTTCAATTAATAAATTAAAAGTACATTTTGATACGATCGAAACGATATATAATATGTAATAATATATATGATGTCTAGTATCAACAATTAATAACTTAATTCGATATATAGTGATAATATGACTATATATTATGGACATAATATATATATAACTGTTTTAGATTAAACCTTAATGTTTTCGTCATTATTACGAAAACTGAATTTAAGTTTTTTATGTAAATAAGATCTTTTAGTATAAAGATAGTTGATGATTCGAGTTAGTAGTGAACATCTAAACATAAAAGTTGGGATTGTGGCTTCACCGCTTATTGGGATACTATTTAAAGTATCTGGAGACCTAGGAATACTTTTAGCTATGATTATAGTTAGTTGACTATACACACGCTGTGTGTGTGGATGATACTCAGTTGTAACAGGAGTTCAACTCCTTGGTGTGCTGTTCTGTATGTTTGCATTGATTCTATATTGTATGAACTTATTGGTCACCCCTAATTAAAACTAATGTTTATTCAACTAAAATGAAACTGGACATGCATAACACCTATTAAGGGAAACGATTAAGAGTATCAGGCCAAATACCAACTTCCTTTAATGAAGATAGCTGAAATGGTCCTTTCCCTATCCTTAGTCGAACTAAGTGATAGGTGAGAAGGTCACAGCAAGGTTGGGGGTCGTAGTTTGAAGGCGGTCATAAGAGGAGGGTGTCCTCCATTATACAAGCCCGGGTTTGGTCTAACTTGAGTCGCGATGAAACTCCTCATTCTGGGTTGGAGCAGATTTAATTTTTTTAACCTCACAATAGATCAGATAACATTATGTGATGTTTCATTTGATTGATTGCATAACATTTCATTATAATTATTAACCTTATTTGTGTTTGTATAGTACTCTTCTGACTCCGTCCCACTTACTGAGGTCAAGATGTTCAGATACCATTGTTCCTAGGTTAGTGTGCTGCTGTTTGGGAAAGTAAGGATTGAGGAATCAACTAAACCCAAGCTTTTGACTTTGTTTTTAAGTTTTTGAGGAAACTAGTTGGGAATTCCTTGGGAGCCCACTAGTTTCCTAACTTATTATATATAGAATGCAAAACCAATGGTTTTTAATCAAATCTGATTATAGACTTTACCTTTGGACGTAAGACGTTTGTGTAAATATTGTTGTGGTACTAGATATCAGGTTGTATAGAACATGTATTTTGTAAAGCTCTACCACAAGTTTAGTTATTAACAGGTGTTAGAACAAAATTTTCAAATTGATTGAGTTGTGTATGCCTTATGTAAATTGTATCTACGATAGCAGCTATAAGGTCAACTTCTATCTTAAATTAGTTTATACGGTAGGACTATTATGACTCTTCTTGTTCAAGGTATGACAACCAATATGAGACTAGCTCTCATTATTCAGCAGGAACTCTTGGTAATAGGTTAGATCACCCGACACAAAATCCTTAGCCAAAGAAAAGTTAACATCGGCACAATAGAGCATAATATAACAACCTGAAGCTTTCAAGGAAATTTAGCCATCCACCTTCTGTATATTGTTTCTCGTCATCGGTAGGTTGATGAGAGAATTCTTCAAGTAAGGGATTGGAGGCCTCTGAGGCTTGCACAAGTGAGTGGGCCAGTGGTTGGTAACCCATCAACTCCCTAAGGTTGTTAGAGATTTTCCCTCAAATCATGATCTTTATTGTCATCAGGCACATAAGGAGTCAGGTCGACGACATTGAATGTAGTAGATATGCCATACCCCTCCAGTAGTTCAATCTCATAGGCATTGTCATTAATACGCCTTAGGATCTTCTAAGGCCCATCTAGTCTAGGAGATAGTTTGTTTATCCTCCTGCTAAGGAAGTGTCCCTTACTAAGATGGATCCAAATAAGGTCTCCAGGGGTATAAACAACTTATCTCCTTCCTCGGATTCCTTGTTCCTTCTATCGAGCCACGATCTTGGCTAGTTATTCGATAACTCTTTAATGCAACTTCTAGAATTCTTCAGCTCATTATAAGCCAGGTTAGCTTTCCCCTTGTATGGTTGAATTGATAATTAAATTTAAGGGTAAGTTTGAGTTAAGTTCATAAACGACCTCAAGTGGAGATTTTCCTGTTAAGCTGTGAATAGAGCAGTTGTGGGCAAGCTCAATGCTAGGCAAGCATAAATCCTAATCATGCAAATTCTTCCTAACAACTGCTCGTAGTAGGTTGCCGACTATCCTATTTACAACTTTAGTTTGGCCATCTATATAGGGGTGGCAAGAAGTACTGAACATGAGCTTAGTGCTAAGCTTCTTCCATAGGGTCCTCTAAAAGAAGCTCGTGAACTTTGAGTCACGATTGGACACATTACTTCTCAATACTCCATGCAGTTACACAATTTCCTACAAAAAAAGGTTAGTAACGAATAAAGCATCATTAGTTTTGTAGCAGGGAATGAAGTGGCTCATCTTGTTGAACTAATCAACCACTACAATGATTGAGTCATGTTTTCTTAGTGTTCGAGATAGGTTGAGCATGAAATCCATGCTTAGAATGAAGCCAGACCATGTAAGCTCCTGACTTCAGTAATACTAGTCAACACAGGCCACTCAAGAATGACTTTCACTTTTTCGTCATCAACTCGAACTCCTTTTCCTAAAACAACATATCCGAGGAATGTAACCTCGCTTTGACCAAACACACATTTCTTTAAGTTACTGAATAATCTCTTGATACGGAAGATGTCAAACATCAATCTTAAATGCTTAACATAAGTGATGAGGTCGATACTATAGACCAGAACATCATCAAAATAAATCACAACACATTTGCTAATCAATTTTCTAAGCATATGATTTATTAGCTACATAAAAGTACTTGGCGCATTAGTTAAGGCAAATGGCATTACCATCCATTCAAATAGACCATCCCTTGTTATGATGGCCGTCTTCCATTCATCTCCAGATCTCATTTATATTTGGTGGTGGCCACTCTTCATATTAATCTTTGAAATGATACAGGTACCATGTAACTCATCAAGCATATCATCCAACCGTGGGATTGGATATCAATACTTAACAGTAATTTTGTTGATAACACGATAGTCAATGCACATTCTCTACGACCCATCTTTCTTAGGTACTAGTATGGCCAGTACGGTACATGGGCTCATACTCTCTTGGATGTATCTACGGTTTACCAACTCATCTACTTGTTTCTTCAACTTGGTTACCTACTCATGATTAAGTCTATAAGTAAGTCAATTAAGTAAGTCAGCTTTAGGCTGGAAGTCGATTTAATGCTTAATGCCTCTTAAGGGAGGTAAACCTTTAGCCATCTCATCAGGAAATAGGTTGGCATAGTCTTAAAGTAGTTTTTGCACCTCGGCAGGTAAGCTCTCAGCTTTTCTCACCTCTAAGAGTCTCTTGACTAAAATGAGCACATAATCCTCGACCTTGACTTCTCAGGCAAACTAAGCTCAAGAAATCACCAAAGACTTTTGTTGTAGTGACTTAGCAACCCTCTCTTTCCCTTCTTGTACCTCCTTAAGACTCATAGATATTAGTATAATTTTCTTCTCGTCCTTTTGGAACATGTAGGTATTCCTATACCGATCGTACAATACTCTTAAGTCAAACAGCCAAGGTTAGCCAAGTAATATGTGAAAAGCGTATAAGGGAAGGACATCACACAACACCTCATCCTTGTACCTATCACTAATGGTAATCAGTACTCTAACCTGTTTGGTAACATATAAGCCTCCTTTCTCATTCAGCTAATGAATCTTATACGTCTTAGGGTATAGGAGGGTTGGTAATTTCATGGCCTTAACTACCCTTATACTATGACATTGGTACAACTCCCTCCATTAATGATCAAGGCACATAGCTTGTCATTCATTCGGCAATTTGTATGGAAGAGGTTCTCTCTTTGCTTATTCTCATCAACTATAAAAGCACTAAAAGACCATTTAACAATAAAACAGTACTTGGCACTGCCCTCAGGAGGTGTCTCGGCATCGGGGTCTTCCTGAAACTCTTCCAACATCTATTCAACTACCATCTCTTCCTTTCCTTCACTCACACTCTCTACTTTAAACTAGGGCTTATCTCCCTTTATAGTAATGACTTGGCAATTCAGACATTAACTAACCACATACCCATAACCAAGACATTTAAAGCATTTGATTTCTCAGGTCTTTCTTCTTGAGCTCTGACCTTAGTCTCTTTGAACCTTAAGTTCCTTAACCTTGCCCTTACCTTGGCCTTCTTCCAGTTGGCTCGACATTATTCCTCAGTGATCTACTTTAAGACTGTTAGGTATACAGCCATAGTTTGATCGGTTCAGCATGCTACTTCAACTTAGTAATCCTTGTCAGCTAGGCTGGCTCCATCTTTACCTCTTAACCCTTTACGCTACTCGGATGGTCTCATCTAAACTTCCTAGCCTCTATAATTCTACAATATGACCAATTTCAATTCTTAGTCCAAAAATGAACCCTACGATAGTTCGTATCTTAGGTTCATTGATATCACATTGGATTATAAGTAATTGAAACTCTTGGACATAGTCGTCTACCAATGGTTACCTTGTCTCAAATCTTGTAGATGTCAAAAAGTGTCATACTCATAGTGCTCAGGAACGAACCTACTTCATAGAACTCTCTTCATCTCATTTGATGTTTGGATTTCACGTTAGGCCATCAGGTGAACATTTTGCAACCTCTTCTACCACATTGCTACATATTTAGAAATTTCCAATGCGGCCGCTTGAATATGGACAACATCTTCATAATCATAAAAGTTAAATATCTTTTCAATCTTCTCCTCCAATCCATGTAGTCATCAGCACTACTAGGCCTATTGAAGCTCAAAATCTATACCTTAAGGTGTTCAGCTCCTCTAAGAGCTCTAAACTCATGCTCATCCATACCAACATACTATTCCTCTTCTTCTTCATACTCTTCCACTTCGTTTAGATCCAACCTTCTTCTTACAACTCTATCAGCATGATGGGGTGGTGCTTGGTTTATAGGAAAGGCTTCTGGTGCTCGTTCATTCATCTTCCTTCTAGGCCTATCCCTCATCTCTCAACCTTGTTCAACAACTCTCTTACGTGGCATAATCTCTAGAACTTTCTGTACTTAGATAGCTAAGTTGGCCATAATAGTAGCAAGATTTTATATCAACTCATTAGTAATATGCAGTATTTGTTGAGTAACTTGACCTTGACCATGAGAATCACTCTTGGCATCGTTAATCTCTCCCTAAACATTAAGATTCGACATTCTTGCAAAGAATAGGCTTTAGAACACACTCTTCATGTAAGAAATTACCACACAAAGAAAATACCTATCCAACAATGAACTATGAACTTACTCTGTTCTTCCAGATGAAAATAGAGTATAGCAAACAACAAACCAGAAGGAACTACTATACATAGCTCTTGGTTACAACCTTAAGCTCTGATACCAAGAATTATAAAATGTGCCTAGGAGCTCATTATCACTAAGACTTACTGTAGCAGCTAAGAACCAATGGGTCCTTTGAAATGTCGAAGAAAATAAAGTAAGTAGGTCTATGAACTAAATAGAGTAGCTGACGTAAAGTTTCTCGGAGGATATAACACACCAGCGAACACAATACAACTTAGCACTTTACTTAATATGACGCATAAGTTGATGTGAAGGTCTACTCATCACTAATCCTGAACTACTTAACAAGATTAGATAAGAGTGTATGAAAATAAACTTGGAGTGGGTAGTCTCATAAGAACCATATATTCAATGTCTATTCTGTAAGGTAAGATGATTCTAGCTTACAAGGAGAATGGACTATTTATAGTAAGTTCCTAAGGTAACAATACAAACAAATAAATTACAAAAAGGCATACAAAAGGGGAATTCCTAATACTTTCGAAAAAGGGCAAAAAGGAAAAATGAGAAAAAGGGAAAAATAGTATAGTGTCAAATAAAATGGATAGGTGGCAGCGCAACATTGGTTTCGTACAAAGATTCTCTAATTACAGTAGGTGAGAGGAATTAAGATGTCACAGAAACAAAGAGGTCGAGACTAGAAGGGTTGCTGTAAGAATTGGGAGAAGGAGGTCGAGAGAGAAGTACGTTGCTAATATGAGACTAACTCTTGTTACTCGGTAGGAACTCTTGGCAACCAGTCAGATCACTCAGCATAAAATTCTTAGCCAGAGAAAAGTCAGCATCAGCATAACAGAGCATAATATATTGACCTGGAGCTTTTTGGCAATTTAGCCATCCACCTTCTGTCTATTGTTTCTCATCATTAGCAAGTTAATGAGAGAGAATTCTTTGAGTAAAGGACTAGAGGCCTTTGAGGTGTGCATGAGTGAAGGGGCCAGTGGTTGGTAGCCCATCAAATTGTTAGAGTTCTTATAAGAAAGGGTTGTACTCTCATCATTTTGTAAGCAAAGCTAATACTCTCAAAGCTTATCATGCATCGAATAAGCTATTAACTGTCATCCATCCATAAATACCTTAAACACATCCTAGAAAGAAAAATGAACCACGCTCCTAAAACAAGTAAGTATTGCTCCTTACAAATGAAGTCCTCTCAAAAGAAGGACCGTTGCTTATAATACAAGAAAAATGATGAAGAAAAAAGTTTAAAAGGGGTACCCTAACCGAAGAAGAAAAATGATGTAAATTCCTCTATAAGCAACTAAAGTTGGTTACACTAGATGTTTAATGCAAGTGAGTGATAACATGACTTAAAGGCAAGAGGTTAATCATAAGATAGCAATCTTTAAGCCAAGTACATCCCTTTTAAGCCAAGACCCATCTATTGGCTAATACCCTTAAGCCTAGATTCGTTAGTTGGTTGGTACCCTTAAGGCTAGACTCGTTAGTTGGCTACCAAGCCCAGACCCATTAGTTGGTTAGCACCTTTTTAAATCTAAACTCGTTAGGTGGCTAGTACCCTTAAGCCTAAACACTAGCATACTTTTAAGTCTAAACCCATCAAATGGTTGGCACCCCTTTTAAGCTCAAACCCATCAGTTAGTTGACAATCTTTTAAGCTTAGACTCAATAATTGGCTGACACTCTTTTAAGCTAAGACCTATCAGTTAGTTAGCACCTTTTTAAGCTCAAACCTGTTGGTTGGCTAGTAACCTTTCAAGCCTAGAACCCTTAGCAACTCAACTTTTCAAAGGAAAAAAAGGGCAATCCTTTTGCCTTTGTACAAAAGTTTTCACTGAACTTTCCTATAAAGAGGGGTAGCTATGGACCCTCATTTTCACCTAAATAAGGAGAGGAGAGACAACTAAAATAAAAATAAAGAGAAAAATGGAACAATAATAAAAATTGAGAAATCAAAATGATAACAAAAAGAAAAAGAGAGGGAAAAACCAAAAAAGAAAAGAAAAAAAATATTTTTGTCACGTGACATATCACATGGTAGCTACGTATCACCATATATAAAGCCATGTGATGCCATATGGCTAAGTGGTTAGCATTACGTAGTCACTTGTAAGCACTTAACTTGGCGAAGGAGGAAAAAAAATAACAAATAAAAAATTTTGCCAAGTAGCATGACACATAGCAATCACGTGTCATCATGTGACTAAGTGGTTAACACCATGTGGTTGCATGTAGTCGTGCCACGTAGCGAGCAAAAATGAAAAAAATAAAAATAAAAAAAAAACATACGCGTAAGGGAGCATGAGGTACCTAACCTCTTTCCCATACCCCTTTCTTCTTTTCTTTCTTGTTTTGTTGCTTAATGAACATAAGGTATTAAAATGGCAATTTAATTGCCATTGAAAAATCCTTATACATTCTACCTGATTTGATCACATTTTTTACATTTAAAAATTAGGAAAAAAATATGAAATAGAAAGGGTAACTAGAGTATGTTATTTTGATTCAAAAATCTAAAAATAAATAAAAATAATAGAAGAAATTGACCACAATAGGGAAAAAAAAAAAAAGAAGTCTCTTATCAAATAAGTTCAACACGCTTTTGAAAAATGGAATATTAAATCTCCTAAAGCAAGCTCATCATGAAATTGGTGTATAGAATTGGCAACAAGGCATAAAGGAATGATTTTAATCATTTATTTAGTAAAGGTTACAACTAAAATGTTCTAAAATTGGATGAAAAAAGGGAAAAGAAAAAACGAATAAAGCATTCATGATACAAAGAGATTTAATTTGCCTACACAAAAAAGGATATTTCTTAATTAGTAAGCCCAATTCTACACTATAAATAAAGTCCTTAACCATGCATTGCAATAAGCAATTACAAAAATTATCAAGCAGAATAAGAGCATTTCTCATATTTTCAATATAAGGGTCAGTTTAGGGTTCTACTGGAAAAATTAAAGGAGTGGAGCAAGATTTTTACTAGAATTGATTGAGGGCTTTTAAAGGTTGGAAAGTTACGAGTCAAAAACTGCTATTACCTTACTGGAAACTGCTAAAAAACCCCCTAAATCAGCTTCTGATTCATTGTTGTACGAGGTAAGATTCTAAAGTTTTGAGTTGTTCTTGTGATTTTAATGAATGCTAATGCATGATTGGTATAAATAATCGTTGTAATCTTGTTATATGTGTTAAATTAAATAGTTTGATACATAATTTGTAAAGTTCTTGTCATAATCTTTATTTGTATGTTGTTGTGTTTATTTTTTTTTAATGGTCATTGTATAAAAAATGTGTTTGTTTTTGTTGAAATTTAAAAAAAATGAGGATTTTGATTCTATTAAAATAAATGATTTGATGAATGAATTAATCATGATTCTTATTTGTATAATATAAAAGTCCATGAATTAATGCTCTCTCACAACATGTTCACTTTATAAAATTGGAATTCTATTCCCTCCTTATTTTGCCATCACCACGTTCATTTAATTCTTTGTCACAGAATCACAATCTTATAGGAATCTCTATTACTTAAAATTAAGTAATAGAGATTCCTCAATTCAACTAAAGAATCACAATTCCGAATCACTATCACCATTACCATTACCATCATTATCATCAACATCACTACTACCACCAATGCCAGCACCACCGTCACCATTATTGTCATTGCTACCACTACCACTACTACCATTGCCGTCGTTGTCGCTGCCGCTACCGCCCGCCACCACTACCACCAGCACTGCCACTACCGCTGCTGCCACCACCACCATTACTAACCACCACTATGCCGCTGCTGCCGTTGCCACCGCCACCACTGCTACCGTCACCACTGCCACCACCACTATTGACCATCATAGCTACCTCTACCACTATTGTCGTTACCACCATCACTGCCACTACTACCTATTACTTTAGGATTAGTTAATAAAGAAAATGGACACTCTTATTCAATTCTTTATGGAATTCCAATTCCTTATGGAATCTCTCCTCATTCTATTCTATGAAGTGAACATACTGTTAATGTTAAATGTATAGAATAAATATGTCAATCTTGATGTTGTATAACAAATTGATCATGATCCTTATTTGAATAAAGAAGATTTTGATTTTAAAGTACTTGTTTGTTTTGTGATATTTTTTATTCAAAAGTGTTTTGGAAAATAATGATAAAGTTGTTTTTTATATGCCATGATAATTTTTGTAGACCTGTTTTTAATGAATTGTATGATTATATATTTGTTAAACCTCTTTTCAAAATAAAAGAAGGTTTCTTTATAAAAAATGTTTTAGTTACCTTAGAAATTTTTTTTTCTAAAAAATAAAATTTTAATTGGTGTGTTTTTGAAAAATTAGAGTTTTCTTAGATTTTGAAAAAGTTAGACAAAAAGAAATGTTTTTTTAAAACTTAATTAAAATATAAATACTTAAAGTAAAATATTTTATAAATAAAATCGACTAACCTACTAAGATTTTTACAAAAATACTTTTAAAACTATGTTGACTTGATCTTAGTTAGCAAGTATTTAGACGCTATAGGTAGTCTTAAAAAATAATATATATATATATATATATTTTCCTTCTTTATTGAAACCCTTTCTTTTTGTTTTGAAAAGAGTTGAAAAGCCATTTTATTTAATTGGATTTTTATGATAACCCTATCCCCCAAGCTCATTTCTTTGGTTTCCCTTTTTCTAAATTTTTTTTTAGAAAAGAACTTGTGGACCAATAGTTGAAATTGAAGCCTATCCACCTATGGGCTTTAATTTCACTATTTTCTAACTCAGCTCGGTGGTGACTCAATGTTTTTGAAAATTTTTTTTTTTTTAAATGTGAGCTTTTTCCTAATTTGATTAAGGAATTTATACTAAGTAGACCAAGCTTGTTATAAGTTGGATTAGGTAAAAGAGGAAACTAAATTTTTAACTCAATAATGATAACGCATCATCGGTATATTAAATTAAAACAACCAATATAAACAACACAATTAGATCGCAATATGCAAAATCATAACTCGAATTTCATTAATAAAAATCACCTTAGAATATAAGATTCAATAATGATTTACTAAGAATTCAAAATAAAAACATGACAAAAAAAAAAAGAATAAAAGAGAAGACCCCCTTGGTAATTCTATATCCTACTAACTTGTGCTTAAGGGGTTTATTAAGAATTCAAAATAAAGATATAACAATAAAAGAAAAGAATAGAAGAGAGGAGCCCCCTTGTAATTTTATATCCTACTGACTTGTGCTTAAGGGGATTTCTTGGTAATTTTAGATTTAAACATCTATTTATAAAAAATAGACCTAGAATTACAAGGAAAATTGAACAAAAAACAAAGATTTAAAAATCATTACAAGTTTATGGTTAAGGTACACAATTGTGAAGTTAGGCATATACTTATACTTTTTCCAAAATCTTGATATTTCAATGGAATTAAATGGTGAGGAAATCATGGGTAGGAATTATGGCCTTGGTCTCAAGCTGTAATCTTATCTAAACTTAAATTCATGCTCAAAATCTCTCTACTTCATTCCTTAATCAATGCTTTTACTTCAATTAAGCTCAAATCTTGATAAGCCTTTCAAACTTTATAAATTCCTCCTAAAGTTTTTGAAAACGATATTGAAACAAATTAAGCTAAAAATAATATAAAATTGACTAAAATAAAATCTAAAATAACACAGATGAACCTTCAAAAATGTATACTAAATTCATGTTATCAAAAGGCTAAAACAACATAGGCTCAATCCACCTAGGCTAACCTAATCTTGACCTACTTCAGGTTCGGCTTTTGGCGCTCATCTATTCTTCTCATGGCCTTCAATCTAGACTTGCCATACTATGGGTGAGAGCTCTTCCAAGCTTATATGATCTTGACTCTCCAGTTAGGTCGGTATAGCTACAAATTCGTTCGTATTTAAAGCAAATCTTCATAAAAGATGTACTTCGATTTTTTCGACGACCAGATACATTGTCCAATTTAAAAAGGCTTCAAATCAAGCAAATACCAACAAAAGAGATACGTTTGGAGATATAACTTGTCTAAAATATCTCAACCCCATCTCCTAGAAATAGAGGATAAAACCCTAAGTTTTATTTTGTAGACACATATAGTTGATACTATGCCGAACTTTCTACATATAAGTCAGTTGAGCATCAGAATGTTTGGGCTAGACAAATTTTGCCTTGTTTTGTAGGTATTTCCACTCTTGAAGCCTAGGTGGTCAAGAATCAAGCCCATACACTCCACTTTCCACTCCAAGTAGAGTTTGCAGTTAACATTTAATGTCGTTTGCTTGCAAATTCATTAATTACCATGGCTAGACAATCAAAGAACACCAGAAAACCACCTACTGCTAACCAAAACACTGGTCGTGGTGATCAACCACCCAATACAGGTGGTGGCAACCCTGCTATTGCTACCCAAACTCCTCCAATTGATGGCAACTAGCAGTTTGTTCAATAGTCGCAACAAACTCAAGCTGTTTGTTTGCATGAATTCGCGGAGTTGAAGAGGAAATTTGAACATTTCATTGCTTAGAATGGGGACTTTCAGCAAAAGGATGAAGCCTTGGAGGTAAAGATCAAAGATCCGAAAGAAAATCAGGACATGCTAGCATTAGAAGATGCCTCCACCAACCCTTCCCACAAGGATAGTCGTTCATCGCTGTGCGAGCGTAAGTGAAGTCATGATAACTAACTCGTAAGAGGTCTGCTGTTAACTACCGAACGTGGACGTTCTTTAACATCAAAGAGTGTCCCAGCATTGGACCCACAAAAGAAAGTTATCCACAGCAGTCTGGCATGTCCAGTAGGGCGCGGCCGAGCTGCATCTCCAGCTTAGGAAGATCAGCCTAAGCCATAATCAAGTCAGCCCAAGAAGATTGAAGACATAGACATCAATTAACTCGATGATTATATTCAGAAGCTCTCTTAAGTTAACAAGAACAAATTAGCTGAATCCTCAATTAAATAAAAAATATCAAATTCTCACACGATGAAAAACCCATTTTCACAGGCAATATAGAATGAGGTGTTATAGCTTAAGACAGGGCTTTTGATCTCGCGATTATGTGATGGTATGATGGATCTCACCAGCAACTTCTTCCACTTTAGGACCATGATGAGCTTTCATGGTTTCACTGATGGAATTATATGCAAGGCCTTTCCTAGTACCCTTACCAAATTAGCCTTGCTTTGGTACAATACGTTGAAGGAAGGCACTATCTCGTATTTTGACGTGCTGGCCACACTATTTCTACAAAACTTCATGGTCAGTAGAGTGCCTGGTAAAGATTCCTCAATTCTTTATACGATACCTCATGGGAAGATGAATACCTTCGAACATAACTTCAAAGGTTTAACAAGGCTACTTTGGAAGTCCCAAAACCTGACAAATTAGTGGCACTGCATGCCGTTGTCCGTGGTCTGGATTTGGACGGAGAGTTTTTGGAGTACCTTGTCTTAAAGAAGCTTGAAACCTACGATGACTTCATAAGAAATGCCGAGAAACTCATAAATTAGGAAGACGCTATCGAAGCTTAGAAGGAGTTCGATAATTTCAAGACGGACAATGGCAAGGATAAACAATGCGTTTTGGTAAAAGACTGGCTTGGTCAAAAGGACAACTTTAGGTCGTCCTCAAAGGAGGGCAACAAGGATGATAAGAAATGTTGTTTTCCGACATTTAACTCTTTTACTCCTCTGACAAGGCCAATAGGGGATGTTTTTATGGAGGTATGCAAGGTGGGTATATTGCCTAGGCCACCTAAGCTGCGCGCCAACTCTAAGAATGCAAAGTGGGCACATATTGTGATTAATACAATAGACCAGGTCATGATACTAGCTAGTGCTCGTCCTTGAAGAATGTCATAGAGGCCTTTATTAGGCGTAGCTATTTCAAGGAATTCATAGCTGTTGCTCACACAATCGCAGATCGACCTCTCCATAAATGTCGAGTTGAGTGAGCCGAACAAGGTAACCATCAAGACACTGACGAAGATGACGAGGCACCTGAGGCCAATAAGAACCCCTGTGGTAACCGACCCAATGAAGTAATCAACCTAGTTGTTGGAGGACTCAATGCTAGAAACATGCCAAGCTCTGGCTACTCGGAAGGAAAAAGTATAGACCATTAGGTCTTAAATGTAAGGAGGGAGAAGCCTAAAGTTGACTCTACCATCTCTTTTTGTGATGCTGATCTTGAGGGTGTTGAGTTCTTACTTGCCGATGCCCTCATATCAATGCAGGTATTGGTAGCTTCGATATTAGCAAGACAATGATAGATATGGGAGTTTGATTGGTATACTTTTAAAAAAACGCATGAGAAGATGAAGTTAAAATTGAAGCCCCCCTTAAGCCATACATGCACAACTTGTTTGGGTTTAAAAACCAGCCCATCCTTACCATCAATCTAATTACCTTACTAGTCGAACCCAACTATAACCTAGTTGGGTTGCCACACAAGTTGAGTTTGTGGTTAGCAATTATTTGTCTCCATACAACATCGTCCTCGGGAGACCAAGCCAAAACTAGTTTAGGATGTTCCCATACATAAAGTATTTAAAGGTAAAGTTTCACATCCCTAATGGGGTTGACATCTACTAAGGCAACCAGAAGCCTTTTAGGTCATTACATCTCGTAAGTTTGAAGTGTGACCAGGTGCTCACCATCAAGAATAACCCAATAGATCCGATGTTATATGCACATTTCCATAAGACTCGATCGGGGTAGCCCTCAACCAGATTACAAGGATCGGCACTTCCCTACTTGTCGACCTTGAATTGAAGCTTATTAATTTTCTCTAAGCAAACCTAAATGTGTCTGTATAATTAATAGATGATATATCGAGCATCACTATCATGTTGAAATTTGTTTACCATCATAATGTTGATCTTAATATGAATCTTCTCAAGCAAAAGATGTATCATTTTTCCTTAGAACGATAGGTTGCTATTGAGGAAGAAGTGTAAAAGCTCTTGAAGGTTCGTTTTGTAAGGGACGAATAGTACCTGACTTGGCTCATAAACCGCGTCTTGGTTAAGAAGTTGAATAGCCAGTGAAGCATGTACATTGATTTTACAAATTTGAATAAGGCAAGTCCTAAGAATTGTTTTTCCCTTTTGAGGATCAACCAACTTGTCAATTTGATCTCAGGCTTAGCTCTGGTCAGTTTTATGGATGCCTTTTTAAGCTATAATCAATTTTGTCGACCAACTTCACTCTCCAGGTAACCCTGCTGACCTCAATACCTAGGGGAACACCTATTACATCAACAACATATGATTTCTTTATGATTACCTTTGTCAATCTAAGCATCTAAGGGACATGAACCATAGTCAAGATTGAACTAGTTGATCTGAGGTAGCCTTGAAATAGGTCTAAATGGGTCTGTATGACATAGATGGTGTATGATAGTGGTTACTATTGTATTGAGTTCTTCAAAGGCCATTCTTTTAATTTTTTCTAGGAGATGATGAATGTTGCGATAACAGTTGTAAGATAATGAGACAATGAGAAATCATCAATTAGAGCTACAAGTGGGATTTATGTTACATTTCCTTTTTCAGTATTTTTACGACTATTTTAATTAACTTTTGAGGAATTATTATGATAGAGTTTTATGAGTGATTGTATTTTGATGATTTAAGAATTTGTTTTGGGCCTTTGTAGACACGACGTTATGTTGATGGACCGTCCAGCCATTGTATTTGTTTAAGGATCATGGAACTTCATTGTAATATTTGGAGTTGATGAATAGTTAATATTTGAAAAATGTAATTCGAATTTATTTTGTAGAGCAAATTATCCAACAATGGTTTTCTTAAACTTAATAATGAATTCTGAAATAGTAAAATTGGTCAAATACCTACAATCTAGTGTAAAAAGAATTATGTGTAATACTTAAGTATTCTTCCATACCGTTAGTAAATTCATAGTGTAATAGTATATAAATGTATAATCGTGTATATGTAATACATATGATTTCGATAAGTAGTAAACAATAATTACTCTAACATTTTCATTGTAATAGCCTTAGGTCTCGAGCCACTAATTTAGGGCTTAAGTGAACATTGTCCAAGTAATTTCAAATTTCATTAAATAGTTACAAAAATTGCTCGATGTGACCTAGCGTAGCTTGTTTTGTAAAATATAAAGTATATATGAATTAATTTTGCTATAAATATGAAACAACAACTTGATCATTATTTATCAAAATCACCAATACTTAGTCCAATACATAATGGGATGTTAAATGTAGTTAAAGTAACCCATAAAAACTAACATTGGTTAATAAAAGCATATTATTGAATTATAATCATAGGCTAATCATATAACATGGGCGATAACATTGTACTTTATACATTTAATTGAACTAGGTACAACTTATTCCTAAATTAATATATTTGATCAAAACAAAACAATAAGGTCATTAATTCATGGGAAACTTGGAAGTAGTAATTTGAGGTAAGGGGGAAAAACATAATGTAACATATACTATATGGAGTTAGATTAAGGTAGGAAAAACTTTTTCATTTTTCCTTCCAAGCTAAAATAAGCTACTCTTAAGTTTTTTAGGAAAATTTCTTTACATGCAACCTTAGAAAAATCATGAACAAGTTGGGTAAAGAAGGATTGAAAGAGGGGATTTTGGAATTTATTTAAGAAAATAAGAAAATAGAGTAAGGGGTAGCTGGTTGATAGTTTATGGGGTAATCAGTGTTCTATTGTGAAGCCATTTGGTGGTGTAAAGATGGAGCTAGTGACATTCTAAGTAGGTAAGGGTAGGGTAACTTGTTGCCACTAAGGATGCTCGAGCTAGTGAGTTCCACGTCTGGGTCGATTTTGTAAATATTTCTAAAAATATCAAATATGCTTAATTAATTCTAGAAAATTTCCTAGTTAATTTAAAGTGTAGTTTCATGTTTGCATCTTTGAAATTTGAAGTGGTTATAGTAGGTCTTTAATAATCGCACTGTTTCGGATATGAATTTAAACTAGTTTCTAGAGCCCTTATTGCTATTGTTTTGACTTCATTCTTGTATTAAGGAATCTTAATAGGTCATGTTAAATTTAAAAGGTAAGGAATTTCAATTAAGAGCTCGTTTGATATTTATTGGAAATCATATACTAATTCAATTTTGCTTTTAGGTATGGAATACTTAGTTAACTTTATGAAATAACTTGATTGATCAAATTAGGATGATTTCTAGAGCTTAAAATAATGTTGGAGAGTGTTTATTATTAATCCTTGTTATTGAATTTAATTAATTATACATATTGAGATACTTAATAAATGGGAGATATTATGGTGATTTTAAGGAACTAATGCTATGAGCAAATATCATATTTTTTATAGGCAACACCAATAATTTATACTGTTAGTATATCGAATTTTTCATGAATTTAATTGAGTTAATTTACTATTTATTATGTAAATATTTATTATGTAGTCATAAAATAATTTAATCCTTAATTAAGGGTTAAAACTAGCCATGTTTGAGGCATATTCTTGCCTTAGAACCAATATTCAAGGAGAGGCCTTGTGCTAACCGGGTGCTATTAAAAAATAAATTGTAAAGGTTATTTGAATTATAGGCATAGTCTAAAGTAAGTAGTTACAATATCATAAATTGAATTAGTAATGAAGAGGGGTATTTGTGGTAATTTTGCTATATTGACTAGTTCTAAGTAGTTCTCAAAGAATTGGGTATGATGATATAAAGGTTATGAAAAATATATAAGAAATGAGGAAGTTATATTGATTAGAAACTAATAATGTAAAAACAAAAGATGAGAGATGTCGCATTATATTATATGATTGCTTCCATTGACTTATTAAAGAGCGTTTAGGTTTTGATGGCTTAAGTTGGTCTTTAGATTCATTTGCTAAGTTTCTTTAGAGTTTGTGGCTACGCTTTCTGATATAACTACTGTGTTGTACTGTAGTCAATAATATAGACCATTCACCTATTGTAAAGTAGAGATTGCCTTGTTTTGCTGATAAATTGGATCATAAGTATTGAATTGGTGAATCATACTAGTATTACTAATGATGAGTGATCATTAATGTGAAATCTAAGATCTCTAAGAATTAATAAATGGACTATGATTTGTTAAGAAATCTAGCGTAGAATCAAAGGTGTAATTGATCTTAACCTTAACGATAAGAATCCTAAGAACCTTGGTTTTAAATGATAGAGTTGACCCTTTGATTAGGTAAATTCACAAGAGTTGATATAAGACCTTGACCCTATGAATTATTCCAATCAAAGAACCTTGATATGATGAAGAATGTAACAAGAACAAGATTCTTGATGAGTTGGGAAGTTTGTAAAAGAACTAAAGAAAAGAGATAATTTGCTCTCTTAGTGAATCCAATATTATCAAACTGTCAAAAAGTGTTCCTTTCAACTAAGAATAAGATACATATTTATGTAGAAATCTTGACAACATTAGGACAATTAGGTAAATAGACCTATTGAAATAAACCTTACGATAATTATTTACAATAATACATTATAGAGCGATTGATTTACAACATATGCCACAGATAATCACTTGGCACTATAAAAGAAATCAAACTTATCACAAGTTGACATGACATTCCTATGTTCAATCATAAACTTCTATATGAGCCCATAAAAATTTGACCTTCCAAAGTCTCCATATAATCTTAGATTGCCAAATACTACCAGCTCCTTAACATCATTATTGAGTGAAAAAAGAATAGCTCACCACAGTAAGTAGCCATTAATAAATGCATAAATAACACCCATAAACAATTTGTATGACCTAACAAGAATGATAGATTTGAAATGCCCAATACCACTACATAATCTTGAGAATGGATTAAGATATATTAATCATAAAGGTAGAAGATGAAAAATCAAATACCCATAATCCCTAATATCCCTAGGAGTTGATAATAATGTATGAGTATCAAGAATTATTTTAGAGTTCCTAGTTGGAATTTCTCTTTTAATCTTCTCATTTCCATCTACTACCTCTATAACCTCCATTTATTCTTTAAGAACACCTATTACTTTAAATATCTCCTCCTATTCCTTCTCAATAGTCTCCATTATTTTCTCCTCTTTCTCTCTTTTATCAAATGACCATCTATTTACTCTATCTTTTAGAAAACTTACATGCTTTCACACTACATCATCAGGTATGCCTAAAAACAATTCTTTTTCCTTATTTTATAATCAAGTATTCATTCTCCAAGTCCAAATATACCACTTTATGATATGACTGCCAACATCATCTTAGATTAGTATGACAATAATTAATAAGAATGATATCACATAAAACCTTCTCTTCAATAATTTTTACACTTTTGGTAAGCAATCCATACCTATTGTGCTATTTGGAATACTCTTTCACCACAAACTCATTCATATGGATTGAGATTATTAGTTGTTGCTAAATCTAATTTTTCTACCATATATTGTAAAGCAAAATTTTGCCAAAGCAAAATTTTGGCATGAGTCATGAATGCATAGATAACAAAAATATTCCCTTAAACCCCAAATTTCGTGATGAAATCTCCACAGTAAATTATATACCTTTTAACTACGATTCCACTTATAACCACAAATTATCACAAGTACTATAATCAACCAAGCTCTATGAAACAAATTTTCTTTTTTGGGACACAATGAAAGGAATGAATAAGACTTAATAGAAGATTAAAAGACATGATATTTATTGACGTAACAAATAACTAAAGACAAAGTTCTATTTATGTGTATGTGTGTTTTTTTTATATGAATTGAAAAATAATCAAAGATACTAAAAGCAACTAAAGATGAGGTTTTTGTGTATTTCTTTTTTTTAGATTTATGAATTGGAACAAGAGAATATGAAGTACAAGAAAGACTTAAAAAAAAATTATTTTGACCTCTTTTTTTTTTTTTGTTTTTTTGTAACTATAACAACTATGAATTCAAAAGAATAAAATGAAACAACTAAAGAAAACTAGAGTAGAATAGAAAACTAAACTAAGATTATGAACAACCTAAAATTGGTGTTGTAGCTACCAATCTTAAATTGAACTAATGAAATCGATTCTTAGATCCTAAGATCTCTTATACCAAATTGATGTGTGATTGCTAATGCGAAATCCTATATCTTAGGAATTAATAAGCGAACTTTAACTCGTTGAGAAATCTAGTGTAGAATTAGAGGTATAATTGAACTTAACCCTAACAATAAGAATCCTAACAACCTTAATACCAAATGGTAAAGTTGCCTTAAGCCCTTTAATCAGGTAAATTCACAAACCTTAATGTAAGACCTTAACCTAATGAATTATACCAATTAAATAATCTTGGTATGATGAAGAATGCAACAAGAACAAGATTTTTAATAAGTTTGGATGTTTGTAAAAGAACTAGAGAAAAGAGACAATTTGCTCTCTTAGTGAACTTAATATTATCAACGTATCAAAAGGTGTTTCTTCTAACTAAGAATAAGATACAAATTTATATAGAAACCTGACAACCCCAAGGTGATTAGGTAATTAGAACTACTAAAATAAACCATAGGACAATTACTTATAGCTCTTAATGAGTTAGTAATAAACAAACTCAAAATATATATAATGACACTTAAACATATAATTAACTCAAGTACAATACTAGGAAGTTCTATACAACCAAATGAAGGACAAAACACCCTGTACACCTATTAATTTGCAATATACATGATAGATAATGGATATTCTCTAAGTTACACACCGTATAGTCTCAAAATGGCACCATACACCCTGTTGTAAAGGTATACACTATGTATATTGATCATGTATAAACATATGTGTAAGACTCCTCCACATAGCACTATACACCATATACTTTGCTTATGTATAGTCTTTTTCGTTTGTCTTTTAAGTTTATGTTGTGCAAGCATCATATAGTGTGTAGAGCAAGTATGGAATTGATGGTTTGCAATATCTTGATAATTGAATTTTGTACATATGTTATGTTTTATGTGTTGAGTTGACAGTTCATTTGAACTTATGGAAACTTATTTGAGCTATTGATATTTAACTAATATTAAGATTAAATCATATCTAATTAAATATTGATGTTGGCATGTTGATCATTTTCCTTTATCTTAATCTAAGCATTTGCATGTAGCATATGGTTTAATTACTAACCCCAAGTATAGTACTAGGTGTTAAGTGCTAACCATAAGATATTTGAAAGAGCTAAGTTTTGTTTATTATCTATGAATCGGCCTGATAAATTTCGGGTCTATTGATCCCATAAGTTTCTGGCATGATCTTCAAATAAGCCTGATAATGAACGAATCATTGGGATTGGTCCTCTAGGCTTATTTGTTTATGGCTAGTGAAAGATAAAAGAAAAAATTAGTATAAACTTTTTGTTAGCTTAAGTGCTTAGCTTGAGTAAGCAATTGATGAGGCTAAAGGTTAGCTAAGTGGTCTAAGCTATAGTGATAAAGAGATGCTATTAAGGTACCTCAAACTATGTGAAAGCTAAGTTAGATTTTTCACCTAGCTAGGCAGCCATATAAGTAATATTGATGCAATAATTGTTCTTATGCTTCACTTGCATTACATTACTTATTGCTTAGATATAATCTTTGAGAATATTGTGTATTTAGCAATTCTTCTTGTTGATTTAGTCTTTACATTCTCACTACATTCTATAAGGAATTAAGGGATTAGTGTTTACTGACATTAGGTAGAGGTTCCGAAGGTAAAAGTTTCAAAAGGGACTTAAGAGTCATCTTGAGAGCATTAGTTAGTCTTTCAAAAGATATAACAACTATGTCCGTCCGTGTTTATGTAAATCATAGTGTTATAATTATGTAATTAGATTAAGTGGATAATTTCCATGTAAATCTTCCCTACAAAAGATATAGTATAATATAAGTGAATTCAAGAATCTTTTTCGAGTTTAAAGACTAGAATAGGTAAGTAAGAATGGGCTTAGTAACCTATCCATTTGTAAGTATACACTAAGCTAGGAGATTAAGAAATAGGTGATAATATGCCTATTAAGTGGATAGTATATAGGATTTGATCACAAGTGAAGTATATAGTAAGTGCTCTAAGCATGATGGATCCTGTGAGTATTATGAGGGAGGTTTTGTTAAGTATCTTTGTAATAGGTTAGATTGATGTGATTGTGGAATTTCAAGTTGAGGAAAACAAGTTCACGTTTCGAATCTTGGTTGGCTTTATCCTTATTTTAAGGACGGTGTAGTGATTTGTCTCCTAAGTATCTTTTTGAAGAATACAGGTTGTTGACTAGGTAAAGCTTACACCTTAAAGGTAGGGTGTCTCATTAATGTTTCTTTTTTCTCCTTAAATTATAAATATACCTTTGTATGTATGTAGCATATTGACATGATTTCTTTATTTTTAAATTGAGATATTTACATCCCTAAATTGAAGAAAAACATATTTTCTTGCTATTATGTGAATTTTTTTTTTTTTGGATTTGAATAATGAAACAAAACAAAGTCAATTATAGCAAAATAATCAACAACTAAAAGAATACATTTGAAGGTTAATAACTTATGCTGTTACTTTTATAAGGGTTGGTAGATGCAACCTAAGTAGTTAATCCGAATACATTTGAAGGTTAAAAGATTAAAGAAATAAATCAAGTTAGATAAAAGGTTGAATAGCAATTGGATTTGATCGGTTTTATGGAAGAGTCACCATTCGGGTCAACTAAGGTTTCATAACAGGTTTTTATCATTGGAAAATGGTGATTAAAAAGGGTTTAATATTTAATAAATTTTTATTCTAATCTATTATCCATATTTTCTGGCAATTGAACGGTCAAATGAAAAATATAATCTAAATATACTTTCTTATGATTAATTTTTTCCTTTCAATCTCACTTAATTTACAAATAAATAGTTAAAATTAGTTGTATTTTTATAATACTCTTTGATGTTATCACGATTTCATTTTTTTTTTTTTTATAATCTGGCAACAGTAAAAAGTCATTTAGAAAAACTAAGAGGAGTTAGAATTGAGATTCTATTTCTACAAAGTTTCGGGCTTTCATTAATTGATTGGCTTGTTAGCACAAAAGAGAAATGCCAGGGACAAGCACAAGGCAGAGCTAGGACCATTTTCTTATCACTCCGCTTCCGTGGTTGGTCTCTTCGTTATTCGAAATATCCTCTTGAAGAGAAGGAAAGAAGTCGTCTGTATCATTGCTGAAAGTTGCATTTTCCATGTAGCCAATTGGGTCATCAGCTTCGAGTCTCCCTTGACCCTCTCTTTGTAAATACCCGTTTCCTTATCCTTCACTCCACTCCAACCTCTGCTGCTTCAGGTGCTTCTACATTATTTTCTTCTTTTCTTTTCATTTTTTTTTCTAAATTAATTTTCTGCGTTTTTCCTTTTCTAAATTAATTTTCTACAATTTTTATTTATATTTTCTATTATTTTAATTAATTAATTCAACATTAAAATATTTAATGAAGTAGCATATCGAGACATAGCTATATCCACGTCAGCTAGATTTTCCCATGTAGAAAAACCGAATGCAAAGTTGGATTGTTAAACAAGCAAGAGAGTGGGAAAGGAAATGGAAAATTCCGCTACCAGTCAGCGTCCAGCTTCTGCTTCGCTTCAACTACCACAATTACTACACAGAAGCATCACAATACTTCACAATTCTCTACAACATCATGTCTTCCTCTAATGGTGCATCCACAGTCAGTACTCTTAACTTCCTTTCTCTCTTTCTCTTTGTCTCTCTCACTCTGTTGGTGATGTTTAATGGCTTATGATGACGATGGTGTTTTATTTTTAGGATTTTGTTATTTTTTTAAATTATTATCATTATTATTATGTAGCTCATGTAATGTTTGTTTGGTGCAAGTTCAGGATAAGTTGAATAATGCAGAGAACAGTCTGGAAAAGATCAAACGCCAGTTGGCATCTGGCACTGGCAAGAACTTGTTGCAGGGACCACTTCTCAAGCGATCTGAGACCGTGCGCTCTCTTTCTTTGTGTACATTAATTTGTTTCGACTTATTTTGATTGAGAATTCTTGCGGTTTGTGTTCTCTTTGGTTTTACTTTTACTTTCTAGGTGTTTCGTGTAGTGATCAGTGATTAATTAGGGTTTTTTGACTAGTTGTTATAGGAAAATGAAGCATTCGATTCGCTGGTAATTCATTCATGGAATTTGACAGCCAAGTAAATGTTGTTTCCTTGGGGATAAGTAGAAACTAACGATTGTCTCACATTCCCCAACTCACTCTATTAAATTTACTTTCTGCTCATTCAGTTAAGCTGAAATATGGTGTACTGAACTTTCTCGAGATTTGTAATTTCTTATGCTCCATAGATTGTTAGTTTAGACTAGTCCATTTGGAAAACATGTTTGCACTCTTTGTCAAAGTTCGTTCATTTTTGCTTTGATACATTTCTGATAGATAGCAATAGTGTTGATTTTCTTATTTTTACAGCTTAGAAAATGGAATGAGCGCTGGGTGATCCTGGACCCGACTACTGGGAGAATGGAATACAAGTTAGTGGCTTAAATAAGAATTTTCCTTGTATTCACACTGTTTTCTCATGTATTGGAAACTCTATGATTTCATTAGGATTAGGAGAAATGAACCATCTGCCAAGGGGCTTATTGTGTTTGATGCTAATAGCACTATTACCGTTTCTCCAGTGAACTTCCAGTAAGGAAACTCGTACCTAATTGTTTATTTACTTTCTGATTATGAGTTGTACAAGGTTATTGATGTGGGTTCACATTTTGAATTGCATTGCAGTGGATTGCCAAAGTATGATGGATGCTGTTTCTGTATCCTTGCTGCCAGGCTTTTTAGTTTTTTCCAGCTTCTGGCTATCCTTTTGCATAATAATTCATGAAGCTAACTCAGGAATTTTACATGCTTCTGTTGAATGTTTCTTGACCCTACATTGTAGATATTGGGACTCCAACAAAGAAAGACTATTTTTTCTGTGCTGAAACACCTGGTGCTGCAAGAGCTTGGTTGTCTACTCTCCAGTAAGTTTTCTTTTGCAATATGTAATAGAAATGGCTTTTTGCTTTGGGTAAGTGATTCTTGTTTGTTATGTGGATTTCCATTAGCAATATAATAAATTTTGTAAGTTCCTGGATACATGCAATATTTATGATAGTGTTAGGTTTTATTGATGAACCACACTGATTATTTGTCTGTTATTTCACTCTGATGACTTCTGCACTGAATGTTTTAGCTACATAGTGAAGATGATTCTAATACTTCTGGAGTACATAGAAACAAAAAAATCTAAAACCTGTTAAACTCAAATTTATCATCCTTTTTTCTGGATTTCATCTATTGATTCAAACAAGTTGTAGCCTTCACATCTGCTTTCTCATCTTATCTCTATAGTGTATCATTGACCCACTTTTCTTTTCTTTTCTTTTCTTTTTTTTTTTAAATAAGTTCCAAATATCTCCAAAAGAAAGAATGAATTTCTATATTCATACAAAAAAAAAAAAAAATTTCTATTATTGAATGAATATGCATCTGAAAAAAGAACTTTGAACAGTTATTGCTCTTTGTTTTTAAGTTTTGAAAGTGGTGCTCAGGCATGACGAAGTAGCTACATTTGAAAACATAGCCTGGATTTGACTGTGTATTGGGTTAAAATTATGCAAATTGCATTCAAGCTTATGTGCAAGTTTAAGCTAGTGAGCGAAAATGCGATCCATCATCATTCTTAGGTTCATTGTTGGAGATTGATAAAATGTTTTCAGTTTTACATGTTATCTAGGGTTGGCAACTTGAGAGCCGACTTGCTATCTTGGACATGATACAATAGGAGTATAAATAGGTTTGAGAAATATGTCTGAATTTGACTTGCAAACCCATTTGAGATTGGAATATCTAATATTTATAGTTTCATTTTATACACTAGTGCCCGCATCAATATGCCTCTCTCTTTCTCTCTCTCATGTCATCTATTGCTACCTTATTGTTATCATCAGCTTTAATTCTTGTTTCAGTATGAGTAAAATTCTTTGATTTTTGATTTCTTTTTATACTATAGCTTCTAATATTCTAAAACAAAGACATATCCTGTATCAATGTGGGAGTATTTCATGTTCACTTTTGAATACAGATTTGTTTACAGGCATATACTATTAGAATCCCAACTTCACAGTTAATGGGAAGCGGATTAGGTTTATAAATTACTTCTTGGTTAAATAAGTCATGACAAAAGTGCATTAAACCCAAAAAAAACACAATCAAATCATAGATTTTTGTATAAGTTATTTACATAGCACTCAAAATTTGAATCCACTGTTTCAATTCTTAAACTAATACTTTTTTCGAGGGACTTGTTCATACGTATAGTCTAGATTTAGAAAAAGGTATTTGCGAGCATTTTAATCATTTTCAATGTAGTTTCTGTTGTAAGTATTTAACAAATTGAAGTCAAAACAAAACACAATAAGTTAACACAAATTGCCATCCCTAATATTATTGATTATAGTAGTTGTCACATATGATATTCCATACCATAGATGAACACTCTTTGTGGGTATGCAATAGATTTAGCTTATCAGATTTTTAGATCATCATCTGTCAAAATCAATTTCTATTGGAAAGAAAATTGCATAACTTTATCCCATCTGCATTATTTTATTTTATTTTATATTTTTAATGCTGCCAATTTAGCTTATTGGATTTTTATATGCTTGGGGAGGACATTTGTTGCTTAATGCTCATAGGGTGCAATTTGACAAAGGCCAAATGCTGAAGTAATCCCTTTTGATATTTCTGATTGTGCATTGTGGCCTTTCTGAGTTGATTCATACAAAAGTACCAATAACATTGTAAAATCTTTCAATGTTATTTTAAAAAATCATTTTTTTTCCCAATATTATCCTTGGATGTAAAAATTTGTAATAGCTGTGATGGCATGGAAGAAACAGTTGAACATAATAGTAATAATTTGATGATATGAAAAGTACTTTGAAATTTCCCTATCATATTGTTAATTGATGTCAGATCGATTCTGTACATCATAATTTTTACAAAGAATCACCAAAAGGACTTTTACAAGTATGTGATTTCATATAAGTTGGTTCCTACAACCAAGAATTTGTTAATTTTGTAAGTTAGGGCTTCCATCAACCAATCTTGAAATTCTGAGGGAAATATTGAACAAGTAGAATTATGAAGGGCCACATTGCATAATTGTAAAAGTTCTGACTCATATGAGCATTCATCCATTTGGAAATCAGTAGATATTTGAAACATTAAGGTTGATGGTGTCTGGCCTTGTATATGATATGTTTTCTATTTCTGATTGGATCTTTGTCCGGTGCCATGTAGCTCCCATGTTCATATCACCGAGTAAAAGACATGGGTACTCAATGATCTTACATATTGTATAATTCACCACAATGTAATGGTCCATAGTCCATAACAATCATGTCATTCTATTTCTTTTACATATATATATATATATATATATTTACAGTGCAGCGCAGTTGGTTCTAAGGGCTCATAAAGAGGCTGTGAGTTCCTTGAGTGGTAATGGCTCTGCAAAATTGGGAACTATGGCAGCTGCAGTTGCTGTGGCTAACTCAACAGCAGCAGAATGTTCGAAGGAAATTGAAGCTGCAATGCAGATTTCTATGAGAAATGTCCTTGGAATGATTGCAAACAATAATATAGATGGACCACTTGATGATTTTTCAGTTATGAAGGTAATGTAGTTGTCCATCAATGAAGGCACTGCTTTAAGACACTGGATTGCTTGTTTAGGCTTCTTTGATTGATGAAGGGAAGTTTTCTTCACATTTATGAAAGTTGCAGCTTTTATTTGGAGATGCTGCACTTTGTGCTTACTAAATCTACAATGATCATAACTGAGTTCAATACTGAGTGTGTTTTTTTTTTTCTTTCTTCTTCTTCTTCTTGTTTTTTTTTTTTTGGTTGGGGCCAGGGTGAAGGGGGGGGGGGGTTGGGTTGGGGCTGGTACTTGTTGGATTTCAGATCAAATTTTGCTGCTTTGTAAAGTTGATGTTCTTTTGGTGCAGAATTGATTATATTATATCTGATGAAATGGCCGTTGCATCAATTTTTAACCATATAATGAGAATTCGTGTATATTAAAGAGATGTGCATGCCTAATCCACGATATGCTAAGAAAAAGCAGTTTTACCAAATTGGTGATCATCATTTTTGGTTAAGAATTTGATAGAGGACTAGCTCAGTTTCAGGTCCTTGGAACTGAACAGTTTGCTGGAAGCTAACCATGATAAGTTTGAGAGGATATTTTCCTTCTCTAGAGCAAGAAGTAAGCATTTTCCATCAATGAATTCTCTTTTGAATTGTTAGTCTGTTGTGTCAGGGTAACCTGGATACATAGTTTTATGACCTGCATATTTTGATCGAGTCCCTGGCCATGCTTTACTATTTCTGCATCCTAGAAATAACATCAATGCAGTTAAACCTGCTTGGAAATTCTGTGTACCATCTAGACTGTATTGCTACTAATCCTCACTTGTGAGAGATCAAGTTTTAGCAGAAGTTCTAAGTATCTAGAGGCTTTTATTTCCCATGCAGATTGTGCTAGTATTACTCAATATTAGTTTCTCAAAACATACAAGGAAGAATGAGCATGAATCTATCTGTGTTGCTAAATTTTTTACAAGCTGGGCATCTTATTTTTTTCCTTCTTTTTAAATAAGTTTGTTGATTTGTTGAATATCCTATTTAGAGAAGGATATGCACTAGGTTTCTATATTTGGTTTGACACTTCTAATCAATGAGACTTGTCTTTTCATTCAGTTTAAATCTGATGAAAGAAATAAATATTCAGGAGACACTGAGAGTCAAGGATGAGGAGCTACAAAATTTGGCCAGAGATATTCGCGCAAGGGATTCAACTATAAAAGACATAGCTGAGAAGCTATCAGAGACTGCTGAAGCCGCTGAGGCTGCAGCAACTTCTGCCCACACAATTGATGAGCAAAGGAGAATAGCTTTTGCTGAAATTGAGCGCTTGACCAATAACTATGAGAACCAGCTGGAGTTGCTTAGAACAAGGGTAGTTTGCAGATCCTTTTAGTCACCTAGTTTAGTATTAGGGAAAAGGACTGGAAAAAAAAAAAGAAAGAAAAGAAAAAGAAAAAAACTGCTTTTTTCTTAGTTTGTGTTTGTTTATTGAAAACATCTACCAAACATTTACTATAATCTATTATATATAATTGTTGAATATTAAAGAAGTAAGCTTAAGGGGATGTGATAACTAGTAAGCTTTTAGTAATAAGCAGTGATAGGAGCTACAGCTGGTGATTGCAGTTAGCTACAACAGAAAGTGTGAGTGATAAATGAGGAAAAGTACTAACATGTTTGGAAAGGGGATATCCATGTTTCTTATTTTCCAATGACATTTTCTGTTTTGGTTAATTAAGGTTGCCTTCTACCAGTACTAGTAAAAAGCTACTAAATTGCATTTACTCTTAATTATTAGAGGAATAGAATCATTTAATTATAATAATAAAAGAATTTGGAAATCATTTTCTTTGTAATAAATGCACCCCGAATTGTTTTTTCCTCCCTCCTGATTTCTATTTGTATAATTTGTCTGTTTTCTGCTCTGTTGTTTTGCACTTGTAGCTGAAAGAATCTGAAGAAAAGGCCATTGCCCTTAGTAGAGAAAGAGATCAACTAGTTAAGGAGAGGAACTCTGCCCTTCAAGAAGCACATTTATGGCGTTCAGAGCTTGCAAAAGCAAGAGATCGTGCTATCATATTAGAGGCTGCTGTTGTCAGAGCAGAGGAGAAATTCAGAATTGCAGAAATGGATGTTGAATCTAGAAGAAAGGAGGCTGAAAAGAAAGAGAGGACTGCTGCCAAGGATAAGCAAGAGCTTTCTGCACATGTGAATGTTTCAGAAGCACAGCTTCAGAGGTTTGAATGTGTCTTACTTTTGGCACTACTGCTTCTATAGATAAGCTTCTTGCAATAATCTTTTCTACATGCCAGCATTATATGTGAGTACAACTTACTGCCTTGGTAAGGGAAACAATGAGAATGATGTAGAAATTACATCATAAAATGGTCACCTGAATCATTCATTTCCGTTGTTTATTCCTTGCATGTCCTAGCTTTCCAAAGCTTTTGAGTGAATTATTTATTTATTTATTTGTCGGGAAACGTATAATCCTGATGAATGAATTGAGTTCAGCAGCGAAGCAAAGCACCAATAAAATGCTGAGTTTCCTATATATCTTGTATCGCTGCAAATATTTTTGTTTGGAACTCTAGTTGAAGTCAGCCTTTATGGCATTTTGGTGTCTTCTGGGTCCTTATATTGTATTCTATTTTCTCAAATAGAACATTTGGCACATCATCTAGTTGTTGATTTATGAATTTGGTTCATGTTGGACAGAGAGCAGATTGATTTAAAGACAGAGTCGTGCTCAGACAGTTGGGATACACAATCTCTGCCAAAACACATTCACTTTCCCAAGGAGAATGCAGATAAAGCATGTCTTAGTGTATCAAAGCCAATACATGTCCCTGAAGATAATGTCATAGATATCCCTGGTAAACCAACTTGATCTGCAAGCCAATTAGAGATGGGAAATGGAGTGGGATTCAGGCTACAGAAGGAAGGATAGCTGATGTGAAAGAAGTAATGCCAGAAACAGAGAGCAGCAGTAGGGATATTAATGTTGTTAGTCAACAAAAATAACCATTAGCCTCTTGTCTATTTATAATCCTCGATAGTCGATCCAAGTAACTCAGAAGTTTGCTGATATTGGAATATAGTGGAGTAAGAGAGCAGTAGATGTGCAACTTCAGACTATTAACGTTTTGCAGTTTTATTGTAGATGGGGTCTTCTTTTTCTGAAGATGGAAGGGTGGGACTCTCGTGATATAGATCCTTTTCCTCTGTAAAGATGGAAGGGCCAATACATGTGAAGTATATCATTACACTCTGTCCTTCTACGTACACTATCAGTTTCTTCTGTATACTAAGAGCCCTGCAATAAAATCAATCGTGTTATTGTTTGTATAGCAGTCGAATTGTCCCAACATCATGTATACATTTTAAGCATTCCTATTGGATTTTTTACACCCCCAGCATAGTTGAGAATCGGTGAGATTATATTTGGTCATGCATGTTTATGGTGTACCATGGATTGCTTGCTCTGAAACTTTAGAATTGACAAGAAAAATCTTTCAGTTTAGCATAATCGTCTTCATCTGAAAGGGACTTATTCTGTGCTATCACCTTACTCATCAGATAATTCCCTATAGTAAACATTTTCCTGAGCCATGCCTTTAGGGGGTTGCGACGGTCCTGTACAGAATGAAAATCTAGTCTGTTAAGCTACCCATGTTTGCAAGTTTAGTCCTCATTAGGAAGTGGGTCCACTCTATGGGTGCATGTTGAATGAACCGAGCTTAGACATCTCATGGAGCGAAGTCTGCATTCTCCTACCTTGAGTGTGGTGGGTGTGGTTTCTGATAAGTAATTTTACTTCCCAACGAGCGGCAATGAAGTTCTTGGTTAGTAGTAAGGGAGCTGTCATCAAGCGTATTGCTGGCTGCTGCTTGAATTTATTTCTTCAAACATTTCAATAAATTTGTTCATTTTGGGTTAATCCTCTTTCTGCAGGGCTATGTTTGTACTTTCTTCACACAGGCTTCTTAGTGGGAGAAGGTGCGTCGTTGAGGTGAAATACGAATATTCGTCCATACATGAATCGTCACGTCTACGTTTCTTTTAAGCGTTCCAATCATGAGAACTGTTGGATTACAGGGTTTAGTGTGTACTGAAATTCCAATATAAAAATCTGTAGCACTAATTTTTTGAAAAACATTTCCATGCCGAATAGGAACTTACGACTCTCCATTCTGCATGACATGGCAATATGTCACTGTTTCTTTTATCACCGAGAAACACAATAATATTAGAAAAGATTGGCACATAATGCTCGTCATTAATTTGTGATAATGCATCTTATCTTTTATGCTATCCAATTCTGAACCGATAAAAAGACCAAAATCAGAAAAGTTTCAATGTTATTATAACATTATCGTGTAGATAGATTAATAGCATGTAAATATTAATAAAATTTCAACTCATTAAAATATAAATAGTATATTTTAAAAAATCATGCATAAATCATGCATTATAATTTGTAATGCCCAAGAAAATTAGAGAATGAAAATTATTGCAAAAGAAGGGCACAATTGTCTTTTAGTCCCTTTGAACCGTTGCCTTATCCTAAAACCCTTCGCTCTTTATTCTTTCTTTTCCTTCTCTTCTTTTCCATTCTCACTCCCCAAACATTCCAGCTACAAACACCAACTTTTCGAGCTAAATTCAAGAGGAAAAAACTCCTTTTCAAGGGAGAAAGTCGTATTTGATAAGTTTCCTCACCTAATGTTTGTTTTTGGTGGATAATTGGAGAGTTTTGAGCGGAATCCGAATTAAAAATCTTCTTTTTGCAGCTCCTTTTATGGATTTAGCTTACAATCTCATATTCAACCTTTATTTCATCTATTCAAGTAAATTTCTCTCTTTTCCCACATCTATTCTTGTTTTTAAGTGAATCTGAGTAAAAAGGATACTTAGTAGCAAGATTTGAGCTAAAGATTTGTTGTAATGTGAGTTGGAATATTGTCGTCGAGTTGTTTTCTTTGTAGGTTGAAGTGTTGTGATGAGTTTTTTTTTTAAGTTTTAATGTGAGAAAATAGGAGAAATAGAGTTTTAGAAGGATTTTCAAGTTTGCTATGGTAAATATGACCAAACATTGTGTTTGGAAATATTACACAACTGCTAAACATAGTCGTGTTGAGGTTGTGTGCTTCGACACTATCCATAGACAAGGTCATATTGAGGCCATGTTCACTAACACAACCTAAACATGGTCGTGTTGCTTAGGACATGAACATGACTGTGTTGCGCTTGTGTACCTTTACTTTACCCTTTCCTCGTTGTTTTCCTCACTCTTTTTGACAAAATATAAATTCTGACTTTAATCAAAGACTATTAAAAGAATTAATGGGTTTAAGAGCCATATTAATTTAAGAAAGACCTTTAAGTAATATCCCAGAATTATTATTGAGTTATGTATCTTGTATTAATTGTCATGTATGGGAATAAATCTTTTTATTTGATTTGATCAACTTTTTAGGGTCGTGATGCCTTGTTTTAGATGTGGTTGATTGGTTGGTAATCTATAACCGAATTAGTTTCATATTGGGCTATTAAATTGATTGTTGGTTGAATGTATGTGTGGGTTAGCTTAAGGACTCGAAGTGGTAAAACCTTAAGGGATACCCTAGTGATCGATATGTGATGCTATCCTTAGCAAAGTCATATATCGAAATAATTTAGTGTGGATGTTGGGGGCTAGAGTAGTAATTTCTAATACCTAGTATGTATATATTATATATATAATGTGGCAAAGTCATAAATATCTCCGTATTACTTGTTGGACTAAATTAAAGATAAGTAAACTAGTTATTTATTATTCCTGATGCATTAGATCTAAGTGTTTATTGATGTATCATATGTATGTGTTCAATTCTTCGAATAGCATGCACATGTGTTTATGGTATTATACATTAGGATTTGGCTGTAAGAAGTTATAATGAGTTAACTATTTATAACGAGTGTAGAGATATTTGCTGCTATCATGAGGTTGGGAAGGGTGGTGACTAGTAACTCCAATATGAGAATAATCGATGGAATTAGCATCATGACAATGATGATGGTGATTCCTTATCAAGTTGAAAGAAATGATGCTTATTAGATTTATTGATAGCTTCAATAGTTTTAGGAACTAGAAATCCTATTGTTAGTTATGATCATAGTTGGAATAACTCGTTTGAGAGACATTTGGATTTTTTAAATTATGGAGAACTGTCGATGGTTCATATATGTAAACATAGAAATTTTAGTAGAGTAGTTTGAGTCTTAGCGTATTGCTAATTAGTAATTATATATGGTGGATTGCCATATATTATTAATATTTATAAGTTATTTATTTAAACGCGTTACATATTGGCAACAATGAATCTTTTATCTAAATGAACACAGGAAAAGTTGAAGGAGCCTTGTTCCCCTTTTCGAAAACAAAATAAGCAAACAGCATTTAGCGGATCGGTCGGAAAAGAAAAAGAACTTTCCGAACCAACTTTCAGTTCATATATTAATTTCATCCAATAATACTTCACCAACTGCTGTCTCATGAAATGCCGTAGGTAGAGGATATAAACATAATCTCAGTCACTTAGTCAAACAAATCAACTATGAGTCAACTGGTCAAGTCAAGTGGGTCCAAGTGGGTCATCAATGTCGCCAACTCCCCTCGTCTGTTTCTGATTCTCTTCAACACTCTTCACAACCGTTCCACATACAGCAAACACTATTGGAATCATAATTCAATATTATAACGCATTACTAAGAAACATGGCATATAAGATCAGTAGGCTAGTTGTTCCTAGTAAGGCGAAACAACAAAAGAAACAGCGTAGTATTAATAATAAACTTTTACTACATATGTTAGGCAACTCATATATAATGGACCTGTATAATCCTGACGTTACATACAACATCTTGCATATCACCTATATGTCCATTCATACTCGCATGCTTGTGATGGATGCACAGCACTTTGAACAACTGATCTCAGCTCATCCCAGTCTTCACCTCCAAAACGATCATCTCCATCCTGATCCCAAACCCTGGGATACGATTCCATGAACTGAGTCTGTGTAACTACATTGTTGTATTGAATATGATTCTGGATGAAGTTATAGCTTCTTCCACTATGATCAACATGGTTTAGGATAGGTTTTGTTTCAGTTTGTTGAATAACTGATGACTCTCCGAAACTGAGGTCAGACTCCAAGCTGCAAGTTTTGGAATTAGAATTAGTTTGGATATTATTAGTCCTGAGTTTGGTTTCCAATTTGCTAGTAGGTGTGTACTTCTTGTAAGATGGTATTCGCTTGAGAATTTTGCAAACTGTCCAAACCTCCTGTCAAAACATTTAGGAATGAATTGTTTAGTCAATTTTA
This sequence comes from Lumnitzera racemosa, assembly GCA_024138005.1. Lineage (NCBI taxonomy): Eukaryota > Viridiplantae > Streptophyta > Magnoliopsida > Myrtales > Combretaceae > Lumnitzera > Lumnitzera racemosa. The sequence continues at coordinate 65,920,976 of JAMXBC010000004.1, forward strand.
GCATGTGGAATTTTGAAAAAAGGTTGTTACGGTCAAAATAAATGATCAATAATGCGATCTATCAGTACCCCTCCAAACCCCCCACCCAAAAAAAAGAGCTACTAAAATTCAATCCCATTTAATGGGGTCAATGGAAACTAAAGCTTAGACTTTGACCACTTTAAAAGTAACATAACAGTATTTGTACATTTACAATGAAGATAGCAAAAATAAAAGTTTATGATATCTTATTACTTTTAAAAGTATCTATATCCTCTAAATTATTACCGAAAATTTATATACTGAAACAATTATAAATATTAATAGCGCCAGGATAAGATGTTAATAACAGTTTGTATGTCTATGATTTTTAAAAATAATAGCAAGACAAAAATGTGTTTTGAAAGTTTAAAAACCATGTCTAATCTCTAAAAAAAAATCAATATTACTAACACACTATTAATAATAATAAAATACATATTTTTTAAAAAACTACCAATTATACCGTAAAAGGATTCGATACCCGACTTAACACTAAAAGCATTTACTAGTTATGTTTTAGTAAAGTAGTTTGAAAATAAAATCTGGTCAAAAGATCGTGAGGAAAGACGCATTTGGAGGAAGCCTAACGTGTGGATTAAAGAGTTTGTGCACTCCAACTGTCCATTAATGAGTTGGACGGCTTCCAGGTGGTACGAAAAACGTCCACTTGAAAGCTACATGATCGGTTGATCGCGTCAGAAATGTAATAAGTTTCCAATTAGAGTTAATATTAAAAACCAATTCAGGGTAGGAGACTGACAAAGCAACACAAGGACATTAATTTACAAGCCTATTAAATAAACTAAGAAAGTGCGCCTGAAAGCAGTAATTACCGTAGACTTTTCTGCCGCCCAGCTTTTGGATGGACTTGAAAGGTAATCCTATGTTAAGTACTGATATAGACTCGTTTATTATTTTTTAGTTAAATTCAATTTAGACCTAAGCAACCGGAAGTTAAATTGCAAACGTAAAATTGGGGTGCATTTGTTTTAAGGAAAAAGTTTGCATACTTTCTCTGATATTAGCTCTAATCAAAACCAATAATCTCAAGATATTACAAATATTAAGGACTTTTGGTAGTAACGAGTAAATGATAATGGAATACAGAAATATTTTCTAGTGTGGAAAAATATAATACGATCTGTATTTCGTAAAGAACAAATATTATATGGCAGGCATGTTTGGTTAGTGGAATAAAATAAGACAATAATAAAATTATAATTTCTGAGGAATAGAATGAAATGATAATAGATATTATTTTGTGTGGTTACACTAAAATATGAGGAATAGAAGTAACAAAATACGAACATCCGTAAACACACTATTAATACCTTTAACTAGTTCATAGCTTTACGGTTAATTAGGATCTTATGGATAAAATAATATAATATGTAAGAGTAAACCAAAAAAAAAAAAAAAAACAAGTATTCCGATGGTTTTCAATAAGGAATTGGGATTTCTTATTTGAAAGTATATAGATTCTTTACATTAATTATTCCGCAAATCAATTACGGTAATAGTTTTGCAAGGAAGGAATAATTATTTATTCCTATAAAGCCAATTAGATATGCTGTTAGATTTTAATGCAATCACAGTGATCTTACATACAGATACACCTTACTAAAGATATACAATTTGACTTACTTATATGAATTAAATGAAAAATTGGTAAATAGATCTACCAAAGAAAGTTATGAGGTGATGAGGTTTTTAGTCTGCAGCATGTGTTAATTATTTCAAGCGGTGTTATCACTTTTTCAAATTTTATTATGTTACAATATATATTGAAATAGTCATTTATTTCTAAAATACGAATAATTTTCTTTTTTCAAGAAATGATAACCAAGATTAAAATTTGAACGTACAAGAATTTTCGGAAATGATACCGAAGATAAGACCAATTCCCACATAAGAAATGAACAATTTTTATTTTTTTTTTTAAAAGCCAACTATATATGTAATATTTCAGAAGAGGGAAACATGTAGATTAGTTATCAAGAACTAAAGATGCTATCATATTCACTTATTGGAGTGGGAGGCATTTGTACATTTGCCACATTGCTATATTGCAAGTATTATGTATGAAAAATGACTTGTTAAAAACAAAATGTAGATCTGCACTTTATATGCTCGAAAAGCAAACTATTCATTCAAGTGCCGGGTTTTAACCAATGTTATCCCTTGATTCAGGAGTAAGAAGGTGTTTAGGATCAAGGGGTAAGGTTAATAAAAATATTAGAATGTATTTTATATTTTTTTATAAAATAATAAAATTATTTACATTAGTGAGATTTGAAAGTTGAAATTTTTTAAAGTTCATTTTTTATTTTTTCTTTAATCCACATTTATTTTTTAGTAAATTTATGTATTTTCTAAAAGAAAATTAAAAAAAATAATACATTTCAACCTAAAAAAGCCCTATTGGGTCTTATAAAAATAAGGTCGAATCGACTGAATTAATTGATGCAAATGAGGATTATTGTCAATTAAAGTGACATGAATCGGTTTTATGGTAAAATCAAATCGAACCATATTAAACTGGAATAACATTAATTTTTATAATATAATAAATTTCTTGAGACAACTACTAAAGTTGTGTTATTATCCTTTTTTTTTTTTTCTTAAACAACTCACAAACAGTTATCATAGGAAATATTTATGAAACTGTTATTGATTTAAAAAAAAAAAGGTGATTTGTAATATAGCTATATACGATTGTTAATGAATGCTCCTATAATAGCCGATAATATAATTTATTTACAGATTTTTCTGCTAACAAAAAGCAATCAAGATTTAATAGTCTTGATGCAATGGCTTATGACTTCTACTAGCTATTTTCCAATCCAACTTACTTCAAAAATAAATAAATAAATTCCAAAGAAGTGTTATATTCTTAAATTCTTACATGCATAATGTAAGCAGCTTATATTATTGCTTGAAATGTATCATATTAAATTCAATTCGTAACAAGCTCTCAAAAGTTTAAAAGCTGAAATCTTTTGTTGAGCTTTTATAATTATATGCTAACACTCGCCTCCTACATAGTTTCAAACATAATTTAAGTTTCTTATCATATGAAATTAATAAAATAGAGGCAAAACAAATGTCAATACGAGAAGAACTAATCAAGATATCATATGATGCCTTGCAAATGCAGCCCTACAGCCAACTTTAATCTAAAAACTTTGAGCTTGTAAAATTAAGTATTTCTATATTTATAAATTAACAAATATATGTTTGAATATATTCCTAAATGGTTATCTTTTGAATTGAAAGGCTGTTCCAACCTTTACCCATATTTTTGTTTGGCATCTATAGTCCTACCTTAGCTATACATAATAGAGATTTTGGGGAAGGAAAAAAAAGAGAGAAATTGAAAACAATAATTTAAGACTTGACTCGATACCCAAATTAACTTCCAGAAGTAATCTAATATATTAATAAGTTTGAATAAATTTGAATGCATTGATAAACTTCATAAAATTATTACATATCTTTTATATTATTAAGTTAAAATTGAAGATATTTTTAGGAGTTAGTTAGTATAGGTTGGGTAAGATATAAGACTTTACCCTTACCATCTACCCTATGATACCTTGGACTTACCCCATCTTATATCCTGTAAAACCTATAGATTTTTTTTTTCCTAATAAATTTCAATATGGCTATTTTTTTTAGATATAAAACAAACACGACCCTTTTTCTTTTTTGTTTTAAAAGCAATTGCTTAATTTAATCAATCTTTCAAATGACGTCAATGAATAAAGTTCATTGAGGTTTATCTATGAGTAATCTTTTTTTTTTTTCTTAAATGGTTTTTAACTACTATTATTGATGAATTTTTACAAAAGTATTATATAAAATATTTTTTATGTAAATAAAATATTCATTTTGTAATAATCACATTATAGAGATATTTAGAAGACCAAGCACACCATTTAAAAAAATGAAAACAATAAACATCTTACATAACATAAGATCTACAAAATTATTAAAATATGTACAAGATTATATAATTTCATAATTATGGATTGACGATAATATAAGGATCAAACAATTAACCATAGAAAAATAAAGACATAACATGGAAAAAGGAATAAAGCATTAATTCAAATTAAAATATTTTTCTTCCTCAAGTTACATACATCTGTAAAATAATCTTCTTATACTTTAAGAAAATCAGATTTTGCTCGAGTAACAATATCAAATCTTTTATCAAATATAAAACAAAGAAGCTATTTTAATATAAAAAAATAGGTAATAGACACATCTCATGGCTTGTAGGTGATGCTAAAAGTAAAAACCAATAGCTCAAATTCCCTTTTCGAACTTTACTAGATAAAGGGTTTAGTAAAGGAGAAAGGAATAAAAATAACACAACAATAGAGTAAAGACTAAAGATTAAAGAAGAAAGATGGGAAAGAAAGGACTAATAGATGTTTAGTTTAGAGTTTTTAATTTGTTGTGCTTTACTTTATCTTAATGAGATAATAATCTTTATTTATTAATTTTATTTAATTACTATTATTGGGTAAGATCTTGAAACCAAAATCTTATATACTTCAAAGTATATGTTCTAGAATGAGTACATGTTATCTTGATTTCTTAATCATATCCTATTGTAGGTTTTAAGAAATTACTATTTAGAACTTACCTTTATCTTAATTATCCTAAGTAGAGTTTGGATAAGTACCATATATGATAGGGTTCTGATAAGTATTATATATAATAAAGTTACTGTGTCACCGCTAATTCTTTTATCTATAATTTTTTAATGAAACAAACTCATGAAGATTTCTCCATTATTTTGAGATTTATCTATAGTTCCTCATGAAATAAGCTAATGAAGATTTCTCCGTTATTTTGAGACGAACGCATCGTAGGAAGCAGGATTTAAAATTACATGGCATATAAAATAATGAGATGGAACTTAGATGGATGCAAGGGAATAGCATGGTATAGTAGAGTGATATATCTTACAGCTTCATGAGTATCGTCAGGCTTTCCGTTGGATTTTCCGGCTGGAGGTAGCCGGAATTCATGCATCATCCAATCGGTTTTGGTGCCTTTGCCGGCGCTTCCTCGGTAGTAGACGAGCGACTTCTTGAGACCAACACATTGATGGGGGGTTTTAGTAGAATATATAGGTTTATCGATTCCAGTTGCCTTCCAAAACCCAGATCCTGTCACTCTGTTTGGTCTCACGCTGTTTCTATACTTCCTACCCCTCATGCAAAAGAAATACCATTCTCTCTCAACAGCATTGCTGACTTCTGACATAAACAAACAAATGTTAGCGCGATATTTATTCAACAACGTTGGACGATATATCTAGATTAAATTAAGTCAAAATAATGTCTTCTTTTTTCCCATAAACGAAATAAGATCCGTATTCCAATGATTATATATACCTTTTTTTTTTTTAATCATTTTGGCTACATCTATAATTGAAAAACTTTTAGATTTTTCTTGTTCCTATTTACAAGATGTTGAAATACGGATTTCGAAGATTAGATAATGAACTAAACGTGATACCATACAATAACTCGAAATTTTTATGATGGTAAGCTGTGGTTCTTAATGGGTATCATGTCAAAAATCATAGCATTGATTAACGAAAAAGACATTTATACCAAACTCTCTCTTGACAGTGCATATATTAGTTTATCTTCCATTATGGTATTAGGTGAAAAGGATAACTATGTAGCAAAAACTGTGCTAGGTACAATAATCTATTTTTCACACTTCTAATCGAAAGCGTTGCTAGAGATAAGTGGTCCATATAGTACACCCACCTTTTTATAATTACTTGGAATATAGTCGAGCGATTCTATGGTTGTCTTTCCTAAATTCGAAAACTTTGAAATTTTATCTTTTAGAAAATTTAAATTTCTAGATAAAAAAATTATTGATTTTTTATAAATTGATTTTACTCTTAAAATTAAAATTAGCAGCTTATCATCCCCCTAATATTTCCAAAAACAAAAAAAAAATCTATATTTGAATCCAGGTAACAAAACCTACAATATACTTTTGTACATAAATAGACACCTCTTTACATATGAACATATATAAGTTTGTGTTCATAGAAATAAAGCATTTATGTATGAGTTTCTTTTCAGAAAAGAAAAGAAAAGAAAAAAAAGGGGGGTGGGGGTGGGTAACAAAGAATGATAAGAAATATTAGTGCTTACTAGGGAGATCCCAGGGGTCATATTTGTAGATGTCTATCTGCTTGATAAGTTGGTCTATAGCACTCAAAGCTTTCTTCTCAACTTTACTACGTAAATAAAACCCCACTAACTCTTCATCCGTTGGATGAAACCTAAACCCTGGTAGTTTAGTTTCTTCTTCTTCCCCATGTAATTCTCCACTGTTCTTCTTATCACTATAATTACTGCTCATCTTTCTCTTGGGTCTCTCTGTGTGTCTTGATAATTATTCACTTATAATCTGGAAGGAGAAGCTTGTTTATATATATATATATATATGTAGTACAGATGAGGGGCTGATGAGTTGTGAATAGTGACAGTTAGAGTCAAGCTTGCATAATGGAGACAGAGTCAATTAAGAGAAGTCTTCCATTTAACTTTTTGTTTGGAGGGATAATAGTCCATGACCTTGAATACAAATTAAATAAAATGATTAATTAAGGTGCAGTTCTTTTGATTTTTCAGAGGTGATGAAAAGGGCCTTTTTAAGGTTTAATTTTATTTCTAATGATGTATTTTGTCGGGTAAGATAGCATGTGTAGCTACTTGATTCTTGCTCCTTTCTATTAATTTGGAATTATGTAGGCATAGTGCATCCATTGGAATAGTCCACTTTAGCGGCCGTTTGGTTTGACTTCTTCATGATCCCCTTCCTTTGCATTCCGATCTAAACCGAATGCGAAGCACCTTTCATAACTTCTCGCAATCAAATACTCCAGATGATTCCTTCATTTTACCTTTTTCATTATGTGGTTCAACAGTGTTTAAGTTCAGTATCGAACATCATAGTCTAGGTTTTTCTCATCTAGATTTTTATATCTACTCCCGCAATATATGATTATGGTTATATTGTCTTTCCCTCTTTGGAACCATTACAGTTTAGTACATCACCTTTTATTAGCATTTTTGGTTAATTTTGTAATGATTGAATAAAATAATTATTCCATATTTTGCATTAATAGTATTAATCATTTATTCGAACTATTAAAAGGTTTTACCCTTTATATAAACTTGACCATATGAATTTACCTTTTTATTATTTAAAATTTTTAAAAAGAAAAAATTATAATAAAGTCTGTTTCATATTTAGTCGATTGAATAGTTATTCTACATAATTTCTATCATTGCAAAATGATGAATGCTATACCTTGTTTTTTCCTAAACTATTTCTATATTTATTCATGAGACATTAGCCTAATAATTGAGTTACAAATTAGAGTAGGTACATTGATACTTTCATATTCCTAATTTATTATTGATATCATTTTAAGTGCAACATAAGTTATTGCATATTTATTATGTTTCTTATAATTGCAATTCTATTCTTCCAATATACTAAGTTTTAGATTATTTCCAAGTATTTTGGCTTTTTCTCTTCTTACAATAAGTTATGGATTTACCTCTCAAGATGATAATTTTGAGACCTTAGCATGAGTCTATCAGGTAAAACATAGTGGGAGTTGACAAGATTTATCTACATGAGTCACAGTCTTGAGGATGTATCTATAATTTCTCTTTTTTTTTTAATTTGATTAATTCCATAAATATATCTTTTATTTATTATTAATATTATATAGCTTGTGGTGTGGCTGATTATATGGTATTTCTATATTTTTATTTATTCATGGTCTATGCACGACAGTTTTTTCCATAATATTATCAATCTAAAAGTATACATATAATCAGATTTTGAGGAACGAAAAATGGAAAGATATTCTAACTTTAAGTGCTAGTCTTGATATTAATACCAAAATCAATTATCTAAAGTAGTATGGATCTTAAAAATGAAGGCATCCTTTGAGATGGCTTTTAATTAGGTTTTATCATTAGAACCTTATATACATTCTAGAATTTGTGGGACTTCACGTGGTCAAGTAGATTTTAGGATGGATATTAGATGTCATGAGATAAAGCTATTATTTTGAATTGTCATTATTTGCTCCCACATTTTATCCATATCTTCTACGTTTATAGTGTGTTCACTTGAGGGGATGATAATTCTTGTTCCATATATAATCTATGTGAATTACGTAATTCCATATAATCATTTTGATCGAGTAATTTAAAGCATACATGAAAATAGATCAATTAAGATGATAATTCATGAATAGGTCTTAAGAGTTAGTTAAGGATATCTCGTGGGTCCGAATTATAGGAATATAATAAAATAATAATAATATATTTAAGAGTAATTAATTACTAAATTATATTATGTTATATTCTATCTATTTTAACACATGCAGGTTAGGTGACAAAAATTAATTAAACTTTAAAGATAAATTATTCATATTATAAACTAATTAAATGACATAAAATAATATATTACCTCAAGTACAATTATTATATGTGAATATATACTCGTAAATGCTTAAACGACTTGGAAATAAGTATAATTTACTCAAAATTTATAAGAAAATAATAAAAAATTGATACAAAAACACCAAAATACTAGATGTATAAGGGATTGGGTATGGAAAGAAAATTGGGACAATTGTTGGTAAAATAATTAAGCTAATGACACCTAACTTGCTTAAAGATGGAGTATTTGAACTAAAATTAGGAGAGAGGATTCATTTTTCACTCTATAATTTTTGTAAATATCACCCAAACCTCTCAAAAACTTTAAGTATGGTCTAAGGAATTTGAAAAAAATCTAGAAAGGAGAAGAACAAAGGAGGAAAGATTCTAGAAAAATTTAGAATCATAGTTGCGCAAACTAAGCTAATTCAAGGAATTTAAATATAGGCCATTTATGGAAGCAAGCCACTAACATTGAGTGATAGATATGGCAATGCCTAAGGCTACTGACAAGGTATAGAGGGTGGTGGTAGCCTTACAATCAATTTTCGGTGGGCTAAAATTTTAATTTGATTTTACTAAATTTTGTAAAAGTATCAAATTAATTCCAAAAAATTATGAAAAAAAAATTGCTTTAGACTATTTTCATGTGTAATTATTAAGAAAAATATCAGTTTGTCAAATTTTTAAATGAGTATATGACCTTCTTAAGAAATCATCCAAAGTCGAACAATTTTGGAAGTCGTTTTATATAACCATTAAGTTATTGTTTTGAAGTTAAACTTTTTTCTGGAATAACCTTATATTGCATATAAGAATTTCATGAAAAATTTTCTACCAATGTAGATACCTCATTTGTGCTACCCTCATGATTCTTTTTTTATTGGGCTAAGTTAAAAAATTGATAAAAATAAGAAAAAAAAAACTAAAAAAATTAAAAAAAAAAACAAAAATTGAAAGAAAAATAAAAAATATAAAGTGTTAAGTCGAGTGGTTTAGGGTCAGATCAGACAATGATTGAAGATGTATGTTCAATTTAATAAATTCCAACTCGCAAGCTTCATTAAAAATATAATTTTAGTCCAATCCAATAAGAAGCAGATTTTTATCTAATTTATATTGAGTTATATAGACTTAGGATTTATTAAATAGGTTAGCATGTATATTGAGCTAAATTAAAATGGATTAACTCGAACCTAAGATAGAAAGCCCAAATCAATGTAAGGCTTTTGGAAACTGGATTAAATCTTCAATAAATTTAATAAATCTAAATTTGGTATTATTGTATCTTATCAATATTGGATATGTTAAGATTAAATCTATGCTAAAAAGAGCCAAAAGATTCAAATTTATGGCCTATAAATAGTAGATAATAGATTATAAAAGATACGTTTTTTGCAATTCACATTACATGTATAATCTCCCCACAATTCACATCTGTATTCTCCACAATTTTCTAATTCATACACTTCCTCACATAGTCCTTCCTATCACTCCCGCCCAACATACACACATCACTCTCACCTAACACATATACTCACCTACCACAATCCCTTACAACACTCACACATTGTCCTCACGTCACTCACACATGATTACACAACATTGACACACACACTCACTCTCACCTGATGCTAACAATCTAGCATGACGCCATACAACTAGAATACACACACAAAACCCCATGTGTCCGCTTCATGGTCAGCACAACACACGCTTGCATTTCACACTGCACGCCTACTGCACTGTCTACAAACATGATCAAGACTTGAATCCGACCCATGCATAAGCAAATCTAATCCAACCAGTTAGATGGTTTTGGATTCCATTCTCTTTTATTTATTTATTTTTTTATGATTATTATCATTGTAGTTATTTAGTTGTTTTAATTAGTTTAGTAATCTAAGTCTTTTTTATAAATTTATTTTTACTAACTTTATTTTTTAATGTAGGTACTTAGTCTTAGTTTTTTTTTTGTTTCAATTATTGTTAACTTCATTAATATTTTGTAATTTTAACATATAGTATAAATTTTTACAAAGTTGCATGATTTAGATGGTTTATTTACATCAAATAAGTACTAACATGATTTTTTTTTTTTTGTAAGTCTTAACGTTAATTCTGATTAGTTGATTTGTGGCACATCATCATTTTTTAAATGATAAAATGTATTTTTGCATAGATATTGCATTTTTAGAAGTATCACATTTGCATGAAAAATTACATATTTTAGCAAGTTTTCATAAAATTGCATTTTTAGGCTTTTAAGGATTTTTCAAGAATAAAAAAAATCGTTTTGTCACTGATTTAGTTTTCATAAAATAAAAAATCTTCAATTGACATATTTTCAATGGTTAAAGATCTCTTTCAATGGTTAGGCTTCTTTTCTATACTTCAGGCTTCTTTTCCATTGTCCAAGCGTCTTATCTATAGTTTAGACTTCTTATATGTGGTTTAGGCATCTTTTTAATGATTTAGGTATCTTATCTACAGTTCAAACATATTTTCTATGGTTTTACTTAGGTCTCTTATACATTACTTAGATCTCTTTTTCATAGTTTATGCATCTTTTCTATGATTTAGATGTCTTTTCAATGATTAGACATATTATTAATAGTAATTACATTTTTTTTCCATAAAATGGCACATTTTCCATGATAATTGCATATTAACATATTTTCACAAATTTTTTTTAATATTTATTTATTTACTTTTCTTTCATTTAGATGCTTTAAGATTTTTTTTAAAGTTTCATCACATAGTTAGTTTTTCCAAAAATAAAAAATACTAACTTGAAGTCTTTAGTTTTTTTTTTTTTTCTTAGGAATCAAAATTAGGTTATTTTAAGATTTTTCTTAACAAAAATAAATTGGTTAAAAAACGTAAATCTAGCTTACTTTTCAAATTAAAAAGAATCAACCCACTAAATCTTTTCTAAAAAAAGAATTATGTTAGTTTGATCCCGAATAGCGGATATATAGACACATTCCAGATAACCGTATAAAAAAAATTAACTTTTTTTCTTTTTCTCAAAATTTCATAATAAAAAAAATTGTAAAAAAATTTATTTTAATTATATTTTTACTTATCTGTACATATTTTGGCATTTTTAGAAAAAATTATAAAAAACAAAGGCCATTAGTTTATTTATTTATTTTATTTTACATTATACCTTAGTCTTAATAGATTACCCCTCGAACTTAGTTTTTTCTGGTTTAATTTTCTAAATAATTATTTTTTAAAAATATTTGTATACTAGTGGTTAAATTAGAGTTTCCTTACCTAAAAATCTTAATTTCACTTATTACTAGTGTAATTGGATGGCAACTCCAATTTTTCTAAATATTTTTTAAAAAAATTTTTTTAAAGAAAAATATATGTTTTTTAATTTTATATCTAGTAATTTATATTAAGCGCACTAAGCTTAAAATAAGTTGAATTAAGAAAAACCAAAATATAGCTCAATAACCAAAAATATTTTCTATAATTTTTAAGGAATTTTGAGTCTTTAAATTTGATGAAACATGCCCTTTTTCGAAAATTTTGTGCAATTATCCTTGTGAAAAACAACATGCAACAGTTGTGTAATTTGATGGTATTATATGTCACTGTAGAGAGTGACAAGGAGTTGATTGAATTGAATGAGATTTGAGATATGTACAAATCACTAATTATGGTTTACATGCATTAAAGTGAAGGTACAAGGATTTGGATGTTTAGATGACATAGTGATTATAGGTATGATTAATCTATTGTATGATCATGATTTACTAAGCTTGTAAATTGTAATAAGATATTACAACGAGTTGCTTTATGCAAACATGTAAATTGAATTTGTTTAAAGGGTTCTTTAGAGAGTTGAATCTATTTAGAGAGTTCTTCATAAGGTTGACCTAGTAAAAAAAATGACTTAAATTCTTGATTCATTTACTAGATTAGAAGGTTAGCCAATATAAGGATCTTGATTATAATCATGTTAGAGTATTGGTTAGGAAATTACTTAGTAAAAGAAGTATGGTTGTAATGACTTTAGACATGTTCAAAATGTTGGCTAGAGAAAGGATTGTAATAAATATCCATGTCAGAACTTCGTTTAGGAAGTTAATTGGTAGAAGAAGAGTAGATGCAATGATTTCAAAGACTTTTTCAGAAGGTTGATTGATTTAGAAGGTTTACGTGAAATTACTTTAGAGACATCTTTAGAGGGTAGGTTTGTAAAGAGAATGACTTAATCTTTTGCTTAGAGAGTTAAACAAAAGGGTGGATAATAAAAGGACCTTAACTATACCCCCATCATAGAATTGTTTAGGAAGTATTTAGTAAAGGAAATATAATTGAAATGGCTTTAGGGACTTGATCGAGAATTGAATAGTGTGGAATGCTTAGAGGAAATTACTTCAAAGGCTTATTCAGAGAGTTGATTGAAGTAAGGAGTATAACTGAGATAATTTCAAAGATTTGGTCAGAAGGTTGTTAGTTTAAAGATACTTGTTTAGAGACTTTATTAGATGGTTTTGAGACTAAAACTTAGAATTAAGCAAGCTTTCAGAATCTTATTCAAAGGCTTCAATAACAAGTTGGAACTCAATACAAATCTTACTCGACTTACTAAAAATAAGTCATAACCACACTTAAATTATTTAAATGAACTCATTTACCTTATATCTAGTAAAATTAAAGTCATTGTATTGAATATTTAGGGGAAAATGAAAGTGAATGGACCTATATACAGGATTATTAAGCACTACTTATCCAGGGAAGTAGGATCAGTGCTTTAATGCACTTTAAAGTATTATTTAAAAATACTTGGAGGCCTTAGCATGTGTTTTCCTTGTTATTGTATGTTAGTAGACTGTATGTGTACAACATGTGTGCTTGAATATTGTATTGCTATTATGGAGTATTAAACTGTATGTATTAGTAGTTTTATAATATTACTTGCTTTGGACTGTTTGAAATTACTTAATCATCCCAAAAGAAATGTAACTCAAATTCGGCTTCACTTCTAATCGGACATACATCGTAACCTATTAAGGAAATGACTAGGATTCTCGAGCCAAACATTGACCATTCGATGAGAATAGCTAAAATAGTCTTTTCTCTACCCTTAGTGGAACTAAGTGTCAACAAAGGAGGTCATGACAAGATTGGGGGCTGTAGTTCAAAGTGAAGTCTTATGTGATGTGTATTCTCCATTGCATGAGCCTTGGTTTTGTTCTGATTCGCATATGAGACGTTAAACTCCTTAACCAAGATTATAATGGGTGCAATTTCTCTAATCTTATGACGGATCAGATAACGTCGTACGAGGTACTTTGTTGTACATATATAACATCTAACTAAATTTTCTTGAAAAAGTTACTTACTCAGTATTAGATATGTGCTATAATCCCCATCTCACTTACTAAGCAAATTGTCGCTCATGCTTCTATATCTATTTTTCAGATTTTTAGTAGATTTACCAGTATTACTCTAAGTCTTAGAAGATTAGAAAATGGGGTCAAGGAGTGAAATTGAAGACAATTTTGCTAAATTTATATTTTACTTACTAACTTTTCTAACCTATAAGAAAACTAATATAGTCTCTTTAGGTGACCTTTTAGTTTTCAACTATTGATATCTATACTATACTTTGTAAATCTGTGTACTTGTATAAATCCTTTATTAGTTGCTTTCTCTTTTTGTATCAATTAAAACTTTTGAAACTTTTTTGTTAAATTTTAGATTTTGTACTCCATATGATTTATAAAGCTTGATTTTTCTTGAATATCTAAACTACAAAGTTATTCCCAAAAGCTATTTTGAAAAGTTATACCACAAGTTGATATCAAACAAGTACTGAATTGGATACTTTAAAGCGGTGGAGTGGTGAACTCCTTGTGTAGATTATACTTACATTAACTGCTGAGGCAACTAGCTTCTAGCTTAAGTTGGTTTACATGGTGAAACTGTTACAATTCCTTAGTTTGAGGCGTGACAGTCTCTATACCACATTTAGTTGGTTTTTAGCCTTGGAATACCCATTCTATAGGAATTCCAATTCCTAAAAATTTAGAATCATAATTCTTAGACCTAACTCATGAATTGTAATTCCCAACCAAATGTTTATGTTATTCCCTAAAATATCTTAAGAATAATAGAATCAGTTTCTTCTCTTTATTGTAGATGTCGATCTCTCCTTTCGATCTCCTTCTCCCTACGACTCTGATTAGATGTCTCCTCTTGGTCTCCTTCTCTCTACTTCTCCGGTCAAACCTCTCCAATCTCTCTTCTCAATCTCTTTGTCTTAAACTCTTCCTTCTTAACCTCTCCTCCCTCTTAAACTCTTGCTCTCTTCTCTTTCTTAATCTCTCCTCCCTCTTCCCTCTTGAATTCTCGACCTCTTTATGACATCAAGTTAAGGTTTCCAATTAAAAGAAAATTGGAGATTAGGTTAGGGTAGGGTTTCGAAGGGAAATTTGTGATTATGGATTTGGGTTAGGGTTAGGCTTAAGCTTAGGGTTTCTTCTATGTGGATGTAAGGTAAGGGTTAGGGTTTCGTAAATGTGTTTTTAATCCTAGTTAAATAATTGTGGTCTTGATATGCCTAAGAGCGAAGTTATTACTAGGGCTTATCACAGAGTTGGAGATGGCTCATTCGAGATATTAAAGAAAAAAAGTAAGGGAAAGGGTTAGAACTGTTAGTAGCTTGGTGAAGCTATTCGTCCGATATGACTCACCAACAAGCACAATACGACTTAGCCTTAGCTTGATATAGCACAATTAAAGGACTAAAGTCTACTTACTACTAACCTCGAGCTACTAACAAGATTAGATAAGAGTGTAAGGGTTGTAACTTGGAGAGGGGTTCTTATAAGAAACAATATAAGTGAATATTTATTAACAACAAATCTAATTGATTCCAACTACAAAGGATAAGAGACTATTTATAAGACAAAGGGGTAATAACGAAATTACAAAAAGGGGTAATACAAAATAAAGATACCTAATACAAGCTAAAAGGGGTAAATAAGACAAACAAAGCAAAAGGAATATAGTACAATGTCAAAAAAAAAGGTTCGGACAGGTGACATGCTATTGTAGGGTTTATACGCTAGGATAGCATTGTGCTAAAACTGAGTTGCTAACGAAACAAACAAGTCAGTTGATCAAGACGAAAGCTGGAGCTTGACAATTTGGAGGTTGAATGCAATAGTCTAGGCTAGGAGTTGTTATCGGGGTTCCTAATGTAGAGTAAGGTTTGACCAAGCTGATCTTGTAAAGAATTCAACCATAAGCCATCCTAGTATATCAACTCATCTTAAGCGAGCTAAGAAGAGTGGACTCTCTTTATAAGACCTTGTAGTCCTTTGAGATAAGCTCATAAGGTTAATAGTCCATCAGCTCCTCAAGAGTGTTGAAGATTTGCCCTCAAATCTTGGTCGGCTTCGTCCTCCTATACAAAGTACATTAAATTGGAGATGTTGAAGGTCAGTGACACTCTATACCCTTCTGGTAATTCTAGCTCATAAGTGTTGTCATTGATCTGTTGTAGAACCTTAAAGGAACCATCCAACCTAGGTGATAGCTTGCTCAGAACTGCTCCTTATTTAGGTGAACACAAACAAGTTCTCCTAGGTTATAGACAATGCTCTTTTGACCTCTGCTTCTTTGTTCTTATTATCGGGCTACTATTTTGGCTAGCTACTCAACGACCTTCTTATCTAGTCTCATGAATTCCTCTATGAGTTATAAGCCAAACTAACTTTCAACTCTAAAGGTCGAGTTAACAATCATATCCAATGGTAAAGTTGGGTTAAGTTTGTAGATGACTTTTAAGGGTGATTTTCTTGTCAAGTTGTTGATGGAGCAATTGTAAGCAAACTTAATGATGGGCAGGCATAAATCCCAGTCATGTAAATTCTTCCTAATAGTGACTTGCAATAGACTACCAACTATCCTACTCCCTACTTCAGTTCGACCGTCTATTTGAGGATGACAGGATGTATTGAACATCAACTTTGTACTGAGTTTCTTCCATAAAGTTCGCTAAAAGAAGCTTGTGAACTTTGAATCTAGATCTCAAACAATACTTCTTGGGACTTCGTATGGCCGCACAATCTTCTACAAAAAGAGATTAGCAACATATAAAGTATCATTAATCTTATGGCAAGAAATGAAGTGACTCATTTTGCTCAATCAATCGACCATCACCATGATAAAGTCATGCTTCCAAGCTGTTTGTGGTAGTCCAAGTATGAAATGCATGCTTAAGTTCATCTAAGGTCGATTGAGTACAAGCAAAGGTGTATACTCCCCATAGGGTTCCTTCCTTCCTTTAGCTCACTTGTATTCTTCATACCATTATAAGACTTTATACATGTCTTTCATCATCCCTAGCTAATAGAAATGCTCTTTTAATAGTTCATGTGTCCCCTTTTCCCTAAAATGACCAACTAAGCCTCCTACATGAGCTTCTTGAACTAGTAGTTCTTGGACTGAGTTGTTTGGTACAATTACATGTCTACCTTTCATTAGAAATCCTTACTTTAGATAGAACCCATCCACGACACCTCTGTAATTGCATTTGACCATCATGGGTCCAATGTATGGATCTCGCTCATATTAATCTGGAAAAGTACCAAATCTAAGTATCTAGGCTTATAGGGTACATGCTGACGTGATAAGGTGTTAGCTACGGTGTTAGAACTTCCCTTCTTGCATTTAATCACATAGCAGACAGTTTCTAAGAACTCTACTCACTTGGCATGACATCAGGAAAGTTTCTACTGACCTCGCAAATGCTTAAGGGACTCATGATCCTTGTAGATGATGAATTCCCAAGGTAATAGGTAATGCTGTCGGTTCTAAAGAGCTCGAACAAGAGCATAGAATTCCTTTCATACACAGAATTGTTCAGTATAGCACCATTGAGTTTCTCACTAAGTACACAATAAGTCAGTGCTCTTGCATAAGAGTAGCATCGATATGTCAAATCTTGTGGCATCACATTCTAAGTAAAAAACTTTATTAAAGTTTGATAATACAGGCATTGGGGTATAAGTCAACTTAGATTTAATCTCCTCAAAACTCCTTTAACCTTTCTCTATCCACCTAAACTTAAAGTTCTTCCTGGTCAGCTCAGTTAATGGGGCAGTTATAGTATTGAAATTCCTAATGAACCTTCGATAAAATGAAGCTAAACCATGAAAGCTCCTCACATCTACTACATAGGTTAGTGTTGACCAATCAAGGATAACTTTAACCTTTTCATTATCAACTCGAATCCCTCTATCAAATACAACATACCTAAGAAATGCAGCTTTATTTTGACAAAACACACATTTCTTCAAGTTGCCGAATATATGTTTAGCTCGAAGAATGTCAAATAAAGCTCTTAAGTGCCCAACATGAGATGAGAGGTCAGCATTGTATACTAGAATGTCATAAAAATAAACTACAACATACTTACTAATCAATGATCTCAAGACATCATTCATGAGTTGCATAAAAGTGCTCAGTGCATTGATAAGTCCGAAAGTCGTTACCAACCACTCAAAGAGACCGTCCTTCATTTTAAAAGCTGTCTTCCATTAGTCTCCTAGTCTTATTTGGATTTGGTGGTAGTTACTCTTCAAATCTACCTTAAAAAAGATCCATGCATCGTATAGTTCATCTAACATATCATCCAGTTGGGGTATTGGATACTTATATTTGATAGTGATTTTATTAATAGCTCAGCTATCAATTCACATACACTAAGAGCCATCCTTCTTCGATACTATAATAGCTGGCACAACACAAGGGCTCATGCTTTCTCTAACATATCTGCGGCCAATCATAGAGTACCCTCAAATCAAATAACCAAGGTACAATGCTTAATAGCTCTAATAACCCTTTAGGTAGCTCATCAGGAAATAGGTTCATATATTCATGGAATAGTGTTTGCATATTGGCTAGCAATGTTTTGACTTTTTTCAACTTAAGTAGTCTCCTTACCAACAAAAAGACACAATTTCTTACCTTGGTAGTCCTAAATAAGGTATCTCTTGAGATTATTGGGGACTATTCTATAAGACTAGGAGATCTTACCCTATGACTCTTGAACTTCCTTAGGGCTCATAAGAGTAAAGACAACCTTTTTACTATCCTTTTGAAACATGTAAGTATTTCGGTACCCATCATGGAGTACCCTCAAATCAAATAACTAAGGTCAGCTAAGAAGTATTTGTGAAGCACATATGGGTAAGATGTCACATGGCACCTCATCCATGTACCTATCCCCAATGGAGATCAGTACTTTCACCCGCTTAGTGACCTAGAGTCTACCTTTGCATTCAGCTAATAGATTTTGTAAGGTCAGGTGTGAGGACAGGTTAGTAACTTCAAGATGCATACTACTCCCTATGCTACCACAGTATTACAACTCCCTCAGTCGATGATTAAGGCACAAAGATTGCCATTCACACTACAGTTGATGTGGAAAAGATTTTCTTATTGCTTACTCTCTTCCACAACAACAATAATAAGATTTTTTCTAACGACCATATTAAAGTATTGCCTAGGTCTAAGTTAAGGCTTCAGGATGTTCTTGAAATTCACCTAACAAATTTTCAATAGTTGTCTCTTCTTCACCTTCACTTGCACTCTCCACCTCGTTTTGTGGCTCTTAACCCATTATAGTCATCATACGTCAATTTAGACATTGATTAACTACATACCAAAAACCTAGGCATTTGAAGCATTTAATCTCGCTTATCTTCCATCCTAAGCTTTGTCTAAGGTCCTTCTTGGCTTCAAGCTCCTCAACCTTAGCTTTAGCTTGATTATCATCGGGTTAGCTCGAATATGGTCCATGTTTGTTCGCCTTAGAGTTATAGGGAGGTCTTCTTGAAGTAAGTCAGCTACTCTGTGCTCATTCGAGCTGATTTTGTCTCTATCGCTTAACTCTCTGAGTGATTTAGATAGTCTCATCTAAAGTCCCAATCCTTTATACTTCTACTATGTTCCTAATCTCAAGTCATAGTCCAGATAGGGATCTAGCAATGATCCTAGATTCTAGCTCATCAACATCACATTGAATCATCAACAATTGAAACATTTACATTTATTCATCCATAGTTTAAATGTCCTGCCTAAGCTCTTGAAGACGTTGGAAAGTATCTTGCTCATAGTGCTTAGGAATATATTCCTTAAAACTTGCTTCATCTCATTCCAAGTTCTTATCTCACATTAGGCTCGTTGATGTGTGGTTTGTACCTTCTTCAACCACATCGCTACATACCCATATAATTCCAAAGTAGCCATATGAATGCACACTATATCCTCATAATTGTAGAAATCAAATATTTTCTCAATCTTTTCTTCCATGTCCATGTATTCACTTGCATTGCTTGTTCCATAAAAGCTTGGAACCTAAACCTTAATATTCTTAGTTCCTATAGGTGCTGGAACTTCTTGCTCATCAAAGTCTTGGAATTGTTCATCTTCTTCTTCTCCTTCAACCTCTCTAATTGAAGTCTCTATCAAACGAGTCATTCAACTTGGTTAGGTTGCACCTGTGGCACATTCATAACATTAGGAGCTCAAATTTCCACACCTAACCTTCTTTGTCTATCTCGCATGACTCGACCATACTCAGCAATTCTATCTTGGGGTCGCGCATTTATGAACCTTTGTATGATCACAAACAAGTTAATGACAATGGCAATGGGGTTTTGAATTTATCAGTTAGTACTTCGAGGAGTTTGTTGCTCAATATGACCATATTCGGGTGCATTACTCTTAAAATATTTTCTCTCCTTGTACACTCAAATTCAACATTTTCACAGTAAAATCTCAATGACAACACAAACAAACAAGAGATTTGACACAACATTACTTTGTACAATGTTGTAATAACTTACTCTATTTAATTATAGTGAGAATAGAGTAAAACAAAGTATGTATAACACATACAATAAAGTTTGACAATGTTATTGCTCAACTTTTAGTGACAACCTCAAGCTTTAATACTAAGATAATATAATGTGCCTAGGAGCTAAGTTATCACTAGGGTTGACCATAGGGTTGGAGATGGGTCCTTTGAGATATCAAAGAAGAAAAAGAAAAAGAAAGGGTTAGAACTATCAATAGCTTCATGAAGTTGTTCGTCCAACATGACTCGTTAACGAGCACAACACAACTTAGCCTCGACTTAATATGATGCACAAGCAAAAGACTAAGGTCTTCTCTTCACTTACCTTGAGCTATTAGCAAGATTATATAAGGTGTAAGGCTTATAACTGGGAGAGGGTTTCTTTCTAAAAACAAGATAAGTGAATATTCATTAATAAGAAATTGATTGATTTCAGCTACAATGGATAAGGAACTATTTATAGTAAGTCCTTAAGGTAACAAAGGAAAAAATGAAATTACAAAAAGGGGTATACAAAATAAAGATAACTAGAATAAGCTAAAAGGGGTAAATAAGACAAATATAGAGTAAAATGTCAAAAAAAGGTTTGGACAAGTGGCATGCTATTGTAAGGTTTGTATACTAGGATAGCATTGTAGTAAAACTGAGTTATTAGTGAGAAAGACAAGTTAGTTGATCAAGTCGGCAGCTAGAGATCGACAATCTAAAGGTCGAATGTAGGAGTTCGAGTTAAGAGCTTAACATCGAGGTTCCTAATGTAAAGTAAGTTTGGCCGAGATGATCTTATTAGGAATTCAACTGTGGGTCATCCTAGTACAGCAACTTGTCTTCAATGAGCTAAGAGGAGAGGATTCTCTTTACAAGACCTTGTAGTCCTATGAGAAAAGTTTGAGTGAGAGGTTCTAAGGTTGTCAATCCATTAGGTATTAAATAGGGTATTTTTGGTATTTTATCTCCTATTTATTACTTATTCTTTGATAGGGATCCTCTCCATTAAGGCTCCTTGATTTTCCTCCATTTAGTTCTTTGAGATGCTGTTATGTGTGTTATTAAAAATTGATGGCTAAGATTAATTCTTCTCTTTCAAAACAATCCTAGGTATTTCGCTATACTTCCGACATCAATCTTGTCTTTGTATCTCCTTGCTCTTTAAAGTACAATTTCAAGCCTTAATTAAGACATTAGTTCCTTCTCTATATCTCCTTACTCTAAAACATAGTCCCCCAAATTTCAAGCCTTAATTTAACATTCTTCTTTGAATTTTGTTCTTTATCTCCCCTTTTATTTATTTATTTATTTATTTATTTTGTTTGCTGCTCAACTATGTAAACTAAACCATCAACCAACCTTACTTCAACCTTCCTTTTTTTGGCAAAAAAGTATGGTGATTATGAAGCTTTTGATCAATCATACATCTATGCATGTAAGTAAAGTCCTTTTTCCTTTCTTTTTTAATTCCATATTCACAATTCTTGGGCTCAAACATAAGTACTACAACATGCCATGGCACTAAAAAGTACACCACTTGCACAAGTTTTGAACATAAAAAATTCAAACAATATATATACACACGCATTATTCTACATAATAATTAATCTCTTAATTTGAAATAATCACTAAAACTTCAATTTAATCTATCAATGTTGCTAATGTTTTTTATTAGTTAAAGAAATTTTGGTCTAAACTAGTTAGTCAAGGAGGAAAAAAAGGTTTTAGATGGCATGATTGGTGATTGGTGGTGGTTTATAGAGGCATGATGGTGATGGTGTTCTATTTTTGCTTATGAGTTAAAATGTGCCAAAATAAAGATAAAAAAGGAAGGTGATGTTTTGTTTGTTCTACTAAAGTAAGATGTGCTTGTTAAAGATAAAAGAAGAAGGAGATGAATAAAATGGAGAGAGTTAATCTAGGCCCATGATTTTCAATAATGCACGTGGCATCATCTCAGTGCCCTAAATTGAGGAGTTGTAAATAGAGAGGATCCCTTTTCCTTCATTCCTAACAACGCATTGGTATTTCATTACTCAACTAAATACCATAATATTTATTCCCTCTTTATTATACCTTTATTTCATTCTTTAGTAATTACAATTACATTCTTCCTTTACTCTATGCAGTGAAGTAAATGTGCTATTCATGTAAAATTTTCAATACTTATCATGGTTATCATGATCCTCACATGCAATATCCCTAAATAACTAGATTTGAAATATATAATGAAAATTCAATGAAGTATGTTCAATAACTTACACAACATTAAATTAGGCTAATACTTAGATAGAAGCTATCTCACATTTGAGATTTAAGCTGGTATTATGATTTATATTTGTAATATTTTATAGTTATTTTGCATTTCTTGCTACTAAAATTCATTGTGTTTTCAATTTTTTAGTAAATTAATTTTTAAGCATAAATGACTATAATATGTTAAATAGAATAACTACAACAAAGAGTATGTACATTTGCCTCCAACCATAAATAGAGGTTGCTAATTCTTAGTACTCATTAATTTTGCTATACATATATTCTTTTTTTACACCTGTAGTTAAATAGGGTTCGGTTGAGGTTTAGCAGACAAGAGAAATATGTTTTTTGGTATGACCTATGTGTTATGACATTTATCCTCCATATTTACACCATGAGGTAAATTAAACATTATTTATATGCACCATATATGTTAACAATGTTATAACGTAGAATTACATCATCTATTTTTATTTAGAGGAGAACATAAGTTCGCTCTATTGTATCTTCCAGTTTTAAAATTTAAGAAAAAGTAAAATAAAATTTCATGTTATTTAAAGACTACCATAAAACTCATGATATGATTTTTCAGTGACCAAGTTTCTCTATCTCACATGATGTTTTGATTAAAATTTCCAACAATGATAAAATATGCCATGTATACTTTTTGTAACTACAGGTTAGATATTGAGTAGATACTCCTATCCTCACTCTATTATTTTGTAATACCCTAACTCATAAGTAGTCAATGGCCAAGTCAATAGTGAATAATGAATCTTTTTGATCCTTTAATTCAAAAGTTCTTAATTATTATTAACTTGATATATATTACATAGTCCTTATAAACTACTATCAACTTTCTCCCATGCTCCAAGCAAAATGATGAGATTAGTTCTATCACCAATCAAGACCAATCTATGAGGGATTTTATTCTCTTGGTTAGCACAACATTCATCCTTATCTAATACTTTCACTAGATGCATTAGTTTGTGAAATTGTTATATTTAATGTCTTGTCCGCCGATCATCGATTTAAGAATCTGCAATGGCCATTGTTTCTTCTCGTTGATAAGTATTTCATGGCATTTATAGAGTAAAATGAGCCGACTTGGCTTTAGTTTAATATTTACTCGATTTAAGAACAATCAGTTGAACTTAAATTATTTGATTATTTTATTGAGTTAAATTTGAATTTTATAATGTTTGGTTTAACTAGTTTACAAATAGGATCGAACTTAATTCAAATTTAAATGTTAGTTGAACTTAGAGCCAATTTTAAATATCCATATCTCACCTAGAAGAAAAATAAAATTTTGATAAATGGATCACAAAAGAATTTCATCATGTCGAGTTTGAAATTATTGATTGTCGTTTCAAGGCAAATTCGGGCTTAATATTTAAAGATTGATCGAGTGTTTTAGTTTCAAAATCTTGAATCGAGATTCAATTCAACATCGTGTTTCTCAACCAGATCCACTTACACTTGGAGTTGCATCATGGCAAAATTATTTTCGCCATTTACCAATTCAATTTCTCTGGTACTTGTTCATTTTCGGTTAACCATCTACTTGTTGGAATTCTTATACTTTGAACATGCTTAATATTCTGCCTCTTTGATTTTTCTCTACTAACCCTATCTTTACTAAGCATTATTCAGGCATTATGATATTATGTCAACAATTATAATTCTCTTCTACATAATTACAGGCATGATTAATTTGCTTGTTAAAATAATAAAGAAGCGGCAGCTTGATACTTTTGACTGGACGAATTCTTCTGGTCAACCGCATTATAATATGTTAGCAATGAATGCAAGTTTATCAATCTAGAAGACAGTCGAGACGGGGAGACGAGCATATCTTAGAAAATTCTATTTTTACATTTCAAAGAAAATTGTGGTGACTATATTAAAAGAAACAACAAAATTACAATTTTCTTTCATATTTTCATTGAAAAAAATAAATAATTGAAACCTCTTGAAAAAAAAACACTAACGTAGCTAAATCTCCTCTACTACAATCACAAGCTAACCTATTCTCTGACATTCAGAAGGTCATTCAAGAAAAATTGCAAACTGATTAATGAATATATACCATCAGGTACTACGATAGAAGGCAAATATAGAACTATATAAAAGGAGAAATTGTAGGATGTGAATATTTTTTAGGAAGTATAAAATTCACCATTAAAGTTTTAAGGATTGCCTAGCAAATTTTAATATTTTTTTTTCCTTATCTATTTTAAAAGAAATAGGCACTTAAATTATTTAGCAGTAGTATGTGGATAAAAATTTAAATATCACAAAATATTATGAAAATGTATTAATGATATTATAAAATAATGATATGATATATGAGAAAATAAAAAGTTTTCAAAAAAGTATATATTATAATAAGATATCCTTTTATTGAACGGCTAAAAATTCCAAAACGAATTAGAAGTCTGGCTCTTGAAGTTTTTAATCGATCAATTTCGTCCCAATGCCAATGTCTATAGCCACGTCTTCTAAAACCCATTAATAAATAAATGGGACAGTAGCACCGGGAGAGACAGAGACAGAGCGAGAGCGAGAGCGAGAGAGAGAGAGAGAGAGTTCATAAATTTGACGGACTGACGGTAGCCAAAATACTTTTCAAGTCAATTATGTTAGGAAAAGAATAGTCAAAAACATGCTAAACACAAAAGATGGAGAAACTCCAAAGTCCATGGTATGATGGGAGCCTCATCGGTCAAGTCTTTAGAAACCTCTCTTTTCTGGAAACAAGAATCAGAAACATGAGGCCCCAATTTGATGAAAATTCTTCTGACATACTCGGTATTTTCAATCATATTAAGGCAAGATATCGGATATTATAATACAAGGTATTCATACTTCATATATATCAATTATTTGTAAAACCCGAATTTACATTAGGAACTTTCACGATTTTGTTTCCTTAGACCGGGACAATGCAAAAAGCCATGGCAAATTGAAAGTCCGATGTCTAATATCTCATTTCTACGTGTTAGGACAGCACAGGTAGAGGACAGATAAGATGAAGCATGGGTCTTCACTCGTAACTTATTTTATTGGTATTAGTTTTAAATTTTATTATACGTATGTTATTTTATCATGTAATACCTAAAAATCACTTATATCATATAAATTGTATGCAGTACAAGATATAGGATATGTTATAAAATCTATAATATTTTTTTTTTCTATACAAATTTCAATATAACTATTTTTTCAAAACATAAAATAAATCTAGCCCTTTTAAAAAAAAAAATAATTGCTCAATTTAATCAATCTTTCAAATAATGATAATGAATGGAGTCTATTGAAATTTATTTCCAATAATTTTTTTCCTTAAATGGTTTGTTATCGTTATTATTCTCGATGAATTTTTGCATTAGCATTATATAAAACATTCTTTTTATAAATAAAATATTCATTTTATAATAATCACATTATAAAGATATTTAAGAGAGTAAATATACCATTTATAAAAAATGAAATTAGTAAGCATTGCATTCAATACGAGATTTACAAAGTTTACAAAATGTGGAGAGAAGATCCACAACATCCTTACTTTAATAACCAAACTAGTCATATAAGACTATATAATTCAATAATCTTTAAATTATGAATTATGAAGCTCAAGAAGAGGTGTTTGAGCACTATATATGTATATATATTCAATATTCTTCTATATTGTACAAAAGCAAGAGAAGTATTGAAACTCATAAGATTATAGAATTCAAGAATTATTGATGTGATGGTAAATATATGATCAAACAAATTAATTATGGAAAAATAAAGACATATAAAAAATAAAATGAAATATAAATTCAAACCAAAATATTTTTCTCCTCTAAGATACATGCATCAATAAAATAATCTTCCTATACTTTAAGAAAATCAGTAAAATAAAAAGGATTCCACTATAGAAAATAACTAATTAAAATACCTTATGACTTGTAGGTATCATTAAAAGTAGAAATTAAAAACTCAAATACCCGTTCTTTAAACTTTACTGAATGATGGATTTAGTAAAAAAAGAATAAATAAAAGGAAAATGACAATGGAGTAAAAACTAAAAACTAATGATGAAACGAAAGGGATGGGTTTTATTTTATTTTAATGAAATAGTATTTTTTGTTCATTTATTAATTTTATTTAATTACTATTATTGATTGAGTACATGATATTCTATAACTTATATCCTATATGCTTTAAAATACAAGTTTCATAACTAGTATAGGGTATCCTAATTTTATATCTATATCTTACCATGTAAGAATAAATTTTCAAAAAATTTATTACTTAAAACTTATTTTGTGACTAGAGCTATCCATTCGAAGCCTACCTAATTGAGTAAGGTTGCCAAATATGTCTATTTTGTTATTAAGTGAATAAGAGGATTTATGGTTATCACACTTTTTTTTAAGCATAAGGATTTCAACTAATGATGCCATTGGAATTCAACCAAAAATGGAGGAGGAATTTTAGACTTCACATTATCTCATGGATGATTTCACTTGTGAATGTACTTTGAAATGGTTTCCTACTAAAAACACCAAAAAAAAAAAAGAGTAATGAAATAATTACAAAGTGAAAAGCCTTAAAAATAGGAAAAAGTAATCAAAAAACCGAAAGAAAATGAAAAAAATAGAAAAGAAAACAAAATCGAGAAAATAAAAAAAAAAATTCAAAATAGGGGAAAGTTTCTTTTTGGGTGAAAAAATTTGTAGTGGTGAAAAGTAAATTTCGTGGGTTAAGAATGAATTTGAGAGTCGAATATGCAGATGCTATTTTGACAAAGCATGGAATATATTAAGCTTAGTCCACTTTATTCATTATTTGAGAGCAAAAAACAATATCAATTTTAGTGAAATGTAGTTTAGAGAACTCCTTGTTTAGACTTAAATTAATTGTTTTATATTAAAATCAATTATAATATGAAATCACAGATAAACTCATGTCCCAATTCCCATTAAATTTATTTAATTCTGAAATTTTATTTTTATATAGACTCGTTAATCACCTAAGGTGTAAAACCATTTTTCATGAACCGTTGGATTAAGGCCAGACATTAACCCAGCAAGCCTTTTTAAGCTTAAACAGCATTTGCAAAGGAGATTTCATTGATGATATCAGCAGGATGAGCGGCAAGTCATATATGCACGCATATGCATTCTCAAGAAACCAGAATTCCAAACGCCTCAATGAGAATAGATTTTTTTTTCACGCTTAGCGCATGGACGCTCACCTTCTTCCTTTCGTTGAGCTTCCCATGTAAAGCTAATCCTTTTCAAGCCAGCTCTTGCGTTTTCTTTATCAATTTTCCATAGATTTTGATCCCAAAAGATCCTAATCAACGGCCGAAACGAATTAAATCCAAAAACTTGCATTAAAATTTATTGGATTGAACTTAAACAAGGATTAAAGAAACAGGGTAAAGCTCAAACTCGGGTTCATCTTCATCCGTGGCAAATTCAAAGTCAATCTGCAAATCTAAGCACACCACTATAAACAATTTCTGTGTTTCATCAGTCAACCTTTAATCTAATACCAATAGGCTACCATTGAGGTTGTTTGAAAGCACCACCCCTATGACACGTGGAAGCAGAACATCGCCACCAGTGTGCTTTTCGTCATCTAACCTTCGTTTGATGCCTCTTTGAGCTTCGACGGTCATTAGAGTGCTTTGAGCAAGCTGAAACCTAATCTCTCTCTTGTCTGATCGATCGGCCAACCTAATCCGACTTCCGACCTAACCGAGTTTGAAACTTTCACTTCTTTTTTTCTTTTTCTTTTTTAATTAACTTCTTTTATTATTTATTTAGTTAGAAACTTACAAAATAATAAAAAAATTTAGTTCCCTCATCTTTCTTAAATAAAAATTATGTGTTATATCCAAAAATTAGGATTCACAGATACTTCTTTTTTTTGTTTTTTGAAAAATTTGTGGTGCCCAAATTAGAATCTTAGATGTTTTATAAAAGAATAACAAATACAAAATTTTTAAACCTGCAAAAAATTTTCAAGAAAGGTAGGTATGGGCATCTCAGGCATGGATCTAAAAATTAAAAAATATGTATAATTTTTTTTTTAGAAATAAATAATAATTTTACTCTTGCAAATAATTGTTTGGTTAGTCATATTTGTGATTTCCGATTAAAAACTTTACTTTAGGAAAACCCTCCTCACTAGCTATTTTATGTTCAAACTTTAATATCCCCAGACAATAAATTTCTGGATTTTGAAATACCAGTATCTTGATTAAGTTTGCTGGCTATGGGATTTTAAATTTTTTATTTGTCCAACTTTTATCGACAATGACTCCAAAAATATTTTTCAAAAGTATTTATGAAGAAAATATATTTCGTTTATTTTTTCCTAAGCGATTTCTACTAAGTGGATCGACTTAGTATAATCTAAAAATTAAGGAAAAAGCAAATCTTTTGGCTCCAAATATTTGGGACTCTACTAAGGATACCTTTGAATTGAATAATATGAGTAGCTTTTTATTTGAAAAAAAAAAAGGTTTATCTATTCTTTTATATTCTTAAATAAAATTTCCCGTTAATTTAACTAACTATTCATCTAGTGTGCATGAATAAAATTGAAAACTAATAAACAGGAATTGATTTGGGGCTTTAATTTTAAATTTTTATATATACGACACGACTTAGACTATCGAGAACCTTAGAAGGAAAGTCACCATCACTGTGTGAGTTGTGACCACTAGATTGTCATGATGTATGATCCATCCGTAATTGCTTTTTTACATTCAGCTACAGTATAACATAGGAGCCATTCCTTCAACGGGGAGTTTGCAGAGCTAGAATACCTATAAACCCACCTGACAACATCATGCATTTCATTGGATTAGCATCTGCAAAATAACTAACAGGTTATTATGATGCTATTAGTAGTTTGTTTTAGAATTTGTTTTCAAAAGGAAAATATTTCAAAAATAAAACTCAGAAAACAAAATCTACTCTAAAAACAATAGAAAAATTTGTTTAGCCATTTGACTTTATTTTATTTTTTTTTTTAAGACTTCTGTTAGTGGCCGCTCTAAAAATATCTTCAGAAGTATTTTTGAGGAAAATATTTTTCCTTAGTTTTTTATCAGGCATTTCGTAGGTGGGCTGGGCTCAATATAAACTTAAAACTAGGAAAAAAATGAATATACATATGTGTATATATTATATATATTACGATCCACTAACTAGTTTTATATCATATATGTGCATATATATATATAAATATGTATATATTTTCTTGTTTTACATATCAATATTTTATTTTGTTATAGAATAAATAATTTATTTTATTGAAGAATAATTATATTAGTAAAACTAATGTTCTAATCGAAGACATAAGTAACTTGTATAGTCACTTAAATTAGAGGAAAAAAATTGGACATTTTAGGATTTTAGTCTAGTAGCAACCTAAACTTAGACCTAGGCACCAAGTATGTCTAAATTGTAACCTAACCTAGAACTGCCTCAACAGGTCCAAGACTCAGTGCAAACTCAATCGCATGGGTTGAACCCATATGGTTGAACTACTAGGTTAAAGGGTCCAAACCAAACTAGCCATTGTGATTGGTAGACTCGACAAATTCGGCAATTCTAGAAACATCGATTAAAAAAAAGATAAAAAAGGAAACCAAGAATAAAAAAAAAAAGTTAAATAAAATATATTTAATATTAACAAAATAAATAATCATGAAAAGAAATTAACTAATTCCATCTGAGTAAGAAAAAATCATATCTCATTCACAATATTGTATGCAGTGCTATTTACGACAAAGCAATAAATGTTATTTCAAAAGCTTCTCTTATTTGATATATATAAACTTTTATAAAAAAACTAATCTTCTTCTTAGTAATATGGAACTAACTTTTGTTTTTCTAACTTCTTTGTAACCTTTATATTATTGAACAGAGATTCACTAATTGATTTTGATGAGAAAACAAAAAATTGGATGATTAAACTAATTTGATAATATTGAGTTAATTGAATACGATTGTTTAATTTACTTAATGATTAAATAGATTAATTAACTCAACAAGATATTTGGTTTTTGAATTATGATTAATTGATCTTGAAGTTAGATTGCAACATAGAGTTGTTCTCTTTGTGTTAAAGTTTATTTCAAAAGGATTTGGCCTACTATCATGACAGCAAGAAGAAGGACCAGCATGACGATGTAAAGCCTTAGAAAACGAAAAGGAAAGTATTCTAACCCTAATGAGCCAGCATGACGGTAGACTTGTTGGTGTTCATATTTACCATCATGCTGGTAAGCTTAATCAAAGTGATCGTTAGAGCATTTAATGCAAGATAACGAAAAGAATTGAATGAGTTGATATAAATGCCCAACAACCTGACCAAAGATAATTAATAACTAATATTCCACTATAATCAAAAGAAATTCTCTTACATTCTTTAGTCTTATTATTTACTATTTATCTCTTGTACTCTTTACTTACAATCAAACAAAAGAGACTAAGTGTGTAATGCTTGAGTGTTCATATATTTTATAATCTTGAGAGAAAGAAAAACACTATACTAGAGACTATTATATACAATAGTGATTGTGTCAACTTATGTAGCTCTTTGAGCATTGTATTGAGTAATTAATAAAGTGACATGAATTTCTCGATTAGAGGCATTTGCAAATTTGAGGAGACCAGAGGGCGGTTGAACTCTAGCTTAATCTTCTCTATCCTTTTTTTTTCGCATCTATTATTAGTTTGTCATCGTATTGATCATTCTTGTTATTGTATTTGATACGTAATTTCGAAAAGAATTGCAATTTGTCCTAAGAACTCAATTCAACACCAAACCCTTACTTTCCCCCCACCCCTTCCCGATTTTAGCTTAGTACTCTTTAATTGGTGTCAAAATTAGTCTTTAATCACTTGCTTAATCACTCATTAGAGTAAAGATCATAGCATCTAATGCATTAGGCTTGTTAGAAGGACAAGGAATTAATAGGCCTCCTTTTCTAACCAGTAGCAACTATCCATATTAGAAATGTAGGATGTTTATATTTTTTAAAGCATAAAATAGATTCTCATGATATGTAGTTAACTAATGACCATTAAAGATAGAAGGAAAAGAAGAAAGAGATTGCTCGGATGATAATTGGAAATTACTTAATCTAAATGAAGTTGCTATGAACATCTTGCATTGTGCCATCAATGAAAATGACTTCAATAGGATATGTATATATAAAAGTGCTAAAGGAAATTAAGATTAATTACAAAGCACATATGAAGGAACTAGTAAAGTAATGGATATAAAAAATAAGCTTATTATGTGGACAATTTGAAAATTTTAGGATGGATCCAAATGAGACAATTGATGAAATGTATAAAATATTTATCAATATCATCAATCCCTTGAGTATTCTTTAAAAAACATTTACTAATTTTGAAATAAATTCTAAAATTCTTAGGTTTTTGTCAAGAGATTGGGAAGTTAAGAAAACCACAATTGGGGAAGCTCATGATCTTGATGAAATGTCAAAAAAGCAACTTCTTAGAACACTTAAGACACATGAGATGGTGAAGAAACAAGGAGAAGATTCTAGAAAGAAAACAATTACTCTAAAAGCCACGAAAGAGAACACAAGTGAAGATGATGATATAGTAGCTATGTTAGCAAAGAAGTTTAGAAAGTTTATGAAATTTAACAAAAGGATTAAGAGAGATAAGGATGGATATAGATCACCTTCTAAGTTCAAGAAGAAAAAGAAAGAAGTTATCAAATGTTATAATTGTTAAAAGCTAGGACATATTCAACAATATAATCCCTTACTCAAAAAGGTTGATAAAAAAGTCAACAAAGAAAGCTATAATTGTTACTTGCAGTGACGAGAATTCTAGCAACTTTGATAATGAAACTTGTTTCATAGCTCTCAATGACAAGGTATGCTCCCGCTTACATGACTCTTCAATGAACTTAGAAACATGTGTGATGAATTATTGAAAGAATCATAAAAGTGTAAAAGAAGAATAAAGTCTTAAAGCAAATAATGAGTAAAATAGGTGATGAATTTGACATTATCAAGAATGACTACAATAAAGTAGTTAATGCAAAAGAAGGGTTAGAAAAATATAATTAATATTTAGAAATCGAGGTTGGGAAATTGATAAAGGAAATGAAGAGCTAAGTACTAAAAACAATGAATTGTTAGATGAAAATAATGAATGTATGGTTGACAAGCTAAATCGACTTGAAATTAAAAATTCAATTCTAAAATCTAACTTAAATGATTCAAGAAAGACAATAGCAAAATTTGTAGATGGAGAGAAAAACTTAGACAAAATCCTCAGCTCACAAAGGTAAGGGCTAAACAAAACCGGAATAGGCTATATTAAAGAAAATATGCATAGAGTATACAAAAGTTGCTTTGTTAAGTAATGCGTCTCTAGGGTCGAATGTACGAGGAAGCACCACAACAAAGCAAACAAAAAACAAGCAAGGAAAAAGTTAGCAAAGTTTGGACAACTACCGAATAGATATGACACCCCACTTGATCCTACTTAGCCTACAATCCGCTAGATATAACACACTGATCTAAACTGAAGGGTTACTCGCCACCACTCCTAACTAAAGGGAATAGATAAGAGTTGAATGATGATGAGAACACTAAGGTTACTCAACGTGAATAATTTTGTACTGATTAGTTGCTTCTCTACATATAAGAAAGTAGGAGTTTATATACCTATCTACTAGGGTTACTTTATATATATGAAAAGACAAAAAAGTGTTCTATAATTAAGTTACATAAAACATACTAAAAGAGGTCAAAGGGCTAAAGAATATTAAGTACAGAAAGGAAAGAATTATTCTGAAATATTATGTCAGAAGATATATGTCACTTAGTGGTTGGATGGCAAAAATATAATGTAAGGTAGGCAAAAGCAGAATAACGTTTATAACCAGGGGCCAACATGATGTAGATCAGGTCAAGAGCTAATTAGTTTAATAAAGAAGACAGCTGAATTGGATTCAGATGCTTGTGGTTGGTTGGGGAGCTCAACTTGACTAGTCCTATGCTATCTTTTGGAATAAGACTTTGCTACTAGGCATGAGTATGTCTGCTACATGTAAGGATCTCATAAACAGGTCAATATAAGATCAATTTGGCATAGGAATCTCCATCTCGGGTTTGGTTTCAAGCTAGTATTATCTATGCGAATCCTTAGAGTCTTCTAGCTCAACTATGAGTGATGGGTCCAAGGGCCTGATTCCTATCATCTACCTAGGAGTTGGAAAGATTTGCCCTTAAATTTGGAGGGGTTTTTGCTTCTTCTTCTAGGGCGTACGTAAGGTCTCCTTTTACTGGTTGATGAGGGATCAAATTAGACACATTGAAGGTGGAAAAAACATCGTAGTCATCAGGCAACTTGATCTAGTAAGTATTACAGTTAATCTTTTTCAGGATTTTGACTGGACCATCAGCTCGAGGAGATAGTTAGGTCTTTATCAAGTATGGGAATTATTCTTGGATGAGGTGTATTTATACTAAGTCTTCTAGGTGGAAAGAAACAGTTTGGTAGCCTTGGCTACTAATTTCTTACTATTTCTGATTGAATTTGGTGATCTTCTTGGTTATAGACTAGTGTAGTTCATGCAATTCTTAGGCTTAGTTAACTCCAAATTGACTCTCTTCAATAGCTATTGGAGCGCCAATTAGATTAAGGGAATAGTAAGGTTAAGGCCATAAATGGCCTTGTATGGGGTCTTCCTAGTAGTATTATTGTTATAGATCGTGGCCAAGAATAGACAAGGCTAGTCGTTCAATGGATCCAAGTTTGCCAAAAGCTTAAAAAGGAAGTGATGGGGAATTTACGAAAGAATAGATACGAATGAATAGATACGAATGAAAAGTAAGCAAAAATCTACAAACAGCTCCAATGGATATGACGCACTAATGGAACTTTCGAGGACTTACAGTACAATTCGATATGATACACAAATCAGTCCGGTAAGGTTACTTGCCACCTACCCTTACTCAAGGGTTAGGATAAGAGTGATATAAATGTAAACAAAGTAATGTTTACGAGAGAAAAATGTCAAGTGTATTTGCGATAATCAATCTACTTACGCTTATAAATACAATGGTATTTATAGGTGTAAGTTAGGGTAACTTACCAAAAAGGAAAAAGACAAAAAGGGTATTTCCTAAGGAAGCAATGCATAA
Organism: Lumnitzera racemosa; assembly: GCA_024138005.1. Lineage (NCBI taxonomy): Eukaryota > Viridiplantae > Streptophyta > Magnoliopsida > Myrtales > Combretaceae > Lumnitzera > Lumnitzera racemosa. The sequence continues at coordinate 65,955,861 of JAMXBC010000004.1, forward strand.
GATACAAAAGGGTAAAAATAAATATTTAAAGAAAAAATTCATTGGTGTAATGATTCTAAACATGATCTGTATACGTGGCGATGCTATATTAGTGATATCGTTGGAAGATGTAGACAAAAAAGTACAGTCAGCTTACTTATTTGAGTAAGGTTAGCTTATTCAGTCTAGAGTCTCTCTATCTCGGCTTCTCGATAAAGGAGATGCCAAGTCATTAGTCGGCTCAAGTGTGAGTAAGTACTTTACAACTTGGCGTAGTACAAAGAGATGGTAATTGTTCGACTCGGCAAAGAAGCACTAAACCTCGATAAGAGCTAGCTAGAGTAGGAGAATCTACCTTGTCAAGCCTTCTAGTCTTTAAGCTCGTCTAGGGGTCAAAGGCCCAATAGCTTAATTCCTATCATTCCCTCCAAGCTGATTTAGATTTGAGATCAAATTTGAGAGGTCTTTGATTAGCTCTTCGTCGAGGTAATATGGACTAAGGTCAGTAATGTTGAAGGTATCAAAAACCTATAGTCCTTAGACGGCTCTAATCTATAAGCATTATCATTGATCTTCTGGAGGATTCTGAAACGTCCTTCAACTCTTGCAAATAATTTATTCCTCCTCTTACTTAGGAATTGTTCCTTACTGAGGTACAGTTATACTAAGCCTCATTGCTGAAATTGTTTAGCTGTCTTACCTTTGGCCTTCTCTCGCATTCTTCTAATATCTTGGTCGATGTACTGAGTGACTTTGTCGTAAATATGCTGAAGGGATTGTATCCTAGCTCGCGTTAGGGTCCTCTTGTATGGGCATAGGTATAGGGGTGTGATCAAGGGGAAACTCGAGATTAAAACTATAGATCACTTAGAAGGGAGTCTGCTTAATAGTATCGTACATTATCCGGTTGTAAGCGAATTCGACCATTGGCAAGCAAATGTCCCAATCAGCCAAGTTCTTGCCCACTACAGCTCAAAGCAATAACCCCGAAGTGCAATTAACCGCCTCTGTTTAGCTAGCAGTTTGGGGGTGACAGGAAATACTAAATAATAGTTTGGTTCCCATCCGACACCACAAGATCCTCTAAAAATAGCTCAAGAACTTCGAATCCCTATTAGAGACTACACTTCTTAACATGCTACTAACTATACAATCTCCTACAAGAAAAGAGCAATAATAGCTAAAGCATCGCTAGTTTTAGAGTATGGTACAAAGAATGCCATCTTACTAAACCTATCTATGACCACTATTATAGAATCTTTGCCTCGAACAGTTCGTAGTAATCCAAGAACAAAGTCCATGCTCAATTCAATCCAAGGCTTTGTTGGAACAAGCAATGGCATTGTTCTTGCTTTCTTGGTTTGGCACTTAACCCTTTTACACATGACACGGCTTTCAACAACTTAATGCACATCTCTCCTCATTCTTAGCCAAAAGAATTGACCATTCAACAATTTATAAGGCTTCTTCTCCCCAAAATGTTCAAATAATCCTCCAATGTGGGCTTCCCTAATCAATAGCTCCTACAGTAAATAAATTGGTACGCATAATTTTCTCCCTCAAAACAAGTAGCCATCTTCCACGTGGTACTCGTCTACTGTTCTTCCATCGATACATCGTGCAAATACAGGTCTGAAGTGGGGATCCTTGGAGTATTACTCTTTGATGCTTGCAAACCCAAATAATTTAGTTTATAGTTCACTTAAGCGTGTATGTCTCTTCGACAAAGCATCTGTAACTACATTACTCTTTTATTGTTTATATTTTATTACAAATTTGAATTTTTCAAGGAATTCAACTCATCTCGCCTGACACTTCGATAACTTAGTCTAACTTTGAAGGTACCTCCGCGACTTATGGTCAGTATATATAACAAATTCTCTCGGCAGTAAATAATGTTGCCATACTTGCAGTATTTATATCAACGCCAGGAGTTCCTTGTCATACATGAAGTAATTTAACTGAGGTCTCCTAAGCTTCTTACTATGGAAGGCAATTGGTTGGCTTTCCTACATTAGGACAGCACCTATTCTAATACATAATGTATCGCATTCTAGCTCAAATATTTTCTTGAAGTCAAGTAAAACTAACATCGAAGCGGAGGTCAATCTTTTTTTTATCTTGGTAAAGCTCCTCTCCTCCTGTTCTCCCCATCAAAATTCAATGTTTTTCTTTGTTAGCTTAGTAAGTGGTGTGGTTAGAGTGCCGAAATTCCTAATGAATTGTCTATATAATGAACCCAGTCCATGGAAACTTTTCACGTCAACACAAGTAGTAGGAGTAGCCACTCGATGATTGTTCGGATCTTCTCATCATCTACTCAAAAGCCTCCTCCACTTGCTATATAGCCCAAGAATGCTACTTCCTCCTAGCAAAAGCAACAGTTCTTTAAGTTACCAAATAATCTCTCGGCATGGAGGATATCCAGAACTGCTTGCAAATGTTCATAGTGACTCGACATATCGGCACTATAAACCAAGATGTCATCAAAATACATCACGACACACTTTCTTATTAAATGTCTCAGCACATGGTTCATTAGCCTCATGAAAGTGCTCAAGTCATTTGACAAGCCAAATGACTTAACCATCCACTCATAAAGTCTATGTTGAGTTTTAAATATACCAAGATGTAGAGGACTATAGCCAAGAACAAACAAGGCTAGTCGCTGAATGGGTCCAAGCTTACCGAAAGCTTAAAACAGAAGTGATGGGGAATGTATGAAAGAATAGATACAAATGAAAAGTAAGCAAAAACCCACAAATAACTCCAATGGATATGACGTACTAATGGATCTTCTAAGAGATCACGGCACAAATTGATATGATGCATAAATCGGTCCAATGAGGTTACTAGTCATCTAACCTTGCTCAAGGGTTAGGATAAGAGTGATATGAATGTAAACAAAGTAATGTTTACGAGAGACAAATGTTAAGTATATTTGCGATAATAAATCTGCCTGCAGCTACAAATACAAGGGTATTTATACCCACAAGTTAAGATAACTTGCCCAAAAGGAAAAAGATAAAAGGGCATTTCCTAAGAAACAATGTACAAGATACAAAAGGGTAAAAATGAATATTCAAAGAAAACAATCATTAGTATAACAGATTCTGCACATGATTCTGTATACGTATTGGTGATGCCATTGGATGATGCGAAAAAAAAAGTACAGTCAGCTTGCTTGTTTAAGCAGGGGTGGCTTATTCAATCTAGATTCTCTCTATCTTGGCTTCTCGATAAGGGAGATGCCAAGTTATTGGTTAGCTCGAGTGTGAGTGAGTACTCTACAACTCAACATAGTATAGAGAGATGGTAATCCTTTGGCTAGACATAAAGAGTGACTTGGCAAAGAAGTACTTGGCTTCGACAGAAGTCAGTTGAGTAAGAGAATCCGCCTTACCAAGCCTTCCAGTCCTCAAGCTCAATTATGGTCAAAGGCCTAGTAACCTGATTCCTATCAGCTATGGACAGTTTAGCTATATGTGAACTCTATAACTGGTAAGCACAAATCCTAATCCCTCGAGTTTTTTCCTACGATAGGTTTGAATAGATTGCCTAGAGTCCTATTTATTGCTTCAGTTTGGCCATCAGTTTGAGGGTGGCTATTATAGTTGCATATAAGTTTAGTTCCAAGTCTTCTCCGAAGAGTCTTCCATAAATAGCTCAAAAATTTTATGTCTAATCTAAGACAATAGTCTTTAGTACTCCATGTAATCAAACAACCTCCTACAAAAACAAATCAGCAATATATAAAACATCATTAATCTAATGGAACTGAATGAAGTACGCCACCTTGCTAAAGCGGTCCACTACAACAAAGCTAGAATCTTTGCCTCTAGATGTCCAGGGAAACTTTAGGACAAAGTCCATGTTGAGGTTGACCTAAGCTAAGGTTAGTGTTAGTAATGACATGTATTCTACATAAGGTTCTCTCTTCGCCTTAGCTCGCTTGAACGCTTCATAACTACTAATTACCTTATAAATATCCTTGGCTAAACCTAGTTAGTAAAAGTCTTCCCTTAATAGATTAGCTGTCTTGGTCTCCCCAAAGTGACCTAATAATCTATTGCTATGAGCTTCCTTGATCAATAGCTCACATGTGGAACAGTTCAATATGCATAGCCTTTAGTTCTTAAACAAATAGCCTTCCTTAAGATAATATCCCTTGATAGTAATTCCATCCTTGTACTATTCTATGATGGGGCCAAAATGAGGATCATTAGCGTACTTCTCTATAATGAGTGAGAATCCTAATAATTTGGTCTGCAAGGTTTGCCATTATGATAGAGCATTAGCCACTACATTTGTACTTTATACTGAATGATGTACGAGAAACCTTCCATAAATTCCAACTATTTAGCTTGCCTCTTCGAAAGCTTGTTCTAGCCCCTTAGATGCTTCAAAGACTCATAGTCCGTATAAATAACAAACTTTCGTGGCAACAAATAGTGTTACGAAATAATAAGGTCTCAGTAAAGAGAGTACAACTCTTTCTTATACATTGGATAATTTAAGGCAAGACTACTAAGCTTCTCGCTATGGTAAGAGATAAGTTGTCGCTCCTACATTAAGACAGCACCAATTCGCACTCCCGATGCATCTCATTCGAATAGAAAGGTTTGTCAAAATCTAGTAGTGAAAAGACAGGTGCCAAGGTGAGCTTTTCCTTAATCTCCCCAAAGCTTTGCTCAGTTCGATCGTTCCACCTAAACCCCTCATTCTTCTTTTGTCAACTTAGTCAAGGGAAAGGCTATGGTACTAAAGTTTTTTATAAAACGCTTATAAAAAGAAGTGAGGCAATGAAAGCTTCGAACCTTAGTGACATTCTTCAGCGTCGGCCACTTAAGAACAGCTTGAATCTTCTCTTTATCTACTTAGAGTCCTTTCCCTAACACCACAAACCCTAGGAAGATCACCTCTTTTTGGTAGAACACATATTTCTTCACATTTCCATACAACTTCTTAGTTCGCAAAACGTTAAATACTTCGTGAAGATGTTGAACATGGTCATTTAGGTCGACACTGTATACCAATATGTTATCAAAGTATACGACCATACATCTTCCAATTGAAGGCCACATTACATGGTTCACTAGCCTTATAAATGTGCTCAGTGCATTAGTAAGTCCAAATAATATAACCAACCATTCTTAGAGTCCATGCTTAGTCTTATAGGTAGTCTTCCATTCATCGCCCAATGTCATGCAAATTTAGTGTTAGCCACTTCGCGTATCAATCTTCGAAAGTATCTTGGCGCCATGAAGCTCATCTAACATGTCATCAAGCCTCAGTACCGGGTATTTGTACTTAATAGTAATTCGGTTAGTTACTGAACTGTCAATACACATGCGCAATGAACCATGTTACTGAACTGTCAATGCACATGTGTAATGAACCATCTTTCTTAAGGACAAGTAAAGTTGGTACAGTACAAGGGCTTAAGCTCTTCCTTACATATCTTTGCTCTATGAGTTCGCCCATTTGTCTCTTCAGCTCAACAGCCTACTCGAGGTTCATTCTGTATGTAGGTTGATTTAGCAGGGTGGCACTTAGCTGTAGATCAATACAATGCTCAATGCCTCAGACTAAAGGCAATTCTTCAAGGAACAGGTTAGAAAACTCATTTAGCAAGTTTTAGATTTGATCAGGGATATCCTCCAAATCTCTCGTTTCTAACAATCTTCTGATCAATAGGAACATAGATTCTTTAGCCTTTTCAGCAGCTTGAAGCTCTCTTCGACTCATCACTAAGGCATTCTTCTTATTAGCTTAAGTGAGCTGATTATAGGTTTCATTTACTTGAGATGGCATTAAGGGTTGCAACACAATCTTCTTTCCATCGTTAACAAAGGTATAGGTGTTGTTATACCTGTCGTGAGTAGTACATTAGTCGAACAACCAAGGTCATCTAAGCAGCAAATGTGAAGCTCACATAGGGACAACATCGCATACTACTTCATCCCTATGCACACTCCCAACATTGACTGGTATAGTTACTTATTCAATTACGTACAAAGGATGCTTATCATGAAGCCAATACAGCTTGTAAGGTAAGGAATGCTTTAAGGTTGGCAGACCTAACCTCCACACAAAGGACTTTGCAATGACATTTGTACAACTTCTCCCATCTACAATGATCATGCATAATTAGCCTTTGATGGTATACTCAGTATAAAACAGATTCTCCCTCTAGTCCTCCTCAAAGTTGGATAAGGAACTTAGTACTCGTCTTAAGACTAGGGTCATTAATTCTCTCTAGTCGTCATAGACACATGTCTCCTCTTCCTCTTCAGCTTCAACTTCAGGTTTTCTAACATCTTCTTCTTTATCTAGCTTGCTCTTGTCAATGTTGTTCACTACATCTCCTCAAAGCACCATGATGCATCATTTCGAACAATCAGTGGCCTTATATCTGAAGCCAAAGCATTTCACCTTACTAGTCTTCCGTTCGGAGGTCTACCCTTTCTCATATATCCTTTGGGTCGACTTGTCTGAATGACTCAGCCCTGCTAGCTTGCTTAATTGTCATCAAATCGATCATTCCTATCCTTGGCCGTATATAGCCTTTTCTCGGTTTAAATAGGTTAGTGTAAGACTAGAGGTCGAGAGAATGTTGGTACATCCTTTGTTTTTTGGCCCTCTACATTATCTTTATCACCTCATCCAAGGTATAAAACCTCTACACCTCCACAATGTAATGGATTTCATATCGAAGTCCAGAAATGAACCTCGATACTGTGCAAGCCTCGGGTTCTTCTACGTTAGCTCGAATCATAAGCATCTAAAACTCTCTAATATAGTCATCAATAGATTACCTTCCTTGGCAAAGTTCCTACAACTTTGTAAGCATATCTTGTAGGTAGGTCTCGGGTACAAATCTACCTCTTAACAACATTTTTATCTCATCCCAAGTTCTAATACCTTGTCTTTCATCTCTTATTTTAGCTGCATTCAGATTCTTTCACTACATAGTGGCATACCTAGTAAACTCTAGTATAGTAAGTCAGACTTTAACAACATCCGTATACCCATAACATTCAAACGCTTTCTTGACCTTTTGTTCCCACTTTAAGTATTCATCTACATCCCCACTTCCATTGAAGGGTGGGATTTGAACCTTGACATTGTCTAACTCTCGTAGGACTCGGCATCCTTGTCCCTACGCTTGGTAATAGTCAGCTTCTACTTCTTCCTCCCTAAACTCTTCAACATCTAACTTCTCATCATCTTCCTCAATCTCTTCTAACTCTAGTCTTCGTCTAGCAGCTCGATTTGTTACTCCTCTAACTTGTTGCATTCGAACTAGGTGATTGATTTGATTACCTTGGCCATAGTGTCTCTCAAGGGCATTTTCTTATAGGTTATGATGCTGTACACTACAAGGTTATTATTTGTTAACTTGCATTGATGTGACTAGACTCTCAACAAGGTTGGTCAATCTGTAAAGTTTGTCATCAACTGACCCTAACGTGTTACTACCATTATGACAATGACCAAGTTGAGCACTACTACTCTGATCACCAATAACACCCTGAACACTCGAATTTGACATGATGCAATACTTATCAAATAGATTAATAACTTACTAACAACTTCAATTCCCAACAATCACTTGAATAGAATAGCGGTGAACTTACTCTATTTTCATAATGAAAAATAGAGTAATAGCAAAAGTACACTTACTTACACTCAAATATACTGTAGTAGCTATGAAAGGAACATAGCAACCACCTATAGTAAAGTGAACTAAAACTTCACTGTAACTTCACACACTCCCTTGTAGAATTATACTCTGATACCAACGAAGCTGATGCGTCTCCGGGGTTAGAAACATGGAGAAGCACCACAATGAAAGAAATCAAAAAACAAACAAGGAAAAAGTTAGCAAATTCCGAGCAACTACCGAATGGATATGATGCACCACTCGATCTTACTCGACTTACAACCCACCGGATATGACACATCGATCTGAATTGAAAGGTCACTCGATACTACTCCTTGCTAAAAAAAATAGATAAGAGTTGAATAATAATGAGAACACTAAGGCTGCTCAACGTGAATAATTCTATATTGATTAGCTGCTTCTTTGCATACAAGAAAGTATGGTTTATATATCCATCCACTAGGGTTACTTTACATATATAAAAAGATCAAAGGGTATTCTATAATTAGGTTACATAAAAAGAGTAAAAAGGCCAAAGAATGTTTAGTATGGAAAGCAAAGAATCATTCTAGAATAATATGCAGAAGATACATGTTGCTTGGTGGGTAAATGGGAGAAATATGATACAAGGTAAGAAAAAGAAAAATAACGTTTGTAGTTAGGGGCTAACATGATCTGGATTAGGTTGGGAGTCAATCAATTCGATAAAGAAGTAAGCTGAATTGGAGTTAGACGCTTGTGGTTAATTGGGGAGCTTAGCTCGACTAGTCCTGTGTTGTCTTTCGGAATAAGACTTCACTGTTGGGCATGAGCATGTCTGACACGTGAGAATCTGACTAACAGGTCGACAAGAGATCAATTCGACATAGGAATCCTTGTCTCGGCTTTAGTTTTGAGCTGTATTTTCTGCGTAAGTTCTTAGAGTCCTCTAGATCAGCTATGAATGATGGGTCCAGGGGCCTAATTCCTATCATTAAGGCCTCAAATAAAATTTGTATTTATTGTGAAAGATATGGGCATATTGTACATCCTTATGCAATACATCACAATCTCTCCTTAAATAATAAAGGCAAAATGGTTTGAGTCCATAAGGGATAAGCTTACATTACAATAGCTAAACCCAAAGGACTCAAACTAAAATAGGTACCAAAGAAATAACCATTTGTTTTGTAGGGTCTTTCAAGGCAAAACAACAAATGGTTCTTGGATAGCAACTACTCAAGACACATGAAGGGAGACGCATCCAATTTTGTATCTATAGACTTAAAGGATGGAGGAAGTGTGACTTTCGGAGATAACTAGAAGGCTTAGGTTATTGGAGAAGGTAACATTTGCATTAACAATGATCTTACTATCAAGCATGAATTACTTATTGATAACTTCAAACACAATTTACTTAGTATTAGCCAATTGTGTAATATAAGATACAAAGTAATCTTTTATGCAACAAAGTATTCTGTTAAAAATATTAACAATGACCAAATCCGTTTTGAGGGATATAGACAATGAAACATTTACAAAATTAACTTCAATATGTTTTCATGTTCTCTTGAAACCTATCTATCCGCTTAAAATAATGATAGTTAGTTATAGCATAAAAAGTTAGGACATGTTAGTATGGATATCTTATCGAAACTAGCCAAAAGGAATCCTATTAAAGGATTACCTAAGATTAGTTTTGATAAAGATAGAATACGTCAAGCATGTTAATATAGGAAGTAAACAAAATCATCATTCAAATAAAAAAATGTGATCTCAACTTCTAGGCCACTCCATCTATTACATGTGGATCTATTTAGTCTAACGCAAACCTTCAGTTTAGAAGGGAAAAGATATACCTTGGTCATAGTTAATGATTTTACTAGATATAATTGGACCTTCTTCCTTGCAAATAAAGATGAAACATATCATGTATTATTGAATTATAGTAAGAAGGCCTAAAATGAAAAGGGTTTTTCTATTGTCTCTATAAGAAGTGATGATGGAGAAGAATTTGAAAATCATGATATAGAAGATTTTTGTAATAAAAATGGAATAGAATGTACCTTTTTGGTACTTAGAACTCCATAATAAAATGGAGTCACTGAAAGGAAAAATAACACTCTTATAGAAATGGCTAAAACTATGTTATGTGATAATAATCTACTTAAGTATTTGTTAGCTAAAGCCGTTAATACCGCTATTATATATCAAATTGAGTTTTCATAAGGCCTATTCTTAAGAAAAGCCCCTATGAGCTTTGGAGAGGCAAAAGACTTAACATATCATATTTTCATCCATTTGGTACAAAGCGTTACATTCTTAATAATAGAAAGGAACAACTTAGAAAATTTGATTCAAACTCAGATGAAAGCATCTTTCTTAATTATTCTCTTGCTAATAAGGCTTATAGAGTATATAACAAAAGGACCCTTGTTGTAGTAGAGTCACTTTATGTTGCATTTGACAATACATATGCATATAGAAAGTCTAATGATGAAATAGAGAATATTAATGCTCAGTTGGATAGTTTTGGTCTTAACAAGGATCAATCCATTTCAAATGAGAAAGAATTCTCGAGGCAAGATGAAATTATTGACAATTCTAACATAGACTCGCCTAGAGAATGGAAATTTGTAAAACATCATCCTAAGGATCTAATAATAGGAGAACCAAGTAATAGAGTGCAAACTAGAGCCTCTCTTAAGAACTTAAGTAATGTAGCGTTTCTGTCTCAACTTAAATAAAAAAACGTAGATGAAGCAATGAAGGACGAATTTTGGTTTCAAGCTATGCAACAAGAGTTAAATCAATTTAGTAGAAATGAGGCATAGGACTTAGTAACAAAACCAAATAATAGATCAGTAATTAGAACCAAGTAGGTATTTCGAAATAAATTGGATAAAACCGAAATAGTAACAAGAAACAAGGCATGCCTAATTACTAAAGGTTATAACCAAGAAGAGGGAATTGATTTCGATGAAACTTTTGCACCAATTGCTCGATTAGAGGCCATTAGGATCCTTTTAGCGTTTGTCACATATAAGGATTTCAAATTATATCAAATCGATGTTAAAAGCACCTTCCTAAACAGCTGTATCAAAGAGGAAGTATATGTAGAGCAAACGTCGAGGGTTTGAGGATAACGAATTCCTAAAACATATATATAAGTTCAATAAGGGCTTGTATGGACTTAAGCAAGCTCCTAAAGCTTGGTAGGAAAGATTGAATATCTTCTTGATAAAAAACGGTTTCACTAGAGGGAAACTTGACATAACGTTATTCATTAAGCGACACAACATTATTCATTAAGCTACACAATACTCATATGTTAATTATCCAAATATACATAGATGACATTGTGTTCGGTGCTACTTACATGGACCTAGTTAATGAGTTTCTCTAATGTAATAAAATGAGTTTGAAATGAGTATGATGGGAGAACTCAACTATTTCTTAGGTCTTCAAGTTAAACAAACCAAAGATGGAATCTTCATCAACTAAGCCAAATACACTAAAGAGCTCTTAAAAAGGTTTTAAATGAAAAATTGTAAGACTAGGCCTACTTCAATGAGCACTACTCTAAAACTTAATAAAGACGAAAGTGGAAAGAACATTTGTGAAAAGATGTATAGGGACATGATAGGAAATCTTCTATATTTAACTACATCTAGGCCTGACATCATGTTTGTTGTATGTCTATGTACGTGATTTTACTCGTGCCCTAAAGAATCTCACTTGAACGCGGTCAAAAGCATCATCAAGTATCTTACAGGCACTATTGAAATTGGCTTGTGATATCCTAAGTTCACCTCATTTGATCTTGTTGAATACTCCGATGATAACTTCACCGATTGCAAAGTTGTTTGGAAAAGCCAAGTGGCACATGTTACTTACTTGGTAACTCTTTAGTGTCATGACATTCAAAGAAACAAAATTCGGTAGCACTCTCTACCGGTAATGCAGAATATGTGGTAGCCGATAGTTGTTATGCTCAAGCTCTATGGATGAAGCAAACATTGCTTGACTATGGTCTAGAATTGACCAATGTCCCAATAAGATATGATAATACAAGTGCTATAAATTTGACCAAGAATCCAATTCAACATTCAAAGACTAAGCATATAGAAATTATATATCACTTTATTCATGATCATGTGTAAAGCATTGGTATATGCTTGGAAGTTGTTGATACTAGCAATCAAATAACTGATATCTTCATAAAACCATTGAGAGAGGAAAGATTTTTCACATTAAGAAGAGAATTGAGAATGATTATGTAAGATGAATACTATACACATAAGAACCAAGATAATGTTTTTAAGCAAAAATGACATACTAAGTGGGTTAACCGACAAATACTACACTATGAGGGCTAAGAAATATGATCATATAGATTTCATACACTAATTATGACTTTAATCATGTTTTAAGCACACTTGAAGTCATTCATACCTATCTAAGTTCATATATGCATAAATTTATCATACATTGGTTCCATGCCCAAAACCAGGCTTCACACATTTATTTTCATTCATAAATAATGTTTGAGTAGTCAAACTAGTTTGATTTGAATTTCATGCAAATTTGACCTCTTTAAACCCTTATCAGGCACAAAGTGTTATTTGGAGCATCTCATGCCTATTTGTGGTAATAAGAATGTTACTTGGTTTAATCATGAATCCTTTATGCCTCTTAATATCTTTTAAGCATGTTTGAAGAATGAACTTATCTTGAATTTGAAAAAAGATCTCTTTTTGTTCTCTAGCTACTTGTATGCTTAACTTAGATATTAAGGAACTCACGTAGTATTTTTACAATACAAAGCACCTTAAAGCTATATTGTGTTCCAACCATGCTCAAACATGATATAGGGCTTGATTTTGATTAAACCATAGTTTCTATAACATGGATCCAAAAATATATGAATTCGGTGGGTGAGCCATTGCCAATGCATCCTTCCTGATGTGAGCATTGTATTTTACCCAATTCTAGAAGTCACCATTAATAGGCATATCTAGGATATCCTTAGTTTGCCAATCTTTAATCACATTTCTAATTCTCCTACACGAGTTAAAAGCATGTAGAAGATCTTCTTCTTATCACCATATCTAGGACAGCTTGCATTTTCTTTGATATTCCTATTCCTTAGATTAGCGGCCATAGGTGAACAACCATTCAAGACTCTCGAAAGTAGCAACTTAATCTTGGGTAGTAAAATTAACTTCCAAAGCAAAGTCCAGCTCTTCCCCTCAGGCTCACATTCTAAAGCAAATTGCTTATGAACATCCGTAAGCCTAAGCTATTCTCTTGCATTATTTGATATATAGTTTTCATCATCTCTTTCTTGGAGTACTATTGGACCAATATTATTAAATATTATTTTAGAAACATGAAAACCAACCTTACTTTCATCCCATGTGTAAGCATTTAACGAACAATCAGCCACTGACAGCATATGCTTAGAAGTGAATTGGACCTTGAATATTGTCGCCTATGTTGTTTCTAAAAATTCCTGATGAGTATGATTTGGCTATAAAAAATAGCATATTAAAGAACTTCATTCTTTATCCCGTCAAAGAATCAATGCAAAAGCATAAGTAATATACTTCATTGTATCAAAGTTTCTAAGGAGTTGATATGATGTCGGTTTGAAAACTTCATGATGAGTATAATCTGGCTATGAAATATAGCATATTGAAAAATAATTATTTTTCCTTAATAAATAGATATAGATAAGGATAAAAATATACCTTGAGCATATAAGTTGGATCCATCTAAACCTATTTAAATTCATCCCCAGTTTCATATCTAACTTTCATAGCCAAACATAAGACACATTATATATTTTTCCATATTTGAGTTTTATTGTACAAATCTCTCTTTTTTAAGTTAGAGATCTCAATTAAAAATATGAGATTTATTACTCCTAATTATATATTCTTTTTGCTACATCATAGTTTCAGTGGAGAAGAGATGCAAATCATTCTTTAACTGTATCTCTTAAAGATCTAAAGACAACGCCATCGATTTGGAAATCAACACCGATAGTAATATCCATTTAAGTCATGGTCCCATTTAATTTAACGATGTTATATAACTTAAATTTTTAAATTTTCTATATTTAATGAGACTAGACTTTACTTTACTAATGTTTTTACCTCAGATTATAATTTTATATTAAGTCTCAACATCCTATCTCATTTTTCTTTAAATATTATTATCGCACTTTACACTCCATCTCTATAAGTATTTATCGATAGCTGTTCAATCATTAGGTTCAATTTGAACATGAAACACACATATTAAATAGGTTGGTTACGGTTTTAATAACGTGATTTGTCAGCTCCAATTTAAAACATTGCTTGCCTAAAATACGAAATTCTTGTCTGAAAATTAGAAAATCGATATTATTACAAGCTTACAATGCAATTTTTTTTTTCAAGTCATTGCTGTTCTTGATGCTAAGGCCTTTGTTCCATTAATTACCGTGTATTTGTGTCGTCTAAGAAGCATAACATGCTTCTTTAACCTCTTATCATTCAAGAACATGTGTGCAAGCATAGGGAGCTTCACTTAAACAAGCAAAGAGAAATCCAACAAAGAGAGAGGAAGGGATTGCTTAAGCAAACCAGTAAGGAGAAAAGGAAGTAAGCTTCAAACATAGTGTTAGAAATCCAAGCTATGATTGTATGCAAGAACTTTTCTAATTGCATGTTGGTTGAAGAATTGTTTCCTATTCTTCTATCGTTACTTCCTCTTAATTTTTCATTTCTAATTTGTCCCAATTTGTCTTTTGTTTTCTATCCATATTGACTGCCCACTTGCTCATAATTTGGATTGCAACTCAATTCAATGAAAACAATTAATTTTCAATTTCTTTGATTCCCTGACACAATTTGAAGTAGCCAAGATTTCTATATCCTTACAAAGCAATAGGTGAATAGCAAAGGTAGCAACAAACAATAGCTACAACATCTGCTTACGGTAGCAGCAACAACCTTGATAAGCGCCACCAGCTTAGAAGAGCAACAATCATCTTTTGTTTGTGGTCATTATTCATACGTAACCAAGAACATCAATTGAGACCACACCCAATGTGTTCATTCGATAGTTATTGCACTCTTGAAGGCACATAACAGTAGAAACCATAGAGATCGTATTTTTTGCTCAATTCATAGCCAAATTTTTGTGCAACGAAAACCGCAATGGGCATACGTTTAAAGGCACGTAATAGCAACAATAATGAAAGGCTCTAGGTTTATGTTCACTCTATCCTATTGTATATTCTGATTTACCTTTCCTGTGTTGAAGACTAGACTGCTAGACTTGAAATTTTCATGACAACCAAACTTTCTAAGATTTGGCTAATAGAGTTGGAGTTTTGTGCCTAAATAAGCCCCTTTTTGAAAATTGCATACGTCTTCAACACATAATTTAGTGTATACTATACAAGAAGGCGTATGACTACAATGTGCCTCATGCATCTTCAGTTAAAGTAAAGGCACGACGTTGCAATGCAACTTCACAATGACTATAATACCCCAAAATCTGCCGAACTCCTTATTTTGTACTCTTTAAACTCTTCAAAATACTCTCAATTCACTTGTGACCTGCTAGTATACTGCCAAACCAATTCTCAAAACACTCTATACTCTTCCCATTGATAAGATAGTTTAATTATATTTCGCACATTATTTCATTTTTGCTACATTCATTATTTTCTATTAGTTTGTACGATCTTGAGGTTTTATTGTAAGATGTTGAAATTAGGTTATTTGTTGGTAAATTAGTTTTTATTACACTATCGTGACGCTAAACTATAAAAATAGAAATGTTACATATGATTTTGGCAATTCTAGCACTTGTATATTGATTAAGGTATGGTGCATATAAAGTTTTGGATGAAATGCCCCACTAAAAAGAAAAAATTGTATGGGTGCCACAGTTTACATGAGATTGTTATCGTCGAAATGTCGAATTATATTATTGAGTATTCTTGAGTCTAACTAATTTTTCAATTGCTAAATTATTAGGTTGAAAATGGTTGGGTATGTGAAAATTACTATTATGTATGCACATGATAATATTGTGACTAACAATATAGATTTACAGTTCGATAGAGAGCTAGATAAAAAGTTAAAGATGAGAAAAGACGTCAACTACAATCTCTTGCTCTAGTGGATATGTGTGAGTATCAGAATTGAACTTACCGGTGTTAAGATTGTACAAAGGCATCCTTATTATTATCAAGGAAGAGTTTCATATACTTTAGCCATAAGGGATAATGATGACGTTGAAAATTTTATTGATTGGCTGATGCATTTGGAGAAGATCACATCTAAGAGATATATGTTGGGAGTTGTGGTTAGTTAAGTATGCAATCTGAGCAAACTACTTATCAGGGAAACACTTATAACTATGCAACACCTTAAGTCCATCAAACATTGGCCGATTATCTAATGTATGAAGGAAATGAAACGGTTTTGATGGTTGATCTCCCATCCCCAATGAAGGAGATGTAAACATAGAAATAAATGAAAAATAACTCCATGAAGAAGTTGGCCTAATTTTGCAAGAGGAACCAGTTTTCGATCCCGATGAAGGGTTCTTACATATGGGTTTTGGCAACGATGATGAGGGGGGTCATTCTAGAGTTTAGTGGGAGGTTAATAAGTAAGGTGTTAAGGTGTAAAATACAGCAAATTTTAGGGTTAGCACACAACCAATACATCACCCAGCAAGGGAGGTGATGGGACACTTAGTAAATCTAACTTCTACGCTAATGTTATGTTATCATATACAACATGTCTTAATTGTTCTTTTATTTGTCTCCGTACGATGTAGGCAAATATACTTCAATGGGCATATCTTACAAACAATATAAAGGTTACCTATGATGTCATCGATAGAGGGCTCTAGTATCGTAAGGAGCACAGCGGTTTGGTTTTGTATTTTCATGAGGAAGAGGAGGCAATAACACCTACTCCTAACCCCATATACTCTACATCCCTTTGCCTTCCCCTAGCCACAGGTGAGGGACAAAGTATGGGCTAGAGGAAACTGAGCAAGACGACCGAGTGGCAATGACTAGGATATGCCATCAAGGTCACACCATTCTATTGACTTGGGCGAGATTAGTAGCAACTCAATTCAGTCAACAGCTCTAATGCCGGTAATGTACCTAGGAGCTTAGTTATTACTAAGTCTTACCGTAAAAAATCGAGTAAGTCCTCCAATATATCGAAGAAAGGAAAATAGGACCGGGTTTAACGAATTCGTGAGTTGTTCATGAGAATATGATGCACCAACTATACAACCTAATCTCTACTCTAATATTACACACAAAATATTAATTTAGGTTGCTTGCCATATTCCTTGTTAAAGGGATTGATAAAAGTAGGAAAAGAGAGCTTTTACAAGGAAATATTCGAAAGGTTTTTCATTCATGTTATGAGTATGATATATTCTAAAACCTAACAAACATGAGTTATTTATACATAGTGAAAATTACGTAAATAAAATAAAGTAAAGGATGCCCTAGTGATAGTATAATAAATACAAAATAAATATAAGGGTAATCTAGTAAAGAAAAAATAAGTAATCCTGGAGCCCAACATTACCCCTCCCTTGAAAAAGTTCCAACCCGAAAATTCACATCCACTTACTCCAAAATCCACCTAGGTGAAATACCAATCTACAAAAACCAAATAGAGTGATATAGAGATAGCTTAGGTCCATGGTCAATGCTAGCATCATCCTCGATTCCTTCTACTTGTCATAATCATGGTCAACCAAACTCCCTATTGAAGCCCTTTCTTTCTACTTATCATGTATCTGATCAATTATGTTCAAGTAACTCTAGCAACCATCAATCATAGGGAACAACATAATTTTTGGCTCAAGTATCAAGCTAGGAGTTCGAGGCACTTGAACATGTAAGGCTTCAACCTAATTCTCTACCTCATCTACTACCATCTCTTTATTTCTTTCACCACTCAAGTCTTCTTCTCTCCACCAATATAATTCTAGTACTTTCAACAAGCAATCTATAAGATTTGACAGGCACAAGACTACTACAACTCTCACTAATCCCAGATAATCCTATCAATGAATCAAGACAAAGAAGTCCAACAGGTGGGATACAGATCTGGTGATACCTATGGTCATCCTCAATAGCATGGATGGTCAGTAATGAGATCACATCGAGAACATCAGTGACGAGTTGTGACTCAACTCGATCTTCCTGAGATGTTTTGAAGGGAATTTTGGCTCTCTACCTTTGAGTGAAAATCTTAAAAGCTTATAAACCTTCTTCAATTCTTACTTAGGAGTTGCAAGGCATCACAAATCATCTTTTCTCAAAGAAGGAATAAAGATGCCTTGATAGGTGATAATGCATATCACGATGTGATTTCCATGGAATTCCTAAACAAATCGAACAATCATCAATATCAGCTACATCACATAGAACCTCATCTTGAAAACTATTAGAAGAGAAGGCTATCTTTGCTTGCTTGCTAATTTGAATCTCATTACCAATATAAAAAAATTCATAAGGACTCAAGTGATCAGTAGTTGCATAGCCAAATCTCCCCACCATAGTTTTAGAGATAAAATTCATAGGATTATCACTAGCCTGAATTAATACGACATTTTCTTGAAATTTTCAATTTTACTTTGCTTCTGACCATATTATGAAAAATAAACTACCCAACAGTTGCCGAATGAAATCTTGCTTCACTGATGGAATTACGATGCCCTTTAAGAAAAATATTTGGCCACTCTTGAAACTGTACTCACACTTGTCCACAGCTCAGCAATAATCTAACAGAACACACACACACACTCAGCAAGGAGCTCGGAAATTCCACAACACAATTCGGTTATTTATATGTAACAACAGTTCGGCATTAATTACACAAAGCAGAGCAGCACGTCCTCAATTGTGCACTCAACTGAATGGTAACCTTAGTGAAGAATGTATAACAAATGGCTAGTTCCAGCTGTCCACAACACGCTCGGTACAACACATCAGCTCGAAAAATTTTGGAGGACAGTAGGGCTATTCTAAGCAGCGCCTTACAGAGTAGCTCAACACAAGCAGTAGCACTAATCTAATTCATAATGGATAGATCAACACGAATATACGCATCTTCAACTACAATTCGCACCTCAAGCGAACTCAACAGTAGATACTCATATGACAGCTTAGTATGCCACTTTATCTCGAATCTATGACAGCTCAGTTATTAAGTTCAATTGCCCACAACTCACTGCTGTACCGCGGTGGCTTCTTGATTTGTAGTGGCTGGACATAGTCTTTTAAAATAAGAGCATGGATATGCATGGTTTAGCAGCTCGGTAATTCCTCTACCATGCTCACAACAACCTGACAACAATCAGTACAGTCCGTTCTTCAATTCGGCTCAATTCCTCACAATAGCACACCCACACAATAAGCCCAGATACAAGCACAACTTAATTTGGTAGTCAAACAACTTAGAAATTTTCTCTGTTACACTCTTCAATTGGAACTTGCAACTTGGTAATTGAAGACAGTGTACTACTTCCAAAGCTACAGCAGCTTGGTCGAAATTAGTTGGACAACAAATAACAGAGCAATCCGTTCAATTAGTTCGGATTGACCATAAATGATCAGCTCGGTCGCACAACAGCACTCAAATTAGCTTTGCATCAAGATATTGAACAAAACAGCACACACACACACACACAATTCAATAGCTCGGATCAAACAACAACTACTCGACACGACAGCAAGACATCAGCCCGGATACTTGACAGTTTGGTAATTTAGTTACAATTAAGCTTAGCAAACTTGGTCCTCAATTCGATATTGAATGCAGCAATATCTCCACACTTTGTTTAGATTCAACTCAACAATCACAAGCTCAGCAATGGTTCACTCTAACAACTCGCTACAGTGGCACGGTATGGTACGATGCATCAATTGTCCACTTACAGCAGCTCAAAAAATTTTCCACAAACAGAACACACACTCGCCACACACGCAATACACCTTGGTTCAAGCACAACTCATACCGTCGTACATAGCCATGCGCAGTCACGGCATATTCACTCCGAACAACTGTTGATATTCTTCCTTTGAAATCACGAGACACACACGACCACTTCTAACTCTGGTGGCACGCTAGGATCTAGGTGAGCAAAACAACAAAATCCACCGAAATGCATTGTTATAATGTCTTCTCTGTACAATTATAGTAACACACTTCTCTCGACACGCCGCCTCGCAACTCAACTACTCCCTGAAATAGACGGTACACACACAAAGTCATCCACTCACTATCATAATCGTTGGTTATGGTACACGAGCACCACAGACAGTCCCCACGTACACACACACACTTGCAATCGGTTCATTACACACTCCAGAACCACCGAGCTAGTATTTAAGCGCCTCAATCAAGTGCCATTGGTTGCAACAGTAACTCACCCAACAAACCATAACGAGTGCTTCAATGTCTAAAATGGGTGTCCTTGACTAGATTCCAAGCACGAGTCAGGCAATGCACAGTCGCCCCTCCCAAACCCTAGCTTCAATACCCGTCACATATCACCATCGTTACTACAACGCACAATCGAACACTACGGCAGTCTCTGTCTTATTGTTGTGGGTCATATAATATTGCATATATATATTTAACAACAAATACGTTATTTCCGTGAAAGAAACAATGACCCAATTTGTCAGAAAACCTACGCAAAAATGAATATAGCAGATAATCCAATCGTTCCCACGTATTGAAATAAGACTAAATTAATCTCCAATAAGTAAATTCCTGATGTCACAATATAAACCAACAAACCAGCAATTTCTCAAATAGAAGCTAGTGGATATAAGTACTCGCATGGTAGAAGCAAAGTGACTTAAAAACGCTCGGTGCTATTTAAAATCTCGAAGTCTGATACCAAGATGGTGTATCTAAGAATTTAATTATTATTAGGTTTTATCATAAAAAATAGAGTGCATCCTCGGAGATATCGAAAAAAGGAAAATAGGATCTGGTTTAGTAAATTCGTGAGCTTTCCAAGAAGATATGATGCACCAACTACACGACCTAATTTCTTCTATGATATTACACACAAAGTATTAATTAGAGTTACTTGCCACAATCGTCACTAAAAGGATTTATAAGAGCCACATAAGAGAATTTTCACAAGAAAATATTCAAAAGGTTTTTCATTTATATTGTACGTGTGATATCTTCTAAAACCCTACAAATAAGAGTTATTTATACATAATGGCAGTTATATAAATAAAATAAAGTAGAGAATACCCTAATGGTAATCTAATAAATACAAAATAAAATATAAGGATAATCTAGTAAAGAAAACATAAGTAATCTGGGAGCTCAACATCCGGCCTCAACTCTTACTACACTTCAGCGACACATGATGATAGCTCATTTCCATATACCTCACCTATACCTTGGAAGCAGCATACAGGTGGACCCAAAGTTCCAGTATGGTGGAAGGTATTAGCTAGTAGTAGCTACTGTCGCAAATTTGTCTCGTTTCGCCTAAAGATCTTGTGGAGACTTCCCCTTAGCTAGCAAGGGGAATATCAAGTAGATAGCCATCTTTACTTTCTCATTTCGGGAAACACTTTACACGAACGAAGAAGAAAAAGTAAGCTAAGGTTAATTTCATATTAGTTTATTTGTCAATGTTAGTATTCTGATATTGTTGTATTAATTCAACATTGTAAAATCACATCATTGATGGAGTTACTAATTGCTTGAGTTATTGATCTTAGTCTTATTTTATTTCTAAACACCACTTTTGTGTTAAATTTGATCGCTTTGACAAGTACATCAAGATGAGTTGTTTTTGGAGTTGTCTATTTGTATGTTGATTTGTAGTTAGCTAAAAGGATTTGAATTGCTATTCTGTAATTGTTGAAGTTGCAGACCACACCCCACTCTAAACCTTACAAACTACATTAGCTCAGTGATAAGGGAGCTTTGCAAGTGACTAAGCAAGTTATAATGCTAATTTGCATTGCAAAGTATCAGGATTATGTTTTCTGTAATGTGTTGTTTATGAGTGCTTCACATGTTCTTCTTGAAAGAATGTGGATGTTTGATTGGCATGTGACCTATGATGGGGAGAATAATACTTGTTCTTTTGAGCATGAAAGAAGAAGGGTGAGATTTAGTCTTATGTCTTTCGAGCAAGTCAAGACTATGCAAGCATAGCTTAAGGAAGGAGACCTTACTAATAACATATGCAGAGCCATCTAAAGAGATGAAGCATGAAAAGCCAACCTTCCTTTAGTCAAGAGGCTACTCCAATTGAAAGCCCTGAATGTTGAGCTACCAACCAAGGTAAAAGATCTATTAGAGGAATTTGTTGATCTATTCCCTAAAGAACTACCTAAGAGACTACCCCTGATCCAAAGAATTAAGCATGTAATGAACTTGCAACCAGAAGCTGCACTTCCAAATAGACCAACATATCAATTGAACCCTAATTAGGTTGCCAAGCTTCAAAGGTAGGTTGATGAGTTGATGAAGAGAGAGTATGTTAGGTAATCCTTAAGCCCCCATGCAATATCAGCTTTATTAGTACTAAAGAAAGATGGTATGTGGCGAATGTATATGGATGATCAAGCTATCAATTGGATCACCATTAAGTATAAGTACCCCATACCTCGACTTGATGACATGCTTAATGAATTGCATGGTGCAAGGATCTTTTCTAAGATCGACCTAAAGTCAAAGTATCATCATATCAGAATGCGAGAAGGAGATGAGTGGAAAATCATATTCAAGAATCTTTACGGGTTGTATGAGTGGGTGATGATGCCATTTAGACTATCAAATACACCAAGCACATTTATGAGGCTGACAAACCATGTGCTCCGAGAGTTGATTGGAAAATTTTTGTTGCTTATTTTGATGATATTCTTATTTACAGCCTTAACCCGGAGACGCATTATGAGCATCTCCAAGCTGTTTTCTCGAAGCTCCATATTAAAAAGCTATATGCCAACTTGAAGAAGTACAACTTTTACCAATTTGAGGTGATTTTCTTAGGTTTTGTTATGAGTAGAAGAAGTATTTGAGTTGATGAGGAGAAGGTAAGGGTGATTACTAAATGGCTAATGCTGACTTATTCTACCGACGTTCGCAATTTCCATATGCTAGCATCATTCTATCGCTGCTTTATAAAGAACTTCAATACCATCATGGCCCCACTTACTAAACTATCAAAGAAGAACATTGTTTTCAAATGGAAAGAGAAGGAGCAACAAAGCTTTGACGAAGTAAAAGAGAAGTTGACTACTACTCTTGTCTTAGCCTTCCCAAGCTTGACAAAATATTTGAAGTAGAATGTAATACATTTAGATTGGGCATAGGTGACATATTAGTAAGAAGGCCAACCTATTGCTTATTATAGTGAGAAGCTTCAAAGAGCTACACTAAATTGTTCTGTAAATAACAAGGAATTCTACTTCTTGATCGGAGCCCTAACTGTTTAGCAATATTATCTATTACTAAGAGAATTTGTGATCTAAACAGATTATGGGTCATTAAGGCATGTGAAGAGTCACACAAAGTTATCTAAGAGACAGGCCAAATGGGCTAAATTCATGGAGGGATTTTCTTATGTTGTAAATTACAAGAATGGTAAGAACAATAAAGTAGTTGATGCCCTATCACGACAACATTCCCTCTTAACTAAGCTCCAAACAAAGCTTCTTGGATTCTCTATCATCAAGAATTTGTATGTTGATAATCCATATTATGGTTTGATCCATACTAGGTATGAGGAAGGATAAGCTATTGATGATTACCACAAAGAAGATGGATACTTATTTAGGAAGGGAAAGTTGTGCATTCCAACCTGTTCTATACGAGAGCTACTAGTGCACGAGGTACATAGAGGAGGATTATTTAGCCACTCTAGAAAGACTAGGACTAATGACATGCTTACCTTAAGATTCTTTTAGCTAAAGATGATGAGGGACGTATGATTTGTATTGGAAGTGTGTAATACCTATAGAAAGGCCAAGAACTGAGTTAAATAAGGACCTTATCTTCTTCTGCCTATCCCGACCAAACCATGGATTGAGTTAAGAATGGACTTTGTGTTGGGGTTATTAAGGATGTCTTAAGGGAATGACTCCATCATAATGGTTATGGATCGGTTCAGTAAAATGGCACACTTTTTGCCATGCAATCAAACTAGCGACCCTTCAATTATTTCTTTTCTCTTTTTGCAAGAAGTGGTTAAGCTATATGGAGTGCCAAGGACTATTATGTCAGATTAAGACCCCAAATTCCTAAGCAATTTTTGGAAGACACTTTAGAAGCTCCTAGGGACCAAGTTGCCGCTTAATACGTCTTGTTACCCACAAACAGACAAATAGATCGAAGTCATCAACCCAACCTTAGGTACCTTGCTATAAGTTACAATTGGACAAAACTAAGTTGATTGGGACCTATACCTACCTATAATCGAGTTTTCCTACAATTGAACAGCCTACAGTGTCATCAAGAAGTCATCCTTTGAGATTACATATGGATACAATCCTAACCTCTCACTTAACCAAATCTCCTTACCTAATCAACCTAAAGATCAATAGGCTATCAAAAGAATAGACGCCATCCAAATAATATGCCAGACAGTGGTGGAACATCTAACCTATGTTGCTTCCAACAACTCAATAGTTCTCTTTTAGACAAAATAGCCGGCTAAGCCTCCAGCATAGGCTTCTCAAACAAGTAATTCCCTAATAGAATTACTCAGCACACAAACTTACCTTCCCTTCATCAAAAATCCTTAGCTCAAATAAAACCCATCCATTACTCCTCCAATGTTGCATTTGGCTATTAAGGGTCCAAAGTTTGGATCGTGTTTATATTAATTAGGTAAAGTACCAAATCTAAGTCTTATGGCCTGTAATGTCGTGATAAGAACATGTTGATGAGAGAGTGCATCGGCTACGATGTTAGCACTCCCTTCTTATATCTAATGACATAGCAAAAGGTTTCTAAGTGTTCAACCCACTTAACATGGTGTCGAAAGAGTTTCTACTATCATCTAAGATGCTTAAGAGATTCATGGTCAGTATAGATAATGAACTCTCTCGGTAGTAGGTAATGTTGCCAATTTTGAAGTGCTTAGACAAAGGCATAGAACTCTTTGTCGTATGCTAAGTAATTCAGTATGGTACCTCTAAGCTTCTCACTGAAATATGCACCTAGTTGGCACTCCTACATGAAAACAACTTTAATGCCAACTCCAAATGCATCACATTCTAGCTAAAAAACTTTGCCAAAGTCAGGCAGTACTAACACCTGGGTAGAGGATAACTTAGATTTGATCTCTTCAAAACTCTTCTAAGCTTTCTTGGACTGTTTGAATTCAAAGTTCTTCCTAGTCAGCTTGGTTAGTGGGGCAGCTATGAAACTAAAGTTTCGAATGAACCTTTGATAAAACAAAACTAGACCATGAAAACTCCTTACTTCTGCATCACTGGTCGACATCAACCATTCGAGAGTAACTCGAGTTTTTTCATTATCAACTCTAATTCCTCCTCCAAAGGCAACATATCCGATGAATACTATCTCACTCTGACAAAACATGTATTTCTTCAAATTGCCAAATAATTACTTAGCGTAGAGGATATCAAATATAGATCGAAAGTGTGCAACATGAGAAATGAGGTCAATACTATATACCAAAATATCATCAAAATAAACGACGACATATTTACCGATCAATGATCTTAGAACATGATTCATGAGCTGCATAAAGGTACTTGGTGTGTAAGACCAAAGGACATCATCATGCATTCGAATAGACCATCCTTTGTTTTAAATGCAGCTTTCCACTCATCTCTATGTCTTATTTGGATTTGGTAGTAGCTACTCTTAAGATTAACCTTAGAAAATATTCTCATACCATCCAACTCATCAAGCATATCATCTACATGTCT
Source organism: Lumnitzera racemosa (assembly GCA_024138005.1). NCBI lineage: Eukaryota > Viridiplantae > Streptophyta > Magnoliopsida > Myrtales > Combretaceae > Lumnitzera > Lumnitzera racemosa. Next base: position 65,981,477 of record JAMXBC010000004.1, read on the forward strand.
GAGACTACTTATAAAATCCGCTACTATAATCATTTTTTTTGTGAATATTCATTTTTACCCTTTATATTCTTTGTACGTTACTTTTTTAGGACAATACTTTTTTTTTGTCTTTTTCTTTTTAGGTAGGTTACCCTAAATTCTTGGGTATGAATACCCTATATACATGTAGTCGCAAATGATCAAATTATCATTAATGCACTGGATATTTTCCTTTCATAAACATTGTTTGTTTACTCTCATTTTACTCTTATCCTAACCCTTAAGAAAGCTAAGTGGTGAGTAACCTTACCGGACCAACTTGTGCATCATATCAAGCTATATAATGAGTCCTCGAAATTTCTACTAGTACGTCATATCCTTTGGAGCTGTTTATAGGTTTACTCATTTTTCCCTCATTTTTGTCATTCCTACACGTTTCCCTTCACCCTTTTAAAGCTTTTGGCAAGCTTGAACCTATCCCTACAACTAGCCTTGTCTGTTCTTAGCTCTAATCCGCATCATCTTTGTTGTGAACTATGACCAAGAACAAACAAGGTCGGTCGCTAAATAGGTCCAAGCTTATTAAAAGTTTAAAAAAGAATTAATGGGGAAAGGTGTGAAAAAAGTGATAATAACGAATGAAATAGTAAGCGAAACTCACGAATAACTCTAGAGGATATGACGCGTCAATGGAACTTTCGAGAACTCACAGCACAATTCGATATGATGTACGAATTGATCCGATGAGATTATTTGCTACCTAACTTTACTTAAGGGAAATGATAAGAGTGATGCCAAGAGTAAATAACAATGTTTACGCAAGGAAAAAAGTACTCAAAAGTGTATTGAAGATAATCTGATTTTTTACAGCTGCAAGTACAAAGATATTTATACCTATAAGTTAGGGCAACTTGCCCCAAAGGGAAAAGAAAAAAAAGGACATTTCCTAAAAAAGCAATGTACACAATACAAAAAGTTAAAAATGAATATACAAATAAAACAATCATTGGTGCTATACATTCTAGATATAATACTATACATGTAGCGATACTGCATTAACGAGGTTGCTAAGAGATGTGAATAAAAAGTATGGACATATAGGCTTATCCGAGTAGAAATGGCTTAGTTAGTCTAGATTATTTATCTCTCGTCTTCTTGGTAAGGATAATGCCGAGTGATTGGTCGGTTTGGTGCTAAAGAGTAATCATAAACTCGGCATACCATAGAGTAATGGGTGGTCGTACGACACAGCATTAAAGGTGACTCGATAAGAAAGTACTTAGCCCTGGTATGGATTGGTTGGAACAGAAGGATTCATTGTGTCAGCCCCTCTGGTCCTCAAGCTTAGCTGGGCAGTCAAAGGTCCAGTAACTTGATTCCCATCAATCTTTGTATTAGAGTAGAGATTTCATTCAAATTGTAATAGTTTGTTCTCGAAGTTCCCTATTTATACCTTCTTTTTTTAGGCATGTGAAACAAAGCAATTCTTTATGTTAATTTAGCTGTTGTGTTTGTTGGTTATTAAGCTTCTGGTTTAAAGAAAGTGTGTGTTGCATAATTTTGAGAGAAAGTGTTAGTTATAACATCAAATCAAGGAGTTTAGGATTTGAATCTTTCATAGAAAATGATAGACCTGAGTATTAATGTTGGTGCTAGGGATGACAATAGTGGTGTTATCTGCCACGGCCGACAATCTCAAGGTATTTTGAAAAGCATGGATGAAAGACTTGATGAGGTAACCAATCTCTTAGTAAACTTAACCCAAGCTATTCATGTGTTGACTTATCGACCTACTGAAGCCATGCATAATATCCTATAAGCTGCCCAACCTACTAGAGGTCAAAATCTAACTTGACAAGTTTGAGGTGGAGGAATAGGCGAACGAATGAGAAGAAGAATTGACTTAGGAGAAATGGACAATATTAAGGAAGAAGAGTATGAAGAAAAAGAAGAAGAATAAGCTCTAACACCTTGATCATGCAACCATATGAAGCTTCAAATTTCGAGCTTCAATGGGTTAAGAACTACGTATGATTACTTGGATTAGGAGGAGAAGGTGAAGCGTATTTTTTATTATTACAAATATGAAGATTATGAGAAAGTAATAAGTATTACTGTTAAGTTTTCTAGATATGCCGCCATGTAATGGAAGAATTTGTAGGTCATGCAACAACGAAAAGGTTACCGAGAGATTAATACTTGACTTAAGATGAAGAAAATACTCCGAAATTGGTTATGTCAGACACCTATTTGCAAGACACTTTTACTCAACTTCAAGAGCTGAAACAAGGAAGCGGAGCTGTTAACGAATCTGTTCAAGAGTTCCAAATACTCATGATTCGCTACAAAGTAAAGGAACCATTAGTGTAAACAGTCTCCAAATTTCTTACTAAGTTAAGAAGTGATATCCAAGGCATCGTGGAACTCTAACAATTCACTACAATGGATGAGGCTATATAGATAACCCAACGATTAGAGAGCCAGAGAAGAAACAAAATGCTAACCCGACCTCCAACAAGTCGAACTGGTTATTTGAGCCAACCTAGTTAAGGAAGTTACTGAGCCTAATCAAGCATTGAGTAGACCTAAAAGGTGGATGTCCAATCCGAATAGAAGGGCTTACCTAACAGTGACGTGTTGAGCTGAACATACAAGAAAGGACAAGGATCTAGAAGGAAGATGAGCCAGATCAAATATTTCAAATGCTAAGGGTTTGCACATATGACTACTCAGTATTCGAGCTGAAAGACTATGGTCATCAAGGGAGATGTCCCGAAGCTTGACATAGACAGTACTAACGAGGAACCTAAGGAAGAGACTCTTGTGGAGAAAAAAACTACTCAAGAGAATGAACTGATTAAAGAGTATGTGTTTACTAAGGGCTTAGATTAGTTGTTCCTAATTGTCTAACGTGCAATGAGTCTAGAGTCCTCACATAAGGAAGCGTAAAGGGAGAAATTGTTTCATATTACCTGTAAGGTGAATGATAAGTTATGAACACTAATTCTGGATAGTGGTAGTTACACTAATACGGTATCGATTGATCTAGTCATGAAGTTGAAGTTGCTGACTATCATACATCTGAGGCCATATAGGTTACACTGGCTGAATGAGAAGAGAGCACTGCATGTCACTCGGAAAGTACTACTATCGATCATAATTAGAAATTACTCTGATGAGATTCTTTACGACATGCTACCCATGTATGCATCATACGTATTACTAGGCTAACCATGGCTTTATGATAGAAGAGTTATCTATAACGGATACAGGAACACTTACGTGTTTGAGAAGGATGAAAGGAAGATCATGCTAAACCCAATCCCACCGAGTCAAGTTAATAAACTATAGACAAAACTTGCTCAAGGATCAAAGAAGACTTTGATGATGAGTAAAGCTGAGCACAAAGAGGCTATTCAAGTCGTTTTACCGACCTTCCTATTGGTCAAGCAACTATTAGAGTTAAGGCAGCGAAGTGAACTACCCATGGAAGTAAGGGAGTTGATGAATGACTATGCCGACCTGTTTCCAGAGCAATTGCCAAAAGGATTGCCACTATTCAGAGGCATCGAACACTACATTGACTTAATACCCAACACTATCTTATCGAGCAAACTAGCTTATCGGATAAACCCTGTACAAGCTGCTAAGCTCCAACAACAAGTCAATGACCTATTGAAAAGAGGATACGTAAGGGAAAGTCTTAGCCCTTGTACTGTTCTAATACTCTTAGTACTGAAAAAGGATGGAAACCGATAGATATATGTTGACGGCCAAGCTGTAAACAAGATCACGATCAAATACAGGTATCCTATTTTTAAGTTAGATGACATGTTAGATTAATTGAGTAGAGTTAAGATTTTCAGCAAGATCGATCTGAAATCTGGTTACCATAAAATCTGCATGAGGCTAAGAGATGAGTAAAAGACTACATTCAAAACTCGGCATTGACATTATAAATGGATGGTAATGTAATTTGGCTTACTGGATGCCCCAAGCATTTTCATGCAGCTGATGAACCATGTGCTAAGAAATCTGATAGAGAAGTGTGTCGTGGTGTACTTTGATAACAACTTAGTATACAACGTTGATATGTTAAGCCACTATTAACATCTCCATACTGTATTAGATGTGCTCTGTACTAAGAAGTTATATTTGACAATCTTAAGAAATATTGCTTTTGCCAGAAGGAAGTAGTGTTCCTAGGCTATGTAGTTAGTAAGAAAGCTTGCAAGTGGATAAAGAGAAGATTAAAGTAATTGTTGAGTAGTCAACTCTGACCACTTGTATTGAAGTAAGAAGTTTCCATGGATTGGCATCGTTTTGTAGAAGATTTATCCAGAATTTTAGTACCTTGGTCGTACCCCCTATTTAAGCACTCTAATTGTGACAACATTACCTGTTGCCAAGAGAGTTTGTCATATATACTGACCATGAGTCTTGAAGGTACATCCGATGTCAAACCAAGTTATCAATGCAACAAGCAAGGTGCGTTGAATTCTTTAAGGGATTTAGTTTTGTAATAAAATACAAGCAAAGAAAGAGCAATGTCGTTTCATATGCTCTTTCAAGAGGACATACGCTCCTGACTGAACTACAAAGCATATCGTTTGGATTTGCAAATATCAAAGAGAAATATTCCTAAGACCCATACTTCGAACCCATACTTTAGCAATGTGCTGATGGGAGAATAGTGAATGAGTATCATATAGAAGATAGATACTTATTCTGAGGAGGAAAATTATGCATGCTAACCTGTTCACTAAGATAGTTACTGATCAGGGAAGCCCATAGTAGAGGACTCTCCGGATATTTTGGAGAGAAAAGAATATATAAGTCATTGAGTGGATAATTCTTTCGGCCGAGAATGTGGTGAGATGTGCACCGAGTTGTTAAAGGTTTTGTTACATGTAAGAAGGCTACGTACCGAACTAAACAAGGGAAAACAATGCTTTTGCTTACCCCAATGAAACCATGGACTAAGTTGAGTATAGAATTTGTCCTCGGATTACCAAGACCAGCCCTAGGGAAAGATTCCGTAATGATCGTCATAGATAGATTCAATAAGATGGCACACCTTATGCCCTACTCTAAGACTAACGATGCTTTGCTTATTACTTATCTTTTCTTGCAAGAGATTGTTCAGTTATATAGCATGCCGAAAAGTATAGTGTTAGACAAAGAACTAAAGTTCTTAAGTCATTTCTAGAGAACCTTATGACGTCGAATAGGGACCAAACTACTATTCAGTACTTTCTATCACCCCTAAACTGACAGCCAAACAGAAATAATCAATCGTACTTTAGGATTACTGCTCCGAGCTACAGTAGGCAAGAACTTGGCTAATTGAGACATCTATTTGCCCTTAATCGAATTCACTTACAACCGAATAATGCATGATACCACCAAGCAAACCCCCTTTGAAGTTATCTATGGTTTCAATCTCAAGTTGCCCCTCGATCACACCCCTATGCTTGTATCCAAGCAAAAAGCCCCTAACACGAAAGCACGAGCAGAGTCCCTATAGATCGACTAAGCTACCAAAAGAATGCAAGATAAGGCTAAGGATAAGACAACGAGACAGTTTCAACCTGGAGACTTGGTATAGCTATACTTAAGCAAGGAAAGGTTTTCGAGCAAAAAGAGGAACAAGTTGTCTATACAGGTTGAAGGACCCTTCAGAATCCTCCAAAAGATCAATGACAACACCTATAGATTAGAGCTTCTCAAAGGTTATGGGGTTTCAGACACCTTTAACATTGCCGACCTTAGTCCATATCATCCTAACGAAGAACTAAATGAAGGCTAATCAGATTTGATCCCAAATCCAAATTAACCTAGAAGAAATGGTAGGAATCAAGCTACTAGGCCTTTAACCCGTAGCCGAACCCAAGGACTAGATGACTAACAATGCAAATCCTCTTGCTCTAATTGACTCTTACCGTGGCCAAGTTACTTTTTGCTGTTAATCAACTCTCCATGCCATGCTAAATGATTACTTATCGTTTGAAAATTATGTGTCAAATAGAAGAATGCCTTAATAACAACTAAACTCTACGTAGCTACTCGATCCTATCCGACCTAACCCCTTACTCAGCAACATTACTGCTAAGAGGCCAAGAGATCCTATGAATCAACCACTCCCATTCGGGTGTGTCCATACCTACTCAGTACTCCTGCTCAACCACCTAACCAACTCGTACTACTTTATCTACATCCTGCAATAGCACCACCAATACATTACTACTACATGTCGGAGGCCACTTGTAGAATTTGTTACTATAATTATTGCTTTTCTATGAATATTTATTTTTACTTTTTGTATACTTTGTACATTACTTCTTTAGGACAATATCCTTTTTTTCTTTTCCTTTTTAGGCAGGTTGTCCTAAATTCTTGGGCATAAATATTTCTTGTACATGTAGCCGTAAATGATTAGATTATCGTTAATACATTGGATATTTTCCTTTTGTATTACATGTTAATGAAGAATTTATTGGAATTGTGGACACCAGTATTGCAAGTGTAGTGTTGTATAATTTTTTCCTTTTTACAAAGAACTCCTATTGTGCCAAAATAAGTTAAAATTCAAGGCAATCATCATTAAATACTTTTCAAAAGAGATATATGCGAACCCCCAAATATTTATCAATGGTTAAGGAAATTTATTTTCAATTATAACCACATGAATAATAAATAACGTAAGTTCATGACAACAATATTATGCTACAAGTGTTCAACTATAACCTTAGGGGCAATAAGATCATTCCAAGCAATAAAATGGCATATACTATGAGGTGCACGTATTATTGTTGGCTAACTGGCTGCATAAGTATAAAATTATCATGCTATGATTCATCAACCAGCAAAAAATTATTAGCTCCATGCCAAACAACCCCATGAAGAGCTGACATACGTGATAAGTGCCTATAACCTTTAGATATCGTCTGAAGAGCTTTTGATTAGGGAGAAAAATGCAGAGGATATTTTTCGTAATAGATGCAAATAAACTGACTTTTTAAGCTAATGGTAGTGTCTATAAAGTTAAACCCATTTATTTAAAAACGTTAAGGAAATATAGCTTGGTAGACTTAAAAAAAAAAGAGAGAGAGGATATTTAGACTGGCTCCATCATTCTTAACTAGTCTTAGTTAACTTGGGTGCTTAATAGGACTAAAAGGCTAATTTGCAAGATTATTAAGCTTGGAAGACTTGTTTATGTATTCACTATGCTTAAGCTATGTTAAGTCCACTACAAAATCTATTTTTATTACAAGTTTAAAAGGAGATATAAATGTATTCATGAAGACCTCATCTTGTTCATTGATCAGTACAACTATCTATTGATCTCTGAAGCCATATGACAATTGAGATTAAGCCTTGATATCTATAAATAAATGCTTTTCCCCTCCTCATTTAAGACATTCAACAAATTGAAAAACTCCTTGGGGGCTACTTAAATATCATGGAAGATCAAGAATAATCAAGAGACTATTGCTCATGCTCATAAGTTACATAGATCACCTATTCCTTCTCCCACATTTCTCTCTAATCATACCTCTCCATATGTCTAAGGGCTTTTCAATAGTCATTCAAAACATAGCATTAAAAGACAAGCATATGATTGACCAATTATAATACTATTACATCACAAACCCTAACGCTTCCTTGAACAAAAACATCATATTAGATTAAGGTTAACATGCTAACCTAAGATCTCATAGGACTCCCTTAACACTACATGTAGCAATCTACTACAACTGCTAAACAAAACACCGAACCCAGGAACTCTACCTTCACAACTTCACCACTACCTTCACAACTTCACCACCACAATCCTAGCCATGTAGGCCTAGCCAACAAATCCCCTTTGTTTTCAATTTGAAATCTAACTCCACCTTCACAACTTCACCACCACAAACACCTAGTGTCACCTATCCACAATACATCATCTTTCAACCTAGTTCATGTAGTAGCTCACGTAGCGCTTCAAAGAAATTATATACAACCACATTACGATTCAACCTCCAAAATCTACCATGCTTCAAATTATTCCAGCAAGAACCGACAATGAGAAAGGAAAAAAGTTCGAGTGAGACAAAGAAAGAAAAGAAAAAGAAAAGGAAGGAAGAAGGAGGTAGGGAACGACAAGCTAGCATGAATGTTTACTTAAGATATTTAGCCCCATCCTCAATCCTCACACCTTGTGTCTCTTTGAAGACTTTAAACCCTTTCAATTAATCCTCATCTTTAACCAGAAAGATACCGACCAAGATGTCCATAAATATACTACAACTTAAGCATAAGTTGTATACTTACAATTTAAGATCTCAAGTAGAAGAGACCAAGAACACCCATGAGTAAACATAAAATCAAGCTCTCATCTTAATTCACTTATTTAAGTCACAACAATCAATACAAGTGGGATACAACAAATTTTTCATAGGGCTCCAACCAAGTCTAAGGATTTATTGCAAAGATCTATATCATTTTGTAAATGCTGCTCTAAATAGCTTGAATCACCTATATGTAAGCTCGATGATTGCTCCACTTGCTAGCTAATGGACTATTTGACACGATAAGAATGCAGCCACCCGTGAAAGAGTGTGTAATACTTGCTGATCAAGCACTCTTAGACCGAATGGCTGGTTTAACAATATAAAGCCCGATCAAAGTAGCCAACATACCGGTATCTAAATTTTAGGATATTTGTCACTTACGATAATGACTAATGAGCATGTAGAACAGAAACAATGCTGATCAATTTGGACAAATCACTTAAGAGAAGCTACTAACTGAACACGACAACTCAATCTTGCAGAATCTTAGTGCTACTAGGGTAGGTGGTACTGTAAGAAACTATCATAGCATGTGGATAGGGGAATTTGCTCAAAACCTCAAGATGAGTAGCACTTTTAGTTCCAAGCTATAACTATGAGGAATAGTTCCAAAAATACAGGTTATAGCACATTCTTGACGTTCTTGTATGAGTGTAGAGCTACATGCCTAGAAGGTGTGAAATACATGTAGGAAGATCTATCATGATTTAAACTTTGCCTTGCACAGACACCCTCACCCAGTTTGAAGAGTTTATTTTCCATGTGCCATTGACCCAACGTACCACATTGATTAATTAGTGATATCTAAATACTAATAAAATTTTAATATATAAAATGATAAATGATAATCTTATATAAACTAAATCCCATCATTAATTCATGGATATCCTTCATCAATTCATATTACGTATTAGTACCATTGAATTTTTTTCCATTTTCAACCCATTTCAAGTGATGAATAACTACATTGCAAAATTCAGAAGCTATTTGGTGAACGAAGTTCTATTGCTCACGAACCACAGCAAGGCAGCAAGGGGTATTGGATTTCAAGGGATATTGCTCTATCAAATGCGGATTAGATTTAGATTCACTGAACCTAGCATAATTTCATTCACACAAGCTAACAATCATTTGACATTATCACAACATATCTTATTCCTGTTTAAGGGCATATGTAAAAGATCATCTACTCGGTAGAATACGCCCTATACTCGATATACCCTCTAACTACGATGAAAGTAGATAAAAAACCAAGAAACTTTACAACAGATGTAAAATCTGGGAGGAAACTAGAGTATGGAATATCCATTCTTTTATGGTAAAGTACCTATAAGCATTTATTATTCCTTTAATAATGTACTATTCACACGGAAAAGATATACGGTGATGCAGATAATGCCTTACACACTTCTAGAGAAGATAGGGGTAGAGCTGAAGGACTTTCTTCCAAGATGGCCTGTTACTAATGGCATCCCACCATGCACTAACATGTTTCCTGTCCCTTATCATCTTCTCTTTTTTCAAACTAGTCACCAAGTAATGAGTGAATGGGAGGTGGCTCAAGTCAGCAAGGCTAAAGAAATCTCCAGCCAAGTATTTGCTCGTTGACAGTCTCTCCTCATATATGTCTAATACTTTCCCCAGCTTTTGTTCACTCTCTTTGATCAGCTTGTCATCGACAGGAAATCCCAGAATCGGAGCAAATAACACTTGGAGGACTAGACTGTAAAGTGGTGGGTGGTAATTTTGTGCTTCAACTTCAAGCCATTGTTCAACCAAAGCCCTTTCCTCAATTGTCTGCCCAAGTAGATCCGTTCCTTGGTGCTTGTACTTCTCAGCATAGTACCTTAGGATTGCCCTTGATTCTGTGAATCAAATAACCAGAAAATACCCAATCAGAAGGTCTTATAGTTACATTCAATTGAATCATGATATAAAAATGAAAATTAAGTTACACGTGAGATATGTATTTAGTAGTATTAGATACTCATCTTGATGCTTTTCTAATTTGTTTTACATCAAATCGTCAAACTACTAAAATATATATATATATAATCGCAAAAATATACCCTAAGATAGAATGTATCTGATAGGACCAATAAACTCTCAATGCAGACTTTGCTCTTTTATAACTTTCTAAAAAATTATGCATATACCTAAACCATCACTGTGGCCCTGAGCCATTACCAAAAGTACTAAAAAATAGCAACCCTTTTTGTTTATGGGTTAACAAGCATTTTGAAAAGTTACAAGAATGTAAAAGTACATTTAAGATTATATTCGCACATAACTAATAGTTTTTGGATTTTTATTTGTAAATTGCCCAAATATATAAAAACAAATTAGACATCTATATATAATCGATTGTGTTTTGTAATCATTTTTATTGTTGTCACAACAGGACCGTGCACTTTTAACCTAGACATATATTTTCAATTCAGATTTAGCTTGCTTCATCATCCTTCGAAACTGATCAAATTTAGACCGTGTAATCATATCGAACATCCACAAAATCCTCAAGAACGCCGAATTCACACACAGCCAACGAAGCAGAGAAAGATCAGTTAACATCTAGTCCGGCTAATTTTAAACCCAAGCAGTCTAGTTCTAGTATATCCGTAACCAGAAGTCTGAGGCTTACCAAACAAAGTGAGATCTCCATCTTGAACCACAGGAACTTCTCCAAAAGGCTGAATAATGGCAGATAAAAATAAATAAATAAATAAATAAAACCATGGTATGTGTTAACATGATACAAAAACATTAATCGAATAAAAAACTTTAGTAATTGCAGAAAGAAGGATATGAAACAGAACAAGGAATGAAAGATTAAAGTAAACCTGCAACTTAAGATATTCGGGACTTTTATGCTCGCCCTTGAAGAGGTTAACAGGGATGGTCTCGAAGTTAATGTCCTTCTCAATGAGACCAACGATCACCCGTTTTGGGCTACCGTAGTCTGGGCCGTACACCTTCACCACCATTTTTCACTTATTATCTCAACCGATAATGGACTTGTCGATGAATGGTTCGTTCAACCTCTTGTTTGGGGTTTTATGGTGGAGCTGGTCAGTGTGAGTGTTGAACGGACCGCTATTTTTAGTAATATTTTTAGTGGATAAACATCGTTCGTTGAGACTGTGTCACCTAAAACAAATTAGACTAGTAGGTACGGTTGCTATATTTGAGAAAGATAATAGATGCAAATAAGTATATAAAAACCAAAAAAGTAGAAATATAAAAGAAAATATAATTCCGACTCTGTTTACACCGATACGATATTATCAAAGAAAATGTAATTTGCATGCTATAATTGGAAACAATGAATCAAAATAGAAAGAAATTTGGTTTGTCTTCTAAAAGGGAATCGGAGTTAATATTTGATAGAATTATTTTGTTTTATTTTGATAAATATAATTGATAGAGATAATATTATAAATGTGTCTCCTTTTTTTCCTATTTTTATTCATTTCTTTCTAATTTTAAAAAGAGAAGAGATGGACTCCTTGTAGAAATGTTTTCACATATTTCCTTCATTTTCTACTCTTTTCTACTATATACTTAAATTATTAAATAAAAAAAACAGAAGTCTAATATTTCCATTAATTTCCTTTTGATTTTCACTTTTAGGAGCCTCTCGAAATGATTTTCGCTCTTAGGAGTCTATCCAGACACGACGGATGGGTATTCGGGGTCTACAATGCCATGCTGCTTATTATTAGATTTCATTTTATCTCCTTTGAACTCACCTCAATCTAAGCTATTTCATTTTATTTTGGAACAATACATATATAAAGGATCATCGTTAACTTATTATATTTTAGTTTAATTTTTTAATTTTTCAAGGAAAAAAAAAAAGGGGCAAATTGTTTCAAAACTCTATGAAGATACATTCTTAAAATTTTAAAATGTATTTGCACATCTTTATATTATGATAGATTGATAAATAATTATTAAAAATTATAAATAGTTTTCATAAACATTGGTCTTCCTGTTTGTGAAGTGAGAGATATTCTTTTAATTTGAAGAGCAATTAAATGAATTGATTGATAAAAACATTAAATTTTGAGATATGTGACGTAAAAATCGTTCTCTTATCCCTTGGTACTATATAAAAGAGTGTGTGCTGTCAATAATTTGGTTCGTATGAAATATATTCATGTAAATTGTAATATATATATATATATATATATAAGAATTACATGCAATGATCTTATAAGAAAAAAATGGTTAAAGCCTCATTTTAGCAAATTTCAAATTACACATTATGAAAATATATTTCATGTATCCAATAAGAAAGTTTAGTTAAATATTGATTCGATATGCATTAAATATCGCAAGTAATATCAGGAGATAACAAATCTAATGAAGATTCTATAACGATAATTAAAAAGCATATCAAGGTCTCGAGGATTCCTTTGACAAAAAAAGGTCTCAACGATTTATATAGTAGTTATAGGTAACTCGATACTCTCAAATAAGGAAACTTAATCAAATGACGATTGGACGTTTAATTATTAAAAACCTTATCAATTATTTTAAAGACGGATTCATATAATTGGTTAAGTAGAGGAGTTATAAGTGATTTAATAAATGTGATTACATATTGAAAAGAGTGTAGAGACAAATGAGGCAAATTTGACCAAAATAACAATGGCAAAAGATAATGGAAACTATTATCTTTCATTTTACTTCTATGGTTTTATATGGTTCGGAAGTTGAAAGTATTAGAATTTTTTATTTGCTACCTAATTTATTAACCACATCTAGTAAAAGAGCACCCATTAATTTTTATCTGATTGAATAAGTTTTAGATAAGTATTGAATGTTCACAATGGCGTGCAATACAATTCACTTGATCAATATGTTTTTGTAATATTTCAAAATTAGTTAATGACGAGAGAAAGAAATGGGAATTTGAACTATGTGATTGGTAGTATTTTGAACATGATAAAGATTGTCATGTGTAGAATTTCTCATCCCTCAACCGTCTGTCAATACATTGGCTAAAGGCCCAAACTATAAGTTCTCATCCTCTATTATTTATTTTTAATACATACATAACATAATCATATGTGGTTTGAAATAAGAGGGAAGAGATAAGCAAGTAACAGATTAATTTTTTTTCTTTTTTAATCGAAATGTACGTTTATCTCTATTATTGATTTTTTTTTTTTTTTGGCCATGCTTCTTGTATCGTATAAATCCAAAATTTCATAAGTACTCGGATAAAAATTGATTGCAAACAAGGACCTTATCGTTGAATTTACCCTCTTGCAAAGGGAAAAAGTATCAAGAGTCTTAAAACATTTGGAATTTTTTTTATAAATAAATTCTAAAATTTTTAATTTCAACAGTCATATTCAAAAAAAAAAAAAAACAAAGAAAATGAAACGCGTAATCAAGTTTTAACCCTATATAGTTCTTATTTGGAGTACTTTAATATTTTGGGATAATGTTATATTTGCTACCGAAACTATTAGCTATTTTTCAATTAAGTACTTCAACTTTACAAATATCAATTTTAATACCTAATTAAAATTTTACATGTCCAAGTTACTACTTGTTTAACTCCAATAGTTACTGTTATCTTCGTTAGAATCTTTGTCTAATCACACATGGACACATGTTAATTTTTTGCACATACAATATCTTAAATCCATTTAAGCTATATGTCGCTGACATGGTCATATTTAAATTGAAAAGTATTAAATAAATTTAAAAAGTATGAAATTTTTTCATATTAATTACTTATTCAAATATAAGTAAATTCTTTGGAAAAAAATTAAATTAAATTATCTTGAAAAAATTTAAATGCTTCATCCTCTTAGTGTTGTCTACCATAGAGGTGGGCAATAAGCTGGCCCGACTTGGAATCATAGGTTCATAGGCTCAACCATAACTAAACCATGATCAATCCATGGAGGGATAGTTTTGAGCCAATTCGACTCTTAGAATAATTTTTTTTAATATTTAATTTTTAAAATATATTAATAATTTATAGTAATATAATATTCTTTCTCTTTTTTTTTAAAGTATATTAATTCATTAATAATTTATATTTTTTTATTAATTTCCAACTTAATGTGATTCAAACTATTTTATTTTTTTCTCTCAAATTTTATTTTTTCCTCATATACAAGTCCTTAACATTTAACAAGTTTTATAAAAAAGACTTATATTAGCTGAAATTAAATTTTTCATCTATTTTTAACACATAATTAACTTATAATTAGTCATTTATCATTAATTTGATGATATTATTTTTAAAAAATTGTCCTTCATCATTGTAAATAAAATAGTTTTGATATATAATAATCTACTAAATATTATCCAATTATTTTTTTCGATTTAGTAGCATCCCTTTTCTTTTTCTTTTTCTTTTTCTTTTTCTTTTTCTTTTTTAAGGTCGCGAATCGGGCAAGCTTACTAGTCAGTTTAATAGCAGGTTGGCTTGACAATTCGCGACCTACCAATTTAAGCGACTCCGTTCTCTTGAACAACCTAAGCCTTTAAGGCCTGAACTCCTGTAGGCTAAGCCGGTTCATAGTTCGAAACCTACCCTTGCCTTAGTCTAATCTACCATAAATGATTTTTTTTTGTTAGAATCAAAGAAGAAGGGTCAACATCGAATGTTATTGGTGACTGAAGATGAGTGAACTTCAATCTACTTATAGGTGGTTGTAACTCGTTTCCATCCACCATTTTGGATTTACTTTCTAAGTTCATCTGAAATGAAGAATCCTTATATAAGTATGGAGAAAAGATTGAATCTTTAATGACTTCTTATGAGAAAAAAAATGCTTAAAAATCACAAAAAAAGATTGGAACATTACTTGAAAACATAGCACTTAAAAGAAAAAAGATGGGAATTTTAGATATGGATGTAAATAGTATGAGCATGTCCTCTATAAACACTCATCTTCTTTATCAATTTCCAAGGTAACTCTTTGTTGTAGACTTCCCTTCTCTTTTTCCTTTTTCCTTTTGTCCTTTTGAAAAACTTTTTATCCCTTTATTTATTTCCAAACTATTTTGAATTCATTTTTAATAAAGCTTCATGGGAGTTTCTCATTCCCTATTATGTGATTGTCCATGTAATTTTAAATGCAACCTTCTGCAACTATTTTTCTCCTTGGTTTTCTATAAGGAAACTCCTCGCCAAACCTTAGGTTTTACTCTAATGGTTTACTTGACAATGATTCAACATACTTGGGTATCTTTCCTAAAATTATTTTACCTTCCTCTACACATATAGAATAACCTAACTCTATACCTACATTCAATCATAACTCTAGGTTTAGCAATTATAGAGAGCTAAATTCAAAATTGAATTTCAACCCCAATTAATTGACTGGGTTTGACTCTCTGAACTAAGGTGACAAAGCCCAAAAAGTCAGGCCTATAAATTATCAAGATAAACACAAGAGATTTGGCATAATGAACTCGAAAAAGGGCCCATTGAATCAGTCCATCCGATTTAATCTTTTTCAACTTGACTCACACTAATAAAATAAGACCATTTGGGCCTATGCTCATAAAGATAGCCCATCTTAAGTCCATTAAAAAAAAAAAGAGATTAATTCTAACCCTTTAATTATTGTCATGATCTAATGGATAAGATCAAAGGACATCCTCTATGAATACCCCTTCCCTCCTTCATATTTGGATAAAAGAGATTTGGCACGAATGTTGTAACTCTACCGGATTCTCATCGCGAAAAATCAAACACTTAAACACTTTAAGAATATTGTCCCATTCTTCATCATTAGTGGAGTTTGATGCTTTAAGTTCCTCTACCTTTCACTAAAGCATTAAAGCCTTATTGAGATCACCTACTTCTTATCTTTACACTTCTCTCTTAATTATCTCATACGAATTACTAAAATCATTTCCCTAATACATATTATACGCCTATCATGCCACATACACATAACCTTCACATTCGAACCCTCACTACCATAGCGAAATTCATGGGTTCATTCGAAGAGTGTAGTGTGACTAACACTTGCAAGACATGATCAAAGAAGAAGAAAAAGCAAGTTGCTCAAAGAAGGGATTTTTTTTTTTTAGTACTATACAAATAATTATATATGTCTTCTTCTAGTATTGGACATTTTTACTATTTTCTTTCGTAGCATGGCTTAAATGGTTTTAGGATATTATATATATATATATATATATATACATATATATTTAAATGTACATGTGTTTGATACATGATTGGTTGAAAAATCTAACTAAGATGATGGTGATTAACGAAGTTAACTAAGGTAGTAATATTGACATATAAAGTTTTAATTGAGTACTAAATTTGACATTCGTAAAGTAAAGGTGTTCAATTGAAAAATGACTTAAAATTTAAGTACTAAATATGATATTATCCTTAATATTTTTATGCCATGTGAATACCATTACAGCTTGCTAGGTTAGCAAATATTATAAAGTTGTTAGTATACTTAACAAATGATCAAAAGAACATTAAAATACACTAGAAATATTCAAACCTCGACAAATGAAAAGAAAACTAAAGGATGAAGATCATAATAATTTGGTGGTATTAGTTAACATTAGTTTCTCAATAGGACTGACTAAGTTTGAATCCCCTCCTTCAAGTTGTGATGTTGGAAAAAAACAAAAAAACAAAAAAAAAAAGGGTTAAACTGCATAGGGCAACAAGTAATAACCTTCTCAAGCCATATCTTTGGGGGTAATGGTAATTCATTACCCACTTGACCATAGCACTTGATTTGTTATCTTTTTCGCTCTCTTTTCTTATTATTAGGCATATTCATATTATCAAAAAAAAAATTGTAAAACTTATACTTAGTGCCTATGAATAGAGTTTGCTCAAAGGGATAGTAGAAAGATATTGCTTTCGATTGTCTTGTTAAGTTGAAATTTGTAATATTTAGTTATTTATATAGTTCATGATAAAAATTCTCAATTGATCAAGCAAGGATAAATTTTTTTACCTAAGTAGATAGAGCATTACATTATAGAGGTAAAGAGACTTTAGAATTCTAGTTGAAGAAGAGCTTATGGAAGAAGTCATTGGCTTGAGAGTACAATTTGAGTACATGAAGACAACTATTTAAGGAAGAAGTTGGTGATGCCTTACAAAAGATTTAGCATAATAGTTGCCGTCAAAAGGTTATATTCATGAAGAATTTTTACATTGTATAGAAGTATATAACTATGATACCCTAAGTATAACTTGCTTGTATAAAAACTTTCGCTGTAATTTGTTATGTTAAATAAGAAATGATTTGGAAACAAATATTTTATGAAGTTGAATAACGGGTGGTCTATAGATTCTACTTTATCCCTAATTTAGGGACGGTAATAACAAATTGTCTTCGAATACCAAAAGTTTGAGAAAAATTTTGAGCAAATACCTAGATGGTAGGTCATTATAGGGATGCATATACATATCCTTACTAATATTATGATTTTGTTTATATAATGTGATTCGTAACTTCAATAGATAGATGGGTCCAAATAAAAAAATTTATTTAGAAAATCATTATACTTAAAGTTTAATATATTCAATAAATATATGTCAAAATTCACATATACTCATATTGTAATAAAAATATATATATGAGAGCTTAGACTCATCTTTAGAAAAGCTTTCAACAATAAGAAAGCTTAGACTTAGAAGTCATCTAAAAAGGAATTCTATCGTACTAAAGTAGAAGTACAAAGAAATGATAACAGTAAAAAGCGAACAAGTGCTTTTAGAACTTAATATGTGCTGTTATCCTATGGTAGTCCTCGCTTAATGTAATGGTCCTGATCCTATTTTTGGAATGCTAATGTGCTAATCTAAGAATCCCAATCGTGGATTGTTGCCCAGTAACCTCACATTTCATCTTGTAATAAGGGTCCTTATTTATGATCTGAATTGGGACTTTAATCCAATGAGGTAGATATTCCTCAATAATCAATTACGTAAGTTCGTTGCTAGTGTCTTCTATTGGCAATTTAGGAGGAATTTCATTTTCATCTGCTTTGGATTTCCTCTTGTTTTCTACTTACTATTAGAAACAACTTGATAATAACCTAATAAGATACCTATAAAAGAACCTTTAATGCCATGTGCTTGGGTAACACGATATTTGGGAAAAGAGAAAGAAGCAGAGGGAAAAAGGTAGAAGAAATAAATTAAAAAGGAAAGAAAGTGGGGGAGAAAAATTATATATTTCCTTGTTTATATAAGGATGGAAAAAGGAGAGAATGTTTATAATATGATTTTTTTGTTATAGTAAAATATTATAAAAGTCTCTATAACATTTAATTGTGCTTTTATTTTAGGGGTAGAACTATAATTTTACGTTAATTCCTTCCAAATTTTTCAATATTTAGAGAGAATTGCTTTTATAGGTTCAAGAAAAAAATTTTCCATTCTAAATCAATTCCCTCTCCCTACCCTTTCACCTCATTTCCCAAACAAAAGAATTATTTTTTAGATGCCCATTTTCCTTCCCTCCGGCATTCCTTTCCTTTTCCAAACATGGCGTAATTATTGCATGGAGATCCTTGTGATTTTTTAGCACCCCAGAAACTAATCTTTTTTTTTTTTTTTACTTTCAATGTCCATCGCGTTTTTAATGTAGAGGTTGTTCTCTCTCTTTTTTCATTTTAAATCATAAAAGCGTGCCCATCAGATAATATTAAAAAAAAAACACTTAAGAATTTGTAATTAAGAAATTCAGGGACAAAGGCTCTTAAAAGTTAGAGTTTTATATAAAACAGGTGTATGACACCCATAAATGCTAAACGAGATTGTTAGTATCAAATATCATCTAAGGAATTTTGAAAAACTTCTAAGACCTATTAATGTTATGCTCGGCTTTGGAGAAGTTCATGCGAATCCCAAATGCAATGAAAACTGTATATATGTGCAAAACATCTAAGCATGAGCAACGCCAAAGTCAACGAGGTGGATGAGATTAACTTTAATAAAAATGGGAAATATCCTTTTAGAAATTTTACCAAAAGAAATTTATATCTTTTCAAAGTGGTGGACCAAGGAACAACTCTCTCCTATTCGTGAGTATTAACCAAATCTAGATAGAGATAAATGGATACACCATAAAGAGCATTTATTATATCATATTTTATCGGATAAATTTTGAATCGGTATCAAAAGTAAAAAATAATGAAAAACTGAAACTTAACCTTAATATAACCCACTTGATCCAAAACACGTTATGTTTTTGTAATATTCCTAAATTATTTAATGTTGAGAAATAGAAATGGGAATTTAAAGTATGTGATTGATAGTGTTTTGAACATGATAAAGATTGTCACGCGGAGAATTTCTCATCCCTTAACGTTCTATCAGTACACTGGCTAAAGGTCCAAACGATTAGTCCTCATCTTTATTGTCTATTCTTAGAACATACACAATCAGATGTGGTTTGAATTGAGAGTCGGAAGAAGAGATAAACAAGTAGTAGATCAATATTTTCTTTTAATCGAAATTTACATTTACCTCTATTATTGATTTATCTTTCTTTCTTCTTTTTTCTATTTTTTTTTTTTTACTGTATTTCTTGTATTGTATTGTGATTTTGTATTGATTGCAAACAAAGGACCTACCGTTAAATTTGCGCTCTTACAGAGGGGAAAAGGTGTCGAGAGTTTTAAAGCATTAGGGATTTTTATAATTAAAGTCTAAAATTTTTTATTATAACAGTCATTTAAAGAAAATGTAAAAATTCCTAGTAAGTTTTAAAACTCATGTGGTGATTAGTTGGAGTACTTTAATATTTTTAGGCTACGTGGGTGCATACCATTGTTGCATGTCAGGTCAGTAAATACTATAAACTATAAAGCTATATTTCTGATGGTGGTGGTGATTCACTACCCACTATGGCCATAGTGCCACGATTTGTTACCTTCTTCGCTTTCCTTTTTATCATTATTAGGGGTGGCCGCATTGTCGGAAAAAGTTTTTGTAAAATCCATGTAGTGCCTATAATTAGAGTTTGCTCAAAGAGATAGTGGACACGTTTTACTTTCGATGTCTAGTTTAGTTGAATTTATAAAATTAAATAGTTCATCTTCTCATATATATATATAAAAGAGGTCAACTGGAAGCTTGCTCCCTACCTTATACTGCCAACGGCGACACTCGCTCCATAGACCGCCGTATGGGCGAAGTATTTATTAGGAAACCTGGGACACGCGTATAGCGAATATTTTTCATATTTCATGGGGTGTGTGTATATATACTTGCTAATATTACAATTTTATTTATGTGATGTGATATGTAACTTCAATTGATAAATGGGTCCAAATAAATATTTATTTAGAAAAGCATTGTACTTGAAATTTAACCGATTCAATGAATATGAGTCAAAATTTATATAAAAGTTGCATTATACTCGTATTTTGATCAAAGAATAGGAAGAGTCATCTTTAGGACAACTTTGGATTATAAGAAAGCTCAAACTCAAATTCCTCTAAAAGAAGTTGTATCGCGCTAGAGTAGAAATACAAAGAAATGATAAAAGTAAAAAGATAAAAATAAAAAGAAACACTAAAGATGTAAACGGGATGGGTTTAAGATAAATTATAAGAACTCAAGAATCGTTCTATTATTCTAATAAGGTTCTCGATCTGTTTTAAAATCTTATAGGGTTTTTAGCCTTATACTCAAATCCCGTCTCATTACCTTGATGAGATGTCTATTTCCCGACTTACAAAATCTATATATTATTTTTTAAAAAATTTTTTTACAAAAAACTATTTTTTTACTTCATTATTAATTATATGGGAAATAGATTTGTATTATTTATATTTATAAAACATGGGTAATGCAATGAAAAAATATTAGAGAAGAAGTCACAAAAACATACCATACTTTATTTATAATATATTTAGATAACATCAAAACATGAAGGAGAAGAGAATAGATACATGAAGATAAAAGAGGTGAATGAAAATTCGAGTAGGAATTAGGGTTAAGGATGTAAAATGATGATAAATAATTTAGTTACTTTACTTTTCATTTGTTTTTATTTAGTTAATATTATATTATTAATATATTATTTTTATCGAGTAATAGATCTTTCAACTGACTTTTTTAAACCCAAAACTTATCTCATAATTTTAATAAGTTTTTAATCATATCTCAAAACTCATTCCAAAACCCTATAGAACTCTATTGAGTACACTTCTATCAACTTTTCAGATCAAATATCCTGTTACAATCCACTTGATTACATCCCAGGAATCACTTCTAAAATTTAATGCATTCAATTATCCTATTGTAGGCCATACCTAATGGAATGGCCTTGATCTTATTTTTAGAGTGCTATTGCCGAGTAACCTCACATTTCATCTGCTAACAAATATCCTTTATAATCTGAATTGGGATTTTCATCTGATGAGATAGATATGCCTCAATAATCAATTACGTAAGTTTGTCGCTAGTGTCTTCCATTGGCTATTTAGGAGGAACTTCATTTTCAACCACTCTGGATGTCCTCTTGTTTTCTACCTACTACTGGAAACCAACCAACGATCAAATCCGATGATCCCCCAATAAGATATTTTCCTATAAAAACACCTTTAAGGCCAAGTGCTTGGTGTGAATTCTAGAAGTCAAGGATCACTATGTTTGGTGAAAGGAAAAGGATTATGGAAGTAAAGGTGAAAGGAATTAATTAAAAAAAAAAAAAAGAAAGAAAGAAAGTGAAGGAAAAAATTGCTTATTTCCTTATTTGTATAAGGAAGAAAGGAAAGTGAGGGAAGATTAATAATATTATTTTTTATTATAATAAAATGTTATAAAAGTCCCTATAACATTTAATTATACTTTTATTCTAAGGGTCAAATTATAATTTTACATTAATTCCTTCCAAATCTATAATACCTCGTAAATATTTAGTGATCAAACTTTAATTATCTAGACATCTTGATATAGTGACTTTAAGTACGTCAAATTTATAAAGTTAAGCGTATTCGATCTCGATTAATTCTAAGATGGATGACTTTTTTAAAAGCTACTATACTAAAAGATAAAATTATTTAAAATTTCACTCCAAAGCAGACAATACATTAATAGAAAGAGTTTTAATGTACTCACCTTTTGATGCAGTAATTTGAAGTATGTGCAGCTACAAAGTTAAGCGTACGGCATTCCATGCTAAAACAAATGGTTGGGTCATTACAAAATCTCATTTCAACAAGATCTTTTTTTAGGCCTAAGAAAAAATTTCCATTCTGAATCAATTTCCTTTCCCTTCTTTCATTTCCCAAACAAAGAAATTCTTTTTTATGTCTACATTTTCTTTTCCTTTCCAATTTCTTCCTCTTTTCAAACATAGTGCAAGTATTGCTGAGTATTTGGGAGGTACATATGATTTTTTGAGCATGCATAGACTAATCTTTTTCTTCCCTCTTCTTTACTTTCACATATGTCCATTGCTTTTTTAATGTACAAGTTGTTCTCTCTCTTTTTTCATTTTAAATCTTAAAAGCGTGTCCATCATATAAATAGAAAAAATTAAGAATTTGTATTCAAGAAATTTGGGGACAAAGGTATTTAAAGTTAATGTCATAGAATATCGGTGTGTGGCATCTAGGAATCCCAAATGAGATTGTTAGTATTAAATATCATCTAACAAATTTCGAAAAACTCTTAAGACTATTAACGTTATGCTCGGCTTTGAAGAAGACCACGGGAAACCCAAATTCAATAAAAACTCTATATATGTTCAAAACATCTAAGCATGGGCGAGGACATAACCAAAACATTCCAATAAGGTGGACGATATTAACTTTATTTTTAAAAGTAGAAAATATTAATTTGATTATATAAAATTTATAAATTATTCAGAGCGGTGAACCAGGGAATAACCCTCTCCTATTGGTGTATATTAGAGATATTGAATTTTAATTTCCATTGGAAATTTTTGAGATAGCATTAAATATCACATTGACTATAAATGCCCGACAAATGAGAACTCCTATTTTTGTGGATGAATGCTCTCGAAAACATATCCTAAAAGTTTTATGTTTTCGGATTCTTGTTTTATTGTCTTACGAGCTACATCAATTTGCAAATGCTCAATTAGAGCACGGTACTACTATTACATAAAATTACACGATAGCTCCAGTATTTTTTATCTTGTAAAGGTTGTCAGCCTTAGAGTAGATGGCGATGGCATAGGAAATATAAGTTTCAATAGTTACGTGTGCATGTATCTTATCATTACATCTGTAAACTAACTTTTGAAGAAGGGGAGTTGAACTATTAAATTGACGGAAAAAAAAAAGATAAAATATAAAAATAAAAATCCTGAAAATACAGTTTTTGGAAAAATATTTTTTAAAAATACGATATTTGAAATCGCCTCTTTCAAAGGTAATTTTACTTGATTCAGAATAAAATCATATTTTAATCAAGTAAAATTGTTTCTTTAAGATGCAATTTTACCAAAATGTGATTTTACTTTATTAAGAAGAAATCATCTCTTCAAAAAATAATTTCAAATAAAAAATAATTTCAAATATCCTATTCTTGAAAATATTTTTCCAAAAGCAGTATTTATGTAATTTTTTTATTTTTGGATTTTTCTTTCCTTTTTCCATTAAATTGATGAATTTATTAATGTTTACAATTTGGCACGCTTCCTGAACTTTATATATTTAAAATTTCAGCTAAATACGATTTTGATGTATATTCTTTCCTGGGACAATACTAGATATCCTACCTAAAGTTGTGTTATTCTGAAGAAAGACTCATTAGGTATCACCTTAATAAAATGTTGACATGAATAGGTAGTTTTTAAATCAATCACCACTCATAATTATATATGTCAACATTTTATTGGTATTCACATACCATATATGTGTAATATGTGATATGTATTACCCATTAAATTGATCCTTATGTCATCTTTGAACTTTAATATTATTTAAAATCATGCCTCTATTACCATGTGTTATTAATATCACTTCCTAATAACTCCATTAGACCATCACTAATGTAGTGGCTTTCATCCATTAAAAACTCACCACAACTCATTAAGAAATTATAATATCACTTTTCTTTTCAAATTACACAATTTTACATTCGAGAAAATACATAATGATGAAAACTCATAAATATTTAAATTTTAAAAAATTAATTCTTTTAATAGTTAATCTAATGATATGGCAGAAAAAAAGAACATGAAAAAAAAATAATGAAAAATATTTCTTTAACTTGAACAAACTACTTTAGCACCCTCAACAAACCCTCCATGGCTGATTCAACCAGCATTCTACCAATCATATGCAAACTTGTCAACTAACCACAAACTAAGCCACATAAGATGAACTCACCAACCTATTACAACATAAAACCCTAAGTGTAAAACGTAATCCCATTAATTCGCTCTACCTTCAACACCTAGACCATAAACATGCTCACCTACATACCAATCTAAGCTCTCAATGATCTCTTCCAATGTGTGTGGTTTTTTTTCCCTCCTTTTCAATCAATAGAGTCTTATACGAATACTTCACCTATAATCAACTAAGGCCACAGTGCATACTACATCACTAAAATCATTAAATTCATTAATAAGAAGCTTTTGGAGAATAGATGGTGGTTTAACCACCAATTGAAATGACACAAACCTATCTTTGTTGTTAGAAGCAATCCAATCCTTTACTTTCATTCACTATACAATCTTCTAGCAATCCTTCACCCTTCAACTTGAGCTATCACTAAGGATATATTTATGAGGGAGCTCGTGCCAAGCACTACACTTTCTTCCATAAACTATAAGCACTTAATGGTACCTTAGAGAAGGAAGGTGCTTAACTAAGCATGAGTACCCAAACTTCTTTTAATTTCTTTTGTAAGTATAACAAATGTCTATCGATCCTTAAAAATATTATATAAATTAATTACCTAATTACCACTGCAAAATCAAATTTAAGAAATGCAATTTTGTAATGATATATAAATGTTACATATTAGCATGTGACATTCTTTTGACATAGTTGAAAATTACATTTTAAAATATGTGATTTTAACTGTGCCAAATGTAGTCACATATCATAATTGTAACATATACAAACTATTGCAAAATTGCATCTAAAACATGTGATTAGCAATGGTCTTTACGTAATTTTCTATATAATTTGTATTTGTATAATTTTCATCTGATTAAATCGGTAAATATATAAAAACCTCTTCTTTTGCCTTTTGAAGTTTGACATTATGACAAACAAGAAGTTGGTTTAACCTAATTTTTCATACAATTGACAATATTGCGTAGTTTTTGTTGTTCTACATAGTAATTCTAATTTTTTTAATTTTTAATTCTTATATTTTAGTAAAAGTAAATAAAATATTATTATATAACATATAATAATAATAATAATAATAATAATAATTATTATTATTATTATTATATTATTATTATTATTATTATTATTATTATTATTATTATTATTATTATTATTATTATTATTATTAACTTTATATATTGGTTTGAAAAGTAATGAAAATATGAGATCCATAAAAGATTTAAAAAATTGGTAAGTAACTTTGGTAAAGTATTCATTTATAAAATGAAGAGTTGTTTAGAAATGAAAGTTACTCAGAATATTAACATGATACCTTAAGTATCTCCTTTAGGTATTCACTTATAAACATACTCTAACCACGTCGTTAATAGGCCTCCAATTACTAAATATTTTTGTCACATCATGAACGATCCACATTCACCTTCAACATATCATAACTAAAGCATGCTTATGTATGCTTTTCCAAAACTCTAGAGTTCTTTGAATTCCTAATTTTGTTGTAACATTATTCCTCCTTCTCAAGGGTTTTTGAAAACTACAAAACCCTTACTCAACAACTCTATAAGATCTAAATTCTTATCATAAGAAAATATTTGCACCACTATTTCCATATACTCCTGGCTACTAAACTTACTTTCTCTACTAGTAAATTCCTTTTAAACTTCGAATGAAAGTCCCCTCCAACTTAAACAACTATATCAAGTGCTTAACCTTGGAAAAATGATCCATTAGTACTAACATGCCACTTGTTTTGATGAATCATAGGTTAGTACCAATGATAGTTAAATATGTATTAATGATAATAGGTTAGTGTTATTACATATTAGCATTTTTTTTATTATTATTACTTACCCACTACTCACTAAGACACCTAGCATCTTAGTACCATTGAAGCCTTTCACTTAACCTTAGGCTTATCTGTTCTCATTGTTGAACATCTAAACCACATGGCATCCACTCATGCATATGCTCCAGTGGCCTTACCTCTCCATAAAAGGAATAACATGGAGTCAATGATGCTTTCCTCTAATAAAACTTATTTAAAAGCCAATAAGGATTTCATAAACACTCCACTAAGGAAATGATGTACTTTTGGAAAGACATGTGTCGAGCTTGATTTTTTCCGGTTTTTATAAATAAATCTTTTTTAAATCGATTAATATTAAACCCTACCTATTTAATATTGATTCTCAACTCTGGTTTAAAGAAAACCAGTTCTTTTGTATTTTGAAAATGTTTTGGAGTCACCACTCGACCAAAGTTGGGAAAAACAGTTAAATTATAACCAATTGAGTGAATTGATTATAATTTAATTATTGGTCTTTTTTATAAAACCAAATTTATAAATGGTTTTAAGAACCAAAAATTGAGTTTAGGGGTTAAGCTTTTTAAACCCTTACAAGTACCATCAACTTTCCAAATTTACATTTAATCCCTTAAAATCACCTTTCAAAACTGCTGCAAACCATGAGCAAGAACAGGTAAGACTGGTTGCTGAATGGGTCCAAGCTTACAGAGAGCTCGAAAAAGGATTAATGGGGAAAGGTACGAAAAGAGCGACAATGATGAATGGAACAGTAAGCAAAAACCCAGAAACAGTTCCAAAGGATGTAACTCACCAAAAGAACTTCCGAAGATTCATGGCACAATTCGATAAGATGCACGAAATGGTCTAGTAAGGTTACTCGTCATCTAACCTTGCTTAAGAGAAAGGATAAAAGTAATACTGAGAGTAAACAAGCAATATTTATGCAAGAAAATACTCAAGTGTATTGAAGGTAATCTACTCTGTTACAGCTACAAAGACAAGGGTATTAATACTCGTGAGTTAGGGCAACTTGCCCAAAAGGGAAAAGACAATAGAAATATTTCCTAAAGAAACAATGTACATGATACAACAAGGTAAAAATGAATACATGAGGAAATCAATCATTAGTGCTACAGATTCTCCATAAAATACTGTACACGTGGTAATGCTGCAGTAGCAAGATTGTTAGGGAATGTGAACAAAAGGTTCGGAGGAGTAGACTTGTTGAAGTAGGCTTGGCCTAGTCAGTCTAGATTCTCTATCTTTCGACCTTTCGGTAAAGATGATGCCGAGTGATTGATCAGCTCGGCATTGGAGTAGTCATCAACTTGGCATAACACTGAATAAAGGGCGGTTATTCATTACGGCATTAAGGTGACTCGGCAAGTAAGTATTTAGCTTCGGTAAGGGTTGGTTGGAATATAAAGATTTGTCATGCCAGCCCCTCTAATCCTCAAGTTCGGCTGCGGGTCAGAGGTCCTATAGCTTAACTCCTATAAAAAACTATCCTATAAAAACGAACTTCAATCATTAATTAACAAATCAAGTCTTATCCTATTAAATTAGATAAATTTAAACTAAATTGGAAGAAATCTAAGATTTTTTTTTTATTTTTTACTGAATTGAGTAACTAAAAGTGGAAAAACTAATTTTTTATTTTTTATTGTTGTCTCAAAGGTACCAACATATCTGTTATTCGAGATTAAATATACATAGTTTTTTTAACAAAAAATTTAGCGGGTTACGTGTATTTTAACTTTTGAAAATTAGTTGGATTTACATTTTACATTGATTCGAGTTTATTTAAAAAAACTCTAAAGGGCCCTAAATTAGGGTTTTCTATTATTATTATTAAAAAATTCTAAAAGTGTCTTGTTTTTTGAAAAGGGATTGGTTTATGTTTACTTATTTGGAAAATTAACTTTTTCTAAGTGGTAAAATAATTTTTTTTTTAATTTTTAATTTTTTTGGTCATTTTTCTCTATTTTATTCTACTTTGTTCTATTTTATGTAGAAAACTAAACTATCCCATTTTATCCTTTTCCTTCTTCTTCTTCTTTTTTTGTTTCTTTTCTTTTTTTTTCTTTTTCTCCTTTTTTTAGGTTTTTTTACTTCTCTTACCTCTTTTTTTTTTTTTTGCATTTACAACTATATGAGTAATGAATAAATAAATAAATAAAAGAAAAAGAAAGAAAAATGATGCAGATTAGGTAGGCTCAAGTCAACTTTAGATCAGCTCGAGTCAACTTTAGATTAGCTTGGGTCGGCTTATAGTGAAGAAGGAGCAGCAACAGCAATGCAACATTTCTCTAAACAATATGAGTACTCAATCAAGTGGGTGAAGTTGCATTTGTGAGTATCTTATTGGTGAATAAGGGTTAGACTTGATGCCATAGTGCTACGGTGGTGGTTTGTTGGTTGTTTGTGCTTAGTCACCAGTGGTGGTGGTTGCCTCCTTCAAGCAATGGTTGCTAAAGACATGATGGTAGTGTATCTAGGGGTTTTAAAGGGTAACAAGCATGATGGAATAGATGAATTACTTTGAGACTAGCCTAATTGCTGAGAATTTTAGAGAGAGAAATGGTTTAGGCTAGAGAGAGAAACTCGAGATTAAGCTTAAGTAAGAGATTGTTTTGTGTTCTCTAACCCTTATTTATACTTAAACGAAGCTTGAACATGCATAGAAAGTCAAGGAAACCATTAATTAGCAAAATCAAATCAATGGCATTTTTTACCCATAATGAATTTTTTTTTGTTTTTGAGCTCAATTTTAATTGTATAAATGACTGAATTTGGATGGGTTTGGGGGTGAATTTGAAAATAGGCTATATGTCTTACATGATTTCACCATTAATTTTGTGAAATTGTGTAAAAGAAGTAGCCAAAAAATGGCTTAAAGTGGCTTGACTGAAAGGGAAGAAAACTAAAAAACAGTAGAGAAAATTAGGGAAGAAGAGGAAATGGGGGGTGCAGGTCATGTGTGAAGCACGTGCTACGTACACACACGTGGTTAAAAAACAATAGCGCATCGCCCTCTGTTGCTTTCCAATCAAGGTTTCATGTCTTATTAAAATTTACGAACAAAAAAAAAAGAACTAAATACTAAAATTAAATACTTATTAGAAAATCCTATCTTAAATGCACATTAAGATCTTATTATTACTATTATATATACTTTTCCTTTCAAAAAGAAAGAAGAACTTTGTGCCTAGTGAGATTCTAACTCCAGACCTCTAGCTTAATGCAATGCTAATTCCAAGTACTAAGCCATTGGCATATGTCTTGTCCATATGTATAATTAAGATTAGGTCAGTGTCACGTCCCGAAACGGCAGAGTCATAACAGCCCTGCTGTATAAACCATTCTAAAATAGAAGTTGTCCTTACAACCGCTATCTTAGACCTGATCTACACAAGGCGTCCACGACTAACCTGCTTTGAAATAAACAGTTTGTAATTTAAATAAATCATTTACCTAAGAAAGTGAGAATATATATATATATATATATATATATATATACTATAATTCAATTATTACATTATTCAAAAATGAAAAATTCTAAAATAAAAGCTTAGACCTTAAAAATATATGTTTGTTCTTCAAATATTTTTCCTCACTCTTCAGGATCCAGCAGTTACTAGCTTCAGAGTAGTTGTATACCGCTTCTTAGCTAGCACCTGCAAGACGTCCATAGGGATGTGAGCAACCATAGCTCAGTAAGTTAAGATGGAGGACTTAAAACTATACCATAAACACAATAAGGTTATCAATCAACCTATTAGGTGCAATGTATGTTCAAGCAAATGTCATCGCACGACGTTGTCTAGCCCGTCGTGAGATTAAAGAAATTTTGCTTACTCTAATCCGGGTTAAAGAGTTGCTATTAATGTAACAGCTCAACACTAAGCCTAGGCTTATGCAATGGAGACCTCACTCCTCCCGCGATTACCTTCGAACCATTGACTTCACCCTCGCTACGACCTCCTCTCCTATCACTTAGTTCAACTAAGGATGAAAAAAGGACCATTATGCAATCATGTGCTATCCCTTTCGAAGGGGTTAGTAGTTGGCAGGAGAGTCCTAAGTTCCCCTAATAGGTTGCCATATAGGTCTGATTATGATTATAGGTCGTATATTTGATTAGGTCCAGTTTAGGGTGATCAATCATTTCATACAAATCATACAATACAAGCCAGAATAACAAACAGAATCATAGCATCACTCATAATCAAGCACATGCACACAACCAACTATCTAACAAATACAACTAAGTATAATCTTAAGCCTCCAAAATACAGCAACGTATTAATCCCAACTTACCTAGACTCCTCGCTGACTCACTCGAGGTCCAACTCGCTCAGGCCATCGTTGATCATCCCTATAACACAAACGTAGTTTCAGTTTTTCTTATAACTATTATAGGTTCGTTTTATCCTATAACGCTTATTGTGATCTTTTGTTTAGAGTTTAATATATCCAATTATTTAGGTTCTCAAATCTTTTACAATTACTCTAAGTTTGGGGTTAAGTTCGAGTTCAGTTTCCACATCGATTTCTAAATTAGGTTCTAGTTCGATTTTCTAAGTACTATTTTATACCCGAACCCTAGAAATTCATTTCAAGTCATAATGTGAAATTAATCACATTACTTCCCGATATCCTAAATACTATCACTATCCCTAGTCTGTATTTTATTCCACCCGGTACATTTAAATCCGTATTAGTATACCGAATTTACTCTTTATGTAAGAAATTTTTTACATTTTTCATATAATTATATAAATTTAAGTATTCTATCAGATTTATTGTATATTTTTATTATTATCATAATATCAATTTTTATTCTAATATCTTCTATTTATTATATTTCTAATAATTGTATATTATGTACTATTACTTATTGTACACATAATACACATCTAATATTTTATCACTCTAATTACCATCTCCTAACATCAATTATCATTTCAAAATATCTAAATTCATCCTAAATCAGATTTTACTCGTAATTACCCTAATTTACAAAATTAGCTTAAAATTTACTATTTTTCCCTATTACTCATTTATTACATAATTAACCTAATAATTACATCTAACACCCTAAATGCTACAAGTATCATACTTCATCAAATTTCAACATCCTAAAACATATAATTATTCACTAAATCAATAATTAACCATTTAATTACTTAATTAACCCTAAATTGCCCATTTTATGCCTTATTTTAAGACCTAAAAATTATCTAAAATTTTCAAAAATTAATTTTTGAAAACGAGATTCATAGCACTATTCTATATCATCTAAGTAGTCTACACAAAAATTTTGAGCTCAAAGCTACACTCTCAAAGTCATTTATTTATAAACTGAAACATGCTCAATTTTGCATGATTTCTTAAGTACCATATATCACGAGATATATTTTCATCAAAATAATATTTTTCCTAAAAAATAAATAAAAAAATTCATGATTTTCTAAGAATAATTACTCTTTTTACAAATTACACAAAATCAGGTTGAAAATTGGACTCACTGGTCTGGGTGGCTCCGGCCACGGCCTGTCACCGTGGCCTTATCGTTCGGTCTAGGTGCTATCACCACCATGTGGTGGTGGTGGCCGTCCACTCCCAACTGCTTATATGGTATAGGTTCCTCTTTATGGCCTAATTACATAGTTTTTTCTTATATTTTTTCCTAACCCTAATTTTTCTCTCAGTTTCGCCTCTCCCTATTTTTCTCACTCTCCAAACTAACCAAATGAGCTTTTGAAATTTTCTTGCCATTTATAAAGCTTTAGGAAAATTATTGTGCATTAATTAGACAAGACAATTACCTTATCTCTTCTTTTTTTCCACTTTCTATTTGTTGCATTTTAATTGGTTGATTTTTTTTCTTCAATATCAGATTGCCACGCTCTACTTCTAGACTTTTTCACATTTTTCTTGATTTTTCCTTAATTAATTATGAATTTTCTTTGATTATTTATTATTATTTTAGCACATTTTGCATATTGAAGTAATTACGCATATTTCTACATACATATAAATTCATATATAGTACAAATAAATATTTCTAAATATTATTTAGGTTATTTTATGATTTTTAGTATACATATAATTTATCTTTAGCGATTCATTAATTATCGGAATGCATTTTCTGCATTTTCGATAAATAACGAGTTATATACTTAAAATTTGGAATTTTTATATTCTTTTATTTAATTGCTTATTTTCTTAAATTCAAACTTACAGGATCATTTTACTAATATTTCTAGCTTTACTTATAATTTATACTTAATTAGATCTTTCAGCTGATCGAAACCCTAAGTGACTGGTTATGGGGTTTACAGTCAGTCTAGGCTAAATTGAAATTTAAACCTAAGCTCAACGGTCCTCTCTTTATTTTAATCTAAATTAAAAAATTCTATTATATTCTATTAAACTATCTAAAAAAATTTATTATTTTCTCAATTTCCTAAATCTTCTATTTTTTGTGAATTTTCAATTTTTGTAATATTTTTGAAATTTTTAATTTTTTTACTCTTTTCTAAATTTCTTATTTTTTGGCTTTTATTAAATTTTATATTTTTATATATTTTTTTTAAATTTTGGACCCTTTATCCTATTTTTAAAAAAAATTGAAAAATAAAAAAGGACAAAAATGGAGTGTCTACAGTTACCTCTATTTATGGTAAAGTTTAAGCAAAACTTTACCATAAAGATAAAAAAGATACTATTTTTTCCCCAAGAGTAGAATTTATCCTAAAGAGCGCTACAACTACTAGCTAGTTGTCATAGGTTTGATCTACTAGGGATTTGGTGAAAAAGAGAGAAGGTACTCTAAGAGATAGTTGAGTGAGTTTAGAGAAGTTTAGCATCCTAAGAGCTAACCAGAAAACATCATTTTGAAACTTGATTGTGCTCTTTTAAGCTAACTAACCTAAGCAAGAGTGTCTTTAGGGGATTAACAGCCTATAACTGGAATTGATTTGGAGAAACTAGTCATACTCTTCTAAGCTCACTAACCTAGGTGAGAGTGTCTTTAGGAAACTAGTGACCCTAAACTGAAATTGATTTAGAAAACCTAGTCATGCTCTTCTGAGCTCACTAACCTTGGTAGGAGCATCTCTAGGGGACAAACAGCCTTAAACTGGAATTGATTTAGAAAACCTGGTTGTGCTCTTTTGAGCTCGCTAATCTAAAAGGGAGCATCTCTAAGGGATTGGTAGCCTTAAACTAGAATCGATTTGGAAAACCTGGTCATGCTTTTCTGAGCTTACTAACCTAAGTAGGAGTATCTCTAAGGGATTAGTAGCCCTAAACTGGAATCAATTTAGAAAACCTGGTCATGTTCCTCTGAGCTCACTAACCTAGGCGAGAGCGTCTTTAGGAGACTAGCAACCCTAAGCAAAAATTGATTTGGAAAACTTAGTTGTACTTTTCTAAGCTCACTAATCTAGATAAGGACGTCTCTAGAGGACTAGTAACCCTAAATTAGAATCGACTTAGAAAACCTAGTCATGCTCTTCTAAGCTCACTAATCTAGTGAAAGCATCTTTAGGGGACTAGCACCTCTAAACTAGAATCAATGATGAGAGAAAGCACCCTTTTAGGCTTGCTTGAAAGGAATTAGTAAGGGAAAGCACCTTATGGGCTCGTTAAAAGGAATGATGATGAAAGGAAGCACTTTTTGGTCTCATTAGGAGGATTTAATGAAGAGAATCGCCTTATGGGCTCGCTTGAGAGAAATTAGTGAAAGAAAGTACCCAACGGGCTTAGTTAAAGGAATTAATGATGAAAGGAAGCACCCTTTAGGCACACTAGGAGGATTCGATGAAGAGAAGTGCCCTTTGGGCTCGCTTAAGAGAAATTAATGATGAAAGAAAGTGCCTTAAGGGCTCACTTGAAGAAATTAATGATGAAAGGAACCTTCCTAAGGGCTCGCTTGAAATGCTGAAGTAAGACTAATGGATAAGGAAGTGCCCTATGGGCTTACTATAGGGAATTGATGAAGAGAGGTTCCCTATGGGCTCGTTACAACAAATTGGTGAAGAAAAGCACCCAGTAGGCTTGCTAAGACCTTGAAGAGAGTTTGATGAATAGGAAGGAGCTCTAAAAAGAATGGATGGAATACGGGATAACGCTTTATGAGCTAACTTACCCTAAAAGAGATTAAAAGAGGGGACATCACTCTAAGAGCTCATTAGAACCCTAAAAAGAATAAAAGAGGGGTCAACAATCTAAGAATTGGATAGAATCTCAAAAATGAAAGACGGGACCATGCCTTAAAGGCTAGTTAGACCCCTAAAAAGAATAAAAGAGGGGTCAACACTCTAAGAGCTGACTAGAGCCTTAACAATAGTGAAAGATGCGAAGTGAGGAAAGAAACTCGTCTAAAAAACTACGTGATTCAAAAAATATTTACAAACAAAGAATTTGGTGAAGACCATTTATGACAAAAAAGACATTAAGGATAATCCCCTTCATTTGTAAAGAGTGAGAATGAACTAAACTATTGTAGTCAACATTTTGCAATTAGGTGATATGGATTGAAAACTTAGCCACTTAGGCCAACATGGACTTAGATAAAAGATTTGTAATAAGCCTTTACTTTCTCTCTTCTCCTTTTTTTTTTAAAAAAAAAAGTTTGCTAACAAGTGGAAAACACTCCCTTGATAGTCACAAGGGGCCTCTTATGTTCTCCCTAACCTTGATGCCAAGCCGCCCGGTGGAGCCTTGTGATTTCAAACACTCTTATTTTTAAGGAAAAGGTAACTCTAGATTAATTTAGTCAAAGTGGACTTCTTTGTGAACCTTCAGTCCAGATTTCAGTCTTGACTATAGTCCTAAAATTATAATCCATTTTGTAGGTGATATGACTTGATCAATCTATTAGGTCTTTTTCAATTCAGCATTATGAACTTACGCTTTTGGTCAAAGGGTTTTAAAGAGGACTGATGAAAAGGCCTATTTTAAAAGATTTACATATTTAACTCGAGTATATAAGTCAAGAATCTTTTAGGAAAAATAAGAAGTATGCTTGCCCTAGTTTCAAAAACAACTTTTATTAAAGATAAATTATCCTTCAAGATCGGAAGAGCTTTATTAAGTAAGGGTGGTATTGTGGGTGGGAAGGTCTTATGTTTGTGGCTAAGGATCTTATGATTAGGGTTTATGAGATTTAAAATGGTCATAAAAGCTTTGTGTTTCTTGAAATGTTTGAGCTTTAATTATGGGCCTTACATTTTCTAAACTTTCTTCAGTTAAGGCTTTTCCTTTCATACATAAGTCCTGATTTTCAAGCGCTTTTTTTTTTCCTCTTTTTTCTTTCATTATTTTTCTTATTCCCTACCTCAACCCAACCCATCTCCCCCCCACCCCCTTCTTTCCTTATTTTCCATTTTCCCTATTATTTCTTGTTCTTCTCTCTTCCTTCAGCTCAAAAAGTGAATATTTATTTTGCTAAGTCCTTGCCTTCAAAATCTTAACCCATGGATTTCGAGTGTATGGGCTTAGGTGAGGAGTTAGTCTCTTCTTCATTTTAGATAAAGATAACTTATCAGAAATAAAATTCATCTTTGAATTAAAGTTAATGAGGCAAACACAAGCCAATTTTATCCTTCTTTCCTAATCAATTACCTTAACCTCCGAATTAAACCATTTTAAGGTGTTTCTTGATAGGGTTCAAATTTTGAAAATTCTTCAAATTGGTCCAATGGGTTTAACAGTAGATAGCTGTGTTTGAGATTTGAAAATGAATGCCTAACTTTACTTTAATCTGCGTATCAAATTCAAAATTGACTTCCTTTAAGGAATGAGTCTACAATGTCCTCACTCAGATGTCGCTCAACTCTCAAAAAGTAAGGGATGGATTTCCTCTCTTTTCATTCTAAATCTTTTAAAAGTGAGTTACTGATTCCTTAAGGAGGGAATTATTTGCCCCAATGTTAATAACACTACGATCACTCAATTAAAAAGGCAATAAGTAAGATTATGTTACGCTAACTATTACAAAGCTATTCAAAAACAGACTTTATTGAAAACAACTTGATTCTTCTTTGCCCTTACCTTAACTTCCTCCATTTAAGCATCTAACTACTTAAGATAACCCGTAAACTTATTAGAAGGCATTGGCATACTAAAAAGAAATGGAGCTTTAAGCGACTCAATTGAACTACCCCCATCACTTAAAGAAGGACTGACTAATTGTAGCTCTAGTTGAATGACCTTCGCATCAATCAAGTCTTGAATCTTGTTCTTCAATCTCTAGCATTTTTCAATTGAGTGTCCCTTCTAACCCATATAGTAGTCACATCGTGCTTCTAGGTTAAAGTTATATGGTTTGTAATTCAGATTAGGGGTTTTATAGGCTATAATCCTTGCTTCCTTTAAATGATGGAAGATTTGGATCATTAAAAGCTTCAATTGAGTGAATTGTCTCCTCCGAGTCCCTTAGGCTTATTTTTTATCACTCCTCCTTAAGCCTCCTACATTATTTAGGCTTATCGACATTTGATCAATATTGAACGTCAAGTGTTGAAATCTTTTAAGCACTGGGCCCATCACCATTTCTAGGTTTGTAATGCTCTTTTATAGCGTGACTACCTTTTCTTCTAAATTCGAAAGTCTCCTTTCTAAGTTTGAATCTTAAGATACTTGGAGAGTAGTGATTATCGAGAATAAGATCTACTATTATTGGGCCATTTGATGTACCATCTTTTTCAGGGAGGCGATCTTATCATTAGCCATGTGAACCCAATTGAAAGAATTCTTTACCAATTAGTAACTTTTCTTTTTTATTATTATTATTTTTTTATTTTTTGTTTTTGTGTGAGAGAGAAAGATAAATTTTTATTTTCTTTTTAGGGTTCTATTTACAAGTTTGTGAGATTTATTTACATTTCCCTAAGTGAGAGAGTATGAATGGTTAGGTGAGTTCTCTTGAAGGACTATTTACAAGGAAGGGAATGCTAAAGAAGGAAGAATGATAAACTAAAGAGAAAATTTATTATTTTGAAAGATTAAAGTATAGAAAACAAAAGGAAGGGAGCCCAAAATTTATTTAAAGTCTTTTAACTACATCTAAAGTTTCTAATCTAACTCTCACAATTGGACTTTAATCTTGTCTAGCATATCTAAAGCCTAATTCATGTTCCTTTCACTTTTTTCAACATGAGCTAACAAAGCTTATTTAGAGGCTTCAGTACGTCTAGCCCTTTGCTTTTAGTAGGTAGCTTCAGCTTGTAGCAATTGCTCATGGATTCCCAAGGCATCTGATAGCTTATTAACTCTTTGATTATTCTTTTGCTAGTTAATTGCCATTATCTTTAGGCTGGTATTTTATGGACAAGAATCATTCATCAATAAAACAATACAATATTCATAGAAATACACATATGCTAGAACCACTCGGGTTAGTTCATTACTCCTTAAGTTGCAACCCTTGATGTTTTTACTTATAAAAAAAAACTGATTATATTTCTAAATCTTTCAAATATTAGTAAGGTTGCAATTCTTAGAAGTAGCGTTTTAACTCAAGCTTTAAGGGAGGTATATGCATTTAGGATGAGTTCTAAAGGTCCTTAAGCTTTGTGACCTAAGTCATTTTTAAAAAATCCTTCATTGGTCACATTACAACTCAAGTGGGATGACCTAATCAACCCTAAGCGATAGTTACCCTACTACACCTAGAGCCTACACAATGGCCCCTCTTTTAGGGTGTTAAGATGGCTTAGGTCTAACCTTGATATAACAAATGACCCCCTATGTCTCAATGTTTGTTTTATGAATTTGGCAATTTAAAATAACATTTACATGAAATAAATAAATAAATAACGTAAGTATTTTGAAAGGCAAATTTACTTTCGAAAAGTTTTTAAATGGCTAACCTTCTTAACGTCCCCAGTGGAGTCACCAAGTTATCGAGCCTATTTTTTTTTCTCTTAGTTT
Organism: Lumnitzera racemosa; assembly: GCA_024138005.1. Taxonomy (NCBI): domain Eukaryota; kingdom Viridiplantae; phylum Streptophyta; class Magnoliopsida; order Myrtales; family Combretaceae; genus Lumnitzera; species Lumnitzera racemosa. Next base: position 66,019,868 of record JAMXBC010000004.1, read on the forward strand.
TTATAAATAAGTCTTCTTTAAACCAATCAATATTAAACCCTACCCGTTTAATAATGATTCTCGACTAGAGTTTAAAAAAAAAAAAACAATTCTTTTGTATTTTGAAAATGTTTTGAAGTCACCACCTAACCTGAGTTAAGAAAAAGAGTTAAATTGTAACAAATTAGGTGAATTGGTTATAAAATAGCTAATAGTCTTTTTGATAAAACCAAATTTATAAATGGTTTTAAGAACCAGAAATCAAGTCTAGGGGTTAAGCTTTTTAAACGCTATAGGTACCATCAACTTTCCAAATTTACATTTAATCCCTTAAAATCACCTTTCAAAACTATCTTGTAAAAACGAACGTCAATCATTAATTAATGAATCGAGTCCTATTCTATTAATTGGATAAGTTTAAACAAAATTGGAAGAGATATAATATATTTTTATTTTTTATAGTCGCCTTGGAGATGCCTACGTACTCATTATTTGAGATCAAACATACTTAGTTCTTTTAGCAAAAACTTTAACTAGTTGAGTGTATTTTAACTTCTAAAAATCAATTGGATTTACATTTTAAATTGATTCAAGTTTATTTAAGAAAACTCTAAAGGATCCTCAATTGGAGTTTTTTATTATTATTGAAAAATTATAAAAGTATCCTAATTTTTGAAAAGGGGTTGGTTCATGTTTACTTATTTGGAAAATTGACCTTTCTACATGGTAAAATATATTTTTTTTAATTTTTAATTTTTTTTGTTAGTTTTCTCTATTTTATTCTACTTTGTCCTATTTTATGTAGAAAACTAAACTATCCCATTTTATCCTTTTCCTTCCTTTTTTTTTTTTACATTTACAAATACATGAGTAATGAATAAATAAATAAATAAAAGAAAAAGAAAAAAATTATGCAGACCAGGTTGGCTTGGGTCGGCTTGTAGTAAAGAAGGAGAAACAGCATTGTGATGTTTCTTGGAATGATACGAGTGCCCAATTAAGTAGGTGAAGTTGGATTTGTGAGTATCCTATTGGTGAATAGGGGGTAAACTTCATGCCATGGGCTACGGTAGTAGTTTGTTGGTTGTTTGCACCGCCAATGGTGGTCGTTACCTCCTTCAAGTGATGATTGTTGGAGACATGATGGTGGTGTATCTAAGGTTTTAAAGGGTAGTGAACACGATGGAATAGATAAATTGCTTTAGGACTAGCCTAATTGATGAGAATTTTAGAGAGAGAAATGGTTCGGGCTAGAGTGAGAAAATTAAGATTAAGCTTGGGTAGGAGATTGTTGTGTGTTCTTATGTGTTCCCCAATCCCTATTTATACTTAAATGAAGCTTAAACATGTATAGAAAGTCAAGGAAACCATTAATTAGCAAAATCAAATCGGTGGCATTTTTGACCTGTAATGAATTTTTTTCCGTTTTTGACCTCGATTTTAATTGCATAAATGACTAAATTTAAACGAGTTTTTGGGTGAATTTGAAATAGATTATGCGTATTACATGATTTCACCATTAATTTGGTCAAATAGTGTGATAAAAGTGGTTAAAATGGCTTAAAGTAGCCTAACCAAAAGGGAAGAAAATTGGAAAACAGGGGAGAAAATCGACGAGGAAGAGGAAATGGGAGGTGCAGGTCACGTGCATCGCACATGCCACATGCCCCTACATACATGCACGCAATTCAAAAATATTGGGGCGTGGTTAAGGTACCAACTTCTACTGCTCTCCAATCAGGGCTTTATACCCTATTAAAATTTGCAGACCAAATTTTGGTCCACACCAAGTTCTTTTTATTGTTTTAATTAAGAATTAAATACTACAATTAAATACTTATTAAAAAAATCCTATCTTAAATGCACATTAAGATCTTATTATTACTAGTATATATACTTTTCCTTTCAAAAAGAAAAAGAAACTCGGTGCCTAGTGAGATTCAAACTCTAAACCTCTAGTTTAATGCAATACTAATTCCAAATACTTATGCATTAGACCGTTAGTTTGTACCTTATCTATATGTACTATTAAATTGTATATATGGACTAGGTCAGCTTGGGCTATATTGAAATCTAAGCCCAAGCTCAACAATCCTCTCCTTATTTTAATCTAAATTAAAAATTCAATTCTATTAAACTATCTAAAAAAATTATTATTTTCTAAATTTCCTAAATCTTATATTTTTTGTGAATTTTCAATTTTTGTAATCTTTCCTAAATTTTTCATCTTTGTATTTTTTTTTTCTAAATTTCTTGTTTTTTGGCTTTTCTTAAATTTTCTAGCCTTTTGTATTTTTCTAAATTTTAGACACTTTATCCTATTCTAAAAAAAAAATAAAATAAAGGATAAAAAATGCAGTGTCTATATTATGTAAATTCCATAAACCTTTTTTGCTATCTTTTGGTATTATTTTAGATGAAGATGGCTTTTTATTACAAGCAAACTCCTTTCTTCTTCTTAAAGAACACTAGTCTAAACTTAAGAAAGGAAGTGAATTGAGTTTTAAAGACAAATTGCAATTCTTTTTCAAATTAAGCACTAAATACAACAATAAGTAATATCAAGATAATGCTAATATAGTAATGAATGCGGAAATTAAAAGAGATAAGGATGAGAAGATCAAGTCCGGATATAATGTAAAGTTCGAACTATCCCCTAATCTCTACGAATCCACAAATGTCTCCAATCGAGGACTTCACACTACTTTATTAATCACTCAATATAATGCTCAAAGAGCTATACAAGTTCACACAATCACTATTGCATACAACAATCTCTAGTGTAGTGCTTTTCTTTCTATTAAGATTACAAAATATATGAACACTCGAGCACTACACACTAAGTCTCTTTTGTTTGAGTGCAAGTAAAGAGTACAAAAAATAAATAGTAAGTAATAAAGCTAATGAATGTAAGAGAATGTCTTTTGATTGCAGTAGAATATCACTTCTTAATTCTCTTTGGTCAGGTTGTTGAGCATTTATACTAACTCATTGAATTTTTCCTGTTATTGTGAATTAAATGATCCAACGACTACTTAAAAGAAGCTTACCAACATGACAATAGTGTCCTCTTATCGTCATGATGGTAGTGTTAGCAAGAACACCAGCAAGTATACCGACATGTCAGCTCTTTGAGGTTAAAGAGCTTTTCTTTTCGTTATCGAGGGATTCACATCGTCAGCCTAATTTTTCCTTAAGTCGTCATGCCAGTAAGCTAAGTATCACCTAAAATCAACTTTAACACACGATAAAAAAATACATTTTACAATCCAATTTCAAGATCGTTTGATTACTACTCAAAAATTAAATATCTTGTAGAATTAATCGATATATTTATTCGTTAAGTAAATTAATTAATCTTATTCAATTAACTCAATACTATCAAATTAGTTCAATCATCTACTTTTGTTTTGGTCTCATCAAAATTAATTAGTGAATCTTTGGTTCAACACTTCTAACCACATGATAAACCATTTTCACCATGTATGCTTCCCCTCACAAATGACCAAATTAAGGAATTTTCTTTATCAATCGCTCAAGTTGGCATGGCACATATTGCTTCCACCTCTTCCTTGTATGGCATAAATTATGGAATCGTAACATTCCATGATTTTGAGCCTTATGAAACAAGCCCATGACTTTCAAATCTATTTTGTGAAATTATGCTTGAAAACACGTTTTCTACTCTAATAATGGCACCCACCTATCCTTCCATATCCTTACCTTTTTCTCAATGCCAATTCTCTAAAAAGTTTCTTCAAATAAGATTTCTTATCCTCTAACAAACTAGTCCAAGCCTGAGAGGCTTTCTCACCCTTAATAGTATCTTTAATGTCACTAAAGGAAAATATAAACCCTTGAGCCCTCTAACCTAAAGTGCAAAAGAATTTTTGTCTAATTTCCATGCTAATTTTACCATTAAGGCCAAATTATAATCATGTGATTCTTTGAATCTCACACATCTCTCCTCCTTAGGTTTAGAAAGGATCCCTTAGTAATTGGCCACCATAACATTCTTCCTTATACTACTTGATAAGGAAACATGAAAAAATCCATCATATAAATAGGAATAGCAAATACAATGACTTTGATGAGAACGTCATAGCTCGCCTCCATGAACAAGTTTTACTTCTACCCCTTCGATTCTTTACAATTTTCTCCTTTACATATGCTGAAGCTTTGTATTTAAATATCCCCCAAAATGTAGGTAAACCTAAATAAGTACCTCAATCCCTTACAATTATAAGGCCTAATAAGTGTCTAACCTATTCTTCCACCTCATCCAATGTATTTCTTCTAAAATACACATTAACCTTACTGATGTTGATCCCTTAGCTTAACGCAATACCATAGTCTTGAATGGTATTATTCTACCCTTTTTTTCTCCTTCTTATAATGTCGGCTTCTTATAAAAAAAAAGTAAAAATAAAAAAAAAAAAAACAAATAGAGTGATAGGAATTAGTTAACCAGACCCCTCACTTGAGCTCAAGCTTTAGGTCTAGAAAGCATGTTGTAAAGAATTCTTACCTCCTATTTAAGTACCAAAGACTTCAAGCTGTTATCTAGACTTAAACTTCCTTAGCTTTCCTCTTATTCTAAACCAGATACATTGACTTCAGTCATGGAACGCCATACTAGAGAAGATTCGGCCACCCTCTTCAATAGCTCAGCAAGCTTGTCCAACAGCTCGGCTACCCTAACTCTAAGGCGTCTACTGAAGTCTAAGGTGTCTAACCGTATGTTGATGTGTTCTGGTGGACCATCCGATGACACTCAATTAGTAAAGGTGTCCGTGCCAAGCTACTCTAGAGCTACTAACCAGTTTGACTTCGGTTCTACAAAGTAAAGCCATGCTCACTCAAACCACAACATGTGTCCTCTGACATTCATACCTATAAGAAAGCAGACCACATATTCCCCTTGTATACTACCAATTTACCCCTTTCCTTGTATATTCTCTTTAGTACAATACTATTTTGGGAAATGTATCCATTTTTGTAAATTGTCCAAGCTTAATGTTGCCTTAAAGTTTCAAGTATAATACCCATTGTATTTTGAGCCACAAAATCATTATGAACACAAAATATTGCATTTTCTCTTAAGCTTATCTTCTCTATAGGTGTTACCTTACTCTTATACGATCTCTTGAGTAAGGTTTTGTGGCAAGTAAGCCGACTAGCCTAGTTGTGTGTCATGCCGACTAGCCTAGTTGTGTGTCATATCAACTAGCTTAATTGGTTCAAGGAAGTTCCCTAGTGCATTAAATCCTTAGAGTTGTTCTTAGGTTCACTTGGCTTCTCTTCATTTCCCATTCTTCATTTTCAATCCTTCTACAAGTTCGAACCTACTTGATATCACTACCCTTATTGAATCTTGGTGTAGCGTATCATCTTAATATCATAACAGAGATTTGTGAGGGAGAGTCATTTTATTATGTCCGTATTCAATTATAGTTGTAGTTATGTTGTGTGCATGTTCTATTTACAAGTAAATGTAGTGGTTGTAAGTAGGTAAGCAAGTAGTAGTAGGTGGTTTGTAGTACTAAGTAAAAATACTCTATTTTGCCTTATTTTGAGCTTGGAAAATAGAGCAACTATTGGTATCTAAAGTTTCTAAGCTTAGTTGGTTATAAATGAGGCTATAGTAGGTTGGGTTATAGTAGCTTAATTTGTGCTATTGTTTCTAAGTTTTATTATAAGTATCAATGCTTGTTTATCGGTTGAGGTAAGTAAGAGTACTATTGAAGAAGATGATGGATCTCAATGTGAATGCAGCTATAGGAAATAATAAGAGTAGTGTTCACTACCATAAAAGGCAGACTCTAGCCACCCCCAGGAGTATAGATGAGCAATTCAATGAAATGGCCACCATGATAACTAAGTTGACATGTGCATTTCGTAAGTTGGTCATTGCTCGATGTGTTGAGGTCCATCAAAATGCCCTCGATCTATTTGCATTGGTGGAGATGTTGTGTATTAAGTTTAACAAAATCAAAGATAATTCCTAGCTTGGTAAGTCTAAGGTAGAGTAGGATAACTTATCTAAAAGAAGATTAACTTAGAGGATTTAGAAGAAGAAAGGGGATGGAGAATACTATAATGTGGAAGCGTGGGCTCATGCACCTTGAGTTGCCAACCATGTGAAAACAAATGCTAACCTTTAGTAGTACAAAACATACAAATGAATACCTCAATTAGGAAGAGAAATTCAGAAGGATTTTTTTATTACTATTTGTATGAAGACTATAATAAGGTTAGAATAGTTTCCTTGGAGTTCTCAAGATATGCTACCATGTGGTGGAAAAACTTCCAAGCGATGCGAAGAAGGGAAGGATATATTGGGGTCATAATTATAAGATACTTTTTCTTAAATGCAAGAACTTAGGAAGGGAAGCCACTTAGATGGTGGGTACGTGCGAGAATTCCATATGCTCATGATATGTTGTGAGGTCAATGGGCTAGAAGCTTAGATAGTTTCGAGGTTTCTTATCGACTTGAGATATGTGATTTGAGATGCTGTTAATCTCCAACAATTCACTATACTTGATGAAGTCATAGATTAGCCTAAAGAGTAGAATAACAAAGGAAGAATAGACTAATCTGAGCTCCATTGAGTTGAACTGTTTCAAATAGCCAACTTATTTTAGGCAATAGCTGAGCTCAAAATAGTATCGAGTTAAGTAAGTAAGGGGAAGTCTTAGTTGAACAAGGAAGCCGACTTACTTGTAAGGTTATACTATGGAAGTTTAAGAAAGGTTAGGCATCAAAAAGAAAGACCAGTGAGATTAAGTGTTTCAAATGTCAAGGTTGCAAGCATATGGCCATCCAATGTCCCAACCACCGTACTATGGTCATAAAAGGAGAAGTCCCAACCTTGAAGAAGATAACATGGATGAAGAGCCTGAAGAGAAGGATGGTGATGAGTTTTTGAAGAGAAAGTGTTTGCTGAGGACCTAAATAAGTTAACTTTAGTTATTTACCATGCTATGAGTTTGGAGCCATCTATCGAGGATGAACAGTGAAATAATTTGTTCCACATCACTTGCAAAGTTAAGGACCAAGCTTAAATACTGATTGTGAATAGTAAAAGCTGTACCAATGTTATGTTCACCAACTTAGTCTAGAAATTGCCAACCTTATCATACTTAAACCTATACAAATTGTATCGACTAAATGAGTGCATCGTATGTATTGGCAGGCTGACCTTGGCTTTTCGACCGAAGAGTCATCCATGATGGATGCAGGGATACTTATTCATTTGAGAAGGATAAGAGAAAGGTTACCCTGAACCAAATGACCTTAAGCTAAGTTAGTAAGCTGTAGGCTAAGTTAGCCCAAAGTACCAAAAAGGCTCTTGTCCTTAGTTGATTTGAGCTAAAAGAGGTCATGAAATAAGATATGTTGACCTTTTAGTTAGTACACATGATACTAGAGTTGAAAGAGCAACTTAAGTTGCTTAAAGAGATCAAGAAGTTGACTGGGGAATTCGTCGACTTATTTCCAAACGATTACCCCATTCTGAGGTATAGAACATTGTCTTGACTTAGCACCAACCACCACTCTACCTAACAAGCTAGCCTATTAGATAATCCCTGAATAAGCCGCTGAGATACAAAGGCAAGTCAGTGAGTTGTTGCCCAAAAGTTTGTTATATATACTAATCATAAGTCATTAAGATACTGAAATTATCAAAATGATCGGCAAAGTGGGTCAAAGTTTTAGAGGGACTTTATTTTTTATCAAGTATAAGTGTGGAAAGATAAATGTGGTTTCCTATACCTTGTCCCAAAGATACACTCTTATCTTTGACCTTTAGACAAGAAAATTAGGTTTTAAAAGCATGAAAAAGAAAGATCCTCCTTGTGGTCCTATTTATGCACGGTATATGGGTAGACGAACGGTAGATGATTACTTTATGAAGGATGGGTATTTGTTCTAAGGTAGTAAACTGTATGTATTAACCTATTCCCTAAAGGAATTGTTAGTGAAAGAAGCATATGGTGGAGGACTCTCTAGATACTTTGAAGAGAAATGAACTTTTGAGCTATTGAATACTCGGTTCCTTTAGCCTAAGATGAGAAAAGATGCCCATCGTGTTGTAAAGAGGTATGTGACCTATAGGAAAGCAAAGAGTCTAGCTGAGCAAAGAAGAGCTATGTCCCTACTCGTTTAAACCAAACCTTAGGTTGAATTAAACATGGACATTGTTCTCAACCTCCCTAGAATAGCTTAAGGTAAAGATTCTATAATGGTCATATGCACTTATTCAGCAAGATGGCATACTTTGTGCCCTATGCTAAGACTAACAATGCTTTAGCCGTTTCTTTTTTTTTTTTTTTGTAGGAAATTGTCTAACTCAATAGCATGCCAAGGAGTATAGTTTTTGATAGAGACCTAAAGTTTCTAAGCTAATTATGGAAGACATATTAGCATCAATTAGGAACTAAGCTACTCTTCAATACTTCCTATCACTCATAGACTAAAGGCCAAACCAAGGTCATCAAACATACATCAGGATTTCGCTCTAAGCTACTGTCAGTAGGAACTTGACTGATTAGGTTGTTTGCTTAGCCATAGTTAAGTTTTCCTACATCTGCTCTGTTCACAGTACTACAAGGCAGACTCTATTTAAGGTTGTCTTCGATTTTAACCCCGAAATACCCCCATCGATCATGCACTAGTGCCAGTACCTGATTGATAACATTCATTTAGCGTATATATTTTGGGATGATTTTACATTATTTTACCTATTAATCATGTTAGTTTTATAGTGATTTGAATCTTAATTTGTTAATATTTCATTTGTAGGGTTTAAAGCTTTTGATGGACTTTTAGGGATTTTTATGAGGTTTCGAAGCTTAATTGAAGAAGTGTATTAATCGAGTGATTGAAGTAAAAAAACTTAGGCCATAATTGAAGTCCAAAGAGGATCATGTGCAACCACCACAACCGTGATCTTAGCCGTATATCTCTCATTAAGAATTCCTATCGAATTATAAGAATTTCTATGTAAAGTTCAAGACCATGCCTAGCCTCCATGGTCGTAATCTTGAGGTGTGGTGATTCTATGATTTGTGAATTTTTTATTTTTGATAAGTTTTCTTTGTAAATCTAAATTTAGCCTCTATAAATAGGTATTCAGGTTGATGTTGTAAGGTGGAGGCCCAAGGAGAGGATTATAGGGTATAATATGAGGGGTTCTCTCATGTCTTTCTATCTCTTTTTTTTTTAATCTTATGGCATAACTTTTCTTATTTTAGTGAATCTTTAATCGTACCCTAGTTTAATGTAACAATTATCTTATTTCTACTTTCAATCTATGATATTGTACTTTATAATTTAACTACATCGCATTGTTTGTCTTTAATTCAATATTGCCGATTGTTGAATTAATGCTTGAGTTTGATGTAGAGTTTGCGAGATCCTATAGTATGACAAACAAGTGTATTTAGAAGGAATTGGTAGACTCAAATGTTTAGTTATTTGGTTTCTCTAGATTAGGGCAACCTAATAGAGGAATTCAAGATCTTAATATAATCTTGAGATATACTATTATAGAAGTGATCCGGGTAGAGTATACTTAGGTTAGAAGTTAGCCACCAACGTAAGTTCAATTAATTTATTTTAAGACTCTCCAGGATCTAATATCACTATTGAGATTGAAAAGTCACGTATAATTAGGTAGTAAATAATAGATTTACTAAGAACTATGTTCTCTTAATTTAATTCATCTTGTTTATTTGATTTCATTGTTTTTCTATGTTTATTTATTTATTGCTCTTTATTCCTTTATTTTGTTATTGTTATCTTATATACAACAATTTTGATAAGTTAGGTAATTCGTAATTGTAGGGTACAATTGCTAATAATCTAAGGTTTCCTCATATTCATGATTCCTTATAGGATCAACACTCAAACTCAAATCTATTTCCTATACTATAAGTTAACAGTTGGACTTGCCTACCAATCAAGTTTTTAGAGCCATTATTAGAAAGCTACAAAGAGTGAAACCAATTAAAATACTAAAAAAATTCCCTTTTTATCGATTATTTTAACATGCGTTGATTTATCCTTCTTATTTCAAGTATTTTCTCCATTTGTTGTCACTAACTTCTAAATTATTTTAGCATAAGCAACAAAGGAGTCTATGGGGAAATATTGAATTGAATCCTAAACTAGCGAGGTCAAACTAAAACTAATGGAAGGATGAATTTGTCAAGTTAACAACGTTCAATAAACGGCACTTCTTGGAAGGCAACCAAGTTATTTTCATTTTAATTTTCATTTGAACAGTTATTTTGTTTAGTTCTATTAATTAAGTTAAGTTATTATTAGTTTTTTTCTTTTCCAGCATAAACAGTTCTTACCTTATCTCAACAATCGATTGTTAGAATTTTGCAATAAAATTATCATTAAAAGTTGTTAATCTTACAATTAAATTTTGATCTTGAGCAATTCAATCTATAGTGTCTTTAATTATTTGAAGAGTGATTTTAAGCAAAGAAATAATAAAAATTGATAAAATTTGGATTCAAGAGTCAGGGAGGATCACAACCAAAGTTCACGCCCATGAACATGCTTATAATCCCTTCAGAAACAAAAATCAAGAAGAAGCTTGAAACAGAAGGCTAAGAAGATCATGGCTAAGATAATGCTCGCGATCCTTGCCCGTGATCAAGTCCTTGGTAAGAGCACAAATTAGGTGAAGAAACACAGCTGAAGATCACGACCATTGATAGGGGTCCGTATATGAACACACGAGCTCAATATCATGCATAACCAAGGGGTGGGTCTAGACCGTAAGATGGTTCGAAAGATAAATGAGAGTCGAAGTTTGAGCAAGGGTTCCCATGTACCAACGATGAATATGACATACTAATGCCTCACACGAGCTCAAGTCACACTTGATATGACGTATAAGTATGGCTAGAGGTCACTCACCACTAGTCTATACTCAATGAGCTAAATAAAAGTAACTCAAGAGTAAGTAGAACAATGCTTAGCTTAAGAGAGTGTAAAAGTTTAGTGTATTCTCTATATGTTATCCCCATAGCTATTACAATTTGTAAGTATTTATAGTACCCAATTAGGGTAAGTCCTAAGTTATAGGAAATTACAAAAAATGATCCCTACTAACTAAGGAAAAAGGAGAATAATTTACAAGGGTTGCAATGTAATCATGCAAAAAGAATATCCTTTGTTATAAAGGACGGTACGGATGTCAAAAAAGGACAACGCATGCATGGTTTGCCGATTCTGTGGTCCCCATGACACTATTATTTAACCAGGATCGAATTCCGATCTGGTAAGGTCGACGTCAATAGTTCGGTGGCTCGAACAATTGAGACTAAACCAGGGTTGACTCAGGGGAAAATCATTCTCAAGGTCAACCCCAAGTGATCAACTTTTGACAAGTATCAACTCGGCTTCAACATTGGTGAGGCAAGCTGTTTCCTTACTTGATGCTTGACTTAGCATGTGTTGTAGAGGGCTCGGCTAGGAATGTTAGCTAATCACCTTGGCTACTTCCCAAATGACGTAAAGAGCAACGTAGCTTGACAAGTTGGACTAAGAAACGCATTGCTCCTTGACGAGCCAACTAAGCAAGCCCACGAGCTCGGGGGCGCATGATCAATCCATGATCCCTACCATCCCCTATGGGTTGTTCAAGACTTGGGATCAAATTTGGCTTGGCTTCGGGTTACTCATCCTCAAGAGTGTAAGGTTGGAGATTGGTAATATTAAAGGAGTCCGAGACTCCATATCCTTTAAGCAGTTCAATCTTGTAAGCATTAGGATTAATCTTTTCAAGTACCTTGTAGGGTCTGTCAACTCTAAGAGATAATTTATTATTTTTTAAGTTTGGGAATCGTTCTTTGCTAAGATTTATCCAAACTAGATCACCTAGTTGAAATTCTCTCTTTTTCTATCCTCAACCTTAGTTCTCGAGCTTAGTAGTAGCTCAGCTTAATTGCTCTATGACCTTCTGGTGCATAGCTCTGATGGCCTCGACCTTCTCTACAGTTGGTAGGTCATGATTGAGTCTTGGTAGGGGAACTTGATCCATCAGAAGCTCGGGTTTAAACCCATAGGTTACCTCAAAGGGGGACCTGTTCATCATGTTGTGGGTTGTCCTGTTGTAACCAAATTCAATTATTAGCAAGCAAGCATAGATCCCAATCACCCATGTTCCATCCAACAGTAACCCATAGCAAAGTTTCTAATGTTCTATTGACAACCACAATCTATCCATTGGTTTATGGATGGCAGGACATGTTGTACAATAAATCAGTTTCCATTCTCCTCTATAGTGTCCTCTAGAAGTAGCTCATAAACTTCAGGTCTCGATCTTAAACAATGGTTCTAGGAACCTCGTGAAACTTGATTATTTCTTACAAGAAAAGAAAAGAGATAGTTGAAGCATCACTAACTCTAGAATAAGGTACAAAATATGCCATCTTTCTAAATTAATCCATGACTACCATGATGGAGTCCTTTTGATTCATAATCTACGTAGCGAGTCTCTGACACCAATGGGGCTTGAATGAGAACAAGGAACAGGAAGTGAGAATGGGGTTTTGACTATGAATGTGTATGGATATTACACACCAAGGCATAAACATAATCAGGGTTTGAGCTCAAAATAGGGTTTGGTACAACTCACAAATACTAAATGTCACTCGGGTTTCAAATGAGAGGTTAGAGGCGACTCACTAACTCGCTCAAATGAAAGGTTCACCACAATCTTAAAGGCAAGATTGATAAGAACACGGGAGATTAAGGAGTACGGCACACTCAATAATCCGAAACGCCAACTCAAAGGGCTCAAGAATGTCCTTACTTCCATAAGGAACATTCAAGTGTAAATTCACTAAATGAATATTCTTCACTGTCTGTATTTTTTTTTTATAATTACAAATGTTACTATTTATAGAAAGTCCTAAGGCCCTAATGGCAAAACTGTAAATAAATATAAGGCCTTAAACCCTAAAGAATGGCCCATAATCAAAAGAAGGAAAATATTTACAAAGGGTTACAAAACTATGCACTTAACGGAGTGGTTAAGGCTTTAATTATGGTATAAAACTCCTTATCATAGATAGGATAGCTAAGTGTAAGTCCTAAAAGTTTCTTGCTAAAGTAAGCAATAGGTCAACCTTCTTGCATCAGTACGATACCTATGCCTAGTCTAGATGCATTACACTCTACTTCAAAAACTTTGTCAAAGCTTGATAGAGTTAAGATGGGGGTTGTGGTCAGCCTCTCTTTCACCTCCTTGAAACTCCTCTACTCCTTCTCTCCCCATCTAAATTCAACATTCTTCTTTAATAGTTCGGTGAATAGGGCCACAATTGTACTAAAATTTCTTATAGACCTACGATAAAATAACGCCAAGTCGTTGAAACTCCTCACGTCGATCAAAGTATTTAGTATTAGCCATTCAATGATTGCTCTAATCTTCTCTTCATCAACTCATATGCCACTACCATCTACAACAAAGCCCAAGAATATCACTTTAGGTTGGCAAAAGTCACACTTCTTCATATTGGCATAAAGCTGTTCAGATTGGAGTTTTGCAAAGACTCTTCGAAGATGTTGCTAGTGAGTCTCCAAGTTGAGACTATATACCAAGATGTCATTAAAATAAACTACAACAAACTTTTCTAATAAGTCTCAAAGTACATGATTAATCAAGTGCATAAATGTGCTCAACGCGTTGGACAGTCTAAAGCTGTTTAGATTGGAGTTTTGCAAAGACTCTTCGAAGATGTTGCTAGTGAGTCTCCAAGTTGAGACTGTATACCAAGATTTCATTAAAATAAACTACAACAAACTTTTTTAATAAGTCTCAAAGTACATGATTAATCAAGTGCATAAATGTGCTCAACGCGTTGGACAGTCTAAATGGCACTATAAGCCATTCATATAATCCATGGCACATTTTGAATGCGGTCTTCGACTCATCACCTTCTCACATTCGGATTTGATGGTATCTAAATTTAAGGTCAATCTTAGAGAACACTCTTGCTCTGCTTAATTTGTCTAGCATGTCATTAAGCTTGGGTATGAGATACCTATACTTGATGGTGATTCAATTGATTACTCAGTTGTCTACACACATTCTCCAGGACCCATCTTTCTTCGACACCAATAGAGCCAGCACTATACAGGGGCTAAGGGACTCGCGTACATACCCCTTTTTCAACATCTCATCTACTTGCTTCTATAGCTCAACAGCCTGTTCAAGGTTTGGCCTAAAGGCAGGCTTGTTCGGTAGTACGACTCCTGGCTGTAATTCAATTGCATGTTCGATGCCTTGGATAGGAAGTAGTCCTTCCAATAGCTCTTCTAAGAACAGATCAACGAACTCCTCCAATAATGTTTTCATCTCGGTATGCTGCTCTCTCTCCTCAAACCTCATCTCTAGTATTCTTCGAACCAGTAAATAGGTCATTCCTTTAAGCTCCATTTCTCTTTTCAGCTAGGCTTAGGTCATTACTAATGCTTCTTTCTTCAGGGTTCGATTAAGTTGGGACTGCATGACCTTTACTTGCTTAGCAGTCATAAGATTCAATTTTATCCTCCTATCTTCATGCTCTATAGAACATGTATTCCTCCTCTGATCATATACCACAGCTCAATTGAACATCCATGGTTGTCCAAGCAGAATGTGGGATTCATGGGCAGCACATCATAGATCACTTCATCTTGATATTTGCCAATGTAGATCGGTATAGACACTTGTTTATTCACCTATAGGGCTCCCTTCTCACTTAACCAATGAAGCTTATAAAGTTTCAAGTGAAGGTTGGTTGGCAATTTCAATTGTTAGACCATAAATGCAGAGGTTGTATTGGTACAACTCCCACTATCAATGATTAGGGCACATAGCGACTCATTCGCCTTACATCCAATGTGGAAGAAATTTTTTCTCTGTTCATCTTTGGGCATAGGACTGACACTCAGTAACCTCTTCAACATTAAGGAGGTTGGCATAAAGTTGTCTTTCTCACTATAGATAACTTCTTCCTCAGATAACTCGGCTTGTCCATCCTCTTTCAGCTCCTCTACTTCCTTATCATTACTATCTACTTCAACAGTCGATACCTTGCTTCAGATCACCATAGTCCTTCTATTTGATCACCGAGTAGCCATGTATCCAAATCCTGGGCATTTGAAACACTTGACCTCACTCGTCTTCTTCCTTGCACTCTGGCCTTTCTCAAACTTCCTTGGGATTCCGTTCTCCTCTACTCGAGTAGTTTGAGCAGGTCGAATCTCAGCAACCATACTTGGTTCCAATCACACAAGTTTGCTCAAAACAACTCAACTACTGCCAGGTTGGTTAACAAAAAGGTCGAAACCTTCTTGTTAAGTGCCTTTCTATCCTCTAGGTGACTCAGATTACATCATCAAGTGTCCTAATATTCTTGGTTTCTAAGATATCATCGAGTTCGTATTTAATCCACCGATGAATCAAGACACAGTTCGGTCTTCTAGCTTGCTGACTTTGCATGGGATCATCAACATTTGGAAATCCTTAACATAAGCTTTAATAGTTAATCCTCCTTGCCTTAGTTCTTGCAACCTTTTGAAAGCATCTTGTAGATAGTAGCTCGATACAAACCTTCTCCTCATAACCCTCTTCATCTTATCCCAACTCTTAATTTCTCTTTCCCCTTCCCTTCATCAAGTGGCTTGCAAGTTTTCCCATCATAAGGTAGCATAACCAGTAAACTTTAGCACAGTAAGTCTACCTTTTGCATTATCAGGCACATCGTGGCATTCAAATTGCTTCTCAATTTTTCTACCTAATCTAGGTAATCTTCAGCATCTCTACTTTTAAAAAAGCTTGGAATATGCATCCTCAGCCCTTCAACCCTAGGGGTGCGCACATTCCTTTCTTCAAGCTCATAGTACTCCTTCATTTCATCACCTTCTTTCTCTTCCTCCTCAATCTCTTCAAGGGCTAGCCTTTATCTAGCATCCCTACCCATTCCTTCAACTTAGGGTGGTCAAGCTAGAACATTTGCTCAGCTAAACTGGCCATTACCTCACTCTGGCTGCTCACATCCTCGGGTTAGGCTATTTCTAACTTGTTGTCTATCTTCTTGGATAATAGTCACCAAATTAGCTACCAAATTAGAGAGCCTATCCAATCGATCACCTATTGACTAGGGTGTGAAGCTTCCTTCTTGTCCTTGACCCTTTCCTAGTTTCTTAGAATTCCTTGGACACTAGAATCTGACATTATTAGATACCCCTACAAAATTGATGCCTAAAATACCACTCAAACTCCTTTCCATGAGTAATAACGGCAAATTACTAACTAATATTCTTGATGTTAAGACAACTACACAACAAAACAAGCAAACAAGTACACTCTATTTTGCGTAGGAAAATAGAGGAAAGATAAGGCACTAAGTTTTCCCTTAACACCTTTCTATTATCCAATCAACAAAACTCTTCACACTTAAAACAATAACACACCACTCAAAGAGCAAAGTAGCAGAATGATGTGTCTTCGGGGTCGTACACATGGAAAGGCACCACAACGAAGCGAATCGAAAAGAACAATGAAGAAGCTAGCAAAGTCCAGGAAGTTACCAAATGGATGTGACATACCTCCCGATCCTACTCGGCCAATAATCCACCGGATATGATGCATTGGTCCAAATTGAACGGTCGCTCGCTACTACTCCTTACTAAAGGGAATAGATAAGAGTTAAATGATAATGAGAACACTAAGGTTGCTCAAGTGAATAATTTTATATTAAAAGTTGGATGTCTACATACAAGGAAAGTGAGGGTTTATATATTTACCCAATAAGGTTATGGTATTTTACAATTACGTTACATGAATAATGCTAAAAGGGGTAAAAAGGACAAAGAATATTCAGTACGGAAAATAAAGAATCATTTTGAAACGTTATATTAGAAGGTACGTATCATTTGATGGCTATACATCAAGAGTATGATACAACATAGGCAAAAATAGGAATGAGTTACAATCAGGGGTCGACCAAATCTAGATCAAGTTGGGAGCCAATTAGTAGGGTTAGGAAGTCAGCTGAATTGGAGTTAGGCGCTAGTGGTTGGTTGGAGAGCTCAGCTCAACTAGCCTTTCTTGGTTTACCTTCTAGATCAGGACTTTGCATCTAGGCAGGAGCATGTTGGATACACATAAGGATCTGACAGATAAGTCACCAGGAAGTCAGACAGGGGTAGGAGTCCTCATCTCAACTATGGCATAGAGTTAGTATTTTTCGTACGAGCCCTTAGAGTCCTCTAACTCAACTTCTTATGATCGGTCCAAGGGGTTGATTCCTATCATTTTCCTGGGGGTCGGAAAGATTTGTCCTCAAATCTGAATGGGTTTCTATTCATTCTTCTAGGGCGATCGTAGGGTCTTCTGTTGGTTTATGGGGAATCAAATCAGACACATTGAAGGTAGAGGAAACACCATAGTTATTAGGCAACTCAATTTGGTACACGTTACAATTGATCTTCTTTAAGACTTTGAATAGGCCGCCAGCTCAAGGAGATAGTTTGCTTTGTCTTAAGTGTGGGAATCACTCTTGGTTGAGGTGAATCCATACTAAGTCTCCTAGTTGGAAGGAAACAGTTCAATGGCCTCGGCTACCAATCTCTTATTGTCTCTAATTGAATTTTGCGATCTTCCTTGTTACGAACTGGTGCAGTTCATGTAATTCTCGAGCTTGGTCAACTCTGGATTGACTCTCTTTAGTAGCTACCGGGGTGCTAATCAAGTCTAAAGGAATGGTTGGGCTAAGGCCATAGACGACCTCGAATGGGGTCTTCCTTGTAGTATTGTGGACAGTTCAGTTGTATATGAGCTCTACGATTGGTAGGCACAGATCTCAACCCCTCAAGTTCTTCCCTACAACATCTTTGAGCAGATTACCTAATGTCCTGTTCACCACTTCAATCTGGCCATCAGTTTGAGGGTGGCTACTGGAGCTGAAGACTAGTTTAGTCCCAAGTCTCCTCCAAAGAGTTTTCCAGAAATAACTCAAAAATTTTGTGTCCCGATCTGAGATAATAATCTTTGGTACTCTATGTAGTCAAACAACCTCCTGCAAAAATAAATTAGCAATATATAAAGCATCATTAGTCCAATGGTACGGAATGAAGTACGCCATCTTATTGAAATGGTCCACTACAACAAAAATAGAATCTTCCCCTCCAGATTTCCAAGGAAACCTTAAGACAAAGTCCATACTGAGGTCGACCTAAGGTAAGGTAGGCATTAGTAGAAGCATATACTCTCTATGGTGTTCTCTCTTCCCCTTAGCACGCTTACACACTTCACAACGACCAACTACCCTATGAACATCCTTAGCCAGACTCAGCTCCCCAAAATGGGTTGAAAGTCCACGACTGTATTTTTTTCTAAATTTCTTATTTTTTGTGCTTTTACCTATTTCCTTATCTTTTTGTACTTTTCTAAAATTCTTATTTTTTACTAAATTTCTTTTTTTTTTTTGGGTGGGTGTATGTGTATGTGGGGAAAGGGTTGGGGGGTTTCTTTAATTTCTTATTTTTTGTATCTTTCATAAATTAGGACCCTATAACCTATTCTGAAAAAAGAAAAAAAGGGAGCAAAAATTAAGTATCTATACTATCTTTGATTCTTTTCTACTCCTACTTCTTTTTCTTTTTCTTTTTTTCAATTACTGGTAGTTATATTACTTATTTAGCTTTTCTTCATATTTTCCTTTTACCTTTTTCATCAACCACATTTTCTTTTTTAGTTTCTTGTCATGACACACATCATCCTCCATATTTATTTCTTTATTTCTATCCATCACTTCATCCTCCTCTCAACCCTTCTTAATTTTCAATCCTTTTCATTTCTCAGATAAGTGCTCTCGAATGGCAAGAGTAAATAGTATACCATACTTATTTTCTCCATCTCCAACTACTTACATTTAATTAAAGTGAAAATAGGTCTAACTTTAATTCTAGCCATTTTCCATTGTAACTTTAGGCTTAAAATCTATGGTACAATCTTTAGTTAGGTAGATATTGCAATATTATTGACAATCTAAGATCAAACTTAATTCTGAAAATCTATTCGAATGGAGATAGCCTCATTCTTCATATTAATATCTATATCAACACTGTAGTTGCAACTTAAAGAAGGTCTTAGAATTAAAATGGGATTGGGGTTATTTTGTGAGTAAGGAGTTGAAATGTGAGGTTAGGAAGATCTCTTGTTGGAAAGTGCAAATTTATGAACATTTATAGTAGTATGATTATATACAAGTCAACTATGAATATAGGTTAGTTATGTGTATGTGTTCCTAGACTATAAACAATTTTGAACTAGATTGAGCTAAACAAATAGGATTAATATTCTATATAAACAAATTTATTTAGACTTGCTTATATTCTCATCCATATGTATTATTTGGTTACATAAAGTTTGTGCTATTGAACTTGACAAAATTTTTTCTCTAATATTTAGTTTACAACTTTAACTTAGTTGCTAGATAAAAAGAGTTCCTAAGTACTGGGCGAAATGCTCAAAATTTATTTTATCTAAAATATGGTACAAAAGTTTATTTTACTAGATAAAAGTACGAATATTTTGAAATCTTAAAAATAGCCCCTTACAATGTACAATCCCTTTTACCAAACAAAGGACAAAATTATATTAGCTGATAATGTAACTAATTAATTTTTTAATTACTAGCAAATTTATAGCTTTTTGTTTAATATTGTATGTAATTTATTTAATATATGAATTTAATAATCTATTCAAATCGTGCATTTTAAATAATATAAAAATATAATTAAATATATATTAAATAATATTGAGAGCATAAATGTGAAAATATAATGACGAGTCTAAGTACTTGTGTATACCAAATAAGAATATCGCAAAAATTTGTGTCCAGCATTATACAAACTAAATATAATACATTAGAATTATCTTGTCCTGTACTCCTTATTCCTGTACTATCTAATTTTCTTTGTCATATCCAGCTTTGGTAACTAAACACTAACAAGACCCATTAATCTATCTATTCAGCCATCATTTTCACAATTTTCATTAAATTGCTTAAGTTTACTGCAATTGAAACATTAATCAAGTAATTTCTCAAATCATCAATATATACCATTTCTCTCTAGAGGCATAATTCATCCAAATGTAAGATTTCAAAGGGTGAGAGATTCAAATTTTTACCCTAACCCTCATAGAAGCAATGTAAACACCTAATGGTAATTTAACCGACTTAATCTCCAAAACCTGCCTACTTTACCTTTGAAACTTCTACACTCTTAGGATTCATGCATTTTAACCTTAAGGCATGGATTTACAACCATATGGTAAGTTAATCAAGAGGAATATTATCTAATTTCCACTTAAATATGCTACACTTCTAAAATCATAAAATATCCTAAAACAACATATAGACTTTTGCCCATCAATATCTCCACATTAAATTGTTATTTATTTATTTTAAAAAATAAATAAATAAATATAAACCTAACATATATAAGTTTTCACTTGAATGCGAGATTCCATCAATACCATATGCCATCCATTTCTTCCGTAGCACATTAAGAGTAGATCTCCATAATCACATTTACCACTATTAGAATTTCATCTTGCTTGTTAACATAACTTATCAATGTCATCTAAGATCACTTCATTGCATTCTTATCAATTGCTAATTGAGATTTTATATGTAGCAAAACTCAAGATTAGATATGAAACGACAAGCAACAAATAGAAACACCAATTTACATGGAACCAAGATATCTATAGTGAAAATGGAAGACAATATAGATCTTGATAGGAATCAGTCTATAACGATCCCTAAGCCAAGGCCAACTTGTCCCAAAACAATGCCGACCTGCCATAAGCTGAAGCCAACCTATCTTAACCTAAGGCTAGATTGTTCAAAGCCAAAGTCGAATAGCTTTTACCGAGGTTAAGTTAATACTAGAAGACCGAAGGGAAGAAAAGGAGCTACTCGACCTCAAATCTATCGTCTGCTAAGAAGCCAAGAAGCTACACGGTCGAGCACTCAAAGCCAAAGAACAGCTCGGCATAGTACAGGAGAGATCGTGCCAAGTAATCCATAAGTACAACAACTGTAGGCCAACCTCACTAAGAGCTCGGCCAAGCATAATAAGACTTCCAAACATCCTTCCCCTGTTCGAATACCCGACTACCAACCAACCCCTGCTCGGATCCATAAACAACTCAGATGACTGCATGTGACCACTCTGTTAAGTTGACAGTTTTCTATACTTTGTAAATATTTTCCTTATTTTGATTATGAGTCATTCTTTAGGGTTTGAGGCCTTATATATTATTTACAGTTTTGCCACTAAGGCTTTAGGACTTACTATAAATAGTAACATTTGTTATTATAAAAAAAAAAAACAAATAGTGAAGAATATTCATACAATGAATTTACACTTGAACATTCCTTCTAGAAGTAAGGACATTCTTGAGCCCTTTAAGTTTTCATTTAGGATTTTGAGTGTGCTATACTCCTTAATCTCCCTCATTCTTATCAATCTTACCTTTAAGATTGTGGTGAATCTTTCATTTAAGCGAGTTAGTGAGTCGTCTATAACCTCTCATTTGAAACCCAAGTGACATTTAGTGTTTGTAAGTTGTATCAAACCCTATTTCAAGCTCAAACGCTGATTATGTTTGTGCCTTAGTGTGTGATATCCATACACATTCACAGTCAAAAACCCATTCTCACTTCCTGTTCCTTGTTCCCATTCGAGCCCCATTGGCGTCAGAGACTCGCTACGTGGATTACTCATCAAATCTTATGAGGAATTCCTACTAACAACCAACAAAAAGAAAGACACCTACAATGTTGTTAGACCCGACAAGTTGGTTAACCCAGACATATAAACAAGTCAAAGGTCAAGAGATTGAAACGGGTTCAATCGAAGGTTGAACCAAGGTCAATAAAGGATGAAAATATGAGTCCTGTTTTAATTTTAAAAGACAGATAGATATGAAACCATGTAATAACATATATAATTGATTAAATCCTTCTATATGCAATTAAATGAACACAAAAATTTACCTAAATGAAATATAGATCCACATAATCTAAACTCATATCACATCTAAACTAATTTAAAGAATACTATAAGAGTTAGATCCAAACACTTCATATTTAAAACTCAAAAGTCAAAACCATAAATTTGGAATGCAGTTTAAGCTCTAATTAGTATCATTATCTTATTCAAGGATTTGCAAACATTGACTTACTCTCTAATTATTTCCAAATTCACATCATCTTCAATCTCTTTGTAATCTGGAAGGAGGGAAAAAAATAGTTGATATTAAGAAGCTTTATACTCTACACTCATTAAAAAGTTAATAGTTAGAAATACATCGCTAACCTTGAGTAAAACCATCAACTGTTATTAAGAGACATCATATTCATATATCACTTGTTCAATAATCTCATCAAAATCAAGTTCAAAAGCTACGTCTTCTTTTTCTTCTTTAGTTATCCAAAATTTTATCTTATCAATACAATCATAATCAATTGGATCATAGCTTTTTCTTATTTTAGTCTCTAAAACCCAAGGGAAAAAAGCAAACAAAAAAGCAATTAGCAAGTTCAACTAAAAAGATACATGAGTTAACTTTTTTTTTTTTTACATAAAATAATTTACATACTTATTTTTCAAACATAAATTGTCACATAAACAAAATCATTAAGTTTTTGTTGCTCTAATTTGTTTCTTGTCTTTGTGTAGATACACACAAAAAACTCCAATTACATTCACATCCCGAAAAAGATGCTTTTTCACTAAAGATTTGAATTTCAATCTTTTGTAAAATAGGAGCATTATGACCAAATAATCTCCACGATTCATCTATAATTAAAGAAAATGAGTCAAACAATGGTAAAAAAAATAAATATAAAGAAACTAACTGTAATTCCAATAAATAATAATCACTAATCATATTGCATTGTTTTGATATATTTAATTGCCATTCTTGACTAAAACCTTCTTTTCTTTCATGATACAATTTGATGTCCTTAATTACTTATGTACAGCCACTGCTTATGCTTTTCTTTTCAAGCAAATCAAAGAGACCTTACATAACTTTTAGAGTTTCTTCAAAAGTTTCATCATAAAGGCTGGAGTCAAAAAAATAGGCCATAAGATAAAGACCATGGCAAAAATGCTTGCCCTACCTCTCATCAACAATTTTAATGTAAGGATTATAAAATTTTTGTTTGTTTTGAAAAATGGATGTAATCCCCTGATGAATCCAGGAAAAGACTTCATAAACAATACAAAGAGAAGGCTTTCCATTAGCATCTACAATAGGCAAGAGTCTCACGATAAGAGTTGTAACTTTCATCATAAGAAAACAATCTTCCCAAAAATTTATTATCTAAAACAATGGTATTAAAAGTCTTTCCAGTAGCATATTTAGATAGCTTATTACTTGTGAAGTACCTACTTATCACTAAAGCTTATAAGTCATACTTATGTTCATAAATACTTTTTCATCTGATGAAAACAACAACAAATCGAGTGACTCTTAGATAAACAATTTCTTTCCAGCTATTTTTTTTTTCCTCAACCAAGATAACAAGTGAATATAGTTATAAACAAAAATGGTCACCTTAGAAGCATGATTTGCAAGCTCATTCACATAATCCATCTTACTAATATCTTTCAACGCCAAATTTAAGCAATGAGCTACACAAGGAGACTAATATATGTGATCAGACCTCTCTTGCAGCAACTTCACAACTACAACATAATTACTTACATTATCTGTAACTACATCCACTACATTAGGAAACCCAACCCTTTATAATATTTCTAAAAACATTTTGCATAAATTACTGGCATCTTTGACAATATCAAATGCATCAATAAACTTCACAAATGTCATTCCATCAGGACAGTATACTAAAAAATTAATTGGAGTCCTCTATCTTTAGTTAGTTCACCCATCACCTATTATTGTACATTCAGATTTAGCCCAATTACTTTTATAAGAGTTAATAAGCAATTGGCATTCCTTTTTGCAATCTCATAGTAGTTGAATACACATGGAATGATAAGATGGATCTTTATAGCCACTACCAATTACAGCTATAGCATTTAAAGCTGGTTAAACATAATATAACTTTAATGCATTAAAATGTATACATGCATCTAAAAACCATCTAGCAATTGCTATGTTTACTTTATGAATAGCATGTTTACCGATTAATACGCCTTTAATACCTAGTTAAGACAATGGAGTTGTGTTTTTTACTACATATTTGTTGATACCAATCTTCCTTTTCTACTTTAGCAGCTCTAATGAAGCATTCAACTCATCCACTTCATCTTCTTCAATCTTAGTGTATGGAGCTTCATTAGAGTCTTGATCCTTCTATTTTAAGGATTTAAAATATTCTATCATTTTCTCTCAATTTTCACTTGAAACCTTTTTCTAAGATGCTATGTTGCCATGGATCCCTACTAAGTGATACTTCATTCTATTAATCCCTCCACCATAACAATAAAATCCATAATAAAAACATATATATAGCTTTTTCCTTTCATCATTGGTGGACAAATTAAAATGCTCCTAAGTAGGATCAATCTTTGAACAAGTAGTAGAAGATGATTGGTTACTCTCCATTCTTGAAACAAAATTACAAGGATATTATATTTAATGATTAATAGAAATTGCAAATTGAGGATTTACGAGTGATAATAACCTTAATTATATTTATATAATGTATGTAACTAGTAAAATAATTGACATAACAGTATTAAAATTAACAAAACTATCACTTACATTATTCCAAATTCCCAATTGACTTGTTGAATCTAAGTCACAATCGGACAAATGGCTAATAAAGTCATCAACATGATATTGGTATAAAGAACTTTGTTGCAAATTTGCTACAACATAAGGTATTTAACTATTTAATTTTTGTTATACAATATAATAAACACAATAGAAGACAATATGATATCAACATGAACCAAAAATTATTGTGTAGAAAACACAAATAGAGTATATTAAAATACAAGGTATTAAGTGGTTGAATAAATATATGCTAAGACTGACGATTTTTTTTACAAAGAATTGAAAGATAAATGCAATTTAATATTTATTATTGCATGAATATGAATAAGTATATTTTGACTGAAAACAAAATTTAGCAACAGTAAGTATAGATTACATTATTGCACGAATTCTTTGAAAAAACTATAGAGTTTACCATAAAAGGTTTAATCTTTTATTGATATTGAGATTAAAGTTGACACTTTACAATAGAGTTTGCACTGAAAAATTGGAATTTGGATTTTGTGTCTTTAACCGAGACTGAGAGATTATGCCGCTCGTGTTGCAATCCCTTCGACAACGAAAAGGAAAAGTAGGAAATAAGAAATGTGAAAGACAATAGAATAGACTGGGGTTTTCTTTATTATTTTATTACTTTTGAATCTTTACCTCTTTGACGTTTTGAGAGCTTTGATATTGCAATTTTGCGCTTTCCATTTTTTTTTAATTGGTTATTGCCTGAAATATTTGCAAATAGAAGCATGTTAATGTCAGCTCACTAAAAGTGGTAATTGTATCGAACGCAATTTTCTTCATTGATATTGAAGTTGCAACGATCTTAAAAAATAAAAAATAAAAAAAAAATAAAAAAATAAAAAATAAAAAAATATTTATGATGGTGCATTGCAACCTAATAGAAGCAATCAAATTAACTGATTAACAATTGAACTGGTAAAAAAAAGTCTTTTTTTTTTTTTACTTGGATTGGCTTGTAGTAGCCCACTCCAATTCAACTAGATTCAACCAACAAGATTAGTATGGTTCAAGCAACCATGGCCACTTATTGATAAAATATTTTAAACTTAAACCCCTTAAATCCTTGTGGACCTACCTAGGCTTATGACTCCGACTCAACTTACTAGTAATCAACCTCGTTGTTCTCCTAGCTAATCTCAACCCAAGCCTACAAATGGTCAGCCCAATTATAATAGCCTACAATGGCTACCAAAAAGAAGAATAAGACTTGAAGACTTAATCAATGGCCACTATTCACCAAATCTGAATCACATTAGACTACACTCCTACTACTCTTGACATGTGAACATGCTAACTTAGTACTCTAAATCCTCTAACTTTCAACTGCCCTTTTCTATAAATACTAACCAATATCCTAATAGTAATCTACTTAGACTATTAGCACACTCAACATTTATTTAAGCACTCTTACACTCTTATTTCTTTACACGCCATACTAACTTAAATATCGAAGTAATTATATCGAACAACATTCTATCACCCCTCACTGTGCATTGTTTTATAAGCTTATTACATAAGCACAAAACCCAAATTTACTATACTCTACCAATAGAATCCTAGAGACAATAAACACCCATAGAGAAAAGGTTTTTTCTTTTTTTTTTCCAGTCTCTTAGAATCTTTTTATATATTTTTTCTATTTTTGGTATTCCTGGGTATAGAAAGGAGCTCGAACTATGAAAATGCATTCATGGGATCAGCGGAATGATGCAGGGTGTGATGAAGGCAAGCAAGCTGCAGGGAGGCGCAAAGAACTTCGAAACTCCCCGAAGAAGAAATGCCAAGAGAGAGCACCACATGGAAGCATTTGTGGTTGTACGATCACATTGAGTTCTAAAGAAAAAATTACAAGCACCGAAAAGATTACTGTCCGAGAGCTTTGCTTGACCCAAGACAAGTACATGAACAGATTTATGCATGATGATACATAGCAAATTCAAATGAATCGGTCAAAGGGTATGTTATCAGATAAAAGATCCAGTATACATGGACTCTGATCTCCGACGTCAACTTGTTCAATTAATCAATAATTTTATAAATTAACACAGATAATGGCGCTAGCCACCGGAACAGCAATTAGCAACTGAAATAGTAAAATTGCAAGAATTATCATATCATTATGACTTCGAGCATCTTTAAGACCTTAAAAGAAATAAACTGACCATAACAAGTAAAAAATAAATTAAACAATAAAAACTTATTATACCTTATTTGACATATATAATACTAAGTAAAAAACTTATATTAAAAAATTAATTATTTACATTATGAAATAAATAATTTTTATAATATTTAATAAAAATAATATTTATTAACAAAAAAATTTTATTTTTATCCAACAAATTTTACTTTTATACCATAATACAGATAAAATAAAATTTAAATATTTTATTAAATTCATTAACCTAATTTTTATCTAATCACTAAATAAATTTATAAATTAAATATAAAACAAAATTTTTTATTCAATCCAATATTACTAAAATTATACAACTTAACTAAACGCTATTTAAGTGTTACTAACATGGGAGCTCAACGTCCTCTATTTGCTCATGCACCGCAGGAATTATAAGGATAAATCTTTCTTGGGCAATAAAATATCTCCGAAAGAATTAGACGATGAGGAAGCCACTGCATGTTCTCTGTGTTCCATGCCTTGGGACTCTTTTGTTCACAACGATGTCATGCCTGATCGAATCTCTATTCACCCAACGGGAACAATTATGCTCCTGGAAGAAGTGCATGCTTCAACGTAACTTTGTACCAATCAGTACGCCCTATCCAAGTTCCTATTTTGTCAAAACAATATCTCAATTTTAGATGGTTTTCAACAATTTTCTAGTAATGTAGTACAAATACTCCCATCCAAAGGCCTGCTGGTAAACAAGTTAAAAACCCCTTTTCGTTAGTGTCTATGTCAAGCCAACACAGCCACGGACCACAAAGCCATAGAGGCAAAAAGTATTCTGGCATTTCCACATAGATAGATATTGTCCTAACCCTTAGTTGATCAGTGTGATAGTAACTATGTCCCTTCAAAGAAATGCCACCACCTCTTCCTCAATGGAGTCTGATTTTGCCCAAATGATCCTGTAGAACATTAAGCTGGAAGATTGCAAAATTCTTGTGTTAACATCATCTCGAAATCATTTAGGTGACATATCCTAAACATACTCATGAAAATCCTAGGTAAATTTAAGTTTTTTGCCATGCTAATCTAGCCATCAATAGCCTATGCCATAACTTAAATGCACTTCTCCCAATCTGACTGCTCTCACAGTCAACATCAATTGAATAAGATCGTTTTCAAACAAGAAGCGGGAGACCACCCTCCAAGCCTGAATATTGCTTAGCAAAGAAGTACCTAGAAGAAACGGTTAAAGAACCCCACCTCAGATTCGCAATAGCAGAAACCGATATCCCATGTTACACATCATTGCACCAGCCTCTGTCCCTCCAACATCGCTCCACTTCAACCCGTTGTGATTACAGTCTCGCCCACCATTCCTCTCATCCCTTCTCCAACAGCTTATGACTCAATATTGTTGAGCATTCTATTGTGACAATCAAAATCCGCATGATGGCCAATCCCGTACCAGGAATGGAGAATGAGGCTAAATAGTTTAGCCATAGGACAAGGACAAACAAATGGATTGCAAACCTACACAAAGTCCATAGAAAGAATACAAAATTCACCTACGACTTTTTGGCTAATATAAGAAGCAGTTGAATGGCGGAGTAAAAAAAAAAAAAAAAATTCTTTGGGTCAGAAGGAAAACAAAGGCCACATCACGCAATACAGATTTCCTAATTCCTCCCAGCAGCATGATTACACCAACTGCCATTCACGCAGGAAAAATGAAATACCCTGCCTTCATCCTCAAAATCCTTATAGAAATGCAAGCTCAAAGATGATTAATAAATAGGAGAATATACCATGCTTACTGACAAAAGTTGCAGTTAGATTAAATTTGGACAGGATGCAACACAACGTAGTTCTAGCATCCTAAAACTCACAGAGCATCCTAAATAATCACAAAAGTATTAAACCTACACAGGCATATCACTCAGATTTACGAAAAGGAACGAACTTTAAAGCCCCAAAAAGAATAAGGGTCGAATAAAACACATTTTCTCGAACCCCAAATGTAAAGCGAAGCCGTCCGCGGAGAGATTACAAAATTGAACCCTCACACAAGAATGTTTCACAAGTTTGCGGGAAGAAACAATTCTTAAAAGAGAAACAGCATAATTACACAATTTATGCAAAGACACCCCACGAGCCAATGTTAAACTCAAATGTAAAGCAAACCCAATTAAGGAATTAAAAGATTGAGCCTTCAGAAGTAAAATCAACTCATCAGTAGGCCCGTAGAGAAGCCTGGGGCAGTGAGAGGTTAGAGAAGAAGGGAATGTGAAAACGAGCAGCGAATGGAAATTTCAGATTGAAAACTATTGTTATTTTGGATTGAATTGGAGGAACATCACGAACCCCTCAGGCTTGGTGTTTCATCCACATGTT
Source organism: Lumnitzera racemosa (assembly GCA_024138005.1). Classification (NCBI taxonomy): domain Eukaryota; kingdom Viridiplantae; phylum Streptophyta; class Magnoliopsida; order Myrtales; family Combretaceae; genus Lumnitzera; species Lumnitzera racemosa. The sequence goes on from JAMXBC010000004.1 coordinate 66,049,234, forward strand.
CTCCAATCGTCGCTTCTAGTTTTTCCCTGACCTTTCCTCTCACCCCACCGTCCACACCAGCTCCCCTCTAACAAACCCTAAACCGCTATACCCTAACTTTAATCGTGCGATATGAACAAACGTTGTTCTCTCTTGGAGCGGACAAAATTAATACATTGGGTTCGGCAAGTTAAAAAGGAACAGATTTAACCGTTTCGTAGCAAACCGAACAACCGGCTAGAGCCAGTGATTTGGAAAGATTCAAACATATTTTCTTTTTCTCGAAAAATTGCACTTTTACATCACATATAATAATTTTGAGTTTGATTCCTTTGATATCACGTGTGATATGTGATAATGAATTGGAATAGAATTACAATTTTGAATTATATTTCTATTTTTCGTATTTGAAAGTATATTTTGAAGAAAAAAATGCAATACTATATAATTGACGATTTTGGCTAAGAGGTGAATCACGATTATATCTTTAAAAGTGAAATCATGATTTTATTCTCAGTTTACTAATTTTTTTGTTTTTTTCCAAGAATTCCCGATTTATTAATTATAACTAATTAAAATTATTTTTCCAATCTTAAAAGAAATTATAATATATAATAATTAAAAGTATTTTTAAAAAATAATTCTATTTGAATATTTAATATCATTCAATTGCATTCTATTTAATAACCATTTTTAAACATAAGAAATAATTTTTCATTCCAGTTTTTATTAAATTCCATTTCATCTCATAACCATCTCCAAACATAGGAAAGGATTTTTCATTCCAGTTCTTATTCTGTTTCAGTTCTCATTCCATTCTGGTTCCATTCGGAACCATTCGTTCATACCAAAAGTGACAATAATATTTTAAGATTCCCTTAGACTTCTCTGCATAGTTTTCGACTTAGTTCAAGCTTACAAAAGAGAAAAAATGAGTTAAAAGGATGCTAAAGGTAGCTCCATGCATACACTTCGACACTTAAGTTAAATAAGTGACTGCAAGGGTATAGAGAACCATCAATATCAACACTCAAGAGAGTTTAAGAGTTTAAAGAAATTGCACTTCAGATTGATTCAAGAGGGGTGAGTTTTAGACGTGCAATCTAAATAGCAGAAGTTTAACTTCCAATGGTTGGAATCAAAACCCTAGTCCACAAGGCATCCAAAGGGTTTTATAAGTTTGAAAGGGCTCTTAAGATCTATTCACATGAAGGATGGTTCTCTTCAACCGATACTTCCCACTTGGGATGGAGACAAGCAAGCAATAGGATTCCTTCTATCTAAGATGGATCCATTTTGATGGGCACGAATCCCTTAGGCTATATAAAGACCATCTAAATCAAGATAAGTAGTAGGGGGTCTGTAATTCCAAGATGCTACTTTAAACTAAAGCAAGGTTGTTGATGTATGTTGTGTATCAATTGTCATTTCTCAATAAGGAAAGATTATAATAAAAGGGATCAATGTTTAGGGATAAGTTTAAATAAGGGATAAATATTTCAAAAATTTTAAATAAAATATCAGTATTTGTTATCCTCGAAGAGGTAGAGTCGTAACAGTCTCATCGTGCAACCATTCTAAGATAGAAGTTAGTTTTACAACCACTATCCTAGACCTGATCTACACAAGGTGTCCATGACTAATCCGCTTTAAAGTAAACAATTCGTAATTTAAATAAGTTATTTACTTAAGAAAGTAAGAAAATATATATATACACTAGAATTAAGTTATTATAATTAATGTTTACAACGTCTCACCGTAATTTATTTCCTAATTAATACATTATTCATAAATAAAAAATTCTAAAATAAGATCTTAGACCTTAAAAATATATATCTGTTCTTCAAATATTTTTCCTCACTCTCTAAGATTCAATAGTTGCTAATTTCAGGGTAGTTGTAAGCTGTTTTTTAGCTAACGCTTGCAACGACGTCTATAGGGATGTGAGCTATTACAGCTCAATAAGTTAGGACGGAGACTTAAAACTATATTACAAATACAAACAAGGTTGTCAACTAAATTATTAAGTTCAATACATGTTTAAGCAAATGTCATCGCACGACATTATCCGGCCCATCATAAGATTAGAGAAATTGCACCTGCTTTAATCCGGGTTGAGGAGTTACCGCTAATGTAATAGCTCACAGCTTAACCCAAGCTTGTACAATGAAGACACTACTCCTCCCGTGACTACCTTCGAACCATTGACTTCACCCTTACTACGACCTCCTCACTTGTCACTTAGTTCGATTAAAGATGAAGAAGAGACCTACTATGCTATCCTATGTTATCCAACGCTATCCCTTTCGAAAAAGTTAGTATTTGGCTAGAGAATCTTAGGTTTCCCCGAATAGGTTGCTATGTAAGTTCGATTTATAATTACAAGTCATATATTTGTTAAGTCCATTTTAAAGTGTCAATCATTTCATACAATACAAGCTAGAACAACAAACAAAATCATAGCATCACTCATAATCAAGCACATATAGACAACCAAATATTTAACAAACACAACCAGGTATAATTTCAAGCCTCCAAAATATAGCAACGTATTAATCCCAACTTACCTCAACTCCTCACTTGCTTACTCGAGGTGGGACTTATTCAGTCAATCGCCAATGATCTCTATAATACCAACATTGTCTCAATTTTCATATAATTGTTAGGTTTGTTTTATGCTATAACACTTATTATTATCTTTGGTTTAGGGTTTAATATGTCCAATTATTTAAGTTTTCAAATCTTTTACAATTATTCTTGGTTTTGGGTTAAGTTTTGGTTCAATTTCCGTATCGATTTCTAAATTAGGTTCTAGTTCAGTTTTTAAATACAGTTTTATACACAAATCCTAGAAACCCATTTCAACCCATAATGTAAAATTAATCACATTATTTTCGGGTATACTAAATACCATAATTACCCCTAATCAGTATTTCATTTCGCTCGATACATTTAAATCCTTATTAATATACCGAATTTACTCTTGAGGTAAGAAATTTTTACATTTTTCATATAATTACCTAAATCTAAGTTTTCTATCAGATTTATTATATATTCCTATTATTTATATAATATCAATTTTTATTCTAATATCTTCTATTTATTATATTTCCAATAATTACATATTATGTATTGTCCCCTATTATATACATAATACACATCTAATATTTTTATTACTCTAATTACCATCTCCTAACATAAATTAACATTTCAAAATATCTAAATTCATCTCAAATCAGATTTTACACCTAAGTACCCTAATTTACAAAATTAACTTCAAATTTACTATTTTTCCCTATTACTTATTTAATATATAATTATCCTAATAATTACATCTAATACCCTAAATGCTGCAAGTATCATACTTCATCAGATTTCAATGTCCTAAAACAAATAATTATGCACAAAATCAGTAATTAACCATTTAATTACTTATTTAGCCCTAAATCACCCATTTTAGGCATTATTTTAAGGCCTAAAAATTAAAAAAAATTAATTTTTAAAAAAAGGCTTCGTGGCACTATTTTATATCACCTAAGTAGTCTACACAAAAATTTTGGAATCAAAACTACACTTCTAAAGTCATTTATTTCTAATCCAAACAAAACTCGAGTTTACATGGTTTTTTAAGGACAATATATTTTTAAATAAAAAATCATCAAAATAAAAATTTTTTCCTAAATTTACATACTTAAAAACCACAGAATACCAAATTTGATAATTTTTTAAGAATATTTAATATTTTTACAAAATTAAAAAAAATCGGGTTGGAAATCGAACTAACATAAATCGGTAGCTCTAGCTACCGTCGGCCACCATGACCTTATCAGCCGATTTAAGCGCTGCCACCACCGTATGGTGGTGGAAGCCATTTACTCCCAAGTGCTCATCGGGTTTGGATTTTCCTTAAAAGCCTCAACTTTACAGTTTTTTTTGTAATTTTTTATAAAACCCTAATTTCCTCTCAATTTAGTCTCTCTCTCATTTTCTACAATTCCAAAAATCCAAAATGAGCTTTTAAAAAATTTGGGGTATTTATAGAGGTCTTAGAGAATTATGGTGCATTAATTTGATTAGACAATTGCCTTATCTTCTTTCAATTTGCCTTTTTTGTTGTTCTAATTTAATTAGCCGAATTTTTTTCTTCTTTTCCCCAACTACCACAACCCAAATTTAGATCATTCCTTAATTTTTTATTTTTCTTTATTTTTACTTAATTAATTATGAATTTTTTAAAATTATTTAACATTATTTTAACACATTTTGCATATTTTACGTAATTAGGTGTATTTCTACCTACATGTAAATTCATATATAGTACAAATAAATATTCATAAATATTATTTAAATTATTCTATGATTTTTAATATACATATAATTTATCTCTAGCAATTCGTTAGTTATTGAAATTTTTTTTATACATTTTCGATAAATAACGAGTAATATACTTGAAATTTGAAAATTTATATTCTTTTATTTTATTACTTATTTTCTTAAATTCAAGCTTACGGAATCGCTTTTACTAATATTTTTAACTTTATTTAATAATTTAGGCTCGATCGAATCCTTTAGCCAATCATCCTAAATTCTATGAGTAAAACTCCGAGTAACTGATTATGGGTCTAACAATATTTCACAAAGTGATTCAAAAAAGATATTAACTTTTCAAAATGTTTAAATAAGGGATTGATGTTTCACAAAGTAGTTAAAACATTTTTATAGAATGAATATTACATTACAATCTTACAATAACTAGATTTCTTATTTGAACTACTTTATGAAATGTTGATATCTTATTTGAACTTTTTAAAATGTTGATCTCCTATTTGAACTTATCCTTAAACATTGATGCCATTAAGTATAATTCTCCCTTTATCGTTGGTCCTTTCCATTGGGGAGTAAGCTTAGTTAGAAAATAACCTGGATAAAAGGCGAATTGGACTTAAACTCGACGAGTTATGTAAATGGTGAAACGCTTATGTGGTAAAATCCATATATAACCACTTGCCCCTTACTCTCATTATCAACTTATCAATAAGGAAAGGGTAGGCTGGACTAGGTCTTCGATTGATGTGCACTTCAATGTTAGCAACTTTACTGACTTGACTTGAGCTTCTTCATTAGTAGGGCTTGGGCAGTAACTAAGCCATTATTGGACTTGAATAGGAATAACATGAACAATCGATGTTCAAAGAAGAGGCATACTTGCTTGAGTAGTTAGGTAAGTGAACTTAAACCTTGCTTTGTCTTCCTTGACTAAGCTAAGGTGATAAAATTTATTAAGGGGTTATGCTGAGAGTTGAAGCCAGTAGCCAGGCTTTGCTCTTACCCCTAAGCTGAGCTAGGAGAGTGATTGTGCTCTCTCTAATTCATGGCATCCGTTGATACTTGTCTAGTATTCCTCATTATATACCATTAAGATTTACGTGTATTTTGATTTCTCAGGAGATCTTTTCATTTAATACTGGCATAAATACTTTTTGTTCAGGCACGTACTTAAGTCTTAAATGCTATTAACTACTGATGACCTGTATTGTTTACTAAGTAAGCATAAAATTTTTAGCATAACTTTCACCCAAATATTCTAGTCAATCTAATTTGTCTAATCATGTAATTTGCCATACATATGATTAGGGGATTGTTGCTTATTTGTAAAAGTCATGCCACCATAGGAATATCCCATCGATTTGCTAGAATTTTCTAGCATGCTATCTTGAATGACATAAATGGTCGTTTTCTAGTTCTAAGAGCACTAACATTATTGATAAGTTTTAATAACTTTGTCATAGGGCATCTCTCACCATTATCTATTTTCATAAAAAACCAATCTTAGCGAACCTTCTTTGTTATGAAACTCATTTTAAGATGTCTTATAAGGTTTCTTACTCTAAGCAAAATGGTGGTTGGCAGTTAATATAGAACCTAAGGATATTATTCCCTCTTCGAGGAGACAACTTTGACAATTCCTAGAATGTTAGCACCTCCCTCTACCTTGACCATAGAATTTGGAGGGTTTGGGAGGTCATTGAAGATAGTTACATGAGAGGGGAGGACAAATGACAAAGAATCTCACATCCTACTTGGATCTTGTTTTCTCAACTTATGAAGGAGACTTAAGTGTTGGCTTAGTATTGTTCTTTCTTGCTCCTTTCTCCGGTAACTACTTCTCACAACTCTTTATTTTGATCATATTAAGGGTTAGGATGAGCATGCTATGTGGTCCCTTGGGCTATCCGTTATGAAAGTGGTGTTCCATTCAATTCCTTACACTAAGGCTGGCATACGTGGAGGGCGAAGCCAACAAAGGCGACAATTTAGGGGGGTAAAAGGATGGAGGTTGGCCACTTATGAGTTCTTCAATAGCCATTGCCAAGTTAGGGCATAAGGTTATCTTACTGTAAGGAGAAAGGGCTTTGAAGTCTCATTACATCAACCTCTATTATCATAGTTAAGGATGTTACTAGCTTCAATAGGCAAAGCTGAAGGTCAATTATGGAGTCCTATTTCTTTCCCCAATTCTTCCAATTTTGGCCTACAGCAAAGGCCCTTACTTAGCTAAGTTACTTTCTTTAGCTTGTAGATTGTAAGTTTACTACGTGTGACATGTGATCATTTCTAAATGCCAACTTTTGGCTTATACTATATTATGTTTTTATAATGTATAAAGTCGATATGCTAATCTTCATTTTGCAAGTGCCTTTGGGTAATTGAAATACTGAAATGATAATCGTTTGATGCCTACATGCTTATGCACTTTAGACTTCTCCTTTATTTTAGTTGTTTTCTTTTCTTTTCTTTTTTTTTTTTTTGTTTCCTTCTTTCTCATTACTTTTTCTTTAACTATTAACAATCTTGTGCTAGAGGACTGGACTTCAGTACACACAATCTTTGCATGAAGGTATTCGTGTATTTAGTATGCAACCTAAGGATCCTTCTCCACATTAAGATCATGCATTACCAAATATCACTCTATAATCTATATTTCATACTTTGTCTAGACAACTTAAGAGCCCAACTTATGAGCGCTCCTCGGATTTTGAGTCTAGTTAAAAGGGCTCCTTCCCCATTCACCTACTGATAGGAATAAAACTACTAGGGCCTTAACCCATAGCCAGGCTAAAGGACCAAAAGGCCTAACACAACAAATCCTCGTTCTCTAACCGACCCTTATCGAGGTTGAGATGCTCCTTGTTGTTAACCAACTCCCAACGTCGAGCCGAGTGATTACACATCTCTTAGAAGTCATCTAATGACCAGATGAAAGCTTTGTTGACAACCTTACCTTTCCATTCACTCTTGCTCAACAACTCAGCTACCAATCTCTTATTGTCTCTAATTGAATTTAGCAATCTTCTTTGTTACGAACTGGTGCAGTTCATGCAATTCTTGAGCTCAATTAACTTTGGATTGACTCTCTTCAATAACTGTTAGGGTACTAATCATGTCCAGGGGAATGGTTGGGTTAAAGCCATAGATGATCTCGAATGGGGTTTTCCCTGTAGTGCTATGGACAATTCGATTGTATGCAAACTCTACAATTGGTCGGCACAAATCCCAATCCTATAAGTTCTTTCCCACTACAGCTCTAAGTAGATTACCTAACATCTTGTTTACCAATTCAGTCAGGCTATCAATCTGAGGGTGACTACTGAAGCTGAACATAAGTTTGGTTCTAAGTCTTCTCCAAAGAGTCTTCTAAAAATAACACAAAAATTCTGTATCCCGATCTGAGATAATAGTCTTCGGTATCCCATGTAAGTAGACAATCTCCTACAAAAACAAATTAGCAATATATGGAGTATTGTTAGTTCGATGGCACATAATGAAGTGTAACATCTTGCTAAAATGATCCACTACAACAAAAATAGAATCTCTATCTCTAGATGTCCAGGGCAACCTTAGGACAAAGTTTATGTTGAGGTTGGCTTAAGGTAAGGTTAGTGTTAGCGATAGCGATGGCATGTATTCTCCATGGGTCTCTTTCTTCTACTTTGCACATTTGCACACTTCACAACTACTAACCACCTTATGGACATCCTTAGCCAAATCTAACTAGTAAAAGTTCTCCCTCAATAGATTGGCTGTCTTAGTTTCTCCAAAATGATCAAATAACCTTTTGCTATGAGCTTCCCTGACCAATAACTCACGTATAGAGTAGTTTGGAATACATAACCTACAATCCATAAACAAGTAGCAATCATTGAGATAATATCCCTTGATAGCAATTCTATCTTTGCACTATTCTATGATAGGGCTGAAATGAGAATCATGAGCACACTGCTTAGTAATTAGTGAGAATCTCAATAATTTTGTCTGCAAAGTGGTCAATAAAGTTTGCCATCGTAATAAAGCGTTGGTGACTACATTTGCACTTCCCTTCTTATGCCAGATGACGTATGAGAAACTCTCCATGAACTCTAACCACTTGGCTTACCTTTTCGAATGCTTGTTCTAACTCCCTAGATGCTTTAGAGACTCATGGTCTATATAAATAACAAACTTTCGTGGCAACAAATAATGTTGCCAAACAATAAGGGCTCGGAAAAGGGAGTATATTTCCTTCTCATATACAGAATAGTTCATAGCCGGGCCACTTAGTTTCTCACTGTGGTAAGCGACGTACTGTCGTTCTTATATCAGGACAGCACAAATTCTAACTCCGATGCGTTACACTCCAGTTCAAAGGGCTGGTCAAAATTTGGTAGTGAAAGGACAGGTGTCGAGGTAAGCTTCTCCTTGATAGCCCTGAAACTTTACTCAACTCAATCGTTCTACCTGAACCCTTCATTCTTCTTTGTCAACTCAATCAACGGGGCGGCTATTATGCTGAAGTCCTTAATAAGTTGCCTATAGAAAGAAGTTAGGCTATGGAAACTTCGAACTTCAATAACATTCTTCGGTGTCGACCAATCTAAAACAGTTCGGATCTTCTCTTCATTTGCTCAGATTCCTTCTCTTAACACTACAAACCCTAGGAACATCACCTCTTTCTGGCAGAACATACATTTCTTTACATTCCCTACAACTTCTCAGCTCACAGAATGCCAAATACTTCACGAAGATGTTAAACATGGTTGCTCAAGTAGGCATTATACACCAATATGTCATCGAAGTATACGACCACACATCTTCCAAGAAGAGAGCGCATCACACGATTCATTAACCTCATGAATGTGATCGACGCATTAGTAAGTCCGAATAGCATAACCAACCATTCATAGAGCTTGTACCTAGTCTTAAAGATAGTCTTCCATTCATCACTTGGCCTCATACGAATTTGGTGGTAGCTACTCCATGAATCTATTTTTCAAAATATCTTTGTACCATAAAGCTCATCTAACATGTCATCGAGCCTCAGTATCGAGTATCTGTACTTGACAGTAATTCGGTTGATCGCTCGACTGTCGATGCACATACGCCATGAACCATCTTTCTTCAAAATAAGTAGAGTTGGTATAGCATAAGGCTCATGCTCTCCTTCATATATTCTCATTCAATGAGTTCGTCCACCTGTTTTTTCAACTCAATAGCTTGCTCAAGGTTCATCCTATATACAAGTTGATTAAGTAGGGCGGCACCCAACTGTAGATCAATATAGTGCTCTATGCCTTGGACTGGTGGCAATCCTCTAGGTAGTTCTTCCAGAAATAGGTCGAAAAACTCATTTAGCAAGCATCAAATTTCTTCTAAGACTTCCTGCAATTCCTTCATCTCCATCAATCGTCTAACCAATAAGAGCATCGATTCACCAGCCTCCTCAATAGATCGAAGCTTCCTATGGCTCATCACTTTTTGTTAGCTAGGGTAAGCTGATTATGGGTTTCATTTACTTAGAACAGGGTTAGTGGTTGCAACATTATCCCCCTTCCATCCTTAACATAAGTATTGGTGTTATTATACCGGTCGTACATAATATATCGGTCGAACAACCAAGGTCGTCTAAGCAGTAAGTATAAAGGCCCCATGGGGACAACATCACACACCACTTCATTCCTGTATACATTTCCAACACTGAACGGCACGATTACTCGTTTAGTCATGTACAAAGCACCCTTATTGTGAAGCCAATGCAGCTTGTATGGTCGGGGATGCTTTGAGGTTAGGAGACCTAACCTCTACACAAGGGATTATACAACAATGTTTATATAACTTACTCTGTCCACTATAATCGTACATAATTGGCCTTTAACGGTACACGTGGTATGGAACAAATTCTCCTTTTGGTCTTCTTCAAGGTTTGGCAAGGAACTTAGGACTCATCTCAAGACTAGGGTCATCACTTCTCCCTGGTCGGCATAGAATAGGTCTCTTCTTCCTCTTTAGCTTCTGCCTTTCAAGCATCCTTTTCCTCCTCAAGCTCATTCTTGTCAGTACTATCTACTACATCTCTTCGAAGTACTATGATATGTCAGTTCAGACACTCAGTAGCCATGTGTCCGAAACCTAAGCATTTAAAGCATTTCACCTCACTAGACTTCCGTCGGGAGGTTTATCCTTTCTCATACATTATCGAGGGAAGCCTAACCTCAACTTGGCTTAGCTGTCCTACTCAGCCATGCTAACTTGCTTGGCTATCATCAGGTTGGCCGTTCTTTTCCTCAACCCAGTATAGTCTCTTAAGCTCGGCTTAAACAGGTCAACTTGGTACCAAGGCTCGAGAGAATGTTGCCTAGATTGGCTCAGAACATTTCTCCTCTACTTTTCGATCCTTTATACTATCTTGATGGCTTATTCCATATTATAAAACCTCTAGACTTCTACGATATTGCGAATCTCATACTTGAGCCCAAAAATGAACCTTGACACTATACAAGCCTCTAACTCTTCCATGTCAACTCAGATCATTAACATCCAGAACTCCCTTACGTAGTCATCAATAGATTGGCTTCCTTAGCGTAACTCCTATAACTTTGCAAACGTATCTTGTAGATAAGTCTCAAGCATAAATCTACCTCTTAAAAACCTTTTTATTTCATCCCAAGTTCTAACAACTCATCTTCCATCTCTTGCCCTAGCAGCATTCAAATTTTTCCACTACATTGTAGCATACCCAGTAAACTCCAATGTAGCAAGTTGAACTTTGACCGCATTTTCATACCCATAACATTCAAATACTTTCTCGACCTTCTCTTCCCATTCTAAGTATTCATCTGCATCTCCACTTCCATTGAAGGGTTAGATTTGCACTTTAACATTGTCTAACCCTCAAAGGATACAGCGTCCCCATCCCTATACTCAATAATAATCAACTTCTTCTTCTTCACCAAACCCTTCAACACCTAGCTCCTCGTCATCTTCCCTAATCTCCTCTAACTCCAATCTTCGTCTAATAGCTCGGTCTGCTACTCCTCCAACTTATGGCGGTCAATTTGGGTGATTGGTTCGATTGCCTTGGCCATAGCGTCTCTCAAGGCCATCTTCCTATGGGTTTTGTCGCTGTATACCTTGGGGCTGTTGTCTGTTAACTTACATTGCAGTGACTTGACTCTCGATAAGGTTTGTAAGTCTGTTAAGCTTGTCGTCAACTAACCCAAAGATGTTACTACCATTAAGACCATGACCAAGTTGGGCACCACTACTCTGATCACCAATAACACCCTGAATACTTGAATCAGATATGATATAGTGCTTCTCAAACGAATTAACAACTTGCTAATAACTTCAATACCTAATAGTTACCTAAATAATATAAAAACAAACTTATTTTATTTTCGCAATGAAAAACAAAGTAAAACTGAGTAACAATAAAACTACTCTTACTATTACACCAACATACTGCAGTAGTTACAGAAGGAATACAGCAGCTACTATTAGTAAAGCGAACAAAAACTTCATTACAATTTTACACACTCCTTCACGGAATCATGCTCTGATACCAGCGAAGCTAATGTATCTCCGAGGTCGAATACACAAAGAGGCATCACAACGAAGTAAACCAGAAAGAAACAAAGAAAAGGTTAGCAAAGTCTAGGAAGCTATTAAATGGATATGATACATCACTCGATCCTACTCGGCTAACAATCTACCGGATATGATACACCGATCTGAATTGAAGGGTCACTCGCCACTACTCCTTGCTAAAGGAATAAATAAGAGTTGAATAATAACGAAAACACTAAGGTTGCTCAAGGTAAATAATTCTCTATTGAAAGTTGAATGATGCTCGTATATAAGAAAGTAGAGGTTTATATACTCATTCACTAGGTTTTCTTTACATATATGAAAAGACAAATATTAGGTTACATAAGGCATACTAAAAGGGGTAAAAGAGACAAAGAATATTCAGTACGAAAAATAAAGGATCATTCTAGAACATTACGTCAGAAAATATATTTCACTTGATAACTGGACATCAGGGATATGATACAACGTAGGTGGAAGCAAGAATATGTTACAGTTAGGGGCTAACTTGATCTGGATCAGGTCGGGAACCAATAGGCCTAGCAAAAGGTCAACTATCTTAAAGTCAAACACTAATGGATTAGGTCAAGAGCTCGACTCGATTAGTTTTAGGCCATCTTTTAGATTATGACTTCGCTATTGAGTAGAAGCATATTAGACACATGTGAAGATCTGACAGATAGGTCGATTAGAGGTCAGATCAAGATAAGAGTCCCTGTCTCGGCTATGGCTTAAAGCTAGTATTTTTCATGCAAGCCTCTTCTAGCTTGACTTTGGGTGATCGATCTAGGGGCCTGATTGCTATCAAAAAGGCTCTTTTATGGTTGTCTATACAGGCAAAAGTTAGAACCACTAGTAAAGGGGTATGAATATTGTCAAGATTTTAAATGCATTAGGCTTTGGGAGAGAAAATTTTGTATCTAAAAATTTATTGGATCCAAATCAATATACTGAGTCCCCTTCTCTCTCTAGTTTTACACCATACACACAACAAGTCTCCTAACTCTCTACCCCTCACATTCTCTCTCTCTTTTCATGATGATCATCACTCTTAATCTCAAATTGATAATTTGTTTTGAACTCACAACATTGATTTCACCTTTATCAAACTTTATCCTCTCAAATCATTTGGGTTTCGTATTTTTATTTTTGGGGTTTTCAATTTCAACTATTAGGGTTTCTTTTCATCATCAACTAAAAGGGTAAAAACCAATTTTTAATACCAAAAGAAAATGGGAATCGAAGGTCGAATATGCTAGAAGCATTACACTACCTTGTGGAGAGAATTGAATCGAAGGCCATTTCATGAGTGAATCCCTCCAATAAATGCATATGGGCTCTTTCATTACAAGAAGGAATGATGCCTCATAAAAAAGCCTTACCTTCTTAGTATGAAGGTAAGAAATGAAAAACTCAAATCTCTCTCTTAAAATATCTAATTTTTGCTCTAACTTGTTTTAAACATTAGGTTTTCCCTCCAGACATTGCACCTTATCTCTCTTTTTGGCATTGTTTGGTGGCAATCTCTCTCTCTAATTATCATGTATAAAAACATATTGATCGGCTATAAAAAAATTATGGGATGTTGTAATTTAGAGGTTGAAACTATAGAAAGTAACGGAAATAGTTATGGATCTTTTTTTTTCCATTGATTACTTGACTAAAGTTAAAATTATTTTGAATTTCAAGTAAAAGTTCTGAACTTAGTGTTTATGTTATTGTTTTTGGAACAAAATGTAATCTAGTTTTGTTTTTCTAAGATCTAAGTTGTTATACTATTAAAGTTATAATCTTTACATGTAATATGGATCATTGATTTTTTTTTTTTTTTTGGTTAATATTGTTTGACATGAAGATGATTGTAATCAACCTCTTATATGGTTATTCTATTTTTATATCTATATATACTAGTGCCCTTTTGAGGAAATTGTTTGATTTTCAATTCCCTTCAAATATACTGCTTAAAAAAGCTTATAAGATGTTTTGGAATTCTTTTTTCCTCTTTCTTCTTTTATTCCCTTATTTAACTTGCGCTTGCTATCCTTTGTATGGTCACTTCTTGTAGATTTGGGAATTGGTGTCTAATTGTACTAACTTCATATAGATTAAAATGGTATTGTCAAGTTAGTTGGATCACAAAGTGGGTACCTTTTGTCAAGTTGACTCATATCTTTTTTTTTATTTATTTGATATTTCAAATGTCGTTTGTGCAAAGCAAAGGTCAAGATTAAAGTAGAGCCATTAAATTATTTTAGAGTATTAGAAAACCCAAGAAGCAATTTATAAGAACTAGGCCTTGAGACTAAGAAAGACCCCGTCAAACTCTTTGAGATCAGTCAATCTCTAAAAATATAGCCTAATTGTCTTTCTCTTCACTAGTATACTTTAGGAACAGTAAGTACTCTTTCTTCTCCCTCCTCTAAATTGATGTTAGATGATGACACTATGTAGATTGACTCCCCAAATTGTCTATCTTGATTGAATAGTAGGAAATTCTAGGAAGTTATGAATAAGGCCTTGTTTTAGTTTGGTGTATGTAAAAATAAGCTACTTGATGTGAATTAACCATAGTTTAAGGATTTTGTGATCTGGGCTTTGTCTTTTAGCATTTAATGACCTAGATTTTATTGGCTTTAACATATGTAAGAGTAATATATGTGTGTGTGTGTTATTCAATCTATGGTTTTTCTTCAGAGGGCTTGTATAATCTATACTATATCCCTTGGGGACTTTATGTTTGTTAAACCATAGTGTTTGATTTGATGGGATTTATGATGTTATAATAAATGGGATTTGCTCTTAGGAATTGAATACTGGACCTTTATTTGGTTATATTCCTTCGCTTGTATGCCTTTCCTAAGAAGTTCTTCATATGTGCATGATCATCATAAGGTGTTTTTTATAGTCAAATTTCAAGATCTTTGAAAATATTATCAATTGGTTTTTTAATTTATAGGACAAAGGTTCAAATATATAATTTTGAGTTTCCAAAACAAAGTTACAATTTGTTTTTCAATTCCTTTTACCATTGCAAATTCATGAGAAAATTACAAAACACTTAAATTTATTGGATCGCTTAGTAGTTAGACTAATTGCTCCTTTGTGAAATTTTCAATATGGTTAATACCAACAAAGTTGGACTGTTTTATATTATTGAACTATATTTCTTCATTGAAGGTCTTATATTATAGGTGACTTTTCTCATTTTTGAAACAACTAGTTTTTGTTAGCACAAAGAAGACGTCTCACAGGTTAGAAGACCCACAAATGCGAACGGCATAATATCTCAAAATTCCTTGAGTACTTGCTACACTTCCTAAAAAAGAAGGCATCTTAGTATTGGATTTGCTCTTCTATTAGTATAAAGATGGATTATAATCTATTTGTCTTCTTTTTCTTAAGAGAATCCCCCACCCAAACCATGGTATAAGTTGTATTGGTTTTTTATATTTTATTTACTTTATTTCTCATTTTATTTATTTATTTATTTAAGTTTACTGGTTTATTTTTCAATAATAGGTTGGGATTAATGGAATGGCCTAATTATATCTCCTTCTATAGATCTTTCCTCTTATTTAAGCCATTAACCTAGTTCATCTACCCATACAATTTGGACGATTCTTTATGCATTATATGTATCATGACTTATATTTTATGCTCATTAGAAATTTAATCTTTTTTGTTTTAATGCAAAGTCTATTAACAAGTTTAGAGATTCTTTACACATTATATGGATATCAATATAATGATATATCTTTTTGGACAAATGTCCCTTTTATCTTTTATTTTCATTTTCTTATTAGTTTCTATCAAAATATAAAGTGAACAATGGTGTAAAAACTAAACTTGACATATGAATCATTTATTATATTAGTTGTTCAAACACTAGTGCCAGAACCATTTTGGTGGTTGAATTCATCTCTTCGTTCACATATTAATTATTACTAAAAAAGATGCTAAATTTTCATGCTAAATGTTGTGGCGATTCTAACCGTCTATACATCAAATGCTTCTTGAATTTCCTTTATTATATATTGGTAGTTTGAACTACCAGTAAGAATTTTTCAAAACTGCCGCTATGGTAAATAAGCTATCCCAACAGACGTTAAAACTACCTATATTTCATAGAGATAGTGGCATTTGCAACACCCTTTATAGTGGTTACTCAAACCACCTCTAAGTGTTGTAGAGGTAATTATAACTACCGGTAAAATTTAAAAAAAAAAAAAAAACTGCCACCTAAGGACAGACTTATTGTAATGATTGGTAAGTAATGATCAAAGGCTGGCTTGGTCTTAGAGTTCTTTGAGGAGGTTAAGGTTAACTCGAAGGCTATTCTCATTGACTAGTAGGTCAAGATCCTGAGTCCATGTGGTAATGATCTCGAGCTCGATTGAGAATGAAACTTCTATGCTAAAGGCCAAGTAAAATAGGCTCTCACCAATTGTTGTTCTTAAAAAATTATGATGACTCCAAAGAATTTAGGAGCTTGTCGGTTTTTAGATCCTTAGCTTGGTTGAGGCTTTTCTTGAAGCTATTAAGGATGATCTCATTACTTACCTATTAGATTATAGATGGGAAACTGAGATGAAGTGGAGCTAAGTTCTAATACAGTTGCTGAACTTTTTGAACTAGTTGTTGACCTGAGTCCCATTATCTGCTATGATGGTGTATAAGAACTCCAAATATGCAAATAATGGACATCTACGTAAAGATGATTCTTTTCTCTGTAATCTTAGCAATTGACTCCACTTCAATCCACTTGATAAAGTAATCTATCATAGGAATCATGTATTGTCACTAGTCAATCAATGTAAGAAAAGGACTGAGGACATCAATCCCCATTAGATGAAAGGCTAAAGGCTATTAAGAGACATGAGGTTGTTGCTTAGGATTCGACTTATTAGGGCATGCTTCTAGCACTCCTCAGACCTCCAAACCAGTTTCTTGGCATCTTTCTTTAAGGTGGACCAATAGTATTCAAAGTGGAGTACCTTGACTTATAGGGAGTGGCTTTGAATATGGTTGTTGCAATTACCAACGCTAAGGGCGGATCGAAGGGAACAAGTAGATGCTTCAGCCTCTTAAACTAAAAAAAAAAAAAAAAATTAAATATACAAATTTTCAAAAAAGGAAAATATATATAAAACCTAATATAAAATTAAGTATGATTTAACGGTGAGGTAGTTGATTTTTCAAACACAAGATCTAGAGTTTAAAATTTCTTATGTATCATTTTACTTTTTTCTAAGTACATTTACTGCTTGAAAGGCATTTGTTCTTTTATATTTATTAAACTTTTTTTTTCCACAATAACTTATATCATTAAATTTATTAATTATAAATCATATTTAGTTAGTTAAATTTACCTAAATCGTTATTTTTGTTAGTAATACACCATTAATAATAATTATATTGTCCATATAACAAATATTAATGTATTATCACATAAATCATTTCCAAATAATACCAATTATATAATTTAGTTTAGTAATTTCTTTTTACAATTCACCTTACAAAAATAAATATGAATTATTGAATAATTTATTACTTAATAACTTATATTATAAAGGATATTCTTAATAACTTATATTATAAAGGATATTCTTTATATGAGATGCAATATAATTACAACAATAAATAGATATTTGCTAAGGGAAGTTTATGCAACCCCCTACCACCACCATACCCACCTCCCCCCAACCTAAAAAAAACAAAAATATATATATGTTCCTAAGTCCATCGTTGACCAACATGCACTTCCCCCAACATGCGTTTGGCTTCCTAAAGATGTAGACACTTAAGGTAAGGTAGACTATAGCTTCTTCTGGAAAGTTGGTTGTTAATGATCACGTATCTCATAACTTGACAAATTAGAATATTGGATGCCTTACAATTTTGAGGTAGAGTTCCATCCTTAAGGTAAGAGATGATTGGATCCACTCAACATAGCACATTTGACATCAAGTATACATTGTCGACTAGGTATTCTTAATGCATTTTGATTAAACTATTCAATAAACAACTTATTGTCCAAGCCGGAGAGGCAAGTTGAGGCTAACTTCAAGAGGTTGTCTACCTTAGAGTTTTTTACTCTAGGTATCTTAGTTATGATCCACAACAAAATGTCTAGGCACAATGTACTGCCTACTTCAAGATGCCTAGCCATTACCTTGTCTTTGACTGCATACTCACCATCAACTTGTTGTATTAGCTAAGAGTCATAGGTTATTTGGAGTCTTTCTACTCCATTTCCCTTTGCTAGTTTGATGCTTACTATGAGAGTTTCATACTCGACTTCATTATTGCTTGTTGGAAAACCTAACTTCAAGGCATATCTTTTTTTTTTTTATGGTTTGTTCAACACTATCCTTGCCCCCATTCCCTACCCCACCTCATGTATAGTAAGGGTAGATCAATCTACATGAAGAGTTTACAAAGGTTAGTTAGTTGAGCAAGGTGCTTCTTCATGGCATGTGAGCTTAGTAATGAAGTTAACTAGGACTCATGCATTTATGGCTTCGTGAGATCAATATTGGATGCCAAAAGCAATGAACTCTAAGGCATCATCAAACCTAAGGCATTTAGCTTGAAGATTTTATCAAAAGGGTTTATTGGTAAGGATGATCACTTGTTGTGTTTAGAAGTATAGCCCAAGCTTTCTGGTGAAGATGACTATTATAAGGACAAATTTCTCGACTATAGAGTATTTGACCTCTAATCCTTGGAGGATGTGGCTAACATAATGGAATCAGTTTGAGTTCCCTTCCGTCAACTCGAATAGGACATAGGAGAAAGCCTTAATGCTAACTACCAAATATAAGTATAGATCTACGTCCAATACAGGCTTAGATGATATTGGTAGGGGTATGAGGAGCTGCTTAAGTTGTTTGAATGCTTATTAAAGTACTCAAAGCATTTGTCTATGGAACAAGGGACAAAGTAGTTGAGAGCGATAATTCATTTGGTTAGACATTGGACATCCTTGACTGTATAGGTGGCTACATGTCCTATATAACTGGAATCTTTCTATGTTGGCTTATATGTCACATATGTTGTGACTACATAGCCAAGGAATTTTCCTATAGTTGCTCCTAATACTCATTTTTTGGGTTAAGATTCATTCTATAATGTTTAAGTGTACAATAAACTTATCTAATTTAGCTAGATGCTGGTTAGGAAGTTTACTTGTTACAATCATACCTTCAACATAAAACTCAAAGTTGTTATCGATCTTAAGCTTGAACATCTAGGTCACTAGCCTTTATATGTAGCCTTGGCATTCTTGAGCCCAAATGACATGACCTTATAGTCGTAAGTATCGAAGTTAGTGATGAAAGATGTATGTCCTAGTCGGATTCCTCCATTTTAATCTGGCTGTAGCTTGAGAAGGCCATGAAGCTAAGCAACATGTGACTGGAGGTTAAATCCATTAGTTAGTTTATCTAGGGGAATGGAAAGTAATCCTTCGAAGAAGCCTTATTGAGATTTGTGAAGTTAATGCATATACCTCATTTTCATTGGCTTTCTTAACTAAGACAGTGTTAGCTAGTTAATTTGAGTATGGCTCTTCATAGATGAAATCTACTTGGAAGAGCTTATGTACCTCCTCTTCTATTGTTATGGCATTATAATGGAAAGTATTACTTCTTTTGTTTGATGACTTTAGCATCTTTATCAATTTTGAGGCACTATGTAACGAAGTAAGGTAGAGTGTCAAGCATGTCAAATAGTGACTAAGCAAAAGCATCAGTATTGGTTGGAAAGAACTTGACTAACCATTTCGGAGGTCTATAAACATAGATGTGATTTATGTTGTCTGCTTAGGCTAATCACTAGTATGTATTGTCTTTATGGGTTCAATGGTTTCCCCTTTGTTCTTTGGATAGGTGATTGGGTCAAGTTCCACTTGGAGAACATGCCTGTTGGTAAGTGCATGAGCATAGTAGGAATAAGATACCTAATGGATGCCTTTATAAATACCAATTCCTGCTAGGTTCGAGAATTTAACCTTAGGGTATTTAGTGGACGTGGTCATTTAATGGATTTTAGCATTAGTATGCCGAGGATAACGTTATATAACAACAAGGTATCCATGACTAAGAAGTCGACTTAGGTTTGTATAGTATCTTCAATGTCACTAAGCTTTATAAGGAGAGAGATAATATCGGCGACATTAAAGGGATAAAGGTTAAAGCCATATAGGTTGTTATGTATGCCTTGAGTGGAATTAAGATCTTGTTCTTCATTTGGGCAAACTCTTTCATAAAGATAATGTCACTAGAGCTACTATTATTGGTAAGTACCTTATGAACATCAAAGCCTGCTATTTTAGCTTGGATAGCAAGTGCATTGTCACAAGGAGTGATAAGCCCCTCCATGTTAGTCTTCATAAAGGAGATGGCAATGTTCATCTTACATCTCTTGTTCTATCTACTAAGAACCTATTGGAACTATTTTAGCTGGGCATAGGCCTTACTTGAGGTGTTTGACTACTCTCCTATTGCTAAACCTTCTACTATCATGCAAATAGTGCCATGAGTTGGACAGTTAGGGGTGTCATTATTCGTGTTGGACAACCCTACCTCCAATTGTTCTTTGCATCAACCTTATTTTAGAGGTCATATAACGTAGTAGGCCTTGTTGAAGATGCACTATTTGAGGTAGCTTTGTTGTATGGTATCCTCAATAACATGTTTGAATTATATACATTCTTATAATGAGCTTCCCTTGTTACAGTAGAACTTACGTTATCTATTGGAGTGTTAATGAATGAGGTTGTAGTGCATGCAGTCCGGTTAGGTGAAGACTCCATAGTCTTGGATTTCAAGTAAGATTTAGTCTAGAGGCTTAGTAAGCTAGTAATACTTAATGAAAAGTGGGATCATCTGGTTTATGGGCTGGGAGTTAGGTAAACTCTATCAGCTAAACTTGTTGTACTTTACACAGGAGCTAAGTTGGTCTTTTGCTAAGAGTCAATCTTTGCTATCCCTTTAAACTAATTACTATTATAGTTACTGGCTAAGATTAATGTTTCTTGAATGATGTATGTGACGGCCTTTTGCTAGAACTTAGAGAAGGTAGTGGGCTTCTCTAATAAAATAACTAGCAATGAACTTTTACCCTATATAACTATTTTGTGTGTCACTTTCATGTCAAGACTAGGGATCTTGAGCATGGCATCATTAAAGCATGATGAGTAATCCGGTAGAGATTCATCAAGGCATTAGCGAATGGTCATTAAGCAAAATTTATACCTTTCTAGTTGTTTACTAATCATGAAATGTCGGAGAAAAAACTTACTAAGGTCTGTAAAACTAGCAATGGAGTTTGACTTGAGGTCTTTATACTAAGTACGTATGGTGTATTTAAGTATGCCCATGAACGCTTTGCAAGTAATGGCACCAAATGTGCCATGCAAGTCTATCATGGAGGTAGTAAGTCATATAGAGCATAGAGTCTATAGTACCTTCATACATCTCTATCTATAGAATCTTAATGCTAGGAGGAAAAACTTCCTCTCATAAAGGAGAACATCTAATGGAGAAAGTAGTCTAGGGATCACTTTATTGTTTTGATTCCTAAGCATTGCTAAGTTTTTTTTATCATATCGCTGATCTCGTTTATATCAAAATCTATAGGATATTTCTTGGGCTTGGCCTTGGAATGTTCAGTGGGAAGTCTTTAGAGTGGTCTAATATGTGAAGCAATAGCCTCCCATCACTTATGCAAAGCATGTGAGATGGGTCAAAGCATATTATCGTCAACATTGATCAGTTGATTGTTGTTCTAGAATGATCAATCTTATAAGGCCATGAACTTTTCTCTAAGGTACTTGTTTTTGGCCATCATTTGGTCATTTACTATTACTTTAAGATACTTATAGCCTAAAAGTACTGGAAAAGTCAATGTTTATATTGTTTTCTGGTTGTTTACTAGAGTTTTTGGTGTTTAGAGTGTTTCGTGTGTTTAGCATGGTATCTAGTTAGGTAAGAGTAAAATGGGCACCAAAACATTGATTTTTGAAGATTCCCTTATGCCTTTCTATCTAACTTTAGGCTTGGCCTTTCACCTATAAAAGAGAAAATGTGGGCTGAGAGGGTGCTAAAGGTGACTCCGACGTATGCAATTTGATGCTCAAGTCAAATAGGTAATTTAAAGGGTGTAGAGAACCTTCAATATTAACATTTAAGAAAGTTTTAGAGTTTAAAGAGAGTGTAGCTAAAACCAATGCAGGAGGTTTAAGTCTTAAAAGTACAATCTGGACAGTAGAAGTGTAATTTCAAGGGTCGTGATCGGAATACCGATCTACGGGGGCATCAAAGGGGTTTTATGTGTTAGAAAGAACCTCTAAGGTCTATCTACGTAAATGGTGATTCTTTTCAGCTATTACCTCTCTCTTAAGATGGAGAGAAGTAGGAAGCGGATATCGTTTTGTCCATGATGGATCAATTATGATGGTCACAAATCTTAAGCTATACAAGGATCATCCAAATCTAAGTAGGTGGTAAGCGATTTGGATTTCTGAGATGTTACTCTCGACTAATGTAAGGTTATCGAGGTGTGTTATGTATCGATTGTCATTTACCTAGGTCCTTTCCCTTGTAAAGCAAGCATGGCTGAAAGATAGGCTTAGCGAGAGGTGAGCTAAGCTTGGACGCTATGGGCTAATAGATGGTTAATGTCTAAAGGGCAAAATCTACATAAAACATCCTTCATCCTCTTTAGTCTGGTACATCTTTTTTTCCTCTCTAATGTGATTCAACCTTATACAATAGTATACATGGTTTTCCTAGTTGTGAATATTTGTTGTGCTATTCTAATGGAATTCCAATAAATTACAATCACATATTTAAGTAAAACAAACAAACAAACACATAATATTCATCATTTCCATTACGTTGATTCTTTATTATGGTTAATGGAAGCATCACTAAAACAACAAAACAAGCAATGTTAATTTTAAATTTAACCACTGTGAATTAAATGCAAGCAAATAGTTTTGATAACATATGACATATGATTAACATAATCTTTAACTTTTTTGTTTGAGACCTATGTTGCATTATATTTTCACTATGAACTTTGCAAATGAAAAATAAAATCATATGCACCATTTGAGACAAGGCGTTTACTTTGCTATATGTTCACTATATGAAATGCCAAAGATTGCAGATGTAAGCTAATATGTGTTAGATAAAGAAGATAACTAGCCTTCATTTAGAAGTTTGAAATCTAATCAACAAATTGCACTTTCAAGATGTGCAATAGGACATTTCACTCAATGTTATACACAAACAAGCACAAAGTAATAACATGGCAAAAGCAATGGGAATATCAAACAGATATAAGATCACATACAAATAAAATATAGATAAAAAACAAAGAAAACAAATAGATGGTAGATGTCACAAGTCTACTTCTATGATCACATTCAAGTACCTCAATACTCTTAAATGGCACAAGTAAATGGAGACGTCTAAACCCCCTTGATGGATTTAGAATACTAGAAGTTAAGGAGTGAACATTTCTTAGAAAGGGAACAAATAAAAGGTTTTGGCCATTAAGGGATAAAAAGGCCTGTTTGTAAATACCTAAAGAAATTGCTTAGGATGCCACAACAGCATCTTAAGAAGATCTCCTTTCCAAACAATTCTATATTTTATAAAGAGATTTCACTAAAGTTATTTACCAACTTTTTAAATCTCTTGCAAATCTCATATTATTACTTTTCAAAAGTTTTTTAAAAATTGGCGTAATTAGTATTATTATTATTATAACAAAAAGAACGAAAAAGGAGAAAGAAAAGAAAAGGTGGCCAAATGGCGCCAGTGGCCATATTTGCAATCCAACGTCCAACAACATGTCAGACTTTACAACACAAAGCACCAGTGCTTTATAAAGCTGCTGATGGCTTTTAAGCACGGAGCCGTGCTAAGAGTTTATAAGTATTTAGGCTGCTTGATATGAAAGTATATATCAACCATCCTTAAAAACATGAGTTAAATAAGTTAATTAACAAAATTGTAATAAACTCAACAACAACCTGTTAAGGGATGAATCTCCTCAATTATTTCAAATTTTGCTCCTCAGTTGATTTGTTTAATCTATTAATAAATAATTATTTTTTGTTTTAATTTACATATGATTAACTGAAACAATTGGACAAGAAAATAAATTTTTGAAAAAAAAAGGTAAAGTTATTTTTGGAAAAGGAAAAAAGAATAAAAAGGTAAAATATCAAGCCAAACATGCCACTCCAGTCCGAAAATGGATGTACAGCTTCCATACATGTCACTAAATGATTGCCACTTGCTTTGTCATAAAGAATTAATACGAGACAAGGATCTCAACCTTGATTTCTCTGCATGTGCAGCCGAAAAGGTGCATCTCAGCTGAACTCGTGTATACTGGCAAGTTTGAACTTTTTCTCAGAACTATCTACAAGGTGCTTCGGGGGGAAAAAAAAAAAACAAAAGAAGAAGAAGAAGAAGAATGCAATGCATCCGAGAAACAGATAAATCAATAAATCATCAGCCAAGGAGTTGGCATCAAATTATTTTGATGCTCTTCTGGAGATACATACAGGAACATGACACCTTCAGACTTTAAAGATAAAAGAAGCAAGAAAGTCGGAGAAGATTTTAGATAACAAAACCACCTTGCATGGGGTTTAGGTCTGTACAAAGTTGGTAGCTCTCAAGCTGGCTAATAAAACCATTGAATGTCCGCTTCTTACTTGCTGCATGCAAATCCTCCTAACCAAGAAATTGGTTCGCTTTTGATATAGGCAAACTACATTGTCAACATACAAAATTTGCATCAAATTCACAAGCTGTGAAAGACACTTCTGGTCACTAAAAGGAGACTACAGACTGGGGATGGCCAGATGGTTTCAACTTAGAAAGAGCTGTGTCATCCTCCTCATTGACACCAAAAGCAATGGGCGCTCCACCCACATTTTTCCTATACAACAAAGGAGATCCCATAGTGAAACAAAGTAAGAAAACATAAAATGAGAGAAAGGGGATAAAGCAGCATATATAGAACTTCATTTCCAAGTCTCAATATGATCAACTTCCCCCAACCATCATATACTCACAAGAATGTCCACATTCAACAGTCAAGTTAAGTTAGAGCAATGAATCATCAAGTAATTCAAAACATTATTACCTATTTGTTCCTTTTAAAATTGAGCATTTGAGTGAGAATAAGTTTTCCCAGTGCATCTACAGTGTAGAAATTCTAGACCGGCCAGCTCATTTCTCCCTCAGAAATGATAGTCTTTTAAAGAAAAATGGCACCTGCTCTGGTTTGCTTTTCCACTATTCTCTTTCCTATTTCCTAGATCCTGATCTGACCAAACTACTAAACATCTTCCCACCATAAGGAAGCAAATCAGTGGACAACTTCAAGAAAAAAAAGCATACCTCTGTGGGACAAAACTATCCTCAGATAATGCCTTTTCCAGCCTTTCTTCGAATGGGGTGGCATGCCAACATACTTTCTGGTCCTGCAATTTTCATCATATCACATCACATGAATTTTCAAGTTTGTGGAAAGAGTACAAGAGACTGAGAGAAGACACACCTCCTTGTACTTGTTTGTTGAGTTCGGAATTCCATTTCCATCCCACCACTTGGGTGAAACTTCAGGTTTTTCCTCTTCATTCCAGTGGGCAGCAACAAGCCCAATGATAGGTCTATCTTCAGGTGTTTTGACAATGCGAGACTTTCTACTTGATGCAGCACCAAGAGGTGGCTTCAGCCAAGAAGATAGACTGGCTTCAACATTGTCCTTATCAGATGAAATTTCTTCCATGGCAACATTGTTTTTGGTTCCATCTTTATGCTGCTCAACAAAATCTCTCAGTTCACCTGAAGGTTGGTTATAGTTAAAAGTCCCTTCCTTCAGGGAAGTCCATTGAGAAATATTTTCCATGGTGTTTGGAACTGAATAGACATATTCAGACCTAACCTTTGCCTTCCCATTGGGAAAGTTTGCTGTGTTTGAAGGGAAAAGGGTTCCGGGTGTTTGCATATCATCAGATAGCTTTAAAGGAGTTGGATAGGGCGAAGACTTTATTGCAGTCTGATTACCTGGTGCTTTATCAGGGTTCTGATTTGTGTTTCCCGATGATGAACCACTTAGAGAATGAATATCAAGGTCACAATCAAAGCGCACAGACTTACTCCTATACTGAGAATTTATCGTGGAGAATTGTGGTGCTGCAGGAGTCACAGAACCATCGATGTTCTTTGCATATATCTTGGCTGCCAAATTTACACTCTCTATCCCACTGCCTTCAGCAGAGTTGATGCAAGTGCTTGTTGTATTCTCAACGTTTGATATACAACTGCCAAAAAAAATGAAACCAGGTTTTTTTGAGTCAGAATTCCATTATCGTCAAAGAGGATTTAGAGGAACATTTAAGCATGCTAACCATACGAGAGAATATAATCTCAAAAGGAATACTTAAGCATGTCAAAAGGAAAAGCTAATTTCAAGCTTTTACACCTTAATGGATAGCATTAAAATCTTTCTCTAAGATTATGCATATTACTTCTTAAGTTCCTATTATCATTTGACAAAAAAAAAAACAAAGAGGGGGGGAAGAATCATGCATGGCATACAGTTGAAAGTTAAACCTGTTGGGTGTATTGTCTGCAGAGCTGGAATCATTTCCCAAATGTTCATGAAGTTTGACAGGGGAGGTAGGATGTTGAGACTTATTTAACTGAGATTTTCTTGCTGATGTATTTGCAAGCCATGAATGAAATTCCGAAGTTTCCTGGTCACTCTCAGGAGGAGGAGAATCTTTGGACTTCTTTGAGGCTTTGCGAAGTTCTGCAGGAGTCTCTGGCAAGGTTCCACAAGCTTTAAGGAACTTAGCCTAGTATAGGGAAAAAAAACTATGATCAAAATGAGAAGATTTTGTGTTCTACAATTATTCCAGTGCTCCAATTCAAAGAGAATCGATAACATGGTTTGTCATGTCCAAACAGAACAGGTCCATACTTTTTGAAATGACTATTTATGAAGAACCTAAATAACAAATCTTAGTAACATATGCAACTTTCTTTATGCTACAATACAATGTTTTATTTTTGTTGCAAGTCTAAATATATTTTATAATACAAAGGCAATATTAGGATTAGTGAGTTTGATTAACTAACAGAGAACAGGAGGTATAGAATTTAAAAGCCCAGTTGCAACAGGAAGCTCAAGTTTCCTCTTCATATCTAACAAGTGTTGGCAAGATATATATACAGAATTTGGTAAAATAATCGCCAATTAAGTGCCTGATGGCAATTGTTGGCATATGGCTGTCAAAATTCTTGGTCTAGGAGCATCGATGTCATAAGTCCACCCAACATCATCCCAATAAATAGCTACTAGAATTTTGGTATTTGATAGGAGAAAAGAACTGCATTGTTTTAAAAATATTTGTCAAACAGGCTTACACATGGATACAGCATCATGGACTAGCTACTACAACACAAATGCCATCAGCCAAACTTTGTGAAATGAAAATCCATGTAACGGCAAAATGAAAATTTGCAAAATGCTTCAGAAGTGGGCATCTATATCAAAAGTTCAAAAAGAACATAACAATGACACTTCCATAAATACGTTAACACACTTTCTCATGGACAGGGAAGACTCAGATCATTAGCTTGAAAGATAATGATAAAGAGTTTATTCTCCATTTCTAAGATGTCCTTTGTCGTGATTGGTTATGTGTTGTATTCAGAGCTTTTCCTTAATAGCAAGAAAAGACTGATAGGAGTCATATTAAGATCTTACAAAGTTCATGATGTTGATACATACCATTGCATTGTTGACCTTGTCTGATTAATGTTCCAGGTTCTCTTGATTGTGGTTTATTGCATCTTTTATTAGCTCTTATTTTGGATTGTTAACAATATATGAAATAGGGATACATCCAATGCAATATTGAGAGTGAAATGTGAGCTGTTGATAGATGGCACGTAAAGGTTTTGTTTCTAAACTAACCTTCAGTGGTCAAATCTATTATCAATCAAGTTGTGTTCTTTTCAAGTTATAAAGCTCAAATACTTCATAAACTAACACCATTCAGCATAAAAGCTGTCATAGGAATTCACATCTAATGATATCAGTTACAGAACTTGCGCACTCTTGGTTTTCTCTGACCTGTCTGGTGCTTTTTTTTTTTTTCCCTTTCTTTGTCTGAAACGCCACCACATTATTCATGTATACTGCCTTCCACTTGTTAACGCTTGGGTTCACTAATGTCAAGCCTATTGTCCTTAATTCCTAGTCTTAGGCCTGTTTAACTGGCATTCTAATATCCCTTAGCTGGGACAGACACACTAACCCACCACAATGCCAAAATGGGACTCTTTCCTGCTGAACAAATGATAACTCAGTTAATTTGGAGGTGAAGCTAATTGATTAAAATCTCCACACACATATAAGCAGACAACCAATCGCTGTAACCAAATGATAAGTTTGACTGCAAAACAGCAGCGTGATGAAGTATCATCCCAGTTGTGCATGCATACTAGTATACATTTCACCCCAGAGCCACTGAAGACAATAGTTCAATACCTCATCTCTAAGCTCCTTGCCAAATTTTTCCGGTTTAGAAGCATCGCATGACCCTTCCTTATGTGGCAAATCATCTCTCTCTGTAAAATGAAAAGAACAACATAATAATCCATTAGAATATGTATATCAAACAGCTTCAATTATAATAAAACGTACTGAAAACAAAAATGAATCAAAAAATTCATTTCAATTGAAAAGGCACAATTCCCCAACACACAACTAAATTATACCAAATTCTCCACATCAATCATAACAGCAGAAAATTTACCTTCAGCCAAAAACAAAGAGGACAAGCGATTCCGCGATATCACAACTTCCTAAAAACAATTAAAACCGAATAAATCAAAGAATTACAATAACATCAAAACAAAGAGAATAAATCTTTCCACTGTAAACCCTCTAAAGTTACAATCTTTACGCATAATCCAACGATCAAACAATGAAACACAGCGAAATTCCGAAGAACTAAGGACCGTACAGGAGGTTTAGAGGATCGAACAGCATGAGGACGGTGAGCTCTTTCATTGTCATCTCTGACACGAAAGCAGACGAAGAAACAACCCATAGCTCTGGACAAAGATCGGTCGAAGAACCTCAGGACTCTTTTGCACACAAACCCTAGCTCACGATTCAACAATGTGCATATCATTGAAGTGAAAATAAAATAGTACCAGCTAATGATATCCGTTTCGGAAAGGAGAAAAAAACCCTAAACCTGAGGGTCCCTAACTTTTCGCTGTAGCTGGTTCTTGATTTTTTCGTGAGGTGCGGGTATTAATCAGTGGTTTTATGATTGCAGAGGGAGAGAGAGTGAGAGAGAGAGAGAGAGAAAGAGAGAGAGAAGTTGTTGGGTCGTTGTTAATTTTAAATTTGAACCAACTAAACGAGGGAAAAGATGTTCCTCCTATTTGGAAAGCTTTGATTGTCGCAACGCGCTGGAGTACGTAATAGACGATACTCGCTGCATTTGAGCGACACGTGGCAGATTACAGGATGAGTAAGGGTATCTTGGGGATTTCCGTGTCCGTTGTTTTGTGTAAATGCGTAATACGGCTTGTGTAAATGTTAAAAGACGCGGCGGATAATGGATGCCATATTATTGCGTACGTTAATGCTTACAAAATGGTAACGCTTTTACTATCCACTCATGTACAAATACAAAACATTCTTACCTTTTAATTTGCGTTTGTACATCACTAGGGCGAAAAAAAAAAAAGAAAAAGGAAAAACCTAAAACGAGTCAAATTTTCTCCGGTTTTTAGTTGACTTTATTATTATTATTGTTACGCAGGATTTAACTACCAAAAATTAATCAAAACAGGATTTCATTGTTCTCTATTAAAATTATAAGTTTTACTAAAAATTAGGTTCAACATTAGAAATAGATAAATAAATAAAAATATAATCCTAAGATGAAAAAAAAAATAGTAATAAAAATTTAGGAAAAAAGAAATGAAATACTTATGTCTTTCGATTGTAATTTTGCTCTACTTTCCAATTCTATTTTATAAGCCATCAAAAATGTGATAATATAAATTGCATGAAGGGTACTAATTTAAAGAACTGCTACATGTTCATTTGATGGAAATACCGATTCTATCCCTACCTTATTCTATATACAATTATTATTATGGTGGTTAGATGCATCTTAAACACCAAATAACAATTCCATATAAATTGCTCTTACAAAAAATGCTAAACAACTCATCATACATTCACCTTCATAATTGCTAGTTAAAGATTTATTCATCATCTTCAAATACGCATGTCCTTTGAAACAACATCACCATTAGTCCCATATTTTGCTGTACCATCAATCACCTCCTATAACTTTAACTTACTAATCTTTGACCCTCTCTCTCTCTATATATATATAAAGCAATCAAAGTAGATTCTTTTTTTCTATTATATTAATTAAAAACCCTCCTTTAACTATCTATAATTAACAATTTATATTTAATCAGTAAATATATTCACATAGCATAGTAAGGATTTTTTTTTTGAAAAATCTATTATAATTTTAATTTTACCAACATATATTAGTTGGTGTTTTTTATACGATAAAATTTAAACCTTTTTTATATTTTTTATACATGCAACGCGGATGCATCATTCACTACTTTCCCTAAAATCAAACCTTTTTATGCTATAGATGAAACTCATTTTTAGTGGGATGATATTATGATTTATGACAATACTGTTATTAGTGAATTTTGGGATGAGAAAAAATCCTGTAAAAGAGAGTAAAATACTTAGTATTGGAGCCAGTTCGATATGGCTACTTCGATGTCTAAATCAGTAAGATAACTTAGTATAGTAAGTATATGAATAAAAAGTATTAGAAAGCCCTTACAAAGTTTCTTTCTAATATTTATAGATGGTTGTAGTATCTAAGGCAGTTGTCGGGATAACTATTAAAACACGTGGAAACTTCTTGACTTGATATCTCTCATAATATGTAGGGACAGCAGGTGGTTGTGTAATATAACCATTCTTATGATAACTATTCACGCCATACACTTGAATTCAAGCTAAAAGCGCTTCTTATACTCGACATAAATGCCGCATGTCATCTATCCAGTGCAATTGCCAAGAGAGTCAATTATCCGACATCTCGACCAACGAAAGGATAAATATCAGATAAACGAAAACTGACTATTAACATTTGCCCCTAACCTCGTGTTCAAATAGTCAACAAAGGAAGTTACATATATATATATATATATATATATTGTACTAGAAGCCAAGTGGGGGAGAGATTCTTTAGATTTATGCCGAGTAATATGGAAAGTAGGATGGATCACATCTAAGCCAAAAGGTTATCATTTTTAAACTCTCACCCATTTGAGAAACCAAGAAATTGGAGGCATGACATCTGTCGCCTAAGTCATCATTTTGTAGCAGGCCTAATAACTGTCAAAGAGTTTTCAACCATCAGATTTCTGTCACGAAACATGCATCAGTGATCCGCGGGATTACCATATCAACGCATCATTACTATCAGAAGTAGATTTGTAGTTACGAAGATAAATCATCCTTATATAAAGTAATATTCACAATTAAAATTTCCCTTTCTAGTCGCATCTTAAACTTTTATTCGTTTCCTCATTTTCAACTCAAATTCTTCGATTTGTATTGTATCATTTCACATAACCATTCAGGTATGGTTTGTTCACAAAGTTGCCCATCGACTTGTACTTTCCAATTCAGAGGCAACAGAAATTGAAGCATCTTCCCCTCCACAAATAAGAAGCGAGGCGGCTTGTTCTTCAAGCAGTTCGGTTGATAGCATGGAGAAAAGGTGGAATAAACTTCCTCGGATCAATGAGCTCTCTGTAGATAATTATCCCGAGGATAAGGAAGGGAGGTCCTCGGCAAGATATTTATTCAACACGATAGCCGATTATTGTGATTCTTCAGATAGAACCACTAGTTCTATTAATAGAATTCTCGTGACAAAATATAATCAGTATTGGCAAGATCTTCCCGAAACATGAAACTTGAGGAGGTTAAGAGATTGGGAGAGGGTATGCTTCCCTAAAGAGCATGAGTTCCATATATACTTGAAATATTTAGATTTTGGGTTGCGCTTCTCTTTTTCGGCTTTTGTTAAGGGCTTCTTCAACTATTTCAAAGTCATGTCGAGTATGTTCTCACCTAACACATACCGGCTTCTAGCAGCCTTTAAGATAGTCTACGGAGAAGTCAAAGTCAGGGCTATGCCTCAATTGTTTCTGTATTTCTTCCCTATTCGGAGGCAGCTTGATGGGTGGTACTTTGCTGTTGCAAGGCATGGGCGTAAGTTCATGGACAAATTAGAATCCAAAATTCACAAGTGGCATGACAACTTTGTGTCAATAGTATCTGATGAGGACTTAAACTTCCGAACCTAATGGATTGAGCCTATACATACAAAGACATAGATTCAATGCCGAATGATGTAGCAGCAGCAAAGAAAATTCAAGAGAGAAGGAAAAACAAAATATTCTTCTAGGATGCTGAGAGAATTATATAGCGTCATGAAAATGGAGAATCAATATTTTCTAAAAAAGAAGGTATGCTAATGTGTTACTATCGTATTGAATAGAACCACAAGAAAAGCCGTTCTCAAGACTTGGGGGAAGAATAGTGAACTTTGGGCCTTACTCGACATAGAAAATATAAGCTTATATTTTTCCCATGTTTATATTAATTGGTTTACTCGTATCGCAGATATGGGAGCTGGAGAGGTGAATTTGGTAAAGCTACTAGCTTAGGCGAAGACCAAAAAATCCACCATTGATAAGAGGGCGACCACCTCAGCAACTACTACTCAGATTGCTATCGCAAAAAAAAAAAAAAAAAGAAGCAAAGGAAGCTGTAGCAAAGCAGATGGCTACGTAAAAGATCTCTCGTTTTGCAGAAAGGCTGAAGGAGAATGAGAAAACACAACCAACCGAGGTTGTTCGTTCTGAAGAGCCTTCGATCGTGATTATTCAAACTTTTGATGAGCCAAGGGATAGCAAGCGTTAAATGATACACCCCGACAAGGAGGATGAAAATGCCATTGCCACAGAAGGCTCATTACTGGCGATTGTGGTGACTCCAAGTGATGACAAAAAACCAAGGAAGGAACTCACCAGCCAACCACCTATCAAGAAGTCTAAGGGCTTGGACAAAAGAGTGAAGGAGGCAATGCGTTCTAAAGCTCTCGACATTAGTAGCACCGAATTCATCCCTAATAAAGAGGTTGGTGAGTACTTCATCCCTTATTGGAGCTACTAAATTTTGGACACCAACTTAGCCTTGGGAGACAAGACGAAATCTTTAGCTCTAATGGAAGGGATCATTCTTCTGAATGACAATGATATCGCCAAGAAGGATGTCGATAGGGTCGGCAGTTGCAATAAGACCCGTATTGTGGTCAGATTGTATGACGTGAGAATTCATAACCATTGCTTTTAATTATCGAATTCGTTTAGGTAACTAATACATTTCCTTTTCCAAATGGCCAGCTACATTCTGACAACTTTGGACGAAGCTAACAAAGAGGCGAAAAAAGTAATATCTTCAGTTGTATTTATGTAATACCCAATCTTTTTTTAGTGTAATAAATGAATTTACTGCAGAAAGTTGAGGATGTATACAATGCATCAAAGGCCCAAATTGCTATTGCTGAGAATGCAAGGATTGGGGCTGAGATGGAGGCAGGAAAGCTTAAGGGAGAACTTATTGTCGAGAAATTGATGCATGACCTTGCTGTCTATGAAATCTCTAGCTTGAAGGCCAAAATGAAAGAATAGGACAAAAAGTTTGAAAGCTTGAAAGAGGAGCTGTAGAAGAAGAAGGAAAAGTGTTGGGGCCTAGGCCGAACTATTTGCATGATAAGCAACAATGAAGATAAACTCAAGATGTAGATAAAGGAGTTAAAGACTAACAACTCGAACTTACGGAGCCGTGTAGCCGAGTTAAAGGAGACTGTGAGGAAGGGACCATTAGTTGAAGAGGCTTTCGATATAATCACTCTCAATCGGCAATACGAGAGGCTTTTATACAAAAAGTTGTTAGGGGGGGTTTAAGCGACAAAAGAAGAGGTCTTGAAGCTTCATCCTAATTATGATCTCTCATGTCTTAACTTTACTGAAGTCAACGACAAAGTTAGTAGTATCGACGAAGATAAAGGCAACGAGACAAATGCCAAGAGTATGAATCAAAGTGACCATGAAGCTTATGCCGAAGAAGTTACTCACTCCGAGACCCTAATTTCCAAGGAAGCCCTAACTAATGATTTAAAAATCACTTTTGCTGAATCTGAAGATAGGCCATAGCACTTATTGTATTAGCATATTACATTCTCGTGTAATTAGTCAAGGCAATGCCAAGTGCTTATGACATTTAATTTCTCATACTGCACTTTCTCAATTTGTATGGTATATGTATGTTGCTTTCCACTCGCATTCATCGACATGTTTTATTTCACATGCTATTTGTTTCTCGACATGTTTTATTTCACACGTCTAACTCTCTTTCAGCATATTTTATTTTATATATCATTTTTTTCTCGGCATGTTTTATTTCACACGCCCATCATTTTATACTGTTAGTTAACCGTTTGAGGTGTGGATTAGCCACATTACTCGGTCGTAAAGTTAATTTGTATAGTTCATTAACCGCATTAGGCTAGAACCTTGATTAATTCGTTTGCCATACAACCTAAAACTCATTAATTTGACAATCATATCCAAAACACAATGAGACTTCAAATGTATAATTGTCATAAATAATTATCAATCTTACAAACATGTTGGTTGCCACCAAATGAGTGACAGCAGAAATCATTCAACATTAATTGAAATAAAATTTCAAATTCTTGGCGTTTCAAGCTCAAGGAACAATGGATCCATTTAACATTTCTAATCAATAGGACCCCTTGCTAGCAACTTTCTGGATCCTAATAGGATCCTCCTAATTTGCACTAAGCTTTCTCTGATTTGCTCGCGCACCAATTGCTTCCATCTTATGGTAAACCAGATCTCTAGGTTAGAAAACCTTATGCTTCACTTTCTGATTGTAATATCTTGCTGCTCTATGTTGGTATGTTATGACCATGGCTCTTGCAATGTCTCGAATTTCCTCAATAATATCCAAATTCACTGTCAATTCGACTTAATTAAGCATAACATCAAAATTATGCATCCACAGATTAGGCAAGTCTAATTCAATCAGTAACACAGAGTGTTATAGGCTAACTTAAATGGTGTCTGTCTCGTTGTAGTTCTGTGATTGGTTCTGTATCCTCATAGGACATTCAGTAGTTCATTAATATCACCAATATTCTTCGATAGCTTGTTGGTAGCAATATTCTTGCTTCTCAAAATTTTGTGAATGGAGAGAGATAAGAATTCTTTTGCGAGCATTTATATCACCAATAAGGACTTGCTTATCTCTTCTTCTCTTGCTACGTAACTTTCGATGACCTGATTTACCACTAGCTAGGAATCAGAGAACACTTTGTACTCTGCTTCATTGTTACTGGTTGGGAATTCAAATTTCAGAGCGTAATGACCTTTGACATTATAGGGGCCTTAAAGAACTAGGCCTACACTGCTTCTTTCTTGCATAGAAGAACCATCGACATAAAGAAACCAGATAAGTTTCTTAGCAATCTCTATACAGTCTTCCTCTCCAGTGAACTTAGTTACAAAATCCGCCAGTATTTGGGTCTTTAGTGCCATTATGCATTTATATTTTACACCATGGGCATTGAGTTCTAAGGCATATTTCATCATCCTCCTTAAGGAGTCAAACCGTTGAAATGCTTGCCGCAATGGTTGATCGATGAGGATAATAATCTGGTGAGCTTCAAAATACGGCTTCAACATTCTCACAAAGAGAACCACTACTAATACAAAATTTTCAATCTTTGTGTACCGAAACTCTAACCCTTGTAGAATATGACTCATGTAATAAATGTGTCGATACTCTTTATCATCAATTTGGACTAGTACGGAGGAAAGTACTCAGTAGCTGACTGATAGATACAAGTATAAATTTTCTCTTAGAAGGGGTGACGAGAGTATTGAAGGTGACGTAAGAAATTCCTTGAGCTTGTTGAAAGCTCTTTCACAATCGTCGGTTCAATTGAATTCCTTTTGATTCTTTAAAGTTTTTAAAAATTCTGTGCACCTATCTGCACTTCTCGATACGAATCTATTAAGGGTGGCAATTCACCCGGTGAGTTCTTGCATCTCCTTGACCATGTGAGGTGATTTCATACTCCTTATGGCTTCAATTTTTTTCGGATTAGCCTCGATGCCACGTCGTGTGACCATATACCCAAGAAATTTCCCTGATGTTGCGCTAAAGACACACTTCTGTAGGTTGAGTTTTATGCTATAACTCCTTAATGTGGCAAACGTTTCCTTCAGATCAGCGAGATGCTGATCTTCCTTCATGCTCTTTACAATCATGTCATCCACATATATTTCAACATTCCTATGGATCTAAGATTTGAACATTTTCGTTACTAATCTTTGATATGTGACACCAACGTTTTTTAGCCCAAAGGGCATCACCATATAACAGTACATTCTAAAATTGATAACAAAAGATGTATGGACTTCATCCGCCTTGTCCATCTTGATTTGATTGTAACCAAAGAAAGCATCCATAAAAGAAAGCATCCATAAAAGAAAGCAATGCATGTCCTATGGTTGCGTCTACCATCTGATTGATTTTTGGTAGTAGGAAACAATCCTTGGGACAAACCTTGTCAAGATCTGTAAAGTCTATGCACATTCGCTACTTATCGTTAGACTTCTTGACTAATACACAATTTACTAGCTAAGTTGGATAAGGCTTTTCTTGGATGAATCTCGCCTTCAATAATTTCTGGACCTCTTCTTAAAATGTCTCTTTTCTATTGGACCACTTTTACATTTGGGTCAATCTTGAGCTTGTGTACCATAACGTCTCTTGAAATACCCATATGTCCGAAGGTGACCATGCAAACAGGTCAGCATTGGCTTGCAAGAAGTCAATCAAACTTTGCCAGATATCTGCTAACATAGGTTTTCCTATCCTTATTGTCTTCTCGGGATCATTTCCTAAAATAATTTCCTTTGTATCATTCTCGGTATTCTTTATGCCGATTAACTTGCCTTCTAGACAGGTTTCAACTTAAAATACTTCCCCTCATCTCAAAGCTCTTATATATAGGGACCGTACCAATTGTTGATCCCTTCTGTACACATTGACCTCCAGAAGAGTAGAAAACTTGGCCTTTAGATGTGCCGTTGATGGGACAATACCGAATAAATGTTGGCATGGCCATCCCATTATCATGTTGTAAGGGGACCAACATTTGACGACGAGAAAATCCACTTTATCCTCTACAACATGCTAGTCATCCTTAATCTATATTGGTAAAAAGATAACTTTAGCTACTTGGATGGGTTGATTATTGAAGGCATAGAGGTCATACTTATAAGACTATAGCTGCGCTTTGATCTTGGGCCTCATTTAATCAAAGGCATGCTGAAAAATGATATCGATTGAACTTCCCTTATCAACAAGAATCTTCTTGACTTCAAAGTTGGCAACTCTCGAATCGATGACAAGTACATCATTGTGCAACCTTTGGATACCCTCAAAATCCTCTTCTTCGAAAGATATTATATTATCAATCCTGACCATCTTTTCGTGAATATTGTAAACATAATTCTTGGCGTTAATCGAGTTCAAATAACTTAATTGGCCTATATTAAGTCCACAGAAAATGGTATTAATTACTCCATTGAGTGCTCTAGTGGGATTAACATCCCTTGCATCTCTTACGGCTATTATTGGCAGAGTATCATCATCTTGTTCCTCTCTTCTTTTCTGAGACGGTCTTTCGATTCTTTCGGCATCATGCACTAAAAATTTCGCAGCTGCTTACGTTGTATTGCATCTTCAATTGCATTCTTGAGTTGAATGCACTCATCTATATTGTGATGGTAGAAATCACAATACTTATTCGAATTTCTTCTTGAGGGATTCCTTTACATTCTTTCCAGCCACTAGAGGACACCTCTTTCCCCACATACCTCTATCAAAATATCCAAGATTGGACGATTGATAGGCATGTAGGATGAGAATGTTAGGATCCTTGGTCTCTTTCTCTCGACATCTTAACTGTTGTCGTTGTCTGTGCCAAGTCTATGCTTCACATTTTTTTGTTTGTCATTCTTTCCATCTCCTCTGCTCTAATCAACCTCTCGTTGTGCCTTTATGTTGTCTTCTTGTCGAATGTATAAGGTAGCTTTAGCCTTAAAGCCTTAAACTTAGCAAAAGTTTTTGGCTTGTTCTTTGTGAGAGATTTGAAAAAGTCTCCATAAGGCTTAACTTCGTCGATTATGGTGTTGAGGGCTACACTCATATCTAGTTTTGAGATTTAGACCATTTCGACCATAAATCTGGCCAAATAGTCCCTGATTGACTCATCGGACTTTTGTTTGATAGTGTTAAGGATTGAAGAGTCCTTAATAGGAAGTGTTAAAGGAACACTTCTGCTAGTTCATCGAAACATGAAATGGTATTTGGTTTCAGGTGTTTGATTCATGTACTGGTTGCATTCCTCATGGTTAAGGAAAAGGCTTGACAGGCCACTACGTCACTTAAACCATTTAACTTAGCCAGTGTACGATAGTACTCTAAGTGATCTTCAAGGTCCTTTATCCCATCATATGTTTCGAACTGAGGCAGCATAATGTGCCTAGGTATTACTTCTTCCAAAATATGTGGGACGAAAGGATTTTTCTTGATTTGGAACTGTTTGGTCTCTACAACAGGAGTGCTGATATACGAACATCCCACATAATGCATGTGTTGCGGTTGCTTGCCCTTATCAATCTTCTTGAAAGTAGTAATTAAGGGTCTCGCTGGAACCTCAACTTGCTTTTTTGGCAATTTAGGTGAATAAATGGAATCATCAATACTATTGGCATCATGATCGCCATGTTCTTTATCCTGGTTCAGGTGAAAACTTTTATGAAGAAGGTCAAGGATTTGTTCATGTTTTTTATTTAATTCAAAAATTTCTTTGGCTAAATCGAGACAAAGTTGCTTGAGTCGAGCCAATCGTTGTTCATTAGCATGCCGACTCCCCCCTTCAGGGTGTTGGGAGGAAGTACCAGTACTTGCACTTCTAGTCATCCTAGTTTTAAGCATGTGGTCATGTTTAGAGAAAAATAGACGATGCTAAATGTTGTTAGTAAATTTTGGGATAAGGAAAAATTTTGCAAAAGAGAGTGAAATGCTTGGTACCGGGGCCAGTTTGATGTGACCATTCTGATGCCTAAGTTAGTAAGTATGTGAATAAGAAGTGTCAGAGAGTCTTTACAAAGTTTCTTTCCAGTATTTATAGATGGTTGTAGTGTATAAGGCAGTTGTCGAGACACATGGAAGCTTTTCGACCTAACATCTCTCCTAATATGTAGGAGTAGCAGGCGGTTGTGTAATATAATCGTGCTTATGATAACTGTTTGTACCATAGACTTAAATTCAAAGCAGGAGTACTTCTTATATTCAACATAAATGCCATGTGTCATTCATCTAGTGCGACTGTCAAGAGAGTCGATTACCCAGTATATCGGCCGATGAAAGGACAAGTGTCAGATCAGTGAAAACTGATTATCAACAAATACAATTAAAGTTTTTTTTTTTTTTTTTAACTTGGGGACTTATTAATAATGTTCCATCTTTGTTCTTTATTTCTTTACATTGACAATTTCTATTCTTTTTCGCTGATGCCTTCATTCTCCTTAAAATTATCATTTTGCAAAAGTCAATTATCATACTACTAATACTATAATGTAAGGTCGTTGGAGGTGATTGAAAGTCATTAAGGACCAAACACTACAATTCATATGTAATAGCTATTACATCCTTGTTCAATCCCATTGGATTGCGATTGAGTTTCACTTATTCAATGACGCAAACTAGTTTTTAGAGGTTTGAAATTATATGATCACATGCACATCTTATGATGTTACATTTCAAATGATTATAGTAAAGTTTTGATTTGAGATACGTAAAGAATATGATAAAGAAAAAAGTATAAGAGGAAGAACAGATGATCTTAATGGTTTATGTGCACATGTGATAGATGGGCATTCTTAAGTGTTGGGATAAGGCAATCATACCTATTGATAGTAATATAGCACTTTGAAAAATGGATATAGTTCCTACAATGACTATGCTTACTAATACTAACTATTTCTTTATTATCTAACCTATAAAATTCCAATTCAAGAAACTAGAAGAAATTAATCTAAGTTTCTGCTAATGACTAGTATAATAATTAATTAAGACTCAACTAAGTATATTAATAAGAAAGTGATTAAATTGAAAAATTAACTCAAGATTTAATGACATATTTAGATCTACTTCCCCTAAAATTACACATTTAACTTTTACTAAAAATAATATAACTCGATCCATAATTACTTTAACTGGGAGAATTTTTTAATAAAGTTAATAACTTTCCTAAGTATATTAATCTTAATCTTTGAATCACCTATTATAATCTCTTCTTAATAACATAATTAAATATTGCATTAAAGAACAATGAATTCTTTTAAAGATAATAATAAAGATTTGAAAAGATTTTGTAATTTATCTCTAAACTTACAATAATCTTTATCAATTATGCCTAAATCTAATTATGTAAGCAATCTCTCGATTTTCTTGTACAATATCATATTTTTAGATCAATACCATAGGAAATACCAATTTAAAGCAATCAAGAACTCATTATTGAATCAAATAAAATAAAGATCTTTATTAGATCTAATATAACTCAGTGTCACATAATAACTATAGGTTCCACAAAACCTAGATATAAGAAATATATGTGCTAATTATGGAAAAAGAACAATCTTGAATGAGATCTAGGGAAAACATGAAAAGAAAAGCCATGAAAACTAATGAAAATTCTTAAATCTTAAATGCCAGAGTGTATGTCTTTCTTATGTGTTTCTACCCTTTAAGTCTTTTTAAAGGTCATATGAAAAGTTTGTTAAAAATCCCCTAAGTATCCTTTTATACTATCTATGGATTTCCCCCTTCGCTACAACTGATAAGATCTAGTAACACAGGCGTATCCTTAAAGATTAATTAAATCTTTACAAATCTTCTTAAATCTTTTTAAATATGCTATTGATATAACTTATGACACGATCGTATCTGTCAGGTCATGTCACATACTGTAAACTACTCTTTTCTACTAAAAAATCTTTCTTGAAACAATACAATCATGTTATTGCTCATCTTATTTCCAAACTTCATAACTTCTTCAATTTAACTCTGAATTGAGTGAAATTTGTTTTTATTTTCTTGTTTTCTTCTAAAGAACGTTCCAAAACCTAGCAATCAAGATTTTATTCAATTAAGTATCATTTTCTTAAAATGAACCAACATTTCAGGAAAAATCACTATATTAAATATAATCAATTAAGAGCTTATCAAGTATCCTTAAGCTTATTGATGGTATTAGCTTTTATAGGAAGATTTCAACAGTAAGGCAGTGTTTTTTTTTTTTTTTGAATTTCTAAATATGCTAAATCAGGGAGATGAAAATACTTATTTATAGATTTCAATGATCATTTGATGACTTCAGAGATTGACAAACAAGATGTGCCTTCTATGACATCTATTGGATCATTTAGGTGACCTGTAAAAGAGATGCAACCCTTATTAATGCATTCATAACATCTTATTTATAAAATTTAATGAATAACATGCACAAATAAGCCTATTAAGCGCATAAGCTAATTGAAAAGGGTCAAGAGCGATTCAATTAGTCTAGTGATCCTCATCTTAAGCCTACTAAGTCAAATCTACATGGGACTTTTGTAAATAAATAAGCTTGAATTCTTTGGCCCTACCATTAGCTTGAAAATCCATTCCATAGTAAGCCCAAGCCTAATTATTAAATTAGTCCTTCACATTATGTTAGATATTTTAGCTCTTCAAGTTACTATTTAGTATATATAGGTCATTGAGACATTGCTTTGTCATGTAATATGTTCATAAAGTTGATATTATTGCTTACTGATGAATTGTAGCATGGTGATTCTACACTTGTGCTAGCAATGTGCTAATAATGTAATATTTGCCTCATGATGTATGTTATTTCATCTTTGTAATATTCTCGTTGCTCCAAGGTCTGTGACTAGAGATGTGCAAATGGATTAAAGGCTACAAATCAGCCCATCTAACTCACTTAAAAAAGGGGGTTGAGGATGAACTTTTCAACTTAAATAAAAAGCAAGCCAAATAAACTAATCCATTTAATTTGTAGGCTAAAGTGAGTCAACCCATTATAGGCTGGGTTGGCTCACCAACCTAAAGAAATTAAGGAAGAAAGAACCAACACTAACAAACCTAAGACCAATGACTTTAATTGGGCAAAGCATCATTATTGTAGAATTCAATTAAATGCGTATAGTGTAAGTTTAATTGTATATTTGATTATAGCCATCACTATAAGTCTCTTTCCTGGTGGAGCAATGGATGTATGTTAACTGTAGTTGCAAAATTCTCTTAGAAAAGATTGACATAGATAAAACACAAAAGTAGTAGTAGATTCGGTTGTTTTCTCCTTTCTTTCTTTGTACAAGGTGTACTTTTCTTCTTCTTTCTTTTTCTTTTTGTAAATAGCTATAGTTATTCAATGTTTTGCCTTCTTTCTTTGAAAATGTATGTTTAGACAATTTAAAAAAAAAATAAAATCTATTATTAATGGATAGGTGGATTAGCTTAAAGAACCTACTGAAATGTTTATGGATAGGTTAAATGGGTTTGGTTGCTTGTCTAACCCACCAAAACGTATAAATAGATTAAATGGATAGCATCGATGAGCTAGTCTACTTAACCCAATAGTTTGCACAAATTAGATTAAGGTAACATATTCTGCCTCATTTATTAAAGGGATTGTAATGGGTTAGCTTATTTAGTCTTGAGGCCTAAATAGGTCAAACTAAGTTGGCCTATTTAATCCGTTACACTTAATGGCTTTAAATTGAACACTTGCAGCATGATATTAAAATCTTAGACTCTTAATAATCTATGCTACATGCACAACAGTTAAAAAATATTTGAGTCTTCACAGTTTTTTTTAATAAATATTTGGTGATGAATTTATTGATAATTGGAGTTCCTTAAAATAAATTTGGTACAGCTAGGATCACATAATGCTGGCAGCCAACTAGTAAAGGGAACTTGACTTACAGGATGAATGTCAATGGATTGACTCCTCTTTCAAGCGCATTCGTGCGCATTATTTTACTTCTTTAAGAAAGAGGTATATGCCGTTTGGATGGCTTCAAGTTCTCAATGGCTATCCGACTGGCCTCAGGAAGTCGTTTGACTGGCATCCTGTTTCTCCAAGCGAACAAGAATCGCAATTTTGACGAAAATTGCTCTCTCCACAACTCTAGTTTAACAATCTTACTTCAATCTTCAATATTCTAAGCTAAGAACATTAAAAGAGCCTCCATTGTTGTGGCCAAAAAGCTATAAAAGACTCCATTTTAATGTTGATTATGGCCATTAAATCTAATTTTATATTCTTGCATTCCTCTTACATTATAAATTGTAATCCTCTTAGAGCTTTTACTCGCAACCCAAAGAAAACTCTTAGTATTTTTCTTCTTAGTGGTGTGTATTCGCTTTGCATAATTTTCCCTCTTAGTTGTGTGTAATTTTTCTGCTTAGATTATAAATATAAGGTCAAACTGTTGGGACAAGCGAAAATGTAGTCATTTTTCTTCTTAGTGGTGTGTATTTGCTTTGCATACCTTTTTTACTGTATCCCTTGCTTTGATCAGTAAAATGGGAAAACATGAAAATGTAGCTATT
This sequence comes from Lumnitzera racemosa, assembly GCA_024138005.1. NCBI lineage: Eukaryota > Viridiplantae > Streptophyta > Magnoliopsida > Myrtales > Combretaceae > Lumnitzera > Lumnitzera racemosa. The sequence continues at coordinate 66,093,088 of JAMXBC010000004.1, forward strand.
CTTTGAAAATATAGTACGAAGAGAAAAATTTAGAATCGTCTATCATTGTTTGTTCAACTAAAATCGAATAGTTCACAATATGCCAATCCCAATGTTTTGTTAAAAGGAATATGATGGTGTATTTGTGAAGGAACACAATGAGGTTCTCCAAACGCGCTTGAATCCAGTTGATTATGTGGAGTCAAGTCCAACCACTTAAGGAAAATAAGTGCACCCTTTCAGGTCACATACTGGGGACTCACTCTTTGTTGAGCTCACATATGGAACAACCACATGGTTATCCATCCGGCCATAGCTAGCTGATTCAACCTAAATTACCAACTGCTGTTGGGATTATCCTGGAATTCCTGGCATATGTAATTATGTCATTGTTTAATATATGCTTGGAAACCAAAGCAATCAGGCATAGTTGAGTTGAGCCAGTAATTTATACGACAAGGAAAGATGAAACTATCCTTATACTTCCACAAATTCATTGTCCCAATTTTTCTCATTTTCTTTCCTTTGGCATTCGGCAAAAGAAGTTGGCAAGATCCAAGTCATACACTTAAGAGATGATGTACATAGATTTGATTTTTTTTTTTTTCCCCTACAAAAAAGGAGGAGTAAGTTTAAGCAACACTGAAAGAATTTGCAGTGCTCTCAACAAATCTCCTTGCTCCCTTAAACCATCTCTTGTCCCCGGCTTGAGCCTTGCAGATGTATAGCTTTCCATCTTTTATAGTAGCAATGATCAGTTGGTGCTTACCTCCTTCGTCTCCATCAGCTGTTCTTGTAAGCACGGACAAGAAATAGTATTTTTTCCTGTTGATATCAGGAGTCGATGATTCTAGGATGTTTGCTGTGGCCACAGCATTAGGGTCAAATCCTCCCTGATCATCATCACATTTTTCATGTTAACACCCAAACGAAAAAGGAAAAAAAAAAAAAAGAATTAAGAACCAGTATTTCTGATGAATGTAGAGGTCTAATGAGTCCTTTCTCCAAAAACTCGTGTGCTTAGACCAATTCACCAGGAGCCAGTGAGGTTTCGCAAAACACCAGATCAACCACCCGAATTTCAATTTTCACTGAAATCGCAATTGAAGTTTTGACATGCAACCAAGTTAACCATTCCGTAAAACTTCCGACCTAAAGAGTAAAATAATCCAGTGGTTGATTCGGTGGTTTTGCCAAACTGAAGTGACTTATGGTGGACGCTACCGAGGAAGGAACTACTGAGGTAAATTACGGAAGGGGACATGTCTTAGATTTAATATATGTGTGTAAAATTTGAGGCCATTTAGAGTCTAAAGAATAAGTAATGAAGCGTGCTCCTTGTTATTAGATATAGAAATAACAGATGATGCGTTTGGACACCATGCAAGTATAGATTACCTCAGAATCGGTTTTGCCAAAGTATGCCTGCTTTCCTAGCAAGTAGTCAACCTGCAATGTCGAAATAACATATTAACTGACAATATTTTGAGACTTATCAAAACCCACACTTCTGGTTTCGAAAAGAATGCAAGTATCTTATGATATAGTCAAAGATTTCTCTATGCAAATGTCTGAACAAAAATAGTTTGTTACCTAGACAATCTTAGTAACAATGGTACAAAATAGAGACACTGTCAACAGAGTAATCTGCTTTCTTTACAAGGAACAAGGTTTGAGAAGAAACATACCGTGGAGAGGAACTGTTCAGGAGACCCGTAGTCAGCTATCGACTTCTTGTCTGTTGGGGTGATCATGACAGCAACATTGCTATTGGAGTCAAAGTTGTCCTCGTATCTGAGAACCTGACCAGGGTACTCCAACTCTTTGCTTTGATTCCATTTTGAAGGAATAGATAGCTTGAATCCATCTCCATCATATGTCAAGAAGTCAGTGTTCGTCTTTGGCTTACCAAAAACATTAGCTGCAACAGGGCGGAGAGATTACTTTCAGTTTTAATAAGCGGTTTAGCACCTACTCGTCCACTTATCTCTCGCGCATTTATATAATCCATAAGGTTAAACCCATCAAAGAGACCATTTGATTTGAGAAGTTGAGTGCCTCTTTCACCATGGTAAGTTTTAGATCTATCACCATTTGTCCGCTTATCTGTTGCACAACCATATAATCCATACCATATGTTCCTTATGTATTTTAAAATTTTTAATCAAACTTTTAGGTTCACCAGCCAAATTAAGTTTAATTGCAACCAATTGTAAATTCATTGACTTACAACTCTCTATTTTATTTCCCAAGATTTTTCCAATATTTGTCATAACAAAAACCTTCTAAATTGCTAAACGTTACCTATAATTTCTAAAAGGTGGTTGTTACTAGAGGCTTTTAGTGATAGCTAATGATGGAAGATGAAAGCTGCAGCTGAGGTCGGTGTGTGAGTCTTAAATATCGTGGAAAATGTAAGTGGGAAAGTGATTTCTATTTTTTTTCCCCCTCCTGAAGAGTTAAATCCTTTCCCATAATCTGCACGAGTATCTTCAATTGTTGAGAACCCCACTCACCTTCCATCATAATTTTTTTCAAGCATTAACCATAACTTACTACGATCTCTACATTTCTTGGGTTCTACGGTCCTAGAGCATGGTGCTTGGGATTTATACATCCATCAGCTATATATACAAAGCTTAAGCCTAGGCAATACTTTCTTCCATGTAATATATGAGGGTGATGAATTAGAGTTACCAGCTTCACCATAGGCTGCATCAGCAGGTGAAACCTTGGATCCAAAAGCAGCAGCACCAATCAACACGGTGAGAGCCAATCGGCGAGAGATGACCGCGGTATCATCTTCACCGATCGTCTGCTTTTGAGCCCTGCAAACTAGTTGGGTGGGCTTGGAACTAAGCACAAAACGCTGTGAAGATGACCTAGCAGGAGTAGTAAGTGCATGGTGGTGAAAGAAGCATGCAGTAGAAGCCATTCCTTGAAACTTTACTAGACACTGGAGATGGGGAATTCTCGAAAAGGGATGGTTCAGGGGGTGAATTGGTTATATGCGAATGGTTTTGTTTGTTGTTGGATACTGGCGGGAGGAATTGGGTGAAGGCAAGATTTCGTTTTTGAATGGGATGAGGTTTTAGAGGTTGTTATTGGTGACACGTTGGATTTCTGAGTTATCTGTACAAAGTGGTATGTCAAAGGCTGCTCACCGTGGGGTCAATGTTACTGTATCTTTTCTTTGTGCATGTGCATGTGCATATAATTGCAAGGCTTTAGGGATTTCATGTCATGGTGTGAAGGCGCCCATATGTTGAAGTTTCATAGAAGCCAACCCTAGCTTTTTTAAGCAATGAATGACTTTGTGATAATTATGGGATGAGTTCAATTCTTAAGTATATTACATTTCAAATAAGATTAATAATTCGTGTTTTCATATTATATCTTATTTCCATCTCTGAATAGGTTTATTCTCAAAAAAATTAAACTCATAATATGATCCATTTATTAATTATATACAAAAACTTAACTCCATAACTTAATGAGTTTTGCATCAAGATTGGACCTATTTATATTAGAGTTGATAATTCATGTTATTATATCATGTATCGTTTATCTTAGGTTTTATATTGTTTATCAAGTAAAAAATTATAATTCAATCTATAAAATATATGTTGATATAAAGAGAAAAGAATGATTATAATATTTAAATTTCACAAAGATAAATAACATAGCATTTTATGCTTAATAAAAAATTACAATCCAAATAAAAATTTTAGTAAAGTAAAATTTTATTAAATATAGAAAATCTGAAAAATTTAATTGATATAACATTACTAAATTAAATGAAATTATGAATTCAATATATATATTAATATTACTATCAAATATTTTCAAATTTATCACATTATTTCTTAGAATTTTAGGGAAGATGATCAAAGAGTTTAGAAATGAATTCGTAATTATTTACCTATTTAACCTACCGTGCAATAAGAAGAATATATAACTAAAAATTTCTCACATCTTTACTTGAGATTTTTGATTTAGAAATAAATTATTTGTGTAACAAAATACAAATATAAGAGAATATATAATATGTCTTGTGTCTTGTGTTTCGTATTCAGATTTGGAAGTTTCACTCGAACTTGGATACGAATTTAATCATGTTTAAACAAGTATAACCAGTTTATATCTTATGTCAAATTTTTTATATTATTCCATTTAAATCATATCATATCTAGATCTATCATGTTTAAATTCCAAATTTACTGGCCTTAATTTCAGAGGATGATTCAAGAAGTTCATTTATGTAATATCGAATAAAGTCCTGCAAATCGTGTGGCGCTGCAACATACTTCTAGTGAAGGGATTTAAGATTTGTATTGGTTCAATTTATATACGCATGTATTTACTAGACGGTTGAAACTTAATTGTTGTTATTTAGTTAGGAGGGAAAAAGGAAACCTAACCAATTAAAGCCAATACTCTCCCAGTAGCCTATTCACACAAGAGGGGAAAATTATGGCCAGTTATATAACCCAAGGTGTGCTATGATTGGCATCTTTTTTCTTTTCCTTTTTTTTTAAAAAAATTGAAATAAAGGGAATCTTCCTTTCTTTTAAGGAACAATATAAAATATCACAATATAAAAGGGAGATGGAAAGATGGTAAAAACCCTTAATCACCTAACGTTGTAGCTCAGTTAATAGCTAATGAGTCTAGTATGGTGAAGAAGGGGCCTGAACAATTTTATAAACTAAGGGATGGAAAGTTAGAGGCTTTTAAAATAAAACTATTGATATTAGAGCAGAAACACTCAAAAGATCATCGGTAACACACTTCTATAGTAAGGAGCTCAAAGCACCCAATAATTACTCCAGGAAGCTACATACCCAAAGAAGTGAAATTGTAAGACCAATGGAAAAGGGGTAAAGCTGTACTTGTATGGCGAGTTCAAAAGTAAGGTAAGGAGCAAGATCTGCCTCCACTAAGATGAAGGTAAGTAAGGCATGTATTTCATCGAGCTATTGACATTAAATATAGCACTCTTAGGAGGCAAACCAAGTTTATAATTTATTTTCATAATTTTTGGTTATTTTACATTTGCACTTGAATTCTTACATGAGAATTCTAGGAATTATCTTCTATTTAACTCTTTCATTTTCTTAATTTAATTTTTCTTAAAAAAAGGTGTACAACAAGTTACATGGTCTAAAGATATGGTCGTGTCTCTAATCGTATCACTCTTAGGCCAGCCCTTACATGCATGAATAGTGAGTTACATGATTCAAAGACATGGTCGTATCTTCAACCGTATCATTCTTAGGGTAGTCCCTATAACCCATTACAGTGCATTACATGATTGCGAGACATGGTTGTATCTTGGGTTGTATCATGTCCACTATATAAGGCCGTAACTTGCATTTCTTCGTCACTTTTTACTTTATTCCACATACATACATGAAAGCTCCTCTCAACTACACTCTCCTTTACGCCAATACTCACACTCAAACACTTACTCACTCATACACTTGTTCCATAATCTCTCTTTAATACTTACCAACTAAAGATTTTCAATCTACACTCCACTTCAAGAAGCTGGCTAAGTTCTTAATCCTTCTCTTTCTTTAATTTTTCTACAAAACTTACTTAGATTTTACTATTATAACATCCTATAGTTGTTAGAACTTGGGGCTTTTGCATGTTGGCAATTCGTTGGTGCAAGCTATGATAATTGTTACTTATTTTACGAGTTAGGTAGTGATTTTCAAGTAAAACACGATTATGTTCTTGATTTTGGTGGTAAACTTAGATTTTAAAAGATACGATTATTGACACAATCATGTCAATTATGATGCATGTTAAGGCCTGTGTGATTTCTTCTTCCATGTTAGGGCTTTAATCTTTCTATATATGGTGTTGATTCTTGTAACTTAATTAGTTAGGGTTTTGAATTAATTTCAAGATCTTGCGCTTTAAATGCTAGAAATCGTAAGAATCATCCATTTGACATGCTTAAATTTCTTTATGCAATACAGGATTATGTGATTATGTGACTACTTTTTCAAAGTCTCAAAGAATATGGCATGCCTACCATGTGTTTGCTAAAATGCTTCAATGATTTTTATTATCCTTTATTCCATAATTGTGGTTACTTTTTACATTGTTTGTCATTCTAAGTGTAAGGAAAGTGTTAGTGACTATTTATTGATTTAAATCAACTTCTTTTTCATGTAGAACATGTCATTGAGGCAAAAACTAGATGTAAGGCACAAAGATAAGGAAATTGCATCATCATCTCAACTGTTGCCATTCTTAATTCACTAGTGGCCATCGATCCCCCAGTTCATTCAATGCTGTGTTTTTTATCAAAAGCCACTTGAGAATGTTTTCCACATTTCCAATTGTATACCTTTGGAGAGACTTTATATCTTGATTGGAATGTAATTGAGAAACTCAATTTACTTGATTAAATCCGAGATATGGTCTCAATTAACTTAGGAAAGGCTACTGACATTTCAAGCTCCTATTTTTTATGAGTTCACACTTGAGTTTCTCTACATAGTGCAAATGGATAAGCTTTTAGGAAATTTTGGAACACAATGGAAACTATGATTTCAACTGAACAACCGTACTCATTCAATTATTGTTGCTAATTTGGGTGTTTATTTGGGCTTATATTCGGAAGAGTATGCATAGATAGATGAGTTTCTTAGGCTTCCTTGCAAGTTACCACATGAAGTCTTACTGTACTAATTTCATTGTAGCATCATAAGGGGTAGTGATTACATTGCAAAGTCTAGTAAGGCCTCTTCTCTACGTCACCTAAAATACAGAGTAACGTATTAGTTAATATCTTACACAATTGTTGGGCTAGGTAAGAGTACCAGTGTAGTTGGCAAGTTTGAATTGATGAATTTGTATAGCATGATTGAGAAATATCTAGTTAATTTAGCTATATTGTTAGCCAACTGTCTTGTGAAGCAAGCTACTAGTATTCGAGCTTATGGTAGAATATGTTGTGTTCATATGTGACCTTGTTGGCTCATAGGATAGGGATTTTGACCAGATGGTTGTCCGATATGATACTGGTTAAGGAGATGTAGCCACTAAAAAAAGAAACATTCAAGAACATGCACATGAATTTAGATATGGCTGAGGGATACAGAGGTGCAAGTTCAAGTGCAAGCTAAGGATCAGGTTCTCAGCTTGATCGAATAGAGGAAATGTTGAAAAATTTGAGTACCCATCAGGACATGATGGAGTATAAAATGGGTAAGATGTTGGCAGGGCAGAATCGCACTACGTGATTCTTTTGCAATGTGGGTAGATTGAATAGTTTGAAAGTTCATGATGTTTTCCAAAAGTCCCCCTCCTCGTCTTTAGAAGAAGAGGCCACTCAGGAGTTAGCCAATGAAGAAGAGGACTAAGAAGAGGAAGGAGCCTAAGAGGAAAGTTCAGAAAAGGAAAGGGCTCAAGAGGAAAGTTCAATAAAAGAAGTTGATGATGAAGATTCTAATTTTGAGAAAAATGATGATGATTTTATGGATGATGATTGAGGAGATGTGGCTATTTTATTATTATGATATGGCCTAGGATGTACTTTGGTTTTAAGACTTGGTTTTTCTTACTAAACTCTCTTATTTGTTCTTGCTTTTGTTTTTCTTTGTTTTCTTTTGTGTCTTGATAGAATGATAGTGTTAGTTGCTTATCCATGTTGGAACTAAAGGTCAAAGCTTTTTAGATAGAAATGTTTAGTTTGTCCATTTGGAAATTTGGTGTGGGTTGCTTCATAACTTATGGCTTTTGTGCATTTGGGATTATCAATTTTTAGGGGAGAATTAGTTCTTTTCCCACTTTTCTATTCCCTTACTCATATGTTTTATTTTTTATTTATTTATATATATTTTTCATATGTGACTTAATTCATACAGTAGGGATAATGTATGGTTTTAAGTGTAAGGAAGGGGATATAGAAACTATTGCTAAGAGACCATTTTTTTTTTTTTTGCATTTAACCTAATCTTATTATTTTATTAACTTGCAATCATTTAGAAATTGGCAACTTCTAATAGATGGTAATGAATATTTGAATACTTGATCTTTGATATTTAATTTATACTTTGCCAAAGTTAATAAGTAAAATCTTTATGGAGTGCAGTTACGGGTCATTTAGCCTAAAATTTTAAAGACTTAGGATTAGAGTAACATTACTAGTTAGGAGTTAGTCATGATTATTTTCAAAACTTGCTTTAATGTATACATTTCTCTTAGATGACTTTAAATCCCTCTAATCCTTAGTAAATAAACAAATAAAATTTTTCTTTTGAGAAACTCTTAGAAACTTGAAATAACTAGAGGGAGAATGTGGTAACAATGGCATGAATAATCAATAATAAAAAGGCAAAATTAGTAAGAATTTGCCTTAGTCCCTTAGAAGACTAAGATTGAATTCTATTGTCAATGCCAAAGTAAGCTTAAAGAATAAATTGGTATGGATTGACCTTGATCCCTCAAAAGAGTAAGGTTGTTTTCTACTACCAATATGAGGTTAGGTTGGTATGAATTAGTCTTAATTTATCAGAAGAGCGAGATCCTTTCTCTTTACTAATATAATTGTTCTAAAATAGTGTGCTTAATACGATAAATTTGAAACCTTTACAACGAAAGCATGAACTAAGGGAATGATGAAAGGATGAGTGAATGTTACTTTGAATTATAGTGCTTAGTGAGAGTGAAGAGAGGGTTGTATATCTTTTAGTTAAGTAGGTTAAAATTTTTTATGACTTTTTTCCTGATTGGTGAGATGTTAATTCTGATTTGGAGTATGGGAATCCTTGATTAAATGATCTAGGTAAACTCTAATTTATATATATTAGCTTGTGAACTTTGGTATTTCGTGTCCTTTAGACATTGGGGAAAGTATTAAGTATAAGAGTTAAGAAAGTTGTTTAAAGAAAATTGATTAGAGTTGTAAGTTGATTCTTTTTCCAGGTTAAGTGTAAATTTTGGTTGGGTTTCTTAGATAGTGATAGTTTTTAACTTAAGACTTCTTGCCCTAATTCTTTCTTTGCTTTATTTGCTTAAGGACAAGCAAATTCTTAAGTGTAGAGAAGTTTGATAAGTTCTAAACTGGATATATTTTATTTGGTGATTTTTCATGATTTTTTCTCAAAATTTGAGTTTATTTTTATAAAATGATACTTAACTAAGAAACATCTTGATTTTTAGGTTTTGAAACAATCTATGTAAAAAAACGAGAAGATAAAAACAGATTTTACTTAAATTAGAGCTAAAATGAGCAAATTATGAAGGTTTAAAGATGAACACAACCAAATGACATGATTGTGTCATTTTCAAGCAAATTTGGAGCTAATTTTCAATTATCACAACCAGTGACATGACCATGTCCTTGGTTATGTCGTTCCCAGTTTTGAAAAGAAAAGAGAGAGAGAGAGAGAGAGAGAGAGAAAAGACGCAAATGGTAATGAGTTACACAACTAGGGGACATGGTTCTATTGTTTGTATAGACTTTATTTTACCATGTCCTATGCAAAGTCTCTTTAGGGTTTTTTTAGGAGGACATAATTAGATGACTTTTAGAGAGTTTTGAAACCAAGAGCACCTAAGGGAGTAAGTGACCATCAAGACTTTAAGATTCATTCTTATTTAGATTTCATGATTTTTTCTTCTACAATTCTTTATTCTTTAATTTTAGATAGTAGAATGTAGATCTACTCATGTGACATGATTTTTATTAAATTTAATTAATTATTTAGTCTTTTCTTTATTCAATTATGTATGCTTTATGATTTATATTATTATTTCCAAGGATAGTAATCTATAATTTGATATGTTATAAGAGAATCGAGATATTTCTTATAAGATTACATTTAGACATAGTTGATAAGGATTGTTGTAAGATTAGAGATAATTTGCAAAATCTTTATCGAATTTTGAATTATAGTGTTGAGAATTCATTATGCAATAATATGATCTTAGATCATGCTAGTAAAAAAGATTTTAATAGTTAATTTTAAGATTTTAACTAGCTTGAAAAAGTGATTAATTTTAGTAGAGAATTCTCCTGATAAAAAAAGATTAAAGAATAAATTAGATTATCTTAAAGGGGAATCACATGTTAAATCTAATAGAAGTAAAGATCTAGATACAGTTTGTGAATTTTGAAGTAGTTTATAATTTTATTACTTCTTGCTTAGTTCTTGAACAATTCTTAATTAATGATAAATTATTATTTACTACAATCAATTTAGATTCTTTAAATTATCAAACTTAAATTTGTAAATTAGATAATAGAGATCTAGCAAGTATTAGTAGTCAAAATCTTTGAGAGATTAGTATTTGGACTTAATTTGCCTATTATAAATTTGATAGGTGCACTTGCCTAACATCAAGGGGCACTATGAAATCCTACAAATTGTTGCATCTGTATATGGAGAACAATTTATGCTACAATATAACCGATAAATTAGATGTTTGAAAAGTTGCTCTCATCATTGATTATAAGGTATAGGTTTGTACCTATGTCATTAAAGACACATTTATTTCCTTTCTTCCATACATACATAAATAGAATCTAACTTTTGAGCCCATATTAATTTCTTCTTACTTAATCCATAATAAAGATTGAAAAATGAGAATAATCAATTTTCAGCCCTTTTATCTGAGCCAGTGTCAGTTTCATAGCTAAGACTTACAAATAAGCCTTATAATGTCCAATCATAAATCAAAATTCCATGCTCAATTGTTTTAACTTGAATGCATGCATAAAGGGCATAGAGGAGTACTTATGCTCTTTCTTTTGAAAAGGTTTTCCTTACATGAAATAGACATGGATAAATCAATGCCCATCTTGTGTAAGGACCAATTTGGAGAAGGTGAAATAAGGTATGTGAAAACCTCATCTCCTTTATAGAGAATAAGTATATACATAGTAGAGATCTTTACCCCATTAATAAGGGTTCTATCAACCTTCAATCTTTTTGTCACCAATACTAAGTTTCTCTATACGAAATCCGCTTCAAAAGTACATAATTTGAATGCTCCCCACTACCAATTAGGGCCTTACATACCTTATTGTTAGCCAAACCTAAATCTCATAAACCTACCTCTATAGCTCACCTCGCATTCCTAGACCGGTACATAACCCTTAAAACAATGACCAAACCTTAAGTAAACCCTTATAGAAAATAAACCAAGATTGGAAGCCATCATAGATGAAACCTTTAAGCCGTCACTTTACCTTAGTAGTGCATACCCTACCTCCAAAAAAAATGACACTTTAGACTCAGCCACACCCATCTCACCTTCAACCATAATATTGAAGCATTAGAAGATTCATGGGCTTCTATTTTTAAGATAAGTGTCTCTGTTTATAAAAATTGTCTCCACATCCTTTATTCATGTCATTAGGATTGTGTCTTGGCTCATGTTTCCTTATGTCTTGGGTTACTTGCCTAGTCCATGTAAATCTGTACTTCATGAAGTAGGCATTTATTTGGTCTTTTGTCTTCTTTTGAATATTGCATATGCATAATTATCAAATCTATTCCTTTATGGTAATAATGTATCTTGCCTTTAATCTTTGCTATAACATGTTTTTTGTGCAGATGGATGTACTCAATAGCTTCTTGCCTCATGATAATACGAGTAGCTTTGAAGAAGATCCTCAAACAATAGTTTATCTCGAGACAAGACTAAAAGTAATAAAATCCTCAAAATGTATATTGTTATGTAAAGTTTTCTCTAATAAAACTGAGAATAAGGTAGCCCTGGTTATAGTATCGAAGAAATCTTTAAAGACATATGAGAATTGTGAGGTTGTTAGGATGAAAACCAATCTATATGTCTATATGTATCAAGATAAGCAATAAGCTATGAGAATTATTAATGATGGACGGTAGACATTTATGTGAAAGTTAGTTGATATACTGCAATGAGAATTAACAAGGGCAACGATATCAACAGTAGGTTCAAGCTTATAGAAAGCTTGAAATTGAAGGGTGACAAATGGATGAAATAAAAGAAAATGAGCAAAACCATGAACAATCATGAGGATATGATGCACCAAGGAACCTTTGCAAACTTATATGCTAGTTGATATGACATACAAATAGCTCAATGAGGTCAGTTGCTACCTAACCTTATTTAAGGGATAGGATAAGAGTAAAAGAAGACAAGCTCATAGTTAATAGTAAGAAACTTAATGTATTTAATGATGGGGACAATCCTTTTAGCTACACGTAAAAAGGGTACTTATACTTGAAATATTAAAGTTACTTTCTATACTTGGAAAATACAAAAAGGGTGCTATCTAAAATAAACTAAATATAAGAAATAAAGAAGAACATAAAAGAAAATGCAGAAATAGAGGCTTTTGTTGGTAGATTCTTTCACGTAGGGATTGAGACATGTAGCTGGCAACTATTGGAGAACTCTCGAGCAAATAGACAAAGTAGTACAATCAAATTAAGTGGATGCTAAGCTGGGCTGCGAGTGCACTCGGATTAGTTCAGTTTGGATAGGACCTTTGTAGCTTGGAGTAAAAACGCTCAAGTTGGGGAGTAGGCTTACCGAGCTAAAGGGTAGGCAATCTAAAATCCCTTCAAGTTGAAGCTTGGTAACTATTGACAATGAATGGGGTAGAGATCAACTTGGTAATTGTAGGAGGTAAGTCGTAAGCAAGAGCTCAAATTCTTCATGAGTTGGTTGGTAAGGGAGGATACACTTGGCAAGGCCCTCAAGTCCACATGCTTACGCTCGAGTTACGGGTCTAGTGGGCTGATTCCTATCATTAGTTCTTTTAAATATATGGGAATCGCATTAGAACATTGAAGATGTTAACATGGATGTATGTCCTACATGGGTACAAATTCATCGCATTAGATGATGGAAGGAAATTCCATGAAGTTAAGGGTAAGTGTAAGGAAAGTTATTGAACGTGAAATGGTTACCTTAAAGTGGGGAATGGGGAGGAAGGGGGGTTAGAGGTATATATTATGTTTGAACCGACTCAAAACTGGCAACCAAGCTAGTCTGACGGCCCTTGAACCGTATGTTCCTTTTTTTTTTTTACATTTTTTTCTGCATTTCCATTAATTACTATAAATATTTTATTGTGTACTCATGTATTTCTATTTTTTTCCAAATAATTCTAAAACTTTATGTGGACATGTAGTGATGTATGAATGATTTACTTTTATTTTTTATATAAATCATTTTCTTTTTTGAAATAATTGATTTGGATCAAGTGAGCATGATATTATATTACAATGTAGAGTAAGATTTGCTTAAGCAACAAAGATCTTAAAGGAAGAAGATTTCTTACTTGAATCTCGTAATACGTTGTTAATATGAAAAGAAATAAATTACAACGTAACTATAAACTATAATTTGTGATGGTACATTATAAGATATTATTTCTTAGATAGGAGTACAGTTACCGAACAGATATATAAATTACAATGCCATTCATAATGGTACTGAAAAGTCATTTCACAGTTCATACTTTGAGAAATTCGGTTAGTTAGGGGAATTTTTTTTTTTATTGATTTTAAGGTCACTCTAAATGTATTTATATATTTGCTAGTCGGAATTAGATTGTCATATTTTAGTATTTTTTTTAGAAACCCTTTAGTATGTTGGTTAATTTTAAATTAAGTAAAGTATATGAAGTATATGTGATTATCCATTTATATTTTTTATCTAAGAAAAATAAGTTGTTAATTTGAAAAGCTTGAGTGAATCATTAATTTTTGAAAAACCATACCACTTCATTTTTTTTTTTTTGGTAATTGCAAAGACAATTTTACTAGGTGATAAAACATTTTTGAACGATAAAAAAGAAAAGAATAGTTACTAGGTTTCACCCATAGCTGAACTTAGGCTTCCATTTGATATATTCCAATTGCTAAAATATTTGTCCTCTTCAATTGACGTACTGCATGACTCTTGTTCTCTATAAGCCGCCTTGTACCAATCTTTAGTGTAGACGCTTGCCTCAAAGTTGATAATGGAAATGAAGGTTCGCCAATCATCAAGGATGAAGCCTACCATACTGAATGCTTAGTCAACGACTACTATCTATGTGGGAGTGATAAGCACTCGACCATCGATGCTAGATAGAATGGAGTAGCTCCTCACATGCCTTTGCCACTACTACAAAATGTTGAAATCCTTGATGGAAATACTTTCAACGAATTTATAGTTTATACTCATGTAACGCTGCAACTCGGTTAGTGGCTCACCCGACCGTTGTTGCTTCAATTTTTGTGTTAGCAACTACAGACCAAAAAATGCTTAACAGTGTTCAGTATGAGGTGGCGAGGGAGAGGCTGATGTATGGCTACCATATTGACATTGGTAACATATGAAAAGCTCTTCCAAATTGGTTATGGCTGTTGAAACTTGCTACTCTACTTTTAGGCACACATGTCTTGGGAATCTGTTAAAGAATCAATATAATCGTAATAAGTTTTCAAATATATTTGCATTACTTTAGTTTTAAAGCATGGGTCTAAAATAGTAGTGATAAGATGAACACGAGGAATTTCCTTATAACTTAATAACCACTTGTATGCCATATCAAGTGTATAGTCGTATAAGGTCGGGTCTCTATGTACCTGAAGTAAGATGCTAAGAACACTTACACCTGACATCATAAATAGATGGACACTGTGCTTGTATACTTGAGAAAAAGTTTTAGTTGCATCATTAAAAACTTTAAAAACCTTCAACAACTGGATACGTATATCCCAGTTACTTCACTGGGGTGAAGTTCAACCTCCTGTATGTAGTATATCACAAAGTCATAAGGCAGTTTGTAGTAAGAAACGGTGTTATGCAACAATTTGTACATTGAATTCCAATGGTATTGCACATCCATCTTAAATTTTTTAGGTCTCTTCCTGTGTTCTACATAGTAGTTTCTCCACTTCTTGTGTAAGGATAGTTTCTCCGCTATTATTTTCACCACATCTTTTATCAGGGATAACTTGTTCTATAAAGTTGCAATATCATTCTTGATGCATAAGTTTAGAATATGACATATACATCTAATGGTGCGAACCATGACCAAGAACAGACAAGGCTGGTTGTTGGATGAGTCCAAGCTTATAGAAAGCTTGAAAAAGGGTTAATAGGGAAAAGCATAGAAAGAGTGACAAAAACGAATGGAATGTAAGTAAAAAAAACTCACGAATAGTTCTAGAGGATATAATGCACCAAAGGAACTTTCGAAGACTCATAGCATAATTCGATATGACGCATGAATTGGTCCGGTGAGGTTACTTACCACCTAACCTTGCTTAAGGGAAAGGATAAGAGTGATGTTGAGAGTAAACAAGTAGTGTTTACGCAAGGAAGAAAGTACTTAAATGTATTGAAGGTAATCTGATGATCCTACAGCTACAAGTACAAGGGTATTTATACTCGTGAGTTAAGGCAACTTGCCTAAAAGGGAAAAGACAATAAGGACATTTTCTAAAGAAGCAATGTACATGATACAAGAAGGTAAAAATGAATATACAAGAAAATCAATCATTGGTGCTACAAATTCTCCATACGATATTGTACACGTGGCAATGCTATATTGGTAAGGTTTTTAAGAGATGCGAACAAAAGGTACAGATAGGTGGACTTGTCCAAATAAGAATAACCTAGTTAATCTAAATTCTTTATCTTTCGTCTTTTTGGCAAGGATGATGCTGAGTGATTAGTCGGCTCGGCATTAAAGTAGTCATCAACTCGGCATAACACAGAATAAAGGGCGGTCATTCAGGACAACATTGAAGGTGACTCGACAAGTAAGTACTCGGCCTTTGTAAGGGTTAGTTGAAACATAAGGATTCGTCGTGCCGGCCCCTTTAGTCCTCAGGCTCAGCTATAAGTTAGAGGTCCTGTAGCTTGATTCCCATCATCTAATATGCAAAAATATTCCCCCCCCCCCCCAACCTGCTGTTCCCCCTTCCCCCCGCTCCCTTCTCCCCTAATGTTGGTTAACAAAGGTTTTGTAGATTCATTATGGACGTAATGTTCGCACTTGCATTATCAAACCTAGTTGAAAAAATTTCTTTGATAATCCATATTCGTTTATAATTAAACTAATAATTTTATATATGTTTTGCATCATGTGGAGGTTATTGAACATCCTCAACGCTAACAATCTTTTACTTAGTTGCCAATTATCCTTGATCTAATCACCAGTTATGCCCATATATGAATTGTTACGAAAATGATCAATTCATATGCCAGCATACATGGATACTAATGTATCCAGTGAAGAGAACTTACTTACGAGCTCTCACTTACCTTTGTGGTAAAGCTCTTACTTAGCTCTACTTAATGTGTTGTGACTAACTAATGTACGTTAAGGTTGAATGCCCCTTGCTCATATTTGCTTTGCCACTGTGATGCAACTATGTTGAATGATAGGCGTAAGTTTGCAAGGTACTACACAAGATTGCACTTATGCTTCTCTTGATCATATTACATTAATGTTGGTTCGAAGAACAATTGCCTTGTGCGATTTGTTGTTGCGTTTTGTCTATCTTGACCTCTTTAGGGTGCTTCGATCTCAGGTGTTTGTCAAGAGTACTGTAACCATCACCAATTTTCCAAGCGTAGATGGCGAGCGACCTCATCGAGTTGCTCGTGTGTCATATTGAGTTAGCTTTGCGAGTTTGCAGAGTTTCTTTAGTATGTCATATCCTCGAAATTCGTTTGTGGTTTTCTTGTTTACTTTCATTGTTATTCATGTATTCCCCATCTTTTTGTTTTTTTTTTCAAGCTTAGACCCACTTTGATACCATTGCCTTTGTTAGCTCTCAGCATGGCATACCACAACCTATGTTTAACTCTTTTGTTATCTATGTTTTGTTTAAATTTACTTTTGTTGCACTTAAGTTCATTTTATTTTATTTTGTTTTGTCTAACTTTGTTTTGCTTCTTTTATTTATTTTCCTTTAGTTTTAATCAAATTTTAATTTTGGTTATTAGGATTATTTTAGTAATAGGGTATGATAATATATAAAAAAAGAGTCAGTTAGTAAGTTACATGACTTGGTGACACAACCCTATCATTGAGTGTATATAATTAGGTACACAACATGGGCTAAGATCAGTGGGTTAGAAAGGCTGGTGATATGATCATGTCCTTACCCATGTTCTTATAGTAGAGTAATGCCCATACCCATCCCCCCTCCCCCTCTCCCCCCTTCTAGGCCTTCTTAAAACCTTAAAGATCGGTGAGTAACATGCGTTAGGGATATGGTTATATCCTTGCTTGTGTTTAATCAAGTGCAATTTTAGGTGCTACATTCAGTAACATAGACTAGAGACATAACCATGTCCCTATCTGTATTTGCCTTGACATAATAAAGACATACACATATCCTCACATATTATACACATTAAAACACACATGCATACACTCTTTAGTTTTCTCATGAACACAAACACACATATATACACATAAGCACTTCTCACTCTCTCTTCCTCTCACATTTAGCTGCTTGTTGTCATTAAGTCCAAGATCATCTAAGTAAGTTTTTGCTCACACTTTATTCTTTTCTTCTTCTTTGTACTATTTCTTGCTCATGCTTTGAGAACATCACTATTTATGTATCATTAGCAAAAAGAAATTTAGGGCTTTTGTTGTTTAAGGAAAAGTTAATGTATTTAGACTTGTTTAGACCTTCTTTTACTACATAGCACATGAATTTTGTTAGATCATTCGTGATACGATTGTATCCTTTGAAAGCGGTGCACATGGTTATATGTTTTAAATTTTCTCTTATTGATGTCCTTGAATGCATTTGTGAAGCTTGTTGTTGAGAGTTTATACTCTCTACTTCATTGAGCATGAATTTTTCTTGAGATTGTGTACCAATTTGCATGTGATTTACTCATTATAGCCACTCAATGTTTGGAATCTTGATGTTGATTTTAGGGCATTGGTGCTACTTGAAGTTAATAGAAGTGTTAATGACATGGTCTTTACGTTTTGTAGAGTCAATTGTATAATTAGTTGGATGCTTACAATCAACTAGTTATAGTAATGCCCTCCTAAGTGTTTGCCAGGAAGTTTGACACACAACTATTAATATCACACAAGCCAAAAGGGTAGGTTTGAACCTCAACATGGTTCGAAGGATAAATGGTAGTTGAAGGTTAAGTAGGAGTCCTCATGCACCGAAGGTGGATATGACTTACTAAGGTCTCATGTGAACTTGTACTATACTTAATATGATGCACAAGTATAATATTAGGTTGCTTGCTACTAGTCCACGCTCAATGGTTTAGATAAGAGTTCTTCAGGGTCTTGCTTCTCAATGAGAAAACATAAGCTTAAGAAGGAAGCATAATGTTTGAAATTCAATCTTGCTTAGTTTCGACTAATACATATTACAAGTATTTATATGGCCCAATTAGGATAAGTCCTAGGTTGATGTAAATTACAAAAAACGATTCTTGTTAGAAAAGGAAAAGTATGTAATTTACAAGGGTAAATCGATAATCAAATGGAAAGGAAATATTCTTGTAAGGACAATAGAGATGTTAGAAAAATAGGGTACATTTCAACTGTCTATTCTATGGTCCCGATGTACTGCTTGCTGGGTAGAGCTAATCCGAGCAGAACTGGTCAGGTTGGATGCTTTGTAGTTTGACAATTCACCTAGTTATGGCTTGGGAAAGGTTGGTCCAATAGATGGCCATTCTATGGATTGGCTTCAGCTAATTGGCTTGGAAGTGGAGCAGCTTAGCTTTAGAAGTATGTCAACTTAGCAGCAAACAAGTTCAGTGCTTGGCCTTGGACTAATGTGTCATAAAGAAGTTAGCTCGGCAATAGGTTGGGCACCTCAAGGGTTTCTTCAATGAGACGGAGAAAGGTTAGAATAGAGTATCTTATTAGGTCAAGGCAGAGAAGACATTGCTCTTAAGAGCTTAACTCCCCTTGGACAGTTTGATGAACCATATAGGCAAGTCCTTGAGCTTGGGAGTGAGTGATTAATCCATGATCCCTATTAATCATCCCTTTAACTAGTTTTTTTTTATTATTTTAAATGTTTAGTTGATATATTTGAATAGTTGAGACTTTCCTTTTTATGTATTTTCTTTTCGCTTTTCTTTTATGTTTTTCTTAGTTAGTACTTAATTGACAATAGATTACATAGATTAGACATGTAACGATGATGGACTCCTGGATACAAATTGTCTACATGCTATTGGAATGATAGGGAAGTGTTAGTTCTTTTTCAATGCACGTTTCCCCTTTTAATCCCTTTTTCTTTATGATGTTATGCATTTGTTTCATATCTTTTTATTGAAATTTCTTAGTAATATATCGAGAACAATATATTTTACTAAGTATAGGGAAGTAGGATGTCTAAATTTGTTACTACTTAGGAAACCAACTTTCACATTTAAACCAATTGATGTATGAGTTAACTTGCAATGGGTAATTAACAATTGTTAGTATTTGAAGTATTTAATTAAGCTATATTGACTAGTTGATTAATACCTTGATCATTATTGATCTTATTATACTTTGTTAGAGTCGACTAGTGGAATATTTAAGGGGCAAAGTTACGGGTTATTTAGCATAAGATTCTAGGACTTGAGATTGAAGCAACATCACTAGTTGAGAATTAGTCATGATTATTTTTAAAGTTGCTTTAATGTATACCTTTTTCTCAAAAGTTTTTAGAGCCCTATAATCCTTAGTAAATAAATGAATGAAATTTGTTTTTTGAGAATCCCTTGAAAAATCGAAATAGTAGGAGGTGGGAAGTAATAACAAGTGCGTATGTCATGGACCAATTTTTCAAAGCCTCAGTTAAATGCCCAATATAAGCCTGATGCTGTGTGATAGGATAGATGTGATCTAAGAATGAAGTCCACCTAAACATTTTATAGGTCGAATGATTAAGAGAAGGTTCTAGAACAAGAAATGCTCTAAAAGGTTCTAGAAATTACGGATCTTTAACATAGTGCGTAGGGTAGATAAGGTAGTAGGTAAGAATTGATCTTAGTCATTAGAATGAATAAAGCTCGGCCATCCATTGTAGGGGGCCACTTGTATACATAAGGGGGTCTCCCATCATTTGTATTTATTAATATACTGTATGGAATTCTTTTTGTACTTGGAGTTTCTCTCTCTAAAATCTTTTGTTTGTGTGATATTTATGCTGAACTTAGCCTTCCGTAGTGAGGTGAAGCGCACTAAGTACTACACAAGAGCATCAGTTAGGAAAAAATTGTGACAAGTGTTATGAAAGTGAAGAAGTTCTAGCCTAAATAAGCTACCTAAATATTACCTAATGTATTAAACGAAAAAGGGTAGTTCTTGTTGACAACTACGCTCATGTGGATGAAGCTCGAGAGGAGGAATGACCCAGAAGTGAAGGATATCGTCTCCAGTGGGGGTAGATTTGTCGTAAGCAGCATTGTAACAAGAATATGCCCAAACCTTAAGAAAGTGAAAAAGTGAACTTCAAAAGGTAAACCCTATCATTAGGCTACTCAACAAGAGGCGATTTTTAAAGGACGAGAGGAAAGGGCGAAGGCAAAGGCGAGGTGATGCTTATGGAAGCCTTGAGTCCTAGTGAAGATGATCTTAGTATAGAGTTGGGTAATGGAGGAATAAGGTCGGCGATCTTAAGGAGAAGGGTAGTAACAAAGTGTTGACCCTATGACGAGGGCATCATGAATTTAGGTGAGGAATAATGTTAAGGTCTGTGTTCTAAAGTAAGTGGGGGTATTTAACTTGGGGCTTAACATATGGCATTAGGAAAGTGGTTTATTCATAGGGTTAGGTATTCTCTCAAGGTGAGGTTGGCCTCCCGTGAGTAAACTATTCAGGAGTTGATGCCGCTCTCTTGATAATGGCCATGGTAAGCCATAGCCAATAGAGAAGTTAGGCATTCCAATCATATGGAGGACGATGATAATACTTGTTGGTACTCTTGAAGTTAGAAGGGCTTGGAATAGTCTTAAGAAAATAGGAAGAGAAAAGGCTGGCTTACCATCTATAATATGAGATAATATGACGAAGAAAGGATGATCAAATGCCGTACAGGTACATAAGGGGAGAGCAAACCTCCCGTCCCATGACATATGAATAGTCAAATAAATAAAAAGGGAAGACTAGTAAGGATTTGCTTTAGTCTGTTAAAAGAGCGAGGTTAAATCTTACTGCAAAAGCCAATGCTAATGTAAATGTGACGAATAAATTGGTTTAGATCGACCTTGATCCCTTAGTAGACTAAGGTTCTTTCTCGCTACTAATGTGAGGGCTAGGTTAGTATTGATCAATCTTGGTTCGTTAGAAGAGTGAAATTATTTCCCACTGCTAATACAAATGTCCTTATAAAAAAAATTGTGCCTAAATAATATAAATAAAAAAGTAGAACCTTCCAACAAAAGCATAAACTAAGGGGGGATTATAGGATGAGTGGATGTAAAATCTATTTATTCTAAATTATAGCACTTAGCAAGATTAAAGAGAGAATTATATACACTTTAGTTAAGTGGATAAATTTTTTGACTCTTTCTCAACTGACAAGATGTTAAATCTAATTTTGAGTTTAGGAATCCTTAGTTAAATGATTCGAGTAAACTTTGACTTACATAGATTAACTAGTGAACCTTAATATTAAGTATCATTGAAGCATTTAAGTATGGTTAGGTATAATTATGAAATTGTTAAGGGCGAAATTGATTAACTTTATTGTTGTAAGTTAATTAGGGATTATCTCTTGATTTTCTTTAGGTTAAGTGTAATTATCTTCCAATTTCCTAAGTGGTGATAAATTTTATTTAGTGCTTTTTCTCCTTTTTTTTGTTACAGTTGATTTATTTGTTTAGGGACAAGAAAATACTCAAGTGTGGGAAGTTTGATGAGTCTTAATTTAGATACATTTATCATAGTGATTTTATAGCATTTCTCTTATAATTTTGGCTTGTTTTTTTTTTTAAAAAAAAATTGGTACCTAATTAAGTAAAATTTTGATTTCAAGATTTGAATGCATTCTTAGATTGAAAAGAAAGAAAAGGAATCAAGTTTTAATCAATTCGTAGCTCAAACGAAGAAGTTTTGAAACAGTACATGACTAGTTGAAATGATCATGTCCAACCAGGAGGCTTATTTTCAAGGGATCAAAAAGTGATACAACTTGGGGATACAATTATGTTCTAGGTTATGTCCACCCTAGAGGAAAAAATCCCAAATTTGAATAGTGAGTTACAAGACCTAAGGACACAACTATATCCTAGGTCGTATCCAACTAGGAGCAAATTTTAAAGCCCAAAAGTAGCAAGTTACATGACTATTAGGACATGACCATATCTAAAGTTATGTCTAATGTCGCCTACTATAATTTCTTCTTCTTCTTCTTCTTTTTTTAATAAAAAAGGACATGTGAAGAGCTCAACAAGGAGAGAGAGGCAGAAGTGGAAACATCATTGAAACTTCAAGATCGGGACGATTTATCACCATAAAGGGGGTTTTCATAGATTCTTTCTTGTTTTTGCTGCAATTTTCATTCTATATCATCATGATAGCTCAGACTCTATAGAAAACAAGTCCTAGATACGCTATTTGCTTCCTTGAAATAGTTCTTAATTTTATTGCTTCCCAATTGTTTGGTTGAGTCTTACAATTAATTTAATTCATTAATTTTAGCTTTTTAATTCATTTAAATTCATCATGACTTTTAGATTAAATAATAGAGTTATGGTTAGTATTAGTACTCATGGTTTTTGAGGGATCAACTTAAATTCACATATGTAATATTAGAATTTGATAAGTCTGCTTGCTTCATATCAGCAATCTAATAAAAAGTCACATTGTGCACTTTAGCTTAATGTGAACAAATCCTATGATAGGATCAAATAAGGATTTCCTAAAAGCAACTTTTCAAGACTTGGTTTTTTTGACATATAGGTTAAGTAGGTGATGGATTGTGTTATGTATGTTTCTTATAGAATCTTATTAAATGGTAAAATTATTGGTTAAGTCTATCCATCTAGAGGGCTTAGATAAGGAGGCCCCTTGTTCTCACGTCCGTTCATCTTCGTTATGGATGTCCTATCCAGGAATATTGAAAGAGAAATAGAAGACAAAAAACTTAGTGGGATGAAGATTAGAAGATCTTGCCTTATTATCTCTCATTTACTTTTCATTGACCACTCTCTGTTCTTTATAAAAGCTAATGTCTCAAATATTTAGGTTCTAAAACAAATACTGTAGGACTACTATTAACCATTAGGATAGAAGATCAACCTTCAAAAGTCAAGCCTCTTCTTTAATGCTCTGAGGAATGTCTCGACGACATATGTGAACTATTGGAGGTCCTACTCTCTTCTAACCCAAGGAAATAATTAAGCCTTCCAACCATTTGGGGAAGGAAAAAGATTTAAGCTTTAAGGTTTGTCAAGAACAAGATATGAGCTAAGCTAAAAAAATGGAAAAGATGTCTACTCTTTAATGTAAGCCAAGAGATTCTTATCAATCATTTACAGGGGCCATCCCTACATACTTTATGAGCTGCTTTAAGTTTCCTACTAAAAGTGGTGTTAAGAGGTCAATTCCATGATAACACAATATTGGTGGAGCCAAACTAAGGATGAGAAGAAAATTTATCAGTAAAGCCGGTAGGTGATTGCTTTACCAAAATTTGAAGGGGCCCTTCAGTCCAAGGACCTCATTGATTTCAACTCAGCTCTCTTGACAATGTTAGCTTGGAGGATGCTTACTAGGTAATAATATCAAAAGATATCTATTTCTAATAGTCTTAGGCAATTGCATCTAATTAAGTTATATTATAACATGAATTTCAATCCGAGTTACCGATCCCATAAGGAACCATAAGATTGAGGAAACCTTATATCACTAGCAATTTTCCCTTCATTACCAATTATGTAACTTATCAAATTAATTAAATAATTATATTCAATTAGATGAAAGTAAATGAGATAAGAATAATAAGATAAAGAAACAATAAAATAAACGAATAAGAAAATAATCTAAAAAGCAAGATTAACTAAATTGTAGAAAATATGATCATTGGTAAATCTATTATTTATTACCTAGTTCCATATAACTTCCAATCTCAATTGCACTTTTGGACCGCAGAGATTTGTAGTGTGAATTAATTAGACTTTCATCTCTTAATTAATTCTTAACCCTGAGCATACTCTATCCAAATCACTTTTATAGTAAAGTATCTTAAGATTGCATTGAGACCATTAATCCCTTTATTAGGTTACCTTAATCTAGAGAAACTCATAAGCTGAACCTTGGTTAAATTAGTTACTTCTAATTACATCAATTCATTTGACTACAATATCTTGCATACTCTATAGTAGGCTTTCATAGCAATCCAATAGTTGGTAATATTGAATTATATACAATATGAAACAATGTAATTAGATAGCAAACACAATATCATAGATTGAATATAAAAGCAAGTATTACATAGAATTAGGATTCAATAAAAAATCTACTGAGAACAATAAAAAAAGACAACATAAAATTAGAAGAAACAAAATAAAAGACATGAGAAACTCTTGTTATAACTTTACCTTACACAAATTTCCTTAAGGGGATCTCTTTGACAACTTAGCCTAAGCATTTATTTATAGAACTTGAGCCTAGGGTTACAAAGGAACCTTCCAAAAATAAGAGATCTTCTACTTCATGGCATGTTTATGCCTTATATCACGGCCGTGGTCTCTACATGTATTCTTCTCCTTTATGTTGAACTCTTTATAAATTGATGAAATTATTGGATGAGAGGTACATGGCTAAGGTACCTGATTGTGGTTTTATATGCGATCCTCTCTAGACTTTAATTCTTGTCTGAACTCCACTCACCTGAGTAGTTGATCAATGTATTTCTTCGTCAAAGTTTTGAAACTTCATAAAATTTCTCAAAAACTTATCAAATGCTTCTTTAAAACCCATAAATAAAATATCAACCAATTATACTTCAAATCCTTATAAAATTAACACAAATAATACATGAGAGTATACAAAATTACCCTAAAATATATGCTATATGAGTGTTATCAATTTCCCATGCCTTTTTGCAAGCATCTAAAGGCTCTAAAGACTCTTGGGGATGAGCAAGTATCTTACATGGAAGAGAGCCCTATTAAAGGGACCTATATGGAGAGCGATGGAGAATCTATTGAAGCTGGAAAACATAATTAGGTTCCAAGACTAGAAGGGTATGTCCCTATGGTCAAAGAAGGTGTTACCTTACCAAAATTGAGAGTAGAACTAATTGACCATGAAGCAAAGCGCTAGAAAATGCAGATGCTTAATCAGTTGTTCAACCGAAGCATGGTCAAGGCCATCTTGGAGATACCAATCCCGTTCAAAAACATAAAGGATTGGCTCATCTGACCCTATGAAAAAGATGGGAAGTGCAGTGTTAGGTCAGCTTATAACTTTATAAGATGCAATTCTCATGCTTACATCACGAACAGAGAATCTTCAAACCCGATAGAGAAGGTAGTCTGGATTCAGCTATGGAATTGCCCTTGCTTGTCAAAGGTTAAACACTTCATTTGGAGAGCGTTAAATAATGCTATTCCCACACAAATCAATTTGGCCAAACGACGCATCATTGACTCCATGAAATGTAAGTTTTGTGTTGAAGATGATTCGGTTTAGTACCTTTTGCTGTTTTGTCCAAGAATGGAGTGTGCTTGGGAGGGTACACTGGGCATTAAAATAGACAAGAATCCGGAGTAATATCTGGATAAATGGCTATTGACACAAGTGAGAGATAGGGGATGTAGCAAAAAGGAGGTCGCCACTTTGTTTGCTAAGATATGCACTGCATCATGGTGCATATGGAAATCACGATGTAGCGCGATATTTGGAGCAAGAAGTCCAGATGTACCTTCTACTACAGCAGCATGTCTAAGAGCTCTGGCAGAAATCGAGGTGTTGTCGACGAAAAATTCGATTGACTTGTACTCTAAGAACTTCCTCTTGCCCCTTCGTGCAGGCTGTGCATTTTGGCGCAAGGTAAGAGAGAAGCCAAAACGCACCAATTGAAGAATATGTAGTCAGAACTCAAAGTCCAGGTTGCGTTCCTTCACTTGAATGAGGTTTGGCCCAGTTGGCGCATCCCTTCCAGCAGTCCCAAGCAGCCACAACACCTACAGATCTGCACCAGGTGACAACATGACTTAGAGACATCAAAAACGCGTTCAAGTGATGCAGTCCGGAAGTGGAAACCCCCATGCAATGATGTTATTAAAATCAACTTTGATGGATCCTTTGATTCCCTAAGTTACTCAACTGCTGCTGGAGTTATAGCAAGAGATTCCCATGAATGTTTCGTGGGGGCATCAACAAGTGTTATTCTGTTTGAACACCTAAAGAAGTGGAATTTGTTGCCGCTTTAGATGCTATCCCTCTTGCTATACGAAGAGGTTGGAAGAAAGTTTGCTTTGAAATGGATAGTGCAATTGTGTTCCGTAATAGAGACTTAATGATATCTTCGTCCCTATATTTCTGATTTAAGAAGCCTACTGGGGGCCATTTCTGTTTCTGATTTTCCTCTTGTTTTCCGTCAAGCCAATGAAGCTGCAAATTGGATTGTTAAACACAAGGAAAGGGAAGTGTCTAGTTGATTAGATGGAAAACATTCCACCTTCCATTGAATCTATCCTTCTTTTTGATGTTTCTTGTTCTGTTTTTAGCATATACTGCTCTGAACATTTGGATGTTTTTGAACGCTTGATCATTTAATGATATTGATTATCTTTATGCCTAAAAACTTTTAGGAAACAATCTCTCAAGAAGTCGTCTTTGAATGTGGCTCAAATTGAGGCAAATTTCTCTCTCTAGAGTCTTGTTAGATGTAGGCTTAGAATTTGGGCAGATAGGTCTCATAGAGTTTTATATGAATACGGGGTCCTTTTTTGAAAGACAATATACTTAAACTGAAGACATAAGCACTGCATGTACTTTCAGTATACCACATACAAATACCTCAATATGCGTAACTAGACTTCATTTTCACCTAAACCAAATTCTAAAATATCTAAAACATAAAGAAAACTAGAGGAAACCTAAAGTTGAAGTTCCCATTCAATTTTTTACACCAGTATATGTTTGAAACAGGTAATAATCCATAACTTACATCTACAAAATTTTTATATAATCTTAATAGTAATCCACATTATGTGTTTTCCTTTTAGTAGAAAAAAATTGTTACTGTATTACGTATATTAAGTAGTCATAGATATACCATAAGTTATGTAAATTATTGATATTTCATGAAAAATTATTATATTTTGTCTATATGAAGACATTTTTTGTATAAATATTCGATTCATCGTGGTATTACTAAGGTGGAAATGATATATTATGTGAAAGTTATTGTGCATACAAACGGAAATATTGTGATGGGTAACTAGGGGTCGAAGTATGATAGGAAGCCCATTAAGAAGTTGAAGATTAGGAATGATTTGAACTTCTCTCATTTCATTAGTATTCATTTCAGTAATTATTAATGATGGGATTTATTATCATTTTTCACATGTGTAGCGAATTTCATAGTAGGTACTCCTTGCCATCCATACTAGAATAAATGGAGTTTTCCAAAATAACCCACTAGTGGCCAAAGTAAGGTAAATGAGCAATGATGAAATGGGAGAATTTGTGGATGTATTAGAATTGACCTGAGTGGTGTTGAACTTGTGCATATGTATCTCTTTTCCCATGATGCTAGAGTTGCCTACAAGTTGATGGCCACTAGAGATGATGAGGATGTTGAGAATTTCATTGAGATGGTCGAGTCTTTTGAGGAACGAAGTATTCAAGAAGTGTAAATAAGGCATATCGAGGAATTGAGTACTTAGGTTGAGCATGAAATACATGAGTTAAACAATCCGAGCCTTCTAGATCCCAATGTGCTATTAGCGCTATCAATAATGACGAGTGTAGAGCAAACAAATGTGGATATGTTAAATGAACCATACATTAATTCCACTGAGTACAAGCACGTGAATATCATAGAAGAGTAGCTTGACAAAGCATTGGGTCCTATTATCGAACATGAAAAGTCTTATGATCTATATGTGGAGAGAATGCACATAGACATAAATGTCGACAATGATGGGCAAGATGAGGCAAATAGAGATGGTGATAAGGATGATGTTGACTTGAAGATGACTACATTGAGGATTTGGGAGACTATTTCGTAAAGATGGCCCAAGCAGGCCCCATTGTCATATTGGTGAAGTATTGTCCAACAATCAGTTTCAGGACTTTCTGTAAATAAATGAACTAATGGACAAGCTTGTGAGAGATCTTAATTCATTTTACAATAGCCAGTATGATGGCATCGGCTACGTAACATTTGAGAGAGATGTTAACGAAATATGTAGCAATATCAGCAGTTCCAATGACTTCAGTGTCAACATACGTTTCATTACACACTAAGGAGCTATTATTGGTCGACTGGTAAGTACATGTGAAATTGTCCATTAGTTTCTATACTCGTACATGCTTACTATCATATATTTTGACACTTGCTTTTCTACTTATTTTAGGTGGACTTGCTTACGAGTATGGGGTTGGTACTTAACTATCCTATAGCGCTAGATATTGCAGATGAGGCACTTTAGTTTGTTGAGTAGCACAGTGGTTTCATCTTTTACCCACGGCATAAGGGCATACAACCACCACCCCATGTGGATCATGGCGGAGAGTAAGGACCACCTATGGATGAGAATGTACTAGCTCCTTGTACGTCACCTAGAGGTAAAGTTAGAGTTCAATGAGGCAAGGCTCGATTGGGACATTGCTAGGCATACCTCGATGGCAATTTCCCACCATATGGGCATCATTTCATTAACCTTGGGTAGATTAGTAGGGAATACAACATATACCTTGGGTTAAGAGCTGCCTCCACCTCGAGAGTCAAATCTAACCTAAGGCTGGATCTAGCTCTTACATAACTCCTGAGTTCTAGCATCATCATGATCTTACGACTCCACGAGCACCTCAAAAGTGATGCTCTACCCCCACACAGTCCTTTATAGGTGAGGGCGTCATTCAGCTACATCCGATCCCTTCAGTTGACTTAGTTCCTCTTAGGGATCTTGATCTCGATGATCCACCACCTCAGCTTAGGTAGTAACAAGATAGAAGGGGGCATTCACTTCTTTCCCATACCATAAGGACCTTAATATGGCATAGGCAACAATAGATATGTTTTGTCTATTTTTTCTTTTCTTTTCTTTTTAACCATTGTATTGACATTAACATTGAGTCATAAAAAATTTTGTATATATACTGATTATTCAAAATACAGTTTAGTTTAATCAAAGATTGTAGTTTGTGGCATTCTTTATTTACCCCCGCATTACAATTTTCAATTTTTTTTTTTACTGTAACTGACTCCTATGGTTAATGGATGATCATTCCATGCGTTGATTTTTTTCCTACTTACTATTTTTGTTGAGGTGTTCCATCGACTGTTATTCTATGTAATAGACTTCTATAGCAAACTTTTCATTTGGTTTATATTATGTAGGTGGAAGTACATGTTTTAATTGTATGGGATTGGGGAAAATTACTAGGTTGAATAACAATTTATTTTTATTTACCACACTAAAGGTGCATGTATTAGATGCACATTCAGTATACCAAAAAATTTTACACTGAAGGCACATCTGGTATATGCACCTTCATTGTAATTGACAAAACCGAAGGCACATGTACTAGATGTGCCTTCAATTCAATTTCAAAGCTGAAAGCATATTTAGTACATGTGTTTTCAGTTTAAATTTAAATTTCATGGTATATTGAAGGCACATTTAATACATACGCCTTTAATGTAAAAAACAAGTAAAACTGAAGGCACATGCGAAACCATATTCATATTCTTTTTTATATAAGGCTCTTTTTGGTAATATTTTTCGAAGGACCCGTATTCTTATAAAACTCGAGTCTCACATGCTTGGCTAGTGCTTTAGTACCTCATATGCTATGAAAGATCTCTTCACGTGGGTCAACCAATCATGGAACTTACTAGGTTTTCCCAAACTCTCTTCGAAAAAGCAATTAGAGGTAATGAATTCCAAGGGTGATACTTTGGATTGTTGATAGGGATTGATTTCTTTAGCTCAATTCAAGGGAACAATTTTAATTCGATTGCATGACGTAATTTGCAGGATTCGTAGACATGAAAATTAATAAGAAGATCTTAGTTATTTCTTACTGTTTTATTTTATTTGATACCTTTATGGTATGTTTGGTAATTATTTATGGTTATTTTATAATTAGTTTTTTATACTTTAGTCCTTATCATTAATAGTTAGTTTCCTATTTTCCTTTAGGATGTTAGGGTTATGATATAAATATTTGTTAATAGAGTTTATTTAGTAGTTTTAATACCTTTGACATTGTAAACCCTAGAGAGACTTCATGTCTTCTTCTTAGGATCTTATCAATTTATTCATTGAATTATAGCAATTGATTTAATTCTTTATTAGTCTAATTCAATTCTTACTATAGCATCACATATGACTTTTTAATGGGAATTAGTTAAAGTACTTTGTTTCTCTTATTATTAGGGATGAACATGAAATCACATGATTTGGGCTAGATGGACTTTGATCAAGTTAATATTAAAATCACCTATAGGAAAATATCTTACAATTATATTATATCTTATATATGTAAAAGGATTTCATTACTAATTTGCACCCACTACATTTTCTAAAAATTTCTATGATGAATTTTCTTTTTTTCCTTTTTAAGGATATGGTTAAGGATGCTTAGCACAATTTCACAAGAGGTTAAAAATAAATTTTTTACTTTTTCATTACGATGTATATAATGATTGAAATTTGACTATTAATTTTTAAAAAAGATAAAACTAATAGATGAAACTTGTGTAAGTTTTAATTTTAACAATAATAGATCATAACGGATATTTTGCAAGTCAATAAAAAAAAAGAGCACTCTAAGATGAATATGAGTATTCTACAATGTTATTTTATGAGGAAAAAAAATCAAATTTGTTTTTATTAGCAATGCTAAGAAAATTATTTTGAATATAAGTTATTACATGATCGATTGCTTAATAAAACACAGTCATATTCATAACATTAATTGGAAAAGAAAATATTATTAAACTAAGTCACATAATATGCATTATATATTGATAATTTATGTGATAAAACCAAGATAATTGTAATACGAACAATACAATTATTATTTATAGTGTACTACTAATAGAAAATAGCAATTCAAGATAATTTATTTAGTTAAATAGAATTTTGCAATGAATGAATTTAATTTTATTGTTATTGTGAAAGAAAAAATTTAGGATAAAAAAATAAAAATAAAAAAGAGAATGTCATTCAATCATTAAATGCATCTTGAAAAAGTAAAATGACACTTATGAGATTTGAACTCAAAATCTCATGTATTGTAAAACAAGCAATCAATTACTTAATTATACCTAATAATATGTTATATTTTTCTCTTTGAAGTATATATATATATATATATATATATATATATTTTACTAAAAATTTTAATAAATTAATTTTTCTTAAGCTTAGGGAAGAAGCCCTTATTAGCCCCCCTCTAAACCATTTCTGCTTGTTATTTCCTCTAGAAAAAAGTATTTATTAGATATGTGTAAGTAGGTTTTGGCCCATAGGTCGGCTTGTTTAACTCACTTTTATACGGGTTTGAGTCAAGATTTTTTTACTTATTTAAAAAGCGAGTCAAATTAACCCGGTTTGTTTAATTTACAAGCCAAAGTGGATTAATTTGGGTTGGCCCGTTTAACACATTTATGATTTTTACTCACGAACTAGCCCGTTTAACCTACTTTTAAATAGGCATGGGCTTAGGTTTTTTAGCATGTTTAAATAGTGGGCCAAATGAGCTCGATTCATTTAATCCATGGGCTATGTTAAGTTAGCCCATTTAATCCACTTGTACACCTTTAGTATTTATATCCTTTTATTTTATTATAAACGGTAACTTAAGAACTAAAATATATTATATGTACAACACCTTAGACAAACACTTAAAGCTCTTACGAGTAGATTTTTACTAAAATTTACTCATATTAGTATTTTAGGGTCTAGTCTTCTAAATCTTTCATATATAGCTTCTCGAGTCAAGAAAGGTGGCATTGGAGCTATATTATTTGATTCTGTTGTTTTAACATAAGATGCATGGTTTTTGGTAAGGCTTACGTTAGTAGTAGCTGTGCCTAATAGTTAGTTACTATATTATCTGATTCTGTTATTGTAACATTAGATGCATGGTCTCTAATGCTCCATTTGTTAGGGTTGGGCAAAAGCATCAACTAAACCACAAATCGAATCTGATTGGGTCAAAATGTTTAAGTTGCTCTTTTAGATTCTAAAAAATAAGAACTGAACTAGACTGACTTTTTAAGGTTCAAAAATTACTAACAAAATTGAAGTGTGAGAAGTTAAATAAAAAAGTTGCAAAAATTTAATGATAGTGTCCTTCTTTAGATAATATGAACTTCTTTCATCCATGCTTATGTCTTCACCTTTAAATAATAATGCAACACTAAATATCCCAAATATTCTGCTTAGATTTTTGTAAATTTTGAAAAGAAGTGAAGAGTGATCCTTTTCCTTTAAAAAAAAAATGTTGTTTGGATGCTATCTAACTATTGGAGTGAAAACTAAATAATTTTAAACTTAATAGTCGTTTCTAATGTGCATTGGCTTGATGGATTGTGCAGGATGTGAAAAATATCGCCTCTAAGGAAAGATTTAGCTTCTTGGTCTTAGACTTGCATTAAAAATATATAAATATATACTTTTTCTATTGAGGGCTAGGAAAAAATACGTCAAAATTTAAGTATTTTTCCTAAGCATTTTGAGATTCTTTATTTCAATTATGAACCAAATCGGAACGAAACTTTTTTAGGTTAGAAAAATTATGAACCAAACCATAAAGTTAGGTTCTGATTAAACAAGAAGCAAATTGTAATATTAGGATTAATTCAATTTGGAGGAGTAAACCATACTAAATCGAACTGTATCTACCTTTAGTATTCATTACTTGCGTTCATTAATCACCTCTAGGGAAAGCTTTAGCTTCTTGGTCTCGAAACTGTATTAAAAATATACAAATATATATATATTTTTTCTGTTGAGGCTTAGGAAAAATTATGTCTAAATTTAAGTATTTTTCCTAAGCATTTTTAGATTCCTTATTTAAACTATGAATCGAACGGGAATGAACCTTTTCCAGGCTTAAAAAGATTTTAACCAAATTGTAAGGTTAGGTTCTAATTAATAAAGAAGGAAACTAATATTAAGTTTAGTTCAACTAAGATGGATAAACTGTATCGAATTAAATTATGTTCATCCTTTGTATTCATTGCTTGCGCTCATTCATCACCTCTAGGGAAAGCTTCAGCTTCTTAGTCTCAAAACTGCATTAAAAATATATGAATATATATATTGTCTCTATTGAGAGTTTGCAAAAATTACTTTAAAATTTAAGTTTTTTGCTCAGTATTTTGAGAGTCTTTATTTGAACTATGAACCAAATTGGAGTGAACCTTTTTTAGGTTAAAAAAAATTATGATCTAAACTATAAGGTTAGGCTCTAATTAAAAAAAAAAAAAGCTGTAATATTAAGTTTAGTTCAACTCAAAAGAATAAACTATACCGAATCAAATTGTATCTATTCTAAGTTTCATTGCTTGCACTCATTCATGCTAGGTGTTTTGGTGGTGGATTATGTTTAGCTCTTAACCGAGCCTCGTGCTGATCCCCATATCAAGCGAGAACAACTCTTCTCTTCCTTATTCCTTCATTTTTGTTTGCAGAGGTTAATGTAAGTTTTATTATTACTTTTGTTGTAATATTTTTTCATAAAGGAATAATGATGTTTTTTTTTTCAAAAGTAAATTAATAACACAAATTAAAAAAAATTGACTTCATTGCATAATAATTTAGTACATAGCATTTAATTCACTACAAGTCACGACATTACATTACAACAAGCTTATAATACATAGCATTTAATTCACTACAAGTCACGAGATTACATTACATTACAAGAAGTTTATAATACAAAGCATTTACTGTAACAACATGACATTACAAGTAGTTTATCAGCCCGTACAACTATGTTAATTAACAAAAGATAAAGAAGATTGAAATTGCGTTAAGTAGCTCTTAAAAAAAAGTAGAAGTCAAAGGAAGTTGATCGAGATGGAAGGAAATATTATATTTGATAACTTAAATAAGGAGAAAAATTGGATATAAAATGAAAGAAATGAGTGGAAACATTTTTATTTCGTATTCTATTTCATTATTTATCTCCAAAATTTTAGAGAAATGGAGAGTTGGATAAGAACGAGACATGATTACAAAATCAACCTGCTACAATAATGTTTATTGAAAAAAAAAAAAAAAAGAGGGGCAATTTTGTCAAATTTCGACTTAATTTCTCTTCACTTTCTTTCCTAAAAAATTTTAAGGACGCCCGTTCAGGTCACGTATTGGGCACTCGCTGTTTGTTGAGCACACGATTTATGTTTCCTATTAACCTTAATTGCCAACTCCTAATGTCGGGAGATGTAACTATAGAAGAGTCTAATATTTGGTTGGAAAACAAATTTATGAAACATAGTTGAGTCGAGCCGGTCATTTAAAAGACATATTTTCAAACTTCCACAAATTCATTATCTCAGTTTCCGTCATGTTTTTTCCCTTGGGAATTCGGCAAAAAGAAGTTGGCCGAATCCAAGCCATACACTTAAGAAACGATATAGATACATCTGTAAAAGGTTTAAGCAACACTGAAGGAATTTGCAGTGCTCTCAACGAATCTCCTGGCTCCCTTGAACCATCTCTTGTCCCCGGCTTGAGCTTTGCAGATGTATAGCTTTCCATCTTTTACAGTAGCGCTGATAAGTTGGTGCTTACCTCCTTCATCTCCATCAGCTGTTCTGGTCAGAACCGATAAGAAATAGTATTGTTTCCCGTTGATAACCGGCGTCGAAGATTCTAAGATGTTGGCTGTGGCCACAACATCGGAGTCAAATCCTCCCTGATCATCAACGCATTTTTCATGTAAGTTAGTACAATGGGTCCTTTCCCCAAAAATCAAGCACTGCTTAGACTCATGTAAGTATAGATTACCTCAGCATCAGTTTTGCCAAAGTATGCCTGCTTTCCTAGCAAATAGTCAACCTGCAATGGGGAAAAAAAAAAAACATATCAACCGACAATAGTTCCAAACACAGTAGAAACCTACACTTCCGGACAATAGTTCCAAACACAGTAGAAACCTACACTTCCGGATTTGGGAAAAAAAAAAAAAACGTTAGTATCTTAAATAAGGTCAAAGATTGCTATGCATATGTTGGACCAAAAAAAAAATAAAATAAAATTTGATGCATAGATAATCTTAGTAACAATTGTTCAAAGTACAATGATAATTTCAACAGAGTACTCTGCTGCCCTTACAAGAAGTAAGGTAAGAGGAGAAACATACCTTAGGGAGGAACTCTTCAGGAGATCCATAGTCGGTTATGGACTTCTTGTCTGTTTGGGTGACCATGACAGCGACATTGCTCGTGGAGTCAAAGTTGTCCTCGTACCTGAGAACCTGGCCAGGGTACTCCACCTCTTTACTAGGACTCCACTTTGAAGGAATAGATAGCTTGAACCCATCTCCATCATATGTCAAGAAGTCAGTGTTTGTCTTCGGCTTACCAAAGACATTAGCTGCATCAAGGCAGAGAGATTAGTCTCACTTTTAATAAGCGGTCTAGCCCCTATTTGTCCACTTTTCTATGGCACAACTTTATGGTCTAAAAGATTAAGCCAATCGAAATTTGAGTGGACAGAGGTTTAAGTTGAGTGTCTCTTTCATTTAACACCATAATAAGTTCCAGATCCACTACCATTTGCTCCAAAAATTTAAGCTTATTAGATACAGTATGGTTTTATATTTAGATTTTAAAAATGGAAATTCATAGGCCATAGGTGTAATATGTATTAAAGATAACATATATCTTTAAGTTGTTATTGGAAGCCTTTAGTGAGAGATAAACGTGAAAGATGAAAGTTGTGGTTGAGGCCGGTGGGAGTGTCTAACTATAATGGAAAATGTGAACGGTAAACGGGAAAGTGATTTTAATTTTTGAAAAGAGGAAATCATTTTTATAATTTGCACTAGCATTTTCAATGGAGAGAACCACCACTTACCTTCCATCATCACTTACGACTACAGCTCACTAGTATCAGCCTCTTCAATAGTTATAATTGTAAGAAAAGTCGAAAAATGTCTGAGAATAAGACAAACACATGCCCTTGCATCTATTGATCATTTGCGTGAGATGCTCATAAGTCCCGCCTATCAAAAATTTTCATTCAAGCAATAACCGTAACTTACTATGATCTCTACACATTGGATTTTTAGTCCTAGAGCATGTTCCTTGGGATTTACACATTGCTCAGCTCTACAAACAAATCTTAAGTCTAGGCAATATTTTATTCAATGTAAATATATGAGGGTGATGAATTACCAGCTTCACCATAGGCTGCATCAGCAGGTGAAACCTTGGATCCTACAGCAGCAGCACCAATCAACACGGTGAGAGCCAATCGGCGAGAGATGACTGCGGTATCATCTTCACTGATCGCCTGCTTTTGAGCCCTGCAAACTAGTTGGTTGGGCTTGGAACTAAGCACAAAACGATGTGAAGATGATCTAGCAGGAGTAGTAGGTGCATGGTGGTGCAGGAAGCATGCAGTAGACGCCATTCCTAGACGCTTCACTCGACACTAGAGATGGGAATTCCGACACAAGTATGGTTCAGGGGGTGATTTGGTGATATGTGAAGGGTATTGTTTAGTGTTGGATATTGGTGCGAGGATTTGGATGACGGAAAGATTACATTTTTGAGTAGGATAAGGTTGTGGAGGCTGTGATTGGTGACACGTTGGAGTTTCAATTTCTGTGTACGAAGTGTTATGTCACCAGAAACCACGAGAAATATGCGACTAGATTTTTTTCTACGGGCATGGGCATATGATTCCAAGGCTTTATGCAAATACATCCGTATTATGTTTAATGAATGGTAGGTAAATATATATTATTGATATTGGTATTTACCTATTAGTTATCAAAATACTCGACTTATTAGTATACTAGGTAAAACTAGGATAAGTGGTTTAACCTATCATACAAGAGTATTTTTCTATATCTTATTTGAAAGTAAATTTTGAGTATGTATATAGGGTAACAAAGTAATTCAAACTCACTCTTATAGGTTAGGAATGAGTATGAAACCTTCATACCCTGATCCAGTCTAAAAACCCATATTCTAAAGAATATAGGTATAGGTTTCATGGTATCTCGTACTTACTCTTTAAATTTTATCAAATAATATAATATGTATTAATGAATGAAAAAGAATCTTGTATGTTTTTTTTTTTTGGGATTAAGAAAATTAAAAGAATGAAAACAATATCAAAATTGATAGTAACATTAAATTTCAAGAGACAATATTTGTTATTAAGTCTAAAGAACTTATATCTTCTTTTCTTTTGTATTTGCACTTTTGTTCATTTGTTGTTTAATTGTTTTGCTAATAAAAAGTGCCATTGAACATTTAGATTCCATGTAACATTTGAAAGCAATCTTTTACCATGAAAAAGAAAAAAATATGATTAGAATTTGCTATAAAAAAGACGTGAAGTTGAAATTTATGGGAAGTTAGAAAAAGTTTACAAATTTTATAACTACATGGTATAGCTTTTAGGGTGGTTTGAAGATACTACAAGATAGGTTTTTATTTCAAAAAATTTGGAAACTTGTATCATTAAGGTATGATCATATCTTACTTACCTTATATTCGCTCATTTCTAGATAAAATCCTATATCGTATGCAGTTATTGATTTTAAAATACACTTATTAGTTAATAAAAATAACAAACTTACTAAAACAATTATCACAATTAACATATTAGCAATATATATTTATAAAAATATATGATAAATACTTAAGACCTACCCTTTTAGCAAATAGGTCCTGTGGAACATCCATAAAAATCCACTTGTTATAACTTGAGATATATGATAGAGTCACAAATTAGTTAACTAACCACGAGAATTAGGTATTTGAGATGGAAATAAAAAACATTAATATAAGTTAAAAATAAAAAAATTTCAAAATTTATTTGTACTCATAGAAATAAGAAAATTGTAAAACTCAAGATCAAATAAATGAGATCTTGGATATAAATTAGTTAATGTTAAAAATTTAATGAAACTACATGAAATAACTTATAGGAATAAATATATAAAGAATTAACTAACTATAATTGTAAAATCTTAAACTCTCAATTTAGGGTACTTGTGAACTTGATTCATTAGGCTTGAAATTAATGTGAAGGTCTCAAAAGTTAGTCAACCCAATCTTGTGAACTTAAATTCTAAATAAAGGAGTTAAAACATCAATATAAGCTAAAACAATAAAACTAATAAATTTATTCGTTAACTTTCAAAAGTATGAAAACCTTAACTTGAAATTAATGGGAGCTTAGAAATAAATTAGATAAATAAGAAAATTTATAAATGATATGGAAAATAATTAAAATAAATATGTAGTTATTTAATTAATTAAATATAGATTATAGAAGCTTTAGCAGAAGCTTCTATTCAAGTTAAATATTAACCTAAGTGATTAAACATTAAATAAGAGCACATGGTTTTCCTAAAAACTAAGGATTAAGTTATTGGTTTTTCTAGAAACCATAGACTAAAACCATAAATTAGCCCATGGTAAGTAAAACTATTAGGACACTTGGAAAAGAAGAAAAGAAAACCTATAACACTTATCCTTCATGTATGAAGTTAACCAACACTATATGAACCCTAACTACCCTCAATCAAACTCTTTAGATACTTAGGAAGTAAAAAAAAAAATTTATATGGAAGCTATAGAAAATTTAGAAAAACGAGCAACAATTCGTGAGTTTGGAATTCATCGACTTAGAGACCACTTAACGTTAAATAGCCCTACCATTTGCTAGAAGAACCACTACCTTTGGCTACTAACAATACCCACTTAACCGCATGTGATGGGAACTTTCCTTGTTAGTGAGTTCAATTTTTTACCTAATTTTCAATAATTTGTTAAAATTATTATTGCCCAAAAATCATGGAAAAAATATTATAACATTATTTTAAGTATTTTTCATCTAAGATTGTTATTTTATAAAAATCACACATTTTATATATTACCTTTAAGAAAATTACATTTTTGAATTGATTAAATCAATTTTTAAAAGACCAAATGACGTAGTTTTTGTGCCAAACTTTTTATGTAAATGCCTTATATTATATAGATGAATGCTATATAAGAAGGTTCCTTAAAATATTTCATTTGATTAGGGATAATGTTTAGTTTCTAGAAAATTGATAAGCTAAAATTTAGAGAAAATTCAATATTTTTTAAGTTATTTTCTTAAATCTAAAATCCAGGCACTTTTTCAAATGATTTTGATGACATGTAATAGGTGAGATTTAATTTTAAGTAGAAATTGTTAGATTTCACGAGAAAGAAGGAATATCTGAAGTCAAATTTGTCGATTTCCACTAAATTACTTATGTTGATTTTACAAACATTATTAAATAAAAGATTTGAGCTACTATACATGATGACTATTTACCCCAAAAACCATTATTTTCCGACCTAAAATATGTAGTATAGGTATATAAGTTAATTAGTTATGTTAAGACCTTACGTAGTTTAACTTTTGAGTTTTTCACATCAATATGGATTAGTTCTAAGCCATCTAAGCGATATTAGGTGAACTTTATCTAGGATGAATTGGAACAAAGTGAAGAAAAGTGTGAAATGTGAAGTTTTTGGTAAAATGGAGTGAATCTAATACGTACAAAAGGTCCTATAGATTTTTATGTTCATGTTTTATTGCAAACTGGTGACATGTATAAGATATTGTAGAAGTTTCCCCAATTAAGTTGACTTTAAGTATAATAGTATTAACTTCAGTAGAAGGTATTTCGTGTAAAATTCTAACCTAAAATCAAGTGTAATAATAAAAAAAAACATAACTTAAAACACTAGTAGAAGTTTATGTAGAATGTTACATAAGTAAAGAGTATAGGTAAAGATCTTTCTAGAAACTTAAGTAGAAGGGACTAAACATTAAGATACCCTTAAAAAGGTACCAAACCCTAGGATACCCTAGTAGAAGGTTTCAATAACTTATGTAGAAGTAATAACACATAATAATATCAGGCAAGTGCACTTATCAATTTTAATATGGCGGATGTGAGTCCGAGTCGATCCCTCAGAGATTTCGAATATTAATATTAACTTTAGCTTTATTATCTAATTGGAAAATTGTGATGGGTTGAGTGAATTAAAAATACTAAAATGGACGAACTAAACTAATTATGAGACTTGCTTAAGCAGTTTAGAAAGCGATAAAACTAAGAACGACTACAAGAAGGTAATAACGTATTAAGGAATTATTTCCCCTAGTATTTAACATGTGACTGCTTAAAATATATTCAATTCAATTTTTATTATTTTTGACCGAAGGGATTCACAATTAAAGTTAACACCTTTCTCAAGCCTATTAACCCTAATCCTAAATTATTTACCGGAATCTTTTCACTTAGTAATATAATTTAGAATCGCATTAATGTATAATAAATTCCCATATAAAAAACTTCTTTTCGGAAGAAACACATATCTTATTTCTAAGTATATATGTAATTCTCTCCAATTATGTCAAGATCTCATTACACATGTGATTTCTCAATCATCATGCATAATATCATAGATTGATACTCTAGAAATATCAATTAACAATTAAATAACATAATAGAAGCAAGAAAAGATAGAAATTTTATTGAAAATTATCAATCAATCTAATAGTCACATGAAATCCTAGGTTCCATAATCCTAAATACATGAATATTAAGCTATCATAATAAAACTAAAAACGAATTGCAACAAAATTAATAAATAAAACACGAAAAACCCCTTTTGTTGATGATAAATCTCTTCAATCTTGAAGTTGGATGTTACTTTCGCCTTTTTTCTCTCTTTCGCCTTTTTTCTCTCTTTCGCCTTAAGCCTCTTCTCTTTTGAATGTCCAATCTTGTATGCGAAACCCTAGTATGTCCTTTTATAATGTATTGAAAGGTTTCTATTTTTGTCACTAGATACGGCCTAGGACACAGTCGTATCCCCAGGTCGTGTAACTTTCTAATCTCAGCATATTTTCCTGGATGGACACAGCCTGAGGACACAGCTGTGTCCCAGATTGTGTAACTTCAAAACTTCATAACTCATTCATTTGAACTCCGAATTGAGTGAGACTTGATTCATTTTCTTCGTTTTCGATTCAAAAACGCGTTCAAACCTTGAAATCAATATTTTTCTCAATTAAGTATCAATTTCTTTAAAGAAAACCAAAGATGTAAAGGAAATATTATAAAATCACCATGTGAAATGTTAAAGAATGTTAAGCCTAAACAAAAGTGTAATAACTAAAACATTGTTACTTCAATGATTTGTATGGAAACTAAAATGTGATTTGTATTACAGGGATTACTGATGGTAAAAGGATTAAGGGAATTTGAGTTAAAAGTGATTGCAAATCTAAGTAAATGGGATCAATGCTTAAAAGCATTTTAGAATATCATATAAAAGTACTTAGAGATTGATGTATACACTTATTTGTGGTTGAAAAATAGTCGATTACGTGCATGTAATGTATGTGCTTAAAAATTGTTGTGTTGTGTTGTTAGTAGCTTTGTTGCATGTTACAATTGTTTTACTATGCTTTGTTCTTGATTTTATTGTAATTCAATTGGTTGCTACCCCTTAAAATAGACAGTGAAATTTGGACTAAAACCTTAACTTAACATACATTGTAACTTACGAAGGAATTATATGATTATTTAACCTAATACTAACCTTTTGACATGGTAGCATAGAGGAGGTTGCAGTGAGGTTGGGGCATTAGGTTAAAAAATAGTCACGAAAGGAGTCAGGTTTCTATTGAATAAGCCTATGTTTGGTTAGAGCTGTAGCATCGTACCCATATGTAGAATCTCTTTAACTTGAGTTAGAGTAGACAAAATTTCTCTAACATGAAGACGGCCTAGACAATGTTATGCGGATGACATATGTTTGATTGCATTTCATTGCATCTAACTAACTGATTGATGACCTTACTTGTTGTTGTGTTGTGTATGCTTTCGTTTTTGTTTCCTTATTAAATGGTGGTTGCTCACATTCCCATAGTTCTTTTACAAATTGTAGAAGATAAACACCAAGATTAATAAGCTCCAGACATATAAAAGATGGGCCATAAGTCTAGATTGAGGAGCAAACAAATTTAGGTCATTTTGTTTGTCTTTTGTTATTAGTCGACTGAGCCATTTGTAGAGCTAGACTAACTTATAGTATTTTATTTATTGCAAACAAAAACTTGGAATTTCTTTACAAGTTTTTTTTTTGTATGAAAATTCCATGTAAATTTCTATTTTTTAGACGAAACATATAAATTAAATTTATTACTTTCTTAAAAGAAATATACGAATCAAATGTCTTTATTTTACTTTAGGTACAAAACCGAAGATAATTTAAAGTTGTTTAGTTGCGTGTGTCTTATGTATACTAAGTTTATGATAGCAACTAACTGGCCAACTTCTATAATAGTTTAGTGCACATAGTAAGACCAATATGACTTTACCATTTTAAGGCGTGTAAGTTCTACTTTTTAATTATATATATATCTATATATATTGAAGTCTCATATGATTATGTGATTTTTCATGAAATGATACATCATATAGACTAGTTATAATTTATAAAATAAATCTATGAAAACATCTGGAATATGAGCAGTTATATTATTTTTTATTTATGTGAAAATTGCAATTTTTCTATAAGTCATATCACTTGTATTAAAATTTAGTACAACAATTACAATTATTTAAAAGTTATTTCACTTTCATTAAAAATATATGTCTCTTGAACTTGTTTAGGATGAGGGAAAGGGAAAGGAAAGAATGGGGAGAAAATTATACAATTCCATTATTTGTTTTAGAAAGAAAAGTGAAGAGGAATGATAGTGGGTGGAATTGTTTATATAGGCCCGAGTAGTTTTGCCTCCCTTCCAAATGGAGAGAAAGAAGAGCAAACTAGTGGAAAACTTTTATAATTATCAATTTGTGTCTCCTTTGTATTTACTTTTTCTTATTATTCTTATTCTTCTTATTATTATTTTTATTGGCATTTTGGTAATTTACTGCTAAATTACTTTTTCACCTTAGTAATGATGAATTTTACTTCCTTTTCTTTCCTTCTTCTAAAAAAATATACACAAAAGAATTAAATACCTCCATTTTTTTTCTTCCTCCCAATTCCTTCTTATTCTTTCCTTTTTCCCAAAAAATAATGGTAGAAAACATAATGCTTGTTTTGAAAAGGTGAAGAGGATAAACCTGAAAAAAAAAAAAAAAGCTTGAATC
Source organism: Lumnitzera racemosa (assembly GCA_024138005.1). NCBI lineage: Eukaryota > Viridiplantae > Streptophyta > Magnoliopsida > Myrtales > Combretaceae > Lumnitzera > Lumnitzera racemosa. The sequence continues at coordinate 66,136,619 of JAMXBC010000004.1, forward strand.
TAAAGCTTACTTTTTCAAAATATTGAAAGAATTTTTTTTTCTAAAATGATATTATTTTTAAAAGGGTTAAATAAAAAACGTATGGTGACTTAAGATCTTATTGTAAAAAGAGCAAGACAATTTGTTGTTTTTTTAAAGATGTGCCACTTTTAAGATCGTTAAGTCGAACATGCATAATGTCAAAAGGATGCAATTAAAGAAAAAGTGAAACAACTTAATTTATTTTTTAGAGGTGTTATTTTTAAAAATATCAAACCAAAAGTTATATTAACAAAAAGTTTCTAAAATTATATATTATAATAGATTTGTTGGTCCTAAAGGCTAGTATTTGGTATGGTGTTAAACACCCATATGTTAAAGTTTCATTTAGGACATATATATATATATATATATCAAATAATGAAAGATTTGGGTTCAAGTGTAAATAACAGATGAAAAATTTTTGGAGTAGGAAAAAAAAGATAGATGTTATTATAAGTAATAAATATCACTAAGTCATTGCTATAACTAGATCATTTTTATTTATTTATAAGGAAAGAAATGTGTCATATCTTCTCAAGGCAATGTATGCTAAGGAAAGAAGGCCTCCTTCCACATGAGGGTAAGCCATCAATAAGATACCGTTCTAAAAAAGGTTAGAATTATAACCTTTCTAAGGTTGATAATGGGCTTAATACTAATTTCATTTTAAAAGCTAGTGGGTCTTTATTTTAATGCTACATGGCTTGCTTGATATGTAGATTGGATCTTAAATAATGTTTGTCTTTTTAAAATACTAAAACCACTTGCTTTGCTTCTACTAATTGGGCTGACTATATGTGCTATGTAGGGGAAATATTATAGTAGTACCATGACCTTGCAACATGTCTTTGGCCTTCTTGCTTCATTTTTAACCTCAAATCACTAACATTCCAAATCAAGAATCTAAAGAACATTGATAATCCCTTATCCTTAAATCTCCTATTTGTTGATTGAAGTAATATGTTGATTATGCAAAAATCAACTAGATACAATGGTGGGAATGGGCTAATACTCTACAAGGGAGAGAGCTACTAAGCTTGTGGATTTGTTGGGCTCCTTGCTCTAAGGTACCTATTAGAAGCCCCCTGTGGGTAAGTCCATAAGGGCTCTCTAATGCTTAAGTTAGCAAAGAGAGGAGGAGAGGAGAGAAGGAAAACGGTTAATAGTTTCTGAGTGCTTTTTTGCTTAAGGGAGAAACAGCTCGAGTCATGTAATGTATGACTAATTAATTAGAGAGAGAGAGAGGTTCTAGATTCTAGAATCCTTTACCTTTTGGCTCCTTACATTATTTGGGTAAGGAACTTACCTACCTACTTACCTACTTACCACAATTCTTATTAAAAGAATTGATAAGAGAGGGTAGAAAAAAATTTTCCAAGAGAAACGACTCAAGAATTTATTGTTAATATGCCAAAATCTATCTAAAACCCTATACATATGCCTTATTTATACAAAGTGCCAAAGTTGCAAATAAAATGACTCAAAGAATGTCTTAGTGGCATTCTTATAAATAAAAAATAAAACATGAAGGTAATTTATTAAAAATGCAAGAAATAGGAAGTTTAAATAACATAAGCAAAAACAAGTACTCAAATAAGATATTCGAGTGAAGAGTTGATGAGTTGTTAGAGACTCTAAAGACCTAATTTAGGTAGTCATGAGATTTTGGTTGACCTTATGCAGCAGACCATCTAAGTAAACTAGACTTGGCGGAGTAGACTTGACATGGCCGAATGGACTTTGCTTGTCAAGCAGACCTTACATGGTTGAGCAAACCTCGCATGTTGAGTAGAGTAGACCTGGTTGTCCTTGATAATATTCGCGAAGAGCTCATAAATAGGTCTTTTACAAATGTAGAGCTTCTAAATAAGCCTTTAGCAAATATATGACTTACGAATAGGTCTCCACTACAGCTCGAAACTTGGTTAGTATGCCTTCTAAAAGGCATTAAACATGAGTACGACACATTTATGTAGCTAGAGGGTTGGTTCACATGCTAATTAATCTAGGCAGTCAATAGGTGAGGCACATAGATGGTTGGGGGTTCCTATATGAGTAGATTATAGGGCCTTTGTTCCTTCATTCCCCTTTAAACACACATTCTTTCTATTGGTCTTATATAAAATATTAAGAAGGGGGTTGGGGGGAAGGAGAGGGAGGGGAGGGGAGGGGGGTTGGATAGGGTTGGGCAGAGGTGTATGAATTGATGTCTTTAAATTTTTGATTTTTTTTTTATATAAGATAAATAAAATTACCCCTATTAATAATGTATAATGGTGAATAATGATATTTTAATAATTCAATACACAACAATTAATCGAGGAAATTAAAAGAGTAAGGAAGGAGAATATCATATTGAGATTTTATAGAGTTTTGGTACCTATTGCTCTTTTCCAGCTCTATTGTTGGGGAGCTGGTCTACTTCACCGATGTCATTCCACTAAATCAAAATCACAAAGAGATCATAAGTATTCATCACATATGGACTTTATAAGGGGGTAGGTTAGGTGGAGGAAGGGGGATAAGGTTGGGCGGAGGTGTATGAATTAATGTCTTTAAATTTTTGAATTTTTTTTTTATATAAGATAAATAAAATTACCCTTATTAATAATGTATAATGGTGAATAATGATATTTTAATAATTCAATACACAACAATTAATGAAGGAAATTAAAAGAGTAAGGAAGGAGAATATCAAATTGAGATTTTATAGAGTTTTGGCTTTCTGTCTACTGCTCTTTTCGAGCTCTATTGTTAAGAACCTGGTCTACTTCACCGGTGTCGTTTCACTAAATCAAAATCACAAAGAGATTATAAGTATTCGTCACATATGGACTTTATAATACTTTACTCTGTTTATCTAGCCTTTCTACAATCTAGGCTAATTATAGATCTATAGAGTACAAATGTATTTATCTCAACACTTAAACAAAAAATAAAAGTTACAAATTATAAGTGAGAATAAAAATATAAATCTCAATTAATTTCGCTCTAAAGAGAAATAACAATTGTTGTATTGTTTGCTTCGGTATAACTTGTTGAAGAAGTATTTGAAGGACTTTCTATGACTTTTCAGAAGGTAGAATCTGATCACAATTCTTTTTGTGTAGCGACGACTTTTTTCAAAGTTGTTGTAAAAAATGATGTTTTGAATCTTTGCTCTTTTTATATTGAAATCTTGCAACAGCTAATTTGAAGATTATCTTCACTAACTATTAGTTATTGAAGATAATTCCTTAGATATTTTGAGAAGATCTAGTTCATTTGAAATTCAAAAATAACTCTCCTTATCTTATTTAGATCAGATATACTTCAATTCGTAACCATTAGATAAGCTTTTGATTTGAATTTGACAAAGAGATATGCTTTTTCAACAACTTCCAAATAAGACTCATATTCAAGATTTGAAATTCCACAAAATCCGAATCAACCTTATCCTTATCTGTATTTGTGCATACCTTGATTTATCAAAAATTAATTCGCTCAAAAATCCCTAAGGATCATAATTCCATCTTGAGTGAAATGGGATCAAGTGTATTACCTTAATACACCCAATCTAGTGGAGTTGGGCCTTGTTGAATTCAAATATGATACTATTCAACAAAATAAATTTCTAGACTAACTTTTAAATGACCTTTTGAAGAGTATCAATTGTTCCTTTCTTCGAAGTCTTTGAACAAGCTTCTAAAATGTTATACCACTTCTACTTATAAAGCTTTTGAAATACTTTCTAAAAAATTTTAGACCATTTTCTTTTTTAGTTAAGTCAGACTTTTTGAATAAGTTTTTAAAGATAACTTAGTTTTATGAATTTAAACTTTCTAAGAACCCTTCCAAATGCCTGCAATCTTAATGATTCATTAGCATTTATCCTTTTTTTATTATCATCAAAATATATGAGAGATATTTAACACTTTCCAACATTTGTTGAGTTTGAGAGGTATTTGTCTTATGGTCCTTCCTTTTGTTGTGAGATAATCGAGTCGAAGAGGATTAAGGTATTAGGAAGAGTGTATGAGCTTAAGAAAAGACCTCGATTCTTCTAGAGTTCTTTGTTGAGTGGTAATTGAGGGTTATAAAGTGTCCTCATCGGTTGGGGAGGGGGGAGGGGGGGTGGGTTGGCTCCAAAGTGCCAATTAAGGGATGTATGTAGGCTTATCGATTTGGTGTGCCACTAAGCCAAGAATGTATCGGCAGTAGTAAGGCCTCTAATGTCCTTCCATTACTTGGTGGGGGGCAGCTTCACTATTAAGGTAGCTCATTTACATGAGGTTGTTTCGGGGGCATTCAGGCGCTACCTCTTAAGCACTCATACAAGCGAGTCTTCAACAATGATTATGGTGGCAAAGGAAGCTCCTCATACAATCCAGAGGCTTTTGGTCGGGGGTTATGTTGAGGTTGCATTAGGGCTATCCGAGCCCATTGCATTGCTAAGCAAGCCTTGTAAAGGGGGTTAAGAAATCAACCAATGAGAACCCCTTATGTGCTACTCGTATGGAAGGTTGGCTTATCTGGTAAGTAGAGGGCTTGCCTTGAAGCTACCAAGGGCCCGATGACCATGGCCATTAACTTGCCTATGGTTGGAAGATTAGTTATGGTTCTCCTAGTCGAGGTTATGAGCTGAGTTGAAGTTGTAAGCAGACTGGCTTGAATAGGATTCTTCTCCAAGCGATTGAGTTAGAGTTGTGAGAGGACAAGAAGAGTTAGTACTAAGTAGTAGACTAAGAATTTCCCTTATGCCTCTAATTGTAACTTTTCTTTTTCTTTTACTTGTATTTGAGATCATGATGTGGACCCTTAAGGCCTTGTAATAAATTTCAATTAATGAAAATTGAATTCTTCCTCGCATCTATGCTTGTATTTACTTTCTATTTATCGTGTTTGATTATTTCCTACTTACTCGCTTAGGATTCTTGCTTCTTGTGGTTGCTATACGTAAGTGTATCTAATAGTCATCCGTGTAAGTATATTGACCAAGTCGGCATACCATAGCCTCGACTGCATGCCCCTTAGTTGCAAGATCTATTAAAAAGATTCTTACACATTAATTAGATCATTCGATTTGCCCAAGTGATGCACGTGCTCTTAAGTTTGAAGGCTATGTCGGTGTTCAAATGTCATCAAGGGAGCTCATCTTGACGATTGTTGGAGCCTTAGTCCTTACAATATCAATGTAAGTACTAACTTAGGGTATAGCTTCGAGGATGAGAATTGACTTGGGGATAGGGGTGCCCAATGCAATTGACAAAAAGAAAACAATTAGATAAGTGTAAGGAACTCGTAATTTCATTAACTTGTTAAGTTCCTTACAAGCACTACAAATAGGTTACAAGACTTAGGCAAAATATAGCCTTAAAATGTTTGCGTTCTAAGTTCTTGGGATAAGCTACTTGTCTAGGGTCTCAAGCTTATATGCTCCGTTGTAAGTGTCCTCCCTTATACACATTAGATCCCCCTAATTAACAACAAGCTTGCCTAGCCCTTCCATTGAGCCATGGCCTCTAACTTCCAGCATACTAAGTCTTAAGGTTAGAACACTTTGTGCTTGAACTTTTTGTTATAATATTGAGCTACTTGCTGTTGGTAGGCTACCGGCTAAGCTCGCATGACATTAGATACTTCCTTGATCGTACTGAAGCATGCTTAGAGGGCCATGTGGTTTGTATTCACATTGAAGTTTAGAACTCTATTCATAGGAAATTCAAGCTCGATGGTGAGCATGACTTTAGCTTAAAAGGTAAGGTAGAATGGCATTTCTCTTATGAAGGTCCTATGGGTTATGTAACATCCTTAGAGGATGTTGAGGAGTTTGTCCGCACACCTAACTTTGATGTCCGCACACCTAACTTTGATGTAGTCTACCCTCTTCTTTAGGTTTCTCTAGAAGATCTTATTGATAACTCTTATTTTAAATACACTTTACATTGTGATTTTATAATATTTCCCTTATATTTTTGTTTTCTTTTAAAGAAAGTGATACTTAATAGAGTAAAATTTTGATTTTAAGGTTTGAACATGTTCTCAAATTGAAAATGAAGAAAAGGAATCAAGTTTCACTTAATTTGGAGTTAAAATAAATGAGTTATAAAGTTTTGAAGTTACATAAACAATAGGAGAGGGTGGTAAATTTTTTGTTAGAAAGTTATATAGTTTGAGACATAACTGTGTCCCTAGGCTGTGTTTCACCCAGGATGATTTTTGTGCTCAAGATCAGTGAATTATATAAGTTGGGGACACAACTGTGTCCCAGGTTGTGTCTAGTGACGAAAAAAGAAACTTCTTAATATATTATATAAGGACTTCTGAGGGTTTTGGATATAATTTTTGACATTCAGAAGAGAAGAGACTTGGAGAGAAAAAGGAGAAAAAAGGAGAAGCAACACCTAACTTCAAGATTGAAAAGATTCCTTACTAAAAAAAAGGGCTTTTTCACGTTTTACATCTTGATTTTGCTACAATTTTCTTTTAATTTCATCATGATAGCTTAAGATTCTTATATTTAAGATTATGGAACCTAGGGTTTCATGTAACTATTGGATTTATCGATAATTTGCAATGAAGTTTCTATCTTTCTTGATTCAATTATGTGTTTTCATTGTTAATTGATATTTTTAGAGTATTAATCTATGATATTATGCATGATGATTGAGAAATCACATGGGTAAGGAGATCTTGACATAATTGAAGAGTATTACATGTGTACTTAGAGATAAGATGCATGATTCTTCTGGAAAGTTTTTATTTTTGTGTGAAAATTCATTGTACATTAATGCAATTCTAAATTATATTACTAAATGAAGAGATTTCGATAAATAATTTAGAGTTAGTATTAATATGCTTTAGAAAGGTGTTAACTTTAATTACAAATCCCATAGAGATGAAATTGGATAAATTTTTAGTGGTCACATGTTAAATACCAGGGGAGACAATTCCTAAATATGTTGTTTTCCTTCTTAAAGTTGTTCCTAATTTTATTGCTTCCTTTACTTAGTCAAGTCTTATAATTAGATTAGTTTGTTAATTTTAGTATTTTTATTCCATTCAACTTATCATAAATTTCCGGCTAAATAGTAAAGGTAAGGCCAGTATCAGTACTTAAGGTCTTTGAGAGATCGACTCGGACTCACATCTGTTATATTAAAATTAATACATGCACTTGCTTTGTATCACTTATTTATATCTTTGACTTGGCAATTAGTTTGGGGTATTTGACAGAAATGTAATGGAGCCTTATGTTGTACTTGTCATAGAACTCCCAAAACTTATTACTGTTGACTTATCTCCCATTATCTGTAATCAATACATAAGGTACTCCAAAGTAGGAGAAGATGTGCATGAGGACAAAACCTTCGATGGCTCTGGTTGTAATGGTTGCCACAGCTTAGGCCTCTACCCATTTCATCAAATACTCTACTACTACTAAGATGAAGACCTCTGGATGCCTTTAAGAAGGGACCAAGCACGTTTAGGTCCCATTGTATGAAAGGCCAAGGCCTTATTAGAGGGTGAGGTCAAAGCTTGGTGCATGGGCGATAGGGGCGTACTTTTGACACTTATGATATTTTTAGACCATAGCCTTCGCATCCTCCTTCATAGTGGGCTAGTAATAGCTTAGTTGGAGCACTCTAATAAATAGGGTCTAAGAGTGGATATGATTATTGCACACCCCAGCATAGAGCTCTTCTAGGGTGAGGGCACCCTCTTCTATTTTGAAGCACTTGAGGAGTAGCATGTTATAGCCTCAATGATACAAGATACTGTCTATAAGTATATAGTTGGCAGAGGTGTAAGCTAGCCTCTTCTCCTTAGTTCTATCTTCTAGTAGTACCTTGATCTGCAGATGTTCTACTATGGGGTCCATCAATAAGGTTAAGAGTCCTTGAGTTAAATTTTGAGTACTTATTGTTCCTTTTCTTTTGTGTTGTGCTTAGGGACGTATTGGACGAACAAGGTTTTATCACCATTATGCTATGTTGGGACGATGGTGGAGGTTAGCTTAAATAACTTATCTTCTTTTTCATTTTCTATTAAGGGGATTTTGTTGATCTTTCAGGAAGTGAAACCTAAAAGAAGCCCCTACATTGTTTGGAGATAGTTGACCATCATTTATTCCTTTATCTTGTATTCTCCCTTCAATTGTTAGACTACAAGTATGGAATCAGAATGGATCTCCAATTTTTTTATTCTAATGTCCTTGGCAATTTTTAATCTAGCAATGAGTGCTTTATATTTAGCCTCATTGTTAACCACTAAGAACATGAACTTTAAAGTGTAGAGAACCTTAGTTCCATAAGAGGCCTATAGTCTTATGTTCGCTATACTTTGCTCCCTTCCCCACCTCCCTAACTCCCCCTCCCCCAAGTGGAGGATCTATCGACATAGAGAGTCTACATTGGTATTTTGATGTCTAACTGTGGTTCCTACTCTCATATGTATTCTACAATGAAGTCTGTAAGGACTTGATCTTTGATTGCTTACCTCGAGTAGACTTGGATGTCATAGGTATTAAGCTCGAAGGCATACTTAACCATTCTACTCGAGGCATCTAGTCTTTGTAGGATAGCTTAGAGTGGTTGATTGGTAAGTACTACGATTGAATAGACCTACAAATAAAGTTTGTGCTTACATGTGGCAATTACCACAGCGAAGGCGAACTTCTCGATCTTGATGTATCTTACTTTTAGGCCCTGTAAGATGTGGCTTACATAATAAACATGCTTGTGTTCTCATCCTTTGACGCATATGAGTACCCAAGACAGTGCTTTATCACTGACAACAAGGTATATGTACAATTTTTCGCTTGGTATGGGCTTCAAGAGCATATATGGGCTCTTGAGGAACTCCTTCAAGTTGTCAAAGACCTATTGGCATTGGGTTGTCCATTTGAATTTGGAGGGATTCTTCAAGAGTTTGAAGAACTTTAAGCATTTGTTTGCGTTTCATAAGATGAAGCAGTCGGGGGTTGCGACTCTTCCTGTAAGACACCGAACTTCCTTGACTGTAATGGGGTCTTTCATGTCACAAACTGCCTGTATTTTGCCTAGGTTAGCTTTGATTCCTTATTCTATGACCATGAAGCCAAGAAATTTTCTAGATGTAACCTCGAATACACATTTATGGAGGTTAAGTTTCATTTAATAGTAGCGAAGGGTGTTGAAAGTTTCTCAAAGGTCTTCTATATAACCTTTCCTCTCTTTGCTCTTCACGATCATGTCATTTACATATACTTCGATGCTCTTACCAATCTATAGCTAAAAGATAGTAGTGATAAGTTTTTGGTACATTGCTAAGGTGTTTTTCAAGCTGAAAGGCTTAACCTTATAACAATATGTACCGAAATTGATAACGAAGGAGGTATGGGCCTCATTTGTAGGTTCCATGTGTATTTGGTTGTAACCTGAGTATGTGATGAGCTGCTAGCCATTGGTCCTCTTACTTGCGCATGGCTTTGAGGCCTCTAATCCATCACTTGAAGATTTCTCTCTTGTCAACCTGTTAATGACAAAAAACTCTATGCAGAAGAAGGATGGCTTAATTCCTTGATAGCTTTGGAAAGTTATATCCTGCTCTGTCTTCTTACTCTTGTATCGAATGATCGAAATGAGATACTCTCCTACCAACCGAGTACTTCTATTTCGGCCTCCTACCAATACTTGCTACATCCCTTTCTTGTCTCGGCAATCCTTGATACTTCCACGAATTGTTTCTACTCAGTTATTGTACCTAAGGAATCTTTGTACGGAACCAATATTGCACTACCACCTATCCATTTCATTTGATACTATACTATTTTTCCCTCTTTGTCATTTGTCCTTTTTTCCTTTATTCGTATGTACTAGGAATCCATTTTTATGTATGCCTTTTGGTAATTTCTTTATTTGTAATGTTGCCTTAGAGACTTACTATAAATAGTCCCTTCTCCTTGTAACCCGGAATCATCTTACTTTATAAATAAACATTGAATATATTGTTTTTGCAAGACAACCCTCTCCATGTTCATTTTCATATACTCTTATCTAATCTTATTGAGTAGCTCAAGATTAGTGGCGGGTAAACTTTAACATTAACTTGCATCACATCTAGTGAAGTGTCAAGTCATGTTGTGTTCGTAGGTAGGTCATATCCTCCGAGCAGCTTTACGTCAGCTACTCTAGTCAGTTTGTCGATGTACTCACTTTAAGTTTCTTTGATATTTCGAAGGACCCATTGGTTCAAATCTACTACGATAGATGATGCGGATTATAGCTAAGAATAGATAAGGTTGGTTGCGAGGATTAGTCAAAGCTTACCGAAAGCTTGAAAGGAGTAATGGGGAAATACATGAGAGAGTAAACAAAAGGATAAGCAAAAACCCACAAATAGCTCCAAAGGATATGACGCATTGATGGAACTTTTGAAGACTTACGGCATAACTCGATATGATGTTTAAATTGGTTTGGTGAGGTTACTCACCAACTAGTTTTACTTAAGGGTTAGGATAAGAGTGAAACGAATGTAACCAAGTAGTGTTTATGAGAGGAAAAATATTAAGTGATTAATGTTAATATGATGATTATGACTACAGATATAAGGGGTATTTATACCTAATAAGTTAGAGCAATTTGCCTAAAAGGGAAAAGATAAAAAGGGTATTACCCTAGAATACAAAAGGATAGAAATGAATAATAATAAAAAAGTAATGATTGGTGAAGTAGATCCTTTACGTGATCTTGTATATGTAATAGTATTACATTGGCGATGCCATTGGAGGATATAGATAAAAGAGTATAGGCAAGTTGCTTATCCGGGAAGGGGTGACTAAAGATTGGTCAGGTGTCATTCTCTCAACCTTTCGGTAAGCATGAAGTTGAGTGAGTGATTGGCTAGGGAATGAGTGTGAGAAGGTGAAGGTTGGCTACTATCTCGGGATCTTGTCTCTCGATGCACAATCACTAGGAAATAAGTAGTTACTCAACTCGACATGTAGAGTCGGTTGGTAAGGAGATACTTGGCCTTGGCAGGAGTTTACTAGAGTAGGAGGATTCGCGTTGCTTTGGATGTGGGTCAATGATCCAGTGGCCCGATTCCCATCATTTTCGCCAGGTTGATTTGGATTTGGGATCAAATCCGAATAGTCTCCAATTAGCTCTCTGTTAGGGTGATATAGATTGAGGTTGGCAATGTTGAAGGTGTTAGATACCCTATAATCTTCGGGCAGCTCCACCTTGTGAGTATTGTCATTGATCTTCTAGAGGATCCTAAAAGGTCCTTTAGCTTTTGCAGATAGCTTATTTCTTCTCTTGCTTGAGAATCGTTCCTTATTGAGGTACAGCCATACCAAGTATCTTGGTTAGAATTGTTTAGCCGTCTTACCCTTGGCCTTCTCTTGTGGTCTTCTGGCAGCTTGGTCAATATGTCGAGTGACTTTGTTGTAGATGTGCTGAAGGGATTGTGCTTGGGCTCTTATGTTAGTGTCTTCTTGTTTTGATTCAGGTATAGGTGTGTGATCGGGGGACAACTCAGGAATGAAACCATAGACAACCTCAAAGGGGGTTTGCTTGGTGGTGTCATGTACTATTTGATTATAAGCAAATTCAAAAACTAGTAAGTAGACGCCTTAATTAGCTAAGTTCTTGCCTACTATAGCTTAGAGTAGTGATCCCAAAGTATGATTGACTATCTCTATTTGGTTATCTGTTTGGCAATGATAGGAAGTACTAAATAACAGTTTGGTCCTCATTTATCACCACAAAGTTCTCTAAAAATGGCTCAAGCCTAACAATTTCATGCAAGAAAAGGAAAGCAATAGTCGAAACATCGTTAGTTTTGAAGCATTACATAAAGTGTGCCATCTTACTGAACCTATCCATGATGACCATTACAGAATCTTTGCCTTGGGTAGTTTGTGGTAGTCTAAAAACAAAGTCCATGCTCAATTTGGTCCATGATTTCGTCAGAATAGGCAAGAGCATTGCTTTCCCTTACTCAACTCAACACTTACCCCTTTTGCATATGGCACAGCCTTCTCCAACTCAATGCATCTTTCATCTCATTTTTAGATAGAAGAAATAGCTATTCAATAGCTCATAAGTTTGTCTTTCTCCAAAGTGCCCGGAGAGTCTTCTACTGTGGGCTTCCTCGATAAGTAATTCTCGTAGAAAGTAGGTCAGCATGTATAATTTTTCCCCTTGGAACAAGTACCTACCTTACACATGGTACTCGTTTACTGTCCTTCCTTTGACACATCGTGCAAATATGGGTCCAAAGTGTGGATCCCCAAAGTACTGCTCCTTAATATTGGCAAACCCAAATAATCTGGTTTGTAGTTTAGTCAGGAGTGCATGCATCCTCAATAGAGCATCTATAACTATGTTGCTCTTTCCTTGTTTATATTTTATTACAAAGTTGAACCCTTTAAGAAATTCCACCCATCTCACTTGTTACTTCAACAATTTCATCTAACTTTGGAGATACCTTAGAAACTTATAGCTAGTGTAGATGACAAATTCTCTTGACAATATGTATTAATGCCTTACTTGCAGTGCTCAGATTTGTGCTAAGAGCTCTTTGTCATATACAGAGTAGTTTAGTTAAGGTCCCCTAAGCTTCTTAATGGTAGGCAATTGGTTAGCCTTCCTACATTAGGACAGCACCTATCCTAATGCCTGATGCATCATACTTCAACTCAAATATTTTCTTGAAGTTAAGTAGAACTAACATAGGGGCGGAGGTCAATCTTTCCTTCATCTCAGTCCTTTTCTTCCTATCGGAAGTTAATATTGTTCTTTATTAGCTCAATAAGGGGTGCGGCAAGGGTGTTGAAATTTCTAATAAATCTTCTATAGAAGGAAGCCAATTTATGAAAACTTCTCACTTCGGCATAGGTAGTAGGGGTTAGCCACTTGACAATTGCTCGGATCTGCACGTCATCTACTCGCAAGTCTCCTTTACTTACCACATAACCTAAGAATATCACTTCTTCTTGGTAAAAGAAACATTTGTTAAGATTACCAAATAATCTCTTGGCACAGAGGACATTTAGTATGGCTCGAAGATGTTCATAGTGACTTGGTATGTTGATACTGTAGACTAAGATGTCGTCAAAGTATACCACGACGCACTTTCCTATTAGATGTCTTAATGTATGGTTCATCAGTCTCATGAAAGTTTTTGGGGTATTCGATAAGCTGAAGGGCATGACCATCCACTTATAAAGTCCATGCCGAGTTTTGAATGCTATTTTCCACTCATCTCCAGTCCTCATGTGAATTTAATGGTAGCCAAACTTGAGATCAATCTTGTTGAAGGTCTTGGCTTCACTCAATTCATCCAGCATGTCTTCTAATCTTGGAATAAGATACCTATATTTGATCGTAATTTTGTTCACAGCTTGGCTTTCAACATACATCTATTAAGTAGCATCCTTTTTTGGCACTAGGGGCATTAGTATGGTGCAAGGGCTAAGACTTTCCCTATCATAACCTCTCTCCAATAGCTCATTGACTTATCGTTGGAGTTTAGAAGCCTACTTAGGACTCATCCGATAAGTTGGCTTATTCGGTAGTGCAACGTTGGGTAATAAGTCAATGCAATGTTCCATGCTTCGAATTAGGAGAACAGAACGACATATTCATCTGGCAACTCTTTTATTTCTAAGGGTAGTTTACTTTGCTCCTTTAGCTCTAATAGTTGCTTGACCAACATGAGGGTCGGTGCATCAGCTTTAAGGGCTTCTCAGAGTTCGGCTTTACTTATCATTAAAGTCTTTCTCGATCTACAAGCAATTTTTTTTTTTTTTTGCAGTTTATTAACTTCTCTCGGCAGTATCAGGTTCAACGTAACCTTCCTGCCATCCTTCTCGAACACATACGTGTTCCTATATTCATCATGAATAACTCTTCTGTCAAATAGCCATGGTTGGCCAAGCAATAGGTATGAAGCATATATAGGCAACATGTAATAGAGAACCTCATTAGAATAATTTTCGATATTAATTGGCAATAGTACTTGTCGAGTGACATGTAATGCTCCTTTCTCATTTAGCCAATGTAACTTGTATGGCCTCGGGTATGCGATGGTTAGTAAATTTAACCTTGCGACCAAATCGATTGATGCTACATTGGTGTAACTTCCACTATCCACAATTAACGCGCTTACCTGATCATTTACCTTACAGATGGTATGAAATAAGTTTTCTCTCTACTCTTTCTCTCATGAAGGTTCCAAGTTCATTGTGCACCAGACAATTAGGACCAACTGGTCCAAGTTCTCAACAAACACATATTCTTTAATCTATTCTTTCTTGGCAGTGCTCTCCTCCTCTCTAGGCCCCTCATTAGTACTTTTTACCTCTAGCTTCAGGACATCTCTCTTGATGACTATAGTCCTTCAGTTCGAGCACTAAGTAGCCATATGTCCAAACCCTTAGCACTTAAAGCACTTGATCTAGCTCGTCTTCCTATTAGATTCTTGCCCTTTCTCAAAAGTTTAAGTTGGCACGTCATTGTCAAGTCAGCCTTTCTACTCAGTTAGAACATTTACCTTTCGGATTGGCTTGGTACTTAACTGAGCTCAATGACTTCCTTATCTGGGTCGACTAGTAGGCAATTTGATCGATACTCAGTTTCTTTTCTTCTTCTCCACTTGTTGGACTACTCTAATGGTTACATCCATTAGGGTAAATCATTGAAGCTCCACAATGTGTTGAATGTCACCTCTCAACCTAGTAAGGAACCCAGAGATTGTTCATATTGATGGTTTCTCCACTTCACATTGGATCATGAGCATTTGGAATTCTTAGACATACTTGTCAACTATTTGGCCTCCTTGTCTCATCTCTTAAAGTTGAGTAAAAGTATTTTGCAAATAAGTATCTTGTACTAATCTATTTTTGAGTATTCTTTTCATTTTAGGCTAAGTATTAATCTTTCGGTAGCCTTCTTGCTTCCTCATAACCTGAAAATTCTTCCACGACATAGCGGCATATCTAGAGAACTTAACAGCAATGGTTCTCACTTTCTCGTAGTCCTCATATTGGTAATAGTTGAACACATGCTCTACCTTCTCTTCCCATTCCAAATATTTATCTACACTTCTAGACCCATTGAAAATTAGAATCCGAAGTTTCACATGGTTAGAGGCTCTAAGTGCTTGCACTTACTCTTCTTGCTCATAATACCCTTCCTCATTTGCTTCTTCCAAATTTCCAAAGTCAATCCTTCTTCTTACTTATCCGCTTACTCCTCCACCTCGTATTTATTGAGCTAGGTTTGACCTCTAGTAGGTCGAACGGCTTATAGGTTGTTATGCATGGCTTCAATTAGTTAGTAAGCTAATAGTTGAATAGCTCAGGTTAAATTTACTAAGAGGTTAGCTATCTCATCAAGTCTCACATCAGTGTTCTTAAGGATTCCCTAAGACTATCAGCCATGGTAGAAAACTCTATTATTATCATCTCTAACGCCAACGTTTATACGTAGGTTATTCATTTTCTCTACAAATTCAAAGCTCAAACTCTTCAATTAGGTGTTTTAGCAAACACTTCCACAAATTAGAAAAGTAATAGCTAATAAGTATAACAATTAAACTAATACAGTAACTTGCTCTGTTTCACACACATAAAATAGAGTATAAACAGAACTTAGAAAATAAACTACAACTTAAACGAAACCTTTGCTCTAATACTAAGATGATATGGACCACAGCTAAAAACAGATAAGGCCGGTCATGGGGATGGGTCTAAGCTTACCGAGAGTTTGAAAGGAGTGATGGTGAAATATACAAGAGGGTGAATAAAAGGATAAGTAAAAACCTACAAATAGTTCCAAAGGATATAACGCATCAATGAAACTTCCAAGGATTTACTGCACAACTTAATATGACATACGAATTGGTCTGGTAAGGTTACTTGTCACTTAGCCTTACTTAAGAGTTAGAATAAAAGTGAAATGAATGTAAACAGGTAGTGTTTACGAAAGAAAAAAAGTCAAGTGTATTAATGTAAATTTGATGATTACAGATATAAATACAAGGGGTATTTATACCCAATAAGTTAAGGAAATTTGCTTAAAAGGAAAAAGAAAAAAAAAGGTATTACCCTAAAAAAGTAATGTAAAACAATACAAAAGGGTAGAAATAAATATTCAAGAAAAGCAATGATTAGTGTAGTAGATCTTTCATGTGGTCCTGTACATGTGGTATTGTTACATTGGCGATATTGTTGGAGGATGTAGATAAAACAGTACAAATAGGTTGCTTGTCCGAGTATGGGTGATTGAAGATTGATTCGATGTCATTCTCTCAATCTCTTAACAACCGTGAAGCCAGACAAGTGATTAGCTTGGGCATGAGTGTGAAAGGGTGAAGGTTGGCTGCTGTCTCGACATTTTGTCTCTCGGCACACAATCACTAAGAAATAGGCAGTTACTCGACTTGGCATGTAGAGTCAGTTGGTAAGGAAACACTTAGCCTTGACAAGAGTCGGTTGGAGTAGGAGGATTTTCCTTGCCAGTCTCTTTAGTCCTCGAGCTTGATTGTGGGTCAATGGTTCAGTAGCCTAATTCTCATCAGTAAGTCCTAGTGGTAATTGAGCTCTTAGGCACATCAGTATGGATCCATCAAACTAAGGAGAGTGTGGCCTAATATAGAGTCGATGAGTTAGTCTATACAGGGTGAAGGAAAACAGTCTTTTAGGTAGGCTTTGTTGAGGTCGATACAATTGATATACATGTGTCATTTCCCATTAGCATTCTTAATGAAGATTGTATTTGTGAGCCATGTTGGGTATTTTTCTTATCTAATGAATCTTGTCTTCAGGAGCTTTTGGACCCCGTATTTGGTCGCAGCTTGTCGCTTAGGTACGATGTATTACTTCTTATGTTTGATTTATCGAACATTAGGATCAATGTTGAGGTAGTGGGTTGCTTTAGGTATGTTGATTATACCGGGCATGTCTTCAAAACTAACCTGAGTCATGAGTCTTAATGTACTTTTAAGCTTGACTTCCTTAATTTCCTCAGTTGATTCTCTACGGGAATTGGATTTTTCTTCTAAGGTAGACTCAACATTCACAACAATATCCCTAGTCTGGGCTTTCATATAGAGAGACCTAGACAATTTCAAGTATCCTTGCGCTTTGTCGACCCTTGTCAATGTTAAGAACGTTGCCTTTAAGCATCTTTGGCTTATGAACATATCGAATTTTGTGATGTTCGGCTTACCAAGATAGTATTACATCATGACCAGTAGTGATGCATCCCTAGGGTCAGAAACACGGAGAAACATCACAACGAAGGGAAAGTAAATGGAAATAAAGAAATGGTAATAAAATCCAGGTAGCTACCAATTGGATACGACTCACCAATTGATCATATTTAGCCTACAATTTGTCAGATATGACTTACTAATTTGAACTAAAGGGTCACTCGCCACTATTCCTTATTAAATTAAATAGATAAGAGTTGAAGGGTAATGAGAACACTCTCAAATGGAAACATGTATAAATTTTGATAATGAATTTGATGTTTGTGTACAATTAAATGGGGGTTTATATATTCATCCACTAAAGTTACTTTGTACATATGGAAAGACAAAAGGGTATTCTTATAATTAGGTTACATAATACATACCAAAAAGGATAAAAGAGACAAAAAATATTTAGTACAAAAAAGTAAAAAATCATTTTAGAATGTTGTGCCAAAAGACACATATCATGCGATGGCTGCATGTTAGAAATATAGTACAAATTGGATGAAATGAAGGAAAAAAAGGGTATGTGATCAAGGCTGACCTCATTTGGATCAAGTCAGTCCTTAGCCAATCAATCATTAATGAATATTTGCCTTGGGGTTGGATCTTAGTCGGTTCATGAGCTTGGCTTTGGATAGTTGTTGAGGCTAGTATGTTTGAATGTTGTTAGGATTATGGTGTAGTTGTTTAGTAGGTAGGCATGCTTATCCGAATAGTTAGCATGTTTGCTCAATAGTTCTAAAGATAATGTTGGTGTAAGAGAGAGCTTGGTATTCAGGTTAGTAGTAGTGTAAATCATATAGGTCGGAATAGAAATTCTTATCTTAGATGGGGCTATGAGCCATCATCCTCCTTGTGAATCCTTAGAGTTCTCTATTGCAGCTGTGCATAATCAGTTTAGAGGGTTAATTCCTATCATTTGCTTGAGGGTCGGGAAGATTTGTCTTCAAATCTAAAGGGGTCTCTACTTCTTGTTCTTTTGGGGCTCCTATAGGATCTTCTTCTTTTAATCGATGGGGAATTAGGTCAGATACATTGAAAGTAGAGGAAACACTATAGTCATCAAGTAACTCAATCTAATAGGAGTTGCAGTTGATATTTCTTAGAATCTTGAATAGACCATTAGCTCATGGAGATAACTTGTTTTATCTTAAGTGTGGAAATCATTCTTGACTGAGGTGAATCCATTCTAAGTCTCTTGGCTAGAAAGAATAGTTTGGAGGCCTTGACTACCAATCTCTTGTTGTCTTTGATTGGACTTAACGATCTTCTTAGTTATAGCTATGTAGCTCTTGCAATTCTTGGGCTCAGCCAACTCCAAATTGACTATCTTAAGTAGCTGTAGGGGTGTTAATTAGGTCTAGGGAAATACTAGGATTGAGGCCATAGACAACCTTGAATAGGGCATTCCTAGTAGTGCTATGGATAGTTTAGTTATATACAAATTCCACAACAGGTAGATACTGATCCTAGCCTCTTAAGTTCTTTCCCATGACAACTTTGAGTAAGTTGCCTATCATCTTGTTTACCACTTTAGTCTAGCCATCAATTTGAGGGTAGCTATCGGAGTTGAACATAAGTTTATTTCCAAGTCTCCTCCATAGAGTCTTCTAAAAATAGCTCAAGAATTTTCTTTCACGATCTGAAATAATAGTCTTCAACACTTCATGTAGTTGGACGACTTCTTGCAAAAATAAGTCAACAATATATAAAGCATCATTAATTCAATAGCATAGGATAAAGCATACCATTTTTCCGAAGTGGTCCACCAAAACCGATATAGAATCTTTTCCCCTAGATGTCTAGGGTAAACCCAAAGACAAAGTCCATGCTAAGGTTAACCTAAGATAAAGTTGGTGTTAGCAAGGTAGATATTCTCCATAGGGCTCTCTTTCCCCCTTAGCTTACTTAAATACTTTACAACTTCTAACTATCTTATGGATATTGTTAGCTAAACTAGGATAGTAAAAATTTTCCTTTAATAGATTGGCTATTTTGGTCTCTCCAAAACGGCCAGATAATCTACTACTATGAGCTTTCTTCACTAATAGCTCAGGCGTAAAAAAATTTGGTATACATAGCCTTTGATCCTTGAATAAATAGTCATCCCTAAGATAATATCCCCCAATAGCAACTCCTTCCTGGCATTACTCAAGAATGGGACCAAAATGAGGGTTATTAGCATGTTGATCGGTGATAAGTGAAAATCTTAGTAACTTTGTCTGCAAAGTGGTCAGTAAAGTTTGTTGATGTGATAGAGCATTGGTGGCTATGTTAGTGCTTCCTTTCTTGTGTCGAATTACATAGGAGAAACCCTCCATGAACTCTAGCTACTTGGCTTGCCTCTTTGAAAGTTTGTTTTGACTCCTAAGATGCTTCAATGACTTATGGTTAGTATAAATAACAAACTTGTATAGCAATAAGTAATGTTATTAGATAGTAAGAGCTTGAAAAAGAGAGTACAACTCTTTCTCATACATAGAATAATTTAGGGTAATACTACTAAGCTTCTCACTGTGGTAGGTGACGGGTCGTCGTTCTTGCATCAGGACGGCACCAATTCTAATGCCTAATGCATTATATTCTAATTAAAAGGGTTTGTCAAAATTTGGTAAGGATAGGACAGGGGTGGAGGTGAGCTTCTCTAATCTCTCTAAAGCTCTGTTTAGCTCAATTATTCCATTTGAACCCATCACTCTTCTTTGTCAGCTCGGTTAAGGGAGTAGCTATGGTACTAAAGCTTTTAATGAATCACTTACAAAAAGAAGCTAGGCCATAAAAACTTCAAACTTCAGTGATATTCTTAGACATCAGCCACTCTAAAACAACTTGGATCTTTTCCTCATCTGTTCTAACTCCTTCCCCTGACACTACAAACTTAGGGAAGATCACTTCATCTTGGCAGAATGTACATTTCTTCAAATTCCTATATAACTTCTTGGTTTGTAAAATGTCAAAAACCTGCTTACAGATGTTAAACATGGTTGTTCAAGTTAGCATTGTCTACAAATATGTCATTGAAGTACATGATTACACATCTTCCGATTAAAGGACGCATTACATGGTTCATTAAACTCATGAATGTGCTTGACACATTGGTAAGTCCGAATGACGTAACTGACCATTCGTAGGGAGTAGAGACTATGTTTAGTTTTGAAGGTAGTCTTCTATTCATCACCTAATCTCATGCAAATTTGGTGGTAATCATTTCACAGGTCAATCTTTGAAAATATTTTGGCACCATAGAGGTCATCCAACATGTCATCAAGCCATGGTATTAGGTACTTGTATTTGATAGTGATTCGATTAATCACTCAGTTGTTGATGCATATGAGCCATAAACTATCCTTATTTAGGACTAGTAGATCTACTATAGTACAATAGATCATGCTTTTCCTCGCTTTTCCTCACTCTATGAGCTCATCTACCTATTATATTAGCTTGGTAGCCTATTTAGGGTTCGTTCTATATGCAAGTCGGTTTAGTAGGGTGGCGTCTAGATGCAGATCAATATAGTACTCTGTGCATTTATAATACTTCACCTCACCAGTCTTTCGTTTGGAGGTCTCCCTTCTTTCATAAGTCCTCGGGGTCAACTTATTCTCAATTTGGCTTAGATGGCCTACTCAGCTATCTTCAGGTGGTCATTCCTTTCTTTGACTTGATATAGCCTCCTCGACTTAGCTTAAACAAGTCAGTATACAATAGGGGCTCAAGAAAATGCTGGCCCAAGTTGGTTTGGAGCGCTTCTTCTTTGCTTTTCAACTCTATGCACTATCTTAATTACCTCTTCCAAGGTTTAAAACCTTTGTACTTCCACAATGTTGGGAATCTCATATTTGAGCCCGGAAATTAACCTCGCTATTGTATGAGCCTCTAATTCTTCTATGTCGGCTCAGATCATAAGTATCTAGAACTCTCTCACATAATCATTAACAAATCTACCTCCTTGGCGAAGTTTTAGCAACTTTGCAAATGTATCTTGCAAGTAGGTCTGGGGGACAAATTTATCTTTCAACAACTTCTTCATCTCATCTTAGGTTCTCATACCTCATCTTCCATCCCTTACTTTAGTTGCATTTATATTTTTCCATTATATAGTGGCATACTTAGAGAACTCAAGTGCAGTAAGTCAGACCTTGACAACATCTGTATATCCATAATTGTCAAACACTTTCTCCACCTTCTTTTCCTACTCCAAATATTCATTTGCATCTCCGCTTCCAGTAAAAGGTAGGATTTGGACCTTGATGATGTCTAGTCCTTGAGGGCTTGATATACTTGCTTTTGTGCTTAGTAATAATTAGTCTTCTTTTTCCTCTCCATAGTCCTTAGCATTTATCTCCTGATCATCTTCCTCAGTCTCCTCCAACTCTAACCTTCGCTTAGTAACTTGGTTTTGCTACTCTTGTAGCTCAAGGGGGTCGAATTGGGGCGATTAGCTTAGTTACCTTGGCCATAACGTCTTTCAAGAGAATTTTCTAGTGAATTATGGTGCTGCATACCCTAGGGTTGTTACCTGTTAACTTACATCATGGTGACTAGACTCTCAACAAGATTAGTGAGTTTGTCGAGCTTATCACCAACCGACCCTAAAGTGTTACTACCATTATTTCCATGATTAGGTTGAGCACCATTACTTTGGTCACCAAAAACACCCTGAACACTCGACTCTGATATGGTATAATATTTCTTGAATAGATTAATAACATAATACACAGAAAAAGAATACTACCATATTACCTAAAACTTCAACTCTTGCACTAACAACTTCAACACCCAATAATTACTCGAATAAGATAGAAAAAGAGCTTTCTTTGTTTTTGTAGTGAAAAACAGAGTAAGACCAAAGTAATAAGGTACTATACTTACCAACATATAAACCGCTACTATATATCTCACAACTTCGAACTGACTCCATACGAACATACTGTAGTAGCTATGGAAGGAGCACAGTAGCTACTAACAACAAAGCGAACTAAAACTTCATTACAACTTTACATACTCCCTTTCGGAATCATACTTTCATACTAGCGAAGTTGATGTGTCTCCGAAGTTGGACACATAGAGAAACATTACAATGAAGGGAAAGCAAAAGGAAATAAAGAAAAGCTAGCAAAGTTTGAGCAGCTACTAATTAGATATGACTCACCAATTGATCCTACTCGGCCTACAATTCGCTAGATATGACTCATCGGTTCGAACTGATGGGTCACTCACTACTACTTCTTACTAAAGGGAATAAATAAGTGTTGAAGGGTAATGAGAACATTATGGTTGCTCAAAGAGAAACTTGTATAATAATTAAGTTGATGTCTATGTACAATTAAATGGGGGTTTATATACCCATCCACTAGGGCTCATTATATGTATGAAAAGATAAAAAGGTATTCTTACAATTAGGTTACATAATACATACCAAAAAGGGTAAAATAGACAAGGAATATTTAGTATGAAAAAGTAAGAATCCTTTTGGTATGTTGCACCAGAAGACATGTGTTGTATGGTGGCTATATGATAGAATATAGTATAAATCGAATGAAATGAAGAAAAAGAGTGTATGCAGTCAAGATCGACTTGATTGTCGACTTGATCTAGATCAAGTCGATCCTTAGCCAATCAGTTTGTTGAGTTTTTTCTTAATACATTTTGATGATAATAAAAAGATGGGGATAAACTTAACAAGTATAGTGAGTGTACAGGAAATCTTAGAGAAAAGAAAGGATTAGAAGCAAAATGAGGTTGAAAATTGCATGTCAAAATGTAAGACAAAAAGTATATCAGTAAAAGTAAAGAGTTATGATTGACTGAGTATACATTTGAGTTATAAATTCTTCTTAAGATATTTTCTGAATAATTTGAAGGATAAATATGAAGAAGGCCTGGCTCCACTTCATTAGGCATGTTTGGGTAATGAATTCAATTTTGTTCCACTAAAGTTAGATTTAGTCAACGGGGATTTTAAGTTGCATTAATTTAATAATGCTTAAAAAAATCAGATTTGTAGAATGATTAACATTTGAGCAATGTATTTTAGAAGGAAGATATTTTGACATCTTTTTCGTAAGGTTGATCAAGCCAACAAAACGTAAAAGGAATTGCTATATCATTGTAGTATACAAGGAAATTTTAGACATGTAAGGAAGTTATATTGGATAAGGTTTTGTTTGAAATTTACAAGGCACAATGCAAACTTTGAAGATAATCAAAACTTCTTTGAGATAGGATTGCAACTCTTTTGTTGACAAAAATTCAAGGATTTCAAGATATCATGCTGAAGATAACGATGGACATTGTAGATAAATTCAAATAGTTTTTAAGGAAGGTTTTATTTGAAAAATTTAAATAAGATTTTGATTAAGGAAATAGATTTATTCACATCAGATATGGTATGATCATAAGCTATATTTTTTGTGAAGATTAGGTTTGATATGCCAAGATTTAATTAAATCTTTGCATACTTATCCAATTGTTTGAAATATGATCTTTAAATTTTTCAAATCAAACAAACTTCAAGAGATTCTAGAAGATATTCTCTCAAGCTACAATAGTTAGACGGTTTAAAAAGTTTAGGAGAAATATCAAGAGTAATAGTAGGCTTTCAAATTTTCAAGATCTATTCCTATTTTCAAGGGATCTTTCATCAACAACAAAACCAATTATGGTTGAATTAAGATTTGTTGGACAAAAATATATAACTAGCCATCTTCTAACTGTTACACTAAAGTTTATTCAATTTAAAAACGAAGGTGAAAAAGATACAATATAATTCACTCAAGATCAGATTTGCAATTAACAATTCTCTTCATGCAAATTGTTAGAAACTGGTTCAAAACTAAGCAAAAAAAGTTTTCTCATTCAATTGTTATTGCATTTATGTGAATGTTGTAAAGAGCTATTTGATTGTATTATCTCATTTTTTGGTATAAACATTATTGGTTTTGTATTTGAGTGAGTGTAAGGTTAGGGAGTTCTCTAAGTCTTGTATTAGCTTAGGGAAAGCTAGTGAGATAGGATAGAGAAGCAATTGAATATTCTTGTAACCTTTGATTGATTTTGATTAGTGAGATAGGATAGTGAGATAGGTTGTGTGTGATTAGTTTAGAAGGTCGATTCCTATTAAGTGGTTAACAATGACGAAGTCAATTGACTGTATGCCAATGCATGCAACATTGCCTAGTTAGACTAGTAAAGTGATGAGCCCCTTGGTTGGCATAGGTCTACTACCTTTGATACCCATAAGGCGGTGTTTATAGGGTTGTAAGGGCTCATTGAGTTGGCCCTTCATTTGCTTGTATGCACTCTAGAAAAGGATATCCACTGAACTTCCATTGTTGACAAATGTCTTGGAGATGTTGAAGTACCCAATTTCGGTATTACTTATTAATGTGTCACTATATAAGTAATCGGTGCCGTGTATGTCTTCTATGTAGAAGCTACTGGTCGTATCTACTTTGGGTTTCTTGCTTCTAGCGAGGTATATCTTATGCTCGGTCGATGTAGAGGGTATGTCCCTTGTAAGGTTGGGGCCTCTGAAGATGGCATTGACCTAGCCTCATTTGCCCTAACGATTTTGATTGTTAAGGGCATTTACTTAAGGCAAGTGCTGCTGTTATTGTTGTAGATGTTTTTGTTGATTGACTTGATGATGCTAAGCTGGTAGTTGGATTTGGTTTCTTTCATTTGCAATGCGGTGGTCAATGCAGCCTTAGTGAACAAGGCCTTCAATTACGTTGTTTAGGTGGTGGAATTCATTGGTGTTATGACCGTATACATTATAGTAATCACAATACTCGCTGGAATTAGTTGCCTTAGGTGTCTCTCTAACATGGGGTAGTCATGGGAGCTATCCCTTGACCTCATACGTTACTTCCCTAAGGGGGGCAGTTTAGAGGTGTATAGGATACGTAGTTCACAAATCTTTGCTTTTGCCTTTCATGTTGCTCTTTTGCAGAGGGTGGTTTAGTATCTCTTGGTCTTAGGTGTTCTCTTACTGACCTTCATGTGCTACTGTTAATCTCCAACCTTGCTTTTATTGCATCTTCTTAGGCTACATACTCCTTAGCTAATCACATGAACTTATTGAGAGAGTATAGCTGATTGGGGGAGGTAGCATCGAATAGTTTTCTTATAAGGTCGATGTCGGTGATTAGGGCTTGGAAGGCTGTTACCGTATCAAGTTTGGAGACATATAGCTTTGCTATGTTGAATTGTTCTAAGTATGCTTGCAAAGACTTGTTGGGACGTTGTTTGATATTATAAAGTGTTGAGGAGTCTTTGTGTAGGACCTTAGAACTAAGAAAGTGGTGTTAGAACTTGCATGCTAGCTTATTGAAGGAGGTAATGGAATTGTTGGAAAAAGTGTGTTGAACTAAAGCAAAGTGGCTTTTACTAGTATGCTAGGAAAGGCTTTGCACATGATGGCATCCATAAAGTTGTAGAGGCTCATCATGGCATGACTAGGTGATCATATGGGTCTTTGATTCCATTGTATGTGTTGAGGAAAGGGACCCTTGCACCTTGGGGTAGTGTTTCCTTTAGGATGATTGGTATGAATGGGTTCTTTACCATTGTTAATTGCGAAGCATGAGTTGAAGACTCAACCTTCTTTTGGTCATGTATGCAAGATGTACAGTGTATGTATTTGTCTAACTCTTGGACATCATGTCTTTGAGTGGCTTTTGGGAGTGTCATCAGGATAACTCTTTGGTGGATCTACTTATTTTAAAGCATTTACCTCGCGTGTGTATTTTGTTGCAATTGTGATTAGTTGATTGTGTAGGTCTTTGGGAGCTTATCGATTTATTAGACCTAGTCACGTAAATATGCTAGGTGCTTAGTACAAGTTTCGTTGTGCTTACTTAGTCTTGTAGACAACATAACTATTGCTTCTTGATGGGGACATCTATGTGATGCATTTTTTAGGAAGGCTAGCTCCCTTTGTAATACGGCATTAGACTTTTGAGTCCTTTGGTTATCTTTGAATACTTGCATTTTATAGGCTTGGATGCTTGGAGTTTGGAGTTAGGGGAGTTAGTGATTGTTCTAGTGGAGGTAACATGTTACGATCAACATAGTGCAATGCTTAAGGGTTATTGTTCTTACTTTTAGCCATGTAGAGTGGATTGGCCAATAATGATGGGTACCAATAGCTCTCTAATAGAATATGTTGGTATATAAGGTTACCACTTCAAAACAAGTAGCCATTTTCCATATAATATCCATCCACTATTCTCCCTTCTTTGCATTTTCCATATATTGGGCCAAAATGTAGGTCTTAAGGAAATTATCCTTTAATGTTTGCAAACCCTAGCAACTTAGTTTGTAGCTCAGTAAGAAGAGTATGCCTTCTTGACAAAGCCTCAGCAACGATGTTAGTCTTGCCTTACTTATACTTGATTACAAAATTAAATTTCTCTAAAAATTATATCCATCAAGCCTGTCTCTTTGAAAGCTTGGCCTAGCTTTGCAGGGACTCGTGATCAATGTATATGACAAACTCTCTTAATAGAAGGTAATGTTGCTATACTTAAAGTGCTTGGATCAATGCGGGGGGGGGGGGGTTCTTTGTCATATACGAAGTAATTCAACTATGGACTTCTCAACTTCTTACCACAATAGGTAATAGGTCAGTTTTCTTACATCAACACATCTACTATGCCAACACTTAATGCATCATATTTTAGCTTAAATATCTTTTCAAAGTTAGGCAAAGTCAATACAGGTACGGAAGTCAAACTCTTCTTCACCTTAAAAAAACATATCTCTTCTTTCTCTCCTCATTTGAATTCTATGCTCTTCTTTATCAATTCTATGAGTGATGCAACAATGGTATTGAATCTTTGAATAAAACATCCATAAAAGTAAGCTAAACCATGGAAGCTCCTCACCTCGACACAAGTGGTTAGGGTTGGCCAATCAATAATAGCTTTTATTTTCTCGTCATCAACTCATAGACCTTATCCTTCAACTACCTATCCTAAAAAGACTACTTCTTCCTAACAAAAACTATACTTCTTCAAAATTTTAAATAGTTTCTCAACTTAGAGCATATCAAATACAGCTTAAAGATGATTGGTATGACTTGGTAGGTCAACACTATATACGAGGATATCATCAAAGTAAGCCACAACAAACTTCCTGATAAAATTCCATAATACATGATTCATTAATCTTATGAAAGTGCTTAGGGTATTGGATAAGCCAAAGGGCATTACCAACCACTCATAAAGACCATGTCATGCTTTAAATGTAGTTTTTCATTCATCTCCCGATCTCATTAAAATTTCATGGTAGCTAAACTTCAAATCTTGCTTAAAACTTTATCATTATTTAGTTCTTTAAACATATCATCTAGCTTTGAGATTAGGTATCTATACTTGATTATTATCTTGTTCTCTATTATCCACACATGTACACGAAGTACTATTCTCATTTGGCATGAGTAGAGCTAGTATAACATAAGGACTGAGGCTCTCCCTTACATAACTCTTTTCTAGAAACTCGTTGACTTACCTTTGTAGTTTAACCGCTTGCTCAGCATTTATATGGTAAGTAAGCTTGTAATGAAGAGTAAAACTAGGTATTGGGTTAATACAATATTCAATCCCTTTAAAAGGTGGTAGCACTTCAAGCAACTATTTGGGAAATAGGTCGACATATTCATCAAGAAACTCTTGAATCTCATTCGTTAGCACAACTTACTCCTTCAATTCCAACAATCTTCTTATTAACAAAAAGGTTGGGTTATCAAATTGGATAACCTCTCTAAGCTATGAGCAACTAAGAACTAAGGCCTTTTTAGACCCTCAGGCTAACTTGGCCTATAACTTGCTCACTTGATTAGGGGTCATAGGGTTCAAAGTGATTTTTCTTCCATCTTTCTCAAATGTGTATGTATTCTTGAACCCATCATACACAACCTTTCGATCAAATAACTAAGGTTGGCTCAATAACATGTGAGATGCATACATAGGTAGCATATCATAAAGAATCTCATCAAAATAGTTCCCAATCAAGATCGATGGTAATACTTGCTGGGTGACGTGTAATGCTCCTCTTTTATTCAACTAATGGAGTTTATGTAGTCTTGAGTGTGATAGGGTTAGCAAATTAACCTTTTGAACTAGATTGGTAGATGCTACATTAGTGCAACTCCCACTATCTACAATGAGTGTACATACTTGCTCATTCACTTTTCATATGATGTGGAATAAGTTTTTTCATTGCTTCTCCTTGATAGATGGTTTAAGGCTCATTGTTCATCTAATAACTAAAGTCAGCTTATCTAGATGCTCAACAAATACATCCTCCTTGATAAGTTCCTAATTATTCTCAATACTCCTCTTCAATTCTTCTCTTTCTTTAGGCTCCTCATCTATACTATCTAGTTCAACTTTTGGAACATCGCCTTTAATGACTATGGTTCACTTGTTTAGACATTAGGCAGCCATGTACCTAAATCTTTAATACTTAAAACACTTGATTTGGCTAATCTTTTATCCTAATCCTTGTCCTTTCTCAAATGTCCTCTTCGAAGCTTCACTAGTACGAAGTTGGTTCTTTTGCTTAATTATGATGTCCGTCCATCTACTTAGCTTAGTGTTGTACTAAGTTCAGTGACTTCCTTGAGTAAGTTAGTTGGTTAAGATAGGTTAGATCATTGGAAGTTAGATCAACCTATTCCTCCTTTGTCTTTTCACATGTTGGGCAATTCTTCTAGCCTCATTTAAAGTGGTAAAAATGTTGTAGCTCTACTACAACTTGTATCTCTAATCTTAATCTAGTTAAGAATGTGGATACTATTCGGGCTAAAGGTTTATTGACCTCACATAAGATCATAAGCATTTGAAATTCTTGTATGTACTTATCAACAGTGCGGTTCCCTTACTTTAGCTCTTAGGTTGAGCAAAAGTATCCTATAATTAGGTATTTGGCACAAATCTAGCTCTTAAAACATTTTTCATCTTAAGCCATGTACTAACTTCTCTATATCCATCTCGTCTTTGCATAGTTTGAAAATTACTCCATCACATTGCAACATACCCTAAAAAATCGATGGCAGTAGTTCTGATCTTATCATGGTCTTCATATTGATAATAATTGAAGACTCACTTTACCTTCTCTTCCTAGTCTAAGTATTCGTTGGCATTCCTATAAGCATTAAAGTTTAGAATTTAAAGCTTTACATGATCTACAGCTTGGGGTATACGAGCTTTTCTCTCTACTTCATAATTGTCTTCTTCATTCTCTTTGTCAACTTCACCTAAGTCTATGCTTCTCCATACATGTCCTCTTACTCCTCTACCTCGATCTTATTAGGCTGGAAATTGTCTTCGAGTAAGCTAAGCTTCATAGGTAGTGTCACTAACTTTAAGAGCAACTTAAGGAGTGTTGTAGATGAATTCAACAAGTTGGGAGGCTAACCGATGAACAACTCAAGTTAAGTCAGCTATCAAATTAGTCACTTCATCAAAATACTCATCGGAACTTATAGGGATGTTTTGGGGTTGTAAATGCGGTAGACAATACTATTATTATCATATCTGATTCTCGCATTTACACTAGAATCAATCATTTTCTCTTAGCTCAGTCTTGTTCCCACAATAGAACACACAGTGTTTGCATCCACATTACTACTTAGAAACAATAAATACTATCTTCAACTAATCAACCAGGTACATACACAACTTCCTCACATGAATTTCAAGGTCTAAATATATGCTACTATAGAATACTAATACGATGGCTACTTCGATGAATAACATAAAATCCTAACTAGTGCTTATTTTGTTTTCTAAGACTTAAAACAGAGTAAAACAAAGTACTATACAACAGCTACTACAAAGAATAGTGATATTACTTCCACTACTTACCAAAACATTATAGTTAGCTCTTATACAACTCCACAAGTAACAATACTTACTCTACATACGTTACTACAGTATTATTCCAATGCAATACAGCAATAACACAGCATAATAGTAACTTACCTAATATGAACCTTTACTCTAGTACTAAGACGATATGTTATGCTAAGGACAGACAAGGGTGACATTATTGGGGTTGGTTTAAGCTTACAAAAAGCTTAAAATGTAGGATGATGAATGTGCAAAAATGAAAGAGAATAAGAAAAACCCATGAATGATTCCAAGGATATGATGAATCAAGGAACCTTTATAAACTCGCAAACTAACTTGATATGATGCACGAGCAATTCAATGAGGTCACTCGCCACCTAACCTTGCTTAAGAGGTAAGATAAGAGCAAAAGAAGCTTAACACCAAGAGGAAAATGTAGTATATTCAATAGTAATGAAGATGATCCATTGCGGTTGCTTATAAGTGGGTTTTTATAATTGAATATTAGCCAACCTACTAAATATGGAAAAGACTAAAAAGACATTGTCCAAATTAAGTAAAATAAAAGGAATACAAAAAAATTGTACAAAATAGAAGCTTCTTTGGTAGATTCTTTCATGTAGAAGGTTAGCACATGTGATAGACAATAATTGGAGAAGCTCTTGAAGAAGTAAACAAGAAAGTACGATTTGATTCAATTGATGTCAAGTTGATTTGAAAATATTATGGGGTTGTATCAACTTGGACATGATCAAGGGAGCTTGGAATAGGTGTGGTCAAGCTGATGAGAAAGTTGGTTGGGCTATTAACAGAGTATTTCTCAAGTTAGCTCTCGATTATAAACTAACAAAAAGGGCTTAACTTAGCAACTGTAGCAAGTTGGTAGTTAAAAGTAGCTTGGATTCTTCAAACGTAGGTTAAGATGTAAGGATGCGCCTTGCTATGCTCAAAAGTCATTGAGCTTAAGCTCGAGTCAAGGGTCTAATGGCTTGATTCTTATCATTAACGGTAGCTGGAAACTTTTGAGTTAAGTAGTTGGAAAAAAGCTACTAGTATTTGTTGGTTTAATTATTCACTACTTTTAACTTGGGACATTACATAAGGTCACTTTATTCCATTAGCAATAATCCTTTTTTAGGATTGCAATAGCATTAAGTGATAAGATTAAGAGTCGCTAAGGAATATGATAGATCACTTACCCCTTTTTATATGTTCTTGTCAAAAACTTGATTCTTCCTTGATTTCTATAACATTAATAGGAATTTAAGATTGGAATCCTTTTAAATCTCTTCATAAGATAGGATTATTGAAAAGACTAGGGAGAGATCTTACCTATTGATGCCATCGAGAGAATCCTTGTATACAATTAACACTAGGGTTACTCTTAAGAGAGATGATTGATGGCTTCTAAGGAAGGAGAGGAAAGATTTGCATTCTTTGGATTTAAGAGTTTGCAAAGAGACAATAAGTTAACCTTAGGAAGAAGAACAATAAGTTACCCTTTTGCCCTTACTTTTAAAATATCTAATGGGCCATTTTAGAAGGGAATATTACTAAAATGCATTTGTTTTAATTTTTCTTTTTAGGCATTTTAGAACTTATTAAGCTAAAAAATTGGATAAACATTGGAATTGAGTTTTAAAATGTTTTTTATAGGAGTCAGGGTACAATTCAATGCTTCTTAAGTTTTAGGAGGTTTATGAAATGTAATAGGAGACAAAGAGATCCAAGAAGTGAAGATTGAAAGAAAAGAAATGAAGGAAATAAGGTAGCCAAGAGGTTAAAGATCATACCTATGATCTTAGTGGTGAAAACGGGTACGTCTAAAAATAATGAGAAGCCTGGCCATAGTAGAAGTTGGATTGGAGATTTTGGCATTGAGACAAGCATAACCATGTTCATGGTCATGAATTGAAACCATGTTCATGATCATGATAGCAATTATATGTAACTTTATTTTATTTCTTATAATTTACATATTTTGCCCTTGTTCTAAGGTTAAGTACAAATAGGTTTATTTCTATGTTTTAAAGCTAATTTTTAAGAGTTGTTGAGTTTTATTTCTTGAAAGCTTCTTGAGTGTATTTCTCATGAAAGATGTTTATTTTCTTTTTCAGTTCTTATCAATCTTTGTTAAGATTGTGGTGAACATTATTAGTGATTATCAATTTTCATGAGTCATATTGGTTGTCGAATAATCATTATTTCCTTAAATTATGTATCATATCAATCTGTAGTAGATTTGTATGTTACTATAAACCCTTAGATACATATTTGAACGAAAAATTCTGATTATTTGCTTAGATTGCAAAGTGTTATCTCTTGTCTATGTGTTCGATTTTGCTATGCAACCATCATATAGACTTGTTTTGTATCAACTTGGTATCAAAGTTGGGTTTATGCGCTTTAATTAGTAAATTTTGACATTTTCTTTCTTTTGAGATTAGAGACATTGGATATCTAGGATTTTTGTGGGTGTTGTGTAATTATGGTGAAGAATTTGATTTTTATTTTTGCTTATTGGGATTTTTTGATAAACCACTATGTTTGAAGATTGCAACTATGGCAGTGATAGAAGAGGATCAAGAGATCATGGTGGTAGTAGTAGTTTTGAGAAATTACTTGTCAGTGTAAGGAAGTGTGGTGCCTTAGAAAGGCAAATGTGAGTATTGAATGAGCCAATATAGTATTTTGAGGAGGAG
The DNA here is from genome assembly GCA_024138005.1 of Lumnitzera racemosa. Classification (NCBI taxonomy): domain Eukaryota; kingdom Viridiplantae; phylum Streptophyta; class Magnoliopsida; order Myrtales; family Combretaceae; genus Lumnitzera; species Lumnitzera racemosa. The sequence goes on from JAMXBC010000004.1 coordinate 66,169,428, forward strand.
AGTAGACAAAGAGATAAGGTTAATAAGTTTAGGGTAGAACCTGGGAGTGAACTTAGAAGTACCAGCGAAATCATAATAATGAGACTCAAAGAGTGTCACATCCTAGTTTAGCCCTAAATGCAACACCCGCTACTAACTTGCTTAAAGAATAGAGAATAAAGCTATTTGCACAAAAGAACTCATCCATAAAAAAAAAAAGAAGTCTATGTTTGGAGTTCAACTTTACACCTTAAAAGTTTCTCAAAATAGAGGTCTAAGCTTCAATAAGTTCATTTACATCATTTAGGTCCTTCTTTTTGTTTATAACATATTTACATAGACATTTCCTTGATTAACAAGAAAAAAAAAATCATTTCAAAATGGCTAACTCCAACCTAGTACTCTAAAAAATTCTTCCTTCCCTAATGGTAGTGACGCCCCCCTTATGCTTGGCCTTAACCTACAGATATAACACAAATCCGTTTAGTTAACTGTGAACTAAGTGAGAGTACATAACAACACATAAAGCATGAGCAAGTCCAATAGATAATAATCCATGCAAAAGGTTAGACATTATAAGCATATATCAACATTTCCTAACAAAAGATTTGATGTAAGACTTCTATCCCATGCTTATGTACATAAATAGATGCATCGGTATCAATATTCTAACCCAGTCTAGGGTAACTAGAAGTTGCCAAGGGATCCTTAAATAATTCGAGCCTAGGGTTACAATAAGTAGCCAAAGATTCAGCTTAGCTGACCATATGACAGTCAAAAGATTTATTGATGCAATCTATATGCTAAAGAAGCTTATCATAGCCTAGAAATATCTTATTTTAGAACACTTGATACATAAATCATTTTCATGCCATGCCATTAATGTACTAAGAAGTAAGTTAGCATGATACCAAGCACAATTACCAACAACACATCTTAGTTTTGTAGTATAGGCTATTTAAATAATCCTAGTCTTTCTTTGGTATACTTCATCATTATAAGCTAAAACCTTGTATTAGGTTTACTTAAGCGAACACCATGAAGGTCAAATCATTTTCTTAGTATTTTTTTGTAAACCCCACAACTAGCTACTCGGGGTTCCAATCGGTTGAAATATTTGATCGAGCCTAAATTATAAAGTAAATTTAGAAATATTAGTAAAAATGATTCCGTAAGTTTGAATTTAAGAAAATAAGCAATAAAATAAAAAAATATAAAATTTTCAAATTTTAAGTATATAACTTGTTATTTATTGAAAATGCATAAAATACATTTCGATAATTAACAAATCACTAGAGATATATTATATATATACTAAAAATCATAGAATGACATAAATAATATTTAGGAATATTTATTTTCACTATATATGAATTTATATATAGGTAGAAATACGCGTAATTACTTAAAATATGCGAAATGCACTAAAATAATATTAAATAATTAAAGAAAATTCATAATTAATTAAGAAAAAAAAATAAAAATAAAAAAATAAAAAAAGATCCAAATTTGGGTCGTGGTAGCTGGGGAAAATAAGAAAAAAAATTAGTCAATTAAATTAGAACAACATAAAAGGTAAATTGGAAGAAAATAATGCAATTGTCTAATTAAATTAATGTACAATAATTTCCCTAAATATCTATAAATACTCCAAATTTTTTAGAAGCTCATTTGATCAGTTTGAAACCTTAGAAAATTAAAGAGAGGAAAAATTGGGAGGAAATTAGGGTTTTACAAAAATTTAGCAAAAATTTGTGCAGTTAGGGAATCTAAGGAGAACTTAGACCTGATGAGTAACTGGGAGTAGATGGCCACTACCACCACACTGTGGTACCAGCGCCCAGGTAGGCCTACACATCCATGGCCACCAATGATGGCTGAAGCCACCCAAATTGGTGAGTTCGATTTCCAGCCCGATTTTGTATAATTTTATAAAAATAGTAAATATTCTTAGAAAATTATGAATTTTGTTATTTTAGAATATTTTATTATATAGTTTTTATAAAAAATATCATTTTGATGAAAATATATCTCGTAATATATAATCTTTAAGAAATCACGCAAAACCGAACATTTTTTAGTTTATAAATAAATGATCTTAGGAGTATAGTTTTAAACCCAAAATTTTTTTGTAGACTACTTAGGTGATATAGAATAGCTCTACAAAGCCATTTTTCAAAAATGAATTTTCGAAAATTTTAGATAATTTTTAGGCCTTAAAATAAGGTATAAAATAGGTAATTTAGGGTTAATTAAGTAATTAAATAGGTAATTTTTGATTAGATGTACAATTATATGTTTTAGGATGTTAAAATCTGATGAGATATGATACTTGTAACATTTAAGGTGTTAGATGTAATTATTAGGGTACTTATGTAGTAAATAAGTAATAGGGACAAATAATACATTTTAAGTTAATTTGGTAATTTAGGATAATTAGATTCAAATCTAATTTGGGATGAATTTAGAAATTTTAAAATATTAATTGATGTTGAGAGATGGTAATTAGAGTGATAGAAATATTAGATGTGTAATATGTACATAATAGATGATAATACATAATATGTAATTATTGGAAATGTAATAAATATAAGATATTAGAATAAAAATTTATATTATATAAATAATAGGAATATATAATAAATCTGATAGAAATCTTAAATTTATGTAATTATATGAAAAATGTAAAAATTTCTCACATTAGGAGTAAATTCAGTATACTAATAAGGATTTAAGTATACTAAGTGGACTAAAATACTGATTAAGGATAATTATGGTATTTAGGATATCTAGAAGTAATGTGATTAATTTCATATTATGAGTTGAAATGAGTTTCTAAGGTTCAGGTATAAAACGGTACTTAGAAATAGAACTAGAACTAGAACTAGAACCTAATTTAGAAATCGATATGAAAATTAAACCCGAACCTAACCTCAAACGCAAAATAATTGTAAAAGATTTGAGAACTTAGATAATTGGACATATTAAACCCTAAACCAAGGATAACAATAAGCGTGATAAGATAAAACCAACCTATAATAGTTATATGAAAAATTGAAACCACGTTTATATTATAGGGATAATTAGAGATGGCTTGAGCGAGTTAGACCTCGAGTGAGTGAGCGAGGAGTCTAGGTAAGTTGGGATTAGTACGTTGCTGTATTTTGGAGGCTTCAGATTATATTTGGTTATACTTGGTTGTGTTTATTAGATAGTTGGTTGTGTGCATGTGCTTAATTATGAGTGATGCTATGATTCTGTTTGTTGTTTTGGCTTGTATTGTATGAAGTGATCGATCACCCTAAACTAAACTTAACAAAGATATGACCTGTAAATATAAATTGAACCTGTATAGCAACTCATTAGGGGAAACTTAGGATTCTCCGGCCAAATATTGACCCCTTCAAAAGGGATAGCATTGGATAGCATAATGGGTCTCTTCTTCATCCTTAGTCGAACTAAGTGATACATGAGGAGGTCGCGGTAAGGGTAAAGTCAATGGCTCAAAGATACTTATGGTGTCTCCATTGCACAAGCTTGTGTTTGGTTGTAAGCCTTTGCATTAATGGCAACTCTTCAACCGGATTAGAGTGGGCACAATTTCTCTAATCTCACGATGGGCTAGTTAACATCGTGCGATGGAATTTACTTGAACATGCATTGCACAAAATGATTTGGTTGATAACTTTGTTTGTGTTTATGATATAGTTTTAAGTCCTCCATCTTAACTTACTAAGTTGTGGTTGCTCACATCTCTATAGACGTCATACAGGTGCTGGCTAAGAAACGGCTTATAACTACTCTGAAGCTAGTAATTGTTGGATCCTAGAGAGTAAGGAAAAACATTTGAAGAACAGACATATACTTTTAAGGTCTAAAATCTTATCTTAGAATTTTTCATTTTTGAATAATGTATTAACTAGGAAATAGATTACGGTGAAGCGTTGTAAATGTTAATTATAATAACTAAATTCTAGTGTATACATATATTTTCTCACTTTCTTAAGTAAATGATTTATTTAAATTATGAACTGTTTATTTCAAAGCAGATTATTCGTAGACGCCTTGTGTAGATCAGGTTTAGGATAGCTGTTGTAAGGCCAACTTCTATCTTAAAATGGTTTATATGACAAGGCTATTACGACTCTACCGCTTCAAGGCGTGACATTTTCTAAGGTCATAGTATGTCTTAGTAACTTCTTACAAAATCAGCAAATCATATAATCCAATTTCTCAACTAAGTACGTAACAAAGCTTAATTAACCAAAAGCACAATCATCACATATTCAACAAGTGACACATCTAAGATTTAGTATCAAACTCAAACAACCAAGCACGTTGTAGTGGAACTACATAAACTTGAAACCTATTCAGTAGACAAAAGTCTATTCTTAAACATATAATATCCACTTACCTGCAGCTAAAGCTTCCGCTTGTTGAGTATCATCTTCAAGTTCTAAGTTATCTTGATGACCTATAATCAAAGTTTATATTTTAGTTTATGATTAATCTTTTGAGTGCTTTATTTAATCTTGAAGTATCTTTATAAGTTAAGGATATGCACCTTAAGTATTTATATAAGAACACTTTATTAGTACCTAGGACCTTTTAAGCAACCTTCTACATGATTCTTATATCAAGTTCCTTACCTTTTACATAACTTTCTACATGATCTTTATATTAAGTTCCTTACCTTCTATATAACCTTCTACTAGAATTAAATCTTCACTTACCTCATTAGCTGCACCTTTTTCTCAACCTTCTACTTGAGGTTGGTCTTAGGATTCTTGGTTAGGAAGCTTTTACTAAAACTTCTGCTAAAATTCTATCTTTAGTTTTTATTTTATGTTTCACTAAGAAAACTTCTATTAAAGCCTTTACTTAGACCCATTTTTAGTTTATTTATTTGATACCTTACTATAAACCTTTTACAAAAGCTCTTACTGACCATCACATTGAGGTCTTCATAGGCAACCTTATATAGAAGCTTCTACTTAGGCGAAATAATGCCTAAACTCACTAAAACTCCACATAACCATTAGGACTTAACGACTTTGAACTCAAACTAGAAAAATGACTAATTCTAAAGATGAATTCTAGACTTGGAAAATTTGTAAAAACCGGCTTATGCTCGTTTTTAATACATTGTCATTTTATTTTACAAAAATGATATTTTTAAGCTTGTAAAAATCATGACAAATCACTTGCTTGACTACTTTTGGCTTAAAATCACATGCAACTTCATAAAACATCATTTCACCACAAAAAATGTGAAAAGAAATCATATTTGACTAAAGATATTTAAAGATCAACCATTTTTCCAAAATTTTCAAATTTAGCAGTTTTTTATAAATCAAAATTAACAAAATTCTACCATGAAAATACGGTAAAACTTTTGACATAACTTAAAAATAAATATTATGAAGAGTCTAAAGAAAAAGTTTATACTTGAAATAAAATTGTTTGTCATTTTGAAAATCGGATAAAAAATATGCTTGGAAATGCTTGTTTCTTAAAAGTGATATATGAGCCATGTAAATTTTGAAAAAAAAAACAATATTTTTTCATAAATTCATACTAAAAATAACCTAGGTATACAATTTTTCATAATCTTCTAAGTTAGCTTACTATTTTTAAAATTTTGTCAAAATTTAGGTACAAAAAGGAGACTCACTAGCATTGCTTGCTCCAGTGGCCATCTAGTGATGGGGGCCTATCAGTAACCCAAGGTATGGTGTTAGCTTGTTGTGTGATGGTGGTTCTCTACTCAGCTGAATTTTTGCACTAAATTTCTAAATTTTCTTGTTATTTTCTTGAATTTTCAAAAGTTTCATATTTTACTCCAAAGTTTTCCTAAACTTTCGATCTCTTTAAAGAGTGTAAAGTGTGTTGATTTTGTGTTTATATAGTGGGTGGTCCTGGGGATAAACTTGCCATAAGGCAAGTGGAATCAAGAAAACCATGTTCTCAAATTGTGGGCTACCATTGTTTTCTATGTAAAACCATGTGTCATATTTTTTTTTTTAATACAAAACCACTTGCTGCCCTTGGATTAGAAAAACCACTTATGAATATTTTATTCTACTTATTTCCTTCATTATTTACATATTATTCCTTATCAATACAAGCTTTTACAAGGTTCTAACTAAGCTTTTACAAAGATTTATTGCTCACCATACTCCTTCCTTTTCCATATGCATTTAACATTATTTTTATTATCTTACTTATATTTTTTAAGGATGTATTCTCTCTTAAATAATTTTCCATGCCTAGCCTTTGACTTTTTATTTGAACAAAATTTCCGATTTTGGTTATCCTAATACTTTTTGAGTAAATTTTTGTATATAAATTATTTTAACTATCTGAGTTCAAGAAATAACCTCTCATAAATCTTATATCCTAGTCATAAATTTTCACCTAATTCAATCAATGTCAATTGATGCCCTAAATTTAGGGGCTTCGAAACCTAAGGGTTATCACAAAGAGTCATAATGGAAATTAGATAGATTGGCAAAGGAGTATAGGGAGAAGAAATCAAAGATAATTGATTCTAAGACTCTAACTAAGTTACAACACAAGTATGAAAATGAAATTGAGAAGGCTGCTATAGAAAGGATTATTGAGCTAAAGAAGGAAGGGACAAAGGAGTTGGTGTAGAATGTTGAAACGAAGAAAGAAGCTAGTGTGAAACAATGTGTTGTTGAAAATATAATAACAAAGGCTATGAATGATCATGTAGAGGTTAAAATTCCATAAAAGAAAAACTGGTTTAATGTTCAACATGTACTTATTGAGGGTAATAAAGGGCATGATGGAGGCTGGATTGATTGAGGAAATACATAAAGAGGTTATGAATGATCCTCCTAAGGATCTTTACAAAGTAGTGATTGATGTGCCAAGAGTTGGGTAAGCTGAAGAATAAGTTGATGATGAAAGAAAAAAGAATTGATTAGAGGTCTAGGTATAATTGTTGTGAGGAATGATAGGTAGGGGTAGTTTTATACATAAGGCACTTACATCAATGGCAAATTCAATGCATAAGGTGAATTTGGGGCAAAGAGACAACTAATTCTATTCTAGATGTGTGGTGAATGCGAAGATATGTTGTTTGGTAATAGATGGTGATAACTATGTCAATTAGAGATCTAGTACTTTTACGCATTGTTTGGGGTTGCGGTGTGTAGTTTATCCTAAACCCCATGATCTATGTTGGTTTGGAGGAAAAGGGGTTCTCCATGTTACAAGGTAAACTGAGGTATCTTTTACCATTGGTAAGTATGTAGATGAGGTAGATTATGATATTGTGCCCACATAAGTGACTCATATTTTGTTAAGTAGGTCTTAGTAGTTTGATAGAAATTTTACCTATGACGGAAAAGCCAATACATATACCTTCATTAAGTAGAGTGAATTAATTACATTATTGCCCATGATTGGGGAAGAGGTCCAATAAAGACAGAAGGCTAAGATAAAGAATGTGATGTAGAAGTTTTTTATTCACTTACCATTCTTGGAATGGAAAATATGGTATAGGTGTTTTGAAACAAAAGGCGACACAAAGTTTGCATGTGAAGCTGAATGAAAATAAAAGTTAGAATAACTTCGGTGTAAGAGACATGAAGAGTTTTTATGTAGTGAAGAGACATGAAGAGTTTTTATGTAGTGAAGAATAATCTAAAACAAGATTTGAGGATGAATCTTAACCTTCCTCAAGGTAATGATAGGAATCAAGGTATAATTTAACACTTCGTAAGTTCCAAGTGACTTAGGAAATGCTATAAGAGACCAAATGATCCAAAAAGTGAGATTGGAAGAAAAGAAATGAAGGAAATAAGATGGTCGAACAAACTCCACGTCCATGATCGTAGGTGTGAACACAAGCACGTTCAAAACAACGAGAAGCACGACTATAATGGAAAGATGGATTGGAGATTTCTGCATAAAGAGAAGCATGTTCGTATCGGACGTAAACATAGAACATAATCCCCATGGCAATTTTACATGATTTTATTTGTTTTTCTTTTTATTTTGTATCTTATGCCATTGTTCTAGGGTGTAGTATAAATAGGTTTATTTCTATAATTTAAAGTTAGTTTCTAAGAGTTGTTGAGTTTTATTCCTTAAGAACTCCTTGGGAATATTTCTTGTGAGAAATCTTTATTCTCTCTTTTAGATCCTATCAATCTTTGTGGCGAACATCATTATTAATTGTCAAATTTCGTGAGTCATATGGGTTGTTGAATAATTATTATTTCCTTGGATTATGTCTCATATCAGTCCACACCAGATTCGTCCCTTGCTACAAACCTTTAAACACATTTTGAACGAACAAATTCCAATTATTCGCTTAGATCGCGAAGTGCTATCTCTTGTCTATATGTTGGTTTTTGCTGCGTGATCATCACACGAAGATGTTCCATATCAATATTAGCTTGATTTGAACACTAATTAAGCAAGTTTCATTAATGAGTATCTTGGGGTCCACTAGTTATTAGTTAACAATTTTTTTTTTCTTTTCAAATATTAGTTAACAATTTAAAAAAAAAAAATGTTTTTCATGTCTCTAGGACCAATACTACGCTTCATTAAAAAAAAAAAAAAAGGCAAGCGTGTATTAGCATAATAAAATACTTGAGTTTCTATTATGCCATTGATAAGTGTTAGAGACCCATTAATATTTTCCATATTAGATATATCCCATTTTGACCAAAACGAAAAAAAAAAAAAAAACGAAGAAGAAAAATATCAAATATGAATGGAAAAATCTTTAAAAATATCATAATCAGTGTACTTGGAACGGATCATTAGTTTCAATTCTATGGTTTATTTATCAATATGATATGTTTTTCGGATGAAGTCTTTTTTTCATTCCACAACTGGAGACATATTTCTTTATTAATGTCAGTTATTTTTGTAGGAGATGTGCCTATATTGATATTCCATCTTTTAATTTCCGTTTCTAATCCGGTTTTATTGTATTCATATCATACGTGCTTCTATTTCAGTGTATTTCAACAAGTTAAATTCATGTTCTTCAATCGAAAAAAGAGAAAGAAAAAAAAATCTATGGGTTCTTGAGGTTTAATAGCTTAAAAATTTCCGTGCCATACTTTATCCCATCTTTTATAAACGCAGCTAGTTTGAAATAGTCTGTTTTGCTATGCTAACAAGGTTTTCAGATTCGGCCCAAATTCTTATTGGTTGTCCAAAACTCGCTTTATTATCTTAATAAGGTATCTTATTTTTCATAAAATATAATTATTTATTGTAATTATTTTTTTATTAAATGATTATTTTTTATTTTATTATTTATTATATAAGAAATTGATTTATATTATTTAAAAAAAACAGATAAAATAATGAGAATTGAGGAATCTATTCATGATAGCTTTTTCGTCCTATTTATCCTATGACTAAATCGATAGATCATCTAGTAGTATTGTTATTCAATATATTGAGCCATCTATCTAAACTTTATTTTGATTTTACTATATGTTTTGATTTTATGAATATGATTAATGTTTATATCAAATTTATTATATGTTTAACTATTTTTTTCTATAAACACATGTCATACAATCGGCTTCTCTTATAAAAAAATAATAATTATTATAAATACAACCACATAAATATTAATAAAAAAATAATAACTCCATGTTTCTATTTATTATTTATACATTATTTTGGTATTAAAAATTTTAGTTAATATTATATTATTAATTTATTATTTTCTATTGGATAATGAGTTTTCTATCTCTTTTTTTTATTTTCTTTTTATATTTCAAAATCAATCTATTGAATAATATATTATAAAATTTTTAAGGATTGAATGACCCAGTGATTACAACCCTAAATCTTTCCTTCAAAATATTTGTTTCCTCAAATAATATATTATAAAATTTTAGCGGTTGGACGGACCAAATACCTTATAATCATCGATTGATTACAACATAAATCTTTCCTCCAAAATATTTGTTTCCTCCACTCCTAGAAACAGTCCGACAACGACGAGGTAGGTTACTGTAGTTATTCTAGACAACCGGATAACCTGACATTATTTACGTGACGGGTAGGGTTTTGAAATTAAATTTAATATTTAGTAAGATTTGACGAGTCTGGCAAGACAATTTTTATGGGACTGGAGGAGAAAGATGAGTTATCTGACATCCGTCGAACTTACATGTAGCCTTCTGGCCCTGGAACAATGCAGAATATCTACCATTCAAAATCAAGGGTTTGTCAAAATTTAACAGGAGAGTACAAGAATTTTCATCACATCTGGTTCTAGAAATTGCAACAATATAATTTTTCGAGAGGTCTTTTGCGAGAATATTGCAACAATATAATTTTTCTTCTTCCCGATTTTAAGAATCGTGGTTCTAGAAATATTTTTTCCCCTGTACAGACCCTAATGTTGAATTCTAAGGTCCATTGAATTTAATGAATCTTGCATACATTAAAGGAAGAATTCCAACATTATAGATCGTGTGAGGATATAGTATCCTGTTCTTATAGAAGATTTATAGGCCGGCCAATAATATATATATATTGAGTTTGATTGGATGACTTAGACAATACTGCATTATTTGTTTCTAAGGATTTATACATTTTGTACTATATAAAAGTACAACTATTTGAAAAAATTGTCTTTAAACATATCACAAAAGCTATCCAAAATTAGAAAAAAAAAAAGAAAATGGTAAAAGAGGAATTACTTATTATGAAACTTTTCTTAATAGATACACGTTAGTTAGTTTGTACTCGTTTTATGGATATCCAAATATTTAGATGATAGTTAATCTTTGATGGAATAAAAACAATTCTATTGAGATTTTTACATTTGAAAAAAAATGCTTTTATCATCTAAGGAAGAAAAATTTATCTTCACGATTAAATCTTGTTAACTTAAATTGAGTCAAACTATAAGATTTAATCTAAGTTTAATAATACTAGTTTGATTAAGAAAGAAGTGAAAGTTGAGAAAAAATTAATAATAATTTTATTTATTTTACGAAAATATCAAGAAAACCCCCTCAATAATTCCCTTTTATTCTCTCCAATAAATTTTGAAAGACCTAAATGAAATAATTTCCTTTTAAATCCATTCCTTCTCCGTTTTCTTTCTTTATGAATCTATGAAAAGTTTTCCTCTCCTTCTCATCCTTTCCTTGGATCAGAACATAGTGGAGGGTCTTTTACTTCTTTTATTAATTAACACCCAATCATGACTCTTCTTTTATGCTTTGGATATATATGTATTTTTTTTTTTTTGGGAAGAAAAATCTAACATATAATATAAGGAATTGTTTTGACAAACACTGTAACTTTCACCTTCTAGAAATTGTCAAAGCTTTTATCAAAAAGTCCTATTTCTTACTTAAATACTAAATGCAAAAGACAAATGCAACAGGCACTTATTATTATTATTAGTATGATGGGAGACAAGAAAATAGCGTGGCACAGTGCTTTTTGGATAGAGAATCTTCATATAAATGAAAAAAACCATTTTATAGCATATTTTTGTGAAGCAATCAATGACTCATCACGTGTCACAGAAAATAAATCAATAACGAGCATCGTAGGCAAAGCCTTGTGGTTTGCAAGTTACGACGACCGGTGTCAAACTAACTAACATTAACAATTTAGTAGTCGCTCTGCCTACGCAATTTAAAAGGTTGCATCAATCTTCCTTCCTAGTTCTTATCTATCCTTCTCTCTCTCTCCTCTCATACTTACAATCGAATCCGGAGATTCCAAGTATTTTACTTCCCGGAATCTGAAGAGCTTCTTCAACCTGCCGGACCAGATTTCTCTGCATACACGTCAATACTTCGTCCTCACCTTTGGTTTGTGCTCTAAATCTTAGTGTTCTTGTTGGGTATTAATGACCATGTTAGTTTCAGCTGAATTGTGGTTGAAGTTTAGACTTCTATGTTTGGTGCTTTATGTGGCTAAGCTTTTTGGTTTCGTTTTGGTAATGAATTTGCTTTAGTTTGCCTACAGCTGAAACTGATGTACTGTATGATCCTTTTTGTTTCTTATGAATTGCTCACATATTGTTCTAATCAACCCTTCTGCTTTTTTTTTTTTTTTCCGGGAGTTTTCGGGTTATTTCGCATAATCTTGGAAACCTCTATAAGATCTTCTCATGTAATTGAGAGCATGGATAAACTTCAAACAATTAACACTTCTCTTCTGTGCGAGAAGTTTAACATATGTGGCTTCTTGGGTGCAGTTTCAAAAAAAGAAAATTGTTTTATTGGTTGGTAGTTGAACTTGGTAGTTGGGAAATTGGCCACTATCTTCTGCACTAAGCTGAATCAACCATTTCACGTGCTCATACCGCCACTCCAACTCAAATGATTGGTGATTCACATAGAATGACTTTCTAGGATATTGAAAAAAAAAAAGAAAAAAGGATAAATCACCGATCTCTGGAGATTATTTATTGAATTGATGTAGATATATGTCGCTGAAAAAGTATTCATAGATCTGTAAAAATTAATTATTTACAGGGTCTGCTGTTTGTTCATTGTAGGAAAAATGCCTGAAAACATCTTAAATGACCTTGTGGAAACACTAGCTGAGAATATCCAGAAGCAAGTAGTTTCTGAGGGAAAATCAGAATTGGTTTCTTCTCAGTTTAATAGACTGTTTGGACGTGAAAAGCCCATCCACCATCTTTTGGGGGGTGGAAAATGTAAGCATTCTTTTTATAGACCCTATCACCGCAAATGCTCCGTTGTATTTGGTAAAAGTTGGTGACCTTCAAATCTTTTGCAGCTGCGGACATGCTCCTTTGGAGGGACAAGAAGATTTCAGCTAGTGTTTTGGCTAGTGCAACAATTATTTGGGTGCTGTTTGAATGGCTCAACTATAACTTTTTATCTATCGTTTGTTTTGTTGTTTTTATGGGTGTGCTTGGGCAATTTCTTTGGTCAAATGCCTCTGGCATGTTGAAAAGGTTCGAGTGCACATACACTTTCAGCTAAATTTTTCTCTGATGGGAAATGTTTTTCTAACATTTGTGTGTCATAACAGCTCACCATCAGAAGTCCCTCGTTTTTCTCTGCCTGATGATTTCGTTGCTAACGTTGCTGTAAAGGCTGGCCATGAAATAAATCGAGGTTTGCAATTTCTTCAGGATGTTGCAATTGAAGGAAGCGTGAAGCAGTTTCTTGTGGTATGTATGAATTGCTGAGTCACTGTCTTCTCAAGATCCTGCCTGCTTTGTAGAGCTTCACAACTTATATTGTAATTGGATGAAATTTTCACTCTTTTCACTTTCCTGTCTGTAATCCCGTAGACACCCTAATTCACTCCAATCTATCACACTATTTCATACTAAATTTACACTATCATGAGAAGTTAAAGACTAACAAAGACAGGAGCATGTTCTGATTATAGCAATAAGGCTCCTAATGCTCTGGCCTTTTCCCTTCTCTCAACAATTAATTTCAATTATTTTACAATGCTGAGACAATTTCAACCAGCAACATTGTGTTTGATAACAATATACAATGAAAAACATGATAATTGCCACCTGCTACTGCAATGTCAAATCTTACATTTATTTGCTTAACTGAAGAAGAAAACAGTCTACATCTATCTTGCCTCAGGCTGTATTGACCACATTGAGGCTTGTTTGAAACAAGATGTATATTGTTTTCAGCTTAGTAGTAGTAGTAGTAGTCCTTCCCAAGCCACCCTGAGAATACTCAAATTACAGAAGAGAAGTAAGCCTATACTATCACGGAATGTTATTGCCTTATTGTGCCAGGTCCACAACCTGCCAGCACGAACAAGCTGAAATGAGATTGAATGCCACAAAATGGATCACTAAACCCTCATTGACTCTGAAATAACTTAGTACCGGCTTATTACTCAGCTCTTCTATTTCTCCTCCCATTAATTTAAAGAACTTCAAGAAACCAATAACAGTTTGAATTTTGATCCTCCAATCCTTTTTCTTTCCCTGAGTAACACATTTACTCTTTTTCATTCAAAAACTCTTTATCAATATTGGCATATTGACAGATGTTTGATTCAATTTCAACATATCGTTACAGGTTGTGGCAAGCTTGTGGATTGCTGCTATTATTGGGAGCTGGTGCAACTTTCTGACAGTTTTTTATATTGGTGAGATACGCATGTCTGAAATTCTAGTACCTTATGATTTGCAATTGGTCTATTATCTGTTACTTACATGGTCTGCTACTGAAGTTGTACGAAAGTAAATCTGAATATGGTATTCTTGTTGCTTAAAGGTTTTGTGGCTGCCCACACATTGCCTGCTCTGTATGAGAAATATGAAGATCAAGTAGACAACTTTGCTTACCAGGTCCTTGGACAACTTCAGAATAACTTCCGGAAATTTGATTCCGGCTTTCTCAGCAAAATCCCCCAGGGAAAGGCTAAGGAAAAGAAGCATGATTAGGCTCAGAATTTTGATTTTCATGCAAGCCTGCTTAGTTTCTGTGTAATGGTTCAATATTATTTATCTTAAATCATTTTATAAATTGTTTTAGGATGTAAAGGTATATGAGAGAATAATTCATGGGCAAGAAGCATGATCGACCTGAGAATGTTATGTTAAATAGGTTTTAGGAGGAACTTTCAAGGAGAATTGTTGTATACCGTGTTTCTAAATGTGAAAGATGAACCATAATGCAGAAGATCGAAACATGTTCCTCTAGTTTTCATGGGTCTGTGTATGCCTACTATGTAATTTGATCCTATTTTAATTTTGTTCATGAACCTCGATGATCAATATCATGTCTATTGTCCACCAAATACTTCACACTTTCAAGGCTAAAGATGACATAGAATGTAAGTATTTATGAAGGACCAACTTAGGCTTCCAGCAAATAATTTTTAAATTCTAGAAGAAATAACCGATATTATATTTTGAAGACAAATGACTTGATAGTAATCAAATATATTGTAAAAAAAAATAAATAAAGATATAGGATATCATTTACCACAAAAATGTTTCTTCTTCCTAACTTTATTTATCTAGCCAAACCTTATTAAGCCATTGAATGAACATCAATGTTATTTACCCTTACAACTCAAATGGTAGGCGCTATTTGTGCTAGTGTAGGACTCAATGTTTGTATCCTTATGTCAAGTTTGGTACGTGAAAATGGATTGGAATGAAATAGAATAGAATCATAATTCTGAATTTCATCCTCATTCTCTATGTTTGAAAGTGTATTTAGAATGTACAATTGCGATTTTTTAAATTTGATAATTCTGACTTCAAGGAGGAAATAAAGGTGGAAGCACAATTCAATTCTCCCCATTAATTATTATTAATTAAAATTACTTATTTAGCTTTTAATCTAATTATGATATTCAATAATTAAATGTATTTTGAGAAAAACTACACATTCCATCCCATTTCTAAGAAATTTCCAAATATAGAAATGCATTTATGATTCCATTCTCTATTTCATTTCATTTCATTTCATTCAATTCTCCATTTAATTTCATTCAATTTCATCTTGTTCCAATTTATTTCATTCAAGACCATTTCCTCATACCAAGTGTGGCATAAGGACTCTCCGAAATTTCTAAATATGGAAGAATAAATAAGTCCACCTTTGTTCACATGTTAGAGTCAAGTCATTTGAAAATATGAAGACAAATATCTAGAACCTCGTAAAATAATATGAAGGAGAAAAGATGGGGCCAGTAACAAGTAATAAAATACTTCAAAGAGGGGTAAGAGTATTGGTTTTCTTTTTTTCTTTTTTCTTTTTATTTTTTGTTAACCATTTAGTATACAAAGGACTATTAATACCTTATGTCTTATTTTTTTGCTATCCTTCCTGTAAACCCTCAAGTAAAACCTTAAGAATAAGGCATAAGTAAGGCTATATAAGGCGAGTACCCCCCTTTTGATCACCGTATTAGACTCTACATTATTCGAAAAAAGGCATATTATCATTATAGAAGCGATTAGATTTTGAGAATGGAGAGCTTGTAAGTAGGAAAAGCAACTATAACCCCAATTTCGGTAAGGTCATTTCATGAAATCACAGCAGATAAGGAATTGAATTGTTTATGATTATGAACTCATGGTTTGATCATGTTATAGTTAGATTGGTGTCCATGGTGTGAATTTTAGATTTTTTCATGGGCTTGTGAATAAGGTATGTTTTTAATTTGTGTTGCTGATTTTGTGTAAATGAACACATTTGAGTGTTTAGATGTTGAGAGTTGATTAATGATTGTTGTTGTGGTGAATCAATAGTGAAGGATGAGTTGGTTGTGATTGGGAATTGGGTTGTTGTGATTGATTAAATTAGAAGAAAGAGGTAATTGGTATGTTGTGTACATGAAGATGGGAGTATACGGTATGTATAAGGTACATATGCTCGTGTACATAGGGTTAGAATATATGACATTACATGTTATGCATTTGGAGTGTAGAGCATGTACACAGTTAAATGCACACTATGTATTTTGTGAAGGGTACTTAAGTTAGCAGTGTATCTTAGGTTTTTGTATTTTCCTTTTAATCGTATTTTTATATACTAATTGATTTTTGACATTTTAGTTTTTTAAATATTACAAAACTAAATAGGCAAACAAATATAATATTGTATTATCAACTAAGCACCTTAAAAAACATAGTTAAAGACTTCTTAGATGAACCTTAGTTACTAACTTTCATCCTAGTGACCTATCCAACTTATAAGTGTAGAGTAAAAATAGAAATACCTAAAATTGAGAGTAATGCTTAGAATTTAAAAATAGGATTCTAGGGCTTACTATTTTAGATGATTACTTGAAGAGTTGAAGTTGATTTAAGAATCATTCATGTTGTCAATGAACTAGGTATAGGACGTTTGCTTTTTGTGCTTATTTAGAGTAGCTATTTAATTAAAATTAATTCAAACTTAGACTTAATGAATTTTATGTTGCTTGTGCTTGATATGTTTCAACCTCCTTTTAGTAGGGTTTAATTGAGTTGGTGAGACACGTAGTGACTGTGACTTTCTTTTAATGGAAGTTTTGCATTGAGATGACCCAGTTGGATTCTAAGAAGGGCAACTGGGATGTTGAGTGGAGCTTACACCAATATTTATGTATTATATATATTGTTTGTTTGAGGGTATGAGTTACCTCAAATTTTAGAATGTCAAGACTATGTTGGTTACAGTCTAATAATCAAAGATGATAAATGGTATTTGCCGCATTAGTTATTAATATGCTTATGTGATTTGTGAACAAGCGATTAGGACTTCCATTGTGAGAAAAAAATTTTGACTTAGGATCGTTTGAGTGTATTTTACAATTAGCTAATTAAAATTTGTGAAATTTTACTTTGTCGTTATTTTGAATTCTTTAAAAGACTAAATTTTATTGAAATTATTTGAAAATTTTAGTAGGTAATTTTGGTGATTGTAATAAATGTTTACGCTTAACATAGCAATAGATGATATAGACATGTGACGAGCTATAATACCCTAGGTTTCTAGGGTATTACAAAATATCATCAAGAAGTTTGAAACATCATTACTTTTGGACTTACTAATTTTCAATGTATTTAAGGTATACCAATTATACATACATAAACATTTATGTAAACAAAAATTGAACAAATAACGAAACAATAAAAAAATAAGGAACATAGGAGGCTAAGGTAGACATCACTACCATGGTTAGATGCTTACCATCCATTTTAACTTAGTGATTGCCACTCGTTGCTTAGATTGTTAAATATGATTAAACATTTGATTTATATCAATTGATGAAAGTAGCCTTATCGACTATTAGACCTCAAAATCATTTTAACAATAGTAGTATTTCATTTGTAAACTTGGTCAAAAAGAGTTGACCATTATGCCACAATTTTGAAATATAAGGCTTAGAAAATAGTTTTTGAGATACTATATCATTGGTATCTTTTAACATATTTCCAAATGTATAACGTAGGTATGGGTCTTGGCTTGACCTTACTTACTAAGATCCAAGGGGTCACAAGTCTTGGAAAGGGTGAACTAGAATTACCATGTATCTTATAAAGTTCTATCATAGGTCTATGGACCCAGTTGGTCCTATAGGATTGGTTCTCAAGTTAAGGATTCGTTGAACTATAGTGCTTTTGTTTTTTGTTTGTTCAACTTTTTGGCTTATGTTTTTACCATTGAGTTTGCTTACTACCCCAAACCTAAAACACCAAAACAAAACCAAGTTTGTAAATTTTCTTTTTGTACCATTTTGGCCTTTTTTTAAGGGAAACAATCATTCATCACCTTCTTTTTTATTTGAATCTTTAAACCTTTTTTTTTTAATTCTAAGTTCTTAATGTTTTCATGCTCTTACAAATAAGAATTCCATCAAATTTGTTAAATTTTTCTTCATATTCATGACATGCATTTGTTTTTAATTGGCATAGAATAAATAATTTAATAAAATGATGATATTATATAATAAAAAATATTAAATATTTTTAATTATAGTAAAATTAATAATAAAAAAAAAATTATTAATAAGAAAAAGGGATCGGAAAAAAAAAATTGTACAAACCCCAACCATCTTAGTCAATCTACTTACCAATTAGAAGCTAACGCATACCTAAGATGAATGGAAAATTTAATGGGATTGATTAAGTCTTATTTTTGTAAGAGCTTGAACATTGAGGATTCAAATAGGAAAAAAAAAAGGTTAAAACCTCAAGTAAAAATGTTGACAAATATTAGGGTATAAATTTGTATTTTTTCCACCTTTTACCATTTAATTTCACTTAGCTACAACTTATGCCTTATATTTCAATTAAGGATTTCGATTAAAAATAATAATAATTACTAAGGAGACATATGTTGGTTGCAAGTTATAACACGCAACCTTTTGTTTTAGCCCACAAAAAAAAAAAAATGCATGAGCCATTTAGTTCATTGAATGAAATAAAGGGAGATAGAATTATGATTACTTAGGAATGGAATGAGGATACAATATATAGAGAATGGATACTATGGTGTTTTGTTGGCGTAATGGAATTAATATTACATCGTTCACTTTTGTTAAACTTACTCGAGAATTAGAAAAGAAAATTCCTAAAATATCCCCACTTAAGAGAATTATAAAATATTAAAAGGCAAAATGAATTAAAAGGTTGACAAAGATTCTCCATTGTCATTTCTACTTTGCGAAACCCTAACCTTACCATTCTAAATCCCTAAACTTAGAAGAAATCTGTGAGACTTACCGCTAAGATAAGCATGACTAGTGTCTCTTGAAGGAATCAGGGAAGGAACTCGAAGGATTGGACACAACAACCTGCTTCAAGAAGTGTTGCAAACAGACTATATCACGCAAACTAAGTACAACCTTTATATCTTAGAACGGATGTTGGATAATTTATCCATAACAACATATCATACTCTTGGGTACGATTGGACAATTGGGTCAGAGTAGATTCATCTCTATTTTTTTCCTTTCTCTTTTAAGTTGTTGGAACAATTGGCATTAGATGACAATAGCTAGCATCTCTTAAAGGAATTGAGGAAGGAGCTCAAAGAATGGGTGCAATAACCTACTTTGAGAAGTGTCTCGCATAAGTTATCTCACACAAACCAAGTATGACCTTGATATCTTTGAACAGATGATGTTAGGTGATTTATTAGCAACAACTTATCATGCTTTTAAGTACAGTTGATTAATTAAGGGGACTAGATTCATCTTCATTTTTCCTTTTCTCCTCCAAGTTTTTAGAACAATTGGCATTAGGTGATCATTAAACTAACATTATAGTCTTGCTATAATAGACATTTAACCCAACAAAGCTTAGGATTAGATATTTTGTTTCATCATGTTCTTAACATGACAAAAGGGAAACTAGAAGTTGTTAAAAAAAAAGATATATCAACGTATAACATCCACAAATATGTGATGTTTTCCTTCTGTATCTCATACAATTATGTCAATTAGTAATTTTTTTTTTTGAAAGTATGTCAATTAGTAAGACTTGGTCATATTGGATTTGCATTGCAACTCATTCAACCTAAATATATTTCAAGCATAAATACAATCAACTCTAAAATAATCAAAACGATTCTATGCTATTATAATCTTGTCAATTATTATTGGTGATGATTAATATTACTAAGGTAAGCCTTGATTGCACTCTTGGTGGTTTGACGGTCGTTAGTATTGGTAGACTTGCAAAAAGCCCTTGTAGCGTAGCCAATAAAGGCTTTTTGATGCTTAAGTTAGTGGGGAATATCCATGAATTGATTCAAAAGAATATAATCGAGAATAAATGAGAGAAACTTTCTCATTCCCCCTTTACTTAGGGTTTTACTTCCTATTTATAAGAAAGGGGGCTAACTTACTCGACTATGTAGCGTAATAAAGTTAGCATAGGTGTAATCTAAGGTAAAGATGTTGTTAGTATAAGAAAGGACATATACTTATCTACCGATTGGTAAGCCTTGGGAAGGGAGCCTATTACATTGGTGTGAGCGGCAGCCATATCTTAGTGGCTAAATCTTTAGGTCCTATATCAAGATGTCATGTAACATTTAATAAAGAGAGGGGAAGAGAAAAAGAGATGAAGGAAGGGGAAGCTCAGCTTCGCTAGGCCATGTACCCCCGAAGGGTATGCCAAACAAGGAGTACACCTCTTCTTGGTAGTTAGATTGTGAAACATTGGATTTTTGAGGGACTCCTTGAGTGCTTAAAGCTCAGGCCAAGAGGGCTTAAGGGGCCCTTAAGCTCTTTAGCTACTTGAGTCTTAAGGAAGTTTTGGGAGATGGCAACTATCTAGCGGGTTACTTGGGCTTCAGTTTGTGCCTTAGGTATGATAGGTGGTATTGGCACACTTCTTCAAGCTAGCTTGCACACTTGGTGGGTAAATCATTTGGCATGTGCAAGAGAGAGACATTTAGGAGTGTTGATTGGGCCTAGTGACTGGCTTAGGTCTTTAGAGCCTTAGGCTAAAGGGCAATTGTCAACAATTGCACTCCTACTCTCTTTAGCATAGAAGCGGCAACGAGAGTGCTGTATACTCAAGCTCTAGAGGCTAAACTTCCTTTCTTAAATGCACTCTAAGGAAGGGGCAAAGGTATTGTTGGGTGCCTATGCAACATGACTATTGATGGGACTATGCTGTTTGGTCTTTTCTAAGGTGGTCTTTTCTAAGGTGGTCTTTTCTTAAGCATAATGATGGCACATGGGGTAATGTGTATAGCCAATAATATGCCTTGGGAATGACATAATTATAGTTCAATTGTCTTATTAATTGCAATCTTTATTGTTGTGCTACCATCATTGCTGGATGGGTTAGTGGTGACACATGTATGGCTTAAACTTTTCCTTTGGTGCCTATTTAAAGGTCTAATGAGGTTCCTACTTCCTCTTCCTCATTCTTCTAAATTTCCTTTAAAGTGTAGAATGACTTTCTCTGACATTAAGAGTTGTGAAGGATGTCTAAATTGAGGAAGATTAGGCTTTGGGGGAGAGTATACAAGTTCAGGCTATGTTTCCACTACAAGTAAGTTGAGCACTTGAGTATTGTTCGAGGTGTGTAATAGGTTGCCTTGTATTTGGGGTAACCTTTAAGTACTAATCGGAGGGTATATGTAGACCCCTTGGTTAGGTCCTTAGCTAAGCCATGTGAGTTTGCAAGATGAGGGATTCTTAAGGGTACATCTTTGAGTTACAGTAGTACCAGCACCATGGATGTGATTGCATATACGGGTTCACTTCAATTGATGTACATATGTTGTTGCTAAGGTACTTGTGCATGTCTATCATTTGAGTAATGTTTTCATAGGTTAAGAGGTAGTTCCTTAGTGGTTTAGAGGTACATGACTGGGAGTGGTATGACAACTCTCGAGGGTTTTGAGGCATCGGAACACAAGAATTGTTAAGGGGATGAACGGACTTAGGTTCCCCTTTGTATAAGTTTATATGCTCTTGTAATGTTGGTTTAATGGTAGCTACTACAGGCACTCTCGGGTGCTTGGGGGGCTCTAGTTAAATAAGAATCTTCCTTGAGAGCTAGTTAAGTCTTCCAAATAGGTTGAGTATCTACCAACCATTTTGGTAAGTAGGGAATTCATCTTGAAGCTATCGATATCAAATGTGTTTTTCTTAGGCACAATGAAGGAAGAGCCTACTACTATGTATTGTTCGATGAGATTGCATCTTTGCTTAGCTAACTTGGCTGGTCCAATCACATGAGTCAAGCAGAAGGATAGAAGAGCTTTTAAACCAAGGTAGCCAAGCACGAACTGAACGGATGCTCACCAAACTTTACTTTGTTTCTTTTTGTTATACCTTTGCTTTCGTTTGTACTTAAGGCCGGTATGCTAACCCCTAAAGCCTTGTAAAAACTATGAATTGAATGAATGAAATTTAAGTTTCTAGATGTGTTCATCTGTTCTCCTTTCCTTCTTTTTTGTTATTGTTTACTATTTTGTTTGGTCGCCTTACTTATTTCTTTTATCATTGTGTGTTCATGCTCGGGTTTGCAACTAAGCACTTAAACCTTTTCTTAAGTACATGGAACGATCCTCTAAACTTAGAAGTTCCTAGGAATTGATAGGGGAAGCTATTAGTTAAGCATTGGAGGATGAGTTCGAGAATGCCATCATTGACCACTTATCAAAGCAATGTGACAATTAGTGTGATTGACTTGACTTGGGATGCTTGAGGCCTTTGTGGGGTATGAGCTAATTAATAGGTGTACATGGATGCTAAGTTGGCAATTCGCCTATCAAATGGATTTAGGTCGTTGTTCCTTCGATTGTGACACTTTGGTACCTATGGTGATCATTTACAAGGTGATGATTTGCTTAGCCACCTGTGGTTATATGAAAGGCCCTTAAGGCTAGTTCACTAATCATTTTCACTTTTGTTTTATTGAAGCTCTATCGAATTCTCTTTAGACCACTTTCCTTTATTTTCTTGCATTTTCTTCACTTTCTTGGAGTTTATGCAAAGATGGCTAAACAAGAATCATGAAGATTTGAAGGTAAGGTTACTAATGCTAAAGAGAGTCGAGGGGAGGCTATGCCTATCCTTACTCCTCCCCCTATCCTTGAAGGGTAGTTATAGAGGATAGGCCTTAGGGAAAATATGTGTCTAAAGTGAAATTGGTGCCTTTTTTGGAGAAGGGGCTACTCGTGACTAAAGTAGCATATAAGCAAAATAAGGAGCGATGGTATCAAGTCTATCAAGAGGTACACATTAAAACAAATCATTAGGAGGTTCAAATGCCTAAGCCTCATTATCGGGTATGTAACCTTGGGAGCAAGAATACTTTTTACTTGTACTAAAAGCATTAAATGTAGGGCTCTGACTACCTTTCTCTACATTTTAGTTGGAAGTGTTCAAGTACTTCTAACTGAAACTGGGCTCCCTCCATCTAAACACGTAGTTGGTGTTGCTGGCCTTTGAGGTTGTATTCATCTTTCATATGATGAAGCTAACAACTTGGCTTTTTGTCACTGCTTTCAACTAAAAGGGAATGATGAGGGTTAGGTATACGTTTCTAGGCGAGGGAAGCACATGAATATCTTCTACAAGAGAAAGTTGAAGGTGGGTGACCAGAAGGATCAACTCTATCGGGTAAAGTCACTACATGAGCTTCACTTTCCAACTAGGTAGAATAAGTCGATTCAGATGACAATGTGAACTATTTCATTCTCAAGGATGACAAGCAAAGGCTTAGGTGCTCAATGTAGCATGTTGGCTAAGTTAGGGTTTCCATTTAGAGCAAACTGTAGGTTGTTATTTATGGAAGGAGATGTTTTATGGGTAGGAAACAGGTATAGGCACGTATGCGTATAGCCAAGGGGGAGTAGCTAATAGTTCGCTATTGTAGGCTACTTGTAGGGGAGAGCTTTAGATTGCTTATCCTCGGTAGGTACTTTATTTTGTTATTGCTTTTTGTCTGTGCTAACTAACGTTTTGTGTTCATAACTTGATATTAGATAAGCATACTTATCAAATTTGTAATAAGAAGATTAAGTCTAAGTATCGATCCCTTAAAAACTTTCACTACTAGTACTCATTAGATCTTTATTATCTAATCTATAAATTCGAGTTTGAGAATTTAAAGAATCTAAAACTAATTACAGTAATTAATAAATTATTATCAAATAAAAATTGTTCAAGAACTAAAACAAGAAAGTAATAAAATTATAAACTACTTCAAGATTTATAAATCGTATCTAGATGTTTGTTTCCCTTAGATCTAACATGTGATTTCCCTTATAGATAATCTAATTTATTCTTTAATCTTTCTTGATTAGGAGAATTCTCTATTAAGATTAATCACTTTCTTAAGTCAATTAACCTTAATCTTTAAATCACTTATTAGAATCTTTTCTCAATAGCATGACCTAATATTGTATTATTTCATAAAGAATTCTCTACGATATAATTCAAGATTTTGGAAAGGCCTTGCAAATTATCTCTAATCTTACAATAATTTCTATCGACTATGTTTAGATCTAATCTTATAAGAAATCTATCAATTCTTTTATAAGATATCAAATTCTAGATTATTACCTATGAAAATAATAATCTAAATCATGAAGTATACATAGTTGAATCAAGAAAAAAATAAAGAATTAATTAAATCTAATAAAAATCAATGTCGCAATAATAGATCTAGGTTTCACAAGACCTAGACCTAGATACCAAAGATTTACTCTCTATACATCATAAAGTAACAATCTAGAATAAAAGAATAGTGAAAAGTAGATGAAAGAATCCTGAAATCTAAAAAAGATTGAATCTTAAAGTCTTCTTTGTGTCTTGCTCTCTTAAGTGTTCTTGCCTTGAAAAACTCTCTAAAGGTTGTCTAATAAATCCCCCTTTTGTGAAAACCTTAAAAAAGCTTTATATAAGAAATGGTAAAACAAAGTTTGTACAAATGACATGCCTAAAGACATGACCGTATCCACTAATTGTATAACTCACTGCCATTTGTATCTTCTCTCTCTCTCTCTCTCTCTCTCTTTAAAACTGTGAATGATATGACTAAGGATATGGTCATGTCCTTTGGTTGTGTCATTGTTTGTGATACTTTAAAATTGACTGCAAATTCTCCTAGGAACAATACAGTCGTGTTGTTTGATTATATCAATCTTCAAACCTTCATAACATACTTATTTTAGCTTCGAATTAAGTGAAACTTATTTCTATCTTCTCATTTTCTCTTATAGATTGTTTCAAAACCTAGAAAATAAAATTTTACTCAATTAAGTATTATTATCTAAAAATAAACTCAAAGTTTAAGGAAAAATCACTAAATAAAATATATCTAATGTAGAGCTTATCATAGCTTATGACCTTTGTGATGAGTCATTCAAGGATAGAGTGATGTATTATAAGGAACTAAGGCTCCAAGAGAAGGGGAAGAGGCCCGCTGATGGGTATAAGAAAACCCACCCAACTAAGAGGAGCATACATAAGGATGATGTGAGAACGTTTATGAGAAAGAGGCTTGCCTTAGTGAAGTTGCAGGATATCTCAACTGGGGTGCTGTTGGTGGCAGTTGTTGAGTAATAAGTGCCCATAGGTGGAGGCTCAGTTGGGTCGGTGCCTGAGTGCGAGGTGCTTATGGACGGGGAATTGGAGAGACTTGTCTCTAACCAGCGAGTTCAAGATAGGGCTTTAGAGGGGAGGGTTGTTATGGGGGCCTAGGAGGTACCTAAGCACCACAAAATTGAGGATGCTGTGGGGATGGATGGGTTATCGAGAGGTCGTACTATATGCATGATTGATTTGGAGGATGATGTAGGTAGTGATGCTGAAACATCAATTGGTTGGAAACTAGGCTTGATAGTTTCTCAATAGCCCTTGAAGAAGGAGCATGTACACTTTTTTGAGGGAAGGACTATAATGAGAGCGTGTTGATTACTCTAGAGGGGCTAGGGAATGCCATGATTTTGTGCAGGCATGCATTTTTATGTAGGCATACTTTACTTAACAAGTATGGCCTTGATCCTCTCTTTTCATTAAGTCCTACCTATTTACACTAATTTTGCTCATTGCATTTGTTTCATTAGTGTTACTAAGAGTTGGAGAGAGATTATGAGGAGTTAAAGAAGGAAGTGGATAACTTGGAGGCGTAAACCTTAAATGTACAAGAAGATTATGATTGACTTAAGGTAGAGAAGGAAAAGATCGAGTAGGAGGCGGCTAAGGCTAAAGCTGAGGCCAATGATGCGAGGAAGGATACCAAGAACCTAAAGATGACGCTAAATACTTGTGCTTAGGGGCTAAAGGCTACTAAGAAGGAAGCGAAGGTAGCAAAGAAGGAAGCCAAGGCTGCTTATAAAGAGGTAGATGCATAAAAAATGGAGGTTGATCTCAAGGATAGTTGCAATCTGACTAATGTAGCTTTGAAAAAATTTATTTGTTGAGTTTAAGGCGAACGACAACTTTAAGGCCATCATTGACAAGGCTAGGCTAGATGGGGGCATGCTGGTGAGGGAAAAGGTGCAGTAGAAATTTCCCTACCTCAATCTCAACTTTCTATCTTAGTTAGATAAGAGAGCCCTAATTGGTGCCAAAGGTATCAATGTAGGAGTCAACCCTATTGATGATGGGGTTGAGGAGGATGCAGGGGATGGTGAGGTGAATGAGGCATAGGGGTGAATTTTTGTTTGTTTATTTCTTTTACTTAATAATAGATTGTGGTTTTCTTATGTGTAGGTTGGAATGCTAACTTTGTCATGTTATACCCTTATGGATATTTTGTAATGAAAGTTAGCAAGTTTAATTTCCTTCTCATTATGATTTTAATTTTACCGTTTATGCTCGATTGTCTTCTTGAATGTTTGTACTTGTTTAGATGATATTTGCTGAAGTATTTGGATGTCCTTAGTTGAGTAGCTGCTGCATTATATTGTTGATGGGCTTAAGAACTAGAATTTAAAGGTTACTCGAGTGGGGACATCAAGAACACTAAGTTTATTTTCAAATGGAGAGTCAAGTGTATCTACTAGGTCGATGTACTCACTCTAACATGACCCTTTGGGTGTGGGAACCCACTAGGTACTCAAGGTGACACTCAAGGCTTTAGGTTCTTAAGTATTATGTTGGTGAGAATGCTTGGACATTGAGGATGGGGATTGACTCATTCCAGTTTAATGCTTTTATCTTCGTCAATTGACAAGGGGTAGGGCTTGATGGTGATTAAGTCGTGTTAGAGAAATAGCTAGTAGGGTAAGAAAAGTGTAAAGCTCATCTTTCTCATTACACTTTGAAAATTTTTATAAAGTGTATTTGGCTCTTCATACATTTTACAAGAAATAAGTCCTAAGGTTATCGGCATTCCAACTTCTAAGGGTAGGTCATTTATCAACAGTTTCCAATCTATAAGTGCTAAGATCCTAAAAGGGGCTTAGTTGGATTACCTAAAATTTCTATAATTTGTATGTACCCATGATATGAAAACTATCTTGTAAGTAAGAGATTATAAGACTCTAAATAATAAATCATTAAGATTACTAATTTTCAAGTAATTAATTTATTGTAACATAACATAACATAACATATAAATATAAATAATTATAGATATCTGATATCCTATAGTTCTTCAGAACTATAGAGAATCAGTATCCCCTACCAAATAATAAGACAGGATACACTAACATTATAAAAAAAAAATACAAGAAAAATTAAATTATAGTAAATTCTAACATATAAAAATTTTCTACAAAGGATGTTTATACATCATCTAAAGAGTACTTAGCTACTTCTAATACTAGTATATATATCTTCATCTCGTACTCGGTACTCAAGATTTATCCCAATCCCAGCATAAGTAAACTTGTAAAAGAAACTAAGGGGAAATGAACATATAACAGCTCAGTAAGTTCGTCCCTCACTACTACCATTCAAGCAAATTATTACACATACAAGCAAGCTATCTACATATTAAATGAATACAAGTGCGATGAATGCAAGCAACACATCTATAAGATTTTAGAACTATAAACAGTGTATAATTATGTCGTCTACACTTCAATTATCCATTGTACTTACCCGCATAGGGTACCTCAGCTTATCCGCATGACATTGCCTAGGGGCATCACCCCTCTAGGCAATACTCGACTATTACCCTAGTTGAGAAAAGAGTTCCAATCCAAATAAGTAGATCCCAAACTAGGACTATCTATCATCCAAGGCCCTTTGAGCACAAACATACGAATCCTCTCGCAACCAAAATTATCTAAGGCCTTGCAAGCACAATAAAGCAAGTCTACTCGGTATCAATTGGAGATCTCATGCTAGCTTTGCCTTAATGCTAAAATATTATTTATGGCTCTACGAGTCCTTATAGAGATCATACAAAAATATGTTTAAGAGTAGAAAAGGTTTTTTTTTTTTTTTCAAAAACACTTTTCTTAAGATTATTGCAAAGCTAGCACTCTTCATTCATACCTTTACCGGGTTATAGAAATGCGATAAGTATAATTGGTCATTTTGATTTGATACTTATATTTATCAATTTAAAAAGGTGATCACACAGATAATAACAAACAAGCAAAGCAGTCATTTAGACATATAAGTAACATAAAGCAACAAAACCTCATATAAGTAATACGCACAAGCAAGTAGTAGGTCATTAGAACTCCCTCACCTGGATTATTGCTCATTCTCTAAGCTTTGGGGTTTCCAAAACTCGATATTGAACGCCTAAAAAAAGTAAAAATTATAAGTATTCTGAGAAGTCAGACTCCTTAGTTAACTAAAATTCTATTGTAGTTTGTCTAGTTTCCCTAATATAACCCAAGTATAATATATATAGGGTTTACTGTACTCAATGGGATTAATAATAACTATTTTCTTATATTGTATGTTATGAGACTTCCTTTATGTATTTAGTAACTTTTTATTCTAATTCTAATATTTGCGAACTTATAGTCGTTTTTAATCATTTTCCATCATTTTCGAATGTATGTTCACATGTTGATGTCCGTTTTGGACGTTAAGACTCGTGTTTCACGATATGGGCTAAACTTATTGAAATTTTAACTTATTGAAATTTTAACTTATTGAAGTTTAATTATTCTTATTATTTATGTTTATATCCTATTTTAGTACTTACTGATTTAATTAGTTATTAGATTCTTATACTTCAGAAATTTTACATTAGTATTACTAATTTATATACTTAATTAAGTTTAATTCAATTTAGAAAGTGTTTTAGGGTTTAAAGGATCTTCGACTCCTAAGTACACGTATACATATATATGTTATATTCTTATGTAATCTTATAATTTATTATTTTACAAGCATATGCTTATGTTATCACTTAGATCATTGATTGCTTGTGTCATCATTTACTTATATCATGGCTTATGTAATCATTCATTACATATAAATATATATATATATATCCTTATGTATGTATATCCTTATCTACTCATACATACACTTTATACATATGTTATATACATACCTATACTTCTAACATACTAATATATATACTTGTGAACTTATACATATACTAATACACATACGCATATACACATAGGGTGATATACGTATTTTTATACGTATTTTCGTATGCCTAAAATTTCTCTTAAGAATGCTTCTCAAATTTCATCTTTTTGTATTTTAAGGGTATATTTAACATGGTATATGTATGTATAGTTGGTATATGCCTTATTTCGGGTTATGTACATATTGGATTCTTATGTACAAAGGTCTTCATACATGTATTTATCTAGTATACACTTATATACACATACTTAGATACATGTACACATTCTCTTCTTCCATTTACCAAAGCTATCTTATACTTCTAAACATAAAAATTGAATCTTTATGCCTAAATCAACATATATATACACAACACATAAACTTTTTAAACTAACCTACCTATTCGTTTAACTATTAGATAATATGGAGTAACACATGATAACATACCTTTGTTTTCTTTTTAATCTATGGTTACAAAGTTGGAAAATTAAGAAAAGTGAAAAGGAAAGGGAGGTCATGGTTATGGAGGTCACGATTATGTAGGAAGAAAAAAGGGACTTGATTTTGTGTTGTTTTGTGTTTTTGAAAGTGAAAGTAAGTAGGTCCTAAGGATGAAGAAGTAGACGGAAAAAAAATAGGGAAAAGGAAGAAAAATCTAAAAGAAAAGAAACAAAATCATTAGAATGGAAGAGATATTTTTAAAATGAATGTGACATTTTGTTGACTTTTTCACATGTTAGCTTTAGTTAACATTTGTTAACTTAGTTAACCTTTTGACTTTGGTCACCATGTATTGACTTAGTCAACTTTCCAAAAATAAATGCCATTTAGTGTATATAATGAAGTAATTAGGGAAAATTAGGAGGAAAATTAAGGAAATGAAAGGAAATAAGGAGTTTAGTGGATCGATTAATAAAAATAGGTAATGAAATCTTTCTTTTGGTATTTATATCCTATACACATCATTTAGTAGGCTACTTAATGTAATTGTCATGAAAAGTATCATTTAGGGTATTAATACCTATTAAATGTAATATAAGCATCAACTAAACTCTTAACTCTATATAATGTTAACCTTATATACTTAAAAGATAAACATGATTTATGATGCAATATCTTAGTTTCTAAAGGATTACTTTAGTATTATAAATATTTGTGAATGATTAAAGGTTATCTTTAATCTTTTATTAATGATTTAGTAAAATACTAAGGTTATATTATCAATTAAGGTTTTAGGGTAAATTATGGTAAATTAGTGCTTTTATATTGTTAAAGTTATAGTTTCGGGGTTTTTATTACTTCCGGGTACAATCTCTAGTGTTTTTACACATTTAGGATTTAATCTATTCATACGCGATTAAGTCTTCGATTGTTGTCTTAGGGTTTTGATGAGGTTCGAGGTTAACTTTTGCAGTTACATATACTTGAGGTTTTAGGGTCTTTTTATGCAATTAGAGGTTCGATTTATAATTTAAGGTTTTTCATCTTCGCTTTAGGTTTTGAATTAAGATTTTAATCAAGTTTTAATCTCATTAGCTCTATCGACTTCAGGAAATCATCTACAATTGGGCGTTTGATTCTATACTTAAAAAGCTAGATTCGCGGGGTTTACAATAAGCCTCATTGCTTGCATCTTCTTTGATTTGAACTGAGTCTTCCTAGTTTAGTGATAACTTTCCTCACCCTTCTTGCAATGCGGTGGCTTCGAGTTTTCGACAAACCAACTCTTCGGTTGGAAAACTTTATGCTTAACCTTTTTATTATAGTACGTAGCTACTCATTATTGGTAGGTAGCTACTCGGGCTCAAGCGGCATCCCTTATATCATTGACACTGTCGAGGATGGCTTGAATGGCTGCTTGGTCAGTGTTGACATTGAAGTTTTTAGACCTTGCTCGTTAGGAGTTATAGCTTGATTGGCAATATAACCTTTGAATTGAATGTTAGGCGGAAAGGGGTTTCTTTAATAATTGTCTTATATGTGGTCTAGTAACCTCAAAGGATTATGGGGAGCTTGTTCACAAATTAGCCACCCCAGTCGTTCTACCTTCTTTTTTAGGCTACTGAAAACTATCTTATTGATAGCCTCAACTTAGTTGTTAGTTTTGTATTTGGTGATCGAGGTATAGTGGAGCTTGATATGGTGTCCATTATATAACTCATTGATTTGAGCGCTGTCAAATTACTTTCCATTTTTTGTAATAAGTGCATAAAGTACTATGAACCTGGTGAGGATTTGATTAAGACAAATCCTTCTATTATTCTTGTAGTTATGCGTATGACTACTTAGGCTTCTATTCACTTTGTGAAATAATCAACGGTTACCAAGATGAATTGGTGTCTTTTGGATGCTTTAAGAGATGGTCTAAAGACGTCAAGTACCCATTGAGTGAAGAACTACAGACTTGTCATAGGGTAAAGCTTAGTGCTTGGGGTACTGATAGGAATCAACTTACGACTATCTTCAAACTAAAGCCAACCTATCCCAAGCTGACATCAACTTGTCAAAAATTGAAGTCGACCTACTCTAATCTAAGGCCAAGCTGTTTGATGCCGAGGTCGATCAACTCTTGTCGAGAATGAGTTGATGATAGAAGGCCGAAAGGAAGAGAAGGAGCCATTTGGCATTAAGTCTATCATCTATCAGGAAGCTAAGGGACTACATAGCCAAAGCTTCAAGGCTATAGATCTACTCAACATAGCATGGAGAGATTAGTGCTGACTAATTGTAGAGCTCGACAACTATGGGTTGACCTTTCAGGTATCTCGGCTAAGTACTATGGGACTTTAGGGGTTCTTACCTAGACTCGAACATTCAGCTGCCGATCTCGCCCAATTCGGATCCTACTCCTTCTAAGATAGCCCGAATGACTACATACCGACTACTTATGCCAAACATATAGTTTTGTATTTTTGTGAATATTTTCTTTAATTTAGTTATGGGCTTATTCTTTAGGGCTTAAGCCTTTGTATAATATTTACAGTTTTTCCACTAGGGTTTTAAGACTTGCTATAAATAGCAACATCTGTAATAAGAAAAAGGAGGGACGAACAAGAGTTTACACTTAAACATCCCTTTTTTAAGTAAAGATATTTTTAAACCTTTCAAAGCTTGCTCACCGGATTATTGAGTGTGCTTTACTCTTTAATTGCTCTCATGTTCTTATCATTCTTGACCTTAAGATTGCAGTGAACCCTTCATTTGAGCGAGTTAGTAAGTCACATTTAACTTCTCATTTGAAACCCGAGTGACATTTAGTGTTTGTAAATTGTATCGAATCCAATTTCAAGCTCAATCCTTAATTGTGTTTGTGTCTTGGTATGTGATATCCATACACATTCATTGTCAAAACCCCATCACTTTTTGTTCCCTATTCTCGTTTAAATCTTGAAGACCTCATAGGTGGTTTTGAGCCTCACTATGTATCATCTTGGTATCAGAGCTTTGGAGAGACACACATACAGTGTTCTTTAAAGTCTGCTTTGTCGTTTGAACATTTGTTAGTTATCGCTTTGTAGTGTAGTGTGTTGTTTGCATTTTTAGTAGTCGTAGTATTGTGCTATTGTTGAGTTGAGTAACAGTAATTTCAATAGTTGATTCTAGTTGTTGTGGAAGTGTTTGTTAGTAATGGTAGCTATAGAAGCCGAGTAGTGGTCGTTTCTAAGTTATTGTAATTGTGTTTTGTTATAAATTGTATTGTTCAAATTTCCTCTAAATATCACTATACGGACAAGAATGTCTAAAGATAGCGTTAATAATAGTGGAGATAGTCCTTGCGGAAGCTTGAGGAGACAACATTATGACCTCTATTGCTTCTTTTCAGGCTCCTTGATTTGCCTCGGAGTCAACACTCCTATCGTTGCTTCTTCTTAGCATTAGTTAGTTTTCTCTCCTTCTCGACTCAATAGCCCTTCATGGTTGTTGTCCATCATCATTAAGCTCATTGGAGCTACTTCTATTGGTAGGTATTTGTTCCCACCTTCCATCAAAATCAATACGTCTATGGCCTCTAACTAAACTGATAAGCTCCTGATAGAGAGCCGAAGTCTAGAAGAAATATGGTCAAGTAAAGCTCCAATAGAAGTGGCCGATCCGAGGTGAATTGACCAGTTAGGAAAGTAAAGGATGAACCCCGAGCACATAGCCGAGAACTTGACAACATTAAGCTTAAACTGCCGATCTTTAATGGAAGTAGTTGACCTGAAGGGTTTCTTAACTAGGTTCCTCAAGTTGAAAAGTTGTTTGAGTGCTATAAGTGTGATGACTAAATAAAGGTTAAGCTAGCTTCATTATTCTTTGTTGAATATGCAAGTCTTTGGTGGGATAAATTGATCGTTAAGTGAGATGCTGAAGGAGAAGAGTCCATCAGAGCTTGGAAGCTTATGAAGAGGTCGATGAACCAACACTTCATGCCGGCTTTCTTTAAGCAGGAGATGCTCCATGTTTTCCAACAACTGAGATAAGGCCGAAACACTATCAAAGAGTACTTGTAAAAGTTTGAAACTCTGATGAATAAGTTTGAGATAACTGAGCCCTAGGACCGTACTATTGCTAGGTTCTTGAGTGGACTCCAAGATGACATTGCCGATATAGTCAAATTGCAACCATTCAACTCATTGGACGAGCTAATCAATTTAGCCTTAAGGATGGAGAGACAACGGAGAAGAAGGCACCAGAGGCCAACTAATCAACCTTAACCAATTAGCCCTGAACTTAAGAAGTATGCCAAGAAAAGACTAGAGAAGAAGATGGAGAGAGGTGAGTCTAGCTGACTTGATTAGGACGAGACAAAGAAGGTAAAGAAGGAAAAGGTACCTAGCATTAAGGCTCGAGAAGTTAAATGATTCAAGTGCTTAGGCCATGGGTATAATGCTTCTTAATGATCGAATAAAAGGGTCATGATCTTAAAGGGAGAAGGACCCGGAACTTAAGTAGAGAGTCAGAGTAACAAGAGATCGGGAGACGAGTTGATAGAAGAAAATGTCTACGCTGAAAATTTGGATGAACTCTTAACCATGACTAGTCGACCTGAAAGCAAATCTTAAATACAGGGATAATTTATTTCATATTTGATGTTTAGTGAATGGGAAGACTTGTTCCCTGGTTGTTCATGGCGGAAATTGCACTAACATTGTTTCTACCGAGCTAATAGAGAAGATGAAGACATTGACCTACTCGTATCCTTAACCTTATGAACTGAAGTGGTTTAATGACAAGGGTATGGTCTATATGCATAAGAGAGCTCGAATAGCATTTAATCCTAAGCAATACGGGATGGGATTGATTTCGATGTAGTGCCTATGAATGTAACAAATTTACTTCTTGGTAGACCTTAAGAGTACGACTAAAAAGTGATTCATGATGGCTTCCTTAACACTTATACAATTTGGAAGGGTGGAAAGAGCTATTGCTTAATCCCCATAAGCATTGAGGAAATCCAGAGCCACTTGATACTCATGGTGAAAAAAAAGGGGAGGAGAAGTTTGTTTGGCATCCAGGGCCATGCTCATTATTCAACATCGAGGATGACTTCTTTTAAACCTAAGGTAATGCTTCAAGTTGAAGCCAACTTATCCTAAGCTAACACTTAGCTGTCAGTAACTAAAATTGGCCTGCTCTAACCTGAGCCTGAACTATTTGAAGTCAAGGCCAATCAACTCTTGCCAAAAATGAGTTAATGACAGAAGGTCAAAAGAAAGAGAAGGAACCATTCAACATCAAGTCTATCATCTACCGGGAAGTTGAGAGACTATATAGCCAAAGCCTTGAGGCCATAGATCCACTCGACATGGCATAGAGAGATTAGTTCCAATTAATCATAGAACTTGGCAACTATAGGCCAACCTTTCGGGTATCTCGGCCAAGTACTATAGGACTGTAGGTGTTCTTACCTAAATCCGGACATCCAGTTGCTGACCTCACCCATCGGATCCTGCTCCTTCTAGGATAGCCCGAATGAGTATATGTTGACTCCTTTTGCCAAATGCATAGTTTTTTATTTTTGTTAACATTTTTTTTAATTTAATTATAGGCCTATTCTTTAGGGCTTAAGCCTTTGTACAATATTAATAGTTTTTCAACTAGGGTTTTAAGACTTTCTATAAATAGCAACATTTGTAATAAGGAAAAGGGAGGACGAATAAGAGTTTACACTTGAACATTCCTTTTCTAAGTAAGGATATTCTTGAAGCTTTTAGAGCTTGCTCATCGAATTATTGAGTATGCTTTACTCTTTAATCTCTTTTGTGTTCTTATCAACCTTAACCTTAAGATTGTGATGAACTTTTCATTTGAGCAAGTTAGTGAGTTACATTTAACCTCTCATTTGAAACCTAAGTGACATTTAGTATTCATGAGTCGTATCAAACCCTATTTCAAGCTTAATAATTGATTGTGTTTATGTCTTAGTATATGATATTCATATACATTCACCGTTAAAACCCCGTTTTCACTTTCTATTCCCTATTCTTGTTTAAATCCTGAAGAACTCATTCGTAGTTTTGAGCCCTGCTGCATATTAGGTACTATAGATGGGCATGTGTTTTTGATAGCTGTGGCATCATTGTACTAGGCTTTTGTGTCCTCTTTCATTATTGATAAGTAGTACCTTAGACGGAAGGCTTAGACATACAAAGCCTAGGTTTAGATATGATTACTACAAATCCTTATATGTAAGTCGTTGAGGATATAAAGGCCTTCTTCAATCCTTAAGTAGTGGAGGAGGGGTACGCTATGCCTATGTTAACAAAGAATGTCATAAGTAATAATATAACTAGCTACACTATAAGAGAGTTGTTTAGCTTCCATTCTATAAGTGGATAACACACCAATTTTAAGGTAATTGAGGATTAAGTCTATCCAAGAGGGTTTAGCAGATGTGGGGTAAATCTTAGGGACTTCCTTTGTTTACTCATTAATGGTCTGTTGTGGCATGTACTAGAGTAAGAACTACTCGTCACTCGTATAAGGCGGGGGTATAATCATAAAGGCGAGCTTAGATAACATGTATACATCTGAAATCTCTATTTGGACAATTTTGGCGATATTCTAGGAGGTAAGGTCTTGCATTACCTAGAAATATTTCGCCAAGATCTCCCTTTTTATCTCATATTCCCCCTTAACATACTGTACCACTAGTATGGAGTTAAAGTAGATATTGAGTTAATTGGCCCTAACATCCCTTACGATCTTGAGGCTTACGATAAGGGCTTTGTACTTAACCTCATTGTTGCTATTAGAAAATCTAAACTTAAGCCCATACAAGACATTGATTCCATAGGGCCCTTATAAGACCATTCTCTCTCCCCCCCCCCCCCCCCCCCCCTAAAGTAGAGGATTCATCAATATGAAGAGTTTACACCACGATGTCAATGTGAGTTGGTGCTTCTGCTTCTCTAGTATACTCAATAAGGAAGTATACGAAGACTTGTGCTTTGATGGCTTACCTAGGGTGGAATTGGATGCTATGGGCACTAAGCTCTAAAAAGTACTTGACCATATGTGCTAATACATTTGGCTTTTGCAAGATTGTTCGTAATGGTTGATCAGTGAGAACAAGAATAAGGGGTACCTGGAAATATGGTCTTAATTTTTGGGTAGTGATCACTACAACTAGGGTGAACTTCTTAACCCGTATGTCTCTAACTTCTAGCCATTAGAGGATGTGGCTAACATAGTATACCGACTTGTACTTGCATTCATCTGCTTGAATAAGCACTTATGAGAAGGCTCGATCTCTTACAGCCAGGTATAAATAGAGTTCTTTGTGCGAGTATTGGTTTAGAGAGCAAGGATGGTCTCTAAAGAAATTTCTTAAGCTTATTAAAGGCAATCTAACATTCTTATGTCCAATTAAATTTTGATGGATTCTCTAATAATTTGAAGAACTCGAAACACTCATATGTATTTCTAGAAACAAAACAATTAAGTACGGTTATTCTGCTAATAAGTCATTGGACATGTTTGATCTTCTAAGGGGACTTCATGTCTTAAATGGCTTTTATTTTGTTAGGATTAGTTGCGATGTCACGCTTTGTAACCATAAATCTGAGGAATTTACCAAAACCTACCCCCAAGATACATTTTTTAGGATTGAGCACATACAGTGTTTGCACAATGGGTTAAAGGTTTTGTGTAGATCCTCAATGTGGTGGGTCTTTTGTTTTCGTTTGACAATTATGTTGTCAAAATACACCTTTACATTTCTTCTAAGCTATAGCTTAAAGATAATTGTTACTAGTCTTTGATATGTTGCCCTAGCATTTCTTAGGTCGAAGGGCATAACTTTATAACAATTTGTCCCAAAGTTAGTGACAAAGGAAGTATATACCTAACCCTTTAAGGCCATGCGAATTTGATTATAGCCTAAGTAGGTATCCATAAAGTTGAGTCTTGTATGGCTGAAGGTGGAGTTGACAAGTTGGTTTATTCATAGGAGGAGGAAACAATTTTTTAGGTAAGCCTTATTAAGGTTGGTATAGTCAATGCACATTTACCACTTGCCATTAGATTTCTTCATCAAGACAATGTTTGCTAGCTAGGTTAGGTAGCGTTCCTCCTTTATAAAGCTAACTCATAGTAGCTTCTATACCTCCTACATGATGGCAACCTATCACTCAGATGTGAAGTGTTTTCTTTTTTGCTTGATAAGGTGTAAGTAAGTGTCAACACAAAGGTGGTGTGTTGGCTTAGGTATGATCTTGAGCATTTCCTTGAGGGAAGTTGCAAAGACATCTGAGTTGTAGCAAAAGAAAGTGATGATGCCGTTCCTTTCTTTAGTGAACAAGGAAGTTCTTATGCGAGTAAATTGGCTAAGGTAGTCCCTAAATTAGATGACTTCAATTTCTTTTGCTAGCTTCCCCCCTTGAGTTTTGTAAGTTCTCTAGGGTTGATTCAATGTGCATCACCTTGTCGTATGAGATGTTGTTTAAGTAAAGCATCTTAGATAGCTTCTAGTTGCCATGGGTGATATTGATCCCTGTGGGTGTTGGGAACTTCATGTTCAGGCACCCTTGACTAATGCATATGTTAAATTTGTTAAGGCTTGATCACCTTAAAATGGCACTATAAGGGGATAAGTGGTCAATAACGATGAAATTGATCAGCCATGAGGCATTATGTTCATCATTGCCTAATTGAACAAGGAGTATGATTATGCCCTTAATCAGAATAGACTTTCCATTGAAGACGACTAAGCTTCACTTGTATAGGTAGAGGGGTTCCTCCAACTAATCCTTTATTTGCTTGTAGGTAGAGTATAAATGGATGTCTACCAAACTATCATTATCAATGAAGG
Organism: Lumnitzera racemosa; assembly: GCA_024138005.1. Classification (NCBI taxonomy): domain Eukaryota; kingdom Viridiplantae; phylum Streptophyta; class Magnoliopsida; order Myrtales; family Combretaceae; genus Lumnitzera; species Lumnitzera racemosa. The sequence goes on from JAMXBC010000004.1 coordinate 66,208,165, forward strand.
TTTTGGGGTCGTTGAAGTACCCTATCTCAGTGTTGATTTACTAAGGGGTTGATGTGAGGGTACTCAATACCTTATTTGTTGATATTCGAAAAAGAGATGGCAGTGTCTAATCTCGGCTTCTTTTCCCAAATAGAGAATAATTTATGTTGAGGTGGTGAAGGACAAGTTTTGTTTGACAAGTCAAGCATTCTTGTTATTGTTTATACTTGTCCTCGCTTACCCCTACAGTACATGTCACTAAGTGGGTTTTCTTACTATAGCTGTAGTTGCTGCTTCTCATCTTTATTGCGGCAGTGTCTAAGTTGGTCACACCTAATTTCTCTTTTCAACAACGATGTGGTCAATGTAGCCTTTGCAATTAAGGCCTTCAATAGTGTTCTTGAGGTGGTGACATTCATTAATGTTATGGCTGTGTGCGCTATGATAATCGTAGAATTGCTTAAGGAAACTACTTCGAGGCATTCCTTGATGTGTCAAGATTAGGATAGCTATTCACTGACCTCATAGAGAACTTCTTTGAGAGGGCAGTTTAGTAGAGTATAGTTGGGGTAGTCTACAAATTTTTACTTCTACCTCTATTAGTGTTCTCTGGATGAAGAAGGACAATCTTCTCTAGGGTCGAGTTGATCACTCATGGAGGTGCTTTGATACATGTCATTCTTTAAACATGCTTAGATGGCATTCTTTTGGGTAACATAATACTTGATTATGGTCATGAACTCCTTGAAAGTGTTTAAGTGATTCAGTGCTATGGCCTCAAAGACCTTATTGTTAGGGTCTAAGTTGTAAATGATGGCTTAGAGGATTGTTCTGATTTCTACTTTAGGAATTTTGGAGTTTAGCGTGATTGAAACTTTCAAGGTATGTTTGTAAGGTTTTATTAAGGTATTATTGGATGTTATCTAGTATGGGTGAGTCCCTATGTGGTACCTTGCTACTAAGGAACTACTACCGAAATCCAGTGGCTAGATCATCGAACTAGTAGATAGAGCCATCTAGTAATTGTTTAAACCATACTAACATTTCTTTACTGAGTGGGCTTAAGAAAGCTTTTCACATTATTGTGTTAGAGAAGTTATTTAAACTCATCATTATGTAGAAGCGCGTTGGGTAGTCATCTAGGTTGCTTGAGTTATTATAGGTGTTCAAGTAGGGGAGTCAAATACCTTATGGAGGGGTTTCTTTTAAGACAACTAGTGTAAATAGGCTCTTACTTGTTACTATGTTTAATTTTTTGGTAAAGGATTTGAGGCAATTTTGACCATGTGAGCTTGAGGCATGTTGAATATCCTCATTGAGCTCTTGTGCATTTATCTCTTCTAGGTTTTTTTTTTTTTATATGAACACTATAGGGAAATGTGTTTTAATATCTTGCCGGTACCTAACAGCTTACCCTAACTTTGTGCTTTGTTACAATTAAAGTTCAATTGATCATAAAGGTCTTCTATGGGATGATGCTTGGAATGGACGTTATCGTGTAGGCGTACATAGGTCGCTGTTGTGGGTGTAAGTAAGCACCTAGGGTGCTTGCTTAGTATATTGGAAGAGCTAATGGACATGTTCTCGGGGTTAGCTTTATCTTTTAGTTTTTATATAGTTAGTAGCTGTTGCCTTAAGTTTGAAATGTCTTGGAGGGTCTTTTGGTTAGCCTCCATCAATTGGTGGAATATTGTTTTCATTTATTCTAACTATAAAGGTGGTTAGTCCATCTACGGTAGTGGTAGTGTTGATGAACTCTCGCTACCACCCTGTAGTGATGGATGAAGGTTTGTGTTTTTTCCCTTTACCATGATGCTAAGTTTTCATAAACGGTGAGCACCGAATGGTGATGACTGATGATTAATATCTTTAATGTAGGCCTTGGTTACACTCTTAGTGGTCTGACAGCTGTTGGCGATGGTGGACTTACAAAAAGCTCCCTGTGGCATAATTAACAAGGGCTCTTCAACACTTAAGTTAGTAAAGAGAGTATTGAGGAATTGATTCAAAAGAATATAGTAGAGAGTAAATGAGATGAGCTTATGGATTCCCCCTTTACCTAAGGTTTTACTTCCTATTTATAAGAAAGGGAACTTACCAACTTGACTACGTAGTGTCAGGGGATAGGCTTGGGTGCAATCCAAGGTGAGAATGTTGTTAGTATGAGAAGGACATACACCTTTCTGCTAGTTGTTAAGCCTTGGGAAAGGATCCCGTTATATTAGTGTAGGCGGTTACCATAACGTCGTGGCTAGACCTTTAGGCTATGTATTAAGATACCATGTAGCATTTAATGAAGAGAGAGAGAGAGAGAGAGAAGGCAAGCTTAGCTTCATTAAGCTACATGCCCTTGAAGGGTATACTGAGCAAGGGGCATGCTTCTTGCTGGTGGTTAAACTATGAAAACATTATATTTTCGAGAAACTCCTTAAGTGCTCAAAGCTCAGGCTTAGAAGGCTTGGAGGGGCCTTAATGGTATGAATCATGACCAAGAACAGACAAGGCCAGTCATTGGATGGGTTTGAGCTTATAGAAAGCTCGAAAGAAAGTGATAAGGTACATGTGAAAGGACAAATAAGAATAAAGGGTAAGCAAAAACCTACTAACAGCTCTAGAAGATATGACGTACCAATGGAACTTCTGAGAACTCACAGTATAATTCGATATGATACACGAATCAGTTTAATGAGGTTACTCGCCACTTAGCCTTGCTCAAGGGTTAGGATAAGGGTGATACCAAGAGTAAACAAACAGTATTTACATAAGGAAAAAAATACAAAGCGTATTAATGGTAATTTTATTTGCCTCTTTACAGCTATAAATACATGGGTATTTACACCCATAAGTTAGGGTAACTTACCTAAAAGGGAAAATATAAAAAGGGTATTTTCTAAGGAAGTAATGTACAAGATACAAAAGTGTAAAAATGAATATATAGGGAAAATGATAATTGGTGCAACAGGTTCTACACATGATTCTGTATTCGTGGCGATGCTATATTAGTGATGCCATTGGAAGATGTGGAAAAAAACATACAGATAGCTTGCTTGTTTGAGTAGGCGTGGCTTGGTCAGTTTAGACTTTTTCTCTCGACATCTTAACAAGGGTGCAGCAGAGTAAGCAATTGGCCAGGCATGTGTGAGAATGAAGATAGGCTGTTGTCTCGGCCTTCCGCTTCTTAGTACATAACATGAGAGAAATAGGCAGTCATTTGGCTTAGTAAGTAGAATGGGTCGACAAGGAGATACTCGACTTCCGCATGAGTCAATTGGAATAGAAGAATTTAGCTTGCTAATCCCTCTAGTCCTCAAGCTCGACTGTGGGTTAGTAGTTTCCATAGCTTGTTCCTATCATTCCCTTCGGGTTGTTTTGGATTTAGGATCAAATTTGAATGGTCTTTATTAAGCTCTCCATCAGGGTGATACAAACTGAGGTTGGAGATGTTGAAGGCGTCAGAAACCTTATAGTCCTTAGGTAACTTCAATTTGTAGGCATTATCATTGATATTTTAGAGGATCTTGAAAGGTCTTTCAACTCTTGCACATAATTTGTTTCTCCTCTTGTTTGGGAACCGTTCCTTGTTGAGATGTAGTCATACTAAGTCTCTTTATTGGAATTGTTTAGCTGTTTTACCTTTGGTCTTCTCTTGCATTCTTCTAATAACTTGGACGATGTATCGAGTGATTTTGTCATAGATGTATTGGAGAGATTATGCTCGTACTCTTGCATTAGGGTCCTCTTGTACGGGTACAGGTACAGGGGTGTGGTCGAGGGGTAACTTGGGATCAAAACCATAGACCACTTTAAAGGCTGTTTACTTAGTGGTGTCATGTACTATATGGTTGTAAGCGAATTTAACTACTGGTAAGTAGACATCCCAATTTGCTAAGTTTTTTCCCACTACAGCTTGGAGTAGTGATCCCAAAGTGCAATTAACTACCTCTATTTGGCCATCAGTTTAGGGATGACAGGAAGTACTGAATGGTAGTTTGGTCCCCATCCGATGCTATAAGGTCCTCCAAAAATGGCTTAAGAATTGTGGATCTCTATCGAAGACTACACTTCTCGGTACGCCAGGTAACTACACAATCTCCTATAAGAAAAAATAAATAATAGTTGAAGTGTCGTTAGTTTTTGAAGGGTATGAAGTGTGCCATTTTATTGAAACGATCCACCGCAACCATTATAGAATCTTTGCTTTGGATAGTTTATGGTTGCCTGAAAACAAAGTCCATGCTTAATTCAGTCCATGGCTTTGTCAAAACAGGTAAAGGCATTGCTTTCTCTTGCTTGGCTCAACACTTAGCCTTCTTACATACAATACAGTTATCGACAACTCTGGGCACATCTCTCCTCATCATTGGCCAGAAGAACAGTTTACAGGTCTTTTTTTCTCCAAAATGTCTAAAGAGTCTTCTACCATGAGCTTCCCTAATCAATAGTTCCTACAATGAACAGGTTAGTATGCATAATTTTCCACCTTGAATCAAGTAACCATCCTCCACATGATATTCATCCACTATCCTTCCATCAACGCATCACATGACTATGGGTCTAAAGTGTGGGTCCTTGGAATACTGCATTTTGATACGTACAAACCCAATTAGCTTAGTCTGTAGTTCGGTTAAAAGCGCATGTTGCCTTGAAAGAGTATCTATAACTACGTTGCTCTTTCCCTACTTGTAATTAACCATGAAATTGAATCCTTCAAAGAATTCAACCTATCTCCCTTATCGCTTCGATAACTTCATCTAACTTATAAAGTACCTCAGTGATTCATGGTTAGTATATATGGCAAATTCTCTCAATAGTAAATAGTGTTGTTGCACTTATAATGCTCAGATCAGCGTTAAGAGCTCCTTGTCATACACGAAGTAATTTAATTGTGGCCTTCTGAGCTTCTCATTGTAAAAGGAAATTGATTGGCCTTCTTGCATTAGGACATCACTTATTTTAATGCCTGATGCGTTACATTCTAGCTCAAATATTTTCTCGAAGTCAGGTATAACCAATACAGGGTCAAAGTTCAATCTTTCTTTTACCTTAGCAAAGCTCCTCTCCTCCCTTTCTCCTTATCAGAAGTCGATGTTCTTCTTCATGAGCTCAGTAAGAAGTGTAATGTGGGTACTGAAATTCTTGATGAATCGTTTATATAATGAAGCTAATTCATGAAAGCTTCTCACGACGACATAAGTAGTAAGAGTCGGCCACTTTACAATTGCTAGGATCTTTTTGTTATCCACTCGTAAGTCTCATCTACTAACTACGTAGCTCAAGAATACCACTTCCTCCTAACAAAAGCAACATTTCTTGAGATTGCTAAATAGTCTCTTGGTACAGAAGATATCCAATACTTCTCGGAGATGCTTATAGTGGCTCAGCATGTTGGCATTGTAGACTAATATGTCGTCAAAGTACACCTCAATACACTTTCCAATTAGATGTCTTAATACGTGGTTCATTAATTGCATGTAAGTGCTTGAAGCATTTGATAGGTTGAATGGCATGACCATCCACTCATAGAGTTCATGCCGAGTTTTAAACGCACTCTTCCATTCGTCTCCCGGCCTCATACGGATTTGATGGTAGCTGGACTTTACGTTAATCTTACTAAAGACCTTGGCTCTACTCAACTTAACTAATATGTCTTCTAACCTTGAGACTGGATACCTATATTTGATCATGATCTTGTTCACAGCTCTGTTATCGATACACATTTATAAGGTTCCATCCTTTTTTGACACTAAAAGTGTTGGTACAGCGCAAGGGCTAAGACTTTCTTGGACATATCCTCTCTCCAGCAACTCATTGACTTGATGTTGTAGCTTAGAAGCTTGTTTAGGATTCATCCAATAAGCTAGCTTATTCGGTAGTACGACGCTGGGTATTAGGTCAATGCAATGCTCTATGCCTCGAGTTGGGAGCAACCCCTCAAGTAACTATTTTGGGAACAGGTTGGCATACTCATTAAGCAACTCTATAATTTCCTAGGGTAGTTCACCTCATTCCTTAATTTCTAATAGGTGTATGGCCAACATGAGGGTTAGCTCATATGCATTGATGGCCTCTTGAAGCTTAACTTTACTCATCACTAAAGCCTTCCTCGATTTGCAGGTAAGTTTTATCGATAATTATTAACTTCTCTTGGAGGCATCGGGTTTAGTGTGATTTTCCAATCAAGAACACGTACAAGAACATGTACGTGTTCTTGTAGCCATCGTGGATAAATCTTCTATCAAACAGCCATGGTTTACTTAACAATACATGGGAAGCATACATGGGTAGTACGAAGCAGAGAATTTGGTCTAACTAATTCCTTATAGTAATCGGCAATAGTATTTGCTAAGTGACATGTCATGCTCCTTTCTCACTCAACTAATGCAACTTGTATGGTCTTGGATGTGCAATAGTCGGTAACTTCAGTTTTGAAATAAGATTTGCTAATGCTACATTGGTGCAACTTTCACTATCCATGATGAGGACATACACTTGATTATTTACCTTATAGGTAGTATGAAACAAATTCTCTCTTTACTCCTTCTTTCATGAGGGTTTCATATTCATAATACATCGAACAATCATGAGTAACTAGTCTAAGTTCTTAGCAAACATATCCTCTTTAATTAGTTCTTTCTCGGTACAAACATCTTCCTTCTCAAGTTCCTCATCTGTACTGTCTACTTTTAGCTTCAGGACATCCCTCTTGATGACCATTGTCCTTTGGTTTCGGCATTAAGCAGTCATATGTCCAAACCTTTGGCACTTGAAGTACTTAATCTGGCTTGTATTCCTATTAGACCCTTGCCTCTTTTCATAAGTTCGGGTCGGCACTTCACCATTTGGTCAGACTTTTCGATTGGCTCGGACATCCATCTTTCAGTTCGGTTCGGTACTCGATTGAGCTCAATGACTTACCTGTCTAGGTTGGCTGGTCGGCATCTTCGTCGATACTCGACTCCTTTTTTACCTTTTTACTCGCTAAGCTATTTTAATGGCTTCATTCATTGTGGTAAAGCATTGGAGTTCCATAATGTCTCAAATATCAACTCTCAATCTAGTGATAGATCTTGATACTGTTGAAGCTAATTGTTCCTCTACTTTACAATGGATTATAAGCATTTGAAATTCTTGAACAGATTCGTCTGGCCTCCTTATTTTAGCTCTTGAAGCCGGGTGAAAGTGTCTTGAAGATAATTTTCTGGTACAAACCTATTCCTCAGTATTCTCTTCATCTCGGGCCAAGTATTAATCTCTCAATAACCCTTTTGTCTCCTTATGGCCTAGAAATTCTTTCACCACATAGCGGCATACTTGGAGAACTCAATGACATCAATTCTCACTTTTTTGTAATCCTTGTACTGATAATAATAAAAAAACACGCTCTACCTTCTCGTTCCACTCTAAATATTCATCAACATTTCTCAATTCATTGAAGCTCGGAATCTGAAGCTTTACATGGTCAAATGTTCTGGGGGCTCGTATGTACTCTTCTTCAAAATATTTTTCCTTGTCCTCTTCACTAAGTTCTCTTAGGTTTATCCTTTGTCTTACTTATATGCCTACTCTTCCACCTTAAACTAGTCGATAAGCCATTGCGTAAACTGCTCGTGTCAAATCTACCAAGAGGTTAGTTACCTCATTAAGTCTCTCGTCAGTGCTTCTTGGCATTCCTTAAGACCGTCATCTATGGAGGACAACTCTACTGTTGTCATTTCCAACACCAACATTTATACTTGAATCCATCATTTTCTTTACTGATTCAAAGCTTAAACAAACACTTCCGTAAACTAGAAAATCTATAGCTAACAAACACAGCATTTAAGATGAACACAATAACTTGCTTTGTTTCACACAAGCAAAATAGAATATAAGTAAAACTTCAAAAATCTACTATAGCTTAAACAAAACCTTTGCTTTGATACCAAGATGGTATAAACCGTGATCAAGAACAGACAAGGCTGGTCGCTGGATGGGTCTAAGTTTGTAGAAAGCTCAAAAGAAATTGATAGGGGTACGTGTAAAAGGACAAATGAGAATGAAGGGAAAGTAGAAATCCATGAACAACTCTAGAAGATATGACGCACCAATAGAACTTTTAAGGACTCATGGCATAATCCGATATGATGCACGAATCAGTTTGATGGGATTACTCACCACCTAACCATGCTCAAGGGTTAGGATAAAAGTAATGCCAAGAGTAAACGAACAGTATTTATGAAAGGAAGAAAATACAAAGCGTATTAATGGTAATATGATTCTCCTCTTTACAGCTATAAGTACAAAGATATTTGTACCTGTAAGTAAGGACAACTTGCTCAAAAAGGAAAAGACAAAAGGGTATTTTCTAAGAAAGTAATGTATAAAATATAAAAGGGAAAAAATGAATATATAGAGAAAATAATCATTAGTGCAACAGATTCTGCACATGATTTTGTATACGTGGCAATGCTATATTGGTGATGCCATTGGAAGATGTGGATAAAAAGGTATAGATAGCTTACTTGTCTGAGTAAGGGTGGCTTGGTCAGTCCGGACTCTTTCTCTTAGCATCTCAACAATGGTGTAACCGAGTAAGCAATTGGCCAGGTATGTGTAAGAATGAAGATAGGCTATTGTCTCAGCCTTCTGCTTCTCAGTATATAACATGCGAGAAATAGGCAATCATTCGGCTTAGCAAGTAGAATGGGTCAGCAAGGAGATACTTGGCCTCTACATGAGCTAGCAGGAATAGGAGGATTCATTTTGCCAGTCCCTCTAGTCTTTGGGCTCAACTGCAGGTCAGTAGTCTGGTAGAGTGATTCCTATTATTGTTACCTCCTGAAGTCAAAAAGTTGCAATAGTCCTACCGTATAAACCATTCTATGATAGTAATTGGCCTCATAGTACCTACCATAGACATGATTTACATAAGGCGTGGACTACTCCTCTCTTTAAAGTAAAAAGTCTAATTAAGAATTTAGCTAAAGTTATAGTAAATATAAAAAACTTTAAGTTAACATATATAATTACATTTACATTCCATAGAATTTCTCAAGAAATTCTACATCAACCGTAATAGTCAGCTAATTTACATATAAACTATCGGTCTTTTAATCTAAAGCTACCAAGGAGAATCTAGATATATATTAACTACTAGGCAAATTGATCCTCACACCTCAGGTTTCAAAGAACTTACTTCTGAATAATTGTAGGGTGGCATATTACTTGGAGTATTCAGAGATCAGAACCTGCAAAAGGATCTATACGGGTATGAGTAACTATAGCTCAGTAAGTTAAATTGGAGACTCATGAATATATACAAACATAAACAAGATTATCAAACAATTATTTTCATGCAATGCAACAAGCAAGTGTCATCACATAACGTGATCCGGTTCGTTGCGAAATTAGAGAAATTTCACCCACTCTAATCTAGGTTTAGGAGTTTTCATGTTATGCAACAGCTCACAACTAAACCTAGGTTTGTATAATGGAGACACTGCTCCTCCTAAGACTATCCTTCAAACCAATGACATCATCCTTACTGCGACCTCCTACCCTATCACTTAGTTCGACTAAGGATGAGGAAAGACTAATTTGCTGTCTAGTACTATCTTTCTTGAAGGTGTTAGTGTTTGGTTGGAGAATCTTAATGATCCCCTAAAAGGTTGCAATGCATGACAATTTAGGGTATTAGAGTCGAATAAGATTAAGTTCCATTTAAGGTGTTCAGACAATTTCACACCAATTCAGTCATAATAAATAATCAATCACAACATAAATTTCAACATGAATTTAGATACATAAGCACATGCATAAATTACTTACAATCACAATCATATACAATCTTAAGTTTTTGAGTACCCTAAAATAGTACTCCAATACGATAAAGTAATAAACCCAACTTACTTGGAATTCTTGGTTACCCAATCACTTAATTGCAGGTCGGTTCATCTCTGGGTATCCTATAATCTAAATACGTCTTTTTAGTACTTATACTTTGATCATACATATTCTAAGTTATAATTTAACTCACTTTTCTATGTATACTTATTATTTACTAATGATTTACTCTATCTTAGTTCGAGATTCGGTTTCTAAATTAGATTCCAGTTTTGATTCTATATTGTCTTTGACTATGAGAAATTCTAAATACGCTCAAATTGTAATGTAAAATTAATCACATTAAGCTCGAATATTCTAATATCACACTGGGTCTTAATTTAGTATTCTAACTTATTCGGTACATTCTAATCCAAATTAAGGTATCGGATTTACTCCCGATGTGAGGAAATCTTACATTTTTAATCCAATTACGTAAAATTAAATTTTGTTTCAGATTTATTGTGTACTAATTTTATTATTATATTATCCAAATAAACCTAATTTTTTTATATTTATTAAAATTCTAATTCTACATATTCCTAATTTCCTATAAGTACATTATTCCTATATTAATTACACTTAGCACTCCAAAGATTAGGATTAGGTTTCCACATCAAAGATTAATATCTTTAAACATCTAATTACCTTCTAAATTAGTAATTAATTACTTAATCACCTAATTAACCCAAAATTACCCATTTTTTTCATCATTTTACTGCTAAAAAATCAATTAAAATTTTTGAAAATTAATTTTAAAAAAATGGCTTTATAGTATTGTTCTATATCACTTAAGCATTCTACAAAAAAAAAAAAAATTGAGCTCTAAACTATATTACTAATCCTATTTATTTTTAATTCTAATCATGTTTGGTTTTGTTTAATTTTTTAAAAACCCTATATTTATAGACATGATTAAACTAAATTACTACATACAATAAAATCTCAGAATAATAAATTTCATAATTTTTTCGGAAAAATAAATAATTTTAAGAAATTTTACAAAATCGGAGAAAATATGAGACTCATCTGGTTCGATGGCTTTTTGGCCTTCAACACCGGTTCAGGTGTGTTGGTCGGTTCAGGTGATAGGTTTGGAGTGGGGTAGTGGTGGTGTATAGCCTTCTTACCCCTTCTATACAGATTTGATTTGGGACAAATTTCTAAAACACTAATTTTTTTCTCTCAATTTCGATGCTTTTAATTTTTCTATACTTTTAACTGTCCAAATGAGTTCTGTGAATTTTCTTGCTATTTATAAGCCTTTAAGGAAATTGTTATGCATTAATTAGACAAGGCAATGTTTAAATCTCTTCCAATTTGCCTTTTGTGTTACTTATTTTTGATTGGTTAATTTTTGTTTCTTACTTCCCTTACTGCTATGATTATAGACACTAATTTTTATCCCTTTATAGTCTTAATTTTTTATTTTTTTTTATCTTTTACAAAAAGGGTCTTAATTAAAAAATAATAAAAATTTGAAAAAATGATGAAAATCCAAAAAATGAGAAAAGAAAAAAAATGTATAAAGATTTTTATATTTTTTATTTTAGAGTCAATCGTTTTAGTTTAGTTTAGTTAAAAAAATTTATTATTTTAGGGAGTTGCGTGATTTAAGTACAATTTAATTGTACTGAATATCAAGACACATGTCAATGGCTTAACGAATAAACATTGGAGTATTGGATTGGATTTAATTTGAGGTCTTGAGTTTGAATCTCACTATATACTTAGGTGTATTTTATTTCAATCTTTTTATTTTTACAAAAGCGAAATAAATAAATGAGATTTATATCTAATTAAAATCATTTAAATCTAGTTTGATTTTATTAAATTAGATTTGAATTAATTTGAATCTAGTTAATTATTATCAAATCAGATGCAATAAATATGATTTAGTTTAGGTTTTTATAAGTATATACATTCGGCAAATAAAAAAAGGAATCCGATTCCGGATGGCTATTTACGGTTAAGAATGCAGCACTCCACTGAATCTTAAGACAGCACTACTCCATCTACACTGCATACCAGCATCGAACAAGTGCAAACTACGAAACTTACACTACACAATCTACAAAAATTTACGCCCAACTTGCAGTTTCAGCCACACGTTCGCCCCAACAGCAAAACATGTAAGCATGGATCAGCACATCAGTTCGACATCACGTGTTCTGCAGTAGCATCGACATCCACAGCGCCAACAACTGATCCAACTACTCCGCACGGCCACGGCCTTGTCACGAACCCAACGCTCCAGCCAACGAGATAGTGTTAACCCCTCATCGACACGCTCGACTGAAATACTGCCCACTATTGCAATACAATCAGCATAGGCCGATCACTGTATCCTCCAAAAATCGACCGCTTTGCTGTTGAACACGCCCATCCTCCTTCATTCACCATTTTCAACACAGCAGTAACAGCAATAGTGGCATGGACAATAGTGGCAACGTCCACGCTTACTGGACTACATTGGATAGCATACGCCAAACTTCACCACATACAGTTTCCTTGCTGCTGCACTAGCTTGACAACACCAAACTGCATACTGTACTAATTAACTACATGAGCAGGTCGACTCCACAATAGCTAAGGGTCGCCGAACAGCCCACCGTACCTCCTTACCGAACGTGACAAACATTAGTCATACTCAATCAGGTTCAATTTCTATTTAAATTTTTCTGATTTATTATTATCATATTATATTATTATTTTGTTAGGACTTTAATAGTTTAACATGGTATATATATATGTATATATATTAGTTTAAGGTATTTCTTTAGCATTAGTTTTCTTTGTAATATAGATTAGGTACATTATATTAATTTAAGTGAATGTTTATTTAATAAGTAGACATATGCATATTAGATAAGGAATTGTTAAGATTAGTTTTTATTACATATATATTATTATATCAATTATACTTTATTAGTTAACATAATATATATTATATGTATATGTTAGTTTATGAGTTTTAGTATTAGTTCTTATACTAGTATATCATATGGAATTAATTTATTTTGATAGATAGTCCTACATATTAGTTTAGGGATTGTTACGATTGGTCATATCTTGAGAAATGGTTTATCACATAGAAAGTTGTTTTTCTTTAAATAGAAATTAATAAAAGACTTTTTTAAAAAAAATAGGATTGTTCGAGTATTTTTTTATATAAAACAAAAACACTCAAGAGTTAGAACCCTTTTCAATTTTATTTGAATAAACTAAGTTGGTAACAACGTAAATTCGGTCGGTTTTCAAAAATTAAAATAAATTAACATATTAAAGATTTTTTAAAAGAACTACAATCATCTGATTTTGGCTAATGGATACATAGGCACCTTTGGGGTAACGATAAAATATGTAGAAACTTAGGTCCTTTTCTATTTCTCTCTTTTGATTTTATTTATTTATTTATCTATTTTTTAAATATTATAATTAGAAGAATAATCCTAATTTCGGTAAATAGATAGGGGTACCTATTAAGATTTAATAGGTTAGCCTTCCGAACTTGGAGTCCTTTGGTTCTTCATTTAAAATTGAAATTAAAGACTGGTAGCTAAATCGTAATCAATCCACCCAATTAATTATGACTTCCTTTCTTTTTCTCGACTTCAGTCGGGTGGTGACTCCAAAATTTTTTTCTAAATAAAAAACCGGAATTTTTCAATTTCTTTATTCGAGAATTAATATTAAATAGGTTAGGGTTTAGTATTAATCAGGAAATGAGAAATTAATTTTAAATAGAAAACAAAAAAAAAAGCTCAACAACAACCAACTATGGATCATTCTCTATTTCTTTGATTTTTTTTTACTTAATTATTTTATAATTTTCTAGCTAATTTCAGATAATTTAGGTAATTTCGCGAATTTTTATCTACACATAAATACATGTGGGGTATAAGTAAATATTCCTAATTGTTATTTAGGTTATTATATAATTTTTAGTAGACATATAATCTATCTCTAGCAATTTATTAGTTATTAGATTACACTTTTCGCCTTTTCGATAATTAACAATTAATATGCTTAAAATTTAAAAATTTTATAGTCTCTTATTTTATTACTTATTTTCTTAAATTCAAGTTTACGGGGTCATTTTTGCTAATATTTCTAACTATAGTTTATAATTTAGGTTTGATCAGATTCTTTAACCAATTGCTTTAAACTTTGTGTACTAAGTTCGATCCTACGGTCACTTTATTTATCTTTAGGGCTTATAATCACTTAGGCTTTCTTGAGGGGCCCTTAACCCCTTTGGCAACTCGAGTCTTAAGGAAGATTTGTGAGATGACAATTGTCTAGGGGGGACTCTTGGGCTGCAACTCGTACTCTAAGCACGACGGGTGGTGTTGGCATACTTCTTTGAGTTAGCTTGCATACTTGGTGGTCAAATCATCTGGTAAGGGTAAGAGGGAGACATCTAGGGGTATCGATTGAGCCCGGTGATGGGCTTAGGTTGAAGGGCGATTGTTAATGATTATATTTTCATACATCTACATGGTATTATAATTAAAACAATCTACTTAATTGCAAAATTTATATTCATATTGTAATTGTGAAACTTACTTAATATATAAGAGGTAAAGAAGCAATTGAGTGGAACCAAAATTAGGTACTCTAGTTTGAACCCAATGAACTTCTTGTTTTTTTTTTTTTTGGAATAGCTAGAGTATATATATCTCTAAAGTAATACTGCAAACTTTTAATATTTTCTTTAATGGGCAATAGCTGGGGAGAGTTTTTCCACAATAGCACCCAAACAATTTTACATTAAATTCACATGATGAAGTTGTTAACTACCTTATGAAAATTATGATAACAAAAATATGATATAATTCTCTTAATTTTACAGTTATACCTTGAAAAATTTCTAGCAACTACTTGAACCATTGTTAGTAATGGGCTTAAGTTTCTCGAATAGTTAATAACTTAAGCATATGGTTGGATATAAGACACTATGAAAATATTTGTTGATTATAGCTCTAAAACTACTAAAATTGTGCTTTATCACTTTATTTCGTAGAATATGCAAGTCTATGCAAGAACATTGCAACTTGCTTGTCTATTAACAAGTGCCTAGAGACCTTTAACCCTCCTACACCTTTGAACATCTCACATAGTTTAAAAAATGCGTGCCTATTTAGTCATAGTTGCTTAATACATGTTTCATCACCACCATAAACTAGCCTCCTAATGTATTCTTGGTATTAGTAGAAATTTAGTTCTATGAACGAACTTGGGGATGGTTAGAATGTAAGGGATAGGTAAACAAGTGAAACATTAATAGATATGTAATGCTACTATAGTCAAACCATAAAGATAACATGGAGTAAACATTTTTCATTTTTCTTCTCAATTCACTCTCATGTGAAAACATACTTACACATCAATAAATGAAAATAAGCTAAACATAATGCCATAATTGGCAATACTTGAAATTCTATCTCTTATACTTGATGAAAGGAACATGGCAATATACCTTACCACAATGTATATTTCACAATGAAGACTATTGATATTTGAGCCTTAGCTACACAAACATATCTTTGAATTAGATTTACAATATATTGGATACATTATATTATGCAATGGTAGTATAGACAGATTATTTTGGAGGATATATTACAATATCCAAATGAATAAAATCGATGTTATAGTAAAGATGACAAATATACCAAGACATTACATAAACTAGCACCCTAAAATTGAAGTAGACTGCATCAGTATTATGGAAGAAAAAAAAAAGTTGGGTTATCAGGAAAATTAGAGGATAGCAGCTCAACTAAGATCTTAAGAGAGGGGATTCGAGACTTATAACATTCTACATTACACATTTATTAGTGGGTTTCCTACTTTCTAAAGAAGATCAACTTTTATTTCTATTAACAAGGCTCTTAATGCAAAGCTTAAAGGAAATACCGTATTTGAATGAATGATCTAAACCTTCTAAGTAATTAAATTTTTAGATATCAACCTAAAAATTAAGTCACAAAGAACTTCAAAATGGTTGTGATTAACCATTGAAGACACTAGAATAATGGTCTAATTAGAGATCTTTTTTTTTAGGGTATATTAATGACAAATATCTTTCACCTGTGAATTGGAACATTCTAACATATTGAAGCTTTATCATAATGCATTGAGAAATTTGCTATTAAGATATGTTATAAAATAAAACAAGAAATAACATCCTATAGCACATTGGCTAAAACAATTCAATTCTAGTACCTCAATAGCAACACATTAATGGAAAAATTCTATAGCATTTCTAAAACTACTGAAAAACAACAAAGAAAACATCAGCATAGAAAGAATTCTTTTGTTTTGCATAAAATCATCTTATTGAGTAAAATGGGAAATGGATTGTAAAATTACTTTTTGCTAATAACTTGATAAGCAGATGCAAAGATGTCAACAAGGTGTGACTTCAATTTTGATACTTAAAAATAAGCTTGAAATTTTAATCATGTCATTACCAACATGCTTGTAACTTTATAACAAGATGTATTAGAATTTATGGAGCACCTACTAATGAGCATGAATACATAAGCCTTGAAGTCGAAAAACATAAAATGAAGATAAAAAAATACCATCCTTAAATTGGCTCTTCAATTTAACTCCCAAACCTTAGCAGAGTTGTATATAATGAGAAGATTGGACACAAAGCATTGAGGTAGTGAAAGGGATACAAGATTGGACACAAAGCATTGAGGTAGTGAAAGGGATACAAGAGGAAGCTAAGTCGAGTTTATTTCCACTTTCGAGCTGTAGGTTTAGATTGCAGAAGTTCGAATGGTAATTAGGGTAATGGAAGATGGCAACTTGATTTTTCTAGTTTTAGATGACGTATTGGGTTTGATTTTTTTTAAAGGGAAAGTTTTATCGTTTTAGGGTTTGATTGAGGGAAAGATTGGGGGAAAGATTGGAATAAAACATGTTTTTTGAGCGGGGAATCATAATTCATGGCTTGTATTTCAGAGTGGAAATTCCTTGTTTCTATGGAAACACAATTTTGTTGGATTTTAACTACATAAGGAAGCTCCAATTGAACAATGTAATTAGGTGAACATGAGGAATAATAGGGGAATAGCAATTCCATTCCGCCTAAGTAAACATACTAGCAGATTTTTATCCTTTTTTTTATTTCTTTTTTAATTTTGTTGATGGACCTATCTTAGATCCAATAGGTCCATAGATGTTCATGCTATACATATGTTCAACCTATAGACCTATGAGATCTAATCGTGGGTTTTACACCTATCCAACATATGAAGTTTAGGTATTGGACTTGTTGGGATGAATTCAATGTATTGGGTAAAGCTGTTGGTACCTATGTCCAGTTCCATGAATAAATACAAAATAAATAAATTTATATTTTTCATTCATGTCTCATGATTGTCTTTAGATTGAGATATTCTCTACCATTATCTAAACACATATTTTGAGTAATTATTTAAAATTTTCATTAGTATAGGTATGAATGATTTCCTATTGGAGAACTAGTATCTTGGTAACATCCTAAGAGAGAACTCACACAATTTATTTTACAATCTTTAAGGTAAAACTCTTTTTGAGGAAATTAAATCATTCCTACTTTCCTTAAATTTTTATAAGTTAATATACAAATAAGTTCAACATAGAATATTTGGTTCATTGGAATGGAATAAGACTATGATGTTATGTTGGAACATGAGAATAGTTTAGAATGGAATGATAAATGATATGATTTAGAGTATGCAGCGAACATAAACAAAGAATGGGTATTTGAAGTTCAAATGGGAAATGAGGAATAGTAAGTGGAATTGAGATTTTCAATGTAAATGTGGATGTAGATAGATATTGCGCACCAAAACACAAGCATAATCCAGATTGAGCTCGAAATGAGGTTTGATATGACTTATGAACACTAAATCAACACTAGAGTTTCAAATGAGGAGTTAGATACAACTTACTAACTCACTCAATTGAGGGTTCTCCACAATCTCAAGAAGAAGATTGATAATAACATAAGAAAGATTAAAAAGTAAAACACACTTAATAATTCGAGACACAAGCTTAAACAGCTCACAAAGATATCAAGAATATTCTCACATCAAAAGGTTTAATTATCCTTTGTTAATTACAAATGTTACTATTTATAGTAAGTCTTAAAAAATTAATGGTAAGACTATAATTAAAATGTAAGGTCTTAAACCTTAAAGATTAAGCCCATAATTAAAGTAAGGAAAATATTTATAAAGTGTACAAAATTGTATGTTTAGTAAGTAGGTCGGCATATGGGTCATTCGAGCTATCTTAGAATGAGTAGGGTCTGAATTGGGTGAGGTCAGTAGTTGGATGTCTTAATTTGGGTAGAAGTCGCTGAGGTCTTACAATACTTAGTCGAACTTCATGTGAGGTTGGCTCATAGTTGTTGAGCTCTAAGATTAGTTAACACTAGACTCTTCATACCTTATCGAGCTGGTCTTTAAACGTGAGACCTTGGTTATTTGGTCTCTCGTCTTCTCGGTAGCTAATAGAGTTGTCTTTCTTTCCTTTCTCGACCTTTTAGTATCAAGCTGACTTCGGGT
This sequence comes from Lumnitzera racemosa, assembly GCA_024138005.1. Lineage (NCBI taxonomy): Eukaryota > Viridiplantae > Streptophyta > Magnoliopsida > Myrtales > Combretaceae > Lumnitzera > Lumnitzera racemosa. Next base: position 66,226,578 of record JAMXBC010000004.1, read on the forward strand.
GGGGCAGGTCGGCTTTGGCCAAGGGCAAGTCAATCTCCTACCTCTCCTATAGATCAGCTAGATTGGCATTACTCCCTAATGTCTCATGGATTGCCATGGCATGAGGCTCCATTCCTTGGTGACTCATTTCAACTAACATTAAATGTCATGTCTTTTGTCACACTTGCTATAGATTTAGCCTATACAGCTGTGATTACTCCACCTAATCTTTAAGTTTATAGGCACTTAGCAGGCTTTGATATGGGTAAATACGGTATGTATATCGATATGCGATACATTGCTTAGGAATAGTTGCCACCTTTATCCTATCTGTAGGGAGATGAGGATATTGGCCCTTCATAACCACCTATCATATGCTAATACCAAAAATGACACTGAAAGGTGTGATTAGACTTAACTTATTGTTATCCTGTAGATGAGTAATGTTCTAGAAATATAATTGTGAAAGTATAGACTTATGTAATATGTAGCTTTGTTAATTAACTATTATTTAAGTAACTATAATAGTATTTTCATTTTAGATATATTGATGTCTTCCTTATATGCTTGGGTTGTATATGAAGTTTGGTTGTTTCTTGTTTCTTGTTCCTTGTATGCATGATTTGTACATGGAGCTGGTTGTTGTTTAGGTTTGTAATTATCCTTTTTCTATTTGCTATGTACTTATAATTTGGAAGGTATGAATGATATGGAGCAAAAAGGGAGTGTAAACAAAGATTGTATTTGGCTTGTTGATAGAATTGTGATCGATTTGGGGTATTGGATTTAGATGGACTTATGATTGATTTAGGTTATACAGTTTAGATGGAGTTTTGATTGGTTTGAGTTATAGAGTATGTGTTTGGACTATTGTGTTTGGCAAGTATTGCTTTTGTAAGGTTGTTGTGTTTGGCATTGATGTGATAAAGCGCTTATTGTGTGTAAAGAGCTAATAAGGAAATCACATTCCTTAGTTGCAATTTGTAAATTGCATTTTGGATATGTGATTTGTAAATTATATTCATAAAATGTGATTTCTTTTCTTTTGCACAACTATATATTAGCATGATGAGAAAAAGTTATATCGCATCTATAAAGTGTGATTAGCAATAACATTCTTGTAATTTTTGTTCTGGAGACACTTTTTTAGGATGGGCAAACTTGTTACTCACCGAATCCAGTTGATAAAAGCCTAAATACATGCAAAAGGAAATCACATATACAAAATTAGTATCTTCGATTAACCCAGAAAAGAAAAAAAAAAAAAAAACAAAAAGAATCTTCGCGGGCCCCTATAAATATCCCTCCCGGTTCAGTAACTCTCCAACAAGCGGATAAGATTTTTATTCCTTCCCCTCTTCCTCTTTCCCTTTCTCTTCTTCTTCTTCATTACAAGGTATCAAAATGCAAAACATCTTGATAATGTTCCCCTGACTTTCATGCTCTAATACGAAAACGTACACATCACTCTCTCCCCATGCCCCAAACCCTCTTCCTTAAGCCCTTCATTCCTCTTCCTCTCCATGACCACGGGTATGTTATATATTTTCCTGCAATTTCACTTCACTTGATTCTTCATTAAAACCCTAACTAGACCCTGAAGTTCGTTCCTTTTTGTTATTTTCTTCAGCAAATACAGAGAGGGTACGTGTTGTACGAACTCTATTGATGCTAATGTCAAATTGGGTTCGAGATTGGGGGTGATATGCAATGGAATGTTGTCGCCGAGGAAATTCATGCAGAGGAGGAAGAAAGTGGAGGTTTTTAAGGATGAAACAGATGAAGCTGATCAAAAGAATTGGAGGAAGTTGATGAAGGAGATTGAGGAAAGTGGGTCTGCTGTTAGTGTGCTTAGAAGTGAGAGGAATAGAGGGAAAGAGGTCTCTAGGGATTTGGTTTTGGGGACTTTAAAGAGGTTTAAGCAGTTGAAAAAATGGGGTCTTGTTTGTGAGGTATGTTTGCAATATTTTATTTATTTATTTATTTATTTTTTGTGGTAATTGATATTGGAGCCAGTTTGAGTATATTTCATATTTACTTTAGGGTGCTAGTTCGTCTGGTGGAAAATGTATAAATTTGCTATGCTCAAAGTTTTTCCTGTAAAAAATGTCTCTAGTAACCGCTCAAATACTAGTGACATTTTGCAGTAAGCGGTGGTGGAAGACAATCGTAGTGCAAGGAAATTGATTGCCTTATATTAAAAAGGCAATTGTTTTCCTCATATTTAATGAATGTTTCCTGAAATGATGAACCATTGCCTACCACCTTTATCTCCTATCATTTTTTGCTGCATTTACTGTGTTTATGTTCGACAATTCTAAATCTCTTATTATGAAAAATGTAAAAAAATCTTTCTAAAACATTTTCAGTCAAACAAAAGAATTCTTGATGTTGGCCATTCTGTACCTCAAATTGTGATGTTGGAATGAAAGCAAAAAGTGGGCTTTACATAAATTGATTATTACATGGTCGTTCGTGATTTACTGGGATGCAAACGGGGATAGCAACTGGGATAAGGAAATTGTCCAAAACTGAATGTGAAATGAAACTTCCAAATCCACAGTATGATGTGCCAAGACACAACTTTAACTAGATATAAACAGGAAATTAATTATTTGTAAAGGGGAAGAAAGAAGGAAAGGAGATCCATGTGTTTGTATAATTGGCTTGGCAGATTGGGTGGGTAACTGGTTTTATGGGAAAGTTTTATCCACTGAGTGCTGTGTTACATGTTGGGTTGGTGAGAGGTGGTTGTAGGGCACAACCAGGGATTTGGTGGCTGATTTTGGAAGTTATAGTTGCCAAGAGTACAGAAAGATGGTTTTTAACTTTTAGTAACTAAACTCAGTTTTACTCATATCTACTTATTTTTAGATATATTTTACTGATAAAAGATATGTTTCAGTCATGTAAAAGTTGTTTTTATGTAAACCCAAGAGGTTGGCTTAGAAGGTAAAAGCCTAGTAACTTTCATGGAAAATTTCATGGAGGCCAAGTTTCAAATCCCACCAAGGCCACTCTTGGGTCTAGCTACATAAAGCAAGATGGATTTAATTTCTGTTAAACTTTGGTGCAATGTATTGTGATTTGTCGCTGATGTGGAGTCCATATGTTATAAAATTTCTTCTTTTCATCGATAAGGAAAGATGGAAAAGGTCTCTAATGTGATCTAGTTCACAAAAGTTTGATTTTCTTTTCCCCTCTTCATGATAATGATAAGATCTATTTGAATCTCTTGTTTGGTTGGAAAATTTAGATATCCTCAAATTGGCAAAGATGTGCTTCAGGGGCACAATCTCTTGATAAAAGAACAGGGAAAGAAAGAAATAAGTGGTCACAGCTGGAAAATTGTGACCATGACATAGATAATGCTTCAAGGGCTGTTGTAAGGTGTTGCGACACTTTAGAGATTGCTACATAAAACAGGGACATTAGAGACTGAAAAGGACATGAAGGGAGGCAATTTAAAACGGTACTTTTAGCTTTTAATTAAAATATGGTTTGTGATAGAGTGCAATGGTGAAAGAGAATCCACATGGTCAAACCCACCTAGTGGGAAGAAAGTTTTATTGTCGTTGTTTTTCTGGTTTATATCTTGGTTATGCCTCTGTTGTGGACCTTGAATTCTTTGTTTTCTTCTGTTTGGAGATAATTTTGACATTGCAGTTTCATTTTGTGCTCTTTAGATCCTTGAATGGCTGCGGATTCAGCCTTGGTGGAACTTTGGCGAAATGGATTTTCTTATGCTTATTACTGCATATGGAAAGCTTGGGGACTTCAATAAAGCTGAAAGGCTTCTAAGCTTCATGAACAAAAATGGTTATGCCCCGAGTGTAATTTCCCATACAGCTCTTATGGAAGCATATGGAAAAGGGAGACGATATAACAATGCGGAAGCAATATTTCGAAGGATGCAGTCTTCAGGCCCTGAACCTTCTGCATTGACATATCAAATAATCCTAAAAATATTTGTGGAGGTAATCACTTATAGTGCTTAATATTGCTTTAGTTATCATCTTATCATTTCTTGATTGTAACAAGACCCATGCAGGCAAACAAATATAGGGAAGCAGAAGAAGTTTTTGAGACCCTTTTGAATTGGGAAAAGTCTCCTCTGGCACCGGATCAGAGAATGTTTCACATGATGATTTATATGTATAAGAAAGCTAAAAATTATGAGAAAGCTCGTCAAACTTTTGCCCTGATGGCTGAGAGAGGAATTCAGCAATCTACTGTGACGTACAATAGCATGATGTCATTTGAAAACAACTATAAGGAGGTTTCAAAGATTTATGATCAGGTAACTTCGAAAGCTCTGTCATTTTAATGAAGTATATCCTTATTGTCCGGAAGAAGAAAGATAAATGTTTCCAGTGCTTATGATGCATGGACGTTAATTTATGCCATGATATTTGACCTTGATTGCGAAAATAGTATTTTTGAGTTGTATCTCTCTAGGCAGTTTGGCATATCTTCTTTTTCTGGTAGTGTGATGGATGTGCTCTCTTGCTTTAATGCATTTCATGGATGGATTTATCACTTTAATCAATGGAAGTTATCACTTACAAGATGCACTATGCAGCTATGTCTTCATCCATGCAGTGGAAGTGCTGAATACAACCTAACAGCTATGAAAACATGATTTCATGCATTCCGGACCCTTCAACGTTTTATTTACATCGATTATATTTGTTTTTTTTGACCTCATTCCTCTAGTTAAAGAGAGGATCGTGGTTTGATGACATGCATGCCATTCAAAGATCACTAATTTTGATGCTTGTAAGCTCATAATTAATTACTTACCCTAAAAAGGTCGTAATAAATTATCCATCACTAGACATACCTTTTATCTCGAATAATATCTTCTCTCAGTTCTCTTTTTTCTTTTCTTTTATTTTTTTAATTTTTATACAAATGAATTGTCGGAAGATTTAATAATAAAATTATGTGAACTATTGGTATTGAATACATTCAAAGAACAAATTAATGAGCTAAGAAAGGTACAGCCAGGTCCATGCATATTGAGTACATGCACAGCAGAACACATGTACAAACAGTGGAGGAAGTGAAGAAGCTCCTCTGGATTTTCTATCTTGAAGTCGATAAATATTCACAGTACTATCTATATATATATAATTGTAGTTGCTAGTATTGCTTTGCTTCACAACTCTAATATGATCTGTCATATTGAACTAATTCATACTTCTAATTGATTTTAGATGCAAAGAGCTGGTCTTAAGCCTGATGTCGTGAGCTATGCCTTGCTTGTTAGTGCTTATGGTAAGGCCAGGAGAGAAGAAGAAGCACTTGCTGTTTTTGAGGAGATGTTAGATGCTGGTATCAGGTGCCCATGTCTCCTCAATACTTTTTAACCAAGTCAATGGCAAATTGAAACTTTATTTAAAGAAAGATTTGTTTTCCAGTAAGTGTATGCTGTCATAATTACAACAAACAGACTACCCATAATATGATGTCATGTCAGTGTGCTGTTTCTTTTTAACTAACTGCATCATGTTAAAATGTTTGATTATGTTTACCCATAATATGTGAATTCTTTTACTTTCTTTGGCTATTTTTAGCATCAGACTTCACTAATTATTTCATGATTGTTTGATCCATTGTCCTCTTATCTTTAAATTCTGTTCACCCTGTCTACTGAGGAAATTGACATATTTTTAGGAGATGATGGCTCATGATATGGAATTATGGTATCACTAATGCATTGCATTACACTATATTATCTGACCAGGCCAACTCATAAAGCTTACAACATATTGCTTGATGCATTTGCAATATCTGGCATGGTGGAGCAAGCACAAACTGTTTTCAAGAGTATGAGAAGGGACAGGTGAGAATCGCATGCAGAACCATACTCATGACATTTGGTGTTAATAATAAAAATACAAAAGCAGACACTACATGTATAAGCTTAAGCTTTTACATTAATTGTTTGTAGAACTAAAATCATTATGTTGTTAGAGCAGAGGTTAAACATGGTGTTAGACTAGAGGTCAACACTGTATGGTGCAGAGTTGTTGAGTTCAAATCTTTGTATAATCATATCTCTCCATTTAATTAAGTCGTCTATATGATGGACTTTAAGTCATTTAAGTCCGAGCTAATAATAAGCTGGAGTAAGTAATAATAATTATACGAGCAGACACCATATCTAGAAATCAAGCTTTTACATCAATTTGATTTTGATTGTGGAGCTAAACTCAATATGTATAATCCTGTCCTGTTCATTGGATGGATTCTAAAACAAATCTGGAGTCTTCGGTTCTCTACCTTCAGAGATCAACTATGAAGTTATCTATTTGAAAGTTCCTGAATCGTTACTGGCACCAGCATGAATTAATTAGGACATTTATAGCATGTGATTGGTCAGCAATGCATTTTGTCTTACTAAGGGGTGAACAAATATCCGTTTACCTTGTATGTGTCATCTATTATCAACTTGGCCTAGCAACTCTGAGACTATCATCGAGAAGGATATTTTATAAATGGCCTACTGTACAGCCACCCTTTTATAAAATATTTATAGTTTTTCAATACCTCTTCATGTGTTGCTTGACATTCACTAGGCATATCTTTGCAATGTGTTTTCCATGGCATATGTTTGTCTTACAAGTTTATATATACTACTGAACTCAACTTGGATACATAATGTGCTTTTTTCTAAAATGGTGCTCATAAGGTACCTGTGAAAATAATCCTATCTAAAACTCCACTTTTAACAGTGTTCATGTGCAGAGACCCATAAGTGCACATAGTTTTGGTGCCTGGAGACCTAGCTCATTCAGTATTGGCAATGAAAATGTTAAAATGATTATTGTCATTTGGCTTATTCTGGTGCACCTATGTGCCGAGACCAATTGCCACACACATATACTGTCTGGACACTAAATGATTCAATATTAGCACTTAAAGCTCATTGTCATTTTTTCCTTGCAGATGCACACCTGATCTTTGTTCCTACACAACTATGTTATCTGCTTATGTGAATGCATCAGACATGGAGGGTGCTGAAAAGTTCTTCAAAAGGCTAAAGCAAGATGGATTTACACCGAATGTTGTAACATATGGGATAATGATAAAAGGTTATGCTAAGGTAAATGACCTTGAGAAGATGATGGAAAGATATGAAGAAATGCAAGCCTCTGGAATAAAAGCAAATCAAACAATATTTACAACACTCATGGATGCATATGGTAAAAATAGGGATTTTGACAGTGCCATCCTCTGGTTCAAAGAGATGGAATCTAATGGGGCTTTACCTGACCAGAAAGCTAAGAACATACTTCTTTCCCTAGCAAAAAGTGCAGAAGAGATGGAGGAAGCCAAACAACTTGTTGGACTAGAGCCCCCGCATAGCAGCATACAAAGATTAAATGGGGTATCAAGGTCTGTGACCATTGATGATGACGAGGAAGAGAATGCTGATGATGATGATGATTATGTAGAACCAGACTTCTCTACTGTTGCTAAAGAAAATGCTCCTGTATTTTTTAATGGACTAGTAAAGGACAAGAATACAGCCTGTACAATATAAATCAAGGCCTCTTCGCGGACGTATAGAAAGTTTTGTGTATTTATAGAAGTGTGTATCATGTTTATGTCATGTGTTGGAATTTTTTAGAGAAATTTTGATTTATATTTATAAATATCTACGTTCATGAGATTAAAGAATTCCTGTGAAATGCCAACCAATAAAATCTAACATATTTTACTTCAATACAGATGGTAATCCATCTTATTATGTATTTGATGAAAATCTCCTGAACCTGATATAACGTAACTATGCTTTGCTTTGGCGGGCTTGTTTACTTTGTAATACCGTTTGTGAAAATAGAAATAGCATTCGGTTATTTTTATGTTACCAAAGAGAAAATCCGATCACGTCTGCTGAAAGGCTGGACCTGGACGTTTGGTGCATGAAATTACATGGTCTTGCCGTTACTGAGTACTTTGAAACGATACAGCAAGTGCCAGCGCTGTTCTGGACATGTTCATGTTACGACTAATTCATCTGCTATTTCAAACATGTTTATTCAAGATGAAAGAAGCTGCAGGACAAATGAATTGTTAGCGTGTAGCCATGTCTAGTCCTTTGGGTCGTGTATGTTAGTGCTGCACATGTGTCGGGTACGTTTGCTTGATAGCAGGTCGCGATGCTTTTGTATCTGTTCAGTTGTGCAGATGTAGACATCTATCGTAGGGGAAGTTATGCAATTATATCGTTCTAGGAGTTGATTCTACGTGCCTGTTTGGCCAGCAAAAGGGGCTAAGAAAAAGACAAATCCTGATGTTTCCAGAAATTTAGAATTATCAAATTTTAAGGGGATCTTAGGGTTCTTTATAAAATCGAACGCCAGCCAAGTGATCATTGGATTCTAATTTAACGAGCACAAAAACTTTTCAACTCTAAATAGATCCTGTAATGGTTTAGCTGTTCTTATACCGAAGGATGACTACTATTTTCCGATCCCTGTCCTTCTGAAGCTGCATCTTCACTGATAACTGCCGTCGGAATTGATTATAGGCATCATTTCGCTCCACAAGCAACCGTTATGATATCTTCATTTGCAGCAGATTGAGTATTTACTCATTTTCTTTCTTCTCAGGCAGGGTTGTGGCTGTAATCGGATTAGCTACTTTCCTACACACGATCTACCCCTAGACGAGCCTGGTAATTTCTCTTTGCATTCAAGACAATCTGGTAGTTGCTAGACTCATATAGTACGTATTTTTTTGTTTTTCCAATTTATTTGCCAGCCATACTGTAAGAAAGAGAAGTGGAAAGAAACAAGTATTTATTTACAAATGTTTTCCGACTCTTTAGTACGATACAAGAAATGAGCACAGACCTTCTGTTGGGTGATCAGCAGGTAAACTTCAAGCAACATAATGGATCAAATAGCGGAGTTCTCTCAAGGTATTGAAACAAAAAGCTTTACAAGATATCTTCAATTCTGAATATTTTACTTTTTGTGCATCCACCCAAATGACAGACCATGATTTCACAATGAATGGAAGTGCATGCATGGCTGAGCACTCATCCATGGAGATTCAATTCCATTTTCTTCATATAATCTTGATGCAAAACCCTTGTCTGAATGCTCAATCTTCTCTTCATTTTGTGGCATATCTGAAGGACGTGCCAACTGTCTTATTCCCTCCAATTCAAGAGCTACTTCTTTCATCGTAGGCCTCCTCTTTCCATGCAAATTTAAACACTTTCTTGCAATGTTAGCGACTGCTCTGATATCTTCTTCTCCACCCTGCTTTATAACTTCAGGATCAACAATGTTAAACAAACAATTCTCATCCATTGCATGAATAAAATATGCTGCCAACCCCCTTCCCTCTTCCACCCTTAATGAGGAAAGCGGTTTTTGTCCCGTTAGCAGCTCAACAAGTACAACTCCGAAACTATAAACATCGCTTCTATCAGTGAGTTTGCTAGACTGGAAGTATTCGGGATCCAAGTACCCAAAACTGCCTTGGACCATTGTTGTTAGATGAGTTTTGTCGAGAGAGACCAATTTTGATGTACCAAAGTCTGCTATTTTCGACCGATACTTTTCATCCAACAGTATGTTGGTCGACTTGATATCTCGGTGATAAATAGGTACAGATGTTGATGAGTGCAAATAAGAAAGAGCACCTGCAACTTCAGATGCAATACGCAGCCTCATGTCCCACAAGAACGGAAATTCTTCAGAAGGTTCATGGAGGGCTTGATAAAGAGTTCCATTTGGTATGAACTCATAGACTAAAAGTGGAACTTCAGTCTCTAAACAACATCCCAACAGTTGAACTATATTCCTATGATGGATTTGTGAAAGAACCACAACCTCATTGATGAACTGTTCGATTTTACCTCTATTTATACCATTTGCTTTCTTGATTGCCACGATCTTTCCATTCGACAACATTCCCTTATAAACGGTTCCTTGTCCACCTTGACCAAGTTTTCTCCTCTCATTAAAATGGTCAGTAGCTTTTTCCAACTCTTTGGATCGGAACAACTTGCATTCTTTCACATTGCCTTCAACCGAATTCAATTGTTGTTGTAGCAACTCGCCACCATTCTGCTTAAAGAATTTCTCTTTGAGCTTGGCTTTTTCCCTTTTCTTATTGAACTTGTAAAACCACCAAGAGATAAGAACTAAAAGCAATGATCCGAAACCTGCGACTATACCTGTGTATCAAGAAAGAGGAAGTCAGGTTTTGGTGTATATTCATAACATGTCTTTAGCAATAAGGTCTAGGTGTGCCATGCTCATACCTATCATCACAACATTAAGTGTCTTTCGATTGTTAAGACAATCATAGGTCCCTTCTCGATTCACACATATTCCATGATAGCAATGGTTCAGCGACGGATTCTCACATTCGTTAATGTCTGAGGATAAAAGAAGAGACAAAATTTGCATGTGCATTATGTTATATAATAGTCTCCGATTGCATGTTCCATATTGGAGTTAATAATAAGGATTAGATATAAATGTAATCAGACATTTTATTATAATACACATTGGCATCTGCTCTAGCATCTTCACGTGAGTTTATTAATTGAAATCAATAAATATTACATAATTATAAATTATATAAAAAATATTATTAAATTACCATTACTTTATTGCATTTAAGAGATGCAAACATAACTATTTATATATATATCATATCTTGAAAATACAGTATAAGTACATTTCATTAGGTAGCTACGTTGTATAATCCAAATGTGATTTTTTCTTTATATCTAGTATTGTATTTGCTACATACGATATAATTACGATACCGATTGTATGGATTTGCATTTGACAAATGTGATATTTTTCTATAATAATAAACTCACATTTCAATAAAATAATGTGATTTAGTAAGAGTAATTCTATAATTAGCAATTAAAAATATCTAATTTATATTTATGCAATAAACATATTGTTCACCCTAAAGATTTCAGATAAGCATCTTCGACAAAGGGTACAATGTTGAAAGAAATGACATAAAAGAGAAAAAAGACCAAAAAATAACAAAAGTTGAAAAGAAGAATTGCACTAACAACAAAACTGCGAGCAATATTACGCTGGAATAAACAATATTTCGATTCGCGGATTTTCGATCGTTACAAGCTATACCCTACAAGGATTACGTGGGTGTCTTAATTCATCTGTCGTGCTAATGCAGATAATTACAATTGCCTCATACAACAAGAAAACCCTCCTGCTCTCTCTTTCCCTCCCATTAAGGAGAGAATACAAAGCTTCTAAGCCTTCAAACATTAAACCGAGTCAGCTATGGTGCCTTAATGGTTAGTGTGAATTATTCGTGTCCAGTTTTAATTAGCTAAAGAAATTTCATGTAAATAATTAGATTTCCATTTACACTTGAAGGAGTTAAATAGTATCAGGAGATCCATATCTACCTGTTTTGTGCGTTGCAATTTAAACGGTTTGTATTTGGGTTTCAAGAAGGAAAGGCAATTTTTTGAAGGTTATTTCAAGTTCATGCAATGTAAAACATACACAGAGTTTGGTGATTTATGGAAGTTTCGAGACAAAGTTTTATTAAGGCCGTAGTTATTTGTTCCGTGTCAAGTTCTACTAGTATTTTTAGTTTTATTAATGCGGTTTTTTTCTATCACTCCAACCTTTTGAAGTAGCTTGATTTGACATCTCAAGCAGAAAATTTACTAACTTTTTCGGAGAACATCTCTATTTCACCTTTAACACTCTTGATTTATTCAACTCATTTATTTATTTTATTTTCATTGAAATCAAACCATTTTAATGCTAAAAACTCAAACATTTATAGCGCTCTTGATATAAATTCTTTTAGGTATAATGCATATATATATATATATATATCTCCTTATATATGTTTCACATGCACCAGGTCCCTTCATCTTAAATTTAGTAGTATAGATCCTAAAATCCGAATGTACTTTAAACTCTATCTTACTATTTTGTTCTTGCAGAAAATAATAATAATAATGATAAAAAAATCAATGACAAAATGGTTATATAGAAGTTTAAATGCATTTTCTCTCTCCATTTCTTGATTTTTTTTTTTATAGATTTAAATGTGGATATGCTCAATTTCAAAGATAAGGGGTTAAGTGTATTGAGATGTATTTATAACCTACCTTATTCTTTCTTCCAAATGGATGGAAAAGTGACTGCTTTTGTTTATGGTAAAGGACAATCGAAAAGTAAATATATAACTTAATGCAAATAAAATAATATATTAATAAGGAAAAAAGAAAAATAAATAAATATGATGGGTTTAAATCTCATCATTACGCATTATTTTCTCTTTAGGTTTATGGTTTAGTTTATTCACCAAACTGAACCAAATTACAATTTACTTATTTCTATCGGTTGAAATTATCGGTACTATTTCAATGGTTATTAGAGTCTTAAAGGAATTTATTTGATATAAATAAATAAACATATATAGTTCATTAAATAATTCACTTAAGACATATAATATTTGACTAATTTATATTGATAGTGTACTTATTCATTTAAATGGGTCCATTTATATTTCTTTTATCTTCACGATTATCTTCTAAATGTAGCTCTCTGGGAGAGGAGAGATAAAAAAGGCTTGAATAATCTCTATTTTTCCATTAATTTTGCTGTTATTATTGTAATAGTACCAAACCGTACCAACCGTAACGTAATGATGTCATATGCCGGGGGCAAAGTTGACCCTTAAAATGAAAATTTTAAATACATCAAACCAACCCTGAAACAATGAAAGATACCTTATCATAAGAAATGGAAGAAAAGCATAAAGGAGTGGTTTTAAGTATCACCTCAGCGCGATGACTGGATGTGTGAACTCTTTTACCGATAAACAAAGACCTCAGCAATATTTTATATGGTCGGTTTTTGAAAGAAGAAGGCACGCGGTGCAATCTTCATTTCCTTGTCGAAGCAAGTCTAACTTTTTGGCCAGATTATTCCCATAGTTGGTTGAATTGTGTTAAAAATATTGGGTATCACAATCTCTAATGACTAAAACTAACTGAGATATAATGATGGCCTTACAGAAAGTGACGAATATATAAAAACTTCGTTAACGTCAATAATCATATTTAAATGGGAAATGTTAATAAGAGCTAAAATAAACATATTTTTCACTTAAATGGGAAATGTTAATAATAGCTAAAATAAAGATACTTTCATCGTATGTATGAGCATGCACATAAACAGAAAAAAAAAAAAAAAAATACACACACACACATATAAAGAGAAACCTTTTTAGCCCCTTAGCATATGCTATAGGCGACACTTATCAACACAAGGTCCAATTTAAATAAGTGATTATTAATTATAGTTCAAATGACATTAGGAAAAATTTTCTTAGGGCATGTTTTTTAGATATGTAGAAAGTAATGAAATTATATTTGTATTATTTATTTGAAACATGCACCAAAACGAAAATCATCTATTTGACGTAATTAAAACATCGATGATTAAAACACAAGCCACAACATTATTTGTTCACTTCTAATGTTAATGATAATCATACATTATCTCTAATTGATTTATTCCTAAAATATATTAACAGATGTTTGTCGACTGTAAAAGAAAAAACTCCATTAAATCTTGTTTCTTAATGAAAACTATTTGGTTATCTATATCCATCACTCATACATAATAATATTATTGAAAATATAGGAAAGTAATAGTTTGCCTAAAAACTGCAGTAAATAATTTTTCATATTACTACCTATAAAATCACATATTTGACTTGCAATTTTAATAACTAAACTTAAACTATAATTACTCTCATAGTTCATACAGGAGATCTAATTGGGAACTTCAATATAGTTATTAGTTAAAAGTTTGCTAAGAGGAGAATAGGGGCGATTGACCGTGAACGTGATTATAAAAAAAAATGAAATAGAAGAAAGAATGTGGTGTAAACTTCATATGTAAAAATATACCTTGGCATCCATTATCGTCCAGGTAGGGATTCCCATCATATCCAGGATTACAGTTACATGTTGCTATTGGCGTTTGATTCGAGTACCGCGTAATATCAGTAAACTCCGAGGCCGTATAATTGATGCATTGGTAAGGTGCTAGATTATCAGGATGCTTGTAAAGCTCAACTACAAGACTAGAATTTGCAGGTATTCCCCATTGTAGCATCACTACACTGAAAATGTTTCCATCTCCGGACAGTATGTATGGACTCGATTCCGATCTAAGGGGCGCATCAATCCTGCTAGACGAATCATCAACAGGACATGTCGAATTAGTCTTTGGAAGCTTGACGTTAATCATTCCCCAGACAAAGCCCAATGTCGGCATCGCGATTTCGGTGACTTCTAAGTCCATCTTCTTCAGCCAGGGTGCGTTTTCTCTGTCGTGTTGTCTGCAGACTATCTCGTACCACTCATCCAGGAAACAGCCATCTCCAATTCCATATGGAAAGGGAATTTTCACACCTCCGCATTTGTATCGACAGTTTGGCTTTGCTAAGGAGCGTCGAGGTCCTGGTGCTGCTATTATTTGCCCTAATCCTGCCAGAATTACAAGGATTTGAAACCCCAATTTGGACATCATTTCTAGGTAGAAGAAAAGGTCTCAACAGCTTCATGTAAAGTATCTATTTCTGTTGGCTGGGAAACTAGAAGCTGAAAAGCTACATCATGAAATCAACTACCACATTAAAAATAGTGATTATATATATAAAGTTAGGTATTGTTGCCATATCAAATGACAAATGTTACGAAGTCAACCATGCTTTCACGATCGATAACTGAAAAAAAGCTACCGATGCATTTAGTTACATGCATGCATGTGTACATATAATATTTCCAGACAATAATCCCTGAATTTCAATTTAGGAATACCTAAAACATTTGTTCTTATGTCATATATACCGTATGAATGGCCTGTTACAAATTATTTGATTAGGGGAATGGGATTTCTATTCATTCAAGTTCCATTATACTATACGGTGTTCAGCTTAAGGAATAATATCCAACCATTTGCAATAAGAATTCAACGGGTCAAAACTTTCTTTCAATTTTTGTACTCCTTGCAGGACGGTAAATAAGAAACGTCTATTCCTTATTCATTTTAGACATTAATTTTTCTTTTGCCAAAATTCTATACATATAAATTAAAAATAACTTTCTCGCAATTTTCAAAATACTCGTTCTAGGATGGTAAATAAAAAATATCTACTCCTTAATAATTCTTGATATTAATTATTTTTTGGCCAAAATTCTAGACATATAAATTAAAAGTAACTTTCTTGAAATTTTTGAAATACTTGTTTCAGGATGGTAAATAAGAAATGTCTATTCTTTAATCATTCTAGATATATAAAATAAAAATTTTATTTCATTAATCATCCACCATCACATACCAATAGAAATGTCTTCCAACTTACAGTATAACTTGAGATAAGCGAATATCGGATAGATGGGATATGAGCATCTATCCATCCTTCACTTTATAGGAACAATTTTTAAATTTTGAAATTGAAATCGATCTCTAATATTTAAAAAAAGCCTATAACTCTACAAAACTTATAGAGCATAGGCTATTGTTCAGAACTTACGAAAACTTCTATTGCATTTTTACAATATAAATTGTTTCAGACTCGTTGCTTAGTAACATATCAATTTGTCCATGTATTTGTAATTAATGCATTCATCAATTTGATAACCTCCAATAATTTATTCATGTATTTTTCAATCACATATTCATCATGAAAGCATACATTATAAACCCAATAAATAACTCTAAACAATTTACCACAAAATATTATAACGAATGGCAATCTATTATAAGATTTAGGTTAATTGGTCTAAAATAAATATGACACTAGAATTATTATAATGTTTTTGCTACTATGAGAACATTTGATGAAAAGCATAATACTATTCATTTAGTGAAAAACACAAACCAAATTTTAAACAATTTCGACCTAAACATAATTATTCATCTTCAATGGGAAAAGGTTCTTAAACCTTAAGCATGCATTAAGTTATAAATACCATAATTTTTTACGTTCAATATTACAAATTAAGAATTTTTGTAAGTTGGTACATATCACTAATTAAGCATTTTCATAAGGTGGCGTGTCATAGTTCGAGGCTTTATCTATCACACAAATGGATTGTATAGTGCTTATTGTCATGCCTTTACAACAGTAAGTAAGCCTAACTTGTATAGCGATAATCGACACAACCTAATATCTATAAGGTAACAAAAATAAGATTAATAGGTAGGGAATAAATAAAGGGACACACGCTATAATCGTAAAATGAAATAGTGCATTTTTATTAATTCGCCGATATTATAATGCTAAAATTGAGTGTATACGGGGGGTTTAGTGTATAACAAGATTCTTTTGGTCATGATCAAACTAAAGTGGTAAGTAGGAGTTTTGATCTATAAGAGTACTCAAAGTCTCATAAAGAGCTTTATGGGTATTTCTAGCTTTGATGAGAATAAACAATAAAATCCTTGAAATGGTCGCAAGCTCTATAAATGGAAAGTACAAAAAAAGTACTACAAGACAAAAAAAGTGCCCTTCTATATACAATAATGCACAAAAAGAATGAGGTCTACTTAGTAAGAATGCGTTATAAGAAGGGACCTTAACACCTTTTCCCAATTAATTTTATTGACGTCTTTGACAATATGAGCTAGAGCTTATACTTAATGGTAGAGGTCTTTTGGCTGGCAAGGTAGACTTTCTTTTGGATAAAGGCTTGAGATCTTCTTCAATCTCCCAACTGTTGGTCTCTTCTTTGCGACCTCTACTTGACTAAGTACTCCGTATGCTCTTATCTAGTGGTGAAATCTTTGATATTTCTCTTTGCAAGGTTGCCTTCAACGGTTTAACTGAGGTTAAACTTCACCTTGACGTGTGACCACTTGGACACAATGTGAGATAGGTCTTCTATGTTTGGATAATACGGCTTTAGGACACTGACATGAAAAACTATATGGACCTTTGACCATATAGAAGGTTTTACCTTATAAATTGCTCTTCCAATCCTTGATATGATATGAATTGGCCCAATGTATCTCCAAATCAATTTTTTGTCCTTGTTTTACAATGATCTGACTTAGTTTGGAAGGAACTTTATGAGGACTTAGTTTCCAACATTGAACTCTTTGGGTTAGCGGTTCTGATTTGCTTATTTTTCATTCTCTTTAAAGCTTTCTCAAGATAAGCCTTAGCTACTTCTGAACTTTGCTTCTAATCTTTGGTAAACTAGTAAGCTGTTGGCATCTTTTGGTTATGGTGTGGCCATTATGTGGGGGTAACAGTGGTTGCTTACCTGTGATGATCTTAACAAAGCTCTTGTTAGAGGGGAAGCTCTATTGAATGTTGAAATAGAATTAGGTGATATCCAACAAGTTAACCTAATTCTTCTGGTTGGTATTGACAAGGTATTGAAAGTATTCCTTTAAGAAACCATGAATCTTTTAGTTCGCTCATCGCTTTGAGGATGGTAGCTGAAGGACATGCTCAACTTGGAATCTAGGAGATAGAACAACTCCATCTAAAACTTCCTTATAGACCTGACATCCTTATTACTCACAATGTTTTAAGGTACTCTCTAGAGCTTTACAACATTCTTGAAGAAGAGTTGGGCACTTTCTTTAGCGCTCTAACTCTTTGAAGCAGGAATCAATGTGGCATACTTAGAAAACTTGTTAATAATAACAAAAATAGATGAGTACTCCCTTATTTTTGGTAGGAAGTGATAAAGTCCATGGAGACACTCTCCCATGGGTAAGATGGCATTGGGAGTGGCTCCAACAACCCTATAGTCTTTTATCTCTCAACTTCATCTTGTTAGCAAGTTAAATAAGTCTTGCTATAGTTACTATGTTCCCTTTCACAATTGGCTAATATTACCTTTGTTTCAACAAGCTCAATATTCTCAAGCATCCAGGGTGTCCAACTTATAAAGTCTCATGGCACTCCATGACTACCCTTCTCAAATTGTCTGCTTTTAGGACATACAATTAGTGCCCCTTGATGTAGTGAGGTTACCTTCTATTACTATCGGAAATTAGGTTGGTGTTTATGATATGCAAAAGAACAAATGTAAGGCTTTGGGGGTATTGGGATTAGTTTGGCTTAGCCAGTTTGATATCTAAGTTAGGTGTGTATTTAAAGTTTAAGGAAGTAAATACAAAAGTGAGTCAAAAGCGTAAAGAGTTCTTACAATAGTTGATCACCCATATTTATAGACTATTTGATAGCTGCAATGGAAGGTAGTTGGCCTATTAGGGATACTTCGCATCTCTTAGATTTAGCTATGCGCAAATCATGAGAAGAAGCGGGCAATTAAGTAGTTATCATTAAGATAACTCTAGAACTATTTGTGCCTTAGTTTTGTCATTTGAATATTTAAACTTAATGGGTTGGGCCTTGGTAATTTGACCTTAGAAAATATTGGTTGAGAGAAGTATAGTGAGCTATTGAGGCTCAAGCAAAAGGTTGCAATAGAAATGTTGACCTAGTGGTATCAATCAAACAAAGGCCATCGTAAGGCTTGGTTAGAAGTGTAGTCATTGTGTTTGAAGTAACTCCTGATTTAGGATAGGTTAGTATTGTGTTGAGTAGTTGGTTGTAGGTATGAAAATCTATTATCAACACTTGCACCCACCTACCCTCACATATCCTCCAACACCCCACCCTACCTTACCTCCCCTTCCTTCTACCCCCACTTCCACCCCTTTCCCCCCTTCTCTCTCTCTTCTCCTCAACCTAACTCCCATATTCAATAACTTTAGTATAAGAATATCACTTAAGTAAATTTTTAGAATTGATTGAAGCAAGCAAGTGATCAAACTTGTGTTATTCTTAAAGTAATACAAATTCCCAATTGTTCTTAGATACTTTACCAATTTCATTCCCTTGTATTTGTGCTGAACTAACTTTATAGAAAATTGAAACTTTTGGCTCAAGAGTTGCAACTCTTTGTTTTTTCATCCTCTTAAAATGCACGTGATACCTATTTCTTCTATAATCGTTACCTCTGTGATATGCTTAGGAGTTTAGGAATCACTAGGGCTTATAATAAGAAGCAGTAACCAAGTGGGTCCTTTAAGATATCGAAGAATGAGGGAATGGGAAAGTTGACAACCTAGTAGTTTCCATGAAGCTGCTTAAAGGATATGACGTATCAACAAATACGAGACGACTTAGCACTTCGCCTGATATGACTCATAAGCTAGTACTAAGGTCCAATCGCTACTAATTTTGAGTAGTTTGTCTATAGTTCCACCACTACATACCAATAGAAATGTCTTCTAACTAGAATGTGTTTAAGTTGGGACTTTAGAGAGTTTGTCTATAGTTCTTCCACGTATAGGAACCTGTCCTTGGTAGGCTGATGAAAGATTGGAGGCCTTAAAGATGAGCGTGAGTGAGGGGTCTAGAGGTCGGCTATTCATCAGTTCCATAGGGTCGTTGAAGATTTTCCCTCAAATCTTGGTCTTCTTCTTCCTGTATTGGCACATAGGGTGTCAAGTCGGCAATATTGAAGGTAGGAGACACCCCATATCCATCAGGTAGTTCTAGCTCATAGGCATTGTCATTGATGTGACAAAGGATCTTAAAAGGGCCATTAGACCTAGGATGTAACTTGTTTGTCCTCTTCCTTAGGAATTGCTCCTTGCTGAGGAGGACCCAGACAAGGTTTACTAAGTTATAAATGACTCACCTCCTTCCTTAGCTTCCTTATTCTCTTTGTCGAGCTATAGTCTTATTTAATTGCTTGGCAACCTTTTGATGTAATCTTTGAAACTCCTGAACTCATTGCAGGCTTGATTGACTCTCTCCTTATAAGGTTGGGTCGATAGCCATGTCTAAGGGTAAATTCGGGTTAAGTCTATAGACAACCTAAAAAGGTGACCTTCTTGTTGAGCTATGAGTGGAGTGATTGTAAGCAAACTTGATGATGGGTAGACATAGATCCTGATCATGTATATTCTTTTTAATAATAACTCAAAGGAGGTCACCTACTATTCTGTTCACAACTTTTATCTGACCGTCTGTATGTAGATGGTAAGAAGAACTGAAGTTGTGCTTAGAGCCAAGCTTCTTCCAAAGTGTTCATTAGAAGAAGCTCAATGAACTTCAAATCATGATTGGATACAATAATTCTTAGGGCTCCATGTAGCCATAGGATCTCTTGTAAAAAGAGGTTAGTAACAAATAAAGCATCATTGATTTTGTGGTAAGGGATGAAGTAGCTCATTTTATTGAACAGATTGACCACCACCATGATAGAATCATGTTTCTGAGGTGTCTTAGGTAAGATGAGCATGAAATCCATGCTTAGATTAGTCTATGGCCACCCAAGTATAGGTAAAGGTATATATTCTCCATATGGCTCCTTCTTCCCCTAAGTTCGCTTGCACACCTTACACCATTTAAGAATTTTGTGTACATCCTTCATCATCTTAGGCTAGTAGAAGTGTTCTTTCAATAACTCAGTAGTCTTGTTCTCACCAAAGTGGTCGGCTAAGCCCCTTGCATAGGCTTCTCGAACAAGTAATTCCTTAGCAAAACCACTTAGCACATAGACTTGTCTTCCTTCATTAGAAATCCTTGGCTTAAATTGAACCCATCTATTATTCCTCCAATGTTGCACTTAGCCACTAAGGGTTCAAAGTATGAATCATGTTCATATTGATTAGGTAAGATGACAAACCTAAGTATTCTAGCCTGTAATGTTATGATAAGAATGTGCCTATGATAAAGAGCATCGACTATAGTGTTAGAACTTCCCTTCTTGTTCTTGATGATATAATAAAATGTTTCCAAAAACCCAACCCATTTAGCATGATGTTGAGAGGGTTTCTATTGGCTTCGAAGGTGTTTGAGGGACTTATGGTTCATGTAAGTAATAAACTCTCTCAGCAGCAAATAGTATTGCTGATTTTGAAGTTCTTAGACAAGGGCATATAACTCTTTGTCATATGTTGAGTAATTCAATGTGGCACCTTTGAGCTTCTTATTGAAATAGGCAATTGGTTGGTGCTTTTGCATAACAAAAGCTCCAATGTCGACTCTAAATGCATCACATCCTAGTTTAAAAACCTTTTCAAAGTTGAGCAGGACAAGTACTATGGCTGAAGTCAACTTAGACTTAATCTCTTTAAAACCACTATGAGATTTCTCGGACCATTTAAATTCGGAGTTCTTTGTAGTCTGCTTAGTTAGTAGGTTAGCTATGGAACTAAAGTTTTGAATGAATCTTTGATAGAATGAAGGTAGACTATGGAATTTCCTAACTTTTGTAGCATTAGTCAGCGTTGGCCATTCGAGAATAGCTTAAACCTTCTCATCATTAACTTTAATTCCTCCTCTAGAGACAACATCTCCAAGGAATACTACCTCACTTTAATAAAACACACATTTCTTCAAATTGTTGAATAACTACTCAATATGGAGAATATCAAACACAGATCTCAAGTGCGTGACATGAGAAATGAGCCGGAACTATATACCAAAATGTCATTGAAGTAAACAACAGCACATTTACTAATCAATGATCTCAAAACATGATTCATGAGCTGCATAAAGATGCTTGGCGCATTTGTAAGCCCAAACGACATTACCATCCATTAGAATAGACTGTCCTTTGTTTTGAAAGTAATCTTCCACTCATCTTCAGGTCACATTTGGATTTAGTAGTAGCCACTCTTTAGATCAATCTTTGAAAATATTTGTGCACCATGCAACTCATTGACATATCATCTAATTGTGGGATCGAATATTAGTACTTGATAGTGATCTTGTTAATTACTTGACTATCGATGCACATTCTCCATGAGCCATCCTTCTTCGGTATTAGGATAGCCAGCAAGACATAGGGGCTCATGCTCTTTCGGATATATCCACGTTCAATCAACTCTTCAACTTGCTTCTTCAACTGTATTGCTTGCTTGGGATTGAGCATATAAGCAAATTGGTTAGGTAGAGTAGTTCCGGGCTGGAGGTCAATGTAATGCCTTATTCTTCCGATAAGGTGGAATCCTCTTGAAAACTCAGCAGGAAACAGGTCAGTATACTCTTGAAGCAATGTTTATAACTTGGTAGGTAAGGCTCCAGCTTACTTCAACTCTAGTAGTCTTCTGACCAATAAGAGTGCACACTCTTCCATCTTGATATCTTTGGAAAATTAGGCTTGGGAAATCACTAAGGACTTCCTTTATAGCAATTTAGTAATCTTCTCTTATAACTCCTAAACTTCTTTAGGGCTCATTGGAGTATGCATAACTCTTTTCCCATCCTTTTAGAGCATATAAGTGTTACTATACCTGATGGGAATCAGCCTCCGACCATATCCAAGCTGAGGCTTATCAATACTTACTGAGGTTATGCTGTAGTTAGAAGGACGAAGGGAAGGAAAATAAACACTTGGCATTAACCTTATCATCAGCTGAAGTGTCGAGAAATCACAAGGACGAGTACTCGAGACCAAAGAACCACTTGGCATGACCCTGAGAGACTAGCGCCAACTAATTCCAGAACTTGGCAATTATGGGCCAACCTCTCTGATGTCTCGGTTAGGCTACGTGAGACATTAAAGACCCCTTCTCGAACTCGTACATCTAACTACCAACCCTGTTTGGTTCAGATACTACTCCTCCTAGGACATACCGAGTGAATACATGCTGAGTTCTATAAAACACACAGTTTTGTATTTTTATACCTGTTTTCCCTTTTATTTTATTTATGGGCTTAATTCTTTAGGGTTTAATGCCTTGTACTTTATTTACAGTTTTTCCACTAGGGTTTAGGATTTTCTATAAATAGCAATATTTGTACTAATACATATAGACATACATAGATAGAGACAGATAGATATACAAAGAGTGAAAACTTTTCTCTTTCAAGTAAGGCTATACTTGAGTTAGCATTTGTCGGATTATTGAGTATTGATTAGACTCTTTAATTGTCTCTATGTTTAATCGTCTCCATGTTTAATCGTCTCTGAGGCCTATCAATACTCATAGACTTGTTCATTTGAACTGGTTAGTGAGTTGCATCTAACCTTCATTTGACTAACATTTAATGTTCGTGAGTCGTATCGAACTCTATTTCGAGCTTAAATCCCCTGATTGTGTTTGTGTTTTGGTGAGTTATATCCATTCACATTCACCATCAAAACCTTCTTGTTCTTCATACCCATTTTCCTTGAATACCCACTCTTATTTGTTTCCAGATTCGCTGTTGTTCCATTTCTCTTCCTTCGATCCTTATGAATACCCATCATGGAGTACCTTAAGATCAAACATCCTTGGTTGGCCTAGTATATGTGATGTACACATAGGAAGGATATCACATAAGACTTTGTCCTTATATCTATCACCAATAGTGATTGGCACTTTAACTTGTTCGGCAACAGGTAAACCTCCCTTCTCATTTAGCTAGTGAATCTTGTAAATCTTAGGGTGAAGGTAGGTTGCCAACTTTAGAGTCTTCACTGTTCCTTATACTTTGGCATTGGTACAACTCCCTCCATTGATGATCAAAGCACCAAGTTTGCCATTTACCTAGCAGCTTATGTGAAAGAGATTCTCTTTCTATTCATTTTTGTTAAAGGTAAAGGTATTGAGAGATCTTCGCACAACTCTACAGTAGAATCCCATTTCAAGTCGAGTCACAGTGTCAAGGTCTCCTTGAAACTCTTCTAATAGTTGATCAACTCTTACTTCTTCCTCACCTTCACTGGTATTCTTTGCTTTAATCTATAGGGTACTACCCTTGATGGTCATCACATATCTATTTAGGCATTGACTAACTACATGTCTAAATCCAAGGCACTTGAAATAAATTCCTCTCGTCTTTCATCTTGAGCTCTGACCTTGGTCCTTCTTTACATCATTCCTTAGCCTTAGTCTTACCTCAGCCATCATTAGGTTTGCTCGGCATCTGACCTCAACAGTCTACCTCAGAACTATATTGAGCTTGGTCATATGTCATACTAGTCTTGCTTGGCACTTAGTTGAGCTGATTTTGCCTCTACCATTCGACCCTTTGTGCTAATCTCATGGTCTCATCT
The DNA here is from genome assembly GCA_024138005.1 of Lumnitzera racemosa. Lineage (NCBI taxonomy): Eukaryota > Viridiplantae > Streptophyta > Magnoliopsida > Myrtales > Combretaceae > Lumnitzera > Lumnitzera racemosa. The sequence goes on from JAMXBC010000004.1 coordinate 66,250,639, forward strand.
AGATTTCCTAACCTTTGCACCTCCACTATATTACCAATCTCGGTCCTTAGTGTAGAAATGAACTTGGCAACGGTTTGTACCTTAGGCTCATCAACTTCACATCAAATCATTAATAACTAAGACTCTTGGACATACTCATCCATTGATCGATTACCTTGTCTTAGTTCTTAGAGATGTTGAAAAGTATCTTGCTCATAATGTTCTAGAATAAATCTACTCCTCAAAACTCTTTTCATCTCATTCCAAGTTCAAATTTCATGTCGAGCTTATTGATACACATTCTGTAATTTCTTCCATCACATTATTGCATATCCATAAATATAGTCTAAGTAGTCATTAGTACTACCAGACGCATTAAAGCTCGAAATTTGAACTTTAAGGTGCTCGACTCTTCTAAGAGTTTGGAGCTCGCGTTCTTCTAACCTATTGTACTGCTCTTCCTCCTCTACATACTCTTTAACTTCATCTAACTCAAGTCTTCTCTTCGTAAACCTCTTAGAATGTCAGGGTAGAGCTGGGTTCACATTAATAGCTTCTAATATTCTAAGTTCAACTACTTGTCTTCTTAGCCTCATTCATCAATTCTCTCTTGTGGTCTAGTCTCTGCTACCTTCTATATAGAAATAGCTAGATTGGCTACAATAGTAGCGATGTCTTGTATTTGCTCATCAATAGTTCATGGAGTTTGTAGGGTAATACGACTACGACCAAGAGCATCACTTTTAGCATCATTAATCTCTCCTTAAACACTAAGATTTGACATTTCTCAATACAAAACTTCAAAATGTCTACTACTCAACAAAAGATTACACACAACTTTCAAAATGAGATAATGCACAATGACTTATGAACTTGCTTTGTTTTCCACCAGAGAAATAAAGTACAACAAAATACACTCATTTCTACAAGAAACGACTACTATAATACTAGCTTTCTATCATAACCTTAAGCTCTAATATTGGGATTATATGATATGCTTAAGAGCTTAATAATCATTAGGGCTTACTATAGAAAATAGTCACCAAGTGGGTCTTTTGAGATATCAAAGAACGAGGGAATGGGAAAGTTAAAAACATAGTAGCTTCAATGAAGCTGCTTAGAGAATATGATGCACCAACAAACACAACACAACTTAGCACTTTTCCTAATACGATTCACAAACTAATATTAAGGTTTACTTACTACCAATCTCAAGCTACTCGATAAGATTAGATAAGCGTGTGTAAGAAGTGTATTCGGAGAAGAGTATTTGGAGAAGGGTATCTTACTAGAATAAGTATATTCAATATCTATAATGGTGTAAGATTATTGCGGCTACAGCAGAAAGGACTATTTATAGCAAGTCCTTTAGGGTAACAATACAATAATGGAAAATTACATAAAAGATAATGTAAGAAAGAGATTCTTAGTATGTGCAAAAGAAGGTAAATATGATAAAGGACAAAAAAGAATATAGTATAATTGTTAGAAAAGTAATGGATAGGTAGTGGTCCTTCATTAGTTACATAGTCAAGGATACTAGGGTGTTGTATCTAGGCTAAAAGGATGTTGGGGCTATTGGAGCTGATCTATGCTTGAAGCTTCTATGGCGATGGAATGATGCTGCAATTCTATATATAGGGAGAGCAAAGCTCTGTACGTAGTGACCTTAGTATCAGCACTCAACAACTCTATAGGCTAGAAGAGAAGGGTATAGTGTATGGTATACTCGGACTCGGTACATGATAGGTTTACTTCAGCACTTGGAAAGTTAGCAACTGGATAAGAGTTTGAGTAGAGCAGAGTGTATCCGAGATGGGACTTTAAAGATTTTGCCTGTAGTTATCTATGTACAAGAGCTTGTCCTCGGTAGGTTGACGAGAGATAATCTTCCAGGTGAGAGATTAGAGGCCTCGGAGATGGGTACGAGTGAGGGGTCTAGAGGTCAACAGTCCATCACTTTACGTGTTCAATAATTGTCTGTAAGATGTTGCTTGTCAAATTACACTATGTTACATAGGTCAACCATTGGGGCCATCTAAAATCAAATCGGATGTCAATTCCAAAAAGTCGCCATTTATCCATCTTTGTAAGGCTTGCAATCACTTACTTCCTCCTTCCTTTTCGCATTCTTTAAAACTTCTTCTCTAGATTTCTCTTCTCAAAACCTATAATCTTCCTTTTCGCTTTCGAGTTTTCAAACTCAAAACATCAATTTCTAAACTCAAAACAAGTATGGCTCGTACTTGAATTGTTCATTCTTCTTATCTTTGCTTTGAGGCTGCTAACCCCCATTAGACGATGGAATTGGCTTTATAATGGTAGCAGTGGTTTGAATTCTAGCTACAGTAGTGCCAGAGACATGTATGACAAATTAACTCAGACTACGGGATGAATATCCTTATGACCGTTAGGATTATAAGCCTTTAGCTTATCTTTTTAAAAACATTGAGTATAATGTTGAGGCACTAAGTAGAATTCAGAGTCGCTTTGATAAGGAAATTGTGGTAAGATAGGGAGATTATTTTGCAAAGTTTCCCTTATATTGGAAGCTTGGGAAACCAAGAAGGGATGAAAGGGTTAGTTTCCTAATTTGAGGGGGAGTTCCATGTTTATCTAAAGTATTTTGATTTTGGTTTGCATCTTCATTTTTCTTATTTTCTAAAGGCCTTTTTCTAATATTTTCATGTTTTACTGAGTATGTTCTCATCGAACATGTATAGAATTTTAATAGCTTTTGAGATGATTTGTAAGGAAGTGGAAGTTAAGGCTACTCTGCAACTATTTAGGTATTTTTTACAATCAAAAGTTAGAATGATAGGTGGTTTTATGTCGGTGCAAGGTATAAGAGAAAATTTTCGGATGGGTTAGAGTCTAAAATCCATGACTAGCATGACAAATATGTTTCAATAAGGTTAGAGATGGTATTATATTTTTGGAATAAATGAACAAAACTCATTCGAGTAAGAGATATTAAACTTCTACCTAATGACAAGCTAGTTGCTAGAAAGACCAAAGAATGGCAGCATAAATGGTTCTATTAGGATGTTGAAGTGATTATTTATTAGTATGAAAGGGGTGAACCAATCTTCTTAGATGATAAACATGAACGTATTGCTTGATCTCTTTGCCGTGTCTAATCGAGCTAGTTAAATTGATGCCAATCATATGTTTCATGGGGGATTCTATTCTTTGAGCTATGCTTGGCATGGTCTTATAAGTATTCTCTCTTTGTACTTTGTTTCTAATCCCTTTTTTTGTTACATATATGGCTTAGGCAAAGGCCAATAAGAAGAATCTTGACACTCGAGCTATTAGGACTGCAAGAGGGTAAGAAGTCCCTTATTAAGAAGTTGAAGAAAAGAGGGCACCGAGCAAGCCTAAAGCTCCCCTTACAAAGAAAACCACTAGGGAGACTACTTCGGTTCTATGACTTATGGCTCCAAGGTCAAACTCTTTAATGGAAATTTCAATTGTGACGACCAGGAACTATCCTAAAGGTTAAAAGAGAAGAGAGGGAAAAGGTGTCGAGGAATCACTTGTTGCCCAAAAGTCCAAGGATTTTGGTTCCTCTAGCATATCTCTTAACAATGATTATAATTTAGCTCCTCCACTTATGCTGGTTATTGCTCAGGATGAGAGAGCTCTTGGAATTCCCTCCATAGGTTTTGTTTCCCAACAAGAGGATTTCTATAATTATGTCCCTTGTGGGATAGAAGAATACTTATCTCTAACTTTGTGCTTGGGGATGGATGCAAATCCTTAGCTTTGATGAAGAGAATCATCCTTCCTCAGGACCAAAGGATCTTGTGAAGGGATTTCAAGAGAGCTAGAGGTAATGTTAAGGATTTGATTGTTGCTGAACTTTATGACATAAGTTCTTACCTTTTATCAAGCTAATTATGCTTGTCAAACTATATGTATACTTGTTGCTTATTATTACTAATACCCATGAATGGGTACATTATGACAACCTTAAATGAAGCTAAGGTCAATAAGTAGAGGGTAAGTGTCATCTTCTTTATACAAGTATGTTTGGCTTATTGTAAATCTTACATGTGCTCAAATCTTCAGAGGATCGAGGAGGCTTATAATGCATCAAATGCTTAGACTGTCTCTACTGAGAAGGCTAGGATCAAGGTTGAGAGCCTTTAAAACCTTTTGAGCTCCGAACAAAACATGCATATGGAAGCTTCGGGGGAGCTTCTTATAATGAAAGGTTGAAATGAAGAGCTTGATAGGGAAGTGAAGGACCTTAAGTATCAATTGTAGGAATAAAAGGAGAAGTATTGATCCTTGATACAGTCCTACACTTCCCCAAGAAGCAGCATGCATTGAAGGAGGAAATGATAGCCTAGATAGTCAATAAGCTCAAATCACTGAGCTAGAGTAGGCTTCTAAGCTTGCAATTTATGTTGAGGAAGCTCTGAACATCGTGGTGCTGAGAAAACGTTACAAGAAGCTTCTTTCCAATAAGTTACTTTAGGATGTCCAATTGGCTAGGGAAGAAGTACATATAGTGTAGCCTAATCATGATCTCTCTTGCCTCAACTTTACAAATGTAGACGACGATGATGATGATGAAGAAGAGGATAAAGAGGAGGAGGAAGATGCAAGTCAGGAGCAATCATATGAGATCCTTGCCATTCATGAGGACTTAGTCCCTATGGAAGATCCTACTCTAGTGGAAGCTGAATAACCCTTAGTCTAATTTTATGTTATTCATTTATTTAGATTGGAATGCTGATTTCTCATTTTTGTACAGTTGTTGGACTTCCTTCTCCTTTTGCTTTGATTAAATGCTTCTTACTATTAGCTATTTTTATGCATGTTTCTTTTTGGCACATTTGATTAGTCGACATACATGTAACCTATTTGTCTAAAAAGAGTAAGTATTTGGACTCCGCCTTCCTTAAGTTAGGTTAGGATATAATGTGCACATTAGTTAACCCCTTGGGGTGTAGACATAGAAATAAGTCTGTTAATTGTATTAGGCTAAAACTATTAGATTAGTTCCTTCACAATGCTACTTAAACTTTTAGAATTCATTAATCCATTAATGGTGGTTAGGTTGGGACATAATAGAATAAGAATATGATAATGTATAAGCATTTAATGAAGATGGTACTTCATTGCATCATTATGTGAATTTGCTATGCATAGGCATGAACAAACAATAGTGATCCAAAATAAACATTTAAAGAAAACAACTAATAACAATTAATGAAAAAAATTACTTCATAACACAGCCTACAAAAGATATCATTTAAAGTATATCTTTAAATTCTTAGCTATGCTCTAGGGATGATTTGCCCATCCAACCTCTCCAACCAATATTTACCATTCCCTACAACTTCTCATAGTTGAACTAGATTTTCTTGTCGAGTTTGATTTTTTTCCCAATTTTATATTAGTTTTCCTAAACTGATCGATACTAAACTTTATCCATTTAATATTGATAATTGATTAGAGTTTAAAGAAAACTAGCTTTTTAAAGGAGTTTTATAAGCTTTTGGAGTCGCCACCCAACTAGGGTTAAGAAATGGTTTAGGTCAAAACCGAATGAGTATATTTAGTTTTGATCTAGATACTGGTTCATGTAAGAAAAATCGATTTTATAGAAAAAGGTTTTGAAAAACCAAAGAAATGAGTCTAAGAGTTAGGTTTTTTAAACTCTTATAAGTATCACAAACTTTCCTTATTTAGATTTAATTTCTTGAGATCACCTTTTAAAAATTGACACTAAATAAATTAGATTATAATTTTTATTTATTTTTACTAAATGGATAATTTTAATTAAAAGTGGAAAAACTAAATTTTTTTCATTTTTTATATAGCCTTGAAGGTGCTTGCATACTCACTATTTGGGATTAAATATACATAGATCTTTTAGAAAATATTAGCGGGTTGATGATTTTTAATTTTGGAAAAGAGTCGAGTTTAAGTTTCTTTAACCTTTTTAATTTATTTTTGAAAGTTTTCTAAATGATCCTAATTAGTCTTTTTTTTTTGGAAAGTTCTAATTTGGAAGAAAGGGTTAATTATTTTTATTTATTTGGAAAACAATTTTTCTAAGTGATAAACAACTTTCCATTTTTTTATTATTGCTTTTTCATTATTTTCTTTAGTTTATTATTTAATTATTCATATTTTATTGAGGAAATTAAAAATGGACTAAACTTCATTTATTTCTTTTTTTCTTCTTTTTCTCTTTTTTGGATTCTTTCATCTTTTATTCTTCTTCTTCATTTTTCGGATTTTTCTCTTTACAACAAATTACAAGAATAAAAGAACAAATAAAAAAAAAGAAAGCTAAAATAAAAACAAGGTCGGACCAAAGGAGGACTTGTGCGTAGGTCATGGAGCGAGTCCCGAGTTAGGTCTAGAGCTCCTTAGTGTTGCTTTTTTGCGATGGTGCAAGGTGTTAGATTTGGGTGGTCATGTGCAACCTATGTTGGTGCTTGTTGTAATGTGAAATGGGAGTTGGTTAGGGGTTTAGAAGGATGGAGAATCTTGTGGTAGGGTTAGTTTGGCTCGAGGAGGCATGGCAATGGTTGTTTCAAAGTGGGTTAAGCGCGACGGGTGGTGGTGTGCAAGTAACAAGTCATTGTAGTGGAGTTGTTGTTGTCGCGATGTTCGTATGGGTGTTCAAATGAGGGTAATGGATGGATAGTGTTGGGTCGAGAAATTTGGGGGGTTGACAGTATGTCATCCATGGGTGTGAATGTATTTAGCCACATGTGGATGTTGCGCTTGGGGCTACTATAGTAAGTTGGGGATTGAGGAAGTTTGGTACAAGTGTGAAGGGGTTGTGTTGTTGTAGGTAGCCAAGTGCTTGGCCTGTTGTGAATGGCACTATATTGTATACTAAAAGTGCAAGCAGAAGGTTGGAGACATCGATAGTCATTGGGTTGTTGCACTTAGGCGATGGTGCTTTGGTGTGTGGTTTTGGCCAAAGGGGGTTGACTTGAACAAGGGATGTTGAAGTGCATAGGTTTGATCATATGACTGTGTGTGTTGTGTGAGAGGAGAATGAGGGTTGAGAGAGAGGGTAATCCTAAGAGAGATTGATAATTTTTTTTTTTCGTTTATCCCATTTAGTTAATCTAAGCTTCGTTGTGATTGGAAGGTCTAGAAACACAGTTTAATTCTTATTAAAAGTGCTAGAATCAAGCAAGAGGAAAGGGAGGGAAAATTTGGATTTACAAATTTTTCGTTATTTTCAACTCGGTTTTTAACCCTTTAAATGCTCGTATCTAGATGCATTCTTAGGTTTGATTTGAAGTAGGCCATGTTGACTTTGTAATTACCTCACTAATTTAGTGAAATCATGAAGGAAAAAGCCTTAACATAAGCTTGAAAGTAGGTTATTAGTAAGGACACAATGAGAAAATGTAAGGAAAGAGGAGGAAAATGGGGGAAAGAGCTGTTGACATGGCTCTATGTCAACTGTGGGGTTGAATGGCATCATGCCATGTATCTTAAAATGAGATGTGGCTAATGATGTGGCAATATCAGATGACGTGTTGTATGTTATGTGGGGGTGTTGACGTGACTCTACATAGTGCTACGTCGGCTTGTAGGTCCATCTAGGTTGTGCTACGTGTTAGCAACAAACATGTGACTCAGTGACATTCTGATACGTGGCGGCTATGGTTTAAAAAAACAAAAGGCACTTTGTGTCTTTAGTAGGATTTGAACCTAAGTCTCCTTTGTGCATGCATATGTTTTTTTTTTTTTTTTCCATCAAGTCGTTGGCTTATGCTTTATCCAATATGCAATTAAATTGCATGCATGTACTAGGTTAGTTTAGGCTAAATTTAAATCTAAGTCTAGGCCTAAAACTCCTCCGTTCTTTTTTATTATTTAGGCCCTAAATAAAAAACTAAGGCTAAATTAAAATTTTCTATTCTAATTTAAACTATCTTTTCTTCTCTCTTTTTTTTTTTAATTTCTTCTTTTCTTTCCTTTTAATTTTTTTTTTCTATTTTTTGTATTTTCTAAATTTTAATATTTTTTGTGATTTTTTTTTTCTGAATTTTCTATTTTCTTTTGTATTTTATAAATTAGGACCCTTTACTCAGGGGGGTGGGGGTAGAGGAAGGAGGCAAAAATGAGGTATCTACACTTTCTAATTTGCTATGAGTTTTCCTTGACCATCCTATGCTCTTGTTGCTTCCATCTTGCAGCACACTAAGTCTTTAGGTTGAAAAACCTTGTGTTTCACTTTTTGATTATAATATTGTGTCACTTTGTGTTGATATGCTACAATTCTTTGCCATGCCTCTAATTTCCTTTATCTTATCCAAATTGGTTATGAGGCTCAACTGATTGGCCTTAATACCAAAGCCTCGCATATGTATACTTAGAAGCTCTAGTTTAATAAGAAGGATGACTTTTGACCCAAATGCTAATAGAAAAGGAAGTTCACTCTTTGCTTCACACTATATAATATGGTTTTGTTTACTCTTTCAAATTGTCCATTAGTCTTTGGATGTGTAACTAACATATAATTCAATTGGATGCCATGCTTTTCGTAGAAAGCTTGAAACTTATCATTATCGAACTGTGGACCATTGTCAGTTATAGTCATAGAAGGAACTTCAAACCTTGATAAGATAAAATTGAGCATAAAGGACTCTACCTTTTGCTCAGTAATTTTCGTTATCACTTTGATCTCTACCCACTTGGTGAAGTAAATAACCATAACCAATATAAATTGTTGTTATCTTGTGGCTTTTGAGAAGGGCTCTAGAAAATCTAAACTCCATTGAGCAAAAAGTTAGTGATTAGTTAATTGTTTTAATTCATCAGAGGGAGGGTAACCTATTAACTTATGTTTTTGGCATTATGAGCAATGTTGTACCAAATCCTTTGCATCTTCTTTCATAGCAAGACAATAATAACCAAGTTTTAGTGCCTAAACATATAACACCTAGGACGTCACATGGTTGTTGCATATCCTCTCATGAAGCTTAGAAAGAACTTTTTATGCTTCCTTGGGAGTGAGGCAATGGAGGTAAGGCTTACTAAAGCCTCATTTATATAGCCAATCATTGATCATGGTGTAATTAGTAGCTTGGTACATGAGCCTTCGAATTTCTTTCTTATCGATAGGTAGTGCTCCATCTTTTAGATAGTCTACAATTAGATCCGTCCAAGATTTTTATTTTAGAGTAGGTTGTACTTCAAGACATTACCCAAACATTTCTAAGTTCTTGTTTGGCAAATATTCAAAGAAGAATTAGTCATTCAAATTCAGAAGTGATGTAGAAGCTAACTTAGACAGTTTTTCAACAGCGATGTTTTATACCATTGTACGTTTGTGATTGTAAAGAATGAGGATTCTTTAATGAACGTTCGTACTTTAGCTATGTATTTGCTCATCACCTTGCCTTTTGCTTCATAATCTCCTTTTCCTTGATGAACAATTAATTGTAAAATGGAGAAAACCTCTAGTTTCTCAACTCCAACCTCTTTGGCAAGCTTCAGCCCAACAATTAGTGCTTTGTATTTAGTTTCATTATTACTGGCGGGAAATCCAATTTTAAGTGTGTAACAAACCCTCGGGCTGTGTCGTCTTTGTTGCATAAGACCTACTCTACATCCTTCTCGTGTTGAGAAGCCATCTACATACAAATTCCACTAAGCCTTTTCAAGTAGCTTGACAATGTCTTCTTCTCTTATAAATTCTGCAACAAAATATACTAGGACATGTGCCTTTTGAGCTATTCTTAGTTGGAACAAAACACCATATGCGCTCAACTCTAGCACATACTTCATCATTTTACTTGAAAAATAAGGCTTTTGCAAAACTTGCTGTAGTGGTTGATATGTTAAAACTGTCACTTGATGGGCTTCAAAGTAAGGCTTCAGCTTCCTTATTACTGTAACTATGATGAGAACAAACTTCTCCATCTTAGTGTACCTCAACTTCAGTCCCTATAAAATATGACTCATGTAATAGATTGGTTAATGTTCCTTTCCCTCAACATGAATAAGTGCAAAAGAAAGATCTCGATTATTGATAAACAAATAAAGAAACAATTCTTCCCTTGAAATGGTTCAAAAGTACAGGTGGAGATGCTAAAAACTCCTCCAACTCGTAGAATGTAGCTTCATATTCATCTGTCCACTTAAATTCCTTAAGGTTCTTCAAAACTTTGAAGAACTCAACCCATTTATTAGCACTTTTTGAAATAAATTTGTAGCCCTTGCACTTCCTTCAACGTACTTAAGGACTTCATATTCTTTATAGCTTTTATTTTCTTTTCATTAGCTTTAATTTCTCATTGAGTCATCATGTAGCCTGAAAACTTTGAAGAAGTAGCCCCAAAGATAAATTTTTGTAGATCCAACTCCGTACTATATCTCCTCAAGGTATCAAAAGTTTCTTGTAAATCAACAAGATGATGATCTTTCTCTAAACTTTTAACAATCATATCATCAACATATACTTCCATATTATGATAAATTTGAGTCATAAACATTTTATCACTATTCTTTGATAGGTTAAAACAACAATTTTTAAGCCAAAAGGCATAATGGTATAACAATACGCATCAAAATTAATGACAAATAAGGTATGTACTTTATGCTCATCCTTCATCTTAATTTGATTATAACTGGAGAAGGCATCCACAAAACTAAGCAGAGCATGTTTGGTAGTTGAATCTATTCTCAGCAAGGAAAAATAGTCCTTTGGACAAACCTTATTCAAATCCGTGAAGTCAATGCACATGCACAATTTGCCCTTTGCCTTCTTAATGAACACTCAGTTAACTAACTAGGTCGTATAAAGCTCCTCTTGAATAAATCCTGCTTTCAAAAGTTTCAATACCTCCTCTTCTATTATAGCTTATCACTTAAGGGAAAAATGCCTCTTCTTTTGTTGAATGACTTTAGCATTGGGTTCTATCTTCAGTTTATTTGTCATGAACTCTCTAGTTATGCTGGACATGTTTGAAGGAGACTGACTGGGGTAGGCAAGTACTTCTAGTCAAGTTATAGTATAAAATGGATTATGAGTCTAAGTTGTCAATTTCATTAGTAACCAAGAATTTGAGGAAACCTTGGACTATTAGTACTCTTCCTTAGATTTCTAATCATTTAACATAATAATTAAGAGCATATGAATAAAACAAAACCCTAATTAAGATGTAAAGAACAAATGAGAAAGCAAGAATGTAATAAACAAGAACAATAAAATAAACAACAACACTAAAATAGACAAGAATATTAATTAAAGTAGAAAATGCATAATCTAGTAAATTTGTTATTTACTACCTAATTCTATACGACTTTCAAATCTCAATTACTCATTCGACCATAGGAATTCCTAATATGAATTAATTGGACTTATGTCTCTTGATTAATTTTTAATCTTGTGTATACTTGATCCAAATTACTTTAGCAATAAAATATCTCAAAATCACATTAAGGTCTTGGATTCCAATATTAGGTTTCCCTAATTCGAAAAAATCAAAAGGTTAAATGTTTTAGTCTATTTAAATACTTCTAATTACATCAGTCCATCTACTATAAGATCTCGCGATCTCTACAACATTAATTCAACAGCTAGTAGTATTGAATTGAAGACAATAAATACAATGTGATTAGATTTGAAAGGTAATATCATAGATTGAATAAGAAACAAGTCTCACATAGAATACGAAGGTTCAATAAAGATCTATTAGGAATAGCAAAATCAAGATTTAGAATAATAGAAGAAAAGAGAAGAGAAAGAGAGGAACCCCTATTACTACTTTACCTTACACACTTCTTTCAAGGGGGTTCCATTTAAAATTTAAGCCTAGGCTCCTATTCATAGAGCTTTAACTAAGGGTTGCAAATAGAGTTTCCAAAAATGAAAGATTTTATTGTCAATAGCATGATTATGGTTGTGATCTCTAGGCGTGATTCTCCGTTACACTTTATTCTTCTTAAAGTTTGTGAAATTCTTACATGAGGGGATCATGGCTAGAAGTATGATTGTAATCTTCACATGTGATCTCTTTTGGACGTAATTTCTCATTTGAAACTCCTTTGCTTGAATCACTTGGTCAATGCCTCCTCTATTTAAGCTCTAAATCCTCACCAAATTCTTCAAAAGTTCATTAAAAGCTCTTTAGAGATCTATAAATGAAATAATTAATAATAAGCTTTAAATTCTTCATAATTAACACAAATAATGAATAAAAACTATACAAATCCTCTTCAAAATATATAAGCTAAATGAGTGTCATCAAAAACCATGCGAACATGTTGGCATTCCTTTTAAGGAAGTCCACTAAGTCTTGTCGTAGCTTTGGATCTTCTCAAAGCTATATTTCTTCGTTTCCTTACTTTAGTTTCTCCTTGTCATTAGAACTCCAATTTGGATTTGTCTCGATGTTGAAAATATCCTCATGATTAAGGGCTTTCAAATATAAAGATTTCGTAAGCTATAGGCCACCTTTGCATACTTGACCCTAGTTGGAGTAGGAAACTTAGCTTTTAGGTGCATAGTAGAGGAGACCATTTCGATTAGGTTTTCACTTGGTTGTCCCATAATAATGTCATAAGGGGACCAATAGTTAACCATAAGAAATTCCACCTTATCTTCTAACATATTTTTGTTTTATCCTTGATGTGGATGGGGAGGGAATCACTCCTAAAATGCGCAAAGGCTGATTATTGAAAGCATGTAGGTCATAATCGTAAGAGCTTAGTTGTGCCTTAATCTTAGGTTTTATTTGATTATATTACTGAACTTCTTATATCCACTAAGATCTTTCTAACCTTAACATTTGCAATCCTTATGCTGATAATTAACACATCATCATAGAGCTTCTGGATGCCCTCATAATCTCCTTTTGAAAAAGTTATTAAATTGTTGACCTTCAACTTCTTGCTTTGTATGTTGCAAACATAATCAAAAGCGTTAGTTGAACATAAAGAGCAAGACCCATATTAGTAGGTCCACCAACTCTGGAGTAAATAACACCATTTTAGGTTTTGTTATTGTTATTACCATCCTCCCTATCATTCCTATAGGCTTGGTTAGGTTGCTCCCCTCGCTCTTGATCATTTCTCTTTCTTTGAATTGGTCGCTCAGTATTTTCTACATCAAGAGGTGAAAATTTCCTTAGGTAACTTATTTGGATGGGATCTTCAATTACATTCTTAAGTTGTATGCATTTATTAGTATTGTGACCCCTATCACAATAGAAGTCACAATATTTGGTAGAATTCCTCTTGGAGGGATTCCTTCTTATCCTCTTAAGCCACTGTGAAATTCTTTGATTTTGAACTTTCATAAGGATGTCAGACATGGGATGGTTAAGGGGAATATGAGTGGAGAAGGTTATAATTTGTGGTTTTTTTCCTATCTCCACTACTTCCATGTATAAAACAAACATCATGGCTACCAAGTTAATTTTTCGTACTTGGGTAAATATTGTCACTCTTAAGATTAGATCTATTTTGATCAACCCCTCGCCAAGCTTTGATATTATCCTCTTATCTAAAGTATGATGTTGCTTTGGCCTTGAATTCTATAAATGTCTTAGGCTTGCTCTTGGTCAAAAACATGAAAAAGTGTCCATGTGACTTCGCTCCATCAATGATCATATTAAGAGCAACACTTATGTCGACCTGTAGGATTTGAAACACCTTGGCTATGAACCAAACTAAATAATCCCTTATGGTTTCATCAAACTTTTGTTCAATTGTGTTAAAGATGAAGGAATCCTTAACTGGAAGCTTACTTGCAAGGAAGTATTATAGGAACACTTTTGTTAGATCATCAGACAAGTAATTGTATTAGGCTTTAGGTGTTTAAACCAAGTGCTTTTGACAAGAAATTGAATCAGTTAAGCCATGTAATTTTGCTAAAGTGAGGTATTATTCTAAATGATCCTTTGAATCCTTAGTCTCGTGATGTTTCAAATTATCGAAGTTTGATATGTCGAGGGATGACTTCCTTTAGGATCTCTAGAATAAAGGGACTCTCTTTCAAAACAAAGCATTGACTTGTTGAAGTAGGGGCATTAACATGCGATGGACCTGCATGACTTGCTTATGGTGGGGCTTTAGCCTTATCAATTTTCTTGAAAGTAAGAGCTTAAGTTTATTAAACTACTCTGGCTTGCTTAACTTCTTACTCATGAAAATGGGCATAATCGTTAGGGTTCTCCTTACTAGTTACATCTTGTTCATGGTTTTGATTTAACAATACACTTACATGTACTAAATTCAAGATTTCATCATTTTTCCTTGTTAATTCTTGATTTTCCCTTGCTAAGTTGGCATAAAGTTGTTCTAACTTAGCAAGCTAGTCATTTCCTAAGTGGTGTTACCTACTCCCCTTTGTAGATTAATAGAAAGTAGTAGTTCCATCTGCACTTCTAGTTATCTTAGTTTTGGCTACCATGGTTGGGTTTCAAAAGCAAACGACTCCAAAATGTCGTTATCAGAATTTATGTTTGTGATCTATAAAAGAACAGACATAAGACTATAGGGGTGTCAGGGCTAGTTTGGAGTTAGGTTTGTCTTTAAAGTTTAAGGAAGTAAGTAGATAAGTAAGTGGACAGTGTAAGGAGTTCTTACAGTGGTTCATTACCCGCATTGATAAGACTCTTGTTTGATATCTACAATGGAAGGTAGTTGAATTGCTAGTGACATTTAGCATCTCTTAGATTTAGTTATGCGCAAATCATAGGAAGAAGCAAGTGGTTGAGCAATTATCATTAGGATAACTGTTGAACTACTCGTACCTTAGTCCTATCATTTGAATATTTAAACTTAATGGGCTAGGCCTTGGTGACTTGACCTTATAATATGTTGGTCAGGGGAAATATAGCAAGTTGTTGAAGCTCTAGCAAAAGATTTGGAGTAGAAATACCATTTTGGTGGTGCTGATCAAACAAAGGCTTTGTTAAAAGCATAGTCATTGTGTTTGAAGTAATTACTAACACAAAATAGGTCGGCATTGTGACGAATAGTTGGTCATAGGGATAAAAATCCACTATGAGCACCTTTTACCTATAATTAATGAGTCTTCCATTCTTTAATCAACTGTTTGAGATTTTTAGCCAACAAGTCTTAGATTAAGTGTTGTTTGATTTACTCTTAGAATAAAGTAGAGATTTGACTCGTTGATTAGTGTGCAATCTTCACTAAGGAAGCTAAATCCACTTATTTGCTAAGAGCATTGGCTACTTAATTAGTTCGCCTACTGCAGTACTTAATCTCCATGTCAAATTTTGCCAAGAACTCTTGCCATTTGGCTTGCATGGTAGAGAGTTTCGATTATATTAAAATGTAACTGGTAGTAGAGTTGTTTATCTTCACTAGAATCTTAGATCCCAACAAGTAATGTTTCTAGGTCTTTAGACAGTGAACGATTGCAAGTAACTTCTTCTCTTGTGCTAAGTTCTTATGCTTTATTTGATTTAGCATCCCACTTGCATATGCCATTAGATAGCCTTCTTACGTCAAAACTTTGCTTAATGCGATGTTTGGGGTATCCATGTGACATTCAAATGGTTTGGAAATGTGAGGAAGTGCAAGGACTGGCTCTTCTATCACTAATGTTTCAACTCTTCAAATGCATTATGACCTTCCTTACCCTATAACCATGCTTAGTCTTGAATGGCATTTCACCATGGAGATACTTATTGTATACTCATTAGCCATGAAGATTTGTTATCATCAATGGAAGGTAAGGTCATATCCAAAATGCTTACTAAAGTATACCACTTTTACAATGTTGGATGGTACAAATGGAAAATATTGTTGCTCAAAATGCTAGTAGACAGTTTGTTCATCTAACTCTAGTAAAGTTGATAGATGACTATTATAAGTTATATAAGGAACCCCATTCTTTACCTCTTAATAGGTAACATGACTGTAGAATTCCTTTGAAAGAAGAGATAAGCATAGTTAGTTTAATACCTTATCAACACTCCATGGAAACAAAAAGTGTACTTAAAGGAATGGTGAAGGAGATGCTAAGACAAGCAACTATTAGGCCAAGCCATAGCCCATTTTCTTCATTAGTAGTCATGGTTAACAAGAAGGATAATACTTGGAGAATGTGTATAGACTGTCATGAACTAAATAAATTGATAATTAAGGATTGTATTGTTGGTGAATTTTGGTATCTGGAAATGTTTTGCAAGGAGAAAAGAAAAGCACTCGATATTGGGGCTAGTCTGGTATGATCACTCCGATGCTTAAGTAAGTAAACAAGTGTAGGGAAAGTTAAGTGAGTAGTTGAGAGTTATCAAATATCCCTTACAGAGTTTCTTTCCTATGTTTATAAGCAACTACTGTGTCTGAAGTAGTAATTATCAGAATAACTATCGAGATACGTAGGAGCTTTTTGATTAAATACATTCCCTGAAATGTAGGGAGAGCAAACAATTATATAATATAACCGTACTAGTGATAACTGTTCACGCCACTTCCCTTGATTTCAAATTAGGAATGCAATTATGTTTCTCGGTGAGAGGTCGAGAATGTAGATTACTCATCCCATCGGCTGCCGGATATACGAGTAAGTGAAGATTTGACTATTAGCACTTGAAAATCCAACAGTTCATTAGCCCACTTCCCCCTGACTTGATTAACCTTCCTCCTTAAGTTGTGTAAAATAATGTTGTTGATTACTTTGACTTATCCATTTGTTTAAGGGTGTGCTACAGATGTATAGTTTAGGTAAATGCTATACTTCTTGTGAAATGCTCGAAACTTGTCATTATCAAATTATAGGTCACTATCCATGATTATCATGAAAAGGAACTCTTAATCTCAATATCATGGAATTGGAAACAAATGGTTCCACTTTTTGCTTACTGATCTTTGTTACTACCTCGACTTCTACCCATTTTGTAAAATAATCAACAGCAACAATGACAAATTGTTGCTAAGCAATAGGTTTTGGAAAAGGTCCAAGAATATCTAATCCCCATTGCGCAAAGGGCTAAGGACTAGATAGGCAATATAATTTAATTGGAGGTGCATGACTTAGCATCTTGTGCTTCTAGCACTGTAGACAATGTTGAACAACTATCCTTGCATCTTTTTTCATGGTCAACCAATAATAGCTAAGTTGTAGTATGTAGACATACAATGTCTATACTTGGTTACTGCATATGCCACCGTATAGTTCAGAAAACACTTGTTGGGCATCTCTTGGAGGAAGGCATCGAAGATAGGGTTGTGACATGTAGCGTTTGCACGGTTGACCATCTATTAGTGTATAATTTATAGCTTTATAAACCAATATTTGTGCCTCTTTCTTGTCATCAAGGAGAGTACCATCGCTCAAATAATCTATAACGAGATCCATGGAAGATTCTTCTTTCAGGCAAGAAGCCAATTTATAGCTTTGCGAGAGAGTGCATAAACTTTTTTACAAAGGAAACTCAACAAAAATTTTATCGCTTAAGTCGGGGGATACCATACTGACCAATTTAGATAACTTGCTAGCAGCAATATTCCTACTCTTGGTACCTTATGGATTGAAAAAGATTGAAAATCTTCTACAAGCATTTATACTACCAATAGGTATTTGCTCATTTCCTCTTCCCTTGCCGCATAACTTCTAGTGACTTGATTCACCATTAGTTATGAATTAGAGAACACTTTGAGTTTCTCGGCACCAATCGCTTTTGCCAGCTTCAATCTAGCAATCAAAGCTTTGTAGTTTGCTTTGTTGTTGTTGGTCGAGAATCCGAATTTTAGAGCATAATTAACCTTGACATTGTGGGGGCGTTGAAGAACAAGACTTACACTACTTCTGTCTCTTATAGAAGAACCATCCACAAAAAGGTACTAAATGGGTTTCTCAGAAACCTCCATACTATCTTCCTTACTAGTGAACTTGGCTAGAAAATCTTCCAACACTTGAGCTCTTAATGCCGTTCTAGGTTTGTATAGTACACCATTAGCACTTAGCTCTAGGGTATATTTTATCATCCTTCTAGAGGAGTCTGGCCTTTGCAATGTTTGCCATAACGGCTGATTAGTGAGTACTATGATCCAATGAGCCTCAAAATATAGCTTCAACTTCCTTGTCAAGAGAACTACTGCTAAAAAAAATTTCTCAATTTTTGTATACCGGTGCTTTAGCCCTTGCAAAACATGACTCACATAATAAATGGGTCAATGCTCTTTGCCATCAATTCAGACCAGTATAGCAGAAAGTGCTCGACAGTTGATCGATAAGTATAAATATAAATTCTCTCCAAAAATGGGTATCGAGAGTATAGAGGGTGATGTGAAGAATTCTTTGAGATCATTAGAAGCTCTTTTGCAATTGTTGGACCATTTAAATTCTTTTGGATTTTTTAAGATTTTAAAGAATTTTGCACACCTATCTGCGCTTTTCGACACAAACCAATTGAGGGTAGCTATTTGCCCGGTGAGTTCCTGTACTTCCTTGACTGTACGGGGGGATTTCATATTTATTATTGCCTTTATCTTTTTAGGGTTGGCTTTAATGCTATGCCGAGTAACCATGCATCTAAGAAACTTTCCTAAAGTTATACTAAGAACGTACTTCTACGGGTTAAGCTTCATGTTGTATCTCTTAAGACTAGCAAATGTCTCCTTAAGATTAGTAAGATGCCAATCCTTTGTCATGCTCTTCATAATCAAGTCATTGACATATACTTCGACATTGTGGTGAATCTATGGTTTGAACACCTTGGTAACAATTCTCTAGTAAGTTGCACCTGTGTTTTTCATCCCAAAGGACATCACTGTGTAACAATACGTTCCAAAATTGATAACAAATGATGTGTGAACTTCGTCCTCCTTATCCATCTTAATTTGGTTGTAACTAGAGGAAGCATCCATAAAAGAAAGCAATGCATGTCTAGTAGTGGAATCTACCAACTGATCAATTTTCGACAGTAGAAAGCAATCTTTAGGAAAGGCCTTATTGAGATCCATGAAGTCTATATACATGCGCTACTTACCGTTAGACTTCTTGACTAGCATACAATTGGCTAGCCAAGTCGGATAAGGCTCTTCCCGAATAAATCCTACCTTCAATAGCTTCTAAACTTCTTCTTTTATGGCTGCTTGTCTCTTGGGGGAAAAATGCCTTTTCTTTTGTTGGATCACCTTCATGTTGCAATCAATTTAGAGCTTATATACCATAATATCCCTTGGGATACCCAGCATGTCCTAAGGGGATCATGCAAACATGTCGGCGTTGACTCGTAAGAAGTTGATCAAACTTTGTCGAATATCTGCTAACAAGAGGTTTCTCTATTTTCATTGTTTTCCTAAGGTCATCTCCTAAAGAGATTTCCTTTGTATCATTCTTGGCACTTTCTATGCCAACTGACTTGCCTTCTGGACAGGTTTCTAATTGAAATACCTCTTCTCATCTCAAGGCCCTCAGATATAAGGACCTTGCCAACTGTTAGTACCCTTTGCACACGCTGACTCCTATAGGAGTAGGGAATTTGGCTTTGAGATGTGCAATTGAATAGACGATACCGAATAGATGTTAATACGGTCGTCCCATGATCATGTTGTATGGGGATAAACGTTTGATGACAAGGAAGTCCACTTTATCCTCTACAACATGCTTGTCATCTTTGATTTGGATTGGTAAAGAAATTACTTTGGCTACACGGACAGGTTGATTATTGAAGGCATACAAATCATACTTATAAGATCTTAGCTGTGCCTTGATCTTGGGTCTCATTTGGTCAAAAGCATGCTAGAAAATGATATATGCCGAACTTTTAGTATCAATAAGAATTTTCTTGACCTTGAAGTTAGCGACTTTTGCACTGATTACAAGTGCATCATCATACAGTCTTTAGATGCCTTCAAAGTCTTCTTTTGCGAAAGAGATTATGTTGTCGATCTTAGCCTTCTAACCTTGGATGTTACAAACATAATTTTTGGCGTTAGTTAGACTTGAAGAGCTTGATTAGCCTATAGAAGGTCTGCCAACAATAGTATTGATTACTCCATTGGGTGCTCTGTTGGAACTTCCATCCCTTACATCTCTTCTGGCAATAGCTGGCCGAGTGTCATTCTCTTGTTCTTGAAGTCTCCTCTGAGATGGTTTCTCAATATTCTTAGCATCATGTGCTAGGAACTTGCGATTGAATTGCATCCTCAATTGTATTCTTCAGTTGAATGCATCTGTCTGTATTATGGCATTTGTTACGATGGAAATCGCAGTACTTATTGGAATTTCTCCTTAAGGGATTTCCTCTCATTCTTTCTAGCCACTGTAGAACACCTCTTTATCCATGTACCTCCATCAATATGTCCAAAATTGGATGATTAATAGGTGTGTGGGATGAATACGTTGGAATTCTTTGTCTCTTTCTCTTAGCATTTGAACTTTGCTCGTCATTTGTCCCAAGTCTATCTTTTGCATTACCGATTTACCGAGCCTTTATGTTATCTTTCTATCAAATATATGAGGTGGCCTTGGCCTTGAATTCAACTAAAGTTTTTTCCTTATTCTTTGTGAGAGACTTGAAAAAGTCTCCATGGGGCTTGACTACATCAATTACAGTATTAAGGACCACGCTCATATCCAATTCTGGGATTTAAACCATCTCAGCCATAAACCTGGCTAAGTAATCTCTAATTGACTAATTTGATTGTGTTCAAGATCGAAGAATCCTTAATGGGAAGCCTACTTATAAGGAAGTACTAAAGAAACACTTTTGCTAGTTCTTCGAAACAAGAAATAGCTTTTGGCTTCAAATGTTTAAACCATGTATTAGTTGCATTCCTCAAAGTTGAGGGAAAAGCTTGATAGGCTACTGCATCACTCAGACCGTATAACTTGGCCAACGTATAGTAGTACTCCAAGTGGTCTTTAGGATCTTTTGTCTTATCGTAAGTTTCAAATTGTAGTAGCTTGATGTGCTGTGGTATCACCTCCTCTAAAACTTCATGAGTGAAGCGGCTCTTCTTAATTTGGAACTGTTTACTCATTGCAACAGGGGTGTTGACATGTGAAGGTTTAACATGCTGTGGTTACATGCCTTTATTGACTTTTTTGTATGTAGGGGACAAAGGTCCTATCACAACCTTGGTTTGCTTTTTTAGCATTTCAGGTGAATAAATTAAGTTATTGTTGTTTTTGGCATCGTAATCGCCATGCTCTTTATTTTGATTTGGGTAAACATTATTATGAAGGAGATTAAGGATCTCTTCACATTTTTTGTTTAGTTCTTGGTTTTCTTTGGCCAAGTCGAGGCAAAGTTGCTCGAGCCTAGCCAATCATT
Source organism: Lumnitzera racemosa (assembly GCA_024138005.1). NCBI lineage: Eukaryota > Viridiplantae > Streptophyta > Magnoliopsida > Myrtales > Combretaceae > Lumnitzera > Lumnitzera racemosa. The sequence goes on from JAMXBC010000004.1 coordinate 66,271,878, forward strand.
GCATGTTAGTATGCTTACTCTCCCCTTCAAGGTATTGGGAGAAAGTACTAACACTTACGCTCTTAGTCATCCTAGTTTTTTCCATGTGGGTGTGTTTGAGAAAAACAGATGGTGCCAAACGTTGTTGGTGAATTTTGATAGCTGGAAATGTCTTGCAAGGAGAAAAGAAAATCACTTGGTAGTAGAGCTAGTCCAATACAACCACTTCAATGCCTAAGTAAGTAAACAAGTGTAGGGAAAGTTAAGTGGGTAATTAAGAGTTATTAGATATTTCTTATAGAATGTCTTTCTTATATTTATAAGCGATTATTGTGTTTGAAGTAGAAGTTATCGAAATAACTATTGGGACATGTGGGAATTTCTTGATTAGATACATTCCTTGAAATGTAAGGAGGGGAGGTAGTTATATAATATAACCGTTTTGGTGATAACTATTTGCGCCACTTTCCTTAAATTCAAATCAGGAATGGAACTATGTTTCTTGGTGAGAGGCCAAGAATGTAGATTACTTGTCCTGTTGGCTACCGAATATACAAGTAAGTGAAGATTTGACTATTAGTGCTTGAAAAGTTAAGTGAATAAAAACTGACTATTAACAGATCAATATCTAATTCCTTTAATAGAAGGTCTTTTTGATGAATTGCATGGGGTGGGCTATTTTAGTAAGCTTGATTTGAGGTCCTCATATCATCAAATATGCAAGGACTTAAGAGATGTTTACAAAACTACTTTTAATATATGTGAAAGGCACCATGAGTTTATGGTTATGCCATTTGGCCTAACCATTGCCCCATTTACATTTCAAACTTGATGAATGACTTGTTTTAGGAATATTTGAGGAAGTTTGTACTTGCATTCTTTGATGATATCCAAGTTTATAGTAGGACCATAAAGGAGCATCAAAATCATCTTAAAAGTGTGATAGAACTGTTAAAGAAGGAGGGGCTTTTCCTTAAGAGAAGTAAGTGTGCGCTCAGTGTAACATAAATTGAGTATTAGGGGCATATCATTACATAACATAGCATCACTATAGATCCAAAGAAGGTATTGGCCATTACACATTGGCTTGGACCTAGCAATATTAGGCAATTTTGGGGATTTTGGGCTTAGTAGGTTATCAACACTATTTATCCAAGGTTGTGGTATGCTTACTAGGCTATTGACACAATTGTTGAAGAAAAACAATTTTAGGTGGAGTGATGAGGTTGAAGAGGCATTTCACAGGGTGAAAAGGGATTTAACTTGCTCACCGGTATTGAAACTACTAAATTACACCAAGCCTTTTGTTATAGAGGTGGATGCAAGTAATGATGGGGTGGAGGTTGTATAAATGCAAGAATTACAGTTTATAGCCTATTTGAGAAAGCCACTAGGACATAAGCAAAGAGGAATATATATATGTAGGAGAAGGGAATGTTACTTTAGGTGTTTGTTATGGATAGATTATGGCATTATTTGCTTAGTAGATACTTCATTATTAAAACTAGTTACCAAAGCCTAAAGTACTTACTTGAGCAAAGAGTAAATAACTAGTGTCAACAAAAGTGGTTGACCAAGTTTTTGGGTTTGGGTCATGAAATGCTTCATAAGAATGGGCATAATAACAAAATTGTTGATGCCTTATCAAGAAACAAAGCTAAAAAATTAAAAGGACTCACATGCAAAATTACTACCTATCTTGACTAGTTGGAGGAAATTAAAAAGAGTATTCAAAGGGAAAAGCACTATGAGGACTTGGTTTATAGGCTAAAGAAAGGGGAGTCTATCTTAAACTACATTTATGAGCATGAATTTTTCAAGAAAAGAGGGAGAATCGTAGTCAAACCTAATATAGAATTAAAGTGAAAACTGTTGTCCATCTATCAAGATGAAGTTTTAAGAGAGTAATCGAGGTCCCAAGCCACTAATAAATGCTTACATTCTATCTATTATTGGCCTAGAATGGAAGAAGATGTTGGATAATATGTAAGCGAATGTGTTACATGTTAAAAACACAAATATGAGAATGTGGCTTCACTGGGACTACTACAACCACTATCTGTGATGGAAGGATGTTTGACTAACATCACAACGGATTTTATTCAAGACTTTCTTAAGCCTCATGGAAAAGGTGTAATTATGATTTTGTTGATCGCCTTAGTAAGCATGCCTATTTCATTAGCTTGGTGCATTCCATACAATACACAATAAGTTGCTAAAGTTTACTTAGAAAATGTTTATAAAATTCATGGGTTTCTTAACACTATTGTGAGTGATAGGGATCTACTCTTTAATAGCTAATTTTGGTGGGAGTTTTTCACCTTATAAGGGTGTGGAAGTACAATTAGCGACAATATGCCACCCTAAATTGATGGCAAATGAAGGTAGCGAATCGATGCTTGGAAACCTACCTAAACTGCATGATAACGAAAATGCTGAGAAGATGGAGCGAGTTTTTGGCTTTTGTTGAGTGGTGGTATGATACTAATTACCACTCTCGAGCCTACATGACTCCCTTGAGATACTATATGACTATTTGCTGCTATTACACTTGCCCTATACACATGGTGATGCTAGAATAAAGCGATGGATAGGATCCTCATAGATAAGCTATTAAGACACTTAAGTTCCACCTAAAAACAGCTCCGGAAAGAATAAAAAATCTAGTGGACAAAAATAGAAATGAAAGGACTTTCAAATTGGAGACCTAGTATTGGTCAAACTACAACCATATTGACGACAAAGTTTAAAGAATACGCTAGAAAATAAGTTGTCACCTAGGTTTCTTGGACCATACAAGCTGTTGGACCCAATTGGGGAAGACAACTATAAATTAGATCTACTTGCAGGTTCCACTGTGTACCATATGTTTCATGTGTCTCAATTAAAGGGTTTCGTACCTAAAAATTATCGATAATTTACCCAACTTCCTTTGTTGGTTGATGATCGTAAATTAGAGCCAAAGGACATCCTTGACAGTAGAATCATCAAAGGGGGCCTGCAACCACCACCGAGGCATTAATCAAAGGGAGAAACAAACCTGAATGTGAAGCTACATGGGAATCTAAAGGAGACTTAGCTTTGCGGTTTCTTGAGTTACCTTTGTGGACAAGGATTTTCTGGGAAATGGATGATGTGGTGCTGCAAGAAGAGTTAGGATTTTGAAGTAAAGGCTCTGATATAAAGTGTTTGGAGTTGGGAAGTAAGATGCTGTCTCGACATGGCACTGGAATAAGGGAACAAAGTCTTTGCCTTGAGCCTTGGGCCTTGAGTTTCATTAGGTGGGAAAAACTAATAAGCAGGCCCTATGGCCTTTCCTTATATACAAAATAAATAAGGATGAATTAGTTGTGACTGCACACATGGCTTTGTATGCGTGTCACCATCTCATTATATTATTATCTAGGAAAATATTCTATTTTTTAATCAACTTATATCTCTATACACAGAGAAAAAAAAAATTAAAGAGAAATACAAAAATAATGTTTTCCCAAGTTACATTTGACTATGCTCTGCATTTAGAGCTTTGATTTGCAATTCCTGTTATTTTTACATTCCAATTACACAAGAACTACCAAAATACTTTTAATTTTTCGTAGTAAGAACACGACAAATTTGCTTATTCGTCGAACTTTCAAGGACCATCAAATTATAACATCGATAGAAGTGTGTAATATTACAACTGGAAAAACTACCATATACCCTACAATTATTATTTGTTAATGAATATCGTCATTGGCACTTGAATAATTTAATTGACCAAAAAAATATGCAATTCATAAAATATTGATTAAGAAGGTCCCTACATTAGAATAATATCAACTTTTTTATGACTGTTAACAAGTAACATAAAAATGCCTAACCACATGGTTTACCACAAAAGGAAAAAAAAATTCATCCACATTATCTATCATTTATATATATATATAGATAACTATCAATTATATTTATACACATAACGTAATAATATGTGTGATAATCTTTTTAAAACTTATCACTTCTTCTATTATTATAATATGTTTGAATATAATTGATATTTACATATATATATATATATATATATATATACTTAAATATGTGAGTCTTTTTAAAAGTTACCACTTCTACTGTCACTATAACGTGTTTGAATAAAACTGATACTTACACAAGTATGTATGTACACTTAAACGTGTATTAACTGGTTACCCTCTTCTATAGAAACCTTAGCGTTCCAAATTCTGACTTTTCTAAATTGAAAATTATTTACATTTCCAACTGATTGAAAAGAAGAGAAGAAGCGTTACTTTTCCTTCGAAACGACTTTAACACCGGAATTTCACCAGGTTAATTTCAGCTTCTTCTTGGAACCATCCCCGGATACACACCTATTTAATCAGACATGCCCTGTCCTCTCCGTGGTTCAAGTTAAAACATCCTGATAAAAGACAAACCCCCCAAGGATGTCTAAAAAGTTGCTCTTTGAAATCCTTCAATTAATCTTTCTGTCATGTCACTAGCTCATATCTTTGAGACCTGTGTGAATGAGAAGTTGCCACATCAATTAAGATATTTTAATTAAATTTACTTTTTTCTTTCCCTTTTTTTTTTTTCTCGATCTGGATAATTTTTAATACATGTGAATCGAAGAAAATATTAAATTCGCTTATTTGCATCCTCTTGTTCAAATAAATTTCCTTGCTCCTTGGACATTCAAGGACTGTCGTCTTATGACATTGATAGAAATGCGTAATATTAGAATGAAAAAAACTACCATATACGCTACAGATTGCTATTTGTTAATATATATTTTTTCTTCATTCATTAGGCCTTGGCTGATAGATGTATTTTTCCTATGCAATTCATATCAAAATCATGAACGAAAAGAAAAAAAATAAAAAATAAAAAAAGTTTCCCAAAATTGTTTGTTGAATTCGGTGATACCTGTGTGCTCCTTATTCGGAGCTTGAATTTGCAGGTTGGTCACTTTCAATTCTGGTATCCATTTTCCAGTTTTCAAACATATACGCACCGCACCACCAAACTTGCAGTTAACCATCCAACACACACCACATTCTACCCTAAAGTCCAAAGGAAATTTTACTCCACGCTTCAAATCCAGCTTACATTAGTCTACAGCCTGGAAGACATTAAATCAATACCCTGATCCACAACTTTGAAAACCGCTATTTGATCTCGTCGATCTAGTTGACCTTTCTCCTGAGAAGAAAATCGATTAATTCGGAGATAGTGACACATATTCCCAATTTGAAGCTTCCATGCAGTTCCATGTATATTATTATAACTTTGAAAAAAGAGAAAATATATAGTCAATCTTTTGTCACATGATTAACTATATTTTTAAGACTCGTATCATAGATGGGTTACTGAATGTGGAGAGAAGTTTCAATCAACTTGCACCTTTTTTTTTTTTTTTTAATATATATATATATATATATATTGTTTTTCGGTTCTTGACCTCATCAATTTTAAATTCATGTGCACCGCTAATTTGCATCCCCTTGCTTAAACAGATTTGCTTATCCCTTGGAGTTTTAGTACCATCAAATTGTAACATTAATAGAAATGTGTAATATTAGAACTGCAAAACTGCAGAAGTAGTTTACAATTACTATTTGTTAATAAATATCATCTTAGGTAGTTAACTAATTAAATTAACCAAAAATATATATATTGATAGAGAGAGGCCCTTACATTGGAATATTACGAACTTCTTACAACTGTTAACATGTGGTAAATATAATATAAAGATGTTTGTCGACCAAATTGTTTACCACCAGATTTTCTACTAGGTTTTTAGTCTACTAGTCACAAGCCTCCGGTGTACGGTGGTCCACAACGGAGAAACCTCAGCGTTCCAAGTTCTGACTTTTCCAACTGGACTAAAAAGAAGCAAAAATAAGAACAACTTTTCTTTAGATGCAACTTTTAACACCTATTTAATCTGACAAATCCTATCCTCGCCGAGTTTCAAAATAAACAATAAAGTAGTCCAAGGATGTCGAAAAAGTTGCTATTAGAAATCCTTCTTGTTGTTCTCGCACTGTTAAGCGATCAATCACAAGTAGCAACAGCCAGACCAAATTTTGCGAAGTCTAATTGCACCGACAATTGTGGAAACTTGACCATTCCATTTCCTTTTGGAATTGGAACTGGCTGTTTCTTAGACGAATGGTACGAGATCGATTGCCAAGAAAATGGCACTCTTCCCATTCTAAAGAAGACTAATATGGAAGTTCTCGACATTTCCTTAGGAGATTTTTATAATAGTACTTCGGGAGGACAAGTTATAACTGTTAACCTCCCAACATTCGACTCGGGGAGCGCAAATTGTACTGGCAACAGAACTAACGTGCCCGTTAACTTGAATGGAAGTCAATTCTACTTCTCCCGGGTTGACAATATTTTTACTGCAATCGGCTGCAACGTACAAAGCGTTATGGATGACATGCAATCTGAGGTTGTTGGTTGCAAATCCAGCTGCAGAGGAAACGTCACTGGCACGTACAGTGATTGCACTGGTGCTGATGAATGTTGCCGCGCAACAATCCCTGATGACCGTCAAACTTTTAGCCCTGGCTTCTCAAGAGAAATCATGGGAGAAACTGCAGACGATCAGGAATGTGAGTACGCTTTCCTGATCGACTCTTCCTGGTTAAACATGTCTAGCATCGACGTGTCTGCCCTAAAGGTCGCATCCCATGTCCCAGCGGTACTGGAATGGGGGATACCATCTGATACAGACATTGGTATATATTTTTATGAAAACTACATAACTAAGAGAGATTCGTATCGCTGTGATGATTTTGCGGCCCCACAAGGATCAGTGAGATGCTATTGTGTTCTTGGCTATAGGGGTAATCCCTATCTAACAAGTGGATGTGAAGGTAGGATTGCTTGCTCCCACTTGATAAATTGTATGTGTCCGTGCTTGACTAACAAGTAGATAATAACTATTATATAAACCATCTCTTGCCCATATGTGTTCATTGTAAAGGAAAATTTTTTCTTTTTTGTTTTTGGGGTATTTGTTATAATTAAAATCTTTCAATTATCAAATGTTATGGTAATAATTTCAACAGTTTGCAGGCACTTGTGAAGTCAAAAGTACGTTTGTCGTGAAGCAAAACATAACCTAGTAATTATTAACTAAGCACTTCATTGACACTTTGTTTATGGCATGAAGAAGTTTTTGATTCCATAGAATTTGAACATTTTTGGTACGGGCAAGGGATTCGCAGTTCCTTTGTGATAATTTGGGTAGTACTTCTCTCCCGGCTAGTTTTACTGCAGGTTTCACTCTGCCCTTGGTTGCACAAAACAAGGAGTCTCATGAAGATCCTATGCAAATAAATTTAAAACTTAGGTTCAAGGTTCTGCCTTCATTTCAATACATTAGATTAAGTATCATATAGATGATGGATTGTTAGATCTGCATAGCAATTCCAAATTATGATGGATTCTTTTTTCAGACATTGATGAATGTGAAGAAGGACTCACTAGCTGCTCAGGGGGCTGTGTGAATCGGTTAGGAAGCTATCGTTGTGTGGATAGAACAAGGACAATCAAACTTGTCGCCGTAGGTATGTGAATGATAACTTCATCTCAGAGTCTTTCAATTAAAAGTTGGACTAAGAACTGAGCAAGAGTTTTTCATTTTTGGGATCCAGTTGACAAATTTGTAATAGCTATGAAACTTTCCTGTAATTTATGACTATTTCAATTACTCAAGGCAATAAAAAGGCATCAATGATTCTTGAATATAACTTCTTTTTGAATGTACAGGTATTGGTTCGGGCCTCGGTGCACTCCTCTTACTTTATTCCCTATGGTATCTATGGCATTTCATCCTGAGACGGAAGGAAGCTAAGAAAAAGAACAGGTTCTTTAAGAAAAATGGTGGCTTGTTATTGCAGCAGCAACTATCTTCATTTGAAGGGAATGTCGAGAAAGGCAAAATGTTTAGTCTAAATGAATTAGAAAAGGCTACGGACAACTTCAATGCCAATAGGGTTCTTGGAAAAGGTGGTCAAGGAACCGTTTATAAGGGAATGTTAGCTAATGGAAGGATTGTTGCAATTAAAAAAGCTATAACCATGGGCGACGGAAATATCGAGAATTTTATAAATGAGGTTGCTATTTTATCACAAATTAATCATCGAAATGTGGTCAAGCTGTTAGGATGTTGTTTGGAGACAGAAGTTCCTCTTTTAGTCTATGAATTCATTCCTAATGGGACACTATTCGAGTACCTGCATAATAATGCAGATTTTTCAATATCATGGGATATGCGACTACGAATTGCCACTGATGTTGCAGGTGCTCTTGCTTATTTGCATTCAGCAGCATCAATGCCCATATATCATCGGGATATCAAGTCATCAAACATTATGTTGGATGAAAAGTACCGAGCAAAGGTAGCAGATTTCGGAACGTCAAGGTCCGTGTCTCTTGACCAAACTCATGTTACCACAATAATTCAAGGAACATTTGGTTACTTAGATCCAGAATTCTTCCAATCAAGCCAGTTTACAGATAAAAGTGATGTCTATAGTTTCGGGGTGGTCCTTGCAGAGCTCTTAACTGGACAAAAGCCCATCACTTCATTGCTAGAAGGTGAGGGCAAAAGTCTTGCGATGCATTTCATTCTATCAATGGAGGAGGATCGTTTATTTAATATTCTTGATGCCCAAGTTCTAAACCAAAGCCGAAAAGAGGACATCATTAGTGTTGCAAACCTTGCAAAGAGATGTTTGAATCTAAAAGGAAGAAAAAGACCAGCAATGAAAGAGGTAGCATTAGAGTTGGAGGGGATAAGGAAGCTTGAACATCCTGCAAACATCCAGCAAAGTGAAGGGATACATGCAAAAGATAAACATCGTGCTGATTTTTCAACTTCACGACCATTTGGAACAAAAGCTGATGTGATCTCATTATCAGATGTTCAACCTTTGCTGCCTGATGATTCTTGGTGATTATGAAATTATGGCAACACAACCAATGCATTAATGTTCTATGCACTGCTATTGGAACATTTTGAGGATATAATGTTCTAGACAATAATACTCTTCCATAGATATTTAAGATTTTACTCCCACCAGAAAATAAAAATAGGCATGCTTAGCTTTTTTTTTTTTTTTTTTTTTTTTTTTTTTTTGAGTAGAATCATATAACAGAGAAATCAAACTGGTTTTCTTCATGCATGGTTTGTGTATTCATACTTCAACAGGTAAGCTGCTTGATGATTTTGATATGACAATTTTATAATTTCAATGGAAAACGCAGGTAAATCAAATGGGCAGAGGGATTTAGATAGATGATCATAGGGCAAGTTGTTATCACTATTTGAAACCTCTAGTAATGAGGAGCAAATTCGCAAAGAACTCTGTTTTCGGTGCGTTAGGTATACGAAAAATGCTTTTTGGACTTTTTTTTTCGTATTTAGTTGTTACAATCAAATCTTTGCTAGTCTCAGATATTGCATTAGCAATCTCAAAACGTTACATATATTTGTACCTTTTGGGTGCGAAATCACTCTGTTGCTAGCCTTAGTTGTATAAGAGGATTAAGAGTCCCAGTCATATGGGGTGCAAGCAGCACCATGTTACGTATATCTTACTATCTCAGGAGCCCAGAAGGAAAGTTTTCCAAAACAAACTACTCACAAATTGATATAATGTCAAAATAAAATACTTTGCAAATTAATTGGTAGGTCTTTATAGTTGACAATCCAATGAGAGGGAGAGATTATAAATATAATATGTATTATAAATATATACGCACATTAATAGGTTGATGTAAACATATACTGTAGCCTAAGTTTGGAGGTCTAAGTTTCGCTAAACGTAAATTCACTTGCCGGATTTTCAAGTGTCTTGTCGTACACTTAGTCCCATACGAGGATTTAGGTCATTCACGTTAATGTTGGCACTACCATAACAAATAAAAGCATATTTTTATTATTATTAAGTGTGCTAAGTCATGTATGTAGTAATAAACTAGTAAGATCATGTTGAACTTATAATAATTGGGGCTAGCTCTCAATTATATTAGTTCTATTTATATTCAACCAAAATCAAAATTCTTAAAGTAAAGAGAATTTAAATTTACTCCTAATTAATAAAAAATAAGAAAAAAAATATTTTAGTTGTTAATGTTTCACCACTTTTTTACTAAACATTTTACTTTTCCTATATGAGTCACCAATGTTTACCAATATTAAAAAATTTGGACCCTCTATAACAGTGTTAACTTTTTTCATTAATAGTATGTGGCATGCTTTGATTTGTCCATATAATTAAATTAATTAAGTAATACAATTACATACATTACTAAATTAAAATTATAAGAGTATTTTAAAAATCTAAAAAGCATTTTAGAAAAAGAAAGAAAGAAAATCGCTTGAAATAACTTGAAAATAGTGGCGTCATCGTCACCATCTAATAGTACGATAGGTTTCTAACTATGATTCACATCATTGACAATCGTCCTACTATGAATTAAATTGCTTATAGGATCATCCTAAACACCCAGACCCTTGAGCTCCTCACTCCGGCATTTTTATGGTGACTCATAGTTCTTGTTTTGCTCCTTCTACTTTCTTCAATCCATCACCTTTAAACTCTTCACTTCCATTTCTTTAAATAAAAAAACAGAAGATATTGATATTCTGCCCATTTCACCGGGCAACCTTATCAAATTAAACATTAGAAAAAAAAAATACCACCTTGACTTTATTAGAGAGGCAATTTGATGCGGCCAAAAGTGGTGTTCTATATGTTGAAGGCTATTAGAATGTTTGGAAATGAAGACAATATTGTTTGAAGTGGAGATGTGGAAAAATATATGACTAGACGTGATATGTTACACCAAGAACTGATAAAGGTGACGATATCAAAGAATGGATCTAGCTAGATATAGCCAAAACGAAGAAGGAAGAATAGTGACTAACTAGTAGACCTATGAGCTATTTGAATGGATACTACATACCACTTGAACACATATGAACTTAATCTCTTACTTTAGTGTGACGCACATAATAGTAGAAAAGGGTTGCACCATAATACTCACTAAAGAGATTGACAAGAGCTAGAATGGCATTACAAGAACAAGTCACAAGAAGGAAACAAGTATATTCTCTATTAAGAAAGATTCAGTAATGTTATGGCTGCTTTTCAAGAGGGTATTTTCCTAGGGAAAATTAAAATTCTTAGCTAACTACTAAAAGAAGCAATTACCTTAAAAGGAGAATTATTAGACAGAATGTACACGTAAAAGGGGAAAATTCATAAAGCAAAAAAAAAGGAATATCCTATAGCAACTCAATGAGTTGATGGTTTTATTGATCGAGTTACCAAGGGTAGACTCTAGTCTAGTTAAAATGGCCTTTAGGTAAACTAGGGCTTAGTTAGATGAAGTGGAAAGTTAATGATTTGATATTCAAATCAGAGAACAACATAGCAATCTCATAGTTAGGTAAGCTAAGCTTCAAGTTAGACTTGTCAAGTTGTTGGGAGAACTAGTTGCATAGTCCAAGTTAAGAAGAGTTAGGATCTTCGAGCTATAATACAGAGTAAGGCTTGGAATAGCCAAGGTAGGGTAGCTTGGATCCTTGTAGTAGAGCGGACTCTTGAAGACTTAAGCAGAGTGAGAGGATCCATCGTGTTATACTCTCCAACCTTTTGGCTTTGGCTTAATAGCATGTTACATACTTAGTAGGAAACAGATAAAAAACCCTTCTCATGCAATTAGTGCAATTTGTACGGCTTCGGGTAGGAAGAGGTTAGTAGTTTCAACTACTGTAGAAGACTGGCAACTGCCACATTGGTGTAACTCCTAATTAAACTTAGGGAAGAGCCATGTGAGGCTTGAAAACTGGATTGGAACTGGCTCACCTTGTTGGAGAATCGGCCTTAACCTAGCAAAGCTAGCTTTGAACCGTTAGTTAACTTATAAGGTTTAGCAAGTTGCTACGGTCCTCTCTCTTAGACTTGTCAAACCAATGGGTTAATGAATTAGGGAAGTGGATCTGTAGGTTGGCCTATCGATCTAACCCGAATTTAAAAAAATAAATAAATAAAACATAAGCTATAGCAATACACAGTAGCAACTTAAAAAAATAAAATAAAATGGCAATAGGTAAAATATTCAATATATATATATATATTAAATAAGAAGCTACTGCAACACAACAACAAAAGTAAAAAAAAAAAAAAAAAAAAAGCTGCATGGTATAGCTAGTTGGAAATAGTAACCACATCTAAACAAAACACATGCACATTTTAATGTGATGGTTGCAGACTCACGTTGATGGAAACATATTACATTTTAAAAAAAAAAAATTAATGGACAATCATCACATGTGAAATGTTGACACACATACAAATTGAAATATTGAATTGCTCGTGCATGGTCACGTATCGAAGAAAATTCACATGCCAATTATCGAACAATTAAATAATGCTCACACTTCATTGGGGGAAACAAATTTAGACCACACACACATTGAGTCACTAACATAGGTAAATAATTTCACATGTTAAATGAATGAACGTATAGAGCTCAAATTCAAATTCAAGAAATGTAGAGTTGTAGATAGTTAGGGATAGGTCAAATCAAATTTGTATAAAAGTGAGGAAATGAGTTACAAATTTGAACGTTCTACATTTTCAATTGTTCTAAAAAATTTCAAAATGTAACAAACGCAAATAAATTCAAGTTTGAAACCCTCCATGCATATTCTATAAAACACAGGTGTAATTCTTTACTCTTCACCGAGTTTCATACTCTTCTATCTACACTCTACTCTCCAAATTGAAAAACAATATTGCCTTCGTCTATAATTTTTTTTCTTTATTGCTGTAGTAGTGATAATTTGTTTTCTCTTAGTTAGTTAGCAAATTTTCTACGCAATATATTTTGCAAATTTCTTTCAAAAATTCATTTTAAGTATAAATTTCTTCAAGTATAATTGTGGTAAAAAAAAAAAAAAAAGGATTGCTTTTTCCATAGATCTTCCTCTAACAAGAAGGGTGGAAAAGGAAAGATGAAAGCTAACCAAATTGAATAGTTTGCAGACATGCAGGATTATGATAACTAGTATAATTTCACAAGTAAGCAATTGAACAATGTATACAATACTCTTAAAGTGGTTTGCTCTACTATTGCAATATGAGGGGATGCTGCTGCTGAGGATGAAGAAGTGGTAGATATTATAGGAGATGACATCTAAGATGACTAACATTGTGATATGGGTAAGTTGCTTAAATCAACAAAAACTGTGATTTTTTTTAAACATTTCTTTAAGATTATCGAGGAAATGGGGAATTTCATGCACAATGCAACTACTACATTTCAAGCTACACATGGAAAAAGGGTGATGGGTATGATACGCTGATGAGACACGTATAAAGGAAGTATCCCATGGAATATGACATCAATAAATCCTAATAGAAAATTGCACCTGGTGATAGTTCCTAGTCATTCACATTATTCTGGTATAATATGGAAAAGCAAAAACTAACCTTGGCATAACACATTGCAAACATATACCTCTCCTTAGTATAGGTAAGTCCAAGTCTTATGAATAGTAAGTATTGAACCCAAATGCTCATTAGTTCGGCAATAAAACAACGTACAAAGCTAACCAACAATTGTATTACAAAGGTAAGTGAGAGCTAGTTGCAATGTTTAGTTTCTTACATACTTAAGTATCGATATATGTAGATATAAGGACTAATAAATGGCAAGAAAATTCATACATGTGAGTAACTGGTCATTGGATAAATAATAAGTGGTAACTAAATAAAAGACTATTGGCCCTTAGGGTAGTTAATGAATGACACATGGCACATGCAATATAGAGGATTATATTTATCATTCGCGAGAACTATAAGTTTTCATGAAAAATATTTTCAATCGATTTTGATAATGCTAGCATGAAAACCGCATTTATAAATGAACATAAAAATCTATGACAACCCACTTTAGAAGGAATAATTTTCCACATTAAATGTGTATACTACATTTTAAATTTGTGTGTTAAAAGGGAATGGATGCTTTAGAATATAAAGACACCTTAATAGTATATGTGATTAAAACAATTACTGAAAGACCCTCTCTACGTAAAATGTAGAGGGATTATTGTATACAAAACGGTAAAAGTTATAAAAAATTCAAAAAAGATGTTAAACACCACTAGAATTCAATGTATGAAATATTAAAAAATATGGTAAATTATAAAGATCTTTTATGTAAGTTTTGTTCGTACCACATTCAAGAAGCTAAAATCCATACAAAAGATTGGGATGTATGTGACAAGTTATTATAAGTATTTAAAGTTTTCCATGATAATATTAATACTTTTTCCTAAGTGTATAGGCCTAACGTGTACTATTTCATAATGGAGATCATTAATATACTTACTATTCTACTTGATGCATGCCAAGACCCAATGCTGCAAATTTTTATGGTTGAAATGGTAGAGAAGTGACTATAGTATTATAGGTAAATTCCCTCCATTTATCTTATTGCCACTATTTTAGACTCCTAAATGTTCTTTAGGACTATCTTAATATGTACTACCAGATAATTGATAACCTTTCTAATACGCAAGACATATATGCTGTAACTACAGCTAATGAGTGTTGATGAGCAATAGATGAAATGAACAAGCTGTTCCAACATTTTTTCCATACCTATGATGGTTAGTTTGTAGTCACTCTCTCACCTCCCATAATAGTAAAAAACTACTCCTTTTCTAGGGAACAACTACTAGCTTAGAAGTTTAAGCGACATAGGTCTAGAGAACAACAATCATAGCTACAACATTATCTCAAAACACCAACTTTAAGTTAGGTGATAATATTAGCATTCATGAATTCGATATTCATGTGTGGTGGAAATTGCATAGAAAGACATAACCAATCCTCTCCCGTATAACTTGACATGTTCTTGCCGTCCTAACTTCAATAGTGGTAGTAGAATAGGCATTTAGGGCCCTTGTTCTCATTTTTGACAACCACCATACCTTATTAAGTGCCATTAATGTAGAAGCTACAACCTACAATGAAGATTGGTAGAAAGAGACCAATAGAAAATGGGAGCCAATAGAGACGTCCACTAAAGAAGACAATTACTTAAAGAACTTCAACACTTTAGAGGAAGTCAAGACTCCAAACTTAAACGAAGTAGTCTCCAAGGTGATACTGATTGACATATTTATTTTTTTCTCTTGAAAATGCTTTTGTCACTAAAAATAACTATATTTTATTTTGGGGAAAAGAAAACCCCTCTAAAATAAAATTTTCAAATTTAGGCAATAGACATCTACATTAGATTTTTCTAAAACCAGGCATAAAAAATTAGTGTGTATTCGAGGACATTTTCCAAAGAAAAATTACAATGGCTAATCACATGAAACAAGCAATTTTTCCAATGTTAAAACTGAAGAACACATTAAAGTTTTATTTTAAAATAAAAATAAAAAAGTTGTGAACTACAACAATCTAACTCTGGTATTAGATATGAAGGTGCCTACTAACATAAGGTAACCTAAATATTTAACTATGAAGTGGTTTCAAATGGATTAGACAAAACTTTATTACATCTCATGCATATTGGATGCTATTTTATGTATGTTATTGTGGCAAAATGGCAATTTCATGTGTAATGTAATTTGTTAAAGTGGTCACTTGTAAAGATTATGTATTTTTTTTTTCATTTCTTTTTTAATAATAAGACCTAATTGATTTTTATCTTCCTGTACAATAATTTCTTTGCATTACTCATTGTTGGAAGAAAATTCATTCACAGCTATGATAATGTACTGATGGAATGGAGAAGGGAAAAAAACAAAGAGAAACAGAGAAAGAGAGAAAGAGGAAGATGGAAAAAGACAAAGGGAGGGGGTCAGAGATATGAAAAGAAAGTGATAGAGAGAAAAAGAGTACGGGGAGAGGAGAATGAGAGATTGAAAAAGAGATGGAGAAAGAGACATGGGAAGAGGTTAGTAAGAGATGAAAGACAGCACATATGTCGATAATTAGACTTTACGATAAAAATATATACTCCATTTCAAATTTCACTCATAAAAAACTCATGCTTCTTATTGTCCTAAAAACTAAGCTCTAATCCTTTGCATAGAAAAATAAATCTCCATGTCTAATTTCTTATCTTCAGCTTCAAAAAATGAATCATTTGTTTTCATGCTCTTGGTTCAAGTTCATCCTCGAAAAAGGATGAGGATTGAAATGGATGAGATTGAAATTACTGATTACATGGAGGAAGATGTCATGTCCATGAAAAAAATATACTGCTATAAAAGATGAAAGTGACAAACATGAGGGCCACCAAGTACTTACTGTTGAAGTATAGGTTCAACAATCTAGAAAAGGGAGTCATCATAGAGAGATAGTTTATTCTTATGCTAGTAGGATAAAAAAGAA
The DNA here is from genome assembly GCA_024138005.1 of Lumnitzera racemosa. Lineage (NCBI taxonomy): Eukaryota > Viridiplantae > Streptophyta > Magnoliopsida > Myrtales > Combretaceae > Lumnitzera > Lumnitzera racemosa. Next base: position 66,288,299 of record JAMXBC010000004.1, read on the forward strand.
TTTAAAAAATACATGAAACTGTATGACCTAAGAGAGCACAATGCAATGAACAAATGGTTTTGAGAAATGCAACTATTAGAAATGTGAAAGAAAAAATGAAGTCAACATGTTATCGGTCAATATTACATGTGTTTAACTCTCTTCTGAATCTTTGTCGTTGCTTTTTGCATATGTTTTTTAAGTTCGAATGCTGTTGAGTGTGAGTGTGACTTTTGTTGATGTGTTGTGACGAGTACAAAGTTGCAAAATCATTTGTAACTTAGTGTGAAGTATGATGCTTATAATATGCAATTTAACAAGCAATGTGATTTTTATATTAAAAATTTATTTGCAATGATGGATTGATTTATAAATTGTTTTTTAATTATTTTAATAGAGAAGTTAACAATGCTAGGTTAGAGATTTTATCAAAAATAAAAAATGTTGATACTTGATTCTTTTTGGAACCAAGGCCTAACAAGTGAAGCTCATCACAAGAGATGCCCAGTGAGCACCCGAGTAAGTAGTGATCTTATGCACCGTGCTGCGACTCCTTCATGAGTCCATGAGCTTACATCAATGAAGAATGTCGATCGAGGGTGAGCCAATTCCCCACATTGCAACGTGCTTGGCGAGCTAAATAACGAGTGACTGAGTAGATCAATCCTTAACTAATGAGTCGATGCCCGCTAATCATCTAGGGTAAGCCTAAGGCTCAACTCCTTCCGTTGAGCATCAACTAACCCCTCAATCAGTGCCTTGGCTTAGTTTTTGTCTATGATAGCTACAACGTATCATAACTCATTAATGAGCTTTTGACATTTGTAGTATGTTTAGCACATCGAGTACCACTACAGAGCATACTTCCTACTGGTGACCAGTATGAATGAACCCTAATTGCATGTATCTAGGTAAATCACATAAAAGGTTCCAGATACCAACAAGTAAGGGGGATCTAACCCAGCCCTTTAGAATCCCTTTCTCTCTATTATTCTCACCCTATTAGACCTCTTCTCCTCCCTTTCCCTAGAGAAGAGAAGTTGAACACACATACACACCAAGCTAGCATAGTTTACTAGGTCTTTAGTGCTCACCTTCCCCTTTCTTGGTTCTCCTTATTGACTTGAGTGTCTAAGGGCTCTTGTGGCATTACCTACAAGGTGCTTTTTGTAGGTGTCAAGGACCAAGAGACGAAGCTTAACCCAATTTGATTCTATATCTCTTAGTCAGTTTTTATATGGTTAACATTTTGGTACATAACATTTCAAGCCACCATGAAGAGATGGCTAAAAGCAAAAACAATAACCTATAAGCTTCCCATGTGGAGGGTACCTATACTTCCCAACAAAGTAGAGGCAATTCATCTTCTTTAACTCAAAATGAAAACACTAAAGGTTAGGAGCTTAAGTTACCCACCTAACAAATGTTAGAGGAAAGAACAAAAGACCACGAATCTACTGTAGCTTTGTACAAAGATGTAACATAACTCAAAAACGCATCCCAAAAGTGACAAAATAAGGAGGCAACCATTCATTCCTCCTTATAGCCAAGTAAAAATGACGAGTAATGCAATGCACGCCTAATGCACTTGTACAATAACATTTAGCATGATCACTTGTTGTACAAAGGTTTATGTGGATGCCTAAACCACAATCACAACAAAACCCATGTAGAAGGAGAATGCACAACCACAAGCAAATCGATTGATAGCCTATCACCAAAGCCATCGCTACAAGATTAAGAAGACATGAACATAGATGAGTTTAATGAACAAATTTGTTGTGCCTCCAGTGTGCATGATTAGAAGAAAGATGAATCATTTGCATAAACGTCATACTTGACATCGACAAAGAGCCCATTCATCTCCTCAATCTTAGAGGAAACACTCTCTACAAGCACAAGGCTACTGCATATCAACATATACGATGGTACAACCAATCTAGATGACTACCTTATCTACTTTTAGACAATGATAAGCCTCCACAACTTCTCCGACGCCATCATGCGTAAGGCCTTCCTTAGTACAATAGTGAAAGCTACCTTGCTTTAGTATGACACTTTCCTCAAGGCATCAATCACTTCATTCGACTACTTAGGAAGCAAGTTCTAACAACACTTCCTCAGCTCCTAAGTCCTATGATGAGATTCCTCCATCCTCTATAATGTTAGGTAACACCTTAATGAAACCTTACGAGTATACCTTGAGTGCTTCAACTAAAGAAAGTTGCAAGTTTCCATACTAGACATAGGAACATCCTTACAAGCACTTCTAACTGGTATAGATCCATATAGAAGGCTCTTCAATTCACTATCTTTAGATAAGCTTAAATCTTAAGACGAATTCATAAAAGTCACTGAGAAATACATAGCTCATTAAGATGCTATCAGAGCTTGGTTCGAATAGAAAAATAACGCTTACATCTCAGCAAAGTATCGTCCAGGACCTTACGATCCCAGACCATAACCCCTTGCATGAGAGGGCATGACAAGCAAAGGCATAAGTTCTAAGGCTATACCTCTTACATACCCTTAACTCAACCAGTTGGTGAAATTATGTACGAAGTTAGGGAACAACTTCCTAGACCTCCAAGCATCCATGAGACATTAGAAGCAGTAAACTCAAGCAAATACTATAACTATCATAGAGCATACAGATACAACATTAATGAGTGTCACTACCTTAAGAATGCAATTGAAGGCCTTGTCTACAAAGGTTACATTGACCACTTTGTTGTAGATGAAAAAAAAATCAAATCCAATGGCCTACTTAACATCATCTAGTAGGTAACTAGCAATAACCCCATTCTTAACAGGCCAGTCCCCCTACAAATGAATAAAACCAAAGGGGATGGTACTATTAAGTCAATAACATATTTGGTAGATCGGCCTCCTTTCAGGCAACACTACCCTTACTCCTAAGCATGAGGTGCACATTGTCTAAAGTAAGAAGTTAAAGACTAATACAACAATAACCTTTACCTACAAAGATGAGCAGGGTGTCAACCTACCCTATTATGATGCACTCATCGTAGTGCTGAAATTAGGTACTTCAATGTCCTAAAGACATTCATCAACAGTAGGAGTTCAGTAGACATACTCTTCAATAGCACCTTCAAGCAAATGAAAGACCAACTTGATGAGCCCTTACAACTGTATAAACATGGCCTGATCGGGCTTAGAGGCAGTAGGCCAATGTTAGTAAAGGGGATCATTACCTTGCTTGTTCGACTAGGTGATGGAAAATACGTTGCTACACAATCCATAGACTTTACTATTGTCAATGTTTGATCACCATATGGTGCCATACTCGGTAGACCGAGCATAACAAAATTCAACATGTTCATTAGCCAAAAATGCCTTAAGGTGAAGTTTATGACCTTGACTAAAGCTGGCAAGGCTAGTAGTGATCGAGCTTTGTCTAGGACACTTTAATTGAAATCACAATCTAGAAACAATGTCATGAACATCGAGTCCACCAATCCCCTTACTTTAGCACTACGTAGCTAGCCAGCAGAGAAGACAGTTGAAGTTTAGATTTCCGACGCCCAAGAATGATAGCTAAAATAGGAGCCAAATTGCTAGATAGAGACAAGCTCAAACTAATAGAGTTCCTTAAGTAGAACTCAAATATCTTTGCATCTATCCTAGAAGACATGCTAAGGATTATCTGTATACCCAAGGCAACCTACCACCTCAATGTCAACCATACCATGCGACCTATCAAGCAAAAGAAGTGACATGTCACACCTGAATGTCAGGCCATAATTAAGGAGGAGTTATAGAAGTTGCTCCACGTAGTCTTCATCTGGTACGAGAGGTATCCTATTAAGCTAGCCAATAGAATGCTTGTGAAGAAAGCAAATGGAAAACGGTGCATATATGTCGACTACATCGATCTCAATAAGGCATGCTCAAAGGATTGCTTCCCCCTATTATGCATAGACCGGCTCATCGACTTGAAAACAAGTCATGCACTTCTTAGTTTCATAGATGCTTACTCTGAATACAACTAAATTTGGATGGCTCTTGAAGAAGAAGTCCATACATACTTTACTATAAACTTTGGGACTTATTGCTGTAAAGTCATGCCCTACGACCTAAAGAATGCTAAAGCCACATACCAAATAATGGTAACCCATATCTTCAAGCCACAAATAGGAAGGAACATCCAAATCTATGTTGACAATATGATCACTAAGAGCAAAACTAGAAGAAGCCATATTAGTGACCTTTAAGAAATCTTCCAAACCTTTTGACAGTTTAAAATGAGACTTAACCCTCAAAAGTGTGTCTTCAGGGTTGATTTAAGCAAGTTTCTCAATTTCATGGTCATAGAGTGAGGGATAAAGGCTAACCTTGATAAGATCAAGGCAGTCCAAGACATACAAGTACCGACTAAGGTGAATGAGGTCTAGTGACTAACAAGAAGAATAGTCGCCCTCAACTACTTCATCTTTCAAAGCACAAATAAGTACATAGAGTTTTTCAATTTGCTCAAACACCATATCGAGTTTAAGTGGACACCAACATGTCAACAAGCCTTCCAAGACTTGAAGAAGTTCCTTAAGACCTCATCTATGCTCTCTAAACCCATCTCTAGAGAGAAATTGCTCTTATAACTTACAGTTAGCAATAAAGCATTATTGTTTGTACTTATTCGAGTGGAAGGTCATGACTACCACCTAGTCTACTACGTTACCCATATCCTATAAGGACTTAAGCTCTGATGCATTAAAATAGAAAAGTTTGCCATTACAATAGTCATTACCACTTGTAAGCTTAAGCCTTACTTTTAGTCGCATCCAATCATTATATAAACAGATGTACCACTCAAAATGGCCCTACAAAGGCCCAATACTTTAGGTTAAATGATGAAGTACTCCCTTGAGCTTAGTGCTTACGGAGTTCAATTTTGCCTAAGACAAGAAATAAAAGCATAGGTGCTCGTAAACCTCATAATGTAGTACATTGGAGTGGATGAGCCTTAATTAAAGCTTACCATACCAATTTAGACACTCTATATTGATGACTCCTCTGTTAAAAGGGGGAGTAGGGTCAGTATTATGCTATAAGGCCCGCACATAACAAAGATCCTTTATGCCCTGAAGTTTGGTTTCCCAATCGAATATGAAGTACTTATCACTAGCCTGAAGATTACTAAGGACATCAGAGTAGAAAAACTTAGCAAACACTTAGACTCCATGTTGGTTTTACAGCAAATTAAGGGAGAATAAGAGACCAAGGGTGAAATGATGGCCAATTACTTGCATTTAGTGCAAGGCCTCCTTATGGAATTCACCTCTTAGGAAGTCATCAAAACCTCCCAAGCAAAAAATGCAAAAGCAAATAGGCTATCCACAATAGCTTCATCTGCCAACCCCACATTATACGATTGTGACAAGCTACTATTCATACAGTACCTCCTTAAAAGAATTATAGAGGTGCAATAGTAAGAAGTCATTGTAATGATAAAAGTAGCCCTAGAGCCCTCCTAGATGGACTCCCTTGTGTAGTACCTCAACATTGGGATGATACTCGAAGTGCAAGTTGAAGCGAAGAAGTTAGCATATGCCACGACCAACTATACATTGATTGATGATCTGCTCTATAAAGAAGGACACAATACTCTACTTCTCAAGTGCCTCCAAACAAAAGAAGGTGGTTGGATACTCGAGGAGCTTTACGCAGGGATTTGTAGTAACCACATCTAATCGCAAGCACTATACCTTTGAGTGCTTAGGCTAGGTTACTACTGGCCCATAATGAAGGGAGACACTAAGGCCATTGTCCAAAGGTACCACTCCTGCTAAAAGCATGCACCAATTACTCACACTCCTAACTTAGAGTTGCACCCTTTGACTAACCCATAGCCATTCGCATAGTGGGGAATAAACATCCTTGGCCCTTTCCTTAAAGCTTTAATGGGCTAACAATTCATCTTGGTGGTTGCAAATCACTTCATTAAGTGGGTAGAAGCATTAGCAATCGCGACTATCACAAGTCGAGCCACCGAAGGCTTCATGTTGACCCATATACTCTCTTGCTTCGGAGTACCATATAGATTGATCACCAACAACAAAAGGTAGTTCAATAATGATTGCTTCATGAATTTCTACAATAAGTATAACATTAGGCAATATTGTACCTTCATTGCCCATCGTTAGACCAACAGCCAAGTTGAAGCCATCAACAAGATAATCCTCAACAGTCTTAAGAAGAAGGTAGAACGAGCAAGAAGTGGGTAGGCCAATGAACTTCCTAACCTACTTTAAGGTTATTGTATGATACATAGGACGTTGAATGGAGAGACCTAATTCTATCTCGTATTTAGATCCGAAGTTGTTCTCCTTATTGAGTTAGAGTTACCTACCAACAGGGTACAACACTTTGATGTAAACATTAATCACATGGCCCTGTGAGTAAGTCTTGATACTATCGACAAAGTTCAAGACCCTACATGAGCACATACTACGGCATATAAGCAACAAGCCACCCAATACTACAACCGCAGCATCTAACCTAGGGTTTTCCACCCTGGTGACTTAGTATGTAGAAAACTAGAGGCCACTAGCTTTGACAAAGGATGAGGTAAGCTTACCCCCAATTGGGGGGATCTTCTGTAAGTAGTTGATGATGAGGGAAAAGGTACTTACAAGCTCAAGATGATAGAAGGATAACTAATCCCTAGGGCATGGAATGCCTAGAATCTAAGACCATACTTTGTTTAAATGCAGTGATAAGGATTAAAAGCATTTGTAACTATGGCTGAATATAATAAATTGATGAAGTTACTAGCATTTGCTCCTCTTCCTCACTTGAGCCATTAATCTTGGGTCGATTTTCATCCCAAAGCTTTGCTTAAGTTAGTCTTTAAACTAGCTACATAAGCACCATCATTATAGGCCTTCGATCTACATCGAGCCCCCAATCTTGACTCGATTTTAATCCCTAAGCTTTGCCCAAACTAGTCCTTACATTAATGACAAGACCACCATCATTATAGGGCTTCAATCTACATATAGCCCCCAATCTTACGCTAATTTTCATCCTTAAACTTCGCCTAAGCTAGTCCTTACACTAACGATGAGGGTACCTTTATAGGGCATCAATCCACATCGATCCCCAAATTAGGTCAATTCCTATCCCCAAGTTAGTTCTTATGATGTGAGCACTTCACCCAGGCATTAATTTGCCTAATGCCCCTAAATGTGAGTATATCTTTCACCTTTGATCATTCATCTATGCAAGAATGATTATCGGACATTACTTATCATCTCCAAACCTAAGTCCATCTATCATAACAGTTATCGGGCACAACTTGAAGTGAGATCGAATAGCGAAAACTAGGGAAAAGCAAAATCAATTGGCATGAATTAATGATTAAAAGCATGAAGACTTTATTTCATTGATCAATCAAGTATAAAGTTTAACAGGTCGGCATACCAAGCCTAGCTACATCACAGAAGAAAAATGATAAAATTACATCCTATACTATAATGACTCATTTTGCTTAAATAGCTATTCTCAAGCTTAACCTGATTTCTTACTTCGAGATCTCTACTTTAAGAGGCACTCATCTTAACTTTAACTCAGCTAGCTCCCATATTGTGACTATATCCCTAAAGTCTTATGTAACCTAGTCTCAAATTGCAATGCTTCCAGTGATGCTTAACCTCTAAGTGAAGGTCTCCACTTTACCTAATAGAGCCTCTCTTCTATAGAGGCTGTAGTGGGGATTGTTGATCCAACTACTCTACCCAATGTGACGAGCTGTCTAAGCCCTATTGGCAACAAAGTAAAATTGACCCTTCAATTAGAAGTAGACTAGAGGACTTACAAAGTAAAGATTGTCACGAGTCACTTAGTCCTTACATTAGGGTGGAGAAAAGACCCGCTTTACTACTATGGTCACCACGATTACCCTTACTTGCTTAGGGTCATTTGGAACAATGCTTAGAAGATACTCCCCAAAATCTTATATAGGTGAGCGTCTCGTAGTGAGGCTACCATAGACAAGTGGTAAGCTATGTTTGAGCCTCCCTTCTTTTACCCGATATCACTAAAATAGAAAGAGTGCAAGAACTTAAGACAACATACACCTCCTAGTCATAGCTTGTGAACCAACCATCGCTGTTGAGTAGTTATTCGCGCCTCATGATCACAACCCAGGGAAAAGGTCGAAGACAACCATCTCCCTAACTTGAGTACACCATCTTACAACATGATTGCTTTAGACAAACTCATGGAAGCTCTCAGGCATAGCCCGGTAAAGTTTTTTTGATAATTAGTATAGAGAGGCAAGGACCCATGTACCCTTTTTAGAGGATCCATGAAATGCCCCCATTTATACACATGTTATCATCATGTACCCCAAAGTATTGAGAACTAACACAACGCCTATATAATTAATGGTATGTCATATGAGCTTTAAATATCCTTTGGAAGGCACTCCACCCAAGGCCTTCCACCTGCTATAAGAACATAACACCTGAAATGAACTCTACGGGATAGATAGCATATGTTAGTAAGAGGTTCGCTTTGCTGAAATCCCCTTACCTAGGAAATCTTATGACGTCATCCCAAGATACGTTCTTGTATGCTCGTCTCTCCTTAGCAAGAGCCTTCATGAGAACCCCAAGAGCTACCATCTACTTAGAGGTAAAGGGACGTCACGCCCTAGCAAGCACCATTGCAGGATAAGAGTAGTTAAGCTAAATCAAGGATAAGTGTGAGGCAGCAACACATAAGAAAGTAAACAAGTCCCTAAGGAGCAATCGGTTAGCATTAACTCGAGGATAAAGAGTACGAATAATCTCTCGTTTTAACAAAAAAAAATATGGGATCTAGTTCGATGAAAGCCTTCTCAATAAAAAAAAAACTTAATAAAAAACATATGGAATTCAAGCATACAGACATAGTAATAGGGATCACGGACTAGCCACCTGCTTACAAGCTCAACGACTTACCCATATGGTTTACCAAGCTATCTAAGGAGAGTTAAATGTAGAAGCAAGAAACTTTCTCTTGTTTGACTCGCCGAGTTGCTCTTCCCTCCATCTCATTAAAGAAACACTAAAGGTAACCGACTTGATGTTGAGTCGACCCCTTCATAATACATTAGCCTAAGGTTAAGCACTAAACCCGCTTACTACCGACCAAAAACATTGCTAAGGTTAAGTTAGCATTAGCTGCCCTCGACTCAAGCCAGCCAATTAAGCTCAACCTGACAATGGGCAACCTCCATAACTAATCCTTCCTCAATTTGGAACATTTAAGCTGTTGAGTGCCTAAACCCGACCTAATCTAGTTAGAACCTATTGTGCTTAGAAAATAGCATCATAGGGACCACAAAATGGACAATTCATATGTGCCTCATTTTTTGACATCCTTACTGTCCTATTTTGTACTCAAATATCCTTTTTTGTCTACTTACAACTCTACCCTTGCAATTTATTCTAACCATCCTTAGTTACTTTCGTTTTCTCTTATCTAGTCTATTGTGAGCATAGATTAGTGGTGAGTACTCTTTAGCTACACTTGTGCGTAATATCAAGTGCAACCTAAGCTTGTGTAGGCCGTTAGTGCATCATATCCACCATTGGTGCATAAGAACCCTTGTTCTACCTTCGACTCTCATTTACTCTTCAAACCATCTCGTAGTTTGAAACCACTCCTGGTTTACGTGATACTAGATGTCGTGTGCTCATCTAAGATATCCGTATTATCTTGGTATCAAAATTTAGCTACATCTAAGTAAGTTCCCATTACTTATCCTCTAAGTAGTTTACTATTACTATAAGTGTTCTTGAATCTGTTTATTATTATTATGAGTGTTCGAAGAGTATTTAGAGTTAAAGAGAATTCGTGCTTTGTTTTCCCCTATTTCTTACTCATAAAATAAAGCATGTATGTTTTGGTTAGTCCTTTGTGTGTTTTGTTGTAATAGTTGTTAGTGCTGTATTGTTTTATTGTGTTTGAAGAGAGAGGAGTTTTAGGTTATATTTCAACTATTAGTATACAAAAATGTCTGATTCTAGTGTTTAAGGAACCTTACGAAACCAAGCGAGTAGTGCTCATAATGGCGAAGATTAGTAGGGAAGTTTCATACCCTAGTCCACTAATGAATGATTGGATAGACTTATTGACTTAGTAACTAGCTTAGTGATTTCAATAAACGAAGATAGGTAATGAGTTCGAAATGACCCCTATAAAGGCCAAGTTAATGAGCTGTCTTAGAGAGGCAATGGCCATTACAATCGAACTAACGCCCCAGTTTGACCACCCTAAGTTGGAGGAGTAAATAGAGCTGCTCGATGAAGACTCGCGTTAGATAAAATTGAAGAAGAGGATGAGGAAGTAGGTGATGAGGAAGGAGAGTAATATGAACCTAAGGAAAGGAATGTTCGAGCATTAAAAATGGAAGGATTGAGAATGCATATCCTTAGTTTTTCTGGTAGTATTGATGCTAAGGACTACCTAAATTTGGTAGATAAGATTAAGAAGCAATTTGAATGCCATGAAGTACTTGATAATGCTAAGGTCAAGCTTACTGGATTAGAGTTTACTAGTTATGCCATTTTATGGTAGAAGAACTTACTAGCCATTCGAAGAAGAAAAGGGGAACTTGAAGGTGAGAATTGGAATGAAATGAAGAGAGTCATAAGGAGGATGTTTATTCTAAGCTATTATTTACAGGATGTGTTCAAGAGGTTACATGAGTTGAGGCAAAGAGGATCAAGTGTTGATGCATACATGAAGGAATTCTAGATATTGATGATTTGTTGTAAAGCTATTAAGCCTGAAGACTGAATTGTATCCCAATTCATTAGTGGGTTGAAGTATAAGATTGGAGATGTTTTGGAGATTATGGATATTGGTTTACTCGATGAAACCATTCAAGCTAACTAGAGAATCAAGAAATGCTGAACAATAAGATTCCAAGCTCCTGTTAGTTTACCTACCTCTTGCCGACCTATTCTAAGTAGAGCTATGCGATTAAAGACTAGTAAACTTGTTGAAGTCTGACCTGCTCAAACTACCTAAGTAGAGGAGAAGGAGATCTCAAGGAAGTTTAAGAAAGGCTAGAGCTCGAGAAGAGAGATAAGTGAAATTAAGTGCTTCAAATGTCAAGGGTTTGGACACATGGCTATAAAATGTTCAAATAGACAAGTGATGGTGACTAAGGGAGATATGGTGACCATAGAAGTCGATAGTATTGATGAAGAGATTGAGGAGCCTAAAGAATCTAGACACCTAGAATAGTCTAAGGGGAGGAGATTGTTTATGCTAAAGATGAAAGTTTTATGCCTGCAACAATGGTGTTGAGGAGAATGACAAGTGTGAGTCCTGCATGAGAGGATAAGTAGGGAAAGAATTTGTTCTACATTGGTTGCAAAGTGAACAGGTCGTTGTGTGCAATGATTACTGACAGCGGCAGCTACACCAACACAGCATCTATATTCAAGGTCCAACAGTTGAAGTTGCTAATTAAGCCCTACACCAAACCTGATAAACTACATTGGCTTAATGATAAGGGAGCCCTACAAGTAAATAAGTATGCAGTTATGCCAATAAGTAGTGGAAACTATCGAGATGACGTACTCTATGACATGTTACCCATGAGTGCATCTCATATTCTTCTTAAATGACCATGGATGTTTGATCAGAATGTGGTATATGATGAAAGGAAGAATATATCCTATCTGATGATTAGAAGGTTACTAGAAATGAGGGAATTAGATGAGGAATTGCTACTTACCGAGGTAAGAACCTTATCAGATGAGTTTGCTAACTTTTTCTTAAGTGAACTACTAGGTCTACCTCCCTACCAAGGCATTGAACATGCAATTGACTTACAGCCAAGAGTCACACTACTAAATAAGCCTACCTATAGGTTAAATCATGAACAGGCCACAGAGCTATAGAGGCAAGTAGATGAGTTGATGAAGATAGGGTATGTATAAAAGTCCCTAAGCTTATATACCATACTGCCTTTATCAATACCAAAGAAAGATGGTGCATAAAGGATGTATATAGATTGTCGAGTAATCAATCACATTATCATCAAGTATAGATATCCTATACTAAAGCTTGATGAACCAAATGGAGCAAAAGTATTCTCTAAGATTAACTTTAAATCTAGGTACGATCAAATTCAAATGCGAGAGAAGGGTGAATGGAAGACTGCATTCAAGACCCATAATGGATTATATAAGTGGCTTATGATGCCTTTCGGACTATTAAACACACTAAGTACATTCATGAGTCTAATGAACCATGTTCTTTAAGAGCTGATAGGAAAATTTGTAGTGGTATATTTTGATCACATCTTAGTTTACAACCCTGACTTGGAGACTCACTGTGAGCACCTTTGAGTAGTCTTCTCAAAACTCCGATCTAAGAAGCTTTCTACCAATCTAAAGTAATGTGACTTCTACCAACTTGAGGTGAACTTTATAGGATTTGTTCTGAGTAGTGGTGGTATATAAGTCAATGAAGAGAAAATAAGAGTGATTATTGAGTGGTCTGTATCGACCTATTCAGTTGACATGTAAAGCCCATGGCCTGACATCATTCTATCATCAATTTTTAAGGAACTTTAGTACCATTATAGCCTTACACATTGAACTATTGAAGAAAAATGTAGAGCTCAAGTGGAGAGAGAAGGAATATAAGAGTTTTGAAGAGGTGAAGGAGGAGTTGTGATGCGTTTTTAAGGTCGAACACATAGAGAAACACCATAATGAAGAAAACAGAAAGAAACAAAAGAAGAGTTAGCAAAGTTCGAGTAGCTACTAACTGGATATGACATACCAATTGATTGTACTTAGCCTACAATCCACCAAATATGACTCACCGGTCTGAACTAAAGCATCACTTGCCACCACTCCTTGCTAAAAAAAAAGATAAGAGTTGAAGTGTAATGAGAACACTAAAGTTGCTCAAAGGAAACTTAAATAATATTTTGATATTAAGGATTGATTGTCTATGTACAATTTAGTAGGGGGTTATATATCCATCCATTAGGGTTACTTTACATGTATGAAAAGACTAAAGGATATTATTATAATTAGGTTATGAAATACATACTAATAAGAGTAAAAGAGACAAAGATTATTCAGTACAAAAGGTAAAGAATCTTTTTGGAATGTCATGCCAAAAGACATGTATCGCTCCATGGCTAGATGTTAGAAATATGGTATAAAGTAGGCAAGAAAAAGAATTTGTAGTTAGGGGCCGACCTGATCTGGATAAAGTCGAAGACCCATCTATCTCATTGTAGAGTAGTTAACTGAGGTTAGGGTTAGACATTTGATGTTAATTCGAGAGTTCAGCTCAAATAGTCGAGGTTGTTTGCTTGAATATTCTATCATAGCACAACTATTCGGCAGGTTTGGCACTTGTGAAGGCTCGGCAATTAGGTTAGCATAAAAGGGAAACACAAAGGTCAGGATAGGAATTTCCATCTCGAATAGGGCTTCGAGCTAATATCCTTCGAGTAAGTCCTTAGAATCCTCTAGCTTGGCTTTGTGTGATCGATCTAGGAGGTTGATTCCTATTGAGTTGACTACTGCCCTTGTCTTAGCTCTACTGAGTAAAGAATTTGAAATAGAGTGTGATGCATTTAAACTAGGTATAGGTGCTGTGCTAATGCAAGAGGGATAACCTATTGCTTACTTCAGTGAGAAACTCAGAGGAGCTACACTCAAGTACTCAATATATGATAAGGAGTTTTACTCCTTAATCTAAGCCTTGACTATTTGGCAACATTATTTGTTACCCAAAGAGTTTGTCATCTATAGGGATCATGAATCTTTAAGATATTTAAAGAGCTAGCTTAAGTTGTCTTATAAACAAGCTAAGTGGGTTGAGTTTAAGGAAGGATTTTCTTATGTCATGAAGTACATGAACAATAAGAACAACATAGTAGCCAATGCCCTATCGAGATGACCTTCCCTCTTGACTGAACTGCAGACCCAATTACTAGGTTTTTCCATGATTAGGGATTTATATGCTAGAGATCCACATTTTGGTTCAATCCATGCTAGATGTGAAGAAGGTTGAACACTTGATGATTACCACAGGGAAGATGGATACTTATTCAGAAAGAAGAGATTGTATATCCTGACCTATTCTATGTAAGAACTACTAGTGCATAAGGTGCATGGTAGAGGATTGTTTAGATATTTTAGCTAGTACAAAACATATGAGGTACTAGCCTCTAGATTCTTTTGGCTAAGAATGATGAGAGATGTTGAACCATACTACAAAGTGTGCTACTTGTAAAAGGCCAAAGAGTTGAGCCCAGTAAGGGCAATATGTACCTTTATAGATCTCAACCAAACCATGGTCCGAGCTAAGTATGAAATTTATGTTAAGATTACCGAAAACGTCCAGAGGGAAGGAATCCATTGTGGTAGTCGTGGATTGATTTAGCAAGATAGCATATTTCGTGCCTTGTTCCAAAACTAATTATGCTTTAGCTATCTCTTTTCTTTTCTTATAGGAAGTCGTCAAACTTCATAAAGTGCCCAAGACCATTGTTCCAAACTGCTATCTAAAATTTATGAGCCATTTCTATAGAATATTATGGAGGTGAATGAGAACCAAACCATTGTTTAGTACGTCCTATCATCCACAAACGGACAAAAAGACCAAAGCTATCAATAGGACTGTAAGAACTCTACTAAAAGTCATTGTTAGTCGAAACATAACTGATTGGGACCAATAATTGAGTTCACTTACAACAGGATTGCCTACAACACCACACGCATATCACCATTTGAGATCATGTATAGATTCAACCTTGAGCTCCCATTGGACTAAACACCCCTTCTGAGTTAAGAAGAAGATCAACCAGCTATTGAGAGATTCGAGGCCATTAAGGTAATGTACTAAAAGGTTATAGAACAACTAAGTCAAGCTACTACTAAGTTCGAGAGGTGAGGTAAAGGACGAAATAACAAAGAATTTTAGCTTAGTGATTTAGTTTGGATCTACCTTAGTAAGGATCAATTTCCAAATTTAAGGAAGAGTAAGCTATCTCCTAAAGCCAGTAGACTATTTAAAGTGATAGAAAGGATCAATTCTAATGCCTATAAGATTAAATTACTCGAAGGCTATAGAGTCTTAGACTCTTTCAACATTGCTAACTTCCGCCCTTATGTTTCTAAAGACAATTAACAAGAAGCCAAGCTAGATATGATCCTGAATCTCGAACAACTTAGAGGGGATGATAGGGATCATAAACAAATCACTCGCTCATGAGCTTGAGGACTCGCTCATATGTTTCATTAAGTTGTCTAAGGAGAGCTGAATGTAGAAGAAAGAATCGTTCTCTAATCTAACCTACTAACTTGCTTTACCTCCATCACATTAAAGAAACACCCAAGGCAATTGAATTGATGATAAGCGAACCCCTTCATAACACATCAACCCAAGGTTAAGCACCATACTTGCCTACTACTGACTTGAAACATTGCTAAGGTTGTATCACCCCTAACCCTAACTGGCCATTTGAGGCTGACCTAACAATGGGCCATCTTTAGAACTAATCCTTCCTTAATCTAGAACATCCAAGCTGCTAAGTACCTAACTCTAACCAGATCTAGTCAGAACCTGCCTTGCTTAATTAATAACATCAAGGGGATCATAGAATGGATAGCTGATACGTACCCCATTTTTTGACATTCGTATTATCCTATTTTGTACTTGAATATCCTTTTTTGTTTGATTACATCTTTACCCTTGCAATTTATTCCTTTTTCCTTTTTTAGTAAGAATCCTTTTTTGTAATTTGCACATACCTAGGACTTGCCCTAATTAGGTCATATAAATACTTATAAATTGTAATAGCTAAAACAGTTAGCAAGATATTGAATTTCAAACATTTCTCTTTTGTGAGCTAAGCATCTTTGCTTACTCTCATTTACTTTTATCTAGTTCATTTTGACCGTAGATTAGTGGTGAGTACCCTTTGGCTACACTTGTGAGTAATATCAAGTACGACCTGAGCTCATGTAAAGTGTTAGTATGTTATATTTATTGTAGGTGCACGAAGACCCTTGCTCCACCTTTGACTCTCATTTACTCTTTAAACCATCTCATGGTTTAGAACTACTCTTAGTTCACATGATACTGAATATCACATATCCATCCATGGTATCCGTATTAAATAGTATGAAAGCAAGAAACTATGATCAAGAAAAATGCAAGCACGAGTCCAAAGAACATTAATAAAGCTTCATTTAAGTGTTCAACAGATTATATAAGTGAAGGTCGACATCCCGAGCACTTCCTAAAAGAAAAATACAAAATTTGCAAAGCAGGCATACATCGCCTAAGATAACTACAGAAAATAAACAAAAATATCAAGATGCTTCTAATCTTTAACTTGCGGTTATTGTTGTTGCTACTCCAGCCCTTACTAAACTTGGTTGCCACCACCTGCCTGCTTGAGGTTTGTATTAGAGCCGCTGCTAGAAGTTCTTGATGAGTCACCAAATGACTCACCACATGGTCCACTCCCAGCAATAACCTCAGGTTCATCCAACCAATGTAGGAAGGATAGGTTCACATTTGGCATATTCTTTCGAGCCTGTTTCCTCACTTCCTCTACCATTGCATAACTAACCTTAGTGTGATAAAGGCATATTTTTCATTTTTTAAAAGTACAAATTAAGATAGAATTAATATAGATTTATATAAATCATTAAGAATTGGTAATTAATTATTTTCATTTGGACTTTTTAGGAATTAGAGGATTCAAGAGTGAAATTACGGATGATTGAAAGGAATTTTAAGCAAATAAACGAAGTTCAGGTCAATGTATGCAAATTGGAATTAAAAGTAGTTGGTTGTTACAAGCTTGCACTGGCGGCCTTTGATGTCTACGCCATTGGCCTAAATGCTGGCCTTCCACTTACACTACTAGCCTTCATGAAAGAAGAAACTTCACATGAGCTAACCTTAATTTTTCATATAAATAATATATGTTTCATCGTTGGAGGGGCTTTTTAGGCATACTTTTCCTTAGATATTGAGAATCGTAGAATAGTTTTTAGATAGTTTTTGAAAAATTCTTCAGGAGAAGCGCTTTAATAATTGAGAATATTTTTCTTTTGCTGTGGAGACCAAGATTGAAGTTGTAATTGTAGATTATTTCTTTCTAATACAAAATTAGTGACATCTATTTCAATTATTCTTATGCAATTTTGTGAATTACTTATGATTTCAATTATGAATTTCCTTGCGAATATTTGTGTTTTTGTTTTCAAATCCATGGTTAACTAAAATTATTTGTGGGAATTGATGAAACCTTAGAAAGTTAAGATGATGATTGTGTTCATGTTATAGGATTAAGAGATATATGGGTGATTCATGATTGCAATTTCTATGATTTTGATTATAATTGTTAAAAACCTTAATGATATGGAAGTTGATATAGGGTTTGTTAGAAGTTCTTAGTTGATTTGATTAATCGATGTAGAAGCAACGTTAATTGAATTAGTTAGAAATGATCTAAAGACTAATGCAATGTTTAGCAGTTGATTATTCACTAAGACATTAGGGATAATTGATATTGGACGTTAAACAATCATAGTATTGGGAGATATGTGATTATAATTTAAAGTCCACCGTTAATGGGAAGATGTGAAAGCTGACTAAATAATTAGGGGTTTAAATCCTTAAGTTTTAAGGTATAATAATTTCACTTGAATGACCATATAGCTATTAATCTATATAATATGATAACAATTTGATTTGTATAATCTAAGGTGGATTCTATTTTCCTACAATTCTCAATTGATAGCTTAATTTTAGATTTTTCAAAGTTATTTTCTTTTCAATAGTTTTAGAGTAATTATTAGATTAATTAATTTAATTTTGAGTGTTTGAATATTCATAAGCATTGGTATAGGATTAGTAATTTTTTTGTCCTTGAGGAATTGATAACCTTACTTTCTCTATATTACTTGATTCTGACCCAATATACTTGCTAGAGTATTCACAATTTATTTTTTTATATATAGTTTAAGCGAATCACCTTCTCAATCAAGGGGTTTTGTAAGGTCGCAATAAAGATCTCATGTTTGACCTTGTCGAATAACCCCGTACCTCAACCTCCTTTATGCCATAGTCAACTTGCACTTTCTCCAGCTCCTCATCCTTAGCTCTTAACTTGGTAACTAGCTTACCCTCCATGACCTTATTGGACTCCTTAGCCTTCCTCAACTCATCATCTAGCCGGTATACTTGACCGAGTACGTCCCTATTCCAGTGTTCCTAGTCTTTGAGCACCATAACTAAGTCACCACAAGAGTTTTCCTTCTCTTCTAATGCCTTCTGGAGTCTCTTTTCCTTGACCTTCATCTTGTCTCCCTTTGACAAAAGAACTGAACGGTTATTGGCTAGAAAAAAGTCTAGCAAGTCATACAATTGTAAAAGATAATCAATAATCAACAATTGCATTAAAAGCAAGCAATTCAATAAAAGTACACAAGCATCTCACCTTATTGTACCTCCTTAACACCACCACCAAGGCCTCCAATACATTGCGACCTACAAGAAGCTGCCTAAACCATGCTTGTAATTGCTTGAACCTTTGAGGGGGTCAATCTATGGGTTATGCGAGAGCTGCTTACCTACTTTAATGAATTGGAGGCTTAACATTCTCATCATTAACAATCTTAATATCTACCAAAGCAATGGTATCAAGTGTTCGCTCTGAACTTGCTTGATTCATATCTATTCGAGCACCCACTACGATAGGGCTTGGCTCAATTACAACATCCCTAGCTGGAACCCCCGAAACCACCCCCCTTACTAGATGCTCCTACATCTAGCACCACTATACCTAACGGCACTCCTATATGAACATTGCTTCATGCCTACTAAATAACTTTTGGAAGAGTCTACTTCCTTCCCCCTTTCTTCTTAGAATTTTTTGAGGGATAACATAAGATCTCTCCCTCCCCTTTCCTTTCAGGGTGTGTCCTCTTCCTATGCCTCATAGCACTCTCAAGTTACCTATTCTATACAGCTAGCAACTTCATCCTTTGCTTCTTAGAAGCTAACTCCATAGCTATAAACCAACAGATGAACCACTTCGAAAAACAAACCAAAACAAGAATAAGAAACTTACAACACTGAGGACAAGCAGTCTAATGTCCTTACTCCAATTACAAAGCAATATAGCATGGCAAACAACCAACCACCCCTCTTTAACCAAATAAAACAAGTAGTTATCTCCATTACATACAATAGTTCTTTGCTCTCATACTTCTCACATATCGACAAGGGTTTAAGTTTCTTCTAGCCCGCTAAATTCAAGAGCTTGATGCTAGCCATGGAGTCCTCATCCCCCAAGTCCTTCAATGTCATACCCCTAATAGGCCATCTCCAACCTTTGAACAACGAGTCAACAATTGCTAACCTTGCTAACCTTCTAAGGTAAGCCTAAGGCTTAATTCCTTCCATTAAGCATCAACTGACCCCTTAATGAGGGTTAGTAAGTCTCTATAGTATGGTCAACGCACCAAGTACCTCTCTCCCTACCAAATTACAAAGCTACAAATTTGGTGGCTTAGTTAGTTATGGCATGCTACCTACAATGAAGCCCTATCCCCCATCGTAGAGCGTACTATCTATTGGCGACCAATACAAATGAACCCCCAATCACCATGTATCAGGGTAAATCACATAAAAGGCACCAAGCACTAACAAGTAAGGGGGATCTAGCCTAACCCTTTGGCATCCCTTTCTCTATACTATTCTCACCCTCTTAAACTTCTTCTCTTCCCTCTCCCTAGAGAAGATAAGTTGAACACACATACACTAAGTGGGCATAGTCTACTAAGTCTCCAATGCTTACCTTCCCCTTTTTTGGTTCTCTTTGCTAGCTTGAGCATCCAAGGGCCTTTGTAACCTCACCTATAGGAGGCTTTTTGTAGGTGTCAAGGAGTAGGAGATGAAGTTCAGCCTAATTTGACCCCATATCTCTTGGTCTCTACATGATCAATAAAAAATTTTAGGTAAAACTTTGTTTAAAATTTTATTGACAAGCAATTTTATTAAAAATTTACTAAATGTTTAAAGTAACAAATAAAAAATTAGAAATAAAAGGTTCTTTAAAAATTTATTTAAAAAATTGATTAGCTGATTCACAAGTCACTAAACAGGCTTGGAACTGGCCTTACCTCAGCTAGTGTCAATTCAAGTGGAACTAAGCCCACGACTTAACGGGTTCGGTCTGGGTTCGATTTGGCCCCTAGTTTACTCTTACTGTCTACAATCAAGGTATACATCTCTTCCTTGACCTCACATGTGATATGGAATAGATTCTCCATCTACTCATTCTCAATGGATTGTTTAATGCTTAGAACTCATCAAATGACTAAACTTAGCAGGTCTTCTTCTTTAGCAAAGATCTCTTCCACTACTACTCCTTTATCAACATACTCAACCACTTTCTATATCTTTCAATCAACATCTTCATTTGCACTATCCACTTCAAAGGTCGGGACATCACCTTTAGTTACCATTGTTCGTCAACTCGGATATTAGATAGCTATGTACTCAAAACTCTAGTGCTTGAAACATTTGATTTTTCTTGTCTTCTGTCTTGAGATCTAACCTTTCTCAAACTTCCTTAATAGCTCCTTCTCAATAAGTCAGGCATTTTGGTTAAATCAAAACTCTTCTCTTTTGTGTGGTTTTGAACTAACCACTCCCTTTAAACTTCCTTATGTAGGTTGGATGAGTAAAATAGGTTGGCTAAGCAAAGCTTAGAGTAGCCAATTTCTTCTTTGCCTTTCCACTCATTGAGTAGTCTAGATAGCTTCATCAATGGTAATATCTTGAAGCTCATACCTTAAACTGCTAAGGAACCTAGGTACATTTTAGGCTTTTGGCTCATTCACTTCAGACCTAATCATAAGCATTTAGAATTCTCAAATGTACTCATCAACAATTCGATTTCCTTACTTTAGTTTTTGCAACTTTATATAAGTGCCCTACAAATATGACTCCAAGATAAATTTGACTTTCATGATGCTCTTCATCTTGGGACAAGTCTTAACATATCAGTGGCCTTCTCTTCTCTATATAGTGAAGAAATTCCTTAACCACAAGGTCATGCATCTACTAAACTTTAAGGTGACTAATCTAACCCTATCATTGTCATCATGCTGATTGTAATAAAAATTTCTCTTTACCTTCTCCTTTAAGTTGAGGTACTCATTGGTGTCACCTGTAAGTTAGAATATGTAGTTTAATACTATTAGCAACTCAGGGAGCTTGGGCCCTTTCATGCACTTAATAAAACTCTTTGTCTTCCTCTTCTTCATATACATCTTCTAAGTTTATCCTCCTGCATGCTCTCATTTCTACTCCTCCACTTTGGGCATGTTGATTAGGAAATTTCTACATCCTTGTTGAGCTTCATACATGTTATTAATATTAGGCTCTACTTGAGGAATATCTTAGGAAACTTTAGTAGTTTGGTTTACGGGCAATTGTTGAACTATATAGGTCAATTAAGTAATCATCATAGCTATCTCATCGAATTGCTAATTTGTAGATCTAAGGGAGGCTGAAACCAACTTTTCATAGTGCTAGGCACCACTTTTGTTATCTCTACCAGCTACATTAATACTTGGATCAATCATTTCTTCAATATACACTTCTAAGATGATGATTCAACTTCAATAGCCTCTACTTCAACTCCATACTACTTCAATGGCTTAAGCACACATGTAACTCATACTAAGAACAACAATAAGCTCAAAAGCATCATACCTATATCAATACAACCTAAAATCTCAAAAACGTCACACCCTTTGGTCAATACTACCTACTCTACTTTTAGACATGAAAACAAAGTACAATAGAGCATAACACAACCTCATACAATAGTATACTGATGATTTACACAACATAACTCTTGCAACCACAACAGAGTAGCCTAAAAACATAATCAACAATAGAAAACCTATTGCACACAACATGATTACTATTGCATTCAACCTCCACTATAATACCAAAGATGATATGTAGTAGTAGGGATAGACGAAGCTAATGATATCAAGGCAAGGTTTAGCTAGATTTAACTAAAATGAGGAAGGACGAATGGTAAGTAACTAGCAAATCTTGTGAACTATTCAGTGGATATTACACACTACTTAAACATATATTACCCTAATATATTACTTCGATGCAAAGCAAAAAGTGTAGAAAAGGGTTGCTTGCCACAATTCTTACTAAGGAGATTAATAAGAGCTAGAATGAATGTGCAAGAGTAAGTTACAAGAAGGAAATAATTATATTCTCTATTAAAGAAGATTCCATAATTTTGCGTTGCTTTATAAGAGGGTATTTATATCTGGCTTCCTAAGGTAAATAACAATTATTAACTAATTACTAAAAGGGGTAATTATTTTAAAGGGGGAATTACTAGAAAGAATGTACATAGGGAAAAGGAAAACTTGTAAAGAAAAGGAATATCTTATAGCACAATACATAGTATAGATATTAAAGGACAATTAGCACTAACTTCTTAGACAAAAATCTGCTACACTTAGCAAACTAGATTGGGCCATGGGGTAACTCAATAGCAGCTCAAATGAGTTGACAACTAGTGATGGAAATCAAGCTACTGGACCCCTGACCCGCAGTCAAGCTCGAGGAATAGAGGGGCTAATATGATGAATCTTTTTATTCCAACCGACCCTTGTTGAGGTCGGGTACTTCCTTGCCGAGTTACCCTTCGTGCCAAGTGTATGACAACCTATCTTTCTATAATGCGCCGAATTGAAGATTACTCACTCATACCTAAGCCGATCAATTACTCAGCATCTTCCTGGCTAAGAAGCTGAGAAAGAGAGACTTTGAACTAACTAAGCCATCCTTGTTCGGATAAACCAGCTATCCGTACTTTTTGTCCACATCTTCTAACAATCTCGCCAATGTAGTATCGCCACGTGTACAGTATCATGTATAGAATTCATTACACCAATGATTGTTTTTCTTGTATATTCATTCTTACCTTTTTGTATCTTATATATTACTTCCTTAGGAAATGCCCTTTTTGTCTTTTCCTTTTTAACCAAGTTATCTTAGCTTATGGATATAAATATCCTTATACTTATAGCTATAATCAAAATCAAATTATCCTTAATACGTAATTATTTTCTTCCTTCTGTAAATACTCTATTCACTCTCGGCATCACTCTTATCCTAACTCTTGAGCAAGACTACGTGGCGAGTAACCTCACCAGACTGATTCGTGCATCATATTAAATTGTGCTATAAGTCCTCAGAAGTTCCATTGGTGCATCATATTCTCTAGAACTATTCATGGGTTTTGCTTACCTTTCATTCGTCATTCATTCCTTTAGTACGTTCTTCCATTGGTTCTTTCGAACTTTTTGTAAGGTTGGACCTATCTAGCTACTGGCCTTATCTGTTCTTGGTCACGGTTTACACCATCTTGGTATTAGAGCAAAGGTTTTGTTCGAGTTGACGTATGTTTTCAAAGTTTTGTTATACTTTATTTTTCATATGTGAAAGAAAAGCAAGTTACTGTGTTTATTTAAGTGTTGTGTTGTTGATTGTTAATTTCCTAAAGTGTTTGTATGAGCTTTGAATCTATGAGGAAAAACGACTAACCCGAGTATGAATGTTGGTACTGGTGATGATAGTGGAGTTGTCCACTATGGACAACAGTCCTAAGGAACTCCTAAAAGTACTGATGAGAGACTTAATAAGGTAGCTAATATCTTGGTGGATTTAACCTAAGTTGTTCATGCATTGTCTTACCTACCTACTGAGGCTGCGTAAAATACCCTACAAGTTACTCAACATATTAGAGGTTATAATCCATCTCGACCCATTTAAGGTGGAGGAGTAGGTAGATGAGTGAGGAGAAGGATTGATTTGGTAGGTATGGGTGATGAGGAAGAAGATGAGTATTTTGAAGCATCGTGTGTATGAGGCCCCAGAGTATTCAACCATGTGAAGCTTCGAATTCTAAGTTTCAATAGATATGGGAAAGTTGATGAATACCTGGAGTAGGAAGAGAAGGTGAAGCGTGTGCTTGATTACTATCAGTATGAGGATTATGAGAAGATGAGAACTACTATTGCTGAGTTCTTCGGATATGCCACTATGTTGTGAAAGAACTTTTAGGATATGAGGAGACGAGAAGGATACTGAGAGATTAATACTTAGCCAGAGATGAAGAGAATACTCAAAAATAGATTCATGCATGAAACCTAACTTCAAGATACTTTCACTTGGCTTCAGGAGCTGAGGCAAGGAGGCCGAACTGTTGATAAGTATGCTTAAGATTTTCAAATGCTTATGATACGTTGCGAAGTAGAGAAACCACCAGCTCGAACAATCTCAAGATTCATTAGTAGGTTGAAAGAAGACATTCGAGACATTATGGAGCTCCAATGATTTGATAACATGGATGAAGCTGTTAGGATTACCCAGTTAGTAGAAAGGCAAAGGAGGAGCTGACTAATGGCTAGGGTACTGACTAACTGACCCAGATAGCAAGTCACCGAGCTTAGTTAAGTATAGAGCTGAATAGAAAGATTGATGTCCAAGCTAAGTAAGAAGGTTGACCTAATGGTGAAGTGCCGACCCGAACTTATGAGAAGGGGTAAGAGTCTAGTAGTTAGACAAGATAAAACAAGTGCTTCAAGTATCAAGGGTTCGGACATGTGGCTTCTTAGTGCCCAAATTGTAAGACAATGGTCATCAAGTGAGACATCTTGAAGCTAGAAGTATACAGTATAGATGAGGAAGCCGAGGAGGAAGAGGTCCTTACTGAGAAAGAAAACTCCGAAAAAGAGTTAATTGAGGAAGACGTATTTACGGAAGGCTTGGACAAGTTACTCATGGTTGTCTAATGTAGTATGAACATGGAACCTTCACAAGAGGAGGAACAGGGTGATAATTTGTTTCATACTACGTATAAGGTCAATAATCAGGTGTGTGCCCTCATCATGGATAGTAGAAGCTGCACTAATGTGGTATCAGCCGATCTTATTTCAAAATTGAAGTTACTGACTATTGCACATCCGAAGCCGTACAAGTTACATTGGTTAAGTGAGAAAGGAGCATTAGTTGTCACTTGGCAAATACTACTGCCAATGGCTATTAGGAACTACTTTGACCAAATTCTCTACGACGTGCTTCCCATATGTTGCTGGTAGGCTGTAGTTGTTTGATAGGAGAGTTATACATAATGGCTATAGGAATACATATATGTTTGAGAAGGATGATTGGGAGATCATGCTAAATCTGATGCCACTAAGAGAAATTAATAAGTTACAAACAAAACTTACTCGCAAATTGAAGAAGGCTTTAGTGATGAGTAGAGCCGAGCTCCAAGAGACCATCAATATTGATGAACCGACCCTCTTATTGGTTAAGCGACTATTGGAAATGAAGGAGCAAGGTGAGTTACCCTACGAAACCATAGAGTTGCTAAATGAATATGCCAACCTATTCCCATAACAGTTACCTAAGGGGTTGCCCCCAACTCAAGGCATAGAGCACTGCATTGACTTAATATCCATCATTATACTGCCAAATAAGCCAGCTTATTAGATGAATTCCAAGTAAGCTTCTAAGCTCCAATATCAAGTCAATGAGTTGCTAGAGAGAGGCTATGTAAGTGAGAGTCTTAACCCTTGTATTGTGCCTGTGCTTTTAGTGCTAAAGAAGAATGGAACCTGGCGAATGTGTATAGATAGCCGAGCTATGAACAAGATCACGATTAAATATAGGTATTTGATCTTGATATTAGAAGACATGTTGGATGAACTAAGTAGAGCTAAGATTTTTAGCAAGATTGATCTTAAATTTGGCTACCATCAAATCCACATGAGGCCTAGAGACAAGTAGAAGACTGTATTTAAGACTCGACATGGACTTTACGAATGGATGGTCATGCCTCAAGTACTTTCATGAGACTAATGAACCATGTGTTGAGACATCTCATTGGGAAGTGTACCATGGTGTACTTTGACAACATCTTAGTCTATAATACTGATATGTCGAGCCACTATGAACATCTCAGAGCAATTTTAGATATCTTACATGCCAAGAGACTATTCGGTAATCTAAAGAAATGTTGCTTTTGCTAAGAGGAAGTGGTATTCTTGGGATATGTAGTTAGTAGAGAAGGCTCATGAGTCGATGATGAAAAGATCCATGCAATTGTTGAGTAGCTAACTTCTACTACTTATGTTGACATGAGAAGTTTTCATGGATTAGCTTCATTTTATGGAAGGTTCATCAAGAATTTCAGTACCTTCGCTGCACCACTTACTGGACTAACGAAGAAAAACACCGACTTTTGATGGGGAAAAAGGAGGAGAGGAGCTTTGTCGAGATAAAAAAAGATTGACCTTTGTCTTGATATTAGTTTTGCCTGACTTCGAGAAAATCTTTGAGCTGGAGTGTAATGCATTAGGCATTAGAATAAGCGCTGTCCTAATGCAGGAAGGCCGACCAATTACCTTCCACAGTGAGAAGCCCCGAGGACCCCAGTTGAATTACTTTGTATATGATAAAAAACTTTTGGCAGTAATCTGAGCATTGCAAGCATGGTAGTACTATTTATTGTTGAGAAAATTTATCATAGATATTGACTATGAATCGCTGAGGTATCTTCAAAATCTGACCATATTGTTAAAGTGGTAGGCGAAATGGGTTGAATTCCTTGAAGGATTCAATTTTGTAATAAATATAAGTAGGGAAAGAGCAATGTAATTGCAGATGCTCTTTCGAGAAGGCATGTGCTTTTATCTTAACTATAGATCGACTGTTTGAGTTCGCAAGTATTAAAGAGTAGTATTCTAAGGATCTACATTTTCGACCTGTACTTGTACAATGTATTAATGGAAGAATAGTACATGAGAATCATGTGGAGAATTGCTACTTATTCCGAAGTAGGAAATTATGCATGCTAACTTATTCCTTAAGGGAGTTATTGGTTAGGAAAGCTCATAATGGAGGACTCTCCGAACATTTTTGAGAAGGGAAGACTTGTGAACTGTTACATGGCTGATTCTTTTGGCCAAGAATGAGGAGAGATCTGTACTGAGTTGTCAAAAGCTGTGCCGTGTGCTAGAAGGCTAAGTGCTGAGTTAAGCAAAAGAGAGCAATACCTCTACCTAGACTAACGAAGCCATGGACTGAATTGAGCATAGACTTTGTTCTCGGACTGCCAAAAGCTGCCCGAGGTAAAGATTCTGTGATGTTTATTGTGGATAGGTTTAGTAAGATGGCACACTTCGTACCCTACACCAAGACTAACGATGCTTCAGCTATTGCTTCTCTTTTCTTACAGGAGATTATGCAAATATACAGCGTATCGAGAAGTATAATCTTTGACAAAGACTTGAAGTTCTTGAGCCATTTCTGGAGAACCTTATGGTATCAGCAGGGAACCAATTTACTCTTTAGTATCTCATGTCACCCCCAAATTGATAGCCAAACAGAGGTGGTTAATCGCACTTAGGGGTCATTACTCTAAATTGCAGTAGGTAAGAACTTGGCTGATTAAGACATTTGTTTGCTAGTAGTCAAGTTCACCGATAACTAAATAGTACATGACACCACTAAGTAGACTCCCTTCAAGGTGGTCTATGGGTTCAATCCCTAGTTGCCCCTTGACCACGCCCCTATACCAGTATCCGCACAAGAGGACCTTGATGCTTCAACCGGAGCACAATCCCTTTAGCACATATACAACAAGGTTATTCGGCACATCGACCAAGCTACTAGAAGAATGCGAGAAAAGACCAAAGATAAAACAGCTAAACAATTTCAGCTTAGAGACTTAGTATGGCTGCATTCAACAAGGAATAGTTCTCGAATAAGAGGAGGAACAAATTATCTACAAGAGCAAAAGGACCTTTCAGAATCCTCTAGAAGATTAATGATAATGGCTACAGATTGGATTTGCCCAAGGATTAGCCTAAGGATTATGGGGTTTCTGATGCATTTAACATTGTCGACCTCAATCCATATCACCTTGATGGAGAACTAAGCAAAGACCATTTAGATTTGATCTTAAATTCAAAATAACCCAAAGGGAACGATGGAAATCAGGCTATCGGACCCTTAACTCATAGTCAAGCCTTAAGACTAAAGGGACTGGTATGACCAATCCTTCTATTCCAATCGACTCCCACCAAGGTCGAATACTTCCTTGCTAAGTCACCCTTCATGCCGAACTGTATGAGTACTCATCTTTCTATAGTGCGCCAAATTAAAGATTACTCACTCGTGCCCGAATCGATCAATTACTCGGCATCTTCCTTGCAGAGAAGCTAAGAAAAAGAGGCTCCAGACTGACTAAGCCATCTTTGCTCGGACAAGCTAGTTGTCCATTCTTTTTATCCACAGCTTCTAACAACCTCGCCAATGTAGCATTGCCACATGTATAGTATCATGTGTATAATCCATTACACCAATTATTATTATTATTATTATTATTATTATTATTATTATTATTATTATTATTATTATTATTATTATTATTATTATTATTATTATTATTATTATTATTGTTATTGTTATTATTATTATTATTATTATTATTATTTTGCATATTCTAAAAAACACTAAGCTAAACTCAAGAGGAGTGTAGAGGGGGAGGATAGGGTGAATTAAATTCTTTTCAATATAACCAAATAAATGCAATAATAAGAGTAATCAAAGAAAAAATAAAACAATAATAAGTATAGAAATTAAAGGAGATAAGAATAGAGAAATTCAAGCTTGGATATAACGTGGAGTTTAGAGTACTTCCTAATCTCTACAGACTCACAATGCCTCTAACCAAAGACTTCACTTCACTTTATTCATTTCATAACTCAATGCTCCAAGAGTTATACAAGCTTATACAATCTCTTTTGCACATAACTAACTCAAGTATTTCACTTTCTTAAATCAAGATTACAAATTTAAGGGTTTTCGAGCACTACAACTATGTTTCTTTTTGTTTGATAGCAAATAAGTGTGCAAGAGACCAAAGAGAAGCAAATAAACTCAAGAACGTAAGAGAATGTCTTTTTAATTGTAGTAGAATATTAAATCTTAATTGCCTTTAGTCGGGTTGTTGAGCTTTTATATCAAATCATTGAATTCTTCCCATTACTGCACATTAAATGCTCCAACGGCTACTTAAATCAGACTTATCGGCATGTCCGCTCCTTTTACTACCGACTAGCCGGTAACAAAATACTTTACCGACATGAACATCGACATGCTAGCTCCTTCAAGCCAATGAGTGTTTTTCAAGGCTTTATACCATCAACTCAGTTCGTCATTGAGCTGTCAACTTGATAGGCCAAAATATCACTTAAATATTCTTTTAATGCACAACAAACAAATATACTTTGCAATCTAACTCCAAGATCATTTGATCACCATTTAAAAGATTAAATTTCTTGTAGAAATAATTGATATATTTATTCTTTAAGCAAATTAATCGATTTTATTCAATTACCTCAATATAAACAAATAATAATTAGTTTAGTCATCCACTTGTTTGCTTAAAAACATGTTTAGATATGTACTTTTTGTTCTCACCAAAATCAATTAATAAAACTTAGGTTCAACAATCTCCCCCTTTTTAATGAGGACAAATCTATTAAATGTCTAAGTGCTCCTCCTTAATTTATCATGGGAATTTAAGATGATCAATAATTGAATAAGATTGAGCAAAAGGATGAGAATTGATCTTTTTCATGATGACTCAATATAATGGATATAATAACTTTTCAAATGCTATAATATATGTCTAAAAGTTAAAAGGAGATGACCATTACCCAATTAACTTATAATTAACCAATCAATAAAAAAATCCAATTTAGGCAATTTTTAACTTTTAGACTACCAATTTGAATTAACCAATTAATGACTCGAATTATTCTATACCCTCCCCCCCTTAGCCTCATCAAAAAGAGGAGGATCCAAGCGGTGAAGAGAGAAGAAGATTCAAGTTGAAAATTTGATAGAGTTCTAGCTTATACTAGAGAATATGCCCCTTATAAGACAAAGATCAAGGATACACAAAGCTTGAAAAGAGCAATAAAACAACCAGCATAGCAAAACAAGATCAATTGAGAG
Organism: Lumnitzera racemosa; assembly: GCA_024138005.1. NCBI lineage: Eukaryota > Viridiplantae > Streptophyta > Magnoliopsida > Myrtales > Combretaceae > Lumnitzera > Lumnitzera racemosa. The sequence continues at coordinate 66,318,434 of JAMXBC010000004.1, forward strand.
CAAGAGTGCAACAAATAGAAAAAAAAAAAAAAAATCACAAACATTCAACATAAAGAGCAGCCCATCAAGGACCAAAGTTTACAAGACAACAACAAAATGAAAGAATGGTCAAAGACCAAGTCCTTAAATAGAAAAAGGATAAAAAGCTAAAGCGCATGACTAAGTGGTAAGAGGATCATTGTCCTAAGCTAGAGGAGGAAAAGGGCAAGATGGGCAATGGTTGTTTAGCTAGAAATGGCTATAAAGCCCCTAAAACCCACTATGTAAATTATCATGAATGTCCTTTCGAAGCTGATTGTAGCGCATCTCTAAGTATTAATAAAAAGGATGTTGAGAAGCTAAAGGAGCAGTTAGATCAAAAAATGGGAACCCATAGTCAGTTGGAGGCTAGTAAGAAGATCCCTTAAGTAGAGGAGTAGCAACATGGCTTGGAGCAGCACCAACATGAGTATTAGGATTACTTAGCTCATCAGAAGAAGTAATAAGATCTCGTAGGCAGTGCTCAGAGCCAAGATCAAGGGGAGGAAGATCTTTCGTCCTAACCCAATTATTCCCCAATTTCTTCTAGATACCTCTACAAATATCAATCAACTTAAGGTGCTTTACTCGAGTAACTTACAGAGGGGAAGGAAATCGAATACTCTTTCTGATAAGCAGCTTTGTAACCATTTACCCAAACTAAAGGAAAACTTAAGATAGGTTATTGGTAACATGTTTAAAGCACTGAACAACGATACTGAAGAAGTCAATTTGGTTATTCATGATCAAATAATATAAGATCCATAAGTCTTGAAGTGTGACATTGGATTGCTAGCCCTGACGAAGGCAATATCTATGAATTACAATATGATGGAGGATTTTGGTCCTGAGATCCAATCGAATGGCGAATGGCTGCTAAATTTCTTACCTTGCCCTAATTTCTACCAATACCTTTATATCTAAACACTCTTTCATAGAATTTGGCCCCATAATAATTGACATTTATGTCAGTTCCTCCAACAGCAATGCTAATAAGGCTACAAATATCCTTAAGGGTAATAGTGATTAAGGTACCATAAACATAAGTGTAAAGGACACAATGATGAATTTCATCACTTGGATTCATTTTTAATTTTGGCCGACCTTGATTTTCTAGAGAGTTTGGCATATTACAATAAAAATATTTAAGTGCATCATCATGTACCTCGTTAAGAAGCTGAAGAATATCAAGGACATGATTGGTGATGATGCCAAGGAAAACTGCAATGCGAAACTCCTCGAGCACCTCCAAGGGATAGAAGATACCGGTATCAATTTCAAGGTTGGTAAACTTATTGAATCATTGAGCATGCTAGCATGATGAAAAAAGTTGATGGTCATAAGTCAGGGGTACGAGTCCACGAGCAATGCACGGTGACATGGGTGGTTAAAGAGGTATAGATGTGTATGGGCATGGGTGGTGAGGAAGAGAGTGGACATTATGGATATAAGTAAAAGTAGATAGGATAGTAGGGAAAGTGTAGGTGATAGAGGTTGGCATGACAATGGAAGCGTGTGAACAGTGTATGGCAGCATGATGATTGATGGGTATGGTTAGAGAGAGAAAGGAAAGAGAAAAAGAAGAAGAAGGAGAAATGGGACGCAATGAGGAGAGAGAAAGAGAGGTGAGAGAGTAAGGAGTTGATTGAGGGAAGAAAAAATGAATTTTGATGGAGGAAAATAGGTGGATCAAAGAGAGGGAAAGAGGTTAGGGTTTGAAGGGGAGAAAGGGGGGGGTTTGTAGAAGAAGATAGAGGGAGAGAGAAGGTTTGATGTGCTAGTAGTGTGTGGATTCAGCATGCCGGTTAAGGAAACATAATCAATTAAAATTAAAGAATTAGAGGAGTATACTGACATATCGATGGTTAGGTGAATCGACATGTTGGTTCATTGAACAAAACAAAATGAATTCAAAATCTAGGGCAATATACCAGCATGCCGGTGTTTAGGTGAATCGGCTTGCCAGTTAGATGATCAGAACCGAAATTTTTGTGTTATCTAAGGGGGTAAACCAGCAAGCTGGTGGATTAGGTAACAAGCATGCTAGTTTTCTGCAATTTTGTAGAAAAATAGCAAAGTTCTCCTTTTTTAGAAAAGTTTCCAATTCAAATTGGACTTGTAGAGATTCAATGAACATTTAGAGATTCGATGAACATTCTAACACTTTAAATAAGTTTAGTTGAGTTTGTAAAGGCTTGGAAAAGCAAAATTTAAGCTAAATTTAAAAAATTTTTCCAAATCAAACTCTAAAATCCTATGATTTGTTTAATGAGAGAAGAGTGCATATATAAGCAAGGCATGTAAATAGCAAATGAGTTTCGGCACACTAATACTTTAAGCAACTTTCAAATACATATTTATGAATTATGAGAGCAAACTGTAGTATGAAGACTATAAATCACAAAATCACCACATGAGTTCCTTAGGATCAAGACTAATCATATGAATAAATAGTGAACAAGTGAACATCCTTCCACAATTTTAAGATAAGTTCATTCTCTAAGTATGAAGGAAGTTATAAAGATGTGCAATAACTCATGATCAAACCAAAATATGCTAGAAATGCTCCTTATAACATTTTAATACCTAATATAAGTCTAGAGAGGTCAATTATGCATGAAATTCAATTTATGCTAGAAATTCAATTTATGCTAGTTTGACCACTAAAGCATGATTTATGAATGAAAATCGACATGTGAGCCCTAGTTTTGGGTATGGAAATCAATGCATGATAAATTTGTGCATATATAAACTTATATAAGCATGAATAACTTCAAGTGTACCTAAAACATGTTAAATGTGATATTCAATGCATAAAAGCTATATGATCATGTTTCTTATACCACATAGAGTGATATTTTTCGATTAACTTACTTAGCAAGTTAATTTTATTAAAAAAAAAAAAGCTATGTTGGTTCTTATGTGTCTAGTACTTATCTTACAAGATCATTGCTAATTTTCTTCTTAGAGTGAAAAATCTTTCATCACTTAAGGGTGTAGTGAAGATATCAGCTATTTGATTGCTAGTGTCAACAAATTCTAGGCAAATATCATTGTTTTGCACATGATCATGAATAAAGTGATGTTTAATTTCTATATGCTTAGTCCTAGAATGTTGAATTGGATTTTTGGTCAAATTTATAGCACTTATATTATCACATCTTATTGGAACATTAGTAAATTTTAAACCATAATCAAGCAATGTTTGCTTCATTCGTAAAAATTAGGTATAACAACTACTAACTGCTATATATTCAGCTTTAGGAGTAGAGAGTGCTACTGAGTTTTGTTTCTTTGAATGCCATGATACTAATGAATTACCAAGGAAATGACAGGTCCTGCTTATGCTTTTCCAATCGACTTTACAACGGTAAAGTTGGCATAGGAATATCCAACAAGATCAAGTGAAGTAAACTTAGGATACCACAAGCCAATTTCAATAGCGCTCGTAAGATACTTGAAAATGCGTTTGATCGCATTCAAGTGAGATTCTTTAGGATAAGATTGAAATCGTGCACATAAACATATAGCAAATATGATATCGGGCTTAGATGCAGTTAAATATAGAAGACTTCCTAGCATACCCTTATACATCTTTTCACAAATGCTCTTTCCACTCTAATCTTTATTAGGTTTTAGAGTGGTGCTCATTGGAGTTGGCTTAGTTTTGCAATTTTCCATTTTGAACCTTTTAAAGAGTTCTTTAGTATATTTAGCTTGGTTAATGAAGTTTCTATCTTTGGTTTGCTTAACTTGAAGACCTAAGAAATAGTTGAGTTCTCTTATCATACTCATTTCAAATTCATTTTTCATGCACTGGACAAACTCATTAACTAAATCCATGTGAAAAGCACCAAACACAATGTCATCAATGTATATTTGAACAATTAGTATTTGATCCTTGTGTTGTTTAATAAATAGCATTGTGTCAAGTTTCTCTCTAGTGAATTCATTCTTTATCAAGAAGTTACTCAATCTTTCCTACCAATCTCTAGGAGCTTGTTTTAGTCCATACAAGGCTTTATTGAGCTTATATATATGGTTTGGGAATTCATTATCCTCAAAACCTAGTGGTTGCTCTACATGTACCTCTTCTTTGATGTAACCATTTAGAAAGGCACGTTTAACATCCATTTGATAAAGTTTAAAGTCTTTATATGTGGCAAATGCTAAAAGCATTCTAATGGTCTCTAATCTAGCAATTGGAGCAAAGGTCTCATCAAAATCAATTCCTTCTTCTTAGTTGTAGCCTTTTGCACCTAAACGTGCCGTGTTTCTTGTTACTATTCCGGTTTCGTGTAACTTGTTTCAAAATACCCACTTAGTTCAAATTTAGATACTAAGTTCTATACCTCATTTCTAGTGAATTGATTTAGCTCTTCTTGCATAGCTTGAATCCAAAATTCATCTTTTAGGGCTTCATCTATATTTTTTAGTTCAAATTGAGATAGGAACACTACATTACTTAGATTTTTAAGTGAGGCTCTAGTTTGCACCCTATTCGATGGTTCTCTTATTATTAGATCCTTAGGGTGATTTTTCATAAACTTCCATTCTCTATGTAAATCTAAATTAGAGTTATTAACAATTTCATCTTGCCTAGAGAATTCCTTTTCAATTGAGTTAGATTGATTCTCATTAAAACCAAGCTTATCCAAATGACCACCAATGTTTTCTATTTCATCATTAGACTATTTATATACATAAGTATCATCAAATGCAACATGAATTGACTCTTCTACAATAAGTGTGCTCTTGTTATATATTCTATAAGCTTTACTAGTAAGAGAATAACTAAGAAAAACACCTTCATCCAACTTTGAATCAAATTTTCCTAATGGTTCCTTTCCGTTATTGAGAATGTAACATCTCGTTCCAAATGAATGAAAATATGATATGTTAGGTCTTTTGTCTTTCCAAAGTTCATAAGGGGTTTTCTTAAAAATTGGTCTAATGAAAACGTGATTTGATATGTAATAAGTCGTATTGACGGCTTCAGCCAAAAAATATTTAGGTAGGTCATTGTTACAAAGCATAGTCCTAACCATTTTTATAAGGGTCTTATTTTTCCTTTTAGCAACTCCATTTTGTTGTTGAGTTCTAGGTGTTGAGAAGGTATATCCTATTTCATTTTTATTACAAAAATATTTCATATCAAGATTTTCAAATTGTCTCCCATGATCACTTCTTATGGAAACAATAGGAAGAATTTTTTTTCATTTTGGACCTTCTTGTTATAGTTCAAGAATACACAATAAGTTTCATCCTTGTTGGCAAGGAAGAAGGTTCAAGTGTATCTTGTAAAATCATCAACTATGACCAAGGTGTATATTTTCCCTCCCAAAGTTAAAGTTTGGGTTGGACCAAATAAATCCATGTATAGTAGTTAGAGTGACCTAGAAGTTGAGATGGCATCTTTTGATTTGAAAGCTGACTTGGTTTGTTTGCCATATTGACATACTTGACATATTCTATTTTTATCAAAACTAATCTTAGATGATCCTTTAATAAGATTCCTTTTGGCTAGTTTTGATAAGATATTCATATTAGCATGTCTTAACTTTCTATGCCACAACCAACAATCATTGTTTTGAGTGGATAAACAAGTCTCAAGAGAACATGAGAATATATTAAAGTCAATTTTGTAAATGTTTCCTCGTCTATACCCCTTAAAACGGATTTGGTCATTGTTAATATTTTTTATAAAACACTTTGATGCATAAAAGATTACGTTATATCCTATGTCACATAATTGACTAATGCTAAGTAAATTATGTTTTAAATTATCAATAAGTAACACATGTTTAATAGTAAGATCATTATTGATGCAAATGTTACCTTTACCAATTACATGAGCTTTTCAATTATCTCCAAAAGTCACGCTTCCTCCATCCTTTAAGTGTATAGATGTGAATTTGGATGCATCTCTTGTTATATGTCTTAAGCAACTGCTATCCATGATCTATTTGTCTTTGTACCTTAAAGGATCCTACAAAATAAGCGGTTATCTCTTTGGTACGCACCTTAGTTTAGGTGCTTTGGAATTAGTTGTTATAATGTAAATTTGTCCCTTAGGAACCCAAACCATTTTAATTTTGTTGCATAAAGAGAGATTGTAACATAATATGCATGTATGTACAATATGACCATATCTTCGACAATGGTTATAAGTTTCATTTGATGCCTTAACAAAGTAGCTTTTGTATGTTCTATATACATTCTCCTTAATATAACCTATTTTGGTTTTATTTAAGCCTAGCCTTTGTGTTCTAAGGATTTTATCCAAATTCTTTTCTCCATCTACAAATTTTTCCATTGTTTTCCTTGAGTCATCTAAGCTAGTTCCTAAGATCGAGTTTTCAATTTCAAGGCAACTTAATTTCTCTACCATACCTTCATCATTTTTTGCCTCAAGTTTTAATTCTTTTATTTCCTTTTCAAAATTCTCATTGACCTCTTTTAATTTACTATTTTCATTTAGTAAATTCATTATTTCTAGTACTTAGCTCTACATTTTCTTTTGTCAATCTCTCGTTTTCAATTTTCAAATATCCATTGTCTTCTTCTAACCTTTCTTTTGCATTAACTACTTTATTGTATTCACTTTTGATAATATCAAACTCATCACTTACTTCATTCATCATTTGTTTCAACACTTTATTCTTCTTTTGTACTTTTATGAATTCTTTCAACAACTCATCGTACATACTCCTAAGTTCATCAAAGGAGGAGTCATGTGAAGGAGAGCATACCTTATCATTGAGAGCCATGAAGCAAGTTTCATTATCGGAGTTGATAGAATCCCTATCACTCTAAGTAGCTATTATAGCTTTCCTTTTTTACTCTTTATCGGCCTTCTTAAGCAATGGACAATATTGTTGAATATGTCCTTGCTTTTGATAATTGTATCATTTAATAACTTCTCTCTTTTCCTTCTTGAACTTAGAAGCTAATCCATATCCATCCTTATCTTTCTTAATCCTTTTATTGAATTTCATGAATTTTTTAAACTTCTATACCAACATTGCAACCTCATCATCGTCTTTACTTTCTTCATAACTTAAGTTCTCTTCCATAACTTTTAGAGCAATTGTCTTTTTTTTAGACTTCTCTCCTTATCTTTTACTATCTCTTGTATCTTAAGTATTTCAAGGAGTTGCTCTTTTGACATTTCATTAAGATCATGAGCTTCCTTGATAGTGGTTCTTTTGGCTTCCTGATCTCTTGGCAAATACCTAAGAATTTTGGAATTAATCTCAAAATTAGTAAATATCTTTCCAAGAACACTCAAATGGTTAATAATATTGATAAACCTATTATGCATCTCATCAATTGTTTCATTAAGATCCATCCTAAAATTTTCAAATTGTCTACATAATAAGATTATTTTTGTATGCCTTACTTTATTAGTTCCTTCATATGTGCTTTGTTATTCATCTCATATTCCTTTGGCACTTTTTCATGCACATATTTTATTGAAGTCATTTTCATTTATGATACAATGTAAAATATTCATAGCAACTTCATTTAAACCAAGTAATTTCCAATCATCATCCAAGTAATCTCTTTCTTCTTTTCCTTCTATCTTAAATGGTCCTTAGTTAACAACATGCCATAGTAGTCTATTTTGTGCTTTCAAGAATATGGACATCCTACATTTCCAATATAGATAATTACTACTAGTTAAAAGAGGAGGCTTATTGATTGATTGTCCTTCCAAAAAGCCTAATACATTAGATTTCATGATCTTTACTCTAATATACGATTAAGTAAGTGATTAGAGACTAGCTCTAATACCAATTGAAAAACACTAGGCTAAACTCAAGAGGAGGGAAGGGGTGAATTGAGTTCTAGGACAACATGCAATTCTTTTCGATATAACCAAATAAATGCAATAATAAGAGTAATCAAAGCAAAAATAAAACAATAATAAGTATAGAAATTAAAGGAGATATGGAAAGAGAAATTCAAGTTCGGATATAATGTGAAGTTTAAATCGCCCCCTAGTCTCTACGAATTCACAATACTTCCAATCGAGGACTTCCTTATACTTGTAGCTATAATTAGAATCAGATTATGCTTAATACACGAGTATTTTCTTCCTTGCATAAACACTCTATTTACTCTCAGCATCACTCTTATCTTAACCTTTGAGCAAAGCTAGGTGGCGAGTAAACTCGCCAGATCAATTCATACATCATATTAAATTATGTTAGGAGTCTTTAGAAGTTCCATTGGTGCGTCATATCCTTTAGAACTGTTCATAAGTTTTGCGTGCCTTTGATTCGTCATTCATCCTTTTACACCTTCTTCTATTAGTTTTTTTGAGCTTTCTATAAGCTTGGACCCAACCGACGACCGGTCTTGTCTGTTCTTGGTTATAGTTCGTATAAACTAGTCTGACCGAGTTATCTAAGGTAGACAACTCTGGTTTAGTTGGAATGGCCTTTGGGTGAACTAAGGCCTAGTTAGAAGAAGAAGAAAGTCAGTGGTTAGGTAAACAAGTTAGAGAATGACACAACACTTTAGAGTTAGGTAGAGAAAGCTTTTGCTAGGACTTGCCAAACTATTGGGGGAGTTAGCCATGCAATCATCAAGTAAGGAGGATTTACAGTCTTCAAGCTGTAGTATAGATTAAGGGTCGAAATAATTGAAGCAAGGTATCTCAAATCCTTATAATAGAGTAGACTCTTTAAGACTTAGGTTGAGTGAGAGGATTTTCTATGCCATGCTCTTTAACTCTCCAGCACAAGCTCTAATGATAGGTCGAGGAAGTTGAACCCTATCAAGAGGGATAATCATATGGCCTACATAGTTACGTCGTTAACCTAAGGAAAACATACCCTCTTATATGTATATATACCATGGACCTTAGAATCATCATACATAAGTCCATGTCATCAAAGTAGACATACACGACCATAACTAAAAAGACACACTATGTCTTTAGCCAACAACAAATGCACATTGTGTGATGTTCTCTAACCGTGCTTTGCAAAGCAAGGCCTATATACTGTGTATTGGAAATAATAACTAGTACTTGCCATGTACTTGAAGAATTAATCCATATATTGATCTAGTGACCTTCCGTCACTTGTTTAATTGTATTTGTTTATCAATTTGCCCTTTCACCTAAGGTTTTATCATAGTAAGTATAGTTTCTTCATTGTAACATGGTGATGAGTTATGAGTTTCAAGACTTCTACTATAGAGTGAATTGTATTCTTCTTCTCTTTAAGAGATTCATATAGAACTAACACAAATTTTGCTTCTACTCTTTATTCATATAGCTAAATGAAACATGAGGATCACTCATCTAATTATATTTTATTGTTTCTGCCCTTGTAAGATCATTGAAACAAATCAATTCCATTGCAATTATCAATAGATTAATGTTTAAACCTTTTACCTATCTATACATCTATACATAAATCTAAAAGACATAATTTTTTATATTGTTGTGCCCTTATTGATTGTGATTCATGATTACCTTATAGTCTAAGTCAAATCATGATGGACTACTGACCTCTAACCTTCTTATTCGAGGACGCCTCTAAGGCCTTCAGTCTCTTGCCAAGAGGATTCTTTCTTGTCAGCCTGTCGAGGATGAGAAACAATATATTGAGAAATGGTAGGCGAACTCCTTAAGAACTCATCTTGGTTACACCTTGCTCTATGTAAACCTTTGCGCCGTTGTTGAGAACTCATGTGCACAGGACTATTTGCCAAGTGTCGAGAGCTACCTACTGAATGGATTGAACTAAGCCCCTTCTAGATGAATACTTCTCTTTCGGCCAAACCCTTATACTTACAGCATTCTTTATTTGACTCGACAACGCTTGGTACTGCTACGTCATGATCTAGCTCAATTGCTGTACTCGAAGATTCCTTAGTACAGAACCATCAATGAGTTACAACTTGTTCTTTTACTTGACACTACACTTTTATTCCTTTTTGTCTTTTGTCATTTTTACACTTTTCATATGTATTAGGAATATCTTTTTTTACATATGCCTTTTTGTAATTTTCTTTATTTGTATTGTTGCCTTATGGACTTACTATAAATAGTCCCTTCTCTTTATAGCTACATTATCTTACATTCCTATTAGACATTGAATGTACTTGTTCTTATGAGATTTTCCTCTCTAAGCCCATTTTTGTACACTCTTATTTAATCTTGCTGAGTACCTCAACATTAGTGGTGGGTATACCTTGGCATTAGCTTATGTGTTATATCAAATGAAGTGTCAAGTTATGTTTTGTTCGTTGGTGAGTAATATTCTCCAAGCAGCTTTCCATAAGCTACCACATCAGTATGCCAACTTCTCCCTTTGTTTTTCTTTGATACCTTGAAGGACCCACTTGGTTTTTATCCCTTGAGGTAAGCCCTATTGATTATTGAGCTCTTAGCACATCACATTATAATTCAAGGAACCTTACCATTGAAAACCATTGTCTAGAATCATATTTCAAGTTTACCTTTCAATCTTTCTTTATATTTCTCATATGGGCTTTCAAATTCCTATAAGAAAGCAAACGTTAGTTAAAGAAACCAATGGATTCCCTCTTGGAAGGTCTAAAACACTTGGATGTTGTTTAAAAGGTATGATCATGCCAAAAAAGAGTGTGAAGGAAAATACTACAAATTTAAAAAAAAAAAATTGCTTGAGAATTCAAAAAGATCTTGATCGTGAGGTGGGTTTCTTAATTTTTTGCATTTTTTAATTATTTTCTTATATTTTTAATACTTTTTATTGTTTCATTTATTTTATGTATATTTTACTATATTATTTATTTAATATTATTACATGAAGTTATCAAAGTGTACCATGTACTACATACTAATAGAAAAATTAACAACATTACAAAAAGTCTTAACTTGTTAACATTTGTAAACTTTAAGGATTTAAATGGAAAAAATAAGATGCTTAAGACTTAAATAAAAATGTGGCAAAATATTGAGAACTAAAATCGAACTTTTTCCTAAAAAGTATGGGAATGCTAATACCTCAATTAATAAGATTGATGAGCCAATAAATTGGAATATTAGGACATGATGTTAAGGATTATGATTTCAAAATATACCATATTTGATTGTTAGATTCTTAACTAATTCAAATTATTTCCTTTATCTTCTCTTTTGAGTAATTAAAACATGGAACTAAGCAACCACCCCCTTTTGAAGTGTAAATTAGCCAAATTAATTTATTAAGTATTTTGATTCTTAGAAAAGATTAATTTGTTAATAAATCATTTTGTATTTCACCTAATCCAACTACAATGCTTAATCTTCTACGTCTAACTTAGTAATCCATTCTTAGTTTTTCATATAATGCTTGAATTGATTTTACTCCTAACCTAATCTAACATGCATTTTATATAACATAAACATATACTTGATAAACAAAAATTAATAATATATAATGTCCTACCTCTTAGGCATCTATTTAAAACTCTTCCCTTAACTTTTCATACCTAAGACGATTTGTTAGTATCATCCCTAAGTCTAGGATAAGGCAAAACTTGTAATTGACTTGTCATTCACTTCATATAATACTTAATTTCAAATTTCCTTAATTCAAATATCAGTATCTTAACAGAATTCTTTACACGTGTGAGTCAAACTTTGAGTATCTTAATTATATAATCTTATACAATATATGATTTCATTACAAACTTTATACATTACATTGACAGTCTTCATATTGTAGTCTTTACATTTTAACTTAATAATCTTCTTAAAGAGCTCCATTTTAGAAATTCAATCTAAGTTTACAACTATTCACTACTTAAGAAAAGCAGTTACCCCTTAGCATTCTCGAGTTTTTTGCTCCTAAGGTGCAAAGTCTTATCTAACTTCTTTTCTAACCTAAGGATAAGACAATTTATCCCTTCAGTTTACTATAAGTTAGGTGAAAGTGGATAAATATAAAACAACACAAGCAGTATCATATCACAATCACCAAGTAAGTTATTATTTCAATTTTGTTACTTAATAACCTAGCCTAGCAAGTAAATGCAACAAATACGTGCCATACTTATGCGACATACATTAATACCAATATCCTAGCGTAACCTAGCTTATTCGATTGGTCAACTTTAATCCAAGCATTTGGATACAAAGTCCAAGAACCTAATAGTTCAACAAGGAGTTGCCAATACCAAACCTAATAGAAACCATATGAATTGGTTAGAAAACCTAGCATATAGATAGCCCAATAGATATAATGAAAATTCTATTTGTTCAAAAACCCAGCTTTTATAAATCTAATTGTTTACTTGATAACCTAACCTTTTGAAGTCAAGTAGTTTGCTTGTTAAAACCCAACTTTCATATAAAACCCAACCTAGCAAAATTTGAGTTTTAGAAAACTTAACTCATAAGTACTTTTCATGCCACGTCATAAATGCATCAAATTGCAGACCAAGTAACACCCAACAAATTATCAAGCAAGCTTACTCTTTACTTATTAGCCCAAGCTTTATTTTATTTCATTTATACTTTCATCTCCAAGACTATTATTGGGTTAACTTAGATGAACACCTTAGTGGTAAGGTCAGTACCTAGCTTCTTGATTAAGTTAGAATAGTTCTTATCTGCAAATCATAACAAATTAGCTACACAATTATAGTCATTAAAATCAATAGCCAAGCATGACTCATTCAACAACATATACAAAAGAGATCATGAATCATTTTTATAGCTCATCAAGCATTAAGTTATGTTGACATAAGCTAAACCAAAACAATCATAGTCAAGTGATAAGGAGGTAATGTGAGTAGATATAATCTACTCTAATACACAAGTATCCACTTACTAAGGTTACTTAGTGATTTTCCAAATGTTAAGCTTCTTGCCAAGGCTCCTTCTCTAGTACTTCACCTAATCATAGTCCATACATTTCCCAAGTTATTTATATGTTGTATAAAAACTAAATTAATAACTTACTCATGTATGAGGTTTAGGGTTTTTATGAAACTTTAAAATAAATTTCATTTACAATTACTTTTGGCCAAGTCTGTAACTCTATCCTACTATACAGGATTCTCCTAATGTACCTTTTGACCAGCTGATTATTTTAATAGTGCTATAAAATCGAACTTTCTCATCACTTCATAGCAATTCTAGAGAGTGAGGGCTTAATCTAAATACTTGTCCAGCGCCCATTATACTACCATTTTATGCCTTATTTATCTACACAACTCATTTCATTTAAAGATGATAAGAAGCTACTCCACATACATAACATCTTAGCTTCTAACTTACCCTATGACTGGCTCTAGCATGTACATCTCAATACAGGCTAGATTCTGACCAACCTTATAACTTGCCTATTTGCTATTATAAACACCAAATTACTCCACTTAACTCCAATTTCACATTCTCATGCTTGATCAAATCAAAACATCACTCAAAACCCCTCTTCAACACTTATATTAGTACATTTAGGTAGAAGAATATATAGTTTGAGTAGAAAAGCATATAGTTTTAACAAAAAACATATAGGTTTAGTTTTTAACTTCAATATCTAGCTTATAAACAAGTTTTTCATCTAAAATTAAAGTTTCTGTTCCTCTACTTATCATAAAAACTTATCAATTTCTCATTTTATGTAGTGGAATTGCACTTGCTTTTCTTACAATTTTTGCATGTTCCCTCTTAATCCTTTTCAAAGACATCTAGCTTATCATAATGCTATTCTAATGCCATACCCTAAACAAGATGAAATTCAAGTTTCCAAGTGTCAGTGATATTTCCTTAAATAATTTACTAAATTTGGCAAATATTTTATGCATATAGACATATTTATGCATATTGTTTATTGTCTTTTTATGTTTGCAAGTACACCCACGTACACTTGATATTTGTATAACTATTTCACCTTTAATTACTTCAAATTATTATTTTATATGTCAAATAATTTATCTCTAAAGTCTTAATACGTTGTGAGCCCAAAATTTTGAGATTACGATAAAAACAATCAATATCAATAACATTACGCTTTTATTAAAGTAAATATTATATATACCTTATTTTGCTAAATGAACTTTACTAAAACTCTTCTTTTAACTTTTATGATCTTACATAAAAAAAATATTTAGTTCCAAAATTATTTTGCTAATGTCCTAAATGACACCGATTTCGAGTAGTCGAGGTCTCATATAGTGCGTGATATTGAAATATTTAACATTAATATTATAAATCTATCAATCCAATATTCCAAACAATTGAGACTAATTCATGATTGCAATAAGCACACAAATTAAAAAAGGAAAATGCAATCAATGAAGAAAAATAATAGAAGGAAAGAAAGCTTAATCTTTGTTAAAGAATTAAGATATTCCAATCTTTCCATCCTTATATAAATAACGTTGATCACCTGCAATTGCTATGATCCTGCTAATTATCTACAAAAGAGAAAGGAAGCTATGCTAATAAAATGAAATAAAGTTCAACAACTCTGTCTTTTGTCTCTTTTGCCTGCTTGTGTGCCTCACTCTGCTTTGTATTTGTAAAAAATCTGTGAAGGGAGTTTTTATAGTTCTATCCCTTATTTTGATGAAAATAATCTAATTCTTCTTCTCACTTTTAATTTATATATATATATATATTTTAAATTTGAATCATTAACTTTAAATCTGAACTTTTGAATTCATAATTAATTTAATGGTTTAGATTTAAAAAAATATAATGAATAAAATGAAAAGTTAAACTGGTTTATAAAAATAGGACAGTAGAAAAATTGGTCCCCTCCTTTAATATTTCTTCCCATCAAATTGTATGACAGGTGGGCTAGCAATTGGTCAAACAAGGGCTTGGTTAGTAATTAGTGTCCATAAAAGCATGGCTTGATGTGTTAATTGGAGACACTGGGGCTGACATTGTGTTGTCTTGAACGTTGATAGCTTCTTAGATCTTGAAAGCAAACATGCATTAACCTTCGCTTGGGATGTCACGCTGGGCTTGAATTTCATGGAGATGCGACCGATGTCTGCTGGTTGCTGACGTTGGAGCAATGGACGGTGGGATGCTAAACATGTCTTCATGAGTTGGCTGATCTTCTTAAATTGGTTAAACGCATCGATGTTCAACGTGGAATTGGGGCTTTGAGTGGATATGTGATTGCTTTATGGGATGAACTTTGTTTCTATGTAATTCTTTCACTGGAAATAACTTATTTGTATTATCTAAGCCAATACATTTTCCTATCAAAAAATATAAAATATACATATATATATAGTATAAGATCGGAATAAAATATAATATTATCACATCTATCAATACCGTAATTGTCTGATTTAGTGGTTGCATGTAGATCTAGTGTAGGTTTTATATTAATTTATACTACTTCCATTTATGGACTTCGACTTTAACTAAATTCTATCCGGTAGATGACTTAAATGGATAGGAAAAAAATAACGATACAAGAAGTTGATCTAGAACCTTAAAGCTTAAGTATATAGATTTGCTTTGGACTTTATAGTTATTACTTTATACTAAAAAGGTTTAGCTAGACATATTAATTCTAGACGAATTACAGAAATAAAATACTAATTTTAATTCAAAATAATTGTGTAAACACCAAAAAATATATAATAATAATAATATTATTAATAAATAAATAAGTCTAACAACAAATCTTTTAAAAGGATATATTTCTAGATTCCATAGCCACCCAAATTATTTAAAACCTTAAATATATATATATTTAAATCTTCTCTAGTCTCTCCCATACTATTAGATATTTCATTTCCCTTCCTATAGAGTTTCTTACTCTCTTCATTGGCTTGGTGTCTTGAATGATGTTTTTCCCGTGAGAAACTTAGAGATGGAAAATAAATAAATAAAGGGGAGCTCGTTTTATATAGGATTCATGATAAGTTTGATATTTTAAGCGTTTACAATGGATTTTTCTATGTAATTGATTAAAAATCAAATATTTGGATTATAGTTTTACGGAACTTGTGAACGTACAAGTATGGTGTAGTGAACTAACATATAATCAAGTAAGTTGTATTGTCTTCTTTCTAGTATTATTATAAAGTTTTGATCTTGAAGTGATTCAATAAAGTTGTTTGATTCATTGGAGAAAAGGATGTTTCTTTAAAGAGTGTTTTATGCAAATATTAAGAGATGTTACAACTAATTTTGAGGATACTTCACAATCTATCATCAAAATAAATAAATAAAATAATTAATTAATTAAATATTTTTATTAATTGCTTTGTATTAAAAACATAAGCTAATAAATATTGATTCTTATTTATGCATATAAATTCTATTTTTACAATTCAATTATTTTCTATTACATATATTCTGTTAAATAATTATTTTCTATAAGATCTACCGTTTATAAAATAAGAATTATGATACATACTATATAAGTACTACTTTAATCGTAAATATATATATATATATAATTGCTTGTCTTAGTTGAGTAATATACATAATAGTCATATGTCATAACTTAAACAACTTATCCTACTATATTATATGTTGTACAATATCTTATTTTAATTATAATATATATATATATATAACCTTGCCAATAACTTATACATGTAATAAAATCGATTTTTTATTTATTGTAACATTACATATGTAATAGTTTTTAATATACTAAATAATTACATATTAACATATTCATAGGTATTATAGTCTAATATGTATTGTAATAACTTGTTTGATATATAATATGTTAATAATTTTGTAATGGTGGGAAATTACTTAGTTTGCTTTAACTATAACAAGGAAATAATTAATATCAATAACAATGATTTAAAGAAAAAAAAAAGGTATAGAACGTTATAAATAAAGCATAAGCTATAAGTGTATGTTAGGGGTCAAGTCAGTTAATATTAGAAGTCGTAATAAGAAATAAGTTCAAGTTATGATAATGACAGACTAGTATGTAACCTATTGATATTAAGAGGTAAGGTTGAGGATTCTACTGTTGAAAAGCCCTTATTATCAAGTACGTGCATACTTGTTTGTTGGTTGTGCATGTTAGGTTAAAATAAAATTAAATAAATTGATTTAAGAACCATCTAGCCTATAAATGCTTGCTATATGTGCTTGGCTCAACCTAAATGCTATAGAGGCGATCGATATGTGGTGTTGTTCATAGTAGAATTACATATTGACATGATACAAGTAGATTTAGGGAATTACAAGTATTGGACTCAAAATAGCAATTCTCAATACATAATATGTATTATATATATTGCGTATGAGGGGTTGTTAATTACTCCAAGTCTTGGAACGCCAAGACTGTGTTGTTTGTTGGATTTAAATGAAAAGATAATAAATAACTACATGATTTATTTATCTACATTTATGCATGTGAGATGAATTTCGCGCACATATGGTTGCTATATAAATGTGTTGGCCATTAGCTCACTCCTCAAGGATATATAGATATATATATATATATCTTTATTTTTTTTTTATCAACTACAAATTAGTTAGGTAAGTTTACTAGATTTGATTAGCATAGAAATGATTATTGCTATCTTGGGGATAGGAAGAGTGGTTACTATTACGACGATGACCATGTTTATTACTAAAAGTTAAAGGTGTAGACTCTAGTTCAAATTCATATTATATTTGTAGTTATAGTGATTTGTTTATAAGCCATTCCAATTATATTAAATTGTAAAGTTTGCTAATTATATCTTTTTAGAAATCATACAGATAATTTTGGATAATATAGTGGGATAAATAGAGCCTGACGTATCAATAGATATTAGAAACACCCGACAAGTTGTGACACCTTAAATTTTGAGGCCTTAGAAATAGAATAATAGTTAGTTTGAGAGCTTAGTTGATTTGCGACTAATTAATCAAGCTGTCTCCACAAAAAGCTAGGAAAACACACATCCTCCCCGGTGCACTTTCCTAGTTCTACAAATTCCCAATGCCAGTCTTTGTAAGTAATAACTATATATCTTAAAACTCTTCAATTCTTTTCCAACTCTGTTTTTTACGAAAACATCCGATAATTTTCCTTCCCAACGTAGAATTCATGATCTTTAGTATGAAAGAATTTTCAGTCTGGTAATGCCGTTTCGCTACCATTCCTTCCTGAAGACTTCAATTTAGGCGGCCAAATTAAAAGATAAATTAGTAGCTTCTTGTTTTTTTTCCTCCCTTTAATCCAATGATTGATTCAGCACAAAAAATATTTTATCCCATTGGTTCTAGAAAAGGTTTCTAACTATATTAAAAGTTGATTACGTTTATGTTTGTATCAAAGACTGATCGTCTCTATTTCAATTAAGTATATTCACATCAACTAAGTTATCCTCTGTTTTTATTTATTTATTTTGGTTTAAAATTTAAAAAAAAAAAAGAAAAAAGAAAAGAAAGAAGAAAGCACTGATATGGCAACCACGATGCCGATCTGACATGCTGGCATAGCCTAAGACTGATAACATGCTTAAAAAGCTTAATCTAAATTGGTTTAGCAAACAGAAAATGGTTAAACATCCTAGTACGTAGTCTTAAAATAAGTTCTCATGTCATCTTTATTCCCTTATGCTACTGTGGTGTCAAACGTCGTCACGTTGAAATTTTACTTCGTTCTACAAGAAACATCATCACTTGTACATTTGAAAGAAACGGTAAGTAGCAGTCTCATAAACAAATAAATAAGCAACACCACTATTGCTTCAGATTAACAATACCTGAAAACAATTTTCCCTCTAGCTATAGGTTTACTCTGTCATAGACATGGCCAAGAAGAAATCTGTTCCATACATCCTTAGTTTTCTTATTTTATGTACAATAGTTTTTAAAGCAGATGCTTCATCTCCTAAGTTGGCAAAGCCCAATTGTCAAGAATTTTGTGGAAACATACAAATTCCGTTTCCTTTTGGAATCTGAAGTGGATGTTTCTCAGATAACTGGTACGAGATAGAGTGCCGGCGTAATAATACCACCCCCTTCCTAAAGAAGATCAACTTGCAGGTGCTTAATGTTTCACTTCCAAACTTTGAATATTCACATAGGAGTAATGGAATGATCAGGGTCAATTTTCCAATAACGTTCTCAAGTGCCAGCTGCACTGGTAAAGCGACAAACACGTCTGTGATCCTAGAAGGATGCCAATTCATCTTCTCACAAACAAGGAATGTCTTTGCGGCAGTTGGTTGTGATATCAATGCTTTGTTGAACACTACAGAGTATGCCCTTGTTGGATGTAAGCTCAAGTGTAAGGGAGGTAACTTCAGCAGATACAGTACATGTTCTGGTTTCGACAATTGCTGTCAAACCACAATTCCATTTGGTCTTAAGGCTTTCAGCGTGCATTTCAGTAGTTCCAAAAATGTAACAGCAATGGATGACCAGCAATGTAACTATGCATTCCTAGCAGATGAGACGTTGTTTCAAGCGTCGACCATGGATTTGGAAGCCTTGAAAATCAATGAGTTTGTCCCTGTATTACTGGAATGGGGAATTTCAAATACTACTGAACTAGGAAGGTCTCTGTACGACCGCTACATGCATCATGGCGATACTAACTATATGTGCGATACAGACAGCTTAATTTCTTATGACATCATAATGCCATTTTTGCGGTGTAACTGTTTTAGTGGTTATCGGGGCAACCCCTATATTGGAAATAACGGATGTCGAGGTAAAATCTCCTGGCTTTCTATTGAACATATTCTTTTCTTTTCAGAGGTCAGACCATTGCTCATGTTAGTAAGCACCAGGAATAACATGATTCTATAACCTATCGATTTTGATTTGAATGAGAAACAATCTCTTGTACTCATCTAATGTATATGTTGTCGTTTCTTATACCATTTATTTTTCTTGTTTCTTCATACAAAGGGATAAAGGCTATCAAGGAGCACCTAGGTTTATTAGTGTCTATGCCCTCTATCTGTTCTCCCATTCATGATCAAAATTGTGTTTCCATTTTCCACAGTTTGAAAGAATATTGTGTTCATGATGGATGATTGACTAATTTATGCATCATTCTTAAATCAGATATTGATGAATGTGAAGAACAAAGCAACATTTGTAACGGGATGACGTGTGTGAATAAGCCAGGGTACTTTCACTGTGTGGATGGAAGAAGGAAGTTGAAATTCGCAATGATGGGTTTGTGACCGTACCACTAGTATCAAGAAATTAACTAGAAGATTAATGTTCAGTCAATGTATGCCTATGGATCATTAACTAAAATAAATAAACAAAAGAGATCATTATAAACAGAAACATGCTCAAAAGAGCATATATAATTTTGACTTATCCCCTTACCTTGTATTAATTTGTGCCTTGTTAGTGTCATGCATATTTTATTATGCAGGTATTGGATCTGGTATAGGGGCACTTCTCTTGCTTTTCGGGATATGGTGGTTATACAAAATCATCAAAAAACGAGAAGAAAAGAAGCTTAGAGAGAAATATTTTAAGCGGAATGGAGGTCTCTTGTTGCAACAACAACAATCTTCACCTGAAGGAAGTGTTGAGAAAAGCAAATTATTTAACCAAAAGGAGTTGCAAAAAGCTACCGACAACTTCAATCAGAGTAGAATTCTAGGAAAAGGCGGCCAAGCAACTGTATTTAAAGGAATGTTAGCTGATGGAAAAATAGTTGCCATAAAGAAAGCTATAGTTGTAGATGCGGGGAAAGTTGAACAGTTTATAAATGAAGTTATAATACTATCACAGACTAATCATAGAAATATTGTAAAATTATTAGGATGTTGTTTGGAGACTGAGATTCCTCTTCTTGTATATGAATTCATCCCAAACGGAACTCTCTATGGTTATCTTCATGATTCAAACAAGGAGATCCCAGTGTCATGGGAGATGCGATTAGAACTTGCAACTGAAATTGCAGGTGCACTTTTCTACTTGCATTCAGCAGCGTCAATACCCATATATCATCGAGATATCAAGTCTACCAACATACTTTTGGATGAAAAGTAGAGGGCAAAAGTAGCAGACTTTGGGACATCAAAATCAGTTTCTCTTGATCAAACTCATGTGACCACATTAGTACAAGGAACTTTTGGATACCTGGATCCAGAGTACTCCCAATCAAGCCATTCACAGACAAGAGTGACGTATACAGTTTTGGAGTGGTACTAGTTGAACTTTTGACAGGGCAAAAGCCTATCTCTTCACTAAGAGCTGAGGAAGGTAGAAGCCTGGCAACCTATTTTATCCTTTCTGTTGAAGAAGGCCATCTATTTGATATTCTCGATGTAAAAGTTGCACAACAAGGTAAGGAAGAAGAAATTGTAAACGTTGCCAAGCTTGCAGAGAGATGCTTGTATTTGAATGGAAGGAATCGGCCTACAATGAAAGAAGTGGTAATGGAGTTGGAAGGGATAAAAAGGGTTGGAGACTCATCTCAGATCCAGCAGAACCTTAAAGAGGGTGAGGTAATTCAAAATCATCTTGTTGCCTCTACATCTGGAGTCATGCAACAAGATGCTGATGTGGTTTCCCCGTCAGATGTTGAGCCGCTCTTATCTAGTGGAACATGATGATGAGGCATGTGCTTCACGTTCCATTATCACGTTGTCTATTAGTGTCCATTATGACATTTCATTTGTTCGTCTTATTTCAAGTTGTTTTCGATTTTCATGTTTCTATGGCCATGTAACCGATTGATGGAGCAATTCTTCATCCATTACCAGAAGGGGGCTAATAAAATGAATGGAGGACATTTCTCATGGAATGCCTAAATAAAATGTAAGGAATATGACATTGCGTCAAATTCTTTTCCACCATTTATATCATTGATATATAGAACTACAAATGATATTTAGTAAACAAGTTTTCCCAAACAGAGACTCATTGTTACGTGAATTGCAAACTTTTCATGACAAGCAATTAGTGATGATATGTTGATGTCAGGACCCAACATTATGCTTCAGCGCATGGTGATTTGATGCTGTCCAAAAACCCTCTATTCTTTCTGTAACCACACTACTGTTATCTATTGGCACTTCACAATTTGTGATTTATAAATATAAAATGTACTATCAATCATACAAATAATTAGATGCCTATTGTTGACTTATTGTGTAAAGCCACCGCTCATACAGATTTCAAATTAGCCCCCCGGACTAAAAGGTTTCAAATTGGTTTAAGTAAATCTTCATGGATAATAAAAAAAAAAAAAAAAAAAAAAACTTTCTCTTTTGCCCTAATGTGTCCAGTTGTCTTGCTTTGTTCAATAATGAAAAATATCTTGAATTTCTACTTTCTAAAAAACCAAATCTATCTAGGTGCTTACACACACATAAATATAAATATCAATCTTGTGAGAAACTTCAAACCAAAATATAGTATTAGAAACTTTGAAAACAACATCAACGTTTGGAAAATTTGCTTAAAGGCTGTTATCATCGGGAATAAAACGCCGTTGCGAGACATGTACAGATGCCGCTTTCCTTCATGTGGAATTCGTCGTATATTTTGAGCAACAGGGCTTTTGACGAGTTCTCCTTATGATTAATTGAAGTCACGGTCGATTGTAATTGTAAAAACAATCTGAAGAAAGTATTTTTACATGCATTCAAAATCATTGAAAATTCTAAAAGTTGTTATGCTGCAGCATGTTCAAATGATCTATTATAAATAATAAAATCCTGCTTATCGATAAAATTGTTACCGTTCACTATGAATATTCATCAACTGTATTCATTCACTATGTCCAACAATAATGAAGTATACTTATTTCCTAATGACTTTTGGCTTGAAGTGCCTTTTGAAAGAGTCATTGAATAATAATCATCTTATCATAATGCAGGTTTGTTTATAGTTAAAACAAGATAGTAGCATTATACTTGATCAAAACTATATAGGCCCCGCAATGGAGACTTTTATGTGTTTGATACGTTGAATAATTCCGTTCACTCCATGTTAAAAGAGTAGTTGGAATATCAAGAAGAAAGAAAATATCATCTGCCAAGTACTTATTTTACATAGTTTAAAGCCATAAGTTTAATTAATCTTTGAAAGAAAATCAAAGACATGGTATTGAAGTAAATGAGGAGTTTCCACGATCTTTAGTTTTGTCCTTGTTCTATGTACAGTATACATAATTGCTCAAGTTACAGCTTGTGCCGACAAATGCAGAAACGTAAGCATTCCCTTTCCTTCCAGAATAGCTATTTCTTAGATGAGATGTACGAGATCGTGAACCAGTAGAACAATACCATTTAGATTCTAAAAAAGATAAACTTGCAAGTGCTTATTGTTTCACTTCCTTCCTTGTCGCGGTCGAGATGATTACTATCAATTTTCCAATACCATTTTCAAGTGTCGATTGTGATGGTAAAAGTGTTTAATTAGCAGAACATGAAGCTGGATAGAAGCTAATTGCACTTCTCACAATCAGAAAACGTCTTCACAATTGTTCGTTGTTTATAATTTACATAAATAAGATGGCTAAATGAATCTAACGAAATCCCGCTGCTCAGGAAATATCATGAAAACAAACTTAGAAATCATCTACACAAAGTTAAGAGCAACGTTGTCAACCGAAAAGTCTTTATTAACAAAATGGATTTTAATATTTCCTGAGAAAAAACATTTCCCGCATGAGGTTCATTTAGGATAAATTGAAAGAAGAAAAAAAATGAAATGGAGAAGTAATAGCATAATTGTTAGCACTTGTAGCCCATTAAGTTATTGTAAGTTATGTCATGGATGTTGATGTGAAGTGTGGTAATACCAGTATCAATGAAAAGAATGAAAAGATTAAAGTTCAAGCTTATTTCAAGATAACTAGTGTCGTTGCCAATATTTTAAAAAAGGAGGTACCTAAGAATTTGGTTAAAAACCTTCTTTTTCAATCTTCAATAACATATCACTATTTATAGAAATATATGATCTAGAATCCACTTATTGTTACTAATTGTTAATAGAGTTTTTTCTAAGGACATGAACCGATCTACTTAGAGTTGCTCCCAACTTGTTGCCCAATCAAATCTCTCCATTCTTTTGCTTCTAACCTCTTTTAGGTCTTGCTATATACGTTGGTCAATTCGGGAAGACTAGTAACTTGAATGCTTATAAATAAAACTTAACCAAAGTAGGTTAGGATAACTTTCCTTAACTTGGAATAATCACCTATAGATTGGATTTTGATACAGTTAGATCTAAGAGGTTCAAATTCTAACAACAGGTGCGAACAGTTAGCTCCTTTGTTTAGATAACCACCTACCAACCACTGTAACATTAGCCACATTCCCTAAAATCGTAGATTGGTCCTAAATTTGAATTAAACACATGTGCTAGGTTTGGAGTCAATGATTACCACATTCAAATTGTCCTATGGTTATAAAAGGTCGTTAGATAATAGGCAAGGGGATCTTTTAGGCACTCTACTACTTTTATTCTTATCCTTACCTTCTTTCCAAATACCTTTTACATAAGCATCGAAGTAGCAACACTTGGGTTGTCCCAATACTCCCTTAGCTTAATCTTTTTCTGTTTTATAAAGTGGTAAAGAGCCTTAAGTTCATTATATACTTGATACCAAATTTTGATATCAACAATTGACAACGTTTGTTTATAAGACCACGAAATGGCAAGAAGTCAGTCAAGAGATACAAATGAAGTAGGGCCCCTCAAGCAACTCAAGAATAATAGTCACTACAACAACATACCCTTAAGGTACACCAAGTTGAATTGTACAACTAGATGATTGAGTACCAAGGACAAGAGAATGGCAACTCGCGAATAGCACAATTAGAGGCATTGTATGCTAAATTCACAAAGGAACTTTAGGAGTTTTGAGCTAATAATAGAGAGTAACGTTAGAGGCTCAACAAAAAACATGTTGCCTTTCTTCTACCCCTTCTTTACAACATGAGGGACGACAAGTCGATTTGAAGCCCTAAGAAGAGACCTTATGACAGTTATGAAGAAAAGCTCCTATGGTTAATGAGAACAATCAATAGCAAGGGCAGGAGCCATGAATAAAGGAAAATTGTCAATAGTAGACCCCATTGCATGCTCCTACAACATCATAATTACAATTACCCTTAGGCGAAAGGATTAAACAAGTGATTGCCCGACTACCATAGGAGGCTGTAGTGGACATAAGCCTATAAGATTTAGAGGAGTATCTTAGGAAGTTAACAATGCATAGAACTTCTAACTAGGAGGTTAATATGAAGGGTAGAAGGGCAAGTCCTTTTGTGCAAAGCATAGTCGATGAGGTCCTACCACTATGCATCTAACTACCATAGTTCGATACTTATGATGGCAAGAAAGGCCCAGATGATCATTTGAATACTTTCCAAGCATTAAAAGAGCTTTATAGGTTGTTCAATGTTATTGCTTGCAAAGTTTTCCCGTCTACCTTAAGGAAGTCTTCAAGAAATTGGTTTAAATCACTAAAAGCAACTTCCATCTCTTCTTTTGATTAGTTAGCTAAGGAATTTCACCAATATTTTTAGCCAGTAAACCTCCAACCAAAGATTCTTCGCTCTTAACTTTGGTGAAGCAGAAATAAGGAGAGTCAATAAGTGATTATGTCCATAGATTCAATCAGTTGATGATTGAAATCACTAATTGTGATAAGAATGTGGAATTACACACTATTTGCAAAGTTAGAGAAGACTCAAACTTTTTCAAGTCCCTTACAAAGCACCTTCTAATCTAATAATCGAACCTAGTGGTATAGGATAATGAGAGAGGACATAACCAAGCTCCTCGAGGTGTTATCAATGTGATCTTTGGAAGACTAATAGGAATAGGCATTTCGTCCATAATAAGTTCGTCGAATGTATTAGGAGATCATGTGTTGAATTTAAGGGGTAAGAGGCATGGGGTTAATGATATGATAGTATTTTTAGAGAAGGACATGTAAGGAGTTCATTTCCCATATAATAACGCTTTGGTTATTATAATCCAGATAGTAGATTTTGAAGTCTAAAAGGTGATGGTAGATGCAAGGAGCTTTACAGACATAATTTTCAAACATGCATTTGATTATATGCATCTCAAGCTTGAGAATATTAAGATGCAGCTATATAAGTACAGCTTATATGGATTCAATAACCAACCAGTTAAAGTACATAGAATGGTCACCCTGACAGTATAGATTGGAGATAACAAGAATGTGGTATAAAGAGAGATTGATTTTGTGATAGTAGATTGCCCTTCACCTCATAATGGTGTAATGGGCCGACCTTCCATCCGCATATTCAAAATGAAAGTCTTAGTAGAAGGTGAAATTTCCTACCCTTATTAGGATAAGAAAATGTTATGGAGACCAACAGCTCTCACCAACTCTATACTTGAAGGATTTGAAAAGAGATCAAGTTTACACTATAAAGCAAGGTTCAAATAATGGCATGCAGATAAGACGAGAACCTACAAAGGAAACATTAATAATTCAACTTAGCGATAATCCTAAACGTGTAGCTAAGGTTGGGGCTAGTATGCTAGTTAACCTAAGGGAATACATAATATGTTTTCTCTAAGCTAATAGGGACATTTTCACTTGATTTCCTTCTGACATGTTGGGCATACTTGAAGAAGTTATTACATATAAGTTGAATATTGATCCAAGCATGAAGGTAATGTAACAAAAGAAAAGATATTTTACTCTAAAGAGACAAGTTGTGATTGAAGAGAAGGTATAGAAATTGTTGAAGGCAAATTTTATTAGAGAAGAGCCATATCCTACATGGCTTATAAATTGTGTGCTGGTAAAGAAAGAAAATGGGAAATGGATGATGTGCATGAACTTTACCGATTTGAAAAAAGCATGCCCAAAGGATCGCTTCCTCATACCTCGAATAGATCAAATTGTTGACTCGACTTCAGGGCATGCCCCTTTAAGCTCCATGGATGCATTTTCCTGATATAATCAAATCAGGATGCACCCTTTTGATCAGGTACACACCTCCTTCATTACAAACTTCGAAAGTTACTACTACAAGGTGATGTTGTTTGGATTAAAGAATGTAGGAGCCACATATCAAAGACTAGTCACAAAGATGTTCAAACCTTAGATACATAGAAATATTGGGGTTTATGTAGATGGCATGATAATAAAGAGCAAGATAAATGATGACCACTTAGATGACATTTAGGAGACTTTTGATACCCTAAGGAGATACAACATGAAGTTAGATCCACAAAAATGTGTATGTAGTGCCTCTTTAAGGAAGTTCTTAGGCTAATGGTGACTTAGTGTAGAATTAAAGCTAACTCGTAGAAGATTCAGGCCGTATTGGACATGGAGTCACCAAAATCTATTAAGGAGGTTCAAAATTTAACTAGTTGGGTAGCAACATTGAGTAAGTTGTCTCAAAAAGTATAAAAATGTGTGTGGAGTTTTTTAAAGTTTTAAGAAATCCCTTTAAGTTATGATGGAGTAAGGATCATGAGAAGGCTTTTAAAGCCTTGAAAGAATTTCTAACAAAACCCATGATCTTATGAAAACTTATGGAAGGAGAAACACTTATATTTGTATTTGTCTATAAGTGATTGAGCCCTTTCTTTCATACTAATATGAGTAGAGGAGCAAGTGCATAGACCGGTTTATTATGTAAGTTACATCTTGCAAGGGCTTAAATTAAGATACCTAAAGTTGGAGAAGTTTATTTTAGCTATAATAGTCATAGCCAAGAAGCTCTATCCTTAATTTGAAGCCCATCAGGGTTAATCAATCAACCCTTAAAGTAAGCTCTACATAAACTTGATGCCTCAAGTCGCATGGTGAAGCATGCTTCTAAACTTAATTCCCTTGGGATATAATATCAATTTAAAGAATCATACAAAGATCAAATCTTAGCAAATTTCATTATTGACTTCATTGGAGTAGAGGATTCTAACTTAAACGTAAAGCAACCAACTTAGATATTGTATGTAGATAATCCATCAACCAATGAAGGAAGTAGAGTAAGATTGATCCTTATGGGTTCGATGAGAGCTCAAATCTCTTTTGCTCTGAAGTTTAGCTTTCCTACTAGTAACAATGAGTCAAAATATGAAGCATCATTAGCATTGATGAGGTTGGCAAAGGGGATTAGAGCAAAGCGATTGAACATATTTTATAACTTGCAATTAACAGTTAACTAAGTCGTAGGGAAAAATATGGCCAAGGATGAAAGCATGATCAAGTACTTGAAATTGGTGAAAGACTATGGTTTGAACTTTGAAGATTGGCAGTTGATGAAGATAACAAGGGTATAAAACTATGACGCAGATAAGATGTCCAAATTGGCCTCTACAGGCCTACTAAATTAGAAGGAAAGGATCTTCACTAAATATTTACCTAAGAGGAGCATAGAGTTGCAACCATAAGAATGTTTGGAGAATCAATAAAAGGACCTAAAGTATTGGATGAATTTGATCATGGAGTATTTAGAGAATGTAACTTTGTTTCAGAACACCATAGAGGCCCAATAGCTTATTTATAAAGCAACTAATTTTATGATGATGGAAACTTCTGCAAGAGAAGCATGAGTATGCCTTACTTACAATGACTTTAGCCATTGAAGGCATAACAAGCACTATCAGATTTGCAATTCGAGGTATGTAGCAACTATGTTAGAGTAGTAGCTCTATATGTCCGAGCTGTAAGACTACGATACTGGTGGCCTATAATGAAAGAAGACACTCTTAGCCTAGTTTAGACCTACGATTAGTGCCAAAGGAATGCTCTAATTGAGTAAGCCCCGAGCTCGTAGTTTAGCCTACAATGAAAGAAGATACTCTTAGCACAGTTTAGTCCTGCAATTAATAAAGATGATATCTGTAGATCTCTAAGCCCTAAGAAAGGACAATAAGACTTGCAAATCTTAAGCCTTCGTAAAGGTAACAGGTATAATGGTTATAAATCCTCTTGAGGATGATGAGCTATGATATATCCTTAAGTCTCTAACTAACAACAAGAACAATGCTTTAAGCCTAATATATAAGCAACAAGCCGTTCAAGATCTAACAAGCTTTAAGTCCATATAAGTGATGAGCTCTTAAATATCCAACAAGCCCTAAGTCTAGTAAATGGATGATGAGCTATTTAGAACCCCAAGCTACTAACAAGCAATGGGCCTAAAAAAAAATAAAAAAGAAAAAACTCTAAACCTATCAAGTTAAGCAAAAAAACTAATCATATATAGATAAACATTTCTCATCATTATAAAGTTCTTAAGTTCAACAAATAGGAGTCTCACCAAGAACTCTTGAGTTGCTAAAGAAATTAACAAACAAGCTAGTTGATAAACAAAAATTAGCTGAATAATACAACCAAATTTCATTACGAAAGATCAATTGACTGTTGTACTAAATCTGATAGTACAAAAATAAGTTAAAGAATTAGAGAAAGGTAGTGAAAGAAGTCTTTCAAGGAGATTTTACATAATACTAAGGTCGACATACCAACCTAAGAGCAAATTTTAGTCATTGATCAACAAAGGAACAAAAATAATAAAAAAAGAAAAAAGAAAAGGAAATCTTTAGTCTAGAGCTTGAGTAGTAGGGACATCTATAGCATCTAGGCCTTGAGTTGAATCTGGTTGAGGGTTGGCTGAAGGATTAGAAGCTGATATTTTTAGGATCGTAAGAGCTTCATATTATTCTTCTATGTTAATGGGATCATCTACAAGGGTGCCTACATCTTCACCTGGTTGCTCTTCTACCTTAGCTTCTCCCTTGTTAGCCTCTTAGGTTAGGCCTTGATTATCCTACACTTACTTAGTGAAGTTTAAGCAACTGAGGTCATTCTCAAGATGGTAGATTAGAGCTTCTCCTCGAGCTAAATTCATCCCATCCAACAACTTTTAGCACATTAAGCCCTTATATTCTTCACTCTCTTGAATGTCTTGATAAGCTTTATCATAAGCCCTTTAGTATACCAAGGCCTACTCCTTCTCAACTTCAGCCATCTTGATCTTTAATTTTCCATATGAACTTCGAAAGTGAGCGACCTCCTTATTATGTTTGTTTTGGAATGTTTTAACCTCATTTTGTATTCCCTAGAGGTCGGTTATGAGTTAGGAGTTCTTCTTTTGCTCTTCTAATAAAGGTATCTCCTTCTCCTCTTGGACCTTAACTTCTCTGTCAGCAATTTCCTTCCAAACCTTGAGCTCATTCTCTGCTTTCATCTTCCCCTCTTCTAGCTTGGTTATTTTAGCTCCCCATTTCTCTTGAAAATTCTTCTTTTTGTCCTCTACATTAACTACTTGATTTTTTACCTCTTCGATAATCTAGGGAAAAAGAAAAAAGGAAAGTATGAGTCCAAAGGACCACAAAGAAACCTAAAAACATATCAAAGCAGATAGCTTAGAACATTCTTTTCCTTAGTTAAAGCTTCCACAATCATTAGCAACCATTAAGAGTTCTAAGAAATCATCATGAAGCTAGAAATGAATAATGTGTTTAGTAAGATAAAGCCTACAAGAATGGGGAAGAATTACATTGTAGCAATTTGAGGTAACTAATAATAAGTTGTTTAACCTAGAGTTTAGGCAGAGCTTCACCACATTAGCCAGAGGCTGAACGTCATTGGATAAGTGGATCCCTTTGAGCAACTTTAAAGCTACTCCACCATTCCCTAAGGTAAAATCGATTGTGCTGACGTTCCAGGTCCAAAAAAAGTACAACACCTTAGTATTTTGTCTTTGAGGTGGAGTAATTGAGCTTGGAATTCTGAAGTAAGCCTCCTTCCCTTCATTTGAGTTGGTAGATATATCCCTGATTTTAGACTTGTCACTCCTTAGAGACTTTCCCTTATTAGGATCTCTCTCCAAAGGAGGACACTCATGCATATGAGGCTGCTTCCTTAGTTTAGTGACCTCGATAACCTTCCTCTTGGTTAGGACCTTAGATTTTTATAAGTCCTTAACTCCCTTAACCTGTTGGCCATCCTTTTCTTTGACGACAATGGAGGTGGTGGATGGTTGCTTGGTCAGTTTATTTGGTAGAAGACTTTTTAGGATTGTCTCTTCCTTTTGACCCACTGGCTTTTATCTTGGCAAACAAATCCTTTGAACTATAGTCTTTGAGCAACATGTATGCAACAAGACACTTAAAGGGTCATATCAAAAAAATAAGAAAACAGAAATTAAAGAACTTATGAAAGCCATGCTGAGCACAAGCATAGGCAAGGAAGACCACTTTACTCCTGAAGTTAATACTAAGGTCTCTCCTCTTACAAGCCCTTCTTAGTACAGAAAGATTGCAGTAGCCCATACCTTGTTCAACAATAACCCCCTTGTCTAAGCCTTCGACATCCCCATCAAAGGTCCTACTGGCACCCTCATCTACCCAAGCGTCATCTTTAGGGAAGATCAGAGTGCCATTATAATATTTGGAATGCCTGCATCTCAAAGGAACCATCCATTGTTGTAAGCTTCCATGATGGTGTCATGAGCCCTCTAATCATTGAGGAATAAGTGTTTAATGTTTGACAATCCAATCGACTAACTCCAAATGGTTAGGAAATCTAATCGAGTAGCTTACTTGACCATAACATACCTTTGTAGATTAAATACTCTAACCTTAATAAAAGTTCCAATGCGGTTTGATACATATGTAGAATCATTCTTCTTTTAACTTTTTAGTGTTAAAAATGTATCTAAATAGAGTAACTATAGTTTTGACCTCTAGATCCTCACATATACAATCAAAGGCCATAAGTAACTCATAAGAATTTTGGGTAAGCATAGAAGGACATAAATGATGTTATGCTAAATAAGACCTGTCAAGTATCATAAAACGCAACTTCAAACTGACCTCAAAATATTTTTCAAAAAGGGCAAAATCTTAATCTCCCAGTACTGTGATTCGCTTGTATGGTTTAGGTCTTTCAATTAATTAGACTCAAGGGGTACCTCGAAAACTAAGTTGTATGATGTTGAATTCTTGCTCACTCAGTGTACTAGCAACACCATTTGGACTCATGTTGTATTCAATCACAACGTATAAAGGTAGATTAGCAAAATTACCCTCGTTATCCATGGAGTAATCATCATATGGAAGCTTCCTGATCTTCCATGATCTAAAGACAAAGATCCATGCTAACCCAATATACTTAATTAAATCCTACAAGTAATCAGCAACATTTGGATCCAACGTGTTGGGGGGGTTCTTTTGGAGGAGGAGAATCACCTTCCCGATGCACAATGGATAGTTCCTAGCTCTATTGTTGGTCACATATCAAGTCGTCAGATTTGATTGAAGACATGATTGACCTTGTGAGTATGATTGCTAAAAGTGAAGAAAGAGGGAGAAATGCACGATGTGCAAATTGAGGGAAGCAAAAGCTAAAGAAAACTAAGTTAGCGACATAGAAATTGGTAGAAAGAAGACACAAAGAAAGAGATTGGAAATATAAAGTGTTAAGTTTAATCTTAGTCTTTTAGGGATCCGTATGTCCTATGGTTATCAATTAATATAATCCATTCGATTAATCATGTACTAGATAGATTAGACAATCCCAAGGAAGTTGCTCCTTCTCAAGGATGCACATGAATCCTGATATGATTACATGAATCCCAATGATAATACATGAAACATCAAGTTCAATGGGTAAAGCTTCTCCCATAAGCTAAGCAAAAGGACAACACCAATAGTAATATGCTACTTTTATGGTTAAGGTTGAAAACAAAGTTTGTGGATTAAATAATAGTGCAATAGCCTAAATCTATCTTTGCCATAATAGAAATGCAATCAAGATCTCTAACATAGGAGCATCATTCTCACTCCTCTTGATGTATTTAGCAAGAGGAGTTAAGGGGCAAATGTTAATAGAGGTTTTTTCAAGGACATGAACCAATCTACTTAGAGCTACTCTTAACCTATTGCCCGATTAGGACTCCCAATTCTTCTGCTTCCAACCTCTCTTAAGTCTTGCTAAGTACATTAGTTAGGTAGGGAAAACTAGCAACTTGAATGCTTACAAGCAAAACTTAGCTAGAGCAAGTTAGGATGACTTTCCTTATCTTTGAATAACCACCTATATATCAAATTTTGACTTGGTCAAATCTGGGTATTTTAAATTCTAAGAACTGGTGCAAATAATTAGCTCCTCATCTAGATAACTGCCCACCAACCACCATGACATCAACCACGTTCCCCAATATTGTGGAGTAGTCCTAATTTTGAATCAAATGTACATACTAGGTTTGGAGGCAAGAATTACCACATTCAAATTGTCCTACGTATATAAAAGGAGGTTCGATAATAGGTAAGGAGTCTTTTAGATACTCTATTACTTTTATTCTTACCTTTTCCTTTTTTTCCAATTACCTTTCACTTACCTAAGTATTAGAGTGGTAATACCAGAGTCATCTTGGCACCCTCCTAGTCTAAACTTTTTTTGTTTTGCAGAGTGCTTAGGAACTTAAGTTTAAGATATACTTGATACCAAATTTTAATATCAATACCAATAGCTCATTTTCCCTCCAAAAACAACTATTAAAACTATATTTCATCTTCTAAAAACCACTATTTACAATCTATTAAATTGCTAATTTCTAAAAACTATACAATTATTATTGATTTTTCACATTTATGTCCTATTATGTTCTTAGAACATAACAATTTCTCGCCTACCTATAATCAACCTTATCTTCAAGGTTGAAGTAAAGGACTTTGGTATGTTTGATGAAGATACCAGCATCCATCACTCTAACATGAGTTCCACAAGTCTCATTTACATTAATGCTAGTGTCCCATATAAATACATATTGACTTATCTTTTCCAACGAAAACTGTAGAAGATCAGGCTTAAAATACTTATACTCATCCCTATAATCAATCTATTCATATCACTCTTAGAAGAATACTTGCTTTTGCATATCCAATAATTACACTATCGAAATTAGAAAAAATCTTATGACCATAGTAGCATTGATGGAAACCATTAAATTTAGATTGAAACTTCCATTACTCAAGTTGCTATTAAGCAATATAATGGCAATTTCAAGAATGAAACTTTTTATCAAATTGAATTTGGATTTTAGTGTGTTGTTATCTCATATGGTGAAATTCATCCAATTACTCGATGCTTAAAGCATTCCTTTTTCAAATTGTGATAGACTTGTCATCTTGAAAGATGTCCTCGTACAAGCTTAGAATATAAAATCAAGGGACAAGTTCTTGTTATCCTCTTGTGTAGCATTTTTTTCGAATTCGGAAACATCTATCCAATTGAAGCCATCAATTTCCACATCCACCTCTTCTCTAATCACTTCATTTACTTGTAATTATTTCTCTTCAGTGATTGAGGCATTCAATTTGGGTAAATTGAATTTTCTAAACAATATACATAATCTTGTACTAGCATACACCTTTTCATAAATTCTTACATTTGAATTTGCATAACTTTGTAGTTTCTACTATTAAATATTCCAAAAGTTCTAATTTCTCCATTAAAGTTGATGATATGGCTTGAGTTCTTTTAGCCTTATGTAAGGAAAAACGAGAGTACCAATGTTAGCAATCATAGCTCACTAACCTATGGATATTGATGTGAAGTATAGTAATGGTGGTATCAATGAAAAGATTGAAGTTTCAGTTTATTTCAAGATACCAATCTCCTTGCCAATTTTTTAAAGAAAGTGACACCTAAGAATTTGGTTAAAAACTTTCCTCTTCAATCTTAATTGATATATCACTATTTATAGAATTATATGATCTAGAGTCAACTTCTTATTACTAATAACTAATTTTTCCTATAAAAATAGCTAATAAAACTATATTTTATTTTCTAAAAACCGCTGTTTACAATATACTAATTTCTAACTTCTAAAAATTGCACAACTATTATTGATTTTTTACATTTATGTCCTATATTCTTAAAATATAACAATTTTTCTCCTACCCAAAATCAACCTTATCCTCAACGTTGAAGTAAAGGACTTCGGTGTTTTCGATGAAGATGCCAGCATCCATCCCTCTAATATAAGTTCCACAAGCCTCATTTACACTAATGCCAAGATCCCATATAAATACATATCGACTTATCTTATCCAATGAAATGTTTAGAAGATCAAGTTGCAAATACTTATACTTGTCCACATAATCAATATCTATCCATATCACTCTTAGAAAAATACTCACTTTAACGTATCCAATAATTACACTATCAAAATTAGAAAAAATCTTGTGACGATAGTAACATTAATAGAAACCATTAAATTTGGATTGGAAATTCCCATTGCTCGAGTTGCTAGTAGGCAATGTAATAGCAATTTCAGGAATGAAACTTTTTATCAAATCAAATTTAGATTTTAACTTATTGTTATCTTGTGTGGTGAAATTCATCCAATTACTCCATTCTTAGAGCTACCCCTTTTCACATTGTGGTAGACTTATCATCTTAAAAGATGTCTTCATGCAAGTTTGAAATGTAAAATCAGGGGACAAGTTCTTATTATCATCTTTTGCAGCATTTTTGTTAGATTCGGAATCACCTATCTAATTGAAGCTATTAATTTCCACACCTCCCTCTTCTCTAATCACTTCATCTTCTTATAATTCTTTCTCTTCAACTATTAAGGCATCTAATTTGGATAAAATTGAGTTTTCAAAATCTTATCTGTAATCTTATACTAGCATGTACCTTTTCATAAATTCTTACATATGAATTTCATGGACCTTGCAATTTCTGCTATTAAATATACCAATAATTTTATTTTCTCCATTGAAGTTGGTTCCATGGCTTTAGTTCTTTCAACCATAGTCAAGGAAAAATGAGAGCACTAATGTTAATAATCATAGCCTACTAACCTATGGTAAATTGTGTTATGGATGTTAGTGTAAAGTAAGGCAATTGTGGTACCAATGAAAAGAATGAAATTCCAACTTATTTCTCGATACCTAATCTCCTTACCAATTTTTAAAAGAAAAAGGTACCTAAAAATTTGGTGAAAACTTTCCTTTTCAATCTTCATTGATGTATCACTATTTATAGAAATACATGATCTTGAATCTACTTCTTGTTACTAATAACTAATTTTCCCTCTAAAAACAACTACTAAAACTATATTTCGACCACTAAAAACCACTATTTAATATTTACTAAATTGCTAACTTTTAAAAATTGTACAAGTATTATTGATTTTTTACATTTATGCCTTATTATATTCTTAAAATATAACAATTTCTCCTCTACTTGAAATTAACCATATCCTTAAGGTTGAAATAAATGACTTCAGTGTGTTTGATGACGATAACAAAATTCATTCCTCTAACATAAGTACCATAAGTCTCATTTACCCTAATAATAGGATCCCATATAGATACATATCAGCTCATCTTTTCCAACAAAAATCGTAGAAGATCATGTTTGAAATACATATACTCATCCATATAATCAATATCTATCCATATCACTCTCAAAAGAAGACTTGCTTTTGCATATCCAATAACTATACAATCGAAATTAGAATCAATCTTATGACCATAGTAGTATTGGTGGAAACCATTAAATTTGGATTGAAAACTCCCATTGCTAACGTTAGTAGTAGGTGGTATGATGGCAATTTTAAGAATGAAACTTTTATCAAATCGAATTTAGATTTCAACGTATTGTTGCATGTGTGGTGAAATTCATCTAATCATTCCATGCTTAGAGTTGTCTCATTTCAAATTGTAGTAAACTTATCATTTTGAAAGTTGTTTTTCGTATAAGTTTGGAATGTAAAATCAAGGGACAAGTTATTGTTATCCTCTTATGCAGTATTTTTGTCAGATTCAAAATCACCCATCTAATTGAAGCCATGAATTTTCACATCTGCCTCTTCTTTAATTACTTCATCTTCTTGTAATTCTTCCTCTTCAACAACTAGGGCACCGGATTTGGATAAAATTAAATTTTCCAAATCATATATGTAATCTTGTAATTACATGTGCCTTTTCATAAATTCTTACATTTGAATTTGTATAAACTTTGCAGTTTGTACTATTGAATATAATAATAATTCTAATTTCTCCATTGAGTTGGTTCCATGGCTTAAGCTCTTTCAACCATATACAAGAAAAAATGAGAGCACCAATGTTAGCAATCGTAACCTACTAACTTATTGTAAATCATGTAATCAATGTTGGTGCAAAGTGTGATAATGATTGTATCAATGAAAAAAATGAAAATATTGAGATTTCAACTTATTTTGAGATACCCAATCTCTTTGCCATCTTTTTTAAGAAAGAGGCACTTAAGAATTTGGTTAAAAACTATATATTACTATTTATAGAAATATATTATCTAGGATCTATTTATTGTTACTAGTAACTAATATTTTTCTAAAGGTAACAATTAAAACTATATTTCAACTACTAAAAACCGTTATTTACAATTTACTAAATTGTTAACTTCTAAAAATTGTACAATTATTGTTGATTTTGTACATTTGTGCCCTACTATATTCTTATAATGTAACAATAATGCAACAAGATAGGAAAGAACTGCAATTTTTATGGAATGGAATGAAAAAAGTAGCAGCTATTCTTTATAATTCTTTTTGTTGATAGTGGATTTTCATCTAAGTAACCATATGCTCAATTGAGTGCTAACCTATTCTAAATCAGGAGTTAGACCAAGTATAGTGGCCATACTCATAATTATATCCCATAATGGTCTCTATTCGTCCTATATCAATAGGTTGACATCTTAATTATCAACCTATTTTTTGAGCTTCACCAACTCGCAATACTTTTACCAATCAATGTTTATAAAAGTCTACTAAGGTTGATTCACTAAGTGTCAACCCATCAAGTTCAAACATTCAAATATTTGAATAAAGGCACGAACAGTTTAACAATTACTTCAGTTGGTTATCGCCTAACCACCCTCTCATCTCCCATGATTATCACATGCTTAAATACAAGTGGCGCCATGTATTAGAGGCATCAGTTTAACTACTTTACTCATGCAACTCTCAAACAAAGCTCTATAAATAAGGGCAAACTACCACAATAGAAACTTTTTGAACACTCCCACTACTCTTTTACTCTCTTTACATCCATAAGTACTTCATACAAATAACTTACTAAGCATCTATATGGCAATGATAGTCAGTTATGACACCCCTTAAGCCTAATGTTTGCTCTGTTGCAAATATTAAGCATTAACTCAAGTTCAACAATTGACACTTTTAAGGTATCATAGATAGACATCAAAATATACTAGAAAAGATCAAGGATTAGCTATTCCTTTAGTCTTGTAAACAATGTTGTTAGATCGAAGTTGACTCATCTAGTCTAATCAGATTTGACCTAACCTATCCATTAAACCAGTTTGGATCACACCTTTAATCCTTATTAGTAGTGACCTCGGCTCAACCTAGTTGATTCGACTAGTTTAACTTGGTTCTTTTAAGACCTAATTAGGTTTTCCATGTTAAAGTATACTATTTTCTTTTTTTTTTTTAAGAAAATAAATCAATTTACTAAAAAAAATAAATGTGTATCGAAGAAAAACAAAAAGTAAACTATGAAAGGCTTTCAACTTTTAAGTTTTAATGATATAAATAATTTTATTACTTTATGAATAAATATATATTACTTTATAATTTTTTTATTGAATTGGCTGGATCATTGTTTGACCATAATTTAACCTTCTCAACCTAGATCCCTTCTCATTCGTAAGTCAATCTCTTGTTCCAATTCAATCAACGTTGCCTCTAAATGAATTGCAATTCTTTATTTTTGCAGTAATAAAAATTTCATAGAATAACTACTCTGCTAATTAAATGCATGAATAGGTTTGCTTAGGAAGGATAAATATTTTATTCCATCTTTATGAAGTCAATCAAACATACTATAATAGTTTTCCAAAATTACCACTAAGGAAAAAGGGTTTTTATTTTTGAAGGTGTAAGGAATGTTACATTGGAACTAAATTTAGAGATTTTTAAGTGGAACATTACGAATTGGCCAAGTATAGTGTCATGCTTGAACTTATTGTAATTAATATTTAGTTTCTATTTAAAATTTAGGAAAGATTATAAAATACATAAAAAATAGAAAGAAAAAAGAAATATTATGTATACATGCTAGAATATTTTACAAGTTTCTAGACTTATTCTTTATTCATTAAGCCTTAGGGGGTTGATATATATTTTTGTATATAACTCGTATCAAAATCATGAGTGAAAAACCAAAAGAAAAGAATTTCACCAAAATTCTGTGTTTTATTACGGAAAACTATACTTTGTATTCAAAACTTAAGTTTCCATATTATTCCCTTTCAATTCTGCAATATACATCACATTCTACCCTAAAATACAAAGAAAATATTACGCCACACCTTAATTCCAGCTTACAATAGTCTATAGTTAGGGATAGATTCAAAAGGGGGGGCCCAATAGGGGCTGTTACCCTCCCAAAAGCTCAAGAAAAAGTTCATGTTTAAAAATAAAAGGTACATATTATGTATATTTTAACGAATAAATTTTAACATAATTAAGTGGTTAGGTATTTGTCTTACATGTGTTCAAATCTCATTTATCACATTTGGTACAAAGAAATTGTCTAAAATGAAATATGTAATAGATTCGAATGAAATGAAATGCACTCTTATGTTTAGAGATGATCTCAAAATGGAATAAGATATAATGATATTAAATACTCGAATACAATTATTTAATAAAAATACTTATAATTATTGCATATTATAATTTTTTTAAGGTTAAAAAAGTAATTTTAATTAATCACTATTAATGAAATAGGACTAGAATCACAACTCTACTAAGGTAGGATCACAATTCCTTTTCTAACTAGAATCTTAAGGAATTTCTTTACCTTAGGTTCATTATAGTTATTGTCACAATTCACTAAGGCTTCAGTCGTTAGCCTCCCTCTCATTTAGATTCAAAATATACTTTCAAACATGAGAAATGGGAACGAAACCGAGAACTATGATTCTATTCTTGTCTATTCCTACATACCAAATGTGATATAATTATCCTTTTACTTTTTTCAAGATCTATTTATTGCTTAAATAACTTTTCTTTGGGCTTTTTTTTTTATTTTTTTCTTTTTTTTTTTAAACAATTACTAATAACATTAAATTCATTCACTACAAAATCATATTTAACTAAGCAAATTCTCATACATTAGTTTTTTTTATTAATAGTACATCCTAAATAATAACTATATTACCCATATTACAATTGTTTGGTTTTATCACATAAATTATCAACGAAATGGTACTAATCATATGACTTCACTTTGTAACTTTTTTTTTTAACAATTAATATTATGAAAACGATTTTGGTTGATTGAATGATTAATTGCACAACAACTTATATTCAAAATGATTCTTTTTTCTCTTTGCCAATAAAACCAATTTGCAAAATTATACATAAAAGAGATGTACTACTAAATATTTTTTGTGATTTACTTTTTAAATAAAACTCACGTGATTTCTATATCTTTTTTTATTTTGATAAGTAATAGTTATATTTCAATTAGTACATATACCTTTGAAAAGTTTATTTTGTAATGAGCACCTTTAATCATCTTATAAAAAAATTTTTACATCTTATAAAGTTTAAGAAAGCACAATTATTAATGGAATCCTTTTACATATATAAAGTATAATATAATTTGCTATAACAAGTGATTTTAGTATCAACTTAATTAATAAAAGTCTTGTGCCTCTATATAATTGCGTCCATTCCTGCCTACAATCCTAAAAATGTAAAGATTAATACACTAATCCACCATATTTGAAAAACACACCAGGTAACATAATCGATGCTGCTGACCTTGCAAAACGCGGTTTCAACTTGAAAGGAACAAAACGATCATTCAAGCATCCAATTGGAAAGAGCTGGCGAAAGGGACGAAAATTCCGTTGATATTTCTATTACAGTTTCATATGTATATATATTACTAGTAGATGTTACACCCATAATGCGTATATAAAAATTTATAATATCACGTTATTATTGACTGAAACTACAATATACAATGGATGATACAAAAAGAAAAAAAAAAAAAAGAAAATGAGATAATATGTGAACAATCTAAAAAATGAAAGTAGAAAAAGGAATTACACCATGGAGCTATTGACAAAATGATAATATTTAACAATTTCTATTGATGGATTCTTTATTTAGACACCGATGAATGTGAAGAAGGACTGAGTAGCTGCTCGGGAGGCTGTGTGAATCGGTTAGCGTTGTGTAGACAGAACGAGGGCAATCAAACTTGTTGCCGTAGGTACGTGATTGATAACTTCATCTCAGAATCTTTCAATTAAAAGTTGGACTAAGAATTGAGCAGTATACTTCTTAAGTTTTCTTTATTTTTAGGAATCAATTGATAAATTTACAAAAGCTATGAAACTTTCCTGTAATTTATGAAAAAGGCATAAATGAATCCTGAATATAACTTCTTTTTGAATGTACATGTATTGGTGCGGGCCTCGGAGCATTCCTCTTACTTTATTCCCTTTGG
Organism: Lumnitzera racemosa; assembly: GCA_024138005.1. Taxonomy (NCBI): domain Eukaryota; kingdom Viridiplantae; phylum Streptophyta; class Magnoliopsida; order Myrtales; family Combretaceae; genus Lumnitzera; species Lumnitzera racemosa. The sequence goes on from JAMXBC010000004.1 coordinate 66,359,859, forward strand.
TATCTATGGCATTTCATCCTGAGAAGGAAGGAAGGAAGGAAGCTAAGAAAAAGGATCGGTTCTTTAAGAAAAACGGTAGCTTCTTGTTACAGCAGAAACTATCTTCATTTGAAGGAAATCTCGAGAAAGGCAAAATATTTAGTTTAGACGAATTAGAAAAGGCTACAGATAACTTCAATGCCAAAAGGATTCTCAGAAAAGGTGGTCAAGGAACTGTTTACAAGGGAATATTAATGAATGGAAGGATTGTTGCGACTAAAAAAGCTATAACCGTGGGTGATGGAAACATTGGGAATTTTATAAATGAGGTTGCTATTTTATCGCAAATTAATCATCGAAATGTGGTCAACTTGTTAGGATGTTGTTTGAGAATGTGCATAATAATGCAAATTTTTCGATATCATGGGATATGCGAGTATGAATAGCCTCTGATGTTGCAGGAGCTCTTGCTTATTTGCATTCAGTGGCATCAATCCCCATATATCATCGAGACATCAAGTCATCGATCATTATGTTAAATGAAAAGTACCAAGCAAGTGTAGTAGATTTTGGAACATCAAGGTTCGTGTCTCTTGACAAAACTCATGTTACCACAATAATTCAAGAAACATTTGGTTACTTGGATCCAGAATTCTTCCAATCAAGCAAGTTTACAGATAAAAGTGATGTCTATAGTGTAGATGAGGAAATTATTATAATATAATTTTATTTGCCAACCTCTAAATTAATAATATCATACGTAGCCTAAAAGGAAGAAAAAGACCAACAATGAAAGAGGTAGCATCAGAGTTGGAGTGTATAAGGAAGCTTGAACATCCTATAAACATCCAGCAAAGTGATGGGATACATGGAAAAAGATAAAAATCGCGCTAATTTTTCTTCTACAAGACTATTTGAAACAGAAGCTGATATGATTTCATTATCAGATACCTCTGTTGCCTGACAATTCCTGGTGATTGTGAAATTACGGTAGCACTGCCGATGGGTTCGTGTTCTATTTACTACTAATGAATCATTTTGAGGATATACTGCTCTAGATATAATACTCCCTTAAAGATATGTAAGATCAATTCCACCAGAAAATAAAAATAAGCATGTTAATTGTATGACATCACATGTCCTAATCACAAAGTCACCCTATTGCTAGTTTAATTATATAAGACGATTGGAAATCCCGAGGAAAAATTTCCAAAATGAAAAAAATTCTCGCAAATTTTTATAATGTCAAAATAAGCTACTCGCAAATTTTTGGTTAAGTCTTTGAAGACCCATGATAGACGATACTACAATTATTGGAAAATCAAATGAGGGAAAGTTTACAGCTATACTGTGTAATCTGGTATATATATTACTAGACCTGTTGACTCAATTCGTCAATAGGTTGATATGGACATATAACCAAACCTAAGTTTGGAGGTTTGAGTCTGGGAAAATGTAAATTCAATTACCCGATTTTCGAGTGTCTTGTTGTAAGCTTCGACCCATATGAGGATTTAGGTTTCCTGGTACGCTGAACCACTACTTTGATAAACAAAAACATAATTTTATTATTAATAAGTGTATTAGGTCATGTATAATAATAATAAATTGGTAGGACCTAGTTGAACCTACAGTAATTGAGATCTAGACAAAACCAAATTTTTCTAAAATAAAAAGAGTCTAAATCTACTCTTAATCAACAGAAAATAGGGGAAAAAGTATATTTTTAGTCTTCAATGTCTCACTATTTTTATTTGATTACTAAACATTTTATTTTTCCTATATAGGTTTTAAATGTTTGCGAATGTTAACAAATTAGGACTTTTTATAATATGGTAAATTTTTTCTTTTTTTGTTAAGAGTAGGTGTCACGCTTCAATTTTTCCATATAATTAATTCAATCATGCAATATAATTACATATATTAATAAATTAAATTTATAAAAAAATCAAATAATGTAAAAAAAGTTTAAAAGAAAGAAAGAAAGACAATCGCGTGAAATAAGAACCCGTGCCCTTGTACGCATGCAAATGGCATCGTCGTCATCGTCATCTAATAGTACAGTAGGTTTTTGACTATGTTTCACATCATTGACCATTGTCGCACTATGAATTCAACTGCTTACAAGATCATCTTAAACAATAAGACACCTGAGCTCCTCACTCCTATGGATAGTTAGATTTTCTTTTAAGGTAATTATGTGAGGATTCAAAGTACTTTGAGATGCAAACCAAGTCGAATCACTTCAATTTGACCTTCTAAGGTCAGGATTGTTGAATCCAACAATAGCAACTAGCTCGGACCAAAAATCGTATTACCTGTTTGAAATAGCTTAAAACAGCCCATATTATGTGGGCTCAATCCACAAGTTTAAATATTCAATGATATTGCAAGATACAAATAGTTTGATGGTTATTACATACAATAACCACCCAATTATCTTTAAGCCTCATGTTAAACACATGCTCTAATTAATAGAGCACCATGTGTCCTAGACAGTTGAAACATTACATTACAATTACTAACATGCTCTATAAATAGCTAAGGAGTATGAACTATAAAGCTTTCTATACTTCTAACTACTTTCTTGCTTCTTTTACATTTAAACATATTATACAAGCCCAACATATTCTTTCTTGCAAACACTTACTCAATTTTAGAATTCGCCAACGATAAATCTAACATTTCTATAGTGACTTGTCCTTTACTTTCTTCAAAACATCCTTTAAAAACTTCACTTCCACATCTTGAATGCAAACAATAGAAGATATTGAAGCCACTCTCTTTCTGTTATATCCATTTTGATGTCTGTAAGCTCCATTCACCAGGCAACCTCATCAAATCAAACACTAAAAAAATACCACCATGACTTTATATAGAATCAAAAAAAGGAACCTAACCATTGAAAATGCACGAAATAAACATAATTCAAGTTTTTATTTTGATCTTTCTTTGTATTTCTCAAATGGTTTTCAAATTCCTATGAGAAAACAAACCCCACTTAGAGACACCAATGTATTCCCTCTTAGAAGGTCTAAAACACTTGTGGGTTATTTAGAAGATATGGTCTTGCACAAAAAGAGTGACATTCTCCAAAGGAAAAGACTATGAACCTAGGAAAAGCTTTGCTTGAAAATTCAAAAAGTTTTTTATGTCAGGTGGATTTCTTACCTTTTTTGCAACGTTTTTTTTTTTTGTCTTGATCTTTTTAACACTTCTTTATAATCTTATTTAGTTTTTTTTATATTTATTTACTTATTATAATTACATAAAGGAATCATAGTGTACTATGTGTCGTATACTAATAGAAAAATTAATGATGTTCCAAAAAGTCTTAATTTGTTAATGATATAGAAGAATTAAAAAGTTTAAGACTTAAATAAGAAAGTAATAAAATGTTGAGGATTAAAGTTGAACTTTTCTCCTAAAAAAAAAATGGAATGCTAACAACTCAATTAACAAAATGGATGAATCAGTAAATTGGAACATTAGGACATGATGTTAAGGATCATGATATTAGAATAGACGATATTTGATCATCTGATTCAAATTTCTTTTGACTTCTCTTTTGAGTTATTTAAGAAGCCTAATAATAAGCACCACCTCCAAAAGTGTAAAATACACTAATTAATTTTCCAAGTCTTTTGATCCCTAGAAAATATCAATTTGTTAATTAATCATTTTTTATTCCAAACCCTAACCCAATTATAATGCATAATCTCTTATGTTTTACTTATAATTCAATAATTAAATTAAGATAAAACAGATGCTTGATAAACAAAATCAATAATACATAATATTCAAAAATGTAACATTAATAATATTATAGATTTATCAATCCAATACCCTAAACGATTAAGGATAATTCATGATGGCAATAGCAATAGATGGTTATCCTAGTTTTCGCCAAAATCTAAGTGTGCAGGCTTTCAACAAGTCCTCCGAAACCTGAATCGTCTTGTTCTTATGATGCTTACTTATTGGTGCATGGTCATTATTGTCACCCATAGTCATACTCTATTTTATTTTACTTTATTTTTTTTATTTTATTATTATTATTATTATTATTTTGTTCCGAATAGAGACATTTCATTACTATGAAAATCGCAGCTTACAAAATTCCTGGTGGTCAGGATACATGATCATGACGCATCAACCCTGCCAAAGGGCTTGGGGGACTATATTTCCACAAACACACACTCTATCTTATTATGTTGATGTTTTACGATGTTCTTTACGCGTAGCTCCCCTACTCTCTCCTCATAAGCACACAAATTACGCGGAAAAAAAAAAATGCAATCGATGAACAAAAATAATAGAAGGGAAGAGAAAACATAGTCTTTATTAAAGAATTAAGAAATTCCGATCTTTCAATCCTCGCATAAATGATGTCCTCACTTGCAACTGGTCTGTTCCCGGTAATTATCTACTAAAGGCTAAAAGGAAACTATGCCAATAGAATGATAATTCGGTCGTCGCTTTCTTCTATCTGTGTGCGTGCCCCAATCTCCTCTTTGAATGTCGTTCTCCTCTTTTGATATTTCTTCGCTCTCGGCTTCAAATTGCACGACAGAAGGGCTGGCACTTCTTCAAACGAGGGCTTGGTTGGCAATTGTTGTCCATGAAGCATGAATCGATGCATTAAGTGGAGACGCATGGGCCAACATCATTTTTTCTTGAACGTTGACAGCTTCTTAGATCGGGAAAGCAAACATACATTAACCTTGGCATCGGACTTTGAGCTTTAATTTCATGGAGATGTTTGCGGGTTGCTAAAGTTGGAGCAATGGACGGTGGGATGCTAAACAAGGCTTCATGCGCGGGCAGATTTTTTTAAATTGGTTATATGCATGGATGTTCAACGTGGAACTGAGGTTTTGAGTGTACATGCAGCGTAACTGCTACATGGGACGTGGATACTGGCTGAACTTCAAATTGACAGCTGCTCTAAAACGCGAAAAGGCTTGGACTCGCGTTTGTTGGGTTCGTAGTTTTGTATGTAAACTTTGCTTTGGAATAACTTGTTATCCATACATTTTTTTCTATCAAAAGTATAAAATATCTACGTAAATATGGTATAAAATTGGGATCAAATATATAATTCTCACACCTATCAATACTATAATTATCTAATTTACTGGTTGCTTGTACATCTAGTGCAGGTTTTATATTAATTAACATTCGCTTTATTTATGGATTGTGATTTCAACTAAGTTCCATTAAGTGAATGAACTTGATTAGATTAGGGAAAATAACAATGCAAGTAATTGATCAAGGAATTTTTTTTTTTTTTTTCCTTTGGTGAAAATTGATCTTAGACCTATAGGTGTAAAGATGCGGGTACAAAAGTTATGTGCATACTGCGTATCAAGTCACGCTACACATAATTAAGGAAGTAACTTAAATTGCACATATAGGATAATCAAGTGAAGTTAGGCAAGGAAGGGGAGTAAGCGATTTTAATAAGACTCTAATACTCGTGGTGACAGTTGGAGGAACCAAAAAGTATTAAATTTCACAATTAATTAAAAAAAGGTGATGTTTTTAAAATATTCAAGTGTTTAATCTTTCGAGATAATATTCCAATAGTATAATGACGTTTGCATCAAGATCTCTCTCATGCAAATAAAGTAGGGAAAGAGTTATTTATAAGAGTAGGCTATTGATCTCATCCGTAGAATTGTAATCTTGATCAACAACCAATATCAATTCCTTCCCTTGATGGATCCCCATGGGCTCCTTTGGATTAAGGCCTAATGAAAGCCTTATTCATATTATAAGGCAATATTAAGAAAGATTGAATCAAACAAACTAATTCAATTAATTCAACTCTATCCAATAAATCCTACTCCAAGCTCTCTATGTTAAAATTCTCTTGATCATCATAAATACTTGGACTCCATTCTTTAACCCTATTACCTTAGTTCAAAGAGTCAAGACCAATTTTTTAACAGGCTTAAAGTCTATACTTGAATTTAGTTCGCTACATTTTATCCCCTAACCAAATTCCTTTGGACATAGTTGAAAGGGTTTTGGTATCGAATGATCCTTTAAGTTGACTCAAGCGCGTGCACTATTGAAGAGTTACACTACTATCAAATTCATTTAAGAATTGTCTTGGTGTATAGGTTCGTAATACCACTTAATTCTATGTTATGCCTCAACTAGATTGAGCTGAACATTACCTCCAAAGCAATACTTTAAAATAAGTCTTCTTTAAATTATCTCTTTATAAGCCGATTTGTATCTTCGATTCAATTCACATGCATTATTCATGTCATAGGGTTAGAATTCACACATTAGCTCTACATTAGTGAGTGATTACTCCATCTCACAACCCAAGTAAATAATTGAAACTATCAGCCAGGCACCAGCCAACGTAGGTTAGGGTAAGAATTGTACCGAGTGTGTTCTTTTTTCACTCTTCTCTTCTACCAAGAACTGACAGCTGTCCCTTTCACTTATCCTTTATTTCATTGAAAATTTAACACCTCTCCACTCTAGCTTCTATTCTCATAAGCTTCATGATTCTTTTTTTTATCCTTAGCATCCCCCAGTCGCCATAGTAGAGAAAGAGATCTTACAGTATTCTTCTCTTTTCTACTTCGACAGTGAGTGAGCAAATAAATTAAGTATTGATTTTTTCTTTTTTAAAAGAAAATCTTCGTTTTGTATCTCATTTCCTAAAGCCATTCTGCCGATTCTTGCTTGAAGATTGTGCATGATTGAAGGAGGAAACCAAAGCCGCTGTCATCGGACTTGGGAAGTTGGAAGCTTGGTGAGAAATTTTTGCAGTCAACTCGAGCGCTTGTAGAGTTGTCAAGTGTTTGTGACGAGTTTGGGGATTTGGTTACTGTTGTTGCTCTATGTTTCAGAAACTGCAGCTCATGAATTTGTTGTTTGAAGTGCCACCTGGGTGCCAATTGATGCTGGTTTGTTTGGCAATGTATTGGTCTATCACGGACTTGAAGTTGCAGCTTTGGTTTTCTTTGTCAAGTAGCAGAGCACTAGTTGTTTAACTCACTATTGTTTGCTCGGGACCTCTCGCCATTCGAAGCTCAGATAAGTGGATGCAACTAGTCGGAAATTTAGTCAAAAATTTGCAGCTGCTGCTCGTGTGGTGACCGATGGGACACTTCTCTACTGTGTTAGCTGTTATTTGATGCGGCTTGGAATTGCGCTTCAGGAGCTTGGCTACTGGTATTATATACATACACACTCACACACACACACACACACACACACACACACACACACATATATATATATATATATATATATATATATATATCTCCACATTTCTAGCCTTCTTTGTTGTCTTTATGTTGCTTTAGACTTTGCAGGTTACATCCTTAGCTGTGACCGAGACTTTGACTTGATATTACAACAACTTCAGGAGTAAATGGCAATGATGGACAAGGATATTACAATAACAGCCTGTTTAGTCATGCTGCTTTGGAGATAACCGCAGGTCTGTTTCTTTACTCCTCGTTCAATTATATTTGCTGTTACCATGAGCTTTGATGAAAATACTTAGGATGAATACTTGAGTTGCTTCCTCGATTAAATTTCACAAGATTAGGCTCATCTGAACTTGATCCTTCTTCAGCAGTTGATATGGCTTTGCAGAATGAATGTTGAATCTACCTACTAATGTTGATGTATAGCGTGACATATTTTGATCCCTTCACCTTATGAGTAGAGCCAATTGATACTGATCCCAAATGCTTCCTTCATTTTTGAATATATTGCTATGAATGTGTCAAAATGCTACCAAATTGTTTCTTTTGGCCTTTCATTATGTTTGTTGCTATGGCCGTATTGTATACGCACTCTTCTCCTCCTCGTTCTTACCGAGATAATCGTGAATTTTATGCTCGAGTGGGCTTAATAATACAACATTTCGGTAAGCCCCCTTACCATTCAATTGAATTAGACCCAAAAGAACACCTAAATTTTATTTTTTTTTTAATCTCCGAACTGATGCGTTGGATTCCTTCTCCACCCACATGGTTCAGATTAACCAAATCGTAGTCTTCTAGGCTTTATTGTTCTGGCGTCTTGATAGTGACTTTGGCAAGATTTTTCTTTCTGCAGCAACCTTCATAGTCCTATTAACTTGACAGAAATTGGTCCTGCTAAGAACTTCAAATGTCTCGTTTTTCTTTTTAATTTCTACATGTTGTCGCTCTTATCTTCCTGTTTTTAACCCATGTCTAATAACCAAGTGCCTTTCCTTGTAAAATTGTACAATTTTATTTAACAATAACGCTGTCGAACTTGCCTCAACCCAATCTTATTATACCCATATTCATTCCTGTTACTCTCTTCCAACACCATCCACCCACAGAGACCAAATCATCCATCTCTTCTTTTCCTCTCTCTCTCTCTCTCTCTCTCTCTCTCTCTCTCTCTCTCTCTCTCTCTCTCTCTCTCTCCTTTTTTTTTTATGCTTTTCACAGCTAATAGTTTCCATTTTGGGTAAAACGTTATAGCTGCCCAGAAGACTAAGGTCACTAGTGATAGCCCGCAGCACCAGCCATAACTCCTTTGAGGGCTTGTGTACCTGCATCTTGTAGGAGTTTGAATTAGTCTTCTTCAAAGTCTTTTCGGTTTTGCAGCTAGCTTTTCGTGTACATGGCATGCTTGCAATGTTAAATGTCTTCTCTATATAAATCAAGGTTTGCACTCATATCTTTCTTCTTGGTCAAGCATACATTCTTGTGGACCAATCTCTAATGCATGCACATACATGTTTATATGTTCATGCTTGGACTTATTCCCAGCATGACTTATTTACTATTACCTTATCACGAACAAAAATTGTTGATTGCCCTTTTTTTTATATATTATAGTTCGATTCTATTATTTATGTCTACTTTGTAATCGTTAGAAAAGTGTTACAAAGTGTCATTGAGCTCCCTTATCTGCTATAACTCCTTGTGTCTCAATATCAATGATTCTTGCATCCTTATTGCCTAGCCGCCCCTAACCACAACCCCCCTTAGTTCTTTTCTAAAACTAACACTTTATTATTGTCTATCTTTTGCATATGAGCATAATCGATATTTGGGAGTTCACGATCACATTTTAAGTGACCACTATCTCAAACTTACTATAGTCGGCAAATCAATATGGTTTAAAGAAAATCTCTTTACCGCCTAAGTCACGATTGTTTATAACCAAGGATTAAATGTCTATGATAGTAACTTGAGGACTACATCTCAAACTAGTAACAATTAGCAAATTAACACGATTTAAAGAGAATAGACTCTTTACGACTCAAACTATGACTATTTCCCAACTAAGGGCCAAAAGTTTGCTATCATAATTTTAGGACCATATCTCATACTTGCAGTAATTGGCAAATTTGCACGATTTAAAGAGAATAGACCCCTTACTATGTGAACCTTGACTGGTCATAAACTAAGGGCCAATAGAGAACAATCTTCATCAACAAGCAACAATGACAAGAAGAGTTAAGCATGTTCAAGTATAGGTATCATGTTTGGGTCGTATCTAACCTCCTTTTGTGATCTTCATAATTCTAGCCATTCATATAGCCAAATGCAATTTATAATGTGAATTAAATATAAGTCTCAAGACATGACTACATGAGAGTCGAATATGAGCCACGCTTGAGCTAAATATACATGAACTGAGTATGATTCTTAAGACATGAGTAAATGAAGTTTAAACGTAAGCCCTTTCAGATGAGAACACAAGCATATGAGAGTCGAGCATAAGCTAAACACACATGATCAAAAAATGAGCCTTAGACATGAGCATATAAGAGTTAAACACCTAAGTTGAACATAGTCCCCATTAACATGAGCACTTGTGAGGTAATATATGAAATGAACTTACTGCCCCTTAATATGAACACTTATGGGATAAACACGTAAAATGAAAATGAAGCTTCCATGTAAGCATAAAATATGAATTTGAACATGAGCCTTAAGAATGAGCTTAGAAGACGTAAGCGTGACTTCATGAGTTAAGTACACATGAACCAGACATAAGCATTGCATGTGAACACATGAGATCGAACAGTTGAATTTAACATAATCCCTTTGATGCAAGCACTTATGATCTTCTAACATAAGCACGTCTAAACTTTCAACATGAGCATGCATGAGTTGTGTATATGAATTGGACATGACACCTTTAGCATGTAATCTAAATATCAATCTCATCCTATGAATCGGAGATGAGCCTCGATACATGAGTCTTAAGTTGAGCATTAAATAAGAGACTAAACATGACTCTTGAGCATTCGTTAACATGAGAGTTAAATATGAGCCTTAACCGTAACGTGTGCCTTAAACTTGATGTGAGCCTTGAAAATGACATAATCTCCATAATTATCATGAGCCTTGAACATGTCACGAGTCTTAAACATGATACAAAATAAAGCTTGAATACGATTTGAGGCTTGAACACCATGCAAGCACTGAACACGACGTCAGGCCAAACATGATGTGTGGCTTAAGTCATGATGTGAGTCTTAAACACAACATAAGCACTATACAGGGTGTAAGGATGAACATGACATGAGGCTTCAAATTGTATGTTAGATAAGGTGCTTGGCACATAAGTTGAATGTGAGTGGTTGAATCATGAGCCTTCTCATCGTAAACATGAATAAACATGAGCTCACTATATGAGTTGAACATAAGGTATTGCATATGAATCTTCTAATATGAGCACACATGAGCTTGGACACATGAATCGAACATGAGCCTTCTAACATGAATACACATGAACTTGGATACATGAGTGGAACATGAACATTGATCATGAACTTGTCAACAGCATATGAGTTAACCATTATCATGAAAATGTAAGTTGAACATAATTCTTCTAGCATGAATATGCATGAGCATTTGCAGGTTAAATACGTCAATTGAACATAAACTTGTTAATAACATCTGACAACGCATGAATTGAACATTTAGCATTCAGATGTAGCTCTACCCCTTATACTATGCTTATCCTTTTTTCTTTAACATCCCATTCATATAGTTGTATAATTCTTGTCTTATTTACACTTTATTTCACTAACATTCTTACTTTCCTTTGTTTTTTCAGGTAATTGCACACTCCTCCTTAAGTAGTAGCAACTACACATAGGTGTTGCTACTGCCTTTTTGAATCAATAGAAGGAGTAGGCATGGCATCAGCTATGAGTAGTCTCATGTAATGAATGGCTATAGCAATGTTATCCTTTAAATTAAGCAAAGGGGCTGTTACAAACCATTTTAGTGCATTGAACATTGGGAGTACATGTGTATTGAAGGCTACTCGAATACATCAAACCTCATGTACATGTGTACATGGAACAACACTAGCACATACGCATCAAGTCTCATACGTGTATGTACATCAAGCATGTGCATGTACAGCTCGATACACATACACAAATTGAACGTCAAGTATAAGGAGTTTCATATGGAGCAAGTGTCATGAGTAACAATCATCACAATGCAACACTAATCTCTTCATATACTATATTAATTTATAACTTGCCTCCTCCAATTATTGACATATAGTGAAGGGACAAGTCAACGAGTTTTGATGCCTCTAATTACTTCATGGCACCATCAAAGACAGTGTTATACTGTAGTCTTTTGATCTTTGAGAATCATGCTTAAAGGAGCACATTTATATAACCCCATGATAATATGCTATCCGCATAGGAGTGATTGTATAACTATCAACTTGTAGTAGTGAACGTTCTTTTAATTTTCTTGATCACATTATTATCACTCTTGTATTTTCTTGTAAATGCTAGTCATAATTGAATATGTAGAATCAATAATAATGAAGCCTATCGACTAACTTTTATGCTTTTTCGCATCCCTTATGCTTCGTAATAAAGTCTATTTACTAACTTTAATGTTCTTTTATTTCTTTGGCACTTCTGCTTACTTTTATGAAGGCACCTTGCCATTGTTCACTTAAGGGCAATATCTCTTCCGTCAATAGCAACATACTTAGAAAATCATATAATGGGATTGCTTCATCTCCTGAACAAGTTACAATGTCTTGACAAATAGTAAGAAGTATATCTTTACCTAATGATAATATAACCAAGCATATCTTGAGTCATAGTGTACTTTGTTTTTAAAGACTTCGCCTACTTAAGAGCAATGCCTCAACTAACCAACATTATTGTTAAGCATAAAATATGAAGATCCCTTATTGTCACTCTTTTTTTATTTTTTTTCCTTGTAAACAACACCAAGCGGTAAGGTGCAAAGGCTCAACTTAGTCATAATAGTGTCAAGTAACATGAGCTTTGAATTTTTGGATTGACATAATTACGAGACTACTGACTCTTTGTTCTAAGGTGGTCTCCTGTATAATAGATGTAATTGCCAAATTGCTTAGAATTAGTGAATTAAGGGATCTCACATGTCATCTCACGTATTGAGGCAAGACTTTTACTTGCTAATGATAATATTTGAAAGATTCATTTAGAGAAGTGTTTAATCGCACTTATGCAGTAATAGTAGCATTGATGGCTTAGGAACAATAATTCTTTCTTATTAGTTATGGGGATTTCCCACTATTCGACTACTTAGCATGGCCTTCTAAGGCATTATCAATGTTTTAGTGCTTATATATTGAAATGCTTATTAATGGGATTGTCTCTACTACTTAATGGTGAGAAATAACTCAATTAGTTAGCATGATAACTATACATGATTATCATGGCTTGTTATGTGCCAAGGAGGTAATGCCCTTAGAACCTGCAACACACAAGCTAAGTTCGTCATTGCATGCTTAGGAGCTAAGGTCCTCACCAGCTAGCAACGACGTATAGACTATATGTTATGTTCGTTATCATGGTCTTTTGATCAAACAAGGGGTTTGGTTACTCCCATTCAAATGTAAATTGTTAAGTAAAATTAACTTCGCATGCTAAGGATACTAGTCTCTTACTTTGCAATGACAATAGTAATAAAGTGAATAAATATAAATAATTATCCTATTCTCATTAGAAAATATCAATGATAGGGAAATAAACTTATTTCATTGATAAGAAGTGAGCATCGTTGAGCTTACATATGAAATGAAAAGAAAAATGAGATAGAAGCGACAGTAGCACATTCTAGTGTTAAGAGATCTTGCACTTCTTAGCTTATCATGTGCTTTCTACCTTTATAATATCATTGGTTTGCTTGCATTTCTTTATGCTCCCGTGACAACCGCGATCCTTTTATGCTCAAGTTTGAGCATTTTCCCTTATAGGTAGCAATACATCATGGAATTCCTCTATAGATGTCTTTCCTTCATTTATATGCTCATTGAAGAAGGTTACTTTAGTGAAGTGAAACTCATTACATGAACGGGTTCTTTATTGCAAAAATGAAGATATCCTACTCATACCAACGACCCTTTATGCATTGGTGCCATGTTAAGGGTATCATGTTATGATCACGCAGCCATGTCCTTCCTATAAAGAGATGGTAAGATAGAGGTGCATCGATCATATGGAACTATGTAGACTATGGATAGATCTGACATCAAAGTCTACTTAAACATACCCCATTATCTTCATAGTGGACTTATAGAAGCTATTCGTATGATTGGTTGCCTCACTACATTTTAAATATCTATCTTTATAACTTTAAAAGTGGACATTGGCATAACATTATGTGATTATCTATTATGAAAAAATGTCTCTTTAATAAGAAAACCATTGAGGACATTTTACACATATAAAGGGCGATTGTGGTTGGGATTCTTTATGCACATATCAATTCTAGTGAATGCAATTTCACGTTCATTCATTGAAACAAATCCCTCTATAGGACTTGCCACGATAAATTTCTTGCATTAACATTAAAAGATACTCATGAGTGTATTTGCTTCCTCGACCTAACATGCTCATCAACGCCTAAGATATCAAACAAATTCCTTATATTGGTAATCTTCAACAAAGCAAGAATAGCACTGTCATCTCCATTTTTCTTGATCTCAAATCCTTCATGCCTAACTTTGTGTGCCTCAGCTGGTTATACATTTGTACTTTTCGTCTTTTTAGGATCATAGGTGATAACATTCACAACACTACGTTAAGAATTATAAGCTAGAAACGGATTATTCCTAATATCATTGTCTTCAATAATTAAATCAACATTTTAAACCCATTCATTAAATATCTTCTTCAAAGTCCGACAATCTTTTACAGGGTGGCCTACACTCCTATCTATGGAACTTGTAAAACTTAGGATCACTTTTTTACTCATTTGTTAGTAAGCGCTTAACTCTAAGGAGCCTAATGTTTCCATCTTATAGCCATTGGTCGAGCATTACGTACACCTTCCCCATCAAGTATGAGAATGTCAAGGATGGCTTAAAGTTCATGAGTTTATCGTGTCTCTATTTCTTTGTTCCTCTTCGATTCTCCTCTTAAATTGAATTCACTAATGGTATGTGCTTATTGAACCTTATATTTTCACCCTTTTTTTCATGCAACTACGTTATTAGTCCTTGCATTTTCAACTAAAGTGGAAAATGAAGCTAGGGAAAGGTTCTCAAGATGTGCAACGTACTTAGTAAACATCCATTAAATGCATATCTTGACCAACTCCCTCTTGTTGCAGACATCTTAGATGTCTAAGGAGCATTTCTGAAAGCTCTTAATGTAATCTATGAGGTCTTCCTTAGGCCTTGTTGAATCTAACCTATGTCGCTAAGGGCAACTCTTTCCTTAATAGGGAAGATATTCTCCAAAAACATTTTGCACATATTTCCCTACAAATTAACTGATCTTAAGGGAAAGATAACATACCGAGTGTTCTTAGGCACTCCCATTCTTTCCATTGAATGGCATGAACTTTGAGCTTACATAGTCCTTAGGATATAGTTTTCCAACAATGTGCTGGTGATATAGGAGCTTCAATTTTGGTACTTTAGTCATGGACTTTGCCTATATCTCCTTTAAGTATATGTCCAAATCTTCTTTGGTTACGCATGAACATGTTTAGTTAGATACCTCTACCTTCACTAACATCGTAGGGGTAAGGTTCATGGAAATGAGATTCATAAGTGTAGAGCTTATATGTGCAGGATTCATAAGTGTAAGCTACACAAATTCAATAATTGTAATAGGCGGGGTAGCACAAAAGGATGAGGAGTCTCTAATCTAGACCCCTTAATTCCTTACTTCTGGTAGGGAATGTTGTGAGGCATAGGCTCCACTACATGAAGCTGCCTCTCGACCTAATAGTGTCTTGCTCGTTGGTATGGGGATTAACTAGTTGAGGAGCTCGCATAGCATGTTGTTGCACTACAATGGAGGGACTTAAGGTAATTGCCCTTTGTTGCACAATAGTGAAAGTGGCCAAAGTGGGTATACACTAGGCGAACATCGCCATGAGTTCATTCAAATTCCAGTTTTTCTCTCAAAGCTTATACACTAATTGTGCATTATTAAGGACACATTCTTGCATATGATCTCCTTAATTCATGCCTCCAGCTGGAGGTAGATTTTGGTTGTTGATCACAATAGTGTCGTCTTATTCCTAGTTACTTTTGTTTATAGGATCAACAGGTCTTCTCCTTGGAGATACCATCGTATAGATATTAAGTCATCCTTCCCTCGTGGAGTTGTAAAAAAAGTACATGCAAGGGTATAGGTGTAAAGGTTACATACGTGACATGTGTAGCATCATGCTTCACGTAACTAGGAAAGTAATTTCAATTATACATATGGGATGATCAAGTGAAATAAGGTAGGGAGGAGAAGTAGGCGATTTCAATAAAGATCTAACACTCATAAAGGCATCAAACTCTACAGTTTATGAAGAACAAGGTGATGTTTGTGAAATATTCAAGTATTTTATCTTTCAAGGTAAAATTTTGGCAAAATAACAGCATTTGCATCAAGATCTCTCTTATACAAATGATGGAGGGAAAGAGGCATTTATAGATGTTGGCCATCAATTTTATCCATAGAATTGTGATGTTGATCAATAGTTAAGATTAATCCATTATAGAATGGTGATGTTAATCAATAGTCAAGATTAATCCCTTCCCTTAATGGATCCCCTATGGGCTCCTTTAGATTAAGGCCTAAGGAAAGCCTTATTCTTAGTGTTAGCTAATATTGAGAAAGGTTATATTGACTAGACCGATCCAACAAACCCTACTTCAAGCATACCATATCAAAACTTTCTTAATTATTTTGAATATTTGTACTCAAATCTTTGACCTCATTACTTTAACCCAAAGAGTCAAACCCAATTAATTGATGGGTTTAAAGTCATTAAAGAACTAACCTTAAAGCTTAAGCATATAGATTTGCTTTTTACTTTACATTTCGGGCCATATGCTAAAAAGGTTTCCTTAGACATATTAATTCTAGATAGGATACAGAAATAAAATACTAATTTTAATTGAAAATGATTGATTAGTAATTAATTACTTAACTTGTGAACATACTTTATTAAAAAAATGAAAATTTTTATTAACCACTTAATTAAGTGTTAATTAATTGTCGAGCCTAGTTTTTCATCCTCTCTGTTCTTTTAAAAAATAAATAGACTTTCTTTAAACCAATCAGTACTAAACCCTATCCATTTAATACCAATCATCGACTAGAGTTTAAAAAAAAAACGTTTCTTTATGTGTTGAAAATAATTTTGGAGTTGCCACCCAATTAGATTCGAGAAAAACAGTTAAATTATAAACAATTGAGTCACTAATCTAACATTTAGAACCAATTTTACAAAACGGTTTTTGAAAACTAGAGATTTAGGTCTAGGTTAAGAATTTTAAACCCTTACAAGTACTATTAATTTTTTAAAATTAGAATCAAACTTAAAACTTACCTTTTAATTTTAAAAGATAGAACTTAGTTATTAGTTACTATAATTGGATAAAATAATTTAAGCTAAAGAAAAAGGGAAATTGGTTTTTTCTTTTTATTTTTATCGTCGCTCCGTAGATGTCTACATACTCGCTATTCTGGATCAAACATACATAGTTTTTTTAATAAAAACTTTAGTAGGTTGTTAGTTTTAATTCTTGAAAATAATCGAGTTAATGTTTTTTACTCAATTTTTTTCATTTAATAAAATTTCTAAAAAGGTCCTAAATTAGATTTTATTTTTGGAAATTCTAAATTATCCTAATTTGGAAAATTATTGATTTATTTTTATTTTATTTTTTGGAATATCAATTTTTTTAAGTGATAAAACAATTTTATTCCCTATCCTATTTATTTTATTTTAATTTTATTGTATCATCTTATTTATTTATTACTTATTCTATTTTATCTATTTTTATTATAACAAAATAAATTTACTCTTTTCTTTTATTTTCATCTTCTTTCTTCTTCTTTTTTTTATTTTTATTTTTATTTATATTTTGTTTTTACATTTGATTACATTTACACATATATAAAATAAAATAAAAATCAAATACAATACAAACAAAAATCGAATCGAACGTATATTAGAGATGCGTAAGTTAGATCAAAGGACTATACGTAGGTCAAGTCGACTAGACTTGGGTCAAACTTTGGAGCTCCAACGGGTCATGGTTCGGATCCTCAACAACGGCAACTCTGACACTCTTCAAGGCTTCTTCTAGCCATTAATTTAAGCAAGGAAGGGGTCCTTTGTAAGTTTTGGATAAGGGTTATTAGGTGGAGGTGGGGGAGGGGTAGGGTACGGTGGTGGAGGCTCGATGCTTAGGTATGAGGAGGTGTTTTTGGAGGTTTTCCAAAGCAGTAACCAGTGGTGGTTGAAGATGAGTTACTACGGTGGTGGTTAAAGACAAGTTACCACCATAGTGGTTGTTGCTCGAATGAGGACTAGGACCTAGGTTGTAAACTACCACGAAGTTAATCATAGTGGTGGTTTCGAGTAGGGATGTGTGAAAGGGGAAGTCCAAAGAGAGAGAGTGTGGTGAAGATAGAGAAGTCGTGAATGGAGAGATTGACGGGAGAGCGAGTTGTTTCTGTATCTCTTCAATGAGGATGGAGGTCCAATTTACAGTCTCCCAAGCTTGTACGAACTTAGAAAGCTCATCAATGGCTGAATTCCACCATTAATGTTTTCGTTGAGAAAATGAATTTTTTGAGCTTTTTCATGCTTGATTCCGGTAAGTAAAAGGATGAATGGAGACTTTTTTTTCACTGTGATTCATAATATTCCAGGTGTACTACACGATCATATAGTAAATAGGGTAAAAAATGACCCCGAAATAAGCACCTAAGGGAGGGGAAAAATTGAAATTTTGGAGAAAAAAAGGTAGAAGAAGGTTGGGGGTGAGGACATGTATAAGGTATGTGCCACGTACCCCCATGCGCATGTACATTACATGCGTGCATTGAAAAAAATGATGCACGCTCTCATACGCCCTCTACCCACTGCTCCTACCGTATTTCAATACAAGGCCTTGAGCCTTGTTCAATAAACACATGAAGCAAGTTTAGCCTGATCCAATTCTACCTCCGTTTTTGTTATAAATAAATTAAAAAAAGAGGCACTTTGCATCTGGTAAAAATCAAACCCAAGACCTCAAGATTAAATCCCATATAATATTCAAGTGTTTATCCGTTAGGCCATTAGCCTATACTTTATCCATATGAACCAGGTTAACCTAAACTAGAATCAAATCTAAACCTTAGCCCAATAGCTTAACTTCTAAACTTATTTCAAAATTAAAAAATCTACCCTAATAAAATAGTATTTTCCAACATCTTTTTTTTTCCAATTTTTGTAGAAAGAAAATTTTTCTTAATTTTTTATTTTCTAAATTTCTCAATTTTTTGTTTCTTATCCAAATTTCTCATTTTTATGTTTTTTTCTTATTTTTTTGTATTTTCCTAAAATTATTATTTTTTTCTAAATTTCTTAGTTTTTTGGGTTTTCTTTAATTTCCTATTTTTTATGTTTTTCCTAATTTAGAGCCTATTGAGAAAAGAAAAAGAAAAATAATAGAAATAAAAATAAAAATAAAAAAGGAAAAATTAGGTGTCTATATTAATTAATGGATTTAAAGCTCAAACTTGAATTTAACCCTCTTAAAAACCTTAAAGTTAAGCATATAGATTTTCTTTGTACTTTACATTTATAGCCATATCCTAAAAAGGTTTACATTGGCCAATGACCTTATAATCTTATAGTATAAATACTAGTCTTCCAATATGATAAATCATATTCAAATCCCCCTTTCTTCATTGTAATAACCATAAAAAAAAAAAAGGTTTACTCGGACATATTAATTTTAGATGAGATATAGAAGTAAAATATTAATTTTAATTGAAAATGATTGATTAATAGTTAATTACTTAATTTGTGATCATACTTTATCCAAAAAAAAAATGAAAATGTTTATTTACCACTTAATTAAGTGTCCCCACAAGAATTAAGAAAACACCCTGCTTTCTCCGAGTTCTTCAAGTGTCCAATGGCAATCTAAATCTGTAAGTAATAGTTATATAAGTCATGAAGTCTTTTCCAACTTTGCCTTTAATGAAACCACCCAACGATTTTCCTTTTCATCGTTGATTTGTGACCTCTAATAGGAAAGAATTTTCATTCTGGTATTACAGTTTTGCAACCGCTGAAGAGTGAGCACTTCAATTTAGGGTTGATTTATTTTCTAAAAGGGTCCTAAATTTTTTTTTTTTTTTTTGAAAATTTTAAGAAAAGTACTAATTCGAAAAAAGGGTTGATTTATTTTATTTATTTGGAAAAGTGGATTTTTCTAAGTTATAAAACAATTTTTCTAATTTTCATTATTTTTCTTTATTATATCTTATTTTGTCTTTATTTATGTATTAACAAAAATAAAAATAAACTAAGCTTTTCTTTTTCTCTTTCTCTTTCTTTTCCTTTTTTTTCTTTTCTTTCATTTTTTTATTTTTCCTTTCTTTTGTGGATTTTTTTTTTTACAATTATATCAGAAGTTACATTAAATAAAATAAAACAAAAATAAAAATATACATATCTACACAAAACCAAAAATAAAGCACAAGAGGTTCAAACCAAGTTAGGAGGACTCAAGTTAGACATAGGTAGGAGAGTGAGTTGTTGAGTCAGATATGGAGCTCCAATGGGTCAGATTTATAGCTCTAATGGGTCGAATCCATGTCGCGATCAAGAACCAACTCCAATAGCCTGTTTTGATGGGTATGGGCACCAAATCGAGTGGGAGAAAGGATTTTTTTGAGTTTCTTATTGGGATTTAGGGGGGTAGGCAAAGCGCCTCGATGAATGGATGCGATTTAGGCAGCCATCGAAGTTTGGGCAATAATAGTAGTGTGGGTTCAACCATATGAAGTTTGCTGGGTGCAAATGAGAGATATAGTCTTAGGTTTTAAACCATAACAATTTGGTCATAATGTTGGATTAGGGAGATAACCACCAAAGGTGGTGGTTCGATGTGGCTACGATATGGCAAAATAGGGTTTGCTAAGAGCGACGCTAAGAGGCATGGCTAAGGGCAAGTAGGATTGGGTTTAAGTGCCAGTGGTATGGGTAACTCAATCTTACTAGTAGTTTTTCTAAAGGAGGCTTCGAACTTGAGTAGTAGCTTAGAGAGAGAAAACCAAACACTTATAGTGAAAGAGAGTTTTAAGTATGAGTGTTTGTATAGTTTTGAGTGACGAATCCTTGTCGAAAACAAAGCAATGCAATTTATTTATACTATCCAAACTTGAAACAATCTTGGAAGCTCCATTACAAGCAATGAATTTTCAAAATGAATGATAGGGGATGACCATCCTTGATTCTCAAATTTAGGGTTAAATTGGTGTTAACTTTTCATCAAAACCATGTCCACAACATTCATTTTTGCCAAATTTATCAAATGGAAGCTTTCATTTTCTTTGAAAAGCTTAAATCGTGCAAATGGAATTTGAAGGAAAATGAGCATTTTCAACTTTTTCCAAGATTTTAATTCAATTTTTGACCCACTTAATGTCTAAATTATGACAAGATTAAGGGTTCAATTCAAAGTGCCCCATGTAGACTTTGTAATTAACTTGTTAATTTGGTCAAATTGCAAAGAAAAAGGCCCTAAATCATGCTTAAATTTGGATTGTCTAGTCAAGAAACGGCAAGAAAAAATAAGGAAAGAAAAGGAAAGAGGAGAAAAATGCTAATGTAGTGCCATGCTAACCAAGCGATCTAATTATGTCATTTCACGTGTCTTAATAAGACATGTGGCTAAATACATGGCAAGATGTTGACATGTTACCATGCTACATGTCAAAACACGTAGCTTGTCATATGGGTCAAATTGCTAACGTAGTGCCATGTGGCACTACATCAACTTGCAACTCAATAGGCCGTTGGTCAATATCTTATCCATATATGCAACCAATTTCCATATATGGACTAAGTTATTACGGGCTAGATTTAAATCTTAACTCAAACTCAATGTTCCTCTTCTCTTTTTTTATCATTTAATTACATACATAAACTAGGTTATCATGGGCTAGATTTAAATCTAAACTTATGCCTAATATTCCTCTTCTATTTTTTTATTATTTAAGGCTTAAAAAGTACTAAGGCTAAATTAAAAATTCCTATTTTAATTCTCTTTTTTATTTATTTTATTTTACTTTTCTAAACCTTCTATTTTTTACACTTTTTTTTAATTTTCTATTTTTTTGTGCTTTTCCTAAATTTCTTCTTTTCTTTTATATTTCTAATTCTTTTTTTTTTTATTTCTTTTCTAAGTTTATTATTTTTTGGACACTTTTTTCTTATTCTAAAAATTTCTAAAATTACAGGAGAACAAAAAATGGAGTATCTATAACTGTCTTTCTTTGTGATAAAATTTGAGTAAAATGTTACCACAAAAACAAAAGAAGACACTATTTTTGCCCTAAGTAAAATTTCCTTAAGAAGCGTTATAACTAATTAGCTATCTTAGGCTTTGTCCACTAGGGATTTAGTGAAGAGAAAGGAAGCACTCTAAGAGCTAGTCAAGACACAAAAGTAAGTGTAGAATGGTTTAGCACCTTAGAAGCTGGAAGGAAAAATCTGTTTGAAACTTGGTTATACCTTTCTAAGCTAACAAAACTAGGTGAAAGCATTTCTAAGGGACTAACAACCTTAAATTGGAATTGATTTGAAAGACCTAGAAGTGCTCCCTTGAGCTAACTAACCTAAATAAGAACATCTCTAAGAGACTAATAACCCTAAATGTCAATTGAATTAAGAAAATCTCAAAGTGCTCTTCTAAGCCGACTAACCTAAGTAGGAATGTCTTTAAGGGACTAGCAACCCTAAATATGAATCGATTTGAAAAACCTTATCATGCTCCTTCGAACTCGCTAACCTAGGTACAAGGCTCAAGGGATTAGCAACCTTAAATGTGAATCGATTTAAGAAAGCGTGGAAGTGCTCCTTTAATTTGACTAACCTAAGCAGGAGCATTTTTAGGAGACTAACAACCCTAAATATGAATTGATTTGGAAAACTTTTTCATACTCCTTCAAGCTCACTAATTTAGGCAAGAGCATCTTTAGGGGACTAGTAATCCTAAATGTGAATCAATTTCAGAAAACCTAAGAGTGTTCCTTTAAGTTAACTAACCTACGTAGAAGTGTCTCTGAGAGACCAAAAACCCAAAATTAGAATCAATTTAGAAGAAGCACCCTATGGGCTTCCTAAAAGACGCTGAAAAGATATGGGTGATGGGAAGTACCTTATGAGCTTGCTAAGACCCTAAGAGAGATTAGAAAAAGGGAAATGCCCTATAGGCTTACTAAAACCTTAAGAGAAATGGACAAAAGGGCAAATGCTCTATAGGCTTATTAAAACCTTAAATAGAAAGTGGTGAAGGGAAGCACCTATAGGCCGAATAAGACCCCAAAAGAAGGATTAATGGTGGCTAAGATCCTAAAGGAAATGTGGGTTGGGATAGTACTTTAAAAGTTAGCTAAAACCCTAAAGTTAGATGTAAGACAAGACAATGCTCTACGAGCTGGTTAAAACCCTAAAGGAGATAGATAAAGGGTAAACACCCTAAGGGCTAGCTAAGAACCCTAAAAGAGTTAAGACAAATCCCTATGAACTAGCTGGAATATATAAAGGTCGTTACAAATAGGGAAAGTATCCTAAATGCTGGTTACTATCCTAAGAGATGAAGGCTAAATGCAAATACAATGCTTGAAACAGATACACTAAAATTGTATAGAAGTACTGAGATAGTTTTGTCGATAGCACCAAAACCATCAACATTTCTTTGAAAAGTCCTATCAAAACCAACTAATTCATTCATTGTTAACCCAATCGATCTTAACATGGAGTGCCTAGGGCTCTACTAGATCTTTTGAGAAGTAATGGAAATCAACCTGATATAAAATGCCATCCAATGCTTCTACTCATCAATGAATTGTATTTCAGATTTCTTGAGCCAAATCATTTATCCTTGATTGGTAAATATTTTCCGTAAGGTGTTTGCTCATCTAGATTTTACCTTACCTTGAAAAATAAACAATAAATCCCCCCATCAAGGATGATCAATCCATAACAAAGTATTTAAAAGAGTTTTGTTAATTATTAATGTTCTATATCTCACTTTCATCTTTTCTCATGTTTTTAGTGTATGGGTTTTATTCAAACGAAGCAAAAGAAGAGGGACCTTTTGGTGGAGTAGAAAATGTAATGGAGGTGATTCTAAAGCAGACAATTGCCAAGGATACCAACTTTGCTTATAGAAGATGAAAATTAAACCACAATAACATTTAAGATCACTAGCATTTTTATGTTTTGAGTAAGAATTTTCATTGATTTTTATGGGTAGTACAATTTTACTGTATCAACATTTATAAGGTCTCTTAACTCTAGACCATCCATTTGTGATAAATTAAAGCCCTTCCTAGTAGCACCCATTTTACAAAATAAGGACCTTCGTAATTAAGAGCAAATTTTCATCTGGAGTCTTATGCATTGGGGAAAGCCTTTCTCAACATTATATCACTTTCTTTGAAATTTTGCGGCCATACCCTTTTGTTAAAAGCTTGAGCTATTATTTGTTGACAACACCGATTGTGATACAAGGCTATCAATCTTTTCTCATAAAAAAAAAAAAATTCAACTGCTTAATGCACTTCTTTACCCAATCAACCTTATCCAACTAAGTTTCTGATAGCACTCTAAGAGACGGAATTTCAACATCCACTAGTAATACTGCTTTAATGTCGTATACTAAGGAGTAAGGCATTGCCCCTATTAATGTTTTGATTAAACTTAGATAGGCTATGAGCATAAACAGAAATATATCATGCTAATCTTTATATGCAACAACCATCTTATCAATTATTCTTTTGAGATTTTTGTTAGCTACTTTGCCAACCCCATTCATTTAGGGTAGATAAGGGCTAAAGTTCCTATAGATGATCTTGAACTATCAACACAACCTTAACATAAGCTTATTGTTGAGATTCGTACCATTATCAGTAATGATCATTTCTATAGCCTCATATTGAGCCAAGATATCTCTCTTGATAAACTTAACTACTACCCCTTTGGTAAAACTTGAACAGAATGAGGCCTCAACCCACTTACTAAAGTAATCAATGGCGACTAGTATGAAGCGATGACCTTTAGATGCCTTTAGAGTAATTGGGTCTATGATTTTTATGCCTTACATTAAAAATGGCCATGGTATAGAGAGTATGTATAACTCTTAAGGTGGAGCATTTATCTTATTTGCATAAACTTAGCATAAGTGATAATGCCTAACATGCTTAATGCAATCACCTTCCATAGTTAATGTCATGCCCCGAAGTAACAAAGTTATAACAATCCAACCTTGCAAACTATTTTAGGATAAAAGCTGACATTTCAACCACTATTTTAGACCTGATTTATACAAGACTTTCACAACTAACCCGTTTTGAAGTAAACGGTTCATAAATTAAATAAATTATTTACCTAAAAAAGTACAAAACTATATATACACTATGATTCAAGTATTACAAATAATGTTTGTAGGGTTTCATTGTCCTATACTTCCTAAGTAATACATTATTTGAAAATGAAATATTCTAAATAAAGCTAAGACATTAAAGATATAACTGTTTTTCAAATGTATGTCCTCACTTTCCAAGATTTAGTAGTTGCTAGCTTCAAGGTAAATATAAATTGCTTCCTAGCTAACACTTGGAACAACGTCTATAAAGATGTGAGTAACCATAGCTCAATAAGTTGGGACTAAAACTTAAAACTGTACATTAAACACAAACAAGATTATCAACTAATTTAATTAGATGTAATGCATATTTCAAGCAAATGTCATTGCATGATGTTGTCAAACCCGTCGTGAGATTAAAGAAATTTCACTCGCTTTAATCTGGGTTAAGGAATTTCCATTTAATGCAACAGCTCACGACCAAACCCAGACTTGTGTAATAGAGATACTGCTCCTCCCACGACTACTTTCAAACCATTACCTTCACCCTTGCCATGACCTTTGCACCTGTCACTTAGTTCAACTAAGGATGAAAAAGGAACCAATTATGCTATCCAGCACTATCCCTTTCGAAGGGGTCAGTATTTAGTCGGAGAACCCTAGGTTTCCCCTAATAGGTTACTATACAAGTCCAATTTAGATTTACAAGTTATATTTTTAGTTAGATCAGATTCAAGGTATTCATTTATTTCAAACAAATCACACAAATACAATCCAGAGTAACAAATCAGAATCATATCATTAACTCGGGAACAAGCACATGAGCATAGCCAACTATTTAACGAGCATAACCAACTATCTAACGAGTACAATCAAGTACAATTTCAAGACTCCAAGTACTATAAATTAGTACTCTAAAATATAGTAATGTATTAATTCCAACTTACTTGGATTCCTAACTTGCTCATTAGAGGTGCGACTCGCACTAGCCATCGCCAAAAATCCCTATAATATAAATATTGTTTTAATTTTTCACATAACTGCTATAGATTAGTTTTATCCTATAACGCTTATTGTTATCTTTGGTTTAAGGTTTAATATACCCAATTATCTAGGTTTTCAAGTCTTTTACAATTATTTTTTATTTAGGCTAAGTTCTAATTTAGTTTCCAAATTAATTTCTAAATCAGGTTCTAGTTCATTTTTATACGCAAATCCCAGAACCTCATTTCGACTCATAATGTGAAATTAATCATGTTATTTTCGAGTATCCTAAATATCATATTTAACTCCTAACCAGTATTTTAATTCATACGATATACCCCTTATTTTAACTTAACTATCGAATTTACTGTGAAAAAATTTTACATATTTTATATAAACACTTAAATTTAAGTTTCCTACCAGATTTATTTATATTTCTAATATTATTATAATATCAAGTTTAACCTAATATTTTTCTACTCATTAATTTCTTTCACTTATATATTATATATCGTTGCCTAATATGTACATAATATACACATCTAATATTCCCATCACTTCAAATACCATCTCTCAACATCAACTTACATCTCAAAATACCTAAATTCATCTCAAATTAGAATTTATACCTAATTATCCTAAATTACATAATTAACCTAAAATATACCATTTTTACCTATTACATATATACTACATAATACCTTAATAATTACATCTAACACTCTATATGCTATAAATAGAATACTAGATCAGATTTCAACACCTTAAAATATATAATTATGTACTAAATTAGTAAGTATCCCTTTAATTACCTAATTAGTCTAAAATTACCTATTTTATACATTATTTTAAGGCCTAAAAATCATCTAAAAATTTTGAAAATTCATTTCTAAAAAAGAGCTTCATAGCACTGCTCTATAAACCTTAAGTAATCTACACAAAAATTTTAAGCTTAAAACTACACTTCTAAGATCATTTATGTCTAAATCAAAACATACTAAGTTTTGCTTATTAAGCACCATATATTTTTAGATATAATTAAATCAAAATAATATTTTTCCCTAAATCTACACACTTTTAACCTCAAAATACCAAATTTCACAATTTTATAAGCATATTTAGTAGTTTCAATAAAATAAGAAAAATCAAAAGAAATCGAACACATCAAAGTTGGTGGCTCTAACCACTACCGGCCGCCATAGCCTTATTGGCCAGTCTGGGCACTACCACCATCATGTAGTGGTGGTAGCCATCCACTTTCAGGTGGTCATCAAGTTTTGAATCTCCTTATATGCCCTATTTGCATAGTTTTTTTCCAATTTTGAAAAAAAAAAGACCCTAATCCTCTATTTTTTCAGTTCTCTCAAATTTTCCTACTCTCCAAACAGATCAAATGAGCTTTTGTTTAAGTTTGAGTATTTATAGGGCTGCATAGATTTTTTTTCATTAATTTGAAGTAACATTTGCCTTGTCTCTTCTTCATTTTGACTTTCTAGTTGTTTTCTTTTAATTGGTTGCTTTTGTTTCTTTAAATTCCAAGCTACTACGGCCACTTCTGGACATTTCCTCATTTTTTTATTTTTCTTTAATTATTTAGTATTATTTTAGCATATTTTAGGTATTTTAAGTAATTTCATGTATTTCTACTTACATATAAATTCATATATGATACAAATAAATAATCCTAAATATTATTTGGGTTATTTTATGATTTTTAGTATACATATAATTTAT
This sequence comes from Lumnitzera racemosa, assembly GCA_024138005.1. Classification (NCBI taxonomy): domain Eukaryota; kingdom Viridiplantae; phylum Streptophyta; class Magnoliopsida; order Myrtales; family Combretaceae; genus Lumnitzera; species Lumnitzera racemosa. The sequence continues at coordinate 66,387,450 of JAMXBC010000004.1, forward strand.
CTCTATCGATTCATTAATTATTAAAACTCATTTTACGCGTTTTTAATAAATAACGGGAAATTTACATATAATTCAATATTATAGCAATTAATTATTTTATTATTTATTTTCCTAAATCTAAACTCACGGGATTACTTTTACTAATATTTCTAGCTTCATTGTAAGATTTGAGTTGGATAGGACAATTTGTATAATTGCCCTAAATTTTACGATCCGAACCTCGAGTAACTGATTATGGGGTTTACAATTAACCAATAGTATCCCAGCTTCATAATCTTCTTGGCGAGCATGTAGTCATTTATGTGGGGGGCCACATACTCCCTCGTACACTTCTTTCATCAAAACCTCAGCCTCTTTATTATGTACACACCTTAAAAGCGTATCATCAAATGATTGTTGATACAAGGTGGACTTACTTATTAAGAACTGGGTAGCCAATTTTCTAATCACCTTTCTATCCCTTTTCTCAGCTTCATTAAAGGTATGTGCCTTATTGTAAGAACATTTTGATGTCATGATACTAAGACTTTTTGTCATGTATACCTTCAATTGCTAGACAAAAAGAAGATTTTTTTTCAACTTCAATTATGAGCGGCTGAATTTTGACTCCACTGAATATTTGGATCATAGATGCTAGAGTAGCTAATGAATCAGCAAATTGATTCTAAGTCCTCGGTACATGTATGAATGTGATTTCTTCTAATTTCTCCATTAATTCAATCGAAGTGCCGATTGTAAGATACCGGTTTAGGATCCTTCATTTTATATTCTCCTTAAGGTTGGCCAATAACGAGTGAAGAATCCCCATATACTTCTAACTCTTTAATATCTTTATCCAAGGCTATTTTGAGTCTTATAATGCATGCCTCATATTCAGCAATATTATTGGTATATGAGAAAATAAGCCTTACAACTACAGGAAACTGCATACCTTCAAGAGATACCAATATTACCCAAATTCCACACCTAGACACATTAGCAACTCCATCAAAGAACATCTTTCATTGGGGGAGCTTTTCATCTTTCTCTTCATCAAAACCACTTTCAACTACTAAGATGTCTTCATTAAGGTATCTAACTTGTACTTCTTAGGGGGTATCTTCAAGGGGAATCTTTGCTAGATGATTTGCTAAGGCTTACCCCTTGACTAAATTCTGGTTCATATATGTGATGTCGAACTCTAATAGTCTCATTTGCTACTTTAAGATTCTACCAATCAAGGCTGGCTTTTCAGCTAAATACCTTAAGGGATCATGTTGAGTTAGCAACTCAATCGGGTAATAGAGTGTGTATTGTCTGATCCAATGCATGACCCAAACCGAAGCACAACACATTTGTTTAATTTGAAAATATTTCTACTCCCCTTCTATAAACTTCTTACTCAAGTAGTATACAGTCCCCTCCTTTCCTTTCTCATCTTTCTAACTAAGTATACACCCTATAAACTTTTGTAATATGGTTAAGTACAGAAACAACGGCTTCCTAGGTTTAAGAGCTATCAGAATTAGTAGGTTCATAAGGTGTTCCTTTATTATTGTGAAGCCTTCTTTGCATTCTTCGTCCCATTTTATTGTGATGTTCTTTCTCAATAACTTAAATAAGGGATGACATTTATCTTTAAGCTAAGATATAAACCAAGCTATATAGTTCAAATGGCCTAATAAGCCTTTAACCTCTTTAAGTGTACATGGAGAGGGCAAGTCAATTTTTGCTCTGACTTTATTAGGATGCACTTTAATGCCTCTCTAGCCAATTATGAAACCTAACAATTTCCCTAATGTTACCTTGAAAGCATACTTCTCTACATTCGGCTTCAATTGAAACTTTCTCAACCTATCAAACAACTTCTTTAGATTATGCACGTGATTTTCCCTCTCTTTAGATTTCGCAATCGTATCATCAACATATACTTCAACTTTTTTATGCATCATGTCATGAAAGATTACAACCATTGCCCTATAGTAAGTTACCCGACATTTTTTAATCCAAAAAGCATTACTTTGAAGCAAAATGTACCCTAAGTTATAATGAAAGTCGTCTTAGCCTTATCTTTTTCAAACATTTGAATTTGATTATACCCAGAGAATCCATCCATAATTGAGAAGAGACGATTCCTAGTTATATTATCTACCAAGACGTCAATATCGGGTAAAGGAAAGTTATCTTTAGTTGTTGCCTGATTGAAGTCTCAAAAATCTATACACACTCAAACCTTTCCATTCTTCTTCATCACCAGCACAATATTAGCTACCCACTCAGGATAATCAAACACTTTGATGAAATTGACCTCAAGTAACCTTTGAACTTCCTCTTTAATCTTCAACAAGATATTTAGTTGGAATCTCCTTAGTTTCTGCTTCTTAGGTTTGATATCTTCTTGTATAGGTAAGTGGTAGACCACGATCGATGGATCTAACTTGAGCATATCTTCAAATGACCATGTAAACATATCTTTATACTCAAATAACAACGTCGTTATTTCTGCCTTTTGTTCTTCTTTCAAAGTCCCTCCAATTTTCAAATTCTTCAGGCTATCATTGGCCCTAATATTAATTGTCTCATTTAACTCATCAATAGAAGTTCTACCTTATGGGAATCAAGTTACTAGGTCTTTAACTTGCAACCAAGCTTGAGGACTGGAGGGGTTGGTAAGGCAAATCCTCTTACTCTAACCAACTCCTGCCAAAGCAAAGTATCTCTTTACTGAGTTACTCTGTATGCCTAGCCAACTGTCCATCTCTCTAAAGTTGTGTGCCGAATTTTAGATTACCAAGATAGTAGCTAAACCATGCACGCTTACTCACTCACGTCTAAGCGAACCAATTGCTCAGCATCACCCTTGCCGAGAGACCAAAAGAGACTTCGAATTGATCCTTAGCTACCCTTGCTCAGACAAGTAATCTGATCATACTCTTTTGTCTACATCCTCCGACAGCATCACTAATGTATCTTTGCTACATGTATAGGACCACATGTAGAATATGCTACACCAATCATTACTTTTCTTGAATATTCATTTTTACCCTCTTGTATTCTTATACATTACTTCTTTAAGATAATACCCTTTTTATCTTTTTCCTTTCAAGCAAGTTGCCTTAACTTTTGGGTATAAATACCCCATGTACTTATAGCTGAGATAATCAAACAACCATTAATACAATGAGTATTCTTCTTCTTGTAAACACTGATTGTTTACTTTCATTTCACTCTTATCCTAACCCTTGAGCAAAGCTAGGTGGCGAGTAACCTCATCAGACCAATTCATGTATCACATAAAGTTATGCTGTGAGTCCTCAGAAGTTCTATTGGTGCGTCATATTCTTTAGAGCTGTTCATAGGTTTTACTTACTTTTCATTCACTTTTGTTCTCTCGCACATTCCTCATCTCCCCCTTTTAAGTTCTTGATAAGCTTAGACCCATCAAATGGCCAACATTATCTATTCTTAGTCACATTACACATCACTACCCATCTAATGTCTTTGCTAATTCTCTTTTATTTCATTGTGATTATTGACATCACCCTCGACAACTAACCCAGTAAGGCTAGAAGTGATACCATTATTTTCATCGTCTACTTATGCAAGGTATCCTTAGCCTTCATGCAGAGCATTAGATCTGGGCAAAAAGTGTATAGAGGAAAGAGTGTAAGTGAAAAAGAACTAAAGTATAATGAAGAGAATGGAAACTAATCTTTTATTAGAATAGAAAGTTCTCTTAGGTACATTATTTTATAACAAAAATAATTATTACAAATTTCAAGGAAATACTTTACTGTGATTCACCCTTTATCCTAAAGAAGACTTATCGCCAATCATAGGGATGGAGAACTAGTTATTCAAGTGTTGGAGCTTGAGGAATGGCCACTAATTCATTTTTGCTGGAGGCATCCTCTTTAGCAGATTCTGGGACTTGAACATCAACTCGAATATATGCCTCAATTAGCGGTAGAAAAGGTCATTGGGGGCATGATATAATTTGTCACCTCTTTTGCCCCTACCTTGCTTATTTTGCAACTCTTCCAATGGAGTTGGAATGTAGCCAAGCCCCTAAGTACCAATCTATCCCTCTTTGAATTTCAATCTCTCATCGTTCCTTTCTTTGGGATTGGTGATCATACATACTTCCTCAAACAATTGGAGTCCAAAATCCTCCTAGTCCTCAATGCCAATATACGATATGGATGTTTCTTTATATATTTCATAATCTTGGTTACCCAAAATTGTTATAACTTAGTCATTCGAGATAAACTTGACCTTCTGATGTAAACTTAAAGGTATAGCCCCTATTGCTCAAATCCAGGTTCTTCCTAATAAGAGGTAAAAGGACCCTAGGATGTCTAGAACCTAGAATTGAATAATGAAAGTTTGAGGGCTAATATCAACTAGCAAGTCAATCTCCCATATGATCTCTCTTTTAGATCCATCGAAAGCCCTAACCATTGCAAAACTTGGGTTGATTGCGATTGCATCAATACCCAATAGGTCTAAGGTAGCAAGAGGGAAAACATTTAATGACGATCTGTTGTCGATGAGGACTTCGACTATAATTATATTGTTGACTCTCATTGCTATGAAGAGAGGCTTAATGTGGTGGTTACCTTCCTCACCTAATTCTTCAGTAGAAAAAGAGATATGATCCATGGTAAGGAAAGAGTTGGTAACTAGTCTTATCCTTTCAACTGATATTTCATAATGGACCTTAACCTCCCTCAAAGTTTGGAAAAGAGCTTTACGATGCAATTCAGATGCCATTAATAAACCCATAAGAAATATTTGTGCTAGAGCCTTAGTAAGCTGATCCATTATCTTATATTCACTTGATTTGATCATCTTGGTGAAGGTAAACAATCATCCTCGTATTCAACTGGTTTGTTGCTTGATTCCTTTAGTACATTTTTCTTTTTAAGGTCTTCTTTTAGGTCATAGACCTTGCTGGAGAGGGTAATCCCTCCTACGAGTGAACTCGAATGCCCTTGGTTAACTGTTTGGGTCATAGACCTTACTAGTATATGGAAGGTGTACCTCTTTGTCTTTTGAGCTTAATTCTCCTTCAATTTGTAAAACTCGTAGTTCTTAGGTTTTCAATTGGAACCGATCATAGTAACAGGAAAATCTGAATTATCAAAGATCATGTTGATGATAGGGCTATGGTTAGGCAAAGGATTATTATTGACATTTGGTATTAGAGCTTCTATAAAGACAAGCTAGATCAAGGCTTCATCAATTAGGTCTTGAATCTCATTTTTTAATCTCCAACATGAGTCGATCAAATGACCTACCTGCCCCAAATGATACTAACACTTTACATTAGGATTAAAAACCCTTGGCCTGTATCTTTTGTTAGGAAGCTCAAAATGGATCAAATTATCTTTCCTTAACTTTTCAAGGACTTAGCTAAAAGGAACTAGTATCTTAGTGAGTTGTCATGGGGCCCTATTAACTTGAGGTTAGCTTTGGAATTGTTATTGAATTGGTGGAGGATTCGTTTTGAAGGAGACTCGGGTATTAGGCCTGGTATTTAAATTCACCATACCGATAGTAGCTTCCTTAGGCTTATTGGTAGTTGGCTTTATAGAGGGTAGTCTTCTATCTAATAGCTCTTAGAGTTTGCTAAAAGAAATAGCACTTTCAATCCGACACCTTACAACTACTACTCTTGCGAAGATGAAGGAGGCCTACCTAATTAGGTGGGAGAAGTAAAGCCTTTCTAGGGTATTAATAAAGGTTGAGGTCAACTCTTTTTCAATCATGGGGGTAGATACCCTTATAGCTAGGCATCTTAAATCTTTGGGCATATTCTTTAAATGACTCATTGTTCCTTTTACATAAGGCAATCAAGTTCATCATGGTTGGTGCCATTTCAATATTAAATTTGTATTGTTCATAGAACGCCTAACAAGCTTCTCACATATGCTCACCTGATTCAAATCCAATTGGGTGTACCAAGTTAAAGCAGGTCCTGTCAAGTTGTCTTGAAAAGTTTATACCATTAGCTAGTTGTATTGCATATACTTGCCCATCTTTCACACATACAACCTGGTATGTAGTTTAAGGCGGCCAGTCTCATTGTATTTTCTAAAATCTAGTACCTTCAACTTTTTAGGGAAATTTCCATAATCATAAGTAGAAAAATCTATGATACCAACCTGCTCGAAGCCATTATAACCTTCGAGCACTTTCATTTTTTCAATAATCTATTGAGTCAACTTCTTCTTTAGCTCTTTCAATCTATTTAAGTTGGCATCAAAGTTAATCGGCTTCGTATTGACCAGGAATGAGTAGGTGATGGGTTCAAAAGTCGAGTTGACGTTTAGATAGACCCCTTCTAATTCAAAGGTCTTAAAAGCTAGGTTAACTTTAAGGTAGCTCTCTTCTACTTCGAGAAGTGGAGCTTCAACATTCTTTCCATATTGAGCCTTAGAGTTTTCTTCATTTGATGGCGCTGTTGATCTTAATAAAGCGATACTGTCAATGAAGAAGCTCAATTGATTTGCATTTTTTCCCACTATTCGATCCAAAGATCGAAACCTCAACTTAGTAGGATTAATAATCTTAAGGTTGACATTGTTGTTGTCATCTTTGATGTTGATGTTGTCATTTCCTTAGTTAGCCATTTTGGTTTGGGAGCGAGTTCGAATAAAACTTCTTTAAAAGGTTTGATACGTGGAAGCTATCTTTGTAACTTGGTTTAAGAACACTTCTTAACAAGTTAACATATGTATACTTTTTAAGACAAAGGAATGAAACAAATAAATAAATAAATGGGCAAGTAAAATGCAAAGATGTAAGATACATAGATGCAAAAGAATAGAACCAACAATTAATTAGCAAGATGGTAACTTTATGTATTATTTTTGCTACTTTTAGAGTTTCCTTCGCATTATTTTAAAAGAAAAATACATCACTTAAAAGCACTCATATTCTTAAACCCTCCTATTATCTCTCAAGCGCTAGGCTAGCGCTCTTCTTTGCTGATTGCTAGGTCCTGCTAGTGTTTCCTTTCTCTTTTTCGAGCTTGGTTCAATTATTTCTTCAAACCCTTTGAGCCTTCTTTGGGTCATCTTTATGCTCTTTGTAGATAACTTTTATACAAACTTGTACTTAATCCATAGAGGTTCTAATTTTAAAGTTTGGTTCTGTTAGTATGGGTTATGTTAGTTTGGGCTATATGACCTTTAGCACTCAATATTAGATCACCCATGCCTTATGAACTTAATCGTACAAATATTCTTTAGTGACCCTATACTTGTCCACTTTTCCTATCCATTCTCCCAAATCAATGTTAAGGACAACAATCTTTGTTTCTCATAGTTGCTTAATTGCACAGAGTTTAGATATTTTTTGTAGCATTAGTAGATAAAGATCTTCATAATCAAGGGTTGTAATATCCAGTGAAAGCCTGTAAATTATGTTTTAAATCCCTCCAAATTACCTGATTATGTTGTTTGGGTGGTAGCTTGTGACCACTTCATCCTAATTAGGGGGATTGCTTGATAATCTTTACAAACTAATATTACCCTTTTAAAGTTACTGCACCTAGTTATCTATAAGATAGCAGCAACTTAGAAATTTCATAAGACTTTAACCCAAATGTAAGTGGAATTCTCTTCTAGCAAATGGACTTTATTAAGAAATGAATCAATTAAGTCGATCTTGTAGGCAAACTCTCATCAGATCAGGTCAAGCCCAAAACATTTTATATGACTTACGAACCAAACCATTAGTAATGCTATGCTAGTCTTTAGTGTGCCATTGTTTTTCCTTCTCAAGATATTTAAGCTTCTAGCTTGCTCTACGAGGAGGTCTAAGATGTAAAACTTACCTTTAAGAAATTGGCTTACTAATTATGAGACCTTAAAGCGGATGAGGAACTTTCCATTTGGGAGTAGGATAACCCCAAATGTAGCCAAAATATAAGCCTTAATTCTATTCTATCTCTAGTCCTTAGGATCACCACAAAGGATAGTTCATTTTGTAGAATTAGGTTCAGTTGTGAACTAAGCTTTCAAATCTTCTAACTTAATGCAATTCCTATTGCAACTTTTCAAGGCCTTCTTTACTTCAGCTATTCTAATCCCCAAAAATTTCAAAAAAAATGTTTACTAGGTCAACTTCCAAGTTTAGAGTATATATGCTTTTCAAGGAAGGGACTTGAAATAATTGAGTATACTCTTCAAGTGTTAGACTAAGGTCTAACTCGAAAAGCTACTTCTTCGGGTTCCTAAAAATTGGTCAAGGCCCTAATTAAGTTTATCTCGATTTTCACCTTAGGAAGTGATAGAATAGGCCTTATCTAGTTGGTGATGATCTCTTGCTCCTTTGGGTCAAAGTGTTGAAACTACTGGTCTAAAGTGACCTTAGGGTTGATGAGCTTGTCAACGAACTTTTTTCTAAAATGTACAGAGTTGGATGAATAGGCCATTTCTAGAATAATTTATAAAGAAAACGTTGTTATTAGACTGAAAAATAATATTTACAATAAAGTTGTAAAATTAAAACCTATACAATTGACAAAATTACAAGGCAAACTAAAGAAATCTCGAGTTGGCATCCTTTTTTTCCCCTTTTTTTTCTTTTTTCTCTTGCTAGATTATTTATTGACTCGGAATGTGATGTATGCACAAAATGTGGGTTCTAAAGGTTTTTAAGTTTCGTGATCTCTCTCATTTTTAAAAAATGCCTTCATTAGTTTCATTATAGCTTAAGCGAGAATAGCCTAATCAACCCTAAGTAGTAGTTACATCACAGCACCCAGAGCCTACATAATGACCCCTCCATCCTAAGATCCTAATATGGTCTAAGTTTGACCACGTTTACCATGCATTCATGATACATAAAATAAATCCATCCTCTGCCCTACCCCTCCAACCTCCCCCCCAAAAAAAAAAAAATTTAAACCTAAATAACCCTGCAAGAATAGAAGTCAATGCAATTATGTATAAACATGAAAATAAATAAATAACACTTAGTAAGGGTGTTTTAGAGGTTAAATTCTAAATTTAGAAAGTTCAGTAGCTAGCTTACTTGACTTCTCCAATAGAGTTGCCAAGCCGTTAAGCTTATATTTTTCTCGATTTTAACTTATTTTCCTTAATTTGATCAATATTAAATTCTGACCTATTTAATACTGATCCTCAAAAAAAAAAAAAAAACTAGTTTTCTATCTTTTAAAAATCCAGAGTCGCCACCCGATCGGGGTTGAGAAAAGAATGGATTAGATTAAATCAATTGGATAGATCGATTTAACCTAACTATTACTCTTCTTAGAAAATTAATTTAAAAAAGGTTTTGAAAACCAAAGATTGAGTTTAAAGGCTAATTTTTTAAACCCTTACAGGTACTTTTACTAACTTTTTGAAATTAGATTTAATTTTTCAAAATCACAATTTTTTAAACCCTTACGTCACTCCTGATGTGACTACACAACTGTTAGTCGGAATCAGACATTTATAGTTCATTAATAAAAACTTTAGGTGAGTGAGTTCGTTTTAATTTTTGAAAAAGATCGTACTTACATTTTAACCTGATTCGAATTACTTAAGGAAAATTTTCTAAAAGGGTCCTAAACTTCATTTATTTATTTATTTATTTGAAAATTCTAAAAAAAGTACTAATTTTGAAAAATGGTTGGTTTAATTTATTTATTTGGAAAAGTAGATTTTTCTAAGTTATAAAACAATTTTTCTAATTTTTATTATTTTTCTTTATTTTATTTTATTTTACCTTATTTTGTCTTTATTTATGTATTAACAAAAATGAAAATAAAGCTTTTCTTTTTCTTTTTTTTTTCTTTTCCTTTTTTTCTTTTCTTTCGTTTTTTTCTTTTTCTTTCCTTTTTCGAGTTTTTTTTTTGTTACAATTATATTAGAAGTTACACTAAATAAAATAAAACAAAAATAAATACATATATATATATACAAAACCAAAAATAAAGCACAAGAGGGCTGAACCAAGTCAAGGGGACGTAAGTCTAACTTGGGTAGCTGAATGGGTCATTAGGTTAGATCTAGAGCTCCAATAGGTTAAATCCAGGTCACGATCAAGAGCCAACTCCAGCAACTTGTTCCGATCAATATGACCATCGAAACAAATGAAAGAGAGAATTTTTATGAGTTTCTTATTGAGATTTAAGGGGGTAAGCGAAGTGACTCAGTGAATGGATGCGATTTAGGTAATCATTGGAGTTTAAGCAACAACAATAGTGTGGGTTCAACTGTATGAAGGTTGCTAGGTACGAGAGAGAGATGTAGTCTTAGGTTTTAGATCATGGTAGGTTCGACAGTGTTAGATTGGGGAGATAACCACCAGAGGTGGTAGTTCGATGTGGCTACAAGGTGGCACTTAAGGTTTACTAGTTTGGGCAACTCGATCTTGCTAGTAGTTTTTTCTCGAGGAGGCTTCGATCTAAAGCATTGGCTTAAAGAGAGAAAACCAAAGCCTTGTAGAGAGAGAGAGAGTTTTGAGTGTGATTATTTATGTAGTTTTGAGTGATGATTCATGATTGAAAATAAAGCAAGGCATTCTATTTATACTTTTATAGCTTGAAATAATCTTAGAAGCTCGAAATAATCTTAGAAGCTCCATCACAAGCAATGAATTTTTAAAATGAATGACAGAGGATGACCGCCCTTGATTCCCGGATTTGGGGATGGATTAGTGTTAACTTTTAGTCAAAACCGTATGCACAACATTCATTTTTGCTAGATTTATTGAATGAAAGGTTCGATTTTCTTTGAAAAGCTTGAATCATGCAATTAGAGGAAAATGAACACTTCGAACTTTTTCCAAAATTTTAATTCAATTTTTGACCTACTTAATGTTTGAATCAAGATAAGATTAGGGGTTCAATTCAAAGTGTCCCATGTAGACTTTGTAATTACCTAGTGAATTTGCTCAAATTACAAAGGAAAAGACCTCAAATCAAGCTCGAAAGTGGACTATCCAGTAAGGAAACTACGAGAAAAACTAAGGAAAGGAAAGATAAGAGGAGGAAAATGAGGGACTAGCGTGATGCTAATATGGTGCCATGTCAGCCAAGCAATCCAATGTTGTCGTGCCATGTGTTTTGACAAGACACATGGTCAAACACGTAGCAAGATGCCGACGTGTCACTATGCCGCATATCAAGACACGTGCCTTGACATATGGATCAAATAGTTGATGTGGCGCCACACCCAACCATATAGTGCCACGTGTCCCCAATAGACACGTGGTTAGATAGAAAGGTGCAAGTTAGACTAAAAATGGCAAAACAAATAGATTATAGATAGACAACTAGTTGGAAGAGGGTAACGTAAGCAACTAGCTCTTTGGCCGCTTAACAAATATGATGAGGAATTATTTTTCAACCAAGTAGATTCGAGAAAACCGTAATTTTGAGTGATATGGGAATACAATTGAGGAATGTTGATTATTCCTTCAATGATCTCAAAATGTAGATTCGAGAAAACCGTAAAGCTAGAAGAAGGCATGCAATAGATTTATTGACGGCAAGACAGGTCATAATTTTGAGTGCACTAAAACAAGTCTAGAGAGAGAGAAATAAAAGAATTTTTAGATCTGACCAGATCGAGGGGAATTGTGTCGAGCATGTTCGAGTAGAAGCTAATAAATGGTAGATGCTCCATAGAAAAGAAAAGCAGCATGCTAGTAGAAACTTATCTACGCAAAAGTGCTGCCAACTGAAAGATGGGTGAAGCTGAACTGGGATGTTGCCGTAGTGGAGGAAGGTAGTTTGATTGGAATTGGAGCAATCTGTCGTGACCATAAAGGGACAGTCTTATGTGGAATGGACAAGCAGGCATCACGTTTATCCCCATTGGTGGCTAAATGACTAGCAATCAAGGAAGGATTACAAACGGCTTATACACAAGGTTACTGGAGGGTAGCATGTGAAAGTGATTTCCAACAAGTAGCTAAATGGCTTACAAATCCTAGCGTGGATAATAATTTTTGCCATCCTATCTTATAGGCGTGTAAGCATTTGATTTACTGTTTTGATGATTTTCTTGTCTTCAGGTTGAATCGTGAAGCAAACAGTGCAGCAGATTGCCTGGCCAAGCACAGATTGCAAACCTCAACTTCAAATTGTTTTGTGGAATATGTTCCTTTATTTTTAGCTAGACATGTTACTGGTTTTTATCAAAGTTTGAATGTTTTATCAACTGGATGTCGTAGGAGTGCTGCAAACACGTCCTAAGTAGCTGATCAGCTTTCGTTTGTTATTTGCTGTGGATAATGTTTTCATGATTTTAATAATATGCATTAGTATTATCATCCCTCACCCCACCCACAAATTTTGTGGGTGTGGGTGGGGTGGGCAATATAATCCTTCAATCCACACACAAAATTTGTGACTTCTTGCTCCGATTTGAAATTTGTGGTTTGAGCCTACAATTGCTCAAATTTTCCTTGCTAACTCTACGGATCTAAGTTCTCATAATTTCATAGATTCCGTAACTTTTTGCTCTGTAGCAGAGGGTCATTGCACATATTGCATAAAGATTTGGGTTCATTCCATTGCCTGTCTAGCCTATCGTATTCCAACTTCACAAACCATAACTAAGAATAGACCTCTAATATAAAGTGACTTGTTCAACTCTCTTATCTCCTAGGTTTCTCAAATGCTTATTGAAATTCTCACACCAATTAATTCATCAAGGATCTATGGCTCCATCATGTTTCAGGAAAATCAAGTTTGGAAATTTAAGGTGTGATTACTCGTCCATCCTCGCTTCTATTGCTGCTCATCCTTCGCATGATGCTCTGTTCCAATTGTTCCCTTCCTGATTAAACGAAATTGTCCATTATGTTGACATATCCCAAGTTAGCAAAGCCACTAGAGCCAACAGTTGCAATTGCTGGTCCTCCATTGTTGTACAATCCTCCTTGTACATTGTCAAGAAGGCTTCAAATTGTTGTGTGATGCCTTTTACTTGTCCATAACGTCTTGCTCTGGTACTAATTTGTTACAAGATCGCCAACAATTCTAGGTCCTTTTGGAATAGAATCAAATTCAACAATGGCTTTATCAATTTTCCTACCGTGTTGACCTATCTTCAATACTATGAATTTCAGCTCGAATAAAGAGAACTCAACAATCTCATAAAGTGCTTTTAAGAAAATCCATTCTTGTCCTCTCCTTTTTGCTCTTTCCATTGCTGTCAATAAATGATAGTTACAGCAGAATTATAGTTACACAACTACTCGTCTAAATTCTCTCTTTTCTTGGCACATACAGCGCATATTAAAACTCTTTCTACAATCACCAACATGCATAATTGCCTACACTAATCCACACCACATTACTTCTATCCACACCTACACTCCAGGCCACCCCATTGCCAAGTTACTATATACACTTAAACACGGAATACTCATTCAGCAATTCATTACACACATCCAACATATTACTGGTGTTCCTTACGTTTACGGAAAGGCACATGTTTAAATGGAACTACCATAACAAGAACCCCTACCACAAAGATAGGTTCTTATATATGGATCAGACCCTAATTAGGATCAGTAACTAATGTTTGGATTTCTCCTTTACCTTCTTTTCATTGGTTTAATCCTTAAAAATAGGCTCTACCGAAGCTAATGAGTAAGAAACTTGCTAAAAGAACCCATACCATTAAAATGAAAAGGATTTTAAAGTACTGATCGGTGATCAAGAAACCCTTTCAAGAATCTTACCACCCCGTATCCTCTAATGAAATGCGTGCAAATACCATGCCTTTTTTCTAACACTTGTTATTTTTCCATTGTCCACCTAAAGTAATGGTCGTAGTAACCTTCTTGTCTTCACTAAAAGTGAAAATTTTTTTAGGGAGTATAGAGGAAAGCTTGGAGCATTGATTACCTGCACATTCACTGTCATGGCTATTGACTCCCCGCATGTAAAAAAATACTTTGAGGTGTCTTACATTGCATCATTAGTCAATCCATCAACAAAGACACGGCATTAGTAATTGAAGAGGAGTTTTATTTATTTTATTTTATTTTGCTTTGCTGTTTGTTTTACGTTATGTTTTTTCTGTCGTGTTAATATGAGGGAAGTTATGTGTATTATTAAGCGTTAGGCCTTGGATAGATGTTGAACAAATTTAGTGCACAAAATCAGGGATACAGTCTGTCTCGATATGCACTGTGCATGCATAGGTTCTTCCTGTAATGAATGTGAACGATGATGGTTTGCCCTTAAAAAATTCTTCATAGTATCAGAGCAGCAGTCGATCCTAACTTGACTGATTTAACATGAGCGGTAACACCAACACATCAGGAACATCACTTGGAAGTAAAGTCAGGTTTGGCTCCTTGGGTGATCTGAGCATGTTGACTTAGCCCCAATCGAACCCTAATATCACAGCCAGTGATCCAAACTTGCTTCAAATCACCCAACATAAACTCAAGTGGGTGAATTTTCGAGAGTGATTTCAGTCGATGAAACTAGTAATCTGTGGCAAAAGGGAAGCTAGGATATTTAACAGCCTCAACAACAATACCAGATAAAAACTTTGACGAGTATGGATTATAGGAGGCCAAAAACTCCATGGTCATGGCTTAGTTGATCAACTTCGTGGAGCCAAGATTTGGTAGAACATACCTATTTTGTGAAACTGCGAAAAAAAATTTGAGACAGCATTCAATAAATCTACTCCAACCTAGCAAATGCTTTACAATGGTTCGAACTTTGGTCTAAAATCCATACAATTACACATGGTGACATGACTGTGACTGAGTATTATAACACGCTGACGGAATTTTGGTAAGAGATGGATTTATTCTATAGTGTTGAATGGAAGCGTGTGGAGGACGGACTCAAATATAATTTCACGTTGGAAAAAGATAGGGTCTTTTGACTTTTTAAATGGGTTAGACCTAGCTCTCGATGAGGTTAGAGGACGGCTGTTGGGAAAAAAACCTTTTCCTAATCTAAAAGAAGCGTTACGTCGGGTGATGATGACGTCTGAGCACACTGTTCCAAGTTCGAGCTTAGTAATTAGAGAGAACAGCTGCGAAAGACAATGTTTGGTGTGATTATTGCAAGAGACCTAACCACATGAGAAAAACTTGTTGGAGATTGAATGGAAAGCTCAAAAATTCCAAAGCTAGGAGGCCGAGGAGCTCCACCCCTGAAATTTGCCATCTTTGACTACAAGAAAACCTAGGTTGCTGAAGTAGAAGCCCTAGTTCATGTCAGAATGTCAATCTCATCACAAAACAAATTGCTTTCTTACAATCAATTCTAGGTCAGACCCAAATCGACTAGGTAATGATCCGTCATGTGATATTCCTTCCACAGCCGTTGTTGCTCATCAGAAAGGTAATTTTTCAAATATTTCTCATGGAATAGAAAAAACTACTTGGATAGTTGACACGAGAGCATCAGCTTTATATTTTGATAAATTGAATGTCTGTAATAGCCTCAATAAGGTGCTGGTTGCAGACGGAAAGAGTGTTCCAGTGAAAGGGAGAGGAGATGTCTCCATTTATGACTTACTATTAAAAGATGCTTTGTTTGTCCTTGAGTTGAAGTATGACTTGATATCAGTAAGTAGATTGACAAAAGACATGAAGTGTCAAGTAATTTTCTCACCAAATGGTTTATATTTTACAAGACCTACCTTCAAGGAGGACGATTGGCAATGTTGAGGAATACGAGCTCTATCATCTATCAAAAATAAAGTCTGGGTTCAATCATAGGTTATCGAGTCAATCTCTTCTTTCAGTCAAAAATAAATCGGATGTCATGATGTGGCATGAACACCACACACATCCTAGTTTTGTGTGTATGAAACACTTGTTCTCAAATTTGTTCAAAAATAATAATATTAGTAATTTCAAGTGTGAATCTTATATCCTGGCTAAGTTTTCAAAGAATTCATGTCGTGTGCATCCATATACTCCATCAAAGCCTTCTCATTTAGTATACAATAATATTTGAGTCCAAGTCGGACTATTAACACATTCTGGTTACAATTGGTTTATGACCTTCATCGGCGATCACACCCGAGTGTGTTGGCCATACATTTTAAAGCAAAAATATGAGATTTGTCATATCTTTAAACAATTTCACAAGCTGGTCTTAAATGTTTTCCAAACGAATATTCAAATTCTTACTTCAGACAATGGGAAAGAATGCCTTTCAACTGAGTATGAAAGCCATCTTACCGAAAATGGGATAATTCATCAAAGTTCATGTGTATACACTCTACAATAAAATGGAGTGGCAGTGAGAAAAAATAAACACCTTCTGAGAACTGCTCGTTGAATGATGCTTGCAAACACTGCTCCAAACAATTTCTGGGGAATTGCAATACCAACGGCAGCATACTTGATTAATCGTCTCCCATCTCAAGTGCTTAACTTTCGAACCCCTATAAGCACCTCACTAGATTTCTATCTTGAAATTCAGATCTTCAACAATTTGTCTCCTAAAATGTTTGGATGTACGGCTTTCATCCTTAAAAACTGCCCGCATAACCATAAGCTTAAAGAAAAGGCCCTCAAATGTATGTTTATTGGGTACTCACTATAAAAAGGGTTATAAATGTTATCATCCTCCTAACAAAAGATTTTTTGTTTCATTAGGCAATTTCCTTTTTTTTTTTTTTTTTTTTTTTGAGGACCTGCCCTATTATGGTGCTTCTCTTTAAGGGGAGAGACAATTTGAGGAAGATAAACAGTGTTTTCTAAAGGGAGAGTCATTATACGCATCGTCTTGTACACTACTAAGTTCGATTCCTCGTTGGTCTGGGTCTGGTTGCTCTAATTCAGGTGAGTCAAGTTAGTAATCTTCATCTTCTATGTCTTCTCTTAGTTCAAAATCTGATGCTACAACTACTTCATCCCCTGTTTCATCTCCTGCTGTAATGAAACACAAACACAATTCCTTCATGTCTATATAAGGAGAAACAAAATTCCTCAAAAGCACAATCTATCCAAGCCGGAGGAATCAGTCTTGCAAGCTGATGAGAAAGAGGTAGTTTTGTCACAGAATGTTGGAGAGCCGACCTACATTGGTAGAGTTGATGAGAAAGAGTTCGATTTGCTGCAGTTTAGTGAAGAAGTATCTCGAATAGATAAACTTGATGAGATAGAGCTAGATTTGCCAGTAGCCCTAAGGAAGGGAAGAAGAACATGCGCAAGATATCCTATTGCAAATTATGTGAGCTATGTTAAGCTTTCACCTAAGTTCTATACTTTCGTAGCACAGATAGATGAAGTGGTCCAAAAACATCTACAAGGCGTTAGCAAATCAGAATTGGAGAGAATCAGTCTTTGATGAGATGAAGGCTTTATATTAGAATAATCCTAGGGAATAGTAGACCTTCCAAAAGGTAAGAAACCTGTTGGTTGTAAACAAGTTTTCAGTATTTAGCACAACTCAAGTTAGAGTTAAGCACAATACAAAGCTAGGTTAGTTGCTGTGTACTCAGACTTACGGTATTGATTGTGAAGAGACTTTCACTCCAATAGCAAAGCTAAATTCTATCAAAGTGATCATCTCATCACATGTCTTGAATGGCCACTATATCAGCTAGATGTACAAGATTCATTTTGAAATGGAAATTTAGAGGAGGAGATCTACATAAGGCTTCCGCCTAGATTCACTCCAAAAGACAATGAATGTAAAGTTTGTAAATTAAAATAATCTTTGTATGGTTTAAAACATTCTCCACGGGTATAGTTTAAGAAATTCAGCAATACCATGACTGATTTGGGTTATTCATAGAGCCAAGCTAAGCATACACTCTTGGTGAAGGTTAGGGAATGTGGATTGAAATCAATATTAATTGTTTAACAACTGATTATAACAAGTGATGATGAAGTGGAAATTATGAGGTTAAAGAGATCAAGGAGAAGCTTGAAATCAAAAAACTTGGAGAACTAAAGTTATTTTTGGTCATGGAAGTGGTAAGGAGTAAGAAATGGATCTTTATTAATCAGAGAAAGTGTGTATTAATTCTTCTAAAGAAAACTGGTAAGTTGGGGTATGCGCCCTTGAATGCTCCTCTACCTCATAATTAGAGGACTCGCACTAAAAAATGATCCACATGTAAATAGAGAGCAGTTCTAACATTTGGTTGGTAGACTAATTTGTCTATCTCTCATACAACTTGATCTTACTTATACCATGGGTCAAGTTAGCGAAGCTATACATTCACCAACAAGACACCACTTGAGTGATGTGAATCACATTCTAAGACACTTGAAAGGAGCTCCTAGTAAGGGTTAGTTTATTAAAAAGAATCAATATCAAAGCCTTAAAGCATTCGTTATTGCAGATTGGCGTGAAGACATAATTGATGATAAGTTTACTTCAACCTTTTGCACTAAGTAGTGGGCAAATTTAGTGACATGAAGACAAGAAACAAACTGTGGTGGCAATGAGTAATGTAGAGGGCTAAGGTAAGGCCAATACACAAGGTATTTGTGAAGTGAATTGGATTCAGAGGTTGTTGCAAAATTTGAAAGCCGAGGCAAATGCTATTCAGGAATATTGTTAAAAATCTGATCCAGCATGATAGGATGAAGCATGTTCGATTGGATCGTAACTTTATATAGTCTGAGATTGAGATGGGAGTATCAAGTTATAACATATTACTTCTAAGAATTAAGAAGCAGAGATGTTCTGACCAAATCACTGCCAAGACAACAATTTGTTGAAAACATTCGCAAGTTAGGAGTGATTGACACCTATTCCTCAACTTAAAAGGGGAGTGAAGAAGAGTTTTATTCTCTTTATTTTTATTTTGCTGTTTGTTTTATGTCATGTTTTTTTTCTGCCGTGTTAGTGGTAAGGGAAGATCTGTAAATTATTAAATGTCAGGCGTTGGATAAACGCTGATCAGATTTAGTGCACAAAATCAGGGATACAGGGTTTATGCTGATATGTACCGTGCATGTATATATTCTTCACCACGTGAATGATGATGGTTTTCCCTCAAAAATTCTTACAGTAATAAAGTGCATATGACCAACTCACGATTCAAGTTACTCCATATGTGTACAATTTATTAAAGTGGGTAATCCACGTCATCGGTATCTGTTCTCTGGCTACAACAATCATGGTTGCTAGCTCACAATCGTCTCAATCGGATGCAAGTATAATGGAGGTCGACTCAGTTTTAACATCCTATGTTTACTCGTGTATGGTGCGTCGGGTTACTGAATGCAAGCACAGCTAACGTACAAGCTTTTTAGTGCTAGCTGATCAGTGTTATCAGAGGTTATGGTCATGGTGTAGCAAGAAGACAGCGGTGGTTGAGGCATTTTGCCACAGCATCGGGGTTTCAGTGTTTACCACGAGAAGGTTGCCAGGTGCTCATGGACTCCGGCAAGGTAGCACCGCATCAACAGCAAGTGTGCCGATTGTATGTGATAGTACTTAGCTCAGCAGGAGATTCACAATAACCATCGTTATGATAACAGTAACAATAATTTCCATTATTATTATAGTTATAACATTTCTGATGCTTTCAAATTATTGATTGACCCTATAGAGGTATGATTTGGGCAGCATCAACCAAAAATAATTTGTTTATTTCTTCTCCCTTCAGGTATGTGCAGATAGATATCCTAAGGTATATGTTATCCTATTAGAAACTCCAGTCAGCTTATAAACATAGAATTGCGAGAGAAAATAAGTAACAGAAGATGCACCTATGTAGCACATATGGAATTTACACTAACATGATTATAGCATCAAATTAATAACTCCAATTGCATCAAGATCCTTATAGATAGATATTCATAACTTCATATCATATCGGTTGGACAGTGACAGCCCGTGTGACTTAAAAAGTAACTAAGCCAAAATACATACCCTACTACCATAGACATGACAAGGTCCGCATAATTGAAGGTGAAGAATAAGTGGAGTGTTTGTCCTGTGCATACAAGTGGTCTCAAATAGTTCATGCCAATACGAAGTGACTCCAGATCCTTCAGTTTTCCAGAATGTAGGCCTCAATAGTCAAGAGACCCCATTGATACCATCCCACTGCCAGAACTTCTCAGTTCTTGACGGCTCACAAAATCACCATTGCTCATGCTACTGTTGGAGACTCTGTGACCTGAGATGGAATTGGCAGGATTTAGGCCTTCTTTGCCCAATTGTTGCACCTCAAGAGGCGATAGGATCTTGATGTACCACACATTATTCACGAATTCCCTGGTAAACAGCAGCAAGGTTAAACCAGTCTTGGTGTGATAATTTTATTTTAACATACTGAGAAAAGATAAACACTTACTGCCATGGATCATCTCCAAGGAGAAGAATATCGTTCTCCCTGTCGACGAATACAAGCTGCCAGCCTGATCTCTGGTGGTCCTCCAATTGGCCTTCAAGGCCAAACAAACGAGCGAGCTCACTGCGCAGCCCATCATAGCTGCTGAATTTGGATATATCCAGTGACCTCCCAAAGGACCCTGACTTGTGAACCTGGAGAAAATGTGAAATCTGTAAATAAGAGATGGATAATCTTCACTACTTCATCATACATTTGACTGCCCTTGTCTAAAGAGGATTGATTATATTATATATCAGCATGGAAAAAAAAAATGCTAATTGAAATCAGATAAAAGAGACAAGGTAAAACATGTATTGGACTTTACTACATAAATATAGCAGCTCAAGAAGTGGATGAAGTTTAATCTATCAAAGAAATAAGTTCTAGACATAATTTAGCATTAAAGCAAAATATTGGAACACTTTTTGGCTAATTTGTTGGAGTTTACTCATGTTGAGCATACAATGAAATGGAGCAGTACTGAATTAAAGAATCTAAATACTTGTTTTGCAACATAAAAGTTACACTTGCACGTGGGACAAGAAATTATGTTCACCTTCACAAAGGTTCCACTTGAAGGGTTTGCCTGGTCCACATTTTCAGAAGACTGCAACAAACCCGATTCATCAACACAACTAGAAGTTGACATTTCTGAATTAAGAGGAAAATCTGTGCCTGCAGCATTAGAATAATTTGGAGCAGTATATGATGCAGACAGTGATTCGCCTTCATTGCTTATATTTCTCAGTTGGGGCACTGCGTTTTGCAGCATGAGAGATGATGAGTCAATGTTAACCCCAAACAGAACACTACTCTGGGGATCAGCAGCTCCATTAAATGCTGGGTAATCTCTTCCAGGAAATGGAGGCAGTAAAGTTGCTAGTTCAGAGATATTTGAATGTGATGTTCCCAACTGTCCAACCTGGAGAAATGAAAAGGCCGTTTCAGAAGGATGCTACAAGTTTCATTCCATGTGCTATAAAAAGGAAGAAGGCATTACATGATTGGAACCACTAAAGTTGAGCGACTGGGATACCCCATCCTGGCCTAATGAACCAAGGAGATCATGCATAGAAGAGACACCAGATGTACTGATGGGATTCCCAACACCCTCAGAAAAGGATTGCTGCTGGCACTGTGATATAGCCTGCAGAGATGCAGATTGACAATGAGAAATAGATGAGTATTGTGGTAAAGAAGAGACTGCATCTGGAATTTGCTGCTGAACGGATATTTGGCCAAGCTGCCGAGATTGCTGAAGCTGATGCTGCTGCTGAGGTTTCTGCTGTAGCTGCTGCTCACTATATGATTGTTGGCGTTGTAACTGTTGCTGCATAATCTGTACTTGTGTTGAGGCCTGGTTTTCCTGATGTCCCAAAAGAAAGTTATTCTGAGGTTGTGACTGCTGTAACACCTGCCTCTGAACAAAAGATGCAGGACCAGTGGCACCACTCTGAGATTGCAGGAGTTGCATAGGTAATTGAGCGGCAGCTTTGGAGGGATCAAACGATCTCATCTCCTGAAATGCAGCAGCTGCCATTGCTTGGTACATGTCAGGTTGCATACTAGACAAAGTAGCATCAAGCCTTGACTGCAACCATGGAGATCCCCCAAAGCCCTGGAAGCTCAAAGACTGCATGCCCTGATCACCAATGCCCCCTGGAACCACACAAATGGAGTATTACTTCTCATATCACCATCTTTTAAAGCTAAATTAAAAGAATATAACACATCAAACAGTGTAAATCATCCTAGTTAGATATGGCTAAGGGCAAAAACTACATCATCTCAATCAGGAGCAGAAAACCAAAATACCATGAAAAAGAGGCAGTCCGGATGGCCATGGCCGCTTCAGTCTTAGAGGGAATGGAGAAGGATACATGGGAAATGTAGTTAATGGCTCAATATCCCACAAGGACACTCTAGGCTGCCTGTCCCCAGCAGTGGACTCATCCCAGCCAACCTGCATGCATAGAAAATATTGTTATCATGTCAAACCTAATCTCTGCTTTCATTTAACAAAAGAAATATTTTGTGAAGTAAAATAGAGATTACACGGGGAACATAGCAAAAAAACCATTTAAAAAATGAGAAATCCACCCCTAGCCAACCTTCACAGAGCGCCAGTGAGAGTTTGGCCAGCGAGCAGGGTCTAAGTCACCAATGCCGGTTATTGTGCCCATGTATCTGTATATAAAAATGAATATTAGTCAAAACAAGTCTACATTAAAAAAATTATAGATTTACTCCATACATTTCAGTGAAATAAGTCAAGAGCATGTTTGACAAGAAGCATAGATATCTGGGATGAAACCTGGGTTGGGAGGAAAAGAAATAAGAGGAAATTTTAACAACTTCTCCTGTCCATTTAGGGATAGTAAATTAACTTTATCTTAAATTGAAAATCAGCATGAAGATATCGGGTAAACCACTTAATAATGCAAGGATTGTTTCCTAGCAACAAACTCTTGATGTCCTGCATAAAACCTGGGTTGCAAGGAATAAGAGGAAATTTTAACAATTTTTCTTCTATCCATTCAGGAATAGTAAATTAACTCTATCTTAAAAAAACCATTTCGTAACCACTTATAATGAGAGAATTGTCCCCTACCGACGAACACTTGATTCCTCCGTTTCAAAGAGCATCCTGAACCGCATACCCACAGAGACTCGCGTGTGATAGACTGCTTTAATATACTTAGCCAAAGGTATGACAAATTCTGAAGGGCTTGCCCTGAATCAAGCATTTCATATGAATAAGATTTGCTTTATGATTTCTGATATTCTCATTGATGATAGCAAAAAATATTGCACCTTGGGTTGTAAAAGATAGTAAAGCGACTGTTTGTCGCAGCTGCATGAGCTGCTGCTGCAAGAAGGCCTATATGCATACTGTCACTTGATAATACTGATGATGGCATGACAGTTTGAGGCCGATTTGCTCGTCGGATACCCAAAAGCAGCTGATTCTTCTCATTCCTGAGTTAAGAAAATAAAATGAAATTCTCTAGTAAAAGAAGGGTTGGAAAGTTCATAAACAGGACAGGCTTTGCTTCTCTGCTAGTTCTGTGCTAAACAAAAGAGTGCTTCACAGTAGGCATGTAGTCATTCAGCATATCCACAATTCCCAGTCCCCTAACTTGCAGCACTTGTTCTGAACAAGCAATCTGAATTATTACCCAAAACAACCGAAAGGATGCTAATCATGCAATGGACTGATTTCTGAATCAGCAACAAGACATTTACTTTCAGCAAAAGGTTTCAATTGCTGTAATTTGTTTTGATTTTTTCAAAATAACTTTTCGATGTTTCCAAAAGCACTTTCAACTAGGGCCTAATTCTTAATTCCCTTCTAGATTTTTTTTCTTTTTATTCAGAGCTCCAGCAAATCTATCTTATGATGTGCCAAAATATCTGTTCACAGTACTCAGCCCATGACCAGAATCATAAGGCTGCAGCCGTGTTCACAGCAAAGAAGTGAACTTCCTGGCAGGTAATACAAAAATTATCATTAAGCTCAAATAGGATATTTATATGTACAACTTATAACAGATGCTACTGCAAATAAATTCATAAGAAAGATGCCACATTTATGGCTTGAATTGAGCATTCTTGGTTACTTGGGGCATTTGCAATTATTGTTTTTACTTCATTATCTTACAAATACGTTTCCAACAAGTTTCACATTATCATTATGTTACGGAACATTGAAATTTTTGAAGGCATCAGGAGAATTCCATCTATTTTAGTTTCACACAAGTGAACCCATTTCAAAGACATCAGTTTACCAGTGATTTGTTTGAATAAATATACTCATTTGTGTAAATGAAACCGGAGACTTCATTGTCTACATTTGATCTAACAAACTGCAAGAAAGCTGTCATGTTTTGTTTTCCGTTTTCCTTCTTTGCTAAACAAGTTCTGTTCTCAACTTATACAGATAGCACAAACTATTTCTAGTGCCTTTACAGATATAAAAATCAAATAACTTGTGCTCATTCTGCAATAGCAAATAGGGCAAGTCCTTTGCCCAAAAAAGAAACACTTGAACTTTTATGGGGTACAAATTATTTCTTTTTCTAATTTTTACGGCAATCAGTAACAGTGATTAGAAGTAATCATGTGCTTCCCACAGGCATTTTCTCTTTACACTGTTATACAAGAATATATGGCTTTCTTCAAATATTCTGCATCATTTATTCTTCATCCAAGTTGAAAATTTTAGTGGAATTTAACACTTGATACATTTTTCTTTTCTTTTCTTTTCTTTTCTTTTTTTTTTGGGTGGTTAACAGACTACTGATTTCATCATCAAAACACAGATACATAGATTTTGGTTTCAACATTTCATATGTACCAACCCTACAATTATTGAATGAAAAGCTGGGCCATCTCTTCTAGTTTTATCCCATTTTATAAGAGAGGGTATCCCCAAGATTTACCCTTGTGTTTGAAGCCAAAACCTCATACAATTGTCATCTCCAGGTAGTAACCATTAAACCAATCCCTTCAGTTAATACCTTCATGTTTTAGTTACTGCTAATTATACACATTTAAACATCTGGGTAGTGCTGCCCACTTGGTTCGAATTTATCATTTATATGAAATATAGGCTATAAAAAAGTTAAATAGCACAAGTGACGTTTTACCAGATAAAAAGAACAGAATCTCCAGCAACAAGTCTCTTTGCACTAACAAACACACTCCAGCCAGTTGTAAGAAGATGCCTCTTTGGTTGACCTGTATATTGAATAAAAATAATAATAATATTCAGATGCAATATGAAAGCGTATTCCACTTCAACCCTGTAAAACGACAACGAGAATGCATTTATTGTGCATCACAACAGGACACTAATAAAACAATAATAAGGTAAAGTTATGCCATTAGCTAATATCACTCATACATTCTCTTATTTAAGGGGTGGGCATCATGTTCTACATCCAACTTACAAGAACTCAAGATCCTAGGTTCAAATCCCACCAAGCCCAGTCTTGGAGCTACCTAAGCAGAGTAAACCAGACTTAACAAGGCATGATCTTTCAGGAGTGCTCATATGCTCATGTCTATATGGCAAAACTCCAAAGTCCATACTCATGTGAACCCTCTCCAAGGAAAACTTCAAGGATTGAGCAGTAGTAATACATAACACAGCCAAAACGATCTTTACCCAACTTACTTGTACTAATGTAAATGTTGTTTATAGTTTGACTCTTTTCAATGCAATGCACAATTATGCCTCCATGAATGGATATGTTAGAAGCCTTTGACAATCAACAGAAGCCATAAATCAATATATTTTTACTGCCTTAGTTTAAAAATATTAGCTTCTTCCTAATACTAGTGTAAATGTTGTTTACAGCTTGACTCTTTTCAATGCAATGCACAATACTGCCTCCATGAATAGATATTTTATAAATGATCAATAGAAGCCATTAATTAATATATTTTTACTGCCTTAGTAGAGAAAATATTAGCTTCTTTCTAACTATCCCCTCAAAAACTCAACTTAATTTTTTCTTTTGATAAAGAAGGTTCTATCTAATCTTTTCTTCAAAATATATCCATAACTTCATTGTGTGGTTCAGTTGTTTGATAATACAACCATAATTAGCATAATTTTCATCTTTTATTTGTAGAAATGGTCTGAAACCCATTCATATTTATGTTGAGAAGCTTAGTCACAGCTAGCTGAGAAGAACCACTCATAATTCTTCTGCACTCTGACTAAATTTGAACTCCACTTGAAAAAGAACCAGAAGTTATGTGTGGCGTCTAATCGAAGGGTCATACCTCTCCACCCTACTACAGTAAGACCAATGCACCAGCCAACAGGTGTGGCAGCCAAAACACTTTGCTGCATACTAAGCTTATAGCTTGGGTGAGAAGAACTCCAATATGGATTCCCCACCCCTCTTTCTTTCTGACAATATAAGTTCACTTATAATAGTTCTCAACTCAGTTCTCAAGAATCGGTTGGATTGCTACTTCATTGGCAGTTAATTCAATTCAAGAACATTCAAATGGACCATTTGTATTACAGGAACATCACTTAAGCCAGAGCAAAACTTTAACCAGAATTTTCTTATTGTATCGAAGTTAACACCATAAATGTCCAATCTGAGAAGGTTAACATACTAGAAAACCAAATTTGTTTGCTAAAAAATGAGGGCCTTCCATTACCAAGAGATTTAAAATAGATATTATCCACTCAAAAATTAAAGAATATTTCTAATTGCTAAGCACATGAAAGATAACAAAGAAGAGTCATGTGCCTTTAGGTGAGTCAAGACTAAAAACATTGCAATCACTAGAAGGGAATGTACCTCGAAATATGTGTCTAAATTTCCATTCATTGTCATGAAGATCTCTGGCTATTAATTCTTGAGCAGGAGGCTGCATTGAGTAATCCTGAAGGAAAATAATAATAAAGTCACAACAAAATATACAACATAAGGAAAAAGTGACAGGAAAATATTAAGTAACCAGCCAAACTATGAACCAAGCATGACATACAAGAGGAGGAAAGACTTTTTCAGCAGCCCGACGTGGAACAGAGAATCCTCCATGAGTGCTTGTATCACTGGCAGTCAATGTCTTACAGAAATAGTTTGTTGGTTGCTTACTTGGAGTGCCCAGCTCTGCAGGAAGTAGATATATATCTTTCTGATCTTGCTGAAAACGTAAAACAGAGCAGCATAACATGAGAAGGATTACATCTTTATCCGCAATGTGATAAAGTTTAGGACCAGAAAAGCAGGAATAGTAAATATACCGGACTGAGAGGTTGCAGGGTCATTTGAGCATAAACTTCATCAGTCTCCACATCAGCCTGTTATTTACAAGAAACTTGTACCTTAATCACCATGCTAAGATGAAACTATAAGAGCAAACAAATGAAAGCAAGTAACATACATGCATGGTAACATTGTGAAGTTGGCATATTAGTTGAGGTGACAGGTTAGGATAGTTTGGAATGTGGGCATCAACTTCTTTGTTGGTTGAAGCAGCCACCTGTATGAAGAAACCAAGGATAAGAAAGTCACATGCAATATTGAAACCTAAACCATATGCAATCCCCAAAGTAATAGACACAAGGAACATTAAATCATAGTCATCAGCTCTTTCAACAGTGATTCTAGAAGTATTATCTCATACAACCAACTTTTGTGCAACATTGTCTCATACTTCATTCAGAAATAACTATGCTGGAAATTTGACTAAAAACAAGATCACAAGTCCTTACCCAAAATCTTTTTTCCTTACCCACAAAAAGAAGAAGAAGAAGAAGAAGAAGAAGAAGAAGAAGAGAAGATGACAAGTCAGGATTAACAAGACCAGGAGCACTTGGTATAACTTGCTCTAATTGAAGATCAGATAAGGTGCCTACAGGCCCACATTAATAGCCACATACATCTCAAGTGACAGGCCTGCTGTATTTGGGAAAATACCCTACAGAGTATGTTTCCCTTTTCCATAAATTAGATAACAAAAGCATTTTGTCAGGAGTAAATATTATCTCACATTCCTGTGATAATTGCAATCACCCACTGGATACCATGCACTGTTAATGATAAATAGCAAGATCATTTAGAAGGTGTCAAAGACTAGATGGCATACATTCTTCCTATTTCTACGGAAAATTTTGCCATAAAATTGCATGCAGAGCAGCAAGGTATTGCAGTGAAGCAATCCAACTCAAGCAAGGAGTCAAGTATTCTCAGGGATGATTAGCCAAAGAAAAAAGATAATCTCAAAAGCCAGTGAAGGTTTTAAAAAATTCCATATAATAGAAGCTGAATAAAAAAGATACTTATAAAGCACTTATAAACTGAAAGACATGAAGATGCTAATAAGGCTCCCACATCAAGGATCTAGTGAAAATGGAATATCCCAATTTATATGAAAACATGTCATCAATAATTGCACAAAGTATAATACTTTTTCTCATAACAATTCAATACAGACTTTTATTCCCTCGTGACGTTTAAAATTGTATCCTTACCTTTGTAAATTAATTTATAAGTGACTGTCATGCAGATTAAATTGTAATCTGACAAAAGGAACTTGAATTCATTACACTTACCTGCTCACTATGCCCTTGAGGAAAATAGACTACCCGGCTCCCAATGGGGGGTAGTGATACAAGTGGACCCGCACATGCATGCCATAGTTCTGAATTCAAGCATTTGTTCTCCCCTGCAACAACATGCACATGACTATCTAGACTCAAAATCGCAACATAACAGCATTGAGATACTTTGATCACATTATGGGGATAAAGCAATAAGTTCAAGTAAACAGGAGTTTAGAGCATGTCCAAGTATTTCTAGATTCAGAGGACCATCCATCCAGACTAAACAATATTACACAAAATACAAGTAATCTCTCCCCCTTTACATTCAGCAGGTCCAAAGCTAGAAGCACTTCACAATCTCATCTTAAGTGAAATTATATAAACCACAACATAGCAGGAAAACTAATGTTATATTATAGCAAATTAAGAGCAAGGTGCAGGGAACTAACTTATATTCTACTGCTTCCTATGGCAGACACACAATCAACAAATAGCAGCTTAAAGTGTGCACATCATTATGCAAACCACATGTAGCTCCAAATCACATTCTAAATATCTCCTCAAGCAAAATAATGAACAGAAAATATCTTTTTTAGTAATTAAATTAAAAAGCTTACACAACTTATGCAACAAATATGATTTTCACTACTAGACATAAAATAAAAATGCATTTGAAATATACAGATACAATTAAATAAAAAATACTATTTTGGCCTTACAAAATGAAAAGTGTCAAATTGAAGCTTATCAAGAACCTATAAGTCTGTTAAAAGTTTTACCTTCCTCAGGCTGATGGTTAAACCCAGATGGAGAAAGTCTCATGCTTCAAGTTACAAGACTACTCACAACAACCCCAGAAAGATAAAATCTCAAACCACTTTCCTGTCCTACTCAAAACAATCTTTTACCACAACAAAACCCCCATAACTTACCAAATTTGCTATAGAAACCACCCACCCACCCACCCCCTTCAAAAGCACCAAAACCTTCAACGGAATCCTTCAACTTTATCATCCAAAACCACTTCCTATACAGCACACAAACCCCTTAAGCCTCATAAAGATTTGATCTCTCCAATCCAAAGCCCTAAACCCAGTAAGAAAAATACCACATTCAAACTAAAAAAGGCAAACCGAACATTCCCCAAAATAGAAAACAGAAACCCACAAACCCTAATCTAAAAAGATCTCCAAAATTCAGCTAGTGAAAGAGAGCAACCCAGCTTAACACCCTAAAGAGAGAATAAGAGTAACTAAAAGCTTCACTAAGATATAAACTTAACAGTACTAATATCACAGTAAAGAAGAAGGTTAAAGCTTTTTCTGGGTATGAGGATTTTAAGGAGTTTAGTTCAACAAAATAACCTCCTTTTTGCTTCTTGCTGCTTCTTAACTCAATTTAGAACAGTGCCCATTATTTGATCTCTTTAGATTTTTATATTTAGTGGCTTAAAACAGTAACTTTGTAAGTGTCTTGTTCGATGTGCAATTAGAGAGAGAGACATATGGGTGAGTGGGTTGTGAAAATATAAAGCGACACGAAAATAAGGGAAAATTGGGTATGCAAAAAGCTTGAACGCCATGTCTGCATGTTATGTAGGCCATGGTTTGTCTCTTCAATTTGAAAAAGGTTAAAGCCACTAGTGGTTAAGGAATCGGATAGTTCTTCCCTTGTACGGCCATTTGATATTCAAGCAGCTTGTCTAAATTTAAATCACAGATGCTCGACTTTTAGATGATGTCATATATTATTTCTAAAATGATAAAAGAAAAATCGAACCTAACCTATCTTGAATGGAAATCTTTTTTATAAAACTAAGCTAATTTAGTTACCAAGCCTTAGTAATAGGCGACAAGCCCTAAGTCAAAATAAACTGGACTAAATAGTGAAAATAACGGAAGATTAAAAACTCAGTTTTCGTTATACAATTTAGTTTAAAATTTAGCTCGAACATATTTCATGTTTGGCCGCATAATTAACCAAACCATAAGACTCTTCGTCATTCACTTCGGT
Source organism: Lumnitzera racemosa (assembly GCA_024138005.1). Taxonomy (NCBI): domain Eukaryota; kingdom Viridiplantae; phylum Streptophyta; class Magnoliopsida; order Myrtales; family Combretaceae; genus Lumnitzera; species Lumnitzera racemosa. Next base: position 66,417,837 of record JAMXBC010000004.1, read on the forward strand.
TTAAATTGAATTAAGTCTAAATTTTTACTCAAATGGAATAAAAACTAAACTGTAATTTTAATTTTAATTGAAACAAATGGAAAATTGGATTTCTTAACATTCAATTTGTTCATGGTTTAATTTGGAAATATGCGCACAACTCAATTCATATCGTCCAATCTAATGATAGTATTCTTTATGATTTTATTAGGTTTAAATTATGAATTAAGCCAAATGATATCCACCCTAATGTGGTGTGTATTTTATCTCTAATTATATTATTTATATTTAAATAAAAGTAATATAAAATTTTAATAATTGCTAAAATCGAATTCATCAAATGTTTTCTTTTATTTATAAGTTAGGAAACTGCTGAAAGTAAATTATTCCATGTCAAGATGCGCCTAATGAGTAAATTAAAGCTTCCCTCCAATTGAAGTAAGAAGTTATTCATCTGTTGTCATTTTACAAGTTATAAAACCTCTTCCTGGTTTACGAGTAACTCTCTTTTACCTTAAAAGAAAATAAAAATCGTTCTATGTCCGTTTAGTTATAATTTTAACATATATTACAGCATTGTTAACAGGAAAAAAAAAAAAAAAAAGGAAAGAAAAGCCACGGCAATAAATTTTACAATTTTATCGTAAATTCTCTTATCTGTTTAATTAGGATAGGATGCATCATCCCGTCCAATCTAAAAACATATTATTAAATAGGGAAATGCAATTTGAAACGACGCTTATGGAGGAATTTTTCAACCAAGGGTTAAAAGTGAGAATTTGGTTTTAATGATGTTTTGCTTTTAACTTTTTTTTATACTGTATTGTTCAGACTTTAGATCCAAAAAAAAATAAAAAAATTACTGCATCATCAATGAAATCATTGCATGAGAAGCCAACAGTACTTGTGTGGTCTTTTAAGTGACAGAGACATGCTTCGATGGAAGTAAAAAAAAATGAAAGCGACATTGTTTCCATTTATGATGTCGCTGTGAAATATAGTTACTTACTAGTAATCTTCGCTTTATTCTTGTACAGTGTACACGCATCTATGATAATGAAAGATAAATGGAAAGATATAATGATTTTAGTATATATTTACAACACGGATATCTGTAATTAATGCTGCATGTGAATGGTGATCAAGCATATTTTCAGAAACTTATTAATATCAAGTCACGCTGTTTCGAATTGTATTTTTTGATGAAAATTTTCGTTATATAATTGTATTTTAATGTGCTAATAAGAGTATATGCTGAATTTATAGAATGTTCAATCTAATCTTATGAGGTTTACTACAACTGTCTTTTATCTTTGAGAAAAACTTTATATGTGAGACCAATTTGCATATGAGGAGCAATATTTATTTTGGCATAGGAACTCATTCCCATGTATCATGCTCTAAAGTTAAATTAGAAATTAAGTGGCAATATTTAAACGCATATGCATATAAAAATCTTAATGTGATAACCAGTATTTTGATTTGGTTGTTGTTGATTTTTAGTTTTATTGAAATGAATAATATGGAAAGGATGAATTTATAATGAAATTCATTTTTCTTTATCATATTTATGCATTAGTATAATTAAAGAAACATTATAAACAATCCTTGTAAATTTTGATGTAAATCTAAATTTACCATCTAAACTTTAAAATGTTATAAATCACCTCTCTAAATTTTGATAAATTAACAACATAAAAACTTTTACCTTTTTAGTTGAAAAAGCATATTAAGATCAAAATTTAAGGAGCATTAAACTATACTTCAATCAGTTCATGGGTGTTTTCATTATAAAGTCAAAATTTAGAAGATTAAGTGCAACTTCTAATAGTTATCTCTCAACTTATTAAAATTAGAGAGACTTTTTGCAGTATTTTAAACTTTAAGAATATATTTATATAAGGTCAAGGTTTATAAAGTTTTCTACATTTTCCCTCAAGATAACATGAAGTAGTGCAATATAATTCAAATGGAAAGGGGGAGGAAAGGAGGAGAGATTTGCAATAAAGGCCCTAATGAAAAAATATATGGTGCCACCTACATGTGTCTTACTTAATGGGTTGACATTCCCCCCTTTTGAGCCTTCTTATGGAATCCATCAAGCAGACTCATTTCACCCTCTTTATTTTTAATGTGTATGGATGCCCATATCAATTAAAAGAATTGTTATGCCTGAAGTCGCAAAATCGCAATAGTCCTGCCATGTAAACCATTTTATGATAATAACTAACCTCGTAATACCTATCATAGATACGATCTATAGAAGGCATTGAAGACTCTTCGCTTTGAAGTAAACAGTTCAATTAAGAATTTAGTTAAAGTAACAGTAAGTATTAAAACTTTAAGTCAATATATATAATTATATGTACATTAACTATAGGATTCCCACTTAATTCTATATTATATTATAACAGTCAACTAGTTTAGATATCAAATATCATTCTTTCAATCTCAAAGATACTAATGAGACTTTAGATATAAATTAACTATTAGGCAACTTAATCCTCACACCTCCATGCTTTAAAAGAGAACTAACCTCCGAATAGTTATAAGGTGGCATATTAGTTAGAGTAATTAAAAGTTAGGACCTACAAAAGGATTTATACGAGTATGAGCAATTATAGCTCAGTAAGTTGAATTAAAGACTCATGAATATATACAAATATAAACAAGGTTATAAAGTAATTATTTTCATGCAATACAACAAGCAAATATCATCATACAACGTAGTCCAGTCTGTTGCAAAATTAGAGTAATTTTACCCACTCTAATCTAGATTGAGTAGTTTTCATATTATACAATAATTCACAATCAAACCCAAGTTTGTACACAGTTCCTCCTAAGAATATCCTTCGAATCAATGCTCTCATCCTCACCACAACTTTCTCTCCTATCTCTTAGTTTGATTAAGGATGACAAAAAAATCAAATTACTATCCAGCGCTATTTTTTTCGAAGATATCAGTATTTGGTTAGAGAATCCTAATGATCCCCTAAAAGGTTATAATATATGAAAATTTAGGGTATTAGAATTGATTAGGATTAAGTTCAATTTAGGGTATTCAAACAATTTCACACCAATCCAATCATAATAGTCACCAATCACAACACAAATTTCAACACGAAGTCAGATACGCAAGCACATGCATAACACTACATACAAGCACAATCATACACAATCCTAACTCTCCAAGTACCCTAAAATAGTACTTCAAATACGGTGAAGTTATAAACCTAACTTACCTAGAATTCTCGGTCGCTCAATCACTCAATTGTAGGTTGGTTTGCCTTCGTGTATCTTATAATACAAATACGTTTTTTTTTTGTATTTATTCTTTAATGATACATATTTTAAGTTATGGTTTAACTCACTTCTCTATATATACCTATTATTTACTAACGATTCATTCTACATTAGCTTAGGATTCGGTTTTTTAATTAGATTCTAGTTTTGGTTTTAAATTATTTTCAATTACAAGGAATTTTAAATACACTCAAATCCTAATGTGAAATTAATCACATTAAGCTCGAGTATTCTAATATCATACTAGGTTTTAATTTAGTATTCTAACCTATTCAATATATTCTAATCTTAATTAAAGCATCGGATTTTACTATCGATGTAAGAAAATCTTATATTTTTTATCTAATTACCTAAAATTAATTTTTGCATCTAATTTATTGTATACTGATATTATTGTTATACTATCCAATTTAACCTATTATTTCATATTTATTAAAATCCAACTTCACATATTACTAAATTTCCTACAATTACCACATAATTCTCATATTAATTACAATTAACACTCCAAATGTTAGGATTAAGTTTCCACATCAGCGATTAACATCCTTAAATATCTAATTACTCTCTAAGTCAGTAATTAATCATTTAATCTCTTAATTAAGCTAAAATTACATATTTTTCTCATCATGTTAGGGCTAAAAAATTACTTGAAATTTTCAAAAATTAATTTTAAAAAAATGCCTTCATAGCATTATTCTACAGAACTTAAGTATTCTACAAAAAAAAAAAAAACCGAGCTCCAAACTATACTCCTAAACTTATTTATTTCTAATTCTAAACATGTTTGATTTTCTCCAATTTCTTAAGAACCTTATATTTATAAACATGATTATACTTAATCACTATTTTTTCCTAAATCTACATACAATAAAATATTAGAATAATAAATTTCATAATTTTCTAGACATAATTAATAATTTTAAGGAATTTTGCAAAATCGAAAAACATTGAAGACTCATTTAGTTCACGAGCTTTTTGGCTTCCAACACCAGTTCAAGTGTGTCGGCTGGTCCAGGCGATCGGTTTGGAGTGAGGTGGTGGTGGTGGTAGATTTGACCTATTTGCCATAACTGCACAGATTTAGAAAAAAAAATTCTAAAAGTTTAATTTCCCTCTCAATTTCAGTTTTATCAATTTTCTTCAACTCCTAACTAACCAAATGAGCTTTGAAAATTTTCTTGCTATTTATAGGGTCAAAATGAATTGTTGTGCATTAATTAAGACAAGATAGGGCCCATATCCCTTCTATTTTTGCTTTTTATGTATTTGTTTCTTATTGGTTAATATTTTCTTTCTTTTCTACTTGCTGCCACGACTAGATTTGGATCATTCACTATCTCTTTGATTTTTTCTTTATTTTTTATAATTTTTTTTAATTATTTAGTAATTTTCTAGTAAATTTAGAACAATTTAGGTAATTTCACGTATTTTTACCTACACGTAAATACATATATGGTACAAATAAATACTCATAAATATTATTTAGGTCATTCTATGATTTTTAGTATATATATAATCTATCTCTAACGATTTATTAGTTATTACAATATATTTTATGCACTTTTGATAAATAACAAATAAAATACTTAAAATTTGAAAATTTTATATTTTCTTATTTTATTATTTATTTTTCTAAATTCAATTTTACGGGATCACTTTTACTAATATTTATAGCTTTAATTTATAATTTAGGCTTAATTGGATCTTTTAACCAATCGCCCTAAATTTTATGCCCTAAATTTTTACTTAGCTTATATTTAGGGCATACAAGAATACTAATCAAACTCTCTCATTTATTTTTTGTTGATGATATAGTGTTCATGGCCGAAGCTTCAAAAGATTCAACCAATATCTTCATAAACACCATTGATGAGTTTAGGACATAGTTGGGCCTTAAGGTCATCCTGAGCAAATCCTCTATATTCTTTTTAAATAATACATCTCAAAGCTTGAGAAATATCCTTCAAAAGGAACAAGGTTTGAAAGAAATAGAGGACTTTAGAAAATACCTTAGATTCCCACTAACCAAGGGGTATAAACCCAAAATTCAAGACTTTAAATTGCTCACTTAATAAGTGTAAAGAAAGCTAAATGTATAGAAAGGTAAACATCTTAGCATGATGGGTGCTCTATACTATTGCCAGGACCCTAAAGGGGGCCTAATAGGATTATCTAAAATTTCCACAACATGTGTGTACCCATGCTATAAAAATCGCCTTGCAAGTCAGAGATTGCAAGACTCTAAATGATTAATAACTAAGGTTACTGATTTTTAAGTAATCAATTTACTGTAGAATACAAATATAAATAACTATGGGTATTCGATATCCTACAGTTTTCAGAACCGCAGAGAATCGGTATCCCCTACCAAATAATAAAACAGGATATATTAGCATTATAGTAAGGTTTAATAAATAAATATTTTTTATAAAGAATGTCTATGTATCATCCAAAAAGTATTCAACTACTTCTAATACTAATGTACATATCTTCATCTCACACTCAGCACTCGAGACATATCCCAATCCTATCGTATGTAAACCTGCAAAGGAAACTAAGGGGGATTGAGCATAAAACAGCTTAGTGAGTTCGTTCCTCACCATTACCAGTTAAGCAAGTTTTCACACATTATTATCACACATGCAAGCAAGCTATCTACATACATAATGAATGCAGGTGTAATAAATGCAGGTGTAATAAATCCATAAGAGTCCAGAACTATGGAAGGTGTAGAATTACGTCGTCTACACTTCGATTATCCCCTGTACTTACCCGTACAAGGCACCTCAGCTTACCCGTATGAGGCTACCTAGGGGCGCCACCCTGCTAGGCAAAACTCGACTATTATCCTAGTCGAGAAAAGAGTTTTAATCCAAATAGTGGAAGTCTAAACTAGGACTATCCACCCTCCAAGGCCCCTCGGGCACAAACATGCGAGTCTTCTCGCAACTAAAATTTAACCAAGGCCTTACAGGCACAATAAAGCGAGTCCTCTTGCTATCAAGTGGAGAACCCATGCTAGCTTTGCCTTAACATTAAAAATACTATTTATGGCTCCACAAGCTCTTACAGCGATCGTGCAAAAATTTGTTTAAGGATAGAAAAGCTTTTTCAAAAAATACTTTTCTTCAGATTTTTGCAAGGCTAACACTCTCCATTCATACCTTTACCAAGTCATAGACATGCGACGAGTAGAACCGGTTATTTAGGTCAAACATTTATATTTATCAATTTAAAAAGGTGATCACACAGATGATGGCATACAAACAGAGCAGTCATTCAAACATACAAGCAATAGTAAACAACAAAACATAATACAAATAACACGCACAAGCAAGTAGCAGGTCATCAGAACTCCTTCACTTGGATTATTGCTCATTCTCCAAGCCTTTAGGGTTTCCAAGACTCGATATCGAATGCCTAAATCAAAATGGTAAAACTTATAAGTGTTCTGAGAACTCAGATTCCTTAGTCAACTAAAAGTCTATTGTAGTTTGTCTAGTTTCCTCCAATATAACCCGAGTATAATATGCATAGGGTTACCATACCCCGTGAGATTAATAGTAACTATTTTCTTATATTAGTAAGGTATGAGGCTTCCTTTATGTATTTTGTAACTTTTTCGTTCTGATTCCGATATTTGCGAACTTATAGTCGTTTTTCATCCTTTTCGGACGTACGTTCACACGGTGATGTCCATTTTGGACATTAAGACTCGTGTTTCACGATAGGGGCTAAATTTATTGACATTTTATCTTATTAAAGTTTAATTATTCCTATTGGCTAGTTTTATGTTCCATTTTAGTAGTTAATGCCATTTATTCTTATACTTAGGGACTTTTACATTGGTATTACCAATCTATGTCCTTGATTAAGTTTGATTCAATTTAGGAAGGGTATTAGGGTTTAAAGTTTTGGATCCTAAGTACATGTACATACTTATATTCTTCTTTTATAAACTTATGCTTATATTATCGCTTATGTCATCAATCGCTTGTGTCATTACTTATGTCATCATTTGCTTATGTCATGGCTTATATCATGGCTTATGTCATCATGTGCTTACCTCATCACTTACTTCATCATTTGATTACATAAACCTTTCCTCATGCTTATGTCATATGTACATGTCTTATGTACACTTGATCCCTTCCTTTATACTTATGTACATATACCTTATACATATATATACTTATACATCTACTTAAGTTTATACCATATTTATCCATGTATACATACTCATATACCTATACGGTTGGATACGTATTTTTATACACAAATTCGTATGCCTTATCTTTTCCTTAAGAAAAGCTTCATAATTCCATTCTTTTATGTTTTTAAGTGTGTAATTAGTGTAATAGAAGTAAGTATAGTTAGGTATTGTCTTAATTTTGGTTATGTACATGACTAATACTCATGTACTAAGGTTCTCATACAAGTATTCCTTTGGTATTTCTTTATGTACACATACCTAAAAGCACATACACATGTATTTCTTCCCTCTCCTTCATGGTTCCTCACTTTCTACACTTAAAGATGAGGACTTTATGCTCTCTTCTTCATGATCACAATTAACACAAGCCTACTTCTCTAATCTACCTAATTACCTAACTAATGAAGAAGATAAAACAACATAAAGTAACTTAGATACATACATTTGCTTATGTTGGAATTAAGGAGACAAAAGTGAAGTAATGAAAGGGAAAGAAGGAGATGAAGCTCACAGCAATGGTGGAGGGTTTTTTATTTGTTTCTTTTGTCTTGTTTTCATTATAGAAGATGACAAATGGTGGGGCCAATATGGAGAATAAGTGGACGGCAACACTTAAGGAAAAAGAAAAGAAGAAAAAAATCAAGAGAAAAGAGAAGAAAAGCCATCGTGAAGGAAGAGATATTTTCTTTATCTCTTAGTGTATTTTGTTGACTTTTCAAATTGTTGACTTTAGTCAACATGTGTTGACTTGGTCAACCCTTTGACCTTGGTCAATATGTGTTGACTTGGTCAACTTTCCTTAAGCATATGTAAATTTGTGCACATAATGTAGTAATTAAGGGAAATTAAGGGGAAAATGAAGGAAATGAGGTATTTGGTGAATTGATTAGTAAACATGGTTGATGAGGTCTTACTTTAGGTCTTTATAGCCTATATATCTCATTTGATAAACTATTTTGGATAACAAGTGCAAAAAGTACTAATTCGAGTATTAAAGTTCACTACATGTAACCTAATCTTCAACTATACCTCTAACTCTAAGTAATACTATCTTAATCATATACTTAAGAACTAATAGTAAGCTATGTTTCATTATCTTAGTTTCTAAAGGACTACTTGAGGATTCAACACATATATGCATGATTGAAAGTCATCTTTAATCTTTTTCTAATGATTTGGCAAAATGTGAGGGTTATATTTTCACTTAGAGTTTTAGGGTTTATTATCTTGAATTAGTGCACATATGTCTTTAAAGTGATCATTTTAGGGTTTCTATCAGTTTGACTGAAATCTTTAACATTTAAATACATTTAGAATTTCATATATTCTTACACAAGTAAATTTTCGATTGTTATTTTAGAGTTTTGATGAGGTTCGAGGTTTTAGGGTCTTTGTATGCGGTTAGGAGTTCAATTGATGATTTAAGGTTTTTCGTATCCACTTTAGGTTTTGGATTGAGATTTTAATTGGTTTTAAATCTCATTGGCTCTTTTGAGTTTAGGAAATCATTTACAATTTGAACATTTGTTTCTATACTTAGAAAGCTAAATTCGCAGGGTTTACAACTATACTCAATACCATCATTTTATATGCAAGTTACAACCCTACCAAATAAAGTTAGGAAACTACTAAATCATATCTCAAAAACTTTTGTTTGGAATGGAGTGCAAGTATATAAAAAAATCCACTAGGTTAGTTAGGAAAACATATGCAAACCAAAGAAATTAAGGGGACTAGGCATTCCCGATTTAGCACTTAAAAACAAGCTCTTTGCTATGAAAGCAAGCTTGGCAAATCTACAAAAACACTAACAAGTGAGCTGAAATGTATAAGAGTAAGTATAAAAAAATATTTGTGCAAGAAAATACCCCTAATAAACTCTATGGCTCATTTCTATGGAAAGAGATAACTAAGGCAACAAAAGAGCTCAATATAATCCCATCCCTTCAACTTATGATAAAGACCTCAACTTTTGGGATGATAATTGGTCAGGGTAGACTACTGTTAGATATATGCTCTATAGACTAATTAAAGAGGGTAAAAGTACACTCACTATTGAAGATGTCTAGGTAAGTCCCTTAAAGTGGAATGATTTCCCACATAAGCTTTAAGCTATCTAACATCTTATATGGCACATCCAATCACATTATTTGAGCATAAACACTACAAGAGAGGATTTACTTAAAGAATTGAAATACTTTTTCCTAACCCAATAGGTGTACAATTCAATCCATGGGAACCATTCCCTTATTAGAAACACCTCTACCAACATGGGAAGCTCCTAGTGCCCCCAAAATTATGACTACTCATGTGGAGGATTTCCCAAAGTGGACTCCTAATTATGGATAACCTATCATGCCCCAAAGTAGCAGAGCCGTAACAATCTCGCCATGTAAATCATTCTAAGATAGAAACTAACATACAGTTGCTATCTTAAACCTGATTTATACAAGGCTTTTACAACTAATTCGCTTTGAAGAAAACAGTTCATAAATTAAATAAGTTATTTACCTATGAAATTATAAGGAATACATATTTATTCTAAAATAATTTGGGTATATTACAAGATTTTGTAGCTTACACATAATCTACTTAAGAAATTCATAAAAACTTCAAAGATAAAATTCAAACTTGTTAGTGTATCATATCCTCGGTTTTGTATCCTCACTCCACAGGATCCCACAGTTACTAGCTGTAAGGTAAATATAAGTCATTTCCTAACTAACACTTGCAACGACGTCTATAGGATTTGAGCAACTACAGCTCAATAAATTAGAATGGAAACTTAAAACTATACAACAAATACAAACAGAGTTATCAAACAAATTAATTAGATGCAATGCATATTCAAACAAATGCCATCGTATAATGTTGTTAGGCTCATCGTGAGATTAGAGAAATTGTACCCACTTTAATCTAGGTTAAAGAGTTTCCATTAATGCAATAGCTCACGACCAAATCTAAGCGTGTGCAATGGAGACACCTTTCCTCCTACGACTACGTTCAAACCATTAACTTCACCCTTGCCACGACTTCTTCACCTATTACTTAATTCGACTAAAGATCAAGAAGGGACCAATTATCCTATCTAGCGATATCCTTTTCGAATGGGTCGATGTTTGGTTAGAGAATCCTAATGTTCCCTTAATAGGTTGCGATGCAGGTCCAATTTAAATTTATGAGTCAAATATTCAATTAAATTTAGTTTAAGGTGTTTAATCATTTCAAACAAAACACACAAATATTAGTCAAAGTAGCAATTCAGAATCATATTAGAGTTCCGAATAAGCACTTGCACATAACCAGTTATCTAATAAGCACAATTTCAAGCCTCCAAGTATTACAAATTAATACTCTGAAATACAATTTAATACTCTGAAATACAATAATGTATTAATCCCAACTTATCTGAACTCATCATTTACTTATTTGAGGTACGGCTCACTCAGGTTATCGTCAATAATTCTTATATTACAAATATTGTTTTAGTATGTGTATATATCTATCTTATATAAATTTCATTTTGAAGTTCTTTTATATTAACTTTAGTTTAGGATTTTTAGTATACTTAATTATTAGGGTTTTTAAGTCTCTTAAAGTTATTCCTAATTTAGGTAGAGTTCTGATTCAATTTTAAAGTCGATTTCTAAATTAGGTTTTTAACTCAGTTTTTTATTAAGGATTTTTTACATAACCCTAAGGAATCATTTCAACTCATAATGTGAAATTAATCACATTATTGTCGGATATCTTAAATGTTGTTTTTGGTTTCTAACCAATATTCTAGTTTGTGCGGTACGTCCTAATCCTAATTTAATTACTGAATTTACTCCTAGTATGAGAAAATCTTATATTTTTCATATAATTACCCAAATTTAAGCTTCCTGCTAGATTTATTAGATATTTTTATTATTATTATTATTATAGTATCAATTTTAACCTAATATTTTCCTACTCATCAATTTCTTATACTTATATATTATATATTATCATCTAATATGTACATAATATACACATCTAATATTCCCACCACCTCAAATATTATCTCCCAACATCAAATAACATTTTAGAATATCTAAATTCCTCTAAAATCAGAATTTACACCTAATTATCCTAAATTATAAAATTAACTTGAATTACCATTTTTACCTATTACATATATATTATATAATACCATAATAATTACATCTAACACCCTAAATGCTACAAATAGCATACTCCATTATATTTTAACATTCTAAAATATATAATTATGCACTAAATCGGTAATTACCTATTTAATTATTTATTAGCCCCAAATTACTCATTTATGCATTATTTTAAAGCCTAAAAATTATTTAAAATTTTTAAAAATTTATTTTTGAAACAGGGATTTATAAAACTATTTTAAATACTCTAACTAGCCTACACAAAAATTTTGGGCTCAAAACTATAATGCTAAAGTCATTTATTTCTAAATCGAACAAAACTCGAGTTTGCAAGATTTCTTAAGGAAGGTATATTTCCATTTATCAATTCATCAAAATAAAAATTTTCCTTAAATCTACATACTAAAATATCCTAGAATAACAAATTTCATAATTTTCTAGGAATATTTAATCTTTTTACAAAATTAAACAAAATCGAATTGGAAATCGGACTCACTTGTCCAATCAGCTTCCAGCCACCAAAAGTGGCTCTAAGTGTGTTGGCCAAGTTAGGTGATGGTGGTAAGGTAGTGTGGTAATGGCCGTTGAGTATGGGTTCCCTTCTAAAACCTTAATTATACAGATTTTTTTATAATTTTTGTAAATAACCCTAACCCTCAATATTTCGGTTCTTTCTAATTTTTCTACTCTCCTAATTGATCAAGTGAGCTTTTGATTTAATTTGGGTATTTATAGGGCTGCTTAGATTTTTTTTCTCATTAATTTGACTTGGCATTAAACTTATCTCATCATTTTTCTACTTTCTATTTATTGAATTTTAATTGGTGGATTTTGTTTCTTCTATTTCCAAGCTACCACACCTTAATTTTGGACAATTCCGTATTTTTTCTATAATTTTCTTGATTTTTCTTTAATTATTCATGCATTTTCTTTAATTAATTAACATTATTTTAGTATATTTTGCATATTTCTATCTACATGTAAATACATATATGGTGTAATTAAATGCTTTAAAAAATTATTATTTATGTTATTTTATGATTTTTAGTATATATATAATTTATCTCTATTGATTCGTTAATTATCGAAACTCATTTTATACGTTTCCGATAAATAATGAGTAATATACATATATTTCAATGTTATAATAATTAATTATTTTATATTTATTTTCCTAAATCCAAACTCATCGGATTACTTTTACTAATATTCCTAATTTCGTTGTAAAATTTAAATTAGATTGGACAATTTGCTCAATTACCCTAAGTTTTACAAACCGAACCCTAAATTCCTGATTGTGGATCTTACATAACTTACAAGCCTGAAATGTCCAAACTAGAGGGTATCTTAAATGCTCCAACCAAATTGAGATCTCAAATTTCATAATGAGGATATGCCCACAAAATAATGATAATTTCTAACATCCCAAGACTTTAAGATAGAATTTAGCCAATAGTTCCAATAATCATATGCATTTAATATACCCAAAACCCTATGCACCAACCCCTTCCTTTCCCTTACCCTTACTAAACTCACCGTACCCCCACTACCCCTCCCCCTATAAACCAACTTAACTTAAATGGACATCTTGACTATTTTCATATTAGGAGAAATCTGGAAAAATCGAAATAAATGCTTATTTCAACAGCAATAAGAGAGGCCACAAAACATTATAGCTTCGATAAGACATCAAGCCCATGAATTTTAGACAATGACAATTTATAAAAATCAAATCAAGTAAGCTTCAAGTAAGAAACTAACATGGCAACCCCTACCTAATGATAGGTTAAAGTTAAATACGGATGCCGACTAATGGTGAGAATAATAGAGTAGCATATGGTGTATCATTCAAAATTGCCAAGGCTAATTGATCATAGGCTTTATGAGAAAACTAGGATGAATTGATATTCTTCTTAGAGAACTATGGAGTATATTATTTGGACTAAAACTATACAGGTAGTGGCAAATCAAAAAGCTGGAAGTGCAAATAGAATTATAAGTTACTACATTAATCCACTTGCAACATGTGTTATGTAATCATTATTTTAACGTCCTTTGTGCTTACAAGGACTCATTTAGGTGATTTAAAGAAATTAACATCTAATTCTATGCAAGAGAAGTCAATACAGTAGCTAATATATTAGCTAAAGAAGCCTTAAAAGTAAGTTATCAAGAAGCCTATCTACTTATTCCTCCTACTACTGTATATGAAGCATTATCTTTAGATGTGTTCTCATTATACTTTGGAAAGACTTTAAAAAGCATTGATGCTTGTATGTTATATAAGTTTAGTACTATATGTTTGTCGTGCTCTAAGATGCTAACTAGTAGGCTTCAAACTGCTATTACTATGATTTGAGCTACTAAGCTCTTATGTTATTATTAATCATATATTCGTATTATTATCAATAAAATGCGGTGCACTCTATACCCAAAAAAAATTGTGTAAGAATGAAGCTATTTCGTAAAGTAATAAATAAATAAATACTAGATATAAAACTATATTATATTAGTATTAAGAATTACGTAGTTTCAATAATTTCATCTTAGTTTTTACTTAATTTTTGTAAATTTATTAGATCTATTTCAAGAAATAGATCTTATCGCAACTAAAACCCAATCCCTTTTCCCCTTTACATTTAGACTGATTGATTAACATCGGTTTTAGGTTTAGATATATAAGAAATTAGAGAATTAGTCACAAAATCATTTAACATTTGCAAGAAGAATCTTATTTAATCCATCACCTTCATGCTTTCTAATTTTATTTTGAAATTAAATATATTCACTTTAACAAAACATTCTTTAGAAATTTTAATTTTACTTTTTTAATGTCATGTTGGAAAGTTAAATAATTTTTTTTTTAAAAAAAAAATCACAATGTAGGTAGGTTGAGGAGCCTTATCTTTCATTCTACTCTATTAATGTAGGTTCCTAAAAATTAGAATCCAAATTCAATTTGTAGTATGCTAAAACCACCTTAGAGGTTATGCCTTATCAAATCTAAAGATTCTTAGGTCATTAAGAAACCGACCGATATTTTCTTGTTTAGTTAATGAATTACTGCATGCATATTAACATTTGATTACTGTAAGTAATTTCTACAATCATGATACATGTATAAATACTAATAGGTCAAAGACAAATTACAACTCAAACTACGATGATAGACACAATAAATCTCAAAAGAATATAATACAATTATATGAATATGTACAAATTTAAACTATGACAATGGGCGATGTTGGAGATATGAGACAGATTTAAACTTTTAAATTATTAATTTGATGTTGGATTTCTATTATATTACATTGACCTAATTGTATTTCTTAGTGATATATCATACGATCAATAGAGGTAATTTGCACCTAGTAATTATTAACATAATATCTCAAAACCTATAACTTGTGGTATGTGTAATAGATTGCACAATAGCTCGCTAATGGATTAGATATCTAAAGCTATGTGCTATCCTATGGAACTAGGTTTAAAAATTTAGATTTAAACTTACCATGTTACACTTAATATATGCACTAGAATCTAGCCAACTATATATGTTTTAAAATTCTATAAGTTCTCATTGTGACCTCTAATTAATAATAAAATCAAAACTTGTCTCTAAATCTAAATATTATCTAATTTTTTTTTGTAGAAAAATTAACTTTACATGAGTAAATCTTCTTATTCACAATTGCTTTTTCAAGGGAAAAGTTTATATTGAAGCTAGAGGGTTTCGTAGGTTAAGTAATTATCTTAAATTCACTTGTCTAGGATGTAATACATTAGGTTTTGGATGAGTTTACTAAAATTCCAATTCAACCCATGCCTTATTATATATTTCAAAATCGATCCTATATCTTATAGAGCATGTTAGCATGTGTGAAAAACCCAATTATTAGCATCTTCATGTATTCAATAGTCAGTTGAACCCCGATTGATTAGTCAATATAATATAATTAAATATTTTAAAATTCATGTTTCTATGGAAAAAAGCATTCATGTAACCAATGTTCATTAGCATTTTTAAGGTATTTAATAATTTGCAAAACTTGATATAAACCCTACAAGGCGTTAAAGACTTCCCACACTCATCCCATACCCCATATGAAATTGGCTTCTTATCATATTAGGCCAAGTTTTGTATCTCATATAACCTAACATGCTTACATGCCTATAAATAGTTAAATGAAATATGATTACAATAGTATTGCTATTATAAAGTAATAGAATAAGATTATAATGAGGTTTTAAGAATTATTAATTTGTTCAGTAGAATTGAGTCACTACTGCTTTGTTTAATTGATCTTATGATTTTAAAGGATAAGGATTAAATAGTTTTAAGATATTAGAATACCCCAATATTTGACAATATAATATAATACTACAATCATGATCATCTAATTACATAAGGAAAAGTACAAAAAAATCTTTAACATTTACCTGTATATATGAATCAATTCTTAACCTTTCATTTAGTCTATTTTAGTCCTCAACGTTTTAATGAATTTACAAAAAAGTTCATTCGTTAGTTTTTCTATTATGTGTAAACACGTTGAGGACTAAATAAAAAGGTTAAGGATTGATTTCTATATATACAGGTAAATATTAGGGACTTTTTTGTACTTATGTGAACAATTACATGCTAATATGTGTTCATTGTAATGGAAAATTTAATAGAGTTTAATAAAAGAATTTATTTGATACGACTTAAAACGTTTAATGACTAAAATGGAATAAATGAAATGTTAAGGACTAATTTATAAAAATGTGAAATGTTAAGAACCTTTATATACTTTTCCCAATTACATTTTATGATGCATATGAGTTAAGACTACAAGTCATGACCTAATTGGATCGATAAAAAAAGTAAAGGAAGAAATTAAAAGCTAGTTAAGATTGTCCAAAAGTGAATCACAAAACGATCAAAAGCATAGTTAATAAGAAGCCAATGAATTAGAAGCGCAATTCTAATTTTTAAGTTGTAAATTAGTCAATCTTAAAAGGCCATAAATTTTCGTATATGGAGAGTTATGAAACCTATAATATGTTATCATAGATTGATATGAGTCTACTTTAGCTAAGGTAACCTACTTGATTGTTTAGCGATACTTTAGGGGTTAAATTTACGAGTTTTAGCAACATACCAAGCTAATGAAGATTTCCTTATTAGTTTAGAAAAGTTTATCTTATTTTATTTTATTGCTTAATTTTATGGGATTTGAAATTATTCAATTTTCTTATTTATTCTAGGGTTTTGAGACTATAAATATACTTTAAAACAGTTGTATTAACAATCTTTTCATCAAATGGAAAGTTTATTCTCTACATATTTGCATCTTTTCATGCAATATGCTACGTCAATTGGTATCAAAGTAAGGATGTTTATTGGTAACAATGATGACAATCCTCATGATGGTATTTAAGAGGTTTAAGTCTCGATTTAGAGGGATAAAGCCGATACTACGTTAGAACATTTGGACCAACATCTATAGTAGTGGATAGACTGTAGATTTTAGCATTTCAAGGAGTGCCTTAAGGATATTGCAAGCCGTCTCTATGGTTTAGGAAGTGATACATGTAGGTGATAACATAGCAACAGAAGGCTAAGAGTAGATGTAAGTCATGTTGACCCTCTTGACAAGGCTACTCTTGATCATAGGCATTATGCATGTAATAACAATGAATATTCGAAAGACTCTAATAATTTTGAATTAACTAGATACGGTTGTTGACAACCCTATTAAGGTAATAGAAGGAGAGATATTCATGGTGGTGATGATATGGATTTTAAGGATTTTACGTTGAAGGTGGATACCGTACTTTAATGGAGTTTGGGAATAGAGGAGTTTTTGGATTAGATTGTCGAGATTGATAGATATTTTGATTATTTGGAAATTCCATTGAAAAAGAGATCCATTTAGTAGCTTATAGGTTGATAAGAGGAACTTTTTCATGGTGGAAATGAATTTAGTATAGAAGAGAACAAGAAAGGAAAGGTACTGTATACACTTGTATTAGATGAAGTATTTGTTGATGAGAGAATTCTCACCCCTTAATTATGAATAGATTCTATTCGAGTAATACTAACATTGTCAATATGGGAGTATATTTGTGTAATAATACACTATAGAGTTCATGAGGGTGGTAGAGGGGAATAAGCTTTACAAATTAAATGATCAACAAGTCGCTTGATACTTAGAAGAATTAAGGCTAACCTTGAGGGATAAAATCAAGGTTTAAGTTAATAAAACCTTATTAAAAGCTAAGAACATGGCCTTAAAGGCAATATTGATGCTACTTGAGCATAGTAGAAGGAATTATGACAATTATAAAAGGTAATGAACCTAGTGAGAGGTGTAATGAGCGATCTAAACCAATGTCAAAAGCAATTGCAAGAAGTCACAATAGTAGAAGCATACCAGAATAGATATGGTAGTAGACACATACCAAATATCATATCTAAAGGTAAAGAAGGTAGGAAAACTGAAAATCCTCATGCTAAGCCTATTATAAACAAATGCTTCGGATGTTATCAACTAAGGCATAAGTCAAATGAGTATCCCGTAAGGAAACAGTGAATATCATGGATAAAGAAGAAGATGATGAAGAAATCTGTTGTAAACTAGATGGAGATGAAGAAGGAGAGTATGATGATGAAGGGTAAACTCATATACTTAGTTTCATGTTATCTTCGAAGTAAGAAAATCATACTTAACATCATCAATTATTCAAAATCAAATGTATCATCAATGATAAGGTGTTTGGTGTTATCATAGATAATAACAACTATAGGGGCATCAATAGAATAGAAGCTGTGAAGAAGATGAAGTTACCAATAGAGAAACACGATAACACTTACACATTTGGATGGATTAAAGCAGCAATAGGGAAAGTAAAAGTGATAGGAAGGTATAAAGTACCATTCTCTATTGGTAAATATTACGATGAAGTTTATTATGATATTGTAAATATAGATGTATACCGTATATTGTTTGATAGACCATTATAATATGATGTGGATGCTCAACATTCGAGTAAGAGCAATGTGTATAAGCTAAAGAAGAGTGGTGTAAAGTATACTTTATTGCCTTTAAATGTTAAATCAAAAGTCCTTGAAAAGAGTACTTTCTTATCCATTGCTAGTGAGTTTGATTCTAAAATCAAAGAGACAAGAGAAATACATTTGTTAGTATTGAAGCATCTACTAATGAATGAGGCTAAATGGCAAGTGGGGAAGTACCTAGAAGGCCCTTCATTATAGGAGTTTAAGAGGTTGATGCCAGAGGAGATACTTGATGCACTACCTCTTATGAGAGACATATAACATCAAATTTATCTCATTCTTAGGCAAGTTTGCCAAACCTCCCATATTATAGGATGAATCTAAAGGAAATTGAGATTATGAAAGAGAGGGTTGAAGAATTTCTTAGAAAAGGTCTTATATAGAAAGCATGAGTCTATGTGTTATTCTCGCTCTTCTAACTCCAAAGAAATATAGTAACTAGAAGTTATGTATCAATAGTAGGGTTCTCGGTAAAATCATAGTGGGCTACAAATTTCTCATTCTAAGATTTGATGATATATTGGATAGTTTGCATGGTGATAAATGGTTTTCCAAGATCAATTTGAAGAATGGATACCATTAGATTTGAATTCAACTTTGAGATGAGTGAAAGAAGACATTTAGAACAAAGGAAGGGTTATATGAGTAGTTAGTAATGTCATTTAGGTTTATCTAATGCTTCTACTATCTTTATGAGATTGATGAATCAAGTACTAAGATCCTTTACTGGTAAGTTTATGGTTGCTTATTTTGGTTACACCTTAATTTGTAGTTATTCAAAAGGGAAGCATTTGATGCACTTGAGGTAAGTTGTAACATTTCTAAAAGAAAATACGTTGTACATAAATCTTAAGAAATGTAGTTTTACGATAAACAAACTATTATTCTTGGGATTTATTGTGTCAATAGAAGGAGTACATGTTAATGATTCTAAGATCAAAGCAATTGAAGATTGGCCTATACTAAAGAATAGGCTAAATAATGTTTGCGAACTACAAAGTTTTCATGAGTTGGCTACATTTTGTAGGTATCTCTTTAGAAATTTTGGTACCATTACACACCTATGATAGAATGTTTGAAGAAAGGAAAGTTTCATTAGGAAGAAGTAGTAGTAAATATCTTTGCAATTTTGAAGCATAACCTATGTACAACACCAGTTTTAGACTTGCCAAATCTCAATAAGTTGTTTTGAATTTGATTATGATGTAAGTAGAGTGGAAATAAGAGCCATCATATCTTAAGAAAAGAGGCCATTAGCATTTTTTAGAGAGAAATTGAGTGATACTAGATAGAAGTGGAGTACTTATGATAAGGAGTTCTATTTAGTAGTCCATACCCTTAAGACTCAAGAACACCAATTGATAGCTAAGGAGTTTGTGTCGTATTTTGATCATGAAGTCTTGAAGTATTTGGGTAGTCAGAAGCGACTTAGCAACAATATACATGCAAGGTGGTGTTGGTTTCTACAAAAGTAAATTAAAGAAAAAATCTGGTGTTTAGAATTGAGTTATTGATGCTTTAAGTAGAAGAGCATCCTTATTGCTTACTTTAAGTAATGAAATCACTGGTTTTAAGCAACTTAAGGGAAATTATGAATAGGATGAGGATTTTGTTGATATTTGGAGTGAGGTCTCTTAGAACTAACCTTTTGATGGATTTTATATATCAGTTGTGCTTACCTAAAACTTACACTTTAAGAGTAAATGATTCAAGATTTGCATGGAGGATAATTAACAAGTCACTTAGGAAGAGACTAAACACTTGTAGTAGTAAAGGGGAGATTTTATTAGCCCTACTTGAGGAGGGATGTATACAAGTTTGTTGAAAGATGCATTGTGTATCATAGGGCTAAAAGATAATCAATGAATACTAGATTATATATGCCTTTGCCTATACAAAAAAAATATTTAGAAAGACTTATCCATATATTTTGTGTTCGGTTTACCAAGAACTCAGAGAGGACTGGATTTGTGTTTGTAATGGTTGACAAATTTTAAAAAATGATGCAAGAAGACTTTTAATGCGGTTGGAATTTCTTGATTGTTCTTTAAGGAGGTCGTTATACTTCAAATTTATGAAAGATATTTTATTTTTCCTTAAATTTCAACTGTACAGCTCATCCACAAATAGATGAGTAACTAAATGCTATGAAGAGAACTTTGATGACTTAATTCGTTGTATTTGTGAAGATAAGCTAAGATAATAGGATGTCGCAGTAGCACAAGTAGAATTTGCATACAATATTGTTGTTCATAGTACTATTGGGAAATCATCATTTTCAATGGTATATATAAAGGTGCCATAACATATATTTGATCTAATTCAATTGCCTAAAGGCAAGAAAGAATATTTAAGCTAAGAATGTAGCTGAGTAGATTGTTGAAATACATAAGGAAGTAAATTAAAAGCTTAAATTTATAAATTAGAAGTTTAAGACATTTGTTGATAAGCATAAAAGAAGTAAGACATCTAATATAGGATCAACTTATGGTACATCTTTGAAAGGAGAGGTACCTAGTAGGTACTTATAGTAAATTGCAATAGAAGAAGTATGATCCTTACAAAGCACTTCAAAAGATAAATAAAAATGCTTATATCATTCGTCTTCTTGAAAACATGGGTATTTTTAAACTTTAATGTTGCAAATCCGTCTTTATTCTACGATTCTAATATTCCTTTATATCTAAACTCGAGGTTAAGTTTTGCCTAAGTGAACGAGATTGACATAAAGAGTTAAGACTACAAGTCTTGGACCACTTTGAATGAAGGAAGAAGAGAAGGGAGAAATTAGATGCTAGTCAAGATCATTTAGAAGTGAGTCCAAGAATGATAAGAAGCATAATGATTAGAAGCCAATAAACTAGAAGTGTAATTTTGATTTTTAAGTTATAGATCAATCAACTTTGTAAGGCCATAACTTTTCACATATGGATAATTATGAAACCTAATATTTTAACAAAGACTAACTTAGGAACTATCATGGTTTAATTGTTTTGAGAAACAAAATATAGAAGCAAATATTAAATGGTTCCATAGTTGTTTTGTTTTACTCAAAAAGATATAAAAGAAAATATAGAAGGTATTTTCGAGGACATTCCAAAAATATCAACATTAATAATTTTTGTGGATTAAGTTGATCTAATGATCTCTTGAAGAAAGTGGCTTTGTTTGTTAAATATATTTGAGTAACATATTTGACTTTCTTTCTATATTAATTGGATTGATTTTTCTAGTAATTAATTTTGCTACAAAAGGAAGATTCTTTTTTAAGACAACTTTT
This sequence comes from Lumnitzera racemosa, assembly GCA_024138005.1. Lineage (NCBI taxonomy): Eukaryota > Viridiplantae > Streptophyta > Magnoliopsida > Myrtales > Combretaceae > Lumnitzera > Lumnitzera racemosa. Next base: position 66,439,826 of record JAMXBC010000004.1, read on the forward strand.
GATTATGTGATAAGTTGGTAATATAGTTGTGAATCATGTTTCAAACATAAAAAAAAAAAAATGAGATAAGGGATAATCTAAGGCTAGCAATTTCCAATTCGACTCGCTAAACACACGATACAATTTTAAATGAGTTTGTGTACTAAAAATATTAACATAAGATATAAACAGGTTAGACTCGTCTAAACCCATTTATATTTATGTCTAGATTTGTATCTAGCTTTTTGACCTGTATAAGAGATATGCTATGCATTTTTTCATATTTACATTTTATTGCACAAATCTTTTCTTTTCAAGTCAGAGATCTCAACTAAAGGTATGGGATTCACTAATCTTAGCTGTATGTTTTGTTGACGTTTGAAATTAGTATTGTAAAATGGTAAGACGCCTAGCGAGAGATGAATCTACAAAAAGGAGAAGATTACGTTATGGAGGTGCTAGGGCAACTATGGCATTGCCACTTTGATACTTAAGTAAAATCAAAGAATTAAGTGAAAGTAAAAGGTAAGTGAGTCACGCAAAAGTGTCCAAAAGAAACTTTTGTAATCCTCTAAGCTCTATTTATAGTAGTAAACCCGCCTTTGTAAGGTAACTGTTACTTCCAAAATATGTACGTACGCTTGGTTTGAATTTAAGACCACTTTTTGATATTGTAGGATATGGTTAGAGTGATGGCAACTGATGGGTAGTTATTTCTGTAAGAATCCTAACTGTTTGTGCCATATGTGATAAGAATTGGGTCATTGGACCCTAAACTTGAGCTCGAGCTCAAAGACTAGAGAGTATGGCAAGGCGGGTTCTTTCTTTACAACCCATAATTAGAGAGTTCAAGCTGCTTAAGTCTGCTAACCTAATATCTTGTTCGAGTTGAGCCCTTTTGTACCTATCAATAGCTTATTGTTGTTAATTGGACGTACATTCGAATAACAACTCGGACCATCCAACCATCTGCCCAATCAACTTGAATCTGAGCAAAAGTATGTCTTAACTGAATTCACCTTGGAAGAGTTACTTGTTCAACTCGAAAATATTGAATTGTCAGCTCAGATTGGCATCATTACTCAACAGTAGCCATAATAGCCTTATAGTTTGCTTGTTTTGCTAGTCATACAGCCATTGACCATCCACCACGTGTCTAAGCACCCAAAATGACAGAATCTTCCATATAAGATGCTTGCTTTAGCTAGTTTTTTCATTTTTATCCTTCAAACATTTCTTGTACCATACTTATTTTAAATATCACCGTTTTTAGTCTTTTCCATTTGTAGTAGTTGCCCTAACTTTTCAATTATAAATACCATTTTGTAAAATGTAGCCACAACACAACATACATATACTTAATATTGAATATACTTCTATTTCATGAGCATTGCTCTTTGTTTTCCTGCTTACCTCACTCTTATCCTATCCTTTAAGTAGGGTTAGGTAACGAATACCCTCATTGAGTTAGCTCATACATTATATCGGGTTTACTCTATGAGTTCTTGGTAGTGCTTTAGTACATCATATCCTTAGAATTGATTGTTGTTTTTGCTTGTTTATCTTTTGTCCTTATACGTTGCCATCTTTGTTTTCAAGTTTTTTGCAAGCTTAGACCTACCCCTTATGATTGGCCTTATCAATCCTTGGCCCTGATTGTATCATATTGGTATCAAAGTAGAGGTTCGTTTGGGTAAGTTGTGTTTAAGCTTTCTTGTGAGCAATATTCGTATGATGGGGTGTTGTAGTCGTGTAAATGTTATCTATAAGTTCTTGAACAAGTAAAAGGCATTGTAGTTTACTATTGTTGTATACTTTGTTATACCCTATTTTATGCATATGAAAACAGAACAAATTTTCAATTGGGTTTATTATCCTTTGAAGTAGTTGTTATGTTCATAGATTAGTTGAACATTTGTGTGGAAAAGTGCATATGTGAGTTGTTTGGCTTAATAGGATAGTATCTGTTGTTTTGTGGATTATAAGTTTGTTTACTAAGCTTTGTTGAGAGAATGACGGACTCGAATGTTAATGCTGATATTAGAGATGATAATAGTAGTATTGTCCATAATAGATGAGAGCCCCATAACACCCCTAGAAGTACAAATGAGCAAATTGATGAGGTAACTAACCTTATAGCTGATCTTACTAGAGTTGTTCATGCATTGGTCTTTAGACTTTCGAGGCTATATAAAATACTCCCTAAGCCGCTCGACTTGCAAGAGGACGGATCTTAGCTCAACAAGATCGAGGTAGAGGAGTAGAAGGACGTGTACAGAGAAGAATTGACTAAGGTGATATGGATGAAGAAGAAGATGGATAATACATTGAGGAAGAAGAGTAAAATTGAGCATCCCAAGTTGCCGACCATGTAAAGCTTTAGATTCCAAGCTTTAATATTTTCAGAAACGTTATTGACAATTTAGATTAGGAAGAGAAGGTAGAGCATGTTTTTTATTATTGCAAGTGTGAAAACTATGAGAAAGTGAGGACTGCTACTATTAAGCTTTCAGGTTATGCCACAATGTAGTGGAAGAACTTTCAAATTATGAGGAAATGAAAAGGATATAGGAAGTGACTACTTGGTACGGGATGAATAGGATACTTAGAAATAGATTTGTACTAGATATTTATTTACAAGATACTTTTGCTCAACTTCTAGAGTTAAGACAAAGGAACTGAATTGTTGATGAGTATATTCAGGAGTTCTAAATACTCGTAATTGGACGTAAAGTGGATGAACCATTAGCTTGAACAGTATCTAGATTTCTCACTAGATTGAGAGGCAACATTCAAGATGTTGTGGAGCTTCAACCATTTATTGCATTGGATGACGTTATAAGAATAGCCAAGTGAGTGGAAAAAAAGAGGAAGAATATGCCGAACCAACCTCTAATAAGCCGACTTATGTAATCAAGTCAAACTGCTTAAGGAATTTACCGAGCTCAGCAACGTGTCATATCAAGTAGAAGAACGGATGTCAAAGCTGAATAAAAGAACTAACCGACTGACAGTGAAGTGCAATTGAGAGCTTATGAGAAAGGATAAGGATCTATAAGGAAGATGAGCTAGATTAAGTGCTTTAAGTATTAAGGGTTTGGACATATGGTTGCTTAGTATTTGGACTAAAGAACTATGGTTATTAAAGGAGACGTTTTGAAACTCGACATGGATAGTACTAATGAGGAGCTCGAGGAGGAGGTTGTTCCTAAAAAGGATATCACCTAGGAAGATGATCTTGTTAAAGATGATGTGTTTGCTAAGGATTTGAATAAATTAACTTTGGTTATTCGACGAATGATGAGTATAGAACCCTCTACTGAGGAGAAATAGAGAGAGAACTTATTCCACATCACTTACAAAATGAATGAGCAAGTTTGTATACTCATAATGGACAATAGAAGCTGTACCAATGTAGTGTCTACTGACCTGATTAAGAAGCTCAAGTTGCTAACCATTTCACATTTGAGGCCTTATCAATTGTATTGGTTAAACGAAAAGGGAGTACTATATGTTACTCAGCAAGTGTTGTTACCAATCTCAATTGGAAACTAATTTGATGAAATTCTTTGTGACTTGCTACTAATGTGTGCATTTCATGTATTGTTAAGTAGACCTTAGCTTTCTAATCGGAGGGTTATTCATAACAATTTCAAGAACACATATGTGTTTGAGAAGGATGGAAGGAAAATTATCCTAAACCTTATAACCCTAAGCCAAGTAAGTAAATTATAAGCCAAATAAGCTTAAGGATTTAAGAAGGCTAGTACTAAGTAAAGTTAAGCTTCGAGTAGCTATCGAGTCTAACTTGTCAACCTTACTATTGGTAAGGAGACAACTAGAATTAAACGAGTAAGTGAAGCTGTTAAAGAGGTTGAGGAGTTGCTTAATGAATATTTCAACTTGTTTCTGAGTAGTTACTTAAAGGATTACCTCCATTTTAAGGTATTGATTATTGCATTGACTTAATACCTAACGCTAGACTACCAAACAAGCCTACCTATATAATGAATCCCAAACAAGCTGTAGAACTCTAGAGACAACTTAATGAGCTATTAGAGAAGGGATAAGTAAGAGAAAGTCTTAGCCCTTATGTTGTGTCTGCATTGCTTTTAATGAAGAAGGATGGTATTTAGCGCATGTATGTAGATAGCAAAGCTCTCAACAAGATTACGATCAAGTATAGGTACTTATTATAAGGCTAGATGATATGTTAAACGAACTTAATGGTGCTAAGGTGTTTAACAAGATCAACCTAAAGTTAGGATACCACCAGATTCAAATAAGGAAGGAGGATGAATGGAAAATTGGTTTTAAGACTTGACATGGCATGGCTTGTATGAGTGGAAGTTCATGCCATTTGGGCTATCAAATACCCTAAGCACTTTGATGAGATTAATGAACTATGTTCTAAGAAACTTAATCAGAAAATTTGTTATTGTCTGCTTTGATGACATTTTCATATATAGTGCCGACCTGATAAGTCATCTTAACCATCTCCGATCTATTTTTGATGTTGTTGGAGTAGAGAAGTTGTGTGGAAACATGAAAACATGCTGTTTTTGTCAAGAAGAGGTGATCTTACTAGGTTACATGGTTAGTGGAGGAGGATTAAGAGTTAATGGAGAGAAAGTTCGAGCTATTATTGAGTGGTTGACCTTAACTTCATGCACTAAGGTAAGGAGTTTCCATGGATTGGCATCCTTCTACTGTCGCTTTATTCAAGGATTCAGTACTATAGTATCACCTTTAATTGAACTAACGAAGAAGGATGTAGAGTTCAAGTGAGGAGAGAAAGAAGAGAAGAGTTTTGCTAAGGTAAAAGTAAGGTTGACCTTTGCCCTAATCTTAGCTCTACCAGATTTTGATAAATTGTTTGAACTTGAATACGATATGTCAGGTGTAAGCATTAGAGCTATACTAATGTAAGAAGGTTGACCTGTTGTTTATCATAGAGAAAAACTTAGAGGAGTACAACTAAATTATTTTGTATATGACAAAGAACTTTTGACACTAATCAAGGCTTTTCGTGTATGGCGGCATTATCTTCTATTAAAGGAATTTAACATATACATGGATTATGAGTCCTTTAGCTATTTGTGAAGCCAATCAAAGCTCTCTAAACACCAAGTTCGATGGATTGAATTTTTGCAAGGATTTAACTTCATCATCAAATATAAGCAAGGTAAGAGTAATGTAGTTATCGATGCTTTATCAAGGAGACAAGTTCTTCTTACTAAGTTGTAGACCAGATTGCTAGGGTTTATAAGTATTAAAGAACAGTATTAATATGATTATCATTTTGGTCTTATATATAGTTACTATGGAGAAGGAAGAATAGTGGATGAATACCATGCGGAAGATGGTTATTTGTTCTAAGGTGGCAAATTATATGTGTTGACCTGTTTATTAAGGGAACTGTTAGTGAGAGAAGCATGTAGCCGAAGACTTTCTGGTTACTTTGGAGAAAGAAGGACATATGAGCTACCAAATAATAGGTTCATCTGGGCTAAAATGAAGTGAGATGTGCATCGTATGATAGATAGATTTGCTACTTATAAGAAGGCCAAGAGTCGAGCTGAATAAGGAAAGCCAATGCCTCTACCTATTTCGACCAAACCATAAGTTGACCTGAATATGGATTTTGTCCTTAGATTACCTCAAACTACCTGAGGTAAAGACTATGATGGCTGTCATAGGTAGGTTTAGTAAGATGGCACACTTTGTGCCTTTCACCGAGACTAACGACGCTTCGGCTATTGCTTCTTTGTATTCATAGGAAATAGCTTGCTTGCATGGAGTGCCAAGTAATGTAGTGTCAGATAAAGACCTAAAGTTGTTGAGCTATTTTAAGAAAACTCTTTGGTGTTGGATGGGAACTAAGCTACTATTTAGTACTTCTTATCACCTTCAAACTAATAGCTAGATAAAGGTTGTTAACTATATCTTAGGATCATTGTTCCGAGTTGTAGTAGGAAAGAACTTAGTTGACTGGGACGTCTACTTACTTGTGGAGAATTTGCTTACTACAAGACAACACATGTCACTACTAGACATGCCCCGTTTGAAGTTATCTACGGTTTCAACTTTGAGCTACCCCTTGATCATAGCCTTATGCCTTTGACTAAATAAGAAGATCCAAAGCTGAAACCAGAGCTCAGTCCCTCCAACAAATCTACCAATGAGTTACCCAATACATTAATTGAGTTGCTAGAAAGTTAAAAGAGAAAGGTAAAAGAAGGAAGACTAAGCAATTTCATATGATGACTAAGTATGGCTATACTTTAACAAGGCAAAGTTTCCTAACAAGAGGAAGAATAAGTTGTTTGCTAGAGTAAAAGAACTATTCAGGATACTTTAGAAGATTAATGTCAATGCTTACCAATTAGAACTATCGGAAGACTTCAAAGTATCTAATGTGTTCAATGTTGTTAAATTTAGTTCTTACCAACCCAATGAAGACTTAGATGAGGATCAGCTGGATTTGATCCTAAATCCTAATAAACCCAGTAGGGATGATAGGAATTGAGTCCCTAAACCCCTGACCTAGGCCTAAGGACTAGAGAGCATAGCAAGGCGAGTTCTTTCTTTATGACCTATAACTGTAAAGAACACTAGGCTAAACTTAAGAGGGGAGGTGAATTGAGTTTTAAGGACAAATTGCAATTCTTTTTCAATATAAACGATTAAATACAATAATAAGAGTAATCAAAGCAACAAAGAACAATAATAAATTCGGAAATCTAAAGAGATAGGGATAAAGAAGATCAAGCCCAGATTTAACGTGGATTTCGGATCGCCCCTTAGTCTCTACAGACACATAATGCCTCCAACCAAGGACTTCACTTCACTTTATTGATTTCACAACCTAATTGCTCTAAGAGCTACATAAGCTTACACAATCTATTTTACACACAATTAACTCAAATGTATCACTGCCTTCACTCAAGATTACAAATATGAGGACTTTCAAGCACCATAACTATATCTCTTTTTGTTTGATAGCAAATGAATTTACAAGAGACTAAAGAGAAGTAGAATAAGCTCAAGAATGTAAGAGAATGTCTTTAAATTGCGGTAGAATATTATATCTTTAAAGCCTTTGGTTGGATTGTTGAGCTTTTATAACAACTCATTAAATTCTTTCTGTTACTGCGCATTAAATGCTCCAACGACTACTTAAATATGACTTACTGACATGCTAGTAATTTGAACTACTGGTAATCTGGTAAAAAATATTCTACTGGCAAGCCGACTCCTCCAAGCTAATGAGCTTTTCTTTGTGTTTTTCAGGGCTTTATACCGTCAACCTGGTTCTATCTTAAGTTATCAACCTGGTAGGCTAAATATCACCTGAAAATTCTTTTCATACACAACAAACAAATTCTCTTTGCATTCTATCTTCAAGATCATTTGATCACTACTCAAAAGATTAAAATTCTTGTAGAGACAATTGATATATTTAATCATTAAGCAAGCTAATTGATCTTATTCAACTATCTTAGTTTTATCAAATAATACTTAGTTTAATTATCCACTTGTTTTATTCATTAAAAAAAAACATGCTTAGATATACACTTTTTGTTTTGTTCTCATCAAAATAAAATAATAAACCTTAACTTCAATAAACTAAAGAGTCCAAGCCGCTACAATTTGCCGACTTAATACCCTGCTTGAGCTAAGCCCTCCTGTGCCTATTAATAGCCTCTAACCGTTAACTAAAGGTACACTCAAACAATAGCTTTGACCATCTAACCATTTGCCTAACTGACCTAAATCTAAGCTATATCGAGTATATCCAAGATAAATTCACCTTGGAAGAGTTACTTACTCAACTTGGAAAAATTGAATTGTTAGCTTGGATTAGCATCATTATTCGGCAGCAGCTACACTAGTTGTATAGTTTGCCCGTTTTACCAATCATACGATCATTAACCATTCGCCATACATCTAAGCACCTAAAATGGTAGAATCTTCCATACAGGATGCTTGCTTTAGCTAATTTTTCATTTTTTCCCTTCAAATATTTCTAATATCATACTTACTTTGGATATTACCCTTTTTAGTTTTTTTCCATTGTAGCAATTGCCCTAACTTTTTGAGAATAAATACCCTTTTGTAATATGTAGCTGCAACACATATATACTTGATATTGAATATACTTCTTTTTCGTAAGCATTACTCTTTATTTAATTGCTTACCTCACTCTTATACTATCCCTTAAATAAGGCTAGGTAGTGAGTACCCTTACTTAGTTAGCTCGTGTATCATATTGGCTTTAATCTATGAGTCCTCAATAGTTCCTTGGTGTATCATATCCTTGGAGCTTATCGTGGTTTTTGCTTATTTATCTTTTGCCCTCGTATATTACCATGTTCCTTTTTAAACTTTCTACAAGCTTGGACTTACCTCTTATGACCAGCTTTGTCATTCCTTAGTACAGATTGTATCAATATGTTCCAATTCAAATCCTTTAAGGTTAATTAAGTCATAGCCAATCTACATGCAGTTCGTTTAAGCTGACTAAGGATAACTCGACCTACTTCATTTAAGTTATTATGTGCTACTCTAATATATTTAGCTCTCCAACTTCCCTAAGCTAATCAACTCTTTAAGAGGGGCCCGAAGGAGCTTTGAGTTATGGTAGAAAAAGAGTTAAGGGTGATCTAATAGTTTAGATACTCTTCAGTTTAGGTTAATATTGACCTTTGGAAAGAATTACTATCAACATTTGCCCCTTTACTCCACTTGATGGGTGCACTAAGGGGAGTACTAATATTTCTACAATTAGGTCCTTAAGCCTAAGTTCTTACTTTATTGTGAAAGACTATTTTAAGATATGCATCAACTCTTGAATCCAAGCTCATCGTTTTGTCCTCATTTTCAGAGCTATAATTTATTTCATAGATATTGACCTACCATTTTATTTAGCTTGTCGCTGAAGTCTCATGCTTGCCCAAGTATCATATCACATCTTATTATCGAGATATGTGCAATCATATTAGAACTTACGTGACCCCTCGATAATGCAATTCAATGTAGTTCGTCAAATCCATGTTAAGCATGTACGATTGAATGGTTTACATCAATTGCTAACTGCTGCCCATACGAATTCTAAAAAATCATAACCTCTTCCATCATATTTGTTCTTTCATTTTCATTATCCTTCTTTTCTTCTTCATTTCTCATCCTCTTATTACTTTACACTATCTTGCTCCTAACTTTCTTTCTGCCTATTTTAGGTACTGCTCATTTTCCCCATCACTTGTTTTTCTTTTCAGCTACACTACTAAGGTAAATATGTCAGCCACTAAATTTGATGACTTAACATACGCATAGAAGTAGAGCTAAGAATTTTCTACCGTGCATCGGCTAAGTGACTCTCCTCCTCATGAAGAACCCCCTAACACAATAGGCTCCATTAATGACAATTGCCCCTAAGATCTGTTTTGCCCGACTGGTTTAGAGAATTCACATCTTCAAACTATTGAAGATTAGAAAACTTCCCTTTGATAAGTATCCAACGGATAATGAGGGAAATTCCCAAGCCATCCCATTGTATTAAGGTATAGAGTAAGACAGGAGCCCCACTAGTGTTACTAGCATAATAACCGAACAAGAGTTCAATGCTCTGAGGCTCAACTTTCATTTTACCCCCCAAGCTTGGAGGATAGAAAGTCCCCAACTGCATGAGTACATCACTACATTGAGAGATCGAGATTTCTCCCTGTTCTAGAAGTACTTTGAGGTCAGTTTAGGGTTTCCCTTTTCCCTTTTCCAGAAATATTACTTCATATATCATCGTATTTGTCAATCTATGCTCACCTTGAATTCATATAGATTGTTAGTGGCATTCGAATGTATTTGTAAAGATTTAGAAGTTAGGGCTACTATGCCTTGTTTCAATACTTTTGTACATTAAAGAAAGGTGATGGTTAGTTCTATGTATGTGCCCAACCTTGAACAAAATTCTTAATAGGGTTAGAATCTTCGATTTATGATTGGAAGAAAAAATGGGTAATGGTTAGGTCAAAAACCAACCCAGACTTCCTTGTGATTTAGAGCCAACCAATCAAGAAATTTGATATCAAATGATTGCTCCCTAATGATAAGAAGAGATATGATACAATCTTGGAAGCATGCAATCATAATTGGTTTCTTTGGGATGCAGATACCATAATCTTTAAGTATTCTTATAGTGCTCTAATCTTCCCTAGTGATGAGACAAGAGTGGTTGAGGTTTCCAACACGACTCATAATGGGGGCATTGAAGGCTTTAATGAAGGTACTGTTGTCAACAAAGGTACAAGCCATTCATGATCTTATCGTGTTGAGTGAGGCTGCAAAAGGAGGGATTTTCACATCTACTTTAGGAGTTGAGTGGTTTTTCCTTAGCCTATGCTCGATATGGTGTTTATAAGCCCTTTTATTTATGTTTTAATGTTTCCCTGACCTAATCTCCGAATATTTCTTTACAAACATGTCACTCAAAGACAAGAATTCTAAGGATTTATTCACCGAGATAAAGGCTAATAGCTCAAAGAAAAAGGAAGATTCTTAGAAAATCCCTACACAGTAAACTCCTGTGAAAACCATCTACAAAGCCTCCTGCAAAGCCCAATATCATTAAGACTGTGAAGGATGCTTGGCCAACAAGTATAACTGTTAACAGAAGGTTGCTGAGGCCATTGAGCCGAGGAAGCAACCTAATACCCATGATTATCCCCCTTTAGAAAGGGACCAAAACAAGGGGAAGTTCCTTAGGGATAATAATGTACATAGTAGCTCTAAGGACCCAAAGATCGGCAAAGAGGTCCTTTCTAGAACACCAAGTTCTATTAATCCCTCTAGAAAAGAGAACAAAGAAGTTTTATAATCCTTCCCCTATTGGAATTCCATTACAGCCAACCTTGCCTTAGGAAATGGTTAGGTTACTGATATGAGGCAAGCGCACCTATCAGTTTTAATATAGTGGACGTAAGTCCGAGTCGACCCCTCAGAGACTTCGAGTATTAATATTAACCTTAGCTTTATTATCTAACCGGAAAATTATGAAAGTTTGAAGTCATTAAAAATAATAAAATTAACAAACTAACTTAATTATAAGACTTAATTAAGCAATTGAAAAAACGATAAAATCAAGAACGACTTCAAGAAAGTAATAACGTATTTAGGAATTATTTCCCCTAGAGTTTAATATGTGATCGCTTAAAATATATTCAATTTGGTTTCTATTATTCTTGACCGGAGGGATTCACAACTAAAGTTAATACCTTTCTCAAGCATATTAACCCTAATCCTAAATTATTCACCGGAATCTCTTCATTTAGTAATATAATTTAGAATTGCATTAATGTATAATGAATTCCCATACAATTAATTAACTTTCCGGAAGAAACATGTATCTTATCTCTAAGTATACATGTAATCCTCTTCAATTATGTAAAGATCTAATTACACATACAATTTCTTAATTAACATGCATAATATCATATATTGACACTCTAGAAATATCAAACAATAATTAACGACATAATTGAATCAAGTAAAGATAGAAACTTTATTGAGAATTCTAAATCAAACCAAGAATCACATGAAACCCTAGGTTCCATAATCCTAAATACTCGAATTCTAAGCTATCATAATGAATCAAGAACGAGTTTCATCGATAATATAAAATAAAACATGGAAACCCCTTTTATTGATGAACAATCTCTCTAATCTTGAAGTTGATGTTGTTTCCCTCTTTCTTGATGTTGTTCCGCCTTTTTCTTGATGTTGTTCCTTAAGTCTCTTTCTCTTCTCTTGTGTCTCTCCGTTTCTGTAATGTCTCTCTATTTCTGTAATGTCTCTCCCTCTCCTTTTGAAACCCTAAGATATCCTTTTATATGTGTATTTCAAAGATTCTGTTTTCGTCACCTGACACGGCCTGGGACATGGCCATGTCTCCAAGTCGTGTAACTTTCTGCACTTAGGCAAATTTTCTGTACAACTTCAAAATTTCATAATTTCTTCATTTGAACTCGGAATTGAGTGAAACTTGATTCCTTTTCTTCGTTTTCAAGCCTATAATGCGTTTAAACCCTGAAGTTAACATTTTACTCAATTAAGTATCAATTTCTTTAAATAAAACAAAAAATGTATGGAAAATACTATAAAATCACCCTATGAAATATGTTTAAAATTAGAGTTATCAGTTACCATGGAGTTGATAAGAGACATTCACCTTTCAAAGGACGTTCAACCTCTAATAAACATTGTTAAGCTCTATCAAAACTCTAAATCTGATAGCTTACTATGTCTAACTATTTTGAAACCTATGATGTAAGATTCTTCCGATCTCTTGCAAACAAAATTAGTAAACTATCATATGCGGTAGTTTTGATTTTTTAGAATTCCCAATGCCTGATGATGGTTGTCGAAGATTTAGATGAGGAAAAAAAGGTTGAATGCTCCTTACCCTACATTATTTTTATTTTACTTTAATTCACTCAATCTAATGACTTCTTTTTCCTCCAAATTGCTAAAGAGGCTAAGAACCAAGTTGTTCGTATTTTAGTTGAATATAAGAATCTTTAAGAAAAGTGGGCGATAGAGAAGGCAAAATTAGAGTATGAAATCAAAAGTTGGAAAGAGAAGGTAAAGAGGGAAGCTAAATCTGAGGAATAAAAAGAGCCAGCTCTAGTGGAGGAATAAAGTGAGCTCATATGAAGAGTAAAAAACTAAGGTGACTAACCTTGAGAAGGAATAGGGCTTGACTTATCAAAAAGCTAATGATAAAGCTTATCAACATATTCAGGAGAGCAAAGAATATAAAAGCTTAATGTTAGAGAAGATGTTCGATGGGATTAACTTGGCTCAAGATAAGGTCTTTATCCACCATCTCGATTACGACCTAAGTTATTTGGACTTTGCTAGACAAAGACATGAAAAAGAAGCTCTTGCGGATGAAGCCAATGTCGATAGGGCCAAAGTATAGGACCAGCTAAGTGAAGGTATTGATACCTTCATACCTAACCCTATTAACACTTAAGAAACAAGTGATGCTCTTGAGGCCTATGAAGCTCCTGCTCTAAATCCTTCCTTTGATGCCCAACCTAACTCTAATCAAGTTTATAAGGATCAAACTCTATACCATCTAGATTCTAGAAAAGTGAATTGTTTTTTTGTCTATTTGTTTTTTACTTTTGAACTACTCCTAAGTCGGCATGTCGACCTTCTTCAAATGTAATGATTACTTGTCAGACTTTTGCTTAGGCCCTTGAAAGACCCTTATATCTTTTGAATCTGAATTTTTAGGTAGTACATATGTTATTAATGTTCATGTATTTGTTCGTTGATCTCTATCATGCAAACCCTTTTAATTTGCTACTAAATGATTTGAGCTTTTGTTTAGCTTGTCATCCTTATCTGTTACAAGATTTGGAGTCTTATGCTTTCACTTTAGTAGTTCAAGAGCTCCCTAAGAACTATCCATGCCATTGGTTTAGAAGACTTAAGCTAATAGTAGCTTGCCTATCTACTAATTAAGCTTAAAATGTTATGTTTATATTTTAAGGCCATCAAGTAACTTATTGTGTATTTAGCAAACTTAGAGTATTATGCCCATTGTTTGTTGAAGACTTAGGGATTTAAAGATAGCCTGTCATTCTTTTTAAAGATTTATAGCTCCCATGCCTATTACTCTTAGGAGAGTTTAAGGCTATTGTATCTCACTATCTAGATTACTTACAGACTTAGAGATTCATGGATATCTTTTTCCTATCATCCGTTAAATGTAGGACTTAAGGATTTAGTGATATATAATATGCTTGTTACCCTTTAATAAGATTTAAAGGCCTTTTAAGTTCCCCCATACTAAAGAGTTCGGGTGAAGATCATGTTCATTATTTATGATTACGTTCTTGTATATATGAAAAACACTATGTTAAAACAAAGCACATTATAAACTTAAATGGCATCAAATAACTAAACACTTCATTATATGAAACATTGAAAGGGAACAAGGTTGGTTCATCGGTTCCAACCACATATAATACTTTAATAATAGAAAACAAATGATCAAACAAGTGTATGGAGTAAATCAACTTACAAACATAACCATAAACAAACAAACAACACTAATAATAGAACAAGCAAACAAACATATCTCCATCGAACAATCAAACAAATGTATCTTCATCCACATGTTAGTCATTTAAAATATGGTCTGAGGTTGTCAGTATTCTACGCTCAGGGAATAGGTTGTTCGTTGCTTCTTTCCAACTTGTAGATGTATCCATTCCTTATCACTTCTTTTACTCTAATAGGGTCTTCCCAAGTAGGGGTTAACTTGCCTTGACATTCCTTTGCTCCTAATGCCTCTAACTTCCTACAAACCAAATCACCAAGTCAAAAGTATTTATTCTGAAAATGTTTGTCATAGTACCGGGTTGCCCGTTGTTGGCAAGCAGTAAGATAAGCATTGGCCAACATTCGTGTTTCATGGGTAGTATCCAAATTTGCTCGTAGGCCTATGTCATTGTATCTAGGGGTATAAGTTCAAACTCTTGTACTTTTTACCTAAAGCTCGATTAGCAACATAGCTTTTGACCTGAAGGCTAACTAGTATGGAGTGTGACCTGTAGATGTCCTTTAAATAGTCCTATACCCCCCATAAAACATTGGGCAGTTCATCTGCCCATTTACTGTTAGCTCAGTTCACCCTTTTCTTTAAACTTTGAAGAATAACTTTGATTATAGCCTCTACTTGACCATTACATTAAGGATGTACGATGGATGTGTAACATAGTCTAATTGGTTAATCTTGACAAAACTTGTCATTATCAAATTGCAGCTCATTATTTGTTATAATGGCATAAGGTATCCTAAACCTGATTAAGATGTTGTTGACCATGATAGCCTCAATACTTCACTCTGTTATACTTGCCATAGCCTTAACTTCAACCCATTCAGTAAAGTAATCTACTGTAATAATGATGTATTGTCTCAGCTTGGTTGTCTTTGGGAATGAATAGAGTATGTCTAATCTACATTGGGGGAAAGGCCAAGGGTAAGTAAGTGGGATCAAATATGAGCTCAAGGCTCTCTCTATTGGAGTATTTCTCTTACAGTGATTACTGGTTTGAGCTTGACGAGGTGCATCTTTCTTCATTGTAGGCTACCGGTATTTAAGGCGTAATGCTTTTACATATAAAGTTGTGGTGCCAACGTGATTACTACACACTTTAGAATGTACATCAAAGGGGCCCTATTCGGCCTTGGATGGTCATAAACACCTTTATAGGGCATACATAAAACCCTCTTATATAGTTTTCCATCCATAACTATAAAATTGGTTGCCCTATATACAAGTCCTTGAGCCTCTTTACTATCTTGAGATAAAACTCCATCCTTCATATAATCTAAAATAAGATCCATCCAATAATAATCCATGTCCTTTTGTTAAACCACTAAACATTCTGTTGGTCGCCTTTCCATGCTTTTCTCTGATAAATATTTGATGAAAATTCTCTCCTCCCAATTTAGTAAACTTGTAGAAGCTAATTTAGACAACGTGTCTACTACATAATTCTCCTCCTTGAAATCTTTGTCAACTGTCAGGCCTCAAAATCTAAACTGATCTCCCTTACCAACTGTAGATATTTGATCATATGTTTGTCTTTAGCCATGCTATCTCCCTTTACTTGATTGACTACTAATTAGGAGCCATAAAAAATGTTTAAGTGCTTGGCCTGACCTCTTTAGCCAACTTCATTCCTACCAATAGTGCTACCTACTCTGACTCATTACTACTAACTAGAAATCTAAACTTCAAAGCGTAAGAAATTCGAGCTCCCTTAAGACCTTTTAAGATTAAACTTGTTTACCTCCTTCATACGTAGATGAATCATCAACATATAGCTTCCAAATTAGCTACTCGCTCTCTATAATGGATCTCTCAGTTTTAGTAAACCTAAATATGAAATTTGCAAGGATCTGAGCCTTGTACTCTTCTCTAGGTCAGTATTGAATCCTAAGTGCACTAAGTTCTTAAGCGTACTTTACCACTTTCCTTGAAGGGTTAGGCTCGTGTAGAGCCTACTTTAATGGTTGACTGGTTAAACCATAACTTAGTGAGCTTTGCAGTAAGGTTGGAGTATCCTAGCTCCTACAATAATAGCTAATACAAAATTTTCCAATTTCTTATATCACAACTCTAGACCTTATAAAACATGACTAACATAGTACATCAACTTATGTAACCGTCTTTTTGCTTATACTAGTACAAATGAAAGAGCTAGATCATTTACAGGCAAATAAAGGTAAATAGTCTCTCCTTCAATTAGCTTCTACAAGATCAGTGATTTGGTTAAAAATTCCTTTAAGGCCTTCAAGGCCTGCTCGTACTCTTTAATCCGCTAAAATTAAAAGGGATTTCTTAGAACAAGAAAAAATTTTACACGTTTCTCCACACTCTTAGAAACAAACCTGTTTAATGTTGACACATAACTCGTAAACCTTTGGACCTCCTTAATGGACTTTAGTGATTCCATATCCAACATGAGTTGAATCTTCTCAAGATTTGCTTTAATTCCTTACTATGTCACTATAAAAGCCAAAGAATCGCCTTAAAGATGCAACTAATGTACATTTTTGAGGATTTAACTTCATATTGTGTCTTCTGAGTGTATCAAAAGTCTTTAAGAGGTTGGTAAGGTATTCTACATTAGTCTTACTCTTGACAATCATATCATCAACATAGACCTCCATATTTCTATGCATTTGAGGTTTAAATATCTTTATGACTAACCTTTGGTGTGCGACACTTGCATTCTTCAAACCAAATGGCATAAATTTGTAACAGTAAGTCCCATAATTGGTGATGAAAGAGGTGTATACTTGATTGGATCGATGCATCTTAATTTGGTTATATCCAAAAAAGGTGTCATGAAACTCAATAGAGCATGTCCCTAAGTCAAATCGACCATTTGGTCTATTCAGGGAAAAGGAAAACAATCTTTTGAACATGCTTTTTTTAGTCTGGTAAAGTCGATGCACATCTTCTGTTTTCCATTGGCCTTCTTGACCAAGATATAGTTAGTGAGCTAAGTAGGATAGGGCTCTTCGTTCATGAAGCTTACCTTTAATAATTTTTGAACTTCCTCCTTTATGACTAGTTACCTCTGTAGGGCAAAATGCATCTTCTTTTGCTAGACAACCTTCATAGTCAAGTTGATGTTCACCTTGTGAGTGATAACATCCTTAAGGATTTTAAGCATATTAAATGGAGATTAAGAAAAAAATATCCCTATTAGATTAGAGAAAGCATACCACACTATCTTAGAGGTCAGTTGGCATGTTAGCTCAAGATTGTCACTTAGCTGCATTGTTAACATTTACTTTGTTAGTTCCCCCTTCACTTGGAGGTGATTGCTTGTGCCTTGCTCAATGTTGTAGACTTGATCTCTCTTTAGAACTTTTAAGTACAAAGCTCTAGCTAATTGCTAATCTCCATAGCATGTCCCCATTCCTGTAGGAGTTGGAAACTTTGCCTTCTAATGAGCTATCAACACTACCATTTTAAATGCGTTAATGAAAGGTTAGCTTATTATCTCATTGTAAGGTAAAGGATGATCCATTATGATAAAGTTACATTCTATAATTCTCAAGCTTAGGTCGCATCTGATTAAATGTATGCTTAAAAATGATATCAATCAAGCTTCTTGTATTGACCATCACTTTCCTAACTTCGAACTTTACTACCTTAGTCATAATGACCAATGCATCATCATAAGGTAACTGAACTCCTTACATGTTCTTTTTTGAAAAAATAATCACGCAATCAACTCTATTCCTTTTTCCTCTTAAGTTAAGCACATGATCACCTTGTATATCAGTTGAGATTGGTGTGGCTAAGGTGTTTCCTCCTATGGGTCTACCAAAAATGATATTGATTACACTTTAAGGGTTCGGTTGTCTCCTCTTTCATTATTCTAGAATACCAAATCTTGATTATTAGGTTGGGTATCAGTATTTTGAATTTGCTGCTTAATCTTCCTTCTCTGAGTAGGTCATTCAATCCGTTCCTCCCTATCTACTACAAACTTCCTTAAATAACCTCTTTGGCTGGCATCCTCTAGTGCATTTTTCAGGTAGATGCACTCATATGTGTTGTGACCCCAATCTCCATGAAAGTCATAATACTTATTAGAATTCTTTCTCATAGAATTGTTCTCCATCTTTTCTAACCAAGCTAAAAAACTTTGGTTGCGCACCTACATCAAGATATTTTACATAACCTAATTCAAGGGGGCATGTATGGCAAAGGTCGAAATTGTTCTCTTCCAGTCTCCTAAAGCTCAGCTCAACTTATCTTGAATGTCAAACTTCTTCCTAAGCCAATCTTTTACAGATACTTTCCCTTTCTCTGACTTCCTTTCGTACTTTCCTTTTTAAGCTCTCTTTTAGCTTGCATATGATCCTCTTGGCGTATAAATTTCTCAGATCTCCTAGTAAAGTCATCTAATGAGGTTGGTGAGTGCTTGGTGAGAGAATTGAAGAAGTCTAAACCCTCTCTAACACTATACTCTTGTCACAATTAGTGATTTCGATCATTAGTTAATTAAACTTATGCACATAATCTCTGATTGTTTCCTTGGGCTTTTGCATAATTGAGGTTAGAAGAAAAAAATCTTTAGCAGGAGGCTTGCTAGCTAAGAAATATTAGTGGAACTCGTCAGCCAATTCATCAAAGGAAGAAATAGAAGCAACCTTTAATGAATTAAACCAATTGCTCATAGACTTCCTTAAAGTATAAGGGAAAACCTTATAAGTAATTGCATTAGTTAAGCTATATAGCTCTTTCAAGTACGAAATATGTTCAGATGGTCATCTAGTTACTTTTTCCCATCATCTTTATCAGATTGAGGTAGCCATATACTCAATAGGAGGACCTTATCCACTATTTCTTGAATGAAGGGGCTTGACTTTCTACCTCTTGCATCTACTTCCTTCTTAAAAGTTATTTTTACTGGTAACCTGTTGATGTACTCCTCCAAATCTTGTAACCTCATGTCTACTACTGCTTTTTGTAGCTAACAAGTAGCCTAATGTTTAGTTTTTCCTTCTATACACATTTGTGCTTGTGCTGCTGTTTGAGTATGGACAGGCGTTTGTTGAAAATCTTTCTCTGTACGTATCTCCTACCTTTGCCGTTGCACATTTTCATCTATCATGGTAGCTTTGCTATATAGCTATTGTATTGCTTCTTTGTGAGCAGATAGGTCTGTTTCTTCCCCTAGTTGTTACAATGAAGAGGTAAAAGAAAAAGCAATATCTTGCTCATTAAGCTACTGCCTCAATTCTCAGTTGTTGGCTTAAACTTCCTCGAATTCTTTAATGAACTTAGTACATAAAGCTTCTAATTGTGCTATGCATAAATTTTAATTATTTTGTTCTTATAGTTGAGTAGGCTAACCACTAATTTCAACTTAACGCACCTCTAGGGTATACTGCTGCGATGATCCTTCTTCTTAATTTGCCCGAAGGGCCCTACTTTCACCCGAAGTGCTAGTGTCTTTAGATTTTATCTTAGTTACCACTGGGTTTATTAAAAATAAACGATGCTAAATTGTTGATGTTCAAAATTGGCATTGTAAAATGGTAGGACACATAGCAAGAGATGAATCTACAAAGAGGAAAAGATTAGGTTATGGAGGTATTAGGATGACTTTGGCACTGCTACTTCGATACCTTAGTCAGATCGAAGAATTGAGTGAAAGTAAAAGGTAAGTGAGTCACATAAAAGTGTCTAGAAGAAACTTACTATAATCCTTCGAGCTCTATTTATGACTATGGATTTATCCTTATTGGGTAACCGTTGCCTCCAAAATATGCATGTGTGTCAAGTTTGAATTTAATACCACTTCTCAATAATGTGGGATGTGGCTAGAGTGATGACATACTTATTAAATGGGTTAGGATACGAGTTTCAATTTTCATACACAATTAATAAACATATCATGTCATGGGTTAAGATATTCCAAACATTAATCCATTTAAACATAGAAATGAGACATGACATGTTAACATGAATTGCTAGCCCTGGGTCAATCTTATCATCTTCTATGAAAGTCAAAATTCATGGGCAAGCTTATGATGACATAAGACGACAATAAAAGTGGAAAACTATAAAGGATCCTTAAAAATTTTAGAAATTGCATGGACTCCCAACTTTTTAAAAATTTGACACTTAACCCCTTGAAAAGCTTACATGACAACTTATGAGGAAGTTTTAGCTAACATGGCAACACATAGGTGCTCAAATGGTGTTTCCTAAATATATTTAATTAATTAATTTAAAGAAAAAGGAATAAAATTAAATACGCCAAGCATGACCTTCTCTGTTTTGCTACTTCAACATTATAATATTTGATTAGTCTTACATTGCATTAGTGTATATTTCACTAACAAATAGTTAATCAAACTTTTTTTTTCTTTTAATCTTCAATTAATTTTATTATCTATCATGATTACCCATGTATATGTTAGGAACTCTATAAAGCATGTTTATGTACCTTTTTTCTCCTTTTATTTTTTTTTATCAACGATAGACACAGCTTAAGCAAAAGATTGTATATTTAAATAATCAAACAAAACTTATCTTTCTTATTATTCACAAAATTCGAGAACATATCTATTTATTAATTGAATTTGCACTTATAGCAATAGCAAAATATTGTAGTAACGAATAATAGTATTATAGTGGATTCTACAAAATAAAAGAGGCAAGCTTTTTTTTTTTTGGGGGGCTAAATAGAGGAGATAATTTAATGCTAAGGAGGTAACCCTTTTTTTTTTTTTATAGCCAAATAGAGGAGATAATTTAATTGAATTCACTTATCATTTTTGCTAAGAAAATTACACATAAATTACATTTATAAATATTTTATGCCTTTTTATATTTTATATTCTTTTTATTTTTCTATTTTTTATTAATTTTAAAAAATTAATTAATTAAATATATTAAAAGAAATATAATGTCAGCATTCATGTATTGCTATGTCAGCTAAAATTTTGATATATATTATAATGTTAGCTTTTATAGAGGGGTTAAATGTCGACTTTTAAAAATGTTAGCATAATTTTTAAAGTTTTCTAGAATGGTTCGAGTAATTTATCCAATTATAAAAAAAATAAAAAATTAGAGAAAGCATGGAAATCAATGAGAAAAAAACTAATTTGAATAGTAAATATGATAATATGTTAAGAAATCATTATGAAATAAATAAAATATTTTCTTTATCAAAGAAATCCTAAACTTGAATAGATATATCTAGCAGTCTCACACCACTAAATTTAAATGTCACACTATTGATGATCTATATGATCTTATACATATGATGAAATTTTGATGGCTTTGCACCATCATGAGAAAAAACATGACTTCACACTATTTGTGAAGAAGAAAAAATATCACATCAATTAAAAAAAAAAAAAACACTCTTATAAAGTGATTAAAAGCTTTGCTTATCTATAGATATAATAAAACCTAACATTATAGGAAATTATATCTTAATTAAAAAAAAAATCAAAGATTTGATATTAAAAAAATAAGACGCTAATCTAACTAAAAATAAAAAAGGTAAATCTATTTATATAAAAGATAAGAAAAATTATATCAAGATTTTTTTTTTTAAAAAATCTATTCTGTATTATCCTTCTTGTCATAGATTATTTTTTTCTTATTGATTTCCATACTTTCCACAATTTTTTTTTTTTATAATTTTTTACTTTCACTATCCTACATCACATGAATCATTAAGAAATATTTGGATCAAGTTTTCGATCAAGTTATATGCAATATTTAAGGATGCTATTAGCCTTTTAATTTAAAGGATTAGGTTTAAGATAAATTCAAATATTATGAACTTAATTCCTACGTAGAAAGGGATTTTGAACAAAGTCAAGTTCAAATTTTCAAATTTCTATACAAGAAGGATTTAGTCTATAACCTCGTTAAGTTTGTCAAGATTTGTTAGAGGATTTAAATTAAAAAAATATAAGATAATATTCACAAATATTTCTATAAATTTTAAGCAAAAAAATCTTTTCTTGAATTTCAAAAATATTTTGATCAAACTATTGATTAGATTTCCATGGTTCAAATTTAAAGAAGTCAGATCATCAAAGCTAGTTTTATTCAAAATTTATAAAATATATCAAATAAAGTTCAATTTTATATATAGATAATTTAAGATCTTATTTCAAAAATCAAAGTGGAGTTAATAAACCATTTGTTTAAAATTTATCTTATTGCATTAGATTATTCCAAACTCTTTCACAATTAGCTATTGGTTGATGAAGCATAATACATGTCAAGATTTAAGTCTTTATAATAATAATAATAATAATAAGCATTATAAAAGCACAATAATTTACAAGCAATTTTTCTCAAGCATTCAAGCATTTGAGTCAATGTTGTTCATATTGCATTATCTTTGAAATTTCTTTTTTTAAGTGAATTATTAAGAGGATTCTATCTTTTGTATTTCTCAACTTTTATTCTTTTGACCTTATTTGATAGTATTTAAAGTTTATTCTCACTATAGTTTTGTAAGAGTATTGTATAGAAGTTAAAAGATAGAGCAATATAAAAACTGTAACCTAGATGGATGTATGTTTGTCTTCTCAATTATTTTGATTATTATTATAACACAATAACTAGAACAGATAATCACATTCCTAGTTATGAAGTTAAAAGAGTGGATTAATTTATAAGGTTACATAGTTGTCTGATTCTCTAATCCATGTAAGTTTGATTTTATCATTTTTTATTTTGTATCACATTCCAAGACCTTAAAGGTACAAATAGTTCACCACATGTATCACTTAAATAATACACATTAAAACTTCCTACATTAAAGTAGGTTTCTAACATATTTTAGAATTTAATAAATCATTACTAATCTATTAAAAGATGACTAAGGCTCCGTCAAGCCTTTCTTTTATTGAATTCCCCTCCTTACCATTTTGACCACGTAAATGGCTAGTTTTAATAGCCTAAGTCTATCAAATGACAATCATATAAAAGGTCATGAAATGGGATAATTTTCCTCTATTGTATTTCTCTAACATTAATTTTATCTTGACAACATCTCACTTAGGTCTCTTATAACCGTCCAACAATCATTAATATTAAGAGAGATTCCCCTTTGTTTACCTCAATACTTTAGCTGATCATATTCATTCAAGGGTGTATACACTCAAGATACCCTAACATTCTCTTTCCCTTATGCACTTCTAATCTATATATCTATAAGATTAGAACTTAACTCTAAGACATGGACCTCCACCAATTCCTTCAACTAAAGAGATAATCATCTAGATAAACCTATATGTTCAACATAATAAAAATCAATAAAGTTGAGACATCTTTGAATTCCATTGATCTTATTTGATTTATTCTTAGTTCTTGTAATGAAAACTATGTTGGGTTTATATTGCGAGATAAGTCTTTGAAACTTATTAATTGTTGAGGGTTAACCTAAACCCTGACAATTTGAATATATGGCAATAATGGAGATTAGGTGGCTTTAGGCCACGCATTACCGCCATGAGGAGAAACACTAGTTGATTATTCTATTTTAACTTCAACCAATTAATTTTCAAAATCTAGTTTGCCCTTTATTATTTGCTTACTTTTAACATGAGAACTCTTCTTTTGTATCCTCTATGTAGACTTGGTAGAAGAAGAAATATTAGTCAAAGAATGTCTAGCATGCATCATAACAATTTCCTTACTCTTTTTTAGATGCATTTTGTAGGTTATTCACATGACACAAATCTCTTCCTCTTTAAAAGGACAACCCAGTTAAACCTTTAGTAATAGGAGATGGTATGGAAGAAATATGGTGTAATTTTTAGGGTGAATAAGATGGGGAACTAAATAATGTTACAACTACTATAGAATTTTTGAAAGACTTATTAATTAGTTTGAATAACATAGTTTTATATGTAATATCTTCTTAGTAGTGTCTAACTAGGAAAATGCTAGTTGTAAATAGTAACCAAAATACATAATGATACAAAAGCATTATTTTATATGTAATATCTATTTACTAATTCCCATAAACTTCAAATATAAAATTTCTCTTAGCTAAGTTAACTTTGAATTAAACAAATAAAATGGTAAATATAAAAGACATATAAGATTTGCGATATCTCTTGGATAGCTTTAATGCTACATAGTTTATGGATTTTTCCTAAGTCGTATGAACATTATGTATCATGTAATTATATGGACAAATTTGTTCTTTCTCTTAAGTTTGTTTAGTTAATAGATAAAAGTTTCAATATTCTTTATGATATGGATAAAGCTTATAATAGGGTATAATGCTACTTTTTAGAGAAAGTCACAAGGAAGATGGGCTTTAGCGAGAAATGGACAAGTTCGATAATGACTTGCATGAGCTCTGTGTTTTATAATCTACTTTTGAATGTTAAAAGAGTTGGTAAATTTACTCCTATTGTAGGAATTCGTTAAGGGACCCAACATCCCTTTACTTATTTCTCTTAGTTGTAAACTCTTCATCATCTATGATTTAGAAGGCACAGGAAGAGGGCATACTTAATCGTATCAAAATTAAAAAATATCTTGAATGAGTATTTTCTATTATTCTTCCAATGCAAACTCTTTATCATCTATTCCTCTTAATTGCTAATGACTCCTTATTCTTTGTTAGGGTTTCAAAGCTAAGTATTCATTCATTAAAGAATACCTTGAATGAGTATTATTAAGCATCTAGTCAATTAACAAATTTTGATAAATTTTCATTGTTCTTTACTAAAAACATTTATGATTACATTAAGCAAGGGTGTGCTTATGTTTTAGGTATTCATTTGGGAAATAAACTCACGAAATATTTAGGCCCTCCCACTAAATGAGGATGATCTATATTTGAATCACTTGCTCTCATTAAGAATAAAATCACCTCCAAATGATAAAGTTAGAGTAGCTTATTGCCATCAAACCAATGGTAGGGAGGTTTTAATAAAATCGGTTGCTTATGCAATGTTTGTCATGAGTGTTTTTGCTTTTCCAAAAAATCAATGCAATGGGATACCTAGTCTTCTATCTAAATTTTGGTGGGGAATGATATCTCAAATTGAACCATTCACTAGAAGAAGTAGGAAAATACAACAAAGTCTAAAAATTTTAGGGGCTTAAGATTCAAAGACTTGATGGATTTTAAAAAATCCCTTTTAAGAAAACTTACATAGAGCATTTGTATTTGACCAAATGGCTTATGGGTCCAATTGTTGAAAAGTATATATTTCTTGAATATGGACCTCTTAGATGCTAATAAAGGGGGTAGATCTTCTTAGGTTAAGCAGACTATTTTAGAGGGTATGGAATTAACATACAAAAATTCTCCCTGGTAAGTTGGAAAAGGGGATAGAGTTAAAGTTTCCCAAGGCCCTTGGGATTTAGCAGGTTTTAAGCTTAGTCATTATGGTTTCAAGCATAATTTAGCAATTATTGCTGATGGGTTGTTTAGCTTGAAAGGTTAAACCATTAGAAATAAAGTTAGGAATGGTTAGGACTTATGTGCTATTCATGATGTCATAAGTGAAGAGGAAAGTAATACTATTGAAAGACTTAACATCTATAACACCAATTTTCATGATACTTCAGCCTGGTCATGTAGCATGATTGGGGACTATAGTTTAAATTTAGTTATGCTATCTTACAAGCTATTAAACTTAAATAAGTCTCAAATGGTGCATTTTTTTTTTCTTTTTTTTTTTCATTTTATTGATGATAAATTAGGAAAAATTAATTTGGAATTTGGATGCTATTCCTAAGGTTAAGTACTTACTTTAGAGAGCTTCTTCAATTGTTGTTGCATATAACCTTAATTTGTTTAAAAGAAAATTAAAGCCAAATTTCCTTTACGCCTTATGTAATAAGGAATAATCAATTGAAAATATTTTTCTTTACTACTCTTGGACACATTATATGTGGTCTACTTTACTAAATTACCATTTGCTGTGCAATCTGCTATGAAATTTGATGAGTAGTTCGTATCCATTGCTCATGCACATTTAGCTTTTGGCCATCAAGGAAAAGATTTTTTTTTTTTCAAGATTGCTTTTACCTTATGGTTTATTTGGAAAGTTAGGAATGATTGGTGCTTCACTAAGTTACTCCTAACCCTTTGTCCATTGGTAATAAAACTCTTATGACTTTCTAGGAATTATTGCATGCTTCACTCGTTTCTCCAAAGTTTGATTCTTAACAACAAATAGACTAAGAGAATCAATAGATATGGTAGCCTCCTTAAGTTAGGCATGCTAAAATTTATCGTGATGCTACTTTTGCTTCAAATGGTGAGGTAGGTTTGGGCTTTTGTAGCACTTTACTATGATGGAAATTTACTTGCAATTATGGTGTCTCATGCACAAATTAGAGAAGCTGAAGTTGAAGAAACTTTAGCAATTCAACATGGTTTCAAGATCCAGGATGATATAATCGGGGGTTGAACTTATGTAAATTAAATTAGTATTAAAATAATTGATGGGAGAATATCTTATTGTTGTTGTAATTATATTGCATCTTATATATATTAAAGGATTTTGTTAATTATTTAACTTGCAATAATTCCTAAAACATAATAAGGAAAATTATTTTTAGAAATGATTAAGGGTAATTGGTACACTTCATAAGAAGTTTAAAGAATAAACTTTTCACCATTTTACTATGCACATATGCTATATAAAATCTAACTATTAATTTAGAAAAAATTATATTAATATATAAAAAATTATGGAAGTTTTGTTTTTAGCAATAATAGATCAAATCAGAAAAAATATTTGAGTATGAAATTACTTGTACAATAAACAAAGCAAATTGACAAAAAATATATAAGTATTATACTGTCTTATTTCATGATAACTTTGTTTAATTGTTTTATTAGCAATGCTAAAAAAAAAAGAATATCATTTTGAATATAAGTCATTAATTAGTCAATTATTCAATAATTCATATTCGTTTTCATAATATTAATTGTAAAAAAAAATAAAATTAATCCAAATCATACAATCGATATTATTTATCAATAATTTATATGATAAAATCGAAATATTTGTAATATCAATAATGTAATTATTATCTATAATATACTACTAATAAAAATTTTTAAAAAAGGTTAATAACTATAAAAGAATAAAAGCTATTTAAGCAATAAATGCATATAGAAAAAGTAGAATCATGCAATAAATGGGGAAGGGGAGAAAAAAAAAAGAAAAAAAATTACAAAATTGCCATTCCCAGGAATACAGCAAATACAAAATTGCCTCTTTAACAAGAGATTTTGGTTTAAAACTAAATTGCATCCTTAAGGGGCGATTTTAGTTCAAAACAAATGTTTTGAAACCATTTGGATTGTTTGTTTTTACCTCTCCAATAGGTAATTTTATTTCATAGCGAGGTGGTTTTGCACTCCGAACCACCCTTCCTATTAGCCACATACAAGTCCTTATTCTTGGATCAACATAAAATCATTTTTAAATCAATTAATATAGCACAAATCGAATTCTATCTAGTTATATGTTAGTGAGATGTTTGATTTTATCCTCTTTCTTTATCTTATAGATATACACTTTAAATCAATAGAGAACTTTTTTGCTCTGTATTTATATGAATTAATATTGTGATATCAATTAGCGTTATAAATTCGTATCAATCCAAAATCACTAATTGTAACCCAAATTTGCATCTCCAAGATGTGCTTTTAAATATGGTAATACTTTGAAATTATGAAGGCATGAAAGCGCTAAGGAACTTTAATTACACTTTCAAATAGCTATACAGTGTTTCGAAAATAAGGGAAAAAAACAAATTTGAAAGTGAAATATGTAAAACTAATGACGTCAGTATTGTCATTGCACAAGAGGACAAACATCTTAGGGATTCGCATTGGCTTAGGGCTAAACCATCTAATCTACATCTAATTGGGTGATTTATACCCCATCCTGACTATAAGTAGCTGAAAATGATGCATTCATAGGGACCAGAGTAGGATGCATCTATGTAACTCCCTCACCCATGTCTTCATGAAGACCTCTAATTAGCTTCCTCAATAGTTCAGGCGGAGTATGGACTTGACTACTAGAGGTTTCTCCCACCATAAGGCTCCGACACATGTGATTGTTAGATCTCTCCCCAATGAATGGTATGTGATACTCAAATCCTGACAGTCTAAGAGATGCTGGAGGTGAGTAATGTAGGGGAGAAGCATCATTTTGAATCTGTACACTAGCTTATCTATGTCCTCGACCTCTAACTCAAAGATGACCAATGATTCGACGACCCCTTTCTCATTGTAGCTTGTCTAATGGGGAGTCCTCTTCATTTACATTATGATCGGGTGCAAGTGGGTCGCCTAGGTGGACTTTAATAATCCCTTAGATGAGGTCGTTAACCTTATGCTACTTAGATATAATGTCTTGGTATGACATATGTGGCAACTTATGTATGAAATCCGCTTGTAATCAGAACAAAAGTTTGATTAGCATATAACTCGAAAAACAAATGGGTAATTGAAATATCAAATTTATATACCATATACATCTAGGAGGCCCTTGACTGGCTGATGTATTTGTGAATAACTTATTGGTACTAGGGAGCGTAGTTAGGATCTACACCTAGTAGTGGATAGACTTAGACTATTCAATTTCGTTGATCCTCCCACTGTGCTATCCAATATGCAAGCCTAATCATCTAATTAATCTCAATCTTACCCCTCAAGTTGATTTCATGTAGCATCCATTCAGTGTTAGGGTAGGCTGGGATCTGGTTGGGATAATACATCTCAATGATGTGGAAGCATATCGGCTGGACATGAGCTAGCTACACATCACTCCCATCTTGACAATTAGTGGGGAGTCTGGCAACATCTTCTTGTGAGTAGGGAATCTACACAACTTGAAGTGATTATCAATAATGGGGTTTAGAAAAGGTAACACTTATTAAATGAACAAGTATCTAGTTTTGCTAAATATACACTTGCTCTAGATGTTGTCAATCAAATGCATCTCTGTACCGGCCAACCACATGCATAGATAGTTCGGTGACATTAAACTTTACCCCCCATCGGCTCATAAGTGGTCAATCGTAGACTACTAATGTAATTTGGTGATGTAAAGGGGTAATATGTAGGAAATGTTCTCATGCCCACACCTAAAGAATCACCAGTGGACTGTTAATCTCTCTTGCCTCCATCTTTGAAGCAAGGTACAACTAGCGTTACAACTAGCATTACAGTTATACTGAGCAAGCTACTCCCCTCCCCAAGTGTAGCACCTGGCCATGGTGAAGTACAATAGGAGGAGAAGGAACATAAGGTGTATTACATTGTTGGACTTGTCCGAGAATAGCATACCCCTAATCTATTGCATGATATGCACTCTTGTATAACATTACACCATAATGTTATTCACTTTAAAGGCAAATAAGTGAAATTGTCTTTCATCTAGGACAATTTCAATTGTGCACCCTTTATGGTACTCTTTGATGGGTGAATTCCTAATAGGCAGCGACATAACTCACCCTACCTAGTAGATGCCGCCATACTTGTAACGGCATCGCCATTGGTAGGGAGACCAATGAGTAGAGATATATTTTGTAGAGTCACTATCATCTTGTTGGTGTGGAAGTGAAATATATGTATCTCTTCCCTCCGTTGCTCAACTAGAGCAATGATCAAGTGCCAATCTAATAGTATGAGAGGAACCTACTGCGCACCAATGAAGCCTGACTGCTCTAAATATAGGATCATGTGTGAATTTATCAAGATCTCCTTGCCATCCTGATGCCTAAATATCTCCTTACGTCTATGACACCTAAGCCAATAGCTTTCCTGTAACCAAGGAAGAAGAACTAATCTTAGAGGCATTATATGAAATGAACATTTTGTAAGAATGTTTTCAATTTTCTTTTTGTTACCTGATCACCTTACACCAGCTCATACCTATGGGATGGCTGTAAGTGAAGTAGTGACCTATTAGCTGGTCCTAGATTTATCTACCCCTACAAGTCTAAAAAGAAAATAATAATAATAATAAGCTTACCATTACACTCATTAAGGAAAATCAAAACATAAGTAAAACGAAAATTTCTTAAATATATTTCCATATATATTATCAATTAACATTGGCTTATTTTTTCACTTTAACTAATTCAAGTACTGGTAGATCCACTCGAAGTTGATTGTCTTCCTCGTTACAGACATCTTCTCCTATTATGTCCATCCTTACTACATAGTCCATACGTATAAGTCAACGATTCCTCTCAAATGTCCATCTCATTTTGGAATCATTTCTCTTGTGGCCTGCTTGGATTCTTAACCTTATCTAAAGTTTGAAATGGATGCTATACAGGAATATCAAGATAAGACCAATTGGCCTTAGCAACACATGGCATGAAGGAATATGCATATAATAGTTAATTGTGCAATGTGTACCAATGTCCAATATGTGCAGCATAATTTATGCTCATTTTCCCCATAACAGCTATAGGGTAGGAGCATGGAATCTTATATGTTTTCCACTTATTTCAAGTACACTATCGAATCCTAAATGTGACTGTATGGTTGTTCTCTCCTTTCTACCCTTGTGATGTAAGTCGTAGCGCAGTGATGACCTCCAATATTTACTCATTATAGTTGAAAATCACGATACGGTGACCGTTGGGTACTTTATACCACTTATCAAACTTTCGTTTTGCAAATTTAGTAAGTACTTTACCAATGCCCATTAGCTTTGCTAACTTGATCCTTCGTTTGTTGAAATATTTGTTACAGTTGTATAAAGTTTTCTTCATAGTGCCACAACAGGCAAGTTCTTAGCATCTTGAAGAGCACTATTGTAACTTTCTACAATGTTAGTCGTCTCATGACTAAATCAAGCTCTATTATCATATCCTAATGTCCACATTTTAGGATTCAGGCCTCTAAAGTAAACTCTAGTATAGGGGCTCATCGTTTTGGCCTCGTCGTAGTAAGCATGATTTCGAGGTTGTAACTAACAAGCGGCCTTCCTTATCAACTCTTTGTAGTTTTTGTTCTTAGCACGAATGTTAAAGTTATTGGCAATGTGTCAGATATACTACTACTACGGCCAACCACTTGGCCACACTACATTCTCGCCCTCTACTATAGAATAGATCCTAATATAATGGTCCAAAATCAAACATATATTAGAGCGATCTCTTATAATGTGCATGAGCATATACATTAGGAACCAACTTCAGCTATCCCGGCATTCCTCATCGATTAGGGCAAAACCCACTGGGACTATGTGATTCTAACCATCAACTTTGGTCGTAATTAGTAGTTTATGTTAGTACTTCCCATAAAAGAATGTTCCATCAATTGTAATGATAAGCTTACAATGTATGGAGGCCTCAATACAGGGTTTGAATGCCTAGAAGACTATATTGAAGAACATATGCCTACTAGTATCACTGTCTCGCCATTTCCACTCTACTATAGTATCGACATTAGCTTCTTGGATGGCAATTAGTAGATGAGGGAACACCACATATGATTCCTCCCACCTTTTGTAAACCTATTCAATTGCTTTATGCTTTACTTCTCTAATTCTCTTACGTATATAGTATGACTGTATTATTTGCAAATGGTCACTTGCAAGTGTTTTACCTTAATGCTCAGTGACTCTTGTATATCCTTTATTGTAAAGTAAGATAGGGTGTTTGAATCCAATTTCAAATGGTCTTAGCTTATGGTAAGATTGAGACACGTGTGTGAACCTACAAACCTGGTTATCACAAAGCATCCAGCATGCTTCTTCTTACAAGCTCTAAATCTCCACCTACATCGCTTTTCCCAATCAATGCATTTGATAGACCATAATGTAGGTTCAAACTCATTTACGATGAAGTCATAGTAATTCATAACATGATGCAACCTTACAGTTATCTATAGATGTTTTTTATTTTTGAACCACATGCCTACCTTCAATTCATCACCAAAGCTCCATTCACCATCATTTATACTATCTTTAGACGGCACCAATCCATCCTTAATACTTGTCGTGTAGAAAGGTACAGGTTCCGACATCCTGACTGCATCCACATTTGTGGCTAACCCAAGCCTCTAATCATTTTTTTTTTACATAACCCTTGTACTTCTTCTACTTCCAACAACCCGCATTTAGTCGAACCAATGTCAGCATTACAATCTGTATCATCAAAATTTTTATTAATGTCCCCGTAAGCCAGTTCATTCTCTACATCAGTATATCAATTAAACTCATTAGTGATCACTACATTAGGTTCGAAGGACATATGATTGTTGTTTAGTACATAACTTGGTGTGATTGGTTGAGATTCGAATACTTTAGTTTCAACTTGTAGTATAACATTATCGCGGTGCTCTCCAACATCATACTTAGCTATAGGGTAGGGGGTGGGGAGTTGGGGGATGGGGGCTATCGGTGGTGGGTTCACTTCATAAATTTCAATATACAACTTTGTTAAATCGTTGTCTCCACCACATCTTACTGAGAAAGCTATTAGTTGTTAGACATCATAATTATTGCTAATGGGGATGGCACAAAACATGTCCTTAGTCTTGCTTACGAGGGGGCATCGGTGAATTAACTTAACTTGGTGTATCGTCATGTCAACCTAAAGCTGATTACATATCAATCCAAAGAACTAGTCATACATAGCACCAAATGAAACTCTAACTACTGTTCTTAGGTGCTTATGCTATTGTACCCTGTCCTATCCTTCCACAATATTTCTACTAACATAACAAACTAACTTCATATTATCCATTTTCTACCTATTTGCCACATCAACTTCATAAACTTTAGCATCTAAATGCAAAAATATTACGTTATACTAATAGACACACTCTACTAGAGTTCATGAACACATTACCTAATTTGATTTCACTATCATAATCCCTTAACAATACTACAATCAATACTTACTTCAATTGAAAGAAATAAGGAAGTAACACCACCTCGCAAGCCAATTCATTCTCCACATCCCTCAACAATAATTATTTGTACACATATTACCTAATACACACGTATGCATAAAATATAATAACGAAGATAAATTTACACAAACAAAAACTACATACGTATACATATAAAATATACTAACTAATGAACACAACGTTATAAAAGATATACATATATATAAACATATATATAAAATATACTAATGACCACAAATTTATACAGAAAATTACTAAGCTTATAGATAATGAGTTATAGAAAAAATTCAATGCATGTATATGTTATAGAAAAGATGAACATTTTGACTTATCTAAAAAATGTCAATAGATAATAATGTACCATAATGCATCAAGCGAAAACACTATTTCTTCGAATAACATGTGTAATATCACATAAATCAACAATCAAACATGAACATCTAAGTATTAGAGCAAAGCCTTATCCTCATACTATTAGGATCAATAATTGATTTAAGGCATTTGGAAAAATAAACTGATTAGGCTAAAAACTTACGAGAAACTTGATAACCCTAATCGAGGAATTCTTATACATTTGGAAATCCATAATATACTAAGAATACAATCAAAATAGTGAGAATTCAATATATATGAGATCTTAAAGTTGAATTTAAGGCAATTGTATCTAAATTTAGAGCTTTCGAGAAATGTTATCTGATTGAGCTAAACTTTACTACTAAGTTAAAAAAGTTAGTTGAAATAACTCAGTAAGTTTAGATTTAAAAATTAACTATCCAAAATCACAAATTTAGCATTATAAATGTAATTATTCAATATAGTGTAAAAACTATTGAAACCCCTAAAATCAAGCTTAAAATACCACGATAACTTAGAGATAAGTTAATTAGGCAATAAAAGAAAATAATATAGCATAATATACTATATAAGTATACACGTATTTTTATAAGTATACTTGGTATATATAATAAACATACCCATAAATTAACCTAAAACTATATAATTATGCATAATAGGTGTTAAATTTGCAAAAATTAAATAGGAAAAATATCTTAAAAATAAAAGACATGTTAGAAACATAGTTATATGCATATAATTGCTCATTATGTGTGTTACATATATAGTGTATACGTACACCTATATTAATATAATAATTAAATATACTTAAAGTATTAAAATTTCACTAAAATTTAACCAAAACTTATCCAAATGATGTGGGAATAGCTGGAATCTACGTAGCACTTCAACAATAGTTGGAAATGATGACTGAAAAGTAAATCATCAACCATTTGCCACCTCATACTTTCTATCTTTCAAGAAAAATATTAAAATAAATTACTTAACAAAAAATTTCAACTAACCCTAATTACTATAAATAAGATTCCCCTACAATAGATACACGTTTAGGAACCCAAATTATAGAAAGGAAAAATAGAAAAAAATCAAAAGAAAATAGAAAAAATTAGAACAAAAATAAAGTAAAGATCGAGCTACGACAGTTCCCAAACTATTTGATAACCTAACGTAGAGCCCCACCGCCACCTAGTAGATCTACTACTGCCTAGGCCGGCTAATAATCCCTCTCCGACCAACGGTGGCTAGAACTTCGATGAAATAAGGTTCCGAGTTTTTGCTCTGTTTTTCTCTATTTTTGAAAAATTATTAAATTATTTAGGAAAAATATGAAAAAATTAAAATCTAGTTTCTTTTAGATTTAATTTCATTTCGTAAATTTATTTTAACAAACTTATGAATATTTAATGTACTTGCTTAACAAATATACCATTCATTTGAAATTTAAAATTCAAAAGTACATTATTTAGTGTATGATACATATGACATATAGATAATTTCTATGTAGCCTGATATTTTATTTTACTATTTTTAATATTTATTGTATTTTTCAGCCTAAAAATAACTTGAAAATAGACTAAAATTGCAAAATAAATATGAAATTATGAAATTAAATGATGAAATGGACATGTACTGATTTCTAGTGAATAATAATAATGTTGGGATATGTTGAAATCAATTTGGTGAAAAAAGGATTATCACTGGGTAATTTAGGATAATTCAAGAGTAAAATTATAAATACGAATATATAGGCGATATATTAAAAGGTTGAAACCAAGTACTAGCTAAGTTTCATATATTTTTAGGAGTTTATAAATTTTTTTGGGAAATTTTTGGTAACCCAAACTATTTATTATGAATTTATATAGTAAAATAACTTAAATTATAAACAGGGAACTCATTTTTAGCAATAATATGTTAAAATATCATAAATAGTTGAATAAAAACTATTTATATGTGTACTAGTTAGATTGGATAAAAATTATATTTTAAATATGTTTAATGATGTTTTAATAACCAAGATATGTGATATATATATTAGGGATAGATAATACCTATATTATATAGATATATTGACAAATTAGATAAAATATAGTTTAATAACCTAAAATACATATAATATGATAATATTTATATAGATACGTATAATTGTATTAAAAGCTCGAACTACCCATTAAAAGTCATCTCTACAAATAAAACCCATAACATGTGTTGTTAGGTTTGTATGAACCTAAGAACACTAATTTTATTAAAATCAGACAATCTTAGGTAATATAACCTATAACTTTACAATATTCTAGAATGTGTGTATTACGGTAACCCTACGGAAATTGAAACGTAGTTTAATAAATTAAAATTATATTTCGATACGATCGAAATGAAATATATTACGTAATAGTATAAATTACGTATATTATTAATAATTAATAACTTAACTTAACCTATATAATAAAACTATATATTGTTATATAAGGAAAATGATAATATACTTTGTATATATATAACCATTTTAGATAAAACCCTAGTATTTTCGTAATTATTACAAAAGCTAAATTTAGATTTTATGTATATAAGATTCCTCGGTGATCAGATCGTTGACAACCCGAGTTTTTTGTAGTGAGTATCTAAACAGTTAAGTGGGATCTATGCCTTACAACATTCTGGTTTATTATTTCAAAATATCTGGGGATTTTGGTATGTATTGGCTTATGATTATAGTTTGATGTTTATGCGTATGCAACGTTTATGGTTGGGTTTCGATTTGCTGTGATGAGAGCTAAGCTCCATGATATGGTTATTCTTTGAATATTATTATGCTTGAATTATTTAAGCTTGGTTGATCACCTTGAAAAAATGAACTAACTCAAACTTGGCTTAAGATCTAATCTGATATGCATCGCAACCCACTAAGGGTAACAACTAGGATTCTTAGGCCAAACATGGACTCCCTTCAATGAGAATAGTTGAAATGGTCATTTCCTTACCTTTAGCCGAACTAAGTGATAGGAGAGGTGGTCACAGCAAGGTTGAGGGCCGTGGTTTAAAGGCAGTCATAAGAGGAAGGTGTTCTCCATTGCACAAGCCCCTGTTTAGTTTCGATCCGTAAGTGTGTGACATTAATCTCCTCAACCCAGATTAGAGCAAGCGTGATTTCTCTTAGCTCTTGACATTAGATAATATTGTGTAATGGTATTTGCTTATATATGCATTGCATCTAATCAACTTAGTTGAAAACCTTGCTTATGATGTGCTAAGTGCATACTTCTATCTCTACCTCACTTACTAAGCAAATTATCGCTCATTCCCCTATAGTTCGTTTTGCAAGTTCCAAATGGCTTATAAGTGCTTACCCAACACTAGAACCTTAGTAAACTGGGATGGGGAATGAGATATAATAAGAAATGGTTGGTTATTGCCTTTAGTATTAACTTTTTATCTTTTAAGGAAAACTACATAAGACTCCTTAAAGGGTTTAGTAGCTTTCAATATTTTTGTCTGTAAGTGAAATGACTAGTACTTGTAGGATTTACTACTACTCTTTTATAAGGTTAAATTACAAGTTCATTATTACAAATTATTTTAAAGGATTACTTTATAGGTTTATATCAAACAAGTATCGAATTGGATGCTTTAAAGGAATAGAATCGAGTATGCCTGGTGTGAACTAGGTCTAAGATCGTAACTGTGAGGATAGTTTTTATCTTAGGATGGCTCACACAATAAGAATATTATGACTTCACTTTTTTCGGGGCATGAGAACATATGCTTAAAACGGATAATGAGAAAAAACAATACCTTTTCTAATAGATGTTTAAAGAGAGAAAGTGATGACATTACGTGGATTGTCTCCCCATTTTGAAAAATCTTCCTACAGTTGAGATTTAAACCATACTACTACTTCGAATTTGTGATTGATTCGCAAAAAAAAAAAAAAGGATCGAAATGACGATTTGGTTGAAAAAGTCTCGGGAGGTTTTAGAAAGAGAGAATGATGAATTAGAATTGTGAAATGTAAAATGGGGGGAGTAGGGGTGGGGATGAAGATATCCCCATGGAAATCCCATCTTGAAGAGGCGATTTCATTTGCCGTATTCTTGGGAATTCCCAAGAATGTCGATTTTGTAATTTTTTTTTTGTATATTTTCCCTTTCCTTAAAGAAAGATGACATTGTAATTAAACATATCTTTCCTGAAGTTATGTTTACTAATCTATTAACAAGGATTTGAAACTTACTAAATTCTAAAGCATGTTAAGGATATCTAATAAGCCGTGTTAAGAGTAGACATGGTTGGCTATATTAGGGGTGGGTTTAAGCTTGTAAAAAGCTTAAAAACAAGGATGGAAAAAGTGCACAAAACAAGTAATGAAGAAGCAAACCATAATCAGCTCTGATGATATTACATATGAAGGAACTACTAAGGACTCATAAAGTGAATTCAATATGACATACGAGCTAGCTCGGTGAGGGTACTTACTATCAGCATTGCTTAAGAGTTAGAATAAGAGTAAAGGGAATGCTTACAGAAAGAGACAATGAAGTATATTCAATATCAGTGATATATGTTACAGCTACATTTATAAGGGTATTTATACCTAAAAAGTTAGGGCATCTTACTAAAAATAGAAAAGATAAAAGGGATGCTATCTAAAAGAAGTAACATATAAGGAATAATAAAGGTTATAAATGAAAAATCAAAGAAATGGACAATTGGTGTAGTGAATCCTTTCATGTGATGTTGGACATGTGGCGTTTAGTCGTTCGGGGCGCTTTTAGTAGAAATAGACAAAGTTCTATGGTTAAGTTGAGAGCAGCGGTACCGAGCAAACTTAAGGGTTCTTGTGAAGAGACATTGGCTTGGAAGCATTCAAGGATTCTCAACGTAAGTATTGTAGAGCTAGTGGTTGGTATAAGAAGATAAGAGCTGACGATAGGATTGGCCAAGTAGTTAGGGGAATATCAATCAGGTCGGCATACAATGGTTGATAGAATTGAAACAACTCAGTTGGGCAGGTGAAGTTGTTTGATAGTGGGGATCAACTAGGCTTCGACTGGAAAGATAGAATCCGCTTTGTTAATCCTTTAAGATCTTAAGCTTAGATTAAGAGTCTAGTTATTTGATTCCCATCATCCCCTTCGGCTTGATTTAGATTTGGGATCAAATCGAACTGGTTGTTGCTCTATTCTCCTCCAAGTTAGTAAGGGTTGAGGTTGGTGATATTAAAAGTATCAGAAACTCTATGGTCTTCAGGTAATTCTAATCAATAAGCACTGTCATTGATCTTCTGGAGTACTTTAAAGGGGCCTTTGGCTCCAACGGATAATTTACTCTTTCTCTTGTTTAGAAACTTCTCCTTGCTTAAGTGTAGCCATACTAAATCGTCAAGCTAAAATTTCATTGTTCTCTTTCCTTTACTCTTCTCTCTCAATTTTGTTGTAGCTTAGTCAATTAGTCATATATCCTTTTGATAGATCTTTTGAATGGACTAAGCTCGGGCTCTTGCTTCGGGGTCCTTTTACTTGGGCATAAGTGTTGGGGTATGATCAAGGGATAACTTTGGGTTAAGGCCATAGACAACTTCAAAGGGTGTTTGTTTAGTGGTGTTGTATACCGTATAGTTGTAATCAAATTCCATAGTAGGCAAATAGATATCTCAATTAGTTAAGTTCTTCTTCACTACAGCTTGGAGAAGTGATCCCAAAGTACAGTTGAATACCTCTATTTAGCCATCGATTTCGGGATAATAAGAAGTATTGAAGAGTAGTTTAAACCTGATATGATTCCAAAGAGTTCTCTAGAAATGGCTTAGAAACTTTAGATCTCTATTTGACACTATACTGCTCAACATACTATGCAAACGAACAATTTCCTATAAAAAGAGAATAGTAATAACTGAAGCATTATTAGTTCTTGAGTAGGGCACAAAGTGCACCATTTTACTAAATCTATCTACGATGACCATTATTGCATCCTTACCTTGGGCAATTTATGGTAACTTGAGAACGAAATTTATGCTTAACTTAGATCAAGACTTAGTTGAGATGGGTAAAGGAATTGCTTTTCTTTGCTTGGCTTGGCACTTGGCCCTTCTACATGTAGTGCAAGCCTCAACAATTTGATGTGTATCTCACTTCATTTTAGGGCAAAAGAATCTCCCATTCAATGACTCATACATTTTTTTCTCTCTAAAATGTTTAGAGAGCCCTCTACCATAAGCTTCCCTCTTTAACAACTCTTATACAGAATTAGCCAGCATACATAGCTTGCCACTTCAGAAGAGATAACTATCTTATACGTGATATTCATCCACTATTCTCCCTTCTCTACAGTGTCTATAAATAGGACCAAAACGAGAATCATGTTAATATTGTTCTTTAATGCTTATAAACTCCAACAGTTTGGTATGCAACTAGGTAAGAAGAACATGCCTTCTTGATAGAACATCGACAATTACATTACTCTTGCTTTGTTTGTATTTAATGATGAAATTAAATCCTTCCAAAAATTTAATTCATTGGGCTTGTCTCTTTGATAGCTTTGATTAGCTACTCAAATATCTCAAAGACTCGTAATCAGTGTACATGACAAATTCTTTTGGCAAAAGAGAGTATTGCTAAACATAAAGAGCTTGGATTAAGGGAAGAGGAAACTTTTTTTTTTTTTTTTTTTTACAAAAATGTGATTCTTAAGAAAATATTCGTAGGAATACCGCACTTGAAATTGCCTCTTAGAGAGGTGATTTCAATTTAAGTGGAAATCGCCTCTTGCTTAAATTGAAATGGCCTTTTAAAGAGGCGATTTCTTCTACAATTAGATTAAATTATCTTTTCAAGAAGTGATTCTATCAATATAACCCCTTTTTCCCTAACTATACAAGTGAATAACCAAAATTCATTCAATTCAACCCATACGAACAAAAGAAGCTCCTTCAGAAATTCCCAACATAGTACAGAGTTGAGCAAAAACAAGTAAAGCACTTTTGCAAGTTATAACACATATGAAGCCCATAATCATTCAATATAACTATGAGTCTAACATGGCAGTTAATTTGTAACAGTTTGGAATGGACAAATAAGTAAAGTTAAACTTAGGAATATGTACAAAATATGCATAATTTTGACTACACATCCGAATATTCGGCAAATAAAAACAATCAATATCTATCTACTGCCTACATCGTCTACATGTATAGCCATACTTCTCCCATACATCTGCTTTAGGCTAAGGATAAACTATTTGACTTGCATCCAATTGAGTAATCTATGCTCTATCCCTAGAGAAGCCATTAGACTCAGTGTAGTGCATAGGGATGGGGTAGGGTTGACTTATGTGACCCCCTCACCTATGTCTCCATCAAGATCTCTAAGGTAGCCTTAAATAGAGCTATAGGAGTCTTCATCTTTCGGCTAGTGCCCTCATTAGACGAGGTATGAATATGGAGCTAAGGTGCTACTGGAGATGTTAGTAGCGAGTAATGTGGAGGAAATGTATCGTCTTGAGTCTGTATGCTAACCTGTTTACATCCTTGGCCTCCTCTTCATTAATGACCACGTCTAATAGCTCCTTTCTCTCTATGCTTCGTCTGGTGGGGAGTTATCATCATTTGCATTTGGACTGGGTACGGGTGGGTCACCTAGATGAACCTCAATAATCCTTTGGATGAGGCCATCAACCCCATGATGCTCTACTATTATGTCTCGTTCGACATTTACTATAGCTTATGTATGAAATCCACTGGTAAGCCGAAGGTAACAGTTTGATTAACATATAACTAGAGAAATGAATGGGTAATAACAATAGGAATGGTACATACCATATACATCAAAGAGGCCCCTAACTTACCGATATATCTATATGTAATTGGCTGGTTCCAAGTGACGTAGTCTAGATGTACGCCGAGTGGTGTCGGATTTGTAAAATCCAATTTCATTGTTCCTCTCAATGCACTATCTATGCTGTATGCCTAGTTACCTAATTGATCTTGGTCCGGCCCCTCAAGTCTATTTCATGTAAAGCCCATCTAATATTACGATGGGCTAGGATCTCTTGTATCCTGCTAAATTATTAGGTCATGCAATTGGGATAGCGTATCTCAACAATGTGGAAGCATATCAATGGGTCTTATGCTAGCCATACATCACTCCTATCCTAAAAATAAGTAAGGAGTCTAACTATGTCCTCGTACATGTAAAGTATCTAAATAACCTAAAAACATATCAAATAAGAATTTAAACTGAGTAACACTTTGGGAAGCTACAAGTAATTAGGTTTGTTAAATACTTATCTACTTTGGACACTGTCAATCGAATGCATCTCTATATTGGCCAATTACATGCATAGGCAGCTTCGTGACATTGAACTCCACTTTAGATATAGGTTCATGTGTGGATCTATCAATATCTCTTAGCCATCTTAAACCCTAAATATCGCCTTATGCCTACAACACTTGAGCTAGTAGTTTTCCTGCGAGTAAAGAAGAAGAGCTATCTAAATAAATTACATATGGTTTTTATTGGAAATTTTAAGGTATTTTTTGCATTTGTTTTTATTGGATAGTTAATTCTAAGGTATTTTTTTGCATATGTGGGTATGAATTTGTCAAAGTTTATATTATTGACACTCGGAGAGTTTGTAATTATGAGCATTTGTAATTATGATAAATATTTGTCATTACATATCTTATTTGTTATTTTGAAGACATGATAATGTGTTTATAAGCATTTGTGGATTTCGCATTGTAGCATATTATTGAAGCATGTCTGTTATTGAGAAATCCTGTATAGATGACTAACTAGTAATATCATAATTTTGTATCATTTGTAATGTTATTACTTGCTATACTATTGAATCTTAATCCATGTTAACTAAAATACCCCTAGTAAATAGATTATTCTTAAGGGTAGTTTTATTTTCTTTTAAGATTTTGAATCAAATGGTTAATTTAATTTTCTATTTATTTCTTCCCTCTTCTCTCTCTTGCTTTCTCTCTCTCTCTTTAGCATGCGCTTTCTCTATCCCTGTTACTTTTTTTCTTGTACATTTTACCCTCCTTCTTCTTACCTATTCTACATAAGAAAGCTTAAACCCTTTTCTCCTAAAAAATTTCAAGAATATCAAGGTATGATCAAATTTTCTCTTTAATTATTCTTTCTTATTTGAAAGATCCAAGAGATTAAGAGACATTGGAAATTTAGGTTTTTATTGTGTAATTTTAAGGAGGTGTATGAGACCCCATGATTAAGTGTCTCACATAAATTGCGAGAGGTTATGGTATTAGTTTATAAATGCATGGTTGTGAATACCTTATTAATATAAGCTTGATACATTTCGGCCAAATGGTTAAAACATGCCTATTAGTATTAGTTGGCTTTGCTATTTATGCTTTTGGCTTGGGGTATTATAAATGGTTTTAGAGTAGACTCTTTGCCAGTAGGTGGATGATTTGGGTTGAGTTCTAGTTTAAAAAAGAGGTTTAAGGAAGGTGGAGACTATTACTAGGGTATGACTCATTGTACGGTTCCAAGATGGCTTATATGTAGTGAGTAACCTGAATTGTATATTGAAAAAGAAGGGAAGATTTGGGCCCGATTGTAAGGTTGTGTAACAAAGATGCTACATGTTTAAGGAATGGAGATTGTAAGTCTCTATGGTTAAGTGTCCTACATTGATTATAAGGGATTATGATACTAGTTTATAAGGCCATAATTGTGAACACCTTCTTAACACAAGTTTGACACTTTTGGGCCAAGTGGTTAGAATGTTCTCATTAGTGTTTGTTGAATTAACTATTTACTGCTTTTAGCCTAAGGCATGTGATAAGAAGTAAAATCCTCATTTATGCAGCTTATTAGTTTGTAGCAAATTATGGAGATTTATGCTCGAAATATTGCACTAGCTTTGCAACACAATGGAGATGTGTGATCCTTACATGAAGAATTATTTACATAACCCATGCAATAGCTTAAGTGGCATGTTATTCACGTGTAGCTTATTTATTTTCTTTTATTCTTTTTATTAATTTAGTAATATTTTTATTAGATTTTATTAATAGTTGTAGGCAATTAACAATATTAGGTAATATTAACAGTTAAAAGTAGTTAGCAATATTAACTAGTATTACAAAGAGTCTTATTTTATTTTATTAAATCTATTCCTTAAGATTGTTAAGAAAAAACTATAAATACTTAATTACATAGTTATATACGGATGAAGGCTAGTTCTAAACAGTGAATTGGTAATTCATTAAAGTATCGTTAAAAAAAAAAAATCCTATAGATGCCAACTAACACCTTTAAAAGTCAAACTCAAAGGCTTACTCGCAACTATTGTAACGTTTGGTTTTGAGGGGAGAAAAGGTAGGGTAGGGGGAGGGAGGGAGGGAGGGAGGGAGGGAGAGAGAGAGAGAGAGAGAGAGAGAGAGAGAGAGAGAGAGAGAGAGAGAGAGAGAAGCTTGCAAAATAGTTAGTGAAATGATGAAGGAGAGAACGGGGAGAAGGAAATATATATGTATTGGTTTTTTACATATATATATGTATGTATAGGTTTTCTTGAAAAAAATCCTAAACCTATGAACTTGGTGGTTCCTAGCTTGATTCTAGGCTAGTTTGACCTAGTTCTCAAGTTTGTACATAGGAAATTCAATTTTGCAAGTTATTTCTTTGAAAGGACTAATTTGTGCTCTTGCATTCTTCTTGTAATCTTATTAATTGTCTTCTTATGAATGGTGATCAAAACAACCAATCCCTTAGTTTGTTCCTTTCTTAGTATGGCATGTTAAAAGCTTTTGATTAAGAATTACTAAATAGTTTAATTCATTGGTGATCTCTTTCACTTGAATTAAACATATCCTTTTATTTTATTGTTCATAAAATAAACACAGAAACACCATTAAGCACCTAACAATAAGTTTCTCATTCCTTGTGAAATCTTGAATTATATAATGAATCATGAGAGGTAGGTTATGTTATGGATATTGTTAATGAAATCTTGAAGTTTTAAGATTGTTTATTGTTGATTTTGAACTTGTTTTTAAAAGGAAATGGTATTGTTCTTAAATGAAGTGGTGAATTGGATATTTAATTCAAGATTTATAGATAAGTTAACATGATAAAAAAATTTGTTATTGAGTATTTGTTTGTAATTGATAGTGACAAACTTTTCAATTAAGAACCAGCTTGGAATCGCGTTAAGACTA
This sequence comes from Lumnitzera racemosa, assembly GCA_024138005.1. NCBI lineage: Eukaryota > Viridiplantae > Streptophyta > Magnoliopsida > Myrtales > Combretaceae > Lumnitzera > Lumnitzera racemosa. Next base: position 66,484,364 of record JAMXBC010000004.1, read on the forward strand.
GCCATGAAAGGCTGATCAACATAAGGAGATGACTGACTAGTAAAGGCTAATCTAGAACGAAATGACTAGCCTAGTAAGGGGTTAATTTGCCAATTTTGAACTGTAGTTATTGTAGAAGTGGAACAAACTCCTAGTTTGGAGCTGATACCAATGGTAAAAGAAATTTTCGAAGTGTAACTTATAGAATGGGTAGGATTGAAGACTCAATTTAGGAATTATTAAATAAAAGCTTCATTAGGCCCAATGTGTTAGCATGAGGTGCTTAGTATTGTTTGTAAGGAAGAAAGATGGTAGTATGAGACTTTCTATTGACTATAGTGAGCTAAATAAATTGACAATTGATGACTTGTTTGATTAATGGAGAGGAGCATAGGTTTTTTCAAAGATATTGAAATTAGATTATCATGTGCCAAAATTGGCATTTAAGACTCATCATGGGCACTACGAGTTCCTAGACATGCAATTCATACTCATAAATGCTTTAGTGGTCTTCATGGACTTATTATTAAGATAATCTAGGATTATCCTAATAAATTTATAGTTGTGTTTATAGGCAGTATCATGGTATACTCTAAAAGCTGAGACAAGCATGATGAATATTTGAGGATAGTCCTACTACAAGTTAAAGAAAAGTGACTGTATATGAAGTTTAAGAAATGTGAAATCTGATTAGATTGAGTAGCTTTTTTTTTGGGGGGCATGTAGTAACTAAAAAAAAAAAAAACAGCAATGGATCCAAAAAAGATCTAGAGTGGCTAAGACCTAAACCTTTGACCAAAAATTAAAAGCTTTGTAGGTTAATTGAACTATTATGGGCATATTGGAAAACTTTTTCAAGATTGGAACCCTTACTAGTAGGTTTACTCGAAAAGGGGTCAAGTATAACTAGAGTAAAGGGTGGAGTCTTTTCAACAATTAAAGTAGAGGCTAGTTGCTAGTCCTATTTTACGTTGATGCTTATATTTGAAACCACGTAAGAGAAACTATCCCATCTATGATTTAGAATTGGCAGTGATAGTTTTTGCTCTTAAGTGTGGAGGCATCATTTATATAGTGAGAAGTGTCAGGTTTTCATCATCATGAGTAACTTTAAATGCATTTTTACATAGAGAGAGTTCAATATGAGGTAAAGAAGGTGGTTGGGGCCAATTAAGGATTATGATCTAGAAATCTTATATCATCCTGGGAAAGCAAATATTGTAGTAGAAGCCTTAAGGAGGAATTACATTTATCAATCCGAATCAGGAATTTGAACTTTTTCTTCAGGAAGTGGATTAGTTTGAGTTGTAATTAAAAGAAAAAGTGGCTTACATGGTTTAAGGGTCCAAGACCCGTAAGCCGAAGCGCTGGTTCCAAGAACTAGCCCAAAACCGTCGTACATTTGTCCGATCCCAGTTCTCCAATGTGGGAAGCTGAAAACCGATGGTCCTCGGATCATTTAGAATAGTGTCCAGGTCTAATTAGAGAAATTCTTAAAGGAAATTCTTCGGGTCAATTAATAGGATGAAATTTTACTTCAATTTGAATTTAATTCTCCATGATTGCACATCATCTTTTCGTGCATGATAAAGTATGCGAAATCATTTTATTGGATAAAAGGCGGTCATCATCGGTAGCATGGTCTTTTGCGTGCAGTTTTTGCAATTTAAGGTTTCTGCTCATCATGAGATCTTGTCATTCTTTCTTTTCTATGAAGCACATATAAAAGGAAAAAGATGTACCGATGTATTGACACTGTACAAGTACAACAGAATCTTGGTTATAAGTTCATTTCTAATTACGCTAGTGGATTATGGAAGAAGCTTTCCTAGTTCTGTATGTCCCGTAAATTTCGGACAAATCATGAGTAGGCAAATCACAGTAATTCTCAATCTTTACAATGATATGAGATCAAGTTATTTATTATAGATTGTTTTTCCATTTTCCTTTTCTTTGTTCCTAAAAACGGTGTAAATAGTAATGTAAACTTTCATGAGAGGGTCAACTCCATATCTTAACCATTCAGTGAGGACGAGGCCTGCAAAATCAACCGTGATTCTTGAACAGAATATCTACTGTAATGTTTGTATGTCGTAAGACTGGCTGCAATTGAGGAATAAAAAAAGGTAAGAATCCCTATATTCTTATTAAGTACATACAACTTGACAGGTGAAAGTATACTGTAAACTGAATTGTTTTAAAATTATAAATATTCGAGTTTCCTTGTGTTTTCATGAAGACGTGAGGGGTTATTTGTAATTCGTGGCAAAATAAATTCGTAGCTATTATTTAATTTTTTATTTATACTTCAAACTCCTAATCAAAATGCGAAATTGATGAAAAGGTGGTAAGTAGTATGATATTGGCCCCAAGCTTTAGTCTTGAAGCCCCTAAAATTTTAAAATATGACCATTCATTTCCTTTGCCATCTTTTTAACAACTAATAGAGGCAAAGAGTTAGAGACAAGATAGAAACAGGCTAAAAGATACTAGGTTGTCTATGATGGTTGGTGAACCGATTTTATTACTTAAGAGAACTATCTTCTACGTTTCTTGCATTATACAACTACTTTTGCTCCTTATTGTAGCATTCCAACTGTATATAAGATTACCCCTAGTTAATCTTTAACTAGAAAACTTATTTATCAAGTCGATCCCTGACTTCATTCATTCACTTAATTAAACGCTTTGTCTACTTTTGTTACTCAGCATTCAATAAGTGAGGACTAAAGCAAGTCAGGACCATTTAATTTATTTCCATTTAAGATGCAGTGAAAAGCAATAAGCATATATACATATATATGTGTGTATGTGCGTGTACCATATTTGAAAATCCACTAGTCAGGTCCTTTTCAAATTTATTTACAACTCCACTCACTATTCCCTAACTGTCATCTCATTTCATTACTCCCAGAACCACTAGTCCCTTTTGATTATCCCGCTTCTAGCACTTCACTTTCGTTCCATGACTCTAGACTTTCCATCTCTTCCTTATCAGTTTCTTGTTCTCTTAATCAACAAAACTTTAGATCCCCTTTCTCTAATTTCTTCGTTTACTTGGAAAATCTCCTTCAATTTATCCCAATCTTCTTTTCCTATCTTGTAAGTCATAAGTTCGAATTCTTGCACAAACTCTATCTAAAACTGAATCATGAATAGCCATTATAACTTCCTCTAGATTAACATGTTCTTCATTGTGTTCCTTCAACCCATTAATGGTAAATTTGCAGTTAATTACTCAATGTTTGATTTTTTTTTTTTCTCATAGAATTCTAAATGTCTTAAGATTTTAAAAATACCCCTCACATTGATGACCTAAACATGATAATTCTTGATATTAAAGAATTATGTTATCGAGTTGGCAATTTTGATACCCATTATGGCAACTCAAAGATGATACGGTACAATCATGGATAGGTAGTGGGTTAACAACTTGACATGATCAATAAATTGGATAAATTTGTTTGGATTTGTCTATAAACCTATGTGAACTTATGTTTAGCACTTAAGCCTGACTAATGGACTTATCAATACGTTTAATATTAGCAATTCTTACAAATATTTCTTCTATGTTCTAAGCTTAAAAATCTAATGTAACTCTAGTAGAGATATTCCCATGGCTCAAACCCAAAGGGCTCAACAACTTGCCACTCAACCTTATATAGGTGAAAACATATAAAAGTCACAACTTCTCTCTTCTCGCTTTCTAAGCTTATCATACCCTAAAAATAAAGTCTTGACAAGGGTTAATAGTAAAGCCTACTTCAAAAATATTGCTCAAAACATACAAATAGCAATCACATATATGCCTAGATAGTTACATCAATGCAACATACAATTACAAACGACATTAGGCCTAATAAGTCATCTTATTTTAGTTGAGTTGCCATCGGCAGAGTGGGGTGGGGTAGGGGTAGGGGTGGTAAGGGTATGGTAGGTGGGTGAGGAATAAACATAAACAATCTAGCTCTAGGCACAATATTGAAAACATGGATCTATTTATATAAAAACGACATTAGGTGACATTTAATTCTAAGGATATAAGAAATCATCTCAAACTTTCTTACCATTTGTAATAGTTATAGGTAGTACAACTTACTGCCTTTATCAATAAAAACATCCCATACCACTGTTGATTGCTTATCCATAGATATCCTCATGTACATTAGTTTCAATTTTATCATCTTAACAACTTGCATCTATAATAAAAGCGGTGTTGATACTTAAACTACTAACCATTTTAATCTAAGTGTCTAACCCTCAAAATGCAACAAAACCCAATCTACATTGCGATCACTAATTATGATCCAATAGTTATTATGTTCATTATTGTAACCCTCTAAACACAAACATACATAACAACATCCCATCGTCAAGAAATTGCTCACCAACCTTCACATGAAATGACTTGTAAATAAAATATATGAACATATATAAAAGTTTGATTTAAGATCTTAAGTATGCATGAAAGACATTTTAAAACCTTAGAGACTAAAAAATGGAGTACAATGATCGACCATAGGGCAGATAAGACATAAGGATCTTCTTTAATATAATATGGTCAACCAACTAGGGGATCTGATTGGCTATAGCTAAAATGGACCATTGTTTTACGTTGTGGTCAATTGCCTTGGCGGTGTTTCACCTAATTTTGTCTTTATACATTGGAGATTTTAACCTAAGTTACTTTATGAGTACCTAACATCAAAACTATCCTAAAGCTCAACTGTTTCATCAAATAAACTCTAAAAATAGATCAATTCCACTAGAATAGTAATCAAACTCTTATTTATACATCCTCATTTTTCTTGAAAATGAATATAGTAAAACATTTTTTGCAAGGGTTGAAGGTTTGAAATTTCTAATTATAAACTTGAAAACTTTATTTGATAGGGATTAATGAGGCATTAACCTTGATACAAGTAACCACACTTAGAAAATACACTTGATCACTAATAACTCCACAAGCTAAACCTAAACAACATACCTCATACATTACATATAAAACTGGGAATTTTAAAATTTTAAAAGGGGAGAAATAAGAAAATATTAAAAGATTTTATGACTTGATATGGCTTGTTATTGACTAATGCCTATGAGGGCATTTTAGTTAATAGAAATTTAGAAAACCTTTTTCCTTAACAAAAGAGGTTAGAGCTTAACCTTATCCCTAATTACCTATCTCCTTTTTCTTTAACCCTAGCAGAAAACCCTTTAGTTGCCATGGAACCCAGAGTCCAAAATTTAGATATGTGATTCTCGAGTACCAAAAATCATTAGAGGAGGCCAGATTTGCTACAAGAATGTGATTATAAGGTGTGTTGACTATAGTAGATATCACAAAAATTGTTTTTCTGTAGAGAGGAGTAAGAAATATGATGAATTTCATGTATTGCAGTGTTGGAAAGGTATTGAATTGGGTCTTAGGTGTTGTTCTAGCAAGGAAATAAGTAAAAATTCTCAAATCCCTTGTTTTTGTTAGTTTTGTGTTAATAGAAAAGTTAAGTTTGATTAGATGATTATAAGGGGTTGTAATTGTAGAATTGTGGTGTTTGAGGGGTTTTTGGATTGTTACCTATGGAGTATCGTTGGTGGAGGAGTATGTAGAAGTGGTGTTTGGCAATGGGGGTCAAAGCCGATGAAGGGGATGTGGAGGATCATGAATTGCAATCTGCAAATTATAATTGGTGTCTAGATGCTACTAGGGCTAGCATTTGGATTGTACTTACTTTGTGTGAGTTTTTCTAGGGTGTCCAGATGCTAGTGACCCTATCATTCGAATGACATAATGTAGAGGGTGCATGGTTTGTTTTCGAACCTATTTTCCTTAAGTTTTCCCACCTTATTTTTTATTCCAATGTCTCCGACATGTTTTAGATCAACTTTATGCATCAAAATATATTCCAAACAACTCCTTTCCTTTAAGTAATCCTCTCTTTCTCTTGTAGTAATCTATGTACAAGTGAGAAGTTGAGTGGTTAAGATAGATAAGAGTTTTTCTAGGTTAAGTTTAAAGACTAAGCTAATGTTAACTTTATTGATTTGTTAGGTTGTACTGAGCTAGTTTCAGTTTGTGATGAGTCATTCCAAACAAGTACGGGACACATGTATGATTGTTGTGCTTGTTTAAACCATAATTAACTTTAACTCATACTTATTAATAATGTATTATTTGTGTTTGTTTCGCATCAACTTTCCCTTAATAGGACCCAAGATGGTTAGTAAGGCACCTAGTGATCGTATGTGACTTGTTTAATGAGGGTTCCTATTAAGACGACTCAGTTAGATTTTAGGAAAGGTTACTTAGGTGATAGGTACGACCTACACAAACATTATTATGTATATATATATATATATATTGTGTGCATAGGAGCTATGAGTTACTCCAACTCATAAGATGCTGGGAATATGTTGTTTGCTAGCTAATAAATTAGATAATTAAAATGTGCTTGTTATATTAGTTTATTTATGCTTATGTGTGAACTTTGGTTATGTGTGACACACACATGTGCATTTGGTGTTTTGTACTAGGCTTTGGCTCATGCCATTTTAATTTTCAAGTATAGATACTTAGGTGGAAATTATAGAGTTAGATGTGCTTGGATTTGGTCATCAAGTTTATTAGGATGGGGAATAGTGACTAGAGTTTCTACTGTGAAAATAACTTGAGATAAGATAGTTATAGTTTATTTTGCAATTAGTAAAATTCTCATTTATAGTTTTATAAAGTTTATTCAGAACTTATTTTAGATTTATTTGAAGAATTAAAATTTATTAAAATTATTTGGAGATTTTAATAGATTATTTTGGAGATTTTAGTATTTGTTTATGCCTGACGTATTAGTAGATGATAAGAACATGTGGTGGGGCAGTTAACCATAAGTTCTAAAGCATTATAGTTTAAGTAGTATCAGAGCCTTGGTTAAATGATCATTAGACTATTGATTGTTGAATCTTTAGGACGGTGAGACATGAAGAGTGTGAGTACTTGAAGACATAAACTTAGATATGTGAGTATAGTTCTTACTAAAGGTTGTAGAGCTAGGTGTTATAGTTTACCTTAATTATCTTTCCTTATCATTATATTACTATTTGTTGCTAATTAATATATATGTTCCCTACTTTACTTATTATGTTTCTTGTATTGTCATGTCTTATGTCTATTTTCTATTCGATTTCTCATTACATTTTTTGCATTATACCTATTTATTTGAAGTGCTTGTCTCTCTTTATTATCCCCTCTTAATCTTTTTGTATCCTTTTATAACTTAGTTTGCCTAAGTGTATGGTGGGAGAAGAGTTAGATTGGTAATGATAAAGATGAAGCGAATATTAGTGTAGTCAGCCCCCTTTTATTATGCTTACTAAAACACATAAAATACTCAATAAGGAATTAAGTACAATGAACTTAATTTATAACAAGGATAGAGGACTAACTTAATGATTGGGTATTCAAATATATTTATAGGAACATCCCATAACTAAGATTTAACAATACTATCCAAATTTATAATCAATAATATAAATCCATAAACAAACAAAAAGGAGAGAAGTTACACTTAGAAAACTTTAGCTCTTATATGAAAGATAAAACTAAAAAATTCGTAGCTAGCGTTAAATAAGACGACATAATCCTTTAGTAAATCAAAGTGATTCAATAGGCTCAAATAATATAACAAAGTGCCTCAAGTCAACCAAGACACCTTTTAGCTTAACCAAAATGTACGATACAACCAAGGCTTAAGAATCATCAATGTTAACCTTTACATTGAGGCAAAATAAGGAGCCACTTCATTAAATTACCTATAGTTGGTGATAACACAAAATCAATACGTATATAGATTCGAGACTAATAATAATAGTGAGAAATCAAGTAGCAAATTAAAATATAATTTAGTATTCCCATATACATTGGCACATATATACATAATTTGGGGTTGATGAGTTATGCTTCTTTTAAGGTGAGTCAAAGATGAGTTTGTGTCGAGTTTAGTCCTTTAGGTCAAATTGAGTTGTTAGTCTTGTCCTTATCAAGTTGATCATACGTGTTACTTGTTGAACCCATATTTATATGTATGAGTGCTGAGATGTATAATATGGAAACTCCTTAACGTTAAAAGAACTAAAAAATTAAAGTAAGAAAAGATATATGATGATAACTAAACATTAAAGCCTAGTATGAATTGAATAAGATATTTCAATTATAAATAATAAATAGATTAATAGTATACAATGAACCTTAAGGAAAGTAAATAATAAGAAACTATGATAAATAACTATAAATAACAATAACAACAACAACAATAATAAAAGGGCGATAACTAAAGAAGTAATTAGGAATAATAAAATACGGAAAAATTCAATAGACCTACCAAACTCAATAGGAAGGATTTAAAATGTGCAATAAAACTTAAAAGACGTAAAAGTGACAATAATAAATGAATTGATGATAATATAATCTATAAAGTAATAATTAGATTAATATGTCTTAACTAATTAAAAGCATATATGTGTAAGAAAAATAATAATAGTAGTAGTAGCACTAAAATTTCCTCTAACACTCTATTAATGAGTGAGGGACAAGTGAAAGAGGAGTGAAGTATAGTAACAACAAAAAGTGAGGAGAGGGGAGAACTCTTGAAGTAAAATTATAGATGATAGTTAGTAAGTAAAAGTTAGAGTAGATCATGAAAGAGTGTGCTTTTTACTTAGGAGCTATATTGTTGTTTAAGGCTTTGTAAGGATTCGAAGGTAACCTCCTTGGTGTTATATGGCATTTTTTAATTGATTGAAGTTAATGGCTGATATAGAAAGTGACGTTGAAAAAGGGGTGTCGCAATTGAGTTACATTATACAAATATGATGGTAAGAAGACTGACATTGGAAGTGTAAATGATGTATAGATGTTGGGTTGTTAAGGTAGGACTTAGCAATGATATGATTGAGTTACAAACAAAAAGGAAGTGAAATAAATAAAGTAATACAAAAAGGAGTACGTAAATGCCATGGAGACTAAAGGCATAGATTATACATTAATCAAGAGAGTCATGAAGTTAGTATAATAGAAGTAACAATAAGTCTACAAACTAAGGAACTATAAAGGAGTATCATGAGATAGATAGAAGAAACTTCGGATGAAGCTAAAAGGACTTGAGTAGCTTTGTAGATAGGGTTAAAATTTAATTTGGCTATGAATAGAAAAATTTTGCTAATAAAAGAAGATAAATAAGACACTTAACTCAAAAAGAAAGAGAAGCGGGAAATGTCTAGAGCTACAATCAAACTTGATAAAAGAAGTATAAAGAGGTTGATGTTAAAAGAGTAAAAAGAAGCAAAGGGTACTTATTTTAGGGTGCATGAGTGAACGCTCGAAAACGAAAGTTCTATTTGGGGGGGCTGTGGTGGTTGTACAGCATTGTAAAACCTAAAATTTTAAAAGGGGATAAATAAAAAAATATTAAAAGATTTTATGGCTTGTTATTGACTAATGCCTATGAGGGCATTTTAGTCAATAGAAATTTAGAAAACCTTTTTTCTTAACAAAAGAGGTTAGAGCTTAACCCTATCCTTAATTACCTATCTCCTTTTTGTTTAACCCTAGTAGAAAACTCTTTAGTTGCCATTGACCCTAAAGTCCAAAATTCGGAAATGTGATTCTCAAGTACCAAAAATCACAAGAGGAGGCTAGATGCACTGTGATTATAAGGTATGTTGACTATAGAAGATATTGCAATTTTTTTTTTTTTGTGGAGAAAAGTGAGAAACATAATGGATTTCATTTATTGCAGTATGGTGAAAGTTTTCAATCAAGTCTTGCGTGCTAATCTAGTAAGGAAAAGAGTAAGAATCCTCGAATCCTTTGTTTTTGTTGGGTTTGTGTAAATAGAAAAATTAAGGTCAATTTGATGATTGGTAAGGGCTGTAATTGGTTGATTTATGGTGTTTGAGGAATGTTTAGACTATTATTTATGGAGTATCATTTGTGGAGGAGTGTGTAAAAGTGGTGTTTGGCGGTAGGGATCAAAGACTAAGAGAGGGATGTAGAGGGTCACGAACTGCAATTTGCAAAAATCTATAGATTGTAGTTGGTGTCTAGATGTTAGCCCTCTATACTCACTTTATGTGAGTTTTTCCAATAGCCCTAGTATTCGGATGCCATGTTACAAGGGTGTACAGTTTGTTTCCTAACCTATTTTCCTTATTTTTTTTAACTATATTTTCAATTTTTAAACATCTCTAACATGTTTTCCATCAACTTTATGCATCAAAATAGATTCTAAATAGCTCCTTTCCTTTGAGTAATTTCCTCTTTCACTTGTAGTGGTCTATGTACAAGTGAGAAGTTGAGTGGTTAAAATAGATAAGAGTTTACTTTAGGTTGAGTTTTTAGACTAAGCTGGTGTTAATTTTATTGAATTGTTAAGTTGTAGTGAGATAGTTTCCCTTTGTGATAAGTTACTCCAAACAGGTACATAACACAGGTTTAATTATTATGCTTGTTTAGAATAGTCATTTAACTGGAATTAACTTAAATTCAAACTTATTAATTATGTGTTGTTTGTTCTTGTTTTGCTTCGACCTCCTCTTGGTAAGGTCCAAGAAGATTAGTTAAGGCACCTGGTGATCATACACAACTTGCCTGATGGGAGTTTTCGTATTGAGACAGCTTAGCTAGATTTTAGGAAGGGTTATTTAGGTAACTGGTTGAACCCACACTAATACTATTATGTATGTATGTATTTATTGTGTGATTAGGAGTTATGAGTTACCCTAAGTGCTAGGGTGCTGGGATTGTGTTGTTTGCTAATTAATAAATAAGATAATTAAAATGTGCTTATTGCATGAGTTTATTTATGCTTACATGTGAATTTTGGTTATGTGTGATACATGCATGTGCTTTTGGTGTTCTATACTAGGTTTTGTCTCACCCTGTTTTAATTTTTAGGTAGAGGTATTTAGGTGGAAATTACAAAGTTAGATGGGCTTGGATTCTATCATCGAATTTACTAAGATAGGGAATGGCGACTAGAGTTTCTACTATGAAAACAACTTGAGATAGGATGGTTACAGTTTATTTTACAATTAGTAAAATTCTTGTTCATAGCTTTATAAAATTTATTTAGAAGTTATTTTCTATTTATTTGAAGAAATAAAATTCATCAAAATTATTTGGAGATTTCTATAGATTATTTTGGAGATTTCTTTATACCTAACGTATCAATAGAAGATAGGGATACATGGTGGACTATAAAACCTATGTTTTAGAGTATTACACCATAAATCACAAATCCTTTATCCTCTTGCTTAAATAAAAATCGTGTACAAACATACATGCATTAGAAGAAGGCAAAATTTAAGAGACAAATGGGTATAATTTGTTTCCTTATCTTTTGAGAAGTCATGAGTGCAAATTCTTTTTTGACTTTAGGTTTCTACAAAAAAAATATACTACTCAACTCTTTAGATAGAATAATGATAGGGAAAAGTCCTTCTTTTCCCTCGAAGTTTCTAAGGTATTTCAGATATTATATTTTTAATAATTAGATGCCTTATTTTTTAGATGATGATCAATTTTCCTACATTATGAGTTTTAGTCATATTCTTCTCTTTGATATATATATATATATATAAACTTCATTTTGAGATATTTTATATCTATAAAATGCATGTTAAAAAGTTATTTACCATTCTTATAGTGTTATGCCTTTATCTTTTAAAAATTTGCACCATAAGATCTTGTTTCTTTTACATTCATATATATTCATATATATGCTCTTTAGATACTATGATTTTCTCATACACATTCGGCTTTGATCATGTTGAAGCACTAAAAAAGGATGAGGATATGATAAATTATTGTCTAAGTTCTTTTTAGTATTTGTGTTTTTAATTTATATTCTTTAGATATTTTTTCTATAGTGGGGTTTGGGTAGGTAGGGCCCCGGGGGTAGGGTGGGTGTGAGTTAGCATTAATATCTAATTAGGTCAACACTCCTCGTAATGCATTAATATGATGTTTAGATTTTACCTTAGTAAGGCTTTACAGTAAACATAAGTGAATAATGGAATACACTCAATGGATGTCTCAAAAATCTTAGAAAATATTTAAATGGATAAGAAATAATTTAGTAGTAAGTGCTTAAATAGAAGATCAGTAAAAGTTTGTTAAAAAAAAAAAGTTCTAATTGGATATAACAAAGGAAATTGTTTTAGGAAGATTTTACTCATAGAGATAGAAAATTCTATAGATAAAGTTCTAATTGAAAATATAGAAATTCACTAATATATAAGATTTCTCAATAAGAAGATTCTTATGATTGGAATGGTATAAGATCAGCATTATATACTTAACTCCACTGGTTTCATACATTCAGGTAATATATCTGGCTTATTTATTACAACAATTAATTAAGAGTATTATCTAGAGTTATTCAAGGAAGGTTGTTTAAAAGATAGTAATTTCATGAGATCTAGAAAAACCTTAGGATGGAGCTAATAAAGAGGATTTAAATTTAAATATCGACAAGTTATTGAAAGATTATTAAACTAAAGATCAAGTTGGATTAATTTGAATTTAGAATCTTAGATATATTTAAGGTAAATTGAGGACGAGTATCAACCAATTTTAGTGAGAATATCTATGACATACGAGATATGCGGAAGTTTGAATTAATATACGTAGATAAGTTTAATTATAATTACATCAAATTATGAAGAATGCATTGGAAAAATATTTCCCAAGGAGAGTGCTTTTTGAAAATTAGATGAAGAAGATTATAAGAGAGAAATTAAACGATATATGAAAATGAAATAATACATTAATAATAGAATATAAGAACATTATTTATTATTTTTTTCTTGATTATAATTGTTCTCTTAAGGTAGAGCTCTCGTTTTACCTAAGTGAAACACTTGGATGATTTTATTCTTTAGAGCATTTAAGAGAAGGGATTGACATTCAATACATTTATGTAGTCCTTATTTAGAGGGTGATAGTGAAATAAAACAAAATTTAGTTATAAGATTGGTGTTGCTAGTATATTTTTGTTCATTTAACACTTGGCCTTTCCTTTGCTGAGAAGCGTGTAACTAACTCTCTCGGCATTCGCACCAATAGATGATAAACGACATTTATGTTGAGTAGAAGAAGTGCTCCTGATTTGAATTTAAGTCTATGGCGTGAACAGTTATCATAAGTATGGTTATATTATACAACCGCCTGCTATTCCTACTTATGAGGGGAGATGTCAAGTCAAGAAGCTTCCACCTGTCTTAACAGTTATCCCAACAACTATCTTGGATACTATAACCATCTATAAAAACCAAAAAGAAACTTTGTAAGAGGTCCTAACACTTCTTATTCATATACTTATTCTACTAAGTTACCTTACTGACTTAGGCATTGGAGTAGCCTCACTAGACTGGCCCCAGTACCAAGTATTTCACTTTCTTTTGCATGATTTTTCCTCATCCCAAAATTCACTAACAACATTTGGCGTCATCTATTTTTTTCTAAACACTACCACATGGTTAAAATTAAAATGACCAAAAGTGCAGGTACTGATACTTCCTCCCACCACCCTGAAGGGGAGAGTCGGTATGCTGATGAACAATTGGCTCAACTCGAGCAACACTGTCTCTATTTAGCCAAAGAAAATTCCAAGTTAAATAAAGAACATGAAAAAATCTTTGACCTTCTTCATAAGAATTTCACCCAAATTAGGACAAAGAGCATGTCTATCATAATACCATCAGTGTCGACAATTCCATTTATTCGCCTGAATTGCCAAAAGAGCAAGCTGAGGTTCCAGCAAGACCTCAGTTCTTACTTTCAATAAGATTAATAAGAGCAAGCAACCGTAGCACGTGCATCATACGAGACCCTCGCACGTAGAGAGAGAGGTTTCCTCCAATGGCCGAAAAAAATGTGAGGGAATCCCTTAAGAAGAAATTTGAACAAGTACTATGATTTCCACCGTAACAACTGTCACAATACAGATGAGTGCATTTAACTTAAGAATGCAATTGAAGATGCAATATAACGCGAGCACCTGCGAAAATTTTTAGCGCATGATGCTGAAAGAATCGAAAGACCGTCTTAGAGGAGAAGAGAGGAACAAGAAGATGACACTCAGCCAGCAATGGCTGTGAGAGATGCAAGGGATGTTAATCCCACCAGAGTATCCAATGAAGTAATTAATACCATTGTCGACAGACCTAGTATAGGCCAATTAAGTTCTTCGAACTCAATTAATGCTAAGAATTATGTTTGCAATAGTCACAGAAAAAAGGTCAGGATTGACAATACAATATCTTTCGGAGAAGAGAATTTTGAGGGTATCTAGAGGCCTACGATGATGCACTTGTCATCAATGCGAGAGTCGCCAACTTTGAAGTCAAGAAGATTCTTGTTGATACGGGAAATTCAACCAATATCATTTTTCAGCATGCCTTCGATCAAATGAAGCCTAGGATCAAAGCGTAGCTGTGGTTTTACAAGTATGACCTCTATGCCTTCAATAATCAACTCGTCCAAGTAGCCAAAGTTATTTCTTTATTGATACAAATAGGGAATGACGAGCATGTTGCAGAGGATAAAGTGGATTTTCTCATCATCAAATGTTGGTCCCCTTACAACATGAGAATAGGACGGCTATGCCAACATTTATTCAGCATTTTCCCATCAATGGCACATCTAAAGGCCAAGTTTTCTACTCCCACGGGGGTTGATGTATGCAGAAGGGATCAACAATTGGTACGACCCTTATACATAAGGGCCTTGAGATGAGAGGAAGTTTTTTAAGTTGAAACCTGTCCAGATGGCAAGATAGTCGGCATTGAGAATGCTGAGAATGATATAGAGGAAATTCCTTTGGGAAATGATCTCGAGAAGATAACAAGGATAGGAAAACCCATGTCAGCATATGTCCGATAAAGTCTTATTAGCTTCCTACAAGCCAATGCTGACCTGTTTACATGGTTACCTTTAGACATGTCAAGTATTCCGAGAGACGTTATGGTATACAAGCTCCGGATTGACCCAAATGCAAAAGTAGTCTAATAGAAAAAGAGACATTCTGCACCAGAGGGACAAGTGGCAGTAGAAGAAGAGGTTTAGAAATTATTGAGGGTAGGATTCATTTGGGAAGAGCCTTATCCAACTTGGCTAACGGTAAGTGGCAAATGTGCATATACTTTACGGATCTCAACAAATCATGTCCCAAGGATTGTTTCCTATTACCAAAAATTGATCAGATGGTAGACACAACCGCAGGACATGAGTTGCTTTCTTTTATGGATGCTTTTTCTGGTTACAATCAAATCAAGATGGATAAGGTAGATAAAGTCTACATATCTTTCGTTAACAATTTTGGAACATACTACTATACTATGATGCCCTTTGGGCTAAAGAACGCTGGTGCCACATACTAGAGATTAGTAATGAAGATATTCAAATCTCAGATCCATAGGAATGTTGAAGTATATGTGAATGACATGATTGTGAATGGCATGAAGGAAGATCAGCATCTTACTGATTTAGAAGAAACATTTGCCATATTGAGGAGTTATAACATGAAACTCAACCCATAGAAGTACGTCTTTGGCACAACATCAGGGAAATTCCTCAGATATATGGTCACACGATGCAGTATCAAGGCCAATTCGAGAAAGATTGAAACCATAAGGAATATGAAATCACCTTGCATGGTCAAGGAGGTATAAGAACTCACTGGGTGAATTGCTATCCTCAACAGATTCGTGTCAAGAAGTATAGATAGATGTGCAAAATTCTTTAAAATTTTGAAGAATGTAAAGGAATTTAATTGGATTGATGATTGTCAAAGAGCTTTCAACACGCTTAAGGAATTTCTTGTGTCACCCCCGATACTTTCAATACCTATTTCGAGGGAAAATTTATACTTATATCTATTAGTCAGCTACAGAGCACTTTTCTCTGTACTTATTTCAATTGACGGTAAGGAGCATTGACCCGTTTATTACGTGAGTCATGTTTTACAGGAGCTAGAGCTTCAGTACATAAAGATTGAAAAAATTTTATTAGTAGTGGTTCTCTCGACAAGAAAGTTGAAGCTGTATTTTAAAACTCACCAAATTATTATCCTTATTAATTAACCATTGCAGCGGCCTGACTTCTTGGGGAAGATGATGAAATATGCCTTAGAGCTTAGTGCCCATGGTATGTAATATAAACCTAGAATGACACTAAAATCCCAAGTATTGGTAGATTTTGTTGCTAAGTTTACAGGAGAGGAAAACTGTATGGAGATTGCTAAGAAACCTATTTAGTTTTTTTATGTCGATGGTTCTTCGACACGAGAAGGAAGCATTGCAAGCCTAGTCCTTTAAGGCCTACATAATGTCAAAGTCCATTATGTTCTGAAATTTGGATTCCCAGTTAGTAACAATGAAGTAGAGTACGAAGCTCTAATCGTCGGATTGAAACTAGCAAAAGAAATTTGTGTTGAGAAACTCGAAGTGTTCTCTAATTCCTAGCTGGTGGTAAATCAAATCATTGGAAGTTACGCAATAAGAGTAGAAGAGATGAGCAAGCACCTCTTAGTGGTACAAATGCTCATAGAAGAATTCTTATCATTCTCCATTAACAAAATTACTAAAAGCAAGAATATCACTGCTGACAAGCTGTCGAAGTTGGCCAGTATGGCATTCCCTAAGCTGAATGAGAAACTTTATGTGGAGTTTCTCTCGTAAAAAAGTTTATCTAATCTCTCACAGAGTTGTGAGTTAGCTCCTTACCCAAGAGAAGAATCATGGATGGATTCCCTAGTAAATTATCTAAAAGATGGTATTGTCCCTGATGACAAAAAGGAGGTATGACGATTGGCTTACCAAGCTGCGAACTATATGCTAATTGACGGTTAGCTGTATAAGCGCGGCATAACTTAACCTTATTTTCGATGCCTTTCTCGGTGGGATGCCCAGAAAGTGTTCTCTGAACTACATGGCGACATATGCAATAATTATGCAAAGTCACAAACATTGTACATTTGAGCAATGCGACTCGGCTATTATTGGCTAACTATGAGAGAAGATGCAAAGGACATTATCCGGCAGCATCCTTAATGCTAAAAGAACGAATCACCGAGTAATGCACTTGCAATTGAGCTATGTAGCTTAACTAACTCTTGGCCTTTCACCCGGTGGAGGCTAAATACTCTCGGACCCTTTCTAAAGTCTACTACCTAACGCCAATTCGTCGTTGTTGCTGTTGACTACTTTACCAAATGGGTTGAGGCCGAGGCTGTGGCAAAGATCACCGAGCAGAAAGTGGAAGATTTTGTCTTCAACTGCATCATATTAAGATTCAGTGTTCCTTACATGATAGTTACAAATAATGGCTCGTAGTTTGACAACAATACGTTCCGATCACTTTGTAAGAGGTACGGCATTCGACTCAACTATACGTCTGGATGTACCCTCAGACAAATGGACAAGTCAAGGCCGTAAACAAGATCATATTGTATAGCTTGAAATGAAAAGTGGGTCAAGTCAAGGGGAAGTGGGCTGATGAACTACTAAACATCCTATAGGGATACATAACCACTCATAGAATTGCAATGGAAGAGACACCATTTAAGTTAGCTTACAGCACTGAAGCCATGTTACCAATTGAGTTGTACTTACCCAATCTATGGACACATGATTATAATGTTATCCTTAATCGAGTCAGATTGACAGCGAATCTGAATACTATTGAGGAAATTCAAGACATTGTGAGAGTTACAATCGCGGTATACTAGCATAGAGCAGCAACATACTACAATCAAAAAGCGAAGCACAAGGTTTTCTAACCCAGAGATTTAGTTTACTGTAAGATGGAAGCAATTGGTGCACGAACAAATTAAAGAAAGCTTGGTACGAATTGGGAGGATCTTGTCAAGATCTGGGAAGTTGTTAGCTAGGGGGCCTATCGACTAGAAAGGTTGGATGGATGCATCATCCTTCAAGCTTAGAATGCCAAGAATCTGAAATTTTATTTCAATTAATGTGGGATAATTTTTGCTGTCTCTCATTGGTGGCAGCCAACATATTTGAAAGATTGGTACATATTTATGACAATTATATATTTGAAGTCTCATCATATTTTGGTTACGATTGCCGAACTAATGAGTTCTATGCTGTATGGCAAATGAACTGATCTAGGTTTTAGCCTAATGCGATTAACGACCTATACAAATAAACCTTATGGCTGAGTTAGGTGGCTAGTCTACATGTCAAAAGTTAACGAGTAGTATAAAATGATGGGTATGTGAAATAAAACATGTCAAAAGATAATTGGGTGTATGAAATAAAACATGCTGAGAGATAGTTGAGTGTGTGAAATAAAACATGTTAACAAATAAGATCACGGAGCAACATATATATACTATATAAACCGAGAAAGTGTAGTATGTAAAATTAAATGTTACAAGAACTTAGCATTGCCTTAATTATATTCCAATTAATAAATTACATAAGAATGCGATGTGCCAATACAGTAAGTCTTATGGCTTATCTTCAGATTCACTATAAGTGATTTTTAAATCATTAGTTGGGGCTTCCTTGGCAGTTAGGTTCTTAGAGCGAGCAGCTTCTTCGGCATGAGTTTCTTTATTACTTTAATCCATACTCTTGCACTTGTCTATTCGTCGGCACTACTAACTTGATGC
This sequence comes from Lumnitzera racemosa, assembly GCA_024138005.1. Taxonomy (NCBI): domain Eukaryota; kingdom Viridiplantae; phylum Streptophyta; class Magnoliopsida; order Myrtales; family Combretaceae; genus Lumnitzera; species Lumnitzera racemosa. The sequence goes on from JAMXBC010000004.1 coordinate 66,503,032, forward strand.
CAATGACAGCAAAGTAGAGACATGAGAAATCATAATCGGGATGAAGCTTCAAGACCTCTTCTCTTGCCGCTTAAAATCCTTCCAACTTTTTGTGTAGAAGCTTCTCGTATTGCTGACTGGGAGTGATTATATTAAGAGCCTCTTCAACAGATGACCCCCTCCTCATAATCTCTTCCAACTTAACGACACAGCTTTATAAGTTCGAGTTGTTGGTCTCCAACTCATTTATCTATATCCTGAGCTTATCTTCATCGTCGCTTATCATGTAAATAGTTTATCCCAAGCCTTAGTACTCTTCCTTTTTCTTCTGCAGATCCTCTTTTAGACTTTCAAACTCTTTGTACTGTTCTTGTATTTTGGCCTTCAAGTTAGAGATTTCATCAGCAGCAAGGTTATGTGCTAATTTCTTGGTAGCAAGTTCCTCCTTAGGCTTTTTCGCCTCCATTTCAACCCTAATCCTCGCATTCTCGATAGCAGCAATTTAGGCCTTTGATGTATTGTACGCATCCTCAACTTTTTTGCAGCAAATTCATTTATTACAATCAATAGTGGTTAGGTATTACACATACAACTGAAGATATTACTTTCTTTGCCTCTTTGTTGGCCTCATCCAATGTTGTTAGAATGTAGTTACCCAAATGAATTCGATAATCAAAAGCAATGGTCATGGATACTCGCATCATACAATTTGGCTGCGATATGAGCCTTATTGTAACTGTAACCCTGTCGACATCGTTCTTGGAGATATCTTTGTCTTTCAAAAGAATGATCCCTTCTATTAAAGCTAAAGATTTCGTCTTATCACCTAGGGCTAAGTTGGTGTCCAAAATTTGGTGGCTCCAGCAAGGGACAAAGAACTTGCCGACCTCTTTGTTGGGGATGAATTCAGTGCTACTGATGCTAAGAGATTTGGAATGCATAACCTTCTTCGCCCTTTCATCCAAGCCCTTGGACTTCTTGATAGGTGGTTGGCCGGTAAGCTCCTTCCCTAGTCTTTTGTCACTATTCGGAGCTGTCGTAATCGCTAGCGATGAGCCTTCTACGGTAATGGGATCTTCATCCTCCTCGCCGGGATGTGTCACTCGATGCTCACCATCCCTGGGCTTAATAGAAGTTTGAATAGTCATGACCGGAGGCTCTTCAGAATGAACAATCCTGGTTGGCTATGTTTTCTCATTCTCCTTCAGCCTTTCGGCAGGACAAGAGATCTTTTATGTAGCCATTTGCTTCATTGCAGCTTCTTTTACTGGTTTCTTTGCAACAGCAGGCCAAGTGGTAGTTGCTGAGATAGTCGCCCTCTTATTAGCCTTGGATTTTTTTGCCTTAGCCTAAGTTAGTAGTTTTGTAGGATTCACCTTTCCAGCACCTATATTTGCAACACAAGTACACTAATTAATATAAACATGGAAAAAATATGAACTTACACTTTCTGTGCTAAGTAAGGCTCAAAGTTCACTATTTTTCCCCCAAGTATCGAGAATGGCTTTCCTTATGGATATACTTGGTACGATGGGAACACATTAGCATACCTTCTTTTATAGAAAATATTGGTTCTTCATTTTCATAATGCCATATAATTCTCTCGATGTCCCAAAATAACATTTTGTTTCTCCTTATCTCTTAAATTTTCTTTGTTGTTGCTGCATCATTCGGCATCAGATCTATGTCTTTTGTATGCATCGGCTTAGTCCATTGGGTCTAGAAGTCCAAGTCCTCGTTAGATACTATTGACACGAACTTGTCGTACTACTTATGAATATTAAATTCTAACCCGTTCATGAACTTACGCTTATGCCTCATAGCAGTAAAGTACCACCCGTTAAGCTGCCTCCGAATAGTAAAGAAATATTAAAATAGATGAGGTGTAGCCCTGACTTTGACTTCTTTACAGACTATCTCAAAGGCCGCCAGAAGCCGATGCATGTTGGGTGAGAACATATTCAGCGCAACTCTAAAATGGTTGAAAAAGCCCTTAACAAAAGTTGAAAAAGGGAAGCATAACCTAAAATCCAAATATTTCAAATATATATGGAACTCGCGTTCCTTAGGAAAGCATACCCTTTCCCCATCTCTTGACCCCCCAAGTTCCATGTCCTGGGAAGATCTCGCCAGTATTGATTATATTTTGTAACGAGAACCCTATCGACGAAACCGGCGGTTCCATTTGGAGAATCGCAAAAATAAGCTATCGTGTTGAACAGATATCTAGCTGAGGACCTCCCATCCTTATCCTCGGGATAATTATCTACAAAGAGCTCGTTGATCCGAGCAAGTTTATCTTACCTTTTCTCTATGCCCGAAGAACAAGCTGCCTCGCTCCTTATTTTGGGGGGAAAAGTGGCCTCAATCTCCATTGCCTCATAATCGAAAAGAATAAGTCGACAAGCAACTTTGCAAGCCATACCTAAATGGTTATGTGAAATGATACGACACAAATTGAAGAATTCGAGTTGAATATAAGGAAATGAATGAAAGTTTAAGATGCGACTAGAGAGGCCAATTCTAATTGTGAATATTACTTTATATAAGGATGATTCATCCTCGTAATTGCAAATCTGCTTTTGACAATAATGATGTACTGATATGGTAATCCCGCGAATCGCTGACGCGTATCTCATAACAGAAATCTAACGGTTGAAAACTCTCTTACAGTTATTAAGCCTACCACAAAATAATGACCTAAGCGATAAATGTCATGCCTCCAATTTCTTGGTTTCTCGAATAGGCTGGAGTTTCGAAATGACGACCTTTCGATTAGGATGTGATCCATCCTACTTCTTATATTACTCGACATAAATCTAAAGAATCTCTCCCTACTCGACCTTTAATGCAATATATATGTGCAACTTTCTTTGTCGATTACTTGAACACAGGAGTTAGGGGGCAAATGTTGATAGTCAGTTTTCATTCATCTAACACTTGGCCTTTTGTTTGCTGAGAAGCTACGTAACCAACTCTCTTAGCATTTACACCACATAGATGATACATGGCCTTTATGCCCAGTATGAGAAGTGATCCTGGTTTGAATTTAAGTCTATGGCGCAAATAGTCATCATAAGCACGGTTATATTACACAATTGCCTGCTACTCCTACATGTGAGTGGAGATGTTAAGTTAAGGAGCTTCCATGTAGCTTAACAGTTATCCCAACAACTACCTTGTACACTACAACCATCTATAAATACCAGAAGGAAACTTTGTAAGAGATCCTGACACTTTTTATTTACATACTTACTCTACTAAGTTACTTTACTGACTTAGGTATCGAAGTGGCCCACCGGACTAGCCCCGTTACCAAGTATTTCACTTTCTTTTATAGATTTTTTTTTTTATTCCAAAATTCACTAACAACAATTGGAGCTTATAAAATTTTTATTCTTTTAAATAGTAAAATGATTAATATGGACAATCAAATTGTCACATGAAACTAGAAGAGGGGATTGATTTACATGGAAGAACTACTATATTTTTTTATAGTATGATTTTCTAAACTCTCTATTTTTACTTTTATGCATTTTTATTCATCCTGTTTGAGTTTTGATATATTTCATTAACTTCCATCAATTATGTAAAAGAATTAAGAAGGGGAAATTTTTTAAAAGTCGAAAATTTCATAAACAATCAATTTAACCCCTTTTGATTGTTTTCTTAGATAAACACTTTTATTGCATCAATAATATGTTACATTTTTAGAGTTTAATCAACACTCTCTTTTTGTAAATAGACCTTCCTTCCTCTAAACTCTATTTAATAGAATTGAAAACAATGTTAATGATTTATTTTGTATTTTCTTAGATCATTAACTAGGTTTAGGTTGGGCATGAAACATGTATGACAAATGGGTTAGGTTAATGGTTTATACATTTTTAAACACAATTAATAAATAGATCATATTATAAAATAAACTTGAAAACATGTCGTTTAGATTTGAAAAAAAAAAAAACCATTTCACATATTACTAGCATTAATGATGAAGGAACATTATATTTGGTAGAAGAAGACATAATTTCAAGTTTTCCTTAATGTTTTGAAGAAGTGAATTGGTTCAGTGTTTGGGTTTCTCTCTGATTCATGGTCTCTTATGAAATAGAAAAGCTTTGGTACCATGTAAAGAAAAATCGAAGATATTGACATAGAAAGTTGAACTCTAGAATGGAGAGAACTTTAAAATATGTACCCTTTAAATAAGATACCCAAAAATGAGTTGTTATGTTATCCTTAAAGTAAGGAGAAGGCTAATCAAATTCTTTTTTAACTTAAACTTGCTACATAAGCAATCAATTACAACTTCTACTTTAAGAATTTATCTGCCCATTCATGTCATAGGTGCTTACCAATCGCTTAACCATTAATCAAAATCTCATAGGCCATTCATCTAAAGGATATCAGCACCTACTATTTTAGATTTCCATATAGATTAATAACTTATACTTAGGTTATTTAGATCTTGGGATTCTTCCATACTTGCTCAAGTTCTAAATCTTCAAAACTACAAGGATCTCTTGTATTAAGTATATAACACATAGGAAAAGAAATTTACATATAGGCCTTACACTTAGGCTTAGATACATGCTATAATACACTGAACGGCATATTTAGAACATGAACATAACATTATGTCTTCCAAAAAGCTAGTTAGATGCTCTCAATATTGCCTTAGATCCCATTCTAAGGCTTCAGTCTCCGCTACTTGTACATAAGGTCTATAAATACTAATATCTTAGCTATTTATAGAACAAAGTGAGTACTAAAAAAATAAAAAATAAAAAAGATGAATATCATAGTAAGTATACTCATAAGTATATAGCCAAACAACAAGTAATAAAATGCAAATAATGATACAAAATACATATAATGCATTAGAACTTCATACTTAGCCACCTTAACTAGGGGAACTCTCTTTGTTACCATTTTTATCATTTGACCAACCTTAATATCCATCTATTTTGATTTTAGATTTTCACTTAGCTAACACATTATACTTAACTCAAGTTTTCTCAAGCTCACTCTTAACTTTAGTGATATAATGAGTTGGTAATTAGCTCTTTTGTTACCTTTTACTAGTCATAAACAAATAAGCTTGTGCAATTGATCCAAGTATTTTGCTTAATATCTAGCTAATTTTTGGATCATGCCATAAACTTACCAAGTCAATTTAAGGATTGGACCACAAACTTATTTATGGCTTGTATCATAAACTTACAGTATTACTTCACAAATTGAATCACAACCTTATTGAATCAATTTAATCATACCTATCACGAACTTACTGGATGGTGAACAAAATTTAGTTCATCTACATAGCTCTTAATTAGCACCAAGCCTATAAAAAAATTTGGTCTTTACTTTGTGTAACCTATGACCATGTTAATTAAATAATATGAATGTAGTGTACACATTGTTATGCATAAAGAAATGTACCAAGCAACTACAATATCAATTCAAACATCAAATCAACATGGTTAACCTTATAGCTTCACAAGAATATAATTTGCACTCTAACATTATACAAAGCATCCATTTCCCATTCATACTCCATTTAAGTGATTTCTTACTGACACTAACACAGTAGTAATACATCTTAAGTTCAATTCTTAAATCCTCTTGTAATGGTCATAATAAGTGATTATAAAGAGTTTAAAGCTGACAAGGGAGTGATTTACATTATCAAACACAGCCCAACATAGTAATTAGGTCAAAAAGCACTCACCTTGCCTTATAGCAATCCTTTAAGTGAATCTTGTTCAAATATACTTATTATATTCACACATTTATTGTAGCGCCCTAAGACTTGGAAAGCCATAGTTCTACCACATGTCAACCTTAAGAGCTAACATGCTAAGGCATCTAGTAACTTGCCACCAGTCTAATCTCCATAATCAATAAAAACCACCAATCTCTCATTAAATTTCTCTTTAAATAATAACTAAAAGTAGTGTATTTCACCACATAGATTCAAGCATATAACGCTTGTCTTCATTCAATTCAACTATTGAAAACTCGATGAATATTTAATATTTAACTTTAAAGGGTTCATGACTCTATATTAAATGCAATATACTCCAAATAAAATAAAATAAAAGTAGGGAGTCATGGGTAACCCCTACAAGTCCCCATAGTTAAATACATAAACAAAAGGAACTGTTCATCTCTCAATGGTATCCATTACTCAATTATTCTACTAGGCGAAACCCATTTTTCCATCAAAGTAATAGTATCTTATCTCCTCATCAAAATAATAATAATCAAAACCTACATCTTCATGGTACTCAGTACTTTCTATGCTACCTTAGAACACGGAAATCACATGCGTGTGTTATCCACATAACAAGAACTGTATGCATTCATAAATAGAACTAATGCAACAATCACATTTCTGTTATCTTTCATTTAACTAGCAAACAATACAGTTCCAATGTCTTGGAACTTAAAGTAACTTATGACTCCTAGATACAATATATATATCTATATATATTATATATATATATATATACACACACATATTTATAATAGTACTGGTGTAAGTCCTACTTATGACCTAAGTAACCCTTCATATATTTAATAGGGTCATCTCAATATGAAACCCTTATAAAGCGAATCACGTATGATCATTAAGTGTCTCACTAACCTACTAGATTCTATCAATGGGTGGTTAAAGGTAAGCACATGCAACATAATAATTAATAAACTAAGTTTAATTTAGTTCTATTTAATGGACTACACTAAATAAGCATAACAAAACACATAAGTGTCCCATACTTAGATTCGAAGAGTAATTCTCTTCTTTTTAGTGTATAGATCAAGACTAAGTTCAAAATTAACACTTGATAATCAATAAAGTAAAATTTAGAATCTACTTTCCAAAGGGTGCTTTCATGTCTAAGCTTTAATCCCAAAATCCCACTTGAATCTTAGATTTAACTGCTGTTATCTATGTTTTAAGGATAATTTTAGAATCCTAAGATGATCTACATTGGTTTAAGTTATGAGTTGGAAGGCTAGGAAGCAATAAAAGAATGATTAGGAGGTGATATAGGTACACGGGCAAGAATTACAGCTATGATCTTTAGTTGTGCCTCTTATTCTTGTATAAGGGAATGACGATGGGTAGTGAACATGAACTTAAACCTTGGTTGTGGTCTTCTCATCTTCAATTTTTCTTCTCCTTCTTGAGCACAACTTATCACGATTCCTAAGGAGGAATACAGTCCAGACAATGGCCATGGTACTTAGCCTTGTTCCTCTCGAACTTTGATTTTCTCCTTCAATCATCACTCCAAATCATCAGCTCTACAGCAATTACAACTTCTCCCAACCTCCACACATTCAACAATTGCCCTTCAAACTCCGAGAACTATCAAATCACCAAATCAACATATACAAAACCAACCCTAATCTATTCTATAATCATGAAACCGACATGAAACTTTAGATTAAAGGGGTACTTACACTTCTCCTTGCTGCAACAACACTAAGGAATTAATTCGATACCTTTGCCTCACTACAATACACGAATTCTATTAATTTTAACATCCTTTATATGGAAAAACACACAATACGATGTATATTAGGGTCAACTTAGCTTATAATTGCAGTTTTGTAGTAATTCAACCATTTCCTTACATTTTCCAATGTCAATGGTGCTAAGATTTGAATTTTTGAGCTCCAAATGTCAAGATAGCAAAAAGAACTCTATTATTTAAGCAAGGGTTTAAATAGAGTTAAGATTATTAGGATTAAAAAGAGGTTTCTAACTTTTTATTTGACTTCAACATCTTATTTTATTTAAATTCCCTTTTTTTCTAGGCTTTACATTGACCAAGTCATTTCTCACATCAATAATGTCAAGCAATACTACAATTGTAGTTATCAATTCTATAGAAGCACAAATTCTCATTTATAAATTGTTTTATGATATTCTTGGACCAAAATGAAGAGTTTATTTCAAAACATGATAATTGTAAGGTTTAGCGACTTATTAGAAAGTTTTTAGAACAGAGATCCCCATTTAGCTTCTCATATTAGTTTCTTCCTAGGAAATTGATGCAGCCTGTGCAAAAAAGGATAAATGAAAGGAAATTCGAAACTCTGTATTGTTTTGAATAAAGTGTTAAAAAAAAATGACTAAGAGATGAACAAAAGGTACTTATATATAAAAAGAAACCCTAAAACACCTAAAAATTCACCTATAAAACCCGTTATGGGCTTTAAATAGTGTTTTTCTGTCTCAAAACGACCTCAACAGCGGCTGCACAAGTTGTTTCGTTGTAGTACTTCAAAATCTATCTTCGAAAACATATTATAATAATAAAAAAAAAACACTTCTTTCGAATAAAAAGTTACACCGTTTTAAGTATAACAAAAAAATCTACCTATTTAAACTTGTTCACGCCAAGAATAATTACAATGCAATTTACTATCATAGAAATTTAATTGTAGCGTAATATGTTTCCCACTTAATCACTATGGATATATATAGACCCATATTAGAAAGTGAAACTAAATCAACAAATACGTGTATCACCGTAAACAAACGAATTTCTACACGTGTACAATTCGTGGTCGGTCCAATAAGGAAAGGAAAAAGTGGCTCACTAAGTATCCAGTTTCTTTTGGTTCCCAAATCAAATGTTTCAATCCACTTCGGTAACCAAAGAGAAATTACGCTTATTTATTACCAAGTCATCAATTTTTTTTTAGTTATCCGTTAGTAAGATTATGTCAAATTTTATTAAACGTTCATTATATATTTTTAGTAATTATAATATATCCATGAGAACCAAATGAATCGAGTCCCATTTGCAATTTCCCAGACTCGACACATTATGCATATACCCATTAATTGTAGTACAATTGTTATTGTAACTTGCTATAATTTTTTAGTTATTATTAACAAGATATATATATGTGTGTGTATATACATATTTATGTTATAGTATATATCTTAGAATTATAGCTTATGCCACTTTTCGTACAGTTGACCCAATATATTTACAATCAGACAACAACAACACCAATAATATGTCCTAAGGACAATATTTATTATTATGAGGGGTATCCATAAAGAGGAAACTATTAGAGCAAGTCTCTCACCTAGAACATACAGTACGAGTACGAGGACGGATATCATAAGCTTAACATCAGCAATTGCTAAAGTAGTGTGAATGTGAGTGGCTTTTCTTCCAGGTGATCGACGATGACAATTTGGGAGTGTGATAGTAGAGAAATATTGAAATGACTACATGAAAGATGGGTCGGTATCAAACAGATGAAATGTCATCTTGATTAGTCTCTCCTCCTCCATCGACTGCACGCGACGGTGTTAGGTTGTCTTCAAGTTTGTTGATAGCAATTGCCTAAAGTGTCTATTATTAGATTGTTGTTATTCCCTATGCTATACCATTACAAAAACCAAGCTACAATTTCAGTATAGATCTAGGTTTGCTTCGCAGTATTAGAACACAATATAAGTTTTATTATTTTTATTTATTTGGTCATGTAACCTATATCTAATTTGATAATACAATAACTTATGTGTTTATATTAATATAACTCTTAAATTGATATTACACAATTCGTGTATATTTAGTGAATTATCATTTTTTTTATTAGATAATATTATCTTTATAGGTTAAATAAATTATTATCGATATCTCCTTATATTTCAAAACTCAAATTTCAAGTTTTCTATATAAATAGTAAACAATGTGAATAAGTTTATATTTATATCAAGCTAAAAGTATTGAAAAACTTTATTTTAAAGAACAAACTTTTTGGAACCCATCTCGATTTACTTTCATGGTCTCTTAGACAAATGTTTGATTTGAGCCCAAAATGTAGTACCTCGGAACCGGCGTTTTATCACATCAACCAAAGAGACAATAGTCAATCGCAACAATAATATGAATTATTGGTTTTGTTGTGAATACGGATAGAGAAATAATAAAAATTCGACAATTTATTCTAGAAGCGGGTGCCGAAGTACTTGTCCTTATAGGATCTTCCAAGTGCTGTTGATAAATTTAGCTGGTGGTTAAAGGCATGTCTAATCACAATTGATTTCCATTTTTTCTGATGCATTTCCTAATGGAATCCTGCGGTAGGTGTAGCATAACTCCTAAGAATAGCCTACACTTGCATTATTGGATAATATAACAATAAAGACCATTAGGTTTTGCCGAAACGATGTTTTCTAAAAGGAGCACCCACTTTCCTAGTATAACATTCAAGGAAAGGTCCTTTTAAATTCTTGTCAATGGTCATAGTCGTCGAAATACCAAATGTAGTCTGCATTAGTTGGTGTATGGTCCTAGTTCCACCTTCTGATTTGATATCCAGAACTGACTTGTAGTGCAAAGATGACATTTCTACAACAATTCCCATTTTCCATTGGATGCAGCCTATTGGAAATTAGGTTTATCAAGTAATAAATGTAAAAACCGCATGATTATGGTGCAAACCTTAACAAGATTCGAATGAAACACCCTATTTTTTAGATATCACATACGGTCAGAAACAGGGGGCAAAGAACGTAAAAATAGAATATTATTTTACTAGATTAGTGAACAACGGCAGGTCTTGTTTAATTGCTGGTCGATGACATTTCTATGTGTACTAGTTGAATGCACATTAGTTTTCAATGACTTTCCTGGGTAAATTCAGGCGGCAATCATTCATTATGGCATGCTTTGAGGCTTCGGCTCAGCTGAATTGGTGTGCTAGGAAAGTGATGATAAAATAGAGGCACTAAGCAGGAACAAAGCGGATGTTGTGAAAAAGAGCATGCCCCATTTCTTGGTAAAACTTACGCATAATGAACCTCTTAGGCTACTCACTCAAAACCTTAATGTAAATAGATGGCAAGGTCAGGAACAAATATCTACCAGCTATAATGTAATCACCGTGATTAGAGAAGAGGAGGACACTGCAGCTCAAGCCTCGATGCAGAATCCACGTTTCCTTGGGATTTTATTAGTATGGTATCCTTCAATAGTTTTGCTGCTTTTCTTTCTTTTTTTTTTTTATTTTTTAACCTTTGGAGTACATGCAGCATATTCTTCCAAATGATGGGAGGCAGGGCATCACTTAAAATATCTTTCAGTGCGTCAAGCTGCTATCAGTGGCTGGTGGGCTTTCACCTATGGATCCTGTATTGACTAAAAGATCGATATGAATTTCTTTGTAAAGTATGAGCTCCCAATTCACTTACCTTGACCCAAGCTGGCAGAGCAAGAAACATGTCTATCAGTCACTTTCCATTCCAAGCTGATTAAGTAAGATAGTGCAAAAATCAATTATGTGTATATTGGTCACTCGTTGGAAGACAATAATTATTTTCATTCATAGCGCTAAGAAGGCAGGTAGGAGTTGGATACACTTCTTCTACAGGACTATGCTATGGTGATTTGATTCTATTCCTCAATGCAAATTCAATCCAACTTCAAAAACACACAAAAAGTCAACCCCCCCCCAACTTGAACTGACCCCAAGCTCCAGACAGAAGACAAAGGTGGACAATCCAAAGGTTTATTAGTAAAATTAGTCAATGCATTCGATATAAGTTTGATGATTCAATGCAAAGTGAGTAGAATGCATAGACCCTTAGTGATACGTGCTCTGATAAAAGCTGCAGTACTAAATCTTCTACACTACTAAACTAAAAGCATAAAGAAAGAAATGAAGAAGATAGATTAGCAAGTGACAATACTGTGTTCTTAAAATGCTATGTTTACTAGTGTATGGTCGGATATTGCTCTTCCATTTTACTGACAAATGACTTACAAACAATGGATTTCGATCCTTTTTATTTTTATCAATTTCCTTTCATTAAATGCTGTCATATATAAATAATGGTTAAGATTATAAAAAAAAAAAAGACAACATTATATTGATATTATAAAAGAGTTGAAAAATCTACTCATTCTCAACTAAATTGCCAGAAATCCAGAGAATGGAAGTATCTATTTCCCCAAACAACTCTCCTTTTTGATTTCTTGGCATTGCTTCTAAAATTCTCGATAAACTATGCACTTAGCCCCATGACAAGTATCCTCTATGGTTCGAATCACGATATCCCACTACCACTTACGAGCTTGCTGATTAAAACCTTAGTGCGCATGCATCATTTGGCGACCGTAATGAGAGAAATCATATTAAGATTATCAAGAAATACACATGGGGAAAACCCACGATAAGCACTAGAGTGCTTGCTCTAATGTCCGTGCTTTCATGGAATGAAGCATCATCAATCGCCTTCAGTATTTTTGTTGAGTATATGGCTAAAATTTAAGTTTGACAAAAATCCGATACATGTAGACGATGATAAAGTGCATTGTAGAATGGTATTAAGTAAAATGTTTCTTATATAGAAGTGGATTGTAGATCGGCAACACTTAGTGAACTAAATATTGGAGTGCCTATATGCCTAAATACATATGAATATGATTTTCTTTTTTTTTTTTTTTTAGTACGGGTTTTTAAATTTTAGTGAATCCCTATTTACTGATATCATCTATTGATCAGAATATACAATGTATTAGTACCGTAGAACCTCTTTTCATTGAGGATAGGTAAGATGGTTGATCAAATTGGCAATTTGATTAGCTAAACTGGCCCTTTTTTTCCTATCAAACGACTAACAATTATATTACTTCAGCAAAACATAGCAGATCATCTGCTTACAAGCACCCTTTGGACTTTATGACCCTTACTGCAAATTATAGGAGTTTTCTTCTCCTTATCATAACCATATTTACATGAATCATCTTGTAACAAAGATAAAGCAACTTCGGGAGAAATTAAAGCAATAGCTATCTTCATCCTCCATATCGTGTGCAATTCTTGCTACGGCATTAGCAACAAAAGTAGTTTCTCTCGCTGCATTCTCTAGCTTTACTTCTTCAAACAGCTGCATACAAGCAAATAGAAGATTTAGACATTGATGTTTATTGTTTGCTGTAAACTTCACGGAGGTAAGTGCAATAGTAGAGTCTAGATTCACAATTAGTTTCCTGATTCCCATTGTAAAGCTATAATCTAGACACCAATATGACACCCACAAAATCTGCTGGAAGAATATCTATTTTTGCCCTATTTTCTTACAAAATTCAATCCCTGTCCTCATCTCTGGTTACTCCACCAACAGCCGCTCTTTCATTGGACTGAATAAGAGACCCATCTTTTTTTCAACTTGATCCAACCAGCTTGGACGTTCCCAGAGAATTGGCTGTTTCGGCTTCAACCGAATAAAGAGGAGCTTCTTCCCCTGTACAAACACCCGAGATGTTATTAACATGTTTGAAGCTTAAATTACGAAATGGCTCTTCGATTTCAACAAAGTTTGTTAATTGGTGTGGATATGGGAAACTATCTGATGGTATGAATTATTTCTCCCTTCCCTTTTGCATATCATTATTGGTAGTAAATAGAGATGGACGCGATTTGGTTTTATGCCGTTCTCCTTTCGTTATTGAGCCAAACTTGACATATGGGTTTCGTTTTTTATTTTTTTTTTTTAATCAAACCTAATCATATGGTTTAATTTATAAATTTTTTAAATTAAATAAAATCAATTTGGTCTTGTTTGATTTATGATTTGAATAATTTACATCAAATTCCAATTACATGTTTTTATTTTTATTAAATTTTCATATGTTACTGATTAATTTCTTACACATTTATTATGTATAATGTTACATTGTAAGAAGTTGCATAAGATTTTAACAAATTCAACTTAGATTGGATGGAGATGAAAGACTATATTCCAATAAATAATAATAAGGAGGGAGAAGTGGAGTTATTCATCCAAAAGCAATACAATGAAGATGAAAGAGATACACTAAAGATTAGAAAAGAGCTGAGAGACATTATCAAACCATTGATTTGAAAAAAATATGAGAAAAAGAAAATGTAGAAAAGAAAAATTTTTAGATGTAAAATTTTAGATGAAATTCATTTAACGTAATCTTAATAATTAACTTAGAAATAAGATAAAGAAGAACAAGATATAAAAAATTGGATGAAAACCATGGAGATTAACAGAAAAAAATAAAAAATGTATAAAAAAATTGTGTGATTTTTTTTTAACCAACCATTTCGGATCAATTGAAAATGGTTTGACTCGACTTGGCTCAGTTTGGTTTGCTTTTTTGAACCAAACCATGAATCATTTATATAACCGAACTGAACTATATAAAAAATAATAATTTTTTGGTTTAGTTTACAGTTTAATTCACAATTTATGGTTTTTTTTCTTAGCCCTAATAATATGTACGAACCATCTAGAAAGGTTGGAATAGAAGAAAAAACTGAATGATGAATATTTTTTGTATTTAGAAATGTCCATTGAATGGAATGGAATGGAATAAAATTAAACTAAATGTGTGTATAGTAACAATTATCAAAATAACTTTAATTGTTAAATAATATGATTAAAAGTTAAATAAGTAATTTTGATTATTAATAATTAAAAAGAGGGGAATGGAATTTCAATTCAACCTTCTTAAAAGCATAATTGAATTTTTTAGAGGCTTAATTGAATTCTTCCTTAAAACTAAAACTGTCGACTCTATGGAATCATAATTTTGCCTTTTAAATATGTTTCTAAACATGGGGAAAGGGAATTGAACCTACAATTGCAATTCCATTTTGATCCAATCTTACATACTAAATATGACGATGGTATATTATCGATCGTTTTCACTCATAATTTTTTTTTCAATAATTAGAGATTTTAATATAAAATTATCTATGTTTATCTCTTATCTCTTATGGCTATTGTGTTTTATAATGTCCCAGAAGCTAAAACACTACAGCCTACTATGTATCTCTAACCTCTACTAACTCGTCAAGCATCTCAAACCAATTAATAACATCTCCACGTAAATATTAACCACCAATCTTTATAGTATTTATTTAAATATAATAGATATTTATAACATCCATAGTCCACAAATAAAATGATCAACTTCTCAACTTCTTTCATTCAATGAAATTATGTTCAAACATATTTTAATAACTTTGTCTCAATAAGCTAAATCAACAGAGATCAGCATCTCATCTAACTAAGCACAACAACTAACATACTTCCGACAATACTGACAAGAGAAGTCTTAGGTGACTTCTAACAACATAAGATACAAAATAGAAATAAATAAACAAAATCTTGATAATATTTTCAACCAATTTCACACTCCTACTTAGACTACATGGAGCCAATTCCATCCTCATAAAAATATTCACAACAATTTGCTATATCACCTTGATAATCAAGTCGTTAAAATATACCTCACGATCGTCATAACTTGTACTTGTACTTAAAAATTTTAAGAAAGGATGATTTGAAGCTTAGTAGAGAATATATATATATACCATATAGTATTGGCATGTGTCACTCCAACACTTTAGAAACCAAGTAACGAAGGAACAACCTAAATCTACTTATATCATTTTCAAGCGAGACTCTAATAATAATACCATCATGCAAGGATTATCAAGTTGCCACCTAAGGTCTAGTCCTCCTAGTCCCTTGAGCCTAGTTAAGCATACGTAACATACATTCATTTAATGTCTAATAATTATTTAATCTAGTTATACCACTATCCTAACAACAAAGCTATCAAGCAAGTATCCCATACCTAGTTCAATTATGGCTTTAGGATCCAACTTTATCACCTTCCTAGAATTTGACATAACATAAATACCAAAAATTCAAATTATGACCTATACTTATACCAAAACAATACCTGTACTTGGTTTCTAGACTTAATTAAAACACTCCTTAACTTAACTACTTAACTATCTCATACTTACAACTTAAATCTGTTGAGGTACTAAGGATCACTAAGAAAATGAATTGGTTTGTAAAGAGTTTTGGGTAGAAAATCATGCTTAGAAAACTTAGAAAGGATATAAGATTGAAAAACGTACCTAAAAAACTTAGAAAAACCCAAAGGAATGTCACTACAAGGAACATAGATCATGGCATCCGGATACAAGTTCAACTGGCATCTACCTATCATGATAGAAGGGGTGCAAAATACCCTTATCTTCTAGATGCCAAGGGGTATGGTGTTTAGACACTAGGCTATAGCCTATAGAATTTTGCAAGTTGCAATGACATTTAATCCCCTAACTTTCGATCCTCTTTCGTCGTTTTTTCAAAAACCACCACCCTTGACTTAATTTCCCATTAATAAATTAACCCTATACTCCTTTAAACATCATTCTATGGTTAAATCTCAACCTTAATCACAATCTATGAAACAACACATGTAGATGCTAAGCAATATTTCTTGCTGTTGGGATCGAAAAACCTTGCTTCCACCACCAAGAATCTGATGTCGGACTCCCAAATAACTTCTCCAAATTTGTTTTGGGTGTTGCCTTAGTTAGAAAAATGAACCTTTAATGGATTTTGATAAAAAAAAAACTTAATAGAAATAAGATTCTACAACTTATTTCACCTTGTTTTCTATATAGATCTTGTTAAAATGCATTGATCTTTTTTCTTTAAATCAAGATCCACGTGTAAACCCTAGCATACAAAATGCCACGTGAGAGAGTTGTGGGAAAAAGGTTTCCTAAGCATTACTTTTATATTAGGGCTCGTAGAACTTTTCCATACCTAAAATGCACTTGCTTAAGTTTTACAATACCAATCCTACCCTTATATAAATACCTCTATTTACTCTTTTTCTCTTATATTTCCTTTATTTCGAATGTTACAATTCTTCCCCCTTATAAAAATTTCATCTTTGAAAGTTACCTAAGTCACTAAAATGAAAAACTCTTAACACTTCTCTCTTATTTCTTTGTGTATCTTCCATGTACCTTCTTACTTCAATTGATTTCTCCACTATATCTCATAATACTTTCTCACTTATGATTCTCAAGGTTTACCTTTTTATCTTCATGTAGCTCTCCCATTTTAAAATTATTTTCTCAAATCCCTTATTAGTCTCTTAAATTAAATAATTTTGTGGTTCATCATAAAATGCCCCCTTTAATTATAGCTCTCTTAGTCTTCAATATCGAGAGTTCTATCTCTTTCATCACTTGGTCCACTTGATCTGAGATACTCAGATATTAGTTACTTCCTAATTCCACCAAAATTTAACTAGTATCTCTCATAATATCATTTGTAGATTCATGTTCATGCAACTTTTATCTATAAAACTTTCTTATCCTCCACATGTCTCTTGTTTTACAATTCTTCAATTAAAATATACATCTCCATATATCCTTTACTATACAAACTTAGACTTTTAATTACGATCTTTAGGTTTTTCGCCTTTATAATTGCTTTTGATTTATCTAGTTAATGGGATTCCTTCTTCTTATCATATGATTTTCAGAAAAATCATTCTAACTTACTAATAGTTGGGTCTTCCCACCTTACTATAAGCTTCCTAACTTACTACTTGCATGAAACTTTCTTTCATCGTACCTTACTCCTTTCGACCTATACATATTAGATTTACTCTTACCCTTGAAATATGCCTTTTGCGCACTTAAGCATTTATCATGTTATAAGATTGAATTCTTAAGTCTCCATTAGTTTCTTAAATTAAATATTTTTAGATTTTCTAGAAACTTTCCATGTTAATTGTAAATTTCTTCATAACAAAGTCCTGCCACATTAATTCCTTAGTCCACTTTACGTAGGCTTAGATTACTATCTTAATACCATCAAGTTATAACTAAATTTCCTCAAAATAATAAAGTTGGTTCCAAGCATCCTTCATCTATAAAATTCTCCTTCGCTCTCTTCGTTTTATTTATTTTCAATCCTCTCATTGAAGTTCAATTCTCCAAATTTCCTTCAACATATTATCCACATATATGTAATTACAATCCTTAAATTTTCTCCACAAATACTTCCAAAAAATTTCCCTCATAATTAAATGCCCAAAAGTAAACTATTTTCTTAAATATATACTAAAGCAAGGACTTTGCTTGCTAGTCTACAAACACTTCTGTTATAGTTACTTTTTAGTTCCCTTAATCCATATGGCTCTGCCCCTTCTCCTTATTGCATTAAGTACTCCTATAACCACTTGCACAATTCTTATTTAGTTAACTTCTCATCCACTTACAATTAATTACAACACTATTAACCTCTACTTTAACATCCTAAAGTCAATATACCTTACTCCATTACCTTGAGCTTCAACTTTTCATCACTATAATGTGGTAGTATAGCTAACAACAACATCCTCTCAATCACTTCCATTCTATCACCAATCTTACACCTTAACATGTTTTTTATTAAGGAAACCATTTACTGTATCTTACAGGTCCTTAAGTGACTCTTAAACTCTAAGGAGAACACATACTCCTCACTTCTTTGTTCAATAATCATAATTAGCTACACCTTTGTTAAAGATTACTTTGCTACTCATCTTCTTGACTCATCCCAAGCTCAACATTATTAGCAAGTTATTATTATTTTCCTTATATACTTTTTACATAGTCGTACTATGTTGTCACTATGACGTCTATCATCAATGTAATTTAGGGTTTGCTAAAACTTGTGTATTCCTTATATGGTTAATTGAGCTCAATAAACTTTATTAAGTTCAACGTTGTCTTGTTATATTTCAATAATTTTATCATTCCTTCTTATTGGTTAATATATTTAATTCTTGAAGGAGGAGAGGGTATGAATTATTTGAATCCTTTATATGTTCTACCTATACCTATTATTTGTTAAAGAAATTTCCTTACTTTCATTGTCTTTAATTATTATTGAGTATATTATATCCTTTATAACTCAACATAAGTACACACATGAATGGGGCTGATGAATATCAATACGATACTAAATTGACTCATTAAAACTATACGATACTAGGACTCAACATAGACTAGTAGAACACAGAATGACCAACTTAACAAAATTGGTACGATAAGCCATGGCATAAGAAGGAAGACATATTAATCAACTCCAATATAAGCATGTATAAGCTAAGTTTCCATGAGTCTTTTATTCAACCTCTCTTTTTTTTTTTATTAGTTTTGTATCCTATATTCTAGCTATCAATTTTTATTGTCTTTATTAGTTTGTAATTAACCGTATTTGCATAATATCACTTTATGTTGTAATTGATTTCAATGCGTTACTGTTCACTTATAGGATTTGATGAAGCAATTTGTATTTAGGAACTTTTACGTATCCATCAAGGTTTTGGTATTTATTATTATTACTATTATTATTATTATTATTATCATTAATTTGTATTTATTGCAAAATTTTCATTCCTTACCAATTTGCCTCTTAGATCAATGGTTTCTCTTATTCATTTTAGATTGGTAAACATCTATATGTCTTTTACATCAGTGAATTTCTTAATATTGTCGTAATAAATGTTTTGGTCAACCACGAAGGTGCTTAATTAATCTAATAAGTGTCTTAGATAATTTCTGAGTCTATTTAGTCTTTAGCGTTACTAAAGGTTATGGGTCACATATGTAATTCTTGGTATGTAAATTGATATATATTTGATTTTTTTATGTATATACTTAGACATATATTTGTTGGTGGCTTCTCAAGTCTTTTCTTTATAACTACTGCTGATTACTATTTATATTTGAAGTTATTTTGTGCCTACGCTTGACTTTTCAATTATTATACTAAGCTTATCAAAGACAAGCTTAACCATACTATACCATCACCCTTCATCTTACAAGCTCCTCTAACTTTACACATTCAACATTGATAACCCAAGAAGACAAAAGAAACAAAAGAAATGCAACCCAAAAGAATGTTCAATCAAGTTAAGTAAATAAATAGATATTTAAATACATATGTGAAACATAGTAATAAAGTGAATAAAATATGAAAGGAAGGTCTAGAAATCAAATCATATATATAAGGTAAAATAGTTAAGGTAATGATTTGCTTTGACTATAAATAGACCTTTTATTTCACCAACTCTTTTCATCTTATTGTTTAACAAATTATTCCCTAAAGATTCATAACCTACGCTTTTTTATAATCGATCAGCCTAAGTTGTGCTATAATTCACCAGAACTAACTTTTCTATAATCTAAAACCTATGCTCTAATACCATTTCAATTGTAATGCTTCAGAACCTAGAGCACTATAGCTTACTACGTATTTCTAGTCTCTCCTGACACATCAAGCTTCTCAAACCACCTACTAACATTTCCACATATATATTAACTATCAATCTTATGGTGTTTCTTTAAATATAATAGATATCTAAAATGTCCTTAGCCCATCAATGATCAACTTTTCAACTTCTTTTATTAAATGAAATTAAGGTCAAAGATATTTTAATAACTTTTCTCAATAAACAAAATCAACAAAGCTCAGCATCTCATCTAGCCACCACAATAACTAATATACTTCCGATAACATTAATAAGAGAAGTCTCAGATGAATTCTCATGACTCAAGATATAAAATAGAAATAAATAAATAAAATCCTAATAATGTTTTCAGCTAATTTTATACTCCTACTCAAACTACATGCAGTTAATTCTATCCTCACAAAAAATATTCACTACAATTTGTTGCATCACCTTAATAATTAACTCACTTAATAAACATCATGATTGTCACAATTTGTACCTACACTTAAAAATTTGAACAAGGGATAAGCTAAAGCCTAGTACGGAATACATAAGTATGTGTGCATGAGCAAACAATAATGATCACATCATGCATACGAAACAAGTACAGATATGCAACAAACACCTATTTATTATCTTTTATTCTAAGCCAACATACAGTATAGTTTAGAGTTATATGCATCTAACTCTAAATTTGAAGTAACTCATGACTCTAATCAAGTAATATATACATAAGTACCATACAATATTAGTATAATTCCTCTTAAACATCATATGAACCAAGTAACTAAGAAATAACCTTAATTGATGTAAGTCATTTCTAAGCGAGACTTTAATCAGGATACTATCATATAAGGATCATTAGGCTACTACCCTAAGGTTTAGTCCTCCTAAACCCTTAGGCCTAGCTAAGCATATGTAATGTACATTCATTTAATGTCCAATAATCAGTTACTCCAATTATATCACTATCTTAACAACATACCCATCAAGCAAGTATCCTATACCTGGTTCAATTGCAACTTTAGGATCTAACTCTATCACCCTCCTATATTTGACATAATATAAATACCAAAACTCAAATTATGACCTATACTTATACCAAAACAACACTTGTACTTGGTCTGTAGACTTGATTAACAATGCTCCTTAACTTAACCAGTCAATTGTCTTACACTTGCAACTTAAGTCTATTGTGGTACCTAAGATCACTAAGAGGATGAATTAATTTGTAAGGCGTTTTGGGTGAAAAATCATACTTATAAAAACTTTAAAAAGGATTTAAGATTGAAAAACGCATCAGAAAAACTTAGAAAATCCTAAAGAAACGCTGTTGCACGGAACATGGATTATGACATTTGGATCCTAGTTTAACTAGCATCTAGATGCCATGGTCGAAAGGGTACAGAATATACCTAGCATCTGAATGCTAAGAGGGATGGTGTTCACATGCTAAGCTATAGCTTGCAAATTTCTACAGATTATAACGATGTTCAATTCCCCAACTTTCTATCCTTTTTTACGATTTTTTGAAAACCACCGCTCTTGACTCGATAATCCATTAATAACTCAACCCTATACTCCTTTAAACATCTCTCAAACATGAATTTATAACTAAATCTCAAACCAACTCTTCTTGAATTCCAAAATCACAATCTATGAAACAACATATGTAGAGGCTAAGCAAGAATTCTTACTATTAGGATCGAAAAACCTTGCTTCTACCACCAAGAATCAGATGTAGGACTCCTAAATAACCTCTCCAAATTCGTTTTGGGTGCTGCTTTAGCTAGAAAAATGAGCCTTTAATGGATTTTGATAAAAAAAAAAAAATTGATAGAAATGAGATTCTATGACTTACCTTAACTTGTTTTCTATACGGATCTTATTGAAATGCATTGATTTTCTTTCCTTGAATCAAGATCTACACTTAAGCCTTAGTATACAAAGCAGCAAATGAGAGAGTTGTGGAAAAAGGTTTTCTTAAACCCTAAGTATGGTTTTTATACTAGGGTTGGTGGAACTTTTCCATGCCTAAAATGCCCTTACTTAAGCTTTACAATACCACTTTTACCCTTATATAAAATAACCCTATTTACTCTTTTTATTTTATTTTTATGCTTTATTTTTCCATAATTTTAGGTTTTACACGTTTTGTTTAATTCAATTTTGATATTTTTCTCTTAAGGGCCATTACAATTTTTGAAAGAGTTTATGCTTATCTTTTCTTTTTCAATTCTTCCGACTTAATTTGGGTCAATTATGGTTTAAATTTAATAGATTGTAATAACTTAACTTAGAAATAAATATAAAGAGGACCTACTTAAAAGACTAGTGTTATTAAATGATGTAATAACTATATTAGAAGTCCTCAATATTATGCCATAACTCAATTAAGTCACCTATGCTTATTTATATCATTTATGCCTTAATTCATTCAAGATCTTTCTTTACATCCTTTTCATCTCCACAATAATCATATCAAGACAAAATGACCAATTGCAACCTCCATTTAGTCTATGCTCTCTTTAAGGTATGCACACTTAAAATGATAATGGCAATAATTACATTCATAAGGTCTTGGTTGTACCTCCTTTGTAATACGTAGTTGTAACTTTATAAAAGACTGATAATAATGCAATGTCAACTTAAGTAAGGATGGATTTAGAGAACTTAAGTAAGTTAAAACAAACTAACTCTTCGAACGTAAGTATGTCAAATGGCTTCGAAGAAATTAATAGGTAGATACTTAGGTAAATCTTGCTTATCTTCACTAAAGGTTGAAATCTTTCCTTTATGCACTTTTGCATATGTTCTCTTTTATTGTTGAGGTTGATTTTGTGATGATTACTATAAAGATGGACGTTTAAGAAGTCATAGGGTTTATGTTCCGTTTGCCATGTTAGTGACTATAAGTGTTTGATGGAGTATAAGCAGAGCTAGAGGAGCAATAGAGTGGGTTTGCAGAGCCTTACTAGTAGTGATAAAGTGGGATTGATTATAAATCCATTTCTCTTTATTATTTCTTTAAAAAAAATCATGTTTTTATATATAAACTCTAAAATATAGAGTTTATTATATTTAATCAAAACATATCATTTCTTAATCAAAATTCTAATTAGCCATTGGAAGAAAAAGAAGAACAATAACAATAGCAATAAGGGTAAATTACAAATAACTTAACTATTTTTCACACTTTTATAAAGATGTAACCTAAGTTATTTTTATTTTTATTTTTTTGACAAAAAATTAACTCATGTTTAACTCCATCATATTACTACTACATTTGCCATAGCTATGTGTGTAGCACATGCCACTTAAAAGACTATACATTTTGCTTTCTCAAATATCACCTTTCATCGATCGAATAACATAATCAATAAAAAAACCTTAACGCCATTTTCTCCATCTAAGCTAGCCACTGCACCCTTAGATCTCTCTTATGTTGAAATCACATCACCTTAATCACTCTCTCACTTGAAAGCCACCATTGACTCCTTATGACTCCGTAGATTTGGTTGCCCTAAAACCTTAACTCCTTCAACAAGCTTAATTGAAGGTATGAGGAGAGACAAAATTGAAAAGGTGACAATTTTAACAGCTTTTTCATATTTAATTTGCAATAACCCAAATAATTTATACAATCATCTAATGGAGAGTTAATATGACAAATGGTACCTAAAATTTTTCAAAATTATGTAATTTATTATTTATACTTAAATAAATCGATTTGCTACTTAAATGAAGTTTCTATAAACATTTTTACCATCTGAACTAATTTTATTGAATCTATATGCTGAAGTGAATGTAAGGACAAAGCACAAATTGCATGGCCACTAGAAACTTAAACAAGCCACCATTTGAAGTGAATCGTGATCCAATTCACTTTAAGTAGTCATTTTAGCCACTACATGGTTAGTGACGATACGTAGTTACCTTGTAGGGGATCACGTAACTCCTTAAAAGTAGCTATGTCCACTTTAGCCTTAAGGTGGCTGGAATGTTTAATTACTAGATCATTCTCATGCCCACATCAGTAAACTAATAAAATTAGTTTAGGTAGCAAAATGACTATGAAAACTTTAATTATACTGTAAATTAATCTTTTTAAAATATAAGTGGTAAATTATATATTCTTTCAAAGTTTTGGGTCTTATTTGTGACATTAGCCCTTTAATAAATAAAAAAAAAATTTCCACCAACAAAATGTTAGCCATAATTAAATCTTTAAAACCAATTAACTAAAATATCCTTAAGCATATAAATTATGGCTTTATAGTAAAGTAGAGATAGAATTATGTATGCTTTAGTTTTAACTTGACTTTTACTAATATGCCTTACATGTTAGAAGTACATGCCATTAAAGATTAGTCTATAAAGGGTTATTAATTTGAAAAAAAAAAGGTAGGACCCATCTTCTATATCTAATGGTGTGAGACTAATGGTTGCTAAATGGGTTTCTTGTTTTATTACTAGATCAAATTGAAGAATTGAAAGAGAATTCAATTACGTTGGTGGATTTAAGTCAAGAAGGAAACTATATTTGGCAAGATCATGAATTACTTTAAGGTTTTAGTTCAATTTCAAGTTTAATTGATAAGAATTCTTATGAAGTGTTTTACTTGATGAACTAAGCAGTAAAAAGTAAGGATCAAGATCTTAAAAGCTATAAAGTGGCATGAGACTTAGGTTTATTGGTAAGTAGAATTCAAAATTTGAACCAAACGTAAATCTTCACATATATTATAACTTTTCTTAATCTATAAGTTTTACGATGTAACTAGGAAATAATTTTGATGTTTTGAAAGAGATTGGGTATTTTGAAGTTTATTGAAGCGTTCTTGATTTTTTTAGTGGTTTTGAAGGAGTTTAAGAAAATTCTTAAGCTTAATCTCAAGATGGTGATCGATGCTTAGTTAGTTTAAGTTCAACTGATTGAAGATATGTGTAATTGTAAGTTAGAGTACGTTTAAGTGATAATTAATGAAAGAAATTGGTGTGAGGGTTTGTATTCATTAGTAATGTAGTGTTTTGATTTGATTTTATGAGACCTTATGGTTAAGTGTCTCACATGGATCGTGAGTGGTTATGGTACTAGTTTTATAAGGTTATAGTTGTAAATATCTTATCAATACAAACTTGAAACTTTAGGGCCAAGTGGTTGAAATGGGCCCATCAGTATTTATTGACTTGGCTATTCACTCACAATGAGGACATCACGTATTTATTGGATAGGAGGAGGAGTGGTTAGAGATTATGAGACCTCATGATTAAGTATCTCACATAAATTGTGAGAAGTTATGGTACTAGTTTATAAGGCTATAGTTGTTAATATCTTATTAACACAAGTTTAAAACTTTTAGACTAAGTGGTTCAAATGGGCCCATTAGTATTTATTGACTTGGCTATTCACAACTTTTGGCCTTAAACATTATAGATTTTCTTTGGAGTTTAGGTATTCATTTAGAGTCTAGTTATTGTTTAATTGACATAAAACGAAGTTTCATTATTTAAATGGATGGATAATTGTTTACGAATACATGTTGTGGGATGTAAATAGTTTTTGGGTGCACTCTTGTTTGATTCAATTTGTTTGATGAGAATATCATGTTTAATGGTTAATTTAAGTATTAGATGCATAAAAATGGGTTTTAATTGAAGAAATAGAGAAAATATTTTGAATAGTCAAGTGATAGTGTAGGCCATGATATAAGAAGAAAATAAGAGCTTGATTATGATTGATTTCATCTTTTCTAGTGGGTTTAATTAGCTTATTGTTAAGTTGGATCGATAAGTTTCATGACAAAATTAAGTTTAATTAAAATTGGTAATGTTTGATGATTAAATAGATCAATCAAATGTGAAGTATGGTGCTGGAGATTCTCATTTTGATGAATATTTTGAGTGTAAGTTGATGATCATTTGGTAATTAATTTGATTAAAAGAAGTATGGTTTGTATTGAAGCTGAATAGGTAAATAAAGGTGTTGATTTGAGTTGTTTTTATATTAGATTCAGTAGTTGAATTTTTTGGATCTTTCCCGAAAAGTTTGAATATATTGAAGCATGAATGTTAATTTAATGATATTTAAAGTAAAGAGAATTTAATGGATTTTTTTTTTGTTATGGTATATTTTGATTCTTTCTGGCATGTGTTATTGAAATGGAATGTGTCTATACATATTAATATTTTAGATTTGCATTTAAATATTCATTGCATATTCAATTGTTTATCATAAACATTCAACTTGTTTTTTATGAAAATACAAGTTTGATCCATCTTTGGTCCAAAAATTCATCAAAACTTATTTTTCATAAAATTTGAGATTATTGGTGAATCAAATGGGTATCGATCCATTTTATTCATTTATACAAACCAAATCTCAAATTATAGATACATTTTACCCAAAATCGAATTAAAGTTACTGACCAAATTTGTTTAAAAAATATAGGTCGTGGAAGTAACTAAGAGGGAAGGTGAATTGATTACTTTGAAATTTTAAATCTTTTTCTTAAATGGTTATAAAAGCATCTCCCTTTGATTACTTAGAGATGATGGCACGTAAAATAATATATAATTAATAAATAAAACATAGAAATAAAGAGATAAGGGAGTGATAAGATTAATCTAGCAAATCATTGTGTTTTGGCCTTATGCTTATTGTACTTTTCTTGCTTTACTATTGGGTACCTGGTATTCTACACCGATGTCGTTCCACTATTAAAACTTTAATCAAGAGAAAATATAGTACAATGCTTCTACTTTGTCTCCCTAAGCCATCTCTTGCTTAGTACAGATATACAAAATAAATGTAATATCTATTCTAATACATAATCTTAACATTAAAAAAATAGGGGCTAGAAGAACTTAATGAATAAATACAATAGTCCTCAAAAGATAAGCGTAGAATAATGTAAAATAAGAAAGTTTTATGATTAGCAGATTCTCTAATTTATCTTTTGATTTTGGTTATGACATTTCCAAGAGTATAAAGTTTATAGATGAAAGTTGTAGAATTGTGTGTCTCAAATTTTTAAATTGCTTTGCTTATATTTGCTTCTTGGATAACATCTCTTTGCTGAATATGTAGAGAATATCTTGATGATGCTTGAAGAATCTTCAAGTAGTCATAGGAGTTTATTCTGCTTGATTTATAGAAGAAAATCTTCTAGTAATTATATTTAAACTTGATCAATGATATGTCGATAATGTTTAAAAACTAGTTTGCTTGTTTTCTTTCAATAAATTCAAAACTTCAACTTATAAAGTTTCAGAGTTCTTTGTAATTAAATTTGATAACTTAATATTTCTTCCTAGAAACCAGTAGCATATCTTCAATGTTGTTGTTTTGAAATTTGAAGATAATCATATAGATATTTCTCTGCAGACTCTTGTACATCTATCTTGATACCTTCTATGAATTTATTGACTTTAGGTTTGCATAAAATCCTCCCAAATCATACGTTAAATTTGAATGAAAAATTCTATTGCAATTTAAAAAATTCATCCTTATCCTTGAATTCTATCCATACATCTAATTAGATCTTGAGCTTTAATCCATAACAAATCTTCATGTGAATATTATTATCCTTTATAAATAACATAATTATCTCGAAAATTTTTACTGTACTAATTGGATAAAATCAAGTTTCAACTAGACCTATCATAACCTGTCCTAGATAAGCTTGCCTTAAGATAATCAAAATTTGTTCTCCTTAATCCCCATAGATATGTATCCAACTTAGTGGAACACATTGGATATATTATCCGATATGTATTGTTTTGTCAAAAATTATTTTTCCCAAATCCTTTAATGTATGTCCTAATTTATCCTCTGATTCTTTGAATTAAAACCTAATTCATTTGCTTAACAGTTCATATTATCCTGTACACTTAACACACTTGTTAATAATCTTTAACCTATTTTTGTTATCATCAAAACTATAATGAGAAAATTCAACATTCTTCCCCTTTTTAATGATAACAAAACTTTTCTTATAAAAATATTGAGTTCAAGTGGTGCAAAAATTTACAATTTTTGTGATCTTAGATGCAATAAGAAACAATATGTGCAAGTTCAATGATATATTGTGTCAAAAACTTATTCAAACAAAATTTTTAATATTGTATCAAATTTTTATTTTTTGTCAAATATGATGCTTATTTATTGTATATATTTTTTTATTCTCTTCTTTTTTGTTATCTTCCTTTAATAAGGATCCCCCTGAATTTGATACAATAAGAAAAAATAGAGGAAAAAAAAAGAATTGAAATGAAACAAATTAAACTAATGTTTCATTAGCAAAGTCTGTTTATACTAGGAATAATGTTGAAAATAAACTAATAAAAAGACATAATTACATTAGAAACTTGACACTAAACATGAACATAACATGTACTGGACTAGACAAAGACCAAAATTTACTGAGTATTTAGTAGACTTGAACATTGATAGACTGAACGACCAATGCTAGACTAAAATTGACAAATAGACTTGAATAAAAGAAGAACAAAATCATTTCTTCTTCTTCTTTGGGTAGCTCTTCTTAAACTGACTAGATGAAGCTGTTAAAGAAGGTGGATGTGGATCTTTCTAAGGCTGTAGTAGGATATTAGTTTGTTGAACTTGAGGTGTAATGTCCTCAAGTTACATATAAGAAGTAGTTGGTTGAACAATTGGAGTAGTTGAGAATTACTTAGATTGAATATATTTAAGTCGAGGAAATTGAGTTTCCTTAGATTATGAATAGGTCATTAGTGTTGAGGGGAATGTGTAGTAGGTGATAGTGCAATAGAGATTAGTAAATGTGGTAAATTAGTAGAGTGGATTGGTGATGTAGGGGTGAAATGTCTATATGGTTCTTATCAATACTTGATTGCAACCTTGCCAACAATTGTTTCATTTTCTTGTTCACAATATCTTCCATATCATCTCTAGTTAAACCCCTATTGGTATAAGCACCATCAAATTTGACTTCTTCCACATCTTTTAAATCATCTTCTAATTCAAATACATTCCTTCATTCTCTAACTTCAAACTTGTCACCTATCCCAATCTCATACTTAGTTCTGCACTTTTTCTTCTTTTCTTTGTCAACCAACTTCCCTTTTCTTTTCCTTCCATCTTCAGCTTCATTCTCTGATTCTATATTTGAATAAACCTTTGATTTGTTCCCTTCAATCAGATATCTAGGTAACTTGTTTTTCTTGTGCCTTTCATGTATATAAAATTTGTAGTTATCAATAAATCAAATTTTATTCTTAATTGTAATGCCCAAGTGATGGACATTTGCTTCTCCAATCACCTTAATAGGAATTTCCTTCTTAGTCACTTTAGGAAACTTGAGTTTTTTATACTCAAACAACCTTATCAATAGATATCTGTAAGGTCTCTTTGCTTTAGTCATAAATTCATGCCTAATAATCTATGATGCCACATCTAACTTCTTCTTTCTAAGCATTGTTAGGATGACTAATGCATCATCTTTAGAGATACTTATTGTATTACCTTTCTTGGAAAGAATGTAGCAAACAACAAGTTTATGCAATAGCCCAATCAGTAGCCTAAAATTAAATACATTAACTTCCTTCCCTAACACGATTATTCCACCATCATCTAGCTCTTCAAATACCCTCTTCTTATTCTAACTAATCAACTCCTTACCATTGTACATTCTTTGTAGCCTAAAATAGTCAATAATATCATCCTTTGTTATTTCAATCTTAAAACCCATCTATCTCTTTATTTCATATCTAAATTCTTATAAAATTCAAACATCTACTCTCCAAACACTACTACCTCAACATTACACAAATTCTTACACTCCAATGCATTTAGAAACTCATCCTAGTGAAAAAACATTCTTCTTGAAGTACTCAAAATCAAATACACATGGCTTAGTGTACTAAGTTTATTTTTTAGCATAAATATAAATGGTTTTTGGTTTTACCTTCTTCTTATTAGCCTTAATTTGCTTGTATCGAACTACAATTGGGATAGACTCTAGTAATCCTTCTTTATCTACTAATTTAGTCCCAAATTCATCTTCAAATGAATCTCCTAATTCCTCCAAATCAACTTCATTACCAAAATCTTTTCCTTTACTTATTGTGTCCTCATGGTCCAAGGACTCTTCATCCTCAATTGAATCACCTTTATCATTATCCTCAGTTTCTACCACTTCTTCATTAGATGAAATTAAAACACCCCAACCTTGTTTATTTTTCTCCAAAGTTTTCTCTTTTTCACCTTCCTTTGTACTCACTCCAATTTTTTGAAGCATTGGGTTAAGTTTTTTGTGATTGAGAATTATTGGTTTTGTTGATTGGGGTTTAGTGCTTCTTGGTTTGAGTTAGGATTTTCATGAGTAAAGTTTGGATTTTTTAGGTTGGGTTGATTAAGTTCCTAATTTAGAATTAG
The DNA here is from genome assembly GCA_024138005.1 of Lumnitzera racemosa. Taxonomy (NCBI): domain Eukaryota; kingdom Viridiplantae; phylum Streptophyta; class Magnoliopsida; order Myrtales; family Combretaceae; genus Lumnitzera; species Lumnitzera racemosa. The sequence continues at coordinate 66,533,548 of JAMXBC010000004.1, forward strand.
ATTTTCATATAAATCTACGGGTTCATCAAGGAGAAGGTAAGGATTTTATCTAGTGTTCATTAGATCTTTCTTGGTTCTAAAACTGAGCTTAGTCGATTTTCTAGGTGCCATGAAAAAAAATTAGGAGCTTGGAAATGTAGAGAGAGAATCAATGATAAGCTTAGAGAGATAGAGAGAGATGTATTATGGAAGAAGTACAGTGCATTCATGCATTGTGTTTAACAAAGATGAGGAGAAAGTGGATAAGTAGAGAGAGCGTAAAGAGAGAAAAGAGAAGTTAAGAAGTTGTTAGTTGTGAAAGAATTAGGTAGTATGAATTTTGCACGTCTAGCTTGTGCGAGGAATAAAAATTGGAGCTTATTAAAATATATAATGACAAAGGGGAGAAACACTAACTACCCTTATTAAATTACAGTGCAAAATATTTCATTTAAATATTAGTTACACTTAGTCAAGTAATTACTCTACAATTAATATAATCACTATATACCAGCTAAGATAACTAATCTTATAGTATTAAATGCCATTACATATTAATTAATATTATATAAATTCAAGATGATTTACGGTATTGATTAATTTCTCAAAAATAATTATTATAAAAATTCATTTTAGCTAAAAAAAATTATCATAGTCTAAATTAATTTACAACCAAATTAAATTAACTCATGAAATAAAATTTCCTTAAAAAGGATTGCATATACGTATTTCATTCCTTATATATTAAACTTCATTTTATGTAAGGCCTTTGTAAAAATGTCAGCCAATTGATAATCTGTAGGAACAAATTCTATATTAATATCTCTACTATTTACATGATCCTTGATAAAGTGTTGTCTCACCTCTATATGCTTTAGCCTAAAATGATGCATTAGGTTTTTTGTTAAATTAATTGCATACATGTTGTCAAATTTTAATGGGAATATTTTTCAAATTCAAAGCATAATCTAATAGTTGTTGTTTGATCTAAAGGATTCGTGCATTGCAATTACTAATTGAAATGTATTTAGCTTTTCCTATGAACAGGGTGATAGAGTTTTGTTTCTTGGAAGACCAAAAAACTAACTTGTCTCCTAAAAACTGGTAAGTTCTTGGGATACTTTTCTTATCTATCTTGTGGCCTGCATAGTCGACATTTGAGTAACCAATTAAATCAAAATTTTTATTTTTTAGGTACTAAATTACCAACTTAGTTATGTAAAATATATACTTAAAAATATGTTTCATAGTTGCTAAGTGTATTTCAGTTGGTTTTGATTGGAATCGAGCAAAAATATACATATTGAATAATATATTAGGTTGAGAAGTAGTTATGTACAATAAAGATCAAATCAAACTTTTATATAACTTTTCATTAATTTTCTTACCTAAATCATTTAGATCTAATTTTGTCAAAGTAGATATAGGGATAGCAATACTTTTTACATTTTCAAGTCCAAACTTCTTTAGGATCTATCTTGTTTATTTTTCTTGGTGTACAAAGATCCCATTTTTATTTACTTTATTTGGAGTCTAAGGAAAAAGTTAAGTTTACCCATGAGGAACATCTCAAACTCTACTTGCATAACCTAGAAAACTCCTTACAATACGATTCGTTAGTAGAACAAAAAATAATATCCTCTACATATATTTGACCACTAACAAATCAGTATCATAATGTTTCAAAAATAACGTCATGCCTACTTTTTCTCTTCGGAATCTATTTTTAATTAAAAATCCATTAAGTATCTCATACCGTGCTTGTGGAGCTTATTTTATTCCATATAAGTTCTTTTCTAACTCATATACACAATCTTCCTAAAATGGCTCTTCAAAACTTGGAGGTTGTTTAACATACACCCTCTCTTTAATGTAAATGTTTAAAAAAGTGTTTTTACTATCCATTTGGAATAATTTAAATCCCTTATAGCATGTGAATGTAAGTAAAAGTTTAATAGCCTCCAACCTAGCAACCAGTGCATAAGTTTCATCAAAGTCAATACTTTTTTCTTGAGAGTAATCTTTTGTTGCTAACCTTACCTTATTCCTCACAGTTTTGCCATGGTAATCCAATTTGTTCTTAGATACCCATGTAGTACCAATGATGGATTTACTTTAGGCCTTAGAACTAATGTTTATACTTAATTTCTTTGAAATTAGGAGAGCACTTCTTACATGGTACTAATCTAATTATTATCAGACAAGCCTTCATCAATAGAGTTAGGTTTAATTTCATATAAAAGAGCAAAATAATTTTCAATATTTTTTGAACTTGCTCTTTTCTTGACTCCAAAATATATATTACCAATTACTTGTTTAGAAGGATAATAAGATTTAAATCTCATCGGTTTAGAAGGTTCAAATGTCAGCTATTGAGCTTCTAATTTATCCTTTGAATTATTCTCTACTTTGGGTTCTAATGAACATTCAACTTTAGGTTCTCTAAAAGTTCCTATCTAACCTTACCAAACATTTTCATCCTTATTTTTTGCTTTTACTTGCAAGTCATCATTAGAATCATCAACTTTGGCCTCATCAACAAACTTCACATTAATGGACTCCTCTACCGTCCTTGTTACTTTGTTAAAGACATAATAAGCTTTACTATTTAACAAGTATCATAAGAAAATACCTTCATTTGTACGTTCCTCAATTTTACCAAGATTTAGTCTAGATTTTTTTAATGAAACAAGTAGAACCAAACACATGAAAGTAAGATACAGTTGGTTTCCTTTCCTTATATAGCTCGTTTGATGTTTTCTTGGTAAACAACCTTATACAAACATAATTTATAATGTAATAAGATATTGAGACTATCTCAGCCTAAAAATATTGTGCTATACTACTTTCATTCAATAAGGTCTATGTAATTTCTTGGATTGTTTAGTTTTTATGTTTAATTACTAGGTTTTGTTGTGAAGTTTATGGCATTAAATAATTATGAGTGATATTGTTTTGTACATAAAACATTATCAAACCCTCATTTTCAAACTTTTTTCCATGGTCAGTTGGTAAACTAATGATGAAAAGCCTTATTCATTTTAAACTTGCATTGAAAATTTTTCAAAAGTAAGAAATGCATCACTCTTATGACATAAAAACAGAACTTAAGTATACCAAGAAAAGTCCTCAACTATCACTAAACCATATTAATTACCACTTAAACTTAATATGTTTATAGGACAAAGCAAATCAATATGCAATAATTCCAATGATCTTTTTGTTGAGATAACATGTTTAAACTTATGTGAGACAACACTTACCTTATTCTTAATGTAAGTTGCACAATAAATATCATTTTTATGCTCATCTTAGGTAAGCCATTAACTAGTATAGTATTGGCTAAATTCTCTAGTTGAGCAAAATTAACATACCTTAGTTTCTTATGCCACAAAAACATTATAAAAAAAAGGATAAAAAACATCTCTTAATTTCAACTTTAGCAATTTCAATAAGATAAATGTTCTTTTTATGGAAACCTTCAAATAATTTAACACCATTTTTATCATATACCTCTGCCTTATTTTGATCAAACACCATATTATATCCTTTATCATACAACTAGCCAATACTTAGAAGTTATATTTCAAACCTCTTACCAGAGATACATTCTCTATAATATAAGATGGAATACTAATTTACCAATTATGATTATTTTCCCTTTACCATCATCTCTAAATTTAACAGAACTGCCTTCTTTTCACTCTAAGCTTATGAACGATGAAGCATCTCCTAACATGTGATGTGAATACCAGCTATTTAGGTATCGTATTCCTTTTAACTTTGCTCCATGTTCTTGTAATCATTAGAAGATGATTAAGTTCTCTTAGGAACCCATACTAGCTTGGGTCCACTGAAATTCAAGCTCGTGTTGTTCAAAGTTTTAGCTTGTTATTTTTATAAAAACAATATGTTTAATATGTCTAAGTTTATTACAAAAAAAAAAAAAGAAATCATAAGAATTAGAAACTTGATATCTGCATGTTACATGATTCCTCTAATTTTAGCTTAGGTATCCTTTGTTATACCTTCTCATTAATCATATGATGTATTCATTAATCGGATACTTGTTATTTTGCCACGATATCTTCTAATATATCCATTGCTTTACACAATAGACTTAGTATTCCCATACAAATTATTGTTCCTAACAGGGTCATTACCAACCATTTTCTTTACTTCAACAAATATGGATTTATTAGCTAAATTAGATGATTCTCCAAATTCATAACCAAGACCAACTTTCGAATTATCTATCCTCTAAGATGATAGTACCAACTATAACTTTTTATCACTTTCGTTGAATTTATTAAACATTTGTGTCAATCATATTAGAGGTCCCATTTATTCTTACTTTTAACTCCTCTCTATTTTCTTTTTCTAGACTCCCTTAGCTTGTCTTCAGATTCTCATTATCTATTTGTAGAAGTTCATTGTTAGTTTTCTAAATATCATTTTCATCGATAAGTAAGTAATTTGTTTGAGACAAGGCTTCTTTCTCATTTTTTAATTCCTTAACCTTATTATCAAGTTTAGTTATTTTAACATTCCCTTTTTCAAGAGTTTTTAATAGACTTTTAATTTGTTTATGTACACTATTAGGCACTTTATCCTTAGAATTAGAGGTTACCTTAGATATAGCCACGAGACATAAGTTGACCTCTTCTTCTTCCCTGTATTGTCTTTTAAATCTATCTTTGATTTGTCTAGGTCACTCTAAGTGGCCAGCAATGCTTTTTGCTTTTTTCTATACTTCTTAAGTTTCTATAATAATACTAGACTCTCATGCTTAATATCTAAGTTTCTTTTACTCATAGCATGCCAACTCCTTCTCCTTCTCTTTCTTTCTTCTCTTTCTTTTCCTTTTTCTCCTCCTTATGACTCTTTCCAACATCATATTTAGAATGATTAGATGATGAACACTTATTGGAAAACTTCTTCTTACCTCTTTTCTTGAGTATCCTATTAAGTTTTCTAGCTAATAAGGTTATATCCTCCTCACCATCATCTTTTAAATCATCCTTTGATTGAGACTTTGATTTGACTTCTTGAGTCAAATGCAATTGTCTTCTTGTTGCTCTCTAATTCATTTATATGCTTGATATGTAACTCATAGGCCAACAACTTCTCTCATTGCTGACTCATTGTTAGCTATGATAAGTCTTAAGCTTTTTTCATTGACATCTTTTTAGTATCCTAAGACCTAGGCAAAATTCTCAGTAACTTTCGAACAAGATCAAAGTCATCAATCATTTACTAAGTAAAGCTGATTCATTAGTTATAATTATAGAATGATTAAAAACATCACGCATTTTTTCACCTAATTGAAATTTGAACAACTCATATTGTTAGAGCAAAGAATTGATGCTTATATCCTTAATTGTATTTGTTCCTTCATGTGTTTCACTCAATATATCCCAAATATCTTTTGCAATATTGCAAGAAGAAATTAAATAATACTTAGATGAAGCAATTGTCATTAATAATAGATTCTTTGCTTGATTATTCTTCTCAATTTTTCTTTTCTCTTCTTATGTAAGTACTATATCTCCATCTATGGCAATTTGAATGTCTCTAAATTCGATAATCCCTCATGAGTCAAAATCAATTTCCTTGACATAAGTTCCAATTCGATATTTTCAATAGGCAAAATTAGTTTCATCGAAATATGGAGCACCATTTATAGCAATAGAGATATTTTTTTCCACCATTGGATCTTTGAACTCTACATGATACAAGAGCTAAGCAACGATACCAAATATAGGTTTTGAAAGTAACCAAGAGGAAGTGAATTGGTTAGTTCAAAAATTCAAAACTTTTTCTCAAATGATTATTAAAGCATCCCCTTTTGTTTACTTAGAGATGATGGAATGAAAAACAATATGTAATCAATAAATAAAACACAAGAAATAAAGAGATTAGGGAGTAAGAAGATTAGGCAAGCAAATTATAGTGCTTTAGCCTTATGTTACTACACTCTTCTAGGTCCATTGTTGGGGACCTCATATTCTACACTGGTATCATTCGATTATCTACTTTAAAACTTCAATTAAGCGATAATACAATTACAATGCTTTTGCTCTATTTCTCTAAACTGTCTCTTGCCTAACATAGATCTATAGAACAAATGTAATCTCTCTTCTAACACATAATCCTAACACTCAAAAGATAAGGATTATAATGTCACACCACGAAAAATGGAGTTGTAATAACCCTACTGTATGAATCATCCTAAGATAGAAACTAAATTTATAACTGCTATCATAGACCTAGTTCATATAAGGTGTACTCAACTCTACCACTTTAAAGCAATCAGTTCGATACCTACTTGATAGAAACTTGTAAAATAATTTTTGGAAATAACTGATAAGAAAACTTATAGTTTGACTTTACAACACAGTATACGTAAGACGTACATGTATGCATTATTTGGTATATAGACCAAAAGATTAAAAATTAGTGTACTATTTAAGAAGACTTGAGTAGTTTTGTTATAGGTTAAAAAGAAAATCAATAATAAGAACAAAATTCAACCAGATTCTTCTTGATCCTCACTCTTCAATGCCATTTCTTAAAGTTTTGGTTTTGAGTGCAGTACTTGTAGTTCCACATTAAACCTGCAAACAGACTATGGGGAAATAAGTGATAACTTACTCAATAAGTGGGGATGAAGAGAGAAGTATGTATTCAGTACATCACAAATAGGGCTTTCAACTAAGTTAGTTAGATGCAATGTATATGTAAGCAAATGTCATCATACAACATTATTTGATCTATCATGAGATAAAAGAAATTACGCTCGTCGTAATCTAAATTAAGGAGTTTAACATTGTACATTTATGAATTGAAACCAAATTAGGGCTTTTATAATGGAGAGCACTCTCATCCTATGACTACCTTGAAACCATAACTCTTAACCTTACTACAACCTCCTCTTCTGTCATTTAGCTCGGCTAAGGTAAGAAAAAGACCATTTTAGCTATTGAAATGGGTCTAGGTTTGGCCTGAGAATCCTAACCATTACCCCTAGTGGGGTTACAATATATGTCAAGTTAGATGACATGCCAAGTTTGAGTTGGTTCATTTTTTAAAGGTATTTAATCAAACTTATACAATTCAAACACAATAATATTCACATAACAATCATAACATAAAACTCAGCTCCTATCATAGTAATTCGAATCTCAAATATAAGTGCTACACATGCACAAATAGCTAATTACAATCGTAAGCAAATATGTGCCAAAGTCTTAAAGTATTCTGAAATAATACTCCAAAATACTATAAAACATTGATTCTACTTACCTAATACTACTTTGTTGGCTCATTTTCGAGATTATGAAGTATTCATAGCTCAAAGTTCCTATATGATGAACATATATATATATATATATATAATTTTTGTATAGTTACCACATATCATAATTTGTATACTTATATAAGTTTGTGAATACATATACATGTACTTATACGTTAAGTTTGTGGAATTATGGTGAAGATGTAGTTCTATTTATTTATAATTGTAAGTTATAATTTTATTGGACTCGTAAATATGGCTATTTCATATATATTTACATGAGCTTCATATCTCATAGAATATTTGAAGTTTTTACTAACAACATAACTATAGAAATGTACGTTATAGAGATATCTAAGCTACATATAAAAATGTATATCTTTAGTTTCTCCTTTACTCATAATGATAAGTAAACCAATGATTGTTCACTTATATATAGAAGTATTTATGTGTATTTTTATGGCATAATTCGAGAGAAATAGTATAGTGTATATATATACTTCATACCATATATCTATATTTTATATTTCATTAACTCATATAGATTTATAGTATTTTACTTATATGAAAAGTTATACACAAGTTTTTATATGATTGACTAACTATTAAATAGGATATATCATTATGTTCATAGTAAATCATATAGTCACAAAGCCATGGTTTAGTCTAAAAAAAGGTCTTTGTAAGACGATGCCTTTCATAAATGCTACAAGTTACTTGTTTTATTATAAACATGCCAATAATATTACCTTTGTAAAAATACATAATGATACCAAATTGAACTTTGGATTCTTACTCTTTTTTTTTTTTTAATCTTTCTTTTCTCTTCTTTTTTCTTTCTCGTTGTTTTTTTTTTCTTAATTTTATCTTGAAAGGCGGTCCCTTTATAACTAGAAAAATTGGTCACTTTAGTAAAATATAGTACTAATTAAGCCTTAAATTTTAACATTGCATATTGGAATTACCGAGCAAATAAATCTATTTTATCCGTAACCTGTATAAATTATTCTTACTATTATTATTAGTTCCCAAAACATTCTAATAACTACCAAATTCCATTAGTCCCAAACCATTGAGCAACATGCCATAAGAAAGTTCAAGAAGAAATATTCATAATAATTACTTTTTTAAATTCCTATCATCAAGTTATGCCATTATACAAGCCGTTTGTGTAATATGTACCGTATGCAACATCAAGGAATTCCCCAAGAATTATTGTGAGCCCAGGAAATTACATATCTCAATTCTAAAATATACTTTATTTATTGTTATATTCAGGTTACTTCATTTCCTACTTTTATCGCTTTGTTCTAGACCCTCGACTTCTACGAGTAACATAAATAACCCAACTTAATGCTTAGTTAAAATCAAATAGCACCAATACCATATTCGAGTCTCATAAGCACCGATTATCTTCTTTAAATAATATTCTTATTGAATACATATTTATTTTTCTTTTGCACAAATCAATATAGCCCTGGAATTACATACTTATGATCTTTTTTTTTTTTTTAAGAATATACTACAATAAAATCTGAAGAGACAAGAACATTATTTATGCCCATGAGAAGCATATTACCTCATAGGTTTTTTTGGGCTATTATTGAAGAAACTAAAAAATTGTCAAAACAACTCAATTACTACTTTAAACTACGAATGAAATAAAGCTTACCTTGAATTTCATTTTAAGAATTATTGAAATTGAGTTGGTATCTATATTTATTTCCGTTGGCCGATGAAACAATTGAGCTTCTTGTTCTCTGGCTTCGATGAATTCTCAGCTATGGCTAGCACTAACTTGAGGTTCTTTGTTATTTCTTTTTATTTTTCTTTCTGATAGTGCAAATATGAGTTCTAATTTACAGTAGTTTAACATCCCATACATATAGTTTCATATCATTGAAGTTGTTTATTTGTTTTTCTTTTTATTTTCTTTAAGCCTGTTAATTCTACACTTGTCCTATGTCCCACTTGGCCCAATTAAATAAAGATAAGTGGATACTGACGTTATTATCAAAGTCCATATTCTTGATATAATATACTTCCTTTAAGTACTAGCATCTTTAATTAAAAGGAATTAGACCCACTTTGACATGTACTTCTTCCAACTTTTGAAGTTCCAAGCTAAGGTGAAGTTCCATTTTTTCTTTTTTTCTTTGTTTTCTTTTTTCTTTTTCATATAAATTTTACGACATCTAACCTATGTATGTTTAATAATCATTATATTATGGATATATATATATATATAAATGCTTATAGTTATTAGTTTCCGATAAATAATAAGTAAAATTGACATGGTTAGCTTTTAGTCATATATATATATATATTTTATTAGTCCGTTTCTATATCCAAACTCACAAGGTCATTTTGATTTTATAGCTTTATAACAAATGTTACACTTGTAAAATATCAAATTAAGTTGGAAGTAAACTTATACAAACTTATGTTTAGAATTAATATTAGTTTATATTTATACACTTTATATGTATTAAATATATTTGAGAAATATTATCTATTGTCTAATATATTCTTATTAACTCTACTATTAACATCTCCTAACATCGAAAACTAGTATTAGATGTATTCCTAGTGAGTTAATTTTTTAATCTCAATTATAGCCTTCTATGCTCCATGCCTAAGATAGAATAGTGCTATGAACCCTAATGAGTTGCTGAAAAATCAGGGCTCACTTTCTATCCTCCTTATAATAGTTTAGTGAAGTATGTCAAAATTATTGTATATAATATTAACTTGGTCTATGATATTATATCTTTTATCAAAATTATTGTATATACATATTAACTTGGTCTATGATATTATATCTTTTACAAGGAGTATAACTATACAAAAGTTATCAGGTCTAACTTATGAAGCATTACAACATATATATATATATATATATATAAAAGCCAAGTTATAGATTATTAGTTTGACTAGACTACTTTTCGATAACTAAATGCTTAGGAACTAATTACTTAAGTACATAGCTTACAATTCACTTAACTCGGTAACTCTTATAATCATGTTACATCTAAATGCAAGATCTTAATTGCAGTATTTATTTTTTTCAAGATCTCACATACAAGAATATAAGGAATAAATACAAGACTTCTCAAAAGATAAGCATAGAGTTAATGTCAAATAAGAAAGTCGTATGATCAACAGATTCCCTTATTTATCTTTTGATTTTGCTTCTAATTTTTTCAAAAGTATAAAGTTTGTAGATGAAAGTTGCAAAATTGTATGTCTTGAATTTTTTAATTGCTTTGCTTATATTTACTTCTTAAATAACATCTCTTTGTTGAATATGTGGAGAATATCTTGATGATACTTGAAATATCTTCAAATAGTTGTTAGAGTTTGTTATCCTTGATTTAAGGAAGCAAATCTTCTAGTTGTTATATTCAAACTTGAATGATCATTTGCTGATAATGTTTAAAAGCCGGTTTGCTTGTGTTCCTTTAATAAACTCAAACGTTAGCTTGTAAAGTTTTAGAGTCCTTCGAAATTAAATTTGAAAACTTGATATTTCTTCCTAGAAACCTAGAGCATATCTTCAAGGCTATTACTTTGAAAATTGAAGATAATTTTCCAGATGTTTCTTTGCTAAACTCTTGCACATACATCTTGATACCTCATCAGAATTTATTGACTTTAAGTTTGTGTAAAATCCTCTAAAATCTGCACTTTAAATTTGAATGAAAAATTATGCTACAATTTAAAAAATTCATCCTTATCCTTGAAGTCTATCCACATGTCCAACTTGATGTTGAGCTTTAATCCATAATAAATCTTTGTGCTATTTATATAAATATCATTATCCTTGATAAATAATATAATTATCTCGAAATTTGTTGTTCTAATAATTTGATAAAATCAAGTTTCAACTAAAGTTACCATAACCTATCCTAGATAAGTTTGTCTTAAGATAATTAAAATTTGTCATCCTTAATCCCTGTAGATATGTGTCGAACTTAGTGGAACACATTAGACATATTATCTAAATATATTCAATGAGTAGAGCTAAACCTTCAATTCATTAAAAATCCAAATTAACATCTGATCTGTACCATTCTATAAAAAAATTATTCTACGTAGATCCTTTGATGTATTTCCTGATTTATCCTCTAATTCTTTGAATTAGAACTTAATTAAAAAACTTAACAATTCATAGTATCATGTACACTTAACACATTTGTTAATAATGTTTAACTCATTTTTGTTATTATCAAAATAATAATAAGAAAACTCAATAAAGAAGAAGTATGATCTTCATGAAGGAAAATCACATGTGTAAAAGGTGCTTGTGGTAACTTAGTGATAATGGGATGATTATTGTAACTAATATGAATCTATGACTAATAATCATATTATATGTGATATTGACCGTTGTGTGAGATAATTGTATTTGGTTAATTAATAAGCGAATCATTAAGTGATTCCTCTAGAGAGACAGAGGTTCAAAAACTGGTTCAATTGAACCGACAGGTTCTCCTCAAGCTTGATTGAGAGTTTATATTGAGAAAACAATACTATACCCCCTAATGTGTCTTAGTAGATTCAAGCCAATAAATATGAACAGCCGAACCACAAAGTATGTACAACTTGATTCTAATGAAGATTATGGTAAGTCTTCTTATTTTCACATTAGAGATGAAAATATAGTAATTACATAATAAGTAATATTTACGTTTCTGGTGTTGCGGGGTGCATTCAACAAACACAGAAAAGTCATGTGGAAGAAGATCGTGGATGGACAAAGTGCTAAGACAACTACATTCAAGAGGGAAGATTTGAGCATGTTAGCATCGTGAACTTGTTACGAGTTATGAGCTCAAGATTAGAGACTACATGACTTTTTGGAAATATTAATTAAATTTTACCTACGTTGTCAATTTTACTTACGTAATTTAATATAATTTATTTTTTTAATGATAGTTACATCAATAGGTGAATAAGGATAATAATAATAAAATTATTATTGCACCATATAGTCGAGTTGCACTTGTTCCTCTGTTACTAAGAATAAAGTGTGTGCTTTTATTGTTCCTCCTACTTGATGTTAAAATTGTTCAAGAATCTCTTTTAATTAATATTTTCCATTTTCCATGAGGTGATAAAGGTAGAGGCATTTGAGTTTTCCCACTTCAAATGGAGAGTTTCTCAAAATGGAACAACCTAAGGGCAATAGAAGTGCATGTAAGGATTTCCAAATAGAAGTCCTTCGAGCAGAGGATTAGAATTTTTTTTTTTTTTTAATAGGCAATAGGAGACGATTTGCAGTCTAACGTAGAGATCATGAGTGACTAAGGTTGTAGATCGAGGATCGAGGTATAATTCAGGAAGAACTATATGACTATCACCTTGCTTAGGATATGAAGATCATAGTCAAGGGATGAATTCACAAAATCGACATGCCACCCCAGCTTATCCTTAGTCAGCCACCCCCTCCTCCTCCTTCCCTTCCATCATTTGATAGGTAGTTATCCAAAATGTCTCTTATGAGTTGTCAGTTGTTAACCAGCTCCACAAGGTGGCTTCAAGTCTTATGTCCAAGGCAATCTTACGGCTAACTTGTACTTTAGAGACTAGGGGACTTCAGCCTTAGCCATGTCCAAATCACTGAGATGAACCATCTAGCTAGGCAGTTAGATTAAGTATAATATTTTTATTTCAAGAGAAAAGTATTTTACTGCAATTGAAATGGGTTCCAAATGGATCAATTCCAAATTGTTCAAATTTCATAAATATATTGTTGTTTTAGTATTTGTTTATATCCAATTCTCGAATTCGTGATATAATTTTGACCAAAAAGCTAAATTGCTATAAAATGTAAATTATTGTTCGTATTACCGTTTATAAATACAAAATTTATTTTTCTTTTACATTTTTATTTTATAAAAGATGAAAAACTATGTGATAATAATCTCATTGCATTACTATTTGCAATGCAACAAAATAACTCATCACATAGATGATGACGATTAGTTATTTAAATGTTGCAAGATTTTATGCTTGCCTGGTTGTATTGGAAGCATTAAATCAAAATAAACGGAAAAAATTATACTGAAGAGGATCAAGTAAATTCAAATATGAGATAATATTTTAAAATGTTTAAATAAAATATTAACATTTCAAAGAATAGTTTAAATAAAGGATCAACTTTTTGAAAAATTCAAACAATGAATTAATATTTTATAAAGTAATTTAAACAATTTCATAAATTAGTTACTATGAATCATCTTATATAATATAAATTTTTTATTTGAATCTTTTAAAATATTAATTTTTAATTGAACTTACCTACTGATATTGATCTCTTTTATTATAATTTTTCTCAAAATAATTGAAAGTAAATAAAATCATCGATACAGTCTTTTTTTTCAACTTCATTTTAAAAAAGAAAATTATAAATTAAACTAAATCGAATTTTCTGATTCAATTCAATCATGCAAACCAAATCAAATAGATTATAGAACAAAGTAGATATTATGACATATTTGAAGAATTATTCCCTGATAACAAAATCGAAGGAGAACTTGTGTTTCTCATTGCTCTTTTAGGTCGATCCTTTGAAGAGATGTTATTGAATAACATAGTCAAATGAGGATTAGATTCTGCTGTGGCTATCAAGAGGCGTTTTACTTATTGGAAGATGGTACATCAATATTATATTTGGAATAATAGCCACTGTGTTGATTTTGTAGGTTGTTCTTTTTGAGGAATATCATATTCCTAAATTTTGTACTTTGAACGTTGATGTTTTTATTTTTATTTTTTTATTGCTCTTTATATTAGGTAACATTTATCGTTTATTAAAATTCAACGGAGAAAATGTCATAGTTGGGACGCTGGTGAAGGAAATATGATTTTATCGAAATAAATCAACTACAAAAATATTATAAAGTAATGATTGAAATTCTTTAAATTTTTTATAATATTATCATTTTAATATCGTTTTTTTTATATATATCTTTAATTATCGATTACATATGGGAGATATATTTTAACACTTAAAAGCAATTCAAGAGGATCTAAATTTTTTTTTTATTAGATAAATCAGTCAAATCAATGGTTTTGGGGAAAAGAAAAATGTTAGAATATCATCATTTGACTTTCGAAGGTGCAAAGCTGATATCTCTAGGTAGTGCCTACGGTATAGTAGCAACAGCGGATTAGGTGAACTGCACGTGGAAGACTACAAGAAGTCGTAATCAACCTGTTGGAAATCGGAAACTTGATGGCCGAAAACAAGGTAAAAAAAAAAAACGAAAGTAAATTATACGCCAACCATATTGCGGAGTACGTACTTTAATTACATCTTCCATTTTTTTTTTCTTTTTTCGATTTCCGGCCATTGTTCTTAATCATAGTCAACCTTTTATTTGTCGTCTTTTATACGATTTTCCTTTTCTTTTCTTTTCTTTTCTTTTTCGGGAAATCCTTTATAAGATTGAAATGTGGAAAAATATTCCCGATATAAATATGGTGTAACATTTGGAAAATGATGCTATCAATTTATTGGATATTCTCACGCTTTAGAAAGGAACAGATGATACCAACAACTGTTTTTGAATCCATAACAATAGACATATATAGTGCTACCAACCGTTTTTATTCAAATAATACACTCACTAGAATAAATCATTTAATTTATGTCAACTTCAAAGATAAACAATATCTTAGAATTATTAATGAGCCTAAATCTTTTACCTAATTATAAGCCTATAAGGATAAGAGTAGTTTTTTCATAACTTCCAAAGGCATATCTATTTGATTCTGTTTTAGATTACCTATCTCACAATGAATATTTAAAGATTATAATCTTTTCATGACATGATTCTTACTTGTCATGGCCTCAAACCCTCCATAACTTCCATAATTTCCTTAAAAATAAACACTAGAACAAATTTCTCTTATTGATTATCACTGAAATTTTTAATTTTACTTAAATGTTGAGCTCTAAGACTTATGATATAGATGCATTAGTCTAATTAAGTAATTATATACGTGCATTTCACCCACTGGGTCTTAAAATACCTACTTAGCCCATTGTACATCATCCTAGCTCATGAACCGTAGAAGACCCTTGTGATACATCTCTTGATGCTCAACAACCTTTACTTGTCCTACAAAGTTCCTAGGTTGTACTGTAGGGCCAAGGATCTCCCTTTACTTATCCTAATCTAGATGACTTTTGTATTATTCAGAGGACTTTACACTACCCAAAGATGGTCCTCCATCTACTTGTCTTAATCTTGTGGAACAACACCAATTGGGGAGGATAAACATCCACCTAATTGGATCCTAAAAGCCACTTCTAGCCTATAAATCACGTAGATGCCTTTGTGATCAAACCATCTTCTACTAAAATCTGTATACTAATTCTAGTATACACTCTTTAAACCCTTAAACCTTGAGTGTTGATCTTGGAGATTTTCTACTACAGGGCTACATTTACTGACTTAAGAGTTAAAGTAAACATACTAGAATCACCTTTAGTGCCGCTTAGCTTAAGTTTTCTATTTCATAAGCCTAACATCAAGCCCAAGCTAGATGTATAAAGCTAAAAGGATCCTCAAACCATTAGCATTTTAGTGTCCACTACGTTATACCTAAATAAACCATCATGTCGTGACCAATACAAGAAACAATCATAACAAAAAAAACTTCGATAGAATAATAAAAAACAAACATAAACACTAACCTTATTGAAAATTTAACTCACTTGCCTCCAAACCAAACGAGGCAAAGGTATTGGAAAATGACCCTTTTGCTCATCTACAGCAATAGATGGTTGAAATGACGGGCAAAAATAGTCAATTAACAAAAAAAATCACTACCTTAAAGGAACATTTACTCCAAAACAACAACCAGTAAGTACAAGTCAGTGAGAATACATCTTACCCCAACTTACAACTTCTGCCTCAATGTTAGGTACTTGCTCCTTCGTGCAGTAAAACATACTAAAAGTCTAGCCAAGAACTCAGAAACTCATTCTAAAGAGTCCTCTATTGGTCTTAACATTAATGAGATTAATGACATGATCAAGAAGCTCACTGATGCTAGGGAATTAAAACAACAAAGTGACCCATGGGACATTTCTATTAGAAATTCCCTTTCATCTAGGCTATACATGAGGAAACCCTTCCTCCTAACATTAAAGCCCTAGATAAAGATGTATGGTGGTACCACCAAGCCTATACTCCACATGATAAGATGAACCTCTATGGTACCTCTAATACCAACGCTTGTAAAGCCTCCAATGGCACCCTTAAGAATGTTGCTTGTACTTAGTGTTATAACTCAAAGCCTAACTCCATTTCTAGCTTCAAGGATCTTTGTGAGTCATTTCTCCATTCGTTGACGTTTTGACGAGTTGCTTTAAGACTATCTTTCATGGTTTAATGCCATAATGCTTGAGATTCCCAATCTTGATATAAATGTGGTACTTAAAGTTGCCATAAAAAGAGCAAAAGACCACTTCTAGTTCTTTTACTCCCTTACCTTAAAGAGATCTACCACCTTCACTGAGTTCTAGCAAAATGTTATTACATGCATAAATATCTATATATGTATACATATATATGTATGTATATATGTATGTATGTACACACACACACACATACATAACCAAGAAGATAATATCAATAATAGAAGGCAATTGAATAGCAGCCTAGCTACAAGGAAGGAAGGTAGTAGCTTTACCCTTGAAAGTATGCTATCATCCTTAATGTTGAACAATTCCATTCTTTACTAAGCACTATAAGGTCAACAAGCCCTTTGACTAAATGCTCCTTAAGGTTCAAGACCAAGGAATCTTCACCTAATTAAAATGGATGAGGCATAACCTTGCTTACTAAAGCTCCAATAAACATTGCGATTTCTATCGTAATGGGGACCACTTAATGTAAAACTACATATAGTTAAAGCACACCATCAATGTCATTCAATGAAGGAACCTCAAAGAATATACTTCTGACAAGATCGACTATGCTTTCCTAACTTAGAAAGGAGGTTAGTACGAAGAAGAGTTAGAGGTAAGACCATTAAACAACAATAATACCATTGTACGGCCTACCCATGGTACCATTTGCACAATCATATAACAAGAGGGTGGTTAAGCTCCTAAAGCAAGGCTTAGGCCCGACTTCGATGGTTCCATTAGGAGTTCAACCTATATAGCAATAGGAATAAGGATGACACCTTAATTTCTTTCTCAAAGACTAATATAGAAGGGGTGATCTCACCTCGTGATGCCTTAGTGATCAAAGCTACAATTATTGACTTTGATGTTCATATGATACTTATCAACAATGGAAGCTTTGTTGACATTATCTTTATAAAAGCTTTTGCTTAGATGAGTGACAAGATCACTACAACGCTTACATCGTACAACCATGACTTATATGACTTTAATCACTAGCCCATCAAGGTCATTAGTAGAGGCCGCAAATGGTGATACTAAGTGTAAAGTGGAGGGCTTAGTCAACTTCCTTATGTTGGATGCTTGGTCACCCTATAATGCTAATCTAGGATGCTTAATGTAGAATTCAATCAAAATTGTCAAATAAACTAAACACCTAAAGGCTATATTACCAACCCCTATAGGAGTTAGCGTTTGTAAAGGTGACTAACAAGTATTTGGATCTTACTATGTCTAAGCGATATTAAACAAGTATGTCCACCAAGTAAAGTCTAGCTTAGTTACCTAAATTGAGACTAGAGGGGTATCTCCTAAACCCATAAAAGCAATATAAGTTGGTAGCTAACCTAAGCAGATAACATAAACTGGCACATTTGTGCTTATAAACATGTGATAATGACTTGTTGAGTTCTTTAGGCCAACATTGATGTCTTTACGCAATCACAATTTGACATGTTAAGTATCCAACCCACTTCATGGCTCATTACCTCAATATCAATTCTAACACCAAAGTAATCAAGTAAGAGAAGAGACACTTTACCCTATAATGATGAGTGGTAATAAAAGAGGTATAAAAGCTACTTTGAGTAAACTTCATCTATGAGGAGCCATACCCGACCTCATTAGCAAATGCCATCCTAGTTAAGAAAGCCAATGGGAAATGGTAAATGTACATCGACCTCAAAGACCTTAATAAGGCACGTCCAAAGGATTATTTACTCCTTTGCATAGAACAATTGGTCCACTCAATCTCTAGCCATGCACTACTTAGTTTTATAGACATTTTCTCAACCTATAACTAGATTTGCATAGAGGAACCTAACTAAGTTCATACATCCTTTGTCACCAACTTTAGTACTTATTGTTATATGGTCATTTCATTCGGCCTCAAGAACACCAAGGTTACCTACCAAAGGCTGGTGACGAAAATTTTTAAGTATAGATCAAATGAATGTTAGATTTATGTCAATGATATGATTTTTGAAAGTAAGCTCCAAGATTAATACTTGATTGACTTAGATGAAACTTTCTAAACACTTGGGTATTATAGTATGAATTTGAACCCTAAAAAGTATGTATCTAAAGTAGCTGCCAAAAAGTTCCTTGGTTACATGGTTACAACACCAATAGGATTCCAAGTACCAATCTAATGACATGCTAAGCTTTTATTACATGGGAGGCTTACTTATGAGCTTTATGCTCATGGAAGACTTATTTGTGTACTTTATCATTGCTGAATAGCTTACCCTGCTCTATTGGGTTTACCTTGTTATGTTGAGTACACTCTACTTTACCCTGATTGAGCCCTCCTACAAACTTATACAAGAACTATGGCAATATTGGAAGACCCGATGTACTCTACAAGTTCTATCCTAGCCGCTATGTGTGCCTTACTTTACTAGGTCTTCCTTGCTATACTTGGTCCATTCTACCCTACTATGGTCGACATTATTTTATTCTGCCGGGTTTACTCTAATAAGCTATACAAGACTATTTTGTACTGCCCAGTTGCTCTACCTTACAAAGGTTGATTTGCTCAGTTAAGATCTGCTTGGTCATGATGAGGCTGCCCAACTATTCAGAATCAGCTCGATTGCACCTAGTCATATTAAACAAGTCGGATACATCCATGCCAAATCAGGTTGGTCACGTAAGGTTGGCTGTTATCATGTCAGGTTAGCCTCAAGTAAGTCACTACCATACCAAGTCGGTTTGGCCATTAGGGGTTAGCCTAGTCAAGTCAAGTCAGCTCCAAACAAAGACAGTTCATCTAGAATTAAGTCTGTCCAGGTTACAGCTTAGAGTCCCCAACAGCTCTTTAGAATCAAAGCATCAGCTTTTATTCGAAGATCTCACTTGGCTGTCTATTTTACTTATGTATTCAGATTTTCTATTTCTTATATTTTACTTATAATTAGCCTTATGTCTATCTTATATTTACAAAATTTCCACTAGGGCATTTTGTCACGCCCCGGAGCTGTAGAGTCGTAACAGCCCCGTCGTATAAACCATCCTAAAATAGAAGTTGGCCTTACAACCGCTATCTTAGACTTGATCTACACAAGGCGTCCATGACTAACCCGCTTTGAAGTAAACAATTTGTAATTTAAATAAATCATTTACCTAAGAAAGTGAGGAAATATATATATACACTATAATTCAATTATTGCAATTAAAATTTACAATAATTCTCTGTAACATATTTCCTAGTTATATATTATTTAGAAATGAAAAGTAGTAAAATATGTGTTGATTCTTCAATGTTTTTTCTCATTCCCCAAGATCTAGTAGTTGCTAGCTTCAGAGTAGTTGTTTGCCACTTCTCAGTAAGCACCCGCATGACGTCTATAGGGATGTGAGCAACCACAGCTCAATAAGTTAGGATGGAGGACTTAAAACTATACCACAAACACAACAGGGTTTTCAATCAACTTATTAGGTATAATGCATGTGCAAGCAAATGCCATTGCACGACGTTATCCGGCCCGTCGTAAGATTAAAGAAATTACGCCCGCTCTAATATGGGTTGAGGAGTTGCCATTAATACAACAGTTCACGACCAAACCCAGGCTTGTACAATGGAGACCTTGCTCCTCCCGTGACTACCTTCGAACCACTGACTTCACCATCGCCGCGACCTCCTCTCTATCACTTAGTTCGGCTAAGGATGAAGAAGGGACCAATTGCAATCCTACGCTATCCCTTTCGAAGGGGTCGATATTTGGCTGGAGAGTCCTAAGTTCCCCTAACGGGTTGCCATGCATGTTCGATTATGATTATTGGTCGTATATTTGATTAAGTCCAGTTTAGGGTGATCAATCATTTCATACAAATCATACAATATATGCTAGAGCAACAAACAGAATCATAGCATCACCTATAATCAAGCACATGTACACATCCAACTATTTAACAAGCACAACCAAGCATAATCTTAAGCCTCCACAATACAGCATCATATTAATCCCAACTTACCTCGACTCCTCGCTCACTCACTCGAGGTCCGACTTGCTTAGGCCATCGCCGATCATCCCTATAACACAAACATGGTTTCAATTTTTATATAATGATTATAGGTTCATTTTCTCCTATAACACTTATTATTATGTTTTATTTAGGGTTTAATATACTTAATTATCTAGGTTTTAAGTCTTTTACAATTATTTTAGGTTTAGGGTTAGGTTTGGGTTTGGTTTCCGCATCAATTTTTTTTTAAATTAGGTTCTAGTTCGAATTCTAAGTCCTAAATATGCTTGAATCCTAATGTGAAATTAATCACATTATTCTAATTTTTATTATTATTTAAATAACTCTAATGTTTTAGATTTATTAATTTTTAATTCCACATATTACTAATTTTTTATAATAACTACCTAATTTCCAAAATTAACTATACTTAATACTCCAAAGGCTAGGATTAGGGTTCCACATTAGAGATTAACATCCCTAAATATCTAATTACTATCTAAATCAGTAATTAGTATCTTAATCACCTAATTTACTCAAAATTACCTAATTTTTCCATCATTTTAGGGCTAAAAATAAACTTAAAAATTTTGAAAATTAATTTTAAAAAATGGCTTCATAGTATTGTTCTATATCACATAAGCATTCTACAAAAAAAAAAAAAAATGAGCTCCAAACTACACTCTTAAGCCTATTTATTTCTCGTTCTAATCATGTTCGGTTTTACTCAATTTGTTAAGAACCCTATATTTTCAGACGTGATTAAACTAAATCACTATTTTTCCCTAAATCTACATACAATAAAACCCTAGAATAACAAGTTTCATAATTTTCTAAGAATATTTACTACTTTTAACAAAATTACATAAAATCAGGCTGGAAATCGGACTCATCGGTTTGGGTGGCTCCAGCCACTGTCGGCAGGTCTGGGCGCTGCCACCACCGTGTGGTGGTGGTGGCCGTCCACTCCCAGTTGCTTGTCTGATATGGGTTCCTTTTAAAGGCCCTAATTGCACAGTTTTCTTTTCTTGTTTTTGTTTTCTGAATTTTCTCTTAAATTTTTTAGTCTCTCGATTTGTCTATGATTCCTCACTGCCCAAATGAGTTCTGGAAATTTTTCCCTTATTTATAGACGATTTTGGTAATTAATATGCATTAATTAGACATGACTTTGGCCAATTTTTTTGATTTTCGGTTTTTGTGTTGTCTAATTCTAATTGGTTAATTTTTATTTTGTAGATCCTAACTTGCCACGACCACATCTGGATCATTCTATCCTCTTCTGATTTTTTTCTGATTTTTCCATGATTAATTTATAATTTTCTTTAATTATTTACTTAGTTTTTTACCAATTTTGATAATTTCGCATATTTTTATCTACACATAAATACATGTGGGGTACATGTGAATATTCCTAATTATTATTTTGCTCATTCTAAAATTTTTAGTATACATATAATCTATCTCTAGTAATTTATGAGTCATTAGATTACACTTTTCGCCTTTTCGGTAATTAGTACTTATTATGCTTAAAATTTGGAAATTTTATAATCTCCTATTTTATTACTTTTTTTCTTAAATTCAAGTTTAAAGGGTCATTTTTACTAACATTTCTAACTTTACTTTATAATTTAGGTTCGATCGAGTCTTTCAACTAATCGAAACCTCGAATGGTTAGTTATAGGGCTTATACATTCTTAGTCATTTTATTTATTTATAACTTTATCACTTTGTATAAATAGAACATTTGTATAAGGTTTTAAGAGATTTTGACATTTTTTTAATGAAACCCCCCTTTTGAGTCTTTTCTCTTAGAAATTTCTCTCTCCACTAACTCTTATCAATCCCTTTAGTAAGGATTATGGTAAGCAACTCTATCACTCAAACTGGTGTATCACATCCGGCGAGTCTTAGGTTCGTGTATGGTTCTACGGTGCGTCATATCTGTAGAGTTAGTGCGTGGGATTTGCTAAACCTTCTATTTTCATTTATCTTTCAGGCCATCTCGTGGTCTGGACCCATCTATTGTTTTTCGTATGATACTAGGTTTCGTATGTTCATCCATAGGGTCTGTATCATCTTGATATTAGAATACAATTTTGAAAAGGGAGCATACGAAGTTGCTACAAAGATTTGTTCATTTTTGCTGAATTAATGGTTGTAGTCATTTCGTAGGTATTGGAGTTGGTTTGATTGAAGTAGGTTTGGAGATCTTGAGCTATGAAGTATAGATTTATAGGTCAATAAGAGTGAAATCCTATTGTGCTCTATTGTACTCTGCTCTCCATTACGAAAACAAAGATTTCTAGGTACTCCTGTGTGTTTAAGGATATTGGTTACTAGTCTTAAGTTAGAAGTCATTCTATAAGATTGAGCCATATTGATTATGGTTTGGTTTGGGTCGATGAATTTGGATGGAGAGTCGTTCAATAGGATTCTTTCGTATTATCACAACAACAATTGGTGGTACGTATTGTGGCTGTTTGTGTTGAAATCAGAGTTTTCGACATAAATTTGCAGTGTTTGGTGGTTGTTGGTAGCGGAAGCTTTGCTGTTACAGCAGTAACCGGTGGTAGACTTTCTTAGGTGTTGCATTAGACAAATTGGTGTTAGTGGTGATTACGGTTTTGCTAGTAGGTTACGTTGCTAACATAGGGATTGGTGTTGTCCGTGGAGCTTGAAGTATGTGTTTGAATTGAGCTAAAGAAGTGAAGCCTTTAGGTGTTGAGCTATGCAAGCATCTGAGTTACTTCAACCTAATAGTTGAGCTGATTTTAGTAATTAAATTGAGTTGAAGTGCCGAAGTGAAGTGGAATATCCAAGCTATGCAAGTATCCAAGCTGTTATATCCTTGAAATGACCATGTTGAATAGTTTTAGTCATTGCTAACAAAACTTCTTGCAAGCCGAGCTAGTCTACTGAATTAATACGTCCATTCAACATGGCTTATGACAATCGAAGAAGATACGATTATGACAATGACTATGAAGACATAAGGTTGACGATACCCATGTTTAATGGTTATAGGTCTTTAGACGAATACTTAGACTAAGAATTCCTAGACAATAGAATCTTTGAAAAGTATCTATGCCCTAAACGTGACAAGGAATGCATCATAGAGGATAAATTTCGAGACTTTGTTACGACTTGGTGGAAGAATATATTAAGGCAAAGGATCCTAAGAGGGGCAAGGACTACATGGAGCTCAATGACTTGCCATGAGAGAAAAATGTATACCCTTATCATATCAAGACGAGATATATAAGAAGCTATCTACCTTAAGGTAAGGACAAATGATTGTATAAGAATTTGCCCAAGAGTATAAGGTGCTCTTGCGGCGATGTGAATTGCATGAATCTTTTTTGTGTATTATCTTGTGATTCATGAGAGGATTGAGGCCGGAGATTGCTAGATGTATTAACCCCTTAAGAGTAAGGAGCTTAAATGAAGCTATCCAATTAGACTTAAGAGAAGAATCTACCATTGGTACCAACGATTATAATGTGTCGGAACAGCTAAAGGTTATACTTGGTCAGCTTGAAGAGCTTAGAGAGGAAATGAGACAGTAAAGGGGTACTTGTATAGAGAAAGAAGATCGAAGAGAGAAAGTAAGAGAAGGAGAGGTGGAGGTTAATAGAGAGATAATCAGTAGAGCCAAGGAAGACCAGGCTAAATTATGGTTAAACCCCAATGTTTTGAAAGTAGTTCCATTACCTACTATAAATGCCACGGATGGTAGCTCCAGGAATTATTATGTTTGCCTTCCTCATATCAGAATCTTACATCCTAATCATCTGACGAGTTTATGTAAAACTGATATGGGCAATTACAACATTGTGCCTGTGATTTATTATCAATTATCTATTATAGTTTATTAAGGTTGAAGTAATGGATATATGTATTGGGGATACATCATGATGACTCTTGGTACTCTTGAGTTGGAGAGATTTGAGTTATATAGATGGAAGGAGGAAGAGGAATCAATTTGCGAAGGAGCAAAGGGAATACTAAATACAACTGATGAGGAGACCACGATGTTTGAGCTAGCTAAACTTGAAGAGGCAGGAGCACTTGCCATTGTAAGGCCATCTTATGTCCCGTCAACACAAGATCTACGAGCCCATAATCTTTTGTATAACCTTGAGATCGTATTGCTTCTCGTAATTGATGGTTTCTGGGACTACTAAGGTGTAGTTGATCAGATCCATGATGAATAAAAGGAAAGATCCAAGATAAAAGGTTTGGTTGACAGAACCCATGATGAGTAGAGTGAGCATTAGTTTTTGACACCCTTGTTGCAAGAACTGCAATGTACTCCTATGTTTAAATTTAAAAATTTTGTCGATTAGTGTTTGACCTCGGAGGGATTTAAAGTGATTGACTGCTAAGTTTCAGGTCGAAACTCTTCGAAGAAGGAGGGAATGATAGGATTCTAAGCATTGACCCGACAATATGCTAGGCTTTGGTTACATGGGAGGCTTGTTCACGAGCTCTGTGTGAGTGGAAGGCCTATTTATGTACTCTATCATTACTGAACGACCTGCCCTACTCTATTGGGTCTACCCTGTTATGTTGAGTATACCTCGCTCTACTTTGATCGAACCCTCCTATAGACCTATATATAAACTATAGCAATAATGGAAGCCTTGATGTACTTTGCAAGTTTTGTCCTGGCTACCATGTGTGCCCTATTTTACCAGGTCTTCCTTGCTATACTTGGTCCATTCTGCCCTATTGTAGTTAGCACTATTATATTCTACTAGGTCTACTTTAATAAGTTATACAAGATTGTCCTATGTTACTTGGCCGCTCTACCTTACCGAGATCGATTTGTTTGGCTAAGATCTTTTCGGTCATAACGAAGCTACCCCAATATTCCATATCAACTCGATCGCACTTGGTCATATTAAACAGGTTGGCTACGTCCATGCCAGATCGGGTCGGTCATACAAGGTCGGCTATTATCATTGTAGGTCGGCCTTAGGTAGGTCACTGCCATACTTGGTTGGTTTAGCAATTCGAGGTCGGCCCTGGTCAAGTCAAGTTAACCCTGGACATATCAAGTTGTCCTCGAACAAAGACAGGTCGTCCAGAATCAGGTTTGCCTAGATTATAGCTCAGAGTCCCCAATAACTCTTTGGAATCAAAGCATCAGCCTTTACTTGAAGATCTCACTTGGTTATCTATTTTATTTATGTATTCAAATTTTCTATTTCTTGTATTTTACTTGTAATTAGCCTCATGTCTATCTTCTATTTACAGAATTCCTAGTAGGGCATTCTTAGTAATTTTATTTATTTATAACCTTACTATTTTGTATAAATAGAACACTTGTATAGGGTTTTAAGAGACTTTGACATTTTTTTAATGAAAAACTCCTTTTAAGTCTTTTCTTTGAGAAAGCTCTCTCTTTACTAACTCTTATCAATCCCTTTAGTAAGGATTATGGTAAGCAACCCTATCATTCAGACTAGTGCATCACATATGGTGAGTCTTAGGTCCGTGTGTGGTTCTACGTACATCACATTCATAGAATTAGTATGCGGGATTTACTAAACCTTAGACTCTCATTTATCTTTTGAGCCATCTCGCAGTCTGGACCCATCCATTGGTTTTTGTGTGATACTAGGTTTCGTGTGTTCATCTATGAGGTTGTATCACATCACGAAGCATCAAAGCCAACCTAGAGAGGATTCAAGCCATCTTGGACATAAAATTGCCTAAGATGGTCAACATTATCCAATAAATAACTAAATGAATAGTTGAACTAAATAGGTTGTTTTACACTTGTAGACACCTAATTTTTAAACATCTTAGGGGCCCTAATTCAAAAATAAAAAAGAAAATTTAAAATTTACAAAAATACAAAAAATAGGTAATTAAGAAAATATAAGAAAATTGAAAAAATGGCAAAAAAGGATAAAAGTAAGATTTTTTTTTTTAGTAAAATAATTTTATCAGTAGATAATAATTGCTATAGAATAAATTAGAATATTAGAAATATTAGGATATGTGTAGTGATTTAATTCCTTTAGGTTGATAAGGTTCATTATGGCATAGGTTGAATTTGAATGTGGTCTAAGCATTTCTTCTTATATATTTTTTGTTTGTAATAAAAAACAATGCATGAGCTAACTAGCTCATTAGTTAAGCACTTGGTCTTGGCATGTGGCAATGAGAGAGGACAGAGGATCAAATCCTATAAGGCACTTTATGACTTTTGTTTCTTTTCTCATTTACATAAGATACGTATCTAGTATCTATTGGGCTATGAGTCCACAATGATACGTAGCACGTACATGTAGGATCACGCAGTACCTCGTCAACATTTCTTTCTTTCTC
Organism: Lumnitzera racemosa; assembly: GCA_024138005.1. Lineage (NCBI taxonomy): Eukaryota > Viridiplantae > Streptophyta > Magnoliopsida > Myrtales > Combretaceae > Lumnitzera > Lumnitzera racemosa. The sequence goes on from JAMXBC010000004.1 coordinate 66,560,559, forward strand.
TATCCCATCTTTTTCATGCTTTCTTTCATTTTATCATGTCTAAAACACTCGAACAACCCACTTCTCATTCATTTTTAATTCATTTTTCTTCACAATTTCACCAAACTAATGGTGAAATCGTAAAGTGCACGTGGCCTAATTTATGTTGGTATCAAAAGCTTGTTAAGATACATACATTTCAAGGATCAAATTGGCTAGAAAAGATTAAGAAAAAACTTATTACCCAGATTTCTAGCCAAAATTGATTTGCTCAAATTAAGCTACAATAATGAGGATTGAAGCTTCCATTGGTATTTCAAATAAGAAACAAACATCTAGGGATTGTCTTTGATTGTTCAATCAACTGAAATCAAGCAAAATTGCATAAAAAATGGATTGAAATAAGTCAAACTCGTTAACCTTGATCCTCAAATTCAATAGCCTTCTATGTATATTTGAGCTTTAAAACCTATAAATTTGATAACCCCCCCCCAACTAGCATTCAAATCACTCACTGGTTCTCACTCACACATCCTTAAATAGTCATTTTCGATACTTTATCTCTCTATGGGTTTGGTTCTCTCTCTCTCTTTCTAATGTGTGGCTTATGCATGGTGGTTTTGTTAGGACAATTTCCTTGCGCTCAAAGCTTTTTATCCCAATCCTTCGCATGTCACTACGATCTAAGCACCTTCGGCTACCTAAACCTTAGCCAAGTTGTGACCACTCCATCTGAAACCCTACCTCTACTATTACCTAAGTGAAACCACTAGCTTCTTCACCCTATAAAACCCTTAGCCTAAATGTCTTTCAAAATCTAGCAACCACCACCCAATACAAGCACAACCACCAACCTACGGCTACATTATACCACCCCTCAAACCACCTCAAAACAGTGTAACTCCTTCACCAACCAACCCCCTCCCCCCTTTTATCCAATAAAAAACTCATGAATCTACCCATTCCTACTCTTTGACCACTTGTATGCTGATCACATGACAACCTAACTTGGACTCATTTGCATTCACCAAAACTCGCTTTAAATCTAGGATTGACTCATATGTCTACCTTAATATTAGGTTTAGTCTCATTCTCTTTTTCTTATTAAATTTCTTTGATGATATTCTACTTAAAAATAATGGAAATAAAAAAGAAAAAAAAAAAAGCTTACTTCATCTTTGTTTGATATTTTCCTTGTCATTTTTTTTCCTTTTTTCATTTCCTTCTCAAGAATTTTACAATTTCCAAAAATAAAAGAAAATGATGAATAAATAAATAAAAAAGTAATATTAACACTTAAAAAAAATACAATTTCCAACTAAATAAAATAAATAAACCGTTTAAAAATTAGGTTATTGTTTTTAGTATTTTTCTAAATAAAACACCAAATTAGGACTCTCTAGATTTTTTTGGATAAAAACATAAATTAGATTGTTTTCAAAAGATGAAAAATCAATAAACTAAAGTTTTAAAATTGAACTATGAAAAGTTTGATCCCTACTAGAGGGTACTTAGGCACCTACAGGATGACTTAAAATAGAAAAATTATTTTCCCTTTCATAAATAATTTAATTTCTTTTTTTTTCTTCTCTTTTGCATAAATAAAAATTATTTTTCTTTAGTTGTAAAATTCAAATTCATCTTTCAATTTTAAATTGGTATTTGAAAGATAAAATTAAGTTCGGAAGGTTAAAGTGCTACCAATTTAGGGATTAATTGTAATGCCCCCACCCCCCAAATTAAGCTTCTTTGGTTTCAAAATCGGTTTTATTCAACATGAGTAGTCAAGTTATAACCAATTCACTTAGATGGTTCTAACTTAACTCTTGTCCCAATCCCATTTAGGTGGTGACTCTAAATATTTTTCAAAACCTATGAGAAACCAGATTTTCTTTAATTCTTAGTCGATAGTTAGTATTAAATGAGTTATGGTTTAATACTAATTGGATTATGGAAAAGGAAAAAAGTTAAGCTCAACAGCTTAGCGACTTCACTAGGGACATTAAGAGGGCTAGCTACTTAAATTTTTCGAAATTAGAATAGTTTTTGAAAATATCCATTTCATGTTGTGTTTGTTTTCCGTAAATATATTTTGTTTATTTGTATATGTCTATATTAACCTTAATACATGTAGACTAGGGGCATATTTAGGGGTGGGGGTATTATTGTTATATTTATTGCATTATAAATGTGTGGTAGATATAGTCAGAATCAGGTCATCTTAAGACCCATTGTGTAAACTCCAATTGCCATAGGCTAACCACCTTTCAAGGTCAATTAGGCTATCCTATTTAAGCTTCGATGTGACCAATGAATCGTTTTCTCCAAAAACGTATAAGGTTACAAAGTTTAAAGACCTTTAAAACTCCCCTAATTGCATATATGAACTTTTGGACTAACGAATAAATAATAATGAGTTATACTACTAGTAAAAGGTTGTGACTCTATTGGAATTCCACTATACCATTGATGTATTTTAGCTACTTGTATAGGAATTTTTCATTACAAATTTGCAATTTCCTTTTATTTTGCATAAGTCTTTTTATAAATGTAGAAATTCCTTGTAAATCTTATTTTGGTTTAACATTTTCAATTTCATTATAATTTACTATTAGTTGTAATAATAAAATTCCGATAAAGACCTTAGAACCTCGATATTACCACATTACTATTTAATTGTTAGTCCTTTGCTTTTACATTCATGTGCCTTCATATTGCACTTTTTTTTATGCATGTTTTGTAAATAATTGCATTTCTTATCCTATAAAATACTCCACCTCTTTTAAAACTTATTCTTCAATCCATTCTACTTGTAAAATAATATTTTAGATAGTCGTGGTAAGGTTAAGGGCTGTAGTTCAAAGGTAGTCATGAGAGGAAGGTGTTTTTTATTGTACAAACTTCGGTTTGGTCTCTATTAACAAGTTTACGATTTTAATCTCATCAACTCGAATTAAAGTGGGTGAAATTTCTCTAATCTCACGAAGAATTAGATAACAGTGTGCGATGACATTTGCTTGTATATGCATTGCATTTAACTAACTTGGTTGAAAACCCTACTTATGATGTGCTGAGTGCATACTTCTGTCTCCATCTCATTTACTGAGGAAGTTGTTGCTTATTCCCCTACAATTTATTTTGTAGGTTCCAAATACCTTATAAGTACCTACCAACACCAAAACTTTAGTAAATTGGGATAGGGAGTGAGATACAACAAGAAATAGCTAGTAAAACAAACTCTAGGGGAATAAGCAATAACTTGCTCAATAAGTAGGGTGGAGAGAGAAAGTATGCACTCAACACATCAAAGTAAGATTTTCAACCAAATTAGTTAAATACAATGATGTACAAGCAAATGTCATTGCACGACTTTATCCTATCTATCATAAGATCAAAGAAATTTTACCCGATTTAATTCAGGTTGAGGAGATTTACCTCGCGCACTCGTGAATCGATGGTCACATGTTAGGTTATCATTATAGAATAAGCATAACTTCTAAATAATTTTCTAGATTGTAATAATAATTGCAATTTTACTACTTTATATATAATTGTTACTCTCTTTTCCTTTTTATTTTGCCTTTAAACTTGTAAATAATTTTTTTTTTTTTAGGTTCATTCATAAATATTGAAAATCATTTTCTTATACTTTCAATTGTAAATATTCGACTTCTTTGATAGGTCCTCTTACCATTTCTTTCATTTCAACGTCTAAGTTATAAACCATTAATCTTCTCACCATTAGTAAATCCTCACTTATCCATCCTTATTAGATTGTTTCTTTTAAGAAATAATAGTTGTTTAGAAATATCAAGCATCCCATAAAATTCTCTTTTTGTAAAATATTTCTTCTCCTTTAAAAAGATAGGTGCCCCTGATTATACTTCTTGTAGGCAACCTTTAAATACTTACAGGTCATAAGTACTCTTCTTTAGTTTTCTGTAAATATTTAGTCTCCTTTAGGCTCCTTGTCATTTCAAAATTTTTTTGCTTTGACTTATAAATTTTTACTCTTTCTTACAATTTGTAAATCGTAAGGTCATATCGCTCAGGTAAATAAATCTTATCCTTATATTCCATTGCCTAGTTTCTTTTTAACTCTTTTCTCTTTGAAAACAAAAGTTTTCAAAATAAAAGAAAAAAGAAAAAAAATTGGAGAATTCCTAATAGTGATGATTCTTATCAAGAGTTCTTGAAAGCAGTGGCCAATAGCAGAAACAACGATAACAACCCTAATGACACCAATCCTATTGAGTTGAGGGTTCGCTTATCAGAATAAATTGTAGAGAAAATGGATGAGCAAATGAACTTCTTGGTTTACAGTATGGTCCTACTCAGGGAAACCATGCCAACAAATGAAGAGCTCTCAAAAACTTGACATGTGAAATAAGTTGAAGCATCTCCACAAATGAAGAGCACTCAAAAACCTGACATAAGGAATAAGTTAAAGCACCTCTTTTTGAAACAAAAGAGAAGATCAATCTAGCTCTTGGGCCTAACACTTATTCTTTCCTGGTTAACTCAAGGCCAAGTCAAGAAAGTAGAAAAGAGTTGGAAATGAAGCTAACTCAACAATAATAGAAATGATGAGATCACTTGGGAATGATGATGGATTTGAGTAGGTTGTGATCACTGACTTTTCTGTATATGATGTTAGGTCTTACTTAGAAAATTTTAAAGTACTAGAGTTTGATAAGTATCAAGGGATTAGATGCTCAAAGCTACACATTAGATTATACGTTTGTAAGATGGGAAGATACATTCAAAATGATCAACTCATGGTACAAACTTTTCGAGATAACCTGATAAGGCCTATATTAACATGGTACAGCTAACTCGATCTTAGCTAAATAAATACTTGATATAAATTGGTTCAAACTTCTATGAACAATATAAATTCCATACTGAGATAGCTCCCTCAATTTGGAACCTACATACATTGAGCTAGAAAAATGATGAATCCTTTAAAGAGTATGCATAAAGGTAGAGGGTTATGGCAGCTAGAATCGTCTCTCCTTTACCAAAGAAAGACTTAGCATCTGCATTCATTAACACGTTAGATGAGCCATATTATAGGCATCTTTTGGGGAACATAGCTTCTAGCTTTGTGGTTATTATGGTGGTAGGAGACAGAATTGAGGAAGCCTTATAAGCCATAAGATTTGAGGGGTCAAAATAGAAGAAAGTAATGCTCCCAGAATCATCACAAAGGAGCATTGTTAATGTGAAAAGTCTTAGGGGATATGCTACAAAACCTAAGTCTAATACCCCAAGTGGCAACCAAAAGCTTATGCAAGTCTAGAAGGCCTAAGGAAGACATTTCACTCTAATCCCTATTACTCTCTCTCAGGCTTTTCATTAGTTGAAAGAGGTAAATGTCCTAAATTATGAAGTTCCTAAACTAGGATATGGGCCTTGCAATGGAAATCCAAAGGCGTAATGTGATTATTACATGAGACAAAAAGGTCACTCCATAGAAACTTCTTGAAGGTTGAAGAATAAAATTCAAGACCTAATTGATGCAATCCTAGTACATCTAGACTCCATGTGAACTAAAGTGTCAAAGGGCTCTAACCATTCTTTCTGAGACTTATCTTTTCTTTGTATTGTGGAAGTTGAAAATAAAAGTTCGTATTATTGAATAAACTAATGTTTGGAGCAAATTTTTCAAATTATTCAAGAGCATGAATTTAAATGAGGTTTAGAATTAGAGGAGGCAAACTATATCCTAAACACTAATCCTAAAACACGCCTTGAGAGTTGAGTGTTATTAATGTAAGGTTATTTGACTCATTCCTTAAAAGAAGGTCATCTTAAATTTGATATACGAATCAAAATGAGGTTAAGCGTTCATTTCAACATCTTAAACTGTACTATCCTTTGTCAACCCCATTGAGCTTATTCAAGGAGCATTTTCAAAGCTAAACCCGATCAAGAACCACAACACAATGGGGTAAATAGGTGGTTAGCGGCATTATTTGAGAGAAAAGGTTAAAACTGATTTATACTTACATTAGTTGCATCCATTTAAGGGTAATCTTTACCATTAATTACTTATTTCCTTTGAAATGAAGAAGTGCCTATATCTTAAACATTGTACACAAACCACATACACTTTAAGCTGTAAGTAAAAAAAAAAGGACAAATGCTTTTTTGTTGAGTCAAAATGAAAAAAAAATGTGAAAAAATAGAAGAAGTGGAAAAGAGAACAAGAAAAAGAAAAAGAGGGAGAAAAGAAAGGTAAGAATGAGACAATTTGAAAGGAAAAATGAGAAAGTATTCCAATGAAAGGGGTCAAGCCCAAATCATAAAACCTTAAGGCCTGAAAGTATTAGGCGCATGTACCTTAAAAGGCTTATTCTTGAAGTAAGGCTCATCCTTGGAAATAAGAACCCTTAACTATGAAATAACAAGGGTAAAAACCAAGACTCCTAAAATCCACTCCTCTTGTAGACTAAAACCTACTCACAATTCTACCCCTCCTTAAAGACTCTTATGATTAAAGGAAATAACTTATCCTTCATAAGGTTATTTTTTAAACTAGGGCAACCATAATTTTGGTTTTTCCTAAAGAGTTCTTAACTTGTAAGCTCGAGTTGAGTAAATAAACTCTTTTAAAAGGTCTATACATTATTATCCATTCGTTTAAATTGATAAACAAGCTTTTATTACATTACAATCTGAAAAAGACTTAACAAAATGATCAAAGCATATCACTTACAAGATGAACCATAATTTTATCAAACTAATATTTCTTTTCCCTTTCTTTATTGTTTAAAAAAAAGAGACAAATGTAAATAGAATACATAAAATTTTATCATAAAATAAATCATATTTTAATATGAGGACACAATTAAGTGAAGCTAAATAAAAGAACTATAGCCAATGCAAGAGTAAATCTATTAGTAATTTTAATGAGTACCACATGTTTTCTCAAAGATATAATATATATATATAGAGAGAGAGAGAGAGAGATGATAATCAAATAATACGATAGGCCTACAAAATTAAGTTACCAAATGTTTACATCAAACTTTAGTATATAAAGGAACATATAAGAATTAATGAAAATGCACTTAGGATTAAAATATAAAGTATATTTTATCTTTTTATGGGCTCCAGTCCAACCTCCCGTTGAACCCGATTTAACCCCTTGATTCTTGACTCTCTTACATGTCCGGGTCAATCCCCTAGGTTAAGTCTGACAATATTGGTTATCTTATGTTTTGAAAAGTTGTAAATATTTGAGTTATCCTTAAGATTAAGAATTTAGAAATCTTCAATTTTGAAAACCCGAGTTATCCTCAAGTTTAGCAACTTAGAGCCATCGGTTATATCTTTTAAAGAAAATTTGAAACTTTGAGAGTCTTAGTTATCCTTAAATTATAAACTTAGGTTATCCTTAATCTTGAAACTAAGTAATCCATCTTAGGCTATTCAATAAGAACCTTAATTATTTTTGTCATGAAGCTTTAGCTTTTCAGCTATCATAGATATCTTTAAATAAGGAGCTTTGGCTATCTCAATATTGTGAAAGCAAATAATCCTTCTGTTTAGGAGCTTAGGTTATTTCATAAAACCTTAATTATTCTTATCAAGAAGCTTTGTCTATCTAGGAACAATAGTAATCCTTAAATAAGGAGCATTTGCTATCTTAATATCAAGAAACTAAGTAATCCTTCTATTTAAGAGCTTAGGTTATTTTACAGGAACATTAGTTATTTTTGTCAAGAAGTTTTCACTATCTATGAACTATAGTTATGGGAACTTTGGCTATCATTAGTTATGAAACCAAATCGCTTAGTTATCTACCCTTGAAAATTCAAGAACCTTAGTTATTCTTAGATTAAATTTAGGAGTTTTGGTCAACCTTAATGTTTTAGTTGACTTTTCTTAGATAGGTTAGGAACTCTAGTTATCCTTTGTTAAGTTAAACTTAGGAGCTTCGATTATCCTTTGTTGATGAGTTCTAGAATGCAAGTCATCCTTAAGTATTAGGAACTTCAATTGTCTTCTCTTGTAATTTAGGAACCTAGTTATCCATAACTTAGTTGAATCTAGGAACTTTGGTTATCCTTTGATATGCCTGAATCTCACGTTTAGATTCATAAACCATCAAAGTGTCTTCCATCCTTGTCACCTAAATCCCCAACAGATCAAGCATAAGGTAGCTAGTTGACTATAGCGTTTCCTAATATAAGTTTATCCCTATGGTAAAAATAGTATCTTTTTTTATTTTTGTGGTAAAGTTTTACTTAAATTTCATTATAATGAGGGATAGTTGTAAGCACTTTATTTTTGCCTCGTTGAATTTTTAGAATTTTTTTTAAGGGGTCCCAATTCAAAAATTAAAATAATAGAAATTCAGAAAATATGAAAAAAAAAATAATAAGGAAACTAAGAAAAAATAAAAAAATTTAAAATGCAAAAAGAGAAAAAGAAAAATAAAGGAAAAAAGTTTTTATTTTTTATTTTTGCTAAAATAATTTTATTAAGAAATAATAATTGCTTTAGAACAAATTAGAACGTTAGAAATATTAGGATATGGGTAGTGATTTTAATTCTTTTAGGTTAATACGATTCTTAAGGCATAGGTTGAATTTGAATTTGGTCTAAGTATATTGCTTATATACATTTTGTTTGTGATAAAAAATAAGTAATAAGCTAATTAGCCCATTAGTTAAGCACTTAATCTTAGCATTTGGTAATAAGAGAGGTTAGAGGGTCGAATCCCACAAGGTACTTTTATGCCTTTTGTTTCTTTCTCACTTGCATGGCACATGTGTCTAATATTTATTAGGCTATGTATCTACATTAGCACGTGTACATGCACATACACAAGGATCTTAGGGCCACGTAAGTATTTCTTTCTTTCTCTTTCCCATCCTTTCTTACCCTTTCTTTCATTTTCTTGTTCCTATAACACCTAAACAACCCACTTCTCATTCATTTTTTTTTTCATTTTTTCTTTTACAATTTCTCGAAATTAATGGTGAAATTATAAAGTACATATGGCTTAGTATGCATTGGTATTGAAAACTTGTTCGGATACATGCATTTCGAAGATCAAATTGGCTAGGAAAAAATTATTACTTGGATTTCTAGTGAATATTGATGTGCTCAAATCAAGCTGTAATAATGAGGATTAAAGCTTCAATTGGTATTTCAAGCAAGAAGCGAACATTTAGAAATTGTCTTTGATTGTTCATTTCAGCTAAAATTAAGTAAAATTGCATTAAAAACTGATTGAGACAAGTCAATCCCATTAACCTTTGATCCTCGAATTCAATAGCCTTCTATGTAAATTTAAGCTTTATAACTCATAAATTCGACCCCTCTAATCACTCGTCAATTCTTGTTCACCTATCCCTAGATAATCATTTTCGATACTCTTTCTCTCTTTCTCTAGTACGTGGCTCGTATGTGGTGGTTTTTGAACAAAACCACCACCATGGACAATTTCCTTACGTTTAAAGCTTTTGATTCCTACCCTTCGCATTTGCTACCATGACCCCAAGCACCTTCGACCACCTAAACCCTGGCTAAGCTATGACTACCTTATTCGAAACCCACTTCCACCACTACTCGAGCAAAACCATCATCACCACTAGCTTCCTCACCTTGCAAAACCCCTAACCTAACCATCTTTGGAACTCCAATGATCACTACCTAATCTAAGTACGACCACTAACCCACAACCACCTTGCACTACGTCAAAACACCGTAACACTTTCACTAAACCCCCCGATTTCCAATAAAAAAACTCATGAATATGCCCTTTCTTATTCATTTAGGTGCTTGAAATTGCTTTGGAGATGTTGAGCATTGCTTGGAGCTACTCCTTGACCACTCATGTGGCAATCACATGACGACCCAGCCTGGACCCATTTGTGCTGACCTAAATACGCTTTAAATCTAAGACTAACTTGCGTGTCCATCCTAATATTAGGTTTGGTCTTATTCTTTTTTACTTATTATATTTTTCTGATGATATTCTATTTTAAAATAACAGAAAAAACAAGAAAAAAAAAATGGTTTAGTTCATCTTTGTTTGATATTTTCATTGTCATTTTTTTTTCCTTTTTATACTTTCTTCTCAAGAATTTTACAATTTTCAAAAATAAAAGAAAAACGATGAATAACTAAATATAAAGATAATATTAACACCTAGAAAAATCGATTTTCCAAGTAAATAAAATAAATAGATCATTTCAAAATTAGGTTATTATTTTTAGTATTTTTAAAAATAAAACACCAAATTACGACTATCTATATTTTTTAGATAAAAACATAAATTAGCTAATTTTCGGAAGTTGAAACATCAATAGAGTAAAGTTTTATAACTGAACTAGGAAAAGTTTAATCTCTATTAGAGGATACGTAAATATCTACAGGGTGACTTAAAATAGAAAATTTGTTCCTTTTGTAAATAATTTAATTTCTTATTTTCTTCTCTTTTGTGTAAATAAAAATTAATTTTCTTTAGTTGTAGAATTAAAATTCATCTTTCGTTTTAAAAAGGACATTTTGAAAGATAAATTAAATTCGAAAGGTTAAGATGGTATTCGTTTAGGGTTTAATATGTTAACCTTCAAACTCAATATCTCTAATTTTGAAATCATTTTTTAAAATTGGTTTTATCTAAGACCAATAGCTAAGTTATACCAATCTACTCAATGTTCTAACTTAAAACTTTTCTCGATCCTAGTTAGGTGGCGACTCTAAATATTTTTCAAAACCTGTAAGAAACTAGATTTTCCTTAATTCTTAATCGATGGTTAGTGTTAAATGGATCATGATTTAATACAAATCGGGTTAAGGAATATTAAAACAAAAAAAATCAAGCTTAATAACGCTTTACAAACAAATGCCTTGAGTTCTTCAAGATTTTAAAGAACCCAAGCAATTTTCAATGGATGAAGCGATGTTACGTAGCCTTTAAGTAATTAAAGACATTCATCACATCACCATTAATACTATCTAAGTTTATAGCTGGTGAAGATTTGTACCTATACTTATTAGTCAGTACTAAGGCTCTCTCCTCAGTCTTAGTTTGAGCTAAAGGTAAAGAACACAAACTGATATACTATGATGGTAACGTCTTCTAAGGACTCAACATAAGGTATTCTACAGTGGAAAAGTTTTCTCTAACTATAATCATCTTGCTAGAAAGCTTCGATCTTACTTTGTAGCCTATTATGTGGTCGTCCACACTAACTAACAATTTTGACCGAATATATATGCTTGATGCCTTAGGTTAAATGGTCAAATATGCCTTAGAGTTCAATGCTTTTGGTATCTAGTACAAGGCAATTAAGGTATAAGAACTTCCTAACTTTATTTTTGAGTCAACATACAAAGAAGAAGCACTCCATAAGCTTAAGTAACTTGTATAGACTCTCCATGAAGATGGAACTTCTACATAAGGGGAGAGTAGGGAAGGACTAAAGTTGAACGGACTATACAGGGTAGGAATTCGATACACCATAAAGTTTGATTTCCTAACAAGCAATAATGAAGTTAGGTATGAAGCTCTCAAAGTGGGCATGAAATTGGTAAAGTTAACAAGATTAGAGAAGCTCGAAATATTCTTCGACTCCTGGTTGATCATCCAAAGGTAAAAGGAGAGTACATGTTAAAGGTGAAGGAATGATTAAGTACCTCAAAGTTGTTAAAGTGCTCTACTTAGACATTATATTATGTGTCATCAATAAGAAACCCCGAGTAAACAACTTAGAGGTAAATAGCCTCTTAGAGCTCTACTCTACCTACCCCTTGAACTTAGAGAAAAAGGTGTTCATTGAATACCTATCTGATAAGAGCACAGCTAGAACATCAAGAATTCCTGGCCAACAGCATAAATCTAACATTAAACAGACAATGTTGGATAGACTTGATCATTTCCTAACTCAAGGATAAAACCCTACCTTAAGATCAAAAGGTAAGTAAGACTTTGATGTTAAGCAACTTAGTACATGATCATTAATGACAAGCTACATAAGAGGGGCTACAACCTACCTTACCTTGAGTGTATAGCACCTGCAAGTAGTCAGATGCATGTTGAAAGAAGTGCATAGTGGCATTTGTAGCAATCGCATTCGAAGCCATGCATTGTAAGTTAAAAGTTCTCTACCTTTGATACGATTGGCTTACCATGAAGAAGGATGCCAAAAATGTAGTTTAGAGATGAAAAAGTGTCAAAAGCTTGCCTTAGTAGACCAGCTCCCTAATATTAACGTTAAATCACTCACAAGCCCCTAACCTTTTTGCTAATGTGGGATTAGCATCCTAAGCCCCTTTTCTAAGGTGACTAAAAAATGGCATTAAATCATGGTTATGATTGGCTGCTTCACTAAATGGGCAGATGTCAAAGAGTAGCTAAGATAATAAAGAAGAATGCATATACTTCATCTTTTGGTCTATTATATGCAAATTCAAGGTCCTTTACACCATAATAGTAGACAATGGGACCTAATTTGACTACATTTAGTTCAAAAACTTTCGTTTACACTTAGATACTTAACTACACAACAACTCTATTGCCCATGCTTTATCTAATTGGCAAGTAGAGGCTACAAACAAGATAATCCTTAACTGCTTGAAGAAGAGATTTAACTAGGTTAAGGTCTTGTGGGCTGACAAGCTCTTAACATCTTCTAAGTAGCCCAGTTATAAGGTAGACATTACATGAGTTTTTTGGTATGGCCTCAAGTTGCCTATGTTCTAAACCTTTGGAATGAGCAAACCATTAAGTTTTTCCAAGTGATAGGCTCCTTATGCGACAAAATCATGATTAGTGCCTAACGTAACGTAGATAAAAGAAAAATTCAAGAAGGAACAAAGCAAAGGTCATCAATACCATATTACAAATTTGCAGTAGAAGAATAGGGGAGAAAAATGGAAGAACATTGTCATTTGATCCTAACTACTTAAACCATTCACACTCTTAATTGTGGTGGTGGAGGATAAGGTAGCCAAGCTTTAACATCCTCTCTCTCTTCATGGAAGAAGAAGTCATTGTAAGTGATTGATCCTCATTCTCATTGAGAGATAAGGCCCCCTCTTTTCCACCCGACCAGTTTGGCCTACGAGCAATACTTGGTATTAGTTACCAGAGTAACTCGCAAGTAGCTTGCCTTTACCCTTCATTTCCCTTACTTCTACCCTTTTTGCCTTTACCCTCTACGTACCTCGATTCTTGTATTAGGAAAGCTACAATGCTTTACCTCTAAAATAAGTAGCTCGAGAGACTACTTAGCCTTTTACCATCAACATTCAATGTCCTTACGATTTTGGACTACGAACACAAGAGAATGGAGTAGAGGAAAATCATAACAAGTTATCAAGTAAGTTCTCTATGTAAGTTACAAATAAAAGATTCATTTAGGGTAGGTGTGAGATAACTAAATGTCTGTCTTTCCTTACATGCGATCATCTTCAACTACTCAATGACCTCTCTAATGTAGTAGTTGAGTGGTAGGGAGGTCTAGCTAGCTGAGGCACCATTGAAGGTACAACTTTGAGACAAGGGGAGAGGTATAGCACTCTTAGGATTTTGCATCAGTTGTAGATAATAAGAAGAAGGATAGAAAGTAATATTATACTTGTTTCCTCAATTTTGACAACAAAAAAGGAAAGGAGTTTTGGATATTCTTTATCAACTCCTAAAAAGACATTGCTAAAATTAGAAGTGATTTTAAAGAAGTAAGAAAAGATATTGAAGAAGTTTGTGTATGAAACTAGAAGAAGGATAAATCTTTAAGAATTTCATTAGGAATTGAATTCAAAATGAAGGTTGCTTACAGAGAAATAAGAACTCCTTTTTATAGTGCTTAAAGTCCCTTAATATGGTCAAAATGTAATAAAAGCCATTTAAAAAGACATTCTAAACAATCCTTATGATGTGGTAAGATATATCTATGACTATAAAGCTCCAAAACACATGAAATATCCCATATTCATAGGCGGATAAAGTGTAAGGTTCAAACTCATTCACCTTAGCTTGGTTTGGGGGATAAAGCAAGGTCCGAACTCATTTATCTTACTGTACGTATGACTATAAGTGAGCTTAAACAATTGTGAGCTACTTGAGCTTGACTTGGCTTGATCTTGATTTATAAATAAATCGGGATCAGTCTCGTGTTTAGGCTTATAATTGGCTAATGAGTAAACTTGTTTATATTATTTACGAGCTGGTCACAAATAGGCTCGTGGGTAGATATAAAAAATATGTTATGTAAAAAAAAAATACAAGAATAAGAATAATAAAATTAAAAAAATATTTAAAAGGTATATTCTTAAAATTTTGAATTAATTTTTAGTTTCAACTCAATCTTGAACTTAAGCTTAGGCACTTTTAGGCTTGTTCATCTAAATAAGCTCAAGCTTCAAATTCTTTAATGAGCTCGAGCTTAGGCTTATAATTTTCAAACTCGGTAAAAACTCGACTTAGTAATTTTTAAACGAGTTGAACTTAGGCCTTCAAAAGCGTCCCTTAACTTAGCTCATTTTGATAAACTAAATGTAGAAACAGATGTTTCCCCCTAAACACCAACCACTTGTGTTACTTTCACTCCAATACCTTAGCTAATGTCCAACCCTCGTAATAAACAAGCTCAAGTCAAGTTAACACAACTGACTAACACCTTTACATGCCAACTTCACCCATTAGGCCTCAGCACACGCAATTGGCCCATTGGGCATTAGCCTATCTCATAAACCATGGAAGAAGACCCTTGAGGGATATCCTTTAACACCTAGTAAACCTTACCTGTCTTGCAAAGGTCTTAAGATGCACCATAAGGTCAAGGGTCTCCCTTTGCTTGTCTTAATCTTAACAGCTTTTGTACCATCCAAATGATTCATATTGCGTAAGGAAGATCCTTCACCCACTTGTCTCAATCTTGAGGGAGTAATACCAACGAGGAGGATTAGCATCCTTATAGCTAGATCCTAGAAGCCACCTCGTGCCAATAAAGACATTTAGGCACTTTCATGGAAGATAATTAGAGAACTTTCTACCCAAATCCCTTTACCGATTTTGGTGCACTCATTTTAAACTCTAGACCCTTCAAGTGTTGATTTTGGAGGTTCTTTACATCTAAGGCCACCCTTATTGACTTGAGCATTAGATTGAATGTGTTGAAGCCACCTTTGTTGTCCTCTTGATTCACATTTTCTCTTTTACAAGCCCTACACCAAGCCCAAGCTAGACATACAGGACAAGAGATCTTCAAAACATCAAGTAGGGAATTTCATAAGCTAGTTGTTACATCACTTTGCTGTGCAGCCATTTCATATATGACACCATCTTATTTTGTTTGTGTCATGACTTTGTGCTATGTGTATCCTTGACCATGTAAAAATGCCAAGTTAAATTTTAATTAGTACTAATATTTACTAGACAACGAATTTCGTTGTTGATACCGGATCGCTATAGGAGGTACGAGTTCATAATATAAGATGTTGGAAAGTCATGGATACATACAAGTCCAAGTCCATCATCATGGTCTATTCTCACGGTTAAAATGTATATAACAGGCCAATGCTCTGCAATTTTTCAGGAATAAAGTGTTCCATGTAAGATAGAGAATTTAGTGAAACTTTGCGGCATTTTTGTATGTATTTGTTTGGTCTATCGTCAATGCATATTATATATTAATTTAGGAAGAATGAAATGCAAGAGCCCCACGAGGGCGGGAACTAACAGAGCAGATAAAGGATTCTACTTTTGAGTCTTTGACTAATAAGCCATAGTAGATGTAAATCGTTTCCATGATTATATTATTTTTTAACTTTAACGTCAATCTTGGTGTTTATTATTATCTTATCTTGATTAAACAAAAATTATCAAGGAATTCATTTACAAATTGATTACATTAAATATATACAATAATTGTTGAAGAATGATGGAACTAATCTAAGTCCATATTATTAGTTTATAAAATTCTGGAAAAACATGTATATAAATATATATATATATATATATATGTAAGTTAGGCAAAAATGTGCCTTTTCCCTTAGTCAATAGGGTCCCTTTCCTTGTATATATTGATATGGAGTTTATGCTTCATGTTTTTGCTTTTTAACTTTAATCACGAATAATTGGCTTGTATGTATTTTCATTTTATAATTTGTTGACTGACATTTAAATCCTTATTGTTATTACTTAAGCAATTATCAGTTTCCGGCTAAAGATGGCACGTGACACTATGTTTCCTTCCACAGAATTCTTAGTCAAGAAAAAGATTCAACGAAGGGAAGTTTTTTTTTTTTTATTTTTAAATATATTAAAATTTTACTAATATTTATACTTATTTATATTGACTTTTCCATTAACTAAAATAGAGGAATAAGGAGAAAAACTGGTACTTAAAAGAAAAAATATCTTGCAGAATAAATCTAGTCTTCCCAAGCAAAGCTTCTTTGTTTGATAAACTGTCAAAAACCAAAATACTATCGGTTTCCACCTGTACTTCTTTCCACCAATCCCTTCTTGCAATAAGCAGACCGACCTTCATATTACAATAGGGTTCCAAACATCATGACGAAGAATTAGAAGTCACCCAATCTAAAAAAATGGAATCATGGTTCGTAGAATATTGTAAGAGTACGAAAACAGTCGTCTTTTTTTTTTTTTTTTTTCTTATTAATTTGACAGGACGTTATTCTTCTCTGCTATGTTGTCCTCCAATAAAGCTGGCTGAGCAGAAGGACCCTAGACAAAAGAAGTCCCATGTGACTCGTGCAACAATGAAGTATCACTTGAGCGATTGCTGTTCAGCGTGAAATAGCTGACCCAATTTACCATAAAATCCTAGGAACTTTTATTGTTACATCATAGATGACATAAAAGTTGCGTATATAAATATATGTTTTTATAGTGGATAAGCAAGAACTCATCATCTGGCGGGATCTCACCATCCAGGAAACGTCCCTGTTTAAACCTGCGCTTAGACATTCTGCGTGTGTTCCACTTTCCAATTCGCTTCTGTTGTAATGAATTTAAAAAGGGTACTGGTCCGCCCAATATTTTCATTTATTAATTAGTAAAATTTTGGCCTCGATGAAGAAATTTCTGAACGGTTCAAACCAGTCAAATCACGCGACCGAATTTCAATTTTAGAAGTATGATTGAAATACACAAAACCATAGGTTTATATATCTTTTATCAATAAATGGTTAAGATAAAGATATAATAAGTATATACTTTTGTCTACTTGCATGTACCCCCATGCTACCTTTTTTTTTTTTTTTACTCTCTCAAATATCTACGTATTTGCAGAATGCAATAAGGTTAAACTTTTTTTTTTTTTTTATCTTTTACTTTTGGTTTTTGCGCAACAAAACCTAAAGTTAAAAACGGCAAATAATTAAGAAATGTTACCCGTTACATTATAGAACCCTAATTTATTTGAAGTTAATATTAGAAATATAATTTAGTGCCCTAAAATACATAGTCATACTATCCTTGTGAAGTTAGAAAAAAATAGTCAATGGAAAGACTATTTTTATTGCATTGAAAAGATATAATATAGAAAGGAATGAGGAAAATAATATTGATAAAAAATATTTTGTCTAGTGACTCCTTGTTATAAGTCATTTACTGTATGACATCAACAACTACTTATAACTAGACTTATTTAATGGTTCAATCCGACCTTAAATCGGTACCATTGATTCACGGGCTCAACCCAACTACGGTTGAATTGTGATTAGCCTTAGAGAGTAGTTCCGGGTCGGTTTAGCCCTTAAACTATTTTACTTTTTTAATATTTAGTTTTTATTAATTTTTTTTAAATTATATTAATATTTTTTAATAACATGACCTCATTTCGCTTTTTTTTTAAGTGTATTAATTTATTAATAATTTCTAATATTTTTATTAATTTCCAATTTAATGTAATTCTGACATTTTTTTTATATTCAAGTCCTTAATATTTGATAAGTTATATACAAAGAATTTACATTACTTTAAATTGAATTTTCGATTTATTTTTAACACATAATTAACATATGATTAGTTATCTATTATTAATTTCATAATATTATTTTTAAAAAATTATTCTTTACCATCGTAAAAAAAATAGTTTTGATATGTCATGACTTAATAGATATTATTCAATTACTTTTTTCCGATTTAATCATCTCTCTTCTCTCTCTTACTCTTTCTTTCTTCTTTTTTATTTTAAAAGGATAAATTGGCTAAGTTGATCTACTGATTCAATGACGGGCTAGTCCGACGGATCATGACTTACTGATTCGGATGGTTTCGCTTTCTTGAATCACTTAGGTTGCCCTTAAAGAGCAATAATTAAGAGAATGGTTCGAATCCGATTATTTCAAGATCAAGTTGTTTAACGATTCAAAATTAACCCTTGCATGGCCTACTTATAATGATCACTCACAACTTTGATCCTTTATAATCAATTTTTGGACCACTTTACACTAAATGCCACAATATCGTACAAGATGATTTTGTCGTTTGTTATGAGTTTTTTATTTAGTGTTTTTTAACTATTTTTCCGGTGTTGAAACAGTGAAATAAGGTTTAAAAAGTATATTTTTTGAAGATTTGAACTGGGAGCTGAACACTTAGTTGTAAAGATAAAGTAACTAAATAAAAATAAAACAAATAGATGAAAAGTGTTTTTACAATTTACGCAATGTTTTACTTTTTTTTTTTTTTTTTTTAATGCAGGGCACCCACCTCCTGATGAACTAACTAGACCGAAAGAGAAGCAGTCTACTAAAAAACAATAAAGCTTTTTTATCGGAATGAAAATGACGAAGATGATACGTGAAAGACTATTAGACCGAAGGGGAATTAATGAAATATATACACACACAATCTTGGACGATAATCACAAACCCCAAAGGAGTTGTGGATAATCACAAAATTTTCTAGTTGGTATCGCTTTTTAAAAGATTCCATATAGCCCTATTATTTTTCTTCTTTTTCTTTTTAATTTTTTAATTAATATTTCTTATCCAAGCTACGACCTCACCTGGATATATTTATTTTGGACGCAAATAAAGTTGGAACATGTACGTTGAACTCTTCATAAGCTTAATATATAAGGAGGGGAAAATGTTAATTTGTATGAAGATTTTGTCAACCGTGGGCTTGCCGTGTTGATTCTGGACAGCTAACAAGGATCCATCATGTGATATAATAAAATTTTCAAGGATTATGACAAAAGATGCTGTCTAGGCACCATATATATAACATATTTCCTTACGTTTTCTTACGGTACTTATCCAGTATATACTACAGACAAATTAAAGTGCATTATAAATGAAGGTAATGATCTATAAAAAATGCTCCCAACAAATACTTTTACAATACAATTCCAACATTACCATTTTATAGTTACCGAAAAAAAAAAAAGACATTATCCATTTTACTATTCTTATTACCATATATATATATATATATATATATATATATAAAGGAATGTACGGTGGAAAAACTAAAAATTGATCGAGCTACAAAATTGTATGGCGTTTCATTATTGAGAAGCTATTGGCTTATTTGAGTCTTACGAAGATTATGCAACAATTACTCAATCTTCCCAATTCGGAAAACCCATGCCCTCGTTAACTTTCGATTCCATTTTTTTTTTTTTTTTTAAAAAAAGTACCTTTCAAAGTTTAAGAGAAATATGAAATACCTATCTTGGGTATTTTGAACTTCAGTAAGTTCTAATAATTAAAGTTATTGTTCGAATTTACTTTTTAATTTGCCAACAATCATATTGGGTATTAGTTTGGAGAAATTTTGTTATATATATTGCACAATTTTGGACAATCTTTTACTGTCAATTGAGTGTAGACCACAGTATATATGATTAATCGAAAGAGAAAAACAAGTGAAAATGCACTCAGCAAAAATATCAACGGCTGATAAACTAACATTATCGTGATATAAATCATTCGAGAAGATAATAGATGGTAAAAATGTAATAGATGGTAAAAATTGGTATAATAAAGGTGCGATTACCCGACTGGACCAATGTCTATATCTTACTTATAAAACCTAATTGGCATATAATCGTGACATAGTGACGGCCGATTGAGATATTGAGCGACTAGTAAAGGACAATTCTCGTGATGTTTATGATAGGCTCCTCCATGACCATGGTCCCTAATGCGTTATAGATCAAATCAGGTGCCAGAGTATGGCATATAATCCTGATTGTAAATGTAAACGCCACTGACTTGGGATTCGAAATAGTAATCTCTAAATTTGGGACTGACAAAAATGTTGTCAAAGTTGGTTTATATTTTTAAGATATGTCATAGAAAAGTTAGATAAAGTATACGCATAAATTTAAAAGTTTGAGAATAAAATTATTTAGGCTTATTATTATATATTTATACAAAGGATAAAGAAAACTCAAATTTCGATCACCTATATATAATATAACACTAGAGATGGATTAAAAGATATTCATAATTAATAATAACAAGTAAAATAATATGAAATAAAGACACAAACTTGTATTTAAGATCCTTAATGTTGCAGTAATTATCTATATGATTATTATTAAAATATGTTACAAATTCATGAGAATTGACCTAAATCTTATACCCCGACCCCAAACTCTAAGCCCTGATATAACAAATTAGAAGGAAAATTGCTCTACCAAGCTAGAGAGAGAAAAAAGAAAAGAAAAGTCAGATTTTAGCGACCTATATTTATGAGGTTGTCAATTCTTATATGGACTAAGATACTTTTCCTCCTTATTATAATTCAACATTAAATTGTCATAATTTCTAAAAGATCTTGTCTAGATGAAATTACATAGTTTTGCCTAATTAATCTTTGTAATTTTTCTTATAAAATTATTTGTGACTTATAACTTATTGATCAATGGAAAAAGAGTTAGACATTTCCAACTTACTAGGAGTTTGAGATAGAGAGATCATTTATCTCCATATTTGTTTATTTTAGTAGTTGATTACCTTTCAAGAATCGATAAGCAAGCAAGTGAGGAAAGTGATTTGGGTCTATTGAATAGCATTCAAAATTAAATAATCTAGTCCTTTGCCCACCAATTTA
Source organism: Lumnitzera racemosa (assembly GCA_024138005.1). Lineage (NCBI taxonomy): Eukaryota > Viridiplantae > Streptophyta > Magnoliopsida > Myrtales > Combretaceae > Lumnitzera > Lumnitzera racemosa. The sequence goes on from JAMXBC010000004.1 coordinate 66,581,602, forward strand.
TGTATTTATTATTATTTTTTATAGATGATTCAATATTTTTACTAGAAACAAGTAAGGAGAATTTATATAGATTAAGAAACATTTTAGAGCAATATTGTCAATTTTTGGGTTAGCAACTTAATTACCTAAAGAGCTCCATGGCTTTTAGGAAGTTTACCCTTGATTAGTTAAGGAGGGCTTTAATTGAGGAGTTGCATATTAATATTTTGAACAATCTAAGTAAGTATTTAGGCCTCCCTACTTCTTAGGGTAGGTCTAAGTCTTAAGCTTTAGGTTCTTATAAGGATCAGATTGTTCATAAACAAAGTTTTTAAAGTCGTGATTCTATCTAAAATTATTAACAAGTATGTAGAATAGGAACATAAAATCAAATCGTAAAAGCATAAGTTTTTAAAATTTATGTAAAATAGTTTTGAAAAAATTATATATATTTTTATAATAGTTATAAAATACTTGAAATATATAATAGAAATTAAAAAAATGAAGAAATTGCATTCTTTTCCTATAAAAAATTGTTAATATATAATTTGACATTCACAAAAGAAGGATAGACAAAAGTAAAACTATTTTTTTTTTCATTACTTCGTTTGTAAAATGGCAATGATTGAAGAGAACCAAATGTTTTAACTTATTTTAAGTTTTGATGATATAAATTTAAATATATAATTTTCTTTATGAACTTTTCTAGTGGAGTTAGAACTTGAATAAATGTTATGAATATCAAACAATGGATAAAGAGAGAGAGAAACAGGAAAAAAATTGAAATAGGATAAGGAAGATGATTTAGTATTGTAATAGTCAATATGCTATAAGATGCCTAGTTATATGCCTAATTCAATTTATATATGTAGAATCAATAAATTTGATCGAAAAAGTAAGTTTTTATTGAGTTTGACATCTAGAATTAGTTTAAAATATAAGTTTTTACAAGAAAATATTTTAATATTTTAGTTAATTTATAAGAACCTTCTAAAATTGTAAACTCATGAAATCATATGACTAAAATCGTAATTTTGACAACCATGTTCATAAACTTTAGGTTATAAGAAAAATTTGTTGTCCATTAAAGATAAGGTGATTATGCTTAAGTCTGTAATATTTAGAATTCTTACCTATCCTATCACTATCTTTGGTTTTCCTATGAAATGGTGTGTTGAGATGAACTCTTTGCTCACAAATTTCTAGTGGGTGAAAATGATAATGGTAATAAAATCCATTTGAAGAAGTAGAAGAATCTAATAAGAGCAAAGGATAGGGGTGAGCTTGGTTTTAGGACTTAAATACTTTTAATTAGCAGTGCTTAATAAACTAGTTCGGAAGGATTTTACAAAATCTAGATGTTATGTAGGTAAGACTTTTTTTTAAAAAAGTATTTATTATCCTAATTAGGACTTTCATGGTGCTCCAAGGGGAAGTAAGGCGTTATGAGGGTGGTAGAGTATCCTGTAAGGTCTAAATACTATAGTTAAGAATTTGATTTAGCGAATTGGTGATTATAGATTGGTCCATGTTTGGGATAACCCATGGTTACATTCTCTTCTTAGGTATAAGCTAGCTCCTTGGAATGTTGATCCTCATTTGAAAGATTTGCTTGTTTGTGATCTTATTAATGTGGAGAATGGTTGTTGGAATCTTTCCCCAATAGATCATTACTTTTAGATTTTGAAAAGTAAGCCATATTAAGCAACCCTATATTTGATAGTTTGTTATGTGATAGGTTGGTGTGGCCCATATCTAATAGTAGTTTAATTGTTGGTGCCTTATGTATTTTATACTTATGATGATGGCTTTAAGTTTATCTATTATCATAATAAGATGTATAAGACCAACTGCTACAGTTGGACTATTGTTGAGGTATGACAACTAACATGAGTTGGTTGGTGAAGTATACTAAGAGAGCTCATGGTGTGAACTATTTTACCATCCATAGCATATAAGTTATGTCGTACCAAGTCTAATGGGATTTAGCATATGATTTTTTTTTCTTAATTTCTTATTTTGATTTTTATGGTGCGAATTTCATACTAAAAGAGGAAATTTGAAGACTACATGAGTTGATATGATAACTACAAACAATTGTTCTAAGTCCATTAGTTGTATACCATGTATGCCTAGTGACATTGTATTAAGTGGTTAACCTAATAGAGATTCTACTATAAAGGAGCTGTTGTGATAGAAATGTGTGGTTGAAATGAATAATGAACATGTAAAGGAGATAAAGGAGAAGAGAGTCACATAATGATTTATGTGGTCTACCTTGATATGGAGAAAAATCAAGGGAAGATGTGGTCTAATTTAATATCACAAAGAAAAAGAAGAGAGCACACCGGAATCATAAAGAGAGCATACTAGAATTATAAAATTCTCTCTTAACTCATAATCCCTCGTACAAGTCTTACAATTCTAAGTAGGAGCATTTTCGAGATATCATACAAGTAATGTGATATGATGTAGTATGAAATAAAAAAGTAAAGGTCCTAGTTATAAGCCTACATTTTAGTAGAATGCAAGAAACCTTACATAAAAAAACTTTAGGGAATAAGCAAGAAAGGAACAATTGAGATTTGTAGTCTGGTCAGCTATACACATGAGCAATGAAGTGCTCAATATTTTGGCATTTAGTGGTAAATTAATAACCATTAATCATTTGGATTGACCACCTGAGTCCAAAGATGCATCTTTAAATATCGATTAACCTAGCTAATATATAAGATCGATTTGTCCTAAACATTTGAAATCCATGATGTATCAATTTTATCATTAATATCTAAGTCTTGCATAGAAACCATGAAAAATCAAGCCATAATGAACAAGATAGATTTAATGTGATATGTTATAAAAAACCAAAGATTTTATTTAAAAGCTTCCATTGCAATAGAAGGTAAGAAAATAAATAAATAAGTAATTTGTTTTGGGAGCAAAACAGGAAACAACAGTTAGATATCTACAAGATGGATGGACTGATATTTAATTACGAATATTCACGAATTTATTGGTCTGTAAAAATAACTAGCCATTTCGATTGACCGCTAAGTCTAACGGCACTCCCTTAAATATCACTGATCATTTAAAGAAACCACGCACAGTTCCTTTTAGTCACTACGATAAGCTTTGAATTCCAATTTTGAAGCAATTCATTTCGACATCTTTTTAAGAGCAATTCAGTTCCTCGAGTGCATCAAATATTAAGAAATAGGACAGAAATAAACTATATAGTGATATAATTGACATGGTGACATTGACTCGCATGCATGCATAAATAATTCACTCTAGTCCAAGGAAGGAGGAAGGAAAAAAAAAAAAAAGGAAAGGAGCACGTGTCTTAAGTCATCTAATGAATAATCATATCTTATGTCCTCAGATAAATATTAATAGTTCAATACTCTCATCAGCCGTCATCCTTTTGCTCTGCCCAAACTCAAAAAGGAGCCAATCATCTGAAAGCCTTGGTTGGCACGATATTGCGCATGGCTTCGGCATATGCCATTCCTTCTTTATCCAAATGACATAACCGGCCCCGATTCTGGGATTAAACTAGATAAAAGACAAGAGTTAATATTGACAAAAGATAGGAAAAGCGAATTCACCATATATAATAAAACACGGGCTTCAGGTTTCATTAGGCACATGTTAAGATTATAAAATATAAAATTTTTATATCTTTATACGTGTATTATACAATTTTAAAAAAAGGGAATCGTATAGAAGGATAAAAAGTTTGCTTTAGTTAATTGTTTAATAAGTAGCTTAGGCATCCATTAATATTTTCCGTAAAATAATAGATATACCACTATAAGAAAATTAACAGGAAGTGCCAATTTTAAACAATCGTCGCATTTGGCAATTCATGGACGTAATCTTGTTTTTAGCGAATATGAATATCTACGGCAATTTTTCTCTTATTATAGGTATAGCATGTAAATCAGTGATACTTTTTCAAAATCAGCAATAATAAAAAAGAAATAAAATTTATACTTTAAATTTAAATTTATTAAATATCATGTTCAATAAAACTTTTATTTATCAACTTTACTGTTTGATTATCTTCAAAATGATGATGTGAGAAAAATTCATTAATAAACGATTATAAGTATACATAGTTAGAGGTAAAGTAATAGTTTTGGTAAATAAAAGTTTATTAATTGGATATGATCCAAATTCAGCTATAAAATTATTTCAATGAGTGACTTTAACATTAATCGTTTTAGTTTTGGACTAAAATTTTAAAAAAGAAATTTTTTAGAAAAATATAAAACCGGAGAATGGCAATGTAAGTGTGCTCCACATATCAAATATAAACCTATTTGAACCGGCTAATCATAACAAAAATCACTTAACAGAATTATATTACGGACAAATTCAACTTTCGTGTCTAAATAAATAATCTTTAGGAATAATTGTAATGTAATATAATTTGTCATTTAGAATTTTGCTCCTCTTTTTTTTTTTTTTTATTTCCAATCTTTTCCATTTTTCCGCGTAACGACAAATACACGCAACCATAAAAATGCCTACATATGTCCATCGATTTTACCATCCAAGTTGTTCCCACAAATATCGTTAACATTACTTTCTACACAACTCGCTTTATTTAGTTTAGAACTATAAATACCCACGATATAAAGAATTGGAATTGGAAGTCGCAAAATCATGTCGTGCCCACAATCGATATTACCTGCTGGCTTCAGATTCCATCCGACAGATGAAGAACTCATACTCTATTACCTTATGAAGAAAGCTGCAGCCCTACCGCTTCCTGTTTCCATCATTACAGAGGTTGACATCTATAAGCATGATCCATGGGAGTTGCCAGGTTAATCAGCTCTCAACTATTTCATTTCTCATTTATTCATTCCTTATGATATTGCACATGGAAGCGAATACTGTGCACGGCTCTTTCGATGCATCTTTTATTAACTTTTTAATACATAGGAAAACAGTCCTATTTTTCGATGTATCGACGACTCTGAAATCCTGTCATACAATTAACATGTTGGGTTATTGGTGTTTGAGGTATTTCAGCTAAAGCCGCGTTTGGGGAGAAAGAGTGGTACTTCTTCAGTCAAAGGGATAGGAAGTACCCGAATGGTGCCAGGCCAAACAGGGCAGCAGCAAGTGGTTACTGGAAAGCAACCGGCACGGACAAGGTGATAGCATCATCGGCTGCTTCAGAGAATATTGGCATGAAGAAGGCACTGGTTTTCTACAAAGGAAAGCCTCCTAAAGGAATCAAGACAGCTTGGATTATGCATGAATATCGCCTTGCAGAAACACCTAGCTATGGTAGCTTCAACCACAAGCCCCTCAAGTTTCGTGAGTCTTCGTCCATGAGGGTGAGTAAATTTAATTACGATGCCTTTCGCATATATATATATATATATATATATATAAATTAAATCCATAAGTAATATATATGTGTGTGGATCATAAGTTTAAATTGTGAATCCAATGTTTGTTTTATAATTTTATTTGAATTTTAATGTATAGTTTAACCATAGGTTTATATTTCTGGGACTTTTGCGTTTGAAGATAAAATTTATTTATTCGCAGTTCAAGCCCTTTTCCGTAGTAATAGTATTGTCAAGTCCTTTACATCATAACTCGGCTAGCAAGTAATCACAAGAAATCCTATTTCGATATATATTATTGCCTATAAACATGTTATATATATGTAATTTCTTTTGATCTATCTACCAATCAAGCAAAAGAGAAGTGCAATTAAGTAGTTTTCATTTCCATGTTACATTTTTTCGTTAATTTATTAAAGCGTACAATTTTAGGACTCAGGCTTACAAAAATAGCAAGACCGCATACAGAACCTATTTCCTGCATAAATCAAGAAAAATGGGGGAAAAAAAAAAAATAACCTACTTTTACACTTAAAACTTGTCTTGATACCAACTGTTTTATTTTGCCCCTGAACTATCTGTAACTAAAAAAATTCATTACCACGAGTCTAAACTGTTTTAAATTATATGTATAAGGAAAAGCATCACTTTTCCTTCCCCATTGGAAAAAAAAAAAAAAAATTGTCAAACATTCGGGATTGCGTTTATATTCTTCAGAGGATCGTATTTTTATTATTGAATCAGGAAAATGTAAATTATGACTATTGAAAGGATTGGTTTCTTCACGTACTTTTCTAGATTTAAGCAAGATCATTGTAATTTACACGTAAACATATTAAGAATTTGTTCTATTTAATAAAGTTTATTGTTTGTAATGTTTTTCATGATTTGTCTAGTTAATAGAATTGACTTGCGTATGTCTCACGATGATAAACATCTATGCTATGGGTGAAAAGAATTAGTAACCATGTATCCTGCTTTATACTACTATTGTTATGGATCTCAAACATATATACATTAAAACTTCAATGGACTACTAATGCAACCCTTGAATAGTGTCATTATACATATATTCATATATTGATAATGATTAGGAATGCACCACAACACACAATAACTAGAAAAGATGACTTTTCTATTACTTGTTCGTTTTATTAAAATTCTAAAAATTGTACAATTTCATTCACTTGAGTATACTTATAAAATAAAAAAAGTTATCTTATTGAGCATTTTATGCATCTGTTAGCATCTCTCTCTATATATATAATGTAAAATTTACCTAATATTACTTTATCTTATATGGAGCATCATGAGTAAGTCATACAAGTTAATCTCTAACTTCTAAATCAATATAAATTTCAATCTAAACCTATTTACCGATTGGAAGTAAGACACTTAAATGAAGGGTCATGATATGCTGTGTTCAATCAATGATTTGGGAAGATAAGGGATGAGTTTTTGGTAATTAATATAATGATAATTCTTTTTATCTGTGTCTTTTCCTCAAATTTCAAGTCAACCTACCATGTCAATCAACTATTAATCATTCACCAATCATCAATAACTTTTTCTATAGCGTTGGATCTATAAAAAAATATAGATAGATATCAGTCACCATCTTCAAGGTCGACGTGGGCCACGATTGACTTATTTTCCATGATGCTCGATCATTTTTTTTTTTTTTCTAAGTTAAAGTGATCAACTTATTACATTACTTTATAACACGTGTGGACATGACATATAGATTCATTCCCCATTATCGAAAAGCTCTTCCAGGTGATAAGTAATGGCTGTCAATATTAAATTTGGCACTCAATTTCCCTGCCCATATACTACCAAGGACATTTCTATTCTATTCCTTACTTTGCCTTGATTACATAGTTTTGCCTTTGGCATATTCTTCCACTTAGCTTACTTGCTCAGCAGTTGCCTGTCATCTTTTCTCGAGTGTTTTTTCATCCAATGTAAACTTCAGGTTTATAAGGATTACGAAAAATCATAAATTTAATCTATATTTAGTTCGATAACTTAAAACAGTTCTTAAATACATTACTGAATATATCTAGGGGTTAGATGGGTATGTAAATCAACCAACGAGTCAAATAAATTTGAGCTTAAGTTAAATTCCTTTTAACTCCAGTTTTGCTGGAAATACTACTTGAAAAACTTCAGTTCAACTCTGGTAAACTCTTTTAAGCCTGCGTGTTGAAAAAAAATTATATTCTTTTTAATCAATTGTACATTGAAGCTCAAAATTAAAGCAAGTTCGATAAAACTCAATTTATATTAAACCTTAAATTTGAAATCAAGTTAAGTAGGAACTCAAGTTTGGTTTGAGAAGTTACTCTAAAGACTTAAGTTCAGTTTGATTACAATAAAATAAAACTTAAGCTATAGCAATTCCCAAGTTTGCTTCTTTTTTTTTCTTTTTTTTTATCGACACCCAATGTTATAGCAATAATTTTTTTATGCCTAAATGGAGAAACTATGGAAAATAAAAACTGCATTAAAAATAAAATAAAATCACTTATATCGCTGCTAGTATTGAGTGGTTTAAACTGGTATAGACAAAAATTTTTTTTGGGTAAGGCCGGGATAGATAATATTAACAAGACTACATATTTTCAGAAAGCAGAATATTGCACCCGTTATACTCTTTTCCTTTCTATTTTTCTTTTTGTTTTCTCTTTGGTTTTTTTTTTTTTTATTTTATTTTATTTTTATTTTGATTAACTTGTAGAGACTAAGGTTTTGATGTTCGGCAATAATGTTTATATTTTCAGCTAGACGATTGGGTTCTTTGTCGTGTGTACAAGAAGTCAAACCTGTCATTACCACACGTTCCTTCACCATTGGCCATGGAGAATGACACTGAACAATCTGAAAACCACACACAAGGCCCTACCGTATCTACCTACAACAACAACAATAATATTCTCCAACCACAAAAGTCTTCTTCTTTCTCCAATTTGTTAGACGCCATGGACTATTCATTGCTCAACAGTTTCCTCTTTGACAGCAACCCGGCGGATACTACTATTTCCTCTTCAACAGTGAACTATTCCCCTGAATATTATCTAAACCATCCTCCATTAAGTAACTACACTAGTGTCGATGCAAATGACACTTTCATGCAACAAAGGTCCCTGCAAATGAATACTTCAGTTCCACTCATGGAGAACCGGCTGAAGCGCCGGCTATCGAACCATGATTTCAGTGCATCACAGGAGGCTAAAAGATGCATCGGTTCATGGACATCCGGGAGTGGCACCAGCCAGTCTGGTGAATATTCTCAGTACAAGTTGTTTGACGAGGCATCATTAGGGCAGCATGTGTTTTTGAGCCCTCAAATTCAATTTGAAGGTTGAATAGATATTTGACATCGTGCATGTGTCTCTTGAGGGAACAGTAGTTCAGAAAGAGTGAAGCGTAGATATAACTAAGGACTTGCAATATTAAAATTAGTGAAAGGTGTGGGCAGATTTTAGTGATGTTCATGTTACAGTAAATTTTTCATAGTCTAGGATTTGAAGATAGAGCCAACTTTAGTGTGTAATTCTATACATGATTGCTTAGAAAATATAGTAAAAATAAATATAAACATGTGAATTAATTGAAACATTGGAAGTGACATTTGTAGCCTTGAGAAGATATGTAAACATTAGCAATACCACAACACCCCAACCCCACCCCCCAACCCCCAACAATGGAATGCTGTATAAAATCTATATTAAGCAAATGATGTTGATTTGACTTCTGACTTGGAAGAACACGGCATATCTGAATAAGATGCCTGCACAAGCTGTATATAGAGATTAAGTACACATCGAAAATCAACGAGCGAAAAAGATTTAAGCCAAATGAGCTCACCACATGTCAATAAAACCTTACGAGCAGCTACAGTACAGTGTGGCGCTCGGATTTCCAACTAATCAGTAAATCACCTAAAATATCCAATATCCAGTGGAGTAACTTGCGTGAAATAAGCCAAGTGGCACAGACGCCTTCGCTATAAGCATATAGACATGTTAGAGTCACTTACCTGAATTAAGGCAAGTGTTCTAAATCATCCTACGGTGGGTATCGGTGCCTATGACTTCTGATTATATTGGATAGAATAATTAAAACATCAAAGAACCCTAAGAGCTTATTGCACAAATGTAAGTAGCCAGTAAAATCATAATGAATCACTGTATTATTATTGTCACACTAAAATGGTTTAATCAATATTCTATGTGATTTCACATCTCTATTTTTAAGGAGATTTTATATAAATTCTCTCGATGCGTTCACTTTATTAGATGAAATAAGAACGTAATATAAATTCTATTGATTTAAATTGAATATACCCTTTAACAAATATTATAATGTTCAATTGAATGAAAGGCAGCAAAGGAATTGAAAGTAATACAGTAGCAAATTATTATTTTACCCCCTCTTTGTTTTCTCTTTACCCTCTCCCACTTTTGTTAAACGGATGAAAAAAGATATAATTTGAATATATCAAATCTCATGAAAATTTTAAGTTTTTTATCTAGTGAAGAAAGATCCGTCCATATTCTCTTCTTCTCTATTAAAACCCATGGTCAAAATTGCAAAGATCAGGTCGGATAAAAAAAATATATATATATATCTCTAGCATGGCCAAAAACCATTCCTAACTTCTCTCTTGAATACATATTTGTATGGTGAAAATATGGTAGGGATCAGCTTCTAATTGTTCCAAGATTAAAAAAATAAATAAAAACTTTGCTCTTTAATCATCCTAATACACCTTCAACCGAGAAGCTCTAATTTGTCATTAATGGGTCTCACAGAAACTCAACTACTGCTCCATTTGAACCTATTTAAAATGGTAGAGAGAGAGAGAGTTAGATTGTTGTTGTCAGGGAAGAAAGCTTGGTTAGGGTTGTTGGTCGATGGTCGAAGAAGAAGCTCTTAATCATTAGTGATTTTCTTGGTGCTTCTTTTGTGGAAGACATAGAAGGAAGAAAGGAAAAAAAAAAAAAAAACAGGAAGAGGGCAATGGGAGTCATTTTGCACTGAATGGCAATTCTTTAGTCTAACTCATGAAATGGGATTTAGCATTTCCATGGAATGGTGGTTCCTTACGGAATCATTGCTGTGGGCTAAAACTAAACTAAACGTCTTTATAGTGATTCCGTAAGGAATAAGGGGGCAATAAAATTGCCATTATATTTAAGTGAATGTGCCATATATTTCTAATTTCTAACAAAAAAGTCCATATCTAATTTCAGCAAATCAATATAAAAAAGTGGTCCAAAGATCACGGGTTTTGAGGGTTAATGGTCTACCTACTAATGCCAAATCTAAGTATCAGATTGAGAAGTTTGACAATAGCATAGATTTTAAGTAATCGTAAGTCTAGATGTGAGGGTCTTTGATGCAGTAAATAAGAATTGTAGAAAACTTAGAATGAAAAACAAGAGTCTATAAAAGATAATGAGTAGGGAAAACTTTATGAAAAGGCCTTGACCATGATTTAACTAAGTCTGACAAATAGTATTTTGCATGAGGTAGAAGTGGAGAAGATTGTCATAACATTTCAATAGTGATTAAAAGAATTATATTCGATCTAATCTCTTGTAAACTGATTAGTGATGAAGTAAAAATTATATTGCTGCGATGAGTGATTGGTAGTCGGTAATGCAATATATTTTGGATTGCATCACTCTGATTAATGAATTGGATTTTTTTTATGTTAAAGTTGAGATTGAAGGCAAAGTGATTATCCTGATGCACTCTTTACCTTTTTATTCTATGAATACGAAGAAAATGATATATCATATTAATAATAAGAGCCACCTCATCATTCAATCCCTTAATACATCTTTGCCTTGCATCATATAGCACTTAATGACATCATAATCCACTTAAAAAGGAGATGGAAAAAGACGTAGCTTAAATGCATATGGTTTATCATTCATATGAAATTTGATATAATTCCATGCTTATTTTCAAATTCTAATTAATTAATTGTACATATTAAATATTTACCATCCTATCAAATTCCAAAGTAAATGAAGGTTTACTGGTTCATTTAATCCTATCACATGAGTTTGCTGCTAGTCTTTAGTAGGAATGAATCAATGGGAATTCTACAATTTCCTTATATGAAAGAAATAACCTAAACCACATAATCCCATTGGAGCCACTACTTGTCATTATGCTTAAAAAGATGGGTGCGGGAACTGATGACAAAAGAAATAATGATTTTCCTAGACACAAAAGAAATGGTTATCAGAAGATTAGTTTAGATATAGTTTACTTCGTAAGATAGTAGTTATGTAAGCTAAGGTGGAGTTGTGGTCGTTTATGTTTGCATCTACTCAAATAATTTCCTAGGGTAGGTTTTAGGTTGTAATAGATGTGGTGTTCTTAGTTTAGTGATTTAAGTATGTTTTCGTATATGCCGTTCGGGTTTAACTATTGTGTCTTTGTTGGCTTTCATTCTCATGGCTTTATTGGTTTGGTGTAGTTGTCACGGTTGTTAGTTAGAATAGGTATAGGTTGATGAATTAATTCCAATATTAGTTTGGATAGGTTGTTATGTTTAGTGATGAGGATATGGAGGAAATAAACTAATGATGGTAGAAATGAGCGGGTAGCTACTACTTCATGACTAATTTAAATGTGTAACTATTTGATTAGAAGTGGTTAATTATCCTAAGATATTTTGACGATAATAAACCATCAAAAGCTTGCTAAAGATTTCGTTTAATGTACAATTCTCTCTCCAGTTAAAGGAAGTTGTGCTTCAATCATAATCATTTGAGAAAGGACATTCCGTTCAAAATTCTAATCAATTATAACCACATTTTAACTAACTAAAAGAAGTTTAGAAGAACCTGAAACAAGTTTAAAACAACCATCTAAGAATTAAGAGGACAAGTTTTAGAGAAGATTGTTAGAAGCAAAAGCTGTACCAAAGATGTTTCTATTTAAGCTAAAAGCAAAATTCAATGAAAGTTGGAAAAGAAGTTCCACAAAAGACTACAATAGAAGTTCTATCAAAAGTAAAGGTAGAAACAGAAGATCTATAACGATACAAGTTCCAACAAGACAATACAAAACAAAACCTAATGTCATGGTATGATACATTTTTTGTAATATTTTATTCAATCCTTACAAATTATTTGAAGAATGTTAAAAAGTTTTGATACAAAATCTTATCACCAAATCCTTAGGACTAAGGAAAGGCAAAGTTTAAAAATATCTAATACACCATAACCAAAGAGATATTTATGGAAGGATAGTTAAATATGCAGTGCTTTTATGAAGACATTTTAAGTAAGAAGCCATAACCATTTTTAGAATAAGCCTCAATATTGATATAGAATGCATTATGATTGTTTTAGATATGTGATAAGAAAAGTTCAATGGTTATTACTTTAAGAAGATCATGGATGATGGCTATTACCATTTAGAGTCAACATCCTCACCCGATGATGCGTAAAAGCTCCTTAAGGAGTGTAAGGATTTGTTTCTTGGCGAGCAACCAAAGGGAATGCCTCATGAGAAGAATTGAGCATTGCATTGGCCTTTAACTCGGAGCTACCCTACTAACCCATAGGATTAAAACTGAGCAAGCTACCATGCTTAAGAGAGAAGTGGACAAGTTCATTGATAAAGGGTATGTTTGGGAAATCATGAGCCTCAGTGTTGTGCTTGCCCTTTTGGTTCCTAAGAATGACAAATCATGGCATATTTGTATAAATAGCCAAGTTATAAACAAAATCATCATCAAGTACTGGTATCGCATACTTTAGTTAGATGAAATGCTTGACAAGATTCACTGTGCATAGATCTTTTTAAAGTTGACCTAAAGAATGGCTATCACCAAATTCACGAGGCTTGGTGATAAATGGAAGACAATGTTCAAAACCTAGAATAGCCTTTATGAGTAACTGGTCATACCATTCAACTTAACAAATACTCTTAGTACTTTTGTGAAATTCATGAACTATGTCTTTATGACATTCATTAGCAAGTATGTGGTAGTCTAATTAAAAAAAATCTTAGTATTCACTACCGACCCACTATCCTACATTGAGCACTTAAGAGTTGTCTTTCATATTCTCTGAGTTGAGAAGTTGTATGGGAATTTTAAGAAGTATACATTCTACAAGAAGGATGTAGTGTTCCTTGATTATGTTATGTTTGGTGGTGGAATTTTAGTTGATAAGGAGAAGGTATGAATTGTTCTTAAATGGCCAACCCGACTTATGTTGTTAATGTAAGAAATTTCCATAGTCTAGCTTCATTCTACAATATATTCATCTATAATTATAGAACTATTGCAGCGCCATTAACTAAGTAGACTAAGAAGAATTTAGAATTCAAGTAGACAGAGAGAGCTTCGAAGAGATTAGGGTTACATTGACCTTAACCCTTATGCTAACATTTCTAAAATTTGACAAAATATTTAAGCTTGAATGTGATGCATTTAGGGTGGGAATAAGATCAATATCATATAAGAGCGACAGCTTGTTGCTTATTGTAATGAAGAGCTCAATATGGCTGCATTGAACTACTTCACCTATGATAGAGTTTTACTCCTTTGTCTAAGCTCCCTAAGGTTAGCAACACCATCTCATTCCTCAAAAGTTTACTATTTACATGAACTATGAGTCCCTCATGTACATCTCAAGTTAACAGAAATTGTCCCAATGTCATGTTAAGTAAGTTAAGTCCTTGGAAACTTTCTCTTACATGATTAAGTGCAAAAGGGCGGTTCAAATAGTACAATTGATGGTTTGTCTCAACATCATGTACTTATCATGACCTTATAAGCTATGATATTTGTATTTGGACCACTTCCTAACAATATGAGCAAGATGCCTACTTAGGGTCCATTGTGACCAACCATAAATTAGGAATTGCTGTAGACAAGTTTTACATGATCCAAAGGTATTTATTCAAGAAAAGTTAGTTATGCATCCTAAACAGCTTAGCTAAAGAGTTATTGATCCGAGAAGCCCATGTTAGGGGCCTGGCTAAACACTTTAGAGAAAAGAGAATGCACGAACTCTTAAAGGAGCATTTCTATTAGCCAAGAATGAAGAAGGATGTCCCCAAAGTATTAGAGAGGTGTGATTTGTGTAAGAGAGATAAGGGAAGGAAGGAACCCTATGGAGAGTACATACGCTTACCTATACTTAAACAACTTTAGACCAACTTAAACATGGATTTTTTACTCAGACTCCTTAGAACATCTTAGGAAGATGATTTGATCATGGTGGTAATAAATTGATTAAGCAAAATGGGCTACTTTATCTCTTATAAAAAATTTGATGATGTTTTATTTGTTGTTAACTTTTTTTTATAGGAAATTGTGTACCTACATAGAGTTCCCTGAAGCATACTGTCAAATTGGGATTTTGAGTCCATAAACTTTATCTAGAAGACATTATGGTAGAAATTTAGCACTAAGTTGATATTCAACACTTTTTATTATCCCTAAACCGATGACCAGACTGAGATGGTCAATAGGATATTGGGAGCCTTACTTTGACTTATTATGGGCAAGAACTTAAGTGACCGAGACTTATGCTTGCTAGTTATTGACTTTGCCTACAATTGCTCTACCTACAGCTCGACATACAAATTTCCTTTTAAGGTCATTTATGGAGTCAACTCGAGCTTACCTCTATGTATGATCAATAGAATGACCTCCCAAGAGGACAATTTGTAAAGGGTAGAGTGCATTGAAGAGTTCCATAAGCTACATAAGAAGATCGCTAAACAACTAATATAGACTGTGGCAAGATAGAAAGAACTTAATAAAAATGGATGAAAGGTCCTTATCTACAACCTTGAAAACTTAGGTTAGGTCTGTTTAAGAAATGAAAGATTCTCTAATAAAAGGATTGACAAACTTTCACTACAAGTTAAAGACCATTTAAGGTCCTTTGAAGGGTCAATGACAATGCTTAAGAGCTTAAGCTATTGGATAGGTAAGAAGTATCATTGACTTGACGCCTTATGTATTAGAAGATGTAGGAAATGATCGTTTCAATCTGAGGGTAAATCTTAAACAGCCTCAGCGAGCTAATGGAGTTTCAATCTTAGGTCGCTTATCCTAAGCTTGACTCTAAAGCCTCCAAGGGCTAGCTAAGAGAATGTTGTCTCGATAGCTGGTAGTAAAGAAGTCTTAGTGCTAGATTAGTCCATTTCTTCACTCCTTTCCAACTCACCGTAGTCTTTACATATTCATTTAAGCTCTAAAGCTCCTTTTAGAGAGTCCTTTCAACTTCCACCTTAACAACTCGATAAGTTTAGCTTACAACTCATACCCTACATCAAGAGAACTCCCTGATCCACTATAAGCCTCAATAATCTTTTGGCCTACCAAAAGTGAATCTTAATTAAACTTTTGCTCTAGAAGCAATCCTATTCCTGTCTCTAGTCTCCTTGTAGATTGATTGATCTACTCATTAGACTTTTGAACCACCTTAGCTCGATTAAGCCTAATCAACATTTTCTTTCATACAAAATCTGCATCAAAATATGGCACCAATAAGCTTTAAACACATATTATTCACTTTCTATGCATTTACAACCATTCTTTTTACATTTTATCTCTATATCGCTCACTACAAGAATTTTGATGTTTGGTGATGTTTACAAATTTTATAAACATAGCCAATTCTTATATGTTTTAACGATGTTTCTTAAACATGACATAAAATATACTATTAGCTACGTTTGTAACCGATATTAGAAGATATGAATATAAAATTTGATTTGTCTTTTCTTTACCCAAAAAAAAAAATTATTATTGTTATTATTTTTGCTAGAGAAAAAAAGAAAAAGAAAGTTTTCAAATGGCATTTTATGAACAAAAATAAAAGCCTAAGGCATATTTTATTCTAATTACATAGATAAAATGAAAGCAATCTTGTTGCTTATGTTAAAAACCATCATATTTTATTCTAAAATACAATAAAGTGAATAAAATTGTGAAAAGATAGTAAGCTTATAAAACTATATTCGTATAAACCAATCGTATCTTAATAAATATTATACTAATAAATAAAAATAAGGTCATGCTTAGTCTATCACTAGCATTAACTAATGAAATATATTGACAAAGGAAAAGTCACTTAAAGAAAAAATCAATATAATATATATTTATTTTAAAGGAGAAAGCCCAAGCTTAATACTAATCAATTACATACCTAAGTACAATTGATGTCATGGTTTTGCTTTTATCTTTGAATGACCTTAATTATAATATAGGCAATGTTTATTATAATAAGTATAAAACATATTATATAATATAACTTTATAATATTGTTTTAAAAGAAAAGTGCATGATATCTTAAAATCTATTCTCCAACTCTTTAAGTTTTCATAGAAACAAAATGAAAGAACCCAACCTTCCAAATTTACTTGCCTAATGTTTTAGGGTGCAAAACCTTAACTTTTCTAATCTCTCACCTTTGTCTTACCCAAAATACTAATCTTGTCATCTTACTCTCTCAATTACCTTAAACAACTCTCCTTACCAAGTCTCTCTCTCTCTCTCTCTCAAAAGAAGTGTTTATATGTAAATTGGTTAGGTGTTATCAGTTGGTAAACATTCGTATTGACAAAATCATTATTCTTTTTCCATTACCCATGACCAAGTACGTCTTTATTTTTAATTTGAGATTTTATGAAATTTTACTTTATTTTTCAATAAAAATGTGATCTTTTTATTAAAATTAGGTTATCAGTAAAGTTGCTATCAGTTGGTTGACATTTACATTGACAAAATTGTAGTTCTTTTTCCATTACCCACAACTAGGTGCATCTCTAGTACTTAGACTCTTTATTTTTAGAGGGCTTTTGAATGTTTATGGAATTTTACTTTATTTTTCAATAAAGTTGCAATCTTTTTAGTGAAATTAGGCTTGTTTTTGTCTTTTTCTTTTTTTGTTGCTATAATACTTTTAATCAAGGGTCTAGTATCGAATAAGTGGCAGTAGCCAGGGTGAATCATGTGGTCACATATGATATTTACTTCATTAGTTTTGTTTACCTATGCATTTATGTAATTTTTAGTTGAAATTCTTTTTATACAGTCTTCTCGTAATGTAGTGCCTGGCTTTCATTATGTCTTAGTGTTTATATATAGTAGGAACTTAAACACTTCAATTTTTGTTTCTTTTTTATTAACCATGATATGAATTAGAGTGAAAGGCTTGAAAGCGGGTGCGAATGCTATCGAAAAGGCTCTTGCTAGTCATGTAGTGTGTAGTGCTGAAATAACTTAAGGTATACTTATTGGCTTTGGTTGTTCTGTTTGAGTGCATGTAAGGATGTAGAACATAAATATGTACCTTATTTTGAACCCAGTCTTCAACTTTAAGGTAAAACCAAAGTTTATTTGTTGCAACATATTGTTTACATGTTGGTTGAGAGGAATTGTATTGTGAAACTAATTTCATCATATTTAAAAATGGCAATGTTGTTGCACTTGTGATCAAATCCATGTAAATTTGAACTTTGAATAAAATCTATCTATCAAAGCTTCTATAATCGAATCAAGGTAAGTATATATAGGTAGTCATTCATATGTGATGTTAATGCATGGTAATGAGATTCACATGGAAGTAGCAAGTTTGGTTTGATTTTTTTTAGAGAATTTGATGCCATTTCCAATATAATTAAGAAGGGCTACTAATGGCACGTTGCAAAAATCTTTAGTTTTTAGAAACAATCAATTTAATTGTCTTTCTTGACTGTTTCAGTAGGACCTATAAAGCTATAATCGAATATTGATATCGTTTTTTCTTTAAATTTATACTCTATGTTCAAATAACCTTTAGTTTTTAAACATGGTTCTGCTAAAAAGCACAAAACTAAGTGTATGGACAAGACAAGGTATTGATTATGATAGTTAATTGAGGGGCTAAATAGCCAATGATGGATAATAGTCAATATATGGCAACTTTAGTAAATTGAAGCTTACATGGAGCACTTGTTTAGTTTCTTGTTTTGTCTTTCAGTTTTAGAGACTTGTTTGTATTAGATATCTTAGGTTTAGTCTTCTATAACTATGTAAGTATGTTCATATATGTTATGTGGTGTATAAGAGAGAGAAGGACATAAATCTAAGGACTTGATTGTGAAATAGTAATTCATGAGATTGTGGATATAATTTTTGTACTTATGTTGTTATATAATATTGGATTTGTTTAGTCATATCTATGGTTTCTTACAACATTTTATGTTTTTCACATTTAATCTTCTTTGTCAAGATTTTTTTTATTCACTTATTTACTTCTAACTTATGTGTCTTGTCAATCTATAACTGAAAATTCAAATAAAGTAGTTGAGTGAGATTGCAGATCTTTGAGTTTACCATCTACAAACTAAAGAGAAATGAGACCTAGTATGATATCAATGTTGTTTGATAGATGCAAAAATTTTAATTTGTGGGAAGTGAAAGTGTGAAAGATTTTAATATAAATAGGCTTAATAAAAGTATTAGATAAGTTTCCAAAATTTACTAAGGAAAGGATTAGATATAACTCAATGAGAAAGCTTAAATAACATCCATCTTAATTTGACTAATTTATGGGAATACTTATGCAAACGAAAATTTTTTATTCATAAAAGAAATTAGAAAAGTTGTATATGACCATATGAATTGTCAGAATTAAGGAAAGTATAATATGCTAAGTAATGCCTAATTAGACTATAGTGTGAGATCCATCAGTACTAAGTAATTTGTTGGTGATGAGATGAGTTAAGTTCGATATCCTATTCATGATAATGGTTTGTAATGGAAGTTCCATCATAACCATTAATCTTATGGTAAAGGACCTATGTTTTTTGCTAAGAAAAAAAAAAGAGAGAGAGAAAAGAAAGTGTTTTGCCAATGTGATAAAAAAGGTAGCATTTTACTTTGTTATGAGATTGTGCACATAAAACTTGTGTATTGTGATTCTAGTCAGTTATATTTGTGAGTTTTTTTTATCTTAATAAATTCACTTTCTCTACTGTTTATTTTTGTTGCCATGTATTCTATCAATCTATAACAAGGGATAAATGTAAAAAGGGACAAATGTAAAAATGTACAATTGGAGGGGGCTGAACTTAACAGATTTAAATCACAATAAGAATTGTTTAGATGCATTTTATTTATATAAAAATATTTTGTAAGTAAGGTAACACAACTAGTGGTAAAAAAAAAAAAAAGTTACCACAACACTTTCTAATACTTTATAGGAAGGAACTTTTAAATTTTTTAAGAAAATAATTAAGGGTATTTGATACACTTTCTAACAAACTAAAAGATTAGACTTCTTCCATTTTCATTGCAGCAAATATTAAATAAAATATGAAACAATTAAACTAATATATAACACTCATATAAATTTGTCATCAACCAAATTTAACATAAAAGTATTTAAAGAGTAAACCACAAAAAGAGCGAAAAGACAACATATTTTTTATTTGTTTATACTTTGTTTCTTCTTGTTAAAAATAATGTTAATATTTCATAATATATTTCAAATACATAATGAAAGGTTTAGTAAGTTGATTGAAAGACCTAAACAAAGGTCTTGTCTTAAGGTGTTAACAGATATGATTAACAAATCTTGATCCTAGATTGTGTACAAATAGGCTTCAATTTCCCTTCTTGTTATTTATTTATTTATTTCATGTTCTAGTTATTCATTCTTTCTTACATGACCATATAGAATATGTATATCTATGTGTTTGGTATAAAGTTCTACAATGTGAAACTCCTTTGATTCACCTTATTAGCTTTGTCTCAATATAAGCATTATTTTATTTTATTTTATTTTTTATAGAAAGATGATACCATAAGATCATATCATTAACAATGCTATAAAAATTATCAATTTAAATATAAGTGATATGTAATTTCTAATTCAATTATTCACATTCGCTTTTATAATAATAATTTTACAAATAGTACATCAAGAAATATTATTATTATGTACTTATATGTTATGCTATAGGCCAACATATTTATAGTATTAGCATTGTAATAATTGATTATAATATAAGAGTATTAAATAAATAGTAATTTAAGAGAATTTGCTTATTTTTATTATGAAGAGGAATTTATGTTATTGGTTATTTTTAAGGAAAAAAATAAAAATTTCTTTCAAGAACTACAATAATAAATACATCTTGAAAACAAGTAAAATGACTGTCTTGCAAATGAACCCATAACCGCTTGTTTATAAAAAAATTACTAAACCACTAGGCTATATGCAACATTTATTAAATTGTACTCTTAAAATATACATATAGCATATATAATTTCCCATTTTTATAAAATTTTCATAATTGATTTTTTTCTAAGGAAGGTTGGATCCCCTTTGATGCCCCCTAGATCTCTCTTTGTCCATAAATGAGAATCCAAAATCATACCCTAACACTTCACCATATAAAAATGTATTTTACTACTACAATAGAAATACATAAATATAGTGTGAATAAATCTCTAACAACTGGTGTTGAAATTAATGAAGCATGCAACCTTACACTATAGTGAAAGGAGCTTATAGCGTAACCAAAAAAAAAAAAAAATTGCTACATAATTTGATAACATTCCAAAGAAATTTAATAAATAGATATATCCATCTATTGTAGTTTCCTCTCTAAGCCAGTCTCAAGTTGCACTTTTTTCTTTTTTTTTTTTGAGAACTCGTAGACATTACTAGCTTCATAAACACTTTGGAACTACATTCCAAGAAAGCACATTGAATAAACAAAGAAATATCTATGTTATAACTTCCCAAGTTGATATATTCTTCAAGTTGCAAACTTAGCATGATTAGAATGTTTAGCATAACATTAATTGAGTGAGCTAAGGCTAAGGTTTTAACAAGAGCAATATTAAGGTCAACTCATTGCCAGGGTCATAGCTAAATCAATCATAAGGTCAACGCTTTACATTTTGAGTCTAACAAGATAGCTCTTATGTATACACGAAAGTAATTCTACATAGTTGAATTATCTATATCTCATGACTAACCCATTTCCCTCCATAAGATTGTCAAATGAAGAGCATATTCAAGAATTGACTAGCTAAAAACAAAATGGGTTTTCTCAATAAATTGTTCAAGGAGTATGAATTTGATTCTATAACTTGTAGGGAAAGTCTATTATTTGGTTATCAAAATAGTCATACATATGTCTATATGAAAAAAAAAAAGTACACAAGCTCAAAAGCTATGAAAAATGACTTGCATGTTGCTAAGTTTTTGTAAGTTAAGTTGGTTGTTCTAACATGTATATCCATAAGTGTATAGTATAGGATAATTGTGGATACTATACATCTAGAGCATGTAATATAATCCTTGTGCAATTGAACTCCTTTTGCATTCTCTTATCACTCTAATCATAATAAAGGGCAAAAAGGGTTATAGAAAGACAGAGTACCTTATTAAATGGGAGAATTTCATGAGTAGTTTTGAGCATTTTGTTTTTGACATCGAATTTCAAATCTTTCTAAAATTAAACTAAAGTTCATAACTTTTACCAATCTTCTATTGAGTTTTAAACCTTTCTAAAAGTGTATTTAGCTCCTCAACATTTTTAAGTGAACATGAATTAAATATTAACAGTATATTTTAAGAAAGATAATGATTGTATTTATTGGCATTATTTTTTTTTTCTTAGAAAAAAGGTTTAAAACTTTATTTGGGTAGGATTCTTATTCAATTGACAAAAGCCAAACGAGTTTTAAGACTTAGTTATGCCATATGCAAGGATTATAACTTAATTAATAAAACCCAAAAGGATCTTGTGACATTTTCTCTTATTGAATTTATTGTTGTGATACCTTATATGAATAAAATCCCACATATAATGTAGAGTATTAATAATGGTTTATAAGGCTAGTGAATATATTAAATCAATACTAGCTAAGAACTTTTTGACAATTTGAAAAAAGCCATTAGTCATGTGCTAGTTTAGCTATTTTTTTTTTTAATTGGGATAATACAAATGGTATAAGAGTCTAACCCTTATCATCTTCAAGTATTAAAGAAGAGAAGTCATCTTACACATGATCACTATGTAGATTTATAAATGAATTGATAGAAGTTAGCCAATCAACCTCCTATCAACTACACTTATATGGATAGTCATAATGATAAAAGTGATTAACCTAATATGTGAGTGTGAAAGTCCTTTTTTACTTGGTGATTTTTTACACTTTTCAAAATGTGAAAGAGTATGTAACAGAACAACATCACTATTGCTGGATTTAATCTCATCCTTAGGATTAAGTTTAGATTGCTCAAGAACATTACTAAATAGAAGTTGAAAGGAAAGAAAAGGTATGCTTATAGGGTGATCAAATGTCTATACTTCTATCGATTCAGTAGATAATTTAGTGAATGAGTAGACGATTTTGGAATGAACCAAGGTAGAGCTAGTGGGCCTATTTTGACTTGATTACAAAATAAGTCCAAAAAGAGTAGGAAATGTCACTAAGGTACAACTCCTAACAACCTATAGGATGATATATAGGTAGATAGCAGTGAGAATGACACAAGAAAATGTGAAAGAACTAAAAATCCATTCATAAGGTCTTATAGTAAAGACGTTATGTTTTTGGAGGGGACAAAGTTATGAAACTCCATATGAGTAAATTCTTGCATAAATTGTGAGAATATCAATAGTGATTTATGAGATTAAAATAGTGATGTAAATTAACACTAGCTATGAACTTTTAGGATAAATGGTTTAAAACTACTTATTAATCGCTTATTGGTTAGTTTCAAATTACTTTTAAGGTAGGGCATTGTAGTTTTTTTTTTTTTTTTCAGTTAGTTCATATTATTAAGTCTTCGGGATGCTTTAGATGGATAGATTGTGAGGATTTGATACTTGCCTATAGTTATCTCTCACACATACGAGAATTCTTATAGTTATTGTTGATCTTGCAAAGTCAAGATCTATATCAAGAGCATGGAAAGAATGTAGTAAGGTTCGTGTATAGAAAGTAATGGAGAAAATAGAGTTCACAAAAAATCATGTGTAAAGTATATTAGAAGTGTTATTTATAGCACATCATTTATATTAGTATGTTATACGTTTATAGGAACCAATTATGCTAACTAAACATAAAAAACTATGACCTAAATACAACAAATAAATAATAATATAATGTATACACTTCTACAACCCATGCCACTTATATACCCCCACCCCACTTAAGTTGGAGCATCCTTAAAGCTCAACTTGAAACAAAGTTCTACTAGCTAAAGAGAAGAAGGAATATACATCGGTTTCAAAAAACCAGAGGCGACATGATCTCTGATTAAGTGGGCCTCTATATCAATGTGTTTGGTATGTACATGAAAACATGGATTATGTGCTATTAAAAGAGCAGACTTGTTATCATATGCTAAAATGACTAGAAAATCCATAGAAAAACCAATATCATGCAAGAGATAGGAAACCCATAATAACTCTTGTACTAGCACCTAAACTCCTTCAGCCTTAATAATAGAAGTGGCAATAATAGGTTGCCTTTTAGTCTTTTAAGCCACTAGAGCAACACCAATCATCACACAATAACCTGATAATGATTGCCTATCAGTTGAATTGGAACCCCAATTAGAATAAGAAAATCCCTTAAACTCAAGTGAATTCTTAGTAGGATAAAAATGACCAAAACCAAACGACCCTTTAAGATATCTCAACAAATAGAACAAAGCATCCAAGTGAGGCTTATGAGGATGAGCAAGAAATTGACTAAGCCTATGTACTATATAAGACATATTAAGATGGGTTAAAAAAACATACAATAGTCACCTAACAAGTCGACGATAAAAGGAAGGGTTTAGCAACAATTCACTAAAGTTTGTAGTAAGTGATAGATGCTATTGCATCGGGAAAACAATAGGCTTAGCCTATGTAAAACCTGCTTCTTGAAGAATTTCCATGATGAACTTCCTTTGGTTGATAAGAATACCCTGTTCTGACTTGTACAATTCAAGTCTAAGAAAAAAAAAATGCTGGACCAAGATCTTTTATGGTGAACTTTTCATCAAGACAACGCTTAACATAACTGATAAAGGCTTCATCAAACCTTGCGATAAGCATATCATCAATATATAAAAGAATAAAAACATACCCACCATTAGACCAAAAAGTGAATGGAGAGACATCATGAGTTGATTGCAAAAAACCCAAAGAAACAAGAAATCGTGAAATTTTCAAATTCCATTTCTGAAGCACTTGCTTTAAGCTATATAAGGACCTTTTAAAATTACACACTTGATTGGATGATGCTTTAACATACCCTTGAGGTGGTAATATGTAAATATCCTCATCTAAATGCCCATGTAAAAAGACATTATTAATGTCTATTTGAAAAATAGACTAAGAAGAAGCAATTGCTAAGGTCAATAGAATTTTAACTATGCCCATCTTAGCTATTGGAGAGAAAATGTCATGAAAATCCTCTCCTTCAACTTGAGTAAATCCTTTGGTTACTAGAAGAGCCTTATATCTCTCAATGGTCCCATCTAGTCTATACTTAATTTTATAGACCTATTTAGAATCAATAACCTTTTTATCCTTAGGTAACATAGTTAAATCCTAAATCTCATTACTTTCCAAAGCTACAAGTTCATTTTCCATGGCTAATTGCTATTCTTTAGACTTAGATGCTTCTAAGTAACTACTAGGTTCATGAACAATAAATGCTCTAGCAAGTGATACCATAAAGTCTAAAGGATAAGTTTGGAAAGAGCATAAAGTAAACAAAAGATATGGTGAAGAAGGGATAATATGTGTAAGTGATGTGAATGAGTTAGCATGTGATGAAGAAGGCATAGATTGTGTAGTGTATGCAAAGTCATGTAACTATTATAGATTGTATCAAACTCTAATTGAATGCCTTAATTGTGCTTGTGACTATTCTACAAAAGAAACAAGAGGAATCTGAGTAGTAAAAGATTGTTTAAAAGAAGAAAGTTGAGTAAGAATGCTAGAAGACTGTTCAGTGGATGAAGAAGTGTGTGGCATATTAAAGAGTGATGTAAAATCAAATGTTAAAGGAGGATGAATAAGGGATAGATCAGAAGAACTAATTGGATTAGTGTTTGCAGAGAGTAACTGTGCATTCTTAAAGGGAAACTCAATTTCAAAGAGGACTACATGTCGAGACACAAGTATTTTGATGATTGTGAAGATCAAGTACCCGATAGCCTTTTTGGTTATGAGCATAACTCAGAAATGCACATTTAAGAGCTTGTGACTTAAGTTTGTCTTTAGGAACTAAATGTTTAGCAATAAAACACAAACATCCCATGACTCATAGATGATCATAAGTAGGAGTATGACCAAATAACTTCTCATAAGGAGACTTCTAACCTAGATTTGTCATTACCATTCAATTGATCAAATAAGTGGGTTTAAGAATACATTCACACCAAAATTTTTTAGGAAATTGAGCATGAAGACATAAGGCTATTGCCATTTCTAATAGATGATGATGTTTTTGTTCCATCTTACCATTTTGTTGGGGAGTGTAGGTTGTAATTTTCTAATGAATAATGCTTAGGCAAAAAAATATTGATTAACAATGACTAGACAAAAACTTAAACCCATTGTCACTTTAGAAAAATTTAAGAGTTACACTAAAGTGCTTGTGAACATAAGTAAGAAAATTACAAAGTATGGTAGAAATCTGACTTTTGAGTTAAAGAAGGAATGTCTAAGTGGACCTAGTACAATCAACAACAACTATTAAGAAATCATGTGCACCTATAATTGACATTGCCTTAAAGAGGCCCCATACATCTACATGTAAAAGTTCAAAAGTAATGCTAGACATATGATCACTTTTGTCAAAGGGCAACTTATGAAAATTTCCCTCAAGACACGCATCGCAAGAAAGACTATAGAAATTAAAATGCTTACAAGCTTCTAAGTGTTTAAGCTTGCATAGAGAACTATGACCAAGATTATAGTAAAACAATTGAAGAGAAATTGTAGAAGAATTATAAACTAAAACTTCTGAAGAACAAGTAAAATGCGAGACAAAATTAGTCACAACACCATGTTGTAGATCCTTTTCCACTTGAAGAACATACAGCCTAGACATGACTCTAGCTTTGGCCACAAGTCTATTAGCTTTCTAGTCCTATATGGTGCACTCAAATGAATTATAATGAGTAATTAAATGGTGATCTCAAACAAGGTAATGTATTGACAAAACCTTGTGTGTGAAATTTGGTATATAATAGACATTATGTATAATAAGTGTAGATGTTAAAGTCATAAATCCTACTTATGTGACAATAAGTTCATTTCCATCAGGTGTTCTAATGTTTATTGGGTGCAATAGGTCAACAACATCATGTAAAATAGTATGATAAGGTGTCATGTGATTTGTGGCACTAATATCAACTATTTATGAATCTAAGTTGTGACCAAGAACATTTAAGCAAAATAGATGAATTTGAGGTATACTTGCAAACTATATGTTGTTCACCATTGTATTAGAACAACCTTGACTTCCTTTGCCTTACATGAACTTCATGAACCTTTGATACATGCTCTGTATAAACTATGGATCAATACTATTGATGGAATGCTAACATGGCTACTCTGCATCGAAAGAGTCAACAAAAGCTTTGCTCAATCAATATGTTAAACATTACTCTAAAGGAATTCTTCTTAGTATTAACATTCAACTTAGAAAGACCAGCATTTGCACTACTAGTAACCTTTCCATTAACAATATGTTTCCCTTTAAACCAATCCAGATATCTTATCAATTGAAAATAATTCTCAATTAAATGCCCATCTACCTTATAGTGGTTACGCTAAAGCATCTAAATTACTAAAAAGAACCAAAGAAACCTATCTTTGTTTTTTGATTTGCCAAACAAAACTTAATGACAGAGGGCATAGGATCCATCAACAAGATTTGGTTACAAACACTATCATATACTTCACTAGGTCTTACAAGGAACTGCATCAATTGTGTTTGTGACTCTAATTCTAGCAATTTCTTACGCATATTGCAAGTATAATAACTACAAACATAATGCGGTTATGATTGGACTTGTTTCAACTCATCCCAACACTTTTTGAGTTTGCTATAATAAGTACTAACACTCTGATTTACCTTGCTTAAGTTTGCATATATCGCACTGTAATTGAAAAACCAAAGGACCATTGGAAATGTCATACTACATAACTACTTCAGCCAACAATTGTTTGGTAGATTGCGTATATATATTGTTTTGAGTAATTTTTGAATTCATTGAATTCAATATCTAGTATCGTACCATATAGTCACAACGTAGCCATCGTATAAGATTTGGAGAATCATCACTAGGTTAAAGTATAGTCCCATCTATAAAATCTAGTTCCAATTTTACTCTAAGCCCTAGCTTAATTGATCGATTCCAACCAAGAAAATTGTTTCCATTGAAAATTAGGGTTCCAATCACCATAGTAAGGTTATCTGAGTTGGACAAGAAAAGCATATTAGAAATTGAAGGATCTATCATACTAGTTCCTACCACAGCAGTACTTACATTAGTACTTTCTACAGATTCCACTTGAGAACTTGTGATAAAAGTAAAAACAATCAAAGATATTACCTCAACTAAGCTTTGATACCATGTAAGGATTTGATACTTACTTATAGTTGTCTCACACATATACAAGAATTCCTTGTAATTAGTGTTGATCTTGCAAAGTCAAGATCTATAGAAGAGCATAGAAAGAATGTAGTAAGGTTTGTGTATATAAAGTAATGGAGAAAACAAAGTTCACGAAAAATGATGTGTTAAGTATATTAGAAGTGTTATGTACAGTACATAATTTATATTAGTATGTTACATGTGTACAATAACCAGCTGTGCTAACTAAATATAACAAACTATGAGCTGTACACAATAGATAAATAACAATATATTGTATACACTTCCATACAGATGACTTAGGGTAAGGCAAGACTTGATGTCATATTGAAAATGCCATATGAACTTGGAAAGAAGTATATCAGGCAAAACAACAAAGAGTAAATAGAAGAGTTAAGAAATAGAGGACAATCCATTTTAATGAAAAAAGCCCCTAAATGTGGGGAATTTACTATACCAAAATTGTTTAGATACAATGAACTCATGTGCATTGAATAAACATAAGGATAAAAGACTAACCTAGTACAAAGAAGGAAAGTGAATGAACACATGGACACAAGCTTCTGTTTACTCATGAGTATTGTCAGTAAATGTAAAACCACGTCATGAGTCAATTGATCTTTCTAAGGTCATCTAAACATAAATTCCCCTTATCCTTAATTAACTGAACTAGTTCAATAACTCTAGATTTCTCATCCGTAATGGGCTATACAATTACGGGCATTTACCATGGGAATTTCACAAATTTGCTTCATTATGCTCTAGCACCAACCACTTACTCACAATGTAAACCATAAGCCTTCAACAAAAATACTAGAAAATTTGATAGATTCAATCAATATTGTTTTGCTATGAAATCTTTTAGCTGAAAATCTATGCCATAAATATTGTTAATCCTTTATTTCACATTTGATGTACAAGAATGTAGCTAAAATAGAATGACAGTTTTAAATTTATATCCCATGTTTGGAAGTGTTTTTAGAATGCATAATAGAAGGGGACAAAATCATGATTTTATTCAACCTTCAATACTTAAATTTATTTAAAATTACTTTTTTAACCTTTGAGCAAATTATTAGATGCAATAATTCACGATATCTTTTATAAATTACTATATACACATTTATTTTATTAAATAAATATTGCAAATAACGAGAAAGAATTTATCATTCTAATCGATTAGTCAACTCTAGTGTATAGTGTTCAATAACTCTAGGTTTCTAATCCATGATGAGCCATACAATCTCGAACATTTACCAAAGGAATATGATAAATTTACATCGGTATGCACTAACACTAACCACTTAAACTCACAATATAAACCACAAACCTTCAACAAAAAATACTAGATAATTTGATAAATCTATGTTTTGCTAATGAAATCTTCTATTTGCAAATATATGCCATAAATATAATTGGTAAATCTTTATTTCACATTTGATATGCATGGATAAAGCCATAATAGAATCACAATTTTAGATCTCATTCTCTATCCCATGTTTGCAAATGTTTTTAAAAGGTAGAATTGAAAGGGGTAAAATTGTGATTTTATTTTAATTTCACTACTTAAATTAATTAAAAATTACTTATTTAATCTTTAGATAAATTATGATATGCAATTACTAAGGATATTTTTAATAAATATTGCTATATATTCTATTTTATTCTAATCTATTCTATTCTAAATTATTTTAATGTACCAAATAAGACATTGATTATATATATATATATATATATTAAGTCATCAACTAAATTTATGACATATTAACTTATGTAAATTTTAAAATTAAATTAATGCATTCTACCTACTTCCTTTTAATGAATCTAATTTCCGTAATTTTAATATTTCAGAGAACGGCAAAAAATAGTAATTGGATAAGATAAAGCATATATGATGAAATTCCTTTCATCGTGTTCCATCGATTTCCAAGGTCTAGATTAATTATTCAAAAACATCCAACTCCTGCTCTTATCATGACACCAACACGGCTATAGCTTGGCCAATTACAACATTTTCTTATTTTCTTACTTAACCCATTGTTATTATATAGTCAAGAAATACAGAGATTGATTTAGCTTTAGCCAGGAAAAATCACCAATGAAATCCGGCCAGCTCTAAAGTATATATAGTCAACAATAATGACTTGTAATTATTGGAGGTGACATGCAATGAGATGACTAGATTTGATTTTTCCCCTTAAGACAAATGTCATCGTTGTTAATCACGAGTCCACACACGAATCCATCTGTCTCCATTGGAGACAACTGTCTCAACTCATGGAACAGGGATCGGTGGCCCTTGCTTACTAAGTAGCTTACGTACATAAATATAAAAATAGAAGGTATAAATGGATGCCAATCATACAATTTACTATAAGTTTTTCTAAGATTGAGTTTCAAGGTTCCAAATTAAAACAAAGACAAGTGTATAATATAATTATATCGTCAACTGTGATCCTATCAAGTTGTGTTAAAGCTCTGTTTTAAGATCCATCAATTTGTATATATCTTGTATATAATATTTAGGTTCAGATAATCAAAACTTTGAACTTAACCAATCATACAATATTTTTATATATATATGTATATATATATATATATACATCTATGAATACAATAGAGCCATTATTATCTTTAATTTATAACTTTGAACGAAAAATATTATTACTTAGATAGTATTTTGTTGTAAAAACCGAATAGAATGAGGATGCTGATCATAATACAAAAAATATTGGACCGTACAATTTTATTATATCATGTTTGATTTTTATAGTATCGGATATAAATTTTATAATATTGAAAAATTAAAAAATCAATTATTCATAATATAAATTATGATAAAATTCAATATTATGATTTAGAATTTGGTGTAGGATTATTTTTAGAATTTTAAAAATATATTTATTTTATACAATATAAAATAAATTTTTATACCATCAAACATCCAGTATAGATTTTTGACTTTTTGTCCGGTACTTTGAAACCTCTTTTATCTAATACTACAACCAATTATGCAAATCAAACTCATGACAAAAAGTTTTATACAGTTAAGTATTATGACATTGTAGCAATTTAACAATACCTTAATGTGAAAATAAAAAGGATTCAACTTAAGATTTGTCGCATTTAGATAATGCCCCTATGTAGAAGAGTTTAGTTAGATATTGACAAAGTAACAAATCTGAATAAGTGACTCCATATATACATACACAGATAATATATAAAATACCCATACGTTTTTTATACTACAATTATTACAATACCATTTTGTCAATATTGGTGAAATTCGTGTGCGCTATAATTGTGTTAAAATATGTCTTGGAAATTTTGTGAAACTCGAGTACAGTACGTACGCGAGGATGTGCATGTGAAACGAATTTAGATTGTGGGGTCAACTGTAGTAATCAATGGAGTTGTAGTTGATCCCTAGTTTATCGAAGTTTGCATTAACTTGTTTCCCCCTACTGTGTTCTTTTTTTGTTACCTAAGTTTGCCTTCATGTATTGGGTGCTAGGATTATGCTTTTGCAAATCAAAAATATGATACTATGTATTGAGGAGACAATCAGAAAAAACGTAAACATGGATTCAATTGTAGAACAGTGCATGAGAATAAATTTTACATCAATGCTATTAAAATATCGAATCTGTAAAGCCTTACTCTACACCTTCAATCTAGTTTTGACGTTTTTATTATAAAAATTCTACGATAAAACTATTAAGTTTAATAGTATTAATATCGGTTTCTTCTTATGATGGATCAGGTTTAATTCTCTTTTCTCCTAAATTTATAATATGTTATATCTGGTAATAAAAGAAAAAGTAAAAATTCTAAATGTTAAATTCTGTTTTGTTTACTTTTTTTTCCTCAGTATAAGTATTTGTGTATCATATTGATAGGTAAACAAATTGGGTTTCAATCATAACAAATTGGTGTTGAGGCTAAGAATTCATTAACAAATCAGTAATAGGGCCATGTTATCCAAATTATAGTTACATGTGCTCCAAAATGTAGGCAGGTCGATCAAGATCAGGGATTTAATAAAGTTGAGATATTAATTTGGGTAAATTCTTGAGAGATATCGTACTTGGTATTTGGATTCTTAAAATGCTAATTTTGTTTTAAATTCGAATTTTTTAAGTTAGTAACACTACCCCATTTAACTCTGTTGAATGACGTCTGTCTCCATGGATATTTTGGCCAGTAACCGGCGACCATGTGAACAAAAATTGATATCCCTAAAACCCTAAAACCTAAAACTGGCCCATGGCTTTGAAAATCATCCAATAAGCACGTCTAAGATATCAAAATGAAAAAAAAAAAAAATCAACTTAAGGAAGATTTTTCAATTTTAGGAAAATCACAATTTTCTAGGTTATTATTTTCAAATTTCGGCTTTTCAACAATTTTATTCTCAAATATTTAAGCTTTTGTGTCATTTTTTCACATTCTAAAGTCCTTCCCATTAATTTTATATCTCGCTCCTGTTCTTGTCATTGAATTCTTTTCGTATCTGTAACTCTTTCGATCTGAAAATTATTATTATTATTATTATTATTATTTCTCAATTGGATCATTCCTAGCATAGCTCTTGATCAAAGATTCCAGCTTAACCTTGTTGGATCCATCAAATATGATATTTCCTATACTCAATCCGAGGGTATCAAATCCACAAAGAAACAAAGGGTTGACAATAGATTCATCTATTATAGTATTCATGACGAAATTGATAAAACTAGATCTTAACAAAGAATTCTTAATCCGAATAGAAAATCAAACATGAACATTGATTTCCACTCTAATAACATGTGAAAAATGTAGCTTTGATCATGTATTACTTAGTTGAATCTATAAACGAAATTGAGATGATAGCAGAGCAAGAAGATAAACAGATGAAAGTAACTTGTGTATATTGCCTAACCAAAACTGTTATGTTTCGTCTATAGCATTTATATTAGAGGCTGGTACTTAACTAACTAAACTAATATGTATACATTTGACCAAAAAAAAAAAAAAAAATTCAATATGTATACATGGACATGGACTAATCAGGAAAAGCACATCGCATGAACAGAGCTGTTACTGAAGATTAAGAAATCTAAATCTTGTACTCATCACAGTATTTTCATCGTATTCCAATTTATGGTCATTTCTACAAGATTATTAAAGAGAAAACTATCAAAGATTGATAGTTTGTTCATCATCTTCCTTGTACATGATGTAGTTCCATATGGATGCTACTTTTTTTCATTCATTCATGGTATATTTCCTTTCCTTTTTCCCTTTTTTTTTTTTAGGTCGACACATTTCATTTTGGTTTGTAGTTATTGTGCTATCTCAATTGCTACTTGGACATCTTAGTTGGCACATGATATAATTAATTTGATTGGTTAGGACATGTGGTCGCTTATAATTGGGCGAATATCCAAGTTGACAGGCGGCATTCAACAGGATTGATGAGGTAGTACTACTAAATTTGAAAACTTGAATTGAATATAGTGAAATTGGTCACTTAGCCTAATAGTTATAACTCTTATGTTGATAACATGTTAACTATTATAACCTTATAAACTAATAATATAACATTCCAAAAACTATATGGAACATCTAATCATAAGCTATCATAATCTCTTCATTTCCCTTCCTTTCTAAACATGTGATGTTCTTATTGATACCTTATAATTGCACTTACATCTTTCTCTTTTTTTGAAATACAATTTGTTATATCCTTTACCTACAGGTTACCTTGAAAGCATACTAAAAATCATATCCGAGTAACAATTTCAATCCTCCTTAGTATTCTTTTTTAAAGTAGAATTAAACCCGAATTATTTATCTATAAATAGAAAGTTAGCTCTAATACCATTTATAATACTCCAAACCAAAATAGTGAATAGATCAAGTCAATAAATATAAATAAGCCTATTTATCACTTAGTTAAAAAATTATAAGTTTTATTTTAACAAAATATTTATTATTATAGTTGTATAGACTAGTAATACAACATTTTACAATTTATATGGATCTTCTATCGATGGAGTACTATGTATCAAATGCAAGATTCTCTCTCGCTTAAAAATAAGAAAATGATGATCCTTCAATGAAATTTTAACAATCCCTCTCCTCCTGATCACTTGTTTGAGATTTTCAAACGGGAGCCTTTCGTGGAATATTACCACAAAGTCAACTTACATACTTCCACACTTTAACTATGAGATCATAAATTCAAAGTTCCACTTTTATATTTAGTGAAAAGGAAAACTTTAGGCACGGTTTGATCGCTATGCCGGGTCCTACATGACACACGCTTTGGTATTGTAACGTAGGTCATGGCAACCAACAGGATTCTAGTTTTCACTACGAACTTTTTATAATCATTTATGCCGTCACAAAACGTCACTTTGCGCGGGGCTAGCTTTGATGGGTTCTTTCCCCAGCAATTTCGTTGTCCAAAAGTCAAGGAGAGAACCTTAAGAAAACAGCTTCTGAAGCCTTCCATTCAATCCGCGGGTCCACACACGCTATTATATATATATATATATATTTTAACATGATTAATCTTATATTTTATACTTATTCATGTGCTTGATTCATTCCGTATACTTCGCAATACATACATTTACTTCAAAGATCTTGATGTGATCGTATTCTTGCAACATTAAAAAAATATAATAATTAAGCCCATGATTGGAAGGATGGTTAGACAATCAATAAGGATCATTAATCACGAGGAAACGTGAAAGAATTACATTATTAATGAAAGAGCATATTCCCTCATAGGAGACATGGATCTGGATTATGTTACGGCTTTGTTAGTGGCTCTTAAACTTGCTCACTAAGAAAATAAATAATATCTATAATATTAAAGAGGATAATATAATAGTTTTGATGCCTTATATAATTGATGTAATATACGATTGACATAAAAGTTATTATTGAAGAGAAGTAAGAAGAAAATTATATTATGGTGGAAAAATGTGAGTAAAGTAAGCATGTTATTATTATACTTATTTCTTACATTCCATTAATTAATCTAAAAGTAGTTAAGAGTTTATGGAAATTGATGGATTTTTTAAGAGCTTCATACATGGCATTTTTTACCTTATCAGAATTAATCGGTGCAGTACTTAGAATAATCCAAAGAACTTTTGTATCCCCCATTTTGATTATGACTCGGGTTCATCCTATAGAATTACCTAATCAATAGGTAATAGCATACTTCACGAGTTTATTATTATATAGGTTAAATAAAGTAATGGGACAATTCGTTGCTGATTTTCATTTGATAGAGTTCGGTCTAGTCTTTGCAAGAAAAATTAGAATTCAACGAGGAAATTGGAAACTTAGGTTAGAATTAGGAACGGGTGTTTTCGGTGGCTCGAAGTCACATGTCGGCGCCGGAATGTCTAGTTTGGTTTTGTCTCTGCGTGTGTTTTGTTGTTTCTCCGTGGGCAGCAATAAGGCTTGGCCTTTTAGCTTGTAGCAAGCCGAGCCTTCCTCCCACCCCAATTGTTTTTTTTCTTTACACATGAATGAATATGAACCCAAGGCTCGAAACTTGGTACCATTATAAATGGGATAAAGTTGATAATGCTCAACAACATAAATAATGTAAACTTAAATAATAGATTTGTCGGTCCGTCTGAAATTAAGGTTTTTCAACATTTCACCTATTTTCTAGGCCTAAATTATACTCTAACTTTGGTAGAGTTTTTTTGCAACGAATAACTGGATGTTTTGTTTTATATCTCTTTTATAATTTCCTTTTGATGAATTTTATTCAAAATAGACGTTTTACTTGCTCACAGAATCTCATGGTCTTGTATTGGCTAACGATGGTTTGTGTGTGTATATGTGTTTTTTATGATCGATAAGCTTCATTTATACTCACCTCTTTAATGTAATTTACGAATTCCATTTGATATCTTATGCATCTAATATTCAAGCTAGAAGATGATATTTATCTTTCTTATAAAATTGTTACTATTTTGTTCAAAAGGTTCGTATTGCAAGATTGTAATGCCCTAGAACTGAGGACAATATAGACTGTCGTATGCTCCTAATCTTTAATGACACATTAGGCATGATATTCAATTAAAAACTTTAAATAATCTTATATAATTAAATATTCAAATAATACTAAAATAACCTCTAATTAAAAAGTATTAATGTCTAATCAATCAATGCTATTATATAAGATAAAATAACCTTATCAATTAATTTTTTAGGATATTCCTTAGTACCATATGTTGTCCTCACTCTTCTCATTGTTAAGGTAGGAACAATTAGCTCTATAAATTATTGAAGTCAAGTAATACAATTGTAAATCCTACATTTGAAAATATGATAAAATGAGCCGAAGCCCAATACGCAACACATAACCATATGTGTGTGACCAATGATATATATTTATATGCGTAGGAATACAATAATAAGTAAATTACTCAATTCATTTAATTATTTTTGCATTTAAGTCGGTCACATAAGTACATAATAGCGGTCCTTCACAATTCGATCACATCATAATTCATATTACAACTTAACGTTTAGGCGTACTTCTTCGGGCTCCTCTACAACATTTAGATCTACCCTAAATTATTTTCAAGCAAGACATCTAAGGACAATGCATCACAAGGATCATCAGGGTTACTCTCTAGGGATCTGTCACTTTGAGCCCTTAAGATGAGCCAAACGCAAGCAACAAAAAGATATAGAAGCCTGATATGCATTTAATTCATTTTAATATTCGCTATCCTGATACTCACATAAACAAGCAAATGTCATATGCATTGATATTTGAAATATGTTACTAATGAATTAAGCCTAACTTTAAATCCTAGAAATTATAAATGCTCGTTAAACTTCTTTATATAATGAATAAATGTTGTCTCTTAGCTAAAACTCACTTTTAGACCATTTAAATCTCCTTAAATTTACTTAATGATACATTTAAGGGATTTACTTCAGAAGTAACAAAAGAATAAAATAAAAAGAAGGAAAAACTTAGCTTAAAGGAGTAAAGCTTATGATACAATCAAGGACATAATCATGTCTTTTGATCGTGTAACGTATTGAGTTACACTTCATTACTGTAAGGGATACAATTATGTCTTTTGGTTGTGTAACTTTCTAGTCTATCAATACACATCACCTATTGCAAAGAATACAACCAAGGACACCGTCGTGTCTTTCAATCGTATTACTTTATAGTCAATATGCCCATATCACTTACTGTAAAGGACATAACTAGGGATGCGATCATATCTTTCGGTTGTATCACTTTCTAATCGTTTTTTTTTTATGCCTAAAACTTTTTTAATTCCGGCAACAACACTCCAACACCTCAACACATGGATCAAAATACCTTTAAATTTTTAAAAGTTCAACTCTATAACATAATCTCATCAATACACCACTTATTTTTCACATCTATAATTCTTATTTCAAATCAACACTATTAAATAAATTCTGTTACTGCATTATTTAACTAACAAATATCTCTTAAAGTTGTTAAAAGAATAAAGACAATAGAGATTCTATAGATCACAAGATACATACGTTAATTTCGACGATCCTTTAAGGTTTTTTGTTTTTCCTTAATAGACTACGCAAAATTTAATGTCCTTTTTGGGTTGCATAAACTTTATGTTTTCCTTCTTCACACAACTACTCTTACTCTACCATAAAAAGAAATCTCATAGTAATCCAAAATTTCCCTTCTTTAACAAAAAGAAAAGTAGTGGAATTTCCTCCTTACCTTAAGGGTTTCCAAAGTTTATTAGAGAAGAATCTAATTTTATAGTGCACAATGAGTCAATTTATGCACAAGCTAGGTTAAGATTAAGGTAAGATCTCCTTACAATACAATTAATACCCTTCATTAAATAATGGCTTAAGACCTTAATACTCCTTGCTCAAAATTAAATTACCTTTTATTTTATGATGATTTTTATTGATTAATTACTCCTTTTTTTTTTCTTCTCAGGTATTACATTCTCTACCCTCCCCTTTCCCTTCAAAGAACTCGAAAGTTACTTAAACATTGGGGCAACTTTGAAAATTTATTTTCACAAGTTTATTTAACTTCGAGGTAAGTTGCTCTCTTGAGCCTTACTTATTAATTATTTCTTCTCTTTAAGATCACCTTTACATATCCGACTATCTATCTCATTACGGGATCATTCTTAAAATTGTTAACTACTATCCACCAAATCTTCTATAATCATCATAAATCTTCAATTACTTAAGGTTTCTTCTTTATCCCGTCTTTCGCTATGCTACTCTTATTATAATTTAACCATGGATTTTTGATCACTTTTCCATATAACTTATCTCCATTATTATGGCTTTACATAACTTGATTCTTAGCACACTTTGATCCAA
Organism: Lumnitzera racemosa; assembly: GCA_024138005.1. Lineage (NCBI taxonomy): Eukaryota > Viridiplantae > Streptophyta > Magnoliopsida > Myrtales > Combretaceae > Lumnitzera > Lumnitzera racemosa. The sequence continues at coordinate 66,620,003 of JAMXBC010000004.1, forward strand.
AGAACTCAAGATTACTTGGATTATTTCCTAATTACATTAGACTATGATTAGATTCTCCTAAAAAAGTAGTATTTTTCTCTAAGTCAAATTCTAATGGCTAAACTCCTTCTATTTATTTAAGAGATCCAACTTTACTAGCTTGGGAAAATCAATTATCGATTCTTAAGTAATCTCTTATTCATTGCGGTTACTCCATTGCACCTTAACACACGAATGAATTTATCTTCTCTAGACTCTCTTGAGTATCCACAGCTTTACCTAAATAACCAACTCTCTCTCTTTCTAACTTCGACATAGACTTTAATCTGAATCACTACATTGCTTAGGTCTTTTCAACCTCACAATAACTTCCTTCCACTTATCGACCAACTTGCACTAAATTTAACCCATAACTTAACAAATTTTTTAACAACTTAAAACTTAATAAATTTAACTTAAACCTTATATTTTCTTCTTTTATCTCTTTTATATTTAAATATTCTTTTTGTCTTATCTTCTTGTATCATCCACTTCCCATTTATAAATCATTCAATTATAATAATACCGACGCTAGATGAATAACCACAACATTAATAATAGGAACCATACCCAAAACATTTTTTATAACGTCATTTCCATCACCATTCTATAACTCCCAATAGATTAAAAACTTAATCAAATAATAGGGGTCTCCATTTTTTAGATCTTATAATCTTTAAACAATTCTATGACTTTACAAAAGAAAGTTTAAGCTTCCAGAGTTTGTTAAAATTCTTCTCTCCACCAACCATCCTCAACCATCTATTTCAAGAGTTCTTATTATTTAATACTTCTACTAATGCTACCATAATTTAATCTCAAACTTGCTCATTCTATTATGACTTGCATCGAGCTCAAAGCTATTAGATTGAAGAGGATACACTTATTTGCTAGCTTCATGCTTTTAACATACATATGTTTGACTAATTTTACCATGTTACTACAATTATTGTGATTATAGATTATAATGTAGTTGAAGATTTTGATCCACTTAGAGTTGTTTAATTGAGCGTTAAAGAATTTTGTTAAATTTTTACTATACTTCATTACTTCTTTCTATCATTATAATTACTATTACTTATCGTTACTATTATTAAATTTATAGGCCTACTTTGCTCTTTCCCAAGATTTTATTATATACTAAATATTTGATGGTTATCAATTGAATACTTTTATACTTCTGTTGCCTTTATTTAATGTTCAGTAGTTTGCATATGAAACATCTCAATACATGTATATATAAATATAGGCCAATGAGTAACAAGACATGATTTGACTCAACCAAGATATAACTGACAACCCAACTTAACTTATACAATAAACACAACACAACACGATACGATACGATACGACATTGACAACACTTGACATATTTAACATGACTTAGACCAATCATAATATAGAAAAGAAACTTGTCAGCCCCTTGATGTATTCATGCATTAATGTACATATGAAATATCCCGTTAAACTCTATTGTCATCATTATTAGTTAAATTTAATAAACTCTTTATTATCTTTATGTTACTACTCACCATGGATGGTTTGGTGAGATAACTTTACTATTATCATTGGTATTGTTGTTATTGTTAAATTGCTCAATTATTATTATTAAAGTTGATAATATTGCTATTGTTATTGTTAATTATGTTTATGTTCTTGTAACGTCTTTATCCATATGGAATGTGGTTAAAAATGGACTTTAATTTTGTATAGAGAAATTATAATAGACTTTTTGGTCACATAAGCACACAATAGCAGTCATTCACAATCCGATTACATCACAATTCATATTACAACTTAACATTTGGGTATGCCTCGTCGAGCTCCTCTACAACACCTAGATTTACCTTAGATCGTTTCCAAGCGAGACTTCACTAAGAACAACACATCGTAAGGATCATCAAGATTGCTCCCTAGGGATTTTTCATTCTGGATCCTTAGGACGAGCTAAACACAAGCAACCAAAAGATACATAAACCGGATATGCATTTAAGACATTTCAATATTTGATATTTTAACACTCACATACAACAAGCAAGTGTTACGTACTTTGATATTTAGAATCCATTACCAACGAATCAGGCTAACTTTAAATCTTAGAAATAATGAATACTTATTAAACTTCTTTAAATAATGAATAAATGTTTTCTCTTAGCTAAAACTCACTTTTAGACTATTTAAATCTCTTTAAATTCAATTAATGATATATTTAGGGGGTTTAATTTAAAAGTAACAAAAGAATAAAATAAAAAGAAGAGGAAAAACTTAGCTTAAAGGAGTAAAGCCTATGACACGGTGAAGGACACAATTGTGTCTTTTGACTGTGCAATTTATTGAATTACACTTTATTATTGCAAAGAACACAACTAGGGACACGATCATGTAACTTTCTGGTTTATCAACCCACATCACTTACTGTAAAGAACACAACTAAAGATACGGTTGTCTTTCGGTCGTATGACTTTCTGGTTGATCAGCCCACATCACTTACTGCAAAGGATATAACTAAGGATACGGTCATGTCTTTCGGTCGTATCACTTTCTAGTTGATTTTCTTTTCTTTTCTTTTCTTTTTTTTTACGCCTAAAACCTTTCTTAACCTAGTAACAACACTCCAACACCTCAACACATAGATCAAAATAACTTTAAATTTTTTAAAACTTAACTCTATAACATAATCTCATCAACACACCACTTATCTTTCACACTCTAACTCTTATTTCAAATTACTACTATTGAATAAATTATATCACTGCATTATTTAACTGACAAACATCTTCTAAACTTGTTAAAAGAATAAAGACAATAGAGATTCCACAGATCACAAGATACATACCTTAATTTCAATGATCCTTTAAGGCTTCGTGTTTTTCCTTAACGGATTACGCAAAATCTAATGTCCTTTTTGGATTGTATAAACTTTATGTTTTCCTTCTTTATACAGCTACTCTTATTCTACCATAAAAAGAAATCTCATGTTAATCCAAAATTTCCCTTCTTTAATAAAAAGGAAAACAGTAGAATTTCCTCCTTACCTTGAGGGTTTCTAAAGTTTATTAGAGAAGAATCTAATCTTATAGTACACAATGAGTCAATTTGTACACAAGCTAGATTAAAACTAGGTTAAGATCTCCTTACAATATCATTAATACACTTCATTAAACTATTATTTAAGACCTTAATACTTCTTGCTCAAAACTTAATTACCTTTTATTTTATGATGACTTTTATTAATTAATTACTCCTTTTTTATTTTCTCGAGCATTACAAAGATCCTATTTCTTTATAAATTCACAAAGATTTAGTACTAAAATTGTCTAAAAATATAACATGAAAAGAATAAGAGAGAGAAAAAACAACCTTAACTTTGCTGACAAATCTAAATTTACATGTACTTTTTGGATTCAATGATCCTTTGAGGTATCCATTTATCTTCAATTGTATGAAATATTAGAAAAAACAAATAAAATTGTAAATAATTTTCTTTAGTCCTTTTTAATCCACTTCTCTTTTAAGTATAATACGTTTTTTGTATTGTTAGTCCCTCTTAAAGTGCAAAAGGATTAGGAGAATTAGATATTGGCACTCCAATATTCATTTAGACCATGAGTCAATTTAATGTAATGATATGATGCAGGAAATGAATAATTACTTTGTTAGGTTCAATTGCCCTCTACTTTCATTAGGATTCTTGTTGCACCAAAGTTTGTTATGTTTCAGAGTTGAAGTGATTTGTCTTATAATTTTTAATCTCATGAAGATCGTTTCCTTTGTAATTCTTTTTAGTGACCTCGATTAGCATCTTTGGATTTCTTTTTCCTTGTTTTTTATTTTTTTTTTCATTTTTTTCAATCGCTAAAAAGTTGAACTTGGACAAAAACAAAAGAAAAAATTTCATTAAATGGGTCAATTAAATTCAAGATTTCTGAGGACAATTAATAAACTGAAAAAAAAAAAATTGTATACCAGAGCATAAACGTATTAGATTAAATTTCAATAGGAGATGATTAATTATGGTAGTTCAAATAATAAATAAATGCTATATAAAGTGGCGGAATTAGAGGAATCGTGACCCATGTAGACTAACGCCATTTATTTTGTTTATGGGGCACTGTAGGTACCTATTGGGACACTTCCTTATCTTCAATTTTTTTTTTCTCTCTCTTCTTCTTTTTTTTCACTTCCTTTTATTATTCTTCTCTAGCTTTGCCATTCATACCATTTCTTAATGCCACTATTGCTTTCATTGAAATGCTTCCATCTTATTTGACTATCAACTCTTTCATGAGCCAATTATTTTCTCAAGTTCTTGATCTCCAAACTTAAAAGAAAAACTCTCTAAAGTTCATGATCTAGCCGTTGGCTAATGCTTCTTACTATGTATAAAGTTTATATTATCCAAAGTTTTACATTTTTCATTAAACCTCAATAATTCATTATCTTGGCTACCATTCTTAGTAGACTATTATTCTTGAAGTAACAATTGATATTAAAAAGCATGTCTTCAACGAGTAAATATGATAGGGATCTTATAACCATTAGACCTATTGCCCATGATAGAGCTAACAATCGAGACACTTAGAGAAGGAAACGAAGTTAGGCTACTACAAATATTACACATAGGAGGAACGTTCAAGGCCTACCCTCGATTGACTGACTCCTACCTACTTAATAGCTAGCTTGGAGACTAAAGCCATGCAAATGACACTCAAGGGCAATCAGAATGACCACAACACTCTATCGATCATGGAGACATCTTGAATTTTGGAATTTTACTTTTATAATCCTTTATTCCAAGGATCCTTGTTAATTAATACATTGAATTTGTATTTAAGATTAATTTCAAGATTATATTGTTAATAAATCATTAAGAGTGTCTTTCTTAAGAAAATTTAGTTTATTGATGATATTGAAATAGAATCCGATTATGGAATTCAAGTGTTGAAGGAAAATTAATTTTGAACTTAGATGCAAGTGTAGATTTGTTAAAGAAGGTTTTTTTTTTCTTTTTTATGTTATATCAATCAAGATAAGGGGTAGATTAACTAAGCTTCTTGTCGCATGCATTGTGACTAGTTTAAGGGTTTGTTAGTTAGTTAAAGTTATGGCTGGTTAACTATCCATCGCTTTAAAAACTTAGCTAATATCGTGACCATCCATTTAGCAAGCTTATCAATAGATCAATGCCCTTCCACCTCATTTAGCGGTATAATCACTACTTAAATTAGTGGTTGATCGTTGTCCCCTTTCATATTGATTCAATTATTATTTACTTCTAAAATCCATTTATGCTTTCCTAAGTTTAAGACTAGATGAAAATGAGAATTCTGAGCAATAACTTGCATCTTGTATTCAAAAGTTACTAATTTAGTTATGCAATTGTTTGTTAATAAGCACTATCTAGGCACATAATTATCTTGCATGTCACTTGTGGTAGTAAGTTAGACAAATAAAAGACAATAAATCTAAATGCCGATTGTATATCGCTACGGTTATAGACCTCAAAGTACTAATATGCTTAGTGTGGCACCTAATTATTAGTATATAATGGTTCCCAGAATAGAGTCATGCATCAAAATTATTTAATTAGTTTTAAGGCACCATATTATAGTATACTGTTAATCGATCAGTAGGTGAAATGGGGTTAGTGGCTTAGAAGAAGTTTCAATCAAGTTGTATTAGTGTTATGGGATACCTTTATGGATGGTTGGGATACCCTTATGGATGGTTGTGGTGGACTGGTTTAACTAATGGTTGACTTACTTAGGGATGGCATAACTTTCTTTTAGACTCTTGGATTTTAAGGAGTGCCCAATATCATATATATGTATTTATATCATATGCTTATATTGTAAGGTCACAAGTTACCTTAAATCTTGAAATATCGAGACTATATTATAATGAGACATCTAATTGAAGATAATAATCGATTGTTTTGTACATCGGCTCTATGTGCATGTGTGTGATCATGTGGCATGAAATCTACATATACTTTACTCATTGGTTTTAGGTTTGCCCCTTGTAGGACTATGTTTTAGAATAGGTACCATTGAAGAATTGTATTCCTATGACAACTTGGGTTATGATATATTATATGGAAGTGTGAATCACGTTAACGACTTTAAGTATTATGATGACTAAGGAGTGTTTATTTCTTGTAATGTTCATGGTTTGATATTTAGCTATCCTAGGCATAAGGGGACCATACTAATCCATCCTTAAGTTGGAAATTAAACTCTATTATAGTGACGACATTATTGGGGAGCTCTTTACTACTAAAATATTTCGAAAACATTCTTAAACCACATTTTTAAAAGATTAGTGAAGCTAAATGTTTATTCTCAAAGATAAATGGCTAGAGGTGTAACGACTTAATTGAAACTTCTTTCATTGAAATATTATCTATTTTGACATAGTATGCCACATGATCCTTTAGTGCTGCAGCTTGCTAAGACTTAGCCTGAGATGCTTAACTTTAGAGTTTTGATAAACTCAAAGCTGCTATACTAAAAGATACCTTGATAATTAGAGTTTTATCATCTTTTATTTAAGAGGTATTATAAGAGAGGTTTTGTTATTTACATTAATTTTCGTTAATACCTTTTATAGGAAAGGTTTCATAACCTGAATTTTTGAAAAGAAATCCTAAAGAAGAGAAGGAGGAAGAAGAAGAATAAAATCTTAATAATTATAATATATTTGCAACCTAATTGATATATTAATATTATGATGTAATCCAACACGTCACCAACAAAAAAGTGCTACCAATTTAAAATGTAAATTATCATGAATAAACTTTCTTAAATCAAACCATATCTTTTTATTTCTTTCCATATTATCATGATTTTATGTATCCAATTATAGATTTTGGTGCAATGATGATGTTATTTTTATATATCCTTATTATGAGTTGAGTGTGAGAGCATCATAACAGCATCTTTTAAATTACAAACATGATTTTTGGCTTGGTAACATTTTCAAACCTCTCTCTAAGAGATTATGGTTAGGTCCACTGCATTTTGGAAGAATTGTCTGATAATTCTCTAGTAACGTCCCTAGCATGGAAAAACCAAAATCCATTAACCAGTCATTAAAAGCATATCTACGCATTTATTTGTCAAGCTTCTAATTTATATATTCGTTAATAGATAGATTTCTTAGATCTGTGAGCCATTTGCTTTGAGTATTCTGAACACAAAGTTTTCAAACCGCATCATATAAATCATCTTATGAATGTCACTATTAAGACACATAAGTCTTCGCATCAATTTAAGGTATCTCAAAATCATAATATATCATAGGTGCTATAATGGTCATAAAACAATCTTTCAAAGAATCCAAACATTAAGTCTATTTATAAACAATATATTCCTTCCTTAGTTAGATGCTTTACCATAAAATGAGCCTTATATTTTTCTGTATTGCCTTATAAATCCCTTTAAGTCTTAGATATCCATTTGCAGCTAATTAGCTTCACACCTTCTGGCAATGGAACAATTTCATAAATGTCATTGTCTTTCGTGGACTTTATTTCCATATACATGCCATCAATTCGCTTTTGAGGGTTAAAACTTGTATAGCTCGATGAAACTTAATTACATCATTTTCCACTACTTCAAAGTAAACCCCATGTTCTAAGAGAAAAATAATATAGTCCTCTAAAATCGCAATCTACTTAATAGCATTAGTTCAGAGGCTGCTGAGATAGTTTTTGAAAGACAATTTTTTATTTTTTTTTCTTATAAGTTTGTAAGGAAAGTTCTTTAACGTTGTTTTGATCCAAATGTGCTTCTTAAATGATGTTATGGAAAAGAGCTTGATCCTTATAATTTTCAATGATAATTGTGAGAAGAGAAACGAATCTCTCTTCAAATGCAAGGTTCTTAACCTTATCTTTTGCTAGCTCAACATCCAAGAAATCATGCTATCCTTATCTCAAAAATCAACTTAATTGTGGGATCATAAGATTGGTAACCCTTGACCTTTCAAAATATTTAATAAAATAGTACCTAATTGTTTTGAATTTCAGTCTCTTCTTATTTTTCCTACAAGGCCTTGCCTTGATTGGACAACCCTAAGTGAGACAGTGCTTCAATCTAGGCCAAGCTCGTATGAGGTTTTAATAGTTGATTTAGTCATAAGTCTACTAAATGCTTAAGTTATGGTCTTTAAGGATTATCGACAAAGAGAATCAGGAAAGGTAGAATAACTAATGATAGCCCTTACCTTGTATTCAAACTTTACGTTTTGCCTCCCAACATCACCATTCAAATTGAGACTTCCAAACGTAGTGTACTGCAGGACAATATCAAACTACCTCTAGGAACTTAGTAAAGGTTCTTAGACGTTGGTCACTTGATCCATCATAACTAAACACATCCAATGATTAAAGCTTCTCATAAAGAAGACATAAGTAACCAAATCTCTAGAAATGATATACAAATGTTATAAAATATCATTTACCTTTTGGATAAGTCGTAGAGAATAGCCCACAAATATATCTATGAATTAATTCTAAGACTTTAGAGGTCCTATTAGCACTCAATCTCCTTATCTCTAATTGTTTCTCCTCCTAGCAACGAACACAAGTTTCAAGATCTACAAAGGTTTCAAGAATCCCATCAATTATATGATAAAATAAAGGACAATGAAAGACAATCATAAGATTATATTATCTCCTTATATGCAATCAAGTAAAACAAAGAAACATGAAAGTTTCAAAATCTCCTTATATGAAAGATTTCATTAAATGAGGCAATCATATCAAGCAAATATAGGTTATATGATATAAAATAGAGAACCAACACCAATAAGATTTGCATTTTGAAAAAGACTAAACGTGCTATTTGCAAAAGAACATCAAGAAGTTTGTCCGAGATAGAAATAGAAATCACATTTTGCTTTAAAAACTACACAACATAAGTCTCATTGACGTGCAAACAAAGAACCGATCTTTAATAATATGTTGAAAATCCTTATAGCTAATCATCCACATCAACAAATATTTCCACATCACTTGGCTTTAGACAGCTCGAGTAACCTACATACACATACTTGTATGACTATTAGCCTCAGTCTAACCTCCTAGTGTTTATGGGTATAGAAGTCAAATTAACCTCTTGAAAAAATTTAAGAAAAAAGTGGAGTTTGCACCTCTCTTTGTACGCTAAACATGATAGTACAATTTTTCTTCGTGCATATTTACATTTCTTACAAAACGATAAGTTGATTCCTTATCTTATTTTCATGGTTTTTGATATGTCGAGCAACTGGAAGTTCATTATCCGTCTTTCTTTACTTATTCTTCCATGGGGATTGCAGTCAAATTACCACTGTATGTCTTCCCTGCTTCATCCTTTCCTCTTTTCTCAAACAATGTGAGATGAGCCCATTGAGTACTATTTGTCCTTTCGACAGTTACAACTCGTCTTAAATAGATTAAGCTGTTGAAGAAAAGGTATTGAAATTGTGTACATGAGCAAGTCCTCAAAATTTTAGTTTCTAAGTAAGGTGAGACAACCCCATAATGTAATCTCTTATATTTTCTTTTTCTTCATACCTCATTAAAATAAGATTTATCAAACTTCATACCTCATTAAAATAAGATTTATCGAAAGCTTCCATGTTTCATTCTTTTTATTCTTGGCAACCCTTCTCGATTTCCCTGAGGAAATCTTTAGTTTTAATAACCTCTTTTATATATATATATATATATAGTGCCACTAAAAGATTCCAAAAATAACATGTCTGGTGATCATAAAACTCATTGAATTCGAATGATCTCACATCTCAAAGTTCCTTCTATCCTTTGTGGAACTTTCATCAGTAAGAGCCGTCGGTTATTCATTTCAATAGGCAAGGTTCAGATTTATTACTAAAAATAATCAAAACGTTCCCATTACATGTCTTGAAATTGATGCCATTAAGCTTAGGAATTAAATTGATGCCATTAGAAATTTTAGAAGTACAACTTGCAACTAAAAAAGAACAAAACGAGGCAACAATTCTCATATAAGTTCAGTACTACACCTAAATAAATTCAAATAATGGTAAGATCCATCACAAAATACCTGGTGTGGCATCAAGATTTAGTCTTTTGGACAGAAATGCTAACCCGTAAATGGCATCTTGATCATGTCATCAAATATTGACAATAAACCCATCAAATAATAAGCCTTTCTTTAGACTGACTTTTTTCTCATATGGAAAACCTAATAATGACCTTACATTTATTACAACATATGTAGATGTGACTCAGCTAGATGCTGACTTTCATTTGGGCAAGCCAAATTTTCCCATGAATTACATATATATAATCATTTTTATGTCCCGAATTAAATTAAATTAAATTATAGAAGAAATGCTGCTTTAGTGGCACGTGGTTTCAATTAGTTTATCTAAAACACTGGACATCTAAAGAAAATAATTATAACAAAATCTTAACTTACATCCATAATTTTTACATGCATAAATATGCATGTACATCAAAATGCCATTATCGAAATCTTTACAAAGTAGCACCATTGAAAAATAGTGAAATTTTCTTAAAAATTGAGAAAGTTCACACCGTGAATATGGAACTGTAGTCATAAGATGAAACTTCCCAAACAATTCTCTAACAAAAGCAAATTAAATTAGATTAGTAAGATATTTTTTTTTTATCAAAAAAACTATAAATGAGATATTTTGCGATCTAAATACAAATCAACATGGAGTAGAAGTGAAACAACGGAAAGAGGAATTAGATCTAAATGTCTAAGAAAATGCTAGAAATTTCGAATATGAAAACATTAAGACTATGACATCAACAGATAAAGCAGTAATTTTAGATAGCAAAATTAACTAAACGAAAAAATAAAGGTATCTCCTTTAACAAAATTGTTGATTTTATTCATATATTATAGTGTTATTTGTAAAAAAAGAAAAAATGCCCTTAATTATTTATGGATGAAACAAATATACATTGTATAATAATAACCTATGTTTATAAATTTTCATTAGAAAGGATGAAGGGAGGAATGGAATGAATTGCGCCCCTTCAATGGGAAAATCAAAATTTCCATTAAAGTTATGACCACAAATTTCAAAAAATCTTAATTTCAATTTCTAAATATATTTTTAAATACGAAAAAAGAGATAGACCCTCTGAAATTATAATTTCACTTTTGTTGTTCCGCACATAGCAAACGTCCTATTAAAGATAAAAGACAAGTCTCCTACAAAGCATAAGTCCTCTAGCCTGGACTAATCTTCATGTTTTTAATTTTTTTCCTTTTTCACTTTTGTCATGTATGGTATTTTCAGACTTTACATAAGATGGAATGGCTCATGATTGGTTGGCTTTACATTTGAATTATTTTTTTTTTATTAACATGTGTTTGATTTATAATATAAAGAAAATGAAAAATATAAAAACGTTTTGTCTTATGCTTTTAGAGTTCAAATAATGAGAATCTAAAAATAAGTTTTTTAAAATGCTAATATGTGACGTTAACTACCTGAATAAAAGATAGCCTCTGGGCATGCAATATTGGAGGCAAGCGAAGCCGAAGGCACAGCTTCAAAGCTAGGCCATGTACGAACTGAAAAAAGCTGCTAGTAATCGAGTGCGTGCGTGAAACTGAATAAAGTAAAGCTTACAGTTTCCAAAACGTTGAACAGAGACTGAGTATAAATAATTACGGTTACATAATAACATGCAATTAAAAAAGGTTGGAATTCATAAAGTGTTAGGTACAGCGGATAAAGGCCGTATTTTAATGTCAAAAGCACTTGGAAAAACGGGGCCCCTCTATGAAAAAGCAAACGTCCTTTTTTTTTTTTTTATCATACCCATTTATTTTCTTTATTTAATTTCCTTTTTATTATACATGCATCCGTTTTCAAACAGTTACAATTAAATAACATTGCTATGAAATTGAGACCATGTCAGAACATAGGACTAAAATATAAAAAAAACTGGTGAATATGAATTCTCAAATTGGGGGCTTCTTGTAAAAGTCCCGTGCCGCTTACGGATCTTTTAAAAGAAAATAAAGAAATAAAATTCATATTATGCTTCAGAATCTCCTCTATTTAAGCTCCCTTTTCTTGCTTTTTCGTACTTTCTCAACCGTTCTCTTCCGTGTCACCTCCTCCTAGCTTGCTAAAATAATCTCTTTCTCTCTCTCTCTCTCTCTCCCTTTTCCCCTTACATTATTTGTTCCAAATTTGCTCTTTGTGAATATTTAGTTCATTCGAAATGGTCTTTGTTGAGTAGAGAATTCATATATGTGTGTGTAGTGTTTTATCCTTGTTTCGTTTCTCGTAGAATTGCATAGAGAAAATTACAGCGCACCCCCTGAAGCTAGCAAAATATGGAAGAACCTATGGTCGTTAATAGAGGAGACGATCTGATCGATTTACCGCCAGGATTCCGGTTTCATCCCACGGATGAGGAGATCATAACTCATTACTTAACTAAAAAGGTCGTGGATTGCAATTTCACTGCAAGTGCAATTGGAGAGGCTGATTTGAACAAGTGTGAACCATGGGATTTGCCCAGTAAGTTGAACAAGAAGCTTTATGATGCTATATTATACACACGTTGGACCTTATACAATAGGATCTATTTACTGGATTAAGTTTCTAATAGTCTTTCCCCACTTTCATTTTTTGGTTTGACTATATATGCAGAGAGAGCAAAGATGGGAGAGAAGGAGTTCTACTTCTTCAGCCAGAAAGATAGGAAGTACCCAACAGGGATGAGGACTAACCGCGCAACGGATTCCGGCTACTGGAAGGCCACCGGAAAAGATAAGGAGATTTATAGAGGGAAAAACCTGGTTGGCATGAAGAAGACACTCGTTTTCTACAAAGGAAGAGCCCCAAAAGGAGAGAAAACCAATTGGGTCATGCATGAGTACAGACTTGAAGGAAGATTCTCCTATTACAATCTCCCTAGGGCTGCTAAGGTAAACATATAATTCAAATTTTTTTCTAATACTATTTTCTTTTTTAATGACTTTCCAATGGTTAATTTATACAAAAATTGTACACATTTTTTTGAGTTATACTAAAATATTTCTTTATATATATATATATATATTTTTTTTAATTTGGTTACAGGAAGAATGGGTTGTATCAAGGATATTCAACAAGAGCACGGGAATAAAGAAAGGTCCAATTCCAGAACATGGCACGCTGAATTATTCTTCACTCCCACCTCTCATGGAGTCTCCTTACAGTTCAAGCGGACCAAGCACAAGCTACGCAAACAACAATAGTGAATTCCAAGCCATGACCGATCACTCCATGTTGCGATCGATGGAAGGAAATTACCCTTACCATGCTGCCTCCACAAGTAGCACCAACAATCATCACTTCGTGAATATTAATAATAATAATATTCCTGGTAACACCTCGGTCAACCCCATGTTCTATCCACAGATTCAGACCCTATTCTCATATCCAAGTCCATCCAATCTGCACCAACCGGGAACCAGTAGCAGTCCTATCCCGGAATTTGCCACCCCAGGCTACGGAACCCCGGCAGCCGCCCTCAAGGTCGAGCAGTACTCCTCTAATAAATCCATGGTCAGTGTCTCGCAGGACACCGGAATTAGTACGGACATGAACACGACGACGGAGATATCGTCTGCCAATTCAAAGGAGGATAATAGTGGATTGTTTGATCAAGGCTTGAGATGTCCATCTACATCAGTTGGTCCTATTTCGGACATACTTGAATACTCATGGGACTACTAACCAAGTTTGAAGATCGATATTGGCAGATGATTATTGATTGATTTACCAGGAAATGATTGATCTAATGTTAGACTAGGAATTTATTTTATTTATAGGATGCCTTATTTTGTTGTAATTTTAGGACAATACGTATATGTTTATGTGTACAGATTCGATCATTTTAGATCTTTTAATTTAACCTGTCAATTTGCATATTAGGAAAAATTATGTCGCAATATAATTAAGCTCATGATGTACACAGCCTTAGGCTCTTAAATTATTGTTGTTCATTTCTTTCATTTTAGCCATCTTTCTAATGGTTTCATTTATTTTATTTTCGTTTTTTTTTATATCTATAATTTATTTAGTGCCTGCAATAATGTTCTGGTATTCCATACAGGGACTGAAGCTAATCGTGCAATTAGTAGATATTTTAGTTCTTTTGAAAATCTATGTTTGAGAAATATTTCATTAATATTGATTATCAAAATTGACCATAAAATTTAAATAGAAGCACTTGAAGAAAGTATAAACTACCAGGAGAATTTTTTTTTTTTTTTGTTTAATTGTGTTGATAGCCTTGGATTTATGCAAAAAATATCTTATGGTGCATAATAAATAAATTTTCAAACGATTTTCTTTTCCTTTTCTTTTTGTAAATATCATGATCTAAAATTTAAATGGACACATTTCATCTAATAATTTTTGCTAGTAAATTTTTATGGCAGAGAAAAAAGAAATAACTGTTATATTAACATCTTCTTTGTAGTCATATGCGTAGCACTACAAAGCTAAGGAGTAGAGATTGGCAAGGATTACCTTATAAGTTTACTTCAAAAAGATTAAAAATTGAACATCTTTCATAGAAAACATACATTAAGTAAAATTGAGAAAAATTATGTCGGTCAATAATTATACATAAACACCTAACATTCAACAACATTTAAGAAAATTACTAGCCGTGAAATGACTATGTTCCCAATTTGAATTTCACTTTGAAATTCCAGAGTGATGTCTATGGCTTGAAGATGCCCATCTACCAAAGAAGTTTCGCCGTAGACGTAATTAACCCCAGCATGTATATGTAAACGACAAATATATTGGTATATGTACTAGACCAAGATTTTGCAAAGGTTTTTGAAATTTTTTATTTGGATGGCCAAACTATTATTTCTTTTTCCTATTTTAAAAACATATGTTAAATTGCTAATCATCATTATATATGGCCATCCAACATATCTTTAATCATTTTTTTTTTATTTTTTATTTTTTGGATCGAGTGCTTACCGTTGTACCAAACTAGTGGCCTAGCAAAAGGAACAACTCAATTTTTTTTTTTTTAATCTTTTTACGACAATCGAAGTCTCATGTTCTAAGTATGGCTTATGCCACCGTTTGCCTTTGTTACCAACAAAATGCTTATGACTACACTAAAGCTATAAATATTGATAATGTTCAACTCAAATTTTTTCAATCATACAATAAAACAGGCATAATGTTCGACTATGATTTGGTTCATCGCACATGAGCGATGCCATGTACATCCATACCAACTCTTTCCACTTTTACAATAAAATCTGTTAACTATCGAATATAATACCATGATCGACTCCACTGTCCTATTTACACATTGACTCTTCCCTTAATGAGTAGATTGTGCATAATAATAACTAGGATTTACCAGTTAAAACTAAATAAGTGAAGTAAATAATAATATGAATTCAAATCCAAGATCTCGTGCAATAAATTTACATACAAAAATTACAATAAACTCCACCTACAAATCTTACAAGGTTTTCCGAGATCCTTTCAAAAAGTTTTAAAGATACCAAAAATAAAACCCCTCATGCAACTATTCATAAGTTTAGACAGAGATAGCAAACATATGAAACATGAAAATAAAAAGTAAGATCATAAATGATTAAATCACAGAGAAGAACTTAATGAGAAATTTCGATATATAAGACATGTAGTTTTGTCAACCAATACTAGCTCCGGCCGGCTCATGCAAGCGATAGTTAGTCATTCCTCATCTATAAACTCGGCCATAATTTCAACCAAATACCATGCGCAATAACACCTGGCTGACTTCGATCGATGGACACATATTTTCCATCCATATCAAGATTGACAATATTAGTGATTTCTCCGTTTCTTAATTAATTGAACGTTAATTTTCTAGATGTAAGATAATATAATATTTTTATCCATGTAAGTGCTGTCGCCCCAATTCGGGTTGCTGAATAAGATGTAACTTTCTTTTCAAAACAAAGCTTCCATGACTTGTAGGGATGTGTAACCCCCTCCGTTTTTGGTTTCTTCGTTGATTCGTGTACTTACATAAATATATTGATTAAATAAGGAATCGATTTTCGAGTTTAACAAAACAAAGAGTATTAAGCAGCATATTCCTATTCTTATACATATCATTAGATAATAATAATTTCATTTCGCCGTCATACAATTTTAACCCTGATTTGTTGCATGAAAATATGGGTCACCAACCACGCATAAGCCACCACCACAACACAAGCAATCTTTCGCTTTTTCCTGCGAAAACAACGTGCTCTTTTCTTTGCTTAGATCACCTTATGTCATCCCTTTGTCACCTCTCTCGCTCCTTTATTTCTTCCCTCTTTCTATTGGTTCCAGTTACCACCTCACCGACGTAACTCTATGGATCTTGATATATTGGTCTTGATGTGATTATGAAACGGAAAAGGTTCAATACGCATGTCCATGTGGCTTGAATTTGACGATTTTTATGTGATGCAAATTATTTGATTAATTACAAACCTAATATAGGTGAAATAATAATAATAATAATAATAATATAGAAATCTAAATTATGCCCATTTTTACTAGTGTCCATATTCTTTTTTGTATTGCTAAATTTCTTAAGTTATATGAACATAAAATTTTGAAGTATATATCAACCTTACTATTACAGACATTCATGGAGACACAAGTTTCTGATATAAATAGCACGCTTAGATAGTAGCTTAGGTAGGACGACTTGGAAAAAGCTTAGGAAGCTAGGACGAATATAGGCAGCTTCAACAAACTAATAAACTTGTGACTAGCAAAACAGATCAAAAGCATCGACCTCACTCTTAATATTTCATGAGCAAGAGCAACTTGAATTAGTACCCTATTTTTATAACCTCCAAATTATTGGATTGTATTAATAATTGATGGATGAGATGAGTTACCTTTTTCAAAATCATAATGTGAGTCTTAGCCCATATGTCGTCCTATTGAGTATATAAGCCTATTAAGAAACATTAAAACTAGTCTAAACAACTTTTATAGTCTCTCTTGTTAGAAAATATATGGTGGATGATTTGTTAATGAAATAATTAATTGATAAAGGAATTAGAGGCATGAATGAATTCGCTTTGTTTTTTTTTTTTTTCTAGAAAGTTTACATATTCCACTAAATTTGGTATGAAAGTTTTGATGTAGAATCCTCTTAGGATATAACTAAGTCTTAATACTTGAATAGGTAAAATTCAAATATCAAATTACACTTGGATGTAAAGGACGTATGTATTGTTTATAGGAGACTTTGAGAGTGAAGTGATGGAAGAATTTTCAGAAAATTCATAATCATTAGTCATCCAAAGTAGAGAAGTAACACCCTTTTAAAAATTTAACTATTTCTTCAAAGAACATGACTTTTCAAAAAGACATAATGTTTTAAGAAATAAATCTACACATTAGATTTACTTTAAATTAGTAACTGATTTAGATCCTTAATCACGAATAGATATGACTTTTATACTTAAAACACATCAAAAGTTTGATGTATGGTTGCAACTCTTTAAAATACAGTGTTTTGTAAGATTCTACTATTAAACACAAAAGGTCTAAAGCATATTTCACTATCGGGCACCAAAGTTATGGACCATCCCATAAAGTTTTAGACCATTCTTCACTATTAAATTTTTTTTTTTTTCGATAGGTATATTTCAAACCCTTTTACAAAATGTCTAATTATTTCTTCAAATATCATAAGTCCTTCTATTTTTACTCATAATTAACATGAGTACCATCATAGTTAATTATTGAGCATTTCAAACACATATTTTATAACTTAAAACACATAACTGATAATCTATATCAACATCTCTTGCAAGCTTACTATAGGTATATGGGTATGAATACAAGGGTCATGTGTGTACTGCATGTTAAGTCGTGCTACACATGATTGAGGAAATGACTTAAATCGCACGTATGGGATAATTAAGAGAAAAATATAGAGAGAAGGAATAGGTAATCTTAGTGAGACTCTAATACATATGTTGACAAGTAAACAAGTACGATGGCATCAAACTCCACAATCGATGAAGAATAAGGTAGAGTTCTTAAGGTGTCTAAGTATTTGATTTTTAAGACAAGATTCCAGCAGAGTAATAGTATTGATGAAGGTTTCTCTCCTTATCTAACTGCGGATGTGAATAGGGTATTTATAGGAAATGGTAGTTCATCTCATTCGTCGGATTATGATGGTGATCAATAATTAGAATGAAAGTATTTTATTAATGGATTTGAAGTAGGCTCTTTTCATAAGTTTAGGCCAAGGGATTTATTATTATTATTATTATTTAGTATGAGTCAAATCAATAAGGGTTAGTTAGATGAACCAATCTAACGGGCTTAACTCTAAGCATACTAAGCTAAAACTACCTTGATCATTCCAAAAATTTGTCCTTGACTCTTTGGGCTACACGTTACCTTAGCCCAAAGAGTCAACCCCAATTAATTAATGGGCTTAAAATCCAAATTTGAATTTAACCCTCTACATTTTGCTCTTTGACCAAAGTCCTTTGAATAAAGTCAAAGGGGTTTAAGCATCAAATGAGTCTTTCAACTGACTCAGGCATGTATGCACTATTGAACAGCTGCATCACCACCAAGTTCATTTAAGTGTACAAGTTCGCAGCACCTCATAATCACGTGTCATACATTTGCTAAATTGAGTTACACATTGCTCCTAAGATAATACTTTGAAATAAATCTTTTTTAAGTTAGCTCTTTTTGAGTTGATTTGTCTCTTCAATTTGATCTTCACAAGTCATTGAGTCCATTAAGTCGATTTTATATGCTAAGTTCACAATAGTGATCTCATTGGACTAATTCCATGTATCAATATTGATCTAATTTTCTTTTCAAATAAGATTATTCTTCTTGTAAGGTCTTCACATATAATGTAAATACTTTATACTAACCAAATCTTATTTCTTATGCTACAAATAGTAAGCATGGTAGTCTTGCTATTTAGAGAAGTGCCTATTTCACTTTCCCTTCCTCATAGCAAATGGGACATAACACCAAGCTGATCACATATGAGAATTAGTCACCACAAATTACCACATCAGGCTTTTTTTTTTCTTAATAAAAAAATAAACTACTGTAACTTCAATGTGAACTTCATTAAATGGGTTATGGTTTAGTAGATACCAATTTTGCATATCGCATTGTACTATAATGTGAGTAAGCATGTACCCATGTGATTACTATACATTATATTATCATTCTTCTAATCAATTACCAACCCATAATAAGGCCCCATTCGGACTTATCTATTAGATAGATTGGAGAAGTAGCCCATTTTGTTTTGGTTTCACATAAGATGCAAAGAATTGGTTAGCTAAACTTATATTCCATAGCCGCAAACACTCAACCCATTCTCATTTTATGGAGAAAGTTGTCACCACTTAATACTAATTTTTCCTTCAAGCAACAAGGAAGACCACGTTGCACTATACAATTATAGCCATAGTACACATAATTGAAGTAAGCCACAGTTGACAACAACAATTGTCATCTCCTTGTAGATCGCAGTAAACTCTTTGAGTTTCTCCCTTCTTTTTCTATTTTATGGCTATCATGCTTTAGAACTTGTTTGCAACCCTTTTGCTAAAGAATCTAACTTCTATGTTTTCTTTTCACTTCAAGGTTATTCACTAATATCATGTCGAGCTACTCTGAATTGCTATAATAAAGAGCTACACTTGCTTTGCTTGGATTGAGCTTGAATGAACAAACTGTAGGTCTATATGCGAAGAGCTCGACGAGAGGGCCTAACTAATAAACTTGGTTTCTATTTTGGTTGATAACCATTCCTTTTTGAAACAATGTAGTTATGAAAATCTTAAGTGTAATAATAGTTGGTTTGACCCCATTGCAAAGCATTTATTTGTATTGGTTAATAGATTCTTCCAAATTTCTCATCCTTAAATAGCTATAAGTATGAGCTTTAAACCCTTGCTCATGGTAGAAGCTAATATAATCCCTTGCCAAGCATGATCCATCCATGATTGTAAATTACCAACTATGATCGAAGAAGCAAGAGAGGGTAGTCTACGATTAGGAAGAAATGTTAATAATTGATATCTTTTGGGCTTTGCTATGTGTTAAAGGAAGCAAGTTTAACAAACATTCAAATAATTAGAATTAGGCATTTTAGATTTCATTGTTTCTGCTCATAAGGGTAAAATGACAATGGATTAAGTGAGGACAAGAGGGAGAGAGAAGTGCCCTCAAATGTTTTTCTTCTTTATTTATCTTCCTTTTAAGAAAAGAAAGAGAGACATCGATAAGGGGAAGTGGCTTTGGTCTTTCACTTGTCAAAAGCGGTAGAAAGTTTTCGACATTTGTAAAGTGAGTGAGAAACATGCTTTGCACAAGGATAGAGTATATTAGAGAGAGGACAAGTGGTCATGTAATGATTGAAAGAAGGTTGCAATGGGCTTAATGCTTGTTGTTTTGGACGTGTTGTTTAGTCATTTAGGCTTAGCCATGGATTTAATGTATATCATAAGCACAAGAGATGTATCTATTTAGGTTGAAAATTAAAATACAACAAGAACTGAGGATATATCTATATCTATATATATATATATATATACACTTATGCATGACCATACTTTGGAATTGCTTGCTCAGCATGTACCCTCTTTGTACAATATAATTGGTAACCAACCTACTTGAAATAATGGATCTTTCATGAGTGCTGAGCACATATGTCAATACTTATCCAAGTATACCATAGCTTCATATCTAAAATAAGAATCCTTTCAATGAACACGCTTATGATTATTTTTCCATCTAATTTTTCTAGACACAGTCTCATAACTGTTTGTCCAAGATGACTTGTTTCCTATTAAGAGTTGCCTGAAATTTTTTTCTTCTTTCATCAAGTGTGAGCTTGCCTTATAAATGAAATGACCATAATACGAGCATGTGCTTTAAGCTCCATGTTGTAATGGTACTCATTTCCTTTTTCTCTTCCTCTCATATGATGAATAAGGGCATCATTTTCATCACTCAATGTCTCTATTCTTGTAATCTTACTTGTGTTATCATGTATGTATTTATATTCATACTGATCTTGATGTGTATCAATATTATTGATTCTTGCATCCTTCTCTCCCCCCTTTTCTTTCTTTTATTTTTTTTTTTCAAATTGTGAAACTGACATCTTTTCATTGTCCATATTTTATAAGTAGCACAATCAATATTTGGGAGTTCACAATCATATTTTTGAGTGGCCAATATCTCAAACTTACCATAATCAATAAATTAGTACGGTTTAAAGGGGATCTCTTTACCACCTAAATCACAATTGCTTGTAATCAATGGTTAAAAGTTTGTTATCGTAACTTAAGGACCAAATCTCAAACTAGTAATAGTCAGCAAATTAGCATGTCTTAAAGAAGGTAGACTATTTACTGTTCAGATCGTGACTGCTCGCCAATGAAGGGTTAATAGTATGCAGTCATAACTTGAGGGTAAGATCTCGTCCTTGCACTAGTTAGCAACCCGGTACAATTTAAAGAGAATAGATACTTTTGCCCTCTGAACCATAATTGTTCGTAAATCAAGGGCCAACAAGGACTGACCTTCATCAATGGGTAATAGTGAAGAGGTATAATGCTTGAGTCATCTATGGCCTCTAAACCAATTGCAACTTATAATATGAATTGAACATGAGTTTTAAGTTGTAAGAACATGCACACATGAGTACATGAGAATCAAGCATGAGCTAAACGCATGTGATTTAAACGTGAGTCTTAGTGAGCATATCAGAGTTACAGAATTGACTTGAACATAACTCCCCTTTAACATAAGTGCTTATGAGCTAATATGTGAAATGAACTTGACTCCCCCTTAATATAGACACTTGTAGGCTAAACATGTAAACTAAACATGAATCTTCCATGTAAGCATAAAATGTGAATTTGAACATGAACCTTAAACATGAGTGCATAAGAGACGAACGTAAGCCCATAACTTCAACATACATGAACGAGACATAAGTTTATGTATGAACACATGAGAGTCAAATACTTCAATTTGGCAAAATCCATTTGGTACAAATACTTGTAGGCTTCTAACATGATTACTTCCAAACCTTTGATATGAGTATCTGTGAGTTGTATATATGAATTGAACATGATACTCTTGGCATATGAATTGAATATGAGTCTACATGAGCTTTGACACACGAGTCTTAAGCATTAGCAAACATAAAAGCTACATATGAGCATTGAATATGAGAGTGAATGTAAGTCTTAAGCATTAGAGTTGAATATGCGTGAGGATGAGCTATAACCATAAGCCTCGAACATGATTTAACATGAGAATTGAGCATGGGCATTAATCATGACTTGAACGTTGAACTTGACATAATTTCAAAACGTAACATGAGCCTTGAACGTAAAATAAATCTTGAAAATGTCACGAGTCTTAAGCTTGACTTAATGTGAGTCCTAAATACGACACAAGGCTTCAATGTAACGTATGCCTAAGTGCAACTTAAGGCTTGAACATGATGTAACCCTTGAATACAACGCAACCCTTGAATACGATGTAAGGTCTTAATACGACACGAGGTTTGAGCATGATGTAACCCTTAAACACAACGTGAGGTTTAAGCATGATATAGGTCTTCAAATCATAGGCTAGACATGGCACTTAATACATAAGTTGGATGCAAGTAGTTGAATCATGAGTCTTTTCAATATAAATGAATGAACATGAGAGTTGAGCATGATGTGAAACTTAATCCTAATATGCGTCCTAAATACGATGTAAGTCTTGAATATGAGAGTTGCATATGAGTCCTCTAGCATTATTACACGTAAGGTGATTATATGAGTTGAACATAATTTCTCTAACATGAATACATACGAGCATTTGTGGGTTAAACATGTGAATTGAACATAAACTTGCTAACAACATGTGTGTCAAACATTACCATGAACATGTGAATTGAGCATGTTGCTCATCATCATATGCTGTGAGAGCCCACACATGTGTATATATGTTTTGTCCAAATTGCATAAGTAGATGTTGTATTTGTTGAATACACTTCATTTTACTAATTCTCTTACTTTTCTTTATCTTTACAGGTGATCACTTCTTCCTCCTCCCTTAAGTGGTATCAACTGTACGTAAGCATTGTTGCTACTTACAAGAATCAATAGGAGGAGACAATATGGCATCATATATGAGTAGTCTCCTATAATGAACAGATCCAATAATGTTATCCTTTGATCGAGTAAAGGAGGATGTCATAAATCAACGTAGTGTATTAAATATCTGGAGTACTCATTCGTTGAGTGTTGCGCATATATTGAGCCTTATCCGTACGTACGTTTTGAGCATCGTACATCAAGCCTTACAAACATGTACACATGAAACATCATGTACAAAGAGTATTGTATAAAGGAAATATAATGAGTAGAAATCACAACCATATAAAAATAACCTCTTCACATGTCGTATCCATTTATAATTTTTCTCCCCCAATTATTAACATGTACAGAAGGGGCAAGTCAATAAGTCTCAATGCATCTTATTTCCTTATGATACCATCAAGGATCTAGTGCTACATTGTAGTACACTAATCTATAAAAGTTAAGATACCTTAAAGGGGTACACTAATTTAGCCTTACTGCAACATAATGTTTTCATAGGAGCACTTATATAAAACCTTGATTGTACATGCATATCTATAATTGACTACTTATGTTAGTAAGCATTATCATAAGCCTTGTTTCATATAATTTTCTTGATCACTTAGTTGTAACTCTTATATTTCCTTATAAGTACAAGTTGTACTTAAATATGTAAAATCAATAGTTCACTAATTCACTTTTGTGCTCTTTTATCCCATTGGAGCTTTTATTAACTTTTATGAAAGTGTCTTGTCATTATGCTTTTGGGGGCAATAGCTTTTCACTTAATAGTATCATGCTAGACAATAATGTAGTGGGATGGCTTCATTCCCCTTCATGACTTATAATGTCTTGATAAATGATGAGAAATATATCTTAACCCAATGGTAACATAATTAAGCAGATCTTAAGTTTGAGCGTGGTTTGTTCTTAAAAACTTTACGCGCTTACGAGTAATGTCTTAACTAAGTAGCGCTATTATCTAGTGTAAAGTAGTAAAATTACTTTGTCATCTCTTCTTTCTTCTTAAAAACGACACCATATGTTAAGGATTAAAGGCTCAGCCTAGTCTTACTTTTGTTAAGCAATCATGAGCTTCAAATTTTGGATTGACATGTCATGCCTCGAAAAGGTGAAGTTATAACAATCCTGCATGTAAACCATCATAAGATAGAAACTAACTTTATAGTTACTATCATAAACTTAGTTTACACTAAGTGTACTTGACTCTACTATTTTGAATCATTTAGTTCAATACCTACTTAATTTAAACTTGTGAAGTAATTTTTGGAAATAACTAATAAAGCAAACTTATAGTTTAACTTTTCAAAAGAGTACTCATAAAAGTATAGGTTATTCAATATATAGATCAAGAAAAAAATTAAAAATTAGCGAGCCCCATGAGGAGACTTGGGTAGTTTTCTTAGTGATTAGTAAAAGCTAGTAACAAGAATATAAATTTAGCTAGATTCTTCTTGATACTCACTCCTCAACCAAGTTTGCCAAAGTTCTAGTTTTAGGTATAGTACTTATAGTTTCATTTTGAACTTGTAAAACAAACTATAGGAGAATGAGTGATAACTTGTTTAGTAAAAAAGATGGAGACAGAAGTATGAATTCAGCATAAGCACAATTGGGGTTTTCAACTAAGTTAGTTAAATTATATGTACATATAAGCAAGTGCTATTGCATGACATTGTCCTATTTATCATGAGATTAGAGAATTTATGTTTACTCTAATCCGAGTTAAGGAGGTTAATATTGTACACTCACGAATCAAAACTAAATTGGGGCTTGTGTAATAAGAAACACCCTTCACTCAAGACTCCCTTCAAATTAAGGCTCGCAACCTTGTTGCGACCTCCTCTCTTGTTCTTTAGTTTAATTAAGTGTAAGGAAATGACCATTTCAACTATTCTTATTAAAGTAGGTCTATATTTAGCCTAAGAATCCTAGTCATTACTCTTACTGAGTTGCAATATATGTCAAGTTAAAGTTTAAGCCAAGTTTAGGTCAGATAATTTTCAGAGTGATCAATTAATCTCAAACAAACCAATCAAAGCAATCATTGCAAAACAATCAATACATGGACCTTAGATCCACATAAAAAGAGAATAATATTTACACATAAATGCTATACATACACAGTCAACTAACTTACAATCATAAATAGATACATACTAAAGCTTCCAAGTATTATGAAATAATACTTTAAAATGCGGTGAAACACTGATCCCACTTACTTAGTATCATTAGTACTTGAGTAGCTCTAATATTGAATCTTCATTATATCCACTCCTACATAATGCAATGAAGTTTTAGGATTTACAAGGCTTAAGGAAACATTATTCTAATCAATTTACAGTTATGGTATCTATAATCGATTACTATACCATTAGGTGTGTAAGCCAATTTATGGAATTCCCTTTATCACCAAATGTTAACATTTTGTAATAGTATAGTTACATACTAAAGTTTGTGATATACATATATATATATATATATAGATATAGATATCTATCTATATATACAATATTATGACCCATATAAGAGAACTATATATATATATATATATATATGTGCATGTATGTATATATAAAACCAGCCTAAAAGTATATGCCCTTATATGACATGCACACATACATATATATTGGTACATGTTCAAATGTTCAATATAACACTAGTATAACAGCCTGCCATATATGTATTTGTTACATAATTTGCGTTTTATATAGTTATAATATTTACACATAGAGTAAAGTTTATATAAGGGAAACACATATACTCGCGTACTCAACTAGTTTGCCTATATAAACATATCTATATGTATCACATATATATATTGTACGTCAAGTATATAATATTAAGAACTGTATCTTATATAAATCTTGTTACAATTATCCAAATATCACACAAGATATATCTAGATATTTGTAATCAACTATAACTTTCATTCGTAAGATTATGTTTAAGTTTCTGACCAATTATCGTAAGACAATATCCTTCATGATTGTTACATCTTACTGGTTTTATTATACAGTTATCCAATTTTGCTTCTTGAGAATCGCTAGACCTTGATTTCCATTTCAAATTAAATAAAAGGACCGTTCTATCCCCATACATGCATTTAGTCCTAATAGAAAACATATAGCATTTATGTATGAATTGGAGCATATTACGGTTGAATCAAAAGTCGATTATTATAAGTTGTAGTCTTGCCTATTCAATGTTCACATGTTATGGTAATTGTATTTTAGTCGATATTGTTGCATATTAAATGAATACTAATATATATATATATATATATATATAAAAGATTTAATGTAAGGAACAAAATATCAAGAATAAAAATAAAAGTCTGATATCTTACATAGGAAAGCGAAACCATAAAATTATGGGGTAGCACTCATAGAACTACTTTCATTTAATATAAAATAATGGAATTACTAATATTCCATTCCTCGTTATACCAGGAGATAAAAAAAGAAGGGATAATAATAATTGCAACTTAGTGAAAATAAGATTACCTAAGATTATTGAGTACTAGAACTCCACAAATTTCTCTCCTTATATTTCCGGCTTCCACTTTTATTTGACACCCTCTCTCTCTCTCTCTTTTAATTTGCTCTAAGATGTTTACAGTCAGGATCAGACGGCCATTTAGATATTTATAGGGAGCTCTTTTACCGCTTAACGTTAAGGCGGTTTGCAATTTCTCTGGTACATCTATTTTCTTAATATTATTTAGGAACTTCAAAAATATTTCTCCACATTAAAATGGCTGTTGTCGGTCCAATTGTGTGATACAACTTTGATGAGCAAGCATACCTTATAGTTGACGAGTGTCCAGCTTATAACGTTATCCTAGACAAATTCATAGTGAAGCGTCAAAAGTTTGATATATTTGTACTTGAGATTAAACTATGTTCGGTCTACATAATCTTCTCATGCAACAATAAAATAGTCTGGTTTTTTATTCAATTACAAATTTTAGCATTTGAAGGGCATATTTTACAATTGACATTTAAAAAAAAAAATCCATGTGTTACATCTATAAATTGGGACAGCTCCGTTTGAATTTCCTTGATTTTAAAATATTACTATTCTTGTAACGAATCTGGCCTTTTGTCCTATTATATCAATTCCCAATTCGGAAAGTACCGGGGGTGTTGTATCACATTTATTAGATTTATTAAAATTCCATGCATTCTAAAGAGTTTGTTTTACCTATTGTTGTATGTTTATATACACTAATTATCAAACAATTTAAATTTGTTTCTATACTTCTTAAGGATCCTTTTACTCAAAACTACTATTATGGAACTATATGAGTTATCTCCAACATCCATTGTTTACTAAATTTCAGTTTTCGATCATGCACACAACATACCAATAAATATATATCTAAATCAAATAAACCTTTTATAAACTTTATTTTAAAAAATGAATCTTATGGAGTCATTTCTCCTAACTTTCATAGTCTCATTGTAAAGTTCAAACAAAAATGAAGCATGCTTTCTAAGAGCCCTTAAGTTAATTGCTTGTAGGTGTCGAGCATTATATCCTTAAATATGCCACATCTCTCACAAGCTCCATCCATTATACTTATATCCATTTTACTGCTTATTTGTTTATTAATGAGCTAATTTTGGTATATTAATATACACATACACATAAATTAAATATATCCGATGTATATACATATTCCTAAATGTTTTATTAATGTTATTTCCAAGTAATTTATCTTTAAGCTCGTTAATTATCGGAACTCTAATATGATTATAATTAGCTTTTTCGTTATATTATCTTTGTTCATTTCATTTCATTTTCTTGTTCCAAAATCTAAGCTCATAGGGTCACTTTGACTACTTTTTGTGGCCTTGTCACAAGTTTGAGCCTAATCAAATAATTCCCATGATTGCCTAAATTATATGTGATAAACCCGAATTACTACGGTGTGAGCTTTCATTTTCACTTAAATAGATAACTCTTGTAGTCATATTAAATTTAAATGCTAGATTTTAATTACTAATTTTGTGAAGTCTCACGTGATATAACTTCGAGACTACTTAGACTTTTTGATCTAAGGGGCCTTTTATAGAATAGATGTAATAATGAGATTGTTTATACTTAATGATCTAATAGGGTCTCTTTTAGGATGGGTATAATTGTGAGACTACTTAGACTCAATGTTTTAAGGGATCTCACATGTCATCTCACACATTGAAGCAAGATTTTTACTTATTGATGATAATATATAAAAGATCCCTTATAAGAAGTGTTTAATCGCACATATATAGTGATAGTGACATTGATTGCCTAGAATCAATAATTCTTTCTTATTAATCAAGAGGGTATTTCACATTACTTGACTACATAGCATGGCTTACCATGATGTTACTTAGGTTTGAATGTCAATATGTTAAAATGCTTATCAATAGGATTGTCTCTACTACTTGAAGACAAAAAACACATAAATTAGTTAACATGAAAGCTATACATGATTATCATGGTGTGATGTGCATTTTGGAGCCAATGCTCCTACCAGTTCACAACATACGAGCTAAGTTCACCATCATGCGCTTGGGAGACTAGGGTCTTACCAGCTAACAATGATGTGTAGACTATGTGTTACATTTGTTATTGCTTTCTTTTAATAGATTGAGGGGTTTAGTTGCCCCCATTCAAATGTAAATTTTTTTTAAAAAAAATTAACTTCATACACTAACAATACTAGTCTCTTACTTTATAGTGATAAAAGTAATAAAATGAAGATATACAAACACTTATCACATTCTCATTAGAAAGCGGTGATAGAGAAAGAAACTTTTTCAATGACATGAAGCAAGTATTGCTAAGCTTATACATGAAATGAAAAGACAACTAAGATAGATATGCTAAAGGCATATGTTAGTTGTTAAGGGTTCTCGTACTTCCTAGTCTATAAACTTTTTTCTTTCATAATATCATTGGTTCGCTTGCATTTCTTTATACCTTTATAACAACTGTGCATCCTTTTCTTCTTAAATGCTTATGTCTACGCTTCTTCCCTTATGGGCAATTATATCTTAAGGGGTTCCACTAAGAGTGTCTCCCCTTCATTCATATGTTCATTAAAGAATGCTATTTTAGTAAGGTGAGACTCATTATGTGTGAATATGTTCTTCATTGCAGGAATAAGGACATCCTTCCCGTTCTAATGACCTCTTATATATTGATGTCATGTCGAGGGTATCATGTTGTGATCATGCAGCCATGTCCTTCTTATAAGGAGGTGTTAAGATACAGGTGCATTAATCACATAGAACCATGTAAAGTCGTAGATAGGTCAAACATTGAAATCTTCTTTGAAATTGCCTTATTGTCTTCATGGAAGACTCTTAGAAGCTATTGAGCATGATGGGTTGTTTTACTAAGTGTTGAATGTCTATCCTTATAGCTTCGAAAGTAGACATTGTGTTAGATATCTCTCATGGATTTTTATGATAACAAAAAGAGAAGAACACTAATGAATTGACAAGTATGCACGTGTTCAGAAAGTTTAAAATTGCAAATTGAGGTACATTCAGAAACTTACTCAAAAGCTTTGAATTGATTGGATATAGACTAGTCTGAAAATCTTTCAGAAAGTATTTTAGAAGTTTTTATAAGAAGAAATGGTACAACACTTTAAAAGCTTATTCAGAAAATTCAAAAACAAAAGGTTGATATTCTTTAGATGATTATTCAGAAGGTAAGTCTAAAAGTATGATGTTCAAAATAGCTTTAAATCATACTCGAATTAATCAAGGCCTACCTTTACTAGATTTGGTGTATTAGGGAAATACATTTAATCCTGTTTCACTCAAGATGGAATCATAATCCTTGGAGATTATTTTTAAGCAAAAATATATTTGGATAAATTAAGATATGCATAAGAATAGATAAGGATAAAGTTGATTCGAATTTTGTGGAATTTCTAATTTTAAACATGAGGTTTATCCGGAAGTTGCTAACAAAAGTAGATCTTTTTAAATTCAAATTAAAAGATTTTCTAGTGGTTATGGATTGAAGTTTATTTGATCTAAATAAATTAAGGAGAGTTGTTTTGAAATTTAAATGACCAAGATCTTCTACAAAACATCCAAGGAATTATCTTAAATAACTAACGATTGGATAAAAAATAATATTCAAACTTCTAACCATTTGAAAAACTCAATATAAAAGAAAGAATGATTCAAAATGTTACGTGATACAACTTTAAAGAAAATTTTTTGTACATAAAAAATTATGATAAGTTTTTACTTTTTGAAAAGCTTTAGAAAGTTCTTTACATATATCTTCAAAAAGCTTCACTGAAGCAAACATTACAACATTCGTTGTTTTCTCTTTAGAGCGAAATTATTTGAGTTTTATACTTTTGGTCTCACTTGTAATTTGTAATTCTTATTTATTGTTTGAGTGTTGAGACAAGTACATTTATACTCTGTAGATCTGTATTGACCTAGATTATTGAGAGGTTAGATAAGTAGAGTAGAGTATTGTAATGTCATTGTAACAAGTGCTTATAATTTTTGTGATTTGATTTAGTGGATCAAGTAGAACGACACCAGTAAAGTAAACTGGGTCCCCAATAGTGGAGTTGGAAGAGAGTAGTAGGCAATAGGTAGTAGGTAGAAGCCCGGAACTTTATAAATCTTCGCCTAATATTCTCCTTCCTTGCTTTTTTAATTTGGTTTATTATCTATTGTATATTGAATTATTAAATTATCATTGTTCACCATTATAAGTTGTTAAGAGGGGTAATTTCATTTTTTAACGAAAAAGTTTTCAAAAATTTAAAGATATCAATTCACCACCCCCACCTTCCCCCTTCTCTTGATATCTTATATGAGACCAAGTATAAAATCGAGTGAAGATCCAATATCAATGAATGTCCTCTAACAGGATAATTATTCAGTATGCTTTTTAGAAATAAAGGGTGATTATGATTAAAATTCTTTATCCACATATTAGCATTAGTGAATGTAATTGTACTTTTATTCATCCAATCTATTCCCTTTACTGGACATCTTGTTGTACATTTCTTGTATCGACCTTACGTAATCCTCATGAGCATAGTCATAGCCTCAAGTTGGGTATCCTTATCAAAACTAAGGAGATTAAAAAAATTTCTAACATTTGAAGTTTTTAACAATGCAAGGATAACGTTATCACCTCCACTTTCTTCAATTTTGAATTCTTCACCTTTGTCTCGTGCACCTTTCTTGGCTGCATGTCTATGTCTTCTGTCTTTGTAGGGTCTTGAGTAATAGTGTTTACGGCACCATGTTGAGCGTTATGAGCCAATAGTGAATTGTGCCTAATATCATTGTCTTCCATGATCAATTTACTAATCTAAACCCGTTTATTAAATATGTTCTTCAAAGTTCAACAATCTTTTGTAGAATAAGCTACACTCTTATGAAATAGGTAATAATTAAGGTCACTTTTTTCTTCATTTGTTGGTAAGCACTCAACCTTCGAGAGCCTAATGTTTCTAACACGTAACTATTTGTCGAGGAGTGCATGCACTTTTCCGATTGAGCATGGGTATGCCAAAGACAGTTTAGTGCTCATAAGCTTCTCACTTCGAAATTTCTTTGCTCCTTTTGGATTCTCCTCTTGGGCTAAGTTTATTGGCGGTGTGCGCTTATTAAATCTTGCGTTCTCAACTCTTTATCATGCGATTGAATTGTTCGTCCTTTGCACATTCCTAACCAACAAAGTGAAAGAAACTAATGAGAGGTTCTCAAGATGTACTGCAAACTCAATAAACATCCTTTAGGTGCAAATCTTAACTAACTCTTTTTCATCACAAACATCTTGTATGTTCATGGAACATTCCCTAAAGCACTTAATATAATTTATGAGATATTCCTTAGGCTCTAATGAATCCTTCCCATGTAAGTGAGAGTCACCTTTTCTTTAGTAAAGAAGAACTTCTCTAAAAACATCTTACATATGTTTTTCCATGAATTGATCAACCTTAGGGAAAGGTTGACATACCAAGTGTATGCATTCTTAATGAGTGACTTAGGAAATTATTTCAATTTCAAATCATCATCCACATTGTAAACATCCAAAGTCTTAATGAACTTTAGTAAGTGTTCTTTAGCACTCCACTTCTTATCACTAAACAACATGAACTTCGAACTTACATAGTCCTTAGGATACAGCTTTGCAATAATGCACTAGTGATATGAGAGCATCAATTTCGATACCCCAGCTATGGACTTTGCTTGTATCTCCTTCAAATACATGTCCATATCTTTTTTGGTTATGAATGAACCTCTCTAGGTGGATGCCTCTACCTTTACTAACATCATAGGGGTAAGGTGCATATAGGTGTAGAGCTTGTGGGTATAGGATTCATTGGTGTTGATTACATAGAGTCAACAATTGTGACATGTGGCATAGTATGTAAGGATGATGAGCTTCTAATCTAAACTCCTTGGTTTCTTACTTCAAGTAATGAATTTTTTGTAGTTTTAGGTTCCATTGCAAGTTGTTACTCCTCAACCTTAAGAGTGTTTTGCTCATTGGTAACATTAGGATTGAGTGGTTAAAGAGCTTGCGTAGCATGTTGTTGCACCACATTAGAGGGGTTCAAGGATGTTGCCCCTTGTTACGCAATAATAAAAGTGACTAAAGCAAGTACAAACTAGGTGAACATTGCCCTAAGTTCATTCAAATTCCAGTTAGTCTCTCAAAGCTCATGCGCTAATTGTACATTGTCAAAGACAATTTCTTACATGCCATCTCCTTCATTCATGCCTCCAGTTAGAGGTAGATTTTGATCGTTGGTCATAATAATGCCATCTTGTTCTTGATTTACATCATTAGTAAGATCAGCTTATCTCCTACTTGGTGTTACCATCGTATAGATATAAACTCTTTCTTCCCTAGTAAAGTTGCCAAAAATGTGGGTATATGGGTATAGATGCAAGGGGTATGCGTGTGCCGCGTGTCAAGTTGTACAATATGTACCTGAGGAAATGACTTGAATCATACATATAGGATGGTTAAGAGACAAGTGTAAAGAGAAGGAGTAAGTAATCTTGGTAAGGCTCTAACACATATGGTGATAGGTAGATAAGTGTGATGGCATCAAAGTTCACAATCAATGAAAAACGGGGTAGAGTTCTTAAGGTACCTAAGTGTTTGATCTTTAAGACAAGGTTCCGGTAGAGTACTGGCACTGATGGGGGTTTCTCCCCTTATCCAAATGCGGATGTGAATGGTGTATTTATAGGAAATGGTAGTTGATCTCATCCATCGAATCATTATGGTGATCAACGGTTAGGATGAAAGCCTTTTATTAATGGATCTTAAGTAGACTCTTTTCATGAGTTTAAGCTTAGATAAGGGCTTCATTATTTTATTTTATTTTTTTAGTGTGAGCTAAATCAAGAAGGATTAGATCAAACAAACTGATTCAATGGGCCTTACTCCAAGCCTACCATACCAAAAAATTTTCTAAATCAAGTCATGATTACTTAGATCCCATCACTTAATCTAAATAAAAAGTTCAATTGACAATTGCACCATTTAATATATGAGTCAAACTCAAATAGCATAAGGTTATGGTAAGCTTAGGTTTATCATTTTGTTCTTGGCAATTTCTCATTTTGCTTATTCTTATTACCTAAGTTATTTCCTTTATGCATTTTGGATTGAACATATATAAATGTATATTTTTATGTGGGTGTATTATTAGGTGCATTAGGTAGTTTTGAGAAGTTATGGAAATTTAAGGGCTAGATTTAGGGGAAATGGTGCTAGGCAATTTTGGTGATCATTTACTATTCATTTACTATTGCATTACATTACAATAATATATTTATTCATGTCTTAATTTCTTACCTTTGGATTTTGGAATTTCCACCAAAATTTGATATGCTAAAAACTCTCCTTTCACTTCTTAATCTTGTTATTTTTGTTTATTGTCTATTCAATACAAAATCTATAACTAATTCTAGTACATTAGCACTGGAAAGAAGTTAAGAATGTGATCCGTGTACCAAAAGTGATGGTTAACATGCATGACATTGAAAACTTTGACAATTATATGAATTCTAGGTTCATGATAAGTAACCTAGCTTGAAAATGATTTATCTTAGCAATTATTATGGAGGATAAGAAGTGGGTCAAACTTAACGAGAAGTGATCTAGATAAGTTTGACGATTAATGTATTATAGGAGATATTGGTGAAGAAGAAAATTGCAAAATTATATAAAAATTTGAAAGAGTTATACATATCCAAGTGTCTTGCAAACTAGTTGTTGTTAAAGTAAATGTTGTGCTTTTCTAAGAGCATAGAGGTCATCAATAATACAAAGCATTCGAAAGTCCATGCCTCTTATTAACTATGTGAAACATTTAGACTAAGGCCAAAACTAAAGACAGGGCTTGGATCCTGTTATGCTGGTTGATTATATAAGAATGGAAGAAGGAACTATTTTATGGCCATCTCAAGCATTGTTATTCAATTGGTAAACCTCAACAAAAAATAGCACAAAGGCATAAAAAAAGATAAAATTAAAGATTGAAGATTATCATGATAGTAGATCCAATTGTAAGATGCATTGTCTTATTATTGTTACCTCAAGTAATATGGAGTGGACAGTAAGTCCCACATGAATTTTAAGACAATGGAAATTCATAAGGTAATTGTAGTGAATAACAAATCAATGCTAACCTAGAACTTTTATAGAAAATGGATTAAAGGCTAACCAATTTTTTATTAGCTTAGATACCATTAGATTGATGATGGAAGAATAAAATTGATTGGTTCATTGTATTAATTGCAAGTACCTCAAGGACTAATCATAAAAAATGGAGTTAAAGTTGCAAGTGTGCAAAGTCATCAAGAATTTTGGATCTTCTCTTGAATTAAGTTTAGAATAAGTTCCAAGTGTGATAGAGGACATATAATCTTGCTTAAAAGATAAAATTTCAAGTCAGGAAGTAAGTTAGCTAAACCTATGAGTATATGAGGCTGACCTATGGGTTAGAAAGACTAAGGTTAGTCAACTAATCTCACCAATTGAACAGGCCAAGCAAGGTTGAGTTTTTAATTGCTTAAGTTTCCTTTGCTTATTTTATTTCTTTTATTATGTCTTTTTACCTATTTTAGTTATTTGCTTCTAATTTTATGCGAAGATTTTTAAGCCTATAGGCATTTAATTATAAGTGAATAGCAACTTTTGTTGAATAGTGAATTGCTTTAGAGAGATTGACAAACATTTCTTTAAGTTATTTCAATAACTCTTGAGCTTATCAAGAGTATTATTCTTATAGCATGCATCCTTATACCATGGTTCTTAGCTCATTTATAACTAATGCATTGAGAATCTTTTTGCTATTGGTTTTTGGTTCCTTATAACCAACAAGTCATGACTTACCATATCATCAATTTCAAGAGTTATATAATTAATGAATTGATGCTTCAAACTAATTTTAGTTTCTTAAGGAAATGATATCAACATTATAATTATTGGGCATTGAGACTTATCTCGAGTTAGCTTCAACTAGGATGTTATAAATAGTATCAATTAGCTTAATAATAAGTATATGATTTAAGGATGAATTAAAGTGAAAGCTAGTAGGCTTGTAGTGACATAGTACAAAGAGCAATCCAATGAGGACAAGGAGTGTCTCTTAAGTAAGGCTTAGGCAATTTGTAGCTTTTAGCAGACTTCTAGGAGGGCAAGAGCTTTGAAAGAGAATAAGTTAGGAATGAACCAAGTTGATAGTTGGAGAGGGGAGAGGTAAATAACTGCAATTGTTCATGATTGCTTCTATACTCCCAATTAATAAAAAAAAAAATATGGATTTTGACTCATTTTATGTCTAATGTATATTTTGATAAAGAAGTCATTATAGCTTAAGATAAGGTTAGCCATTTGTATAAATAGCAAATGGATAGTTTTTCCTATTTAGCGGACCCATAATATACACATTTATTGATTATATTTGAAAACATAAAATTAAAACTCAACACAATTAGTTGGTGTTTATCATGTATGCACTAATTACCAAATCATAGCTTCCAAATACCTATTAAAAAAAAAAAACATATTTCTAGTATTGTCTTCAACTTAATAAATGTTTATAATAAAAATTATATAAAAAGATCTATAAAAATTGTTGCAAAAATAACTTTCTAATTTTAAGTTAAATATATGGAGCCCGAGGATAACATAATTGCTTAAGAGTCCAGCCATAATTTCATAGTTTTGAGTGCTGTGCGACTAAATTGAACAAGAATTTATTGTATAGCTTTCTATAAGGCTAATGTAGAACATGTGGTATCTACCTGAAATAATTATTGATTTATACATCCAATTCAATTTTTTCACTGGAACCATGTGACTATGCAAGTGAGGTTGGGGTCTAAATAAAGCATGCCACATGAGTAGATTCATATGCATATGGGAAGAAAATTGCTTCCACATATTATACTTTTTGTTTTAGAATGATAGGAATAGAAGTGTGGAAGAAAATCAAAAGATAGGAATGTTACTTTTATCACAAATATATTCAAAACAAATAAGGATGATAATAAGAGAACGAACTACGATAACTGACAAGCCAAATAGTAGGGTGATAACAATTGATGTGTGTGAGAGAGAGAGAGATGTAAAGGTGGAAATTAGACAAAAGTTTGATCAAATCAGCAGATAATAGAGTATGGAATTAAATTTATAAAGTTTGTAACTCCCAATATTTAATGGTTTCGTAGTCGGAACCCCACATGTTAACAAGAATTGTTTACTCAAACATGCTTGCAAACGGGTTTGTTTTTTCGAACTCTATGCAAACACATTCATAAGTAGGGGATTTGACTCTTTTCTCAATCTCGTTGAGTTGGTTACAAGAACCCCTTCTATAACGGGGTTATGTCTTGTCTAGTTTGATGGGTTATATGTTAATTTTCTTCCTTTAGTTTGTCGCGTTAAGATAACAAATATCAAGTCGATATCAACTAAAAGCTTGTGAGTCAAGTGGATAAAAGAACTTACTAAATCTTCCATTGGCTTGTCCGATGACTATGGATTGAAATTTCATCGGTACTATATTTTCTTATTCACCAAATAATATCTACAAACACGTATGGAAATGATCACCAATCGGCTCAATGGTGACAGCTGTAAGATTTGCTATTGCTATCGAAACGTATAGAAATGTGCACTAAACTGAATTTGTCCGAAACTATCAGTTTAGCCGATGATTAGTTAAATCAAACATTTCTTTTAAGGCTACATACTTGAGCCGATTTACGTATACAAGTGGTTTAAGGGTCGGTTTGAAAGCCTTTAAAAAGTTTTTCTTAATTTTTTTTAAATTTAATTTTTCGTGTTTCCATCAATTATTATTAATAATTTATTATCTATTTGTATATTTCTATTTTTATTCCAAATAATTCTAATACTTTATATGAATATATAATGATATATAAATGGTTCCCATTTATTTTCACTTGAAAATTTTTTTTATTTTGAAATAATTGATTTAGAATATATAAGTGCGATAGTGTTTATTTTATCATTTGCTTTTTTCTTAAAAAAATTGAAGTTCAAGTAAACTTGAGCTGCCATTCAAGATCCCATCAAGTTGGCGATTCTTCAAGACCTAATCACTTAGACCCTACCCTTGGAGCTCAGTGATCGATTTAGACACATCCCCATCCAGGTTGGACTAATTTACGGGTTAGAATCGGTCCTTACACATAAACGTATCATATCAGCGGTGTGGATTTTTAAGGCAAAATTCAATGTTCATCTTTTGTTGATAGAGCTGTTTTTCGTAAGTGGCCAAATAGGGAAAGAAAATGTATTTTTCGTCCGACATGTTCACTTATATTAATGAATCAAGGAGTAACTTTTTCCATGGTACAAGCTTATGTGTACTTAGATATACGTTATAACAGCAAAGCAGAATAATTGAACGGAAAAAATGACATGTCCCAACATGCTATAGATGCACGGTGGTGATTAATTGGGACATTCTTCAAATGGTTTTATTTTATAGTTTGTAATTCTCAAACCTTCGACACTAAATTCAAAAATAATGCAAGAAAAAAAAAAATATAGGATAAGGCAATTGCAACTATATCATCGAATTATTATTGATGAAATCTAGATAGACCAGTTAAACTTCCAAAATAT
The DNA here is from genome assembly GCA_024138005.1 of Lumnitzera racemosa. Lineage (NCBI taxonomy): Eukaryota > Viridiplantae > Streptophyta > Magnoliopsida > Myrtales > Combretaceae > Lumnitzera > Lumnitzera racemosa. The sequence continues at coordinate 66,658,405 of JAMXBC010000004.1, forward strand.
GAACTTGCCTCTTCATGACATGAAAAGATATGTAAATAACCCTAGAACAGTTTCTACAACTCTAAAAATGTTATTAAAAGACTAATGGTTTAGGATTTTAAAGGGTTTTTATGCATATCTAATCAATAGTTTGGAGGGTCCCTTAAATTATAAAAAAATTTAAAAAAAAAAAGAAAAAGAAAAAAGAGGTAAATCCATGTATAGTTTAGTGGAGTTTATTTAGGGTTTTTATTTTCTTTTCGTTTGTTCAGGGCTCTTATTTTCTTTTCGTTATTGTATCATCTCCCATCACAGATTCTTCACTTAAACCATTAAATGAGTATCAAATTAACAACTTTAGGAAACCGACATTTAGTCTACTACCGGCATCCACAGTGAAATTTCATGGAAACAACCAATCCTTTTAACTATTTCCTTTCAAATACTAGAAGATATTATTGCGATAGAATTGCTATTACTTTAGGAAGCACGTGTATGGCATTGCATCCACGTGTTTGTTAATTATAACAAATTCCGCTTTTACTTTTACCTTGTTTGGTTTTATATATTACACGACATTCATGGGTTTTGACTTGTTAATCTCTTGAATTCTATTCTTATTTTATCCCAATTTTTTGTTGTTTCTTTATTTGTTGGATTCTCGATAACATGTTTACTTCATGGTACGCAACGTGATTGTTATAAATAATTTCACAAATGAGTAAAATGAAATGAAAATGTATCTTAAGGAAACGAGCGATTGCATAAATATATCTCGAATTGTCAATGGAACCAGGGAGTATAATCCAGCATTTGAGACGATTTTAAGTAATCACTCACTAAATTTGAATGGGTCCAATTAATAAGTTTCTCCATGCTTATTTTTCGCATTCACCAACATGTCGAATAGATTTTTAATTATTTAGGTAGAATTATAACTAAGGTGTTAAATACTAACCTGGAAATATTGAGCATTGAAATTTTAACTTAAAAGTGCTCAGTTGAATTTTCCCAAGTCTAGTGAAATTATTAGGATTTGTTTTCTCCTTTTTCATGTCCTACTTAGGAAAAATTATAGGGTTTGAGAAAGTGAAGAAAGAAGTAGGAGTGATAGTTGTGAAACTACTTTAAAAGATGAAGTTAGAGTTTTAACTCTAGCCACACATTGAAAAATAGAAGAAGCTAAATAGACTAGGTTTCGGGCTTGGTTAATAAAGAGGCCTCTGAATGTTGGCTCTTTCAACATTTTAAATTACTTTACATTATTCAATAGTGAAATTATTCAATAGTGAAATTACATTAAACTTGTAATTTCATGCTGTTAGCAATATGTGCCTCTAGGCTATGTATCACCCTACAATGTCTTTTCAGATGAGGAATCTTATTTTTGTAACCAACCATTATACAAATATATGGAAAGTGACCAGAAAAAGCTATGAAAAAGAATACCATTAGCTTCCCTAACCTTGCTTGTATATGCAAAATTTCTTCTACATTAAGAACATTAGCTGATCACACTTCATTACAGAAAATACTTCAAAATCTACATAATTCTTACTATTAATAGAACTAATATCAAAGCTTGATGGTAGATGGTTTGCACTAAGCCATCTAAAAAGATGGAAGAATCTATACAAGTAATGATGGAAGAGCATGAATAAAAGTATGAAGAATAGATCAAATTGCAAGATGAGAAGCATAGCAGCTTATGCAAACCTTTACCGACATGTTTCAAAAGTAGTGACATTCATTCAATGCAACAATTTTAGACCTAAAAATGAAAATACAAGGTATAATTAGACCATAATTTATTAGTAAAGCTAAGTTAACAATGGATGGAGAAATAAAATGCTTCAATTAATAGCACACCTCAACAAAACCCATTTTTAAAAATGGACTTAACCTTACCAAATGCCAACTAAAGTTATGATGCACAAGTTCTCCAAAATTTTTGGTAGGAATTTGTAGTCTTAGTTAATTAAAGTTGAGAATTTCTATACCATTGATGCTACACTTGACAACTGTAGACTAACCTTAGCTACCATGCATTTTGAAGATCAAGCATTGTTGTAGTTTCATGCTTATCTATAAAGTTGAATTGTACCTACTCCACTAACCTTGGAAGAATTGGTCTTAGAAATGTAAACTTAATTTAAAGTCGAGGCATATAAGGAGCTCCATGGCCGACTTCAAAGAATTATTTCAAATAGGTTCCTTGCTAGATTATTTACAAGATTTTATGGCCTTATCTACTTTATAAAAAATATACTAAAGCATCATCTTATGAGCCACTTATTAAGTGGCTTAAAGATAAGAAATTAGTACCCTATAAGAGCATTTGAACCATAGGCCTTTACAAAAGCTATTACACTAGCCAAAATTCAAGAAGCTACATTACTTGCTACCAAAAGTGGCCTCAAACACATTTGACCCATGTCCACTTGCCTTATAAGCACTGTCCACCAACCTTTTTCTTCATCCCCAAAAACTTACATCAACATCAAACCCAGCAACTATGCTCAAAACTTTACCACAAATACTTCTAAACCCATAAACAACCAAACCAACAATAACCAAAATAATACATTACTAAATACTTGTAAGTTGACTATAGATGAGATAAAAGAAAAAACGATGTAACATTTGGACTTAGGTATATGTGTAAGAATAAAGGATTGAGAATTATGAAAATTTAAGACGATAATGAAGATTTTATAGCATCAAATGGAAAAGAAAATGGAAAATTAGAGGAGCTAAAGGCATTAGAAGATGAAATATCTAAACTAATATTATGTTCCATGGGAAAAAACAAAGTCAATGGTACTATGACATTATGTGGACATTAAAAAAAGAAAAGGAAATTAAGTGTGTTGATGAATAGTGGTAGCTCTCTAAGATTTTTAGATATGTGTGTGGCTAAAAGATTGGGTTTTTGATTGAAAATGCATCTCCCATCAAAGTGACATTGGTTGATGGTTATATTTTAGCAACCAATTTCTAAATCAATAGGTTTGAATCATGCATTCAAGGCCATCTATTCATTATTTTCACTATAAGGATATAACGTAGTGTTAGGGGTGCCATGGTTTGCAAGTTTAAGAGATATTATTTCGTATGAGAATGGAGCAATGCTCGTTACTTAGAGAACACGAATTGATGGCCAACATCAATAACAACACTATCATTAAATTGTTCCAGAAATGTAATATTGATTTCCACCTATAATGTTGGTTGATAGATGTTAATAAATTAGATCATGAGCTAAAAGAAGAGGCTAAATTGCATCCACAATAGTTAAAATTAGTAGAGGAATTTTCTAATTTGTTTAAAGTGCTACAAACATTGCCACCCCCTAAAAGTGATGATCATAGGATACACTTGTAAGAGAATGTTTAACTAATGAATTTATGCCCATATGAGTCTTCCATTGCTCATATAGGAAGAAATGATATAAGAGATGTTAAGGCAAGGCATAATTCACTTTACTCATAGTCCTTATTCTTTACTTATGATTTTAGTTTTAAAAAAAAAGGGATAATACTTAGCGAATGTATAGATTACAAGAAGATAAATAAGCTTCAATTAAGGATAGATATCCAATCCCTTGGTAAAAGATCTTTTCAATGAATTGCAAGGCATAAGTTATTTCAACCAATTAGATTTAAGGTCTAACTACTGTCAAATCTAGATCGATCCTAAGGACTTTTATGAAACCACATTTAAGACACATGGCGGTACTATGAGTTTATGGTAATGCCATTTACGCTTACTAATATCCTATCTACTTTTAGGGCCTTATGAATAATTTGTTCAAGAATTACTTGAGGAAGTTTGTCTTAATCTTCTATAATGATATTTTTTTGTACAGTAGTTCCATAAAACAACATCTTCAATACCGACGGACTATTTTCTTGGTGTTGCAAAGGGAGACATCATATGTTAAAAGTAAATAAATAAATAAAGTCTATTTTTGGAGTAACTTATATTAAATACTTAAGACATATTATCTCCAAGTTAGAGAGACTATCGAGCCTAAGAAGGTAGTTGCTATCACAAATTCTCTATAATACACACAATTAAGTAGCTAAGGAGATTTTTAGCCCTTATAAGGTATTATAGAGGTTTATCTAGGGGTGTGGAGCTTTAACTAAGCCATTAACACAACTTCTAAAGAAGAACAACTTCAATTGGAATCAAGAAGTTGTAGTTACCTTTGAAAGAGTTAATGAAGCATTGATACATGCCCTAATACTTTGATTACTTAATTATTCTAAACCTTTCATCATTGAGACAAATGTTAGTGATAAAGGGGGTAAGGGTAGGGGTAGTCTTAATGCAAGACCACCATCTCATTACTTACCTAAGCAAAGCACTTGGTTCTAAACAAAAATGACTTTTAATTTACAAAAAGGAGATGATAGCCTTAGTTTATAGATAGAGGCATTACATGTTAGGGAGATACTTCATTATGTAAATGAATCATCAAATTTTAAAATTTGTGTTAGAACGACGAGTTACAACTCTATCAACAAAAATGGTTAACAAAATTTTTGGGTTTGGATTATGAAATCTAACTTAAGAGTGGAACAAGTAAAAGAGAGGAGATGTCTTGCCCCAAGTATAACTATATAGGGCTACATACATTCATAAGTACCATTATTGCCTCTTCTAAGCTATTGGAAGAAATGAAAGCAATTTATGCAATCATTTATACTACTAAACATTGATTGATAAACTTAAAAGGGGAGAAAGTGTCAAGAATTACAATTGGGAATATAATTTACTCAAAAGGCATGGAAAAATTGTAGTAAGGGTAAACTAGAATTCATGAAGGAAGCTCATATCACTCTATCATAATGTGAAGGTGGTAAACTCTACTAATTGTTAGTTTAGAATGTAACGTGGTGTTAAACAATGCGTGAGGTGGTATGGAAAAAATGTTATTATGGTTTTAATGGATGAAGTGAGTAAATATGCACACTTCATAAGTTTATCTCATCCATTTATTGTCTCATAAGTTGTACATACTTATCTCGAATTTATATTCAAACTAAATAGGTTACCCAATATTATTGTTCGTGATAGGAATTCAACATTCATTAGCCATTTTTAGAGCAATTCTTCAAATTATAAGGAGTTGAATTGAGGTTTTCCATTGCCTATGACTCCCAAATTGATGGGTAGATAGAAGTGGTAAATGTTTGTTTATAATTCTACTTGAGATACATAGTAGGAGAGAATCCTAGGAGATGGATAAAGTACCTAGCTCTAGTTGAATGTTAGTACAATACTAACTACCATTCTAAGGCACACTTGACATCATTCAAAATATCATATGGATATCCACCCCCATTACATTTTTTGTACATCCTAGGGGACTCAAGGAGTAATACAGTTCACATGACACTAAGAGACAAGAAAAAAGCCATTAAAGTTCTTAAATTTCATTTGAGTAGAGCTTAAGAAAGGTAGTGATTAACTGATAGAGAAGAGGATCGAGAGGGATTGTGAAAGAAGAGATATAGAATGGGTTAAATTGCAACCCCATAAGGAACATAGTTTGAAGAATAGATGTTTACACAAATTATCATGAAAATTCTTTAGCCCTTATAGAATCCCTAGGAAAGATTGAAAGAGTTACCTAAAAACTACAATCACTTAACAGTTACACTTTCCACCTTACATTCCACATTTTATAACCTAAACAATTTATTTTTTGTCAAGATTAGCTAGTTTTTAATGTCTCATTAGTGTAAGAGGCACTTACCTTAGAGCTTGAGATGATACTTGACAACAAAATAGAGAAAAGGTGACTTATAGTAAAGACGTTGGTGTTACTAAAATGGAAAGACAAACCAACATGTGAAGCAACATGGGAGATTTAAAAATATTAAGCCCTTAGATTTTGAGGCTTACCCTTATAATCAAGGGTTTTCGAATGAGGGAAAGATGATGTATGGATAGGTCAAATTTTAGAAGTTGAGTGAGTGAAGAAAGAAGAAGCAACTGATAGTTGTGAAACTAGTTTAAGAGAACTCTAACCACACATGGGAAGATAATAATAAAAAAAAAAACATTAAATAAGCTAGGCGTATGCCTAGTTCATAAAGAGACTTGAATATTTGCATTTTCAATATTTTGAATTACCTTGTATTCAATAGTTAAATTACATTACACTTGTAATTCCATACCATAAGTAGCATACACCTTTAAGCTACGCGTTACTTTAGAATATCTTTTCACATGGTGAATCCTATTTTTGTAACCAACCATGAAAGTGGCCAAAAGAAGCTATTAAAGAGAGAAACGTTATTTTCTCTAACCTTATTTGTATATGAGTAATTCCCTCTACATTAAGAGCATTAACCTACCACAATTCATTACAAAAAATACTTAAAAATTTACATAATTCCTATTACTAACACCACTTTAGTATACTGACTCAAACAAATTCAAGTTAAATAGAAGAGAGAAACTTCGGGTATTAATTCATTAGATATCTTCATGAAGTGACCCCTAACAAATCCTTGTCAAAATGGAAAAGTGTCTTAACAAGACAATTTGTTAAGACGTCTTATCAAATAGATCTCAAAGAACAAATATATCTATAGAATTTTGTAGATTCGAGCCTTGCTTGAATTAGTGCATGTTTTCAATCTTTAGAGTTATGAACTTTCATAAAAGATCGCTTAGATTAATTAAATCTAATTTAAGCTCAAACCAATCATAAAAACAAAAGGTGTTTTAATGGTATATATAATTCTTATTTTATAGAAGTTCAACCATGGATTTACATAGAAGTATTGCTTATTTTCTCTCAAAAACCAACACTTAGGAAAGCTCATCTCAATCTTTTCAATAAGCTCATTGATTCATAACATGATGTTGCTACCAACTACTCTAACATCTTGTCCATGTCTATGTGTTTCCTAATCTCTAGCTCATCTTTACATGCTTCAACAAGTGGGGTACGTTCATTTTTGTTTTGTTTTGCTTTTTTTTTTTCTTTCTCTTTTAGTTTAGCTTTGTATCCTTTATGTAGTTATTTATACTATTAGAGTAGAGTATCAGTGTTTCATTACCTTAGTAGGACTTCTTTTCCAAGAGTTCTCATCTCTTCAATTTGTTTTATCGGGAATGTTGTAGTTGTTTTGTTCAATAAATTCATGAGTTATTGTTATCTTACCTAAAAAATAAAAAGAAAACCTTTCGAATGGACTTCTAATTCTAGTGTAGTAATTAAGAATAAGGGATTGCTACTCTTTTTCTTAAATATCAATTAGTTATATCATGAAAGAGTTGAAATCATCTTCAACAAATTATTCATATGACTCATAAAATTCTTGCACGAAAGTATTTTATGTGCATGTAAATGTATTTATTTTACCTCACAATTTTTTAACTAGATAAACTATGTTTTTAGTTCTCAACATTTCACTAATTTTTTGTTTAAGTTATAAGCTTATTTTTCATTTGAATACTTAAATTTTACAAACAATTGCAATGAGGATATTTTGTAATACCTTAGTTTTTCTATTAATAAATTACATATGGTACAATTAATAAAAAAGCTAATAGCGGTACAAAAAGTCCTTATTTGAAAATATTTGTAAATGTTAAGGACTCAAAGTGAAAAAATAATAACAAAAGTTTATAACTCAAATAAAATAATTGGTAAAATTTTGAGGCTAAAAATTTACTCTTCCCTTTGAATTATTACAACACAATATTGATTACACACTTAAGAAACAGAAGGCAAAAAAAAGGGGACAACTACATTAAAATGTGAACAATTTCTTTAATTCGCTCTGAAAAAAGACTTGAGGTGCATATTAACATTTTTCTACTTAAAATGCACTTATTTTTATTCATTTCTTTTTTTTCCCCTTTTTAATCTCCTTTAATAGGTATTCCTTCTTAGTTTGAGAATATAACCCATGGAAAATATTTGCTTGGTACGTAATTATTCTTTTGTCACTAATTGATAATTTCAATAGTTTATAATTGAATGAAAAATGAACAAAAGTTTAAACATTATCTCTAGAAGTATGTATAGATATAATATATATGAAACATCTAAAAAAATTTTAAAGTGAGGGATATTCTAATATATATATTTATATATACACACACATAAAACCATTTCAATTATTTTAATAGCCTAGCTCTCTTTTTTGCTAATTCTAATTTTTCAAAACCAATAAATAGAACTAGTCTCTCTTTCTCTCTACCAACCCCCTAAATGGTGGTACTCTTTTCTTATACCTTAAGAATCTCCATGAACTTATATGAGAAATTAATAGTAAGTAAACATCAATTTTTACTTTTCTTATAAATTTCTCTTTTCCTAATTCTAATACTATATGTTAAGTTGTGATTTAGAAAAGGATTTTAGAAAATTTTTGGTTGATTAAAAGAAAGTATGAGTAGTACGTGGGTATCTTAGTACATGACTTTTGGCATATGAAGAGTAGGTTTTGAGTTGACCCATTTGTTCCTAAGGGTTAATGCTCTTTTACTCAAAATTGGAGACTTAACAATAATTAAAGTTTAATTTAAAATTTGGTGCAAATCTTCTAATTGAAGTTTTAAAAGTCAAGTTTAGGAACTTGAGATTATCATTTTTAGAAAATTTTATTTCCTAACCTACTTTCAATTTATGAAAATAAAGATTTCTAGAAGTAGATAAATAATAAGGGAAAAGGTTCACAATAAAATTCCACTTTTAGTGTTTTTGATCAATTTTTTGAAGATAACTTAGATTTGGGGTAGAAACTCAACCAAGATATGTATAGTTGAATCTCTTCTGCTCAGGAAGAGTTTTAAGAGTTGCCTAATGTTGAGCAACCAATCATTCTCTCTTAACAATCAATCAATAATTCAATTTTAGGTTAATGGCCAATCTTTGAGTATGTAGGTCAACTACTTTACTTGTTAGTTGACTAAAGACTTTAGGAAAATGGTTTTTAATAAATATTCAACTATTATGTTATAGGTGTTGTTCTCTTATTATTATAAAGGGACTTTTGTGAACACAATCAAGGTAAGTATGATATTTTGTTTGATTTATGCACTTGCAAGCAGACTGGTTATGACAAATATAATCATATGGGACCTAAACTATCGTGTTGTTTATGACTTACATTGAAGTTGGTAACCATCTCGGATGGATAGACCATTGACTTGGAGTCCATTAACCCATTTTAAGATGCATACTTGCACTGAAATGGTATATAGTTAGGTATTGATGCATCTAAGTCTCACAAAAGCAGGTTATCAATATGGCAAAATTGTAACTAATATAGGTTGGTCAATTAAAGTAATAGTTAATGGGTCACAGTTATGGTATAAAATGCAACTATTAATGGAAGCAATGGTCGAACTACAAATAGTTGATAAGGGTAATAAACTCAGTTTGGTGTAGTTGGTTTGTTGGTTATTGGTTTTTGGGATATTATGTCACAAATGTTATTTATTTTGTTCATGCATTTGTATATATATGTGATAAATGTGTATGTGATTTGTCATATATGTGTATCTATGTGGCAATATTTCCTTACAAGGCTTATATAGTTTTTCACAAATGATGTCTGAGTTATAAGTAAGTGGACTATTGATATGGAATACTATAGATGATACAAGTTAGGATATCTAAAGAGAAGCAAGGTTAGGTTTTTGAAATGGATAAAATTGCAAATAGAAGTAATGGACCAAGCTATTAACAACTTACACTAGTAGTGAACTAAGTATGAGATGATTTATGTAATAATTAATTATTTATGGAGTATTTTATTGATATTTATGTTGCAAGCCCAACACGTTTGGGATTTATTCACTAAATTGTAATTGTACACTTAACACAATGTTATATGTATTAATTAGGTTCACTATATGTATATCTATATTTTAATCTTTCCTTACTAAGCTCTATAGTTCATCCCTTTTCAGGATTTAAACTTTAAGATAGCAATGAGTCAAATGATGTAGTCTATTATAATAAAATAAGATATGATCTATAAATTTATGGTTAGAGTCAACAATAATCTTATTAATAACAACAATTTCTAAATTGATTTAACTGTAGATGATATATGATAGAAAGATTGATAATGGGCTTTATTATTTAGTGATAGAGTAACAGTTACATTAGTTAATATAATAGAAAGATTGATAATGGGCTTTATTATTTAGTGATAGAGTAACAATTACATTAGTTAATATAATTGAATATTTTTTTATACCTTATGTTAAGTGAAGTCTCACATAGAAGAAGGAATTCAATAGGTAGCATACGGTACATGAAAGTATACATGGTGTGTAACAACAACTACTCATATTATTATATATTTAAATATAATTAATAGTTACACACTATGTATAGTTATACATGACATATGTTACTTATTAAATCTTTTTTTTCCCTACATGGATTATAGAGAGAGAATTGATATTGATTTATAAGGCCATAGTAGTGAATATTTTTATCAATACTATTTTAGAAACTTTTGAGTTAAGTGGTTAAAAAAGGCCTACTAGTATTTATTGACTTGATTATTCATTACTTTGACTTAAGGCATTACAAATGGTATCAAAGCTCATCCTTTATTGGTAAGTAGATGATTTAGGGACTATTTTGACCCGATTTAGAGAAAAGAAGAGATTTAAGGAGCGCAAAGAGTGTCACTAAGCTATAACTCATGGCATATTTCTAGGATGACTTATAGATTGAGAGTAATAAGAATGAACGAAATCATACACTAAAAGGGGGAAGGAATTAGGCCCAATTGGAAGGTTTCATAACAAAGACATTATGTGTTTTTTCATGTTAAGTGAAGTCTTATGTAGATTATGGGAGAGAATTAATATTAGTTTACAAGACTAATATAACGAATATCTTATTAACATTAATTAATAACTTTTAAGCCAAAAAGTTGAAAATGTCTAAGTAGTATTTACTAGCTTGATTGCTCACGACTTTTGGCCCGAGACATTAAAATATTTATGGATCTTATAAGATTATGTAAATTTCAAATTATTCAAAGATTTCATTTATATCTGTGTGTGTTTGTGTAATATATGTGTATATATATGCATGTATATGCACTCATTAATCATTTCTTTTTCCTAGGGCAATAATCTTCTAATGGTCTTAATATATGAAAATATATGCAATTATATTAGTATGTGCTTGTGTATATGTATTTTGTAAATATATTGACTCCTCAATAATCATAAAATCACATAATCAAATCCTTTCATCAATTTTGTTAATAAAATTTTTCCTCACTCTAAATTTAATTATTTTTTTTATACCATATGGCACTAATGTGGCATGCTACTTGTTTTCGATTGAATCTACACCAAGTAATAATTCCTAAATGAGAGGAATAAGTCAAGCTTTGGAGGGTATTGAGGCTAGTCTAGCGTAGCCTCTCCAGTACGTAAGTCAAAATGTGTTTAAGTATTTAGTAGGTAAGTATGAAAGTAAGCAATGAAAGTGTATAAAAAGTTGTTATAGTAGTTGTGTTCTTGTATTTATAAGCTTTTGTCTGATAACTAGCATGGTAGGGCCATTGAATAGTCTATGATAGGTGATAACTTCTTACTTTAGTCATGTGCTAGATGTCATAGGAAGTAGGAGGTTGTGTAGTTAGGGGCTGATAGTTGCTAAACTATTTATGCCCTTCTTTTCAAGTCAAATATTTAACCAAAGTAGGTTAGCTTTGTGGCCCACTAGATGGTTAAGCCTAGAGTCTTCCTAATTGTCAAATTAGGCCAGCAATGCAGTTGTAGGAATGTTTGACCAAGTCAGTAGAATGTCAAACTTGGTCGGCAGATCGCCAAGTAGTCACTGAGAAGGGGGGGAATTCACTAACATCACCATTTGATGTAACAAAAACAAAGTACACTAGATTACCTAGGTTTTAAAAGTGAAAATAATAAATAAATAATGAAAGAAAATGGTACATCAGCTTAGCTGACAAAGACTACCATGTTTATCTTCCATGGCTATTAATAGAGATGTAATCGAATTGGTTGTTATGAGGTACCTAACTTGTTCAATTTGATAAAAATCTTACGAGTTTTAGGATATAATTAAAAACTCTATAAAATTTAGGGTTGGATTTTTTTGCTACAAGAGAACCCAATAAGAAACTCAACCAATAAGAATACACTAATAATAATATAAAAAATTTAAAAAAATGAAACATTTTACGTAATTAGTTATAGGAGGAAAAACCTTCTAGGGTTGAAAAATACTTAACCCTATTGAGGTAAGTTCGAATTTTATAAAATCTATATCAAATCTGCTCCACTTGCATTCATTGCTATTAAAGCAAACATAGGTAACATAGTCAAGCAAAGGTAGTGGAGCATAATCTTATCTTATCCCTTATAGAAAAATATTAATGGATTATTCACTGCACCAATTTCAACCGTAAGAATTCTCTTTTGTTTATTTATTTATTTTTCCTCTTTATTCCATTTGATAATATGACAATCCACCATTTTAGATAGATTAAGTAATCTAAAACAAGCAATCCTGCTCTACTAGTGGTTTGAAACCTAGAATGACTATATAGGATACAGTATCATGTAGGTTGAACATATTCCTTTTCCAATTTTTCTTTTTTTTTTTTATGCATGTATTTCAAATGAAATCGAATATTTTAATGGATAACAATATCTATTACTGAGTTTCCACACACCAATCCACAACTACCACTATATATGGCTAAAGGGTATTGTACCATCTAACTAGTGTCCTATTTCTTCTTTTTCATTTTTCATTTATCATTTTTTCTAGTTATTTTCAATTAAAATAAATTAAAACTATTTAGGTCAATTTGAACTAAATGCCAAAACACTATTAATTTAATTAACATATGAATAAAAGTTTAATAACCTATATAAAATAGTTTGAAAAGACATTGAGAGATTGCATCCTTTAATCAAATGGTACCAAGATCATTTCATATTTTGAAAGCTAGTCTGGAATCACCTACATTAAGCTACTTAGTCAAACCAATTTTGAGGTCGTTTTGCTAACTTATGGAACCAATTCTCATGTCTTGGTTAATAGAAAATATGACTTTCACATCATGTGATCATCGAGTGCCTCATTTAAGGAAAAAATGCTCTAAAATTCCTCATCTAAATTAATCAAAGAAAAATAAGACACTATATCTCAAAATATGAGAAGGTCAACCATTGCGCATAACCAATAGCCTATACTTTGATTAGATAGGTGTCTAAGAGTGTATGAAGTGTTTATAAATGTTAAGAATTGCAATTTTATATACATTTAATTCATTTGATGTTGTTCTTCCAAATTTATAAATGCTAATTCATTTGATGTCAATCACTTGCACAAAAGTGAAGGACATAGATGAGAGGATCAATAACAAAGGGTGTAAGAATCTTTATTCATGAATGAAGAACTCACGATAAGGGCACCATATGATTACTTCTTATGCACTTAGTAGACTTAAATAGGAAATCAATAAAATTAGTTAGAATGCTGTCAATCTAGTAGAATGAGTTAGGTCATTAATGGAATTAGTTAAACTAACAAATCAATTCAATTAGAATAGGTTATTTAACAAATAGAATAAATAATTATATGGTTATGTAATATCTTTCATGGAATAAAATGGAAAATCTTCTCTCTTCTCTATCTTTCCCATCTTTCTAAATTTCTAAGAGAACTCCTCTTCTTGGAATGAGGAAAAAACAATTTCCTTTAGATATTGTCTTTGGGTTTTAGTTGGTAAAGATTTGATCGAGATTAGGCTTCACATAATTGTGTAATCCTATAAGAAAAAGAATAGTGAAGGGTAGGTATTGTCTAACGAGGCCACTCTAATACTTAAGTTATATCGGTGTACGAAGAGACTAAGAGTACTCAAAGGTAAAAAGCAAGCTTTAGTATGAAAAATATTAAGTAGTTTACTAGTAGTTAGAGAGGAGTTTGTAGTTAGAGAGGAGTTTGTAGGTAGAAGCCATGTCCATAAGTGTTACGTAATGGGGCTGTAGTGTCCAACATGTTCTACAAATGTAGGAGATAGTTATTGACTTATCCATTTAGCCTTATCCATAATCTTCTAGTAGTAGGTGACCATTGTAGCTAGGTGGGCTATGTTATGGGCTTCATATGAGATTTGCTATAAGGGTGGAAAGGTTAAATTCTAAGAGGCACAACCTATGCCATAAACCTAATCAGGTTGGCATAGGCCTAAGAGGCTTATATCTAAAAGGCCTTATCAACAATTGCACCATCCCTACTAGCAGTCTCATTGCCATTATGGAGGTAAGGAGAGGGGAGAGATGGGCTTCTTAAGTATGTCATTGATCTAGTCCAAAGGCGTTTATGTTGGCAAGGTGACATAGCAACATGGTGATAGTACTAATGTACCAATGTAGTGGTCAAGACATCTAAGCTAAGTGATACAGGGGTCGAGCAGATGTGATCTACTTGAGCAAGTTACCATCTAAGCCAAGGTGGGTACTCCAGCCTCGAGTTAAGACGTAGGAGGTCTGACCTCCTTGGTCGTTAGGGGGTATAAGGTAGTTGGCCCTCTATTAGGTTAGAACGGAATGCACATTTGCTGAGCCAGATAAGCAACTTGAGGGGTATTTAGATAGTAAGGTTGTAAAGTAGAGGTATTTAGATAAAGATGTCAGACAATCTAGGCTAGCAAAACCGAGTCAAGCTGACCACTGTCCAAGTGACTCCCATTTGTTTGTGCTAAGGTGTAGTGTTATTGAAGTATTGAACAAGTTCTCTCGTGGAAGTTGAAGGGCCATCTGGAAAACTTCTTGCAAAAGTAACTTTTCTAATTCTTACCTTATCGCCTACTTTTATAGTGCAATTAATATGATATGACAGGTGTCTTATCTCTATAGACTTGCATGCAATCACATGTGTTTTGTCTTTAGAATGTAGCTATCCGATAAAAAATGTCTCTATGTGTTTGTATTACACGTTTTAGGGGATTTATGCTTACATAAATCCTTATAACTGTCAATTCACTTTCCAAAGCATTTAGCCTATAAATACTAGAGTTGCTTTAATAGATTACTCTATCGCAACCTCTCACTTTCTTACTACAATCTGAGCAACCTTATTCTTTCTTTTCATCAACTTTCTTCAAAGCTCCCTATCTTTTTTCTAAACTTTCTTCAAAGCTCTTTACACTTCTTTACTTCTTCAACATCAAGATGTCAAGTGACAATGGAGCAAACCTAGGTGAGATGCCTTCTAATACATCAAAATACAAATAACGATAGACTTTGAAGCCACAAAGAGTGACCCTCCCTGTAGAGGAAAGGACAAAGCCTCATTGCTAGCATAGTTGGATGATGATTCAAGAATGATGGTTGAGGCACTAGATAAGACAGGACTTATCAATGCCATCCTAAGGGATATTTATGCATACGATCACTTACTCGAGGCCACAGACCTATTCACTAAGCTTAGGATAGATAGGGATCCAAGTGATAGAATCAGTAAGAGCAAGCCTTCGGCCGTTAATTAGGTCCTAGTGAACCCCTTAGTTAGATCGACTCCGGGCTACGTGGTGCAACTATCGACAAGAGAGGAAAGGGTACCTTTTCTGTTGAGGAGGTACATTGAAGTGTTTGAAAAGTGCTTGGAGTACGGGATGTACCTCCTCCTCAGTGACTTTGAGAATGAACTCTTCAATTTCTATCAATTCAGTCTAGCATCAGCCCCTCCCAATGGGTGGAGGGTATTGAAGGCATTTTAGGGGCTATGTAAATACTTGGTAATAAGGGCTACCCCAAAACTCTTCAACTACTTCTATATGTAGAAGAGTTTAAATGGATAAACATACCTCCAAAACTGTCTAGGGAGGAAGCTATTTGCAAGTCTGGTAGATTTTGTTAAAGGCTAGCAATACAAGTTCTTAATGGTGGAGCTACCAGATTAAGTAGACTATTAGATGTGGTGGACCACCCAGGTTCGTACTAGAAGTTAAAAGGAGCTAAGGCCCTAATACAAGGCAAGCATACCTAACAGTTTTAATATAGCGGATGTAAATCCGAGTCGATCCCTCAGAGACCTCAAGTACTAATACTAACCTTAGCTCTATTATCTAATCGGAAAAGCATGATGAGTTGAATGAATTAAAAATACTAAAATTAACAAACTAATCTAATTATGAGATTTGACTAAGTAATTTAAGAAGTGATAAAATTAAGAACAACTTCAAGAAGGCAAATAACTTATTTAGGAATTATTTCTCCTAGTGTTTAACATGTGACCGCTTAAAATGTATTCAATTCAATCTCTATTATTCTTGACTAGAGGGATTCACAATTAAAGTTAACACCTTTCTTAAGCATATTAACCATAATCCTAAATTATTTACCAAAATCTCTTCACTTAGTAATATAATTTAGAATCTCATTAATGTATAATGAATTCCTATACAAAAATAATAACTTTCAGGAAGAATCATTTATCTTATCTCTAAATGCACATGTAATTCTATTCAATTATATTAAGATCTCATTATTCATGTGATTTCTCAATCATCATGCATAATATCATAGATTGATACCCTAGAAATATCAATTAACAATTAAAACACATAATTGAATCAAGAAAGATAGAAACTTTATTGAAAATTATTAATAAATCTAATAGTCACAAAAAACCTTAGGTTCTATAATCTTAAATATAAGAATCTTAAGTTATCATGATGAAATTAAAAACGAATTGTAACAAAATCAAGAAATAAAACATGAAAAACCCCTTTTGTTGATGAAAAATCTCTTCAATCTTAAAGTTAGGTGTTGCTTCTACCTTTCTCTCCTCCTTCTCTTCAAGTCTCTTCTCTTTTTGAATGTCAAAAGTTATGTGCAAAACCCTCATAAGTCCTTATATAATGTATTGTGAAATTTCTTTTTTCATCACCAAACACAGCTTGGGACACAGTTGTGTCCCCAGGTTATGTAACTTACTAACCTTAGCATAAAAAATTTTCCTATATGGATATAGCTTGGGGACACAGTTGTATCCCAGACTATATAACTTTCTGACAAAAAATTGTCACTTTTTCCCATTGTTTATATAACTTCAAAACTTCATAACTTATTCATTTGAACTCTAAATTGAGTGAAGCTTGATTCCTTTTTCTCGTTTTCAATCCGAGAACACGTTCAAACCATGAAATCAAAATTTTACTCAATAAAGTATCAATTTCTTAAAAAAAAAAAACAAAGATATAAAGAAAATGTTATAAAATCGCCATATGAAATGTATTTAAAATAAGAATTATTAGGCCCAATGATGCCGAAGCCATAAGGGAGATAAAAGCCTTCATAGCCTTAAGAAGCAGCTAATAGGTAAATACCATGGAAGCAGTAAAGAGATACTTTAAGTATCCGATCTCTAACCTTTTCCCCAGCGTAAAGAAGGCTATGATGAAGAAATGGACAAAAAGTACAGGTTCGTCTTTCACGAACAGCTTCCTCCCTCGTTCTAGCATAAGTATGTAGAACTATGCTTCATCTAACATCCTCCTAAAGAGAAGGGAAGGATCATCCTTGCTCGTGCTAGTCAAGGCGGTATTGGTAACTAATTGTATTATACTTTTCTTTGTACTGACTATTTGTTTGATTCTTTGCAAGTAAGAAATTGGTGGAGGAGATACCCCATCCATCAACATTCAAGCTGCTAAGGCAATGCTAAGCTAAGGTGAAGCCAACCACCAAAGTAGTTGACCTTAATAACAAGTCTATAGGGTCAAGATCGAGGGTAGGAGAGACTAGCAAGGTTAAATCGACTGCTCTACCTTAGGGGATTCCTCTTATTGGTCTCCCTACAAGGCTACTAGCTATCAAGCATATAAGTATGGTCCCTCCTTCCATCGATTCTATCCCTAACTCTACACCCATGTTAGTTGAGGACGAATTTACCAGTACCGAAGAGCCAGACATAGTGATGCTTGACCCCTCTGATAAGGCTGAGGAAGGGTTGGTCGAGGCTAGTGCCCTAGCGAAGGTAATTGGTTAAAAGAGGAAGGCCCCTAAAGATACTAAAGATAAGGCCCTCGAAGCGAAGAAGAAGAAGATGGGGAAGGCACTTATCAATTGGTCAAACGTATATAAGTGGCCCTTGAGTCATCCTTATAAGTGTGTCAATAACCTTGAGGATGTCTTCTATGAAGTCTTGAACAAGTTCTGGTGTTTGGGGATAGCACCGAACTTATGTAAGGATGTGTTATATGAGTCTTAGAATGAATAGTTACCTATTTTGGAGGCCAAGTTTAAGACCAAGAAAGTTAGGGGGAGGCTCTTAAAGCCAAAGTGAAAGGTTCATGGCAACAACATTATGTTGCGCCACTAGGCTCTCAGCCTTTAAGCTTAAATGGGATCGTATACCTCCAGCGATTAGGCCATCCTTAAATAGCTATCGATGATGGGAAAAGACACTCCCATGGAGATGGTGGTATCACTTAAGCTCGCTCATTCAGCAGGCAAGTCTTCATCTCTTTAAATTGATACTTTCCTTATTAACACTGCTTTGGTCATAGTTCATGTGTTTCTTTGCAGTGCCATGGCTAGTTGTTGCTTTAGCTCGAGAACTACAATACGTTGCTAAATAAGGTAATGAGACTTTATGTTATGATGTTTAGCATATAGAAGGGCTTAAGGGAGACAGAGTCCTCCTCTAGTAAATATTTAGAAAAGCTTATCAAGGATAATGCTCATATGTGTAGATGAATATGCTTAAGGTGAAGCTAAAGGAGGAAGAACAGGGTTAGGCCAATGCTAAGAAGAATGCCAAGCGAACTGGTAAACTTAGGACTCAACTAGAGGATAAGCAAAGGACTAAGGCTTGACTCTCTCAAAATTTAGATGAGGAGAGGAAGGGTAAGGAAGAGCTTGAAAAAGAAAATGCTGAGCTGAAGGTGTCATCCTCTAAGCTAAAGACTAAGCTGGCAATCAAGGCATTTGAGTTTGATAATGCTAAAACAACTTCATTGAAGCTGATCGATCAGAAGGTTATGTTCGAGCATAAAATCTAGGAGCTCCAGGGAGAGACTATAGAGATGAAGGAGATCATCTCCAAATTGGAGAGTAGGGAAGTGCTCAGTGAGGCCACTATTGATAAGGCCATCAAAGAATTCTACAAGATGAATAAATGGTTAGAAGAGCTAAAGGACCTCTCCACTAAGTGCGCTCGGTTCATACGAAGCAAGGTACTCTCCCATCATCCTAAGCTTGACTTGAGCTTCTTAGGTTAGCTAGATGCTCCAACTCATTAAGAGAAGAGGGTAGCCTAAGAAAGAGAAAGAAAAGCTGCTTAAGCAACTGATGCAGGTTGAACTGTACCTTCTACTGCTAGGGATGGTTAAGACATTACTCCATTTACTTTTTCCCTAACAGCTTAGCAAGAGGTCACTCCTAAGAGTGCTTCTTAAGATAATCAAGGTTAGGGTGATCCTCCTACTAACCTAAGCCAGTAGATCTTAGCCCCTCCCTTTGTAGCCTTAAGATAGTCATCTTAAGAGTAGGTTCTATTAGTAGATTAACCCTCCGAATGGATTGAAGTGTTAGATTTTTCAAAGCTTACGAAGTTTGCTGATCCAAGACAATAAGCAGTTGTTCCCCATCCCATCTTTTTGTACAGTAGGTCAAGATGCTAACCATAATTCTATAAATCCCATAGAATTTGAATTTCTTCGTTCAATGTACTTACTTTTCTTTCCATAATTCAACTACTATCAATACATTTCACTCTTTTGTTTAGTTTGTTGTACTTGTTCTTAGCATGGCTTAACACTTAGTCATTTGCATGTTTGTGCCTAACTAGTCAATTGTAAAGCTAATTTAGGGATAAAGTTTGATACGTATCTATAGGGGAGTTCCTCAATTGTACAAGGGTGCTTTCCCTTATTGAAGTTATTTAAAGGGAGTCAAGTCGTTGGTGTTCCAACCTGCTTAGATAGTAGGAGTTCCTCAGTTAGGCAAGGGGTGTTTCCCCTTACTAAGGATACCCAAAGAGGGTTAAGTCGGTAATGTTTCAACCTTGATAGTGGGAGTTCCTCAGTTAGCCAAAGAGTGTTTTCTCTTGCTAAAGTTACCTAAGAGGGGTTAAGTCGGTGATGTTTCGACCTACTCAACTAGTAGGCATTCCTCAATTATGTAAAAGGTATTTTCCCTTAGTAAGTTTACCTAAAAGGGGTCAGGTCAATGGTGTTTTTACCTATGTGGTTAATTGGAGTTCCTCAATTATGTAAGGGTTGTTTTCCTTTACTGAGGTTACTTAAGGGGAATTAAGTTGGTGGCTTTTCGCGTACCTAGTTAGTGGGTTCGTTCACCCCTTTGGTGTTGGGACTTAGTATGATAGTAAGAGAATGAAAAGAGCAACCAAAGACAATACCCATGAGAAATAAAACTTTTATTGATGCTTTATGAAAAGATTTACAAAGAAAGTATGCTTTAGTCAAAGTATGGCCAAAGGTTGTCGATGTTCCTAGTGCATAGGATGAGCTCGCCATCCAATTTTTCTAAGCTATAACTCTATTCCCTAAGCTTTCTCTTACTTTGACCAAGTCTTCCTAGTTGGGGGATGGGTTGCCTTGTCCTTCTCGTAAGCCTGTGATTTCTAACTTCTAGCAAACTAAGCCACCAACCTTGAACTCTTTATGTCTGACCTTCTAATCATAATATTTGGTTGGTCGATGCTGGTAAGCAGTTACTTGATTTGTGATGAGGTCTTTGATCTCTTCTATAGTGTTAATGCTGGCTTATAGTAAGGACTCGTTCAACATAGCATTGAAACTTTTACTCCAAATGTTTGGAAGCTTTAACTTGATGCAAAGCACTACCTTTAACCCAAACACTAGTTGAAAAGAGGTTTCACCTATAGAGGTACGATGGGTTGTCCTGTATTCCTACAAAGCATTGGATAACTCATCTTCTCAAGCGCACTAAGCTCGGTCTACTCTCTTCTTTAAAATTTTGAGAATGACCCAATCAATTGCTTTAACTTATCCATTTAACTAAGGGTGGGTAATCGACGTAAAGTGCGACATAATGTGGTGCTTGGCATAGAATTCTTTGAATTTGGGGTTATTGAACGAACACCCGTTGTCAATGATGAGGGCATAAGGGACCCCAAATTTGGAAAGAATGTTGTTTTAAACAAACGACTCAACACTCCTTTCGGTGATCTTGGCTATAGCTTTGGCTTCAACCCATTTAGTAAAGTAGTTGATGGCTTCAATGATATACTATCAACCTCCCGAGGCCTTAGGGAAGGCACTAAGAATCTTGATACCCCACTAGGAAAACGGCTATAGACTAGTCAAGGGTTGGAGATTGGTGCTGGAGGCATAACTAATTGGTACATGCTTCTAGTACTGGGGGCACTTTTAAGCTACAACCTTGGCATCGTGCCTCATGGTTAGCCAATAATATCCAAGCCGTAGAGCCTAAATGTAAAGGACTTAGGATTGGATGTGGTTGTTGCATACTCTAATGTGCAGCTCTTCCATAACGTACAAGCCTCCGTCTACTTGGAGGCATCTAAGCAAGGGAAGGCTAACTCCCTTGTGGTACAAGTTGCCATCAACCAACTTGTAGTTAATGATGTGGTATCTTAACATCTTTGCCTCTCTCTTGTCTTCTAGAAGCGTACCCTTCTCCAAGTTACTCCGGATGGGGTCCATCTAACTTGGCTTTGATGGTACTACCATAAGTTTTGAGACCTCAATTGAACTTAAAGTTATACTCTTCTCTAGTAAGTACTTTGTGAAAATTTTCCTATCCTTCACCTCAAGCTTTTATATCTCATGGAAGCAAGCTTAGATAGCTAATCTACAGTTGAGTTTTCCATTTGGGGGATCTTTGTGAGGGTTCACAAAGGAAACGCAGCTAAAAGACTCATCACTTTCTTTAAGTACCTTGCTATGGTGTCATCCTTAGCCTCATATTCACCTTGGACTTATTGGATAACAAGCATCGAGTTCAAGAAAACTCTGAAGTAATTAACACTGATCCCCTTGGCCAGCTTGAGACCAACTATCAAGGCTTCGTACTTGAATTTGTTATTGCTAGTATAGAACCTCAACTTGAAGGCATAACAAACTATGATTTTGTAAAGTTCAATTAGTACAAGACCCGTACTTCCACCCCCTGAGGTGGGTAATTCGTCAATGTGAAAAGCCCACACTAGCTTGTCATCTCCTAATAGTGCTTCCTCCTTTCATGTGTGTTCAACCATGAAGTCGCCTAGTACTTGTGCTTTGTAGGCCATCTATAGTTGATACTAGATTCTGTACAAGCTCAACTTCATCATGTACTTCACCATCTAACTAGATGCATTCGACTTCTATAGTAGTGTGCGTAGTGGCTAGTTTATAAGTATAATGATCCAGTGCACTTGGAAGTAAGGCTTAAACTAACGTAGTAAGATGACAATGGCCAAGGGAAATTTTTCAACTCTAGTATACTAGACCTCAAGCCCCTGGAATATATGGTAGACATAGTATATGGGCATGTGCTTTCTCCCTTTTACTTTGACTGGTACAAAAGAGAATACCTGGTTGCTAATGACTAGGTACAAATATAAATCTGCCCCTAGGATAAGCTTAGAGAGGACTAGAGGGTATGCAAGAAAGCCCTACAGCTACTTAAAGGTTGCCGCATACTAAGGAGTCCATTTAAAACCCTTGGAATTCTTAAGGATTTTGAAGAACTTGACACTTCTATCTGCGCTCTTAAAGATGAATCTGCTCAGCGTGGCCACCATGCCAATGAGCTTTTATACGTCTTAGATTGAGGAAGGAGGCTTAATGTCTTTGATAACCTATATCTTTTCAAGGTTGGTCTCAACTCCTCTTTAGGTAACCAAAAACTAAGAAACTTGCCAAAGTCGACCTTAAATATGTACTTTTGGGGGTTCAGCTTCATGTTGTGTTTTCTCATCTGATCAAAGGCTTCCTATAAGTCCTTGACATAAATACTAGGCTGCTTACTCGTAGCAATCATGTCATCAATGTACACCACCATGTTTTGCTTAAGTTGGGGCTTGAATAACTTTTTCACCCAACGTTGATATGTTGCCCCAATATTTTTGTGGCCAAAGGGCATGACTATGTAGCAGCACGTGCCGAAGTCAATGATAAAAGAGGTATAAACTTCATCCTTCGAGTCCATCTTGATTTGATTATAACTTGAGTAGGCATTCATAAAGTTGAGTAAGGTGTGTCCTAAAGTAGAGTTGACTAACTAGTTGATCATAGGGATAAGGAAGCAATCTTCTAGGAAGGCTTTGTTGAGGTCGATGTAATCGACACACATATGCCACTTCCCCAATTTCTTCTTAACTAGCACTATGTTTGCCAGCTAGATCAAATACTTCTCCTCTCTGATGAAGTCGATCTTAAACAGCTTCTGCACTTCTTCCTTTATTGTGGCTTGCCTTTCTGGTGCGAAATGCCTTTTCTTCTATAGACACTTCATTTTTCCCAATTTTCTCATTTTTCGTTAATTGAACCAAGTTAATAAATAAATAGGAAAATAAAAAAAGAAAATTAAAAGAGAAAATGGAAAAAAGAAAAAGCAAAAAAAAAAAAGAGTAAAGTTATGTCGTATCAAGTCGAATTGTCTCGAGTCAAGTCGTGATATATTGAGTCAAATCATATCTAGTCAAGTCGTGTCGCATTGTGTCAAGTCGAATCATATCGAGTCGAGTCGTGTTAGATCGTTTAAGATCAAATCGGATAACGATATATGATTAATTTAATAAATCATTAAGTCATTTGAGAGTTAGGTTTTATTAAAATAATTTTGGCCCAATACGATTTGAAATAGAATTTTTATTTAAATTATATTAGGCCAAATTAAATTTATAATTTATTAAGTAGACTCTTGGACTAAATCAAATTAAATCGGATAGGGCCTGGTAAATAGAAAGCCTAAATAAAGTTTATAGAAGCTAAGTCAAATATTTAAAAAATTGTTATTGTATCTTCCGTATCTTGGTTTGTTAGAATCAAATTTATGTTTAAAATGATATGAAAGATTCAGCTTTAGGGTTTATAATTTGACAAGTGACATTGATGACAGAGATTCTTTTTTACAATACCACAATTCACAACCCAATTCACTAAATACAAGTGGAAATGCACTACCCTTGCTTCACAATTCATCAAGCCAATAAGTCCATCACTTGAAACAAACAACAACTGTAATCACATGAACAATACACAGAACCAATCAGCCCCCCCATGTCCACAAACACAATATTCGATCGAACTTTCCTACTCCCTAACCAAACTTATTAGTCCCAATTTACGCAACATCCCCTCGTCTAACGCAACCTTACGTCCTATTCTCACCAATCCCCTGATTACTGCCCTTGACGTCCAACGTTGACCACTCCCTGTCGTGCACACACAACTCAATGCCAATTCCAAAATAGCAATCACAATTCCCTATCTCTCGTCCACGATGTACGTCTGCAATACATTGATCAACCTTGATACACTCCAGACTAAAACACCAATACGTCTACCAATACCCTTCACACATTGACCAATGACCAACCGACAGCTCCTTAGCCATTGATCTACAATGCCAGCAAATCCATGACCTTGAACCGCACATATAAACTGAGCGATGATACAACACAATACGCCGAACAGCCATACAGATCCCACGCTACGTCCAACACCGATTACGCCTACCTTGCTGTACGTCCTTCTGTATAATTGCACGTCTTCAATCCTTGTTGCACATGCCTAAAGACCCATAATCTGACTGAACAAAATCATAGCACTTGATACTATTCACGATATACACACGCACAATTTGTCACACAAACATGAATGCAAAATCTAACACACAAACATAAGCACAACGTGTAACTTGATTCGTTTTGGTAAAAAAAAAAGTTGGTCTTATTTTATTTATTTATCCATTTTATGTTATTTAGTTAATTTAATTATCTTTACTAATTTATTTTCTTTTAGTACATGTTTATTGTTTTAATTGTTCTATCATTGGATTTTTTTTAGATAATTAGAGTTTTTGGGTGAATTTAGTTAATTAAATTACGTCTTTTAGAAAAATTGTGTTTTTTTGAAAAATTATACATATCTTATGGTTAAAATATAGAAAAAATATGTATTGAGATACGTATCGAGCGGTTAGGATCTAAAAAATATTCCTATTAAAATATATGGTTAAGATTCAGAAAAGATACGTATTAAGATATATATGTAGTAGTTAAGATTTAAAAAGATACGTATGAAGATATGTATCTAACCGAATCCTCAACATATCTTACAAGTTTATGTTATTTAATTGAGTTTTTCAAAAAGATATGATTAGTTAAGGTTTTCTTTAATTTAGGAAAATTATATTTTTTAGATTTTTTAAAAAAATAATAATAATAAATTGTTAAATAACATAAACCTGGCTCGGTTTTTAAAATAAAAAGCATCCACCTACTAAAAATTTTATAAAAAGAGAACTATGGGCGGTTTAATCTTAACTAGTGAGTATGTAAGTACCTTTAGGGCAATCGTATAAAAAATAAATAAATAAAAAAATTTCCTTTTTCTTAGAAATTCATAATAAAAAATAATAATAAATCACTTTAGTCATCTTTCTGTATATTTAGGTATATTTTTTAGGAAATTATAAAAATAAAAGCCCATCAATATTTCTTTAATTTTTATATGGTGAGTTAGACTTAATAGGTTAATCATCGAACTTGGTTTTCCCTTGTTTAATTTTTCTAAAAATCAATTTTTAGAATATTCGTAGACTAGTGGCCAAATTAAAGTCTTTACTCCCGAAAACCCTAATTTCATTTTTTATTGGTTGAATTGGTTGGAGACTCCAATTTTTAAATATTTTAAGAAAAATATTCCATTAGCTTAATGTCAAGTAATTTATATTAAGCGGTTTGAGCATAATATAAGTTAAATTAAAGAAACCAAAATAAGGCTCGACATCTTCTATTTGATAAGCTACGTAGTGGAGTCAATGTTGAGGTTGTAGATTGCTAGGTCAAAGGAGATCTCAAGTATGTTTAACGTTGACTAGGTGAACCTATCTAAATTGACCTATAGTAGAGCAATTATCTATTCCTTCACCTCCAAAGGGTTTTCGATCCTAACCTTAGTAGTTTAGTCAAGAGAGGTGCCAATTTGTACATCTTCAGTCTTTTTCACTCGGCTTGCCTTTCTCAACCGACTTATCTTATGGGCTATTCTCCAAAGCAAACACTCTATTTGCTCTAGTGACCTTGACATAAGGCTCTTAGGAGAGCTTCTTATCATACCTATAGATTCCTACCCAAGTAAGGGTCGAGAACTTAGCCTTTAGGTTGAGGGACAAAGTGATGACTCTAAATACACGCAAGCTTGATCATCCCAAGTAGGTGTTATAAGGGGATAGGCAGTTGACCATGACCAACTTCACAAGCTATCGTGTAACATTGTCATCATCGCTAAGTTCCATGTCAAGGGTAATGATTCCCTTAGCTCGAACATTGCTCCCATTGAAGCCAATGAGATTATGGTGGTAGGTCTTCATTTTGATGGGCAACTTGCTCCTTACCCTTTTATACATAGGCATGAAGAGGATGTTAGTGGAGCTACTTCTATCTACCATAATCTTAAGGAAGAGAATGAAGTATCAATCTTCTATTTCTTTTCTCTAACAGCCAACACATCAAATGAGGTGTTTACTAAGTTACTGGTACTCAACTGGCTCCTCAAGTGTGGCCCCCAATGATTATGCTAATCATGCCATTAGCGACTTGGTCATTGCGCTGATCTTCATTATGCTTTACTTAGGTTCATTCAGTACGTCGGCTTTGAGGAGCCTTACCTTCATCATCATTGGAATGGTTGTCATTCCTTTGTTCGACCACATATTCATTGAAGAAGCCCCACTAAATAGCATAATCAATTACGTTCTTCAACTAGAAGCATTTGTCCATGGTATGGTCATGGTCATTATGTAACCGACAATACTTATCCAAGTTCTAATGATTGGGGTTACCTTTCATCTTAAGGGGCTTTTGCAGCAAACCTCTATTCTACACCTTGGTGAAGACCTGGGCGATTGGTTGATTCAAATGGGTATGTTATGTGTAAATGGGAAGGTGAAGTAAGTTTCCTCCACTACTCTATTCAATGCCTTACTATTGAAGCAATCTTTTATGGATAATCTTCCCTTATCCTTCTTTCTACCCAACCTTTGCCAATCAAGATCGTGTTTAGCGCAAATGTTGTCCTCCTGATCCATGTATTTCTAGGCCTTATTATGGCATTCAGCTAAGGCTTTTAGCTTGCTCTTCATAAGTGAATGGAAGAAGTCTCCTGAAGTTCATATGCTAAGCTGTGTAGCATATATTGCTACTTTAAGTAGATTCTTGCCTTCACTCTGCCTTATCAATTACAAAGATGATGTGTCCTTAGATAGGGGCTTACTAACCTTGAAGTAGAGGCTAAAGTTTCGTGCCAGCTCGTCAAAGGAGCCAATGAAGTTCTCGAATAGGTAGTTAAACCACATCTATATTGCTTTCCTCAACATACCTAAGAAAGCCTTACACATAATGTCATCCCCATAACCATGAAGTTTCATAAGAGTGTAAAAGTAGAGGAGGTGATCATCAGGATCACCAGTACCATTATACTAGTCTAAGGTAGGAAGCTTGCTATTAGGAGGGAACACTTTATCTTGGACACCTTTAGTAAAGGGAGTTTTTTGTTGGCGACTAGCTCGATGGCATTAACTTCCTTGCTTCCCTACTACTTAGAGAGCCTCCTTACAATCACGCAAAGCTCGTTGAAGTTGACATTATTTGCCAGGTGAGCTTAGCCTACTGAGAGTATGCTAGTGCTCTATGGGAGTCGGCTACTTGCTCATTACTTACAAGGGTGTGGCCATGGATAGCTACAGATCACACTTACTATTCCTATACTGAGGGATCATATTGTTGATCCTTGTCATTTTCCTAATACTAATGTTGGTTGTTTTACCCAGTGTAGGCATTAGAAGCTTCAAGTAGATGGGCATGTGTACTACGCCTCTCAACATCCACAAGGCGAGTGTAGAGCAACCTGTTTTGTGTAGCAAACTGCTCAAGTAGGTGCTCCAATCACTTTTCAAGCATTTCCCTAGCTAGGGGATAATTTTCAACAAATTGGTCATTCAACAACTAGTTGTTCTCAAGGTTGTCAACGTAAGACATGTTGGTAGTCAAGGGTAGTGTTTGATAGAGTGTTTAGTGTGTATTTGGGACAGACAATGCTAAATATCACCTTTAGGTTTTGGCTAATAGAGACTTAGTTAAGAATGGGTTTTGCGTAACTATATGAGCCTACAAGACAAAGACAGTAAAGGGTACCAAGGTATTATCTAGTAAGGTTACTCTAATGTTTAAGTTAGACTGGTGTACGAAGAGAGTGAGAGTAAGAGTACTCGAAGGTGAAAAGTAAGCTCTAGCATACGAAGTGTCAATTGGTTTGCCATTGGGTGTTGATCTTGTATTTATAGAGGAATAGAGCTAGTAGTTAGAGAGGAATTAACAGGTAGAAGCCACATTCCCAAGTGTTGGTAGTAAAGCTATAGCATCCAACATGTTTCATAAATGTAGAAGATAATTATCAACTTGATCATTCAGCCTTATTCGTAGTCTTCCGGTCGTAGGCAACTGTTGCAGCTAGGTGGGCTGTATTATGGGCTTCATTTGAGGTTGGCCAGAAGATTGGAAAGGTCAAATCTGGAGAGTCATAGCCTGGGCCATAATCCTAGTTAAGTTAATACAAGCTTAAGAGGCTCACATCCAAAAGGTCCTATTAAAGCCTTTACCAAATTATTGTTTTCATAAAATGTTAAGTTAAACAACTATTACTACTATTAAGGCTATAGTTTTTATTACACATGATGAAGGAGCTTAGATGAATAAATTAAAACAATGTAAATAATCAGTAGTTAAGAAGAGATTAGGGAAAGAAAAATATAGTACAAAACATAGGGATCCTTAAATAAACTTGAAATGAAAAACCATAAGAGCAGAGTAAATTCACTAAGATTAAATAACAGTTTTATTATAAGAGTAATTTCTCTCTTATGCATAAACCTAACTACAAAGTCTATATAATCTCTAAATAAATATGGAGCAAATATCAATCATAAAGACAAAATAGAAATCAAATAAAGGCTATCATGTAGACCATAGTCAATTGCAGTAAGGTTGATGGTAAACAGTTGATATATCCTTTAGTCTACCGCTATACAACCATACATCCATCAACTGCTCCATATCTCTGCTTATTCACAACTTTAGATCTTGACTTAATTCATTCTAATGTTAAGAAGCTTGATCCACCTATACACTAAAATATCTAACAAGAGTTTTGAATGGATGGTTCTCGATGGGAATATAAAAGCCACTATTTTCTCTCTCTATCTTAGCCATAGGAGTCAAGTCTAACCCTAATATCTCTCTTCTTCTTCTTTACTAGTATCAAATTATTACTGATATGATGATGATACTAACTTGTTTCTTATAGATCTTGATTATTTTGTAAGGGAATGTTGAAGGTAGCCTTCTCAAGCAAGGTTGGGGTTCTAAATCTACATAAAGGCACAACTTTTAAGGTTTGAAAGTCCCTTTCTTGCTCTTTCTTTTGATTATTTATACTAGGTAATGTATTTTAGTTGCACTAAGAGTTATTTCACAATTGACAATTGTTATTTCAGTTTTGTTTATATGCTTGAATCAAAATCTAACTATCTAATTTGTTATGTACTATTTGATTGTTATATTAGCTATCTGTCGAGTACAATCTAAGTCATTACATTCGCTAACTATACTACCGTTGATTCTATATTTCACTACTTACATAAAATGTAATCGCTTTACCATATTGGTGTCTTCATATATTTCCTTCAGCTTTAGTATTGAGGTCTGTAACAGCTATACAACCTCCAACAAAAATCATATGGTGTGAGCATTGCCCTTGCATCCCATCGGACTAAACATTATTGGACACCAGTCCCTTGAACTCTAGATATAAACCCCACTTCAAAAACTTTTGTGAAAAATGTTCTTTTAGAAAGCGCGAGCGACCAACTTTGACTATGGCACGTGAAAAATTAAAATGAAAAGTGATGAGGATCATAACATTTTTGAATTCCGAAAATATATGTTAAGGATAAGCTTAACTGCAAGATGGCCCCTTTAGCTATTTGTCATCACCTCCCCAATATGATTTTACCTCTAAAATTTATAAAAGTGTACATATCCATCGAAACTTGAAAAGAGCTGACCACATAGCTGTAAAACCTAGCTAACAATGAATTACCTAAAAAAGTGGCTTTTGAAATTTCGCATGGTTGTTCTCCTTTTGATAGAATTCTTGTGCGTCGGTGCGAATCATAGTGAAAGACGTGTGGGCTCTGGCGGGCTAAGATATAAAAATTTAAAATGAATAAATCAATCAATCTTATCAAATATTGATTATGACACATAGAAAATGACAACATTTCACAGGAAGTCGTTGGATGAGGTCACCCGTCGTGTGGATCATCACCTGTTCCAGAACTTCGTTCCTGCCACTCTTTTCATCTAGAAAACGATGGACGGCCTAAAAGTATTTGTCTTCAAGGAGAGGCCATGCTTATGTCTTCTCAATTATTGCTTATATTAATGTTACTCTCATATATACACATATATAGATATATACATATATATATTTATATTAAGGGAGAAGAATGGTTTTGACATACCACTTCTTTATCATTTAGCTTCTTTCGCTGAAAAAAAAAAAAAAGAGATATAACTTTTTATTTTACGTAGTTATGATTGAAAGTAAAATTTTGAAATAACGAGTTTTGATAATTTTTTATAATTTCTCAACATAGAGTATCTTTAAAAAGTTGAATAAAGATTTAACATTTTAGTTATAAATTTCTTTATATTTTCTTTAAGATACCTATATATTGAGTGTATTGTGTTCGTATTGTTCTTATTAACAATTTCATATGTAATTAGTTTTATACTTATAGTATGTGAATAAGCAATAAAAAAGGATATACTACGAAATTTCATTGATGTGGTATCTCTAGTTTAATAATCAATACAATAATTAGAATTAGTTGGATACTGCACACGAGGATATACATATAATTAGACTTAGACAAGAATAAGGTCCTAATCGAAACTCGAGTTAAAAACATCACTTTGGATCCGAAATTGGACCCGAACCCAATAGCATAGCTTGGACCCATGCATGGAATCCACCAAGGTGGCAGTTCCAAGCCTAGTCGATGAGGGGACCTATCAACCTTGTTAGTAGTTCCTAACATACCGACGTTTCAAAAAAGATCAAAAAGAAGAAAATGAAAGAAAAAAGTTAAATAAAAATAAAAATAATATTGAAAATTAAATAACATTAGAGAAGTGACTAACATTGAATTAACTAATTTTTTTCATATAAATAGAAAAGATTTATTGATTTTACATTTATAGTATTTATGTATTTTTTTTTTATAACACATGCAATCACTATATCTGAAAAATATATTTGATTTGGCATCTATAAGCTTTCACCCAAAGAAAAGCCTTCTTTGTTAGTAACATGGGACTACTTTTGGTCTTTTAAACTTCTTTATTACTTTTAAGTTTTTCATCTCACATTAGTAATGCTTTAGATCAAATTGAATATAATTTGTTATAAATAAGTGTATATCACTAACAATTGCCCTATGAAATGGGCTAAAGGCTTATATGACTTTCGGGTTTATATGACCCTAAGCATGAATAGCTAGTTCCTAAGAGTCAACTCATAAACTAATTCCAATATTTTGGAACACAACTCAATAAGTCTTTTATGGGTCGATTTAGAGTTGTACCATAGAGTATCGAGTTATTCCTTGAAATGCTTTATTTTAGCTAACGTTATCAAACTTGGATTAATCCGCTTAATCTAGTCTTGTTCAACCCGACCCTTCCATAAGATTGATCTAAGTCATTCATTTGACCTTCATTGATAACGATCCTAACTCAACCAGATTAACTTGAGCAATTCAACTTGATTCCTATAAGAATCTATTTGGTTTTTTCGGGTAAAAATATATTTGTTTTTTATTGTATTTTATAGAAAACATACCAATTTGATAAAAAAACAAATATAAATTATAGAAAAAAAAATAAACTATAAAAGGTTTTCAACTTTCAATTCTCAAGAATATAAATAATGTTTATTATTTTATAAATAAATATAAATTATATTATAATATTTTCATTTATCTCAATTTAATTTTAGTTCAACCTTGATTAATCCGACCCTTAACCCCTTCTTACTTCCAGATCACCCATTCGATTCAAGTTTGATAATATTGATTTTAGCCATAATATGAGTTTTATGACCTCCTAAACTTTCACTTTCATGTAGATTTACTCATAAACATTCAAACTAAGTTTTATGACCCCCTAAGCTTTTAACAATTTGCAATGGGGATAACTGATGATAATGTAGAAGACATTATTAAGATATAATATATGTTGTACAAATATAATATATCAAACAATTACTATGAAGTATATTTTAAAATTATATTAAATATTGTACATCGCATATTCACTAATATTATATATTACATTAACATATATAAAATATGTTAGATGTTACTATATGAAGTCATATCTTGTAACAAATGATATATTATATTTATATATATACATATTGTATATGTTATATAAATTAAGTAATTATTCAATCATTCAATTGCATAAAGATTGTATTTCATATCTATCTCAATTAGTCATGTATCATGTACACATCTTATTTTAATGTATAATTTATTGATGATAATGTATTCATAACATTTTATGATAATTAAAGGAAAGATTTTTAATTTTTTTTAAAAAAAAAAAAAACTTACAAGTTCAGTGTAAGTGCAATACTCAATCTTTTATATTCGAAAAGTAAATATATCTTAGTTGATAATTGGTGCTAACTTCATTAAATAGAAAATCAAGTTATTGTTGTTCCATTTCCTATTTTTTATAAGTACATCAATTGAAAATTAGTATGGCGATTTAATAGATAATCATGGTAATTTCTTTTTCTTTCATACATAATCCATTAATTAAGATGGATATGAAATACAACCTTCATCTAATTGAATGATTGAATGATTACATATTTATATAGCATATACAATAAATATATAGTATATAATTTGTCATAAAGTATGATTTCAAATAATAACATATAGCACATCTTATATATGTTACCATTATAATATTAGTGAGTATAACATATTGTATTTAGTATAATTTTAATATATGCTTTGATATGTTATATTTGTACAATATATATATTACATCTTTATAATATATTATACATTATCATCAATCATCCCCGCACGTGCTTCTTTTTTTTAAATAAAAAAATTAGATAGATATAATATTAAAAATTGTTGAAAGTTTAAGAGTCAAAATGTTTTGTTTAAAAGTTGAGGGAGTGAATTCGCATTAGAGTAAAAATTCATGGAGTTATTTGAAATTTTCCCTTATATTTTAAGAGCCCTTAACTTCCTAAAACTTTAAAATTAAGTATTTATACCCTAGAGTTTTAAAGAAAAACTGCATTTAAACTTGTATATAACTTGGAACGAAGAAAATATCCTAAATGATGATCTTACTTTTGATTTTATGTCTTTTTTCTCAATTTTAGTATTTTTTTTTTTTATTTTATCCAAGATGAAATACCGAAAAGTGGGTGCAAAAGTGTGTATTTCAAAGATTTGGAAGTATACATACTCAAATTAAAAAATAAAAAAAATAAATGCATATAAAACTAAAATTGAGGTACATTTATGATTTACCTAATCTTTAGGATCCCCAATAATGCAATCGAACCAACAGTCGAGAATTTCCCTTAAAAGCTTGAACACCGTACGTACCGTAATGGAAAAGAAATTACTATTCTAAATACGTCGGAATTTTTTATTGAAATTATATATATGTGCGTATGTGTGCGTATATATATATATATATATATATATACTGTGGTTCATGAATTATATTGGAATATAGAGAGTCCAAAGAGATTAGGGACAAGTCGTTTTATTAGTGATGGTCATGATTAAGCAAGGTTTTTCAGACGGGATTTTGAGAACGTCTCGATCACTACAATTTCAAACTTATTTAATAACTTTTCTGGGAAAAAAAAAAAAAAAGAGCTCATTAAATATCTTTGAATCAGCGGAACACCATTGACTCGGGGAAAGGCAAAACGAATGGTCGTATCTCTAAACAAATGCCACGTTTTCCTGGAGGCGGACGGAGTACCAATTACATTCCTAAAAGCAATGAGATGGTGTATGCTAATCGCATGCCGGGAATATGGTACTCCTTTTGTTTTTGTTGAGTGGTTTTTCTTTTTATTATTGGCCCGTCTCGTTGATATTTTATAATTGTTCTATTTAGTTTCTTTATTAATTTTGTTAAGTGGTCACAAAAAAATTTTCACCTTACTATATATTTGTTACCAAATATATAATCTAATGTTTTAAAATCATAAAAAGTTTTCCTATAATAAAATTAACAAGTGTTTGTGAAATATTCATAAAAATTTATTCTAAAATTAGGTATAAAAATAAGGTTAACAATTCGTATTATAATATTATGTCTTATTTTCATATCTAAATGATTTTGTGTCTAGAAAATCTTGACCCATAACATTTCCCATTTATTAATAGTATATGAAAATATAAAACTGTGATTCGATTAGTTTAATAAGCATGTTTCATATTAGGATTGGATCTATTTATCAATTAAAAGCCATAAACAAATTTATAAAAACTTACAAATATAAAAGGAATGAGTAATAATAATATTTAAATTCTATAAACAAAAATAATATTGGATCTTTACTCCTTATTTAAATTTATAACACAAACAAAAGTCTAAGTGAAATAAACTCTCATCAATTATAGGAAATCCAAAAAGTAATCCATCTACATGTTAAACAAAATTACTAGGTATTGATGGTCAATTTTGGGCTAAGGCCCTTAAGCCTAATCCTACTTTACACTTACCCTCAAAACCATTCAAAAAGGCCTAATCTAATGTAGGCCCATCCCAGTTAGGTAACCTAATCCCATATCAGGAAGGCCTAAGGACTCACTTGACTTGCCTATGAGTTGGGCCTATTGCATTCACTTATTTCTAAGCCCCCCACACCACCTTTAAGTGAGCTAATCTGCATGCTCCATCCATCTTGACCTTAAGTCGAGTCCTCATGAGCATTGTTCTGAGAGAGTTCCTTTAAGCTTGAAAAGACCTAACCTATCCAACTCAGGTCAACTCCTTTAAAGATTGCACCAATCTCCACCGAGGAATTCTACGATTAGGAGCTCCTCTAAGCTCATGTGGGCCTTAACTCTACAGCTAAGTTGATACAAAAAGGAACTTACCCTTATCTAGGACAAACACTAACATAAAATACACTTACCTTTGAGAATATATACATCTATTCAACTAGATATACTTTCCTATTCAGGAAGACGCCTAATCAGTACAATACCAACTTAAAAAGATACACTTGAAGATATAATTTGCCTAAACATATCTCAGCTTCATCCCCAATAACTAGGTGACAAAGCCTTTAAGTACCATCATCTTGACCTCCCTACCCATTACTTTGCTTCTCTTTCACCAAACACTAACTTAAGCATTGAAGTACTCATGTTAGACCCGACTCTAGCATGTTTTTACACATACTCTTGTTCATGATCTAAGCCCAAGCACTCAAGCTTTAAGCCCAATGACCAAATTCCAATCTCTAACAAAAATCTACCATCAACACTAGGTTAATTTAAATTACTACAATTCAAACAAAAGTTTATCCAAATAGTGCCGACATTCAATATCTTTGATCCTATTGTTCCAGTTGAACTTAGTACCTAAATCAACTACTAGTGAAGAAAGCTTAAGCAAAGTAGACAAGGTTAAGAGGAATTAGAAGTTACATTAAAAGTTAGAAGAACAACTAAAGAAGACGATGGCTAAGCAAAAGCAATATGGACATAAGGGTAGAAAACAAAAGGAATTTCAACCAAGAGATTTACTATGGATACATTTGAGGAAAGAAAGGATTCCTAATCGAAAGTAGTATAAGCTATCACCTAAAGCTGATGACCTATTCTAAGTGCTTTATATTATCAATGACAATGTTTATCAATAGAAATTGCCAAACATATTTAGAGGAGTTACCATTATATTTAATGTTGTAGATTTATCAACTTTTGTG
Organism: Lumnitzera racemosa; assembly: GCA_024138005.1. Taxonomy (NCBI): domain Eukaryota; kingdom Viridiplantae; phylum Streptophyta; class Magnoliopsida; order Myrtales; family Combretaceae; genus Lumnitzera; species Lumnitzera racemosa. The sequence continues at coordinate 66,694,713 of JAMXBC010000004.1, forward strand.
CTAGAAAAAGTAGAAGGGTATGAAGAAGATACATTAGACTTAAAGGAAAATCTTCATCAGGACATAATCAAAATCACATTTTGAATCAGACTATTAACTTAGGAGGACCTATGAGTGGTCAACAACAAAGGGACTAAGTAACTTGCTAGATCAAATTATGAAAGGAACGGATTTGAAGAAGGAAGAGAATTACATGGAAGGTTTCACTGTCCATAATGTTCACTTAAGCAAAAGCATGATCCCATCAAAAGCTAAAGAAGGTTGAAAAGATAGTTTGAGCCAAAAGCATAAAGGAGGTTCTAATGTAGCTATACGTTATGAGGGAGCATTGATTGTAGGAGGCGAATAAGATTTCGATCTATTTAAGGAAAGCATTAAGCCGAAGATTTGAAGAAGCATATATTTTAAAGTAGTTCTATAGGTTACATACATTGCACCTAAGAATTCCAAGGAAGTTAGCAAAGAAGATTCCTTAAGATGTTTCAAAATATTTCCTTCTAGTGTAGTTTATTTACTTTCTAAAGTTATTGGCTATTATTTTAGTAACTAGGATTAAGTTTCTTAGTAAGTTATTTTCTTTGTTTATAGCTTCTAGATTATCAATATTGGTTATAACTATAATTAAACAACTAACTAATATTATACTTTTCTTCAATATTGTCTGAGTACTACTCATTTCATATATTATTTTGCTCTTATCAATTTGCTTCTTGCAAGAAGATTGTGGAAAGCAAAACAATATAACTTACTTATGAGTCATATCAAGTGATCAGTATGTATTTCAATCTTTCTTTGGTAAGTAATATCCATTAGAGGATTCATCCATATACATATGCTTTTTTATTTTTTATTTTTTTTTTGTTGCATCAATCATATGAAATCCATATAAGTAATATCCATTGGAGGATTCCCCCTTATATCTCTTATGAATCTCATGATTGAAACTTGCTTAGTAGTTAATTAATCTTAAGCCTACCTCTCATGAGGTTAGTTTGTGTTTGGACCAAGAGTAGTTTCATTTACTTATATCATATTTGATATCAGAGCGAAGGTTTAGTAAAGTGTATGGTTAGTTCTTGTGTAAGAAGTGTCTTCTATCATAATGATTGTAAGGATGTTAAGAATAATACACATACTAGTGATGGAAATAGCTGAAGAAGAGCGAACAATATGCTAGAAGCCACTATTAAGAATGAGATATTGCGAAGTCCATAAGGGTTATGAACATAAGATCGGAGAATCTAAAGGCTCACTTAGTAAGTACATGAGAAGAAGCCAAGTAAATGATTGAGGAGCATGATAAGAATGTGGGGATAACTTTGAAGTAGAGTGAGATAATGGAGGAAATAAACAAGCATAATGTGCAGAAAATATTAAGATGAATATTCTACCTTTTAGAGGGTGAGAATCTACAAAAGTATCCTTTGATTGGGAATACAAGGTTGAGAAGATTTTTTATTATCATAACTATGATGAGGAGATGAAGGTTAGGTTGGAAATATCGGAGTTTAGAGGTCATAATGCATTATGGTGGAAAAATATAAGGGCATAGAGAATAAGGAGAGGAAGAGGTAAGATAGATACACAGGAAGAGATGATGCATGTGATGCACTTGAGATTTGTACTTTATTATTATAAATAAGAGATGTTTATGAAATTATAAACCTTAAAGCAAAGTAGTCTAAATATGGAAGGATATGTAAAAGAGCTTAATATACTTATGATTAGATGTAAAGTAAAGGAGCCTAAGGAACACACTATTTTTCATTTTGTAGCTAGGTTAAACTATGATATCATGAAGGTAGTAGAGCTTCAAAAGTTTGTTACATTAAAAGAAACTATTTAATTAGCTACTAAGTTAGAAAAGTGATTGATCAAAAACCCATATAGTATCCCTTCTATTCCTTAATCTAGGACTTCTTGAAGGCACAAAAAGAGTGAAAAGAATAAAAGTAAGGATAAGAAAGTAGAAAAGAAGGTTCATTAAGTCTATCTCCTTGAATATTCTGGTTAGGATGGACATTAATATTACAAGCAATGTTATCACCACAGTGCCTAACTCCTATGCTCCTTATTGAGGGGGAACAGGTTAGGCATAGTTAAGACAACCTCGACATGCCAAGCAACGATTACTTAATTTACAGCTCAAGTTAACTCAACTATCATGTCAGCAGGTTCATCCATTTTCTCATTTATAGACCTCAAAGTGGTAAGACTTTACTATCCATGATGGGGAACACCACTCTCCCTGCATTTGATAATCGAATTGACACTTGAATTTGTCATTCTTGACACTAACTTAACTTTAGCAACTCAATTGCGTAGTAATGAGTCAACAAACAACCTCATTAATAAATACAATAAACTTAGCCCCTCACAACGTAGAATACTTTAACTTAACCATTATAGTGCAGTTTAACCTTTACTACAACACCATAAACCTAGTATAGCAACTAAACCAACAATAACACAAACATAGAACAACTATACACACTCAAAACGCAATGCAATATTATAATAAAAGTAACAACTCAACTAACAATGACAATGTTGTTACCATAGCTCTCATATTAAGATGATATGCCAAGCATAGGTGAACATATGACTCAAGCACTCACGTCAACTAGGGGTAGGTCTATCATGGATTGGTGATAGGAATCAAACTATTGGACCTCTAATGCGCAACCTGGCTCGAGGCTTTAAAGGACTAATAAGACTAATCCTTTTGCTCCAATTAACTCCTGTAAAAGCTAAGCTAATCCTTGCTACCAACTAACCCCTTGTACTAAGCTAAGTAACTCCTCATCTCTTGGAAGTTCTGTACCAACTGGATGAAAGCTCTATTAATAGCCCAACCCCTCACATGCATTTGTTCAAGCATGACCAAGCTGACCCTGAGCTTAGCAACATTAGTGCCATGAAGCTAAGAGCTCTAGCACCTATCCGCTGCCATTCCTTCTCAGATGAGCCCCCCTCGACTCAGCAAAAATCAAGATGATCATGCAAAATTGTCTTTTTTACTAGAAAGTCATACACCTATAATGAGCCATGAGTCTGAATAACCATATAACAGAATCCCCCGTACAGAATACTCACTTTATTGTATTTTCCAATATGCCCTTCATCATTCCTTGTATCTTACTTCTTTTAAACACTTCCCTTTTTAGCCTTTTTCCAATTTAGGTAGGTTACCTTAATTTTGTGAATATAAATACCCTTTATTCATGTAGCCTCATTACAATTGATATCATCAATATATTGAATATTTTCCCTATCGTGAACATTACTTGTTTACTCTTCTCTCTCTTATCCTAACCCTTTAAGCAAGGTTATGGAGTGAGTAGCCTCATTAAACCACCCTGTGCGTCTTATTGAGTTGTGTTGTAAGTCCTTGGAAGTTCCTTAGTACGTCCCATCCTTGGAGCTATTTACGAGTTTAGTTACTTTATCTTTACTATTTTTGCACAATCTCATCACATTCTTTCAAGTTTTCGATAAGCTTGGACCCATCCTGCAACATGCCTTGTTTGTTCTTGGCTTTGGTACACATCATGTTGATATCAGAGTAGATGTTTTGTTTAGGTAAGTTATGTTTATGTTTTTGAAGTAATGCTTGTTGTAATAGTGTGTCGAAGTTGTAAAGGGAATCATAAAAGTGTTTGAGGAAGAAGTATACTCTATTTTGCCTTATCTTGAACATCTGAAAACAAAGTAAGTTTTTCTATAATAGTGTGTTCATCTGTATAGTTACTATGTTTGCAAGTTAATTAGACATCTATGTAGAGAGCATGCGTGTTGTTTAATTCAAAGGGATAGTGTTAGTTATATCTAAGATTTAAAGTTTGAAACCAAATTTGTCAAAGAAAATGATAGACCCGAGTGTTAATGCTAATATTAGGGATGACAATAGTAGTGTTGTCCACCATAACCAACATCCCAAGGTACCCCCAAAAGTACGAATGAAAGACTAGATGAGGTGGTCAACCTCCTCATTAATTTAACCAGAGCTATTCATGCGATAGCCTATTGACCTGTTAAGGCCATACATAACACCCTATAAGTAGCTTGACCTACTAAAGACCGGAACCCAGCTCAATAAGTCCAAGGTGGAAGAGTAGGCAAATGAGCACGACAATGGATTAATTTGGGAGATATGGATGATGTTGAAGAAGAAGAGTACAAAGAAGAAGAGCAAGTTAGAGTATCCCAAGCTACCGACTATGTGAAGCTTTAGATTATGAGCTTCAATGGTTTTAGGAGTATAGATGATTATTAAGATTAAGAGAAAAAGGTTGAATGAATGTTTGATTATTACTAGTATGAGGACCGAGAGAAGATGAGAATTACTACTATTGAGTTCTTAAGATATGTAGTCATGTAGTGGAAGAACTTTCAAATTAAGAGGAGATGAGAAGGTTATTGAGAAGTAAGTACTTAGCCCAAGATGCGAAGGATATTCAGACAAATTTATTCCAAACACATGTCTACAAGATACTTTTGCTTGACTTCAAGAGTTAAGACAAGGAGGACAAACCATTAACAAGTATGTTCAAGACTTCTAGATACTCATGATTTGCTATGAAGTAGAAAAGTTGCCAGCCCAAAAAGTATCCAGGTTCCTTAATGGATTAAGGAGTGATATTTGAGACATTGTAGAACTTCAATAGTTCACCAGATTAGATGAGGCTATAGGCATAGCCTAACGAATGGATAAGTAGAGAAAGAGCCGAGTGTTGACCAGACCCCGAGCAAGTCAACCTAGTCAGTCAAGCCGATTTGTTTAAGGAAGCTATCAAGCTTAACCCAATACCGAGCTAACCAAATGAATAGATGTCAAGACTGAATAGAAGGGCCAACCTAATAGTGATGAATTGACCCGAACATATGAGAAAGGTTAAGGATCTAGGAAGAAGATGAACCAAATCCAGTTCTTTAAGTGCTAAGAGTTTAGGCACATGGTCACCTAGTGTTCGAACTAAAGGACCATGATCATTATGGGAAATGTCCCAAAGATCAAGGTAGATAGTACGAATGAGGAACTAGAGGAGAAGGAAGTAGAAGATGAGGTTAATGTTAATAGAGACCTAATTGAAGAAGATGTGTTTGCAGAAGACTTGGATAAGTTGACTCTAGTTGTCCAACGTGCCATGAGCTTATAACCCTCTTCTAAGGAAGCATAGAGAGAGAACTTACTCCACATCATCTGTAAAGTAAATAATCAAGTATGTGCACTTAGAGTAAATAGTAGGAGTTGCACTAATGTGGTGTATGCTAACTTGATCGAGAAGCTAAAATTGCCAACTATCGTACATTCAAAGTCATACAAGTTGCATTAGTTGAATGAGAAAGAAGCAGTACATGTCACTTAGCAAGTATTGCTGCTGATCTATATAAGAAGTTATATAAGATTTTTTGTAACATACAAACCATATGTTCATCCCATGTGTTTCTTGGTCGACCTTAGCTTTTCGACTAAAGATGATAGGAATTAGACTACAAGGTCTTTGACTCACAGCCAAGCTTGAGGACTAGAAGGACTGATAAGGTGAATTGTCTTGCTCTAACCAACCCCTACCAAGGCTAAGTTGCTCTTTTCTGTTGACCAACTTCTAACGCCATGCCGAGTGACTGCATATCTCTTAGAAATTATGTGCTAACTAGAAGAGTTCCCTGATGACATCCAAACTCCACAAGACTTCTCAACTTCGTTTAACTCGATATCTTGCTCGGCAACACAAGTGCTGAGAGGTTGAGAAATCCCACACAAGTCCCTAGCCACTCCTTCTCGAACAAACCCAAATTTACCTGGCACCCCTTCTTGCTAACCCTTCTTGGTCACCCTTCCGGATCATACTATTTTGTCTACATTTTCCAATGACGCTACTAATATATTACTGCTACGTATCTAGGACCACATATAGATTCTACTGCTGTAATCATTGCTTTTCATAAATATTTATTTTTACCCTTCTATATTCCTTGTGCATTATCTCTTTAGGACAATACCCTTTTTTTCTTTTCGATTTCTAGGGTATAAATACCCATTATACATGTAGCCACACAACATATCTTATCATCATTAATATATTGAATCTTTACTCTGTAAACATTGCTTGTTTACTTTTATTTCACTCTTATCATATCCCTTGAACAAGGCTAAGTGGTGAGTAATCTCATCGAACTAACTCGTACATCATATCTAGCTATGTCGTGAGTCCTCAAAGGTTTCATTGGTGCGTCATATCTTTTGAAGCTGTTCGTAGGTTTGCTTATTTCGTTTCTTTTTTTTTTTTTGTTCTCTTGCGCATTTCTATTACCCATTTCAAGCTTTTAGTAAGCTTTGACCCATCCTTACAATCGGCCTTATCTATCCCTGACTTGATTCGCATTATCTTGATATTAAAGTAGAGGTTATGTTTGGGTTATAGTAGCATGTTCTCGAAGTCCCTTATTCATACTCTATTTTAGGCATATGAAATAGAGCAAATTTCTATGTCAACTTAGCTATTGTATTACTAGCTACTACGCTTCTGGTTTGAAGAAAGTGTGTATTGTGTGATTTAGAGAGATAATGTTAGTTTTAGTACCGAATCAAGGAGTTGAAATTCAAATTTTTCGAAGAAAATAATGAACCTGAGTGCTAATGTTGGTATTGGGGATGACAATAATGGGGTTATCCACCATAACCGACAATCCTAGGGCACCCTTAGGAGTACGGACAAAAGGCTTAATGAAGTAGCTAACCTCTTAGTAGACTTGACTTGAGCTGTCTATGCCTTAACCTATCAACCTACTAAGCTTGTGCAAAACACCCCTCATGCTGCTTAACTAGTTAGAGGTCAAAATCCCACTCAACAAGTTCAAGGTGGAGGAGTTGGTAGATGAGTGAGAAGAAAGATTGACTTAAGATATTTGGATGATGTTAAAGAATAAGAGCGTGAAGAAGAAGAGCAAGTGAGAGTACCTCAAGCTACTGACAATGTAAAGCTTCAAATTTTGAGCTTCAATGGGTTTGGAAGTATAAATAATTATTTGGATTGGGAGGAGAAGGTAGAGCAAGTTTTTTATTACTACCAATATGAAGATTACAAGAAGGTAAGGACAACTATTGTTGAGTTCTTAGGATATACCGCCATGTGGTGGAAAAATTTCCAAGTCATGAGAAGACAAGAAGGTTATAGAGAGATTAATACTTCGCTTGAGATGAAGAAAATACAGAGAAATAGATTTGTATTAGATACTTATTTACAAGGCACTTTTACTCAACTTCAAGAGTTGAAATAAGGAGGCCAAACTATTAATGAGTATGGTCAAAAATTCTAAATGCTTATGATTTGTTATGAAAAGGAAGAGCCATCAGTGCGAACAATCTTTAGGTTCCTTACTGGTTTGAAGAGTATTATCCGAGACATTATAGAACTCTAGCAATTTACTACAGTATTTGAGGCTATACAAATCGCCCAATAAGTGGAAAGGGAAAGAAGAAACTGAATGCCGACAAGAATGCCAACTAGCTAACTTGTTTAGTTAAGCTGACCTATTCGGGGAAACTATTGATGACAGTCAAGTATAGAGGCAATCAAATGAGCAGATGTTAGGACTGAACAGAAAGGCCAACCTAAAGGTAACGTACCGACTCAATCATATGAGAAAGGGAAAAGATCCTGATGGAAGACAAGCCAAATCAAATGTTTCAAATACTAAAGGTTTGGACATTTGGTTTCTCAACGTCTGAATTGAAGGATAATGATTATCAAGAGAGATTCCCCAGAAATCGAAGTAGATAACACGAATAAGGAACTTAAGGAAAAAGAAGTTAAAGAAGATACTGATGTAAATGCTAACCTAATTGAGGAAGATGTGTTTGTCAAGGACTTGGATCAATTGATCCTAGTTGTCTGACACATGATGAGTTTAAAAACTTAACATGAAGAAGAGCAAAGAGAGAATTTATTTCATATTACCTGTGAAGTGAATGATTAGTTGCATACACTCATCATAGATAATGGTAGCAAAATTACGCTAAACCCTATGTTGCTAAGTCAAGTTAGCAAATTGTAAGCCAAACTTACTCAAGGATCAAAGAAAACTTTGGTGATGGGTAGAGTTGAACTCCGAGAGGCTATTATAGTCAATGCGCCGACCTTCTTGCTAGTTAGATGATTATTAGAGTTGAAAGAGCAAGATGAACTACCCCTAGAGGTTAAGGAGTTGTTGGATGAATATGTTGATCTATTTCTAGAATAGTTTCTAGATGGTTTACCATTGTTCAGGGGCATTGAGCACTACATTGACTTAATACCTAGTAATGCTTTGCCAAACAAACCAGCCTACTAGATGAATCCTGAACAAGCTACTAAGCTTCAAAGGAAAGTTAATGAATTATTGGAAAGGGGTTATGTAAGGAAGAGTCTCAGCCTTTGTGCTATTCTAGTACTCTTAGTACCAAAAAAGGATGGTATATGATGAATGTATGTTGACAGCTGTACCGTAAACAAGATCATGATTAAGTACAATTATCTTATCCCTAGGTTGGATGACATGTTGAATGAATTGAGTGGAGCTAGGATCTTCAACAAGATTGATATGAAGTCTAACTACCATCAAATTTAGATGAGGTCGGAAGATGAGTAGAAGACTACATTCAAAACTCAGCATGGACTCTATGAGTGGATGGTAATGCCATTCGACTTGTCAAATGCCCCTAGCACTTTCATGCAACTGATGAACCATGCGTTAAGAAACCTAATCAGGAAGTGTGTTGTGGTGTACTTTGATGACATCCTAGTATGCAGTACCGACATGCTAAGTTACGATGAACATCTTCATGCCGTATTAGATGTTCTCCCTGTAGAGAGGTTATTTAGCAATATGAAGAAGTGTTATTTTTGCCAAGAAGAAGTGGTATTCCTAAGATATGTAGTAAGTGGAGGAGGCTTATAAGTAAAGGAGGCTTACAAGTAGATGAAGAGAAAATCCAAGCAATTATCAAGTGGCCAAATTCAACCACTTGTGCTGAGGTGGGGAGTTTCTATGGACTAAAATCCTTTTATAAAAGATTTATTAGGAATTTCAGCACCATAGCTACACCCCTTACTGAGTTGACAAAGAAGAACATTGAATTCAAATGGGGAAAAAGGAGGAGAGAAGTTTTACTAAGGTGAAGGAAAGATTGACTTTCACACCATTGCTAGCTTTACTTAGCTTTGAAAAGATATTTGAGTTAGAGTGTGATGCATTAGGCATTGGTATAGGCACTGTCCTAATGTGGGAAGGTTGACCAATTGCCTACCACAGTGAGAAGCTCAAAGGACCTCAACTGAACTACTCCGTATATGAAAAAGAACTCTTAGCTCTTATCCAAGCACTCCAAGTGTAGCAGCATTACCTATTGTTAAAAGAGTTTGTCATATATACCAACTATGAGTCCTTGAGGTACCTTCAAAGTTAGACCAAATTATCGAAGTGGCATAAGAGGTAGGTTGAATTCTTTGAGGGTTTCAATTTTGTGATAAAATGTAAGTAAGGAAAGAGTAATACAGTTATAGATGCTCTTTTAAGAAGACATGCGCTCTTAACTAATCTATAGACCAAATTGTTTGGGTTTATGAGTATCAGAGAGCAATATTCTAAAGACCCACACTTCAAACCCATAGTTGGGTACTATATTGATGGAAGAGTAATGGATGATTATCATATAGAAGATAGTTACTTGTTCCGTAATGGAAAATTATGTGTGACGTCCTGTTCCACAAGAGAGTTGCTCATTAGGGAAGCCCATAGTGGAGGGCTCTTTGGACATTTTAGGGAAAGGAGAATACATGAGTTGCTGAATGGACGGTTCGTTTAGCCAAGAATGAGACGAGATGTACATCATATTGTTGAGGGTTATATCGTGTTCAAGAAGGCCAAATGCTAAGCCGAGTAAGGAAAAGTAATGCCTCTACCTATCCCCACCAGACCTTAAACTAAGTTGAGTATAGACTTCGTCCTTAGATTACCAAGAACTACCCAAGGAAAAGATTCCATAATGGACATCATAGATAGATTCAATAAGATGGCACACTTCATGCCTTACTCTAATACTAACAATGCTTCGGCTATTGCTTCTCTCTTTTTGTAGGAAATTGTTTAGTTACACGAAGTGCCAAGAAATGTAATCTTAGATAGAGATTCAAAGTTCTTAAGCCATTTCTAGAGAACTCTATGGCATCAAATGGGTACTAAACTACTATACAACACTTCTTGTTACCCCTAGACTAATGGCCAAATAGAGGTGGTTAATTGTACTTTAGGATCATTGTTTCAAGCTACAGTGGGTAAGAACTTGGTTAATTAGGATGTCTGGTTACCCGTAGTAGAATTCACTTACAACCATACAATACATGACATTACCCAATAGACCTACTTCGAAGTTTTCTGATAGAGATCATGGACCAATCACTCACTCCCAGCCCGAGGGCTTTCTCACATGGTCTACCGAACTATCCGAGGAGAGTTAAGCACCAAGGAGTAGTATTTTCCCCAATCCGATCTACCGAGTTACTTCGCTGTTTATACCATCCAAAAAGCTACTGGGGTGATTATCCGATGCATGGAGTCGACCCGTCCCTAATACCCCAGTCTAAGCACAATTAGGAAAACAACCATCTCTAGAGTGTCAAGGCTGAGCTGACAATTTGAAGCTGACTCGAATGTGAGTTGCCCCTAAGCCAACCCTTATCTAGCCCCAGTCGTTAAGGTATCGAACTATCGATGCCAAACAAACCTAATCAGAGGACCACCCTTACTCGGCTCACAATATTGTCAGAATCACAGACTGAGTAAAAACGCACGTTCACTGTCCATTCTAGCACCCATACTATCCATTCTAACAAAGGACATTCTTTTTTGCACGATTTCATTCCCTATAAATTATTCTCCTTTTGTTTAGCAAATGAGGATCCATTTTTGTAATTTCTGTAACTTAGGACTTACCTTGACGGAGTACTATAAATACTCACATAATGTAATAACCGCATAATCAATATATACATAAGAATACATTGAACTTTTTTACTCTCTCTCCAACTAAGTATCTTTTTGCTTACTCTTGAGCTGCTCTTTTCTTGCCCATTTAAGCATAACTTAGTGGCGAGTGACCTCCGACCATACTTATGCGTTATATCAAGTGTGACCCGAGCTTATGTGAGACATTGGTGCATCATATCCGTCATTAGTACACAAGAATCATGCTCATCCTTCAAGTATCATTTACTTTTCGAGCCATGTCATGGCTAGGACCCACCCCCTTTGGTTACGCGTAATATGAGGTCCTTGAGTTCATCCACAAATCCGTATCATCTTAGTGTCAGAGCTTGGCTACATTCGAAGCTAGATTCTGCTACTATGTTCTTTGAATAATTTGTTATTGCTCCCATGAGATAACGATTCTTTTGTTAGCTTTGAAGTTTAGCAGTTGAATTGTAATATATACTATGTTTACCCTTGTTTTCGATATGTAAAATAAAGTATGGTTAATTGTTCATTTGTTGTGTAATTAGGATTGTGAAGTAACCAATAATGTCATATTCAAGTATTTAAGAAACTCTAGGAAACCAAGAAGGTAGTACTTAACATGGCTAAGGACAATAAGGAAGCTTCATACCTCAATCAGTGGGTGACCACTTGGATAGGCTTACCAACTTAGTAGCTAGTTTAATGACTGTTATCTAAGAAGATAGGTAGCAAGCTAGAAATAACACCATTAGGGAATGCAAGTAGTAAGGATGAGGCAAAGGTTAGTTTGGCCAAGTTAACACCCCAGTTCAACTAACCCGAGTTGAAGGAATTGGTAGGGACACTAGATAAAGGCTAGCGCTTGAAGAGATTAAAGAGGAAACAAAAGGCAATGATGAGGTAGAGGAGTACTACAAGCCCAAGGAAAGAAATGTATGAATCCCTAGAGTTAAAAGATTGAGGATGCGTACTTTGGGTTTCTCTAAAAGTGGTGATGTCAAGGATTACCTAGATTAGGTAAATCAGATTGAAAAGCAATTTGAATGCCATAAAGTGCTCGATAATGCAAAGGTTTGACTTGTTGTATTGGAGTTCACTGGTTATGCCATCTTGTGGTGGAAGAACTTGCAAGCCACCAAAAGAAGGGAAAGAGAACAAGAATGAGAAATTAGGAGATGGAATGAAATTAAGAGAGTCATGCAGAGAAGGTTTGTGTTGAGCTATTATCTATAAGATGCCTTCAAAAGACTATAAGAACCTTACACTGTTCTAGCCTTGTTGGTGTTAAAGAAGGATGGTTCTTTAAGGATGTGTATAGATAGCCGAACGATCAATCGAATCGCTATCAAGTATAGGTATCCCATAACCAAACTTGATGAAATGCTAGATGAGTTAAGTGGAGCAATAGTATTCTCTAAGATCGACCTCAAATCTGGATAGCATCAAAATCGAATGCGTAAAGGTGATGAGTAGAAAACCGCATTCAAGACATGACATGGTTTATAAGAATGGCTTGTAATGCCATTTGGGTTGTCCAATGCGCCGAGCAGATTTATGCACCTAATGAATCATGTGCTTCGAGAATTCATAAGGAGATTTGTTATAATTTACTTTGATGACATTTTGGTGTACAACCCTAACCCAGATATTCATAAGGAGCATCTCTAAAGAGTCTTCATAAAACTCTGAGCTGAACAACTTTATAGCAATCTAAAGAAGTGTGCCTTTTTTCTAATTCGAGGTGATCTTCTTGAGGTTTGTTGTGAGTGGAGGTAACATCCAAGTTGATGAGGAGAAAATAAGAGTGATCATAAAATGACCTGAGTTGACCTATTCTGCCAATGTGAGGAGTTTTCATAGCTTGGCATCATTCTATCATAGATTTATAAAGAATTTCAGTATGATTATGGCCCCACTCACCAAACTCTCAAAGAAGAATGTTGAATTCAAAAGGGGAGAGAAGGAGTGGAAGAGTTTTAAGGAAGTGAAAGAGAGGCTAACTATAACCCTTATCTTAGCTTTGTCGAGCTTTAACAAGGTGTTTGAAGTAGAATGTAATACATTCGGAGTAAGCATAAGTGTTGTGTTAATGCAAGCAAGCCAACTTATTGCTTACTTCAGTTAGAAACTTTGAGAAGCTACACTTAACCACTATTTCTATGATAAGGAGTTCTACTCCTTAATCTAAGTCCTAATGATATGGCAACACTATTTGTTGCCCAAGGAATTGGTGATCTATAATGATCATGAATCCTTAAGATATCTAAAAAGCTAATCAAAATTGTCTCGGAGATAAGCCAAATGGGTCGAGTTCATGAAGGGTTTTTTTATGCCATAAAATACAAGAATGGAAAGAACAACATAATGGCTGACGCCTTATCAAGATGACATACCCTCATGACTGAGCTGCAAATAAGTTTTTCAACCATAAAGGGATTGTACATGGAGGACCCATACTTTGGTCCAATCTACACCGGATGTGGGGAAGGACAAACATTTGATGACTATTATAGGGAAGATGGATAACTATTTAGGAAATGGAGGCTATGTATCCTAACCTGTTCCATGAGAGAATTGCTAGTACACAAGGTACATGGAGGATGATTAACAAGATATTTTGGGAAGCGCCAAAACCATGAAGTATTGTTAGCAAGATTCTTTTGGCCGCGAATGATGAGAGACGTACAATCCATACTCGAAAGGTATACAACCTACAGGAAAGCAAAGAGCCAAGATGAGCAAGGACATTATCTACCCTTTCCTGTCCTAACGAAACCATAGTCGAAGCTAAGTATGGACTTCATGTGAGAATTGCCAAAGACGTCTCAAGGGAAGGACTCCATCATGGTGGTTGTAGATCAGTTTAACAAAATGGAACCTTTCGTACCCTACTCTAGAACTAACAACGCTTCAGCTATCTCTTTTCTTTTCTCACAAGAGGTGATCAAGCTTTATGGCATGCCTAAAACCATTGTTTCAGATCAAGACCCCAAGTTCATAGCCACTTTTGGAGGATACTTAAGAGGCGAATGGAAATTAAGTTGTTATACAATACATCCTGCCATCTACAGACCAATAGACAGACCGAAGTTGTCAACTAAACTGTGGGAACTTTGCTACGAGTTGCTATTAGACAAAACATAGCTGATTGGGATCTATGTTTGCCAATCATCAAATTTTCCTACAATTGGACCACTTACAGTGTAACAAACATGCCTCCATTCGAGGTCGCTTATAGGTTCAACCCAGAGCTCCTGATGGACCAAGCACCCTAATTGAGACCTATTGATGACTGGACAATCGAAGAAAGAGTCGAGGCCATCAAAGATATGCAACAGAAGGTTATGGAGCAATTGAGCTAAGCTAATACTAAGCTCGAGAAGGGGAGCTAAGGATGGAGGAAGAGAGAATTTTAGTTAGGTGATTTGGTTTAGATACATCTCAACAAGGATCGGTTCCCAAAATTAAGGAAGAGCAAGTTATCTCTTAGAGTTGATGGACCATTCAAAGTGCTTGAAAAGACCAATCCTAATGCCTATAGGATCTAATTACTTAAAGGATATGGAGTCACGAACTCCTTTAACATTGCCAATCTCTAACCTTACACTCCCGAAGATGAGCAACCTGAAGCCAAACCAAATTTGATCCCAAATCTCAAACAACCCAAAAGGGATAATAGAGAGCAAGGACTGATCACTCGCTCTTGAGCTTGATGGATATCTCACATGGTCTGCCAAGATGCCTAAGGAGAGTTAAGCATCGAGGTGCACTGTTTTCCCTAATTCAATCTGCCAAGCTATTTTACTCTTTACACCACCCAAGAAGCTATCGACATAATTAGCCGATGCATAAAGCCGACCCCTCCCCAACACCCCAGTCTAAGCACCAAATTAGGAAAATAACCATCTCTATGGTGTTGAGTTCATGCTAACAATTGTGAAAAGCTAACAATCTGAGGCCAGCTTGAATGTAAGTTGCCCCTAAGCCAACCCCTATCCAGCCTTAGCCGTCAGGGTATAGAACTACTGACACCGAACAAACTTGATCAAAGGATCACCCTTGCTCAACTTACAATATTGTCAGAATCGCAGATTGAGTAAAAACGCGCGCGCTATCCATTTTAGCACCTGTACTATCCTTTTTAACAAAGGACGTTCTTTTTTGCACAATTTCATTTCCCTATAATTATTCTCCTTTTGTTTAGCAAATGAGGATCCATTTTTGTAATTTCTTTAACTTAAGACTTACCCCAATAGAGTACTATAAATATTCACATAATGTAATAGCCACATAATCAATATACACATAAGAATACACTGAACTTTTTTACTCTCTCTCCAGCTAAGTATCCTTTTGCTTACTCTTGATCTACTCTTATCTAGCCCATTAAAGTATAGACTAGTGATAAGTGACCTTCGACCATACTTATGCGTCATATCAAGTGTGAACCAAGCTCATGTGAGGCATTGGCGCATCATATTCATCATTAGTGCACAAGAATTGTGCTCATTCGTCGACTATCATTTACTTTTCAAGCTATCTCATGACTTGGACTACCCGCTTTGGGTACACATGATATTGGGTCCGTGTGTTCATCCACAAATCCATGTCACCAGTACCTTATGCTTAGGTTGGATAACATTTTAAATGAGATGAATGGAGCTAAGATCTTTATCAAGATTAATCTAAAGTCTAGCTACTATTATATCTAAATGAGGCTAGGAGATGAGTGGGAAACTGCATTTAAAACTCAGCATTGACTCTAAGAGTGGTTGGTAATGCCTTCTAGCTTATCAAATTCCCCAAGCATTGTCATGTGGCTGATGAACCATGTACTGAGGAATTTGATTGAGAAGTATGTTGTGGTGTGCTTTGATGACATCCTTGTATATAGTACTGACCAAGAAAGCTACTGTAAACATTTTCATATCGTATTAAATGCACTCCAAGTTGAGAGGTTATTCAACAATCTTAAGAAGTGTTGTTTCTTCTAGGAGGAAGTAGGTTATGTAGTTAGAGGTGGCTTACAAGTGGATGATAAGAAGATCCGAGCTATTATCAAGTGGTCGACTCCAACCACTTTTGTTGAAGTGAGAAGTTTCCATGAATTAGAATCCTTTTATCAAAGGTTCATTAGAAACTTCAGTGCCATTATTCCAGCCCTTATCGAGCTGACCAAGAAGAACATCAAATTAAAGTAGGGAGAAAGAGAGCATAGGAGTTTTATTAAAGTAAAAGCAAAGTTGAATTTTGCAACTGTATTAGCCCTACCAAACTTCAAGAAGATTTTTAAGTTGGAGTATGACACGTCAAGTATTGGTTTCAACTCTGTCTTAATGTAAGATGACTGACCAATTGCCTACCATAGCAAAAAGTTGAGAGGGTCTCAATTAAAGTACTCCATATATGATGAAGAACTCTTAGCTCTTATTCAAGCGCTCTAAGTGTAGTAGT
Organism: Lumnitzera racemosa; assembly: GCA_024138005.1. NCBI lineage: Eukaryota > Viridiplantae > Streptophyta > Magnoliopsida > Myrtales > Combretaceae > Lumnitzera > Lumnitzera racemosa. The sequence continues at coordinate 66,711,165 of JAMXBC010000004.1, forward strand.
ACTATCTATTGCCGAGAAAGTTTATCATTTATACTAACAACGAATCTTTGAGGTGCCTCAAAAGTTAAACCAAATGAGGTGGGTTGAATTCCTAAAAGGATTCAACTTTGTGATAAAGTACAAACAAGGCAAAAACAGTGGATGGGTATCATATGGAAGATGGTTATCTATTCCGAAGTGGAAAGTTATGTAAACCAACCTGTTCATTGAGGGGGTTGCTTATTAGGGAAGCCCAGACTCTCTGAGCATTTTAAAGAGAGAAGAACATATGAGTTGTTGAGTGGATGTTTCTTTTGGCCGATATTGAAGTGAGATGTACACTAAATTGTTAAAGGCTGTGCTACTTACCAGAGGGTTAAATGCCAAGCCGAGTAAGGGAAAGCAATGTTGTTACCTGCCTCAACTCGACCTTAGACTAAGTTGAGAATGGACTTTGTCCTTAGATTACCTAAATGTACCTAAAGCAAAAATTCTATGATGGTGGTCGAAGATAGAGTTAGTGAGATGGTATACTTTGTGCCCTACTCTAAGTGTAATGATGCTTCAGTTATTAATTCTCTCTTTTTGTACGAAATTTTCCACCTATACGATGTGCTAAGAAGTGCAGTCTTAAATAGAGATTCAAAGTTCCTAAGTCATTTCTAGAGGATTCTATGACATTAGGTAGAGACTAAACTATTATTCAACACCTCTTGTCATCCCTAAACTGATGGCCAAATTGAGGTAGTCAATTGCATTTTGGGATCACTACTCTAAGCGGCAATGGGTAAGAACTTGGCTTATTAGGGTATCTGTTTGCTTATGGTAGAATTTGCTTATAACCGTACAGTACATGACACCACTAAGCAAACTCCCTTCGAGTTTACCTATAGTTTTAATCTCAACTACCCCTTAATCATACCTCTGTACCCATATCTAAGCAAGAAGACCCTAATGCGAGAGCTCAAGCACAGTCCCTGCAACACATCTATGACAAAGTTACTTGGTAGATAGACTAAGTAGCTAGGAAAATGTGAGAAAAGGTTAAGGGAAGGAAGTCAATACATTTTTAGCCAGGAGACCTAGTATGGCTACACTTGAGCAAGGAGAGGTTCCCAAGCAAGAGAAAGAACAAGCTGTCTGCCCGAGCTGAAGGCCCTTTCAAAATCCTCCAAGAGATTAATGACAATGCCTATAAGTTAAAACTACCTAGATTGTAGGGTTTCTGACACCTTCAACATTGTTGACTTCAGCCCCTATCACCTTAAGAAAGAATTGAGCAAAGACTAGTCGAATTTGGTTCTAAATCTAAATCAACTAGGAAGAAATGATAAGAATCAAAATACCAGACCTCTAACGCATAGCTAAGCCTAAGGCTTTGAAGGATTAATAAGACAAATCTTCTAACTTCAACTAACTCCCATAAAAGCCGAGTTTATCCTTACTACTAACCAACTGATGCATATTTAGGGTCGGACACATAACCATAACGAAACAAACTAAAAAGAAACAGAAGAAAAGCTAGCAAATCCAGGTAGTTACCAAATGGATACGACATACTATTCGATCCCACTCAGCCTACAATCTAGCCAATATGACATACCAATTTGAATTGAAGGGTCACTTGCCCCTACTCTTTGCTAAAGAGAATAGATAGGAGCTGAAGGGTAACAAGAATAGTAAGGTTGCTTAAGGATACCTAATTAATCTAATATTGTTGATATCACTGTACACATACAAGAAAGTAGGGGTTTATATACTTGTCTACTAGGATTACTTACATGTATGAAAAGACAAAAGGTATTCTACAACTGGGTTACATAAGACATACTAAAAAAGGTAAAAGAGACAAAGAGTCCATGCCTAGTAAGTTCGAACAACATCAAGCATTTGTAGAGTTCATACCTAGTTTTGAAGGCAATCTTCCACTCATCCCTTTGTCTCATATGAATTTGATGTTAGCCACTTCGCAGATCAATCTTTGGAAATATCTTAGCTCCTTGAAACTTATCTAGCATATCATCAAGCCTCGGTATCAGATATTTATACTTAAAAATAATCTGGTTGATTGCTCAACTATCAATGTACATAAGCCATGAACCATCTCTCTCCGGGACAAGCAGAGCTAGGAAAATACAAGGGTTCATGTTCTTCTTCACATATCCTCGCTTTATGAGCTTGTCTACCTATCTCTTTAGCTCGGTAGCCTACTTAGGGTTTATCCTATATGTAGGTTAGTTTAGTAGGGTGACACTTGGCTGTAAATCAATATAGTACTCTATAAATCAAATTAGTAGCAGTCCTTTAGGCAGTTCATTTGGGGAACAGGTAAGAAAACTCATCTATCAAGATTTGGATCTCTTCTAGGACATTCTCTAAATCTCCCGTCTCCAACAATCTCCTAATCAACAGAAAGATGGGCTTATCAGCCTTCTCAACCGATTAGAGCTCTCTTCGGCTCATAACTAAGGTCTTTTTCTTATTGGCTCAAGTAAGCTGCTTATAGGTTTTATTTACTTGGGACGAGGTCAAGGGTTGCAGCACAATCTTTCTTCCTTCCTTCACAAAGGCATAAGTGTTCTCATACCCATAATGAGTAACACATTGGTCAAATAACCAAGGTCCTCTAAGTAGTAGATGCGAAGCTCCCATGAGAACGGCATTACAAACTACTTCATCCCTATACACATTTCTAACACTAAATAGTACGGCCATGTGCTTAGTGACGTACAAGGCACCCTTATCATGAAGCTAGTGTAGCTTGTAAGGTTAGGGAGGCTTGGAGGACGGCAAACCGAACCTCTACACAAAGAACTGTACAACTACATTAGTACAATTTCCTCCATCTATTATAATGGTGCACAATTGTCCCTTGTTGGTACATTTGGTATAGAATAAATTCTCCCTCTATTTCTCCTCAAAGTTCGACAAAGAACTTAGGACTCATCTCAGGGCTAGGGTCATCACTTCTCCCTAGTCGGAATAGACACAGGTCTCCTCTTCCTCTTCAACTTCGAGTTTTCCAGCATCCTCTTCCTTTTCGAGCTCGCTCTCATCAGTGTTATCTACTACATCTCCTTAGAGCACCATGATATATTAGTTCGGATACTCAATAGCTGTAAATTCTTAAATTTTTCAACTTAACATCTAAAGTAAACTTAAGTGCGTTAGATATTCCTAAGAGTTGACAAGGTTAGTAAAAGTAAAAACCCTAAAATAACTAATAAATCACATATAAAATTCTTTTACTCTAAACGTATGTAAACACCAAACATTTTATCCAAAAGTGATAAAAACCCTAAAATTATAACTTTAAGAATATAAAAGCACTAATTCACCATAATTTACCCTAAAACCCTAATTGATAATATAACCTTAATATTATACTAAATCATTAGTAAAAGATTAAAGATAACTTTCAAGTATTTATAAATACATATAATACTAAAGTAATCATTTAGAAACGAAGATATTATATCATAGATCACATTATTCTTCCAAGTGTATAACTAGGTTAGTATTATATGGAGTTAAGGGTTTAATTGATGATTATGTTACATGTAGTAAGTATTAATACCTTAAATGATACTTTCCATGATAATTACATTAAGTGGCCTACCAAATGATGTATATAGGATATAAACACCTAGAGGAAGATCTTATTACCTATTCTTACTAATCATTTCAATAGACTCCTTATTTCCTTTCATTTCCTTAATTTTTCTCCTAATTTTCTTAATTACCCCATTATGTACACATAAATTCCACTTAATTTCAAAAGGTTGACTAAGTCAACATGTTAAAAAGTCAACAAAGTATCATTTTCATCTACAGTTTTCTTCCTTTTTCTTGATTTTTCATTCAATTGACATATGTCCATTTTTTTCCTTTCCCTTATCCTTGTCGTTCACTCTTGTCCCCCTCCTAAACCCCACATATCTTCAATATAAAACACAAAATACACAACACAAAATCCCTTTTCTTCTCCCCATTTCAAATTGTCACTCTCTTGCCCCCCTTTCTCTCAAACTTTTCAAATCTACTTCCATATTTCAATAATTTTTTATATACTAGATAAATTAATACCTCTCTTACATATTACAAGGAGCAAAAGGTATGTTATTATGTAATTTTTTATCTTATTTAGTAGTTAGATGAATATGTTAGGTTAGTATAAGAAGCTTATGTGAGATATACATATGTGTTGTTGAAGGAAGAAAGTTCCATTTTTTTTTATGCTTAGAAGTGTAAGAATCCTTAGTAAATGGAATAAGAACACATATACATATGCTTAAGTATGTGTATATAAGAGTACACTTGATAAATACATATATGAAGACCCTTATATATAGGTATCTTTTATGTACATAACCTAAAAAGAGATATATACTAACTATAAATACATATACCTTGCTAAATGACCCTTAAAGTGTAAAAATATGAAATTTGTGAAGTTTTCTTAAGAGGGAACATTAGGCATATGAAAATACGTATAAAATTATGCATGTCACCGTATGTATATACGGATATATGAACTAGTATACATATGAGTACACAAATATACATACTAGTATATTAGAAGTATAAGTATACACATAACATATGTGTAAACTATATAAATATGTAAGGATAAGTATACATATATAATAGATGACATAAGTAAATGATAACGTAAGCGATGACATAAGCCTCTAAAATAATAAACCATCAAATCATCTAAGTGTAAGAATTAATGACTAATGAAATCATTAACTACTAAAATAGAACATAAAACTAGCTAATAAGAATATTTAAGCTTTAATAGATAACATTTTAATAAATTTAGTTTATATTGTAAAACACAGGTTTTAACGTCCAAAACAGACATCACCATATGATAGTAATCTAGGTAGAATTAGGTAAATCGATATCTAAAATCATTAGTTAATTTAATTGCTTACTATCATTATTATATTGTAATGATTAGGTGATCCCAATACTAGCAAGGATCTTCTAATAGATTACTACAAGTAGAATGAGTCGTCATGGCCGAGTGAATATTTACCCTATGATTACATACTTGTATGTGATTGCAAATAGTGGACTTAAATGATATTGTTAATTGATTGTTGTGTGGGGTCGAGAAATACTTATATATGTTATTTTGTGCTGAGTTGTGAATTTATCTAAGTGCGAATAATACTTTGTTTGTTACATGATAGTATAGATAATGATTGTATATACTATTAGATAATCACATCATAATTGGACTTAACTATACTCAACTCATAAGAAGGAATTGATACATGCATCAACATGCATTACATAGACATAATTCCGGCGGTCACATCACATAGAGGTAGAAAGAGGTCATTCGAGGGTTGTTATTATAAATCTATTGGTTCTGTACGATACACTCATATAAAATGACCTCATCCTGGCCTACAAGAATACTAGGCATTGGAGGCACCAACCGCCTAGCTAAGGGTTAAGTCTAGAGGCCTCTATTTAGAGGTAAGTATGGATGTAGGGGCCCACTTATGATTATATGAGAACTTGGTTTTATGAAAATAAAGGAGTTGTTTGATTTAAGTACGGAACATAAAGTTCCGTAGTAAAGTAAGTTCTAGTATAATACCCGGATCTGATTAGTGCCATGTATACTCTAGCCCTAACTTTGGAGGGCGTTAAATCTGAGTTGTGTATATTGACTAGTTAACTATAAATATTATTTGGCATTCTATTTTACCATTTATTCATATGCATGAGTATAATGTATTGATAACTTGCTTGTGGTGTGGCTGAGGGTTTTGCTTACTAAGCTTAGGTGTTTTGCTCACTAAGCTTAGGCTTACACCCCCTTAAACTTTTGCTAGAAGACGGCTCGTTGAGGCTAGCCAAAAGATGCTATAGGTTAACTCAGGGACTTAGGCAAGAGCAAGCCATTAAACGTGTTGAGAGAATTGATTATGTAGACTTTTACTTATGTACTTTTATTTTTTCAATAATATAGACCTAAATGTACTAAATTACTGCTTACTGTAAACTTTGCAGTTTAAATTTTATATAAATATGTTTATGTGAAGATATCATGTGGATTTGTATGTTCTTGGGAAGCTAGTGGTTGTAAAGCCTTGTATATTGTGTGAAGAGTTCATGATTGAAAGGGTAACCAATTAAGGGTTCTTCGTAAAGTATATAACATCTGCTACGACTAAACCATCCTTAGTTCGTAACAACAGCCATATGTCTGAAGCCCGAGAATTTAAAGCATTTTAGCTCTTTGGTCTTCCGTCCGGAGGTCTGCCCTTTCTTATATGTTCTTAGAGTCAACCTAACCTCAAATTAGCTCAATTGACCAACTTGGCATGGTTGGCTTGGCCGACTATCATTAAGTCTATCACTCAATTCCTCGACTCAATATAGCCTCCTCAATTCAACTTAAATAGGTTAGTGCGGTACCGGAGCTAATGAGAATGTCGGCCCAAATTGGCTCAAGATATTTCTCCTCTACTTTTCAACCTTCTGCGCTATTTTGATTACCTCATCCAAGGTATAAAACCTTTGCACTTCTACAATGTTACGAATCTCATACTTGAGCCTAGAAATGAATCTTAACACTGTATAGGCCTCTAGTTCTTTTACGTCAGCTCGAATCATTAATATTTGGAACTCTCTCACATAATCATCAACAGATCGACTTCCTTGACAAAGCTCCTGCAACTTTGCAAACGTGTCTTGTAAGTAAGTCTCGAGCACAAATCTACCTCTTAACAACCTTTACACCTCATCTCAAGTTCTAACACTTTATCTTCCATCTCTTACTCTAGCTACATTCAAATTCTTCCACCACATGGTAGCATAAACTATAAACTCCAATGCAGCAAGTCATATTTTGACAACATCCATATCCCATAACATTCAAACACTTTCTCAACCTTCTCTTCCTATTCCAAGTATTCATCGACTTCTCCACTTCCACTAAAGAGCGGGATTTCAACCTTGACATTATCTAGTCCTCAAGGAGCTCGACATTCTCATCTTGTGCTCGGTAATAGTTATCATCTTCTTCTTCCTCCCCAAACTCTTTAACTTCTAACTTCTCATCATCTTCCTTAATCTCTTCTAACTCCAATCTTTGTCTAGTAGCTCCTCCAACTCGAGGGGGTCAAACTGGGCGATAGGCTCAACCAACTTAGACATAACCTGTCTCTTGAATATTTTTAGGTAAAATTTGTAGTAGTATTCATTGGGGTTGTTGCCTATTAACTTGCATTGCTGTAACTAGATTCTCAACAAGGTTTACGACTCTATCAAGTTTGTTATCAATGGACCTTAGGGTATTACTATCATTATGACTATGACTAATTTGAGCACCACTACTTTAGTATCCAATAACACCTTAAACACTCGAATCTGACCTAATACAACACTTCTCATAATAGAGACAAACTTGCTCTGCTTTTGTAATGAAAAACAGAGTAAGAATAGAATAACAATGGAACCACCATCATACAAACACACTATAGTGGCTATAGAAGAAATATAGCAACCACTAATAGTAAAGCAAACCAAAACTCCACTGTAACTTCACACACTCCCTCTTGAAACCATGCTTTGATACCAGCGAAGCTGATGCATCTCTGAGGTTAGATACATAGAGAAGCACTACAACGAAACAAACTAAAAAAAAAAAGAAGAAAAGCTAGCAAATCTAAGTAGCTACCGAATGGACATGATACACCACTTGATCCTATTCAGCCTATAATCCGCCGGATATGACACATTAGTCCAAACTAAAAGGGTACTCGCCACTTCTCCTTATTAAAGGGAACAAATAAAAGCCGAAGGGTAACAAGAACACTAAGGTTGCTCAAGGACACTTAATTAATCTGATATTGATGATATCATTGTTAGCACACAAGAAAGTGGGGGTTTATATACCCGTCCAATAAAGTTCCTTACATGTATAAAAAAAATGATATTTTACAACTAGGTTACATAAGACATATTAAAAAGGGTAAAAGAGACAAAGAATATTAAGTTATGAAAAAGAAAGAATCGTTATGGAATACTGTATCAGAAAACACGTATTGCTTAGCGCTTGGATAAGAGAAACATAATACAACAGATAAGAGCTAAAGGGTGACGAGAACACTAAGGTTACTCAAGGACACTTAATTAATCTGATATTGATGATATCATTGTTCGCATACAAGAAAGTGGGGGTTTATATACCCATCTAGTAGGGTTACTTACATGTATAAAAAGAAAAAATGGTATTTTACAACTAGGTTACATAAGACATATTAAAAAGTGTAAAAGAGACAAAGAATATTTAGTTATGAAAAAGAAAGAATCGTTATGGAATACTGTATCAGAAAACACGTGTTGCTTGGAACCTAGATGGGAGAATAATGGTACAAGGTAGGTAGAAACAGAGTAACGCTTGTGGTCAGGGGCCGACCTAATGTGGATCAGGTCAGGGACCAATTAGTTATTTTGAAAAGAAGTTAGCTTAATTTAGGGTCAAATGTTTGTGGTCAGATCGAGAGCTCGCCTAAACTACTCTTAGGCTATCTCTCAGGATAAAGCGTTGCTACTGAACAAGAGTAGATTTGATGTATGTAAGGATTTGATAGTTAGGTCGACAGGAGATCAGCTTAGGAGAGGATTCCTCGTCTCAACTATGGCCTAGAGCTAGTATCCTCTAAGCTAGTCCTTAGAGTCCTCTAGCTCGGCTACGCATGATTGGTCCAAGGGATTAATTCCTATCACCAACTCCTTGTGCCAAGCCGAGTAACTCCTCAACTCTCAGAAGTCATGCAACAACTAGAAGAAAGCTCTATTGACAGCCCAACCCACACGTGTCTACTTAATTATAGGTAAGCCAACTCCCAACTTAGCAACATTGGTGCCAAGAAGCCAAGAGCTCCAGCACCTATCCACTACCATTCCTTCTCAGATGAGTCCACCTCAGCTTGGTAGAAATCAAGCTAATCATGCAGAATTTTCTTTTCTACTAAAAAGTCGTCCACCCATAGTAGGCCAAGTGTCCAAGCAGCCATATGATAGAATTCCCCATATAAAATACTCATTTTTGTTGTATTTTCCAATATACCTTTCATCATTCCTTGTATCTTACTCTTTTTAGACAGTATCCTTTTTGGTCTTTTCCATTTTAAGTAGGTTACCTTACCGTTGCAGGTATAAATACCCTTTATACATGTAGCTGCATTATAGCTAATATTTCAATATACTAAATATTCTTCTTATCGTAAACATTGCTTGTTTACTCTTCTCACTCTTATCCTAACCCTTAAGCAAGGTTAGGTGGCGAGTAACCTCATTAGACCACTTCGTACATCATATTAAGTTATGCCATAAGTCTTTAGAAGTTCCTTGGTGCATCCCATCCTCAGAGCTGTTTGTGGGTTCACTTATTTTATCTTTACTATTTTTGTACAATCTCATTACTTTCTTTTAAGCTTTCAGCAAGCTTGGACCTACCTTACTACCGGCCTTGTTTGTTCTTAACTTTGGTACGCATCAATTAGCAACCTTTAGATCCCTTAACCAACCTTAACTCTAAGGTCTCAAGAGCTTGGCTAAGTGTATGTTGTCATTACAATTGATTAAAGACGAGTCTCGATATTAGGACATCCTATAGCTCAACTCACTACAAAGTTAGTTCGACCTTACTTGGATCTAAGTTAGTGAAGACCTAATTATTAAGCTTCAAGCTTTGTCAACATTAGCTAACCTTTCCTAATACCAAGCTCCTGACCCAAGGTCTCCGTGCATTAACCAAGTTATCCACTAATAGTCCACCTACTAAGGTCTAAGCATCCCTTTATTAACCTATCCCCATTATAGAACAACTTGGCCTTGATGAATCTCCTTACTAGAGTATGGCATTAACAACATCTTGACACATGTTTATTCCTTTTTTATACAATTGTCCTATTTACCCCTTTTGGCATATACTAAGATCTTACAACTAAGAATTACCCTTGTAGTGATTTTATCTTTCCAATATAACCTTAAGGACTTACTATAAATAGTCCTTATCTTATATAGTTGTAATGATCTTTTTAAATGATATTTGAATATTCTTCTTCTTATGAGACACTTTCTCCAAGTTGTCTTCTACACTCTCATCTAGTTCCATTAGTAATTGGAAATTAGTGACAAGTAGACCTTGGATTCTTAGCTTGTGAGTCATATCAAACAAGAACCAAGTCACATTGGGCTCTCCAGTGCATCTTATCCAAAGAGTAGCTTTACATAGCTACCAGTATGGTAAACTTCCTACCTTCTTTTTCAATATATTGAAGGACCATTACTCCTCTACAGTAAACCTTAGTGATAGCTTAGTTCCTAGGCAAGGCGTATTTGTGTATGATTCATTTGAAAGATTGAAGTGTTTTGTTAATACAGTGTGCTTGGGTGTAGTATTGTGATGTGCTAATAATAGGTTGGCTTGTGCATCATTAGTAGGTGTTGAGATACTTCATATAACCCTATTTTTGTATCCAAAAGCAAAGAAAAATATGCTACTTGGGTTTATGCAATGTGTTGCTGGAGGAGGTTATCCTAATTGCTTTTGTGTTGAGTTATGCCAATAATGTCAGTGTTCATGGCAGTATTGCCAAAGCTAAGAGTGATATTCTAGGCCATATACCGCAAGAGAAGCAAACACCCTTTACTATAAATGAGAAAATAGATTATTTAGTCACTATGATGTCTAAGATGACTACATTCGTATGCTAAATTACTAATGACTGAGGAACCAAGATGGTGTAAGATAATGGCTAACCTATGGGTACTACCCAAGTTGGTCTCAAACCTAGAGGATTGGATGATCGACTTACTCAGGGAAGATAGGTAAGAGTGAACAAGAGGTAAGACATGGGAAAACAACATTGCCTAGCTCGACAATGAGTCGAAGGAGTAGGGATAAAGGAATCAAGCTCAAAGATTAATTGAGTTAGACAAAGCTGCCAAGGATAAAGAGGAGGACAACAACTTCCTTAATTTTAAAGAAAAAGAGGCCTAAGCTCTATAGAGAACATTAAGGTGTGATTCTAAGCTTCACTAGAGCAAGTAGTGCTAATGAATATTTAGATTGGGATAAAAAGAGAGAAAAGATATTCAAATGCTATGATTATGAAGATACGATAAGGATCTGCCTACTACCTTCGAGTTCTCTAGATATGTAGAATCTGGTGGAAGAAGGTATAGGCTATATGTTGGTAAGCTTGATGAGAGATCAAAACTTGGAATGAAATAAACCACATCTTATGAAATAGGTTCATACTCGAGCATAATGAATAATACACTTTTAAATGCCTACAAGGCAAGGTAGCAAACGAATAGATGATTATATCTAAGAATTTTAATGGTTGATGATTAATGTGATGTAAAAGAACCAAAGCCCAAGACTACAGTGCAATTATCTAGCTTATAGTAAGAGATAAGGAATGCAATGGAAGTATAAAGGATTGGGACTCTAGATGAAGCTATCTAAATTACATAGAGAGTAGAAGGTAATAGCGAAATCAATTGACTTGAGCTCCTATAGGTTAATCTATTGGCTAAAGTTGACCTAGTAGTAGTTGACCCTTTTACGACTCCAATGTAGATCGATAAAGTCCAAACTTCAGCCAACTTGATGACAATCGAGGGAAGAAAAAGATCAAGGAGACTACAGTGAAGAAGGACATGAGTTAGAGCTTCGGAGGGAAAACTTAATAAATTAAGTGTTTCAAGTGCCTTGGCTTCAGAAATATGGCTAACCAGTGCACAAACCAACAAGTAATGACCATAACAGGATAAGAGCCATAGTTTGAAGTTGAGAGTGCCAGTGATAGTGAAGACGAAGAAGAGATGGAAAAGAAGGACTCAGATGCCCTAGTTCAACCAAAAAAGGGGAATTATTTGAATATGATAGTCGAGAGACTTCTTAGTACTACTGTTACCGAGGATCAAGAGCAACTGCTGAATAAATGTCAACCTCTGTACCTTAGTCATTAACAGGGGCAACTATACTCATGTTGCTACCTAAGGAGTAGTGAATGCCTTAAAGCTGCCAAATTTTCCTCATCCCTAACTTTATAAGATACATTAGTTGAATGAGAAAGGTGGACTTCCTGTTACCAAACAAGTTAAAGTGCCAATCTTCACTAGGTATTGGTACAAGGATAAGGTACTATGCGACATCCCTACCAATGTATGCATCACACATACTTCCAAGTTGAACTTTGCTTTTTGATTTGGGGGTACTCCATAATGGGTATTAAAATACCTATATGTTCCAAAAGGTCGACAAGAAGGTTAAACTAACACCCCACGAGTTAGAAGGAAGTTCAGGAGGCATAGCTCAAATCTCGAAGTCCCATAAGAAGAAGCCCTTGGTAATTTACTGAGTATGCTTCTCTAAAAGTAATCAAGTTAGTAGATCATGTACGCTTGTTGATCAAAAGGTAAAGAGGTTAGAGTATTACAACCGAAGTCTAGCTAATCCTTCAAGAGTTTTTTTACCTATTTCCAAAAGAACTGCCAAAAGGATTGCCACCCGTTAGAAACATTAATCATGACATAAACCTACAGCCAAGGGCAGTCTAGCCTATCTTACCTGCCTATAAGCTCAATCCCCAACAAGTAATCGAGTTGAAAAAGAAAGTTGATGAGTTGATTGACCAAAGATATGTTTAAGAAAGTATGAGTCTACATGTTGTATCTATTATTCTAGTCCCTAAAAAGGATGCATCTTAACAAATGTGTATTAATAATCGAGCTATTAATAAAACCACTATTAAGTACTGATATCTAATTCTTTGACTACATAACATGCTAAACGAGCTCTATGGTGTACGAATCTTCTCAAAGGTTGACTTGAAGAATGGCTATCACCAAATTTGTATAAGATTGGGTGTTTAATGGAAGACAACTTTTAAAATGAAGAATGGTCCCTATGAATGGTTATGTAATTCAAGCTTATGAATACACCAAACACTTTTATGTAGCTTATGAACCATGTCTTGAGAGCACTGATTAGCAAATGCGTTGTAATATACTTTAATGACATCTTGGTGTATAGTATCAACCTTTCATCCTATGTCAACCACTTGAAATTTGTATTTAATGTCCTATGAGCTGAGCAAGTGTTTAGTAATCTCAAGAAATGTATATTCTATTAGAAGGAAGTACTCTTTCTTAGGTATGTTATATCCAATGAAGATATCCCAGTAAATGAAGATGAGGTTAAGGCCATTCCTGACTAGCCAATCCCAACCCATGTAGTAGATGTTCAAAGTTTCTACTGTCTAGCCTCCTTCTATCAATGGTTCATTCGTAACTTTAGTTCAATAGCTACATCCTTAATCAAGCTGACTAAGAAAAACTATGAATTTAAATGGTTGGAAAAGGCCTAGAAGAGTATTAAGGAGATCAAGTACAAGTAAAATTCATCCCTTATGCTTACATTGCCAAACTTTAACAAAGTTTTCGAGCTTAAGTTAATACCTCGAGAATAGGCATTAGTATAGTTATCATGCAAGACCATCGACCTATTGACTACTTTAGTAAGAAGCTCAGTAACATTGTATTAAATTACTCATTATACAACAAAGAGTTTTATGCTATTTTCCTAGCTCTCCAAACATGGCAATACTATCTACTACTTTAAGACTTAAGAGTTCATCGTCTATACAAACCATGAGTCTCCAAAATATTTATGAGGTCAACAAAAGCTCTCACAACCATGTTAAGTGGGTAGAGTTTCTTGAGATATTCTCTTAAGTGATTAAGTACAAGGGACAATTCCAATAGTGTAGCTAATGCCCCATCACGTCAACATGTACTTATCACAATCTTACAAGTGTGGATACCCAAATTTCAAACATTTCCAAATCAGTATGAACTAGATGCTTAGTTTGTTTATGTTATAACCAAGTGCAAATTCAAAGTTACTATGGATATATTTTATTTAAACCAAGGATATTATGAAGGCAAGATAGGTTTATGTACCGAACAACTTAGAACAAGAATTGTTAGTCCAAGAAGCTCATGTAGGAGGCTTGGCTAGCCATTTTAGGGAAAAGAGAACACACAAACTATTGAAAGAAAATTTATGTGGTCCAGGGATGATGAAGGATGTCCATAAAGTGTTGAAACGATGTGAGGTCTACAAGTGTGCCAAGGGTAAAAAGGAAACATATGGTGAATACTCACCTCTACCCCTACTTGAATAACCTTGTATCGATCTTAACATAAATTTCATGCTCAGACTACCAAATATAACTTAGAAACATGATTCTATAATGATTGTAGTTAATTGATTTAGCAAAATAAGCCACTTCATTCCTTCCCGTTACACCAGTGATGCTTCATCTGTTGCTAAGCTCTTTTTGTAAAGAATAGTACAACTCCATGGAGCTCCCTAAAGCATTATATCTAACCATAATGCAAGGTTTACAAACTTCATTTGGATGACCTTATAGAAGAAGCTTGCCACTAAGCTAATGTTCAACACTTCTTGCCATCCTTAGATAGATGGTCAGATTGAAGTGCTTAATGGGATAGTCAAAAGCCTACTTCGAGCTACTATGGGGAAGAATTTAAACAATTAGGATTTATATCTCCCTATCATTAAGTTTGCCTACAACCACTCTACCAATTGCTTGATAAGAAGGTCTCCCCTTGAAGTTTTCTACAAACTTAACCCTACCTTATCCTTAGATATGATTATTAGCCCAACCTTGAGAGGAGAATGTTAGCAGGGATTACAACATGACAAGAAGTTCTAGAAGCTATACAAGAAAGTCATCGAACAATTAGCTAAGACGATAGCTTGTCAGCAAGAACAAGGTAGCTAAGGTTAGAAGAACATTGTCTACAACCCTTGGGACTTAGTTTAGATTCACCTTAATAAGGAACTATTCTTGATCAAGAGAGTAAACAAACTTTCACCAAGTTTCAATAGCCTTTTTAAGGTCCTTTAGCAAATTGATGACAATGGATATGAACAAAATTTACCCAAGGATATAGAGTATCACCGACCTAATGCCCCATGTACTTAAAGAAGAAACTGAACAGGATTTGAGGGCAAATCTTCAACACCTCTGAAGAGTTGATGAATTGCTAACCTCTAAATCCCTTACTCGAGATCAACTTTAATGTATCTAGAGCTTAGCCAGGTGTATGTTGGCTTTACAGTTGATTGAAGACGAATCTTGATATTATGAAGTCCTATAGCTCAACTCATTATGAATTCACTTCAAATCCACTTTAATCCAAGCTAGTAAATACTTAATTGTCAAGCTCTGAACTTTGTTAACGTCAGTCACATTCCTACTACTAAGCTCCCAAACTGAGGTCTCCATTCACTAACCAAGTTATTTACTGATAGTCCATTTATCGAGATTTAAGCATTCTATTACCAAAGTATCCCTACAATAGAAAAGGTTGACCTTAAAGAATCTCCTTGCCAAAGTATGGCTACAACAACATCCTAACACATGTTTATTCTTTTTTTGAAAGGTAATATGTTCCTTTTATCACAATTTTCTTATTTACCCCTTTTGGCATATACTGGGATCTTACAAATAAGAATTGCCCTTTTGTAATTTCATCTTCCCGATGTAGCCTTAAGGACTTACTATGAATAATCCTTATCTTATATAGCTGTAATGATCTTTTCAAAGGATACCTGAATTTTATTCGTCATGTGAAACACTTTCTAAATGTTATCTTCTATACTCTTATCAAGCTCCATTAAGTAGCTAGGATTTAATAATGAATGGATCTTGGATTACGACGCACCATGCATTCGAACCTAAAGCTTTACTTGATATGACTCATGAGTAGCTCCCGAAGGTTATTTGCCACTAACCTTGCTTAAAGGTTAGATTTGAGTAAGTTTGGACTTTGAAACAATGGCTATCCAAGAACAACAAAAGAAGAAGACAAAGTGTATGTTCTCATTCTACTTATTTCAATTATTACATGATAGGGGTATTTATATAACCCATTTTAGGCAACATCCTCGGAATGCATGCTTACATAAATAGATTCTAAGCTAAATTAGTATAACAACATTTACAAGGGTTAAAAAGACAAATAGTAGAAGACTATGCAGTTAACAATATGTACAAGTAAGGACAATGTTAGAGACTTATGTTACTAGATGGTTAGTAGGGGTTTTAGCATTGTAAAATGCATTTTACGCGGCTTAGTCATTGGGTTGGGGTAGAGCAAACATCTTGAGTTCTTGGATGAACAACTTGGAAACACTTCGGCTAAATTATTAGTCAAGTTGGTTGAGTTGTTTAGGTTAGCCTATGGGCTAGCCCCTCTATCCAAGAGATAGTGTAACAATATATGAGCTTAGGTACCTAATCTAGTTGATCTTTAGTAAAGCTATGTAAATGGGTTATAGCTTGTAGGCTAACTCGTTTAACTCGTAGGTTAGAGCAAGTTGACCTATGATGAGCCAGGTTAGCCTACTTACACAAAGAAAAAAAGAAGGGAAAAAGTAAAATTGTATCATTCTAAATTAAGATCGCACAATACACACTATAGACTCCTACTCTTATATAATGTACTCTTAGTCTCCTTCACATTTTCAAAAATCAAATTCAAACTCTTCCATTCTTTCTTTATTCCTCATCGTTGTTTCTCTGTCAAAGAAAGTAGGAAGCTTCTATTATTGTCTTCACTCTTCAATCATCAACCAATTCCAAGTAATCTTCTTCCCTCAAATTTTCCTACTTCTTTTGTTTTTTGGCTATTAAGAAAAAAGGAACTTATTATCAAACGTTAAAGCAGAGGTATCCAAGAAATTCAATTCCATTAAGTTTGGTATGATTCAACCGTATTCAACACATTTTTTTCATTTTCATTTTCATTATTAATTGAGCTAAGTTAATAAATAAACCCAAAAAATAAGAAAATAATAAAAATTTAAAAAACGAAAATTAAAAAATAAAAAAGAGAGTCGAATCATATCGAGTGGAGTCATGTCAAATCATTTAAGATCAAATTGGATGATGATGTATGATTAATTTAATAAATCATTAAGTCATTTGAGAATTGGGCTTTATTAAAATAATTTTAGCCTAATCCAATTTAAAGTAGAATTTTATGTAATTTATATATTGAGCCAAAATAAACTTAAGATTTATTAGATAAGTTGTTAGGCTATAATAGATTAGATCGAATCGAACCTTGAAAAATAAAATGTTTGAATTAAGTAAGATCTCTAAAAGTTAGGTTAAATCTTCGAAGAATTGTAATTGTATCTTCCGTATCTTTGATAGGGAAGATACAATTAGGGGTTTATAAATAGCACACTGGTAAATGGACTAAAAAAGGTTTTTAGTACACAATTCCCACCAAACACAAATCATCCACACCCCAATACGAATACATGACCCCCCTTTCAACTTCACTCCCCAATCAAATCACAATCCAAAACCAATGCCTCCTGATCCAAACTTCAAGCACCGACTAAATTCCCTTGCAAATCTACATCATCGTCGAAGTTCGAGCACCTAACCAAACTCAAAGTCTTCAATCCAAACACTTGCTAACATCCCCAAATGAAATTCCAACACCAACTCCTTACAATCTCTAGCAATCCAACAATTTGCCGACCAACCTTGACCGAAGTCCACAACGATCCATGCGTACGTCCTCAATCCAACATTTGACTAAAACTACATACAAAACACACTATCCTAATCCATCCCTTGCTTGAACGCATGAAGTCTACACGAATCGTTGAAGTCCAAATTCCATGCAACATCCCACAGCTTAACACAACACAGCCACAATACACCTACAAATCTAATACAATCCAAATCCATGAACTTTACATACACCAACTGATTACAATTCACTGACCAAAGCAACTACATCTCAATCTGCACAATACAAACACACAAGCGAACACGAGCACAATACCCAGACGATCACAACGTATAATCACGCATGATATGTAAGCCTTAAAGATAAACCAAGTAACCATAGGATCAAATTTAATATATAAAGTTTAGGGCGATCGATTAAAAAATCCAATCAAACCTAAATTATAAACTATAATTAGAAATATCAATAAAAATGACCACATAAATTTGAATTTAAGGAAACAAGTAATAAAATAAGAGATTATAAAATTTTCAAATTTTAAGTATATTACTCGTTAATTATCGGAAAAACGAAAAGTGCAATCTAATAACTAATAAATTTTAGTCCTCAAGCTTTCAAAAACTTTGCAAAATAATTCTCTATTGTTGAACCATTAGTTTTTTCGTTAACCAAAGACTATTTTCTAAACCTTTGTAAACCTTAACGACTGAAATAGAAAAAATAAAAGTTCGGAAACTCAATTGAAAAAAATAGAAAAGTTTGAGGACTAAAATTAAAAATTTTCCCTTTCTTTCCTTTTAAGATCTCTATTTTTATTTATTTTTCATTTAAGACCTACACTTATATAATTGTACATATATATATATATATATATAGACACACACACACATATATGTACACTTTTTCTTTTAGAATATGATTTTTAATGGCACTTATGACACAAAATCTTGAAATGGAGAAAAGAAAATGAAAACAGAAAATCCTAAAATAAAAAGGTAAGAAAAAGAAATTTGTATCCTTTCAATATACTTTTTCCAATTTGGTTGATAAATACTACAAATAGATGCTCCGATTTAGCATTCTTAATAAAATCAAATCACATTTAATTTTTATAACTTTATAGATTTACATAGAACAATAGTTTTTTTTTTTTTTTACCAACTACATTATATATGACAATCATTTAAGGGATAAGAGATTTGAATTTGGCTCATCCTTTTAAGAGACTAGTGTTAGTTGACTAATTGTGCAACTAATTTAATAATTAGAATAATTATTAAATAAACAATAGTGAACAAATTAATTACAATATTTAATTTAATGATACTATGTAGAATTAATTAATACATTATTATACATTTTTAAATTAAAAATATAAATAATGATTATATTTATAATAAGAGAAATAATTTTTTATAAATATGTTATCTAATAACACAATTAACTATTCTAACTCATTAAGTTGTAACCCATGTTTTTTGCTAGAAAAATTAATAAAAGATGAAAAAAAAGGAAAAATCATACTTTTTATCCTCAAACTTTGCTACATTTTCTAATTGAGTCCTCAAATTTTTATTTTTACTATTTCAATCTTTAAACATTTCAAAAGTTTGCAAAAAGTATCATTCATTAATGGAAAAACTAATGGAGAGCTCTTTTGCAAACTTTTGAAAAGTTTGATAATTGAAATATGAACAATAAAAGTTTGGATAAAATGCAAAAAATCTCCCCTTAAACTTTGACTCAGGTGTGGATTTCCCCCTTAAACTTTTTAAGTAATGTTTTTGATCCCCTAAACTTAGTGATGAACTCCTCTTAAAAACATTGGCGTTCGTGTAAAATTGTTCCAATGGAACATTTTCTTCTACCGTCGGAGAGAACCGACTAATCCTAAAACAAAGGGTCGAGAAACTCAATACTACTAAATTAGCAAAACAGCCCTCATAACCTTTGAACTTTAATTTTAGTATATAAATATCTCTTAAAATTTAATTTTGTTACATAAACATCTCCCCTAAACTATGAGGTGCTTGGGAATATTTACACACTAAAATCAAAATTTAAGAAGTGTTTACACACTAAAATTAAACTTTAAAAGGATTATGGAAGTTATTTGTTAATTTATAAAAATTTAGGGAGTAAAAAACCTTACTTTGAAAGTTCAGCAAGTCAATCTACTCCTAAATCAAAGTTTTAAAGGGTTTTTTATAATTTCCCTTAAAAGTTTGATAACTCAATTAGAAAAGGTAGCAAAGTTGATGATTAAAAATTTAATTTTTCCAACCAACAACTAACCTCCTAATTAGGTGTAATTGGATCATTTTAAAGTCAAGGTATAAAATAATAAAAATGTGCAAAGTTGAGGTACTAATTGCCATATTATCCCCCAAAAAGATTATGATTTACATTATTAGAATTAGCAATATGGATTCTCTATTTTCTTACTCATGAATATCAATAATTGTACCACGTTTTCACTTAATTACAATGTTTGTGTCCTCTTGAAAATGTATTGAATGGAATGCAATATTTACATTCATTTTCCCAATCTTTGCATAAATATTCCCTACTTCTGCATTAGTCAATTTGACCTTTCATCATAGAATAACCTCTTATGTTTTCCACCATCAAAGATTCTTGAATTTTTATTTGTAATCATTTTAAAATTTCAATAACAACAAGAAAACTAAGTTAGTAGCTTTTATAACCCACTAATGTAGTAAACCTAATATTATTTTAGCCCTTATATTAATAGACAACCCTAAACCACAAAAATAACTCAATGCCTCACTCGCTCACTTCACATTACTCTAATGAACATTCTCGCCTTTATCTTTCTCTTTCAAACACTTCATATTCTCTCTTTCAAGGTTTTGAAAATTTGTCTCTTTTCTTAGTCTTTTCATTAAAAAAAATTTATGATAAAAAAACTTACACTAGATCCCTCCCTCAAGCTTACCTACGTATATTTGCATAGTTGATTAATATGAATATATACTAACTAAGATTTGTTTATTTTTATAAGGATATAGATTAAATGACTCATATGCCTCATGCAATAGAAAAACTCCAAGAACTCATAGGGTTAAATAATATCAAAGAATATACATCCATGGGATTAATAAGAAAAATTAATAATCTTTTGTATATAAGTATAAATTCGAAGTTAAAATGATTAATTGGAAGAAATTATTATGATTAACTTATTAAAGAAAAGATTCCAACAAAAGATTAATTTGATGAAAACATAAAATGATTTAGAGACGAAAAGTTTGAAAATGTGAAGATATAGATGAGTCAATCGACCCAATTTCACATAAACTTAGTCAATCAAGTTATAGCTTGGCAAACCATATTTAGCAAAAAAAAAAAAAAACTAATTTCACCTATTTTAAAGTAAATCAATTGAATGATCAGTTAGGTCAATTGGGTTTCAACTAGATTAATCGAACTAGTTAATATCAAGAACAAGTTAGACTTATTTTAAGCCTTGATTGACTAGTTAAGTAGAAACTCAAATTATAGCCCCAAGAATTTTCATGTCTAACTAAATTATCACTCATAGCATATGGTATCTTTATAGGAATTTAATCCAATTCAATATATTATCAACGCTTTGAGTGAAAACCAGGTAAGTGAATTGTTGTTGGGTGTATAAATAGAAATTCAAAGTATATTGTTTGCTGGTTCTAGATGACAAGTATTTTCTTATTGAAACCCTCATCTTCTAAAAAATAGCTTTAAATATCCACTCCACGCTTTCAGAACCACTGACGGAATCTTAGAGTCACATGAATCGACCCTTTCAAATTGGCTCATGGTCTTTCGGGATGCAATAAATCACGTCCAAAATGATTCTACGACTCATAAGGTTTGACCTACACTTTCGAAATCATCTAGAACTCTTTAGAGTGCATTTTCCAATTTTCAAAATTATATGCGGCCTATTAGGAGCATATAAGATTCTACACTTTCAATATCAAATCTACATGTTTAGTTCCATATATACTTAATCAAGAACTTGTGATAATAATGATTCAATTGGTTGTGTTGTTTGACATCAATTGTGGCAGCTAGAATTATTAAGCCATGTTTTGATGTGGTGTACATTTGTGTTTGCAAACAGTAATTTTCTACTATTTTTTATCACCTTCGAATAAAAATTCATCTTTCAGGTGATGACTATGTTGAAAACAATAATTATTATGATTACTTGAGTTATGATCTATATTTTGGTGGTGGAAGGAATGTTTAGACCTTTATTCATACGATTATAAGCAGAAAAAATCAATAGGAGAAAATGCAAAAAACTTCCCTGAATTTTTATTTTATGCGGATTTTCTTTTTGAACTTTTAAAGTGAAATTTTTTACCACTTTAAACTTTGATAAATTAATAAAATAATCTTGATAAATTGATAAAATAATCTCAATAAATTGATAAAACAACTTCTATAATCCTTAAACTTTATGTTTGATACATAAACACCCTTAAACTATGAGATGTTTAAAACTATTTACGTATCAAAATTAAAATTTATGAAGTATTTATATATCAAAATCAAAATTTAGAGGATGTTTATGTATTAAAATTAAAGTTTAAAGGGATTATAGGAATTATTTATCAATTTATGAAAGTTTATAGGATCAAAAACTTCGTTTTGAAAGTTTAGAAAGATTTTTTCCAAGTTTTCCAAATTAATATTAATAAGATTTATGAACTTGTTTGAACATCTATAAATTGCAAATTTGGTTTGTTTTAAAAATAAGCATATCTCCACCTTCCAATAGTCTTTTTTCTCAAACATATGATTTGTATATCGGCGTTAAAAATAAGTCCAAGCCCATTTACATTGGGAACCGTTATGACTCAAAAAGTTCCACGACAACATATTCACGAACTCGATTATGTGTCAAGTGCTAGTACATTAGAAGTGTCATCTAAAATCCCTTATAAATTTTATTTTTTATTTTTTGTCATAGTGATAATATTTCCTAACTCTAACTTAACATTTCACTTTCTTTAAAAAATTTACATACTTAGTGTGTATATATGTATGTATATATATACATTTCCAAACTATTACATATTACAACTAAAGAAAGAGAATTCAAATCCGATCCGTTCTATTATAAGATTAATATTCATACTATTAAATTACAATAGCGTCAATACTTACTCAATATACTTACTTGTTTTGCATGATTTGTTACTCACATAAAAAAGATCAAAATTGGATCGAAGAACCGCCGTAGAAGCAATCAATTCAGTATAAATCTAGCTCCTTGATACAACAAGCAAGAACCAAGTAAAATCATAGAGAATTGGCTTGCTCTAACCACTCACTTCTAGCAGGATTATTCCGTCATCACTATATTTCTTCTTAAATGATTTGTTTGATTTAATGTACCCATGTTCACGTATAATTTACCAATAGTTAGTCAATTCTAGCTAGTAAAAATACATAAAATACTTGTTTATATCTATGTTATTTAAGTGAAAACTCACCACACAAAAAATAGGAATACAATCGAGCGAGTTGTTAAAGGATATCAAATCTATCGAACTCGATAAAAACTCTATAAAGTAATATACTATAGGGTTTTAGGACCAAATTTTACGATATGATTTAAAATTATATAAGGTTTAGGATCAAGTTTTAAAAAAAAAAAAAAAAAAACCCGTCCTAGTGAAAAAATACATATTACTAAAAATATTTACTTTTAACTTACGCACCATGTATAGCTTACATAAGTTTTACATAATATAATATATTTAATTCTCAATTTTTATTATTGTGTAGATCAATAAATGTAATCCTAATTCTGCTTAACTTTTTTGCACTCTACTCTTTTCTTAATCCCATTGAACACTATAAAAAAAACCTATCCCTATAGAGTCACTTAAATCCTATGAAAACCATCTCTATAAGGTAGGCTTTTAAGAATAAGAGGTAAACAATTATAAGATTTTTATAAAGTTTTGGAAAATATCAAACCTATTGGGTCGAGTCTAGGTTTTATAAAATCTGACTTGAACCCCACTCAAATTACATTTCTAATACACAAATATCTATTTGAAGTATATACTTATATTAATAAAAACAATAAACTTTCAAAAAAATAATACCATAATTATTAACACATTAACAATCTAATATATTATAGATTATAGTTTTACACGATAATAAAATAGTGTTTCTATAATAATTTAAAATGACATTATTACAAACAAATTCCAATCCTTAAAATATAAGAATAAAACAGTATGAATCTCAAGAGTTATGTTGTTTTACACTATATTATAACTCTACATAAAAACCATGCCTTTTTTCGCACAACCAACACCCCACCCCCACCCCCCTCCCCCCTCTTATTTTTCCTTCAAAAGACATGTTTGCTGAATACAAAATTCATATGCATAAAGCATCCAAAATTACAGCACAAAACTTCCAAATTAAACTATAAAACTTGTTAAAGCTCTTGCAAACTGGAGATTTGAATTTAAAGTATATGCAAATTATAAAAATAAGACATTCATTTAAATAATTATCATTATTAACATATTAACACTGTAAATACCGTATGATGAATATGGGGGGGGGGGGGGGGGGGGGGGGGGGGGGTGGGGGGTGGGTGTGTGGCGGGGGTGGGGTGTTGGGGCGGGGCGGGCGTGGGGAAGTTTTTCAAATTGTACGCTATTGGTAAGTCAAATGTGTGGTTTTTCATACAAAAGTGTCCTAGACTAAAAAGATAATTCTAGATTCAACAGGAAAATAGGATTTCCCGGTCTTCATTGGTCATCTTTATCTCCATGGGTTTCTCCTCCACATTCAAATATGGTGCCTAACTTTTGCTTAAATGGGAGGAGACAGACACTTTATCAGACCGATAGATTTTAAAAACAGTGATGAAACAACCTAACCATGGACTTTGCTACCATGGCCCAAAACACATATATAACTAAGTTGAGTACAATGTTCAGATATCTAGTGCAAACAGACAAGTGCTGGAAGAGAATAAAACAGAAGAAAATAAAGCAGCTGAATGTACTCTCTGTAAACCACACTATTGAGCAATCCAATTACATTACAATAACATGAATAAGTATGTATTCCAATCAAAATGTGGGTGCGCTGTACTGGATATTGATTAAACGGCATCCTTGCTTATAGTTAGATAGGCTTCAATTATCCAAGCACTAATCACCTACCCAGGACATGAGAGAATACCTGGAGTAGCTAGAGAAAACCATGTATGATGTCAATTTTGAGGGTATCAAATTTGTATCCCTGTCCTAAAATTTAGATTTCCACTTCTCCCCTCCCCCATAAATGATTACGGCCTTTTTCTCCGTGAAGGGTTAGTCTTACTATCTTTTACTAGAAGTGCTTCTCCCGTGTAACTCACAAAGCCTAATAATCTGTCCGAACAACACTAATAATGAACATGAAGAAACAAATGATAGCTCTCCAAACATGGTCACTAATACACTTCAGCCCAGATTTAAGAGTATCCACAGTCGTTTCCCTCAAAAATAATTATCTAAAGAGAACTCTATACTTATCACAGACTGATCTACCAATTCTGTGCAGATGCTCCAAGATCGCTTTCTTCACATATAACTTGTCATCAGGAATCTATATGTCTTTTGCACAACTCAAATATGTGTGTCTGAGTTAGATATTTCAGTTTTTTCCAACAGACTATAGCTGAGAAGAGTTCATATGCCATCTGTGTCCTCTTAAGTAATTGCATGTCAAGCTGGACATCAAGCCAAATCTTCTCCTGTAAAGTATATGAGAAGAGAACCGTACAGACATGGAGAACCTCCACAAGTTTCATTTAATTTTGTCAAACATGCCCTTCCTCTGATGTTTGCCATAGAAATAAAGTAGTACTCTTCTGGATCAGCCAGTAACATTGAGGGGAAAAAAAAAATATTTCCGTCAATTGTTATGTTAAAAGAAGCTCTGAAACCTATTGAAATCTAGCTGTGGACAGCTCCTAATGCCAAATTCCCAATGAGAAGGCTATGCCAAAAAGTAAAAGAAGTGCAAAATTTCCTCCTGGGAGAATAGTTAACCTGCACAAAGACAAAATATTCTCAGATTCAATTTCAGATTTTCATTGTAGCTTTTGGCCAACAATGTTAAAGAAAACTGCTAAAGAGAACCAAACGTTTCCAAAATCTACTTGGTTCAATTCCTTTGTTTCCCTAATAATTACAACTGCAGTGACAAAGAAGAAGAATTTTGAGATATTTTGCATGACAGGACTGTGTTGATTGAGCATGCTTTTGTTTACATAGATAAGAACTCTGCTCATCTATGAAAAAAGGCTATAATCAGAAATAATACAATGCCAGTGTGCACTCACATGCCATGTGATTCTCATTTCTGAAAAGGAACTTAAGATTTCCCACTACAGCACTGAAGCAAAATCTAATCATGCTTTCTTCCTTTTCTGGTAGAAGTTAAGCATAACATGCACCTGTTTGACCATATATGTCCTTGTATCAAGTCCCCATCACATTTGTTGTTCAAAGAATTATACTAAGATATAAACCAGGAAGCAGTTCTTCAACTGATTAAGAATCTTTTAACAGTGCCACTGGATTGTAATGTGCTATAAGCAACTAAATGAGCTTGTCCAAATTTTACTGCTGTCTTTCTGGGCTTTAAAGCAGAGTTCGCATTAGAGCTGTAATCTATAAGATACTAATTTATGGATTTGTCATGATGGTCAAAACCAGAACAAATACATCAAATTGCACTTATATTGCATAATTTATCCGCTGTGGTAGGAAAGGAAACCTAAAGCCACTATAACAATTTATGAACGTTTATTGAAACTTATTAGCAGATATATATGTATATATATATATCATTAATGACCAAAAACATATGGGAAAGAAAATTTTGACCAGAAACTATTGGCATATGTATATATAAGAAAAATGACAAAGCAAGATATCTTAGAATATACCTGAGTTTTTTCATGGATTGATGAATGTACATCATTAAAGGAGGAAGAATGCCAAAGAGGAAACAGTTAGCATATACACCAGCAAAATCAAGAGCTCTAGAAAAAGTTGAACGAGAGAATGATGACAGAAGAACTGTAACACCGAGTATACAAGGCATTACATAAGCTTTGGCAGAATCAGTATTCACTGCACTGGGTTTTACATAATCTTTTGACATAGAAAAAGAATTGTCCCCACTGAATGAAACCATTCCATTGTTTCCAAGAAAATGTCTTCCCGGATAAACTATAAGGCCAACTTTTCCATCTGACTTGAAATTCCTCTTCCGGGAAATCAAGTTGACAGTATCAACAAGCTGCTTCGGAAAGCTCACCGCATAACCTATCAAGCTAGTTGCCAAAGCAGAAAATGCAAAGCCTTGAACTGCAGGTAGAGCAGAGGGATTTACAGAGAGCAAAAGGGAAATGGGTTCTTTGGGAGAGACAGCAGTATTAGAACCCGAAAGCCCCAAAACAATCAAGTTCCAAGACAAAACCATAACCAATGGAATAACTCCACCAACCAAAACAGCTTTTCGTGCCTCATTCACCGTATTTCCAGCTAATTTACAAATAAATGGAGTGATCACATGAAATCCCAATGTGAGCACTGTGACAGGTATAGCAGGCAAAATCGACGAAGCACTCCATGAAGCATGAAGAAATGAACTCACTACATTTATTCTAGCCACAGACAAACCAATACCTGCAAGAGAGGTAATGGACACAAACATCAACAAACACATCATCCTATTAACAGAATCAATCGCCTTAAAAGGGAAAAACCCAATAACAGTTCCCACAAATGAAGGAAGCAATGCAGCAGCTAAAACAGGATTCATCCATGGAAACCATTGAGAAACAATGGCTGCGATACCCGAAACACAAGCCAATAGAAGAGAAAAGCTCAATGAAGCATAAACAAAAGCAACAAAAGCTCCAAACTTATCCCCTAATGCTTTAGTTGCAAGCCCAGTAAAGCTCACTTCCTCAACTCCATCTTCTTTCATTGCAACAAAACTGAGCTCTGCAACTAATATGATTGATGAAATAACATAAACCCATGAAAGGAAAATGGCAACACTCGAAGGTAATGGACCAGATTTTACGGTAAAGGCAGGTAAGCCCAGAATTCCAGGACCAACTGCAGTACCAATGATTAAACTCACAGCACCCCAGAAGCTTTTCTGGTCCTCGGAGTTTTGGTTATTCGCTTCTATGCCATCATTTTCGATAAAGTTGCAATCTTTATGGATATTGCCGGAGTTTAATGCAAAGGGCAAGTTTTTTTGGGCTTTGAAATGCTGGGTAATCATCTCTTGGGCATTGAATAGAGTAAAGTTGCGATGTTTTTGAGCATTAATGGGAAAGTGTTTATGAATGTTGGAAGCGAAGATGGAACTTTTGCTGGGAACGGATAGAATGTGGAGTTTAGGTGTGGGGGCTATAAGTACGGTGGGTCTGATTCTGATTGTTGTAATCTGAAATGGAAGAAGCATTATTAGTGAGAGAGAAGATAGGGCAGAAATGGAATCTTTGTGCTTTTCTTTAGTTCCAAAACGTCAGCTTATGCAGAATCTTGAAGATACGGAGGAAACGTAGGGTGGGTAGTGGAAGATTCTGTGGAATGAATTGAACTCACTTTTTTGGTCGGACAACAACGTAAGAAAAGTCTGGTAAAAAAGCAACGTAGTAAAATAACCTGATTCGCTCTGTGACAGGGAAAAGGAGAGGGCCTTGGGTCTGCCTGGAATCAGATGCTTGAGTAGAGCCCATAGACTTGGACCCATAAATTTTTCGACCATTCTACACTACATTTGGTAAATTTTTGGAGATATGATATGTGAAAATAAATGGAATCAAGAAAAAGAGAATAAATCTGATTTATATTTTGGATTTGAAAACATAAGAAATAAGCAAAAGGAAATAGAGAGAAAATTTGCTAGTTTAAATATTTGGTTTAAGGAAACTAAAACAAATAAATTATCCAAATAGACTATATTATCTCCCTTTCTATTGATAAATTTAGATATTTGTGGAGGGGGGAAACCATATTGTACCATATACCATATGATACCTTATCCAGTCACCTAAGTTTTATATTGGTATTTAAGGTTATAAGGTACGTTATTAGAATAATTTTTTGAAATTTGCATCCATAGAGTATGATACATATTTGTATATCTTATACACCCTCATGAACGTCAAGTATATAGGATATAGGTTATAAGATATATTATACTTAGAGTCAGTAATTCATGATAATGTATCATGTTTGATATTTAACCTAAACGTTTCATATTTGAAAGTCTTAATCTGTAAAATGACTTGTTATTAGTCTTGTTTAAAAACCTAAACCCATTTGACTTAACCTATTTAGTAAGTGTGTTTTCTATCTAAATTGAAACCGCTTATCAAATATAGAAATTCTGTAATTAATCATGATTATCTAGAATCAATCTTAAAAGCATGTTTAGCATAACTAAAAAAAAAACCTCATTTTGGTCTATTCAATTCATCTCTATTTCATATTTTTTTTAAGCACAAGCTATCACTATGAAACCTAACAAAAAATTATTAACTATCATTACGAGTTTCATTATTAGACTAAAAATAAGTGAGAGATAAGACGCTACAAAGAAAAAAATGTTCCTATCACAAAAGAAATTTTCATATTGTTTTTAATTTGCTAAATGCTGATTATAGAAACTATATACAAAATTATAAAAATATTTGCAAAGACATATTTCAATTTCAAGGCTAAATGAATTAACAAGTCCAATGAAATTATAATAACTTAAGAATTTCACCAATGATTTAAATTTTGAGTGTTATATTAATAATTTAAACAAAATTTATGATAAGATTGTTTTATCAAGTTAATGCATACCACATTGTGACTTATTCAAACAAAAATTAATGTGTATACTCAATCTAGCTTTCATTAGTTGTATGAAGCCATTTGCTAATGAAGTTGAAGTTTTAATATCTCATGCCTTATAAATAAGTCTATATACAAACATAAACTTGAAATTGCTCTCATGCACATGCACATACTTGGCGCAACTGAGAAATAATTGAAGAATTGCTTGACAAAAGCTGAGAATAGGAAGTACAATCTAAAGTTGAGATATTTAAAATAGATGTGAAACTCGCACTCCTTTGAAAAGTACACAATTTCCTCCTCGCTCAGCTTCCTAAGATACCATGTTCAGGGAAGGTCTTACTAATATTTGTTATATTTTGAAACAAGAACTCTGTCGACAACATTAGCCACTCCATCTGGTGAATAACTAAAATAAATTATATTATTAAACAAGTATCTTGCCACAAATCTTCCTTCTTTATCTTCTAGGTAAGTATCTACTATAAGAGAGTTGATTTAAGCAAGTTTGTTCCACTGCTCTACTACAATATCGATTGAGCTACTCAAGGAACATGCCATCTCACTCCTTCTTTGGGTGGGGGAGGGGGAGAAATAGGCTCAATCTCAATTGATTCAAAATAAGTTTGAAGGTGAAGATGAAATGTCGAAAGCCAGCGAAAGCTTATGGATGCGAATGAAGATGAAATCTATTTTCGGTATTGAAAAATTCCTTAAATATGGATGATTCACCCTCATAACTACAACATGTTTCTGATAAAAATGATGCGTTACTTAGATGATGGCACAGATTATTGACATGAGTTTCGAGATAGAAATCCAATGATTGTCAAGGCTCTAACAGGTATTAGTCCCTACAGTATAGTTAAGGCTAAGGTGACAGCTATTGTACGTGCTATTGTTTAGTCCTCAGACAAGCAGGAAAATTGAAATCTTGCAACCTTTCAAATAGGATACGATTCGTCCTTCTAAACGAAAATTAAGGAATTTCCTACATTAGTCAGCATTTGGGAAATTATTCCCCATTCAACCCCACAAAGAATATTAAAATATTTACTCCCTTAGTTGAATCCCCGACCACAGGAGTTAGGGGGCAAAAGTTGATAGTTAAATTTCATTTACTCAATCACTCAGCTATTAGCATGTTGAGTAACTTACTTCTCAGCTAACGACGATTAACATAAATCCTTATTTGATTTGAATTTAAGGAAAGTGGTGCAAACGGTTATCACTTGGTACGGTTATATTACATAACTACCCACTATTCCTATATTTGAGGAATGTACTTAGTCGAGAGTTATTTACATGTCTTCAATAATCATGCAATTAACTGTTGTTTCAATCGCTCGACATTTACCTATAAATACGAAGAAGAAGCACTGTAAGAATGATATGAGACACCATAACCACTCACTTTATTTTCTCACTAAATTTATTTACTGACTTAGGTATCCAAGTAGCCGTACCGGATTAGCCCTAATACCCTTTAATTCTTTGTACATTATAGGAAAGAAATTATCCAAAAACCATACAATAATAGGGGGGATATCATGACAATTTATATCTTTATTAAGTGCACAAGAAATGTAAATAATGGTTGTTCTTATTTGATTAGTTAGGTTAGTCTTTAGTTAGTTCAATTCGTTCTATTTTATTAAATGTCTGTATAAATACCTTTGCTTGGCTATCAAGAAATAAAATACTCATTTTTAGTTTTGTATACTCTTTCTCTCACTCTCTTGTTGACAGGAAGATCATACTTCTTAACTCGTAATTGAGATTATAAATTGTTGAAGGCAACTTTCCAAGGACTCGACATTTATGAAATTGTCTATTATACGATAATATGATAAGAAAAAAAAATGAAAATGCATTAATCATAGAAGGATATATATATATATATATATAAGGAAAAAAATTCCGAAGCTATATATTATAATGTAATATGATATAAAATGATATGAATTAACCAAAAAAGTAATTGTTGATAATATAGTGGATGAAAATTAATGGCAAATACAATTAAAAACAGAAATGATTATACTTGTGATAAATACAGATGTTATTTATCACATTATAACAACCATATGATAGTATATGATGCTATATGTAATATAATATGATATGATATGATATGACATAATATATGGTATATATATATATATATATATTATGATATGCAGCATACATAGTACAATAGATATATTAAAATGCGATTGTTACACTCATGTGTAATAAAGCCTTGCATCATTACATGAAGCTATGTTTTAAAGCATATTCGAGCTTTAAATAAATAGATTTATTTAAACAACTTTCATAATCAACCTTTTTTAAAAATGCATACCTATAGATTGTTAATAATTAATATTTTTTTAAATTAACGACATATATTCATAAATTGTGGCGACCGAAGTGTAGTTGATAGTGATGACAGATGTATAGTAGAAGAGAAGAAGAATCCACAAGGTCATCTTTCAACCTCTCTTACAAGAAATGCAACATTACCTACAAGGAGAAAGACTAATCATCACCACTATAGAGGGTGCACTATCAGTGAAGATGCCACTCTTTAGGATGGATTTAATAGGCAAACGGATCTTAAATACCATGTAATGGACATGTAAGATTACGGTGGAGAGGG
Source organism: Lumnitzera racemosa (assembly GCA_024138005.1). Classification (NCBI taxonomy): domain Eukaryota; kingdom Viridiplantae; phylum Streptophyta; class Magnoliopsida; order Myrtales; family Combretaceae; genus Lumnitzera; species Lumnitzera racemosa. The sequence goes on from JAMXBC010000004.1 coordinate 66,743,325, forward strand.
TAATGACTGGGTATAGACACCTTATTTTTGTTGTTTTATTTTAGTATTTTTATTGGGTCAAGATTAAAAAAATTTTTAAATTAAAAATAAAAAAAATTGAAAAAATAATAAAAATAAAAGTATCAGATCATATTGGGTCGAGTCGAGTCGTTTAAGGTCAAATTGAATAATGGTGTATGTTCAATTTAATGAATTCTAAGTTGTTAAAGGATCAGGCTTCATTGAAATAATTTTTATTCCAGTCCTATATAAAGTGAATTTTTTATCTAACTTATATTGAGCTAAAATAAACTTAAGATTTATTAAATAGGTTATTGGACTAAATTAAATCAAACTGAGTCAGGCTTGAAAGATAGAAAGCCCAAATTAAAATAGAGTTTCTAAAAACTAGGTTGAATCTTCAAAGAATTTAAATTTTATCTTCTGTATCTAGGATTCGTTATCGTATATTTCGTATTTAAAGTTTGTTGAGATCAAATCTATATCTAAAAAGATACAAAAAGTTTGATTGTACTACTTATAAATAGTGGGTCGACGATAAAGTTTAAAAATGTTTTACAGTCCCCTACACACTAGTCTATACATTCATTACTATCTCACGCAACCACATACCGAACACTCGCCTGCATAAAAAATTCATTTTAGTTATATTTTGTATATCTTTACATATCTTAGTATTTTTAGAAAAATATAAAAACAAAGTCCATTATTTTTTTTATTTTTACATGTGACTTAATCTTAATAAATTAGTCCTTGAACTTAGATTTTCTAGTTTAATTTTTTAAATATAAATTTTTTAGAAAATCTATAAATTAGTGGCCAAATTAGAGTTTTCCTACCCAAAAACCCTAATTTCATTTTTTACTAGTGTAATTAGTTGGTGACTCCAATTTTTTAAAAATATTTTTTAAAGAAAAATGTTTCCTTAATTTAATGTCAAGTAATTTATATTAAGTGAGCTAGGCTTAGTATAAATTAAATTAAGAAAAATCAAAATAGGACTCAATAGAATTGGCGACTCCACTATAGAAGCTTGGTGGGCTAACCATATAAAAATTAAAGAATTAATTGATGGGATTTTGGTATTATTTTTTTCTTTTATTGTATTATAGTATTACTAACTAGTTTTTTAGTGATGTAGGCCTTAAGGAAAAAAACATGGCCCAATAGGCTCTTATTGGGGATTTAAGGGGGGTTTATTTATTAACAAACACTTGTATGCTTAGATATAGTCAAACCTGGGCGGCTTTAAAAACTTAGGACAGGTTGCTATTATGTAACCCTCAAGTTGCTAGAGTCTTTACCCTCACCTGGCAATGATAAGTAAGCCCACTCAAGCTTCAATATAGCCCACTAGGTTTTTTCTCCGAAAATCCTTGAAGCTATAGAGATTAAGACCTGTAAACCCTATCCTCTTGCATCATTCTTTTTGAAAAGGGGTTGAAAAGAGGGTAGTCATTTTTAAATTATAAGAAAAGTCTAGTTAATCGGTGGTCTGTTCAGCATTCTTTTAAAAAAAAAAAACGTAGAAATTAAAAATCAATAACCTTTATATATAAGTGTTTACGAGCTTCATTTTTTTTTAAATCTTATTTCAATCCACTTATATATAAGGGTACTATTCAATCTTCAGTTCATAATAATTCTTATCGTTTATTAATACCAACCCCATTACATTGCATCACAATTATTTTATATGCTATATTATGTAATATATGTGATTTCGGTAGATTTTGTTTTATTTCATAAATAATAGGTATTTAACATGGAAGACTCAAAATCATTAGTATTCTCCCTATACTATAATGTGCCAATGTTAAAAATAAAAGAAAAAAAAAACTTCAGTATTAACTTGTAATTTTTTTTTGGGGGCATGTAATTATGAAAGTTAGTTATGATAAAAATTATTTTGGATCTGTCATTTTTTTAAATGCTTTCGAACAATTTTTTTTAAACAAAAGAAATTTCAAAATGATATTTTATAATCAAAAACCAGTTTTATGATAATTATTTACTTAGTTGATTTATATTACAATATCCTATATGTACCATACTATTAAGAACTAACAAAATACAAAAAAAAAATTTTTAAAAAAGATTTAACCATTAAATTTCCATTATAAATTACTTTTCATCTTAAGGTCACTAATCTTGTAAGTGTCTAAATCCTCATTCTTCACGTTTATCCATTAAGTTATCACGGTCCTAATAGAGTTTTCTCTATAAGTCGTTATCCTTATGTCATCTTTTAATAAAATTCTCATTGTAAAATGATTTCCACTTCTCCGTATCACCCTTCTAATATTATCGTCATCCTATCAATCCCCATGTTTCCATTTTTGTTTTTTTTTTAAGTTTAGATTCGTTGATGTCAATATTAGGCTTCTATAACATAAAATCAACATTGGTTTTTTCAATAAAAGTTTTCAAAAAAAAAAAAAGAAAAAGAAAGAAAGGTTTTCAAAATTAAAAAAACTCAAGTTTTTTTAAAAAGGGAATCCAATGTCGCTAACAAGAAGGGATTCTTGCAAGCTTTAAAAGATTGTTTTTTAAGTGATCTAGCCCAACTTAAAGCCTATAATCACTCATTATCAAAACCAAGATGTTTGAAGCTCTTGAATAGAAAATAGCTACAATCTAAGGGGTTTTGAGTAAGTACACAAAGCAAGTCGAGACCATGGGCCATACTAAAGCCTAAGGGCCTATTGACATACCAGTTAAGGTAAACAAGTCTAATGAGTTGCCAGTTTATGAGCTCAAAAACAATAGCAAAGGCCTGGGGAAGGAATTGGAGCAGAAATTGATGAAGATGAAAGAAGAAATCTTTTAGAAATTTGAAGAGAAAATGGGAGTTCTCAAGGATTACGATGTGCAAAGTAATACGGGCTTAAGCAATGTTTGCACTTTTGAAGACCACGAGTTACCTAAGAAGTTTAAGGTACCAAATTTCGAAAAGTATGATGCAACAGGTTGTCCTAAAGTTCACCGTAAGCTTTATGTCTACAAGATCGCCTAATTCTCTAAAAATGAGTAGTTGATGATTCAAACTTTCCAAGATAGGTCTCCTGGGCTGGCGTTAATTTGGTGTGCCTAATAATACTTAGTTGAGCTGAATACTTAGGATAAGCTAGCTTGAGCCTTTTATAAACAGTATAAGTTCAATGAAGAAATAACTCCTTCCTTGATGAATTTGGATAACATGAAAATAAAGTTGATCGAGTCCTTTAAGGAGTATGCTTAGAGATGGAGATCTACAGTCGCTCAAGCTATAGTACAATTGTAAGAAAATGCATTGATCAACATATTCATCTGTACATTAGGTGAACCTTAATATAATCACTTGGGCCATACCACTTCTATATTTGTAGATATAGTTGCAACCAGTAGTCACATTGAAGATGATGTTAGAGTAGGGAGATTGATAGGGAAGGGATAAGTCTTGTTGGATTTAGAGGCTACTGTGAACACTACAATGTCCTATCTAACGATATGCAAGCCTAGTGCCTTAAGCACTGGTCTAAAGCTTAAGGAAAATAAGCTAAGCTAGAAATCACCTAGAAGGAGGTTCACTCATATCTTAATTCCTATATCTCGCATCTGTCGCCACCAAAAAGAGAAGGGTTTGCTGCATCCTAAGACTCCAACACCAGGGTATAGACCTCGGAAATATGATCCCAATACACAATGTCAGTACTACATGTGTCAACAGGGGCATGCTACTGACCATTGCTGGGAGTTGAAGAATAAAGTAAAAGATTTGATTAATGAAAAATTAGTCCAATTAGACTTCGTTAGGGATCTAATGTCACGCCCCGAAGCGGCAGAGTCGTAACAGCCCCGCCGTGTAAACCATCCTAAGATAGAAGTTGGCCTTACAACCACTATCTTATTCCTGATCTACACAAGGCGTCCACAACTAATCCGCTTTGAAGTAGGCAGTTTGTAATTTAAATAATTCATTTACCTAAGAAAGTGAGAAAAGCTATATATAATTCAGAAATGAAAAGTAATAACATATGTGTTAATTCTTCAATGTTTTTCCTCACTCCCTAGGATCCAGCTGTTGCTAGCTTCGGAGTAGTTGTTTGCCGCTTCTTAGCCAGCACCTGCACGACGTCTATAAGGATGTGAGCAACCACAGCTCAGTAAGTAAGGACGGAGGACTTAAAACTATACCATACACACAACAAGGTTTTCAATCACTTATTAAGTGCAATGCATGTGCAAGCAAATGCCATCGCACAACGTTGTCTAGCCCGTCGTGAGATTAGAGAAATTACGCCCGCTCTAATTCGGGTTGAGGAGTTGCCGTTAATGCAACAGCTCACGACCAAACCCAGGCTTGTGTAATGGAGACCTTGCTCCTCCCGCGACTACCTTCGAACCACTGTTTTCACCCTCGCCGCGACCTCCTCTCCTGTCACTTAGTTCGACTGAGGATAAAGAAGGGACCATTTTGCAATCCTGCGCTATCCTTTTTGAAGGGGTCGGTATTTGGCCGGAGAGTCCTAAGTTCCCCTAACGGGTTGCCATGCATGTCCGATTATGATTACTGGTCATATATTTGATTATGTCCAGTTTAGGGTGATCAATCATTTCATGCAAATCATACAATACATGCTAGAGCAACAAACAGAATCATAGCATCACCCATAATCAAGCACATGCGCACATCCAACTATCTAACAAGCACAACCAAGCATAATCTCAAGCCTCGCAAAATACAGCATTGTATTAATCCCAACTTACCTCGACTCCTCGCTTACTCATTCGAGGTCCGATTTGCTCAAGCCATAGTCGATCATCCCTATAACACAAACATGGTTTTAGCTTTTCATATAACTATTGTAAGTTTGTTTTATCCTATAACGTTTATTGTTATGTGTTGTTTAGGGTTTAATATACTTAATTATTTAGGTCTTAAATCTTTTATAATTATTCTAGGTTTGGGTTTAGGTTCGGGTTCCACATTGATTTCTAAATTAGATTCTAGTTTGATTTTTAGGGTACTAGGTACTGTTTTGTACCCGGACCCTAGAAATTTGTTTCAACTCATAATGTGAAACTAACCACATTATTTCTAGATACCCTAAATACGATCATTACCCCTAGTCAGCATTTTATTCTATCCGGTACACTTAAATCCGTATTAGTGTACCGAATTTACTCATATTGTGAGAAATTTTTATATTTTTCGTATAATTACCTAAAATTGAATTTTGTTTCAGATTTGTTATGTTCTGATTTTCATTATTTTATTATCTAATTAAACCTAATTTTTCCATATTTATTAATTTTCAATTCTACATATTCCTAATTTTCTACATTTACTACATAACACCTTCATTACTTACACTTAACACTCCATAGACTAGCATTAGGTTTCCACATCAGAGATTAACATCCCTAAACATCTAATTACTATCTAAAACGGTAATTAATATCCTAATCACCTAATTAACTCCAAATTATCCAATTTTCCCATCATTTTAGGGCTAAAAATTAACTTAAAATTTTTAAAAATTAATTTTAAAAAATGGCTTCATAGCACTATTCTATATCACATGAGCATCCTATAGAAAAAAATTGAGCTCCAAACTACACTTCTAGGGTCATTTATTTCTAAACTGAAATGTGCTCGGTTTTGCATAATTTTTAAGGACCCTATATTACGGGACATGTTTTCATCAAAATAATATTTTTCCTACAAACGACATACAAAAATATCTCGTAATAACAAAATTCATAATTTTCTAATAATATTTACTATTTTTACAAAATTACACAAGAATCAGGCTGGAAATCGAACTCACTGATTTGGGTGGCTCCGGCCATCGACGGTGGCCATGGGTGTGTCGACCCACCTGGGCGTTGCCACCACCATGTGGTGGTGGTAGCCATCCACCCCCAGCTACCCGTCGGATCTGGGTTCCCTTTGAAAGCCCTAATTGCACAGTTTTTTCTAATTTTTTTCTAAACTGAATTTTTCTCTCAATTTTGGCCTCTCCCTAATTTTCTCTGATTTGTATCTGTCCAAATGAGCTTCTGAATTTTTCTTGATATTTATAGGGCTTTAGGGGATTTATTGTGCATTAAATGAGACAAGACAATTGCCTTATCCCTTGATTTTTTTTGCTTTTATGTTGTCTTAATTTAATTGGTTGATTTTTCTTTTTCAGGTTCTAACTTGCCACGACCAAATTTGCATCATTCCACACTCTTCTGATTTTCACCTGATTTTTTCACAATTAATTTATAATTTTCTTTAATTATTTAGTATTATTTTAGCACATTTTGCGTATTTTAAGTAATTACGTGTATTTATACTTACATGTAAATTCATATATAATACAACTAAATATTACATGTAAATTCATATATAATACAACTAAATATTCTTAAATATTATTTATGTTATTTTATTATTTTTAGTATATATATAATTTATCTCTACCGATTCGTCAATTATCGAAATGTATTTTACACATTTTTGATAATTGATGCGTTATATACTTAAAATTTGAAATTTTTATAGTCTTTTATTTTATTACTTATTTTCTTAAATTCAAGTTTATAGGGTCAATTTTACTAATATTCCTCTCAATAGTTTATAATTTGGGTTTGATCGGATCCTTTAACCGATCGTCCAAAACTTATGTTCTAAGTTCAATCCTACGGTCAATTAGCTTAGCTTTGGGGCTTACATCCAAGGCCTAAATTCTACATAGAACCCACTGTCAATATGATACAAGGATTGGAAAAAATGCTAGAAACAAATTTGAATGGTTAAATCCAGGGGGTATATTATTACCATGATATGAAAAATAGGGTTGTAGCCCTAGAGAAAAAGTTGGTGATATTAGAAGAGAGGCTCACTAGTATAGAGATGGAAATAGGTTATGTGCTCAAGCAGCTTGAAAACCTACATCCTAATACGCATAAGATATCACAGCCAAAGCATGAGGATGATCCAGGGAAAGAGAAGCTTGGAGTGAACATGGCAATTGGAAAAAGCCTAGAATCAAGACAAGCCCATCCACAATAAGAGGGGGCGATTTACACAACTCAAGATTGCAATGGCCTAAGTGTTCAAGCAATTAAGAGATGTAGGATTACTGGCACATGAAAACCTTACAAAGAAATACAAGCTAAGGGATCATGACCTTAACAAATGGTGTGAATATCACGTGGGCTAAGTAGGGCATATCATAGAAGATTGCTAGAAACTAAAGCATAAGGTGTAAGATTTGATTGATGCCATGGTTATCCATCCAAATTTTCTAGAGACTGATGGGTCTATGGGTAGGAGTATCCCTAACCTAGGGGCATCAAACAAACAACCTCCAACATTGGGTATTGAGGGTTTACTACTACTATTTGACCAGGTGGCTCACCATTTGAAGCAATTAGGCAAATATCCAAAAGATCAATTCAATTAAATGGGCTAAGTTCGAAGAAGTGATATAAATAGGGGCAAGAAGTGGAAAAGAGTTTTAGTTCCTATATTTATTTATTTTTAGAATAATCTTTCACTTTAAAGATAAGATTTATTTGGATAAAGTGTTTTTCTTATACATTTTGTTTTTCTATCATGTGCACTTAGCTAAGTTCGATAGGGGCATCTCATTGGCCCTTCATTAATAAAATGCTTTATGCAAGACTTGGGGGAAGTGAAAATGGATAAAGTAAATATGAACTTGAAACTTAAAATTTTCCACCTAAGGGAATGTTAACACATTACTTGACAGGTTTAGAATAAAATGGGGCAAACCATGTCCTAAACACTAACCCTAAATATACGTAAGAGAGGAGTATCATAATGTGAGTACGTAAGCTCATTCCTTAAAGGAGGTATGTCTTAAACTTGGTACACATGTCAAAATGATGTTAGGTATTCATTTCACCATCCCTAAACGCAATTATCCCTTGAAAACCCATTTGAACCATTAGGGGGGTTTTTCTTAAAATTAGCCCTACCAAGAACTATCCCATATTGGGGAAATTAGGACGTTAGGGTCATCAATCTAGAGAAAATGGGTAGACTAATTTGTGCTTGCCTTAGTTGTGTCAATTCATGAGCAAATATTGTCATAGATAATTCAATTTATTTAGGATAAAGAAGAGTTTCAAATCATATACACCTCACTCAAACCTATACACTCATTCAAACACATCAAGCCTATAGATTCTTTCCCAAACACTTTCATGCTGTTACACTTCTTCCAAGCTTATACTATTTGAACCCATGGTTTTAAGGCTTTAAATCACATCAAGCAAAAAATCAATAAGGGAAGGTGACCACCTTGAACCAAAAAAAAAAAAGGTAAGAGAAAAAGAAAAGAAAATAGAAAAGAAAAAGAAGAAAAAAGATAAAAAAAAAAGTGAAAAAGAGAAAAATTAAAAATATTAGCAAGGTAATTACCTTCAAAGCTGAGTCAAATTACTAATAAGCCTAAGGGTAGAACTTGTGAAAGGTATCCAAAGGCTAAACATTTTAAATTCCTAAGTCTAAAAGCAAAGCCCTCATTTTATGATCCTACCTACTATACCACCCTTGATGAAACTTGTTTGACTAAAGCAATTAGCTTATCTTCAGTAAAATTTTCTCATGAAATTGGGGTAAGCCCATGTTTAGTTTCTCTTAGGTTCTCAGCTTGTAAGCCCGGGATGGATTGTATATGACTTCTTCAAAATTGGCCAAAGTACATTGATATTTATTTACTTAAACCATTGACCAAAAGCCTTACATTGAAAAACTAGAAAAGACCCAGTTGATTTACCAAAGTGTACCATTTGCAAGATAGGCTACAATTTTTGGAATTGATGCTGAGAGTGAAAACAAACTTGTAAACTTGTAAGAGTACAAGGAAGTCCACTTAGACTAAACATTTCAAGTAATGATATTTATCCCTTTAGTGAAAAAATTAAAGAACAGTTGGATATTTTCTCAACAACACTAATGGTCATTTATCTTAAGCTTAAAATCAGTACTTCGAGGGATTGCAAGGATTATGAATTATGCTCCAAGAAATAAGACTTAAAAAAATGAGCGATTAATGAGCAATAGGCAAGTCAACTCCTTATTTGTGATCTTTAAAATCTTCGAGACTTTCTTACTTATTAGCAACATAAATTTTCATCAAAGAGTGTTTTTTTTTTAAATTTGTTGAAAAAAGCAGAAAAAAGAAAAAAGGTTTTCAAAAGAGAAATGGAACCATTTTCAAAAATTATCAAGAGATATTTCTTAAAAAGAAAAAATAAAAAATTTCAAAGAATCATCAAAATCCCTTAAACTCAAGTCTCAGATTATTTTGTCAAAACTCATTAAAGTCCTTGAAATTCATAGATCGCTTGCCCTTTAGTGCATTGTCCATTGGAGCGCTTAATTATTGGAGCACCATCTAGTTCCTTTTAGGATCGCTTACTCAAAGGAGCACCGTCCTATCCTTAGTTGGGTCACTTACTCAGTAGAGCGCCATCCAATCCTTTTTAGGATCGCTTGCTTAAAGGAGTGTTGTCCTATTCCTTTTTGGACCACTTGCTCATGGCGCAATCTATTCCTTCCTAAGATTGCTTGCTCAAAGGAGCACTACCTTATTCCTTAGTTAAGTCGATTACTCAGTGGACCGCCATCTAATCCTTTCTAAGATCACATGCTCGAAGGAACGCTGCCCTATTTTTTTTTAATTGCTTGCATAAAGGAGTATTGTCATATTCTTTTCTAAGATCGCTTACTCAAAGGAGCATTATCCTATCTATTCCCTTTTAGGATTGCTTGCTTAAAGGAGTACCATTCTATTCCTTTTTAGATTGCTTGTTCAAAGGAGCATCATACATTCATTTAAAAGATTACCTGCTCATGAGAGTGTTGTCTCATTTTATCTTTAATAGAATGTCATCCTACCTTATCTTTGAAAGATCTATCCTTTCAAGCAACTCATCCTGAAAGAGATTTATCCTCTTAAGGATACTAGACCTTTCAAGTCAAGACCTAATTTGTTTGATAATCAAGGTCTTTACCTTGCCAATTAAAGCAAGGACCAAGCAAAAATGAGTATATCTTTTCTATCTTTGTAGCAAAGTTTTTACAAACTTCATTACATAGAGGGGCAGCTGTAGACACCTCATTTTTACTGTTTTATTTTAGTATTTCTATTGGGCTAGGGTTAAAAAAATTAAAAATTAAAAATAATAACAAAAAATTTTGAAAAAATAATAAAAATAAAAGTGTTAAGTTGTATTAGGTCAAGTCGAGTCGTTTAGGGTCGAATTGAATAATAGTGTATGATCAATTTAATGAATTCTAAGTTGTTAAAGGATTAGGCTTCATTAAAATATTTTTTATTCCAATCCAATATAAAGTGGATCTTTTATCTAACTTATATTGGGCTAAAATAAACTTAAGATTTATTAAATAGGTTATTGGGCTAAATCAAGTCGGACTGAGTCGAGCTTAAAAGATAGCAAGCCCAAATTAAAATAGGGTTTCTAGAAACTAGGTTGAATCTTCAAAGAATCTAAAATGTATCTTCTGTATTTAGGGTTCATTATTGTATCTTTCGTATTTAGGGTTTATTAAGATCAAATCTATATCTAAAAAGATACAAAAAATTCAATTGTGTAGCTTATAAATAATGAGTGACGATAAAGTTTAAAAACATTTTACAGTCCCCTACACACTAGTTTATACATTCATCATTATCTCACGCAACCACACACTAAACACTTACTTACACTGTCCACACACTACTCAATATTACAACTCACATTCATCACTCACTTACACTAATACCTGCTAAAACCTAATCACACTCTACACCCGATAGCATTGCATGCCACTCACACCGTACTATACGCACACTACTATTAGCAGCCTCCTGATACACATAACGACACACACATAGTAGCCCCTTAAACACGACACACACAGAGCAACCCCTTAAACTTGACACTTACAGCACCTAACACAATTCAACACACATACACATAGTAGCCCCCTGAACAACACATATACATGATAGCATACACACATTAACACACATAGTCTACACACACCTACAGTCGCAACAGGATATCCACACACATACTCTTTCACTAACCACATACCCTCATTGTCTGGTACACTACACTGGTCATACATTCTTACGTAAAGCATATCAACACACACATCACTCTACATATGCTATACGAAGTCAAACACTCTATGCACGCTGCACAAAGCCAACCCTCACTACACAGCACATACGATCACATAACCACTGTTGTGCACGAGTACGATGTACTATTGTTGCATACAATCATGACTTATACATTGTCACACACGATTACAACTCATTACTGCACGTGCATAAGCAATTCCCTACCGAGCACATGAACGTAGTCCAAACAATCACGATATGGTCAATACGAACACGTCAATCACATGCAACTCAACCTATTTAGATAATAAAAATTATTTTCTTTATTTTTTTATTTATTAGTTAATTTAATTATTTTTCTAATTTGTTTTCTTTAATGCATGTTTTTTTATATATTTTTTTTTTTTGCTATATGTTTTAGATAACTTGAATTTTTTTTATTAATTAAATTACATTTTTTAAAAAATCGCACAGCTTTTCTATAAGATCCTATCTTCAGAGAAGATATATGTCTTAGTAGATCTTGCATGTAAGACTTAGGAAAGATATCTTTTAACACATAGTGATTTTTTAAAAAACAAATAAAAAATCTTAATTGGAGTTTTATAAAAGATTTAGTTAGTTAGGTTTTCTTTTAAAAGTAGATTTGTGAAATTAAATCTTTTTAGGTTTTTTTTTTAAATAATAAATGGTTAAATAAATATAAATTTGGTTTGGTTTTCAAATCTAAGGAAAAATCCACCCACCAAATCTTTTCTAAAAGAACTACATTAATTTGATTTCGACTAGTGAGTATATAGGTACCTTTGGAGTAATTGCATAAAAGATAAAAAAAAAATTATTTTCTTAAAAATTTGTAATAAAAAATCCATTTTAGTTATGTTTTATATATCTTTACATATCTTAGTATTTAGAAAAATATAAAAACAAAGCCCATTAATTTTTTTTTTTATTTTTACGTAGTGACTTAGTCTTAAAAAGTTAACCCCTAAACTTAGATTTTTTTTGTTTAATTTTCTAGAAATAATTTTTTTTTTAAGAAAATCAGCAAATTAGTAGCCAAATTAAAGTTTTCTCACCTAAAAGCCTTAATTTCATTTTTTACCAATGTTATTAGTTAGCAACTCCAATTTGTTAAAAAATGTTTCCTTAATTTAATGTCAAGTAATTTATATTAAGCGAGCTAAGCTTAATATAAATTAAATTAAGGAAAATCGAAATAGGACTTGACATAGGGTTGTTCTTCCAACTAAACATCCATAGGGTACTACTATTCATAGTAAATCCTATAGAAGACCAACAATTGTAGGGTTTGCTGACTTCATAAGAGATACAAGTTATGATGTTTCCAACAACATTCAGACCATTCCTATAGAAGATGGATGTTGAACAAAAGCACCTAAACTCCTTACAAGACTCTTTCCTTAAGATTATGATATCGATGATGAACCCAATTCTAAACGATACCCTCTCTTCGTCCATGTTACCAAAATCATTTAAGATGTTGGCTTGGAATGCTCAAGGGGCTAATTTTGAAGGGAGGAGAAGAGTAATTAGGGATTTGGTGACTTAACATGAGCCTAAAGTTGTAGTGATTACTGAATTTAAGATAAGTTTCGTTGCAGTAGAGCCTTTGAGGGTTTTTCTAAACTTTTACTGTTTGACATGCTTAGAAGCAAATGGGATGAGATGGAGGATCCTAATGCTCTAGAACACCCATGATATCATTGTATGCTAACATAGTGTCTTATCCTAACAAAATCTTCTTAAACTACAGGTATGTAATAACTCTTCTTTTTCCAAGTACTTATTTGCTATATACGCTAGTCTTAGGTACAAGGAAAGGCTATCCCTTTAGGATGAGTAAAAAAACTGGGCATAGAATATTAGGGGACCTTGGATGATGATTAGCTACTTTAATGAAGTTTTGATGAGTCATGAAAAATGGGGCTGTATTAGTATTAGTCAATCTAATGCCAACCGATATTAACAATGTATAATTGAATGCTAAATGGTGGACATAGGCTTTATTGGGCCAAAATTTACTTGGTCCAAAAGATTAAAAAAAAAATTGAGTTGGTATAATCACATTTGTACATAGCTTCAACCAACTATGAGTGGAGGCGTTTATACCCAAAAATAAAAGTGTTTCATATCTTGTCATCTCACTTAGACCACCTTCCCCTATTATCAAATTCTTGTCCATCAGTAGGTACAAGGTAGAGAGAACTAAGACCTTTTAGGTTCTAACTGATGTGGTTAGACTACCTATCCTTTGAAGACCTGGTTGTCGCCATATGGAAGTGGCTACCTTTTGAGTACTCAAAAGATGTTGTCTCCTTTACAAAAACACTAAAAAATTGGAATAAAGAAATTTTTGGATTAATTTCCACTCAAAGAAATGCTATTGAAGCAAGACTAAAAGATGTAAGTCTAAAGATTTATTCAATCCCATCCTAACTCCTAATTAATCGAGAGGACATGTTGCAAAAAGAACTTAGATGGGTCCTTGTTCAAGAGGAGAAGCTATGGGCAGCTAACGTTAGATCCACCTGGATAGTAGATGGGGAGAGAAATACAAAGTTCTTTCATGCAAGCATGATGGCCAAAATATTGAAATTGAGAGTAGTAGGTCTATATGATAGTGTGGGCAATAGGTAACAAAGCTTGAAGACATACAATTTTCGTTCATGAGTTCCTTTCAAAACCTTTTACAGAACTGCAATGACCCTAGTGCCTTTTAATGAGTCACTATAGTCTGGAGGTTAGAAGGTTCTTGCAGGTGTTGAAAAGAGCAACTTAGGGAGGGAGTAGACGGATCTAGACATCAAAAAAGGTTTATGGACCATTGAAAATAACAAGGCACCTAGTATTGATGGCTACCATGAGGAGTTTTTTAAAAGCTGTTGGGATGTTGTTAGATGAACCATTTATCAAGACATATATTATATTCTACAGTTTGGTTCTGCTCCTCCATATTTAAACAGAACCCTTATCGTTCTTATATGAGAGGTGATGGGGGCTAATAAGGTTAAAGATTTCCGGCCTATTAGCCTCCATACTACTATGTATAAAATCATCACCAAGCTCTTTGTTAATCGGATTAGACCCCTCTTGAATGATATAATTAGTTTGGAGCAATCTAGCTTTATACCAAACCAAAATGTGAGGGATATTTTCTTTATCTTTCAAGAAGTCTTAAAGATCCTAAATAAAAAACAAGGAAGGAAATGCTGGATGATTTTGAAGATTGACCTTGATAAAGCGTATGATAGAATGGAATGGGACTTTGTGCATACTATGCTATGTAGCCTAAATTTTCTTAAGTCATGGATAAAACTTATTGGCTATTGTCTTACATCAGTTAACTATCAAATCATTTTGAGTGGTGTAATGATGAATGAGTTTTCCATTAGTAAGGGTTTAAGCCAAGGAGACCTTATGTCATCATACTTGTTTATCATGGTCATGGAAGCTCTTTGTCGAATGATCCATCTAATGGTAGAGGAGGGAAAATGGATTTCAGTTAAACTTAGAAATACTAACGTCAAACTCTCCCATCTCTTCTTTGATGATGACTTGCTTCTTATGGGCTAAGCTACGAAGAGAACAAGAAATGTATGCTGGACAACATAAATTTCAATAAATCATATTGCATTTTCTCTAGGAACACATTGAGAACTATGAAAGAGAAGGTTTGCAAAACTCTTAACATTAGAATAGATGCAGACATAGGTAAGCATTTAGAATTCCAATCAAGTAGGGTAGGAATTTACAAGCAAAAGATTTCTCTTCCCTGCTTAAGAAAATTAAGGCCAAACTAATTGGGAGGAAGTCTAAACTCCTAAGCATGTTAGCTCAAAAATTATTGTTATCATCAATGCCTGAACGTATTACAAATTACTACGCCTAAGCGGCACCTTTTCCCCATAGTATTGCACATAAGCTTAAGAAAATACATGAAGACTTCCTTTAGGGGACTTTAAAGGAGGTAAAAAAAGATCCATTAAGTTAGATGGGAGAAGGATAAACTAGATAAGGAGCTTGGAGAGTTAAGAGCCTTGGACATCAAAAGGAGAAGCAAGGTATATATGGTGAAAGGAGCTTAGTAGGTGCAAACAAAGAATGTGTTGTGGGCTAAGCTTTTTAAATAGAAATATCACCTAGGAAATAAGCGCCCAAAGTTTAAAAGTGGATCAAAGTTGGTAAAAGAATAAATTAAAGCAACAAACTGGATTAATGAGAAGGCTACTATTTAGCTTGGAAATGGAAGAGCACCACTTTTTGGACTAATAACCACCTAGCAAATGCTTATGTATCAAAGTAGATATATGGCCCCTTAAATAGGTTTAATGAAATAGTGAGAGTAAGCTAAGTCTAGAATGGACCTAATTACTGGAACGAAGATATCATCAGGTATCCTATAGATGATCAAATTAAAGAATGACTTAGACATGTCATTTTTACCAATGAGGATAAGGTAGAGGACTTCAGTTTTTAGCCTGAGGAAGTAAATGGTTAATTGTCTTCTAAACTAGCTTACAAATGTATGAGCCTAGAAGACATGAAAATAGAAATGGCCTCTGGATGGGAATGGATTTGGACTACTCCCACTATTCCTAAGATACAACTATTAGTTTAGAAGATCCTTCATAATGGAATCCCTACTAGAGACAACTTAAGAAAGTGAGGAATAAATATTACCATGAAGTGCCCGTTATGTCAAGATATGGAAGAAAATGTCCAACACTTGTTTATGAATTGCATGTAAGCTAGAACGATTTGGAGAAAGCTTCATGTCACAATTCCAAAGTAAGATTTATCTTTTAACGATTTCAAAGCTTGGTTATGAGATAAGACTATCTATTAAAGGAAAAATTGGAAGTCCTCTGTAGCCCCGACACAAACAATGATCCTTTTTGTTGTAAGAGCTATTTGGAAAGAAAGAAATAGGAAAGTCTTCAAGCTACAAGAACTTTAGATGATTGGGCCTGAGTTTGTATGGAATCAAATGAATGGCAGACATTGAATTATATTAAAAGACACCTAGTAGGTCTCCTTAAATTATTCATAAGTTGGGAGAACCTAAGGATGGATGGGTGACAATTAATTGCAATGGAGCCTTAAGCAACAATGGAAATGTAGCAGGTATAGGTGCCATTTGTAGGGATTACTATGGAAATGTCCTTGGAGTAGTCTCAAAACACATCCAAAATGCA
Organism: Lumnitzera racemosa; assembly: GCA_024138005.1. Taxonomy (NCBI): domain Eukaryota; kingdom Viridiplantae; phylum Streptophyta; class Magnoliopsida; order Myrtales; family Combretaceae; genus Lumnitzera; species Lumnitzera racemosa. Next base: position 66,759,682 of record JAMXBC010000004.1, read on the forward strand.
TCACGATATAAGCAAAACTATGGGCTATTTGTGAAGGAATTAATTTGGCCCAACATCTTAACTTATAGAAAGTCATATTTGAATCCAATTCCTACCAAGCAATAGATTGGTTAGAGAAGCAAGACTTAAATCTAAACATTTGTGATCCATCTTTGGCTATGTGTAGAACAAATCTTCATTTATTTGATGTTGTTGTGCTTAACAAAGTATACGGTGATGGGAACTAATCCATTTGGTTTCTGTAACATCTTACATATTAGCAAAGCCTTTCTAGGAAAACCAAACCAATATGAGAGGTACGCACTCTTCTTTACTTTACTTTTCCATATGACATTTGTTAAAATGTAAGTGTTGAGTCCATCGTGTAATGTAGATGTACATATCGATGTATCCATCAAAGGAACATCTATATTTGGTTAAGCTACAAATGACCCTTTAGATGATCATGGTGTACGATACCATGAGCACATCACTAAATGATAAAAAGATTAATGAAGTGAAGAAAGTGGTACAAGAAAGTGGTACATTGTTGCATCATCTACTCTTAGGCATATTGCATGCATACCGTAGTTGAAATATAAATATAATTATTTATTGATGACAATTTTGCAAGTTGGAATCTTGGATGATGTATTCTAACTGGAAGAATTTACAGACAAGGATTCTGATCCTTTCAAAAAAGTGATTTCCTGTTGGCCAATTGAAATAAATGATAAAGTTCCAAATCAAATGTCTATGGGTGATGGGTGATGCTTTTATTTATTATGTACACATTCATGCAATTAATCCAGAGTTTGAATACAAGTAACATGTTTTGTCTATTGTGGTTTCAATTGTAGCTTATACATTCTCAAACTTACAAAAGCTGAAGGTCGGATAGATGGGATTGAAAGAAATGTATGACCTTCATGTTTTTTCTCTTTTAATTTTCCTTGAATACTAACATTATCTCTAACCTTCTCTTACTCAATGTGCTTGTCTTTTCGCAGATTGCAACCCTCAAGGATCGTCTCGACATCATGTTAGAGCTTGTCAAGTCTAAATTTAATGTAAGGAGCAATGATAAAATCAACAATGCATGTACTCACTATGAGAAGACAAAGGATATAAAAACTAGATACAAACTCAAAAGAGCATCATAAAGATAGCTTGTCTAGATGACTTATGTTTTCTTTTTCCCCCTTTGTTTGTATATTTGAACTGATAGTTCATACGTGTAAATTGCACTCCTACTTTTGACTTATGTAGTTTACATAAGAAGTGAAAATACTATAAATGAAGCAAATTTTACTATGAAGGCATAGCACTATAATATGCTAAAATCGCACTTTATTGTAGTAGATGTTAAATTATAGTAAAAGAAAATATTTTTAGAATATGAAATTACTATGTTCAAATCTTAATTTTTTGTTTTTGAATCAAACAATTTAGTGGAGCCAATACTGTCTTTATTAGTTCACAATATAGCGCAAATTATTAATAAACATTGTTAAGAAATGTGCTTAGGCATAATCTATTGACAATAAACATATCACTGTCTATCAATAAGTAAAATTACTGTAAAGGATGGCCACTTTACCATAAAGGAACCATATTTTACTATACTAAAATAATGGTTTTGCCATACAAGATCCTCATTTTTACCACAAAGGAAGCATAGTTTACCATAGAGGAAGCACATTTTATTGCAAAGGAAACGCATTTTACCATAAAGGAATCCTATCTTACTGTACTAAAATAATAGTTTTATCATAAAAGAACCCTATTTTATTATGCTAAAATACTAACTTTATCATAAAGGAAGCCCACAATGCTATAAAAGAAGCTTATTTTTACTATAAAGGATCAATCTTATTATCAAAAAACTATCAACAATATAAGCCTAATTGTTGACAGACTATCGAGTATATAATTAATGCCAAAGCAAGAATCTATCGACAGTTTACCCTATTACTGTCCATAGATACAAGATTACTTGGATTTCCCAAGCTCTAAGCTTAACTGTTGACAATTTATGCTTTACTATCAATAGTTTTTCAATAAATCATAACTTTCCGATGCCGTAATCTATCAACAATACATATTAAATTGTCGAAAGATAAGTACAATTACCATAAAGGAAGCCAACCTTACAGTCAAGAAACCCTATTTTACTAAGCTAAAATGCTATCTTTATCATAAAGAAAGCCTTGTTTACCATAAAGGAAGCTTGTTTTACCGTAAAGGAACCCTATTTTGCTATGCTAAAATACTATCTTTACCATAAAGGAAGTTTATTTTACCGTAAAGTAACCCTACTTTATTGTGCTAAAATATAAGCTTTAGCATAAAGGAAGCCTTTTTACCGTAAAGAAACCTACTTCACTATGCTAAAATATAAGCTTTAACATAAAGGAAGCCTTGTTTATCATAAATTTAAGCCATCTTTACCATAAAGAAAGCTTGATTTACCGTAAAGGAACCTGACTTTATTGTGCTAAAATATAAGCTTTACCGTAAAGAAAACCTGCTTTACCGTAAAGAAAACCTACTTTACCGCAAAGGAATCACACTTTACTGTGTTAAAATCTTGACCTTTTTGTAAATGAGGGGGATTTTACTATCACAAAATTGTCAACAATAGCTATTAACTATCGATAGTGACATGATGAACAAAAAATGTCGAGGCTATTATTTGTTAATAGTTCTAGTGAAACTATGATAGTTTTTTCTCATTGTTAATGATGCTTGAGTGCCACTCATTTGTCGATAGTTTTCCAATACCTCCTAGAAACAGAATGACTTCCCTTTATAAATGAATGAATTCCCCCACATCTTTAGGTACTTCGAATAAAAGCCTAAAAGTGTCCCTTCAAATATGCATGTACCCAAGATGACCGCTTCTGGTACAACTCCTCCATCCATTTAGTACCTTTAAGTTCTTGCCTTTCTAGGATAGTTGCCCATGCCGCTTCAAATTCATCGATGGATTCTATATAAAAAATGCATCTCTTGAAATCTCACAAGAACTTGTCACTATAAACATGAGACATTGCATTCCTCTTAAGATGCCATGAATAAAGGCGGTGTTGTGCTTGAGGACAAATAGAAATAATGGCTACCTACATTACCTTATCCCCATCTATGATAATTGACATAAGTCTTTTACCTTTCATTGCATGCACAAACACCTTAAGTAATCAGTTATATGCCTCTTTCATCTCATCATCTAATAATGCACTTCCAAAGATGTAAGTCTGATGGTGATGGTTAATACCAACAAATATGACCAACAGCATTAGGTACTTATTCGATCGATATGTGTTATCAAAAGCAATAACATCTCTAAAACTACACATAATGAAGCTGATATGTCGAGTCTGACGAAAACATCTAACTAAGTTCTTTGTCATTCATAGTGTACACATAAAATAACCTATGATCAACTTCCTTTTGGCCTGCTAAGAATGCTAAGGCTACCTCAACATTACCATCAGAGTTATCCAGTCGCTTCTAGTGATCAATATAGTTGTATAAGTCTTTCTTTGTAAATCCAATTTCTCATGTTCGCCTGCTTAATGAACCAGATATTCTATTGTATCATGCGACTGGAGAGCATAATTTAACATGCTCTTGATTTGAGCCTGATCAACATCTAAGACAAACCTGTTGGAATTTAAGAAGCAATTATGTGATTATGGCATAAGCTCATAATTGTGCGCAGTACTTATAACAAAGACCTCTTGAAGTCCATCCTCCTCCATGAGTTTCACTTTAGACATTGATGGACGACCAATTATAGTTAATACCTTTTCCTTTCTAACTTGATTAATCCTATCAAAATGTTGTTAACCCCTAAAACCTTCCTGTAGCATACCTATATACATAATCCCACCTACTTCTACCTATTCTTTTTTAGTATCATGTAAATGAGTGCTAAACTTGTTTATAACAGCGTACCTATTATAGAAATCCCTAGTCATTAAAAAAGATGCAAATTTTTTACCTACTATAACTTTAATAGAATGCAAACCTATATAGGATGGCAAATCATCAATGGTAATCACATTACCATGCCAAAAAGAATCGTTGCTTCTACCATCACTTGAGATCGGAATATCATGCAATTCATCATATGTAGCATCGATTTTGATATCATGGTCTTGAACATCGTATCCATCTTCATTATCACAACCTAAATCAAATGCATGCCTACTAAAATCCATATTGAGATCAAGAGTTGTTATTTTTATTCTTTTTAGATATTCAATGTACACTTAAGGTTCTAGTATGGAGGATTATGTATTTTCTAAATGAAGGGAATAAACTTTACTAGAAAAATATTGAAATGCAAAACGTTCTGTTTTTAAAAAATTATTGACTATTATGATTTATTGTCAACTCTAGTGTACTCATGCAAAAAATTGGTGATAGTCTCATAAAACTATCGATAATCATACACTCCATTTTTGCAAAACATGACTCCTTTACAATAAAACATGACCGAACATAGTAAGATCTCCTTGTTTGATGGTAAATCATATTTACATGCTTAAAAATAATTTATATATCATATTTAATTTTAATATACATGTTACTATAAAATTTGTGCTTCTATCATATAAATTTTTAACACTATGTATGGATAGTAATATTATAGCACACAATTTTCAAGCATAAACTATATGTATTGTACTAACATCATTTATAAAGCACTATTATATGATCTTAATGCAATGATATATAATATAATATAGTGTACTAATAATTATATACACGAATTATACATATCTGATGTGCATGGTTTATATTTGAATTATTGACCTATACTATGTATGCATTACAAATCGATAATAAATAGACTATTTTATTTTGACAATAATATATATAGATTACCTCTATACGGATTATATGTACATATTATAATTATATTCAAACTATGTGATACGTATCTTTTAACTTTAATGAATGAGAAATCTAATTGTACAAACCAAATATATATATATATATATAATATTTTGTAGATAATGATATATGTGGGTTATATCCATATGAATTGTGCTTGAAAATTACCGAATTAAATGAATTATTTATAGATTTAGTATTTTCAATTAATCATAAAATAATTTATAGACAATTGTATATACAGTTTACATCCATATGAATTATACGTGGAAATTACCAAATTATATGAATTCTATATGGATTTAGTATTTTCAGTTAATCATAATATAGTTTATAGACAATGGTATTCATGAGTCCATCTATATCAATAGTACATGCAAATTACCAAATTATATGAATTATGTATAGATTTAGTATTTTCCATTAATCATGATATAATTTATAAATAATGGTATGTACGTATTCCATCCATATTAATAGTTTCAGTATTTTCTATTAATTATAAAAGTAGTATACAAAATAGTGCGAATTAGTACAACTTATAACTTTCTTATAAAACATTTATTTGTTTCTAATTTATATGAATTTCATAATAATAATAATGTAAATGATAATTGAAGAAATATTATGTAGATAATACTTTAATATAAAATAAACAAGAATATAAATGATAAGAAATATTTTGTGTGAAGGAGGTAAAAAGGGGAATATTAATACTTAATTGTAAAAAGGACTAGACATATAGTAAAAGTAGTGATATCATGTCCTAAATTATTGCAAAAGTAGATATATTGATATTTAATTGTTAAAAATGAGAGGGAAAATATAAAAAGGTATATATTAGTAATTAATTAAATGTGAAAGGGAGAGAAAGAAGGTAACCTACTAATCTTTCATAGTAGGTTACTTTAGCTACTGTAACGGTAGTACTATTTTACTAACATTACTATAGAAAAATTATATAATGCATTATTATAATCTTATCAAGTTTTCATACAATAATCGTTGAAAAAGTTAAAAATTGCCTAAAAGTCAAATTATTGTTGCGAAAGTAAAAAGTTATAAGCTTATTATGTTGTTAATGGAAACCAATAAATTAATTTATAATATATTTACTATCACTATAAAAAATTATTTAAAATATTATAAAAAAGTAAAATAAATTATGTAAGTTAAATTGAAAAGAAAACAATACAATACATTAGGTTTGCAAGGATACCTTCTTACATTGTATTCTACTAAGAAAACATCTCTCTAGTTTTTAACTTTCTACAATTTTACCTCCTCTTCTTTTTCATATAAAGAAAACAAATTAACATTTACTCAAAAAATAAAAACCACAAATAAAATTTAGTGGGAATTAAAAAAAAAATGCTTTTTTCTCAATGCCATCTTCAATCCCTTTTTCCAACTTAGTTGTTGCTAAAGAGTCTTAACCTGTGAGTATTTAAAAATAAATATGTTGAGAAGGAATATTATTGAACATTAAAGTAAAAAACATAAACATTAAAATATAGAACTTGAAAATAATAACATGTAAAACCTTTTGCAAAAGTTAGAAAAATTTTATAAAACACATGGAATACCTCTTTCTACGTAAACGATTGAATATTTAGACAATTCCATTTTTTGTTAGGATTCGATGGTTGATGCATGCAATTGAGTGGTGTTCATTACCTGTGTCTAAATTCAACATCTTACGATTATGGATAGTAGAAAAGAAAGAGAAATTAAATAAATATTTTTTAGAATATTTTGTTTGTGGAAAATAGGATATAAGATCATAAACTTGTGTTTGAAAACATGATGTCCTATATCCTATATGGAAATATATCCTCATGTTAAATGAGTTACATAGCAATTGTTACTTTTTGTATGATTATAATTACATCATCATCTTTCCAACATCAAAAGGCATACAAAATTGTTCTCATCTTTAGATTTTGCGCTTTCCTTTAGCTTTGATATTTTGTAGCAATTACATGCATTGTGGGTATATGTTTGCAATTTTATAGAACCCAAAGACCAAAATCCATGATAGGTCATCCACTTAAGAGGGTGTTAGGCAAGAAAGAACACTTTTCAAAGCTTGGAATTGACAATTTTTTCTATTCTTAAAAATGGGATAATGATAAAAACTCTAATAGAAATGTGGAAATGGAGGAGTGATAAATGATAAAGAAATAGAAGAAATAAATTGTAATTATTAAAAAAAAAAAAAAAGAAAGCATAAAATTGTACAATTGATAGTAGATATGATCGACTTCAATAGATAAAGTTAATTGATGGATATGATCAATATAGTTCAGAATAAATTTTACATAAAATTATCAATATTCAATTAAAATATTACATTAATAACATGAAGATATAGGAAAAAAGGCTACTTCACTACAATACATATCAATACTACAAATATAAAAAAAGATTGGCTAGATTACAATTTTTTTTTCCTAACAAAATTAGTCTTCATATGCATGATCACCTTTAATTTACTAGATTTAAATTTAGAGGATATCACATCTACTCTAATCATCATTGATTGAATCATCTTCAACATCAAATGGCTATGCTCCGCAGCCTTTCTCTTAGTGAAATCAAGATTTCTTTCATTGCAAAGATACTTTCACAAAGTTAACGATCTTGGAAGGCAATAACCAAACATTGAAACATAGGTATTAGTCTTACAGGGCAATAACCAAACCTTAAAACAATGTCCATAGTATAATAATATCCTTTTGTGTTTGATGTAGATTATATAGGGAGAAGTAGGCAGATATATTTGGTATGTCAAAATAAATTCAACAATAATTTGAATCTACTAATTACTAAATTAATGTATCATTATAAAGATAGAAAGAAAGATTAAGTTGTAAAAATTAAATGGTATTTTTAAATAGCAATTACAAGAAACCTAATAGTAAAAGATGTTATGATTTTAGAAATTATATATGGAAAGAATTTCTAAAACTATATATTATAATATGATATTTAAACTGTGTAGTATGTATCTTTTAATTTCAATGAATCACAAATCTAATTATACGAATAAAAAAAATACAAAATATAGTTTATGAACAATGATATGTATGGATTACATTTATATGAATTATATATGAAAATTACAAATATATACAATTATATATAAATTTAGTATTTTCTATTAATCATAAAAGTAATACACAAAGTAACACAAATTAGTAATGAACAATGACAAATTCTAGATAATGCACATATTTTTCTGACCTTATAGTAATAGTACAAAAAACTATTTTTAATTTTATGAATTCTATAAGAATAATAGAAATTATAAATGAAGAAAAATTATATAAATAATGCTTTAATATAAAATAAATAAGGATATATGATAGGGAAATATAATGTGAAACGGGAGAGAGATATTAATAGATTAATAATTAATTAAATGGGAAGGGCAAAGGATAAATAAGAAAAGGAGAGAGAGATGTATAGGAAAGAGAGAAATATGGGAATAATAAAGAGAGAAGAAGATAACTAGCTAATCTTAGCACGTCACATGGGTCAATGTTAGGGTAATGTAGAAATATCTACAATGTAATATCTTTTATTTTATGAGTAACCAACAAAAGCCACTTTCCAAAATATTTGTTAAAAACCAAATAACTCCCCATCCCACTCTTTACATGTCTTTTGTCTTAGCTCTACTTTTCCATGCTATATGAACTTGAAAATATTGATTTAGTTTAATCAAGTGTTTTTTATTAGTATTTGTAGAGTTTTGTATGGGTGGTCTTAATTTTTTTTTAAAGAAATGAAACATTGGAAGGAATTTGATGTCATACATATAGAATAAAATAATCTTTTAGGGGTTACATAAAGAAAAATAATGGAGAAAAATTATTTAGGATTATTATACAAATATATATATATACTTAATTTTCCTTTAAAAATTATAATTTATAATTTTTAGTATCCATAAAATAGGTGCAAGTGTCCATTAATAGAGATAAAAATGGCTTTCCATCGTAATAGTAATTACCATGACAATAGTTATTGTGGAAAAATATTATCTACCACATGTTAAAATGTTTAATAAACTTAAATTTCTTAAGACACTAAAATGAAAGTTATAAGAGTTTAAATAATATATATATATATATATATAACATTTAAACAAGGAGGACCCAACAACTACCTTAAGTGCTATTCATCTCTACTCCCATTATACATTATAATTAAATATTTTTCCAAAATTTTAATTAAATATTCCATAACCGTCTCCTTGAACATTTTTGTATTATTTTTTTAATTTTATACATGCTAACGTATTTTGTTATTTACTAGCAATCCACTCCACTTCAAATATTAAGTTAAAAATCACTCTATTTTGCACAAGTTGTTACAACTAAGGGACGAAATATCAAGAAACCAACATGGCTAAGAGATTTTTTACAAAAATAGAGAGTTTTACATGTAAAGCAAACAAAATATTAACAGTTATACAATAATATTAACAGATCTATAATAGATAAATCTATAGTAGTTATAACTAGAACCAAAAATAGTTATAATAGATAAAAACAAATGTACAAAGCAAAAGTATAAATGAAAGTTTAAGAGAGGGAAAAAGGTACTGAAACTCTCTTGTGTAAAAATCTATTCTTCTTTCCTCTACCTTCTAGAGTCTAGGTGAACTCGAATCACTATTGACTACCTCACAAAAGAACACAAATATCAGTTAGTATTTGATCATTAGAATAATATTTGAAAAAGGGAATCCAATGAGAGAATCATAAACGAGAGAACTTATGAAACTAGGATTTCTTATAATATTCTATTGACAAACCCTAAGAGAGAGAGAGCGATAAAGAGAGAGATTAAGATAATATTTATAATGGTACCACGTGAGAATTAATATAGGAATAAGTAGGCTTGGACCTAACACACGTTATCTTTTCATTTATAGTCTAGACTCTTCCATAACCAATTTCTCTCCATCATTTCATCTCTTGAAAAACTACTGCTAAGTATAGAGCAGTTTCTTTCATAACCAATTTCTCTCTTAGGGCTTTTGTTTGGTTTAGTTATTAATGGTAAGCTTTCATGATTTTTTATTCATTGCAATCATGAACTTTGGTAAGGTAAAAAGTTTCGTGCAATTATATGTAGATTTGGAAAAATATTTTCATTTTGAGTATTTCATTAATCTAAATAATGGTGTTTTTAGGTAGATTAAGTCAGAAGGAGCACTTTTGCTTCTTCCGTGTTGCTGTTCTAGAGAACTAGGAATCCAAACCTTTGAAGTAACATGATCTTTTCACCATGTAAGTTCCATTACCTTTAGTCCTATTATTTTCTTGAAACCATGTGGTTTTTTCCTCTTCAAAACCGCAAACTCCATGTTTTCCTCTTCAAATCCACTTTTTCACTCCCATGTAGTAAACATATTACTCTGAATTTCATACTAGATATTTTCCTTTTTCCCAAGAAACTATTTTGCCCCAGCAACGATTTCATACTGTCATATCCCATACCCATGTTTCTTACTCTTTTTTTTTTTTTTTTTTTCTCTTTCCCCGTCACTCGCTAATTCCTCATCAATACACTTAGAGTTGAATGATGGCGTGGGGTGATGGAGAATTTTTTGGTAGAAATACTTTCAACTAAGAGAATATGATTTACCTATGAATTAATGGGTGAGAAGGGAAGATGAGATTGGAAATTGGAGTGTTAAATGATGATAATGATCTATTGACAAAATGGTTTGCTCATAAGACAGATTCGATAGGCTCTTATGGCGACTTTCTTTGCATGCTTTACGAGAGGTTCATGGGAGTGTATTTTGTCTGTAGTCTAGCTTTTGACTTGTTGATCTCAAATGAATGAATTGATTCTCTAAAATTTCATCGTCAAATAACGTAATTACATTATTTTGTTTCAATTTGCTTTAAGAAAAAATAAAAAAAGAGTTTTAAGTTTCACGTAAATGCCCTATTAACATTTATTTGCCCTTTCATTTTCTGCTATATCAGTAATTGAAGATTTCTTCTCCAACAGCATGAAACTGGGATCATTCTCTATAATTTTCTCAATAAGTTTCAGCCAGGGGTAGTATCAAAGGTCTAACTTAACGAAGATTATTCTATACATATAGGTATGTGTTGTGATTTCGTTGATGACTCAGAATATTTTGTGGTTTTTATGAAAACTTTTATCAATATTTAAAGCTGTACAATATTTTTACATTTAAGGAGATTTTTGGGGTAGTTGATCCATCCTGGAGTTTAAATGATAAAAAACGACAAACAAATTTGTGTGATTTTTATGGCAATTTGACTTCGATGGTTTTGTTCTTAAAGGTTGTTGAAAGTCCAAATTCTGCTCCAATCTGCAACAGCTTTGTCCACATTTTAATATTTTGAAAATGTGAGGAATTTTCTGGTGATAGCTTTGAACTATCTGATCTAAAACAAGCATGTGAAACTTCTTTCTTTTCTACATAATTATGTACTAGCACTTGATATTGGATTATTATAGTTTTAGAATAACTTATGAATGTCCTTCTAAATTCCATAGGGAGGAAAAATTTATAGTGTTTAGAATTATGTTTGGGACTTAAATCCTTCCAGATTGAAATCAGATAAGAGGAATGGAGTGTGGAAATTTTGTGGAAATGTGAAGATTTCAACATCCACTTAATAGTTTCGATGAAAAAGTCAGAGCCATTTACCAATTCTTTGTCAAGAAACTCATCAATGGTGCACCAGGTGGAGAGTTATGCTGCACGTTTAATTGCAACTCGAAACAACCAAGAGGAAGATGAGCGTTGAATGACTCAAGAATAAGGTGAACCGACAAGTATATTGGATCGTAGAAGTAGTATGGTAGGGAATCAAGATATCCATAAAAAACTAGGTATTAAATACTGATGTAATCGAGTTTTTTCCTAAGCTAAGCTATTGTCAATTAAATTAAAAAGGGATAAAAGCCAATTAACTAATAAAATGCTAAACTGGATATCTTAGCTACAGTATGAGACCCCTAGGTTTAGAAAATAAAAAAGGATCAAAGTGGGATTCGTAAATCTATTCTCATCTAAATCAAAGTGAATCTTGAATCAATATTCGAAATTAACTAAACAGAATTTAACTAAACTTATTGAAACCCGCCTACCTCTCGAAGTTGTAGATTTATAATTATAGTATGAATCTACCCGCTAAGGCAATTTATTTATAATTATCAAATAAATAGTAATACGCTTACACCAAAATTACTATTTTAGTTAGAAATATGATTTGAGTATATTTCTATGACCTGAACCATATTTCCAATTGTATTAAGTACGTAAGTTCATGAATTTAATTAAAACTCACATATCTCTACGATGAACTTTTTCAAAAATTCAAGTTATATTCATCATAAGTTATTAGAATCCTCTAGAATATTCTTTAACTTTATCTAACTAAAAAGTGTTGGCTAATCGATTACATGCAACTGGTGTGTCAGTCAACCTAAGAGATGTCTTCAGTTGATGACACGTAGAAGGGCATCAATAGCAAGTGGCATGGGAGGAAAAATGGGTAAACCCAATATCTTGAATGTACACACGTAGCAATAGATCAAACTCGATGTTCTTAATTAAATTGCTTATTTGATTCTCTTTGGAGTGATCCTAGTAGAGCTATGATGTTTGTCTTAAGCTTACCATTGTTCTCCATCAGCTAAGTGAGAGAAGAAGTTTCTTATTTATAGAGTGTAGAGATTGATGTTGTCTGTCGAATGACTTTAAAATAAACAATAGAGATTAAGTTCCTCTATTGAAACATATCCACTCTTTAGCCTTTATGGGCTTGGATATAGGCCTAAGTATGCTTGAGGATTTTGTTAGCTAAAAAAGGATCATTATCATTACTATTTAGCTTAAAGCCCAATACGACCAAATGTAGCCTAAATAAGCCCAAAAGCACAATTTCCGAGTCTTTTTTTTGCATACCAAATAATCGAACAAGACCAAGAGTAGAATATCTAATATAGTGATCTCTATTTTGAGCTTACCAAACTAAATCTCTCTAAAACATCCCTAAATAGACCAATTTCTTAAGCTTTGTCACTAGTTGAAGATATCGGCCCATGGTGTCCAATTGAGTTAAAGGCTCAATTACTAAAATGATCCTCTACAAACTCTATATAAATAAAAGTATTGGTTAAGTACTAACTAAATAAATGATTAACACAATAGATAAATACTCAAATACTCAACATCAAGATCGAAATAATGCATAAAATATATCAATTCATTAAATCCATTAATGCAAAACTTAATATATACTAAGCTTAATATCACATCACAATACCTAAATTAATCAAGATATATAACAATTGAAATAATAAGATAAAAAAAAAAAGAAAAACACCTCAATTGGTATATTCAAATCTGACACTCAATACAAAATTTGCATATTTTGATATATTTGGCATTCAGAAATTCTTCTAGTAAGCTGAAACAAGTATTTTAGTGCCCTGAAACTAAAAGAAATATATTGAAATTAAAAACAAAAATCTGTTCGTCCCACCCTTTTTCACTAAGCTGCTACCTATTTTTCTATTTCTAAGCTCCTGTACTCTCAAACTTAGCTACTGGATATTCTCCTCTTCTTTTCCATCGTAAACTCTCCTCTCTATCCTTCGGCTGCTGTCCCTCTTCTCTTTTTGTTGGACAAAATTCCATCCCCTAGACCTAAGGCCCAGACGTCAGGCTCTTCCCTTAACAAACGGCCCCTTTTCTTTCTAGTAACTTTTCCCAGACAAATTACAAACATCTCAGCAAATGACCTTAAATTCTATCCCTTAACACGTTTGCAGCTGGATGACCTTCACATGTCAGACTCTTGTGTACGTTTTTGGTTTCTAACATAAGCCTCTGGACTTCTATTACCCGCCTTTGCCTTATATAATTGAGATGGGCTAATTCTTTAATCAAGACAATGGGCCCTTGTGTTTTTGGTTTCTTTGTAATTCTTTAATCAATCCAAAAAAGCTGGTGAGTTTCGAGTGCTCTCGGCCACGAGTGTTGCAGCTGCTGTCACTTAACTCTCGGCCTGCTGCAATTTTGGATGGGGAGCTTCTTGGTTGATGCTCCTGTCCACGGTCTGCAGGAGTCAAAAAGAGGTGTGAGCTGCTGTTTGAAGCTTGGTGAAGCTCTCATGAGCTGCTGAATATTAATGGAACTTCTCGGCTGTCAAGTGTGGATGCGTGGAGCTGCTGCTGACGTGTTGCTTGGATGCCACGGATAAACATAAGAAAGTGAGCTGCTGTGAAAAGTGTCAAATGCTATAGAGAAGGGGTTGCTGTTGCTTGTATTGAAGTTGTTGAAACTCGGATAGTAAATGAAAATTTCAGCTGCTATTGTGTTGAAGTTCAGTTGGAACAACAGAGCTCAGGTGGATTGCTTCACGTCTGCTGTTGAATTTTGCGTGAAGTGTCCTGCAATTCTCAAGCTAATTGGAGCTGCTCGGATGAAGTTCGTCTAGGAGCTACTGCTATTAAAGGTCCTGAAAATGCTGTCCACTTGAGGTGGAGCTGCTGAAGAAGAGTGAGCTGCTACACGGTTAGTCTTGTCTCGGCATTGGAATGAGCAGGAAGTCCACGCGCTTGGCGTGAGAAGCTGCTGTAATGAAAGAGTGGAGTTTAAGAAGGTCTCTATTTTTTCTCTCTACCACTCCATTTTGTTGGAGAGTATCATACATGAACTCTAGTAAATTATCCCATTTTCTTTAAGATAGTTTTCAAATCCACTTAAAAGGTATTCTTTCCCATGATATATATGCGATGAGTTTAAATATTAGTATAGAAAACATTAAGGATGAGTTTATGGAATTGCTTGAACACATGACAAATTTCAGATATTTCCTTTTGGGGGTATACCCAATACACTTAAGTGTAATCATCGACAAAGGTAACAAACCACTTATGACTACATTGAGTTAAGATGCGAGCTAAGCCCCAAATATCACTATGTACTAAGTAGAAAGCCTTTCAAGAAGTGTGTGGATGGACATCATATGAATTCTTCAAAAACTTCGCCAAGATACAAGACTCACACTTGAAATCACTTGTCATTATTTTTTAACAACTTTGGGAACAAATGCTTCATATAAACAAAACTTAGATGTCTAAGGCATTCATACCATATCATAACCTTAGATTAATTCTTAATTGAAATAAAAGACTAACTCGGAGACATAAGACTTATTCTAGACTTAATTCAAAAGAGATAATAGAGACTATTCATTCACAGCACTGCCAATCATTGTCCCTAAAGTTAGGTTCTACAAAATACAACCATTTGGTAAGAAAATAACTTAACATTGCATGTCTTTTGTCAATCGACTTACTGGTATCAAATTATTTCAATTCAAGTACAAATAGCACCTCCTTTAATCTCAAGTTTGAGATAGAGACATTTCCTCTTCCTTTAGCCATAGTACTCTTACCATTTGCAACCAGCACCTTACTAAGCCCATCACACACATTTAATTTTTCAAAATATACCGATGAGTGGCACATATGATCGGATGCTCCAATATTAAATGTCCAAGTATTCTTTTCTATTTCATGAGAAATGTTTAAGGGATTACCCTTTTAAGCCATAGCAACAATAGAAGACATGCCATTTAACCGATCATCACTGGAGTTTATTTGTTTTTAACTTAGAATTTGTTGCAACAAGACAACCTGTTCTACAATAAGATTAACATTTTGACATGAACTTAAACTCATTTGTATCTCAACGACATGGGCTATCTTAAGGTCTTAGCTGGCAGATTTCACAGATGGGACTCCCGTTGGTCTCTTTGCCTTAGAGTTTTCTAACTTACCATTCAATTTCCAACAAGTGTTACATGTGTGATTAGGTTTCTTGCAATAGTCACACTAGATTTGATCCCTTATTGATGCACCAGTAGCAACATCTTGATTAGCCAAAAACTCCAAACTAAGGATAAGATGTACGTTTTGGTCATCCAAGGAACCAAATGTGACCTTGTTTCTAGCTGATGTTCCCGATTTGTTAATACTTCCACTCATATTGGAATTAGATCGATCAATCGATTTAGAATCGATAATAACTCTGATACCAAGAAGATTTTTTTAGCAAAAACTCATAATGTTATTCATTGTTTGATGGGAGGAATATATACATGGTTTACAAGACAATTTCTAGCTTGGTCAAAGACTAACAAAAGGAAAGAATCTCCCATATGTTTATGCTATACCAATCACAACACATACTACTAAAAATACCCAACACCATAAGGGAAGGAAATGAAAACAATAACAAAATAAATAACAATTCACCAAAATAAAAAATAATGTGACATTTCTAAAAAACATATCATAGTATTCTTCTTCACTTTCAAATAAATTTGTGATTAGGCTTTTGAAGTTCTTTTCATAGTCAGACTCAGTGTTCCACTTATTTTCTAGTGGGTAATAAAGACCATGGTGCTTATGAGTGTTTGGTGTGGTGATATTACTTTTGCTTCATTACCATGTTTCTATACAAAATCATTAACGTATAATTTGATAATGACTTTTTTCACGTGAAGTGAAGTCAACCAAAGTCCATTTAGCATCAAACTTATTTTTAAACTATAATGTCTCTAATTTCTTTTTCATTATTGTTTGTAAACTTTATTATTCAATTAACTATTTAATGTGAGAAAATTAAATATGATACCTTACTTCTAACAATTTTCTTTTTCAATTTTCTATAACTCTATGTTTTAGTTAATTTTTTTACAGTTTGTAGTTAGGATGCACTTGTTTGGAAGACTAATTTATGTTAAAAATATATATTAATTAATGTAAAGCTTCGTTAGACAAAATAACTAAAATCGTTTTAACTTGATGGAATTTATATGATTAAAAATTAAGATACATGTATAGATGTTGATAGGATAAAAGGTATATAGTGAAAATTTAACTATTGTAGTTGCTCTCGGAATAATGCTCAATTAATTGCATTGTGACAAGTGCGATTGAAATTAATGAATTTGAGTAAGTTTTGGTTAAGATCATATGGGAAGAAATTCTAATATATTTTTCATACTTTCTAGAGATTGTTGTGTTTGGATAGTGTTGATTTTAGTAATGGATCCTCTTTGTAGTATTTTTTATAATTTCTTTTACTTATAGTTTTTTTATATTCTAAAAAGACTCACTACAAGATGTACAATGAGATTTAAGTTTTAATCACTAGGTTATGTGTGTCTATAAAAGGTTTTTTTCACACTGTCCTTGAATAAATTTATTTTTCTCGACAAACATGATTGAATAATTTTATCCATTAGTATGTTTTCCATTACTTTTGTAGTTATATGGTAGGCTTCATGATGAAGCAAATTATTTAGTTTTATAATCAAATGATGTTTTAAGAGAGGCAAACATTTATATATTTTCGCTACTTTGAGTTTCGAAAGTAGCCCCTTATTTGTTTCCATTTTCAAATGGTTTTTAATTAAAAGAAAGGTAAACTTTTCTTAATAGAAATAAAGCTCATTCTCAATTCAAGCTTTACAATAATTATACTAGAATTTGATTTTGAATATGTTCAAGCATCATATATATTTGAAGAGCCAATTTATGCTTCTTTTCACTCTTCATTCATTGACCATCAATATAGTTAACTTAAATCATTGTATTATGGTAAAAAAAATTATTCTGCTCTATTTAATTTTTGCAAACATAGCATAAATGTGCCACAACTATTGTAATATATTAAAATACATAAAGTACACGAAGAATGAATTTGGCCTAAGGAATTGGTAGTACATGTTTTGGAATGAATATACATGGAAAGAAAAACAAATTGCGAGTACTTTATCTATATATTTGTTTTCTCACCAAAACATGCTACAATCAAAAGTTGAGTATCATTTCAAATATTTCTTGTAGCAACTGATGAGAGATGCACATACAAGGTCAAGTTAAGCCTTACAAAATTGATCTTTTTTGGATAGTGAGAAACCTTCTTCAATAGATTTCTAAGAGGTCAAAATCTCTCCACTTACTTTTCTAGCATATTTCCAATAAATTAAAAAAAATTTGGATAACAACAAACCTTCGACAAATATGGAATACCTAAAATATCTTTATACAATTCTACAGGTTATTTCTAAGAATTCAAATGCTCAAACATCCTTTGCTATATTCTACGCTTTCTATTTATTCATCTCCAACAAGCTACTCATTTAAATAATTTTCTTTACTTTTTTTTCCTGTACTTTCAACTTCTTAGTAAGGTAAAGGTTTTTCTTCCTCCATTCCTCTTTTAAGGGCTTTCTAACAAGTGTAGTTTATGTATAGTTATTCATCAATCTTTTTAGCATACTATTTTGTAAGAGTATTTTGCTTTATTGGGAGGTTTAGGTATATAGTTCATTGAATTTGATTTTACATTACTGAGTTCTTAGAACATGATTTTCAATTATCTTCTTCTTCCTTCACTTTCAATGCTTTTAATGAGGTGTAGTGACCACCCATTAGTATCTATTTAGGTTATCGGATGGTTTCGCATTATCTAACATGTATTTACATGAACCCCAATATCTTTAATTCAGGGATTGCTTTGTTATTATTTCACATCATTTTTGCTGTATTTTCATTTCCGACAATACTTAAGAAATGTAGGAGTTATCTTACTTGATTTCATCTTTTCTATTGGTAATACATTGTAGATGATAATAAAAAAAATCAACAATAGATTTCCTTTTTGAAATGCCTACTCCTTAGGAAATGAATGAACAATTCTACCCCATTTATTTATAAAATGGTTATAACTTTTTTATTCATATAATAAAGCACAATTTTTTATACTTATTAAATTTATTTTACTATAGTGGCAATTCATATCTATTTAATAAGCTATAGTAGGATTTTGCTTTTTAGAGTGTTTCTATATAAGAACATCAGGATTTTAATTTACAGGTTGCTTTATCATTTTACTTCCTTGTTTCCATATTTTAATTTCTAACATTTCTTCAATCACATTCTAGACATCTCGCTAATGTTAGTGATGCTGTTGGTTATTATGAACCTTTAGAATACCTATTGTTGTCCTTTACAGTACCTATTATTGTTACCAAATGGAACATATAGATGGGATCTCACCACTAAATCAAGAAATGGCAATTTAATAACATGTTTCAGCCTTTACACATGTAATGTATAAGTAAACTCCATTTATGTTAAATGTGCTCATATTCATCTTATAAGTTGAAACATCAAATATGTGAAACCTTTCATTTTCAGAAATGTAAACATGAACAAGCTCTCCTTCTTAGAAATGGTCGACTCTTTTAACAATATTTGAATGACAATTTCATCAAAATTGAAACACAAAGATTAAGATGGTTATGTCATAACCAAGAAACAATCCTTTTAAAATATTACCAAGGGTTACAAGACTTATTCGCTATTGGAGACAATGATGCCTATGGTCTCTTATTAAAAAGAAAAAAAAAATAAATCTCTCTAATTATTTTATGAAAACCTAATATTAATACACATGTACATTATAAAGGGATGTTAGTCAAAGAATTATATACCTTCCTCATTTGTTGGAAGTCTACGTGACATGTATCAAAAGTATAAAGATATGATACTTTGGTTCATGAATTTGGAAGACCAAATTTATTTATTACTATGACGTACAATCCACATTGACCTAAGATTCAACATGAACTAATCTTGGGATAATCAGTACAAGATCAATTGAATTTACTTTCATGAGTCTTCCAATTCGTAGTTAGAGTAATTCAAGAAGGATACTATTGAAAATTGTGTGTTGGGATAGGTAATTGCATATTCTTATGTTATTGAATTTCAAAGATAAAGGCTACTACATGCACACATGCTACTCATTTTAGTTGCTAATGATAAATTGAATATACCAGATGATTATGATATTGTTGGCAAAGCCGAAATACCTTATCAATAAGAAGAACCTCAACTATTTTATACCATTCTCAAGCATATGATTTGTATCTTGTGTGGAGGCTATAACGTATCTGCACCACATATGAAACAAGGACACTATAAGCATCATTTTCCCAAACCATTTGTAGATGCTATTTCTTAAGAGAATGACTCATACCTATTATATAGATAAAGAAATAATGGCAATGCCCAACAACCTAATTGTCTTAATTTTAATGTTGACAATAGTTGGGTCATCTACTACAACCCTTAGTTGCTTTTTAAGTTAATTGTCATATTAATGTGAAGGTTTGTGCAGGTGTAAAGAGTGTTAAGTATTTTTACAAATACATTCACAAGGGTCCAAATAGAGTTTCAATGGATGTACAATTAAATCTAATGATGATCAAATCTAGCAATTATAGATGTACGATGGGTATATGTGCTTGAGGCAATATGTAGATTGATGAAATTTACCATGAATCAAATATTTCCTTATGTTATAAGATTATAAATAAATCTTTCCTAACATGCACATGCTTACATTTTTAGCTAACCAATCTATAATTTTTTTTTCCTCCAATAACCTAACTCTAAGAACAATGCTCACTAAATTGTTTTGAACAAATTGTGTAGATTTAGAGGCATGACATTATTTATACAAGGAATTTCCATAGTATTATAGATGGGTAAATTCAACATAGTAATGAGGTTTTTGAAAGGATTTATACTATTCACCCAATAGACTTGAAGCAATTTTACTTACGCATTTTGCTTAATCATATTTGTAAGTCAACTTTGTTCGACTATCTCTTGACATAAAATAGGATAATGCATGATACATTTCAAAAATCTGCAAGAAGTAGGGGCCCTCTTGAGGCCGATGACATCATATGACAATGCTTAGTTAAAGTAGTAACTTTTCAAATGCCATCAGCATTGAGGAGATTATTTGTAACAATATTGCTATATTGTTAATCCATTAATGCTAGGTTACTATGAGATGACTTTTACCAAAATATGTTACACGATTACTCTTCTTCTTCAACAACTTCAACTCTATCTCTTATTCATAAACTATTAAGTGACCTAAAAGTGCTACTCGCATTGCACAATAAAAGATTATCAGATTATGACATCCTACATTCATAAAACAATTTAGAAGATAACGTCAACATTTTAAGAATGGTTGAAGACAAGTTGTTGATTCTTATTCTTGACGATGATATCAATGCATCTTCCTGCTTGAAAATTGAATAAAGACACGCATTTAATTTGATAAAGTCTACAATTGAGCGAGATGAACAAGTCATATTTTTGGTAGATGGTCTAGGTGGAATTAGGAAAAAAAAAATATCTACATCGTGCTATTTTAGCATCTATTCAAAGTGTAAGTCATATTACATTAGCCACAACAACTTCTAAGGTTGCAATAACAATATTACCCGAAGTTAAAACTACTCACTAAGATACAAAATACCCTTAAACCTAAATGCAACCCCTATCCATTCGGTAGGTAAGCAATTTAAATTAGCTAAACATTTGAAGATTTCAAAACCATTTTGTGGACAATGAAGCTTCCATGGCTAATAGGTATTCTTTGAAAGCCCTTAATAGAATAGTAAGAGATATTGTTGAAGTTGATTTACCATTTGGTGGAAAGATTATCATATTAGGAGGAGATTTCAAATAAGTGCTTCCCTTAGTCACAAAAAGAGTAAAGAATCAACTAATCAATGGATGCTTAAACAAGTCACCACCATTGAAAAGTGTACATATTGTACTTTAAACCTAAAATATGAGATCTCTCCATGATAAGGATTTCTCAAACTTCATCTTAAGAGTTAGGGATGGACTCGAGCTTACAATAAATGATGATTTCATACAAGTACCACCATCAATAAGGATACTATGGAAGAGTGAACAATCAATCCAAAATCTAATTGATGCAACTTTCCCTAACCTTTCAACAGTCCTCAAGTGGGTACTCAGTCATTAACAAATAAGAAGGGGCTTAACTCGGTATTTGTGTTAGATCGGCAGTTAGAAATAGCTCAAATTCTTCAAGTATAGGTTAGGATGAGAGGATGTGCCTTGCCATGCTCTCAAGTTCTCGAGCACGAGCTTGGGTCAAAGGTCTAATGGCTCAATTACTATCATTCCCTCCAAGGTGACTGGGATTTAGGATCAAATCCGGCTAGTCTTCATTCTATCTTTCCTCAAATCGGTAAGGGTTAAGGTCAACAATATTAAATACATCAAAAACTCTGAAGACTTCAGGTATTTCCAATCGATAGGCATTATCGTTGATCTTCTAGAGTATCTTGAATGGCCCTTTAACTCGAGTAAATAACTTACTCTACCTCTTTTTCTAGAATCTTTCTTTGCTCAAGTGCAACCACACTAAGTCATAAGGTTGAGATTGTTTTGTCTTTCATCCTTTCCCCCTTACTTCCATCTTCTTAGCAGCTCGGTCAGTCTACTAAGTAACTTTCCGATAGATTTACTAAAAGGTTTGAGCTCTAGCTCTAGCTTCGGGGTCTTCTTCTTCTTTGAAGATGGGTACTAGGGTGTGATCAAGATGTAACTTAAGATTAAAGCCATAGATGACCTCAAAAGGTATATGCCCAATAGTATCGTATACTATCCGATTGTAAGCAAACTTAATCATAGGCAAATAAACATCCCAATTAGTTAAATTCTTTCCCATTGTAGCTCCAAGTAGTGAACCCAAATACAGTTGATGACCTCCGTATAACCATTAGTTTGGGGGTGGGAGGAAGTGTTGAATAGTAACTTGGTTCCCAACCAACATCAAAGAGTTCTCTAGAAATTCATTAGAAACTTTAGGTCCAGATCTGACACTATGCTCCAAAGTACTCCATGCAAGAGGACAATCCCTTACAAAAATAGAAAAGCAATAGCCAAAGTGTTGTTAGTTTTAGCACAAAGCACAAAGTGTGCTATCTTGCTGAATTTATCTACGATGACCATCATTGAATCTTTCCTCAGGTAATTTAGGATAATCTAAGGACAAAATGCATGCTTAAATCAACCCATGGTTTGGTCAAGAAGGGTAAAGGCATCACTCTCCCTTGCTTAACTCGACTCTTTGACTTCTTACAATTTACATAGTTCTTAACTACATGGAGCACATCTCACCTCATCTTAAGCCAAAAGAATTGAGCATTTAACAACTAATAGGTCCTCTTCTTTCTAAAATGTCCAAAGAGTCCTCCACTATGAGCTTCTCTCACCAACAACTCTTTAGTGGAACAAGTCAGTTCACAAAGCTTACCACTTCGAAATAGATAGCCATATTTCACATGATACTCATCCATTATTCTCCCTTCTTCACATCATCCATATATTGGACTTAAGTGAGGGTCTCGAGGATATTGCTCTTTGATGTTTGCAAACCCACATAACTTGGTTTGCAATTTAGTAAGAAGAGTATGCCTTCTCAATAAGGCATTAGCAATGACGTTGGTCTTGCCCTGCTTACATTTGATTAAAAAATTAAATCCATCTAGAAATTTTACCCATCGAGCTTGTCTCTTTAAAAGCTTGGCCTAGCCTCCCAGGTACCTTAAGAACTCATGATTAGTGTATATGATGAACTCTCTTAGTAAAAGGTAAAGTTGCCATACTGGAAGTTCTCAAATTAATGCAACGAGTTTTATCATACACGGAGTAATTCAACTACAATCCTCTTGACTTCTCGCTATGATAAGCAACAAGTTAGCCTTCCTACATCAATACAACTCTTATGTTAACACCTAACGCGTTACATTCAAGCTTAAATATCTTCTCAAAGTTAGGTAAAGCCAATATAGGTTTAGAGATCAATCTCTTCTTCATTTCAAAAAAACTTCTTTCTTTCTCCTTTTGAATTCTACATTCTTCTTTGTCAAATTGGTGAGCAATGGAACAATGGTACTAAATCCTTGAATAAAGCAACAATAAAAGGAAGCTGAACCATGGAAGCTCTTTACCTCAGCACAAGTAGTTAGGGTCGGACAACCAACAATAGCTCGAATCTTCTCACCATCAACTCATAGACCTCCTCCATTGACCACATATCCTAGGAAGACAACTTCTTCTTGGAAAAAACAATACTTTTGCAAATTTTCGAAAAATTTCTCAGTTTAAAGAATATCAAATACAACTTGGAGATGGTTAGTATGAATCAACATGTCAACTTTGCATACAAAGATGTCATCAAAGTAGACTACAACAAATTTTCTAATTAAATTCCATAATACAGGATTCATTAATTTCATGAAAGTACTCAGGGCGTTGGATAAGCCAAAAAGCACTACCAACCACTCATAATGACTATGTTGGGTTTTAAACATAGTCTTCCATTTATCTCTTGGTCTCATTTGAGTTTAATGGTAACCAGACTTCAGTTCAATCTTATTGAAAATAGTAACACCATTCAACTCATTAAGCATACATCTAACCTAAAGATTGGGTATCTATTTTTTATCATTATCTTGTTAACAGCACTACTATCCACATACATACCCTAAATACCATCCGTCTTAGGCATAAGTAGTGCTAGTATAGCATAAGGACTGAGGCTCTCTCTCAAATAACCCTTTTCAAACAACTCATTGACTTGTCTCCATAATTCTATAGCTTGCTCAAGACTCACTCAATAAGTAGACTTCTTAGGAAGGGGTGGCACTAGGTATTAAGTCCATATAGTGTTTAATCCCTCGAAAAGCTAGTAGTCCTTCAAGCAACTATTTAGGAAATAGGCTAATATATTCATCAAGAAACTCTTAGACCTCATTCAATAGTACGACTTGCTCCTTCAATTCCAATAGGCTTTTAATCAGTAAGAAGGTCAACTCATCAGATCTAATAACTTCTCGGAGCTCAGAATGATTAAGTACTTAAGCCTTCTTAGATCCTCAAGTTAGCTTAGCATGTAATTTTCTCACTTGATTAGGGTTCATAGGATTCAAGATGATCTTCCTCCCATCTTTCTCAAATGCATATGTGTTCTTAAACTCATCGTGTATGACTTTCCAATCGATTAGCCAAGGTCATCCCAGCAACACGTAAGATGCATATGTAGGTAGCACATCATAGAGAATTTTATCAAAATAGCTGCCAATCAAGATTGATAACAATACTTGTTGAGTGATATTTTGTTTAGATACCGAAATGATAGTATACTTTCTATATTTAATGATATTTCGTTTAGGTCTTGCTCATATTTGAAGTCATATAATTAAGCGCTTGATTAACGTTCCTCTACAAATTAGATACAATCTATTATTACGACTAATATAAATGGGAAACACTGAATTACAAGTTTTCAGGATAGGTAACCAACATACTATAGAATTATTTAGAAGTGGTACTTTTAATAAAATATAAATAATATATTAAAGGTGGCACTGATAGTAAGCTAAATAGAAATTCACACTTCAATGTAACATTTCTTGAAAACCTTACTGGAATTGTATATATCTTTTTATAGTAATAGAGTATATATATATAATGTGTAGTGATAAAATACATTATTAGGTGTAAATATGTAATATAGTTAAGATACTTATATGCATGTGTTACTCTTTTATATAAAACGTACGTTAACATTCTGACTCCTTGCATGGATTATATATGCATGTGTGTTAAATATATTAAGATGCTTGCACCTTCAAATAAATATCATTACATGTGAAGTAAATTGATAAATATTATGGGTATATAAGTAGTGCAGAGTAATGATAATTGACAAACATATCAGGTCAAAATGAAATGGTTAAGAGCAACGAGCAAATTGGAATGGTCAAAGTACATGTAATTCAATAAAAGAAGATAGAAGCTTAATTATCTTAGTCTAAGTTGGGAATGTATATTTAGAGTTACGCATTAAACTATTAAGGTAGAAAATACTGGAATGTAGGCATGATGTTCAGAATTTAGTAATATTATAAGGTATGAAGTTGAATCAAAAAGGGAGGCAAAACTTAATTCAAAAAGTCAGGAGATGAATTGAAAGAAAAGGCTTATTCAAAATAATAATGTTGTAGATGTTAAGAGAAAGGCATATGAAATTGTAAACATTTTAACAACTAACATAATTATATTACTAGATGTAAATTCAGGAATTAAAAATAAAGTTGAGAGTTGTAAATGGTAATGGAATTGGATTTAAAATAAAAATTTGTATTGATTATAGTAATTTTATAATCAAATAGTGTGAAGATGGTGATTTTGTGTTAGGAAACCTAGAGTATCTAATTGATTATTTCACATGATAAGCTTAATAGCTAATATATAGAAAACTTTAAGAACTAATCTGATCTATGATGATATTTCTAATTCTACAGATATTCTAATAATCTATCGCATACTCTAGCTTTAAGCACAAGATAGTAACTTAAATAAGATGGTTAGTATTGTGAAACAAAGTTTCAATTTTATTTAGTATATCTAGGAACTGAGCATAAGTATAAAAAGGATCAAATCTATCTCTTTGTGATATAATTATTCAACAATATGTAATTCATATGTGTAGTTATGTAAATGATAAATTTATTCCTATTAACTTATGTAAAGAGTATAACCAATGTGAATCTACCATGAGTAAATAGTGACATAGCGTGGTGAAAGACAAGGATTACATTTTTCACATTAGATATGTAAGGATATGATGTTAATTTGTGAAAAGATGATGATATAATGTTCATAGGACGATAGCTTACTACTCTTGTGATGTATCACATGAGTAGGACAATATCATTTTGAGTAATGAGCTAAAAATTTAACTTAGTGATAGAATAGGAAAAATGTATAAATATTTAGAGAAAACAATCTTAACCAAAATTATATATAACTACCCTCTACTTTGAAGGATTAAAATAGGAGAAAATCTTACTTTGACTTATCTAATACTTCAATTATACCATCAGTCCAACAAAATATACGGTAATATACACTAAAGGTAGGCCCTTAAATTTCATAATATAGTTACACTAATCAAGAAGGATACCAATAATAAGAAGTTTCTAAAGAATAAGTTTAGGAAGAAATTGTCAATTTAGTTAGTTGCAATCCCAGAGTGATCATAGTATGTTATAATTAGGATGTCAGAAAGTAAAAGACCCTGAACTAAAATATAAATCATAACCTAAGGTATTAAACATATAATTGGATTAATAGTTCACAAGGAAGAGTAAGGCATAAACATATGTCATAATTATGTCAAAATATAGCAATGAAAGATTTATCAAGTAATCCTTTAATTAACTTTACCCTTTGTGGTAAAAACTTGACAAGAAAAGTAAAGAAACTCTGAATCCATAATCTATAATCAATTATGTTATGAGAAACGATAAAAGATAATTGTGATGCTAGATATAGTTAAAATACTACGAGATGATATTCTTCATATGTACATTGGCACATCTGAGTAAACATAAAGGGATTGGCAAATTGATGGTCCTCAAGTCTCTTTGATTGAGTCTTCTATTTTTGTTCTATTCGAGTTGTGTCATGTTTAAACAAATCCAAGTCATATTAGTCAGAAATGTTTAGTGAGTCTACTTGATCAAAGGTCGTACTAGTTTATCAAGTTGTGATAAGTCCAACTTATTTAAGTCATCTATTATCTCATTTGTACTTAAGATAAAGAATAGTCAAAATTTGCCAAACCTACTAGTATTGAGATTTATGCTAACAATACAAAATATAAAGTTGATGCCTGGAACAACAACACAATAATCATGGAATAAAAGGATCACATAATTGGGACAAGAATGAAATAAATTTGTAGTATAACGAAACAATTAAAGTATTCCTCATACAAGCTTAATAAATAAGAAACTCGTAGCACAAGGATATAATTAAATAGGAATGAACTATTAATCAAATACTATGCCAATACACAAAGTTAGGCAATAGAAAGATAGAAATAATGATGGATCCTAAAATAGTAGATGGATGCCTATCTAACAAAACTACACTTTAGAAAAATAGGTAAGACTAGTGAAAGGAAACAATTAGGTTAATGATAAACCATAATACCAAGATAATAAACTTAAGGCTAATCTTGAATGCTAAGATTTGATATAATCTAAACAACTAACTAAATGTGGTGAATACTTCAAGAAAACAAAAATTTAGTATATAACCCAAATCTTATACCAAAGATTACTTCCAAACAAAATTAGGAAATTTCTTCGGAAACTTAAGATTTCCTGGACTTAGAAATTGATTTAGAAATTTATTCATAAAATAAAAATTCATAAAACTAATTAATAAATACTTAAATTCTCAATATTGAATGCAGAAAACTTAATTCAACTAACAAATTTGGTCTAATTGATTTGATTACCTCCAACTTAGTAAACTTAGAGAAAACACCATAGAAATAAATAATCAGTCAATACAATTGATTCAGAAAGTAAGGAATAGGGGAAAGAAAATGTAAATAAGGATAATAAAATAAGAATAAGTTATACAAGAGACTTGAATCTAATGTTAGTAGTGATAAGAGAATTAAGGAAGTAGAAAAAAATTTGAGTTCATAGAAGACCAACATCAGAGTAACAAGTAAAGAGTTAATGTGGAAGTTTGAGTAGAAGGTAGTTTAGAAAGCAAGGATAGAATTACTTTTAACATTAAGAATAAGGATAAGGAAAAGATAATCTTTGTTAATCCAGATACCATAATAATAACTTAATATATCACAGTTTCAAGGATGAAACTTTCCTAAGGAGGGTAGAAATGTGAGACCCGTAATAGCATGACTAGGTTCAGTAGCCGATTTAGGGCATTTAAGAAAGTAACCTAAATAAGCTAGAATTTATGAGGGGCTTCATGAGATTAGTCGAAAAGTTGTCTTAGGCTCAAAATTTAAAAATATAATAGAATATTAAAACTATAGCTAAAATCATATAAATTTACTATATTATTATTATTAGTAACGCGAGAATTAAGTCTCGGAAAATAACAAACACTTAGAGATAAATTCTAAGAGTAATATAAAATAATATATAAAAGACATGTGTATACAAGGGTATAATTATTATATAAATATATATACCCACAATTATTAAAAATACCCAAAATGGGGTAAAATCTACTAAATAATTAATAAAATTGGGAAAATTGTTAAAAAGTTATAAAACAATATGGGAAATCCTTCTTTTGCCGTAGCAAACTCATGCAAAAAGGATTGGTGACACATATTGGATGAAGAGGACATATAGAATGGAAATTTAGAAGGAAAATGAACATTTGGACTTTGAAAAATCTCTCCACCAATCAAAGCATCTTCAAAAATTCCTAAGAGCACTTTCAACATGAAGTTTTGTCAGTTTGAATGTAGAGAAAAATTTGGAAAAGCTTAAGAAGGATTGAAAAAGATCTTTACAAAAATGGCAAGCAAAAGGTACAAAATAGGAGGATTTTGGGTTCCTTAAGCTAGCCATTACCTGGGAGCAAGCCAAACCTTTTAGAAACAGTAGATGCGACACCAACTTAGGAAGAAAAACTCCCATCCTTAGACGATTGCCTAAGTTGCATAGTGGTAAGTTTCGATTTTGGCTATTTTATATTTTATTTTTCTAAAAATAGTAAACAAACTCTAAAAATTATATTTTTTGGTTCCCTTTAGTGATTTTTCATATAGAATCCAAAAATACAACCAAATTATTCAAATTCTAAGTCAAAATATGTGTTTGTTAAGAAACTAGACAAAAAACAAACCGAAATTCTAATTTTTAGTAACCTAAATGATGTTGTTTTGATCCCAAAATTTATGTATAAACCTTTCAACATGCCTAATTTGATTCCATGAAAAGAGTTTTCAAAAATTCAAAAGTTGAATTTTAGGGTTTTTCCTATCTAGTATGCATATGGTTGAAATTTCCTAAAATAAGTGTTTGATTTAATAATTGGGTCATCATGTACTGGTTTGTAGCTGTATTTATGGGTTGGAGTATAGGGTTAGAATGTTGGAGTAAGGAAACAAGGGCGTGGATGCTAGAATTGTGTCATTTGCGAATTCAAAATATAATTGGTGCAGGTCAGAAAGTAAGTTAGAAGGTGTATCAAAATGTAACTAGCTGTAAACATGGTGGACACACTAGAAATTTGATCCGGATTATGAAGAGGCTATCCTTAGACTCTACAATATTTCTATAAAATAAAATGTAAGTTGGAAACTTTCTAAATGAGAATTTAATTTAGGACAACGGGTTAGAAACTTTGTTAGAAATTGGGTCAGAATGTAGTCTAGTATGTAATAATCTTAACCACACTAAGAGTTCAATGGTAGATTAGCCAATGATTTGTATATGGATTCTATACCTACATCAGAGTCAAAACATGAGTAAAAGGCTACTCCGACAATAGATATGCCACAAGGATTGGGTCAGAATGTAAGTTAGAAACTTAGTCAGAAAGTAGTTTGACAGATAATGATAAAAAAAATATACGAGCAACTAGGAATCGAAGATGATCAATACTGAATATTAGAACATTGGGAGTCAAAGGATAGATTAGAAAGTTACATGTCTATCACTTCTAAGAATTTATTAATGTCAAAACCTAGATTAGAAACTACTAGGCAGCAATTTGTATCAAGTCAAAACCTTTGTTACAAGGTATCATATTTTAACTAATATTTAATAAACACCTTAGAAGAACTACCTAACACAATTGGAAATACAGTTAAATGTCTACAATGAATACATGTTATATAATGGACATGAACTAAACATGTTATGTTAAATTTTAGGGATAATAAAGAAAGATGAAACAAAAACGACACACAAGGAGAATGAACATCAATATTCAGGTAAGTGGGATCATTGTTTTATCACACTTTGAAGTATTGTTTAGAATACTTAGAGACCTTAGTATATGTCTTGTTTGCGGTTATAAGTTAGTTGTTTGTACGTATACAACGTATGTGCTTGAATATTGTTATGCTATTTGGTTGCTAGATTGATGTGTATATTGCTTCATGATATTACATGCTTTGAACTGTTTGAATTTGCTTAATCACCCTAAAAGTAACTTAACACAAACTTAGCTTAACTACTAACCAAACTTGCATCGTAACCTATTAAGGGAAAGGATTAGGAAGTGTGGGCTAAACACGAACGCTTTCATTAAGGATAGTTGAAATGGTCCTCTTCCCACCCTAAGTTGAACTAAGTGACAGGAGAAAGCATCACGGTCGGGTTAGGATCAGTGGTTCGAAGGTAGTCTGGGGAGGAGCATGTTCTCCATTGCACAAGCCCCGGTATGGTGACCAAATTCACAAGTGCGCAGCATTAAACTCCTTGAAACCCAGATTACAGTAAGCTTAATTTTTTTGATCTCACAATGACCGGTCAATGTCGTGCGATGGCATATGCTTAATCATATACTGCATCTAACTAAACTTACTTAATAATCTTAATTGCTTCATGTTAAATATGTACTCATATCTTCGTCTCACTTACTAAACAAGTTGTCACTCATTCCTTTATAGTTATTTTGCAGGTTTTCTTAATAAACTCACCAGAAGGCTAAAGAACAGGATTGGTGAGTGAGATTTAAGATTTACGTAACTGGATTTCTATTTGGAATATCAATTGTACTAACTTATAAAAAACTAATAAGGTCTCCTCAGGTGACCCTAGTTTTTAGTCAATAAAATTTGTTCTACACTCTATAAGCTTATAGATTTTAGTGAAATTTTAGTTGTAAAAATTATTTTTTCAGAATCCATTTAAAATGTTACGCCACAGGTTGATTCTTATTAAGTACTAAATGGGTGCTTCCAAGCTGTGGAGTAGTGAATGCCTTATGTAAGCTATACCTACATTAGCAGCTAAGGCAATTAGCTTCTAGTATAGGTTGATTTACATAGCGGAACTATTACGACTCTCTAGTTTGGGGCATGATACATGTAATATGGAATCAGTTTTCTTATTTCTCCTCCTTGATAGATGGTTTAAGGTCCATTGCTTGGTCGACAACTAAATTCGACATGTCTAGATCTTCAACAAATACCTCCTCCTTAACAGGTTCCTCATTACTCTCGATGTTTCTCTCTAATTCATCTATTTCTTCAGGTTCCTCATCTATACTATCCACCTCAACTTTCAAAACATTGCCCTTAATGACCATGGTTCGAAAGGAAGGGGACGAAACAGGAACAAGAGGGATTCACCGAAGAAGATCCTTCTCCTTCCCTTTTTTCGGAAGAAAAGGAGGATCCCCTAGGCAAAATCGATGAAAGGCAAGAGATCCGAGTGAATAGAAAGGAAAAAACAAGGGATGAATTTCACTTTAAAGAGACATTCTATAAAGAGAATTCGAAGTTAGAAAGATTTCAAGAAGAAAAATATTTATTATGGTTTGAAAAAGTAAAAAATTAATACATAAACGAAATATAATAATAGATAAGAAGAAGTCACTATTAGTAAGTTGGTTCTTTTGCTCAGTCATGACATTTGTCCATCTACCGAGCTTAGCGCTATATTAAGCTTGGTAACTTCCTTAAGCAGGTCAGATGGACTAGACATATCGACTTATTAGAGATCGGATCGACCTACTCCTCCTTTATCTCTCCACGCGTTCAGTAATTCTTATAACTTCATCCAAAGTAACAAACTGTTGTAGTTGTACTACATCCCGAATCTCTGAACTCAGTCCAATTAGGAATCTAGATACTATTCAAGCTAAAGGTTCATTAACCTCAAATTAAATCATAAGCATTTGAAATTCTCGTACATACTCATCAATAGTGTAGTTCCCTTACTTTAATTCTTAAAGCCAAGCAAAAGTATCCTGTAAATAGGTATCCGACACAAATCTAACTCTCAGAATTCTTTTCATCTCAAGCCAAGTACTAACCTCTCTATATTAGTCTCGTCTTCCCATAGCCTAAAAATTCCTCCACCTCATCATAATATATCCTTAGAACTCTATTGGAGCAGTTCTGACCTATCATGGTCCTCATATTAACAGTAATTGAAGACTCACTCTACCTTCTCTTCCCAGTCTAATTATTTGTTGACATTCCCAAAACCATCAAAGCTTGAGATCTAAGGTTTCACATGATTAGTAGCTCGGGGAGCATGAATACTGTCTTCTATTTCATAGTTGTACTCTCCATTCTCCTCGTTAACTTTACCCAAATCTATTCTCCTTCACATATGTCCTCTTACTCCTCTACCTTGCTCTTATTGAGCTAAGAATTGTCTTTAAGCAAGCTGGATAATACCATTATTGTCGTCTTGAATTCTCACATTTACACTCAACTCAGTCTTGTTCCTACAGCAAAAACACACAACACTTTGATTCCCACTATTAACTAAAAACAATATACACTATCTTCAATCAATCAACCCCACATATATACAAAACTTCTTCACACAAATTCCAAGGTCCAAGTATATTATACTACGAAATACCAATATAGTAGCTAATTTGATAAATAATAGAAATACCCAATTAGTTCTTGCTCTATTTCCCAAGACTTGAAATAGAGTGAAACAAAGTACCATACAACAACCACTACAAAAGACAATGATACTACTTTCACTACTTACTAAAACACTATAGTTAGCTTTCACACAAACATACAAGCATCAACACTTACTCTTCACATGCCACCATAATGGCACTTCAATGCAATACAACAATAACATAGCACAATAGTGACTTAGCCAATACAAACCTCCACTTCGATACTAAGATAATATGCTACGCCAAGGGCAATGCTATCAGAGGTGGGTCCAAGCTTATACAAAACTTGAAATTTATGATGACAAACACACGAAGTAAGTAAATCACAAATGATTCCAAGGATATGACACATTAAGAAACCTCTGTAGACTTACAAGCTAGTTGATGTGAGTCACAAATAACTCAATGAGGTCAATCATCAACTAATCTTGCTCAAAGGATAGGATAAGAGTAAAAGAGAAAGTAAGCAAAAAGCTTAACACGAAAAAGAAATTCACTATATTCAACAATAATGGAAGATGATGCTAGCAACTACATGTAAGAGGGTATTTATACTTGAAATATTAGGGTTACTTTCTATATATGGAAAAGACAACAAAGGGTACTATCTAAAATAAGCTAAAAACAAGAAGTAGGTAAGGGCATAAAAGAAAATGTAATAATAAAAGCTTCGGTGGTAGGTTCTATAGTGTAGGGCCTAAGACACATGGCTAGCAACTACTAGAGAGTTTTGGAGGAAATAAACGAAGTAATACAATTAGATTTAGTGGAGGCTAAGTTAGGCTATAGGTGCACTTAAATTAAGTCAACTTGGATGGGAACTTAGTAGCTTGGAATAGATATGGCCAAGCTAATGAGCAAGTTGGTTAGGCTATCAATTAGAGCAGTCCTCACGTTACACTCAGTCACTAATAAACAGCAAGGGGCTTAGCTCAATATTTGTAGTAGATTGGCAGTTTAGATTCTTTAAGTGTAGGTTAGGATGAGAAGGTGTATCTTGCCATACTCTTAAGTCCTTGAGCTAGAGCTCGAGTTAAGGGCCCAATAACTTGATTCCTCAATTGCAATATTGAATTTACTCATCTTTAATATTGTGGAAATTCCTTGTACAAATAGCGTTGTGCCTGTAAATATACGCAATTTATATGAAAGAATTTTGTAAGCATTGTTCTTGGAGCTGGGTTATTGGACAAAACAAAACCTCAGTTGCACATACTCATTAGGAATATTTATTTGTAATCTCATAACATAAGGATATATCCGACTCACAGCAAATTTCATCGATCTCCATACTACCTCAGGTGCACATACTCATTTTTTATCAATGAATTGTTAGATTTCATCATAATTAGATCCAATATGTACCTCCATAGAAACTCTATCAAGACTCTTATGGATGTGCTTGTCAAAGTACCTAACACTCTTTATACTTACACAAACCTCCACATTAATGTGATAACCATACTTAAAAAACAATCATGGGTTGTAAGGATGACCAACTGTTGTCCACATTAAAATTAAGACAATTTAGTAATGGGACACTACCACTATTTCTTCTTCTATATAACAAGTATGAGTCATTCCCCTAGGAAGTAGCATCTACAAATGGTTTGGAAAAAAGAAACTTACATCATCCTTGTTTAATACATGATGCAGATGTATTGTAGCCTCCATACAGAACATGAATCATATGCTTGAGAGTGGTAAGAAATAGTTGAGGTTCTTCTTGTTAATTAGGAATTTCAGCTCTAACAATAATATCATAATCATCTAGTGCATTCAATTTGTCATTAGGGTTTAAAATGAGGAGCATGTGTGCATGTGGTAGGCCTTGTTTTTTAAATTCAATGACATTAAACTATGCTCTTACCTTTCCCAACATACAATTTTCAATAGTATCCTTCCCAAATTGCTCAAACCGTGAATAGAAGACTTGTGAAAGTAAATTTAGTCTATCTTATGCTAATACTCCCTAGATTAGTTCATACTAAATCTTAGGCCAAGATGGATTACATGTGATAGTAATAAATAAATTCAGTCTTCCAAATTCTTAAACTAAATTCATCACACCTTAGTACCTTTGATACATATCACGTGGGCTTCTAACAAATAAGGAAGGTAATATAATTCTTTTATCAACATTCCCCATATGATGTACATGTTTATTAATATTACGTTTGCATAAAATAATTATAGATAATAATTTTTTTTCTTTTCAATGAAAGGCCACCTACATCATTTTCTCTGACAATGAGTGAGTCTTGTAATCCTTGATAAAATTCTAAATGGATTATTCCTTGGTTATGACATAACCATCTTAGTCTTTGTGTTTCAATATTGACAAAATTGTCAACCAAGTATTGTTGAAGAAGTCAACTACCTCTTAGAAGGAAGGGTTATTCATGTTCACATATCTAAAAACGAAATGTTTCACTTGTTTGATGTCTCATCTTATAAGATGAAATATGAATACAGTTAATATAAGTAGAGTTTTACCTATATATTATTTGTGTAAAATTGGCAACAAATTATGACATTACCATTTATTGATTTAGTATTAAGATCTTATCCATATGTTCCCTATCACAATAATAACAAATACTATAAAAGGGTCATAATAACCAATAGTATCATTAACATTAATGAGGTGTCCAAAATATGATTGTATGATGACGTCAAAATCATTCAAATCCCCTATTTTTTCCTCCTCTAATTACTATAATTGCAACTTAGAGAAGTAGTTGGAAAAAAATTAAAGTTGGCCGACAGGCTACTCATAAATGATTAGTCAACATTTTTTAACATTGTTGAGTGTAGACAATTGTCGAAATTGATGGATAAAAGAGTTGTGGGAATTTAGAATTAAAGTTAGTTACCTAACAATCTCCATACTTACAAGGGGATTTTCATGGATATGATTTTCAATTTCATAGTTTGTATCATGTATATATGTTTGTAGAAATCGAACTCTCCAATGTATTAGGTAAGAGACTACCAATCTTGTGATATATAGAACTTTAGGCACAAAATGTGCAAATTCCACTATTCTTGGCTAATAAATCTTCATTTACATGAACACCTATGGAAGTAAATGAAAAAATATAGTTGTACAACCAAATATGTTGTCTAAAATGTCTTCAAAGGAGTTTTGGAGGTAGCAAAATCAATGGTAGATCATTGCATCCTTTTGAACACATTTTGGATGCCTCATGTTAGAGTAATCAAGCACCACAAAATTGGCATGTTATATTGGGAGCAAGATGTAGTAATTGATATTTTGAAGATTCATAGAAGTCCCTACCTTTGTTATGAATATCATGTCGACATGCAGGTCTAACTACTGATAATATTGAGTAGTAAGTTTAATCTATTAACATAAAGAAGTAAGTAAATAAAGTATTTATCATATTTGACAATGGTGCAATACATACCTATGGTAGCAATAGTGTTCAACAGTCTATCGGTTTATGTAAAATCTCGATCATCTAAAAGAGTTTGAAAAAGTAAATATAGAATTGAACTTATACTTATGGAAATTAATAGCCTAAAATGAAAAGTTTATTTATGTATGTAAAATATTATGATACGTATAGTAAGAAATTGTGTTATAAATAGTAAAACAAATATCATATCATTATAACTTAATGTGGACAATCTAAAAAGAATTAGTTGGTGCAAATGATAATGTCATACATACTTGTAATAAGAATAGTCTCATTTTAGCAATTTGGATGCATAGAATGATGGTCATGTATACCTTGACATAGAAGATAATCATTAAGGAGATTGTTCGTAATCAATGTAGCATGAATATACATATGTGTTTTGTTACCAATTTGTGTAGCTCGATGAGGAATAAACTATGTAAATAAGCATGTAATCTATGTGAGCGAGCAATGCAATTGACATTTTTTAAGCAAAGACTACTACAAATGCATCTTCTTCATTAAGAGGATACACCATTGGCAATGGAATCTATAATCAATTAATAATTATTATTTAAGATATTTTCATGGTCAATATAACATTTTTTCTCCATGTATATGTTCATACCTATTGGTATGCCTTGATGAGGAGTTGAAATATGTGCATAAGTAAGTGATCTATGTAAGCAAGCCAAGCGACAAACATCTATTAAGAAGGACCAACTACAAATGTTCTTCTTTGTTGAGAAGATACACCATCAATAGAAGAATTTATACTTGCCCGATAACTTAATCGTCATCTTATAAGAGCTCACTTTGCTCTATCGATATAGCATATCTTCTTTGTCGATAACAACTTTTCCAATAAAATCTGCTTGATTTGTTTTGATTCGTAGACATCAATTGGTTGGCCATTTCATTTGCTTCCATTGTAGATCTAAAATATGGTAGAGAACAAATAATAATTTGTTTGTCAACATAAATACAAAGCAAATATCCATGTTACAAAAACATTATAATAGAAATAAATTCAATACCTTCAAGTACTAATTTATTTATCCAACTATTAATGTGAAACTTGTTCTAATCTATTGATGCAAGAAACAATAACTAAAACAATAGGAATTCATAGTAGCGAAGTTACCTTCATAAGATTAAATACCTTCAAAAGAGTAAATACCTTCAAATGCAATGATGGAAGACAAAGTCGCTCATGGAGGTTTTTCCCAATAAAAACATAAGCAAATAGTGGAAAAAACATTCCACAATAATTTATATAATATAGTTGCCTTGTAGGGGAGGATTGGTAAGAGAATTTGTAGGACATTTTCATTGTAATACAGGTACACTTAAATGGTAAGTATCTATGAAATGCCAAACCATCTTATTATTTTATGCTTTAGTTTTTCTCAAAATACATTTCGCAATACAATATATTAGAAGGTTTTAAAATGAAGTTAGATATGAAGGATTTCATTAAATTTAATAGACATATGATTTGAAGAAGTGGTAATATTTTTTTTAGAATTGCTTTGATAGATTCCTCAAAACTCTTGTTATAGATTGAAAAAAAAAAAAGTCAAAACATATAAGTTAAATACATAGCAACCTATAAATCAATTAAAGATAAAGGATACAAAATATTTTGGGATTTCTAAAAGGGATATATATATATATATTGCAATCAAGGCTGTAGAAAACATAGTGACATCTCAATAAGTGAAAGAACTTCCTTACTAATTGTAGATGAGGGGTTCTGACCAGAACAATCACACGTGAGTCACGCGAGTATCACATTGTACGTAATGTCGAAGTAGTAATGTGGAGATGATACTTAATGAGATGATTAGAGAGAGAATGGCAAAGAAGAGAAAGATGCAATCTTGGAGTCTCAAATGCATAAATGACAAACAAAGAAGCCTAGGAGACCCAGGACATCAACCTTGCAGTTCTTAAGCAAATAAGATCAATTCTTTACCTAAACACTATTTAATCTTAAAGAGTAGAGTTTTTACAATGGAACACCATTTCTCTAATCGTTGGAATTGTGTTAATGAGGAGAAATGGCTGAGCATTTACAGGCTCTTGACGATATCCATTAGATCGTCTTGACAATTGACGGACAAGATAAAGTTTTACTCATTCCATAATTATCTAAAATGATTTTGCAATGGCTAAAGCCAATAACTTTCCTCATGGTGCATGAGCCTATCTAGGAAAGGTTAGAGGTGGATGGACCAATCCAATAATCCTTATTTCGAGCCTACTAAGCCAAATCTCCTCTAATCATCCCACTATAAATTGGACTCCTTAAGCCTTGTCGCCTAACCTCCAAAGAGTACAACCTAAATAAATAATGGGCTTAGCCCAATAATTAATATACCAATTTTCAGCCCTCTACATTTTGCCTGCTCACCAAAATTCTTGGATGGAGTCTAAGTATTTTTGGGCATCAATTACTAATTTTGAATAGCTAAGTTACTACTCGATGCATATGTGCTATGAATTAACTATACCATTGCTAAGCACACTTACATAGTTAAAAACCTCCTCTAACACCTATACCACAACTTCATTTATTATATGTCTCAGTGTGCAAGCTTACGACATCATTTAATTGTGCACATTATTTTTGACATGTAGGAGTCTTATTGCCCCTTAAGGAAATATATATATTAAATAAATATTCTTCAATGGAGTCTTAAAAGAAATTCCCTTTAGAAGCACTTCAATGAAATAGCGAAAACATATATTCAACATAGATAATTGTGAAGGATTAACTTATGATACTTTATAACATAACTTCTCGTATCAAGGTTTCATCATAATAGAGATGCATTAGACTATCCAATCACAAGTTCCTTCATCAAATTGCTTTCTTCTACCAATTCTCATAAAATAAAGAAAAACTAAGCCTCCTTATCAATATTACTTGTCTTTCCTAATTTAGCTAATCATTGCAATCAAGTATGTCGCTTCTTTTTTTTTTTAACTATTATAATGAAATTCCAAAAGTGGAATGAAGCCATACATGATTCCTTAATCCACCATCTCCTTTATTTATCAAGATGAAAATAACAATTCCAAATCATTTTCAAATCCTTTAGTTGCCAAATATGTCTCAAGTCCGCATACATATACATATATATATATAGGCAAAGAGATTCATCAACAAATCTTTTTTCTATCTTCTCTTTATTTTTTGTATGTCTATCGAATTATACTCCTCAAACTTCAAAATATCATGGCATAAGTCTTTTGAACTCTTCTATGAATATCCTTTAACTAAAACTTCATCCATAATATCTTCATAAGATATTCTGATACATGCCATATCTCATTCTAAATTTAAACATATCTTCCAAATCTATCAACTTCCAAGATTAAATCATCTTCATATCTTTTTGTTGCATCCCTGTAGCAGCTATTTATATATAATAGTCACTAATTTTTACTCCAAACTTACATCATCCAAACATGAGTCTTCAACTAACGAAAACAAAGGTACTAATGCTCGAGTTTCAGTACTCCTTCGGAGGAAGTACCAAGCAATTATGACATTTATTAAGTCACATCCTACCAATTAATTTCAGTCGTAGCCGATTAATTTCAGTTGAATCCATAGTAATAATATTATCTTCTATATTATAATAGGTATAGTGTCTCCTTATCCTTCTTTTTTTATTATCTCTTTCCTTTTGTGAAAAATGAATATATTCTTTATTTCTTTATAAATTTTTCCAAATCCTTTTCTCAAATCTTCTTTTGAATCTCTTTCTTTCCTCCTTCTTCTTCTTTAATCTTTTTCCTTTCAACTTACGCTAAAATTTAATCTAACAGCTATCATCTAAATCTATAAAAAAAATTCTCATATTCAAATCTTTAAAGTCTGACTTAACTTCTAGTGCTTCCAACTATTTGTAAAAAGATAACTCCTTTCTTTCGTCAAAATTATCTTTATTATGCTAGCATTAAGATCCTTACACATCAAGACAAGTCTTTACCATGATTTCATAGATACACTTCTATTAATTTTTTCTTTTCATATATGTAATCGTTCACCTTGCCAATTATATGAGCACTCAATATATAAACAAACATATGTACTCCATCATCTTTTTTTTTTTGAATTTTTCCCTTGATATCATTTCTTGACACAATAATAGACATTGCCTTTACATTTTTCTTTACTTATTTGCTTCAATTTTGATAGTTTCCATTTTTTTTTCTTTTAATCATGGGAAATAGAAGACAACAACACTTCATCATTGAAACGGGAGCTCTTCAAAATGTACAAAGTCCTCCTATCACTTAGTAGCAAATTTGATTTGCATTAGCAATAGTAACAGGACTCACAATTTGTTGAGCTTTCTTTCTCCATTTAGAGAATAGAGTGATTTTGCACTCTACTAGCAAAAGAGATGAAGACTGGTCTAAGTCAAAGCATAGAGGAAATGAAGATAAAGGACTTAGTAGTACAGCAAGATAAATACCTACCACAGATTCCATGTCATCGGGATAAGTAGCTCGACGAGATTATTTCTAAAGATACATTCAACACAATGTCAAGCATTGAGAAGCCCACACCACACTTCACAGTAATGGTGGTCTCCAGTTTATCTAACATGAGCTTCATGTCAATTCCAGAGATATCATCAAGGGAGATTCAATGTTGCACTTTAGAAATGAGAGGAGAGAGTTATCTCTCTATAACATGCAATTTACATTCATAAAGGAGTCACCCTCTGGATGGGATGATTGGGTAGCATATATTGCAAAGAAGCCAGAAGATGTGACTCTTTTGAAGAAGACTACAATTCTCTATACTATTACCACTTCTATTCGATTGTGGTTTCTACATACAAGTGGAATGGAAGTATGTTAAGCCATTATTTTATAGTGGAGTATCTAAAGTTTTTAGAGATATTATGAAAAGATATTCAATATTCAACACCATTACAAGCATGGTGAGCCTTCTCCCATTTTCTAGATTTCCAGTTCAATTGTTCTTTTTTCTTTTAATATTGTCTTGCTAACTTCTTCAATTATTCTTATAAGTGCAGTATGATAATTAATTGCCCCCATTCATTCTCAATATCCACTTCAAAAGGTAAAGTAGGCTGGGTGGTTCCCTGGCAGGGAATTGATTTCCAGCAAGTAAGCTTCAAGCATGGTAAGTCTTAGCAGGCTTCAAGCATAATAAGACTTGAGCCAGCAAGCTTTAAGCATAATAGACTTTATATGAAGAATCCTTAAGCTAGAAAGCCTCGAGCATAGTAAGCCTTAGTAGGCCTCAAGTACAGTAAGCATCTCATATAGCAAGCTCTAAATGCAAAAGACCCCAATAGGCCTCGAACAGGGTAAGGCTCATACGCAACTATCATTTCCTACAATGAGACTTAAGGGGATTCTAGGATCACCAATAAAGAAGGCTCAATAGGCTTCAAGTACCACAAGCCTTGAGCAAGTTGACCTACAGTACAGCGAGCCCCAAGAGTAGCATGATTTATACATAACAAGCCTCATAAGTGATAAGCCCTAGTAGGCCTTGCACATTGAGAGCTTTATTTATGGAGATCTTTGAGTAAGAACTTGTTTCATTCCAAGAATGAGAAGAGAGAGTTACCTCTCAGACATACTCAATTTGATTTTCTCAAGAAATTGCTTTCATCAAGATAGAGCTATCAGGTAGAGTATATTACTCTGAAGCCTAAGCACGTAACTCTTTGAAGAAGGCTAGGATCCTTTATGCCTTTACAATTTCTGCTCAATTGCAATTCCTATGATGAGCGAGATGAAAGCATGGTGGGTGCAAACAAAGTTCCATTATGATACATTCTAGGGAGCTTGCTTTCCCTATTTGATACGGAAGGCAGCCTAAACGCCTGTTGAGGCTAATGATGATGATCTAGAGTTAGTGGAGTATAAGGATTTCCCAGCCAGGGAAAGGGGGGTGAGATTGGTACTTACGTTGGTACACTACTTACTCAAGTGCATATGGAGGTGAGCAATGTGTTACACCTATTGATATCCCCCCTCCCCCAGTTGTTAACATGTCTCATTGAGACAAGGTAGCAACTTGAGTAATTGTTCCTTCATTAGAGGGAACATTGTGCTCTGATGAACTTGTTACGTTGTCTCGTTTCATGATGCCACTTGAAGTACTGTTGGTAGCAGAAGTCATTAAGCATGTGCAAATCATTGTACACTTAGGAGGCAATGCCTTCACTTAGTAGCAACAATGGAAGTTATTATAATTGGCATTCTCATAGGTCATTAAACTCATAGCATTTAAGATTGCTTAAACTCTATGATCTAAGGAGCCACCTAGAGGGTTGTCGTAAACATAAGGCTACTTAAATTATAATAATCTAAGGAGTTGCTAGATTCATCTCATGTATTAGAGAAAAAGCACTCATTTGCAATGATAATTTTTAAGCAATCGCTTTCTAGAAGGTATTCAATCATGCTAAAGTAGCAATAATATCATTCATTGTCTAAGATTAATAATTCTCTTTCATCAATCGAGAGGTTATTTCCTACTACTCGATTACTTAGAATTGTCTTACTTAGCTAGACAACTTATAAGGCACTTGGGAGGCAATGCTCTTACCAGTTTGCATTATACAAGCTTGTTTTTTCATTACACGCTTTAGAGTCCATGCTCTTACCAATCAGCAGTGACATCTGGTTAAGTGTTGCTTAACCACAGAAGTTACTTAATTAAAGACATCTTGCACTTTAAAGTAGCATTGATGTAAGATGTAGATGTCAAGGCATTGCTTAGTCTTGAGACATTGTAAGTTGAGATGCTAAGAAGTTGCCTGGGCTTAAGGCATCAAAGCCAATATGGCAAGGCATTGCCTAGGCTTGA
Organism: Lumnitzera racemosa; assembly: GCA_024138005.1. Classification (NCBI taxonomy): domain Eukaryota; kingdom Viridiplantae; phylum Streptophyta; class Magnoliopsida; order Myrtales; family Combretaceae; genus Lumnitzera; species Lumnitzera racemosa. The sequence goes on from JAMXBC010000004.1 coordinate 66,803,314, forward strand.
GGCATGGAAGTAGATGTGCTAAGGCATTACTTGGGCTTAACGTGTAGAATCCAACATATTCAGGTATTACTTGGGCTTGAAACTTAAGAGCTGAATTGTTGTATTTCCTTCAGCTTTAGTACTCCTGTAAATGACTTAGCTTGTATTTCCTTTATATAAAAGTCTTCCCTAATTATAAACAAATTCCTCAAAGTAGAGGTTGTAGATGCAGGTAATAGAGCAACAGTAGCAACATTAGGGTAAGAAGTAGGTCTATCCAAGATTAGGATAATGGGATTAGATGGAGGAGTAAGCATACGTAAGGATGAAAAGCTACTAATTTAGACCCTCACATTCTTTTTTTCAAATACTAGATTATGTCCAAGCTACAACCTATGGTAGGGGGATTCACTCATGCCCTCCTTAAGGTATATCTTCTTCAAATGGGAGGGTAAGTTGGTTGAGTAAAGGGACTAATGTCTGTTTGCACTACAGTAGAGTTTGGTGAAGCTACTCTAAGTTATGCTACAGTAAAGGCAAACAATCCTATCATGAGGAGAGAAAACATAGCCATCAACTTATTCAAGGCTTTTGTAACAATTGATTACCGCACTAGGTCATCAAGATATAACATACATACCTCCCGTTGCTAGGTAATCCAAGTTGAGACACTAGGCATATCTATCCAATATCAAGTCAAAGTGATGGCATGGAGGATCCTAGCCTTCTTAAAGAAAACCATGTCCTTAGGCTTCACAATAAAGTACTCTACCCAATAGCTCCGTCTTAATAGAAGTAATTTTCAAAGAAAAGCAAGTTGAGTATGTTAGAGACATAACTCCCCCTTCTCATTCTTGGAATGGAACAACTATTGCTCAATGGTGAAATAAGTGTTTATTGGAAGCTCTTTACAAATGAAGCTCTTAATATGCAAGGTCTATTAGGACCTATCGCTCAAGAAGCTTGTTATGTACAAGTCTTCCTACTTTCAAGGCTCACCATGCTTCAAGCTTGTTCACTCAAGGCCTATAGCACTTAAGGCCTATTGAGTCTTGTTTGATGTTGATCCTAGAGTCCCTTTAAGTCTCATTGCGGGAAAGATCATTGTGCACAAGCCTTGCCCCGCTTCAAGCTTAATGTAGTCTTCTACATTCAAAGCTTACTATACAATATGCTTACCACACTTGAGGCCTACTATGCTTGACACTTTCTCACTCAAGGCTTCCCCATGAAAATTTTGCAACACTTAAGGCTTGCTTACTCAAGGCCTACTATGCTTAAAGCATGTTGAGATTTACCATGCTTAAAGCTTGTTTACTTAAAGTTAGTTTCTTGCCAAGGAACCACTCAGCCTACTTTAACTCTTGAAGTTGATATTGAGATTGATTGGGGCATTGCTAAATATGAGATTATGCCTACAAGAATAAGAGATGAAGTAAGCAAGACAAGACATATATAGTTTTTTCTTTTTTTTTTTTGCAACAAAACATATATGGTATTTGATAAAAATAGGGGTAGGGGTGAAAGAAGAACAATCAAAGCAAACATCTAGATAATGGGAGATGTTTCACCATGTTTATAGTGGTGTTGAATTCTAAATCTTTGTGAACGATGTCTTTGGATACTCCACAGCAGAATGATGGCCTACCATACTTCCATTCTACTCATATATGGGGACTATAGTCAAATAGAAGTGGTAATAGCATGAAGGACTCTAGCCTTCTTTAGAAAAACTGCATATTCCAACTTCTTTACAATGCATGTTATCTAGTCATCCCATCCAAAGGGTGGCTCCTTAAAAAACAAGAATTAGGTATTAGAGAATGATAGCTCTCTCCCTTCTCGTTTTTGAAGCACAATATTGAATCTCTCCTAATGGTATCTTTATAATCAGCATAAGGCTCACGCTCGATAAACTAGAGTTTACCATTAATGTAAGGTGTTGCTCAGTCTTCTTGACACTTGGTCTTCTCCCAAAATATATCTTTAGAGATGGTCTCATCCAACCACTTATCTTAAGGACTTAGGACTGGTGGCGATCATTTATCTTAAAGCACCAACAATTCTTTTAGCTTCCTTGCTTCCATGATTTAGCTTAGAATGGTATTCATCTCTTTTGCTATTAAAGTGCAATGTCACTCTATTCTCTAAGTGGAGAAGCTAAGACTCAATAAACTATAAAAGTTTCACCATTATTGCCAATACAATTCAAATTCACCAATGAGAAATAGAAGGACTTTCTGCAATTCAAAGAGTTGCTATTTCAGTAATGAAGGTTGTTGTCTTCTATATCCTAGAACAAAAAGAAAAAAAAAATCATGAGAACTGAAATAAGTAATCATATATCAAGAAGACGAAAGACTAAAGCAAATAGAAGCACATATCACTAGTCTGCAACAACATAGAAAGTCAATATTGAGACTGACAAAATTCACTAACCTCCAACAAGGAATCATATAAGTATATACATAAATATGGATATACATACATAAACAGGCAACATTGTACAACCTAAGCATATGGAATGACTCTCATATGAAGCAAAACTATCGAGAAAGTTAGGATTAAGATACGGAAGCCTCCGTTGATCGATACTAGCTCACGATTGGAAGTGGAACAGTATCCTTTGCATGGAATTGCCTTACCCTAAGAAGAAGTTTGACTAAAAGAAGAATCAAAATATGAAGTAGCATTAAGCAATTTATGATGGAGTTATTTGTATTGGTTTATCTCATAACGGTATAGTGGCAACCTTTTCTTTAGAAGCTTTATTTTGCATGGAATAATTCTAGCGGGTGTGTTTAAGAATAAAGATACATGTGATACTCTATTTATGAACTATCAAAACATGCCAAACATCAATTAATGATGATTCAACTACGAACCACATATTATAGATTTTGGATTTGGTAAAATGGCTACTTACCAAGCAAACACATCATGTTATTATCCAATTGGAGACACATATGGATATTTAGTAACTGAGTACTTTATGCAACACTCGCTTACTACATTTCACTTTTCATCATTCTCAAAAGGCACAAAGTGCTTATAAGGAAATTTGAACCTAAGACCTTTGTGTTTCATTCAAAAGGAAGTTAGAGTGTGAAACCATCAAGCCATTCCTCTTCCCTGTCATTCTCTCTCCAATCATCCTATTAAGTGTCATCTCTAAATCATTACTCCGAGGTTACGTATAAAGCGATACTGACACGATTCATACGTAGCTACTCCAGTAAGAACTCCTCATCTACATTTTGGAGACTCCACTAGGGACTGAACCTAGAATCCTTCATTTCATCTTGACCTTGGGTAAGCCATGAATCTTGTTCCTATTATTAAGGTCATACCGCCATAATTCAATAGTGAAGTACATGCATACATATTATTGAGGTAAGGAGTACGAATCACAGCACAAGCCTATCATAATCCTTACCAACATTAATACTAAAACTTATATTAATGATGGCGATCCTCAAAATGACAAAGTTAGCACTAAAGAGAACTAGTAGTTCCCAACCTTATTATAGAAGTGGGAGGTACATTGTCTAGATTTGAGACTATGCCTATCATAGACACAAGCACCTTTCCATCCCATTGAAGTTTGTTGCGATCATTATTCTTCTTTAGTGTACGTATTTGAATTTTCTTTTTTTAAATTCACAAATTGTTACGTTGACATTGTGAGCATTAGTCATAAAGTCCCTTGAAGAGCTACGCAAATTTACTCATACGTCTACACTAGCATTGATTATAAAATCCTTTACCTTTCTTTTCTATTATTTATTAAATGTAGATGAGGGGTTCTATGTAGAGCAATCAAACGAGTATTACGTTACATGTAGCTTCAGAGTAGTGATGTGAAGATGATACTTAACGGGATAATTGGGGAAAGAATGGCAAGGAGAAAGAATAAGTAATCTCGGAGTTTCAAATGCACAAGTGATAGGCAAGGGAGCTTAAGGAACACAGGATGTTAACCTTGCAATTCTTGAGCAACTAAGATTATTGTTTTGCCTGAATGCTGTTTAATCTTAAAGAGTATAGGTTTCACAGTAGAACACCACTTCTCTTATCTCTGCAGTTATTCAAATGAGGAAGAATGGCTAAGTATTTATAAGCTCTTTGACTTAATGACATTTGTTGGATCGTCTTGACAATTGACGAATAAGATGGAGTTTTACTCATTGGACAATTATCTAAAATGAGTTTGTAAAGGCCCAAGACCAATAGCCTTTCTCATGGTGCATGAGCCTACTTAGGAAAGGTTGGAAGTGGATGGACCAGTCCAACAATCCCTGATCCTAACTTACCAAGCCAAATATCTTTGAATCATTCCAATATAGACCGAACTCCTTAGGCCTTACCACCTAGCCCAAGGAGTCAAGCCTCAAATAAATAGTGAGCTTAACCCAATAATTATTATAACAATTTTAGCCCTCTACATTTTTCTCCTTAACCAAAATTCATAGAAGAAGTCTAAATATTTCGGGCATCAATTGCTTACATTGAATAGCTAGGTCATTATTTGGTACACATGTACTATAAATGAGTTATACCACTACCAAGCATGCTCACACAGTTGAAAACCTCATCTAACACTTACGCTGCAACTTCATTTATTATATGTCTCGTTGCATAAGCTTGCTACACCATTTAATTACTCGCGTCACTTTTGACATGTAAGAGTGTTATCATCCCCAAGGCAATATATATTAAATAATTATTTTCTAGTAGAGCCTTAAAAGAATTTCCCATTAGAAGCACTTCAATGAAATAACGGAAACATATATTATTATGAAGCTTAAGCATGTGACTCTCTTGAAGAAGGCTATGATCCTTTATGCCATTAGTATTTTTGCTCAATTACAATTCCTGCAATAAGCGAGATGAAAGTATGGTAGGCACAAATAAAGTTCCTTTGTGGTACATTCTAGGAGCTTACTTTCCTTATTTGACATGGAAGGTGACTTGAATGCCTCTTATGGCTGATGAAAGATGATCTAATGGATGTCATCAAGCCCAAGTACCTATAAATACTCAATTGTTCTTCCTCATTTGACATTACTCAAGGGATTAGAGAAATAGTATTCCAATATGAAATCTTTACTCTCAAAGATCAAACAGTGTTCAGGTAAAGGAATAATCTCAACTGCTCTAAAACTGCAAAGTTGACGTCTTGGGTTCCTTAGACTCCCTTGCCTATCACTTATGCATTTAAGACTCTAGGATTGCTTGTTTCTCCTCCCTGTCATTCTCTCTCCAATCATCCCATTAAGTGTTATCTCCACATCACTAATCTGAGGCTACGTATAATGCGATACTCGCATAACTAGCACAAGACCACTCTAGTTAGAACCCTTCATCATCAAGCGAAAAGACTTATTAGCCTCAACAAAAAATGTAGATATTTCAGCGAGTTTAAAGTCCTTATTTGCAAGACGTTGGCGTAGATGATTACATACAACACATCATGTTTTTAAAGTAGCCATCTTTATTCTCAAACTTGATATTGCATTGAAACTAAAGGTTATGGGTTCAAACCTTGCAACAAGGCATAGGCCAATGGCCTATCGATTTCACATTCTAACTTGCATTAGGTTTGACATGAACATAAAGTTACTTAGATTATTATGATCTGGGGAGCTTCTAGAGTCACTTAGTGCATTAGAGCAAAAGCTGTCACTTATGGCAATAATATTTAAGTAATCCCTTTCGATAAGGTATTCAAACATGCTAAAGCAGTAATAATAACATTCATTATTTGAGATGGATAATTCTCTTTCTTTAGTCGAGGGGATATTTCCTACTACTCGGCTAGCTAGAATTTTCTTACTTAGCTGCAACAACTTGTAACGTGCCTGGGAGGCAATGCTCTTACCAGTCTACATTATACAAGCTTGTCTTTTCATTGCATACCTATCCATGCTCTTACTAGTAAGCAACAATGTTTAGCTAAGTGTTGCTTAAGTGCAAAAGTTACTTTTCATGAACATAATTGAAGACATCATGCATTTTAAAGTAGCAGTGATGTAAGATGTGGATGTCAAGGCATTACCTCATCTAGAGGTACATAAGCCAATATACCAAGGCATTACCTAGGCTTAAGTGGTAGAAGTCAAGATGCCAAGGCATTGCCTAAGCTTAAGGCATTACAAGCCAAGATGCTAGGGCATTGCTTAGGCTTAAGGCATTGAAGTTGAGATGCCAAGGCATTGCCTGGGCTTAAGGCATGAAAGTAGAGATGTCAAGGCACTGCTTAGGCTTAGGGCATGGAAGCCAAAATGCCAGGGTGTTACCTAATCTTGAGGCATGGAAGCCAACGTACTAGGGCATTACTTAGGCTTAAGGTATAGAAGCCGATGTACTAGGGCATTACCTGACCTTAAAGCATAGAAGCCAATGTGCTAAGGCATTAATTAGGCTTAAGGCATGGAAGTCGATTCGTTAAGGCATTACCTATGGTTTAAACTCAAGAGCTGAGTTGCGATAACATTGATGACATGGGACTTTCAGCTTTGGTACTCCTGTAGATGACTTAGCGTGTATTTCCTTCATATAAATGTCTAGGTCTTCCCTTGTTATAATGGAAGTTCCTAGAGCAAAGGCCATAGATGCAAGTAATGGAGCAGGAGCAGCATTGGCATAGGAAGTAGATCCACCCGAGGTCAAGATAGTGGGATTGGATGGAGGAACAACCACGATGACGATGAAGAGTTACCTAACTGGACTCTTACATTCCCTATTGCAGGTACTAGATTTTTTCTAAGCTATAACCTATGGTAGGGGGGTTCATTCATGCCCTCCTTAACGTATATCTTCTTTAGTAGTAAAGGGGTAATAAGGTTGAGTAGAAGGGGTAGCACTTGTTTTAGCAACAAAGGAAGAGTCTAGCAAAGCCACTCCAAGTTGCGTAGCAATAAAGGCAGGCAACCCTATCATGAGTGAAGCAAACATAACCATGAAATGATCCAAGGCTTTTGTTACCTCTTACATAGCTTACATCACCTCCATAGTGCCTTAAGGTGGTAAAGATGAGTCTTGCTCAACTTGTTTAAAATTGATATTTTGCTCTTGAGAGATAGCTTCATTCGTAACAGTCATTCTCATCTTAGGAGGTGTCCTAGCTCTAATATCACTCTCCGACCCCAATGGAGTTTCTAAAATGTAGATGAAGGGTTCTTAGTGGAGCAACCACATGCAAGTATCGCGTTATACATGACCTTGAAGTAATGAGTTAGAGATGACACTTAATGGGATGATTGGAGAGATAGTGACAGGGAAGAGGAATGGCTTAATGGTTCTATACTCTAACTTCCCATTGCATGAAACACAAAGGTCTTGGGTTCAAATTTCCTTATAGGCACTTTATGCCTTTTGAGAATGATGAAAAGTGAAATGTAGTAAGCGAGTGTTGCATAAAGTACTCAATCACTAAATATCCATATGTGCCTCCAATTGTAAACAACATGATGTATTTGCTTAGTAAGTAGCCATTTTACCAAATCAAAAATCTATAATATGTGGTTCGTAGTTGAATCATCATTAATTGATGTTTGGCATGCTTTGATAGTTCATAAATAAAGTATCACATGTATCTTTATTCTCAAACACACCTGCCATAATTATTCCATGCAAAATAAAGTTTCCAAAGAAAAGGCTGCTACTATACCCTTATGAGACAGACTAACAGAAATAATTCCATCATAAATCGCTTAATGCTACTTCATATTTTGATTCTTCTTTTAGTCATACTTCTTCCTAGTGTGAGGCGATTCTACGCAAAGGATAATGTTCCACTTCCAATTGTGAGCTAGTATCGATCAACGGAGGCTTCTGTATCTTAATCCAAACTTGGCTCGTCGGTGTTGCTTCATACAAGAGTCTTCCCATATGCTTAAGCTATACAATGCTGCCTATCTATGTGTGTATATCCATATTTATGTATATAATTATATGATTCCTTATTAGAGGTTAGTGAATTTTGTCACTCCTAATATTGACTTTCCATGTTGTTGCAGACTAATGATACGTGCTTCTATTTGCTCTAGTCTTTGGCCTTCTTGATATATGATTACTTGTTTTAGTTCTCATGATTTTTTTTTTCTTTTAGTTATGGGTTATAGAAGACAATAGAAATTCCTTCTATTGCTCATTAGTAAATTTGAATCGTACTTGCAATAATGGTACGACTTTTATGGTTTGTTAAGTCTCAACTTCTCCACTTAGAGAATAGAGTGATATTGCACTCTAATTGCAAAAGAGATGAAGATCATTCCAAGCCAAAGCATGGAAGTAAGGAAGCTAAAAGACTAGTTGGTTCTTTAAGATAAAAACTCACCACTAGTCTTAGGGATAAGTAATTGGACGAGACCATCTCTAAACACATATTTTGGGAAAAGACCAAGTGTCAAGAAGATTGAGCAACACCTTACACCGATAGTGAACTTTAGTTTATCGAGGACAAGCCTCATGCTGATTATAAAGATACCATCAGAAGAGATTCAGTGTTGCGCTTCAGAATCAAGAGGAGAGAGCTACCGCTTTCTAATACCCAATTCACGTTCTTGAAGGAGTGAATGGGATGACTAGATAACATACATTGTAGAGAAGCTAGAATATGCAGTTTTTCTAAAGAAGATTAGAGTCCTCCATACTATTACCACTTCTACTCGATTAGAGTTCCCACATATGAGTGGAATGGAAGTATATCAAGCCATCAATTTGCTGTAAGGTATCCAAAGTTTCCAAAGACATCATCCACAAAGATTCAAAATTCAATACTGCTACAAACATGGTGAAACTTCTCCCATTATCTGGATGGTTGCTTCGATTTTCTTCTTTCCCCCCATTTTTTTTTTCAAATACCATATATGTTTTGTAGCAAAAAAAAATTACCATATATGTCTTGTCTTGCTTACTTCATCTCTTATTCCTGTAAGCGTAATCTCATAATTAGTGATGCTCCCAATCAATCTCAATATCAACTTCAAGAGTTAAAGTAGGTTGAGTGGTTCCTTAGTAGGAAACTGACCTCAAGCAAATAGGCTTCAAGCATGGCGAGTCCTAATATGCTTCAAGCATAGCAAGCCTTAAGCGAGCAAGACTTAAGTGTAGTAGAATTTTAATGGAAAAGCCTCAAGCGAGAAAGCCTCAAGAATAGTGGGCTTCAAGCATAGTAAGCATCTCATACAGCAAGCTCTGAATGTAGAAGACCCCATCAGGCCTCAAGTGGAGCAAGCCTCACGTGCAGCGATCCTTCTCACAATGAAACTTAAAGGGACTCTAAGATCAACATCAAATAAGACTTGATAGGCCTCAAGTGCTACAGGCTTTGAGCGAGTAAGCCTAGAGCATGGTGAGCCCCAAGAAAAGCATAACTTGTACATAATGAGCCTCATGAGCAATAGGTCCTTATAGACCTTACACATCGAGAGCTTTGATTGCAAAGAGCTTCCAATAAACACTTATTTCACCATTAAAGAATACTTATTCCATTTTAAGAATGAGAAGTGGGAGTTATGTCTCTGACATACTCAATTTGCTTTTCTCATAAATTGCTTCTATTGAGGTGAAGCTATTAGGTGGGGTACCTTACCATAAGTCCTAAGCATGTGGTTTTCTTTAAGAAGGATAAGATCCTTCACACCATCACTACTTCCACTCAATTGCAATTCCTGCAATGAGCACAATAAAGTTTAGTAGGCGCAGGATCCTTCATTGCATCATTATTTCTTCTCGACAACGATTCCCATAATCAAGCAAGAAAGGATTACACTAGCCCATCATCTCTTAGTAGAGTACTCACACCCACATGTTTATTACTTTATGGAGAGTTACTGTAGCATTTGAAGACATTGTCAACTTTTCAGGTTGTACAATTGAAGTCGAACCAACATTACTATTGCTTTGGTTTCTAAAGAAAAACCATGATAGTTTGTCAAGCTTTTAAACAAAGTTCCCTTGTGGTACATTCTTAAGAGCTTGCTTTCCCAGTTTGATACAACAGCCATCCTGAATACCTCTTGAGGCTAACGATGGTGATATAGAGTTGGTAAAGTACAAGGAGTCAATAATGTATTCAAAAGATGGTAATGGTGGTGGTGATGATGATGATGATGACATTAAAGAAACAAATAGATCCCCATGAAGTAATTGACTTTACTCTTGTTATTAATGTACTAGTCAAGCAAAGGGGGATGAGATTAAACTTATGTTGGTGCACCACCTACTCAAGTGCATATGAGGTGAATAGTGCGTTGCACCTATTGAGATCACCCATCCCCTAGTTGTTAACATGTCTCGTTGAGACTATGTAGCAACTTGAGTGATTATTCATTTATTAGAGAGAACTTTTTGCTCTAATTAACTTGTTATGTTGTCTCATATCATGATGCCACTTGAAGTTCTCTTAGTAGTAGAAGTCATATGAGCATGTGCAAACCATCATACACTTAAGAGGTGATGCCTTCACTTAGCAGCAACAACGAAAGTCATTATAATTTTCATTCTCATGGGTCATTGAGATTGTAGCATTTAAGGCTACTCAGACTCTGTGGTCAAAGGATCCATTTGGAAGGTTATCATCAATATAAGGCCACTTAGATTATTATGATCTAAGGAGCTTCTAGAGTCATCTTACGCATCGGAGCAAAAGCTCTCACTTGTAACAATAATATTTAAGCAATCCTTTTTTAGAAGGTATTCAATTATACTAAAGCAACAATAATAGCATTCATTGTTTGAGATTGATAATTCTCTTTCGTTAGTTGAGGGGGGTATTTCCCACTATTAGGCTACTTATAATCATCTTACTTAGCTACAACTTGTATTGCACCTAGGAGGCAATGCTCTTACAAGTCTGCCATATACAAGCTTATCTTTTCATTATGCACCTATAAGTCCATGCTCTTACCAATCATCAACGATTTTCGGTTAAGTATTGCTTAATTGCAAAAGTCACTTTTTGGTGAACTTAATTGAAGACATCCTATAGTTTAAAGCAACAGTGATGTAAGATGTGGATGTAAGGGCATTGCTAAGTCTTGAGGCATAGATGCCAATATACCAAAGCGTTGCCTAGGCTTAAGGCATTGCAAGCCGAGATGCCAAGGCATTGTTTAGGCTTGAGGCATGGAAGCCAAGATGCCAAGGTGTTGCTTAAGCTTGAGGCGTAGAAGCTGAGATGTTAAGGCCATCAATTTGCAGATTGATAGGAATACCTCTGTTCATATAATATGGGAACTCTTAGAATGCCCCCCAAAAATGTAGGTGCAAGGGTTTGTTATTTGTATCATTTACATGTAGCCATGTGTCAACACATTTCACGTAAATATAAAGCGATTAATGTTGCAATAGAACAAAGAAAAAGGGTGATATAGAAAGGGATAAGAGAGGCAAAATAGGCGATCTCAGCAAGCCTAAGATTCAATGACAGGATGTGTATTAAGAAGGCTAGGTTCAAGTCTCCTTCTTTTTCCATAAGTAGTATGCACATATATTGTATATTGATTGATAAGTGATTATTGCTATTAGATTTCATGGACTATCAATAGTTAAGATTAATTGGGGTTAGCAATCTTAATGGCCTTAAGAGAGAATAATAAAACCCAGTTATATATTTGAGCCCACTAATGCTTAAGTTTGCTGAGAAAAGTTAAAAATATCTATACATATTTTTAACTAACCCTATCTCAAGCCTACCAATCCAAAACTCTCTAAATCATCCTAAATTAGGTATAATTATCTAAATCCTGTTACTAAGCCAAATAATTAGCCTAAGGATAATATTATTAATTTAGAGGTTGGTCAATAAAATTATATTATAATAATTTCCTCATCTATATTTTACTCCATACCTAAGAATTCTTTTTATTATAGTAGAAAGGGTTCTTGGGCATTCATTATGTAATTTTAATGTAAAGCCACCATTTGTCACACGTGTAATTCAATACTTGCATTAGTACATGGTGTTCCCATGTCACTTAAAATTGATCATAACTTACTATACAAAATGCATATGTTAGATATATTATCTTTCACTATGTTGTTAACTCTCGTATATGTTACACACCATTTATGGTGTAATTTTTTCTATAAATTATTTGTGCTTAACTTGCACATGTCACGAAATCATATAAAAAAATCAACTGAATATATATATATATATATATATATTATTAATAGTGTCACATTTAGATAACGAAGTTTTATGTTGATATTGCTCTATCTTCAAAAAGAGAGAGAAAAAAAGGACCAAAAAGTTATATGTTTGTCATAAAAAATATCATCTTTCTCTTTTATGGCATGGAATAAGTAACATTTGATTTCAAAAAAAGAAAAACTAATAATAATGTAGCATGATAGATCAAAATGTATTAGCTTGCCCCTAGTTAACAACATTGAATTTAAACAAATGTGATAATAACTATTTAAAAATGAAAAAATTGAGGAGTGATATTGCAAATAAATATGTGAGCTTTATTTAAGTTTACATCCATGTAATAAGCATCATACCTTATGTATGTTAAAAAGCATCATTTAGCAATCAAGTATACACATAATAAGGTCTATAAGGGTGGAATCACATGGTTAAAAAAATATACCAAAAATGGAATTAAGGAGTAAAGAATATATCGTTACTCAAACATTATCTATAGTGGACATAACCATGAGCATCCATCACATAAAGTAAGGGAAATACTTACACCATTCTTTTCATAACAAATTATGAACATACTATATGTATTTAATGATCAATAAAACGTATTTATTTGAGTTTAGGTTTAAACCTAAAATGATTGCTTCACTTTAGGAGATAGACTACAATTGACATCTTATTTTTTTTGCTATTCATACCGATACAATTGCTACTATCTAGTATCAAAAATAATAAAAGTTACTAATAAGTAACTATAAATTTGTAGAATTAGATTAATAAAATATCAAATATTGATTAGGCATAATATGTATCATGGCATTGTTGTACTATTTAACAAAAAAAAAATAGATGTTGGCAATTTGTTTGAGATAGGCATTATGTACTAATTTTTTTTAAATAACTATGGTAACTATAATATGTAAAGCTTACTTATCTTATTAGTATTTGTCAAGGGGATTTCTCTATTAGTTGACAATTAAAAGCAATAAAATTTTACAGAGATTTAATTAAGATAAGTAGCATTTAATAAGAACACTCTACCACGAAACAACATAATAAATATAACATTCTAAGGTTTGCTTATATTAGAACTGCTGGTTATGAGTATTATACCTTTACTTGATAGCAAAAGTCATAATGAACGTTAAGATATTGCTTGAGGTACAAAGAGCATAAAGTTTCTAATTACAGCTAGTAAGCATCGCAATAGCATCGTTGTACTAGGGAAGCATTGTAACATAGACTATGCATCATTGTAGCAAGTGAGCATCACAGTACAGACCATGCATCAATGCAACAAGCAAGCATTGCCGCACAAGCTGTACATCGATACAGCAAACAAGCATCCCAACGCAAATCGTACATTAGTACAATAAGCAAGCATCGTAATGCAAACCTTGCAATAGTGTAGCAAATGAGCATTATAGCACATATCATGCATCATGGCAACAAGCAAGTAGACTAGATATCGTTGTACTAGACTACCCCAACTATTATTAGAAATGTTTACTTAGTTTTTTATACGCATATATATATATATATATATATTTTCATCTTTGATTAAAATGACATTAAACTTGTAAGGAAAGAAAAAAAAATGTAAAAGGAGAATGAGCAAGTGGAGCAAATATGATATTCCCCCTTTTTTTTTTCTCTTCTCAAATTTATGGACTCCTATTTAGTCTTACTGATTGCCATATATTTTTTTTCATAATAATGTTGTCTTCATCTTAATAATTTAAAACTATACATAGAAGACTCAAAGCTCAATTATAAAGGTAAATCAACAGTAATAAAGATGATATTATTAATTTAGAGTTACCTTTTGAATGATTGAAACATTTACTATCATTTCTCAATTTTCTCAAACATAGGCTTTTGTTTGTCAAATTAAATGCTAATGAATATAATCAACCATTAAAAGATTTAACTATTTATATAATGTAAAAGCAAAAATATAGATAATGATCATATACGTAACGAAATATTGAAACCCTATCCAATAACTATCTTAGTATTTTCAGAAGAAGAGATTCAATTTGACATATCATTTTTTTTTTTCTTCCTTTAGGAGCTATTCAAATAAATTGTCCAAAAAATGGAAATATAAATGTAGATTGACCACCATCTTTCAACTAATTGATAAAGTCTAATATAATTGATAAAATCTTTCTTAACTAAGGTAGTTTAGTAAAGGTACTTTCCTAAATGGTTTTCTATTGAAAGATTCATACATCTCCAAAAATCACTTTTGATTAATACATAAAATTGAATTGTTTTTAATGAGATTCTTCAATTATAGCAATGGCTTTAAAATTCATATATTATTTGTATAAATTATTAGGAAAAATATTGTAAAATTTTAGAATTCCCATCAATGAGCAAGCAGAATCCCATAGGTTAAAATACTTTAAATGTTTTCTTTATATTTCCTTTTCTAATTCTTTCTTACTCTATTTTTGACATATTATACAAGCTTTTTACAAATTATATATTTCAAAACACTAAAATGAATAGTGCATGAAAAAAAAAAAATAGATCTATTTATATCCATTTGATGATATCAACTAACACTTTTTTTTTTTCTTTTTCCTTTTTATAACAGTCCTATGCCCATTCAAATCGAAAAGAGATTTTCTATATCTAGTAATTGACTTGATGAGACACTTATTATACATATATAACAAAACTCAAAGATAATAAAGTGACGGTTACTCCCTCTTTCATCTAATATTTACATTTTTAGCTATGTAAAGAGTAATATTTATCGCATCAACATATCATAGACTCAAAGCTCAAGAAAACCAACATGCCATTGTCTGCAATTAGGTTCCTTAAATAAAAATCCTCTAATCATACAATTGATTTTTCATATAAAATATTTATGTCTTTCTTTATATTATAAGCTAGATAATGAAAATAATAGCAATCAGTGCCAAACTAGTATGCAAACAAGCTATTATATTATATATTGTTGCAAAAATAATATATAGCAATTATATTTGCTCAATCAAAATATAAGGAAAAAAATAATTAGATTGAAAAAAAAATCAATGAAACACATTTGATTAATTTAAGTCACTAAGAATTACCCCATTAACCAATTTAAAGAATCAATGATAGGCAACTGCTTTTTGCTCGATGCCTCATGAGTATCTTACGCATATATGTATATTTTCTCTCACTATGTCTTTCAATATGACTTATTCAACATATCCAAACTACATAAGTAAAGATTATTCCATGGATCCTAACTCTCAATGTGAAGCAAATGAAATATGTAGCTTAATAAGAAAAATAATATAATAATCTAGAACGACAAATCCAAATTTCCAGCATTGCCATAAGTCTAAAGATGTTGAATTTAGATCATATACCCAAATATTTTTCTCCTTTTTTTTCTTAAATTAAAAATCTCAAAATTATTTATTTTTGTCATATACATATTGGTATCACACAAAGGACTTATTTAAGTAAAGAACTAGATATAAATGCTTGATATGCACGCATACTAATTAACAATAGAAATTCATAAACCAATTAAAATTATGTTTGTTTATTTCATGCAATCACTTCATTTCCCTAGTAGAGTTGCCAAAAATGTAGCATTCAAATCATCAGTGTACCAAATTCTTGAGTTGCAAGGGTCCGTTATTTATATCACGCACATGGCTGCAGTAGAATAAAGAAAAAGGGTAATGTAGAAAGAGATAAGAGAGGTGAGTAGACAATCTTAACAAACCTAAGGTTTAGTGGCTGGATTCAAATCTCCTTTTTTTCCATAAGTGGTATGCACATATATTTTATATTGATTGATAAGTGATTATTGCCATTAGATTTCATGGACTATTAATGGTTGAGATTAATTAGGGTTAGCAACCTTAATGGGCTCAAGAAAGAATAATAAAACCCAATTATATATTATGAGCCCAGTACTGCCTAAGTTTGCTGAGAAAGTTCGAACCCTATCTCAAGCCCACTAATCCAAATAATTAGCCTAAGGATAATATTATTAATTAGAGGTCGGTAAATAAAATTATATTATAATAATTTTAGCCTTTTAGTCATTACAAATGTTGATGTAAACTTAAGACCCCTAGGTATAAAAATACTATTATAACATTTTTTGTAAGAAGATTCTTTCCTTTTGATTAATGAAATTATTTAGTTTTCTCACTTCTCTTTGTTGAGAACCCTAATCTTGGCTCATATCATACTTAAGCAAGATTTGTGTTGAGAGCAACCCATCATCTTGAGTTGGTGAAAGACATTAATCATGTATGATCGAGTGGTACATCACATCCATTTGAGCCTCTCATGTTTCTTCTTAATGTTCTACCCAAAATCTACCCTAACTTACCTCTATTGTATTCTATAGTTCTCAAAGGACCCATCTATTCTACAGTAAGACCTCATTAGGAACTTACACTTGTATTGGTGTGTTATGCTTGTGAACAATGTACTACATCATCATATTTAATTTTCTCACAACAAATCGTTAATTGAACAATAAAGTTTACAAACAATAATGAAAAATAAAACACGGATATTGTATTTTAAAAACAACTTTGATGTTTATGGACTTTAGTAGATCAACTTCACATGAAAAAAGTTACTAGAAAATTACACATTCACGATTTTGCATAGGAACATAGGTAACGAAGCCAAAGCAATATCATCATGCCAAAAACTCATAAACATCAAAATCTTCATGACCCACCGAAAAAGAAGTGGAACACTAAGTTTGACTATGAAAAGAACTTCAAAAAAGCCCATTCTCATATTTACTTGAAAGTAACATTCTTGTTCAATGCTCATCTTCCTCTTAGTTGTTCTAAGTTGTAGTTAAACGAGTAGTATAATTATCCACCACATGCACCATTGATCAATCTCTTAACAATGAATAAGTCAATGGCTCTAAGTTTTTTTTTTCGAAACAATTTAATTGTAAGACTTTGGTCTTCATCCAACTATTGAGTACTTGAAATAGAAGTACATTCCTAATAAATATGGCACTTAGAGAAATATGCCTTGGGAGTGAGGAAATAAAGTGATCATGATTGCACGAGTCAAGAGTATGATCACGTAATATGACCTTAGTTACTCGAAATCAATAGATTTAGGATTTTCGAAAAACATTCTTAAAGTCAAATAACTTTTTAATATAAAGTCATGAAAGTTAAAAGAAGCATCTTAGTAAATTTTATTTTCCAAAATAAAGTATATAAAATGTTTAACTTAACAAAATCATAATTTTATTGACATGTTTATTTTATCAGAAACACATAATTCGAGTTCTGATAATTAACAAGCTCTTAGAGATAAATTATAGATAATAAAATCAATAAAAAGACATTAAATAATATCTAAGAAATGTGTATATATGTTAAATATATTTGGCTATCACATATGAATCTATAATTCAAACTTGTAATGCATATAAATATATTATATTAATGTAATATGGCAAAATTCATAGGAAATTAATAAAAATAATAATATAATAGCACTTGGGACAACGTCATTAAGAAGTTGTGTGTATAGCATAACTTGAGAGAAAGAAGGGTAAGGAAATTTTTAAGTTAACGACACTTCAATATTAAGAAATGGGGGAAAGTTTACATAAGTTTTGCTACAAAATTTCCCATTAACCCTTATAGCTCCATATAAAGCCGAAGCCTATTACTGCTATAATTTTTAGATGGTTAAGCAATAAGTGCTTTATTAAATATATTTATTAATGGGTATTTGTTAGTGCTTTTGATATTTTTATGGGTTTTTTTGTAGATATTTGGTTTGTTTTATAGCTTAAATACAATTTAGTTACATAATATAACAAGGCATAAGCCAATAGCCCAACTAGTACTACACTTGATCTTGACACTTGGAAATAATCAAAGATCTTGGGTTTTATTCCAACACAAGGCACTTGTGCTTTTTTTTATTTTGTCTCCAAAACTACCACAAGTCAACCCTTTACTAGGCCACATATCTTGCAATGACACATGGCATTTTTTTACTAGACGAGCTAGTTGACATGGCTCCCACATAACACTATGTTAACATCATTTTCTTTGTTTTTCCATTCCTTTCCCACAAATTCTCATAGAAAACACACTCATACTCCTTACTTTGCAACAATTTACCATGAGAGTTCCACATGCAAACACACAGACTTTTGGTCAACTGGTGTTCTCTACATAGCCCTCTACGCATTAAGTCTCAAAACACGGTTACACTCATTCATTTTAATCATTAAAATTTGCCAAGAAAATCAAGGAAAGCCACAATTCCAAGCTTTACAATCATGGATGATTCGACCATTGATAGCAGTCTTTGAGTTCGTTTGAGCTTGTTTGTGTATAAATAATGCCTCCTAACTTCATGCCCAAGATCAGTTCCCATCAAATCATTCAAGAATCACTCAAATATAAGAGCTCTCTCTCTCTTTCTAGAGTTTTGACATACACACTCTCTCTAAGATATCGTGGAGCTCGATGCAACTCGAGCATAATTGATACCACATGCAACTTCCCTAAGCTCCGAGCTATCTAACGTCATTAGCCCTAACATCTACAATGACAATACATACAACCACTAAGTAGTACATACCACCACTAGGCATGCCTCATTTGAGTCTCAAAACACAGTCACATTCGTTTATTTTAATCATTAAAATTTGCCAAGAAAATCAAGCATGATTGAATTTACTTATAATAGAGTTTTCTTACAACAAGATAGTACATACCACCACTAGGCATGCCCCATTTGAGGTCATCTATAGCCTCAGCCCCAAGCTGCCCCTTGACCACACCCCGATGCCATCTACTAACCTAGAAGATTTAAAACCAAGAACTAAAGCCCAATCCATCCAGCAAATCTACCAACAAATCACCTAGCACATTAACCAAGTTGCCAAAAAATTAAAGGAGAAAGGCAAAGGAAGGAAAACCAAGTAGTTTTAGCCCGATGACTAAGTGTTGCTACACTTGAGCAAGTAAAGGTTTCAAACAAGAAGAATGGAAAGCTATCTACCAAAGTTAACAAACCCTTCAAGGTCCTCCAGAAGATTAATGACAACGCTTACCAATTAGAGCTACCAGAGGACTTCAAAGTGTCCAATGCGTTCAATGTTGCCAACGTC
The DNA here is from genome assembly GCA_024138005.1 of Lumnitzera racemosa. NCBI lineage: Eukaryota > Viridiplantae > Streptophyta > Magnoliopsida > Myrtales > Combretaceae > Lumnitzera > Lumnitzera racemosa. The sequence continues at coordinate 66,822,597 of JAMXBC010000004.1, forward strand.
CATTCCTACTAATCCGAAGAAGGCTTAGATGAGGACCATCCAAATTTGATCCCAAATCCTAATCAACCTAGTAGGGATAATAGGAATCAAACAACCGAACCCTTGACTTGAACCCAAGCCTAAGGACTAGAAAGCATGGCAAGGCAAGTTCTCTCTTTTCACCCTAGGGCCGATGAGTCTGAGCTACTACAATCTACCGACCTAATGTCCTATCCGAACCAAATCCTCTTATGTCTATCAATAGTTTCCAGTTACACTAGAGATGTACTTAGACAACAACTTGACCCAACTAACCTAAATATGAACTGCTTTAAGCAAGTCTAAGCTAAACTCACCTCAGAAGAACCCCCAATCTCACTTAGCATCACTACTTAATAGTCACTAGTCTAATCATATAGTTTCTATTTTTGGCTAGGAGCACAACCATCGGTCATCCAATGCATGTCCGAGCACTCCTTATGATAGAATCTTTGATACAAAACAAATGCTTTTCTTGATTTTCTCTTTATGCCATTTTCCATTCTTTGTACATTACTTATTTAAGATTTTACCCTTTTGAGTCATTTCCATTTATAGCTGTTGCCCTAACATTTCAAGTATAAATACTTATTGTAAATGTAGTCGCATCATCTTCAGATATTGAATATACAACATTATCTCTTTCTGTAAGCATTCCCCTTTGCTTACTTCGCTCTTATCCTAACCCTTAACCAAGGCTAAGTGGTAAGTACCTCTTTAGTCCAACTCATGTGTTATATCAAGTTGAGTCGTGAGCCCTTAATAGTTCCTTGGTGTGTAACATCCTTAGAGTGAATCAAGGTTTACTTATTGGTTTTCTATGTTTCTCGTACATTTCTACCCTTGTTTTCAAGCTTTCAAAAAGTTTGGACCTATCCCTTATAATTAGCTTTGTCAATCCTTAGCCTGATTCGTATCATCTTGGTGTAGAGGTTCGTTTAGGTAAGTTGTATTTGAGCTTTCTTGTAAGTAATGTTTATGGAGATAGTGTGTTTTAATTGCATAAAGATTAGATGTGAGTGTTTGAGTAAGTAGGAGTAATAGTTTGCTATGGTTGTATGCTCTATTTTTCCTTATTTTGAACATATGAAAATAAAGCAAATTTTAGATGGATTTTGTCAAGCCTAGTTTTTCCCTCCTGGTTATTATAAATTAAGTTTTTTTTAAACTAATTAGTACTAAACCCTACCCGTTTAACACTGACATTTAACTAAGGTTTAAAGAAAGCCAGTTTTTAACCTTAACAACATTTTGGAGTCGCCACTCAACTAGAGTTGAGAAAAAGAATTAAGTTATAACCAATTGAGTGGATTAATTATAACTTACCTACTGATTTTTTGATAAAATCGATTTTGTACGTAGTTTTAAGAACCAAAAAAGGGGTCCGAGGGTTAGGATTTTTAAACCCATACAAGTACCATCAACTATCCAATTTTAATCTTAATTTTAAAAATCACCTTTCAAAAGACTATTTATAAAGTAGAATCTAATTATTAATTAATGAGTTAAATTAAGTAATTTAAACTAAGAATGGAAAAAAAAATTTCATTTTTATCGTCACCCCATAGGTGCCTAAGTATCCACTATTTGAGATCAAATGTACGTAGTTCTTTTTGTAAAAATTTAGTTTGTTGGGTTTGTTTTAGTTTTGAAAATATGCCGGATTTACTTTTTTAGCCCAATTTGATTTATTTAAGGAATTTTCTAAAAAAAAAAAAAGAAGGTCCTAAATTTGAAAAGGATGATTTTTTTTATTTAGAAAATTTAATTTTCCAAGTGGCAAAATCCCTTTTTTTTTATTTGATCTATTTAGTTTATTTTATTTTCCATTTCTATTTTATGGTTTATCATTATTATTTTTCCTTTTATTTTGACTATTTGTTTCCTTTTCCTTTTTCTTTTTCCCTTTATTTATTTTTCATTTTTTTTATTTCACGGTTACTCTTACAATTGGAAAACAAATAAAAATAATAGAAACATAAAAAATAAAAATAAAAAGGAATAAACAACTCGAATTGGAGGAAGGTCGAACTAAGGAGAAGTATGCAAGTTGAGTCCTAAAGTAGGTCAGTCGAGTCAACTCAAGTTAGGTACTACATTGAGGTCACAGTTGAAAGAGGGAGGCAATGGTGTGGCAAGGGTGGTTTCAACGAGCTCTAGACACCTGAACAAGTGGGTAACTTCAGTTTTATGTGTTTTTTATTGAGGTAAGGGGGGTAAGCAAAGTGTCGAGACTAGTGGAGGCTAGCTTGATAGATTTTTCAAAGTTGCGATGGCGGCAAAGTTTGTTAGGTAGCATCGTGGTTGCTAGAAGGATGAGAGAGGAGTGGTTCTAGTTTTTAAGGTATGGGGAGTTTAGCCATAGTGGTGTTTCAAGTAGGTTAAGGTAGTGATGAGTGGTTTGAGATGATGGTCACAGTTAGAGTTAAGGCTTTACAGCAATGGCTCAAGGACATGGCTAGAGGTTACAGCTACGTATAAAGAGGGTACGGTTTGAACATTAGCAACCTAAAAACTCAACCGTAATGTTAGCTTGGTCCGAGATAGGTGATGGAAAAGGTAGAGGTAGAGAAAGAGAGAGACTCGCGAGTTGGGGTTCCTATAAAGAGAGAAAGTTCAAGTTCAAACTTGGAGGAAGGATTTCAAGTGATTCTTGATGTTGGGAAACACTCTAAGAAGCCTTATTTATACTTGTTGTAGCTTCATTATGCATGGAAAGCTCAGAATCACAATGAATGTAGAGATTTCAAATTAATGGGTATTTTGATGAATTAATCCAAAATTGATATAATTTGTTGCAATTTAGATGAAATGAACATTTATTGATTTTTATTCTTATATGAAATACTTTACAGAAACTTTGAAAATCCGTCTAGAGCTTAAATCAAGTAAATTCAATTCAAACAAAAAATCCAGGTTTTCAAACTTTCCTTCATTTTCATCCTACATTTTGACCTTCCATTCAAGTGATCCCAGATAAGTTCTTGGTATAGATTAAAAGAAAGTCACGCAGTCTTCATGATTCCACCATTGATTTAGTAAAATTGTGAAGAAAACCCAGTCAAAATTAGCAAAGACGGGTGACCAAGTTGGAAGTTTGTTAGAAAGTAGGAGAAAAAGATAGAAAGTAGAGCAAAAGAAATTTGTTAGCCAATCATGGACTAACACATATCCTGTTCTAGTGGAAAATAAAAGGTACGAAGCATCTTGTACACAGATTAAACCCAGTATCTCCTTATTAGTTCCAAATGTAAGACCAATGACTTAACCATATGGGTTGTTGGCTCGTACCCTGCCTCCTTTTGCAAACAAACTATATTTAAATCGTGAACCAACCTAAATAAAAACTTCCAAAACTAATTAAATTAAACCTAATAATTTCAATAAAAAAAAATATTTTCCTAAAGAATGATTCTATTATTATTATTATTATTATTATTATTATTATTATTATTATTATTATTATTATTATTATTATTATTATTATTTGTGATTTTTTCTATTTTCAAAATTTCTTGTAATTTTCTAATTTTTTTATATATTTTCTAGATTTCTTATTTTTTGTATTTATCCTAAATATTCTATTTTTTGTGTTTTTCCTAATTTAAGAACTTTTAACCTATTCTTCAAAAATAAAAATAAAAGGAGATCAAAAATAGAGTGTTTACAGGTTTGTTGTTCCTTAGAGTAATTGTTGTGTTTGTAAGATGGTTGAACTTTCGTATGAAGAAGAGTTTGTGTGAGAGATCTTAAAGGAGCAGTGTCTATTGTTTCTTAGATTTTGAATTTGTTACTAAGTTTTATCAAGGAGAATGATGGATCTTAATGTCAACACTAGTATTGAAGATGATAATAGTGATATTGTCCACCATAGACGATAACCCTAGAACACCCCTAGAAGTACAGATGAGCGAATTGATAAGATGGCTAACCTTATAACTGATTTGACCAAAGTTGTTCATGCATTAGCCTTTCAGCCTACCAAAGCTGTGCAAAATACTCCACAACTTGTGAGAAAACAAAACCTAGCTTGACAAGATCAAGGTGAAGGAGTCAGAGGACATGTTAAGAGAAGAATTGACTTGGGTGATTTGGATGAGGAAGGAGAAGAGGAGTATAATGAAGAAGAGAAGCAAGCTTAAGCACCCTAAGCTGCTAACCATTTGAAGCTTCAAATTCCAAGCTTCAATGGTTCTTGAAATGCTGATGACTAACTAAACTGGGAAGAGAAGGTAGAGTAAGTTTTTCATTATAACCAATATGAAGACCATGAGAAAGGCTATAGAGTTCTCAGGTTGTGCTACAATATAGTGGAAAAACTTCCAAATTATAAGGAGATGAGAATGATATAGGGAAATTAATACTTGACCTGAGATGAAGAGGATACTTAGAAATAGATTCATGCTAAATACTTACTTACAAGATACCTTTACTCAACTTCAAGAGCTGAGGCAAGAGAGTTGCACTCTTGATGAATATATTTAAGAGTTCCAAATACTTATGATTCAATGTGAAGTAAATGAACCATCAACTCGAACAATATCCAAGTTAGTTACTAGATTGAGAAATGACATCCAAGATATCGTGGAACTTCAATGGTTTACTACATTAGACGAGGTAATATGAATAGCCCAGTACCAAGCTAACCTCCAATGAGCCAACTAATCTAATCAGACTGACCCACTCAAGGAAGTTATCGGGCTCAAAAGAATGCCAAGCCAAGTAGAAGAACAAATGTCAAACCTGAACAAAAGGGCCAACCAACTGATGGTAAAGTGCTGCCAAGAACTTATGAGAGGGGATAGGTATCTAGAAGGAAGAGAAGTTAAATCAAATGCTTTAAATGCTAAGGGTTTAGGCATATAGTTGTTCAGTATCCGAACCAAAGAACCATGATCATCAAAGGAAATGCCTTGAAGATGGAAGTAAATAGCATAAATGAGGAACTAGAGGAGGAAAAAGAAGTGGGGAAAGAGATTAAGGTTAATGCCAAACTAATAGAGGAATATATGGTTGTTTAAGATCAGGATAAACTAACTCTAGTTATCCAATGTATGATGAGTATAAAACCCTCTACCAAAGATGAGCAAAGAGAGAATCTATTCCACATCACGTATATGGTGAATAGGCAATGTTTGCACTCATAATAGACAGTAGAAGCTGCACAAACGTATTATCTACTAGCCTAGTTAAGAAGCTCAAATTGCTAACGATATCACATTTGAGGCCTTATAAACTGCACTGGCTGAATGAGAAGAGAGCATTGAATGTGACTCAGCAAGTGTTGTTACCGATTTCCATTGGAAACTATTCTAATGAAATTTATTATAACGCGTTACCCATGTGTGCTTCTCATGTGTTACTAGGTTAACCTTGGCTTTTCAACCGAAGGGTTCTACATGATGGGTATAGGAATTACCCTGAAACCCATGACCTCAAGTCAGGTGAGTAAATTACAAGCCAAATTAGCTTAAAAATAGAAGAATAATTGAGTATTGAGTAGAGCTGAACTCCGAATAGCCATCATATCTAACCTGTCAACTAATCCTATTGGTTAGGAGGCTATTAGAATTGAAAGAGCAAATGAAGCTACCCAAGGAGGTCAAGAACTTACTTAATAAATATTTCAACCTGTTTCCCGAACAATTGCTTAAGCGATTACCCCCATTTCGAGGTATTAAGCATGGCATTACTTGGTACCTAATGCTACACTACCAAACAAGCTTACCTATAGAATGAATCCTAAGCAAGCTGCAAAGCTCCAGAAGCAAGTCAATGAGCTATTAAATAAGGGATGTATAAGAGAGAGTCTTAGCCCCTATGTTGTACTTACATTACTTATGTTAAAGAAGGAAGGCACTTGGCATATGTATATGGATAGTAAGGCTATCAACAAGGTTACAATCAAGTATAGATACCGTGTTCTAAGGCTAGACAATATGTTAGATGAACTAAGTAGTACAAAAGTGTTCAATAAGATCAAACTAAAGTCAAGGTATCACCAAATTCAAATGAAGAAGGCAAATGAGTGGAAATTTGGTTTTAGGACCCGATATGGCATGTATGACTAGATGGTCATGCCATTTGGGTTATTAAATACGCCAAGCACTTTTATGAAATTGATGAACTATGTTATGAGAGACCTGATCAAGAAGTTTGTCGTTATCTATTAAGACGACATCCTTGTCTGTAATATGGACTTAGTAATTCATATTGACCATCTCTGAGCTATTTTTTATGTCTTTCAAGTAGATAAATTGTTCGAAAACTTGAAGAAGTGCTGTTTCTATTAGGAAAAGGTGATCATCCTAGGCTACATGGTTAGTAAAGGAGGATTAAGAGTCGATGAAGAAAAAGTTCAAGCCATTGTTGAGTAGCCGACCCTAACTTTATGTATAGAGGTGAGGAGTTTCCATGGATTGGCATTATTCAATTGACGCTTTATCCAAGGATTTAGTATTGGCATCTCTGACTAAGCTAACAAAAAAGAATGTGGAGTTCAAGTGGGGAGAGAAAGAAGAGAGGAGTTTTGTCAAGGTGAAAGCAAGGTTGACCTCTGCCTTAATCTTAGCTCTGCCAAACTTTGATAAAGTGTTTAATCTGGAATACAACACATCAGGTGTCACCATTAGAGCTATATTGATGTAAGAAGCCCAACCTATTGCTTATTATAGTGAAAAACTCAAGGGAGCACAACTCAATTACTCGGTATATGACAAAGAACTCTTAGCATTAATCATAGCTCTTCGCATATGGAAACACTATCTTCTACCAAAGGAATTTGTCATCTACACAAATCATGAGTCCTTGAGATATTTGTAGAGCCAATCAAAGCTTTCTAAACACCAAGCTTGATGTATTGAATTTTTGGAAAGATTTCATTTCGTCATCAAATATAAGCAAGGAAAGAATAATGTAGTTGCCAACGTTTTGTCAAGAAGACATGTTCTTCTCACTAAGTTGCAGACCAAACTATTAGGGTTTACAAGCATTAAGGAACAGTATTAACATGATTCTCATTTTGGTCTAATATATATACACAGCGAAGGAGGGAGAACGATAGATAAATACCATGTGGAAGATGGTTATCTAATCTGAGGAGGTAACTTGTATGTGCCAACTTGTTCAATAAGGGAGCTATTGGTGAAAAAATCCCATAATGGAGGACTCTCTAGACACTTTAGAGAACAAAAGACCTATGAATTATTGAATGATGAGTTCTTTTAGCCTAAAATGAAACATGATATGCATCGTGTGATTGAAGGATGTGCCATCTGTAAGAAGGCTAAAAGCCAAGCTAAATAACAAAAGACAATGCCACTACCTATTCCAACCAAACCATAGTCCAACCTAAGTATGGATTTTGTCCTTGAATTACCCCAAACTATCCGAAGCAAAGAATTTGTAATGGTATAGTGGATAGGTTCAGCAAAATGACAAATTTTGTGCCATGTGCCAAGATTAATGATGCTTCATCTATTGCTTCTTTATTTTTGCAAGAAATAGTTCGCTTACATGAAGTGCCGAGGAGTGTAGTATCGAATAAAGACCTAAAATTCTTAAGCCATTTCTACATAACACTCTAGCATCAAATGGGAACCAAATTATTGTTCAATACTTCTTGTCACCCCCAAACTAACAACCAAATAAAGTTGGTCAACCATACCCTAAGGTCACTTCTCCGAGCCATAGTAAGATAAAACTTAGCCAACTAAGACATCTGCCTACCTGTAGTAGAGTTTACTTAGAATAGGACCGTACATACAACTACTAAGTAGCATTTGAGGTCTTCTATGGCTTCAATCTCAAGCTACCCCTTAACCATACCTTGATGCCATGCACTGACCAAGAAGATCCAAAAGCAAGAACTAGAGCCTAGTCCATCCAGCATATCTACCAACAAGTCACCTAACACATTGACTAAGGTGCCAAAAAAACTAAAGGAAAAGGTAAAGGAAGGAAGACTAAGCAATTTTAGCTTAGTCACTAAATGTGTCTATTCTTGAGGAAGAGCAAGCTATCTATCAAAGCTAACAGACCCTTTAAGGTCCTCTGGAAGATTAATGACAATGTTTACCAATTAGAGCTACTATAGAACTTCAAAGTGTCCAATGTGTTCAGTGTGGCCAACATCAGTCCCTACTAATCTAAAGAAGGCTTAGATGAGAACTAGCTAGATTTGATCCCAAATCCAATCAACTCAATAAGGATGATAGGAATTAAATGATTGAACCCTCAACTCGAACCTGAGCTTAAGGACTAGAAAGCATAGCGAGGCAAGTTCTCTCTTTTCACCCTAAAGCCGATGAATTCAACCTGCTGTAGTCTGCCGACTTAATGTCCTGTTCAAACCAAACCCTCTTATGTCTATCAATAGTCTGCAATTACACCAAAGATGCACTTGGACAACAACTTAGCCCAGCTAACCATCTATCTAGTTGGCCTGAATATGAACTGCTCTAAGCAAGTCCAAGCTAAATTTACCTCAAAAGATCCCTTAGTCCTACTTGGCACTCTACATAATAATTACCAGTCTAATCGTATAGTATCTATTTTTGGCTAAACGCACGACCACTGGTCATTCAATACATGTTTGAGCACTCCCTATGATAGAATCTTTGATACATGACGAACGCTTTTCTTGATTTTCTCTTTATGCCCTTTTCAATTCTTTGTACATTACTTATTTAGGACTTTACCCTTTTAAGTCATTTCCATTTATAGTTGTTACCTTAATATTTAAGTATAAATGCCTATTGTAAATATAGTCGCATCATCATCAAATATTAAATATACAACATAATCTCTTTCCATAAGAATTCTTTCTTACTTACTTCACTTTTATCCTAACCCTTAAGCAAGGCTAGGTAGCTAATACCCTCATTGGTCTAACTTGTACATCATATTGAGTTGAGTAGCAAGCCCTTAGTAGTTCCCTAGTGCATAACATCTATGGAGCAATCAAGGTTTACTTATTGGTTTTCTATGTTTCTTGTGCATTTTTACCCCTATTTTTAAGCTTTCGATAAGCTTGGACCCACTCATTACAACCAACCTTATCAGTCCTTGGCTGAGTTAGTATCACATGCCAATCTATCGAGCAACTATGCCTATTACTAAACTCTTAACATGACCCAAACATCAAACTGAGCCGAGTTGCAAAGATAATTGACCTAAAGAGGATTAAAATTTCTGTTCGATACCCAAGCTCTAACCTAAACCAGACTAAATCAACTCTTGATAAGGATCATAGACCAATCACGAGCTCCTGAACTCGAAGACTTGCTCAGATGGTTCATCAAGCTGTCCGAGGTGAGTTGAACGCCAAAGAGCAGTGCATTCCCTAATCTAACCTGCCAGGTTACTTTACTCTCCGCATCATCTAAGAAGCTGTTGAGGCAACCAACCGATGTACCAAGTTGACCTCTCCACCACACCCCTATCCAAGTGTTAAACCATAATACTGCCAACCTGATCTATGCAAAGACCAAGTTGATAACTCTCCGGAGCCAACCTCCCAAAGACAACTCAACAATGAGCCATCACCTAAACCAACCCTTTCCCAATCCCAAATATCCAAGCCATTGAGTTGTTGAATTATCAACATTGACCTAACCTATTCAAAACCTGCTCTACTTATCCAACAATGTCACTGGCACCACGAGATGAACAATTGACACACACATTGATTTTCCTAGCATCCATACTGTCATTTTCTATCACTGGATATTCTTTTTGCTTATTTACAACATTACCCTTATAAAATTATTTCTTTTCCTTTACTAATAGGAATCTTTTTTTTTTTTAATTTAGATTAACATAAAACTTATCATAATTGGGTCATATAAATACTCATGTATTGTAATAGCTGCAATAATGAATATAATCAACCTTTCAAGCATTTTTTTTCTTCTTGCATGATCATGCTTACTCTCAATTACTCTTATCTAAGCCATTGAGTGTAGACTAGTGGCGAATTATCTCCAACCACACTTATACGTTATATTAAGGATAACTAGAGCTCATGTGAGCCATTAGTGTATCATATCCAGTATCGATGCATGAGGACTCCTGCTCCATCTTCAACTATCATTTATCCTTTAGACTAGTTCGAGGTTCGGACTCATCTCCTTAGTTAATGCGATATCGGACATAATGTGTTCATCCATATCAGACTGTATTAGCTCTAACTACTGACTTTCTTCTAACCTCATCCGAGTAAGATCCTACAACTACCAAGCGGCCTTAGAATTTGTTACAGCTTAACCAACTACACTACAAGCTTCCAATCACCTGTTAACACATGTCTTTTGGCACAACATTCCAAAAGGATTCTTTACTTTTTCTATACATGATCTTCTTTATTCTTTTTACCTTTTTAAGTATGTTTTATGTATTCTATTTATAAATTACCCTTTTTTTTTCTTTTCCACGTATACCTTGTAACCCTAATACAGCTAATACACAAACCCCATCTTCTTATTTATCTCTTAACTCTTATCTATTTATCTATTTCCTTTAGCAAAGAGTAGTAGCGAGTAAACCTAGTTCGGCATTTGTGAGTCATATCGAATGCTTGGATAAGGCCGAATAAGATCAATCGGTGTGTCATATCATCCAATTAGTAGCTATTCGGATTTGCTAAGCCCATTTGCTTTTATTTTCTATCTCATCAATTGTGGTATTTCTCCCTATGTATGACCCTCGAAGACGTATCACAAAGGCAATTGGGCAGGTCAAAAGCTTGGTTGGAACCTTGACTGATTGGAAATCTATACTCAAGACAAGGTCAGAAGGATAGTCAAAACCTAGGCTAAATTGAAATGTACATCTTAGAATTGCTTAAAAGGAATATTAAACTATGACTACCTCAAAAGTTAGGTTAGAACGTTCTAAGCTAGAGCTCTACATGGCAGTTAGCTTAAAAAGTGAAGCAAAATGTAAGTTAAAAAGTAAACTAAAAATTAAGCTAAGAAGAATCTAGAATCATAGAAGTAAGGAACTTGTTAAATTAATTTCTATCCAACTAATGAGTAACTATTACTTATATGCTTTCTAGGTGAATTAGGTAAAGAAGGATCTTACATTGAACCAAAAGCTTTAGTTTATCATTAATTTCAAGTAAGTAGATACTTGTGTGCTAGAGTAGATTATATCTACTCATGTAACTTTCTAACTTGCTTAGCTATGATTGTCATGATTGAGTTGTGTACAAGACTAATATGTTGATTGATGAGATATGAAATAATTCCTTATCTCTTTTGTATATGTTGTCTAATGAATCATGCTTGGTTAGTAACTTTCGTGATTTTACTTGTGTTCATTACTTAGTTATAATGGTTGGTTAAGATCCATATTAACTTAGACAAAAAGCTAGATAGCAACTGCTAACCTCACCTCCTAAGGTGTTTACCTAAGTGAACTTGATACCAGGGGTATATAAAATCAAAAGTTAAATGAAATGAAGTGAGTTGAACTAAAAATAAATTAATGAACTTAGTTACTCTTTGCTTAACATTTGTTTGGTATGCAATTAATGCATTCATGGCATAGCACAAAAAAGACCTACAGGTCAACTTTTCTAAAAATGGGATTTTGCTTTGTTAAGTTTTACTTTGGAAATCTAAGTTTTGCTAAGCCAGCAATTTAGCCTTTGAAAAGCTTGGTTTTGTAAAGCAAATAGCTTAGTTTACGAAAACTAGTTTTTAAGCACATAGAAGTTACATAGCTTCCATTAGGTTAAGTTCTTTTCTAGTTTCTTAGATAAGTTATCCAAATGCCTAAAAGTTTTGACTAACCAAATGGGCTAAGGCTAGGCCATGATATTAACATCAATGCATGTCAAGTGCATAACTATGGCACGCATTTGTTACATTTGCATAGTTTGGTTAGACTAAAAAGTGTTGTGTTTAAACTAATGGCATGCTATATGTTTGTGATAAGATACTACTTGTATTAGTATCTGAATATCCACTCTCACTCATCTTACAATAAGTTAAGGGGATAAGCTATCTTATCCTCAAGTCAATGAAAAAGTTTAGAGAGAAGAGTACACTATATGAGTGAGAAGACTTTAGAGTACTTAGTGGAGTAGTTTCTCTTGAGAAGGATCAAGTAGTTGTAGGATTGACTTAAGTTCAAAGAAGTGCCACTTCAAGATTTATCAACGCATTACATATGGATTTCAATATAGAGATTGTAGATGTGATAAGCAGGCTTTCTAATGAAAATCATGTATAAGATTATATAGTTTTGGTACTTTAAGTATAGCTCACCATTGTAAAGATTTTCATTGTGGTTATTTAAGCTGAATAATAAGAGATTTTAAGATAGGTGTTTCATGATGTTGAATATAGGTTATTGCCTTATCCCTAGCTTAGAATGGCATAACAAATATCTTCAGGTATCAAAAGTTAAAAAAAAAATTTCAAGCAGACATTTCAAAGGCGAGAGCATTATATTAGTAGATGTTGAAGTTTTCACATTTCCATAAAATTTCCATACTCCATTTTGCCTTTCTATTTCCAATCTTAGAGGATTTAAGTCCCTAAACATAATTCTGAACATTGGGAAATTTTTCCTTCATGTGGAATTTAGAAGGATATTTATCAATTAATCCAATACCATAATAAACTCGCATCAAGTGTTGATACATAATTATTTATCAAAGTAAGAATTTTCACATACTTGTTTTAGATCAAATGCTTCAAAGCTAAGAATCTCTGACTCTTGCACTATCACCAGAAAATTGCTCACATTTTCAAAATATTGAAATGTAGAAAGTGCTACTACGAATTAGAGCAGAATTAAGACTTTCAACAACCTTTAAAAGCAAAACCATTGATGTTAAATTTCTATGAAAATCACACAAACTCATTCATCACCTTTTTATTATATCAACTCCAAGATGGATCAACTACCCCAAAAATCTCCTCAGATGTCAAAATTTCATTCAACTTTAAATATTGATAAAAGTTTTTATAAAAGCACAACAAATTCTAAGTCATCAATGAAATCACAACATACACTCATTTGTATAGAATAATCTTAATGAAGTTAAACCTTTGATATTGCCCCTAGCTGAAACTTATTAAGAAAAATATAGAGAATGATCCCAGTTTCATGTTGTTGGAGAAGAACATCTTCAACTATTGATATGGTAAAGAATGAAAGTGCAAATAAGTGCTACTAAGGCATTAAAGTGAAACTCAAAATTCTTTCTTTTTTAAGCAAATTGAAAGGAAATAATATAAATTGCATTATTTGACGATGAAATTTCAAAGGACCAAATCATTCCTTTGAGATAAACAAGTCAAAAGCTACATAAAAGACAAATGTGCTTCCATGAGCCTCTCATAAAGCATGCAAAGAAAGTCGCAAGAGCCCAATGAATCTATAACATGAACAAACCATATTGTAAGTTAATGATTATCATCATTTAGTACTCCAATTTCTAATCTTACCTTCCCTTCTCACCTATTAATTCACAAGTGAATCACATTCACCTAGTTAAAAGCATTTCTACCAAAAAAATCTCCATCACCCTACACCATCATTCAACTCTAAATGTATTGATGAAGAATGAGTAATAGAAGAGAGTTTCTCTAGAAAAAAAAAAAGAAAAGAAAAATATATAGTATGAAATCCAAAGTAAATATATTTACTACATGATGGTGAAAAAGCGGCTTCTGGGTTTGAAGAGGAAAAAATTGGGGTTGTGATTTTGAAGAGGAAAAAAACACATAGTTTTAAGAAAAGAATAAGACTAAAAGAAATGGAACTTACATGGTGAAGAGATCATGTAACTTCAAAGGTTTTAGTTCCCAATTCTCTAGAGTAGCAACTTGGAAGAGGCAAAAGCGCCTCTTGCGACTTAAACTACCTAAAAACAAAATTATTCAAATCAATATAATATTCACAATGAACAAATTTTCCAAATCTACACAAAATTGCATGATACTTTTTTACTTTACCAAACTTCATGATTGCAATGAATCAAAAATCATTAAGGCTTATAATTAATGACTGAACCAAACAAGAGCCCTAAGAGAGAAATAGGCTATGAAAGAAACCGTTATATAGTTATTGGCAATTTTTCAAGAAATGAGATGATGAAGAGAAATTGGTTTGGAAGAGTCTAGATGGTAAATGAAAAGAAAATATGTATAAAAGAGCGCGGTTTTTTTGCTTAATATTTAAAGTGGAGTGGATTGGTAATAAATGGCAGACATGTTGGCATGTACAAAATTTGAAAAAATAATACAAAAGGTTCGAGGAGACAATTATAGAACATTTAATTAAAGTGTTGGAAAAATATTTAACCATAATTATAATGGGGAGACGAATAGTAGTTAAGATAGTTGTTGAGTCCTCCTTATTTAAATATAAGGCATTTAATATATTACTACATTATATGTGCTAAAATAAAATATCAAATATACAAAATATTAAATGTGAAGGTCAAGACCATTGTAGTATAATGGCATCACTACTAGTCTTCCATAAAGATAGACTAGGGGTCGAATCCCTTATCCCATAAAATTGTATTACTTTGCTAAAAAGAAATATTAAATATAAAATGATTACAAATTCTAATTATATAAAGTGGAATAGTTAGAAAAATGACGCGAAAAGGAGAAAGATAAAGATACACATAAAATACTAAAAATATAAAAATGATTAAAATCTTATTATTCATGAAGTAGCTAATATAAAAAAGCAATATCATCTAGAAGCAATACTATTTGAAAAGCTTCAAAGTTATTCCTTTCTTCAAGCACTCCACATGTAAGTTATTTTTCATTTTATATACATGTACTATTTGCATCTCTACTTTTATTTTACTATTATTTTTTTTGAAATTTGTCTCTTTAACCACCTTTTATATGCATAAAGTAGCAATTGGCTTGATTTTAAAATTGGATTCAAGAATATCAACTTAGCCATCAGACTTCCATTGCTTTGAGAAGGCAAGGAAGACTTTCATTCTTACAGTTACAATTAGTTACATTACTTCAAAACATTACTTCATCAGAAACAATAGTTTGTTAGTCTAACTCAATCATATGAGCAAACATGAAATTGGGTTTTCATAAAATAAACTAATGGATAAAGCATACAAATACCAATGCATCATGATTTACATTCAAAAACCAAAATCTTAAACCTACACTAAGCTTATTTAGTATGATCATTCAATTAAAATTATGTGATTATCTCTAAAGTACAATAGATTCCACTAATGTAAACAAAATCAAAACCTTGATTTACTCCATAAATACAAGTTCTCATAATCTTAATATCAAATAGTTTACTAGCAATATAGAATTAAGATCAACAATTGAAACATGATCCAACATTCCATAAAAACAGTAAGTAATATAATTCTTCCTCTAAAATATTAAACAATAACTATAAAACTTTTTCCATAACCCAAAAGAATGAATTTCTATTTGTTGTCATCTTATGCATTGGAATTTCATTTGAAGAATATATTCTTTTTATTCCTCTATGTATTCCCAACAATACCAAGATTCCAATTACCCCTTTAGATTTTTGTTTAGCATAGCATGAACTTGAGCTGGACTTAAATTGCAACAACTCTTCTTCTTAGAAAAACGAAAATTAAAAAAAAAAAAAAGGGGGAAAGAAAATCAACAACTCAAGTGATTGCATCGCCCTCAACTTTATTTTACAGCATCATCTGCTCTCTAAAAGACAACATACACTAATACATTTTAAAATAACTCAAATGTAACTAAAAAAAATAGTAACATAATTTAAATTCAACCTTGTAGATGGTAGAGGGAAAATCAAATACATAATCTAAATACCTTTTACATGAAATAAATTTTAACAACTAAATCATGAAAACTTAAAGTAAAAGCTATTTTACAAAACAAAGCCACTGAGCTTTAATCCAATGACGATTATCAAAGAACCCTATAATCCCATTATACAATAATTATAATTGTATATTTTAAAGCAGCATATTCAAGTAAAACATAAAGGATTAAAAAAAATTAAAATAAAAACATTAGAAAAATAGGCGTACCCCAAAAGGCGTCATGTAGTAATATTTAAAAATGAAAGACCTCGACAAAATAAAAGGAATCAAAAGGGTGCACAGTAATCTATCAAAATGATTAAACAGTAAATCTTTTCTTCTAAGCCCATATGTACAATTTTGAGAAGAGACTAACTAAAATGAAGTTTCCATAAGATTGAATCATAAACATAAGAAAGGAAAAAAAAAAAAAAAAAACCACTAAGTTCTGTTACCATGCAAATTGACGTTCTATAACAAAGTCCATATTCAACAATCAAATAGACTCCATGAATTCAAACCTAATCCTACTATTTTCTTCTAACTTTTCAAGCACATTATCTTGACACTTATTCAATAATGACATTGCATTAATCAATGATTATACAGTTTAAACAATCATCTTCACCGGAAACTTAATCATTAAACCAAATACCTGCATAGGACACCTCAATATTTGAAAATTGAAATTTCAAATCAACATCATTCCCCCAAGACTAATTTCTTGACATTTAGTCTCGTTTTTGCGCGTTCGATATAGGATATCGTTTCGGGTTTGTGCAAAGAACTGGGTGATAGAGACTTAGAAAGGATATTTTGTTACTTAGTTCTAGGAGAGAAAAATGAAAATGAATGAGTAACTGCTTGTAGAACAATTAAGGAAAAAACCGTAAGAAGGTTATTAAAAGTGCGATTGAAGAATTAACATGGGAGAAATTTACAAAGAGATTTTAGGTGTGAAAGTTTAAGTGGGTGGAGAAATGCGCTAATTTGGTGAAATTATTATAACACTGATAATAATTATTAATTTTAAGACATCTAATTTAAGTACATTTTAAAAAAAATTGGAAAAAAAAAAAAAAGAAGTCAGCAGAAGCCTTTGGGCTTTGTAGATATGCATTATTTCTGAAATAAACGTGGTCTAAAATGGTTATCGGGACAATTTTTGACCCATTTTCTTGCAGAAAATTGAATTTTTATTACTCATCACAGCAAGAGAAAGACACGTGGTCTGGTACGAGCAACTTTCCCTTTTAGCCTTATCCATCGAACGAACTTCTTTCACGCCTGAATTCCTGGGTCTCTATCCACCGTTAGATATCCATCCAATTAACTGCCATATGCAATCGGACGGCCAGACACTCTTCAGTCCACTTTGTAGATTCTGTAACCCCCTATTTATTCACAATTTATCTTATTTTCTCTCTCCAACGTCTTATCCAATAAAATTTCTCACCGAGAACTCGAAAGTAGAACCAATTGGGGTTTGTAGAATTGGGGTTTCCTTCTTGTCTCCGGAAATGGCGGATGTCATGAGCAAAACAGGATTGCTTTTGAATTCTTGTGGAATCAGAAGCGGAAATTGCTTGTCAGAAGCATGTAAAAATCATAAACCGGTTGGTTTTGGGGTTAAATTGAGTCCATGTGTGAAATTGAAGCCTCTGGTTATGAGATCTTCGAGTCCTTTAAGGTCAAGAAGTGATTTTTATGGGAAAAGGGTTGTTGTACGGCAAAAAGAAGGGATTTCTGGGAGAGATAGCTCTAGGGTTTCGAATTTTAACGTTCAGGTACTTGTTTTTTTTTTTTTTTTTTTAATCGCCAGTGATTACATATTGCTTTCATCTATGTTTTATTTTTGGTTTTTTAAATTGCTTTGGCACTTAAGGTTTTATTTCTGAATTTTGGGTTATAAATGTTCTTTGTATTTTGATTCTTTATTTTATTTATGAAAATTGGAAAATCTAGTGAAAGTTTGAAATTTTAGGAAGTTGTGTTTGGTTACGTGAATATAGGAGATTCAAGATCAGAGTGCTCTAGGATAAATTCTTGACGGTTTATTTTCACCTTCTTTTTGACAAAGATTTGATTACAGGGTAGCATAACAATTGGGAAAGCTCAGAAATGGTGGGAGAAGGGTCTGCAACCAAATATGAGAGAGGTGACTGGTGCCCAAGACCTCGTCGATTCATTATTTAATGCTGGGGATAAGCTTATGGTTGTAGATTTCTTCTCCCCAGGATGTGGTGGTTGCAGAGCATTGCATCCTAAGATATGCCAATTGGCAGAGATGAACCCAGATGTACAATTCCTTCAGGTCAATTATGAGGAACACAAGTCCATGTGTTATAGTCTCAATGTTCACGTGCTGCCTTTTTTCCGATTCTATAGGGGAGCTCATGGTCGGCTTTGCAGCTTCAGCTGCACAAATGCCACGGTTAGTTTGCAGAGATTCCTTTTCTTTATGGATCTGGATGCTACAAGGCATGACTTCTACTAAGTTAAAACTATCATTGGCTCTAGCATACAAAGTTGTGCACTGGTTGATTTAGTTCCCAATTCAGACATAGTTTCTTGTATCTTGTGCTTGGACACTGCACTGTGGCTTTCAGTGGACATCTCTGTGAACTTGTGACTTTGGGCATTAGTTACATGAATGATTTGTATAATTCAGTTTGTTGAACGGTTAGTTTCAATGTAAGTTTTTGACTCTCAGCTTCTTATACGAAATTTAAAAATCGTAAAGCTTGGCTTTTCTTGGATCATTTGTGTCTTAATAGTAATATTGTTTCAAGTTAACCAGGTTTTTCAGATGTATTGTTACACTGCTTCCATATTTCCATGTTTTTCCCCACCTTCCAGGGTTTGACTCCATTATTGATATGCTTGGCTATCTTTATACAGATCAAGAAGTTCAAGGATGCATTGGCCAAGTACACCCCTGATCGTTGCAGCATCGGACCAACCAAAGGTTTGGAAGAGAAGGAGCTACTAGCTCTAGCTGCAAACAAGGACTTGTCATTCACTTATACCCTAAGTCCTGCCCAACCATCACCTACTCCAGTACATAAAGATGTGGCAGACAAACCAATTCGCAAGCATACACCACCGGACCTCCCTCTTCCTCGCCCATTAATGCCATTGAGGTTGGCGCAGGACACAGAGGGCAAGACGTTGGTTACATCAGGGAGATGATGGAAGATTGTTTCCAATGACCCAGCTCCATCTCCAATTCACCATAAACCTGTACAGTACTACTTTGTCTTGTTTTTATGGCGTCTGTCATGCGATACTCGTTTGAGATAAATATC
Organism: Lumnitzera racemosa; assembly: GCA_024138005.1. Taxonomy (NCBI): domain Eukaryota; kingdom Viridiplantae; phylum Streptophyta; class Magnoliopsida; order Myrtales; family Combretaceae; genus Lumnitzera; species Lumnitzera racemosa. Next base: position 66,841,749 of record JAMXBC010000004.1, read on the forward strand.
GCGAGATGTGGTGAAGGGGAGTTGTATAGTGAACCCTTGTGCTTCCCATGGAATTGCAGCCTCTTGGATTTAGGTTTTTTTTTTTTTTGGATCCTGGCTTGCTTGTCTTCGGGGAAGTTCGTACTATGAGATGGTCAAGTGTTTTTGTTGGTTTTCTGCTTTTTTTTTTTTTTATAATTTTGTTTTGTATGTAGCTACTTCCCTGAGGTTGTAAAAGAGCATATCCTTCTGTTAAGCGACTATAAGATGCTTTATGTTAGGACTTAGGGGGAACGTGAAAGAGAGTTGCTTTTCCTTTTTCTTTTCTTTTTCCTCTTAACCTTTTCCACGTGGCTGAGGCGACAGGGACCTGAGTCCGTCACGAAAAGAGCAACCATTAGCGTTGTCTGTCGTCTAATAAATGCCATAGCCAAATATAAGTCGTTTGACCAAAAAAAAAAAGAAGTTTGACATGTTTCCTGGATCAGTAATTTACGGGAAATTTTATTAACGAGCTATCTGTAGAATACTCATTTCCGTATCAAAATGTAAACATGTAAAAGAATTGAGATATGCTATTAACAATCAAGTGCTTCATAATGTTGTATTTATTGAGAAAAATATCTTGAAATATTATTTATGAATGCTGAGAGTAGGGTAAATACTTGGATTCGATATTCCTCAATTTAGTTTTTATTGATTTTATTAATTTAAAAATTAATGACTAAAATTATCTAAATTTTTAAACTATATTGTAATGTGATATTTGTAATGTTATTATTTCATTGTAATTTTGAAGCACCGATTAAGTATTTAAAGGGATAAACGGTTAAATATTTAAAGAGATAAATGGAAATGGAGACATTTCGGAAATATATTTTGGGCGAAGAAACTGTGGGCATAGATTTTAATGTACATTTTAGATTTAACAATATGTTAACAAAGGAAAAAGAAAAATAAAATCCAATAAATTAAGATATATATCATTTTTACGAACGAGGTACCATTATTACACGACCGGGATAAGAAAAGGAAAATCCATATATAATTCATGTTCTGAGGTGCGGGTGTGCACCTGTTGTCACACTTACATCACTGAGATTCTGAGCGGGTAAGAGCAGCAGAAGCTGAAGTTTTTATCGACCTCATATCCTAAGCAAATAACAAAAGATTGTTGCTTATTTCATTGTCGAGTTATCGTATGCGTTAAACATAAGGAAGCATTGGACATACGTTTGTGCTACGATAGTCAGCTAAGAGCTTCTGGCGGATTCTCTATAATATACAAAAAGATGGTAATGGGTACTCCCAACATTTGTTAGAATATCAAATTCTTTTCAAAGGAAAAAAAAAAAGAAAAAGAAAAAAGGAAAGAAAGAAAGAAAAAGAAACCCCTATATATAGCTGCTGTCCACCCTCAAATCTTGGATGATCAAAACATTCCATTTCCTATTCATATTTACATTCATATCAACAAATGAATTTAATAAAATTAATTCATATAGTAATACATAAAACTTTAATTAGTTTATAAATTGTTCTTTTCTTTTTTCTTTTTCGGTTGAAGAAATTGTTTTTTTTATAGTACTATTTATAATATTAATTCTTTTAATTGTCCTTTTCTTTGAAAGGATATGTGATAGGATAGTTGAATAGGTGGTATGATACGTGCAAGCGAATGGCAAGAACAGAGAAAAATGGAAGGAGGATAAGGTTGCGTGTGCAAGAGAAAGCTTCAACGTGGCTTATCTTCCTCTGCACACTAATATCAAGTTCATTGGATCCAAAAACCTATTTGTTCAACCCGGTTTCGCCGATAAAATTATCCTGAAAGCAACACGTGGTCTCAGCCAAGCATTCCCGTTTCAAAGAAGAAAACAGGGGCTGGCCAAAATCCAATGTGCGTTTAATGGGTCCCCAATTTTTTGTCCAGCTCTGAATATAACGTTAATTTTCGATGACATATATGATTGCTTAATAAAAATTGTAGTGGTTACCGACACTAGGAAAAGAAGCAAATTTCTGTGACACTGAACTGTACAAACCTTCCATCTATCTTCGACGAAAAAAAAAAAAAAAAGTATATGAATTCATGCGTAGGGCTTGTGGAGGGTACAAGAATGGAGAAGCTCTATAGAAATAGGTCGTGCGTGGAAACTATCAAAATTACATAGGAATATGCAATGTCTAGGGTAAGAACAGCATAATGCTCGAAAGTTTCCATTGAAAGCTTATGCCAATATTTGGCACCGGAAGAACGTAGCTACCTTTAAATTATTATATATCACCATAAATTATAGTAAATAAGATTCTTTATTAGTAATGGCAAAAATATTTAAATTCGCTCTATATGTACGTAGGGAACTTTTTTTAGTTATAATAGGAAAAGAAGGGTATTGACAAAGATGCTTTTTATTTAAGCATTAGGAATTTGAACCTTAACTAGTAATTTAGATCATTTGACCAAGAAGAAAATCCCCATTATTATTGACATTTATTTGTATTACATTATACCATGAGTGTTTTTCACAAAGGTCATCGACAAATTCCATGAAAGTTGTTGGGATGAACAGGTACAAAATAATTAATAAGATATGAAACCTTACTCACATCCTACTTTATAAGTACAGATTCTCATATCTTTAAAACCGAAATCGACTCCTTGAAACCATTTTATACCTTATATACTATATCCTCTTAAACTTACATAACACCATGTGAAACCCATAACTTTTTTTCTAACTTCCTATAAATTTCATTTGCACACTTTTTTTTTATTTAGCAAAATCTGGTCATATTTTTTCTTTTCCTCGTCAAAACATTGCTTCTCAAACATTTTATTAACTTGATGTTAAATAGCACCCTTTATTAGCAAAATAATTAGCTAACAAATGTACCATGATGCATGGACAAATGGAAAAAGAAATATAAGTTCTTTAAAACTAACGATCAATATTACCACTTTAGGTTTAAAGATTATGTTTTAGATTTCAATTATTAGTTATAGATTTAGAGTTGATATTGAGCTCAATCCATTTCTTTTCAACATTAATAGAATATCGTTTATATACTTTCAGTAATTAAGGTTTTTTTTTTCCTCAAACATTAATTATATTATTCTTTAAAAAATTTTAGGGGATAGATACATGGTATTCTAGAACTTATACCATATATACTTTAAAATATAAGTTTCAAGATTAATATAAGGTATGAAGATCTCATACTCATACCCATACCTTATCATTTAGGAATAGGTTCCAGGAAATTGCAATCCAAAACTTACTATTTTCTCAAAATCTACCATATAACCTTTAATATCCACTTGAAACCTATCTGATCGAACAGGGTATGGGTGTATATTGAGTACAACAACGTCACTTGCTCGCCCTTAGATGTTATCCACAACTTCTTTTATTGTTAATGAGCTATTTCTAACTTAAAAGTGACTATACAATAAATTATATTGGAGTAATTGTATGGTAGAATATTCCATTTTGCATCAAGCCCCTACAGCCCCTATATTTTCCCGTTGACTATGGATGAACTCATCAAAAATATCAAGAGATAGCTTAACAGAATGTGTCTTTGTTTGTAGGTGATGCTTTTTAGTGGATGAGACACATAAAGAGGTGAATCGATCCATTGGGTAGGATTTTACATTAAGCTCTGGGTTTTTATTAGCAAGTATGAGTAAGTCAACAATATATATCTTTAAGTCAGAGATTAAATATTCCACGTTACTTCTTAAAAAAAAAAAAAAAAATTGATGGCATCGTGGAATTCAGGCAGATTAATGAAGTAAAGAGATGGATGAGCGACCATAAGGTGCTCGTAAAGTTTAAAAGAGATGGATAAGCGACCATAAGAATACTAAGATGGAAATATAATTATACGAGATTTAATAAGGTAAGTAATGAATATATTAGAGAGAAAATTGAAATAAAATTTATTGATGAGAAAATAATCCATTAAGGGAAATGCAATAAATGATATGGACATGGGCAAAGACATGTTCAAGGGACACAAATTAGGTGTTGCAGGTCGGAGACAAAACTGATGTAATGGGAATCAATGATAATTACATGATGTATTGAAATATTAGTGAAGACAAGACCTTATTATCGTCATCGATGTAAATTGGGATTGATTTACAAAGTAATGAAAAGACAAATAAAAACTGGTACAAATTAAGCTTGAGAGGTTCTGTTACTAGTCCAATACATTCCACTTCTATTAATTGTCTCTACTATTGATACCTAATTCTTACCCTAACTAAGGTCCAACGGACAAAGTCCATCATGGGAAACACCAAACTACATGCGAGCAAACAGCAAGCTCATCCTTTATGCTGCCATCTACTTGTAGAGCCATGCAGCTATGCCAAGAAGGGCACTAGCTATCAACGAGCCCGTCCCATATACCGCAACTTGCTCGGCAAGCCGTGTAATATCCCGTTCGAGTAAGGTTGCCTCAACCACCAAGTTAGCATACGCCGACCATCTAGCATAACCTTAGGACTCAACTCACCCTTCATCAAGCATATGTCAATCCCTTTCAGAGTGTCTCGGTTCGACTTTTTTTCTTTAGCACCTACTCTTCATTGCAGCTCATTGATGAACATATGACATCTTTAGATAGGCCAGCACACCTGACAACCTTTGCAACCGTCAAACCTGTAAGCTGCAGATTCGATGGTCTAGTCGACCACAACATACCACCAACACTGCATCTTAGTATCAATCGCTGAGTACATTGTTTGTCAACAGCTAGTATGAACGAATCCCAAATCACCTTGTGTTTAGGTGACTCACGTAAAAGGCGTAAAGCACCATAAAGTAAGGGAGCACACTCTCTCTCCTTGACTCTCCCAAAATTCCTTTTTCTTCCTCTTCTTCCTCTTTCTCTTCCTCTTACTTAATACACATTACACATATCGTGGGTGAATACTATCCCTTAAGTCCTTAGTGCTTGCCTTCTTCTCCTTCTGGTCTTCCTTACTAACTTAAGTGTCGAAGGGCCCCCGTAACCACACCTGCCAGGGGCTTTTTGTAGGTATCAAGAAGCAGGAAACAAAGCTCAAGTCCATCTCACCCAAACTCCACATGAGCCCATGTATCCCAGTTTATTCAACTACAATCAACATGTTGGTGCCTACCATTTCAGGCTACCACAAGAATAATGGCTAAAAGTAAGAATACTAATCGACGAGCTTCCAAGATAGGGGACACCAATACATCCCAACATAAAGGAGGTGACTAAACACTTCCACTACCTTAAAACAAAAATCTTGAAGTTCAACAACCTAGGTCACTTGTTCAACAAATGCTCAAAGAAAACCGATATTATGAATCCATTGTAGCCTTGCACAAAGATGTTGCGTTACTTAAAAATGCATCTCAAAAATGCCCAAATGAAGAGGCAACCATCAACTTCTCCAAAACAATACAACCATAACAGCCATACACTAGGTGCACAACGTAAGAAATAGGAAGTTGAAAACTGACATGGCAATCACCTTTACCGATGCCAACAAATAGGGAATCAACCTACCCTATAGTGATGCACTCATCATAAATGCTGAAATTGAGTACTTCGATGTCCTCAAAACATTCATTTATAGCAGAAGTTCAACAGATATACTCTTCTATAGCGATTTTAAGCAAATGAAGGAACAGCTCGACGAACCCCTTCAACTGTACAAACACGGCCTCATAAGGTTCGAAGGCAACAAACTAGTGCCTACTAAGGAATCATCACCCTACCCATTCGACTAGGCAACAATGAACACATCACCACATAGTCGATAAACTTCATCGTCATGATGTTTGGTCACCATACAATTCCATCCTCAACAGATGAAGCATCACAAAATTCAACATGCTCATCAATAGAAAATACCTCAAAGCGAAGTTCATTACACCCATTGGTATAAGCAAGACCAGAGGCAATCAAACTTTGTTTAGGGCACTCTACCTTAAAGCCCAACCCAGATTCAATGTTATGAAATGTTATGAATATCGAATCAACCAACTCCTTTACTTCCACAAAACTAGAAGATCCTATAGAAAAGACCATAGAAGTCAAGATATTCGATGCCCTTGGAATGATAACGAAAATAGGGGTCGAATTATGAGATAATGATAAGGCCAAACTCACATATTTCATTAAGAAAAGAGATGCGAAGAATCATCAACATTCCAAAGGTACTCACCATTTCAATGTCAATCTTGCCGTCTGACCCGTCAAGTAAAAGAACAAACACTTCACCACAAAACAACAGGCTACAATCAAAGAGGAGTATAGAAGCTACTCTAAGCAAGTTTCATTCGGCAAGAGAAATACCCTACCTAGCTTGCCAATATAAACTCATCAAGAAAACAAATGGAAAGTGGTGCATGTGTGTCTCCTACATAGACCTTAATAAGGCATACCCCAAGGTCTGCTTTTCCCTACTATGTATAGACCAACTTATCAACTCTACCTACAATTACACACTTCTCATTTTCATAGAAACCTACTCAGGATATAACCAGATTCAAATGGCTCCTAAAGATGAAGTCCATACATCCTTTATTACAAACTTCGGGACCTATTGCTACAAAATAATACCCTTCAATTTAAAGAACACTGGAGCTACATACTAAAGGCTGGTCACCCACATCTTCAAGCCACAAATAGTTAGGAACATTAAAGTTTATGTCAACAACATAATTGCCAAGAGCAAAACTAAAAAAGACCGCATTAACAACCTCCAGGAGACATTTCAAACCCTTCACCAGTTCTAAATGAAGCTTAACCCCCGGAAGTGCATATTTAAAGTCGCATTAAGGAAATTTCTCGATTTCATGGTTACAGGATGAAGGATAGAAGTCAACCCTAACAAAATCAAAGTAGTTCAAGATATGTAAGCCCCAACCAAAATTAAAGAGGTATGGAGGCTAACAAAAAGGATAGCCGCCCTCAATTGCTTTGTATCCTAAAGCATCGACAAATATGTAGAATTCTTCAATCTACTAAAACACCCGGTTAAGTTCAAGTGAATACCTGAATCTTAGCGAGCTTTCCAAGGCTTAAAAAACTTCTTAGCAACTCCATCCATACTCTCTAAACCAATATCCAAAGAAGAATTATACATATACCCCATAGTTAGTGATAAGGCATTATCCTCAATACTTGTCTGAGTCAATAGCCATGACCACCAACCGGTCTATTATGTTAGTCACATCCTCTAAGGGCTAAAACTTTGATATACAAAAATAGAAAAGTTCACTCTCGCAATAGTCATCGCAACTCAAAAGCTCAGGCCTTACTTCCAATCACATCCAATCATCATATTAACAAACATATCACTTAGAACTGCCCTACGAAAGCCCGACACTTCAGGCCGAATGATGAAGTACTCTCTTAAGCTTAGCACCTATCAAGGCACAAGTTTAGTTATACCCAAGACAAGGAATCAAGGCACAAGTCCTCATAAACTTCATAGCTGAATATATCGAAGTGGACGAACCTTGACTCGAGCTCACCATACCCATCTAAACACTCTACGTCGAAGGCTCCTCCACTAAGGAGGGTAGTGGAGGCAATATCACACTACAAGGCTCACACGGAATGAAGATCCTTTATACCCTAAAATTTGGCTAACAATAAAGCTGAATATGAGGCGCTCATCTCCAGCCTAAAAAATGCCAAAGACATTAGAGTAAAAAAGCTCAACACATACTCAGATTCCATACTAATGGTACAATAAGTCAAAGGAGAATACGAAACCTAAAGTGAAACAATGGTCAAGTACCTATATATAATGCAAGGCTTTTTCGTAGAACTCACCTCGTGGGAAGTCAACAAGGTCCCCCGCAGAAAATACAAATGCAGACAAACTATCCAGAATAGCCTTGTCCATCATCCCCACATCACACAACTATGACAAGCTGCTTTTCATACAGTGTCTCCTCGAATGGAGCATAGAAGTACAATAGCAAGAAGTCGCAAAAGTAACATAGGTAACCCCCAAGCCCTCTTTGATGGACCCTTTCAAGTAGTACCTCAAAACAGGGGCATTACCTAAGGACCAAGCAGAATCAAATAGGCTAGCCTACACCGCAATCAACTATACATTGATCAATGATGTATTCAACTAGTAAGGATAAAGTACTACCCTCCTTAGATGCCTTCAAAAAGAAGAGGGCACCCGAATCCTTAAGGAGCTTCATGTGGGGATTTGCAACAATCACATTCAATCCTAAGCACTATACCTCCGAGCACTCAGGTTAGGCTATTATTAGCTAACAATGGAGGAAGATGCTAAGACCCTAGTTTACAAGTGCCATTTGTGCCAAAAGCATGCATCAATCACTCACACACCCAATTCAAAGCTACATAGTTTGACAAGTCCGTGGCTATTTATGCAATGGGGATTAGACATCCTCAACCTCTTCCCAAAAGCCTTGTCAAGATGACAATTCATTTTGGGGGTGGTGGATTACTTCATCAAGTGGGAAAAGGAGCTAGCCACAGTGTAAACCCTGCTACTTAAGGGACATGTCATTAAGAGGACTTCTCGATCATTCCCAAATATTAACTAAACTAAGAACTAAAGTTTACACTTAGAAAATAAATCTATTTTTTCAATTCAAAAGTTCATTATCACTAAAAAAACTTAAACATTGGAATAACAAACTTTAAGTCATCCGAAACCCTAAACCCTAATATAGTTAAGAACTTGTAACCCTAAATAATTACAAATTAATTTGAATAATTTTATTCAACTCTATAAATTTTCAAAATTCCATGAGAAGCAAATCATAACTTACGAGTTAATTTAAGAACCGATCCCTAAAAGAATTACATATAAGATAATTCTCTTATCTTTATTTATAAGCTATGCTATATATGGATAAGTAGACCAACCAACCACATTAAATAACTTATCAATTAAGAGTTGGAATCAATTATCAATTAATAACCTATCAAAAGCTAGTGATAAGACCATTTCCATATATCACCATAACTTATACTACATAAGGATAAGTTATCTCTTCACTTTATCAATTTAATTTTCAAACAAGTGACAAGACAAGAGCCATGCCCTATTTGACCCCTACATGGCCGATTGTAAGACATGGGAATGGGAGGCCATATCTTGTCATTCAACTGTCAAACCAATTGTCTTTCATAAGCACTATTCACCCCTTAATAATTACATCATCTAATCATGTCAAAGTATGACTTGTGTTCTTTGTTTAAAAACAACAAAAAGAGGTTTTATGGATTCATTACACATCAATTCCCAACCTGCACACACTCTCTCTTTTCTTCTCATCTTCCATTTCCTTTTCACTCTTCAAACACAAAAACCAAAAGAAGAAACCAAGCCCCTCAAACCTTCACTTACCGCTACTCATTTGCATACATACACCCACGGCACAAGCTTGTTTTGTTGCCTTCAATTTTCCCTAAATCTCACCTTAAATATCAATACTTTTGGTTACTAAAAGAGCTTATGAAAAAGGGAAGGAAAGGAAGGAGCAAAAAGAGGACTCTTAGTATACAACTCCCCATTTTTACACATTTAAGACTAGTAAGTTCATTTTCTTATTAAGTATTCTAGTATGCCATGTTTAGGAGACTACATTTTAAGACCCATAATAAGCCTACATAAAGCTCCTTAAGCCCAACAAAGTCACTAATTTTAGTTTAGACCAAAAACAAGCCCATTTGACTACATAAGCCTACACAAGAGTCCAAGAAAACATTGATAGCACCAAGGTCATAAGACAAGAATGGAATCTTGATTTTGAAGAGTGTTTTAAGCTTAGAATAAAGTCCTAAGCCCAAGCCCAAAATATTTCTTAAGATAATAGAAAGCCCAACAACCAAACAAAACCCAAAAGAGTTCCAAAACCTAAGGATCACTATTGTTATGACTAGTGGATAGAATTGTAGGCCTTATCTTGAAAATCTAATCACACCACGTTAAAGTACACTTAAAAGCGATGAAAATCGACTATAAGATCATAAAAATTGGATTTAAGACGAGAAAGTTATACGCGATTGAAGTTTTAAATAAAACCAAGAAAAATACAAAACTAAGTTAAAAGTATAACTTAAAAAGTTTTAGGTTAGCCTTTCAATTTTATCTCAAACTCTTAACATTATCATATTTCCAATGTTCAGGAGACCTGACTATTGGAGACGACCTATCCTCAGATTATTACAACTGATCTGCTATGGCTAAGTGAGTGATTTTGAATGACTTCATGCTTGGTTTTGCTTGTAGTGTAAATGTACTTAAATTTATATAATGAACTTGAATGCTTGTGGGATATGGGAAATGTATATGTATAATATTATGATTGAATGCCATGACTTACTAATCAGATAATATTGGGGATTGTTTGTGATGATAGCTATGCATAGTTATACCGAATGAAATTTCTTTGATCACAATGAAAATTGAATTAATTAAGTATTCGATTAAGAAATTCAATAAGTCATGCATTTCTCATATTTGCATTATAACTATATCAACTGTCACCTTACACGGAAGATGGGAAGGGGCTTATAGGAGGGGAGCCTCCTGCAGTGATTAGGTAACGGTATGCCATTTATATATTATTGAGTCTCTATCCTAACTATCGAGCTTACTAGGTGCCAAGAGACTCTAACCATTAGTAAAGGTTCATATCTTGTGACTTCTACTTAGGATGTGTAATGTAGACTACGAAAGCCACCACACCGCTAAACCTGGGATTTTAGCATAAATTTTGTTTCTTGAAAAAGGAAAGTATATTTTTTTATAAAAGTAAAGATTTGTATATATTACATATATGTTTGAGTTGATTTGAACACGATAGTGCAAATGGGAATAAAAACTCAAGTGCTAAAGTACGATTGATGGTTTTGTCAGTTAATTATCTCCAATCCTGACTACAGGGGACATAATTCCAAGTTGCATACAGTTCCTAAGTCACTATATGTATTAGCTGGCAACCTGAGTGTCAATGCATTCATATGTTGTGCATTTAAATTATATTGTTTGCATAACATGGCTGAAGGATTTACTCACTAAGCGTAAGCTTACACCCCGATCGATTTCTTTTGTTACAGGACCACCTCTTTGTCCATCCAGGACAAAGAATGCCTAAGGTAAGTCTTGTACTGAGACAGGACAATGAGTTTCAAGAAGCGAAGAGAGAATTTTGTAATAATAACCTGTAGATATTTATTTACATTCTTTAGTTTAATTTTATAGCTAGATTTTCATAACAAAGGCTCCTGTAGGACCTGAAATACATTGTAATAGTTTTTGTTGTGAAATTCTACGAATCCATACTCTAACTTTATTACTTTTGTAATTAAATATTAAATTTTAGCCATCATGCTTGATATTACTTATCCATGGGCCTGATGGTAACATAGAGTGGAAGGAGTCTTATGTGTCATATAGAAAGCCTATGATCAATAAAGAGATTGATCGTAGATCTTTATGCATTACACGGCGATCTACCAAACAATGATACTATTCAGGTCATGATACATAGCTACCATCACAGTCTGAGCCGCTAAGGGATTCATACTCACCAACATACTATCTCACTTCGAAGTACCGTACAGTTTCATCACCAACAATGGAAGACAATTCAACAATGATCGTTTCAAAGAATTCTATAATAAGCACAACATCATACTACATTACACCTCTATAGCCCACCCTTAGACCAACAACCAAGTTAAAGCTATTAATAAAATAATCCTCAATAGCCTAAAGAAAATAGTAAAACAAACAGGTATTAGATGGCCAAACGAACTTCCAAACATACTTTGGGGTTATTGCATGACACACAAGTCCTCAACCGAAGAAGCCCCATTCCATATCGTATTCGAAGTAGAAGTCGTTATCCCAATTGAATTAGAATTACCAACCATCAAGACCCAACACTTTAACATGAATGCCAACTACATGGTCGTGCAAGCAAAGCCTTGACACCATTAAGGAAGTGCATGACGTTACGCGAGCACGTACAATGGCTTATCAGCAATGAACCACCCAATTATATCAAAATGTACTCTTAATTAGTTAAATCGCGTTTCAATTACAGTAAAGTTATCCTAATATGTAAATTCTCGTAATATTATAGAAATATAAATTATATTACCTAAAATTGTCCGATTTTAATAAAAATAATCTCATTAGGTTTAGATATATCTAACGATACGTATTACGGATTCTATTTCTGAAGATGTTTTCTAAAGGGTAGTTCGAATTTCTAATACACTTATATGTATCTAAATGAATATTATCATATTATACTTATTTTATGTAATTAAATTATATTTTATATAATTTTTCAATATAACTTAATAATATAAATATTATCTAACCCGAATATATATATAACATATCCCAGTCATTAATTTATCATTAAATATATTAAAATTTCACTTTTGATCAAATTTGACCAGTAATAATAAGCTAAAATGTGAAATTTTAACCTATTATTACTAAAAACAAGCCTTAATTCATAATTTAAGCTATTTGATTATGTAAATTTGTAAAAAATAGCTTAGGTCACCAAATAATTCCTTAAAAATTTGTATAGACTCCTAAAAATATGAGAGATTTAATTATCTCTTGGTTTCATGCTATTGATTTATCACCTATATACTCAAAATTACAATTTTACCCTTAAAATGTATTTAATTACCCAAATATTATCATTTTTACACAAAATTATTTCCAATATATCCTAACATCATTATAATTCACCATAAGTCAGTATATGCCAATTTCATAAAACCTATTTATTTCACATTTTCACCCCAATTCTAGCTTTTTTTAAGGATAAAATTACATTAGATACTAAAAATACCTAAATTAAAAATCTGACTACATAGTTTTTATCTATATATCATATATATTCTACACAAAAATTTCGAGCTAGAAACAACATCATTTGATACATTTATTTTAAAAGTCAAAATTCAAATGAAAGATAACTTTCTTAAGTAAGTGTATAAAAATTCCAAATTTTACAAAAATAAAAATATCACACAAAAGCATAACTAAAATAACCTAAATATAAATTTTTCCATAATTTTCCGAGTATATTTAGTTTTTTTTTAAATTAAGCAAAAAAACAGGACAAAAATTTGACTTGTCAATTCGTCGAAGCTCTAATGGCCAACAATGGAGGAGATAGTGTCGAACCACCTGGGCACTAGTGGTGATATGTGGTGGTAGAAGGGTTTTACAACAAACACTCCATCAAGTTAAGTTCAACTATAGCTTAGTGGGTTCCTTTGTTTTAGAATTTTTTGCTACTTTATTTTCTAATTTTTTCCAAAATTTTTCTAACACTATCCTAACTCCAGAATATTAAAGGAAAGTGAACTGAGGTTTACAGCAATTTATGGCGTTAATGTTCGCCAAAAGAAATTTTTTTCAAATTTATCATCCTTTCCTAAGCAAGTAGGAGGTATCTTAACTTTATTAATCTACCTTTTAAGTCATGTTTTGAAATCCTTGGAAGGATACCACACTGATTTAGAAATTGGTCCAAGTCGATCTTCAATTTTTCAATTGCAATTGGATATGTTTTAAGATAGTTTTTGATTTAATTATTAATATTACATATATTATACTATTATTTTGTATATTTGTTAATATATAAGGATATTAAAGAACACTAAGCTAAACTCAGGAGGGGGGATAAATTGTAATTCTTTTAGAAATTAAGTAATAAAAGTAATAATGAGCATAATCTAGATAATGATAAAAAAAAATAATAAGTACGGAAATTAAAAAAGATAGAAATAAAGAAAAAGAAGATCAAGCTCGAATTTAACATGAAGTTCAGACCACACGAACATACAATACCTCTAATCGAGAACTTTACACCACTTTATTGATTTCTCAATTCAAGCTCTAATAGCTATACAACCACAAACTTAATTACACAAGTTTCTCACTCACAATTCAAAACATAAATCACAATCTCAACTCACAACATAAAACTTAATCTCAAGGATTATTAGTGTAATGCTTTTAACTCTCAATATTTCAAAACAAATAACTCACAAGCACTGCACTTCAAATCTCTCTAAAAATTAGCAAGTTATAGTACAAGAGATAACAAGAATTATAAACAACAAGAATAATAAACAACAAGAATATAAGAGAATATCAAAATATTGTAGTAAAGGATCAGCTCTATCTTGTTCTTGGTCGAGTTGTTGAGCATTTATATCATCCCATTCAATTCTTCCCGTTACAGTACATTAAATGCTTCAATGGCTAGTTGAATCAGACATACTGGTACCTTATTATTACCGGCATACCAATACCTTGTTATTACCAATAAGCCAGTAACAAATTGCACTACCAACATGAATACTGGCAAGTGAACCAACATATCGGTTCCTTAATCAAAAATAATTCCATCTCCTTATCTAAGCCACTTCATCGTCAAGCTGATAGTACTTTGGAGCCATCAATCTAATAGGTCAAATATCACCTAAAAATACTTTTAACACACAACAGACAAATATACTTTACAATCTAAATTCAAGATCATTTGATCACCCCTCAAAAGATTAAATTTCTTGTAAAGATAATTGATATATTCAATCATTAAACAAATTAATCGATCTTATTCAATTACCTTAATATAATCAAATAATACTTAGTTTAATCATCTACTTGTTTTGCTCACTTCAAAAATAACATGTTTAGATATATACTTTTTGTTTTATTCTCAACAGAATCAACATGTTTAATTATATTCTTTTTATTTTATTCTTTTCAAAATCAAATAATGAGCCTTAGGTTTAACATATATATCCTTTATATATACTACATGTAATGTATAATTACGCACATATAACTATGTTTCGCACATATAATTATGTTTCTAACATATCTTGTATTTTTTTAAGATATATTTTCCATTGATTTTTATGAATTCATTGATATTATATATAATTACATAATTTTTTAGTTAATTTATGAGTATAATTATTATATATATCAGATATACTCGTAAAAATATGTGTATACTCATATAGTATATTATGCTATAATATTTTATTTTGTGACTTAATTAACTTATCTTTAAATCCTCATCGCATTTCAAACTCAATTTTAAGGGTTTCAATCATTTTTACCTTATATTATATAATCAAACTTCTAAAAGCAAAATGGAATTTTTTATCATTATTTTTAAAATCTAACTTCAGTAAATCGCTTCAACTAACTTTTCTATCTTAATCATAAAGTTTGAATTCAATCGAATAATTTTTCTCCAATGACCTTAAATCTAAGTTCGATTTCCCCGAGCATGATTTTAAGATCTGATAACAAGAGAAGAGTAATATCTATCTTGAGTTGTTTAAAAAAATATCTAGTTTATTTTGTTTGGACTAGGATAGTTAATGCATCTATTATTTCTTTTTTTATATATACATGATGAATTCTTTAACTTGGATTTGGCGTTTTTGGTAGGGTAATTCAGGAATGGAAAAGAAAATTTTATCTGATTTTTTTCTCAAGTTATTTCTTCACAGGTGTTACACGTGCAAAACTGCAAACTCATAACAGTAAAACAAGGGCATGAAAAGTGTAGTTTACCTTTTTTATCTTCCGTTGGGGCATGATTTGCAATTTGTATTAATAAAAAATAGGATCTATCTAAGATTACCTTCAAAGAAAATTCAAACTCAATTGAAAATTCATCCAATTATGGTAAATTCACCTATAATGGAGTCAAGGCTCCAAGTTCCACAAACTAATTGAGCTTTAAGCTTTATTGGACTGGAGTGCAAGTCCAAATCTGGAGGTAACCTTGCCGGTAAAGGAAAAATTGAGGTTAGACAAGCCTAATGGTCCGAGTTCAACCTTATTATGTAGTGAGTTATAGCGCCGGTTACTCGTTGCTATTGGATTTAAGCTCAAATGTTAGAGCTCCATTCGGTTGAAGTTACTCAAGTTTAGAACTCTAGGATCAAGTTCAAATTTTGAAAAAGAAACAAGAAAGAATAGAACTCTGTAACTTGGGCAGCGAAAAAAGAGACTAATAATAATATAAGGAAAACTTATTTTGAGCCACATTTAAACCCATTGATGTACATTGTAAATCCAGCTCCATTTGATCACTCTTATGACAATAATTCCAGTTGTGGTTTTATACAATCTAAAACGCAATATGCAAGCCTAAAATGGCAAATTGTGGTAACCAGTTCCACTACTACCAAATTGCAGTTTTGCATAATGAATGTCTTTATGGCTAACAATTTAGGACCTTACTCCGACACTCATATATGACATGGTATGATTATAAACAAGATTGTTAAATTCATAATTCTAGTTAAAATCGCTAGAAGGCCAATATAAAATTAAAACGTAAAAATATAAACTTTTACAATCCATGTAAACTAGCTTTTAAAAAACTATAAATACGCATAGTAATTGTAAAATAAACTAAAAAAAAATATTATGAAAATAAATAAATGAAGAAATCAAGTTTTTTCATAAAAAATTTTAAACCTATAATCTAACATTCACAAAAAAAAAAAGATAAACAAAATCAAAACTAATTTCGTTTTTCCATTATTTTATTTGAAATAAAGCAATGAATTAAAAAGAACCAAACGTTTCAACTTATTTTAAGTTATTAATAAAATAAAATTAAATATATGGTTTCTTTTACAATTTTTTTACTAGAGTTAGAACCAAAATGAAGACTAAATATCTAATAAGGAATTAGGAGAGAGAAAAAAGGAAAAAAATTGGAATAAGATAGTGAATATAATTTAATATCTTAACAATCAATAAAATAACAGATACCTAACTGTATTTTTATTTTTACTCACTCAACTCATATATGTAGAATTAATAAAATTGATTAAAAATATAAGTTTCCACTAAATTTAACATGTAAAATTGATTAAAAACATAAGTTTTTACTAAATTTAACATGTAAAATTTATTAAAAACATAAATTTCTACGATAAAATAATTTTATATATAAGTTAACTTAGAAGAATCTTCTAAAATCATAAACTTATGAAATCGCACAAATAAAATCACTGTTTTAACAACTATGATTATAAATAAATTTGTGTACACAAAAAACCAATACAAAATACAAACAAATCAAACCCATTTAAACATAATAAAATTCATATCTAAGTTCAAGTTCAAATCATGAATTCATTTATAAACACGTTGAATAAACAAGTCCTAAAACATACCATGAGTTCAACCCTCGAACCTATTTAATTTTAAAATAATCAATATTTTCAAAACTAAAAGAGTATTATTTTTCTCCTTTTATGGATATATGAAGAAAGATGACACAAGTACAATCCAAATATTAGAAGCTTATAATTTTTACTATATTTAAATCATTTTCAAGTACATATACTAAATTTAAATCATTCATTATGATGCTTATAATTTTTACTTTCTCTAGATATTTCAATTTTTGAAAGCATGCAAAGACTTAGAAATGATAAAAAAATTGAATTATAGCTATACTTAAATACAAAACAAAATATGATGGTTGAATCAAGTAATTTGACTTATTGCAAATACTAATCAATCTCCACGCTCAAATTACAAAAATAACACATGATATCCTAAACATATTGATATCTATAATAGTTTCGAAATCCACATTTAATATGCGATTACATTACTAATCAAGACACCTCAATAATAATACATCATTTTGGTCAAATATATATACATGCAAATATACATCATTGAAACATGGATCAAATTAATATCAAAATCTTATATGGTAAATCAATATTTATATTTGCTATGTTTGATTGGATTTCACTTCGTAAACTTTCGTTGCATTGTAATTTCATGTATAATAGTTAAAACTATTTTTTTTTTTTTTTGGTAAAATATCAATTTTACGATCATCATTTTTTTCAATAAATTTATATAAACAAGTCCAACCAATGCATGAAATACATTTATTAAACGAGTTGAGTTATAAGTTTAAATTTTCATATGCAATTAATAAATAGTTTATATTACGAATTACGATTTTTAAAACACCAACTCATTCAAACACAAACTCAAGATACGGAAAGTTAATACGAATTGCCAGGCATAAATTGTGCCTCAAACATATATATAAAGCAGATATTACTTAATACTGGCAGAAGACCGCCACCAAAAGGATTGCGGTGTTGAAATAACATTTGGGGAATCTGCCCGACCATGTTTTCTCTAAAATGCCAAAAAGACGAGGACCAGAAAGAGGGAGATAATCAACTATAAATACAGCAATTGCGATTACCCATAAATTTCAGATTAAAACAATAAAACATCCTACAAAATGATTTATGCAGATTTCCCAGTTACAACACATACACCGTGACATCACCATTTTTCAGCAAACCTGTAGTTATAAACCATTTGAAGAGAAGCCAAAGCAAAACACACTACAATCATGAAACTTTTTATTTCTGAACACGAGATCGGTTTAAGTATCTCGGAGGCTTAGCAAATGCTTGCCGCACAGATATCTTAGGTACTTACCTGAAATTTGAATTACTATAGCCAAACTTATTCAGATTATATCACATGATATCGACTGTATGTTGTCAACTATTGTTGACAATGAAAAATTAGATTTATTGCAATTCATACGTGGAAAAGCTGAAACCTGATCTTCCTTCATTCATCGTGTATTTCAACTCAAGCTTCTGGAATGGGCTGCCAATCAAGTGAATGAAATTTGAACTGTTTAGCACGGTCAATTGTGCAAAGAACAATTTTCCATGGAATATGCAAATGCAGACATATGAATGGAATAGAATTCTTGCGAAGGGAATGAGTATAATCAGATATTATAACAGTAATAATGGCTGAATCCTTTGATAAACCTTTGTAAAATAGAAACAAAAATGGCATGCTAGCTGACACAAACTTTGATGAATGCTATAAGGAGGAGAGGAAAACCTGCTATTGGGATCATAGTAAAACCCATTAATGGAACCGTCACTGCATGAGAAGCAAACATAATAGAATCCAGCTATAGTCAAGCCACAATCAGTCCCAACATTCACAAAGTATTGCTCTTTCCACCGCTGCAAAGCAGTCAAGATCAACAAGTAAAACTCCATGCAAACAAGCGATGATCTCATCATTCTATGAACACAAATGAAAAATTTGCACTACCATGAATATATATGGATAATTACTTAGGTCCAAAGATTTTCCTCCATCAGCTTCCACTTTACTCTGAGGAAAAGGAAAATAGGATATTGAGATAAGCGTACATCCCATAGAATTATACAAGAAAAGGAAGTGCTGAATCTTGACTCCTTACAAGAAGGGGTTGAAAGGATGGGAACTTAGTCCAATGTCTTATATCATCCTCGGGCCTGCCAAGTACTTCCCTGTTAGTACAATGACATGTAATTTTGCTCTGTTGCTTATCTCTCTCTCGCTCTTTAAATTTTAATTCATAATCTTAAATTTTTTTGGCACCCAAAGTGTGCTATCTTTCTGATTTCTTGTAAAGCAACCAAGTAAAAGGTTTAGGTGATGACAGTTGAAACAAAGGTCCAAAGCTGACTAAAAAAGCAGAGGTCATAACCATACGTTGCTTCCCATTTTCCAGTGAAGAATGTATAGTTCTTGGTGTCGATAATCTCTCCTTCCCAAAAAGTTACCACCTGATATAATTGCACATGAAAAATATATTTGACAAACATATAATCCAAAAACCTATGTAGCAGAAGACACTTAAAATAATATATGAAAAACTAAACATTAATTTAAAATATATCTCTTGCATATATACTTGATAATTGAAATAATCAAAGAGAAAACTCTTTTAAAAGATTTCAATGCAACTCTTTATTGTAACAAACATTCCTTAAAACTTAGGTGCAAAATCTAGACACAGGTGATTTTTGCAAAAGAAAGGTTTGAGAGCTCATCAAAGAGAACACTCCAATCTCTAATTTCGAGAACACATCAAAAGATAACCTCCAATATCTAAATTAATTAGAGAAAGGCCCTTCAATCTTATAAGCAAACAAAAATCCAAAATAAAATAATTCAATACTTTTGTCTTCTATATTTCTTTCGTGAGATGACTCGTTTACAAGCCTTGGATCAATAACTTCTAAAAATAAAAGTAGTTCCGCTAAGAATATATATATCAACTTCTAAATAAAGAAAATTAACCATTCTATAATAATATCTACTAAAAGACTCAAAGTGAAAATCTCAAAGGCTCATGATAGTACTTTATTGAAAATAAGAATAACCAAAAAAAGACCCTTAACCACCCCAACCCCAACACCGCCCCCCCCCCCCCCCAACCCAAAAAAAAAAAAAAAATTATAAGAAAAATCTTTACATCTCTTTCCTACACTTTATCACTAACAACAACTTCAGAGAAATTATCATAGGCTACATGCTCTTACATCCATTTGATGGCTCTTAAATCCATTTAATATCATTAAGTTCTCAGCCAGTATCCTTCAAGCAACTCGCATGTTTGGCATAAAAATTTAAATTGTCAAGGTTTGGCCAACGATGTACGAATGGTGACTTACCGGTGTGTCGGCCATAGGAACATTAAGGGCTTCCATTGTACCACATAAATACCCATGTTCCAAGTCACAGCCTTGAATGCGGACATTTACTCTCCATGCCTCATCCTTTTGTTGACTCGAAACATTTTGAGTGCCAGAAAAGGCCTGGAAGATTACTATGTCAAGTTTACTCATACTGCAGTATTCATGTATCTAACATGCATGACAATTGGGTGATTAGGGATGTAAACTTCCAAAAGAACTACTCCCACAAGAAAAAACAGCAATAGTAAACAAACTGGGGAAAAAAGATGAAGTCATCAATAAAAATAGATGCACTTGCAGTTCCAGTTCTTTTCTCACAATGACAGGAAGAACAGTGTTTACTATTAGTTCTTTTATTTCATTCCCTCCTTTCCGACAACAAAATGACCTTTACTGGATCAACCTCATCTGTATGACTAATATATCACATGAGTAGCCCTTTAATCTTTCATACAAATAATTCTTACTTGATTACATGTAAACTCCAAAGGATAGGGAAGAATTTTAGCCATTCTATAAAAAGAATACAGAAGAAAGATGAAATGATCCCAATTAATCACTCAAAGTGAAATATGCCAAGATGACTAAGAAGAATGACAAGTTTAAAGAATTACCTGTCCAACACCCAAAAGTGAACAGGGTTGGGGTGCTGTGTTTCCAGAGCTAGCACCTTTTGCAAAGTATCATATTAGGGAGAGTGCAGTACGAAAGAATGCACCAAAAAAAAAGAACTTGCTTCAAGAAAACTCAATTAAGCATGTCTATGCAATAAACGCAACATACATGGGAAATTCAGAGATTACCAAAGTTGGCAAAGAGACAAAACTAAAAGTCTCCTAGAGTTATGGGCAATTTCCAGTTAGTTATAACTTTAGCTTGACTTAAGAATGTATTACTTGGCACCTTTGCCCTGAAATCTTTTATGATTTCATCCAAAAGAAAAAAGCATGACCTAAGAATCTGATTTAGTTGCAGAGGGATCTATACAGGTAGACATAGAAGTTCGATTAACTCCTTGTGGACAGAGTCATAGAACTAAGCCTTCTATCTGCTTTGCTTTTCCTTGAATAGAGATTGTCATTACTGACTGTGAAATAGTAAACCATGCACTGTCTTTTCTTGGACATATTTCAGGATGCTTTACATAGATTCCTAAGTTGATCACAAGAGAACCACTGAACAAAATTCAGGGTCACTGAAAACGGGAGGCTGAGGGGTAGAAACCTTTTCTTTAGTTATTTGAGTAGTAGAAATTTGGAGAAGAACTTGTAAGAACTAAGGAATAATAAGCATTAGTTATATATGACAAACAAGATACATCTATTGTTCTATTAGACATGATCAGTGAGAGGAATCTTCATGTGCTTGCACATGACCTCTATCCTGCATATTAAAGAATTTTTCATCCCAACATTTTCATCCAAGTCTTCCCACAAACCACCCTCCCTCTTTCAACCAGAGCTTTTACATAATGTTTTCTTATTATATGATCAATACTTTAAGCTTTCAATATTCCTGCACTCACCACAATCTTCCCATTTTATCCATTCTCAACTACATGCTCCTGCCTGATTGCCTGGTATTCTACCCCTGAAAGCATTCCCTTAATCATCCCTTAAATTTTAGATTGTATCTTATGAGGCATTTCACAACCATATAAACCCCAGAAGCAGCTTTGAATTTATTGTTGAAACCACATGCTAAGATCTCAATATCACAAAAGAGACAACATTCCAAGATGACCATTTTGTTGTTTGAAGAAACATGAGTCTAAACCACGAAATGACTTGACCCCATTTCCAATTACTTCAGTTACCTCGTTTCGCTGTATTGTCCATTTCCTATTCAAACAAAGCTATTTATGGTCAATCTTTTTCTCCATAACTCTCTCCTCTCCTATTTCCCACATTTTTGCACACAACCTGCACCACCGGCAGAAGCATACACCAAAATGTTGCTTCTTGGATATCTTTAGGAAGGTCATGGACTACAAAGCTAAAGGATTATTAGTAAAGGAGTGTCCTTGATAAGAAAAAGTAACAAAATCTTTTCATATCACCATATTCTCACCCTTAAATGCACTTCAGCACTTCAAGAAAATGCCATGAGTGGGTTAGTTTACTTGGATAATCGTCTTGGAGGCTTCCTACTTACAGAGAAAGATAAAATTCTAGAAAATAAAGAAGCTCAAGTCAAGGAGACAGCCTTAACCCTCCGCTGGCTACACAGCTCAGACTCATAATTAAACAAAAAGCTATGGTTACTGAACATCACAGGGCCACATATGAGCCAACATGATCAGGAGGAGATTTTTGCTCTAGAAGTTTTCTCCCTTTGATGTAGACTTATCGGTTTAATATAGCAACTACTTGAAACAAACTATCTTGCAATCTTCAGCAAGAAAACGCATTATGCACTTGTGCATCATTACCGATGTACAAACATACACGTACATGCTTATACACATTGACTAATACAGCACGAGGAATACATATCCAGTTGTACACAATTCCATATGCACCTTCCATTAATTTTCTAATAAGGGTTTTGATACATCAGGCACTAGTTAACCCGGATATTCAAAATGAGGTTTTAGCCAAAACCCTTTAACGTATCTTCCAAATCTTAGTTTTTGGAACTATTTAGAAACCCAACAACGCAACTTCCCGAACTTGTGATACTAGTGCAATCGATTCCATAATAAACAAGATCTCTACATAACAAATTCGCAAGTATTCATTATTGCAAAGACTTTTCGTTGAAAAAGAACTTATAATAACTTAAAACCCTAAAGATGAAATCATCAAATAGAGCGATGGATTAATGAGAGATAAGCAAAATTGTTAAGAACCTGGAGCTTGAGAAGGTGGAGAGTTCTCTACAACTCTTACAGGCATTCTTTCTCTCTCTTCTCGAGTGCCCACAAAGGCAAAGTCAACAGCTCCGATCCTCTTCCAGTGCACAATACAACGTCTCTCGTAGCACACAGAAACAAGAAGCGAACCACTTGTTCATGCGTTTGTTTATGTCGAATGGAAATAAATCAACTTGCAGCTTTTTTGTGACCTTTTTTAATTTCATTTTTCAAATTCTGGCGAAGAAAAGTAGACTACCTTTTGCTTTTTTTTTTTTTTGTTTTTTTTCCCGCTATTATATTATAAGTCAGCAAAGCAGAAGTCAAGTTAATTCATTTCATTTATATACGACTATTCATTTCTCTAAATTATAATGATTTTGATAATTATCTTTTAGGATTTGAATTGAAATTTTACATATTGTGTAAGATTTTACATGGAACTACTATAAATATTAGATATATTATATAAATATGAATTGTTTACCAAATTAAATTAAATGTGTTGATTATGAGAATTAACTAGACAAAATAAAGAAAATGGGCCAAAACTCTTCAACGGAGAGAGTTATTGGGCTTGGGAACAAACTATGCTCCTTACTCCTCAATACCTATAAAAATAAAAACCTATAGATAAGTTTACTGGGGTTTTTTGATACTTAGGTCAACAAAAGAGGAAAAGATAGGGGAGTGAAGAGTATCGGAGTGTAAAGTTCCAAGCACAACTCTAAAAAGTACGAGAGGAGTACGAGACGAGTGCTCAAGCAAGTGGAAGCTTTGAGTTAATGGAGTTGAAAGAGAGAGATGCAAAATTAAAGGGTCTGAATTCTATACCTTTTAGCTTCTTATACTATTTATAGTATAAGGAGCTTACCCACTAAGGACACGTGTCAACATAGAGTTCATCCATACAAGCCTCTTGTAAAGGACATGCGTTGCGAAGATGACAAAGTGATTATAAGCACTAGTTAACCATGAACACAATAGCAACCACGTTTAAAACCTATGATGCTAACATTCTTAAGGAGATTTCGAGTGCGTTGATTGTACCATTGTTTTCAGGCTATAATTAATGAGGAGAGAGAAGGAGGATGAGCAAAAGACAAACAACTTTAACATGGATGTACAGAGAGAGAGAGAGCTTTGACCAGCCTATGAGTCACGAGTTGACTTTTTGTAAGGAAAAATGAAGAGGTTCCTCCAAGGCAACAAGAACATGCTCAAAGGTTAGTAAGGACTGTGCAATTACTCAAATGCTTAAGGACTCAACATCTAGAGAGCAGACCCACGAAGCGCTCAAAAGTAGGTAAAGTGTTTAGGGGCTGCAAAGTGCTCAGACAAGAGAGGTATCTAGTCATCTGAGCATCAATGGGCTTTAGTAAGCTTCTACTCAAATTATGCCTTAAACCAGGTCTAAAACAACCAGTCAATAGGACGAAATGTAAATCAAGTTGATTAAAGCACAAGCCGAACTAAACTAAAAATATGATTCTTTTATATTATTAAGATGTAGTTTAGGGAGGATTCGTTGTTTGATTTAGGATTGTAATTTAGAAGATTTACTATTCGAATTAACCATAAGTTAGTACTTTTATTTACTACTCCTAACCATATATTTTTCTTACTATATCATAATCTAAATAAGCAAAAAGTTACAAACTTATGTATAAATATTATGTTTTCCTTTTTTTTAAGTGTTTTTTTTATTGTAAGGAAGACGATCCTCAACAACCATAAGGTATTATGTGTTTTTTTTTTATGGTAATCTATGATTTCACAAAGTAAACAAACGATCAATAGCTTGAAATGTCCAAGGTGTTACACCCACAATTATTAAGGATCCTTTTTCCTTACTTTAATTTATTAGGTATATTCAGAGATATATGTTTTGTTAAGGTGTTGTGAAAAGTATCAATTGCATAAATTTTTAAATTTCTTATATTTTATGGGATTTTACTTCACCAAGACTTTTGTTTTTATTGTAATTTTATATTAAGTATCAAGATTTTATGTTATTTACATTTGTATTCATAAGTATTTTATAAATTTATTTATGACTTTTTAACCAATAAATAGGTCTAGTCGGGACATCAAAGATTAATCAAGTTATGAGTTTAGATTTTAAAATATGATTAATGAATAAATCATGTTATACAAACCTATTTA